>OX421895.1:41048306-51048306 GCA_949128065.1 Beris chalybata
CATTCAGAGAAAGATGTCAAGGTATGCACCCCGCTGCCCAGACGACAGTAACGCACAGTCGCGGCCAAAATTTAAAACTACCGGCTCTTAGTATCCCTCACTTCAGCGGATGCTTTAAAACTTGGAAGACGTTTCACGATATATTCGTAAGTGCGATACACAACGATGGAGGACTTAGTTCTGCAAGGAAGATGCAGTACCTCAAGTCTTACGTTGTTGGAGAAGCAAGCAGCACCATACGCCATCTTCAAATAAGTGATGAAAATTATTTGACAGCATGGGAAATACTGCTCCAAAGATATGACAATGAACGTATCATTGTATCAGCACAACTAGAAGCACAGTTTTTATTACCAAACATAGCTCATGAATCTGCGTCGGCTATAGAAGTATTCATGACACAACCATAGAGTGTTTGCATGCAGTCGATAGCTTAGGCATCGAAACGAAAAGCTGGGATCCGATTATTATACACCTACTGATGCAGAAGTTGGATAAGGAAACACGAAAACTCTATGAACAAGCATTGAGTTCGCCGCGGAAGGTTCAGAAGCTAACGGACTTTCTATCGTTTCTGAATTTGAGGCACAATGCATAAGCAGCAACAGAAGAGCCGAAAGGCAAGAAAGTAAGCAAAGAGGAAAAGGGCACAGTAAAGTCCTTTTCTACATCGACGAGTTTGAAATGCATTTTATGCAACTCGGAGCATAGTCTTCACAAATGCCAGAAATTCATCCAGATACCGATTCAGGGTCGACGACAGCTGGTCCAGAAGGAACAATTATGCTATAATTGTCAAGGGAGCGGTCACATGGCACACAAATGTTCAAGTAAAATGCTGTGCAGAACGTGCAATAAAAAACACCATTCGCTCTTGCACGAGGTAGAACAAGAGACATCAACTAAGAAGTACAGTCCGGAGGTGGCACAAACGCAGCCGTTGACAGCACATAGTCATCTAGGCACCAAACTAGATAGCGTCCTACTAGCGACGGTATTAATTGATGTTGAAGCTTCTAATGGATCATACATAACACTGAGAGCACTATTAGATCAAGGATCGCAGTGCACCTTTATAACGGAGAAGCAGTACAACTATTGAAGTTACAAAAGATCAGGACTGAAGTAACCATCAATGGAATCGGCATTACGAGCGAGACATGTAGAGGTTTCACGAATATTATCTTCAGGCCCATATTCGAGTCAAGGGTAGAATTCAAGACAAAGGCATTAATCCTCCCGAAACTGACAAAGCAAACTTCCGATGCAACAATGGATATCACCAAATGGGAACATTTAAACGCAATCACTCTAGCAGATCCCAAATGTCATGTCCCAGGAAAAATTGACTTCATTCTTGGAGCAGACGTCTATTCGAACATTATTCAAGAAGGCGTCATCAAGGGACAACCAGGATGTCCCGTCGCCCAGCAGACGCAATTAGGATGGTGATCTCTGGCAGAATTAATAAAACCGAGTGTGAAGTAGGCGTACTAACTTCATTAATATCACAAGTGGATATACAAAAATCATTGACAAGATTTTGGGAAGTTGAGGAAATTCAAGGCGAAATCGAACAACAAAATGGAGATGATTACTGTGAAACACTCTTCAAACAAACACATTAACGAAAAGAAGACGGGCGATATATCGTACGATTGCCATTCAAATCCAACAGTAAGGAGCTTGGATTCTCGAGAATGGCAGCCATGGCTCGATTCCTGCAAATTGAAAACAAATTTAAAAGCGACAAGAATTTTGAGAAGGAGTATAAGACCTTCATGAGTGAGTACCTGGATCTGAAACATATGATCCCGGTAAACACAAAGTCACCGAATGGCTACTACATGCCCATCATGCGGTGTACAAGGACGATAACAACTCAAGAACGATTCGAGTGGTTTTTGATGCCTCTGCAAAAACGACTACAGGACTAAGCTTAAACGAGAAAATGCATGCCGGCCCAAAACTCCAAGAAGATTTGCTGTCAATTCTACTGAGGTGGCGTAAGCACAAGTATGCCTTCGCTGCCGATATTGAAAAGATGTACCGGCAGATTTAAATCCACGAAGATGACCAAGAATTTCAACGCATTCTGTGGAGATGGAACGTTCAGAACCCAATCAAGGAATACAAACTGACCACAGTCACGTATGGGACAGCAGCAGCGCCGTACCTAGCAGTTAGAACGATTCAACAGCTTGCTCTAGACGAAAGAGAAGCTTATCCCCTAGCATCAAACGTCATACTAAACGACTTCTATGTGGATGATATGCTATCGGGAACTGACAACCTTGAAGACGCCATAAAAACTCAGCAGCAACTACTGAAGGTATTCAAATGCGCAGGCTTCAACTTGCGCAAATGGTCTGCAAATCATCCTCAATTAGTGAAGAAGGTTCAATGTGATCCCGCACAAGGTCAATCGATTGAACTGAAAGCAGACAAATGTGTAAAGACACTTGGCATCTACTGGGATCCGTATGCTGATGAATTTCGGTTGAAAATCATGCTACCACAAGATCAACCAAAACTGACGAAGAGGGTCATCTTATCAGAAGCATCCAAAATTTACGATCCCCTAGGATGGGTGTCACCAGTAACCATTACGATTAAAAAGATGTTCCAAGAGCTTTGGCTTAAGGAATTGACATGGGACGCAGAACTCCCAGTGGAAATTCGATTAGAATGGAAGAAGCTAAAGGAAGGACTACAAAAACTAGAAGACGTACGAATACCACGGTGGCTGCACACATCAAAGTTAACTAAGTGCGAATTACATGGGTTTTGCGACGCATCCATGAAGGGATACTCAGCCGTAGTATACATCAAAACGATATCGGAGATTGGTGAATTGACAGTATCACTCGTTGCTGCAAAGACGAGGGTAACGCCAATCCGGCAACAACAGATAACCTTACCTCGTCTGGAACTATGTGGGGCATTACTTCTATCGAGACTCATTGATACTATAAGACGATCTTTACGAGAGGGTTACATGAATACCTTCGCTTATACAGATTCAATGATAACACTAGCATGGATTCAAGGTGATGCGTCAAAATGAAAAGCATTTGTATCAAATCGAGTTACGGAAATACAAGCGAAAATTTCAAGGGAAAATTGGTATCATGTAATATCAAATGAAAATCCAGCCGATTGTGCCTCCCGAGGGGTGACGCCATCCCAGTTGCTCAATCACTCTCTTTGGTGGGAAGGACCACCTTGGCTCCATCATACGGGAATCCGGAGAGCTCCAACATTAATATCTACAACGGACCTCGAAAGAAGCGGCATAGTCTCCTTACCAGCAGTAGATTCCGGATTACACTTTCAACAAGAGTTGCTACTTAGATTCCTCTACACTAAAAAAGTTGACCCGGGTCGTGGCGTTTTGTTTAAGATGGAGAAGGAAGACGAATACCAGGTGCGATCCACTACATGCCTACGAATTGAGTTACGCTAAGAAAGCATTAATAAAAATTGTTCAAAATGTGACATTCTCTGAAGAAATACGTGCATTACAGCAAGAGAAACCCCTTTCGCGGGAAAGTACACTTCTCTCCTTAAACCCTTTTATCGATGAAGACAGAATCGTTCGGGTCGGTGGAAGACTAAAGAATTCCTCCCTGAGATTTGAGGAAAAACACCCAATTATCCTACCACACAACAACCCACTGGCAGGCCTGATCGTAGATGCAGCTCATAAAACAACACTGCACGGAGGAGTATTGTTGACTTTATCACACATAAGGCGAGAATACTGGATAATAAAAGCAAAAACGTTAGTTTCACGCCACATCCACAATTGTGTGAAATGTTATCGCTATACAGCAAAACCTGGAGAACAACTAATGGGAAACTTACCTGCTGTTAGGATTCAATTTTGAATTCTGGAGTAGATTATGCCGGGCCAGAGAGCATAAAAGCATGGAAAGGCAGGTGCAGTAAAACATTTAAGGGTTGTATCGCCGTATTCGTTTGTATGGCAAGCAAGGCGATACACTTAGAACTGGTGTCTGATCTGACGGCTAAGGCCTTCATTGCGTCTTATAAACGATTTACATCCAGAAGAGGGACTATGCAGAAACCTATACAGCGATTGCGGCACCAACTTTATAGCAGCAAACAAACTGCTCTCAACAGAGTTCAAGTTGAGTCAAAAGGAATGGAACAAAGAATTGGGCGAGTCAGGGCACTCAGTGGGACCCACCCAGTCAGCCCCCCGCAAAGGTGTTAAATCGAGTATACGTGCGATTTCTCTTACTATGCGCGCAATAACCATGCAAGAGTTTTGAGAAAGCTGAAAATTTACCAAGACTTGGTTTTTACAATGAAAAACTGAAAAACAATGGTCAGACACCCCAACAGTAGGACCCACCCAGTCAGCACCTCCGCAAAGGTGTAAAGTCGGGTACGCGCAATTTCTGTTACTATGCGCGCAACAATCAAAACTAGTGTCATGAAAGAGTTCTATGAAAGCTGAAAATTCACCACGGGGTAGTTTGTAGAATGACAAACAAAAACACAATTGTCAGACACCCCAACAGTAGGACCCAGCTAGTCAGCACCCCCGTAAAGGGGAGTGCGCGTAAGAGTTGTAAGAAAGCTGAAATTTGGTACAAATCGATTAAATATAGTTTATGAAAATATCGGTTACATGCACGTAATACCTATAAAAGATCCGTTTATGTCATAGTATAATAAAGTACCTAGTATTACTTTAAGGTATTGTACATTTTCCATACGGAACTATATTTTCATATAAATATGTAAGTAAAACTTCAATGAACCAGCGCATTGAAACCTAGAGAAAATGAACCTACATACGAGTATTTTATACCCATCCATGCAAATTGTTGTTCACGCGTAATCGTTTTTTGCGACACCTTTGCGGGGGTGCTGACTGGGTGGGTTCTACTATAGGAGTGTGACTATTGTTTTTCAGTTGTTCATTGAAAAAACTACGTTTTGGTAAATTTTTAGTTTTCTTAAAGCTCTTGCATGATTATTGCGTGCATAGTAACAGAACGTACCCGATTTAGCACCTTTGCGGGGGGCTGACCATTGGTTTTCAGTTTTTCATTGTAAAAACTAAGTTTTGGCAAATTTTCAGCTTTCTCAAAACTCTTGCATGGTTATTGCGCGCACAGTAAGAGAAATCGCACGTACTCGATTTAACACTTTTGCGGGGAGGGGGGGGGGGGGGCTGACTGGGTGGGGCTGACTGGGTGGGGCTGACTGGGTGGGTCCCACTGTTGGGGTGTCTGACCATTGTTTTCCAGTTTTTCATTGTAAAAACCAAGTCTTGGCAAATTTTCAGCTTTCTCAAAACTCTTGCATGGTTATTGCGCGCATAGTAAGAGAAATCGCTCGAATACTCGATTTAACACCTTTGCGGGGGGAGGGGGCTGACTGGGTGGGTCCCACTGTTGGGGTGTCTGACCATTTTTTTTCAGTTTTTCATTGTAAAAACCAAGTTTTGGCAAATTTTCAGCTTTCTCAAAACTCTTGCATGGTTATAACGCGCATAGTAAGAGAAATCGCACGTACTCGATTTAACACCTTTGCGGGGGGGCTGAATGGGTGGGTCCTACTGTTGGGGTGTCTGACCATTGGTTTTCAGTTTTTCATTGTAAAAACCAAGTTTTGGTAAATTTTCAGCTTTCTCAAAACTGTTAAATTTTTCGATTTTTTTGACATTTTTGTGGGGGGCTGACTGGGTGGGTCCCACTGTTGGGGTGTCTGACCATTGATTTTCAGTTTTTCATTGTAAAAACTACGTGTTGGCAAATTTTCAGCTTTCTCAAAACTGTTAAATTTTTTTTTTTGACATCTTTGACAGGTCACCAAAGCCAGGTGTCCCGACGTCAGACCTGCTGACTCTAGTATATTCACATACACCCTAAATGTAACCAAATACCAAAATATTAGCTTTCTCAAAACTGTTGCGATTTTTTGTCGCGAGCTCTTGGACTATACAGTTTTGCTCCGATCGACTTGAAATTTTGAGACAACATTCCTGACATGATGTTCTATTCTACACATTCTTTTCAAAAAAATTATATTTTTGAAGTGTCAAGACCCGCATAAGCCCTTAATGAAGGACATACAACATGCACACTTCTTCATCCCCAACTTGAATATAAATCGAAGCTCTGTCTCATCTAGAGTATTATACGATTGGCTTGCAGCCAATCGTGACTGCAGTATGTTTATACTCTAGATGAACATATAGAGTATTATAAGTTTAATCCAGCCCGAAAAGTTTGTAACGCATAGAACCGAGCCTCGGACGAAAAAAAGTTTTATATTATTTTGTGTTTATTTTTGGCCAAAACCCCCAAATCCGTTTGCTGTCCGTCCGTCCGTCCGTCCGTCCGTCCGTCCGTTAGCACGATAACTCAAGAACGCGTTGACCTAGGAAGTTGAAATTTTGTCACAACTTGTAAAATGGAAAAAGTAAGGCTAAGTTCGTTAATGGCCGATATCCTTCTACTCCTTCGGGTACCTCCCATACAAGAGTCCTTGAAACACGTTTTCACAATTATTGCTCGAATGCTTCAAGTTAGGAACTTGAAATTTTGCATACTTAAGGTTTACAATGTTTGAATCGAAAGTACTGAATCCACTATAACTCCAGAACGGGTTAAAGCAGGAATTTAAAATTTTACAGGAATTAGTTTTATACCAAAACCAAAACGGAGTTCATTATTTAGCGCCATCCGTTGACTCCTTTGGGTAGCTGTCATACAAGAGTCCTTAATAAACATGTTCACCAATATTGAACGATAACTTTAGAACACTTCAAGTTACGACTTTGAAATTTTATACACATTAATTTTATAATAGTCGCAGCTGAAACTATTAATATGAAAAATATCCCATAAGTCTTTCATGTAGTTGCCATACAAAAATTCTGTAAAATGTCCTTTTACTTACTTTATGGAACTCACTATTAATCAAAAAATCGAGTAGCCAGTATACAATAATTTCTACGTGTAAGTAAAAGGTCATGTAATAATTGCTTGTGCACTCCTCATTCTTTTGATATATTTCCAACTAAAATATAAATCGGAGTTCAGTATTTCATCTAGAGTATCATACGATTGGCTTGCAGCCGATCGTGACTGCGCTATGTTTTAATATTAACATTGTTTTTTCCTGGTATAAATGGACTACTTACGAAAACCATGGCGCCTGCTGGTCGGCATCATAACTTCACTAAAAATAATTCAATTTGCAAAATTGAAAAAGAATCTTGTAAAAGAATGTAGTAGTTATAGTCTATCGGAGAGAATTTTTATTTTTTTCAAAAATAAATAACTTACAGTATTTCAAACTTTAGTAATCAGTTTTTTTATGAAAAATTTGCGTTAATTTATAAAAAAAAGTTCCAAGCAAAAAATTAAAAAAACTCTCGATAGACTATAGAGAAAACGGTTATCAAAATCTTAAAAAAAAAATTGAAAAATATTGAAAACTGGCTGAGTTATCGTGCCGACCATGTCTAAAAACATAGTTTCGAGAAAAATGCGTTTAAAGTTTTTGATAGGTAAAACGTTAACTTAAGGCTAGTCTCCCATTCTAGCTTCGTACTGTACGCTTTCTTCCTCTTTTATCTTCGGGTTTTTCACAGATGGTCCTCTGAATGACCTTGTTTTCTATGACACTCGGCTTTTGCGAAAAAATATATGTATGCTAAACGCTGCTGTTGAGAGTGGCGCGGCAAATAACCAGGAAGCCGCTTTAAACCGATGTATGGTCACATTTAGTGCTATAACTAATGGAGTGAAATTTTCTAAATTCAATTTTTTTTTATAATTCTTAAAAGTATAAGAAATGAAAATTTATAAAAAAAAAATCGATTTTCAGAGTGATATGAGGCCTTAACGAACCAAAAGTTCTGTTTAAAGACGACGGGACGGGAGTTATGTAATCTCTTCCACGTACACCATAAATCTGCATTCACACGCTTTTGATTAGATTGCACTTTATTTGTCCCACATTAAATGCATTCACCTCTTGTTACAATTTCCAGAAAGCTTAGGTAGCTATTGTACTATTGAAGACGCTACCTAAGCATAAAGTTTAAAGGTAGAAGATTTCATTTTACAAGAATACAAAATTAATTGTCAGTTGATAATCAGAGTTCAATAAAGCAACAAGTTCAAAATCATTAATTTTTTTTGGTGAAAACTTTCCTCCGGAACTTAATTTGGGTGAACCACTTGTACCTACAACATGACGATGTCTTAGAAAAAATATTCAAAATTACATTGAATACTTTATTTTTATTTATTTCCATTATAGCTTATAATCTAATTTCTTTTCGCTTAAATTAATACCGCATAGCTTATCAATCTATGTATGTATGGTATATCCGATATAAAATTTAGTGCGGATTCGAACCAAATCCAAATTTGGTAATCTACTGAGACTGTGGAGGTGCTGAAACTTGATACGGTTTTTTCTATGAAGCTTATATGGGCGCTTCCCCTCTCTCTCATACTCTTTGGTATTATTCCATAGAATATTATCAATCTATGTACATATGTATATCCGATATAAAATTTAGTGCGGATTCGAACCAAATCCAAATTTGGTAATCTACTGAGACTGTGGAGGTCCTGAAACTCGACACGGATTTTTCTATGAAGCTTATATGGGCGCATGTCCTATATCTCATACTTTGGTATTACAATTTATTTGTCAAAAATACTTATCTGAAATTTAAAAGAATGTATTTTACTATCTCAATATAAGTTTTATTGATTTCTTTAATGTGTTATTTCTCAATTACTCCATTTTTGAGTTATGTCACTTTTCTTGAAGGGTGCGATATTATCATACATAACTTGCAGTTAAAGTTCCGATTAGAATTTAACTGACGATCGTATGTAGGAACTGGCCTAAATATATAGTACCAAACAATCTGAAAAGTGAGTTCTTTTCATATAAGACTCCTAGAAGATAAATTTTGAATCTAGATGTTTGGTCGAAATTATAAGGCTTTCAGGTGCTGTACACATTGCTTACAACGGAATGAATTTTTCCGAAACGATTATTCGTTTTTCGAACTATTGTGAAATCTTTAGTTATTGTTATAATCGTAAATTATAAAATTTTCAAGGATACCATGAAAGAAAATCTGGAGGAATTTGTAGTTTTAATTGATAATAAAAAGAAAAATTAATACGTCGTATGACTAAAAATATTCGTACCGACAGACGGACTTTTTTTTATATTATAAACAAAATCCAAATTCTTAAAAATTTTCTCTTATAAATATTCTTGAAAATGTTATAATTTACGATTTCAACCAATTTTTTAATAACTAAGATATGATAATTAGCAGAAAAACGAAAATTCGTATCGGAAAATTTGTTCGGTAGTGTGCAATAAATATAGCACCTAAGGGTTGCAATCCGAATGCGATGCGTTCATTCTGTACGGCTCTTAAAGGCCGTGACGCATTAATGCTTGTCTCCACTTTATACGTGCTTTTACACTGGGGGGTTGTATCCTTAGTTACCTTATCTAAGCTTATTGCCATACCAACCATTAAATTGAACTTCAGACACCAAAGTAGCCTATGCCTTAAAAGCCACGTACCGCTGTAATCTATATTAAGGCCCCATCAGTCCGGTACGACAATTTTTTGTCCCTGTTTGATTTTTCTTTCTTGAGAGGATTTTAATCGAATGAAATCGTTTTTCGTTCGTGTAATTTGGCGTGTACAGGGCCGGATTACCGTACGGGCCGACGGGGTCGTGGCCTGGGGCCCCCACATCGAGGGGGGCACTCACAGATATAAATAAATGGATACCCCATCGGCTCGTTTCCCTATACGATTTGACAGGTTGAAATAGCCGATGAAATCGTACCCTCTCGCTCCTTCTTTGAAACTTCGAACTTGTGACGAATTTCGAAAAAGCAGGGGTAACAACTCAAAGAAAATTAAGTTCTGACAATTTGAATTGACAGTTCTGACTATCCGAATTGTCAGTTCTAGTTTCCTTTTAAAACTGATCAACTGTTGTCGGCCGCCTTCTCAATTTTATGTGTAGTAATATAAGATCCACGGACATAATCTCCATGGACATTGTGCCTGTTTCGAACGGACGTAATGTCCATTTATAGCGGACATTATGTCCATGGATTTTGTGTCTGCGGACCTTATGACACCCCACCAAAAAAACCTTAGTGCTGTTAGTTCGATTAGGAAAAATCAAATTTTTTGTATAACGGTTGTGTCTGCGGATGTTGTGTCTGCGGACCTTATGACACCCCACCAAAAAAAACCTTAGTGCTGTTAGTTCAATAAGTAATACGTTATTTTTGAGTTTAGCGGCACAACGATATGTAAATGGTATTATATTCGTACTGCAGTAGCCAATATTGCCTGTAAAATTTACACAGCTTAGTTGCAATTTTATAAACTCATTTCTTTTAATACCTTGCATTGTTTATCCAAAAAAGTATTTATCAAATTTTTTGGTAATTTTTCAATTCAAAATTACACCTAAAAGTTCGAATTTTTTTTTTCATGTTGTCTGTAATTTTGCTGTCTGTTGTCTGTAGTTCTGTCATTGACATTGTCATTGTTTTCCTTCTCGCCTTCATACATGCGCAACCATGCTACTAACTCTTTCCTTCTTTGCATTTCCGGTTTCGAAATCGGATTTTCCAATTTGTGCCCTGGATAACTTTAGAGTTACTTCAAACTTAAAATTAATTGAATTTCTGAAAGAAACTAAAAGAAATGTTTCGATCAAAAATTATTTTATCTGAATTACCAATCTTAAATCTAATGAATGTTTAAATTCATCAGAATTTTGTTCAATAATGCAGAAGCTCGGCTTATCATGGACAACTTTTTTGAAATAATGACATTTTAAAAACGTCGGCTATGTGAGATAGCAAATCGAGGTCTCCATATATGTATATATCTCAGTGGCCCCCCCCCCCACAAGACGCTTACGAGAAAATTATTTGTTTGAAAATTCTGACAGTACAAGAAATTTTAGACATGAAAAGTATAAGTATTGATAGAATCCTAGAAGAGCTGTTTTGCGAGATACGATGCAAAGCTAGCGTTGCAAAAAACGTTATGAAAAACGTTAGAAAAAGCTTTTAATCGATTTTATTTTTCTTCATTCTTTTTACAAAGTTCTAGTGATTATCGTCGCGCGCATGGTACGATTCATCGAAGTCGAGTGTTTACAGATGTCATATCACGTCAGACTGAGGAACCATATATAATTCGTATTGTCGAAAATTGCGAATGTTAAGGAGAAATATCCTTATATGGGATGCGACTATGTACAAATGAGACGTTTATTTTGAAAGTAGAACAAGTCACTTTCGTTTTATAATCGACATGCTTAAGGGTTTGCGTTTTCACATGTTGAAAGATATTCATGCCAACTTTCGGGTAAATTTCCTTGTATTTGTTAAAAGTAAAAGATGAAACAATTGCATCAGTAGATTATCAGAAAGTTGCTTCGTGTTGTATAAAACATCGTTACAATATCACATCAATTTTTTTTTTGTTGTTGAAAAAGTGACTTATTCCATTTTCAAAATCAATGGCTCAAACGTCTAACGATACTTGTTCAAGATCCACTTCAAAACTGACAAGTTTCAGAAAAACGCTTTAATGTTTTGCACACTAAGCGTCACATACGACTGTGGACACCTCTTAACTGCACATAACTCCCTTAATTTGGCTCCGATCGACTTGAAATTTTGACACAACATTCTTGCTAAATTTTAAAAACCTTACCCCCCCCCCCCCCCTCTCCTCCTTAAGAGTAAAGCCGTATTAAGAAGCGGTGTAAACGTGCGGTATTAAGTTAGTCCAGTTCCACTTGTTGACTAGAACTAGACTAAATTAAACCGAGCACAGTTGAAATGGCATTACGGCAATACTAAGCTTCCATGTTCACAGATGACGCCCTTCAATTTGTAGCAGGTATTTGCACCCAATAGTCAGAGAAATCAATATATTTTTTACGGAAATTTAAGTCTATGTGTAATATACATCATGTTAAAAATCATTCAAACAGCCTTGGTATTTCTGTGCACTTTCCATAGAGTTTCATCGCTACATGCAGTGAAGGGAAACTACGCGTATCCGAGACATTTACCTGCATGTCAACTTCACAAATGACGTTTAAAGCAAATGGATTAACTTAGTACGCTCAGGCGGTATAAACGGCAATCGTACTAACTTAATACCGAGAACAATTTAAACCGTATTAATGATTGCGGTATATACGAGGCCATTGTTTCATAGAAGTGCTCACACTATGAAATCGGTGCTTTATAAACTAAAATTTGACCAACCAAAATTTTTGAAATTAGGAACATAAGACTATAAAATAAAAACATTATGCCATGTTCAGCAAATGGGCGCTATTATCCAACTACCTTTTGCGCATCCCTCCAGCTACAGGGCTAAAGAGATTTAAAACCCTTTTCCCGTTCACGTGTAAGAAAACTGTCGAACAGAACCGTCATGGCGGCTCGAATTGTACTAAACTGAGTAAAATAAAAATTTAAAATCTTAGCGATCAAATAACATATAACAATAGTTTCTTCACAGTGCGTACAGTGTATAAGGCTTGGGAGATGAGTTATCCTATTTTACTACAGTATTTTTCGACCCACCAAGTTATTCCCTGGGATCACAGATATGTATGTATCAGTGGCGTGGCGTGATAATTCAACAAGGGGAAGCAATTGGTTAATATCCACAATTTTTTATTATTATTCTACCTATCAATTTACTGCATATTGATTGAACCTCCTCCATTAGCACACAGCAGGGATCTAGGAGGCTATTTAGCACGTTGGTGTTCAGTCGCAGTCACCTACACCTAGCTCATCATTAAACGCTTTCCGGACTTCTATCAAAGAAATTATAAGGTTTCGATCATAGTACCTACATATTGGCAGATTTTTTTTTATTTTTTACGTATTTTTTGGAATAGAAGAGTCAATAGAAATAAATAATAATAATAAAATAATAAAAATTGATCTCATTAACCCTAAAAGTTTTTCAGAATTCGTTAAAAATGCTTGTATCAGAGTTTTCTTCGATTCAATATAATAATAGAAATTAAAGTGAATTAGACCCAATATATAAAAATTCTTGAAAATGTACACAACCTTTTTACACACCCTGAGGGGTTGGATATCGAAAAATCAGAAAAAAATATTTCTAGGTGCTCGCAAAAGTAAAATTTATTTCGGCATGTCCAATATAAATATATAACGAAATCGTGGAAATGTGGAAAAATACCTTTTCACGGACAATTGTTTTACTCAACCTCTATGCTAATAAAAATCAATTTTTTTTCTTTAATTACTTCATATACATACTACGTACTAAGCTCCAACTTTCTTCTTCATAAGCCGTTTTTGAGACATAAAAAATCACCACCCATTAATTTTTTCTAGGATACCTCTTTATTCGCTCTATGTAGTAATTTTTTAACCTTTCTATGGTTTGTAGTTTTTCAAAAATAAAAATTGATGTTATTTCCTTTCCACGCCCTCCCACCATCAGCCCCTTCACTAGTACCTCCAGAATTTGTTTTCCCAGTTAGAATTGTACTGGACCTAACTCCTGTAAAATTTCTAAGGTCATATATGGTACGGTTCTTGAAATAGAAAAATGAAATATTTTAAAAATGGCCCCACTTTTGTGGTGTACTTCTCAGTTTTATATTCAATGAGCTTCTCCGCATATCCTATATACACAAACTAAATTATACCTTCCTGATTGATTCGAAAGATATTCTTATCCAAAGTTTTTTACCCCAACCCCTACTCACCACCTTTCTATTCACGCACGGGCCTGCATACATACCATAAGTGGTTCCTGTGATCTAAAAACTAAATTAAATATGTACAATTGAACTATTTACCACAATTCAATTCAAAACTTCAATCAGAATTCAATTCCTATCCTACTCTGGTAGCACCAATTTCAGATCAGATCTCTGCTCGCTGCAAGCTTCTCCGCTGCAGCCAGAATGTGTTGTACGAAGTACGACCCGTGCAGATTGTGCAGAGATGCATAATCTGCATTGCTTCCACCGAGCTATACTACCATGCAGCGTGTGTGAGACTTTGCAGTGAGTTTACTGCGAAATGACTTCAACGCTCCTACATGCATTGCTTTTCCGCGGGGTGTTTTTCGAAGTTTTTGTTCGCTTGCCGTGGTGCTGCCAAGTCGGCTGTGTGCGATTTTCGCGTGTAGTTTCATACGAACTTTTATTTAGACTGTGAAAATGTATGAAGTAAAATTTTTTTTTTACGATTTTTCTGCGCGTGAACTATTTGATAACATGTACATCAGTAGTAATAGTTTGTGATTAGGCTTGTGTCTCTACAACAATGGTTGGAAACTTAAAGCTAACAATGACTGTATTGAAATAAAATTAGATTGGCTTGAAGGAAAAATGGTTAAGAAATACGTATTTTAAATATACTATTTTTCAGCAAAGTGTAAGGGAAGCAATGCTTCCCTTGCTTCCATGGACGCCACGCCACTGGTATGTATGTATAGTCTATTTGGAGCTAAAAAAAATTGTTTATTTTCTTCAAAAATTTTAATAATTATTATTGCATAATAAAATTTAACAGGTTTATAGTGTTAGCACATCATCCGAATTATATTAACGTGTACCAATATTTTTGAATTATTTCTAACGCAAAACCTTAAAAATCTCAACATATGTACTATGAAAAAATGGACTTATACCACTTTTAGATACAACAGCTCATATGTACATGGATAATTTAAGGAATCGCATTAAATTTAATATACCGGTAATCGCAATAGGGGCCCACATTTCCCTCGGCCCTGGGCCCCACATGTCTTAATCCGGCACTGGGCGTGGGCAATACGCCTGCATCGTTCGCTGTCTATCAGCGAACTAATTTTGATTTTACAGAAAAACATAACGCAGTCACGATCGGCTGCAAGCCAATCGTATGATACTCTAGATGAAATACTGAACTCCGATTTATATTTTAGTTGGAAATATATCAAAAGAATGAGGAGAGCACAAGCAATTATTACATGACCTTTTACTTACAGGTAGAAACTTTTGTATAGTGGTCGATTTTACTGTATTATTTATAATACAGTATTGTTATCGATTTTTTAAAAAAAAAAATTTGCTGCCCTCAAAATTTTTTTGTCCACGTTTCATGACTAGTAGACGCGAAAAAAGCAATAAAAATGTTCACTCCGTCTGTACGCCGTACCCCGTACGCCGTACGCCGTACCCCGTACGCCGTACGTCGACCGCCCCAAAATCTTTGAAGGCTCGTAGCTCTCAAACCAATGGAGCTATTAAATTAAAATTTTTTCTAAGAATAGACTTGGTGGACCCCTTGAATTGACATTATTTTCAGGGGAGGAGGTGTAAGGGGGAAGGCGGGGTAAGCGTTTTAGACGAGAAATTTAGGTTTCTAGATCTCAGGAACCGCTTGTGTTAGGAGGCTGAAACTTAGAATTTCTATAGAGCTTTGATAATGGACCCATTTGCAAAAAAAAAACAGATATGGGTGAAGGGGTGTGGGAGTGGAGGGGGAAATAATGCGTCCGAAACGCAAAAATGCCGAGGTCGACACATTCTAAAATCCATATCTCCTAAACCATTAATAGCAAGCAATTAAAGCTTAACAAATATCTGTAGTTATACTAGGAGAGTAGATTGAATCAAAATTTTTGGGTGGGGGTTGAAATACTTAACATTACAATATCTCCCAAACCAGTGGCACCAGAAAAACAAAATTCGGTTTGGATACAAAGCTTGATAAATAAAGATTGCTCAAAGTAAAATATTTGAAGGGGGCGGGGGAGTACGTAAGTGGAGGGGATAAGAATTTTTCAAAAATAACACGTTTCTCATCTCAATAACAGTGTAAGATGGATGCTTCAAATTTTTACCAAAAGTAGGCCTAATAGAACCCTAGTAGGGAAAAAAAGTTTGGGGGTGTGGGTGTAGAGGGTGAGGGTGGGGAAGGGTGAGAAAGAAAAAGTTCCGATGCTTATATCTTAAGAATCTATAATGATAGGGAGCTGAAACTTGGTATTTAGATAGAGCTATAGTAGTGGCATGGTGGAAAAAAAAATTTTTTCTTAGGGGTAGTATGGTACGGTGGTGGGGGGTGTTTTTCCTAACTTTAGAACGGCTTATGCTGTTAAGTTGAAACTCGGTACGTATATGTAAATTAACTAGGAAAGTAATTCTGATAAAAAAAAATTTGAATATTCATTGGCGATCAGAAGGGGGGGCAAAAAAAAATATCAGTTAGTATAAAATGCATATATTTTCACGATTTTCGTCATATCTACTAGGTCTTTCGAAATATTGAGCTCATTTTTTTTCTACGGATTCTTCATGTGAATACCTAGAAAGTGTTTTCAAGATTTTTTGAAATTCGACCCCTAAGATTGTGTAAACTGATTGTATACTTTTTCATGAATTCCACCATGTTTCTCAGGTCTGATCAGATATCGAATATCTTTTCACTTCCCCAGGCTTGTTTAATAATCACCTATTTTAAGTTTTGTTTTTTTCAACCTCTAGACCGCATCCCGGAATATGACCCAATTATTTAATTCATATGTTTCACCCTTTTCTAACCGCTTCCCGAACTTTTTGTTAGGTTTTCAGTCACATAGTAACATACACCGCATCCCCGAATTGAACGCGTTCTGAACTTCTGACGGAAAAATAATACAGTTGCGCCCAGACTGTTGGCAGATTTTTTTGATTTATAGTGAGTTCCATAAAGTAAGTTAGGACATTTTACTGAATTTTTGTATGGCAACTACATGAAGGACTCATGGGATATTTTTCATATTGATAGTTTCAGCTGCGACTATTATAAAATTAATGTTTGTAAAATTTCAAAGTCGTAAATGAAAGCTTTCTAAACTTATCGTGCAATATTGGTGAATATGTTTATTAAGGACTTTTGTATGACAGCTACCCGAAGGAGTCAACCGATGGCGCTAATAATTAACCTCCGTCTTGATTTTGGTATAAAACTAATTCCTGTAAAATTCTAAATTCCTGCTCTAACTCGTTCTGGAGTTATAGTGAATTCAGTAAAAAGCATACATTTTTGAAGGACTTTTCTAGGCTGCTACACGAAGGACTCATTCGATTTGCATCATATTCAGAACATTCAATTCAAACATTTTAAACCATCCGTATGCAAAATTTCAAGTTCCTAACTTGAAGCATTCGAGCAATAATTGTGAAAACGTGTTTCAAGGACTCTTGTATGGGAGGTACCCGATGGAGTGGAAGGATATCGCCCATTAACGAACTTAGCCTTACTTTTTCCATTTTACAAGTTGTGACAAAATTTCAACTTCCTAGGTCAACGCGTTCTTGAGTTATCGTGCTAACGGACGGACGGACGGACGGACGGACGGACGGACGGACGGACAGCAAACGGATTTGGGGGTTTTGGCCAAAAAAAAACACAAAATAATATATAACATTTTTTCGTCCGAGGCTCGGTTCTATGCGTTACAAACTTTTCGGGCTGGATTAAACTTATAATACTCTATATGTTCATCTAGAGTATAAAAATAGTGTTATATAATTTCAAATTATTTGAAAGGCATAACTATTAAAAATCAAAAAATTTTCCATTGATTAATCTTCTAGAAATACCAATTAATTATCTGTGATACTTTTCAATTAAATGCGGTCTTCTTATGTAATTCTTGCCATGAAAATCGTGAAAAATTGCTTCAGTTTGACTTCATATATTATCAACAAAAATGAAAAATTTTTAAAATTTGATTTATAGAAAACCGTCTTTAAGTTTTTTTCTTACATTATAATAATAAAAATGACATGTTAATTATTCAAGAAATAGGTAATATGCGTTTAGAAAACTCGAATTTACGCATTTTAAAAAATGTTCAAGGGTTGTTGTTCTAATAGCATTTTTTCAAAATACAGTTTTGAATTTTTTCTCTATGGATGACCTAGTTTACATACTTAATAAAGTGGTGTAATTTTATTTTGTTTTTTTGTTGCTATTAACGTGAAATATTGGTAAGAAAACAGTCACAAATCATCATAATTGCATTTAACGTGCACTTGGAGCCTTATTGTTTGGGTGAAACAAGCGCTCTTTACATTCTTATTTTAGACTAAATTCTGCCTAACATTGTTTAAAACTCTGGCAACACATGTTGCGTTCAAAATTGCCTGAACCAACTTAAAACTTTAAAAAAAACAACGGCTAGAAAAAGTCCCTCTAGTTGAGAAATGCCGGCGCGGTACAAAGCGGCGCGCGGTTGATTTTTGTGTCCGCAAGCGAACAGTTCTCTAATTGTTGGGTTCTTACTAATTTTCGAAGCGTGTTCAATTGCAGATTTCGTGCATAGCATTCCGCGTTTGTCCGGACTTGTTTTCGTTTCACGGTTGCGTGTGGTTTTCGCGAATTTTGGTAGTTTTCACGTTTCTTTTGTCCAAAATCCGAATCACCACCCAAATTTTAGAGGACGCAGCGTGTGAACTTTCGTGGATTGTGAAATACGTGACGTTAAAGAATTTGGGTGAAAAAAAACGCGTAAATCCGACATAATTTGTGTAGTGGTAGAACTTTCCCTTCCGACGAAATCGGAAATTCCGGAAATTATCGCGTCATTTTTATACTCTAGATGAACATATAGAGTTATAAGTTTAATCCAGCCCGAAAAGTTTGTAACGCATAGAACCGAGCCTCGGACGAAAAAAAGTTATATAATATTTTGTGTTTATTTTTGGCCAAAACCCCCAAATCCGTTTGATGTCCGTCCGTCCGTCCGTTAGCACGATAACTCAAGAACGCGTTGACCTAGGAAGTTGAAATTTTGTCACAACTTATAAAATGGAAAAAGTAAGGCTAAGTTCGTTAATGGGCGATATCCTTCCACTCCTTCGGGTACCTCCCATACAAGAGTCCTTGAAACACGTTTTCACAGTTATTGCTCGAGTGCTTGAAGTTAGGAACTTGAAATTTTGCATACTTAAGATTTACAATGTTTGAATCGAAAGTTCCGAATATGATGCAAATCGAATGAGTCCTTCGTGTAGCAGGCCTAGAAAAGTCCTTCAAAAATGTATGCATGTTACTGAATCCACAATAACTCCAGAACGAATTAAAGCAGGAGTTTAAAATTTTACAGGTATTAGTTTTATACCAAAACCAAAACGGAGTTCATTAATTAGCGCCATCTGTTGACTTATTCGGGTAGCTGTCATACAAAAGCCCTCAATAAACATGTTCACCAATATTGAACGATAACTTTAGAACACTTTAAGTTACGACTTTGAAATTTTATACACATTAATTTTATAATAGTCGCAGCTGAAACTATTAATATGAAGAATATCCCATAAGTTTTTCATGTAGTTGCCATACAAGAATTCTGTAAAATGTCCTAACTTACTTTATGAAACTCACTATAAATCAAAAAATCGAGTAGCCACTATACAATAGTTTCTACCTGTAAGTAAAAGGTCATGTAATAATTTCTTGTGCTCTCCTCATTCTTTTGATATTTTTCCAACTAAAATATTAATCGGAGTTCAGTATTTCATCTAGAGTATCATACGATTGGCTTGCAGCCGATCGTGATTGCGTTATGTTTTTTCATAAATTTGTGCGTGCGGCTATTTAATTACACCCCCCCCCCCCCCCCCCCGAGTGTTTTGCGGTTGTGTAGCGCAAGATCGCCAACCCGCGAGGAATTGTTATATCGAATCATTCAGTTGTTACTATTGATTAATACGAAACTTGAATCATCGTCGTGTGTGTGTACCTACATAACAATGCAATTTCAATAAGAGGAAGAAATGTGCTATAATGTTGTGTTCATTTAATCAATGATATGTTAGCGAACGTAAAAATTATGAATACTGCACGCGCTTACGGCTACCTTAAAACGAAGCACCAAAATATCCAAAAAAAACCAACGCACAAAGAGTGATGAATTTTTGAACAAAAAAATAAATAAATAAACGAATGAATAAATAAAATATATAATTGTATTTAACAACACAAATAATAATAAAAACATAACGCAGTCACGATCGGCTGCAAGCCAATCGTATGATACTCTAGATGAAATACTGAACTCCGATTTATATTTTAGTTGGAAATATATCAAAAGAATGAGGAGTGCACAAGCAATTATTACATGACCTTTTACTTACAGGTAGAAACTTTTGTATAGTGGTCGATTTTTTGATTTATAGTGAGTTCCATAAAGTAAGTTAGGACATTTTACAGAATTTTTGTATGGCAACTACATGAAGGACTCATGGGATATTTTTCATATTAATAGTTCCAGCTGCGACTATTATAAAATTAATGTGTATAAAATTTCAAAGTCATAAATTAAAGCGTTCTAAACTTATCGTGCAATATTGGTGAATATGTTTATTAAGGACTTTTGTATGACAGCTACCCGAAGGAGTCAACGGATGCAAAATTTCAAGTTCCTAACATGAAGCATTCGAGCAATAACTGTGAAAACGTGTTTCAAGGACTCTTGTATGGGAGGTACCCGAAGGACTGGAAGGATATCGCCCATTAACGAACTTAGCCTTACTTTTTCCATTTTACAAGTTGTGACTAAATTTCAACTTCCTAGGTCAACGCGTTCTTGAGTTATCGTGCTAACGGACGGACGGACGGACATCAAACGGATTTGGGGGTTTTGGCCAAAAATAATCACAAAGTAGTATATAAAACTTTTTTTCGTCCGAGGCTCGGTTCTATGCGTTACAAACTTTTCGGCCTGGATTAAACTTATAATACTCTATATGGTTTCATCTAGAGTATAAACATAACGCAGTCACGATCGGCTGCAAGCCAATCGTATGATACTCTAGATGAAATACTGTACTCCGATTTATATTTTAGTTCGAAATATATCAAAACATTGAGGAGTGCAAAAGCAATTATTACATGACCTTTTACTTACAGGTAGAAACTATTGTATAGTGGCTACTCGATTTTTTCATTTATAGTGAGTTCCATAATGTAAGTTATTACATTTTACAGAATTTTTGTATGGCAACTACATGAAGGACTTATGGGATATTTTTCATATTAATAGTCGTAGCTGTAAGCTACGACTATTATAAAATTAATGTGTATAAAATTTCAAAGTCGTAACTTAAAGCGTTCTAAAGTTATCGTTCAATATTTGTGAACATGAACATTAAGGACTTTTGTATGACAGCTACCCGAAGGAGTCAACGGATGGCTCTAATTAATGAACTCCGTCTTGGTTTTGGTATAAAACTAATTCCTGTAAAATTTAAAATTCCTGCTTTAACTTGTTCTGGAGTTAAAGTGGATTCAGGAACAAGCATACAATTTTGAAGGACTTTTCTAGGCTGATTCACGAAGGACTCATTCGATTTTCTTTATATTCGGAACTTTCGATTCAAACATTGTAAACCTTAAGTATGCAAAATTTCAAGTTCCTAACTTGAAGCATTCGAGCAATAATTGTGAAAACGTGTTTCAAGGACTCTTGTATGGGAGGTACCCGAAGGAGTAGAAGGATATCGGCCATTAACGAACTTAGCCTTACTTTTTCCATTTTACAAGTTGTGACAAAATTTCAACTTCCTAGGTCAACGCGTTCTTGAGTTATCGTGCTAACGGACGGACGGACGGACGGACAGCAAACGGATTTAGGGGTTTTGGCCAAAAATAAACACAACATAATATATAACTTTTTTTCGTCCGAGGCTCGGTTCTATGCGTTACAAACTTTTCGGGCCGGATTAAACTTATAATACTCTATATGTTCATCTAGAGTATAAAAAGGGTATGTAGAACAAATGAATTTCAAAATTTAATAAAACGAATAAGAACAATAAGAACTTAAATACAAAAAATGAATATACATAGAAAAAAAATTTAATTTACAAAAATTGAAAATGAATCTAAAGCCAATAAAAAAATTAATATAAATGAGACAGACATGACAGGACAAGACGGACGGCCTAAATAAAAATCTTAATAAAATATAATAGTTTTAGTTTTAGGAAGGGGCGCCACACTGAGCTGCAGCGCACACTACGCACCAAAAGAGGGGCCATAGCGATCCCTTCGGATGGAATCGTGGAACTACCCAGTTAATCACCCCCAAAATATCCCAAATCCCTAATGAACTTGATCAACTTGTCATACCCTATCAATTTAAGATCTTCCAAACTATCGAAGAAGAGACTGCTTAACCACTTCAACCGCCTTCTTGCAACCGCCTGACACTCGCACAAAATGTGGGTAATATCCTCCTCAGCATATAGTTCAAAGCAGTACCTACACAATTCAGAGTCAGCTATCCCCATCCGCATGGCATGTTTCCCTAGCAAGCAGTGCCCCGTCATTATTCCGATGAGTACCCGCAATCTTTCCCTATTCCACGCCGGTATTTCCCTGGACCTATGTTTGTCCAGCATTGGCCAGAATGCCTTAGAGATCCTACATCCCGTCAGCTGCTCCCAGCTTGAGTTCGCTGCGTCTATGGCCCGGTCCCTAATAAACGCTTTGATGCCGCTTAGCGGTGGACTAACCCCCTCCTCCGGCAATTCGGATGACGCCGATCACTCTTGCCAGCTCATCGGCCAGTTCGTTACCTCGTATGCCGCTATGCCCTGGTACCCAGCAAAGTTGTACTCTATTCTGACAGCAAAGTATCTTGAGCACTTCACGGCAGCGCTGTACTAGGTGGGATTTGATAGTCTCCGATTTAAGTGCTGTCAATGTAGATTGAGATATGCCTACCGCATATCCCCCCATCAACAAGATGTTAGCTGCCTGGAGCACCGCCATAATTTTAGCTTGGAATACACTGCAGGCATCTGGCAGCTTAAACGACTCCCGCGCACTCAGCTGCTCAAAGAAGACTCCAGCGCCAGTGCCACATTCCATTTTTGACCCATCCGTATACACAGAGTTCCCCCTCACATAATACACTATTGTTCTCCCAGTCCTCCCTACTTGGGTATATGACCGTGAATGGTGATTGAAGATCAATCACTGGAATCGTATAGTCCGTGCAGATCGCAATCGGTCCTTGTAGAAATTCCTTAAGAATAGCGCTGTGCCCTCCGGACCTCTCTCTAAAAAGACCACAGCTCACTAGTTTTGCCGCCGTGTTTGTCGCAACCTGCTTAATGAAAATATCAAGTGGTAATAAATGCATACAAACTTCCAGTGTCGCTGTTGGAGTTGTACGCAGGTCTGTGATCATAACACAGGCAGTCCTCTGCACACCACTCAGTTCCCTCTGTATATACTTTTTGTCCGTGGCGTTCCACCACACTAGTGCCACTAGTGGTTTGTGTTTGCGTAGTAAACATTCTTGGCAATCCCTAGATACATATATTTCCTCACCACCCAAGAGGTAAAATAACCATGCGCGCTTTTTTTTAAAGAGGGTTCTTCTAGGCATCATTTTTCATTACTAAGCTCTAATAAATGAAGTTTAAAAATATTTATAAAAAAATTATACATACACTCCAGAAAATTTGTAAGTGCATATACAGTCAAAACCGGATATAATAACACCGCTTTTAACGACGGATCTTGTTATTACGATTAATGGCATGGTCCCGGCCGAATCTCTATACAAAGGAATGTATCTAACTTGCATATTGCTTATAACGACTATTGGATATAGCGACGGTCCCTTTAATGTCGTTATATCCGTTTTTGAATGTAATACCAATAGACATAGTCCTCATAAATACATAATATTCAACATATATATTATAAGATCATAACCAATTCAATAAAAATATAATAAATAAACTATCTTAATTCAGACTTTAATATTAAAGAATTCTATAAATAAAATATATTAATTCAGTCTTGGAAAAAATATTTAAAAATGAATGTAAATGACAAATATTTTGGAAAATAAAATATTTCTTTGAGAAATGATTAAAAAAATTATGTCTTAAAAAATTTTTCAATAAATAAATTATTTTAATTCAGTCTTGGAAAAAAGTATTTAAAAATGAGTGTAAATAAAAAATATATAACAAATATTTTACATATAAAATATTTCTTCGCGAAATGATAGAAAAATAATGTTTTAATAAATTAGGAAAGGAAAAATATCAGTCGTAATCACATAAATTTCTGAAAAATAATATACGAAATAATGAGCAGTGGAGTAAATGTAATTTATAACTTTTGGATCGTGATGCCCTAGGGCGCACACATCGCACAAGACCGAACTAATTTCCCAATACGACTTTTCGATTTTCGGCTTATTGCGAAATCTTAAGTTATTGTAGTTTCAATTGATAATCTAATATATAAAATAAAGTCAGTTTTTTGGTTGATTACGAATAAAATCTACACTTGTGAACCGTTTCCTCCCAAATTTTGAATGGACATTCTTGAGACTACCGGACAGGTAGACAGTGCGGTTACCGTAGCCGCATTGTTGTTGTTTTGCCGTGCAATTTTGTCGAGCTTTATGGTTAACCGGGAATAAAAAACACAGCTAATATATATAACATATGTATATTTACATATAAAAATATATACATTCATAACATCTTGCCCCCCCCCCCCCCCCTGGAAAAAACTGAAATGACGTCCCTGGTTGAATCAGATGAACTTCACTTAGAATTGAAAATTTGCAAGAGGCAGTCGTAGCCGAGCGGGTAAGGCGTCTGACTAGAAATCAAATGAATCCTGCCGACCGGGAACATGTGTGATTTTTTTTTTTTTACGTTATTTGTTTCGATCTTACTACCGACTGCGAACACGTGACCTGAGGCCAACATACACTATCATTCTTGCATGAATATTTGAATTTTTCTCGAAAATCTCTTGTGTATGGGGCAGCATGATGGCATGAACTCTAGCATTACTTCAAATATTCATGCAAGAATGATAGTGTATGTTGCCCTTTACTCACGTCACGGGCGATGAAACATAATTATATGTATATTCCCGAAATTGGTGGTTCGTGAGTTAATTCAACATTTGAATGAAGTATGGAGGATGGCGGATAGAGAATGGAGGATGGTGGATGGAGGATGGGGGATGGAGAAAAATGAAAAATAAAAAATGAATCGTGAAAAATGAAAAATAAAAAGTGAAAAATTAAAAATGGCATTAATGTCTCCAGTTCCTTGAGCTGAGAAAGTGTACCCGAAACGGGAGTAACGTATGAACAGGAGAAACAGGACCAATGGATTAACGGAAGTAACAGGGGCGATGGAACAACGTGAGCGTAGACGCGTTACGCGGCTAGTATGTAATATAAAAAAGAATGCATCGTACAACTAAAAATATTCGTACGACGGACGAATATTTTTCAAATTATTATCAATCAAAAGTGCAAATCCCCTTTATTTTCTGTGATATTCTTGTGATCTTGCAATAAATAAAGATTTCACAATAAGTTGGAAGTTCGAATCGGAAAATTCAGTCGGTCGTGTGCGATGTGTATAGCACCTTACTCTTCCACTTTTCTAAAACTACTTGGTCGATAGTTCAAGCTGATTGACAATATAAAACAGGTTGCGGTAAGTACAGCATCTGCGGCCTCTTCAGACAAAGTTACATGGTTTTATTCTCGGTTAATTTCTAGGCGTAGACTGATCCCATAAAAAATTGTGATAGCCTTCGAGTCAGTGGTGTTGCACACTTTGCATACAACCGAATGAATTTGTCGATATGATTATTCGTTTTTCCACCTATTGTGCAATCTTTAGTTATTAAAAAATTAGTTATGATCGTAAATTATAATATTTTCAAAAATATACCTAATGGAAAAAATCGCCAGGATTTTGTAGTTTTAATTGACAATAAAAAGAAAAATGAATCCGTCGTACGACTAAAAATATTCGTACCGACAGACGGCCTTTTTTAATATTCAATATCCAAATCCATAGAAATTTTTTCTTATGGTATTCTTAAAAATGTTAAAATTAATGATTTCAAACAATTTTTTATAATAGAAGATTTAATAATAAGCAGAAAAACGAAAATTCGTTTCGGAAAATTCGTTCGGTCGTGTGCAATATGTACAGCGCCCTATATCTAATTATACATCTTACATCTAAAGGGGAAGGGTGGACATCACGAGCAACATTTTCTATTAAGCTCAACACCCTAAATTGCTTCCGAATTGTTTTCGATACTCCCGAAAGATGTAGGGTAGGTATCGAACTCAGAATCAATTCGGTTTTTGTGGAGTTCACAAAACACTCAGGTGAAAAGTGATCACCACAAATCCGAGAATGGACCGTAGGTGTCCAATTGGCTCTACTAACTGCCACTGCCCATTTTAAGTTAACATTTTGTTCCTTCGGGAAATAAAACATTGTGTGTCCTTTGACACGGGAGTTGGTGCACCCCACATCACTGCAAGACATGTTGGAGTGGAGTGTTTGGAGGCTGAAACACAAAGGAAAAAATTTTACTTTGTCATTTGGCCCTGAAAATTAAAAACCAAATTTTTTATACGAAAGGTAGTTGGAGCGTGGCGCGCGTCTGCCAAACATGAACGCGAAATGGGAGTTTTAATCCATGAGCCCCGCAGGTCTGCACGAAAGGTAGTTGGAGCGTAGCGCGCACCAGCCAAACATGAACGCAAAAAGGGAGTTTAAATCCCTAAGCCAGGCAGGGCTGCACGAAAGCGTAGCGCGCACCAGAAAAAATTGAACGCGAAAAAGGAGTTATAATCCGGAAGGTAATTCAGCAATTTAGGAAACACTTTTATCACATCAATTACAAATACTTACTTAAAATTCCTGATGATTTCTAATTGATCGTTATTGCCGCAAGGTTTTTCGGATCTAAAATAATCAAACCAATTACCAAAATTGCAATTCCAATTAATTTATTAAATTTGCCTTTATTTACAGATTTTCCCTCCTTGTTCTAATCTCCATCTTGACATTGACATTTTGTCGGATAAATGTCAGAATGCCGACTCTACACATATTTACACTAGCTAGTACAAAAACAGGCGATTTTATTGCGGTTAAAACGCAATTTCTAGTACATAAACGACCGAATTGGACACATTTGCCAAACCCAAGGTAGAGAGTTTAGTGTATACAGCAACCCTACCTCCATCAGGCCATTGGAAACCGGTTCTCGTTGGCAGTGTTCTTTGCTGTATTAAAAGCAATTTACACTCAATACGCGATGAGCTGCTAATTGTGTGGTACTACAGCCCATTGTTTGTGTGTACACGTATGGAAGCGTGCGTCAGAGAAATAGTTGAAGAATTTGATGTAATTGGTTGATTTTATGGTGGAATAGAGGCTCGACTGAAACGTTGAGTATATGTACATAAATGCACCATGAAAAGTCCAACCCAAAGTTGCAGATTTTGTAGAGAAAAAAAAAAACCAAAACATAACAACCAAAAATATGAACAAAATAAAGAGATTTCACAATTTAAAACGAAAATTTTAAGCAGCAGCATTATAGCTGCAAAAATAAAATTTATCTTTTTCGAATCTCCTAATATTCTTTAAAAAAAATTACAGTAGAACCTGAAGAAGTAGCCAACTTCCTATTTTGCCCATTTTTGCCATTTCCATACACGTTTCGTTTTGTATTGTAATCATTACCATATTGTGACCATTGACCACTTTTTAGCCAAGTGGGATGCTTGTGTAATTTATTTGTACTGCATTTTGATGAATGATCTCAAAAGTACATAATTCTAAAATTGTTGATAAAGTAAAATTCCGCAGCATATGTAAATACTTTTACATACCATTTCCATACACGTTTCGTTTTGTATTGTAATCATTACCATATTGTGACCATTGACCACTTTTTAGCCAAGTGGGATGCTTGTGTAATTTATTTGTACTGCATTTTGATGAATGATCTCAAAAGTACATAATTCTAAAATTGTTGATAAAGTAAAATTCCGCAGCATATGTAAATACTTTTACATACCATTTCCATACACGTTTCGTTTTGTATTCTAATCATTACCATATTGTGACCATTGACCACTTTTTAGCCAAGTGGGATGCTTGTGTAATTTATTTGTACTGCATTTTGATGAATGATCTCAAAAGTACATAATTCTAAAACTGTTGATAAAGTAAAATTCCGCAGCATATGTAAATACTTTTATTACATAATAATTAAATAATAATAGTTAACTTTACAGCTCTTACCGCAAAGGAATTATGAACTAAATTTCTCTTTAAAAGGTTTAAAAATAAACAAATGATGAAATTGGGATATCAAAATACTGCACTTTGATCTAGCAATTTATACGAAGGTCCATTAGAACTTTTCGCTGGATAGAATATAAATAAACTCAGTTGTGCGGCAGATAGCATACAGCCAAGGAAATTTGGAATCTGAAATAGAGAAGAATTTTGAGAAAAAATGTGGAGAATATAACAATGATTGTATTATAATCGATAGTGTGTTATAATGTAATTGCAATAATAATTGTTCAGCGCTAAGTACGGGAAAATAGAAAATTACTCAAACTTGCATGTATTCGTGGTATCGTCGTATCGTTGTTTGAAGGACATAATCAGGCCAAGTTTTTTACAATTTTCTTACTTTTATTTTACGCCTTTATAATATTTTCTTCGGCACTTCCTAAAGCGTCACATTATAGTGAATATATAGTGAAAAGGTCAATTGTAAGTCTGCAAATCGATTTGATTTGGCCCAAAAGTGTCTTTTTTTAACATAAACTCTCCAAAACTTTACAGCTCTTACCGCAAAGGAATTATGAACTAAATTTCTCTTTAAAAGATTAGAAAATAAACAATTACACGTACATATAGGTACTTGTTTACTCACTCGAATCGAGTGTCCTAACAGAACCGCAAAAGTTAACATATATATTAGGTCTACAAATAAGCTCGAATCGTATTTGTTCTAAAATTTGAGTTTTCATTGAACGAAGTTGGTTACATAATTATGTTTTAAAATATTGTCCATAGCTAGCCACAGTCTTTGCCCATCTTTCAAATCCACGTCCTTTGAGGCTCTCCACGAACCGACCCAATTTTTGACATCTTCGTAAGAAGGGAAGTGCTGCTCAGTCAGGCCATGCGCTATCGATCGGAATAGGTGGTAGTCGGAAGGGGCGATTTCTGGTGAGTACATCGGGTGGAGTAGAACTTCCCATTTCAGTGTTTCCAAGTAGGTTTTCACAACTGAGCAACATGTGGCTTTGATATAAAAATATTTCCTGCAAAATTTTGAATTCCTGCTTTAACTTGTACTCGGCAGGGCATCCAAAAATTGCTTTCAATCAATAGGACATCCTCTTTTCTTCTGCGGAAGCCTTTGAGATGACACTGTAATATTCAGTCGATAATTTTCTCTTCTTCGTCATCAGTTAAAATAGGTGGAGGGCCACTAATTGGATTATTCGTTCGATTATGCAAACTTATTTCCTCTAAAGCAACCTGCAATTGCTCCTGTGTATAATTCGGTTTTGGCATATTCATTTACCTTATTTCTAAAACAAGTGAGTATTTTTTCACCATAGTGTGGAGGAAAGTTTTCACTGTAAATTATAAACATAAAATCACTGTCATTGCGACAGAGAATTGTTGTAGCTTAGATGAGTCGTATTTTTTGTATCCGAGTTATCGGGAATTTTGATTAAAAAATTGATTTAATTTTATTTCTCATTATTGAAATTTATCAGAAAGCAATAACAACTATTTTAATAAGGAAATATACAAATACAATTTATTAGAACTAAAATATCTAGTTACTAGTTAATGTAATTGTTTTAATTATATCGTTACAACATTTATATAATTAATTATAACTTAATTTAACGAAGTTCTAAAACATTATTTATTTTCATCGATGATCTTTTTATTGATAATAAAATAAATTGAATCAAAATAAATATACAAATCAAGAATTTGATATCGAACACTCTATAAATATATAAATCAAGAATTTGATTTCGAAGACTCCTCAATAGTATAGTAAACACACTTCGTATACGAAAATATATAGAATAATGGATTGTAACAATAGGTGTGTTTTTTGCGAATTATCCAGATCGAGAGTAGTGATTCAAGTTTGTATTGAAAACACCAAGAATACTGTTCTTTTTTTAATTTTTTGATTTTGGTGACTTATGATGTTCACTTATCAAAGGTTGAAATCAAACTGAGTACTTAAGAGTAGAGATATACTGGCGTCAAGATTTTAATTTAAATTCGTATTGAAAACACCAAGAACACTGTTGGTTTTTTAATGCTTTTTCCTGTAGATAGTAGGCTATATTAGAGAGTTTATTGCGAAAATGTGACCTAGTAAGCTTACTGGGGCCACTATTCCGTATAAAATCTATATTCTAGCCTACTATCTACAGGAAAAAGCAATAAAAAACCAACAGTGTTCTTGGTGTTTTCAATACGAATTTGAATTAAAATCTTGACGCCAGTATATCTCTACTCTTAAGTTCTCAGTTTGATTTCAACCTTTGATAAGTGAACATCATAAGTCACCAAAATCAATCAAAATTTTTTAAAGTAATTTTTTAAAAGTAAAAAATAGCAAAACTAAAAGCAAAAGAAGTTATAGTGATCAACATACATAAATAAAAATAACAAAACTAAAATTTGATCATGGCAAATTGTGTCGAGTGCAAACAAACGGTTCAACGAAATTCCGATAAAATTGTTTGCTCATCGTGTAGCAGCGTAAGCCATCTAAAATGCGCGGGACTTGGCACTGCGGATTTAACATACCTAAAAGAAAAAGGCAACCTTGACACTTGGAGGTGTATACAGGGTGACCCAAAAGTTCCCGGAATTTTATTCAAAGCTAGATTGCGCATTCTTTTATTCCGTTTTTATTATTTTTAATATTTTTTTAGAATACCTCATGTAATTTTGATTCGGAAAACATAATATGTATGTATTTTGTTTCCGCTAACTGCGAGTTATGGGGAACGAAAAAGAGCGTGTTACCGTCGTCGAATTGCACAAGGCCGCATTGAAGCAGTCAACCGTTTACGATATGGTTAAACATTTCAAGGATACTGGAGGGATCTCAGACCGTCCTCGGAGTGGTCGACCGACAACAGCAACGACTCTAGAAAAAGACAACGCAGTCAGTTGCCGAGTTCGCCGAAATAACGAGCGATCGTTGCGGAAGATGGCCAAAGACATCGGAATCGGCAGGGAGAGCATCAGGAGGATTGTCGTCTAGAAACTGAGACTCGTCCTATACAAGATTGCTCGAGCTCACTTTCTTAGCAACGCCATGAAAGCAGTAAGATTGACAAAAGCACGACGAATGCTTCGACTGGTCGGCGGTGGTCGCTTGAACAGAGTTCTCTTCACGGACGAGAAGATTTTCACCGTCGAGCCGTGCCACAAAATCAAAAATCAAAATCAACACCAATTACTCAAGAAAGAGCAACAGAAGAGTCTCGGTTCAAAATTGATGCATCGCGCCCATTTTCCAAAGTCTGTGATGGTCTGGGCGAGATCTGCGCCACCGGTATGACGCCACTCGTTTTCATCCCGAGATACATATGTATAAATCAATGTGGCCGAATATCAACAACGAGTTCTTCGCAACGTTTTAGAGCCTCGGGCGATACAGCATTTTGTACAAAGCGGATTCACGCTTCAGCAAGATTGGACACCGGCGCATTCGGTCCGTTCAACGATAGCTCTCTGTGAACAACTGTTTCTGGGATTTTGGGGCAAGGACGTTTAGCCATCAAACTCGACGGATTTAAGTCCTCTCGATTTCTTCGTTTGGTCTCTTTTGCAGCAAAAGCTCTCAGGAAAACGGTACACCACAGTGGATGGTCTTAAAAGTGCTCTGGAACGAGCTTGGCCAACAATTACCGTAGCTGAGTGTGCGACCATCGTCGGTAACTTTTCGAAACGACTGCGCGCATACGTTGGTGCCAGTGAAAGAAATTTTGAACATTTGCTGTAACTTTTTTTATTTGTTTTTGTTGCTTCCGTTCAAAACAAATTTTTTGTTTACTCCGTTTTTCTACTTGTTTAATTTTTCAGAATTTATTGACCGTTAAGATGTCTCAAAAAATTCCGGGAGCTTTTGGGTCACCCTGTACGTTGTAGTGCCAAACTAAGATCAGACCAACGATTAGACGGCACTCCCATTAAGCCGAGTACAAATAACCAGGCAGGCCATACATCACAGGATATTTCGAAGCTACTGGTGACCATCCAAGAACTGATAGCCAGTAACACTTTTTTGTCCGAGCAGCAAAAAGAAGTAACCAACGAACTAAAGAACGTAACTAATGAAATAAAAGCTCTAAATAAAAAAATGCTGGAGTTGCAAGAGGAAAATTTAAAAAAGGATTCAAAAATGTCGGTTCTCGAGTCCAAAATCAACCTGTTGGAACAAAAGGACTATCATGTGGAAGTCTGCGGTGTTCCGCTGGAACTGAACGAAGATATAATGTCCACAACTCGTCGACTGCTGAAGGATATGAACGCCAATCTTATTAATGATGTCATACATAGCCACAGGCGCCATGGAAAAAACGTATCATCAATTGTCATCGAATTTAGCAATAAAAAAGTGCTAGCAACTGTCTCAAGCATAGAGGGAAACAGCTGTTCGAAGGCAAAACCGTTTATCTGAACGAATGTTTAACTGCATTCAATCGTCGTCTTCTATGGCAGACAAAAACCAAAGCAAAGGAATCGAACTTCAAATACACTTGGTATAAGGATGGCAAAATCTTTTGCAGAAGAAGGTGAAAAGGCTTTGTATATTAAATTCGAGACTGATCTCACTTTTTTAGAAACAAATTAAAAAAAATTTGTAATTAACCTAACAATCATTACCACCATTTTTATCGTCATATTGCACAAAATTACATATCGCCAATCATATTCCTCATTATCAAAACTTTTTTATTACTTCAAATCTTATAATTGTTACAATTTCTTAAAGTCTACAATAACTCATATTCACAGAAACATTATCTTAAACATTAATTACTACTTTTCAAAACAGTCCAGCTATCCCGATTCAAAACAGTCCACTTTTAAATTCCAAAACAAGATAAATTCACAAAGGAAGTTATTTGATATTATTTTTTCATGTCATTGCCAATTAAAGCAGCAGCACCTCATCAACTGTACTGTAGCAAAATCAAAACTAAACATCTCCAAACAGCTCTACCTAACGCTTTTAAAAATTCCAAATGGCCAATGACCTGATCGAGGCTATTGACAGCATGCAAATATGTAGCGAATTTGTATGCGATAGTGCGCGTTATTTTGCACAATTTGTAAACTGCCATACCTCATCCTTCTCCATTGTTCACACTAACGTAAGAAGTCTACAAAAAAACTTTGACAAGCTAGTAGTATACCTCAGTCAATACATAAACCCTTTTCACATTATTATACTGAGTGAATGTTGGAACCCTAAACATTTGCGTATATTTCAACTACCAGGCTATACTAGTACAAAAAATATAATAAACCAAAACAGTGGCGTTGTAATGTACGTTAATGACAATTGTAAAGCTATAATGGTTGAGGAGGCTGTCTTTACCACATGTACTGGCTTAATACTAAAATGTAGCTTCGGTCGAAACCTTAATATTAAAATCATAGCAATTTACAGATCACCTTGCAGTAATATTAAATTATTTAACGAAGAGCTAGGTGACGTGATTCGTTCAAACGACATTGAAAACACATTAATGATAGGAGATATTAATATTGATATAAAAAATGATCATTCTTCACAAATAAACTCAGACTATAAGAAACTTCTAAATGAAAATGGGTTCGTATCACTAATAAATGGAGAAACAAGGGACAAAAACTGCATTGACCACATATTTGGTAAAACAAAAACCTAGAATGTTCCACCGAATTCAATCATTTATTATTGACTCCAAAATTACTGACCATAAGAGTACTGCGCTAGTATTAAGCCTGAAATACATGTGCAGAATATATGCATGCAGCAATGCAGGCATCCCTGCATGTGAAACAGATGTGCAAAATTTTTTGGCAGATCTTTTGGTTGTATTTGTCCCAAATATACTTTTTCCTAGTTCCATGAAACGCTCCTTCATTAATACTCCTCTCCACAGGTACAAAATTACTACTAAACATTACCTGTCGAACCACTTTTTCATGTTTCTGTGTTGGTAAATTTCAACCTCAAGTTGTGATAATACTGCCGCTGCACCGCAGAAGTAGAAGTAGAGAAATCTTGCAGCGCTCCGCTGCATGCAGTGTGACCGTGTATTTCGTCACACTTAAACTCATGCGTTCTAAATCAGTTTTGCCGCGCTGCATGCAGATATATGCATATGTATGGCTTAAATCTCCTTTGATCAAAGTCATGAACAAAGACAAGAACATAATAATTAAACGCATCAACTATGATACTCTATGTTAAGAGTTTGTTGTTCTTTCCAGTGTCAGTGGAGTGAAGCTCCAATACGAAATCCCCGACGGTTGATTGACCGTAGTACTTGACGAATTTTGGAAAGAACTTTCACTGGAGAGGCCAGTTTATCATAAGATTTTGTGTTGGACTAGGTCCGAAGGAGCTGTTTCGTCATCGGAATGCAGAAGACTCTTCAGAGGGTGTATTCTAGCCAACTTCCGAAACACCCTGACAGCTGATGGAATTGCTGAGGCAAATTCTATATAGCCACATCGTAATCCAAATTCATTTCCACGAATAATGTAATCGGGAACTCGCCGGACATCTACCTTATAAAAACTCTTAACATTTAATAGCTTCAATGGTAGCATGACCATGAAAAACTAGTAACATATGATACTCTAATTGACAAAATTAAAAAAACAAGCTGGGCTCACATAATCTCAATAAATAATATTGATTGATTACACTATGAATAACTTAATCACATCAAGCACAGAGGCACTGACAAAGGGTAGAGCAAAAAATATAAAACTAAAGCCTTGGATTACATCAGGTTTAGTAACCTCAATAAGAAGAAGAGACAGACTAAGTAAAGCACTGAAAAAGAAAACTGATAACGAAAAACTGGAAACCTACCTAAAAGTATACCGAAAAAAGCTTGAATTGTTAATAACTAAAGTTAAGATTGACTACTTTAAAAATTTAATGCAATCGGCTGGTAATAATGGCAAACAAGTATGGAAGGCATTGAATAAATCGTTAGGAAAGAAATCAACTCCAAATCCAATATCTGACATAATTCATAATGGAAAAATCCTAAATACTGCTGAGCATGCGGTAGCCATAGCAAATATATTCAATGACTATTTTACTAAGGTTGGATCCAATTTAGTAAAAAACATTCCTGCAAATTCGCAGCACGGCAACACCGAAAAAGCATTAACGCGAAAGTCAAATATCCACAAAATTAATCCAGTTACGGAAGACGAAGTCAAATCCATAATTAATAATATGAAAGGTGGTTCTAGTCCAGGGTTTGATGGTATTACTATAGACTGTCTTAAACTTATTACTTGCTTTATTTTAGCACCTTTAACGCATATAATTAACTTAAGTTTCTCATCATGCTCCTTTCCTAAGATATATAAAACAGCAATTGTCTCACCTATATTCAAAGCCGGGAACAAAAAACTTATTAGCAACTATAGGCCCATATCGCTGGTCTCTAATGTAGGAAAAATTATAGAAAAAGCGGCTAAAAAAGGATTGATCTATACCTTGATGATAATAATGTGTTGAGGGATAATCAATTTGGATTTAGAGCGGGAAGAAATACACATGATGCAATAGCAGCTCTAAGTACAAAAATATGCGAGGTACTGGACAAAGGTAATAAGCCATGCGCAGTGTTCCTAGACTTAGCCAAAGCGTTTGATTCTATACCTCATCACATTATTATTAAAAAATGTCAAAATGCAGGTCTGTCCGATGAATGGACAAAATGGATAAAAAGCTACTTAAGCGAACGAAGGCAACTCGTCAAAATTAATGACTCTAATAGTACCGAAATGCCATTAGAATATGGAGTTCCTCAAGGTACTGTGCTTGGACCATTACTATTCATTATCTATATAAACGAATTATTCGAACAAAACATAAAAGGGGAAGTATTTTCTTTTGCTGACAATACCGTGCTATTTATTGAGGACAAGTCCTGGGATGGAACACTGATGAAAGATAGTTTGTCAATTATTAAGGACTGGCTAAATTTCAACTGCTTGACGCTGAACACAGAAAAAACTCAGTATATAACATTTGCCCTGACTCTTCATGGCATTCCGGAAAATTTTGAACTAAAAATCCATTCATCCTTGTGCGATCAGACTTGCAACTGTCCGCTACTATTACGAGTACCTAGTGCAAAATACCTCGGAGTTATATTTGATCAATTCATGAAATGGGACATTCAAGTTCAAAACACAGTTTCAAGACTAAAAAAGCTGATTCCATTGTGCTTCGAAGTTAGATCATTTTTAACTAAGAAATCAATTAGATTATTCTACTTTGTTGTTCACTCAATTCTACAATATGGAATAATTGCTTGGGGTAGCGCAACAGTTACAGTCATGGAACCTTTAAAAATAGCCCAAAAAATGTTAATAAAGATACTGCTAAGAAAAAAAAATCCTTCCCAACCGCACTCTTGTTTCCACTATTAGATCTACTGAATATCAATCAAATTTTCAATCTGATTACTACGATTCAGATATTTAAGGAAGCATTAAAGGGATTATTACCAATCAACACTAACGCTACTCGTGGAGGCTCCCAAGTAATGCTACTACTGCCCTGGAGAACCACTAAAATCGGCCAACTAAAATCGGCCAACTCCACTCCACTTATCGGAATACTATTCAATAATCTTCCCAATAGTGTTAAAAGTGGCAATGACATCACTCTTTTCAAAAGTAAAGTAAAAAACTCTACTATGGTGGATCGTATTGAGATATGAAATGTTTTGAATTTTCTTGTACTCGTTTCCTTCTTTTTCCTTTTTATTCTTTACATAAAAAGCAAAGTTGTAACTATTAACTATATGTATTTCAAGTATGCGTAGTTTTTTAACGGACTTTGTATAGACTTTGGATAAACTGAAGGCATAAGATTGGTGATACTTTGTAAGGTCGTCGCTGCGCACAGCATAGTTCCGACTAGGCGGCAACAAGTGCGATCAGCATCCGAAAATTTCCCATTGGGTCGTGATCGCAATTGTGGCTTCAGATCGGGCGAAACAGGTGTCGAATTGTTGCGAAGGGCGACACGGTAAATTTTCATGCCACGGCCTGTGATTGTGTCCTATGTACAACGAAATGTTGTAAATAGAGCACAGCTCCAACGGCATCAACGCACCACTACAGCGTGTGGCGGAATCGAAGAGGAAAAGAATACGGCGCGAGTGATGTAATGAGTAATTTGGAAAAAGAAGTTTTTTTAAAGAGATGTGTGGCGGAATCGAAGAAGAAAAGAATACGGCGCGAGTTATGTAATTAGTATTTTGGATAGAAAGAAGTTTTTTTTTGAAAGGAGATGTGTGGCGGAATCGAAGAGGAAAAGAATACGGCGCGAGTGATGTAATTAGTAATTTGGAAAAAGAAGTTTTTTTTAAAGAGATGTGTGGCGCGAGTTATAAAAAAAAAAAAAAAAAATATGGCGCGAGTACCTAATTTAAAAGATGGCAAAGAAGTTTTGAAAAATTTTAATTGTGAGTGTAACCACAGAAATGGCGTTGTGCTGAAAATCAACACTTGCAAAGTTGTAATTAAATTAAAATGGCGAAATACGAAAAAAAAAAAAATTGAATTGAAGTTGAATTCAAAGTTTAAACTATTTAAATTGGCGATATACGGAAAATGAAAAATTGAAGAAATCGAGTGAAATAAATTAGAAAAGAATTTATACAACCAGAAAAATGAATTAGAAAAAAAATTAATTAGAAAAGAATTCATACAACCAGAAAGGTGATCTAGAAAAAAAATTAATTAGAAAAGAATTTATACAACCAGGAAGATGAATTAGGAAAAAAATGAAATTAGAAAAGAATTTATACAACCAGGAAGATGAATTAGGAAAAAAATAAAATTAGAAAAGAATTTATACAACCAGGAAGATGAATTGGAAAAAAAATAAACTAAAAAAAAATTTATACAACGAGGGAGATGAAGTAGGAATAAATTAGGAAGGAAAGGAATTTACACGAAGAGGAAGATGAATTAGGAAAACTGGGTTAGGGAAGAAATTAGCATAAATAGAACAAAAGAATTAGAACTGAAATAACAAAATACAACTACGAAAAATGGTACAAAAGGAATCACAATAATAAATGGGGTAAGTTTTGTTTATCTTTCTTATACTTGTTTTTTTCTTATAAATATTTTCTTTGGTGATGTGGGTGTTCCTTTTTTTTATTTTCCTTCAAGTTTGTTTGAAATATACGTCGAAATGGTGAAAGGCTAGATGGCCGCATTTAACGTGAACCCGAGCGTTTAGCTCCTTAGCCCCGAACCTCAAAAAGGGGACATATCGGAATTTGTTTTAGGACAGTTTTGGCTGAGGTAGGGTGGGCAGAGCAGGGCGCTGCTTACACCTAAGCGCCCTGACAAATCGCGGAGCCGCGCCATCCAACCGCTTCTTGGTCTTTCACGACCTGTTGGGAAAATAGTCCCAATTTTTTTTTGATTCCCTTGGATAAGTTAGCGCTGATAATTTTTTTTTTGTACAGGCCAAGGGTTTATGATCTGAGTTGGGGCGAGTACCTCCCCACACTGCCGTAGCTAGTTCCAGCCGCCAGCAAGAGCGTCGCACCAGCGAAAACTCAGCCACCAATTCGGACGTAGGTGGAATTGGCCATTCTGTCCCGAACCTTCCTTTTCCTTTCAACTATTTTGACTTTTTCAAGTCAAAATAGTTCTTCCAAGGCCTCAGACACAACAAATGGCGCCCAACGTGGGTTTAGCCTAAGCTACGCTTCGAGCACAAAGCGTAGCCCATCAACACGCGCGAGTACAGAAAAATTCCGTGCAAGATGTTGGTGGGCAAAAGGACTTTATTTCGTCGTTCTGCGACATCATTTTTCGCCTGAACGGCAACAGTCCAAGTGTTCAAGCTTTTCGAATTTTCAACAGCAAACCATCCAGAAAATTTTGTATGTGGTCAATGTGGAACGATCCTATTGACGAACCGTTTTGGCAACCTTCAGGCGCCAACTCGGTTCCATAGGAAAGGGAAACATTGTCTGCATGCAGAATTGATGGATGTAAGTTGTGACATACTTAATTTTCCTGATTTATTTATTATTATTATTATTATTTATTTTTTTTGTTGATATTAGAATCATGTGACATAATTACTTTTCGTTCAGTGTGTATTACAACTATTCAATCTTTCATACAGCATAAATTACGCATACATACATTTAACATTCATTCTATCGTTCATTTGGTTTTTTGGAAGTCATTAATCGATTCATTCATTCGATTAATTTTTTTTTCATCACTCATTCGTTCAGTATCTGTTACAATTATTCAATTTTTCATTCAGCAATTATTCTTTTCATACTTTCATTCACACGTTCAAACATTCATCCAGAAATTTAGATTACGTATACATACATTTAATCATTCATTCATTCGTTCATTTCGTTTTGATGCATTTATTCGTTCATTTGTTCAATCATTTATTCATCGAGTTGCACGTTCATTCGATTAATCTTTTTATTCATCACTCATTCGTACAATAGCTCATTCATTCAATCACTCATTCAAGCACGCAGTCGTATCATTCTATCATCCATTCATACAATAAACTATTCATTCGTTCATTTTTTTATTCAATCGTTCATTCACTCATTCAATTTCTTTGTGTACATTGTCGCTCAAAATTTTGTTTAGGCAGTTGTACAAATTTCACAATCACTCAATCGTTAAAGCATCCAGTCATTCATTCAGGGATGCAAATTACTGGCACATTTATTCAGTCATGTAATATGTAATATGCAAACACTCATTCATTTTTTTTTTTGCTCAATTATATGGTCATTCAGGCATTCATGTGCTCGTAACTCTCTCGTTCATTACCTCATCGTTCACAACTCTCTCGTTCATAACTCACTTGTTCATACTCTCTCGTTCATTCACTCATACTTTCACAACTCTTTTGTTCATTCACTCGATCTTTCATAACTCACTCGTGCTTTTAGGGCCGAGGCTCTCGCGATGAGCGACTTGAGCGGCGACTTAGATCTGCTGACGCAAGGCTTTCATCTGCTGCTGGATGGTCGGCCCAACGAACGGTACTGGTTGTGGCGTCGATTCACCACCAATGCGACATGGGGTACCCTGAAGGATGCATTCCTGCAGGTCTGGAGTGAGCGAAGCACGGATTAGGAGGTGCGCAAGCAGATGCTTCACAGACGGCAATCTCCAAATGAGCCCTTCTTGTTTTTTGAATAGGACATGATGGAGCTTCGCACATTGCTGCGCACTCCCATGATCGAGTCCGATTTCATGGATCTGGTGCGTGGAAATCTAGTAGCCAGCACACAGCAACAAATGTGCTTCCACTCAGTCCTAACAATGGACGAATTACGTCGGCATGTCCTTCAAGTGGAAGACACGCGCAAGGCTACCAGACCATCCCCTTGGAACCAGGCCAGAATTCACGAGGAGCCAATCGAAGAAGAACATACGGTTACGACTTCTTCAGTCGACTTGGCTGGACTAACGAACCCCTGAACTTGCTGGAATTGTGGGCGGGAAGGGCACGGATATCGTGACTGTTCGGAGGCCATAAAGAGCATCTTCTGCTTTGGATGTGGGCGGGCTGGCGTTCTAAAGCCCAACTACATCCATTGCAAGGCGGGAAACGGCCGAAAGGACGGAAGAATAACAGGTTCCTCTCGTTCGAGTACTGCAACATGAACTATAGTTCGACACCTCGATTCCAATTCCCAATCTAATTTAGAAATCCCTATTAAGAAAAACTTTAACCAATTTTTCAACCCCTACAAATACCCCTCCAAATTTTAATACCCTACCTACAACATTTTCAGAACCCAATTCCCATCCTTTTAACGTAAAATCATCCAAACCCATTTCCCCGCTGCAGCTGTCGTCGATGCCGCTGTAGTGGTGCGTTGATGCCGCTTGAGCTGTGCTCTATTTACAACATTTCGTTGTACATAGGACACAATCACAGGCCGAGGCATGAGAATTCACCGTGTCGCCCTTCGCAATAATTCGACACCTGTTTCGCCCGATCTGAAGCCACAATTGCGATCACGACTCAAAGGGAAATTTTCGGATGCTGATCGCACTTGTTGCCGCCTAGTCGGAACTATGCTGTGCGCAGCGACGACCCAACACCATTAGTCGGTTGTCGCTTTTGATCGGTCTCATGCGCATGACTGAGTGCCGGGCAATAGGTGTCGTACCCCTCGGATCACTGCCGCAGATCTTTTGAGTGGTAAATCCCCACACGTTTACCTGCTAGATCCTCCAATTCGTACCGTGAGTTGCCTAGCACGCGACGAATCCTGCACTTGAGGAGCTTCTTCGCCAGCTTGGCTTTATAGTTCTTCGCGGCTGTGGACAGGGAAAAGTTTCTTCGGAATACCTCTTGTCCTACACAAAATAGTGTTTGAGCAGCACGCAGATTATAACGCCTGCTGCTGTCCTCATGTGCTACCCTTATTTTCGTCTGCACCAGTTGTCTCACGATAGGAATTCCCTCGCGAGGTCGAAGCTGTACATTTGACTCTCCCAACGCTCGCAAACGCTTCAGCAGTTCGTAGTCCTTCCCGTGCAACATAATGTGATTTCCAAACAAAACCTGATAAGGTGAAAATTCAGTGGCTTGGTGGAGTGATGAATGCTCGAATTCCGGCCAGGATGGACTGATTAACACGTTCCGAAGCATTCGCTTGCGGTGAGTAGCTCGGGGTGAGTTAAACACATTCGACCTAAATTGAGAGCCGTTATCGGAGAGGATCGTCTCAGGTGTTCCAAATAGTTAGTGATCTCTTTCTCTCGGTGCTCGATTGTAAAGTCGTAACCCTGAAGTTTCAAACTCCATCTTGCCAACCGTTCTTGTAGGTCTTTCTGCGACGTGAGCCATTTGAGACTTGCGTGATCCGTAATGACTTTGAACGCAGTCCCTTCTACATAGGCTCGAAATTTTTTCACGCTCAACACAGCTGCATAGCACTCGAGTTCGGTTACGCTGTAGTTGCGTTGAGCGGAAGTGAGCTTCTGTGACATATACGCCACTGGAGATTCCGATCCGTCGTCGTTTTCCTGGAAGAGAACGCTACCCACACCTGACTTACTGGCATCGCATTGAATTACGAAAGACCTCTTAAAGTCTGGATTGATCAATAGGGGGGCTTTCGTCAACAAGTCTTTCACTAACAGGAATGAAGTTTGTGCCTCTGTAGTACAAGCGAACTGGTTGGACTTCTTTAGAGTATCTGAAATTGGTGAAACAGTAGCAGCAAATTTGGGAACGAATCGTCGATACCAGCCTGCCGTCTTCGTCACACTATTGACTTTCCGCGAGTCCAAACATAACCTGACCTTGCCTGGCTTCCTCACGAGAACCACAGGCGAGCTCCATGCACTCTGGCTGGTCTCTATAACGCCAAGTGCCCTCATGCAATCGATCTCGTCATATAAGACTTTTGGATCGCAGGAGACACAGGATAATGTCGCTGTTTGATGGGACTTGCATCACCAACGTCTATACTGTGTTGTTCGACGTTGGTCACACCGAGTCCGTATACTTCGTATGATGGGAATTTGAACTTTACCATTTCCAACCTCTTCACATCTGTGGGCGTTAAATGGTGGGCATCCGGAGCTATCAGTTGCGATGCAGTATCGGGAGTATCGACCGCGCTGATGATGCTAGGAGCTAGTTGGAATGATCGCCAGAAATCTACCCCCAGGTACAATTTCTGCGACAGGCTCGGTACGATATATAGCGTAATAGGCTTGGTAACACCGCGCAAAGTAATATTACCAACCAAATACCTTTTGTGCTGCACCATCAGCGGTTTTCACCTCTTGACAGACCGGTCGATTACTCACCTGTGCATCATGGAGACGTTGTAGAGCGTTTGCCCCCAGGCAACTGATGCTCGCCCCACTATCGAGTAGTCCTTCAACGTCCACTCCGTACAGGGATACCACGGCGTACGGACGTATGTCCAACGGATTGGTAATAATGGTGGATATAATCGCTTTCTTCTTGGCCCTCACCATCCTCCAGAATACGCGCATGCGCAGGGCTGATTTTTTCCTACTTGTTTTACTTGCTAACTCGGATAATTCGTTCGTACGAGCGCTTGAAACAGTGTCAAAAATTCGCCTTCGCGCCTCCGCATACTCCTTCAACCTTTGATGGTATGGTTTATGAGGATGGGGAGCACTTCGTCTTGAATCAGTTGGTTCTTCTTATGCGACAGGCTGTAAACGATTCGGTACCTTATCCACGTCTGTTCTCTTCAGCAGAATCGTGGTAGGTGGTATTAATTGTTTTGAAATATTTGGTGGGGATGATTTTACTCTACTAGGGTGTACTAAGTTGGGTGAAAATGTTTGGGTAGGTATGTTGAAATTAGGAGAGGACTCTAAAGGGGTATTCAAAAGTGGAAAAATGTTTTTATTTGGGATATCTAAGTCAAATGGGGATTGGGAAAAGGTTCTCTCTCTACTCGAATCGTTTACTGCGGTCGAGCTTAATGATTTGACGTTGACGGGCGATGCTGTCCCGCTAACCTCTCGTCCCTCGTCCCGTTTTTTGTCATGCAGCGGGTGCATTTTGACTTAATTACATCAGCCTTCCCGCACCCGTAGCAAAAGATTGTTCTTGGTGTTACCTCACAATCCCTATAACCATGTCCTTCCTGTCTGCAATTTCAGCAGGAGAGAGGAGTTGACACTGCAGCCAAATCTGCGCTCACGTCGTTCTCCGCTTCGACAACCAACGGCTGATCCAGCTCGTGGACTCGAGACTGTTGCTAAGCTGTCGAGCGAATAGCCCTCCTGACTTCTTCGAACCTGGTCACCAGCGATCGAAGTTCGGACAAATTTCGCGTTTCGTGAAAACAAATTTGCTGCTGAGTGTGTCCCAAAAGATTACCGTGAATTAAGTCGACAAATTCTGGTTCTGGCATATGCGTTCGTAGCAGGGTGCGCAAAACCGTCAAATCCTGCTCAAAGGATAGATACGATTCGTTGGGAGCTTGCCACCTCGCCAACATCTGCTTTCGTACCTCCCAATCGGAGCTACGTTCGCCCCAAGCCTGCAGGAACGTCGCCTTCAATGATTCCCAAGAGGACTCCACGTTCGACCTCCTCCACAACCAATACCATTGGTTTGGTCTTCCGTCGAGCAACAGATGAAAGTTCTGGGCCAACAGATCCATGCGTCCGCCCAGATCCCACCTAGCTAAAGCTTCGGCCCTAAAAACTAACTCTTCTGCTCGCAATGCTTGGCTGTCGCCATTAAATCTCAAACGCCAATGGCGAATGGGACTTCCAAAATTGCGGGTTCTCATATTTGGGCCGTTGCCATTGCGCTCGCCCATCTGAGCGGGCGCATGGGTCGGTCGGCCCCGAACTTGCATGGATTCATTCCATGCATCATGACGTGTTGATGGTGGTGGAGGTGGCAAACCTGCGTTGGGCGGTTGTTGTTGTGACTGCAGTGTCAACTCCTCCCTCAATAATGTGCGTATCAATCGCACTAGGTCGTCTACTCCCGGTTCAGTGCGTACCAAAGATGGATTCGAGCGCGCTGGCGCCGGATTTATTGCAGCCGGAATACCTGCGTCATGTACGTCGGATCAACGTGGCCGTTCGCCTACTATCCTTTCTGGTGATTGCAGAATTGGATTCGCGAGCTGGTTCACCCCTTGCTCTTGACCAATCGAACCGTCAGGTTCTCCAGTGGAAAATCTAAGTTTAACCGCCTTGGAGAAAGTCCGCCGGCCGCCGACTTGGTTGAACTGCGTGTCACGACTCCGGTTCTAGCTGTGGCGCCCTCCACGCCCCTAACCGACCAATAGTCCTGCGGTTCGAGTGTTTGGCGACAATTGGGACAGATTTTGTGGCGCATTACCCACTCTTCCACACAATGCAAATGAAAGGTGTGCCCACATTTCGTTCGCGCTTGAATGAACGAGTGATTGGTTAGATGAATGAGTGATCAGATGTTTATGTGGTTGTTGTAATCGAATATTTGGTGCAAAGGTACGACAGAGTTAAAATGAACGCCCCGGGTACCTCGTTGAATGACTGCCTCAATGAGTGCACGAGTGATTGAATGAACTGTGAGTGTGTATTGAGTGAATCGGATAATATGATTGAATGCGATTAGTTGAGTGTGTAATTTAGTGTAAGTGGATGAATTTTTAAATTAAATGATTGAATTTAACTTTTAATTCTTAAGAATGACCGACTAAGTGAATGCGTGGTTAAATGATTGCGCGAATGGTCTATTGTGCGGATGACTTCTTCACTGTATGAATAAACGATTGTGTGAATGTATAATAATTGCGGTATAATGGGATGAACGAGTGCTCGAAATGAACGAATGTAGTGCGAGAAAAAAAAATCAATGAACAAAAAAAAACCCAATTCGAATGATCGTGTGCATGCAGAACGAATGACAAAAAAATCAAACGGATTAATGTATATAGATGAATGATTGAATGAGCCGATATATAATGAATGAATGTTTGTGTGAATATTCGAAGAAATGTACCAAATCGAAACCGAATGCGTGTTATTTAATATATGAATAAATTCCGGAATGATTGCGTGGTAAATGTCTGAGTGAATGACCTGTGAATGAGTGAGATGAATGAATTGTCAAGAAGAAAAAAAAAAATTTTTTTTAAAACGAATAAATCTTGGATTGAATGAACACTTATTGTGTGTCACCAACGAACGTAAGTATTGCAAATAACGAATGAATGATTGGATGATTGCTTGTATATATAGAGAACGAATAAACGATCGAATAAATGTTTAAGTTTATAAATGAATGTGCGAATGCTTCAATGAATAAAACCAGGTATACAAGTATGAAACCGGAATTCACTCATAGATGGCTCTAGCTGTCAAAGTACTAACTATCAAACCGAACCATGGACGCCATTTTGTTGTTTGGATATCTGATAAAGATATAAAATAGCCAGCAATACCGGTTTCAAACAACAGTGTAGTTTTGACGAGCGTTGAACATGTCAACTTTTGTGCCTGGGAACGACGATATGCGGACAGCATTGATTTTCTGTTACCATTTAAAAAAAACTGCTGCTGAATCGCATCGAATGCTTACGCTGATCATGCTCTCGGTAAATCACAGTGCTTTGAGTGATTTAAAAAATTCAAAAGTGGAAATTTTGACGTGAGAACCGAAGAACGTGGAAAACCACTGAAAAAGTTTGAAGACGCATTGTTGGATGAGGACGACGCTCAAATGCAACAACAACTGGCAGATCGGTTAACGTAACACAGTAGCCGTCGCCATACGTTTGAGAGCCATGGGAAAAGTCCAGAAGATAGGGAAATGGGTTCCACACGAACTCAATGCAAGACAGCAGGAAAACCGAAAAACCACTTGCGAAATTTTGCTCGCCAGATACCAAAGAAAGTCATTTCTCCATCAAATTGTGACTGGCGATGAAAAGTGGATTTATTTTGAGAATTCGAAGCGGAAAAAATTTCCAAGCGAACCACCGACATCGACTGTAACACCAAATCGCTATGGACGGAAGACAATGCTCTGTGTTTGGTGCGATCAGAAGGGCGTGATCTATTACGAGATGCTGAAACCTGGCGAAACCGTTAATACAGAATGCTACCAACAACAAATGATCGATCTGCAGCAAGCTTTGCTTGAAAAACGGCCAGAATATGGAAAGAGGCAACGCAGAGTGATTTTGCTGCATGATAATGCACCATCACACACAGCAAGACTGGTCAAAGAGTCGTTCAGTTGGGAAATTCTTTCCTATGCGGCTTACTCACCAGACTTGGCTCCGTCTGAGTACCATTTGTTTGCATCGATGGGACACGCACTTGCTGAGCAGCGCTTCACTTCCTACGAAAATGTCCAAAAATGGCTCGATGACTGGTTTGCCTCAAAAGAACAACTTTTTTTTTGGCGTGGCATACATAACTTGTCAGAGAGATGGGCAAAATGTATAGCTAGCGATGGGCAATACTTTGAATGAAATATGTTGTAACACTTTTGTAGAATAAACGTCTATTTTTCATAAAAAAATTCCGGTTTCATACTTGTATACCTGGTATATGTATTTGTATAACTTCAAAAAAAAACCCTCACGTCGTCGCAACCTTTCTCCTCCCCTCAATATGCAGAACAAATCGCGAGGCCGATCCTGCTCTTTCCCGACTCATTGGGAAAATCCGGAACGCGATAAAATTTGCAACAAAAAAAAATTGGAGAAAATAGCCAACAAAAATCAAATATCATCAATAAATAGAAATCTACGTTAAATAATTGTCAAAAGACTAAGAAAAAAAACTCTAATTACCAAAAAAAAAATACTACGTTATTTCCAAAAACAAAAGTAAGCTACGTTAGAAGGTACTCTAAATGGATGGATAAGGAAATAGGGTACTTACCAAATTTTCGACGAAATTTCCTACTGTCAAACTCACCAATATTTTACAAGTATTTGTCCCAATTGTCTGACGACACGCCCGCCAAGACAGGACATGCCCAGCACTCAAAAGTGTACTTGCAAAATAAAAGTGGAATAAATCAGGAAAATTAAGTATGTCACAATTTACATCCATCAATTCTGCATGCAGACAATGTTTCCCTTTCCTATGGAACCGAGTTGGCGCCTTAAGGTTGCCAAAACGGTTCGTCAATAGGATCGTTCCACATTGACCACATACAAAATTTTCTGGATGGTTTGCTGTTGAAAATTCGAAAAGCTTGAACACTTGGACTGTTGCCGTTCAGGCGAAAAATGATGTCGCAGAACAACGAAATAAAGTCCTTTTGCCCACCAACATTTTGCACGGAATTTTTCTGTACTCGCGCGTGTTGATGGGCTACGCTTTGTGCTCGAAGCGTGGCTTAGGCTAGCCCCACGTTGGGCGCCATTTGTTGTGTCTGAGGCCTTGGAAGAACAATTTTGACTTGAAAAAGTCAAAATGGTTGAAAGGAAAAGGAAGGTTCGGGACAGAAGGGCCAATTCCACCTACGTCCGAATTGGTGGCTGAGTTTTCGCTGGTGCGACGCTCTTGCTGGCGGCCGGGACTAGCTACGGCAGTGTGGGGAGGTACTTGCTTCAACTCAGACCATAAACCCTTGGCCTGTACAACAAAAAAATTATCAGCGCCGACTTATCCAAGGGAATCAAAAAAAAATTGGGATTATTTTCCCAACAGGTCGTGAAAGACCAAGAAGCGGCTGGATGGCGCGGCTCCGCGATTTGTCAGGGCGCTTAGGTGTAAGTAGCGCCCTGCTCTGCCCACCCTACCTCAACCATATCTGTTCTAAAACAAATTCCGATATGGCCCCTTTTTGAGGTTCGGGGCTAAGGAGCTAAACGCTCGGGTTCACGTTAAATGCGGCCTCCTAGCCTTTCACCATTTCGACGTATATTTCAAACAAACTTGAAGGAAAATAAAAAAAGGAACACCCACATCACCAAAGAAAATATGTATAAGAAAAAAACAAGTATAAGAAAGATAAACAAAACTTACCCCATTTATTATTGTGATTCCTTTTGTACCATTTTTCGTAGTTGTATTTGGTTATTTCAGTTATTCTAATTCTTTTGTTTTTTTTATGCTAATTTCTTCCCTAACCCAGTTTTCCTAATTCATCTTCCTCTTCGTGTAAATTCCTTTCCTTCCTAATTTACTCCTGCTTCATCTCCCTCGTTGTATAAATTTTGTTCTAATTTATTTTTTTCCTAATTCATCTTCCTGGTTGCATAAATTCTTTTCTTATTTATTTTTTTTCTAATTCATCTTCCTGGTTGTATAAATTCTTTTCTAATTAATTTTTTTTCTAATTCATCTTCCTGGTTGTATAAATTCTTTTCTAATTTATTTCACTCGATTTCTTCAATTTTTCATTTTCCGTATATCGCCAATTTAAATAGTTTAGACTTTGAATTCAACTTCAATTCAATTTTTTTTTTTCGTATTTCGCCATTTTAGTTTAATTACAACTTTGCAATTGTTGATTTTCAGCACAACGCCATTTTTTGGTTACACTCACAATTCAAATTTTTCAAAACTTCTTTGCCATCTTTTAAATTAGGTACTCGCACCATATTTTTTTTTTTTTGTTGAAATTGGGAGAGGATTCTAAAAGGGTATTTAAATCATGAATTTTAAATTTTTTTTTATTTATGTATAAATAGCTTAAGTATTTGAATTGAATTGTTTTGTAGTATTTTTTATTTATTTTTTTATTCTTTTAATTAGCTTCACTATTATTCATTCTTTGTCATGAATTATGCAGTCATTTTACCTGTACAGTATTTTATTGTGCACGTTTTTAAGTCAGGCTCCTCATCCCTAGCACGAAATTACTATATTTCAAAAGGGAGAGTAGTGCTTATCCAAATTGTATATCATTGTAAGGAAAATTTATTGCATTTTTTTAATAAAAAAAAAAAAAAAAATACTACTCACCATCTGGATAGTTCGCAAAGTGAAAAAATACTCACTTGTTTTAGAAATAAGGTAAATGAATATGCCAAAACCGAACGTGAACGCGAACAGGTGTCTTCTCTTCATTAAGTGCGATAATAATTTTTTAGAAAAGTGAAATAATGGAATCTAAGTGTGCCGGTTGCGAAGAGCTTTTCGAAGATCCAAAAGACATAATAATGTGTACCGGCTGTGGCAGTTTCTTTCATTTAAAGTGCTCAAGTTTAAAGACTGTAGAAAACTTAAGAAAACTTCGTAGTCAACGTGATCAGTGGCTGTGTGATTCATGTAAAACCCAAAAAGGGAAGTTGGGAACTCCCTGCTCTAATGGTGTTTCTGATAACTTAAACTTAAACTTATACGATTTCTACTTAAAACTAAAAAAGGAAATCGGTATACAAATAAAAACCGCTTCTATGCAATTTATGTCTGATAAATTCGATGAATTCTCCGCGCAGATTAACTCTACTATTACCGACATGAAACAATTAAAAGCCGAAAATATAGCATTAAAACAAGAGGTAACACAGCTAACGTCACATGTAAACAACATCCAGCGTGAATTGCGACGCGACAACATTGTGATCAATGGCATAGCAGAAAGAGCGAACGAGAATGTCTACGGTATAGTTCAGGACATTGCAAACGAAATTGGTACTGCGGTCACCGAACTCGATTTGCAAAATGTTTACAGACAACGCACCGGAACAAAATCTTCTAACACCATCATAGCGAGATTCACACGACGGACAACTCGAAACAACTTTATGCAGGCATTCAAAGAAACTGTTTATCGACAGCACAGCGAACCGGGAATAATCTCTAAAAAAATAAATAGAGATGAGAGAATATTTATATCCGAACAGCTTACGCCGTTTACAGCTATGCTTTTGAAAGAAGCAAAAACATTGTTACGATCAAAAAACTTCAAGTACATATGGACCAAAGACAACCAGGTATACACTAGGAGAGACGAGCATGAACAAACAATAATAATAAAGGATTTAGACATGCTACGTGATTTAGTAAAGTAGGTAACCTAATAAATCTTACATTTAAATTAAATTTACACAAATAATGGACAAATTCAAAATTGTTTATGCTAATCTAAGAAGTCTACGAAATAAGATGACGACCCTAGAAGCACACCTACTACAAAATGCTGACATTCAGATTGTTATCTTGGTTGAAACTTGGCTGTATGATAATGAGGTACGGTTTTTTAATATCAACGGTTTTAGCGCCATACATAACTGCAGAGATTCAGGGCGTGGAGGAGGTACAGCAATTTAAATAAGGGACGGTGTGAAATTCAGCACAATTCTCGTTGACAAGGCCTATAATACTACTATAGAGATAGAGATTAACAATGTTCTCTCCGAAATTGCAACATTCTATAAATCTCCTGGTGAACCAGACGGCATCTTTATTGAACACTTGGACTCAATTTACGCAAAATATAATAGACTTTTATCAATAGCTGACACAAATATTGATATACTACAAGACAGTTTGATGACGCAAAACTACTGTGAAATGCTTATGACTAATAATTTTGAAATTCTTAATAAAAATATTCCAACAAGATGCTCATCTCATTCTGCAACTCTTATAGACCATGTATGTACCAACAACTATCCACTTAAAAAATCGACCCAGACGAATTTGAATGACTGGCCTGACCTGGATCATAAGGTGATTACCTTAACAATTAGTAGCGCACTACTTAAAAAGACAAAAATGGTAAAAACCTCGGTCCAAATTATGAATAATGATAACTTCATAAAGGTAACGGATCAAAATATTCGAAGCATAACTGAAAACTCAATTGAGGCAATAATAACAGCAATAAATTCTGCCAAAAAGATTTCGACAAGAACAAAAACTAGACGAACAAGAAACAATACTTGGATCACAAATGATATTCTGAACCAAATAACTAAAAAAAAAAGAAGATATACAAAAAAATTATAAAAGAACCACATATTGCGAACTTAAAATATGAATATAAAAAAATTAAGAATATGACGACAATAATGATAAGATTAGTTAAGGAAAAATACTACAACCACCGATTTGCAATACATGTGCCGGATACAGATACTGGGCCAATTACTGATCATGCCTTAATCGGAAACACATTGAACGAACATTTTACAACTATTGGGTCAATTTTGGCCGATGACTTAAAAAACAATGCCAAGTCGCATAACTTTTGTAGGCAAACATGTCCGGTCGGGACAGAGTCGTTGTTCCTATTCCCGACTAATAAAACGGAAATTGTGTCAATTATTTCGGGTTTGAAAAACAATACAGCTCCAGGTATTGATGGAATAACGACGAATGACTTAAAAATCATCAAAACAGTTATATCGGGACCTCTTTCTGACGCAATAAATGTTCACCTGACTGACGGCTCATTTCCACACTGTTTAAAGACTTCGCTTATCAAGCCAATTTTTAAATCGGGCTCAAACAAGGATCCCAATAACTACCGACCAATTGCACTAGTTAGCTCTGTTAGTAAGATTTTCGAAAAAGTTGTGAACAATCGAATTTTAAATTTCTTGGATAAATACTGTGAATACTGCAATATGGTTTCCAAGAACAGAGCAATACCACTGCAGCATTGGTTGATGCCATGCAATTCGTTAATGAAGGCCTTGATAAAGGATTTTATATCGCCTCGATCTTCATAGACTTAAAAAAAGCATTTGACACGCTAGATTATTCAATATTGCTGGAAGGATTAAAGGAGCTTGGTATTCGAAGGAAGAGTAATGAGGTCAATCGGGATTATCTTCTAGGACGTCAATATATAACAAAAAACTTAGACGAACGTAGTGAATCGAAAACAGTCAACATAGGGATTCCGCAAGGCTCAATTCTTGGCCCTACGTTGTACCTGCTATACATACCCAACCTGCAGTACATTGGACTTAAGGCAAAATATATCATTTACGCAGATGACACTCTTCTCTTATATAAAGGAAAAGAGCGGGAACAACTAGAGTCAGCAATTAACTTGGACCTCGCACTCTTCAAAGACTGGCTTTTAGGCAATATGCTCACTCTGAACATACCAAAAACAACGTATATGTTATTTAAACAATCAAACAAGGCAGACATTAACATGCAGATATACATAGATGGGATACCGGTTGCCAGAGCCATTCAAACAAAATATCTGGGTCTAACGATTGATGAAAAACTGACTTGGACACCGCACGTCACCAATATACGGAATAAAATTGCGCCGATCATAGGAGTCTTACGACGAAGTAATTTTCTACAGACACATATTAAGGACACTATATACAATTCTTTTATTCTACCAATTATAACTTATGGACTTTTAATTTGGAGCCAAACGACTGAGTATAACATTGACAAAATCTCGAGAATAATGAATAAGAGTATCAAGGCAGTTTACAACCTACAACATTTGACACCTTCTCCGGAACTCTATTTAACTTATGGAAAACTAAATATTGGACAATTTATAAGACTGGAGCGAATAAAAATTATATATATAAAATCAAGCAGCACAGCTGTGTGAACTTGAACGAGCTCCTTTAATTCTTCCCCAAATTCAACAGCAACTAGTTCTCCCTCGATATTCAGACGCATGGACATCCATCAGCACCCGCGCCACGAATATGATATGATTAAGGATTGTCAATCTCTCTCTCTCTCTCTCCGGTCTTTAAGATTATAGTCTTATTTTTATTCTTTTTTTTTTTTAACTACATTTTTATTTTTACTCTTCTTTTTTTTAAATTATATTCTTCTATTTTGTTGCTAGTTTTTCATGGTCAAGCTACCATTGAAGCTATTAATTTTTAGAGTTAGTTGTTTTTTCCGGTGTCAGTGGAGTGTAAACTCCAATACGAAATCCCCGACTGTTGATTATCGCCGTCCCTGAGGACATGACAAATTTGGAAAGAACTTTCACTGGAGAGGCCAGTTTATCATAAGATTGTGTTGGACTAGGTCCGAAGGAGCTGTTTCGTCATCGGAAGGCAGAAGATTCGTCAGAGGGTGTATTCTAGCCAACTTTCCGAAACACATATTCTTCTATTTAATTTTTTTTTACTATTCTCCTTCCATTTTTTTTAATATTGCTTTAAACTATAATTTCTTATTTTTTCTACTATGTTTTTTCTATATGTATTTTCACATTTCTTTTTTTTTTTAAAAAATTACTTTGAATTACGTTTTACCATTGTATTTATATCTTATAGTACTATCACGAATAACTTCACCTCAGCTTAAAAGATGGCGCAGCATATATAGTTTTTTGGGGTTTTGTGCTCTCGCGCTTCCACACTCATTCTTTTTTGAAGAATTCAAAATCAATCAAAGCAGGCATATCTCATTCATTCATAAAGTTCAATCAACACGGCTTCCCATTGGTCGACAGAGAACTACGCACTCGAGTGTTAAAAAAAAGAATGAGTGTGGAAGCGCGAGAGCACAAAACCCCAACCAATGGGAAGCCGTGTTGATTGAACTTTATGAATGAATGAGATATGCTTGCTTTGATTGATTTTGAATTTTACTTCGTACAATACGCATTGACATTTCTCACAGTTCTCACTACGTTCATTTCCTTTCCTCGCACACGGTGCATGGGAAAGCACGGGCGGTGTGGAGAAGCAGATCGCTTTTCTGTTTCTTCATGCAAAAGGAGAATTTTATTATGCAGAAGGTCATAGACTCTTTTTTATTTTTGCGGTACAAAAAAGTACAAGCAAAATTTTTGGAAACTATTTGGGAGTGAGGATTGTGGAAACGCCGTACGTCTGCCGGTGTACGCAAAATTGTTTGAAGGCTCGTAGCACCCAAACCATTTGAGCTATTTAGTTGAATTTTTTTTCCTGAGTAGATTTGGTATACCTCTTTGAGTGAACACCTTTTGAGGGATGCGGGTGTGAAGGGGGAGGTGTTTTAGACCGAAAGTTTTGGTTTCAAGATATCAGCAACCGCTTATGCTAGAAAGCTTAAACTTGGAATTTAAATAGAGCTTCAATAGTAGAGCCATTTGCAAAAAATATTCTGATATGGGTGAAGGAGTCGGGGTGGGGAAATAATGCGTCCGAAGCGCAAAAAGCTGAGATCGATACATTCTAAAATACATATCTCCTAAACTGTTGATGGCACGAAATTCAAACTTAACAAATATCTGTACCTATACTAGGAGGAAAGATTGAAAAGAAATTTTTGAGTGGGGGTAGTGGAGTACGGTGGTGGGGGGTAAAAAACTTTAGATTACCATATCTCAACAACCAATTGCTCTAGAAAAATTAAATTCGGTTTGAAGAGAAAGGTCGACAAATAAAGATTGCTCAAAGTACAATTTTTTAAGAGGATGGCGGAACATGGAAGGGGGGAGATAAGAAATTTTTAAAAAAATCACTTTTCATATCTCAAGAACAGTGTGAGATAGATGCTCAATTTTTTTAGCAGACGTAGGCCCAATAGAACCTTAGCAGAAAAAGAAAATTGGGGGATGTGGGTGTAGAGGGTGAGGGTGGAGGGTGAAAAGTAAAAGGTTCCGATGCTTATATCTTATGAACCTATAATGATAAAAAGCTGAAACGTGGTATTTAGATAGAGCTATAGTAGTGGCATGTTGGAAAAATATAATTTTTTTAGGGGTAGTGTGGTACGGGGGTGGGAGGTGTTTTCCCTAACTATGGAACGGCTGATGCTGGAAAGTTGAAACTCGGTGTGTATATGTAAATCAACTAGGAAAGTAATTTTGTTAAAAAAAAGATTTGAATATCCATTGGCGTTCAGAAGGGGGGGCAAAAAAAATTATCAGTAAATATAAAATGCATATATTTTCACGACTTTCGTCATATCTACTAGGTCTTTCCAAATGTTGAATTCATTTTTATTCCACGAACTTTTCATTTGAATACCTAGAAAGTGTTTTCAAGATTTTTTGAAATTCGACCCCTAAGAGGGTGTAAAGTGGTTGTATACTTTTTTATGAATTCCACCATGTTTCTCAGGTCTAATCAGATATCGAATATCTTTTCACTTCCAAAGTTTTGTTTAATAATCACCTTTTTTTAAGTTTTGTCTTTTTCAACCTCTAGACCGCATCCCGGAATATGACCCAATTATATAATTCATATGTTACACCATATTCTAACCGCTTCCCGAACTTTTTGAAAGGTTTGCAGTCACATAGTAACCTACACGGCATCTTAGAATTGAACGCGTTCCCTACTTCTGCTGGAAAAATAATAAAGTTGCGCCCAGACCATTGGCAGATTTTTTAGTATGGCGAAGGAGGTGGAGAAATTCAATAATTCACCTCTTAGCGTCGGAACGGATAGAAGTTTCAAAATACCGCTTTTAAAAAAAAAAACTTTTTCCAATATTCTATTTTGAAAATATTAATTTCTTTTTAAAATTTTATATCTCTGTTTTTATAAGACTCTAGAGGTGCAACGCAGTTGAGATGATGTGTTTATTATTTGAGTTTCACCAAAACTTTATTTGTTCATTCGTAGTTTGTTTGTACGCGATCTGACCAATTTTAACACTTGGGGTGTCATTCTACTCGCCTCAGCTATGCATGTGTGTGAATAAAAAAACATATATGTGAAAAATTCAAAATAGTACTAAAAATAAAATATCTGCCAATGATCTTGGCCAAACTTTTATTATTTATCGGGACAAAGTTCGGGAGCGGTAAAATTCGGAGTATATCATGAGTTGTTTCTAGATTATTAGATTTCTTGGAAAATTAATTTTGTTCTTAAAATAAAAATATTTTAAATAGATATATTTAATCGATTAAATATTGAACAATTATGTACACTAAAAGCCTCACACAAACCCATTCGATTTCATTTCCACTTGGCATTTGAATTTCGAAGAAATTGTGAAACAGGTTTTTAAACGATTTAATAAATAAATATGAAGACAACACGAGAAAATAAAAACCAATTCAATTTCTTATCATTTTTAAAAGATGTGACAAAATTCTTAAAAAGGATTATTACGCAAGCCCATGAAAGTGAAAATTTTTTCGATATCGATCAGATCTACGAATAAGGCAGACGAAAATCCTGAAAATATATGTATTAAATTTTCACTGATAATTTTTTTTGCCCCTCCCCCCTTTTCATCAGAATTCCTTCTCTAGTTGATTTGCACCGAGTTTCAACTTTCTAGCATAAGCCGTTCTATAGAGAAAATACCCGTATGCAAAATTATATTTTTCCAACACGCCACTACCATAGCTCTAAAATAGATACCAAGTTTCAGCTTTGTATCATTATAGGTTCTCGAGATATTAAATTTAGAACCTTTACCGTTTCACCCTCCCCAACTCCAGCCCTCAACACCCACACCCACCAAATTTTTATTTTAAGAATTTTACACTTATACTGTTCTTGAGATATGAGACGTGAATTTTTAGAAAAATTGTTATCACTCCCACTTTCATGCTCCACCGCCCTCTTAAAAAATTTTACTTTCAACAGACTCCATTTATCAACCTTTACTCACAAACCAAATCTTTTTTTTCTAAAGCAATTGCTTCGTTAGATATCGAATTATAAAAATTTTCACCCCAACCCCGAACGTCACTACCCACTCAAAAATTTGATTCCGATCTATTCTCTTATTGTACCTACAGATATTAAATTTCAATTTTAAGTCATTAACTGTTTAGGAGATTTGAATTGTAGACTTTGTCGATCTCGGCTTTTTTACGTTTTGGACAGATTTGCATTATTCCCCCCCCCCCCCCCCCCAACCCCTTCACCCATATCGGCAATTTTTCGCAAATGAGTCCACTATCAAAGTTCTAACCAAATTCCAAATTTTAGCTTCCTAGCATTAGCGGTTGCTGAGATCTAGAAACCAAAATTTTCGGTCTAAAACGCTTCTCGCACTTCGCCCCTAATACCCCCCCAACCATCAAAATATGGACACTTCTGGGGCCTACCCAATCTATTCATAAAATTTTTTTTAAACGTTAAACCGCTCGAAAGATATAGGAAAGAGAAACGACTTTACTGAATGAAATGATAGTAACGAAAAAGTATAAAGAGGGAATTGGCAGAAAGAGAGACATGACTTTACTGAATGAAATGAGTAACGATAAAAGTATGAAGAGAGAAAACGCATGCAGCGCCTCTGGTGTAAGCAGGTGAAAACAAAAAAGTGCGTCTGGTGATACTATTATAAGATATAAATACAATGGTTTTACTTAATTTTCTATTTTTGCTTCCCTTATACCAGCTGTCAGCTGTCTGGGAGCAAGCTTGTAACTAATTATGAATTTAATAAATAAATATATATTATAATAAAAAAAATAATTATACACAAGAGCAATTACAGAAAATAAGGAAATGTTTAACAATTCGTTCTGTAGCTCAGAAATATGGTCGCTTTAGACAAAATAAGGAAAGGTTCAACAATTCGTTCTGTAGCTCAGAAATATGGGATTCCGCGTGGTACAATACAAAACCGTTTGCATAATCGAACGAATAAACCAATCAGTGGCCCTCCACCTATTTTAACTGATGACGAAGAAGAGAAAATTATCAACTGAATATTACAGTGTCATCTCAAAGGCTTCCGCAGAAGAAAAGAGAATGTCCTATTGATTGAAAGCAATTTTTGGATGCCCTGCCGAGTACAAGTTAAAGCAGGAATACAAAATTTTGCAGGAAATATTTTTATATCAAAACCAAGACTGAAATCATTAACTGACGCCATCCGTCGACTCCTTTAGGTAGCTGTCATACAAAAGTTCTTAAGACACGTGTTCATATTGAACGATGAATTTAGAACGCTTTAAGTTACGATTTTGAAATTTTGTATACGTTGATTGTCGCAGCTGAAACTATTTTAATACGAAAAATATCCCATAAGTCATTCATGTAGTAGCTATACATAAATTCAGTAAAATATCCTATCTTAATTTATGGAACTCACTAGAACTATACAATAGTTTCTACCAGTAACTAAAAAATTGTACTCGTATGTACGTACATTCCTCATTCTTTTGATATATTTCCAACTGATATATAAATCGGAGTTCACTATTTCATCTAGATTGGCTTGGGATCGCGACTGCGTTATGTTTTAACATTAATTTCAATCATACGTACTTAAACATACAAATTTTTTTTCTATTTATCCTGAAGGATTTTTTTGAAATATATTAATTTTTATTTAAAATCTTGGGTTCTTTAAGTAATGTTAGGTACTATTTGCTATGAGAGCATGTGAGGCTCGGAACTGGCACTTGATGGCTCGGAATAGGGAACAGAGAGACTCGGAACTGGAACAAAGACCATTTTAAACTTTTTATTGATTTTCTTTAAACTATAATAACACTTTTTTGGTGAGTAGGTGCTATAACAAACAAGAATAAAATATTAAATCAGAATAGTAAAATATTAGATTGGTAACTGTATATTCTGATTTGTAACGATAACTGAATGTCAACATTTGTCTTAAGGGGGCTCGGAACTGGGTTCTTTACCCTATGTATATCAACCGGATTTTATAATACGCTACACTACGCTACCACGTGAACGAGCTATATGATGCACGCTCATTTCGCTGCGCAATCTTTGACCAGCGCCTTCTGTTAGAAAAGTTCAAACAAAGAAAATTCTTTTGAAGTGGATACTAGCTAGCGACATGAAAGCGAAAAAATTGTTCACTAGCATTTCGCTCGTTTTTTTTCATGTGTTTTTTGATTTCACTGAGTGAAATTTTGCTTAGCTCTAACTGTGCTCATTTCGCTATGAAATAAGTTTGTGAACGCTACCGAAAGATATCGTTTGATACACAAACTCTACTACTCAAAACAAACCAACAATTTATTTTAAATTTAAAATCAATTTATTTTAAAAAAAAATAATCAATATTTGCTTTCGGAATAATGTGTTCCAAATGGCAATACGGTAAAAGGACAATGCATTGTGGACCAGACAGGCAGAAAAAATTGTTACAGTATGCTGTATTCTCCATAACTTTTTGATGTCGGAAAATGACATCGAGTATTTTCCACCGAATTACGCGGATGAATTGGATGACAAAGGTAAAGTTAAGTAATTTTCTACAGACACATATTAAGGACACTATATACAATTCTTTTATTCTCCCAATTATAACTTATGGACTTTTAATTTGGAGCCAAACGACTGAGTATAACATTGACAAAATTTCGAGAATAATGAATAAGAGTATCAAGGCAGTTTACAACCTACCACATTTGACACCTTCCACGGAACTCTATTTAACTTATGGAAAACAAAATATTGGACAACTTATAAGACTGGAGGGAATAAAAATTATATATAAAATCGAACACCACCTTACAAAATCTTCAGTCACTCTTATACACAACAACGACATTCATCGCTTTAACACACGGAATGCTTCGGCCATACGACAAAAACATCTACCAAGGACTGATCGTCTAAGAAATGATCCGATCTATGAATCAATAATTGAATTTAACTCACTACCAACCGAAATTCGACATGCAAAAAATATATTGGAACTAAAAAAATTAGCGAAGAAATTTATCCAACAAGACGAGACATAAGTGGATGTTCTTAATTTCTAATAATCTGGTAGAGAATTGCAGCGGACTCAGTTCGACACGCAGCATAGCTGTGTGAACTTGAACGAGCTCCTTAAATTCTTCCCCAAATTCAACAGCAACTACTACAACTGCAGACGCATGGACATCCATCAGCTCTGGCGCCTCGGATATGATATAATTAAGGATTGTCAATCTATCTCTCCGGTCTTTAAGATTATAGTCTTATTTTTAATCTACTTTTTTTTTTTTGAATTACATTCTTATTTTATTTTTACTCTTCTTTTTTAAATTATATTCTTCTATTTAATTTTTTTTTTTTTAATTATATTCTTCTATTTCATTTTTTTTTTTTTTTTACTATTCTCTTTCCTTTCTTTTTAATATTGCTTTAAGCTATAATTTCTTATTTTTCTATTATGTTTTTTCTATATGTATATTATTATTATTATTTTTTTTTTTCTTTTTTTTAAATTACTTTGAATTACGTTTTATTTATTTTCCTATTTTTGTTTCCCTTATACCAGCTGTCAGCTGTCTGGGAGCAAGCTTGTAACTATTTATGAATTTATGAATTTAAGTAGTAAGACATACACTTTTGTGGGGGCCAAAGTGTGCTACTACACTTTGAGCAGGTGCAAAGTGTGCTAGTCCCTAAGTAGTAAGACATACACTTTTGTGGGGGCCAAAGAGTAATACTACACTTTGAGCAGGTGCAAAGTGTGCTAGTCCCTAAGTAGTAAGACATACACTTTTGTGGGGGCCAAAGTGTGCTACTACACTTTGAGCAGGTGCAAAGTGTGCTAGTCCCTAAGTAGTAAGACATACACTTTTGTGGGGGCCAAAGTGTGCTACTACACTTTGAGCAGGTGCAAAGTGATACACTTTTGTGGGGGCCAAAGGGTGTGAGTTTTTGCTACGAGGTCCAAAGTGTGTGACTCCGGCGGCCGGCTTCTGTATGGGGAAAAAGGCTGAAAGTGTTGTGCGTTTGGCGTTTGAGAAGCTGAACAGATAGAAGTTTCAAAATACCGCTTTTAAAAAAAAAACTTTTTCCAATATTCTATTTTGAAAATATTAATTTCTTTTTAAAATTTTATATCTCTGTTTTTATAAGACTCTAGAGGTGCAACGCAGTTGAGATGATGTGTTTATTATTTGAGTTTCACCAAAACTTTATTTGTTCATTCGTAGTTTGTTTGTACGCGATCTGACCAATTTTAACACTTGGGGTGTCATTCTACTCGCCTCAGCTATGCATGTGTGTGAATAAAAAAACATATATGTGAAAAATTCAAAATAGTACTAAAAATAAAATATCTGCCAATGATCTTGGCCAAACTTTTATTATTTATCGGGACAAAGTTCGGGAGCGGTAAAATTCGGAGTATATCATGAGTTGTTTCTAGATTATTAGATTTCTTGGAAAATTAATTTTGTTCTTAAAATAAAAATATTTTAAATAGATATATTTAATCGATTAAATATTGAACAATTATGTACACTAAAAGCCTCACACAAACCCATTCGATTTCATTTCCACTTGGCATTTGAATTTCGAAGAAATTGTGAAACAGGTTTTTAAACGATTTAATAAATAAATATGAAGACAACACGAGAAAATAAAAACCAATTCAATTTCTTATCATTTTTAAAAGATGTGACAAAATTCTTAAAAAGGATTATTACGCAAGCCCATGAAAGTGAAAATTTTTTCGATATCGATCAGATCTACGAATAAGGCAGACGAAAATCCTGAAAATATATGTATTAAATTTTCACTGATAATTTTTTTTGCCCCTCCCCCCTTTTCATCAGAATTCCTTCTCTAGTTGATTTGCACCGAGTTTCAACTTTCTAGCATAAGCCGTTCTATAGACAGAGAAAATACCCGTATGCAAAATTATATTTTTCCAACACGCCACTACCATAGCTCTAAAATAGATACCAAGTTTCAGCTTTGTATCATTATAGGTTCTCGAGATATTAAATTTAGAACCTTTACCGTTTCACCCTCCCCAACTCCAGCCCTCAACACCCACACCCACCAAATTTTTATTTTAAGAATTTTACACTTATACTGTTCTTGAGATATGAGACGTGAATTTTTAGAAAAATTGTTATCACTCCCACTTTCATGCTCCACCGCCCTCATAAAAAATTTTACTTTCAACAGACTCCATTTATCAACCTTTACTCACAAACCAAATCTTTTTTTTCTAAAGCAATTGCTTCGTTAGATATCGAATTATAAAAATTTTCACCCCAACCCCGAACGTCACTACCCACTCAAAAATTTGATTCCGATCTATTCTCTTATTGTACCTACAGATATTAAATTTCAATTTTAAGTCATTAACTGTTTAGGAGATTTGAATTGTAGACTTTGTCGATCTCGGCTTTTTTACGTTTTGGACAGATTTGCATTATTCCCCCCCCCCCCCAACCCCTTCACCCATATCGGCAATTTTTCGCAAATGAGTCCACTATCAAAGTTCTAACCAAATTCCAAATTTTAGCTTCCTAGCATTAGCGGTTGCTGAGATCTAGAAACCAAAATTTTCGGTCTAAAACGCTTCTCGCACTTCGCCCCTAATACCCCCCCAACCATCAAAATATGGACACTTCTGGGGCCTACCCAATCTATTCATAAAATTTTTTTTAAACATTAAACCGCTCGAAAGATATAGGAAAGAGAAACGACTTTACTGAATGAAATGATAGTAACGAAAAAGTATAAAGAGGGAATTGGCAGAAAGAGAGACATGACTTTACTGAATGAAATGAGTAACGATAAAAGTATGAAGAGAGAAAACGCATGCAGCGCCTCTGGTGTAAGCAGGTGAAAACAAAAAAGTGCGTCTGGTGATACTACTATAAGATATAAATACAATGGTTTTACTTAATTTTCTATTTTTGCTTCCCTTATACCAGCTGTCAGCTGTCTGGGAGCAAGCTTGTAACTAATTATGAATTTAATAAATAAATATATATTATAATAAAAAAAATAATTATACACAAGAGCAATTACAGAAAATAAGGAAATGTTTAACAATTCGTTCTGTAGCTCAGAAATATGGTCGCTTTAGACAAAATAAGGAAAGGTTCAACAATTCGTTCTGTAGCTCAGAAATATGGGATTCCGCGTGGTACAATACAAAACCGTTTGCATAATCGAACGAATAAACCAATCAGTGGCCCTCCACCTATTTTAACTGATGACGAAGAAGAGAAAATTATCAACTGAATATTACAGTGTCATCTCAAAGGCTTCCGCAGAAGAAAAGAGAATGTCCTATTGATTGAAAGCCGAGTACAAGTTAAAGCAGGAATACAAAATTTTGCAGGAAATATTTTTATATCAAAACCAAGACTGAAATCATTAACTGACGCCATCCGTCGACTCCTTTAGGTAGCTGTCATACAAAAGTTCTTAAGACACGTGTTCATATTGAACGATGAATTTAGAACGCTTTAAGTTACGATTTTGAAATTTTGTATACGTTGATTGTCGCAGCTGAAACTATTTTAATACGAAAAATATCCCATAAGTCATTCATGTAGTAGCTATACATAAATTCAGTAAAATATCCTATCTTAATTTATGGAACTCACTAGAACTATACAATAGTTTCTACCAGTAACTAAAAAATTGTACTCGTATGTACGTGCATTCCTCATTCTTTTGATATATTTCCAACTGATATATAAATCGGAGTTCACTATTTCATCTAGATTGGCTTGGGATCGCGACTGCGTTATGTTTTAACATTAATTTCAATCATACGTACTTAAACATACAAATTTTTTTTCTATTTATCCTGAAGGATTTTTTTGAAATATATTAATTTTTATTTAAAATCTTGGGTTCTTTAAGTAATGTTAGGTACTATTTGCTATGAGAGCATGTGAGGCTCGGAACTGGCACTTGATGGCTCGGAATAGGGAACAGAGAGACTCGGAACTGGAACAAAGACCATTTTAAACTTTTTATTGATTTTCTTTAAACTATAATAACACTTTTTTGGTGAGTAGGTGCTATAACAAACAAGAATAAAATATTAAATCAGAATAGTAAAATATTAGATTGGTAACTGTATATTCTGATTTGTAACGATAACTGAATGTCAACATTTGTCTTAAGGGGGCTCGGAACTGGGTTCTTTACCCTATGTATATCAACCGGATTTTATAATACGCTACACTACGCTACCACGTGAACGAGCTATATGATGCACGCTCATTTCGCTGCGCAATCTTTGACCAGCGCCTTCTGTTAGAAAAGTTCAAACAAAGAAAATTCTTTTGAAGTGGATACTAGCTAGCGACATGAAAGCGAAAAAATTGTTCACTAGCATTTCGCTCGTTTTTTTTCATGTGTTTTTTGATTTCACTGAGTGAAATTTTGCTTAGCTCTAACTGTGCTCATTTCGCTATGAAATAAGTTTGTGAACGCTACCGAAAGATATCGTTTGATACACAAACTCTACTACTCAAAACAAACCAACAATTTATTTTAAATTTAAAATCAATTTATTTTAAAAATAAATAATCAATATTTGCTTTCGGAATAATGTGTTCCAAATGGCAATACGGTAAAAGGACAATGCATTGTGGACCAGACAGGCAGAAAAAATTGTTACAGTATGCTGTATTCTCCATAACTTTTTGATGTCGGAAAATGACATCGAGTATTTTCCACCGAATTACGCGGATGAATTGGATGACAAAGGTAAAGTTAAGTAATTTTCTACAGACACATATTAAGGACACTATATACAATTCTTTTATTCTCCCAATTATAACTTATGGACTTTTAATTTGGAGCCAAACGACTGAGTATAACATTGACAAAATTTCGAGAATAATGAATAAGAGTATCAAGGCAGTTTACAACCTACCACATTTGACACCTTCCACGGAACTCTATTTAACTTATGGAAAACAAAATATTGGACAACTTATAAGACTGGAGCGAATAAAAATTATATATAAAATCGAACACCACCTTACAAAATCTTCAGTCACTCTTATACACAACAACGACATTCATCGCTTTAACACACGGAATGCTTCGGCCATACGACAAAAACATCTACCAAGGACTGATCGTCTAAGAAATGATCCGATCTATGAATCAATAATTGAATTTAACTCACTACCAACCGAAATTCGACATGCAAAAAATATATTGGAACTAAAAAAATTAGCGAAGAAATTTATCCAACAAGACGAGACATAAGTGGATGTTCTTAATTTCTAATAATCTGGTAGAGAATTGCAGCGGACTCAGTTCGACACGCAGCATAGCTGTGTGAACTTGAACGAGCTCCTTAAATTCTTCCCCAAATTCAACAGCAACTACTACAACTGCAGACGCATGGACATCCATCAGCTCTGGCGCCTCGGATATGATATAATTAAGGATTGTCAATCTATCTCTCCGGTCTTTAAGATTATAGTCTTATTTTTAATCTACTTTTTTTTTTTTGAATTACATTCTTATTTTATTTTTACTCTTCTTTTTTAAATTATATTCTTCTATTTAATTTTTTTTTTTTTAATTATATTCTTCTATTTCATTTTTTTTTTTTACTATTCTCTTTCCTTTCTTTTTAATATTGCTTTAAGCTATAATTTCTTATTTTTCTATTATGTTTTTTCTATATGTATATTATTATTATTATTTTTTTTTTTCTTTTTTTTAAATTACTTTGAATTACGTTTTATTTAATTTCCTATTTTTGTTTCCCTTATACCAGCTGTCAGCTGTCTGGGAGCAAGCTTGTAACTATTTATGAATTTATGAATTTAAGTAGTAAGACATACACTTTTGTGGGGGCCAAAGTGTGCTACTACACTTTGAGCAGGTGCAAAGTGTGCTAGTCCCTAAGTAGTAAGACATACACTTTTGTGGGGGCCAAAGAGTAATACTACACTTTGAGCAGGTGCAAAGTGTGCTAGTCCCTAAGTAGTAAGACATACACTTTTGTGGGGGCCAAAGTGTGCTACTACACTTTGAGCAGGTGCAAAGTGTGCTAGTCCCTAAGTAGTAAGACATACACTTTTGTGGGGGCCAAAGTGTGCTACTACACTTTGAGCAGGTGCAAAGTGATACACTTTTGTGGGGGCCAAAGGGTGTGAGTTTTTGCTACGAGGTCCAAAGTGTGTGACTCCGGCGGCCGGCTTCTGTATGGGGAAAAAGGCTGAAAGTGTTGTGCGTTTGGCGTTTGAGAAGCTGAACAGATAGAAGTTTCAAAATACCGCTTTTAAAAAAAAAACTTTTTCCAATATTCTATTTTGAAAATATTAATTTCTTTTTAAAATTTTATATCTCTGTTTTTATAAGACTCTAGAGGTGCAACGCAGTTGAGATGATGTGTTTATTATTTGAGTTTCACCAAAACTTTATTTGTTCATTCGTAGTTTGTTTGTACGCGATCTGACCAATTTTAACACTTGGGGTGTCATTCTACTCGCCTCAGCTATGCATGTGTGTGAATAAAAAAACATATATGTGAAAAATTCAAAATAGTACTAAAAATAAAATATCTGCCAATGATCTTGGCCAAACTTTTATTATTTATCGGGACAAAGTTCGGGAGCGGTAAAATTCGGAGTATATCATGAGTTGTTTCTAGATTATTAGATTTCTTGGAAAATTAATTTTGTTCTTAAAATAAAAATATTTTAAATAGATATATTTAATCGATTAAATATTGAACAATTATGTACACTAAAAGCCTCACACAAACCCATTCGATTTCATTTCCACTTGGCATTTGAATTTCGAAGAAATTGTGAAACAGGTTTTTAAACGATTTAATAAATAAATATGAAGACAACACGAGAAAATAAAAACCAATTCAATTTCTTATCATTTTTAAAAGATGTGACAAAATTCTTAAAAAGGATTATTACGCAAGCCCATGAAAGTGAAAATTTTTTCGATATCGATCAGATCTACGAATAAGGCAGACGAAAATCCTGAAAATATATGTATTAAATTTTCACTGATAATTTTTTTTGCCCCTCCCCCCTTTTCATCAGAATTCCTTCTCTAGTTGATTTGCACCGAGTTTCAACTTTCTAGCATAAGCCGTTCTATAGAGAAAATACCCGTATGCAAAATTATATTTTTCCAACACGCCACTACCATAGCTCTAAAATAGATACCAAGTTTCAGCTTTGTATCATTATAGGTTCTCGAGATATTAAATTTAGAACCTTTACCGTTTCACCCTCCCCAACTCCAGCCCTCAACACCCACACCCACCAAATTTTTATTTTAAGAATTTTACACTTATACTGTTCTTGAGATATGAGACGTGAATTTTTAGAAAAATTGTTATCACTCCCACTTTCATGCTCCACCGCCCTCATAAAAAATTTTACTTTCAACAGACTCCATTTATCAACCTTTACTCACAAACCAAATCTTTTTTTTCTAAAGCAATTGCTTCGTTAGATATCGAATTATAAAAATTTTCACCCCAACCCCGAACGTCACTACCCACTCAAAAATTTGATTCCGATCTATTCTCTTATTGTACCTACAGATATTAAATTTCAATTTTAAGTCATTAACTGTTTAGGAGATTTGAATTGTAGACTTTGTCGATCTCGGCTTTTTTACGTTTTGGACAGATTTGCATTATTCCCCCCCCCCCCCCAACCCCTTCACCCATATCGGCAATTTTTCGCAAATGAGTCCACTATCAAAGTTCTAACCAAATTCCAAATTTTAGCTTCCTAGCATTAGCGGTTGCTGAGATCTAGAAACCAAAATTTTCGGTCTAAAACGCTTCTCGCACTTCGCCCCTAATACCCCCCCAACCATCAAAATATGGACACTTCTGGGGCCTACCCAATCTATTCATAAAATTTTTTTTAAACATTAAACCGCTCGAAAGATATAGGAAAGAGAAACGACTTTACTGAATGAAATGATAGTAACGAAAAAGTATAAAGAGGGAATTGGCAGAAAGAGAGACATGACTTTACTGAATGAAATGAGTAACGATAAAAGTATGAAGAGAGAAAACGCATGCAGCGCCTCTGGTGTAAGCAGGTGAAAACAAAAAAGTGCGTCTGGTGATACTACTATAAGATATAAATACAATGGTTTTACTTAATTTTCTATTTTTGCTTCCCTTATACCAGCTGTCAGCTGTCTGGGAGCAAGCTTGTAACTAATTATGAATTTAATAAATAAATATATATTATAATAAAAAAAATAATTATACACAAGAGCAATTACAGAAAATAAGGAAATGTTTAACAATTCGTTCTGTAGCTCAGAAATATGGTCGCTTTAGACAAAATAAGGAAAGGTTCAACAATTCGTTCTGTAGCTCAGAAATATGGGATTCCGCGTGGTACAATACAAAACCGTTTGCATAATCGAACGAATAAACCAATCAGTGGCCCTCCACCTATTTTAACTGATGACGAAGAAGAGAAAATTATCAACTGAATATTACAGTGTCATCTCAAAGGCTTCCGCAGAAGAAAAGAGAATGTCCTATTGATTGAAAGCCGAGTACAAGTTAAAGCAGGAATACAAAATTTTGCAGGAAATATTTTTATATCAAAACCAAGACTGAAATCATTAACTGACGCCATCCGTCGACTCCTTTAGGTAGCTGTCATACAAAAGTTCTTAAGACACGTGTTCATATTGAACGATGAATTTAGAACGCTTTAAGTTACGATTTTGAAATTTTGTATACGTTGATTGTCGCAGCTGAAACTATTTTAATACGAAAAATATCCCATAAGTCATTCATGTAGTAGCTATACATAAATTCAGTAAAATATCCTATCTTAATTTATGGAACTCACTAGAACTATACAATAGTTTCTACCAGTAACTAAAAAATTGTACTCGTATGTACGTGCATTCCTCATTCTTTTGATATATTTCCAACTGATATATAAATCGGAGTTCACTATTTCATCTAGATTGGCTTGGGATCGCGACTGCGTTATGTTTTAACATTAATTTCAATCATACGTACTTAAACATACAAATTTTTTTTCTATTTATCCTGAAGGATTTTTTTGAAATATATTAATTTTTATTTAAAATCTTGGGTTCTTTAAGTAATGTTAGGTACTATTTGCTATGAGAGCATGTGAGGCTCGGAACTGGCACTTGATGGCTCGGAATAGGGAACAGAGAGACTCGGAACTGGAACAAAGACCATTTTAAACTTTTTATTGATTTTCTTTAAACTATAATAACACTTTTTTGGTGAGTAGGTGCTATAACAAACAAGAATAAAATATTAAATCAGAATAGTAAAATATTAGATTGGTAACTGTATATTCTGATTTGTAACGATAACTGAATGTCAACATTTGTCTTAAGGGGGCTCGGAACTGGGTTCTTTACCCTATGTATATCAACCGGATTTTATAATACGCTACACTACGCTACCACGTGAACGAGCTATATGATGCACGCTCATTTCGCTGCGCAATCTTTGACCAGCGCCTTCTGTTAGAAAAGTTCAAACAAAGAAAATTCTTTTGAAGTGGATACTAGCTAGCGACATGAAAGCGAAAAAATTGTTCACTAGCATTTCGCTCGTTTTTTTTCATGTGTTTTTTGATTTCACTGAGTGAAATTTTGCTTAGCTCTAACTGTGCTCATTTCGCTATGAAATAAGTTTGTGAACGCTACCGAAAGATATCGTTTGATACACAAACTCTACTACTCAAAACAAACCAACAATTTATTTTAAATTTAAAATCAATTTATTTTAAAAATAAATAATCAATATTTGCTTTCGGAATAATGTGTTCCAAATGGCAATACGGTAAAAGGACAATGCATTGTGGACCAGACAGGCAGAAAAAATTGTTACAGTATGCTGTATTCTCCATAACTTTTTGATGTCGGAAAATGACTTCGAGTATTTTCCACCGAATTACACGGATGAATTGGATGACAAAGGTAAAGTTAAGTAATTTTCTACAGACACATATTAAGGACACTATATACAATTCTTTTATTCTCCCAATTATAACTTATGGACTTTTAATTTGGAGCCAAACGACTGAGTATAACATTGACAAAATTTCGAGAATAATGAATAAGAGTATCAAGGCAGTTTACAACCTACCACATTTGACACCTTCCACGGAACTCTATTTAACTTATGGAAAACAAAATATTGGACAACTTATAAGACTGGAGCGAATAAAAATTATATATAAAATCGAACACCACCTTACAAAATCTTCAGTCACTCTTATACACAACAACGACATTCATCGCTTTAACACACGGAATGCTTCGGCCATACGACAAAAACATCTACCAAGGACTGATCGTCTAAGAAATGATCCGATCTATGAATCAATAATTGAATTTAACTCACTACCAACCGAAATTCGACATGCAAAAAATATATTGGAACTAAAAAAATTAGCGAAGAAATTTATCCAACAAGACGAGACATAAGTGGATGTTCTTAATTTCTAATAATCTGGTAGAGAATTGCAGCGGACTCAGTTCGACACGCAGCATAGCTGTGTGAACTTGAACGAGCTCCTTAAATTCTTCCCCAAATTCAACAGCAACTACTACAACTGCAGACGCATGGACATCCATCAGCTCTGGCGCCTCGGATATGATATAATTAAGGATTGTCAATCTATCTCTCCGGTCTTTAAGATTATAGTCTTATTTTTAATCTACTTTTTTTTTTTGAATTACATTCTTATTTTATTTTTACTCTTCTTTTTTAAATTATATTCTTCTATTTAATTTTTTTTTTTTAATTATATTCTTCTATTTCATTTTTTTTTTTTTTTTACTATTCTATTCTTACTTTTTAATATTGCTTTAAGCTATAATTTCTTATTTTTCTATTATGTTTTTTCTATATGTATATTATTATTATTATTTTTTTTTTCTTTTTTTTTAAATTACTTTGAATTACGTTTTATTTAATTTCCTATTTTTGTTTCCCTTATACCAGCTGTCAGCTGTCTGGGAGCAAGCTTGTAACTATTTATGAATTTAAGTAGTAAGACATACACTTTTGTGGGGACCAAAGTGTGCTACTACACTTTGAGCAGGTGCAAAGTGTGCTAGTCCCTAAGTAGTAAGACATACACTTTTGTGGGGGCCAAAGTGTGCTACTACACTTTGAGCAGGTGCAAAGTGTGCTAGTCCCTAAGTAGTAAGACATACACTTTTGTGGGGGCCAAAGTGTGCTACTACACTTTGAGCAGGTGCAAAGTGATACACTTTTGTGGGGGCCAAAGGGTGTGAGTTTTTGCTACGAGGTCCAAAGTGTGTGACTCCGGCGGCCGGCTTCTGTATGGGGAAAAAGGCTGAAAGTGTAGTGCGTTTGGCGTTTGAGAAGCTGAAAGTGTGTGGCTTGTGGGCTGGCTGCTTGGGCATGGAATCATGGGCCTGGGTTGTTGAACTGAGCCGATTGGCTGGGAGCTGGATTTGGTATGAGATGACGTGATCGATGTGAAGAGTTTGAGGGTTTTTAACAAAGAAAACACATGATAATAGATGTCATTACATTCTTTATTTATATGCATGAGTTTATTTTTTCAAAAATCGTACTTTTAGAAACCCACCGCGTGTTTCATCTATACCATCGAAGACGAAGTACTGATCTGAAGATTGGTTCAGTTCATCTATCTGGCGTTGTGTCTTCACCCTTTCCGAAAATCGGGGTGGTAAGAAGCAGAAGATGCCTTCGTCGAAATGGAGTGCCAGCCTTACTCCGTATTTCGTCTTCACCAGCCGAAACAGTTTAATGAGATATTCCTTCCCGATCTCGAGGGAGCTAGTGGGAATCATAGAGTCCCCATCACCCCCAACAGCGGAAGCTAATAATTCGAAAGTATTCTGAAAAAAATTACAAAAATAAAGTTATTGGCAAAAAAGTAAAACGGATAATATGAAACTTACCATATTTGACTAACAGACCTGTAAGGAGATTATGATTTTCCTCACGAGGAGCTCCGACTTATATACCCGGCGGAAGATAGGTAAAATAGTCAAGAATTGGGATTACACAATACGAGGTAATGAACTGAAAAGTCGAGACCCATAAATCTTTGGACTGATGGTAAGAGGAAAAGAAATAATCAGACTATCATTCTTTCCCTATAAATCAGAGAGTCTAACATTTGCAACAAAGTTGCTAAAAGACCGTGCTAAATATGCGTTTTCCTGAGTTCTGTATTATCTAGTTAGATGGTTGGATGGTATAATGGTATAATAACCAAAACGAATAATGATCAGTTTGTCATTCTTGCCATATAAATCAGTGAGTCTAACGTTTGCAACAAAATAGGTAAAGGCCTAGTTAAGTATGCACTTTTCATTCTAAACGGGCGAGTGGTGTTATAAATAGAAAATTTATTAGCTTGAGACATGCGTAGGCTACATGCGCATGGCGGATAATGTACTTCTGTAGAAAATAATCCTTTTCTTGGCAAGTATAGCATACTAGCTTGAATAATTAATGTGTGAGGTATAATGACCTGTTAGAAAGATTGCACTGGATAATATGCGAAATAGCCTTGAGAATCGGTATAAAAGTCGGAGAATTTTTGCATTACGTTCGTATATGCAAGATTATTGCATATGATGAAATAACTGTGTCGCACGTTTTGTAAATTCGTATTAAGAAGACAAAAAAGGGTACTGCAGGTATCTTTGTACTTTATTGTTATTGCTGTTATCTGTGTACTTTATTTTGATTTCTGATATTCTTGAATGGGTTGCGCGGCACTTCAGCCAGACAGTCGGGAAAAAGTGTGTATTGTAGGTCTTCTTTAATCTTTAAGATGTAGATTGCGAAATTTTTGTGATAATTATTTCGATGCGTTGTGTAAATCGGATGAGTATGTGGTGTAGTATAATGGACCTAAATGTGGGCATTTCATGATATTGGAGGGAATGAAACAAATTCTCAGTTTTTATTTTTTATTGTTTTTATTGAAATGAAAGTTCATGCAGATAACATTATTCTAGTCACATAATTGATTTTCTTAATTAAAATAGGTTTTAGTAGTTCCTCCATTTGTAAAATCCTACGTCGAAACCTGAGTCGGTCTAACACATTTTTTTGCCAAATACTCTGCCTACTACTTCTATATGCATACTCCCAGGCAATCATGTATTTGACCGAAACATGATCGGAAAAGTGGACATGTTTATCGTCCGTAGATGACATCGTAGAGGTTGATGAATTCAATCGCCAGCAAAAATATCAGAATTAACAGAGCAAACACTTGCATTACAGTAGAAAGTGATGGAAGGCAGGATTTGTATGATTTTTTAATCGGCTTGTCATATGGTCCGCAAACGTCCTTACCGCTAACAAACACACAATCTGGAGACAGGCGTAAATGTTCAGCTTCTACATCAGTTGGTGAAGAAGATGCGCTCATTATCAGAGAACAGAAGAAACACTTGACGTAATCCTTCAGGTTGGTGTAAAAGAAGCCGCTTTTCACAAGTTTAAGCACTTTCCTCTCCTCTAGATCCAGATTCTTGAACGTTTTTAGACGATCGTATTCATGTCTTAAGTTCATCATGGCGACTGACAATCTGAATGTTACAGAACATCTTTTATATCAATTCAGGAGTTATGAGATGATGGGAAACCAAGCCATTTTACAAGCACGCGATCTTTTCTTCGTTTTAAAACCTTCTCTACGAGATATACATCGGGATGCTTGACCTTTGTCAATTCTGTCTCATAGAAGCCCCCCTGGATAATGTTGCCTTGATAATCCTCAATTGAATATGTCCGTGGCTGCGTTTTTCTTACTTGCTTTATCTTGAATATCTCTGTCGACCAGTTCGGTGTGTAGCCTTTTTCAAAGACATGTTTGTGCTTGCTTATTCGAACATGATTACCTATTTTATATTTAGGTTTTGAAATAACCTTAACTTTCCTATAGAAGGAAGACAATAAATGAATCTCGTTTGATGTTTTGACATCTATAGGCCTCATTTTAATAGTACGGTGTTTTGTCTTGTTGTACTTAATAAGTAGCTTAGGCAATATATCGACCCAGTGATAATTTCCCTTCATGCTGAATTCTTTCCACATGATATTTTTCAATGTTAGATTAAACCTCTCGACAATGGAGGCTTTCAACGCACTGAATGTAGAGTAATGGTTTATCTCATAATGTTTCATCATCTGACGAAATACTTTGTTAAAAAACTCTGTACCGTCATCGGTTTGTAAGTTTCTAGGCACACGTCTTTGTTTGAAAATTTTTTCCATAGCCTTTGCTACAACATCTGCACTCTTATTTTTAATGGGGAAAGCCCATGCATATTTAGAAAAGGTATCGATCACTGTCAAAAGAAACTTTAAACCTTGATTTTGAGATGAGAATGCACTCATGTCAACCAGATCCGCTTGCCATAAATCATCTATGCCCCTGATGGTAACCCGTCGACGAGTGAATCGTCTACGTGCGGGTCTGTGCAGCTCATTAACAACTTGTCGTCTACTCATCTTGCTAAAGTTATAAATATTCCTCACGGCATTATATAGAATATCGATATCAACTCAGAGACATGATACAATTTAGGCACCCGTTCACAATGATGATTGCAGGCCCTTCCGGGTGTGGTAAAACAACCTTTATAGAAAATCTTCTTACGAGCGGTGCAATGATTCATCCGCAGGTGAAAAAAATCATGTGGTGTAATGCGGAGCAGCATGCTATACCTGCATTGAAGTCACTAAAAAATATAGAGTACTTAAGCTCAATTCCTGAAGAATTCCCAAACGATTCTAATGAGCCAATATTAATAGTGCTGGATGATATGATGCTAAATGCGTTTTCAAGACAAGTATGCGAACTGTTTACAAAGGGTTCCCATCATCGCAATCTTTCTGTTATTTTAGTAACACAGAATGTATTTCATCAAGGGAAATTTTGTCGTGATATATCGCTAAATTGTAAATACATGGTGTGTTTCAAAAATCCCCGCGACAAAAGCCAATTTCATCATCTGGCTAAACAAATATATCCTGAAGACAGTTCCGAGCTTATGCGAATATATAAAGGAATTACGCAACGGCCACATAGTTATTTAATGGTCGACTTAACACAAGATATAAATGATATATTGAGATTTAGGACGGACATATTTAATAAAAATTTTTTAACGTGTTACTGTTCGACTGATAGTCTAAGAGAAGAGAATGGTGTGTCGAATGAAAAGATTGAAGGACAACAGGCATATGTTGTACGTGCTTAAAAACGCCAGTCCTTGTCTGAGGAAAGCTATATTAAAGTCAGCCGATCCGGAGGTGATTAAAACTCTTTGTGAGGTCACTCTGAATACATTAAACGGGAATCATTCGCCTCACCGGAAAATATATTCTAAATATAAAAAGAGCATGCGCAAGTTGGTAGATGCTAAACAGTCTGTGCCACGACAGCGTAAAGTGTTAATTCAAAACGGAGGATTTCTGCCAATACTCTTAGGAAGTGTTCTATCAGGAGTTATAGGATCGCTAATTGAAAAATATGCGTAGAGCCAATCATCTAAATAAAATGCTTCTGCTCCCCCCAGAAGTGTATGAGCATCTAAAAGATACGATTGAAGATACAAAGAGTCAAAGTTTGTTTGATAAAGCTATTAACAAGATATTGAGAAGTAAGAATACTGACGATAAAAACAAATGGTATCAATACCGGAACGAGCTTATAAAATTTTTTAATACACGACGCAGGAATAACATCTTTCTAGATATAAAGTCAAAAACTAATCCACTCTTTGATCAGTCAAACCGACGGCGTTATAGAAATATGCGTGACAATACTACTCAAACGAAAATCAAATTTAGCGATGAAAAATCAACACAATCTTCACCTATGCGGGGAGAGGAGATATTTGAATCAATGATAGATTTAACCCCACCAAAAGAAGAAATGACATCCAGATTCAAGAGACGACTATCGGCAAGTGGTATTGCAAAAACTCTTAAGCCACCACCAAAATTCTTGAAAAGAGTGAATGTAGAAGATCATGCGCCGGAAAAAGATTATAAGGTGATAACTGGTGATGACGGAATAACTCAATATACAGTTCCGTTTGACATGGGTGTTGACGAGCTGGATGAGGTTTTCAATAAATATGATAGGGAGAGCGGTAATACTGGAGCCGATGTGCTAGTTGAAGATACAGCCCATGGTGAAGAAAGTCCACAGGCTGAAGAAATCTTAAAGATGGAAACACAGCCTATATTAGGACGTGCGGCGATTAACCTTCCCATTAGACGAGTTACTAGACAGAGTGAAAGGCTTAGGAATAAGTCAGAGAGTAGTACGAACAGGCCTAAACCGAATTGGGATAGACTTTAAAATGCCTATGACAATAACAGATAAAGAGTTCTACATATGCCTGCTAAGCAACAGTTCTCTAGATACTTATCCGGAAAATACCCTATCCTCATTTGAGAATATACTACCCAGTACATGCAAGTTTGGCAGCGATTGGAGTGTTGGAATAACTGGAATCGCATTACCAAGACGAAAAATAGAGAAGAGTGTATCGGTTAGTCGGCCTAAACGTTCCACCCGATATAAAGATGAAGAAGGTGGACAGAGAAATAAGCGTTTTCGTCGCTCAGACAAATCGGAAAAGAAATCAGATCCTCATTCCAGAGAAATAAGGGTTTCATTATGGGGGCCTGATAACACGAAATTAATTTGGTCTGATATCGATTTACAAAAGTTGTGCTATGCGGGCAACGATATTAATTTCTCGACGTTCTTAACATCATTTTTAACGGCGTTCCAACCTAAATACAAAAAACCATACCAGACATATATTAAACAGGATATTTACAGACGTATTAAAAATGATAAGGACCGTGGGGATATCCCTGATAATAGTGAAAAAATAATAGCCGGAGAGTTTTGTTTACATATTTACCAATGGGAGAAAGTTGCGGTAAAGGTTTATTTGGAGATGGGTGCACATTTCAGATCATGGGTAACCTTTTTTAATTACATAATCGGACAGATTCCGAGATCGCGCAGAAAACACGATGCATTACTAGAATTGATTGATGATTTTATATTGCCTGAGGTACCAGGAGATCGTCATAAAGTTCCACCCCCAACATCTCATACATTTCATCTAAAAGATCACGGTGTGGTGCTTAAACTGAAACTACCGATTACATATCCGATTAACGTTTCAGACTTCATTGCTTTATTATTGAGTGGTATAGAATACGATAAGGATATCCTTACGGAAAAGGCTAAATCTTTACACATACCCGAAGATATGGCAAAAAAGCAGATATTTAACGATGTGCTGGCGTCAATTCGACAATCAATAAAAGATGCCGCGAAAGAAGTAGCCGCAGATATATTACCTGACACTTGGGTTACGTTAGAAGGAACAGCTCTAAAAATACCTTATAGAGACGCTGACGGCACTACAGACACAACATCGGTAACAGTTGATCTGAGTACAACCGACAAAATTGGTGACTTCTTCGTAGAGACATTTTTAAAAACACCAGTTGATAAACGTGATCCAGAATTGATTGACGAGACAATAAAGGAATCAAAAGCAATTACGACTATTATCAAGGAAAAGGGAACACCTAGTCCTGAAGCAGAAAAGGCAACCCCCCCCCCCCTATAACATCTGATTCTGAGACACGAAAGCTAATTCCTCCGAAAACATCTGACCGCGAGGCAGATGAGGCACCCTTGCCGAAAAGATCTTACAGAGCTACAGACGAATGTAACGAATTCAACTTAATTCATGTTTACACGGATATTATTAGACCTAGAATTATAGGATGCAAATTGGTGCGGAATCTTCGAGTGATCCCTCTTGAAGAGTGTGACAGTGTTTTCAGATTTGATCACGTATAGTACTGTCCACTGGAGAAGACCTTTATCGAAAGCATCTCTATAAAAATTACAGACCAGCAAGGTAAATTAGTTAACTTTGAATCGTCTTTTACGCCTACCTATATAATGCTCCACTTCAGACGGATATAAGAAAGCTATAAATATTCACATACTACAGATAGCTGCATAGTGCTAATACACATTTTATGTGGCATGCTTGTTTAATGAGATGAATGCGCACTACACACGGTATTACCTTATACAGAGTGGGGGTAAATTATCCGATATAGGAGAACTGTATCGATCGCCTCTTGTGTACCAGCGTGGGAGATGAATCGGAAGTTTTTTTAGCGGTCTGATACGCTATTTACAACCGATATTTTCATCAGGAGCAAAGGCTGTAGGAAAACAGGTTATTAACACAGGAAAGTCAATCTTTCAAGAAGTCGGGAGTAAGCCTATCAAGCAGATTTTGAAGGAGCAGGGAAAAACTGCACTACATGAGCTAGCTCAAAAAGGTATAAATAAAATGTTTGATGCTATGGACGGCAGAGGGAATCGAATGCCTATAAAAAGAGTTAATCCGTACACAAGCATGCAGACAAGAAGTTCAGCTAAACGCAAAAGACGTACTAAAGTAAGGAAATCGACGTCTTCGATCAGAAAAAAGAAAACTGTGAAAAAGCGTCGTAATTTGAAAAAACGTGTGTTGGATATATTTGATAGATAATTCGATGGCGATGCTTAAAGAATGTATGAATTCTGAATTGGACCTTTTTGCCTCACTACCAGTTCAGAGTAATATTTTAAAAACTGAAGAAGTTGCTTACAAACCTATAGCATCCCTAGATAACTCTTCCGTACTAGAGTTTGTTTCTCTCGGCCACGGCGACACATATCGTGATTTATCCAGCATCTACTTACGGTTAAAAGTACAACTCATTAAATTTAAAGATGGCAAGGAAGAAACCTTCACTGAGAAAGATACTGGAGGTGATCCATTCGGCGTAGTTAACAATTTGATGCACTCCTTATTCAAACAATGTACAGTGCAGTTAAATGGCAAGAATATAGCTCAAACTGACAATAACTACCATTATAGGTCCTATATTGAAAATTTGCTAAATTATGGAAAGGATGCCGCATCCACTCACCTAGAATCAGTGTGCTGGTTTCTGGATGAAGGTGAAATGGAGATGATTGCAGGAGGAAGGGGTGGAATAAGTAAAGCCAATGAAGGTTATCTTAAGAGAGTCTCGATGTTTGAAAAAGGCGCCATAGTGGAACTGATGGGAACGATCCATAGCGATCTGCTTAATCAGGATAAACTATTAATAAATGGCGTTGATTTGCGCTTAATACTTTCATTGGAGAAGCCCGAATTCTATCTTTATTCTAAGGTAGATGATCTTAATCCACGTATTAAAATACTAGAAGCAACAATGTTTATGAATCATGTAACCGTCAACCCAGGAATACTATTAGCACATGAGAATGTACTTCAGCGCTCAAATACCATGTATCCGTACAAACGAGTCGAGGTGAAAACATGCACACTTCCTGCTAACACTTTTACGCTATCTCTGGATAACGTAGTGATCGGCCAAATACCGAATTTGCTGGTTTTTGCCATGGTTGATAACGACTCATACAATGGAAATCGTACGAAGAATCCGTATAACTTCAAACATAACAACATAACAAACTTCAACTTGTCAGTAAATGGTGTTCAAGTTCCAAATCAGCCTCTGGAATTTGATTATTCAAAAGCTAATCCTTTAAGTACTAGAGGATATCTCACCCTCTTCAAAGGCACCGGAATAAATTACTTCGATAAAGGTCATCAGATATCGAAAAAATTCTTCGACGATGGGTGCTTCATGTTAGCCTTTGATTTAACAGCGAATAACTCATACAACTCAGGTTGTGGCAACCTGTTAAACCAAGGAGTGGTGCGAATTGAAGGTCAATTCAAGGAGTCTCTAAAGAACAGTTTCAGCTGCATTGTATACACAGAATATGACAGTAATATCGAGATAGATAAGAACCGAAATGTATACACAAGTTTCTAAAAAAGTATATATACAGCTTGATAAGGGGTGTATTAGCATAGTATCCAACTAGGTACAAAAAGGAAAACATGACAAATTGCCTGGTAAATGTTGAGTATCTATCAGAAGGCCATTTAACCTTCTTTAAGAAAATATCACTTACAGGTTTCGGGGCACAGAATAAGCTCTACTCAAAAGAAATTATATATAAATATCCAACGTCTTTGGCAACTTCTACAGATCAGACAGGAGTATGTGGAAACTTAGAGCTCAAACGCCTAGATGAAGAACTTATCAGAACACTGGCAAAATTTTCAACAGTTTTTGCTAATGGTGAATCATCAAAAGAATTCTTACAAAGTTACGTGACTTCTCATACACAGATCATAAACCTTGAAAACTTAATTTCAAAAGCCCAGGAATGAACACGATTGAACTTGCCCAGATTCTGAAAACAAATAGCGTCACTAGAAACTTGTTCAAGGGCGTCTTCCCATGTGATCATCTGCCCAGTAAAATAAAAAGACCCGCATACGTTATAGCGAACACTGACCCTTCTCATAAAAGTGGCACGCATTGGATTGCTTTCTATCTACCCAGGAACGGACCTGTAGAATACTTCGACTCTTTTGGAAGATATCCGACAAATAAATACTTTAAAAAATTTTTACATGGCCACTCAGAAATGTTTATAAATAGTAAAAAGAGAATACAGGGTCTGTTTTCATCGACCTGTGGTAAATACTGTTGTGTATACGTATATTCCCGCTGCAAGGGGAAGAGTCTAAAGTTTTTTCTTAAACAGTTCTCATCAAAAGAATTTTCACATAATGACGCTAAGATCGTTAATTTATGCCATCATATATTTTCATCGGATACTACACAGAACGGAGGGATTTGTCACAACCAGTATTGTAAATCAGAGGCTGAGAGTATAAAAGCAGCAGGTTGAAACAGTCGTGTTTCAGTTTTTATTGTGAAATCTTCAGTTCAATATGTCTACGATTCCTACAAAAAAAGTGCGTTCCGCGGATCTTACAAAAAAAGTGCGTGCCGCGGATCTTGGGATCCCTTTCAAAGGAAAAAAATCAGCACCCTCCAACAAAAAAGTTAATGAGAAGATTAGCAAAAAGAAAAGATCAGAGGTTCCGGGTGAAAACGCTCTACTAAACTACACCTACTATCTGGATGGCTGCCAGAACCGGAAAATTGTGCTCGGATTCGATCCATTCACGTTTGAGGCAAAAATAATCTTCAGTCACCATGGGCGTTTCCCTGTGTCAACAAACTACTTCGGATGGCTATCAGTATACAACCATCTCGCCCAGTTGAAGAATAAGGTTGAGATGCAGCCGGGTAATCAGCTTGGATTACTAGAAGAGTACAGAATACCTGTAGGAGAAGGCAGCATTAAATTGAAACATCTCGAACTGTGCTGTTTGTTTGAAATGATGGATTTCTTTAATATCGTTATGTTTCATAACAACAGCGCTCATGAAAGTGTGAGGGAGTATTTCAACCAATACACGACTAGATGCAAGGCGAAGGATGTGCTAAAATTATCCAATGACGACTTTTTTATACCATCACGAAGTTCATATGTACATTTAAACTATTCTAGACTTTTTTATGAAATCCCCTGGCTTTGCAGTGCCAATATTCTGTTCAATATAACAATCGGTTAATAAAAATTTTTTAAGAAAAAAAGCTTCTTGTTTTTTATTTTTATATGTAAACTTTATTCATTAGCATAAAAATATAAATGTTTACACAATTTTGTACCGCACAGCGTCTAGGTTGGACTTCATTATGACTTTTACAGATGGTCTGGAAGTGCTGAAGATCAGTTAATTTCGGAATGGCAAGCTGTATTATTTCGGCATCTGGCAAGTATCTTCTGATGAAGTTCTCTTTCACAATGCCCTTTACGTATATAATGGAGTCCGTAAAGTCTTTCAGGATATCAGGTAGAGTGTTATAATATGCCTCGCCATCATTCCAGTGTAGACCGTTGATATTCTCTCGTTCATACTTCTGTTGCTGATCTGCTTTTACGCTCAATTCCTGATAGGGATGCGGAGGTAAGAAGTGATAGAGCGCTGGGCATAACGTACCAAAAGGTAGTATGGAAAGCTCTTTTGCAAAATACTGACCAGAATTCCCTGTGACAAACTGGATATCTAAAATAAATCTACTCATGTTGCCTGTAAGACACAATGTCGTTAAGTGAAAGACGATTTGTTTATGCCCATTTTATATATTTTCCAAAATATCATTCTACAACTTATGTCTAATTATATATTTCAAATTAGCATAATTTATACTAGCACGCATTCTTAAAGTAAAATCTTAATATTAAGCATGCTAACTTATATCTAAATATATATTTCAAATTTTATACTAGTGTGTATTCTTAAAGTAAAATCTTAATATTTAGCTTGCTAGCTTAATTTTTTTAAAACCATAAGGGTATGAACAATGATCTTCAACGACAACCCTTTTATTAAAAGTGAATTGCAGGTGTTTCTTTTCCACGGTGCTAATAACAGTCCCAGGATGCTTACGCTTGATCTTTCGCTCATTCGTTACACAAACTGCGTCGCCCCCATTGGTACCCAAAACCATAGATTTCAGACATTTGAAATTCACCTTTTTGGAATTTATATAATTGAGCGTTATCCCTTTACACTTTGTAACATACTCGACCTGATCCCCTATTTCGATTTTTAGACTGTAAGTTTTAGGACCGGTACTTACATATTCTGAAATAATTGCATCAGGACCAAAGCTTTCAATTTCGTTTGTTAAATCCCCCAGAAAGTTTGAAATTGTAAAGGGGATAGAAGATGTCTTATCATCTACAAAAACCATACTATCAGTATCACAATAAAGTATCTTTGTACCGACCTTTTCTAATGTCTCGTAGAGCTTAAGTCTGGCGAACGCTGTCGTATAGGCTGCTATTGGTGTGTTTACATGTGGCAACATATTTAAATTCTCTTCTATGTTTCTCCATGTATTCCACAGGATGTCTTGAGATATTGGTAAGAACGAGCAGATTTCTATACCCGGAGCGTGTAAAAAATCGTTAAAGTCTTTGAAATTGTCTACCACTTTTGTGTTGGTACGGTTTTCCCTCTGAGCGAATTTACCCCAAAAAGAATTTAGACAGATTTTTGCGGTGTTACGCCTACCCGAATTCGTCTGGATTTCATTTTTGTCCAAGACAATGTCCTCCTTTATCTGATATGACTTTATAAAATCATCTTTTTCCGCATCTGTCGTACATTCGCTCCCCCAACCTGTTTAATCTTTAGAAATGTGTTTACGTATTCCGTAAATAAACCTCCTGTCTTTGTAACGGGGTCGTATACAGTATGATTATATTTCCAAACCTCATGCACGATTTTAATCTCATAACCTTTCTTTACAGCTAAGGCTACTTCGGGTATAACCCATGTACCAGTAATTTCCCGGTCACCATCATTATGTTGACATCTTGTTACTCTATTTTTAGATGCGCAAGTTCTACAAAGTGCAAAATACAGTTTAAGGTTATTTTTGAAAGGTAATACAGGCAGGAATAAATCATTTGGCGGCAATATGGTACAGGTAATAAAACCGTGCATTGATAGTATTTCTGATTTTGTAGGCAGGTTCTCGTTCCTGTATATTTCCGGATGACCAATGGGGTATGGTGCATATTTATTAATGTACGGATACAGACTTGTAAAGTCCAAATATCTAATTAATTCATTCTCTCTAGTTTTATGATATAGTCTAAACACCTCAGTACGACCTCCAAAAATAGCATCACGAGGGTTCAGGGGTGCCTTGATATTTATAGTAAGCTGTTCTAACTTCTTTTTCTCTTCGGGATTTGCCTTTAAAAAATTGTTGAACACACATTCCCAGATATGTATTAACTTATACCCACTACGTCTAATCATTTCCATTCTTCTAAGTGTAGCCTCATTCCTTTGCGCTAAATTTTCGCGGCCACTTGTATTAGTATATACATCCTGCACTCTGTAACAGGTTGTACAACCATGGTGAAAGCATCCAAAGAATTCGTAAACAGTGTTTGTCTTTGGATTGAAGCCATCTACATACATGCCGCCTTTCTCTAACTTCACCTCGCCCTTATTGTTAGCCGATAAGATCTCGTCCTGTATTTTGCACGACTCCCAAGCAAGCCATTTAGAGGCGATTAGCGATTGATTTTGAGATTTATAGTATCCATTTTTAGGCATTATGCCTATAGTATTCGCCTTCAGATAGTTTTTTCGAAAAACAAGCATACATGCTGAGGCTATAGTTAAGGCTTCTGTAAAAGGATTTACATTAGTAATGCTTAAAAATTCTCTCATGAATCGAAGGCATCCCAACCGCAAGATATTGACATCACTCGCACAGTATCTCAGTAACTCCTTTCTGTTATCAAAGGTCCCTGTAGCATTTGTGTTATACCACTTAAAGAACTTGTCTTTTTCTCCCCCCCCCCCCGCATTGTAGTATAGCCATATAATGCAGGTGTTGGGTATGCACCTACATAGTCAATATTTTCCATTGTATTAAAGAAAAACGGATAATAACCCTTTACATGATCTTTAATTTCAAAAACCTTAGGAAAATGTGATAGCGGGAATGCCAAATAATTTAATGAGTCTATAAAAGATACCCTTCCGCAGGTTAGCTTCATTATCTTAGTGCCATTCATTATTGGTTCGATTTTCATCTTTCTGCTCATTAACTCAGAAATTATAAAATGACAATCATAGCCTTGCGAATTGTGAGCTATACAATAAACGTTTGAAATAGAAACTCGAGTACTGAAACAGTAATTTAAAAACTCTGCTACGACGCTCTTATTCTCGTGATATTCAAAAATATGCTCCCTCACACCACAAACACTGCATTCCTCCCTTATGTCAGGATTTTCATAGCAGTTATAGCAGACCTGCTGTGCAACAATCAAGTTGACAATATGGAGGAAGGAGTTATCATCGTAGGAAGTATCCTGAGTACTTTCACAATCAAAGAATATTATCATAAATCTATTATCAATCCCTTTCTTCGGAGGTTTAATATAACAGAGATGATCTGACGGCACAATTTTCCAGCAAATTTGGCATAGGAATTCGTTGCATGTGTGACTACCATCTCGTCTTCTATCGATAACTATGAACTTGCCGCACTGATCGCATATTCTGAGACTTTCACACACGTTCTTTTTCTCATATTTATTTCTTAAATGATTCACAAAACAATTGTCGCCTCTGAACACACGATTACATTCTTTGCATTCCCTAACTTCTTCTACAAACAGACATGGCGGAGAGGATAGACAGTATGTACATTTTTCAGCACATTTATGTTGCTTCACGTACAATGTCCTATCGCAAAGAGTGCATGCATACGGCCTGTTGAAAAAACCGGTAAGTGACTTTATCACATAAAAGTGCTCCAACTCTTTCGAATAGTAGAAGTATAATTTTTTTAGGGAGTTGTGCTCGTACAAGGGCCTAAACATAAAAGATTCTGGCTTTTTCATATCATTAAAAACGACAATTTGATACTCCCTCAAAATTTTTTGAAATTTGTAAAGATCTGCCTGAATACACCCTTTCTTACCCACCACAACCTTTGCTTCTTTACATAACTTCTTCGTCAATCTATCTAGAGTTTTAACAATCGAGACTTGACTTTTTCCCTTGATTCTTCCCGAGATCATCTCAATAGCATAACATAAGCTTCGTGGGAGACAATTAAAACCACCGTCCTTACCAACATCCACCACACTATACTTCCTAGCCAGAATCTCCCTTTCTGTGGAATTCACGGCATCCACCCTCCCCCCGATGAAGGGGAAATTTATAATATCCGCTTTTATTTGCATAGCCCCATCTGAGAGAAAAGTGCTGTTGGACTGATTGACATTAGAAATAAGTTGAATAATGGTAGCCCCACTCACCTCACTTACAGGTCTTAAACTACACCAAATGGGCTTGACGTCAGGATAATCTTGAGGTTCAATCGATAAACTAATTTTACTTCCTTGTACTGAACCGGCGACTAACTCTTTTACCACCCTATCAAACATCTTCTCCAGCTCTTTGACAGGGTCTTCAACGTTCTCTCTGAAATCCTTTAGTCTGAAGACCATCTTAACGCCCTCGAGATTCAACTTTTTAAAAAAGGTCTTTTGTTTAGATAAAATCTCTATTTCACTATCTGACCCTCCGCCAGTTTGGTTTAAACCATTTTCCTGATTCTCTTCGTGCATATTTTCAAAAAATGCGCCTGATCTGTTGGCAATCGATCTCTCGCAAACAAGGCTATTTTGATCTATCTGTTCCAAAGGTGTGCTATTAGCACCCCCCGCATTTTTGAGAGAAGAAACAACTTCTTTTAAACCCCCATACGTAAAGGGAACACCATGTTCCGAAGGTGTGTTATTAGCTCCCCTCGCATTTTTGATAAAAGAAACATCTTCTTTCAATCCTCCATCCGTAAAGGGAACACCATGTTCCGAAGGCGTGTTATTAGCTCCCCCCGCATTTTTGAGAAAAGAAAGAGCTTCTTTCATTCCTCCATCCGTAAAGGGAACACCATGCAATTCTGAGAAGCTGGTTAACAGCTCTAAGAACCGGTATTTTTCCGGCAGTTCGAAATATATTTTTTTTCTTTAAGATCCTTAACTAAGATACTTAAACTAGACAGAAATATATTATATCCTAGACTTAAGGAGCTACTTAAATAATTTATCGCACTTACACTATCCATCTTATTTTATTATCTATTAGTGTACTAAGTATAGTATATAGGCGGGTTCTGGATACAAGGGACTTGGACTCAACTGAAAAGGATTATTAATGAAGTTGTATGGCACTGATAAGGAATTGATAAGATGTAAGTCCAGACTGTATATTTTTGTAGGATAACAAGATCGCATTATTCATTTTTTAAAATTATTATCTTAATAATGTACTAATGTAAATATATATCTTTAACTTGTTTCTTGTATTACACATCCCTTCAACGGGTTACAAATTTTGCATGGTGCAGCATGCCAACTTAAACTAATTGGAGCGATCCTCAATCCTCTCCTCCTCCTCGACGCCTTGCTTGCAGGCCTGATGGCAGACGGTCCCGGCTTCAAATTATCCCGAACTGCATCAGAAGCGAAATGCGCTTTCCTCAACACCGTGCTTGCAGGCCTGATGGCTGACGGTCCCGGTTTCAAATTATCCCGAACTGCATCAGAAGCGAAATGCGCTTTCCTCAACACCGTGCTTGCAGGCCTGATGGCTGACGGTCCCAGCTTCAAATTATCCCGAACTGCATCAGAAGCGAAATGCGCTTTCCTCAACACCGTGCTTGCAGGCCTGATGGCTGACGGTCCCGGTTTCAAATTATCCCGAACTGCATCAGAAGCGAAATGCGCTTTCCTCAACACCGTGCTTGCCTGATGGCTGACGGTCCCGGTTTCAAATTATCCCGAACTGCATCAGAAGCGAAATGCGCTTTCCTCAACACCGTGCTTGCAGGCCTGATGGCAGACGGTCCCGGTTTCAAATTATCCCGAACTGCATCAGAAGCGAAATGCGCCTGTTTTTTTCCCTCAAGCACCTCCGATATTCTTCTGATATCGTTGCATATTCTTAGAAGGGCCGTATGCACTTCTATTTCTCCCTGCAAACTGAAAATTTTTCTATTAAGATTTAAAGGTTGAGATTAATTTTATTTCAAAAACAAGCCTTACCTGACCATAAAATTGGTTATCACTTTGAGCTGCTCTTAATACCTCAGGGTACAAGTCCGGATGCTAATGTTCTCTAGCCTCCTGAAACTCCGACTTTTATACCGATTCTCAAGGCTATTTCGCATATTATCCAGTGCAATCTTTCTAACAGGTCATTATACCTTACACATTAATTATTCAAGCTAGTATGCTATACTTGCCAAGAAAAGGATTATTTTCTACAGAAGTACATTATCCGCCATGCGCATGTAGCCTACGCATGTCTCAAGCTAATAAATTTTCTATTTATAACACCACTCGCCCGTTTAGAATGAAAAGTGCATACTTAACTAGGCCTTTACCTATTTTGTTGCAAACGTTAGACTCACTGATTTATATGGCAAGAATGACAAACTGATCATTATTCGTTTTGGTTATTATACCATTATACCATCCAACCATCTAACTAGATAATACAGAACTCAGGAAAACGCATATTTAGCACGGTCTTTTAGCAACTTTGTTGCAAATGTTAGACTCTCTGATTTATAGGGAAAGAATGATAGTCTGATTATTTCTTTTCCTCTTACCATCAGTCCAAAGATTTATGGGTCTCGACTTTTCAGTTCATTACCTCGTATTGTGTAATCCCAATTCTTGACTATTTTACCTATCTTCCGCCGGGTATATAAGTCGGAGCTCCTCGTGAGGAAAATCATAATCTCCTTACAGGTCTGATAGTCAAATATGGTAAGTTTCATATTATCCGTTTTACTTTTTTGCCAATAACTTTATTTTTGTAATTTTTTTCAGAATACTTTCGAATTATTAGCTTCCGCTGTTGGGGGTGATGGGGACTCTATGATTCCCACTAGCTCCCTCGAGATCGGGAAGGAATATCTCATTAAACTGTTTCGGCTGGTGAAGACGAAATACGGAGTAAGGCTGGCACTCCATTTCGACGAAGGCATCTTCTGCTTCTTACCACCCCGATTTTCGGAAAGGGTGAAGACACAACGCCAGTCCGAATTGGTGTCTGAGTTCAGCTGGTGCGACGCTCTTGCTGGCGGCCGGGACTAGCTACGGCAGTGTGGGGGGGGGGGGGGGTACTTGCTTGAACTCAGGCCATTAAACCCTAGGCCTGTACAACAAAGATTGTAAGCGCCGACTTATCCAAGGGTAGGTAAAAATTGGGATTATTTTCCCAATTGGTCGTGAAAGACCAAGAAGCGGTTGGATGGCGCGGCTCCGCGATTTGTCAGGGCGCTCTGGTGTTAATAGCGCCCTGCTCTGCCCACCCTACCTCAGCCACGACTGTCCTTATAACATTTTTCGCGTCGTGGCCCCTTATTGAGGTTCGGGCGAAGGAGCTAGACGCTCGGGTTCATTACAATGGCTCTTCTAGCCTTCAATCATCATAAAAAAATTATACGAAGAAAAAAAAACCAAAAGGAAACCGATACAAATACCAAAGAAAATGCTGAAAAAAAAAAATATGACAAAATATAATGAAAAGAAACAATTCAAAAAAAACTCACCCCATTTATGTAATCGCGTTCCTTTTTTTTTGTGTTTTTTTTTTTAAATTTTTATTTATTGTTAATTTAATTTATTATTTTTATATTATTTAGACGTCCGTCGGTCCTGTCATGTCATTTTAAATTTAATTTAATTCATTGTTGATTTTTATCAATTATTATTTTTTTATGGGTGCGTTATTTGTACATTTAATTTAATAATTCATTTTTGATTTCTATCAATTATTTTTTTATGGGTGCGTTATTTGTAAATTTAATTTAATAATTCATTTTTGATTTCTATCTAATTATTTTTTTTTTGCATGGGTGCGTTATTTATTTTTTTAATTTAATAATTCATTTTTGATTTTTATCAATTATTTTTTTTATGGGTGCGTTATTTGTAAATTTAATTTAATAATTCATTTTTGATTTCTATCTAATTATTTTTTTTATGGGTGCGTTATTTGTAAATTTAATTTAATAATTCATTTTTGATTTCTATCAATTATTTTTTTATGGGTGCGTTATTTGTAAATTTAATTTAATAATTCATTTTTGATTTCTATCAATTATTTTTTTATGGGTGCGTTATTTGTAAATTTAATTTAATAATTCATTTTTGCTTTCTATCAATTATTTTTTTATGGGTGCGTTATTTGTACATTTAATTTAATAATTCATTTTTGATTTCTATCAATTATTTTTTTATGGGTGCGTTATTTGTAAATTTAATTTAATGATTCATTTTTGATTTCAATCTAATTATTTTTTTTGTATGGGTGCGTTATTTGTAAATTTAATTTAATAATTCATTTTTGATTTTTTTATCAATTATTTTTTTATGGGTGCGTTATTTATTTTATTAAATGATTTTGTCCATTCCAGAACAACGAGCACACATTGATCGACTTTGTCCGATCGGAAAGAAACAGCTAACGGCGAAAAAAAAATGAATTTAATCGATAGTACGCAGAAGCGTGATAAGCGCGTTAAATCTTTAATGATAGTATCGCGTTTGAAATTTCGACGAACACTCCTCTGCTCTGCACGATAAAAACCACTGGAATTCGAATAAATCACTAAGGAAACGTTTCGCGTTTAGTTTATAACAATATCGAGTGGATTTAATTAGCCAGCGGAGGACTTTTATCTGCTAATAACTTTGTAAAACTCACGAATTCGCTCCCGCACTCGATGTAAAATACGTCGTACCGCTGATCGTTGATGCTGCTGTCGTTGTGCTCCAGGCACATAGTCCGTGTTCTATGTACACAGGCTGGATTCTATGTACCTAGAGCACAACCACAGCGCTATGACACCACGCAATTAAACGTCGCTTGTAGCGATATTGGTGGCAGTTTACGGTGCACCTTGAATTTATGGTGCCGCATGATACGCCAACACAACAACATAGTCGGTTCGCCGTTGATTTTCAGTGCCGAATCGACTAAAGAAGGTTGCCGTGTCGCTAAGTCTCGTGCGCACGACTGAGTGCCGGGCAATCGGTGTTGTACCCCTCGGATCACTGCCTCAGATCCTTGGAGTGGTAAGTCCCCAGACGTTTGCCTCCTAGATCCTCCAATTCGTATCGTGAGTTGCCTAGCACACGACGAATCCTGCACTTGAGGAACTTCTTTGCCAGCTTGGCGTTATAGTTCTGCGCGGCTGTGGACAAGGAAAAATTTCTTCGGAATACCTCTTGACCTACACAAAATTGTGTTTTAGCAGCACGCAGATTATAACGCCTGCTGCTGTCCTCGTGTGCTACCCTTATTTTCGTCTGCGCCAGTTGCCTCACGATAGGAATTCCCTCGCGAGGTCGAAGCTGTACATTTGACTCTCCCAACGCTCGCAAATGCTTCAGCAGTTCATAGTCCTTCCCGTGCAACATCATGTGATTTCCAAACAAAACCTGATAAGGAGAAAATCCAGTGGCTTGGTGGACTGAGCTGCGAAGAGCACATCCAATTTTGCTTAGACTCTCATCCCATCGTGTTTGGTCATCATTGATGAATGCTCGAATTCCGGCCAGGATGGACTGATTGACACGCTCCGAAGCATTCGCTTGCGGTGAGTAGCTCGGGGTGTACAGATGTTTAACTCCGTATTTGTTCAGCATGGTGTTAAACACATTCGACCTAAATTGAGAGCCGTTATCGGAGAGGATTGTCTCAGGTGTTCCAAACGTATGGAAGACCTGCCCCTCCAAGTAGTTTGTGATCTCTTCAGCAGTGATCCGCCCCAAAGGATGTAGAAGTGGGAACTTGGTGAAGTGATCCAAGACGATCAAGATAGCGATCTTACCCCGTTTGGTACGCGGATATGGTCCAAGCACGTCGATGTAAAGGTGTTGGAATGGCTGATCTGTCTGGAAAGGTTCTCCCATTGGCGCTCGTAGAGGTCTGTTCGGGGACTTTGTCTCTTTACAAGTGTCGCACGCCAGAACGTAGGTGCGTACTTGTGTAGCCATTCCGGGCCAGTACAAAAATCGCCTGACTCGCTCTAGCGTTTTGGCATAACCACCATGGACCGTGGTGTCTGCCTCGTGCGCCTGAGCGATCGCAGCTTACGTAAGACTTGATGGAATCCATAATTTCCAGGCTCTGTCTTCAGCAATCGGGTCACCGTTGTGAGGCTCTGTGCGCTTATACACGAAGCCGTTCCTCACGCATACGTCAGGAAGCCGATCGGCGTTCGCATCGACAGTGGACACTAATTCTTTGTATTCTTTGCCAGAGAATTCTGGAGAATCCATGTCCACCATCGGTGCCACGTCAATCAGCGCATTTAATCCCTCTTCGTATACACGAGAGAGAGCGTCGGGTACAACGTTCAGGCTCCCTCGTCGGTGCTCGATTGTGAAGTCGTAACCTTGGAGTTTTAAACTCCATCTTGCCAACCGTCCTTGTAGGTCTTTCTGCGACATGAGCCATTTGAGACTTGCGTGATCCGTAATGATTTTGAACGCAGTCCCTTCTACATAGGCTCGAAATTTTTTCACGCTCAACACAGCTGCATAACACTCGAGTTCGGTTACGCTGTAGTTGCGTTGAGCGGAAGTGAGCTTCTGTGACATATACGCCACTGGAGATTCCAATCCGTCGTCGTTTTCCTGAAAGAGAACGCTACCCACTCCTGATTTACTGGCGTCGCATTGGATTACGAAAGACCTCTTAAAATCAGGATTGATTAATAAGGGGGCTTTCGTCAACAAGTCTTTCACTAATAGGAAGGAAGTTTGTGCCTCTGTAGTCCAAGCAAACTGATTGGACTTCTTTAGAGTGTCTGAGATTGGTGAAACAGTCGCAGCAAAGTTGGGAACGAATCGTCGATACCAGCCTGCCATACCAAGAAAGCGTCGAACTTGACGTGCGGACTTAGGCGAAGGGTAATCGACGATGGCTGAAACTTTGTTGGGATCAGTTTTCAGGCCTCCTTCTCCAACGATGTAACCGAGATATTTCACCTCTTTCAGACAAAACTTGCTCTTGTTGACGTTAATGGTCAAGCCAGCCTTTCGCAAACATTCTGCGACTTCTGCCAATAAAACCAGATGTGAATCGAAATCCTCAGAAATTAACAGCAGATCGTCCAAATATACGAATACCTGCTCCTTCAGCTCGGGTAGGATGACTTTGTCCATCAAACGACACATCCTTTGCGGCGCGTTGCATAACCCAAAAGGCATGCGCGTGTAGTGATATAGAGGCCGGCCAGGAATGGTAAACGCTGTATACTCCCTGGATTTGTTCTCGAGAGGAATCTGCCAAAAGGCGTCTTTGAGGTCCAGGCTAGTTATAAAATTGGCTCGCGGCAAACGACTTAAGATACCATCAATGTGTGGTAATGGATATGCATCCTTCTTCGTCACACTATTGACTTTCCGCGAGTCCAAACATAACCTGACCTTGCCTGGCTTCCTCACGAGAACCACAGGCGAGCTCCATGCACTCTGGCTGGTCTCTATAACGCCAAGTGCCCTCATGCGATCGATCTCGTCATATAAGAGTTTTTGGATCGCAGGAGACACAGGATAATGTCGCTGTTTGATGGGACTTGCATCACCAACGTCTATACTGTGTTGTTCGACGTTGGTCACACCGAGTCCGTATACTTCGTATGATGGAAATTTGGACTTTACCATTTCCAACCTCTTTACATCTGTGGGCGTTAAATGGTGGGCATCCGGAGCTATCAGTTGCGATGCAGTATCGGGAGTATCGACCGCGCTGATAATGCTAGGAGCTAGTTGGAATGATCGCCAGAAATCTACCCCTAGGTACAATTTCTGCGACAGGCTCGGCACGATGTATAGTGTAATGGGTTTGGTAATACCACGAAAAGTAATATCGGTAGTTACTGTGCCCAATACCTTTTGCGCTGCACCATCAGCGGTCTTCACCTCCTGACAGACCGGTCGATAATTCACCTGTGCATCATGGAGACGTTGTAAAGCGTTTGCCCCCAGGCAACTGATGCTCGCCCCACTATCGAGGAGTCCTTCAACGTCCACTCCGTACAAGGATACCATGGCGTACGGACGTATGTCCAACGGATTGGTAATGATGGTAGAGAGGATCGCTTTCTTTTTTTCACGCACCATCCTCCAGAATGTACGAAGGCGCAAGATTGATTTTCTGCGACCGGATCCACTCGTTAGTGTTGATGCTTGATCAACACTTGCGACTGAAGTAGGCGCAAAAATTCGCTCTCGAGCCTCCATATATTCCTTTAGCCGAAGGTGGTATGGCTTGAGAGGATGGTGGGAATGTCGTCTTGGATGTTCTTTTGCGATAAGGGCATCTTCAGGCCGGGAAACAGCCGGCTCCGTTTTAACGCTGGGTCTTGTTAATAATTTGACGTGCGGAGTATTTAATGCAGAGGAATTGGGTAGGGATGATTTTACGCTAAAAGGATGGGAATTGGGTTTAGAAAATGTTGTAGGTAGGGTATTAAAATTTGGAGGGGTATTTGTAGGGGTTGAGTAATTGGGTAAAGTTTTTTTATTTGGGAGTTCTGAGTGAAATTGGGAATTGAAATTAGGGTGTTGACTGAGTGTAACTACTGCTGTCGGGATGCAGTGTTCGGACGGGAGGGACCCGCTGTCCTTCCGTCCCTTCGGCCGTTTCCCGCCTTGCAATGGATGCAGTTGGGATTTAGAACGTCAGCCCGCCCACATCCATAGCAGAAGATGCCTTTCGGTGCTTCTTCACACTCACGGTAGCCGTGACCATCCTTCCCGCAGTTCCAGCAGGTCAAAGACTTGGATAGGCCGGCCACTTCGTCGGATTCGGTCTCCGCTACCACTTCAGCCTGGGGATCGCCAATCTCATGAATTCTTCCCTGCTGCCAAGAACTTGCCCGCGTAGCCTTCCGCACCTCTTCTACGTGGTTCACAAGATGACGCAACCTCGTAGAAGCACATCTGTTGCTGCGTACTCGCCAGCAAGTTCCCGCGCACCAGATCGACAAATTCGCCCTCCAACATGGGATTGCGCAATAATGTTCGGAGTTCCGTCATATCCTGTTCAAATAACAGGAACGGCTCGTTCGGCGTTTGGCGTCGCCCCAGCATCCGCCTGCGTACTTCCCAGTCTGAACTGCGCTCGCCCCAGGCTTGAAGGAAAGCAGGTCTCAGGACTGACCAATGAATATCTGTGATGGAACGCCTCCAGAGCCAGTACCACTGGTTGGGACGCCCATCCAACAATAGGTGGAAATTCTGGGCTAACAGGTCCATTCGCCCGCCCAGATCTCCCATCGCTAAAGCTTCGGCCCTAAAAACGAGTTCTTCCGCTCGCAATGAATGGCTGTCTCCATTGAAGCGTAGTCGCCAGTGCCGGATTGGACTACCAGAGTTGCGGTATCTTGTATTAGGGCCGTTGCCATTGCGATCGCCAATCTGGGCGGTCGCATGGGCCGGTCGACCCCGAATTCGCACGTATTCATCCTGTGTTTCTCGACGAGATGGTGGTGGTGGTGGTGGCAAACCTGCGTTTAAATTGGCTCGTGGTTGTTGCTGAACCAATTCCTCCCGCAACACTGTGCGTATTAGTCGCACCAAATCATCCACCCTCTAAAGAATTTACTGCCACCGGCGGCGCTGATACTGACTCTGGCCGCGTTTCGTCTCTCACCTCTGCCCACCTCACTCTGTCTTCTCTCGCCACCCTGTCTGTCTCCATTATTAATGGCAATACCAGGTCGGACTCGGGTACTATCGATCCATCCGGGGCATACAAGGCTCGTCCGCCACCTGTCTCGGGTGGTACATCTAAATTTAACCTTCTAGGCGACATACCATCTCTTTGAGCATTCGCCTGTGACTTCTTTTTGCCGCGAGTCAATGGGCCTGGATTAGCGGACGCGCCCTCTACGCCCAAGGTGGACCAATAGTCCTGAGGACCCAAATATCCCCGACAATTCGGACAATTGTGGTTATCCACTATCCACAACTCCAAACATTCCTTATGGAATCGGTGGCCACATTTGGTACGCACCTCACTTTCTGCGTCTATTGGCTCCAGACATGTTGTGCACATGCCATTCGCTCCCGTCGTTGGTGAATGTAGCAGGGACATGTTATGTGGTTGCGCTACAGTTCGAACGAATGAATGGATGATTGCATGAATGTTTAAACGATTGTTCGAGAAAAAAAAATGAACGCTTGTGCGATAATAAAAAAAAACCCGAATGAACGATCGAACACACGTGTGAATGAGAATGGGTGAATGCTTGAACAGCTAAAAAAAAACGAATGAATGTTGTAAATATACTGTATGAATTCAAAAAAACAAAAAAATGAACCTTCGCGTCTTCGCAACCTTTCCCCTCCCCTCTATGCAGCAAATCGCGAAGCCGATCTTGATCTTCCTCGCTCCATCGGGAAAATCCGGAACGCGATAAAATTTCAACAAAAAAAAAAATGGGGAAAAATAGCAATCAAGAAAAAAAATCAAAATAATAATAAAAATTTATCGTCCAAAAGACTTATAAAAAAAAATTTAAGTATTCAGAAAAACTCTACGTTATTTCAAAAAAAATATTCTACGTTACAAGGGAACTCTAAAAGGATGGATATGGAATTAGGTACTTAACAAATTTTCGACGAAATTTCCTATCATCTAACTCACCAATATTTTGCAAGTATTTGTCCCAATTGTCTGACGACACGCCCGCCAAGACAGGGCATGCCCAGCTCTCAAAAGGGTACTTGCAAGACAAAAGTGGAAAGAATCAGAAAGATTAAGTTTATCACAACTTACATCACATCAATCTCGTATACAGACAATATTTCCCTTTCCTATGGAACCGATTTGGCGCCTAAAGGTTGCCAAAACGGTTCGTCAATAGGATCGTTCCACATTGCCTCCATACAGGTTCGATGAAATGTTTTGCTGTTGAAAATCTGAAAAGCTTGTACACTTGGACTTTGTTTGCCGTTCAGACGAAAATTCTGTCGCAGAACGACTAAGTTTTTAGTCCTTTTGCCCACCAACTTTTTATACGGAATTTTTCTGACTCGCACGTGTTGATGGGCTACGCTTTGTGCACTAAGCGTAGCGGTAGCTAGCCCCACGTTGGGCGCCATTTGTTGTGTTTAAGGCCTTGGAAGAATTATTTTGACTTGAAAAAGTCAAAATAATTGAAAGGAGAAAGAAGGTTCGGGACAGAAGGGCCAATTCCACCTAAGTCCGAATTGGTGTCTGAGTTCAGCTGGTGCGACGCTCTTGCTGGCGGCCGGGACTAGCTACGGCAGTGTGGGGGGGTACTTGCTTGAACTCAGGCCATTAAACCCTAGGCCTGTACAACAAAGATTGTAAGCGCCGACTTATCCAAGGGTAGGTAAAAATTGGGATTATTTTCCCAATTGGTCGTGAAAGACCAAGAAGCGGTTGGATGGCGCGGCTCCGCGATTTGTCAGGGCGCTCTGGTGTTAATAGCGCCCTGCTCTGCCCACCCTACCTCAGCCACGACTGTCCTTATAACATTTTTCGCGTCGTGGCCCCTTATTGAGGTTCGGGGCGAAGGAGCTAGACGCTCGGGTTCATTACAATGGCTCTTCTAGCCTTCAATCATCATAAAAAAATTATACGAAGAAAAAAAAACCAAAAGGAAACCGATACAAATACCAAAGAAAATGCTGAAAAAAAAAAATATGACAAAATATAATGAAAAGAAACAATTCAAAAAAAACTCACCCCATTTATGTAATCGCGTTCCTTTTTTTTGTGTTTTTTTTTTTTTTTAATTTTTATTTATTGTTAATTTAATTTATTATTTTTATATTATTTAGACGTCCGTCGGTCCTGTCATGTCATTTTAAATTTAATTTAATTCATTGTTGATTTTTATCAATTATTTTTTTTTATGGGTGCGTTATTTGTAAATTTAATTTAATAATTCATTTTTGCTTTCTATCAATTATTTTTTTATGGGTGCGTTATTTGTACATTTAATTTAATAATTCATTTTTGATTTCTATCAATTATTTTTTTATGGGTGCGTTATTTGTAAATTTAATTTAATGATTCATTTTTGATTTCTATCTAATTATTTTTTTTGTATGGGTGCGTTATTTGTAAATTTAATTTAATAATTCATTTTTGATTTTTTTATCAATTATTTTTTTTATGGGTGCGTTATTTATTTTATTAAATGATTTTTCCCATATTTGCGAGACGTTTCCGCGTTGCATTTTGATCGTAGAATGATGCGTACGTCGTTTGATCGTTCTCACTCTTACATTGTAGTGTGGCTGATTTCGTTAGGTTGCGATGAAATAATTGAAAAAAAAAACTTGATCGTAAGCTGCTGGGTTTGTTGTTGGCGAAATGAAACCGCACGGATTATATGGACTAGTAGTGCTCAATCCACCTTGTGTCGGTAGATATAGCGGAGCTGGAGTTATAGCCGAACTTGTTGTGGCGCGATTAAATGGTTTTGCGGAAATTCATATGTCATGCTAGTAGCTGATGCTGATGGACCGGCAACTGCAAGTCTAGTCTTTGCGCACGGCCATGCAATTTCGTGAAGAAATTCAGAGACGAATTATTTCTCTGCCCTCTACAAACACGCCACGGGAAAACTTTTCTTCTGGAAATTTTTCAGCAATTTTCGAACAGCTTGTCGTACATTCAAAATGGCTGTCGAGGAGCGCGGAGATTTTGGTGAAAATAATTACGCGCGAAACTTTGGGGCGGTTCGGGACGAGTTCGATTCTATTTTCGATTATTAACCACTAAACACCCGTCGAAATGGCGAGGTTGATTTTTAATGGGCACGACGGGAGAAAACTAATTTCGAGGTTCGTAGGTGCAAGGTTATTGCAAAACACGTCTGACTTGAGATGCGCACACTGACTATTGTAGCTTTTCGTAGCTGAGCGTTACGAATTCGTTGGCTGTCTCGTGAAAACTGCCTGGCTAAAATTCTACGCACTTATGCACCTTTCACCGCACGAAAATGATTTTGTCCATTCCAGAACAACGAGCACACATTGATCGACTTTGTCCGATCGGAAAGAAACAGCTAACGGCGAAAAAAAAATGAATTTAATCGATAGTACGCAGAAGCGTGATAAGCGCGTTAAATCTTTAATGATAGTATCGCGTTTGAAATTTCGACGAACACTCCTCTGCTCTGCACGATAAAAACCACTGGAATTCGAATAAATCACTAAGGAAACGTTTCGCGTTTAGTTTATAACAATATCGAGTGGATTTAATTAGCCAGCGGAGGACTTTTATCTGCTAATAACTTTGTAAAACTCACGAATTCGCTCCCGCACTCGATGTAAAATACGTCGTACCGCTGATCGTTGATGCTGCTGTCGTTGTGCTCCAGGCACATAGTCCGTGTTCTATGTACACAGGCTGGATTCTATGTACCTAGAGCACAACCACAGCGCTATGACACCACGCAATTAAACGTCGCTTGTAGCGATATTGGTGGCAGTTTACGGTGCACCTTGAATTTATGGTGCCGCATGATACGGCAACACAACAACTGATGCATATAAATAAAGAATGAAATGACATCTATTATCATGTGTTTTCTTTGTTAAAAACCCTCAAACTCTTCACATCGATCACGTCATCTCATACCAAATCCAGCTCCCAGCCAATCGGCTCAGTTCCACAACCCAGGCCCATGATTCCATGCCCAAGCAGCCAGCCCACAAGCCACACACTTTCAGCTTCTCAAACGCCAAACGCACTACACTTTCAGCCTTTTTCCCCATACAGAAGCCGGCCGCCGGAGTCACACACTTTGGACCTCGTAGCAAAAACTCACACCCTTTGGCCCCCACAAAAGTGTATCACTTTGCACCTGCTCAAAGTGTAGTAGCACACTTTGGCCCCCACAAAAGTGTATGTCTTACTACTTAGAGACTAGCACACTTTGCTCCTGCTCAAAGTGTAGTAGCACACTTTGGCCCCCACAAAAGTGTATGTCTTACTACTTAGGGACTAGCACACTTTGCACCTGCTCAAAGTGTAGTAGCACACTTTGGCCCCCACAAAAGTGTATGTCTTACTACTTAGGGACTGGCACACTTTGCACCTGCTCAAAGTGTAGTAGCACACTTTGGCCCCCACAAAAGTGTATGTCTTACTACTTAGGGACTAGCACACTTTGCACCTGCTCAAAGTGTAGTAGCACACTTTGGCCCCCACAGAAGTGTATGTCTTACTACTTAGGGACTAGCACACTTTGCACCTGCTCAAAGTGTAGTAGCACACTTTGGCCCCCACAGAAGTGTATGTCTTACTACTTAGGGACTAGCACACTTTGCACCTGCTCAAAGTGTAGTAGCACACTTTGGCCCCCACAAAAGTGTATGTCTTACTACTTAGGGACTAGCACACTTTGCACCTGCTCAAAGTGTAGTAGCACACTTTGGCCCCCACAAAAGTGTATGTCTTACTACTTAGGGACTAGCACACTTTGCACCTGCTCAAAGTGTAGTAGCACACTTTGGCCCCCACAGAAGTGTATGTCTTACTACTTAGGGACTAGCACACTTTGCACCTGCTCAAAGTGTAGTAGCACACTTTGGCCCCCACAAAAGTGTATGTCTTACTACTTAGGGACTAGCACACTTTGTTGTGTTTGAGGCCTTGGAAGAATTATTTTGACTTAGAAAAGTCAAAATAATTGAAGGATAGGAATGGTTCGGGACAGAATGGGCCAATTCCGCCTACGTCCGAATTGGTGGCTGAAGTAGAACGGAAGCGACACGCTTGCTGGCGGCCGGGACTAGCTACGGCAGTGTGGGGTGGTTCTTGTTCTGACTTCAGACCATAAACCCTAGGCCTAGACAACAAAATTTCGTGTCGGCTTACTCCAGGGTGATTAAAATTGGGACTATCTTCCCAATAGGTCGTGAAAGACCAAGAAGCGGTGGAGTTGCGCGACTTCGCGATTTGTCAGGGCGCTTAGGTGTAAGTAGCGCCCTGCTCTGCCCACCCTACCTCAGCCACGACTGTCCTCTAGAACATTTCGCGTCGTGGCCCCTTATTGAGGTTCGGGGCTAAGGAGCTAGACGCTCGGGTTCACTTAAAAAAATTGGCCTTTAGCCTATCATCATTTTAAACAAAAAAAAAGAAAAAACCATCAAGGAAGGAAACAAAGAAAAACATCACCAACACAATATAAGCAAATTTGAATGAAAAGAAAAAAAAATTTATATAAAACAAAAAAAAACGACTTACCCCATTTTCCTTAATGCGGCCGCCTTTTGGTTTGTCTTGCCCCCCCCGTTTTTTGTTTTTTGTTTTTCCCTAGCAGTTCTTGTTCCCTACTAATTCCTTTTAAAATTTCCTAATTCGTTTCTTCAAATTTCCTATTTCTTTTCTTCAAATTTCCTATTTCTTTACTTCAAATTTCCTATTTCTTTTCTTCAAATTTCCTATTTCTTTACTTCAAATTTCATCCTTCTTTTCTTCAAATTTCCTATTTCTTTACTTCAAATTTCCTATTTCTTTTCTTCAAATTTCATCCTTCTTTTCTTCAAATTTCCTATTTCTTTACTTCAAATTTCCTATTTCTTTTCTTCAAATTTCCTCCTTCTTTTCTTCAAATTTCCTATTTCTTTACTTCAAATTTCCTATTTCTTTTCTTCAAATTTCATCCTTCTTTTCTTCAAATTTCCTATTTCTTTACTTCAAATTTCATCCTTCTTTTCTTCAAATTTCATCCTTCATTCTTTTCTTGAAAAAAAATTCGTCGTGCGGCTCGATTAAACGACAATCGATGTAATTCTCAATATGCTTGGTAAAATACCAATTCCACGGGAGGCGGGTAAAATGCGCGTTTAAATTCACTGTTTTTTTTTTTTTTTTTTCCTCGCTAGTTTAAACGCTCCGGACGTTCTGGACACCGCGAACTTTCAAAACTAAATCGCAAAGCTCATCCTCCAACTCGACGCGCGCAGCCAGCGCGACTCAACAAAATACGAGATATTCTTCTTCGCGACATTCGGACAAGATTGAATTTTCGTACGGTCGACGTTTCTTGTCACACCCGGGACGATTAACGGGCACGACGCGTGTATTTAACTCAAAACGAAATTTGAGTTAATTGCTCGATTCGCGAAAACATTCACAAAACATTTCCATTCACTTTGAAACTTGTTTTTCATTCGGTTCATTGGAACCCCTTTTCCTATCTTCCAGATCTTTCACATGGCTGTCACAAGTATCAAGATGGCTTCTCGTGTCACATTTAATTGATACGCGAAGTGTTGCAGCTTTTGAACCCGAACCAACAGCGTTTGCAATCCGATGCCTTCAAAATTCTTCGGTGGCTCTGGCCACCCACGTTCTTCGGATTTTATGGCAAAATGACCACTCAATCGTCGCAGGGAAGGTGTTGTAAATTAAAAGAAGAATAAATAAATAAAATAAAATTGTTGGGCGTTTGCAATTAGCAGACGAGCAGAAATTTTCGCCCCCCGAGGTGTTTTTTTCCCGAAGAGTTTTCGCGAGTATTTAGCGCGATTCTGGGTTATTCACGAACTTATCGAGATTGAAAACAATACGTACGTTAAGATTTTACTAAGAGAAAAGCACTAAGGTGAATAATCTTGCCCGAGTTAAGAATTTAAAAAAAAATTGGGAACTGCGATCTGTGCTACACTTAGAGTCCGCCATTTGCACGGTCTCCTCCTCTACGTTTTTTTTTTGGTGGCAGGGTTGTCGGCACTTTCTGTGGATCCACACGATACTCGAATGACATTTTTCGAGGATCGAGTGGATCCACAGAAATGTTAACGAGATTGGTGTTACCAGCCAGCGGCGACTCAACAACATAGGCGGCTCGCCGTTGGTTTCCCAGCGCCGAACCGACTAAAGAAAGTCGTCGCTTTTGGTCGGTCTCATGCGCACGACTGAGTGCCGGGCAATCGGTGTACTCCCTCTGATCACTGCCTCAGATCCTTGGAGTGGTAAGTCCCCAGACGTTTGCCTCCTAGATCCTCCAATTCATATCGTGAGTTGCCTAGCACACGACGAATTCTGCACTTGAGGAACTTCTTCGCCAGCTTGGCATTATAATTCTGCGCGGCTATGGACAAGGAAAAGTTTCTACGGAATACCTCCTGTCCTACACAAAATTGTGTTTTAGCAGCACGCAGATTATAACGCCTGCTGCTGTCCTCATGTGCGACCCTTATTTTCGTCTGCGCCAGTTGTCTCACGATAGGAATTCCCTCTCGAGGTCGAAGCTGTACATTTGACTCTCCCAACGCTCGCAAATGCTTCAGCAGTTCGTAGTCCTTCCCGTGCAACATCATGTGATTCCCAAACAAAACCTGATAAGGAGAAAATCCAGTGGCTTGGTGGAGTGAGCTACGAAGAGCACATCCAATTTTGCTTAGACTCTCATCCCATCGTGTTTGGTCATCAGTGATGAATGCTCGAATTCCGGCCAGGATGGACTGATTGACACGCTCCGAAGCATTCGCTTGCGGTGAGTAGCTCGGGGTGTACAGGTGTTTAACTCCGTATTTGTTCAGCATGGTGTTAAACACATTCGACCTAAATTGAGAGCCGTTATCGGAGAGGATTGTCTCAGGTGTTCCAAACGTATGGAAGACCTGCCCCTCCAAGTAGTTTGTGATCTCTTCAGCAGTGATCCGCCCCAAAGGATGTAGAAGCGGGAACTTGGTGAAGTGATCCAAGACGATCAAGATAGCGATCTTACCCCGTTTGGTACGTGGATATGGTCCAAGTACGTCGATGTACAGATGTTGGAATGGCTGATCAGTCTGGAACGGTTCTCCCATAGGCGCTCGTAGAGGTCTGTTCGGGGACTTTGTCTCTTTGCAAGTGTCGCACGCCAGAACGTAGGTGCGTACTTGTGTAGCCATTCCGGGCCAGTACAAAAATCGCCTGACTCGCTCTAGCGTTTTGGCATAACCACCATGGACCGTGGTGTCTGCCTCGTGCGCCTGAGCGATCGCAGCTGACGTAAGGCTCGATGGAATCCATAATTTCCAGGCCCTGTCTTCGGCAATCGGGTCACCGTTGTGAGGCTCTGTGCGCTTATACACGAAGCCGTCTCTCACGCATACGTCAGGAAGCCGATCGGCGTTCGCATCGACAGTGGACACTAATTCTTTGTATTCTTTGCCAGAGAATTCTGGAGAATCCATGTCCACCATAGGTGCCACGTCGATCAGCGCATTTAATCCCTCTTCGTATACACGAGAGAGAGCGTCGGGTACAACGTTCAGGCTCCCTCTTCGGTGCTCGATTGTGAAGTCGTAACCTTGGAGTTTTAAACTCCATCTTGCCAACCGTCCTTGTAGGTCTTTCTGCGACATGAGCCATTTGAGACTTGCGTGATCCGTAATGATTTTGAACGCAGTCCCTTCTACATAGGCTCGAAATTTTTTCACGCTCAACACAGCTGCATAACACTCGAGTTCGGTTACGCTGTAGTTGCGTTGAGCGGAAGTGAGCTTCTGTGACATATACGCCACTGGAGATTCCGATCCGTCGTCGTTTTCCTGAAAGAGAACGCTACCCACCCCTGATTTACTGGCGTCGCACTGGATTACGAAAGACCTCTTAAAATCAGGATTGATTAATAAGGGGGCTCTCGTCAACAAGTCTTTCACTAATAGGAAGGAAGTTTGTGCCTCTGTAGTCCAAGCAAACTGGTTGGACTTCTTTAGAGTGTCTGAAATCGGTGAAACAGTCGCAGCAAAGTTGGGAACGAATCGTCGATACCAGCCTGCCATACCAAGAAAGCGTCGAACTTGACGTGCGGACTTAGGCGAAGGGTAATCGACGATGGCTGAAACTTTGTTGGGATCAGTTTTCAAGCCTCCTTCTCCAACGATGTAACCGAGGTATTTCACCTCTTTCAGACAAAACTTGCTCTTGTTGACGTTAATGGTCAGGCCAGCCTTTCGCAAACATTCTGCGACTTCTGCCAATAAAACCAGATGTGAATCGAAATCCTCAGAAATTAACAGCAGATCGTCCAAATATACGAATACCTGCTCCTTCAGCTCGGGTAGGATGACTTTGTCCATCAAACGACACATCCTTTGCGGCGCGTTGCATAACCCAAAAGGCATGCGAGTGTAGTGATATAGAGGCCGGCCAGGAATGGTAAACGCTGTATACTCCCTGGATTTGTTCTCGAGAGGAATCTGCCAAAAGGCGTCTTTGAGGTCCAGGCTAGTAATAAAATTGGCTCGCGGCAAACGACTTAAGATACCATCAATGTGTGGTAATGGATAAGCATCCTTCTTCGTCACACTATTGACTTTGCGCGAGTCCAAACATAACCTGACCTTGCCTGGCTTCCTCACGAGAACCACAGGCGAGCTCCATGCACTCTGGCTGGTCTCTATAACGCCAAGTGCTCTCATGCGATCGATCTCGTCATATAAAAGTTTTTGGATCGCAGGAGACACTGGATAATGTCGCTGTTTGATGGGACCTGCATCACCAACGTCTATACTGTGTTGTTCGACGTTGGTCACACCGAGTCCGTATACTTCGTATGATGGAAATTTGGACTTTACCATTTCCAACCTCTTTACATCTGTGGGCGTTAAATGGTGGGCATCCGGAGCTATCAGTTGCGATGCAGTATCGGGAGTATCGACCGCGCTGATAATGCTGGGAGCTAGTTGGAATGATCGCCAGAAATCTACCCCTAGGTACAATTTCTGCGACAGGCTCGGCACTATATACAAGGTAATGGGTTTGGTAATACCACGAAAAGTAATATCGGTGTTTACCGTGCCCAAAACTTTCTGTGCAGCACCATCAGCGGTCTTCACCTCTTGACAGACCGGTCGATAATTCACCTGTGCATCATGGAGACGTTGTAAAGCGTTTGCCCCCAGGCAACTGATGCTCGCCCCACTATCGAGGAGTCCTTCAACGTCCACTCCGTACAAGGATACCATGGCGTACGGACGTATGTCCAACGGATTGGTAATGATGGTAGAGAGGATCGCTTTCTTTTTTTCACGCACCATCCTCCAGAATGTACGAAGGCGCAAGATTGATTTACTGCGACCGGATCCACTCGTTAGTGATGATACCTGATCACCACTTGCGATTGAAGTAGGCGCAAAAATTCGCTCTCGAGCCTCCATATATTCCTTTAGCCGGAGGTGGTATGGCTTGAGAGGATGGTGGGAATGTCGTCTTGGATGTTCTTTTGCGATAAGGGCTTCTTCAGGCCGGGAAACAGCCGGCTCCGTCTTATCGCTTGGTCTCGTTAATAATTTGACGTGCGGAGTGTTGATCGTCGATGAAATGGGTTTGGATGCTTTTACGTTGAAAGGATGGGAATTGGGTTCAGAGAATGTTGTAGGTAGGGTATTAAAATTTGGAAGGGTATTGTTAGGGGTTGAAAATTTGGGTAAAGTTGTTTCATTTGGGCTGTCTAATTGAAATTGGGACGTGGAATTGGAGTGGTGAACAGATTTTCCTACTGCTGTCGGGATGCAGTGTTCGGACGGGAGGGACCCGCTGTCCTTCCGTCCCTTCGGCCGTTTCCCGCCTTGCAATGGACGCAGTTGGGCTTTAGAACGTCAGCCCGACCACATCCATAGCAGAAGATGCCTTTCGCAGGCTCCGCACACTCACGATAGCCGTGACCTTCTTTCCTGCAATTCCAGCAGATCCAGGGGTTCGATAGTCCGGCCAAATCGACGAAAGAAGTCGTATCCTGATGTTCTTCCACGATTGGCTCATGTATCTCGTGGACTCTGGCCTGGTTCCAAGGGGATGGTCTGGTGGCTTTTCGCGTGTCTTCCACCTGCACTACAAGCCGACGTAACTCGTCCATAGTGTGTACAGAGTGGAAGCACAACTGTTGCTGTGTGCTGCCCACCAGATTTCCGCGCACCACAGCCACGAATTCGGACTCAATCATGGGAGCGTTCAGCAGTGAACGAAGCTCCGTCATGTCTTGTTCGAAGGACATGAAGGGCTCGTGTGGCGCTTGTCGTCTACCAAGCATCTGCTTCCGTAGCTCCCAATCCGTGCTGCGCTCTCTCCAGACCTGCAAGAATGCTACCTTCAGAGTATCCCAAGACGAGTTGTTATTGGACCGACGCCACAACCAATACCACTTGTTGGGCCTACCATCCAGCAGCAGATGGAAGCCCTGCGTCAGCAGATCTAAATTGCCGCGCAAGTCGCTCATCGCGAGAGTCTCGGCCCGAAAAATCAGCTCCTCTGCACGTAGGAGTTGGCTATCCCCGTTAAAACGCAAACGCCAATGCCTCAATGGGCTGTAGGAATTTCTTACACGATGATTAGGGCCGTGGCTAACGCGATCGCTGACCAACGCGGCCGCTCCGGTCCGCTGATCTGCCCTCCCAGCACGCGAGTCTCCCTCTGCTGCCGAATAATGGGCCCCCACCGGTCTCTGAGACGCCTGCTCTTCCCGAAAAACCCGTCTCATCAACTCTATCAGCTGATCTACTCCCAGCTCAGTTCGTACCACTGGCGAACGTGTACGCCCTGGCGCTGGATTCGTCGTAGCTGGGATACCTGTGTCACGGATATCGGACCAGCGTGGTCGTTCGCCTACTACCCTTTCCGGTGATTGTGGGATTGGATGCACAAGCTGGTTCACCCCCTGCTCTTGGCCAATTGAACCGTCAGGGGCGTAAAAGACCCCACCGCCGACCGTTTCCAGCGGAAAATCGAGATTTAACCGCCTTGGTGAAAGTCCGCCGGCCGCTGACTTCGCTCTGCTGCGTGTCACGGCTCCGGTTCTCGCTGTGGCGCCCTCCACGCCCCTAACGGTCCAATAGTCCTGCGGCTCCAGTGCCTGGCGACAATTGGGACACGTTTTGTGGCTCAGCACCCACTCCTCCACACAATGCAGGTGGAAAGTGTGCCCACATTTCGTCCGCGCTTCGTCCTCGCCCCCCACGACATGTTGGCACATCGTGCATATCTCGTCATTTCGCCCCAACGGCGACCTTGGCAGTGGCATGACTAAAGTGAATGACCTGGTGAATGTAGTATTGAGTGAGTCGAATAATGTGATTGAAGGCGATTGACTGAGTGTGCGATCGAATGAAAACCAAAAGATAGAGTTGACTGATAAAACAAACTATTTATCGAACGAATGGTAAATTTCCTGTGTACTTCGCGAATATGACCAACAAACAAATGAATGAATGAGTGAATGTAAGAAAAAAAAATTACGAATCGAATGACTGAATGCGGTACGTCGAAACGAATGAACGAGTGAAATGAATTTTGTGTTTGAATGTTTGTATGAATAGTTATGTGTTATTGAATTTAAAAAAAAATGAACCCTCACGTCGTCGCAACCTTTCCCCTCCCCTCATATGCAGCAAATCGCGAAGCCGATCTTGATCTTCCTCGCCCACTGAGAAAATTCGGAACGCGATAACATTTCAACAAAAAAAAAAAATGGGAAAAAAATAGCAATCAAAAAAAAAAATCAAAATAAAGCGCAAAAAAAAAAAAAAAAATTCCACGTTAAAAATTTATCGTCCAAAGGACTTATAAAAAAAATTAAGTATTAAAAAAACTCTACGTTATTTCAAAAAAAAATTCTACGTTAAAAGGGGAACTCTAAAAGGATGGATAAGGATATAAGGTACTTAACAAATTTTCGACGAAATTTCCTATCATCTAACTCACCAATATTTTACAAGTATTTTTCCCAATTGTCTGACGACACGCCCGCCAAGACAGGGCATGCCCAGCACTCAAAAGGGTACTTGCAAAACAAAAGTGGAAAGAATCAGAAAGAATACGTTTATCCAACTTGCATCACATCAATCTCGTATGCAGACAATATTTCCCTTTCCTATGGAACCGAATTGGCGCCTAAAGGTTGCCAAAACGGTTCGTCAATAGGATCGTTCCATATTGCCTCCATACAGGTTCGATGAAATGTTCTGCTGTTGAAAATCTGAAAAGCTTGTACACTTGGACTTTGATTGCCGTTCAGGCGAAAATTCTGTCGCAAAACGACTAAGTTTTTAGTCCTTTTGCTCACCAACTTTTTTGTACGGAATTTTTCTGACTCGCACGTGTTGATGAGCTACGCTTTGTGCACTAAGCGTAGCTAGCCCCACGTTGGGCGCCATTTGTTGTGTTTGAGGCCTTGGAAGAATTATTTTGACTTAGAAAAGTCAAAATAATTGAAGGATAGGAATGGTTCGGGACAGAATGGGCCAATTCCGCCTACGTCCGAATTGGTGGCTGAAGTAGAACGGAAGCGACACGCTTGCTGGCGGCCGGGACTAGCTACGGCAGTGTGGGGTGGTTCTTGTTCTGACTTCAGACCATAAACCCTAGGCCTAGACAACAAAATTTCGTGTCGGCTTACTCCAGGGTGATTAAAATTGGGACTATCTTCCCAATAGGTCGTGAAAGACCAAGAAGCGGTGGAGTTGCGCGACTTCGCGATTTGTCAGGGCGCTTAGGTGTAAGTAGCGCCCTGCTCTGCCCACCCTACCTCAGCCACGACTGTCCTCTAGAACATTTCGCGTCGTGGCCCCTTATTGAGGTTCGGGGCTAAGGAGCTAGACGCTCGGGTTCACTTAAAAAAATTGGCCTTTAGCCTATCATCATTTTAAACAAAAAAAAAGAAAAAACCATCAAGGAAGGAAACAAAGAAAAACATCACCAACACAATATAAGCAAATTTGAATGAAAAGAAAAAAAAATTTATATAAAACAAAAAAAAACGACTTACCCCATTTTCCTTAATGCGGCCGCCTTTTGGTTTGTCTTGCCCCCCCCGTTTTTTGTTTTTTGTTTTTCCCTAGCAGTTCTTGTTCCCTACTAATTCCTTTTAAAATTTCCTAATTCGTTTCTTCAAATTTCCTATTTCTTTTCTTCAAATTTCCTATTTCTTTACTTCAAATTTCCTATTTCTTTTCTTCAAATTTCCTATTTCTTTACTTCAAATTTCATCCTTCTTTTCTTCAAATTTCCTATTTCTTTACTTCAAATTTCCTATTTCTTTTCTTCAAATTTCATCCTTCTTTTCTTCAAATTTCCTATTTCTTTACTTCAAATTTCCTATTTCTTTTCTTCAAATTTCCTCCTTCTTTTCTTCAAATTTCCTATTTCTTTACTTCAAATTTCCTATTTCTTTTCTTCAAATTTCATCCTTCTTTTCTTCAAATTTCCTATTTCTTTACTTCAAATTTCATCCTTCTTTTCTTCAAATTTCATCCTTCATTCTTTTCTTGAAAAAAAATTCGTCGTGCGGCTCGATTAAACGACAATCGATGTAATTCTCAATATGCTTGGTAAAATACCAATTCCACGGGAGGCGGGTAAAATGCGCGTTTAAATTCACTGTTTTTTTTTTTTTTTTTTCCTCGCTAGTTTAAACGCTCCGGACGTTCTGGACACCGCGAACTTTCAAAACTAAATCGCAAAGCTCATCCTCCAACTCGACGCGCGCAGCCAGCGCGACTCAACAAAATACGAGATATTCTTCTTCGCGACATTCGGACAAGATTGAATTTTCGTACGGTCGACGTTTCTTGTCACACCCGGGACGATTAACGGGCACGACGCGTGTATTTAACTCAAAACGAAATTTGAGTTAATTGCTCGATTCGCGAAAACATTCACAAAACATTTCCATTCACTTTGAAACTTGTTTTTCATTCGGTTCATTGGAACCCCTTTTCCTATCTTCCAGATCTTTCACATGGCTGTCACAAGTATCAAGATGGCTTCTCGTGTCACATTTAATTGATACGCGAAGTGTTGCAGCTTTTGAACCCGAACCAACAGCGTTTGCAATCCGATGCCTTCAAAATTCTTCGGTGGCTCTGGCCACCCACGTTCTTCGGATTTTATGGCAAAATGACCACTCAATCGTCGCAGGGAAGGTGTTGTAAATTAAAAGAAGAATAAATAAATAAAATAAAATTGTTGGGCGTTTGCAATTAGCAGACGAGCAGAAATTTTCGCCCCCCGAGGTGTTTTTTTCCCGAAGAGTTTTCGCGAGTATTTAGCGCGATTCTGGGTTATTCACGAACTTATTGAGATTGAAAACAATACGTACGTTAAGATTTTACTAAGAGAAAAGCACTAAGGTGAATAATCTTGCCCGAGTTAAGAATTTAAAAAAAAATTGGGAACTGCGATCTGTGCTACACTTAGAGTCCGCCATTTGCACGGTCTCCTCCTCTACGTTTTTTTTTGGTGGCAGGGTTGTCGGCACTTTCTGTGGATCCACACGATACTCGAATGACATTTTTCGAGGATCGAGTGGATCCACAGAAATGTTAACGAGATTGGTGTTACCAGCCAGCGGCGACTCAACAACTTTGCACCTGCTCAAAGTGTAGTAGCACACTTTGGCCCCCACAGAAGTGTATGTCTTACTACTTAGGGACTAGCACACTTTGCACCTGCTCAAAGTGTAGTAGCACACTTTGGCCCCCACAAAAGTGTATGTCTTACTACTTAGGGACTAGCACACTTTGCACATGCTCAAAGTGTAGTAGCACACTTTGGCCCCCACAAAAGTGTATGTCTTACTACTAATTTAATAAATTGTTATTATTATAAAAAAAAAAAGTTAGGATTTCGAACGACAGTACATGGTTTTCTCCACACTTTTTGATTTCCATCTGCGCCGAAAATATTAAATTTGGATTCATCCCTCCAAATTCAATACCAAAATAACCAGAAACCAAATACTTTGCTGAATAAAGAAAACTTAGTCCCAACAGTGAAACATGGTGGAGGTTCGGTCATGGTATGGGGCTGTTTGGCGGCAAACGGCGTGGGACACCTGCACTTTATTGATGGAATAATGAATAAATGGGTTATTTAGACATATTACAAAAAAATATTAAAGATAGTGCTATTAAATTGGGGATACCACGTATCTGGAAATTTCAGCAAGATAATGACCCAAAGCATACCTCTTAAGGAATATCACCACCGTACTTATTACGGTCAAAACGAACCCATAAATATGGTAGATGCTGTAAAACATTTAACAATTTCAGCGTACACTTCGCACCTCCAATAAGTAAGCCGACATACAAACTGAAACTTCGTTCGATGTTATCAGCTCATCCTCATCCCGTTTAACCAACCAGTGCCTCTAATTAAGTTATATTAAAATAATTAAATTAAGTCAAATTGTATTGTTTTAAATTAGTTTAATTTGAGTTAATGTTGTATCTGTATATATCTTGTTTGATAAATAAATAAATAAATATGGCTTTTGTAGTCAAAAGTTGGCTGCTGTACAACGTACCTCAACAACTCAAAACGCCACCACAGTCTCCGAACCTAAATCCTATTGAGCACCTGTAGGCAATTTTGAAAAAAAAGGTTCACGATCATAACATAACAAGTAAAAATCAGCTGAAAACTATTTTAAAAAAGGAGTGGGACGAAATAGCTGTTTCAACCACTGCTAATTTAGTAAAAAATATGCAGAATAGACTAAAAGCTGTTATTAAAGCCAAAGGATACCCCACCAAGTATTAAATAGGTTTAGTTAAGAAGAATTAAATGTATTAAAACAAATATGAACTAGTGACCAAATTCGTGAGATGAATTTTCGACCTCTTACTTTTTTTGTAACTTAATAAATTTATTTCAAGTACTTAAAATTATAAAACATATTGTCTGTTTATTAACAATATCCCGACATCAAATCCTAGTTGTCACATTTTTCATATATTGCATTTTAGTGTCTTAAAATAACGAATTTAGCTCGGATTCCATTAAAAATCGCCAAAAATGACGAAATTTCGACGATGCCTTAGAAAACTACTTGCAGAATTATTGAAAAAAAATTTAAATTGTTTGTTTCAAATTTCAACTTCTTGTTAGTTATAGTATGTTCAGGTTTTCGAAAAAATGGTGTCAGAGTCCTAATTGAAAATTCATATTTCTGGTAATTGTGAAAGGGAAGGATATCGCAATATAAAAAAGGTACGAATAAAACTCTGTGCCGCAGGGGTAAACTGTCGTAACTACCAAATTTTCGATTTTGGGATTATTAATGTAATTGCACTGTTGGGATGTATATTTTTAAGTGGTAAATCATCGCATCTACAGAGCGAAAGGAAGCCAAAATAATCAATGAGTATTAATCGTATCTGCCTTGTATTGATAGAGGAAATGTATAGTTATAAAATGGTCTACTGACCATTTTACGAAATGGCACTTACGACAGTTTACCTCTGAGGTACAGAACTATCCCTGAAATTTTTTTTTATTTTTTTTCGAGGATAACGATTTTATTTTTAATGCATAGATGACTGCATCAGCAAATAATGCCCACGAACATTTTCTGGATGCGGGAAGTCATGGATATACATAGATCAGATATAGAATCGGGCCAAGAACAGAATCTTGCGGTTCGACCGCTTGCCTCGTAGTTATTATATTGTTCTGGGGCCCTATTCTCGACTTCATTCGACCAAGTTTCGTGCACGAATTTCATCAACTTTTAAATGACTTGGAAAAATTGGTATTCTCGAGTAGTAGATCCTTCTTTGCACCAGGACCACTATTTAAAACATTCAAAACGTTACTCCAAACATGTTGCGCGTTTTGGTAAATTCCGCATTGAGTTTAACTTTAATTAATTTTGGATTACTTTTCAAAAATTCTATTAATATTGTTTTCCGCTCCCCCTAATATCACCAACCCGTTTTTGATTATTTTTTTAGTTTAAAACTAACGAATTTCTGTTCTAAAGTGTTTTACTTGTTAGTAGTTACAGTGGCTTACCGAATTCACGTTAAATAGCAAAAAACTTTGGCGATTCTTAAGGCCGGGTGTAGTCCAGTGGTAGCGTACTAGGCTTGTAGACAGTGGTTCAGCGATTTCGTGGGTTCAATTCCCATTCTACGCATAAATTATTTATAAGAATTCTTCAGTTGCTATTGGCTTTGAGTTCTGTTTACGTTCTTATCAGATTCACTAACCCCATCAGAGATACCAGACAGTAATTGATTTTTTATAGGCAACATTGCTGTTCTGGTAGATCATATCATAACACCAACTAGTACACTGCCATACCCGGCTCGATTTCTGACCTCCCATCCCTAAGCTGACTGGACTCCAGTTCAGTATCCTTAAAAAAAAAACCTGTCTGACACTTCCAATTCCTGTACGACGATTCAAATGAAAAAGTTTTGCATGACATTCAAGAATAGCCATTTTTATGGGAGTTGGGAGAGAATAATTCGAATAAACTTGAGAATAGTGCCCCTGAACACATGCACTGAACGTACAATCCTGCAAGAAATTGTGAATAGTTTTTGTATATAAACCCACTAGCCGTGTCCCAGCGGCTACGTTCGCTACGCTCACATTGTTCAATTGCCCCTGTTACTGCCGTCTTTCCCGTTGATCGCGTTTCTTTGGTTAATCCATTGATCCTGTTTCTCCCGTTGCTCTCGTTGATCCATTGTTCCTGATTCTCCAGTTGCCCCTGTTACTCCCGATGCTCCTGTTTTTCTCGTTGCATCCATTACCCCATTCACTATCCACAATCCTCCATCCACCACCCTCCATCCTTCATCTTCCATCTCCTATCCTCTATCCACCATCTTCCATCCACCATCCTCAATCTTCTATCCTCCATTCTCTATCTACCATCCTCCACTCACCATCCCCCATCCTTCATCCACCATCCTCTATCCACCATCCTCCATCTACCATCCACCAACCTCCATCATCCATCCTCTATCCAGCATCCTCCATCTTCTATCCACTATCCCCTAGTCACCATCCATCGTCCAACTTTACCATTTAGTTATAGGAATGCATAATTAGTGCGCCGAAAACGAACGAAGTGCCGCTAAATCATATGAAATACACTCAAATATTGAAATAACTCGCGAACCACCAACTGTTAAATGATTTTTCTAACGTTCAAGCCATCGCGGGTGTACCCTCAACAAATCATCTAAGTTTCATTGCAATCGGATGAGTAGTTTAGGACCCTATACATAGAGTAAGTGCTAATAGAGAGACAACTCCCTAACATTGTTTGATCCGCTACTTGTGGGCAATGAAAGCGGCTTTGTGGGAAGTGTGAGGAGCTTACTGTTTCATACTAGAAAGCTTTCTTTAATACGAACAATTGCCCTTCAACCTGATATTTTATATTTTCGTTAAGGACCTCAAAATTTCTCGCCATACGTGTTTGAAGACGAGTTTTTCAAAAACCGATTGAGCTTTTAGAAGAATGGTAGAATGGTAACTTTTTGGAGGCTACTGATAAGACGGAGGAAAGGCGGAGGAAACATCAGCAACCGCTTACAAAACGAAATCGAAGTTATGTTGATTTTTGATTGTGGAGCCATTTGCAAAAAATTATTTAAAAAGAAATTGTTCAGGCCCGAAAAGTATATAACGCAAAGAATGGAGCCACAAAGAAAAAAGGCTATTTATTATTTTTTGTTCAGCTATGACCAAAAACTCCAAAAACGCTTGTTCGTTGGCACTATAGCTCAGGAGCGCGTGACGTGGACACTTTTTCACAATCAAATACCAGTTGTAAGACTTCCAGTACTTCTTATACCAGAGTACTTATAATGCACTAATTATATATCCATACATATGTATTATTTTCTTTTATTATTATAATATCTTAAATAATACAATAATAAAAAAAAGTTCAGGAAGCGGTTCGAATAGAGTCGCGCAAGAATACTTACGCCGCTGCCACAAATAACATATGACTTACATAAGTGGGTCATAATCCGGGAAGAGGTCTAGGGGTTGAAAAAGAAAAAAATAGGAAACAGGTGATTAAACAGGCCTGAGAGACCTCATGAAAAACTTGAAAACACTTTCTAGGTATTTATATGAAGAATCCATAGAAAAAAATTCAATATTGGGGGAGGCCTAGAAGATATGACGAAAATTGTGAAAATATATGCATTCTATTTTCACTGATAATTTTTTTGCCCCCCCCCCCCCCCTCACCCTTCCGAACGCCAATGGATATTCGATTTTTTTTAATCAAAATTACTTTTATAGTTGATTTACATATAATACATACCGAGCTATAGAATGTTAGAGGACTAAAAACCAAGACAATTTCGTTTTAAAAATTCTGTTTTATTGAATTCCCTTGATATAATCTGTATTTCGGAGACTTGGCTGAATGAGTTAATATTAAACTCTGAAATTTTTTCGAGTTCTTATAATGTCTTTAGACGTAATCGTGATCTTCTGCCCACTAAAAAGTTTGATGGTGGTGGTGTTCTCATAGCGGTTCGCAATAGCTTGTAGTCTGATCTCTTCATTGACTTCAATTGCTCCTTTGAATGTGTTGCTGTTAAGGTGAAATGTTCTAAAACTACAATATACTTATTCGCTTGTTATGTTCCATGTAATACTACTCTTGCTCTTCTCTCTACACTTTTAGAAGAATTATCCCCATTTATTAATCAATGTGCTCCTTCTGCTAAATTCATCTGCGGTGATTTCAATATGCCTTACATAAATTGGAATAATTCTATACCAACTTCTACTTTGAACTGCCACTCTCAACAACTCTTCAGTATTCAATCCTTTATGGAATTTTATGCTCTAAAGTAATATAATGTTGTCTTAAACCAAAACAATAGAATTCCATCTCCATATCTCTTCTTGGGCTAGTGTCACCTGATACCCACCATCCTCCGATAGAGATTAAACTAAATTTTAAGCCTCTAAAAAATACCGCATTAAATTACTTCAGTAAGCGCAACTTCTTCAACTGTAATTACGATTTAATTTCATCTGTTCTAGCTGGTATTAAGTGGCAGTTACTTGAAGCTTCATCGGTGAAGAGTGCCCTCGATGACTTTTATTCCACTGTTAATTCGGTTATAGTCGAACATGTCCCTTTTTCAATAACCCAGCGCCAGTCCTATCCTCAATGGTTTAACGCCTCTATCATTAAACTGTTGAAAGATAAAGATCAGGCAAGACGTCTCTATAAGAAATTCCCTACTCAGATAAATGAAGCTGAGTACTCTGATCTTCGTAAAGTTGTTAAGAGAGAAATTAAGAAAGTCTTTAGACTGTACGTATGTAGCCTCAATGCATCACTTCCTTCGGTCTACGACAAGCCATTCTGGAATTATGTCAATTCTTCACGTAAGACTACTACCATTTCATCATTTATAACTTACCGAAGTGATACTGCCTCTACTCCCCGTTCTATAGCAAATCTATTTTCCTTATATTTTAGCTCCGTGTATTCTTCTACCTCTCAGTCATTGCAGGATTTCGATAATCTTGAAAATAACTCAATACATGTTTTTACTCCTACGGAGGTTCTCACTGTAATTAATTCTCTTGATTGTCATGGTGGCGCTGGTCCCAATAACGTTCCAAACGTATTTGTTAAGAGGTTGGGCCACATTCTGGCTAAACCTCTTGCAACATTACTTAACATGTCACTGAATCAACGAATATTTTCAAAACTATGGAAAATCTCCCATGTTTTACCGATAAGAAGGGTGATAAGCACAACGTTGAAAACTTCTGCCCGATTTGTATTCTGTCTTGTTTCTCTAAAATATTTGAAAAACTACTGCATGAAGTCATCTTTCTACAAGTCTGCAGCTCTGTTTCTCCTAATCAGCATGGATTTTTCAAGGGTCGTTCCACTGAGACGAATTTAGTTTCTTTTACTAATTCAGTATCAAGGACCCTTGAAAACCGACTTGATCTTAACTCGCTATATACTGACTTTTCGAAAGCTTTTGATAGAGTTGACCACCATACACTTGTTCAGAAATTGAATTTCGTCTAAGTAGTGCTCTATTGCGCTGGCTTTCATCCTATCTCGTTAATCTTAAGCAAATGATTACCTTCCAAGGATGTTTATCACAAGGTTTAACCTTGGGTACACTGCTTTTCATTTTATTCGTCAATGATCTTCTTTCAGAATTTCATTCTTTCATGTTTCAAGATGTGCTACACAAATAAATTCTCTTATCTTCCGTTTAATTACCACATTGATGACTCCTTTCTCCTTGAAGTCTTCAACTTCAAGGATTTAGGTGTTATATTTGAAACTCGATTAAAATTTGATGTACATATGTATTATGGAAATAGGCAAACGTGCCTACAAGTTATGTGGTTTTATTTTGAGAGTTGCTTATCCGTTCTGTAACTTAGATCTCTATATTAACTTGTACAATAGTCTTGTCAAATGACACCTTGAATACTGCTCAGTTGTGTGGAACCCATACTATTCTTATCTTGTAGCAGCATTGGAATCGGTGCAGAGACTTTCTACACGATCACTCTTTCGCAGACTCAATTTCGAAGAAGCTTTGAATGATGCGAGATTACAACACCTTGGACTTTCTTTTCTGAAGGACAGAAGATCATACTTAGATATTTTATTCCTATACAGAGTTGTATTTATCTTTAATTGTACTCTTTATGTTGAACTTACATTCAGTGAAACTAACCACCGTTGCAGATCACAAGATACTTTTATTATTCCATTTGCATCTATAAATGCCTATTTTAATTCGCCGTTCCTCCGTTTACCTCGATCTTATCATGCAAATTGTCTTAGTTTTCAGGGCCACAGTTTGCGCTCTATAGAAATTCATTTGAAATACATATTTGATATTTATTAATTTCTAATTACTCACTTTGTTGCTTTAATATTAATTTTAATTTATTTTATTTTAACACTGCCCCACTCAAAAATTTTAATTCAATCTATTCTCCCAGTATAACGTCAGATATTTGTTAAGTTTTAATTTAGTGCCATTAACGGTTTAGAAGATAAGGATTTTAGAATGAGTCGACTCGGCTTTCTTGCGTTTCGGACGTAGTAGTCCTCCCCCACCCCTTGACTCATATCAGCAATTTTTTTGCAAATGGGTCCACTATCGAAGCTCTATAGAAATTCCAAGTTTCAGTTTCCTATCATGAGCGGTTGCTGAGATCCAGAAACCCAAATTTTCCGTCTAAAACGCTTCTCCACTTCTACCCATTGGCCGATTTTTTTAGATGACTTTGTTCTCTTCACCAACCCACCGCTTTCGTGGTTTGCCTACAGTTTGTTACCACCCGCTTTGTCTTTAATTTAAAAAACGTTAAAGCTTCTGACTCCTTAAGAGTTAATACAGCTTATGGTTGTATCTTATTCGCCCAGTCCGATCCTTCCTTCACAGGTCCTAAACATTCTTCGGGAACCCTTCCTTCGAATGCGTTACCTGTTTTTTCGGAATCGTGTTATTGACCACGTTTCGCTGCAAAGCACAGGTCGTAAAACACAAATAATTATATACAGTGTAACCCGCTTATAAAGTGCACTTTTATAACGTACTTTCACAAATGTGAAAGGTTATAATGTTGGTTATATATAACGTAGTATCGGTTATAACGTTCTACTTTTGTCGGGTTGCACTGTATTCACTGCTTAATGTTCCATATTAATATGTTCCGAACATTAATATCTCTTATAAGACCAGGCGAGAGAACTTATTAATCTAATATGCATTTTTGTGTGTACGCAACTTGAAATGTGCCATATGAAGTATCAAACGAAAATCAGTTATCATTTACTTCAATTCTAATGAGATTACTGTACCACGTAATGTCAAAAATTTAAAAAAATTAACTTCAATATGTCTTATGCCATCGACACACGGCAATATTTAATATAGATTAAATCAAAAGCTTTCTTTGAAACTTAGAGGGTGACACACGTATGTTTATTTTAATCTATATTAAATAAAGAAAAAAGCTCAAAAAGTTTGACAATTTCAGCTTCTGCTCGTTAGACATGGCCCCAAAACTCTTTTCTTACGCGTTTTATCCGTTTGCAGAAATTTTTTATAAATTATTCAAAAAGTTTGACAATTAAAGTTACGCGAAAACATGCGAGTACTGTTTCGCTTGCCTTCAGTCTTACAAACTGTCCCTTCAAGCATCTTTCAGCTTCTATTCGTCAGACATGGACCACAGAACTTTTTTTTACGCGTTTTATCCGATTGCAGAGATTTATATTTTATATAATACATATATAATTTCGTCGCACAATTTAATACAGACTTTCGAACGGTATTAAATTAGTGAGATAATAGTTAAATGATTACGTATTAAGTCGAGTTAATAGCCAAATGGCAGATAATACGATATTAACGCTGCCGTGTGTCTAGGGCATAACTAACCCTAATCAATCTTTCAAACAGATTTGTGAGATTGCTGATTAAGCTAATGAGTCGATTTTGGACAGAAAGTAACATCTACCTCAAATAGTATTTCTGCATTACCTCGGGCCCGTAAAAATTATCTTGAAGTACACCCTATAGCGGCTATAAATCAACTTTTGCCAGCCTTATCCATTCGAATTGAAGTTCACTTCTGATAGCAGCCCTCCAATAAAATACATACAGTAACAATACGAAAATAAGACGTGGACTTTTCTTGCAAAAGAGTAAACAAACATAACACTACCAGTAAGATAGCCAGCAAAATCGTTGAGTAAGATAGCCAGAACGACAAGTATAAAAAAAAGAAGATAAGATAGGAATGGAAAAAAATTTAATAAATTTCATTGTATACCTAGCTTGCATTTACCAGTCGTAAAGACCATATTTCCTAAAATCCTAAACATGCAAAACGGATTAGAACTGTCCTTTTCGACTAATAAAAAATTGCAAGACAACGTTATTTATATCATGTTGGGAGACAAAATTACCCAGTTCAACGATAAATTATTAGCTTGTTAATGCAGTTGCATGTTATTTGTACTGTTTATGTAACTTATGTGTTTATTTCTATTAAATATCGCGCGAAAAAGTATAGTCGTAGTCATAAAGTACAGTACGATAAATACTAGCTGAAGTGAATTCAATAGTCGAGAAAGAATGTGTATATAGAAACAAACATACCTGAATAAATGTGTCGTTTATAATGATACCATAAATCATCCATTGGAGCGATACAAGAAATGATGCTGATATCAATGAAAATGGAAGACTAGCTGAGTTTTTCGTTCGGATAACGTGAACTAGCATAGTCAGCGGTGCCGCAAAGAACAGTACAGTGACTGCGCAACAGATTACACCTGCGACGAAACAAAAAAATTGATAAAATTATTTAAAAGGCTTGAAGATGGAGTTAAAAAAGAACCATTCGGTAAGTAAACAGACAAAATTCCTACCCATAATATCAATGGCTTTAGTTCGGTCCTGTTCGTATCCCGTGTAAATTATGGCAGCTAGTATTACTGATATAGCCATTACCATTTGCCGTATGTACGTTTTCTTATTGACAGTGAAGACGTAATATACAAGGGTGTACGCGAGCATGAGGAACGTTCCGACTATGTTGACCATTGTGACTATTTTCTCGCCGGTCATGTAGCCGTAACGTAGCCATAAACTACATCTGAAATAAACTAACCTCGGTAAATGCTTACGCGGTCAAAACTTCAAAGAAACAAACGATAAGAATCCGCACACGAAGGGAAATCCGGACGAGTCGCCTGTACTTTTTTTGTTGATAAACTTCCGGCAGACAATACTGAAAAATGAAATTACTTTTTATTTTAAACTAAGAACAACCAATCACCTCTCTTACACGCCGGTCAGGAACTGGAATATTGTTGTTGACACGGCCGAGTACTCCAAAATAAACTCGTACGAAGGCATGTTCTCAGATATTTCTTGACTCTGGCCGCTAACTATCAGACTTACCATTTAATGAGAGTGCAGTTGAAATTACACGCATAAAACTAAAATACTGTGTACAATACCAAAGTTACAAATCAGTTGCAACATAACGAAACCGTGATAAGAATTTGGCAGTTAACATGCCAGCGGGAAATAAGGTTATGACAGTGGAGTGACAATTGGACAAGCAAAAATAGTAAACAAATACTAACGGAGTGAGATAACCCAGCGGAAAAATAGACCTAGCTTTTGTCTGCATAAGGTATAAGGACAACACATTCCTTAAAGTCCGTATTAAAACAATTAGTCCAGTAATCAGAGACAAAATATCAGTAAATATCGGAAAAAAATAGAACGCGAAATTTTTTGACGTAGTTAGGTTCCAATGATAGAGTAGAATAGGGAATCACAGTTTTACAACAAAATTTGATGTGTGTGCCCGAAATTTTGAGTTTTCTGTTTTGTCAATTTGTAGCCGTATTTTGCATTTCACGCTAAAAATGGAACAAAACCAAATTTATAGGGAATTAAATTCTCTATTTTTTTTACCTGACCAACTTTTTTGAAAAATAATGATTTATTGCTAATAATAAGCGTAAAGTGCAAAAAGTAAGAGATTGTACCAGTTTTTTAAACTTTTCGACCATTTTTATTAACGCTTAAGTGCCCGGGGGGGGGGGGGGGGGTGGTTCTAAAAGAGAATATATATTTTGTAATGCAAATCAAAACACTTTGAATTTTAATTTCATCGTAATTATATAATTGTTATGCGTCTCGTATTACGTATCGCAAATAAGGAAAGGGGGAAATGCCGTATACGGTATTACATCCGCCATTCGCCTGGATTTTACCTTAAATACAACATTGGATGCATCTTCCATAGACAGGTACATATGATTCTGAGGCAGGGTCTGACTTTTCTACGTTTACCACATATTCGCTCTAAAATTTGTAATTACTTAATCGTTCACTGCCAGGAAAATGGCTTCAATAGATTTTCAGAAAGTTATTTTGTGTTGTATAGAACATCGTTACAATGTCACAACAATTTATTTTCAAAAATAAACACTTTTTCCACTTTCAAAATCAACGGCTCATATTATGAACCCCCGATCTTTGAAATTAAGTACGCCTTTCGCAAAGCACAAGTAATCATGGCGGATGTTTGACACTAAGGGGACCAAAGTCGAATTTCGGTCATTTTTCACCTTTTCTGAATGAAACACTTATTGCATTCGCTAGGATTACTGTACCTTATTATTTTACACTTAACTGAAAAAAGAAACTCCCGCAGATTTCTGTTTTTCTTGGCCTTTTAGGCCGCACACAATGCACTTAATTTTCACTGTTTTTATCCGTATTTCTGAAAAACAGCAACGAAACTTGCTGTTTTTCTAAAATATATTCACTTTTGCACCTCACACGTAACTTCCCGGAACTTTTTAGGCACATTTTCATTAACTTTTTAATAAATTATTTCGCTCGACACGTATTTTCTTTTCTTCGGCGATCTTCGGAAATAACGATCTTCGACATTAAGGGGAATAAACACCGAAAAAATGTCAATATGTGCGTTTTTTCGTTGGTTGCATTGGCAAAGTGGGAGCTAAGAAGACAGGGGAAACCGGTTAGACGGGTTCTGCTCTCTCGATAAATTCGGTTCTCTTCTGTGTGGAATACGTATTAAAATACTTCGTCTATTTTATGTGTACGTATACGGTATTGCACCCGCCTGTGCACCCCTTACGAACCCAGCAGGCAAAGTTTCGTATACTATACGAAAGAATTGACCGTAGAAACGGATAAAACCATGGATTCGATGGTTGGTGCGTTTTGCAACTGTATCAAGATCAAGTAGTCTAATGTTCTTGCATGAAATTTCTGCACTTTCTTGCACTCAATTTTCTGAACAGCCTTTGACGTCAAATCAATGACACAAGCTCAACCTCAAATAGTGTTCTTGTTCCTTCCCCGCCACTCCCTTTTACACTTTTCTGCACTAGCTCGAGAGCCAGTAAAAAAAGTGTACTCAGTGTACACTAGAGTCACTGTATAAGAACTAACACAAACATCCACTATCATGAGTACGGACAATGACCAGTTTTGGTACATATTTAGTAGTCTGAAAACCTATGAATTTAAAAATCGCAGGTTTCTTAAATGGCATAGTTTAATGTGTATACGTGTAGCAGATGGATTTTGATTGACGTTTCACGGAATCGAGATATGTCTCATGAAATGTCAGCGTTTATCCACTTTAGTGGAGATCCTTAAAATGAAAAATCGAGACAACTGCAAAAAAAAATGTCAAATGCACTGGTTTCAAATGAAACACACATATTCCGTACTCAAGATAATGGATGTTTGTGTTAGTTCGTATGAAGTGACTCTAGTGTACACTAAAACCGACAAAAAGAACAGACTAAAGATTATTCGTCTTACATTGAAAACAACAACAAAGAGATGATCCAAAATCAATAAAGGATCATTGATGGATCAATTTTGTGCTTTTAAAGCTTATATAAAAGGCAACTATTTTAACAATGTCACGGATGGCGCCATACGATTTAACACTAAATTCAATTTGTAGCAGGTATTTCCACCCAACAGGCAGAATATGCTAATCGAAAAGTCGCTGAAACTCAATACATTTTGTACGGAAATGCAAGTCCATGTGTAAGATAGGGAAAGAATGTAGAAAATTATTGAAAAAGTCTTTGTTTGTATGACCTTTGTACAGTGCCGTTTCGTCGTATTGACAAATATACCATGTGCTCTGGTGGCAAATTTCGGAACTATATATGCTACACAGAAAGCGGCAGTTGCACGTTATTTTCAGACAAAATTGAGATTGAGCTCAAATAAGAGGGTCCTACTACAAAATATTACTTCAAGTGAACTTAAATTATTGTTATAATTGAATAAGAAGGACATATGTATCATAACATACCAAAAACACAAAAAGAAATCAATTTAAAGTGCTAAAATAAAAGAAAAAAGTATTGAAAAAACGGTCTACGCTCTTTTCAAATAATTTAATAATTATTTCATATTTCTTTTTCCTAGAATATAAAACATTTGAGAAGTTATTTCGAAGCTTAAATCTCCCATTCATATGGAAAAATTGTTTATTTTCTGACTTCGTTGTGCGAGAATGAGCCCATGATTTTCGAAATGTAGAACCGGAAATGAGCACCTTATTATCAACCAAACCGATCGGCATCAATCTTTATCATGTCTTTCATAATGAAATTAAGAGAGAATCGAAAATTCACCGAGCTCCGAATCGTAAAAATAGACACAAACCGCCATATAACAGTCAGCTGACGAAAAGGTGTCTATCATATCTGGTAGTTTTTTTTGCCACCAGATGGAGATTTCCAACTTTACCATTCGTCAATTGACAAATATACCATGTGCTCTGGTGGCAACTTTCAGAACTATATATGCTAGACCACCGCCAACTTAAACTCAGGCCGCGCACATATGACAGTTCGTCATGAGAAATGCCTCGATTTTGTCTCGATTGGTGACGTCATGGCTCGATCTCCATACAAAATCTTTACTCATCGAGGGGAAATCGAGGCATTTTCGCTCTTCGAAAATTCAGTTGCGCGGCTTTTATCCAGAGGGCAATGGCTAGACAGAAAGTGGCAGTTGCATGTTATTTTCAGACAAAATTGAGATTGAGATTGAGCTCAAATAAGAGGGTCCTACTACAAAATACTACTTCAAGATCCAGTTGAAAAAAACGCACCTAGCATAACTGGATCGGCTGTATTACGTAAAAATCCTATATGTGAGACTAATTCATTTCTGACAGTTGTTACCAACTTAAATAAAAAAATTTGTACTGTTTAATGACAATCATTTCTGACAATTTTTTTCACCACAGCGTCCGAGTAAAAACATTTCCGGGGTACAGTACGTATTTGTCTATGTTGTACGCCATGGTACGCCGCCACTATACACTTACACTAACGCAAATAGACAACTAACCCCAGCAGAACCTATTGACAAATATACCATGTGCTCTGGTGGCAAATTTCGGAACTATATATGCTACACAGAAAGTGGCAGTTGCATGTTATTTTCAGACAAAATTGAGATTGAGCTCAAATAAGAGGGTCCTACTACAAAATATTACTTCAAGTGAACTTAAATTATTGTTATAATTGAATAAGAAGGACATATGTATCATAACATATCAAAAACAAAAAAGAAATCAATTTAAAGTGCTAAAATAAAAGAAAAAAGTATTGAAAAAACGGTCTACGCTCTTTTCAAATAATTTAATAATTATTTCATATTTCTTTTTCTTAGAATATTTAACATTTGAGAAGTTACTTCGAAGTTTGAATCTCCCATTTAGTCCAGTAAATCTAGGAATTCTTAAAGAAAAAATTAAAGTTGAAATGTTTTGACGTGGTTAGGTTCCAATGATAGAGTAGAATAGGGAACCACTGTTTTAAACCAAAATTTGATATGGCGTGTGCCCGAAATTTTGAGTTTTCTGTTTTGTCGATTTGTAGCCGTATTTTGCATTTCTCACTAAAAATTGTGTGAACCAAATTTATAGAGAATTAAATTCTCTATCTTTTACACCTGAACAACTTTTTTGTAAAATCATTATTTATTGCAAATAATAAGCGTAAAATGTAAAAATTAGGAGATCGTCCCAGTTTCTTAAACTTTCCGACCATTTTTATTAAAAATAGGTGACATATTTACATGGCAAAGTTGTAGAGGATTAAATTTCCTGCAAGTTTTGCATAAACTAGTTTTTCGCACGACGAACGAATCACGAGCAGCAACACGGTAAACACACAGGCATAGTCCAGTAATCACACGAACCACCCTACAACAGTATTCAGCTGACGAAAATGTGTATGGCATATCTGGTAGTTTTTTTTCCTACCAGGTGGAGATTCCCAACCTTACCATTCGTCAATTGACGAATTGAGAAGTTATTTCGAAGTTTATACCTCCCATTCATATGGAAAATTGTTCATTTTCTGACTTCGTTGTGCTGGATTGAGCCCATGATTTTCGAAATGTAGAACCGGAAATGAGCACCTTATTATCAACCAAACCGATCGCCATCAATCTTTATCATGTCTTTCATAATGAAATTAAGAGAGAATCGAAAATTCACCGAGCTCCGAATCGTAAAAATACACACGAACCGCCATATAACAGTCAGCTGACGAAAATGTGTCTGGTAGTTCTTTTTCCCACCAGGTGGAGATTTCCAACCTTACCATTCGTCAATTGACGAATGGTAAAGTTGGAAAATAACATGCAACTGCCACTTTCTGTATATCATATATAGTTCCGAAATTTGCCACCAGAGCGCATGGTATATTTGTCAATAGCGTAATTTTCCATGAGAAGGAGAAAGGTTGAAAATAGGTTTGTAGAGGAAGTGAGATGAACGGGATTCAAGTGTCAAACGAAAAAGACAGAAGAATAACAGTTTGTAGAGGAAGTGAGATGCAAGGGATTCTGGTGTCAAGTTCCATGTTGCTAATTGGTTAAAGGCTACTACCATTTAAACTTCCATCGCCTAGCACAATCAGATTTCATTACGGAATATTTTGTATCTCCATGGTTCCCAGTTGGTCGCGTCTGCGAGAATCTCGCAGATATCTCGAAGACTTTGGCGGCCTGTCTGCGAGATTCTTCGAGACGTCTTATGGGAAAAATACACGGTATCGAGACAAATGCTCCCCGAATCTCGAAGACATGTCTGCGAATGGCTCGGTAGAAAAATGGCTTTGGCAATAGCGCCATCTGTTTGATGATAGCGTTTTGTGATAAAAGCTCGTACTCGTATGAATATTCCGCGGAGATTGAAATCGGCTGAAAATAAGAAAGGGGGTTATGAAATGAAACGTGCAGGCAGGGGCAATGTTACCTTACTGCAATATAATAAATATAAAAAAGTAATAACGTAGTGACACATTTCCAATCACTTCACATTGCACTTGAGTCGTTTTATTGTAACCGCACTTGAACTGTAACTTTTCGCATATTTAATTTTTATCGTGTAAGTCGCGGATGACATTTGCTGCGCTCGGAGTGATGCGGCTTTTTTTTGCCTTACAAATAGATCATGGTGGGAGCACATGTTTTGTAATTGTTTTTTAATACCATGGATACATTGCTGGTATACGTATCGTGAATACCATAAATGTATCGCACAATATCACGCTTTTACTAGATAAATAACCTAGTTTAGTTGTGGTTTTGACGTCACTTCGTAGTATACAGACGCGATAATTATATCTGGTATACCACGTAAGCAGCGCCACTTTCCAGCCTGTGGATGTTCTGCTAAATAAAACTTCCAACAAATTAAATGAACATAGCCACCAGAATGACAGATAAACAGCTGATGTCAATGCATACTACCTATTGTTGATGTATCACCGTATCTAGTTTCCTATATTATGATCATACCAGACTGGAAAGTATACCACCAGTGTATCAATGGTATAACACGGTTTTCATTCGCTATCCCTTTCTTACACATTAAGCTCTATGACTGTCGAAAAGGTGTAGAATTTTGACTAGTTTTCTACGGGTATGATCAGCCTGTTGAGTTTCTGGCATCAACTAAATGTACGATCAATTTGACAGCTCATATTTTGAATTGAATTTGTCGGTTTTTTTTAAACTGACTTTGGTTTTTGTGATATTTATTTTAAACCAAAGCGAATTTTAAGATTTTGATGCGCGTATAAAATTAACCGTGACCGACACGACACTAAATAACCTCAAAAATCACGCGTATAATATATTTTAGATTGAAAAATTGTTATGCCAAACAAACAGGTCTTCTCTACAGTATTCCACACAACGAATTTTTCACTGTGAAGATAGTAGAGATGCCGTACGCCGTACGCAAAATAGTTTGAAGGCGCGTAGCTCCCAAGCCCGTTGAGGTATTATCATGAAATTTTTATCGTCGGTAGGTTGGGTGAACCTCTACGACTGGTATCTTTTAGAGAGGTGTGTGTATGAGGGGGGGGGAGGAGTGGGGAGGGTTTTAGACGAACAATTTTAGTTTCTAGATCTCAGCAACAGCTTATGCTAGGAGGCTGAAATTTGGAATTTCTATAGAACTTCAATAGTGAACCCATTTGCAAAAAAAAAAATTTTGATATGGGTGAAGGGGTTTAAAAATTGGGGGAAAAATAATTCGTCCGAAACGCAAAAATGCCTATTGACACATACTAAAATCCATATCTCCTAAACCGTTGATGGCACGAAATTCAAGTTTAACAAATATCTGTACTAGGAGAAAGGATTGAAAAGAAATTTTTGAGTGGGGTAGTGGCGTACGTGGGTGGGTGGTGAAAAGCTTTAGATTACGATATCTCACGAACCAATAGAAAAGTCGACAAATAAAGATTGCTCAAAGTAAATTTTTTTAAGGAGGTGGTGGAACATGGAAGGGGGGATAAGAAATTTTCGAAAAAAATCACGTTTCATATCTCAAGAACAGTATAAGATAGATGCTAAAATTATAGGTTCAATAGAACCCTAGCAGAGAATTTTTTTTTCGGGGATGTGGGTGTAGAGGGTGAGGGTGAAAAGAAAAAGGTTCCGATGTTTATATCTTAAGAACCTATAACGATAAAAAGCTATTTTTTGATAGGGGTAGTATGGTACAGTGGTGGGGGGTGTTTTTCCTAACTATGGAACGGCTTATGCTAGAAAGTTGAAACTCGGTGTGTGTATGTAAGTGAACTAGAAAAGAATTTAGATAAAAAAAAAATTTGAATATCCATTGGCGTTCAGAAGTGGGGGCAAAAAAAAAGTTCAGTCAAAATAGAATGCATATATTTTCACGATTTTTGTCATATCTACTAGGGCCGCGGTCCGAATTACGCTTTCTGCGCTTTAAGCGCGCTCACACTCGGTCCGAATTACGCTCACAACGCATACAATTTGCATGGAGGGGAAATTTTCTGGCGCTTACACTACTCACGGTTTCGAGCATATGCACTGTGTGTACGTCTTTGCAATCTGTCACATTGACGGTTAAAATTTAAAAATACTAAAATTTATTCGCGATATTGAAGAAAAATGAGTTATAACAATATTGTTGAAGAAGATGAAGCTGAGGAGCCAGATATCATCTCCAGGTCGCTATCATTGTCACACATTTCCATTACCGTTTCTACTAAAAGCACTTTTTCAAAACTCATTTTAAAATTGCTGACACAACTGATATTTGTGTGCATACGATCGGTCCGAATTATATGCGTTGTAAGCGCGCATACAATTCGGACCGACTGTAAGCACTGTTGGTAATGTAAGCACCGTAAGCGTAATTCGGACCGCGGCCTAGGTCTTCCAAAATATTGAATTCACTATTATCATTGTATTTATATCTTATAGTAGTATCACCAGACGTACTTTTCTGTTTTCACCTGCTTACACCAGAGGCGCTGCATGCGTTTTCTCTCTTCATACTTTTATCGTTACTCATTTCATTCAGTAAAGTCATGTCTCTCTTTCTGCTGTCGCTGTGGGGCGCATGTGTTTAGTATTTTGCCGATTCCCTGTTTAAACTTTTTCGTTACTATCATTTCATTCAGCAAAGTCGTCTCTCTTTCCTATATCTTTCGAGTGGTTTAACGTTTAAAAAAAAATTTATGAATAGATTGGGTAGGCCCCAGAAGTGTTCATATTTTGAAGGTTGGGGGGTATTAGGGGCGAAGTGCGAGAAGCATTTTAGACCGAAAATTTTGGTTTCTAGATCTCAGCAACCACTAATGCTAGGAAGCTAAAATTTGCAATTTGGTTAGAACTTTGATAGTGGACTCATTTGCGAAAAATTGCCGATATGGGTGGAGGGGTTGGGGAGAGGGGGAATAATGCAAATCTGTCCAAAACGTAAAAAAGCCGAGATCGACACAGTCTACAATTCATATCTCCTAAACAGTTAATGACTCAAAATTGAAATTTAATATCTGTAGGTGAAATAAGAGAATAGATCGGAATCAAATTTTTGAGTGGGTAGTGACGTTCGGGGTTGGGGTGAAAATTTTTAGGATTCGATATCTAACGAAGCAATTGCTTTAGAAAAATAAGATTTGGTGTGTGAGTAAAAGTTGATAAATGGAGTCTGTTGAAAGTAAAAGGTTCTGGTTTTAATATCTCGAGAACCTATAATGATACAAAGCTGAAACTTGGTATCTATTTTAGAGCTATGGTAGTGGCGTGTTGGAAAAATATAATTTTGAATACGGGTATTTTTTCTGTCTATAGAACGGCTTATGCTAGAAAGTTGAAACTCGGTGCAAAACAACTAGAGAAGGAATTCTGATGAAAAGGGGGGAGGGGCAAAAAAAATTATCAGTGAAAATTGAATACATGTATTTTCAGGATTTTCGTCTGCCTTATTCGTAGATCTGATCGATATCGAAAAATTTTTCACTTTCATAGGCTTGCATAATAGTTCTTTTTAAGCCTCTAAAAACATACATATAAAAACGGTTGAACACATTTTCATGAATTTCGTCACATCTTTTAAAAAATCTGCCAACAATCTGGGCGTAACTTTATTATTTTTCCGGTAGAAGTTAGGAACGCGTTCAATTATGAAATGCGGTGGAGGCTACTATGTGACTGAAAACCTATCAAAAAAAACAAGATCGTGGAAGTGAAAATCTGATTGGATCTGAGAGCTATGGAATAATTTATGAAAAAGTACACAATCACTTTACACCCCCTTAGGGGTCAATTATGGAGAAAACATAGAATAAAATTAAGTTCAATATTTGGGACGAGGTAGTAGATATGTCGAAAATCGTGGGAAAATATGCATTCTATTTTCACAGATATTTTTTTTGCCCCCCTTCTGAACGCCAATAGATATTCGTTTTTTTTTATTCAAAATTATTTTTCTAGTTGATTTAGATATACACACCGAGTTTCAACATTGTAGCTTAAGCCGTTCTATATAAAGGAAAAACACCCCCCACTTGTACCACACTACCCTTAGGGGTCGAATTTCAAAAAACCTTGAAAACACTTTCTAGGTATTCATACGAAGAATCCGTAGAATAAAATTAAATTCAATATTTGGGACGAGCTAGTATATATGACGAAAACCGTGAAAAAATATGCATTCTATTTTCACAGACAATTTTTTTTGCCCCCCCTTCTGAACGCCAATACATATTTGAATTTTTTTTTAATCAAAATTGTTTTTTTAGTTGATTTACATATACACACCGAGTTTCAACATTGTAGCTTAAGCCGTTCTATATATAGTAAATACACCCCCCACTTGTACCACACTACCCTTAGGGGTCGAATTTCAAAAAACCTTGAAAACACTTTCTAGGTATTCATACGAAGAATCCGTAGAAGAAAAATGAATTCAATATTTGGAAAGACCTAGTAGATATGACGAAAATCGTGAAAATATGTGCATTTTATATTTATTATATTTACAAATAATTTTTTTTTGCCCCCCTTTCTGAACGCCAATGAATATTCAAATTTTTTTTTTAACAAAATTACTTTCCTAGTTGATTTACATATACACACTGAGTTTCAACTTTCTAGCATCAGCCGTTCCATAGTTAGGGAAAACACCTCCCACCCCCGTACCACACTACCCCTAAAAAAATTATATTTTTCCAACATGCCACTACTATAGCTCTACCTAAATACCACGTTTCAGCTTTTTATCATTATAGGTTCATAAGATATAAACATCGGAACCTTTTATTTTTTACCCTCCCCCACCCTCACCCTCTACTCCCATATCCCCCAATTTTCTTTTTCTGCTAAGGTTCTATTGGGCCTACGTCTGGTAAAAAAATTGAGCATCTATCTCATACTGTTCTTGAGATATGAAAAGTGTTTTTTTTGAAAATTTCTTATCCCCCCCTTCCAAGTTCCGCCATCCCCTTAAAAAATTATACCTTGAGCAATCTTTATTTGTTGACCTTTCTCTTCAAACCGAATTTAATTTTTCTAGAGCAATTGGTGCCTGAGATATGGTAATCTAAAGTTTTTCACCCCCCACCACCGTACTCCACTACGGGCCGGATTGAGTCGCAGTTTTATTAGTGTCAATAATCAAAGTGAAATTAATATGAGCGCGAAAATCAGTGAATTATTCTTAATTTTCATCGAAATCTCTTGCATTTTCCATTGTATCACTTTCTTTTTTAAATAATACAGTGCGTTTTAGATTGTGATAATGTCATATTTGACATTTCGATCCACCCTTGCGATTTTTTTAAAGCATTGCGAACTTACTTGCGAATCTCTCCGACTCATAGCGTTCATTCTGTTCAGCTACATGCAACTACATGCATTTGAAACTAGTTTTTTTCCCATCCGGTATTTTGACATTTCGATCCGACTCCGACTGCGTTCATTCTGTACGGCTCTTTAGAGTGGAACACGTTCCGAACTTCTGCCGAAAAAATAATAAAGTTGCGCCCAGACCATTGGCATATTTTTTATTGTGTCTCGCTTTTGAAACACGTTAAACAACAACAAAGTCAAATACAAATACAAATAGAATTTATTGAGACTTTAGAAACTAATGATATATACAACGAAATATAGAAAATGTCTGACTGCGAGTTTAATAAAGTCAAACAGCAAATATTACATTAAAATTCGACCGAAGTCAATCAATGGTGGCAGTTAAAAACCATAATTATTAATGTAATCGCCATCTGCTCACATGGCTTAATCAGCTTGAAAATAAATAAACTTTAATTAATAAAATATCTTAAACTAAATTAACTTAACTAAGAAACTAATAATAAAAATACTAATAAAAAAAGGGAGAATAATGAATGGAATTAAATAAACTTAAAATGTAGTTATATTAAAATGTGGTGGCAAAGCTCGAAGTCCAAAAATACAATAATAAAATATGAATAAGAAGAAAATGAAAGACGTCAACCAAGAACGCTTGTTTATGGATGATTGAACCTATAATAATAAAAAATACCGAAAAAATTTTCTCATAAAATAAGTATATATGGAGTTAGCTTCAGTAAGTTCTTGTAAGTTCCTCATCTGACGTAATATAAAATTTGGGTTTGGAAAACGGTGGACAATCGGGAGGTGATAGCTCGTGTTCCGATAAAATTCTAAATGGACACAGGAAGTACCAATCATCTAGCCAAGGAGGCTCCGCAAATAAGTCGCGTATCGCTGTAAGAGGATGTGAACGCCACTTCTCAATTCGATTTTTACTGATTTCTAACATATAATGTAGGATCGGAAACACCCCAGTCTCGGAAAACAAAGAGCTATTATGATAAAACTTCTTGTTTTTGTACTTTGAAAAGCATTTCCGTAGCACCTTCCTCTCAAATATTTCAATCTGTTCTGCTACTGAAGGAGAAAGGCAGAGCCATGCTGGTAAACAGTAGGTAATGAGACCTATCATTAATGTTAAATTTAGTTAGCTACAATATTGACACTAATGCTATGTTCAGACTATGCGTTTTAAACACATTTAAGTAGGCAAAATTAACATCTCAGAAAAGTAGTGTTCATACTAGGCAACTGGTTTTATTTTGATACCTGACAGCTTGACGTAAGTTTTTCTGACAAGTAGATATTCAGCTGTGTTTCATTACCAAATTTTTGGTGTGTAAATTGTTTAAAGCAAATGTGTTTGCATAGCAGTAATAAAAAGTGAATTTGTTAGCTAATGCAGTCGTTGCACAAGCACAAAATTGAATTTCTATCGCGTTACAAAGTTTCTTTCAAAATTTACTTCGATTTCCGTGAGTGTCGTAGTGCATGTTTTCGGTTCAACACGTCGTAGCTACGTGTTTTCGTAATCGGCTTCGGGAAGTGTTTTCAGCGCATTTAACTCAATTTAAACGCGTCATTCTCGTAGTCTGTACATAGCATTACATGGAGTGAAAGGTAATTTCATTCCCCAAAAAACAAGCTATAACATGTTAATTTGTGATTATTAGTCTTGGAAATATAACAAATTATGTGAATGAGGGTTCATGTCCGAAAGACTTTTCTTTATCACCCTGATATCCGCGGATATTGAAAACTGACCCACTCTATAGAAAATCAGAAATCACCCCTTAAGATATGATAGGCTGATATGATAACTGATTTAATGTTGTTGAGTCCAACTTTAAATATTGAAAATGATGCACGATATCTTGAAATTTATAATTGGAATAATATTAAAATTTTACATTGAAAATGGTCTTTAGGAAAACTAAAAAAACTAAAAAAGTTTATTGGTTCACTATTATGTTGGCCTTGCAGCAGTGATTTTCTTGGGATGCATTTGATGCTGGTCATAGAGCTATATATATAATGGAGATGGCGTGTAGCGACTCTTTTGAAGCCGGAGGTTTTCTCGCAAAGGACCGGCGATATTCACTATGCTACTATCAGCATCTTACTGACATATATGTTAAACCCCGGTATTGAAAAGAAAAAAAGCCCAACCTTTAAATACTAGGCTAATATTTGCATTTCACTGCCACCGGGCATGAAACGCACCATACAAAAACAGTCACTTAAACTTCAAAATGCTTCACAGTGCTTTATGGTGCATTTACACTCAGCGTTTGCGACGAGCTTCTATCCCCGCCAAAAAATCAATCAATCAGATGGCTCGTGCAGTCGCACAAATCCATCAGCTCTCAACTTTTTTTCGACGCACGCTTCCATATGTGTACACCCATACAATGAAGTTGTTGTACCACACAATTCGTAGCCAATCGTATTTCTGTCGTTTCGCACCTTTCGCACTTATAGGCAAGTTGCGACGCAGAGGCATGTTGAGTGTAAATTGCTTTTAACACAGCAAAGAATACGGTCAACGAAAACCGGTTTGCAATGGCGTGATGGCGATAGCTTCTCGCCTCGAGGCGAGCCTCATGGGTGAGTGTAAGCGCACCATTCTACAGAAACGGAGTACTGCCATCTCCGTTATATATAGCTCTATGATGCTGGTGTATATCATGTGAAGTGGTATCGTTCCAAATCCGACAATTTTGGTGGTTCACATATTTATTCAAGAAATGTGTCTTGTAATTAAAAGTCACACAACGTGCGAAACGTTTTTCGAACGTAGCTCTAATTATGAAAATAAAATTTTATGATTTCCTCACGTTCAACGCTATAACCTTCCATGGTGAATTGCTATACACTTACACTACTGACAACTCACAACAAAATCGGCGGATGTTGCTTTGACTATAGTCACTGGATGACTATTGCTTTGACTATAGTCACTGGATGATTCTTCATCCAGTGACTAGGGTTCCTGGATAAACTAAGCTCTCTACCTTGGGTTTGGCAGATGTGTCGAATTCGGTCGTTAATGTACTAGAAATTGCGATTTAACCTCAATAAAATCGCCTGTTTATGTAATAGTTCGCCTGTTTTTGTACTAGCTAAAATTTCATTTTTGAAGTGTGATAGTGCGAATATGTGTGACATTTCTCGGTCAATGGAGATGGAACAAGGCGGGAAAATTCGTAAATAAAGGTAAATTTAATAAATTATTTGGAATTGCAATTTTGGTAATTCTTTTTGATTATTTCAGATCCGAAGAACCTTGCGGCAACGATAAATTAGAAATTCTGGAATTTTAAGTAAGTATTTATAATTTATGTGATAAAAGTGTTTTCTAAATTGTTCACCTTTCAAATTATAACTCCTTTTTCGTGTTTATGTTTCGCTCGTGCGCGCTACGCTCCTACTACCTTTCGTGCAGCCCCGCGGAGATCAAACTCCCTTTTCTTGTTCATGTTTGGCGGACGCGCGCTACGCTCCAACTACCTGTCGTGCAGCTCTGCGGGGCTTAAGGATTTAAACTCCCTTTTTTGCATTCATGTTTGGCAGATGCGCGCTACGCTCCTACTACCTTTCGTGCAATCCTGCGGGGCTCAGGGATTAAAACTCTCCTTTCGCGTTCATATTTGGCGGACGTGCGCCACGCTCGTCTGAAAAATTTTGGTTTTTAGTTTTCATGGCCAAACCACAAAGTAAAATTTTCCCCTTTGTGTTTCAGCCGCAGTTTGTGTTTCCACTCCAATATGTCCTGCAGTGCTGTGGGGTGCACCAACTCCCGTGTCAAAGGACACAAAATGTTTTATTTCCCGAAGGAAAAAAATATTAATTTAAAATGGGCAGTGGCAGTTAGTAGAGCCAATTGGACACCTACGGTCCATTCTCGGATTTGTGGTGATCACTTTTCACCTGAGTGTTTTGTGAACTCCACAAAAACCGAATTGATTCCGAATTCGATACCTACCCTGCTTCTTTCGGGAGTATCGAAAACAATTCGGAAGCAATTTAGGGTGTTGGGCTCAATAGAAAATGTTGGTCGTGATGTCCATCCTTCCCCTTTAGATGTAAGAGACAGGAAAGTACGGGACTTAGAGGCTTAGTCTATGCAGCAACCCTACCAGTGACCTGATTGAGTGATCTGATGTTAGAAGCACATCGAAAAACAATTGCATGAGATTTCGCAAAGAATTAAATTGGTGCTTCTTGGTATCCTTCGATTTCGTACTTCCGGTCCAAGAAAACATGTCGATGACTTCCCTTTTCGCTACAATATCAATCAACTTGTATCCAACTCGTTTGCCGTTCTTTTTACCATCAGCTGTTATGTATGTGCAAGGTACGAAAATCTGCAAAAAAAAAAGTAATACACTTAATGAGCTTTTAATATGCCACTAAACGTTTCAAACTTACCGTTCCATCTTTAAAATATTCATTTGTTAATTTATTGTTAAATTCCATAAGGTCATTCGATGTTTTTAGCGGAATATTTTGTTTAACCCACTGCTTGTGAGAGTTCTCCTTTTTTCAAAATTGTTGTCATCATTTTACATTTGCTGAGTGCATTAAACATTACGTTTTGATTTGCTTCAATTTTCGACATTGTCGTTATCATGTTTTTCTGACGTTGTTTGATGATGGCCACGTCGTTTAGCACTTGGACAGAAAATCACCAAGTACCATTTCTGTCTCGTCCCCAACGTTCTCTTGAGGAACGAATTCGGGCATCGTATCTGTTACATGCATCTTCAGTACATGGTTCCGTTTACTGAGATATCGTTGAGATTTTGAAAGACTGAAGGTCCAACTATTGACAAATATACCATGTGCTCTGGTGGCAAATTTCGGAACTATAAATGGTAGACAGAAAGTGGCAGTTGCATGCTATTTTCAGAAAAAATTGAGATTGAGCTCAAATAAGAGGGTCCTACTACAAAATATTACTTCAAGTGAACTTAAATTATTGTTATAATTAAATAAGAAGGACATATGTATCATATCATATCAAAAACAACAATTTTTTTTTGAGAAATCAATTTAAAGTACTAAAATAAAAGAAAACAGTATTGAAAAAACGGTCTACGTTCTTTTCAAATAATTTAATAATTATTTCATATTTATTTTTCCTGGAATATTAAACATTTGAGAAGTTATTTCGAAGTTTATATCTCCCATTCATATGGAAAAAATGTTCATTTTCTGACTTCGTTGTGCTGGATTGAGCCCATGATTTTCGAAATGTAGAACCGGAAATGAGCACCTTATTATCAACCAAACCGATCGCCATCAATCTTTATCATGTCTTTCATAATGAAATTAAGAGAGAATCGAAAATTCACCGAGCTCCGAATAGTAAAAATACACACGAACCGCCATATAACAGTCAGCTGACGAAAATGTGTCTATCATATCTGGTAGTTTTTTTTTCCCACCAGGTGGAGATTTTCCACTTTACCATTCGTCAATTGACGAAAGGACGATCTGAGTAAGAATGCTGCTTCTCCCGGAATCGGTCAAATCGAACTCAATTCCGATCATCGAACAGAAATCGTCACCGAACAACGAAAATTCTGAAGAAGCGGTCATTGTCCGATCGGATCCATTCTACGAGGAAACCGGTTCAAATTTCTTTGTCTACTTCTTTTCGGAATGTTCGCGTGCATTCTTCTCTACGTCGTCTACAACAACAAATCGAAAATTCTGGCATTGATCCTGAAAGGACGCCGTTCGCAAAGTGGACGAAACGGACGTCGAAAGTATACGACAGCCTATCGATAGCTCGACACAAATCTCGAGGAAGCGATCAAATCGTCAACGACCAGCGGCCGAACTTTGCAAATCATTTACTGGAGTCGAAAATGCCGCCGTCCTGCCCAATATCATCGCCACTATAGTCATTGAATGAAAAACTCATCCAGTGACTATAATCGCCGCCGGCTCGGCGGTTCCTGCTGCCTTTCGCAATCATTTAAAACATTTTATGAACTGTATTTTCATTTTATTTATTTCTAGTATTTCTTTTTGGAAAATTTTGTTACACGGTTCTTAGGTGCTTAGTTAGATTTAGCTGTCACCGCCGTTGCTACCGTCGCTGCTGCTGCGTTCGTCGAGGACTGCGATTTCAGGCACGGCTCCCTTGTAACGCAGATTTTCCGTGTATTTATTCACGTTTCGTTTTATAGTTTCACTCGTTTGTTCTTGAAATTGTTCAACATTTCCCGTTAAGTTTGTTACAATGGCTTGGGGTGACAAGCGGCAATTTCTGCGAGGTATTTTCGACACCTCGTCATCTTTAACCGATAGTATAATCGTAAGAACACATTATTTTTCGCCTTGTTTATTAGTTTCGAAAAGAACTTATAACAGAAACTTGTTTTTATGAAACGAAGTATGTATTTTACAAAAAAACAATACTTGTACAACATTTTTTTTATTTAAATGCATCAATAGCAATTTATTAGTTTGATATGGCAAGACACACTACTACTATCTGCCAATTTTAATCATAATATAGAAAATTTAATATTAAAATATTTTTAACGATTTGATTTGCGAAATGCAAAAGTCAAATCACAGCTGACACCAAAATTTCACTTTCCAAGTTCGAAAACAACACACTCCATCTACTTCTAATTCCCACAATCTGAACGCATTTACCTCTGTCCCGCTCAATAAGGGAAATAAATTTTCCAAATTATGTCCCTTAGCTTTCGAAGTTCCATAAACGAGCTAAAATCAAGTAAAAAATGGTATATCTGAAAGCTATTATCAGACATTATTTAATGTTTATTTGCGGTTTTAGAACGATATCAATATAAAAAAAAGTTCGAAAAGTGCAAAACTCGACTAATCACTCCAGCTACTTCTAATTCCCACAATCTGAACGCATTTACCTCTGTCCCGCTCAATAAGGGAAATAAATTTTCCAAATTATGTCCCTTAGCTTTCGAAGTTCCATAAACGAGCTAAAATCAAGTAAAAAATGGTATATCTGAAAGCTATTATCAGACATTATTTAATGTTCATTTGCGGTTTTAGAACGATATCAATATAAAAAAAAGTTCGAAAAGTGCAAAACTCGACTAATCACGTACAATTTTTTCGAAACTTCAAATCAGAAAACTTGTCTCACATGAGATAGCGAAATAGGTAGTCCATCTATATTGACAGGTCCCTGAAACGTAGTGGGAGATTGACGTTTCGGAGAATTAGTTCAACATGAAATATAAATTTATTATTATGTCGGCTTCAATGTCAACTTTTTATTTTTTAAGCCTGGAAGTGCATTCCGTATTTATACAAATATGATTTAGAACCGCTTTGTCTGATTTAAAACTGTAACAATGTGGACAAGTGTTTGGCACCTTCCACAACAAGATTACGAGTTCAGTTAAGAATCGTTAGGATTCTGACGTTTCACGTGAAATTCCGAAGTAGGCAAGGCAACTCATCTCGAATTTGTACAAATCGTGGTAGCATGAATTAACTAAAATTCCCTTCGTAAAAGTACGGACGCGATCTAAATTTAATTCATTTACAGCTTAGACGTGCAGTCGAGCACTTATTTTTTATACCTTTGTTTGGGTAATATGTTTTATTAAGTAATCGTGAAACTTGGGTTAAAATTTTAGTTCCGTGAATAATGGGTGAAAACGGAGAAACTGTGACTTTGGTTCCACTGCCACCTGGGCGACTGCAGCAGACCGATAATCCGAAGGTGAATTTGTTTTGTTCAACCGTTAATTATTTGAACTCTGCTTAGTATTTACGCAACTGCTTCCTGTTTTTTTTGCAATTGCTGTTGCTGGTGCTTTGAACAACTTTTATTACCAGCTATGGTGGCTTCGGTCGGTACTGCTTAAAAATATCAACTTTTGATTAAATGTTTGTAGTTTTCCGGTGTCAGTGGACACCCCCAAATTTCATTTTCGCATCTAAATCGCAGTATTTTGGCAACCGAATTCTAGAATATTAAAAGGCATTAACATAGCTCTGAAGGCATTTCCACGGTTGCCAGACGTACGAGAATTCTCGTACACGTACGCGAATTGTGCCTTCGGTACGATGTAAAAGGTAGAATGTATTCTCGTACGCAAAAGTACGAGAATTTCGTTATTCATCAAATATGCTTAGTTATAGTAAGTGTCCTCAAATTATGCGAGGAATTCAGAATAAGATTCAAACGGAATTCAGAATAGAATTCATAGCACCTTTTCCAAATTTGAAAAAAAAAAACCGCCAAACTGCAAGAAATTGCGAACTTCGATTTGTAGATGGCACGACAACGCCGCTTCGCATGTTCTGTCTTCGTTCTGCTGTCTGCTCTATCATCTTTCTTTCTTTCTTGTTCTCTCTAAGTTGTCGGTTGTCGCACGTCGCAGTGCTGCTGTGTGAAACTCAAAGTGGAAAAAATAAAAATGGATGATTGGTGGATATGGATTTGTCGTTGGGCAATGCGTGCATCATCAATTTTTACACTTTGCAAATGAAAACGATGTTGAGGAAGAAATTGAATTCTTGTAGACCCATTTTGTTATTTGTTTATTGTTTTTTTGTCATAAAAACAATGATAAAATATTTACATAAATTTTATCATTGTTTTTATGACAAAAAAAAAACCAAATCACAAAATGGGTCTACAAGAATTCAATTTCTTCCTATGTCACAATGCAAGTTTTTTAGTTTTAAAAAGAAAATATTTTTATTTACATTTTTTTCACATAAATATATGTACGAATTTATTATATTTCAAATCTCCTGGAAGGAAATTTTTCAAGTTTTTTTATTTTAAAAAAGAAAATAAAGTCTTATTTACATTGTACGTAATTATTATATTTTAAATCTTAAGGAAGGAATGAGGAAGGCATCTATTTCTTCCTGGGTTGTGAATTTTGTCTAACGGTTAAAAAACTGGATTTATTGCGTTCTCAATAATTAGAATAAGATCTGTTATTATTAATATTAATTAATAAATTATTATTTTACTCTAGCTAGTCAACGCCTCCCATAATAATATTTTAAACATATATGAAAGAATAAATGATTCCAGTGACCAAAATGCTGGCTGAAAAAGCCAAAATTCATGTAAATGTTATTTGACATTTAAATTTAGCTGTGGAAGTTAATTAAGAACATTTGTATTGCAAAGTATATTCTTTCATACAAATATATTGAAAAGTGTATAATATCACAAAATACTGCCTGACGTATTTTTTTTTTATTTCATTCCTACCAGCTATCATTGAAAATCATAAAATATCGTACTAAAGCACACTACAGACTTTAAAGATAACTGCATCATACCAGACATACCAAATAAAACTCTTGATTGACAGAGAAAATCAAAACGCTGAACGTACGAGAATTTTGTGTGCGGTACGCGAATTTTCACAGGGTTGTACGAGAATCGCATCTTAGATTTCTGGCAACCCTGGGCATTTCTATAAAATCATTTAATGTATCAGCTGGTTGTATGATCTTAAAAATTTGAACCTGTATTGTATGATTGTAAGTCGTTAAGGAATATAAAATTGAATTGCAGGTACTAGAAAAAAATATTAATTTATTCCAAAGCTTGGTGAACATCATTTTCGATTTCAGAAGAAGTCGATGACGATCTTCATTTCTACAAAATTTAAAAGCCCAAACAGACTGAGATCTCTCACATGTATGAAAAATCTAGTAGATTTTCAGAGTTTTGTTAAAATTACGAGATTTCGCCTAATCCAGTTTGAAATCTTGGCACGTAAATAAGCTGTATTTTGAGACCGCCAGAAAAGTAGTATATTTAATTTTTATTAGTTCTACAATCATACATATGTATTTGGTAAAACTAAATATTGGGCATTATGATCTGAACCCTACATCTCATAATAATGTATTAGGTATATGTACAGGGTAGGCCAAAAGTCACTATGGGGTTTAAAGTCACCATGGGGCTTAAAGTCACCATAGGGTTTAAATTGATCGCTGATTTAAATAATAAAATTCTATTATTCTGGTTCTTTGTTCAGTTGTGAATCTCCCCATTATTTATTCTCTAGGTGTTATTTATATAATCTGAAAAATAATAAAAAAAAAATATATTAACGGTAAATTTATTAAATTTTTAAACCCCATGGCGACTTTTGGCCCACCCTGTACATATTCACATAATATGGTGATTTCTTTTCTGCAAAAAAATGTGACCCGTTTCTGCCCTCAATTTTTGTTCTAGCAGTTCCGCTGTTCTATTCTCAAATTTTTTTTGACCTGCTAGAAAAAGGGGTTTGAGTCCGTGGCTAAAATTGACCTGAAAACTCGCATTTCTTGCCCCGAAAATTTCGGCGGTGCAACTCCTTTAACCTCAAATGTGCGTAAGAAACGATGAAAATAAGAAAAAAATATCCTACGACAACAGCGGCAAACGATTTAAAAGCATAAATTAAACTGTCCAACGGGTGATACGGTAATTAGAAATCATACGGAGTGTAGTGTAAATATATTTAAATTTACATAATAGCTTTTTGACCTGAAAGCGTTCTATTGTCAATTGACCTGTCGGACGGAACTGTCAAAAAAGAGGGCAGAACTGCAATAATTTTGCATCTTTACAGGTCACATTTTTTTTGAGAAAAGAAATCACCATAGTCTCCTTACTGAGTCGATCTATAATTTAGATGACTACAACCACAACCTAACCTAACCTACTCCCTTTGATCAGGTAGCTAAGGATAGGACACCCCGGTGTACAAGCCCGAAAAAAATAGAGACCAATATTATTTTGTCAGTACCAGGTATCCAGAGATGCCATGGGATCTTGCGTGTCAAAAACACACGTAAAATTATGTAGGAAAATTTTGTTGTTTATTTTTATTAGTTGTCATGGTAACCTGAAATTACATACATAGATTACAAAGAGAGTATAATAAGTTTGATCCAGCTCAAAAGCTTGAAACGTTTAGATCGAAGCCTCAGACCAAAAAAAGTTAAATGTTATTTTTGCTTATTTGGGGATAAGATCTCTAAATGCGCTTGACATCCGTTCGCCCGCCCGTTAATATGATAACTCAAAAACGTCAACTGACAACTGTATGTTTATGCAATATATATAATACATGCAAAATAAAATTAAAAAGCCCGCCAAAATTTTTGCTTCTAAAATGTCAATGCCCCTGATTTAAATCGCATAATTTTGACAAGTAGATTTTGAAATCTCGAAAAGCGTTTACAACGCTCTGAAAACATTTGTTTTACAACAACTATGATGATAAAATTACTAATTTATTTTGTAAATTTAATTTGAATGAACAAGAGTCGAAAGCTTGCATTATCATGCAATTTGAAATTATGTAATATTTTATACAGGTATAGTTGTGGTGTCCGTGTCAGATAATTTTAGAGCTGTTCAATTGAAAATGACATTGACATTTGACGTTAAAAAAATATATTTAATTTCAAGAGGTCTATTAGCCCTACGTTTGGTAAAAATTTTAAGCATCTATATTACACTGTTCTTGAGATATGAGAAATGAATTTTTAGAAAAATTCTTATCCCCTCCACATTCATGCTCCAAAGCCACCTGAAAAAAATTAACTTTCAGCAGACTCCATTTATCAACCTTTAAGCTCAGTACGGACCTCGATGAAAATTTTCATTCGTAAATTTACTATATATCTCTCCCATCTCCACAATGAAAAAATCGTTGTGTAGAATAATGTGGAGAAGTAAACAGCTGATCTTCTGTTTGACTTTTACAATTGTCAAAGTGACGGTTTTTTGAAAATGTAGTATCATGGACATTAATATATGTGCCCTTTTTTAACATAAAAATTAAATTGAAATCACAAGATAAATCTTAAAATAAAAGCACAACTCAAAATATCCACTTCCGACTTCAAAAATGACAATTTTTAATGACAATTTTTTTCTTCATTTTATCATTTTATCACTTCACGGAACCAGAATTGACCCCAAGGTCGGTTATAAAATGGTGTAACTTCATTATTACAGCGAATTTCTATATGAAATTTTTAGGGTAGTCACTTAAAGGACGGTACTTTCGAATAATGACCTTTTTGGAAAATTAATTTGTTTGAACTATCCAGCTGTATGTTACCCCTTAAGAGAAGGACAACAATTTGGGTATGAAAGAGAGAATGATAATTTTGTGTTAGGCTGTTAAATTTTTTTGGTCTTGAATTGTTTTCATAATAGCATCGGCGTTAAAAAATGAAATACCTCTCATATTGCGCCACGCACATGTGTCCTTTTTAGTGCCTGCACTGAACAAACTGAAAATTTCTTTATGAAATTTTTAGGGTAGTCACTTAAAGGACGGTACTTTCGAATAATGACCTTTTTGGAAAATTAATTTGTTTGAACTATCCAGCTGTATGTTACCCCTAAGAGAAGGACAACAATTTGGGTATGAAAGACAGAGAATGATAATTTTGTGTTAGTCTGTTAAATTTTTTTGGTCTTGAATTGTTTTCATAATAGCATCGGCGTTAAAAAATGAAATACCTCTCATACTGCGCCACGCACATGTGTCCTTTTTAATGCCTGCACTGAAGACACCCAAACGCAATTGAAAACTAACACTATCAGACTTCATTAGGCAAAAATTAATTTATCGCCGATCCAGTTGTACTACTAGATCGAAATATTTGACAGTTCTACATTTTCAATCGGTCGCTGTCAATTCAGTTCGTTTGTGCATGGAAAATTTTGTGTGAGTTATATTTTGGGCGCGCTTTTATTTCTCTAGTATATCTAGTAGCAAACTGTATAGTATATTTCACTCTACTCCGAAAGGTACATTTTTCGTTCGTTTTCGTTTCTCCATCCGTCGTACGCATTACATTGAAATAATTATGATAAGAATTTCAACGTAATATCTCAATGGGCTTGTGATGTGAGCTACGTACCTTTAAACGGTTTTGCGTACGGCAGACAGACGGAAGTAGTGTAGATGTACCAATTCCAGTGCAGGTGGTGGAGACGGTGGAAGCTTTTTTCGCGGTGGAGCTTTTATATGGTGACGTCATAGACCAGGGGTGGATCCAGACTTTGCTGTTGGGAGGGCGGAAATTTTTTTGCTGTGGCTATTTTGTTTGATCAAGTTTTGTGTGAATTTAGCTACATAGACAGCACATAGCAAAAAAAGGGTCATTTAATGACAGGATCACATTGTTTTCATCTTATTAATTCATCAAGATTCGCCAAAGTTGTTACCTTACCATCTCCGATTCTTTTAAAAAAATTTGTACTTGAAGAACTAATGAAAAAAATAATAGAAAGTCAAGTTTTTATTTCTATCTCATTTTTTAACTAACAAAAACAACAAATATCTTTGAAATAAGCCCTACTTGATTATTCAGTGATAAAAATTACCAAAAATATGAATTTTCAAAGAGAACTCGGACTTCTTTTTTGGTAAATCTTTAATATATTCATGTACATACTTTAACAAAAAAAAAATAAAAAAAATTGAAATAATATTTTTTTTCACTAATTTTTCGAGTACACAGATTTTCAAAAGAATCGGCGATGGTAAGGTCACTCTGATAACACTTGTAACAGAACTTATAATATGTATTTTACAATATTGCAAATCTATGGTAGCGTGGGTGATACAAAGGTAGACCGGACGAATAATGCTAGCATAAATTATATCCGCTAATAATGAAAACTCCTATAATAAAACTACAGAACATTAGTTCTTCAACATTTTAGACCCGATCCCATTGAGATCCCAAGTTAATTTTTTAGTAGGTATTTATTTTTCGAAAAACAGTATATCCTACGAAATATAAAAAAATAACCGTTTTGAGATATTCAAGGATATAGGACAAAATATTTGTCATGAAAAAAATTTCAAGGTTAATTCTTATTGTGTCGTCTTTAAAATAAGCTATATTTTACTATTCTAGGATAAAAATTACCCGAGATATGCATTTTCAAAGACGACTCGGACACCATTTTTGCTAACATTGCCAACATAACTAACATATCTATACTGGAGTCACGATCGGCTGCAGCCAATCATAGAAAAGACTCCCTCGATTTCTTATATATTTATCAGTTTTCCTTGGAACCATTCAAAAATTGTGTACAAAATTTCAAATTCGTAACTAAAAGATTACTTGAGTTATTAGTGAGTTCCGTAAATTATGTGTACATATTCACATGATGTTTGTATTTCAGCTACACGAAGGACTAATAGGATTTTTTTCATAACCATAAATTTAGCTTCCACTATTGAAGAACGAACGTATACAAAATTTCAAAGTAGTAGCCTTAGGCGTTCCGAAGTTATTGATTAATATTCTTGAACACGTGATTTAAGGGCTTATGCGGGTCTTGAAGAATTATATAAATTTAATTAATTGTATATAAAAGTACTACAGTTAAACAACATTCTGTGGAAATTTCGAAGGAAAATACAAACAAATCAGCCATTGAAAGTCTCGTGAAGTTGACCATTCGAAAAAAGTGTCCTCACGGTAGTCACCGTAAATCGAGGACATAAGCCTTTAAGGACATTTTGTATGGCAGTTACCCGAAAGGTCTTAGCCTTATAAATTAAACTAAACAACCAGATTCAAAATTTGAAAATTCTAGGTAAAGGCGTTCTTGAGTTATCATGCTAACGGACAGACTGACGGACATACGGACGTCAGGCGGATTTGGAGTTTTTGGCCACAAATAAACAAAAAATAATATATAACTTTTTCGTTCGAATTTTAGAAATTATTATCTCAAAAACTATTTGCTCGATTTTATCCATATTAGTTTTATTCGGAAATATGTATATATGTTGAGGTACCCTAATAATTTTTTTTTATAAATATATATCAACTAGGGACGCTGCTGTCAGGGTCGGACATGATAAAAAAGTTCGTAATTTTTGGTGATTCTTGATAAAATTAAAAATGGTGGGTCAATGAAATTTTCGATAAGTCATAATAAAAGCTAGAGAACGTAGAATTTTTTTTTTAAAATTTGTTTTGTTAAAATGGCGAACTTTTGAAAAAAAAACTAAGAAAAAACGAAAAAAATCGCTAGAAAATTGCTTATAACTTTTTGAATATGCCATATATCGCAAAAATCCTACGTACTTCTCTGGAAAAAACAGTTATCAATAGCCTGTTAAAACCGCAAGTCCAAAAGTTCAAAATTGTTTAAGTAAAACGGGTGGCAAGCTCAAAAAACCTTGTTCCGAGAAAAACGCGTTTAAAGTTTTAAGATTGTAGGTGTTTTGGCCGATTTTCATGCCCCAAGTCTGAATTTCAGGTACTTACAGGTTACGTACGTACCTGTAACTATAGGACAACATTTTTGGGACCCTAAAGAGACTTTTGAGACAAAATTTTTTTTTTCGATATTCCGAAGCCGCTACTGTGGCCTGCACCCTTAATTCGGAAAGAATTAAGCGATCTTTGCTTAAATAATACGTGCGAGGATGGTGGTCTACATTTGACTTGTTTCTATGTAAGTTGAAATGTTTGTTTCTCTATGCAGCATTTGGTGTAATTTGGTTTTGAAAAACTATTTCCTCGATAGCTAAATCCAGGAACAAAAAATTGTCTCATGAGAATGAATATTCGAAGAAAATCGATGCTGATCAATGGTCACAACGGAATTCGAAACAAGTTTGCTGTTCGTTACAAGATTGTAAATATGTTGTTGTTGTTTGGTGTGGGGAAGACACACTAAAAGGCGAGTCTTGAGCATTCAGGCCACCCATTATACTCGAATCCCCAGTCTCTACTCGAACTTTTTCGTCCTCCTCACGTAAATATGCTACTCTTGGTATTTGTAGAATAGTGTTTTGAAAATAATTCCTGTTTTTGGTTTTTCCTCAAATTCAGCACTGGGATAGGAATTTAGAGCATATGGCACGAGGGTATCTAAGACATTCTTCGATTGCCAAGGACAAATGTAATTTTATATGTAAATTAATTTAAATTTGGTTTTAGTTAATTAATTTCAAAGCGATTCCTTTTCGATGCAGACAATGAAACAATTACAGTCGCAACGACTTACATATTCCTTCAGTCCAAAGCTTCCACTGATTCGGTTTGTTATCTCGATTATGAGACCATGGTTTTTAGAAATTAACGAAATCCGCACATTTGGGCGGTCCCAAAGTTATAGTAATTTTGTTTAATTTTGAAATTTTCTAAATTTCATATATGCAAGCTTTCATTAAAATTTTTATATATAGACCGGCAAATATGACTGTATTAACATATCACTCTGCGCAATTCGTAGGGATGTGATTCTGCCAAGTAAATATGTATATTTGAACTCTTTAATCGCAGTAGTTAAGAGGGCAACAAAAAGAAATGGTATATAAAAAAAACATTTTAAAAAATGGAAAAAAGGTGTCGGGTCCAACAAAAAGTGATGATGTTCACAGAGTCGGCTTTATTTCTATTAAATATTTCCACTTACGTTTGTATACAAATTTGTGATATTAATTTTCTCAAGAAACCCGACAATCGCTCGGAGAAATATCACCCTCCAAATTTTCCAGATTAAAAGCAACCAATAAGTAAACTTTGCACATCATCATTTTGCCATACGACGAGCAATTGTCGAGTTTCTTGAGAAAATGAATATCACAAATTTGTATACAAACGTAAGTGGAAATATTTAATAGAAAAAAAGTCGACTCTGTCATCACTTTTTGTTGGACCCGACAACTTTTTTTACATTTTTCAAAATGTTTTTATTTATGAATTACTGTCTGTAAGAGTATTTCGTAGACATACTTGTAAACATCATATTTATACCAAATTCGACATACTTGTTAACAACATATCTATATCAAATTCATGTACTCGTATAATAATAAGAAATGAAGTGATTTTAATAGGAGGTAATCAAGTAACTTTTCAGCGTGATTTGGCCCGATAAGGGTTAATAAAAATCGACAGCTACCTAAAAAATAGAATGGAAATGTTGATGATAAAAAATAACATAAACATACTAAATATTGTTAAGAGTTAGTTGTTTTTTCCGGTGTTAGTGGAGTGAAAACTCCAATACGAAATCCCCGACTGTTGATTATCGCCTTCCTGAGGACATGACAAATTTGGAAAGAACTTTCACTGGAGAGGCCAGTTTATCATACGATTGTGTTAGACTAGGTCCGAAGGAGCTGTTTCGTCATCGGAAGGCAGAAGGCTCGTCAGAGGGTGTATTGTAGCCAACTTTCCGAAACACCATGACAGCTGGTGGAACTGCTGAGGCAAATTCTATATAGCAACATCGTATTCCAAATTCATTTCCACGAAGAATGTAATCGTGAAATAGCCTGACATCTACCTTATACTAAAGGCGGGTGGTATATGGCTATGAAATGGTTGCAACGTATTGTATATCGTATTGGAGTTTTCACTCCACTGACACCGGAAAAACAACTAACTCTTAACATTAATAGCTTCAATGGTAGCTTCACCATGAAAAACTAGTAACAAAAAAAATACTAAATATTCTGAGGCGACTTGGGCTAAGCAGGTCATGGTTTTTATTTCTTGGTGCATTTCATATGGTTTTGTTTACATATTTCTTCAAGCATATCATATATCATCTACCAAGTGGCCAGCATATTTCTTCGAGCATATCATTTATGAACTAAAATGAAACCAATTTTTTTTAATCAAAAAAACTTTTATTGAAAATTCTTTCTCTAAGCTTACTACAAAATATTGGATCTAATATTTCAGATTGAAATCTGGCTCCGTCGCGGCAAAGACAATAGACTCTATAAGATGTCTCAAGGCATTAAAAACGAACAAAAGAGCTTTCAGATCAGTTACACAATCAGCGATTATTGAAAAAAACTTTCGCAAACTGCCTAGCTTCCCTGTTCACAAAACTGACAAATGCGGTTTCCTTGGAGACCGTAAACGGGGAAGTTTGTTTGCATTGTTGCCTTTTTCCACATATTTTCATTTTGATTTGCTGTTCTAGATTGCATTGGAATTGAATATTTTGCGACTTTAGAAAACATTTAGGATTTTTTTTTTAGTTTTCCGATAATCGAAGTAAAAAAAATGGATTTTGTCAATCAAGTCGATAGTATCGCAAACTAAATTACTCGGAGGTCGCTAGTATAACACAGAAGAAAAAAATCTACCAGTGGTCGTGTTGGACGATGGATGGAGGATAGAAAAAAGTGGATGAAAGATGGTGGATGGAAGATGGTGGATAGAGAATGGATGATGGTGGTTGGAGGATGGTGGATGGACGAAGGTGGATAGAGGAAGGTGAATGGAGGTTGGAGAATGGAGGGTGGGGGATGGTAGACAGAGGATGGAAAATGATGGATAGAGGATGATGGATGGAGGATGAATGGATGGAGGATGGGGGATGAAGAATGGTGAAAAAAAAACGCGATATGATATTCGCTGTCCGAATACCGGACTACAATAAAACTTTGAAACTCAACAAAAAAGATAAGATCTTGAAAAAAAATTAAGAAACACAAAGTGCCGAAAAGACTGAATACAACGAGAGTGAAACAGACATTCTATTGTGAGTCTTTTATTGTAGGTGTACTAGGCGAATAGATAGGAAACTGTTGTATAGCGCTCTTTTAAGGGGTTTTCCTACCATGTCCGCTCGAAAAATGCGTGTTTTTTAAAAAATTCATAACTTTGAAAGTACAAAAGACTTTTTTTTAATTTTTGGACCCAAGGTTTATTACAGTTTGAGGAACGTTTGACACAATTTTTAATAAAAAATAAAAAAAAATGGCGGCGCTGTGCATATTTCCCCGGAGGCCCTGTCATCGTTTTCTCCATCAATATGCATCAGAAAATAAAAAATAAAAAATGGGCTTGTTCGTGGGTAGTGTAGCTAGAATGTAGCGTAGCGAATTTTTTTTTCGACTTTTTTTGAAATTTTGGTGGGCCGAGGAAAAAAAAATCGCATTTTTTCCTAAGAAAACATCGAAAAACGTCAATAAAAAAACAACTAATGTAGCAATCTTAAAAATCCTACGCTACTCTTTTCATAATACTTTTAAAAGTATTGTGTTCAAATTTCAGAGCCATCGGCACACTAGTTTACGAGATATCGTGTTACGAGTTCCGAAAAGAGTAGTTTTGAGATAAACGTAAAAGAAAGTAGGCTTGTTTGCTGTATCGCAAGGGTCTTCGTCGGTTGTCGTGCAGGAAACGTAGCTGTAATTTCGGCAATTTTGCGATTTTCAATACCGCCAATGGCTTAAAATGTGCGTAACATTTCAAAGTTTTTTTATAAAAAAATAAAAATAAAAATGAAGACAAAAAAATGTCCATGGTAGGAAGACGCCTTAAAGGAAAACTGGTGCATTATTAAAGACGTCTATTCTGTACGAGGTCACTTTATTGACTGATGCTTAGCGCTAACTTAATGCTAATTGCTACAGTGTTGCCAGATCATGTCGGGTTTAGTACACAACATTTCCCCCAAAAAGACTTATAATTAATCAATTCATTATTATTTCATAGTTTAACATTTTAATTATTTAGTTATTAGTGAATATTGTAAAGTCATAATAATTACTTTGCTTTATTTCTTAGTCTTTCTGACCTTCGAAGGACAACATTGTCCGTAATTTCGGAATTTTCAATTTCAGTACATGAATTATCATTTTTCTTTACAATATTCTCTAATTGTTCATCAATTACAATTTCTTGGCTATCATATGGCTTTATAGCCGAACTATTATAACTAAATTCAACATGACGTTTTTCTTTTCTAGGCTTTAGTTGACTACCATGAACTTTTCTATTTTGGCCTCTTAAACAAATAATATAAATACTTTTCGTTAACTTTTTCTCAACTATTCGAGGAATCCATTTTACAAAATTATCGAATACATTTCTTAACCATATTAATTCTTTATTTTTAAATTCATAGAAATTCTTATTATCCTCTATATTTTTGATTGGACACTGGTGCTTCGTTTTATTATTATTTTTGTTTAGTTTATTATACACCATTATTATTTTCAATCTTCTTTGTCAATTTTACGTTTCCGTTACGTATTTCACTCTTACTTTCCTTTATTTGATCTAAAATAGTTCTAGGTTTATACGAAAATATTGTAGAAGAAGGAGTTTTATTAGTTGTGGTGGTAGGGGTATTCCTATATTTAAACAGAAAATTGTCTACTTTAAATTCTATTGGTAGTTGTCTTGTCTTTCCATCAATTAAATATTTCTTAAGGCTTGTTTTCACGGTTTGAACCACTCTCTCTGCGATACCATTGGATTGTGGATGATATGGTGGAGATGTGGTTAATTTAATTCCATTAGCCTTGCAAAAATTTTTTAAATCCTGTGACATAAACGGCGGACCATTATCTGATACCATTTCTTGAGGTAAACCAAAAATTGTAAAAGTTCTACGTAAAGTTTTAATCAATTCAGTATCAGTGGTCCTTTTCATTAGCGTCACGTCCAACAATTTGGAGAACGTATCTACCAGTAATAAGAAAAGTGAAAAAAATCAATGTGTATACGCTCGAAAGGAACTGCAGTTTTAGGCCAGGTACTCAACCCTACTGGACTAGGCTTATTTGATAATTGTTGACATACTTCACAGCTTTGAACGAAGCTCTCAATGTCATTATCAATACGTGGCCACCAAATTGTACCGCTAGCAGATAAATTCATCCTCACAACTCCTATATGGCCCTCATGTATTGTATTTAAAATCTGTTCTCGCAGAATTACCGGAATGACTATTCTATTTCCCATTAGAATGCACTTGTCCTGCACAGATAAATCAATTTTTCTTTTATAGTAATCATTTAATGCACCGTTTACCTGTTTTGGCCAACCATTTTGAATAAACTCAATTACCTTAGACAAGTTCTGATTTGCTTGGGTTTTTACGATAATTTCCTGCAAATCAATCGGCATTTTCCCAGTTATATTGAAAAAATTAATGCATGTTCCGTCGACGTCAGTAGTATCTGCTACTGGAAGTCTGGATAGCGCATCTGCATTTCCCATTAATGATGGCTTCCTATACTTTATCGTATAGTCATATTGCGACAATATTAATGCCCAACGATGCAATCTAGCTGAAGCAACAGCTGACACATTTTTGTTACCAAATATCATCTCAAGCGGCTTATGATCACTATATTTGAAGAATTTTTTTCCATAAATATATTTGTGGAACCGCTTCACGCCAAATATTATGGCTAAAGCTTCGCGCTGTATCCGAGCGTAGTTTTTCTCCGCGTCGGAAAGTGTACTAGACGCAAAAAGGATAGGCCTTTCATCCCTATTGCTCTCAATGTGAAATAACACAGCGCCTATGCCATCACCACTCTTAAATTTTTTCTACATTTCAATAATTCACTTCCCGCGAATAATTCTGTGTAAGTTTTAATTGATATTACCGACATACACGCACCGGTGTCAATCTCCATACTCAAGTCTATATCATTTACTTTTAACAATATTGATAGAGGAAAATTACTTTTACTATTTGAACAAACATAACCTATTTTAAGGTTGGATAACTCAGATGACTCCATGCTGTCTACCCTCTGCTTACAATCAGAATTGCTCCGTTTGCTGCCACAATTGCGGGCGTAGTGGCCTAAGCCTTGACAACGGTAGCATCTAATTTCATCTTTTTTCTTTTTGTCTGTCCCTTTTGTAGTTTGTTGTGGAGATTTGCCACTAGATTTACTTCTGTGTCGAGATTGATTGTGTTGGTGATTGTGCTGTTGATTGTGCTGTTGTGATTTCTTATTGTACTTTACCGATGCAATAAAAGGTGAACTGGTTTGGTGCATGCCCTTGACCTCTTTCAGCCTTATTTCCATGATTAAAGCAGTTTCACATATTTTTTCAAACGATTTTGTTAGCGGCTCATCTAACAGTTTTCTTTGGATGCTTTCATCCCGTTGTGATAATATGAATTTATCACAAAGCGCTTGCTTTAAATATGCACCGTAATCACATGATTCTGCTAATATTTTTAGCTCCACTTTAAAATCCGTCAACGGTTCGCCATCTTGTAGCGTTCTTGAAAGAAATTTATACCTCTCCATGCGGACATTTTTCTTCGGCTTAAAATGGCTTTTTAAAGTTGTAATGATAAAATCATACGTACATTCCTTAGGAGATTTCGGCGAAATAAGCGATCGTAGTATCTTGTACACTTCACTACCGGCTGAACTGACGAATAGTGAAACTTTTAAATTCTCCGGACATTGTTTAAAATTAAAACGTGTTCCATGCGCTCTGCATACTGCTCGAAGTCGTCCTCGATTAAAAAAGGTTCGATGTTCGCCAACAGTCCTGTCGCAGGCGAAAAACTCGTCGTGGCTTTTAATTCCTGTTGCTGCGCCATCCTCGTCGCCAGTGTTGTATAGTGCTCCTTTAGAGGAAAACTGGTGGATTATTAAAGACGTCTGCTCTGTACGAGGTCACTTTATTGACTGATGCTTAACGCAAACTTAATGCTAATTGCTACAGTGTTGCCAGATCATGTCGGGTTTAGTACACAACAGAAACAAATTTTTGAATGTGGCAGTGGCGTACGGAGGTTGAGGCTTAACAATTTTAGATTACGATTTTTCACGAAGTGATTGCATTAGACAAATAAAATTCGGTTTGTGTATAAGGGTTGACTAATGAAGTTTGCTGAAGTTAACATTTTTTATGTGGGCAGCGGAGCATAAAAGTGGAGGGATAAATATTTTTCTAAAAAATTCACGTCTCATTTTTCAAGAACAGTGTGAGATAGAATTTTAAATAGGTACGAAAGCGGGTATTGAAGTTGATCTCAGATCGGGTATCTCTCGCCGGCACTTACTACTGTCGTCCGCTGTCTTGAGTGGATCTTTTGGACGAGTACTCCTTCGAAGTCAAATCTTGAGGTCCTCCGTACCCCGGTTCTCACGAGTTATGTTTCCGTATGTGAATCCGGAAGCTCGGGAACGGCTCAAGCATCCAATGAAAACGAATATCGAGTTCCCCTTCCTGTTCCCTTCAAAGTTTAAAACTTTGGAAGAAATTTCTCATTAGAGAAGTGTTGGAGCGAAATCGCCGACGATAGCCGAGGAATTTCGAAACAACTGGTAGAGTCTGCCCGCTCGAACTCTTTATTTATGCAAACTAGACGAGAATTAAGAAACGTCACTCGAAGATAGCTCATAAACCTTGCGCCTGTAACAAGCTTTGGACATGTTTATTCAACACGAGATCTGTCCTATGTCTCAAAAATGCCGGACGTATTTTGTCAAGAAAAGAGGAAGTGGTCACGGCGAAGCCAAGACTAGCCGTGCGTACGGCGAAAACCTATAAAGGAGACGAACCGCGATTGCGCGGGTCTCATTGTTGTCGGAACATGGAGTTGAAGTAAGAAAGAAAAAGTTGAAAACGAAGTGGGATCGTTACAATATTGTGAGAAGCTGAAAACGAAGTGGTATCGGAACACGGAGTGAATGAAAGGAGGGAAAACTGAAAACTAAGGTGGCTTAGTCGCGGAATTCTTGAGATTACGGACGGCAGCGGCGGCTCATTAAAGTCGCAGGTAAAACTGGACCCCATTTTTTCTGCTTTTCCTTCCAGGTAGAACCGCTGGAGTCGAAGTCTCCCGGGCGGCGTAGAAGCGAGCAAGAAGGTTCGCTACGCGAGAAGTGGAAGATCGGTAGCGCTGGAAAACAATCATTTTCATACTTGTTCCATGTTCATTGAATAAAGAATTTCATAATTTAAAACCGTTTAAAGAGTGTCTCAATTTATGGTACCTCGATAAAGCTTCGATAAGGTCATACCGAACTAATCTGGCGCACATTTTCCCATTTTTCGACAGTAACAGAACAGCCAAGCACCAACAGTTGGTATAAAGCCTTATCGAAGCTATTCTTGCCTTGGAAGTACGGAAGCAAAAAAACCGAAAAATTATATTCACAATTTTTCTACTTTTATAAATTCTTTTTTTTTTTTAAATGTGAATTAACATTGTACACTCTCGGATTTGAGCCAAGGTCCCGTCACACATAAATCCGATACGCTGCACAATAGGCCAATCTGAAACATTCTCGTAATAGGGTTGAAGCCGAATCACTTGGAATTAAACATGTCGAGCGAAGCTCGCTTCGAAACTTTCCCTCGCAAGTATTGCGGAAGCTTTAAGGGGGCAGGCCACAGTAGCGGCTTCGGAATATCAAAAGGCTCTTTAGGATCCCAAAAATGTTGTCCCATAGTTACAGGTACTTACCTGAAATTCGAATGTGGCGGGGCCTACTCTACTGGTGATAGAGAACGTACTTAAAACTTAAAACGCGTTTTTCTCGAAACAAGGTTTTTTGAGCTGGTCGGTCGTTTTATTTACACAATTTTCAACTTTTTTAAAATTTTACAACCTGCGCTCAACAGTCTTACCGAAGTCTTATCGTTATAGCCTCCGGAAAATAAAAATGCGAAGTTTGTGTGCTAGTTGGGCCTTTACACCATCATCTTAAAAAAAAAATTCTGGTCTATTAGGCATACTACTGGTAAAAATTAAAAAAATTTATCTCACACTGTTCTTGAAATATGAGACGGATTGTTTAGAAAAATTCTTATCCCCTCCACATTCATGCTCCACTGCCCTCATAAAAAATGCTACTTTCCGCAAACTTTATTAGTCAACCCTTAAGCCCGAAACACAATGCACACGTTCCGTTCCGTTCCGTCACGAAAAGTGAGGTTATGTGATCCGTAAAAGTTGAATTTAGGTGAACTCGTCCGATCCGTTCCGTTACGACCATTGTGTGCATTTACATGGCCAGCCCATAAGGTCTACTTTGACAGATGAACGTGACGGAACGGAACGTGAGCATTGTGTTTCAGGCTTTATACACAAACCGAGTTTTATTTGTCTAATGCAATCACTTCGTGAAAAACCGTAATCTGAAATTGTTAACCCCCAACCTCCGTACGCCACTGCCACACTCAAAAATTTGTTTCCTATCTATTCGCCTAGTACACCGACAATAAAAGTTTCACAATAAAATGTCTGTTTCACTCTCGTCGTATTCAGTCTTTTCAGCACTTTGTGTTTCGAGAATAATTTCCAGTTCTGAATTTTTTTTCAAGAATACACAATTCCACATATACTTCTTATCACTTGAATAGCCCACTTGGAAAATCCGTAATAACTCTTCCATTGTTTTTTCGAGAATATTGGCATAAAAATCTTAAGCACATTGTAGACCATAATGAACATCTACCTGGTATTGGGATTTAATTTTCAAAAACTGTGGCGATAAAAAATCAGTAACGAAAAAAAGGCATTTTTCAGCGCGTCAATAGAATAACCCAGGTGGCAAAAACAGCCGAAAAGGATAAAATAAAAACAAAATTTGCTTTTCTTGATAATGGATGTGTCCCCCTTTCACTTTTATTACTTCAAAAATTCTATTTTTTAAACTTTTGTATAGAGTTTGTAGGTACTTTATTGGAATTTTTGTCCACTCCTCTTGAATGGCGGCTATTAGCTCTTCCCGGTGGTCAAATTGTCTTCCGCCTTCGTAAACTTTTCGAGTTAAGTCTAAACTTTTTAAAGGAAAAGGATAACTATGGTAAAAATTATGTGGGACGCGTTAATAAAGTGACAACAGAGCAAGAACGGCGAAGAACTTTGAGGGAAGCATCTAATTCGAAGGACTCTGTGAGCAAAATCCGTGCAAAAGTTGGAGTTACTGCAACTGTTTCAACGGTTCGTCAAACTATTAAAGGATCTCCGTATATGAAACACAGGAAACTGAAGCGCAAACCGGTGCTACAGGAGCGTCATAAGGTAGCGCGCCTGGCATTCGCAAAGAAGGATATGACTCGGACCAGAAAATGGCAAAAAGTCATATTTAGCGACGAAAAAAAGTTTAATTTACACGGACCCGATGGCTTTTCATATTATTTTCACGATTTACGACAGGAAGAATTAGTATTGTGTCGACGTCACGCAGCGGTTGGTGTGGGGAGGAGTTTCCTTCAATGGGGTCGTGGATTTGGTTGTTTTGTCCGGTCGTTAGAATGCTGCAAATTACCTAGAATAAATTAAAAACGAAGCAATAAAATGTCGCGAGGTTTTGGAAATCCAGGAGGTCATTCTTCAGCAGGATAATGCCCCAATTCAGCATGATAATGCCCCAATTCACACCGCGCGTATAGTGAAAAATTGGTTCGAGTCGGTAAATTTAAACGTTTTAGACTGGCCTGCGATGTCATCCGACTTGAATATTATTGAAAACGTATGGGGATACTTAACTCGAAAAGTTTACGAAGGCGGAAGACAATTTGACCACCGGGAGGAGGAGTGGACAAAAATTCCAATAAAGTACCTGCAAACTCTATACAAAAGTTTAAAAAATAGAATTTTTGAAGTAATAAAAGTGAAAGGGGGACACATCCATTATCAAGAAAAGCAAATTTTGTTTTTATTTTATCCTTTTCGGCTGTTTTTGCCACCTGGGCTATTCTATTGACGCGCTGAAAAATACCTTTTTTCCTTACTGATTTTTTATCGCCACAGTTTTCGAAATTTAAATCCCAATACCAGGTAGATGTTCATTATGGTCAACAATGTGCTTACGATTTTTATGCCAATATTCTTGGAAAAACAATGGAAGAGTTATTACGGATTTTCCAAGTGGGCTATTCAAGTGATAAGGAGTGTACATACCTATGTATATGTATGCTCACAAATTACTAAGATACAAATTTTTTGAACAAGCAAGGATTAAATATTAAGAATTCCTATACTTTCTTGCTTCCATTTTCTTCAGCTGTTATGTAAGCCGAGGAAACAATAATAGTGCAATGTAAAAATGAAAGAAATATGTAAATACGCTTCACATTTGTCCGATGGCAATTTTAAGTTTTAAGATAAAGCGTTCTCGAATTATCGTGCAATGGGCTGAATCACGAGTTCTGTTGACTTTCGTATGTAGAATCCGAATGAATGAGAGATTTTTGCCACTAATAAACTACCGACGAGCAATAATGATTTCCAAGCTTTTGCAAATTTCTCGGCTTGAATTAAACTTATAATAGTGATTCACTTCGGAGTACAAGTACATAAATGTATATATTGTTTAAACTCTATTAACCAAATAAGAAGTCATACTGAGAAATGTTTGTAAATTGCGGTTATTTGAATAACATATCTATTTTTGTGAAACCATCGGGTTGATTTACAATATCAGTCGAAAAACCATTTTTTTAATTCGATTGTCCGATTAACGGAATATTAAAAAAAAATCCTAAAGCTAAGTGTACACGATAGAGAAAAAACAGTAGAATTGTACTGAGAAAAAAATCTTATCTACGAAAAGTGTGTACACGGGGCGACGTCTCTACAATAAATTCTCTCATCATAGGGTGCCCGTAGTGAAAATTTGAGTAGTGCATTTCGTAGGTCACTACATGTCGTGTCCACGCGCTACACTCTTTTGACTCGCCGAGATATTGAGAGTAGAGCACGATTTGGTATTTGAAATTGGTTTGCTAAGTTGAAGTGATTTATGTAAATTAATTAATTAATTGCGATGAAACTTTGGTCATTTGTTGAGGGCACCCCCGCAAAGGTTTCTGCATTAACAATTGGTGGTTCGAGAGTTATTTCAACATTTGAGTGTATTTCATATAGTTTAGCGGCAGTTTGTTCGTTTTCGGTGTATTAGTTATGGATGGTGATAGAGGATGGATTATGTAGGATAAAGGGTGGATGATGGATTATGGAGGATGGATTACGGCGGATGGAGTATGGATGATAGCAGGTAGAGGATGGGGGATAGAGATAGAGGAAAGAGCATACAAATTTTGAATATGGATATGCTGGTGCCATGCGAAATGCGATTTTAAGGCCGTTTCTCAATTCCTTGCTTAAATCTACGTCTACGTCTAGTTATAACAATTATGACGTAAGACCTAGCAAAGTAGTGTCTTGATTCCTTATTGGTTTGTGTCTTGGCTATCAGTCAATCTAAGCAATCGTAAAAAAATTCAAATTTTTTTATGGAATTTAATTAATTTTTGATTTTTGAAGTGTCAAATAAGTATCAGCTGATCCATTTTGACGGTTTATCCGAGATTTTTCGAAACTGTTATAATAGCGATGCTATGCTGTGACGTCAACATAGACGTAGACGTAGACTTAGCAAGGAATTGAGAAACGACCTAAAGTCCAGCTGACATCGAAATGGTAAACAAATTCTACATTTTTAAACTGCTACATCTTTAAACTTCAGGTCAAGCGGAGAGTTTTGTAAAATGAAAGTGGCTTAAAAGTGGATATTCAGTGTCCGAAACTCCCATAAAAACAGCTATTTTCTACAAGTATTTTTGTTGTACGTATAGAAAAAAGCTGCAAAAAGTATATAATTTAACAGAAAATGTTTTATTTCATTGGTTTGAATTCAAAATAATCGTAATATTATGGTAATTTATAAATAACAACTTCAAAACGAAAAATTGAATAAATTAGGAGCGAAATTCCCATAAAAACACTACATAAAATGATCTAAATATTAGTAAATTATTAAATAAGTAATGTGAATATTGACTATTAATAGTGTGTAATGCCTCCATTTTTATTAATGACCTCATAAATTCGACTAGGCATTGAATTTATCAGTTTTTTGGCTTCCATGCCCGTAAACTTGCCTTGCAATGATACTCCATAAGTTCTCTATAGGATTTAAGTCAGGACTTCTTGCAGGCCAGTTCAAGACAGTAATTTTCAAAGCCCCAAGCCATTCTTTCACAGTTCTCGCTGTATGCGAGCAGCATTATCCTGCTGAAATACAAAATCTTCGCCACATAATTCCTCCGCCTTTTCCACCAGCATTACTTCTAACATGTCCTTATAGATTTCAGCATTTATCCTTGCTGGTACCCAAGCAATTTCTGTTTTTCCGTTTGCACAAAATCCACCCCAAATCATTACACTACCTCCGCCAAAGTTTCGGCTCATTCTTACCTCTTCTTGGAGTCTCTTATCATGCCTGTAATTCGAAAAACCATCAGGACCATCAAAGCTTTGGGGTGGATTTTGTGCAAACGGAAAAACAGAAATTGCTTGGGTACCAGCAAGGATGTATGCTGAAATCTATAAGGACATGTTAGAAGTAATGCTGGTGGAAAAGGCGGAGGAATTATGTGGCGAAGATTTTGTATTTCAGCAGGATAATGCTGCTGTTCATACAGCGAGAACTGTGAAAGAATGGCTTGGGGCTTTGAAAATTACTGTCTTGAACTGGCCTGCAAGAAGTCCTGACTTAAATCCTATAGAGAACTTATGGGGTATCATTGCAAGGCAAGTTTACGGGAATGGAAGCCAATACGACACCATCCAGGCGTTGAAAAATGCCATTATATCGGCTTGGACCCCAACATCATCGGAAACATTAAAAAAACTGATAAATTCAATGCCTAGTCGAATTTATGAGGTCATTAATAAAAATGGAGGCATTACACACTATTAATAGTCAATATTCACATTACTTATTTAATAATTTACTAATATTTAGATCATTTTATGTAGTGTTTTTATGGGAATTTCGCTCCTAATTTATTCAATTTTTCGTTTTGAAGTTGTTATTTATAAATTACTATAATATTACGATTATTTTGAATTCAAACCAATGAAATAAAACATTTTCTGTTAAATTATATACTTTTTGCAGCTTTTTTCTATACGTACAACAAAAATACTTGAAGAAAATAGCTGTTTTTATGGGAATTTCGGCCACTGTACCATTAAGGAAAAGTATAAATTTTTAATTTTGGATTTTAGTCTCCTCTTAAACTATTACCGAAAATAATAAAGGAAAATCTATATGCGCACTTTATGACTTTATCCCCAATTATAATAGAAATCGCAGTTCACTATTTCAATTAGTTCGAAAGATATTGCAATTCAATGTTTTTTCAATATCTTGTATCATAGTTGTACAGAAATTCCAAGTTCCAGCCTCCTACCATAAGCGGTTCATGAGATCTATAAATCAAAATTGTTCGTCTAACACACTCCTTTTACCTCCATCATCATACCACAACCCCTCAAAAGAAGGAGCTGAATATTTTACTCATCAAATACAACAGGAATAATGTGTAGAGCATCTAATTATTCAACGCGTTGAATAGATTTTAGAGTCGATGTAGACCGCTCGATTAAATTAGAAAGTTCCGTCTACACGACAGAGAAATTTTAGTAGAGAAATTTCGTATAGAGGAAATTTATTTCTCACTATGTGGTGTGTACACTTATTTTGCGAGAATTTTCTCTAACTCTATTGTTTTTTCTCTATCGTGAACACTTAGCTTAAGTATTTTCTAAAGTCCCAAATATTCATTGGAATTGAATATCAATCTAAAACAGGAAATCAACATGAAAATGTGTGAAAAAAGGCAGCAACGCAAATAAACTTCTCCTTTTACCGACTCCAAGCAAATTGCATTCGGCAGTTTTGTTGATTTTTGCGAACAGGGTAGCTAGGCAGTTTGCGAATTTTTTTTTCACTAACCGCTCATCGTGTCACTGATCTGAAAGCTCTTTTGATCGTTTTTATTGCCTTAAAACATCACCTCTGTGAACTTAGCACCCCACTTTAACCAAATTGAATAAAAAAATTGTTTTCGTGTGGAGCTTTGTTTGTACTTGATTGTACCGAAAAAATTTTCGTTTGTACCTCCAAGGGAACGGAGAAAAAATTGCTCCGTGTGAACTTAGCACCCGACTTGCACCAAATTAACTGAAATTTTTTATTCAGATAGAACCCCGTCTGTAAATGATTGTACCGAAAATGATTTTTTTTTTTTTTTTAATAAAAAAATAAAAAAAAATAATTAAAAATTTTTTTTTAAAAAAAAAAAAAAAAGGACGGTAAACTATTGTAAATTGCTTCTATTTGATTGTACCTTCAATCGATTTTAAAATACTTTAAAATTTACATCAAAAACTAGCTATCTAAACCAACCAATCCTTCACACAAAGAGTAAAATAATTAGAACGACAACACTATATAAATCGATGACCGGAGTATGATCGATTTTCAAAATTCGAAAAACCAAAGATGCAAATATATGCTATAGATACCGTAGTTGATTGTACCTCCAAGAAATTTTAAGAAATATTAATTTTTCCATCAAAAAATAACATTCTAAATCAGCCAATAATTCACACTCAGAGAGAAATAATTCGAAAGACGATCCTTCGACAACACATTATAAGTCGGTATGGTATAGACCGATTTTCAAAATTCGAAAAACCAAAGATGCAAATATATGCTAAAGGTGCCGTAGTTGATTGTACCTCCAAGAAATTTTAAGAAATATTAATTTTTCCATCAAAAAATAACATTCTAAATCAGCCAATAATTCACACTCAGAGAGAAATAATTCGAAAGACGATCCTTCGACAACACATTATAAGTCGGCATAGTATAGACCGATTTTCAAAATTCGAAAAACCAAAGATGCAAATATATGCTATAGATACAGTAGTTGATTGTACCTCCAAGAAATTTTAAGAAATATTAATTTTTCCATCAAAAAATAACATTCTAAATCAGCCAATAATTCACACTCAGAGATAAATAATTCGAAAGACGATCCTTCGACAACACATTATAAGTCAGCATAGTATAGACCGATTTTCAAAATTCGAAAAACCAAAGATGCAAATATATGCTAAAGGTACCGTAGTTGATTGTACCTCCAAGAAATTTTAAGAAATATTAATTTTTCCATCAAAAAATAACATTCTAAATCAGCCAATAATTCACACTCAGAGAGAAATAATTCGAAAGACGATCCTTCGACAACACATTATAAGTCGGCATAGTATAGACCGATTTTCAAAATTCGAAAAACCAAAGATGCAAATATATGCTATAGATACAGTAGTTGATTGTACCTCCAAGAAATTTTAAGAAATATTAATTTTTCCATCAAAAAATAACATTCTAAATCAGCCAATAATTCACACTCAGAGAGAAATAATTCGAAAGACGATTCTTCGACAACACATTATAAGTCGGCATAGTATAGACCGATTTTCAAAATTCGAAAAACCAAAGATGCAAATATATGCTAAAGGTACCGTAGTTGATTGTACCTCCAAGAAATTTTAAGAAATATTAATTTTTCCATCAAAAAATAACATTCTAAATCAGCCAATAATTCACACTCAGAGAGAAATAATTCGAAAGACGATCCTTCAACAACACATTATAAGTCGGCATAGTATAGACCGATTTTCAAAATTCGAAAAACCAAAGATGCAAATATATGCTATAGATACAGTAGTTGATTGTACCTCCAAGAAATTTTAAGAAATATTAATTTTTCCATCAAAAAATAACATTCTAAATCAGCCAATAATTCACACTCAGAGAGAAATAATTCGAAAGACGATCCTTTGACAACACATTATAAGTCGGCATAGTATAGACCGATTTTCAAAATTCGAAAAACCAAAGATGCAAATATATGCTAAAGGTACCGTAGTTGATTGTACCTCCAAGAAATTTTAAGAAATATTAATTTTTCCATCAAAAAATAACATTCTAAATCAGCCAATAATTCACACTCAGAGTGAAATAATTCGAAAGACGATTCTTCGACAACACATTATAAGTCGGCATAGTATAGACCGATTTTCAAAATTCGAAAAACCAAAGATGCAAATATATGCTATAGGAACCGTAGTTGATTGTACCTCCAAGAAATTTTAAGAAATATTAATTTTTCCATCAAAAAATAACATTCTAAATCAGCCAATAATTCACACTCAGAGAGAAATAATTCGAAAGACGATCCTTCGACAACAAATTATAAGTCGGCATGGTATAGACCGATTTTCAAAATTCGAAAAACCAAAGATGCAAATATATGCTAAAGGTACCGTAGTTGATTGTACCTCCAAGAAATTTTAAGAAATATTAATTTTTCCATCAAAAAATAACATTCTAAATCAGCCAATAATTCACACTCAGAGAGAAATAATTCGAAAGACGATCCTTCGACAACACATTATAAGTCGGCATAGTATAGACCGATTTTCAAAATTCGAAAAACCAAAGATGCAAATATATGCTATAGATACTGTAGTTGATTGTACCTCCAAGAAATTTTAAGAAATATTAATTTTTCCATCAAAAAATAACAAATCAGCCAATAATTCACACTCAGAGAGAAATAATTCGAAAGACGATCCTTCGACAACACATTATAAGTCAGCATAGTATAGACCGATTTTCAAAATTCGAAAAACCAAAGATGCAAATATATGCTATAGATACAGTAGTTGATTGTACCTCCAAGAAATTTTAAGAAATATTAATTTTTCCATCAAAAAATAACAAATCAGCCAATAATTCACACTCAGAGAGAAATAATTCGAAAGACGATCCTTCGACAACACATTATAAGTTGGCATAGTATAGACCGATTTTCAAAATTCGAAAAACCAAAGATGCAAATATATGCTATAGATACTGTAGTTGATTGTACCTCCAAGAAATTTTAAGAAATATTAATTTTTCCATCAAAAAATAACAAATCAGCCAATAATTCACACTCAGAGAGAAATAATTCGAAAGACGATCCTTCGACAACACATTATAAGTCAGCATAGTATAGACCGATTTTCAAAATTCGAAAAACCAAAGATGCAAATATATGCTATAGGAACCGTAGTTGATTGTACCTCCAATAAATTTTAAGAAATATTAATTTTTCCATCAAAAAATAACATTCTAAATCAGCCAATAATTCACACTCAGAGAGAAATAATTCGATAGACGATCCTTCGACAACACATTATAAGTCGGCATAGTATAGACCGATTTTCAAAATTCGAAAAACCAAAGATGCAAATATATGCTAAAGGTACCGTAGTTGATTGTACCTCCAAGAAATTTTAAGAAATATTAATTTTTCCATCAAAAAATAACATTCTAAATCAGCCAATAATTCACACTCAGAGAGAAATAATTCGAAAGACGATCCTTCGACAACACATTATAAGTCGGCATAGTATAGACCGATTTTCAAAATTCGAAAAACCAAAGATGCAAATATATGCTATAGATACAGTAGTTGATTGTACCTCCAAGAAATTTTAAGAAATATTAATTTTTCCATCAAAAAATAACATTCTAAATCAGCCAATAATTCACACTCAGAGAGAAATAATTCGAAAGACGATTCTTCGACAACACATTATAAGTCGGCATAGTATAGACCGATTTTCAAAATTCGAAAAACCAAAGATGCAAATATATGCTAAAGGTACCGTAGTTGATTGTACCTCCAAGAAATTTTAAGAAATATTAATTTTTCCATCAAAAAATAACATTCTAAATCAGCCAATAATTCACACTCAGAGAGAAATAATTCGAAAGACGTTCCTCAGACAACACATTATAAGTCGGCATAGTATAGACCGATTTTCAAAATTCGAAAAACCAAAGATGCAAATATATGCTTTAGATACCGTAGTTGATTGTACCTCCAAGAAATTTTAAGAAATATTAATTTTTCCATCAAAAAATAACATTCTAAATCAGCCAATAATTCACACTCAGAGAGAAATAATTCGAAAGACGATTCTTCGACAACACATTATAAGTCGGCATAGTATAGACCGATTTTCAAAATTCGAAAAACCAAAGATGCAAATATATGCTAAAGGTACCGTAGTTGATTGTACCTCCAAGAAATTTTAAGAAATATTAATTTTTCCATCAAAAAATAACATTCTAAATCAGCCAATAATTCACACTCAGAGAGAAATAATTCGAAAGACGTTCCTCAGACAACACATTATAAGTCGGCATAGTATAGACCGATTTTCAAAATTCGAAAAACCAAAGATGCAAATATATGCTTTAGATACCGTAGTTGATTGTACCTCCAAGAAATTTTAAGAAATATTAATTTTTCCATCAAAAAATAACATTCTAAATCAGCCAATAATTCACACTCAGAGAGAAATAATTCGAAAGACGATCCTTCGACAACACATTATAAGTCGGCATAGTATAGACCGATTTTCAAAATTCGAAAAACCAAAGATGCAAATATATGCTATAGATACTGTAGTTGATTGTACCTCCAAGAAATTTTAAGAAATATTAATTTTTCCATCAAAAAATAACATTCTAAATCAGCCAATAATTCACACTCAGAGAGAAATAATTCGAAAGACGTTCCTCAGACAACACATTATAAGTCGGCATAGTATAGACCGATTTTCAAAATTCGAAAAACCAAAGATGCAAATATATGCTATAGATACTGTAGTTGATTGTACCTCCAAGAAATTTTAAGAAATATTAATTTTTCCATCAAAAAATAACATTCTAAATCAGCCAATAATTCACACTCAGAGAGAAATAATTCGAAAGACGTTCCTCAGACAACACATTATAAGTCGGCATAGTATAGACCGATTTTCAAAATTCGAAAAACCAAAGATGCAAATATATGCTTTAGATACCGTAGTTGATTGTACCTCCAAGAAATTTTAAGAAATATTAATTTTTCCATCAAAAAATAACATTCTAAATCAGCCAATAATTCACACTCAGAGAGAAATAATTCGAAAGACGATTCTTCGACAACACATTATAAGTCGGCATAGTATAGACCGATTTTCAAAATTCGAAAAACCAAAGATGCAAATATATGCTAAAGGTACCGTAGTTGATTGTACCTCCAAGAAATTTTAAGAAATATTAATTTTTCCATCAAAAAATAACATTCTAAATCAGCCAATAATTCACACTCAGAGAGAAATAATTCGAAAGACGATCCTTCGACAACACATTATAAGTCGGCATAGTATAGACCGATTTTCAAAATTCGAAAAACCAAAGATGCAAATATATGCTATAGATACAGTAGTTGATTGTACCTCCAAGAAATTTTAAGAAATATTAATTTTTCCATCAAAAAATAACATTCTAAATCAGCCAATAATTCACACTCAGAGAGAAATAATTCGAAAGACGATTCTTCGACAACACATTATAAGTCGGCATAGTATAGACCGATTTTCAAAATTCGAAAAACCAAAGATGCAAATATATGCTAAAGGTACCGTAGTTGATTGTACCTCCAAGAAATTTTAAGAAATATTAATTTTTCCATCAAAAAATAACATTCTAAATCAGCCAATAATTCACACTCAGAGAGAAATAATTCGAAAGACGATCCTTCAACAACACATTATAAGTCGGCATAGTATAGACCGATTTTCAAAATTCGAAAAACCAAAGATGCAAATATATGCTATAGATACAGTAGTTGATTGTACCTCCAAGAAATTTTAAGAAATATTAATTTTTCCATCAAAAAATAACATTCTAAATCAGCCAATAATTCACACTCAGAGAGAAATAATTCGAAAGACGATCCTTTGACAACACATTATAAGTCGGCATAGTATAGACCGATTTTCAAAATTCGAAAAACCAAAGATGCAAATATATGCTAAAGGTACCGTAGTTGATTGTACCTCCAAGAAATTTTAAGAAATATTAATTTTTCCATCAAAAAATAACATTCTAAATCAGCCAATAATTCACACTCAGAGTGAAATAATTCGAAAGACGATTCTTCGACAACACATTATAAGTCGGCATAGTATAGACCGATTTTCAAAATTCGAAAAACCAAAGATGCAAATATATGCTATAGGAACCGTAGTTGATTGTACCTCCAAGAAATTTTAAGAAATATTAATTTTTCCATCAAAAAATAACATTCTAAATCAGCCAATAATTCACACTCAGAGAGAAATAATTCGAAAGACGATCCTTCGACAACAAATTATAAGTCGGCATGGTATAGACCGATTTTCAAAATTCGAAAAACCAAAGATGCAAATATATGCTAAAGGTACCGTAGTTGATTGTACCTCCAAGAAATTTTAAGAAATATTAATTTTTCCATCAAAAAATAACATTCTAAATCAGCCAATAATTCACACTCAGAGAGAAATAATTCGAAAGACGATCCTTCGACAACACATTATAAGTCGGCATAGTATAGACCGATTTTCAAAATTCGAAAAACCAAAGATGCAAATATATGCTATAGATACTGTAGTTGATTGTACCTCCAAGAAATTTTAAGAAATATTAATTTTTCCATCAAAAAATAACAAATCAGCCAATAATTCACACTCAGAGAGAAATAATTCGAAAGACGATCCTTCGACAACACATTATAAGTCAGCATAGTATAGACCGATTTTCAAAATTCGAAAAACCAAAGATGCAAATATATGCTATAGATACAGTAGTTGATTGTACCTCCAAGAAATTTTAAGAAATATTAATTTTTCCATCAAAAAATAACATTCTAAATCAGCCAATAATTCACACTCAGAGAGAAATAATTCGAAAGACGATCCCTTCGACAACACATTATAAGTCGGCATAGTATAGACCGATTTTCAAAATTCGAAAAACCAAAGATGCAAATATATGCTAAAGGTACCGTAGTTGATTGTACCTCCAAGAAATTTTAAGAAATATTAATTTTTCCATCAAAAAATAACATTCTAAATCAGCCAATAATTCACACTCAGAGAGAAATAATTCGAAAGACGATCCTTCGACAACACATTATAAGTCGGCATAGTATAGACCGATTTTCAAAATTTGAAAAACCAAAGATGCAAATATATGCTAAAGGTACCGTAGTTGATTGTACCTCCAAGAAATTTTAAGAAATATTAATTTTTCCATCAAAAAATAACATTCTAAATCAGCCAATAATTCACACTCAGAGAGAAATAATTCGAAAGACGTTCCTCAGACAACACATTATAAGTCGGCATAGTATAGACCGATTTTCAAAATTCGAAAAACCAAAGATGCAAATATATGCTATAGATACCGTAGTTGATTGTACCTCCAAGAAATTTTAAGAAATATTAATTTTCCCATCAAAAAATAACATTCTAAATCAGCCAATAATTCACACTCAGAGAGAAATAATTCGAAAGACGATCCTTCGACAACACATTATAAGTCGGCATAGTATAGACCGATTTTCAAAATTCGAAAAACCAAAGATGCAAATATATGCTAAAGGTACCGTAGTTGATTGTACCTCCAAGAAATTTTAAGAAATATTAATTTTTCCATCAAAAAATAACATTCTAAATCAGCCAATAATTCACACTCAGAGTGAAATAATTCGAAAGACGATTCTTCGACAACACATTATAAGTCGGCATAGTATAGACCGATTTTCAAAATTCGAAAAACCAAAGATGCAAATATATGCTATAGGAACCGTAGTTGATTGTACCTCCAAGAAATTTTAAGAAATATTAATTTTTCCATCAAAAAATAACATTCTAAATCAGCCAATAATTCACACTCAGAGAGAAATAATTCGAAAGACGATTCTTCGACAACACATTATAAGTCGGCATAGTATAGACCGATTTTCAAAATTCGAAAAACCAAAGATGCAAATATATGCTTTAGATACCGTAGTTGATTGTACCTCCAAGAAATTTTAAGAAATATTAATTTTTCCATCAAAAAATAACATTCTAAATCAGCCAATAATTCACACTCAGAGTGAAATAATTCGAAAGACGATTCTTCGACAACACATTATAAGTCGGCATAGTATAGACCGATTTTCAAAATTCGAAAAACCAAAGATGCAAATATATGCTATAGGAACCGTAGTTGATTGTACCTCCAAGAAATTTTAAGAAATATTAATTTTTCCATCAAAAAATAACATTCTAAATCAGCCAATAATTCACACTCAGAGAGAAATAATTCGAAAGACGATTCTTCGACAACACATTATTAGTCGGCATAGTATAGACCGATTTTCAAAATTCGAAAAACCAAAGATGCAAATATATGCTTTAGATACCGTAGTTGATTGTACCTCCAAGAAATTTTAAGAAATATTAATTTTTCCATCAAAAAATAACATTCTAAATCAGCCAATAATTCACACTCAGAGAGAAATAATTCGAAAGACGATTCTTCGACAACACATTATAAGTCGGCATAGTATAGACCGATTTTCAAAATTCGAAAAACCAAAGATGCAAATATATGCTATAGGTACCGTAGTTGATTGTACCTCCAAGAAATTTTAAGTAATATTAATTTTTCCATCAAAAAATAACATTCTAAATCAGCCAATAATTCACACTCAGAGAGAAATAATTCGAAAGACGATCCTTCGACAACACATTATAAGTCGGCATAGTATAGACCGATTTTCAAAATTCGAAAAACCAAAGATGCAAATATATGCTTTAGATACCGTAGTTGATTGTACCTCCAAGAAATTTTAAGAAATATTAATTTTTCCATCAAAAAATAACATTCTAAATCAGCCAATAATTCACACTCAGAGAGAAATAATTCGAAAGACGTTCCTCAGACAACACATTATAAGTCGGCATAGTATAGACCGATTTTCAAAATTCGAAAAACCAAAGATGCAAATATATGCTTTAGATACCGTAGTTGATTGTACCTCCAAGAAATTTTAAGAAATATTAATTTTTCCATCAAAAAATAACATTCTAAATCAGCCAATAATTCACACTCAGAGAGAAATAATTCGAAAGACGATCCTTCGACAACACATTATAAGTCGGCATAGTATAGACCGATTTTCAAAATTCGAAAAACCAAAGATGCAAATATATGCTATAGATACTGTAGTTGATTGTACCTCCAAGAAATTTTAAGAAATATTAATTTTTCCATCAAAAAATAACATTCTAAATCAGCCAATAATTCACACTCAGAGAGAAATAATTCGAAAGACGTTCCTCAGACAACACATTATAAGTCGGCATAGTATAGACCGATTTTCAAAATTCGAAAAACCAAAGATGCAAATATATGCTATAGATACTGTAGTTGATTGTACCTCCAAGAAATTTTAAGAAATATTAATTTTTCCATCAAAAAATAACATTCTAAATCAGCCAATAATTCACACTCAGAGAGAAATAATTCGAAAGACGTTCCTCAGACAACACATTATAAGTCGGCATAGTATAGACCGATTTTCAAAATTCGAAAAACCAAAGATGCAAATATATGCTTTAGATACCGTAGTTGATTGTACCTCCAAGAAATTTTAAGAAATATTAATTTTTCCATCAAAAAATAACATTCTAAATCAGCCAATAATTCACACTCAGAGAGAAATAATTCGAAAGACGATTCTTCGACAACACATTATAAGTCGGCATAGTATAGACCGATTTTCAAAATTCGAAAAACCAAAGATGCAAATATATGCTAAAGGTACCGTAGTTGATTGTACCTCCAAGAAATTTTAAGAAATATTAATTTTTCCATCAAAAAATAACATTCTAAATCAGCCAATAATTCACACTCAGAGAGAAATAATTCAAAAGACGATTCTTCGACAACACATTATAAGTCGGCATAGTATAGACCGATTTTCAAAATTCGAAAAACCAAAGATGCAAATATATGCTAAAGGTACCGTAGTCGATTGTTCTTTCAAGAAATTTTAAGAAATATTAATTTTTCCATCAAAAAATAACATTCTAAATCAGCCAATAATTCACACTCAGAGTGAAATAATTCGAAAGACGATTCTTCGACAACACATTATAAGTCGGCATAGTATAGACCGATTTTCAAAATTCGAAAAACCAAAGATGCAAATATATGCTATAGGAACCGTAGTTGATTGTACCTCCAAGAAATTTTAAGAAATATTAATTTTTCCATCAAAAAATAACATTCTAAATCAGCCAATAATTCACACTCAGAGAGAAATAATTCGAAAGACGTTCCTCAGACAACACATTATAAGTCGGCATAGTATAGACCGATTTTCAAAATTCGAAAAACCAAAGATGCAAATATATGCTTTAGATACCGTAGTTGATTGTACCTCCAAGAAATTTTAAGAAATATTAATTTTTCCATCAAAAAATAACATTCTAAATCAGCCAATAATTCACACTCAGAGAGAAATAATTCGAAAGACGATCCTTCGACAACACATTATAAGTCGGCATAGTATAGACCGATTTTCAAAATTCGAAAAACCAAAGATGCAAATATATGCTATAGATACTGTAGTTGATTGTACCTCCAAGAAATTTTAAGAAATATTAATTTTTCCATCAAAAAATAACATTCTAAATCAGCCAATAATTCACACTCAGAGAGAAATAATTCGAAAGACGTTCCTCAGACAACACATTATAAGTCGGCATAGTATAGACCGATTTTCAAAATTCGAAAAACCAAAGATGCAAATATATGCTATAGATACTGTAGTTGATTGTACCTCCAAGAAATTTTAAGAAATATTAATTTTTCCATCAAAAAATAACATTCTAAATCAGCCAATAATTCACACTCAGAGAGAAATAATTCGAAAGACGTTCCTCAGACAACACATTATAAGTCGGCATAGTATAGACCGATTTTCAAAATTCGAAAAACCAAAGATGCAAATATATGCTTTAGATACCGTAGTTGATTGTACCTCCAAGAAATTTTAAGAAATATTAATTTTTCCATCAAAAAATAACATTCTAAATCAGCCAATAATTCACACTCAGAGAGAAATAATTCGAAAGACGATTCTTCGACAACACATTATAAGTCGGCATAGTATAGACCGATTTTCAAAATTCGAAAAACCAAAGATGCAAATATATGCTTTAGATACCGTAGTTGATTGTACCTCCAAGAAATTTTAAGAAATATTAATTTTTCCATCAAAAAATAACATTCTAAATCAGCCAATAATTCACACTCAGAGAGAAATAATTCGAAAGACGTTCCTCAGACAACACATTATAAGTCGGCATAGTATAGACCGATTTTCAAAATTCGAAAAACCAAAGATGCAAATATATGCTAAAGGTACCGTAGTTGATTGTACCTCCAAGAAATTTTAAGAAATATTAATTTTTCCATCAAAAAATAACATTCTAAATCAGCCAATAATTCACACTCAGAGAGAAATAATTCGAAAGACGATCCTTCGACAACACATTATAAGTCGGCATAGTATAGACCGATTTTCAAAATTCGAAAAACCAAAGATGCAAATATATGCTATAGATACAGTAGTTGATTGTACCTCCAAGAAATTTTAAGAAATATTAATTTTTCCATCAAAAAATAACATTCTAAATCAGCCAATAATTCACACTCAGAGTGAAATAATTCGAAAGACGATTCTTCGACAACACATTATAAGTCGGCATAGTATAGACCGATTTTCAAAATTCGAAAAACCAAAGATGCAAATATATGCTATAGGAACCGTAGTTGATTGTACCTCCAAGAAATTTTAAGAAATATTAATTTTTCCATCAAAAAATAACATTCTAAATCAGCCAATAATTCACACTCAGAGAGAAATAATTCGAAAGACGATTCTTCGACAACACATTATTAGTCGGCATAGTATAGACCGATTTTCAAAATTCGAAAAACCAAAGATGCAAATATATGCTTTAGATACCGTAGTTGATTGTACCTCCAAGAAATTTTAAGAAATATTAATTTTTCCATCAAAAAATAACATTCTAAATCAGCCAATAATTCACACTCAGAGAGAAATAATTCGAAAGACGATTCTTCGACAACACATTATAAGTCGGCATAGTATAGACCGATTTTCAAAATTCGAAAAACCAAAGATGCAAATATATGCTATAGGTACCGTAGTTGATTGTACCTCCAAGAAATTTTAAGTAATATTAATTTTTCCATCAAAAAATAACATTCTAAATCAGCCAATAATTCACACTCAGAGAGAAATAATTCGAAAGACGATCCTTCGACAACACATTATAAGTCGGCATAGTATAGACCGATTTTCAAAATTCGAAAAACCAAAGATGCAAATATATGCTTTAGATACCGTAGTTGATTGTACCTCCAAGAAATTTTAAGAAATATTAATTTTTCCATCAAAAAATAACATTCTAAATCAGCCAATAATTCACACTCAGAGAGAAATAATTCGAAAGACGTTCCTCAGACAACACATTATAAGTCGGCATAGTATAGACCGATTTTCAAAATTCGAAAAACCAAAGATGCAAATATATGCTTTAGATACCGTAGTTGATTGTACCTCCAAGAAATTTTAAGAAATATTAATTTTTCCATCAAAAAATAACATTCTAAATCAGCCAATAATTCACACTCAGAGAGAAATAATTCGAAAGACGATCCTTCGACAACACATTATAAGTCGGCATAGTATAGACCGATTTTCAAAATTCGAAAAACCAAAGATGCAAATATATGCTATAGATACTGTAGTTGATTGTACCTCCAAGAAATTTTAAGAAATATTAATTTTTCCATCAAAAAATAACATTCTAAATCAGCCAATAATTCACACTCAGAGAGAAATAATTCGAAAGACGTTCCTCAGACAACACATTATAAGTCGGCATAGTATAGACCGATTTTCAAAATTCGAAAAACCAAAGATGCAAATATATGCTTTAGATACCGTAGTTGATTGTACCTCCAAGAAATTTTAAGAAATATTAATTTTTCCATCAAAAAATAACATTCTAAATCAGCCAATAATTCACACTCAGAGAGAAATAATTCGAAAGACGATTCTTCGACAACACATTATAAGTCGGCATAGTATAGACCGATTTTCAAAATTCGAAAAACCAAAGATGCAAATATATGCTAAAGGTACCGTAGTTGATTGTACCTCCAAGAAATTTTAAGAAATATTAATTTTTCCATCAAAAAATAACATTCTAAATCAGCCAATAATTCACACTCAGAGAGAAATAATTCAAAAGACGATTCTTCGACAACACATTATAAGTCGGCATAGTATAGACCGATTTTCAAAATTCGAAAAACCAAAGATGCAAATATATGCTAAAGGTACCGTAGTCGATTGTTCTTTCAAGAAATTTTAAGAAATATTAATTTTTCCATCAAAAAATAACATTCTAAATCAGCCAATAATTCACACTCAGAGTGAAATAATTCGAAAGACGATTCTTCGACAACACATTATAAGTCGGCATAGTATAGACCGATTTTCAAAATTCGAAAAACCAAAGATGCAAATATATGCTATAGGAACCGTAGTTGATTGTACCTCCAAGAAATTTTAAGAAATATTAATTTTTCCATCAAAAAATAACATTCTAAATCAGCCAATAATTCGCACTCAGAGAGAAATAATTCGAAAGACGTTCCTCAGACAACACATTATAAGTCGGCATAGTATAGACCGATTTTCAAAATTCGAAAAACCAAAGATGCAAATATATGCTTTAGATACCGTAGTTGATTGTACCTCCAAGAAATTTTAAGAAATATTAATTTTTCCATCAAAAAATAACATTCTAAATCAGCCAATAATTCACACTCAGAGAGAAATAATTCGAAAGACGATCCTTCGACAACACATTATAAGTCGGCATAGTATAGACCGATTTTCAAAATTCGAAAAACCAAAGATGCAAATATATGCTATAGATACTGTAGTTGATTGTACCTCCAAGAAATTTTAAGAAATATTAATTTTTCCATCAAAAAATAACATTCTAAATCAGCCAATAATTCACACTCAGAGAGAAATAATTCGAAAGACGTTCCTCAGACAACACATTATAAGTCGGCATAGTATAGACCGATTTTCAAAATTCGAAAAACCAAAGATGCAAATATATGCTATAGATACTGTAGTTGATTGTACCTCCAAGAAATTTTAAGAAATATTAATTTTTCCATCAAAAAATAACATTCTAAATCAGCCAATAATTCACACTCAGAGAGAAATAATTCGAAAGACGTTCCTCAGACAACACATTATAAGACGGCATAGTATAGACCGATTTTCAAAATTCGAAAAACCAAAGATGCAAATATATGCTTTAGATACCGTAGTTGATTGTACCTCCAAGAAATTTTAAGAAATATTAATTTTTCCATCAAAAAATAACATTCTAAATCAGCCAATAATTCACACTCAGAGAGAAATAATTCGAAAGACGATTCTTCGACAACACATTATAAGTCGGCATAGTATAGACCGATTTTCAAAATTCGAAAAACCAAAGATGCAAATATATGCTAAAGGTACCGTAGTTGATTGTACCTCCAAGAAATTTTAAGAAATATTAATTTTTCCATCAAAAAATAACATTCTAAATCAGCCAATAATTCACACTCAGAGAGAAATAATTCAAAAGACGATTCTTCGACAACACATTATAAGTCGGCATAGTATAGACCGATTTTCAAAATTCGAAAAACCAAAGATGCAAATATATGCTAAAGATACCGTAGTTGATTGTACCTCCAAGAAATTTTAAGAAATATTAATTTTTCCATCAAAAAATAACATTCTAAATCAGCCAATAATTCACACTCAGAGAGAAATAATTCGAAAGACGATTCTTCGACAACACATTATAAGTCGGCATAGTATAGACCGATTTTCAAAATTCGAAAAACCAAAGATGCAAATATATGCTATAGATACTGTAGTTGATTGTACCTCCAAAAAATTTTAAGAAATATTAATTTTTCCATCAAAAAATAACATTCTAAATCAGCCAATAATTCACACTCAGAGAGAAATAATTCGAAAGACGATCCTTCGACAACACATTATAAGTCGGCATAGTATAGACCGATTTTCAAAATTCGAGAAATCCCTAAAATACTCTTGGCTGCCGATAAAATAAAATACGTATCCTTTAGATTTTAGTATTCTACAATATATATAACAAAATCGGCGTGCGTCACTTGGCAATGATCCCGTAAGTGCAACAGAAATATCTTTTCGTCAAAATCGGTTTGTTTATGGTTTTTTTCCTTTTTTTTACCTATGAATGAATATTTTACTTAAATTCTTCCTGGAATCAACCCCGAGTTTCATGAATGGAATCTGTACCTCCTGACCGTATCTATTTATTTTAATTAGTCCCTTTTTTAAAAAGGGTACCTCTCAGTTCTTAAATATGAGTTTCTTTCCAAGAAACTTGGTTGGTTCCACTGTTCAGCTCTCGGTAATAAGTTAGGTAAATATCGGATCTGAAAATCAAATCCAATTCAGAAAATACGTACCTCTTTCAAGAAAGTATAGAGGCAAATATTTGAGACGGTACCTGTGTTGAATACACAAATTTCCTTCAAATATGTCGTCTGGTTCGCATAATTGAAAGTACAAAGATTATGATTTTATGGTTTATTGCTACTTCTACTGATCTCATCAATTTTCATGGAATGGGTATCTCTTCTTCTCAATTTTCCAACAGTATTTATTATTCTGAAAATTTTATAAATTTTAAACAATGATCATCGATTTACAAAGTGTTGTCTGAGGAACGTCTATCGAATTATTTCTCTCTGAGTGTGAATTATTGGCTGATTTAGAATGTTATTTTTTGATGGAAAAATTAATATTTCTTAAAATTTCTTGGAGGTACAATCAACTACGGTACCTTAAGCATATATTTGCATCTTTGGTTTTTCGAATTTTGAAAATCGGTCTATACTATGCCGACTTATAATGTGTTGTCGAAGGATCGTCTTTCGAATTATTTCTCTCTGAGTGTGAATTATTGGCTGATTTAGAATGTTATTTTTTGATGGAAAAATTAATATTTCTTAAAATTTCTTGGAGGTACAATCAACTACGGTACCTTTAGCATATATTTGCATCTTTGGTTTTTCGAATTTTGAAAATCGGTCTATACTATGCCGACTTATAATGTGTTGTCGAAGAATCGTCTTTCGAATTATTTCTCTCTGAGTGTGAATTATTGGCTGATTTAGAATGTTATTTTTTGATGGAAAAATTAATATTTCTTAAAATTTCTTGGAGGTACAATCAACTACAGTATCTATAGCATATATTTGCATCTTTGGTTTTTCGAATTTTTTTAAATCGGTCTATACTATGCCGACTTATAATGTGTTGTCGAAGAATCGTCTTTCGAATTATTTCTCTCTGAGTGTGAATTATTGGCTGATTTAGAATGTTATTTTTTGATGGAAAAATTATATTTCTTAAAATTTCTTGGAGGTACAATCAACTACGGTACCTTTAGCATATATTTGCATCTTTGGTTTTTCGAATTTTGAAAATCGGTCTATACTATGCCGACTTATAATGTGTTGTCGAAGGATCGTCTTTCGAATTATTTCTCTCTGAGTGTGAATTATTGGCTGATTTAGAATGTTATTTTTTGAAGGAAAAATTAATATTTCTTAAAATTTCTTGGAGGTACAATCAACTACGGTATCTATAGCATATATTTGCATCTTTGGTTTTTCGAATTTTGAAAATCGGTCTATACTATGCCGACTTATAATGTGTTGTCGAAGAATCGTCTTTCGAATTATTTCTCTCTGAGTGTGAATTATTGGCTGATTTAGAATGTTATTTTTTGATGGAAAAATTAATATTTCTTAAAATTTCTTGGAGGTACAATCAACTACGGTACCTTTAGCATATATTTGCATCTTTGGTTTTTCGAATTTTGAAAATCGGTCTATACTATGCCGACTTATAATGTGTTGTCGAAGAATCGTCTTTCGAATTATTTCTCTCTGAGTGTGAATTATTGGCTGATTTAGAATGTTATTTTTTGATGGAAAAATTAATATTTCTTAAAATTTCTTGGAGGTACAATCAACTACAGTATCTATAGCATATATTTGCATCTTTGGTTTTTCGAATTTTGAAAATCGGTCTATACTATGCCGACTTATAATGTGTTGTCGAAGAATCGTCTTTCGAATTATTTCTCTCTGAGTGTGAATTATTGGCTGATTTAGAATGTTATTTTTTGATGGAAAAATTAATATTTCTTAAAATTTCTTGGAGGTACAATCAACTACAGTATCTATAGCATATATTTGCATCTTTGGTTTTTCGAATTTTGAAAATCGGTCTATACTATGCCGACTTATAATGTGTTGTCGAAGAATCGTCTTTCGAATTATTTCTCTCTGAGTGTGAATTATTGGCTGATTTAGAATGTTATTTTTTGATGGAAAAATTAATATTTCTTAAAATTTCTTGGAGGTACAATCAACTACAGTATCTATAGCATATATTTGCATCTTTGGTTTTTCGAATTTTGAAAATCGGTCTATACCATGCCGACTTATAATGTGTTGTCGAAGAATCGTCTTTCGAATTATTTCTCTCTGAGTGTGAATTATTGGCTGATTTAGAATGTTATTTTTTGATGGAAAAATTAATATTTCTTAAAATTTCTTGGAGGTACAATCAACTACGGTATCTATAGCATATATTTGCATCTTTGATTTTTCGAATTTTGAAAATCGGTCTATACCATGCCGACTTATAATGTGTTGTCGAAGAATCGTCTTTCGAATTATTTCTCTCTGAGTGTGAATTATTGGCTGATTTAGAATGTTATTTTTTGATGGAAAAATTAATATTTCTTAAAATTTCTTGGAGGTACAATCAACTACTGTATCTATAGCATATATTTGCATCTTTGGTTTTTCGAATTTTGAAAATCGGTCTATACTATGCCGACTTATAATGTGTTGTCGAAGGATCGTCTTTCGAATTATTTCTCTCTGAGTGTGAATTATTGGCTGATTTAGAATGTTATTTTTTGATGGAAAAATTAATATTTCTTAAAATTTCTTGGAGGTACAATCAACTACGGTACCTTTAGCATATATTTGCATCTTTGGTTTTTCGAATTTTGAAAATCGGTCTATACTATGCCGACTTATAATGTGTTGTCGAAGGATCGTCTTTCGAATTATTTCTCTCTGAGTGTGAATTATTGGCTGATTTAGAATGTTATTTTTTGATGGAAAAATTAATATTTCTTAAAATTTCTTGGAGGTACAATCAACTACTGTATCTATAGCATATATTTGCATCTTTGGTTTTTCGAATTTTGAAAATCGGTCTATACTATGCCGACTTATAATGTGTTGTCGAAGAATCGTCTTTCGAATTATTTCTCTCTGAGTGTGAATTATTGGCTGATTTAGAATGTTATTTTTTGATGGAAAAATTAATATTTCTTAAAATTTCTTGGAGGTACAATCAACTACGGTATCTATAGCATATATTTGCATCTTTGATTTTTCGAATTTTGAAAATCGGTCTATACCATGCCGACTTATAATGTGTTGTCGAAGAATCGTCTTTCGAATTATTTCTCTGTGAGTGTGAATTATTGGCTGACTTAGAATGTTATTTTTTGATGGAAAAATTAATATTTCTTAAAATTTCTTGGAGGTACAATCAACTAGTGTATCTATAGCATATATTTGCATCTTTGGTTTTTCGAATTTTGAAAATCGGTCTATACTATGCCGACTTATAATGTGTTGTCGAAGGATCGTCTTTCGAATTATTTCTCTCTGAGTGTGAATTATTGGCTGATTTAGAATGTTATTTTTTGATGGAAAAATTAATATTTCTTAAAATTTCTTGGAGGTACAATCAACTACAGTATCTATAGCATATATTTGCATCTTTGATTTTTCGAATTTTGAAAATCGGTCTATACCATGCCGACTTATAATGTGTTGTCGAAGAATCGTCTTTCGAATTATTTCTCTGTGAGTGTGAATTATTGGCTGACTTAGAATGTTATTTTTTGATGGAAAAATTAATATTTCTTAAAATTTCTTGGAGGTACAATCAACTAGTGTATCTATAGCATATATTTGCATCTTTGGTTTTTCGAATTTTGAAAATCGGTCTATACTATGCCGACTTATAATGTGTTGTCGAAGGATCGTCTTTCGAATTATTTCTCTCTGAGTGTGAATTATTGGCTGATTTAGAATGTTACTTTTTGATGGAAAAATTAATATTTCTTAAAATTTCTTGGAGGTACAATCAACTACGGTACCTTTAGCATATATTTGCATCTTTGGTTTTTCGAATTTTGAAAATCGGTCTATACTATGCCGACTTATAATGTGTTGTCGAAGAATCGTCTTTCGAATTATTTCTCTCTGAGTGTGAATTATTGGCTGATTTAGAATGTTATTTTTTGATGGAAAAATTAATATTTCTTAAAATTTCTTGGAAGTACAATCAACTACGGTATCTATAGCATATATTTGCATCTTTGGTTTTTCGAATTTTGAAAATCGGTTTATACTATGCCGACTTATAATGTGTTGTCGAAGAAACGTCTTTCGAAATTTTTCTCTCTGAGTGTGAATTATTGGCTGATTTAGAATGTTATTTTTTGATGGAAAAATTAATATTTCTTAAAATTTCTTGGAGGTACAATCAACTACGGTATCTATAGCATATATTTGCATCTTTGGTTTTTCGAATTTTGAAAATCGATCATACTCCGGTCATCGATTTATATAGTGTTGTCGTTCTAATTATTTTACTCTTGGTGTGAAGGATTGGTTGGTTTAGATAGCTAGTTTTTGATGTAAATTTTAAAGTATTTTAAAATCGATTGAAGGTACAATGAAATAGAAGCAATTTACAATAGTTTGCCGTCCTTTTTTTTTTTTTTTTAAAAAAAAAAATATTAATTATTTTTTTTTATTTTTTTATTAAAAAAAAAAAAAAATCATTTTCGGTACAATCATTTACAGGCGGGGTTCTATCTGAATAAAAAATTTCAGTTATTTTGGTGCAAGTCGGGTGCTAAGTTCACACGGAGCATTTTTTTCTCCGTTCCCTTGGAGGTACAAACGAAAATTTTTTCGGTACAATCAAGTACAAACAAAGCTCCACACGAAAACAATTTTTTTATTCAATTTGGTTAAAGTGGGGTGCTAAGTTCACAGAGGTTAAAACATCTTATAGAGTCTGTTGTCTTTGGTCACGGGTATAGTCACTGGATGAAGAAGAAGGCACTTAGGTATAGTCCGGCCATGACACGTCTGGCAAAAGTCGGTAAATTTAAAAAACCGTCGGACTTTTTTATACGGTACTGAAATAGCTAAAGAATATGTACAATAGGTGCATCGTGTTTTAAAATTAAAGGAAAAATATGTTTTTCCCCAAGTATTTATCTCAATTTTTCTTAATCAGAATAATAAACTCGACAAAAACCGCACGCATACATCTAAACATTTATTTTCGAGCATCTGCGATGATCTAATTCCGAAACTTCGAAATGTAAAGTGACAGTTCTCAATTGTCAAGCACGCGTCAAACTAACAGTCTGGTTTTGGTCGGTCGTATCAGTTTGCGGGCGCAGTTCTTATTTTCGGTACAAAAGGAGGTTTTTTCATGTCACGTTCAACAGTAGTCGACAGTAAACGTATCGCGATCGTATTCGGTGCATGTGCGAATAGAATAAATGCTCGTTTGTCGTATCGTATACCGATTTGGCGAACAAAGAGCATGTCTTGGCCTACTTTCTGCGGGAAGCTCCTTTTCAGAGGCTCGAAATCTTCGATAAAGTCGCTAAGGAAATGGTTCTGAGCATGTTTCCAACGTACGAACGTTTTACAACCGAAATTCACATTCGTATATCCGAGCTGGCGTTGATCGAAGAACACCGTACGTTCAGAAAATTGCATCACCAATTGATTCAATTGGTTCGCACTCTGGGTGTTTTGACCGCGACGACTGGAGTGCTGCCGCAATTGTCTGTCGTTAAGTACGATTGCGTCAAGTGTGGCTGTGTTTTGGGTCCATTTGTACAGTCTCAAAGTTTTGAAGTGAAGCCAGGATCGTGTCCTGAGTGCCAAGGTTTAGGTGCAAGGTGCCAGTGCTGTTGGTCTTACAGCCTATGCCCGGAAGAATATGCAAACTCAAGAGTGGACCTTGAAAGCGGGTGCCTTAGTACTTGCCGATCTGGGCGTTTGTTTGATTGATGAGTTCGATAAGGTAATTTTATCCATATGGATTTCCGCTTCCAATACTAACTTTATCAATTCCCGAACAGATGAATGATCAGGATCGAACGTCTGTCCAAAAAAGCCATGGAGCAATAATCGATTTCAATCTCAAAAGCTGGTATTGTGACATGACTGCAAGCCAGGTGTACGGTTATTGCTGCCGCTAATCCGATAGGCGGACGTTACGATCCCAGTATGACTTTCTCGGAGAATGTGAATCTGTTTGAACCGATTTTATCGCGTTTCGATGTTCTTTGTGTCGTTAAGGACGAATTTGATCCAATGTCAGATCAACTTTTGGCGAAATTCGTCGCCCAGTCACATATTAAACATCATCCGTCGAGCGAAAAAGTTATTGAAGAATCGCAGCAACATGGCGAGATGAAGATACCACATGTATTGACATGTATGTATGTATTGAAATTCGGGTTTCCGCTCCACCTATGAGGTACCGAATCCGGAGCGTTAACCGTATTTATAGTGTTTGGTTTCTCCAACAAGATTTTTAACTTAGATGTGAGGTATCTATTAAGAAACCCCTTGTCTACAAAAATTCTGTTGGACCTATTTCACTCATAAAACAATAGCCATTCGAATGCCTGATTTAAAAGAAAAGTTTTTCATAAACAAATTATTTACATTGAAAAAAAAAAAAACCTATCAAAATTTATTATTATAGAGTGAAAATGTAATTGTTAAATGTAATGGCATTGATTATTTAAAAATTCAATAAACTTAAAAAAATTCAATTAAAAAAAAAAAATTAAGTGAAAATGTAAAAGGCATTGTTTAGTTAAAAATTCAATAAACTTAAAAAAATTCAATTAAAAAAAATAACGAATAAATTAAAAAATAAATAAAAATATTTGAAAATAAATACATTTAAAAATAAATAAAATAAATTTAATATTAATATCACAGAAAGAAAATTATTGCACGGACAAATAAATTAAGAGGTCTTTGTAAAATACTTAGGTATTAGTAGCGATCGATATATTTATAACAGGGCAATCAATGATGTAAATTTTATCTAATTATTCCGTTGTAAAGAAGATCTACCATATACGATATTACCAGCTTTTTTCCGTTTTTTACTTGCTATTCTACATCTAAACAACGAGTACCTATGAACAAGTAAATCCCTGATGTTGTGGCAACCTAGAAAATTGTGTGGAATTTCCGAGAAGTGTTTTTTAAGCTGTTCTCTAAAGCATGGTGTATCTGTAATATTTCTTTCTTCTAAGACCTGATAAATTTTTTCCATTTTTACGAAATAATTAAAAGTTTCTTCCCCAGGGTAAATCAGCAGCGAATCTCTATTAATGGATTGGTACTCGAATTCTTTAAAGGCTACAAAACTGCTATATACATCTAAGGGAATATCTGTGATCAAGTCTTTAAAACAAGATTCGCAGATATTGTTATGCATTTGAATGCCTGATAAAATATACCCTGCAATATTGTACAATATGTTCTTTGCAGTGCAGTCTAACTCTACACATTGTAGATCGTTTTCGCTGAGTTCTTCGTAATTAAACTCCTGTTCATCTGTGGAGGCTGGCTTACTTTGCAAGTAGGTAAGAAACCCGTCCAAATGCTCTCTGTCATCTTCCTCATATGAGCTACTTCTGCTATAGTCGAGGTACTGAGAAACGCAAATGAGCTTCAAATTTTGTTTAAACTGAAGTGCAGACGGTTTACTCTGTTTAGCTCTTATTGAACTAAAGAGGTTTTCTACACAATCCTGCGAAAATCGGCCAGTCAAAACAAATTTAAAATTGCATTCCCTCAATAAATACTCAGTCCATTCTATAGTAGAAGCAGTGGTTAAAGCTATTCCAGTTTGCACTGGTTTCCAAATACCTTTAGGCCCTATTTTTAGCTCACTAGTTATTTCCACAAATTCATTGAGGAATGAGATCTTATTGTTGTAGCTTTCCATGTTGTTTAAGCTTAGGGCCAGGGACGGACCGCGGTTGGAGGATAAAGCAAACCACTTATGCAGTACTCGTAAAAACCATGCAGTTGTTTGCAAACTGTTATCGCCGTGCTGTTTAGATAAATATTCAAGTGCAGCACTAACGTCCTCGTTTAACACATAGTATGACGTGGCCACTCGCATTTTTTGAAAACTATTTGGCCGCATCATATACTGCTCTAAATGTGGAGCTAATTTAAAAAGTCTACCCTCCTGGTAATTGACTAATTTTTGTATATGATCGGCCTTTATCTCATTTGTTGGCAACTCGTACATGTGTTGTACTGCTGAACTTGTAGTTATCGTGCGGTTGTTTAATAAACTTTGAGCGAAATTTTTTAGCAAATGTGGAACGTCAGCAAATATCCATAGCTTTCGACTATTGTCTAACGGATGGACAATACTGTTTGTAATATTATTTCTGGAATGTTTAATTCCAAGTTCATTCCACATCTGCTGATTCATCGGTCCCATATCACTTGTAATGAAATGAATATGGAAACCGATTTCTTCGCATTTCGTTATTACCTCTTTGACAACGTCGCAAATATGGCTTCCCAATGTTCCATGTCCTGTATAATGATATGCAACCACTTGTTTCCATCTACTGCTTAGCCCTCCAAGTAAGATCACTAAAGCGTTCGTTGCAAGTGTGTCGGAGCTTGGTATGGTAATCTTTCCCAAGAATCTATCTGAATTGTTGTCATATTCAGTCCCTTTCTCGATTTTCATTTCATCTAAATACAGGCCGCAGTGGGTTTCTTCAGTTGTCATGCTCTGTATTTTTATTTCGAGAAACTTAAGGATATCTGTCAGCACACCCGGCTCAAAGTTTAAGTTCTGCATTTTCCTGCGCAAAGTTCTTTCACCTGGAAGAGGGTATTTGATTTTACGAAGATATTTATACCCCCTACTACCACAAGCGAATTTAATTTGCAGAGAAGTACGCAGAGTTGAATTTCCCCACTTAACTTTTTTCAAGCCATTTATATGCTGCATTTGATTGGGATTAAAGATTTGATTGCGGTAATTTTTTTCATACCGCTTTAGTTTTTCACGCAAGCTTTTAATCACTTTCCCTCGGCGTTGGAATTTTAAAACAAGTGTTTTCTGTGTTTCCTTATAGTATGCCAATTTTTCTTTAAGTGTAGCAATTTGGTTTATGTTGCTCATATCTTCGTCAATGAATTCTTCATATTGAGAACCATTTCCGTGGGGTTCTGCTGTATGAAATACATTGATATGCGGAGCAACATTTTCATATTCGTCTTCCAAGTACTTCACATTTTCGTACGTGGTTTCTTCGATACCTGACTTTAACGTTGGCACGGCACCATCGCAAAGTTTTGGTTTTCCACTTTTGTTAACTGTTAGAGAATATTTTTCAAAATGCTCCATACATAATTGGGAATTTACAGTACTATTCCACTTTATCCTACCAACAAATGCTTCTCACATTCTGCGCCTGGTTGGTTCTCGTGGAAAACTAAACATTTTGTTTCCTTTTGTCCGATGGCTGGTACATCCAACTGCACTGCACGACATATTGTCAATAGATGAAAGACCTCTCTTTTTACGAATCAAATTACCCCGAAGATCGCAATGTAGAAATTAACGAAGCTAAAACAGCTATCGTCGTAAACTTCCCGGCTTATTTCAATAAGATGTTATGGCCCCAAGGGTGAAAATAAAATTTAAGATACCGGGTTACTTACTTAAGTCGGAAAGGTATTTCTTCGGCGAAACTTCGGAACGGTAAGGCAGCAATCGTGCGAGGTCTTTAAATTCCTGGGTACAAATTTTTAACAATCACTAATAACTATTCTAAAGGGAGACCCTATTAGACCTAATGCCCTAAAAATTTAATAAACAAGATGACAAGCCCGCCAAAAATAACGACGAATAGCTCGTATGAGGGGTGGTTGCAAGCCCCCCTCTTCCTTTCGCAATCGGGCTTGGGACCGACTAAGGCGGAATTAGGGCGTGCAACATTTCTCTTTAACTTTAATATAATTTAACTTACCCGAAAAGAAATAACTGATGCATGTAATTATTCACCGATGTTTTGCCAAGGAACGCATTTTTCTCACTGAAATAAAGTAAACATTCACTTCTATAATTCCCTACGAACTCACAACACTGTAACACAATCCACGTTTTGAACAATAATCCACTTTTATTTCACACAGAAATTAAGTAAACAATTTCTGTGTTCACTGAAATGTAAGCCACCGAATTTACATTTAGAATTGTCATTTGACGTCTAGAATTGTCATTTGACGTCTAGAACTGTCATCAGCTCAGTGTTCATGCATTCTCACGCATACAACTGAGAGTGACTAATTTCGAAATTCGACTTCGAATACAAAAACCGTCGGATGTCAATGATGGCCGGACTATACCTAAGTGCCTTCTTCTTCATCCAGTGACTATAGTCACGGGCATACATTTCCCACATTCGGCTATTACGATACGCGAAACTTCAGACAGCAAGGTTTTTGATGTTTTTTCATGATAAAAATAAATGTTCCGCTATTTTTGGGCTAGCGAGGGCTGTCAGGGACTTAGGCTGGGTCGATTGAGGGTCAGGCAGCATTTCATCTAGCAGGTGGTCAATCTACATATTTCTTCGAGCAGGTGGTCAGTTATGGTTTTGATTCTTTGACCATATCATATTTCATAACAGAATATTTAACTTTTTACATGAGATTATTAAATAATTAAATTTATTTTCAAAGTATTTCATTAACATTTATCCAGGAATTGTGTTTTGATGAAAATCCTAACCACTTAACAAACACCTTGTTTCCATTCTTTCTAGTAATTTTTTTCACTAGATACAACGATGGGTTTCTAGCTTTATTGAATCGACCTTCAATTGGATTTCCTTCATAGTCTTCTAGCAAATATGTTACGGGATTTGTATTTTGAATTTTTCGAACCTCAAAGATTTCTGTTGTCCAGTTTGGTGTGTAACCTTTTTCAAATATATCTTTATATTTACTAATTCGAACATGATCACCGACTTCTTATTTTGCCACACCAAGCACTTTAAGGGGTTAGGTGGGTTTGAAAATGTCTAAAAATGGATTTTTTGTGTTTTGTCTTATTTAATAATACAACAAGAATATTCTCCCAAAATTTTAAATCGATCCGAGTAAAATTCTAAGAGATGGAGCCTTCGGAAGTTCCGCCCATCGGGCCACGTCAGCCTCAACTTAAAACTTTAATCGCGTTTTTCTCAAAACTCTATTTTTGAAGTCGGTGGACACGATTTCTCGAAAAGTTATGAACCGACCTTGTTCAAATTTTGCACACTTCTTCAAAATAACATTATCTACTGCCTGAACGAAGGATTTTTTTAAATCTTTATTACAACTTATTTTTAAACAAAACTTTTACGAAATATGTATCTTTGATGTTCTAAATTTTTTAAATAAAATGTTTCATTAGATATATTAAAAAAAAATTAGTGAAAATACACTTTTTTACGCCTTTGAAACCCACCTAACCTCTTAATATTGTTGTATACGGTAGAAAGAAGTCTTGTTTTGTTTAAGCTATTCACTGCTGAAGGTTTCATTTTAATTGTTCGATGCTTTGTGTTTTCATATATATTGATAAGTACATTAACTAAGTCAATCCATTGGTAATTTCCATTCATACAAACTCTTTCCACATCATATTTTTCAGTGTACGATTAAATCGCTCTACAATTGATGCCTTAAGGCGCTGTACACATTGCACACGACCGAACGAATTTTCTGATTCGACTTTTCGTTTTTTGACCTATTGTAAAATCTTTAGTTATTGAAAAATTAGTTATAATCGTAAATTATAACATTTTCAAAAATATTATGAAAGAAAATCTCCAAGAACTTGTAGTTTTAATTGATAGTAAAAAGAAATATGAATCCGTCGTACGACTAAAAATATGTGTACCGACAAACGGATTTTTATTTAATATTATCAATCAAAATCCAAATCTCTTGAAATTTACTCTTACGATATTCTTTAAAATGCTATTATTAACGATTTCAACCAATTTTCTGTTATCAAAAAATTGACATTAAGCAGAAAAACGAAAGTTCGTATCGAAAAATTCGTTTGTGTATAGCGCCTAAGAGTGCTGTACGTAGAATAATGATTAATTTGATGTTTTTTCATTACGTTTTTAAAGTTTTTATTGAAAAATTCCTTTTCATCATCCGTTTGCAAGTCCTTGGGAATCCGACCCTGCTTGAAAATGAACTCAATTGCTTTAGTAACTTCTATGCCAGTCTTCGATTTAATAGAGACAACCCAAGCATATTTTGAAAACGTGTCAATTATTGTGAGTAGAAATCGAAATCCTGTATTTTCGGAAGCGTATGCGCCCATCTCAACTAAATCAGCTTGCCATAAGCAAAGATATTTGAATCCCTTTATATAAGATGTCCCAACATTAGCTGTGTTTTTTATTCCCGGTTAACCATAAAGCTTGACAAAACTGCACGGCAAAACAACAACAGTGCGGTTACGGTAAGCGCACTGTTGTTGTTTTGCCGTGCAATTTTGTCGAGCTTCATGGTTAACCGGAAATAAAAAACACAGCTCATATGTATTAAAAAATTCAATAAAGCTCTATGATAGGCGACCAATCTCCAGTGGCTATTAGAGCTTTGTATGCTAAAATTTATAGTCCACTGTAACATTAATCTCAAAGCTCTGTTTGGAAAATCAATGGTCGCGTTTACGTGCAGACCGGACCAGCCTAAAAAGACCGGTTTGGTCTTTTTCGGTCTTGCATTTATGTGTGCTTTTCAACATAACCAATTTGAAGCTGTCATTTTATATATCATTTTCAATCATGGATGCAAATTTGTAACTGCACATCGCTAAGTTTGCGCAAAGTGGACACTTTGTCAAATTTCCACCGTTCAGTCATTTTTATTTTCACAGATGTATGCTTTGACGTTTTAATTTTGTTTGGCCAGCACTATTGTAGGTTATGTTTTGGTCTAAGACCGTTTATGTGCCAGTACTAGACTGGTTCGGTTTCGTTTGGTTCGTACCAAAATCAGAACCAAAATAAGTCCAAATGGACTGGTCCGGTTTACATTTATGCGTGCGACCGAACTGGTTTTTTTGGTCTTTTTAGACTGGTCTGGTCTGCACATAAACGCGACCAATGTCACCGATTCCGAAATCGGTAAATTTGATTGATTTGTCATAATTGTCAATATTCGCATTTTTATTTATTTATTTATTTCAGATTCATTTAAACGTGAGTGTGAGGTGATGTGATCGAGTTGTGAGCGCGAATATTAGGAAATCCAAGCGATTCTAAAGTATTATTTTGCACATACTGAATTCAGTGCTATACTCCGTGCGCGAGTTTCCACCCCTGGTGGGCTGCTTTCTTAATTTCAAGTGCGATAGACGATTCAATCTAACTTACGATTTTGATTTAGTGCCAGACATTCGCGGCTAATTCAGTGACTATAAACTATTAATGGCTCACTCAGAAACCTAGTTTTGATACACAAGTAATTTCTTTCGTCTGCGCAGGACAAAATACTATCACCAAACCATCCCAATTGCTGGCATGGCCAGCGCAAATAAATGCTCCACCGTGGCGGAACCCCCAACCCCCTAATTCCGCTACCAATTCGCCCAAGAATAAGCGACAATGCTCCACTAAACCCTGCGCATCTTCTGCTTCTAATGAGTATTCGGCAGAGTGCCCAGACTCTACCAATACCGCATAAACCATCAGCACCCACTCCCAAGTTTGTCTTGGTCCAATCCACCACGCCGATCAAATCCCTAAAGCAATTCACCATATGTAATTGTCGTGTAAAAAAAAAGGAATAGATCAGATCTCAACTCTCTATTCCAATGCTTCCTCCCTCAAGGACGGAAGTCTTCTTTTGCTTGCTTAAAACGAGAATACCGCCCAGAAATTTCTTAAATCTACTACTAACATAAATGGTATCCCAACCAAATGCAACCTCTATGGCAAACTTAACACCTGCAAGGGGTTTGTATATTCATCCTCAACAAGATTTCTCTCAGGAGGATATATTTGAAGGGTATCTATATACATATGTACGTAGCTAAAAATTGTGTGCCATTGACAATCCGATTAAAAAAACCTGCCTTAAATTGATTATTTTTTGTAAGTTGGCGAGCCCTCCCCAACATACAGTGGGTTACATCAAAAATTCTAAAACTTTGCAATAGCCTCTGGAATTACGTCGTCCATCGAACAGTTTTGAAACTGATATTGACATGCTTGGGACATCTTATGGTTTCTATTATCTTTGCCATAAGACATCCAAACCCTTTAGAATAACCCGTCGTCGCTTAAAGTTTCTTCGAGCAGATGTATGTATGTAATTCATTCACAACTTTTCGCTTACTCATGATTAAAAAGACTAATTACTTTATTATTAATAATACAGTATTGTTATTGATTTAAAGAAAAAAAAATTGCTGCCCTCAAAATTTTTTTTTCCACGTTTCATGACTAGTAGACACGAAAAAAGCAATAAAAATTTTCACGCCGTCTGTCCGCCGTACGCCGTACGTCGACCGCCCCACGCAAAATCCTTTGAAGGCTCGTAGCTCTCAAACCAGTGCAGCTCTTAAATTACAAATTTTTCTAAGAATAAACTGGGTAGACCCTTTGAATTGACATTATTTTCAGGGGAGGGGGTTTGAGGGGGAAGGTGGGGGAAGCGTTTTAGACGAAAAATTTTGGTTTCTAGATCTCAGCAACCGCTTATGTTAGGAAACTGAAACTAAGAATTTCTATAGAGTTTTGATAGGAAACCCATTTGCAAAAAAATTACTGATATGGATGAAGGGGTGTGGGAGTGGAGGGGGAAATAAGGAGTTCGAAACGCAAAAAAGTCGAGATCGACACATTCTAAAATCTATATCTCCTAAACCGTTAATGGCGAGCAATTAAAACTTAACAAATATCTGTAGTTGTACTAGGAGAGTAGATTGAAACAAAATTTTTGGGTGGGGGTAGTGGCGTACGGGGGTGGGGGGTGAAAAACTTTAGATTACGATATCTCACAAACCAATGGCACCAGAAAAACAAAATTCGGTTTGAGTATTAAGCTTGATAAATAAAGATTGCTCAAAGTAAAATATATGAAGGGGGCGGGGGAGCATGGAAGTGGAGGGGAATTTTTCAAAAATAACACGTTTCATATCTCAATAACGGTGTAAAGTAGATGCTTAAAATTTTTACTAGAAGTAGGCCTAATAGAACTCTAGTATGGGGTGTGGGTGTAGAGGGTGAGGGTAGGGAAGGGTGAGAAAGAAAAAGTTCCTATGATTATATCTTAAGAACCTATAACGATAGAAAGCTGAAACTTGGTATTTAGATAGAGCTATAGTAGTGGTATGGTGGAAAAATATTCTTTTTTTAAGGGGTAGTATGTTGCGAGGGTGGGGGGAGTTTTTCCTAACTTTAGAACGGCTTATGCTAGAAAGTTGAAGCTCGTTACGTATATGTAAATCAACTAGACAAGTAATTCTGATAAAAAAACAAATTCAAATATCCATTGGCGTTCGGAAGGGGGGGTAAAAAAAATTTTAAGTGAAAATAAAATGCATATATTTTCACGATTTTCGTCATAATCGTCAAATTCGTCTTTCCAAATACTGAACTCATTTTTATTTTACGGATTCTTCATATTAATACCTAGAATGTGTTTTCAACGTTTTTTGAAATTCGACTCCGAAGAGGGTGTAAAGTGGTTGTATACTTTTTCATGAATTCCGGAATATCTCTCAGGTCTGTAGCTCAGTTCTGTAACTTATAAGTGAGAAATTTCTCACCAAAAAGTCAAAATGAGGACGAATGAATGCAGTTTTCTCTCTGTATTCTCACCAAATGAGAAATGAAAAATTGCCAAATGCGTAGTCAAGTACGGTGCTTTCTCATTTGGTGAGAATACATAGAGAAAACTGCATTAATTCGTCCTCATTTTGACTTTTTGGTGAAAAATTTCTCACTCATAAGTTACAGAACTGAGCTACTGATCAGATATCGAATATCATTTCACTTCTACTGGCTTTTTTAACAATCACCTAATTTTAAGTTTTTTTCTTTTTCAACCTCTAGATACATCCCGGAATATGACCCAATTATATAATTCATATGTTACACCCTATTCTAACCGCTTCCCGAACTTTTTATTAGGTTTTCAGTCACATAGTAGCCTACGCCGCATCCCCGAATTGAACGCGTTCCGAACTTCTGCCGGAAAAATAAGTTAGCTATTTATTGAATTTTTTATAACAAAGTTTTTTAATAGATATGTATTTTATAGAGAAAATCATACAATATGAAAAAAACATCTTTGTGTATCAGGATAGGTATTTTTCAGTGTCTTGAGATTATGGGAGAACCAAAACTATCAAGGTCCAGGTCTATCCGGTACCTGAACAACAATACTGTTTAAAAAGTTCGGAAGCCAGATTTTCTTTTCCAATCCTTTAACGTGTTTTATAGTATTTTCCATGTCGAGTAGTAAATATTGTTTCAGGTCATAGAATGAAGTTTCACCACCACCCCATTTGAATCCGTGATGATTTTCATATATGGTAACCATTGTGCTTGATGTTTCAGATTATCTGGAAGCGTTTCGAAACTATACGGTGGTTTCACTATAAAATGTTGATGATGAATGTTTTCATTGCGGTGTACGATAGTCAATTCTTTTACGATAAATTTATTTTGTGTTCCTCTAAAGCGTTGCATATATATCAACATCCATCGTGGTTGACAATCTATATCAAACTGAACAGTGTTCCTTTTTACACAAGTTTTTGAACTGCGCTAATGAGAGGATCATACTCAATTATACGACTATGAGGCAATAAGCAATAGGCTGCTGTTAGTGCTGCTGCTGGTTTATCTGCTGATGTTTTAATTTTTACCCGTATATCAACTGAGCCCGCTTTTATAGTTTCATTTTTTTAATTACTATAATTGGAGCATCTTCCTTGTATTCCGTTCGCGAAAGTAATGGCTGTGCTTGGACATCATAATAAGATTGTTGAAAATTGCTATACATATCATATACATAATATAGCATATCGATCACGTTGAAATTTAATATTTAAATCATCAAATGGATACGATTCCGAATTTAGGTGTACTTTAACATTTGTGAGTTCACAATGATCAAAATTTGCTTGCATCCTTATCCTTTTGATTTTTTCGATTCGTCTGCAAAGCTATAATAATATATCGTGGTTTTTCTAGTTGACTTGCGGTTTTAACGCTCCATACATGATCGGTTGTTATTGGTAAAACTGGATATTCATATAAATCCCATTTTCGAAAACACATTTGAACTGCTTGGCCGGACTCAATACTTTTCAGCATTTTTAATTTTTCAGAACCATCTAAAATTACGTGAGGCACCTTCCATTGTAGTTTAAAAATTTTGAATTGTACATCATCAGTGGTTGATAAAAATGCTTTCTTTTCGGTTCTCGTGCGAACTAAATTAGTTCATGTTTGGCGTTTACAGTAATCTTTTTATAATCCTCGGCAAATCCCAAGAGTTTTCGTAATGGTAAACAAAAGTTGAAGTAGCCATTTGTTAGTGTCATCTGTGGGGATTTAGTTGAACGAAGTGATTTCTGTGGATCGGCAAATTAGGCAGTTGGCATGATTGAGATCCACACAAAGAATTTTTGTTCAGTGGGGCAGATCTGACAGATGATGGGGGAAAAAAAAGGATGGAGTTTTGAGTTTTGGGTGCGTACGGAGGAAAAAAAAAAAAATGATTAGCGAGACGCGCAATCAAATATTATAAGTAGTATAGAGTAAAATAGTATAATAACATAGCTTATAGTTAAGTTTAGTTTAAGTGCGTTAGTTTCTTTCCGACCACATAAAAGCTTCCGTTCATGGCAAAATTTATGACAACGCGGAACCGAAAACTTGTACCAGTTTCATCGCTCGCTCGCAATCGAAACCTACAGTCGGAAAGAAGAGTTTTTGTACACATCATACAAAGGAAAACAAAAATAAATAAATAAATTTACAGCCAAACAAGTGAATAATAAATGCAAGGCAGAATAAGTAAAACACGTCAGGAAATAAAACATGGAAATAAAATAAAGTACATAAACACAAAAAAACAAATGAAATTAACAAAAATTAAATAAATATAAAAATAAACTACGTAAATAAAGTCAACAACACAAATGCAACAAATATAAAATAAATAAAATGAGATAAATTATGACATGAAAAGTAAAACATAATAAATTAAATTAAATTAAAAATTAAATAAAAATAACACAAAATACCGTAAATATGAATTAAATTAAAAATAAAAAAAATAAATATGAAACGATAAAATAACGAGACAGAAACTGACACGGACTGAAATTACTCAAAATTAGAAAGTTGTATAAAAAAAATAAAGTTGAAAATGAACTAAGCAGATAATAAGGTAATTTTTGTTTATATTATTTCTCTATCTTGCAAATTCTTGTTTTTTTTCTGTATGATTTGTTTTGTTATTTTTTTTTTAGGTTCTTTTGCTTGAGTTTTTTTTAAACATGGCTAAGTAGAGAGCCGGAACGATGGATCTTCTCGTTTGAAGACCTTCCGCCCCACTCATACCTCTCTCTAGGGGCCATATCAGTAATTTTATTTCAGGAAAGATATGGCTATGGTAAGGTGGGCTAGACGGCGCACAACAACCGCGCCTGTCGAGTTGTTAGGAGTTTTCTCGGTCTCTCATGACCGATTGGGAATCTTATTCCAATTTTATCACCCGGGTAAGTCGGCGTGAAATTTTTGTTGTACAGGCCAAGGGTTTTATGGCCTGGAACGCGAACAACGTACCCCTCCACAGCCGCAGCTAGCCCGGAAGCCAGCAAGCACGTCGCTCCAGTTTGCGTTTCAGCCACCAATTCGGACGTAGGCGGAATTGGACCCCTCTTTCCCGATCCTCAACCTTCCCTTCGATTATTTTGACTTTTTCAAGTCAAAATAATCACTTCAAGGCCTCCGTTCACAAAAAAATACCGCCCAACGTGGAGCTAGCCAAACCGGCGCGTAGTTCACAACGCGTGATGGAACAATATGCGAGAGTCGGAAAAATACCGCATAAAAATTGTCACATCGAATGGATTTTGTCTGATTGCGACACAAAATAACGCTTGCACGGCACCTTCAAGTACAGTGAACAAGCTCTTTTGTTACTTCACCTATTTCTTGTGTGGTTCGAATTTACAGCTAAATCGCCATCAGAATTCCATATAAAGGGAAAGCCTTCTCTATCTGTGGGTTCGAATTGGACTGGTTGTGGGTTAAGTAGGGTCTTCAAGACCCATCTAGCTGATGTATTGTAGGTACCCTTTTGAAAGCTGGGTTTGCCTTGACTTAGCGGGCAAGTCGACAGACGATTGGGCAGACTACCTGCAATATATGTTTTGGATTGGTGAGGAGAAGTCAATACTGAAGTCCTTATTCCATCCTTTTAGAGTTCCTATAACGTAAAATTAAATAAAATTATGTAGTATATTTTTTTAAATTTTTAAGTCTTAGGACAATTTTTTAATTTTTTTATCTTATTATTTAATTTTTTTTTTTTGCTTTTGTTTTATCCCATTTTTTTTATATTTTTCTCACTTCCAATTTTCCCTTGAAGTTGAAGAGGCTGAGATTTGCCTTTTAACTCGACCTAGCAGGGAGAGGATGAGGTTAGGGAGGTGGATAGCGAGAAGATCCATCACGTTTTGATTTTTATTTTGCTATAATGTAATCTTTTTGCCATTGATAAATTGATTTTGATTTTTGCATTTGTCTTTGTTTTGCAATATTTTGTTTTGCTATTTGCCTAAACTTGGCTTTGCTTCCATTTGTTTTGTTTTGATTTTTGCATTTGCTGATTTCTTTTGGCTTTCCTATTCATATATTTTGATTGCGATATTCATATATATATTTATATATTTTTTTTGCTATCGAATTTCGATTGCATATTCGCGTTTAGATTCCGAATTCGATTGCATTCGTGTATCATCTTCTATTTCTTTGTATTTTTATTTCATCTTCTATTTATTTCTTCTTCTATTTATTTCATCTTCTATTTATTTTTATCTAGCTTTTTGAATCCTTAGTGTGAGGGATATATTTTTTGGTAATATATTGACCTATGTAGACATTTATATTTTTTTTAGTTTTTTTCTATTATTGCATGTTAGGGTATATTTTTCCGTTTCTTAGTTATTTATAGTTTTTTTGCATGATATTGTTCGTTAGGAATTATTACTTTCCACATAGATTTATTTTTTTAGATTTAGCTGTTATTTTCTTTTGTTGGCTTAGTTTAATTTTTCTTGGACTTAGTTGATATATTGGTTTGTTAGTTTAAATTTAGTAGGCTTAGTTAGTTTAGTTTTTGGTTGTGGTGAGTTAATTTATCTTAGAACGTTATTTATTATTAGGCATATATATTTAGTTGCAATATTTATATTTAATTGCAATATTTAATTTATAGTGTAGGTTATTTATTAGATTATTATTATTTTTTTTTCTCGCTTAGATTTCCGTCTTTAGTTTATTTTTTTTCGGTTGAATTATGCCACTACCACGAACACCAGAAAGGAGAGATAATATCCTATGCACTGTATGTCAAGATTGGGTGAGACCACTTGATGAGGTGGTCACTAAATGTGGACACCGATTTCACGAGCTTTGTATAGAGGAGTGGTTGAAGGAAAAAGAGATTTGTCCCACTTGTAGGAATGATCTGGACACGTCGGACTACTGGTCTGTCCGTGGAGTGGGGGGAGCGACAGCCGCCCCTGGACCGTTGACAAGAAGCAGGGCTCAGTTAACGGTCCCACAGCTTCAAAAAGATGGGGTTTCTCTCCTTAGGGAGTTAAATGTTGATCCTCCACAAGAGCTGGGCGGAGGTCGAGTCTTCTACGCTCCGGACGGAACAGTTGTCACCGACCATGGGAGGGGTTTACCACCTCGTTCAAATTTGCCACTACCACCTTCGAATCGACCACTACCACAGACACCTTCAAATCGACCATTACCACAACCACCGATGACGACAGCGCAGGCACGTGTGAATCTTGGAGTTGATGAGATCACTTAACTGATTCGTACGTTGCTGAGGGAGGAGCGATCTCATCAATTTCGAGATTCGCACAGCGATCGTTCACGTTCGAGTACGGATCGCACCTCCAGAACAACAGGTACTGTTCGAGCATCTGAGAGGGCTCAGCCACCACACCATCGGTTACTCAGCAGTGTGACCAGAAGTGCTACGATGGTAGCAAAATGCTACTATCGACAATTTTTTGCTACTATGTTACTACATGACTAAATTTGCTACCCTGGTAAAATTAGCCATTATAACGCAAAAAATATAATACTTTGACTATCAAATGAGTCGTCCAGTTGCAAAACTTGTGGCAAAATGGCAATAACTGATTATGCAGCTTTTAGGCAAGATATCCTTATGACTTTTTTAAAAATAAAAAATCACTAAATATTCTTTGTTGGAATGAAATCAAATTTGATTAAATATTTGTTGTTTTCCGGCGTTAAAGGTGTGAACACACGAAATCTCCGACTGTCCTTAAGGACATGACAATTCAAACACCTTCAGTGGATAGACCAATTTTTATAAGACTGTGTTGGACTAGGTCCGAAGGAGCGTCATCGGATGGCATAGACTCGTCAATTAAAGGTATCATGCCTACTATCCGAAACACCCTTATATCCAGTGGTATTGCTTAGGATTATTCTATATAGGTGATGTTGAAATCAATTTATTATCGCGAATTATGTTGGACCGAAATACTTGCCATCGCAACCTGAAGTAAAGGTAGGTGACATTGAAGATCGCCCAATATTTAAACCAATTTGGTAGAATTTTTGTTTGTTCGCTAGGATATATTAAGCTCAATGCTAAAGGCGCGACATCGAATCACACCAACAGCGGGATTCAACATATTCCTTCTCGATGACTGATTTTAGAACTGATAATATTGGTCAGCTTTCGAAACCAAACTTAAAGAAATATGACTGGTTTTGCTCCTAACTGGATTTTTAAAAACTAATTTTTAAAGGGTTAGGACTGCTTCCATATTATCCGGCAGTTCAGTTCGCTGATCGAAGGAGCACCGGACCGAATTATAGACGCCGCAACACTGCTAGTCCAATACGGACTTGGCATTTAAAATTTAATGGAAATGCTACTGTGTTGCGAGCGGAAGAATTGATTTATCGCGCCGAGGCTCTTGCGACAAGCGAGCTGAGCGCGGATAAAGACTTGCTTGCTCGAAGCTTCTATATGCTGCTTGATGGGCGTCCGAATAGTTGGTACTGGACCTGGCACAGGTCCAATCCAAGACCAACTTGGGCGGTCTTGAAACCTGCATTTTTGCAGACGTGGGGTGTGCGAACAAGTGACTGGGACATTAGATGGCAAATGTTAGCCAGACGTCAGGTCCCAAGCGAGTCCTATCAGATGTTCGAGCAGGACTTGTGTGAGCTCCGGAATCTGCTGTCGAATCCGATGCACGACGGAGAGTTCGTGGAGCTGGTGCGGGGAAATTTATTGCCAAACACGCAGCAGCAAATTTGCCTGCAACAGATTTGGTCTCTTGACCATCTTCGACAGATCGTGAGTAGAGTTGAAGACATTAGACGATTTACCCGATACGGCTACTCGAGTCATACCCGAGTTGCTGAGGTCGTGGAGCCTTCTACAGAGGTTTGTGACGAGCGCGATGGTTCCGAAGCCATGGCGGGGATTACATCTGGGGCTCCACTAAAATGTTGGAACTGTGAGCGTTTAGGTCACAGTTACCGATTATGTGCAGAAGCACCTAGCGGTATTTTCTGCTATGGCTGCGGAACAAAAGACGTTTTGCGACCGCATTGTGCTCGTTGCAATCGGGAAAACTCCGGAACGGAACATTCTACTTCAGGAAACTCCCGTCCTTTTCGGAGCAGCCCAAATCAGCCACCCAAAACGTAGGAGACTCTGCGATCTCCGCAACTTGTGGCGATGACGACACATCACCAGTCAGTTCAAATACACCGGACCTGACAAAACCATCGGATTTGACAACTGCCACGATTGAGTCTCATTCAGTCGTAATTCTTTCCAATCCTTTACCTTCTGTTCGCAAAGCACCTGTACCTCGGAAGCCTTACCATGTAAGACTGAAGGAGTACATGGAGGCACGCGACAGGATTTTTAATGATTCAAAATCCCCTCTTATTACTATTTCTTCTTGTTCCACATTTCAACCTTCCCCTGTTCCAACTCCTAAAAAAGCAATTTTACGTTTACGCGCATTTTGGCGTAAAGTTCGTGAGAGAAAGAAGGCAGTAATGTCGACTATTATCTCTGAACCTTTTGACGTACGTCCCTATGCTATGGTCTCCCTTTTCAATGTAACCGTTAAAGGTCTTTTAGACAGTGGTGCGAGCATTAGTTGCCTAGGAGCCAATGCATTAGAACGCCTTGAGCGTTCGCAAGTGCATTGGAAGCCGATTTTCCATGAGGTGAAGACAGCTGATGGTGCTTCACAGAGGGTTGTGGGAAGTGTGACAACCGAAATTAAATTTCGTGGAGTTACACAACCTATTACCCCTTACATCGTGCCAAGTTTGTCTCAAGAGTTATATCTTGGGGTAGATTTCTGGCGAGCCTTTAATCTTGCTCCATCCATCATCAGTTGTGTCAACACACAACCCACCTCTTCGCAACTTAATGCTACTGCGATGCACTCTTTAACGAGTAAAGATGTTGAACGTCTAGAGAACGTAAAGCCCCAGTTCTCTTCTTTCGAACTTCATGGTTTGAGAAGGACAAACGTTCTCGAGCATGAAATCGACGTAGGAGAAGCGCGCCCTATCAAACAACGATACTACCCAGTATCACCTGCGATTCAAAACCTCATGTATGGCGATGTCGATCGTATGCTGGCAATGGGAGTGATAGAGACTAGTTTGAGTGCGTGGAGTTCGCCGGTAGTACAAGTGAGGAAACCAGGGAAAGTTCGGTTATGTTTGGATTCTCGAAAGGTAAATGCTGTGACGAAAAAGGATGCATATCCACTTCCACACATCGACGGAATCCTTAGTCGATTACCACGAGCTAGCTTTATAACTAGTATTGACCTGAAGGACGCCTTTTGGCAGATTCCTCTCGAAACTAAGTCCCGTGAGATGACGGCGTTTACCATTCCCGGACGACCTCTTTATCATTTTACCCGAATGCCATTTGGATTGTGCAATGCACCCCAACGCATGTGCCGCTTGATGGATCGTGTTATTTTACCCGAACTGAAGGACCAAGTATTTGTTTACTTGGACGATTTATTGTTGATCTCGGAAGATTTCAATTCCCATTTGGCTTTGTTGGCGGAAGTTGCCGAATGTCTAGTGAGGGCTGGACTTACAATCAATGTGGGAAAAAGTAAGTTTTGTCTGAGAGAAGTGAAGTATCTTGGATACATTGTTGGAGATGGAGGCCTGAAGACAGACCCAGAAAAAGTCTCGGCTATAGTCGATTACCCTTCACCAAAATCCGCACGTCAGGTTCGACGCTTTCTTGGTATGGCTGGTTGGTATCGACGCTTCATACTCAACTTTGCAGCTGTGGTGTCACCGATCTCAGACACGCGGAAAAAGGCCGACCGATTTACTTGGACTTCTGAAGCAGAAACTGCATTTCAGTCTGTGAAGGCCATGTTAACCGCAGCCCCTGTATTGGTAAATCCAGACTTCACTCGACCCTTCGTGATACAATGTGATGCTAGCAAATCTGGGGTGGGGAGTGTTATTTTCCAGGAGAATGATGATGGATCGGAATCTCCTATTGCTTTTATGTCCCAGAAGCTCAATTCCGCTCAACGCAATTACAGTGTTACCGAGCTTGAATGCTACGCCGCTGTGTTGAGCGTGAAAAAATTCAGAGCGTACGTGGAAGGGACAGCGTTTAAGATTATAACGGATCATGCGAGTCTCAAATGGCTGATGTCTCAAAAAGATCTCAGTGGACGTTTGGCTCGCTGGAGTTTGAAGTTGCAAGGATTCGACTTCGTGATTGAACATCGTCGTGGGAGCCTGAATATTGTACCCGACGCTCTCTCTCGCGTATACGAGGACGGATTAAATGCGCTGATCGACGTTGCACCCATGGTTGACTTAAACTCTTCAGAGTTTCAGAATCAAGAATATCAGGATCTGAAGTCAACTGTGGAGGCAAACGCCCCTCGGCTTCCTGACGTATGCATTAGAGATGGCTTCGTGTACAAGCGTACAGAGGCCTATAATGGTGACCCAATCACAGAGGATCGTGCCTGGAAACTTTGGATTCCATCGAGCTTGGCGCCTACTGCGATTGCTCAGGCCCATGAAGCGGATACCATGGTTCACGGTGGGTTCGCCAAAACGCTAGAGCGCATTAGACGTTATTTGTATTGGCCCGGTATGTCTACACAAGTCCGCGATTTTGTTCTTTCGTGTCAGACTTGTAAAGAAACAAAGTCCCCGAATCATCCACTTAGAGCTGCAATGGGAGATGCCTTCAGAACACAGAAGCCCTTTCAACATCTATACATTGATGTATTAGGACCATACTCTAGGACCAAAAGTGGTAAAATTGCTATCCTTGTTGTCCTTGACCATCTGTCAAAATTTCCTATCCTTCATCCCCTAAGGAGAATTACGGCGGGTGAGATTACGACGTTTTTGGAGAGGGATGTCTTCCATATGTTTGGTACACCCGAGACAATTCTCTCCGACAATGGGTCTCAGTTCAAGTCAGCGACATTTAACTCTATGCTTTCTAAGTATGGTGTTAAACACCTATATACCCCAAAATACTCGCCTCAAGCGAATGCTTCAGAGCGAGTCAACCGTTCTGTTTTAGCTGGACTCCGTGCGTTCATCGTGGAGGACCAGACTCGATGGGACGAAAACTTAAGCAAAATAGGATTTTCTATTCGGAGTTCGATTTACCAAGCCACTAAGTTTTCGCCCTATCAGGTTTTGTTTGGATCCCACATGATGTCGCATGGGGATGACTACGCTCTGTTGCATCGTTTGAAAGCGCTAGGTGATGCAGACTTGCAGTTGAGTCCCAGAGAAGGTACTCCTATCGTGAGGCAACTGGCACAGGCGAATATTCAGGTAGCACACGAGAACAGCAGTAGGCGTTATAATGTGCGTACTGCTCAAACTCAATTTAGAGAAGGACAGGAAGTGTACAGAAGAAACTTTACCCTGTCCACAGCAGCACACAATTATAACGCCAAACTTGCCAAAAAGTTCCTGAAGAGCAGGATTCGTCGTGTGCTAGGCAACTCGCGATATGAGCTAGAAGATCTCGGAGGCAAACGTGTGGGAGTATACCACTCGAAAGACCTTCGTCAGTGACTGGAGCGAGTGACAAACTCTGATAGTGCCCGGTCGCTGCAGTCGTGAGCATGAGACGCAGATGGAGCTCACAGCTGCCCCTTTTGTAGCCTGTTCGGCGTTGTAGACAACGGCGATCAGGTTATGTTGTTAGTGTCATCTGTGGGGATTTAGTTGAACGAAGTGATTTCTGTGGATCGGCAAATTAGGCAGTTGGCATGATAGAGATCCACACAGAAAATTTTTGTTCAGTGGGGCAGATCTGACAGATGATGGGGGAAAAAAAGGATGGAGTTTTGAGTTTTGAGTGCGTACGGAGGAAAAAAAAAATGATATGCGAGACGCGCAATCAAATATTATAAGTAGTATAGAGTAAAATAGTATAATAACATAGCTTATAGTTAAGTTTAGTTTAAGTGCGTTAGTTTCTTTCCGACCACATAAAAGCTTCCGTTCATGGCAAAATTTATGACAACGCGGAACCGAAAACTTGTACCAGTTTCATCGCTCGCTCGCAATCGAAACCTACAGTCGGAAAGAAGAGTTTTTGTACACATCATACAAAGGAAAACAAAAATAAATAAATAAATTTACAGCCAAACAAGTGAATAATAAATGCAAGGCAGAATAAGTAAAACACGTCAGGAAATAAAACATGGAAATAAAATAAAGTACATAAACACAAAAAAACAAATGAAATTAACAAAAATTAAATAAATATATAAAAAAACTACGTAAATAAAGTCAACAACACAAATGCAACAAATATAAAATAAATAAAATGAGATAAATTATGACATGAAAAGTAAAACATAATAAATTAAATTAAATTAAAAATTAAATAAAAATAACACAAAATACCGTAAATATGAATTAAATTAAAAATAAAAAAAAAAAATATGAAACGATAAAATAACGAGACAGAAACTGACACGGACTGAAATTACTCAAAATTAGAAAGTTGTATAAAAAAAATAAAGTTGAAAATGAACTAAGCAGATAATAAGGTAATTTTTGTTTATATTATTTCTCTATCTTGCAAATTCTTGTTTTTTTTCTGTATGATTTGTTTTGTTATTTTTTTTTAGTTTCTTTTGCTTGAATTTTTTTTAAACATGGCTAAGTAGAGAGCCGGAACGATGGATCTTCTCGTTAGAAGACCTTCCGCCCCACTCATACCTCTCTCTAGGGGCCATATCAGTAATTTTATTTCAGGACAGATATGGCTATGGTAGGGTGGGCTAGACGGCGCACAACAACCGCGCCTGTCGAGTTGTTAGGAGTTTTCTCGGTCTCTCATGACCGATTGGGAATCTTATCCCAATTTCATCACCCGGGTAAGTCGGCGTGAAATTTTTGTTGTACAGGCCAAGGGTTTTATGGCCTGGAACGCGAACAACGTACCCCCCACAGCCGCAGCTAGCCCGGAAGCCAGCAAGCACGTCGCTCCAGTTTGCGTTTCAGCCACCAATTCGGACGTAGGCGGAATTGGATCCCTCTTTCCCGATACTCAACCTTCCCTTCGATTATTTTGACTTTTTCAAGTTAAAATAATCACTCCAAGGCCTCCGTTCACAACACATGAGAGGGTGTTATCAACTCGTTCGGTGACCAGCTTCCACTATACAACATTTTACTTTCGTTCTCTTTCAACCAAATGTAGTTCTTCATTGTTGAAGTTACTCCAACCTTTTTATTTCGATCGATTTCTTCTCCATTTAGTTCATATTGTTATTATTGGTATTATTGGATAGTTTTGCAGTTGTTGATGCAGTTCCATCTGCTTTAGTTAAAACACCTTCAATATAAATAAAACTCTGACTTAGTAAAACACACAAGTCCTGCTGCTGTAGAGATATTCTGATTTCGTCGCTAGAGTTGTATGATATTAAAAAGGGAGAGTAGCTGTGATACTCAATTTTAGAAATACTACTATCATAGCTAGGTTTACGTGTGACATTCAAAATTTCTCTAATTTTTACTTTATTATTTTAATAAAGTATTGTTATCGATTTTTAAAAAAAAAAATTTGCTACTCTGAAATTTTTTTTACACGTTCTATGACTAATAAACGCCAAAAAAGCAAAAAAACTTTTCACTCCGTAAGTGCGCCGTCCGCCGTACGCAAACTCGTTTGAGGAATTATAGTTGCCAAACCCTACGAGCTATTAAATTGATTTTTTTTCTGAATAGACATGGTAGATCCCTAGAAGTGAAATTTTTTTGAGGGGTGAGGGTGTGAGGGTATGAGTGGGAAGGTGGGGGAAGCGTTTTAGACGAAAAATTTTGGTTTCTAGATCTCAGCAACCACTTATGGTAGGAAGGAAAATATCTGTAATTATACCAGGAGAGTAGATTGAAACAACATTTTTTGGTAGGGGTAGTGGCGTACGGGGGTGGGGGTTGAAGTACTTAAGATTACGATATCTCAGAAACCAATTGCACCAGAAAAACAAAATTCGGTTTGGGTATAAAGCTTGATAAATAAAGATTGGTCAAAGTAAAATTTTTGAAGGGGGCAGGGGAGCATAGAAGTGGGGGGATAGGAATTTTTCCAAAAATATCACTTTTCATATCTCAATAACAGTGAAAGATAGATGCTTCAAATTTTTACCAGAAGTAGGCCCAATATGTGGGTGTAGAGGGTGAGGGTGGGGAAGGGTGAGAAGGAACAAGTTCCGATGTTTATATCTTAAGAACCTGTTATGATATAAACCTTAAACTTCGTATTTAGATAGAACTATAATAGTGGCATGGTAAAAAAATCAATTTTTTTTTAGGGGTAGCATGGTACGAGGGTGGGGGGTGTTTTTCCTAACTTTAGAACGGCTTATGCTAGAAAACTGAAACTCGGTACGTATATGTAAATCAACTAGAAAAGTAATTCTGATAAAAAAAATTCGAATATTCATTGGCGTTCAGAAGGAGGGCAAAAAAATTTATCAGTAAATATTAAATGCATAATTTTCACGATTTTCGTCATATCTACTAGGTCTTTCCAAATATTGAATTCATTTTTATTCTACGGATTCTTCATATGAATCCCTAGAAAGTGTTTTCAAGATTTTTTGATATTTGACCCCTAAAGGGGTGTAAAGTGGATGTATGCTTTTTCATGAATTCCACCATATCTCTCAGGTCTGATCAGATATGGAATATCTTTTCACTTCCCCAGGTTTGTTTAATAATCACCTATTTTTAAGTTTTGTCTTTTTCAACCTCTAGACCGCATCCTAGAATATGACCCAGTTATATAATTCATATGTTACACCCTATTCCAACCGCTTCCCGAACTTTTTGTTAGGTTTTCAGTCACATAGTAACATACACCGCATCCCCGAATTGAACACGTTCCAAAGTTCTGCCGGAAAAATAATAAAGGTGCGCCCAGATTGTTGGCAGATTTTTTAGTTTGAATCCTAATAATTTTAAATATTGTTTATTTCGAAGTTACAGTCTTGGTCTTGCTCGTTTAGTTTTCTTGATTGAACTGATTGGATTAACACTAGGCTGACTGTTATATACCAACATTCTGGGGCATTAAATGAAGTCTAATGGTTATCGTTTCTCCTTTAAAGTTTATTAGATCTCCGTCTTGTTGATCAAGTTTAGGAGTTAACGTACTTATTTGCTTGACGTTTATCGGCAAATAGATAACATTCTTAGGAACCCTAACTATTTTATAGCCTGGCCCCACTTCAGGTGAGAATTCATGAATTGTATGTGATGATATATTATTGATGTACGAGTTTCCAACTATACTTCACCCGGTTCAAATTACATTAACTTTAGTTATGTTTACAGGTAAATCTAAGTAATTTCTGACATTGATGGCTAATTCTCGTTTATCGAATCCTAGCAATTGTCCAATAGTTCTCTCTCTATTAAAGAAAATGGGGACACTTGTCTTAAGACCGTCTTCTGTAGTGAGATTTTGTACAAAGGCGACTACGTCAAATTTCAAAATGTAAGGGTAGAAAATTTTTTTAAATTTCATGTCGATAACAAAAAAAAGTATAGAAAGTTAAAAACTTTATGTATCATGCTTCTGCACTAATGCTTTTTTTGCCACATCATTACTGTTTTACACCTTACACTAAGGGCCGTTATTACGACCTTCAGTTAAAATTTAACCAGAACTTTGACTGTAAGTTTCGTATGAGCATCTGTCAGTTAAAGTTTCAGTTAGAACGTTACTGACGATCGTAGGAACGGGCCTAAGTGTAGTACACGAGAAATATATGTATACATACATAGTATGTATAAGGAAAATTGTTCACTTCACTTGAAATAAATAACAAACCCTAGTAATAGTGCCTCAGAAGAGCGCTGCTACTGCCCTATGCCCAAAGAAGGTCGTATATAACTAAGTTCATACTACGTTCAAGTTATATAAGTTTTGATTGAAAAGTACATTTGACCTAAGTACATTATTATGACCGATTTATGACAGATCAAACAATCTCATTTGGCAAGCGGTACGAGTAATGAATTAATCTGCTATAAATCAAATCTTTAGCAGGAAAATAAGATAGTTGAGTCTTCAAAACAATAGCACAATCCGCGATTCGTGATACTGTGGATTAGAGATTGGTTTTAAGTATGTCGCTCTATATTTATGATCGACCATAGATAAAATTGCTGTGGTGTGTGAAAGAACTTTACCGAAGTGAACTAATATTGAGTAAAAAATTGAGATAACCTTCTGTTATGGTCATTTCACTCCTAATTAAGTATAATTAGTTCTAGCTATGATTTGTATTAGTAATGAGATTATTGTAGAAGATGGGATATAGAAATTGCTAGAATGACGTTGTAATTTTTATACTCTAGACCCGCGGGCCAAACCCGCCAAGGTTTTTGAAAATTGTGAGAATGAACACTCAAACAAACTTGGGAAAGCTTCAAAATTTACTAGCTTCAAAATTTACTGTTTTTACGGACAGTTAAATCAACATTTTGGAGTTTAGATTATTAGAGTTTTATTCCTTTTTACTTTATTATTTTTTAATAGTAAAGTATTGTGATCGACTCGAAATTTAAAAAAAATTTGCTACCCTGAAATTTTGTATTTTCGCGTTTTAGGACTAGTAGACCCCAAAAATGCAAAAAAAATAACGTCTGTAGTAAAAAAGTAAAAAGTAATGTCTGCAGACGGGCGCGCCGTACGTAAAATAGTTTGAAGGCACGTAGCTCCCGAACCCGTTGAGGTATTATCATGAAATGTTTAAGGTAGATTGGACGAACCTCTACGACTGGTATCTTTTAGAGGGGTGTGAATATGAGGAAGGAGGAGAGGGGAGCGTTTTAGATGAACAGTTTTGGTTTCTAGATTTCAGCAACCGCTTACGTTAGGAGACTGAAACTTGGAATTTCTATAAAACTTCGATAGTGGACCCATTTTCCAAAAATATTGTTGTTTTCAAGATTTTTTGAAATTCGACCCCTAAGTGGTTGTATACTTTTTCATGAACTTTACCATATCTCTCAGATCTGATCAGATTTTCACTTCCACGGGCTTGTTTAATAATCACCTATTTGTAAGTATTTTCCTTCTGCAACCCCTAGACCGCAAATAACCCAATTATGTAATGGAATATGACCCAATTATGTAATGGAATATGACCCAATTATATAAAGGAATATGACCCAATTATATAATGGAATATGACCCAATTATGTATTGCATATGTTATTCTAACCGCTTCCTGAACTTTTTGTTAGGTTTTCAGTCACATAGTAACCTACACCGCATCTCAGAATTGAACGCGTTCCGAACTTCTGCCGGAAAAATAATAAAGTTACACCCAGATTGTTGGCAGATTTTTTGTTTTGTTAACACAACCTAAATAAAATTTGAAAAGTAGAATTTGTTGTTAGTAGCAGAAATGAAATTATGTTCTTTTAAGAATCCTGTTCCTATTTTTAGAAGTATAATAATGAAATGAAATATAAAATAATAATGAAATATGTAATAAGATTGTTTTTAATTAATAAGATTATTTTGTCTTAACAATCGTGTTTTTTACCTACCGTGATAAAACATCAATGTTTGAGGAACATCGAGGCTATTTTTTCTCACACCAATCTCTTAGCTTAAAACATTTGTTTTGCTTCTTCTCTAATGTCTCACCTAAAATTCTAAAAACATCGATGTTTAGAAACATCGATGTTTTTCACCGATGTTTTATCGACATCGATGTCGTTTATTTCAAACATCGATGTTGTAAAACATCGATGTTTTGAGGTCGATGTCGCAGCACTACTTCTGGCTCATTTTTCCCTATTGGGATCGGATCAGCGACTGTCTCTCTACCCAACACTACTTCACGGGCGTCAACTCTATTTACTTGCCTGCTCGAATGGTAAATGCGCAAAAGCAGCATAAGTCACAAAATATCTTTGAGTGAGTCTACTAATTCATGTAATTTACTGAGACTAGGTAAAGCAGTTGATCTCCGGATTTTTTTCTATTGTGTTATATCGTATTGAAAAATTTTAAAAAATTGGTCGTAGTTTGTCTTCTCAGCAAAACTTATTTAGGAAGGCAAACTCAGAAAACGAAAAATTGGCATTAGTTAGCAAGAAAGTTGCTTATTTGTTGGGGAAGAAAGGAAAACCCTTTATGGATGCATGATGGGAGCTGCTGGTGAATTTTGTCCAGAAAAGTTAAAACTTTTGAAAATGATCAGTCTTTACCTTAATAGGGGAAGATGGGGCAAAGTGAGCCAGCAAGGTAAAGTGGGCCCCCTTAAAATTTCTAGTTTGCAATAGCGCAATCTCTTAGCAAAAAAAATTATTTGATAAAGCTTCAAGCATTGACCACAATGCACTATAAAAGAAATCCACTTTAATTACAGTTCCTCGAATTATCTCATATTACGATTTTGGCACTATTTGATGTAAATATCAGTATTTAATAATTTGATCAAAAAAACTTGTTAGCGATTGAGAATTGTTTGCAACAGTATCCTTGAGATCGGGGTACGGATTGTGAAACTTGCAAAGTAAGATTTGATGATTATTTATAAAGTATATAAATTTTAGCAGATGCTTACTGTTTAGTATTCATGCACGGCACTACAACTGGAGCAGATATTTTCAATGAAGTTCAAAACCCGTTGGCAAAATTTAACTTGGACTGGAGTCGACTCCAAGAGACGGCAACGAACGAAACGAAGTAAATCAACGGATCACACTAGCAAATAAGGCATATTTCACGGTTCTCCCGATCTTAAAATCGAAAAAAGTGCACAGGCTGAGCAAACTTCGCATATACAAAACCATAATAAGACCTATGCTACTATATGCAAGTGAAACGTGGACTCTCACCCAAGCATCTGAAAAATCAATAAACGCTTTTGAACGACAAATTCTTCGAAGAATTTTGGGACCAGTAAGAGAAGGCACTGAATGGCGTATTCAGTACAACAACGGGTTGTTTAACATCTAAGACGACCCAGCCGCATCGACTCTTATAAAATTCCGTAAGCTGCAATGGGCAGGTCATGTGGAGCGAATGGATGACGGAAGAATTCCCAACCGCACATTGAAAGGTAGAGCTCATGGCAAGCGACCGGTGGGAAAACCGCGAAAAAGATACGAGGACTCAGTTGACGCAGATTGCAAATCGCTTCTTAGATGCACAAACTGGAGGACGCGGGCTCTGAACCGAGATGACTTCAGACTATGTATCCTGCTGGCCCTGGCCCGATTTGGGCTGTCGCGCCATTGATGATGAGGAATCGACTCCAAGGTGTGACAATTGACGGAGGAAGAAATATGTCTGATGCAAATATCGGGGTGGTTGGGCAAATAAGAAAAGCTTGTGAATGTGCAGGATCATCAGCACCAAAAAGCACCCTGAACCGCTTTTATCATATGCTGAGTGGCTCTGGAAATTAGCTTTTTTTGCAGATATCGTGACACACGTGAATAACTTGAATTTAAAGCTCCAAGATAAAAACAACTTAATTTGTGATTTATTCGCGCAAAGCATTCAGAGCAAAGCTGATTTTGCTCGAAAGTCAGATAAATGAAAGTAATTTTACACATTTCACGTGCTGTGAAGAATTCAATACAAAAACTGAGGAACAATTTCCCACCAGATTTGCAGTAAAAGTCATCGCGGATTTAAAGCTACAATTTCAAAAGCAATTTTCTGATCTTGACATAAATTCAAAGAAAATTCGGCTGTTTCAGAATCCATTTGACTGCAATGTTGCCGACGTTTTAAGTTAGTTTCAAATGGAAATAATTGATCTTCAAGCTAACGATCAAATCAAGGATAAATACAAGGAAGGAAACTTGATTAACTCTTACAAATTTTTGGACGCAAAACAGTTTCCAAATTTAAAGCAATTTGCTTGTACATTTATTTTTATGTTTGGCACTACCTACATATGCATGTGAACAAACTTCTTCCAGGATGAAGTATCTGAAATCTAAATACAGGGCAAATTTATCGGATGATCATTTGCAATCATTGCTTCAGATATTAATCCCAACTTTGATGAAACTCTCCAGGAAAAAACACAGTTCTATCATTCCCATTAATGTTTATTGTTGTATCTGTAATTTTCTGTAAAAAAAATAAAATTCAATGCTGCTTTACTTAATTGATAAGATTTTTAATTAACATATTTACTTGGTCCCCGCAAGTGGATTTAAATCCCAAACTGGCCATCACAGCGAAAAGATTGGACACCCCTGCTCTAGATGATACAGAACTCCGATGGATATTGAAGTTGGAGATAAAGAAGTATTACGTGTGTGCGTTTAAGAAACTCGGATTTACTCATTTAAAATTTTTTTTCAAGGGTTGTTGTTCTAATAGCATTTTTTTCAAATACAGTTTTGAATTATTTTTTTTATGGATGCATAGTTTACATACCAGCTAATAAAATGGTGTAGTTTCATTTTGGTAAGAAAACAGTCATAAATCATTAAAATTGCATTTAACGTGCACACGGAGCCTTAATAAATAAATAAATATATACTTGCTGCCTATAATACATTTTTTTTTTTTGGAATTTCAGAATACGGAATGGGGTCTTTTGTTAACGATAGTTGGATTAGCAACAACGCTTGGCTCTGCAATTCCTGTTGGTTATAATATTGGAGTAATTAATAGTCCTTCAAGTGTAAGTATTATTATTGAATCTTTTAATACGTGTAGGTATTTGATGCTCGGCAATAGAAAACATGTTCAAGATCGAACTTTCGATAGTGGAGATTTCTCCAGACTGTGAACGTTCATCAAAACTATACCTTGAAATTTTTAAATTTTAACTAAGAATTTCTAAACTTGTTATAAGACGACAAGTACACTAGCGTAAGTGGTACGATTGATTTGATTTGACAGTATCTGATATAAGCAAACAATGACATTTAGTTGCGATACTTGTAACATACTGTTGAATGGTATTGCTAACAGTAAAATGCATAGATAGATAATAATTTATCGAATTTGTATACAGCTTCAATACTGTTATATATATATGTATATCAATTCGTTTATCTGACATATGTTTAGTATTGGGTGTTACACTGCTGATATTAATATTATGATATGAATATCAACAGTTTAGGTATTAGCTGTGTATCAATGGTATTAAGCGTGCACTCTGTATAATTATGGGTACCGCTTCGAAGTACAACTATTGGAACTGATGAAATTATCAATTGAAAAGCTATCTAGTTATTTTCTTTTTCATACAGCTAATGCACTAAAAGATAAAATTCTGCTAATTTTGGTATTACGACATTTGATCTCGGTAATTGTAGCTAAAAAAAACTATAGACATATTTCATTGTTTGTTCCGTTAAGGAGTTACAAAGATTTTAAGTACGATCGAAATTTTCGGCACTCTTTTACCGGTAACTTCTGCACTTCTGATTACAAAGTAACGATCGTGATTCAGAGGATATTAGTTCTTCTTTCCATTGGTATCAATTTTACTTTATTATTTCAAGTATTGTGATCGTTTTTTTTTTTTTTAATTTGCTACTCTTTCTTTTTTTTTGGTGGGCGAAGCTTGAAAGTTTCTAGATAGCATAGGAGGATGAAACATAGAATTTATATAGAGCTTCGATAGTGGGCCAACTTGAAAAAAAATAATAGCCGATAGGGGTGAGGGGGGTCTGGCCGCTGTGGCCACTGCACTTTATTGAGACACAGCTCAGCCAACTTCAAGAACATGAAGTTGTCTTTCTTTCTTCTTGGTTTTGACTACGACAGCAGTTGGACGTGTGCACTTAGTAAACTTAAATATAATAATTAGAAATTAAACAACCGTTTTATTTATGGAATTATCCCAATAAATGGTGATCCGAACAAAATAAAACACGCACTCCGCGAACAAAAACACACATACCGTGAGATATTTCTGACCAGGAAGCTGACTAATTCCAAAGAAGAAATCATCAATGAACGAGCAATTCAGCCAGCAGCGCACGTGAACTTTCGCGAATTGCTTTATCCGAGCACTCACATCCAAATAATTGAGTATTGCACTTTTTCCCCAGAAGCGAAAGCAGATCGAATTATGTTAGCTCCACGTGGACATTCGCCGAGTTACATCATTCCTGCACTCACGTAACCGAGTATTTTACATTTCGCATTTTCATCAGAAACAGAACCAGAGCAAATGATTATAGTTTTAAGTATATTTCATTTTATTATATAACCTAAAATTTAACCTAAATTTTTTTCACATAACCATAAAAATAGTAAAATCAATTTTTTCATAAAAGTTCCTCCATTCTGGAATAATAGATCAGATTTGTGGTTCCCTAAAATAGAAACACAGTTTCGCCTCCAAAATATCACACAATCAGCCACAAAATACGACAACTTAGTAGCTTCTCTAGAATCTGACAAGATGGAGCTCGTGGCAGACATACTATGCAGTCCACCCACTGCAAAGAAATACGAAAACCTTAAAGAAACCCTTCTGAAAAGAAGTCAGAAGGAAAGCGACTAGACTCACTTCTACACAAAATTGAAATAGTGGACCAAAAACCCTCCGACCTTTTTCGCCAAATGGAATCTCTGGCAGGGGGTAGCAGCTTAATAAATGTAAACCTTCTCCACAAATTGTGGATGAACAAACTTACTTCAGGCACCCAATCTTGTCTTATAGCAATTGAAAAATCACATAGTCACACGAGGAAGTGCTAACAATCGCTGACAAAATTCACGATTCTACCGTTTCACCGAAAATTGCAGATTTGAACATGTACACATAGGTAAATTTTTACGTTTACCTACAGAATTGATCATCAAACAAATCAAACTCTTGGGCACAAGAGGTACAAAAACGCATTAGAAAAATATGCCCAAAGCCTTCAGATCACAGAAAACGAAAAGACGTTTTTGTGCCTGAAGCACTTAACACTTGCACCCATGTTTTCCTAAAAGAGGAAGGACACAAACCATCCCTAAACCCACCATATCTCGGACCTATTGAAGTAAAAAAACCCGAAAAATGTTTTACTATAATGGATGGAAAAGAGTTAACCGTATCCATTCACAGAATTAAACCAGCCTTTTAAAAAAAATTCAAATATATTTCATAATAACATACAAACAAGACCTACTCAAAGGCGAATAACTTTTTTTACAATTTCAAATTTTTTTAACTAAGAAACAAAATGTAATTTAGAATTACAGTAGAACCTCTATATAGTGACCACCCAATGTACTGTGCAAAAGTGGTCACTTTAAAGGAGGGGTCAGAGTATAAAAATAATTTAGTACGGTATAATGTATGTAATTTAATTCAATATTACCAATTTAAAAGGTGTATTTTTCCGCATTTATCCAGAACACAATCTCGATAATAAGCTTCGTGCTTCATTATTTTCAGCCTTATTTTGCATTTTGCAACATTTGTGTCTTAATTAGTATATGACGTAAAATTTGTTGGTCACATTATAGGATGTACTCCACACGTATGTGATACGTAAATATTGGCTAAAAAGTGGTCAATGGTCACAATATGGAAATGGTCACAATACAAAACGAAAAGTGTATGGAAAATCGGTAATTTACATCGGGACTGTAAAAAAATGGCTACTTTAGTCAACATATGAAGGTGGAAACTTCTGCAAGTTCTACTGTATTATAAAAAAGAATTTACACATCATTATTGAATTAGTGTTAATAACTAAAAAAATAAAACAAGAAAACAAAATGTAAACAAATGTATTTCAACTTTTAATTGAGGGGGAATACTGTGGCCGCTGTAAATAGGCCACTGCACTTTATTGAGACACAGTTCAAGAACATAAAGTTGTCTTTCTTTCTTTTTGGTTTTGACTACGACAGGAGTCGAACGCGTGCACTTAGTAAACTTAAATATAATAATTAGAAATTAAACAAACTTTTTATTTATGGAATTATCATCCCAATAGGGTGACATAAAGCTTACAGTTGATATATAGATAGAGCATGTTGGAAAAGTCTGCAGGCCCTGGACCGATTTGGGCTGTCGCGCCATTGATGATGATGATGTTGGAAAAGTATAATTTTTTATAGGGGTAGTACGGTACGGGGGTCGGGGGTCGGGAGTATTTTTCCTATCTATTGAACCGCTTATGCCGACTTATGATTCTTTTGAACCTTTATTTTTACAGAGTACCTTAGCTTCTCTCCATTGCTTGTTATACTATTTTTAAATGATTTTAAGTTTGGGCTGCCAACGATCATTTGAAGGTTTACAACTACTCTATCAATATCATCGACGGGATCCACCCGTTCGACGCTCACCAATGCCTTGTTCATGGCGTTCGAAAATTTATCCCAATGAATACGAGGTCTCATAATCTTGTCTGGGCCAAAGTCCTGCTCAATGAGTAAGAGAATGACTGGACAATGATAAGCTGGAACACTCCAAATCTCATAAAGTAATGAAATATTAGGTGCGTTTTAATGCTCTCCAGAGTAGGATAGGGCAGCACAAGTATACGTGAAACAACAACAACATCCAATACTCAACCTACTAATTTTACTGGGTTACTAATCCTGTACCGGATAGAATGAAATGGTGTGAGTCTAGGATGAATTCGCTTTACTCGTTTCGATTTAAATAGCAGCATTTGTGTTTATCATAACAGAACTGAAATATAGTAAAATCCAATCCGGTGAAAGTTTTATTGAAAGAAAGGGATAAGAATTACATGAGTGTAGCACAACGAAACGGAAATGTCATTTAACTTCAAACTTGACAACGCATGGCTGCGAAACTTAACGAATGAATTTACTCTACATAGCGGAACATTGTCTCTTTGGTATACATGCACAACGCTTGGCGTTCAATATAATAAGTACTCCAGAAGCTGCAGGAATGAGGAAGAAAAGAGAGTGTTCGGCATCTACTTTGTGAGTGTCTAGCTTTTCCACTGTAGCAATGCTACGACAACTCCCTATATGGGACTTCATTAAGGTGTTACGGGTGTGCTATCACAGTGGACCAAACGAACGGTCTAAGTGAGTCGGTCCATCGTTTGGATGGCTACCACTATAACCTAACCTAACCTACTCCACATAATACTCTGGATCGTTTTTTTTCACCTGCCGTTTAGGTGCTCTATTTTGGAGAGCATCTAAACACACCTATTATAATAGATGAGACCACAATGTCCAATACATGAAGTCGTGCTGCATGAAAAGTAAGTGAAGTAGGTCGATTGGTTGACACATAAGGTGTTTTTTTCGACAGATCACATGTGGAACAACTCAAAAGCTACTTTAGCAGCGTTAACAATCGTGTTGGTAAATGCCTTGAATAAACTGTATGGGCAGTGTAGTGTAGCTTCCCTTTATTGCATGTAGCGATGAAACTCTGTAGAAAATGCACAGAAGTGTATAGGCTTTTTCAATAATTTTAAATATGCTGTCTCTATATTACACATAGACTTAATTTTCCGTACAAAATGTATGGAATCCACGACTATTCTAAGCTATTGGGTTTAAATTCCTGCTACAAATTGAGCTGGATCGCAGGACGCCATTTGTGAAAATGCTGAAATAGTAAACATTTAGATGATTTGAGAAGCAGCTTTAATAGCGAAAAATTGATCCAACTTAGATCCCATGATTTTGGATCATCTCTTTGATCTTGATCTAGTTGAATAAATACACCTATTGTTGTTTTGGTCGGAATAGTTTTATAGAACGTAACAGACTGTAGGTCATGCTCAAGAGTTCGCTACTGCCTGCTTAAGAGGAAAAGAAACTCTTCTAGAGGCAGACTAGTAAACAATTTGTGGATGGCAGACGATCTAGAGGCCGCAGGTGGTCTAGATGCTGCATATTAGGCTTGTGTAGTTCGAGGACGAACTAGTTCAGAAGAGCGTTACCAGAAGTGAAATGAACGAACTAGTTCGCGGTGAGTCGGTGAGTTATTTTTCATCCACAGTCCTATATCCTCTATACATCATCCTCCATCCTCCATCCACTATCCGCAATCTTCTATCCATCTATCTTCCATACTCAATCTCAATCCTTCATCCTCTATTCTATATCCTCTATGCTATATCTATACTCCACGCTTCATTCTCTACTCTTCATCTCCATTCCCAAACCTCAATCCTGTATTCTTCATACACAATCCTCTATCCTCTATTCTCAATCCTCAATCATCCATCCTCCATCAATCATTCATTCTCCATTGTCCATTCTCCATTCTCCGTATTCCATTCTCCATTCTCCAATATCCATCTCCATCGTAAATCGCTTATTTTTCATCCACAGTCCTATATCCTCTATATATCCTCCATCCACTGTCCACTATCCGCAATCTTCTATTCATCCATTCATTAACCTCAATCTCAATCCTTCATCCTCTATCCTATATCCTCTATGCTATATCAATACTCCACTCTTCATTCTCCATTATCTATTCTTCATATCCATCCCCAATCCTCAATCTCTTATTCTTCATACACAACCTTCTATCCTCTATCCTCTATCCTCTGTTCTCAATCCTCAATCATCTATCCTCCATCAATCATCCTCAATCATTCATTCTCCATTATCCATTCTTCATTCTCCGTTTTCCATTCTCCATTCTCCATTCTCCAATATCCATCTCCATCTATAATCCCTTATTTTTCATCCACAGTCCTATATCCTAAATACATCATCCTCCAGCCTCCATCCACTATCCGCGATCTTCTATCCATCCATCCATTATCCTCAATCTCAATCCTTCATCCTCTATCCTATATCCTCTATGCTATATCTATACTCCACTCTACAATCTCTATTCTTCATCTTTATCCCCAATCCTCAATCCCTTATTCTTCAAACACAATCCTCGATTCTCAATCCTTAATCATCCATCCTCCATCAATCATTTATTCTCCATTCTTCATTCTCCGTATTCCATTATCCTTTCTGTATTCTCCTATATCCATCTCCATCCTCAATCCCTTATTTTTCATCCACAGTCTTATATGCCTCTATACATCATCCTCCATCCTTCACCCAACATCCACCATCCTCCAGCCTCCAGCGTCCAGCCTCCATTATCCATCCTCCATTCTCCAACTATAGCTCCTTCCAGTTCGCGAACTAAAACGAACTATATTTCCTCATATAGTTCTTTTAGTTCGTTTTAGTTCGATTGAACTATATAGTTCCTCATACCTGAACTTTACAAGCTTCGAAGAACCGCGTGATACCATAAACGTTACCGATTGTAATTGTCAGGGGTCCCGCATCTTGTACGGTAAGGGAAGCGGGTTTGTGCTTAGAGTTCACCGCATAGAGCGACTTTTTAGGGGCTATCCAGCTAACCTATGTTGTCATAAAAAAGATAGCGGGTGGAAGTTCCAACCCACCTTCTTTATGATCCACTGATGCTTTAGATAGATAGCTTTAGATGACACAGCTCTGTTGTAACACGCATTTTATACTAGTGCAGAATTTCGCCCGAGGTCCGTACAAGGCTTTACGGTCGAACGCATCGAAAGCATTTATTTACATCGCAAGCTAGTGACTGGACCAGGAATCAATCAATAAGATTGTTGAATCGGCACTGTGGCTGATTACAAAAGTGTTAATTTTCTTATTAATATGGTATATGCAAATCAATCCTGCATTGCTTGAAAATCTATGTTATTATACATATAATATTATTTCAAATATATTTATATGGATATATGGTACTGTAGAAAAGGGAAATCGGGAGCGATCGGGCTATGTGGACGACTCACCACTGAAAGGTGTTCTCAATTACGTTTTTGCCATATACGTAACGTAAGTGTCCATGAAGTTGGATCTTCAATTGAACGCACTTCAATTGAAAGTAGGTCGACTAGAACTCCTTAAATTAACCTTAACTATTATGATTATTTTTATACTCTAGATGAACATATAGAGTATTATAAGTTTAATCCAGCCCGAAAAGTTTGTAACGCATAGAACCAAGCCTCGGACGAAAAAAAGTTATATATTATTTTGTGTTTATTTTTGGCCAAAACCCCCAAATCCGTTTGCTGTCCGTCCGTCCGTCCGTCCGTCCGTCCGTCCGTCCGTCCGTTAGCACGATAACTCAAGAACGCGTTGACCTAGGAAGTTGAAATTTTGTCACAACTTGTAAAATGGAAAAAGTAAGGCTAAGTTCGTTAGTGGGCGATATCCTTCCACTCCTTCGGGTACCTCCCATGCAAGAGTCCTTAAAACACGTTTTCACAACTATTGCTCGAATGCTTCAAGTTAGGAACTTGAAATCTTGCATACTTAAGGTTTACAACGTTTGAATCGAATGTACCGAATATGATGCAAATTGAATGAGTCCTTCATGTAGCAGCCTAGAAAAATCCTTCAAAAATGTGTGCTTGTTACTGAATCGAATATAACTCCAGAACGAGTTAAAGCAGGAATTTAAAATCTTACAGGAATTAGTTTTATACCAAAACCAAGACGGAGTTCATTAATTAGTGCCATCCGTTGACTCCTTCGGATAGCTGTCATACAAAAGTCCTTAAAACACGTGTTCACTAATATTGACCGATAACTTTAGAACGCTTTACGTTACGACTTTGAAATTTTGTATACTTTCATTTTATAATAGTTGCAGCTGAAAGTCCGTAAGTCCCTTATGTAGTCGCCATACAAAAATTCTGTAAAATGTTCAAACTTACTTTATGGAACTCACTATAAATCAAAACATCGAGTAGCCAGCCAGTATACAATAGTTTCTACCTGTAAGTAAAAGGTCATGTAACAATTGCTTGTGCACTCCTCATTCTTTTGATATATTTCCAACTAAAATATAAATCGAAGTTCAGTATTTCATCTAGAGGATCATACGATTGGCTTGCAGCCGATCGTGACTGCGTTATGTTTTTAGTGTATATTAGTCACATAACTATGCACCACTCCTCCTGGTATTTCAATTAAGAAAATTTGTTTCGTATTTCGTGTGTATGTTTCTCATTTCTCAACTACCTGCTTTGTAACTCGAATTTCTTTCAACGATTTTGTCAAATGTATAAAATAAAAGTGAAGATTATAAAAAATAAATACCTACAGTGGCTCACAGCTTATTTGATACAGTGACTATTTATAAATGCAAATCACTGTAACTTTGAAATAAGGAACCTTGTCCAAAAAATTTAAACGTAGGTGACGAGATGCATGTCTAATGAATACAATGCACACAAAAGTTTTTCCAGAAATATTCCTCCTCGTCACGCAAAAGAGAAATACCATTGCCGCAGTCGAATCGCAGCTCACAGCTAATTTGATACAGACACTTCAATGCGAATAAGCTTCTCTTTGTCGCGCTGTTAACCTGTGTTTTTATATTTCTTGAATTTTTGATTGTGTTTTGACATTGATTTAGGTAATTTTTAGCAAGACCTTGCAAGCTGAAGTGCCAAAATTCAGTAGTTATTGTAAAATGGGTCGTCGCACCACAATTGAACAGCGCGAATTGGTATTAAACCACTTTAAAAAAGGACACAGTGTTTGGAAAATTGCTGAAAGTGTAAATTTGAGTGCCTTTAAAGTGCAGCAATTAATTGAACGCTTCCTACACGAAAATCGGGTAGAAAATAAGGGTAGAAATTCGCCAAACAAAATTTTAACCGTATCGGACGAACGATATATCGTAAGAAAAGTGAAAGCAAACCCGAAGATTTCCGCTCCAAAATTGGCTACTGAGTTTCATCGTGAGTTAGGGAAGGTATGTACTACTGAAACCGTCCGACGAGTCTTTCGGGACCACGATTTCAACTGGCGAGTAGCTCGTAAGAAGCCATTCATTTCCAAAAAAATATAATAAGCCGATTTACTTTTGCCAAATAGCGTGTGGGAAAGCCATCAGCGTTCTGAAATACGGTTATTTTTGCGGACGAGTCCAAGTTTAACATTTTTGGCTCCGGCGGAATGTCATATGTCGGGCGCAAGGCAAACACTGAGCTAAACAAGGAGAACCTCAAAGCTACTGTGAAGCATGGTGGTAGCAATGTGATGGTTTGGGCCTGCATGTCCGCAGCCGGAGTCGGAAATTTAGAGTTTATTGAGGAATCAATGAACAAAACAAAGTATCTCAATATACTCAAAAACAATTTGCTGCAAAGTGCTGAAAAACTGGGTGTTCGCAACAAATTTCGGTTCTACCAAGACAACGAACCAAAGAACAAGTCGGGAATTATGCAGCCCTGGCTAATTTGGAACTGCCTCATTCGATATCTCCGCCGGCATATAGTCACCAGATATGACCGTCATTGAGAATCTATGGGTTTTGTTGAATAACAACATTAGAAAACACAAGATTTCTATTAAACAAGACCTGAAGAAAGCACTGCTAGAGGAATGGCAAAATATTACTTCTGACATCACACAAAAACTCATTGACTCAATGCCATATAGGCTCCAGGCTCTGCTTAAGGCTAAGGGCTATCATATGACGTATTGAAATCAACTGGAAACCTTATAATTCCCAACAATTTTAATGTTTACTCAAACTGTATCAAATAAGCTGTGACATGAAATTTGTTATTACTTTTGGTTTTTTTGTTTTGTAAGACGTAAAACACCAATTTCATAGCAAAAATAAACTTGTTTAATAAACAACAAACATTGTCCTTCAAAATGGCATTAATATTTTTTTGATATTATTATGCGTTCTGAGTTATTGCAACTGAAATTTTTAAAGAAGGACTGTATCAAATAAGCTGTGAGCCACTGTATATTAAAAACATAACGCAGTCACGATCGGCTGCAAGCCAATCGTATGATACTCTAGATGAAATACTGAACTCCGATTTATATTTTAGTTGGAAATATATCAAAAGAATGAGGAGTGCACAAGCATTCATTACATGACCTTTTACTTACAGGTAGTAACTTTTGTGTAGTGGTCGATTTTTTGATTTATAGTGAGTTCCATAAAGTAAGTTAGGACATTTTACAGAATTTTTGTATGGCAACTACATGAAGGACTTATGGGATATTTTTCATATTAATAGTTTCAGCTGCGACTATTATAAAATTAATGTTTGTAAAATTTCAAAGTCGTAAATGAAAGCTTTCTAAACTTATCGTGCAATATTGGTGAATATGTTTATTAAGGACTTTTGTATGACAGCTACCCGAAGGAGTCAACCGATGGCGCTAATAATTGAACTCCGTCTTGGTTTTGGTATAAAACTAATTCCTGTAAAATTTTAAATTCCTGCTCTAACTCGTTCTGGAGTTATAGTGAATTCAGTAAAAAGCATACGTTTTTGAAGGACTTTTCTAGGCTGCTACACGAAGGACTCATTCGATTTGCATCATATTCGGAACATTCAATTCAAACATTTTAAACCATTCGTATGCAAAATTTCAAGTTCCTAACTTGAAGCATTCGAGCAATAACTGGGAAAACGTGTTTCAAGGACTCTTGTATGGGAGGTACCCGAAGGAGTGGAAGGATATCGCCCATTAACGAACTTAGCCTTACTTTTTCCATTTTACAAGTTGTGACAAAATTTCAACTTCCTAGGTCAACGCGTTCTTGAGTTATCGTGCTAACGGACGGACGGACGGACGGACGGACGGACAGCAAACGGATTTGGGGGTTTTGGCCAAAAATAAACACAAAATAATATATAAAATTTTTTCGTCCGAGGCTCGGTTCTATGCGTTACAAACTTTTCGGGCTGGATTAAACTTATAATACTCTATATGTTCATCTAGAGTATAAATATATATTTGTGTATATGTGTATAAGACATAGTAAGTATCTATTAATATGTAAAAGTATTTCTAATTACAGGTCATAGCGAATATTGTACTGTACTGACTTTAGAAAAATCATTTTAACTGGAAGGGAATTTGAAAGGCAAATAAATGTCAGTACTTGTAGAGTATTAGTTTCTAAATACTATTCTATATTCTATCACTACACTTGCTATGATTATTTTACGTACATAGTCTATAATTACAGACTCGTTGGCGCTTCTTTTTTCCTCGATAAGCTGATTCTTGAATTAAAGCTCCTGCCTATTACACTTACCGGTTTAGAATTTTTTGCATGGCACTTTAAAAACATTGCGAAGTTGTCGTTAGCTTTTCTTTGCAATATTATGATACTAATTGCATTTATATTTCCGTGATGAGACAAACTCGCTAAATACCTTAACTAGTTACGTAGATACTAGTCAATGTTCATAGGTATTTACTCAATATAGTATGTAATTCGAGTATAATGAATGCTTAGCTTATGCAAATAAAAATAGTTGAAATAGTTAAGTTCGTAAACTCTTTTGTTGTTTTATTACAGTTTATGCGAGAATGGTGCAATACAACTATACTGAATAACTACGGGACACAAATGAATAGCGCACAATTAAATATTTTGTGGTCAGCTATAGTTTCAATATTTCTAGTCGGAGGTGCAATTGGATCTTTGGGTGGAGCATGGATGGCTGACAGATTAGGAAGGTAAGATAATGTAATTTGGGTAAATAATATGATACAATTGGTCCCTACAACAAAAGCCGTGCAGATCTAAAGTTTCTCTATAAGAATCACGGAACAAAATGAAGCTGAGCTTTTTCTGGAACTAGACTTTTTAACAATATTTTATAATCAAAAAACTGCCCTTTAAATACAAAACGATAAGGTAAAGAAATGTTTTGATCTTAAGAACTGTTTGGCTGTTTTTCGGCGTCAGAGTAGTTTCTGGTGCGAAACACCATCACGAAAGCCCGTCTGGGATTTATCGTTGTCCTGATTACTGCCATGAAATAATCCTTGAAATCCTTCACTAGAAAAGTCTGTTTAAGATTGTGTTTGACTAGGTTCTAAGGAGCTGGTTTGTTGTTTTCCCGCCACTTCATCTAGAAACCAAACATTTTTATCATCCCGTCCCTAATACTCCAGTTTCCAAAAATATGCCCCTGGTATACACTCACTAAATCTACCCATCCAAAAAATTTTAAGGTAATATCTTAAGGGCCCGTGAGTCCCAAACCAAAATCGAAAATTTCACCTAGTTTGCTTTGATTTTTCTTCGAGAGCGTAAGAAATTATTCGTGGGCATCGGAAATTTAAACCTGAACGATTACGCACGATGAACAACGATTCAACCGTCTCAAGGCCCAAGGGAAATGAGTGTGTGTGTACGGAGCTATTTATGTGTATGTGAGATGAATATTGTTGAGAAAAAGAATGTAGAAAAATAGTGAAAGTATGAATGAAAAGGAGCAAGGCGTACAATTTGATCGAAATTTCGTAAGAAAATTCATTCACCGGACGTCTCGGGTTTTTTTTTAATTTTCTGTGGATGATGGATTTTTGGACATTCACCTTACATAGTACTATGTAATTTCATGTAGGCACGAGACATGTCTCCATCCATGTTTTACAGGTAATTGTGAACCAAAAGAAAATTAATTTGGAGTTATTCAGTCATATATCGTCAAGAATTGCCAAAAACTACGAAATTTGTGGCCTGTGCCGATTCTTTTGAAAAATTTTGTAGGTACATGAAGAATTGATTAAAAAAATAAAATTTAAATTAAATTTTTTGTTTCTACCTCTCACTTTTTTTGATAATTAAAGTATGTTAAAAATTTCGCAAAAATAGTGTCTGAGTCCTCTTTGAATATTCATATCTCTTGTAATTTTTATCCTAGAATATTAAAATAGGTCTTATTTTAAAGGGTGAGGTTATCGTAATATAAAATAACTATCCTTGAATTTTATTTCAAGGATAACGATTTTGTCTATTTCCCTTGAATAAATAATAGAATATCATCAACTTGGGATTGGGCTAGATACATATATGGGCAGCTCTTGGAATCATATATGTATTTATTTATCCATATCAAGTTTAGAGCAGTTTTCTCCATAGTCAAAAAACATTTTTTTTCTCATTTTTGTTTTTTGTACCAGTTTTTTAAACTTTTTGACCATTTTTATTAAGAATAGGTGACATATTTACATGGCAAAGTTGTAGAAGACTAAATTTCCTATAAGTTTCCTATAAACCAGTTTTTCCTACGACCAGTGAATCCCGAGCAGGAGCGCGGTAAATAGTTCGATAAGCAGAGACAAAATTTCAGTAAATATCGCAATTAAATGGAAGGCGAAATGTTTTGACGTAGTTGGGCTCCAATGATGGCGTAGAATAGGGAATCACAGTTTTACACCAAAATTTGATATGGCGTGTGCCCGAAATTTTAACTTTTTTGTTTTGTCGAAAAATTATTGGATAAAAGTGATCCGTTCGTCCTACGAAAAACTAGGTAAACAAAACTTGGAGGGAATTCAGTCCTCTACAACTTTGCCGTGTAAATATGTCACCTATTTCCAATGACAATGGTCCAAAAGTTTAAAAAAACTCGTACAATCTCCTAATTTTTTGCACTTTACGCTTAATAACGCAATAAATAATGATTTTACAAAAAAGTTGTTCAGGTAAAAAAGATAGAGAATTTAATTCTCCATAAATTTGGTTCCTACCATTTTTAGCGAGAAATGCAAAATACGGCTACAAATCGAAAAAATAGAAAAGTCAATATTTCGGGCAAACGCCATATCAAATTTTGGTGTAAAAGTGTGATTCCCTATTTTACTCCATCATTGGAATCTAACTACATCAAAACATTTCGCCTTCCATTAAATTCCGATATATACTGAAATTTTGTCACTGCTCCCGCTCGTGATCCGTTCGTCGTACGAAAAACTAGTGTAAACAAAACTTGTAGGGAATTCAGTCCTCTACAACTTTGCGATGTAAATATGTCACCTATTTTTAATAAAAATGGTCAAAAAGTTTAAAAAACTGGGACAATCTCCTAATTTCTTACACTTTTTGCTTATTATTAGCAATAAATAATTATTTTTCAAAAAAGTTGTGCAGATAAAAAAGATATAGGATTTAATTCTCTTTAAATTTGGCTCTAACCATTTTTAGCGAGAAATGCAAAATACGGCTACAAATCAACAAAACAGAAAAGTCAAAATTTCGGGCAGACGCCATATCAAAGTTTGGTGTAAAACTGTGATTCCCTATTCTACTCCATCATTGGAACCTAACCACGTCAAAACATTTCGCCTTCCATTTTTTTCTTTAAGAATTCCTAGATTTACTGGACTATCAATATCAATAATTTTTAGCGATTTTTGGTGACCCAAACTGAGATACATATGTACATATTAGCCGCGTACCGCGGTTACGCTCGCTATGCTCACGTTGCTCCATCGCCCCCTGTTACCTCCGTTGAGCGGTGGAACTACTCACGGATCATTCCATCAAAAATCGCAAAAGTTGTGACATTACCATTGCCGAATCTTTTGAAAAAATTTTTGCTTGAAGAACTAGTGAAAAAAAAATATAATTTAAATTTTTTTTTTCTATCCCAATTTTTTTTGTTAGTCATAGTATGTTAAAAATTTCGCTAAAATGGTGTCAAAGTCCTCTTTGAAAATTCATATCTCTGTTAGTTTTTATCATAGAATAATAAAATAGGTTGTCGCAAAATAAGAAAAATACAAATTAAATTTATCCTTAATTTTTTTTTCAAGGATACCGATTTTGTCAATTATCCTTGAATATCTCAAAATACCGTTTTTTATTTTTTTTATATTTTGTGTATTATACTGTTCTTCAAAACATATCGAAAAATCCGCTTGGGATTGCAATGGGATCGGGGTAAAAAAAATAGAAGAACATTAGTGCTTCTCAATTTACTTTCTAGAAAAAAGGTCATTCCATCAAGAATCGCCAAAAGAGTAACCTTACCATCGCCGATTCTTTTGAAAATTTATCTAATCGAAGAATTAGTGAAAAAAAATGTATTAAAAATTTTTTGTTTCTTTCTCATTTTTTTAGTAGTTATAGTATGTTAAAGATTTCACATAAAAAGTGTCTTCTTTGAAAATTCATATCTCTGGTAATTTTAATCCTAAGATAATAAAGTATGGCTTATTTTAAAGATTTTTGTTTAAAAATCTCTGTAATATATAAAAAATACGAATAAAAATTATCCTTAAAATTTTTTTTTCAACAAAAAGGATTTTGTCTTTTATCCTTGAATATCTCAAAATGCGTTTTTTTTTTATTTTTTTATGTTTTGTAAGTTACGCTGTTTTTGAAAACACATCAAGAAATTAAGTTGGGATCTCAAGGGGATCGGAGAAAAAAAACGAAGAACATCAGTGCTCTTCAATTATAGAAAAATTACAGTTATAACATAATTGTAATTGAAGTACTGATGTTCTTCGATTTTTTGATCCCAATGCCATTGAGATCCCAAGTTAAGTTTTTGGTATGTTGTGTTAAATAGTATAACCTATAAATTATATATAAAAAAATAAAAAAACCCATTTTGAAATATTTAAGGATAAAGGACAAAATCCACTTTCTTGATAAAAAACTTTTAAGGATAATTTTTATTCGTACTTTTTTTTATATTACAGAAATTTTTAAACAAAAACCTTTAAAATAAGCCATACTTTATTATTTTAGGATTAAAATTACCAGAGATATGAATTTTCAAAGAAGACTTGACCACTTTTTATGTGAAATCTTTAACATACTATAACTACTAAAAAAATGAGAAAGAAACAAAAAATTTATTGTACATTTTTTTTCACTAATTCTTCGATTAGATAAATTTTCAAAAGAATCGGCGATGGTAAGGTTACACTTTTGGCGATTCTTGATGGAATGACCTTTTTTCTATAAAGTAAATTGAGAAGAGAATGTTCTTCAATTTTTTTTTACCCCGATCCCATTGCGATCCCAAGCTGATTTTTTGATATGTTTTGAAGAACAGTATAATACACAAAATATAAAAAAAATAAAAAAAATAAAAAACGGTATTTTGAGATATTCAAGGATAAATAACAAAATCGTTATCCTTGAAAAAAATTTTAATATTGTTATGACCGACCAAAAAACTGTTTCATTTTTATATAATAGATAGCCGCGTATCGCGGCTACGCTCACGCCCTGAATAATCAAGTAGGGACTTGATTATTCAGTGATAAAAATTACCAGAGATATGAATTTTCAAAGAGAACTCGGACATCTTTTTTGGTAAAACTTTAACATACATACTTTAACAAAGTTATTGATCAAAATTTTTGATAGAAACAAGAAATTAAAATCATATTTTTTTTCACTAATTATTCTAGTACACAAATTTTCGAAAGAATCGGCGATGGTAAGGTCACACTGATAACACTTATAACTAAACTTATAAATGCAAATCAATAGTATCATGGGTGGTACAAAGGTAGATCGGACGAATAATGCATAGTACATGAATTATATCCGCTAATAATTAAAAACAGACCATTAGTTCTTCGACTTTTTTGACCTCGATCCCATTGAGATCCCAAGTTAATTTTTTTTTGTACGTATGTTTGGAAAAACAGTTTATCCTACGAAATATAAGAAATAACCGTTTTGACATATTCAAGGATAAAGGACAAAATATTTGTCCATGAAAAAAATTTCTAATAATATAATTCTTATAGCGACAACCCTCCTCTTTAAAATAAGCTATATTTTATTGTTCTAGGATAAAAATTACCAGAGATATGCATATTCAAAGAGGACTCGGACACCATTTTACTAACATTGCCAACATAACGTAGAAAGGGCTCACTCGATTTCTTATATATTTATCCTTTTTCCTTGGAACCATTCAAAAATTGTGTACAACATTTCAAATTCGTAACTAAAGGAATTCTTGAGTTATTAGTGCGTTCCGTAAATTATGTGTACGTATTCACATGATATTTGTATTTCAGTTACACGAAGGACTGATAGGATTTTTTTCATAACCATAAATTTAGCTTCCACTATTGAAGAACGAGTGTATACAAAATTTCAAAGTCGTAGCTTTAGACGTTCCGAAGTTATTGATCAATATTCTTGAACACGTAATTTAAGGGCTTATGCGGGTCTTGAAGAATTAAATAAATTCAATTAGTTGTATATAAAAGAATTACAGTTAAACAACATTCTGTGGAAATTTCGAAGGAAAATACCAACAAATCAGCCATTGAGAGTCTCGTGAAGTTGACCATGCCAAAAAAGTGCCCTCACAGTAGATCGAGGGCATAAGCCCTTAGGGACATTTTGTATGGCAGCTACCCGAAAGAACTTAGCCTTACAAATTAAACCAAACAACCAGATTCAAAATTTGAAAATTCTAGGTAAAGGCGTTCTTGAGTTATCATGATAACGGACAGACTGACGAACATACGGACGTCAGGCGGATTTGGAGTTTTTGGCCACAAATAAACAAAAAACAATATGTTTATAACTTTTTTTCGTCCGAATTTTAGAAATTATTATCGCAAAAACTATTTGCTCGATTTTATCTAGATTGGTTTTATTAGGAATTATGTATATGTAGAGGTACCCTAATAATTTTTTTTTATAAATATATATCAACTAGGGGCGCTGCTGTCAGGGTCGGAGATGATAAGGTTACAAGTCTCGTCATTTTTGGTGATTCTTGATGAAACGCAATATGTTGTCTTGTAGTATTTTCATCACGTTCTGTGTACTACAGTAAATGCTAGTTACAGTCAACATTGCAGTGGAGTAAAAAAAATCAGAGAATGAATGGAGTATGTATGTATGTATAGAAAATTCGGAATCGCTCTTGATGGGGGCGGTAACCCCCTCCGCCCCCTCTTTATCCGCTCGTCCGTGATTATTACCCCGATTTTTTAACTCAGGTACTCATTTACAGCTGAGTGGTAGCTGAGTGCTGGTAGTTCGGAACCCAATCCCCTCCTCGAAAATAACTTGCCGACAAGCAGATTCGAATCTGGTACCAGGTGCACCGAAGGCAAGTGCTCCAGCCACTAACCCACCCAGACTACATATGTATAGCAATGATACCTTCTACCAATTTAAAATTATGAACATTTACCTTCCCAAAAAAAATTGTTATCATATTTTTCTTTTCGGTTTATTTGTTGTCCTATTTGTCATTGCGGAAGATAAATCTATCAAATACCTCAAAAAGTACACGAAACACGATAGGACGGGGCTCGATCGCAACTTTATTATTTTTCAGGCAGAAATTCGGAACGCGCTCAATTCTCAGATGCGTCGTAGGATACTATGCTTAGAGTATAATAGAGATGGCACTCTCATATCAAAAATATTCAATTTTTGAAGCCCACTACACCATCAACAAAACTCTCGTACGTACACGTACATTTCTGACGTCACATTAAAATTTTCTTCTTTTTTTCAATGCATCTTCGAAAAATGTACAGGCTGATTAATAAGTCATTCTCACAAAACTCAAAACTCTGTTAAACACTTAAATCGTTATTGGATTCGGAAAAATTGTTATACATACTCACCAATCTTTTAATTCCACAAAAGTATTTGGCAGAAAAAAAAACTCACCAAGTAATAGTTTTCATGAACTTACTCGAAAATAAATTCACCTCTTGGTATAAATATTTGTGTCACCCTTTCATGTTAGTGGCCATTACACTAGTCGGTACTGCCAACTCAAAGAGAGAGAAAGAGAGTTTATTCCCCTTTAAAATTTCCTTTCTTTCATTTATAACCATTGCCGCTTCAGTTGATCTTTTCTTCAATAAAAATAAATTTTTTACTAAATACAGTCTTATTAACTTTGATTGTTCCTCAGTTATTCAAAACTATGGGATCTTAAAAGAAAATTTAAAAAGCTTCATATGTGTAAATATTTCCCTAAAATTTCCTTTGTGGAAGAAAAACCATATTACGGTAAATATGGCAGCACTGGGTTTCGAAATCTCGACTTGACAGTTCCCAATCAAGAAAATGTAAACAACTCTGTTGTTTCCATAGTTTCTTTAGATTTCGTTAGTTAATTGCAATCCGTTGACACTGAATTTTTCAAATCTATTTGGAAATGATTCAATTATTCAGTACATAAAAGGATCTGGAAATCAGTGATAGTTTTAATTTATAGAAATGCAAAGTTCAGTGCAGTGAGTTACAAAGTGTAATTACTTTTTGGTAGACCATCTCCTTAAGAGTGAATTCACGCGAAAGCTAATTAATTTCTTAGACGGTGTTATGTTTAGTTATGGTCTCGAGTTACATGTCAAGATTAACGTAACTTTTCATTTAAAAGATTCGCGTTTTGTTGATTGAAGTCGGATTTTGTAGGTAAAAATGTTCGAATTTGCCAGAGTCGTGCGCGAGTGATGTTCGGGTTATCGAAAGTTCTATGCGAAATGAACTTCGAAAAAGGAAAATTGAGCGCGCGTAGTTCAAATTTGTTAAAATTTGAAAATAAATTCGCATGATGATCATATATTTAATTCGTGATGTGTTGAACGAATCAATATTTACATATATGTATGCGATAAGTGAAAAATTGTGTGAAAATTGAAATGATGTGATTACAAACGCATTACTAAATGTAACTTTTACTCGACGCGTGAATTTGTCTGAACCACCCTCCCCCCCCCCATATATTTTTTCGTCTGAATACACCTCCCCCCCCTGAAATAATTGCCTGCGTTCGCGCCTGAACGTAACATTCGAATTACATAATTGGGTCATATTCCGGGATGCAGTATAGGGGTTGAACAAGGAAAAAAACTCGTAAATAGGTGTTAATTAAACAAGCCCGTGGAATTTAAAAGATATTCGATATCTGATCAGACCTGAGAGATATGAAAGAATTCATGTGAAAGCAGTGGCGTAGCTAGACATGATTTTCGGGGGGGGGGGGGGGGGTTCAGCAAAATTTGTTTAATATTGATTAACTTGAACCTTAAATTGACCAGTAAGGTTCGATATTATCTACAAGTAGTTATTAGTAGTAGTAGTAGTAGATATAATATACTATAATAAAAGAAAGAGAAATTGGTAAGTAATGGAGCTCTCTTTCGAGCTCTCATGAAGCGATTCTCGAGTTATCAAACTCGGAAGCCCTACATATTTTTCCCGTATAAATTCTATCTATCTATCTCGAGCAATTCGGAGGTATTGTTTTTTCTCACTCAAACACTTTTCACCAATATTGAAAACTTTTTGCGAACTATTCAAGTTTTATATTGTATTAAGTTCAAGTTTCAGCTTTCTATGTAATATAATCGATTCCACAACCAGTTTTCGAACTGAGTGTGACTTAAGGGGGATCATCTGAGTAGAAAGGAGAAAAAATAGGTGAATTTTAGAAATTATTATCTCAAAAACTATAAAACCTATCCAAAAAAAATGTGTGAAATTTTTGAAGAAATCGGTTCAGCCGTTTTCCGAAGATTTTGGGAACGGTCTTTGAAAAGTATGTTTCGAGATAATCGCGTTTGAATGACGAAGAATTCACGAAGGGCCCATCCCGGTTAATTGCCCATACCTTCCAAAATTATTGAAGTTTTAACATGAAACTTACACACAACATTCCTAAGACTATAAACTTTGAGATGAACGAAAAAAAAATGTCTACTCAGATAATCCCCCTTAAAGTAGGGAGATGGTCTAGCACCCATGCTTTTCAACTTGGTACTAGAGAATACGCAAATCCCTGGTCGACACTAATGGGACTCTACTATTGTCGTTCACCTCAGTGTTAGGGAACGAACTAGTTCCCGAGACCTTGCTAGTTCGTTCTTGTAGTTCGCGTGAAAGCAATGATAAATGTTGTAGGGAAATGTGATGACCTAAAAAAAACGAACGAACTAGGACCGAAATTCAATGCAAACTAGTTCGTTCGTTTCACTTACGATCGTTTCTTCCCAACGAACTAGTTCACGAACTACACAAGCCTATATTCAAGTCCACCCAATAGCTAGAACACTTCCTGTGCAACTGCCCAGCTCTCGTTAGAAGACGGCTGAAAGCTCTGGGTGCTTCGACCTTCGCAAACCTTAAAGAAGTCTCTTTTAACAGAATGCAGAGTCTAATCAATTTTGCTATGGTTACAGGGACCGCACTTATCATAAGTACATTCCCAGATAGAAAAAAATTGATGATTACCTAATTCGAAATTAATTCTGAGGTATCAAGAAATCAGTTTTTTTTTGAAGAAAAAATGTTTTTTTTTGTATGGAGCATGTCCGCTTTTTCGAGAGTGGTGATTGGCTGGTCTCATAACCAATGAAAAGTGTGATGTAAAAATTAATGCAAAATCAGATATCCATTAATTCCTTTGATTTGAGAGATATGGGATGAAATCAATGCGAAATCAGTTTTAAGTAGATATAATAAATTGAAGATATAATCACAGTGAAATCGCGTTTTAATAGATTTTGACATTGATGGGGGAATCAATATATAATTAGTTTGAAATTAGGCTTGCGCATTGTAGTTCACCTTAGTGACCGCGAACGAACTAGTTCCTTAGTCTTCGCGAACTAGTTCGTTGTTGTAGTTCATCGTTCACCAAAAAGAAGTAAGTAAGGAAGTAGTTCCTTTCAAGTTGAAATTGAATGTGAGGACCTAAAAAAAAAAAGATCCCCAGCCCGGAAGGAACTAGTTCCTTTCAAGTTGAAATTGAACCCGGAAGGAACTAGTTCGTTTCAAGTTCGGATTGAATGTGAGGACCTAAAAAAAAAAAAAAAGGTCTCCAGCCCCGAAGGAACTAGTTCCTTTCAAGTTCGGATTGAATGTGAGGACCTAAAACAAAAAAAAAAAAAGGTCACCGGCCCCGAAGGAAGTAGTTCCTTTCGAGCTCGGATGGAATGTAGAAACCTGGAAAAAAAAAGGTACCCACTCCGGAAGGAACTAGTTCCCTTCAAGTTCCCATTCCATACCTACAAAAACGAACTAGGACCAGAAGTCACTGCGAACTAGTTCGTTCATTTCACTTGTGGGAGCGATCTTCCGAACTAGTTCGTTCACGAACTACACAAGCCTATTTCAAACATATTTCCGTATCTAAACATCAAGTGCTAACAATCAATTTATAATAGATTACAGACATCAGTTAATAATCGAATGTATGAACTGAATAAAAATCACAATGAAGTTGGTTCTTAATTGATTTATTTCGTTGAAGAAGTAATCGGTATATAATCGGTTTCAAACACATTTCCCTTCTCTATATTTGCGGTAGGAAAAATCTGTTTGTTGAGATTAATGTTAAAGGGTTAAGCCTCAGTCAAAACAGCTTCGATCTGCCACACGAAAAGGAAAAATCAATTCGAATACATAATGTAAACAACTTTTCATAATTTAATTCCATATAAAATTTATTCAAAAGAAATATTTTCAAAATTAAAAAAACAAACATAAATAAAAGAAATCTTAAATAAAATATTAATAATAACATAAATTACATGATAACGAAGAATTTTATTTTTTTATATATTTCCAATTCCAATTCTGTTTATTAATTTTAACTTTGCATGCTCTTAAGGCACTTTCTATTGCTGAACGGTACTCGTTCCATCAGAAGTCGCTCTTTTTGAAACAATCTGTGAATTAAGTGAAATTTTCATATGTAGCATACACTCAAACATGTTTTTGTGCGGTCTTTTTTTGTGGGATTTTTTTTGTGCGATTTTTTTTATGGGTTTTTTTTTTTGTGCGATTTTTTTCATGCGATTTTTTTTTGAGCGGTATGTGAAAATTTCTATCAAACATAACATAGTTGAAGAAGTTATCAATAATTAAGAAGCTATCAATATTTTTTTTTTTTTTTTTTTTTTTATTTTCAAAAATAATGAAATATATATAAATAAACAAAAATTATTATAATTAACAGCACTAGTGACAAGGACCTTCGGCTTAGATTTGTTGCAAGTAAAATTTGATGTTCTTAAGTTTCTTTTAAAGTTTAAATTTGTTGTAAGTTACAAGTATTTTAATAAATTGTTTGTTTTGATTTCATTAAAAAGAGAATTGCTAGAATTTTCATTTAAATTTTTTAATATCTGGATAGTGTTAATTTTACCAAGAAATTTGTTGCAGTTTAGGATGTGTTCGAGATTAATTATTTCATTGCAGTGTTCACAGTTAGGCGGTGGCTGCTTCGTAATTTTGTGGAGGTGTGTGATTTTTGTATGGCCGAGTCTTAATCTTGTAATGGCTATAGAATAAATACGTGGAATATTTTTGTTGAATGTGAAGGTTTCTTTTTCCGGATTTATGATTTGTGTATAGAAATTGGTTACAGGGGGGCCAACTATTGTTTATTGTCACTTCGAAGAAGTGGCTAATAGCTCTTTTGGCATCTGTGCTGGTGAAGCTGTTGTTTGATATCAGTGGCGCTTCCGTTGCGTATTTCGCACATTGGTCGGCAAATTCGTTGCCCTGAATTCCGGCGTGTCCTGGTACCCAGATCAGTGTCAATTTCTTCGGTTGCGATACTAATTTGCTTCTTATTTCATTGACGAGGTGATTTTTTGTTCTGATGTTGTGAATCGCATTGAGGACTAAAAGGCTATCGGTGCATATGCAATATTTTCCCTTCTGTTTGGTGGCGAATTTTATTGCTTCTAGAATGGCTACTGCTTCCATGGGCGCCCACAGGTAGGGGCAAGAAGGGGCACTTGCCCCCCCCCCTGGGTTTGACCATCACTTAAAGTTGAGAAAAATCAAATATTTTATATACCAAACTTTGTTGCAACTATTTTACCATTGCACACATCTTTCATGCCTCGACTTTAGTTCTTAGTAATGATACTAAAATGAATATCAAATCTAGCTTTAGAATTAGATAATTAGCCCTTTTTCGGTATTGACCAAGACCGCGTACTGAAGAAGAATCTGGCACAACATAGCAGACCGCAGTGTATTTCGAACGACCAAGCCTATGTTTTACAAGATTTTTCGTTACTTTTTCTACTGGTTACTTCTAACGTTTTTGTACTTTAAGAACTAAAATTTTTTTCAATGATAACGATTTTTTCATTTATCCTTGAATATTTCCAAATACGTTTTTTTTTTATATTTTGAAGGTTATACTGTTTTTCACCAAAAAATCAAATTGGAATGTCAATGGTCAAAAAAATTAAAGAGCATTATAGTGATTCTCAATTATTTTATAGAAAAAGGGTAATTTAATCAAGAATCACGAAAAGTGTGACCTTATCATAGCCGATTCTTTTGAAATTTTGTGTACTCGAAGAATTCGTGAAAAAAAATTGATTTCAATTTTTTGGCTTCTATCTCATTTTTTTTGTTAGTTATAGTATGTTAAAAATTTCCCAAAAACGATGTCCGAATCCTCTTTGAAAGTTCATATCTCTGGTAATTTTTATCCTTGAATAATAAAGTCGGGCTTATTTAAAGATTGTTATTGTTTTTGTTAGTTAAAAAATGAGAAACCAAACCTTGAATTTCAATTATTTTTTTCACTTATTCTTCAAGTACAAAATTTTGAAAAGAATCCGAAATGGTAAGGTCACAACTTTGGCGATTCTTGATGGAATAACCCATAATTAGATGAAAACAATATGACCCCTTCTTTAGGTGACCCTTTTTTTGCTAAGGGCAGCTATGTAGCTAAATTCAGACAGAACTTTATCAAATGAAATAGACAAATTAAAAAAAAATCTGACACCCCAACAGTAAGATCCTGGTTCTGCCACTGATATCAAATATATTTTACTTTACTATTTTAACAATAAAGTAATGTTATCGATTTAAAAATTTGCCAATAGTCTGGGTGAAACTTAATTATTTTTCAGGTCGAAGTTCGGGAGCGATCAAAATCGGAGTATATCATCAATTGCTTCGAGATTATGACTCTTCTTGGAAAATTGATTTTATTTTAAAAATAAAAATACATAGGTAGTTAAAATAGAAATAACGAATTTCATATCTGATCAGAACTAATGGATGGCAAAAATTGTGAAAACATATGCAAACCCTAGGAACTTGAATATCGAAAAATTGTAAAATGGGTTTGTAGGCGATTATATAAAAAGTCTGTGGAAGTGAAAAGCGATCAAATATCTCATCAATATTAAGAAATACGTCGAAGCTTTAAAAAACATACAACCCTCTTACATCCCTTAGGATTGAATATCTAAAAATACTGAAATTGACTTTTTGGCACTTATATAGGAAACCAAAGGAATTAAAAAGGAATTTAATATATCATCAGATTTAAGCAATATGTAAGAATCTGTGAAAACATATGCAACCTACTTACACCCACTTGGGGGTGTAATATTCAAAAATCCTGAAAAGAGTTAATAGATAAATAAAAAGACAGCTCGAGAAAGTAAAAACCAATTCAACTTCTTACCACTTCTAATAGAAATTAAGGAATTCGTGAAAACGTGTTTAAAGCTAGTTTTATGCGATTATTACGCAAGCCCATGAAAGTGAAGAAAAAAGTCGATATCATATCAGGGCTGGGCGATATGGCAGAATTACTGGAAAAGTATACCTCAAGAGAGGGGAAGGGGGTTAACAACTTTTGATTACAATATTTCACTAACCAATTGCACTATAAAAATAAAATTCTTTTTTTGTATAAAGTTTGACAAATAAAGTAAAATTTTTTAAGGAGGTGATGAAGCATGGAAGTGGAAGGGATAACATTTTTTCGCAAATACAGAAACTACGAGTATAGGGCGAGAAATATCAGCAATCTATAAAAACATTGCCACATTGTGGAAATATTGCCGCAACTAGCATGATATTGCCCTGTATTGCTCCATTAATCGCTCCACTAGTTTTGGCAATATTCGTCGGACAATTAATTGTTTTAAAAATTGCTCGTGTACATGACTGGGATTTGAGCGATTTAAGCGTTCCGAAGTTATCATATTCTTGAACGCATGTTTTAAGGCCTCTGTTTGGACCTGAAGGAGTAGAACGTTTATGCCCGTTAACGAACTTAATTTAAAAATTTCAACCATAAGTTCAGATTCTAAATGGAGTGGGGCGTTATTTAATAAAACTTTTGGCTTGACCCCCCCCCCCCCCCCCCCCCTGGAAGAAGTTCTATGGGCGCCCTTGACTGCTTCTGCTGTAAAATTTGAGCAGATACTGAGTAGGTTCCCGGCTGTGATAATTTCGTCTTCTTTTACTACTGCGTAGCCAGTAAGGTCCTCTGTTTTAGATCCGTCCGTGAAGAGGAACTGGGAACCCAGCTCCTTGTAGCGTTCGATAATGGATCGGAAAGTGATTTGGTACTGCAAGTTTGGTGTTGTTGATTTTGGAAATGCCGCTAATTCTCTATTAATGTTTTTGATGCTCGTGCTTGCTGGGGGTTGCCAGATGCTTTCGTGTTTGATCCGGGCGGGTAGGTCCATTTCTTCCGCGTATCGAAGAGCTATTTCTAGCGTTGAAGGGACTCTGGATTTCTTCTTACGTTTTTTTAGGTTGGTGAATTCCTTTGTAAGTAGTTTGTTGTTATCGAATAGGACTTTGATGTTAACTTTTGCTGTGAGTTGCTTGATGCGCGTTTCGAGATCGGGGATGTTCGCTTCGGTAAGTAGGTTGACGACTGGAGTGGTGCGGAACGTCCCAAGTGCAGCTCGTACGGCTCCATGGAATGGTGCTTTTAATTTTTGTAGAATACTCTTTGGTGCTTTCCCGAATATGGTAAGTCCGTAGTCAATTTTCGATAGGATGAGTGCTTTTACGGCAGATATTAATGATGTTGTGTGTGCCTTGGAATGCTTGCTTGCCAGGTATTTGATGATATTCTGTCGTTTTGTCAGGTCAGTCCTGAGTTTGTCGATATGGTTGTTCCAGGTGTATCTTTTGTTGAAAATTACTCCGAGGATGTTCAGGTGGTCTACATTTTCGATGATCTCGTTTCCGATTGCGATGTTAAAAGGTGCGCATTTGATTTTCCGGCATACATGTAAGTGCTTACATTTCTTGAGAGAAAGCTTACCACCGTTTACGGTTGCCCAATTCAAGATTAGATCGAAGATGAGTTTAAGGTCGTTGGCTAGTTTAACCGTGCATGTTGATTTTAGGATCAAGTATACGTCATCGGCGTATACGATGTGATTGCAGAGACTGGTGTTGAGGATGGTTTGGGATAAAGAATTGAAGGCAACGAGAAATAGGACTACTGAGATCGGCGATCCTTGTGGGATGCCATTTTGGAGATGCCAAACTCTCGAAAACGTGTTGTTTACTCGGACTCGGAATTGTCTATTGGATAGAAAATTTTTAACCCAGTTTAGTATTTTAGGGCCAATGCCGATGTTTTGTAACTCTTTGAGGACAGCATGTGGGCCGATGCGGTCGAATGCTTTCTCGAAGTCGAGGGCAATAATAGAAAGGTGGTTGCGGTTCGAAATTTGTCGACTGGCTAGATAGTCAATATAAAGATGGGCATCGTGACAGCCTTTTCGTGGGCGAAATCCAAATTGCTGGTCATTCATGGAATTTCCTTGTTCCGTAAACCAGGAGATTCGGGCTGCTATGATTTTCTCGAGTACTTTACTTAGACAAGGCAGTAGGGAGATGGGTCGATATCCATCGAGAGAAATTTTGGAAGTTTTAGGTTTGGGGATTGGGATTATTAGTGCTGTTTTCCATATCTGGGGTGTAATACCCGTTTGCAGGATTTTATTATACAGAGAACATAATCGAACTTTGGTGTTTCCTGAGCATGTCGTATGGTATTTTGTCTTGACCTGGAGTATTGCCCTTAACTTGATCGAGTATGAATTCGAGTTCGGGCAGGTTAATATCGTTTTCGATTTGTTTGCTTTTGGAGTTGTTGGATTGTGTGTAGGTTTCAAGCATGTGACCGCACTTTTGTTCCCTGAATGCAGGAGAGTAATTTTCGTCCCTTGAATAGGATGACCAATGCGCTTCAAATGCATTACCAATATCTACATCTTCGGTTAGAACATTGTCCTCAATGATAATCTGATTTATTCGCGATCGTTTAAAGTTTCCCTCAAGTCGCCCAATCGTGTTCCATGTATTCTGTGGAGTAGATTGTGGACTTGTGGATTCGGTAAAGTTTTCGAAAGATTTTTCTTTGGCCAATTTCATTGCTCTTTTGAATTTTGCATTCGTTCGCTTGTAAGAAATCAGATTATCAGTTGTGGGGTTTGCTCTGAGCTGGCGCCATGCCAATTTGTTCACCTTGTTTATATCTGCTAGTTCCGTAGACCACCAGTGAGTGTATCGACTTGTTTTGCCAGAAGGGGGTTTGGAGTGAGGAATATGTTTATTGGCACCAATTAGGATGGCTTTTTTAATGGATGCCGCTTCCTTGTTAATGTTATCTGATTTTGGGATTTGATCTAAGGTGCCCTCGACTTTTTCCGCGTACTGTGCCCAGTTTGCCTTTTTTAGAATGAATTTGGGTAGAAAAGGGGGAGCTTTCTTGTTACTTGCGCTTGAAAGCGACGTTATTATGGAAAAATGATCGCTACCGTACAGGTCATCAAAAATTTCCCAAAGGGGCAAGTTGGGCTGAACAGATGCTTAAGTCGATGTGCGTTAGTGACCGGTGGGTTGAGAAGTGGGTGGGAGAGCCGTCGTTTAGAAGCAGTAGGTCGGACGTTATAAACCAATCCTCAATTTGCTTGCCTTTAGCGTTGGGGTGACTAGAACCCCAGAGCGTACTCCAGCCGTTAAAGTCGCCTACGATTATGCATGGTAGAGTTGTTCTGTGAGCCTTGCCAGGTTCTCAGAGGTAAGGTTATCTTCGTGCTGGATGTATATGCAAATTATTATAAATTTAATTGTAATTTTTGATGAATGTTTTCACAGTACATTTTGAATTGAAAATACAAGGTTTTCCGGTAAATACTGTTAAATTTATTTTGTGTGACGTTTCGGACTCGACTGAGTCCTTTATCAAACTGATCGACAATATCTCTACAACTGTTATTTATACAAATGAAAGTAGGTAAAAAAGGGTTACAAAATTAACCAACAGAAGGGTCAATTAGAAAAACAGGTAAAAAAGGGGTTACAAAATTAACTAATAGAAGGGTCAATTAGAAGACAAAAGGGGAAATTTACGTTAATAAGGGAGGTCATAAAAACATTAAACAGAGGCGGGGGTTTATAAGAAGGGAAATAGTAATGAAAGTTGAAATTAATTAATTAGTTTTTGGGATCGAAGATTTTTGGTAAACGTTGTTTTTTCCAAAACGTAGACAAGGTAGCCAAAGTGAAGAGAGGTTGTATCCAGCGTCTCGGTTAAAGTTTTGTGGATGTTTGGTTATCTCAATTGCTTCTCTTACAATTCTTTGAAAATAGGTTTTCGTCCTGGCCAATATTTTGACGTTGTTGAAATCGATTGAATGGTTTTCTACCGCTGCATGTTATGCAATTACTGATGAGTGGACCTGGTTTTTTTGTGTGCAGCGTTGATGTTCACGAATCCTTGTTCTGATGGTCCGTCCTGTTTCTCCGATGTAGACTTTGTTGCAAGACCCGCAGGGAACTTTGTAAATGCCCTCCATTTCCAGTGGGATTTTGTCCTTTTGGTTTCCTAAGAAACCTCGAAGCGTGATTGCCGTAGAGTAGGTCGTACGTATGTCGGCTTTCCTGAGTACCCTGCCGATTCGATCTGTTGTACCCTCTATGTAAGGTAATGTCACCCATCTTTTTATAGTATGCTCGTTCGTATCTTTTTCTTCCTGGTTCTTCATGGCTTTGGGTTTCTGTTTGCATACTTTGTTGATAGTGCTCCTAGTGTACCCGTTGGCTGTAGGTGTTCCATTTCGTTGCGAAGTGCGTGTGGGTTATCGTTGGTGATACATTGTGCTCTGTGGATAAGTGTTCTAAGTACTCCATCCTTCTGCTTGGGATGATGGTGGGAAGACGCATGTAGATATCTGTTAGTGTGAGTAGGTTTTCTGTATACGGCGAAATGTAAAGATGGTACAGCTTTTTCAACTAGTACATCCAAAAAGGGTAGTTTGCCGTCTTTTTCCATTTCCATTGTGAATTTGATGTTTCTGTGTTGTGAGTTGAGGTGGTCTAGGAACTTATCTAGTTCCTCTTTTCCATGCCAGATAATGAAGGTGTCGTCAACATATCGAAGGTATAATTTCGGTTTTAGTGATGCTGAGTTGAGAGCGTTCTTTTCGAATTCTTCCATGAAAATTTCCGCAACTACTGGGGATAATGGAGAACCCATGGCGGCGCCTTCCGTCTGTTTGTAGAGTTTGCCTAATGCTGAGAAATAAGTGTTGGTTAAGCAAAATTCGATTAAATCCACTCTGTTATCCGGTATGAGTTTTTTGATGAGATTCATAGTGTCCTTGATCGGAATATTGGTGAACAAGGATTCGACGTCCAAACTTACTAGTATGTCCTCCGGATTTATTTCGATGTTTCTTAATGTTTCAACTAGATGTGTAGAATTTTTCACGGTCCTGTGTGTGTTTCCGACGAAAGGGCGTACCTCAGCTGAGAGAGCTTTGGCCAAACCTTTTGTAAGCGCTCCGATGGAACTAACAATGGGGCGAAAAGGAGCATCCGGTTTAAGGATCTTTGGTAAACCGTACATTTTCGGAGTATGTGGATCAGAAGGGATCAATTTTGAATACGTTGACGTTAAGTTAGGATCCTTTTTAATCAATAGTAATAGTTTTCGATGGAGCGAAGTAGTCGGGTCTCTTTTTATTTCCGTGTATGGTCCTGTTTGTAGAATGTTCTGGAGTTTAGCTTCATATTGCGTCGTGTCCATGATTACTGTGGCGTTTCCTTTGTCAGCCCGCATAATAGAGATGTCTTTCAATTCCTTTAGCTCTCTAAGGGCTCTTCGTTCATTGTGTGATATGTTCGTTGCCGGGGAGATTGCACGGCTTATAATGTGGGAGACTTCGTGCCGGATTTGCATTGCCTGAGGGAGACCTCTGATTGCAGGTACAATTTGTTGGATGATCTCTTCAGTTGGGATTTTGTTGGGTGTAATGGCGAAGTTGAAACCTTTGCTTAATATGTTCTCCTGTTCTTCCGATAATGTCGCAGTGGAAAGGTTTACCACCACTTTGGCCTTGTTGAGTTGTGGCAATGGTATGATGGTTGGGGGGTCCATAGGTTGTCGAATTTCTTCTTATGTATTGTTTTAATCCTGTCGGAATTGATGTCTCGTCGCTCTGATATCATCCTGTCAAGCTGTTCGAAGATGTCCCTGGACAGACGATTGCTTAGTTGTAGCTGAAGATCTAGGGCTTCCTTGTTGAGATGCGTTAGTTTGGTCCTCTTGTACTTGATGTCGTTTCTTTATAGTTGCATACTCGCTTTCCTAAGTATGTTTAGCCTGCCTTTGTTTTTTACCTGTTTTTCTAATTGACCCTTCTGTTAGTTAATTTTGTAACCCTTTTTTACCTACTTTCATTTGTATAAATAACAGTTGTAGAGATATTGTCGATCAGTTTGATAAAGGACTCAGTCGAGTCCGAAACGTCACACAAAATAAATTTAACAGTATTTACCGGAAAACCTTGTATTTTCAATTTAATTGTAGTTGTGATTTCAATTGCAAGTGCCAAAAGTGGTGTTTGTAGATCGACTGCCTTGTATGCAATTTCTTTCTTTATGAGAATTGCTATACCGCCTTTAGTGTTGTTATTGTTTTTATTAAAAAAAAAAGAGTCGTATTTATTTGAAAGTATTGGATTTTGATGGTGTGCACAATGCGTTTCCTGGAGCGCTATTAGATCAGGTTCTATGGATTTTGAGATTGTATGAAGGTATTCGAGATTGTTCTTAAAGCCGTTAATATTCCATTGAAGTATTTTGAACTTATTCATCCATAGAGTCGTCGGAGAAGGAAACAATGTGAGTAGTGGGTTTAAGTTCATTTTGTTTAAGGATAAATTTATGAGATAAAGTATGATTGTGATGGGACAGTGTTGGTGTTTCGGGGTTTATGTGATAAAGTGTGTTAGGGGACATAGTGGTTGTATTATTAGTTGTTGTTTGGGTTTTTGTATGTATGTTATTGCTATTAGTTGAAGGTGTTTCGTTTTTGTTTGTTGAGGTGGTTGTGCTTATAGGAGTTGTGTCTGGGTTTGGAGAGGTTGATGCCAGAAATGAGTTTTTATTGTGCACACTGGCAGAGATGCGTTTTAGTCTGAAAGCAATAGCTGTGCCCAATTCCTCTTGAACGGGATTTGGGTTTGGGTTTACGGGATTACGTGCGTTGGAGACTTCGATTGCCTTGTAGTGTGGAAGTTTGTTGAACGTTGAGATTTCCAGAATGGCTTTTTGTTTTTGGAACTTAGGGCAAAGTCTGTTGTTTGACCTATGCTCTTGGTTGCAGTTGATACATTTGACGGCTTTGCAGGGTGTTGGATCATGGGATGGTGTTGCACACACCTCGCAAGTCGTGGCTTGGTTGCATCTTTTTGCGGTGTGTCCTATGCGAAAACAGTTTTTGCAGATCATAGGTTGTGGGATGTGTTGTTCAACTTTGACTTTCAGAAAACCGATATTGATTTCTTTAGGGATTTCGAACGCGTTGAATGTGAGAATATGCACTGGGGTATTTTTGGACGTTTTGTCTGTTGGACTGAATTTTGTTATTTTAAAGCAGTCTACAACATTCTGTTCCTTTAGACCCTCAATGATGTCTTTGGTGGTCATATTCATGAGGTCAAAGCATTTAACGACTCCTTTGCATTTGTTGAGTGTTGGGTGAGGTGTTACTTCAATTTTGCACAGGTTGGAAAGGGTTTTAGCTTTGATTATGCGTTCAGCGTGAGCTTCGCTTTTAGTAAGTACGCTTGAGTTTCCGCTACGATCAAATGATACATCCAGAAATTCATTGGACAGTGACTCTAAAGCTTTTGTGACGCTGAAGATGCTAAAAGAACGAATTGGTGTTGTAACGTCAATATTTTTTTATCACAATGAATTTCGGGCATTGTATATTGTGGCTGCGCGTTTTATTCGTTTTTGTGGAGTTAAATGGAAACTCTTGGAGCGAATTCAGGTTGGGAGTTGGGGTTCGTCGTTTCTTGGGCGGTTCCAGAGCGGCCCAGTAGTTTTGGCGGGTTTCCCCGCCTGTGTCGGCACTCATGGGTGGTAAACTTACCCTAGCAGATCCACAAAACTTTAAATTTAACTTTACAACGGAATGAAAAGAGCGGTCACTACTAAAAACAACAATCGCAGACTTGCACAGTCAAAAAAAGGTCTGCCTTCGAGAAGGTCTGAATATCGGCTCCCCAGTTATCAATAAAAAAAAAAAAAAATAATTAGTAGGTTTAATGCATTCCATTACATTACATAAGTATTGCCTCAGTGAATTGCTCATTTTTGGGGATTTGTATGTAGAAAGTGAGGAAGGAGGAGGGTGAAAAGGAAAAATGTTCATATCTCAAGAACCTTTAATGATATAAGCCTTAAACTAGGTATTTAGTAGCGGCATGTTGGAAAATATAATTTTTTTAGGTGTAGTATGGTACGGGGGGGGGGGTGTTTTTCCTAACTAAATAACAGCTTATGCTAGAAAGTTGAAACTCGGTGTGTATATGTAAATAAACTAGTAATTAATTTTGATAAAAAAAAAATTCGAATATCCATTGGCGTTCGGAAGGGGGGCAAAAAAAATTTCTCAGAAAAATGCACATACTTTCACGATTTTCGTAATATCTACTAAGTAGTTCCAAAATATTGAATTCGTTCTTATTCTACGGATTCTTCGTGGAAATACGTAGAAACTGTTTTCAAGATTTTTTTGAAATTCAACACCTAAGGGGGTCTGAAGTGGTTGTATACTTTTTCATTCGTTCTTCCATATCTCTCAGGTTTGATCAGATATCGAATATCTTTTCACTTCCACGGGCTTGTTTAATAATCACCTATTTAAAACTTTTTTCCTTTTTCAACCCCCAGACCGCATCCCGGAATATGACCCAATTATGGTATTCAAAAGATATACTTACTTACTTACGATGGCGCTACAGTCCAAATTGGACCTTGGCCTCCTGGATGTGCCGCCTCCAGCCTTCTTGGTTCAGTGACCGCGTCCTCCAGTTTCTACATCTTAGAAGTGATTTGCTGTCTGCGTCAATAGAGTCCTCCCAGCGCTTTCGTGGTTTCCCAACTGGTCTTTGTCCATAGACTTTTCCCTATAGTGTGCGTTTGGGGATTCTTCCGTTATTCATACGCTCCACATAACCAGCCCATTGTAGCTTTTTAAATTTTATGAGGATCGATACTTCTGGATTGTCGAAGATGGCATACAATTCTCTATTGTATCGTATTCTTTAGATCGAGTCTTCCCTCACAGGTCCGAGGATTCTTCTGAAGACTTTTCTTTCCAAGGCGTTAACTAATTTTTCGGACGCCTGAGTCAATGTCCACGTTTCGCTGCCATAGCATAGCACAGGTCTTATTATTGTTTTGTACAGTTTAAGCTTTGTTTTTCTGTGCACATTTTTGTTTTTAATTATTGGAAATACCGAATAATACGTCTTGTTTGCCATCATTATTCTTCTTTTTATTTCGATGGGTTCGCTTCCATCCTTCGAGATATACAAAGTTGTCTACGTTTTCTAGGTTAAAGTCTCCTATTGTAATATTTTGTCTGATTGACATGTTTTTCCTAGTTTGTGTCATAACTTTGGTTTTGTTTTCGTTAATACGTAGTCCAACTTCCCTTTGCTACCGAATCAAGGTTTACAAATATTTCTTTGGCACTCTCCAGGGATCTCGCAAGTATATTTATGTCGTCGGTATATGCTACTAGTTGTGTAGATTTGACGCATAGTGTTCCGTTGGTGTCAACGGGCAGTTTCCGAACAACATATTCGAGTGTCAAATTGAAAAGCATTGGTGCCAGGCCATCACCTTGTTTAAGCCCGTTGTCCGTTCTAAAACTGGAAGTCAGATCATTTTCCACTCTGACTTGTGACAGAGAATCGGTCATTGTCATTTTTGTAAGCCGAACTAGTTTTGGTGGAACTACCCAAAATCTATCATTATTTTATACAATACGTGCCTGTCGATACTGTCGTATGCCTGCTTGAAGTCCACAAATATCTGGTGCACATCAATATTAAATTCCCAGCACTTTTCAAGCACCTGTCTAACTGAGAATATCTGGTCTGTGGTCGATCGCCCAGCTCTAAATCCGCCCTGGTATTCACCAATTACTTTGTCCGCAAAGGGCTTTATTCTCTTTTCTAGAATTTTCGTCAAGATCTTATAAGACGTACACAACAGGAATATTCCTCGGTAGTTTTCACAGCAGAGTTTGTCACCTTTTTTATAAATTGGGTATATGATACTCCTGCGCCAATCTTGAGGAAGTGTTTCTTGCATCCATATGTCCGAGATCAATCTGTGTAGGAGATGTGGTATGCAGGTGTCGCCTGTTTTCATAAGTTCAGCTGAAATTTAATCAGTGCCCGGCGCATAACATATATTACGCCCTATTCTAACCGCTTGCCGAACTTTTTTTTAGGTTTTCAGTCACATTGTAACCTACACCGCATCACAGAATTGAACGCGTTCCGAACTTCTGCCGGAAAAATAATAAAGTTGCGCCCAGACTGTTGGCAGAATTTTTTGCTAATGAGATAGTTGGTGACTAGTCTCATGATTTGTTTTGTAGGTAGAAGAAGTTTACTTGAAGGGAGCAAAGACAAAGACTATCTATAACAAAACAGAACACTACGCAGAATTTTTGTTATGAAAATTTGACCTTGGTTTCTGTACTAATTAGGTAAGGGAAGTAGATAGTTTGGACGAGATTCCAAGTAGCTGCCAAGCCTCGTCTCTTGATTTCGTTTAAAAAAGCAATTCCTAGTCATTTAGTGTTAGGTGTTGAGTTATTTTTTACGTGAGACTTTTTTTATGCGGTCCCTATCCACCGCATAAAAACAGGTTTAAGTGTATTCCAATGTTGGCTTAATTAATCCAAATACTTACCAAAGATACATTGGTTGATGTTGATATATTATTCGAATGGTTGTTTACCGCTTTTCCCTGAATAGTTATAATCCTTTCCAATGGATTTATGCAATAAGTATGGGAAAAACTTTTTCAGGGTCTGAGTTCCTTTCATTGTTAGCAACCATTGATTCTATAAGAAATATAAGAATTGTGAGTATGACACGAGTGTTTCAAGAAATTCGAAACTTACAAATTTGCTCTTATTTTCAGCAACTGTCAGAAGCTACTCACCATTGTCCAGGGACTCTTGATCGGCGATGGGTAATTGGAAAGGTGGAGCTATTGCATTCTTTTCCTCTGGCAGTAGATAGCTCGACAACCTTTTAATTAAAACGCTTTGCTGAGCCACAATATTTTCCAATTTTTCCACTACAAGAACGAAATTTAATTCTTTAAAAAATTAATGTTCTGTATTTCCTTTTGGACAAGTCTTCTAAAATGACGCTTGCTTACACCCGCAATTCTTTCAGATTTTTTACAACTTTTGGATATTCTTAACAAGAGACTCTATTTATGGTAGGTACTTATTAAAAAACTTGCTTATAAAACAAAACACTTATTATAAAACAAAATAATTTGAAATGGTAAGCTCACCTGAATTATCACTTAATGTTTACTTTTCACAACTGCAATCACACAATCAGAGACAATGCGACTCTATTAAACGCGAAATTGATAATTTTAACGTCAGAATCAAAGAAAAATTAGTTTACCGTCATCATTCTCTTTCTACGAAATCATGGCATCGGCAGCAATTATTTGGAATTCGATGTTGTTGGAAGGAGACATCAGTTTATCATCAGTCCATCATCAGTTTTTAAAAACATAGAACTGGAATCATTTTGAATCCTAAGAAATAATGTTGGTACTTACAGTTTAAAACTGATTCTAAATTGATTTAAAGAATGGAAATTTCATTGGACATTAACTTGGCCAATCAAAACAGATGCATGTTAAAAATCTGCCAACAGTCTGGGTGCAACTTTATTATTTTTCCGGCAGAAGTTCAGAACGCGTTCAATTCGGGGATGCGGTGTATGTTAATACGTGACTGAAAACCTAACAAAAAGTTCGGGAAGCGGTTAGAAAAGGGTGTAACATATGAATTAAATAATTGGGTCATATTCCGGGATGCGGTCTAGAGGTTGAAAAAAACGAAAATTAAAAATAGGTGATTATTAAACAAGCCTGGGGAAGTGAAAAGATATTCGATATCTGATCAGACCTGAGAAACACGGTGGAATTCATGAAAAAGTATACAACCAGTTTACACCCTCTTAGGGGTCGAATTTCAAAAAATCTTGAAAACACATTCTAGGTATTCATATGAAGAATCCGTAGAATAAAAATGAATTCAATATTTCGAAAGACCTAGTAGATATGACGAAAATCGTGAAAATATATTTGCATTTTATATTAACTGATATTTTTTTTTTGCCCCAGTGAATATTCAATTACTTTTCTAGTTAATTTACATATACGTACCGAGTTTCAACTTCTTAGCATAAGCCGTTCTAAAGTTAGGAAAAACACCCCCCACCACCGTACCATACTACCCCTAAAAAAAATTCTATTTTTCCACCATGCCACTACTATAGCTCTATCTAAATACCAAGTTTCAGCTTCCTATCACTATAGATTCTTAAGATATAAGAATCGGAACTTTTTCTTTCTCACCCTTCCCCACCCTCACTCTCTACACCCACACCCCCAAACTTTTTTTCCCTACTAGGGTTCTATTAGGCCTACTTCTGGTAAAAATTTGAAGCATCCATCTTACACTGTTATTGAGATATGAAACGTGTTATTTTTGAAAAATTCTTATCCCCTCCACTTACGTACTGCCCCGCCCCCTTCAAAGATTTTACTTTGAGCAATCTTTATTTATCAAGCTTTATATCCAAACCGAATTTTGTTTTTCTGGTGCCACTGGTTTGGGAGATATTGTAATGTTACGTATTTCAACCCCCAGCCCCGTACGTCACTACCCCTACCCAAAAATTTTGTTTCAATCTACTCTCCTAGTATAACTACAGATATTTGTTAAGTTTTAATTGCTTGCTATTAACGGCTTAGGAGATATAGATTTTAGAATGTGTCGATCTCGACTTTTTTGCGTTTCGGACGCATTGCTCCCCCCTCCACTCCCACACCCCTTCACCCATATCATCAATTTTTTTGCAAATGGGTCCACTATCAAAGCTTTATAGAAATTCCAAGTTTCAGTCTAACATGAGTGGTTGCTGAGATCTAGAAACCAAAATTTTTCGTCTTAAACGCTTGCCCCACCTTCCCCCTCACACCCCCACCCCTGAAAATAATGTCAATTCAAGGGGTCTACCCAGTCTACTCCTAGAAAAAATTTTAATTTAATAGCTCCACTGGTTTGAGAGCTACGAGCCTTCAAAGGATTTTGGCGGTCGACGTACGGCGGACAGACGGAGTGAAAATTTTTATTGCTTTTTTCGTGTCTACTAGTCATGAAACGTGGACAAAAAAATTTTGAGGGCAGCAAATTTTTTTTTTTTTTTAAATCAATAACAATACTGTATTATTACTAATAAAGTAAAATCAGTGAAAAATCAGTTTTTCATTAGTTTTTGGAACTCATTGTTATAACCCCTTCCTAGAAAACAGTTTTGATTCCATGGTATGTTTTTCCATCAATTTTCTTCATGATGCAAAAATGAAGGAAAAGTGATAACAGAAAAACTGATTCCAATTTCTATCTGGGTTGGGTCTCCTATTTTTTATGTGGTATCACTATGAACCCTCGTGGGTCTATGTAAGGCCTTTGGCCGCCACTGAAACCTAAACCTAAGCCTAACCATCCAATAGCATAGGCAAACGATATATGTATATAAATATCCTCGCAAAATCCTTCCCTAGTGCTGAGGAGGTATTTGTCATTTTTGACTCTGCCATATACCAATTTTGGAGAATAATTTGGAGAGTATAGATAATTTCATATATATTGAGACTAATCTAGAAAAAAATAGCTACGAAACGGACAAAATCAATGGACGATGATTCATCCATAGCAAATAAAACATACTCGGTTGAGGAAGATACCAAAGCTATTTTAAAACTTAGCTACTGGAGGACGAGGTCTTTAAATCGAGACGGTTTGAAGTAGGCTTGCGCATTGTCGTTCACCTTAGTGACCGCGAACGAACTAGTTCCTTAGTCTTCACGAACTAGTTCGTTGTTGTATTTCATCGTTCACCAAAAAAAGGAATTAGTTCGTTTGAAGTTGGGATTGAATGTGAGGACCTAAAAAAAAAAAAAGGTCGTCAGGCCGGAAGGAACTAGTTCGTTTCAAGTTGGGATTGAATGTGAAATGTGAGGACCTACAAAAAAAAAAAAGGTCGCCAGGCCGGCAAGAGCTAGTTCCTTTCAAGTTGGGATTGAATGTGAGGACCTCAAAAAAAAAAAAAGGTCCCCAGTCCGGAAGGAACTACTTCCTTTCAAGTTCGGATTGAATGTAAGGTCCGTCCCCAGCCCTACTAGTTCCTTTCAAGTTCGGATCACCTACAAAAACTAACTACTTTCAAACAAACGAACTAGGACCGGAAGTCACTGCGAACTAGTTCGTTCATTTCACTTCTGGGAGCGATCTTCCCAACTAGTTCGTTCACGAACTACACAAGCCTAGTTTGAAGTGAAGAATTTAGGAGACCAGAATTTAGGATCTCAAGGGGATCGGGGTCAAAAAATTTAATCTTATTGTTAAGAACTACACAAATGTTAATTGAGAATCACAGATTTTCTTAAATTTTTTTTACCACGATCCCCTAGTTGAGATTGAGATATTCAAGGGAAAGGGAAAGACAAAGTCGTTATCCTTAAAAAAAACTTACAAGGATAAGTTTTATTCGTATTATTTTTATGTTGCGACAACCTTGAACTTTAAAATAAGTCCTACTTTAAGGTCGTTTCTCAATTCCTTGCTTCGCCTACGTCTACGTCTAGTTATAACAGTTAATGACGTCAGAAGTAGCAAAGCTGTGTCTAAATTCATTTTCGGTTCTATCAGTCAATCTAAGCAATCGTAAAAAAATTCAAATTTTTCTATGAAATTTAATTAATTTTTGATTTTTGAAGCGTCAAATAAGCATCAGCTGATCCTGTTTCTAAACTGTTATAATAGCAATGCTATACTGTGACGTCAACATAGACGTAGACGTGGAAGAAGGAAGGAATTGTGAAACGACCTAAGTACCAGAGTTATGCATTTTAAATTAAATTCTCTACCTTTTTTATCTGAACAACTTTTTTGTAAAATCATTATTTATTGCGTTATTAAGCGTAAAGCTTGAAACACAATGCTCACATTCCGTTCCGTCACGTTCAGCTGTCAAAGTAGACCTTATGTGCTGGCCATGTAAATGCACACAATGATCGTAACGGAACGGATCGGACGAGTTTACCTAAATTCAACTTTTACGGATCACATAACCTCACTTTTCCTGACGGAACGGAACGGAACGTGTGCATTGTGTTTCGGGCTTAAAGTGCAAAAAGTTAAGAGATTGTCTCAGTTTTTAAACTTTTGGACCATTTTATTAAAAATAGGTGACATAATTACATTGCAAAGTTGTAGAGGACTAAATTTTTTCGTACGACCAACGGATCACGAGCGGGAACACGGTAAACACACAAGTATGTAGCGTAAATAAGTGCACAAATGCCCTTCGTTTTCTTCGGTGCACATTTCATATGACTGGGTCAGATCGTCGAGTTGATTGTTCGGAGCATTTGTGCACGTATTTACGCTACATATTTGTATGTTTACCATGCTCCCGCTCGTGATCCGTTGGTCGTACGAAAAACTGGTGTATTCAAAACTTCTATGGAATTTAGTCCTCTACCACTTTGCCATGTAAGTATGTCACCTATTTTTAATAAAAATGGTCCAAAAGTTAAAAAAACTGGGACAATCTCCAAATTTTTTACACTTTACGCTTAAAAACGTAATAAACAATGATTTTACAAAAAAGTTGTTCAGATAAAAAAGATAGAGAATTTAATTCTCTATAAACTTGGATCCTACCATTCTTAGCGAGAAATGCAAAATACGGCTACAAATCGACAAAAAAGAAAACTCAAAATTTCGGGCACACGCCATATCAAATTTTGGTGTAAAACTATGATTCCCTACTCTACTCCATCATTGGAACCTAACTACGTCAAGACATTTCGACTTTTTTTTTTCTTTAAGAATTCCTAGATTTACTGGACTAAATATGCTACTATCAGCTTCTTACTCACATGTATGGTATGTTATATTCTGGTCTTGAAAACAAAAATAGCCTAACCTTTGAATATGTACTAGAGTAGTATGGTTATGGGGTTTCAAAATCAACGGTGGAGGGTGGTGGAGCTTTTGTATGGATGACGTCATAGTCTTGTATGAAGCTGATAAGGAATTTACGCCCTGGGTGGAGCTTTTGTATGATGACGTCATAGTCTTGTATGAAACTGATAAGGAATTCACACCGCCGAGCCAGGGTGGCGATTTTTTGAGGGAGGAGTTTTTTTATGAGTACGTCATAGTCTTGTATGAGGCTGATAAGGAATTCACTCCCCCAGAGCTTTGGGTTTTTTTTTCGTTTTCCGTTGCATAAAATTGGGCGTTTTTCTTTTTTTGCATAAAATTGGGCGTTTTTTTTTCGGGGCTTTGAGCTTTTTTCGCGGTTGTTGCCAGGGACTTAGGCTATCCGATACTTAGGCTAGCGGGGGCTTAGACTATCCGGGTCTTGGCTAGCGGGGAGCGGGGGGCTTAGGCTAGCGAGGGACTTAGGCTATCCGAAACTTAGGCCAGCGGGGAGTTTAGGCTATCCGAAACATAGGCCAGCGGCTTAGGCTTAGGCTTAACGAAAACTTAAACTAGCGGGGGGCTTAGGTTATTCGAAACTTAGGCTAGCGGGGGGCTTAGGCTATCCGAAACTAAGGCTAGCGGGGAGCTTAGGCTAAACGAAAACTTAGGCTAGCGAGAAATAGGAAAGTGGAACTCTGTTGGGTTCCAGGGCACAGTGGTTATTTGGGAAATGAACTAGCGGATGATCTTGCCAAAAAAGGTGCTAACCTTGGACTAGAAACCGCGGTTTCAGTACCACCGCCTCTTAATGTCATTACCAACTACCTAGAAAAAAAAATGCTAAGCCTGTCCGAGACCAGATGGCGAGCTTCATCAACCTCCAGAACCACGAAACAAATGTGGAGCACTCTCAACAAGGAAAGAACTAAACTCTTGTTAACGCTACCTAGGGCGCAATGCGCAACCTTAGTCGGCTTAATCACCGGCCATTGTTTGATAGGGGCGCATGCGTATAGATTGGGGCTGATTACAGACGATATCTGCAGAAACTGCAAACTTCCCGGGGAACGGGAAACGCTAGAACACCTCCTTTGCAACTGCCCAGCTCTCGCTAGGAGAAGGGTGAAAGCTCTGGGTGCACCAACCTTCGCAAATCTCAGAGAAGTCTCTCTTAAAAGCATGCAGAGCTTGCTCAACTTTGCTATGGTCACAGGGACCTTCGATTTTAACGAGAAGCTCTCAACACAGATTGTAACTCTAGCGCACCTTCCATAGATACATTAGGTCTGCTTTTTGTGTGGTATCACTATGGACCCTCGTGGGTCTATGTGAGACTTTTTGGCCGCCACTGCAACCTAACCTAACCTAACCTAGGCTAGCGAGGGACTTAGTCGTCATATTTATTAGTTTTATTGATTTCTTGCAGGTGGCCCAAAGTTGAGCAGTAGGCTAACAAAATTCATAGTGGGTGGTCTATTGATGAGACAGCATTTGTTTATGAAAAAGCATAGTCATATTTCTCGTAGCTCTCAAACCAGTGGAGCTATTAAATTAAAATTTTTTCTAGGAATAGACTGGGTAGACCCCTTGAATTGACATTATTTTCAGTGTGAGTGTGAGGGGGAAGGGAGGGGGGGAAGCGTTTTAGACGAAAAATTTTGGTTTCTAGATCTCAGCAACCGCTTATGTTAGGAGACTGAAACTTGGAATTTCTATAAAGCTTTGATAGTGGACCCATTTGCAAAAAAATCGATGATATGGGTGAAGGGGTGTGGGAGTGGAGGGGGAAGCAATGCGTCCGAAACGCAAAAAAGTCTAGATCGACACATTCTAAAATTTATATCTCCTAAACCGTTAATAGCAAGCAATTAAAACTTAATAAATATCTGTAGTTATACTAGGAGAGTAGATTGAAACAAAATTTTTGGGTGGGGGTAGTGACGTACGGAGGTGGGGATTGAAATACTTAACATTACTATATCTCCCAAACCAGTGGCACCAGAAAAACAAAATTCGGTTTGGATATAAAGCTTGATAAATAAAGATTGCTCAAAGTAAAATCTTTGATGGGGGCGGGGCAGTACGTAAGTGGAGGGGATAAGAATTTTTCAAAAATAACACGTTTCATATCTCAATAACAGTGTAAGATGGATACTTCAAATTTTTACCAGAAGAAGGCCTAATAGAACCCTAGTAGGGAAAAAGTTTGGGGGTGTGGGTGTAGTGGGTGAGGGTGGGGAAGAGTGAGAAAGAAAAAGTTCCGATGCTTATATCTTAAGAATTTATAATGATAGGAAGCTGAAACTTGGTATTTAGATAGAACTATAGTAGTGGCATGGTGGAAAAATACATTTTTTTTTAGGGGTAGTATGGTACGGTGGTGAGGGGGTGTTTTTCCTAACTTTAGAATGGCTTATGCTACGAAGTTGAAACTCGGTACGTATATGTAAATTAACTAGAAAGGTAATTCTGATAAAAAAAAATTGAATATTCATTGGCGTTCATTGGGGCAAAAAAAAATATCAGTTAATATAAAATGCATATATTTTCACGATTTTCGTCATATCTACTAGGTCTTTCGAAATATTGAATTCATTTTTATTCTACGGATTCTTCATATGAATACCTAGAATGTGTTTTCAAGATTTTTTGAAATTCGACCCCTAAGAGGGTGTAAACTGGTTGTATACTTTTTCATGAATTCCACCATGTTTCTCAGGTCTGATCAGATATCGAATATCTTTTCACTTCCCCAGGCTTGTTTAATAATCACCTATTTTTAAGTTTTGTTTTTTTCAACCTCTAGACCGCATCCCAGAACTTGACCCAATTATTGAATTCATATGTTACACCCTTTTCTAACCGCTTCCCGAACTTTTTGTTAGGTTTTCAGTCACATAGTAACATACACCGCATCCCCGAATTGAACGCGTTCTGAACTTCTGCCGGAAAAATAATAAAGTTGCGCTCAGACTGTTGGCAGATTTTTTTGATTTATAGTGAGTTCCATAAAGTAAGTTGGGACATTTTACAGAATTTTTGTATGGCAACCACATGAAGTACTTATGGGATATTTTTTATACTAATAGTTTTAGCTGCGACTATTATAAAATTAATGTGTATAAAATTTCAAAGTCGTAACTTAAAGCGTTCTAAAGTTATCGTTCAATATTGGTGAACATGTTTATTAAGGACTTTTGTATGACAGCTACCCGAAGGAGTCAACGGATGGCGCTAATTAATGAACTCCGTCTTGGTTTTGGTATAAAACTAATTCCTGTAAAATTTTAAATTCCTGCCTTAACTCGTTCTGGAGTTATAGTGGATTCATTAACAATCATACATTTTTGAAGGACTTTTCTAGGCTGCTGCACGAAGGACTCTTTTGATTTGCATCATACTTGGAACTTTCGCTTCAAACATTGTAATCTTTAAGTGTGCAAAATTTCAAGTTCCTAACTTGAACCATTCGAGCAATAATTATAAAAACGTGTTTTAAGGACTCTTTTGTGTGAGGTACCCGAAGGAGTGGAAGGATATCGCCCATTAACGAACTTAGCCTTACTTTTTCCATTTTACAAGCTGTGACAAAATTTCAACTTCCTAGGTCAACGCGTTCTTGAGTTATCGTGCTAACGGACGGACGGACGGACGGACGGACAGCAAACAGATTTGGGGGTTTTGGCCAAAAATAAACACAAAATAATATATAACTTTTTTTCGTCCGTGGCTCGGTTCTATGCGTTACAAACTTTTCGGGCTGGATTAAACTTATAATACTCTATATGTTCATCTTGAGTATAAAAATCGAGAAGTAATAGAGCCACTGAATTTTTTTGAATTATATGAAAAGCCTGTGATTGAACTTTTAAAAGAATATTTAGTGAAGCTTGCAGGCTACAACTTTAATATGGAACTATTTGCTGTTTACATAAAACATACTCATGAAGACGTAGTATCTGATATAAAGTCTTTTCAAACAAAAATGTGTACTGTGCTAAGAGAACATGAAATAGCTCCTATCTACAAAACAATGATGGACGACATTTCTGAAAAAAGTGAAGAATTTCAAGAACGTGATAGTGGACGGACAATAGTTGAAATAAGCCATCTTGAAATTAATGTTAACAAATATAATCCGATATGAGGGTAAAGTATTGTATATCCTTTCTTAAAAATAATATTTTAATTTTATGTTTCTCTTACAGATTGATCAAAAGACAGCTTCTAGTAGAAAAAAGAGATAATGGGATAGAAACATATGCTTGAAAATAATAATTATATGTTAATAGATTAAGAATAAAAAGTAATAAAATATATATACAAAAAAAAAAAAAATAATGATTGTTGTTGTCATTCAAAAAAAAGAAAAACCGGATAGTCATTCAAATGAATAACCAAACAATCAGGCGGAGTCGATAAAAACAAACAAATCTTCGTTTTGGTGGTGTATTATGGATTTGTCTATTGCATATTGTTGTGAAATTGTTTTCAGGATCATTTGTTTATGAAAGAACTTTCCTGGTGATATTAGTATAATTTCTCTTAACAAAGAACTTTTTTTTTTTGATGAATGTTTTCACAGTACATTTTGAATTGAAAATACAAGGTTTTCCGGTAAATACTGTTAAATTTATTTTGTGTGACGTTTCGTACTCGACTGAGTCCTTTATCAAACTGATCGACAATATCTCTACAACTGTTATTTATACAAATGAAAGTAGGTAAAAAAGGGTTACAAAATTAACTAACAGAAGGGTCAATTAGAAAAACAGGTAAAAAAGGGGGTTACAAAATTAACTAATAGAAGGGTCAATTAGAAGACAAAAGTGGAAATTTACGTTAATAAGGGAGGTCATAAAAACATTAAACAGAGGCGGGGGTTTATAAGAAGAGAAATAGTAATGAAAGTTGAAATTAATTAATTAGTTTTTGGGATCGAAGATTTTTGGTAAACGTTGTTTTTTTCCAAAACGTAGACAAGGTAGCCAAAGTGAAGAGAGGTTGTATCCAGCGTCTCGGTTAAAATTTTGTGGATGTTTGGTTATCTCAACTGCTTCTCTTACAATTCTTTGAAAATAGGTTTTCGTCCTGGCCAATATTTTGACGTTGTTGAAATCGATTGAATGGTTTTCTACCGCTGCATGTTCCGCAATTGCTGATGAGTGGACCTGGTTTTTTCGTGTGCAGCGTTGATGTTCACGAATCCTTGTTCTGATGGTCCGTCCTGTTTCTCCGATGTAGACTTTGTTGCAAGACCCGCAGGGAACTTTGTAAATGCCCTCCATTTCCAGCGGGATTTTGTCCTTTTGGTTTCCTAAGAAACCTCGAAGCGTGGTTGCCGTAGAGTAGGTCGTACGTATGTCGGCTTTCCTGAGTACCCTGCCGATTCGATCTGTTGTACCCTCTATGTAAGGTAATGTCACCCATCTTTTTCTCAGCATTAGGCAAACTCTACAAACAGACGGAAGGCGCCGCCATGGGTTCTCCATTATCCCCAGTATTTGCGGAAATTTTCATGGAAGAATTCGAAAAGAACGCTCTCAACTCAGCATCACTAAAACCGAAATTATACCTTCGATATGTTGACGACACTTTCATTATCTGGCAGCATGGAAAAGAGGAATTAGATAAGTTCCTAGACCACCTCAACTCACAACACAGAAACATCAAATTCACAATGGAAATGGAAATGGAAATGGCAAACTACCCTTTTTGGATGTACTAGTCGAAAAAGCTGTACCATCTTTACATTTCGCCGTATACAGAAAACCTACTCACACTAACAGATATCTACATGCGTCTTCCCACCATCATCCCAAGCAGAAGGAAGGAGTTCTTAGAACACTTATCCACAGAGCACAATGTATCACCAACGATAACCCACACGCACTTCGCAACGAAATGGAACACCTACAGAAAACCTTTGCAGCCAACGGATACACTAGGAGCACTATCAACAAAGTATGCAAACAGAAACCCAAAGCCATGAAGGACCAGGAAGAAAAAGATACGAACGAGCATACTATAAAAAGATGGGTGACATTATCTTACATAGAGGGTACAACAGATCGAATCGGCAGGGTACTCAGGAAAGCCGACATACGTACGACCTACTCTACGGCAATCACGCTTCGAGGTTTCTTAGGAAACCAAAAGGACAAAATCCCACTGGAAATGGAGGGCATTTACAAAGTTCCCTGCGGGTCTTGCAACAAAGTCTACTTCGGAGAAACAGGACGGACCATCAGAACAAGGATTCGTGAACATCAACGCTGCACACAAAAAAAACCAGGTCCACTCATCAGTAATTGCATAACATGCAGCGGTAGAAAACCATTCAATCGATTTCAACAACGTCAAAATATTGGCCAGGACGAAAACCTATTTTCAAAGAATTGTAAGAGAAGCAGTTGAGATAACCAAACATCCACAAAACTTTAACCGAGACGCTGGATACAACCTCTCTTCACTTTGGCTACCTTGTCTACGTTTTGGAAAAAACAACGTTTACCAAAAATCTTCGATCCCAAAAACTAATTAATTAATTTCAACTTTCATTACTATTTCCCTTCTTATAAACCCCCGCCTCTGATTAATGTTTTTATGACCTCCCTTATTAACGTAAATTTCCCCTTTTGTCTTCTAATTGACCCTTCTATTAGTTAATTTTGTAACCCCCTTTTTTACCTGTTTTTCTAATTGACCCTTCTGTTAGTTAATTTTGTAACCCTTTTTTACCTACTTTCATTTGTATAAATAACAGTTGTAGAGATATTGTCGATCAGTTTGATAAAGGACTCAGTCGAGTCCGAAACGTCACACAAAATAAATTAAAATTAAATTAAAACCTTGTATTTTCAAAGAACTTTATGTCAAAAAGAATTTTTGTAACTGAGACTGATTCAATTGAATTGAGATTTTTAGATTCATTCCAGAATTTGTCTATTGTTCTAAAATTGTTTGTGTAGGTTTGGTTATTGAATTACCGATTTTCAAATTGCGCTTCGTTGACGAGTACAAGGATTTTATTTTGGAGGAGCACCTAGAGAGATTAACAAAATATTTTTCATTTTTGGAAACGTACACTCATATGGAGCAGAAAATAAGTCAATTCGGAAAGCACTACATTAACTGTCCTTGGGCTTATGATGATGTGGACCAGATACTTGTGAATGCTGTGATGAGCAGCGAATATTATGTGAAATAAAAAATCTTGTAACTTTTTACATGAGATTATTATATAATTAAATTTGTATTTCATTTACATTTATCCAGGAATTGTGTTTTGATGAAAATCCTAACCACTTAACAAACACCCTGTCTACATTCTTTCTGATAATTTTTTCCACTAGATACAACGATGGGTTTTTAGCTTTCAGTAATTAAGCTTCATAGAATCCACCTTCAATTGGATTTCCTTCATAGTCTTCTAGCAAATATGTTACAGGATTAGTGTTTTGAACTTTTCGAATCTTAAAGATTTCTGTTGTCCAGTTTGGTGTGTAACCTTTTTCAAATATATGTTTATATATACTAATTCGAACATGATCACCGACTTCATATTTTGCCGAACCAAGCACTTTAATATTGTTGTATACGGTAGAGAGAAGTCTTTTTTCATTTAAGCTATTTACTGCTGGAAGTTTCATTTTAATTGTTCGATGCTTTGTATTATTATATGTATTGATAAGTACATTAACTAAGTCAATCCATTGGTAATTTCTATTCATACTAAACTCTTTCCACATCATATTTTTCAGTGTACGATTAAATCGCTCCACAATTGATGCTTTAAGAGTGCTGTACGTAGAATAATGATTAATTTGATGTTTTTCCATTACGTTTTTAAAGTTTTTATTGAAAAATTCCTTTCATCATCCGTTTGCAAGTTCTTGGGAATCCGACCCTGCTTGAAAATTGACTCAATTGCTTTAGTGACTTCTATACCTGTCTTCGATTTAATAGGGACAACTCAAGCATATTTTGAAAACGTGTCAATTATTGTGAGTAGAAATCGAAATCCTGTATTTTCGGAAGCGTATGCGCCCATCTCAACTAAATCAGCTTGCCATAAGTCATCCAAACCTTTTATAATAACCCGTCGTCGCTTAAAGTTTCTTCGGGCAGATGTATGTAATTCATTCACAACTTCTCGCTTACTCATGATTAAAAAGACTAATTTTACTGTATTATTTATAATACAGTATTGTTATCGATTTTAAAAAAAAAAAAAATTTGCTGCCCTCAAAATTTTTTTTTCCACGTTTCATGACTAGTAGACGCGAAAAAAGCAATAAAAATTTTCACTCCGTCTGTACGCCGTACCCCGTACGCCGTACGTCGACCGCCCCAAAATCTTTGAAGGCTCGTAGCTCTCAAACCAGTGGAGCTATTAAATTAAAATTTTTTCTAAGAATAGACTTGGTGGACCCCTTGAATTGACATTATTTTCAGGGGAGGAGGTGTAAGGGGGAAGGCGAGGTAAGCGTTTTAGACGAAAAATTTAGGTTTCTAGATCTCAGGAACCGCTTGTGTTAGGAGGCTGAAACTTAGAATTTCTATAGAGCTTTGATAATGGACCCATTTGCAAGAAATAAAACAGATATGGGTGAAGGGGTGTGGGAGTGGAGGGGGAAATAATGCGTCCGAAACGCAAAAATGCCGAGATCGACACATTCTAAAATTTATATCTCCTAAACCATTAATAGCAAGCAATTAAAACTTAACAAATATCTGTAGTTATACTAGGAGAGTAGATTGAAACAAAAGTTTTGGGTGGGGGTAGTGGCGTACGGGGGTGGGGGGTGAAAAACTTTAGATTACGATATCTCACAAACTAATTGGACCAGAAAAACAAAATTCGGTTTGGGTACAAAGCTTGATAAATAAAGATTGCTCAAAGTAAAATATTTGAAGGGGGTGGAGGAGCACGGAAGTGGGAGGGATAAGAATTTTTCACAAATAACACGATTCATATCTCAATAACAGTGTAAGGTGGATGTTTCAAATTTTTACCAGAAATAGGCCTAATAAAACCCTAGTAGGGAAAAAAAGTTTGGGGTGTGGGTGTAGAGGGTGAGGGTGGGGAAGGGTGAGAAAGAAAAAGTTCCGATGCTTATATCTTAAGAATCTATAATGATAAGAAGCTGAAACTGGGTATTTAGATAAAGCTATAGTAGTGGCATGGTGGAAAAATACATTTTTTTTTAGGGGTAGTATGGTACGGTGGTGGGGGGTGTTTTCCCTAACTTCAGAACGGCTTATGCTAAGAAGTTGAAACTCGGTATGTATATGTAAATTAACTAGAAAAGTAATTCTGATAAAAAAAATTCAAATATTCATTGGCGTTCAGAAGGGGGGGGGGCAAAAAAAAATATCGGTTAATATAAAATGCATATATTTTCACGATTTTCGTCATATCTACTAGGTCTTTCGAAATATTGAATTCATTTTTATTCTACGGATTCTTCATGTGAATACCTAGAATGTGTTTTCAAGATTTTTTGAAATTCAACCCCTAAGAGGGTGTGAACTGGTTGTATACTTTTTCATGAATTCCACCATGTTTCTCAGGTCTGATCAGATATCGAAAATCTTTTCACTTCCCCAGGCTTGTTCAATAATCACCTATTTTTAAGTTTTGTTTTTTTCAACCTCTAGACCGCATCCCGGAATATGACCCAATTATTTAATTCATATGTTACACCCTTTTCTAACCGCTTCCCGAACTTTTTGTTAGGTTTTCAGTCACATAGTAACATACACCACATCCCCGAATTGAACGCGTTCTGAACTTCTGCCGGAAAAATAATACAGTTGCGCCCAGACTGTTGGCAGATTTTTTTGTTTATAACAACTTAGCTATTTAATAAATTTTTTATAACAAAGTTTTTTAGTAGATATGCATTTTGTAGAGAACAACATCCAGTATGAAAAGAACAGGATTTTATATTAAGTATCAGGATTTTCCTTTTTCAGTGTCTTGAGATTGGGAGACCCGTAACTATCCAGGTCGAGTACCTGAACAACAATACTGTTCAATAAGTTTTCAAGCCAGATTTTCTTTTCCAATCCTTTGACGTATATTATAGTATTTTCCATGTCGAGTAGTTAATTTTGGTTCAGGTCATAGAATGAAGTTTCACCACCATCCCATTTGAATCCGTGATGATTTTCATATATGGTAACCATTGTGCTTGATGTTTCAGATTATCTGGAAGCGTTTCAAAATTGTACGGTGGTTTCATTGTAAAATGTTGATGAATGTTTTCATCGAGGTGTACGATAGTCAATTCTTTGACAATAAATTTATTTTGTGGTCCTCTAAAGCCTTGCATATCGATAACAACATCCATCGTGGTTGACAATCTATCTCAAACTGAATAGTGTTCCTTTTTTACACAAGTTTTTGAACTGTGCTAGTGAGAGGATTATACTCGATTATGCGGTCGTGAAGCAATAGGCAATAGGCTGTTGTTAATGTTGTTATATCTGCTAATGTTTTAATTTCTACCCGAATATCAACTGAACCCGCTTTTATAGTTTCATTTTGTCGTGAACAGTCAATTACTATAATTGGAGCATCTTCCTTGTATTCCGTTTGCGAAAGTAATGGCTGTGCAGGGACACCATAATAAGATTGTTGAAAATGGCTATACAAATCATATAATATGGCATATCGATCACATTGAAATATAATATTTAAATCATCATATGGATACGATTCCGAGTTTAAGTGTACTTTAACATTTGTGAGTTCACAATGATCAAATTTGCTTGCATCCTTATCCTTTTGATTTTTTCGATTTGTCTGCAAAGCTATAATAATATATCGTGGTTTTTCCAGTTGACTTGCGGTTTTAACACTCCATTCATGATCGGTTGTAATTGGTAAAACTGGATATTCATATAAATCCCAATTTCGAAAACACATTTCAACTGCTTGACCGGACTCAATACTTTTCAGCATTTTTAATTTTTCAGACCAATCTAAAATTACGTGAGGCACCTTCCATTGTAGTTTAAAAATTTTGAATTGTACATCATCAGTGGGTGATAGAAATGCGTTTTCGTCGGTTCTTGTGCGAACTAAAATTAGTTCATGTTTGGCGTTTACAGTAATCTTTTTATAATCCTCGGCAAATCCCAAGAGTTTTCGTAATGGTAAACTAAAGTTGAAGTAGCCATTAGAGGGTGTTATTAGCTCGTTCGGTGACCAGCCTCCATTATACAACGTTTTACTCTCGTTCTCATTCAACGATATGTAGTTCTTCATTGTTGAAGTTATTCCAACATTTTTATTTCGATCGATCTCTACTCCATTTAGTTCATATCTAATCTCGTCAAATAGAAAGGCTATGGTATTATTGGATAGTTTTGCAGTTGTTGATGTAGTTCCATCTGCTTTAGTTAAAACACCTTCAATATAAATAAAACTCTGACTTGGTAAAACACACAAGTAGTGCTGCTGTAGAGATATTCTGATTTCGTCGCTAGAGTTGTATGATGTTAAAAATGGAGAGTAGCTGTGATACTCAATTTCAGAAATACTATTATCATGGCTAGGTTTACGTGTGATATTCAAAATTTCACTCATTTTATAGTTTGAATCCTTGTTCAAGACTGCCTAAATGCTAAAAAAGATCGTGAGCATTTTTCAAAAATGTAAAGAAGAAGAAGAAGTTTTGGAGCTTTTTGACGTTTTGTTCGATTGAGGTTCTGTTCAGCCGCGACAAAAGAGTCCGCATGTCGGAAAATTTATAAGTCCTATTAAAACATAATATAACAAACGAAAACCGAAGTCAGTATTATTATTTCAATTTCTGCGAGTTTGAAGATGAGGCGTAAGTACAAGGAGTTTGCGAAAAGTGCAAACAGAGTGCAGATTGGCATTGCTGCACGGGCCACAAGTGCCACCAACTGCACCGATTCCGGAAAAAGGGAGCGCCCCGTCCTGTAGCGAAGGCGCTCAGCAAACATTTGGTCCGTCGAGCCGGATCCGTGTGAAACACCAATCTCACCGATCTACAACGTCGAGCGCAGGCTCCAAAAGAAAAAACCTAACATACGAAAAAACCTAACCTCAATTATGAATGCCGACTCCGAAACAACTTCCAAGCGTTACGAAGTCTCAGAGACGCTTCAAGCTGTGATCCAGACGTTCGACGACAATGCCCGTCGTCTCAGGAACGTTATAATCAACTTCAATAAGCTGGGGAAGGATAAACAGTCCCATCATATCGTCCGAGGTCGAGCGAACTTACTGGAACGATATTGGGACGAAGTGCAGAAGGCTGCTACAAATCTCGAGCTCCAGGCAAGGACGGAGAATGTTTTCTCACAGGAGTATGCTAGACAGGACAAGCTGGAAGCAGTCGAGCCCTACTATCTAGAGGCCTACGATTTCTTTCAAGAAAAACTCGGAAGTCTTTCTGAAACCAACCTAACCCACGGAGCAACAGGGTCTCCTATTACGAATAGCAGCAACAAGCCGGCCAGCATTCAGATGGAATTCAAGCTACCAACAATTCAGGTACCTCCCTTCTCGGGAGCTTTAGTAGATTGGATCACCTTCCGTGACTTATTTAATTCTTTAATAATGTGTAGAATCGGTTTGTCCAATGTGCAAAAACTTCATTATTTGCGTTCAGTGGTCAACGGGGAGGCTGCAAAGCTAATCGCGCATATTCCATTAACGGATGATAACTTTCAAGTAGCGTGGAATTCATTGAAGGATCGATACGAAAATGAAAGATCCATTATTAATGCTCATCTCAGTAACTTTTTTCCGATTAATATGGTCGGTGGCGACACTGTTAATGGCTTAAAGGTATTGAGAACTAGCTCTTCAGAATCTATAAATGCAATTAGAGCCCTAAATCGCCCGGTTGACAAGTGGAACGACATCCTAGTATTTTGTATATGTCAGAAACTTGACAAAAATTCCCGTAGAGAATGGGAAGTCTATTTAGATAATGATAATAATTATCCAACATTGGACAAATTGAATAAATTTTTAGATACTAGAATAAGAGCTCTAGAAGCCGCTGCGTCGGCACAACTTGATAAATTACCAGAGTCTTCTGGAAAGTTAAATAAAGATAAATTGAAGGGCTTGCGATCTCATCACGGGACGACAGCTGACTCATGCGGATACTGCGCGGATTCCCATAAGATAATGCAGTGCGAAACGTTTAAAGCACTTTATATTTCTGATCGCCAAAAATACGCGCGTCAAAATTACCTATGTAACAATTGCCTCACAAAAGGACACCTGACAAATGATTGTCGCAGCACATTTTCTTGTTTTCATTGCAAGCGGCGCCATCATTCGCTGTTGCATGACCGAGGAAGAGAGAAAGGTCGTACATCATCTACGACAATAAATCCTACCACTAAGTCTATCCTAGAGCCTAGTGCGACCAGTTCCACCCCAGAACCCAACCAAACAGATATCGCTCACTGCCATATTGCAACACAAGCATGTGTTATCAATCAAAGAGTATTATTAGCTACTGCCTCGGTAAACCTTGAATCCGATCAAGGTAGACAAATTCAAGTCCGCGCGTTAATTGACCCGGGTTCGGATGCTAGTTTTATTTCAGAAAATATCGCACAATGCCTGCGACTTTCGCGTAAAACTACAAACGCATATGTCTCTAGTATAGGAGGACGTTCAGTGAGCACGATTAAAACCATTGCATCGTTGTTTGTTAGCCCCATTTATCCGAAAACTGACATAAAATTACCCTTCAATGCTTTAGTTATTCCAAGGATAACTGCGTACATGCCAGCTAAACCCGCTGTACTTGAAAGTAATTGGACCCAGGGATTTCGATTAGCTGACCCTGAGCCAACTTCGTCAGCCCCCATAGAATTGCTATTAGGTGCTGACTTATTTGCCGAGATCATCCAGGAAGGAGTTCGAAAGGGAAATTCTAACCAACTTGTCCTCCAAAATACCATTTTTGGATGGATTTTGTCAGGATCCTATTTTCCTGCCATACCATCGGAACGAACTATCCATGTTCATCATGCTAGTCTTGAAAAAGTTACTACTGAACTACTTAAGTTCTTCGAAGTCGAGGAACTACCCTCTCACAAAACTCTCACTCCTTCCGAGATCCATTGTGAAAAGCATTTCCAAACGACTCATTATCGGACACAAGAGGGGAGGGAGGGGAGGGGAGATATGTCGTACGGCTACCCTTTAAAACTGAACAGCTAATAGCTATTGGCGAAACTGAACCTCGTGCACGTGCCTGTTTTCGCCATCTTGAAAGAAGACTCATGCACAACACGGAACTATGTAGCCAATATTCACAATTTATGCTCGATTATCAAAACTCGCAGCACATGGAACCCGTTCAAGGTTCCAATCTAGAGAGGTTCACTGTTTATTTACCACATCACCCAGTTATCAAAGATAGCACAACCACCAAAGTAAGAGTTGTATTTAATGCATCAGCTCATTCAAGTAATGGATCGTCTCTTAACGTGACCGTGACCTACGGCACAGTATGCGCCCCATTCCTAGCACAGCGCGTGCTTCTTCAAATTGCGGAAGATGAAGGAAGAAACTTTCCGCTGGTAATTCCGATCTTAAAACGCCAAAGATATATGGATGACATAATGCTGGGCGATGACTCTAAGACAGGAGCCGTACAAAAACGTGATCAAATTACCGAATGTATCGCTCGCGCAGGACTACCTCTTCGAAAATGGGCTAGTAATGACCCAACATTGTTAGTAGGAATTGACCAGGAAAATCATGGGCTAGCACTTGAGTTGCCCTTTGAGGAAGGGAGTCAATTAAAGATCCTAGGCCTAAATTGGAATCCAACGAATGACTCCTTTCATATAGTCGCGCAGATGTCAGGTTGGACATCACCGACCAAGCGTCAGATTCTCTCCTTAATTGCTAGGTGCTTCGACCCACTGGGCTGGCTAGCTCCGGTAATAGTTACCGCAAAAATCCTCGTACAAAGATTGTGGCGACTCAAAATAGGGTGGGATGATCCAATACCTGAGACGTTAGCTAATAGTTGGAAATTATTCTGCGAACAGTGGTCATGTCTGAATGAAATATCTATACCTCGTTGGACGGGAAATGATAGTACAAGCATAATTCAAATACACGGATTTTGTGACGCTTCGGAGCGAGCTTACGCAGCAGTCATCTATATGTTAGTTCAATCTACAAGCGTGCGGAATAAGGTCAGTCTGATACTTGCTAAAACTAGAGTAGCTCCGCTTAAGACTCTGACCATGCCTCGCCTTGAGTTATGTGCGGCAGTCTTGCTAGTTCGATGCATCTCCACAGTGCTTGGCACAATTGAATCGCCTATTAATTCTATTAATTGCTGGAGTGACTCCAGTGTTGTACTTTGTTGGCTTCGAAAATCGCCTTCAACTCTGAAAATCTTTACGGCTCATCGGGTAGCCGAAATTCAAACGCAATTGCCACAAGCAAAATTGAAGCATGTCCCATCTGAAGATAATCCCGCCAACTGCGCATCTCGAGGGCTAACTCCATTAAAATTAGAAAAACACCCATTGTGGGGTATGGTCCGCAGTGGCTTACTGGTAGTCCAAGCAATTGGCCAGATCAAACAGTTTTGGATATCGAATCCACAGAAATAGACACAAAGGTAGTTAATTCACACTTACAAGTAGCTAAACAACCACCTGAAACTTTAAACTTATGGAAACTATTTCAAAAATTCGAGTTATGGTCTCGACTATTACGAATAACCGCATACGTCCTTCGCTTTATATCACGAACCCAAAGTTTAAATAGAGAACATACTAAGCTTGGTCTCCAAGTGCAAGAAATACAGGCAGCCGAAATCGTTTGGCTTCATCATGCCCAAAAAGAAACGTTTCCTTCCGAGCTTAAAGCCCTCTTAAGAAAAGCACCTATCCCTATCAACAGCAGGTTGAAGGGATTAGACCCTTTCTTAGACGATCAAGGCTTAATTAGAGTGGGAGGTCGTCTTCAATTATCCGACCTTCCATCAGGACAAAAGCACCCGATCGTTCTCGGCAAGCATAAAATATCCCAACTACTAACTGAACACATTCATCGGGTCACTTTACACGGTGGAATACAACTCATGCTAAGAGTCCTTCGGGAAAACTATTGGATCTTGCAAGCGCGAAATTTAGCAAAGTCCGTTGTACGTACATGCGTTCATTGTTTTCGCGAACGATCCGATGCTAGGACACAGTTCATGGCAAGGTTACCTGAGGCTAGAATCAATCCATCCCGACCGTTTTCCCACAGTGGGGTCGACTATGCCGGACCATTTCTAGTAAGAAATGCATCCGGACGAGGTCAGAAAAGTCACAAGACTTACATCGCGTTGTTTGTCTGCTTAGCCACGCGGGCAATTCACCTAGAACTCGTTCATGACTATTCTTCGGCATCTTTTATGGCTGCTTTCCAAAGGTTCTCAGCACGAAGAGGACTCCCAAATACCATGTACTCAGACAACGGTACAGCCTTTCAAGGTGCCGAAAGAGAGTTACGAGAAGCTTTTCAACACGTCATTCATGACGTAGAAATACAAAACCGTCTAGCATCTGACAAAGTGTCTTGGCAATTCCTGCCGCCATCCGCACCTCACTTCGGAGGCCTATGGGAGGCGGGTGTGAAAAGTGTGAAGCATCACCTTAAACGAATCCTTAAGGGTTCGACTCCTACAGCAGAAGAGTTCACAACTCTTCTATGCAACATTGAAACTTGTCTGAACTCTCGTCCCATAGCTCCTCTGAATGACGACTTGTCTTCGTATGACGCTCTGACTCCAGGGCATTTTTTGATAGGTTCAACGTTAAAAGGTGTACCAACGCCAACCACTCTTCATATCAATGAAAACCGATTAGATCGGTGGCGAATGATGCGTCGAAAACTGGAGCAGTTTTGACGGATCTGGTCGCAGGACTACTTACAGTCGTTGCAACAGCGAACGAAATGGCTTACCCGACAACCTAATATTCAGGTCGGAGATTTAGTACTCTTGAAAAATAACACACTTCCACCTTCTAAGTGGGAGATGGGTCGCGTTCTTGAATGCTTCCCAGATCATGAGAATTTGGTGCGATCTGTCAGGGTAAAAACGGCGCATTCCGAATATGTAAGACCGATCGTAAAAATGAGCAAATTGCCAATTGCTTTCGAAGAGAAGGTATCGGGTCATGAGTCAGGTGTAAATACCGAAAATAAAGAAAAATAAGAAAAGAAAAAAGACCAAAGAACAACGTATTCAACATGTAAAAATAGCTTTATTCGTACTTGGGAATTTTCCAAGACTTAATTTATGCCCGAATATTAAATAAAAACAAGAAAAGATGAATTTAAATAATGAAATGTAATGAATTTAAATAATGTAATGTAATGAATTTAAATAACGTAATGTAGTGAATTTAAATAATGTGATGTAATTTGTAATTGAAAGCATCCTTTTAAGGCGGGCGGAATGTTCAAGACTGCCTAAATGCTAAAAAAGATCGTGAGCATTTTTCAAAAATGTAAAGAAGAAGAAGAAGTTTTGGAGCTTTTTGACGTTTTGTTCGATTGAGGTTCTGTTCAGACGCGACAAAAGAGACCGCATGTCGGAAAATTTATAAGTCCTATTAAAACATAATATAACAAACGAAAACCGAAGTCAGTATTATTATTTCAATTTCTGCGAGTTTGAAGCTGAGGCGTAAGTACAAGGAGTTTGCGAAAAGTGCAAACAGAGTGCAGATTGGCATTGCTGCACGGGCCACAAGTGCCACCAACTGCACCGATTCCGGAAAAAGGGAGCGCCCCGTCCTGTAGCGAAGGCGCTCAGCAAACAATCCTAATAACTTTAAATATTGTTTATTGCGCAGTGACAATTTTGGTCTTGCTCGTTCAGTTTTCTTGATTGAACTGATTTGACTAACACTAGGCTGACTATTATATACCAACATTCTGGGGCATTAAATGAAGTCTAATGGTTCTGGTTTCTCCCTTAAAGTTTATTAGATCTCCGTCTTGATCAACAAGTTTCAGAGTTAACGTATTTATTCGCTTGACGTTTATCGGCAAATAGATTACATTTTTAGGAACCTCGACTATTTTATAGCCTGGCCCCACTTCAGGTGAGAATTCATGAATTGTATGTGATGATATATTATTGATGTACAAGTTTCCAACTATACTGCATCCAATTCGAATTACATTAACTTTAGTTATGTTTACAGGTAAATCTGAGTAATTTTTCACATTGATGGCTAATTCTCGTTTATCGAATCCTAGCAATTGTCCAATAGTTCCCTCTCTATTATAGAAAATGGGGGCACTTGTCTTAATTTCGCTCTTTGGAGTATTATTATTTGCCAGTATTATGAGATTTATTCCGCTGTTAACCTTTGCTATTTCCTTATACAAGTAGTTGGCAATATCATCGATTTCATACGATCCGATAGGAAACTCTATAACATGTTTTCCTATATGAAATAAATTACTTCTTTCATCAACATTCGGTATAGAATTATACGTTTGGAAATCAACTAGTCCACAAACATAGTCGTCGTGCAATTCTATTGGTGGAAAATACTCTGTTGTAAGTATGGATGTGTTACCACTCAACGTTAGTGTGTAAGCCATGATAAAAAATAATACAATGAAAGAACTTTTAAAAAATATTTATTTATATACTAAATTTACAAAAGTTTGTATACAAATTTTAAACATAAATGTCCACAGTTATACGATTCATAGTTTTGATATGTATTATAGTTGTATTTTATGTTATCTCCTAAATAGTTTATTAATTCGACAGGAGGTGGTAGATTTCCGAAACTATCAAAGTACTCGATGTGATTTTTTTTTTTCTTATCATACGCTACCCAATGTGTTCCAGGTCCTTCCATTGAATCCAAATTAACGATACCACTTTCATTTTTCTTAGGTTTCCTCGGTAGGGTATTCCGCATAAAAACACCTCTGAAATCAGACAGGAACTTTCCAAATTTACGTAAATCATTTTCATTCAATGGTCTCTTGGGTAGCGTTCTTAAAAGTTTTTTGGCTGAGGATTTAAGTATAGTCCTAATCCTTTCCTATACGGTTTCATGTATCAAGTCCACGACCTACAGCTATCTGCTCCATTTTCTGATTATGTCGTTTCTGCTCCTCTAACGTTTTCTTTGCATCTTTAGCATCGTTAAAAGCTTTAGCTATTTCTGCAGCTCTTCCCGCTAATGCTCCTATAGCTGACAAGCCCGCAAAAAGTGGAACCAAGAATGGTAGGACCAACTTTAGGAATGGGAATAATTCTAGGAGTTTTAACGTCTTTATTGTTTTTAATTATACTCTTTGCAGTACTCAATGCTAACTTAATAGCAGCTTTCATGCTTTCAGGTTTCTTTTTTACTTTATTATTTATAATACAGTATTTTGAGAACATTTCGAGCTGAACGAACAGCCGTTCTAAATTTTGATTTACCCATTCCGAATTTAACTTTAGCTTTCATTATATTTGTTACAAGTAATGCGTGCATGCGCTCTGCTAAGTTTGCGTCTTTGGATTTAATTCCCTGCCAGGCCTTTTCAGATAATATCTTATCAAGTATGTGATGATCACTACTTTCTTTATATTTAGAATATCCAATATCGTGCTCTTTACACGCTTGATCCAATGGATTTATTCCAGGATCGCCTCTAGCAAGTCGTTCGTTTAATTTCGTACCAGGTCCACAATACTGATAGCCCGGTAAATGTAGTTCAATAGGCAATTTATTGATGAGCGAATCAACTAAACCCCAGTTTGATAAAGGACTCAGTCGAGTCCGAAACGTCACACAAAATAAATTTAACAGTATTTACCGGAAAACCTTGTATTTTCAATTCAAAATGTACTGTGAAAACATTCATCAAAAATCAACTAAACCTCTTCCACCAACAACTTTCCGTAGACTGTGGTTTTTGAGTTTGTGATCAATCATTTTATCTCTTTTACTACCTTTAGTAGACTATTCCATTTTAAACGATGTTCAACCATTTTATATGATTTTTGCGATATTTTACGATTTCTTCTTAGTCAGTCTCAGAATGCGGTTTATTAAACAACGTCAAACACTGTCAGTACAAAATGCTGATATTACAAACTGTGCTGAGAAAATAAAACATAGTCATTTACTACCTAATAATATTCGAAGTCTAATTGTTGGTCCGTCAAATTGTGGTAAAACTAATGTTATGGTTTGCTTATTAGAGCATTCGAATGGCGTTAAATTCAAAAATATTTACATCTATTCGAAATCGTTACATCAACCGAAATATCAATATTTAAAGCGAGCTGTAAGTCCTATTTCTGGACTAGGTTTTCATACATTTTCAAATAATAGTGAAGTGATTGCACCTGAAGAAGCTGAATCTAATTCTGTGTTTATTTTCGATGATATTGCAAGTGAAAAGCAAGATAATGTTCGATCATATTTCTGTATGGGACGTCATCATAATGTTGATAGTTTTTATTTCTGTCAGACCTATACGAGAATACCAAAGCATTTAATTCGAGATAATGCCAATTTTATTATAATATTCAAGCAAGATGATATGAATTTGAAGCACATTTATAACGACCATGTAAATTCCGATATGACATTCGACCAGTTCAAAAATATTTGTGGAAAGTGTTGGAAAGATAAATATGGTTTCCTCGTAATTGATAAAGAGAGTCCTCTGGAAAAAGGATGATATAGGAAAGGTTTCGATATATTTATATTAGCATGATACAAACAGCAGTTAATATCCGAACAGGTCAGGTCGAGCAGTTAATATAAGAACAGGTCAGGTCAAAAAGCAGTTAATAGCTGTTCAGAGCTGTAGTTGATTAGACCATCATTTTAATGCAATTTGATAACAACTCAATTCAGTTTGAGAGCAGTTCAAAACAGTATAAAAGGAGTTCAACACAGTATAAAAAATCATTTAAAAGATTACAACTAAGTGAACAACACTTTAAAATCAATATTGGAAGAATATTTGAAGCTTTAATTTACTGTTGTTGTTGTAAACAAGATGATAGGAACGATAAACAATAAACAATTAATTTTTGATGAATGTTTTCACAGTACATTTTGAATTGAAAATACAAGGTTTTCCGGTAAATACTGTTAAATTTATTTTGTGTGACGTTTCGGACTCGACTGAGTTTGATAAAGGACTCAGTCGAGTCCGAAACGTCACACAAAATAAATTTAACAGTATTTACCGGAAAACCTTGTATTTTTAATAAACAATTACTCAGTCAAATTGTAAAGACAACTAATTCGATAAGAAAAAATATAATCAATTAAAATCAGCTAAAGCTGAAGCAGGCATCCAATTAGAACAAACTTTTAAACCAATCACAAGTCCACGCAATGAACTAGTTAAAAGAACTAAGCTAGCTCCGAATATAAAAGAAGAATCTCCAGTTAAAGCTGACGAAGAAGTTGATAGTGATGAGAACTTTGAAACTCCTAAACGAAAACTCAACCTGTCATCTACGACAAAAGTTATACGTAAATATGCTATAACTCCACAGGGACGAGAAGAACTGGATGAATATATGAAAGAAAATAAATTTACTGAGATTCCAACAGAATATTTAAATACATTTATTAATAACCCTTCTGTAATTGACAGTTTGTATGGAGTCTATAAAGATGCTGACAATTGGAAAGTCGGTAATTCAAGTTTTATAATCGACGATAATCAAGTACTTATAAAGGATAAATCCTACGAGGGGACTCGTGGCTTATATGAACTATTGTTTATGAAATATCCTAAAAAGGCACTATATACCACAGGAGACTTGGAAAACTATAAAAATATTCTTCTTGATACTAATGCCCACAAACGTTCTCACAAAAGTGAAAGTCAAATAAAAGGAAATCGTAGTTATAAATATACGAATATAATTTGTAAATTTTTCACTCGCAAAGGTAGTGGTTTAATGCAAACATCGAACAAAGAGAAAGATTATATTTATTGGGATGATCCGAACGAATTAGTAGATCGGTTACGCTTACTTATTGCGTCGCAAGAAGCTGGTCATAATAATCACACCAACGAAATTGTTTCAATCATTGAAGAATTAAAAGAAGCACAAATAATACAATAAAAAGTGTTGCGAGCATAATACATTAATTATTCATAAAATGGGTGTTGACAAGTTTGGTCGATTTTCGAAGGGAGTAAGCCGTGGACCGCAAGGACCACCTGGAATCGGATTTAATTTAACATCTGGAGTTGAGTATGATTTAAATATGAAATGTATTAAAAATCTGAGTAACCCGCTAAATAATGAGGATGCAGCAACAAAAGCTTACGTGGATACAGAAATTAATAAAATGCTGAAACTAACGAATATCGAAGTTGACAATAGAATAAGGGGAATAGAAAAAAAAATCCAGTTTGCAATGAAAACACTTGAAAGAGATATTATAATACTTTTAAGTAAACGAATAGATGATAGGATTGTTTCTAAAAAATAAGTAAAAAGAACTTATGTGGCAATATTACTTTTTATACTCTAGATGAAATCATATAGAGTATTATAAGTTTGATCCAGCCGAAAATTATGTAACGCATAGAACCAAGCCTCGGACGAAAAAAAGCTATATAGTATTTTTTGTTTATTTGTGGCCAAAAACCTCAAATCCGCTTGACGTCCGTCCGTCCGTCCGTCCGTCCGTCCGTCTGTCCGTGAACACGATAACTCAAGAACGCTTTGACCTAGGATCTTGAAATTTTGAATCTAAGTGTTTGGTTAAATTTGTAAGGCTAAGTTCGTTAACGGGCAAAATCGTCCCACTCCTTCGGGTAGCTGCCATACAAAATGTCCTTAAAACACGTGTTCAAGAATATTGGCCGATAACTTCATAAGGGTTTAAGCTACGACTTGGAAATTTTGTATGAGTTAATTTTCCAATATTTGGAGCTAAATGTATGATTATGAAGAAAATCCTATTAGTCCTTCGAGTGGCTGCCATACAAAAATCCTATTAAAATATCTTCATTCAATTCACGAAACTCACTATAACTCAAGTAATCGTTTAGCTATGAATTCAGAATTTTGTACAAATTAGTTTTGAGTGAATACAAAGTTCGAGTTTACTAATCAGAGAAATCATTTTACTCTTTCTGGTACCTTCCATATAAAATGTCCTTAAAACATGTGTTCAAGAATATTTACCAATAACTTCGGAATGCCTAAAGCTACGACTTTGAAATCTTGTATACGTTGGTTTTTCAATAGTTGGAGCTAAGTCTATGATTATGAAAAAAGTCCTTTTAGTCTTTCGTGTAGCCGCCATACAAATATCCTACCAAAATGTCTTCACATAATTTACGAAACAAACTATAACTCTAGTTATCTTTTAGATACGAATTCGAAATTGTGTACAAATTAGTTTTAAGTTAAAACAAAATTGAGTTTACTAGGCAGATAAATCCTTTTGCTCCTTCTGATACCTGCCATATAAAATGTCCTTAAAACATGTGTTCAAGAATATTGGCCGATAACTTCAGACAGGTTTAAGCTATGGTTTTAAAATTTTGTATGTGCTAATTTTGCAATAGTTGGAGCTAAATGTATGACTATGAAGAAAATCCTATTAGTCCTTCGAGTGGCTGCCATGCAGATATTTCTTGTTAAAATATCTTCATATAATCCACGAAACTCACTTTAACTCAAGAAATCGTTTAGCCACGAAGTTTAAATTTTGTACAAATAAGATTTAGGCAAAAAGGAGGTTAGACTGCGTTTGTCAGTGAAATTTCTTGACTCCTTCGAGTAGCTTCCTTACAAAAAACGCCTTGTTCTAGAAAATTTGTCGATGGCTTCACAACCATTTTAGCTGTTTGTTTAAAATTTTGTATACGTTTGTTTTCCAATAGTTGAAGTTAAATGTATATCTTTGAAAAAAATCCTATTAGTCCTTCGCGTAACAGCCATACAAATATCCTTTCAAAATGTCTTCACCTAATTTATGGAACTCACTATAGCTCAAGTAATCGTTTAGCTGTAAATTTAGAATTTTGTACAAATTAGTTTTGAGTGAAAACGAATTTCGAGTTTACTAGTCAGCGAAACCCTTTCACTCCTTCTGGTACCTTCCATACAAAAAATCCTTAAGATACGTATTCAACAATATTTTCCCATAACTTTTGAACGCGTCAAACTACGAATTTGAAATTTGGTACACATTAATTTGTGGATGGTTCCAAGGAAAAGGATAAATATATAAGAAATCGAGTGAGTCCTTCCTGCACCTCACATGTGAACGGCCTTCAAAAATGACATTTTATTCCCGATATTACACCCAGCTCAAGAATTGATTTTAAACATTGATGAAATTGTTTTTAAGTTTCAAGTAGTAACTGAATGGAAGTCCATACATTCATGCACATACGTAATTCTACTTTAGCCCCAACTACAATATAAATCGGAGCTCAGTATCATCTAGAGTATTATACGATTGGCTTGCAGCCGATCGTGACTGCAGTATGTTTTTTATTTAGTTCAACATATTAGAAAATTGAATATTAAATGACTGTCCAATTCTCCCTTTGTACAATAAAGCTAATTTTCCCGTTGAATTCGGTGATTATTGTGTCCGACAGGTGTTCTGAATTTTAGAACTATGTATATGTAGTTGACAAATCCAACAGTGTAGAAGATTTCAATCTAGAACATTCATAAAAACGTTTTCAACTATATGTAATAGCGGGTTGGGGTGTAGCCTAGGGGTAGTGTACTAGGTCTTGAAAACATTGCTATCGGGGCTCAATTCCCATCGTTAAAAAAAATCAAAAGAATCAGTATCCATATAATTTAAACACAAAACTTAGACTTCATATAATCATAGTGGAATTTTCCGGGTACCGTAAAGCCTATATATGTTGGTAAATATTGAGCGTACAATTTTAAAGTCATCTGTAGATAGGTTCTTAGCTAATGATTCTAAACTAGAGGACATAAACTGGAATCAATCTAAAAATCTCAATTCAATTGAATCAGTCTCAGTTACAAAAATTCTTTTTGATATAAAGTTCTTTGTTAAGAGAAATTATACTAATATCACCAGGAGTTCTTTCATAAACAAATGATCCAGAAAACAATTTTACAACAATATGCAATAGACAAATCCATAATACACCACCAAAACGAAAATTTGTTTGTTTTTATCGACTCCGCCTGATTGTTTGCTTATTCATTTGAATGACTATCCGGTTTTTCTTTTTTTTGAATGACAACAACAATCATTATTTTTTTTTTTTTTGTATATATATTTTATTACTTTTTATTCTTAATCTATTAACATATTATTATTATTTTCAAGCATATGTTTCTATCCCATTATCCCTTTTTTCTACTAGAAGCTGTCTTTTGATCAATCTGTAAGAGAAACATAAAAATAAAAAATTATTTTAAGAAAGGATATACAATACTTTACCATCATATCGGATTATATTTGTTAACATTAATTTCAAGATGGCTTATTTCAACTATTGTCCGTTCACTATCACGTTCTTGAAATTCTTCACTTTTTACAGAAATATCGTCTATCATTGTTTTGTAGATAGGAGCTATTTCATGTTCTCTTAGCACAGTACACATTTTTGTTTGAAAAGACTTTATATCAGATACTACGTCTTCATGAGTATGTTTTATGTAAACAGTAAATAGTTCCATATTGAAGTTGTAGCCTGCAAGCTTCACTAAATATTCTTTTAAAAGTTCAATCACTGGCTTTTCATATATTTCAAAAAATTTCAGTGGCTCTATTACTTCTCGATTTTTATTTTTTAACAATAACGACAAAATAAATTTAACAGTATTTACCGGAAAACCTTGTATTTTCAATTCAAAATGTACTGTGAAAACATTCATCAAAAATTAAATAATGTTACAATTCTTTCTGCAAAAGAACTTCTCAAAACTTTAAAATGTTTACTAATCGAGTCGGCAGAGCTTTTCTTATGGGAATTTGTTCGAATATGGTAGTTCCAGTTTTTATTTAACACTTCTAGATCACAAGCGTTACATTTCTTTGCTGATTCCATTATTGCTGTAGTCGGTTGCACTGGATTAAGTTTAACTCTGCACTTTTCAAGATGTTCCAATAATTTATCTTTTCGTGAATATATTTTCGCACAGAATTCACATTTAGAACTATCCTTTAGATGCACACTTCGTATATGTCTATTTAAACTATCGTTGCGAGAACAGCTTAGACTACAATATTCACAAATAAATGAGTTTATTGTCGATGTTACTTTTTCACTTCACTCGATTATTTTCAATTTCACTATTTCTTAAACGACACTGGATTATTTTTTTGACTCTTGATGTTGCACGACAGACTTCACTTGATTTTTTAGCTTTCAGAACCACCGCCTATCGTTTATATACGAACACTCCCATACAAGGAGATATATAGATACAAAGATATATAGATACACATACACAGAAAGAGAGAGAGAGATACATAGAGAGAAAGAGAGAGACAGATATACAGATAGACACATACATCACAGAAAGAGAGAGACAGAGATAGAGACATACATACACAGAAAGAGAGAGAGAGATCAATAGAGAGAGACAGATATACAGATAGATACATCCATACACAGAAAGAGAGAGACAGAGATAGAGACATACATACACAGATAGAGAGAGATATATAGACAGAAAGAGAGAGACAGATATACAGATAGATACATATGATATATGCACAGAGAGAGACATACACAGATAGATATATACATGCATAGAGTGGAAGAGAGAGAGAGAGATAGATAGAGAGACATACCTGTTGAATTTCACAACATTATGCAATAACGCTAACTAAAACATGACTCATCCGAGAAATATGCTGACTCAGCATGAAACTTGATATGCTTTTTCCGGTGACCAGAAATATGCTGTCTTATCAAGAAATATGACTATGCTTTTTCATAAACAAAAGAAATATGCTGTCTCATCAATAGACCACCCACTATGCATTTTGTTAGCCTACTGCTCAACTTTGGGCCACCTGCAAGAAATCAATAAAACTAATAAATATGACGACTAAGTCCCTCGCTAGCCTAAGTTTTCGTTTAGCCTAAGCCCCCCGCTAGCCTAAGTTTCGGATAGCCTAAGCCCCCCGCTAGTCTAAGTTTCGAATAGCCTAAGCCCCCCGCTAGCCTAAGTTTACGTTTAGCCTAAGCCCCCCGCTGGCCTAAGTTTCGGATAGCCTAAACCCCCGCTGGCCTAAGTTTCGGATAGCCTAAGTCCCTCGCTAGCCTAAGCTCCCCGCTAGCCCAAGACCCGGATAGTCTAAGCCTCCGCTAGCATAAGTATCGGATAGCCTAAGGCACTGGCAACAACCGCGAAAAAAGCTCAAAACCCCGAAAAAACGCCCAATTTTATGCAAAAAAAAGAAAAAACGCCCAATTTTATGCAACGGAAAACGAAAAAAAGAACCCAAAGCTCTGGGGGAGTGAATTCCTTATCAGCCTCATACAAGACTGTGACGTACTCATAAAAAAACTCCTCCCTCAAAAAATCGCCACCCTGGTTCGGGGGAGTAAATTCCTAATCAGCTTCATACAAGACTATGACGTCATCAAACAAAAGCTCCACCCAGGGCGTAAATTCCTTCTCAGCTTCATAAAAGACTATGACGTCATCCATACAAAAGCTCCTCCACCCTCCCCCGTTGATTTTGAAACCCCATATCCATACTACTTACTAGGCAACTATTTTCATTTCACTGCCACCTGGCATGAAACGCTTCATACAAAAACGTACAATTTTGATTCAATTCATTTGTTTCAAATTGAAGCATTATTATTGTTCGTAGAGAGATTCAACGTTTTTTATCGATCACCGGTCCATAATTGATGGTAATCAGTAGATAATATCTGTTATTTTGAAGTCATATTCACAAAATCACTATACATCACACATACACTGTAGTACATATATTGGAGACTAACAATAATCAAGCAGTATTAAAATGGCTTCACAAACATTCGCTCTACGCTACTACATTCTACCTTTTTCGTGCTGATGATTAAAAAAAAATATAACTTACTAGGTGAGCTAATCATTTCGCGGAGGGGGGGGTGTCCCCCCTCCCTCCCTCCCCCGTTCCTACGCCAGTGTGTGAAAGTATATAATAACTTTACACCCCCTTAGGGATCGAATTTCAAAAAAATTTGAAAACTCTTTCTAGGTATTTAATATTTTGGAAGACCTAGTAGTAGATATGAGGAAAATCATGGAAAAAAAACTTTCTATTTTCTCTGATCATAATGTTTGCCTCCCTTCGAATTTTTTTTTATCAATGCTGCTTTTCTAGTTGATTTACATATAGAGGAAGGTGCTGTACCTCGGTCCAAATTTTACATTAAACCTAAAATCTATTAAACCAATAACATATGTAAATTAAGAAATAGTACATATGAAAGCTTATTTGTTTAACCAAAAAATTAATTATAGCTGCAACTGCTGTGACTAAATTTGGTGGATCCTGAAACGGTTTTTGAAGGGAACCTCAAACGGACCAAGGTACAACTATAGGTTGTACCTCGGTCCGCTGCTATTTGTACCTTGGACCTCAAAAAAAAAAATTCAATTTTAAAGTCGAAATCCTAAGTTATATTATAACATTCTTTTATATAATTTGCTTTATGTTTTTCTTTGAAAAAAAAAAAATCTAGTAAGGTTATAAATTTAAAAAAAACAAGAAAAATTCATAAAAAGAATAAGCAACTTTCGAAAATGGTCTGTTTAGCTGAAATAAACAGTATAGTGTAAAAGAGGATTCGCTGCTGTCTGCTTCAAAACCCCCCTACTACCTCTGAGGATGTAATTTCAGCAAGAAAGTCCCTTTTGGCTAAACAATTTTTTTAATTTATGTAGCTTACATAGTCCAAGGTACAACCAAAAAAACCGGCCCAAGGTACATCCCACCACCCATTACTACAAACATATTTTTTTTAATTATTTCTAATGGTAGGGAAGGATTAAATTTACGGCCAAGACCACGATGAATTAGTTGTCTTACCAGTTAAAACTGCTATATAGTAGAAATAATTATACACGACTTAGAAAAAAAAAAAACTAACTAACTAACACATAAATACTTTTATGTCCAAAAATCACTTCTTTTGTTTTATCTGAATTAATTTATCTTTTAGGCTCACTTTAATGAACTGAAACTAAAGCCTACGCATTTGGCAATCTTTCATTGAAGAAACTTTTTTTCCAGCAGCTAAAGTTTAGTTGGAATTGACGTTTGGACCGAAGTACATTTGGTCCAAGGTACAGCACCTTCCCCTACACACAAAGTTTCAACTTTTTAGCATAAGCCGTTCAATAGTTAGGAGAAACCCCCTCCACCCCACTCCGTACTTTACTACCCTTAAAAAAATTATATTTTTCCAACATGCCATTTTACACTGTTCATCAGATGAAATGTGAAATGAAATGTGTTTTTTTTTAAATTTTTATCCCCTCCACTCTTATGCCCCACCGCCCACATAAAAAATGTTACTTTGATCAATATTCATTTGTCGATCTCTACACGCAAACCGAATTTTATTTTTTTAAAACAATTGGTTCATGAGATATCGTAATCTAAAGTTTTCACCCCCCACCTCCGTACGCCACTCCAACCCACTAAAAAATTTGTTTTAAATCTTTTCTTCTAGTATAACTGCAAATATTTCTTATGTTTGAATGGTGTGCCATTAACGGTTTAGGAGATATGGATTTTAGAATGTGTCTGTCTCGGCTTTTTCGCGTTTCGGATCCATTATTTTTTCTCCCACTTCCACACCACTTGATCAATATTGACAATTTTTATTCAAATAAGTTTACTATCAGAGCTCTATAGCGGTTGCTGATATCTAGAAACCAAAATTTTCCGTTTAAAACGCTTCCCCTTCCTTCTCCTTCACACCCCCATCCCTAAAAATTTGGTCACTTCAAGGAACCTACCCCGTCTATTCGTAAAAAAAAATCAGTTTAATACCTCAAAGCGTTTAAGAGCTACGAGCCTTCAAACGATTTTGCGTACGGCGGACAGACGGACTGAAATTTTTTATTGCTTTTTTCGTGTCTACTAGCTATGAAACGTCTAAAAAAAACTTTACAATTTTAATTGAGTCATATTCTGGGAGTCGGTCTAAGGGTTGAAAAGGGAAAAAACTTGAAAATAGGTGACTGTTAAACAAGCCCGTGGAAGTGAAAAGATATTCGATATCTGATCAAACCATGGTAGAATTCATGAAAAAGTATAGAATCAGTTTACAACCCCTTAGGGGTCGGTATTCATATAGACAATCCGTAGAATCGAAATGAATTCAATATTTTGGAGTAGACCTAGTAGTTATGACGAAAATCGTGAAAATATATGCGTTCAATTTTCACTGATCATTTTTCGGAAGGGGTCAACTTCGGAACGCCATTGGATATTCGGAGGCATAAAAAATGGTCAGTAAAAAAAAAATGCATATGTATATTTTCAGGATTTTCTTCAGTCTGCTAGGTCCTGCTTCCTAGATATTAAATTCGTTTTTATTCTACAGGTTCTTCATATAAATACCTACAAATTGTTTCCAAGATTTTTAGAAATTCAACCCCTAAAATGGTGTAAAGTGATTGCATACTTTTTCATGAATTTTACCACATCTCAAAGATCTGATTAGATATGGAATATCTTTTCACTTCCACGGGCTTGTTTAATAATCACCTGTTTTCAAGTTTTATCCTTTTCCAACCCCTAGACCGCATCCCAGAATATGACCTAATTATGTAATCCATATTTTATTTGTGGCGTAAGTATTCTTGCGTGACCCTATTCTAACCGCTTGCCGAACTTTTTGTTAGGTTTTCAGTCACATAGTCACCCACACCGTATCTCAGAACTGAACGCATTCCGAACTTCTACCGAAAAATAACAAAGTTGCGCCCAGACTGTTGGCAGATTTTTCGTATCAATTAGTCATGAAACGTATAAAAAATAATTTTAGGGTAGCCAATTTTTTTAAAAAAAAAATCGATAGCGGTATACTGTTTTATTAAAATAATAAAGTGAAAATCATTAGTAGCCGCAACATAGAAAGAATAAAAGCTAAGAATCTCTTTTTATTCTCAAAAGACGAATAGACACACACACAAACCTCGCCATACTAGCACACTAACTTTTTTTAAGCTTTTTAAATTTAAGTTGCTTTAGAACGCTTTGATAAAGTAATATATTATAAGGAAAAACTAAATAAAAAAAAATCGGTTTTCGTAGAAAATTTTAGTAACGAAAAAAATTTTTTTATTTTTTTTTTTTTAAAACAGTTTTCAAAATGCATTATTTCCTAACATAAGTCAAAATGAAAAATTCTAATTACTCCAAAAAGTAGATTGATCTTTCTTATTTGAATGCAAACAAAAATAATGAAACTTACTTGAAAAATGTTTGCAAAATCGCATTGACCAAATGTGTGTTTTCAATAGTTTCGAAAACTTGTTTGACGTAATCGCTTATAATTTTTCTTATAACCACAATTTCAAAAAACTAATCTCACATTTGAGTTAAAAACATATCGTTAGTTATATTTGTCCAAAAAAAAAGACTTATCTTTTGCTGCTTTAGAGATTACGATAAGCCCGTTTGCATTATTTTCAACAAAAATGCTGTTTTGGTATACACGGGCCCTTAACAGGTTTGGGATCTACGCACCTTCAAACGCTTTTGCGTATGGCTTACGGCGTCTATAAATTAAAGGATAATGGATATAAAAAAATATGGGTAGAAGTCACGTGTTTACTGCTGAGATGGGGTGTACCTAAAAAATAACGTTCCAAATAGCCTCCTCGTTATTCCTTAGGTTGTCAGTCGCATAGTAACCTACACAACATCTCAGCATTAAACATATTTCGGAGTTCTTCCCATAAAATAATGAAGTTGGCCGATTTTTTTAGTTATAATTACTCTTGTGGCACATCTACATATACATAGGTACTAGTTAAAACTTTCTAGCATAAACCGTTTCTGAGATATAAAAACCACCCCCGTTCCTTGCTCTCCCTATCAAAAATTACGAGTATGTTCTGGCTGCTGAGTACAAACATCTGCTACAAATTGAATTTACTGATACCATTATCAGCTGCCAAAATCGGGTTTTTTCCAAAAATAAAATATAAAGGAAATCTGATCTAACTTTGATTCCATTATGATTTTGGATCATCTCTTTGTTATCGTTTTCAATGTAAAACGAATGATTTTAATCTCGATCCAGCTGAAAATTTCTATATACTACTCAACAATTTTCCGCTTAGGACTTCTTAATTCAAATCAATGGAAACGTCATTGTCGTTTTCCACATTTGTACTGTTGTTGAAAATATTTTTCCTTCCTTAAAAAAATATAGAAAACCGAAAGGGATAAAATAGAAAAAACACAGGAATAGAAATTTTGATCAGCATAAGTTTCAAAAATTTATTTATTAATAATTACCATAAGTATATAATTTCGAAACCTATACTTAAACTCGAGATCTGTTGGGTGGTCATGTAACCCACCTTTGGCTCGAATCGCACTAAAAACAACCACATCTTGGTTTCAACGATTAATTAATAAAAAGGGTATACCACATTTTTCTTTAGCGTATTCGAAACGATTTCTTAAAGAGCTATTAGAAATTAGGATCCCTTATTAATATCACATTTGAACGTAGTAATAATAATCTAAATAATTCACAGAGTTTGTACTTCAACGTGTCGAAATCGCATATTATCGCAGTTGTCATTATTTATTGTATTTTCTAAAATGTGAAAATCTTCCAACATTTCAAATTCAAGAGTTTACCTGAACTCTTGGAGAACATTGTTCACAGTTTCACTTCGTTTTTTTTTCAAGGCTCTTTTCAATCTTTCAGAAATTTTTTCTGTATTTTTTTGGAAGAAATTGCGAGGGAATTGCAGTTCTTTGCAATCTTTTATAAGTATTTCAATTCACTTTGGGGTAATCTATCTTGTAGCCTATAATTTTCGTCTGTAAAATGATTTAAACAAACTCTTGCATTTTTAAAATTATTCACAACGCCAGTGTGTGAAAGTATATAATAACTTTACACCCCCTTAGGGATCGAATTTCAAAAAAATTTGAAAACTCTTTCTAGGTATTTAATATTTTGGAAGACCTAGTAGTAGATATGAGGAAAATCATGGAAAAAAAACTTTCTATTTTCTCTGATCATAATGTTTGCCTCCCTTCGAATTTTTTTTTATCAATGCTGCTTTTCTAGTTGATTTACATATAGAGGAAGGTGCTGTACCTCGGTCCAAATTTTACATTAAACCTAAAATCTATTAAACCAATAACATATGTAAATTAAGAAATAGTACATATGAAAGCTTATTTGTTTAACCAAAAAATTAATTATAGCTGCAACTGCTGTGACTAAATTTGGTGGATCCTGAAACGGTTTTTGAAGGGAACCTCAAACGGACCAAGGTACAACTATAGGTTGTACCTCGGTCCGCTGCTATTTGTACCTTGGACCTCAAAAAAAAAAATTCAATTTTAAAGTCGAAATCCTAAGTTATATTATAACATTCTTTTATATAATTTGCTTTATGTTTTTCTTTGAAAAAAAAAAAATCTAGTAAGGTTATAAATTTAAAAAAAACAAGAAAAATTCATAAAAAGAATAAGCAACTTTCGAAAATGGTCTGTTTAGCTGAAATAAACAGTATAGTGTAAAAGAGGATTCGCTGCTGTCTGCTTCAAAACCCCCCTTCTACCTCTGAGGATGTAATTTCAGCAAGAAAGTCCCTTTTGGCTAAACAATTTTTTTAATTTATGTAGCTTACATAGTCCAAGGTACAACCAAAAAAACCGGCCCAAGGTACATCCCACCACCCATTACTACAAACATATTTTTTTTAATTATTTCTAATGGTAGGGAAGGATTAAATTTACGGCCAAGACCACGATGAATTAGTTGTCTTACCAGTTAAAACTGCTATATAGTAGAAATAATTATACACGACTTAGAAAAAAAAAAAACTAACTAACTAACACATAAATACTTTTATGTCCAAAAATCACTTCTTTTGTTTTATCTGAATTAATTTATCTTTTAGGCTCACTTTAATGAACTGAAACTAAAGCCTACGCATTTGGCAATCTTTCATTGAAGAAACTTTTTTTCCAGCAGCTAAAGTTTAGTTGGAATTGACGTTTGGACCGAAGTACATTTGGTCCAAGGTACAGCACCTTCCCCTACACACAAAGTTTCAACTTTTTAGCATAAGCCGTTCAATAGTTAGGAGAAACCCCCTCCACCCCACTCCGTACTTTACTACCCTTAAAAAAATTATATTTTTCCAACATGCCATTTTACACTGTTCATCAGATGAAATGTGAAATGAAATGTGTTTTTTTTTTAAATTTTTATCCCCTCCACTCTTATGCCCCACCGCCCACATAAAAAATGTTACTTTGATCAATATTCATTTGTCGATCTCTACACGCAAACCGAATTTTATTTTTTTAAAACAATTGGTTCATGAGATATCGTAATCTAAAGTTTTCACCCCCCACCTCCGTACGCCACTCCAACCCACTAAAAAATTTGTTTTAAATCTTTTCTTCTAGTATAACTGCAAATATTTCTTTTGTTTGAGTAGTGTGCCATTAACGGTTTAGGAGATATGGATTTTAGAATGTGTCTGTCTCGGCTTTTTCGCGTTTCGGATCCATTATTTTTTCTCCCACTTCCACACCACTTGATCAATATTGACAATTTTTATTCAAATAAGTTTACTATCAGAGCTCTATAGCGGTTGCTGATATCTAGAAACCAAAATTTTCCGTTTAAAACGCTTCCCCTTCCTTCTCCTTCACACCCCCATCCCTAAAAATTTGGTCACTTCAAGGAACCTACCCCGTCTATTCGTAAAAAAAAATCAGTTTAATACCTCAAAGCGTTTAAGAGCTACGAGCCTTCAAACGATTTTGCGTACGGCGGACAGACGGACTGAAATTTTTTATTGCTTTTTTCGTGTCTACTAGCTATGAAACGTCTAAAAAAAACTTTACAATTTTAATTGAGTCATATTCTGGGAGTCGGTCTAAGGGTTGAAAAGGGAAAAAACTTGAAAATAGGTGACTGTTAAACAAGCCCGTGGAAGTGAAAAGATATTCGATATCTGATCAAACCATGGTAGAATTCATGAAAAAGTATAGAATCAGTTTACAACCCCTTAGGGGTCGGTATTCATATAGACAATCCGTAGAATCGAAATGAATTCAATATTTTGGAGTAGACCTAGTAGTTATGACGAAAATCGTGAAAATATATGCGTTCAATTTTCACTGATCATTTTTCGGAAGGGGTCAACTTCGGAACGCCATTGGATATTCGGAGGCATAAAAAATGGTCAGTAAAAAAAAAATGCATATGTATATTTTCAGGATTTTCTTCAGTCTGCTAGGTCCTGCTTCCTAGATATTAAATTCGTTTTTATTCTACAGGTTCTTCATATAAATACCTACAAATTGTTTCCAAGATTTTTAGAAATTCAACCCCTAAAATGGTGTAAAGTGATTGCATACTTTTTCATGAATTTTACCACATCTCAAAGATCTGATCAGATATGGAATATCTTTTCACTTCCACGGGCTTGTTTAATAATCACCTGTTTTCAAGTTTTATCCTTTTCCAACCCCTAGACCGCATCCCAGAATATGACCTAATTATGTAATCCATATTTTATTTGTGGCGTAAGTATTCTTGCGTGACCCTATTCTAACCGCTTGCCGAACTTTTTGTTAGGTTTTCAGTCACATAGTCACCCACACCGTATCTCAGAACTGAACGCATTCCGAACTTCTACCGAAAAATAACAAAGTTGCGCCCAGACTGTTGGCAGATTTTTCGTATCAATTAGTCATGAAACGTATAAAAAATAATTTTAGGGTAGCCAATTTTTTTAAAAAAAAAATCGATAGCGGTATACTGTTTTATTAAAATAATAAAGTGAAAATCATTAGTAGCCGCAACATAGAAAGAATAAAAGCTAAGAATCTCTTTTTATTCTCAAAAGACGAATAGACACACACACAAACCTCGCCATACTAGCACACTAACTTTTTTTAAGCTTTTTAAATTTAAGTTGCTTTAGAACGCTTTGATAAAGTAATATATTATAAGGAAAAACTAAATAAAAAAAAATCGGTTTTCGTAGAAAATTTTAGTAACGAAAAAAAATTTTTTATTTTTTTTTTTTTAAAACAGTTTTCAAAATGCATTATTTCCTAACATAAGTCAAAATGAAAAATTCTAATTACTCCAAAAAGTAGATTGATCTTTCTTATTTGAATGCAAACAAAAATAATGAAACTTACTTGAAAAATGTTTGCAAAATCGCATTGACCAAATGTGTGTTTTCAATAGTTTCGAAAACTTGCTTGACGTAATCGCTTATAATTTTTCTTATAACCACAATTTCAAAAAACTAATCTCACATTTGAGTTAAAAACATATCGTTAGTTATATTTGTCCAAAAAAAAAGACTTATCTTTTGCTGCTTTAGAGATTACGATAAGCCCGTTTGCATTATTTTCAACAAAAATGCTGTTTTGGTATACACGGGCCCTTAACAGGTTTGGGATCTACGCACCTTCAAACGCTTTTGCGTATGGCTTACGGCGTCTATAAATTAAAGGATAATGGATATAAAAAAATATGGGTAGAAGTCACGTGTTTACTGCTGAGATGGGGTGTACCTAAAAAATAACGTTCCAAATAGCCTCCTCGTTATTCCTTAGGTTGTCAGTCGCATAGTAACCTACACAACATCTCAGCATTAAACATATTTCGGAGTTCTTCCCATAAAATAATGAAGTTGGCCGATTTTTTTAGTTATAATTACTCTTGTGGCACATCTACATATACATAGGTACTAGTTAAAACTTTCTAGCATAAACCGTTTCTGAGATATAAAAACCACCCCCGTTCCTTGCTCTCCCTATCAAAAATTACGAGTATGTTCTGGCTGCTGAGTACAAACATCTGCTACAAATTGAATTTACTGATACCATTATCAGCTGCCAAAATCGGGTTTTTTCCAAAAATAAAATATAAAGGAAATCTGATCTAACTTTGATTCCATTATGATTTTGGATCATCTCTTTGTTATCGTTTTCAATGTAAAACGAATGATTTTAATCTCGATCCAGCTGAAAATTTCTATATACTACTCAACAATTTTCCGCTTAGGACTTCTTAATTCAAATCAATGGAAACGTCATTGTCGTTTTCCACATTTGTACTGTTGTTGAAAATATTTTTCCTTCCTTAAAAAAATATAGAAAACCGAAAGGGATAAAATAGAAAAAACACAGGAATAGAAATTTTGATCAGCATAAGTTTCAAAAATTTATTTATTAATAATTACCATAAGTATATAATTTCGAAACCTATACTTAAACTCGAGATCTGTTGGGTGGTCATGTAACCCACCTTTGGCTCGAATCGCACTAAAAACAACCACATCTTGGTTTCAACGATTAATTAATAAAAAGGGTATACCACATTTTTCTTTAGCGTATTCGAAACGATTTCTTAAAGAGCTATTAGAAATTAGGATCCCTTATTAATATCACATTTGAACGTAGTAATAATAATCTAAATAATTCACAGAGTTTGTACTTCAACGTGTCGAAATCGCATATTATCGCAGTTGTCATTATTTATTGTATTTTCTAAAATGTGAAAATCTTCCAACATTTCAAATTCAAGAGTTTACCTGAACTCTTGGAGAACATTGTTCACAGTTTCACTTCGTTTTTTTTTCAAGGCTCTTTTCAATCTTTCAGAAATTTTTTCTGTATTTTTTTGGAAGAAATTGCGAGGGAATTGCAGTTCTTTGCAATCTTTTATAAGTATTTCAATTCACTTTGGGGTAATCTATCTTGTAGCCTATAATTTTCGTCTGTAAAATGATTTAAACAAACTCTTGCATTTTTAAAATTATTCACAACGCCAGTGTGTGAAAGTATATAATAACTTTACACCCCCTTAGGGATCGAATTTCAAAAAAATTTGAAAACTCTTTCTAGGTATTTAATATTTTGGAAGACCTAGTAGTAGATATGAGGAAAATCATGGAAAAAAAACTTTCTATTTTCTCTGATCATAATGTTTGCCTCCCTTCGAATTTTTTTTTATCAATGCTGCTTTTCTAGTTGATTTACATATAGAGGAAGGTGCTGTACCTCGGTCCAAATTTTACATTAAACCTAAAATCTATTAAACCAATAACATATGTAAATTAAGAAATAGTACATATGAAAGCTTATTTGTTTAACCAAAAAATTAATTATAGCTGCAACTGCTGTGACTAAATTTGGTGGATCCTGAAACGGTTTTTGAAGGGAACCTCAAACGGACCAAGGTACAACTATAGGTTGTACCTCGGTCCGCTGCTATTTGTACCTTGGACCTCAAAAAAAAAAATTCAATTTTAAAGTCGAAATCCTAAGTTATATTATAACATTCTTTTATATAATTTGCTTTATGTTTTTCTTTAAAAAAAAAAAATCTAGTAAGGTTATAAATTTAAAAAAAACAAGAAAAATTCATAAAAAGAATAAGCAACTTTCGAAAATGGTCTGTTTAGCTGAAATAAACAGTATAGTGTAAAAGAGGATTCGCTGCTGTCTGCTTCAAAACCCCCCTACTACCTCTGAGGATGTAATTTCAGCAAGAAAGTCCCTTTTGGCTAAACAATTTTTTTAATTTATGTAGCTTACATAGTCCAAGGTACAACCAAAAAAACCGGCCCAAGGTACATCCCACCACCCATTACTACAAACATATTTTTTTTAATTATTTCTAATGGTAGGGAAGGATTAAATTTACGGCCAAGACCACGATGAATTAGTTGTGTTACCAGTTAAAACTGCTATATAGTAGAAATAATTATACACGACTTAGAAAAAAAACTAACACATAAATACTTTTATGTCCAAAAATCACTTCATTAATTAATAAAAAGGGTATACCACATTTTTCTTTAGCGTATTCGAAACGATTTCTTAAAGAGCTATTAGAAATTAGGATCCCTTATTAATATCACATTTGAACGTAGTAATAATAATCTAAATAATTCACAGAGTTTGTACTTCAACGTGTCGAAATCGCATATTATCGCAGTTGTCATTATTTATTGTATTTTCTAAAATTCGAAAATCTTCCAACATTTCAAATTCAAGAGTTTACCTGAACTCTTGGAGAACATTGTTCACAGTTTCACTTCGTTTTTTTTTCAAGGCTCTTTTCAATCTTTCAGAAATTTTTTCTGTATTTTTTTGGAAGAAATTGCGAGGGAATTGCAGTTCTTTGCAATCTTTTATAAGTATTTCAATTCACTTTGGGGTAATCTATCTTGTAGCCTATAATTTTCGTCTGTAAAATGATTTAAACAAACTCTTGCATTTTTAAAATTTTTAACAAACTTTCCACATGCTTTTAACCACTTTTGACAAAGCTGAAAGTCTTTCGGGAAATAAAACAGTTTTACGTTTTTTCTTTGGGAGCTGCTGCACCCTTTTATACTACATGAAACCATTTCTAGAAATCTTTTAAACCAACAAGATTACGCAGTTTGCAAAAAAATCGCAGAGCAATTAAATACAAAATCTTGTCACGACGCACAGATTGGTAAAATACTCCACTGTGCGACAACAGAATAATGCCGAGTATTTGCTAACGTCACTACGACAAACAATAACAGTGAAAAGCACGTTAACAGCATACCTTTCATTCTTATACATACCATGGGTTGAACCAGGCTTTTTCTAAACTGTTAACTTAACTGTGACGTCAACATAAACGTAGCCGAAGCAAGGTGTTCGGAAACGACTTAATAGTAGAAACAAAACACTTTTTCCACAATATACTTAGGAAAGATTAATAAAAAAGCACTTGACGTACGGAAAACTTACTCTGTCTCGAATCAAAAAGCACAAACTGATACCCTAGATACACTGCTTGTATACAAATCATGTTATTGAAATCATGATATGCGATACAAGGTACCCATGACGCACAGCCCATACATGTTATGCTTTGACATTTAGCAAAGACAAAATTTCAAGTGTCTATCAATCGTAGCTTCGACTGTTAGATATTCGTGCCTATGATGTTCCGGCGAAAAGCACTTTCATTGCTAATAAGGTTATGTACAAAGTGGATCATTACACCACACAAAAAAGTTAAAAAACGCTCAAAAAAATTTAATTTTGGAAGAATATCAAAATTTACAACTGTCATTCATTCAAATTTCAGTTGATTTTAGTAACAGATGGCGCTGAAGGCAGTTAAAAGTAGGCTATATCAGCTCGAATTATCGAATTTGTAAACGAGGAAAGACTTTGGATACTACGTTAATATCAGCTCTTTGACGTACTATATGCGCTTTGTTGGGTGATACACTGGTGATATTGACGATATCATGATTTGTATACAAGCAGTGTACCTAGGGTAACCAAACTAAACTTCAGTGTTTCTACGAAGCGAACTATGGTCTACGTCTAGTTATAGCAGCTTATGATGTCAGACGTAGCAAAGCTATATCTCAATTCCTTTTTGGTTCATGTCTTAAAGCGGCTAGTAAATCCAAATGGAGAGGGATAGAAAATGTAACATACAATTTAGTCTTTGGTGCGAGAGAAACAGTCCGAATAGCTATAAAGTGAGTACTGTTAAAAAAAGAGCCGCAACATAGCGCAATCTGTCAAAAAAACATAGCGCATTCGAGCAGTGTTTCGTAACATTCTAGCACTTAATCCAAGAAAAATCCTGCTACTAGTGGATTTCTGAGCTGCTACAGACTTGCTATTAACAGTGCGGTACGTATAAATTGTGGAAAGTGCCATGTTATGTTATGAAACGCGCGAGAACCGGTATTTTTCTTAACAATGCAGTTGTTAAGGGGTCAGTCTAGTTTGGACGCCTCAAAAAAGGGCTATTTTTAGGAAATTTTTTAGAGCTTACAAGAATAAATATCGATGTCATTTTTTTGGAGTTTAATAAATTTACCTTAAAACTAGCTGAAAGCATTTTTTATTGTTTACTTTCTACAGTTTTTGTTGTTTAAAATACTCAATAAACGTAACTAGCGTGAAAAATACATAGGCTACTTATTGATTTTGTTCAGCAGATTCATTCGAAACGAAAAAAGTAAAAAGTTATAGATTCAGTATAATTGTGATTCTTTCTGGAACTAGAAAATTTAATATTCATGCATAAATAACAAAATGGCAGACTTTTTCGGAAAAAAACCAAAAAATTTTACTTTTTCCATTAGTTTTTGCAGCAAAATTAATAGTAAAAATAAAAATTTTCACTTAGTTCTAGTTCCAGACGAAATTATATATTTTAGGGATATGTGGTCCAATTTGCATCAAGATCGGTTGAATGGTTTCAAAAATTTCAGTCCCGTGAGCCGAGAAGACGTTGTTTCGAGAAAAACGCGGTTAAATAGCCAGTCACATAACAGCATTAGCAAACGTAAAAAAATTCAAATTTTTCTATAGAAATTAATTTAATTTTTGATTTATGAAGTGTCAAATAAGCACCAGCTAAGCCATTTTGACGGTTAAGCCAAACTTTTTCTAAACTGTTAAGCCTGAATTAGATTGCACGGCAGCAACAGCAACATCAAATTTAGAATTAGAAATGACTCGGCAGCACGACGTTTTTGCTGCTGTCACTCAATCAGCTGATCACTCTCGACCAATGAAATCAATTTGCTGTCGCTGTTGCAGTCGCTGCCGTGGTAATCTAATTCAGGCTTTACTTGTTTTTTTCGGCTCGACCTCTTGCTAAGTTTTTGTTTTGTCTGTTTATTGGAAAACCGGCATAAGACACGTGCTCAACAATACTTTCCGATAACTTAAGCGTTTCAACTTAGGAGCTTGAAATTTTGTAGATATTAATTTTAATTGGTTCCAATGAAAAAATAAATGTGCCAAAAATCGAGCTAGTCCTTCCTCCACCTCCTATGTGAAAGTTCTTGAAAAGAGAAAATTATACTTTTGGTGATTTTCCTAGTTCCAAATATGAAATCAAACACTGAAGGTATGAAGAGCATGCGCACCCCTTATTCTATATCATCTCCAACCACAATATAAATCAGAATTCCATAATATCCAGTACAATATAATCATTCAGTACAATATAAATCGGAGTTCAGTATTTCATCTAGAGTATCATACGATTTGCTTACAGCCGGTCGTGATTGCAATACTTTATATTTTAAATTATTTTGTGTAGTTCTTGAAAAGTTGACATTAAAAATAGTTTTTCTTTTTTTTATAGAAAAGGATGTTTCCTGTTGAGTGGCCTACTATTCGTAGTTGGAGCAATATTTTTTCAATTTTGTCGTATGGCAAGTTCAGTGGAAATGTTGATGATAGGACGATTGATAGTGGGGCTGGCATCAGGTCTGACCACAGCCGTACTACCCATATATCACACGGAACTTGCGCCGCTCATGTTACGTGGCACGCTCGGTGTATTTTGCTCAATGGGAGTTACAGGTGGCGTTGTAGTCGGCCAGGTCTTAAGTCTAAAGGACGTCTGCGGCACAGATGACTTATGGCATTACGCTTTAAGTGCTTATGTTATTTTAGTTATTCTATGTTATTTGCCGTCATATTATTACCCCGAAAGCCCAAAATATTTATACATCATACGTGGAAATAGGGAGGAAGCAAAAAAAGCACTAGAAAGCCTGCGCGGGGACAATACTGATATAATTAATAAAGAACTAGAAGATATGGATCATCAAAAGGCTTCTAATGGTCAAAGTAGATCACTGTGGTCAGTGCTGAGAGATCCAACATTACTTCTGCCAATAGTAATTGTGTGTGCTTTCCAAGGGGGCCAACAGTTGTCTGGAGTTAATGCAGTAAGTATACTTAATAAAATTAAACATTCTTTTTGCTTGTTTTAATATTTCTCGATTTAGGTGTTTTACTATTCCGTGTCAATATTTCAAGAGGCTGGCTTAGATAAGAGCGACGCTGAGTGGGCTAATTTAGGTGCAGGCTGTCTTAATTTGTCTACTTCGTTTTTTTCACCTCTGTTGATGGCAAAAATTAATCGAAGACCGCTAATGATGACATCTTGCATTGGAAGCGCTATAGCGTTATTAGCTCTGACTTTTGTTGTCCATTATATCGTATGTTTTGTGTGATTCGAATCATTCAACACTCATTATAACTTTTACGTTTATAGGATTTAGCTGCATGGTTGCCTTTGACGTGCATAGCATGTGTTTTGATATATATATTCTTTTATCAGATCGGTATTGGGCCAATTCCATATTTTATTGGATCTGGTAAGTGAAGGTTTGATTTATAAATTTAAATAGTTTTGTAACAAAACATGGTTACATTGTATTTTACCGCTATGAAAATTTCTAAATGCTCATTTGCTAATCTTCGACATTTGTTATTTCTGCACATTCTTTTTCCGAGTATTACGATTGTTCGATAGGCGTTGAATCGCACTTATCCTCCATGACGTAAATAAATTAAATTAAGGGAAAATGAGAAAAACGTCTACAAACCTGTGAATTGTACCTAGAGACCCTGTTTTTGCATTAAAGGCTATGGCCGCTATTCACAGTCGTCATAAAGTAGGCTTTAAGTTAGAGCTGACTTTAGTGTCATATAAATTATACGACACTAAAGTCAGCTTTAACTCAAAGCCAACTTTATGACGACTGTGAATAGCGGCCAAAGTTTTTTACGAAATGTAACTATGCTTTAAATATTCCTCGTGTAATTATGATTGCGAGGTACTTGGAGGCCGTCGCTAATGCTACTATTACATGGTCACTCATAACCGTCAATGCATTGACACTCTGACGTGAAAATTACGTAGAATGTGGTCACAAAGTTGTCAATTCAGTATCAACCCGTGTGATCGTCTTTTTTGTGACACGTCAATGCATTGATTGTAGAATTGACTACAGAATTGACACAAGTTTTTGTGTTAATGCATTGACAATTTTGAATGACCGTGTGATCACCCGGTCAATGCGTTTGGACGAATTGACAAATATTTTGGATGGGTCGTCAATGTCCCATGGATTGACACGACACGAAATTCTACCGTGTCCTTTTTCTACAGATTGACACATTGGCCAACTTGTTCGAACGAAAATTATTTTATTGTGAGTTTCTTCTTGTTATTATTTTTACTTTATTATTTTTTGTGATTGACTGGAAATGTCAAAATAAATTGGTACACTTAAGGCAAGGTATCAGTTCTCGACGACCGATTTGTGGAACGGTCGGCCGATATTCAATACGATTTTTTTATAACGTCAAACTTTAAATGCGTTTTTCTCGAAACCACTTCTTCAGGAGCGCGGTACGCTCTACAGCTTCAACGAATGAACCGATTTGAATAAATTAAAGCTTAAAAGAAAGTAAACCAAATTGGGAGGGCCCCAACGTCGAGTTTTTTTTACTTTTTTATTCCACTTTTTTTTATTTGAGTTTTTAAGCCAAAAAAGAGTAAAACGAGTAAAAGTGATTTTTTTTTCAAATAGCTTCTATTTTATTCTCAGGGCGTTTTTTCAAAATCCGAAAACGTTGGGGCCACGCAAATTTGATCTAGTTTCATAAAATTTTTGAATTTTTGGTTTTAGATCACTTGGCAAGGCTGTAGAAGGTACCGCGTGCATCAACTCACGCCGATCGCGGCCTTTCGTCATAGGAGCTGGAGCCGCCATTTTGTAATATATTTTTTTTTAAAAATTCACTATTATTCTTCACTTATACCTCTATATAACCCATCAATAGTTTTATTCATATACCATATATGCCTTTTAACTGATACCTTGCCTTAAATTCAATATTTTCAAATTTTTGGACTAGTAATCTCCAAAAGGATTCGTCCGCCGTGCATAAAGGCGTTTGAATATGTGTAGCTCCCAACCGCGTTGAAGTATTAAGATGAAATGTGTGTTAAGATGAAATTTGTGTGTTTTGAGTGGTATCTTTTGGGTGGTGGGGAGGTGCGGAAATTTTTGGTTTTTAGATTTCAGGTACCATTTCCGCTTCAAGGCTGAAACATGAACCTTTTCAAAAAAGCTTCGATACAGATTGAGCGGTGTAGGAGTTCTTCCAAACCGATCGATAGCTGAAATTGAAACATTCTAATCTCCTGAAGGGTTGGTGTCAGAAGGTTGAAACTTTGTGGTTGCCTTAAGGGATACCATCTGACTAGACAAGTACTACTACACTGGGTGTTGGAGTGGTGGGTAAGAAACTTTGCATGACAATATAATTCCGAAGCGATTGTACCAAGAAGATAAAATGTGGTATTTGTGTGCAGAACTACAAGTAAAGTTCATTAAACTAAAACAATCAAAATCAGATTTTAATTTACGGCTTGGTGTTATAGACTCACATGAGCATCGCCGAAATTCCGGAGTAATCTGTATTTGCTACCAATATTTAAATGGTAAATGTAGTAAGGAGCTAAAAAATCGCATACCTCCACTTTTAGTCGCCGACCGACACTTCCTAAGGTTCACGCACTCACGAGTATACTGTTTAAACCCTTTTAGTGGAATTTATTCAGTCTCTTATCACCCGAACATCAGCAAAGTGGAGCACATTGCCAGCCAATCTGTTCTCTGATAAGTACAACTTTCAGCAGCTCAAAAGCAACGTTCATCGAAACTTCAGACGTTTCCCTCTCGTTTCACTACCTTAAAATATGTCATTCTACATGTGCAATCACATTAAAGGGTAACCCCCTAAGTTATTACGATGGTCGTAAAGAAAATGTAGACTAAACGTAAACATGAAACGAAACGAAATTTCGAGCACCAATTTTCGTATAGTAGGCATCACAGAACTCGAAACATGTGTCATTTCGATACGTTATTTCGTATATTTTCCCGTTAGCATTTAAGTTTTCGAATTCAAGTTGTAGGTAGGGATGGCAATTAAAATAAACTAATCGATTAATTATTCATTTGATTAATCGGAATGTGATAATCGATTTACGATTAAATCTGTGGAAAATAATCGATTTATCGATTAATTGGTTAATTTAGCCCTTATAGCTAACAATATATTACCACATTATATTTCATTACAAAGGTACCATGAAATTGAAGAAAACCAAATCTTGATCCATAAATATGTATAATATAATATATATTTTGAAAACGGTAATAAAGATAATAAAAAGGATTGATTTCACAGAAATATAATAGTAATTCAATTAAGTTATATTTGCACAGAAAAGTGGAGATTCATATCTTCTTGTCAGTACTCTTAAGCCATGACCGCAAAAATAACATCTTAGACAATCTTTTGGTAGAAAAGATGTTCCAAGTAAAGGGGAGTATTTCCTTGCCACGTATTAAAGTTTCGGGAAAATTGATTTCATTTATTGCTAGGCATCAAATGGATTTTTTTTAGGCCTATTACTGAAGCATTTACGTACATACAATGATAGTTCATTTTCAGGCAGGTTTGATGTTGCATCTTCCTCCTTTTTTATGTACCAATGCCTTGTGAGCAGCCCACAGGTCAAACTCATTACCTGAAGCCGAGGTAGATGTTTCGCCCGAAGTGCCGATATTTTCTGCCATATTCACATTGTCGATTTTAAGCCGAAGGTTACTTAAGGCTTGTGAACAGCAACAGGGTTATTAAAATAAATTTTCTTAAACCTTGGATCCAATAAAGTAGATGCTGGTAGTAGTAATATTTTCTTTCCCTGACCGAATCGTCCTTCATACTCCGATATAACCTTGTCTTTGAATTTCCTAGCAGTTGCATAGTGATAAATTATTTTTCTCAACTGTTATCGCCCGTAGTAAATAACCGGAATTATCTGGCTCAACGGGGAATCGGGGTAATAATCACGGACGAGCGTCTGGCTGACCACTTCACCTCCTAGTGTCCCGTTGGGCTAGTAATGAAGTAACTCTAGCATTACTTCAAGGCCTAGGCCCGATTTGGGCTGTTGCGCCATTCATTATTATTATTATCTAGCTCAACGTACCATACTTCTCACCACTGATTTGATTCGCCATGTCTTCCAATGGTCGCAAAATGGAAAGTATTTCCGTTGTGTTTTCTTTTTCTCTTGGAGTTATCATGGAAGGCACATCTACATGGTTCAGCATATGGTGTCAGTTTTATCAAACGCTCCAACATATAAAAACAGGAGTTCCATCTAGTCTTCACGTCCAAGAGAAGCTTCACTAATTTTCCCTCCGGTACTCCTGCGTTCGATTGCTTTTTACTAAGCTCGTCATTAGCATAAACGTGACATTTCTTCCCAATAACAATATTTTCTGCATTTTCCGATGAGCTCCTTCACCTCGGGAATTTCCAAAGATTTTTCACACACAAGATTTAGTGTATGCGCAATACAAGGTACCTATATGTTTCTGCTTACCAAATTGGAAACAATCAAAACAAATTAATCGATAAATCAAATGATTAATCGAGCCAAGAGTATCAAATGATGAATCGAACAATCGAAAGATAATAATCGATTTTTTGAATCATTTGATTAATCGTTGCCATCTCTAGTTGTAAATAGGTGTAAATTTTGTAAGTTTTGCGATGTAAGTAGTCTTTATTTGTTAAAAAAGAGAAAATTACGTAGAAAACAAGAAATTTAATTATTGAATTCGTGGATAGTAATACTTTTAGGGCGAAGCGAAGCTAACAAATACAAACCGCAGTACAAAGTTTTGGTAGAACTCCAAAAATCATGGAAAAATTAAAGCTTAAGAAAATTGAGCTTGACTTAAGGTACGTGTCCACTAGGGCGGACGGACCGCATTGCAAAAATCCGCCTGCCATACATTCTTATGAAAGTGCGTCCACTCAAGGCGGCAACTGAACGAAGTACATAGAAAAAAAAATGCTCGCCACACTGTTGCGATCAGGCTCAAGTGGACGCCTACCTTTAAAGTAACGTGATCTAGTTCTACGAGAAGCGAACGAAAAGTGAATACAAAGATGCAGTTTTTATGTTGATTTTTGTTGAATGTAAAGCAGAATTTTTTATTTATTAAGAAGAAGTTTACACATTCACGTTTTTTTAATTTAACAAAAAGCTTAAAATATCGTTTCTTAATCTTGCTGCTAATGAGCCTTCTACACCTTTTCAACATGTATTTCAGATTATATAATATTAATTTCAGATTAGGTAAATTGTATTTCAGAATAGTGAGTTGTATTTCAGATTAGGTAAATTGTATTTCAGAATAGTGAGTTGTATTTCAGATTATGTAAATTGTATTTCAGAATAGTGAGTTGTATTTCAGATTAGGTAAATTGTATTTCAGAATAGTGAGTTGTATTTCAGATTAGGTAAATTGTATTTCAGAATAGTGAGTTGTATTTCAGATTATATAAATTGTATTTCAGATAGTGAATTGTATTTCAGATTAGGTAAATTGTATTTCAGAATAGTGAGTTGTATTTCAGATTAGGTAAATTGTATTTCAGAATAGTAAGTTGTATTTCAGATTAGGTAAATTGTATTTGAGAATAGTGAGTTGTATTTCAGATTAGGTAAATTGTATTTCAGAATAGTGAGTTGTATTTCAGAGTACGTAAGTTTGAATTCAGAAAACGTAAGTTGTATTTCAGAATACGAAAGTTTGAATTCAGAAAACGTAAATTGTATATCAGATAGGTACCCTTGCATTCTTTATCAGAATGTTGACATTTAACGTAATTATTGTATTGAGATCGCATTAAGTATAGGGGGAGTCCGGGAGACTTGACCATATGGGAGAGATGAACCACCTGAAATATCTCTTTCAATTTTCCCTTCAGGATGGGGGGGTTAAGGTTCACGCGATACGAATCATCGGTTACTTGCATGTCACAGAAAAAGATGATAATCGGCAATTTGTTTCGGCCGTCAGTTAAGCAAACGTGAATTATTGCTCCAGAAGCAAAAATAAAATTTCTTGTTTATATCATCGCCATTCCTTTATCTACATATAAAGATTTGTACAGACATTCGATCTTAATTGCACCATAAATTATCGCTGTTTGAGACAATCGAAGTTTTATTATTCTATTGTTAATCGCATACACTATGGGAAACTAAGTCTTATTATTTCGATTATCAACTTAAATGTTATGTAATATGTGTTCTGAATTTCAATTGATATACTCTGAAATACAATTTACGTTTTCTGAATTCAAACTTACGTATTCTGAAATACAACTTACGTTTTCTGAATTCAAACTTACGTACTCTGAAATACAACTCACTATTCTGAAATACAATTTACCTAATCTGAAATACAACTCACTATTCTCAAATACAATTTACCTAACCTGAAATACAACTCACTATTCTGAAATACAATTTACTTAATCTGAAATACAACTCACTATTCTGAAATACAATTTACCTAATCTGAAATACAATTCACTATCTGAAATACAATTTATATAATCTGAAATACAACTCACTATTCTGAAATACAATTTACCTAATCTGAAATACAACTCACTATTCTGAAATACAATTTACCTAATCTGAAATACAACTCACTATTCTGAAATACAATTTACCTAATCTGAAATACAACTCACTATTCTGAAATACAATTTACCTAATCTGAAATACAACTCACTATTCTGAAATACAATTTACATAATCTGAAATACATGTTGAAAAGGTGTAGTAGATGATTATTCATGGCAGATAATTTTATCTCCATTATGTTCTCCGTTATGTCGTAACAGCGAGGTGTAGAGACAGTGGATTGAGACATGTCAAGATTGAGATCCTGCTCTGTTCCTCTCTGATATCTGAATCTAAGCGAAACAGCAAGAATCAACAGAGGTGAAATAGAAGAAGTGGTTGATTTGAATTCGGGCTGAAATTCATCTAAATTGTACTTTAAGCATCTTCTTCTGAAATCTAAAAATATCATTGAAATTATAAGAAAAACACGAATTGTACGAATTCTAAATCACACTTACTGGATGTTCGGTATATCAATTTGATATTTATCTCGAATTTCCTTCCGAATAATTTTTAAATTTTGCTCCATGCACAACTAAGAAGGAACGGTCTTCTCGATCGGGCACTGGATGAGTGTGAATAGGTTCGAACAACATCACAATCTATATTGTTCACTATTTCTATTATTATTATTATAATTTAACAGATAATGAGCATGCAATTTTAAGAAAACTGAAACTAAGATCGAAACTGAAAGTGAATGAACGGTAATTTGAATAAACTAATTTCTAAAAAATTTAAATCAACTACTATTAATCCTAATTTATGTTTTGGCGTGACTTCAAAATCTGATTCTGACATTGAATTTAACAATTAATTGTACAAATTGAAATGAAAATCTATTACGATTCGAATTTTTGTTCGATTTAATGACGTAATGCTTTCCATACGTTTCGTTCGTATTCTGTGATGCCTCTATTGAAATTTTTCGTACATCACTTTCGAGTTGTACGAAATAACGTTTCGAGTTCTGTGATAGGGGCCCAGTGTTCTTTGCTATGTCAAAACATAGACAAATTACACATACATGTCCACTCCTTTACAAAAAATTCTTCCAATGGAAAGTGGTCTCGAGAAATTCTTTCAAATGAACCTAAACTACCTATTATGTGTGTGTAAGTTCATGTCTCTCTTCTGAGTTGCGGCCGATGATCGTAAAAGCACGAAGCCTCTCTCTTCAACACGATGTTGTCTGAATTCTACAATAACAATTTTGCTTTACCGAAATTTAAGATATGTTTTATTGCCCTGAAATTATGTGTTCGAAGGAAGTAACATATGCGGAAAATAACATTTTAGAAGGTGTTTTCGTAGAAGAAAAATGCAGGTGATACTGATTGTTTTTAGAATAACATAACATTTCCCAAAAACTATTTCAAAAAGGATCTTAGAATTTAGACAGGAAGTAGACTCAATATCTGCAGACATATTTTTAGTGTAGAAAGCAAAACATGCTGATTTGAAAATCTGCAGATTCATTCTTCATATAGAGAACTTAATGCCAGTATTTACAAGTATTAAAAATAAGTATACTAGCAAGTCTAAACCATACATGTAATATGGTGCTTATAGTAGAAAACTAATATCAATGAAAATAAATGTAGATTTCCGTTGAAGAACAGAGGTGGGACAACAAATTATGTGGTTAAAAAGGAGTTGAATACATATATGTATATTGTATATATCGTAGCTTAATATAAAGTTTTATTTCTTATAAATATACAATAGTAAAATAAAAGGAATTAATTTTTTTTGGGATTTGGGTCAAACGTATGTATGATGTTATTTTCTTGTTGCCATGTTTAAAAATATTTGGTATTTCCACGGATTAAAGGTTTAAATTGTTGGGGTTTCCTCATTCTATTCATTTCGTGGCATATCCTGGCCTATTTAAAAAAAAGATCGATGTACCTCTACTCTATGTCCCTTAAGGGGTATTCGCCTAAATAGAATGTTCAGTAGCAGAACAAGAGGCAGCATAAACAAATTGGTTTTTGATGACACAATTGGGTGAATGATCGCACATATTTACCAATCAAAGGTAAATAACTTTCATGGACTATTATTCACCCAATTGACCCACTTCTTAGTGTTAAATGATCGCACAATGCGTTTTTGTACGTGTGCATTTTTCTAGGTAAATTTTCCGTATGCATTGTGCGATCATTAAACTTATAATATTTTTTTACCATGTTAAGAGTTTTGTCATTATATCATTCTTACTAGGTTAAGCATTTTAATAATTATAAATAGATGTTAAGTGAATTGAATAAAATCACTCCACCTTAAACCGGCAAGTAAAACGTATCTTTATTTTGTCACTCCTAGTTTCCCAAAACCTTCAAACTTTGTAGCAACGGCTGGTGTGGCCGGTGTCTACAAATCCTTCCATTTACTTAACCTGCTTCACTCGAGTTCCGAATCCCCGTTCTCGACTGAAGGTACTTCATCGGCTGCAACTTACGATTAAAACAGCTGGTGTGGCTGTGCTTAAAAGTTCCCTGCCGCCGAAACATTGGTCCGTCGAGCTTAAGTTCCAGTATCGTTATTGACTGGGAAAAAACAATCGCCGCGTCGTCGAGCAATACCATACCATCAGCATTTGATTTTTTGCACTTAAGTTCCAGTATCGTTCTTGACTGTAAAAAAAGAATCGCCGCGTCGTCGAGCTACACTACCGATCATTATGAACACTGACGTCCTTCTTGTGGATCAGCAAAAGGTTGCTGAATCCTTGCAGAATTTGGAGAGGAATTTCAAGAAAGACAGCAGTTCCCGAAAAGACAGAGAGTACTTCAATAAGAAACTTACAAGTATTGAAGAGCTCTGGAAAAGTTTCCAAGCAAATCATGGCAATCTTCTAGCCAGTTTGAGTGGCGATCACCCGTATTTTAAAGAAGAATTGTATGATGCTACTAGAGTCCTATACGAGGCGACGAAAGCAACGTATGACGAAGGATTACGTCTTCTATTACAACACACGATTGATGATCCTATCGTTCGTCACACTCCTGCGGTGACTACATCAATACCAGCTACTTCTATAGCCAATACCTTCGCTTGGCCAGCACCTACGACTAGTACCCACGGAACGAAACGCTAGTATGGCCAGGAACGTTAAATCCTACCGTGAGGCAAGGTTCAACCACAAACACGATGCCATCAACCGAGCCATGGCGCACATCTAATCTTTTAACAGGAGCAGTTCCGAACTTCAATGCACCAGACCACAGCGTGCCAAAACTACCGCCCATATCCATTCCAACGTTCAACGGCGACTACAGGGAATGGAGGGTTTTCATTGACCCATTCAGGACGGTCATACATAACAACCCCTATCTAGGATCGATCCAGAAGATGCAGTATCTGTTAAGTTACTAAATTACGATACGGCCGTAATAGTACCACAAGAATGATTCGCAAATAATAAAAAGATGACATTGTCGTATTTAGACACAATGTTAGACATGAAGAAAGTTGAACATAGAAGTGCGGCAGGAACCATTAACCTGTATAATGTGCTGCGCAACTGTCTTGCTGCTCTAAAAAATATGGGTTACAACACCGAATATTGGGACCCAGTTATAATTCGCATGGCTATGCGGAAACTCGATAGTGAAAGCATACGTATGTTCGAAGAGAGTTTAGGAAACAGTAGAGAAATGCCAGACATACAACAGCTGTACGACTTCTTATTAAAAAGACATCAAGTATTGACAACAATTAAGCCGTGCACGAAGCTCAGACAAGTAAAAAATCATTCACAACAATGACAAAGATTTCGTGCACATATTGCAAAGAACAGCATTCTGTATATCGTTGTGAGAAATTCAAAAACATGACCGTCGATGAATGCCAGAAATTCGTTTCCGCAAACAATTTATGTAAAAATTGCTTGATTCATGCAAAAGATACAAAATGCAAAAGTAAACGCAATTGTTTCGAGTGCAATAAACCTCACCATACATTACTGCATTACGCCAGCTCGAAGACAATAAATGCTAGCGTTGCCACTAGTGACCAAACTGAAAAGTCAGCTGTGGCGCATAATGACACAAATGTTCTCCTTGCAACTGCTCAAGTTAATGTATCAACGAAATCTGGACAGAAACTCCTACTACGAGCCTTGATTGATCCTGGTTCACAATCATCCTTTGTGACGTCAAAAATTGTTAAACAACTTGGACTTCCAAAGTATTTTGGCCAGCATATCTGGCATCGGTGAAACTACTTCCTCAACAGTTCGAAGCAAAGTCACTCTTACGGTTTCGCCCAGATTTTCTTCGAAATTTACGCTGCTAATGGAGGCACTGATCATGCCCAAACTGACTACGTTGATACCAGATCAGCGGGTGCACATAAGCAATTCTAGTAAACTCAGTACATTAAATCTCGCAGATCCCAGCTTTGCAAAACCTGGCAGAATTGATATGATTCTTGGTGCGGATGCCTTCGAAGAGATAATTGAAGAGGGCCTTAGAAAAGAAAATCCGTTACTCGCACAAAAAACGAAGCTTGGCTGGATTTTGTCAGGAAAAACCAGACCCAATGCTGAATCAAATTCGAAAACGATATCCTCTCACATATCTATGACAGATTTTCATAAGACAGTGGAAAGATTTTTTGAGATGGATAATGAAGAAGGCGAGAGAGCACCTGCAATAGATGAAATCAGATGCGAAGAACACTTTCAATCAACCCATAGCAGAAATACCGATGGAAGATACACAGTGCAGCTACCATTTAAAGATGAGAAGCACTTAAAACAACTTGGAGAGTCAAGAAACAGGGCGGTGTTAAGATACAGACAAGTCGACAATAGGCTTGAAAAGAATACAAATTTGAGAAGAACCTACAATAAATTCCTAGAGGAGTATCTTGAGCTTGGGCATATAGACAAAGTTCTACCTTACGTTGGTGATAACAGAAACGTTTTTTACCTACCTCACCATCTGGTTTTGAAAGAAGACAGCACTACTACAAAGCTTCGAGTTGTCTTCGAAGCTTCAGCCAAAACGTCAGACGGAAGCAGCTTGAACGACTTACTCTACACCTATACCAAGTTGCAACAGGATCTATCACAAATTTTGCTGAGATGGAGGAAGCATAAGTACGTTTATACTGCCGACATCGAAAAAATGTTTCGCCAAATAAGCCTTGCAGTGGAAGACCGAGACTTTCATCGTGTCCTATGGCGAAAAGATAAAACACTACCGGTGGAAGAATATCGACTCAACACTGTCACGTATGGAACGGCTAGTGCCACATATCTAGCCGTGAGATGCTTGGTGCAACTAGCAGATGATCAGGTAGAAAAATATCCACTTGCCTCGAGTACGTTGAAAAATGATTTCTACGTCGACGATATGCTGAGCGATGCTGCCACGAAAGAACAAGCCATGATCCTACAAACGGAGATAACGAATCTGCTCAGAAAAGGCGGGTTCAACCTCAGAAAATGGACCAGCAACAACGCAGAATTACTAGCCAACATACCTGAAGAAGCAAAAGAAAAGGGTTTGCTACATATTACCGAGGATGCTTCGTTAAAAACATTGGGTATAATTTGGAATCCAGCCCGAGATGAGTTCCAATTTAAGATAGCAGACTTTGAGAAAGCAAAAAAACTAACGAAGCGACAGTTGCTATCCAATATCTCAACAATTTACTATCCCCTACAATGGCTTGCTCCTGTTACAATTCGAGCTAAAATACTGATGCAGGATATCTGGAAGTCAGCAATAGACTGGGACCAGGTTCCCTCTGAGAAAATATTAGATCGCTGGACTAACTTCGAAGGCGAACTACGAAGCTTAGAAGACATCAGAATTCCACGTTGGATTCGTTATACTGGCAACTGTAAGGTTGAACTACATGGCTTTTGCGACGCTTCAGAAGCAGCATATGCAGCAGTAGTCTATAGCAAATCTATTAGCTCTGATGGATCGATTAGGATCACACTTCTTTGTGCAAAAACTAAGGTGGCTCCCATAAAGGCCAAGATATTGCTACCAAAACTTGAACTAAACGCAGCCGTACTGCTGGGGAATTTGCTTCACCAAACGGCAAATTCGATGTCCATACAGGACACACAGATATTCGCCTGGAGTGACTCGAAGATAACGTTAGGATGGATCAAAAGAGACCTAGCTTCTCTAGATACCTACGTTGGCAATAGAGTATCAAAGATTCAGAACTTCGATGGCGGAAAATGGAAATGGAATCACGTAAGGTCAAAGGACAATCCAGCCGACTGTGCTTCAAGAAGAATCAGTCCTAATGAACTACAAAGTCATACGTTATGGTGGAATGGGCCGGAATGGCTACAACACGCAGGACAGATAGAAATACCTGCCACAGTTACATTAATCAGTACAACAAAAGAAGAAATTGAGCTCTTGGAACGTTACTCTGATCTAACGAAACTCATCGAAATAGTGAGTTTGTGTCTTCGATTCATTCACAACGTCAGGAAGCCACGTCAAGAAAGAAAAGTTGGAAGAATACAGCCCAAGGAACTTGAAGAAGCTCGATTAAGAATCATATCGCTGATACAAAAGACAGAGTTCTCTCAAGATATAGCCGACTTAAGAGCGAACAAGCAATCAAACACTAGGTTAAGGTGTCTAGCTCCTTTCATCGACGCCTCTGGCATCCTTCGAGTCGGCGGCAGATTACGAAACGCAGACATTTCGCAAGAAGCCAAACATCCAATTTTATTGCCACAACGGCATCATATAACATGGAGGTTTGCAACTCGTTCGTAACTACTTGAGGATGAGATACTGGATAGTAAATGACCAAAAGGTTATTTGGTACGAAATCCATCGATGCATAACCTGCTGCAAGTACGCCAATAAGAATAACCAGCAGATGATGGGTAATCTACCAGCCGTGCGTATAACTCCATCAAACGCCTTTTCACATTGTGGAGTCGACTATGCTGGCCCGTTTAAAACAAGAATGTCTAAAGGACGTAGAACGACCACGTTGAAAGGATACATTGCCTTGTTCGTATGCATGGTAACGAAAGCTATTCATTTAGAACTGGTGAGTGACATGTCAACAGAAGCATTCCTTGCAGCCTTCAAGCGTTTCATCAGCCGACGAGGACTGTGTCAGGAAATATTCAGCGACAATGGAACGAACTTTGTTGGTGCAAACAATCAAATGAACAAGGACATTCAAGAAGCCATTGAACGATCAACGAACGACGTAGCGCGTATCACAGCGAAGGACGGTGTTACATGGAAGTTCATACCAGTCGCCACACCGCATTTCGGAGGACTGTGGGAGGCTGGCGTGAAATCTGCTAAAGGACATATCAAACGTGTCTTCGATGAGTCAAAAATAGTTCCAACGTTTGAAGAATTTACAACAGTTTTATGTCAAATCAAAGCCTGACTCAACTCTAGGCCAATAAAACCGATATTTAGTGATCCCAACGATCTAGAAGCTTTGACGCCAGGACATCTTTTAATTGGTCGCCCACTATTAGCACTTCCTGAACCAGACAAATCAAGCAGGACTCTACACGAACGTTTGCTGATCCTTACAGCAGTGCACCAGATATTCTGGAAAAGATGGTCGACTGAATATCTTCATAACCTTCAGAGACGAACAAAATGGACTAAAAACGCCGAAAATCCCGGAGTAGGAGAGCTAGTCCTCATAAAAGAGAATAATACACCTCTAACACAGTGGCCACTAGCACGAATTCACGAGGTGCAGCCCGGGTCAGATGGTAAGGTACGAACTGCAACAGTCAGATATCACGGCAATAAACTCAAACAAGTTGGAGTTGCAAATCTATGTCAACTTCCAGTCGAAATCTCGGAACAGCCCGCTGCGGCGTCGGTAGTGTCACTTCACACACAAACGTTAAAGCGATCAGTTCCAAAACAACTTCCGCAAAAACGAAAACAGGAAGAAGTGCCAGTCGAACAACCAAGAGCACAGCAAAAAAGAACTAGGATCGCGCCGTGCACATGGGCCACCAAGATATTGAACATGGCCATACTACTACTATCACTTCTAACATTAGGACTTGCCGATCCAAGGATTCAGCTAGGTAGGAACTCTACTTATAATATCTTTGCGCCAAATGGAGGATTCTACATCGAAGAATTGGGACCCACTCAAATAGTTAGAGGTAACTTGCGTCTAGAAGTGAATTATCCCATAAAATAAATACCCTACAAGATGAAAAAGATGTGACGAGCACTTGGAACCAAGTAGAAAATATGTGTCAAAAAACGAAAGAGTTATCTGATCTTACACACTGTGAGACTTTACTAATGCATCTAAATAACAAACGACATCATATTCTTGCTCAAATTCAGGAGATAGTCTCAAGACCGACGACAAACTCGAGATGACGTAAGGGTCTCTTGGGAAAATTACTTACAACCGTTTTTGGCGTCAACGATGAAGTATATCAGAATATCGACACCTGAGAACAAAACCAGCACAACATTTTGCAAACAACCACTCAACAAGCAATGTTGCTGAACAACCGAATAACGCAGTCTAATCTTCGAACGGAGAAAAAACTTGTACAATTTGGAAATAAAGTCAATCAAGTAATAAGCTCAATAAACGAAATGAATAAATGGTACGTTAAAGTTGACCACAACAGAATCAGCATACAAGTGATTTCGACCTATCTCACAGCGGTTGATTACTACGACGAAATCGAAGCCAAATATTCAAAATTAACATCAATGCTTCTCGGCCATGGAAATGTTCTCGACTTCCTCACCGTAGACCGCATAAATACCACGTTGCAGGATGTCTCTATGAAATTAGGCAGTCACTTCAGAATAATACGCACCCCACAAAGGCGATCATCGATGAAGAAACATGAAGATGAAATAAATGTTTACGGATATTTTTACATTGTCGAGGCAATCAAGTATGATTTGATCCATGTAACAGCGATACCTCACAAAAAGCAAGAACATAAATACTTGGTACCTATCATCAAATCATCAACAATAGCAGTCAGCTTTAATCATCAATTGTACTTCAATCTGGATGAAGAACAACTTAAAGCGTGCATGATTGAAGAAGACTTACATGTATGTATTCCTGATATGGTCAGGAACATGAACACCAACCCGAACTGTGCTTTAGACGAACTCTACAATAGGCACAAAAGGAAACCATGCCTAACGATCGAAATTGAAACAACACAAACTCTGTGGAAGGAGTTAATGATGACTAACACCTGGCTCTTCGTAACAGACAACCCAGCGGTAGCATCCGTGGTATGCAAGGACTCCAGAAAAGAAATCCTCCTGCAAAACATCGGTATAATACAGCTCAAGGACAACTGCATCATCCAGACCGACGAGATTACACTTCAGTCATCCGTGGAAGAACGTGGAAGGGTTATCAGCAGCTTGTCACGTGAAATACCTCCTCACGTTTTGGAGCATAGTTCAGCAACTGAGAGAAGCCATGAAACTATTTCTAAGGTTTCGGAACAGTTATTCAACGGAGCATCATATCCCACAACGGAGCCTGCAACTATACTTGCAACTATCAAGAAGCATGCCGCACCAACCACAACTACAATTCTCATCACCGTTATCATCGTTCTGATAATACTGCAATGTAGAAGATGTAGAAATACCTGGACCCCAACCAAAAAACAAGAATCCAATGCTGTGCAGCCAGATGCCGAATTAACACTTCAGGAAAGATTCAATGCAGTTCTTGCTGCCCGAGGCCCAACATGTTCAGTAGCAGAACAAGAGGCAGCATAAACAAATTGGTTTTTGATGACACAATTGGGTGAATGATCGCACATAATTACCAATCAAAGGTAAATATCTTTCATGTGCTATCATTCACCCAATTGACCCACTTTTTAGTGTAAAATGATCGCACAATGCATTTTTTTATATGTGTGCATTTTTCTAGGTAAATTTTCCGTATGCATTGTGCGATCATTAAACTTATAATATTTTTTACCATGTTAAGCATTTTGTCATTATATCATTTTTACTAGGTTAAGCATTTTAATAATTATAAATAGATGTTAAGTGAATTGAATAAAATCACTCCACCTTAAACCGGCAAGTAAAACGTATTTTTATTTTGTCACTCCTAGTTTCCCAAAACCTTCAAACTTTGTAGCAACGGCTGGTGTGGCCGGTGTCTACAAATCCTTCCATTTACTTAACCTGCTTCACTCGAGTTCCGAATCCCCGTTCTCGACTGAAGGTACTTCATCGGCTGCAACTTACGATTAAAACAGCTGGTGTGGCTGTGTTTAAAAGTTCCCTGCCGCCGAATCAGGCAATTTACATGATTTTTTTTTCATAGAAAATGTAAATAGAATGCTGGAATTTTTTCTCACAATATGTAATAAGTATTTAAGTACAAAATAAAATTTTTTTTTCTTCAAAATGATATCATGGTGCCTAGTTATATGGCGAGCGCCGTCATCACTTTCAAAAAAGATATCCACTTGGCGTAACCTGTACAAGTCGTAAATATTATCCGAATTTAAAAATTCAAAAATATTTCAGAAATATATTAATGTAGTTGGAGCTTATACCTATAAAATCAATAAAAACTCAAACAAACAAAAACCGGCGGGCATACGAAGTTTAAGTTTGAATTTTTTTTTAACTTAAAGGTGTTAAAAAAAATAGAAAGAATTTTTTTTTTCACTTTTTTGTTGGTATAAGCTCCAATGACTTAAGTTTACTTTAAACTAAAAAAAAAATTAAGTCGATAGCTTATTGGGTTCAAGCTCTAGAACTTACGCCAGTTCGCAAAATGTAGTTTCGAGAAAAACACGTTTAAAGTTTTCCTTGAGTACTTTTTCATATGGAAAATCTATAAAGTAGGTGCCTAAATGATACGATAGCTCACGTATGTAGTTGATTTCGATTAATCCGTTTAGGTACCATATTCTACATATGTTTAACTACGAAAATATTAAAAAAAAAATTGATTTTTGGATTGAGCTAAGGGCAAATGCCCCCTTAAATTAATTGAATAGACGTATTAACACTCTGCTATTGCGAAATTAGCCTAATGGTATAATTTATTTTCGTAGGATAGGACATTTTTTGAAATACCGTCTACTTTGCATATTTTGGGGTTTTCCAAAATCCTTTCGTCCTTTAATGAATACATATATATCCTTTCATTCATTCGTTTTCAGATCTCTGAACATAATATGTACCTGCTGCCCAAAATTGTATTAATCAGTGTTTACATAGTTTTCATTTCCTAAACATTATATACAACAAACAGTACAAAAATCTGCCAACACGGCTCTATATATTCTTCAAAGTTTAGCTTTCTATCCTTTGATATTTTCGAGAAATATAAGTGACACCTCCAAAAATTTTCTCTGCTGGAAGTCCATTGGGCTATAACTCCTGTAACAATTTGAAGATCATATCTGGTACGGTTCTTGATATGTAATAATTTAATTGTTTAACAAATGGCTCCACCTTACCCCTCCTCCGACCACACAACTCACTACCCAAGAAGATACCACTCGTAGGAGTATCATCCAATTCACCCATTAACGAAAGTTTTACTTAATATCTCTACGGGCTTGTGAGCTACGCGCATACAATCGTACCCTTAAGGAAAAATCTTCCAATGGTCTGGGCGCAACATTTTTGCTGTTCCGATAGAAGCACGGAACGCGTTCAATTCTAAGATGCGGTGTAGGTTACTATGTGACTGAAAAACTTAATATGATCATACTCCAGGATGCGGTCTAGGGGTTGAAAAAGGAAAAAACTTAAAAATAGGTGATTATTAAACAAGTGGAAGTGAAATGATATTCGATATCTGATTAGACCTGAGAGATATGGAAGAATTTATGAAAAAATAAATACCAAGTTTCAACTTTCTATCACTATAGGTTCTAAAGATATAAGCATCGGAACTTTTTCCTTTTCACCCTCACCCTCTACACCCACATCCCCAAAAATATTTTTATCTGCTAGGTCTCTTTTGGGCCTACGCTTGTTAAAAAATTTGAGCATCTATCTTATACTGTTCTTGAGATATGAAACGTGATTTTTTTTTTAAAATTTCTTATCTTCCCCATTCCGTGTGTTACCACGCCCTTAAAAAAATTTACTTTAAGCAATCTTTATTTGCCGACCTTTCTGCTCAAACCGAATTTCATTTTTCTAGTGCAATTGGTTCGTGAGATATCGTAATCTAAAGTTTTTCACCCCCACCCCCGTACGCCACTACCCCACCAAAAATTTCTTTTAACTCCTTTCTCCTAGCATAGGTACAGATATTTGTTAAGTTTTAATTTCGAGCCATCAACGGCTTAGGAGATATGGATTTTAGAATATGTCGATCTCGCATTTTTGCGTTTCGGACAAATTATTTTCCCCCCATTCTCACACCCCTTCACCCATATCAACAATTTTTTTTTTGCACATGGGCTCACTATCGAAATTCCATAGAAATTCCAAGTTTCAGCTTTTTTCGTCTAAAACCCTCTCCACTCCTCCCCCTCATACCCACACCCCTCTAAAAGATACCAGTCGTTGAGGTTCACCCAACCCACCCACCATAAAATTTCATGATAATACCTCAACGGGCTTGGGAGCTACGCGCCTTCAAACTATTTGGCGTAGGGCGTACAGACGGAAATTTTTTTTTTGTCCACTTTATGTAGTCCAAAAACGTGAAAATAAAATATTTCAGGGTAGCAAATTTTTTGGAAATTTCAGGTCGATCACAATACTTTATTATAAAATAAAAGTAAAAAAACCCTCATTTCGTCTGATCGCAGCCAACATTCATAATCGAATGAGCTAGTACACTTCAGGACTTCAGCGCACAATGCATAATAACCCTGAAGCTTCAAAAACAGCTCCGATTCACATCACGATCGCATTCGTTTTCTCATAGCGAACTGCATCGAGAGAGAGAGTTCGTATACGTGAACAAATGTCGATAAATTCCTTAGCGTTGGTAAGATTAGGCCGGCATTAGGTGTTAGGCCCGAAAAAAAATGTACCCGATTTCTTAGCATGGAATGGACATCTATGTGTAATTTGTCTATGGTCAAAAGCTATTTACATACACTCAACATGCCCCTTCTGCGTAACCTGCCTTAAGTGCGAAAGGTGCGAAACGACAGAAATACGATGGGCTGCGAATTGTGTGGTACCACAGCTATATTGTATGAATGTACACATATAGAAGGGTGCGTCGAAGAAAAGTCGAGAGCTGATGGACTTGTGCGACTGAGTTATCAGATTGGTTGATTTTTTGGTGCGGATAGAGCCTCGTTGCAAACGTTGAGTGTAAATGCACCATCAAGACCAAAATCCAATCGGACTGGCTTGACTTGCGTTTATGCGTGCGAACGGACTGGTTTTTTGGTCTATTCAGACTGGTATGGTCTGCACGTAAACGCGACCAGTGTACACCTTTGTACACTGGGTTGGGAACTGGTGTAAGTTCTTCTTCTTTACCATCTGTAAAAATTTATGGCTGTATGCAGATACAATTAGGCCGCGGTCCGAATTACGCTTTCTGCGCTTTTGGCACGCATACAACCGGTCCAAATTGCGCTCACGATGCATACGATTTGCATGGAGGGGTAATTTTCTGACGCTTACACTACTCATGGTTTCGAGCATAGGCACTGTGAGTACACTGTCGATCGGTCCGAATTATATGCGTCGTAAGCGTGCATACAATTCGGACCGACTGTAAGCACTGTTGGTAATGTAAGCACCGTGAGTGTAATTCGGACCGCGGCCTTAGCTTTTTGAATTTATGAAACTACTGGTTTGAATGAATATGTACAGTGTACCAATAATGTCTTCGTACAGTAGCTATTTGAAACTAAAGCGATTAAAAACAATAAATTGTTGCAAGAAATTTGAAAAAGTTTTGATGCAGATTTATGCATTAAACATTTTTAATTAATTTAGAAAAAAAAATTATCCATTGAAATTATTCAATACAAAGCTATTAACTAAAAATAAAACTAAGTCGACAATTTACCACCAATAATGTCTTCGTACATTTAAGGTTTCGCTTACCCTTCGATCTCTTTGCTGATAATTATCGATCATAATTATCACACACACATCACGGTTTGTAATAAGATTAAACAAACGAACAAGTGTGTTTACTGTCAAATGAAAATTTTATGAGTTTCGCTCAGTATAAATCGAAATAATGCCTGGCAGACACTTGTCGTTTGAAGAGCGTAAGCTTATATTGAATTTAAACGTAAAGGAGCAAAAGTCATACGCGGAAATAGCCAAACTACTGGATCGAAGCCGTTCCCCGATCCAATCTTTAATCGGGCGCTTTAAATATGAAGGCCGCGTAAAAAATAAGCCAAAATCAGGACGCCCTGCAATTCTCACTAATGCAGATCGGCTGCAAATCAAGCGTATGATTGCCAAGGATACGTTTATAAGTGCACCAAAAATTAGTGCAGAGCTCCTTCACTCCAATCACAAAGAAGTTCATCCGGAAACAGTACGGAAATGCGTGATTGATGCCGGATTTAAGTCTCGTACACCTCGCAGGAAGCCACTGGTAAGTGAAGTAAATTGCAAAAAACAATTGGACTTCGCTCGGCAGTACCAAAATGCATCTCTCGAGTTCTGGCGCAATGTTATATTTTCTGATGAGTCCAAATATAACATTTTTGGGTCTGATGGGAGACTTAGAGTGTGGAGAAAGCCAAGGGAAGCCTACAACCCCAAAAACACAATTAAAACCGTAAAACACGGCGGCGGCGGCGTGATGGTATGGGGCTGTATGGCCGCCAGTGGTGTTGGAAACTTGGAAATTATCGAAGGCATCATGGATCATCGGGCGTACATTGAAATCCGGAAAAGAAATTTGGAGCCAAGTGCTGAAAAATTGGGTGTATCAAAGGATTATTACTTTCAACAAGATAATGATCTTAAGCACATGGCTCATAATACTAGGATGTTCTTGGCGTTCAAAACTTTACATTTGCTTAAAACACCACCGCAAAGTCTTGACCTCAATCCCATTGAGCACATGTGGAATATGCTAGAAAAAAGGATCAGAACTCATCATATTAGCTCGAAACCTAAGTTAAAACAGGCTCTTCTGGATGAATGGGCGAAAATAGAGCCAAGTTATGCAAAAAAAATTGTAGAATCGATGCCACACCGCCTTAAAGCCGTGATTAAAAATAAAGGCTACACAACTAAGTATTAAAAAAAAATGTATCTATAGTTTTTAAGATTTTTGATGAACTTTTTTGTAAGTGTACGAAGACATTATTGGAGGCAAATTGTTGACTTTGTTTTCTTTTTAGTTAATAACTTTGTATTGAATAATATAAATGGATTTGTTTTTGTTTCTAAATTAAATAAAAATGTTAAATGAACAAATCTGCATTCAAACTTTTTCAAATTTCTTGCAACAATTTATTGTTTTTAATCACTTAAGTTTCAAATAGCTGCTGTACGAAGACATTATTGGTACACTGTATGTATGTACATGCAAGAATATTGAATGGCAGTAAATTTGCATTGATAGAAGTGAAAAAACATAGCAAATAAAAGAGTTCTTTTGCGGGATCTGCACCCTACACTTTCAGTGTAAAGTGTATTCCACATGTAATAATTTATGTAATTTTTTTTTTTCATAAAAATAATCACATTTTAAATTTTTCTGTCGATTCCGTTTGATTTAAAAAAAAAAAATGTAAATACAAAAAAATTTCTACTGATGTGTATGTCCTATCCATTGTCAATTCATAGAGATGTGTCAATCCCGTGTGATCGCATAGTTTTTCCGTACCATTCGTTGACAACGTAGGCGACAATCGAATTGACTACCAGCTTTGTCAATCTGATTGTTAATTTAGTTTTGAGACAGATATGACCAAATTGGTCATTCCGTGTGATCGTCAATTCGTCAAGAATTGACACAATGACGATAGACACTCCGTTGATACTGAAACGACGCATTTTTACGTGACGTCAGAGTGTCACCTCCACCGCGTCTCAGCCTTAAACACTTTTCGGACTTCTTCTCATAAAATAAAAAAGTCGGGCCATACTGTTAGAAGATTTTTTTTTGTTGTTTTAATTACTCTACTCTACTCTAGCATATCTACATATAGGTACCTACAAAGTTTTAACTTTCCAGAATAAGCAGTTTCTGAGATATGAAAAAGGCCTTCCCCCCTATCAATAATTTATTTTTCAGGGATATCTCTGTTACGACTCATTTCCTGCGTTATAGCCAAACAGAATTAACGTACTTGGCAACACTAAAAAGTATTTAATTATTAAACGTCACTTGTGAAAATAAGTGCTTGAATTTCGGTCGTGTTTTTGGTCGCGAATAATAAATATTAGCTAAGGAAAAGGAAAACGTTTTTTTTTTGTTATTCACGAAAAAGGGTAGTCAAATCGACTCCAAACGTCTCTATAGTATCCCTATACCAAGGCCGTAGCCAAAAAAACATTTCGTGGGGTGGGGGGTTCCGTGAAAAAAATATTATCACTCTTGTAAATGAAAACCGGAGATATCAGGTTTAAAGGGAGTTAGTGACTTGACGAGTTTTCATACAAATTTGTACCTTTTTCTCAGGAACCGCTCTACCGATTTTAATCAAACTTTTTACACTTATTATGTTAGTAAATCTTATGCTACTGAATGAAGGCATTTCAAAAATATTAAAAAAGTGTAAAACTTTTTCATATTTTTTAAACTTACATAAAAATATTTAGAATCAACTTTTTAAAAATTCCTTCAGTATAAATACCATGTTCCTATCTTTAAGCAAAAAAAAAATCATCTTGATATCTGTTATCAGTTTTTTTTTATATTGTTAATACAAATATCACACAGATGGCATTGGTTCTGTTTTCAAACCTTCTTCTGTTTTTTCTCAGATTATGTGTTGTTTTTCATTTGAAATATAATAAAAAAATCTGCCAACAGTCTGGGCGCAACTTTATTATATTTCCGGCAGAAGTTCAGAACGCGTTCAATTCGGTGATGCGGTGTATGTTACTATGTGATTGAAAACCTAACAAAAAGTTCGGGAAGCGGTTAGAAAAGGGTGTAACCTATGAATTAAATAATTGGGTCATATTCCGGGATGCGGTCTAGAGGTTGAAAAAAACAAAAATTAAAAATAGGTGATTATTAAACAAGCCTGGGGAAGTGAAAAGATATTCGATATCTGATCAGACCTGAGAAACATGGTGGAATTCATGAAAAAGTATACAACCAGTTTACACCCTCTTAGGGGTCGAATTTCAAAAAATCTTGAAAACACATTCTATGTATTCATATGAAGAATCCGTAGAATAAAAATGAATTCAATATTTCGAAAGACCTAGTAAATATGACGAAAGTCGTGAAAATATATGCATTTTATATTAACTGATATTTTTTTTTGCCCCCCCTTCTGAACGCCAATAAATATTCGAATTTTTTTTTTATCAGAATTACTTTTCTAGTTAATTTATATATACGTATCGAGTTTCAATATCTTAGCATAAGCCGTTCTAAAGTTAGGAAAAACACCCCCCACCGCCGTACCATACTACCCCTAAACAAAATTCTATTTTTCCACCATGCCACTACTATAGCTCTATCTAAATACCAAGTTTCAGCTTCCTATCACTTTAGATTCTTAAGATATAAGCATCGGAACTTTTTCTTTCTCACCCTTCCCCACCCTCACCCTCTACACCCACACCCCCAAACTTTTTTTCTATTAGGCCTACTTCTATTAGGCCTACTTCTGGTGAAAATTTGAAGCATCCATCTCACACTGTTATTGAGATATGAAACGTGTTATTTTTGAAAAATTCTTATCCTCTCCACTTACGTACTCCCCCGCCCCCTTCAAAGATTTTATTTTGATCAATCTTTATTTATCAAGCTTTATATCCAAACCGAATTTTGTTTTTCTGGTGCCACTGGTTTGGGAGATATCGTAATGTTAAGTATTTCAACGCCCACCCCCGTACGTCACTACCCCCACCCAAAAATTTTGTTTCAATCTACTCTCCTAGTATAACTGCAGATATTTGTTAAGTTTTAATTGCTTGCTATTAACGGTTTAGGAGATATAGATTTTAGAATGTGTCGATCTCGACTTTTTTGCGTTTCGGACGCATTGCTTCCCCCTCCACTCCCACACCCCTTCACCCATATCATCAATTTTATTGCAAATGGGTTCACTATCAAAGCTTTATAGAAATTCCAAGTTTCAGTTTCCTGACATGAGTGGTTGGTGAGTTCTAGAAACCAAAATTTTTGTCTAAAACGCTTCCCCACCTTCCCCCTCACACCCCCACCCCTGAAAATAATGTCAATTCAAGGGGTCTACCCAGTCTATTCCCAGAAAAAATTTTAATTTAGTACAAAAAAATTTTGAGGGCAGCAAATTTTTTTTTTTGAAAATCAATAGCAATACTGTATTATTACTAATTAAGTAAAATGCATATGAAAATGTATACCTACATAATACCAAAATATTACCGTACTTTCCCAATTTGAACTAACTTTTTGACCAGTTTTTCCGATCAGAAAAATCTGCTGTTTGTTTTATTTTGTGTAGAATTGAATGCGGAAAAATAATAAACTATACAATTTTTTTTTTTTAATTTTTTCGTATCCAAGTTACTAACCTTCTGAAGCTGATTTCATCAGAAGCAATTTGTTATCTCTTCAGAGACTAGGAGTTTTAAAAAATTTTGAAAACGTAAGCAAAGCATTCCCACCGCCTTGGTTTTTGAATTTAAAAAAATCGTGACATTTTATATCTCATCAGAACTTATGGATGGCAAAATTTTAAAAAAATGTGTACACCCTTGTGGGTTGAATATTCAAAAATTGAAAATGACTTTGTATGCGATTATAAAAAAAGTCTGTGGAAGTGAAATCTAATCTAATATTCAATATTCTTTCAAACCAAAAAAAGAGGTTTCAGCTGAGAAAATTATACATCTCTCTTATACTCCTTAGGATTGAATATCTAAAAATACTGAAATTGATTTTTTGGCAATTATGTATATTAGAAACCTTAGAAAGTAAAAATGAAGTCGATATCCCAAAAAATGTAAGCAACATGATGGAATTTGTGAAAAGCATGTGCAACACCCACTTGGAGGTTGAATATCCAAAAATCCTGAATGGAGTTAATAGATAAATATGAATATTCTTATGACTTATATTCTTTTAGGGATTGAAAAAGGAAAGAACTTAATAACAGATTTTAGGCAATTATTACGCAGGCCTGTGAATGTGAAAAGATATTCGATTTTTTATCAGAACCTAGGGATATAGCAAAATTCGTGAAAATGTATACTACCCGGTACACCATCATAGAAGTCGTATGTCCAAAATCTTGAAATTCGTATAGAATAAGCATTAATTTAATATTTAAGAAGACCTAAGAGATATGATCGAAATTCGTGAAAATATGTACACACTAGGGATGTTCCGAATAACCGTATTCGTATTCGTTTAAGCGAATATTCGCCAAATTTTCGGTATTCGTATTCGAAACCGTATTCGAAAAAATCAACCCGAATACTCGAATACTATTCGAATACTAAACAAGGTAAAAAATTGGTAAAAAACTGGTTGTTGATGATAAGAAAATTAAATGCATTCTTTGCTTATTATTGTTGCTGATATGAAATTAATAAAATAATTATTTTCTTTTGTTTTCTTAAATTAATACATTTTCTGTGATGAAACAAAGTCAGAGATAATCATTTTAAAAAGAAATAATGTACCTACTCATAATCAAATTTTAACAAAGGTAAATTAAATTTAATAAATAGCAATTTTGTTGCCTTTTCGCTCTGCAGTTTTGTTCGTATGGGATCGTAGATAAGTCCAGCATTGGTAAAAAATTGTTCTTTATGAATAAATTTCAAATGATTTTTCAATGCAGTGGTACTACTTCCTTTTCTTGAGATATCACTCTTACACTTATCGCACGTTGCAAAGTCGTGGCCGCTATTCACAGTCGTCATAAAGTTGGCTTTAAGTTAGAGCTGACTTTAATGTCATATAAATTATACGACACTAAAGTCAGCTTTAACTCAAAGCCAACTTTATGACGACTGTTAATAGCGGCAATTTTTGTTTTTTACAGAAAAATACTTCCAAATAACACTTGTCAATGTTTTAGACATTTTAGACACGCAAATAATCAATGCAATATTGCAATCACGCAAATAATGTAAATCTAAACGAGCAATTATCTGAAACTTTAAGCACAAAAAACCAAACGTTTCTACTGCGTGTAGAATGACGAAATGAAATAAATGCACGTGTGCATAAGTCGCTCGACTTATACATACAAACTTTATCTTGCGTAACCGTGTAACTCCGCGAAAATTTGGCGAATATTCGCTTAAACGAATACGGTTATTCGGTACATCCCTAGTGTGTACCAGTGGCGTGGCGTGATAATTCAACAAGGGGAAGCAAATGGTTAATATCCAAATTTTTTTATTATTATTCTACCTATCAATTTACTGCATATTGATTGAACCTCCTCCATTAGCACCCAGCAGGGATCTAGAAGGCTTTTTAGAACGTTGGTGTTTAGGTTGTCAGTCGCAGTCACCTACACCTAGCTCATCATTAAACGCTTTCCGGACTTCTATCAAAAAAATTGTAAAGTTTCGATCATAGTACCTACATATTGGCAAATTTTTTTTTATTTTTTGGAATAGAAGAGTCAATAGAAATAAATAATAATAATAAAATAATTCTATCTCATTAACCCTAAAAGTTTTTCGGAATTCGTTAAAAATGCTTGCATCAGAGTTTTCTTCGATTCAATATAATAATAGAAATAAAAGTGAATTAAATATCTCATTAGACCCAATATATAAAAATTCTTGAAAATGTACGCAACCTTTTTACACACCGTGAGGGGCTGGATATCGAAAAATTAGAAAAAAATATTTCTAGGTGCTTACATAAAGAGCTCGCAAAAGTAAAATTTATTTCGGCATGTCCAATATAACGAAATCGTGGAAATGTGAAAAAATCTCTTTTCACGGACAATTGTTTTACTCAACCTCTACGCTAATAAAAATCATTTTTTTTCTCTAATTACTTCATATACATACATATGTACGTACTAAGCTCCAACTTTCTTCTTCATAAGCCGTTTTTGAGATATAAAAAATCACCACCCATATATTTTTTTCTAGGACACCTCTTTATTAGCTCTATGTAGTAATTTTTTACCTTTTTATGGTTTGTAGTTTTTCAAAAATAAAAATGGATGTTATTTCCTTTCCACGCCCTCCCACCATCAGCCCCTTTACCAGTACCTCCAGAATTTGTTTTTCCAGTTAGAAGTGTACTGGACCTAACTCCTGTAAAATTTCTAAGATCATATATGGTACGGTTCTTGAAATATAAAAATGAAATATTTTAAAAATGGCCCCACTTTTGTGGTCTACCTCTTACATAATAAATTTTATATTCAATGAGCTTCTCCGCATATCCTATATACTCAAACTAAATTATACCTTCCTGATTGATTCGAAAGATATTCTAATCCAAAGTTTTTTACCCCAACCCCTACTCACCACCTTCTGATTTAAAAATTTTACTCTTGATTAATCTGCTACCTATTATTTCTTAAAACAACTACAAGTTTCAATCTTCTGACATCAACCATTCAGAAGATACGAATTTTATAATGTCTCAACCTCAGCTTTCAAGCACTCCGAAGACATTGCTTTCCCTCCACTCCCACACGCCGCAAACCTTATCGTAGACAGATTTTGCAGACAGATCCACTCTCATACTTTTATAGAAGTTTCGAGTTTCAGCATCCTAACATACCATAAGTGGTTCCTGAGATCTAAATCTAAATCTAAATTAAATATGTACAATTGAATTATTAACCACAATTCAATTGAAAACTTCAATCAGAATTCAATTCCAATCCTACTCTGGTAGCACCAATTTCTGATCAGATCTCTGCTCGCTGCAAGCTTCTCCGTTGCAGCCAAGAATGTGTTGTACGAAGTACGACCCGTGCAGATTGTGCAGAGATGCACAAATCTCATTGCTTCCACCGAGGCTTCTACCTTGCAGAGTGTGTGTGACGTCACAGTGAGTTTACAGCGAACTGATTTCAACGCTCATACATGCATTGCTTTTTCGCGGGGTGTTTTTCTGAGTTTCTTTTCGCTTGCCGTGGTGCTGCCAAGTCGGGTGTGTGCGATTTTCGCGTGTAGTTTCTTACGAACTTTTATTTAGATTGTGAAAATGTGTGAAGTAAAAATTTTTTTTTTACGATTTTTCTGCGCGTGAACCATTTGATTACATGTACATTAGTAGTAATAGTTTGTGATTAGGCTTGTGTCTCTACAAAAATGGTTGGAAACTTAAAGGTAACAATGGCTGTATTGAAATAAAATTAATTAGATTGGCTTGAAGGAAAAATGGTTAAGAAAAACGTATTTTAGATATATTTACTACTTTTCAGCAAAGTGTAAAGGAAGCAATGCTTCCCTTGCTTTCATGGACGCCACGCCACTGGTGTGTACATATTTCCACGAATTTCGATCATATCTCTTAGGTCTTCTTAAATATTAAATTGATGCTTATTCTATACGAATTTCAAGATTTTGGACATACGACTTCTATGATGGTGTACCGGGTAGTATACATTTTCACGAATTTTACTATATCCCTAGGTTCTGATAAAAAATCGAATATCTTTTCACATTCACAGGCCTGCGTAATAATTGCCTAAAATCTGTTATTAAGTTCTTTCCTTTTTCAATCCCTAAAAGAATATAAGTCATAAGAATATTCATATTTATCTATTAACTCCATTCAGGATTTTTGGATATTCAACCTCCAAGTGGGTGTTGCACATGCTTTTCACAAATTCCATCATGTTGCTTACATTTTTTGGGATATCGACTTCATTTTTACTTTCTAAGGTTTCTAATATACATAATTGCCAAAAAATCAATTTCAGTATTTTTAGATATTCAATCCTAAGGAGTATAAGAGAGATGTATAATTTTCTCAGCTGAAACCTCTTTTTTTGGTTTGAAAGAATATTGAATATTAGATTAGATTTCACTTCCACAGACTTTTTTTATAATCGCATACAAAGTCATTTTCAATTTTTGAATATTCAACCCACAAGGGTGTACACATTTTTTTAAAATTTTGCCATCCATAAGTTCTGATGAGATATAAAATGTCACGATTTTTTTAAATTCAAAAACCAAGGCGGTGGGAATGCTTTGCTTACGTTTTCAAAATTTTTTAAAACTCCTAGTCTCTGAAGAGATAACAAATTGCTTCTGATGAAATCAGCTTAAGAAGGTTAGTAACTTGAATACGAAAAAATTAAAAAAAAAAATTGTATAGTTTATTATTTTTCCGTTTTAGACGAAAAATTTTGGTTTCTAGAACTCAGCAACCACTCATGTCAGGAAACTGAAACTTGGAATTTCTATAAAGCTTTGATAGTGGACCCATTTGCAATAAAATTGATGATATGGGTGAAGGGGTGTGGGAGTGGAGGGGGAAGCAATGCGTCCGAAACGCAAAAAAGTCGAGATCGACACATTCTAAAATCTATATCTCCTAAACCGTTAATAGCAAGCAATTAAAACTTAACAAATATCTGTAGTTATACTAGGAGAGTAGATTGAAACAAAATTTTTGGGTGGGGGTAGTGACGTACGGAGGTGGGGTTGAAATACTTTACATTACGATATCTCCCAAACCAGTGGCACCAGAAAATCAAAATTCGGTTTGGATATAAAGCTTGATAAATAAAGATTGATCAAAGTAAATTCTTTGAAGGGGGCGGGGGAGTACGTAAGTGGAGGGGATACGAATTTTTCGAAAATAACACGTTTCATATCTCAATAACAGTGTGAGATGGATGCTTCAAATTCTTACCAGAAGTAGGCCTAATAGAACCCTAGTAGGGAAAAAAAGTTTGGGGGTGTGGGTGTAGAGGGTGAGGGTGGGGAAGGGTGAGAAAGAAAAAGTTCCAATGCTTATGCTTGGTATTTAGATAGAGCTATAGTAGTGGCAAGGTGGAAAAATAGAATTTTGTTTAGGGGTAGTATGGTACGGTGGTGGGGGGTGTTTTTCCTAACTTTAGAACGGCTTATGCTAAGATATTGAAACTCGATACGTATATATAAATTAACTAGAAAAGTAATTCTGATAAAAAAAAAATTCGAATATTTATTGGCGTTCAGAAGGGGGGGCAAAAAAAAATATCAGTTAATATAAAATGCATATATTTTCACGACTTTCGTCATATTTACTAGGTCTTTCGAAATATTGAATTCATTTTTATTCTACGGATTCTTCATATGAATACATAGAATGTGTTTTCAAGATTTTTTGAAATTCGACCCCTAAGAGGGTGTAAACTGGTTGTATACTTTTTCATGAATTCCACCATGTTTCTCAGGTCTGATCAGATATCGAATATCTTTTCACTTCCCCAGGCTTGTTTAATAATCACCTATTTTTAATTTTTGTTTTTTTCAACCTCTAGACCGCATCCCGGAATATGACCCAATTATTTAATTCATATGTTACACCCTTTTCTAGCCCGCATCCCGGAATATGACCCAATTATTTAATTCATATGTTACACTTTTTTCTAGCCGCTTCCCGAACTTTTTGTTAGGTTTTCAGTCACATAGTAACATAAACCGCATCACCGAATTGAACGCGTTCTGAACTTCTACCGGAAAAATAGTAAAGTTGCGCCCAGACTGTTGGCAGATTTTTTTATTATATTTCAAATGAAAAACAACACATAATCTGAGAAAAAACAGAAGAAGGTTTGAAAACAGAACCAATGCCATCTGTATGATATTTGTATCAACAATATAAAAAAAAACTGATAACAGATATCAAGATGATCTTTTTTTGCTTAAAGATAGGAACATGGTACTGAAGGAATTTTTAAAAAGTTGATTCTAAATATTTTTATGTAAGTTTAAAAAATATGAAAAAGTTTTACACTTTTTTAATATTTTTGAAATGCCTTCATTCAGTAGCATAAGATTTACTAACATAATAAGTGTAAAAAGTTTGATTAAAATCGGTAGAGCGGTTCCTGAGAAAGAGGTACAAATTTGTATGAAAACTCGTCAAGTCACTAACTCCCTTAAAACCTGATATCTCCGGTTTTCATTTACAAGAGTGATAATATTTTTTTCACGGAACCCCCCACCCCACGAAATGTTTTTCTGGCTACGGCCTTGGTATAGGGATACTATAGAGACGTTTGGAGTCGATGACTGTTGATGATGTTGACTACCCTTTTTCGTGAATAACAAAAAAAAAAACATTTTCCTTTTCCTTAGCTAATATTTATTATTCGCGACCAAAAACACGACCGAAATTCAAGCACTTATTTTCACAAGTGACGTTTAATAATTAAATACTTTTTAGTGTTGCCAAGTACGTTAATTCTGTTTGGCTATAACGCAGGAAATGAGTCGTAACAGAGATATCCCTGAAAAATAAATTATTGATAGGGGGGAAGGCCTTTTTCATATCTAAGAAACTGCTTATTCTGGAAAGTTAAAACTTAGTAGATATGCTAGAGTAGAGTAGAGTAATTAAAACAACACAAAAAAATCTTCTAGCAGTATGGCCCGACTTTTTTATTTTATGAGAAGAAGTCTGAAAAGTCTATCGTCATTGTGTCAATTCTTGACGAATTGACGATCACACGGAATGACCAACTTGGTCATATCAGTCTCAAAACTAAATTAACAATCAGATTGACAAAGCTGGTAGTCAATTCGATTTGTCGCCTACGTTGTCAACGAATGGTACGGAAAAACTATGCGATCACACGGGATTGACACATCTCTATGAATTGGCAATGGATAGGACATACACATCAGTAGAAATTTATTTGTATTTACATTTTTTTTTTAAATCAAACGGAATCGACAGAAAAATGTAAAATGTGATTATTTTTATGAAAAAAAAAAAAATTACATAAATTATTACATGTGTAATACACTTTACACTGAAAGTGTAGGGTGCAGATCCCGCAAAAGAACTCTTTTATTTGCTATGTTCTTTCACTTCTATCAATGCAAATTTACTGCCATTCAATATTCTTGCATGTACATACATACATATTTATTCAAACCAGTAGTTTCATAAATTCAAAAAGCTAAGGCCGCGGTTCGAATTACACTCACGGTGCTTACATTACCAACAGTGCTTACAGTCGGTCCGAATTGTATGCACGCTTACGACGCATATAATTCGGACCGATCGACAGTGTACTCACAGTGCCTATGCTCGAAACCATGAGTAGTGTAAGCGTCAGAAAATTACCCCTCCATGCAAATCGTATGCATCGTGAGCGCAATTTGGACCGGTTGTATGCGTGCCAAAAGCGCAGAAAGCGTAATTCGGACCGCGGCCTAATTGTATCTGCATACAGCCATAAATTTTTACAGATGGTAAAGAAGAAGAACTTACACCAGTTCCCAACCCAGTGTACAAAGGTGTACACTGGTCGCGTTTACGTGCAGACCATACCAGTCTGAATAGACCAAAAAACCAGTCCGTTCGCACGCATAAACGCAAGCCAAGCCAGTCCGATTGGATTTTGGTCTTGATGGTGCATTTACACTCAACGTTTGCAACGAGGCTCTATCCGCACCAAAAAATCAACCAATCTGATAACTCAGTCGCACAAGTCCATCAGCTCTCGACTTTTCTTCGACGCACCCTTCTATATGTGTACATTCATACAATATAGCTGTGGTACCACACAATTCGCAGCCCATCGTATTTCTGTCGTTTCGCACCTTTCGCACCTTTCGCACTTAAGGCAGGTTACGCAGAAGGGGCATGTTGAGTTTATGTAAATAGCTTTTGACCATAGACAAATTACACATAGATGTCCATTCCATGCTAAGAAATCGGGTACATTTTTTTTCGGGCCTAACACCTAATGCCGGCCTAATCTTACCAACACTAAGGAATTTATCGACATTTGTTCACGTATACGAACTCTCTCTCTCGATGCAGTTCGCTATGAGAAAACGAATGCGATCGTGATGTGAATCGGAGCTGTTTTTGAAGCTTCAGGGTTATTATGCATTGTGCGCTGAAGTCCTGAAGTGTACTAGCTCATTCGATTATGAATGTTGGCTGCGATCAGACGAAATGAGGGTTTTTTTACTTTTATGTTATAATAAAGTATTGTGATCGACCTGAAATTTCAAAAAAATTTGCTACCCTGAAATATTGTATTTTCACGTTTTTGGACTAAATAAAGTGAACAAAAAAAAAAATTTCCGTCTGTACGCCCGACGCCAAATAGTTTGAAGGCGCGTAGCTCCCAAGCCCGTTGAGGTATTATCATGAAATTTTTATGGTGGGTGGGTTGGGTGAACCTCGACGACTGGTATCTTTTAGAGGGGTGTGGCTATGAGGGGGGAGGAGTGGGGAGGGTTTTAGACGAAAAAAGCTGAAACTTGGAATTTCTATGGAATTTCGATAGTGAGTCCATGTGCAAAAAAAATTTGTTAATATGTGTGAAGGGTTGTGAGGGTGGGGGGAAAATAATTCGTCCGAAACGCAAAAATGCGAGATCGACATATTCTAAAATCCATATCTCCTAAACCGTTGATGGCACGAAATTAAAACTTAACAAATATCTGTACCTATGCTAGGAGAAAGGAGTTAAAAGAAATTTTTGGTGGGGTAGTGGCGTACGGGGGTGGGGGTGAAAAACTTTAGATTACGATATCTCACGAACCAATTGCACTAGAAAAATGAAATTCGGTTTGAGTAGAAATGTCGGCAAATAAAGATTGCTTAAAGTAAATTTTTTTAAGGGCGTGGTGACACACGGAATTAGGGGGGATAAGAAATTTTCAAAAAAAATCACATTTCATATCTCAAGAACAGTATAAGATAGTTGCTCAAATTTTTTAACAAGCGTAGGCCCAAAAGAGACCTAGCAGATAAAAATATTTTTTGGGGATGTGGGTGTAGAGGGTGAGGGTGAAAAGGAAAAAGTTCCGATGTTTATATCTTAAAAACCCATAGTGATAGAAAGTTGAAACTTGGTATTTATTTTTTCATAAATTCTTCCATATCTCTCAGGTCTGATAAGATATCGAATATCATTTCACTTCCACGGACTTGTTTAATAATCACCTATTTTTAAGTTTTTTTCCTTTTTCAACCCCTAGACCGCATCCTGGAGTATGATCATATTAAGTTTTTCAGTCACATAGTAATCTACACCGCATCTTAGAATTGAACGCGTTCCGTGCTTCTGTCGGAACAGTAATAATGTTGCGCCCAGACCATTGGAAGATTTTTCCTTAAGGGTACGATTGTATGCGCGTAGCTCACAAGCCCGTAGAGATATTAAGTAAAACTTTTGTTAATGGGTGAATTGGATGATACTCCTACGAGTGGTATCTTCTTGGGTAGTGAGTTGTGTGGTCGGAGGAGGGGTAAGGTGGAGCCATTTGTTAAACAATTAAATTATTACATATCAAGAACCGTACCAGATATGATCTTCAAATTGTTACAGGAGTTATAGCCCAATGGACTTCCAGCAGAGAAAATTGTTGGAGGTGTCACTGTTATTTCTCGAAAATATCAGGATAGAAAGCTAAATATTGAAGAATATATAGAGCCGTGTTGGCAGATTTTTGTACTGTTTGTTGTATATAATGTTTAGGAAATGAAAACTATGTAAACACTGATTAATACAATTTTGGGCAGCAGGTACATATTATGTTCAGAGATCTGAAAACGAATGAATGAAGGGATATATATGTATTCATTAAAGGACGAAAGGATTTTGGAAAACCCCAAAATCTGCAAAGTAGACGGTATTTCAAAAAATGTCCTATCCTACGAAAATAAATTATACCATTAGGCTAATTTCGCAATAGCAGAGTGTTAATACGTCTATTCAATTAATTTAAGGGGGTATTTACCTTTAGCTCAATCCAAAAATCAATTTTTTTTTTTAATATTTTCGTAGTTAAACATATGTAGAATATGGTACCTAAACGGATTAATCGAAATCAACTACATACGTGAGCTATCGTATCATTTAGGCACCTACTTTATAGATTTTCCATATGAAAAAGTACTCAAGGAAAATTTTAAACGTGTTTTTCTCGAAACTACATTTTGCGAACTGGCGTAAGTTCTAGAGCTTGAACCTAATAAGCTATCGACTTAATTTTTTTTTAGTTTAAAGTAAACTTAAGTCATTGGAGCTTATACCAACAAAATAGTGAAAAAAAAAATTCTTTCTATTTTTTTTAACACCTTTAAGTTAAAAAAAAATCAAACCTAAACTTCGTATGCCCGCCGGTTTTTGTTTGTTTGAGTTTTTATTGATTTTATAGGTATAAGCTCCAACTACATTAATAAATTTCTGAAATATTTTTGAATTTTTAAATTCGGATAAAATTTACGACTTGTACAGGTTACGCCAAGTGGATATCTTTTTTGAAAGTGATGACGGCGCTCGCCATATAACTAGGCACCATGATATCATTTTAAAGAAAAAAAAAATTTATTTTGTACTTAAATACTTATTACATATTGTGAGAAAAAATTCCAGCATTCTATTTACATTTTCCATGAAAAAAAAATCATGTAAATTGCCCTATTTTTAGGTCAGCTAGAGGCGAATACCCCTTAATGGAGGTACATCGACCTTTTTTTAAATAGGCCGGGATATGCCACGAAATGAATAAAATGAGGAAACCCCAACAATTTAAACCTTTAATCCGTGGAAATACCAAATATTTTTAAACATGGCAACAAGAAAATAACATCATACATACGTTTGACCCAAATCCCAAAAAAAATTAATTCCTTTGATTTTACTATTGTATATTTATAAGAAATAAAACTTTATATTAAGCTACGATATATACATATATGTATTCAACTCCTTTTTAACCACATAATTTGTTGTCCCACCTCTGTTCTTCAACGGAAATCTACATTTATTTTCATTGATATTAGTTTTCTACTATAAGTACCATATTACATGTATGGTTTAGACTTGCTAGTATACTTATTTTTAATACTTGTAAATACTGGCATTAAGTTCTCTATATGAAGAATGAATCTGCAGATTTTCAAATCAGCATGTTTTGCTTTCTACACTAAAAATATGTCTGCAGATATTGAGTCTACTTCCTGTCTAAATTCTAAGATCCTTTTTGAAATAGTTTTTGGGAAATGTTATGTTATTCTAAAAACAATCAGTATCACCTGCATTTTTCTTCTACGAAAACACCTTCTAAAATGTTATTTTCCGCATATGTTACTTCCTTCGAACACATAATTTCAGGGCAATAAAACATATCTTAAATTTCGGTAAAGCAAAATTGTTATTGTAGAATTCAGACAACATCGTGTTGAAGAGAGAGGCTTCGTGCTTTTACGATCATCGGCCGCAACTCAGAAGAGAGACATGAACTCACACACACATATTAGGTAGTTTAGGTTCATTTGAAATAATTTCTCGAGACCACTTTCCATAGGAAGAATTTTTTGTAAGGGAATGGACATCTATGTGTAATTTGTCTATGTTTTGACATAGCAAAGAACACTGGGCCCCTATCACAGAACTCGAAACGTTATTTCGCACAACTCGAAAGTGATGTACGAAAAATTTCAATAGAGGCATCACAGAATACGAACGAAACGTATGGAAAGCATTACCTCATTAAATCGAACAAAAATTCGATTCGTAATAGATTTTCATTTCAATTTGTACAATTAATTGTTAAATTCAATGTCAGAATCAGATTCGCCAAACATAAATTAGGATTAATAGTTGTTGTTTTTATTGGTGAATTAGGAAAAATGTGGTTTTAGCGAGTATATACACAATATACTCGTTAAAAATGAGTCTTTTATGAGTTATAAATGATAGTTTTTATGAACTAAAAAAAAGAGTTTTTATGATTTCAAAGTAAGTTATTTATTTGTTATAAATAATTAAATATAGATAAATATTAATGGAATTTTTCATGGTAAGCTACCTACCATAGAAGCAAATTTGATTAAATGTTAATTTAAATTTGTGACCTTTTGCCAATTCTTTTGAAAAAATTTGTACTTAAAGAACTAGTGAAAAATATAAATTCTCGCAATATAAAAAAAAAATACGACAAAATTTCGATAGAATACAAAAACAAACGAGTACAAAAATTTTCGAAAGAATCAGTGATAAGGTCACAACTTTTGCAATTCGTAATGGGATGACCCTATTAAAGCAATACACAATATTTATGAATTAATTTTATATATACTTACATATACTAAATATAATAATGGTCACTTTTCACTTAACTAAATTGAAAATATATTTTGCTTAACTTATAAAGCCGAGACCTGCGACTGACGACTGATTCGTCTCGATGCGAACTACGGGGTGGAAACTAGAAAAGAAAAAACACAAGAAAAACAAGATTCAAGGGAATTTAGGTATTTACGATACCGCTCATCCCTTTCAGGGCCATTGTGCGCGCTTATCGCTGTATGCTGATCGTTCGTTTATTGTTTTATGGGCAGCTCTTGCCCTACATGTGCGGTATAACTATCGCGAAACTATCGTTTTTAGTAAACGCTCGTGAAATCGTTTGCTGGGAAGCCTAAAACAATTAAACTACACAACAAATAAGCACATACGTATGTGCATATCTGTACTTTATTGTTTAATGTATTATTTTAGTTTAGCAGTTTAAACCAAAACATTTGTCGTTTTTGACAATTACCTATAAAAACAACAAATGAGGAATTAATTCACTCTTGGCCCGCCTTCCATCGAGCTTAACCGATTTCTATCGCAACCGTAGGAAAAGTAAATGTACATAGATAATGAATGATACATTATTGATTTCTTGTTATTTTTGTTTCTCAATACAGTTGGCAAAAAAATAAGCTTGATTTTCAGTATGTACTTTAAGTTGTTTGAGAATTTGGGGGGGGGGGGGGGGGGGGGTCCGTACCCTGTCGGACCCCGCTCGGCTACGGCCTTGCTCTATACAGTCTTAAATTTATAGCTTTCTATCCTTTGCGGTTTTCGAGAAATTGAAATCAAAATTTTTTCATTTCCACCCCCTCTCATCATCACTCCCTACACGCACACCCTTTTTCTCCAATAGAGGTCTACCAGTCCTAACTCATCATATCTGATACGGTTCTTGAGATATAAAAATTTAATTTTCTGATTTCATATCACCTCTACTTCACCACTAGTTTCTAATATCCTAGTATCTGTTAAGGCAACTAACTACAAAGTTTCAGCCATCTGACATCAATCGTTCATGAAATATGGATTTTAGAATGTTTCAATCTCAGATTTCAAGCGTTTTGAACGAGTGGGGAACTTGCACACCCCTCAGCTATTTTGCAAATGGGTTCACTATCATGGTACTTAAATAATAAATAAGTTCCAACTTTCAACCTCGTAGCGTGTTGTGTTTCAGGCCTTGGAAAAACTATTTTGACTTGAGAAAGTCAAAATAGTCGAAGGATGGGTAAAGGTTCGGGACAGAATGGGCCAATTCCTCCTACGTCTGAACTGGCGGCTGAAGTAGAACGGAAGCGACACGCTTGCTGGCGGCCGGGACTAGCTACGGCAGTGTGGGGTGGTTCTTGTTCTACCTCAGACCATAAACCCTAGGCCTAGACAACAAAAATTTCGTGTCGGCTTACTATCTTCCCAATAGGTCGTGAAAGACCAAGAAGCGGTGGAGTTGCACGACTTCGCGATTTGTCAGGGCGCTTAGGTGTAAGTAGCGCCCTGTTCTGCCCACCTTACCTCAGCCACGACTGTCCTCAAAACATTTCAGCGTCGTGGCCCCTTGTTGAGGTTCGGGGCGAAGGAGCTAACCGCTCGGGTTCATTTTCGAATTTCGCCTTTAGCCTTTCATCATTTTACGAGACCGTTTATGCGCGAATTAAGGTCTACAACAACAACAAAAAAATAATTGCTGAAAACAAAAAAAAAATCTGAAGAAAAAAATAAAGAAAACAAAAAAAACTCACCCCATTAATTTTAGTTGAATCTTCTGTTATTCTTTTTGGTTTATATTATTTAATTATTATTTAAATCTTCTGTCCGTCTGTCCTGTCGTCTGGTCATTTAAATTTTTATTTTAAAATTACTTAATTCATTTTTTTTTTTATTCAATTTCTATTTAACCCATATTTTAGTCAATTTTTAATTCAATTTTTAAATCATTCCTTGTGTGTTTTTATTTCATTTTTAAATTTTTGTTAGATGCTTTGTAGGTTTTACTTCATTTTAAACGTTGTAGTTCGTATTTATCAATATTAACGACTCAATGATTCGATATAACAATTCCACGCGGGTTGGCGATCTTGCGCTACACAACTAGCCAAAAGGAACGCGAATCCCGAACAGCTAACTCGTTTCTTCTTTTTTTAATCAACTCTACTTCTTCGTTTTAATTTTTATCTTTTATTTCCTTCCTTGAACCTTCCATGCACAATTTTTTTTTTCAATTTGTTCATTCAACACCACAAGAAATTCCGAGCAGAAGCAATTTCAGGGGATCGACGAGATCCGAGTTGCATCACTTGGATCAGATGTTCACTTAAATTACTCAAATCGTTCAGACGGACGGTAGAAAAACAAAAAAAAATGGTCCGACGAAGTATTCCAAATACGGGCCACTTCGCGGCCACTACCACTTAGCAACGCAAAACCACACAAGAATCCCCAAAAAACAAAACTTTTAGGACACCATCTACTCGAGCTTCAGTTCTTCGTGCACGGAATTATTTAAGGAAAATTGAAGCAACGAAACGAAGAACAAAACGCACAGCGAAAACGCGAAATTCGAAAATTACGTTAAGCACAGAAAAATTTCGAAACTCATCCCCGAACAGACGTGCGCTTCTCTCCCCCCGACCGTACCGGACTTCTCAAGCGCTCGTTTGAAGAAAAAAAATGCGAAGCACCGCGCCTCCGGCCACTAAAATATCGCGTGCGAATCTATTCCAATCCCGATGACAAAACACATTAAGCATAGATGCGATCTGACACAAGCCTGATCGCTGAGCGCGGAAAACGACGATGTGACGTGAAATTCTTCGGTAGTTCCCTAAATTTCTCATGCGGTGCCCCAGAGCTCGTTTAATGATTCCACCAAGAAAATCAGAACCGCGTTGATCACAGGGAAATGTGGCGCGCCAGTGTATAAAACAACCTCACGAACGACGACAATCTTCTGCGGTCTTTTATTGCAGCTTAATCCAGGATCCGGGTATTAATTCCTGTGTCCATTGATCCGCACAATTCCTGACAGGTGCTTGTGACATACGACAGCACCTCTGGGGGACGAAATTTCTTAACGCAAGAATTAACCCAACTAAACTTTTGCGAAATGGCTCCTGGATTTTGGCCCTTCTCTTCGTGCACTATGGGACTAACGAACACTTTCGGCGCCGGTCTAGCGGGCACAAGCTCGCGTACAACGTTCCGGTCGAGTAGGATTCGTGATACAATTGAAACCCCCGCTTTACACGATGAACTTAATCTTTTTTTTCCGATCGCTTTAACTCGCTCGCGTGGTGTCTGACACTCCTGTCACTTCCGGCCTTGATCGATTAGCCGAAACTTTCGTCAAAAAATTTCCTTTTTCGTGTGCCTTAAGTTGGTGCAGGTGTTTTCGACTCTCACCGTCGATGTGCCGAACGAAATTGTGTTGCCAGCGACTCGCGACGACCCAACAAGCGTAAGCGGTTCCTGAGATCTAAAAACCAAAACATTTCATCTACCATAAAACCGGAAAATTTTAGAAACTTTTTGTATGCGCTTATATTGAATGCGATGAAAAGATATAACTAACTTCGTGGAAATGCGAAAAAACTCTTCTTACGGTAACTTTTTTTTCACATCTTCAGACGCCAATAGAAATCGGCCAACAGTCAGGGCGCGACTCTAATTTTATGGGTTGAAGTCCAAAACGTGTTTAATGCTGCGAAACGGTCTAGCATAAGCCGTTTCTGAGATACGTAAAATCACCCCCGTATCTTGCTTCCTCTCTCAAAAACCGCTCTATTGACAAATATACCATGTGCTCTGGTGGTAAATTTCGGAACTATATATGGTAGACAGAAAGTGGCAGTTGCATGTTTTTTTCAGACAAAATTGAGATTGAGCTCAAATAAGAGGGTCCTACTACAAAATATTACTTCAAGTGAACTTAAATTATGGTTATAATTCAATAAGAAGGACATATGTATCATAACATATCAAAAACAACATTATTTTTTTTAAGAAATCAATTTAAAGTGCTAAAATAAAAGAAAAAAGTATTGAAAACACGGTCTACGTTCTTTTCAAATAATTTAATAATTATTTCATATATCTTTTTCCTGGAATATTAAACATTTCAGAAGTTATTTCGAAGTTTATACCTCCCATTCATATGGAAAAATTGTTCATTTTCTGACTTCGTTGTGCGGGATTGAGCCCACGATTTTCGAAATGTAGAACCGGAAACGAGAACCTTATTATCAACCAAACCGTTCGCCATCAATATTTATCATGTCTTTCATAATGAAATTAAGAGAGAATCGAAAATTCACCGAGCTCCGAATCGTAAAAATACACACGAACCGCCCTACAACAGTCAGCTGACGAAAATGTGTCTACCATATCTTGTAGTTTTTTTTCCACCAGGAGATTTCCAACTTTACCATTCGTCAATAAAGAAAGAATTCGAATTTTTCACCCACACCCTTAAAATTTTCTCCGCTAGAGGTCTACTGGTCCTAACTCCTGTAAAAATTTCAAGATCATATTTGATACGGTTCATTAGATATAAAAATTAAATTTTTGGAAAAGTGACTGCTCCACACCATCCGCGTTTCACCTCCGACATGAAACATGCAACAAAATTTGTCAGAAATTTGTAATCTGAAGCTGGGTTTCCATATGTGAAAATTTTCTGTAACATTATGTGGGCCAGATCAGTTATCCAATCAGATTACAAATCTCTGATAAATTTTGTTGCATGTCGCTAGTCGGAGATTCTCCGACTTTTTATGTGCGACAACAATTTCAGTTCAAAGGATTCTCGAAAATTTCAGTTCATTTCACGCGCTAAAATGGAGATCTCAACCATTTTAGCAAACTACCAATATTTATGAGATGGCCATAATTTAATCCAAATGTAAATGTGTTACAAATGTAAACTCCAGACTGAAGAGTGTGACACATTTTTGTCGTGACAAATTTCTGTCACAGAAAATTGTCGCTTGGAAACACAGCTTAATTGGATAACTGATCAGTCACACACATAGAGCTAGTGGAGACGAGAAGTCACTGGTTTTGTATAAAGCGCTTTGAATCCAAAAATACAGTGAAAAGTGAGACAAAACAGGTTCGTTATATCAAATTGTTGTTGTTTTAAAGTGTGAGTGAGTGAGACAAAACAGAAGTTTTATGTCAATTTGTTGTTGTTTTGCGTGCAAGTGAATGCGACGACGTCCGATTTCAACTCAATTGCTGCTTGTTATCTCCAGTAGGTAATACTCCGCTTTTCGCGTGCATGTTTTTGCGCGCGCAAAAAGTAGTTGGAGCGGAGCGCGCGTTAGCCAAACACCAACGCGAAAAGGGAGTTTTAATCCCTTTAGCCCCGCAGGGCTGCGCAAAAGATCGTTGGAGCGAAGCGCGCGTCAGCCAAACACGCGCAGTTCTTTCCACGCGAAAAGCGAGTTAAAATCCCTTTAGCCCCGCAAGGCTGCGCAAAAGGTAGTTTTAATCACCCAAAACGAATAATTTTTGTACATTTCTTACAACTTTTCCTGCCATTTTCCAATTCTGATGTGGAACCCATTCCATAAAAGTTTGAATGTGGCAATGCTGGTCTCAGGGAAATGTCACTTTGAAGGCAATTTTGTACCGCAAAAGGTAAGGAAAAATGAAAATTTCAAAACGCTATAACTTTGTATTTCAGGGTTTGCCAGAGTTGAAACATAGCGCAATATGTTTCAAAATACCTATATAATAAATGAAAAATATTTTTTTTTATTCTTAGGTTGGGGCTCAAACGGTATCTTTTAAATTTCAGGGTAGCAATTATTTTTAAATTTTAGGTCAATAAAAATACTTTATTATCAAAAATAATAATGTAGGGAGATTCTGTGATTCCGAGATTCTGTGAAATGGGTAATAGTTATAAAATCCTTTTCATGCAAAATCGATAACTTAGGATGTTGGCTTAGTCATGTATTCGTGAAATTAAATTATTGATGCTGATAAAAAAGTTAACTAACTCTTTCCCACTACTGGGGTAAAGTGCGCCCTTCGAAGGGGTATAGTATAATTTCATCCAAAACTGGAGCAAAAGAATATGGCAATGGATCAATTAAGACAAACAATATGATTTTAATAAATTGAAATGAAATTAAGTGTGTTGACAGCATGCTCTAGGTCAATTGCATTTTTCATCGCAACTTGAGTCCACTGTTGTTGCATTTGCATTTGTTGTATGATCTAGCCATGTTAAAATTGTTATTTTTAATTATCAAATAAAATTATATTGGTATGCGGTAAAATTCGCCCGGGGCTCACTTTACCCTGAATGAACTCTAAATAGTAAGCATTTGCTAAAATTTATATACTTTTTAAATAATCATCAAATCTTACTCCGTACCCCGATCCAAACAATTATCAGTCGCTAACAAGTTTTTATTATCCAATTATTAAACACTGATATACTGATATAGTACCAAAACCGTAATATGAGAAAATTCAAGGAACTGTAATTAAAGTGGATTTCTTTTATAGTGCATTGTGGTCAATGCTTGAAGCTTTATCGTATAATTTTTTTTTTCTTAGAGATTGCGCTATTGCAAACTAGAAATTTTAAGGGGGCCCACTTTACCTTGCTGGCCCACTTTGCCCCACCTTCGCCTACAATGAATTATTACACATTCACATCTATGTGCATCGTTTTTTCACGATGTATATGGGGATCTAACATAGGCGTGCCGTGGCCTAAAATCTGGGAGGGACCAGGGCCCGAATGGCTCAGAACATACGACTTTTTCCGAAAGGCTCACATGCTTTTCATACAAGTTCGTCCTTTTTGTGTTACAGATTGGGTAATCGTACAAATGATTAGTCTTATACCACGTTTCCACTACACCTTAATCTCGCGATTAAGAGAACTAGATTAAGCACGCAGGGACGTTATTTGTGGGGTGAGGGGGCATTTGCCACATTTGTTATATATAATATAGGAAAATACCAAATTCCCCCCTCCCCCCACAAATGACGAGGTAGTGGAAACATGGCATTAGGCTACGACTTTGAAATGTTAATACGCTGTTTTTCCAATGATGATTTGATTTGATCAATTTCTTAACAGGCATAAGGATAAATTGTCTTTAAGAAAACCGATGGGAACATCATACTCGTATGCTTGTGACCATGGATTTAATAGCGAAGTAGTTTAAAAAATGTTTGACATCTTATTTTTATTATGGCTCCCAGGGGACCATATTACGTATACCAACACATTATCTGAAATTGTTATATTGGAGGCGCCTATGTGCACGAAAATTTTCATATATCTTAGTTTCAAGTGCAACGCGGTTAAGTACACTAGTACGTGTAAGCGCATACATTTTGACACGGCCAAGTGCACATGTAAAACCTATTTTTACTTTCTTTTATAGCAAGCACAATTCGACCCATTAACCATTTCAGTAAAAAGGGATTCCCCGAAAATCAGACGTTTTAGGCGTTGGTCGTCATGTTTAAATCGAATCACTCGTTGTCATTTCTAACACATGTGAGTTTATGTCATGTCCGTTTGCGAAATGAGAAAATTGTATTTTTTCCGGCTAATACGATAGCCTTTATACAACCATTGGGCGATGGTATTATAATATTTGCACTTTTAAAGCACAGATATTAGGCGTGTTTTAATGCTCTCCAGAGTAGGATAGTACAGCATAAGTATACGTGAAACAACAACAACATCCAGGATAGTAAACCCACTAATTTTAATTTTAAGCTTCACTCCACTGACACGGGAAAGAACAACAAACTCTTAACATTTAATAGCTTCAATGGTAGCATGACCATGAAAAACTAGTAACATAAAAGTATTGGTAAAAATAAGTTTTGCGTTGGACCCACTGGGCCCCGGACTTAACAACAGATTTTCAAGATTCATAGCCATATGGTTATCCAAGGTTACAACCATTTCATAGCCATATACGTCCCGCCTTTAGTATAAGGTAGATGTCCGGCGAGTTCCCGATTACATTATTCGTGGAAATGAACTTGGATTACGATGTGGCTATATAGAATTTGCCTCAGCAATTCCACCAGCTGTCAGGGTGTTTCGGAAGTTGGCTAGAATACACCCTCTGAAGAGTCTTCTGCATTCCGATGACGAAACAGCTCCTTCGGACCTAGTCCAACACAAAATCTTATGATAAACTGGCCTCTCCAGTGAAAGTTCTTTCCAAAAATTCGTCAAGTACTACGGTCAATCAACAGTCGGGGATTTCGTATTGGAGCTTCACTCCACTGACACGGGAAAGAACAACAAACTCTTAACATTTAATAGCTTCAATGGTAGCATGACCATGAAAAACTAGTAACATAAAAGTATTGGTAAAAATAAGTTTTGCGTTGGACCCACTGGGCCCCGGACTTAACAACAGATTTTCAAGATTCATAGCCATATGGTTATCCAAGGTTACAACCATTTCATAGCCATATACGTCCCGCCTTTAGTATAAGGTAGATGTCCGGCGAGTTCCCGATTACATTATTCGTGGAAATGAACTTGGATTACGATGTGGCTATATAGAATTTGCCTCAGCAATTCCACCAGCTGTCAGGGTGTTTCGGAAGTTGGCTAGAATACACCCTCTGAAGAGTCTTCTGCATTCCGATGACGAAACAGCTCCTTCGGACCTAGTCCAACACAAAATCTTATGATAAACTGGCCTCTCCAGTGAAAGTTCTTTCCAAAAATTCGTCAAGTACTACGGTCAATCAACAGTCGGGGATTTCGTATTGGAGCTTCACTCCACTGACACGGGAAAGAACAACAAACTCTTAACATTTAATAGCTTCAATGGTAGCATGACCATGAAAAACTAGTAACATAAAAGTATTGGTAAAAATAAGTTTTGCGTTGGACCCACTGGGCCCCGGACTTAACAACAGATTTTCAAGATTCATAGCCATATGGTTATCCAAGGTTACAACCATTTCATAGCCATATACGTCCCGCCTTTAGTATAAGGTAGATGTCCGGCGAGTTCCCGATTACATTATTCGTGGAAATGAACTTGGATTACGATGTGGCTATATAGAATTTGCCTCAGCAATTCCACCAGCTGTCAGGGTGTTTCGGAAGTTGGCTAGAATACACCCTCTGAAGAGTCTTCTGCATTCCGATGACGAAACAGCTCCTTCGGACTAGTCCAACACAAAATCTTATGATAAACTGGCCTCTCCAGTGAAAGTTCTTTCCAAAAATTCGTCAAGTACTACGGTCAATCAACAGTCGGGGATTTCGTATTGGAGCTTCACTCCACTGACACGGGAAAGAACAACAAACTCTTAACATTTAATAGCTTCAATGGTAGCATGACCATGAAAAACTAGTAACATAAAAGTATTGGTAAAAATAAGTTTTGCGTTGGACCCACTGGGCCCCGGACTTAACAACAGATTTTCAAGATTCATAGCCATATGGTTATCCAAGGTTACAACCATTTCATAGCCATATACGTCCCGCCTTTAGTATAAGGTAGATGTCCGGCGAGTTCCCGATTACATTATTCGTGGAAATGAACTTGGATTACGATGTGGCTATATAGAATTTGCCTCAGCAATTCCACCAGCTGTCAGGGTGTTTCGGAAGTTGGCTAGAATACACCCTCTGAAGAGTCTTCTGCATTCCGATGACGAAACAGCTCCTTCGGACCTAGTCCAACACAAAATCTTATGATAAACTGGCCTCTCCAGTGAAAGTTCTTTCCAAAAATTCGTCAAGTACTACGGTCAATCAACAGTCGGGGATTTCGTATTGGAGCTTCACTCCACTGACACGGGAAAGAACAACAAACTCTTAACATTTAATAGCTTCAATGGTAGCATGACCATGAAAAACTAGTAACATAAAAGTATTGGTAAAAATAAGTTTTGCGTTGGACCCACTGGGCCCCGGACTTAACAACAGATTTTCAAGATTCATAGCCATATGGTTATCCAAGGTTACAACCATTTCATAGCCATATACGTCCCGCCTTTAGTATAAGGTAGATGTCCGGCGAGTTCCCGATTACATTATTCGTGGAAATGAACTTGGATTACGATGTGGCTATATAGAATTTGCCTCAGCAATTCCACCAGCTGTCAGGGTGTTTCGGAAGTTGGCTAGAATACACCCTCTGAAGAGTCTTCTGCATTCCGATGACGAAACAGCTCCTTCGGACCTAGTCCAACACAAAATCTTATGATAAACTGGCCTCTCCAGTGAAAGTTCTTTCCAAAAATTCGTCAAGTACTACGGTCAATCAACAGTCGGGGATTTCGTATTGGAGCTTCACTCCACTGACACGGGAAAGAACAACAAACTCTTAACATTTAATAGCTTCAATGGTAGCATGACCATGAAAAACTAGTAACATAAAAGTATTGGTAAAAATAAGTTTTGCGTTGGACCCACTGGGCCCCGGACTTAACAACAGATTTTCAAGATTCATAGCCATATGGTTATCCAAGGTTACAACCATTTCATAGCCATATACGTCCCGCCTTTAGTATAAGGTAGATGTCCGGCGAGTTCCCGATTACATTATTCGTGGAAATGAACTTGGATTACGATGTGGCTATATAGAATTTGCCTCAGCAATTCCACCAGCTGTCAGGGTGTTTCGGAAGTTGGCTAGAATACACCCTCTGAAGAGTCTTCTGCATTCCGATGACGAAACAGCTCCTTCGGACCTAGTCCAACACAAAATCTTATGATAAACTGGCCTCTCCAGTGAAAGTTCTTTCCAAAAATTCGTCAAGTACTACGGTCAATCAACAGTCGGGGATTTCGTATTGGAGCTTCACTCCACTGACACGGGAAAGAACAACAAACTCTTAACATTTAATAGCTTCAATGGTAGCATGACCATGAAAAACTAGTAACATAAAAGTATTGGTAAAAATAAGTTTTGCGTTGGACCCACTGGGCCCCGGACTTAACAACAGATTTTCAAGATTCATAGCCATATGGTTATCCAAGGTTACAACCATTTCATAGCCATATACGTCCCGCCTTTAGTATAAGGTAGATGTCCGGCGAGTTCCCGATTACATTATTCGTGGAAATGAACTTGGATTACGATGTGGCTATATAGAATTTGCCTCAGCAATTCCACCAGCTGTCAGGGTGTTTCGGAAGTTGGCTAGAATACACCCTCTGAAGAGTCTTCTGCATTCCGATGACGAAACAGCTCCTTCGGACCTAGTCCAACACAAAATCTTATGATAAACTGGCCTCTCCAGTGAAAGTTCTTTCCAAAAATTCGTCAAGTACTACGGTCAATCAACAGTCGGGGATTTCGTATTGGAGCTTCACTCCACTGACACGGGAAAGAACAACAAACTCTTAACATTTAATAGCTTCAATGGTAGCATGACCATGAAAAACTAGTAACATAAAAGTATTGGTAAAAATAAGTTTTGCGTTGGACCCACTGGGCCCCGGACTTAACAACAGATTTTCAAGATTCATAGCCATATGGTTATCCAAGGTTACAACCATTTCATAGCCATATACGTCCCGCCTTTAGTATAAGGTAGATGTCCGGCGAGTTCCCGATTACATTATTCGTGGAAATGAACTTGGATTACGATGTGGCTATATAGAATTTGCCTCAGCAATTCCACCAGCTGTCAGGGTGTTTCGGAAGTTGGCTAGAATACACCCTCTGAAGAGTCTTCTGCATTCCGATGACGAAACAGCTCCTTCGGACCCAGTCCAACACAAAATCTTATGATAAACTGGCCTCTCCAGTGAAAGTTCTTTCCAAAAATTCGTCAAGTACTACGGTCAATCAACAGTCGGGGATTTCGTATTGGAGCTTCACTCCACTGACACGGGAAAGAACAACAAACTCTTAGCATTTAATAGCTTCAATGGTAGCATGACCATGAAAAACTAGTAACATAAAAGTATTGGTAAAAATAAGTTTTGCGTTGGACCCACTGGGCCCCGGACTTAACAACAGATTTTCAAGATTCATAGCCATATGGTTATCCAAGGTTACAACCATTTCATAGCCATATACGTCCCGCCTTTAGTATAAGGTAGATGTCCGGCGAGTTCCCGATTACATTATTCGTGGAAATGAACTTGGATTACGATGTGGCTATATAGAATTTGCCTCAGCAATTCCACCAGCTGTCAGGGTGTTTCGGAAGTTGGCTAGAATACACCCTCTGAAGAGTCTTCTGCATTCCGATGACGAAACAGCTCCTTCGGACCTAGTCCAACACAAAATCTTATGATAAACTGGCCTCTCCAGTGAAAGTTCTTTCCAAAAATTCGTCAAGTACTACGGTCAATCAACAGTCGGGGATTTCGTATTGGAGCTTCACTCCACTGACACGGGAAAGAACAACAAACTCTTAACATTTAATAGCTTCAATGGTAGCATGACCATGAAAAACTAGTAACATAATTTTACTAGGTTACATATCCTACCCCGGAGAGAATGAAATGGTGTGAGCGATCGATGAATTCGCTTTAATTCGCTTTAATTCGCTTTACTCGTTTCGATTTTAATGGTTGGCAGCACAACAGAAATGCAACCGAACTGCAATTGAATGAAATCCGATGACAGTTATATTACCGTAAGTTTTGCAGCAAAGAAAGGACAAATATTTTTTTAAATTTTTGGTAGAAATTAAAGTGAAATTAATAAGCAAGAAAAGAAAAGGTGAGTGATTGCAATGTTTGAATAAAATTTCAAACTTGACAGCGCAGGGCTGCCAAATTTTCCAATAAAATGTACTCCACATAATACCCTGGATCGTTTTTTTTCGCCTGCCGATTAGGTACTCTACTCTGGAGAGCATTGAAACACACCTATTATCGACAACAAATATCAGACAATTCTGGCACTGGAATAAGGATTTCTCCAATGCTTTGAAAAATCTTTAGACGTCTAACGCCCGTTCCTACGATCGTCAGTTGCGTTTTAACTGGAACTTTAACTGACAGATTTTCATACAAAACTTCCAGTTAAAGTTCTGGTAAGAATTTAACTGACGAGAGAGATCTTGGTAGTTAGTTTCACCAACAATAATTAAAAATTGTTTTCGCAAAGCTGGATTTACTTACAAACCTTTGCAGGAATTCCATGATAACGAAGAGGAAATCATTGAATTTCCTGTACCCGAGGATCAAAAGAAATAGATAATATGTGTTTTATAAGGCTTGAAACCATAGAGGCCTAGCTCACATATGTAGGGCACGTTTACAACACACTTGAATTAATACACTGAGAGTTGTCAGCACTTTACTTAGCACTTTGTCTCAAGAATGAAAAACCAAAAATGATCGTATTTCGTTTCGTTTCTGCTAGACTTTAGACACACACCGGGACATGCACGACGAAAATCTGCCTTGATGAAAAAGTTCCCGGAATAACCACTGTGTGGCGCTTATATTCTTTCGATTTGAGTTCTGTTTTTTTTATCAAGTTGGTACATCTGTCGTTGACATTCCTTTTAAATCTTAGCGTCATAGCTAGACATTTGCAAAAGTTACGTAGCCAAGAGTACATCTATCTCTGTATGTCCCTGCGATTTTTCCAATACTTCCTCTCGGCTGCTGAAACGCATTCCCCGTAGTGGTTTTTGAACTCGATTAAACAGAAAGAAGTCACAGGGAGCCAAATCATGCGAATTCGGTGGCTATTAGATGGTACTTGTTGCTTTTTTCGTCAAAAAATTACGAATAACGATGGCACTGTGCGACGGTGCGTTATCATGGTGCAAAATCCACGAGTTTTCTGCCTACAATTCTGGTCTCTTTAGGCGAATTGCTTCACGCAAACGTCTCATAACGCCCAAATAATACTCTTTGTTTACTGTCTGGCCTTTTGGCAAAAATTCATGATACACTACACCGTTGTAATCCATGAAAGCCGTGAGCATTGCCTTCTTTGACTCACGACCACTTTCGAACCGCTCGTGCCACTGGTAAACAACCGTTTTCTTTAGAGAATCGTTGCCGAAACACTTTTCCAACATTTCCAACGTTCGCGCACCATTAAATCCGTTTTTTACGCAAAATTTAATACAAGTTCGCGTTGCTGCAAATTTAAATCCATTTCTAAAATTGTAAAAAATTGCCAACACACACAGAGATAGATGTACTCTTGGCTACCTAACTTTTGTAAATGTCAAGCTATGACGCTAAGATTTAGAGGGAATGTCAGCAGCAGTACCAACTTACCAAAAAAAACAGAACTCAAATCGGAAAAATAAAAACGCCACACGGTAGTTATTCCGGGGACTTTTTGATCAAGGATGTATATCGGCCGTATTTTTTCAACAATGAGGAAAGAGATGCGAAACAGTCACGCACACAATAGATAACCTTATGGATTTTTTACCTTTTGATATCTGTAGTCGACAAATTAAATGAAGAGATCGCCAAGCTTTCCATGGTTTCCGCTCATAATTGTTTCGATTCGACATCTACCTTTATTTCCGATATATAGCATTTATTTGAATGAAAGTATCGAACGAAAACTAAGTCGATCTCTGTAAAAATTTGCAAGGAAAGTGCTTGCAGTAGGATTGGAAAGAATTATTTGTCTGGAAGGGGCCAGAACTATTTTTCTGGGGGGGTCCTGGCCCCTCCTGGCCCCCCTACGGCGCGCCTATGGGATCTAACAGAGCGACATTCGTGTTTGTCTGTTCTATTCTCAAGTGTTTCAGCACATAAATTTAAAGAAATTAAATCACACCAACAAAACTGAACCATGTCTGAACTTGTTTGTTGTAATTTTTTTATGAATGAACTTTCTTATGCACTCTGTAACAATGTCATTGAGTTATCTGTTTGTCGTTTTTTATCATGCATCATACACAGGCGCGAACGCAGGGTGAAGGGTCTTAACCCCCCCCCCCCCCCCCCCGAAATGATATAATTAAAAAATCACATCTAAATCTAGATACAAATTTCTAACATGGTAATTACTTGAGCTGAGTTAAGTTGTGGTTTTCATATAAATTTCAACAGGGCCGTCATTTCAGTCCTTTCCAGGGGGGGGCAAGATGTTATGAATGTATGTATTTTTATATATAAATCTCCATTTGTTATGTATTATATATGAAAAAACCAAATTCAAATGCCCCCCCCCCCCCCCCTGTGGCCTCAAATGACGTCCCTGGTAGTGATATGATAGTTACCCAGTAGGTTAGGTTGAGAAGGGTGGACTGAAGCACATTGCCACAGTCCATTACGAGAGATCACTGCGGATATATTGTGGTCCCCTGGTATAAGTAGGATAAGTAAGTAGGAAGTTCGAGAAAAACTCAATGAAAGGGCAAATATTGAGGTATCTACAATAGTTTAATATTACTATGAATGGAGCAAAAAAGGTGATCTTTAACAAATTTACGGAGAGAAACTTCCCTTTTTTCGCACCATATGGATGACAATGGGATTATGAAGAACATTTTTGAACTTAATTTTTTCCAGGAATGTTAATGTTTCAAGTCGCCATTCAGTTTTGAGAATTTCACGCAGTCGTAATTTAAAAAAATATCAGGTCTGAACTAATAAAATTGTGTTTAGTTTTAGTTCTTTCAGTGTTTTGAAAAATTCTATAAGGAGATTGTTTATGGTGTAAGCGTGTTTTAGCATTATCGTCCTGGTTGTTGATATATAGTTATTTTACGGCAAAAAACGATTAGGGTTCACTTGAATGTAGGAAATTATGTCAAATTTCACATTAAGGCCCCATGAGTCCGGTACAACATTTTTAATCCCATTTTGAGGATTTTAATCGATTGAAATCGTTTTTCGTTCGTGTAATTTGGCGTGGACAATACAATACGTCTGCATCGTTCGCTGTCTATCAGCGAACTAATTTTGAATTAACAGAAAAAAAATAGTGTTACAAGTTTTCAAATTATTTGAAATGAATAACTATCAAAAATCAATAATTTTTTCATTGATTTATCTTCTAGATATACCAATTAATTATACTATCTATGATATTTTTCAATGAAATGTGGTCTTATGTAATTCCTGCCATGAAAATCGTGAAAAATTGCTTCAGTTTGACTTCATATACAATATTATTAACAGAAATAAAAAAAATTTTAAAATTTGATCTATAGATGAAATTTTTTAAGAGTTTTTGTAGCATTATATTAATGAAAATGACATGTTAATTAATTAAGAAAAAGGATGTATGCGTTAAAAAACTCAAATTTACGCATTTATAAAATGTTCAAGGGTTGTTGTTCTAATAGCAATTTTTCCAAATACAATTTTGAATTTTTTCTCTATGGACGACCTAGTTTATATACCAGCTAATAAAGTGGTGTAATTTTATTTTGTTGTTTTGTTGTTTTGTTGCCATTAACGTGAAAAATTTGCGTGAAAACAGTCATAAATCAACAAAATCGCAACAGAGTGCTTCCTGGAAGTCAAAATTAAATATTTTTAAATGAATATTTTCACTATATACCTAGGTACATAGTTAGTTTCGGAAATAGTCTGAAATTTGTTTTGCGAGATTTTTTCAGTTTAGCGAGACCATAAAAAGTGTGTTTGGTCAAATTTATAAGGCTAAATTGTCTTACTATTTCGGGTAGCTGCCTTACAAAAAACCATTGCGTGTTCAAGAATATTGGCAAATAGTAAGAATATTGGCCAATATTTTTGGGAACTATGAATTCTTAATTTTGTATACATTGGATTTTCAAATGTTGTATTTAAATGAATGAATATGCAAGATCCCACGAGACATTCGAGTGGCTGCTATACAAAAATCCAGTCAAAAAATAATCATAGGGAAATCCCATTATTTAGTCCTTTGTATAGCTGCCATACCAATATCCTGTATAAATGTCTTCACTCAAATTACGGAACTCACTATATCTCAAGAAATCGTTCAGTCAGAATTTCGGAACTTTGTACAAATTAGTTTTGAGTGAAATTTCACTACACCTTTTCAACATGTATTTCAGATTATGTAAATTGTATTTCAGAATAGTGAGTTGTATTTCAGATTAGGTAAATTGTATTTCAGAATAGTGAGTTGTATTTCAGAGTACGTAAATTGTATTTCAGAATAGTGAGTTGTATTTCAGATTATGTAAATTGTATTTCAGAATAGTGAGTTGTATTTCAGATTAGGTAAATTGTATTTCAGAATAGTGAGTTGTATTTCAGATTAGGTAAATTGTATTTCAGAATAGTGAGTTGTATTTCAGAATAGTGAGTTGTATTTCAGATTATGTAAATTGTATTTCAGAATAGTGAGTTGTATTTCAGATTACGTAAATTGTATTTCAGAATAGTGAGTTGTATTTCAGATTAGGTAAATTGTATTTCAGAATAGTGAGTTGTATTTCAGAGTACGTAAATTGTATTTCAGAATAGTGAGTTGTATTTCAGATTATGTAAATTGTATTTCAGAATAGTGAGTTGTATTTCAGATTATGTAAATTGTATTTCAGAATAGTGAGTTGTATTTCAGATTACGTAAATTGTATTTCAGAATAGTGAGTTGTATTTCAGATTAGGTAAATTGTATTTCAGAATAGTGAGTTGTATTTCAGAGTACGTAAATTGTATTTCAGAATAGTGAGTTGTATTTCAGATTATATAAATTGTATTTCAGAATAGTGAGTTGTATTTCAGAGTACGTAAATTGTATTTCAGAATAGTGAGTTGTATTTCAGATTATATAAATTGTATTTCAGAATAGTGAGTTGTATTTCAGAGTACGTAAGTTTGAATTCAGAAAACGTAAATTGTATTTCAGAATACGTAAGTTTGAATTCAGAAAACGTAAATTGTATTTCAGAGTATATCAATTGAAATTCAGAACACATCGAAATAATAAGACTTAATTTCACACCAATGCCAAAGCTTTGGCATGGAAAGTGGTAGTATGCTGCGCCGCCCGAGCACAGTCACAAATTTTTTAATTATTTTTTTTTTTTTATTATTGAAAAAGAAAATCATTTTCGGTACAATCATTTACAGACGGGGTACTATCTGAATAAAAAATTTCAGTTAATTTGGTGCAAGTCGGGTGCTAAGTTCACACGGACCAATTTTTTCTCCGTTCCCTTGGGGGTACAAACAAAATTTTTTTCGGTACAATCAAGTGCAAACAAAACTCCACCCGAAAACAATTTTTTTATTCAATTTGGTTAAAGTGGGGTGCTAAGTTCACAGAGGTTCTATTATGTATACTTAATGCGATCTCAATACAATAATTACGTTAAATGTCAACATTCTGATAAAGAATGCAAGGGTACCTATCTGATATACAATTTACGTTTTCTGAATTTAAACTTACGTATTCTGAAATACAATTTACGTTTTCTGAATTCAAACTTACGTACTCTGAAATACAAATCACTATTCTGAAATACAATTTACCTTATCTGAAATACAACTCACTATTCTGAAATACAATTTACCTAATCTGAAATACAACTCACTATTCTGAAATACAATTTACCTAGTCTGAAATACAACTCGCTATTCTGAAATACAATTTACCTAATCTGAAATACAACTCACTATCTGAAATACAATTTATATAATCTGAAATACAACTCACTATTCTGAAATACAATTTACCTAATCTGAAATACAACTCACTATTCTGAAATACAATTTACCTAATCTGAAATACAACTCACTATTCTGAAATACAATTTACCTAATCTGAAATACAACTCACTATTCTGAAATACAATTTACCTAATCTGAAATACAACTCACTATTCTGAAATACAATTTACATAATCTGAAATACAACTCACTATTCTGAAATACAATTTACGTACTCTGAAATACAACTCACTATTCTGAAATACAATTTACCTAATCTGAAATTAATATTATATAATCTGAAATACATGTTGAAAAGGTGTAGTCAGTGAAATCATTCTACTCCTTTGGGTAGCTCCAAACAAAAAGTCCTTAAAACACGTGTTTTATTTTCTGATAGCTTTGAATGTTTAGGAATTTGAATTTTTGTACAAATTAAATAAATGGTTACAGGTAGAAGGCCTATGCTAGAAATCGAGTGGGTCCTTCCTGCACATTCCACGTGAAAATCCTGCAAAATTAAAATAGATATGAAATTGAACACAGATGATATTGTCTTTCAGTTCCTAGTTGCAGGAAGGACAATGCACTTCTGATTCTACTTCATCCCCAGTATCAGTTCAGTATTTCATGTAGAGTATTGGCTTTCAACGATCGTGACTGCAGTATGATTTTTAAATAATTCCACTGCACTTAGATTTAAGATCAGATTGCAACGAAAAAAAGGAGGAGAAAAGAAGAGGAAGGCGAGGTGATCTAGCATTTCTAGAGAATAACAACAGTTCTTAAGAGCTCACGTACCCCTGTCCGCGCTGCAAACCGACCAAATTATTATTATTATTATAAAGGTTATATGGTGGAAAAACATTTTTTTTCTTAAAAGTACATAACAAATGAAAATCTGTAGGAAACAATTTTTTTTATATATTTTAGGTGTATGTGAGCCCTTAAATGATTCCTCGTAAGTTACAGTGGAGATCAGATTTCCATGGACACGCTCTTGCAAAAAGCTAGTTTAATCTACGAGAAAACGAGGTCTTCGCATCTACCTGGAGAGTACTCCATGGTTAACCAAGCGACTTTTAGTAGATGGGCGAGTACTCCAGAATTAGTCCCATGAGAGACCTCGTTTCAAGCTCTAGCTAGCCTAGAAGTACTAGAATACTCTCGCAAAAATGAGGTCAAATGCAAATTGATATTTATAATAAGTATTCTACAAACAATAAATTTTTTTTTAAAACCCACCCCCCCCCCCCCTGAAAAAATTTTCTGCGTTCGCGCCTGATCATACATCATCTTCTTCCCTCATATATTATAATTAAATAAAAGAACGAGACCCAGCATTTTGAAATATTGATTTGAAACATATGACAGTTAATATTGTGGTGAAATGTGAACGTGGTGAAACAAAAATATCATGGCTGTTTCAGTAGGCATTTTGCCGTAATCTCGCCAATGAATTAGAAGCGGTGGAAACAAGGAATTAGATATATAAACTGAGTGTCACCTATACATTACTATAATTTTCTTTTCTTTTTCAGAACTTGTCGAACTTGGTCCTCGCCCTGCTACAATGTCGATGGGAAGTCTATCATCGTGGTTTTGCAATTTTGCGATTGGCATGCTCTTCCCTACTCTGCAATCAGCTTGGGGAGCATTTGTTTTCTTGCCTTTTTCTATAACATGTGTACTTTTATATATTTTAACTAAATTTTATCTGCCCGAATCTCGCGGGCGGGATTCATCAGAAATAGGTCCTTTAATATCAAAAGGATTCCGATCACGACCTGTGTCATGAAACTTACTGTTTTTTTTAGATAATACTATATATACAATTGTATAAGGTACACTTTGCTCAATACGCTCAACGAATCGCAAATAGGAACTACAATCATTATAAGTCTTCTAAAAAAGTCTTGCAAGAGGTTTCCCACCCATTGCAAGAATGGTATCTGCAATCATCATAGACACCCAATTATTTATGGTATATGTTAGGGGATTGCCAAATAAAAAAAGTGAAATACAGTAAGCTTTCAAGGAATACGAACATTGTACAAATATGTATGTATTTTGTTTTAGACCTATAATTATTTAAAATTATTTTTTTTTCCTTAACAACGAAAAAGTCTAGAGCTATGTGGGAATGTTAGTTTACAAAAATGTTAGTTTACAAAAATGTTAGTTTACAAAATGGGAATGTTAGCTTACAAAAAAATTCTTTTGGTTGTTAGATGCCACGAATTATATGATTTGAATATGATTTAACTTATATAATAAAAACTGCATCTGATCTATTAATTAAAATTTGACAATAAGTATGTCGATATGGTAAACGAATTTAAATGTTGTCAGTGTACGATATACCATAGTATCGAAATATATTATAATTATGTTTATTGAGGTAAACTACATATAGCATATACAGACATTAACCGTTTTATAAATAATTATGATTTCTTACCTGCATATTGGCCGAGCGTGTTTCGTAATAAACGCATAAAATTTTAAATGTTTAAGTGTATTTTGTAAATTTAATAGAATATAAATGAAATAGCTATACGCATAAAATATTGTTCTTAATTTTTATATTCTCGTATATACATGAAGTGACGTAAACAGAGTTGGGAGGATTCATTTAAATGTTTGTCTAAACACGGTTTTGTAGGCTTCCGCTATACTATTTTTAACAACACTTGACGTCACGGCAATGACACGAACTCATACTAAAACAGTAGGTTTGTTCCCCCCCCCCCCCCCGTCACCCTTTACACTTTTCTGCACTCGCTCGAGAGCTAGTATAAAAAAGTGTAAGAAAGTGTAAAAAGTGCATGCAAAAAGAACAGACCTTATGTGTCATTACAAATTTTAGATGCAATACAATGTCGTAAAACTAACAGTTTTTCACGTGTGTGAAATTAAAAAAGAAATTTAAGAGTTCTGTTTGTCCATATTTCTATAGCTCTTGAGCATTCTTGCGCCGCGTTTCCACATCTGCCTTCATGTGCATTGAGCATGTGCGATGAGCTCGAATGTCTAGGCACATGTGGAAAAGGTACGGTACCTTGATGTGCGTCAAAAACCGCCATCGAAGCAAAAATTCAGCGCGAATGTTTTTGGCAGTGGTGGGGGCTACCAAGTGTTCAGTCCAGTCCCAGCGGGAATATGAGTAATGAATTATGGACTGCATGTAATATTGTATTTCATGCAAGATTATTACAATATGTCTTTTCGCATTCTGAAAAATGTGTAGAGATTCTCTATACATTTTTCCTGCAACATTCCAGAAAAAAGTAAGTATGAAATGTATGGTAATTCTGTCATCCATTGAATAGGAATGTTTACGAAATGCATTCTTCAGAACCCTTTTCTCGCGCTGGGGTAGTGTCTTCATCCAATGCACATGAAGGCACATGTGGAAACGGCACATTCGTATCCCTTTGATACGCGTCCAAACAGTACCATCGAAACAAATGCGAATCTCGATTTCATGTGCACACTGACGCGGATGTGCCGTTTCCACATGTGCATACGCCCTACTTGGCTTCTCCCAATGCACATGAAGGCACATGTGGAAACGCGGCATTAGAAATAGTTCCGTTGATTAAAGCAGTAAAATTGTAATCTCTATATATAAAAATGAATGTTTGTTTGTCTGTTTGTCCTTTATACGCTCCTAAACCACTCCTCCGATTGCGATGAAACTTTGGTAAATTGTTGAGGGCATGCACGCAATGGTTTCTGCGTTAACAAAATCGTTTAATAATTGGTGGTACACGAGTTATTTCAACATTTGTGTGTATTTAATATGATTTAGCGGCAGTTCATTCGTTTTCGGTGTATCAGTTAGGCGTTCCTATAATAAAATGGTAACCTTGTATGATGGATCGTAGATAGAGGATAGTGGATAGAGAAAGGAGGATGGCAGATGGAGGATGATGGATGATGGATAGAGGATGAATGATGGCAGATGGTGGATGGGGGATAGAGGATGGTGGATAGAGGATGGGGATGCAGGATGGAAGATAGAGGACGACGGACGGTGGATAGAGGATGAAGGATGGTGGATGGAGGATTTAGGATGGGGGACGGTGGATGGATAGTGGTGTATAGAGGATGGAGGACAACGATATCAATGGGAGTAACAGGTGCGATGGAACAACTTGAGCAAAGCGAGCGTAGACGCGGTATATACATACCTAATATATAAAAATGTTCGTTTTAAAACTAGAGAATCTTTAAACTCATTCACACCATATTTGGACCATATGTTAGTTTGGTCTGCAGGAAGGTTCTCGAGATATTTCTGTTTTTCGTATTAATGGTACGATTTGGCTCAAACTCAAATCCATAACATATAAATAAAATTGTTGAGAAAATTTGGACCTGGTAGGTGGCTGTGGAGTCGAGATATTTACAAAAAAAAAAACTGTATAGTGTTTGATATTTACTGACATCTTTGTATTTGGTACGATTAATGAAATGCTTATAATTATGTTGACTTCCGATAAGTGGAACTGTATTCTCACTTCTGCATTTAGTAGCGTTGTTTCATGCACCGACGTGCGCATGTTAAATGTTAGCTGTTTTCCGGTGTCAGTGGAGAGAAACTCCAATACGAAATTTCCGACTGTTGATTAATCGCTGTCCTTGAGGGCATAACAATTTGGAAAAATCTCACAGGAGAGGCCAGTTTTTATAAGATTGTGTTGGACTAGGTCCGAAGGAGCTGTTTCGTCATCGGAAGGCATAGACTCATCAGAGTGTGTATTCTTGCCTACTATCCGAAACACCCTGACAGCTGGTGGAATTGCTGAGGAAATTTTCTAAATAGCGATATCAGAATCCAAATTATAATCTACACATTTTAAACTAGACAAATACCTGCCATCTACAACCTTATACTAAAGGTGGGTGGCTTTGAAAATGTTAACTAATGTTACAACCAGTCGGTGGAATTTTATGGTTTCATTTTTTTGGCAGTAAACCTGGATAACGATCAACGGTAGGAGTAGTACCTTACCATGAAAACCAAGTAATAAAAAAAATATTCTGTATTTTTTTTTTTGGAAAGAGTAAAGATAATTTAATGAAGTGGAATTAACATCAAAGTGATTGTAAGTAAAAGTGTTATAATTTTAAGAGTTCTACTCAATATCAAACATGTAAATGTTTTCAATTTTTATTTTACTTCATTTTATATTTCTATATGCCGAGACGGTCCAGATGAAACATTGGTAATAAATCTGTGGTAAAAAACGATAATAGCTTATGTCGAGATAAGAAATAATATTTTTTCAAGTTTTCAATTGCATTTCTTAAAAAAATTGCCATGCTTTAGTAAATTTTTATGTCATATAATATAGTATTACATATTGCGTAGTATTATTAAATTCAATAAAATAAGATCTTTTAAGGTCCGGTATTTCGGTTTCGGTTAACTGATAGTTAAAATAAATTTCCGTATTTCAATATCAGATAGACTAAGAGTTAGTAAAAATGAGTTTCACGTTAACTCGTACTTCAGGTATCAGTTAACTTCTGCTTATATTTTACTGACAGTCGTCAGTTTGTAACCTACATTTTTTTAAGTAATTTTTAAATTGACTGTAATTGTTTCTTTTTATTGAATTTATTTATTATCGATAAACAGTTAAGTATGTATATGGTACTTAACCTGTTAATTATACTCACTTACTTACAATTTACAAACTTGAAACCAAACGTTTTTGGAAGTACGCTTAACAAGTTAACTGGCAGTTAACTGTGACTTTAGTTTTTGGTATTAATTACGAAACTAGAAGTTAACTTTACATTGAAATACCGGGCCTAGCATATTTTTTATTAGTTTATTTATCAATTTTAATACACGTAACCGCCTAATTTTTTCTCGACTTAAGCTGTTATCGCTTTTTACCTCAGAAATATTCGACATTCCCGACAAGACCAGATAAGACCAATAGGGGCCCAAGCAAATTTATCACCGGAGCAACATTCACAACGCAATCAAGAGCTTGTTGAGTCGCCGCTGGCTGGTAACACCAATCTCGGTGACATTTCTGTGGACCCACACGATCTTCGAAGTGTCATTCGAGGAACGGGTGGATCCTCAGAAAGGGCCGCCAACCCAGCGACACAAGTGGAACGAGTTTTTTTGAAACCGTTATTTGGTAAAGGCCGGAAGCGGTGGGGAAGAGAAAGAAGATAAGAGACGCGTTTGAAAAGTCCGGAAAAAAAAGCGACGTTAAGTAGAGCCCGACTAAAGTTGGATAGCATTCTGACCAATTCCGTGTGTGAAGTTTCGTAGGAAATTCGCGCGATTTTTTTTGTCAACCCGAGCAAGTAAACAACTTCGCACCGTAGATAAATCGTGAAGTGCCAGTCCGAACAGGAGATCGACCACTAGCAATGGCGGGTCGTGCAACCGGAAAACGTCGAAATTGACGTAGAATTTTGAAGTGTCGCATCGACTCTCGAAAATCGTGTGGCTCTGCTGCGTTTATAAACTCGGAGTTCGGAATTTTGGGGATAAAGGAAAGAGCTGACAGTTCGTGGCTTTCGTGTCGGATTTGTGGTGGCTGCAATCGAATGGTCAGCCCAGGAATCTCCCAGTGATCAACGCGCGTCTCTGTTTTTTTGTGAAAGCCCCGAAAAGAGTTCTCGGGCTCCGCATCAGGTTGGGGAACTTCCGAAGAATTTTCCCCGTCACAGCGTCGTATTCCGCGCTCAGCGCTCAGACTTGCGTCCGATCGCATTTCTGCTTATTGTGTCGCTGGGACTTTTCGAACGGATTTGCACGCGTTTTGTTTTTCTATCGAAAAATCTTTTCGAATCCAATAGAACTAAAATGAGAGAAAAAAAAGAAATATTAACAACATATCAAATCCGTACGATCGAAGAAATGATGTCGCCGTGAGATGTTTAAATTAATTGATGTGATAAAGAAGAAGACAAGTTGTTTACACAAGTAGGCGGAAACGTCAAACTTGCCGACAAATCGGTCCTGGTAGAAACTAAAATTTTCATTTAAAAGTGAAATTATAATCAATAAAAGCCACGAATCGCCCGCGGATTTCGCAATATGTTCGATTTCGTGGTCTTTTCTTGACAATCGGGACGCGACGAGCGTTTTCGTATAAAAGTAATTGGCGCGCTGCAATGACATTGAGCTGGCTTTCGACTCCGTTCCGAGTTTAATTCGAGCGCTTATTCCCCCCGACTAGAGTTTTCTCGCAACACCGACCGCAAGCACGTGTCCTACGGTTACGAGACGCGCGCGGCCTTAGCAGAGCTCACCAATAGCGGGAGTGATCCAGGAAGGATTTTCAAATTGAATAAATGAGGGAAGGGAGAACCAAAAAAGGGGAGAAAAATTAAAACCGACAAAATCCGAAATTTAAAAAACTAAAAGAAAAAACTAAAATGAACTCTACATCATTTTAAAAAAAATTAAACGAATTCTACAAATTTTAAAAAACTAAAATGAACTACAACATATTAAAAAAACTAAATGAATGAATTAAGAAATTAAATAAAATTATATATAAAAACCAATAAAAATTAAAAGTTTAAATGAATTTAAATTTAAAACTTGGGGAAAAGAAAAAAAATTTAGGACAACGGACAGAACAGACATGACGGATTAAAATAATAAAAAATTTAAACTAAAAAAAACAAAAATTTGGAGAAATCAACACCAGAATAATGGGGTGAGTTTTTTTTTTTTTGTATATTAATTTTCTTTGCTCTTGCATATTCTTTTTTTTTTTGAATTTGGGTTTTCGTTATGTTCTCGTTGTTCGGTTTTCTTTATTTTTTTTTCGTTGTTGAATTTTCAAGTATGAAGATGATAGGCTAAGGGCCACTAATTAGAATGAACCCGAGCGTTTAGCTCCTTCGCCCCAAACCTCAACAAGGGGCCATATCGTGAGAATTGTTTTAGGACAGATATGGCTGAGGTAGGGTGGGCAGAACAGGGCGCCAACAACACCCGAGCGCCCTGACAAATCGCGAAGTCGCGCCAATCCAACCGCTTCTTGGTCTTTCACGACCTGTTGGGAAAATAATCCCAATTTTGACAATTCCCTTGGATAAGTCGGCGCTGACAATTTTTGTTGTACAGGCCAAGGGTTTAATGGTCTGAGTCGGAGCAAGTACCCCCCCCCCCCCACACTGCCGTAGCTAGTCCCGGCCGCCAGCAAGAGCGTCGCACCAGCAAAGACTCAGCCACCAATTCGGACGTAGGTGGAATTGGCCCTTCTGTCCCGAACCTTTACCCATCCTTCAATTCTTTTGACTTTTTCAAGTCAAAATAATTTTTCCAAGGCCTCAAACACAACAAATGGCGCCCAACGTGGGGCTAGCCTCAACTACGCTACGTGCACAGAGCGTAGCCCATCAACACGCGCGAGCTCTGAAAAATTCCGTGCAAAAAGTTGATGGGCAAAAAGGTCTTAAATTTCGTCGTTCTGCGACAGTATTTTCGCCTGAACGGCTACAAAAGCCTAAGTGTACAAGCTTTTCTGAGTTTAACAGCAAACCATCTTATTGATCTTGGATGGAGGCAATGTGGAACGATCCTATTGACGAACCGTTTTGGCAACCTTTAGGCGCCAACTCGGTTCCATAGGAAAGGGAAACATTGTCTGTATGCAAGACTGATTTGATGTAAGTTGGGTCGGACTATATTTTGTTGAACCATTCCACTTTTGGTTCGTGAGTACCCAACTGAGAGCTGAGCATGCCCTGACTTAGCGGGCGTGTCGTCAGACAGTTGGGAACCATACTTGCGAAAAATTGGTGAGTTTGGTGATAGAAGGTATCGTCGAAAATTTGTTAAGTACCTTTATCCTTATCCATCCTTTTAGAGTTCCCTTTTAACGTAGAATGGTTTTTTTTTGAAATAACGTAGAGTTTTTTTTTTAGTAATTAAATTTTTTTTCTAAGTCTTTTGACGTAAAATTTTAACAAAATTTTTTTTTGCTGTTTTATTTTGATTTCTTTTGTTTGCTAAATTTTTCCCCATTTTTTTTTATAGTTGCAATTTTATCGCGTTCCGGATTCTCCCGATGGAGCGGGGAGATCAAGATCGACTTCGCGATTTGTTCTGCATATGAGGGGAGGGGAAAGGTTGCGACAACGTGAGGGTTCATTTTTTTTTAATTCATATAAACTAACATAATTACAACATTATTTTTTTTCGTTCAAGCATACACACATTCATTTGTACGATTACACATTTATTTTATCGTTCATTTTTTTTGAGACATCACTCATCGTTATTCAGGCGCTCAAATCATTCAATCATACAATAGTGCGTGCACTCATCACTCAATCACGCATAATAATTTTTTTTTCTCAGTCAGAATTAATATTGTTCAAACAGTCAGTCAAAAATTCAAACTACGCATACAATTATTCATTCATTCGTTTTTGCATACGCTCTTCTAACGTTCTAACAATCATTTGTTCATTCAATCAAAAATTCACTCATCCATACATTTGAGTATTCACGTCCTTGCACATTGATCATTCACTTCATCATTCAACAATCATTTTTCTTTTCTCAAACACTCGTGCATTCGTAACAACAGTAGTTTGGTTGAATGTATATTTTTTTTTCTCTTCTCTTTCACCCTTTTTTTTTATTGTTTCTACAATCCAACATACACTGGCTCATACATTCACACAGTAATTTAACCATACGGTTATTCACTCATTCCTACAATAGGTCATCTTTCAATCACGCAATCGATCACATTTAGTCATTATATCCGATTCATTCGATATTACACGCATAGTTCAATCGATCGTTCATTCAGGCCATTGGGTTTTTTTTGTTTGTCGCATTCATACGTTCATCGCACCCACATTTTGTCAATATGCCTTTAGAACATTCTCCAACTAGGGAGGCGGAGGTGATCTGCACGCCGTGCATCAATAAGGTGGATCCGGACCAGGGTATGACCACCAAGTGTGGTCACCAGTTCCACAGAGACTGTCTGGAGCGGTGGATTGTGGACAATCACAACTGCCCGAACTGTCGTGGTCATTTGAGTCCGCGGGATTATTGACTCACTCGGGGTGTGGAGGGTGCGACCGCTATATCCGGCGTGAGAACCAGAAGACAGACTCGCGAGGATGGCGCAAGGTCTCTAAGCGATGTAGTTTCTCCTGGTAGGTTAAATTTGGATTCTGCACTAGAGACTGCGGGGGGACGCACTCTTTACACTCCGGATGGGACAATCATCCAGGAGCGAGGCACGCAAGTGCTGAGCAATAGGCCCTCAGATGTTCTGGGAAACGATCAGCAGAACAGGGTTAGGTGGGCGGGAATACACGATGCGCAAACTCCCGAAGCAACACCAGCAGTTTCCGGGGGCGTTGTCTAATTTGGGAGTGAATGATTTGATAAACATAATTCGTTCGGTCATCCTTGAAGAACGAGATCAAGGGCCCACTATGTCAAACACTCCTCAACCACCGCCTGTCACTCATCCAGCACAACCGCCACAATTCTTGTCTAGACCAAGCGTATCGACTGCGTACCAATTTCCGCCACCACTGTATCCGCCTATTCGACAACCACAACGTGAGCAAGTTCGGGACCGACAGACCCATGCGAACGCCCAAATGCCCATTCGCGATAACAACGGCTCGAATTATATTCACCACAACGCTGGCAGTTCGATTCGCCATTGGCGACTACGATTTAATGGAGATGGCCAGTCACTACGCGCCGAAGAGCTAATTTTCCGAGCGGAAGCATTGGCTTCGTCGGATTTGGGCGGGCGCATGGATTTGTTGGTCGCGAACTTCCATTTGCTGCTGGATAATTTGCCAAACCAGTGGTACTGGTTATGGAGGCGAACCAACCCAGATTCGACGTGGTATTCGCTTAAAACCTTCCTGCAATACTGGAGCGACCGTAGCACCGATTTCGAAGTTCGGAAGAAAATGATTACCAGACGGCAAGCACCTAACGAGCCATACCTGGTATTCGAGCAGGAGATGACCAGATTTCGGACTCAATTACGCACCCCGATTCCGGATTCAAAATTTTTTGAGCTGGTCAGCGGCAATCTCTTGGGCAGTATTCAACAGCTGATCTGCTTTCATGAGATCCGAGATCTGGCTCATCTTCGTGCTTTGGTGTCGAGATACGAAGAGGTCAGGAAGGCTAATCGTGTAGCAACCTGGCAACAGCCTCGTGTTCACGAGTTGGAACCGCCGTTGGTTGCTACCGAAGACGTCGAAGAAACCGCCGACGTAGCTGGCATATCAACTCCACTGGTATGTTGGAATTGCCGGAAGGAGGGACACGGATATCGAGACTGCGAAGAGACCCATAAAAAAATCTTCTGCTATGGTTGCGGGAAGGCAGACGTGATCAAGCCGAAATGTACTCGATGCCAAACAAAAAACGGACCGAAGGACGAAAGGTTTCCGTGGCCTTCTCGCCCAGTGACAGACAATCCACCGGCCCGACCATCTTAGAAGGTTCGAAGCAGGATGTCAGCGATTCCCAATCCCCCTTTCATTTGGTTACTCCCAATAAAAACATTTTACCCCTTGTTAATACCCCCTTAATAACCCCTCCAAATTTTACAACACCTTCATCATCCCTTTCTGAACCTCTCTCCCATCCTTTTAGCGTAAAATCATCCACCCCTATTTTTTCAACAACAAACACATCGCATGTCACGATATTGGCGAGAGAAAACGCTACTACAGAGCAGGCTGGTTCTAGATCTGAAGAAGACCCTATAGTGAATGATAATTCAGAACGACATTCCCGCCATCCTCTCAAGCCATACCATCTTCGGCTAAAAGAATATATGAAGGCTCGAGAGCGAATTTTTTCACCTACTCCAGTCGCAAGTGTTGATCAGGTATCAGCACTAACGAGTGGATCCGGTCGCAGAAAGTCAATCTTGCGTCTTCGTATGTTCTGGAGGATGGTGCGCGAAAAAAAGAAAGCGATTCTGTCAACAATCATTACGAATCCGTTTGATATACGTCCATACGCCGTGGTATCCTTGAACGGAGTGGACGTTGAAGGACTCCTTGATAGTGGGGCGAGCATCAGTTGCCTGGGGGCTAACGCTCTACAACGTCTCCATGATGCACAGGTGAGTTATCGACCGGTCTGTCAAGAGGTGAAGACCGCTGATGGTGCAGCACAAAAGGTATTGGGTACAGTAACCACCGATATTACTTTTCGCGGGGCTACCAAGCCTATCACGCTATATATAGTACCGAGCCTGTCGCAGAAATTGTACCTGGGGGTAGATTTCTGGCGATCGTTCCAACTAGCTCCTAGCATTATCAGCGCGGTCGATACTCCCGATACTGCATCGCAACTGATAGCTCCGGATGCCTACCATTTAACGCCCACAGATGTAAAGAGGTTGGAAATGGTAAAGTCCAAATTTCCATCATACGAAGTATATTGACTCGGTGTGACCAACGTCGAACAACACAGTATAGACGTTGGTGATGCAAGTCCCATCAAACAGCGACATTATCCTGTGTCTCCTGCGATCCAAAAACTCTTGTATGATGAGATCGATCGCATGAGAGCACTTGGCGTTATAGAGACCAGCCAGAGTGCATGGAGCTCGCCTGTGGTTCTCATGAGGAAGCCAGGCAAGGTCAGGCTATGTTTGGACTCGCGCAAAGTCAATAGTGTGACGAAGAAGGATGCATATCCATTACCACATATTGATGGTATCTTAAGTCGGTTGCCGCGAGCCAATTTTATTACTAGCCTGGACCTCAAAGACGCCTTTTGGCAGATTCCTCTCGACAACAAATCCAGGGAGTATACAGCTTTTACCATTCCTGGCCGGCCTCTATATCACTACACTCGCATGCCTTTTGGGTTATGCAACGCGCCGCAAAGAATGTGTCGTTTGATGGACAAAGTCATCCTACCCGAGCTGAAGGAGCAGGTATTCGTATATTTGGACGATCTGCTGTTAATTTCTGAAGATTTCGATTCACATCTGGTTTTATTGGCGGAAGTCGCAGAATGTTTGCGAAAGGCTGGCTTGACTATCAACGTCAACAAGAGTAAGTTTTGTCTGAGAGAGGTGAAATATCTCGGATACATTGTCGGAAAAGGAGGCTTGAAAACTGATCCCAACAAAGTTTCAGCCATCGTCGATTACCCTTCGCCTAAGTCCGCACGTCAAGTACGACGCTTCCTTGGCATGGCAGGCTGGTATCGACGATTCGTCCCCAACTTTGCTGCTACTGTTTCACCAATTTCAGACACTCTAAAGAAGTCCAACCAGTTTGCTTGGACTACAGAGGCACAACCTTCGTTCCTATTAGTGAAAGACTTGTTGACGAAAGCCCCCTTATTAATCAATCCTGATTTTAAGAGGTCTTTCGTAATTCAGTGCAACGCCAGTAAATCAGGGGTGGGTAGCGTTCTCTTCCAAGAAAACGACGATGGATCGGAATCTCCAGTGGCGTATATGTCGCAGAAGCTCACTTCCGCTCAACGCAACTACAGCGTAACCGAACTCGAGTGTTATGCAGCTGTGTTGAGCGTGAAAAAATTTCGAGCCTATGTAGAAGGGACTGCGTTCAAAGTCATTACGGATCACGCAAGTCTCAAATGGCTCATGTCGCAGAAAGACCTACAAGGACGGTTGGCAAGATGGAGTTTTAAACTTCAGGGTTACGACTTTACAATCGAGCACCGACGAGGGAGCCTGAACGTTGTACCCGACGCTCTCTGTCGTGTATACGAAGAGGGATTAAATGCGTTGATCGACGTGGCACCGATGGTGGACATGGATTCTCCAGAATTCTCTGGCAAAGAATATAAAGAATTAGTGTCCACTGTCGATGCGAACGCTGATCGGCTTCCTGACGTATGCGTGAGGGATGGTTTCGTATATAAGCGCACAGAGCCTCACAACGGTGACCCGATTGCTGAAGACAGGGCCTGGAAATTATGGATTCCATCGAGTCTTACGTCAGCTGCGATCGCTCAGGCGCACGAGGCAGACACCACGGTCCATGGTGGTTATGCCAAAACGCTAGAGCGAGTCAGGCGATTTTTGTACTGGCCCGGAATGGCTACACAAGCACGCACCTACGTTCTGGCGTGCGACACTTGTAAAGAAATAAAGTCCCCGAACAGACCTCTACGAGCGCCAATGGGAGAACCGTTCCAGACTGATCAGCCATTCCAACATCTGTACATCGACGTACTTGGACCATATCCGCGTACCAAACGGGATAAAATCGCAATCTTGATCGTCCTGGATCATTTTACTAAATTTCCCCTGCTACATCCTTTGGGGCGGATCACTGCTGAAGAGATCACCAACTTTTTGGAGAGGCAGGTTTTCCATACGTTTGGAACACCCGAGACGATCCTCTCCGATAACGGCTCTCAATTTAGGTCGAATGTGTTTAACACCATGCTGAACAAATACGGAGTTAAACACCTGTACACCCCGAGCTACTCACCGCAAGCGAATGCTTCGGAGCGTGTCAATCAGTCCATCCTGGCCGGAATTCGAGCATTCATCACTGATGACCAAACACGATGGGATGAGAGTCTAAGCAAAATTGGATGTGTTCTTCGTAGCTCACTCCACCAAGCCACTGGATTTTCTCCTTATCAGGTTTTGTTTGGAAATCACATGATGTTGCACGGGAAGGACTACGAACTGCTGAAGCATATGCGAGCGTTGGGAGAGTCAAATGTACAGCTTCGACCTCGCGAGGGAATTCCTATCGTGAGGCAACTGGCGCAGACGAAAATAAGGGTCGCACATGAGGACAGTAGCAGGCGTTATAATCTGCGTGCTGCTAAAACACAATTTTGTGCAGGTCAAGAAGTATTCCGAAGAAATTTTTCCTTGTCCACAGCCGCGCAGAACTATAACGCCAAGCTGGCAAAGAAGTTCCTCAAGTGCAGGATTCGTCGTGTGCTAGGCAACTCATGATATGAATTGGAGGATCTAGGAGGCAAACGTCTGGGAACTTACCACTCCAAGGATCTGAGGCAGTGATCCGAGGGGTACAACAACGATTGCCCGGCACTCAGTCGTGTGCATGAGACCCACAAGAGCGACGACTTTCTTTAGGCGGTTCGGCGCTGGGAATCAACGGCGAGCCGCCTATGTTGTTGAGTCGCCGCTGGCTGGTAACACCAATCTCGGTGACATTTCTGTGGACCCACACGATCTTCGAAGTGTCATTCGAGGAACGGGTGGATCCTCAGAAAGGGCCGCCAACCCAGCGACACAAGTGGAACGAGTTTTTTTGAAACCGTTATTTGGTAAAGGCCGGAAGCGGTGGGGAAGAGAAAGAAGATAAGAGACGCGTTTGAAAAGTCCGGAAAAAAAAGCGACGTTAAGTAGAGCCCGACTAAAGTTGGATAGCATTCTGACCAATTCCGTGTGTGAAGTTTCGTAGGAAATTCGCGCGATTTTTTTTGTCAACCCGAGCAAGTAAACAACTTCGCGCCGTAGATAAATCGTGAAGTGCCAGTCCGAACAGGAGATCGACCACTAGCAATGGCGGCTCGTGCAACCGGAAAACGTCGAAATTGACGTAGAATTTTGAAGTGTCGCATCGACTCTCGAAAATCGTGTGGCTCTGCTGCGTTTATAAACTCGGCGCCGCCGAGTTCGGAATTTTGGGAATAAAGGAAAGAGCTGACAGTTCGTGGCTTTCGTGTCGGATTTGTGGTGGCTGCAATCGAATGGTCAGCCCAGGAATCTCCCAGTGATCAACGCGCGTCCCTGTTTTTTTGTGAAAGCCCCGAAAAGAGTTCCCGGGCTCCGCATCAGGTTGGGGAACTTCCGAAGAATTTTCCCCGTCACAGCGTCGTATTCCGCGCTCAGCGCTCAGACTTGCGTCCGATCGCATTTCTGCTTATTGTGTCGCTGGGACTTTTCGAACGGATTTGCACGCGTTTTGTTTTTCTATCGAAAAATCTTTTCGAATCCAATAGAACTAAAATGAGAGAAAAAAAAGAAATATTAACAACATATCAAATCCGTACGATCGAAGAAATGATGTCGCCGTGAGATGTTTAAATTAATTGATGTGATAAAGAAGAAGACAAGATGTTTACACAAGTAGGCGGAAACGTCAAACTTGCCGACAAATCGGTCCTGGTAGAAACTAAAATTTTCATTTAAAAGTGAAATTATAATCAATAAAAGCCACGAATCGCCCGCGGATTTCGCAATATGTTCGATTTCGTGGTCTTTTCTTGACAATCGGGACGCGACGAGCGTTTTCGTATAAAAGTGTTTGGCGCGCTGCAGTGACATTGAGCTGGCTTTCGACTCCGTTCCGAGTTCAATTCGAGCGCTTATTCCCCCCGACTAGAGTTTTCTCGCAACACCGACCGCAAGCACGTGTCCTACGGTAACGAGACGCGCGCTGCCTTAGCAGAGCTCACCAACAGCGGGAGTGATCCAGGAAGGATTTTCAAATTGAATAAATAAGGGAAGGGAGAACCAAAAAAGGGGAGAAAAATTAAAACCGACAAAATCCGAAATTTAAAAAACTAAAAGAAAAAACTAAAATGAACTCTACATCATTTTAAAAAAAATTAAACGAATTCTACAAATTTAAAAAAACTAAAATGAACTACAACATAATAAAAAAACTAAATGAATGAATTAAGAAATTAAAAAAAATTATATATAAAAACCAATAAAAATTAAAAGTTTAAATGAATTTAAATTTAAAACTTGGGGAAAAGAAAAAAAATTTAGGACAACGGACAGAACAGACATGACGGATTAAAATAATAAAAAATTTGAACTAAAAAAAGAAAAAAAAATTTGGAGAAATCAACACCAGAATAATGGGGTGAGTTTTTTTTTTTTTGTATATTAATTTTCTTTGCTCTTGCATATTCTTTTTTTTTTTGAATTTGGGTTTTCGTTATGTTCTCGTTGTTCGGTTTTCTTTATTTTTTTTTCGTTGTTGAATTTTCAAGTATGAAGATGATAGGCTAAGGGCCACTAATTAGAATGAACCCGAGCGTTTAGCTCCTTCGCCCCAAACCTCAACAAGGGGCCATATCGTGAGAATTGTTTTAGGACAGATATGGCTGAGGTAGGGTGGGCAGAACAGGGCGCCAACAACACCCGAGCCCCCTGACAAATCGCGAAGTCGCGCCAATCCAACCGCTTCCTGGTCTTTCACGACCTGTTGGGAAAATAATCCCAATTTTGACAATTCCCTTGGATAAATCGGCGCTGACAATTTTTGTTGTACAGGCCAAGGGTTTAATGGTCTGAGTCGGAGCAAGTACCCCCCCCCCCCCCCCACACTGCCGTAGCTAGTCCCGGCCGCCAGCAAGAGCGTCGCACCAGCAAAGACTCAGCCACCAATTCGGACGTAGGTGGAATTGGCCCTTCTGTCCCGAACCTTTACCCATCCTTCAATTCTTTTGACTTTTTCAAGTCAAAATAATTTTTCCAAGGCCTCAAACACAACAAGCTTTCGAATCGCATGTTTGCAACGCGTGCTCCGCGAACCCCTGACGAAGAACATCTTGAGACGTGGAGAAGTTCAAAGAATCCCTGTACATTTAATTATAATCAGCAATAATTAATGTTTCTACTTTTACGTTAAAATAAAATATTTTACTTAAAATAATAAAGTAAATTAATTTGTAAATAACAGTAGGACTTTTATTTGATCTCAATAGAATTCTTCCATGTAATGCGTGTTTTTAAATTATTATTATTATTATTATATTTTAATAAAAGGTAAGTAAATACACACAGTTATTCTTAAGCACTAGTTACAAAGAACATCAGCTTATTTTTAAATTATACTCCATTAATTTAATATATTATACTTCAAATGAAGGTATTCTAGCGAACTTTTACTACACTTTCCATTCTAGATTTCTGATATAACGTATTTTGTTGCTGCTATACATTTTTTTTAGTTTGGCCCTGTACAAAAATCAGCTTTTGGCTATCTTTTATGGTTCTCGAAATATTTTTTAAATTTTCTTCGAATGGACAGCAATATCTGAGGAAAGTGGGCCCAATAATTAAAATGGTAGATACGGTAATTCAGGAAGCAATTACTCCACGTCAATGATTGTGATGATTGTTTCTTGGTCACTGGACGAACTTTTGAAGATCTGAAGTTCCAAACGTCGATAGAGCACAAACCCTAGGTCAATGAAGTCATGCCACGCTATTTCGAAAGTACTTAGAAATAATATCAAGGTATGTATAAAATATTTTCCAGCTAGTTATAGCGAACTACTATTTGGCAGGATCGCTGCCTACTGACTCTCGACCTACTTTGTGACTTGTGACTCGGTCCTGAATAGGCCTGTTTGAATAATAATTATTTATTAAAATTGTTGACGTTTGAAAACCAGCCGTAAAGTTAACCCGTCCTATTGAATCGCAAACCGAAGATGAATAATACAATTTTATACACAGAGAAATAACCAGTTATTAAAGTTAATTTCCCGGATAAGATAATAGGTGGTGAATAAAACGGCACTAAAACGTATAAAAACAAAATTTCAGGGATATTTTTAAGATTTCAGGTCGGATCACAATAATTTGTTTATTATTAAAAACTAATTAAGTAATAGAACAAAGAAATACTTGAGATTCTTTATTATATGAGCCATTTTATTTTCCATAATTACAATTACATCAGGTTACCTTAAGGATTTTCCTTACTGCGGTGTTTTCAATGATCGAATAGGAGCGGTCGGGCTGTACTTTTTAACCGCTGCGTTTTCTTCTCACCTATCTCGAACCCGTACAGTGGAGAAATTTTCAATCCGGTCTTTTCGGGAATGATTTTAAAATGCGGTTGTTCAGTACTTACAATTAGAGGTCGTTTCATAGAAGTTATGTACTCGCAATCGGGAGAACCCAAGGGTCTTGCGGTACTCGGTACATTCATTTTACTTTATTATTTTAATAATAAAGTATTGTTATCGACTTTAAAAAAAAAAAAATTTGCTACCCTGAAAAATTTTTTTTATACGTTTCATGACTAATAAACGCCAAAAAAGCAATAAAAATTTTCAGTCCGTCTGTGCTCCGTACGGCGTACGCCGTACGCAAAGTCGTTTGAGGAATTATAGTTCCCAAACCCTATGAGCTATTAAATTGATTTTTTTTTTCTGAATACACATGGTAGACCTCTTGAAGTGAGAATTTTTTCAGGGGTGGGGGTGCGAGGGGGAAGGTGGGGGAAGCGTTTTAGACGAAAAATTTTGGTTTCTAGATCTCAGCAACCGCTAATGGTAGGAGGCTGAAACTTAGAATTTCTATAGAGCTTTGATAGTGGACCCATTTGCAATGGGGTGTGGGAGTGGAGGGGGAAATAATGCGTCCGAAACGCAAAAATGCCGATATCGACACATTCTAAAATCCATATCTCTTAAACCGTTAACGGCATGCAATTAAAACTTAACAAATATCTGTAGTTATACTAGGAGAGTAGATTGAAACAAAGTTTTTTGGTGGGAGTGGTGGTGTGCGGGGGTGGGGGTTGAAATAGTAAAGATTACGATATCTCCCAAACCAGAGGCACCAGAAAAACAAAATTCGGTTTGGGTATAAAGCTTGATAAATAAAGATTGCTCAAAGTAAAATTTTTTAAGGGGGTGGGGGAGCATAGAAGTGGGGGAGATAAGAATTTTTCATAAATATCACTTTTCATATCTCAATAACAGTGTAAGATAGATGATTCAAATTTTAACTAGAACTAGGCCCAATAGAACCCTCGTAGGGAAAAATAAATTTAAAGGTATGGGTGTAGAGGGTGAGGGTGGGGAAGGGTGAGAAGGAAAAAGTTCCTATGCTTATATCTTAAGAACTTGTAATGGTATAAACCTTAAACTTCGTATTTAGATAGAACTATATTAGTGGCATAGTGGAAAAATAATTTTTTTTTAGGGGGAGCATGGTGCGAGGGTGGGGGGTGTTTTTCCTAACTTTTGAACGGCTTATGCAAGAAAGTTGAAACTCGGTACGTATATGCAAATGAATTAGAAAAGTAGTTCTGATAAAAAAAAATTTCAATATTCATTGGGGTTCAGAAGAGGGGGCAGAAAAAAATTTCACTATATTTTAAATGCATATATTTTCACGATTTTCGTCATATCTACTAGGTCTTTCGAAATATTGAATTCATTTTTATACTACGGATTCTTTATATGAATACCTAGAATGTGTTTTCAAGATTTTTTGAAATTCGACCCCTTAGGGGGTGTAAAGAGGTTGTATACTTTTTCATAAATTCCACCATATCTCTCAGGTCTGATGAGATATCGAATATCTTTTCACTTCCCCGGGTTTGTTTAATAATCACCTATTTTTAAGTTTTTTATTTGTCAACCTCTAGACCGCATCCCGGAATATGACCCAATTATATAATTCATATGTTACACTCCGCTTTCCGAACTTTTTGTTAGGTTTTCAGTCACATGATAACGTACACCGCATCCCCGAATTGAACGCGTTCCGAACTTCTGCCGGCAAAATAATAAAGTTGCGCCCAGACTGTTGGCAGATTTTTTTTAAACGGTTCCGGCTTACGTTCGTTAAATTGTTGGCAGTTTAACGGCGAATATTTGTTAGGTTTGTAAATAGAAAAAATGTTATTTATAAGACTTATAGCGTTGTTATTGTGCCCATGGGTTAAATGAAGATTATTGTGTGGTGTTAAATTGTTATACTTGTAAATTGGCTGGCCTTCGGGATATAATTTGTGCGTTAGTCGACGAAACGGCGAGCAAGAGTTGGGGCGATGATTAAAATACGAATAATTCGAATTGTTTTGTTGTGGTGAGGGCATACCTTCTAAGAGGCTTTCCTTGATATGGATGCGCTCTTGTTGATACTGGTGATCTACAATTGGTGTTCCATTGGTGTATTGGCCCAAGCAATTATTTTTTATTTTAAGATTTTTGTTAAGGTTTTTCTGCTGATTGTTTAGATTCATTAGGTTGGGTAACTTATCAAGCTGCTCCCAGTACTTCCCTATATCAAAGTTAAAATCTTCCAAGTCCATGTCGGTAGAATCTGAAGCAGTATCCTCATCGTATTTACTTGGAGGTTTAACTTCCAATGAGGACTTATTGCGTATAGGTTGGTAGTTCGTGTGTAGGTAAGTCTCCTCGCATTCCAAGATATCATCTTGTATAGTCTGTCGCGATCTTTCGCAATCTGGAAATTGATCTATATCGTTGTCAAAAGAGTAGCTCTTCTGTAAATGGCCATCAATTTCACAATGATTATACTCAAAACGATTAAAACCATCTTCGAATTGACTATACAGCTGGTTGCCACAAATTCTTCGCTTTGAAATGTTCTTGCGAAAGCAGTGGTCGTCACATATCAATTGATATCTTCCCCTATTTTTGCAGTTGTGATCTCCCCATTCTGGAGCAATGTGACGTCTACTTCCATCGAGTCGACGATTACGGATCGACTTTTTATTGTAGTTGTAAATGTCTTCGAGGAAATACTTGGAACTGGTACAATGTTCGCCTGCACAACACCTTGAATGAGGATTTTCCGGAATATAATATTCAATCGATTTCCGAATCGATTTTTTACTCTTCCTTGACGAGTCTGGCTCGTAATCGATAACGTCGAATGGTTTGGTCTTAGTCCTATTACCTGAAAATGAGTACGACTTGGGAACGGCCGATTTCGATTTAATGTCGTATCCACCGAAGCAGCAACTTCTCGACTTTGGATACTTCAGTAAATCCTTACAACTTTTAGGCAGTTGAATGAACATGCCTCTGCTGTTTTCATAACAAGTGTCTTCATTTTCGTCGATATCTCGCAATTTCGGCATATTATGAAAGTTCAAACAGTCAGGTATGTAATCCTCGTCAAGGTCGATCGATTGATTGGAATATATATTTTCTGTGTACCAGTTTGGATCTAGAGCTTGCGGTTTTGCACATTGTCGAAGTTTTTCTCGTTTTGATTCTCGGTAATTTTCAAAGCATATGCTTTTCATCTTTTCTAGTTTCTGTCCGCGCAACCGTTCCCAATTTTCCCAGTTCTTATCATTTTTACACTTTGCATAATTTGAATTTTCATATAATTTATATTTTTGTTTAGTCTCATATGTTGTATTGTCCAGTTTAACGCGATTATCACCGGAGTTCACATCATCTGGTTGTCATACCTGCTGCAAGTACTTAACGGGACAAACGCCTTGCTGATTATTAGCAGCCCGAACTTTAATTACTCCATCCACCTCTTCTCCTACCTGAAAAATAAAAAGGAATATAAATGATATTTGCCTATGGAATTTGTTTTAGTTTAACCAAACCTACTTGCATTACTATCTGATCACGCAATAAATGCATATTTTCGCTTCGGTTAGTTTCTGCAACTTGAATGTTATCGGTGACCTGAAGTGGTTTTTCGCCATCATTTAGTCTAGTGCAATACTTCGAAGGAAAGTATATGTCCAGGGCCGGCCCTACCATATGTGCAAATGGCGCATTGAATCCGGGCGCCAAATTAAGGAAGGCGCTAGTTCATATTATCTCTCCAAATATTTTGCTATAAATTTAAAACATATTTAGAAATTAATAGAAAGGATTTCTTGAATACATTTGCCACACTTTTTCCGATGCATATTCTAGATTTTGCAGGGTTTTCCATTTTTCCATTTTCTAAAAACACTCTTTCAATTCTTGTTCAAGAACCAAAACATTGAATCTTTTCTCTTAAAGATATTCTCACTCTACGATACCGACTAGTACAGCTTTTCGTTTGTGCGATCATCTGCTATTTCAATTTTGCATTCATACGTTCATCAGCTAGTACGATTTTGCGTTCGTACGGATTCATTTGGAGCCACCGCTCCATCGCGCCGCAGCGCAGGTGCTGATTTGATCGTGTGCTGAAAGAGCTCAGAACATGATTTCTATACAATAGAAAAAGATAGATATGGAGCGAATGCGCCTCGGTGAATTATGTGGGGAAATAGGAAACACGTCATTTTTGCTAGAGGGGAATGAATGTATTGGATGAATGATAAAGAGAAGTAATGGTATAAACACAATTGAGACGAACTTTGCTAGCGGCGGTGAAGTTCCCTGTAAAAATTTTAAAATTGTACCGCAACACACCGATGGACACAGAAGTACGACGGCGAGCGGTTGGGCAAACTTTTCGGTGTTTTTCGGTACAATTTTAAAATTTTGACACCGACCTTCAGCCGCTACCGAACTTCGTCTGAATTTTATTTATACCATTAGTTGGTTTAAATCAAACGAGCAAATGGCATAATCTGATAAAAAATAGAGGAAAGTTTTGAAAACAGAACCAATGCCATCTGTGAGATTTGTATTTATTAACAATATGTATATATAAAAAAATTCAATTTGGAGGGATTTTTTCTTTTCTCGAAACTGATAAGAGACATCAAGGTGACTTTTTTTGGTTAAAGATAGAATAGTATTGGTATTTATACTGAATGAAGCAATTTTTAAAAAGTTGATTCTAAATACTTTTTTTAGGTTTGAAAAACATCAAAAACCTTTAAATTTTCAAACATTATATGTCAAGTTTTTAATATTTTTGAAATTAATTCATTCATTAGCATTGGATTTACTAAAATATTAAGTGTACAAAGTTTGATTCAAAGCTGTTGAGCGGATCCTGAGAAAAAGTTACATGAATTTGTATGAAAAATCGACAAGTGAATAAGTAAAATATTTTTGTTTTTTTTTTTAGTGAAAAATTTGTTATGTGAATTGATTAGGGCGACGAAGTGTATACTGCACCGGGCGCCGAAAAGTCTAGGGCCGGGCCTGTGTCCAGCGCACTCTCCTTTCCACCAATCTGGGTCAGATCGGTCGATTACAGCCACCTAAAATATTGGAAATACTTTATTAGAGGAAGAACAAGATTCGATATTTTCTCTGTGTCGCTTAGGCGCTGTGCGTGTGCACATTGCACACGACCGAACGAATATCGTGTCGTAATTTCGTGTGCTCCGACCATAGAGCTATAACTAACGGAGATCGCCAAGCGCCGTTTCTGTATAAAGCACTTTGAAGCATTTTGATGCAAAATTGAACATTTTTGTATGGAGCGTTTCATGCCCGTTTCATGGCAGTGAAATGCAAATAGTAGCGAAGTATTTAAAGTTTGGGCTTTTTTTCTTTTCAATACCGGAGTATAACATACAGTGACGGACAAAAGTCTACGGCAACGCCTTATATTGAGGTTCTGGTTAATTGGAAGCCTTAATCAAAAATCCATTGATGCGCAACTTTTCAGTAACTTAAATATATATATAAAAAAACAAAAACAAAAACTTTTCATAACAAACTTAAAGGTAAATTCATAAGAACTTAAAAAATCTAATGGACAAAAGTCTACGGCAGTCTTAATGTCGTATAATGTCGTGGCTGGCTTATACACAAAAAATTTCCAATTAAACGTATCGAAATTTTTAAAATTATCTGCTGGCTTAATACTTGGCTGGAACCCCCTTTAGCATCAATTACTTTTTCCAGTCTTCGGGACTTAGAGGCGACTAAATTACCAGTTTCTGCGGATGCAATGTTCTTCCATTCTGTAATGAGCGTTTCCTTAAACAAATTTTTATGTTGTATGCAACATTTCCGAATTTTTCGCCCCAGAAGCTCCCACACATGTTCTATTGGGCTTAAATCCGGGTTTTAGGGAGTATTAAGCTGCCTGGGAGCGTAGTACAACAACCAGTTCTTGACGAAAAGTGCTATGTTCCTGTCTTGTTGGAAAGCCCAAATCCCTCCAAGGCACAACTTCTCAACTCATGGCTTCAAACCTTGGTCCAACAGGTTCTTCTAAACATAGCGGTCCATAGTACTTTCAACAAAAGCCAATCTACCACCCCAAATGCAGCTATGGCTCCCCAAACCATAACATTACCTCCCCCGTGTTTGATAGTAGGAATCAAATTTTTGGTCTTTCTTCTTTTTCCTCCATATTTTACTGCAAATATCACTTCCGAAAATGTTAAATTTTGACTCATCGGTAAAACAGACTCGATTCCAAAAATCAATGTCCTTGTATACATGGATAAGATATGGAGGAAAAAGAATACGGCTTTAGAGACCAAAAATTTGATTCCTACTATCAAACACGGTGGAGGTAGAGTCATTTCATACGAACTAACGCAAACATCCATTATCTTGAGTACGGAATATGTGTGTTTCATTTGAAACCAGTAAATTTGAAATTTTTTTTGCAGTTGTCTCGATTTTTCATTTTAAGGATCTCCACCAAAGTGGATAAACGCTGTATTTAGTTGACATTTCATGAGACATATCTCGATTCCGTGAAACGTCAATCAAAATCCATCTGCTACACGTATACACACTTAAACTATGCCATTTAAGAAACCTGCGATTTTTTAAATTCATAGGTTTTTAGACTACTAAATATGTACCAAAAGTGGTCATTGTCCGTACTCATGATAATGGATGTTTGTTTTAGTTCTTATACAGTGACTCTAGGTGGAGGTAATGTTATGGCCTGCCGTAGACTTTTGTCCATTAGATTTTTTAAGTTTTTATGAATTTACCTTTAAGTTTGTTGTGAAAAATTTTTGTTTTTGTTTTTTATATATATATATTTAAGTTACTGAAAAATTGCGCATCAATGGATTTTTGATTAAGGCTTCCAATTAACCAGAACCTCAATATAAAGCGTTGCCGTAGACTTTTGTCCGTCACTGTACATGTGAGTCAGATGCTGATAGTAGCATAGTGAATATCGTCGGTCCGTTGCGAGAAAACCTCCGGCTTCAAAAAAATCGCTGCACGCTATCTCCATTATACATATAGCTCTATGGCTCCGAAACATTACTTACGGTACGTATTCTTTGACAAAAGACGTTACGTTGTTTGTTTATGTTTCGAAAATATTTACAAAAATGAGTACCTATAGCGAATGGAAATAGAAAAAACTGGCTTGCATAGCTTTATACTGGTGTCCTTTGCGTAGGAAAACTTATTGAAAGTATTGTATTCGGCAAAGGCGGCGATATGGAGAATATCTTACACGGTATCTAATGTCAATTTGACGGTTAAAACGTAGTGAACTTTAATCGCGACGATTTAATTTTTCGTTCCGAATATGGCTGCGTTCGATACACGATGAAAAAATTCGTTCACCGTCCGAAACTTTTTCTGTCGTACCGAAAATCGGAAAATTCAGTTTTATTCGCAAAATTGTGCAAAATACGTTAAAGGGACATGAGATATATATGTAAAAATACAAAATGAACTATTAATCGTCTATTTCTTTCGCAACAACATTTCATTTTTAACATATTTGGCAAAATTCGTTTTTAAAATTCGTTCGGTCGTGTGCAATGTGTACAGCGCCTAACATGAATTGATAACAGCGATTCATATAATGATTTTTTTTTCTAGGGCGAGGACGAACTAAAAAATAATATTAAATAGTTCTGAGCTTGGAAGTAGTGTACAGTGCAATCAGTTTAGGGATGGAGAGGTTAGAACTCGGAATGGGTTTTCTATTGTAGTATTTTTTAATAATTTTTAGTACTTTTGGCTGTCATACGATCTACAAGAACATCAAAGTTGTCCATAACAAAGAAACTACTAGTCTGGTAACTCTAATGGTATTTGTGAATCTGATAAGAATGCAAATGTCATTTACTCAATGTTAAACTGTTGTATTCGTGAAATGAAAAACGGTAGATACTTTAACTAAATGACAAATATTTATTCCGATAATTTCGTGGCATCCAACCACGATCACGTACACGGTGCAAGAGACCGGATCTTCGAAGTCTTATATCTAGTAGGGTTGAGTACATAGTCTTATACTTCTTATACTAAGTAGGGTTGAGTAACATCGTAACATCTCCCCCCTTGCTAATTACATACATATTTTCTATTCCCTTTTTTACTTTATTAGTAATAATACAGTATTGTTATTGATTTTCAAAAAAAAAAAATTTGCTGCCCTCAACATTTTTTTGTCCACGTTTCATGACTAGTAGACCAGAAAAAAGCAATAAAAATTTTCACTCCGTCTGTCCGCCGTACGCCGTACGTCGACCGCCAAAATCCTTTGAAGGCTCGTAGCTCTCAAACCAGTGGAGCTATTAAATTGAAAATTTTTCTAGGAATAGACTGGGTACACCTCTTGAATTGACATTGACATTTTCAGGGGTGGGGGTGTGAGGGGGATGTGGGGGAAGCGTTTTAGACGAAAAATTTTGGTTTCTAGATCTCAGCAGCCGCTTATGTTAGGAATAATCACCTCCCTCCTGCCAAGGCTTGGCGATGCAGCTCTCCTTAATACTCTCCCAGTCAGCTCCGTCCTAGGTGTTGAAATCTTGAACGGTCCCGTCACTTGGTCGACTTCCTTCTGCTCCCTCCGCCTTCCAGGTGATGATGTCGGCCCCGTCTTGAGCCCCGGGATCGCTACTGGATCGTCCTTCTCCAACGATGTTGGTCTCCTCTTGCGTTGCTCTCTCTTCCCGGGTTCCGATATCGTGTACGGGATCGTCGCTGGGCGGTCCTCCTCCAATGATGTCGGTCTCCTCTTGCGTTGCTCTCTCTTCCCGGGTTCCGATATCGTGGACGGGATCGTCGCTGGGCGGTCCTCCTCCAATGATGTCGGTCTCCTTCCGAAATTCGCTTCAGCTCCGGCGATGATTTCGAATATTATTCCGACTTGTTCACAAGCCGTTTGTAAGGCTGTGTACGCTTCCCTCATTTGTCTATAATCTTCAGAGGGACTTGGCTATACTTAAAAGAAAAAAATATTAAGGAAAAGAAAAACTTACCCATATATTTTTTCTTCTAGGTAGCTCCTATGAAGGCAGTCTGCTTGATATTATTCTCTAGCACATTCGATAACTGCTTTTATACCATTTTACAAGGTTATTTCATGTAAGCCTCACCTCTAGGACATTACTCTTTCCATATTAATTATAATCCAGACAAAAAAATAACAATCAAGCCAATATCACTGGAAATAACTAACATCTTTAATATTCATACTAGCATTTTTCATCCGGATTATCATCTATCGCATTATAAGGAAAAAATGTTTAATCATGCCGCCTGTATCTGTATGCCCTCACATGCTATCCCCATAGGCTCTATGAAATATGCATAAAATAATAGCTTCAGGCAAGATCATATCGTCTGCATCTTACGCATAAAATAATAGCTACAGGCGAGATCATACATTGTGTGTCTTAATGCCCGCACATGTTATACCCATAAGCGCTATGAAATACGCATAAAATAATAGCCGCAGGTAATGCAGCACTTGAGGCAGACAGCCGACAGACATGCTCGCACATGTTAACCACCTGTGTGTTATAAAATGTTTATAAAAATAGCTACAAGCGGTCTTGATACTAAAATATTAATTTTAAAGTCTTATGGGGTCATTCATTCAATAGGCTATCTAGACTATTTCTAAATGAAAACGTGTGCGCTGCAATTCGCATGCTAATGATTATCAACTTTGTTGCAAACTACGAAGTCTTTTTCTTGATTATTCACCGATCAGCATCTTCATCTTGATATTTATCATATGTAATGAAATACGCACACCTGGCCTTAGTGTTTTCAACTTTATTGCCACGAGTAAAACCTATTATTTATTGACTATCTACGATTTCTGATACTTTGCGTATTTAACTAGTCCATTGATATAAGCCATCTCGAGATTTTAAATCTTTTGATTTTCTTGGATGATGCCAAAGACCTTTGACTTTTCCCCATCCTCTGATCATATATAAGTAGACAGCTCTCCTGTGAAAAATCAGAATCACTATCGAGTCTACCGGAACATCATGGTAAGTATACTGCTGTTCTAACTTTAGAGATTAAATTACAAGTGATTTTGACTATTTGCCTTTTTTACAGAATACTTTCGAGCTGCTAACTTCGGCCGTAGGGGGTGACGGAGATACCATGGTCTCCACCAGCTCTTTGGAGATAGCCAAGGAACATCATGTCAAATTTTTCCGGCTGCTGAAAACCAAATTTGGCTTAAGACTGGCAGTCCACCTGGATGATGGCGTCTTCTGCTTTCTACCCCCTCGATTTTCGGATAAGGTGAAAACACAGCGCCAGGTGGATGACTTGAACCAGTCAACAGATCAATATCTGGTCTTCGATGGGGTTGATGAATCGCGAGGCGGGTTCCTAAAGCTTTGGTTTTATAAAAAATAAAAAAAATAAAACTTTGTAAAAAAATCATTATCTAATAAAAATTTTGAATAACAAAAAACTTGTTTTTAATTCTCCAGAAAAACCAAACCTACAATATCTATCCAAGCCAATTAGCACGGCAGAAAAGCCATCATGGCCGTCCACAGCCAACCCCCCCCCCCCCCCCCAAAAAATAACCATGGCCGCCACAGCCAGCCCACCGTTCACAACCCCGACACTTATTCCGGTTTTTATATGCATTTTTGCCCCGACACTTTCAGCTTTTCAGACCCCCTACACTTTCAGATAGCCTGTCCCTATCGCACATGCCAAGAAAAGATACAAAAGTGTAGTACTTACTACTAGCCGAAATCTCTTCTAACACTAAAAAATCTCCCATTTGGAGTACGCCCCCAACACTTTTCAGGCCATGCTTTCAAGACGATACTTTCAGCGACTTTCCTACACTTTCAGTGTTTTAGTCCTACACTTTCACCCTCAAGTTCATAACTTTCCCCCCCAGCCTACAGACTTCGACCTTAAAACTTATGGTTTTCCCCCCTTAGCTTTCCTCCCATAGCTTTACACCTTCAGCCTTAAAACTCATAGCATTCCTCCCTTAGCTTTTCCCCCATAGCTTTCCCCCCATAGCTTTCCCCCCTTAGCATCCCCCAAAAAGCCTTTCAGACCCGCTACACTTTCAGATATCCTGGCCCTATCGCACATGCCAAGAAAAGACCCAAAAGTGTCGTACTTACTACTGACTGAAACATGAAATTCCTATAAAGCTTTGATAGTGGACTCATTTGCAAAAAAAATATATGATATGGGTGAAGGGGTGTGGGAGTGGAGGGGGAAGCAATGCGTCCGAAACGCAAAAAAGTCGAGATCGACACATTCTAAAATCCATATCTCCTAAACCGTTAACAGCAAGCAATTAAAACTTAACAAATATCTGTAGTTATACTAGGAGAGTAGATTGAATTTTTGGGTGTGGGTAGTGGCGTACGGGGGTGGGGGTTGAAATACTTAACATTACGATATCTCCCAAACCAGTGACACCAGAAAAACGAAATTCAGTTTGGATATAAAGCTTGATAAATAAAGATTGCTCAAAGTAAAATCATTGAAGGGGGCGGGGGAGTACGTAAGTGGAGGGGATAAGAATTTTTCAAAAATAACACGTTTCATATCTCAATAACAGTGTAAGATGGATGCTTAAAATTTTTACCAGAAGTAGGCCTAATAGAACCCTAGTAGGGAAAAAGTTTGGGGGTGTGGGTGTAGAGGGTGAGGGTGGGGAAGGGTGAGAAAGAAAAAGTTCCGATGCGTATATCTTAAGAATCTATATTGATAGGAAGCTGAAACTTGGTATTTAGATAAAGCTATAGTAGTGGCATGGTGGAAAAATATATTTTTTTAGGTACGGTGGTGGGGGGTGTTTTTCCTAACTTTAGAACGGCTTATGCTAGGAAGTTGAAACTCGATACGTATATGTAAATTAACTAGAAAAGTAATTCTAATAAAAAAAAATTTGAATATTCATTGGCGTTCAGAAGAGGGGACAAAAAAAAAATATCAGTTAATATAAAATGCATATATTTTCACGATTTTCGTCATATCTACTAGGTCTTTCCAAATATTGAATTCATTTTTATTCTACGGATTCTTCATATGAATACCTAGAATGTGTTTTCCAGTTTTTTTTAAATTCAACCCCTAAGAGGGTGTAAACTGGTTGTATACTTTTTCATGAATTCCACCATGTTTCTCAGGTCTGATCAGATATCGAATATCTTTTCACTTCCCCAGGCTTGTTAAATAATCACCTATTTTTAAGTTTTGTTTTTTTGAACCTCTAGACCGCATCCCGGAATATGACCCAATTATTTAATTCATATGTTACACCCTTTTCTAAACGCTTCCCGAACTTTTTGTTAGGTTTTCAGTCACATAGTAACATACACTGCATCCCCGAATTGAACACGTTCCAAACTTCTGCCGGAAAAATAATAAAGTTGCGCCCAGACTGTTGGCAGATTTTTTTTTTTATTGTTAACTTTAAAGTTATATTAATTAAATTCAAATTAAGAAAGTATTCAATTTTCATAAAAAAAAAACAGTATTTACATAGGTTCATTCCAATTCAAAGGTATTATGCTTCTTGTTACGCAAACAACAAAAATAAAATAACCTTTCCAAAATTTTTTTTTTTTTTAAGAAAGGACCAGTCGTTCTGGCTGTTTTCTAATTCTAGCCGATCTTCGCACTTCAGGGACATATTCCGAAGTTCTCTCTCGATAATTACTGTCTTCGCGCAAAGGCTTCTCGCCTTCTCCCGTTCTTTCATTTTGCGTTTTCGTTGGCATTGAATCATGTGAAGGCAATACCTCCTTCTCTCCTTCGCTTTCTATCATTTCCTGGTCAGGTACCGGATAACTATCCGTAACGTGTGTTTCTCTAGGTGTATCTCTACCTACTTCTCTGATCTGATCAATGTGCCTACGCCAATCTCTCCCATCATCTAATCTAACCAAATAATGCAGTTTACCTAATCGTTCCAGAATATTACCAAATTTCCATTTCTCATTCCTATAATCTCTTACAGATACCCTTTATCCTTTCTCTAGTATTCTTACTTTTATTTTCTCCCGGTACTCATTCTTTTCTTTGCTAGGTTTAATTAAATCCAATCGTAATCTTATTTCCCACTTAAACATTAAATTCGATGGTGAAACACCTGTTTCAGCATGTGGCATTTTCCTGTATTGAAGTAGTAATTTATATAAAGCTATACCTTTTAACTCCCCTTCTAATTGCATGGCTTTCAAAGAAAACTTCATTGTCTGTACATATCTTTCCGCCAATCATTGCTGGATGGTATGGCGCTGAAGTTTTATGTATTATCCCATTTTCTTTTAAAAATTTTTGAAATTTATAAGATGTGAATTGTCGCCCGTTATCGGAGACAAACACTTTCGGTAAGCCAAACGTAGAAAATATTTTCCTACAGATTTCTATTGTCTGCTCGCTTGTAATATCCCTTGTAAAATGTATTTCAGGCCAATGAGAATATGCATCCACAAGGATAAAGTAATATCCCCCATTAATTGGCCCTGCAAAATCTGCATGTACGCGCTCGAATGGTTCCCCAACCTTTTTCCAATGATGACGCTCAACTTTCTGTACATTCTTAGCTAATTTGCTGCATTGGAAACAATTTTTTACCATATTTCCAATGTCCGAATCTATATTTCTCCACCAGTAATAACTACGTGCCAAACCTTTCATTTTCGTCATTCCAAAATGTGCCGTATGTAGTTCTTGCAGAATAGTTTCCTGAAAAGAATTTGGGATTACCACTCGTTGTCCCCGAAAAATACACCCACCTTGTAAGCTAAATTCATGTTGGTTTATATTAAATCGCAACTCTTTGTGAATTTCTTTACCAGATTTTAACCCTTCCAGTAGGTGACGTAGACTCTCGTCTCTCAACGTTTCCTGGGCCAAAATCTTCAATGTAACAGGTAAAGTCTGAATCTGTTTTATCTCAAAGATGTCAGGTTCATCCCATTTTGACGATCTTTCTTCGTCAATTGGCAGTCTGGACATAGCATCCGCATTGGCATGCAAGTTTGATCGTTTGTATTTGATTTCGTAATTAAATCCCTGTAAATATAATGCATAGAGCTGCATTCTTGTCGCACTTAGCGTCGGTAACGATTTAAGTGGATTAAAAATTTGCACTAGCGGTGCATGATCCACATATAAAATGAACCGATTACCGAAAAGATACTGATGAAATTTCTTTATACCAAAAATGATTGCGTACGCTTCTTTATCAATTTGTGCGAATTTGCGCTGCGTTGCATTCAACGTTTGCGAAGCGAAATGTATAGGTTTTTCCTCGTACACATGGCTTAACACTGCGCCTATCCCATACGGTGACGCATCTGTTGCCAAACCCAGTTGGTCGCGTCTGCGAGAAATCTCGCAGATTTCTCGAAGATATATCGGTTTGTCTCCGAGATTTCTGCAAGACGTCTTATAGGAAAAATACACGGTATCGAGACAAACGCACCCCGAAATCTCGAAGACATGTCTCGCAAATGTCTCGATAGCAAATTTTTGTTTACCGCAGCGCCATCTGTTTTATGATAGCGTGTTGTGATAAAAGCTCGTACTCGTATGAATATTTCGCGGAGATTGCCATCGGCTGGAAAAGAGAAAGGGGGTTATAAAATGAAACGTGCAGGCAGGGGTGAACTGCTATATAATAAATATACAAAACTAATAACGTAGTGACACATTTCCCCACTTCACATCGCACTTGCGTCGTTTTATTCTAACCGCACTTGAACTGTAACTTTTCGCGAATTTAATTTTTAACGTGTAAGTCGCGGATGACATTTGCTGCGCTCGGAGTGATGCGGCTATTTTTTGCCTTACAAATAGATCATGGTCGGAGCACATGTTTCTATTGCTATTTCTTTCTATCTAGTGATGAAGAAAGATAAGCAATATGATTCCTAGGCTCAAACCATCGAGATTATGTCTCTTAAGGCGCCTCCTCTCACAATTGTGAAAAAAGCTGAAAAACGGCGATTTTCAGACACTCATAGAACTGACGCTATATTTCAGAATACTTTAGTTTTGAGTAAATAAAAAAGAATGATCCTTTTGGAACCAGTCCTCGGTAACGGTTTTTCGATTTTTTTAAATTTGGAAAAGTTGTATATTATTAAACTGAATATGTTTTAAAATTTTGCTAAATTGGTTCACTTTTCATACATTCATACAGCGTTTCTGTTGGATAAAAATGAACTGAAAAGTACGTTAATCTGAAAAGAAGAATGTCTTTAACCAATCCTCGGCAGTGGATTTTTAATATTTTGCTATTTTAATTAAAAAAATGAGTGTTAACAATATGTAAAAAACACTGTTTTTCAATGTCTTTTTTTTCTACTTTGCTCTTATTTTTACAAGTATTTTTTCGGAATATAACTTTAATTAGACTGTTTTCTAACATATTGTAAACAAAAATAACGTCCCCCAAACAAATAAATGAAATGGGGATGTATTTCAAAAAACAATTTTCTCCATACAAAATGTTAAAATAGTTCGACTATTCGTCGGTAGGTAGCACTCAAAATGAGCTTGAAAGTTTTGACGAAACGCTCTGAAAGTTTCAAGGAGGCTTTTCATTTTGTCCTTTTGATGTTTTGAATAAATATAACATTCATATAGGCCATGATTCGAATTATGCTTTCTGCATTTTTAGCGCACTCACAATCGGCCCGAATCGCCTTCACACGCTTACAATTTGCATGGATACAATGACGTTATGAAAATTACATTTTATGACGCTTACACTGCTCAGAGTGTAGAGAATATACACCCCAGTTGGTCGCGTCTGCGAGAATCTCGCAGATATCTCGAAGACTATGGCGGCCTGTCTGCGAGATTCTTCGAGACGTCTTATGGGAAAAATACACGCTATCGAGACAAATGCTCCCCGAATCTTGAAGACATGTCTGCTAATGTCTCGATAGAAAAATGGCTTTGGCAATACCGCCATCTGTTTGATGATAGCGTGTTGTGATAAAAGCTCGTACTCGTATGAGTATTTCGCGGAGATTGCCATCGGCTGGAGATAAGAAAGGGGGTTATGAAATGAAACGTGCAGGCAGGGGCGAAGTTACCTTACTGCAATATAATATATATAAGAAACTAATAACGTAGTGACACATTTCCAATCACTTCACATCGCACTTGTGTCGTTTTATTGTAACCGCACTTGAACTGTAACTTTTCGCGTATATAATTTTTATCGTGTAAATCGCGGATGAAATTTGTTGCACTCGGAGTGATGCGGCTGTTTTTTGCCTTACAAATAGATCGTGGTAAGAGCACATGTTTATATTGCTATTTCGTTCTATCTAGGGATGAAGAAAGATAAGCAATATGATTCCTAGGCTCAAACCATCGAGATTATGTCTCTTAAGAGACAAGCGACTAACTGGGACTGAGAGCACGACTGTCAAATTGGACGGTAGTTTTGAATTCAATTATAGTGGGAAATTGAGTAAAAGTGTATGTGTGCGATCGGTCCGAAATGATATTAAAGGTTGGCGCGTACTGGACTGAGCTGTGATCAGTTGGGCACCTTATTAATCGCATTAAGATTGTAATTACAAGCAGTTTTATGACGTTGTTGTGTGTGTTGAACCCAAACACACCATGAACACATCAAATTTTGGATATAAACCTTTTTATTATATGAAGATGGTAATATAAAATTTATGAGTAAATTTTTATTTCTTAACTCGATCAAAAGTAAAGAAGATAAGGAAAAATGAATCAAACATTTTAAGACTCGCAGGTACATTCTTTAATGCTAGGACCTCCTCATATGCGTAGCGCGCTAATATGTTTCGATGAAAATTCCACGCTTAGCAAGGCTATCGCCTAAGTTTAGCGCGATAATGTCATTTATAGTTTCGCGCCATTCTCCTGCAATTGTAGAAGCGAAAACAGCGGTTTTGTATTATAATATTTAAGTGCTTGTAATTTTCTTGTAGAACAATAGAAGATTAGCGCCGATAATTTACATTAGCGTAGCGTCTCGGAATATGTCAATTTGCGTCCCGCTGGGCGCAGGTAAGGGCATAAACAGATACTAATAAATTCAGTGTTACGGTTTTTCCCCGACGATGGAAAACCGACTCGAAACCCCCACAACAACAGGGGGCGAACGGGTCTTGTCCGGCTCGAACCCAGAGATGGGTCGTGGGGCGCCAGTGGTCCTTTCTGAAGACCTCGTTCTACTTCCGAAACGATCGAACCACTGATCGCTCGAAAATTCAACGCATACACCCTGGAGAGACGAAGGCTGAAATACGTCACAATAATCGTTACAAAATTTCAAAGAACCAGATACGGAATTTAATGTAGAAAATTAACCAATTTATTCAACGAAAAGTCCCTAGCTACTCTTGCTACTTATCCTAGGGCGCCTCTGGTGTTCTCCGCTCCTCCGCCACCGTCCTCGGATAGCTGCGCTCAGGAACTCTTTCCGTCCACGACGTTTACAAAAAGGAAGCACCAAATTCCACCTTCGCTTGCTGTTTGCGCGTTCCCGTCGATTTTTAGGTTATGTTTCCCGGACGCTTCTATCACCGACTTGTGACCGCGCTGCGTTTACGTTTCTCGTTTTAAAATTCAAACACTTTTTCACGATCCGGTTCACGGTCCCAAAACGAAAAGCCAACTTGCTTATTTCACTGCCAATTCCCAGAGACCCCCCAATCCTTTGTCCACTCTCCGCGAAAACTACTAGCGGGAAAATTTACCGGCTGATTTTCTGTTCTCGTAGGCGGGTTCAACGTTCGTTTCGCGCATGTCTTCCGCGCATACTCGAATTGAATTTACACGCGACCAGCCTTAACCCGAGACATACACCGACGAAACTTCACAATTAGTTACTTGTGGGGATCACCCGCTGTAATATCTCTTATCTCTTATTTACACGCGGACAGCCTTAACCCGAGACACACACCGACGAAACTTCACAATTAGTTACTTGTGGGGATCACCCACTGTAATATCTCTTATCGTGTACGTCACAATATTCGGGGCCAACTTCACAGTCGTTATTCACAGTCGTTATTGTTTATGTGTCACCCGCGAGTGTTATTATTATTTATTATTTATTATTTATTTATTTATTTATTCTATTCCCGGCACTTGCGCGCCGTACTTCCCGCGCGATCGGCTCGTCGATAGTTTTCCTTACTCCATTACCTAGCTCCTAATAATCCTATGTTCTTTTCTTTTTCCTACTAATTTGACAAGGTCCTAACCTTACCCGTCTACCAGTCCTTCCTCGCTCCAGAGCTATAGTTCTTTCACGGTTGAAATTTTAATTTACTCATTCTCTTTTTCTTTTAGGCTATGCCACGAGTTGGGGGTAGGACCCCAGGAAGCTAAATTTGCAAGAGGTCTTCCCTTGTATGATTATTCGGTGAGTTACTTCATTAAAATGCTTCCAAAATAAGTTATTAACCTTCCTCTTCTCTTCCCCTCAGGCGGACCGTAACATTCTTCCCCTACTTAAAAGAGAATTTCCTAAATTCTCTAGGCGCCCTACGAAGGAAAAAAAAACTGAGTGTTGGTACCTGAACGAGTAAGATTTATTTCTATCCCTATTCAAACCAAGTTTCTTCCTCGGCACCCATTTCCTTACCAAGATTACATGATTCCCTCAATTCCAATTGCCCACTTGAACCAAAATAAAATAATTCAGATATACCACCCTCCACCAAAAAAAAAAAATAAAAAAAAAAACCAAAGGCATAGTACCCACCACCTAAAAAAAAAAATACTTCTGGACAAAAAAAAAAATATAATTCCAAAACGGAAGATTATTCCCCGCGACCCGTGTACGCTTTGAGGTCCTTAGCGTGCCAGACGCCACCCGGTTTCCCATCTACATCCTTCAGTTTATATGTCCAAGGTGACACTTCTCTAAGACTTCGAAAGGTCCTATGTACTTAGGTGCTAAGTTTGCTGAGAAATACTTGGAGGCATCCGACAATACGTGGTTCGTTCGCATTACCAAATCCTTTGGGAAATAAACCTCGTTCCGTCTACGCAAGTCATACCGATTCTTTGCTACGTCGGTGGCATGTTTAAATCGATTTATGACATCCTCCCTCACCTGATTCAAGGCTAGAGCGCGTTTCTGTGGCTCGAGAACGATACCCCTGTCGTCCCCCTCTGGTTTTTCCCCAAGTTCCACACAAGTGGACATATTTTTCCCAAAATTTACGAAGTATGGAGTACACTTCATCACCTCATGCGTAGAAGTCCGCAACGCACAAGCGATTTTTGCCAAATTATCGGCCCACTTCCTATGATTCTCAGATGCATAGGCTCTAAGCATTGTCTTAATAGATTGATTAATCCGTTCCGCCGGGTTGGCTTGAGGATGATAGAACGCGGTGTACTTTATCGTGATTCCGTAGGATTCCACCATTCGTTTGAACTCTTTCGCCCTGAATTGAACACCGTTGTCGCATACAACCCACTTTGGAACGCCGAAAAGCAGAAGTACACTATCCTCTAATGCTATCGTTACCGCCGTACCCGTGGCAGCCCTGAGAGGGAATAACAAAGGAAACTTCGAGAAGTAGTCTACGACGGTCAAGTTATACGTATACCCTTGCGACGAACGTGGAAGTGGCCCAATCAAATCTACGCAGATCATTTCCCACGGTTGCTTGGCCTCGCCGTTCCGTGAGACCATCAATCCAATAGGCAACCGCCGTTGTGGTTTAATTGCTTGACAAATCGGACAAGATCGTACATATTTCCGAACATCTGCTTGCATTTTGGGCCAATAATAAAACCTAGCCACTCGATCTATTGTTTTCTTTGCACCCAAGTGACCAGCTTTCGGATCATCATGTTGTTCATGCAGTATTTTCATCCGCTCCCCTTTCGGTACAACCCGCTTCCAAGCATCCGCAGAATCTAAGTCTGGATACGCGGTAGGAACATGTTTCCACAACGTGGTGCCACTGATCCTCCACTCCGAATATTTTGCCGGTTGCCTCTGTACCGTCTCCAACATGCTTCCGAACCAACGATCTGTTTGACCCTCCGCCTGTACTACCTCAACCAGAGGAACAGACCGGGATAAGGCATCAGGAATAACGTGATCCTTCCCCTTCCTATGTATGATGTCGAAATCGTACTGCTGGAGTCGTACTGCCCACCTCGCCAATCGTCCCGTCGGATCTTTGACATTGTTCAGCCAAACGAGTGAATAGTGATCTGTCACCACACTAAACTTAGTTCCCTCCACGTACGGTCTCAACTTTTCGATGGCCCAGAGGACCGCCAAACACTCCTTCTCAGTCGTTGAGAACTTCCGTTCGGAGCTAGTTAGCGAACGACTTAAGTAGCATATAACTTTCTCTCCATCCGGCTGCAATTGTGTCAACACACCACCTAACCCGAAATTCGAGGCGTCGGTCTGAATCACAAATGGCAGGTCATAATCCGGACAAGTCAAGATTGGTGCTGTGGCGAGTTTCACTTTCGCCTGCGCGAAAGCGCTTTCACAATCCTCGTCCCAAGCGAACTGCTTATTTTTCTTGAGCAAAGAAGTTAAAGGTGAGACGAGGGTGGCAAAATCCGGAATAAATCTCCGATGCCATGACACCATCCCGAGAAACTGACGCACTTCTTTCACGTTCTTCGGAGCCTGAAACCTCATCAGACACTCCACCTTCTCCGGATCAACGTGTAACCCACTCTCATCCACGACGTACCCCAAGTACCGTTCATCCCTGCAGAACTCGCACTTCTCCCGAGACACTCTGAGTCCTACCGCAGTAAGCCTTCGAAACACCTCCTGGAGCACTTCCATATGTTTGTCGAAGGTTTGCGTCACCACAATTATATCATCTAGATAAACAAATACAAAGGGTTCCATATCCGCTCCGAGCACCTTATCTATCAATCTTTGCCAGGTCGCCGGGGCATTTTGTAGCCCAAACGGCATTCGAGTAAACTCGAACAACCCTCGTCTCAGTACTGTAAAAGCGGTGTATTGACGGGATGATTCTGCCATAGGCACCTGCCAGTATGCTGACTTGATATCCAATGAAGAAAGGTACTTCGCATCCCTTAACTTATCAAGTGTTGCCGTTACGTAGGGGATTGGGTACGCGTCCCTCTCTGAGACTTTGTTGACTTTCTTGAAGTCCACACAGAAACGAAATTTTCCGTCTTTCTTCTTGACAAGCAATATAGGGGAAGACCAAGCACTCTTAGATGGTTGTACTATTCCCCCAGCCAACATTTCATCCAATTCCCGGTCAATATCCCTCTGCACCACGGGATTTACCGGATAATACCTCTGCTTGATTGGGTAAGAGTTGATCGTAATTATATGTTCAACCTCCGAAGTGCGTCCGAGACCATCGCTCATTCGTTCGAATTCCGTCTCCAAAATTTTTTCCAACTCTTCCGTCTGGCTGTGATCTAATTTAGATTTCGGTTGAAGAAAATCGATGGCGGCCAAATAAAATTCGTCCGGTAAATCGCAATTATCCTTACGCAAATCAACCACTAACCCAAATTGTACCCAAAAATCTGCTCCCAAAATTAGCACATGAGGTAGTTTGGGCACAACCAAACACTCCACCCACCGCGTCCGACTTTCCACCGAGATCGGAATCCAAATGGTTCCATCTACCCCGCACTTCTCGTCATTGGCCAATTTCACTTCCGTCGCGTTTGAATTTCTCAACTCCACCCCCAACTTCCGTAACCTTTCCCAACCAGACTTCCCTACAATTGTTCTCGATGCCCCTGAATCCAATAAACCCACGAATTCTACATCAAAAATGGACACTGTTAAGTGTGGCCGGGGATCTCCTTTTACCGAAGTCAATGCGAAATTCACCGGAACGACAGATGCGGTATCTTCATTCGTGCTCACTTTACCGCTGTCTAATGAACACGACTTCCATTTCCCGACTCTACCCGCGCAGTACTAGTCGTTGCTTCCATTTCAGAGACACTTGAAGTCCCCGGGTTGCAGACAGTACAGTCCTTCCTAAAAACCCCAGGTTTTCCACACCCGAAACAACGTCGGCCCTGTTTACAATCCCGTGATGTGTGTCCCACTTCCTTGCAATTATAACACGTAATTGTTCTGAGTTGTGTTGACCTGTTATTTCCCTCACTCGACTTCCTCCCCGGTTGCTGCTCATCCTTCCGGTCCACATATGCCAGATCAGGCTCAAAGAGATGACTTGATCGGCGTCCCGGTGGTGGCACAAATGACTCTACTGAAATCCTCGTTGCCTCCAACGACCTACCCAACCTCACTAGCTCACTTAACGAGTCAATTTCCACTAAGCTTAACTGACTTTGGTAAAATGGAGTAATATTTCGTCTTAATACCCTCAACTTCTGCTCTTCGGTACATGAAGTCGAGAGACGATTGAATAGAGTCTCTATCACCGCTACATAGACTCCTATCGTCTCATCCCTCCCCTGTGTTCTACGCTTAATCTCCTCCATTAGCATATTGTCGTAGTTAGGGGGTAAAAACTCTGGGCGCAATTCCTCCTCCAACTCATCCCAATCTTTGCATCTGGGTTTATTCGTACGTAGCCAAATAAGACCTTTGCCCGCGAACAAATCCACCGCCGATCGAAATAGCGTGGTTTTGGACACCCCGCGAGCCGTTCTAAGCTCTTCTACTCGCTCTAGGAACGCACACAACGACTCTTTTTCCCCACTAAACGTTAAACCCCACTTCGCCACCGTCAAAAGTGCATCTTTTCCCGACGATGAGCGTCCTTCCTCTACCACATCTTCGTCTGATGATACTTCCCCCGATTTTACATACAGGTCATCCAACCCTAACAAAAATTTAATTTTCAACTTCCCCCTAACTGTCTCCTCCTCTTTGGACACCGGATTACACAGGTCCAGACGCCGCAAAGCCCAGTCAATTTTCGCCATTATTTTAGCATAGAGAGATGATTTACTGCTACCCGAAAACGTTTCCAGAAGATCCGAAATTTCTTTAAGCTTTAAACCAAGAGCTTCTTCGTCCTCTCCAAATTTAAATGGATATTCCCGAACAACAGATGAAGTATCCGTAGTGGCCTCTTTGCGCAATGCCGAACGCAACGCTTTCCTCATATTGTCTACAATATCCGGCTGACCACCCCGAATAGCTAGTTCGTACACTAGTTCGTCCTGGCTTAGCCGATCTACCTTTATTTTCGACATTTCCGTTTCCTTCTAAAATAAAACTCTAATACTACACACCCAAAAAGAATAGCAGGAAGAAAAATGAAACACTTACGACCTTCCGCGCGAGAAGAGAATGACACCAAGACGCAATTTCTTTTCCGTAAAATTGAAAATACAGTAACCGAATTATTTCTCACCGTCTACCACTTATTCCAATGAAATAACTCACACAAAAAAACAAAAAAAACTACCGACTAGAAAAAAAAATAATAAAATTTCCGCGAATGTACCCTTCTTGCAAATTCACTTTCCACTTTTCCGTGGCACTTAACGGAAAATCAGTTACAAGCAGTAATAAGGGCATCCGGTCGGTACCTAAACATTGATGAAACTCATGATACTATAAAAAAAATATCACAGACGAAAATGTGAGTGAAGGGATATATTCATTGAAGGTTGGAAAGATTTCGGAAAATTCCAGAATATTCAAACTAATTGATCTTTTAAAAAATTGCCTCTCTCAAAACATTGTGGCCAGCTATAGTAATAATTTGGGAAAGGTAGAGTGCGTCTATTAAATTTGTACGCCAACCTGTTTTAAATAGGCCAGGATATGTCACCAAAGGTTTGTACTCGGATTAGAAATAACAAATCGGTTTTATGTAGGGGGTGTGCTCATTTCTATAAGCTACTGTGCATATAGCAGTCTAGCCAACAGTTTAGTCGGATTCTGATCGAAAGGGAATCGTCTTTCATATTGAACTCGTTACTTTGAACGAAACTAAACGAAAGGTGTGCAACCATACAACTTTAGTTCGATTATAAATCACTGATTTGGACCGTGATAATAGTATTTTAAATAGCAAAATCAAACATTTCGTGAAACTTCACTATTCATAATTTGTTAAGAAAATCAATTAAAATGGGTGTGAAACTCGGAGTGTATATGTAAATCAACTAGAAAAGCAATTTTGATTAAAAAAATGCAAATATCTATTGGCGTTCAGAAGGGGGACAAAAATTTTTTCTGTGAAAATAGAATGCATATTTTCCACGATTTTCGTCATATCTACTATCTCGTCCCAAATATTGAATTTAATTTTATTCTACGGATTCTTCGTATGAATACCTAGAAAGAGTTTTTAAGGTTTTTTGAAATTCAGGGTTAGTGTGGTACGGGTGTGGGGGTGTTTTCCTATATATATAGAACGGCTTAAGCTACAATGTTGAAATTTGGTGTGTATATGTAAAATAACTAGAAAAGCAATTTGGATAAAAAAAAAATTATACATGTATTGTCGTTCAGAAGGGGGGCAAAAAAAATTACCTGTGAAAATAGAATGCATATTTTTCCACGATTTTCGTCATAAATACTAGCTCGTCACAAATATTGAATTTACTTTCATTATGCGGATTCTTCATATGAATACCTAGAACTTGTGCCGGAAAAATAATAAAGTTACGCCCAGATTGTTGGCAGATTTTTTTACTTGTGGATGGTATTGCATCAACTGATTGCGCAGATTGGAGGGAGTCTAGCTTCTTACTACCATCAATGGTTTGCTCGGAATCAAGAATTTGATTTTATTTGTTTCATCTGGGTTTGGTACACTCTTTCTTTTCAAAAAGTTATACATCGACAACTGTATTGATTTTTTTTGACAATATCAGTCTGAAATAGACAAAAGTAAATACCCGAAATCTTTTTTTATTTTATTTTTAATTTCTTCGTAATATAAACACAACAATATCTCATTTCTTTAAGGGGTTAGGTGGGTTTCAAAGTCCTAAAACAATGGTATTTCCACTATTTTTTTTAAAATATATCTAATGAAATATTTTATTGAAAAAATGCATTACATCAAAGATACATATTTTGTTAGTATTTCGTAAAATTTTTGTTTAAAAATTTTGAAAATTTACCCGTCGGAACCTCATTTTCCTTGACCTCTCCAAAAAAAGCTCTTGGCGTGTATAGGATAACTCATGACTGGTTCATCCAAAATTAAAAACCCAAAAACTGTCCGTTAGTACATTCATAGAGCTCGTGCTTGAACGAAGGAAAAAAGAAATTTTGAAATTTGAATTTTTGGCGGAGCTGTGAACAAAAAATCCCATTTTTTGGTAAAATTTTCACCATGTATTGCCTCGTAAAATAAGTTGTAATAAAGATTTAAAAAAATCATTCGTTCAAGAACTAGATAATGTTATTGTGAAGAAGTGTGCCAAATTTAATCAAGGTTGGTTCATAACTTTTCGAGAAATCGTGTCCACCGACAAAATAGAGTTTCGAGAAAAACGCGATTAAAATTGTACGTTGGTTCTGACGTGGCCCAATAGGCGGAACTTCCGAAGGCTCTATCTCTTAGAGTCTTACTCGGGTCGATTTAAAATTTTGGGAGAATATTCTAGACATGTTGTATTATTTAATAAGACAACAAACAAAAAATCCATTCTTAGAAATTTTCAAACCCACCTAACCCCTTAAATTAATTTTTTTTTTAATTTCTCATGCATGAAGGAAACAATATATAACTTTATCTAGTTCGAGGCTCCGATCTATGCGCAATTTTTGGGTATGCGTAATTTTTGGGTAATTTTTGGGTAATTTTTGGGTAGAATTAAACTTAAACCCTCAGATTTCATCTAGAGTCTAAAAACCTTAAAGAAATACATTTTTGACTCCAAGCGGTCAATTTCATCTATTTGCAAATGTTACATTATAAAAAGAAGAAATTAAATTTATATATATAGTAAGGGCTCGTGGACACTAGTAAGTGAATGAACAAGCTTGCGTGAAGATCGAATCTCGCAAGAAAGTTGGGATCGATGGTCTGACGATATTTTTTTGAGTCTGATTTGACTTTGACGTAGGAGGTGCATTTGTCGCAACGTTTAATTGTTTGATTTAATTGTTTATTTATATTCATAAGCTTACAATAGTACTATAAGATTTTTGAAGTGAAAAACGCACAAACCACTTGCAAAACACTTGTTATAGCAAATTTCTAGAGCAATTTTGATGCAATTTGCTAATGTAAACGTTATGGAAAGAAATGTCGCAAGTGCTAGTGTAAACGAGACTTTAGAAACTTTAAGATTTAGAACTACTAAGTTACAAGAATTCGAAGAAATTCAAGAATAGATAAAACGCTAACGATCGAAGTAATCCTCCAAATCAGTATACCAAAACCTAGTAATAACTGCACTTTTGCAAAATGTACTGGCATTATAGTACCGATAGATAAAAAGAAGTTTTCTCTAAAAATGTCATTGTTGGTCTTTATTTGCATAAATGAAAAACAAAGAATTTTTAACCATCGTTTCCTGCATTCAAATGTTGAAAATAGTCAATAAACGAAAAAATCAAAATTATCGAATCAAAACGACGATCTTCATAACATAATATGAATTATTTTTATTTCAAGGAATGCGTATTTGAAAATCTGTCCCATTTCATATAAAAGGTTTCGGAGTTGTGTTGTACTTTACACCTTAAAAATACCCTATTCCAGTCGTTCAGTAATGGCTCGATCGATTGTGTTTCCGATGTCAACAAACATGATGAGAAATGCAATACACGACCTGACCTGAAGTACTGTGACGTAATTTTACACTTTCATTTTTGATGGTAGGAAAAAAAACACCGAACCATCCTTGGGTAGAAATCATACCGCGGCAGCCATAGGTGTCATAACCGGCCAGATACACATTTCCCATCGGCACACACAACTGCCAGGACCCAGGAGTAAGAGGATTGCTCGCCAACTCTGCTACCTGCACATCAGGAATGGATTTTTTAAAGATTGTTACGTAGGATAAGAATTCTTAGCAGAGACACAGGCTGTCTATGCTAAAAATTTTATGATGTAAGATTTCACTAGCTTACAGCAGAGCGGCGATACGATCAACACATGAGCTTTTTTTGCGAGAGGAGCCGCCTTAAGAGACAAGCGACCAGCTGGGAACAAAGAGTTAGCTTTGGATCGAAATGCACTAAAAATGTGTCACTTTGCATTTCTCGCTTAACTGCTAGAAATGCTTCTTCACATTTATTATCCCAACAGAATGATATGTTTTTGCAAAGTAATTTATTTAATAGGTAAATTAGCGTGCTCAAATTTTTCATGAATTTCCCGTAATAGTTTACAAGGCCCACAAAAGCTCGTACTTGTTGCTTATCCCTCGGTCGTGGAGCCCTTTCTATCGTTTCAACCTTCTTCGTTACTTTATGTATTCCGAATTTATTTATTTTATACCCACAGTACTCAATATCTTCGCTAAAAAATATACTTTTATCTTTATTAATCTGAATGTTGTATTTCTTTAATTGCTCTAATACTTTTCATTATGTAAATGTTCTTCGTCATTTCATCCCGTTATTTTAATGTCATCCAGGAATACCGATACTCCTGGAATTCCCTGTAAGATGGTTTCCATCGTCCGTTGCCAAATTGCGGGCGCACTCGCTAACCCGAACATTAAACGCGTTGGCCTAAAAAGCCCCTTATGTGTCGCTTGAGTCAAAATGTGTCGCATTTCTTCCTTCACTTGAAGGTGTAAATAAGCATTATTTAGATCAATTTTTGTAAATTTAACGCCCCCGGCCATATTAGTAAAAAGTTCATCTATCGTTGGCAAAGAATATTCATCCACTTGGATGCAGGGGTTGACTGTACATTTAAAATCCCCACACAATCTCACTGCCCCTGTTGATTTCATCACCGGGACAATCGGCGTAGCCCATTCCGAACTATCCACTGGTTCCCAAATTCCCATTTTTACTAAATTTTCAATTTCTTGCTCCACCACATTCTTCAATGCGAATGGTACCGGACGGGCTTTCCTAAATACTGGAAGACATCCTGGTTTGAGTACGATTGCAGCTTCTATACCCTCAATTTTTCTAATTCCTTCTTTCAACACCCCTTTGTAATTCGCCATTAGCCTCTCTAATTCCACATTAGCGTCAACCACGTTTACTTTCTCTTCCATGAGACTAATTCCCAAACTTCTAATACATTCTCTCCCCAGCAATGTTTGATTTTCACCTTCCACTATGTAAAGGTCTAAGTCCATATTTTCCTTTTTATAAACTACTTCTACCGAACAAACTTGTTTATTGCAGTACGATCGCAACATAATAGCTGAAGGCTTAATTTGTAATTTGGGAAAAAAAAGTTTTAAATTGTACCTGACTCATCAACGAAACCGCTGCTCCACTGTCGACTTCCATTGTAATTCTTTTTCCATTGATGCTTAAACTGACCTTAAATTGTTCTCTTTTTGTGACACCACTTTTATTTTTAATTTGTAAAATTTCCTCGATTGTATCGTCTTCCCTCACATGATTCGTCTGCCGTTCTTGTTTTGCTTTGAAACAGACCTTTTGAAGATGTCCCTTCCGTTTACAAAAGTTACACACAGCGTTGACTTTATCGCAAGTATTTGCCAAATGGCTATAACTACCACACCTAAAACAAGAATTTTTGTATTCAAATTTTTGTTAGTATGCTGTTGTGTCTGTTTATTTTGTTTTTGATTCTTAGAATTTGTATTAAAATTAGAATTAGAATTTTTTTTTATAATTAAATTTTGAAGATACTTTATTCACGGTTTCCCTATGATGAAGCTGATTTGCATCTTTCTCCGATAATTCCATTCCAGTAGCTATTTCTACTGCTTTATCCAATTCCAAATCTCTGGTTTCAAGCTTTGAACACGATTTGACCGCAACCCGTAGACGAATTGATTTCGCAGTCCCTGCTTCAGAAACGCTCCAAAATTGCAATTGATTGCCAATTTCTGTAATGCGTGCAAGTACTTCTGCATCGATTCACCATCGACTGCTTCCGCGAATGAAACCTAAACGTCTCAGCAATTTCCAATGGAGCCGGGTTGTAGTACCGCTCCATAACCTTAACGATCTGTCCATATGTTTGATTCTCCGGTAGTTCCGGTGCTAATTTGTCGCAAATTGTGTCATAAGCCTTGACACCCATGTAATGTAACAGGTACGGTACTTTTAACGCGTCTGGTACCTTGAAGACCTTGAACGCCACTTCTAAGCGTTTCACCCATCGAGTCCATTTTATTTGAGTCGAAAATGTATCGATGGTAAATGTAGCATGCATTGCCGTGTAATTATCGGTTGCATTACGCTCACTTGAATCTTGTGCATTTGAACTTCCTTCATTTTACCGTGTACGTCTTTGTACTTTTTGTAACTGTACTTTCGTCACTTTTATTTCACTTCTATATTACAAATGCGTATTCTCACTTTATGTATAATCCCATCCTCGTCGCCACTGTTGTATTCGTGAAATGAAAAACGGTAGATACTTTAACTAAATGACAAATATTTATTCCGATAATTTCGTGGCATCCAACCACGATCACGTACACGGTGCAAGAGACCGGATCTTCGAAGTCTCATATCAAGTAGGGTTGAGTACATAGTCTTATACTTCTTATACTAAGTAGGGTTGAGTAACATCGTAACACCTTTAGTGGAAAATTTTCGGCTCCGGGCACCAGCGAGAAAAAAGTGAAGGAAATTTTTCTGTTTTTTGAACTATTTTTTAAACTAAACTTTAATATATTCCCGTTTGTGGTCAACCAAAATATTTGGCATTTTCCACCAATAACTATAAAAAAAAACCGATTTAAAAATTTTAACCTCACTTTGCTGTAGATTTCTTAGCTAATACAACCACCATGAACAGTTTGAGAGAGACTTCTTTTGACATTTCACTATACACCAGTACTACCATACTGAAATTTTCAAACCATGTGGAATGCATCATAAGATGGAACGCAAAATGTTGTGTAGCAAATGCAAAAGCGGGAATAGTTTAAAAATTTTAAAAGTAAGTCTTTCGTGCAAAATGTAGTTGGAGTTACGCGACCAGGTTTAATTTTATGTAGTTATATAATGATTAATGTTTTTCTTTTAGGAAAATGCTGAATAGTATTGAGAAGTAAAGCAGATGAAAAGCAGTCAACATATTTTTAAAATACATATGTACCATATATGGAATGTAAAGTATGGCTACAGTTTGTGGTACGAAGAGTGTGAAATAGTTTAAGATTTTAAGAAAATATTGTTTATTGGTGAAAAAGGTATTTAAGGCATTTAAAGCTACAGTAATAATTATTAAATTAATTGTGACAGTAAAATTAATTTTGTTCAAAGTTAGTAGAAGTATAATAAAATGAAAGAGATCTTCATGTTTTTGCAAGTTTCTTCTTTACACTATTATACAGGAACCTTTAATGGCCATTGTGATATGTACCGATGTGTCCGCATAACGTATTGTAAAACAGTTGTAAAAGGGATCTGGAAGGATTCTAAATTATAAGCGAAGTGTACAATAATTTTATAAATTTTGCATGCTAACAATAGGGGATTACTGCGTTTCTACTGTTTTAAATAACTGTCTACTGGCATCTGAAAGAATTAAGCTCTGGAGTACGCTGCGTAGAGCTGTTCTCCAGGTTGAGGTCATACGCATTACTACATTCTATCATCTTCCGAGTTTGAAGTCAACTCAACTGACTTGTTTAAATTTGAACGTCACAGTGCCTATTATGGCAAAATGTACCTGAGCAATGCCCCCTGGATAATAGCCGCGTAACTGATATGTCGACGTATTAAGGGGTTACATCTAGTTGGCGGCAGAAAAAAAGGCGAGTCCTTGTGAATTTTTTTTGGGAAAATGATTGCATGTTTCGAATTGTTTTCATAGTGAAGGGTATATCTTTGACTATGTTTTATAATTTATTTGTTGGAAAAAATTCACAAATGTAGCAGATACAATATGTTTCCCGGACCGCTGTTCAAAAAAAGCCTTCCGCGGTGACCACTGTAACTTCCACACCAATGATCTCAAATACAAAAACCAAACGAATTAAGTTATTTGATCGTAGAATCTAGTCCTTAAGCGAAGGATTTGATAAAAATTTTTGAAAAAATGGTCGGCGATCGAAAGTGAAAGTCCAATTTTCGGTGTAAAATTCACTTAATTTTCCATAATATAAAAAAAAGTATGAATCACAAAAAAAAATCCTTCGCTTAAGGACTGCTTTTTGATGTAAGAAAAAAGTGTGCAAAATTTCAAGTAAATCGGTTCACTCGTTTTTGAGATATCGTGGTCACCGACTTTGAAAAAGCCGTTTGGAGAAAAACGCGTTTAAAGTTTCTCGGCCGTGACTTCCGAACATTCGCAGATTAACGTAATTCTTTCGAGCCTTTCGCACGATTCATTTTAAACTTCAAATATTAGAAGAACACGTATAACTGAATGTTTTGAGCGCTTTGAAGTCAACTGCTGCACTGTGACGGGTTTCGATTTCGAACATACAGTCAAACCTGGATTAGCGAGAACGTAACTGTAAAAACGACCAGAACTCACTCAATTTTGAACAGATCGACTTGACATTTTCAGAGAATATTTTTGAAAGGTTATACTTTAAGAATCCGTCGAAAACAAAAATCGAATTTGCGAAAATTGTGACTAGATGTAACCCCTTAAGGGGGCTCATATGAGTAGAAAGTTTTTGTATTTTCAAAAAAAAATTTTCGCTCATCTTACAGTTTATAGTCTTAAAAATGTTGTCTGTAAATTTCGTATTGAAATTCCAATAATTGTGGAAGCTATGGGCAATTAACCGGGATGGGCCCTTCGTGAATTCTCTATATAGCACGGCATTCAAACGTGATTATCTAGAAACATACTTTTCAATGGCGGTTCCCAAAATCTTCGGAAAACGGCTAAACCGATTACTTTCAAAATTTCACACATTCTTCTTGAATCGGTTCTCCCCTTCGCTACGTAGGATTTTTTTTTATCTTATTGAAAATAAAGTTCAATCGGCCGCCATTTTGTGAAAAAATGTTTTTTCCAAAAACCCCTACGTAGCGAAGGCCATCATACTTTTCATTTTCAGAATCATTTTGAAATTTTTATTTTGGATCAACCGCCTGCATATGATCGTGGGAGCCGCAGAGCGTGCGAGCGACGGACATTGATTGTGCCGACCCTGACAGCAGCGCCCCTGGTTGATGTATATTTATAAAAAAAATTATTAGCGTACCTCAACATATATACTTTCGAATAAAACTAATCTGAATAAAATCGAGCAAATAGTTTTTGAGATAATAAGTTCTAAAATTCACCTAATTTTTCAGCTTTCTACTCATATGAGCCCCCTTAAGGGGTCTGGCCACCTTGGCTGCTTGGAAAATGTTTTTTTTTTTTCTAAATTCATAAACTCTGAAGTTTAAATAACTTTTGTTTAAATTTTTTTCACACAATTTAGACTATACTTTAACCCTTAAGTACACGCGCAGCGAAATATAACGCCAGTACACGCGCGCGGCACTCAGTGCCACAACTATATTTCTACTATAAATCGACTGATTTCCGGGTCCTGGACCTTCACTTGTTTATTATACTGATTATTAATATGGTAATTAAATTATTAATGAAATCTAAAATTGTAAAATATCTAGCGTTTCGGACATTTCTGGCTGGCAAAGTAAAGGGTTTTCCAATAAGGACTTGACAACTTTTTTTCAAAATAATATAATTTAATTTGCAGACGTTGTTCCTTCGTGTACTTTACCATGATAAAAATGTTAAGTTTACTGAATAAATTGACAGTGACAGTTCGATGATTAGTGAAAGGGTGCGTTCACAAATTGAATTCAAAGTTGTCAAGTCCCTATTGAAAAACCCAGGGTTTTCCAATAAGGACTTGACAACTTTTTTTCAAAATAATATAATATAATTTGCAGACGTTGTTCCTTCGTGTACTTTACCATGATAAAAATGTTAAGTTTACTGAATAAATTGACAGTGACAGTTCGATGATTAGTGAAAGGGTGCGTTCACAAATTGAATTCAAAGTTGTCAAGTCCTTATTGGAAAACCCTTTATATACTCCAAACGTTCTTTCAGTTAATTATACAACCAGAGTTTCAACACTTGTATGGAAAATATATAAGACCAGTTCAGTTTGACTGCCTGATGTAGACTGATAAGATGTTAGATAAATCTGAAATCTTTTGTGGTGGTTCCTAGACATGTCCTTGAAAGATACTAGAGCGCTCAGTCCTTGATTATCAATAACAGATAAGAAAATTCATGTTTAGTAAATTTGCGGCACGGAGTGCCCGCGCAGGGGTAAAGGAATCTCTGACATTTTTTTTATTCAAAAATATTAAAAAATGGCGGCGCTGTATATATTTCCCCGGTGGCCCTCCGCACGAAAGGGGGGATGTGCCGTCATCGATTGCTCTGTTCATATGCATCAGAAAAGTAAAAAGAAAAAATGGGCTTGTTCGTGGGTAGTGTAACTAGAATGTAAATTCACTTCACGTGAACACTCATATACCAACCGGATTTCATAATACGCTACACTACACCACGCTACCACGTGAACGAGGTACAGTGGGTGACAAAAGTCTACATACGCCCCACTTTTTCGCCACTTGACGAGCCCCATGGCGTTAATTAAAAAAGTAATGATGTAGTCTTGTTTATAATCTATTTTTATTAACATGTAACAAAAACATCTTTTTTTCAATATAAACTTAACAATCAATTCATAAAAAACCAAAAAATTACATTGACAAAAGTCTACGTACGATCATGAGATCCACCAAAAACTTCATTAAGGAATTTACATTTCATTTCAAAACTTAATATTAATATTTTGTTGGCCCACCATGGGCATCTATAACTGCCTGCAAGCGTCTTGGCATTGATGCGACCAAATTTTCTAATTCGTTAGGCGTTATTTGAACCCATTCCTTTCTCTTTTAGCATTGTATCACTTCTTATGTCGTGTTTTCTTATTCTTCGTTCCAGAAGCTCCCAAACGTGCTCGATGACATTCGAGTCCGGACTTTGTGGGGGTGTATTGAGCTGTCTTTGAGCGTAATATAGTAGCCAGTCCTTCACGATTTGAGCGGTGTGCTTGGGATCATTGTCCTGTTGGAATATCCAGCTCTCACCAAGGTCCAACTTATCGACCGAGTCCCTTAGATTGTCTTGCAAGATGGTTTTGTAGAGATGGCGATCCATGACACCAACAATGAACACCAAATTTCCCACACCCGACGCTGCGACAGCACCCCAAACCACCGCCATGTTTAACTGTAGGAATTAGGTGTTTCGGGTCCATGCCCGTGTTTTTCTTTCTCCAAACTTTAGCTCTACCGTCACTTCCAAATATATTATACTTCGATTCATCTGTGAATAAAACTTTCTTCCAAAAATCGAGTCCTTTATCTAGATGCTTTTTGGCAAATTCTAAGCGAAGCTTGCGATTTTTTTCGCTTATAAGGGGTTTTTTGTGTGGTGTTCTGCTGTGATAGCCATTATTATTTAATGCTCTTTGCACTGTTCTTGGATGCACCGTGGTTCCTGTTCGTTTTGCTATGTCCTCCGCCAATTTGGTGGCATGCGCCTTTGGGTTTTGGTTCACTTCTTTCAAAATAAAGGAGACATCTCTGCGAACCAGTTTCTTCGGTCGACCACTGCGCGGCTTGTTTTCAACAGAGCACCTGCTTTTGTAGTTGTTGAATATGGTTTGAACTGTCGATTTACTTAAATTCAACAATTTGGCTATTTCTCCAAAAGATTTTCTTTCACTTCGATGTTTTACCACCAAGTTCCGTACTGCTGATGAGATTTCCTTCCGAGAAGCCATCGTCACAGCTGCGGCCTTATCGAAACTGACCTAGTTGTAGCCTAACGCGAAGCGCAAATGCCAAAAATTAAAAAACGGTGCTTTCCGGTATGAAACATTACTGCACAGTAGCATAAAGGATGATTTACCTAGCCGTATGTAGACTTTTGTCAATGCATTTTTTTAGTTATGTATGAATAACTTGTAAAGTTTATATTGGAGAAAAGATGTTTTCGTTACATGTCAATAAAAATAGTTTATAAACAAGACTACATCAATGCTTTTTTAATTAGTGCCATGGGGCTCGTCAAGTGGCGAAAAAAGGGGTCGTATGTAGACTTTTGTCGCCCACTGTATATCACAATAGAAAATCAGTGTGATCAACTTTTTGACAGCTAGGCTGCGACAGCTTGCGTTGCCGTTGTGATTTGGGGCTTAAGCCTAGTACTGTGCTCCGAGCGAAACGAAATGAACTGTCAAAGTTCATATAAAAAAAATTTAATTTTCGTTGACATTTCACCGACGAAACATTTCGTTCGTTTTGCAGTGCTGTGTTCGTGGATGGAATGGACATTTGCCGTAGTTACTAATAGATGTACACAAACCCGGATGTAAAGAGCTGTTGTGACAGGGAACTTTTCACAAATTTTAGCTTTCTTAAAACTCTTACGCGTACTTCCCTTTAAGGGGGTTCTGACTAGGTGGGTCCTACTGTTGGGGTGTCTGACCATTGTTTTTGAGTTTTTCATTGAAAAAACTACGTCTTGGCAAATTTTCAGCTTAAGTCTAGTACGGACCTCGATGAAAATTTTCATTCCCATACCAAATGCATGTAAAAAAAACGGATGAAAATTTTCATCACAAATTTTTGCGTTGGGTTTTTATTTGCGGTACGGAGTTCGAATGAAAATTTTCATTCGTTCTGACAGTTCACGTGTTCACCACCAGTTGGCGCAGAAAGCCTGGAGACCATATTTTTCCGTCCAATTAAATGTGCCGCTATTTAATTTAATAAGAATTTTCATCCCGGTTACACTTTTCTGCACTAGCTCGATAGCCAGTGGAAAAAGTGTATTCGGTGTACACTAAAACCGACAAAAAGAACAGACCAAATGGGAAAAGAACCCACGTTCATTTTTGTTCATATGAGGTTTGTTCCTTTTGGCCGATGTACGTTACACTTTAGTGTACCTTGCACCTTAATTTCACGTCAAAATACACTCAAAGTGTAGAGTGCAGGTCGCGCAAAAAGAACGGGTTAGTGTATGAAACTGACAGCTAAAATCCAAAACTTTTTCATTTGCTTTATTTTTTCACTTCTATCAATGAAAATTTATTGCCATTCAATATTCTCGCATGTTTTCAGTCAAAACAGTGATTTCTTACATTCAAAACGTCAATGTTATCTGCATACAGCTTTCAAATTTGACAGATTGTAAAGAAGAAGAACTTACACCAGCTCCCGAACGAGTGCAGCAAAGTGTACACTTTCGCACTACACTCGGCAAAAAGAACAGCCACCGGTGACGTTACACCGGCAAAAAGAACGGAAAAGGTGTAAAAGGTGTAGATAGTGCAGGCAAATAGAACAAACCTATGGTAATACAAAATTCTTCGAAAAATAACGTTAAGCCCAAATTTACTATATATTTCTCCCGTCTCCACAATGAAAAAATCGCTGTGCAGAATAATGTGGAGAAGTAAACAGCTGATCTTCTGTTTGACTTTTACAATTGTCAAAGTGAGGGTTTTTTGAAAATGTAGTATCGTGGACATTAATATATGGGCTCTTTTTTTAACATAAAAATTAAATTGAAATCACAAAACAAATTTTAAAATAAAAGCACAGCTCAAAATATCCACTTCCGACTTCAAAAATATCCACTTCCGACAAAACACACTCTTTAGTCGGTTTGAAAAAAGAAACTGACAAATAAATTCAAACGAAAGACATAAGATGTCAAAATTTTCATCCCGGCAATGAAAAACTAAAAAGCGGCACATTTAATTGGACGGAAAAATATGGTCTCCATGCTTTCAGCGCACCTGGTGGTGAATACGTGAACTGTCAGAACGAATGAAAATTTTCATTCGAACTCCGTACCGCAAACAAAAACCCAACGCAAAAATTTGCGATGAAAATTTTCATCCGTTTTACTTTATTATTTTAATAATTAAGTATTGTGATTGATTTTTTAAAAAAAAAAATTTGCTACCCTCAAAATTTTTATTTTCACGTTTCATAACTAGTATACGCGAAAAAAGCAATAAAAATTTTCAGTCCGTCTGTCCGCCGTACGCCGTACGCCGTACGCCGTACGCCGTACGCAAGATCGTTTGGAGGCTCGTAGCTGCCAAACGCTTTGAGATATTAAATTGAAATTTTTTTAACGAATAGACGGGGTAGGCGCCTTGAAGTGACCAAATTTTTAGGGGTGGGGGTGTGAGGGGGAAGGAGGGGGAAGTGTTTTAGACCGAAAATTTTGGTTTCCAGATCTCAGTAACCCCTTATGTTAGGAAGCTGAAACTTGGAATTTCTATAAAGCTCTGATAGTAGACCCATTTGCAGAAAAATTGTCAATATTGATCAAGGGGTGTGGGAGTGGGGGGAACTGTAATGCGTCCGAAACCCAAAAAAGGTGAGTTAGACACATTCTAAAATCCATATCTCCTAAACCGTTAATGGCACACCATTCAAACTTAAAACATATTTGTAGTTATACTAGGAGAACAGAATGAAGAAAAATTTTGGGTGGGGGAAGTTGTGTATGGGGGTGGGGGGTGAAAAACTTAAGATTACGATATCTCATGAACCAATTGCTCTAGAAAAATAAAATTTGGTTTGGGTGTAAAGGTTGACAAAAAAAGATTGATCAAAGTAAAATTTTTTAATTGGGAGGTGGAGCATAGAAGTGGAGGGGATGAGAATTTTTCAAATCAAACACATTTCATATCTCAAGAACAGTTTAAGATAGATGCTTAGAATTTTTACCAAAAGTAGCGCTAATTAAACCCTAGTAGGGAAAAAAGTTTTGGGGTTGAGGGTGAAGAGGGGGAGGGTGGGGGAGGGTGAAAAGGAAAAAGTTCCGATGCTTATATCTTGAGAGCCTGTAATGATATAAGCCTTAAACTTGGTATTTAGATAGAGCTATAGTAGCGGAATGTTGGAAAAATAAAAATTTTTTTAGGGGTAGTATGCTACGGGGGTAGGGGGTGTTTTTCCTAACTATTAAACGGTTCATGCTAGAAAGTTGAAACTCGGTGTGTATATGTAAATCAACTAGAAAAGTAATTCTGATAAAAAAAAATTAAATATTCATTGGCGTTCAGAAAGCGGGGCAAAAAAAATTATTTGTAAGTATAATAAATATAAAATGAAAATATATTTTCACGATTTTCGTCATATCTACTAGGTCTTTCCATATATTGAATTCATTTTTATTCTACGGATTCTTCGTATGAATACCTAGAAAGCGTTTTCAAGGTTTTTTGAAATTCGACCCCTAAGGGTAGTGTGGTACAACTGGGGGTATTTTTCTTATATATGGAACGGCTTAAGCTACAATGTTGAAACTCGGTGTGTATATGTAAATCAACTAGAAAAGTAATAGTGATAAAAAAAAATTTGAATATTCATTGGCGTTCAGAAGGGCGGGGGGGCAAAAAAAAATATTTGGAAATATAATATATATAAAATGCATATATTTTCACGATTTTCGTCATATCTACTAGGTCTTTCCAAATATTGAATTCATTTTTATTCTACGGATTCTTCGTATGAATACCTTGAAAGGGTTTTCAAGGTTTTTTGAAATTCGACCCCTAAGGGTAGTGTGGTACAAGTGGTAGGTGTTTTTCCTATTTATAGAACGGCTTAATACAATGTTGAAACTCGGTGTGTATATCTAAATCAACTAAAAAAATAATTTCGAATAAAAAAAACGAATATCTATTGGCGTTCAGAAGGGGGGCAAAAAAAATTATCTGTGAAAACAGAATGCATATTTTCCCACGATTTTCGACATATCTACTACCTCGTCCCAAATAATGAATTTAATTTTATTCTATGTATTCTCCATATGCATACCAAGACAGTGTTTTTCTGAAAATTGACCCCTAAGGGGGTGTAAAGTGATTGTGTACTTTTTCATAAACTATTTCATATCTCTCAGATCCAATCAGATTTTCACTTCCATGATCTTGTTCTTCTTGATAGGTTTTCAGTCACATAGTAGCCTACACCGCATTTCAGAATTGAACGCGTTCCTTACTTCTGCCGGAAAAATAATAAAGTTACGCCCAGATTGTTGGCAGATTTTTTATACTCTAGATGAACATATAGAGTATTATAAGTTTAATCCAGCCCGAAAAGTTTGTAACGCATAGAACCGAGCCGCGGACGAAAAAAAGTTATATATTATTTTAAGTTTATTTTTGGCCAAAACCCCCAAATCCGTTTGCTGTCCGTCCGTCCGTCCGTCCGTTAGCACGATAACTCAAGAACGCGTTGACCTAGGAAGTTGAAATTTTGTCACAACTTGTAAAATGGAAAAAGTAAAGCTAAGTTCGTTAATGGGCGATATCCTTCCACTTCTTCGGGTACCTCCCATACAAGAGTCCTTGAAACACGTTTTCACAATTATTGCTCAAATGCTTCAAGTTAGGAACTTGAAATTTTGCATACTTAAGGTTTACAATGTTTGAATTGAAAGTTCCAAATATGATGCAAATCGAATGAGTCCTTCGTGTATCAGCCCAGAAAAGTCCTTCAAAAATGTATGCTTGTTACTGAATCCACTATAACTCCAAAACGAATTAAAGCAGGAATTTAAAATTTTACAAGAATTAGTTTTATACCAAAACCAAAACGGAGTTCATTAATTAGCGCCATCTGTTGGCTCCTTCGGGTAGCTGTCATACAAAAGTCCTTAAAAAACATGTTCACCAATATTGAACGATAACTTTAGAACACTTTAAGTTACTACTTTGAAATTTTATACACAAAGTGTATTCGGTGTACACTAAAACCGACAAAAAGAACAGACCAAATGGGAAAAGAACCCACGTTCATTTTTGTTCATATGAGGTTTGTTCCTTTTGGCCGATGTACGTTACACTTTAGTGTACCTTGCACCTTAATTTCACGTCAAAATACACTCAAAGTGTAGAGTGCAGGTCGCGCAAAAAGAACGGGTTAGTGTATGAAACTGACAGCTAAAATCCAAAACTTTTTCATTTGCTTTATTTTTTCACTTCTATTAATGAAAATTTATTGCCATTCAATATTCTCGCATGTTTTCAGTCAAAACAGTGATTTCTTACATTCAAAACGTCAATGTTATCTGCATACAGCTTTCAAATTTGACAGATTGTAAAGAAGAAGAACTTACACCAGCTCCCGAACGAGTGCAGCAAAGTGTACACTTTCGCACTACACTCGGCAAAAAGAACAGCCACCGGTGACGTTACACCGGCAAAAAGAACGGAAAAGGTGTAAAAGGTGTAGATAGTGCAGGCAAATAGAACAAACCTATGGTAATACAAAATTCTTCGAAAAATAACGTTAAGCCCAAATTTACTATATATTTCTCCCGTCTCCACAATGAAAAAATCGCTGTGCAGAATAATGTGGAGAAGTAAACAGCTGATCTTCTGTTTGACTTTTACAATTGTCAAAGTGAGGGTTTTTTGAAAATGTAGTATCGTGGACATTAATATATGGGCTCTTTTTTTAACATAAAAATTAAATTGAAATCACAAAACAAATTTTAAAATAAAAGCACAGCTCAAAATATCCACTTCCGACTTCAAAAATATCCACTTCCGACAAAACACACTCTTTAGTCGGTTTGAAAAAAGAAACTGACAAATAAATTCAAACGAAAGACATAAGATGTCAAAATTTTCATCCCGGCAATGAAAAATTAAATAGCGGCACATTTAATTGGACGGAAAAATATGGTCTCCATGCTTTCAGCGCACCTGGTGGTGAATACGTGAACTGTCAGAACGAATGAAAACTTTCATTCGAACTCCGTACCGCAAACAAAAACCCAATGCAAAAATTTGCGATGAAAATTTTCATCCGTTTTACTTTATTATTTTAATAATTAAGTATTGTGATTGATTTTTTAAAAAAAAAAATTTGCTACCCTCAAAATTTTTATTTTCACGTTTCATAACTAGTATACGCGAAAAAAGCAATAAAAATTTTCAGTCCGTCTGTCCGCCGTACGCCGTACGCCGTACGCCGTACGCCGTACGCAAGATCGTTTGGAGGCTCGTAGCTGCCAAACGCTTTGAGATATTAAATTGAAATTTTTTTAACGAATAGACGGGGTAGGCGCCTTGAAGTGACCAAATTTTTAGGGGTGGGGGTGTGAGGGGGAAGGAGGGGGAAGTGTTTTAGACCGAAAATTTTGGTTTCCAGATCTCAGTAACCCCTTATGTTAGGAAGCTGAAACTTGGAATTTCTATAAAGCTCTGATAGTAGACCCATTTGCCGAAAAATTGTCAATATTGATCAAGGGGTGTGGGAGTGGGGGGAAATGTAATGCGTCCGAAACCCAAAAAAGGTGAGTTAGACACATTCTAAAATCCATATCTCCTAAACCGTTAATGGCACACCATTCAAACTTAAAACATATTTGTAGTTATACTAGGAGAACAGAATGAAGAAAAATTTTGGGTGGGGGAAGTTGTGTATGGGGGTGGGGGGTGAAAAACTTAAGATTACGATATCTCATGAACCAATTGCTCTAGAAAAATAAAATTTGGTTTGGGTGTAAAGGTTGACAAAAAAAGATTGATCAAAGTAAAAATTTTTAATTGGGAGGTGGAGCATAGAAGTGGAGGGGATGAGAATTTTTCAAATCAAACACATTTCATATCTCAAGAACAGTTTAAGATAGATGCTTAGAATTTTTACCAAAAGTAGCGCTAATTAAACCCTAGTAGGGAAAAAAGTTTTGAGGTTGAGGGTGAAGAGGGGGAGGGTGGGGGAGGGTGAAAAGGAAAAAGTTCCGATGCTTATATCTTGAGAGCCTGTAATGATATAAGCCTTAAACTTGGTATTTAGATAGAGCTATAGTAGCGGAATGTTGGAAAAATAAAAAATTTTTTAGGGGTAGTATGCTACGGGGGTAGGGGGTGTTTTTCCTAACTATTAAACGGTTCATGCTAGAAAGTTGAAACTCGGTGTGTATATGTAAATCAACTAGAAAAGTAATTCTGATAAAAAAAAATTAAATATTCATTGGCGTTCAGAAAGCGGGGCAAAAAAAATTATTTGTAAGTATAATAAATATAAAATGAAAATATATTTTCACGATTTTCGTCATATCTACTAGGTCTTTCCATATATTGAATTCATTTTTATTCTACGGATTCTTCGTATGAATACCTAGAAAGCGTTTTCAAGGTTTTTTGAAATTCGACCCCTAAGGGTAGTGTGGTACAACTGGGGGTATTTTTCTTATATATGGAACGGCTTAAGCTACAATGTTGAAACTCGGTGTGTATATGTAAATCAACTAGAAAAGTAATAGTGAGTGGGGGGGCAAAAAAAAATATTTGGAAATATAATATATATAAAATGCATATATTTTCACGATTTTCGTCATATCTACTAGGTCTTTCCAAATATTGAATTCATTTTTATTCTACGGATTCTTCGTATGAATACCTTGAAAGGGTTTTCAAGGTTTTTTGAAATTCGACCCCTAAGGGTAGTGTGGTACAAGTGGTAGGTGTTTTTCCTATTTATAGAACGGCTTAATACAATGTTGAAACTCGGTGTGTATATCTAAATCAACTAAAAAAATAATTTTGAATAAAAAACACGAATATCTATTGGCGTTCAGAAGGGGGGCAAAAAAAATTATCTGTGAAAATAGAATGCATATTTTCCCACGATTTTCGACATATCTACTACCTCGTCCCAAATAATGAATTTAATTTTATTCTATGTATTCTCCATATGAATACCAAGACAGTGTTTTTCTGAAAATTGACCCCTAAGGGGGTGTAAAGTGATTGTGTACTTTTTCATAAACTATTCCATATCTCTCAGATCCAATCAGATTTTCACTTCCATGATCTTGTTCTTCTTGATAGGTTTTCAGTCACATAGTAGCCTACACCGCATTTCAGAATTGAACGCGTTCCTTACTTCTGCCGGAAAAATAATAAAGTTACGCCCAGATTGTTGGCAGATTTTTTATACTCTAGATGAACATATAGAGTATTATAAGTTTAATCCAGCCCGAAAAGTTTGTAACGCATAGAACCGAGCCGCGGACGAAAAAAAGTTATATATTATTTTAAGTTTATTTTTGGCCAAAACCCCCAAATCCGTTTGCTGTCCGTCCGTCCGTCCGTCCGTCCGTCCGTCCGTTAGCACGATAACTCAAGAACGCGTTGACCTAGGAAGTTGAAATTTTGTCACAACTTGTAAAATGGAAAAAGTAAAGCTAAGTTCGTTAATGGGCGATATCCTTCCACTTCTTCGGGTACCTCCCATACAAGAGTCCTTGAAACACGTTTTCACAATTATTGCTCAAATGCTTCAAGTTAGGAACTTGAAATTTTGCATACTTAAGGTTTACAATGCTTGAATCGAAAGTTCCGAATATGATGCAAATCGAATGAGTCCTTCGTGTATCAGCCCAGAAAAGTCCTTCAAAAATGTATGCTTGTTACTGAATCCACTATAACTCCAAAACGAATTAAAGCAGGAATTTAAAATTTTACAAGAATTAGTTTTATACCAAAACCAAAACGGAGTTCATTAATTAGCGCCATCTGTTGGCTCCTTCGGGTAGCTGTCATACAAAAGTCCTTAAAAAACATGTTCACCAATATTGAACGATAACTTTAGAACACTTTAAGTTACTACTTTGAAATTTTATACACATTAGTTTTATAATAGTCGCAGCTGAAACTATTAATATGAAAAATATCCCATAAGTCTTTCATGTAGTTGCCATACAAAAATTCTGTAAAATGTCCTAACTTACTTTATGGAACTCACTATAAATTAAAAAAATCGAGTAGCCATGTAATAATTGCTTGTGCTCTCCTCATTCTTTTGATATATTTCCAACTAAAATATGAATCGGAGTTCAGTATTTCATCTAGAGTATCATACGATTGGCGTGCAGCCGATCGTGTTGCGTTATGTTTTACTTTATTATTTTAATAATTAAGTATTGTGATTGATTTTTTAAAAAAAAAAATTTGCTACCCTCAAAATTTTTATTTTCACGTTTCATAACTAGTATACGCGAAAAAAGCAATAAAAATTTTCAGTCCGTCTGTCCGCCGTACGCCGTACGCCGTACGGCGTCCGCCGTACGCAAGATCGTTTGGAGGCTCGTAGCTGCCAAACGCTTTGAGATATTAAATTGAAATTTTTTTAATGAATAGATGGGGTAGGCGCTTTGAAGTGACCAAATTTTTAGGGGTGGGGGTGTGAGGGGGAAGGAGGGGGAAGTGTTTTAGACCGAAAATTTTGGTTTCCAGATCTCAGTAACCCCTTATGTTAGGAAGCTGAAACTTGGAATTTCTATAGAGCTCTGATAGTAGACCCATTTGCAGAAAAATTGTCAATATTGATCAAGGGGTGTGGGAGTGGGGGGAAATGTAATGCGTCCGAAACCCAAAAAAGGTGAGATAGACACGTTCTAAAATCCATATCTCCTAAACCGTTAATGGCACACTATTCAAACTTAACAAATATTTGTAGTTATACTAGGAGAACAGAATGAAGAAAAATTTTGGGTGGGGAAAGTTGTGTATGGGGGTGGGGGGTGAAAAACTTAAGATTACGATATCTCATGAACCAATTGCTCTAGAAAAATAAAATTTGGTTTGGGTGTAAAGGTTGACAAAAAAAGAAAGATCAAAGTAAAATTTTTTAAGTGGGAGGTGTAGCACAGAAGTGGAGGGGATGAGAATTTTTCAAATCAAACACATTTCATATCTCCAGAACAGTTTAAGATAGATGCTTAGAATTTTTACCAGAAGTAGCGCTAATTAAACCCTAGTAGGGAAAAAAGTTTTGGGGTTGTGGGTGAAGAGGGGGAGGGTGGGGGAGGGTGAAAAGGAAAAAGTTCCGATGCTTATATCTTGGGAACCTAAAATGATATAAGCCTTAAACTTAATATTTAGATAGAGCTATAGTAGCGGAATGTTGGAAAAATAAAATTTTTTTTAGGGGTAGTATGCTACGGGGGTAGGGGGTGTTTTTCCTAACTATTAAACGGTTTATGCTAGAAAGTTGAAACTCGGTGTGTATATGTAAATCAACTAGAAAAGTAATTGTGATAAAAAAAAAATTGAATATTCATTGGCGTTTAGAAAGGGGGGCAAAAAAAATTATTTGTAAATATAATAGATATAAAATTCATATATTTTCACGATTTTCGTCATATCTACTAGGTCTTTCCAAATATTGAATTCATTTTTATTCTACGGATTCTTCGTATGAATACCCAGAAAGCGTTTTCAAGGTTTTTTGAAATTCGACCCCTAAGGGTAGTGTGGTACAAGTGGGTGTGTTTTTCCTATGTATGGAGCGGCTTAAGCTACAATGTTGAAACTCGGTGTGTATATGTAAATCAACTAGAAAAGTAATAGTGATAAAAAAAATTTGAATATTCATTGGCGTTCAGAAGGGGGGGGGGGGGCAAAAAAAAATATTTGGAAATATAATAAATATAAAATGCATATATTTTCACAATTTTTGTCATATCTACTAGGTCTTTCCAAATATTGAATTCATTTTTATTCTACGGATTCTTCGTATGAATACCTAGAAAGTGTTTTCAAGGTTTTTTGAAATTCGACCCCTAAGGGTAGTGTGGTACAAGTGGGAGGTGTTTTTCCTATATATAGAACGGCTTAAGCTACAATGTTGAAACTCGGTGTGTATATCTAAATCAACTAGAAAAATAATTTTGAATAAAAAAAACCAGTATCTATTGGCGTTCAGAAGGGGGGCAAAAAAAATTATCTGTGAAAAAAGAATGCATATTTTCCCCCGATTTTCGACATATCTACTACCTCGTCCCAAATAATGAATTTAATTTTATTCTATGTATTCTCCATATGAAAACCAAGAAAGTGTTTTCAAGATTTTCTGAAAATTGGATCCTAAGGGGGTGTAAAGTGATTGTGTACTTTTTCATAAACTATTCCATATCTCTCAGATCCAATCAGATTTTCACTTCCATGATCTTGTTCTTTTTGATAGGTTTTCAGTCACATAGTAGCCTACACCGCATTTCAGAATTGAACGCGTTCCTTACTTCTGCCGGAAAAATAATAAAGTTACGCCCAGATTGTTGGCAGATTTTTTATACTCTAGATGAACATATAGAGTATTATAAGTTTAATCCAGCCCGAAAAGTTTGTAACGCATAGAACCGAGCCGCGGACGAAAAAAAGTTATATATTATTTTAAGTTTATTTTTGGCCAAAACCCCCAAATCCGTTTGCTGTCCGTCCGTCCGTCCGTCCGTCCGTCCGTCCGTTAGCACGATAACTCAAGAACGCGTTGACCTAGGAAGTTGAAATTTTGTCACAACTTGTAAAATGGAAAAAGTAAAGCTAAGTTCGTTAATGGGCGATATCCTTCCACTTCTTCGGGTACCTCCCATACAAGAGTCCTTGAAACACGTTTTCACAATTATTGCTCAAATGCTTCAAGTTAGGAACTTGAAATTTTGCATACTTAAGGTTTACAATGTTTGAATTGAAAGTTCCAAATATGATGCAAATCGAATGAGTCCTTCGTGTATCAGCCCAGAAAAGTCCTTCAAAAATGTATGCTTGTTACTGAATCCACTATAACTCCAAAACGAATTAAAGCAGGAATTTAAAATTTTACAAGAATTAGTTTTATACCAAAACCAAAACGGAGTTCATTAATTAGCGCCATCTGTTGGCTCCTTCGGGTAGCTGTCATACAAAAGTCCTTAAAAAACATGTTCACCAATATTGAACGATAACTTTAGAACACTTTAAGTTACTACTTTGAAATTTTATACACAAAGTGTATTCGGTGTACACTAAAACCGACAAAAAGAACAGACCAAATGGGAAAAGAACCCACGTTCATTTTTGTTCATATGAGGTTTGTTCCTTTTGGCCGATGTACGTTACACTTTAGTGTACCTTGCACCTTAATTTCACGTCAAAATACACTCAAAGTGTAGAGTGCAGGTCGCGCAAAAAGAACGGGTTAGTGTATGAAACTGACAGCTAAAATCCAAAACTTTTTCATTTGCTTTATTTTTTCACTTCTATTAATGAAAATTTATTGCCATTCAATATTCTCGCATGTTTTCAGTCAAAACAGTGATTTCTTACATTCAAAACGTCAATGTTATCTGCATACAGCTTTCAAATTTGACAGATTGTAAAGAAGAAGAACTTACACCAGCTCCCGAACGAGTGCAGCAAAGTGTACACTTTCGCACTACACTCGGCAAAAAGAACAGCCACCGGTGACGTTACACCGGCAAAAAGAACGGAAAAGGTGTAAAAGGTGTAGATAGTGCAGGCAAATAGAACAAACCTATGGTAATACAAAATTCTTCGAAAAATAACGTTAAGCCCAAATTTACTATATATTTCTCCCGTCTCCACAATGAAAAAATCGCTGTGCAGAATAATGTGGAGAAGTAAACAGCTGATCTTCTGTTTGACTTTTACAATTGTCAAAGTGAGGGTTTTTTGAAAATGTAGTATCGTGGACATTAATATATGGGCTCTTTTTTTAACATAAAAATTAAATTGAAATCACAAAACAAATTTTAAAATAAAAGCACAGCTCAAAATATCCACTTCCGACTTCAAAAATATCCACTTCCGACAAAACACACTCTTTAGTCGGTTTGAAAAAAGAAACTGACAAATAAATTCAAACGAAAGACATAAGATGTCAAAATTTTCATCCCGGCAATGAAAAATTAAATAGCGGCACATTTAATTGGACGGAAAAATATGGTCTCCATGCTTTCAGCGCACCTGGTGGTGAATACGTGAACTGTCAGAACGAATGAAAACTTTCATTCGAACTCCGTACCGCAAACAAAAACCCAATGCAAAAATTTGCGATGAAAATTTTCATCCGTTTTACTTTATTATTTTAATAATTAAGTATTGTGATTGATTTTTTAAAAAAAAAAATTTGCTACCCTCAAAATTTTTATTTTCACGTTTCATAACTAGTATACGCGAAAAAAGCAATAAAAATTTTCAGTCCGTCTGTCCGCCGTACGCCGTACGCCGTACGCCGTACGCAAGATCGTTTGGAGGCTCGTAGCTGCCAAACGCTTTGAGATATTAAATTGAAATTTTTTTAACGAATAGACGGGGTAGGCGCCTTGAAGTGACCAAATTTTTAGGGGTGGGGGTGTGAGGGGGAAGGAGGGGGAAGTGTTTTAGACCGAAAATTTTGGTTTCCAGATCTCAGTAACCCCTTATGTTAGGAAGCTGAAACTTGGAATTTCTATAAAGCTCTGATAGTAGACCCATTTGCCGAAAAATTGTCAATATTGATCAAGGGGTGTGGGAGTGGGGGGAAATGTAATGCGTCCGAAACCCAAAAAAGGTGAGTTAGACACATTCTAAAATCCATATCTCCTAAACCGTTAATGGCACACCATTCAAACTTAAAACATATTTGTAGTTATACTAGGAGAACAGAATGAAGAAAAATTTTGGGTGGGGGAAGTTGTGTATGGGGGTGGGGGGTGAAAAACTTAAGATTACGATATCTCATGAACCAATTGCTCTAGAAAAATAAAATTTGGTTTGGGTGTAAAGGTTGACAAAAAAAGATTGATCAAAGTAAAAATTTTTAATTGGGAGGTGGAGCATAGAAGTGGAGGGGATGAGAATTTTTCAAATCAAACACATTTCATATCTCAAGAACAGTTTAAGATAGATGCTTAGAATTTTTACCAAAAGTAGCGCTAATTAAACCCTAGTAGGGAAAAAAGTTTTGGGGTTGAGGGTGAAGAGGGGGAGGGTGGGGGAGGGTGAAAAGGAAAAAGTTCCGATGCTTATATCTTGAGAGCCTGTAATGATATAAGCCTTAAACTTGGTATTTAGATAGAGCTATAGTAGCGGAATGTTGGAAAAATAAAAAATTTTTTAGGGGTAGTATGCTACGGGGGTAGGGGGTGTTTTTCCTAACTATTAAACGGTTCATGCTAGAAAGTTGAAACTCGGTGTGTATATGTAAATCAACTAGAAAAGTAATTCTGATAAAAAAAAATTAAATATTCATTGGCGTTCAGAAAGCGGGGCAAAAAAAATTATTTGTAAGTATAATAAATATAAAATGAAAATATATTTTCACGATTTTCGTCATATCTACTAGGTCTTTCCATATATTGAATTCATTTTTATTCTACGGATTCTTCGTATGAATACCTAGAAAGCGTTTTCAAGGTTTTTTGAAATTCGACCCCTAAGGGTAGTGTGGTACAACTGGGGGTATTTTTCTTATATATGGAACGGCTTAAGCTACAATGTTGAAACTCGGTGTGTATATGTAAATCAACTAGAAAAGTAATAGTGAGTGGGGGGGCAAAAAAAAATATTTGGAAATATAATATATATAAAATGCATATATTTTCACGATTTTCGTCATATCTACTAGGTCTTTCCAAATATTGAATTCATTTTTATTCTACGGATTCTTCGTATGAATACCTTGAAAGGGTTTTCAAGGTTTTTTGAAATTCGACCCCTAAGGGTAGTGTGGTACAAGTGGTAGGTGTTTTTCCTATTTATAGAACGGCTTAATACAATGTTGAAACTCGGTGTGTATATCTAAATCAACTAAAAAAATAATTTTGAATAAAAAACACGAATATCTATTGGCGTTCAGAAGGGGGGCAAAAAAAATTATCTGTGAAAATAGAATGCATATTTTCCCACGATTTTCGACATATCTACTACCTCGTCCCAAATAATGAATTTAATTTTATTCTATGTATTCTCCATATGAATACCAAGACAGTGTTTTTCTGAAAATTGACCCCTAAGGGGGTGTAAAGTGATTGTGTACTTTTTCATAAACTATTCCATATCTCTCAGATCCAATCAGATTTTCACTTCCATGATCTTGTTCTTCTTGATAGGTTTTCAGTCACATAGTAGCCTACACCGCATTTCAGAATTGAACGCGTTCCTTACTTCTGCCGGAAAAATAATAAAGTTACGCCCAGATTGTTGGCAGATTTTTTATACTCTAGATGAACATATAGAGTATTATAAGTTTAATCCAGCCCGAAAAGTTTGTAACGCATAGAACCGAGCCGCGGACGAAAAAAAGTTATATATTATTTTAAGTTTATTTTTGGCCAAAACCCCCAAATCCGTTTGCTGTCCGTCCGTCCGTCCGTCCGTCCGTCCGTCCGTTAGCACGATAACTCAAGAACGCGTTGACCTAGGAAGTTGAAATTTTGTCACAACTTGTAAAATGGAAAAAGTAAAGCTAAGTTCGTTAATGGGCGATATCCTTCCACTTCTTCGGGTACCTCCCATACAAGAGTCCTTGAAACACGTTTTCACAATTATTGCTCAAATGCTTCAAGTTAGGAACTTGAAATTTTGCATACTTAAGGTTTACAATGCTTGAATCGAAAGTTCCGAATATGATGCAAATCGAATGAGTCCTTCGTGTATCAGCCCAGAAAAGTCCTTCAAAAATGTATGCTTGTTACTGAATCCACTATAACTCCAAAACGAATTAAAGCAGGAATTTAAAATTTTACAAGAATTAGTTTTATACCAAAACCAAAACGGAGTTCATTAATTAGCGCCATCTGTTGGCTCCTTCGGGTAGCTGTCATACAAAAGTCCTTAAAAAACATGTTCACCAATATTGAACGATAACTTTAGAACACTTTAAGTTACTACTTTGAAATTTTATACACATTAGTTTTATAATAGTCGCAGCTGAAACTATTAATATGAAAAATATCCCATAAGTCTTTCATGTAGTTGCCATACAAAAATTCTGTAAAATGTCCTAACTTACTTTATGGAACTCACTATAAATTAAAAAAATCGAGTAGCCATGTAATAATTGCTTGTGCTCTCCTCATTCTTTTGATATATTTCCAACTAAAATATGAATCGGAGTTCAGTATTTCATCTAGAGTATCATACGATTGGCGTGCAGCCGATCGTGTTGCGTTATGTTTTACTTTATTATTTTAATAATTAAGTATTGTGATTGATTTTTTAAAAAAAAAAATTTGCTACCCTCAAAATTTTTATTTTCACGTTTCATAACTAGTATACGCGAAAAAAGCAATAAAAATTTTCAGTCCGTCTGTCCGCCGTACGCCGTACGCCGTACGCCGTACGGCGTCCGCCGTACGCAAGATCGTTTGGAGGCTCGTAGCTGCCAAACGCTTTGAGATATTAAATTGAAATTTTTTTAATGAATAGATGGGGTAGGCGCTTTGAAGTGACCAAATTTTTAGGGGTGGGGGTGTGAGGGGGAAGGAGGGGGAAGTGTTTTAGACCGAAAATTTTGGTTTCCAGATCTCAGTAACCCCTTATGTTAGGAAGCTGAAACTTGGAATTTCTATAGAGCTCTGATAGTAGACCCATTTGCAGAAAAATTGTCAATATTGATCAAGGGGTGTGGGAGTGGGGGGAAATGTAATGCGTCCGAAACCCAAAAAAGGTGAGATAGACACGTTCTAAAATCCATATCTCCTAAACCGTTAATGGCACACTATTCAAACTTAACAAATATTTGTAGTTATACTAGGAGAACAGAATGAAGAAAAATTTTGGGTGGGGAAAGTTGTGTATGGGGGTGGGGGGTGAAAAACTTAAGATTACGATATCTCATGAACCAATTGCTCTAGAAAAATAAAATTTGGTTTGGGTGTAAAGGTTGACAAAAAAAGAAAGATCAAAGTAAAATTTTTTAAGTGGGAGGTGTAGCACAGAAGTGGAGGGGATGAGAATTTTTCAAATCAAACACATTTCATATCTCCAGAACAGTTTAAGATAGATGCTTAGAATTTTTACCAGAAGTAGCGCTAATTAAACCCTAGTAGGGAAAAAAGTTTTGGGGTTGTGGGTGAAGAGGGGGAGGGTGGGGGAGGGTGAAAAGGAAAAAGTTCCGATGCTTATATCTTGGGAACCTAAAATGATATAAGCCTTAAACTTAATATTTAGATAGAGCTATAGTAGCGGAATGTTGGAAAAATAAAATTTTTTTTAGGGGTAGTATGCTACGGGGGTAGGGGGTGTTTTTCCTAACTATTAAACGGTTTATGCTAGAAAGTTGAAACTCGGTGTGTATATGTAAATCAACTAGAAAAGTAATTGTGATAAAAAAAAAATTGAATATTCATTGGCGTTTAGAAAGGGGGGCAAAAAAAATTATTTGTAAATATAATAGATATAAAATTCATATATTTTCACGATTTTCGTCATATCTACTAGGTCTTTCCAAATATTGAATTCATTTTTATTCTACGGATTCTTCGTATGAATACCCAGAAAGCGTTTTCAAGGTTTTTTGAAATTCGACCCCTAAGGGTAGTGTGGTACAAGTGGGTGTGTTTTTCCTATGTATGGAACGGCTTAAGCTACAATGTTGAAACTCGGTGTGTATATGTAAATCAACTAGAAAAGTAATAGTGATAAAAAAAATTTGAATATTCATTGGCGTTCAGAAGGGGGGGGGGGCAAAAAAAAATATTTGGAAATATAATAAATATAAAATGCATATATTTTCACAATTTTTGTCATATCTACTAGGTCTTTCCAAATATTGAATTCATTTTTATTCTACGGATTCTTCGTATGAATACCTAGAAAGTGTTTTCAAGGTTTTTTGAAATTCGACCCCTAAGGGTAGTGTGGTACAAGTGGGAGGTGTTTTTCCTATATATAGAACGGCTTAAGCTACAATGTTGAAACTCGGTGTGTATATCTAAATCAACTAGAAAAATAATTTTGAATAAAAAAAACCAGTATCTATTGGCGTTCAGAAGGGGGGCAAAAAAAATTATCTGTGAAAAAAGAATGCATATTTTCCCCCGATTTTCGACATATCTACTACCTCGTCCCAAATAATGAATTTAATTTTATTCTATGTATTCTCCATATGAAAACCAAGAAAGTGTTTTCAAGATTTTCTGAAAATTGGATCCTAAGGGGGTGTAAAGTGATTGTGTACTTTTTCATAAACTATTCCATATCTCTCAGATCCAATCAGATTTTCACTTCCATGATCTTGTTCCTTTTGATAGGCTTTCAGTCACATAGTAGCCTACACCGCATTTCAGAATTGAATGCGTTCGTATCTTCTGCCGGAAAAATAATAAAGTTACGCCCAGATTGTTGGCAGATTTTTTTACATGCATTTGGTATGGGAATGAAAATTTTCATCGAGGTTCGTACTAGGCTTTAAGGGAAATATTTCGAAATAAATAAATACTTGTGCTAAGTGAAAGAGTGCTAACTCAAAAAAAAGTTAAAGTTATAAAATTGATGTGATTGGTGAGAAACTTAAAGTGATAGTGAAGCGTGATAAGGTAAAGATTGCCAAAGTAAGTACATATGTATAATAACTTAATTATGTTGTTATGTTTTATTGTTTATTGTTTATAATGTCCGTCTGTTCGGCGTACGCCATATGCCGTGCGCCGTACGCAAGAAAGTTTAAGGGCGCGCAGCTCCCAAACCCGTTGGGGTATTATCATGAAATTTTTATGGTGGGTAGGTTGGGTGGGTAGGTTGGGTGTGGGTATGAGGGGGAGGAGAGGGAAGGGTCTTAGACGAAAAATTTTAGTTTCTAGATCTCAGCAACCGCTTACGCTAGGAGGCTGAAACTTGAAATTTCTATAGAACTTCCATAGTGCACTTATTTGCAAAATTGTTGATATGGATGAAGGGGTGTGGGAGTGGAGAGAAAAATAATTCGTCCGAAACGCAAAAATGCCGTGATCGACAAATTCAAAATTCATATCTCCTAGACCGTTGATGGCACGAAATTCAAACATAACATATATCTGTACCTATACTAGGAGAAAAGATAGAAAAAAAATTTTTAAGTGGGGGTAGAGGAGTACGAGGGTGGGGGGTAAAAACTATACATTACGATTTCTCAGGAACCAATTGCTCTAGAAAAATGAAATTCGGTTTGAGTAGAAACATAGAGCTATATATATAATGGAGATAGCGTGCAGCGACTTTTTTGAAGCCGGAGGTTTTCTCGCAAAGGACCGGCGATATTCACTATGCTACTATCAGCATCTTACTCACATATATGTTAAACCCCGGTATTGAAAAGAAAAAACGCCCAACCTTTAAATACTAGGCTAATATTTGCATTTCACTGCCACCGGGCATGAAACGCTCCATACAAGTCGCTTAAACTTCAAAATGCTTCACAGTGCTTTATACAGAAACGGCGATATGCGATCTCCGTTAGTTATAGCTCTATGAGTAGAAAGGTCGACAAATAAAGATTGCTCAAAGTAAAATTTTTTAAGGGTGTGGCGGAACATGGAAGTGGAGGGGATAAGAAATTTTTAAAAAAATCACGTTTCATATCTCAAGAACAGTATAAGATATATGCTTTTACTAGGCGTAGGCCCAATGGAACCCTAGCAGAGAAAAAAAAATTGTAGAGGGTGAGGGTGGGGGTGGGTGAAAAGGAAAAGGTTCCGATGTTTATATCTTAAGGACCTCTAATGATAAAAAGCTAAAACTAGGTATTTAGATAGAGCTATAGTAGTGGCATGTTGGAAAAATATAATTTTTTTAGGGGTGGTATGGTACGGGGGTGGGGTTTTTTTTCCTAACTATGGAAAGTTGAAACTTGGAGTGTATATGTAAATAAACTAAAAAAGTAATTTTGATAAGATTTGAATATCCATTGGCGTTCGGAAGAGGGGGGGGGGACAACAAAAATGTTCAGTCAAAATAGAATGCATGCATTTTCACAATTTTCGTCATACCTACTAGGTCTTCCAAAATATTGAATTCGTTTTTATTCCACGGTTTCTTTATATGAATACCTAGAAAGTGTTTTCAAGATTTTTTGAAAATGGACCCCTGAGGGGGTGTAAAGAGATTGTATACTTTTTCATAAATTCTTCCATATCTCTCAGATTTGATAAGATATCGAATATCATTTGACTTCCACGGACTTGTTTAAAATTCACCTATTTTTTAGATTTTCCCTTTTTCAACCCCTAGACCACGTTCAGGAGTATGACCCAATCATGGTATTCATATATTACTCCCTATTCTAACCACTTTCGAACTTTTTTTTACAGTCACATAATAACCTACACCGCATCTTAGAATTGAACGCGTGCCGAATTTCTGTCGGAAACATAGCATCACGAATTTTACCGATTTGAACGATATCTGCAAAGACAAAGAAACGATTGTGAAAAGTTTGATAGATTGGGGCCTAATTCCAGCTCGAAGAAACTGTACAGCGTGTTCCCAGCCCATGAAGCTCTACAACCGGAAAGCAAAGTAAGTTTGTCACTTGAATTTATTTATGTTAAAACAATTTGATGGCGTTTTTTCTCTATTATATTTTTTTATCTTAGAAGATTTGAGTTCAGCTTAACCTAAGGTACCTGTTGGGTGCATATGTCCTTCGTCTTGCTAGCGTTCGTAGGCATCTGGATCCTTTAATTGTTGGTTCCTTAATTGTTTCAACTTGGTTCTTTAATTATTTTAACATTTATTGTGTCATCAGGACGTTCGGTCGGTGTAAAAATTATAGTGAAGGAAAAAATGTCATGAATCCTTAGCTATTTGTGAAATAACCAAGGGGGGCTTGGAACTGGCTTAGGGCTCGGAACTGGGTACTTTACCCTAATTTGGTTTTGAAAAAACTGTTTCCTCGATTGCATTGAATAAAATTATCTCAAACAAGTTTGATGTTCGTTACAAGATTGCAAATATATTACTCTTGGTATTTCTGGAATAGTGTTTTGGAAATAATTTCTGTTTTTGGTTTTTCCTCAAATTCAGCACTGGGATAGGGATTTAGAGCATATGGCACGAGGGTATCTAAGACATTGTTCGATTGCCAAGGACAAATGTAATTTTATATGTATGTAAATTAATTTAAGTTTGGGTTTAGTTAATTAATTTCAAAGCGGTTTCTTTTCGATGCAGACAATGAAACAATTACAGTCGCAATGACTTATTCCTTCAGTCCAAAGTTTCCATTGAATCGATTTGTTATATCGATTATGAGATCATGGTTTTTAGAAATTAACGAAATCAACACATATGGGAAAGTCCAAAAGTTAAAGTAATTTTTTTAATTTTTTCTAAATTTCATATATGCAAGTTCTCATTACAATTTGTATATTTAGACCGGCAAATATGACTGTATTAACATATCCCGCTGCGAAATTCATAGGATGTGCTTCTGCCAAGTAAATACATCCACCCAGAAAAATATGGAGTCACAGACATGGGAAAATGCTTTTACTATTACCGCAATTTGCGTTAGGAATTAGATAACAACTTTTCGTGGTTAACGGAACAGCATACATGCTTTAAAAAAAAGACAAAGAAAAAGGTTATTTTAACCTCATAGTGTGATTGCTTTAATTTTCATGAGGTTTACAAAATCGCATAACTGTGTATATTTTATATGAACTGAACTATTACTACGAAAGCATAATGCTTAAATAAATACATTTGAAAATATCACAGAATTCGGTAAATTTAATAAGGTGGAGTTGTTAAATATACCACAATAATGCGATTGAAAATACTTATCCATGAGGCATATAATATTGCAGCATTGTGAGGTTAAGGATAGAGCATTTTAGAATGCTGTGTTGATGCCAATAAAACACCATTTTGGTAAAATATTTTACCTGTACGGCCTAGAATGCATTTAAGGGAGTACTCTGGTAACTTTTACGTTTTTGGAGGCTTTTATTCGAGAATTTTTCTTTAGAAGAAAATGAACTTCTACCGATTTGAGTTTTTTATATGTTATTAAGCGCATTTCAAAGTAAACAAAAACAATTTTTTTTTTTCTTTTTTTTAATTATTTATTTAAGTTTTTTAACACGAAAGTTAGCTCTTTTTAAGAAAGGTGGGTGGCTGGCCCCCCACACTCCTCCGCTTCTGCACCTCTGAACAAAAAAAATCATATATATTATTTTTCTGTAGGCTTGTGGTTTTGGTCAGAACCTCGAAAAAAAAATTTGGTTCAAAAATAACAAAATGGCGGACTTCGAAAAAAATGTCCTTTTTTTTAGTGGAAATCGGGCTGTAAAATGGAAAGTTAGTAACGAAAGTTGGAGGTTCCTGAGATAGCCATTGACGTGTGGAATAACATATCCCAATTGCAGCCCGATCGGCCGGGTAGAAAAGCTGGAATGTGGAGGGCCAGCCGAAAAAACGTTGTTTCAAATAAATAGATTTTAAAGTTTTGTCAACAGCTTTATTATATAGAAAAATCATACTTACCATTTTCACTATTTTTTCACATTATTTTAAATAACGAACGTACACTAGTACACGCCACAACAATTTGATAGGGAGTAGTCTGGGTGGCTTAGTGCCTTCGATGCACCTGGTACCAGGTTCGAATCTGCTTGGCGACAAATAATTTTCGAGAATGGGATTGCGATTACTAGGAGTCTGTCCAATGTTCAGCTATAGCTGCTATTTAGCTGCTTTTGTGTCTCGGCTAAGTACCGGAATGACAGTTAGCCGAGACACAAAAGCAGCTAAATAGCAGCTATAGCTGAACATTGGACAGACTTCTGGTCACTGAGCTGTAAAAAGATACCTGAGTTAATAATAATCACAGACGAGCGTGTGGCTGAACACTTCGCCTCCTAGTGCTCGGTGGTCTCGTAATGAAGTCACTCTAGCATTACTTTAAGGCCTATGCCCAATTTGGGCTGTTGTACCATTGATTATTATTTGATAGAATTACTTTTGCCCCAGTTGTTTGATCTAATTATTTTCTTTTTACGATTAAATGTTTTGTAAACAGGAAAGATGGTTGCTACTACATATGCATGAACTGGGTCTTGAAACAAAAAAAAAAAGTTCGGTGCGAAAAAACATGTAGTTTTCGTTCAGGAACTTTTTTTGAAAAGTCAAGTCTGGAATTATCTCAAATTTTGAGTTTCGTCAACGCATGGGTACAGACCTTAGATTTAAAAACCACGGGGATAAACGCAAAAATAAAGTCAAATGAGACTTTAGTCAACTGGTCATCCTTTTGTCACGAGGTTTTGCTCAATGCTTTTTACAGCAATCCTGTAAAGCTTCGTGGACCAGGGAAAACTGTCGAGATTGTTGAGAGTAAGTTCGGAAAACGTAAATACCATCGAGGCCACCGCGTTGAAGAGCAATGGGTGTTCGGCGGTTACGAAAGAGGTACAGGCCGAATATTTATGGTTCCTGTCGAATCCAGGTAATACTCATCTTCGTAATTTTTTCAATTGTGCTAACATTTATAAAAATCTAGAGACAAAAAAACTCTTCTTCCCATCATCAAACAATAGATTGCTGAAGTGACTACCATAGTTTCCGACTGTTGGAAGGCGTATGACTGCCTTGAAAGCGAGGACTACAAACATTTGACAGTGAACCACTCTAAAAATTACAAAGACCCAGAGACTGGTGCTCACACAAATGGGATTGAGTCCTCGTGGAGGCATGCTAAAATTATAGTATCCTCCTACGGTAGGAAAAAGGCTCATATTCCTTGGAACTTAGCTCGCTACATGTTTTATAAAAGGTGTGACGAGCTAAAAGTGAACAGGACTATTGAATTTTCTCGACTGGCAGGGCAGTTATACGACGCCAACAGGGTAGAAGAGCACAGCATAATCAATCCGGATGTCGGAGACTCATACATAGAGACAGAAGGTTTGTTGGAGGATTCGTTTCAAGGTAATGTCTTATTATTTTGTTAAACAAATTTTTTAAATATTATAATGAATATTTTTTTTTCATTTAAGCCGTAATATCGTATTAGCCGTAAATATCATAATAGCCGTACATATCGTAATAGCCGTAAATATCGTCACTTTTTATAGATCCATCAGGCCTGTTCCATCAAGCAATCATATCATATCGTCTACGTATGTCCAATACTCTGGGGGCAAGGTAAGTTTTTACTTTTCTTCGGTGTTTTATTGCATTAAAAAGATCGTCACTACTTATAGATCCATCCGGACTGTTCCATCATGCAATCATATCGTATCGTCTACGTCTCTGGCTAATACTCTAAGGGCAAGAACTTTGAACATCAGCTAGTAACCAAAGATATAGATCGGATGGACCGTTATCAAACCATTTGCTGTGGAAAGTATCGAGAATCCTCTGTATGTTAAACGCCGAGCCGATTTTACTCTTGTCATCACTACACACATTATGTAGGATTCAACAGGAAATCTATCGGAATCAAATCCATTTAATAACAATAGATACTAGCGTAATCTCAGGTAAAATTCTTCAGGTAACTTCGTACGTTTCTTCGGTGTTTTACTGAATTAAAAAAATCGTCACTACTTATAGATCCATCCGGACTGTTCCATCATGCAATCATATCGTATCGTCTACGTCTCTGGCTAATACTCTAAGGGCAAGAACTTTGAACATCAGCTAGTAACCAAAGATATAGATCGGATGGACCGTTATCAAACCATTTGCTGTGGAAAATATCGAGAATCCTCTGTATGTTAAACGCCGAGCCGATTTTACTCTTTACCTTATAATTTATTGATAATTCTTGGAATTTTTTTATTTTTGTTATAGTTTATTTATATTTCTTTATTAAAATAAAATAAAAAAAATAAAAATATTTCGGTAGTATACATAAGTCTAGTATTTAATCGAAGGAATAGTGTCATAGTACGAAAAATCACGTCAACAAGCCAGTTCAGGAAAAGAAATGTGACGGAGATGCGGCTTAATGAATTCGATTTCAAGATTAGATAGTATTTCATAGGAGGTGGGGAGATTCCTTCAAACAGTGCGACCAGAGTTGTACTGTGCTATTCCTCATACATTTTTTCCGGTTTCAACCTAGAGATTCTTTTTCAACTTAATTTCTCCCACGAATCTTTTTAGTTGATATTTCTTTCCATGGTACACTTTTGTTCAAATTGTTCTCCAAGATAGCTGTAGTGTTGGTTTGCAATTACCTTACAGCAACACGGAATGTGTTCAGAGGTTCCTGCTTTCATTTGGCAGATATATTCACAGGTTATCAATTTTGATTCCTATTCTTTTCATTCAAGCGCAAATGGTCCGTAAGTAATTCTTTTATTAGTCGTACGACACACCGCTCACGGAAGATAACGAATGTAATTCTCTGGTTCTGTCAAAAAGGGTACTCCTTCACGTTACACGCCCGTTATAAACTCCAGACGGACGTACATAATCTGTTCTTACATTACCATGAGTAAAACGAATACATTACACTGTCCAAGTTTAAATAGTTTTGTCAAATTTAGAACTTTCGAATTTGATGTTAAACCCCCGAAATGTTATACAATAATGAGAAGTAACCTCACTCTAGACTCTAGATAATTTATTTTTTATTAGTCAGTTACTCTGTACCTACATTTTGTACGAAAAGAAATAATTTTTTTTTTAAATTTTCAAACTATTCCCGCTTTTGTATGTGCCACAAATTTAAAAACATGTGGAGCGCAATGTTTTGTTCCACATGTTTTGTAAATTTGGATATGGTAGTACTGGTGTAAAGAAAAACGTCCAAATCAAAGCTCTGAACCTTTTTATTTTGACATTTAACATTTGGTGGTTGAATTGGATATGTTGTACTTTTGCAAGTAAACTGAACATTTTTAAATCGGTTTTTTTATAGTTATAGGTGGAAACTGCCAAATATTTTGGTTGACCACAAACGGGAATATATCAAAGTTTAGTTTATAAAGTGTTTCAAAAAAAAAAAATTGTTTTCACGCTTTTCTCGTTGGTGCCCGGAGCCGTAAATTTACCCAATTATTTATTATCAACAAACAGTTAAGTATGTATATGGTACTTACTTACCTTAACTGTTAATTATACTCACTTATTAGTTACTAGTTTTTCATGGTGAAAGCTACCATTGAAGCTATTAATGTTAAGGGACCATAGCTGTGTATTTTATTCCCGGTTAACCATAAAGCTCGAAAAAATTGCATGGCAAAACAACAACAGTGCGGTTACCAACAGTTCAAGCGCGGTTCATTCGACCGGAGCTTCGGGTAAGAAAAATTATAGTTACGATATTTACGATATTTAAAGCTTCGCCGCTTGGTGCACTTGGTGCTCTACATCAGATGGCGCGGATCAATAAAATTTTTAGCTATCGCGAATTTCGCCGAAATGTATCCGAAAATCGGTGCGCATTTGTCTCCATACGTCGTATCGAGACAAATGCGCACCGTATCGAAACAAATGCGCACCGATCGTATCGGATACGTGTATTTTTTCATTCAACGTCTCGGAGATTCTTGCAGACAGAGCGACATGTCTCCGAGAACTCTGCGAGATTCTCGCAGATTTTACCAACTGGGTACCAGCTTTTTACATAATTGACAAGCGAAAATGGTATGAAGCTTGAATATCGTAAACTGGTAACCGCGAGCGTTTTTTATTTGAGCTTTTCAACCGTGAATAAAAAACACAGCTCATGAAAAACTAGTAACTAAAACGTATTGGTAAAAATAAGTTTTGCGTTGGACCCACTGGGTCTCGATCTTAGCGTTGGTTACAACCAGTTCATAGCCTTAGGGGGCTATCCAAAAGGTTACAACCAAAGTACAGGTTACAACCATTTCATAGCCTGTGGGAGCTATCCAAAGGTTACAACCAAGTACAAGCAGCTCTTTCGGACCTAGTCCAACACAAACTTTCAACCAACTGGTTAAAACATTACAAATGATTTGATGCTTCCCATTATCACCACCGGGCTTCAGTATAGGATGTCACGGCGCTTGCTTAGCGAGTACATTATTCCCAGTAATGAAATTTGGATGTGATATCGCTATATAGAAATTTTCTCAGCAATTCCACCAACTGTCAAGGTGTTTCGGATAATAGGCAAGAATACACCTTCTGAAGCGTCTATGTCCTCCGATGACGAAACAGCTCTTTCGGACCTAGTCCAACACAAACTTATGATATGAAGGTTCTTTCCAAATTTGTCATGTCCTTAGGGACGGCGATAATCAACAGTCGGAGATTTCGTATTGGAGTTTCACTCCACTGACACCGGAAAGAACAACTAACCCTTAACATATACTCACTTACTTACAATTTACAAACTTGAAACCAAACGTTTTTGGAAATACGCTTAACAAGTTAACTGGCAGTTAACTGTGACTTAAGTTTTTGGTATTAATTACGAAACTAGAAGTTAACTTTACATTGATATACCGGGCCTAGCATATTTTTTATTAGTTTATTTATCAATTTTAATACAAGTAACCGCCTAATTTTTTCTCGACTTAAGCTGTTATCGCTTTTTACCTCAGAAATATTCGACATTCCCGACAAGAAATAGGAGCCCAAGCAAATTTAACACCGGAGCAACATTCACAACGCAATCAAGAGCTTGCGAATCGCATGTTTGCAACGCGTGCTCCGCGAACTCCTGACGAAGAACATCTTGAGGCGTGGAGAAGTTCAAAGAATCCCTGTATATTTAATTATAATCAGCAATAATTAATGTTTCCACTTTTACGTTAACATAAAATATTTTATTTAAAATAATAAAGTAATTTAATTTGTAAATAACAGTAGGACTTTTATTTGATCTCAATAGAATTCTTCCATGTAATGCGTGTTTTACTTTATTATTTTAATAATTAAGTATTGTGATTGATTTTTAAAAAAAAAAATTTTCAGTCCGTCTGTCCGCCGTACGCCGTACGGCGTCCGCCGTACGCAAGATCGTTTGGAGGCTCGTAGCTGCCAAACGATTTGAGATATTAAATTGAAATTTTTTTAACGAATAGACGGGGTAGGCTCCTTGAAGTGACCAAATTTTTAGGGGGGGGGGGGGGGGTGTGAGGGGGAAGTGTTTTAGACCGAAAATTTTGGTTTCTAGATCTCAGTAGCCCCTAATGATAGAAAGCTGAAACTTGGAATTTTTATAGAGCTCTGATAGTAGACCCATTTGCAGAAAAATTGTCAATATTGATCAAGGGGTGTGGGAGTGGGGGGAAATGTAATGCGTCCGAAACCCAAAAAAGGCAAGATAGACACATTCTAAAATCCATATCTCCTAAACCATTAATGGCACACCATTCAAACTTAACAAATATTTGTAGTTATACTAGAAGAACAGAATCAAGAAAAATTTTGGGTGGGGGAAGTTGTGTATGGGGGTGGGGGGTGAAAAACTTTAGATTACGATATCTCATGAACCAATTGCTCTATAAAAATAAAATTCGGTTTTTGTATAAAGGTTGACAAATAAAGATTGATCAAAGTAAAATTTTTTAAGTGAGAGGTGTAGCATAGAAGTGGAAGGGATGAGAATTTTTCAAATCAAACACATTTCATATCTCAAGAACAGTGTAAGATAGATGCTTAGAATTTTTACCAGAAGTAGCGCTAATTAAACTCTAGTAGGGAAAAAAGTTTTGTGGTTGAGGGTGTAGAGGGGGAGGGTGGGGGAGGGTGAAAAGAAAAAAGTTCCGATGCTTATATCTTGAGAACCTGTAATGATATAAGCCTAAAACTTGGTATTTAGATAGAGCTATAGTAGCGAAATGTTGGAAAAATACATTTTTTTTTAGGGGTAATATGCTACGGGGGTGGGGGGTGTTTTTCCTAACTATTAAACGGTTCATGCTACAAAGTTGAAACTCGGTGTGTATATGTAAATCAACTAGAAAAGGAATTGTGATAAAAAAAAATTTGAATATTCATTGGCGTTCAGAAAGGGGGGCAAAAAAAATTATTTGTAAATATAATGTATATAAAATGCATATATTTTCACGATTTTCGTCATATCTACTAGGTCTTTCCAAATATTGAATTCATTTTTATTCTACGGATTCTTCGTATGAATACCTAGAAAGTGTTTTCAAGGTTTTTTGAAATTCGACCCCTAAGGGTAGTGTGGTACAAGTGGGGGGTGTTTTTCCTATATATAGAACGGCTTAAGCTACAATGTTGAAACTCGGTGTGTATATGTAAATCAACTAGAAAAACAATTTTGATTAAAAAAAATTATACATGTATTGGCGTTCAGAAGGGGGGCAAAAAAAATTATCTGTGAAAATAAAATGCATATTTTTTCACGATTTTCGTCATATATACTAGCTCGTCCCAAATATTGAATTTAATTTTATTCTACGGATTCTTCGTATGAATACCTAGAAAGTGTGTTCAAGGTTTTTTGAAATTTGACCCCTAAGGGTAGTGTGGTACAAGTGGGGGGTGTTTTTCCTATATATAGAACGGCTTAAGCTACAATGTTGAAACTCGGTGTGTATATCTAAATTAACTAGAAAAATAATTTTGAATAAAAAAAAAAAACGAATATCTATTGGCGTTCAGAAGGGGGGCAAAAAAATATCTGTGAAAATAGAATGCATATTTTCCCACGATTTTCGACATATCTACTACCTCGTCCCAAATATTGAATTTAATTTTATTCTATGTATTCTCCATAATTGACCCCTAAGGGGGTGTAAAGTGATTGTGTCCTTTTTCATAAATTATTCCATATCTCTCAGATCCAATCAGATCTTCACTTCCACGATCTTGTTCTTTTTGATAGGTTTTCAGTCACATAGTAGCCTCCACCGCATTTCAGAATTGAACGCGTTCTTAACTTCTACCGGGAAAATAAGAAAGTTACGCCCAGATTGTTGGCAGATTTTTAAATTATTATTATTATTATTATTATATTTTAATAAAAGATGTCAATACACACAGTTATTCTTAAGCACTAGTTACAAAGACCATCAGCTTATTTTTAAATTATACTCCATTAATTTAATAAATTATACTTCAAATGAAGGTATTCTAGCGAACTTTTACAACTTTCCATTCTAGATTTCTGATATAACGTATTTTGTTGCTGCTATACATTTTTTTTAGTTTGCCCCTGTACAAAAAATCTGCCAACAGTCTGGGCGCAACTTTATTATTTTTCCGGCAGAAGTTCAGAACGGGTTCAATTCGGGAATGCGGTGTACGTTACTATGCGACTGAAAACCTAACAAAAAGTTCGGGATGCGGTTAGAAAAGGGTGTAACATATGAATTAAATAATTGGGTCATATTCCAGGATGCGGTCTAGAGGTTGAAAAAAACAAAAATTAAAAATAAGTGATTATTAAACAAGCCTGGGGAAGTGAAAAGATATTCGATATCTGATCAGACCTGAGAAACATGGTGGAATTCATGAAAAAGTATACAACCAGTTTACATCCTCTTAGGGGTCGAATTTCAAAAAAATCTTGAAAACACATTCTATGTATTCATATGAAGAATCCGTAGAATAAAAATGAATGCAATATTTCGAAAGACCTAGTAGATATGACGAAAATCGTGAAAATATATGCATTTTATATTAACTGATATTTTTTTTGGCCCCCCCTTCTGAACGCCAATGAATATTCGATTTTTTTTTTATCAGAATTACTTTTCTAGTTAATTTACATATACGTACCGAGTTTCAACTTCTTAGCATAAGCCGTTCTAAAGTTAGGAAAAACACCCCCCACCACCGTACCATACTACCCCTAAAAAAAATTTTATTTTTCCACCACGCCACTACTATAGCTCTATCTAAATACCAAGTTTCAGCTTCCTATCACTATAGATTCTTAAGATATAAGCATCGGAACTTTTTCTTTCACACCCTTCCCACCCTCACCCTCTACACCCACACCACCAAACTTTTTTTCCCTACTAGGGTTCTATTAGGTCTACTTCTGGTAAAAATTTGAAGCATCCATCTAACACTGTTATTGAGATATGAAACGTGTTATTTTTGAAAAATTCTTATCCCCTCCACTTACGTACTCCCCGCCCCCTTCAAAGATTTTACTTTGATCAATCTTTATTTATCAATCTTTATGTCCAAACCGAATTTTGTTTTTCTGGTGCCACTGGTTTGGGAGATATCGTAATGCTAAGTATTTCACCCCCCACCTCCGTACGTCACTACCCCCACCCAAAAATTTTGTTTCAATCTACTCTCCTAGTATAAATACAGATATTTGTTAAGTTTTAATTGCTTGCTATTAACGGTTTAGGAGATATAGATTTTAGAATGTGTCAATCTCGACTTTTTTGCGTTTCGGACGCATTGCTTCCCCCTCCACTCCCACACCCCTTCACCTATATCATCAATATTTTTGCAAATGGGTCCACTATCAAAGTTTTATAGAAATTCCAAGTTTCAGTCTCCTAACATGAGTGGTTGCTGAGATCTAGAAACCAAAATTTTTCGTCTAAAACGCTTCCCCCACCTTCCCCCTCACACCCCACCCCTGAAAATAACGTCAATTCAAGGGGTCTACCCAGTCTATTCCTAGAAAAATTTTTAATTTAATAGCTCCACTGGTTTGAGAGCTACGAGCCTTCAAAGGATTTTGGGGTGGTCGACGTACGGCGGACAGACGGAGTGAAAATTTGTATTGCTTTTTTCGTGTCTACTAGTCATGAAGCGTGGACAAACAAATTTTGAGGGCAGCAAATTTTTTTTTTTTTAAAAATCAATAACAATACTGTATTATTACTAATAAAGTAAAATCAGCTCTTGGCTATCTTTTATAGTTCTCGAAATATTTTTTAAATTTTCTTCAAATGGACAGCGATATCTTTCAGGAAAGTGGGCCCAATAATTAAAATGGTAGATAGGTAATTCAGGAAGCAATTACGCCACGTCAATGATTGTGATGATTGTTTCTTGGTCACTGGACGAACTTTTGAAGATCTGAAGTTCCAAACGTCGATAGAGCACAAACCATAGGCCAAATGAAGTCATGCCACGCTATTTCGAAAGTACTTAGAAATAATATCAAGGTATGTATAAAATAATTTCCAACTATAACGAACTACTATTTGGCAGGATCGCTGCCTACTGACTCTCGACCTACTTTGTGACTTATGACTCGGTCCTGAATAGGCCTGTTTGAATAATAATTATTTATTAAAATTGTTGACGTTTGAAAACCAGCCGTAAAGTTAACCCGTCCTATTGAATCGCAAACCGAAGATGAATAATACAATTTTATACCCAGAGAAATAACCAGTTATTAAAGTTAATTTCCCGGATAAGTTAATAGGTGGTGAATAAAACGGCACTAAAACGTATAAAAACAAAATTTCAGGGATATTTTTCAGATTTCAGGTCGGATCACAATAATTTGTTTATTATTAAAAACTAATTAAGTAATAGAACAAAGAAATACGGCTACTTGAGATTTTTTATTATATGAGCCATTTTATTTTCCATAATTACAATTACATCAGGTTATCTTAAGGATTTTTCTTACTGCGGCGTTTTCAATGATGGAATAGGAGCGGTCGGGCTGTGCTTTTTAACCGCTGCGTTTTCTTCTCACCTATCTCGAACCCGTACAGTGGAGAAATTTTCAATCCGGTCTTTTCGGGAATGATTTTAAAATGCGGTTGTTCAGTACTTACAATTAGAGGTCGTTTCATAGAAGTCATGTACTCGCAATCGGGAGAACCCAAGGGTCTTGCGGTACTCGGTACATTCATTTTTTTAAACGGTTCCGGCTTACGTTCGTTAAATTGTTGGCAGTTTAACGGCGAATATTTGTTAGGTTTGTAAATAGAAAAAATGTTATTTATAAGACTTATAGCGTTGTTATTGTGCCCATGGGTTAAATGAAGATTATTGTGTGGTGTTAAATTGTTATACTTGTAAATTGGCTGGCCTTCGGGATATAATTTGTGCGTTAGTCGACGAAACGGCGAGCAAGAGTTGGGGCGATGCTTAAAATACGAATAATTCGAATTGTTTTGTTGTGGTGAGGGCATACCTTCTAAGAGGCTTTCCTTGATATGCATGCGCTCTTGTTGATGCTGGTGATCTACAATTGGTGTTCCATTGTTGTATTGGCCCAAGCAATTATTTTTTATTTTAAGATTTTTGTTAAGGTTTTTCTGCTGATTGTTTAGATTTATTGGGCTGGGTAACTTATCAAGCTGCTCCCAGTACTTCCCTATATCAAAGTTAAAATCTTCCAAGTCCATGTCGGTAGAATCTGAAGCAGTATCCTCATCGTATTTACTTGGAGGTTTAACTTCCAATGAGGACTTATTGCGCATAGGTTGGTAGTTCGTGTGTAGGTAAGTCTCCTCGCATTCCAAGATATCATCTTGTATAGTCTGTCGCGATCTTTCGCAATCTGGAAATTGATCTATATCGTTGTCAAAAGAGTAGCTCTTCTGTAAATGGCCATCAATTTCACAATGATTATACTCAAAACGATTAAAACCATCTTCGAATTGACTATACAGCTGGTTGCCACAAGTTCTTCGCTTTGAAATGTTCTTGCGAAAGCAGTGGTCGTCACATATCAATTGATATCTTCCCCTATTTTTGCAGTTGTGATCTCCCCATTCTGGAACAATGTGACGTCTACTTCCATGGAGTCGACGATTACGGATCGACTTTTTATTGTAGTTGTAAATGTCTTCGAGGAAATACTTGGAACTGGTACAATGATCGCCTGCACAACACCTTGAATGAGGATTTTCCGGAATATAATATTCAATCGATTTCCGAATCGATTTTTTACTCTTCCTTGACGAGTCTGGCTCGTAATCGATAACGTCGAATGGTTTGGTCTTAGTCCTATTACCTGAAAATGAGTACGACTTGGGAACGGCCGATTTCGATTTAATGTCGTATCCACCGAAGCAGCAACTTCTCGACTTTGGATACTTCAGTAAATCCTTACAACTTTTAGGCAGTTGAATGAACATGCCTCTGCTGTTTTCATAACAAGTGTCTTCATTTTCGTCAATATCTCGCAATTTCGGCATATTATGAAAGTTCAAACAGTCAGGTATGTACTCCTCGTCAAGGTCGATCGATTGATTGGAATATATATTTTCTGTGTACCAGTTTGGATCTAGAGCTTGCGGTTTTGCACATTGTCGAAGTTTTTCTCGTTTTGATTCTCGGTAATTTTCAAAGCATATGCTTTTCATCTTTTCTAGTTTCTGTCCGCGCAGCCGTTCCCAATTTTCCCAGTTCTTATCATTTTTACACTTTGCATAATTTGAATTTTCATATAATTTATTTTTTTGTTTAGTCTCATATGATGTATTGTCCAGTTCAACGCGATTATCACCGGAGTTCACATCATCTGGTTGTCATACCTGCTGCAAGTACTTAACGGGACAAACGCCTTGCTGATTATTAGCAGCCCGAACTTTAATTACTCCATCCACCTCTTCTCCTACCTGAAAAATAAAAAGGAATATAAATGATATTTGCCTATGGAATTTGTTTTAGTTTAACCAAACCTACTTGCATTACTATCTGATCACGCAATAAATGCATATTTTCGCTTCGGTTAGTTTCTGCAACTTGAATGTTATCGGTGACCTGAAGTGGTTTTTCACCATCATTTAGTCTAGTGCAATACTTCGAAGGAAAGTATCCAATATGTCCAGCGCACTCTCCTTTCCACCAATCTGGGTCAGATCGGTCGATTACAGCCACCTAAAATATTGGAAATACTTTATTAGAGGAAGAACAAGATCCGATATTTTCTCTGTGTCCCTTAGGCGCTGTGCGTGTGCACATTGCACACGACCGAACGAATATCGTGTCGTAATTTCGTGTGCTCCGACCATAGAGCTATAACTAACGGAGATCGCAAAGCGCCGTTTCTGTATAAAGCACTTTGAAGCATTTTGATGCAAAATTGAACATTTTTGTATGGAGCGTTTCATGCCCGTTTCATGGCAGTGAAATGCAAATAGTAGCGAAGTATTTAAAGTTTGGGCTTTTTTTCTTTTCAATACCGGAGTATAACATACAGTGACGGACAAAAGTCTACGGCAACGCCTTATATTGAGGTTCTGGTTAATTGGAAGCCTTAATCAAAAATCCATTGATGCGCAACTTTTCAGTAACTTAAATATATATATAAAAAAACAAAAACAAAAACTTTTCATAACAAACTTAAAGGTATATTCATAAGAACTTAAAAAATCTAATGGACAAAAGTCTACGGCAGTCTTAATGTCGTATAATGTCGTGGCTGGCTTATACACAAAAAATTTCCAATTAAACGTATCGGAATTTTTAAAATTATTTGCTGGCTTAACACTTACATTACACTACTTTTTCCAGTCTTCGGGACTTAGAGGCGACTAAATTACCAGTTTCTGCGGATGCAATGTTCTTCCATTCTGTAATGAGCGTTTCCTTAAACAAATTTTTATGTTGTATGCAACATTTCCGAATTTTTCGCCCCAGAAGCTCCCACACATGTTCTATTGGGCTTAAATCCGGGTTTTAGGGAGTATTAAGCTGCCTGGGAGCGTAGTACAACAACCAGTTCTTGACGAAAAGTGCTGTGTTCCTGTCTTGTTGGAAAGCCCAAATCCCTCCAAGGCACAACTTCTCAACTCATGGCTTCAAACCTTGGTCCAACAGGTTCTTCTAAACATAGCGGTCCATAGTACTTTCAACAAAAGCCAATCTACCACCCAAATGCAGCTATGGCTCCCCAAACCATAACATTACCTCCCCCGTGTTTGATAGTAGGATTCAAATTTTTGGTCTTTCTTCTTTTTCCTCCATATTTTACTGCAAATATCACTTCCGAAAATGTTAAATTTTGACTCATCGGTAAAACAGACTCGATTCCAAAAATCAATGTCCTTGTATACATGGATAAGATATGGAGGAAAAAGAATACGGCTTTAGAGACCAAAAATTTGATTCCTACTATCAAACACGGTGGAGGTAGAGTCACTTCATACGAACTAACGCAAACATCCATTATCTTGAGTACGGAATATGTGTGTTTCATTTGAAACCAGTAAATTTGAAATTTTTTTTGCAGTTGTCTCGATTTTTCGTTTTAAGGATCTCCACCAAAGTGGATAAACGCTGTATTTAGTTGACATTTCATGAGACATATCTCGATTCCGTGAAACGTCAATCAAAATCCATCTGCTACACGTATACACACTAAAACTATGCCATTTAAGAAACCTGCGATTTTTTAAATTCGTAGGTTTTTAGACTACTAAATATGTACCAAAAGTGGTCATTGTCCGTACTCATGATAATGGATGTTTGTTTTAGTTCTTATACAGTGACTCTAGGTGGAGGTAATGTTATGGCCTGCCGTAGACTTTTGTCCATTAGATTTTTTAAGTTTTTATGAATTTACCTTTAAGTTTGTTGTGAAAAGTTTTTGTTTTTGTTTTTTATATATATATATTTAAGTTACTGAAAAATTGCGCATCAATGGATTTTTGATTAAGGCTTCCAATTAACCAGAACCTCAATATAAAGCGTTGCCGTAGACTTTTGTCCGTCACTGTACATGTGAGTCAGATGCTGATAGTAGCATAGTGAATATCGTCGGTCCTTTGCGAGAAAACCTCCGGCTTCAAAAAAATCGCTGCACGCTATCTCCATTATACATATAGCTCTATGGCTCCGACACATTACTTACGGTACGTATTCTGACAAAAGACGTTACGTTGTTTGTTTATGTTTCGAAAATATTTACAAAAATGAGTACCTATAGCGAATGGAAATAGAAAAAACTGGCTTGCATAGCTTTATACTGGTGTCCTTTGCGTAGGAAAACTTATTGAAAGTATTGTATTCGGCAAAGGCGGCGATATGGAGAATATCTTACACGGTATCTAATGTCAATTTGACGGTTAAAACGTAGTGAACTTTAATCGCGACGATTTAATTTTTCGTTCCGAATATGGCTGCGTTCGATACACGATGAAAAAATTCGTTCACCGTCCGAAACTTTTTCTGTCGTACCGAAAATCGGAAAATTCAGTTTTATTCGCAAAATTGTGCAAAATACGTTAAAGGGACATGAGATATATATGTAAAAATACAAAATGAACTAATAATCGTCTATTTCTTTCGCAACAACATTTCATTTTTAACATATTTGGCAAAATTCGTTTTTAAAATTCGTTCGGTCGTGCAATGTGTACAGCGCCTAACATGAATTGATAACAGCGAATCATATAATGATTTTTTTTTCTAGGGCGAGGACGAACTAGAAAATAATATTAAATAGTTCTGAGTTTGGAAGTAGTGTACAGTGCAATCAGTTTAGGGATGGAGAGGTTAGAACTCGGAATGGGTTTTCTATTGTAGTATTTTTTAATAATTTTTAGTACTTTTGGCTGTCATACAATCTACAAGAACATCAAAGTTGTCCATAACAAAGAAACTACTAGTCTGGTAACTCTAATGGTATTTGTGAATCTGATAAGAATGCAAATGTCATTTGCTCAATGTTAAATCCTTTAGTAGTGACTCTATTAATAGTCCCGCACTGCTCACTATTTATATTAATATTTCGAAGCCAATAATGCTACTGTTAAGCCTTGTATCCACTGAAATTGTTCGCGAGCATAGCTCGCGCGCTTTGCATGTGATTGCCGTACCCACCAAAAATTGCATTCAACGTTCAGCTCGTCACTAGCGCGCCGGCATCACGCTCAGCTCGCTTACAGCTCACGCGCTGAGTATGTCAACTGTACCCACTGAGCGTTTTATTACGAGCTCGTGAATAGAACGGCAAGAAGCTAATAACGCGCAGCCAGGCTTGATGGATACGGTTTAAAAGCATGAACGCGCCTGTTTTTGAACGGCGGTGAGCTGCTTGTCTGTTTTCCATTTGAAATGGAAAGCTTCGTAGCGCGTTTAGGGTTTTTCGTTATTTTCATCATAGAAAAGAGGTATCTGTACCTGATTTGAATGATAGATTTAGTTTAGAATTGCTGTTACAACATGTAAAGGATCATCATAACATTATTTTCGTAATTATAAAATGGAAAGGAAAGATTTATGGCTCATTAAAATTCATTTATGACAGAAATAGTGCGAAAAACCTATTGTCTTTGCCGTTTTGGTAAGTTTTCGATATAAGACCGTCGCTTGAAAATGAAAATTTATATTTTTTATCAATAGTTCATGTCCATTTACACCGATTGCAATCGGTTTCACTCCGCGATCCACCTGAAATCAGATTTGACATTTCGCACGGACCAGTTTTCAAATAGCTATGTACATCTTCTGATTTCAGGTGGATCGCGGAGTGAAACCGATTGCAATCGGTGTAAATGGACATGGACTAACGATAAAAAATATAAATTTTCATTTTCAAGCGACGGTCTTATATCGAACATTTTCCATTTTAAGAATAAAACTAGTATTGATTTCAATTTTGCACTCCTGTCGAGCGTCCCACGTTCAGAACTCGAGCACACAAAAAAATGTATCTGTCAAAATTCTAAGCATGCCACAGCTCGCCGGTTATAAAAAGCAACGTGCACAATGGATACGCTCTAAAAACAGACGATGCAATAGCACGCGTTCTGCGCGTCAAATGGTCTATGTACAGTGCACCATGCAGTAGGCATTGATCAAAAATTATGCCCGCGATCTGCTTGCGAGCTGCAGTGGGTACGAGGCTTTAGACGGTCATTCAAAACTGTCAATGCATTGACACTCTGACGTCACGTAAAAATGCGTCGTTTCACTGTCAATGGAGTGTCAATCTTCATCGTGTCAATTTTTGACGAATTGACGATCACACGGAATGACCAAAATAGTCATATATGTTCCAAAACTAAATTGATAATCAGATTGACGAAGCCGGTAGTCAATTCGATTTGTCGCCTACGTTGCCAATCAATGGCACGTAAAAATATGCGATCACACGGAATTGACACATATTTTTCCAAATCACAGGAACTTGACAGAAAGCTACAAACTAACATTTTTTCTAATATTAAAACTTTTTAATTTGAAGTGTCTGAATTGTCTAAAAATATAAGGTAAATAGTCCGCGTTCAGTGTTTTTTTTTTTAAATGACAAAACGTAATTATTCGGAGATGGCCGTTTTAGCGGCGTATATGCTGGAGAGAGACGATGAAAACCTTTCCGACGAAACAGTGGCCCGGTAGTGTAGCGTTTGGATGAAGGATTGGCTAAGGCTTCGCGAGAAGGAAGGCTTTTGTGCTAAATTGCTGATCGAATTGCGTGCTGATGAACCGGGCTGGTACCGGAACTTTATTCGTATGTCCGCCGAACAGTTCGACTATTTGCATGAGAAAAGCAACACAAATATGAGATCGAGTATTCCCTCGTCAGATCGGCTAATAATAACGTTGCGATACTTGGCCACTGGGGACAACTTTCACTCGCTGCAGTACCTTTTCCGCGTTACACAATCAACCATCTCATCGATTGTTCCGGAAGTTTTAGATGATATATAAGGTCCTTATCCACGATTTTGTGAAGGTATGGGATATCAATAAGTCAAGGATGAAATCAAACCTTCATTGACTAAACAATTTTTCCGTTTTTTGGATACCTTCCTAAGAGCGAAAGAGAATGGGAGGCAGTATCAAAGCAATTTGACGAAGTTTGGCAATTTCCAAACTGCATCGGTGCCGTAGACGGGAAACACGTCGTAATGGTCGCACCAAATAATTCTGGTAGCGTTTTACTTTATTAGTTTAATAATTAAGTATTGTGATTGATTTTTAAAAAAAAAAAATTTGCTTCCCTCAAAATTTTTATTTTCACGTTTCATAACTAGTAGACACGAAAAAATCAATAAAAATTTTCAGTCCGTCTGTCCACCGTACGCAAGATCGTTTGGAGGCTCGTAGCTGCCAAACGATTTGAGATATTAAATTGAATTTTTTTTAACGAATAGACGGGGTAGGCTCCGTGAAGTGACCAAATTTTTAGGGTTGGGGTGTGAGGGGAAGGAGGGGGAAGTGTTTTAGACCGAAAATTTTGGTTTCTAGATCTCAGTAACCCCTAATGATAGGAAGCTGAAACTTGGAATTTCTGTAGAGCTCAGATAGTAGACCCATTTGCAGAAAAATTGTCAATATTGATCAAGGGGTGTGGGAGTGGGGGGAAATGTTATGCGTCCGAAACCCAAAAAAGGTGAGATAGACACATTCTAAAATCCATATCTCCTAAATCGTTAATGGCACACTATGTGGTGGAGGAGGGTGAAAAGGAAAAAGTTCCGATGCTTATATCTTGAGAACCTGTAATGATATAAGCCTTCAACTTGGTATTTAGATAGAACTATAGTAGCGGAATGTTGGAAAAATATATTTTTTTTAGGGGTAGTATGCTACGGGGGTAGGGGGTGTTTTTCCTAACTATTAAACGGTTCATGCTAGAAAGTTGAAACTCGGTGTGTATATGTAAATCAACTAGAAAAGTAATTGTGATAAAAAAAAATTTGAATATTCATTGGCGTTCAGAAAGGGGGGCAAAAAAAATTATTTGTAAATATAATATACATATATAAAATGCATATATTTTCACGGTTTTCGTCATATCTACTAGGTCTTTCCAAATATTGAATTCATTTTTATTCTACGGATTCTTCGTATGAATACCTAGAAAGTGTTTTCAAGGTTTTTTGAAATTCAACCCCTAAGGGTAGTGTGGTAGGGGGGGTGTTTTTTCTATATATAGAACGGCTTAAGCTACAATCTTGAAACTCGGTGTGTATATGTAAATCAACTAGAAAAACATTTTTGATTAAAAAAAATTCAAATATGTATTGGCGTTCAGAAGAAAAAATTATCTGTGAAAATAGAATGCATATTTTTTTCACGATTTTCGTCATATATACTAGCTCGTTCCAAATATTGAATTTAATTTTATTCTACGGATTCTTCGTATGAATACCTAGAAAGTGTGTTCAAGGTTTTTTGAAATTTGACCCCTAAGGGTAGTGTGGTACAAGTGGGGGGTGTTTTTCCTATATATAGAACGGCTTAAGAAGCTACAATGTTGAAACTCGGTGTGTATATCTAAATCAACTAGAAAAATAATTTTGAATACAAAAAACGAATACCTATTGGCGTTCAGAAGGGGGGCAAAAAAATATCTGTGAAAATAGAATGCATATTTTCCCACGATTTTCGACATATCTACTACCTCGTCACAAATATTGAATTTAATTTTATTCTATGAATTCTCCATAGTTGACCCCTAAGGGGGTGTAAAGTGATTGTGTACTTTTTCATAAATTATTCCATATCTCTCAGATCCAATCAGATTTTCACTTCCACGATCTTGTTCTTTTTGATAGGTTTTCAGTCACATAGTAGCCTCCACCGCATTTCAGAATTGAACGCGTTCTTAACTTCTACCGGAAAAATAATAAAGTTACGCCCAGATTGTTGGCAGATTTTTTTATAACAATAAAGGTATAGTTTTTTTCTCACTAAAGTACTAAACAGAATACGGACTTGGATTTGCCTAACTTGCGGCAGTCGCAGGAGAAGTCGGTGTTATGGGCATCACCATATAATCCTGTGTATTTTTGAAGCGTTTGAAGTCCGTGTTCTGTTTGGGCTTTCCTCGTAATTTGAATCTTGCGCTTCATTTAAATTTGTTAAGGTACGCGCAGCATAATATTAATACGCACAACGCAATCTAACGTTAACAAAGCGGGTTTTCAATTATCGTTTGAGCGTACTGCGAAAGCCTATCCACTTAAACGCTGAAAGACGAAGAAACTTGCGTGCTGCGTACTTCACAATTACCTTATCAGTACGAATAAGGGAATGTATGCACCGAAAAATTCCTTCAACCAATACGATGACAACGGCAATATTACGTCCCCAGGCAAGTGGCGTACAGACGAAGAACACAACTCAATGTTTTCACTAGAACCAGCGAGACCACTTCGATCAGGTTAAGGAAATTCAAGAAGAATCTATGAACTACTTCACCGACGAAGGTGAAGTTTCATGGCAGTACCACCACATTTAAATTTAGTTTAAGCAATTTTTATAAATAAAACAATTATTTATTTTCAAAATTAAATTGACTTGTATTTCTAAAACAACTTTAATAAGGATACGGTATGTACAACACATTAACTGAATTTCAACCTATTAACAATAAACATTAAAAGAGAAACACCGACGTCATCGAGGAAATATGCGCCGAAGTTCCGTTTTATCGCTTTCGCTAAAGCTGGACTTTCGCATAGGATTGACTCTTCCACTTCTGAGGGGTCACCGCAGCTACGACAAGGATCATTTGCCTCGGTACCTAGTCGACTAGTGAGTCTACCTATCAGGCAGTGCCCTGTGCGCACGCCGATTAGTGTGCTAGGATCTTTCCTACTCAGGCTCAGTGTATACCTACTTTTCCCGTGTTCATATTCAGGCCAAAGAGCTCTTGATATTGAGCATTTATTTAGGTTTGACCATTTATTGCCTGCCCACTGCAAGCATAGTGAATCGATAGACTGTTTTGAATCCAGTAGACAGCTTAGGCTGGAGCCTGCTCCAGCGTGTTCATCAGCTAGCTCCTTCACCTGGATTCCACATTGGCTTGGCACCCAGCAGAGAGTAATATTGTGTCGTGTGCCGATAGGATTAAAAACGCCAAGACATTGTCTTACAAGTTTGGATCGTGTTATCAACGAACTAAGGGCCTTGATAGCTGCTTGGCTGTCAATGCAAATAGTCATGTTTTCTGTACCATTCACCTTTGCTTTAATAATTTTGCATGCCTGACGTATTGCAAAGATTGGCGCTTGAAATACACTGTCGTAATCCAGTAGCCTGTAGGATTCGAGAATATCGAGTTCCTGTGAGAAGTGGGTGCAGTTACTGTTCCCTGTTGGAGCTCTTCCCTAACATTTAAGGTCTGTGTGGTAACAATTTTCTCGTTTGTTAGCACAAAGTTTTTGTTGTGTATCATGTGTACCAGGATATTTATCAAGTGTTTGGGGAATTTTTTTTGGATTAATTTAAAGATCAGACCGTCAAGCCAAACTGTGTCGAAGGCCTTCTCCATGTCTATTAGACAGGCACCTACGCATTCATTATTATTCAAATGCCAGCAGATGTCGAATGTGACCTTTGTTATGGCGTGTATGGTAGAATGTCTATTTCGGCAGCCAAATTGGCAATTCGGTATCAGATCATTCTGTCGAATGTAGGAATTCAAGGAGTCATTGAGGATGGATTCAAAGACTTTGCTTATTTTGGGTAGAAGACTAATGGGTCTGTAACTTTTTGGATCAGAAGGGATCAGCCTACAGATGGACCACCAAATAGACAGGAGACTAGTGAGAACAGATATGCTGGTCAAGCTCTTGGCCCCACGACTATATGGCTCCTGTAGCCATAACACCAACAAATCTGCTGCAACCACGACCGGCCAAGCTCTTTGACTCCTTGGTGAGGAACAGACCTCAAGTAACGAAGATGCCGCTAGCGGCTCCACCTAACAACGGTAATCCTACAGTTCGAGTGGAAAAACTGCTGAATGAAGTTGGGCCTTCGCAGACATCCGATACTGCGACGACGAACGGTCAAACCCAGGTTGACACAGCCCTACCAATAACCCCACGAAGATTGACCAGGACAAGGAAACCTCGAGTTATCTTCACACCCGAATAGATGGGGAAGAGCGGGAAGAAATGTTATATCTTTGGAACGAGCCCCAGTTCATTCTATCGCTGAGGTTGTCAACTTGGAATTATTCTTTATATATAGTTTTTTGAGGTTGTTCAGTTTGATTCTTAAATGTGACACTTGTGAATTAACGTGTGATGAAATAAAATAGATATTAACGTTACAGTCTTAGTTTATTTACTACGGACATATAAATAAACAACAATGAGTGTTTATAAATATGAGTGTTCACGTTAAAGTTAATTGAAATTTCGCACTCTTGATTATTATTTGACAGCTGTCACAAGTGGTATTTATTTTATAAAAAGAAACTGTTACATTCGCCGTTTTATTTCATAAATAAGTCTTAACTATATTTTCACAACACGCGAACACGAAAAGACGAACAGCTAAGCAAATAAAGTTTTCTGTCAACACAGTTTTTTGACATTTAAGTCGAAAAGTGATACGGACCGCAAGGGCAAGTGTTCTCGTGGGAGGATTAGCTAATCCACTGCACTACGCGGTTTTTCGACGTTGTAGAAAAACCACTCCGTAGCAAAATTTTCGTGTTCACGTGGGACTACGAAGTGCTACGTAGCGGTACATCTTTGACCACGTGAACGAGTTACTATTTGCCAGCAGTATATGATATGGCTGAGAACGAGAATTTGCCTCATTAAATCTGATTCGGTAGCCTTTAGCCAATCAGCAGCATGAAATGTGACATTCTGTTCCCAACATGTTGTTTGCATCTCAGTTCCTCTACAAACTGTTATTCTTCAGTTTCTTTCTTTTGACACTGGAGACCTGAAATACCCTACTTGCATCTCACTTCTACTACAATCCAATTTTTAATCTTTCTCCTTCTCACGAAAAATTACGCTCATGCGAACGGATTTTACGCTTGTCGTACAGGTCGTATATTAGTTTTATATAGCACTGGAAACTATCCATCTGCTGCCAATGTACATCAAAAGCATAGCTGCAAAAAGTTAGGTTGTTGGAGAACTAGACCTACTGGTCACAGTACAATACTCAATGACTTGTGACATGGATAGGGAAACGGACTACATTATGCCAGAATTAGATTTAATTAGTGAATTTTCTGCTAAAATCCCACGCAGAGAGGACTGGGATGTAGAACGCAACCTAGATAACAGGACCACAATGGTATTCACCGATGGTTCGAAAATGATTTCTAGCACAGGCTGTTCGTTTTTCGTGTTCGCGTGTTGTGAAAATATAGTTAAGACTTATTTATGAAATAAAACGGCGAATGTAACAGTTTTTTTTTTTATAAAATAAATAACACTTGTGACAGCTGTCAAATAATAATCAAGAGTGCGAAATTTCAATTAACTTTCACGTGAACACTCATATTTATAAACACTCATTGTTGTGTATTTATATGTCCGTAGTAAATAAACTAAGAATGTAACGTTAATATTTATTTTATTTCATCACACGTTAATTCACAAGTGTCACATTTAAGAATCAAACTGAACAACCTCAAAAAACTATATATAAAGAATAATTCCAAGTTGACAACCTCAGCGATAGAATGAACTGGGGCTCGTTCCAAAGATATAACATTTCTTCCCGCTCTTCCCTATCTATTCGGGAGTGAAGATAACTCGAGGTTTCCTTGTCCTGGTGGATCTTCGTGGGGTTATTGGTAGGGCTGTGTCAACCTGGGTTTGACCGTTCGTCGTCGCAGTATCGGATGTCTGCGAAGGCCCAACTTCATTCAGCAGTTTTTCCTCTCGAACTGTAGGATTACCGTTGTTAGGTGGAGCCGCTAGCGGCATCTTCGTTACTTGAGGTCTGTTCCTCACCAAGGAGTTACAGAGCCTGGCCGGTCGTGGTTGCAGCAGATTTGGTGGTGTTATGGCTACAAGAGCCATATAGTCGTGGGGCCAAGAGCTTGACCGGCATATCTGTTCTCACTAGTCTCCTGTCTATTTGGTGGTTCATCTATAGGCTGATCCCTTCTGATCCAAAAAGTTACAGACCCATTAGTCTTCTACCCAAAATAAGCAAAGTCTTTGAATCCATCCTCAATGACTCCTTGAATTCCCACATTCGACAGAATGATCTGATACCGAATTGCCAATTTGGCTGCCGAAATAGACATTCTACCATACACGCCATAACAAAGGTCACATTCGACATCTGCTGGCATTTGAATAATAAAGAATGCGTAGGTGCCTGTCTAATAGACATGGAGAAGGCCTTCGCCACAGTTTGGCTTGACGGTCTGATCTTTAAATTAATCCAAAAAAAATTCCCCAAACACTTGATAAATATCCTGGTACACATGATATACAACAAAAACTTTGTGCTAACAAACGAGAAAATTGTTACCACACAGACCTTTAATGTTAGGGAAGGGCTCCAACAGGGAACAATAACTGCACCCACTTTATTCTCGATCTACATTAGCGATCTTTTGGAAGCATTTGATTTTAATAAATCATCCAAGAGATCTATTGTAGCCTTCGCAGACGACCTTATTATATACACACTCCATTCTAAAGCGGCTTAAGCCCAAGAGGAATTTCAGAAAATGTTTAATGATGTTCAGTTCTACACGAACTCTTGGAAGATGAAAATTAATTCCCAGAAATGTGAGACCATCCTATTCCGCACCACTTTAGCCCATGCCAATAGAGATTTGAAGCGCAGTTGGAAGAAATTCCATATTGCAGCTGGGGAGGGAAGCCACGATAAAATTCCGCACAAAGCTTGTGTTAAATATTTAGGAGTGAGCTTAGATCAACTCTTGTACTTCAACCAACACGCTAATATCCAGATTGTAAAGGCGCGTAACGCATTCATGGCTCTAAAACGACTTTTTTACGCGAATCATTTATACCCTCGCGTTAAAATCATTTGTTACAAAGCTCTGGTGAGACCTATTCTCACTTATGGCTGCCCCATCTGGTTCAATATTAGTCCATCTTATATGGAAAAATTTAGAATTTTCGAAAGAAAATGTCTACGCACGTGTACTGGCATCTATAGAAAGGCAGAGACAGATTTTCTGCATTACATCTCGAACGAGAAAATATATAAAACGGCAGAAATCTCCCGGGTTGATACGACAATCATAAAATCAATTAGGAACCATGTAGCTAGAACCACCTCAGATCAAGACCTTAACCCCTGGATCCACCAACCCTTCTTCCCAAACCCACAATATATTGAAAAAACCATGTCAACTGGTTTTATTCCACCTGAAGCCTTTGCCTACCTTGACGAAAACGGCTACATCTTAGATTCCGACTACGTACCAATCATATATCACGCATATAGGCGCGCGACCGATAAAAAAATAGAATACGACCCCAATCTCGAAAGCGAACTGCGAGAGGTTGGGTTTAGCTTGGCGAATTGTTTCCCTGTCATTTCCGTGAAAATATTGTCTAGTCTCACGAGGTCCAACCGTGCGCGTAACAACCAGCCCAAGAACAATTGCGCCGGTGGCTGACCTGTAGTCGTATGCGGTGCTTTTCTATACTGACGTAAGAACTCGTTCAAATTCTGTTGCAGGGACTCCTTTGTCGTATCCACAGCTGCGTTCTGCCTGTCCATTGGTGGATGGATGATGTGGCGCTGTTAACTTATGAAATTTCACTCCTACTGTTTGAAAGAGTGTTTTGAACTCGACGGATGTGAATTTAGTGCCATTATCCGAGACCAACGTGACTGGAACTCCGTAAGTCACAAACGGTTCGTCGAGGATGGCGATGGTGGCGCTAGTCGTCATTGTACTGGTCCTTTTCACTTCCAGCCATTTGCTGTAAGCATCCGAAATGATGAGCAGTTCTCACCCGCAAATGGCCCTGCATAGTCTATGTGGATTCGTTCCCACGGGCCTTTGGGGTACTCCCAGTGATGCTGTCTGAACTTGGGAGTCACGTGTGCATGTCTTGCGCAGTCGTTGCATGTTTTCGCGGTCTTCTCTATGTCTCCATCGATACCCGGCCAAAATACACATGAGCGCGCTAGTCCTTTCATGTTTACAACTCCTAAGTGCGCAGCGTAAAGATCATTGAGTACTGCGTTCCGTAGCTTCATTGAGATTACTACTCTATGTTCGAAAGTTAAACATTTAACTGCCAGTCTATACTTAACCTCCGGTGCCATGTATCCTGCGCGAACGAGACACTGACCTGACTCGAGCAATCTCAGGATTTTGCCCAATTGTGGGTCTTTCCTTGTTTCAGGTGCGATGTTTTCGGCGCGTATTGGTAATTGTCCAATTTGCCGAATCATAAAACTGTCGAATGCGTCATATTCTTCTTTCTTCTCCTCTCGGAATATTTCTTGTTTCTGATGATCGGCGCTTGATCGCGTAGTCCGGGAACAATAATCGGCATTTGCGTGGTCCTTTGTCGTTTTAAAGACTACATCGTAATCAAAATTCCCCATGAAATCCGCGTAATTAGCCATACGACTGATGCAAAGCACCGGGAGTGACTTCTCTGGATGTAATATTTGTGTCAACGGCTTGTGGTCTGTTATGAGGGTCCAGTGCCTCGCGTAGAGATACAAAAAAAAATTTTGCACTGCCTAGACAATAGCTAAGGCCTCTTTGTCTATTTGCGGACAGGGTTGCCAGCAGTGTTGTCACTTTACCACAATTGTGGTAGATCTACCACGATTTGTCTAAAAATAATGATCTACCACGTCTACCACGGCCAGGTTATAATCTACCACAATTTTCATACAGCCTGTAATACGCCAATAAAATAAATGTTGATAGGATTAAGAGAAGGCTGGTTAATTATTACACAAACTTGTGTGATGAAGTCAAAAAGCGCTTTGAGTTTTAGAATAATAAAGTTAATTGACCGCAATATTTGTCCGCAAGTCTAATTAAAACAAACGAGATGCCTAAACAATGAAGGTCTATGGTACTACTTAGTAAGAAAAGAACTGAAGTGCTCTTTGTGTATGGTATCTGTCAAGGGCTGAAAAATGTTGAATAAAGAAAAACATATGTTTGAAGAAACAGTTTTTAAAGAATTGAGCGAATATATGTGCACGTTATGGATCTGGGTCTTGCCTCACAGCATTGCTGCGGCGGAAAGGATATTTTCTTCGTTAAGGCCCCATTAGTCCGGTACGACAATTTTTTATCCCTGTTTGACTTTTCTTTCTTGAGGGGATTTTAATCGATTGAAATCGTTTTTCGTTCAGATAATTTGACGTGGACAATACGTCTGCATCGCTCGCTGTCTATCAACTACTAATTTTGATTTACAGAAAAAATAGTGTGATAGGTTTTCAAATTACTTGAAACGCATAACTATTAAAAATCAATAATTTTTCATTGATTTATCTTCTAGAAATACCAATTAATTATACTATCTGATACTTTTCAATGAAATGCGGTCTTCTTGTGTAATTCTTGCCATGAAAATCGTGAAAAATTGCCAGTTTCACTTCATATACCATATTATTAACAAAAATTAAAATTTTTTCAAATTTGATCTTTAAGATTTTTTCTAGCATTATATTAATGAAAATGAAATGTTAATTATTCAAGAAATAGTTTTGAAACAGTTTTGAATTTTTTCTCTATGGATGACCTAGTTTACATACCAGCTAATATAGTGGTGTAATTTTATTTTGTTTTTTTGTTGCCATTAACTTGAAATATCGGTAAGAAAACAGTCATAAATCACCAAAATCGTATTTGACATGCACATTAGGGTGGATCGAAAAAAAAAAATCGCATGATGACTTATAATATTTTTATTGAAAAATGAAAAATTTTACAAAAAAAAACTGGTTCTAGCTCAATATCTTGAGGTCTCCCACTGCGATTGAAAATTTAAATTGTTGTTTTATTTTCCAAAAATTGATTTTTTCAAAGTTTTGAAAGTTTCGAAAGTTATACAAGGGCCCTTTTTGGCAGGAAATTACATTATTAATAAAAAAGTCCTCGTAGTTCTTTCGAAAATTGGGTACTTGACAAGATATTTCGACATAACGAACTTTTATGCATCGAACTTAAAGGTAACGAAAATTAAAAACTGCCTAATAAATTTTGCAAAATAATTTTTTTAAGTTCAACATTTCTTGGCGCAATATATTAGGTGAGTGGGTTGAATTCAAAATTTATTTCAAAGTTGAAATCATGACAGAATCATGACAACATTCAACTGGAAGAAAGACTGAAAAGTGATTCAAATCATTTCATACGGTTCATGAAATTCGATATATCCAAATGTCAAATACTCAGTTCTCGAAAAATCTACAAGAACACTTTTTTGTAGATAATTTAGTTTCCTATAAAAAAAGGTTCTTGTATAACATTCAAAAAACTTGAAGTTTAGTAAAAAGAAAAGGATTTATTAAAAAACTTTTTTTTTCAAAAATTAAACCACAATTCAAATATTCAACCTAAGTGGGAGACCTCAAGATGTTGAGCTAGAGCGAATTTTTTTTTATCAAATTTTTTATTTTCTATTTGAAAAATTATAAGCCATCAAAAAAAAATTATTTTTTTTTTCGATCCACCCTAATGCACATGGAGCCTTAACAGAAATAAAAAATAAAGGAATCGGTTAAATCTAAAAACTGTGAAAAGTATTTTATTCTGTCGGGAACTCATTACAGACGATAAAGGTTTCGATCCACCGGCGGATCTAATTAAATACAGACAATATAAATTTGGTTGATTACAAATTTATAATCGCAAACGTTGAAGCATTAAGGTAGAACACAAAAATTTCGCAAATCTTAATCAAATTCCATTGATTTATCTATTAAAATGTTTGAGCCAAATAATTTTTGACATGAATCTCATTGCAATTACTTGAAAATATTCATTTTCAAAAATGAAAAATGGATTCTTGTCAATAAAATTACAATTATGATCAAATATTTCTAGCTTTCCAGTGCCAGCGGAGTGAAACCCCAACATGAAATCCCCGACTGTTGATAATTCGCTGTCCTAGAGGACATGACAATTGGAAAACGTTCACTGGAGAGGCAAGTTTTCTATAAGATTGTGCTGGACTAGGTCCGAAAGAACTGTTTTGTCATCGGAAGGCATAGACTCTTCAGAGGGTGTATACCTACTATCCGAAACACCCCGACAGCTGGTGGAATTGCTGCGAAAAATTCTGTATAGCGATATTGAAATCTAACTTACAATCGCGAATTATAAACTTAGTGAAAAATTCTAGTCATGCAACTTCAACCGAAAGGTAGATGGTATTGAAGATCATCTAATGTTTCAACGAACCAATTTCGGTGGTATTTTATGGATGAAATCCAGGAAAGCCTCACGTCAAGAACGCAAAATCGAGACTTGCCAACAGCAATTTTATATTTTTTACCAATATTTTTATTAATTGGTGTTTTCATGGTAAGCTACCATAGAAACCATTATGATTAAATGTTTGTAGCTTTCCGGTGTCAGTAGAGTGAAACCCCAACACGAAATAGCTTGTGATTTTAATTAATTTAAATATTTAAAAACTTTTAAACCTTATATTATAAGAATTCAACTTAGTTGAAGTAGTTATGTACATTGAATTTGTACGAATTTGTTTTGTTACTGTTGAACAAAAGTATTGTTTGCTTGCAATAAATATTTATTAATTGAAGCCTTTGGTGGAATAAGGGGTCGACTCGTTTTTGAAAAACATTAAAGAGCTTGACTTTTCTAGCCACTAACTGATTTCGGAGGATATTCAGCTGATGCAGTTAGCGCTTTATGATTTAATATTATCCTTAATGCAATAATTTGAATGAAACTACAAGAAATTCAGCATAATAATTCTAACCCAATAAGGCTTCAGACAAATCAAATTTCGCATGTTGTTTCAAAAACGAGTTGACCCCTTATGCCACCAAGGGCTTCAGTTGTACAAATCCCAATTTTTCGCATTATATTCTCTGCTTTGTATTAAGTAAAGTCTACCACTTTTTTTCTCAATCTACCACGCTTTTTCTCCAATTTTACTACGCTTTGTAAAATTGAAGTGACAACACTGGTTGCCAGGTTTTCAAGAGAGGGAGTAGCCAATTCTCAAACGCCGAGTAGCCCAAAATCGCCAATTTTAAATAAAATAAACAATATCTAATTTTCATGAACATCGATAAAATTATGGTAAAAATTCAATAAGGACGTCCAAATGCAGCTTGTCCGTGAGTAAGATCCACTTACATTTTTAGTGAATGAGTGAACCATGGTTCGCGCTAATTGACTTCATGTAGTGGAACGAGGCTTTTTAGGTCTATCCTCTGTTTGCTCTTGGAGTGGGTCTTCCCGACAACGCCCTCTCTCATACATATTAGACAGATACTACGTTATCTGTTGAGGCATCACCTATCCACCTTCCATGTTTTCCCTGTGGGCCGAGAATAAACATCGATGCAATTTTAAAGTCGACGCAGTAGACGCATTTAATTTTTCAATTTTATCACGTCCTGACGTTTCAGCACCACGGGCGTGACTCATCAGATATGTCGTCTAAGCCCCCTTCGGGATTAGCCTGCAGCATGAGATAAAGGACGCTCAATTTTTAAATGCAAATAAAATAAGTTGTGTGTGAGATATCTATCCAGTTCTTTTTTATTTGAAAAATAATTTGTGGGATTAATGATGCCCCCAAATCATTGGCATAATATCTATTGTGACATGCGCTGTGAGGCACGTAGCGCCGTCCTGTTGGAACCACATAACGTCGGTATCTATATATATCATCCATTTTAGGACACAAGAAGTTGCTTATCATCGATCGTTTGACAGTCATGGCAAAGCCAGTTTCGTTTTGGGAGAAGCATTGATCGATGATTTCTCCAGACCAAAATCCGCACCAAACAGTGACTTTCCCGAGACGTATTTGGTGCTGGTATATCTCGTGTGGATTGGTATCGTCCCGAATCCGACAATTTAGGTTGTTTACGCATCAATAATTCGCAATATAACATACAAGACAGCCCAAAATTTATCGAATTCAAGATAGCCCAAAATTCGACGATTCAAATAAGAAATAGCCCAAGTTAGATAAATCAAAACCTTGATTTTTTTGTAGCGACAACATGATCTGTGTAGCCCAATTGGCGATAAATAGCCTGACCTGGCAACCCTGTATTGCGGATAGCGTTGTTTCGTTGCGCTCATGGTGCGGCTTGCATAGGCGATCGGACGCTCTTGTCCGTTGCTAAGGCGATGTGATAGTACAGCACCCAAACCTGTTTTGCTTGCGTCCGTAGCTAACAACAGTGGTAGTAATGGGTCATATGGCATTAGGACCTGTGCTTTTGATGTCCATAAATGCTTGCTCGGCATCTTCTGTCCATTCCCATGATTCTTTGGATAGATCAGGAATAAACGCACTATAATATATATGTTGTTTTGCCTAGAAACAGCTGTAATTCTTCCTTCGTTGATGGTCTCGGAGCATCTCGTATTGCCTCAATATGCTTGTCTGATTTGTGTACGCCTTGTGCATCAACCTTGTGTCCCAGAAACTCGACTGCCGGGATGGCAAACATACATTTGCCTCGGTTTAAGTGCAAACCCTGAGCTCTCATCTGCTTAAGCGTTGTTTCGAGCACATTTATTAGCTGGTCAAAGTTGTCAGCATATATAAGAATATCATCGAAAAAGTTTCGTACGTGATCGATACCTTTTAGCATTGTTTCCATGCGCCGTTGCCAAATGGCCGGAATATTTGCAGAGCCATACACTGCCCAATCCATTCTCTCCCAAGGAGTGTATCGAAATCTCCATCAACTACGTACAGATTAAGGCTCCGCGTGGTTTTGCCAATTGTAGCATTCAGAGCTATCCGTCCGATGCACCGAATTCTGTGTCCAGTATAGCTCACAAATTGTCTCTCAGTCTTTTGTACGCGAAACGTCGGCTTAATGGTATGGAGCTTTTTTATGCTGACGATGGCACACGGGGCTCCTGTGTCCAGTTCCATTTCCAGATTTCTTTCGTCGATCCGCACTGAGATCAATTTTTTCTCTACAGGGTGTAACTAGTACTGAGGTTCAAACGAAAATGGGAGATAGAGGAACTTGTTCTGAGTAGAAAATCGTTCTACACATACTCCCGTTTTTGCACCGTTAAGGAGATAGCGCAATTTTAAGGACGAAGGATGTGATCACTGTTTGATCTCTAACTTCAGATGTACTTAGCGTAACGTAATAACTCTAGGCTCGTTGGAAAGGACACAAATTCTTTTTTCTAATTGCTATCAACGGTGTCAATCAGTGTTATACTTTTTGAGAAAAATTCATTTAAATGACACAAAAATAATAAAAAATTTAAAAGAAATATTTTCTCCTTGATTAACCACCAAATTTTTTTACATTTTCGGAAAGCCCATAAAATTTCACTACGTTTGTACATTATTTCTTCATATTTGCAACAACAAGTGAAATCCCTGCACATGTTTGAAATACTGCTAAACATAGAATTTACCGGAAAACAGATGCAGTAATGAGCAACCATGTTAACGACAGGTAAGTAAAAATATGACAACTAATTAGATAGCGTCCATTTAAGTAAATTAACTAACATCCATTTAAGTTAATTAAGTAATATCCATTTGTAAATTTCACAGCCATGAAGCGCTGACCATATCCAGGGTTACAACCAGAGAATAGCCGAAATCAAGAGAAAAAAGCTTCTCAAAATACTCGCCTTTAGCCCAAGGTAGAGGACGCCTTTCTTGACCATTAAATTCTTCTCGGTAATAAATTTGGAATGGGATGTGGCTATATAGAATTTACCTCAGCGATCCCACCAGCTGTCAAGGTGTTTCGGTTAGTAGGCAAGAATACACCTTCTGAAGAGTCTATGCCCTCCGATGACGAAACAGCTCCTTCGGACCTAGTCCAACACAATCTTATGATGAACTGGCTTCTCCAGTGAAGTTTCTTTCCAAATTTGTCATATCCTCAGGGATAGCGGTTAGTCCACAGTCGGGGACTCCGTGTTTGGAGTTTCACTCCACTGACACCGGAAAGAATAACTAACTCCTAATCATAATAGCTTCTTTGGTAGCTTACTACGAAAAATCTAATAACAAGTAATATCCATTTAAGTAGGGCGTGAAGTTTACCTGCTCCCTTAAGGAACCGGAATGAATTCGTCCTACGTAGATTTTTCTGCGATAAAAGCATCGGGAGGAAGCAGCAGCAAACATCCAGGACGGTGTGGTGATGCCATCGATTAGACATCAACCACATGCAAGTGTTCTGAATTCTGCAAGGAGAAGGACTGTATTCCTATCACAATACACCGGTGCAACAACTGTTGCCCGGTGATCGTGAACATCAACGAGACTTTTGTCGTACCTGCGAGCAGACGAATATCTAGCGTTTTTCGGAAGAATTCTCTGGACCGACGAATCGCAATTCACCCGCGATGGCATACAAAATTTCCACAATATGCATGTGTGGGAACGTGAAAATCTCCATACCAGCCGAAATACGTCCCATCAACATAGCTTCAGTGTGAATGTTTGGGCTGGCATCATCGGCAAAACTTTCATCGGTACGGTATTTCTTCCCCCAATTCTCAATTCCACCAACTATGCCGAATTTTCGCAGGAAACTTTACCAGACTTCATAGAGGATATACCACTCCGTGTACTGGCCAGGTTTTGGTACCAGCACGATAGAGCGCCAGCGCATTATGGTGCTAATGTCCGTCGGTGGCTCGACGCGAATTTTTGGGATCGATGGATTGGTCGTGGCGATCCCATTGCATGACCTCCACGATCTCCCGACTTAACTCCCATGGACTTTTATGTCTGGGGGTATTTGAAAAGCATCGCCTATGCAGAGGAAATTCATACACGAGAACAGCTCATTTCCCGTATCACCGAAGCATGAGATCAGTTACGTGCCCAACTACTGCGTGTGAACCCCACCAATGCCATTTGTCGGCGATACCACTTCTACTTGCTCCACAACGGCGGACATGTTGAAAATTATTTGTAAACGTAATAAACTAAATTAACGTAATAAACTATACTTCAACTCTTTTATTTCGTCCTCACTATTATTAATCATACCTACTCCTTCGATGAATGACGGGTGTCAAACGAGATTTACTTGAAGGAAACGTGCTTGATAACTGTTAGCCCCGCTCCTTTACAATTCAACCTATGAAGAAATTCTGTTAACGTATAGTGAAATTTTATGGGCTTTCCGAAAATGTAATAAAATTTGGTGGTTAATCAGGTCCTTCTTGGAGAAAACAAGACTTTTTTGTATTTTTTTTAATTTTTTATTATTTTCGTGTTATTTAAATGAATTTTTCTGTAAAAGTATAACAGCAATAGAAGAATTTGTTTCCTTTCCAACGTTACGCTAAGCACAGCAGAAGTTAGGGATCAAACAGTGATCACAGGTGCGATGAAAATCCTTCGTCCTTAAAATCGCGCTATCTTCTTAAAGGTGGATTTCCATTGTCGTCGCATTTATGCGGTTGACAGAAAAGTCATAGCAATTTAATTTTGCGGCACAGAAAAAAGCTGAAGAATGTTCGACGTGTGACGCAGACGCAGAATTGCGACGACAATGGAAATCCCCCGTAACGGTGCAAAAACGGGAGTATGTGTAGAACGATTTTCTACTCAGGACAAGTTCCTCTATCTCCCATTTTCGTTTGAACCTCAGTACTAGTTACACCCTGTTATGTTTTGTAGTGCTAACGTCCTCGATTTTCTGAAGTTGGATAATGGAGTCAGCGCTTTCCGCCGGTAGTGAGGTTATGTCAGTGTCATCTGTGAGTTCTGACGTCTTGGTCTTGCATGCCCTTGCGATGTGCCCTCTCCTTCCGCATGCATAGCACTCCGCGTTTTGGAACTTGCACTGTCTTCGGGAATGATGGCCTCCACATCCGTTACAATCTGTTGTATCTGTATTTTCTCCCCGCTCGCCCATTGTACTTCTTGCGTTTTGATATTAAGTTCGGTCTTGGCCTCGGAATTTTCTGTAAGAGTCTTGTCTCCTTTGGGGTGGTGCGTACCCCAGCTTGTCGGTGGATTTCGGTGTACTTAGTATCGGCACCGCCTTCGTCTCTGTTGCTGTATTCTTCGCTGCTTATAATTATGATTATGCGTATGAGCGATTTCATAGGCCGCAGTGAATGTTTCCGGTTTCTTAGATATGATTTCATCGCACATCTCACGCGACTCAAGTCCATGTAACAATTGTTCGATCAGCATTCTGTCAATGAAATCCCCATACTTGCAATGCGCCGCGCCTTTTCTTAGACGTAGCGTGAAGTCTGCTATTGGTTCATCTTTTCGTTGTGAGATTTGCCGGAATCTAATGCTCTTTATATATTTGTTTCTAGCCTTATCGGAGTGACTAATTAGTGTCGACTTTATCTCGACGTAAGTGAGACTTCCAGGTTCTCGTGGACTCGCAAGTATCATGAGTGCATCGTTCAGTTCTGACCCCATGTGCACACGTGCATACTGATGAAACTCGGTCTCTGCGATCCTGATCAGGTGCAGGGCTCACTCCAAGCGGCCAAAATAGTCTTTCATCGTGGTCGCCTCTCCCTGTTTATATTCTTTCATAAAAAACGGTGGTGGTTTTATATACGGCGGCGGGGTGCGCGATTCCGCGCTCGACCCGGTGGCCGTATTGGCACAGATTGCCTCAGTTATTGCGACAGCGAACATATTCGCTAACGTTTTCAACGTTTCCTCAGTCAGTGACATACTCCTAACCCACTTCTGACACCACTGTTGTGTATTTATATGTCCGTAGTAAATAAACTCAGACTGTAACGTTAATAAATATATTATTTCATCACACGTCACTTTTAAGAATCAATCTGAACAACCTCAAGAAACTATTTATGTATAAGAATAATTCCAAGTTGTCAACCTCAGCGATAGAATGAACTGGGGTTCGTTCCAAAGATATAACACTCACGAGCACTCGTAAACTGCAGTGGGCTGGTCATGTAAAGAAAGATTGAAGAATCCCCAAACGTGCTCTTAATGGCAAAGCGAGTGGTAAGAGTAGACAGACCGTTGATTAAGATAGCAAAGCAATCTTAAAAATTAACAGCTGGAAGACGCGGTCTTTCGATCGAGACGATTGGAGCTTGGAAGCGACGACTTCGGTCAGAGCCCGATTTGTGATGTCACGAGAAAGACCTTTGGGCTAAGCCAACGACCTGAGTTTAGTATTCCAGGTCTCTACCATGCTATAAGTAAGAAGTTCCTAAGATATGGAAGCTCTAACCCCATCCATAACAGTATTATTTTACTTTTTTTCTAAAGTATCTACAGTGTTAGAAATTTAAATATTGTGCAAGGAGTGATTCCATAGATAAGATTTTCAGTAAAAGCAACTTTGAATTTTTTGCGTATAATGTTTTGATGAATTGAGTTTAACATTGGGGCAATACTTATAAATAAGTTTTATATATTTTTTTTATAATTACCTTATGTCCTGCCTTGAGGTCCAGCTCATCATCGTGTCTAGCTTTGAAATTGTATAAGATGATATAGATGTTGGTTGGTAATTGGCGATGGGATTTCTGAAATAACCAGTTGGTCATTAGACTATAAAGAAACATGAATTATAAAAATTTATTATATTTTTTGTTTATATTAAACGCCAACAGAGCAAAAAAAAGGTCAGTCTTTTGTGCGTAGTTCTCCGTACGCAAAATCGTTTGAGGACTTTTAGCTTCCAAACCCATTGACCTATTAAATTAATTAAACTAATTTTGGTTTCTAGATCTCCGCAACCACTTATGCGAGGAGGCTGAGTTGAAATTTATATAGAGCTTCAATAGTTGACCTATTTGAAAAAAAAGTAAGAAATAAAATTTGGTTTGTGTATAAAAGTTGATAGATAAAGTAAAAAAGAGATCCACTAAAGATATAGTAAAAAAGAATTCTGAAGAGTGCATTTCGTGAACATTCCTGTACAATTGCCGCGTTTCCACCTGTACCTTCATATGCATTGGATGAGCCATATTATCGCGTATGCACATGTGGAAACGGCAAATTCGCGTCAGTATGCATATGAAATCAATATTTACGTATATTTGTCTCGATGGCACTGTTTGGACGCGTATTAAAGGTATATGCTTACAGCACGAATGTGCTGTTTTCACATACGACTTCATATGCATTGGATGAAGACACTACCCCAATGGGAAAAAAGAGGTTCTGAAGAAAGCATTTCGTAAACATTCCTATTTAATGGATGGCAGAATTACCATACTTTTTGAACACGAATGTGCCTTTTTTTGTGCAATATAGGAATTGCGGAAGGGGTGGATGCAACGAGGTTGCGAAGGTAAGAATTATGAAATGTGTGGTGGTGACGCTAAATCAAAAAACAGAAGGAAGAAATGGTTGAAGAAAAAAAATAACTGCCACCGAAATAAAAGTACTTCGATGACACGCCGGGGTTCGCAGAATTATTTTTCTTTTTGAAAGTGGCAATTACGGGATGCCAGACCGTTCAACCAGCTTAGCTGGTACAAAATAATAAATACAATGCGTATTTCCCATGAGAAATTGTTTTCTGCAGCAACAGCAAAAACAACAATCCCTAATAAGATTCCGCAATGGAAACGGTTATACCTTTTTAAAAAATGAAATGCTGAAATCAGCCGAGCGGAACGCTTCTCCAAATTTGTTAGTGATTGAATAATCGACTAGAGGCCGAATCAACGGCGGCCGGGCCTTTTATAGGGCCGGTAAGCTTTATGCACCGTTTATCCTTTCGACGGATAACCGGCGCCAACTCTACTGGACCACAGTGGCACGTGAAATTGTGCATCAAGTTCACGCCGTGGTGAGTAGCGTTTACGCGCGCATGTTTGAATTTCAAATTTAATGTGTAATTGCAATGTAACGTATTTGAAGTTCAAACATTCTCCCGGGCGCAACAAAAAAAAAGAAAAGGAAAATGAATGAACCAAATGAAAAAAACCGATTACTTGTCTATAGCAGTATTATAGATGATGATAGATGCAATGAAACAAGAAAATAAAAAATGAAAAAATTAAGATAATAAAACTAAAAACAATAAAAAATGAAAACAATAAAAATATCAAGATAGAATGCGGAAGAAAAAAAAATAAAATAAAATAAAATTCAAGTTGTGATGCATCTAGTGTTGGTGCTTGCGTTTTAACGCGAACCACGTTGTCTTCCCCTTTGCGAAACGAACACGCACCTTATCCCCGCCGTTAGAAAATAGTGTGTATATCGGTCGTTTGAAAGACCTGAACTGACTCCATGGGATCGTGTTTAGTACGTCGTAGGTGACGTCAAAGGTTTCTCCTTTATTGGTCACTAGACCACAAGTGGGTCTCTGTTTGCGATTGATGATGTTGAAAGACGGTTGTAGTGATTGTCGTGTTTTTGTTGAGTGTGTTTGTTCATCTAAACAGCGGCCTGGCGTGAGTGGCAATTGCCGTTTGTTATCGTGTGGAGCGGGCGGAGGCCGTTCTATACTGCGGTCTGGTGTAACTCGCAGATGATAGTGACTTTTCTCTTCCTGATTCGTGATAGAATCTACCTGTATGGCTGCCGTATCTTCAAGCTTGCTGAAGAGTGAGTTTACAGCGAGCCCGGTGAATTTTGTTTTGTGGTTTATTGCATTTTGTGGCATTTTTCCAAATAAGATCCAGCCCAGTGACGATTCTTGTGCTATGGGGTGATCCTTTGGTCCATGCCGAAGTCCCGATCGTAAGATCTGCGCATAAGTTTGGACTCCAAGTAGTAGGTCAATTGGCCCAGGTTCCATGAACTCTGGATCAGCAAGGGTGATGTCCTTGATGTAAGGCCATCGTTTGGCTGGAATGGTGAACGAAGAGCATACCTGAGTTATATTTTTGATTACGTATGCTTTCGTATGTATCTTGCTGCTGTTTCCGATTTTCGGAATGATGTTGAAGCTGACTTCCTGCGTTACGGTGCTGACATTTGTTGAGTCTAAGCCAGTGATAGTTAAGAATGTGGGTCGGACCTTAGTTCTTAATAACTGATGAGCAGCTTGAGATATAAAAGAGTTTTCCGACCCCGAATCTATCAACGCACGAAGTGATGTAGTTTTTCCATCTGATAATCGTCACGATGACGGTTGCTAGCAGTGTTCGGTTATTTGCTTTGTTGAATTTTGTAGATTTTGTGCAAAATGCTTCCGAAATTAATGACGGTTCAGGTTGTGGACTACTTGTGGGTGTTGTAATTGAATGTAACGAGGATTTATCAGACTTGTGTAAGTTAGTGTGATGTCTTTTATGACAAGTAAAACAGCTTCTCTTGCTCTTACATTCGTTCGATGGGTGTTTTGTTAAACAATTAAAACACAAATGTTGAGTTTTAACAAAGTCCCACTTTGCAGATGTGTCGAGATTGTGAAACGTTTGACATTTAAAAAGGAAATGATCCTTTTTGCAATAAGAGCAAGATGGCTGAGATTTCTTTGCAAAATTAGTTGAACTTTTACGCTGGTTGTTACTGCTTTGTGTGGCCGACTGTGACTGTGTCTTTTTGCAGCTAATACTTCCAGCGTTCTATGGCGACATTCAATGAACTTTTCAAATTCTTTATAGGTCGGTAACGACTCTGTTGTTGATACCTGTTGCTCCCAAAGACTTCGAGTCAGTGGAGGCAGTTTAGCTGTTAGCATGTACAAAATTATCGGATCCCAATTTTTTGTATCAAGACCTAATTGCTGTAGCTCATGCACGCACTCGTTTGTGGTATCTAACATTTCTTTGAAACTCTGCTCTGATTCTGAACGAATCTCGGGGGTGGAGAACAACGCTTGCAGATGTACATTACATGTGATTCTTTTGCTATCGAATCGTTTAGTGAGCAAAGTCCATGCTGGGTCGTAGTTTGAGTCGACGCTTTCGAACTGATTCAGAATTTTTGACGCGTCCCCGATCAAACTGCCTTTTAAATAATGCAGTTTATGGACTCTGGATAGATTGTTGTCATGTATAATTGACTTAAAGGTATCTCTGAATACCCGCCAATTTTTGAATTTTCCATCGAACTTTGGGAGGCTTATGTTCGGAAGTTTAAATGATGGTTGTGGTTCTTGCCTCGACTCAACGTGTTGTTTAGAAAGCTCTGCTTCGGGCTTTTTAATCAGTTGGTGCAGATCACCGATATACTCAAAAGCGTCTTTTTCTATTTCGCCGTAAGTCGAAAGGTATTGGGTCTTAACTGGCTCAGCGATCTCGCTCTGACTTGTTATTATTGTCACGTGCGCGTCTTCGCACTGAGACCAGATTTTGTGGATGTGTTCGAGTCGGCCGCTGGCGTAGCCAACGGTTCTCCGTACTTCGCTAGTCTTCTTGAAATTCGAGATCGCTTGTCGTACGAGGGCAAAAAAACCTGTTGTTTCTCTATCGCTTGCTCCATGGCCTGTGAATAGTGGAATGCACGTGCAACACAGACAAACGATCGGAAATGTGCGAGGTTCTATGAGAGAACGTGGGCCGGTTTGTTTTGAGTTTACAAGGAATCGGCCGACAACGCGCGATGTTGGTCGAAATACCTCGATTGCTTGTTTACTTAAAAATTTTTTCCGCTTGATTGTCGACAATTTTTTTTGCGTGCCGGCTCGAAGGTCGATAAAATTGCTTGTTGGGAGCAAGTTTTGTTGTTCTACTGGTGGCGTGCCGCTAGACAACGTTTACGCAAAATCACGGAAATTTCAGGCCGTGGCTAGTGACTTCCGTGCTATAAATTGTGACGGAATTGTGCGGAGTTGTCGTAGTTTCGTGAAGTACGAATGTGATTTCGTGTTGATTGTGTGTCTTGTGTAATTTCCGTACGGTGAATTGCTGACGGAATGATTTGTTTGAAATCGCGGAGATTTCGGTTAGTTTTTTTTTTTTTTGAATTCCGCTCGATAAATTGTCGGCGGAATTATGTGAAATTGTCGCAGATGCGACTTACGTGTTCCGTGCGATGGTGTGTCGTCGGAAGCTGTTCGTGAAATCACGGAAATTTGATTTCACCTTTGTCCGTAAATTCCGTACGGTGGTATACCGACGGAACCTGAATTTACGAAATCACAGAGATTTCGATTTGGTGATTTTTCGTGGTTGTGGATTCCGTACGGTGGGACTACGACGGAATTGCTTTGCGTGAAATCAATGAGATTCCGGTTGCGTTTTGTAGTTTGTGATTTCCGTACGGTGATGTGCCGACGGAGTTAAAATTACGAAATAACGGGAATTTCGATGTGCGTTTGATTGCTAGTTCCGTACGGTGAGATTCCGACGGAGTTGGTTTGGTTTTGTTGTGAATTCCGTACGGCGATGTACCGACGGAATTACTGTGTACAAATTCGCGGAGATTCCGGCTGAATTTTATGTTTTGTGCTTTCCGTGCGGCGATGTGCCGAACGGAATTAAATTTGCGAAATCACGGGGATTTCAGCGTGTGGTTTAATGGTTAGTTCCGTACAGTGAGATGCCGACGGAACTTGAATTGCGCGAAATCACGGAGATTTCGGGTTGTTTGTTAGTGAATTCCGTGCTGCGGTGTTCCGACGGAATTATCATGAGCTAAATCACGTAGATTTGCGATTGAATTTTGGCTGGATTCCGTACGGTGGTGTGCCGACGGAGTTGATGTTGCGAGTTTACCAAAACTTCGGCTTTTTGATTGTGAATTCGGTACGCTAGATGTCGACGGAATTACTTGTGCGAATTTATGAGAAATTCGGCTTTTGTGTGTAAATTCCGTACGAGAGATGTCGACGGAATTACTTGTGCGAATTTATGAGAAATTCGGCTTTTGTGTGTAACTTCCGTACGCTAGATGTCGACGGAATTACTTGTGCGAATTTATGAAAAATTCGGCTTTTGTGTGTAACTTCCGTACGCTAGATGTCGACGGAATTACTTGTGCGAATTTATGAAAAATTCGGCTTTTGTATGTAAATTCCGTACGCTAGATGTCGACGAAATTACTTGTGCGAATTTATGAGAAATTTGGCTGTTGTGTGTAACTTCCGTACGCTAGATGTCGACGGAATTACTTGTGCGAATTTATGAGAAATTCGGCTTGTTTTTGTGTTTTGTGATATCCGTACGACGATGTGCCGACGGAGTTGAACTTACGAAAACACGGGAATGTCGGGCTGAATTTCTTACTTTCGTACGGCTAGGAGTCGACGAAGTTGAGTTCGATAACTTGCCGACGGGATTTTCAGCTGATTTGTTTACAAGCTCCATACGGCGCTGTGCCGTCGGAACAAATTTTTGCAAGTTTTGTGAAGCACTTGATTTGTGCTTTGTGAATTCTGTACGGCGATATGCCAACAGAACTGTGTTATTCAAAATGCCGAGAATTTCGTTTTTGAATTTTTGATAAGTTCCGTTCGGTGATGTGTCGACGGACTTGATTTGCGAATTTACAGGAAATTCGACTTGATGTGAAAAAACGGATTTTCAGCTTTGAATGTAAATTCCGTACGCTAGATGTCGACGGAATTACTTTGTGCAAATGTACGGAACATTTGGCTTAGTGCGAAAATAGCAAATTTTCGGTTCATGTGAAATTACGAAGTATTTCAGTTTTGGTGCATGTGAAAAATGAACCACATCAGGGTCACCAATAATTATGCTACACGAATGTTGCGCGAAATTGCGGAATTTTCGGACTTTTCGTAGGTTTCCCTGGAGATGAGCGTAAAATTGGACAATTCTACCTTCGGTCTCGTCAACTATCCGGCTCGACGGACCATGAACACGAGTGTGCTTTTTTATGCAATATAGGAATTGCGGAAGGGGTGGATGCAACGAGGTTGCGAAGGTAAGAATTATGAAATGTGTGGTGGTGACGCTAAATCAAAAAACAGAAGGAAGAAATGGTTGAAGAAAAAAAATAACTGCCACCGAAATAAAAGTACTTCGATGACACGCCGGGGTTCGCAGAATTATTTTTCTTTTTGAAAGTGGCAATTACGGGATGCCAGACCGTTCAACCAGCTTAGCTGGTACAAAATAATAAATACAATGCGTATTTCCCATGAGAAATTGTTTTCTGCAGCAACAGCAAAAACAACAATCCCTAATAAGATTCCGCAATGGAAACGGTTATACCTTTTTAAAAAATGAAATGCTGAAATCAGCCGAGCGGAACGCTTCTCCAAATTTGTTAGTGATTGAATAATCGACTAGAGGCCGAATCAACGGCGGCCGGGCCTTTTATAGGGCCGGTAAGCTTTATGCGCCGTTTATCCTTTCGACGGATAACCGGCGCCAACTCTACTGGACCACAGTGGCACGTGAAATTGTGCATCAAGTTCACGCCGTGGTGAGTAGCGTTTACGCGCGTATGTTTGAATTTCAAATTTAATGTGTAATTTCAATGTAACGTATTTGAAGTTCAAACACTTTTCATACTCAGCAAAATTTTTTTTAATATTGATCAATTTATACTTTAAATTGACCAGAAAGGTTCGATATTATTTACAAGTAGTTATTAGTAGTAGTAATAGTAGTAGATATTATATACTACAATAAAAGAAAGAGAAATTCGTAAGTAATGGAACTCTCTTTCGAGCTCTTATGAAGCGATTCTCGAGATATCAAACTCGGAAGCACTACATATTTTTCCCGTATAAATTCTATTTATCTATCATTACAACTCGAGCAATTCGGAAGTATTGTTTTTTCTCACTCCCACACTCTTCACCAATATCGAAAACTTTTTGCGAGCTATTCAAGTTTTATATTGTACTAGCCTACTTAATCTGATTTAATTTACTAAAAAGCTCAAATGTTGAAATAACTCGCGACCACCAATTTCGGGAATATACAATTTTGTTTCATCGCCCATGTTACTCACGTCACGTGTTCGCAGCCGGTAGTAAAATCGAAAAACATAAATTAAAAAAAAAAATCACACATGTTCGCGGTCGGCTGGATTCGAACCGATCATCATCTGATTTCTAGTCAGACGCCTTACCCGCTCGGCTACGACTGCAGTTGTAAATTCTCCTTTTTGTGTCTAGTTCATCTGATTTAGCTTACTAAAAAGCTCAAATGTTAAAATAACTCGCGACCACCAATTTCGGGAATATATAATTATGTTTCATCGCCCATGTTACTCATGACACGTGTTCGCAGCCGGTAGTAAAATCGAAATACATAAATTAAAAAAAAAAAATTTTCACATTTTCGCGGTCGGCAGGATTCGAGCCGATCATCATCTGATTTTTAGTCAGACGCCTTACCCGCTCGGCTACGACTGCAGTTGTAAATTCTCCTTTTTGTTTCTAGTTCGTCTGATTTAACTTACTAAAAAGCTCAAATGTTGAAATAACTCGTGAACCACTAATTTCGGGAATATAAAATTATGTCCGGTACCTGCCCGGTAGTCTCGAAAATGTTCATGCAAAATTTGGAACGGTTCACAGGTGTAGGCTACAACCGTAATTTCCATAAAAACTGACTTTATTTTATATATTAGATTAAATTCAAGTTTCAGCTTTCTAGTATAAACGATTGAGAATATCTAAAATATCCGCTTACAATTGACCACAGTCACTACAAAACGATTCCACAACCAGTTTTCGAACTGAGTGTGACTTAAGGGGGATCATCTGAGTAGAAAGCAGAAAAAATAGGTGAATTTTAGATATTATTATCTCAAAAACTATAAAACCTATCCAAAAATAATGTGTGAAATTTTTGAAGAAATCGGTTCAGCCGTTTTTCAAAGAGATAATCGCGTTTGAATGACGAAGAATTCACGAAGGGCCCATCCCGGTTAATTGCCCATAGCTTCCACAATTATTGAAATTTTAACATGAAATTTACAGACAACATTCTTAAGACTATAAACTTTGAGATGAACAAAAAAAAAATGTTTACTCAGATAATTCCTCTTAAGGTAGGGAGATGGTCTAGCACCCATGCTTTTCAACTTGGCACTAGAGAATGTCATCCGAAAACCCTGGCCGACACTAATGGGACACTACTATTCAAGTCCACCCAATAGCTAGAACACCTCCTGTGCAACTGCCCAGCTCTCGCTAGAAGACGGCTGAAAGCTCTAGGTGCTTCGACCTTCGCAAACCTTAAAGAAGTCTCTTTTAACAGCATGCAGAGTCTAATCAACTTTGCTATGGTTACAGGGACCTTTGAATTAAACGACGAACTCTCAACACAGATCGAAACGCAAGCGCACCTGCCATAAGTACATTGGGTCTCCTATTTTTTATGTGGTATCACTATGGACCCTCGTGGGTCTATGTGAGGCCTTTGGCCGCCACTGAAACCTAAACCTAAACCTAACCATCCAATAGCATAGGCTAACAATATATGTATGTAAACATCCTCGCAAGATTCTTCCCTAGTGCTGAGGAGGTATTTGTCAATCTTGACTCTGTCATATACCAATTTTGGAGAATAATTTGGAGAGTATAGATAATTTCATATATCTTGAGACTAATCTAGAAAATAATTGCTACGAAACGGACAAAATCAATCGACGATGATTCATCGATAGCAAATAAAACGTATTATACTCGGTTGAGGAAGATAGCAAAGCTATCTTAAAACTTAGCTACTGGAGGACGAGGTCTTTAAATCAAGACGGTTCGAGGTAAAGAATTTAGGAGGCCAGGATTTAGGATCTTCAGGGGATCGGAGTTAAAAAAATTTGATATTATTATTAAGAACTGCACTAATCTTAATTGAGAATCACAGATTTTCTTAAATTTTTTTTACCGCGATCACCTAGTTGAGATTGAGATTTTCAAGGGGAAGACAAAGTCGTTATCCTTAAAAAAAACTTGCAAGGATAAGTTTTATTCGTATTATTTTTATAGGTATTGCGACAACCTTGAACTTTAAAATAAGTCCTACTTTATAATTCTACGATAAAGACTAAGTACCAGAGATATGCATTTTCAAAGAGGACACAATTTTTGTCAAATCTTTAACATACTATAACTAACAAAAAAATGAGATAGAAAAAAAACTTAAATCATATTTTTTTCTTCACTATTTCTTCGAGTACATAAATTTTCAAAGGAATCGGCGATGGTAAGTAACAAATTTTGTCATTTTTGGCGATTCTTGATAGAATAACCCAAACGTTTGAATTCATAAACTTTGATAGTTAAAACCATAGAGATATACATACATATGTAGGTAGTGAAGATGACGAGCAGCGACTGTTTTGAAGCTGGACGATTTATCGCAAAGGACCGGCAATAAACAATATGCTTCTATCAGGTTCTTACTCACATGTATGGTATGTTATATTCTGGTCTAGAAAACAAAAATAGCCAAACCTTTGAATATGTACTAGGCAACTATTTACATTTCACTGCCACCTGGCATGAAACGCTTCATACAAAAACGTACAATTTTGATTCAATTCATTTGTTTCGAATTGAAGCATTGTTATTGTTCGTAGAGAAATTCAACGTTTTTTATCGATCACCGGTCCATAATTGATGGTGATCAGTAGATAATATCTGTTATTTTGAAGTCATAATCACAAAATCACTGTATATCACATATACACTGTAGTACATATATTGGAGACTAACAATAATCAAGCAGTATTGAAATGGCTTCACAAACATTCGCTCTACGCTACTACATTCTAGCTTTTTCGTGCTGATGGTTATAAAAAAAATATTTAACTTACTGGTGAGCTAATCATTTCGGGGGGAGGGGGGGGGGGGGTGTTTGTCCCCAAACAAGGTGAAGGTATCCCCTGCTCTTATTTCGGCCCCCTAATTATTATTATTTCATAATATCTACCATTTTACTTTATAATTTTAATAATACAGTATTAAGCGACGACGACGATTTAAAAAAAAAAAATTACTGCCCTGAAATTTTTTTTTTGACGTTTCATAACTAGCAGACACGAAAAAAGCAATACAAAATTTCAGTCCGTCTGTCCACCATACGCCGCGCCGTACGCAAAATCGTTTGAAGGCTCGTAGCTCCCATTTATAACGGAAAAAATAATGCGTCCGAAATGCAAAAAAATTTTTGAGTGGGTGGAGTGGCTGTACGGGGGTGGGGGTGAAATTTTTTATGTATCGATATCTCACGAACCAATTGCTCTAGATTCTAGAAAAATAAAATTCGGTTTGGGTGTTAACCCTCTAGCATGTAAGACCGCCCTCAGGCGGTCATCACTAAAAACGCGATAGTGGCTGAGCCGTTAAATTATTTTATGTCGAACAACCTGCTCCGTATCTGGTAAGCCAGTGCACAAATTTTGAGCTATCATTGAAATTTCTGTACCGTTAGGTTTGGTTCCTACAGTCAGTTGAACGACAACTTTTGATCAGATTACGCGAAATTTTTTTTCATTCTAATTTGTTTTTTCAAACAACTATAACTTTTTTTCTTTTTAATCGATTCGAGTGAAACAATTTTTTCTGAGTAAGTTGAACTATATAGTTTCTAATAAAATCAAGAGTTTTAAGAAAAAAATTATATTTTTCGGAGAAATTTGAGAAAAAGTTATAGTTATATACGTTTGAGCTAACTTTTTTTACCGAAGAGTACGTTTGTTTACTATGTGTTTGGTATGTGTCCTAATGTGTTTTAATGTGTTTTAATGTGTTTTAATGTGTTCTAATGTGTTATAATGTGCTCTAATTTGTATTTTTCACAAATTTTGAAAAAAAGAAATGTCTCAACGTAGTAAATTCATTTTGGGCAATATGTCCGAAGAAGAAGTTCTTGAATTGATAAATTCTGTCAAATCGGACACTGAAATTGATTACGAAAGTGATGATTCAGTTTGTAAGGACGGAAATCTTACGGTAAATTTCCGCTTACAACAACGACAGTGCTATAGAACCTAAATACCGAAAGAGAGCTATAATATAAAAACTTCATGTATTTTTATATAACCGATATAATTCGCAGCCAGTGCATGTTCTGGCCAGTATATAGTCCTAAACGATCGAACACAAATGGAGCAGTCAGCGGCGTCAGTGAGTAGCCGCGGGTCGAGGTTAAACTCCTCCCAAAGCGAAAGCTGACGCCAATTTTGAACGAACTGACCTATGTTTGAGTCTGTGGCTTATAGAAGTCCGTCAAATACATAGGCTCAAAGTACTTCAGAGGAGCTACGACGCAACGGTTACTCCTGGCCATGCTGAAGAACTCTAAGGTCGGTGGCTTATAGAAGTCCGCTTAGAACAGCCAACCAGTTCCCGTGAACATAACCGCGGAACCGTGCTCCACCAGGACCAAGACGCCGGGAGAGACGCAAGACGAGGAAGCGGCGCGACCGAGGATCCCAGGCGGAACGCAACCGGCCACCCGAGGACGATGACCTAGGAACCCGAGCAACATAGAAGACACCAGCGGTGACACCGAGCAACGCCACGCCACGAAGCAACGCAACGCAGCGCCACGCGACGCACAGAGCAACGCAACGCACGAAGCAACGCAACGCAGCGCCACGCGACAAAGCAACGCAACGCAGCGCCACGCGACGCACAGAGCTACGCCACGCACGAGCAACGCAACGCACGGAGATACGCAACAACGCCCAGCACGAAGCTACGCAACGCACCGAGCACCGCAACGCAGAGCCACGCAGCACACAGGGCAACGCCACGCACGAAGCGACGTAACGCACGGAGAAGTAGAGCGCACGAGACAACGCAACGCTCCGAGCCATACCACGCACCGAGCAACGCAACGCACAGAGCAACGCACAGAGCAACGCAACGTACCCAGCAACGTAACGCGACGGGCAACGCAACCGAACACAGTAGACGCGAGCAGTACAAAAGTGATAATAATAAGTTAAATAATATCATAACCTCTAATTTAAGTGAATCAAGTGAATTAACTAGAACTAAGTTAAACGATAGAATAATACGCAATCTAACCTAAGTGAATCGAACTAGAACTAAGTCAAGCAACAGAATAACATAACCCCTAACTAATATGAAATCGGAGATGTAATAATATAGATAGTAATAATTATAAATATTAAGAAAACCTGAATAAATAAGTTGAAGTCAAACTAAATAAATTCTTGTAACGAACCCTTGGCGCCCGATGAGCCTACCCCGGAAATCGAGTCGTTACAATGGCGCCCGAGCAGGGACTTCACAAATAAAGGAAACCAAGGAAAACTGGCAGTGGACCAACAGTAGGATGGACAAGAATTTCATCAAGCAACTAGCGGTACAGTGACCCGTAGAAACACAGCGAACAATCAGTGAAAGGGGCAAGTATACTAATTGACCAATAGTGTAGTAAGGGAAAAACTATCAGTGAATAACAACCAGATGATAATAAACAATGAACTAACAGGCGACGTGCAGCTATGGTTAACATAGTCGTGCCCAGGACTCAAACTAACATAGTTTCGAGAAGGCACGGCAAGGACACTAACCTACGACCAACAGAGCGGACGCCAAACACAGAGACGAATCAGCCACAAGGGACGACACACAGGGACCAAAGGAAGGCCAGCTGAGGCGTACCAAGAGCTGGGCTGCAACCAGCCACGGCCAGTACGACGAACAACGCCAGAACTAAGGAACCCATCGTCGAACGTAGGCAACGAGAGCAAAGACGATCAGAGCACAGGAGACGCCAGGCGACACAACGGGACGCAGACAGGGGATGTCGAGGCACATAGAGCACAGGAGACGCCAGGCGACACAACGGGACGTAGACAGGGGATGTCGAGGCACATAGAGCACAGGAGACGCCAGGCGACACAACGGGACGTGGACAGGGGATGTCGAGGCTACACAAGAGACGGAAGCAGAGAGAGAAGCACAGCGGAAGCAGACACAAACACCGCAAAACGAATGATGATAACGATCAGCTAAGGCGAGCAGAGTCGTGCCCAAGGACTCAAGCAAATACTAGCTTCGAGAAGGCACGATGAACTACGCTAAGCTACGACCAGCAGACGCAGTCGAGCGAAGACCCCAAAGGAGCACAGACCATGCAGAGACATGAGACTAGCGGAGTCGTACCCACAGTAGTACAGGTCGAGTCACGTGGAGCTATAACGAGCCACAGGCATACCACACCACGGACGAGCCAACAGCTATACCGGAGACACCAAGCCCTTTCATTTCCAAATAGGAGGGAAGTGTAAGGACGGAAATCTTACGGTAAATTTCCGCTTACAACAACGACAGTGCTATAGAACCAAAATACCGAAAGAGAGCTATAATATAAAAACTTCATGTATTTTTATATAACCGATATAATTCGCAGCCAGTGCATGTTCTGGCCAGTATATAGTCCAAAACGATCGAACACAAATGGAGCAGTCAGCGGCGTCAGTGAGTTGCCGCGGGTCGAGGTAAAACTCCTCCCAAAGCGAAAGCTCACGCCAATTTTGAACGAACTGACCTATGTTTGAGTCTGTGGCTTATAGAAGTCCGTCAAATACATAGGCTCAAAGTACTTCAGAGGAGCTACGACGCAACGGTTACTCCTGGCCATGCTGAAGAGCTCTAAGGTCGGTGGCTTATAGAAGTCCGCTTACAACAGCCAACCAGTCCCCGTGAACATAACCGCGGAACCGTGCTCCACCAGGACCAAGACGCCGGGAGAGACGCAAGACGAGGAAGCGGCGCGACCGAGGATCCCAGGCGGAACGCAAACGGCCACCCGAGGACGATGACCTAGGAACCCGAGCAGCATAGAAGACACCAGCGGTGACACCGAGCAACGCACGGAGAAATAGGACGCACTAAGCAACGCAACGCAGCGCCACGCGATGCACAGAGCAACGCAACGCACGAAGCAACGCAACGCAGCGCCACGCGACAAAGCAACGCAACGCAGCGCCACGCGACGCACAGAGTTACGCCACGCACGAGCAACGCAACGCATGGAGATACGCAACAACGCCCAGCACGAAGCTACGCAACGCACCGAGCACCACAACGCAGAGCCACGCAGCACACAGGGCAACGCCACGCACGAAGCGACGTAACGCACGGAGAAGTAGAGCGCACGAGACAACGGAACGCGCCGAGCCATACCACGCACCGAGCAACGCAACGCACAGAGCAACGCAACGTACCCAGCAACGTACCGGATGCAATTGAAGCTGAGGTGAACGATGGCCTCAATGCAGCGATACACGAAATGGATTCGAGAGAAACTAGCTATGCGTTTCTCCCATCAACATTTGATTTCACACTCAATGAAACTGCAGCGGACAATGCTCACGATGAATTACCATCAGCATCGTCATCAACTTTGGATGATTTACCTATTCCAATCATGGAAAACGTTGAAGTTGAAGTTATCGTGCAAAACGAAGAAGCTACAACATCAGCTGCATACCGGAAGAAAAACAAACCCCCACGCTCACCGTTGCCAACTATTGATCCAGAGGGTCCACCATTTACACCAAATGATGGCGGTCTCGATGGAACTGGTAAATCTATCACAAATCTTTTTATGCAAATAAAAAGATTGAAGATTCACCTGTTTCAATTCCTTTATCTATTTCTAGCGAAAGAAATTGGAAAGAATTTTGGAAAAATCATGTGGCGCAAAAAATCGCTCCAATACCACGTCAACCAGGTAGCATTTCAAGGTAGTTCGTCTTTACCCGACGAAATAAAAAATTTGCGGACGCAGCTTGATTTATTACTATATTTGTCATTAAAATCATCGTAACAGAGACGAATCGGTCAACTCTAGCTGAAAACATTGAAGCACGGTTTTCAGTGAATGCCAATGACATTCTTCAGTACGTGGGTATTCTACTGTATATGTCGATACCCCAATTTGGAATCGTATTGGGGCAAGAATGCCTTCGTTCCCATTCAAAGAACAATGCCGTGGACACGTTTTTATGCCATCAAGAAACATCTGTGTTTTCAAAATGAATCGGAACGCTTTCGTAAAGGTGAGCCAGGCTACGATTCGCTTTTTCGTATCCGCAAATTGGCAAATGAGCTGAGGAAAGCATTCGAATCAATTCCAAAGTTCGCACGCTTATGTGTGGATGAACAAATGTGTAGTACAAAGGCCAAGCATCATCTGCGCCAGTACATGCCGAACAAACCACATAAGTGGGGGGTTAAATTGTTCGTTTTGTGTGATTCAAATGGATTCGCATACAATTTCGAAATTTACAATGGAGCGGGAGACAATGTTTTATTACCAGACACACCCGATTTAGGTGCAACGGCTAATGTTGCAGTGCGATTGTCTCAAAGTGTGCCGGACTTTCAGCATCACATCATTTATTTTGATAATTTTTATACTTCGATCGCGTTGCTGGTATACTTGCAGTCAAGAGGCATACAGTGTACCAATAATGTTTTCGTACAGTAGCTATTTGAAACTAAAGCGATTAAAACAATAAATTTTTGCAAGAAATTTGAAAAAGTTTTGATGCAGATTTATGCATTAAATATTTTTAATTAATTTAGAAAAAAAACTTATCCATTGAAATTATTCAATACAAAGTTATTAACTAAAAATAAAACTAAGTCGACAATTTGCCACCAATAATGTCTTCGTACATTTAAGGTTTCGCTTACCCTTCGATGTCTTTGCTGATAATTATCGATCATAATTATCACACACACATCACGGTTTGTAATAAGAGTAAACAAACGAACAAGTGTGTTTACTGTCAAATGAAAATTTTATGAGTTTCGCTCAGTATAAATCGAAATAATGCCTGGCAAACACTTGTCGTTTGAAGAGCGTAAGCTTATATTGAATTTAAACGTAAAGGAGCAAAAGTCATACGCGGAAATAGCCAAACTACTGGATTGAAGCCGTTCCACGATCCAATCTGTAATCGGGCGCTTTAAATATGAAGGCCGCGTAAAAAATAAGCCTAAATCAGGACGCCCTGCAATTCTCACTAATGCAGATCGGCTGCAAATCAAGCGTATGATTGCCAAGGATCCGTTTATAAGTGCACCAAAAATTAGTGCAGAGCTCCTTCACTCCAATCACAAAGAAGTTCATCCGGAAACAGTACGGAAATGCGTGATTGATGCCGGATTTAAGTCTCGTACACCTCGCAGGAAGCCACTGGTAAGTGAAGTAAATCGCAAAAAACGATTGGACTTCGCTCGGCAGTACCAAAATGCATCTCTCGAGTTCTGGCGCAATGTTATATTTTCTGATGAGTCCAAATATAACATTTTTGGGTCTGATGGGAGACTTAGAGTGTGGAGAAAGCCAAGGGAAGCCTACAACCCCAAAAACACAATTAAAACCGTAAAACACGGTGGCGGTGGCGTGATGGTATGGGGCTGTATGGCTGCCAGCGGTATTGGAAACTTGGAAATTATCGAAGGCATCATGGATCATCGGGCGTACATTGAAATCCGGAAAAGAAATTTGGAGCCAAGTGCTGAAAAATTGGGTGTATCAAAGGATTATTACTTTCAACAAGATAATGATCTTAAGCACATGGCTCATAATACTAGGATGTTCTTGGCGTTCAAAACTTTACATTTGCTTAAAACACCACCGCAAAGTCCTGACCTCAATCCCATTGAGCACATGTGGAATATGCTAGAAAAAAGGATCAGGACTCATCATATTAGCTCGAAACCTAAGTTAAAACAGGCTCTTCTGGAGGAATGGGCGAAAATAGAGCCAAGCTATGCAAAAAAACTTGTAGAATCGATGCCACACCGCCTTAAAGCCGTGATTAAAAATAAAGGCTACCCAACTAAGTATTAAAAAAAATGTATCTAAAGTTTTTAAGATTTTTGATGAACTTTTTTGTAAGTGTACGAAGACATTATTGGAGGCAAATTGTTGACTTTGTTTTCTTTTTAGTTAATAACTTTGTATTGAATAATATAAATGGATTTGTTTTTGTTTCTAAATTAAATAAAAATGTTAAATGAACAAATCTGCATTCAAACTTTTTCAAATTTCTTGCAACAATTTATTGTTTCACTTGAGTTTCAAATAGCTGCTGTACGAAAGACATTATTGGTACACTGTATATGCGTTGGGTACTGCTCGCTCCAACCGAATTACGAATTGCAAACTACCATCGGACAGCGAATTGAAGAACGAGCCCAGGGGCTATTCCGTCGAATATGTGGCCAATATAAAAGGTATCGATGTCAATTCTGTCCTATGGAAAGACAACAAGTGTGCACGGTTGCTCTCAACTTATGTTGGCATTGAGCCCTTCGCACGAAAATCCAATGCTAATCAAGAACGTGCCAAAGCACCACGTTACGATAGGTCAAAAAAAACTTTCATTGACATTGATTGCCCACAGGTAAAGAAACAAATTCATCACATTTCTTTTTATGTAATTCCATTCATTGTTTCAGATAAGAAGAGAATACAACGCTCACATGGGTGGTGTTGATTTGATGGACGGTCTTATGGGCCGCTATCACATTCGCGCCAAAAACACAAATGTGATGACACGCATTTTTTATCACTTGATTGATATGGCGACCACAAATGCGTATATATTTTACTACCGAATTGTTGCTGAGCGGAAGAATGAAGTGAGCGGATATAAAAAGATGAGTGAGCGAGAAAAATCAGTCGAGCTGCCAATGTTTAGATTGCAGATAGCAGAAGCGTTAACAGAGAAACGGCGTGGTGCTGGAAGACCATCAAGTCGATCTGTTAACCAATAAGTCGACCTGAATCACCAAACAGTCGATCTGAATCGCTAGCACCTGCTCCCACATCGCTCTTTCTTAAAACTGGCTAAAAAGCAAACCCTCAGTCGCGGATATTCGGTACGATGGCTTCGGTCACATGTCTGCCTAGTTGCCGAAAAATGGTGGGAAAAAGCAGTGCAAACACTGCAAAAAATCAGAGACGCAGCACATTTGCACAAGATGTAACATACATTTATGCAACTCGTTTGCCAAAAATTGCATGGCTGAGTATCATAAGCTCTAAAAATAATTTTTTTAAGATTATACCTCATGATTCGTTGTTTGCCTTATTATAATTAATTTTTTTTTGGATTTTGTCATCGGCTTTGGACTTCTTGACCCCAAATTAATCTAGAAAAAAATTCCCGACAAAAAATTTCCGGCGGTAAAATTTTATGCGCACCCATGAATGTTCGCCTCAGGGCGGTCTTTCGTTTTTCTCACCTGGTGGTCGACAGGTAATTTTTTTTTGGATTCTGTCATCGGATTTGGACTTTTTGGCCCCAAATTAGTATAGGAAAAAATTCCCGACAAAAAATTTCCAGCGGTTAAATTTTGCATGCCAGAGGGTTAAGGTCGACAAATGAATATTGATCAAAGTCAAATTTTTTAAGTGGGCGGTTGAACATAGAAGTCGAGGGGATAAGAATTTTTCAAATAAGCACATTTTATATCTGAAGAACAGTGTAAGACAGATGCTAAGAGTTTTTACCAGAAGTTGCACTAATTGAACCATAATAAGGAATTTTTTTTGGAGATGTGGGTGTAGAGGGTGAGGGTGGAGGAGGGTGAAAAGAAAAGAGTTCCGATGTTTATATCTTAATATATAGAGCTATAATAGCGGCATGTTGGAAAAATATAGTTTTTTTAAGGGTAGTATGGTACGGGGTGTGGGGTGTTTTTTTCTAACTATAGAACGGCTTATGCTAAAAAGTTGAAACTTTGTGCGTATATGTAAATCAACTAGAAAAGTAGCTTTGATGAAAAAAAATTCGAGTATCCATTGGCGTTAGAAGGGGCGGCACCTATTTACAAGTTTTTCTCCTTTTTCAACCCCTAGACTGCATTCCGGAATATTACTCAATTATGTAATTCATATGTTACGCCCTATTCTAAACGCTTCCCGAACTTTTTGTTAAATTTTCAGTCACATAGTAACCTACGCCGCATCTCAGTATTGAGCGCATTCCGAACTTCTGCTGAAAAAATAATAAAGTTGCGCCCAGACTTTTACATATTATAGATTATTAGATACACTTGTGGCGTAGTTACACAATATACAACACACATACACAATTTCAGAAATACATTTCACTTTACATAAAAACACACAAAAATGTAAATTAAATAAAATAAAATTTGTAAAGTCAGTTATAGAAAATATTCTCACTTATCAACAACCTAATCATTAATAAATATTTACGATTTGTAATTTCATTAAAAATAAAATTAATAATAATATGTTATTCTAATTCTAATCAGTACAGGTCACTGGCCAATTGGGGATCATGCAGCCAGATTGGGCATTCCGTTCAATATACACTGCCGCAGCTGCCGGGACACTAATGAGCGAGAGTCGCTCGTTCACTTCCTTTGCGAATGTCCGGCTTTAGCTAAAGCCAGAGAGCGTGCGCTAGGCAGACCCTTCTACGGGGACCTAACGGAGATCTCGGGGAAGAAAATTGGAGAGTTATTACTATTCCTGAACAGTACGGGGTGGTTATAGCGATGCAATCCAACCCTTCTTCCCATTTTCACTTAAGTCCTTTGTCATAACAGCCCTTAACAGCCGGGTTTAACATGAGTTTGTGGTTTCAAAACGGCCTCTGAGCTAATTGAGCTCTGTCTAGGGACGGAGCTGCCACGTTAACCAACCAACCAACCACCATGTTATTCTAAATATAATTCTTTTTATTAAAAAGTTTAGTGAAGTTAATTAAAAAAATAATTTTACAATTAGTTAACTTTACAATTGGTGACCTCCGACCAGCGGTAACACACCGCCAACACTGAACAAAAACGAAATTTTAAACAACATTGAAAGCACAACAGCAAAACATTCACAACTTGGACTACGATCATCTTAAAAAATACGAAGAAAAATTGAAAGAGAAGAATGAAAAACATAGCAAATCTGTGAAAATTCATCATCCGGAAAATAAGCTCAGTTAGAACAAGTCACAGAAACCAGGATTTCAACAACAACAAGCAATATTAAAAGAATCAATCAAGAGGATCAGGTTTTCTGAAAAAAATTTTTTAACTAAAAATTGTACAAATTAATACATTTCACAATTAACATATCAACACTTTTCAAATATAAACATATATGTATGTATATAAATTAGATATTTTAAATTAAATAGTTTTACCGGTCGCATATATTTTCTTTTCGGTCGAGTTGAAGTGAATTATTTGTGAATTAAGTGAATTTTTCGAAAGTGAACTATTTGAAAGTGTTGTGTTCAACGAAAGGTGTTGCAACGAAAACCTACCATTTCCTCGAACTTCAATTTCTCATTCCTTGAATCTCAATTCCTCATTTCTCGAATCTTAATTTCTCATCTTCTCATTTTTCTCATGCTTATTTTAAATTCTCCAAATATGCCGTTAACAAGATCTCAAACAGCAAATATAAGAAATATTAACGAAATTGAACAAAAATGACATGGACATTGAACAAAACAATGTTAATGTCAATATTTTGAATAATACAAATCGTAACAACGTTTCGGGATCTCAAATAAATAGTGTTTCTGTCGAGGAATTTTCTCTACTTAAAGATCAATTGCCTGCCCTTACTGCCACATGTACATTACTATGTGAGCACATTAATGCTAATCGAGACACACCACAAATATCGGATACATCAACTTGCATCAAATCCATCAAATTACCTAAGTTCTATTCTGATAAACCAACCAGATTTGGAGTTTATCCAAATAGAGGCACAATTCAGGAACTCAAAGATATTGTCGGATGAAATAAAATTCGATAAATTCGTTGCTTCGCTGGACACAAAGTATCTCGATATTGTGGCCAATTTAATATGCGATCCACCTTCTATTAATAAATATGAGTCCATTAAAATCGAACTTATTAAAGAGTTTCAACACTCTGATGAAACTCGATTGAAACAATTATTGTTAAATATTGATTTAGGTGACCAAAAACCACCATATCTCTTACGAAAAATGAGAGATACAGCAAAAGGTCTTGTCTCCGAACAAATCGTAGAGACACTATGGTTATCAAAACTACCCGAAAATATTAGTACGGTAGTCATCGAAACGAGTTAACCATTAAATGGTAAAGCAGAAATCGCTGACAAAATTTCCAACTGAATTAATTTCAATTCTACAACCTCCGCGATTTCCGATCAAAATTTTCCTAACAATAATAACAATGATTTATGTACTCAAATCGCGGCTTTAACAAAACAAGTTGAACAATTACAACAATCTCGCTCTCGTCCTCGCAGCCGTTCCCGCAATAATTCACAAGTCAGAAGTTCCACTAACAATCCACCTCCTGAATCTGATCAATGCTGGTACCATTTCAATTTTCAAGACAAAGCTCGTAAATGTATCGAACCTTGCAAATTTTTCGCCACCTTTAAATCGAACCAAAAAAAACTAATTTTGCCAGTTTCTTCCGCGGCAGAAACTGCAGCAATCATTAATAGCCGTAGATTATTCATTGCAGATAAGTAATCTAACCTTCGATTTTTAATCGACACAGGATCTGATTTATCAGTTATACCACATAATTCAAAGGACAAATTACTTACTATTTCCCCTTTGAATATTCTATACACAGCTAATGGTTCACAAATTAAAACTTATGGGCAAAAAACGTTCAGTTTCCCTAGGTCTACGTCGTGATTTTCAATTTCTTTTCACGATCGATGACGTTACTAGACCTATAATTGATGCTGATTTTTTGGAACATTTTAATCTAATAGTCGACCTCAAACGACGAAAATTAATAGATTCAACTACCAATATTAAAACAACCGGTTCAGTTGAATCAATAACTTCTGACGAAATTAATATTACTACTTTGGCTTCAGATAAGTCAATATTTTTCAATAATGATTACGAAAAATTATTGCAGCAATTTCACGACTTAACTTTGCCAACAAACTATAATAATAAAAATATAACAGGTGTTTATCATTATGTTGATACGACAGGTTCTCCAGTTTTCGCAAAAGCCCGCCGTTTACCACCTCATAAGTACGAATCTATAAAGAAACAATTCGAACACATGATGGAAATTGGCATTTGCAGACCATCAAAATCACCCTGGTCAAGCGCATTACACATGGCAAGCAAGGAGAACAGAACAGATCGACCTTGTGGTGACTAGAGTCACTGTATAAGAACTAACACAAACATCCATTATCATGAGTACAGACAATGACCACTTTTGGTACATATTTAGTAGTCTAAAAACCTGCGAATTTAAAAAATCGCAGGTTTCTTAAATGACATAGTTTTAGTGTGTATACGTGTAGCAGATAGATTTTGATGGACGTTTCACGGAATCGAGATATGTCTCATGAAATGTCAACTAAATACAGCGTTTATCCACTTTAGTGGAGATCCTTAAAATGAAAAATCGAGACAACTGCAAAAATTTTTTCAAATTTACTGGTTTCAAATGAAACACACATATTCCGTACTCAAGATAATGGATGTTTGTGTTAGTTCGTATGAAGTGACTCTAGTGGTGACTATAGACGCTTAAATTCAGTCACTGTCCCCGATCGATATAATATTCCAAATATTCAAGATTTCTCCATGAATCTTCACGGTTGTAAGATTTTTTCTAAAATAGACCTTACCAGAGCTTATCACCAAATTCCCGTACATGAATCAGATATTCCAAAGACAGCTAGCTGTTGTAACACCTTTTGGTTTATCTGAATTCGTACGAATGCCTTTTGGTTTAAGCCGGGTTGACACGTTACGAGTGGAATCGGAACGAGTCAACTCCGATAGCCGAGTTAACTCCATCTGACATTTACTCGGGCAAGTTGAGCACTGTCCGACTTTACTCGAATGGGATTTTAACAAAAGAATCTGGTACGAGTAACGTTCGGGGTTCACTCGTTCCGATTCCACTCGTAACGTGTCAACCCGGCTTTACGTAATGCTGGTCAAACATTTCAACGTTTCATTGACCAAGTTTTAATCGGTTTACCTTTCGTTTTCAAATATTTGGATGATGTTCAAATTTCTTCTAAAACTCATGCCGAACACATTCAACATTTACAAATTGTTTTCAAACGTTTTCGCGTATACGGACTCAGAATAAACGTATCCAAATGTGAATTCGGGAAAAATGAAATAAACTTCCTCGGATAATCAACGAAACCGGCATACGACCAATTTCTACAAAAGTCGATGCAATCATGAACATTGATTTACCTCAAACCGCTAAAGATTTGAGACAATTTATCGCATCAATGAATTATTGTCGACGTTGTATACCAAATGCATGTGTAAACCAAGGAATTTTACAGAAGCTAATTATCGGCAATATTAAAAACGATAAATCACCAATTACTTGGAATGAAGATGCAATTAAAGCATTCCAAGATTGCAAATCCGAAATTAAAGCAGCAACTTTGAAGGTATTAACACATCCATGTTCACTGCTAAACTCAATATTTTCGTTGATGCATCTAATTTCCGAGTTGGCGCTACATTACATCAAGTAATTGATGATGTCCAAGAGCCACTCGGATTTTTTTCCAAACGCATGACTGATGGTGATTTCTTTTCTGCAAAAAAATGTGACCCGTTTCTGCCCTCAATTTCTAGCAGTTCCGCTGTTCTATTCTCAAATTTTTTTTGACCTGCTAGAAAAAGGGGTTTGAGTCCGTGGCTAAAATTGACCTGAAAACTCGCATTTCTTGCCCCGAAAATTTCGGCGGTGCAACTCCTTTAACCTCAAATGTGCGTAAGAAACGATGAAAATAAGAAAAAAATATCCTACGACAACAGCGGCAAACGGTTTAAAAGCATAAATTAAACTGTCCAAAGGGTCATACGGTAATTAGAAATCATACGGAGTGTAGTGTAAATATATTTAAATTTTCATAATAGCTTTTTGACCTGAAAGCGTTCTATTGTAAATTGACCTGTTGGACGGAACTGTCAAAAAAGAGGGCAGAACTGCAATAATTTTGCATCTTTACAGGTCACATTTTTTTTGAGAAAAGAAATCACCATGAGACGCAAAAGAAATATAGCACTTATGATCGAGAATTACTTGGAATTTTTCAAGCAGTTAAACACTTTCGCAACCAAGTAGAAGGACGCGAATTTACTATATTTACCGATCATAAGCCACTCATTTCTATGTTCAACAAAAAACTAGAACAATGCTCGCCTCGTCAACTTACTCACATTGATTTCATCGGACAATTTTCAACCGATATTCGTTACATTTCCGGTAAAGATAATTTTATCGCTGATATGCTTTCCCGAAATCAAAATCCTGAGGTTTCCGATATTCACTCCATCGATTTCAAACAACTAGAAATCGAGCAAAATATGGACAGCGAGTTAAATCTTATATTGAATGACACAAAATTAAGTTTGAATTTACAACTTCTGAATATACCAGGAACTAAATTCAAAATTTATTGTGATGTTTCATTCAATAAAAAACGTCCGTATATTCCATTAAAGCTCAGGAAAGTTTATTTTAACCTTTTGCACAAACTCAATCATCCAAGTATCAAATCTACCACAAAATTAATTACCGATAGATTTGTATGGCCTGGTATTAACAAAGATTGCAAATTAATGGCAAAACAGTGTATTAACTGCCAGAAAGCTAAAGTTAGTCGACATAATAGACGACTTTTAGCTACCTTTTTAGTTCCAGATGAACGTTTTGCACACTTAAATATCGATCTGGTTGGACTTCTTCCAACATCTCGAGGTTTTAATTACTGCCTCACCTGGATTGATCGATTCACAAGATGGCCGGAAATAATTCCCATCAACGACATTACCGCTGAAACAGTTGCTAAAGCACTAATGTCTGGTTGGATTTCTCGATTTGGAATTCCCCGTAACATTACGACTGATCGCGGTAGACAATTTGAATCTATGTATCTTATTTAAAGAGTTGACCAAGATTTTAGGCATTAAACACTATCGATATCTTCTTTTGAGCATACATGTCGAAGTCATAGCATCCGAAGGCATATCGAAGATGGAGTTCTCAGACAACCTTCGGGCCATTTCTCCATGACCCTTGCGATGCCCATTTCTCCGCAGGCCCAATATCATCAATCTGTGGGTAGCTCTCATTGCTTCTGCCTGAACAACAATCACCCGTATTGCGAATGTCGCGATCACGTCACTTCGATGCCGATGCGAAGTGTCACGTCGATCGTGAAAAGCGATTGTGTAACTCCATCGACGTGACTCAATGGCATTGCCATATTGATATGTATGAATCAGCTGTAAATTGTGAATTTAAGTTCTTGTATGCCTTCGTTTACAACTATGACATTATTTTTCTGCAATATCAAATGCTACATTCAAATTTAAGATGCGGATAATGCTTTTTTCTAAAGTGGAAAAGCTATACATCTTGTTCGGCCCATTTTTGGCTCTCACTTCTGCTTGCATCTCGTGACGGTAGTCCCAAAGAATTTTACAGTGCCGAAAATTGGAGCCATATTTCTTTAATGTGTGTCGATCTACACCGCTTTTAATGACGATTACTTGTTGCGAATCCATCAAAATAAGGAAAGAAACATCTTTTTGTCAAATCTATACTTGCATTTTTGCATCAACGTTAATTTTCTTCAGGCGTCACGGACTCGGAATGTCATCGACGAAAAATGACGATCAAAGTGACAACGCTCAATGACAATCGACACTCACAATCGCCTTTTCATGCGTCGATATCGAATCGGCATCGAAGTGACGCGACGTGACAATCACAATACGGTCGAATATCAAGCCGTAGCAAATTGAGCAGAGCACGCAGTGTGGTACGCAAGGTACCTGTTACACCGATACAGACGGTCCTCTATAGAATCCCCTGCGTTCGCGTCTGGTCTTAAACGTGAACAACGCGGACAAAGTACCGCACCCTGTATTACCTACCACATTAAGCATGGCTTCTTCCATACTTCAAATAATAATAAATGGACAATAACAAATAAATAGACAAGGCTTTGTCTTTTATTCCAAGCTTAAAAAGCTTTTCCAGTAGAATTTCGTGATTCACCGTATCGAACGCCTTTTTCAGGTCGAGGAAAACGGCAATCGTTTTTCTCCCTTTTCAATAGCGGAGTTTATGAACGAGGTTACATCATATAATGCATTGTCCGAGATTGAGTTGAATGTCTTGAGCTGTAGGTTATGTCGTTTATGGTTTGCCATAGTTTTTCGGATTACTAAGTGTACTATTAAGAGTATAATACGATTGGCTTGCAGCTGATGGTGACTACAGTATGTTTATGCAATATATTTAATATGAAAAAAAAAAAAATTTAAAAAGCCCGCCAAAATTTTTGCCCCTAAAATAATCAGTTGCCCATGCAGGTTTTACTTCGACATGCGTAAAGAACAATTTGGCTATTTTACTTTATTACTAATAATACAGTATTGTTATCGATTTTTAAAAAAAAAAATTGCTACTCTCAAAATTTTTTTTCCACGTTTCATGACTAGTAGACACGAAAAAAGCAATAAAAGTTTTCACTCCGTCTGTCCGCCGTACGCCGTACGTCGACCGCCCCACGCAAAAACCTTTGAAGGCTCGTAGCTCTCAAACCCGTGGACCTATTAAAATAAAATTTTTTCTATGAATAGACTGGGCGGACCCCTTGAATTGACATTATTTTCAGGGGAGGGGGTGTGAAAGGGAAGGTGGGGGAAGCGTTTTAGTCGAAAAATTTTGGTTTCTAGATCTCAGCAACCGCTTGTGTTAGGAGGCTGAAACTTGGAATTTCTATAGAGCTTTGATAGTGGACCCGTTTGCAAAAAAATTACTGATATGGGTGCAGGGGTGTGGGAGTGGAGGGAGAAATAATGAGTCCAAAACGTAAAAAAGTTGAGATCGACACATTCTAAAATCTATATCTCCTAAACCGTTAATGGCAAGCAATTCAAAATTGACAAATATCTGTAGTTATACTAGGAGAGTAGATTGAAATAAAATTTTTGGGTAGGGGTAGTGGCGTACGGGGGTGGGGGAAGAAAAACTTTAGATTAAGATATCTCACAAACCAATTGGACCAGAAAAACCAAATTCGGTTTGAGTATAAGGATTGATAAATAAAGATTGATCAAAGTAAAATCTTTGAAGGGGGCGAGGGAAGTGGAGTGGATAAGAATTTTTCAAAAATTACACGTTTCATATCTCAATAACAGTGTAAGATAGATGCTTCAAATTTTTACCAAAAGTAGGCCTAATAGAAGGGAAAAAAAATTTTGAGGTGGAGGAGTAGAGGGTGAGGGTGGGGAAGGGTGAGAGAGAAAAAGTTCCGATGTTTATATCTTAAGAACCTATAATGTTAGGAAGCTGAAACTTGATATTTAAATAGAGCTATAGTAGTGGCATGGTGGAAAAATATTTTTTTTTTAGAGGTAGTATAGTACGGGGGTGGGAGGTGTTTTTCCGAACTTTTGAACGGCTTATGCTAGAAAGTTAAAACTCGGTACGTATATGTAAATCAACTAGAAAAGTAACTCCGATAAAAAAAAAATGCAAATATCCATTGGACGTTCGGAAGGGGGGGGGGGGAGGGGTCTTAAAAAAATGTTATGTGAAAATAAAATGCCTATATTTTCACGATTTTCGTCATATCTACTAGGTCTTTCCTAATATAGAATTCATTTTTATTCTACGGACTCTTCATATAAATACCTAGAAAGAGTTTTCAAGATTTCTTGAAATTCGACCTCTAAGAGAGTGTGAAGTGGTTGTATACTTTTTCATGAATTCCACCATATCTCTCAGGTCTGATCAGATATCGAATATCTTTTCACTTTCACAGGCTTGTTCAATAATCACCTAATTTTAAGTTTTTTTCTTTTTCAACCTCTAGACCGCATCCCGGAATATGACCCAATTATATAATTCATATGTTACACACTGCTATTCTAACCGCTTCCCGAACTTTTTTTTAGGTTTTCAGTCACATAGTAGCCTACGCCGCATCCCTGGATTGAACGCGTTCTGAACTTCTACCGGAAAAATAATAAAGTTGCGCCCAGACTGTTGGCAGATTTTTTTTATTGGGGTATGTCCAATCCTTTACATAATCTAAGACTTGGTTAAACAGTGTAATATAAGCTTAACTCATACATGTGTATGCAGCTTTTGTAGGTAGTAATACGGTTCATAAAAAAATAAAATTAAAATGACGTATTTATAATGGGGTTTTCTGAGAAAAACTACATTGATCACTGAATTTTTATGGTCTACGTAGCAAAAATCTGTGTTTTCGAGTAAATATCTCAAGATTGGGTGCAGTTACCATTTAGACTGTTACATCAAATGAAAGGTAATCAATTAACTATAAAACGAGTTATAACGCTTTGCCTTGTGATTTTTCGTTTTATAACGTTTTAAGCGAGTGAGGGTACCGGTCAAAAACACTTTTCTTAACCACCCTGTATTCCACTAATATTGAAAATTGACCCACTCTGTAGAACAATTTTTTTCTCCAAATATATCAAGGAATAGTCCCTTGTAAGGTGGCAGACGGAGTGCCAAACACCCTGTATATTAAATGAAAATTATAATCAGTTGAATAATATTGAATATTGAGTGAATATCTAGTCATCCCTTCGTCTGAAGTTTTTTCTCGAAGCTCCAGTACATACTTTTTTCCTCGAAGGATATGTGTCCTATCGTTATATAGAATAATTATGACTGGGGGGACAGGATTTTTAAAATTGCATGTTGTTGAAAGTAAGGAAAAGACGGCACCATGTTTTGAATACTCTTCATACTACTAATTAATATATTTAAATAGTTAATATTCTGGAAATCAGAATTGCAAGTAATATTAAGAACGAAAATTGTAATCACCTGTAAAAGTCGCACTGGGGAAGGACATGGTGTAGAGCTTCCAGACGGTAACGATTTTTCCACTTCATTAGGCAAGTCCACTGATTCTGTTGTTGGTCCTATGTTAGTATAGTCGAATTTGATTTGCTTTAAAGGATTAGCTATAAAAATTAAATTTTTTTTAGTTTTACAGTTTTTCAGAATAAAGAATTACGTACATAAAAATATCAATTGAGTTGGGTCATATCATAAAACTCATAACATACATAGTATTCTGCAAAGTTGTGGGGTTGGGACTAGAAGAAAAAATTTCGGGTAATTTACATCCGCGTATCCGCATAGGCAAAACATGTATATAAATAAAAATAATATGGTTGCACAATAAAATATCGGTAATACCAACAGAAAAGAAGCAATGATATTAAGGTGACGAAATAATAAAGTATTTAATATTTCAGACACTCCAGACGTTCAGATGTCGTTTAATTAAAATTATAGTTACTACGTATACTACATGGAGAATCCAAAGATCGAATAGATAAAAAGTTTACCGAAATATGCCCTAGAAATACTGAATTGCTATTTACTCTAGAAGAACTAAATTCTACTAAATTCCACAGTTTTAAAATTTTAAGCACTGATTGTTGCAGATTTTATATGTAGATTTTATTAAGTGTTCCACCAAGCAATTAAATCTTGGGTGTAGTGTGCAGTATGAGATGTTTAATGAGTGTTGCATACACTGAGAGAAATATTTTGTTGGCAAGAGATTGCTTTGATAAAATTTTCATTGCAGTTATCAAAGTTTATTTATTATTGTAGTTTGGAGCAATAGATGTTAGGTTAGGTTTTGTTAGGTGGGTGGCCGCTTAGAGCGACCAAAAACATACACCGCAAATGGTCCGTTGTGAACCCACTAGTACGGGAAGACATACCCGAATGCCAACCACATCCGCGAAGCGCGGACCCAAAGTACGTTCCCGCCTCAAACCACGCCATTAACAAAGCATGTAGGAGATACTATTATCGGAATCAAGTTCACTACAGATCTGTAACGTCCGCAACACCTACTCTGCTGGCGTGCTGGCTAATAAGGCAATGGCCAGTACACCAATCAGGATACGACGAGTATTCCTATCTCAGAGTAAGACAACCTTTGTCGTGCTCGCACTCAGGGCCGGCTAAAGCTGCGAGGCAATGAAACACGCGTCACCCGTCACGTATACCAATTTTTGGATTGGCAATTCATTGGAATAACCTGTAGAAATTTCAAGATCAAGATCAGATTAAGACTCACAAAGATACCGGATGCTTCGCAATAGAGTTCGAAGTCGTCGTCCACACCTCCTGCGTTCTACTAGGGTTCTATTCGATCTACTTCTGGTAAAAATTCTAAGCAGCTGTCATACACTGTTCTTGAGATATGAAAGTTTTTTTTTTGGAAAAATTCTTATCCACGGCCCCCTTAAAAATTTTTATTTTGAGCAATCTTTAGATTTTTTTAGATCCTGAACCATCATCGCTGGTTCCAGCGACGCGATTAACGACAAGTTAATTCGCAAATTATGGATGAGAAGACTACCACAACCAATCAGTATAGCTCTAATTGCCCATAAGGACAATAATATTACAGAGTTATTATCTTTGCCCGATAAGATCTGGGACGCAATGCCGAGTGTAAATTCAGTACGCGCGGTTGAACCAGATTCGGATATTTCATTCCTACGCAAAGAGATTTTGGAGCTGAAACAACAGATCTTTGCCGTCAAGGCCAGAATAAAAAACAACCAAATCGTGGTCGTTCTCGCAGTACAGTTTTTTTTAAAAAAAATCAAGATGAAATGTGATGGTACCATCGGAAATATGGTCCGAAAGCTAGCAACTGCGATAAACCTTGTAATTACGAGGAAACAAAGGTGAATACCGCATCTACATCAAAAAAACTAGATGAGACTTCTGGTTTAGCGGCAAACAGAAGTTTGCAAACTCAATCACGCCGCCTATAATAACATTAACTTTTTAATAGATACTGGGGCAGATGTATCGATAGTACCCTATCACCTTCTTTTCGACAGCCAAAGAAAGTGATTACTCTCTAACTTTAATTAATGTTTATGGTTCAAAATTATTGAAACTTAACATCGGTCTTCGCCGTGATTTTGTACACACATTCTTAATCGCTTCTATTAACAAGCCAATAATCGGCACAGATTTCCTGGAAAAATTTAATATTTTGGTCGACTTAAGATATAAAAAGCTTATCGACTCAACTACTACATTAATTTTAATTATCAATTCAACTAAAGCTGATACCCCGATACCACTGAATTTCATATTGAAAATGAATTTGGGGAAATGTTAAAGAAATTTTCCGCACTATACCAACCAGCTAATTTTAATTTTCCTATAAAGCACGCAGTTCAGCACCATATAGTGACTCAAGGACCGTGCCGTGCTATCGTCCAAGAAAGCTCAACCCTCCGAGACATAAAATTGCCAAATTCGAAATCGAACACATGTTGGAAATTGGAATTCGCAGACCCTCAGCTTCACCGGCTTCATCACCATTACATATGGTACTAAAATCGGATCGTAAAGATTGGCGTTCGAGTGGGGACTACCACCGACTAAACTCAATAACAGTACCAGACAGGTATCCGGTTCCTCATATTCAAAATTTCTCCATGTTTTTAAGTGGTTGCCGGATTTTCTCTAAAATTGATTTGGTGCGTGCTTACCACCACATACCTGTGGCTCCAGAGGACATTCATAAGACGGCCATAACCACACCATTCGGTCTTTTTGAGTCTACGCGTATGCCATTTGGCTTAAAAAATGCGGCTCAAACCTTCCAGAGGTTCATAAACCAGGTAACCAACGGCTTGAATTTCGTTTTTGTCTATATAGACGACATTTTTGTTGCTAGCCACGATGAGGAAGAGTACAAAATCCATCTCGAAACACTTTTTCAGAGATTAATTGAATATGGTTTAAATATTAAACCATCAAAATGAGTATTTGGAGTACCAGAGCTAAATTTTCTAAGCCATACCGTGTCTAGTAAAGGTGTGGTGCCAATGCAAGAGAAGGTGGAGGCTATTACTAATTTACCTGTCCCTTCATCCATTAAACAAACTCAGCGATTCGTGGGTATGGTAAACTACTATAACCGTTTTATACCCGACTTAGACAATCTCTTAACTCCAATTCACAGTCATGTCGCTGAACTCCAGAAACGAAAACAATCGAAAAAGTCATTAGCCTGGACAGAAGAATGTCAAGAAAGTTTTGAACAAGACAAATCCGCTCTTGCCAAGGCAACTCTCTTCACGCATCCCATCGAAGACGCATCGTACAGCCTCACTACGGACGCATCAAATGTATCCGTCGGGGCAGTTCTTCAACAATATTACTCGGGGAACTGGCAACCCCTCGCTTTCTTCTCGAAACATCTTCCGCCAACATATGTTCGGTAAATCTCAAAGATTTAACCGATAGGCAAACGACGGACGAAGAACTAAAGTCAATTTCAGACAACATTAACTCGTCTCAATCGAACTGCAAGTTGGAACTAATTACTCTTCCTTTTTGTCAAAACAAGGTCTGGTGCGAAACTAGTACCGGTATAAACTGACCTTATGTTCCAAAAGAACTACGAAAAAAAGTTTTCGAGTTGATCCACAATTTGTCACACCCTAGGACCAGAGAGACTCGTAAACTTCTTACCGAAAAGGCAAAAAGTTTATAAAATAACCACCCACTCCATTTAGAATCTGTACTTATGGTTGAAATTTGAACGTAAGTTCGTTAACGGACACAATCTGTTTACTCTTTCGGGTCCATACAAAGGCCTTAAAACATGCGTTCAAGAATACTAGCCGATAACTTCGGAACGCTTAAATCGCTCAAATCCCAGTCGTAGAGGTGCTTGTCCGACTACTATTGCCAAAATTAGTGGAGCGATTAATGAATGGCGGCAATATTTCGACAATGTAGATATGTTTTCATAGATTGCTGATATTTCTTGCCCTATACTCGTAGTTTCTGTATTTGCAAGAAAAATTTATGTCTTAAAACCATCACTTCTCTTTTTTTGCTCCGAATGGATGAAAATTTGAGTTTTACTGCAGAACTAGTCCTATTAGAGATCTCGTTTAAAGCTCCCTTACAAGTATTTTTGAATGCTTTCTTTAGTGGTATATTGGAGATCTGATTTTAGCGGACATGCTCTTGCAAAAAGGAGGTCAAATGGAGGAGAAAACGAGGTCTCCAAACCTCTCTTAGGAGTAGTCCGGGATTAATCATGGGATTCTCCCATTTCCTACTGGGTAGCAATGACAACATTCACGGACAATTCTTATTCCATCCGTCTTTTTTTAAATTCCGGTTTTTGTAATCGGATGTGCTTGAATTCCACAAACAGCTTCAATAAAACTTATTGTTCTCTCGTTGCTCCAAGCCATCTTTTACACGAAACTTGGAAAGAAAACCGAACACTCAACATAAGATTTGATACACGATGACAATCGCTCGGAATTTTCCAAATAAGTGGAAATACAGCAACTCTAGGAATTGCAGCAATATGTGAAAGCATTGCCAAATTGCTGCAATATAATCGCAACTAGTACGATGTTGCCCGCTATTCCTGCATTAATCGCTCCACTAGTTTTGGCAACAGTCGCCGGGCAATTAATTGCTGGAAAAATTGTTCGTGTACGGGCTCTATTAGGTCATTATCGCAATTTTCCTATCCACAACCAAGCCAACGGCTATCACCACGGTCTCATAGATCCGGTAGATAAGCTTTTAAACTGAATTTAGCACTGGTTTAGTTTTTCCGAAGTTTGAGTCGAATTTCACTCGATATTAATATTTTTATAATTATATTTTTATACCTATAACATAAGAAAACTACTCACTTCACTTCAATTTAACACTCACACACACATACACACATAAAAAATAAATATATGACCAATTTATTTCCGTTTATTGAGCAATAAATAACCGTTACGTTTTTGCTCCTTTTGGTTTTTAAAAAAAAAAAATCATAACGAAAAAAATTTTTTTATAAAAGTTAAATTAACCGCAAATTTTTAAATAACGCATCTGTTAATATTCTGAATAACTAGAAATAAAAAAAAATCGAACAACTAGAAAAATAAATATAAAGAATATAATAGAAAAAAAATTAATGATCACGCATGAAGTTAAAAAACAAATTAAATAAGAATGTTAGAAATACAATACGTAAGGAAAGAAATAAATTAACTTGAATCAGAATTTCATAATAAAACACTTTTAAAACAAAGAAAAATTAATTTATATTTATGTATTTAATTTCTAAAATTATAAATGTTTTTGAGAAAAAAAAAATAATGAAATTAATGTATAAAATGTCCATATGAATAAGTTGTAATTTTTAGTAAATAATAAACAATTTGCTTGTAAAAAAAAATTGGCAACAGCAACATGCACAATGGGACGATGCTCTTTTCCACATCTACTACAATCAACAGGATTCGAGAAAGTGAAGATTATTTCACGAAGGGGGAGACGCCTTAAGTTTCATCATACATGGTACATAGTGTATATAACGAGGTCAGCATTTAGGTGGAACTCAACGAAAAATTCTGAAACAAAACTGGCAAATTGATTTAATTCAAGGCATTGTCGAAATAATGAATGATTTCGAATGTTGTTATTCGGGGAATCCATCAAAATCAATTGGATCCTCATTCGGCTACGTCTATCTGCAGTAACGAAAAATTATTCAGAGATAAATGTCTCGAAAAGAAACACTTTCAGTAAAACTGCCTGAATTACTGTTGCAGATCCGAAGAATATCTTTTCGTTGCTGAAGACTACGCAGCCCTTATAAGTACAGATACTACACGTTAATCAACTACCGAAACGAAACTACTTAACATATATATACACCCCGCCAGTGCCACACGGCCAATGGTCGGCATAACAAAAATTTTTACAATTTTAGACGTCCCGCCGCACAGATCATACCACTAACGGGAGCTCCGGAATGCATCACATGATCCATCATCCAACAGTCTAAGGACTCTTATAAACGAGACGATAGTTGCCAAGCCACCACTACAGATTTTAAAAATAGTTTGAATTGCATTTTCTAAATATTAAAAAAAAAAAGTTTAAGGCCCGTTCCTACGATCGTCAGTAACGTTCTAACTGAAACTTTAACTGACAGATGCTCATACGAAACTTATAGTCAAAGTTCTGGTTAAATTTTAACTGAAGGTCGTAATAACGGCCTTAAGTCCATCTGACACACCACTCGGGAGTAAATGCAAACTCGGAGGATGGGGAGGGATGTTGTACCCAGCCAAATAGTACCATCCGACGTTTTGCATTTCCCCTCGATATTATCATTTAAGCCAGACCAGTCGTTCTTCCCCTGACGCATCAAAATTATTCATCATTTATAATTAAATTTCGACAATAACAACAACTTAACAACTCGACCGTAAACATATCGAATTACGATTCTCGCCCTAAGGTACGAAATTGTGACGTCAAAGCTGGGAGATTCCATAACCTTTCTGCTGTGTCATAGCATGTCGCGTGCCACAGATACTGGGAATGGTCGAGTTGATACTTTACTCGCTTTGTTTTTATTTTGTTTTTATTGTATTATATTTTTCTCTTCGCGATAAAATAGCAAATATTGCAAATTAAGCGCGACCCATAAATGAGCGCATTGCACTTTCAGTGGTTGCTCCATTTGTGGGTCACTAAAAATTGCCGATTGTATTGATCAGCAAATTCTAATCGAACGACCTTTTTTCCATGGGTTGAATGACTGGCCCATTTACAATTAGTATAGTTAGCGATAATTTAGTATATAAGTTTCATGAATGTTATCATTAAGCCCACAGTAAATTTTTATTCCACGAGGAAACGCTGTCCGAATACAGAAAAACTAAAAGTCTTTTTAAAAAACAACCAAAATTACTTTCTTTTGTTCTAATACAAGTCGAGTTTAAGAACCAGTAAGTCTCTAAAAGCTAACTTGTTTACATTTTTCGTTTCAGTACAAAAAAACACACAAGGTAACTTGCGCCTCTCATTGAGACGCTTGTACTTTTCTTATTGTTCCACCTGAGGCATTCTCACGAACGCCGGAACCAATTTTCAGGTTCTACGAATAAAGTATCTGACTATTTAAATTATCTGACTGGAATATCACGGGGATATTCCAGTACTCAACAATTGCTGCAATAGAATATTGTTCTCCACAAAAGATTTTCGGCATCATTCCGCCAACCGAATGTATGTTGCGTTAACTTAAAGATAATCCATCCTAAGTAGCTACATAGTGAAAAGAAAATTTTGTGGCGCAGTGGATATGCGCGTCAGTCCAAAAACTATCAACACAGTTTCGATTGTTATCTATAGTCATGGGTAGAGTCACTGTATAAGAACTAACACAAACATCCACTATCTTGAGTACGGACAATGACCGCTTTTGGTACCTTTTTAGTACTCTTGAACCCTGCGAACTCCAAAGTTCGCAGGTTTCTTAAATGGCATAGTTTTAGTGTGTATACGTGTAGCAGATGGATTTTGAGTAACGTTTCACGGAATCGAGATACATATGTCTCATGAAATGTCAACTAAATACAGCGTTTATCCACTTTAGTGGAGATAAAAATGAAAAATCGGACAACTGCAAAAAAATTTCAAATGTACTGGTTTCAAATGAAACACACATTGTCCGTACTCAAGATAATGGATGTTTGTGTTAGTTCTTATACAGTGACTCTAGTCATGGGTAGGACAATAACTCCATTCTGTTTTAAAGCTCATTAACAATCTGCGCATTTATGGCAATAAAAATTTTAAGAGTTTCTGGTTGGCTAGACAACTAATTCTGTTGAATACGAGTATACCATATGCAATACCAACAAACGAAAATTCGGTTCAGCCAACCAGAATTTCTAATCCAACAATAAGAAGAACTTTCTGCAACCATTGTACAGTACAATCTCGATAATGTGAACTTAATTGAAACCGACTGATTTCACATTTTGGAGGTTTTCACTTTATTGGAGACGAAAAATATATGCTGTAAATTTATATGCATATGTATGTATGTATTTTATTGAATAAAAAAAAATTCCAAAAAACGATACTATGCTCATTAAGCCTAAAACGAAAATCCATTCATAGTTTTCGAAAACCAAAGCAATTTGTAATAATTCTGAAAATGATAAAGAAAAATACTATTCTAATCTGGAGAGGAGAAAAAATTTGTTATGTTGGATTGTCGGATGGTATTGAATGCTTTTTCGACGAATATAGACCTAATTTGTACATTTGTTCGTAATATATATCAACGCTCATAACTGTAGATATAGGTAAACAGAGTGTTACTTTATAGATAGCCGTGTTCACATTATAGAGACGCTAAAATTACCACTGTACACATTACAAGAGACATTTAAAAAAAAATTGTTGTTCACTTTACTGGAAAAACCACATTATCGAAGGTTTACATTATCGAGATTATACTGTAATTTTTTTGACATATATATATCTATTGTAGCAATAGATTTGATTATCGAGTTTAATATAGCGAATGCCAACATTCATATACAGTAAAACCTGCTTAAAACGGAATGCTGTGGTATGGCAGGTTTCCGTCTTATAGAGGGTCCGTAGACAAGTTTTACTGTACCTACAATAATATATGTGAAGAGCCAATCGAATAAAAATGAATTCAATATTTTAGAATATATTATATAATACTCGTATACTAGCCGCGTATCGCGGCTACGCTCGCTATGCTCACGTTGTTCCATCGCCCCTTGTAACCTCCGTCTCTCCCGTTGAGGGGTGGCACTACTCACGCAAATGCTAATGTTATGGCCGACCAAAAAACTGTTTCATTTTACTTTATTATTTTAATAATTAAGTATTGTGATTGATTTTTTAAAAAAAAAAATTTGCTACCCTCAAAATTTTTATTTTCACGTTTCATAACTAGTAGACGCGAAAAAAGCAATAAAAATTTTCAGTCCGTCTGTCCGCCGTACGGCGTCCGCCATACGCAAGATCGTTTGGAGGCTCGTAGCTGCCAAACGCTTTGAGATATTGAATTGAAATTTTTTTTAACGAATAGACGGGGTAGGCGCTTTGAAGTGACCAAATCCGAAACCCAAAAAAAGGGGGATAGACACATCCTAAAATCCATATCTCCTAAACCGTTAATGGCACACTATTCAAACTTAAGAAATATTTGTGGTTATACTAGGAGAACAGAATGAAGAAAAATTTTGGGTGGGGGAAGTTGTGTAAGGGGGTGGGGGGTGAAAAATTTAAGATTACGATATCTCATGAACCAATTGCTCTAGAAAAATAAAATTTGGTTTGGGTATAAAAGATGACAAATAAAGATTGATCAAAGTAAAATTTTTTAAGTGGGAGGTGGAGCATAGAAGTGGAGGGGATGAAAATTTTTCAAATCAAACACATTTCATATCTCAAGAACCGTTTAATATAGATGCTTAGAATTTTTACCAGAAGTAGCGCTAATTAAACCCTAGTAGGGAAAAAAGTTTTGGGGTTGAGGGTGTAGAGGGGGACGGTGGGGGAGGGTGAAAAGGAAAAAGTTCCGATGCTTATATCTGGAGAACCTGTAATGATATAAGCCTTAAACTTGGTATTTAGATAGAACTATAGTAGCGGAATGTTGGAAAAATACTATTTTTTTTTGGAGTAGTATGCTACGGGGGTAGGCGGTGTTTTTTCTAACTATTAAACGGTTCATGCTAGAAAGTTGAAACTCGGTTTGTATATGTAAATCAACTAGAAAAGTAATTGTGATAAAAAAAAATTTGAAAGAAATTTGAAAGGGGGGCAAAAAAAATTATTTGTAAACATAATAAATATAAAATGCATATATTTTCACGATTTTCGTCATATCTACTAGGTCTTTCCAAATATTAAATTCATTTTTATTCTACGAATTCTTCGTATGAATACCTAGAATGTGTTTTCAAGATTTTTTGAAATTCGACCCCTAAGGGTAGTTTGGTACAAGTGGGGGTGTTTTTCCTATATATGGAACGGCTTAAGCTACAATGTTGAAACTCGGTGTGTATATGTAAATCAACTAGAAAAGTAATTCTGATAAAAAAAAAATTTGAATATTCATTGGCGTTCTGAAGGGGGGGGGGCAAAAAAAAATATTTGTAAATATAATATATAAATAAAATGCATAAATTTTCACGATTTTCGTCATATCTACTAGGTCTTTCCAAATATTGAATTCATTTTTATTCTACGGATTCTTCGTATGAATACCTAGAAAGAGTTTTCAAGGTTTTTTGAATTTCGACCCCTAAGGGTAGTGTGGTACAAGTGGGAGGTGTTTTTCCTATATATAGAACGGCTTAAGCTACAATGTTGAAACTCGGTGTGTATATCTAAATCAACTAGAAAAATAATTTTGAACAAAAAAAACGAATATCTGTTGGCGTTCAGAAGAGGGGCCATACAAATTATCTGTGAAAATAGAATGCATATTTTACCACGATTTTCGACATATCTACTACCTCGTCCCAAATAATGAATTTAATTTTATTCTATGTATTCTCCATATGAATACCAAGAAAGTGTTTTTGAGATTTTCTGAAAATTGACCCCTAAGGGGGTGTAAAGTGATTGTGTACTTTTTCATAAACTATTCCATATCTCTCAGATCCAATCAGATTTTATCTTCCATGATCTTGTTCTTTTTGATAGGTTTTCAGTCACATAGTAGCCTACCCCGCATTTCAGAATTGAACGCGTTCCTAACTTCTGCCGGAAAAATAATAAAGTTACGCCCAGATTGTTGGCAGATTTTTTATATATTAGATAGCCGCGTACCGCGGCTACGCTCACGTTGTTTCATCGCCCCTGTTACTCCCGTTTATCCATTGGACCTGATTCTCCCGTTTCGAATACACTTTTTCAGCTCAAGAAACTGGAGACATTAAAGCATTTTTTAATTTTTCACTTTTTACTTTTAATTTTTAATTTTTTAATTTTTAATTTTTCTCTTTTAATTTTTAATTTTTCTCCATCCCCCATCCACCATCCTCCATCAACCATCCTCCATCCACCATCCTCTATCGACCATCCTCCATCCACCATCCACCATCCTCCATTCTCTATCTACCATCCTCCATCATTCATGCACTCAAATGTTGAAATAAATCGCGAACCACCAATTTCGGGAATATAAAATTATGTTTCATCGCCTGTTACTCACGTCACGTGTTCGCAGACGGTAGTAAAATCGAAACACATAAATTAAAAAAAAAATCACACATATTTGCGGTCGGCAGGATTCAAACCTATCACCATCTGATTTCTTGTCAGACGCCTTACCCGCTCGGCTACGACTGCCTGTTGTAAATTTTTAATTCTAAGTCAAGTTCATCTGATTCAACTTACTAAAAAGCTCAAATGTTGAAATAACTCGCGAACCACCAATTTCGGGAATATATAATTATGTTTACTACCTTTCCGGTAGTCTCGAAAATGTTCATACAAAATTTGGGAGGAAACGGTTCACAGGTGTAGATTTCCGTCGCAACATACAAAAAATTACTTTATTTTATTTATTAGATCTTAAAAATAACGAAATTTGTGAAAATATATCCATTCTATTTTCACCGATAACTTTGCAACCCTTCCTTATCCGTACACCATTGAAGATTTGAATTTTGTTTATCTAAATTACTTTTATATAAAAACCTGTTGGAGTCGGCTCGACTCCCCTTTTTTTAGGAATATAAACGACTTATTTTTTGCTCATATTCGACCAAATGGCCGAAATCCAAGCTTGTCTTTTTAAATTAATTTAATTGAAGTTACATCTTAGTGTTGCCAAGTACGACAAATTCAGTTATGCTACAACGCGGGAAATTCAATTCAATCTCAGAGATGGTAAAGTTGGATAAGTGCCCCCTCGTGGAAAAATTACAAGTGTTGGACTGATAAGAAATCTGACAGTTCAGTTTTTTATCGCTGCTTATTTTCATAACGGAAATATTTACGTCGGGTTTTGAAGTGAAATAACGTCTGTATACGTTATTGTAACTAGTACTGAGGTTCAAACGAAAATGGGAGATAGAGGAACTAGTCCTGAGTAGAAAATCGTTCTACATATACTCCCGTTCTTGCACCGTTAAGGAGAAATCGCGATTTTAAGGACGACGGATTTTCATCGTACCTGTGTTCACTGTTTGATCTTTAACTTCTGCTGTACTTAGCGTAACGTAATAATTCTGGGCTCGTTGGAAAGGACACAAATTCTTCTTTCTAATTTCTATCAACTGTGTCAATCAGTGTTATACTTAATGACACAAAATAATAAAAAATTAAAAAAAAGCTAAAAACATAACGCAGTCACGATCGGCTGCAAGCCAATCGTATGATACTCTAGATGAAATACTGAACTCCGATTTATATTTTAGTTCGAAATATATCAAAAGAATGAGGAGTGCACAAGCAATTATTACATGACCTTTTACTTACAGGTAGAAATTATTGTATAGTGGCTACTCGATTTTTTGATTTATAGTGAGTTCCATAAAGTAAGTTAGGACATTTTACATAACTTTTGTATGGCAACTACATGAAGGACTTATGGAATATTTTTCATATTAATAGTTTCAGCTGCGACTATTATAAAATGAATGTGTATAAAATTTCAAATTCGTAACTGAAAGCGTTCTAAAGTTATCGTTCAATATTGGTGATTATGTTTATTAAGCACTTTTGTATGGCAGCTACCCGAAGGAATCAACGGATGGTGCTAATTAATGAACTCAGTCTTGGTTTTGGTATAAAACTAATTCCTGTAAAATTTTGAATTTCTGCTTTAACTCGTTCTGGAGTTATAGTGGATTCAGTAACAAGCATACATTTTTGAAAGACTTTTCTAGGCTGATACACGAAGGACTCATTCGATTTGCATCATATTCGGAACTTTTGATTCAAACATTGTTAACCTTAAGTATGCAAAATTTCAAGTTCTTAAATTGAAGCATTCGAGCAATAATTGTGAAAACGTGTTTTAAGGACTCTTGTATGGGAATTACCCGAAGGAGTGGAAGGATATCGCCCATTAACGAACTTGTTTTTACTTTTTCTATTTTAAAAGTTGTGAAAAAGTTTCAACTTCCTAGGTTAACGCGTTCTTGAGTTATCGTGCTAACGGACGGACGGACGGACGGACGGACGGACGGACGGACAGCAAACGGATTTGGGGGTTTTGGCCCAAAATAAACACAAAATACTAAAAAACTTTTTTTCGTCCGAGGCTCGGTTCTATGCGTTACAAACTTTTCGGGCTGGATTAAACTTATAATACTCTATATGTTCATCTAGAGTATAAAAAGTCCTGTTTTCTCCAAGAAGGACCTGGACCACCAAATTTTATTACATTTTCGGAAAGCCCATAAAATTTCACTATACGTTTGATAACAGAATTTCTTCATAGGTTGAATTGTAAAGGAGCGGGGCTAACAGTTATCGAGTAATCTGGTTTATCACCCGTCATTCGCCGAAGGAGTATGATTAATAATAGTGAGGACGAAATAAAAGAGTTGAAGTATAGTTTATTACGTTTATTTAGTTTATTACGTTTACAAATAATTTTCAACATGTCCGCCGTTGTGGAGCAAGCAGAAGTGGTATCGCCGACGAATAGCTTTGGTATTTCTTCCCCCAATTCTCAAATCCACCAATTATGCCGAATTTTTGGAGGAAACTTTACCAGACCTCATAGAGGATATACCACTCCGTGTGCTGGTCAGGTTTTGGTACCAGCACGATGGAGCGCCAGCGCATTATGGTGCTAATGTCCGTCGGTGGCTCGACGCGAATTTTCGGGATCGATGGATTGGTCGTGGCGGTCCCATTGCAAGGTCTCCACGATCTCCCGACTTAACTACCATGGACTTTTATGTTTGGGAGTATTTGAAAAGCATTGTCTACGCAGAGGAAGTTCATACACGAGAACAGCTCATTTCCCGTATCACCGAAACATGCGATCAGTTACGAGCCCAACTACTGCGTGTGAACCCCACCAATGCCATTTGTCGGAGATACCACTTCTACTTGCTCCACAACGGCGGACATGTTGAAAATTATTTGTAAACGTAATAAACTAAATAAACGTAATAAACTATACTTCAACTCTTTTATTTCGTCCTCACTATTATTAATCATACCTACTCCTTCGATGAATGACGGGTGTCAAACCAGATTTACTTGAAGGAAACGTGCTTGATAACTGTTAGCCCCGCTCCTTTACAATTCAACCTATGAAGAAATTCTGTTAACGTATAGTGAAATTTTATGGGCTTTCCGAAAATGTAATAAAATTTGGTGGTTAATCAGGTCCTTCTTGGAGAAAACAAGACTTTTTTGTATTTTTTTTAATTTTTTATTATTTTTGTGTTATTTAAATGAATTTAAATTTTTTAGCAATTAGAATTAGAGCAATGAGCCAGCCCGTAATTATTATGTTAAGCTAAGTACAGCGGAAGCTAGAGATCAAACAGTGAGCACAGGTACGATGAAAATCCTTAGTCCTTAAAATCGCGCTATCTCCTTAAAGGTGGGCTTCCATTGTCGTCGCTTTTATGCGTCTGACAGAAAAGTCATAGCAATTTAATTTTGCGACACAGAAAAAAGCGGAAGAATGTTCGATTTGTGACGCAGATGAAATCCCCTGTAACGGTGCGAAAACGGGAGTATGTGTAGAACGATTTTTTACTCAGGACAAGTTCCTCTATCTCCCATTTTCCTTTCAACCATAGTACTAGTTACACCCTGTATATCGTGCAAAAGATAGTGAATTATTAAGTGTGGTAAGCTTCTACGATACATTTCGGACTAAATTTCAGTCTACCACTTTCAATTTTTGCCGCCAGAGCACACGATTCCATCTCTCAATTCAAGTCATGAAAATTTCAAATAATTGAAATAAGTTGTAAATATTTCGCCGCCCACCTTAAAGTATAATAATTTTAAAATTCAATCAAACTATACAGGTTGAAAACAAAAAAAAAAAGATAAACTATTACAATTCGAAATTTAATGATTTACTGATCCATAGGAAGCAAACAAATCCGGGATATTGGTCTTTTTACCGTTCCGTTCCGGGTAAGGATCGTGACGATTCTTTAGCCGGCTACAGGTACAGACTTAGCGCGTATCGCCTATTTCGCGTCATTCTTTTTCTTTCGTCTTGAATAAAAAAGCTCTATGCGAAATAGGTGAAACGCGCTAATGGCCCAGAACACGGACTTCGACTTTATGGTATAAACACAATTGAGGCGAAATTCGCCGGCGGCGACGAAGTTCGCTGACAAATTTTTAGAACTGTACCGCAACACACGTACTGAAGCACAATTACGGCGGCGAGCGGTTGTGCGAACATTTCGTTGCCGCTGGACTACATCTAATTTCCAATTTTGCCGTCGGCCGCCACAGGTGTCAGTGTGTTTTCTGTCAGATTTGTTGACAGAGAAGCGCAACGATTTCTTCCGAGGTTTTTTTAAAAGTGATTTCTAGTTTTTTTTATTCTTTGGTAAGTAAAAAGCATAAAATGTATCATAATTAATTATTTATGAAACTAATTTACATTGTAGATACCGAAATATGTCTTTCGAGGAAAAGTTAATAGAGGCTGTCCGGGCAAAGCACGTCCGCCCAGCTGGCCCCCCCACTTCCTCCAAACTTAATGAAAAAATTACAGAATTATGCACTATTTATGCGCTCTCCAAAAATCCAAGAAAAAAATTTTGCACTCCTTTCGTTTAGTAAGGATAAATCATTTAAAGGTGGGGGCTGAGTGGGCGGCAAGCTAGCCCCCCACCCCTAAAACTTGAAAAAATTTAAAAAATAAATACACAGGAACTATGCACTATTTATGCACCTTCAGAATTCATTACAACTGATTTTTGCACTATGTCCTTTCAAGGACCTCCCACACAAATCGCAGGTCGAGATTCTCAAAAGGCAAAAATTACACCAAATAACTATATAAACTGAATCTATGATTTATGCGCTCTCAAAATCCGCTATTCGCGATTTTCGCACTGTGTCCTGTCAAGGACCTCCCATACAAATCGTCAATTCCGAAACAGTAAAACAGTAAAACAGAAATGCCTACTTGACCAATGCGAAATCGTACTAAATAATCATGCACGATCGATACGTGATTTATGCGCTCCCGGAATTTGCTACATGTGATTTTTGCACTATGTCCTTTCTAGGACCTCCCATACAACTCGCAGGTCGAGATTCTCCAAAAGCAAAAACTACACCAAATAACTATACCAGCTAAATCTATGATCTCAACATTTCCAATTCTTAAGGGATTTTAGAACTAAACATACTGCAGTGTCTATCGGCTGCAAGCCAATCGTATAATACTCTAGATGATACAGAACTCCGATTTATATTATAGTTGGGAATGAAATAAATAGTATTACGTGTATGCGTGTTGTATGTCCTTCATTAGTGAGTCTCATTAGTTTGCTACTCAAAACTAAAAATAATATTCAGGGTTCAATTTCATATCTTGAACTGGAAAAAAATCCTTTTTGAAGGACTTTCAAATGGGAGGTGGAGCAAGGACTCACTCGATTACTTACATATTCATCCTTTTCCTTGGAACTATTTGATTTTTTGTATGGAAGGTACCAGGAATAGTAAAAGGATTTCGCTGACTAGTAAACTCGAACTTTGTTTTGACTCAAAACTAATCTGTATAAAATACTGAATTCGTAGCTAAACGATAACTTGAGTTATAGTAAGTTTCGTGAATTGAATGAAGATATTTCAACAGGATATTTGTGTTGCGGCCACTCGAAGGACTAATAGAATTTTCTTTATAATCATACATTTAGCTCCAACTCTTGGAAAATAAACCCATATAAAATTTCAAAAACCTAGGTAAAGCTCTTCTGAACTATCGACCAATATTCTTGAACACGTGTTTAAGGTTACTTTGTATGGCAGCTACCCGAAGGAATAAAACGATTTTGCCCGTTAGCGAACTTAGCCTTACAAATTCAACCAAACACACAGATTCAAAATTTTAAGATCCTAGGTGAAGGCGTTCTTGAGTTATCGTGTTCACGGACAGACAGACGGATGTCAAGCGGATTTGAGGTTTTTGGCCCCAAATACACAAAAAATCATACTATATAACTTTTTTTCGTCCGAGCCTTGGTTCTAAGCGTTACATATTTTTATTTTATTAATTTATTAATTTTTAATAAATATCATAATTTTCTTACACTTTTTAGACTCTAAAAGATTTTTTTAGAAACAAATGATTGTTCGTATTTATTTCGAGAACAAGCACAAATTGACATTTTAAGTGATAGTGGAAGGAGAAATTTAATAAGACAACTTGAACGATTTCTCCGACAAAAATTTCGGGGCAAACTACGAAAAATCTGGAAAAGTTGCAGTAGCGCAAGCTGCAGTAAATTTGTTCCCATCACTTAAAGTTCTATATAGTGCTGTCGGCGGTATTGATCTAATATATAACCCAGAAACGGGACAGGGTTACTTGGTATCCCAAATAAAAAATGCGAATTATAAGCGGGAAAAATATGCGGGTGCGGAAAATTCAACGCAAAAACCAACAAGTCTATCCGGGAATGTGAGAGCTGAGAACGACGAAATTGATGACGCTATACAGTTTCTCAAAAACGCTATTATCCCTCATCAAAAGGAAGCAATACAAGATATTTTGAAAAAAAGTGTGAACTTTTGACGGATCATCATTCAATCAAAAGGGGATCAGACACTTGATTTTCCATTTTATTTTATTGACCCTAAATTGGTGAGATTAGGTTTTATATTGATAATTTATTACCTGGCGTAAATATTTTACTTTAAAATTTACTTTGTTTTTAATTTAAAATACGACAACAATTTAAAAAGATTATTTTCATTAATTCAACATTTTTTGTATGGCTTACACATCCCAAAAAAACCAACTACATAGAATATTGGAAGTTCAAAATAAGTTTTTAACGTATTTTAAGTGAATAATGGCATTTTTCTGTAGGCATTTCTGCATTACTGTTTCGGAATTGACGATTTGTATGGGAGGTCCTTGACAGGACGCAGTGCAAAAATCGCGAGTTGCAGATTTTAAGAACGCATAAATCATAGATTCAGTTGGTATAGTTATTTGGTGTAATTTTTGCTTTTTGAGAATCTCGACCTGCGATTTGTGTGGGAGGTCTTTGCCGCCCACTCAGCCCCCCCCCCACCTTTAAATGATTTATCCTTACTAAACGAAAGGAGTGCAAAAATGTTTTCTTGGATTTTTGGAGAGCGCATAAATAGTGCATAATTCTGTAATTTTTTCATTAAGTTTGGAGGAAGTGGGGGGGGCCAGCTGGGCGTACGTGGGCAAAGCCCATACTTTATGATTTAGGACACGCCGAATATAAGCGTATAGACAAAAAGTTTAAAGTATGGGAAAGTATTGGAAAGGAAATGAATGCGACAGGTAAATATATACTGGAGTCCAAAATGTGTCGTTTTTTATTATGAGAATGTGTGTTTAGGTGAAAAGTGCAGGAAACGTTGGAAAAACCTGCGCGATACGTACAAGAAGTGTCGCCGGCAGCAACATCTACCTTCTGGGACGTTCTTGGACGATTTCGGGGATTCCAGACAGTAAGTTTCTTTTCACACTTGTAATATATCGTTAATACACAATATTTCATTGAATTGATCGATAACAGTTTCCCGATACCAACTGCATTGTTCGATTTTGTACCGGACGAACAAGAAAGCAGCGAACAGGCACTAGGTGATGAAGATAGTTCGCCGACAATGTCGGAGGTAACGGAAGATTCCCTGAATTCTGGTGTGTCTTCGGCATTCAATGCATCGCAGAGTTCTGCCAGAAGGAGCAGGAGACGTGGTGCAGATGACATCGACAGGCAATTTACTTCTTTTCTCGAGAAGGCCGAAAAAAATATCTGCAATTTCGGTGGCGGTGGAAGCAGTGCTACCATACAATTTTTCACAGCAATGGGGAAACAAGTGGAGGAACTTGCACTACCGACGCATATGTCTCTGGAACTGCAATTAAAAATTACCGAGCTCGTGTTTCAAACAATTGGTGAGCAGACGACCAATTAAAGTCGGAACCTTTAATTTTTTTAATATAAAAATGAAATGGCTGTGAGCTATAAAAGAAGCCAAATGAATGTTAAATTGAATTGCTGTGAACTATAGTTATAAGCCAAATGAAATATGTTTTGTTTTCCTTTGCTATATTTTTGTTTTATTTCTTTTATATATGTATTATATGCCTTGAATTACACATATTAGTGTTAATCATTTCTAAGCAAGAAATTGCTGAGTTCATCTCTCAGGGAGAATGCGGCCGCTGGTACTCTATTAACTCTGAAAAATGTTGAATAACGAAGTTCTGTGCCATTCTCTCGCCACTCTTTAGGTATTATTTCGTCATTATCTTCACGGTGTACGAGGTCCTCAGAAAAAAAACCGCTATCACGATCAAGCATCATGAAATTGTGTAATACCACTGTTGCCAATACTATTTTATCTGCATTTTTGGGAGAACAATGCATTTCCGAGGACTCTCCATATATTTGCCAAAATACCGAAGGCGTTCTCACAATATACACACGTGCTCTCGATAACCTGTTATTAAAATTCTCTTTCCTCGGGGGTAAATAGTTGCCGGGATAAGGCCTCATCAAATTAGATTTGAGCGGAAATGAAGTAATGAGGGAAGTATATGTCCTCTTGCGGAAGCTTTTGAGGCGGGGGTACATCGAACGTAGCATTCAGAATTTTCTTGCCAAATGAGCTCCGAGCAAATATTCCTCCGTCACTTTGACTCCCGACCGCTCCGACATCTACCAGTGTGAAACAATAAGCGAGCCACTGCGTCGTGGACATATGACTTTGATGTACTCTCCGTCAATTGCTCCGATGCAATTCGGCAACCGCCGTTTATTCCAAAAGTCCCGCGCAATATTCGCCCATTCAAATCTACTCGGAGGGGCTAAATAAATTTGGCCAAGTTCTTCCCAAATGGCATCACACGTCTCGTACACTATTTTTCATACAGTAGAGGATCCCATTTTAAAACACCAAGCAAGAACTTGCGGTGAACTTCCATGAGCCAGATACCTAAAAAAAAAAAAATTTGTTAGTTATATGACTACCATATGACTGATGTAGTACACTGCAATACGGTGAAACTTACATTAATGTTATTGCGAGGCGCATTTCTGGTCCGATTGGTTTCATTCTGGAGCCACGCTTGAGACGTTCTTTAAGGAGATTCAACAACAAATTGAATTTAGAAACGCTCATTCGTGCTGCCAAGGCAAAATGCGTCTCCATCCTTCATTTGTTCAAAATTCGTTGCGAAAAATCCGTCCAAATCGGGTGTACGGTTGACTGGACGTACCCACCACCGTCGTCTCCTGTTAACAATTTCTTTGTAACATCTGTATGCAAGGAACACTGTGTACACAACATTCACAGTATAAACAAATCTATCCATTGAAAATATAAGGTTTTCCGGTGAATACTGTTAAATTTTTTTGATGAATGTTTTCACAGTACATTTTGAATTGAAAATACAAGGTATTTACCGGAAAACCTTGTATTTTCAACTGTTAAATTTATTTTGTGTGACGTTTCGGACTCGACTGAGTCCTTTATCAAACTGAACGACAATATCTCTACAACTGTTATTTATACAAATGAAAGCAGGTAAAAAAGAGGTAACAAAATTAACTAGCAAACGGGTCAATTAGAAAACCAAGGTTCTCTCCTTTGTTAATAAGGGAGGTCATAAAAACATTAAACGCAGGCGGGGGTTTAAAACAAGGGAAATAATTATGAAAGTAGTTGTTTTCTAATTGACCCGTCTGTTAATTTTGTTACCTCTTTTACTTTATTACAGTACAATCTCGATAATTCGTATCCCGTTAATTCGTAAATCCCACTAATTCGAAATAAACTGCTGGTCCCTTGGAAAAATCGCGGTTATTCGTAAAAACACAATGCATTTTGGTCCCCTCGGTAATTCGTAATTATTTTCCTACTCGAGGTCCAATTAAATGTCTTATAATTCGTAAGTCGCTTGTAATAATCCCGTTTATTCGGAAAAAAAATTTGCCTTGCACACTCTTCAATTCTCTAAATCATGTTTGCTTGCGTCATTTTTTGACGATAAATAGTGTAAGTGACGATGTTTTCTTTTGTTATTGTGACCCTGGACAATGCAATTGATCAAGCGTGCAACATATTTATTTTCCATGCCAGGGTTTTTTGTTTAACAAGGATAACAGAGTACATACATATGTGTATTTTGAATTTTAATAAAAACCGATAAGTTCCGTTAATCTGAATTTTGCCCGTCTTTAATAATCAATAATTCGCAATCCCGCTAATTCGAAAATCTCGTTAATTCGTAATAAACCTTAGGTCCCTTGACACTACGAATTATCGGGATTATACTGTATTTTAATAATAAATTATTATTATTTTAATAATAAAGTATTGTTATCGACTTTTAAAAAAAAAAATTTGCAACCCTAAAAAATTTTTTTTATACGTTTTATGACTAATAAACGCCAAAAAAGCAATAAAAATTTTCAGTCCGTCTGTGCGCCGTACGCCGTACGCAAACTCGTTTAAGAAATTATAGTTCCCAAACCCTATGATCTATTGAATTGATTTTTTTTTCTGAATAGACATGGTAGACCTCTTGAAGTGAGAATTTTTTCAGGGGTGAGGGTGCGAGGGGGAAGGTGGGGGAAGCGTTTTAGACGAAAAGTTTTGGTTTCTAGATCTCAGCAACCGCTTATGGTGGGTGGCTGAAACTTAGAATTTCTATAGAGCTTTGATAGTGGACCCATTTGCAAAAAAATTGCTGATATGGGTGTGGGAGTGGAGGGGGAAATAATGCGTTCAAAACGCAAAAATGACGAGATCGACACATTCTAAAATCCATATCTCTTAAGCCGTTAATGGCAAGCAATTAAAACTTAACAAATATCTGTAGTTGTACTAGGAGAGTAGATTGAAACCAAATTTTTTGGTGGGGTGGTGGCGTGCGAGGGTGGGGGTTTAAATAGTAAAGATTATGATATCTCACAAACGAATTGCACCAGAAAAACAAAATTCGGTTCAAGTATAAATATAAAATAAATATAAAAAATATAAATAAAGATTGCTCAAAGTAAAATCTTTGAAGGGGGCGGGGGAGCATAGAAGTGAGGGGGATAAGAATTTTTCAAAAATATCACTTTTCATATCTCAATAACAGTGTAAGATGGATGGATTATATGTTCAGAAGGGGGGGGGGGCAAAAAAAATATCAGTTAATATAAAATGCATATATTTTCACGATTTTCGTCATATCTACTAGGTCTTTCCAAATATTGAATTCATTTTTATTCTACGGATTTTTCATATGAATACCTAGAACGTGTTTTCAAGATTTTTTGAAATTCGACCCCTAAGAGGGTGTAAACTGGTTGTATACTTTTTCATGAATTCAACCATATTTCTCAGGTCTGATCAGATATCGAATATCTTTTCACTTCCCCAGGCTTGTTTAATAATCACCTATTTTTAATTTATGTTTTTTTCAATCTCTAGACCGCATCCCGGAATATGACCTAATTATTTAATTCATATGTTACACCCTTTTTTAACCGCTTCCCGAACTTTTTGTTAGGTTTTCAGTCACATAGTAACATACACCGCATCCCAGAATTGAACGCGTTCTGAACTTCTGCCGGAAAAATAATAAAGTTGCGCCCAGACTGTTGGCAGATTTCTTTTCATTGTGTTAGGGCTTGGAAGAGCAGTAATTTTGACAAGTACAGACAATGCGGATACGACGCAACATGTAGTGTTGTCTTCAGCTAGCAATTGTTTGTGTTGAAGATTCATTAAGATTAAAATGTCTAGCAAAATCAGCTATCCTGGATAGGTTAGCTGAACAGGCACGGTCTGCAGGCTTTCAAGAGTCACAAGAAAGCGTTGAAGGAAAACTTGCAAATTATCTGAACCGCACTGTAGTGATACCCGCGCTATAGAAGTACCGCGTTGTAGACAAATTTACGCATTACCTGAATCGCGTTGTAGCGAAACCGCGTTGGAAAAGTACCGCGTTGTAGGAGGCTTATCTGTACACAACTTTTTCAAAAGATAAGTACAAAAACATTAAGAAATTTAATGCATAAGAATTTATTTGATAATCAACATATGAAAGACCATAGTCACTACTGTTTTTTAATACAGTCAATTTATTCAAATATACTTAAATACACGATTTTTCTTTATGGGTCATTCCATCAAAAATCGCAAAAAAGGCCAATTTTGTGACCTTACCATCGCCGATTCTTTTGAAAAATTTTTTGCTTGAAGAACTAGTGAAAAAAAATATAATATTAATTTTTTTTTTCTATCTCATTTTTTTTGTTAGTTATAGTATGTTAAAGATTGCGCAAAAATGGTGTCCAAGTCCCCTTTGAAAATTCATATCTCTGTTAGTTTTTATCATAGAATAATAAAATAGGACTTATTTTAAAGGGAAGGTTGTTGCAAAATAAGAAAAATACAAATCAAATTAATCCTTAAATTTTTTCAAGGATAACGATTTTGTCCTTTATCCTTGAATATCTCAAAATACCGTTTTTTCTATTTTTTTATTTTTAATACACAAAAAAAAAATTTGAAGGATAATTTTTATTCACATTTTTTTTATTACAAAAATTTTTAAATAAAAATCTTTAAAATAAGCCATACCTCATTATTTTAGGATTAAAATTACTAGAGATATGAATTTTCAAAGAAGACTTGACCACTTTTTATGCGAAATCTTTAACATAGGGGAAGGTGGGGTACATTCGTACATGGGGCACATTCGTACTGTGGCTGTAATAAGGAAACTATAAACGTTGACATGTTCGCGCTTGCAAGGAAGACTCGTTCTTTTGCACGCAGTTAGCACAACTTGGACAAGTCGTTAGGTGTTTTTTCAGTACAGAAGTATTTTTTTCATGTGACTTCAACTTCGGTTAACGGTATTGAATTTTTGCTGAAAGTTTATAGTAGTTCCGTTTTTTCATAAGGTGATGTGTTATTTTACTGTGTGTGTACTAGTTATGTGATGTTGTTAACAGATTTCAATAAAAATAACAAAAACTATTGTTGTTCGCTTTGGGGAACATTCGTACATACAGTTGTCGGGTACATTCGTACAGTACGAAAGGGGCCCCAAAGCAGTCATTAGGGGTTTTTGTTATTTTTATTGAAATCTCTGTAAACACATGCATTCTAATTTACATTTATCTTGAATAGTTATATTATTTCAGAACTATGGTACGAAATTACAAGCGAAAGGGGACCAGCAGCAAAACCAAAAAGAAGGAAGTGTTCAAAATTTAACTCTTCAAATTATATTATAATAAACTATAAAATAATTATAATAAATGATAATTGTCAGTAAATTTGTTCTTTATTTTGCTCATGTACGGAGGTTCTCCATTATATGTATGTGCCCCACACTATGTACGAATGCACCCTCCATATGGGGTACATTCGTACATTTTCAGTTCCTCTACAAAATCTGCCATTACACAAATATGGTACACTGTATCAACTTTAACCTACATTATTTTAGAAGCCTAATATTGTGTCTATTGAACTGCATACTAGTTAGTTTGAAAGAGCTGTTAGTTTTTTACTTTTCAGCAAAAAAGGAAAAATCGTGCGAATCTGCCCCACTTTCCCCTACTATAACTACTAAAAAAAATGAGATAGAAACAAAAAATTTATAATACATTTTTTTTCACTAATTCTTCGATTAGATAAATTTTCAAAAAAATCGGCGATGGTAAGGTTACACTTTTGGCGATTCTTGATGGAATGACCCTTTTTCTATAAAGTAAATTGAGAAGCACTGATGTTCTTCTATTTTTTTTACCCTGATCCCATTGCGATCCCAAATTGATTTCTTGATATGTTTTGAAGAACAGTATAATACACAAAATATAAAAAAAAAAAAAATAGAAAAAACGGTATTTTGAGATATTCAAGGATAGAGGACAAAATCGTTATCTTTGAAAAAATTTTAAGGATTAGTTTGATTTGTATTACTTTATTATTTTAATAATTAATTATTGTGATTGATTTTTGAAAAAAAAAATTTGCTACCCTCAAAATTTTTATTTTCACGTTTCATAACTAGTAGACGCGAAAAAAGCAATAAAATAAGTCCGTCTGTCCGCAGTACGCCGTCCGCCGTACGCAAAATCGTTTGGAGGTTCGTAGCTGCCAAACGCTTTGAGATATTAAATTGAAATTTTTTTACTGATAGACGGGGTAGGCTCCTTGAAGTGACCAAATTTTTAGGGGTGGGGGTGTGAGGGGGGAGGAGGGGAAAGTGTTTTAGACCGAAAATTTTGGTTTCTAGATCTCAGTAACCGCTTATGATAGGAAGCTGAAACTTGGAATTTCTATAGAGCTCTGATAGTAAACCCATTCGCATAAAAATAGTCAATATTGATCAAGGGGTATGGGAGTGGGGGGAAATATAATGCATCCGAAACCCAAAAAAGGCGAGATAGACACATTCTAAAATCCATATCTCCAAAACCGTTAATGGCACACTATTCAAACTTGAGAAATATTTGAAGTTATACTAGGAGAACAGATTGAAAAAAACAATTTTGATGGGGGAAGTTGTGTATGGGGGTGGGGTGAAAAACTTTAGATTACGATATCTCATGAACAAATCGCTTAAAAAAAATAAAATTCGGTTTGGGTATTAAGCTCGACAAATAAAGGATGATCAAAGTAAAATTTTTTAAGTGGGAGGTGGAGCATAGAAGTGGAGGGGATAAGAATTTTTCAAATGAAACACATTTCATATCTCAAGACCAGTGTAAGATAGATGCTTAGACTTTTTACCAGAAGTAGCGCTTATTAAACCCTAATAGGGAAAAAGGTTTGGGGTTGAGGGTGTAGAGGGTGGGGGAGGGTGAAAAGGAAAAAGTTCCGATGCTTATATCTTAAGAATCTGTAGTGATATAAACCTTAAACTTGGTATTTAGGTAGAGCTATAGTAGCGGCATGTTGGAAAAATATAATTTTTTTAGGGGTAGTATGGTACGGGGGTAGGGGGTGTTTTTCCTAACTATTAAACGGTTTATGCTAGAAAGTTGAAACTCGGTGTGTATATATAAATCAACTAGAAAAGCAATTTTGATTAAGAAAAAATTCAAATATGTATTGGCGTTCAGAATGGGGGCAAAAAAAATTATCTGTGAAAATAGAATGCATATTTTTTCTTAATTTTCGTCATATCTACTAGCTCGTCCCAAATATTGAATTTAATTTTATTCTACGGATTCTTCGTATGAATACCTAGAAAGTGTTTTCAAGGTTTTTTGAAATTCGACCCCTAAGGGTAGTGTGGTACGGGTGTGGGGGGTGTTTTTCCTATATATAGAACGGCTTAAGCTACAATGTTAAATCTCGGTGTGTATATGTAAATCAACTAGAAAAGAAATTTGGATAAACAAATTTTTAATATGTATTGGCATTCAGAACTGGGGCAAAAAAAATTATCTGTGAAAATAGAATGCATATTTTTCCACGATTTTCTTCATAAATACTAGCTCGTCACAAATATTGAATTTAATTTCATTATGCGGATTCTTCGTATGAATACCTGGAACTTGTGCCGGAAAAATAATAAAGTTACGCCCAAATTGTTGGCAGGTTTTTTTCTTATTTTGCAACAACCTTCCCCCCCACTTATTTTAAGTCCTATGTTATTATTCTATGATAAAAACTAACAGAGATATGAATTTTCAAAGGGGACTTGGACACCATTTTTGCGAATTCTTTAACATACTATAACTAACAAAAAAATGAGATAGAAAAAAAAAATTGATATTACATTTTTTTCACTAGTTCTTCAAGCAAAAAATTTTTCAAAAGAATCGGCGGTGGTGAGGTCACAACTTTTGCGATTTTTCATGGAATGACCCATATCAAAATATGTTTCAGAAAAGAGATCAATTCGAACTCAACTTACAAAGCTAATAAAGGGTTTTCCAATAAGGACTTGACAACTTTTTATCAAAATAAAATGCAAACCATTTGAGATATTTCAAAAACTTTATTATCGGGTTGAAGTACAATCAAAACATTTATGAATGGAACTCGACTTCGTTCATATGGTCACCGCGGGCACGTTTGCAGCGGTCGATTCGTTGGACCCAATTTTCGATGACTCGGCCACACATTTCGGCCGAAACGGCTGCTATTTCATGTTCAATGTTGGCTCTGAGCTCTTCCAACGTCGTCGGCTTGTTGGCATAAACCAACGACTTGACGTGGCCCCAAAGAAAAAAGTCCAGAGGCGTTAAATCGCACGAACGAGGCGGCCAATCGACTGGTCCATTTCTTGAGATAACACGCTCATCAAAGTTACTCTTCAATAAATCGATTGTAACGTGTACTGTGTGGTTTGTGGCACCGTCCTGTTGAAACCACATGTTGTCCAAGTCCATATCTTCCAATTCGGGCCAAAAATAATCGGTAATCATGGCGCGATAACGATTACCATTCACAGTAACGTGACGATCATTATCGTCGACGAAAAAATATGGCCCTATGACGCCGCCGGCATGCAAACCGCACCAAACAGTTATTTTTTGTGGATGAAGTGGTCTTTCATGACATGTGGATTTTCACCAGACCAATAACGCATATTTTGCTTATTGACGAACCCACTGAGCCAAAAATGAGCTTCGTCACTGAAGATGATTTTGCGATGAAATTGATCATCTTGGCGCATCTTTTCCAGAGCCCAATCGGAGAACGTACGTCGCTTCAAATGGTCCATCGGCTTCAATTCTTGAGTCAGCTTGATCTTGTATGGGTGTAAACCAAGATCCTTACGCAAAATTCGCCATAACGTGGTCTGGGCGATGCCCAACTCTTGAGAACGCCGTGGAATTGACTGATTTGGATCATTTGCTACGGACGTTTCAACGGCAGCGATATTTTCGACACTTCGACTAACCCGTTGTCTCACTGGCACGGCAACATCACACAACGAATATGTAGACTCAAATTTTTGCACTAAACTTGTTACTGCCTATCTACTAGGGCGAGAATTACGACCGAAAATCGGAGTTAACGCTCTTAAAGTAGCGGTCACCGACTCCGAATTTCTGTAGTAAATTTTTATAATTTGCAGACGTTGTTCCTTCGTGTACTTTACCATGATAAAAATGTTAAGTTTACTGAATAAATTGACAGTGACAGTTTGATGATTAGTGAAAGGGTGCGTTCACAAATTGAATTCAAAGTTGTCAAGTCCTTATTGGAAAACCCTTTACATTGCAAGGGAATGTAAAAACTTTGTATGTTAAATGTTTGATATGTATTAATACCATAGTTAAGTTTTATTAAATGCATTTTTTCCCACAGAACCCATTATGTTCAGTATACTGTCGTCATAGGCGCGCCGTGGCCTAAAATCTGGCAGGGGCCAGGGCCCGAATGGCTCAGAACATACGACTTTTTCCGAAAGGCTCACATGCTTTTCATGCAAGTTCGTCCTTTTTGTGCTTACAGATTGGGTAATCGTACAAATGATTAGTCTTATACCACGCTTCCACTACACCTTAATCTCGCGATTAAGAGAACTAGATTAAGCACGCAGGGACGTTATTTGTGGGGTGAGGGGGCATTTGCCACATTTGCTATATATAATACAATAAATACCCCCACAAATGACGAGGCAGTGGAAACATGGCATTAGGCTACGACTTTGAAATGTTAATACGCTGTTTTTCCAATGATGATTTGATTTGATCAATTTCTTAACAGGCATAAGGATAAATTGTCTTTAAGAAAACCGATGGGAACATCATACTCGTATGCTTGTGACCATGGATTTAATAGCGAAGTAGTTTAAAAAATGTTTGACATCTTTCTTTTATTATGGCTCCCAGGGGACCATATTACGTAGGCTGCCTTTTATGTTTCGGGATTTGGCAACCCTGGTGGTGCAATCTGGTAACTGACAGCTCTATCGTAAAGTTGGACATTTTTGAGGTTATACGTACTCAGAACGTTTTGACATACGAGCGCTATTTGTGTTGTTTGCAGTAAGTTAAAAGATTTATCTCAGCTCAAAAATGGAATTAAATCGTGAACATTTTCGTGCGATTATTTTTTACAACTTTCGACGTGGATTAACTCAGCAATAGTGTATAGATGAACTTAATTCAATTTTGGGCGATGAAGCTCCATCAAGGACCAGTGTTTATCGATGAAATGGTGAATTCAATCGTGGTCGTAGTTCACTTCAAGACGAATTTCGTGAAGGTCGTCCAAAATCAGTTGTTGTTCCGGAAACCATTGATGCTGTGCGCAAACTGATATTGGAAGATCGTCATTTGACCTATCGTGAGTTGAGACAACCTTAGGCATTAGTGGGACCAGCATACATCCAATATTGCATGATCATTTGATTGTCAAAAAAATTTGTTCGCGTTGGATCCCGCATAATTTGACAAAAGCTCAAAAAGATGCTCGTGTCAATTGGTCTAAAGAAATGCTCAAAAACATCGATTTGATGAGTCATCCACCGTATAGTCCTGACTTGGCACCGAATGACTTCTATTTATTCCCGTACGTAAAAAACAAACTGAGAGGTCAACGTTTTTTGACACCTGAAGAAGCGGTTGCCGCATTCAGAATGTATGTTTTGGAGATACCTCAATCGGAGTGTCAAAAGTGCTTCGACAATTGGTTCAAACGCAGGCAAAAGTGTATAGATTTTCAAGGGGAATATTTTGAAAAACAATAAAGTGGTTTTCGATGATTAATATTTGTTTTTCTTCTCTAATCCCGAAATATAAAAGGCAACCTACGTACCAACACATTATCTGGAATTGTTATATTGGAGGCGCCTATGTGCACGAAACTTTTCATATATCTTAGTTTCAAGTGCAACGCGGTTAAGTACACTAGTACGTGTAAGCGCATACAATTTGACACGGCCAAGTGCACATGTAAAACCAATTTTTACTTTCTTTTATAGCAAGCACAATTCGACCCATTAACCATTTCAGTAAATAGGGATTCCCCGAAAATCAGACGTTTTAGGCGTTGGTCGTCATGTTTAAATCGAATCACTCGTTGCCATTTCTAACACATGTGAGTTTATGTCATGTCCGTTTGCGAAATGAGAAAATTGTATTTTTTCCGGCTAATACGATAGCCTTTATACAACCATTGGGCGATGGTATTATAATATTTGCACTTTTAAAGCACAGATATTAGGCGTGTTTTAATGCTCTCCAGAGTAGGATAGTACAGCATAAGTATACGTGAAACAACAACAACATCCAGGATAGTAAACCCACTAATTTTACTAGGTTACATATCCTACCCCGGAGAGAATGAAATGGTGTGAGCAATCGATGAATTCGCTTTAATTCGCTTTAATTCGCTTTACTCGTTTCGATTTTAATGGTTGGCAGCACAACAGAAATGCAACCGAACTGCAATTGAATAAAATCCGATGACAGTTATACTACCGTAAGTTTTGCAGCAAAGAAAGGACAAATATTTTTTTTAAATTTTTGGTAGAAATTAAAGTGAAATTAATAAGCAAGAAAAGAAAAGGTGAGTGATTGCAATGTTTGAATAAAATTTCAAACTTGACAGCGCAGGGCTGCCAAATTTTCCAATAAAATATACTCCACATAATACCCTGGATCGTTTTTTTTCGCCTGCCGATTAGGTGCTCTACTCTGGAGAGCATTGAAACACACCTATTATCGACAACAAATATCAGGCAATTCTGGCACTGGAATAAGGATTTCTCCAATGCTTTGGAAAATCTTTAGACGTCTAACGCCTGTTCCTACGATCGTCAGTTGCGTTTTAACTGGAACTTTAACTGACAGATTTTCATACAAAACTTCCAGTTAAAGTTCTGGTTAGAATTTAACTGACGAGAGAGATCTTGGTAGTTAGTTTCACCAACAATAATTAAAAATTGTTTTCGCAAAGCTGGATTTACTTACAAACCTTTGCAGGAATTCCATGATAACGAAGAGGAAATCATTGAATTTCCTGTACCCGAGGATCAAAAGAAATAGATAATATGTGTTTTATAAGGCTTGAAACCATAGAGGCCTAGCTCACATAGGGCACATTTACAACACACTTGAAATAATACACAGAGAGTTGACAGCACTTTACTTAGCACTTTGTCTCAAGAATGAAAAACCAAAAATGATCGTATTTCGTTTCGTTTCTGCTGGACTTTAGACACACACCGGGACATGCACGACGAAAATCTGCCTTGATCAAAAAGTTCCCGGAATAACCACTGTGTGGCGCTTTTATTGTTTCGATTTGAGTTCTGTTTTTTTTATTAAGTTGGTACATCTGTCGTTGACATTTCTTCTAAATCTTAGCGTCATAGCTAGACATTTGCAAAAGTTACGTAGCCAAGAGTACATCTATCTCTGTGTGTCCCTGCGATTTTTCTATTACTTCCTCTCGGCTGCTGAAACGCATTCCCCGTAGTGGTTTTTGAACTCGATTGAACAGAAAGAAGTCACAGGGAGCCAAATCATGCGAATTCGGTGGCTATTAGATGGTATTTGTTGCTTTTTTCGTCAAAAAATTACGAATAACGATGGCACTGTGCGACAGTGCGTTATCATGGTGCAAAATCAACGAGTTTTCTGCCAACAATTCTGGTCTCTTTAGGCGAATTGCTTCACGCACACGTCTCATAACGCCCCAATAATACTCTTTGTTTACTGTCTGGCCTTCTGGCAAAAATGCATGATACACTACACCGTTGTAATCCATGAAAACCGTGAGCACTGCCTTCTTTGACTCACGAACACTTTTGAACCGCTCGTGCCACTGGTAAACGACCGTTTTCTTTAGAGAATCGATGCCGAAACACTTTTCCAACATTTCCAACGTTCGCGCACCATTAAATCCGTTTTTTACGCAAAATTTTAATACAAGTTCGCGTTGTTGCCAATTTAAATCCATTTCTAAAATTGTAAAAGATTGCCAACCTAACTTTTGTAAATGTCAAGCTATGACGCTAAGATTTAGAAGGAATGTCAACAGCAGATGTACCAACTTACCAAAAAAAACAGAACTCAAATCGGAAAAATAAAAACGCCACACGGTAGTTATTCCGGGAACTTTTTGATCAAGGATGCATATCGGCCGTATCTTTTCAACAATGACGCAAGAGATGCGAAACAGTCACGCACACAATAGATAACCTTATGGATTTTTTGCCTTTTGATATCTGTTGTCGACAAATTAAATGAAGAGATCGCCAAGCTTTCCATGGTTTCCGCTCATAATTGTTTCGATTCGACATCTACCTTTATTTCCGACATCTAGCATTTATTTGAATAAAAGTATCGAACGAAAACTAAGTCGATCTCTGTAAAAATTTGCAAGGAAAGTGCTTGCAGTAGGATTGGAAAGAATTATTTGTCTGGAAGGGGCCATAATTATTTTTCTGGGGGGTCCAAGCTGGAGTCTGGGGGGGTCCTGGCCCCTCCTGCCCCCCTCCTGCCCCCCCTACGGCGCGCCTATGCTCGTCGTACCTAAGATAAAACATACTCGAATCTTTTCAGTCGCGATTTGGCCTTTTTCGATTTTCAGGTAATCAGAATTGAACACCTTATGGATAAAATAGATTTGTAGAATAATGTGTACACATATGGTATGCCATTTTTAACGACTATTGCTATGAACATACATAACTAAGGTCGTTTCTCAGTTCCTTGCTTAAGTCTACGTCTACGTCTAGTTATACCAGTTATCACATCAGACCTAGCAAAGTAGTGTCTTGATTCCTTGTTGGTTTGTGTCTTGGCTATCAATCAATCTAAGCAAACGTAAAAAAATCAAATTTTTCTATGGAATTTAATAAATTTTTGATTTTTGAAGTGTCAAATAAGTATCAGCTGATCCATTTTGACGATTTATCCGAGCCTTTTCCAAACTGTTATAATAGCAATGCTATGCTGTGACGTCAACATAGACGTAGACGTAGACTTAGCAAGAAATTAAGAAACGACCTAAATATCGAAATGACGATATTTGGACAATATTTAAATTTTTACAATTATTGTATGGAATTTCTTAATTTTCACCACCTAGGTCTAGTTCTTACTTTAAGTTCTAGATTAAGTTAAGCTTTAATTTTTATTTCTTGTTATTTTTTCCATACAAGGTTTTTGCTAATCCCTTTTCCTTGTGTTAGCTTTATTCTAATCTATCTATCTATCTATATATATAAAAGAGGATAAAAGAGGATGTATGTATGTATGTATGTTCCCTATGAACTGCTAAACCGCTGAACCGACTTTGATAAAATTTTCAGGGAATGCGAAGAGTAGTCCTGGGATGGTTCCTGTGAAGTTTGGTCCCGATCGAATGAAAAACAATTGTTTGTTGACATTTTTCAATTTTTTTCGCGAATACAGTACCCTGGTGCTCTAATTGCTTGTTTGCGCTTTCCTACACTATTCCTCCAATTACAATGAAACTTCGCTGATATATTGAGCACACAATAAAATTATTTTACTGTTGGTGGTACGAGAGTTATTTCAACATTTGAGAGTATTTCAAATGATTTAGTGGTAGTTCGTTCGTTTTCGGTTCGTTATTCATTCCTATTACTAAATGATAAAGTTGGACGATGGATGGTGGATGGAGGATGCTGGATAGAGGATGGAGGTTGGTGGATGGTAGATGAAGGATGGTGGAATGAGGATGGGGGATGGTAGATGGAGGATGTAGATTGGTGGATAAAGGATGGAGTATGGAAGATGGTGGATGGTGGATAGAGGATGGAAGATGGAGGATAAGGGATGGTAGATGGAGGATGGTGGTTGGCGAATAGAGGATGGGAGATGGAGGATGAAGGGTGGTGGAGGATTGTGGATAGAGGATGGAGTAACGGAAGAAACAAAAGAAATGGGAGCAACGGGAGTAACAGGAGCATCGGGAGAAACAGTACCAATGGATCAAGCGGAAAAACAGGATCAACGGGAAAGACGGGAGTAACAGGGGTGATAGAATAGCGTGCGTAGCCGCGGTACGCGCCTAGTACATAATGTAAGTAGACTATTTACACGTCAATATAAATTTATACAAACTCCATGGATGCAAAGGATTTATGCTGATCACCAAATAATTTATAATAAATGCAATCATATTGTTATTACTAAGGAAATAAATAAAGAATTTGATTTGAATTTGAATTTCTTAATTTAAAATGATTGTATTCTTTTGTACCAGCATTTACCCCTTTCCTTATGTGCGACACTTAATACGAGACGCATTACAAATATATAATTACGCTGTAATTAACATTCAAACCGTTTTGATTTGCATTACAAAATATTCTCCAATAAAACCCACTACGCCACTGCACAAAAACAAAGACTATATACGTTACAATAGTATGCGTGCGGTATTTCCATTTCCGCTTCATGTCTATCGAGTATCTTCATTTCCTTATATTTTTCTTCATAGTTCTCCTGGTATCATCGCCAAAGGTCTTGATTCATTGGCTGATTGAGCTTCTATCGTGAGAATAGCTGCGAGGGATTCACCAATCAAAAAGTGTGCCGGCATCACCTCTTCTATATCTGGATCATCGCTGGGTCCGTAACATATTGGCCTAGAATTGGCACATGCTTCTACCCAGAGCCTTTTCTAGCGGTGGTGCAAGTGGTGCGGCGCACCAGGGCGCCAACGCCAAAGTACCAAAGGCGCCGAAGACGCCAACGTACCAAAAACGCCGAAGGTGCCCTGGCGCGCTTTGGAAATTCAGTGTTCAAACGCGCGGCTCGTTCATTTCCGTGACACTCCCCATGTACGTAAAGCGAAACGGCGCAGCACAGGCTTAGTACTGGTGCCAGAGTTACCAGTACTGGGGTACTGGGGTACAGTACTGTTTCGGGTCCAGTATGTGCCCTTAGACCAAATCACTGCCGAGTCAATGTCGATTTGATCACACCAATCCTACTCTTGGTGAAACTCTGGCCCGATGCTGGGGCGTCAGTAAAAAAAATTTATTTTATTACTTATTTATTTATTTCTTAACTACGATTTTATTTCCCTGTAAATATTTATTATTTTTTTTTATAAATGCGAATGGGTTTTTCTTACACCTTGCACACTTTTGGATTCAAACCGTAATCACGTCGCACATAAGTCCGCTACGCTACCCACTAGCCGAATCAAAATTGATTTTGAGAAACAAAAAATATTTTTGCTTATATGTGCCCAATACAGAACCGACAGTCAAGCCGATGCCGACATTGGTCTGGTAGTTCCAAAAGTACCAAAAGAATACCGATACACAAGTCTTGGCGGACAATACGATGCCAATTCTGGGCTGTGTGCACAACTTCGTTGGACTCCGGCATTTCGCACATGGGTCTCCATAAATGAACATAATGTCCCCATATTCTTCATTGGAGTACTCAGGCATTCTGCAATTGTTTTTTAAATTCTACTGACACCTTTTTCTTTTAGCAACGGCGATACGCTATTCTATTGCCGGTTTTCTACCAAACAGACAAGTATGTTTTTGTTTTGTTCATGTTTTCGAATACACGGAAAAAAAACTCGAACTCCAACAAATTCAAAACACTGTATCAACCAAACCGACAGTGTTTTATCGCCGTTTAGTTTTTGTCTTGAGCCTGTTTCAACTGAGCGAAAAAAGACTTGTTAACATGACGACTGCAAACAATTTTTACTAAGATTGTAAGGAAGCTAGCCTATCGAATTTTCAATAGAGTAGAAAGCAACCACTGCAAAAATGACATTCACACAAATATCGTCAATATTTTTTGCTGGATATAATATCTGTTCGTTTCACTCTTGATCAGTTTCTCATTAGAGACTTTCCTTCTCCCTCACAATCTCAGTGAAAATTGTTTGAAGTCACCATGTAAACAGGCCTTTACATGCCGACTGCAAACAATTTTTACCGTGATTGTGAGGAAGCTAGCTTGTCGAATTTTCAATGGAGTAGAAAGCAACCACTGCAAAAAACAAAATTCACAGAAATATCGTCATCATTCAGCATTCGTCATGTAAACCCTTACATGACGAATTCAAACAATTCCTACTGAGATTGTGAGGGAGAAAGAAAAATCTCTAATGAGAAACTGATCAGGAGTGAAACGAACAGATATTATATCCAGCAAAAAATATTGACGATATATGTGTATGGTATTTTTTGCAGTGGATGCTTTTTACGCCATTGAAAATTCGATAAAGCTCCCTCACAATCTCATTAAAAATGTTTATGTTGTAAACCGTCCTTGAAGCGCATGGAGAACTTACTCTGTCTCGAACCAAAAAACACAAACTGAACAAAACACAACTGCAGTCAGTGGCGTAGCTAGACATGTTTTTCGGGGGGGGGGGGGGGGGGGGGGGGCTCCGCACCAAAATTTTAATATTGACCAGTTAAGTTTGATATAATCTACAAGTAGCTATTCATAGTAGTAGCAGTTGATATTATATTGTTACGACCCTTTTCAAAAGATGTCGTTGGGCGCAATAAGAAGAAAACACTGGCGTGAAGAAAAAGGCGTTAGGAATAAACGACTAGATCGTAGGAGGAGGTAATGTACTTTTCTTTAGTTCATGTTCATGTGGTTTTTGCATAAAAAGGAAATATTATTTGAGCGAATTAAAATAAGCAAAGGCGAACAAAATTGAAATTAGTTGTTTGATTCTATAATCAAAATAAGTTTACAACAATATATTACAATAAAATAAAAGAAGATTCATATTAGAATTGGGAAGATTTTTAAGTAATGGAGCTCTACAAAGCCAATTTCCTATTGTGCAAAAATTATCATAGCGCTCTCTGTACCATAATGCCCCTAATAAAAGTCTTATTTTTATAACTTGCCACAAATATAGCTCTACCTACCAAGTTTTACTTGTATATCATAAGCGATTCTCGAGATTTGAAACTCGGAAACGCTACAATTTTTTTTCCCGTATAAATTCTAAGCTTTCGAAATATGATACAAAACGATTCCACAACCAGCTTTCGAACAAAATTTGGTTTAAAGCAAGGAGATACTCTAGCCCCACGATTTTCAACTTGTCACTAGAGTATGTCAATGAGACACCCAACTTGTAGCATCCCAGTAGGAAATGGAAGCATACCACGATTAATCCCGGACTACTCCTTAGGAAGGTTCGGAGACCTCGTTTTCTCCTCCATTTGACCTCCTTTTTGCAAGAGCATGTCCGCTAAAATCAGATCTCCAATATACCTCCAAAGAAAGCATTCAAAAATACTTGTAAGGGAGCTTAAAACGAGATCTCTAATGGGACTAGTTCTGCAGTAAAACTCAAAAATGGTCTTCATATAGTCCCATTTTCATCCACACGGAGCAAAACAAGAGAAGTGACGTTTTTCTGCATAATTTTGTTATTAATTTTCTTTTTTCCTCCATTGTGAGAGATAGTAGATACCTCGATATTTGCTCCCTCACGGAGTTCTCCACAAATTTCCTAGTGGGATACGCTGACGATATATGTAAACATCTTCGCAAGATCCTTCCTTAGTGCTGAGGAGGTATTTGTCAATCTTGACTCTGCCATAACGTACACAAGAAAGAGAACGCCAATCAGACAGAATACCAATTTCGGAGTATAATTTGAAAAGTATACACAACTTCATAGGTATATCTTCAGGCTAATCTGGAAAAAGACGGCAACGGAACGGACGAAATCAATCGACGATGATCTGTCGATAGTAAATAAAACGTTTTATATTTACTCTACTCTTCAAAAGATTTGACGCAAGACGGACGATATACAGACAGATTAAAAATGTTTTTTTGGGTTTTTGGTGTCTGCTTGTAATTTTTTTTTTATTTCGATCACTACACTTTGTTATATTACAATAATAAAGTACAGTAGATCATTCCACTAAGAATCGCCATCTTGCCATCTTACCATCTCGGATTCTTTTGAAAATTTGTGTACTTGAAGAACTAGTGAGAAAAATAATTGAAATACAATTTCCTTTTCAAGGATAACGATTTTGTCCTTTATCCTTGAATATCTCAAAATGTGTATCTTTAATTGTTTTCTTTTGTATATTTTCTGGGTTATACTGTTTTTCAAAACAAACAAAAAATTAACTTGGGATCTCAAGGGAATTGGAGTCAAAAAAATCTGCCAGGGCGCAACTTTATTATTTTTCCGGCAGAAGTTCAGAACGCGTTCAATTCGGGGATGCGGTGTATGTTACTATGTGACTGAAAATCTAACAAAAAGTTCGGGAAGCGGTTAAAAAAGGGTGTAACATATGAATTAAATAATTGGGTCATATTCCGGGATGCGGTCTAGAGGTTGAAAAAAACAAAACTTAAAAATAAAAGATTATTAAACAAGCCTGGGGAAGTGAAAAGATATTCGATATCTGATCAGACCTGAGAAATATGGTTGAATTCATGAAAAAGTATACAACCACTTTACACCTTCTTAGGGGTCGAATTTCAAAAAATTTTGAAAACACATTCTAGGTATTCATATGAAGAATCCGTAGAATAAAAATGAATTCTATATTTCGAAAGACCTAATAGATATATCGAAAATCGTGAAAATATATGCATTTTAAATAAACTGATATTTTTTTTTGCCCCCTCCCTTCCGAACCCCAATAAATATTCGAATTTTTTTTATCGGAATTACTTTTCTAGTTGATTTACATATACGTACCGAGTTTCAACTTCTTAGCATAAGCCGTTCTAAAGTTAGGAAAAACACCCCCCACCACCTTACTACCCCTAAAAAAAATTTTATTTTCCACCATGCCACTACTATAGCTCTATCTAAATACCAAGTTTTAGCTTCCTATCATTATAGATTCTTAAAATATAAGCATCGGAACTTTTTCTTTCTCACCCTTCCCCACCCTCACCCTCTACACCCACACCCCCAAACTTATTTTCCCTACTGGGGTTCTATTAGGCCTACTTCTGGTAAAAATTTGAAGCATCCATCTTACACTGTTACTGAGATATGAAACGTGTTATTATTGAAACATTCTTATCCCCTCCACTAACGTACTCCCCCGCCCCCTTCAAAGATTTTACTTTGATCAATCTTTATTTATCAAGCTTTATATCCAAACCGAATTTTGTTTTTTTGGTGCCACTGGTTTGGAAGATATCGTAATGTTAAGTATTTCAACCCCCACCCCCGTACGCCACTACCCCACCAAAAAATGTTGTTTCAATCTACTCTCCTAGTATAACTACAGATATTTGTTAAGTTTTAATTGCTTGCTATTAACGGTTTAGGAGATATGGAGTTTAGAATGTGTCGATCTCGACTTTTTTGCGTTTCGGACGCATTGCTTCCCCCTCCACTCCCACACCCCTTGACCCATATCATAAATTTTTTTGCAAATGGGTCCACTATCAAAGTTCTAATGAAATTCTAAGTTTCAGTCTCCTAACATAAGCGGTTGCTGAGATCTAGAAACCAAAATTTTTCGTCTAAAACGCTTCCCCACCTTCCCCCTCACACCATCTCCCCTGAAAATAATGTCAATTCAAGGGGTCTACCCAGTCTATTCCTAGAAAAAAAAATTATTTAATAGCTCCACTGGTTTGAGAGCTACGAGCCTTCAAAGGATTTTGGCAGTCGACGTACGGCGTACGGCGTACGGGGTGCGGCGTACAGAGTACGACAGACAGACGGAGTGAAAATTTTTATTGCTTTTTTCGTGTCTACTAGTCATGAAATGTACACAAAAAAAATTTGAGGGCAGCAAATTTTTTTTTTTTTTTAAATCAATAACAATACTGTATTATAAATAATAAAGTAAAAGTCTAATATTGTTATTAAGAATTATTATTATTAGCCTTAATTGAAAACCACTGATTTTCTTAGATTTTTTGACCCCGATCCTCTTCAGATCGCAAGTTAATCGCGATTGAATTATTCAAGGCTAAAGGACGAAAACTTCCAAGGATAACTTTTATTCGTATTTTTACTTTATTATTTTAATAATAAAGTATTGTTATCGACTTTTAAAAAAAAAAAATTTGGTACCCTGAAAAATTTTTTTTTACCCGTTTTATGATTAATAAACGCCAAAAAAGCAATAAAAATTTTCAGTCCGTCTGTACGCCGTACGCCGTACGCAAACTCGTTTAAGAAATTATAGTTCCCAAACCCTATGAGCAATTGAATTGATTTTTTTTTCTGAATAGACATGGTAGACCTCTTGAAGTGAGAATTTTTTCAGGGGTGATGGTGCGAGGGGGAAGGTGGGGGAAGCGTTTTAGACGAAAAATTTTGGTTTCTAGATCTCAGCAAGCGCTTATGGTAGGTGGATGAAACTAAGAATTTCTATAGAGCTTTGATAGTGGACCCATTTGCAAAAAAATTGCTGATATGGGTCAAGGGGTGTGGGAGTGGAGGGGGAAATAATGCTTCCGAAACGCAAAAATGCCGAGATCGACACATTCTAAAATCCATATCTCTTAAACCGTTAATGGCAAGCAATTTAAACTAAACAAATATCTGTAGTTGTACTAGGAGAGTAGATTGAAACAAAATTTTTTGGTAGGGGTAGTGGCGTGCGGGGGTGGGGGTTAAAATAGTAAAGATTACGATATCTCACAAACGAATTGCACCAGAAAAACAAAATTCGGTTTGGGTATAAAGCTTGATAAATAAAGATTGCTCAAAGTAAAATCTTTGAAGGGGGCGGGGGAGCATAGAAGTGGGGGGATACGTATTTTTCAAAAATATCACTTTTTATATCTCAATAACAGTGTAAGATAGATGGTTTAAATTTTAACTAGAACTAGGCCCAATAGAATCTTAGAAGAGAAAAATAAATTTAAAGATGGGGGTGTAGAGGGTGAGGGTGGGGAAGGGTGAGAAGAAAAAAGTTCCGATGCTTATATCTTAAGAACTTGTAATGATATAAACCTTAAACTTCGTATTTAGATAGAACTATATTAGTGGCGTAGTAGAAAAATAAAATTTTTTTTAGGTGTAGCATGGTGCGAGGGTGGGGGGTGTTTTTCCTAACTTTTGAACGGCTTACGCTAGAAAGTTGAAACTCGGTACGTATATGTAAATCAACTAGAAAAGTAATTCTAATAAAAAAAAACTTCAATAATCATTGGGGTTCAGAAGGGGGGGGGGCTGAAAAAAATTTCAGTGAATATAAAATGCATATATTTTCACGATTTTCGTCATATCTACTAGGTTTTTCGAAATATTGAATTCATTTTTATTCTACGGATTCTTCATATGAATACCTAGAACGTGTTTTCAAGATTTTTTGAAATTCGACTCCTAAGAGGGTGTAAAGTGGTTGTATACTTTTTCATAAATTCCACCATATCTCTCAGGTCTGATCAGATATCGAATATCTTTTCACTTCCACGGGCTTGTTTAATAATCTTCTATTCTTAAGTTTTTTTCTTTTCCAACCTCTAGACCGCATCCCGAAATATGACCCAATTAAATAGTTCATATATTACACTCTATTCTAACCGTTTCCCGAACTTTTTGTTAGATTTTCAGTCACATAGTAACATACACCGCATCCCCGAATTAAACACGTTCCGAACTTCTGCCGGAAAAATAATAAAGTTGCGCCCAGAATGTTGGCAGTTTTTTTTATATTGCGACAAACTTGCGGTTTAAAATAAGCCTTACTTTATTATTTTACGATAAAGACTATATGACGTTATTAATTTTCGCAGAGGATTCGGATACCATTTTTGCGAAGTCTTTAACATACTATAACTAACACAAAAAAATGAGAAAAAAACAAAAAATTTCAACTATACGGTATTTGTTTCCTCACTAATGCTTTGAGTACCTACATCATTTTTCAAAAGAATCGGTGATGGTGATGGTGATGGACAATTCTTGTTGACCCAATTGCTTGAATTCATAAGCGTTGATAGCTACAACTTACTTGTATCGTTTACATTGAAGAAATATCATTGTTAGTAGAGAGATTCAACTTTTTTTATCGACCACCAGTCCATAATTGCTGGTGATCGGTCGATAATATCCTTCCTTTTGAAGTCATATTCATAAAATCACTATATGACAATATTTTGTATGCACTTGCGCACGCTTTGTAACTCGAAAACTAATGAAGTTGGAAATTAGAGACCAACAATAATCAAGCAGTATTGAAATGTCTTCACAGACTTTCGTGCAACGCTACTACATTCTAACCTTTTCGTACTGCTAAATTAAAAAAAATATAACTTACAAGGTGAGCAAATCATTTCCCCCCGTTCCTACGCCAGTGACTGCAGTGTTTCCACGAAGTGGAATCATTTCCCCCCGTTCCTACGCCAGTGACTGCAGTGTTTCCACGAAGTGGACTCAGCTAGAAAGCACTCCGAAACCTTTGAAGCTACCTAACGGGAACTGAAGCGCTTGCAATTGCATTAACGAGCGCTTTTTTGCAGCAGGGAGGTGCTCCAAAGACGCTCTTTATTCATATAAATTTAACATTTCAGAATGCTTGCAAATCACTTTGCATTTATATGAAAGAGTAATACAACTTGCTACTTCTTTTTTCCAGTAGCAAAATAAAAAACCGAAATATATAAATTAATCTTGCATTTCTCCAACATCTTTCAGAGCGCTTCTAAAGCGCCTTGCATTTATATCAAGGAGGAGTCAATACTTCATACATTTTTTTTACCAATTTTAAAGTACATACTTTATCTTTATACATATGTGATAAAGGACTCCCAAACTACTTCGATATGTAGTGCTTCATTTTTGTTTCATTAAAGTTCTCCTTAAGCGCTTTACAGCGAAGCGCTTGGAATCGTTCCCGCTGGGTACCGCATGTCGCCGGGACACGAAAAACAATATTCGAATCTGCGATGAATTCAATTACTGACCGTTTCAATGCACTGAAGAAGCACAACGAATTATTTTTATTTTTATATGATTTCAAAAAGTACGAAGCAAACAGAATTAACGGAAGTTTGCTGTAATCGTATCAAATGTTGGAAGCTGTTCTTCAACATGGAGTAAATTCAGATATTGATTTCGACTTTAGTCAAAAATGAAAAAAATGTTCAATCGATCGATATACTAAATGCCATTCAAACGGAACGCATGGAGAATTTAGTGCCCAACGTAATGATTGCTTTTCGTATTTTGTTAACAATTCCAGTTTCGGTGGCATCGGGAGAACGCTCATTTTCAAAGCTGAAGCTGATCAAAACATATCTTCAAAATGCAATGCATCAAAATAGACGCAGCGAATTATCCATCATCTCAATCGAAAAAGAAATCGCAAATTCAATTGATTATGATGATATAGTAAATGAATTTTCAACTTCTAAAGCACGAAGAAAGATAATTGCTTAATACACGTATCTCATCTCTATATGGTTATTTTTTACCTTTGAAATAAATTTCGATACATAACACCATTTAAAAATCAGTATGTTTTATTTTACAATTCTTTACAAATTTAAGTGGCGCCACTGAAAATCTGCACCAGGGCGCCAAACACCAACGAAAAGGCACTGCTTCTACCTAACAGTAGCCTGGGTGGCTTATTGGCTAGAGCACTTGCCTTCAGGATTGTGTGCCGGACTACCAGTTCACTCAGCTATAAATGAGTACCTGAGTTAAAATCCGGGTAATAATCACGGACGAGCGTGTGTGGCTGACCACTTCACCTCCTAGTGTTCCGTTGGTCTCGTAATGAAGTAACTATGGCATTACTTCAAAGCCTAGGCCCGATTTGGACCGCAGCATGAACATGGTGAGAAAAGAAATGGCCAATCAATATTTCCAGATCCCGTTTCGTCCGCACCATTAGAAACGCGCACATTGGAGACACAGTTAAAATTCTCAGAACTTCCAATTGAATATTGCATCTGCGTGTAGGTCATGGTCATGCATGAATATTAGAAAGCTATACATAGCTCACGTGTAGATGGAACTCGTAACCCCCGGAATACTAACACAAGCCGTGAAGCAGAAAGTTGTGAATGTGTGCTAGCCGACCGGACAGTTGTGTACATCTGTAAGATTTCGGTGCTAAATAATTATTCGCCGGAGCAAAGTGTTCCAATTAGCATTGCTAAAATTCGGTTTCCTACTTAACTAAACATTAAAAGGTGAGTAAATTTGAATACAGTAGCTGTGTTTTTTATTCCCGGTTAACCATAAAGCTCGAAAAAATTGCATGGCAAAACAACAACCGCACTGTTGTTGTTTTGCCGTGCAATTTTTTCGAGCTTTATGGTTAACCGGGAATAAAAAACACAGCTAATAAGTCCAAGTTATACAAATTATGTGCAAAATGTTTATTTTACAGGAATTTTGCGACTAGGAGGAAAGGAAATTCATGTCGATGGACATCACAGAAATTGACCTCGATATGACAACAAACTCGGTAATTCAAAGTAAATTTTTTATGATTAGATAAATTGCTTTTAATTTTAGGATAGTGGCCAGAACCATCAGCGCTAAAAGAAACGACGTTGGACAAAAGGATGTTCCGATATCGGCGCCGCTGGTTAAATCGCCAGGTAGTACAAGTAGCTGGTTAAGTGTTGGCGAGGAAAGTTATGTCGATGTTGGTGATGATGACGGTGATGCTGCTGCTTCGACCGGAAGACGGTCACAAGCGATGGCCGCACAAGTTGTACGCGGCGCGTTTCTTGATGCTGCCAATTCGCTTTTCGACCGGTGTACCGCTAACCGATCGGAATCTGTAGCTCAGTTCTGTAAATTTTAGTGAGAAGTGAATCGGCTATGACGTAGTACGAAATTCTCGCACGTACTTCTCACCTGGAAACGAAAACCGTTTCTGTAATCGCACATGAGAACGATTATGATAGTTCTCATCGTTCCAATCTACTGTGGAAAATTTCCAATGGAATTTAAATGGCAGTTTGCATAGAATTTAAATTTAAGGCCCGTATTATTTACCTCAGGTTATTTTCGCCTGAACCAGCTATTAGCTTTTCTGGGATATTAACTTTGATCATTAGTTAATTTCTCTGGGTGTAAATGCGTATTATTTCCCTCATAGGCCGGTTTATCTTAGCGGGTGGTTTTCCATTTGTCCATTCAAATGTCAAACATCTATTAAACATTTTTATTTTCTGTGAAAATTTTAATTTGTATTTCAGGAATAATTATCATTCCTGCCTGGGATTTTATCATGGTTGGCAAGCTAGGGGCAGTACAAACTATGTGTATGATGCGCAGGTTACACGTTCAACAAGAATCATTCGATTCCTATAGTTTTCTGAGTGTGTGCTTTCAGGTGATCGGATTTTACTGTGCGTTCAGTCGATTGAAGAATTTCAACTCCCGAACTCTTGCAGCTATTTAATTTAAATTTATTTGTAGTGTAGATTTAATGGTTTTAGACGAAAAGCTTTGGTTTCTATATTTCAGGAACCGCTCACGCTAGGAAGCTGAAACTCGGAACTTACATGATATTGTACCGATTTGCAATAACAAATTTTATATGATTTAAGAGGGTCGAAAGTTCGGAGACAAATGTGTTCACATTCAAAAATCCATATCTACTTTATGGTTAATGTCACAAAATTGTAACTTGATATTTGCTTATAGACTAGAAACTAGACGAATAGATCGAAAATAATTTTTTGAGAGTTGTTAGTGGCGTGGGCAAGATGGTAAAAAACATTTCATTGCAATGTCCTACGAACCAGTAAAAACAGTAAGATCAGAAAAAATTAATAACTGATATTATACTACGGCTTGGATACCTCCTACCACGGGGAGCACAATGGACGAACAATAACGTGTAAGTGAAGGAGGATAACTGCATCACCACCCCTTATACCATACCATACCATAGACCTCGTCCGGAGTATGACCCAATTTTGTAATTCATAAATATTATATGTGGCAGCGACGCAAGTATTCTAGCGCGACACCATTTAAACCTCTTTCCGAATTTTTTTTAGGTCTTCAGTCACACAATAACGTACACCTCGTCGCAGAGTTCTGGGCTTCTACCCAAAAATAATAAAATTGCACCCAGATTGTTGGGAGATTTTTCAGCTATTGTTATTTTCACTAGCTGCAAACAGCGTGAAAATCGGCTCACTATATGTGAGAATCAACTCACTATCATTGCTTACAGAAACATTGTTCTCACGTGTTTCCTCGATTATTCCAGTGTATGACGTCAATTACGGTGATTTCTCATTAGGTGAGGATACAGACACAAAATTGCATAAGTTCGTTCTCACTATGACGTTTTGGTGGGAAATTTCTCACTCATGTGTTACAGAACCGAGCTACTGATCATGCAACAATTGGCCGCCAAATATCTAACGGAATGGCAACGCAATCTTGTTAGCCGGGCCGCTAACGAGGTCGTCCGGCAAAGATCGCTGCTCAACGACGAGCCGAAACCGATCGATTCGGCCGGTGCTGCTACTGATACCGCTAATGGTAGCAACGACGAGACACCGGTAGTCAATTTAATTCCAACCGCCGATCTCGGTAATTGCATTGAATTACATTCGACGATGGTAATGTTATCGACGACATTCCGATCGCTCAATTGCCAGAAGAGAAAGATCTTCTGTTGGCTTTTCGTCAACGAAAGAAAATGTGTAGTGGTTCATGGAAACATCCAAAATAAATTAACGAAGACTACGAATTTGTTATTTGTATTTTCAAGTTATTCCTTTCCAATAAATTGAAGTGTGTCTTAAGAAGATGTTGAGTTCTTATTTGGCTAGGGTGTGAGTAGACTAAAGGCACCGGATGATGCGCTATGATCTCCCCAGAGTGAAGCTGTTACCGCATCTAGAGTGGAGTACTGTAATCTCTAGAGTGGAGCTGTACTCTTCTCCAGAGTGGAGCTGTAATCTCCTCCAGAGTGGAGCGCTGTAATCTCATCCAAAATGGTATGGTTTATATCATACATGTCCAGCGAACGTCATAGATTGCATTTGGGGCCTATCTATAAACCGAAATCAGGTCTGATTTTGGTATTATTTAAATAAGCCTTCCACGAGGACCTGAAGGTATCGTAATGGGCCCGTATGGCACCAAGTGAGCGCGGTGCCCTTCTTAAATCTGACTTAAATCAGGCCTTACAACTTTTCCTACAGGGATCCAGCAAAACATAACAAATTACAGGACAGGCAAAAACATTTATCGGGCAACTTAACAAGCGCACAAAAAAGACACGAACACAAAATACGGTAATTGATAAGGTCAACACGGTATCCGACACGAATTCATTGCCCTAAGTTTATTTTACAATATTTAAAATGTGCATCCCACACCAAAAAATGACAACCATTGTCATTTTTCAATCAGCCGGACGGTCGACTAATGGCTTTGAATGTGTTGAGCACAAGTTCAACTTCATGGCTTGTATAAGCATTCCGGGGGTTACGTGAAACTGCATTCTTCAGCACGCATCACAATTCTGATCAGCGTTGCCAACTATTTTTTTGAAAATCGGCTAGATGACAGTTCAAAATCGGCTAAAATCGGCTAGATCAAGCCACCGGTTTAATAAAATACGTTATAAAACGCATTGAAGTCAGAGAAGTGAGACAAAACATGGTAGTTATATCAAATTGTTGTTGTTTTAGCGTCGTTATGTCAATTGTTGTTGTTTTGTGTTGAATGCGACGACGTCTGTACTCAACTCAATCGCTGCATGCTGGTCCCTGGCTGCATGTCATCCCCAGTATATTATTTGTATATCTCTATGGGCTAGATATTATTTGAATGTTAATTTGATTAAAATGTATTGCAAACAGGAATAACACACTTACTAAGAAAAAAAATATCATTTTTTTATTCTAAATAACAAAAATACACTTCAATTCATTATACATAATTTACAAAATAAACTTTTTCCTATTTTTACACAGTTCTTTTACATGTCTTTAATTACACAAATATGTGGTAAAAAGCAATAGCAGCTTAAGTCGAGAAAATAATTAGACAGTTATCAAAATTGATAAATAAAATTATATTAGGAGATCTTATTTAATCGAATTTAATAATTTAACACAACAGTAATCAATTCATCAAACAATGAACATTAAGTTCTTTTATGCAAAAACTAATAATATGGTCGGTCTATAGGATTTTCAGATGATATCTTTTTCATCCCCTATTACACGAATCAGCTAAATTTTTGGCTGTCGGCTAAACTGAAATTTCTTCGGCTAGATCTCGATGAAATCGGCTAAATTTAGCCGATTTTCGGCTAAATTGGCAACACTGATTCTGATATTCATAATATAATGGCGATAGCCGCTGGCTGGATTGGTTTTCTCTGTCAGTAAAGTCACAATTGGATATAATAATATTGTGACGTCATAAATTGTTTAAGCTTTTTATTCGATATCGACGCAATTAATGAAGCATAATATTTTTCGAAGAAGAATGGTTGGGAATTCCGGAGGTTACATGAAACTCCCTCATATTTACTAGGATGTGCTCTAGTGATTCATCTTAGCCATCGAAAATCGCATATTGCAAACTGCATTTTTTTTTCTGAGAGAGCCCAATCCTATGGAGATGTTTTTTTATGTAGCAATGTCCAGTAAAAGCTCACAACACTCTAGGGTTCCGGTCTGACCATAACTACTTAACTTCAGATCGTGCTTGCCTCTGTATGTTTCGACTCAAATAGCTTTGACAGTCTATTGGCCGCTATCAAGTCCCACTGGGTGGAACTTTGCGACTTTTGCCATATTCTTATGTTGATTTTTACTGTTCTTAACGAAACACCGTTGTTTGCTGTGCTTAACGGTACGGTCTTATGAAGTTAGCTTCCTAATTTTCCATAGCCATTGCGTCGGGCATTCCGTTACCTTCGAAGCCGCTGAGTCCCGACATGTTCTATGTCCTGAGTTGAATGAGGCACTGAGGGTAATCCCTTTCTCTCCGAGAGAATATAAATGTTTTGATTTTTCTAGCCCCTTCTGATGTTTTCTCTAATGAAGAGGCCGGGTGTAGTTCAGTGGTTGTGATCCAGGTCGGGTGAACATTTCTTCGGCGATGTCGTGCGGTCAATTCCAATCAAGGGCGTACCGAGAAGGGGTCACAGGGGTCATGACCCTCTCCCCCAAACTAAATCGAAACATCCAAATGTCACCCAAGAGAAAAAAAATTCTACACTTTTATCGTTTTTGGGATTTATCTATTTATGCATGTATACATAGGCGCATAACGTGAATCATCTGTTGTAGGGGTAAGATAAAATAAAGGGCCTTTTCGGAGCGTCTTCATCTTACCACAATAGAGGTTTTATCTTCCTAGCTACTTGAAATGTCGAAATGCTGCCCGGATGCTACGGATGCTACGGATGTCAACATCTATGCTTGGAATATTTGAAATTATGTGGACCAGTTGGGCATCTCCGATTGTATGCAATGTCAGCTTATAAACCGTGGATTCACTCTAAAAATTATGTATTTCCTTACTGCGTGAAAAGAAAAAAATGGGAGAACCGCACAAAGTTTGTTCAGGAATCACACTCGGACAAGTTTGATTGTTTAGTTCTTTCTCGTAAGGATCAAATATTGTGACCTTTTCGCTGTTGAAGAGGGTGGATGTAATCAATTCAATTTCAGTCTCAAACGTTTAGTACGAAAGCCATTGTAAGTGTTCCACGATATTTTGGGCGAAAAAGGATATCTACGAACTTACCAACATAACCAATATCACATCCGGTCCGTTGTAGAAGGGAAACACTTTCTGATAAGACGTCATTAGCGTGAAACTTAACTAAAAGAAAACTGAGAACGTCTTGAGCCTATATTCAAAACAATTCAATTTTGTGGCCGCTCATTATTTTCGAGACCTTCCACACCTTTAACTTCAACAAGTAAGAACGACCCCGTTTTTGAATCTACAGCCGCCTTATCAAATGAAAATAAATTTAGAGCCGCTTCATAATAGAGGCAGGGGACACAAAATTATATACTAGTGAAGTAGGTTGGAATAGCAATAGGCACAGACAGTTGTTCTGGAATGGCTTCAGACGTAAAGGGAGCAATTAAAGAGTTGCTTAAGAGGGCTGCAAGTGCAAAATGGTGTCTTTGTAGTAATCACGCAATAATCAACTAATCAACAAATCAGAATCTGAGCGTAACATTGATGTTTGAACCTCAAATATAAAGTTTGAGGTTCAAACATATCGGTTACGTAAACCTAACGTAATTTCACCTCAGTCAAAGTTTATGTACAATACAGTACAAAATTTGTGGGCCACGCTGTGGGCAACAAGCTAGTGCCGACTATCGTTGGGAGGACCAACGGTATTGCAAGCTGCGTGGCCCTATAAATGGCCCGGCTGCTTTGAAACGGGTCTCTTTTCTATTCTTGATTTTGATTTACACGATTGTCCTAGCAGCATTGCGCTCGAGGCTTATTTAGCGTTCTATCGACTAAACCAACATCAAAGGTATTTTTCATTCCTCTTTCCTATTAACGACAATTCAACGGAACTCATTAAAGATCGACTTTATGCTGAAATTAGCTGGGGACGGTCTTTCATGAGTAATACGTTGCTCCAAACAAAAGGTATCACCAGCCAAGCTAGTGAAGAATGGTTGTTCATCCCATAATTGCACCTTTATAAAAAAAAAAAAAAATTTGTTTGTTTCCCTCGATCAAAGTTTGGTAGTCCATTAGTTTTCGACTTACGTTTAATTTCGGCGAACTCAAATCCTCTCATTTTTCTGCCATTCTTCCTGCCTCAAAACGGCTCGTGTTCTCTAGCGGGCATCGTACCAAAACCTGCCATTTTATTTGCGAAATTTCGTCATATCCAAGTTCATTCTTGCCCACGATCCCCTGATCGTGAACATCAAGTGTAGGCGAGTTTTATTAAAAACTTATTGGCTTATCTGTAAGATCAGTGGAGCACGAGTACGTTGTATAGGTGCAGAAATGGGCGAATGAGCTAAATGACGATGGAAGTAAACCTGAAACTGTTTTGCAAGTTCTTGTGGCAAGAATCTGTACCCATATATTGAAACCACCACAGACCACAGAGAGAAGTTTTCGCCTTTGCGGAAACTAAAAACATAGCTAAGAGTTAAAATGGAAAATGGATGAGGAGCGTTTGACTGGACTAGCGTTAATGGATGTCCATCAAGACATTGAGTTGGATGTTGAAAAAATTATTACCAGGTTCGTAAAAAAATCCGACAGGCGTCTTGAATTTGTTATTTAAAAAATTATAGATAAATACTGGTACCTAAGATAAATGTGCACCGCTCTACTTCCGAATTAAATACCTTAGCACTGTCTTAATTTTTTTTTCAGTTGGCTCTCCGCTCCTTCTAGTTCTTGTGACCCTCCCCAAAACATAATTCTGTATACGCCCCTGCTTCTAACTCTACGCATAAATTATTTATAAGAATTGAATTGGCTTTGCAATATTAGTGTGTACACTAAGTTAACAGTTCGGAATGATTAATAAGATCACTACTAAAAGACTTAACACTGAGCAGATGAGTTCTGTTTACATACTTATCCGATTCACAAATCACAAACACCATCAAAGATACTAGTTAATTTGATAAAGAAAACATTGCTGTTCTAGTAGATCATATTACAGTCAATCAACTCCAAAAATTATGAACACCTACTAGATAACTGCGATATCCGGCTCGATTTCCAACCTCCCATCCCCAAACTGACTGAATTGTATTTGTCCTACTTCGCTCTGGCCTACGTTGGCCCAACATGTAATTGGGGTGTAACACAATACAATTATTGCATGCAACGACCAATTTGGCCAATAATTGGTACTAGGGATGGGTCATTCACGAGTGACTGTTTTAAAAGAAGACTTCCTTGAAGTGAGTGAGTGAAGTAACTCACTCATTTTGGTAAACTGCAGGTTCATTCGACATGTGACAAAAAAATTAAAAATATATACTATATACTATATATCTACGCATGAACGAAAAACAGAGACTAAAGGCTCGTATACACTAGCTAGTAACTTGCGACATTTCTTGCTAGAGTAATTTGCTGCAATGTTAACACTATTTGTCAAGTTGCAGCAATTTTACTCTAGCAAGTAGCTCTACAATAAACTTGCAAGTAAAACTTGCTCTTCCGTGTACACTTCATCATCAAAGTTTCGTTGAACTGTCAAAACGAAAAAGAAAAATACCACAACTCCGGATAAAGTTCCACATTGGTAATGAACAAAACCGTGCCCTCGGAACTCCACTTGGATTTCCGTTCATATTTCACACGTAAACTATAGAACTATGACACCCAAAACTGAACTGAACCTCACTTCCAATGCAACTGTACTGACTTGCCGAAAAATTTCGGAACCGATCGGAACTTTCTTGCCAGATTTCAACTCTCGCAAGTGGCGTGTACATTCACAGCTTGCTTGAAAAGGCATTTGCTGGCTGGAGCAAAAACTTGGGCAAATGCGCTTTCGGAACCGTGTACACATGCAGCAATAAATGTCTTAGAGCTACTCCAACCAGTTTTGCTTGCTAATGTATACGAGCCTTAACAGAGTGAACCGTACGAACACGGGGAGAAAGAAGCTAATCAGTCAACTGACACGCTAATCAGACAAGTTCGCGTTTTGCCCGTCTCCTCAGGCTCAGAGACGGAAAACACACCCAACGAAGAACACCCCTAATTTAAATCTTCGCAAAGTATCAGCTCTTCTCTCTTAGTAGGTCAAATAATTTTAATAATAATTATTTTAATAATAAAGTATTTATTTTCGTTTGAAACTTAAATTTTATCAGAAACATTTAATTACATAGTTTCAAGACAAAAGAGATGCTTGATAAGTACAAATTTATGATATTTATTGTATATAGCGAGCTGGGACATCATTAAAATTAGATCCTTATTTATTTACCCATAATTGAATTTTGAAACCATCACTGCTCAAATACGAAAACTATATAAGTAGAAACTCATGCTCAATTTTAAGAATAGGCATTACCGTTAGAGATGGGAACTTCGGATCTTTTCAATGAACCGGTTTACCGGATCCTCGCTCTTTTCATTGAACCGGCTCTTTGAGCCGGTTCAAAAGATCCAGGTGGATCTTTTGCACTGCCGTACAAGGGAACTGCAGATTAATATTGAAAAACCGAAAACTAATTTAAAAAAAGAAATTTTTAATACATTATGAGCTTTAATGAAAATTCTCAAAGTTGATTATGTTAAGGCAATGCTGAATAAAGCGGGAAATAATAAGAAAGTAGTTTTAAAAAAATATTGGCTCTAGTCCTGGATTTGACGGCATAACTATTGAATGTCTAAAAATATTAAAAGATTTTATTTCAAGGCCTCTTACACACTTAATGGTTTTTAACCTTTCGAAGAGTGTATTCTCTAAACTCAACAATTATTAACTTATTTCCTATATTATGTAGGTACAACGTTAGAAAAATAATTGAAAAGGTTGCAAAAAAGAAATTAATGAGTTTCTATAAAACACATGAAATATTAAACGAAAATGAAAATATGTATTTCTATCGCAAGAACGAACATATGTATCTCCCTTTTTTCCTATACCTAAATATTTAATTTTATATCTAGAATAAAAATAACATATATATACAAAAATGTTCAAAGTGGACAAATCAAAGCTGATATAAACACTTTACTCAGTGGTACACAGAAAATAATTCTCTTGATACATTTCGCATGTTTTTTACATTTCAATAATATTGTACACGTTATGCAACAGAACTGAAAAATTACCCAGTATAAACATAATAGATAGGATAATATACATATGTTTACAATGCTATGTTTCATGAATAACGAGATAAGAAAATGGGTAAATATTTGTATTATTTTCTTTCTATGTGCAATGGACATGGAAAAGGACTGCATTTCAAGGAAAGTTTTAAAGATTGTATGAAAGAAAAGGGTGCCACGGTCCTAAGAAAAAAAAGGTGTAAAAATTGAGCCTCAAAATTGTATAAACAAGTAATTCAAATCTGCGACCTACATCTGCGGTATAATGTAGTCCGCATGAAAAAATCGAGGTCCGGCTCAAAGAAAAAAGGTTTGAATATTGAGCCCCAAGACTACCTACACATAGTGCGCTTACACTCACCCTTGAGGGTGTACACAAATGGAAGTGTGCTTCGAAGAAAAGTTGAGAGCTGATGGACTTGTGCGACTGCACGAGCCATCTGATTGGTTGATTTTTTGGCGGGATAGAGGCTCGTCGCAAACAGTGATTGGAAATGCACCATACTGTACGTACATCACATGAAAACAAAGGATCTGCGGCTATTACAAAAAATGTGTCAATTTTGAGCTTCAAAATATTATGGAAATATGTATACAAATTGAGTCGTTTTGTGCACTTGTATAAATACGTGTCCAACTCTATGATATTTTTTTTCTAGTTTTTGTATAAAAACGTGTAGTAAAGGATTTGTATCGTTACATCATTAGAAGTGTTCTCGTCGTTTAGTGTTCAACACGGTAAAATTTTGTTAAACGTTTTATTTAGTATTTTTCTTATTGAAATTGTGGGTGTTTTTAATAGTATATTTATTCTGATTATACTCGTTAAACCCGTTTAACCCTTGATTTGCTTCAATATTTTTTTGTTAAATCTCTTACGGTAAGGATATACATTAATATTGCTCAAAGTTTTTATTTCCAAAAATACGTATTGTAGGTTTTTGATATAACATGTCTCGTAAGACTAGCGAAGTCTGGAATCATTTTATTTGCTTACCGGATAAAAACGCAAAATGTCGTTATTGCTCATTAGCAGTGAAGATCTCCAAAGGCTCAACTGGGAATCTTATGCGGCACTTGAAGATGAAGCATCCAACTACAGCGATATATAGACAGCAGCAAAGTAAAGTTAGGACTGCCACAACTACCTACGAACCTTCGCAGAGTTCGAGAACGGATTCTGATGTTTTGGAGGTATCTGCTGTCACTTCCGTTTCCCAGAATGAATTGCAGCGTGTGTCTAGAACGCCTATACGACAACAGGGGCAAGCACCTATAACAGATTATGTTGTTTCAAGGAGACCCATTCCCATAAAAAAGAGTCAGGATATAGACACTCAGTTAGTTAAAATGATTTGTAGGGAATACCATCCTTTCAGTTTAGTGGAAGATCCTGAATTCAAAGCTTTTGTGAACATGCTCTGTTCGAGCTACAATTTACCTACAAGGAAGACGCTTTCTAATACTCTTATTCCACAGCTGTATTTAGAAATCAGACAAAAAGTAGAAGCGGGTGTTCAAAAAGCTAAGTCAGTTTGTATTACAACTGATGGATGAACTTCAATTAATACGGAAAGCTTTATGGCTATCACTGTCCATTTTCTTGATGACAAAACAAAACTGCATTCATATTTACTGGGATGCGTTATTTTCCATGAAAGACACACGGCAGAAAACTTGTGCGCATTTTTAAAAAATGTCATAGATGAGTGGGGTCTTACCCATAAAATAGCTGCTATTGTTAGTGACAATGCAGCCTGGGCAAATAGTGCCATATAACTTGCTTTGCCCATTATTTAAACTTAGTTGTCCAGTCAAGTGTGAAATCGATCAAAACCGTTATTGATAAAGTGAAAGCAATTGTGCAATATTTTAAGCACAGTTCCACCGCAATGGCCAAATTGTTATCAGTCCAAGGCCAAATGAACCTTCCGCCCCTAAAATTAAAACAGGATGTCGTCACACGGTGGAACTCAACATACGATATGCTTTCTCGTGTAATAAAGGTGAAAGAAGCGGTTTTATCCACTTTAGCTATTCTCAATACTACCATGGATCAGTTGACATCTAGTGAGTGGGAAATATTGGAGAAAAGTTGTGCTATACTGGAAATTCTTAAAGTAGTGACGGATGAAATTTCTACAGAGAAATATCTTTCTTTACCAAAGACAATATTATTCAAAAATGTGATTGAGAAAGAAATGGATAAATTTCTGAGTGAAAATTTCAGAAACGCAGAAATTCAAAGCTTTGTTTTGTGCCTCAAAGATCAGATGAAAACTCGTTTTCGAACTCTTGAAGAAAATGAACTCATAGCGCAAGCAACTCTACTGGATCCGCGAATAAAACGTTTTGGATTTTCAAATGATAACCTTTATTGAACAGCAAAAGAAATGCTTTGTAATAAGGTTTGCTCAATCAACATTGAGTCACAGCAAGGCATGACAGACTCCATTATTGATTGTGAAGCCGATCCTTCCACTTCTTCATCGTCATCTAGTTTGAGATCTTTACTGTGGAGGGACATCAATGATCAGGCTCAAGCATCGAAAGGAGGTAATAGTCCTCGAGCTACTGGGATAATAGAAACTGAAAAATATTTGGAAGAACCAGTTATCGAAAGCAGAATGGATCCATTATTGTGGTGGGAGCAAAGAAAATCAATTTATCCCAGATTGTACGAGATTGTACTACAAAGGCTGTGTATATCGGCAACATCTGTACCTTGTGAACGAATATTTTCGAAAGCTGGGCAAATCTTAAGCGAAAGAAGGTCGAGAATAAAGTCAACAAAAGTATCACAAGTGCTTTAAATCACAATCTTTAATTTAAATATAAAATTTTAACTAACAAATGTAAACTAATATTTTTTTTAATATTGAATAAAACTGAATAAAAGAAAAGGATGTTATTTTTGTTTCTCATTTCTTGTACGCATACATAATTACATATTTTGTTTTCATTTTAATTTAGTTTTTCTATTAATCTGACTTCATTAACTAAGAATTAATTTTTTTTTTTCATTTTATTAAAACTAAATTACCTACTGCTATCATGTATTCGAGGAAAACAAATATAACAAATATAAATATATAAAATTATTATTCGTTTATTTTATTTTGACTCCTACGATGTCCATTATATGATTCATCAAATACTTCCAATGACGCTTTATATTTTTACGGCACATTTAGAGATTGAAAGAAATTGGATTGTCAAAAAATGTATCTTCTTTCTTCTATTTATAATCTCCAATCTGTAATCTTCAATCTTTAATTTCTAATTTTAAATCTTTAATTTTTAATCTTTAATTTTTAATCTTTAATCTTTAATATTTAATTTTTGTCCATCCGCCATCATCCATCCTCCGTCAAACATCCTCCATTGTCTATAATCCATCCTTTACCCTTCATTGTTCATCATCCATCCACTACCCTCCATTGTCCAACATCCATCCTCCATCGTCCATCCTCCATCATCCATCCTCCATCCTCCAACCTCTATCCTCCGTCGTCCATCCTCTATCCTCCATTATCCATCCTCCATTGTCAATCCTCCATTGTCCATCCTCCATTGTCCATCCTCCATTGTCCATCCTCCATTGTCCATCCTCCATTATCCATCTTCCATTGTACATCCACCATCCTCCATCATCCATCCTCCATCGAACATCCTCCATTGTCAATCCTCCATTGTCCATCCTCGATTATACATCATTCATCCTCTATCCTCCATCGTTTTATCATTTCTCATCATTTTTTAACATTTTTTGTCAATATTTATCATTTTTTATCATTCTTAACCATTTTTTAATCATTATTTACCATTCTTTATCTATTTTTATCATTTTTTATAATTTGATATAATTTTTTACCATTTACTATCATTTTTTATCATTTTATATCTTTTTATCATTTTTTAAAATTTCTTACCATTTTTTATCATATATTTTAATTTTTTAACCATTTGTTATCATTTTTACCATTTTTTACAAATTTTTATAATTTTTTATCATTTGTTATCACTTTTAACATCTTTTATAATTTTTTATAATTTTTTTTCTTTTTTTTACCTTTTTTTTAAAATTTTTCACCATTTTTTATAATTTTTTCTAATTTTTTACCATTTTCTATAATTTTTTTATCATTCCTTTTTTTTATTTTTTTTATAATTTTTACCAATTTTCACCATTTTTTATAATATTTTATCATTTTTTACCATTTTCTATAATTTTTTTCCATTTTATATAATTGTTTATAATTTTTTACCATTTTCTATATATTTTTATCATTTTTTACCATTTTTTATAATTTTTTATCATTTTTTACCATTTTTTACCATTTTTTACCATTTTCTATAACTTTTTATCATTTTTTATAAATTTTTATAATTTTTTATCATTTTTTATCATTTTCTACCATTTTTTATAACTTTTTACCATTTTTATCATTTTTTACCATTTTTAATAATTTTTTATCATTATTTACTATTTTTTATCATATTTTTTCTCTATCCCTCAATCCTCAATAATCAATCCTCAATCCCCAATCCTCAATCCTCAACTATAGTTCGCGAACTATGAGGAACTATAGTTCCTCTATCCCTCAATCCTCCATCTACCATCCTTAATCCTCCATCCACCATCCACCATCCACCATCCTTCATTGTCCATCCTCCATCCCCGATCCTTCATCGCCCATCATCCATCCTCCTTTCTCCATCCTCCTTTCTCCATCCTCCATCCTCCATCGAACATCCTTCATCATTCATCCTCTATCCTCCATCGTCCATCGTCTATCACCCATCGTCCATCATCCATCCTCCATCGAACATCCTCTATTGTCCATCAACCATCCTCTATCCATCATCGTCCATCGTTCAATGTCCATCCTCCATCGAAAATACTTCATTGTCCATCATCCATCCTCTATCCTCCATTGTCCATCATCCGTCCTCTACCCTTCATTGTCGATCCTCAATCGTCCATCATCCCTCTTCCATCGTCCATCCTCCATTGTCCATCCTCCATTGCCCATCATCCATCCTCTATCCTCCATTGTCCATCCACCATCTTCCATTGTCCATCCACCATCATCCATCCTCCGTCGAACATTCTCCAATAAACATCCTCCATTGTCCATCATCCAACCTCTATCCTCCATTGTCCATCATCCATCCTCTATCCTCCATTGTCCATCCTCAATCGTCCATCATCCATCTTCCATCGTCCATCCTCCATTGTCCATCCTCCATCTTCCTTTGTCCATCCGCCATCCTCCATCATCCATACTCCATCGAACATCTTCCATTGTCCATCATCCATCGTCCATCCTCCATCGTCCATCGTCCATCCTCCATCCTCCATCCTCTATCCTCCGTCGTCCACCCTCAATCCTCCATCATCCATCCTGTTCAGATCTGTGATCTGCTCAGATATGTGATCTGTGATCTGTTTGAGATCTGTGATCTGTTCAGATCTGTGATCTGTTTCAGATCTGCGATCTGTTTGAGATCTGTGATCTGTTTCAGATCTGTGATCTGTTCAGATCTGTGATCTGTTTGAGATCTGTGATCTGTTTGAGATCTGTGATCTGTTTGAGATCTGTGATCTGTTTCAGATCTGTGATCTGTTTCAGATCTGTGATCTGTTCAGATCTGTGATATGTTTGAGATCTGTGATCTGTTTCAGATCTGTGATCTGTTTGAGATCTGTGATCTGTTCAGATCTGTGATCTGTTCAGATCTGTGATCTGTTCAGATCTGTGATCTGTTCAGATCTGTTCAGGATGGACGATGGAGAATAGAGGATGGAGGATGAACGATGGAGGATGAACGATGGATGATGGACAATGGAGGATGTTCGATGGAGGATGGACAATGAACGATGGATGATGGACGATGGAGGATAGAGGATGGATGATTTAGGATGTTCGATGGAGGATGCAGAAAGGAGGATGGAGAAAGGAGGTTAGATGATTAGCGATGAAGGATCGGGGATGGAGGATGTTCGATAGAGAGTGGAAGATGGAGGATGGTGGATGGACAATGGAAGATGGAGGATTGAGGATGGAAGATGGAGGATGGATGATGGTCGATGGACGATGGATGATGAACGATGGAGAATAGAGGATGAATGATGGAGGATGTTCGATAGAGGGTGGAAGTTGGAGGATGGTGGATGGTGGATGGACAATGGAAGATGGAGGATGAACAATGGAGGATGGAAGATGGAGGATGGATGATGGTCGATGGACGATGGACGATGGATGATGGACAATGGAGGATAGAGGATGAATGATGGAGAATGTTCGATGGAGAAAGGAATATGGAGAATGGAGGATGGATGATGGGCGTTGAAGGATCGGGGATGAAGGATGGATGATGGAGGATGGTGGATGGTGGATGGACAATGGAAGATGGGGGATGAACAATGGAGGATGGAAGATGGAGGATGGATGATGGTCGATGGACGATGGACGATGGATGATGGACGATGGAGGATGGAGAAAGGAATATGGAGAATGGAGGATGGATTATGGGCGTTGAACAATCGGGGATTGAGGATGGATGATGGAGGATGGTGGATGGAGGATGGTGGATGGAGGATGGAGGATTAAGGATGGTACATGGAGGATTGAGGGATAGAGGAACTATAGTTTTTCATAGTTGGCGAACTATAGTTGAGGATTGAGGATTGGGGATTGAGGATTGATTATTGAGAATTGAGGGATAGAAGAAAAAATGATAAAAAATGATAAAAAATGGTAAAAAATTGTAAAAAATGGTAATAAATGGTAAAAAGTTATAAAAAATGATAAAAATGATAAAAAATGTTAAAAAATTATAAAAAATAGTGAGAAATGATAAAAAATGGTAAAATATGATTAAAAAAATGGTAAAAAATTGGTAAAGAATGATAAAAAATGGTAAAAAATGATAAACAATGAGTAAAAAATGGTAAAAAATCTTAAAAAATGGTGAAAAATTATAAAAAATTGTAAAGAATGATAAACAATGTTTAAGAAATGGTAAAAAATTATAAAAAACGTAAAAAGAATAATAAAAAATGAAAAAAATATAAAAGGTGATAGAATACGATAATGAATGATAAAAAATTATAAAAATGATATAAAATGATAAAAAGTTGTGAAAAATGATATCAAATTATAAACAAATGATAAAAAATGATAAAGAATGGTAAAAAATAATAAAAAAATGGTAAAAAATGATAAAATTGATTAGAAATGTATCATTTATATAAAATAGGAAAAAGTGGTAAGGAAAAGATATGGTAAAAAATGTTGAAAAATAATTATGAAAAACTATAAAAATTATACAAATTGATACAAAATGATAAAACGTGGTAAAAATGATAAGAAATGGTGAAAAATGATAAGAAATGGTAAAAAATGAAAAAAATTTGTAAAAATGGTAAGAGTGATAACAAATGATAAAAAATGATAAAAAGTTGTAAAAAATGATAAAGAAAGATAAGAAATGGTAACAAATGTTATTTAATGATAAAAAAGATATAAAATGATAACAATTGGTAAAAAATGGTAGCAAATGTTAAAAAAAGATAAAAAAGATATAAAATGATAAGAAATGATATGGTAAAAAATGATATCAAATTATAAAAAATGATAAAAATAGATAAAGCATGGTAAATAATGATAAAAAATGGTAAAGAATGATAAAAATTGATAAATAATGATAAAAAATCGTTAAAAATGACAAAAAATGATGAAATAAAAGATTAAAGATTATAAACTCCTATTTTTTATACTCAAGATGAACATATAGAGTATTATAAGTTTAATCCAGCCCGAAAAATTTGTAACGCATAGAACCGAGCCTCGGACGAAAAAAAGTTATATAGTATTTTGTGTTTATTTTTGGCCAAAACCCCCAAATCCGTTTGCTGTCCGTCCGTCCGTCTGTCCGTCCGTTAGCACGATAACTCAAGAACGCGTTGACCTAGGAGGTTGAAATTTTGTCACAACTTGTAAAATGGAAAAAGTAAGGCTAAGTTCGTTAATGGGCGATATCCTTCCACTCCTTCGGGTAACTCCCATACAAAAGTCCTTAAAACACGTTTTCACAATTATTGCTCGAATGCTTAAAGTTAGAAACTTGAAATTTTGCATACTTAAGGTTTACAATGTTTAAATCGAAAGTATCATGCAAATCGAATGAGTCCTTCGTGAATCAGCCTAGAAAAGTCCTTCAAAAATGTATGCTTGTTCCTGAATCCACTATAACTCCAGAACGAGTTAAAGCAGGAATTTTAAATCTTACAGGAATTAGTTTTCTACCAAAACAAAGACGGAGTTCATTAATTGGAGCCATCCGTTGACTCCTTCGGGTAGCTGTCATACAAAAGTCCTTAATAAACATGTTCACCAATATTGAACGATAGCTTTAGAACGCTTTAAGTTACGACTTTGAAATTTTATACACATAAATTTTATAATAGTCGCAGCTGTAACTATTAATATGAAAAATATCCCATAAGTCCTTCATGTAGTTGTCATACAAAAATTCTGTAAATGTCCTAACTTACTTTATGGAACTCACTATAAGTGAAAAAATCGAGTAGCCACTATACAATAGTTTGTAGATGTAAGTAAAAGGTCATGTAATAATTGCTTTTGCATTCCTCAATGTTTTGATATATTTCGAACTAAAATATAAATCGGAGTTCAGTATTTCATCTAGAGTATCATACGATTGGCTTGCAGCCGATCGTGACTGCGTTATGTTTAGATTATAGATTGATTTAAGGCGTCTTCCTACCATGGACATTTTTTTTAAAAAGTTTTATTTTTATTTTCTTATAAAAAACTTTGAAATGTTATTGAAAATCGCAAAATTGCCGAAGTTACAGCTACGTTTTTTGCACGACAACTGACGAAAACCCTTTGCTATACAGCAAACAAGCTTACTTTCTTTTGCGTTTATCTCGAAACAACACTTTTTAGAACTTAGAAGATATCTCGTAAACTAGTGGGCCGATGGCTCTGAAATTTTAACACAATACTTTTGGAAGTATTATGGAAAGAGTAGAGTAGGATTTTTAAGATCGCTACATTAGTTTTTTTTTATTGACGTTTTTCGACGTTTTTCTTAGGAAAAAATTATTTTTTTTCTTCGGCTCACCAAAATTTCAAAAAAAATCGCTACGCTACATTCTAGCTACACTTCCCACGAACAAGCCTATTTTTTTTTTCATTTCTGATGCATATTAATGGAGAAAACGATGACATCATATCCCTCCTCTTGTGCGGAGGGCCTCCGGGGAAATGTGCACAGCGCCGCCATTTTTTTTTTTTTTTTTATTAAAAATTATGTTAAACGTTCCTCAAATTGTAATATACCTTGTGACCAAAAATTAAAAAAAAATTTTTATACTTTCGAAGTTATGAATTTTTTAAAAAATACCCATTTTTCGAACGGTCATGGTAGGACTTAAGGCCCGAAATTTTGAATTTTATGTTTTGTTGATTTGTAGCCATATTTTGCATATCTCGCTAAAAATTATAAGAACCAATTTATGGAGAATTAAATTGTCTATCATTTTTATCTGAACAACTTTTTTGCCAAATTATTTATTGCAAATAATAAGCGTAAAGTGTAAAATATTAGGAGATTGCCCCAGTTTTTTAAACTTTTGGACCATTTTTATTAAGAATAGATGACATATTTACATGGCAAACATGTAGAGGTCTAAACTCCCTACAAGTTTCGTTTAAACCAGTTTTTCGTGCAACCAATGTATAACGGCACGTTAAACACAGAGGCCGGGGAACTCGCAGGTATGACTACCTGCGGTCGGGACAATAGAAAGAATTTCTCGGTTGGTCTTAAGAATAGCTATTCGCACTAACGGAATTCTTTGAAATTTAGTCGTTCTCCAGCATTGCTCCATAAATTTGGTTCTCACCATTTTTAGCGAGAAATGGAAAATACGGCAACAAATTGACAAAACAGAAAATTCAAAATTTCGGGCACATGCCATATCAAATTTTGGTCTGAAACTGTGATTCCATAGTCTACTCCATCATTGGAACCTAGCCGCTTCAAAACATTTCGCCTTCCATTTAACTCCGAAATTTACTGAAATTTTGTCTCTGGTGACCGGGCTAGCCGTCCAGATCCGTAAACCGAAAAGATCCGTAGAGAAAATCTGGCTCAGTTGGATCTTTTGCTTGAGCCGGTTCATTGATCCGGCTCAGATCTGAGTTACCCATCTCTAATTACCGTAAGCTTCTGTTTTATTCGTCAAAATGAATTATTAAGTTAAGCAATAGAATTCGATACTACTAGTAACATCAATAGCTTTAAGGCGGTATTCTAGTCTAGAAGCCCGAAATGCGAGCGTTTTTTGAGGATTCATAAAAAAAAATCAATTGATATTTTTACTATCCTTTTTTTATGGCTTATTTATTCATATGTCAAGAGTACATAAAAAAATAAAAAAAAAATATTAAAATTTCAGCAAGTTATGCGTCATTGAAGTAGAGGGGGTAAAAAAAAGTCGTGTCCTGGTCATCATGATATCTACCCTCCTGGTTACCGGAAAAATAAAACTATGAATAATTTTTGATCAGTATAAATGCCAGTATCGTATGAACCAATTGAAAATTGAAAAAAAAAAAAAAATTTTCGCAAAATGGTGGCTTATTAAAAATTCGAGGTCGATTTTCCCACTAAGGTTTTAACTTTCCCGAATTTTTTAAAAATATTGAAAATGAAACTTCTAGTTTTTATTAATTCATGCGATAGAGGAATATATAAAGAATATTCATGCCAAATTTCAAGTAAATCGGTCGATTAGAACTTGAGATATTATGTCAACCGCATCGAAAAAAGTAGTTTCGAGAAAAACGCGTTTAAAGTTTTACGTTAAGTTTCAGGCAGTGTAAGTGATAGATGCATACATATAACTTAGATTTTCTTAATCAGCCATCCCAGTTCCATACATCGGGCCTTCTTCTACTTCATATTGCTGATTTTCAGCGTTTCTTTCCGCAAGACGAGCAGTTTTTCGTTCTTTTAAAGCATTTGAAGAACTGAAAACTCAAACTTAACGCACATAGAATAGAATGGGTGCTAAGTCACTAAAATGACTATAACTTTAAAAATAATTCGAATTTTGAAAAATCCTTTTAGAGCGATATTCTTGAATATCTAAACTATCGAAATATGGGAAAAAACTAATTTTCTATTTTTTCAAATTTCTAGACTAGAATACTGCCTTAAGATAATTTCCAGTTTCGCATACGTACTTCACTTACTATTCTAATATACCAAAACTGTTCTGCAGACCAATAAAACGCAAATACCTTTGTCGAAGACCTGAACTCAATCCGAGTTGCAGTTATTGGCAAGTGATTGATGGAATATTGATCTACTGATTAGGGAGGAGAAAGAGAAAGTCTGAAACGCAAAAAAAAAATTATGAATTTGTATTGTATTAAAAAATAAATAAGAAACACTTTCTACGCTTTAAAAACAATCTAAAATGCTCAGTATCTAAACTTCAATTCAACTACAGTTGTCCATTGTCCTTATGGAAGTATACAAAGTCAAATTGTCGCAAAGCTTTTTTAATTCCATTTTTTATAATATAATACCTATATAGCTTTTAAACTACATATTTTTCAAAAAAACAAAACCAATAATAATAATATTTCAAAAATAATGTCCTATATTGACTGGAGTTCAGGTAAAGGGTTTGCCAAATTCTGTTTTAAGGTTCCCACACACTGACGCGATTTATTCGCTGACGCTGCGATTATTTTGCAGCGGTCCATTCGCCTTCATTTATTTACATGGTAACTAATGAGAATGACCGCACCGCTGCAAAATAATCGCAAATAATCGCAGCGTCAGCGAATAAATCGCGTCAGTGTGTGGGAACCTTTAATCACCTAGAAAATGTAGGAACTAAAGTTCCTAGCAGACAAATTTAAATAGCAACATTAAAGAAATTGTTTTCTAGAAGAAATATAGGTAGGCAACGCCTGCTTTAGCAATAGTTGGAATAAGATGCATAAACAGACCCTACAAAGCATAACAAGAGACTTAAGACAGCTCTCAAACTCGGAAAGTACAGTCTACACTCTACAGCTAGAAACTATAAAATTTAAGTAGTTTACCGTATAGTCTGCTTTTATCTGAAGGAGGCGTCCTTTGAACTGATGATACTCCGTGATATGATCTGGATGGACCAGCGCTAGGTTGTACTCTTTTGGGATGGTAGTGAAACTCCTGAGACTCAGTCGAGTCCAAACTTAAAGACTTCATTCGTGGATTAAGTTTCTGCCGAGGTGGTGAGTATTGAGCTATTTTGGTTAATCGGAATAAAGTTTAATATATTAGTTTTCTTATTTATTGTTTTGAATAATAAAGTATTGTGATCGACATACTAAGACTTCAAAGAAATTTGTTATTTTGAAATTTTGTATTTTTACGTTTGAAGATTAGTAAGCCCAAAAAAAGCAAAAATACGATTCGACTACCTAGCCCGTCACAAACCTACTCCCTCTTAGGGGTTCACCCAATCTATCTTCCAAAAAGGGAGTAGGGAGAAATTTTTCGATTACATGTTTATACTCTAGATAAAATCATATAGAGCTTTATGATTTTAATCCAGCCCAAAAGTTTGTCACGCATAGAACCAAGCCTCGGACAAAAAAAAATTGTACAGTATTTTTTGTTTATTTGTGGCCAAAAACCTCAAACCCGCTTATGACGTCTGTCCGTCTGTCCGTTAACACGATAACTCAAGATCGCCTTCACCTAGGATCTTGAAACGTTTAATCTGGATGTTTGGTTGAGTTTGTAAGACTAAGCTCGTTAATGGGCAAAATCGTCCTACTCGTTCGGGTAGCTGCCATACAAAGTGCCATTAAAACACGTGTTCCAGAATCAAATTTTGTATGTGTTATTTTTCCAATAGTTGGAGCGAAATAAATGATTATGAAGAAAATCATATTATTATTTCGTGTAACTACCATACAAATATCCTGTCAAAATGTCTTGACTTAATTTATAAAAATCACTATAACTCAAGTAATCTTTAAGCTATGAATTAGGAAATTTATACAAATTTTTTTTGAGTGAAAACGAAGTTCGAAGTTACTAGTCAGAGAAATCCTTTTAATCTTTCTAGTATTTTCGATACAAAAAAAATATTTTCGATACAAAAAAAAAACGCTTGTTCAACAATATTTTCCGATATCTTTTGAAGGGTTCAAGCTATGAATTTGAAATTTTGAACATATTAATTTTTGAATGGTTCCAAGGAAAAGGATAAATATTGCTGTGAGCTAGGGGGTTCGCCGGGATTTCAAGTAAAACAATTCGGTTAAAATAAAACAAGTGATTATTTATTTATTCACACTCTAAATAACATTCAAGTGTTAATTTATTAATCGCACTTTACATCCATATTTGCACTGTGTTGAACGGTGACGATTGCGCCCAACAGCCCCACTCGGGCCTAGGCTTTGAAGTTACACATTAAAAAGGGTGCAATATTCCTAAATAATTACATCCGGCAGATTCTTTAATACTAAATTTGGAATTGAATGCAAGCCGGATGATTTTTTATTATTGAGGCGTTTGAACAAAAATTGAAGTGTTTCAAATGAAACGAAGAAGTCTGTTAGTTGGTTGTCTGGAATTTGATTGGCCATCAGATTTTCGCTAAAAATGACTAAAGGCTCATTGCCTTCGCTCTCATTTTTGAATTCTGTAACCTTTCCAGTAACTAATTGATTTAGTCTTTCCCTTCCCAAGTTGGAGTTCTGTATATGGATTCCCTCTAAGTGGGTCTCTAGCTAGGATCTAGCTAGGATCTAGCTTTTGGGGTTCGCCGGTTATCACGAAGTAGCCGTTTGTATCGCGGCTTGCACTTGTGATATCGATTTTCGCGTCTTCAAGGAGTTTTTGGGAGTCTGCCTGTACCTTAATCGTGGGTACGCTCGCAATATTCTTTTTCCTCAATCTAGAATTTATTTGGGCAAACATCCCGGAAGAGCCGCTGGACCTAACAGATTGAATTTTTCCCTCCATTGCCTATTACTTTCGTTCGCGAAGTTTTGTCGAATTATAGTAGAGTTCTAGCATTTTTTAAGATGGATTTTAGTCTACTCAAGTTGGGGTTATTGTAATCTAAAAATCTACGATAGATGTTATTAATTCGCGTGAGCAATTGACTTTTAAGTCTTTCGAGTTTTCGGATAATAGGGTTTTCGTAGTTGTCTAAGGTATTTTGGATTTTTCTTTTTGGGACAGTTCGTTCTATTGTGGCAATTGTGGGATTTTCTTATATTTGGAGATAGTGTTCTATCTCCGAGTTTGTTAGGTTCCTATCTGTGGGACTCAACAATTCTTCTTCTTCTGGAATTGTTTCTGAGTGAGCTTTTGCTATTCTCTTTCGAAACAATTTCCAGTTAGTTTTACTGTATTATTTATAATACAGTATTGTTATCGATTTTTAAAAAAAAAAAATTTTTGCCCTCAAAATTTTTTTTTCCACGTTTCATGACCAGTAGACGCGAAAAGAGCAATAAAAATTTTCACTCCGTCTGTACTTCGTACCCCGTACGCCGTACGCCGTACGCCGTACGCCGCACGCCGTACGCCGTACGCCGTACGTCGACCGCCCCAAAATCTTTGAAGACTCGTAGCTCTCAAACCAGTGGAGCTATAAAATTAAAATTTTTTCTAAGAATAGTCTTGGTGGACCCCTTGAATTGACATTATTTTCAGGGGAGGAGGTGTAAGGGGGAAGGCGGGGTAAGCGTTTTAGACGAAAAATTTAGGTTTCTAGATCTCAAGAACCGCTTGTGTTAGGAGGCTGAAACTTAGAATTTCTATAGAGCTTTGATAATGGACCTATTTGCAAAAAAAAACAGATATTGGTGAAGGGGTGTGGGAGTGGAAGGGGAAATAATGCGTCCGAAACGCAAAAAAGCCGAGATCGATAAATTCTAAAATCTATATCTCCGAAACCATTAATAGCAAGCAATTAAAACTTAACAAATATCTGTAGTTATACTAGGAGAGTAGATTGAAACAAAATTTTTGGGTAGGGGTAGTGGCGTACGGGGGGGGGGGGGGGGGTTGTGAAAAACTTTAGATTGCGATATCTCACAAACTAATTGGTCCAGAAAAACAAAATTCGGTTTTATTATGAAGATTGATAAATAAAGATTGCTCAAAGTAAAATATTTGAAGGGGGTGGAGGAGCACGGAAGTGGGAGGGATTAGAATTTTTCAAAAATAACACGATTCATATCTCAATAACAGTGTAAGATGGATGTTTCAAACTTTTACCAGAAGTAGGCCTAATATAACCCTAGTAGGAAAAAAAAGTTTGGGGGTGTGGGTGTAGAGGGTGAGGGTGGGGAAGGGTGAGAAAGAAAAAGTTCCGATGCTTATATCTTAAGAATCTATAGTGATAGGAAGCTGAAACTTGGTATTTAGATAAAGCTATAGTAGTGGCATGGTGGAAAAATACATTTTTTTTAGGGGTAGTATGGTACGGGGGGGTGGGGTGTGTTTTCCCTAACTTAAGAACGGCTTATGCTAGGAAGTTGAAACTCGGTACGTATATGTAAATTAGCCAGAAAAGTAATTCTGATAAAAAAAAATTCAAATATTCATTGGCGTTCAGAAGGGGGGGGGGCAAAAAATATATCGGTTAATATAAAATGCATATATTTTCACGATTTTCGTCATATCTACTAGGTCTTTCGAAATATTGAATTCATTTTTATTCTACGGATTCTTCATGTGAATACCTAAAATGTGTTTTGAGTTTTTGAAATTCGACCCCTAAGAGGGTGTAAACTGGTTGTATACTTTTTCATGAATTCCACCATGTTTCTCAGGTCTGATCAGATATCGAATATCTTTTCACTTCCCCAGGCTTGTTTAATAATCACCTAGATATTTTTAATTTTTTTTTTCAACCTCTAGACCGCATCCCGGAATATGACCCAATTATTTAATTCATCTAGTCTGGGTGGCTTAGTGACTAGAGCACTTGTCTTCGGTGCACCTGGTACCAGGTTCGAATCTGCTTGACGACAAGTAATTTTCGAAAATGGGATTGGGTGCCGGACTACCAGTTCACTCAGCTGTAAATGAGTACCTGAGTTAAAATCGGGGTAATAATCACGGGCGAGCGTGTAGTTGACCACTTCACCTCCTAGTGTTCCGTTGGTCTCGCAATGAAGTAACTCTAGCATTCCTTCAAGGCCTAGGCCCGATTTGGGCTGTTGCGCCATTGATTATTATTATGATTATTTAATTCATATGTTACACCCTTTTCTAACCGCTTCCCGAACTCTTTGTTAGGTTTTCAGTCACATAGTAACATACACCGCATCCCCGAATTGAACGCGTTCTGAACTTCTGCCGGAAAAATAATACAGTTGCGCCCAGACTGTTGGCAGATTTTTTTTATAATTAAGGATCATATTTTCCGCTTGAGAATTAATGACGAAGTGATTGTCTTTCTCATGACCAAATGTCATGAGTATGACTTGGTGGTTTCTAGTTTATTTGGGCTTCCTGCGAACGTGAAGTTCAATCGAGCATCTGCTATGCAGATATCAAGGTATGAATCACAATAATGCTTTTCGATTTTTTTTTTTTTTTTTTGAGAGAGTCCGGGCCGTAGAGTACAGATTGAAATTCCATTTGGTTTTCTAAAAGACAGTTATACATACATATAACCAACCATTACAAAAGCAACACTTAGAACTTTGTCCGGAAGCTATTAAAAATGTATAATACTTCAGAAAAAAGGTGTAAGTATCAGATAGAACTATTTCAAATTAATTGAAACGACTTAAATTTAGCAAAAAGTTCTATCTGCAAAACCAGAATTGTTATAACTTAGTCAATTTTCAATAAAATTCGAAAAAAATTTCACAAATTGCTAAAGTCAATTATTCCAAGAAGTAACAAAAATATTAATAACCTTTTATTGAAAATTACAATAGTTAGAAGAGAACAAAACTTTGAGATCGATTTTCTCGAAATGATGTCCATTGCAGTTAGAACGTTCTAATTCTAAGGTCGCGAAAAGGGTGCAATATTCCTGAATAATTACATCCGGCAGATTCTTAATACTGAATTTGGAATTCCATCCAAGCCGGATGATTTTTTATTATTGAGGCGTTTGAATAAAAATTGAAGTGTTTCAAATGAAACGTAGAAGTCTGTTAGTTGGTTGTCTGGAATTTGACTGGCCATCAGATTTTCGCTAAAAATGAGTAAAGGCTCATTGCCTTCGCTCTCATTTGAATTCTGTAAAGCCTTGTATCCACTGAGATTGTTCGCGAGCATAGCTCGCGCGCTTTGCACGTGATTGCCGTATCCACCAAAAATTGCATTCAACGTTCAGCTCGTCACTAGCGCGCCGGCATCACGCTCAGCTCGCGCGCTGTGAATGTCAACTGTACCCACTGAGCATTTTATTACGAGCTCGTGAATAGAACGGCAAGAAGCTAATAACGCGCAGCCAGGCTTGATGGATACGGTTTAAAAACATGAACGCGCCTGTTTTTGAACGGCGGCGTTTAAAATTGCTATTACAACATGTAAAGGATCATCATAACGTTATTTCCGTAATTATAAAATGGAAAGGAAAGATTTATGGCTCATTAAAATTCATTTATGACAGAAATAGTGCGAAAAACCTATTGTCTTTGCCGTTTTGGTAAGTTTTCGATATAAAGCCTCGTATCCACTGCAGCTCGCGAGCATTATTTTTGATCAATGCCTACTGCATGGTGCACTGTACATAGCATTTGACGCGCAGCACGCGTGCTATTGCATCATCTGTTTTTAGAGCGTATCCATTGTGCACGTTGCTTTTTATAACCGGCGAGCTGTGGCATGCTTAGAATTTTGACAGATACATTTTTTTGTGTGCTCGCGTTCTGAACGTGGGACGCTCGACAGCTCGCCGATGTTATTCAAGGAGAGCAAAATTGAAATCAAGACTAATTTTTTTCTTAAAATGGAAAATGTTCGATAAAGACCGTCGCTTGAAAATGAAAATTTATATTTTTTATCAATAGTCCATGTCCATTTACACTGATTGCAATCGGTTTCACTCCGCGATCCACCTGAAATCAGAAAATATATGTAGCTATTTGAAAACTGGTCGTGCGAAATGTCAAATCTGATTTCAGGTGGATCGCGGAGTGAAACCGATTGCAATCGGTGTAAATGGACATGGACTATTGATAAAAAATATAAATTTTCATTTTCAAGCGACGGTCTTATATCGAAAACTTACCAAAACGGCAAAGACAATAGGTTTTTCGCACTATTTCTGTCATAAATGAATTTTAATGAACCAGAAATCTTTCCTTTCCTTTTTATAATTACGAAAATAACGTTATGATGATCCTTTACATGTTGTAACAGCAATTCTAAACTAATTCTATCATCCAAATTAGGTACAGATACCTCTATTCTATGATGAAAATAACGAAAAACCCTAAACGCGCTACGAAGCTTTCCATTTCAAATGGAAAACAGACAAGCAGCTCGCCGCCGTTCAAAAACAGGCGCGTTCATGTTTTTAAACCGTATCCATCAAGCCTGGCTGCGCGTTATTAGCTTCTTGCCGTTCTATTCACGAGCTCGTAATAAAATGCTCAGTGGGTACAGTTGACATTCACAGCGCGCGAGCTGAGCGCGATGCCGGCGCGCTAGTGACGAGCTGAATGTTGAATGCAATTTTTGGTGGATACGGCAATCACGTGCAAAGCGCGCGAGCTATGCTCGCGAACAATCACAGTGGATATAAGGCTTAAGACCGTCGCTTGAAAATGAAAATTTATATTTTTTATCAATAGTCCATGTCCATTTACACCGATTGCAATCGGTTTCACTCCGCGATCCACCTGAAATCAGATTTGACATTTCGCACGGACCAGTTTTCAAATAGCTACATATATCTTCTGATTTCAGGTGGATCGCGAAGTGAAACCGATTGCAATCAGTGTAAATGGACATGGACTATTGATAAAAAATATAAATTTTCATTTTCAAGCGACGGTCTTATATCGAACATTTTCCATTTTAAGAATAAAATTAGTCTTGATTTCAATTTTGCTCTCCTTGAATAACATCGGCGAGCTGTCGAGCGTCCCACGTTCAGAACGCGAGCACACATAAAGCCTTGTATCCACTGAGATTGTACGCGAACATAGCTCGCGCGCTTTGCACGTGATTGCCGTATCCACCGAAAATTGCATTGAACGTTCAGCTCGTCACTAGCGCGCCGGCATCACGCTCAGCTCGCTTGCAGCTCGCGCGCTGAGAATGTCAACTGTACCCACTGAGCGTTTTATTACGAGCTCGTGAATAGAACGGCAAGAAGCCAATAACGCGCAGCCAGGCTTGATGGATACGGTTTACAAGCATGAACGCGCCTGTTTTTGAACGGCGGTGAGCTGCTTGTCTGTTTTCCATTTGAAATGGAAAGCTTCGTAGCGCGTTTAGGGTTTTTCGTTATTTTCATCATAGAATAGAGGTATCTGTACCTAATTTGGATGATAGATTTAGTTTAGAATTGCTGTTACAACATGTAAAGGATCATCATAACATTATTTTCGTAATTATAAAATGGAAAGGAAAGATTTATGGTTCATTAAAATTCATTTATGTTAGAAATAGTGCGAAAAACCTATTGTCTTTGCCGTTTTGGTAAGTTTTCGATACAAGACCGTCGCTTGAAAATGAAAATTTATATTTTTTATCAATAGTCCATGTCCATTTACACTGATTGCAATCGGTTTCACTCCGCGATCCACCTAAAATCAGATTTGACATTTCGCACGGAACAGTTTTCAAATAGCAATGTACATCTTCTGATTTCAGGTGGATCGCGGAGTGAAACCGATTGCAATCAGTGTAAATGGACATGGACTATTGATAAAAAATATAAATTTTCATTTTCAAGCGACGGTCTTATATCGAACATTTTCCATTTTAAGAAAAAAATTAGTCTTGATTTCAATTTTGCACTCCTTGAATAACATCGGCGAGCTGTCGAGCGTCCCACGTTCAGAACGCGAGCACACAAAAAAATGTATCTGTCAAAATTCTAAGCATGCCACAGCTCGCCGGTTATAAAAAGCAACGTGCACAATGGATACGCTCTAAAAACAGATGATGCAATAGCACGCGTGCTGCGCGTCAAATGCTATGTACAGTGCACCATGCAGTAGGCATTGATCAAAAATTATGCTCGCGATCTGCTTGCGAGCTGCAGTGGATACGAGGCTTTATATGTATCAGCTAGTACCGCAGTGCCTCTGGCGGGAATATTTGAAACGCTACCGCAGAATGAATCTGCGATTCTCAAACTGTGACTGACTTGAAATTTTCATCCGAGCTTTTCACGCACACACATCTAAACACACTGAAAATCGTATGGGAAGCTCTCATGTACACAGCAGACAGATAAAGACGCCGTTTCCATGTGAGTTGTGCCCAGTAAAAGAACACATAGCAAGTGCTTGGGGGTGAGCCCCACAATCACTTTCTATCGAAAGTTCTGATAGCAGGTCAGTTCTGGCCTGAGTTTTACACTTTATTTAACATCCTTTCCTCTAAAAACTGTCGGGTGTTTCTAGTTGGCCGAAGGTAACATTTAGAAGTCCTTAGGTTTTTCCAAAGAGATTGAAACGATTTCATGTTCATTCTTAAAATTTTTTGGGTCTAGTAACTTATGAATGGAAGTTTTACAGGTATCATGTGAAATGTAGGTAAACCGTATTTAAGGTATTTTCCACATTCTCATTTAATTTTAAAATAAATTTTCCCTTCCAAATATTTTTCATTCGATAGCAAGAAAACTAGCTATAGCAGGTCAGCTCTGACCAGAGTCTTACACTTTACTTATCATCCTGAAACCTCATCTATAGGCCTGTGGCTATAACTGGTACCAGAATTAAGTAAAAAAAATCTGCCAACAGTCTGGTCGCAACTTTATTATTTTTCGGAAAGTTCGGAACGTGTTCAATTCTGAGATGCGTAGGTTGGAATGTGTAGGTTACTATTTGACTGTATTTTTTTTTTTTAAATTGATAGCAATCTCTTATTAAAACAATAATAAAGTAATTTAAAAAAAAATAAAAAAATAAATAAATAAATATACCTAACTTTGAAAAATTGTATTCGATGAAAAAAGTTTAACAAATATCGCTGAGATATTGTTACCATTTTTGACTAGGTATCCTCTAAATATGTTATTAAAATTTCAGTGCAATCCGTTTAGCAGTTTTTCTCAAAAATTTTTTAAAAAAAAGTTTTTGAGTTTTTAGATCGGTGGTGGGCTGGGTGAGCTCCAAACAATTGCTCCATTATGCGGCTATTACTTCATAACGACTTCGAATTCGGAAAAATCCTTTTACATACACATTATGTGGAAACACTATATGGCTATTGCTCATTGCTCAAATCAGTTAATATTGCAATTCCTGAAATAGGGGGATTGGTTGTATAACTGTTTTATAGCATAGAAGTCAAAGATTCTATCCACGAAAGTAACAAACGTAGATAGATTAGCAGCAAACCCCGAAAGAGATCTTTTTACTCATCACATTTTATAAATTCTTTTAATAGTTAAATTACATTAAAAAAGTAAAACTTACTTTTTTCCTCGCCACCTGGCCGATTATCTAGTTCCGAAGTGCTTTTCTGCTGACGGAGCAATTTCTGTTTTACTTGGCATTTCGGAAGTTGGGAAGAGCAGTCAGCGTGAGAATTCATCTTGCATATACGGCAACGTAACCCTTGCCGGGTATGTCCTACAAAAGTTAAATATATAATAACTTGCAAATAAAAATATCAAACAGCTATATATTTAATAACTACCTCGAAGAATCTGGGAACATACATCGCATGGAGTGATTCTCTTGTAAGTATACTCCTGCAAGCTATGACTGCCATTCTCATTTGGTCTAATCGATTGTGTTCCTTCCGTTCCATTTCGCCTATTTCCGAAATTATATTATACATAGTTGTAAATGTATGGCTAATATATTTTAAGCTAAAATATAAAATTATCGAGTACGATGAAAAACATCAATAGAAATTGAAATCCTTACAAACCGATGTGGGTTTAGTCTAAAAATTGCATTAGAAATCAATAAAGGAAGACTTAAATTCCGAACAGGAATTATACCATGGATACACTGCTTGTATATAAGTTACGGTATTGAAATCATGATATGTGATACAAGATAGCATGAAACACAGCCCATACATGTTATACTTTGACATTTAATAATATTAATAATAATCAATGGCGTAGCAGCCCAAATCGGGCCTAGGCCATGAAGTAATGCTAGAGTTACTTCATTACAAGGCCAACGGAAAACTAGGAGCTGAAGTGGTCAGCTACACGCTCGTCCGTGATCATTACCCCGATATTAACTCAGGTACTCATTTACAGCTGAGTGAACTGGTAGTCTGGCATCCAGTCTCATTCTCGAAAATTACTTGTCGCCAAGCAGATTCGAACCTGGTACCAGGTGCACTGAAGGCAAGTGCTCTAGCCACTAAGCCAACCAGACATTGAGTAAAGACAAAATTTCAAGTGTCTATCAATCGTAGCTTCGACTGATAGATATTCGTGCCTATGATGCTCCGCCGAAAAGCACTTTCATTGCTAATAAAGACATGTACAAAGTGGACCATCACACCACACAACAAAGTTAAAAACGCTAAAAAAAAATTTATTTTGGAAAAATTTAAAAATTCGCAACTGTCATTCATTCAAATTTCAATGGATTTTAGTAACAGATGGCGCTAATGGCAGTTAACAGATGGCGCTAATGGCAGTTAAAAGAAGGCTAATCAGCTAAAATGATCGAATTTGTATACAAGGAAAGAGCTTGGATATTATACCATGGATACACTGCTTGTATACAAATCAAGTTATTGAAATCATGATATGCGATACAAGATACCATGATACACAGTCTATAGAAGATATTATACTTTGACATTTAGCAAAGACGAAATTTCAAGTGTCTATCAATCGGAGTTTTGACTGCTAGATATTCGTGCCTATGATGTTCCGCCGAAAAGCACTTTCATTGTTAATGAAAATATGTACAAAGTGGACCATCACATTACACCAAAAAGTTCAAAAACTCTCAAAAAAATTTAATTTTGGAAGAATATAAGAATCCGCAACTGTCATTCACTCAAACTTAAGTTTATTTTAGTAACAGATGGCGCTGATGGCAGTAAAAAGAGGGCTGTATCAGCTAAAATTATCGAATTTGTATACAAGGAAAGAGCTTGGATATTACGTTAATATCAGCTCGTTGACGTACTATATGCGCTTTATTGGGTGATACACTGGTGATATTGACGATATCATCATTTGTATACAAGCAGTGTATCAATGGTATTACGTTAATACCAGTTCGTTGACGTACTACCTTTATGCACTTTATTGGGTGATACACTGGTGATATTGACGATATTAAGATTTGTATACAAGCAGTGTACCAATGGTATTACTTTCAGTGGGACGTTACGTATAGTAAATTACTTTCATGGATCCAAAATTATCTCCTAAAGTTAATAAAGGGAAATGATTACCTAACAAGAAGCGAAAGGCTCGTATATCAACATTCAACATATTGCTACATAATTTCTAGTGAATTTCTTTAAGAAGTTTGATGGGTATACTAGTAGAAAAGGCTGCGTAGCACTTGGGTCAAGGATCAAGGTTTGTATTTAGTAAACAAATTAACACCTTTAAATTTCTTCATGAAATTGATACACTTATTTTATGGAAGTATAGTTAATCCGCAATGGTCAATCCCATACCTTAATGCAGATTATAACTTATTTCAATGTTCCAGCCTATTAATCATGAATCAATATGAAAATCTGAAATATTTTATGAGACCTCGATTAACACAAACACCTTTTTTTGCTAGTCAATAAGAATTTAAACATTCGTTATAACTAACTCGAATGGGGCGGGTAAGGCAATCACTTTATTCGAAAGAGTGGAAAAGAAAAAAATTCGATTTTTAAATATCGAGAACTGCTTATAGCAGGCAGCTAAAACTAGGTATTTACGAGGTTAAGTACGGTCACACGGTTGGAGAAGAACGGTTTTTTGGTAATTTTATCAGTTTTAAATGGATATAATTATTATAAAGTTTTTCACAAAAGTAATGTTTGAGGAACATTCCAGAATTTTTTCATTAAAAAAAAATTTCTTGAGAAATAACAGTTTCAGGAATATTTATAACGGCTGAGGATGTAATATAATTATCTAATATATAAAAATACAAGCATTAAATGGTCGGGTAGGGTCCCTCCCAAATTTTACATTCTCGAGACTACCTACCTGTCCGGTAAAATATTCCCGAAGTTTGGTTCGTGTAGGTAGTCGTTGCGAGCGTGTAAGGCGTCTGACTAGAAATGCCGAAAAGTTTTGACTTTCGAGACATTCTAAAATCCATATCTTCTAATCGGTTCAAAATCTCAATATTAACACTTATTTATAGTTTGTTGGTAAATGTGGAGAATATTAGACTTTTAGTTTTCTACTAGTGCAGGAGGAGATGAACAACTTAAGATAACGATGTCTCACGGAAAAATGTGTCAGAAAGATGAAGTTTTATTTATGTACTCGTATATGTTGACGACGGGATTTTGTAACTTATTTAAAAACTCACGCCTCATATCTGAAGAACTCTTCAATATTTTCGAATTTATACAATTTATATATTTATACAAAAATTCGACGCAGTATTTCTCTACCAGAAAAATTAAATTTTAATGGCAATTCATCACCCTAGGGGCTGTGAATTTTCACGAATCTCACCATATCTTTTTGATATTACGTCGCTTACATAATTGGGTCATTTTCCGAGATGCGGTTTAGGGGTTGAAAAGGAAAAACTTGAAAATAGGTGATTATTTAAGATGCCCGTGGAAGTGAAAAGAAATACGATATCTGATTAGACTTTAGAGATAGGTAGAATTTATGAAAAAGTATACAACCACTTTACATCCCCTTAGGGGTCCGATTTCAAACATTTTTATAAAACTTTCTAGGTATGAGCAAAATGCGACACCCCCTCAAGAGCAGTTTTGAATTTTCTAAACATAGCTGCACACTTCAACCGTTCTCCGATTTCTTTACTCCACTGCAATGTGAACTGTAATTAGCATGTACTGTAGTTCTGTAGTGCAAAGCAAAGCACATAACAGAACCGTGATAAAAATACTATAAGAAAACATATTGCTTAGGTAATAGAGTCATATGTATTTATAAATGACCTCAAAACCTCAAAATAAGCCTTTTTTGAGTTATGTCACTTTTCTTGCCTGGGTGCGATATGTTAAAGATTTCCCAAAAAGATGTCCGAGTCCTCTTTGAACATTCATATCTCTGGTAATTTTAATCCTTGAACAATAAAGTAGTGCTTACGTATATTACCAACTAACCTCTTTCAATACATTTAAGGGTAACATTTTTTTCTGCCAAATAACCCTTCATTATTTTCGCAAGCCTTACTGGATATTCATTCCCTGCTGCAGCATCCTTGTAACAACCATTGCTAGCAAGAAATTGATAACTGGTTTCGTCAGTTGAAGACTAACTAATTTAAATATTTTGAGTGCCTTTCGCTTAATTATACGTTTATCTAAAGGTAACCGTTTTGTGGTCATATCCCTCAATGCAAGCGCTTGTTCCGTATTTTCCATTGTGTTAGGTCTTGGACCAGCAGTCATTTTAGCAAGTACAGACGATGTGGATACGACGAATGTATTCTTCAGGTTGCTAGCTTCTATTGACGGTTCATTAAGGCGCCATGAGTCCGGTACGACCAATTTTGATGATTTATGACTATTTTCTTACAAATATTTCACGTTGATGGCAACAAAAAAACAAAATAAAATTACACCATTTTATTAACTGGTATGTAAGCTAGGACATCCATAAAAAAAATTCAAAACTGTATTTGGAAAAAATTCTATTAGAACAACAACCCTTGAACATTTTTTAAAATGCGTAAATTTGAATTTTTTGAACAGATATTTCCTATTTCTTGAATAATTAACATGTCATTCACATTAATATAATGCTAGAAAAAATCTTAAAGCAGGCCTTCCATAAAGAACATTTAAAAAAAAATTCATTTCTGTTAATAATATATGAAGTCAAACTGAAGCAATTTTTCACGATTTTCATAGCAAGAATTACATAAGAAGACCACATTTCATTGAAAAGTATCACAGAGATAGTATAATTAATTGGATTTCTAGAAGATAAATAAGTGAAAAAATTATTGATTTTTAATAGTTATGCCTTTCAAATAATCTGAAAACATATAACACTATTTTTTTCTGTAAAATCAAAATTAGTTCGCTGATAGACAGCGAAAGATGCAGGCGTATTGTCCACGCCAAATTACACGAACGAAAAACGATTTCAAACGATTAAAATCCTCTCAAGAAAGAAAAATCAAACAGGGACAAAAAATGGTCGAACCGGACTCATGGCCCCTTAAGATTAAAATGTCTAGCAATATCAGCTATCTATCCTTGATTGGGTAGCTGAATAGGCACGGTTGGCAGGTTCAAGAATCACAAAAATGTATTGAAGCAAAACTTGTAAATTATCTGAACCGCGTTGTAGTGAAACTGCGCTATAGAAGCGCGTTGTAGAAAAATTTACGCATTACCTGAACCGCGTTGGAAAGTACCGCATTGCAGGAGGCTCACCTGTACAAAATTTTTCAAAAGAATCGGAGATGGTAGCTCACTTTAGCGATTATTGATGGAATGACCTATAATAAGATGAAAATTTGATCGCGTAATTAGATGAGCCTTTTTTTGCTAAGTGCAGTCTATGTAGCTAAATTCACACATAACTTGATCAAATAAACTAGCCAAATCAAAACATTTTTGATAAAATTGACATTCCAAAAAAAAAAAAAAATTCCTGCCTCGGAACAATCGGTTTTACATTTTGACTTTGACCGCGTTCTTAACTATGAACCAAAAATATTTATTGTTGTTGTTAAGGGTTTCATCAGTGTAAGCTTTTCTGTTGAACTTCCACTTTAACCTCTTCCCGGACCTTGACCCGAAAAATAAAAAAAATTTCATCCACTCTGCAGGTTCTTGATATACATATTACTCTTTCATGAATCAAAGGAAAAGAGATTGCGACAGTTAGCGAAGAAAATGGTAAAAGTTCAACGCATCACGTCATCAAGAGCGTTCATTTTCATATAAATTAATAAATAACAGGCGGTTGAAACCATAGTCGAACGCTCTTAGTTACGTCAAAACAGGTGCTTGTGTCGCAATCTATTATTCTTTGATTCATGTTACTCTAAAATACTATAATATTTCTTATAAGAGCATGTAAACGTTAAATGTTAATATATTTTGTAATGTATGTATCTAAATACGTATTACTTATTTTAGTATATTATATGTAATAAAATATTTCCCTACCTTTCTAGGAACGATGTTGATGAAGCCGGTTTCAGGCTCCTAATTGCTTTGAGCCACTTTGTTTTCATTGAAGATGATCTCAACGAAGCGATTTAAGATTGCGCTCTTCAAGTCAAGATTGTTGATTATTTTTGCTAAAAAATTATATCTGTAAAAAAAAAGAAAGGGTTTAAGAAACGACTATAACAACTACACTTGATGTTCAAAATGAGGTCTTAATAGCACACATCACAATATAAAATTCAAAGTTCTCATAGAAGATATCTAAATGCTTTCATAAAGGTTATCAAATAATTCCTTGTCTACACATTCGATAATTTTAGCTGATATAGCCCTCTTTTAACTGCCATCAGCGCCATCTGTTACTAAAATCAATTGAAATTTGAATGAATGACAGTTGCGGATTTTTATATTTTTTCAAAATTAAATTTTTTTTAGCGTTTTTAAATATTTTTTTTGTGGTGTGATGGTACACTTTGTACATATCTTTATTGGCAATGAAAGCGCTTTTCGGCGGAACATCATATGCACGAATATCTAGCAGTCGAAGCTACGAATGATAGACACCTGAAATTTTGTCTTTGCTAAATGTCCAAGTATAACATATATGGGCTGTGTATCATGCTATCTTGTATGATTTCAATAACATAATTTATATACAAGCAGTGTGTTTGAAGTTAAAACATAACAATTTTGAAATTCAAACATACCGCGTAAACATAACTCACCACAGCTCAATTTCACGGGCCACTCTGTGGTCCAGCAAAGCTAGCGCCGACTGTCAACGGCATAATAAGCTGCACGGCCCTATAAAAGGCCCGGCCGCCGTTGACCCGGCCTCTTTTTCACTAGTCAATTTATTCTTTATAGGTGACTCTAGGCAGCGATTTCGCTCCGGCTGTTTCAGCAATCAATGCAAAGGTAATATAACAAAACAAGCGGAATTTCATTAGGTGGGGAACAGTTTTTCCTGAAACAAACGCAATTAGGAATTTACCAGCACAAATCTGGTCGAATGGTTGCATGCATCCCATCAATTGCATTCTTCGAACCACTGCAGTAAATCCTTCGCTATTTTTCACCGATATATAACATTTCGGTTCTATTTTTCTCCTTTCTTTGCAAGTAAGCATTCACGTTTCATTTCAATCACTGCAAGGGATTGAAAAACTGGTCAATCGCCCTCTCTAACGTCATCAAACCTCACATAATTTTTCCTTCGTAATCTCGCTACGTCCAACCCTTCCGCAAGTATCATCTTCTTTTTTTTTGTACTTATACTTGCGATAGTGTTCATAAAAGGTTACTAAAATCAAAGATAATTGAATCCTTTTATATAAGATGTCCCAACCATATTAAAAAAATGCAATAAAGCTCTATGATGAATTTCCAGTGGCTATTAGAGCTTTGTATGCTAAAATTTATCGTCCACTGTAACATCAATCTGAAAGCTCTATTTGGAAAGTCAATAGGTACGTTTTTTTCAACTGGATCAGATCAAATTGAAAAAAACGCAGTGGATCAGCCCAAAAGCTACTTTAGCAGGGTTAACAATGCTGTTTGTTAATGCCTTGGATAAACTGTGAGCTGCCCTGGCGGCAAAGTTTCGCATACTATACGACGAAACGGCACTGTACAAAGGTCATACAAACAAAGACTTTCTCAATAATTTTCTACATTCTTTCTTTATCTTACACATGGACTTGAATTCCGTACAAAATGTATTGTGTTACAGCGACTTTTCGATTAGCATATTCTGCCTGTTGGGTGCAAATACCTGCTACAAAATGAATTTAGTGCTAAATCGCATTGCGCCATCTGTGACATTGCTAAGATAGTTGCCATTTAAATAAGCTTTAAAAGCACAAAATTGATCCATCAATGATCCCATTTTGATTTTGGATCATTTCTTTCTTGTTGTTTTTAATGTAAAACGAATGATCTTGATCCAGTTGAAAAAAACGCACCTATAGTCACCGATTCCGAAATCGGTAAATATGATTGATTTGTCATTATTGTCAATACTCGCATTTTTATTTATTTCTTTTTTTCAGATTCATTTAAACGTCAGTGTGAGCTGATGTGATCGAGTTGTGAGCGCAAATATTAGGAAATCCAAGCGATTCAAATAATACTTTTGCACATACTGAATTCAGTGCGATACTCTGTGCGCGGGTTTCCACCCCTGAAGGGCTGCTTTCTTCATTTCAAGTGCGATAGACGATTCAATCTAACTTACGATTTTGATTTAGTGACAGACATTCGCGGCTAAAGGCTGGGGTACATTGCATGCGAGAGTGCTATGCGGGAAATATTAGACTTTATGAGCCCGAACCTGAAAATAAAAAAAAGTATTTTTCATTTATTATTTCGGTATTTAGAAACATATTGCGCTATGTTTCAACTCTGGGAAACCCTGAAATAAAAAGTTATAGCGTTTTGAAATTTCCATTTTTCCTTACCTTTTTGCAGTACAAAATTGCCTCCAAACTGTCATTGCGGTACAAAATTTGCCTTCAAAGTGACATTTCCCTGAGACCAGTGCTGCCATATCAAAGTTTTTGTGGAATGTTTTGCACATCAACATTACCGAACCCAAAAATTAAAGGGGACAAATGCTCCGAGATAACTGCGAGGCTAAAGGGATTAAAACTCCCTTCTCGCGTTCATGTTTGGCTAGTGTTGCCATATCAAAATTTGCGCGCGCAAATTTTGATATGGCAACACTGGTGCGCGCGCAAAAAGAAGTTGGAGCGAAGCCCAAATGCTGGCATGGCCAGCGCAAATAGATGCTTCACCGTGGAGGAACCCCCGACCACACTAATTCCGCAACCAATTCGCCCAAGAATAAGCGAAAATGCTCCTCTTAACCCTGCGCATCTTGTGCTTCTAATGAGTTTTCGGTAGAGTGCCCAGACTCTACCAATACCGCATAAACCATCAGCACCCACTCCCAAGTTTGTTGTGGTCCAATTCACCACGCCGATCTAATCCCTACAGCAATTCACCATAATTGTCGTGTAAAAAAAGGAATAGATCAGATCTGAACTCTCTATTCCAATGCTTCCTTCCTCAGAGACGGAAGTCTTCTTTTGCTTGCTTAAAACGAGAATACAGCCCAGAAATTTCTTAAATCTACTAACATAAATGGTATCCCAATCAAATACAACCTCTATGGCAAACTTAACGCCTGCAAAGGGCTTGTATATTCATCTTCCACGAGATTTATTTCAGGAGGATATACTTGAAGGGTATCTATGTATGTACGTAGCTAAAAATTATGTCCCATTGATAATCCGATTAAAAAAACCTGCCTTTGATTGATTATTTTTTGTTAGTTGGCGAGCTTTCTCCAACATACAGTGGGTTACATCAAAAATTCTAAAACTTTAGCCACTGGAGTTAGGTCGCCCATCAAAGAGCTTTTGAAATTGATATTGACATGCTTGGGACATCTTTTAGTTTCTATTATCTTTGCTAAAATCAATTGAAATTTGAATGAATGACAGTTACGATTTTAGTTACTAGTTTTTCATGGTGAAAGCTACCATTGAAGCTATTAATGTTAAGGGTTAGTTGTTCTTTCCGGTGTCAGTGGAGTGAAACTCCAATACGAAATCCCCGACTGTTGATTATCGCCGTCCCTAAGGACATGACAAATTTGGAAAGAACCTTCACTGGAGAGGCCAGTTTATCATAAGATTGTGTTGGACTAGGTCCGAAGGAGCTGTTTCGTCATCGGAGGGCATAGACTCTTCAGAAGGTGTATTCTTGCCTACTATCCGAAACACCTTGACAGCTGGTGGAATTGTTGAGGAAATTTCTATATAGCGATATCACATCCAAATTTCATGACTGGGAATAATGTACTCGCTAAGCAAGCGCCGTGACATCCTATACTGAAGCCCGGTGGTGATTATGAGAAGCTTACAATCATTTGTAATGTTTTAACCAGTTGGTTCAAGCTTTTTAATGGTGTGACTTCGCTGTACTTGGTTGTAACCTTTTGGATAGCCCCTAAGGCTTTATTGCCAATTGCCAATGGCCTTTTTGCATGAATAGAGCGCAATTGTTGCTTTCCTTACTCGTTCCTGAATGTTAGGTTTCCAGTGAAGCTTCCTGTCCAAAATAAGACCCAAGTATTTTGCACTATCGGTGAAAACTAGACTGGTACCATTCAGAGAAGGAGGGTCTACGTGAGGAATTTTGTATTTCCTGGTGAAGAGGACTAATTCTGTTTTGCATGGGTTCACACCCAGTCCGCATTCAGAAGCCCAATTAGAAAGAATAGAGAGAGCATTCTGCAATATCTCACTCAGTGTGTTTGGGTGCTTCCCCGAGACGGCAATTGTAACGTCGTCGGCATAAGCAATCACTTTGCAGCCCGCCCCTTCCACTCTCAATAGTAGTTTGTTGACCACTAAATTCCACAGAAGAGGGGAGAGTACGCCACCTTGTGGTGTACCTCTGCTGACAAACCTTCGAGAGGAGGACTCGCCCAGCTTTGTGTTCACAATCCTGGATGTTAACATCAGATTGATCAGCGCGCCAAGCGAGGACTCCACTTTCAGGGTAGAAAGTGCGTCAGTGATTGCCTCTGGTCTGACGTTGTTGAAAGCCCCCTCGATATCAAGAAAAGCAACCATGGTGTATTCTTTAATGCTAAGAGATTTCTCAATGGAGCGCACGAGCGAGTGTAAGGCCGTTTCGACAGACCTCCCCTTCCAGTACGCGTGTTGTGATAATGAAAGCAATCGCTTGTCCAGATTGTCGCGGATGTATACATCCATTAGTCTTTCCAATGTTTTTAGAAGAAAGGATGATAGACTGATAGGTCGGAGATCCTTAGGACATACATGAGAGCTTTTTCCCGCTTTAGGTATGAAAACCACCCTAACTTCCATCCATGTTGTAGGGATGTAGGTTAGATCCAGACAGCCTTTCAGTATAACCTTCAGCCAAGGCAGAATTATATCCGAGGTCTGTTGTATTTCAGCGGGAATAATTCCATCCGGTCCCGCAGACTTGAATGGTTTGAAGCCCTCTATCGCCCAGAGGAGCTTGGCCTCTGTTATAAGAGCATCCGAGTTGAACGGTGCATGGTTTCTTGTAATGCCTACTCGCTCCGGTTCAACGTGCGAGCTACCAGGGAAGTGGGTGTCTAGGAGAAGATCAGTGGTTTCCCTGCTTGAGGTAGTCCAAGATCCGTCCGGTCTCTTCAGGTAGCATGGTGTGGTTGGATTTTTGGAGAGAATTTTACGGAGCCTCGGAGCCTCGATGCCTCGGAGGAACCTTCTATCTTACTACAGAAGACTCTCCAGGAATTACGTTGCGCCTTTCTCAGTTCGTATTTGTATTTGCGAAGTGATCCTTTGTAGGGGTCCCAGTCGCAAACGTCTTTGGTGCTCTTGGCTTTGTTGAACCATTGCCTGCAGCACTTCCTAAGAGCCCCGAGTTCTGCGTTCCACCATGGCGGCTTATGTCTCCCTCTTGGCCTGCTTTCAGGACAAGAGTTCGACATTGCCTCGTTTAGGGCGCGCGTTAAGGTGGTAACCAGACCGTCGAGATCAGTTGAGCTACTCGGTTCGAGTGGCGGTGTGTGTGGGAGTAAGCCACTAAGAGTTTCCCTGTATTTGACCCAGTCGGTCCTCCTATAGTTTCTAAAGGCCGATGGGATAGGTTTGTAATCTTTCAGATTAAATTGGAGGTAGCAATGATCCGAGAAGGAGTTTTCTTCAGAGACCTTCCAGTTGCTAACCATGTGTGAAATGCTATCGGAAACCGGCGTGATGTCAAGAACTTCTTGTCTATTCCTGGTTATAAAGGTGGGCTCTTGCCCTGTGTTACATAGAAGGAGGTTAGTGCTTAAAAAGTAGTCAAAAAGCGATTCCCCTCTATCGTTTGTTCGGTGCTACCCAAGACTGTATGATGCGCATTTGCATCACACCCCAGGATGACACCGGTATTGAGCTTACTAGCTTCAGCGATAAGATCGCTCATGATACTCGGTGGTAGCGGGCCCTGATGGTCGTGGGCCAGATAGGCGGAGATCAGCCAGTGAATCTTATTATTCAGTTCAAGGCTTACTGCGACGATATCAGAGTCACTGAAGCTGTGTAGCAGAAATATATTTTAACTGTTTTTTGCAAGAATGCATGCTCTTGGCTTGCCGTAATTCCTTGCATAGAACAGAGTATAGTTTGGGGTCTTGAGGCCAGTAACCACGTCATTCATAATCCATGGTTCCTGGATCAAGACAAAGTCTTCTCCATCCCTGCCTAGACGGAGAAGAAGGGAGGCTGATGCCGTTTTCGAGTGATGGAGGTTAATCTGCAGTATTCTCAGCATTAACCTCGATCACAGTCCGGTTCGCATCTGCCGGGTCTTCCGGGTCAGATACCAGCAGATCTTCCTCACTGCCCTCGGGAGGACCCGTCGAACATTCTTCCGTTCTAGCCTCTGAGCCGAGATCACTTTCGTCCGTTAAGGACGGGTGATCCCGATACGCCTGTGCTGAATTGGAGTCGTTTGGTGTCGGGTCCAGATCCATCGCCAATACGGATTCGGCGAGTTTTGAGTCGTCACTGCGGTCGACATGGGAGGCGGAATTGGTTTCCCTTTCCGAGGCTTCGATGTTCGTCGCACTCGTTCTGGGATTTCCAGCATCCGCTTTATATACCCTGAGTGTGATTTGGCCGAAGCCGAACCTCACCACACCCTTCAGGCTAGCTAGGGGGGCCAGGGACTCCTTGTTTATCACGATTATCGCGACCCTCTCGTCCCCTTCTGGCTCCCCCCTCTTAGCGATCTTCCAGTTGTGCGTTGGAAGGTCTGGATTGCAGACCTTTAAGATCTCCAGGACAGTCGCCGCATCAGAAGGTAAGCTTGGTATCCTGGCTCTTGTTCGGGGTCGGCTTGGGATGTCCTCCCTTGCCACAACCTCCAACTTAGCTCCAGGCCAAACCTCACCCAGACCAGCAATTGCTTCCTTGTAGAGATCCACCGATCTCTGATCGGAGCAGGCCACTAGTTTGACGTGGCCCTGATGCCATCCGCCGTCATGGCAGAGGGGAAGAGGACCAGGATGTTCCTTCAAAACTTTGAGGAAACCATCCGCCAGCACGGACTGCAGACGCTTCCATTTTTTTGGAGTGATCCTTTCGTCATCGTCACTTCTGTCGATGACGGCCATCACGAGGTGTTCCTTAAGGATTTCGTTGAAGGGCCTTAAAGGTGCCGCGGTGCTTGTATTAACCGTCTTGGCCCTTTTTGCCGCCTCGGGGGACTCGTCCAGCGATCTTTGTCTCTTGGACGTTTGGTCCTTACCGGATGGTGCCACACCCTCGGTGGTTAGCTTTAAAGCCCAGACGAAGGAGGCCCGTTGTTTGTCCATCCGCTGTTCCTCAGGTATGCTACTGAGACGCTTCAGGACTCCCAAGGCCGTTTTATTCTCTTTATAGAGATGTTTAGACTGAGCGATGTGGCGCGTGGAGCATCCACTTGGACCTGGTTTGGGGGCCGAAGTCTTCGTGGATGTTGAGCCGCATGGATCAGGTTTGGTTGCCGGAGTCCTTGCGGGTGAGTTGCTCAGACCAGGTTCTGTGACCACAGTCCTCGCAGGTGAGTCGCTTGGACCAGGTTTGGTTGCCGGAGTCCTTGCGGGTAACCCTATTGGGGTGGAGGAGAGGGGACTTCCGTCCACCTCTCTGGCCGGTTATTTGAGAGATCCGGACTCTGGTTTTTTGTTTGTTTTTTTGGTTTTTTTTGAATACATAGTGTTCCCACGAGTTACGGAGAACACAAAGTCCGTCTGCACAGAGATCCGCTTGTACAGATAAGGCTGATTAATCCGGAGGTCGCCAAGTATCCGGATACTCCGTTCGCGACTGGGCTATAGGGACCCCCAGCCTGGTTGATCATCGGCACGGGTCGTGTGACACCTTGATCCGGCCCGTGAGGGTGGAGTGAAAGGATGTTAGGAGATGAATGGAGGGGGGAAGGATTTTAGGAAAGGGAGGGTTTGGTGGGAAGGGGGGCTAGGGGATGGAGGGGGAGGGGGAGGTTGACTCTCTCTTAGTTTCGGGCGAACCCTACTTCAGCCCCAACACCACGGCAAGGTGGACAGTCGTCGTTGGGGAAGCCAAACGAAAAATACATTGCAGGATGGATTTATGGCAGTATCTTGCCCGGGAAAACATTTCGTAACCATACCGCCCTACAAACAAAACATCGATGATTCACATCTGAAGCATTCATGAGCGGTTTCGAAACCTTTAAGTGAAAATAGATTACCACTTAGGACAATTGTACATAAGAAGGCATGCATTTTTGAGGCATTTGGTTTGCAGGGCGGGGGTCCAATTTTCCCTTTCGCTCGTCATGTCTCTTACGTATACTAGGTCACCGACTTGAAGATTCTCTGTAAACTGCGTCCACTTTTTGCGCTTGGTTAAACTTGGTAAATACTCCTTTAGCCATCCTTGCCAAAGAGATTGGTCAAATACTGAGTATTGCGCCAGCGTTTTCTAAGTGAAAGTTCATCTGGAACAAAAAGTTCAGAACCTTTTTGAGTTTTATATCAAATATAAAAAACTGCCAACAGTCTGGGCGCAACTTTATTATTTTTCCGGCAGAAGTTCGGAACGCGTTCAGTTCTAAGATGCGGCGTAGGTTACTATGTGACTGAAAATCTAACAAAAAGTTCGGGAAGTGGTTAGAATAGGGCGTAAAATATGAATTACATAATTGTGTCATATTTGGGATGCAGTCTAGGGGTTGAAAAAGGAGAAAAACTTGTAAATAGGTGTTTATTAAACAAGTCCGTGGAAGTTAAAAGATATTCGATATCTGATCAGACCTGAGAGATATGAAAGAATTCATAAAAAAGTATATAATAACTTTACACCCCCTTAGGCAGGGCCGGTCCTACCATATGTGCAAATGGCGCATTGAATCCGGGCGCCAAATTAAGGAAGGCGCTAGTTCATATTATCTCTCCAAATATTTTGCTATAAATTTAAAACATACTTAGAATTATTAATAGAAAGGATTTCTTGAATACATTTGCCACACTTTTTCCGATGCATATTATAGATTTTGCAGGGTTTTTCCATTTTTCCATTTTTCCATTTTCGAAAAACACTCTTACAATTCTCGTTCAAGAACCAAAACATTGAATCTTTTCCCTTAAAGATATTCTCACTCTTCGATACCGACTAGTACAGCTTTTCGTTTGTGCGATCATCTGCTATTCCAATTTTGCATTCATACGTTCATCAGCTAGTACAATTTTACGTTCGTACGATTCATTTGGAGCAAGCGCTCCACGGCGCCGCATCACTTGGTGCTGATTTGATTGTGCGCTGAAAGAGCTCAGAACATGATTTCCATACAATAGAAAAAGATAGATATGGAGCGAATGCGCCTCGGTGAATTATGTGGGGAAATGGGAAACACGACATATTTGCTAGAGGGGAATGAATGTTTTTGATGAATGATAAAGAGAAGTAATGGTATAAACACAATTGAGACGAACTTCGCCAGCGGCGGTAAAAAATTTTAAATTGTACCGCAGCACACGGATGGACACAGAATTACGACGGCAAGCGGTTGGCCAAACTTTTCGGTATTTTTCGGTACAATTTTAAAATTTTGACACCGACCTTCCGCCGCTAGCGAACTTCATCTCAATTTTATGTATACCATTAATTGGTTTAAATCAAACGAGCAAATGGCATAATCTGATAAAAAATAGAGGAAAGTTTTGAAAACAGAACCAATGACATCTGTGAGAATTGTATTAACAATATGTACATATAAAAAAATTCAATTTGGAGAGATTTTAGTTTTTTCGCTCTCCAGAACAATTTTTTTTAATTTTTTTTCCATAAATGTTTCTTTTCTCGAAACTGATAAGAGACATCAAGATGACATTTTTTGGTTAAATATAGAATAGTATTGGTATTTATACTGAATGAAGCAATTTTTAAAAAGTTGATTCTAAATACTTTTTTTAGGTTTAAAAAACATCAAAAATGTTTAAATTTTCAAACATTATAAGTCAAGTTTATAATATTTTTGAAATTCCTTCATTCATTAGCATTCGATTTACTAAAATAATAAGTGTACAAAGTTTGATTCAAATCGGTTGAGCGGGTCCTAAGAAAAAGTTACATGAATTTGTATGAAAAATCGTCAAGTGAATAAGTATAATATTTTTGTTTTTTGTTATATAACTTGTTTAGGGCGACGAAGTGTATACTGCACCGGGCGCCGAAAAGTCTAGGGCCGGGCCTGCCCTTAGGGGTCAATTTTCAAAAAATCTTGAAAACACTTTCTAGGTGCGGAGAATCCATAGAATAAAAATGAATTCAATATGTTGAAAGACATAGTAGATATGACGAAAATCACGGAAAAATATGCATTCTATTTTAACTGATCATAACTTTTGCACCCCCTTCTGAACGCCAATAGATATTCGAAATTTTTTTCATCAAAGTTGCTTTTCTAGTTGATTTACATATGCACGCCAAGTTTCAACTTCCTAGCATAAGCCGTTCTATAGTTAGGAAAAACACCCCCACCCTCGTACCATACTACTCCTAAGCAAATATATATTTTTCCAACATGCCGCTACTATAGCTCTATCTAAATACCAAGTTTAAGGTTTATATCATGACAGGTTCTTAAGATATAAGCATCGGAACTTTTTCCTTTTCACCCTCCCCCACACTCACCCTCTAGACCCACATCCCCAAAAATTTTTCCCCTATTAGGGTTCGATTAGCTCCACTTCTAGTAAAAATTCTAAGCAACTGTCTTACACTGTTCTTGAGTTATGAAATGTACTTTTTTTTTAAAATTCTTATTCCCTCCACTTCTATGCTCCACCGTCCACTTAAAAAATTGTACTTTGATCAATCTTTATTTGTCGAACTTTATACCGAAACCGAATATTATTTTTCAAGAGCAATTGGTTCGTGAGATATCGTAATCTAAAGTTTTTCACCCCCACCCCCGTACGCCACAGCCTCCACTCAACATTTTTTTTTCAATCTTTTCTCCACAAATGTTTCTTAAGTTTGAATAGTGTACCATTAACGGTTTAGGAGATATGGATTCAAGAATATTGACCGATAGCTTCATAACGGTTTAAGTTACGACTTGGAAATTTTGTATGTGTTAATTTTCCAATATTTAAAACTAAATGTATGATTATGAAGAAAATCCTATGAGTCCTTCGAGTGGCTGTCATACAAAAATCCTATTAAAATATCTTCATTCAATTCACGAAACTCACTATAACCATTGTATTTATATCTTATAGTAGTATCACCAGACGTACTTTTCTGTTTCACCTGCTTACACCAGAGGCGCTGCATGCGTTTTCTCTCTTCATACTTTTATCCAACTCAAGTAAGCGTTTAGCTATGAATTCAGAATTTTGTACAAATTAGTTTTGAGTGAATACAAAGTTCGAGTTTATTTATCAGCGAAATCATTTTACTCCTTCTGGTACCTTCCATATAAAATGTCCTCAAAACATGTGTTCAAGAATATTGACCAATAACTTCGGAAAGCCTAAAGCTACGACTTTGAAATCTTGTATACGTTGGTTTTTCAATAGTTGAAGCTAAGTCTAGGATTATGAAAAAAGTCCTTTTAGCCTTTCGTGTAGCCGCCATACAAATATCCTAGCAAAATGGCTTCACATTATTTACGAAACTCACTATAACTCTAGTTATCTTTTAGATACGAATTCGAAATTGTGCACAAATTAGTTTTGAGTGAAAACAAAGTTTGAGTTTACTAGGCAGATAAATCCTGTTGCTCCTTCGGGTACCTGCCATATAAAATGTCCTTCAAACATGTGTTCAACAATATTGGCCGATAGCTTCAGACAGGTTTAAGCTATGGTTTGAAAATTTTGTATGTGCTAATTTTGCAATAGTTGGAGCTAAATGTATACTTATGAAAAAAATCCTATTAGTCCTTCGAGTGGCTGCCATGCAAATATCTTGTTAAAATATCTTCATTTAGTCCACGAAACTCACTTTAACGAAAGAAATCGTTTAGCCACGAAGTTTAAATTTTGTACAAATAAAATTTAAGCAAAAATTAAGTTGGACTGCGTCTGTCAGTGAAATTTCTTGACTCCTTCGAGTAGCTTTTATACAAAAAAAATCCTTGAAAGACAGTGTTCTAGAAAATTTGTCGATGGCTTCACAACCATTTTAGCTGTTTGTTTAAAATTTTGTACAAATATCCTCTCAAAATGTCTTCACTTAATTTATGGAACTTTCTATAACTCAAGTAATCGTTTAGCGGTAAATTTAGAGTTTTGTACACATTAGTTTTGAGTGAAAACGAATTTTGAGTTTACTAGTCAGCGAAACCCTTTCACTTCTTCTGGTACCTTCCATACAAAAAAATCCTTAAGATACGTATTCAAAAATATTTTCCCATAACTTTTGAACGCGTCAAGCTACGAATTTGAAATTTTATACACATTAATTTGTGGATGATTCCAAGGAAAGGGATAAATATATAAGAAATCGAGTGAGTCCTTCCTGCACCTACATGTGAATGTCCTTCAAAAATTACATTTTATTCCCGATAGCACATCCAGTTCAAGAAATGATTTTAAACATTAATGATATTGTTTTTAAGTTTCAAGTAGCAACTGAATGGAGGTCCTTAATAAAGGACATACAACATGCACATACGTAATTCTACTTTAGCCCCAACTACAATATAAATCGGAGTTCAGCATCATCTAGAGCAAGGGTGGCCAACCCGCGGCCCGCTTTGATTATTTTTTCGGCACGCGAGATTATTCACACAAAAAACAAAAATTTCTTGCGATACCATATTTTGACAAAAAGTGTATTGTGTCCAGGGTTTTCACTCTACTGCAATTACTACACTTTCATTACCTTTACTACGCCACTACGGTCACACTTAAATCTACTACAGTTTTGATGTGTCAACTGTCGCATAGAATATCCGACAAGCATGATCTACTCCGGAAATCAACTTATCAAGTGACAACCCTGATTGTGTCGTGTGTGTGTTCGAACTTCTTCGACGAATTTCGCTCGCCGCTTGCGAACAGTGACCATACCTAAGAACTAGTGAAAAAAAAACTTTGATTTAAATTTTTTTTTCTATCCCATTTTTTTTGTTAGTTATAGTATGTATGTTAAAGTTTTCGCAAAAATGGTGTCCAAGTCCTCTTTGAAAATTCATATCTCTGTTAATTTTTATCATAGAATAATAAAATATGACTTATTTTAAAAGAGAAGGCTGTCGCAGAATAAGAAAAATATAAATCAAATTTATCCCTAAAATTTTTTTTGTCAAGGATAACGATTTTGTCCTTTACCCTTGAATATCTCAAAATACAAACTTTTCATTTTCTTAATTTTTTTATATTTGTGTATTATAGTGTTTTTCAAAACATATTAAAAAATCAACTCTCAATGGGATCGGGTAAAAAAAATTGAAGAACATCAGTGCTTCTCAATTTACTTTATAGAAAAGGGGTCATTCCCTCAAGAACCGCCAAAAGTGTAGCCTTAAGCTCAGTACGAACCTCGATGAAAATTTTCATTCGCAAATTTACTATATATCTCTCCCATCTCCACAATGAAAAAATCGTTGTGTAGAATAATGTGGAGAAGTAAACAGCTGATCTTCTGTTTGACTTTAACAATTGTCAAAGTCACGGTTTTTTGAAAATGTAGTATCATGGACATTGATATATGGGCCCTTTTTTAACATAAAAAATCTGCCAACAGTCTGGGCGCAACTTTATTATTTTTCCGGCAGAAGTTCAGAACGTGTTTAATTCGAGGATGCGGTGTATGTTACTAGATATGTGACTGAAAACCTAACAAAAAGTTCGGGAAACGGTTAGAATAGAATGTAATATATGAATTATATAATTGGGTCATATTCCAGGATGCGGTCTAGATGTTGAAAAAGAAAAAAATTAAAAATGGGTCATTATTAAACAAGCCCGTGGAAGTGAAAAGATATTCGATATCTGATCAGACCTGAGGGATATGGTGGAATTTATGAAAAAGTATACAACCATTTTACACCCACTTAGGGGTCGAATTTCAAAAAATCTTGAAAACACTTTCTAGGTATTTATATGAAGAATCCTTAGAATAAAAATAAATTCAATATTTGGAAAGACCTAGTAAATATGACGAAAATCGTGAAAATATACGCATTTTATTTTACTGATAATTTTTTTTGCCCCCCCCCCCCTCCGAATGCCAATGAATATTCGATTTTTTTTTTATCATAATTACTTTCCCAGTTGATTTATATATACGTACCAAGTTTCAACTTTTTAGCATAAGCCGTTCAAAAGTTAGGAAAAACACCCCTCACCCCCGTACCATACTACTCCTAAAAAAAAATATTTTTCCACCATGCCACTACTATAGCTTTATCTAAATAATAAGTTTCAGCTTTCCATCATTATAGGTTCATAAGATAAAAACATCGGAACTTTTTCCTTCTTACCCTTCCCCACCCTCACCCTCTACACCCCACCTCCAACTTTTTTTTTCTTACAAGGATTCCATTAAGCCTACTTCTGGTAAAAGTTTGAAGCATCTATCTTACACTGTTATTGAGACATGAAACGTGTTATTTTTGAAAAATTCTTATCTCCTCCACTTCCGTGCTCTCCCGCCCCCTTAAAAGATTTTACTCTGAGCAATCTTTTTTTATCAAGTTTTATACCCAAACCAAATTTTGTTTTTCTGGTGCAATTGGTTCGTGAGATATCGTATCCTAAAGTTGTTCACCACCCCCCCCCCCCACCCCCAACCCCCGTACGCGTCTACCCCCACCCAAAATTTTTATTTCCATCTACTCTACTAGTATAACTACAAATATTCGTTAAGTTTTAATTACTTGCCTTTAACGGTTTAGGAGATATGAATTTTGGAAAGTGCCGATCTCCACTTTTTTGCGTTTCGGACGCATTATTTTCCCCTCCACTCCCACACCCCTTCACCCATATCATCAATTTTTTTGCAAATGGGTCCACTATCAAAGCTCTATAGAAATTCCAAGTTTCAGCCTCCTACCATAAGCGGTTGTTGAGATCTAGAAACCAAAATGTTTCGCCTAAAACGCTTCCCCCACCTTCTCCTCACATCCTCACCCCTCAAAAAACTCTAACTTCAAGGAGTCTACCATGTCTATTCATAACAAAAAATCAATTTAATAGCTAATAGGGTTTGGGAACTATAATTCCTCAAATGAGTTTGCGTATGCGTCTTAAAATAAAAGCACAACTCAAAATATCCACTTTCGACTTCAAAAAAATCCACTTCCGACAAAACACACTCTTTAGTCGGTTTGAAAAAAGAAACTGACAAATAAATTCAAACGAATGACATCAGATATCAAAATTTTCATCCCGGCAATGAAAAATTAAATAGCGGCACATTTATTGGACGGAAAAATATGGTCTCCATGCTTTCAGCGCCATCTGGTGGTGAATACGTGAACTGTCAGAACGAATGAAAATTTTCATTCGAACTCCGTACCGCAAACAGAAACCCAACGCAAAAATTTGCGATGAAAATTTTCATCCGTGTTTTTTACATGAATTTGGTATGGGAGTGAAAATTTTCATCGAGGTCCGTACTAGGCTTTACCATCGCCGATTCTTTTGAAAATTTATATACACGAAGAATTAGTGAAATTTAAATTTTTTCTTCCTATCTCATTTTTTTTAGTAGTTATGTTATGTTAAAGATTTCGCATAAAAGGTGGCCAAATCTTCTTTAAAATTTTATATATCCGGTAATTTTAATTCTAAAATAATAAAGTACGGCTTATTTTAAAGATTTTTGTTCAAAAATTGCTGTAATAAAAAAAAATACGAAAAAAATTATCCTTCAAAGTTTTTCTTCAAGAAAAAAGATTTTGTCCTTTATCCTTGAATATCTCAAAATGCGTTTTTTTTTTATATTTTATAGGTTATACTATTTTACACAACATACCAAAAACTTAACTTGGGATCTCAAGGTGATCGAGGATCAGATCCGTCGAGGGCGATGCTGAGAGGATCCAACGAAAGAGTGGACGGAGTTCGACTGCTGGTGGTGCTCAGGCTCCCAGGCTTTCGCGTACCTTTGCGAGTACTTTACTGCCGCGTGACAGTCAAATACTTCAAGGGATGCTCGTAGGTCTCAACTCCGTGGAGGATATTTCTTATTCCTTTTCCCTCTGCCGGTGCAATTACCTTGCCATACTAAACAAGCAGTTGATGACGACGATTACAGAAAGAACACAAAAAAAATTTTCTGTTTACCTGCACCCGTCAACTTTTCAATAACTAATAAGAATCAGGGACAATCGACATGGCCGGTTCAGAAGATCGTTTTTGTCGAAGCTGTCCGGAATCGGTTTTTTTCCGGAGAGGACGCGGATGCTGAACCGAGACGACTTCAGACAATGTATCCTGCAGGCCCTGGCTCGATTTGTCTGTCGTTGATGAAGATCTGGCGGAGAGTTGGTTATGATTCTGATCTCAATTGTTCACATCGACGACAGGCAGCGCCAACTTAAACTCAGGCCGCGCACATATGACAGTTCGTCATGAGAAATGCCTCGATTTTGCCTCGATTGGTGACGTCATGGCTCGATCTCCATACAAAATCGTCACTCATCGAGGGGAAATCGAGGCATTTTCGCTCTTCGAAAATTCAGTTGCGCGGCTTTTATCCAGAGGGCAATGCGACAGGTCAAGGAAATTAATGATGATCTAGTCGAGTTTCAAAGAGATATCGCCGCGCTAGCTTCGGATCGTTGGGCACTTAATAATTCTCAACGCTCTCATGAGAAGATTGTCGTATATTGGAATTTTCAAAATTTAGGGTACGTTTTCACTAATTGTCAGCGTCCCATTAAAGAAATATTTTGTTTCGGTTGTGGCACTAAGAATGTCCTCAAGCGAGATTGCGCCAAGTGTCGTAATAACCTCGCGGGAAACGGCGAGAGAGGTATGAAGAAGGGGGTGAATCATACTCAAGCAGAGAAGAGTCCCGTTCAGAATACAAGAATTATATATGTAATTTTGTCGTAACTGTTGTAATAGAAATTAGTGCCCTCTGGAAGAACAATTTACAAGAAAATGGAAATCGCGCCAAAAACGCTGGAGGTGAATTTGTAAATAAATGGATTTTGGGGTTTTCAAACTGGAAGACAGAGGACTTTGGGGGACTCTTTGTTGATTAGTGAAAGAAGACGGATGGCGGAGGTTTTTTTGTTAAAGGTTTAGAACCAAAATGTTCACAAAGCATAAAATGTTCTTAAAGCATAAAAAAATTAAAGTGAATTAGACTATGAACAATCAAGTATTAAATTATTTTTAATCAAATATTTCAATAAATTTATTTTTTTAATTTACAAATGTTGAAAAAATTTTGCAACATAATAGGAACCAACAAGACAGGCGATAAAACCGATACGGAATCCCAAATTACGCTTGCTCTTTTTGCTTTTCTTGCGTCGGGATTCTCTTCATCCGAGACAATTACTACCAAATGGTGATAACCTGTATTGGGGATTTCGTAAACCACCTCGGCGTTCTGGTGTTCCGTATTCGCTTCCGCTGGTTGACACTCTTGGAACTCATCATGTCCTATGCCTTCGTTCAAGAACGATTCTATGAGTGCCTTTAGTTTCTTTAATTCTTGCTCTTGACTATTCATCAAAATCTCTAAACTATGCATTTTCAGTTTTATCTCTTCAATTTTAATCATCCTCGCTTCCATCGTTTGTTTTTGCTGGGTACAATTTACTTATTAATTTCATGAATTTTCAACGCCGGATACTAACTGGGATAAAAACAAATTTCGATTCAACACATCTTATGGCAACCTGAATACGAATAGAATGAACAAATGCACAACTCAACTCAATGTTATAGAAAAACTACAGTTAACCCTTAAATGCCACATGTCTATTTTAGGCACGCACTCTTTGAACAGAAGGTTTGTCCAACGGAAGTATTTCAGACTGCGTGCGAATATTTTTAGTACGTTCGACGATACAAGCGACACAGTTTGCACCAGTTGCCGCTTGAAACCAACTACATTTGAAAGCTTGAAATTCAGTTGAGTTTGCGCCGCACGACGATACGCATTTTTTGTGAATTTGCGATTTTCAAACATATACATATTTGTGGTAAATCGGTCGAATCCGACGCTGAAAGAATTATTTCCGTGTTTATTATTGTGTCTAGAAAGTGATGTGAGTATTCAAAATAAAAAATTTCAAAAATTTCATCCTATTTTTGTGAGTTATGACAAGCGTGTACACACTACCTGAAATTACCTGTCACATACCCAGGTGAGTTATATGAAAAGTCGTAGAACAAAAGTTGTTCAGAATTGTCTCCTCTACAATATATAAATCTTTGCCCGAAAAAAAAAATATTGGGCATTAAAGGGTTAAGAGAAGCAATCGACTTGTTTAAGAATGAAAAGCAAAGACCTGTACCAAAATTAAGAAATGATGAGTGGTTTTTGGATTTATAAACGATACATTTAATCACATCAAAGCATTTCAGAAAAATTGTTATTGCAGTTGAAAAGTAATAACGCTCACCACTTTCCAATGTTGCAAGAATTTAAGAAATTAAAATGTAACAATTACATCAAATATGCAAAAGAAATAAGAAAACTTACAGCTGCTTTTGAAAGCCGATTTAGTAATTTAGAGCTAGACAAATACAACAAACTTTTTGAAATATATTCATCACCCTTTCATGTTGAAATCGAGTCGGCCCAGAATATCTCCAAATGAAACTGGTGGTTGACTTACAGTGCAATATTGAATTAAAACACATTTTTGAAACATCAGAATCAAAAATAGATTTTTATAACACTTACGTCACAAAAGACAAATTTTCCTATTTGAGAAATCTGGCACAAAAAGTTGTTAGCGCTTTTGGTTCAACTTACACCTGCAAAACGTTTTTCTCGAAAATGAAGTTTACCAAAAACAAAACACGCTCAAATATAACGGACGATAACCTGCAACATCAATTACGATGTGCAAATAGCCAAATTGAGATCGATTTGCAAAAACTAAGTGAAAGAGTGGAGAAACAAATATCGCACTAGTAAAATAAATATTTTTTGAAAATACAAGGTTTTCCGGTGAATACTGTTAAATTTATTTTGTGTGACGTTTCGGACTCGACTGAGTCCTTTATCAAACAATCAATCAATCAATTCGAAATGTACTGTGAAAACATTCATTAAAAATATTTTTTTTTTTTTTCTTAATATCATTTATACCTATTTTTATAAGTATAAATTTTTTTTTTTATAATTTTTAGTGTTATACAATATATTTCTTTACAATGTATGTTTCACTTCAAAAAACTGTTTATGGTGTATCAAAATCTAATATGGGGATATACCTATAATATGATATGTGGCCCGCGGAGTTGTGATGCATTTCCAAAGTGGCCCGCAAGATAATTTGGGTTGGCCACCCCTGATCTAGAGTATTATACGATTGGCTTGCAGCCGATCGTGACTGCAGTATGTTTGAGCTGTGACTTTCAACGGTCCAAAGAAGTCGACAATTTGTAGTTAAATGGAAAGAGCACTCAACAAACTACGACAATGGGCTGAAAAATGCGGTTTAGGAGTTAACCGCTCTAAAATTGTGCTGGCTCTCTTCACGAAGAAGTACAAAATCCCAGGTTTTGCGTTACCAAAGATGAGAAGCAACGAGATTCATCTTTCCGACAGCGCTAAGTACATCTTGTTCTAGACAAGAAACTCAGCTGAAAACTGAATTTGTTAGAACGCGTTAAAAAGGCGTTTAACGCATTTTACGCATGCGGAAAGATGTTCGGAAACAGGTGGAGTCTAGTGATAAGACTAATCTTAAGTTATTGGGTGATTGTGTGTTGGGAGGCGACTAGAAAGTTCACGTATCTTAGCAAGCTGATAAAAGTACAACGCTTGGCATACGTTGGGGTCACTAGCGCAGAACCATACGCACGGCAGAACTGGAAACTATCCTCCACCTGCTGTCAATGTACATGCACACAGCGCCAACTTAAACTCAGGCCGCGCACATATGACAGTTCGTCATGAGAAATGCCTCGATTTTGCCTCGATTGGTGACGTCATGGCTCGATCTCCATACAAAATCGTCACTCATCGAGGGGAAATCGAGGCATTTTCGCTCTTCGAAAATTCAGTTGCGCGGCTTTTATCCAGAGGGCAATGATGCCACCGCCAACTTAAACTTATCCAGAGGGCAATGATGATGCACATCGGGAGCATAGCTGCAAAAAGTGCTCTTAGAATCTAAGAGTTAGGCTACTGAAGAACTGAACCTGCTGGTTCATAGTACCATACTCAATGACTTCTTGGAGTGTGATATACACAGGGAAACGTTTCAGTAGTGAATTTTCTGTTAAAATCCCACACAGGGAGGACTGGAATGTATAACGCAACCTAGACAACAGGACCACAATGGTATTCACCGACGGTTCGAAAATGATTTCTGGTACAGGCGCGGAGTATTCTCACAGGAACTCGGTATTAACGAGTCCTGCAGGCTACCAAAGCATGCCAGGTATTTCAAGCGGAAACTTTTGCAAAGGTGAATGCAACAGAAGACATCACTATTTCCATTGTCAGCCAAGCAGCCATAAAAGGCCTTAGCTCGAACACAATACGATCAAAACTAGTTAGACAATGTCGTGGTATTCTTAACACTATCGGCACACGGCACAAAATTACACTCTGCTTGAATAGGCCACTGTAGAATCAAGGGGAATGAGCAAGCTGATAAACTCGCTCTAATTCTATAGAAAAATTTGAGTTTTTTTAAGTTTGCTTAGATTTACTGATAGGCTGTCGTAAAAATACACAGCTTTGCTACGTCTGACGTCATTAACTATTACCACTACACCTTTTCAACATGTATTTCAGATTATATAATATTAATTTCAGATTAGGTAAATTGTATTTCAGAATAGTGAGTTGTATTTCAGATTAGGTAAATTGTATTTCAGAATAGTGAGTTGTATTTCAGATTAGGTAAATTGTATTTCAGAATAGTGAGTTGTGTTTCAGAGTACGTAAGTTTGAATTCAGAAAACGTAAGTTCTATTTCAGAATACGTAAGTTTGAATTCAGAAAACGTAAATTGTATATCAGATAGGTACCCTTGCATTCTTTATCAGAATGTTGACATTTAACGTAATTATTGTATTGAGATCGCATTAAGTATAGGGGGAGTCCGGGTGACTTGACCATATGGGAGAGATGAACCACCTTAAATATCTCTTTCAATTTTCCCTTCAGGATGGGGGGTTAAGGTTCACGCGATACGGATCATCGGTTACTTGCATGTCACAGAAAAAGATGATAATCGGCAATTTGTTTCGGCCGTCAGTGATCGTGAATTATTGCTCCAGAAGCAAAAATAAAATTTCTTGTTTATATCATCGCCATTCCTTTATCTACATATAAAGACTTGTACAGACATTCGATCTTAATTGCACCATAAATTATCGCTGTTTGAGACAATCGAAGTTTTATTATTCTATTGTTTATATTTTTTCGGGAAACTGCATCGAAGTCGGGAAAGTGCTGGGCGGTAGATTTGAACCACTACTACATAGGGTTCTTTGAACAACCAGGATAGCCAAAAATACTAAAAAATGATAAAGAAGATCAGAGGTCAAAGATTAAAGAAAATTTTGAAATATTAGTTTCATTTTGCATTGCTTCTTTACAATGAAAGCGCAAGTTTATTATTTTTTCTTTTTTTTTTGTTATTTTGTTATTTTATAATTCATTGAAAAGAGCATATAATATCAATATAATGTATGGATTTTTTTTTTAATTTGTGGTAATTTAGTATAAAATGCAAATATACTTGTGTGAATTGTTATTTTACTTATTTGTTCACGAATTTTCCTCGAATGGTCAAATCTCCTGGCAAGGTGGATCATATCTCCCTGCCCTTGGGGAGACATGAGCCAAATCTGATTTTAGTAAAAAAACATTTTGGTGCTTCCGCCTGATAATTTATTGTAAAGGTTAAAAATGAAAATAGTAGTCAGGTAATGTGGCTATTTGTAACAAAAAAGTTGAATCGATTAATCGCATACACTATGAAGTATGCAAGTGGGAAATTAAGTCTTATTATTTCGATTATCAACTTAAATGTTATGTAATATGTGTTCTGAATTTCAATTGATATACTCTGAAATACAATTTACGTTTTCTGAATTCAAACTTACGTATTCTGAAATACAACTCACTATTCTGAAACACAATTTACGTATTCTGAAATACAACTCACTATTCTGAAATACAATTTACCTAATCTGAAATACAACTCACTATTCTGAAATACAATTTACCTAATCTGAAATACAACTCACTATTCTGAAATACAATTTACATAATCTGAAATACAACTCACTATTCTGAAATACAATTTACCTAATCTGAAATACAACTGACTATCTGAAATACAATTTATATAATCTGAAATACAACTCACTATTCTGAAATACAATTTACCTAATCTGAAATACAACTCACTATTCTGAAATACAATTTACCTAATCTGAAATACAACTCACTATTCTGAAATACAATTTACCTAATCTGAAATACAACTCACTATTCTGAAATACAATTTACCTAATCTGAAATACAACTCACTATTCTGAAATACAATTTACATAATCTGAAATACTTGTTGAAAAGGTGTAGTTCCCCAGCCCGTGCGAACTAGTTCGTTCTTGTAGTTCACAGTTAACTCACGGACGAATTAGTTCCTTTCAAGTTCGGAATGTGAGGACCTAAAAAAAAGGTCCCCACTCAGGAAGGAGCTAGTTCCTTTCAAGTTCGGATTAAATGTGAGGACCTTAAAAAAAAATTTCCCCACCCACAAAGGGAACTAGTTCCTTTCAACTTCGGAGTGAATGTGAGGAAAAAAAAATGTTTCCGCTACCGAAAGAAGACACTGAATGTGATGACCTAAAAAGAGAAAGTCTTCACTTCCCTCGCGAACTGAACTAGTTCATTCTTTCAGTTCCAACTTCGCGGAATGATACGTGGTATGCAAATGTGATGACGAACTACTTCCTACAAACGAACTAGGACCAGAACTCACTGCGAACTAGTTCGTTCATTTCACTTATGGGAACGATCTTCCGAACTAGTTCGTTCACGAACTACACGAGCCTAATATGAATCAATAATACAGGAATCATGGATTAGCAACAGGCGAGTGTGTGGACTGGATTCGATTTAGGGAGGCCGGATCTTTTATGATGAAGGATCTGAAAGACCGCGTGCCTGTCTTTTCATATCAAATATGATAGAGGCGACGATGTTGAGGCAGTTCACCTGTCAAGATGTCGTAGCGGTCAAAATGTCTAACGTATTGGAGGGTAGAAGATAAGACATAATAGTAGTGTCGGCTTACCTTCCGTATGACTTGTTATTACGTTCCCCATCCAGGGGGTTGACCGGGCTCATTAGAATCGCGGACACCAAAAAATTACAGCTTGTCATTGGATATGATGCTAATGTTCAACACACTGTTTAGGGCAGCAGCAAATGCAATCCTAGAAATGAGCGATTATTGGAGTTCATTATGTCATCCTGCCTCGTAGTAAACAACAGAGGCAACAAGCCAACGTTTGTCACGACGAGGCGGACGGAAGTGATAGACATGACGATGTCGTCTTCTGGGATTGCAGTGTCAAAAATAAATTGGCGCGTCGTGGAAGAGGAAACTCTGTCGAGTCACAGATATCTGGAATTCCGATTAGCGGCTGACAAACCTGCCATACCGGCTATACGGAATCCAAGAAAAGCTGATTGGAATTTGTTCAGATCTCTCTTACAGGAGAGGTCTCCAATACCACAAAAAATGAGGACGTCAGATATAATTGAGGAAGTGACTTCTCGTGTAAGTCTTACCTTAGGTCAATGTTTTGCGGAATCGTGTCCTGTCAGCAAGAGCCGATGTGGCATCACAGTTCCTTGGTGGACTGCGGACCTGCAGAAGCTCAGAATGAGCTCTAGAAGGCTTCTGAATCGCGCACTTAAGAGTGGCTTAGGGGCCGACTGGGATCACTACCGAAAAGCGCAGAGCGAATACAAGAAGCTGGTTAAACATATAAACTAGCCTCTTTTAGGAACTACTGTGAGAATTTGGAAGGAACCAGGGAAACGACTAGGCTCCCCAAAGTCTTTCAGGGAGATAACACAGCTAGGCTTGATTCCGTGCTAAAACCTGATGGTACATATACCACTTCGAGAATGGAGTCACTAAGAACCCTCTTTGAGGCCCATTCTCCAGGAAATCAGGTGATCGAAAGCGATCAATGCTTGGTTAGGACACTCTGCCCCACTAAAGCCCAGGCGTAGTTGCTATACGGCGTCTGCTGTAGTGACAGTTGAAACGGTGAAATTTGCTATTTCATCGTTTGACAGCTACAAGTCACCTGGAGTGGACGGTGTATATCCAATAACGCTAAAACAGGGGGCAAATGTTCTAGTGCCTATCCTCAGAAAGGTATTTTCTGCATTCTTGGCACATGGATACGTCCCATCTTCTTGACATACGTCCCATCTTCTTTTGTGGACATTGAGGGTGCTTTTGATAGTGTGCCCTTTAAAACACTGTGTGATGCTGCCAATAGACATGGGGTGGATGGCACTTTAGTTAAGTGGATTCACTTCATGCTCACACAGAGAATGCTATTCACGGAGACGGGGAATGGGCAGAATGCTACGACGGGTGTCTGTAAGGGCTGTGCTCAAGGCGGGGTTCTTTCGCCACTGTTGTGGAGTGTGTTCATCAACTCATTGCTCCTCGAACTGCAGGATCTGAATATTCACGTACAAGCTTACGCTGATGACGTGGCTGCACTAGCTGTCGGGCTATCACTTAAGGAGGTTTGCAATAAAATGCAGAGAGTCATTAGGGTTATCGATGGCTGGTGCGAAAGACACGGACTTTCTGTTAGTCCTAGCAAAACCGCTCTAGTTTTGTTTACTCGGAAAAGAAAACTGAAGGTTTAGCGTTACCAATGCTGAAGGGTGAAACCATTCAACTCTCGGAGAAAGTGAAATATCTTGGAATAATCTTGGATATCAAGCCTCTCTAGAGGGAACATGTAGATACAAAGGTGAACCTTGCGCTAGTAACTTTCTGCCAGTGCATGAGAGCTTTCGGACGAACATGGGGTCTTAGGCCTTCAATGGTATATTGGCTATATACAGCCATTATAAGACCCATCCTAATTTATACATCAGTGGTTTAGTGGACTAAGTCCGAATGTGCATACATCCGAGCTAGTCTCGCTAAACTACAGAGGACCGTCTGCATCGGTGTAACAGGTGCCTTGTGTACGACACCGGTTGCGGCACTCGATGCGCTGCTCAATTTGCCACCTCTTGATATTGTTGTTCAGGCAGAAGCAATGAGAGATACCCACATACTGATGAGACTGGGCCTGTGGAGAAAAGGGCATTGCAAGGGTCATGGAGAGATGGCCCGAATGTTGTCTGAGAACCCCATCTTCGATATGCCTTCGGATGCTATAACTTTGACATGTATGATCAAAAAAAGATATCAGGTAGAACTCATTGATGTATTATATACAGATTTCAATGACTGAAAAAGGGTCTGGAGCTGGAATGTACCTGCAGACTGAAGATTTCAGGTACTCTTTCGCCATAGGAAAACATTCTTCGGTATTTCAGGCTGAAATGTATGCGATCCTTAAGGCAGTAGAGTGGATTATAGAGAGAAGATGGAGAGGCAGGATGATCTACATTTGCAGTCAGGCCGCTCTACAATCCCTAGATAATCCAATCGTCTTTTCGAAGATGGTAGATGAGTGTAAAGAACGGTTAAACTCTGTTGGCAGATTCAATGACTTAATGATCATATGGGTTCCGGGTCACCAGGGTATAAATGGCAATGAAATAGCGGAGGCATTAACAAAAGCTGGATCGGAGTCAGCCATGGTTGGACCAGAGCCAGCTTTCGGTGTACCGGTTGCCTCCTTTAGGGCTGCCATTGCTGAGTGGGTGAGTAAATCACACATTGAGAGATGGTGGCTTTTTCTGGGAATGCGGCAGACCAGAAACCTTGTTGAGGAACCAAGTAGACGAACGCTGCTTTTCTTCTCAAATTGAGCAGAAAGGAATGTAGTAGTATGGTTGGTGTCCTCACAGGGCATAACTCGTGTAGCCTACACATGGTCAGATTGAGAATCATTGACGACCCCATGTGCACTGCTTGCGACGAGAGCGACGACACAACGGAACATTTTCTTCTCGAGTGTCCAGCTTACTCTTTTGCAAGAATGCATGTATACGGCGTTAATGTTATGAGGATGGAGGAACTCCGTTTTCGCTCCCTGCCTGAGCTTTTGAAACTCGTGAGTAGGACGAGAAAGTTCGGGTAGAGACTGGGGATTCGAATATAATGGGCCATTGTGGCCTGAACGCTCAAGACTCGCCCTTCAGTGTGTCTTCCCACACCAAACAACAACAACAAGTAAAGTAAACACAAAATAAACTTACGGTTGACATTTCTTCTTGTCAATACATAACTGATGATTCATCTGACAAACAATAGCCCTAATCAGAATTGACTTTAGGCATCTTAATAACTTTTCGTCAAATGCATTAAAGTATGTAAAGTTTGTGGCAAAACTTAATGAATCTTATACCCAACTACAATAGCCTTAAGGTAAGAGAAGTTTGACAGCCAAAAAAGACAAATATCGGCTGTCATATACTCATCAAGAGAGTGATAATTAAAATAAATTTTTCTTTTTTAAAATGGAGTTAACTATAAATCAAAAGTCTGAAATCACAAATTACAAAAATTTCGGAAAATTTGTGAATAAATATCAAACGCATAAGTTTGCATAACTTTCTACGCTCAGAACCGTACACATAAGTCTTAACGAAAGTTTGAAAAAGTCAACGAATCTATCGTAAAAATAAACAAAACTGCCGCATGCAGTTTGCTTGGAGTCGGTAAAAGGGATAGTTTGTTTGCGATGCTGCCTTTTTCCACACCTTTGCATGATGATTTACTGTTCTAGTAGATTGCATTGAAATTGACTATTTAGCGACTTTAGAAAATACTTAGGAATTTTTTTTTTAAATTTCCGATAATCGAAGTAAAAAATGGTTATTCGACTGATATTGTCAATCAACCCGATAGTTTCGCAAAACTATGTATGTTATTCAAAAAACTGCAATTTACAAACATTTCGCAGTATGACTTTTAATCCGTTTTGTATGTCATGTATGACTCCCGATCGGTCAAAGGGCAGCAACAGTTCTTTTCCGAAAGTCGTGTTATGGGCGATTATGATAGCCATTACCTCTCGCCGGACTTATGAACTCCTCGTATTTTCTTCTGGACTGTTCATCTGCATATGTTTCTTGGACGACCCACTCTACGCTTTCCTTTTGAATTTTGAGAGATTTTGGTCAAGAAACTACCGATCCATTGCCCCTTTTGCCTCTGAAAATCAATACTTATCTTGGTCTATTCGGATAATAGAGTTTAAACAGTACATATATACATATGTATCTGTAATACTCCGAAGTGAATCAGTATTTTGTAATTTGCAATGCTGGGAATTTATTATTGCTCTTCGTTAGTTTATTATTGGCAAAAATCTCTCATTCATTCGGATTATACAGGGTCCGGCACTCGAAGTGTAACCAATTAAAAAGGCCATAAATTCAGTTTGGAAAATTACTTTTACTCAATTCAAAGTACAAAATGTGTAAAAATAATACAAAATTCAGAAACAATTCACTTATGCTCGATATGACCACCTTTTGCCTTAACTAAGGCCTTGAGACGGTCCAAAAACGAATCGCAAGGGGCCGAATGTGACTTGCAGGTATTTTGGCTCACTCGCGGACAACGGCTTTTTTCAGCGCCTCGAGACTGGTGTATCTTTTAGTTTGAACCTTGCTCTCCAAAATGGCCCAAAGAGAATAATCCATCGGATTCGCGTCTGGTGAATTCGAGAGCCATTGTGTGGACGTTATGAAGTTCGGAACGTTGTTTTTCAGCCATTCTTGATTCACTCGAGCTTTATGAGACGGTGCCGAGTCCTGTTGAAACGTCCATGGTCTGCCACCGAAATGTTTGTCTGCCCACGGCTTCAAAGCAACCTCCAGAATACTTGCCCGATAATATTGCGCATTTATCTTGACGCCAGGCTCGATGAAAACGATTAGAGAGCGCCCATCTGCGGTTACAGCGGTCCAAACCATTATCTGTGGCGGGTGCTGCCTCCTGGTGGCCAATCGATGACTCAAATTCTCGTATGAACGGTCCGTCAAGTAAACCCTATCGTTTTGACTGTTTACGAATTGCTCAATTGCAAAAATTTTCTCGTCAGAAAACACAATGTTCGGAAATTGACCACTTTCGGCCAAGCGAAGCAATTCCTTTGCTCTCTCAAGTCTGATTTCTTTTTTTCGCGTTCACTCTCGGCAAAATGCTTTCGTGCGCTTGTAACCAATACTCTAAACTGTCAGACAGCTGATGCCCGTGCGTCAGCTGCGCGAGGTTCTGAAGCTGGTTACACTTCGAGTGCCGCACCCTGTACATACGGAAGCTAAGAGAACTCGTAATTCAGCACATTGCACGATAATTCAAGAACGCTTTATCTTAAAACCTAAAATTGCCATTGGACAAATGTGAAGTGAATTAACATATTTCTTTTATTTTTACATTGCACTATTATTATTGTTGGCGATGGATGGCGGATAGAGGATAGTGGATGAAAGATGGAGGATGGTGGATAGAGGATGGATGATGGTGGTTGGGGAAAAACGGGGTTGTAAAATTAAGAAGTTTCTATGATAAATTTACAATAGTCAATATTGATCAAATGCATGAACAATTTGTAAAGATTTCATGATATTTCATTCCAATAAGTCATTCCTTCTATGTACTTATGTTAATCCGAGTGGAAAACAATATTAATTTAACCTAGAACAAAGTAAAGGTGGACATTGTCTATGTTTTGTATATGAACGTTTCACACATCAACATAGTTCAATGTTACGAACAAATTTCTAGGTAAAATCATAGCGATTCATTGACAGTTCAACGTTGTACTAGTATTTGGTCAGATTAAAAAGATGATGCAAGTGCCCTTCTTCATTTCTTTTAAATGTTCGGCATAAGCACGTGTTTTGTGGTTCTAGTGTGTGATTACATATAATTTCAAGTTACTTTGCCAATTTATAATGGAGAATGTAAGTGAAGTGGTTCTTATGCCTATGGGTAATTTGGACTTAGATTTATACAATCTTCTCGTGGAATGGCAATTGGAATGCCTTTATTCGGAACTCGCAGGTATGGATTGATGGAACTTACATATGTTTGACTATAATCTGTAAGCTGTGATCAGTGACATCGAATTTTCTTTCAGAATCGGACATCACATTTGATTCTTTAAAATATCTGTCAAAGGACGATGTGAGAGATGTTGTAAAAAGTGTCGGCTTACGTGCCAAATTTCGTTTCAAGTTATTTAACTGGAAAAAAGAAAAGGTATTAAAGTTCTCATAACGTGATTGATTCTCTGTACCATTATTTTGTTTTTCGTATATAGTTTGGAATAGACGACGAAACTCTATCATTGAATTCAAGCATTATTTCGTGGCTAGAAACTTTAAAAAATTCTTCTACGCATTCTGCCGAATCCATCGTAAATCCAGTGGAAAGTATTGATACGGTAAATATACATTTAGTGATAAATTTTCCATAACAATACTTATATGCTTTCGTATTTTCCATTTATAGGAATTGGACAAAATATTATCATCGACTTTCAGGGGCCAGTCCTTACTAGAATTCTATAAAAAGAATCAGAAGCTATTGGAGTTTCATCGCCAACAGTTAATAACAATAATTTTGGAGGACGTAAATTATAACGGTCGTAAACTTACAACAAGTGATTTTATTGATTACTCAAATAAAATTATATCCATTTTTCCCACCGAATGCAAAGTAAGTACCGTAATTTTTTCTTTACGACAACTAACAAATTTTAATAAATTTTTAATACAACTAGGAATATTATTTTGTACCCCGCCAAGGTAAACGAAACTCTAGGGGTGAGTTGTATGATAAATATTCAAACTTCAGGGTAAAATTTAAAAAGGTACAATGTAAGAAGCCTGCTGAAAAAGAAAATCAGAAGGATAACGAGTTTGACATCACCATAGCAGAAGCACTTAAAGCATCGCTTAAGCGCGACGCTAGTAGCAGGACAGACGTTAAGGGCGCCTGGGAAAAAACATTTTTGCTGAGGAAGCGAGACTTAGAAGCAAAATTGCTTAAAAACGTTCAAATTCTGCAAGAGTGGCCACGGTATAAGGATGTAAATGGAATTGAACTACACCTTTTCAACATGTATTTCAGATTATATAATATTAATTTCAGATTAGGTAAATTGTATTTCAGAATAGTGAGTTGTATTTCAGATTAGGTAAATTGTATTTCAGAATAGTGAGCTGTATTTCAGATTAGGTAAATTGTATTTCAGAATAGTGAGTTGTATTTCAGATTAGGTAAATTGTATTTCAGAATAGTGAGTTGTATTTCAGATTAGGTAAATTGTATTTCAGAATAGTGAGTTGTATTTCAGATTAGGTAAATTGTATTTCAGAATAGTGAGTTGTATTTCAGATTAGGTAAATTGTTTTTCAGAATAGTGAGTTGTATTTCAGATTAGGTAAATTGTATTTCAGAATAGTGAGTTGTGTTTCAGAGTACGTAAGTTTGAATTCAGAAAACGTAAGTTGTATTTTAGAATACGTAAGTTTGAATTCAGAAAACGTAAATTGTATATCAGATAGGTATCCTTGCATTCTTTATCAGAATGTTGACATTTAACGTAATTATTGTATTGAGATCGCATTAAGTATAGGAGGAGTCCGGGAGACTTGACCATATGGGAGAGATGAACCACCTTAAATATCTCTTTCAATTTTCCCTTCAGGATGGGGGGTTAAGGTTCACGCGATACGGATCATCGGTTACTTGCATGTCACAGAAAAAGATGATAATCGGCAATTTGTTTCGGCCGTCAGTGATCGTGAATTATTGCTCCAGAAGCAAAAATAAAATTTCTTGTTTATATCATCGCCATTCCTTTATCTACATATAAGGATTTGTACAGACATTCGATCTTAATTGCACCATAAATTATCGCTGTTTGAGACAATCGAAGTTTTATTATTCTATTGTTTATATTTTTTTGGGAAACTGCATCGAAGTCGGGAAAGTGCTGGGCGGTAGATTTGAACCACTACTACATAGGGTTCTTTGAACAACCAGGATAGCCAAAAATACTAAAAAATGATAAAGAAGATCAGAGGTCAAAGATTAAAGAAAATTTTGAAATATTAGTTTCATTTTGCATTGCTTCTTTACAATGAAAGCGCAAGTTTATTATTTTTTTTTTGTTATTTTGTTATTTTATAATTCATTGAAAAGAGCATATAATAGCAATATAATGTATGGATTTTTTTTAATTTGTGATAATTTAGTATAAAATGCAAATATACTTGTGTGAATTGTTATTTTACTTATTTGTTGACGAATTGTCCTCGAATGGTCAAATCTCCCGGCAAGGTGGATCATATCTCCCTGCCCTTGGGGAGACATGAGCCAAATCTGATTTTAATAAAAAAACATTTTGGTGCTTCCGCCTGATAATTTATTGTAAAGGTTAAGAATGAAAATAGTAGTCAGGTAATGTGGCTATTTGTAACACAAAAGTTGAATCGATTAATCGCATACACTATGAAGTATGCAAGTGTGAAATTAAGTCTTATTATTTCGATTATCAACTTAAATGTTATGTAATATGTGTTCTGAATTTCAATTGATATACTCTGAAATACAATTTACGTTTTCTGAATTCAAACTTACGTATTCTGAAATACAACTCACTATTCTGAAATACAATTTACGTATTCTGAAATACAACTCACTATTCTGAAATACAATTTACCTAATCTGAAATACAACTCACTATTCTGAAATACAATTTACCTAATCTGAAATACAACTCACTATTCTGAAATACAATTTACCTAATCTGAAATACAACTCACTATTCTGAAATACAATTTACCTAATCTGAAATACAACTCACTATTCTGAAATACAATTTACCTAATCTGAAATACAACTCACTATTCTGAAATACAATTTACCTAATCTGAAATACAACTCACTATTCTGAAATACAATTTACCTAATCTGAAATACAACTCACTATTCTGAAATACAATTTACCTAATCTGAAATACAACTCACTATTCTGAAATACAATTTACCTAATCTGAAATACAACTCACTATTCTGAAATACAATTTACCTAATCTGAAATACAACTCACTATTCTGAAATACAATTTACCTAATCTGAAATACAACTCACTATTCTGAAATACAATTTACCTAATCTGAAATACAACTCACTATTCTGAAATACAATTTACATAATCTGAAATACATGTTGAAAAGGTGTAGTAAGATAGTATTTTTTAATGTTTTAATTAGCTTTTAATATCTATCTATATTTTATTGTGTAATCCTACAGATAGAAATTGACTTTCGGTTACTATTTCCCGGCAAAGAGCGCCTACTTTACTCCAAGTGGGACAACTTTAAAGAAAAAATTTCCAGTTTTTATGATTGTCGAATTCGTGACAAATCAAGCCGTGAACTTTTGAAATCATGCAGAGACCTTACTTTAATAGGTAGGTACTCATTTGCATAAAATGGTCGATTTCCAAAAAATTAAAACTAATACAAAAAATATTTGTAGGATCTATTGATTATGCGTATGCAGTGCTGCTTAATGCTGTAATTGTTCCGACCGCTCGTTTCAAGGACAAGTCCGGGAAGTACAACCGAAAAGCGATTATAAAGGACGCCCAGAAAAGTTTTATTTTAAATTTACAGTGCATAAATAACTATCAAGTTAAAATAGCTGAGATTGTGTCAAAATATTATAGTTCAGGATATACTTTACAACCTTTTATTCTAATAGTAGGGCCGGATCCCTTTAATATTCAAGATTTGTACGTTTACTTTGACCAAACATTATTTAAACTTCAATCCATTCTTCAGTGTTAAGATGTATGTTTTAAGATTTTTCATGTCTTAAATCTCGAATATCCAAAAATATCTGAAGGACCTTGAACCTTCATTCAAAAATTTTTCTATGAAATTCATAGCCCTTACGATAACAATAATCCAGCTATAGCTTGCTTACTGAATGCAATGACAGCTGAATAAATCATTATTCTATATTTCAACTGTAATTTAGTAGTGAATCTTTATTGAATTTTTCTTTAACTAGTTTGAACACATTGATAATTTCAATAATTAATATGTATGAATGCTTTATATGCAGGGAAAAGTTCCCTTTAGTTGCAAATCTGATAGATCATTTCAAATACTTGCATTGTTTTAGCTCTTATAGTACTATCAAGTGCATGCAAGGAAATTGCTATCAATTATTTTCTTCCTTTAAATCTTTTCGATCACATTTGAATAATGTTCACATTAGAGTTTTTGATGGTATAACGTTATTGTTTTAAATAAGTATATACATGTAATATTTTTGTATAATTAATTTGTAATTTTAAATAAATAAAACGTACTCATTGTTTTTATTCAATAAATAATAACAATATTCAAAGATTTCTTTCGGAAAAGGTGAGTAGTATATTGGGTAGCAAAAGTTCGTATATCAAAGTACATAAAAATATAGTAATATAATTGTCAAAACGTTACCATGTCGTAGTAAAACTGTGGATTACCAAGGTACAACTATGCCTGTATCAAAGTTAAAGCATGACGAATTTACGGTAAAACTATTAACGAACGTGGTTAAGACGTTGATATTGAACTCATGAAACTACAACTAACATCTATGAAATAACTACGGATGTGGAATATTTCATGAAAGTCTATACCATGCTTTAACATTGGTTCCGAAATAAAATTAATTAAAATCGTAGTAAATTTAATCTATAAAAATGTATTTTTGTCGCGAAATATTAATGAATACCATAACAAATTAACTTGATGATTTCACTGTGATTATGGTTATTTTATGAAGAAACATCAATGGAGCCATTTCATATAGTAAAATAGTAAAAAAAATCATAACTGTTTTTCAATAAAATTAGGTTGACTTTTCTCTGGGTGTAGAGGATGGTAGATGGAGAATGGAGGATGGGGGATGGTAGACAGAGGATTATAGATGATGGATTGAGGATGATGGATGGAGGATGGAGAATGGGCGATGGAGGATGGTGAAAAAAAATCTCGATATGATATTCGCTGTCCGAATACCGGATCACAATAAAATCTTGAAACTCAACAAAAAAGATAAGATCTTGAAAAAATTAAGAGAGTAAAAAGTTAAAGCAGACATTTTATTTTGAGTCTTTTATTGCAAGTGTACTAGGCGAATAGATGGGAAACAAATTTTTGAGTGTGGCAGTGGCGTATGGGGTTGGGGCTTAACAATTCTAGATTACGGTTTTTCACAAAGTGATTGCATTAGACAAATAAAGTTCGGTTTGTGTATAAGGGTTGACTAATAAAGTTTTCTGAAAGTAACATTTTTTATGGGGGCAGTGTGCATGAATGTGGAGTGGATATCATTTAGTAATAGGAACGCATAACTAATACACCTGAAAAATAATAAAGTTTCGCCCAGACCACTGGTAGATTTTTTTCTTCGGTGTTATACTAATGACCTCCGAATAATTTCTTCCAGAATCCCATACAGTGGCGTAGCTAGACATGATTTTTGGGGGGCGGGGTGGGGGTTCAGCAAAAAAAAATTGATATTGACCAATTTTAACTTTAAGTAAGGTTCGATATTATCTACAATTAGTTATTAGTAGTATGTAGTAGTATGTAGTAGTAGTAGATATTATATACTACAATAAAATAAAGAGAAATTTGTAAGTAATGGAGCTCTCTTTCGAGCTCTAATGAAGCGATTCTCGAGATATGAAACTCGGAAGCCCTACATATTTTTCACGTATAAATTTTAAGCTTCTATCTTGAAAAGTTCTTGAGATATGAGACGTGATTCTTTAGAAAAATTCTCCAACTTCCTTGCTTCACTTCTTGTTCACATTAACCGTTTACGAGAAAGACTCTAGAATATCTCGGTCTCAGCGTTCGAGCAATTCGGAGGTAATGTTTCTTCTCAGTGCCACACTCTTCACCAATATCAAAAACTTTTTGAGAACTATTCAAGTTTTATATTGTATTAAATTCAAGTTTCAGTTTTCTAGTATAAACGATTGAGAATATCTAAAATCTCCCACAGTCACTTAAAGAGAATACCCCTGGATAACACACTGAAAAAATTTCAGCTTATAAGGAACACAAACCGATTCAACAACCAGTTTTCGAACTGAATCTGACTTAAGGGGGATCATCTGAGTAGAAAGCAGAAAAATAGGTGAATTTAAGAAATTATTGTCTCAAAAACTAAAAAACCTATCCAAAAATAATGTGTGAAATTTTTGAAGAAATCGGTTCAGCTGTTTTCCGAAGATTTTGGGAACGGTCTTTGAAAAGTATGTTTCGAGATAATCGCGTTTGAATTACGTGCTATATAGAGAATTCAGGAAGGGCCCATCCCGGTTAATTGCCCATAACTTCCACAATTATTGAAATTTCAATATGAAGTTTACCTACAACATTCTTAAGACTATAAACATGAACAAAAAATTCTTTTTAAAAAAGCCTAAATTTTCTACTCAGATGATTCCCCTTAAAGCAGGGAGATGGTCTAGCACCCATGCTTTTTAACTTGGCACTAGAGAATTTCATCCGAAAAACCCTGGTCGACATTAGTGGGACACTACTATTGAAATCCACCCAATAGCTAGAACACCTCCTGTGCAACTGCCTAGCTCTCGCTAGGAAACGGGTGAAAGCTCTGGGTGCTCCAACCTTCGCAGACCTTAAAGAAGTCTCTTTTAACAGCATGCAGAGTCTAATCAACTTTGCTATGGTTACAGGGACCTTGGAATTAAGCGAGGAACTCTCAACACAGATCGAAACGCAATCGCACCTACCATAAGTAAATACATTGGGTTTCCTATTTTTTTTGTGGTATCACTATGGACCCTCGTGGGTCTATGTGAGGCTTTTAGTCGTCACTGAAACCTAAACCTAAACCTAACCACCCAATAGCATATGTATATCGTCATATGTAAACATCCTCGCAAGATCCTTCCCCAGTGCTGAGGAGGTATTTGTCAATCTTGACTCCACCATGTACCCATTTTGGAGTATAATTTGGAGAGTATAGATAATTTCATATATCTTGAGACTAATCTAGAAAAAATGGCTTCGAAACGGATGGTCTGCTTGAATTCGTCGAGTCGTGAGGTACTAAAAGTCGCGCTCTGAACGTAGTGACAGTTACTTGGTTCGCGTGAACCAAAATCGAATATTTTTGGTGGAATATCACAAAGAAAAAGAACAGCCTCGGCTTAACAAAGAAATCCACAAATAAAAACATTCGAATCATGTGACGGTGCAACAAAGCGAAGAGATTGCTTTACGAAAATCGCTCGAGGAACTTTAGAAACGTTTTGTAGAGACATTGGGTTAGTTTTTGACAATACAGCGATAAACAAAAAATATAATATAAACTCCAAACAAAGTTTGGAAACGAATTTAGTTTTGAAACTACAATCAAGTAGAGTTTGATTTCAACCTTTGATAAGTAAAAAATAACAAAACTAAAAGCAAAAGGAGTAATAGTGATCAACATTCATAAGTAAAAATAACAAAACTAAAATTTGATCATGGCAAATTGTGTCGAGTGCAAGCAAACGGTTCAGCGAAATTCCGATAAAATTGTTTGCTCATCGTGTAACGGCGTAAGCCATCTAAAATGCGCGGGACTTGGCACCGCGGATTTAACATACCTAAAAGAAAAAGGCAACCTTGACACTTGGAGGTGTATACGTTGTAGTGCCAAACTAAGATCAGACCAACGATTAGACGGCACTCCCATTAAGCCGAGTACAAATAACCAAGCAGCCCATACGCCACAGGATGTTGTGAAGTTACTGGTGGCCATCCAAGAGCTGATAGCCAGTAACACTTTTTTGTCCGAGCAGCAAAAAGAAGTAACCAACGAACTAAAGAACGCAACAATCGAAATAAAAGCTCTAAATAAAAAAATGCTGGAGTTGCAAGAGGAAAATTTAAAAAAGGATTCAAAAATTTCGGTTTTCGAGTCCAAAATCAACCTGTTGGAACAAAAAAGACTAGCTAAACATGTGGAAATCTGCTCTACCTAACGTTCTTAAAAAATTCCAAATGGCTAATGACCTGATCGAGGCTATTGACAGCATGCAAATATGTAGCGAATTTGTATGTGATAGTGCGCGTGATTTTGCACAATTTGCAAAATGCCATACCTCATCCTTCTCCATTTTTCACACTAACGTAAGAAGTCTACAAAAAAATTTTGACAAGCTAGTAGTATACCTCAGTCAATACATGAACCCTTTTCACATTATTATACTGAGTGAATGTTGGAACCCTAAACAATTGCGTACATTTCAACTACCAGGCTATACTAGCTTCAGTACAAAAAATATAATAAACCAAAACAGTGGCGTTGTAATGTACTTTAATGACAATTGTAAAACTATAATGGTTGAGGAGGCTGTCTTTACCACATGTACTGGCTTAATACTAAAATGTAGCTTCGGTCAAAACCTTAATATTAAAATCATAGCAATTTACAGATCGCCTTGCAGTAATATTAAATTATTCAACGAAGAGCTAGGTGACGTCATTCGTTCAAACGACATTGAAAACACATTAATGATAGGAGATATCAATATTGATATAAAAAATGATCATTCTTCACAATTAAACTCTGACTATAAGAAACTTCTAAATGAAAATGGGTTCGTATCACTAATAAATGGAGAAACAAGGGACAAAAACTGCATTGACCACATATTTGGTAAAACAAAACCTAGAATGTTCCACCGAATTCAATCATTTATTATTGACTCCAAAATCACTGACCATAAGAGTACTGCGCCAGTATTAATCCCCTTTGATCAAAGTCATGGACAAAGACAAGAACATAGAATAATTAAACGCATCAACTATGCTACTCTAATTGACAAAATTAAAAAAACAAGCTGGGCTCACATAATCTCAATAAATAGTATTGACGAATGTGCACTACAATTCTATTACACTATGAATAACTTAATCACATCAAGCACAGAGGCACTGACAAAGGGGAGCTCAAAAAATATAAAATTAAAGCCTTGGATTTCATCAGGTCTAGTAACCTCAATAAGAAGAAGAGACAGACTAAGTAAAGCACTGAAAAAGAAACCTGATAACGTAAAACTGGAAACCTACCTAAAAGTATACCGAAAAAAGCTTGAATTGTTAATAACTAAAGTTAAGATTGACTACTTTAAAAATTTAATGCAATCGGCTGGTAATAATGGCAAACAAGTATGGAAGACATTGAATAAAGTGTTAGGAAAGAAATCAACTCCGAATCCAATATCAGATATAATTCATAATGGAAAAATTTTAAATACTGCTGAGCATGCGGTAACCATAGCAAATATATTCAATGACTATTTTACTAATGTTGGATCCAATTTAGCAAAAAACATTCCTGCAAATTCGCAACACGGCAACACTGAAAAAGCTTTAGCGCGAACGTCAAATATCCACAAAATTAATCCAGTTACGGAAGACGAAGTCAAGTCCATAATTAATAATATGAAAGGTGGTTCTTGTCCAGGGTTTGATGGTATTACTATAGACTGTCTTAAACTTATTACTTGCTTTATTTTAGCACCTTTAACACATATAATTAACTTAAGTTTTTCATCATGCTCCTTTCCTAAGATATATAAAACAGCAATTGTCTCACCAATATTCAAAGCCGGTAACAAAAAACTTATTAGCAACTATAGGCCCATATCGCTGATCTCTAATGTAGGAAAAATTATAGAAAAAGCGGCTAAAAAGAGGATTGATCTATACCTTGATGATAATAATGTGTTGAAGGATAATCAATTTGGATTTAGAGCGGGAAGAAGTACACATGATGCAATAGCAGCTCTAAGTACAAAAATATGCGAGGCACTGGACAAAGGTAATAAGCCATGCGCAGTGTTCCTAGACTTAGCCAAAGCGTTTGATTCTATACCTCATCACATTATTATCAAAAAATGTCAAAATGCAGGTCTGTCCGATGAATGGACAAAATGGATAAAAAGCTACTTAAACGAACGAAGCCAACTCGTCAAAATAAATGACTCAAATAGTACCGAAATGCCATTAGAATATGGAGTTCCTCAAGGTACTGTGCTTGGTCCATTACTTTTCATAATCTATATAAACGAATTATTCGCGCAAAACATAGAAGGGGAAGTAATTTCTTTTGCTGATGATACCGTGATGCTATTTATTGAGGACAAGTTCTGGGATGGAAAACTGATGAAAGCCTCTTATAGTTTGGCAATTATTAAGGACTGGCTAAATTTCAACTGCTTGACGCTGAACACAGAAAAAACTCAGTATATAACATTTGCCCTGACCCATCATGGCATTCCGGAAAATTTTGAACTAAAAATCCATTCATCCTTGTGCGATCAGTCTTGCAACTGTCCGCTATTATTAAGAGTACCTAGTGCAAAATACCTCGGAGTTGTATTTGATCAATTCATGAAATGGGACATTCAAGTTCTAAACACAGTTTCAAGATTAAAAAAGCTGATTCCATTGTGCTTCGAAGTTAGATCATTTTTAACTAAGAAGTCAATTAGACTATTCTACTTTGCTCTTGTTCACTCAATTCTACAATATGGAATAATTGCTTGGGGTAGCGCAACAGTTACAGTCATGGAACCACTAACAATAGCCCAAAAAATGTTAATAAAGATACTGCTAAGAAAAAAAAGATCCTTCCCAACTGCACTCTTGTTTCCACTATTAGATCTACTGAATATCAATCAAATTTTCAATCTGACTACTACGATTCAGATATTTAAGGAAGCATTAAAGGGATTATTACCAATCAACACTAACGCTACTCGTGGAGGCTCCCAAGTAATGCTACTACTGCCCTGGAGAACCACTAAAATCGGCCAACTCCACTATTCATTTATCGGAATTAAACTATTCAATAATCTTCCCATTAGTGCTAAAAGTTGCAATGACATCACTCTATTCAAAAGTAAGGTAAAAAAACTCTACTATCGTATTGAGATGTGAAATGTTTTGAAATTTCTTGTACTCGTTTCCTTCTTTTTTCTTTTTTCCTTTTTATTCTTTTCATAAAAAGCAAAATTGTAACTATTAATTCTATGCATTTCAAGTATGCGTAGCTTTTTAACGAACTTTTGATAGACTTTAGATAAACTGAAGGCATAAAATTGGTGATACTCCTAATTTAATATAAATAGCTTATATATATATATATATATATTTGATATAGCTTATATATTTTAATTGAATTCTTTTGTAATATTTTTTATTTTTTATATTATTCTTTAATTAGCTTCACTATTATTCATTCTTTGTCATGAATTATGCAGTCATTACACCTGTACAATATTTTATTGTGCACGTTTTTAAGTCAGGCTCCTCACCCCTAGCACGAAATTATTATATTTCAAAAGGGGGAGTAGTGCTTATCCAAATTGTATATCATTGTAAAGAAAATTTATTGCATTTTTTAATAAAAAAAAAAAAAAAAATCAATCGACGATGATTCATCGATAGCAAATAAAACGTATTATACTCGGTAGAGAAAGATAGCAAAGCTATCTTAAAACTTAGCTACTGGAGGACGAGGTCTTTAAATCGAGACGGTTTGAGGTGAAGAATTTAGGAGACCAGGACTTAGGATCCCAAGGGGATCGTGGTCAAAAAAATTTAATATTATTATTAAGACCTACACTATTATTATTATTATTATTATTATTATTATTATTATTATTTATTATTATTATTATATTATTTATAGTATTATTTTTATATTGCGATAACCTTGCACTTAAAAATAAGTCCTACTTTATTATTCTACGATAAAGACTAAGTACCAGAGATATGAATTTTCGAACAGGATTCGGACACCATTTTTGCAAAATCTTTAACATACTATAATTAACAAAAAAAATGAGATAGAAAAAAAATTAAAATCATATTTTGTCTTCACTAATTCTTCGAGTATATAAATTTTCAAAAGAATCAGCGATGGTAAGTCACAAATTTTGTCATTTTTGGCGATTCATGATGGAATGACCCAAACGTTTGGTTTCATAAGCTTTGATAGTTAAAACCATAGAGATATACATATGTAGGTAGTGGAGATGACGAGCAGCGACTGTTTTGAAGCTGGACGATTTATCGCAAAGGACCGGCAATAAAAAATATGCTACTATCAGCTTCTTACCCACATGTATGATGCAACCTGGCATGAAACGCTTCAAACAAAAACGTTCAATTTTGATTCGATTCATTTGTTTCGAATTGAAGCATTATTATTGTTCGTAGAGAGATTCGTTTTTTATCGATCACCGGCCATAATTAATGGTGATCAGTACACGGAGAGAAAAATACTAGTTAGAACAAATGAAAAGCTGGTTGACTCAAAGAATTTCACGCGTCAAAAGGCCCAAATAGTAAAAATGTTTGATTTCAAATAGGAAGAGCTTTTACTCCAAACAATTTCTTTCAAACGTGAATTTTTGTTATTTCAAATACTATTTTAATTAAATCAAATGCTCTGAAGTTTGAATTAACCATTAATATTGATCCAAAAATAAAAATATTTTCCTTTATTTCGACTGATAAAATTTTTGAATCAAACGCTTAGAGCTTTGAATCAACGAATAATATTTCTCTTAATCCAAATAAATTTTTTTTTATTTGAACTGTCATAAATTTTGAATCAAACATACAGCAATTTGAATCAGCTATCAATATATCTTTTGGTATAAATAAATCTACCTTTATTTCAACTGACATTTTTAATAGGTTTGTAAATAAAAGGAAATTTGTATATAAGTAGGTGTAAATAAAAATTAACTTTTAATCCATGTTGATATTGTATTAAATAAATTTTTACGTTTTTTCGTTTTTTCGGTTTGAGAAAATTTGGTAAAACATTTAAATTGGGCACACTTAAATGATCTATCAAATTAAAAACTTCAATAAATTTCGATGAGCATAAGTAACATATGTACATGTTGACAAAATATTATAGTAAAAACTGCCAAAGAACTTAAATGCTATTTTCCAAGTGAGTTATAAGTCCGGAGACTGTTGGAAAAGGAAGCTCCCTTGGTGTTTAAAACTTATAAAAATAGCGTTGTAAAAAGATCCACACCGCACAGCAATGCTGTGGGTATTCTAAATTGAATATTGGAAATATTTTTAATGTGGTATCCAGAGCTAATATAAAGCTATCGAATCTGTGTTTATTTCCATCGAAGAATACATAAAAAATCTGCCAACAATCTGGGCGTAACTTTATTATTTTTCCGGCAGAAGTAAGGAACGCGTTCAATTCTGAAATGTGGTGTAGGCTACTATGTGACTGAAAACCTATCAAAAAGAACAAGATCATGGAAGTGAAAATCTGATTGGAACTGAGAGATATGGAATAGTTAATGAAAAAGTACACAATCACTTTACACCCCCTTATTGGTCAATTTTCAGAAAATCTTGAAAACACTGTCTTGGTATTCATATGGAGAATACATAGAATAAAATTAAATTCATTATTTGGGACGAGGTAGTAGATATGTCGAAAATCGTGGGAAAATATGCATTCTATTTTCACAGATAATTTTTTTTGCACCCTTCTGAACGCCAATAGATATTCGTTTTTTTTATTCAAAATTATTTTTTTTGTTGATTTAGGTATACACACCGAGTTTCAACATTGTAGCTTAAGCCGTTCTATATATAGGAAAAACACCTACCACTTGTACCACACTACCCTTAGGGGTCGAATTTCAAAAAACCTTGAAAACACATTCTAGGTATTCATACGAAGAATCCGTAGAATAAAAATGAATTGAATATTTGGAAAGACCTAGTAGATATGACGAAAATCGTGAAAATATATGCATTTTATATTTATTATATTTCCAAATATTTTTTTTTTGGCCCCCCCCCCTTCTGAACGCCAATGAATATTCAAATTTTTTTTTATCACTATTACTTTTCTAGTTAATTTACATATACACACCGAGTTTCAACATTGTAGCTTAAGCCGTTCCATATATAGGAAAAATACCCCCACTTGTACCACACTACCCTTAGGGGTCGAATTTCAAAAAACCTTGAAAACACATTCTAGGTATTCATACGAAGAATCAGTAGAATAAAAATGAATTCAATATTTGGAAAGACCTAGTAGATATGACGAAAATCGTGAAAATATTTGCTTTTTATATATATTATATTTACAAATATTTTTTTTTGCCCCCCCCCCTTCTAAACGCCAATGAATATTCAAATTTTTTTTTATCACAATTACCTTTCTAGTTGATTTACATATACACACCGAGTTTCAACATTGTAGCTTAAGCCGTTCCATATATAGGAAAAACACCTTCACTTGTACCACACTACCCTTAGGGGTCGAATTTCAAAAAACCGTGAAAACACTTTCTAGGTATTCATACGAAGAATCCGTAGAATAAAAATGAATTCAATATTTGGAAAGACCTAGTAGATATGACGAAAATCGTGAAAATATATGAATTTTATATCTATTATATTTACAAATAATTTTTTTTGCCCCCCTTTCTAAACGCCAATGAATATTCAAATTTTTTTTTATCACAATTACTTTTCTAGTTTATTTACATATACACACCGAGTTTCAACATTGTACCTTAAGCCGTTCCATATATAGGAAAAACACCCCCACTTGTACCACACTACCCTTAGGGGTCGAATTTCAAAAAACCTTGAAAACACATTCTAGGTATTCATACGAAGAATCCGTAGAATAAAAATGAATTCAATATTTGGAAAGACCTAGTAGATATGACGAAAATCGTGAAAATATATGCATTTTACATTTATTATATTTACAAATAATTTTTTTTGCCCCGCTTTCTGAACGCCAATGAATATTCAAATTTTTTTTTATCAGAATTACTTTTCTAGTTGATTTACATTCACACACCGAGTTTCAACTTTCTAGCATGAACCGTTTAATAGTTAGGAAAAACACCCCCTACCCCCGTAGCATACTACCCCTAAAAAAAAATTTATTTTTCCAACATTCCGCTACAATAGCTCTATCTAAATACCAAGTTTAAGGCTTATATCATTACAGGTTATCAAGATATAAGCATCGGAACTTTTTCCTTTTCACCCTCCCCCACCCTCCCCCTCTTCACCCACAACCCCAAAACTTTTTTCCCTACTAGGGTTTAATTAGCGCTACTTCTGGTAAAAATTCTAAGCATCTATCTTAAACTGTTCTTGAGATATGAAATGTGTTTGATTTGAAAAATTCTCATCCCCTCCACTTCTATGCTCCACCTCCCACTTAAAAAATTTTACTTTGATCAATCTTTTTTTGTCAACCTTTACACCCAAACCAAATTTTATTTTTCTAGAGCAATTGGTTCATGAGATATCGTAATCTTAAGTTTTTCACCCCCCACCCCCATACACAACTTCCCCCACCCAAAATTTTTCTTCATTCTGTTCTCCTAGTATAACTACAAATATGTTTTAAGTTTGAATAGTGTGCCATTAACGGTTAAGGAGATATGGATTTTAGAATGTGTCTATCTCACCTTTTTTGGGTTTCGGACGCATTATAGTTCCCCCCACTCCCACACCCCTTGATCAATATTGACAATTTTTCTGCAAATGGGTCTACTATCAGAGCTCTATAGAAATTCCAAGTTTCAGCTTCCTAACATAAGGGGTTACTGAGATCTGGAAACCAAAATTTTCGGTCTAAAACACTTCCCCCTCCTTCCCCCTCACACCCCCACCCCTAAAAATTTGGTCACTTCAAGGCGCCTACCCCGTCTATTTGTTAAAAAAATTTCAATTTAATATCTCAAAGCGTTTGGCAGCTACGAGCCTCCAAACGATCTTGCGTACGGCGTACGGCGTACGGCGTACAGCGTACGGCGGACAGACGGACTGAAAATTTTTATTGCTTTTTTCGCGTCTACTAGTTATGAAACGTGAAAATAAAAATTTTGAGGGTAGCAAATTTTTTTTTTTAAAAAATCAATCACAATACTTAAAATCTGCCAACAATCTGGGCGTAACTTTATTATTTTTCCGGCAGAAGTAAGGAACGCGTTCAATTCTGAAATGCGGTGTAGGCTACTATGTGAGTGAAAACCTATCAAAAAGAACAAGATCATGGAAGTGAAAATCTGATTGGATCTGAGAGATATGGAATAGCTTATGAAAAAGTACACAAACACTTAACACCCCCTTAGGGGTCAATTTTCAGAAAATCTTGAAAACACTGTCTTGGTATTCATATGGAGAATACATAGAATAAAATTAAATTCATTATTTGGGACGAGGTAGTAGATATGTCGAAAATCGTGGGAAAATATGCATTCTATTTTCACAGATAATTTTTTTTGCCCCCCCCCCCCTTCTGAACGCCAATAGATATTCGTTTTTTTTATTCAAAATTATTTTTTTAGTTGATTTAGATATACACACCGAGTTTCAACATTGTAGCTTAAGCCGTTCTATATATAGGAAAAACACCTACCACTTGTACCACACTACCCTTAGGGGTCGAATTTCCAAAAACCTTGAAAACTCTTTCTAGGTATTCATACGAAGAATCCGTAGAATAAAAATGAATTCAATATTTGGAAAGACCTAGTAGATATGACGAAAATCGTGAAAATATATGCATTTTAAATTTATTAGTTTTACAAATTTTTTTTTGCCCCCCCCCCCTTCTGAACGCCAATGAATATTCAAATTTTTTTTTATCACAATTACTTTCCTAGTTGATTTACATATACACACCGAGTTTCAACATTGTAGCTTAAGCCGTTCCATATATAAGAAAAACACCCCCATTTGTACCACACTACCCTTAGGGGTCGAATTTCAAAAAACCTTGAAAACACTTTCTAGGTATTCATACGAAGAATCCGTAGAATAAAAATGAATTCAATATCTGGAAAGACCTAGTAGATATGACGAAAATCGTGAAAATATATGAATTTTATATCTATTATATTTACAAATAATTTTTTTTGCCCCCCTTTCTAAACGCCAATGAATATTCAAATTTTTTTTTATCACAACTACTTTTCTAGTTGATTTACAAATACACACCGAGTTTCAACTTTCTAGCATAAACCGTTTAATAGTTAGGAAAAACACCCCCTACCCCCGTAGCATACTACCCCTAAAAAAAATTTTATTTTTTCAACATTTCGCTACTATAGCTCTATCTAAATATCAAGTTTAAGGTTTATATCATTACAGGTTCTCAAGATATAAGCATCGGAACTTTTTCCTTTTCACCCTCCCCCACCCTCCCCCTCTTCACCCACAACCCCAAAACTTTTTTCCCTACTAGGGTTTAATTAGCGCCACTTCTGGTAAAAACTCTAAGCATCTATCTTAAACTGTTCTTGAGATATGAAATGTGTTTGATTTGAAAAATTCTCATCCCCTCCACTTCTATGCTCCACCTCCCACTTAAAAAATTTTACTTTGATCAATCTTTTTTTGTCAACCTTTACACCCAAACCAAATTTTATTTTTCTAGAGCAATTGGTTCATGAGATATCGTAATCTTAAGTTTTTCACCCCCCACCCCCATACACAACTTCCCCCACCCAAAATTTTTCTTCATTCTGTTCTCCTAGTATAACTACAAATATTTGTTAAGTTTGAATAGTGTGCCATTAACGGTTTAGGAGATATGGATTTTAGAGTGTGTCTATCTCACCTTTTTTGGGTTTCGGACGCATTACATTTCCCCCCACTCCCACACCCCTTGATCAATATTGACAATTTTTCTGCAAATGGGTCTACTATCAGAGCTCTATAGAAATTCCAAGTTTCAGCTTCCTAACATAAGGGGTTACTGAGATCTGGAAACCAAAATTTTCGGTCTAAAACACTTCCCCCTCCTTCCCCCTCACACCCCCACCCCTAAAAATTTGGTCACTTCAAGGCGCCTACCCCATCTATTCGTTAAAAAAATTTCAATTTAATATCTCAAAGCGTTTGGCAGCTACGAGCCTCCAAACGATCTTGCGTACGGCGGACGCCGTACGGCGTACGGCGTACGGCGTACGGCGGACAGACGGACTGAAAATTTTTATTACTTTTTTCGCGTCTACTAGTTATGAAACGTGAAAATAAAAATTTTGAGGGTAGCAAATTTTTTTTTTTAAAAAATCAATCACAATACTTAATTATTAAAATAATAAAGTAAAAGCAGTAAGTTATTTGAGGTCATTTCCTACTACAATTATAAGAGACTGAAGTGTTACCCAACTTTTGTAGAATTTGTCTCTTATCTCTGTTAACCGTGGTTCAAATTCCTGGATGGTTTTAATATGAAGCACCAGGGAGTCCTTAGCTTCTTCGATAGTAGTTTTCCGTTTCTTGTGCGGTCGTCCTTCTGTTTCCTTCGAAATTCTAGCTGTTGGAGGAATGACTGCACTTAACAGTAAAATTATGCAGTCCCTACAACCTAAAAATTAATTGGAAATTGAGTTTATCTAAGCAAGTATAAAATTTAATAAGATTTTTACTTTCAAATAAGTTCTCGTCAATAAGAGATAACAATAATAATGACTGCTTATCTCGTATAGTCTTTTGTAAGTAAGGAACAATTTTCTTCACAAAACGTTCCCAATTTTCGAAGAGGTTGTTAGTTGCTGTAGGAAAAGCATTTTCAAACTCAATGTTAATCTGAAAAAATATGTAAAAATTTCTGAAAATGTTCATGTGCTCCTAACTCCGCATGCTTATTTAACAGCCATTCCTGTATTAGTTCTTCAATACAATATGTATTGTTGACAATTAAGGAGCGTCGGAATGATGACGTTTTTTGCCACTTCTCGATAACTTCTTCAAAGGGCTTGCAATTGTACTTCAACCAATATCTTAAAGTAAGCGCGATTGATTCATCGTCCTTAGGTATATTAATTGCATGACTTTCCAGTTCGTTGTCTGTTATTTTCTTCACCTTATTTTTGACATTGTAGTACCGATCGTGTAACTTACCACTTGGTCTTCTATTCGTGTTCGTTCTTGGAGCGTAGTAAGTAATCTATAAAAAATATTGAATCAATTATTAATACATTAGAAACATAGACATAAAAACATACCAAATTTTCACCGGGAAATTCTTTTACTATTTTTTGGCTCAAGACTTTTAAATTCTCAACCGTTAATTTGCTGTGTTTTGCTAAGGCGCATCGATTAAAATGTTCGAAATGCTTTGCTGATCTTTCGGTGAAAGTGTTTACTGAAGTTATAGTTTTCTAACGTAACTTTCCCTCTATTTGATCGTCTAAAAATTTCTTTTATATTAACCTAAATTATTAATAATATATTTTCAAACAGATACTCTTTATTAGGAAAAAATAGGTATTTACCTGATGCGCATTGAAACCTGTTGCGCCTTCGGAAGAAGATGAAGTGTACCTTGAATAATTAGGTAAGGACTTCACCCAGTTTACTACTTCACTGGTTACTGATAACGTATCATCGTTCTTATGAAAAGTCACAAACTTGATTAGAATGTATCACTTTGTGAACTATAGTACATAATATGCCATTTATAATATATATAAATAGTAAATTTGAAATCTGGCGGACTTGAAGAGAGAAGTCCAAAAAAAAATTTTTATTTTTCGTTAAAAAAATGTGGCGGAGGAAAGTTCGGTACCAAAATCGCTCTAAAAAAAACATCCCGGCGAAACGACTGTCACTTTTTTGCCGTTCGAAATTTAATAACCGTAAAAATTAAATAAAAATTAAATTAAATTACCATCGAGCCTTCCGCGAATGCCCTCCATATTCCATAACTGCAAGAATTTTTGTAAATCGTCGTCATTCTCGAGAAACCTAATCTCGATACTGTTTATCTCGACGTTCATCAATTTAAACACAATTTAAACACAATTTAAACATAATTTAAACACAATTTAAACACAATTTAAACACAATTTGAGCAAAAATTTAAACACAGTTTTCACGATTTTCAAGATTTCCACATTGAAAACAAAGGCAAGCAACACTGACTGACACACTGATTCGTAGCTCACATTAGCCAGCAGCTGCGTAGCATATTTGGAACAAAAGCAAACACTAGGTCTGTTTGGTATGATACAGCGTTCTTAGAGTGTGTGTATGTGTAGACTGGCCTCTACACGTTTTGTACGGCGTTTCAAATAAATAATGACACATTTGATTCAAACATTGAGAGAGTTTGAATAAAAATTTAACAAATTGTCAATTTAAACCAAATAAAATTACGTTGGAATTGATGTAGGTGTTTTTGAATGCGTTTTTCAAAAGCGAACTTTTGAAAATGTTGTCGAATCAAAGTATGTTTTATTTGAGTTGAGCACAAAGTGTTTAATTCAACTAGTAAAAGTTAAAAAACTCCTTTAAATGTGGTCAGTGTTTGTTTGAATTTATGTGTTTTCTTTCCGTGTAGATAATATCTGTTATTTTTAAGTCATATTCACAAAATCGCTATATATCACATATACACTGTAGTAATATTGGAGACTAACAATAATCAAGCAGTATTAAAATGGCTTCACAAACTTTCGTACTACGCTACTACATTCTAGCTTTTTCGTGCTGATGATTAAAAAAAAGTTATAACTTATGTACTAGGTGAGCCACCGCCAACTTAAACTCAGGCATTGCCCTCTGGATAAAAGCCGCGCAACTGAATTTTCGAAGAGCGAAAATGCCTCGATTTCGCCTCGATGAGTGACGATTTTGTATGGAGATCGAGCCATGACGTCACCAATCGAGGCAAAATCGAGGCATTTCTCATGACGAACTGTCATATGTGCGCGGCCTGAGTTTAAGTTGGCGCTGACTCAGGCCGCGCACATATGACAGTTCGTCATGAGAAATGCCTCGATTTTGCCTCGATTGGTGACGTCATGGCTCGATCTCCATACAAAATCGTCACTCATCGAGGGGAAATCGAGGCATTTTCGCTCTTCGAAAATTCAGTTGCGCGGCTTTCTCATGACGAACTGTCATATGTGCGCGGCCTGAGTTTAAGTTGGCGGTGCTATAACACGACTTTCGAAAGAGAACTGTAGCTATCTAGAGTCATACCACCGCCAACTTAAACTCAGGCCGCGCACATATGACAGTTCGTCATGGGAAATGCCTCGATTTTGCCTCGATTGGTGACGTCATGGCTCGATCTCCATACAAAATCGTCACTCATCGAGGGGAAATCGAGGCATTTTCGCTCTTCGAAAATTCAGTTGCGCGGCTTTTATCCAGAGGGCAATGGTCATACTAAAACTGAACATAATGTCTGTGGCAGTGATCCCAGTTCGTGGGGAATTCCCCTTTGCGTGGAGAATTTCAGTCAAAATTGTATTGAAAGGGGAAAAGGGGAATTGTCACTATTTGAGAGCAATTATGGGGAAAACGGCGAATTCTTATTGCGACTTTTTGTTTACAAGGGACTCTTGTAGGTTTAGGTTTTTGGAGTTACATATAAGTAATTATAAGGCCGCGGTTCGAATTACGCTTACGGTGCTTACATTACCAACAGTGCTTACAGTCGGTCCGAATTGTATGCGCGCTTACAACGCAAATAATTCGGACCGATCGTATGCACACAAATGTTAGTTGTGTCAGTAATTTTAAAATGAGTTTTGAAAAAGTGTTTTTAGTAGAAACGGTAATGGAAATGTGTGACAATGATAGCGATCTGGAGATGATATCTGGCTCCTCATCTTCATCTTCTTCAACAATATTGTTATAACTCATTTTTCTTCAATATCGCGAATAAATTTTAGTGTCTTTAAATTTTTAACCGTCAATGTGACAGATTGCAAAGACGTACACACAGTGCATATGCCCGAAACCGTGAGTAGTGTAAGAGCCAGAAAATTTTCCCTCCATGCAAATTGTATGCGTTGTGAGCGTAATACGGACCGAGTGTGAGCGCGCTAAAAGCGCAGAAAGCGTAATTCGGACCGCGGCCTAAATTTGTTTACGTCTGAAATTTAGACTTAATTTTCTTCTGTTGCGGTAACTCTTCAATTTTATCTATTGGAAATTATCTTGCATAACCATTCTGGTAAAAAAAATTTAAATTGACAGCAGGTCCATTGTTAGATAAGGACCTAGTATTTGAGTGTGGTATAGTGAAAAAAATTTAAAAGGTTCATTATTTAAGCTATAATGTAAGTATCTAGTTTTAAATATATAAAAAGTTCATTTCCTAAAAATAATTTTTAAATTTGGTGAATTACAGTGAGCAATGAATCCAAATAAAAGAAAGCTAATACCATCGCCATCATCGTCCAAAGTTTTCTAACAGGCCTGGCTAGAAATGCCTGAATTTAAGGGATGGCTAGAAAAGATAAGTGGAAATCCTTCGAAATCGTGTTGTCGTGCGTGCAATTCAACTATGACTGCTGGGAAAAGTGAACTTCTGAAGCATGCTAAAATGGCGAAACATGTAGCCAACGTAAAAGCGATTGCTTCAACATCATCAATGACAAATATTTTTAAAAAGGCTGATGATACCAGTAGCTACGATTATTCTGTTAAGACAGCTGAAATAACATTATCTGCATTTTTTGCAGAGCACAATGTTGCATTGCAAACGGTTGAACATCTGGTGCCTTTATTAAAAAATATTTTCCCAGACTCCAAAATTGCTGCCGATATGTCACTAGGAACAACAAAATGTTGTCAAATTGTAAAGAACTTAATGGCTAAAGTGGAGGTAAATCGCTTAATTGAAATATTACAGAAAACGTACTTTTCAATTTTAGTAGATGAGAGTACAGACATATGCAACCAAAAAAGTTTGTGTTGTTTGGCACGATACGTTGACCCTACCACTTTCTTGATACCCACTGAATTATTAGAGCTAATAAAATTAAATGCCAGTGATTGTTCAGCTGAATCTGTGTATGGTTCATTCAAAGAATGCCTCAGGAAAAACCAAATTCCTGTAACAAATGTAATTGGTTTAGCGTGTGACAACGCTTCCGTTATGGCTGGAAAGAAAAATTCCTTTTATTCTAGACTTCAGTCGGAAGTACCAAATTTATCACTATTCCAGTGTAGAGTCACTGTATAAGAACTAACACAAACATCCATTATCATGAGTACAGACAATGACCACTTTTGGTACATATTTAGTAGACTAAAAACCTGCGAATTTAAAAAATCGCAGGTCTCTTAAATGGCATAGTTTTAGTGTGTATACGTGTAGCAGATGACGTTTCACGGAATCGAGATATGTCTCATGAAATGTCAACTAAATACAGCGTTTATCCACTTTAGTGGAGATCCTTAAAGTATAAAATCGAGACAACTGCAAAAAAAATTTAAAATGTACTGGTTTCAGATGAAACACACATATTCCGTACTCAAGATAATGGATGTTTGTGTTAGTTCGTATGATAGGGATGTTCGATTTCGATTCGATTAATCGACTAATCGATTAATTTTTAAAAAAAAATAGATTTTAGCAATCGATATGAGTGTTGTCGATTAATCGGCATAATCGATTAGTTAACGTTAATTAATCGAATGAATTTCAACAGTTAAAAGATTCGATGCACGATAGATTTTCCTACATTAGTTAACAACAAATTAACTGATAGCACTGATCTGAATGTCAAGTTAACTGCAAATGTGTTAAATATTACGATACCTTCGAGTATCGTATTCGTACCATCTAGTATAATCCGGTTGCAATTCGCGAGGCGATCACTATATTAAATGGCGAAACAGTTGGAGTTCCACGTCTCCTCTTTTTTCGATGGAATCCGAACTTTCATCATCAAGGTAATGCAGCTGATCTTTGGGCGATCCATGATTCACTTGCGTGTCAGAGCGCTTCTCAAGCTCATGCAGATGAAGACCTTAATGGAATTTCTGAAGAGCTCAGTCAGTTTTTATGTCAACCTGTAGTGAATAGAACAAAAAGCCCTTATGCAATTTGGGAAACACTCAAGTTTCAATTTCCACGGACGCATACCACCCAGACTACCCCTTGCAATTAAATACTTATCAGTAATTGTAACTTCGGTACCTGCGGAAAGATTGCTCTCAGAGGCTGGATTAATTGCTACTGATATGAGGAACAGGTTGACAGGTTCAAATTTATCAAAGCTAATTTTTCTGTCGTCAATAGACGTAATGTTTTGGTTGTGAAGGAAGTTGCAGTACAAACAATTAATTTTGAAATTATGTAAATGGCTATTTTTTTTCAGTTTCAAGAGAATTTAATTAATTTTTTTTAGTTTCTATGAAAAAATTTTACTTTATAAAAAAAAGATATTTACGAAGAAACAATATCTTCGATTTTTATTTCCATTATTTTATGTTTATTATTTTAATTTATTTTTTTTCTTCTTATTTTTAGCATGGGATATTATTTATTTAACCATTAAAAAGAACATACATATATGTATGTACGTTTAAAACTCATATTCACACACACTTTTAACGGACATTTAGCGTCACAAGTGAGAGGAAAATAGAAAAAATCTTTACATACATATTCTACCCTCCATCCAGCATCCTCCACCTTCAATCCTCCGTCCTGCATCCACTGTCCAACACTCATCATCCATCTTTACCATTTAGTAATGGGAATGCATAACTACTACACCAAAAACGAACGAACTGCCGCTAAATCATTTCAAATGTTGAAATAACTCTCGAACCACCAATTGTAAAATGATTTTGTTAATTCAGAAACGAAGTTTCATCGTAATCGGATGAATGATATAGGAAAGCATACGAAACAAACAAACAAAGAATTAGAGCACCAGGGTACTAAAATCGCAAAAAAAATTGAAAAATTTCAAAAAAAACAAAAAACAATTTGTTTTTATTCGATCGGTACCAAACTTCACAGGAACTATCCCGGAACTATTCTACACGTTCCCTGAGCGGTTTAGGAGTTCATAGGGAACATAGCAACATTCATACTTCCATACATACATAGTTAAATAGTTAAAATTTTATGTATGGAAAATCACTATGTTAAACGTATAATGAATCTAGACATTTCAATTCAAATCTACCTATTAAGTCTACGTATACTTATACGATAACCCTGGGACTTAGGAGTTACGCGATTATCGATTAATTGCTTAAATCCCATCAATTAATCGATTGATCTTAATCGAACATTTTAAAATAATCGATCATGCAACAATCGATTGTTGAGCAATCGATTCCCATCCCTAGTATGAAGTGACTCTATTCCAGTGCATATGCCATTCTTCTGCTCTTGTAGGTAGCTACGCGTGTGCAGAACTTCCAAAGGAATGTGAACAGCTCTTATCAGGAGTTGCTACGTACATGTCGGAGAGCGCAAAAAGTTGTGCCATTCTGGAGGAGTTCCAAGATTATTTCAACGTGGAAAAAAAGAATATACTACGTCTTTCGAAGACACGATGGTTAGTACTCCAGCCCTGCGTAGTACGATTATTGGAGAATTGGACAGTTTTACAACATATATTTTTGTTAGATTCAACAGAAACTAGAAGGTCAAAGGCTGCAGGTATTTATCAATATTTAAGTGACGTAAAAATTAAGTCATACTTCTACTTTCTAAAGTTCGTCTTATCATACTTCAACGAGTTTAATAGACTTTTCCAAAGTAACCAAGTTTTATTGCATAACCTCTATAGCGAGTCTAAGAAGTTTTGCTCAAACTTGCCCAAAATATTATGAAAGAAGACGGTTTTCAAAAACTGTTGGAGTACGAAGAAAGTATTGATTTCAATTCAGTGCTTGAAGATTGAATTGTGGAGCTGAAAGAAAGACGTCGGGCCGGAGTGTGAGGAACATTTACAGCAGTTTACTGAAGAAGAGTATTTGGAAATTAAGTTACGCTTCAAAAATGTCTATATACGAGCAATTAAAGAAATTTTGAAAAGATTTCCAATTAGAGACCGCGATCTCCAAGTTATGGAATTTCTTTCCCCGGAAGTTGCATTAAATTTGTCCAGAAGGGTAAATTCTAAGGAAATTTTATTCAGAACTATAAAAGTTCCAAATTGTGACGAACATAATTTAATTAGAGAATGGAGAGAGCTTCCAATTCATTTCAATGAAACAGAGAAAAACAGAATGCAACAATTGAGTGTCGAGCATTTCTGGAAGGAAATAAAGGAAATGAAGGATTTTGAAGGAAATACCCTATTTTCAAATTTGTGTAAAGTAGCTGCATATGTTTTAACATTTCTGCACTCAAATGCTGAAGCAGAACGTTTATTTTCTATATCGTAACCGATGTAAAAACAAAAAAACGTAATAGATTAAGTGAATCGTGTTTAAACGCAATCTACTCAATAAGATCGGGCTTCAAATATAGTAATATACAATGTTTTAACTTTAAACCGAGTAAAGAACATTTCTCCTTCTTTAATAACTCAATGTACCAATGAAAATTAATGTTGTTTACGCATCAGTATAATTTGCAATAAATGTATTTATTTATTTCTATTTATTTATTTTATTTGAATTTAATTTTATAAAATTTATTTAATCAACTATTCACTTTACTTCATCTTTTTTTTACTTTAAGATGTGAAAACATTTTTTCTTTATAATTAATAGTAGTACTCCAGTAGAATTATTCTTTATGGGGAAAGTATGGGGAATTCTTATATGAATATGGGGAAAAAGAAAATTTTTTAGCTCAATCGTGGGGAATTTTACACAAAATGGCTGGGAACACTGCTGTGGTCATATTGCAGAACCGCATAAGTCACATGTTCAACTTTTTGAGTTATCGACGTTTAAATGTTAAGCAACTGGCTAGCACTGTTTCCATTCGGGATTCAGATTAAATTGAAAGTTGTGTATACGTCATAACATAACATAATATGAATGGTTTGATGCGTTATGGGATTCGCAATTTGTGCCCATGAAACAGCGGAAAACGCCCGCGGCGTTTAACAGAACAGCAGAAAAATGCTGAAAAACTTCGATTTCTTTAATATTGACCAATTTGAACTTTAAATTGACCAGTAAGGTTCTATATTATCTACAAGTATTAATTTAATTTAATTTAATTTAATTTAAAAGCCATTGAACAAAAATATACATTTCACTTACACAATAGCTTAGGGCTTAAAAGTAATATAAAATTACATGTATAAAGATTTACAAATAAAAGTTAATTGTTAAGAAAGGAAATCAATAGAAAAAATTTGAACTAGAGAAGTTGTTGTTTAAGTTTAAGGATAAAAGATGAATAGGAAGTGGAAAGAGAGCCGAGCTGGAGTGTATCGTGCGACCTTTGGAGCCTAACCAATGGAGAGTAATAGTAGACATCAAGTAGTGCGCGTGGAGGGCAGAAAATGTTACGATTTCGGGTACCAACTGAATCCGTTCTGAAAGAGAGCTCATCAAGTAAAAAACTACAACAAATGCTGTTACTAGAAATTTTAAATAAGAAGGTGGCGTCAAGGTACGTTCTACGTTGGCTTAGAAGAGGAAGTTGAAACTCTATTAGTCTAGTAGTATAATTCGCGTATGGTATGTTGAATCTGTAGAAGAGGGAGCGTGTAAACTTGCGCTGCACAGACTCGATCATTGCGATGTGACAGTTGTGATGAGGATTCCAAACAACAGCACAATACTCCAAGACACTGCGCACGAGTGACGTAAACAATAACAAAGAAGTATCAACACAGTTAAAGGATGACGAAACACGAAGGACAAAACCGGAGAGCCGATAGGCTTTATTAGCGATTTCCGCGATATGAGTATCAAATTTCAGCTTCGGATCAAATATAACACCTAGGTCCTTTATATTAGTAACAGCGGATAGGCTGGTACCATTAATAGAATAATGGAACACAGCAGGAGTCGTCTTGTAGGTGAAGTTCATGAAGAAACATTTCGATATGTTAAGTGACATGTCATTTAATTCACACCATCGAGACAAGTTGACTAGATCGCTTTGAAGGCAGATGCAATCTTCATTGGACTGAGTTATTCTGAAAAAGAGATAATCGGCGTACAGAAGAGGAGTGGAGGAAATGCCCTGAGGAAGATCATTTATAAAAAGGTTGAACAAAAGTGGCCCTAGTATGGAACCTTGTGGAACTCCTGAGGGCGCCGAGAAATTTTCCGACAGCTTACCTTTGAACGCGACACGCAATTTTCGACCAGAGAGGTATGATTTTAAAACGCTCAGTAACGAGCCCGATAAGCCATATTTCTCCAGTTTTGAAATGAGAATTTTGTGGTTTACAGTGTCAAACGCTTTTGAGAAGTCCGTATATATAGTGTGCACTGATAGATGTTTTTCGAGGGCCTTGGCAACTGCATCCGTAAATACACACAAGTTAGTGACAGTAGAGCGCTTTTTAACAAAACCGTGTTGGTGAGGTGAGATCAGTACTCCAATTTTGTCATATATTAGGTTATGGATAAGTCGTTCAAAAATTTTACTAAAACAATTTAATATACATATGGGACGATAATTATTGACGTCAGTGGGGTCACCTTTCTTAAGTATAGGAATGACATTCGACAGCTTCCATATTTCAGGGAAAGAGCCTTCGTTAAGTAGCTTATTATATATAAGAAACAGAGGACGAGAAAATTCAGAAGCAAGCCGCTTCACGAAGTGATTTGGTAAACCATCAGACCCACCATTGACGTTCGGATCTAAAGAATTTATGCATAATAAAACATCATAGTAGGAGAAGTAGGCTGTACTCAGTGAGTCATGTGTAGGAACGACAAAATCATAGGTCAGATCCCGGTCCGATGAAGAAAATACAGAGGAAAAGAACTTGGCGAAGAGGTCGCATATGGATTGATGGTCCGTGATGTGGTTATCCAGGTGTTTTAAGACATTGGTTGTCTGAGAGCTTTTTCTGGTATTGTTCACATGAGACCAGAACGGCTTGGTTACATTTTGAGTCAAGCTAGCGTTGATTGTGTCAACATATACGGAGAAGGCAGACTTTATTACATTTCTGACCAATGTGCGCTGAGCCACAAATTGTAGGTAAGCAGAGTCAGATTTGGTTTGCTTGTATTTCTTGTGGAGATTTTTTTTTATGCGCAACTCCCTAAGAATGGTCCCGTTAAACCATACAGGATGACGGCGTTTAGTGGAGGTACTGAGCGGAACATGCAGCTCTATTTGCTCGTATAAGATACTATAAAGAACATTTAAGGATTCGTCAGAGGATTTACCGTCAAAGAGACTACTCCAGTCAAGTAGGCTGAGATCTGAACTTATAGCCGCGAAGTTACATTTACGAAAATTGAAATTTTCATTGTTATTATGGAGTAGTGTAAATTTTTTGGGTAGTTTTAATGATATAAGTAGTGGGGGATGATATTTATCTATCGGAACAAGCCCGAAGGAGGAGACTATTTGTAGGTGGGAAGAAGCGTCAGTGTTTGCAAAAATCAGATCAAGAAGTTTCCCTTTGTGGTTTACAACTCGGTTGTGTTGGGACAAGGAACAGACGTTTAAGAAAGATGAGAGGCACATGGAAAGGGAGTCACTGGAGATCATAGGGTGAGAGTAGCAAGGGCTCCAAGCTATTGTAGGTAAGTTGAAATCTCCAAGGATCATGAAGCTGGAGTTTTGACAATGCGAGTTAACATAGCAAGCGAGACGATCAAAGAATTTATCCAGTGATGTAATATCACATCCACATGGAACATACACGCAACAGATGTATAAAGAGTGAACATTAGATATTTTAACCTTAACAAGCACACTTTCAATAGGATACGAATCCAGGTCATCACAACAAGTCGACGTAAGATCATCCCTGACCGCGATTAAAACACCACCACCGTCTTTTTTACTAGAACGCGTTAGGTCGCGATCGCGTCGGTGTACGGAGTATGAGTTTAGAAAGAGCTCAGAGTTCAAAACGGAGCAGTTTAGCCAGGATTCAGTAATGCAGAGAATATCATGGTTAGCCTCCAAAGCCGATAAACGGAAGTCAGCCAGCTTGGATCTGAGCCCACGCACATTTTGGTAAAATAAACTTAAGTCTGAAAACGATGTCAGTTTGCGTCGTGTTGTTATAATTACGGGGCTGGGGCCGGAGTGCGGACTGTCGGAAAATTTTGTTTTTCTTCGAAACAAAATTCCGAATGTGTAATGCCAGTTGGCCAAAAGTCAGCTGATTTAATCTTTGGTGACAGCAGGGCGGGCACACGAACTTTGAATGAGACATAGTTCAGCCTGTCAATGTCAGCGAGTTTCTTCGTGAGTCGATGACATCGAAATTCCTTCATATCATCTATATTTAGTTTATTCTGGATGAATAGGATGATATCGTTTACCGATGTATATTTGTGACATTTAGAAATATACAGCCAGTGGAAATTAGGTGTAGCAGGAGCAGCCGTGAGTGCAGTAGGTCCACAGCGAAGATTATTACTGCCGTTCGCTGGATTGATAGAGCCAGGACCAGAAGTCACAGCGGCAGCTGATCGACGATCACTGCCAGCGCTAGTGTCTAAGTGAATCGTGTCGGCGATTACGTCATCCACAGAGACAGTACCAGCTGCCGTAACGGGAACATTGTTGGCGAAGTTCGTAGTGGCGATAGAATTTTTTACCGGTTGTCCAGATGTTGATTTCAACTTTGATGATCCCGTTTTCGCATGTTGTGAGTGCGATTGTGATTGCAGTCGGGTTATGCGGCGGAGCGGTGATGTAGAAGTATGCTTCGGTAGATTAGCTTTGCTAGATGACGATGAGTGGGAGAGTGAGAGAGATCTCCGCTTTTCGGTGTTGTTGTTGTTGCTGTTGTTGGTACTTGTTGAGGCGGATGGTAGTTTCTGAGAATTACAGTTCTCTGAGACGGACGTTGGCGGGCGGGTAATGTCACCCATGCTTCCAGGTTTGCCTAGAAGGGTGTTACGCAAGACAACTGCACTAAGTTCATTTAAGGTTGTCGCGAGAAAGTCTATTTTAGACTCCAGGGTCTTCAGCGAAGTACCGGAGCAGGCCGGGCAGTACCAGGCAAAGCCGCGCACTCTGAGAAAAGCGTTATAAAACTCCTCAGGAAGGCCCAAGCACTCGGCGTGAGAACCATATTTGCAGCCAGCAGAGCAAGAAATTAAGTGTTTTTCGCTGGTTTTCTTGCAGATGTCGCACATAATTAATGTTGTGTTTAGGTAAATTTATAGACCGAAATTTATAGACCGAAAATTGAAGTAACGGGTGTTTGAAGTAAATAGCAAAAAACTGGGGAGCACTTGCACAACACGACCGACCGTTTCAACGTTTCGTTTCGATTAGTAGTACATAGTAGATATTACATACTACAATAAGAGCAAAAGAAATGTGTAAGCAATGGAAAAATAATTCTAAGTAATGGAGATCTCTTTCAAACTCTATCGGAGCAATTCACGAGATTTGAAACTCGGAAGCCCTACAATGTTTTTCCGTATAAATTCTAAGCTTCTTTCTTAAACAGTGCTTGAGATATGAGATATGATTCTTTAGAAACTAATAAGCTAATCATTTTGGAGGGGGGGGGGGGGTCTCCCAAAACCCCCGTGCTACTACGCCACTACCACGGCAGTCTGTTTGTTTTGGGGAATAGCACAAAGGCTCAGTTGGTTTGCGGACTCGTTCGACAACACCACTTCTGCGAGTTTGAAATATACTCCGAAATAAAATGGATCTGATCCATGAATATTTGTCTGATTCAAGTGTTAATTCTTCTGGTTTTACTACCTCTTGTTAATCCGACTGTTCGTTCATTTTACAAGAACTTAACAGTTGATGGAAAACTGAGATTTGTATTCCCTACATGGTTGAAAATTTTGGAATAATTTTTAATAAACAACAAAGAATTCACCGGTTTTGTAATACACTATAGGTTAAATTTCAATATTTATTGAAAACTAAAAGTATTTTCAATAAAAACTGGAATGAAACGTATACTATTGTATTGAAAGCAACATAGTTAATATATCCTATATTAGTTTGTAATTTTATTTATATTTATTACTAGTACTTTAATAATGAAATTTAAACCATCCCGAATTACCATTAAATTTTGCATTCATTGTGTGTTAAAATTAAATACAAAATGTATTCAAATGCACTCTCCTTCGTATATAGTAATTCCAAAGTATTTAAATTAATTCCTACCATGGAATTCTTAATGAACTGGATGATGTATATTCCTGCTATTTTTCATTCCTTCCGCTGAAATAAAAAGTAATCTAAATGTATTACTTGTTTTTTGCGTGTTTCAGCTTCTAAGCCGATTGCATTCCTGAAATATTAGAAGAAATTCCAAATATATTAGAAGAAATTCCAAATGTATTAGAAATTAGGATTTCTGTTTAATTTCTCGTGCTTGTGTCACAAGAACACACGTCGTAAAGTTAAAAGTTAAAATGGAGAGTGTACGTGACGAGTTTTTGGTTAAAGTTAAATTGTCGGTTTATAGTATTAAAAAAGTGTGGAAAACGAGTCCCAGTATTTGAGTGCCGAGGATATATTTTGTTCAAGTGCGACACCGGAGCAATTGTGGAATTGGAATTACTCCCTAAAATAATTGCACAATTTTTTTGTGTTTGAAGAATATGGTTGTTGTTGTTGTTTGGGGTGGGGAAGACACACTGAAAGGCGAGTCTTGAGCATTCAGGCCACAATGGCCCATTATACTCGATTCCCCAACCTCTACCCGAACTTTTTCGTCCTCACGAATTTCAAAAGCTCAGGTAGGGAGCGAGAACGGAGTTCCTCCATCCTCATAACATCGACGCCGTATACATGCATTCTTGCGAAAGAGTAAGCTGGACACTCGAGAAGAAAATGTTCCGTCGTGTCGTCGCTCTCGTCGCAAGCAGTGCACATGGGGTCGTCAATGATTCTCAGTCTGACCATGTGTAGGCCACACGAGTTATGCCCTGTGAGGACACCAACCATACTACTACATTCCTTTCTGCTCAGTTTGAGAAGAAAAGCAGCGGTTCGTCCACTTGGTCCCTCAACAAGGTTTCTGGTCTGCCGCATTCCCGGAAAAAGCCGCCATCTCTCAATGTGTGATTTACTCACCCACTCAGCAATGGCAGACCTAACAGAGGCAACTGGCACACCGAAAGCTGGCTCTGGTCCAACCATGGCTGACTCCGATCCAGTTTTTGCCAAAGCATCCGCTATTTCATTGCCATTTATCCCTTGGTGACCCGGAACCCATATGAGCATTAAGTCATTGAATCTTCCAACAGAGTTCAACCGTTGAAGAATATGGTTAGTATACATATTTGCAATTTGTAGTAAAAAATTATGTTTGTGACCAGTTTTGATGGCATTTCAGTTCCGGAAAAACAAGAAAAAATTGCTTTAGCTGAGCGATGCAATGCAGTCGTAGGTTCCGAGCTTATAATTAATTATGAGGTAGGCTCATTTAATTAATTACAATGACTTTATTTTGGTTGAAGACATAAAGCTGATATTCATTTACTCTCATACCTCACTTTACGGCCTAGATACGTTTCGGGAAAGTTGGCCGTAAAGCGAAATACCGTACCTATAACGAATTATATATTTTAAGTAATAAATCAACCGAATGTCTTGTAGCATTGTCCAAAATAGCGAGGTATGAGTGTATTATACATATTGCTATGCCCGTATCTTGTACTCGTATTCACTTATTTTAAATGGCATTTTTTAGATTCTGAAATATTTTATCACAAATAATAGTGAAGTAGATACGATAAAAATAAAAGAGCATGCTGAGAAAGGTTCGTTGACAGATTTTTTTCGGAGACTTGTCGTACGATTAGCAGCATCCTTTTTAAGAAGCGTATGCGGTAACTATCATGAAAGTACTGAACCAATATATGGGTAATATTATCGACCTAACCTTTTACTCTGCGTGGAGTACGAAAATGATAAACCTAAATATGCGCAGAAAATAATGATATTTTTACATGAAGATAAAGTTTATTTTAAAATAAAATATTTTGAAACATTACATTTCGATGAAATTTTACAAAACTATATTGTCTCTGTGACAGATCGTATCAATATTCTAGCATTTAATAATTTAACTATAAAGCAAAGCTTTGAATCATATTTTATAAAGGAAAAACATTGTATTCTACATTTTTGAAAACGTGATTTTGACTGTATAAATTCGTACTGCAATTAAATACATTAATAAATATCATATATTATTGTTTTATTTATTGTAATATCATACAGGTCATCGTCCTAGCCATTGGAGCATTTTACAAATAAGTTTCCTATCCTCAGTACTGAAAGAACAAATGGGATGCTTAAGTATTTGGTAAGGTATATGTATAATTTTAATCTCGTAAATACAAGAATATTTTTCAATACCATATATATTTTATTTAAATAATTGGAATTCGCTATTTCGCATTGCTTATTACTGCAATTTGACCACATGGCCAAACAGTGTGATACTAATTTTAATCCCAGCTTCAAGAATACCTTTTAATATTTCAATAATTGAATTCAATATAGAATATTGAATAAAAATTATTATTTTTGGATTAAATTATTTATTACTTTTGTTATACATTTTAATATTATTGAGATTTCATTTCATGATTGACGGGAATACTATTAATTCTTTTTAGAATGAATTGGCATAATACAATTATATTGAAATTCAATAAATATTTTATATTGATTGTCATTTCAGTAACTGTGAAGTATTACATTTCAATACATTTCTGGTGTGGACCTATATACAATCCAAAAAAAATAGAATTTCATTCCAAAATTTTCAACCGTGTAGCAGTGGATGCAGAAGAAGATGGTCTTGATACGACAGATAAAATTGAACCTCCACGCAAGAAATCCAAAAAGTCGGATCAAGACGAGAGTTCTCGTCCAAGAAGAAGCTGCAGAAACGTTTCGAAGAAGTAAAGTTTGATAACGTGACGTTTTTCAATCATAATAAGCGTTTGCATCTGAAACTGAAATTTTCATTCTTGTATTTTTTGTTCTATTTTGGAGGATCCAATAACAAGAAATTGTCAAGAATTTATGTAATACCGTCAGGATTTTTTTAAATATATATCTCAAAATACATCATATGTTTCTACCTTATTTTTACTCATTCCTCATTCTTTTTAATTGTCAATGCTTAAAAGCACGTATACCACCCCTCACCGATATTGCAATGACATTTTACATTTGTCAACGAACTCTATACAGTTAAAAGTTACCACGATAAGCCACAATGACGTGCTGATCAATCACGTAAGTGATTGCTCAGTGACATTTATATCATTTGCAGGATGAGCGATTTATGTTTCCAAATGATGTAATATGTTTATTACTTACGAGAATATCTAATAGTTGTAGCATAATCGCGCGTAGTAAAAAAAATCTGTCAACAGTATGAGCGCAACGTTATTATTTTTCCGGCAGAAGTTCGGAATGCGTTTAATTCTGGTATGCGGTGTAAGTTACTATGTGACTGAAAACCTAACAAAAAAACTCGGGAAGCGGTTAGAATAGGGCGTAATGCCCTAGACCAGGGGTGTCCAATCTTTTCGCTGTGAGGGCCAGTTTGGGATTTAAATCCACTTGCGGGGGCCAAGTAAATACCTATGTTAATTAAAAATCTTATTAAGTAAAGCAGAATTGCATTTTATTTTTTTTACAGTAAAATACAGATACAACAATAAACATTAATGGGAATGATGGAACTGTGTTTTTTCCTGGAGAGTTTCATCAAAGTTGGGATTAATATCTGAAACACCAATTATTAGCAATGATTGCAAATGATCATCCGATAAATTTGCCCTGTGTTTAGATTTCAGATACTTCATCCTGGAAAAAGTTTGTTCACATACATAGGTAGTGCCAAACATAGAAATAAATTTACAAGCAAATTGCTTTAAATTTGGAAACTATTTTGCGTCCAAAAATTTGTAAAAATCAATCAAATTTCCTTCCTTGTATTTATCCTTGATTTGATCGTTAGCTTGAAGATCAATTATTTCCATTTGAAACTGGCTTGGAACGTCGGCAACATTGCAGTCAAATGGATTCTGAAACAGACGAATTTCCTTTGAATTTATGTCAAGATCAGAAAATCGCTTTTGAAATTGTTGTTTTAAATCCGCGATGACTTTTACTGCATATCTGGTGGGAAATTGTTCCTCAGTTTTTGTATTGAATTCTTCACAGCACGTGAAATGAGTAAAATTACTTTCATTTATCTGACTTTCGAGCAATATCAGCTTTGCTCTGAATGCTTTGATTTGCGCGAATAAATCACAAATTAAGTTGTTTTTACCTTGGAGCTTTAAATTCAAGTTATTCACGTGTGTCACGATATCTGCAAAAAAAGCTAACTTCCAGAGCCACTCAGCATCCGATAAAAGCGGTTCAGGGTGATTTTTCTCCACAAGAAAAAAATCAATTTCATTTCTGAGCTTGAAGAACTGCAATAACACTTTTCCACAGCTAAGCCATCGAACTGCAGTATAATATGACAAGTCAACAGACTCGGATTCAATTTGTTCGAGAAAAGATCGGAATTGGCGATGGTTGAGTGCATGTGATCGAATAAAATTTATGACAGAAACAACTGGTTTCAAAACGCAGCTCATGTCGATATGTTTTACACATAGAGCTTGTTGGTGGATGATACAGTGCAGAAAAATTGGTGCTGATGCTCCTGCACATTCACAAGCTTTTCTTATTTGCCCAACCACCCCGATATTTGCACCAGACATGTTTCTTCCTCCGTCAATTGTCACACCTTGGAGTCGATTCCAGTCCAAGCTAAATTTTTCCAACGTGTTTTGTACTTCCTTGAAAATATCTGCTCCAGTTGTAGTGCCGTGCATGCTGTTAACAGATACTAATTCTTGTGTGACATTAACTTCGTCGTCAACTCCACGAACAAAAACTAAAAGTTGTGAGGTGTCACTAATATCAGTTGATTCATCCATCGCGAGAGAATAATGACTGAATCGCTGTGCTTTCCCAGTAACCTGGTGGAGAATATTATTTCCAATATCGTCAATTCGACGAGCAACAGTATTACGGGATAGACTGATCATTCTGAAAAGTTTCAACTTTTCTGGACATAATTCCCCAACAGCTTCCATCATGCATTCTTTAACGATGTTTCCATCCATGAAGGGTTTTCCTTTCTTCCCCAACAAATAAGCGACTTTCATGCTAACTAATGTCAATTTTTCGTTTTCTGAGTTTGCCTTCTTAAATAGATTTTGCTGAGAAGACAAACTACGACAAATTTTTTCAAATTTTTCAATACGCTGCTTATCCTTAAATTGTGAGTAGACTGTAGAATGTTTTGTGTCATAATGTCGACGTAAATTATACTCCTTTATTACAGCAACAGTGTAATTGCAAATTACACATACAGCTTTGCCATTCTTTGACTGCGATTGCACAAAGAAGTATTTGATTCCCCATTCTTCTTTAAAAACGCGGCACTCGTCATCAACTTTTCTTTTTTTTCTTTCCATGTTCAACTTTAAAAAATAATATTAACTTAATAATTAATTTGTAATATATTAAATATAAATTTAAATATACCAATTTGAAAATGAGTCACGCACAACAGAACACAATAGAAAAAAATCCCAAGATCAACTGCTCTATCTAGTCTCAGTAAATTACACGAATTAGTAGACTCACAAAAGATATTTAGTGAGTTATGCTGCTTTTGCGCATTTACCCTTTGAGCAGGCAAGTAAATGGAGTTGACGCCAGTGAAGTCAAGAACATTTGTCGGCATATGGAGTAGTGTTAGGTAGAAAGACAGTCGCTATGATCCGATCCCAAAAGGGAAAAAATGAGCGCGCCAGGCCTTCTGGCCTTCATGTTACACAATACACTGATACCTCGATATACCGCCTAGATACGTTCCGAGAAAGTTGGTCGTAAAGCGAAATCGCCGTATAACGAATGAATAGTTTTAAGTTATAAATCAACAGAATTTCTTAGAGTATTTTCCAAAATCAGGCGGTATAATGAAAATTTTGGGCCGTAAAACGAAAAAGTGCCAGAATTGTAAAGGGTCGTTGTAGCGAAATGCCGTAAAAAGAGAGGCCGTATAGTGAGGTATGACTGTACAATTTTGTGTAGTAGTGTCCGTTTCGTATTTATGTTGTTGGCTGAGTTTAGAAAATAAATTCTCACAATTTTCAAAAACCGTGGCGGGCCGGATAAAATCACCTGACGGGCCGGGTTTGGCCCGCGGGCCGTAGTTTGGACACCTCTGCCCTAGACCAAAGACAATAGACTCTATAAGATGTCTCAAGGCTTTAAAAACTATCAAAAGAGCTTTCAGATCAGTGACACGATGAGCGGTTATTGAAAAAAACTTTCGCAAACTGCCTAGCTACCCTGTTCGCAAAAATCAACAAAATGCCGAATGCAATTTGCTTGGAGTCGGTATAAGGGGAAGTTTATTTGCGTTGCTGCCTTTTTTCACACATTTTCATGTTGATTTCCTGTTTAAAATTGATATTCAATTCCAATGAATATTTTGCGACTTTAGAAAATACTTAGGAATTTTTTTTTTTAATATTCCGTTAATCGAACAATCGAATTAAAAAAATGGTTTTTCGCCTGATATTGTATCATACTTAGCTATTAATATTATATTTTATATAATGGTATTTTGTTTTGATGCGAGATTCTTGTTCAAATTACCAAGAGTTTGTTATATACTTTAAACAAATTTAATGAAATGGTTTCACAAAAATAGGGGTTTTATCATGTTCCCCCATACTAAATGTGATGAAAAAAAAAAGGTCATCACTTCCCTTAAAAATGAAAATTGCCTTCGGACAAATTCTTACATTGCACAAAAGACTGAATACGACGAGAGTGAAACAGACATTTTATTGTGAGACTTTTATTGTCGGTGTACTAGGCGAATAGATAGGAAAAAAATTTTTGAGTGGGGGTTAACAATTTATTACAGTTTTTCCCCGTGGAAAAACTGTTAGAACCCCTCACAACGACGGGGCGAACGGATCCTTGTCCGGCCGAACCCAGAGAAGGGTCGTGGGCGCCAGTGATCCTTAATTTAAGGACCCGTTCTAAAAAATTTCCCCGACCGAATCACGATTTCGGGGAAAATGTCTCTTTAACCGAAGCACGGAATACAAACGGATCAACGTTCCAGATATCGCACACAAATAGATCCAAGTAACTCTCAATTTAAATTAATCCTCTTTTAATTCTAGTTCCAACGTTTAATTCGGTTTCAAGTTTGTCACAGTTAGCAAATATTAATGAAATCGTTAGCCTAAATATAAATCGCTACCTAATTTCTTTATCTACCTGACTCCTTAATATCTAGGGCGCCTCTGGTGTATCTCCTCGACGATGTTAATGATGGTGCTCGTTCCGACGGTACTTCCCCAGGATAGTTCTAACGTTGCTGCAATCTTGTCACGTAGTTTATGATCACTCTCCTTCTTAAGATCTCCGAAAACTTCCTCACCCGTCACCGACTTGTGATCGGGTTCCTCGATGATTTTTTTAAACTTCCGACTTGCTGCAATTCTTCGCGATATTCACGTCGCACACCTTCTCCGTTCGATCACACTTTTCCCAAGCCCGTTTTCCGGGTCCCTACTTGCCGCGAAACTTCGGTCAGCTTTTCGGGACAGTTACCTGTGCTTACTTTGCCACTCATAGGTCAACGTATCACCTTTGAGGACGTTCACCTCCTTTCCCCTTTGGTGTCCACTTTTTATTATCCAAACGACGCTCTAGCTTTAGTGTCCACTTTTTATTATCCAAACGACGCTTTAGCAAATCCTCAAACCCGTGCTGTCTTATCGACTTCCAAGTTCTCGCTGTTCGCGCAGTTTTCGGCCATATTGCTTGTTTACATCTTCGGTTGCGTTTTGTGTTGTTATGTTTACATTTGTGCGGTTTTGTGCTGTATTTATTGTTTTTCGACTTGTCTCCTGTGTTCCATGTGTTTCGTTCGTGCTTGTTAGTTGGTATCGTGCCCTCGGTGGTAGTTTGTTTGTTCTAGTTTATTTACAATCCATCCTACTAAGGTGATTCCTTCTTCCTTCGTTTTAGGGTTGTACTGGAAGCAGGACGGAATCAGTGGTTACGCAGGACGGAGTAACCCTCGGTGAACGTAAGTATGTCACTGAATCCAGGTTGACGGCGTAAACGAAGTAATTTTTCTCGTGAGTACCGCTTCCGTTAACTTGTGATAATTCGAAGATTACTTTTGTCTCCTAACCTTAATCCTAAACCTACCCATATTCCTACTACTAACCTATGTTAATTCGATTTTCCATTGTAATTCCTGTTTCCCTAAGTCTAACTAACCTTAATTCTAATTTACCCTACTGTTACATATGTAATCCTAGTGTCTTCATCTTTCCGCCTCTTCTCCGTGTATTTCGCTCAAATAATATGATCACTACTAATGCTTGCGTACAAATGTCTTTTTAGGTGCCATGTTGAGCGAAGGTGCGACGTACATGGACGTCACCTTGGGTGCATTCAGGAGACCACGAAGGTAATAATTATTTCATTTATCCACTCAAATTTAAACTAACTCTATTCCTTTCTTTCATTTCAGGGCACCTGTAACACTCCCCTCTTACTAAAAAAAAGAATTCCTTGAATTCTAAGTGAGGGAGGTTATTTGACGCAGTGGACGGTATCGAATGGCTTTGGTAATTCTCCTTATTATTATTTTTTTATCAATTTTTAAACTATATGAACCCTTATTCCTTTTCCTGAATTCATGCTCGCGTCTAGTTTCCCCAATCTATCATATATTTGGGTTCAGTAACCCTCCCACTCTTCTCTTGGCTGCTAAATAGATTTAGTTTGGTATTTCCTTTTCGTAAGGTTTTAAATCCTTGGCATGCCACACGCCACCAGATTTACCGTTGTCCAACCCTAATTCATATGTATATATAAACGGTCCGACGTATTTTGGGGCAAGAGTAGCAGAGAAATATTTAGCTGCGTCTGAAAGCACGTAGTTCTTTCTCCATACGACATCATTAGGAAGGAAACTTAGATCACGCTTCCGTAAGTCATACCTCCCTTTGCTACGCTCCGCTGCTTTTTTCAACCTTCCGAGTACCTCTTCTCGCAATTTCCCTAATGCTTCAGCCCAGATTAGTGGATCCCCCGTACCCGTCTCTACGCCCGGTTGAGGTCTTTCTCGACCACTAATCGTCATCTCGCGACCGAAATTCAGAAAATAAGGTGTGTCTTTCATCACTTCGTGAGTTGAAGTACGAAGAGCACATCCTATTTTCGCTAAATTTTCGTCCCACTTCCGATGGTTCTCCGATACGTAGGCTCGAAGCATTGTTTTAATGTTTTGATTTATCCTTTCTGCCGGATTGGCCTGAGGATGATAGAATGCGGTGTATCTTATTCCAGTTCCATAGGACTCAACCATCTTTTGAAGCACTTTGGCTCGAAATTGAACCCCATTGTCACATATCAGCCAACTGGGTACTCCAAATAGAAGAAACACCTGTTCTTCCAATATTTTTGTGACTGCGGCCCCAGTTGCCGCTCTCAAAGGATAAATGAGTGGTAACTTAGTCAAGTAATCAACCACTGTCAGAATGTACGCGTACCCGCTTGAGGAGCGAGGTAATGGCCCAATAAGATCTACACAGAGCATTTCCCACGGTCGAGTTGCCTCCCCACTACGAGATACCATCAACCCCACAGGCGCCCGACGCTCTGGCTTAACAGCTTGACATATCTGACATTGGTTCACTTTCTTCTTAATGTCGCTCGACATTCTAGGCCAATAATATTCCCGACTTACTCGATCCAGAGTTCGCTTCACCCCCGGATGACCAGCCTTCGGATCATCGTGACATTGACTAAGGACCGTCTTCGTTCACCCTTAGGTACCACCCTCTTCCAATCCTGATTTGACGTAAGATCCGGATATTTCGACGGAATGTGCTTCCACAGTACGCGATCGCGTAGCATCCAGTCAGCGTATTTCTGCGGGTATTTCTCCACCAGTGTGATCATCTTGTCATACCACGCATCGGTCGAGGTCTCCACCGACAATACGTCCACCATGGGCACCGATCTCGATAACGCATCTGGTACAAGATGCTCTTTACCTTTTCGATGGATAATTTCGTAATCATACTGCTGTAACCGCACCGCCCATCTTGCTAACCTTCCGGATGGGTCCAATTTATTGAGCCATATGAGCGAGTGATGGTCCGTAATTACCCTAAATTGAGTTCCCTCCACATAGGGTCTCACCTTCTCTATAGCCCAGAGCACAGCTAAACATTCCTTCTCGGTAGTGGAATATTTTCTCTCCGAACTTGTCAAGGACCGGCTCAAATAACACACCACTCGCTCCCCATCTACATGATTCTGGGATAACACCGCCCTCAGCCCGTAGTCCGATGCATCCGTTTGTATCACAAAAGGCAGTTCGCAGTCAGGGCAGATTAATATCGGAGCCGTGGACAGCTTAACCTTCGCTTGAGAGAACGCTCGCTCACAATCTGCATCCCATGCAAATTTACGATTCTTTTTCAAAAGAGTGGTTAATGGAGCAATAAGAGTCGCGAAATCCTGAATAAATCGTCTGTACCACGACACCATCCCTAAAAATTGACGAACTTCCTCCACGTTTCGTGGTTGAGAAAAATTAACTAGGCTCTCTACTTTCTCCGGATCTACATGGAGTCCGCCCTCATCGACGACATAACCCAAATAACGAAATTCTGGCCTACAGAACTCGCACTTTTCCCTCGACACCCGCAAACCTGCCGCTGTTAGCCTACGAAATACCTCTCTCAGAATTTCCAGATGTTTCGTAAATGTTTGCGTTACAATAATTATGTCGTATTTCGCGTCGCGCAGCTTGTCGAGGGTAGCCGACACATACGGAAGCGGGTAGGCGTCCCGCTCGGACACCTTATTGACCTCGCGGAAATCCACGCAAAATCTAAACCTGCCGTCCTTTTTCTTCATCAGTAAGATCGGGGAGGCCCATGCACTGTTGGATGGGCGAATGATTTCATCCCTCAGCATGTCTTTCAGCTCTTGGTCGATATGTTTTTGTACCGCAGGTGAAGCTGGGTAGTAACGCTGCTTGATCGGAGGAGATTTTGTGGTGATGATGTGCTCTACCTCCGATGTTCGACCTAAGCCATCCCCCATCTTACCAAACTCTTCCTCAATCAATTTCTCCAATTGATTTCCCTCATCTGGACTCATTTTCGATTTTGAATGAAGGCATTCAATAGTAGCAAGCATCGGTTGTCCTGCAAAATCCCACTGCGCTTGACGCAAGTCAACTACCAAGCCGAACTGCACCTAGAAATCGGCTCCGAGAATAAGCGAATGTGGCAATCTCTGAACGACCAAACACTCCATCCAACGCGTTCTTTCATTCACAGTCATTGGTAGCCACACTACTTCGTCTACCGCACATTCGTCCCCATTCGCCAATTTTACCGATGGCGACTTCGCCAAGCTAAGGGTTACTCCATGTTCCTCAAGGATCCTCCAACCTTCCCTTCTCCATATGGTGCGTGATGCCCCCGAATCCAGCAACCCGATAAACTCCGCCTCGAAAACTGTCACCTTTAAATGTGGCCGACTATCCCCCTCCTTAGGAGTCAAAGCGAAACTAATTGGCGGCGTCGTCTCAATTTCCGCACTCACTTTGCCGTCCCTTAGTGAGCACGACTCGCATTTCCCGACTCCGAGACAATATTTTTGTTTTCCTGAAGGACATTCGCCTGACTTGAGTTTGGACTGCACACAGGGCATCTACTCCGAATTACCCCCACCTTCCCACAGCCAAAACATTTCCTGTCCTCCTGACACTCCCGGGACACATGACCCTCCCTTTTACAGTTGAAGCAAATGATCTTCCTGGGAACAAAACCTAGCTGAATACCATTCGTTTCGGAACTATGTACTTCAGGTGCCATATGTTCTTCCGAGTCGACGTAGGCTAAGTCTGACTCCAGCAAATTTGCTGTTCGGCGGCCTGGAGGAGGCAGAAAAGCTTCGACAGACAATCTGGTAGCTTCCAGGGACCGACCCAACTTTACCAGTTCCCCTATTGATTTAATTTCTGTCAATCCAAGCTGATGCTGATAAAAGGGGCTAATGTTCCTCCTCAGGATTTTTAATTTTTCAACCTCGGAACACGTCATCGAGAGACGCTTAAACATGCTTTCCACCACCGCTACATACACTCCAATAGACTCGTCTCTCCCTTGAGTCCGCCTCTTGATCTCTTCCATTAAACGGTCATCATAGTCGGGGGGTAAGAACTCAGCGCGCATTTCCGCTACCAGCTCATCCCAATTCCTACATTTAGACCTATTAGCCCTGAACCATATAAGGCCTTTCCCTTCAAACAAATCGATCGATGCTCTAAATAGAATCGATTTCGATACTTCTCGGGCCACCCTCAACTCTTCCAACCGTTCGAGAAATGAGCAGATCGTATTTCTCTCCCCCGAAAATTTTAGTTCCCACTTCGCAATCGAAATTTTATTTGAAAAATCGGGACGCGTTGAAACGAGAACGTTGCTCGATTCTTCATCTTCCTCCTCTTCTGAAGAAACTAGACCTATTTTTTCGTGTAACTCCCCTAGTTGCAGTAAAATGGCTGCTTTAGCCTCCATTTTCTTCGCACTTCCCAAAGAGGACGGCACCGCACCCTCCAAACGTCTAAAGCAGAAATGGATTTTCGTCCAGATTTTTTTATATTCTGCCGACAATTCCACTCCATTGAATTTTGATAGCAATTCTTGGATTTCTGCGCACTTGGCCACTATTGCCAGTAAATCTTCGGAGAAAGTAAATGGATATTCTCGCGCCAGAAACGATGCATTCGACTCTTTCTCCGTTCGCAAAGCCACTCTAAGTGCCTTCCGCATCTCATCCACTGTGTCGGATTTAGCTCCACGAATCGCCAATTCGTAGACCAACTCATCTTGGCTTAACCTATCCACTAAAATCTTGGCCATAGTCGCCATTATCACTTACACTACCCCTAGCCGAAAGAAAAGAAAATAAAACTCTACTTCAAAATCAAATCAAAATCAAATCTTCTCAAATTACGGAAAAAAAAGGTTCGAAAATTCAAATTTCTATAGAAACTCACTAAAAAAAAAACTACTGAATGCACTCAAAGTAATATCACGGCAAATCGCTCACTCGCTCAAAATTTCACGTTGGGCGCCAAATATTACAGTTTTTCCCCGTGGAAAAACTGTTAGAACCCCTCACAACGACGGGGCGAACGGATCCTTGTCCGGCCAAACCCAGAGAAGGGTCGTGGGCGCCAGTGATCCTTAATTTAAGGACCCGTTCTAAAAAATTTCCCCGACCGAATCACGATTTCGGGGAAAATGTCTCTTTAACCGAAGCACGGAATACAAACGGATCAACGTTCCAGATATCGCACACAAATAGATCCAAGTAACTCTCAATTTAAATTAATCCTCTTTTAATTCTAGTTCCAACGTTTAATTCGGTTTCAAGTTTGTCACAGTTAGCAAATATTAATGAAATCGTTAGCCTAAATATAAATCGCTACCTAATTTCTTTATCTACCTGACTCCTTAATATCTAGGGCACCTCTGGTGTATCTCCTCGACGATGTTAATGATGGTGCTCGTTCCGACGGTACTTCCCCAGGATAATTCTAACGTTGCTGCAATCTTGTCACGTAGTTTATGATCACTCTCCTTCTTAAGATCTCCGAAAACTTCCTCACCCGTCACCGACTTGTGATCGGGTTCCTCGATGATTTTTTTAAACTTCCGACTTGCTGCAATTCTTCGCGATATTCACGTCGCACACCTTCTCCGTTCGATCACACTTTTCCCAAGGCCGTTTTCCAGGTCCCTACTTGCCGCGAAACTTCGGTCAGCTTTTCGGGACAGTTACCTGTGCTTACTTTGCCACTCATAGGTCAACGTATCACCTTTGAGGACGTTCACCTCCTTTCCCCTTTGGTGTCCACTTTTTATTATCCAAACGACGCTCTAGCTTTAGTGTCCACTTTTTATTATCCAAACGACGCTTTAGCAAATCCTCAAACCCGTGCTGTCTTATCGACTTCCAAGTTCTCGCTGTTCGCGCAGTTTTCGGCCATATTGCTTGTTTACATCTTCGGTTGCGTTTTGTGTTGTTATGTTTACATTTGTGCGGTTTTGTGCTGTATTTATTGTTTTTCGACTTGTCTCCTGTGTTCCATGTGTTTCGTTCGTGCTTGTTAGTTGGTATCGTGCCCTCGGTGGTAGTTTGTTTGTTCTAGTTTATTTACAATCCATCCTACTAAGGTGATTCCTTCTTCCTTCGTTTTAGGGTTGTACTGGAAGCAGGACGGAATCAGTGGTTACGCAGGACGGAGTAACCCTCGGTGAACGTAAGTATGTCACTGAATCCAGATTGACGGCGTAAACGAAGTCATTTTTCTCGTGAGTACCGCTTCCGTTAACTTGTGATAATTCGAAGATTACTTTTGTCTCCTAACCTAAATCCTAAACCTACCCATATTCCTACTACTAACCTATGTTAATTCGATTTTCCATTGTAATTCCTGTTTCCCTAAGTCTAACTAACCTTAATTCTAATTTACCCTACTGTTACATATGTAATCCTAGTGTCTTCATCTTTCCGCCTCTTCTCCGTGTATTTCGCTCAAATAATATGATCACTACTAATGCTTGCGTACAAATGTCTTTTTAGGTGCCATGTTGAGCGAAGGTGCGACGTACATGGACGTCACCTTGGGTGCATTCAGGAGACCACGAAGGTAATAATTATTTCATTTATCCACTCAAATTTAAACTAACTCTATTCCTTTCTTTCATTTCAGGGCACCTAGATTACGGTTTTTTACGAAGTGATATCATTAGACAAATAAAATTCGGTTTGTGTATAAGGGTTGACTAACAAAGTTTGTGGAAAGTAGCATTTTTTATGAGGGCAGTGGAGCATTAATGTGGAGAGGATAAGAATTTTTCTAAACAATCCGTCTCATATTTCAAGAACAGTGTGAGATAGATTTTTATATTTTTACCATTAGTATGCCTAATAGACCAGATTTTTTTTTAAGATGATGGTGTAAGGCCCAACTGGCACTTAAAATTCGCATTTTTATTTTCCGGAGGCTATAACGATAAAACTTCGGTAAGAGTGTTGAGCGCAGGTTGTAAAACTTTAAATTCGTTAAGGCTTCCGCAGGCCCGTGCGCACGGGTGGGGGGGGGGTGTTGGTTTTCAAACCAACACAATCTTATGATGAACTGGCTTCTCCAGTGAAGTTTCTTTCCAAATTTGTCATATCCTCAGGGATAGCGGTTAGTCCACAGTCGGGGACTCCGTGTTGGAGTTTCACTCCACTGACACCGAAAAGAATAACTAACTCCTAATCATTTCCAATATTCTTAGCTCAAAATGTAGCCTTTTTCATAGAAAGTAACGTATTTCCCTTAGAAATATTTTAAAAGGGTACTCAGATGATATTGTATGTAAATAAATATAGGAAAATGTGCACATGTAGTGTGTTATCTAACAGAACATCAAAAGACCAATAGACCAGGAATTTATCCTATTCAGCATTCTCGTTTCAACATTCTCTTGTTTTCAGTATTGTCGATGATCGAGTATGTAGCAAAGGAATTGTGCAATCAAAGTATGGTAGCGAAAGTGTTTTGAAGAAAAATGTTAGTAATTTGTTTTTTTATTTAATTTTAATCCGAAATGTATTAAAATACAATTAGTTGGGAATTGACAACTCTAAATTAATCTGAAAAATTACAAAACTATTGCGTGAGTGTTAAAATAGAGACAAGATCGTGTTGGTGATTGTGGCCTTAAGAGACGATTTCCCTTAATTCATGTTAAATTGTACCAAACATTTAACAACAATGAGTTTATAAAAACACAGTGAATATAGTGAATAATTATCTTAATACGGAGAGCGATCAGTTATAAATTGATTCTGGCAAACTAAAGAGTTCGAGACATATCTTATACATTAAATTCAAATTAAGAATATGGTAAGTAGTGGTTGACTTTGAATTAGGTTTTGCCCTTCCAACATCTGTGTCGTTATACTTTTATAGGAAAAGACTAAACCAACCAGAGGTGTAAAGCGGTCAGCGTCGAGGACTATTGATTCATTTTTCTCGAAGACCACGAAAACAGACAAGTCCTTACCAAACAGTCTTCCAGATACTAGTCCCGAGCTTGAATCATCTAAAGGCTGTACAGCATCGTCATCAGCATCAGGACCATCAGTGGTACTATCACCAATAGCGTCTACTAGTGCAGCTTTAGTTGATGCAGTAATATACAAAGCTGATATTGGAAATTATATCGAAAAAATTGATAGTGTGGATGACTACACCAAACGTATGCTGTTAGAAGAGCCTTGGACACCACCTTCTACTTACTCTTTTCCATATTCTGTTTACCACGAACAAGGCAAACCGGAGCGCAGACATGTTAAAACAAGCCATTTCAATGACCATCACTGGCTTGTTCTGTCCGAAAAGCATAAAGGTTTGTACTGTAAGTATTGCGTTCTGTTTGCTACTGAAACCCAAGGATACCAAAAAAATATATTTCTGAATACATTAGTTAAAACGCCACTGAAGTCTTTTGCAAAATTAACAGACAAGGACGGTGCTCTTGCTTTACATGCTAAAAGGAAATATCACCAAAATGCAGTACTTGCTGGTCAGGACTTTCTTCGTAGCTATCATAATCCCTCATTAGAAATATCAAATCAAATAAGTTCGAAGCGAAAAGTGCAGGTTTTGGAAAATCGAAGCCGACTGCGTCCTATTATTGAAACGATTATTCTATGCGGTCATCAAAATATGGCTTTACGAGGGCATAGAGATGACGGTAAATTGTTAGCCGAACTTCCGTTGACCAATGAAGGAAATTTTTGAGCTCTACTTAGATATCGGGTTGAAGGTGGGGACAAAATTTTGGAACAGCATTTGAAGACGGCGTCTTGCAAAGCGACATACATCAGCAAGACAACGCAGAATTCGATAATTGAGTGCTGTAAAGAAGAAATTCAGAAGCAGATATTGAATGGAGTAAAGAAGGCTGGTTTTTACTCTATAATGTTCGATGAGACAACTGATGCAGCACATACTGAACAACTGAGCTTAAGTATACGATACATACACGAAGGGATTGTAGGGGGAAGATTTTCTAACATTCGCGATGTATATGCTTCCATTCGGGAAGAGGATATAGAGGGCGGAGAACGACGGCTCACTGGTGCTGCGTTGGGCCACTGCGTGATCGGTTTAATAAACAAGTTTGAGCTGAAATTGTGTTGGGATTGGGACAGATAATTGCTCTGTGGTCTCAACTTGGAATGCCATTTCCACTATAAAAAAAGTAATTAGTTTTTCGAATGCTTCTTCTAAAAGAACAGCAGTATTTAAGAACTACTTAGAGCATAATTTTCGTGGGCTTTGCGAAACACGATGGATAGAAAAGCATGATGGTGTTTTGCAGTTCCAGAATTCTTGCCAAAAAATATGTAACGCTCTTCAAGAAATATCCATGTGGCTAGATACAAAAATATCGTCGGAGGCATATTCCTTAATTAAAGCATTGAGTGATGCAGATTTCATTATTTCATTGGTTTGCCTTTGTGATATTCTCTCCGTAACACGTCTCTTGAGCCTAGCTTTACAAGCTCCGTCAATGGATTTAAAGAGTGCCTCTGATGCATTGCAAGATGCGATGAAGATTTTGAGATCGTATCGGAGAGATGCAGATTCTCATTTTGCGAAATTATTTGTTAAAGCAAAGGGTATTGCAAAAGAACTGGGAACCGAAATAGAACTTCCTCGAATAACTATTCGACAAATCCATCGCTCGAACTTTACTGCAAACAATGCTGAAGACTATTATCGCAAAGCTATTTTTATTCCTTTGTTAGATAACATATCGAATGATCTTGAAGTCAGATTACCAGCAGAAACAATACAAGTTTTTGACTTAAACTTGCTTATGCCTTCAGTTATATTAGAAGCAAGCCCCTCATGTGATGCTGACCAACTAGGCCGTATTGAAGCTCTGGCTGTTCGTTATAAGTCATTCTTAAAGCATGGTGAATCAAATCTCGTAGGAGAGTTCAGAGTATGGAAAGAGAATTGGAAAAGAAACCAAACTGAAGAAGTAACGATACCGAAAACTGCAGTGGTGGTGTTGGAAAATTGTAATGAAGATATTTATCCCAATATTCGACGACTTATACAAATACTAGCTACAATGCCGGTCAGCGTATCCACGCCAGAGAGAACGTTTTCAACCCTTCGGCGACTAAAATCGTGGCTGCGAACGCGGATTACAGAGGAAAGGCTTACTGGTCTTGCCCTGTTAAATACACATCCAAGTATTAATTTTTTAATTGATTTAAAACCGAAAAATGGAATTCGTCATATAATCAGCACAATATTTAATTTAAAAAAATATTTATTTATTTTAAATTTGTTTTATTTAAACGTTTTATACAAGTTTGAAGTTGAATATACATACCTACCTATAGATAACATCAAAGAGCGATGAATTTTTGATATCAATCATTAACGCACGGTTTTATATTTCAATTTACTTAAGAAACCAAAGAATTTTTATTTATTTTAATTTTTGAAACTTTTTATTAATTTAAACCTTTGAAATTAGTATTAATTTAGATACATATTTATAACACCATAGAACGGTTTGATAAAAAGAAGAACAGTGTATTTAATTTGTGATAATTTGTGATTATAGTCATATATAACGTATGCTTCTATAATTTTATTTTATTATAAATAAAAAAAACAGAATATTTATTATTTTTTTTACTTATTTACCTTTTTTATTTCGCTATGGATAATAGGTACCATAGAATACAAAAACCAAAACCGAAAAATATTTTATGATAGGTACCAACATTAATGCAATATGTAATGCAATATTAATGCATACCATATTTAGAAATATGTATAATGTGATTTAACATTTCTAAAGAATATTAATTTTTTTTGTTTTTTTCACTTTTTAATTTTTTGTATTCATTTTTAATGAAGGAAAATACATACAATGTAAATAAAGCGATTAACGAAAAAATTTTCTTTTATTTCAGTAAATATTGACTCTCAATTTCATTTCCTACGCACATTTAAAACAATGTTATTCCATACAGCTTCACCGTTAAACATTTTAATATTCCGGCGATGATGATGAATATCGTATTGAATTTGTTTTCTCATCTAAATTACCAACTAAATTATTTGTTTAACACAAGCAATATCCAAAGTTGCGGTACAAAGATGATACAATTTTTTTGTAGAATCATCACAACAAAGGTTTTAATAAAAGGCCTTTAAGAATTATTTTTCACTAGTTTTTCACACTAGATGTATAGGTATAGCCACAGAACTTGATCAAACAAAATAGCCAAATCAAATCATTTCCGCCCCCCCCCCCCCCCCAACAGCAAAGTCTGGATCCGCTACTGTCCACGGCCGGTCGTTTTTCTCGTGCAATTTCAAAGAAAAATGGTGGGTCAGTGAAATTTTCGATAAGTCATAATAAAAGATAGAGAAGCACGTAGGATTTTTTTTTTAAGATTTTTTTTGTTAAAATGGCGAACTTTTGAAAAAAAACGATAAAAATCGATAGAAAATTGCTTTTAACTTTTTGAATATGCAATATATCGCAAAAATCCTACGTACTTCTCTGGAAAAAACAGTTATCAATAGCCTGTTAAAACCGCAAGTCCAAAAGTTGAAAATTGTGTAAATAAAACGACCGACCAGCTCAAAAAACCTTGTTACGAGAAAAACGCGTTTAAAGTTTTAAGTACGCTCTCTATCACCAGTAGAGTAGGCCCCGAGACATTCGAATTTCAGGTACTTACAGGTTACGTAAGTACCTGTAACTATAGGACAACATTTTTGGGACCCTAAAGAGCCTTTTGAGACAAAAAAAAAATTTCGATTTTCCGAAGCCGCTACTGTGGCCTGCCCCCTTAAAGCTTCCGCAATACTTGCGAGGGAAGGTTTCGAAGCGAACTTCGCTCGACATGTTTAATTCCAAGTGATTCGGCTTCAACCCTATTACGAGAATGTTTCAGATTGGCCTATTGTGCAGCGTATCGGATTTATGTGTGACGGGACCTTGGCTCAAATCCGAGAGTGTACAATGTTAATTCGCATTTAAAAAAAAAAAAAGAATTTATAAAAGTAGAAAAATTGTGAATATAATTTTTCAGTTTTTTTGCTTCCGTACTTCCAAGGCAAGAATAGCTTCGATAAGGCTTTATACCAACTGTAGGTGCTTGGCTGTTCTGTTACTGTTGAAAAATGGGGAAATGTGCGCCAGATTAGTTCGGTAAGACCTTATCGAAGCTTTATCGAGGTACCATAAATTGAGACACTCTTTCAACGGTTTTAAATTATGAAATTCTTCATTCAATGAACATGGAACAAGTATGGAAATGATTGTTTTCCGGGACTACCGATCTTTCATTTCTCGCGTAGCGAACCTTCTTGCTCGCCGCCCGGGAGACTTCGACTCCAGCGGTTCTACCTGTAAGGAAAAGCAAAGAAAATGGGGACCAGTCTTACCTGCGACTTTAACGAGCTGCCGTCCGTAATCTCAAGAATTCCGCGACTACGCCACCTTAGTTTTCAGTTTTCCCTCCTTTCATTCACTCCGTGTTCCGACACCACTTCGTTTTCAGCTTCTCACAATATTGTAACGATCTCACTTCGTTTTCAACTTTTTCTTTCTTACTTCAACTCCATGTTCCGACAACAATGAGACCCGCGCAATCGCGGTTCCTCTCCTTTATAGGTTTTCGCCGTACGTTCGGCTAGTCTTGGCTTCGCCTTGACCACTTCCTCTTTTCTTGACAAAATACGTCCGGCATTTTTGAGACATAGGACAGATCTCGTGTTGAATAAACTTGTCCAAAGCTTGTGACAGGCGCAAGGTTTATGAGCTATCTTCGAGTGACGTTTCTTAATTCTCGTCTAGTTTGCATAAATAAAGAGTTCGAGCGGGCAGACTCTACCAGTTGTTTCGAACTTCCTCGGCTATCGTTGGCGATTTCGCTCCAACACTTCTCTAATGATAAATTTTTTCCGAAGTTTTAAACTTTGAAGGGAACAGAAAGGGAAACTCGCTATTCGTTGTCCTTGGATGCTTGAGCCGGTCCCGAGCTTTCGGATTCACATACGGAAACATAACTCGTGAGAACCGGGGTACGGAGGACCTCAAGATTTGACTTGAAAGGAGTACTCGTCCAAAGGATCCACTCAAGACAGCGGACGACAGTAGTAAGCGACGGCGAGAGATACCCGATCTGAGATCAACTTCAATACCTGCTTTCGTACCCATTTAAAATTCTATCTCACACTGTTCTTGAAAAATGAGACGTGTTTTTTTTAGAAAAATTCTTATCCCTCCACTTTTATGCTCCACTGCCCACATGAAAAATGTTACCTTCAGCAAACTCCATTAGTCAACCCTTATACAGAAACCGAATTTTATTTGGCTAATGCAATCACTTCGTGAAAAATCGTAATCTAAGATTGTTAAGCACTAACCTCCGTACGCCACTGCCACATTCAAAAATTTGTTTCCTATCTATTCGCATAGTACACCTACAATAAAAGACTCACAATAAAATGTCTGTTTCATTCTCGTCATATTCAGTCTTTTCGGCACTTTGTGCTTCTTAATTTTTTTTCAAGATCTTATCTTTTTTGTTGAGTTTCAAAATTTTATTGTAATCCGGTATTCGGACAGCGAATATCATATTGCGTTTTTTTTCACCATTCTGCATCCCCCATCCTCCATCCATCATCCTTTATTCATCATCTTTCATCCTCTGTCTACCATCCCCCACCCTCCATTCTCCAACCTCCATCCACCATCCTCTATCCACCTTCGTCCATCCACCATCCTCCAACCACCATCATCCATTCTCTAACCTCCATCTTTCATCCACTATTTCCTATCCTCCATCCATCCATTTCTTCTGTGTTATACTAGCGACCTCCGAGTAATTTAGTTCGCGATACTATCGACTTGATTGAAAAAATCCATTTTTTTTACTTCGATTATCGAAAAACTAAAAAAAAAAATCCTAAATATTTTCTTAAGTCGCAAAATATTCAATTCCAATGCAATCTAGAACACCAAATCAAAATGAAAATATGTGGAAAAAGGCAACAATGCAAGCAAACTTCCCGTTTTACGGTCTCCAAGGAAACCGCATTTGGCAGTTTTGTGCTAGGCAGTTTGCGAAAGTTTTTTTTCAATAATCGCTGATTGCGTAACTGATCTGAAAGCACTTTTGTTCGTTTTTAATGCCTTGAGACATCTTATAGAGTCTATTGTCTTTGCCTAGACACAATATAGATTAAATGAAAAGCTTTCTTTGAAATTTGGAGGGTGGCACACGTAAGTTTATTTTAATCTATATTAAATCAAGAAAAAAGCTCAAAAAGTTTGACAATTAAATTGGCGAGAAAACGCGAGAACTCGCATTCTGTTTCGCTTGCTTGAAGTCTGCCAAGCTGTCCCTTCAAGCATCTTTCAGCTTCTGCTCGTCAGACATGGCCCTCAAAACTCTCTTTTTACGTGTTTTATCCGTTTGCAGAAATTTATATTTTATAAATTATTCAATTTCATTCAAAAAATTTCAAAAACATATGTTCCTGGGGAAAAAACATGAGCTCTTCGATGCATCGCATTGCGTCAAGCTTTTGATAATATCGTCGCACAATTTAATACAGACTTTCGAACTGTATTAAATTAGTGAGATAATAGTCATATAATTGCGTATTAAGTCGATTTAATAGCGAAATGGCAGATAATACGATATTAACGCTGCCGTGTGTCTAGGGCATAACATATGAATTGCATAATTAGGTCATATTCCGGGATGCGGTCCAGGAGTTGAAAAAGGAAAAAACATAAAAATAGGCGATTTTTTAAGCAAGCCCATGGAAGTGATAAGATATTCAATATCTGACCAGACCTGAGAGATATGGCGGAATTCATGAAAAAGTATACAACTTTACACCCCCTTAGGGGTCGAATTTCAAAAAATTTTGAAAAAACTTTCTAGGTATTCATATGAAGAATCTGTAAAATAAAAATGAATTCAATATTTGGAAAAACCTAGTAGATATGACGATAATCGTGAAAATATATGCATTCTATTTTAACTGTTTTTTTTCCCCCTTCCGAACGCCAAATGGATATTCGAATTTTTTTTTTTATCAGAATTACTTCTCTAGTTGATTTACATTTACACACCGAGTTTCAACTTTCTAGCATAAGCCACTCTAAGGTTAGGTAAGACACAACCCAACCCCGTACCATACTACCCCTAAAAAAATTATATTTTTCCAACATGCCACTATAGCTCTATCTAAATACAAAGTGTCAGCTTTATACCATTAAAGGTTTTTAAGACATATGCATCGAAACTTTTTCCTTTTCACCCTCCCCCACCCCCTTACGTCACTACGCCCCCACTCAAAAATTCAATTTTAATCTACTCTTCTAGTATAACTACAGATACAGTATAATCTCGATAATTCGTATCCCGTTAATTCGTAAATCCCGCTAATTTGAAATAAACTGCTGGTCCCTTGGAAAAATCACGATTATTCGTAAAAACACAATGCATTTTGGTCCCCTCGGTAATTCGTAATTATTTTCCTACTCGAGGCCCAATTAAACGTCTTATAATTCGTAATTTGCTTGCAATAGTCCCGTTTATTCGGAAAAAATTTTCTCTTCACACTCTTCAATTCTCTAAATCATGTTTGTTTGCGTCATTTTATGACGGCAAATGGTGAAAGTGACGATGTTTTCTATATTTTGTGACCCTGGACAATGCAATTAGTCGAGCGTGTAAATAATTCCTATATCAGAAAAAAATTGCCGAATTCTTTCCCATGTCAGGTTTTATTTTTGTTTAACAAGGATAACAAAGTACATACATATGTACAGATTTTCCTTTATGTTTTTTATTAAACGTGTTTATTTTGATATTTTAATAAATACTGATAAATTCCGTTAATCTGAATTTTTCCCTTCTTTAGTAATCAATAATTCACAATCCCGTTATTTCGAAAATCTCGATAATTCGTAATAAGCCTTAGGTCCCTTGACATTACGAATTATCGGAATTGTACTGTATTTGTAAAGTCTTAATTTCGTGTCCCTAACGGTTTAGGAGATATGGATTTTAGAATGTGTGAATCCCGGCTGTTTTGCGTTTCGAACACATTATTTCCCCCATCACTCCCACACCCATATCAGCAATTTTTTTTCAAATAGGTCCACTGTCGAAGCTCTATAGAAATTCCAAGTTTCAGCCTCTTAACATAAGCGGTTGCTGAGATCTAGCAATCAAAATTTTCCGTCTAAAACGCACCCCCACCTTCCCCCTTACACCTTCACCCCTCAAAAAAAGATCACTTCAAGGGTTCTTCCCCGTCTATTCAGAAAAAAGAATTCAATTTAATAGCTCATAGGGCTTATTAACTGTGAGTAATTATTAAAATAATAAAGTAGAAAGGACTTATGCTGTTTTTCATGGCACCGATTGGTAGGTACATTTGGACATATGCTGTTTTTCATGGCACCGTTTGGTAGATTTGGACTTATGCTGTTTTTCATTCACTATTTTCTCAAAGAAAAATCAATACAATATGCTTGATATTTGTGGAAAAGTTGCAGTTGACCTCTCTGACTTTAAATATGACCTTAACTCAATTTCGAAAAAAAATTTGACTTATGCTGTTCTGCTATATGAGCACCTACGACATACAAAACGGATAAAAAGTCAATCTGTGAAATGTTTGTAAATTGCAGTTCTTTGAATAACATAATTTTGCTAAATTATCGAGTTGATAAACAATATCAGTCGAATAAATCGAATTCGTGAACGAACCTTTTCAAGATTATATAATATTAATTTCAGATTATGTAAATTGTATTTCAGAATAGTGAGTTGTATTTCAGATTATGTAAATTGTATTTCAGAATAGTGAATTGTATTTCAGATTTGGTAAAATGTATTTGAGAATAGTGCATTGTATTTCAGAACACGTAAAATGCATTTCAGAATAGTTAATTGTATTTCAGATTTGGTAAAATGTATTTCAGAATAGTGAATTGTATTTCAGAATACTGCATTATTGTATTGAGATTGGATTAAGTAATATGGAATTGAAGGACAACTGCACTATTTGCTGTCTTAGCATGTTATGGAAGGCAGTCAAGAGAATGCAGCCATCTTTTGCATGGTAATTGTCTATTGGCATTGATGACTGAAGACAGCGTGATGTGTCCGATTTGCCGATTGGGGATTGTTAGCAATGAGCAAGATTTGATTATTGTTTGCGACAATGCCCCATGTCATGCGATACTGGAGGTGGCCATCAGAGAGGTGAATGAACATGGTACTGCAAACGTGCTATGTCTTTCGCCATATTCTCCAATGCTTAATCCTGTTAAACATATTTGGTCTAAAATAAAGACCTATGTCAAAGGACACTTGCCAAATGAAACTGGCCCAGGCATTGGTGAACAACGTTTGATTTACCTTGAACAGATCATCGATAATGCACAAGAAATAGTAGCTGGTGGGGACTATGCTCGGGAGGCGCAGCATACTACCACTTTCCATGCCAAAGCTTTTGCATTGGATGATATGCAAGCTGGAAATTAAATTTTAACATTTCGATTATCAATTCAAGTTTTATATTATACAGTGACGGACAAAAGTCTACGGCAACGCCTTATATTGAGGTTCTGGTTAATTGGAAGCCTTAATCAAAAATCCATTGATGCAGATTTTTTCAGTAACTTAAGTATATTTATAAAAAAACAAAATCAAAAACTTTTCATAACAAACTTAAAGGTAAATTCATAAGAACATAAAAAATGTATGGACAAAAGTCTACGACAGTCAGTACTGGCTGGCTTATACACAAAAAATTTCCAACTAAACGTATTGGAATTTTTAAAATTATTTGCTGACTTAATACTTGACTGGAACCTCCTTTAACACCAATTACTTTTTCCAGACTTCGGGACTTTAAGGCGACTAAATTACCAGTTTCTGCGGATGTAAGTTTCTGCGGTTAATCAATGTCCTTGTAAACATGGATAAGATATGGAGGAAAAAGAATACGGCTTTAGAGACCAAAAATTTGATTCATACTCTACGGATACATACTATACGGAAGATCGTTCCCATAAGTGAAATGAACGAACTAGTTCGCAGTGAATTCTGGTCCCAGTTCGTTTGTAGGAAGTAGTTCGTCATCACATTTGCATACCACGTATCATTCCGCGAAGTTGGAACTGAAAGAATGAACTAGTTCAGTTCGCGAGGGAAGTGAGGACCTCCTCTTTTTAGGTCATCATATTTAGTGTCTTCTTTCGGGAGCGGAAACCTTTTTTTTTCCTCACATTCACTCCGAAGTTGAAAGGAACTAGTTCCCTTCGTGGGTGGGCCCTTTTTTTTAAGGTCCTCACATTCAATCCGAACTTGAAAGGAACTAGTTCCTTCCTGAGTGGGGACCTTTTTTTTAGGTCCTCACATTCCGAACTTGAAAGGAACTACTTCGTCCGTGAGTGAACTGCGAACTAAAAGAACGAACTAGTTCGCAATGGCTGGGGAACTAGTTCGCTCGCGATCACTAAGGTGAACTAGAATGCGCAGGCCTGCTGGGTAACCAAAGTAAAAGCTCTTTCGTTCATTTTTAATGACTTGAGACATCTTATAGATTCTATTGTCTTTACTCTATGTAAACAGCGTTCAAAACCTAGTTCTCTGAATCACGATATTTAGGGCGGTGGAATCATAGCGTTAGAAAACTAAAGATATAACTCACCAGCTCGGCTCTCTTTTCTCCTTGTCGTGATGGGTTAACCCAAGTGACTCCATATTTCCCCATGATGTCCTCAAGCCCAGTATTATCAAATTCAATTGAGGCGCCATGTCCTCAGAAATTCTATTATTAGTACGTATACTTGGAAAAACTAAAGATTGAAAGATCAAAATTTTAATCGCATGAGGTGATGAGAGAAATGACGAACGACATAACCGGCTTCGGTTCGATCCACGTCGATAAGTTGAAACGGATCGAGTCGATCTCATTCCAATCCGATCTGCGTCTACATCAAATATTAATGGAATGAATCTGGATTCAACCGGATTCAATCCTCCATGTAGCTATGCGTAGTATAATAATAATAATGTTTAAAAATGTAACACTCAGTCATCAGTTTGCCATTGATCTCATTCTTGTTCTCAGGTATTGAGTGTTGTGTTGTTATGTAACATTAAAAGAGCGTGACTGTTCCGAGTCTTATGGCGAATATCCCGAGACCGGTTTCCAGCTTATGATACTGTTCCTTGCTCTCGATGTAAGAATGGTCCACATCATTTCTTGACCTTTGTGATCAGGGACGTCATTTGCGTGGGGGAGGGCAAGTAAGGCATTTTGTTTTCGTTCATTTAATACCTATCAAAGGCACTATTCCTTTCCTTGTATCTTCTTGTATCATGGTTGCTTTAAGTCACAAGTGACATTGGAGTCCCATTTTTAGGGCAAGTGGAAAAGGCAATCAGTATATTCCTCAACTCCATCCTAGAGGGTGAATTTAATTAAAGTACTTGTTGTAAATGTACGTAACGTACTGTGGAATCTCGATTCGTCGAACATATATATGTTTCGCCTTAGAAGAATATAAAAGGTCCCAACTACACCTTAAAACAGAATTCAGTATTTCGCTAAGAGTGTACAATTTCCCGCAGCGCAATCACTACTGTGTTTTATTTTGCCACCAACACAAAGTTAATTAATTATAAGTTTGGTGTGTCCTTCTATGCCTATATTCGGCTGTGTTAATTTAGTAACCAGACATTAGCTATAACAATTTAAAAACTCTAATACTTACTTTGTCTTGTTTGTTGAAATGCTTTCAGTTTAATATCCACTTAAAAACATGGATTATGGTCGTTGTCTTTTTTATATAATAAATAACTGATTATGTATGTAGTTAACTTCAGATTGCGGATGACATGCAATTTACGTTTAAATATATTTGTGCGTTATCGAATCACGATTACTTGTACATCACTTCACTTATCAAAATAATTAAATTTAGATTATATACCACGTCATTGCACATTCAAAAACCGTAATGGGAAGTATTTTGTAATCCCAAAAATGGCATTTTACTTCGAACCAATATAACAAATATTGTGGCACCATATAAAAATCTGACGACCTGCCGCTAGATTTCCTAGACTATAAATAATGAAATTTCTTCCTTTTTTTGCTCCTGAATGTTGAATGGCGATTGTACAAGAGCAGAATACTGGGATGTATACTATCCAGGTACTGGCCGATAAAAAGAATAGAACGACTTCAATTACTCAGTTAATTGTGCGAAGCTTCAGTGCGATTGTTCGATATCCTGCGGAAAACCTTTAGGATAGCTAATAATGGCGCTCAACAATTTCACAGAAGCCTATATTCGTACTGAGGGGCAGGAATGGTGCTTTCGATTCCGATTCTCCTTCGAGTAGTATCTACCGCGGCAAAGCTAAAGATAAAAGTATTTTCTTTAGGTCACATGCGCTCTAACTGATTTACAAAAATTCGTATGAATGGAATTCCATATTTATTCCGCTTTGAGACTGTGGTGGTGAGCACACACGCTTTTTCTCTACGACCCCTTTACAGTTCAGTGTGCGCAATTTAATAGAAACTTGAAAATAAGTATAAGAATTGTACTAACACGTTTCACATCGCTTGGCTCTAGCAATATTTGCCACTCAAGTATTATTTACCGTTTTGAAAAAGAGCTCTTTTTGTTGTTCTCTTTGAGAACGTTCATTACGCATACTCCTTACCAGTGCTGCTATTTTAGCAGAAATTTTGCTAAATTTAGCAGAGAAAAATATTTTTTAGCAGAGGAAATTTTCGGCAAAAACTTAGCAGAACTTTTAGCAGAACTGAAAGGAAACCCATTCTGCCGATTCTGCTAAAATCGTTGGCCGCTATTCACAGTCGTCATAAAGTTGGCTTTAAGTTAGAGCTGACTTTAGTGTCATATAAATTATACGACACTAAAGTCAGCTCTAACCCAAAGCCAACTTTATGACGACTGTGAATAGCGGCCGTTGTTTTTATTAAGAATTTTTTGGTTATTTTTCGCCGCCAGAGAAGTTTTTGGTTCGAAACAGCAACATGAAAGTTCGAATGTAATCCCAAAAATCGCTGTCATGACTACTGTCAATGAGGACATGAGAGTTAAAAATCCTTCACTGAAGAAGCAAGTTTAACACTGTGTTGGACTAGAATTGAAGGCGCTGTTTCGTCATCGGATGATATTGACTCAACATTGGCAGTACTATAGCTAGGACAGCGATCTATCGTTGTTGGGCTTTCGTGTTATAGTTTCACACTAGAAACTCCACTGACGTAAAAAAAAAACCATAAAAGAGAGGAAATAATAGTTTTTCTTCTTCATTCGTATATATGTATGTACTTAGTACATTAATTTGAAACTTTTCCAAAAACGAAAAAGATTTTAATTTTTCATAAATAAAAATTAGGAAAAAATGCTGTTATGTAAAAAAATTTTCACTATTTTTAAATTACTTTATAAACTAAGCTTTGATACACAAAGTCATAATTTATTCAAAATTAATCCAAAATTGTGACTATCGACCTACTTTGTGACTTGTGACTCGATCCTGAATAGTTTTTTTTATTCACCCAGTTCGGTCCGCGATTATGTCATGTTCAGCAAATTGGCGCTTTGCGCAAACTACCTTTTGCGTGACCCTGCGTGGCTAAATGGATTTAAACTCCCTTTTCGCGTTCATGTTTTGCTGACGCACGCTACGTTCCAACTACTTATAGCTCATCCCTACGGGACTGAAGGGATTTAAAAACCCTTTTTCACGCTTATATGTAAGAAAAATGTCGAATGGAACCGTCATGGCAGCTCGAACTGTACTGAGTGAGGTAAAATTTTTAAATCAAAACATATCAAAGTTTAGTTTATAAAGTAATTTAAAAATAGAGAAAATTTCTTATACTACTTCTTCGCTTGTGCGTTATACAGCATTTTTACCGTTGTAATTAAACAACGATTTTATGAAAATTAAGCATACTTAGTACACAAATTTTACTAAATGATCGTTAGCGGAATTTTTAGCAGAATAATTTTTGAAAATTATTGTTAGCAGAATTTTTAGCAGAAATTGGATGAAAAGCATTCTGCTAAGTCTGCTAATTTTAGCAGAGTCATAATTTTTTTTCTGGTAGCACTGCTCCTTACGTCCAGTCCAGAGCCAGACTGCATATACATATATATCATATTGAGGTGGAAACAGTCGAACAAAGCTGCCTTCTTGGTAACTCTCATCTGGATGTTAGCGAGGATGTAGTGAATGCAGCTACACCAGATGGATGCTTATACTTACATGAAAAGCATTATCGGAGTCCTACTTTGATAGAGGCTCCTATTGCAATCTTAGGAATTGTTTGATTTATAACAATAATATAACAATATGTTTTTAAACAATAGAAATGAAAACGCTCAGTACCCAACAGTTTACAGACGCGGATTACCTACAGATTACTGAAAAATATATAAAAATTAAAAAAAGTTTAGTGATAAAAAAAATACATCTTCAATAATTACCAAGCCTTTTTAAAAATAATATTCTAAGAGAAATCATGTCCATAGTTTTTTAACTATTATATCCCTGCTTCGCTTTCATAGTGACACAACTAAAAAAAAATGGTGTATTGAATCCATAGAGATATAAATAACGGAGACAGTACGACGCCGTTTCTGTATAAAGCACTTTGGAGCATTTTGGTGCAAAATTGAACTTTTTTGTATGGAGCCTAGCATTCAAAGGTTGGGCTGTTTTTATTTTCAAGACCGGTGTATCACATACATGTGAGTAAGATGCTGATAGTATCATAGTGGATATCGCCGGTCCTTTGCGAGAAATAGTCCGGCTTCAAAACAGTCGCAACTCGCAATCTTCACCACATATATCTCTATGATTGAATCTATTCAAAGACCAGTGAACTTTTATCTTAGCGAACGGAACATTTTCAATTCTTATATTGTTGATAGCCACCAGAATGCAGTTGTGCCGGTATCACATTTGAATAATAGTGTCATGTAAATGATTGATGGCTTCTCCTGAAAAGTTAGCAAATTTCACTTGTGCTACTATCGAAGCAAAGCCTATATGAAATCAAATAAAAGTAGATATAATTACAAGATTAATCCAGCTTGAAAAGTTTGTAATGCATAGAACAAAGCTTCGAACGACAAAAAATTTATTTTATTTTTTAGTGGTGGTGAAACATCAAATCTGGTTAACATCTTTCCGTCTGTCCGAAAACATCATCAACCAAGAAAGCCTAGATTTAGAATACTGAAATTTGGAATCTGAATGTCTGTTCGAATTTGTCTGGCTAAGTTCTTTAACAAGCAGGCGTCCTACTCAGTGGCGTAGCTGTATATGATTTTCGGGGCGGGTCAGCAACAAAATTAAGCCGTTTCAGCTTTCTATCTTTCGAGAAACTAAAATCAGAGTTTTATATCACTTCCCACACCAACCCCGTTAAAATTGTTTTCTCCGCGAAAGCCTCCACAAAAATTTTACATTCAGTAGACCACAATGGTAATTCTATACACAGAACCCAAATTCTTTCTTCCTAGCACAATTGGGTCGGAAGACATTGTAATTCAAAATTTGTTACCCCTTCCCATACCTCTCCACCCCCTTAAAATGTGTAACTCTTTTCTAAACTCCTAGTATCTCTTAAGAAAACTACAAAGTTTCATTCATCTGCCATAAATCGTTCAGGAAATATGGATTTTAGAATAATTCAATATCAGCTTTTAAGCGTGTTGGACCGGTATTAACCATTTTTGCAAATAGGTCCAGTATCATTGTACTACATAATGAGAATTTATTAGCTAATGCAGTCGTTGCACAAGCACAAAATTGAGTTTCTACAGCATTTAATAGTTTCATCCAAAGTTTACTTCGATTTATGCAAGTGTCACAGTACCTATACATGTTTTCGGTTAAGCGCGTTGTAGCTACGTGTTTTCGTAAACACGATCGGGAAGTGTTTTCAATGCGTTTAACTCGCATTAATCTCGTAGTCCAACCATAGTATAAAGAAATTTGTCAATAGTAATTGTACTGCTTTCATAGTAGGCACTAAATTGCGTACACTGCGTTCACTGTGCTGGTAAATAAATATGTTGTAGAGTCCTTGAGTCTTTCCACCAAATGATATACAGGGTGCCGCCGCTACACCGTGCGCCACCTTATAAGTGGTTATTCCTTGAAATATATTGAGACAAAAATTGTTCTATAGGCAGGGTCAATTTTCAATATCGGAGGTGGTACAGCGTGGTCAAGGAAAGTGTTTCGGATCTGAATCTGTATCGCTCACATAAAACGTTATATGAGCCGTTATATTTGAAAGTGGAATAAGTCCACTTTTGGAAAAAAATGAGTTAATGGTAGTTTTAGTAAGATATAGATATCCTCTTTATATATTTGTAATCAAACATTCAATAGAGAACGATTTCCTAATAAAGTAAACAAATTAATTTTTGCTATAAAATTTTATGGTAAAAATAATTTTTTTAAAAGTGGAATAAGTCCATTTTAATATTGATAGTTGTTTTAAATTTTCAAATTGCAATTATTATTGATGTTGATTGATTATTCATTGACTGCAGAGTGCATTGCTCTTTAGCAGATATTAGCTAGTGGGTTAAAAACGGCACCGTAAACAAGATGGAGAAAATGGTACTTCGGATTTAACATTTAAAAAAATTCAAGATGAACGGGAGGTATATATCGTAGTAAATCCATTATGTCCTTATATTTGTCAGTTGTAATTGATCTACTTTGTTCATATAAAGAAGGTAATTTTATACTTCCTAAATTTATGATTTCGTTGAAATTGTTAATAAAAATGAATTGTTTTTGTTATGTTCTTTTTTCTAATTAAATATTTAATAAAAACTTTTTTTTAACAAACTACATAATAAATTTGTATATAAAGTTGAGCAGTATTTTGTTTTTATTATTAAAAAAAAGGCTGATACAACTAAAATATTACCCGTTTAATTAACGATAAGATATGTGTTTTTTTGCGCACATATCCGGTTTATGTTTTCTTACCTACTCTGGTAGGTTAAACAATTTATATAATTTAATAGGTGTGTTTTTTTGCACTTATTCAGATCAGACCAGTAGCTCAGTTTGTTGCGAATTGTGTCCTACGTCAATAAACATAAAACCTTAAAGCTATGAAAACAATATGAATTCCGATATTTTCTCGGTTAGTTTTTTCCTCGTTCTCTTCTTTAACTCTACAGTCTCGGAAATTCAGATGTTTGTTATTTTTCTTAATTATATTGATGGACTTGTATTTGTTTTCACAAGAGTAGAGTAGCCTAATATAAAAAAAATTATAACAACGCAAGACCTTAGCAAAGACCCGAGCTCAACCGTCGCGCCGTACAACGTCGAGTAGCAGAACTGCGCCAAGGTTGGTTTCCCGCGTAAATCACCGAGGAAAAGACCGTTTTTTTTCGCGAGGACGGAAAAATGGAAAAAAGACTCGGGGAGTCGAGATTTTGGTGTTCGAGGGTGAGGTGCAGGAGGTCGTGCGCGGCGCGATTAAACAATCAAGGAAAAAAATTAAAAAAAAAAAAAAACTTGCTTAAAACTAAGTGAACCGACATTAAAACACTAAATAACGTGAAGTGATAAAAAAAGAAAAAAACAAATTAAATCCCGGGTGTGTTGAAGCTAACCAGACAGTGAACCAAGAAACAAGTAGCCCCCCAAAAGTGCGCTTATAATAAAAAAAAATATAAAACTAAAAACAACATCGAGTGAGATTAATACTACACGAACTTAAACCTAAGCCGCCACATCCACAGCCAGCGAAGCACCAGAAACGAAGCAGCCAAACAGCCAGCGAAGCACCAGAAACGAACACAGCACACTTGAATTGGATTTTTGGCACCGCATCGAGCTCCAACATAAAGCATACAAATTTTCTTTCCTTTTAATTTTTTTTTTCTTAATTATCGTATCAATTTCTTTTTCTCTTTCGTTAAGTTTAATAATAATGCCCACATTTAAAATTTAACTTAAATGTTTTATTTCATTCGTAACATGTTTCTTATACATTACCTTATTTCAGTTTTTTCAGGAATATCAGGATTGTAGAGGTCGGTTTCTTTTTTTTTCCGTTTATTAATTTTTTTTTTAGCTAAGGTTCTGTTTGAGATGGAGTAGTTTCGCTCCGGAAGCATGCCTGGGGCTTCCGCAACATGAATCGCCTTCCTTAGTTTTATCATCCAACTCAGGGTGTTTTTTTGTTTTATCTTATTTTCAGCACTTACAAGGAGGAGTGCACTTCAGGTCAAAATTTACCCCCCCACGCTCCTGACTAGCCGGCAGAATGTGCTGTATCGACCTGGAGAGCCTCTTTAGAAATCTGGAGCCCTACCGAGGTTATTTAGTGGCCGAAAAGGTAGTTCCGCTACAGTTGGCGCCCAACCGTTTCACGGAATTTTCAAATTTTTTGTTAACCGTTTTTTTATATAATTTTGCATAGTTCACATAAATGTTTCTTCGTTCGATCGGTCAATCAACCTTTACGGTTGATAGGCAAATTTCGCGTACGGTTCAGTCGATAGTGCGGTATTTAGGTATACTATAGTGTGTGTGAAGTGACGCGTTAGTTGGTGATTTGGATTAAACATTTATTAAAATTTTCGTTCCATATTTTTTTTTTTTAATTTTCGAATGCCAATCCATTAATGCAGTGGCCAATTGGTTTTGCAATTGCGTTCCTTGTTCCTAAAATAGAAATAATTCCAGTCATATGGAAAATTTTATATGGTTTTGACCTAGTGAATATTAAAATGTGTTTCTACGAATTATGTAAAAGTATGCAAATTTTGTTATCGTGTTAAGCTTTGGTTCGCGACCATGGAAACTTTCATCTTAGACACAAAACATTTGTAAGGTTTTGTACGCGTTCACATTTTACGATGCACTTACAATCAAAAGTTTAAATTACATAAATTGTTAATTTTTTTTTTCTTCTTTTTTTTTTGTTTTTTTTTTTAAATCTTCCATAATCTTAATTTAAAATTATACGCCGTGATACCGGGAGACTGGAACGATTTAGTGGCGAACAAGGCCGTGCGAAACAATATGTGGACTATGCTAATTGTTTTTTTTTGTTAAATTCATTTACCCGCCGATCATTTTCATTTGTGTCGCGTCGTAAATTTGTTGTTGGAGGTCCAGTGCATCTTCTATGCAAAGCCATTTCGGGTTTTTTTTCGCTGGTTATAATTTACAATGCCTCTCTGTAGTTCTATTAAGAGCGACATTCGCATCGAGTAGCCGCGACACGCGTCGATGTTTTCATCTCAAGATTTCCGATGTTTGTGATGTCGTTTTTAATACCGCGGTTAAGTCCATGATTTGGTCTCTCGCGAAATTTAATCCGGACCGGGTCCGTCGACAATAAATTTTTATTTTGTCTTGCGAGAAATTTCGTTAGTAACAGGGATCAAATCAAAGTGATGTTCGTTATAATTTCTTTTAAAGTTGATACATGAATTAAAATGATCCATCTACATCCCATCCCACTATTTCCTGTTCCGCTCTCCTATTTTTTTTTTTTTTTTCGAGTAGATTATTTTGTATGATATATTACACGATTGAGTTGGAGGAAAGGATTGAGGTTGCTGTTGTTGGTGGCTTCAGGCATGCTGTTTTCATCAAAGGTACATAGTATTTATTATTAAACCACTTATATTATTATAGTTGTTTTTTTTTTTCTTCGTTGGATTTATTATTTTATTATTTTATATATTTTTTTTTATTTCCTAGTTTTTTATTTCTATTTTTCTTTTTTTTTTTTTTTTTTTCATTTGCCTTTTTCTAATTCTACGTCATAGAATTTATTTTTGAATTTTTGAATTATTATGTCGATGAAAGTAGAACTTTTGGAACCTGATGAGTTTCAGGTAGAATGCACGATTCGCGGCATTTGTGGGAGACCAGCAAGGCAACACGAAGAGTTGCTGGAATCTTTTAAATTGGAGAAAAAAAAACCCTTTTTACGCCCTGCGCGAATCCCCAGCAAAGACAGTCGGGGTGAGTTGGAATTGTGCCGAGCACGGGTCGAAACTTTGGGTCAATCCTTGAAGGAGTTAACAGTGCAGGGTGATGCGAACCTTCTACTGAAATATACGTCTCAAATCGTTCATTACAGCGGGCGTATTGAACGTCTGGCGAACTATACGTGCGAGTTTAAAGAACAGTGCGAGGCCTTGCTTTGTGCCACTCGAGCGTTATCAAGAATATGTGATAATTTGTCACTAACCGACAATATTTTGGATATTGGCTTATTGGAAGACCTTTTTGTCGAGATCACGTCCTGGACTGATCGCTCTGCTTTCGGGATTACGCGATTAGCAGATCAAACTACTCCAGTAATCAAACAAAATTATACTTCGCGTCAATCTCAAGGTGATGAAATAAATCCGTTGCCCACTCGACCTTCTTTGACTAGCACAATGGTAATACCAAATATTTCGTCTATACCTGCCAGCGGTCACGCTTCAACGATTATGTGGAAATGGGGACTGGTATTTGATGGTTCAGTGTCGGGTTTAAACATCGATCGGTTCCAACCAAACGTTGATAAATAATTTACATCTTCTTCTCAAGGGAAATGCTGCCGAATGGTATTGGGCATTCATCGAAAAGAGCGTGAATCCGACGTGGGATACTTGCTGTGTTGCCTTACGTGAGCGATTCGCTACTCAATCTACTGATTTGGATGTCCGAAGACTTATTGATGCTCGTTATCAAAAGGCCAAGGAACCATTCAGCGACTTCGTAGATGCTATCGAGCAATTAACTCTACAACTTAGCGTCCCAGCTACTGATGACTATGTGCAGCAAGTTCTGTTGCGAAATATGCGTCCGGGGCTGCAGGCTCACTTGGCTGGATTGGAATTCACCTCAGCTCAGTTGTTGCGTCGAAAGTGTGTAGCAATCGAAGCAACTTGGAAAAGAGTTGGTTACGATGGCGATTTAAATTGCTCTGGTAGACGTCAAATACAGGAAATTGATTTTTCAGTGGAAACGAATCCTGATATGAAAGGAGAAATTTTTGCAGTCCATGCACCTCAGCGAATGTTACCTAGGTCGTCGCAAAACCGTACAAATAACATGGAAATATGTTGGAATTGCAGTGATATCGGTCATCGTTTCACTGATTGTTCCAAGCCTATTTTACATGTTTTCTGTTTTGGATGTGGAGCGAAAAACACAGTAAAACCTAGATGTGGTCGATGTACTCCACAAACTTCGGGAAACCCTCCGAGGAGTGTGATGCAATCGGGAACGAGTCACACTCCAGCGTGGCAAAGTTCCAACCAAGCTACAACCGAAACAGCATCCAATACAGATCCGGAGTTAGCCAGACGGAGAATGTAAATACTCAATCTGCTTCCGTTCATACCCTCCTTAATTTAAGTGAACAATCCACGCAAACTACCCCTGAACACCAACATAATTTTCACCGAATTCGACGATTAGAACGATCAAGACGTTACTGGCGACTCAGACGCCATCTAAAACAAATTTGTCTCGAATCAATTATCCATTTACCGGGAGATAATCGACCATATGCCGATATCAGCATTAACGGACAAGTCATGCGTGGTTTGTTAGACAGTGGGGCGAGTTCTAGCGTCTTGGGGGCAGGTTCAATAGAACTTATAAAACAACTTTCTCTTCCCTTACACTCTCTTCGAACCCAAGTTACCTCTGCTAATGGAGAAAAGAGCAATGTAATTGGTTATGTTCGAACGTTGGTTACGTATGGGGATAGAACTCGCATGATGCGATTTTTAGTGGTACCCTCCCTGAAGAACCCGCTGTACCTTGGCATCGACTTTTGGGATACATTTAACTTGATTCCATTTCAAGTGAATGAACTTCAAACCCTTTCATCTCTTCCCGACAGTAAATTTCATACGTTGTCTTTAACTGAACAAGAACATTTACACCGGATTGTGAACTCATTTCCCTCGTTCAATAAAATAGGTTTAGGAAAAACTACGCTATTAGCTCACCACATAGACACCGGAACAGCCAAACCAATCAAGCAGCGACATTACTCTGTATCTCCTGTCGTACAGAAACTTCTGGACGCAGAGTTAGATCGCATGTTGTCCATGGGCGTTATTGAGGAGTCAAACAGTTCGTGGAGCTCCCCTGTTTCACTCGCTCAGAAACCTGGTAAAGTTCGGTTGTGTCTAGATGCTAGACGCTTAAATGAGGTAACTGTGAAGGATGCCTACCCTCTTCCTCTTATTGACGGTCTTCTGGCACGTTTGCAATCTACGCGGTATATTTCTGGCCTTGATCTCAAGGATGCGTTTTGGCAAATTCCTTTGGATTCAGATTCCCGAGATAAGACGGCATTCTCAGTTCCTGGCAGGCCGTTGTATCAGTTTACCGTCATGCCGTTTGGTCTGTGCAACGCTCCTCAGACGATGTGTCGCTTGATGCACAAAGTTATTCCGCACCAGCTTCATGATCGGATATTTGTTTACCTGGATGATCTGCTGATAACGTCCAGCACTCTGGAAGAGCATTTCGACCTTCTTCGTGAAGTTTCTCGGCTTCTTTCCGTAGCTAATCTAACGATTAATGTGGAGAAGAGCAAGTTCCTCTTGAGGGAGATAAAATATCTGGGGTATGTGGTTGGTGACGGGATTCTTAAGACAGATCCTGAAAAAATTTCTGGCATTACAACATATCCAATTCCTAAATCAGCACGAGAAGTTCGCAGATTTCTGGGCATGGCAGGGTGGTACAGGCGTTTTATTCCCAAATTCGCGTCGGCTGCCTCGTCACTAACGGATTTACTGAAAGGAAATCAACGTTTTATATGGAATGACGCAGCTAATACTGCATTTGAACATATAAAAACGCTATTAACTTCGGCTCCAGTGTTAATAAACCCCGATTTCTCCAAACCGTTTTTCATTCAGTGCGATGCTAGTGCAACTGGTATTGGGAGTGTTCTTTTCCAGAAATCAGAGTCAGGCGAAGAGCATCCTATAGCGTTCATGTCGGCTAAGTTAAACTCTGCCCAACGAAACTACAGTGTGACTGAATTAGAATGTCTTGCTGCTGTGCAAAGTGTTAAGAAGTTTCGTGCTTATGTTGAAGGTTTAGAGTTTACAATCATCACAGACCATGCCAGCCTGAAATGGTTGATGAGTCAAAAGGATTTATCTGGTCGACTAGCTAGATGGAGTCTTAAACTCCAAGCGTTCAACTTCAACATAGAGCACCGAAAGGGAAGTCAAAACATTGTTCCTGATGCTTTGTCACGAGTGTTTTGTGATACGATAGAAGCTATCGATGATGCGTTACCTCACTTGGACTTAAATGCGGATGCATTTAAAGACAAAGAGTACGTTGATTTTATAACTAACGTGGCAGATCATCCTGATTTGTTTCCAAACTTGGCCATAAAAGATGACAAACTTTATGTACATAAGCCTAACGCCTCTCCCAATTTATCGGACATTCCTGAATGGAAACTATGGGTTCCGGCTTCAATCACTGACTCGTTGGTTGCTGACACACATAATAGTCCCTTATCTTCGCACTGTGGAATAGCAAAAACTGTCGAACTTTTGCAAAGATTTTATCATTGGCCAGGTTTAAGACAGCAAGTGACCCAGTATATAAATTCCTGCGAAGTCTGTAAAGCAAGTAAGCCTCCCAATTATAATACGCGACCTCCAATGGGCAAACAAATCCAAATTATCAGGCCCATTCAGCGATTATATATTGATTTTTTGGGACCATACCCAAGATCATGTGCGGGAAATAGATTTATTCTCATCGTTCTGGACCAATATACAAAGTTTGTATGGTTGAAATCGTTGTCCAGCGCCACCACTGAAAGGGTAACCAAATTCTTAGAGGATGAACTGTTCCTGACATACGGAGTGCCCGAATTCATTCATTCCGACAACGGCGTGCAATTCACCTCAAAGACATTTAAAAAATTACTCGATCACTATGGAATCAAACACATCTTGTCACCCTTTTACTCACCGCAGGCTAATGCCTCGGAGAGAGTAAATCGCTCCATTTTGGCAGCCGTTCGGGCCTATATCGGGGATGATCACCGAAAATGGGATGATAGGTTGGGTGAAATATGTTCCGCACTAAGAAATGTGGTTCACGGATCTACCGGATTTTCACCACATTTTTTGATGTTCGGTTACCATGCAGTTCGCCACGGCACGGATTACGAGCTACTTAAAGCACTAAATTCTCTGGGAGAAGGAGATATTCTTATAAATCCCCACATTGAACGTCTTCGACTACTGCAAGGTGTAGTCGTAAAGAATCTCGAGGAGGCATACGCGAGATGCGCACATAACTACAATTTACGCACTCGACCTCAAAGTTATGTGCCAGGGCAAATAGTCTACGTACGCAATTATGTACAAAGCAAGGCTTCTGAAAGTTTCGCTGCGAAATTAGCGCCTAAGTTCGTTAAGGCAAAAATAAGGACGAAAATCGGGACGGTGTCGTATCAACTGGAAGATGAAGATGGTGTCTTACTTGGCACATTTCATGGCAAGGACATTAAGGTTTAGAACGTTTTCGGCATATATTCGAAAAAAAAAAAAAAAAAACAACGCGGATTTACAATTTAAATGATTCCAAAAACTTCATGCCCGGCTTATGAGACTTGTCTCCTGGGTTGGGTCGTCCCCACGATTGTTGCGAATTGTGTCCTACGTCAATAAACATAAAACCTTAAAGCTATGAAAACAATATGAATTCCGATATTTTCTCGGTTAGTTTTTTCCTCGTTCTCTTCTTTAACTCTACAGTCTCGGAAATTCAGATGTTTGTTATTTTTCTTAATTATATTGATGGACTTGTATTTGTTTTCACAAGAGTAGAGTAGCCTAATATAAAAAAAATTATAACAACGCAAGACCTTAGCAAAGACCCGAGCTCAACCGTCGCGCCGTACAACGTCGAGTAGCAGAACTGCGCCAAGGTTGGTTTCCCGCGTAAATCACCGAGGAAAAGACCGTTTTTTTTCGCGAGGACGGAAAAATGGAAAAAAGACTCGGGGAGTCGAGATTTTGGTGTTCGAGGGTGAGGTGCAGGAGGTCGTGCGCGGCGCGATTAAACAATCAAGGAAAAAAATTAAAAAAAAAAAAAAACTTGCTTAAAACTAAGTGAACCGACATTAAAACACTAAATAACGTGAAGTGATAAAAAAAGAAAAAAACAAATTAAATCCCGGGTGTGTTGAAGCTAACCAGACAGTGAACCAAGAAACAAGTAGCCCCCCAAAAGTGCGCTTATAATAAAAAAAAATATAAAACTAAAAACAACATCGAGTGAGATTAATACTACACGAACTTAAACCTAAGCCGCCACATCCACAGCCAGCGAAGCACCAGAAACGAAGCAGCCAAACAGCCAGCGAAGCACCAGAAACGAACACAGCCCACTTGAATTGGATTTTTGGCACCGCATCGAGCTCCAACATAAAGCATACAAATTTTCTTTCCTTTTAATTTTTTTTTCTTAATTATCGTATCAATTTCTTTTTCTCTTTCGTTAAGTTTAATAATAATGCCCACATTTAAAATTTAACTTAAATGTTTTATTTCATTCGTAACATGTTTCTTATACATTACCTTATTTCAGTTTTTTCAGGAATATCAGGATTGTAGAGGTCGGTTTCTTTTTTTTTCCGTTTATTAATTTTTTTTTTAGCTAAGGTTCTGTTTGAGATGGAGTAGTTTCGCTCCGGAAGCATGCCTGGGGCTTCCGCAACATGAATCGCCTTCCTTAGTTTTATCATCCAACTCAGGGTGTTTTTTTGTTTTATCTTATTTTCAGCACTTACAAGGAGGAGTGCACTTCAGGTCAAAATTTACCCCCCCCACGCTTCTGACTAGCCGGCAGAATGTGCTGTATCGACCTGGAGAGCCTCTTTAGAAATCTGGAGCCCTACCGAGGTTATTTAGTGGCCGAAAAGGTAGTTCCGCTACAGTATTGTTGCGAATTGTGTCCTACGTCAATAAACATAAAACCTTAAAGCTATGAAAACAATATGAATTCCGATATTTTCTCGGTTAGTTTTTTCCTCGTTCTCTTCTTTAACTCTACAGTCTCGGAAATTCAGATGTTTGTTATTTTTCTTAATTATATTGATGGACTTGTATTTGTTTTCACAAGAGTAGAGTAGCCTAATATAAAAAAAATTATAACAACGCAAGACCTTAGCAAAGACCCGAGCTCAACCGTCGCGCCGTACAACGTCGAGTAGCAGAACTGCGCCAAGGTTGGTTTCCCGCGTAAATCACCGAGGAAAAGACCGTTTTTTTTCGCGAGGACGGAAAAATGGAAAAAAGACTCGGGGAGTCGAGATTTTGGTGTTCGAGGGTGAGGTGCAGGAGGTCGTGCGCGGCGCGATTAAACAATCAAGGAAAAAAATTAAAAAAAAAAAAAAACTTGCTTAAAACTAAGTGAACCGACATTAAAACACTAAATAACGTGAAGTGATAAAAAAAGAAAAAAACAAATTAAATCCCGGGTGTGTTGAAGCTAACCAGACAGTGAACCAAGAAACAAGTAGCCCCCCAAAAGTGCGCTTATAATAAAAAAAAATATAAAACTAAAAACAACATCGAGTGAGATTAATACTACACGAACTTAAACCTAAGCCGCCACATCCACAGCCAGCGAAGCACCAGAAACGAAGCAGCCAAACAGCCAGCGAAGCACCAGAAACGAACACAGCCCACTTGAATTGGATTTTTGGCACCGCATCGAGCTCCAACATAAAGCATACAAATTTTCTTTCCTTTTAATTTTTTTTTCTTAATTATCGTATCAATTTCTTTTTCTCTTTCGTTAAGTTTAATAATAATGCCCACATTTAAAATTTAACTTAAATGTTTTATTTCATTCGTAACATGTTTCTTATACATTACCTTATTTCAGTTTTTTCAGGAATATCAGGATTGTAGAGGTCGGTTTCTTTTTTTTTCCGTTTATTAATTTTTTTTTTAGCTAAGGTTCTGTTTGAGATGGAGTAGTTTCGCTCCGGAAGCATGCCTGGGGCTTCCGCAACATGAATCGCCTTCCTTAGTTTTATCATCCAACTCAGGGTGTTTTTTTGTTTTATCTTATTTTCAGCACTTACAAGGAGGAGTGCACTTCAGGTCAAAATTTACCCCCCCACGCTCCTGACTAGCCGGCAGAATGTGCTGTATCGACCTGGAGAGCCTCTTTAGAAATCTGGAGCCCTACCGAGGTTATTTAGTGGCCGAAAAGGTAGTTCCGCTACAGTTGGCGCCCAACCGTTTCACGGAATTTTCAAATTTTTTGTTAACCGTTTTTTTATATAATTTTGCATAGTTCACATAAATGTTTCTTCGTTCGATCGGTCAATCAACCTTTACGGTTGATAGGCAAATTTCGCGTACGGTTCAGTCGATAGTGCGGTATTTAGGTATACTATAGTGTGTGTGAAGTGACGCGTTAGTTGGTGATTTGGATTAAACATTTATTAAAATTTTCGTTCCATATTTTTTTTTTTTAATTTTCGAATGCCAATCCATTAATGCAGTGGCCAATTGGTTTTGCAATTGCGTTCCTTGTTCCTAAAATAGAAATAATTCCAGTCATATGGAAAATTTTATATGGTTTTGACCTAGTGAATATTAAAATGTGTTTCTACGAATTATGTAAAAGTATGCAAATTTTGTTATCGTGTTAAGCTTTGGTTCGCGACCATGGAAACTTTCATCTTAGACACAAAACATTTGTAAGGTTTTGTACGCGTTCACATTTTACGATGCACTTACAATCAAAAGTTTAAATTACATAAATTGTTAATTTTTTTTTTCTTCTTTTTTTTTTTGTTTTTTTTTTTAAATCTTCCATAATCTTAATTTAAAATTATACGCCGTGATACCGGGAGACTGGAACGATTTAGTGGCGAACAAGGCCGTGCGAAACAATATGTGGACTATGCTAATTGTTTTTTTTTGTTAAATTCATTTACCCGCCGATCATTTTCATTTGTGTCGCGTCGTAAATTTGTTGTTGGAGGTCCAGTGCATCTTCTATGCAAAGCCATTTCGGGTTTTTTTTCGCTGGTTATAATTTACAATGCCTCTCTGTAGTTCTATTAAGAGCGACATTCGCATCGAGTAGCCGCGACACGCGTCGATGTTTTCATCTCAAGATTTCCGATGTTTGTGATGTCGTTTTTAATACCGCGGTTAAGTCCATGATTTGGTCTCTCGCGAAATTTAATCCGGACCGGGTCCGTCGACAATAAATTTTTATTTTGTCTTGCGAGAAATTTCGTTAGTAACAGGGATCAAATCAAAGTGATGTTCGTTATAATTTCTTTTAAAGTTGATACATGAATTAAAATGATCCATCTACATCCCATCCCACTATTTCCTGTTCCGCTCTCCTATTTTTTTTTTTTTTTTCGAGTAGATTATTTTGTATGATATATTACACGATTGAGTTGGAGGAAAGGATTGAGGTTGCTGTTGTTGGTGGCTTCAGGCATGCTGTTTTCATCAAAGGTACATAGTATTTATTATTAAACCACTTATATTATTATAGTTGTTTTTTTTTTTCTTCGTTGGATTTATTATTTTATTATTTTATATATTTTTTTTTATTTCCTAGTTTTTTATTTCTATTTTTCTTTTTTTTTTTTTTTTTTTCATTTGCCTTTTTCTAATTCTACGTCATAGAATTTATTTTTGAATTTTTGAATTATTATGTCGATGAAAGTAGAACTTTTGGAACCTGATGAGTTTCAGGTAGAATGCACGATTCGCGGCATTTGTGGGAGACCAGCAAGGCAACACGAAGAGTTGCTGGAATCTTTTAAATTGGAGAAAAAAAAACCCTTTTTACGCCCTGCGCGAATCCCCAGCAAAGACAGTCGGGGTGAGTTGGAATTGTGCCGAGCACGGGTCGAAACTTTGGGTCAATCCTTGAAGGAGTTAACAGTGCAGGGTGATGCGAACCTTCTACTGAAATATACGTCTCAAATCGTTCATTACAGCGGGCGTATTGAACGTCTGGCGAACTATACGTGCGAGTTTAAAGAACAGTGCGAGGCCTTGCTTTGTGCCACTCGAGCGTTATCAAGAATATGTGATAATTTGTCACTAACCGACAATATTTTGGATATTGGCTTATTGGAAGACCTTTTTGTCGAGATCACGTCCTGGACTGATCGCTCTGCTTTCGGGATTACGCGATTAGCAGATCAAACTACTCCAGTAATCAAACAAAATTATACTTCGCGTCAATCTCAAGGTGATGAAATAAATCCGTTGCCCACTCGACCTTCTTTGACTAGCACAATGGTAATACCAAATATTTCGTCTATACCTGCCAGCGGTCACGCTTCAACGATTATGTGGAAATGGGGACTGGTATTTGATGGTTCAGTGTCGGGTTTAAACATCGATCGGTTCCTCTTCCGAGTCCAGCGTCTTGCGGATACAAATCGGGTTTCAAACCAAACGTTGATAAATAATTTACATCTTCTTCTCAAGGGAAATGCTGCCGAATGGTATTGGGCATTCATCGAAAAGAGCGTGAATCCGACGTGGGATACTTGCTGTGTTGCCTTACGTGAGCGATTCGCTACTCAATCTACTGATTTGGATGTCCGAAGACTTATTGATGCTCGTTATCAAAAGGCCAAGGAACCATTCAGCGACTTCGTAGATGCTATCGAGCAATTAACTCTACAACTTAGCGTCCCAGCTACTGATGACTATGTGCAGCAAGTTCTGTTGCGAAATATGCGTCCGGGGCTGCAGGCTCACTTGGCTGGATTGGAATTCACCTCAGCTCAGTTGTTGCGTCGAAAGTGTGTAGCAATCGAAGCAACTTGGAAAAGAGTTGGTTACGATGGCGATTTAAATTGCTCTGGTAGACGTCAAATACAGGAAATTGATTTTTCAGTGGAAACGAATCCTGATATGAAAGGAGAAATTTTTGCAGTCCATGCACCTCAGCGAATGTTACCTAGGTCGTCGCAAAACCGTACAAATAACATGGAAATATGTTGGAATTGCAGTGATATCGGTCATCGTTTCACTGATTGTTCCAAGCCTATTTTACATGTTTTCTGTTTTGGATGTGGAGCGAAAAACACAGTAAAACCTAGATGTGGTCGATGTACTCCACAAACTTCGGGAAACCCTCCGAGGAGTGTGATGCAATCGGGAACGAGTCACACTCCAGCGTGGCAAAGTTCCAACCAAGCTACAACCGAAACAGCATCCAATACAGATCCGGAGTTAGCCAGACGGAGAATGTAAATACTCAATCTGCTTCCGTTCATACCCTCCTTAATTTAAGTGAACAATCCACGCAAACTACCCCTGAACACCAACATAATTTTCACCGAATTCGACGATTAGAACGATCAAGACGTTACTGGCGACTCAGACGCCATCTAAAACAAATTTGTCTCGAATCAATTATCCATTTACCGGGAGATAATCGACCATATGCCGATATCAGCATTAACGGACAAGTCATGCGTGGTTTGTTAGACAGTGGGGCGAGTTCTAGCGTCTTGGGGGCAGGTTCAATAGAACTTATAAAACAACTTTCTCTTCCCTTACACTCTCTTCGAACCCAAGTTACCTCTGCTAATGGAGAAAAGAGCAATGTAATTGGTTATGTTCGAACGTTGGTTACGTATGGGGATAGAACTCGCATGATGCGATTTTTAGTGGTACCCTCCCTGAAGAACCCGCTGTACCTTGGCATCGACTTTTGGGATACATTTAACTTGATTCCATTTCAAGTGAATGAACTTCAAACCCTTTCATCTCTTCCCGACAGTAAATTTCATACGTTGTCTTTAACTGAACAAGAACATTTACACCGGATTGTGAACTCATTTCCCTCGTTCAATAAAATAGGTTTAGGAAAAACTACGCTATTAGCTCACCACATAGACACCGGAACAGCCAAACCAATCAAGCAGCGACATTACTCTGTATCTCCTGTCGTACAGAAACTTCTGGACGCAGAGTTAGATCGCATGTTGTCCATGGGCGTTATTGAGGAGTCAAACAGTTCGTGGAGCTCCCCTGTTTCACTCGCTCAGAAACCTGGTAAAGTTCGGTTGTGTCTAGATGCTAGACGCTTAAATGAGGTAACTGTGAAGGATGCCTACCCTCTTCCTCTTATTGACGGTCTTCTGGCACGTTTGCAATCTACGCGGTATATTTCTGGCCTTGATCTCAAGGATGCATTTTGGCAAATTCCTTTGGATTCAGATTCCCGAGATAAGACGGCATTCTCAGTTCCTGGCAGGCCGTTGTATCAGTTTACCGTCATGCCGTTTGGTCTGTGCAACGCTCCTCAGACGATGTGTCGCTTGATGCACAAAGTTATTCCGCACCAGCTTCATGATCGGATATTTGTTTACCTGGATGATCTGCTGATAACGTCCAGCACTCTGGAAGAGCATTTCGACCTTCTTCGTGAAGTTTCTCGGCTTCTTTCCGTAGCTAATCTAACGATTAATGTGGAGAAGAGCAAGTTCCTCTTGAGGGAGATAAAATATCTGGGGTATGTGGTTGGTGACGGGATTCTTAAGACAGATCCTGAAAAAATTTCTGGCATTACAACATATCCAATTCCTAAATCAGCACGAGAAGTTCGCAGATTTCTGGGCATGGCAGGGTGGTACAGGCGTTTTATTCCCAAATTCGCGTCGGCTGCCTCGTCACTAACGGATTTACTGAAAGGAAATCAACGTTTTATATGGAATGACGCAGCTAATACTGCATTTGAACATATAAAAACGCTATTAACTTCGGCTCCAGTGTTAATAAACCCCGATTTCTCCAAACCGTTTTTCATTCAGTGCGATGCTAGTGCAACTGGTATTGGGAGTGTTCTTTTCCAGAAATCAGAGTCAGGCGAAGAGCATCCTATAGCGTTCATGTCGGCTAAGTTAAACTCTGCCCAACGAAACTACAGTGTGACTGAATTAGAATGTCTTGCTGCTGTGCAAAGTGTTAAGAAGTTTCGTGCTTATGTTGAAGGTTTAGAGTTTACAATCATCACAGACCATGCCAGCCTGAAATGGTTGATGAGTCAAAAGGATTTATCTGGTCGACTAGCTAGATGGAGTCTTAAACTCCAAGCGTTCAACTTCAACATAGAGCACCGAAAGGGAAGTCAAAACATTGTTCCTGATGCTTTGTCACGAGTGTTTTGTGATACGATAGAAGCTATCGATGATGCGTTACCTCACTTGGACTTAAATGCGGATGCATTTAAAGACAAAGAGTACGTTGATTTTATAACTAACGTGGCAGATCATCCTGATTTGTTTCCAAACTTGGCCATAAAAGATGACAAACTTTATGTACATAAGCCTAACGCCTCTCCCAATTTATCGGACATTCCTGAATGGAAACTATGGGTTCCGGCTTCAATCACTGACTCGTTGGTTGCTGACACACATAATAGTCCCTTATCTTCGCACTGTGGAATAGCAAAAACTGTCGAACTTTTGCAAAGATTTTATCATTGGCCAGGTTTAAGACAGCAAGTGACCCAGTATATAAATTCCTGCGAAGTCTGTAAAGCAAGTAAGCCTCCCAATTATAATACGCGACCTCCAATGGGCAAACAAATCCAAATTATCAGGCCCATTCAGCGATTATATATTGATTTTTTGGGACCATACCCAAGATCATGTGCGGGAAATAGATTTATTCTCATCGTTCTGGACCAATATACAAAGTTTGTATGGTTGAAATCGTTGTCCAGCGCCACCACTGAAAGGGTAACCAAATTCTTAGAGGATGAACTGTTCCTGACATACGGAGTGCCCGAATTCATTCATTCCGACAACGGCGTGCAATTCACCTCAAAGACATTTAAAAAATTACTCGATCACTATGGAATCAAACACATCTTGTCACCCTTTTACTCACCGCAGGCTAATGCCTCGGAGAGAGTAAATCGCTCCATTTTGGCAGCCGTTCGGGCCTATATCGGGGATGATCACCGAAAATGGGATGATAGGTTGGGTGAAATATGTTCCGCACTAAGAAATGTGGTTCACGGATCTACCGGATTTTCACCACATTTTTTGATGTTCGGTTACCATGCAGTTCGCCACGGCACGGATTACGAGCTACTTAAAGCACTAAATTCTCTGGGAGAAGGAGATATTCTTATAAATCCCCACATTGAACGTCTTCGACTACTGCAAGGTGTAGTCGTAAAGAATCTCGAGGAGGCATACGCGAGATGCGCACATAACTACAATTTACGCACTCGACCTCAAAGTTATGTGCCAGGGCAAATAGTCTACGTACGCAATTATGTACAAAGCAAGGCTTCTGAAAGTTTCGCTGCGAAATTAGCGCCTAAGTTCGTTAAGGCAAAAATAAGGACGAAAATCGGGACGGTGTCGTATCAACTGGAAGATGAAGATGGTGTCTTACTTGGCACATTTCATGGCAAGGACATTAAGGTTTAGAACGTTTTCGGCATATATTCGAAAAAAAAAAAAAAAAAACAACGCGGATTTACAATTTAAATGATTCCAAAAACTTCATGCCCGGCTTATGAGACTTGTCTCCTGGGTTGGGTCGTCCCCACGATTGTTGCGAATTGTGTCCTACGTCAATAAACATAAAACCTTAAAGCTATGAAAACAATATGAATTCCGATATTTTCTCGGTTAGTTTTTTCCTCGTTCTCTTCTTTAACTCTACAGTCTCGGAAATTCAGATGTTTGTTATTTTTCTTAATTATATTGATGGACTTGTATTTGTTTTCACAAGAGTAGAGTAGCCTAATATAAAAAAAATTATAACAACGCAAGACCTTAGCAAAGACCCGAGCTCAACCGTCGCGCCGTACAACGTCGAGTAGCAGAACTGCGCCAAGGTTGGTTTCCCGCGTAAATCACCGAGGAAAAGACCGTTTTTTTTCGCGAGGACGGAAAAATGGAAAAAAGACTCGGGGAGTCGAGATTTTGGTGTTCGAGGGTGAGGTGCAGGAGGTCGTGCGCGGCGCGATTAAACAATCAAGGAAAAAAATTAAAAAAAAAAAAAAACTTGCTTAAAACTAAGTGAACCGACATTAAAACACTAAATAACGTGAAGTGATAAAAAAAGAAAAAAACAAATTAAATCCCGGGTGTGTTGAAGCTAACCAGACAGTGAACCAAGAAACAAGTAGCCCCCCAAAAGTGCGCTTATAATAAAAAAAAATATAAAACTAAAAACAACATCGAGTGAGATTAATACTACACGAACTTAAACCTAAGCCGCCACATCCACAGCCAGCGAAGCACCAGAAACGAAGCAGCCAAACAGCCAGCGAAGCACCAGAAACGAACACAGCCCACTTGAATTGGATTTTTGGCACCGCATCGAGCTCCAACATAAAGCATACAAATTTTCTTTCCTTTTAATTTTTTTTTCTTAATTATCGTATCAATTTCTTTTTCTCTTTCGTTAAGTTTAATAATAATGCCCACATTTAAAATTTAACTTAAATGTTTTATTTCATTCGTAACATGTTTCTTATACATTACCTTATTTCAGTTTTTTCAGGAATATCAGGATTGTAGAGGTCGGTTTCTTTTTTTTTCCGTTTATTAATTTTTTTTTTAGCTAAGGTTCTGTTTGAGATGGAGTAGTTTCGCTCCGGAAGCATGCCTGGGGCTTCCGCAACATGAATCGCCTTCCTTAGTTTTATCATCCAACTCAGGGTGTTTTTTTGTTTTATCTTATTTTCAGCACTTACAAGGAGGAGTGCACTTCAGGTCAAAATTTACCCCCCCACGCTCCTGACTAGCCGGCAGAATGTGCTGTATCGACCTGGAGAGCCTCTTTAGAAATCTGGAGCCCTACCGAGGTTATTTAGTGGCCGAAAAGGTAGTTCCGCTACAAGTTCTGTAACTTATGAGTGAGAAATTTCTCACCAAAAAGTAAAAATTAGGACGAATTAATGCACTTTTCTCTCTGTATTCTCACCAAATGAGAAAGCACCGTACTTGACTACGCATTTGGCAATCTTTCATTTCTCATTTGATGAGAATGCAGAGAGAAAACTGCGTTAATTCGTCCTCATTTTGACTTTTGGGTGAGAAACTTATCACTCATAAGTTACAGAACTGAACTACTGGTCAGAAAATCTACATACTTTTTTCCATAGACAGTAGGCTAGATTAGAGAATTTAACGAGAAGAGCTGACTGAGTGAGCTCACAAGCAACGAAAAAATTCTCTACGAAAAAATCAAAATTCTACTTGTTCTGTTCTGGATAAGTGCACAAAAAAACACCCGTTTTTATGATTCTTTATCCCTTTTTTCCATACATAGTAGGCTAAGGTAGAGAATTTATCGCGAATAGCTGCAGTGAGCATTCTGGGGTAGCCATTCCTGTTAAAATCTATATTTTAGCCTTATACAGGAAAACGCAATACATAACAAAAACATTAATATGCATGGTGTTTTCAATGTAAATTTTTGTCATCACGCTGATCTGATATTCGATTTCATTAATTTTGAAAGTGGTGCAAGTCCATTTAGGTACAATTTTTTTTAGCCAGCACTATGAACACTATTATATAATAAACTTAAACTTATAATTTACTTCTAGTACCACAAAAAACAAAAAATGTGTCTATAAGTACTTACCAGTATTTTTAAATTTATTGAAATGCAAGATTTAAATATCTCGCAATAACAAAAAATTGACTTGCCCCACTTTCAAAATAAACGGCTCATATAATACGTGAAGGCCGATAACAAATGAAAAATACCGTGATATGATGAGCTTACTACCTTACATATCTACTACTTACCACGAACACTTCACTATGCTAAGTGCAAAAGAGAAATAAATTTAATTTTTTTTTATTTTAGTTATATTAACGAATTAAGTTCATTTCACAGTTTTTTTCCTTATTTTATTTTCTTATATATCTGAAATTAATTCTTAATAAAATTGATTTTTCGTGAATTTACATATCTTCATTTAAATTATAATTTTTTTCATTAAAAAATCCATTTTAATAAAGTCAATAACAATAAAAATGTGGACTTAAGCTTACACATGTTTTCATTTTTCATAATAAGTTATTTTTGAAAGTGGAATAAGTCCATTTGCAGCTAAAGAACCGTTTATTTTCTTTAACAATTTTAAAAACTTTTTTTGCATAATAAAATTTAACAGGTTTATATTGTCAATACATCAACCAAATCATGTTAACGTTTACCAATATTTTTAAATTACCTCAAACGTAAAACCTTAAATATCTCAATGTATGAAAAAATGGACTTATACCACTTTCAAATATAACGACTCATATAGAAAAACTAATAATTAGAATTCAAATAAGTGCTTAAGCTCTTTTTTTAGGGAATTACCTTTTATTTGATGAAACAGTCCAAATTGGATATTTACTGCAAAGCTCAAATTTTTCTACTTCTACTCTAAAAATTCCATGATCAATGTAGTCCTTTTTTTTTACAAAAATTACAGTTTAATTTTATTTTCTTATTAATACATATGATTGCATTAAGAAAAAAATCGAGCAAGAGTCTGGGCGCAACTCTACTATTTTACGATACTAAGCACATTTCGGACTTATACCCATAAAGTAATTAAGTTGAGCCCAGACTGTGGGCCGATTTTATTTTACTTTTAACTATTCAAGCAGCACATCTACATATAGATTCTAATTTTAACTTTCAAGCATATGCAATTTCTAAGATATGAGAACCACCCTCCACCTCGTACTACCTTATCAAAAATTTATTTTTCTGGGATGTTTATATAGCAGTGGCGTGTCGTGCCATTCTTAACCAGTGAGGCTGAATTGAAATATTAAAATTTGACTTTGTCGAAGAAAGACTATGTATAAGTAAAAACGAAGGGGAGTGAAGACAAATAATTATAACTGTTGTCACGTCAACGTCAACTGCCGCAGTTGTGGGGATGCAAATATAAGGGAAACTGTTATCAACCTTCTTTGCTAGTGTCCGGCCTTATCTAGAGCCTGACATCGCGTACTATGCAAACCTTTCTTTAATAGTCTTGATGAGATCTCGTAAAACGAGATTGCAGAACTTTTCCTTTAACAGCTCCGGATGATAATCCATTTAACCCCCAGGTCTCTGTTAACTACATACATATATATCTACTTCATCAGCGCTTAACGAGATGGTTTAACGAGTTGTGGTATCAAAACCAACAGCATTTTTCTTCCTAACATTTTCATTGCAAATAAGTTTAGTTCAGTTAAAAGGCCCGAAAAACGCCTCAATTTTAGGTTGTTTTTTTTTTTTGATATAAAGTATGGTAAGTATATATGGAAAAAACTATAAGTGGAGAAAAATTGGGAATTTTTTCATAAAAAAATATTTCAAAATTGAGGCTCTAGCTCCCATGACGTAAGGGCGCGATCGGCGTGAGTTGATGCACGTGATAATTTCTCATTCATAAGTTACAGAACTGAGCTACTGAAATCAAAAATCCAAAATTTTTATGAAACTAAATATAAAAAATTGGAAAACGGAAAAAGAGCAAGTTTCTTGAAGCCCTAATTTTATATAATTTCATAACAAAACTCAAACTTTTTATTTATAACTAGCTATTTCCGATCGCTCCGATTAATATTGACATCACGGTACTTTGAATTAGAGAAGAGATGACTAAGGGCCAGTTTCACAGTAGAAATTTGAACTTAAGTTTAGTTAAACTTATACTTAAGAATAATCTGCACTTTAAACTTGACTCGATTTAACGGTAAATAAATATCCTATGATTAACTAATCTGAAATTCGCAATCATTCTGAACTAATTCAAATGAATTAAACTTTTTTACATTGGTATATCCTGCCTTTTCTGTCATTTTATTTCGTTGTAGTATTCAAAATTGGAATTATTGACAATCACGGTTACTTTAATTAGGGTAAAATCGACTGACTGTCAAAAACATTAATCCGAGCTATAAACGAAAGAAATGCTTAATCCTATCATTAGAACAAACTTGTGTTATACAACATCTGTGAAATGCATAATTCGTTTGATCCAAAGTTTAAAGAAAATTTTTGGTTAAATCTTCGACTGTGAAACCGGCCCTTAGACAAGTAGAACGTGGTTCCAAAATTAAGGACCACTGATAAAAACGTGATATATCAAGAATTGACACATCATTTTCTGGTAATGCATCTGAATGAACTTTATCCTTTACATATTTACTTGTAGATGGTATTGCATCAACTGATTGCACAGATTGGAGGTCTAGCTTCTTACTACCATCAATGGTTTGCGCGGAATCAAGAATTTGTTTTTTATTTGATTCATCTGGGCTTGGTACACTCTTTCTTTTCAAAAAGTTATACATGGACGATTGTAATGTTTTTTTTGACATTATTAGTCTGAAATAGACAAAAGTAAATCCCCAAAATTTTGTTTATTTTATTTTTAATTTCTTCGTAATATAAACACAAAAATTTCTAATTTCTTTAATTTAAACTTTTTTTTATTTCTCGTGCATGGAGAAAACAATATATAACTTTATCTTGTCCGAGGCTCTATGCGTTTTTAACTTTTGGGTAAAATTAAACTTAAACTTAAACTCTCAGAATTCATCTAGAGTATAAAAACCTTAAGGAAATACATTTTTGACTCCAAGCGGTCAATTTCATCCATTTGCAAATGTTACAGCATAAAGAGAAGAAATTAAATCCTAAGGGCTCGTGGACACTAGTAAGTAAATGAACACCTATGTATGCTTGCGTGAAGATCGAACCCCGCAAGGAAGTTGCGACCGATGTTCTGACGATATTTTTTTGAGCCAGATTTGACTTCGACGTAGGCGGTGCATTTGTTGCAACGTTTAATAGTTCAATTTAATTGTTTATTTATATACATATACATTAGGGTGGCCCTTAATAAAAAAAATTTTCTCTCACCCCTTCAGTTGTCTCGAAATACTAAAAAATGATTTTTAAAAGTGAAATCCGCTCTTAATTTTAATATTAACCCGTGCCCCCAAGGCCCTTTCTAGGAGTTAAGGGGCACAACCAGTTTAACCGCACAAATGGGGGGGGGGGGGGGGTTTGGGTGTTCAACCCTCCCCCCCCCCCATTGGCCTATTTTCATAGGGAAGTGAGGACTTTTTTTTTTTTTTTTTAGGTCATCACATTTAGTATGGGGGAACATGATAAAACCCCCCCCCCCCCCATCATACATTCCTGCTCACAGGCCTGCTCTACATTCTGGTGACTAGTTGCCAAACAGATTTTGTCTCGCGTTTGGTAATGTTTCGCCTCCTGTTAATTACAAACTTTTAATCGTCGCAAGTTTTCCACGGCCTTTTTGTCTTGATAACTACTTTGCATCACAACACGCGGATGTTGATTTAGCCAGCCAATTTCTGTCTTTCCTAATTGGCTCTGTAGATTTACACCTTTGCTTTTCTCTTGTTCCATCGGCAATCGTTGTCCAAGGTCATCTCCCCATCACGGCAACTATTGCACAGCTGTTGTTTCGAATCGCGGTCATCGTTGTTATTCTGTTTTCTTCCGAGTTGCCAACAATCACACTGCAAGTGCCCGTCCTGTCTGCAATGCCAACATCGGTAAAAGCTGAGCCTAGCGTGCTCTAACCTCCGACTCATGTAACACTGACTTGTGCTCTCTTTGCAGCAATGGCAGGGTGTCTCTCTGTCAGTGTAATTCCTTTATCTCTGTGCTTCTCTGCAATCACGACTTAAGTGTCCTGCCCACCCGCAGTTCCAATACCAAGGACCTCTAGACATTCTGTTCCGCTGCGTACTCCTCGCCCTCCGACATACGCACTCTTCCGGTATGTTTCGGACGCCACCGATACTACGCATGCTGTTTTTGACTGCTTCAAAAGTAAGGCCATATACGAGCGCTTCGCTAATCGTTTTCTTTCCTTCTAGTTTTAATGCCAACTGTAGCTCTTCGTCCTGTACAGCATTATTCATTGTAAAAAAAGCCAAATCACTGCGCTGTTCACCTTTCACATAAGGGAATGAAAGCAACGTAAGTCGTTCTTTGTCAAACGCTAGCTCTTGTATTGTTTCGCCATACTTTTGATGTCGGTTATAGAGTTGAATCTTGTAAATCTCTCGCATGTGGTCACCGCCGTAATAAATATCCAATGTTTCCAATAACGTCGAAAAATTCTGTTGTTTCTCCTGCGGTATTGTTTATAGAACTTCAGCCGGTGAGCCTCTAAGCGCCAATATCAAAGCAGTTCCTCGTTCCAATGATTATTCCTTGCGGCTGCCACGAATTGGGTCTTGTAAAAAGCCCACGGGGTTTGTCCATTGAAGATTGCTGCCTTGAGATGTTTGTGTGTAACGTGTTCTGTTTTGATGACTCCAGTTGCTTTCATGTTATCAAAATCCTTTTTTAGACGTTCGACTTCTACCACAATTTCGGATGTCTTTTCTTTAAAGGTTCGAAGTTTATTATTTTGCAGCTCCAATTTATGGTCCAGGTCGTTAAGATCTGTTGATGTTTGATCTAACTTCTTGTTAGGGTCTACTGACAGTTGACTTTGTTGATCTAATTTGTGGTTGAGGTCCTTCGACGTCTGGTCGAAGTCCGTTGATTTTTGGTTTATTGTCTGACTTTGTTGGTCCATTTCCCGGTTGAGGTCAGCTGATATCTCTGCTGAGAGCTGCCTTTGTTGATTTATCATTTGCTGCAATAACTGCATCAGAGAATCACCCCTTACCACCAGTTACTGCACGAGCTTCTTCTATTGGGAACTCACAAGTATTTTTGTCCTTACCTTCAGCCTCAAGCACTTCAATCATTCGGCTGGCAAGTTCGGACTTGTTCCCAACTATTGACAATTCCCTACAATTGACAATTCTACCAATTCGCTCGAAATCTCTTTTTGTCCGTTCGAGAACTTTCCACTTCACTTAATTAAAGTTACCGCATATTAGAGCACTCGAAAATATTTGATTTCGCAAAATTCTCACTGTCCGTTCGAGAAGTTTCACTTTAAGGTTCCTACACACTGACGCGATTTATTCGCTGACGCTGCGATTATTTTGCAGCGGTACATTCGCCTTCATTTATTTACATGTTAACTAATGAGAATGACCGCACCGCTGCAAAATAATCGCAAATAGTCGCAGCGTCAGCGAATAAATCGCGTCAGTGTGTGGGAACCTTTACTTCACAGTTTGAAAACTTATTAGTTCTCACTTTGTCCATTAGAGAATTTTAAATTCACTTTTTCAACTCGCGATTTCACCCCGACTTAAACCTCGAAATCCCACTTCTGACACCAATTGTTGCGAGCTAAGGGTTCGCCGGGATTTCAAGTAAAACAATTCGGTTAAAACAAAACTAGTGATTATTTATTAATTCGCACTATAAATTACATTCACGTGTTAATTTAAATCGCATCTTACATCCATATTTGCACTGTGTCGAACGGCGACGATTAAGTCTTCTAAATTTCAAAACGGTATAACTTTTTATTTCAGGGTTTGCGAGATTTGAAACATAGCTCAATATGTTTCAAAATGTCGACAGATTTAAAGATAATTTTTTTTTTTCAGGTTGGGCTCAAACGCAAGAGTAGTGCCTTCGCGCCCTTTCGCCTCATAAAGTCCCTCCCCTCTTCTAAGTTTTTGAAAAATAGGCAAAAATGCCCCCCCCCCCCCCCCCCCCAATTCCCTAGTGCGGTTACCGTAGCCGCATTGTTGTTGTTTTGCCGTGCAATTTTGTCGAGCTTTATGGTTAACCGGGAATAAAAAACACAGCTAATAAAGTCGAGACATAAATTTCAACAAATTAGTAGAACATTTAATGGTGTTCCTTTATAGAACGCAATCAATTCGCTGTTGGTCAACAGATCCGAAGCACAGGTTTCGAAGATTTTCTTTTTCGGATTCAATTGTGGATCGAGTTTTCTACCGAAAAGGTGTCAACCAGATCGCTGAGAATCGATCCAGCCGGCAGTGCAAGAACTTGAACCTTTTCGGTTGTCGATGCACACATTACCATCGCCTCGGAAGTATTATAATACCGCGCATTTTGGCCAGCTTCAAATTGCAGAGGACTACAACTGTTCTGTCGCGTATTTCTTCTATGGGTACAAATTTCGGTCAACTTTTACAATCGAACAAAAGCTAAAAAAGAATGAAAAACATTTTTCGTATTTTTAAAACACTTTATAAACTAAACTTTGATATGTTCCAGTTTGTGATCAACCAAAATATTTCATATTTACAAAAAAACGATTTCAAATTTTTAATTTTGCTCATTCATTTTATTCGAACCGCCATGATGGTTCCATTTAACGTTTCTCGCCATACATGAACGCGAAAGAGGATGTTTCAATCCCTTTGGCCCTGCAGGGATGGATGAAAGGTAGTTGGAGCGTAGCGCGCGTCAGAAAAACGTGGCGGCTCAAATTGTACTGGCTGGATGAAATTAAAAATTTTAAAACTTTCCTATTTATTGTTTTACGTCCCAAACGTCAACAATTTTTATTGTCCATGTTCTAAAACATACCAAAGTTTCATTTAGAAAGTAAATTTAAGATATTAAAAATCTCTTACATTACTTACTACGCGATACGAACATTTTTGTCCCAAATTTCAGTACGAAATGCAGATTCACAATAATCAATTTTTTCCAGCGTCCGGATGTTTTGATACATGACATCAATCATTTTTCCGACACGAAATAAGTCCAGGCGACCGACATCAATGTGAATTGATATTTGTAATTTTCCGTTGCGGCATTCTAGTTGAATGAGCACGTCATTAGCAAAGGTTTCATATTATTGTCCATCAAATAACTTTTGAAAAAACCGTACTTGGAATGAACACTTTTCAGTTGTCAATTTGACAATTGTAAATGTCACACATGGAAGTATATGGAATGGCTGATAACGAGATCTTGCGTAATGAAATCCGATTGTGTTCGTTGTCGGAAGTTTAAATGGTAGTAACCTTTAATCAATCAGCAACATAAAATGTGACACTCTGATCCCAACATGTTGTTAACATTATGCTTGCGTCTCACTTCCTCTACAAACTGTTGTTCTTCAGTCTCTTTTTTTTGACACTGGAGACCCGAGATTACCTACATGGATCTCACACTACAATAAACCAATTTTCAACCTATCTCCTCATGAAAAATTACGCTCATGCACACGGATTTTACGAGTATTACCACATTTGCGAATGAAAGTTTTCAACGAGGTCCGTACTAGGCTTAATTTAGGATGACCCCATGATATGGGGTGTATGGTTGTATCATGGGATGACCCCTTAACGACTGAAAATATCAGGGTTACTACCTACATATGTTTTTTAAAACGCTCACAATACATACATATATAAATCATTATAGAAATACTCGTACTATTCTCGAGCCGCCACTGAATGCTACATTATTGAAGTTCGAGACAAAAAAGCTTAAGTAGTATATACACATTTATACTGACTGTACATACATAGGTAGGCAAATGAATTTACAATTTTTCCTTTATTATCATTGGTACTCGGAATGCTTGGCGATTTTGCCTTTAACCAAGAAATCCATTAACTAGGTATTCAGGTTTAAATTCAGAACACTTTCTGATTTCACTATCTTAAACGGTAATAATACTTACAATACGTCTATAAACATACATAAGTATAATGGGCGTTAGATGTGGATACTTCATGTACTTTAATGTATAAACTATACAGATTTCTAATAAAGTTTGTCAAGTTTGTGGTCCGTGGCTCGATAACCAGCTTAACGTTGTGATAACAGGGTTACGACGACTGCAATTAATTGTTATTTGTATGGTTAGTTATGGTTTTGAAAATAAAAAAATTCTTACATATATCCACGTTATCAAAGATTTCGTGTTCCTAATTGGCTGGAGAAACAACGAGCGCATTACTTTCGGGCCAGCAATAGTAGAAACGTAACAACAATGTTACTTTACCTTCCTGAAAGCTTTCTGTTTTTCACGGTGATAGTGGAATATGGAACTTGGAATAGCTCGAAGGGGGTGATACCCTGAAAGCTAAAATCGAATGGAAAGTGGAAAACAAATTTTATGCTTGGAGTGTGGATAAAGCCTTCACATCGATTTTCAACGAAGAACGACCGATTTTTACAAATCAGATGTCAGAATTTTCTTTTGAATTCCTCAAGGAGATATTAGTTAAATATTATTGGTTACTAAGTTATTAGTATTTCGCGCTATAAATATAAAAAGCTGTTCGTACGGGAACAGTAAGTAAAACTGTAGTAAAGTGCTGGTGAACTAAAGAAATCGCTAGGTTTTTACAGTCCAAAGGATACGTGTATAGATACTGTATACTTTCTGGGCTTTATCGATCATTAAAATTGTTCGAAAAACTCGTACACAAGAAAATTGTTCGTGTTAAGAATACAGTGACAGTGGTAGTAAAACTGAGTTAACTTGTTAGTCCATAGATTTTACCAAATAATTTAAACTTTCCTAAACAGTGTTAAACTAACTAACTAAAGTGAGTTACTATTTATTTACTTATCTAATTTAAAATGAGACACAGATTTGTTTAAAAATATATTACATATATGAATCGATATTCTCCAGATTTTGACGTCCGACCAAATCATTCTTTTCTCAAACAAGATAAATGTGTGTCAGTAACAAAAAATCAATATCTAATGTGAAAACATCTTCAGTTCCTTGATGAATGTATGCCTCGACATCAAATATTACATTTGACATCGCGTTCACATTAGTCTAATGTCTAATGCTTCTTACAAAATTAATTGAACTGTGCTCTGATGTTGACTTTTACTTGCTTTCAGAATAAGAGGCACTATTCGGCTCGTTGTGTTCAATATTTTTTATAAAGCGGAGCAAACCAACAATATTATAGATAATCACTAATAAATATATTTGTATCGAGATGGAACACGATGTGGCTAATTATCTTCCACTTTTACTTGTACTTTTTTATTAGGTATCTGGGATTTATCCTAAAAAATATTTCTTTAATTTGTTGTTTTTCTATGGTGTTCTCTGTTCGCTTTAAATCTATACCATACATAAGAAAAATTATTTTAAATATTGGTCTCCAACTCCTCTCTTGTCCAACCTTATCTACAGAATAAAGAAGCAACAGCAATCTTGTCGAGGCAGTCGTGCATTTTTCTGTTCTATATTTTACAGATAACAGGATGTGGGTCGATTCAAACCCACGATCTCCAGATAGACAGATGCTATTGATGTCCTTTGTTCCATTTGTTACTAGAACTTGTTGGTGACTTATCGTAAGATGAATTTTTACGGGTGGAGAAAATGTGGAGAGTGTACTGACAAAACTTGTGATGGGTAATGTGCGTATACTGAAGATAAATTACAGGTTTCGAAAAGCTGTTGTTTTTTTATTATGTCTACGATAAGTAAGCTAGATTAGTAAAAATAGATATGTTGGTGTAATGAGGTGAAGACTCGAATTAGAAAGGGTGAAAGGTGTGTAGGGTAAAGTAGCCTAATTCCGGCCACACTCTCAAAAAATGCACACGGTTGGTTATATTTGAAACATTTGAAATTGAACTTATTTTTGTTTGATTACTGCGAAACCTTTCGTACATAACACGTAAAGGCTTCAAACATGCGTTTAAGGGCTCATATAACTTTGAAAATCGATTTATTTTTTCTTACGAATTTTTATATCTTATACCTTCTAGAATTATAAAAAAATGGAATTTAGAAAATTCCACTCTATTGCAAAGTTATAGCACTAAATGTGACCATACATCGGTTTAAAGCGGCTTCCTGGCTATTTGCCGCTCCACTCTTAACAGCAGCGTTTAAAATATATTTTTTCGCAGAAGCCGAGTATCATAGAAAACGAGATTATTCATAGGACCATCTGTGAAAAACACGAAGATAAAAGAGTAAGAAAGCGTACAGTACGAAGCTAGAATGGGAGACTAGCCGTAAGTTAACATTTTACCTATAAAAAACTTTAAACGCATTTTTCTCGAAACTATGTTTTTTGACCTGGTCGGCACGATAACTCAGTCAGTTTTCAAAATTTTTCGACTTTTTTTTTTTAAAATTTTGATAACTGTTTTCTCTATAGTCTATCGAGAGCTTTTTTCAATTTTTTGCTTGGAAATTTTTTTATGAATTATTGAACGCAAATTTTTCTTAAAAAAACTGATTACTAAAGTTTGAAATACTGTAACTTATTTATTTTTGAAAAAATAAAAATTCCCTCCGAGAGACTATAACTACTACAATCTTTTACAAGATTCTTTTTCATTTTTGCAAATTGAATTATTTTTAGTGAAGTTATGATGCCGACCAGCAGGCGCCATCGTTTTCATAAGTAGTCAATTTATACCAGTAAAAAACAATGTTAATATTAAAAAACAAAAAAAAATTTTTTTTTTCTATAGTTGAATATATAATTAGAAATGTGAACCCAACAATAAATTTTTTTTTTCACCATATAACCTTCATAATAATTTTTCAAATTTACTCGATTTTCAGTGCTTTCAGAGTTATATAAGCCCTTAAGTTATTTGTAAAAATTTTCGAGTTCAGTAGTCAGTGGACTGATTTGATACTTTCATGCTTAAAATTCTTGGATTTTCTTAACAAGATGAGGCTCAGGAAATAAGTAATTATTAATTAATGTTGAGGACTTCAGGCTTTGTATTATGTTTTTCTAGCAGATGACAATTAGTAATTCTAGTTATTAACTAAAATGTATGCTATTTTTTATTTATTTAAAAAGATTTTGGCTGGCCGGTATTTGGATTATAATTTCCAGTTAAATTTAATTACCGGCCGACCGTGGCCGGAAATAAAAGCTCTGATTTTAATACCGGCCAATTAATATAATATGTAACTACCTCCATCCTGAATAGCTTAGGATAGCGTTCTTTTAATTAATTTTTATTATCTAGCTTTAAAATGTCACACACTTTGAATAGAAGTTATACAGAGCAAGCACTACAGGATGCAATTCGGAAAAGTAAAGAAAAACATTGTCGATAAGGAAAATCAGCAAAATGTACAGAATCCCTAGATCTACGCTTCAGGATAAAATAACAGGTAAGTTTCCAGAGGGTGTTGCAAAATGTGGACCTTCAACTATTCTAACAAAAACGGAGGAGGATAGAATTGTTGGTTGGTGTATGTATGTTTGAGGAAATGCGGCTTTCAAATTAGTTCCAATAACTTAATTGATACTGTCTAACAAGTCCTTAATGATGACCAAAGAAAAACGCGTTTCAAAGAGGATCGACCAGAGAAAAAACATGGCTGAACTTGTTTTTGAATAGACACCCTGATCTAACATTGCGTATGTCTGAAGGTATCACCAAAGGAAGATACCGCCTTCACATGGGTCCAGATTCAATCCGGATTTAATCCTCTAAAATCGCATGTAAACGCAGATCGGATCGAAGCGAGATCGAATCGAAACCGGTTATGTCGTACATTTTAATGCCATTTCATGTTTCGATCTTTCGATCTTTGGATTCTCCATGTAAACACGGTAAGAGCTGTTATCGCAAGAGAATACATAAAAAAGTGGTTCGACGAATTAGACTTTTTTATAAAACTTAATAAAAAACTCTGACAGAGTTTTAAATGGACATGAAACCAGTTCCTTATTGTGTCCAAAAACAGGAAGAGTACTTTTGCTCCGAAAGTAAGCAGAGACGTGTATATATTATAAAAAAAGAAACGAAAAAGAAGCAAGAAGCTCTTACCGTTCTTCTTGTTTTTCGGTAAGAGGCAAAACTTTACCGCCAATGGTAGTGTTTCTATTTTTACATCCTAAACAGAAATTAATAATAATAATCAATGGCGCAACAGTCCAAATCCGGCTTAGGCCTTGAAGTAATGCTAGAGTTACTTCATTACTAGACCAACGTAACACTAGGAGGTGAAGTGGTCAAGCTACACGCTCGTCCGCGATTATTACCCCGATATTTAACTCAGGTACTCATTTACAGCTGAGTGAACTGGTAGTCCGGTAGAGCAAGTGCTCTAAGCTACTCTAAGCCACTAAGCCAAGCAGACAACAGGAATCAATATAGTGTTCTAAATAATTGGTTTATATGACGTTCCGAAACTGGTTGGATGAAGAGTAACATTTTCTATGTACATATATATAGCAAATGGAGTGAAACTTTAACACGATTCTGCCCGTCAACATCATCCCCTGAAAGCAGCACTTTTTCCCGAAGGAGCAACTGTTTTTCTGTTTCTCCAAGCCTTTCAAAGCATCTTTTCTATCCAAAACGGTTGGGGTTCAACTTTAATAATTAATAGAAATAATATTAATTTGATATTTCTATTATACTACATAAACAAAGAAAGGGTGCATAATCCCAAATCAATCATCGGTTTTTTAATACTAATATTACACAATTTACTACGTAATTTAAAGTGGAAAAAAAGTTAAGTGGCCGGTAATTAGGTATTTTACCCTACCTACTTTTCATCCGATTTGGACCAATATTATTTTTATGCATTATAATTACGTCATAAAAAAATGTGGGTGTAAAGAAGCAGTACGATAAAAAGCTGCGCGTCGTTCATCCAGTTTATTTTAATTTTTAAAGAATACAGTTTTTCAAGTTTTCACGAAGTAGATACATATGTATAACGAAATTCAAGACGTCTACCTTTTCGTTTGTAAGATCGGTTGACAGTCGTAGTTTGTTTGACAAAATTTACTTTAAATAAAAATCTTATCTCGAAATAAACGACGTAACATTTCGACTTTGCCCTGCTAAGGATTCTATCGCACTCCCGCTTATTTCGTTAACTTCAAATTAAATTCAAAATTAGCCTACATTTTGACAGATCGTACTGTTGTATAAATTCTCTAAAATCTATAATGCTGCTATGACATTGGATATTTTTGTGGCTTTAAGAGGAGCTTGTACGGTTAAAAGAGAAAAAAAAATTAATTTTTGGTTTTCGACTGATTATTAAAACTTATTTATCCTGATAAAATAAGACAAAAATTGCAAACTTGATGGTTTCATAAAAAATTATGGCCGCTATTCACAGTCGTTATAAAGCTGGCTTCAAGTTAAAGCTGAATTTAGTGTCGTGTTATTAATAAGACACTAAAGTCAGCTTAAACTTAAAGCCAACTTTATGACGACTGTGAATAGCGGCCTATGTTTTTTGAAACGTTTCCCCGTTTTCTCGCCAACCGCTTATTAGAATGCATTAATTGTTTGTTTTGCTTGTTTTCCATTTAGATTATGTACCTATTATAAAAGGATGGGACATTCCACAATAAAAAAGAGCCAAGATGTTTTATGCGCATGTCGAAATAAAAGTTGCATGGGCGTACAAAACCGATTGTTTTTGGGGCAAAATTTTTAGCGCGCTTTTTAAATTTTTTTTGCAGATACCATATTAAATACATAAACATACTGCAGTCATGATCAGCTGCAAGCCAATCGTATAATACTCTAGATGAGGACGAATTTGCCCGTTAACGAACTTAGCCTTACAAATTCGACCAAACATCCAGATTCCAAATTTCAAGATCATAGGTCAGGTGTCAGGTGTATGAGTAAACGCGAACGCGAACGGGTGTCTTCTCTTCAGTGCGATAATAATTTTATTTTAGAAAAAAGTGAAAGAATGGAATCTAAGTGTGCCGGTTGCAAAGAGCTTTTCGAAGATCCAAAAGACATAATAATGTGTACCGGCTGTCACAGTTACTTTCATTCAAAGTGCTCAAGTTTAAAGACTGTTGAAAACCTAAGGAAACTCCGTAGTCAACGTGATCAGTGGCTGTGTGATTCATGTACAACCCAAAAAGGGAAGTTGGGAATTCCCTTCTCCGATAGCTTAAATTTAAACGATTTTTACTTAAAACTAAAAAAGGAAATCGGCATACAAATAAAAACAGCTATGGGTGCTCTCGAAACTTCTATGCAATTCATGTCTGACAAATTCGATGAATTCTCTGCGCAGATTAACTCTACTATTACCGACATGAAACAAATAAAAGCCGAAAATATAGCATTAAAACAAGAGGTAACACAGCTAACGTCACATGTAAACAACATCCAGCGTGAATTGCGACGCGACAACATTGTGATCAACGGCTTACCAGAAAGAGCGAACGAGAATGTCTACGGTATAGTTCAGGACATTGCAAACGAAATTGGTACTGCGGTCACCGAACTCGATTTGCAAAATGTTTACAGGCAACGCAACGGAACAAAACCTTCTAACACCATCATAGCGAGATTCACACGACGGGCAACTCGAAACAATTTTATGCAGGCATACAAAGAAACTGTTTATCGACAGCACAGCGGACCGGGAATAATTTCTAAAAAAATAAATAGAGATGAGAGAATATTTATATCCGAACAGCTTACGCCATATACAGCTATGCTTTTGAAAGAAGCAAAAACATTGTTACGATCAAAACACTTCAAGTACATATGGACCAAAGACAACCAGGTATACACTAGGAGAGATGAGCATGAACAAACAATAATAATAAAGGATTTAGACATGCTACGTGATTTAGTAAAGTAGGTTACCTAATAAATCTTCCATTTCAATTAAATTTATACAAATAATGGACAAATTCAAAATTGTTTATGCTAATATAAGAAGTCTACGAAATAAGATGACAACCCTAGAAGCACACCTACTACAAAATGCTGATATTCAGATTGTTATCTTGGTTGAAACTTGGCTTTATGATAATGAGGTACGGTTTTTTAATATCACTGGTTTTAGCGCCATACATAACTGCAGAGATTTAGGGCGTGGAGGAGGTACAGCAATTTATATAAGGGACGGTGTGAAATTCAGCACAATTCTCGTTGACAAGGCCTATAATACTACTATAATTGAGATAGAGATTAACAATGTTCTCTCCAAAATTGCAACATTCTATAAATCTCCTGGTGAACCAGACGGCATCTTTATTGAACACTTGGACTCAATTTACGCAAAATATAATAGACTTTTATCAATAGCTGACACAAATATTGATATACTGCAAGACAGTCTGACGACGCAAAACTACTGTGAAATGCTTATGACAAATAATTTTGAAATTCTGAATAAAAATATTCCAACAAGATGCTCATCTCACTCTGCAACTCTTATAGACCATGTTTGTACCAACAACTATCCACTTAAAAAATCGACCCATATGAATTTAAATGACTGGCCTGACCTGGATCATAAGGTGATTACCTTAACAATTAGTAGCGCACTAGTTAAAAAGACAAAAATGGTCAAAACCTCGGTCCAAATTATGAATAATGATAACTTCATAAAGGCAACGGAGCAAAATATTCGAAGCATAACTGAAAACTCAATTGAGGCAATAATAACAGCAATAAACTCTGCCAAAAACATTTCGACAAGAACAAAAACTAGACGAACAAGAAACAATACTTGGATCACAAATGTTATTCTGAACCAAATAACTAAAAAAAAGAAGATATACAAAAAAATTATAAAAGACCCACATAATGCGAACTTAAAATATGAATATAAACAAATTAAGAATATGACGACAACAATGATAAGATTAGCTAAGGAAAAATACTACAACCACCGATTTGCAACTTCTGAAGGGAACCAACGAACATTTTGGAATATTATTAAGGATTCTTTGGGGGAAAATGAATCGAAGCATTCAAACGGAATACATGTGCTGGATACAGATACTGGGCCAATTACTGATCATGCCTTAATCGCAAACACACTGAACGAACATTTTACAACTATTGGGACAATTTTGGCCGATGACTTAAAAAACAATGCCAAGTCGCATAACTTTTGTAGGCAAACATGTCCGGTCGTGACAGAGTCGTTGTTCTTATTCCCGACTAATAAAACGGAAATTGAATCAATTATTTCGGGTTTGAAAAACAATATAGCTCCAGGTATTGATGGAATAACGACGAATGACTTAAAAATCATTAAAACAATTATATCGGGACCTCTTTCTGATGCAATAAATGTTCACCTGACTGTCGGCTCATTTCCACACTGTTTAAAGACTTCTCTAATCAAGCCAATTTTAAAATCGGGCTCAAACAGGGATCCCAATAACTACCGACCAATTGCACTAGTTAGCTCTATTAGTAAGATTTTCGAAAAAGTTATAAACAATCGAATTTTAAATTTCTTGGTTAAATACTGTGAATTTGATAAACAGCAATATGGTTTCCAAGAACAGAGCAATACTACTGCAGCATTGGTCGATGCCATGCAATTCGTTAATGAAGGCCTTGATAAAGGATTTTATGTCGCATCGATCTTCATAGACTTAAAAAAAGCATTTGACACGGTAGATCATTCAATATTGCTACAAGGACTAGAGGAGATTGGTATTCGAGGGAAGTGTAATGAGGTCATTCGGGATTATCTTCTAGGACGGCAATATATAACAAAAAACTTAGACGAACGTAGTGAATCGAAAACAGTCAACATAGGGATTCCGCAAGGCTCAATTCTTGGCCCTACGTTGTACCTGCTATACATACACAACCTGCAGTGTATTGGACTTAAGGCAAAATATATCATTTACGCAGATGACACTCTTCTCTTATATAAAGGAAAAGAGCAGGAACAACTGGAGTCAGCAATTAACTTGGACCTCGTACTCTTCAAAGACTGGCTTTTAGACAATATGCTCACTCTGAACATACCAAAAACAACGTATATGTTATTCAAACAAACAAACAAGGCAGACATTAACATGCAAATATACATAGACGGGATACCGGTTGCCAGAGGCATTCAAACAAAATATATGGATCTAACTATTGATGAAAAACTAACTTGGACACCACATGTCACCAATATACGGAATAAAATTGCGCCGATCATAGGAGTCTTACGACGAAATAATTTTCTAAAGACACATATTAAGGACACTATATACAATTCTTTTATTCTCCAAATTATAACTTATGGACTTTTAATTTGGAGCCAAACGTCTGAGTATAACATTGACAAAATTTCGAGAATAATGAATAAGAGTATCAAGGCAGTTTACAACCTACCACATTTGACACCTTCCACGGAACTCTATTTAACTTATGGAAAACAAAATATTGGACAACTTATAAGACTGGAGCGAATAAAAATTATATATAAAATCAAACACCACCTTACAAAATCTTCAGTCACTCTTATACACAACAACGACATTCATCGCTTTAACACACGGAATGCTTCGGCCATACGACAAAAACATCTACCAAGGACTGATCGTCTAAGAAATGATCCGATCTATGAATCAATAATTGAATTTAACTCACTACCAACCGAAATTCGACATGCAAAAAATATATTGGAACTAAAAAAATTAGCGAAGAAATTTATCCAACAAGACGAGACATAAGTGGATGCTCTTAATTTCTAATAATCTGGTAGAGAATTGCAGCGGACTCAGTTCGACACGCAGCATAGCTGTGTGAACTTGAACGAGCTCCTTAAATTCTTCCCCAAATTCAACAGCAACTACTACAACTACAGACACATAGACATCCATCAGCTCTGGCGCCTCGGATATGATATAATTAAGGATTGTCAATCTATCTCTCCGGTCTTTAAGATTATAGTCTTATTTTTAATCTACTTTTTTTTTTTTAATTACATTCTTATTTTATTTTTACTCTTCTTTTTTAAATTATATTCTTCTATTTAATTTTTTTTTTTTTTAATTATATTCTTCTATTTCATTTTTTTTTTTTTTTTACTATTCTCTTTCCTTTCTTTTTAATATTGCTTTAAGCTATAATTTCTTATTTTTCTATTATGTTTTTTCTATATGTATATTATTATTATTATTTTTTTTTTCTTTTTTTTAAATTACTTTGAATTACGTTTTACTTAATTTCCTATTTTTGTTTCCCTTATACCAGCTGTCAGCTGTCTGGGAGCAAGCTTGTAACTATTTATGAATTTATGAATTTAATAAATTATTATTATTATTATTATTATTAATATCATATGCCGTTCTGGAGTTCTCATGCTAACGGACAAACAGACAGACGGACGTCAAGCGGAGTTAGATGTTTCGTCCCAAAAAAGCACAAAATAATATATAAATTTTTTTGGTGTGAGGCTTCGTTCTAAGCGTTACAAACTTTTATTCAGGATTAAACTTATAATCCTCTCAGATTTCAAACCCGTACTTTTTTGAAAACACCAATTTCGATATATCGTCAGAACAATAATGCAATCGTTACTAATTTAATGAGAAAGCTATATTGTTGTGAACTCAAGGGAGGTTAGCCATCGGAAAGATTTGTTTCGTTGCAGAGCATTTGCACAGAAAAGGATATTTTACTAAATATTTCTTTTCAAACTACAGTTGCATGTTCGAAATGGCCCAAATATAATGTTATTTTGCTACGCCATTGAATCCAAGATCCAAGCCTTTCAGGTTACCATGACAATCAATAAAAATAAACAACAAAATATTCCTTCATAATTATTTACCGTGTGTTTTAGACTCGCAAGTTTTTGGTATCTATTTTTTTTTTTTGCGGGCTTACACCGGGGTGTCCTATCCTTAGTTACCTGATCTATGGTTTTCCATAAAGGAATTAGTTGATCGAGGATTATAAAATTTAAAAAAACCAGTTTCGACCTGTAGGCCATAAAGGAATGTCAAATCTTTAAATAGCTTTTATAAAAAAAATTAATGTATTTTTAAAAATTTTTCTTTCAAGTAGTAGAACTAATTGAGCTTTACAAATAAAAAATGTGATACATATGTACAATAGTGATGTGCAAAGCGATTACTTTGGAGTAACGAATAATTACTAAATACTTTCAATTTAGTATTCGTTACTAGTATTCGTTACTTTATTGAGTACTTCGTGTGAGCAAAAAAAAAAGAAGAAGGTTATCTGCTTAGACGAGGGAATTTTTGAAATTTGAGTACTAAACAGACTGTGAGAAGCTAAAAAAAAGAAAAGGTCATCCGCTCAGAAGCGGGAATTTTTTTTAGTCGGGTTAGTAATGAATACTTTTGTAAAGTAGTATTCGGTACTCGGTACTCGTTTCAAGTAACGAATACTTAATAACGAATCATTACTTTTTGCACACCACTAATGTAAACAGACTGTGAGAAGCAGGCGGGTTAAGAGGGCCATTCCGTTTGAATGTTTTTTTTTACGTTTTTTTGGGAAATTTGCTTTGGAGAAGTAAATAAAGATACAATCGTAAAATTTAACACATATTTATGCACATTTCGAAAACACTTTACAATTTTTGCAGACCGAAGTTGTTGCTTATTGCTGAGTTATACGGCAACTTAGCCACTCATTCAAAAAAAAATTATTTTCGGTAGACACGATTACGGGCGTTCTGCTTATCTTAAATAAAAAAATCTAACGGCATTTTGTTGTGATCGAGGCCTTGGAGTGAATATTTTGACTTGAAAAGGTCAAAATATCCCAAGGAAAGAAGGGCAAATTCCGCCTACGTCCGAATCGGTGGCTGAAGTCAAAACGGAAGCGACACGCTTGCTGGCGTCCAGGACTAGCTACGGCAGTTAAGGGGGGGAGGGGCTTGTTCTGACTTCAGACCATAAACCCATGGCCTGTACATCAAAAGATTTCGTGTCGGCTGGAATAAGCCGTATTTTGAAATTGGGACTATTTTCCCAATAGGTAGTGAAAGAGCAAAAAGCGGCTAGAATTACCTGACTTCGCGACTTGTTACGGCGCTCTGGTGATATAGCGTCCTGTCTGCCCACCCTACCTCAGCCACGATATTCCTTAAATGGAAGATCCGGTCGTGGTCCCATATTGAGGTTTGGGTTGTAGGCTCTACATATTTACTATTAATTTTATTTTAATTATTTAATTCATCCTTTCCATTTCGTTTATTGTATTTTTTTTAATTCGTTTGATTAATTTTTTTAAATTAGTTTTTGGGTATTTTTATTTAAAAATAGGAATTCAGAATTTTTTTTCCATTCACTCAATTCACCCCAAAGGAGACGAGTAACGCAGAACATAAGAGGATGACATATGTATGTATGTACATATGTATCATCGTAGAAATAAAATTTTAAAAATTGGGCGGCCAACGAGTAATAACATTTTCCAAATTTACATTTTTTTAGTAGCCTGGGTGGCTTAGTGGCTAGAGCACTTGCCGTCGGTGCACCTGGTACCAGGTTCGAATTTTCTTGGCGGCAAGTAGTTTTCGAAAATGGTATCGGGTGCCGGACTACCAGTTCACTCAGCTGTAAATGAGTACCTGAGTTGAAATCGGGGTAATAATCACGGACGAGCGTGTAGCTGACCACTTCACCTCCTAGTGTTCCGTTGGTCTCGAAATGAAGTAACTCTAGCATTACTTCAAGGCCTAGGCCCGATTTGGGCTGTTGCGCCATTGATTGTTATTATTTATTAAAGTAACATTTGGAGTATCAGGGACGCGGCTGCGAGGAATTCACGCGGTCGGAATTGTCGCACTGCGGGTTCACAACAGCACCAGCACTTTCACGGTACGTCAGAACGAAGAACATGACTGCTGTTTAGGGCGTTCAGGGCGTTCAGGGAACGTTCACACGCACTCGATTGTGATTTTTTTTTCGGTCTTTGCTCAATACGCGAATCTTAGCTCGAAAATTCCCTTTAATTTTTCGCAATCAGCGACCTTCTCTTTGTTTTTGAATCCTGATAGTTGGTTTGACATAGGCAGAGACAGTAGATTTCTTGCGCGAAAGAACTCACAGTGCGCACACTACGAAAAAGCACTTTTCGAACGATCATTCGAAAATCGATCGCGCTCACAAAACCGAACTGGAACTGTGTTGCCAGCGACACACAATCACAATCTCATATACTAATCGTATTACTAAATAAATAAAATAAGCGAAAAAAAACACTAACCAACAACTTTAATCTGAAGTTTGAACTAGTTTCGGAACTAGGATTATTAAAATATATTGAACAGTTAAGTTTTGGACACTTCTTGAACTTTTTATCGTTAATTTTGGGGTTTTTCTTAAAACTTCTTCAGGTCGACAAAAAAAAACGGCTTGATGAATCACAATTATTCTAGTTTGCATAGTGTCTACATGAGTATTGAATAAGTTCACCAAATTTCAAAGGAACTGGTTTGATAGATTTCAAGATATCGTGTCTATCGATTTGGAATATACTGTTTTATGAAAAACGCGACTAAACTGGCCATTATATTCGAAACAACAAAGAAGTTTAGAGAATATATGATATGGTATGGTATAAGGGGTGGTGATGCTATCATCCTCCTTCACTTAAACGTTATTGTTCGTCCATTGTGCTCCCCGTTTGAGTTTGAAGAACTCCTGGAACCTAAAACCATTTAGTAGATTTTATAAAGTTTGCTATGTTACATAGCTTTTCCTTATCGATATCACCGAGGTCATCGAGGAAATAAGCACCGAGGTTCCGTCTTCTCGTTTTCGATAGGCCCGAACACTCACATAGGACGTGAAAGATTGACTCCTCTACTTCTGGGTCACCGCAGCTACGACAAAGATCATTTGCGTCGGCTCCCAGTCGTCTAGCATGTCTACCGATCAGGCAGTGCCCTGTGAGCACTCCGATCAGTGTGCTAGCATCTTTCCTGCTCAAGCTCAGGATATACTTGCTTTTCCCGTTATCATATTCAGGCCAAAGAGAATAAATATAACGGGCTGTAATTTCCGAGCGGCTTCGAATATCGGAATATCACTTCTTCAACATGTTTCACACTATATTTGAATGTAGTTTATGCAAAATCGATTTTTTTGAACTTGTTACACGGGATCTTACAGGGTTAATCTTAGGGTTAAACTGATGTTAATTAATCTGTATATAACTCTTAAGGCCCGGTGCGACAAATTTGTCTCTTGATTTTTTTTCTTGAGAGGATTTTAATCGGCTGAAATTTGTTTTCGTTCGTGTAATTTGGCGTGGACAATACGTATGCATCGTTCGCTGTCTATCAGCGAACTAATTTTGAATTTTTAGATTAATAGTGTTATAGGCTTTCAAACTATTAGATATGCATAACTATTAAAAACCAATAGTTTTTTCATTGATATATCTTCTAGATATACCAATTAATTATACTATCTATGATACTTTTCAAAGAAATGCGGTTTTCTTATGTAATCTCTCCCGTGAAAATCGTCAAAAATTACTTTAGTTTGACTTCATATACTATTAATAAAAATGAAAATTTCTTGTCGTTTGCTTTATGGAGAATATTCTTTAAGATTTTTTCTACTATTACATTAAAGAAAATGACATGTTAACCATTCAAGAAATAGGTAATAAATGCACACACAGAACTCGGATTTACACTTTTTAAACATGTTTTAGGGTTTTTCCTCTAATAGCTATTCTTTCAAATACAATTTTGAATTTTTTCTTAATGGGAGACCTAGTTTGCATACCAGCTAATAAAGTAATGTTGTTTTATTTAGTTTTTTAGTTGCTATTAAAAAATTCACATGAAAATAGCCATAAATCAACAAAATCGCATTTAACGTGTACATGAGGCCTTAAAGTATTCCATTTTGTCTATATTATGTGAAAATTTGGTTGGAAAATTTGAAACGGTAAAATATTAGGTGGCTTAGTGGCTAGAGCACTTGCCTTCGTAGCACCTGGTTCCAGGTTCAAATATGCTTGGCGACAAGTAATTTTTGAGAATGGGTTGGGTGCCGGACTACCTGTTGACTCAGTTGTAAATGAGTACCTGAGTTAAAATCGGGGTAATAATCACTATGTTCCGTTGGTCTCGTAATGAAATAACTCTAGCATTACTTCAAGGCCTAGGCCCGATTTGATCTGTTGCGCCATTGATTATTACTATTAGGTGTGTTTTAATGCTCTCCAGAATAGAGCACCTAATCGGCAGGCGAAAAAAAACGATCCAGGGTATTATGTGAGTAAAATTTTATTGGTAAGACTTGGCAGCCCTGCGCTGTCAAGTTTGAAATTTTATCCAAACAATGCAATCACTCACCTTATCTTTTCTTGCTTATCCATTTCACTTTAATTTCTTCCAAAAATTTAAAAAAATTATTTTTCTTTTCTTTGCTGCAAAACTTACGGCAATATAAGTAGGTGTCACCGGATTTGATTTAATTGCAGTTCGGTTGCATTTCTGTTGTGTAAACAAAAATGCTGCCAAAAATGCTCACACCATTTCATTCTCTCCGGGGTAGGATATATAACCTAGTAAAGTTAGTGGGTTTACTATCCTGGATGTTGTATGCTGTATTATCCTAATCTGGAGAGCACTAAAACTTGCCTATTATTTAAAAAATTATAGTTGTTTTGCTGGGACGTGTTTTGTTGAGAGGGATTTCGGGTACCAGACTTTTCTCCGCCATTTTTCATCGACTTTTTTTTCTGAAAGTAAATGCATAGCTCTAAAGCTTACCGATCCGAAATTTCAAAACTCAATTTGGTCGGATCATGGCAGCCTCTGGAATTAAAAATGCAAAGTTGTTCAGTAATTATGAAAAAAACAAAAACTAAGCAAGATATCGAAATAACGACTCGGTAAGCTTAAGAGTGTGGTATTAAACACAACTGTGCAAAAGTAGAGGACTATTTTTTCGATATCTTGCTTTAGTTTTTGATCGGTCTAGTAGTCGCGGAGACAATCCTGGTACCGTTTTTAAAAACGCTGTTTCGAGAAAAACGCATTTACAGTTTAGGGTACAGTTTACATTGAAATAAGGTTCTGTAAATTTTAACAGTGGAACAAGAACAAGTATACTACTACTACTACTACTACTGCTATACAGAAGGATAAACACATGAAATTAAAACAAAAGCTCTTTGAACTCAAACAGATGACAAAAGCCGCGAACACCTACGCTCCAACTGTTAGTCGTTGATCACTAGGTCGGTTAAAAAACGCTGTAACTTCATCATTACAGCAAATTTCTTTATGCAATTTTCAGAGTAAACACTTACTTTTCGTATTGGTACTTTCGAATAACCTTTTTGAAAATTCTTCATCAGCTGTATGTACATGGATCTCAAAAATTGTCATTTTTGCACTCCCTACAAGCTCATCTTACCCCGACGTCCGTCCGCCCGTTTGTCTGTCACTCAAGAACGCCTTAACCATAGAAGATAGAAGTTTGTATTGTGGATGTTAGTTAGATTGAATTTGTAAGGCTAAGTTTGTTAACTAACTTAAAATTTTGCATACATTGGTTTTCCAATAGTTGAAATTTAGGGAATGAATGTAAAAAATAAGATGTAACAAATGCCGCACTGAAATTACAGAACAAAATATATTTAACTCAAGAAATCGGTAAGCTACGAAGCTGAAATTTTTAAAAAGTAGTTTTGAGGAAAAAAAAACCTTAAAACACGTGTTTATGAATATTGGCTGATAACTTTAGAACGGTTTTCTTATTGATTTTTCAATAGTTGAGCTAATGGTATGATTATGAACAAAATTTCTCTTAGCAGCGCTGGCCTATAAATAATATCCTGTCAAAATGTCTTCACTCAATTTACGGAACTCGCTATAACAATCGATCAGTCGCGAATTCAGAATTTGTACAAATTGCTTTTGAGTGAAAACAATGTTCGAGTTTACTAATTATAATTTTCGAATTTAAACACAACCGTTTTGGTATCTGAATCAATGATTATTTAATAATTTTTAAAATATCCACAGAGCAACACGCGGCGTTGTTCTTCTTGTTCAAATCAACTCGTCGCGCAACCTCACGCCACGGTTGGTTTTCGCTTTTCCTCCGAGAACGCCATCTATTAGCACTTCAACAATTATCGCAACGTTACATTTGAATTTACTAAAAGCTGTCATTACAGAAATTCGGAGTCGGTGACCGCTACTTTAAGAGCGTTAACTCCGATTTTCGGTCGTAATTCTCGCCCTAGTAGACAGGCAGTAACAAGTTTAGTGCAAAAATTTGAGTCTACATATTCGTTGTGTGATGTTGCCGTGCCAGTGAGACAACGGGTTGGTCGAAGTGTCGAAAATATCGCTGCCGTTGAAACGTCCGTAGCAAATGATCCAAATCAGTCAATTCCACGGCGTTCTCAAGAGTTGGGCATCGCCCAGACCACGTTATGGCGAATTTTGCGTAAGGATCTTGGTTTACACCCATACAAGATCAAGCTGACTCAAGAATTGAAGCCGATGGACCATTTGAAGCGACGTACGTTCTCCGATTGGGCTCTGGAAAAGATGCGCCAAGATGATCAATTTCATCGCAAAATCATCTTCAGTGACGAAGCTCATTTTTGGCTCAGTGGGTTCGTCAATAAGCAAAATATGCGTTATTGGTCTGGTGAAAATCCACATGTGCTTCATGAAAGACCACTTCATCCACAAAAAATAACTGTTTGGTGCGGTTTGCATGCCGGCGGCGTCATAGGGCCATATTTTTTCGTCGACGATAATGATCGTCACGTTACTGTGAATGGTAATCGTTATCGCGCCATGATTACCGATTATTTTTGGCCCGAATTGGAAGATATGGACTTGGACAACATGTGGTTTACACAGGACGGTGCCACAAGCCACACAGCACACGTTACAATCGATTTATTGAAGAGTAAGTTTGATGAGCGTGTTATCTCAAGAAATGGACCAGTCGATTGGCCGCCTCGTTCGTGCGATTTAACGCCTCTGGACTTTTTTCTTTGAGGCCACGTCAAGTCGTTGGTCTATGCCAACAAGCCGACGACATTGGAAGAGCTCAGAGCCAACATTGAAAATAGCAGCCGTTTCGGCCGAAATGTGTGGCCGAGTTATCGAAAATTGGGTCCAACGAATCGACCGCTGCAAACGTGCCCGCGGTGACCATATGAACGAAGTCGAGTTCCATTCATAAATGTTTTGATTGTACTTCAACCCGATAATAAAGTTTTTGAAATATCTCAAATGGTTTGCATTTTATTTTGAAAAAAAGTTGTCAAGTCCTTATTGGAAAACCCTTTATAAATTTTTTAGGACGTCAATATGAATCTTGTAAATTGTGCTAGGATTAAGTATTGCTGATGTTATCAGTCAATAACGCTTTCATGGATTATAGGTTATTATTATTATTATTATTATTATTATTATGAAATAATTAGGCAGGCAGCATGCTGATATGCCTAATATCCAATGTGGTATACAAATTCACATTTTAGACTTATATATCTAGATATAATGATATGAATTATATGAAAAAAGAAAAGAAGAAAAATGTATAACGAAAATAAACAAGAAAAAGTTAAATAAAATTCAAATGTAAAATTCAATTTCAAAAGAATGTTTTGACCAAAAAATAGAAGAAAAGTAAAAACAAAAAAAAAAAAACAAAAAAAAACTATGTTGCATTAAAGAGAGAGTTGAAGTTATCCAAACGATTTTTAAAGCTGATAGTAGTAGATGCGCCAATTACTTCACTTGGTAGGTCGTTCCACATGTCCACTACCCGATTGGGCAGAAAATTGCGAAGAGGAATTGTACTCGAACTTTGGATTGACTTTTTAATTTTATCTTTATGTCCTCTTAGCTGACAATTTGTGTTTTTAGTATACAACCTCGTAATATCTTCACAATTGTAGTGACCGTTTAAAATTTTAAAAGTTTCGATGATATCGCCGCGTTGACGTCTATTTTCCAGCGTCGGAAGACGAAGATACTGCAACCTTTCTTCGTAGTTTAAGTTTTTTACTTCCCGAGAGATTTTTGTCGCACGTCGTTGCACTTGTTCTAGTAGGTATATGTCCTTCTTAAAATATGGATTCCATATTTGGAACGCAAATTCCAGAATTGGTCTAACGTAAGCTTTGTAGATTTTAAGAAACAAGTCCGCATTAATATTCTTAAATGTTTTTCTAACCAAATATAGCACTGAGTTCGCCTTTTTCGTTATGTTCACTATATGGTCTTCTCATTTTAAGTCACTTCGAATAGTTACGCCAAGATCATTTACACTGTCCACTGACGCGAGTATAGCTCCATTTAACAAGTACTGTATTTGGGGATTTGTTACACCAATATGGAGCACTGAACACTTTGAAGAGTTTAAACTTATACACCATTTGTTTGACCATTCTATTATTTTGTTTAAGTCCGATTGTAACACAACACTGGCTGCCAGCGGATTTCCGAAAACTTTCGTATCATCTGCGAAAGTGGTCAACTGCGATTGGCAGCAATACTGCAGGTCAGCTGTGTACAGTATGTACAGCAAAGGACCTAACACTGAGCCTTGTGGTACGCCACTTAGTACTTCATGCGTAGTTGAAAATGTTCCTCCGATTCTCACTGAAAATTGCCTCTCGGTGACAAATGCCTTAATCCATTTTAAGAGGGATCCTCGAAATCCTAGGTGTTCTAATTTCGCCAGCAGTCTGTTGAATGGAACACGATCAAACGCCTTTTCAAAATCCAGATAAAAAACATCAGTAGGCTGCCTTTCATCAAAATTTCGAACCCAGTTGTCTAGTGAACAAAGCAGGTTAGAAATTACTGATCGTCCGGGTGTGAAACCATGCTGGTTTTTAGGAAGTATGTCTTGTTCGTTCATGAATTGCCGCATTTTCGAAACTATAATTTTTTCCATGGTTTTACATACCGCTGAAGTTAATGATATAGGTCTGTAATTTGATGTCAACATCTTATCGCCCTTTTTAAATATAGGAGTGATATTAGCAACCTTCCAATCATATGGTAAGATACCTGATAAGAAAGACGTTTCCATTAGGTTTGTGATGGTTGGAGCAAGTGCAGCCGCACATTGCTTCAGTACAATCGTTGGTATCTCGTCTGGCCCAGCCGCTGATCCTTCTCCCAAACCAAGAAGTGTTTGGTATACAATATGTTCCGGAAATTCTATGGTCTCTAATGATGCCTGGATTCTCTCAGTCTCTGTTATTTCGGGTAAGTTTCCATCTGGTTCCAACGTAAAGGTTGTTTCAAAGTATTGTGCAAACTTATCTGCAATAGCATTTGGCTCCGTAAGTAATTCTCCTGATTGAACGTCACGAATTGTTGGGGGAACGGAAATTCTGCTGGAAACATTCTTCCGTATATAACCGTAAAACGCCTTATTACCCATTCTGACTATATTTGCTTCGAATTCCATTCTGGCCAGTCTTCTACCGATATTAACAACATTATTTTGGTGCATGTAACTTTTGTAATCCTCTATTGATCCAGTTTGCCTATATCTTTTCCATAATTTAGCTTTCGTGGATATTTCGGTAATTAATGTCTTACTCATCCATGGTTTATTATTAATTCTCCTTTCTTTGGTAATCGGGGTATACTGCTTTGTTTCATCCAAGACGATTTGCCTGAAAAGCCTCCATTGCTCCTCGATTGGTTTATTATAATTAGTAGCTGGTAAGTTAGTGACGAGTGCGTTTGATAAAGCTTCAAAATTTGCTTTAAAATAGTTAAGACGAGGTTCGAAACTACTGGTTCTTTTCTGCATTAATTGAAATTGTAATGTGCATATTATTACGATGTGATCGCTTTTTCCTAATGGTGGGCGATATTCTACTTCAGACACTAAATCAGCATCATTAGATAAAACTAAATCAAGCAGTGATGGTCTATTACCCTGACGGAATCGTGTTGGCTCCTGAACAAATTGCGTTAAGTTGCTTTCTAAAAACATTTGTTCAAACTCTTTTCCTGAACTAATACCGGGATTGAAGTTAGTAATAGGCCATGTAATTTCTGGATAGTTAAAATCACCGATTAAAATTATTGGCTTCATGCTGTTAGAAATTGTCTTAATAGCTTCGTGTAGTAGTAAATTGTCTTCTTTCTGCAAGGTATTAGGTCTATAAACACAACCACAAATGAATTCAAATGAGCCTATGCGAATATCATACCAGAGAGAGTCCACCTTTAGTGGTAAACAGTAATCGCTAATTTTCGTGAATGAAATTGGGTGTTCTAGTATTTTGTTCGCAAAGTAGATAGCTACTCCACCACCCAGCTGACCCTCGCGATCTTTTCTGCATAAGGTATAACCAGGAACATTGACTATTGAATCGGTAATTTTCTCGCTCAGCCAGGTCTCTGTAATTGCTATTATAGCTGGTTTCGTTTTTTGTATTTCGAGTAGTAGTAAATCAAATTTGGCGGTAATTGATGCAACATTGGTGTATAGTATTGGTAAATTTATTAATGCGGTATTATTGCTTAGTTTTTTGTAACGATCTTCGGCAGCCCTCTAACATAGCGGATAGTTAGGTTATTCTCGCCCGATTGCATTCGATCTGATAATTCGGTTCGCAGCTTGTTCAGAGACTCGCGTTGTATTGGAGTGAGATCAGCTTTCATTGATATTGTACCATCAACATTCTTTTTGTTCCTTAGAAGTTGACGAGCATGGTATGATGAAGACAAAATCAGTTTAATGGGACGAGGCTTATTTGTGTTGTTTATAATTTTTCCTAGCCGTATTACTTTAAAGTTTACCTGTGCGTTTTCTGTAGCTGGTGTACATTTGTTTACGATCTTTTGACACTCGGCTGTGTCATGCAGTATCCGATCAGCTGTAGTAGATGAATTACTCTCCGCAATACCATAAATAATAATATTATTTTCGCGCTGCCTTCTTTCATGAACTTCCAAGAGGAGCTCTTCTGTTTCATTCATGGTTTGGCGATTTTTCATTTTGACGATTTCCTCTTGCAGTTCCTTAATTAATTTTAAAATTGTTGGTATTTGCTGCAGTCCAGTCTCGCATTGGGCGCATAAGAATTTTAAAACTCGTCGTGTTTTAAGTTCAACACATCTGATTTCTGTTGCTGACAACTCAGAACATTTCACACACACTATGGAATTGCAGCTATCGCAAGTAACACTACTGCCGGGTTTCGACGTGTCTGTATTGCACTTCGAACACTTGCTCATTTTTAGCGGTTTTCCCAAAATGTTTGCTTTAGGTGTTTAAAAAAAAAAAATAAATAGTCCAAAATGATCTTTCTTTTCGATCGAAATCTTTTATATTAGTTTTTTCACACTGATTTTTATTCAACTAGAACTCCTCAACTAAATGATCACTTTCTTGAATAATTTCGAGATAATAACAACTTCCAACTTCTTATAATTCAATTTTAACTTCGATATGAAAATTTGCACAACTCACACGAACCGTTGACGTTTCGTAGCAGCAGACTTCGGCAGACTCCCCGTCCCATACTCTGCACATTCTGATTCTAGACGATTCCAATATTCCATCGTAAGGTAGCTGAGTTAGTTGGCAGTGTTCGATGTCACGAAGAATATATCGATCATTAGGTAGGATTTTGTGAATAAAATAAGGTCCTCGATATTTTGTTATAAACCTTTTATTGGTTCCAGACGTTGTATCATCATTTTTAATAACTTCATAATCGCCCTCTCTAAAAACTACCGCGGGTACATGATGCTTTCGGAAGTGTTAAAGATTATGGCTCTGTATTTTCTTTATCGCGAGGAAGGCTTGCGCCCGGGTTTCATCAAGATTCCGTCTTGTATCTTCGCAGAACTTTTCACTTAGATATTCAGTGAGTTCATCTATTACCTCTCCCCGCTGCTCTACTCCCAACAATAGTTTACTTGGGGTCTGTTTTGTAGTACTAGGAACAGCATTATTAAGACCATACTCGGCCCTAGTAGAATTACCGGGATATTGTTTGATAAATTTCGTAAAGGCATCTACAACAAGCAATATATGTTTTTGCTTCGAGTTTACAGCAGGAAGTGGACCGAAATGATCCAGATGGACTGTGTTAAAGGGAACAGGCTCGTTGGGTATGTTAAAAAGATTACGTTCGTTGTTATTAGATTTTTCGTGGTAAGCTACCAAAGAAGCTATTATGATTAGGAGTTAGTTATTCTTTCCGGTGTCAGTGGAGTGAAACTCCAACACGGAGTCCCCGACTGTGGACTAACCGCTATCCCTGAGGCTATGAAAAATTTGGAAAGAAACTTCACTGGAGAAGCCAGTTCATCATAAGATTGTTTTGGACTAGGTCCGAAGGAGCTGTTTCGTCATCGGAGGGCATAGACTCTTCAGAAGGTGTATTCTTGCCTACTAACCGAAACACCTTGACAGCTGGTGGGATCGCTGTGGTAAATTCTATATAGCCACATCCCATTCCAAATTTATTACCGAGAAGAATTTAATGGTCAAGAAAGGCGTCCTCTACCTTAGGCTAAAGGCGTGTATTTTGAGAAGCTTTTTTCTCTTGATTTTTTTCGGCTATTCTCTGGTTGTAACCCTGGATATGGTCAGCGCTTCATGGCTGTGAAATTTACAATGGTTGTAACCTTGGATCTGATCTATCAAGAAACAAATCCCGTCCGCCGCAACTTATTTTTTTTAACCAATATTTGTTGTTATTAGATTTTTCGTGGTAAGCTACCAAAGAAGCTATTATGATTAGGAGTTAGTTATTCTTTCCGGTGTCAGTGGAGTGAAACTCCAACACGGAGTCCCCGACTGTGGACTAACCGCTATCCCTGAGGATATGACAAATTTGGAAAGAAACTTCACTGGAGAAGCCAGTTCATCATAAGATTGTTTTGGACTAGGTCCGAAGGAGCTGTTTCGTCATCGGAGGGCATAGACTCTTCAGAAGGTGTATTCTTGCCTACTAACCGCCTTTCTTGACCATTAAATTCTTCTCGGTAATAAATTTGGAATGGGATGTGGCTATATAGAATTTACCACAGCGATCCCACCAGCTGTCAAGGTGTTTCGGTTAGTAGGCAAGAATACACCTTCTGAAGAGTCTATGCCCTCCGATGACGAAACAGCTCCTTCGGACCTAGTCCAAAACAATCTTATGATGAACTGGCTTCTCCAGTGAAGTTTCTTTCCAAATTTGTCATATCCTCAGGGATAGCGGTTAGTCCACAGTCGGGGACTCCGTGTTGGAGTTTCACTCCACTGACACCGGAAAGAATAACTAACTCCTAATCAAGATTACGTTCATTTGACCGAGGGGGCAGAAACCATTAATTATACACTTGATGCAGTTTTTGATGAATCGATCAACCTTCACTCTCATGTAGGGAACCAGTAATTTTTTTTAATCTGATCACAAGTTTTATCTATTCCTATGTGAGCTATTTTTTCGTGGTTCAATCTGATAACATTTTCTTCCATTTCGAAGGGGACATATAGTCGTGGTTTTCCGGAACTATCTGTTGGTGATACTAACCCATCAACCAATTCATATTTGGCTATTGGACCATGATTCAGCAGTTCTCCTAATGAACGTAAGCTCTCGTCCCGATTCTGGGTAACCTGAATCAGAAAGTCCAGTTCATCACTATTTACAGAAGCAACTTCGTTGTTTAGACCAGCAGAGACTGCAGTGGCATATGATTCATTGGTTGGGACGGCATTGGCTAGGTTTCCCAGACACGTGAGGTCACAATCAGTTGCCTTAGCAGCAGTGTCACACGTACTGTTCACAGCAACAGCATTTCGGTTAGTGGCCGGGGACGGCAAAATACTAACAGCAGTTTTGTGATGTGTAACATCTTGACTGGACACTTGTGACAGCAGAGTTTTGGCTGGCTTCGACAGTTTTGTTTGTAGATTCAAGACAAATTTCATCAGTGGCGTCTTTCTCATTAGCGGACCCATTTGGATGACATCTGCTTAGGGCATCGACATGTCCCATAGATACATACACCTGCTCGATGCTGTATGGTATAATTGTAATTTTCCAGCTCAAGGGCCCACCTGGAGATTCGCGAGTGGATCTGTTTCTTACTTAATGTTTGTGTAAGGGAATTGCAATCAGTAACTATTTTGAATAGGATACCTTCAAGATACACTCGAAAACGTCCCAATGCATAGATTATTGCTAAGGCTTCAAGTTCGAAGCTATGGTATCTAGATTCAGCTGAAGTTGTGGTTTTAGAAAAGAAACTTTTTTTTAGATGAAACTTTCCATCATCTTGCCCTTGCATTATGATGGCTCCATAGCCGGCCACGCTTGCATCACAATGTAACTCCGTCTCTCTCACTGGATTGTATATTTCTAGGAGGGGGCTAGAGGCTAACTTGTTTCTCAGTTCTTCAAAGGCAACAGTGCATTCATCATCGAACTTATAGGGTACACCTTCACGTGTCAGATTCAGTAGAGGTTTGGCTATTTTTGAGAATGAATGTATAAACCTACGGAAATATGAAAACAATCCCAGACAAGCTTTTAGACAATAGACAATAGCCGTGTACTTAATGGATTCAGGAGACATCTTGACCTGGTGAAAACCATTTCGCAAATCTAACGTCGTGAAGTAACGCTTTCCTTCCAGGTAATCAATGCAATCTTCTATTAGCGGCAGTGGATAATTGTCACGGATCGTCAACTGATTAAGAGCTCTATAGTCTACACACATCCTCAATTCCCCATTTTTTTCCAGTACGACGGCTGAAGCGTAAAGTGAGTTACTGGGCCTTAAAACCCCTTGGGATATCAAGTCTTTTCATAGGTTACAGAGGACACTTAAGTACCAAGAAATTTTGTCTACTTTTTAGTTCATTATAACGTTCACTCATTGCTGGGATATAAATCACAGGGGGTTTCTTACATAGCCTTCTAAGAGCGTCGTAGGGATGTGAAACGGAAATTATAATACAGAACAAATTGAAGAATCAGTCAATAATTCAAATATACTTAAATATTACACGATTTTTCGTCATATCAAAATCTGTTTCAGAAAAGATTCGAACTAAACTTACAAAGCTAATACTCGTACATTAGGCACGTTTTAGTGCTCTCCTGAGATAGGTTAGGAAAGCATAAGAATACGTACAACTTATATAACATCCAGAATCATCCACATCCAGAATAGTCAACCCACTAATTTTACTGGCTTATCCTATACCAGATAGAATGAAATGGTGTGAGTCTACGATGAATTCGCTTCAATTCGCTTTACTAATTTCAATTTGAATGATTGGTAGGATTTGTGTTTATCTCAACACAAATACTACCGAACTTTAATAAATCCAATCCTGTGTCAGTTTTGTGGCTGTTAATTTTAATACAAAGGAAGGAAAAAGAATTACATAATTGAAAATTACATAATTGCATCGAAACTGAAATGTTATTTAACTTCAAACTTGACTGCGCATGGCTGGCAAGTTTTTTTTTAACGAGACTTACTCCACATGATACCCTGAATTATAAATGGGCAAAGCAGTTCCTTTTAGTGAGTGAGTGAATTCCGACTCACTCACTGAAATGAATTATGTAGTTCAGTGAACTAGTTCGAGTTCCTTTTGAAGATCACTTACCCGGCGAAGGAACTAGTTATTTTAGTTCGGATTGAATGTGAAGATCTAAAAACAAAAAAAGATCCTCAGTGAAGAAGGAACTAGTTCTTTTCAAGTTCGGATTGAATGTGAAGACCTACAAAAAAAAGGCCCTCACTGAAGAACGAACTACTTCTTTTCAAGTTCGGTTACAAGTTCGTAGTGAATGTGAGAGAGGACTAAAAAAAAAATCCTCACTCACGAAAGAACTAGTTCTTTTCAAACTGTATCACGTGGTGAAACGAACTGCAGTACACCAAGAGGAGTGTTTTAGTTCACTCACTCACTTCAATGAACTGCTCTTTTGGAACAGTTCACTCATGAACGACCCATCTCTAACCTCAATCGTCTTTTTTGCCTGTCGATTACGTACCCTAATCTGGAGAGCATTAAAAAACACCGGTGTTCAGCAACAAATTTTTAATATTGATCAATTTGAGCTTTAAATTGACCAGTAAGGTTCGATATTATCTACAAGTAGTTATTAGTAGTAGTAGTAGTGGATAGTAGTAGATATACTACAATAAAAGAAAGAGAAATTTGTAAGTAATGGAGCTCTCTTTCGAGCTCTAATGAAGCGATTCTCGAGGTATCAAACTCAGAAGCCCTACATATTATTCCCGTATAAATTCTATCTATCTATCATTATATCTCGAGCAATTCGGAGGTATTGTTTTTTCTCACTCCCCTACTCTTCACCAATATCGAAAACTTTTTGCGAACTCTTCAAGTTTTATATTGTATTAAATTCAAGTTTCAGCTTTCTAGTATAAACGATTGAGAATATCTAAAATCTCCGCTTACAATTGACCACAGTCACTTAAAGAAAATCCACCTGGCTTAAACGCTGAAAAAATTTCAGCTTACAAGGAATACAAAACGATTTCACAACCAGTTTTCGAACTGAGTGTGACTTAAGGGGGATCATCTGAGTAGAAATCAGAAAAAACAGGTGAATTTTAAAAATTATTATCTCAAAAACTATAAAACCTATCCAAAAATAATGTGTGGAAATTTTTGAAGAAATCGGTTCAGCCGTTTTCCGAAGATTTTAGGAACGGTCTTTGAAAAGTATGTTTCGAGATAATCGCGCTTAAATGACGCAGAATTCACGAAGGGCCCATCCCGGTTAATTGCCCATAGCTTCCACAATTATTGAAATTTTAACATGAAATTTACAGACAACATTCCCAACACTATAAACTTTGAGATAAACAAAAAAATGTCTACTCAGATAATCCCCTTTAAGGTAGGGAGATGGTCTAGCACCCATGCTTTTCAACTTGGCACTAGAGAATTTCATCCGAAAAACCCTAGTCGACACTAATGGGACACTACTATTGAAATCCACCCAATAGCTAGAACACCTCCTGTACAACTGCCCTCCTCTCGCTAAAAGACGGCTGAAAGCTCTGGGTGCTTCGACCTTCGCAAACCTTAAAGAAGTCTCTTTTAACAGCATGCAGAGTCTAATCAACTTTGCTATGGTTACAGGGACCTTTGAATTAAACGAGGAACTCTCAACACAGATCGAAACGCAAGCGCACCTGCCATAAGTACATTGGGTCTCCTAATTTTTATGTGGTATCACGATGGACCCTCGTGGGTCTATGTGAGGCCTTTGGCCGCCACTGAAACCTAAACCTAAACCTAACCATCCAATAGCATAGGCTAACGATATATGTATGTAAACATACTCGCAAGATCCGTCCCTAGTGCTGAGGAGGTATTTGTCAATCTTGACTCTGCCTTATACCAATTTTGGAGTATAATTTGGAGAGTATATATAATTTCATATATCTTGAGACTAATCTAGAAAAAAATTACTACGAAACGGACAAAATCAATCGACGATGATTCATCGATAGCAAATAAAACGTATTATACTCGGTTGAGGAAGATAGCAAAGCTATTGACATTTTGCGTCTATGAACACGTCTAAGTTGCTCACTCGGTCAATGAACATCATTCAACAAAAAAATCACTCTTATTTCCAGTGATTGAGACCCTAATATTTCATATTCACTGATATATTATATTCACTAATATTTCATATTCACTATTATCTTATATTCACTAATATTTCATATTCACTAATATCTTATATTCACTAATATTTCATATTCCCTTATATTTCATATTCACTAATATTTTATATTACCTAATATTTCAAATTCCGTAATATTTCAAATTTCCTAATATTCCATATTCACTAATATATCATATTCCCTAATATTTCATATTCCCTAATATTTCAAATTCCCTAATATTTCAAATTCCGTAATATTTCTATTTCCCTAATATTTCATATTCACTAATATTTCATATTCCCTAATATATAAAATTCCCTAATATTTCATATTCCCTAATATTTCATTTTCCCTAATATTTCATATTCACTAATATTTCATATTCCCTATTAACTCATATTCCCTAATATTTCATATTCCCTAATATTTCAAATTCCATAATATTTCATATTCCCTAATATTTCAAATTCCCTAATATTTCAAATTCCGTAATATTTCATATTCACTAAAACTTTAAATTCCCTAATATTTCATATTCCCTAATATTTTATTTTCCCTAATATTTCATATTCCCTAATATATAATTTTCACTAATATTTCAAATTCCCTAATATTTCATATTCACTAACATTTTATATTACCTAATATTTCAAATTCCCTAATATTTCAAATTCACTAATATATCATATTCACTAATATTTCAAATTCCCTAATATTTCATATTCACTAATATTTTATAATCACTAATATTTCAAATTCCCTAATATTTCATATTCACTAATATTTCATATTCCCTAATAATTCATATTCCCTAATATTTCATATTACCTAATATTTCAAATTCCGTAATATTTCAAATTTCCTAATATTTCATATTCACTAATATTTCATTTTCCCTAATATTTTAAGTTCCCTAATATTTCATATTCATTAATATTTTATACATATTCCCTACTATTTCATATTCACTAATATTTTAAATTCCCTAATAATTCATATTCCCTAATATTTCATATTCACTAATATTTCATATTCACTAATATATCATATTCACTAATATATGATTTTCCCTAATATTTTATATATCCTAATATTTCATATTCACTAATATTTCATATTCACTAATATTTGATATTCCCTAATATTTCTTATTCCCTCGTCCATTCTCCATTCATCATTTTCCATCGTCCATCGTACATCGTACATTCTCCATTCTCCATTTTCCTTTTTCCATTTTCCATTTTCCATCCTCCATCATCCACCATCGTCCGTCGTCCATTCTCCATTCTCTATTCTCCATTCTCCATGATATTAATAAATATTAGTGAATATCAAATATTAGCGAATATAATATCTTAGCGAATATAATATCCTAACTAATAAAATATCTTAGTGAATATAATATCTTAACTAATCTAATACCTTAACGAATATAATATCTTAACGAATATAATATCTTAGTGAATATAATATCTTAACTAATATAATATCTTAACGAATATAATATCTTAACGAATATAATATCTTAACTAATATAATATCCTAACTAATATAATATCTTAACTAATATAATATCTTAACTAATATAATATCTTACCTAATATAATATCTTAACGAATATAATATCTTAACTAATATAATATCTTAACGAATATAATATCTTAGTGAATATATAGACTTGTTCATAGTCGCAGAATGTCAATTTTTTGGTCGAGTGAGTTCCGTAATAGGCCCGATTATTAGCCCCCCCGTAGCCACGTAGGTCGTGAAACTCCTTTCACTTCCAATTTTACTCTCCCTCGCCTCCCATCCCCATCATCTGTACACCCTCCACACATACCCTCCACACTCGCTCTTCACACACACCCTCCACACTCGCCCTACGCCCTCCATTCTTATTGTATTGGTTGGGTGTGTGTTTTTATTTGAACTTCCGTCTTCGGCGCAAATCATCCGCCGACGGAATGTTTTCATACAAAACGTAGCTCAATGTGATAACCGGCTGCTTATCAAAGAGCTAAGTCAAGCAGTTAAGAACGCAGCGCAGTACTTGGATGAGGGACGGGACTCGAATGTTTTTTTTCATCCGTCGACGGAATGTTTTCATACAAAACGTTGCTCAATGTGATAACCGGCTGATTATCAAAGAACTAAGTCAAGCAGTTTAGAAAGCAGCGCAGTACTTGGATACGTGACGGGATTCGGATGTTTTTTTCAATGAGCGCTACGTGATTGGTTGGATTAGGGGTCGAGGTAAGCACCTCTTTTGTTCGCGTTGTTTTGATATGTGCCACGGCGGGTATATTTTGTATGGACCAGACGTCGAAAAATTAGTCGGAATTTTCACGTTTGCATGCCATACCGGGTCAACTTTAACGGAATTTCGATTCTGGAAAAGGAAAAATGTAATTTATGGAGCCGGCAGAAGCCACACATATGTATGTACATCCCATGAGTCCATAGAAAAAGAGACGATTGGAAAAAGTCTGCTTTGAAGATATGAATAACAATGTATTCAATTTATTGAAAAAGGAAAAAAGTGAGAAAGGACCGATGGGAAATGAATATCATGATATTCGAATATCTGTTATCGGCATATTACTACGTAGGCTGCCTTTTATGTTTCGGGATTTGGCAACCCTGGTGGTGCAATCTGGTAACTGACAGCTCTATCGTAAAGTTGGACATTTTTGAGGTTATACGTACTCAGAACGTTTTGACATACGAGCGCTATTTGTGTTGTTTGCAGTAAGTTAAAAGATTTATCTCAGCTCAAAAATGGAATTAAATCGTGAACATTTTAGTGCGATTATTTTTTACAACTTTCGACGTGGATTAACTCAGCAACAGTGTATAGATGAACTTAATTCAATTTTGGGCGATGAAGCTCCATCACGGATCAGTGTTTATCGATGAAATGGTGAATTCAATCGTGGTCGTAGTTCACTTCAAGACGAATTTCGTGAAGGTCGTCCAAAATCAGTTGTTGTTCCGGAAACCATTGATGCTGTGCGCAAACTGATATTGGAAGATCGTCATTTGACCTATCGTGAGTTGAGACAACCTTAGGCATTAGTGGGACGTGCATACATTCAATATTGCATGATCATTTGATTGTCAAAAAAATTTGTTCGCATTGGATCCCGCATAATTTGACAAAAGCTCAAAAAGATGCTCGTGTCAATTGGTCCAAAGAAATGCTCAAAAACATCGATTTGATGAGTCATCCACCGTATAGTCCTGACTTGGCACCGAATGACTTCTTTTTATTCCCGTACGTAAAAAACAAACTGAGAGGTCAACGTTTTTCGACACCTGAAGAAGCGGTTGCCGCATTCAGAATGCATGTTTTGGAGATACCTCAATCAGAGTGGCAAAAGTGCTTCGACAATTGCTTCAAACGCATGCAAAAGTGTATAGATTTTCATGGGGAATATTTTGAAAAACAATAAAGTAGTTTTCGATGATTAATATTTGTTTTTCTTCTCTAATCCCGAAATATAAAAGGCAACCTACGTAATACCTAATATATCCAAATATTAGTAATACCATAGTGAATACTAATATATTCGTCTCATCTCTAATTTGTAGCCGTATTTAGCATTTTTTGCAAAAAATGGTAAGAACCAAATTTATAGAGAATTAAATTCTCTATATTTTGCCAAGTAAATACGTCACCTATTTTTAATAAAAATGGTCGGAAAGTTTAAAAAACTGGTACAATCTCCTATTTTTTGCCCTTTACGCTTTTAATTAACAATAAATAATTATTTTTCAAAAAAGTCGGTCAGGAAAAAAAATAGAGAATTTAATTTTCTATAAATTTGGTTCTCACTATTTTTGGCGAGAAATGCAAAATACGGCTACAAATCGACAAAACATAAAACTGAGAATTTCACACGCCGTATCAAATTTTGTTGTAAAACGGTAATTCCATCATTGGACTCCATCATTGGAACCTAACTACGTCAAAACATTTCGCCATCCATTTAATTACGATATTTACTGAAATTTTGTCTCTGCTTATCGAACTATTTACCGTGATGCCGCTCGTTATCCGTTCTTCGTACGAAAAACTTGATTGAACAAAACTTGTAGGGAATCTAGTCCTCTTCAACTTTGCCCTGCAAATATGTCACCTATTTTTAATAAATATGGTCGAAAAGTTTAAAAAACTGGGACAAAATCCTAATTTTTACATTTTACGCTTATTATTTGCAATAAATAATAATTTTGAAAAAAAAAGTTTTTCAGGTAAAACAGATAGAGAATTTAATTCTCTATAAATTTGGCTTTTTACCATTTTTAGCGAGAAATGCAAAATACGGCTACAAATCGACAAAACAGAAAACTCAAAATTTCGGGCACAAACCATATCAAATTTTGTTGTAAAACTGTGATTCCCTATTCTACTCCATCATTGGAACCTAACTACGTCAAAACATTCCGTGTTCAATTTTTTTCCGATATATACTGAAATTTTGTCTCTGATTACTGGACCAGGATCGGGTTCAAAAAAATTTAATATTATTATTAAGAACTATACTAACCTTAATTGAGAATCACAGATTTTCTTAAATTATTTTTACCACGATCCCCTAGTCGAGATTGAGATATTCAAGGGAAAGACAAAGTCGTTATCCTTAAAAAAAAATTGCAAGGATAAGTTTTATTCGTATTATTTTTATATTGCGACAACCTTGAACTTTAAAATAAGACCTACTTCATTATTCTACGATAAAGACTAAGTACCAGAGATGCATTTTCGAAGAGGACTCGGACACCATTTTTATGAAATCTTTAACATACTAACAAACAAAAAAAATGAGATAGAAAAAAAGTTAAAATCATATTTTGTTCTTCACTAATTCTTCGAGTACATAAATTTTCAAAAGAATCGGCGATGGTAAGTCACTATATTTGTCATTTTTGGCGATTCTTGATGGAATAACCCAAACGTTTGAATTCATAAATTTTGATAGTTAAAACCATAGAGATATACATATGTAGGTAGTGGAGATGACGAGCAGCGACTGTTTTGAAGCTGGATGATTTATCGCAAAGGACCGGCAATAAACAATATGCTACTATCAGCTTCTTACTCACATGTATGGTATGTTATATTCTGTTCTTGAAAACAAAAATTGCCAAACCTTTGAATATGTACTAGGCAACTATTTGCATTTCACTGCCACCTGGCATGAAACGCTTCATACAAAAAAGTACAACTGCGATTCAATTCATTTGTTTCGAATTGAAGCATTATTATTGTTCGTAGAGAGATTCAACGTTTTTTATCGATCACCGGTCCATAATTGATGGTGATCAGTAGATAATATCTGTTATTTTGAAGTCATATTCACAAAATCCCTATACATCACACACAATGTACACTGTAGTACATATGTTGGAGACTAACAATAATCAAGCAGTATTAAAATGGCTTCACAAACATTCGCTTTACGCTACTACATTCTAGCTGTTTCGTGCTGATGATTAAAAAAAAATGTAACTTACTATGTAGGTGAGCTAATCATTTCGGGGGGGGGGGGGGGGGGTGGGAGGATGGGGAGGATTTTGTCCCCAAATCCTCCTCCCCCCCCCCCCCCCCCCCGTTCATACGCCAGTGTGAGCCATGGCTGCAGAATCACGAGTGCGCATATACATAGTATATAGTTTGCCATTTTTAAGGACTATTGTTTGGTCACTATTCGAAGAAGATGTTCAATATCTCCTATTTTCAATTCCGTATCAGGAGCTTTGAAAAAGTCGCGGTATGATTCCATTTTCAACAACTATACATAGAGATTTTACTCTGAACCATTAATATGTACAAAATACCAAATTCCTATAGGTTCAAGCGTTATGAAGTTTGAGACTAATATTATCTACATCCGAAGAAGTTAATACATTTTTTTGACTAATGAACTAGAGATGGGAAATTCGGATCTTTTCAATGAACCGGTTCACCGGATCTCGCTCTTTTCATTGAACCGGCTCTTTGAACCGGTTCAAAAGATCCAGGTGGATCTTTTGCACTGCCGTACAAGGGAACTACAGATTAATATTGAAAAACCGAAAACTAATTTAAAAAAAAAATGTTTAATACATTATGAGCTTTAATGAAAATTCTCAAAGTTGATTATGTTAAGGCAATGCTGAATAAAGCGGGAAATAATAAGAAAGTAGTTTTAAAAAAATATTGGCTCTGGTCCTGGATTTGACGGCATAACTATTGAATGTCTAAAAATATTAAAAGATTTTATTTCAAGGCCTCTTAATGGTTTTTAACCTTTCGAAGAGTGTATTCTCTAAACACAACAATTATTAACTTATTTCCTATATTATATAGGTACAACGTTGGAAAAATAATTGAAAAGGTTGCAAAAAAGAAATTAATGAGTTTCTATAAAACACATGAAATATTAAACGAAAATGAAAATATATATTTCTATCGCAAGAACAAACATATGTATCTCCCTTTTTTCCTATACCTACATATTTAATTTTATATCTAGAATAAAAATGTTCAAAGTGGACAAATCAAAGCTGATATAAACACTTTACTCAGTGGTACACAGAAAATAATTCTCTTGATACATTTCGCATGTTTTTTACATTTCAATAATATTGTACACGTTATGCAACAGAACTGAAAAATTACCCAGTATAAACATAATAGATAGGATAATATACATATGTTTACAATGCTATGTTTCATGAATAACGAGATAAGAAAATGGGTAAATATTTGTATTATTTTCTTTCTATGTGCAATGGACATGGAAAAGGACTGCATTTCAAGGAAAGTTTTAAAGATTGTATGAAAGAAAAGGGTGCCACGGTCCTAAGAAAAAAAAGGTGTAAAAATTGAGCCTCAAAATTGTATAAACAAGTAATTCAAATCTGCGACCTACATCTGCGGTATAATGTAGTCCGCATGAAAAAATCGAGGTCCGGCTCAAAGAAAAAAGGTTTGAATATTGAGCCCCAAGACTACCTACACATAGTGCGCTTACACTCACCCTTGAGGGTGTACACAAATGGAAGTGTGCTTCGAAGAAAAGTTGAGAGCTGATGGACTTGTGCGACTGCACGAGCCATCTGATTGGTTGATTGGCGGGATAGAGGCTCGTCGCAAACAGTGATTGGAAATTCACCATACTGTACGTACATCACATGAAAACAAAGGATCTGCGGCTATTACAAAAAATGTGTCAATTTTGAGCTTCAAAATATTATGGAAATAAGTATACAAATTGAGTCGTTTTGTGCACTTGTATAAATACGTGTCCAACTCTATGATATTTTTTTTCTAGTTTTTGTATAAAAACGTGTAGTAAAGGATTTGTATCGTTACATCATTAGAAGTGTTCTTGTCGTTTAGTGTTCAACACGGTAAAATTTTGTTAAACGGTTTATTTAGTATTTTTCTTATTGAAATTGTGGGTGTTTTTAATAGTATATTTATTCTGATTAGTAAGTAAAGTTAGGACTGCCACAACTACCTACGAACCTTCGCAGAGTTCGAGAACGGATTCTGATGTTTTGGAGGTATCTGCTGTCACTTCCGTTTCCCAGAATGAATTGCAGCGTGTGTCTAGAACGCCTATACGACAACAGGGGCAAGCACCTATAACAGATTATGTTGTTTCAAGGAGACCCATTCCCATAAAAAAGAGTCAGGATATAGACACTCAGTTAGTTAAAATGATTTGTAGGGAATACCATCCTTTCAGTTTAGTGGAAGATCCTGAATTCAAAGCTTTTGTGAACATGCTCTGTTCGAGCTACAATTTACCTACAAGGAAGTCGCTTTCTAATACTCTTATTCCACAGCTGTATTTAGAAATCAGGCAAAAAGTAGAAGCGGGTGTTCAAAAAGCTAAGTCAGTTTGTATTACAACTGATGGATGAACTTCAATTAATACGGAAAGCTTTATGGCTATTACTGTCCATTTTCTTGATGACAAAACAAAACTGCATTCATATTTACTGGGATGCGTTATTTTCCATGAAAGACACACGGCAGAAAACTTGTGCGCATTTTTAAAAAATGACATAGATGAGTGGGGTCTTACCCATAAAATTGCTGCTATGTTAGTGACAATGCAGCAAACATAACGGCTGCAATTCGCCTGGGCAAATGGTGCCATATAACTTGCTTTGCCCATTCTTTAAACTTAGTTGTCCAGTCAAGTGTGAAATCGATCAAAACCGTTATTGATAAAGTGAAAGCAATTGTGCAATATTTTAAGCACAGTTCCACCGCAATGGCCAAATTGTTATCAGTCCAAGGCCAAATGAACCTTCCGCCCCTAAAATTAAAACAGGATGTCGTCACACGGTGGAACTCAACATACGATATGCTTTCTCGTGTAATAAAGGTGAAAGAAGCGGTTTTATCTACTCTAGCTATTCTCAATACTTCCATGGATCAGTTGACATCTAGTGAGTGGGAAATATTGGAGAAAAGTTGTGCTATACTGGAAATTCTTAAAGTAGTGACGGATGAAATTTCTACAGAGAAATATCTTTCTTTACCAAAGACAATATTATTCAAAAATGTGATTGAGAAAGAAATGGATAAATTTCTGAGTGAAAATTTCAGAAACGCAGAAATTCAAAGCTTTGTTTTGTGCCTCAAAGATCAGATGAAAACTCGTTTTCGAACTCTTGAAGAAAATGAACTCATAGCGCAAGCAACTCTACTGGATCCGCGAATAAAACGTTTTGGATTTTCAAATGATAACCTTTATTGAACAGCAAAAGAAATGCTTTGTAATAAGGTTTGCTCAATCAACATTGAGTCACAGCAAGGCATGACAGACTCCATTATTGATTGTGAAGCCGATCCTTCCACTTCTTCATCGTCATCTAGTTTGAGATCTTTACTGTGGAGGGACATCAATGATCAGGCTCAAGCATCGAAAGGAGGTAATAGTCCTCGAGCTACTGGGATAATAGAAACTGAAAAATATTTGGAAGAACCAGTTATCGAAAGCAGAATGGATCCATTATTGTGGTGGGAGCAAAGAAAATCAATTTATCCCAGATTGTACGAGATTGTACTACAAAGGCTGTGTATATCGGCAACATCTGTACCTTGTGAACGAATATTTTCGAAAGCTGGGCAAATCTTAAGCGAAAGAAGGTCGAGAATAAAGTCAACAAAAGTATCACAAGTGCTGTTTTTAAATCACAATCTTTAATTTAAATTTACAATTTTAACTAACAAATGTAAACTAATATTTTTTCAATATTGAAAAAAAACTGAATAAAAGAAAAGGATGTTATTTTTGTTTCTCATTTCTTGTATGCATACATAATTACATATTTTGTTTCTCATTTTAATTTAGTGTTTCTATTAATCTGACTTCATTAACTAAGAATCAATTTTTTTTTTTTTCATTTTATTAAAAGTAAATTACCTACTGCTATCATGTATTCGAGTAAAACAAATATAAATATATAAAATTATTATTCGGTTATTTTATTTTGACTACTACGATGTCCATTATATGATTCATCAAATACTTCCAATGACGCTTTATATTTTTACGGCACATTTTGAGATTGAAAGAAATTGGATCGTCAAAAAATGTATCTTCTTTCTTCTATTTATAATCTCCAATCTGTAATCTTCAATCCTGAATTTCTAATTTTGAATCTCTAATTTTTAATCTTAAATCTTTAATATTTAATTTTTGTCCAACCACCATCCTCCATCATCCATCCTCCGTAAACATCCTCCAATGAACATCCTCCATTGTCTATAATCCATCCTCTATCCTTCATTGTCCATCATCCATCCTCTACCCTCCATTGTCCATCATCCATCCTCCATCGTCCATCCTCCATCATCCATTATCCATCCTCCATTGTCAATCCTCCATTGTCAATCCTCCATTGTCCATCCTCCATTGTCCATCCTCCATTGTCCATCTTCCATTGTCCATCCACCATCCTCCATCATCCTCCATTGTCAATCCTCCATTGTCCATCCTCGATTGTACATCATTCATCCTCTATCCTAGATCGTCTTTTTAACATTTTTTATCATTACATATCATTTTTTAATCATTCTTTACCATTTTTTATCACTATTTACCATTCTTTATCTATTTTTATCATTTTTTATAATTTGATATAATTTTTTACCATTTATTATCATTTTTTATCATTTTATATCTTTTTTATCATTTTTTAAAATTTTTTAACCATTTTTTATCATTCATTATAATTTTTTATCATTTGTTATAATTTTTACCATTTTTTACAATTTTTTATAATTTCTTATCATTTGTTATCACTTTCACAATCTTTTATAATTTTTTATAATTTTTTATCCTTTTTTTACCATTTTTTAAAATTTTTCACCATTTTTTATAATTTTTTACCATTTTCTATAATTTTTTTATCACTTATTTTTTTTATAATTTTTTATTATATTTTATAATTTTTTACCATTTTTCACCATTTTTTATAATATTTTATCAGTTTTTATCGTTTTCTATAATTTTTTTCCATTTTATATAATTGTTTATAATTTTTTACCATTTTCTATGTTTTTTATCATTTTATACCATTTTTCATAATTATTTATCATTTTTTACCATTTTTTATAAGTTTTGATCATATTTTACCAATTTTTATCATTTTTTATAAATGTTTATAAATTTTTACCATTTTTTACCATTTTTTATAAAATTTTATCATTTTTTACCATTTTCTATAATTTTTTACCATTTTATATAATTGTTTATAATTTTTTACCATTTTCTATATTTTTTTATCATTTCTTACCATTTTTTATAATTATTTATCATTTCTTATCATTTTTTACCATTTTTTATAATTTTTTAACACTTTTTACCATTTTTTACCATTTTCTATAACTTTTTATCATTTTTTATCATTTTTTATAATTTTTTATAATATCTTACCATTTTTATAATTTTTTATCATTTTTTACCATTTTTTATAATTTTTTATAATTTTATATCATTTTTTACCAGTTTTTACCATTTTTTACCATTTTCTATAACTTTTTATCATTTTTTATCATTTTTTATAATTTTTTATAATATTTTACCATTTTTATAATTTTTTATCATTTTTTACCATTTTTTATAATTTTTTATAATTTTATATCATTTTTTACCAGTTTTTACCATTTTTTACCATTTTCTATAATTTTTTATCATTTTTTATTATTTTTTATAATTATTTATCATTTTTTATCATTTTTTTTCATTTTTTATCATTTTTTACCATTTTTTATAACTTTTTACCATTTTTATAATTTTTTACCATTTTAATAATTTTTTATCCTTATTTACTATTTTTTATCATTTTTTTCCTCTATCCCTCAATCCTCAATAATCAATCCTCAATCCCCAATCCTCAATCCTCAACTATAGTTCGCGAACTATGAGGAACTATAGTTCCTCTATCCCTCAATCCTCCATCTACCATCCTTAATCCTCCATCCACCATCCACCATCCTTCATCCTTCATTGTCCATCCTCCATCCCCGATCCTTCATTGCCCATCATCCATCCTCCTTTCTCCATCCTCCTTTCTCCATCCTCCTTTCTCCATCCTCCATCCTCCATCGAACATCCTCCATCACTCATCCTCTATCCTCCATCATCCATCGTCTATCACCCATCGTCCATCATCCATCCTCCATCGAACATCCTCTATTGTCCATCAACCATCCTCTATCCATCATCGTCCATCGTTCAATGTCCATCCTCCATCGAACATACTCCATTGTCCATCATCCATCCTCTATCCTCCATTGTCCATCATCCGTCCTCTACCCTTCATTGTCGATCCTCAATCGTCCATCATCCCTCTTCCATCGTCCATCCTCCATTGTCCATCCTCCATTATCCATCATCCATCCTCTATCCTCCATTGTCCATCCTCAATCTACCATCATCCAACTTCCATCGTCCATCCACCATCTTCCATTGTCCATCCACCATCATCCATCATCCAATAAACATCCTCCATTGTCCATCATCCAACCTCTATCCTCCATTGTCCATCATCCATCCTCTATCCTCCATTGTCCATCCTCAATCGTCCATCACCCATCTTCCATCGTCCATCCTCCATTGTCCATCCTCCATCTTCCTTTGTCCATCCGCCATCCTCCATCATCCATCCTCCATCGAACATTTTCCATTGTCCATCATCCATCGTCCATCCTCCATCGTCCATCGTCCATCCTCTATCCTCCGTCGTCCATCCTCTACCCTCCATCATCCATCCTGTTCAGATCTGTGATCTGTTCAGATCTGTGATCTGTTCAGATCTGTGATCTGTTCAGATCTGTGATCTGCTCAGATCTGTGATCTGTTTCAGATGTGTGATCTGTTTCAGATCTGTGATCTTCAGTTCTGCGATCTGTTTCAGATCTGTGATCTTCAGTTCTGCGATCTGTGATCTGTTTCAGATCTGTGATCTGTTTCAGATCTGTGATCTGTTTCAGATCTGCGATCTGTTTCAGATCTGCGATCTGTTCAGATCTGTGATCTGTTTCAGATCTGTGATCTGTTCAGATCTGTGATCTGTTCAGATCTGTGATCTGTTCAGATCTGTGATCTGTTTGAAATCTGTGATCTCTTTGAGATCTGTGATCTGTTTGAGATCTGTGATCTGTTTGAGATCTGTGATCTGTTTCAGATCTGTGATCTGTTTGAGATCTGTGATCTGTTTGAGATCGGTGATCTGTTCAGATCTGTTCAGGATGGACGATGGAGAATAGAGGATGGAGGATGAACGATAGAGGATGAACAATGGATGATGGACAATGGAGGATGTTCGATGGAGGATGGACAATGAACGATGGATGATGGACGATGGAGGATAGAGGATAGATGATGGAGGATGTTCGATGGAGGATGCAGAAAGGAGGAAGGAGAAAGGAGGTTAGATGATTAGCGATGAAGAATCGGGGATGGAGGATGTTCGATAGAGGGTGGAAGTTGGAGGATGGTGGATTGACAATGGAAGATGGAGGATGGAGGATGGAAGATGGAGGATGGATGATGGTCGATGGACGATGGATGATCGACGATGGAGAATAGAGGATGAATGATGGAGGATGTTCGATAGAGGGTGGAAGATGGAGGATGGTGGATGTCGGATGGACAATGGAAGATGGAGGATGAACAATGAAGGATGGAAGATGGAGGATGGATGATGGTCGATGGACGTTGAACGATGGATGATGGACGATGGAGGATAGAGGATGAATGATGGAGGATGTTCGATGGAGAAAGGAATATGGAGAATGGAGGATGGATGATGGGCGTTGAAGGATCGGGGATGGAGGATGGATGATGGAGGATGGTGGATGGTGGATGGACAATGGAAGATGGAGGATGAACAATGGAGGATGGAAGATGGAGGATGGATGATGGTCGATGGACGATGGACGATGGATGATGGACGATGGAGGATAGAGGATGAATGATATAGGATGTTTGATGGAGAAAGGAATATGGGGAATGGAGAATGGATTATGGGCGTTGAACAATCGGGGATTGAGGATGGATGATGGAGGATGGTGGATGGAGGATGGTAGATGGAGGATGGAGGATTGAGGGATAGAGGAACTATAGTTCTTCATAGTTCGCGAACTATAGTTGAGGATTGAGGATTGGGGATTGAGGATTGATTATTGAGAATTGAGGGATAGAAGAAAAAATGATAAGAAATGATAAAAAATGGTAAAGAATTGTAAAAAATGGTAAAGAATTGTAAAAAATGGTAAAAAGTAAAAAATGATAAAAAAATTATAAAAAATGCTAAAAATGATAAAAAATGATAAAAAATGCTAAAAAATTATAAAAAATAGTAAGAAATGATAAAAAATGGTAAAATATGATAAAAAAATTTTAAAAAATTGGTAAAGAATGATAAAAAAAGGTAAAAAATGATATACAATGATTAAAAAATTATAAGAAGTGGTAAAAAATTATAAAAAATGGTAAAAAAGTATGAAAAATGGTAAAAAAGATAAAAGAAATGGTGAAAAATGATAAGCAATGATTAAAAAATTATAAAAGGTGGTAAAAAATTTTAAAAAATGGTATAAATTGATAAAAAATGATAAACAATGGTTAAAAAATGGTAAAAAATTATAAAAAATGGTGAAAAATTATAAAAAATTGTAAAAAATGATAAACAGTGTTTAAAAAATGATAAACAATGTTTAAAAAATGGTAAAAAATTATAAAAAATGGAAAAATAATAATAAAAAATGAAAAAAATATAAAAAGTGATAGAATACGATAATGAATGATAAAAAATTATAAAAATGATATAAAATGATAAAAAGTGGTGAAAAATGATATCATGAAGCATGGTAAATAATGATAAAAAATGGTAAAGAATGATAAAAATTGATAAATAATGATAAAAAATGGTTAAAAATGACAAGAAATGATAAAAGATGAACAAATAAAAGATTAAAGATTATAAACTCCTATTTTTAGTTTATAGATTGATTTAAGGCGTCTTCCTACCATGGACATTTTTTTTAAAAAGTTTTATTTTATTTTTTTATAAAAAACTTTGAAATGTTACGCACATTTTAAGCCATTGGCGGTATTGAAAATCGCAAAATTGTCGAAGTTACAGCTACGTTTTCTGCACGACAACTGATGAAAACCCTTGCGATACAGCAAACAAGCTTACTTTCTTTTGCGTTTATCTCGAAACAACACTTTTTAGAACTCGTAACATGATATCTCGTAAACTAGTGGGCCGATGGCTCTGAAATTTTAACACAATACTTTTGGAAGTATTATGGAAAGAGTTGAGTAGGATTTTTAAGATCGCTACATTAGTTTTTTTTTTATTGACGTTTTTCGACGTTTTTCTTAGGAAAAAATTATTTTTTTTTCTTCGGCTCACCAAAATTTAAAAAAAAAAATCGCTACGCTACATTCTAGCTACACTTCCCACGAACAAGCCTATTTTTTCTTTTTTCATTTCTGATGCATATTAATGGAGAAAACGATGACATCATATCCCTCCTCTTGTGCGGAGGGCCTCCGGGGAAATGTGCACAGCGCCGCCATTTTTTTTTTTTTATTAAAAATTATGTTAAACGTTCCTCAAATTGTAATATACCTTGTGACCAAAAATTAAAAAAAAATTTTTTTACTTTCGAAGTTATGAATTTTTTAAAAAATACCCATTTTTCGAACGGTCATGGTAGGACTTAAGGCCCGAAATTTTGAATTTTATGTTTTGTTGATTTGTAGCCATATTTTGCATATCTTGCTAAAAACTGGATTTATGGAGAATTAAATTGTCTATCATTTTTATCTGAACAACTTTTTTGCCAAATTATTTATTGCTAATAATAAGCGTAAAGTGTAAAATATTAGGAGATTGTCCCAGTTTTTTAAACTTTTGGACCATTTTTTTAAGAATAGATGACATATTTACATGGCAAACATGTAGAGGTCTAAACTCCCTACAAGTTTCGTTTAAACCAGTTTTTCGTGCGACCAATGTATAACGGCACGTTAAACACAGAGGCCGGTGAACTCGCAGGTATGACTACCTGCGGTCGGGACAATAGAAAGAATTTCTCGGTTGGTCTTGTGAATAGCTATTCGCACTAACGGAATTCTTTGAAATTTAGTCGTTCTCCGGCATTGCTCCATAAATTTGGTTCTCACCATTTTTAGCGAGAAATGGAAAATACAGCAACAAATTGACAAAACAGAAAATTCAAAATTTCGGGCACATGCCATATCAAATTTTGGTCTGAAACTGTGATTCCATAATCTACTCCATCATTGGAACCTAACCGCTTCAAAACATTTCGCCTTCCATTTAACTCCGAAATTTACTGAAATTTTGTCTCTGGTGACCGGGCTAGCCGTTCAGATCCGTGAACCGAAAAGATCCGTAGAGAAGATCCGGCTCAGTTGGATCTTTTGCTTGAGCCGGTTCATTGATCCGGCTCAGATCTGAGTTACCCATCTCTAGTTCGCACTGTGAAACCAGCCCTAATGCCTCTAGTACACACGCGCCTTCACTCGCATTGACCGATGCGCGTGTGTACAGGGCCCATTCGTGTTAGCTCGCGCATGAAATTCTCTCAATTTTACTCTCAATTGAGATAATTTCATGCGCGAGCTAACGCGAATGGGCCCTGTACACACGCGCCTCGCGCTAACGCGCATCGGTCAATGCGAGTGAAGGCGCGTGTGTACTTGAGGCATTAGACGTGTCTCTCCTTGTATTGCGGCCGTTTTTCCTTCAATGTTCGGTTCAAACGCATTAGTTGGATGGAAACTCTTCGTCTTGAAATTGTTTCGGTGTTCCATTATTTGTAAATGGTGTCAACACTTTAAAAATAATGAACGGAACACCGAAACAGTTTCAAGGCGATATCTGCTTCTTGTTTCTGACAGAGCATAGTTGCTGTAAGCCTCCACAAATCTACATATGTATGTGCTTCAGCAGCATATTTTTTTTTAAATAATGAAATCAAATTCACGAAACATAACATGTTAAGCCTATGAAAAAATATGTTAACACTTCGGCAGAATATAATATACTGTCATATGAAGCCTAAAGCCCCGATTACAATGCATCCGTTCCGTTCCGTCACATTCAACTGTCAAAGTAGACCTTATGGGCTGGCCATGTAAATGCACACAATGGTTGTAACGGAACGGAGCGGACGAGTTCACCTAATTTCAACTTTTACGGATCACATAACTTCACTTTTCGTGACGTGACGGAACGGAACGAATGCATTGCGATCGGGGTTTAATTGTAAAGCATCACGGTGTAGTTGGCTGCAGTTTTTCCTAATGCAAAAATGCGAGGGTAACACCATCTCTCGGTAAATGACAGGATCTTATTAATATCCCATAATTTTTATGCATAAAAATTAGTTAGATGTAACTAGTAAAGATTTCACAATTAACTGAAAAACGAACAGTTGTATCCAATTTGTCGTGTCCAATTTGTATAACGCCAATATTTATTGAAATTACACTAAATTGATACATTGCTTACACTTTTTTTTCTTTTTAGATGGCTGGTGGTGGTGATCCAAAGTGGCAAAAGGATGCTGCTGATCAAAATTTCGACTACATGTTTAAATTGCTAATTATAGGCAATTCTAGTGTTGGAAAAACCAGTTTTCTCTTTCGATATGCAGACGATTCGTTCACTTCAGCCTTTGTCTCTACAGTGGGAATTGATTTCAAAGTGAAAACTGTATTCCGACATGATAAACGGGTGAAATTACAAATATGGGTAAGTACGGTTTTTAAGCTTTTCACACTCTTTTAGTTTGAATGCCAAAAATAATTAGACTGTTAACTTGTTGTAGGGGATTTTGACCAAGAACGTTTCCGATTTCAACAGATTTCGGTGAGAAGATTTAAGAAGCCAGATTCCCCAATACCCAATTGGTTAGTTTAGTTAAGGTGGGGCCGTTGAAGCGACCAAGCACATAGACCGCCAATGGGTCCGTTGTGACATTTACGAGAACATGTACCTGTGTGCCAAAATCACATTTTAAAATTTAATTTGATATGATTTTTATAGTTGCAACTAAATATATTTCGTCAAAGCTTTAAACTGACACGCAGTATATTCAAAAATACTGACAAGTTGATTCTTCGAGTGACATATGACGTTTCTAACTCCTCGTAACCCTGCTCATGACTAGAGTTACTAGAGTTACCCCTTTTTACTCCACTCTGGCATTTTTGAATGCAACTCGATTACGTCATTTAAATTGACTCCATCTCACCTTTCCTAACGATTTTGTTTACTCTACTCTTACTCGAGTTAATTTCCAAACTCGTCCCTCCAATCAAATGTGCCGGCGTGCCGAACCCCGCTGTGACTCGAAACCCAACAAATTATTATGTTAAGATGTGTGCATAACGCGATAATCTTATCTCTGCACCACAAGTATGAGTCCGTCTAAAACGCCTCCTGACCATCTGTTAGGATGAAGACAGATTTTTTTTCCGCATTGCAGACTTCTAGCAGATGGCAGCCTGAACAATCCTCATCATATTTGCCCGATATAAGGTGCGTGTTTTTCAACTGGATCAAGATCATAATTGAGAAAAACGCTGTGGGATGATCCAAAAAAACCAATTTAAACGGTTGGCATTCCTGCTAGAAATTATGTGTCAGCTGTTGTCTGTCAAATATTTATTAATATATTATTGGCAGATACTAGTGAAAATAATGGATATAAACGAAATTGAAACACTAAGTACTTAAAATTACTATGTATTGAACCCATACTGTGCAGATATTTGCGAATATTGTTTAATAAATACGGAAAATATTTATTGACGTTTGACAAATGTCAATTATCAGCTGCCATTGCAGTTGAGTTGCAGGGCGATAACTGTGAAAATGCGAAAATTTTGTTGAATTCAGAAGCAGCTTTACGATCCAGCTATGATCCCATTTTGTTTTTGATCACCTCAATTGTTGTTGTTTTCAATGTAAAATAAATGATCTTGATCGTGATCCAGTTGAAAAAAACACACCTATAAGCTACAACAGTTGTTCTAAATGATGAATGCTATAGTTCAGGTCAGTGAAGAATACTCCCGTATACACCCGTATCCGTTGCCTTCCTGGGGCTGATTCGCAACACCTTTTTGCAAGCGCAGAGAGCCCCTTACGCCTTCCTTCGTTGCTCGTCGATATTGTTACCCAATTATGTAGCATTATCCCAAAGCTATAGGGTGAGAACCCCCAGTTTAGGGAGTGTGAATTCTGAGATTTTGGTTTTACGCGTGAAGAGGACCAACGCTGTGTCCGCTCACGAGCTCACAAGTGTGAGAACCCTTTCGAGCAGGTCACTTACCGTGGGTAGGAACTTACCAGATATCATAATCGCGAAAACATTCGTTACGACCTTATGTGTTGGAGTTCTCCCGGCTATACTGTTATTCCGATTTTGGTAAGGTCATATCACAAAGGCAGTATACGGGCCGTCGCGTGCCTGGGTGTGTGATGTTGGCTGCTTAGGCTGTTTCTCCACCGACGTCTTTTCTATAACGGCTCAAGTCGAATGAGCTGCAGCGGAAGGTGCAACCGCCGCGTCCACGATTAGTTGCTACTGCAGTCATTGCCGCGTTTTTGCTGCGGCAGTGCAGCTGTGGATGAAACTGCAGAGACGACTATCGGTGTCATGATTGTTCTCGGTTTCTTAGGTTCCTTGGAATATCCTCCTCGCATCAGAGTCGCATGCTTGGCCATGGCTACTCCCCCGGGTGCCGAGATCCGTTACAAAATATTTATTTCTTTGATTTGACTTCACTTATTTATTCATCTGATGGCACATACAATTCAAATAGGATTCTCTATGGTTCTCTGCTGTACGCCGTTTTCTTCAGCCTCTTATGTGATTGACTTGGCTGGTTCTCGTGACACGGTCACGGATTCGCATTTGCTCGTTTGTCGACACTCGTCTTGTTTACTTCTTGCTTGTCTTCGTCTTCGCGCGTCGTTTATGCTCGTCGCCTTGACTCTCTCTGCTCTGCTCTCTCCCCGTCTTCGTATCTCTGTGTGACCTTTGCTTTCCCTGTCTTCATCATTTCCTTTCCTTGTCTCAGCGGTTGGCCTCTGCTTTGTTCGTCTTGGCTCTGCTGTGTCTGCTTGTCGTGGTTTGGCGTAGTTCGTCGTGGTTTGGCGTAGTTCGTCGTGGCTTGTCGTAGCTGGTTATAGCACGACTCCTGTTACGACTCTACTTGCCTTAACTTGACCCTGTTACTGATTGTCATCTCGTCTCTGTCAGACTTTTGAGGGAATGCTCGATCTGGAGAATGCGATACAATAGAGAATTGTATGCCTTCTTTGATAATCCGGATGGTGTGCCATCTTTAATAATCCGGAAGCTACATTGGGGTAGTCAGATGGAGCATGATGTATAACGAAAGAATCCCCAAACGTACACTAAAGGGAAAGTTGATGGACAAAGACCAGTTCGTTTATTGTGTAAGCGTGTTTTAGCACTATCGTCCTGGTTGATATATAGTCCCTTTACGGTAAAAACACGATGATTGCTTGTTTTCACTTGAATGTAGGAGATTGTGTCAAATTTCACATTAAGGAATTCTATAGTCCATAACCCCCTGTGCAACAGAGTGCTTCCTGAAAGGTAAAATAAAATATTTTTAAATGAATTACTAAGTATATGCATGGTTAGTTTCGAAAGCATTCTGAAAGTGGTTTGCGAGATTTTTCCAGTATAGCGAGACCTAAACTCCACGGAAATAAAAAAATTTGTTTGGTTGAATTTGTAAAGAGCCGTACAGAACGAACGCAATCGGAGTCGGATCTAAATGTCAAAATGTCGCAACGAGATGCAATGGATCGCTGTAAGCCGCAAGTAAATGCTACATGAACACAATGGCTGGATTGAGTCGCAGTTCTATTGGTGTCAATAATCAAAGCGAAATTGATATGAACGCGAAAATCAGTGAATTATTCTTAATTCTCATCGAAATCTCTTGCATTTTCCATTGTATTACTTTTTTTTTAAGTAATACAGTGCATTTTAGATTGTGATAATGTCATATTTGACATTTCGATCCGATCACTTGCGATCATTTTAAAGCATTGAGAACTTACTTGCGACTCTCTCCGACGCTTAGCGTTCATTCTGTTTAGCTATACGCAACTGCATGCATTTCAAACTGGTTTTTTCCCCTCCGTTATTTTGACATTTCGATCCGACTCCGATTGCGTTCATTCTGTACGGCTCTGTTGTGTTGCTGAACACTAATGCTGTGTTCGTGAACACTTCGGTTAGTCCCAACTGCTGTCTGGGACCCGGTGAGTTGTTCTCCGGCACATCATTCCTGAGTGCCAACGGTGGAGATTGTTGGGACGTGGCTTCTCATATTTGATGAGCCGACCAGTCCATTTTGCTGATCTGTAAAGGAATAGAATTTAAGGGTTCTCACCTGAAGATTTAATAATAAGTTTTTCTTTCCGCTATAATTTTAAAAATACTTTATTTCAATGTTGTGTTCTGACAAGTCTTAAAAGAAACTGCGGGCTTATTACTAATTACAACTAAACTTATATATTAAAAAAGTGCCGACTGACACGGAATTAAGTATTGTGTTCCGCGTTGGGAAAATACTCAATTCTATGTCATTCGGCTGATATTGACGAGCTTCCGGATGTAGGTCTTGGCCTCGGTCGCATATTGCATATCGAGGCATGAAGTTCCAAACAATCGTATTTGTTTTTAACTTCAACCTCGATCAAGCAATATGAACCGGCGCTTAAGTCCAGATCCGCAAGTCAGCAATATTTCTTATTACAAACTTAATGCTACCGGCATTCCCGGCAGGTCAGTAAACAAACCGAGCTATTTACGTCCATACATTTAATGCAGCTCGAGTTCGTTCGCATTATGAAACTGACCTACCGGAAATAAAGAGACAAGAGTAAACCCAAGCATTCGAATTAAATAGCGAAAATAGAGATGCTGGGCATGTGCTAGGCACAACATCCCTCCCCATCCTATGAGCTTGGATCCACTCCTCCATGCCCGCCGGATCTTAAATACTAGTTAACATCCCCTGTTATATTAATTTAGTTACTATAGTAAAATGAATGTATACATTATTTTGTCTTATTTCCTAATTAACAATAAGCGAACGTTATGCTATTAGCTGGATTTTTCGGTGTCGTCTCGTAACTCCGCGGAATTTCGTAAACCACTGGAGCTCGTGGTGGTGGCTCCGTCGGCCTCTGCATCCTCGGAGCTGTTTTGATGACCTGGAGCTGTACCCGCGGTTGAGTGTCTTCTGCCGTATGAGGGGACATCTCCCTCAACTCGAAGCTCTGACCTGATCGGCTCACAGGTGGTACGGCGTGGTTGTTCGATCGGCGTGTAACAAGAAATCTCAGACCAATAAGACAGGCTGCAACTAATATTACCAGCAGTATGCCCACAGCAAATAAGGAATACCGATGTAGTTTGATTTCGCTGACCCGCTCGTTAACCCGTCTCGAATTTCGCGTTGCCATTAGCTCATCGTTTAGCTCGTCTAATGATTTACGTCCATCAGCTAGCAAATCAGCAACGTCTTTGTGATCTCCTACCATAAGTGGTAGAAGTTTTCTGGGTTTTAGAGTAGACCCCGGCATGTCGAATGACGCAATGCTCTGCCTTAGGGCTTCCGCTAACTCGGTGTAGGTCACCGTGGGCTGTCTGTATTCCGTTGTTGTATGCACCGTATTTTCGTACGGCAACCTCACCTCTCTGTTGCCGATCTCACAGGGTTCTAATATTTTTAGTAAACCTAGACCAGTTAGATTCGCTTCAAAATGCGCACCCTGGTATGCTGCTGACAGAATAAGGGGTCTTCTCGTTTTAAAGAGCCACTGGTTGCTAGCCTCCATCTTCATTAGGACGCCCTCAGTAGCCGGACCTGCTGTATGCGTGCAACTAGTCGCGGTTAATGTAGAATGTAGCAGCAGCTCAACTAGGCAATCGGGATTTCCATTAGTAAGCATGGGCCCATTATGGCGGCATATAGCCACAGACGTCGATGAATTGTAAGCCATGTGTGTGCACTCTGAGTAATCCTTCTGGGTTAACTTGATAAAAATGCTGTGTGACTGTGCTTCCGCTAAATATGGTGTTCGTGTATGGAGCATCAGATCCCATCGATCGTTCAGGATGGTTAGTAAGTATTACGCCTTCTGGATCGAGTAAATGATAGGATCAGGTAGTGGAATCTCGATTTTGACTAGAAGATTCCCTTGATCCAGCATCGTTGTTACTCTTGCGGCTTGATGCAAAGCATACAGATCCCGAAAAAACGGCCGAGTACCCGACGATAAAAATAGCTTCTCCAGCATTGTTGTAATATTTGCCATATCCAGGATGAACGGATGGAGTTTGTTGTTATATAAGTCATCCAGGATTGATAACTCGGTCGACTGTCTACTACTGATTTCCAAAAGGCTAGCGTTGATCAGCGCGAGCAACTCGGAAGCTTCTGTTTTTAGTTTTAACTTCTTGACTTCATCGATGGTGGTGGCAGTGGTTTTGTCGTGGGCGGCGCCCAGTTCACGTAAATTCTCTGCGATAATATTCATGTCTGACGTTAGGTTTGCTATTGGCCTGCTTAGCCTATCGTAATTCGATTTCATCACCGTGATTTGATGTGACATCAACTCGAATGTTTTGTCATCATGCTGCCCCAAAGTATTCAATTGGCTGTACACCTGGCTGGCATCATCACTATCCATTGTACCGAAAGCCCACTTGGCGAATCTACCGATGAATTCCAGCGCTCTCCTGGATCTCCGAAGATGTAAAATATGCCGAACGTGTTCGGAATTTTGGCGAAGAATTTTCACTATAACAGCGGTCTCCTTCACCATCTGAAGGCACGTCGTCTTGAAGCTGTTTCCGCTGGATACTGGAATTTGTCTGCTTTCCCGAGGCGGTTGGTCACTGCTTCTGTTTTGCGATAAACTCAGAGATTCTTCACTAGGCCGTTGAGAGCTGGGAAAACCGTTCGACTTCTCATATTAGAGATCTTGCGCGGGAGATTTGAGTACCCTCTTCACCCGTGTGTGCTCGGGTGTCCTTGTGGGTGAGCGGCATAGCTGGTCAATCCGCCGGTCATATTGGTCTACGATATCGAGTACAGCCGAGAAATCCATTGGTGTGAATTTTGTAAAAATACTCCACACATTTTCGTAGAAGACAGCATCCGTGGTTTTTTCGAAGAAGATCGAAGTGTCCTCTAACTGCTTTATGACGAAGGGGGGTGTACCATTTGCAAGTTTTAGCAGCATAACGAAAACTAATAGCATAACGACATGACATAACCTAGTTAACTTATTCATCATAATATTTATTGATTTTACCGTTAATTTATATTTATATGCATATGATTCCTTAACAAGTTAGAACCTACTATACTCTAATATTCAATCTATTGCTAATTTTGTACTTACAAAGGTTTTTTCTCGATTGAAAAACAAAATAACAAATAACAATCCTTTATCTTAATCTACTGTTAAAAAATTTCTAATAGTAATTTTTTTTTTAAATTCAAATTGATGTTACGAGACGTTTGGTTCTTTATATCCTCCTTGGAGAATTTGTGCGTCCTATCTTCCCGTCTGGATTTCCATGAACAGAGTGCCTGAAAAGAAAAAGAGTTGCTAAAAACGCTGAAAAAAAAAAAAAAAATTATGAAAAATGGCTATTCGTGGAATATTTTGATACGATTATTATGTATTTTTCGTATCTTGTTCCCGACCTTTATGGATGTGGTAACGGCTCCATTGACCTTGGTTCCCATACCGTTCAAATTATGAAAAATGGCTATTCGTGGAATATTTTGATACGATTATTACGTATTTTTCGTATCTTGTTCCCGACCTTAATGGATGTGGTAACGGCTCCATTGACCTCCACCACCTCATAGGGACCGATCCAAATAGGAGAGAACTTATTCTTCCTACTAGGGTTCTTGAGTAAGACCTTCTGTCCCACTTTCACCGCTATCGGGTTTATATTCTGATCGTAGGCCCTCTTAGATGTCTCTTTTGCCCTTTGGAGGCTTTCCCGAGCCAGCTCATGCGCTTTTTGTATCTGGTGTCGTAGCTGGTCCGGGTATTCAGGGAGATGACCCGTATTCTTTGGTGCTCTTCTGAGGTTAGTAGGCATCTCAAAAGAAAACCCGTACAAGCAATTCAACGGTGACAGCTTCGTAGACACGTGAGGTGTGTTGTTGTGCACGTGCATTGCTTGTCTGAGCCATTGATCCCAATTCCTCCCGTCGGTTTCCACGAAACTTCTCAGATACTCCGCAAGAGGTCTATGACTGCGTTCTAGAGAACCATTTGCCTGTGGATGATACGCAGTTATATGAACTTTTTTGATACCCAGGAGCTTGCAGGTTTCTGAAAACAGCCTAGAGGTGAAATTGGTACCATTGTCTGTCACTAAACACCTTGGAATCCTTTACCTCGTTATGATTTCATCATAAAAAGCTTTGGCTACTGACACTGCCTCAGCATCTGGAAGTGGGACGCATGCCATGTATTTCGTTAGATCATCCTGAAACGTCAGGATGTAACGATTACCGGAGTAGGTTATTGGTAGGGGCCCCACCATATCCATGTATACCTTGTCGAAAGGATACACTGGCGTGTCTGTCAGCTCCATCGGCATTTTCGTTAGTCTAGAACTTTTGTTCGCTTGGCATTTCGAACAGGCTTTAATGAACCGATCAATGTCCTTCTGCATACCTCTCCAACGAAATTGCTTTCTTATGCGCCAATAAGTCTTTTTCATACCCTGATGGCCTCCCAGAGCAGAGTTGTGAAAATCGCGCAATATCGTCTGGATTTCCTTTGGGTCGGTGAGCGTCTCAAAATTCTCCTTTTCTGGCATTTTCGCTAGGGTCGGAGGCGGAATTACTGTGTTATCTGCGCGAGTTTTACTACGAGTTTGAACGGCAGAAATTTTTTCGTCCCCGTTGGTGATCCTACTCAGAGCATCCGCGTTTACGTTATACTTCCCGGGCTTATATTCAATTTTATAGTCATACTCAGACAACTTGTGGTGAAAACGTACCAGCCGAGATGTAGGATCATTAACATTGAATACACCTTTTAAGGGACGATGGTCACTGTACACCGTAAACGGGCGCCCTAAAAGGTAAGAACGAAAATTATTGGTGGCCCACACGATGGCCAGCAGCTCTTTCTCTATAGTGGAATAATTTTTCTCGGCAGAATTTAGACCTCGGCTAGCATATGCTATGGGTTTATCCTCGCCTACCTTACCCTGAGATAATACTGCCCCCAACGCTTCGTTGCTTGCATCTGTGGTTAGAATGAACGGTTTCGTAAAATCGGGATATATCAGAAGAGGTGGTGAGGTTATTGCTTTTTTTAAGGCCTCGAAAGCAAACTGGCAGTCAGATGTCCAAACGAATGGGTTCTCTTTTCTTAATAACCTGTTATGGGTGCCGCTATGGCATAAAGATTTACAATGAACTTTCTGTAGTAATTGACAAAACCCAAAAATGATTGGATCTCCTTTATGTTCCTAGGAACAGGGTAGTCCATGACGCAACTTGTCTTTGCGGGATCCGGAAGAGCGCCTTCTTCTGAACATTTGTGCCCAAGATACACTACCTCACGGCACAGAAAATTGCATTTCTCGGTATTAAGTTTTAAATTATTGTCCCGCAACTGTGAAAAAATACGACTCAGTTTTTTGTTGTGTTCTGACAAGTTCCTTGCATATACCACGATATCGTCGAGGTACACGAAACAATCCAATCCGTGTAAACCTGTTAAAATGTGGTTCATTATCCTTTGGAACGTTGCAGGGGCTCCTGTCAGACCGAATGGCATTCGGTTGAACTCGTAGTGTCCCAGTCCAGTACTAAATGCAGTTTTTGGCTTGTCTCCTGGTTCAATTAGAACCTGATGGTAGCCACTGGCTAAATCAAGAGTTGAAAAATAGCGGCAATGTCCCAACTGGTCCAGAATATCTTCGATTCTGGGCAGCGGAAATGCATCCTTGATAGTAGCTTCGTTTAACTTACGAAAATCTACCACCACGTGCCACTTCTTTTTGCCATCTGCACCTGCTTTCTTGGGAACTACTAACAGCGGAGAATTCCATGGTGACTTACTTAAGGAGACAATGCCATCCGACAACATTTTAGCTACTTGCTTATTAATCTCGGCTTTATGTATTTGTGGTAGCCGGTACTGTTTCTGATTAATGGGTGGCTGGTCGGTCTTGGTGGGAATGGCGTGCTTTAATACAGTGGTATGCGATAACGGATCGCCCTCCAAATGAAAAATATCATTGTATTGTATGCATATATTTTCCACCGCAGCCCTTTCCTCGTCGTTAAGATCGTTTCCTACTTTTAAGACGTCTAACAATTGTTTGACCCTATCAGTGGCCGGCCCTGAAGCTACGTGGTTTATACGACTCACTGTTGAGGGTGCTACTTTGTACTTGTTAAAACGATGATAAACCGGAACGAAATTGTCGCATAGTGAGTAATCATCGAGAGTTGCGTTGATAACAGGGACATTTGTTGTATAATTTTTCACATTTACTAAAACGTTACCAATGTAAACGCCCGGACTTAACTCCTGGGACTCTACTAAAATCTCTCCTGTCTTGACTGGAACTTGTAACTGCAACACCTGCTGTGTGCGTGCCGGGACCATAAGAACTCTGTTCTGACTATTTGGTGCCGGTGTTACCCTATTTAGTTGGGCCAGGCTCTTCAGTGAGAAATCCGGGATGCACTCGTGCATACCGTTTAAGAATTTTAAAGTTTTTGCATTTGTATCAATAATGGATCGGTTCCATAAGATATCCCGACCTAATATTGCGTCTGCCGGAATTTCATTTAGATCGTTTACCAGATGCCATTTAGAAGCAAATGTCTGCTTAGGGTGTAGACCTAATTTAACGGTGCCCAGTGTCCTACTGGTTCCGCCAAACACTCCACCTAACTCCCTGATATCCTGCCTCTCTACATGATTCAGATGCTTCATTGCCGATAATCGTAACAAACTGGCATCGGCCCCCGTGTCCACTAGCGCTATGATCCTACCGGATTTTGCTAGGCGACAGGGAAACTCGATAAAGACATCGTCGTCCGCGTTCCTTGGCAATGTGTACAGGGTGGATTTTTTAAAACAACCCACGCCTATGTTTCTCACATTACTTAATGCGCCCGCTAAATGCTTTTGCATTCCGTACATGATTGTTTTTACCTTAAAATATGCTTGGCTTAGGTTCACTCGAATACATATGTATATAAGGTGTATCAATTCTAGACAATCGATGCAGCGGAGTGGGGTCTCTAATCCACGTTTTTTATTGTACTCTAAACTAGGATTCACTATGCTAGATTGTGTATTTTCTATTGTTTTAATATGTACCTTACTAAAATCTAATTTTTTTTTATTGATCTCTATACTAGGCTTCTCTATGCTAGCTTGTGTATTTCCTACCTTACTAAAATCTACCTTTTTCTTATTGATCTCTATTCTAGGCTTCTCTATGCTAGCTTGTGTATTTCCTACCTTACTAAAATCTACTTTTTTCTTATTGATCTCTATTCTAGGCTTCTCTATGCTAGCTTGTGTATTTCCTACCTTACTAAAATCTACTTTTTTCTTATTGATCTCTAAACTAGGCTTCTCTATGCTAGCTTGTGTATTTCCTACCTTACTAAAATCTACTTTTTTCTTATTGATCTCTAAACTAGGCTTCTCTATGCTAGCCTGCGTAACCTTTACAGAACTAAAATCTGTTTTACTAGTAACAACTTGGCTATTCTTCCTACTATTAAGATTAACGTCCCCGCTAATCTTAATTGTTTTAGGTTTTTTCTTTAATGAGCCCTTAACAGTATTAAGTTTATGACAAGCTGGGGATGAATTAGCTTGTTCTCTTTTCAGTTCTACCGGGGCGCAGTGCTGTTGTTCTGACTGGCCCCTGGGTCGTTTCCCGTTTGTTTCTCCAGGTAATTCTTCTTGCTATAACAAGTATCCTCGATATGGCCGATCCTAGCGCACCAATCACACTTTAGTCGCTTCGTGCCGCTTGGCTTACTAGCTTGCGTTGCGAAAATACCCGTACGAGGACAATTTTTGATACTATGCCCGTATACCTCGCATGTCTCGCAATGAGGAGTGTTTCTCCTTTGCCTGCAATCTGCGTAGGTATGATTGTCTGTTCCGCAAAATCCACAAGTCACTCTGAAGGACAGTTGACTGATCTGTGGTTGAGTTTGTTCTTCCGTGTGATAGTTGTAAACATGTGGAGGTGTGTAACCGATTGGGGGTGTAATTGCTGGATGAGGGGCACCATACTGCTGATAAGGCATCTGGGCGCCTTGAAAAATTGGCTGCCTGTATACCTGTGAATGCTGAGCTGGGGGAAACTGATGCGTAAACTGCGTTGGAACAGTTGAAGATGGCATCATTGAGTAATTTGCACATTGAATCGGTGCGGTCGAGGTGTTAAAATGGGGATTTATCATCAACGAGGTTTTTAAAGCCATCGCCGCTAGATTATCGATGGACTCCTCGGTGCTCATGAGCATAAACTGCCGAAGAGTTGGGTCGATTAATCCCATTTTAAAAGTGTTAATCCCAGTCTTTCTCACCTCCGACAATAATGCCACAGAATCGGCCGCATTATACTGCGACTCGATGATTTCCTGTGCCGTTGTCAGAAGGTTACTAAGACGCCTAGAAAAAGCCTTGATGTCTTCCGTAACGATTTGACGTGCAGTCTTGATTTCTAGCAGTACACTATCAAGGGTCCTCGCTGTCAAATACTCATTCCTTATTAGTGTTTTGAATTCCCCAAGTGTTTTTAGTTGTTTCCCCCGTACCAACTCAAAAGCATCCCCAACCAAACGAGTAGATAGGAGGGAAATGAAAATGTCCTCATTTTTCCCGTCCAACTCGCATGCATTTATGAACTCGTGTACTCGACATGATAGCTCCGATGACCGTGTTCCATTAAACATGGGAACCAGTCGGGACACCGTCTTTCCTATTGCCTCGTAACAAGCCATGTCGTCCTCCCAGTGGTCTTTGTTTGTTTGCTCTTGAGTTTTGATCGTGGTTGCGTTTTCCGACGAAATTTCCAAATGAGTGGTTTCCAACTTTGTTTCTAATTCTTGTATCTTTCTGCGCAGGGCTAACTGAGCCTCGTAAGGTGCTATACCTTCGGCTTTGCTGCGTAGCTCCCTTATAGTTTCCTGTAGTAATTTACACGACTTGTCCCTTTCTACTATTTCCTTTTTTAAAACCCCTAGCTTCGTTCTATATTTATCTAATAATTTTTCTGTTTCTACAGCTTTTTCCTCAGCTTCGGCGTTCTCTATGTTTTCAGCCTGTTGTTGTAGGTGGTACTGCGCAATGCGTTTATCTCTTTCCCTAAGTTCGATTATTAGCTCCCGATTTTTCCCGACAAGACTATCGTTGGATTGTTTTGTCACCTCTAGTAAATGTGCCAAAACTGCATCGGTAGTTTCTAACCGAGTTAGCTTTCCCCACTGAGATGATATTTGGGTATTAATTAATTCGAATACACTCCTAGAAGTCCTACTCTTAATTTCACTTAAAAGAGTGAGATTGAACGTATTCACTAAATCCTCCCGATCCCTTTTATCCTTTTCGTGCTGGGCTATTTCTTCTTTTAAAACCTGTATTTCGAGGTTTTCCATTAATTGTGTTTAAAAACTTTGCGGAAACATTCAAGACCGACCAAAAAATCCCGTTGAACAACACTTAGGAGCGCACAAACCTCAGAAAAACAAACATCAATAATCATCCTTAAACCATAATGTGTGAAATGAAAAATAATCGTTTATTTATCAAGTATCAAAAACTAATCATTTTATTTTTGTTTATGGACGCTTTCTTCGTTTTTTGCTTCCTCTCTTCCTGGGCCTTTATGTGCTTCTTTTAATTTTTTTAGATCCTCCAGAAGTTTCCGTTTGAGCTCTAAATCCGTAGTAATTGTTATTACCCGGTGAAGTTCACCCCTGGCTCTCCTTTGTCTAACCTGTCTACCACCCCTGCGTACCTTCTTCCGTCGTACAGCTGGCTGTTGTTTGTTACTACCCGAGTATCTTCCTATGTCTCGAGGTTTTGGGCCAATAGAAGGATTCTCCAAAATCTCCCTCTGCAATCTCTGGCGCCTGTCGGAATCCTCTGTGCTAATAGTCGATTGGCTCATACTACCCCGATAAAAAATAAGAGAAACCCAATCGTCAGTTCAAATACTAAATAAAATTTTAAAACTTAATTTCCAAAAATATACTGATATTAAAAAACATTATATTGCTATTAGCAATATAGTGGAAATTAGCTACATGTAAATATGTAGACCGAAAATAAGTCCGTTTGAAAAACTAGAAACGGCTGAAAAAATTTTAACTGAAAGTAGTTCTCATAATTGCGAGTCTTCCTAAAAACTTCTTCGCAATTAAACTACTTTCTTAGTAAAATAGATTCGACTTGTTAGTATAAATACTATCAAGTTGAATACCGGCTGCGCCAATGTTGTGTTGCTGAACACTAATGCTGTGTTCGTGAACACTTCGGTTAGTCCCAACTGCTGTCTGGGACCCGGTGAGTTGTTCTCCGGCACATCATTCCTGAGTGCCAACGGTGGAGATTGTTGGGACGTGGCTTCTCATATTTGATGAGCCGACTAGTCCATTTTGCTGATCTGTAAAGGAATAGAATTTAAGGGTTCTCACCTGAAGATTTAATAATAAGTTTTTCTTTCCGCTATAGTTTTAAAAATACTTTATTTCAATGTTGTGTTCTGACAAGTCTTAAAAGAAACTGCGGGCTTATTACTAATTACAACTAAACTTATATATTAAAAAAGTGCCGACTGACACGGAATTAAGTATTGTGTTCCGCGTTGGGAAAATACTCAATTCTATGTCATTCGGCTGATATTGACGAGCTTCCGGATGTAGGTCTTGGCCTCGGTCGCATATTGCATATCGAGGCATGAAGTTCCAAACAATCGTATTTGTTTTTAACTTCAACCTCGATCAAGCAATATGAACCGGCGCTTAAGTCCAGATCCGCAAGTCAGCAATATTTCTTATTACAAACTTAATGCTACCGGCATTCCCGGCAGGTCAGTAAACAAACCGAGCTATTTACGTCCATACATTTAATGCAGCTCGAGTTCGTTCGCATTATGAAACTGACCTACCGGAAATAAAGAGACAAGAGTAAGCTCAAGCATTCGAATTAAATAGCGAAAATAGAGATGCTGGGCATGTGCTAGGCACAACAGCTCTTAAGGCTAAATCGTCTTACTATTTCGGGTAGCTGCCATACAAAAAATCACTGCGTGTTCAAGAATGTTGCCAATAACTTTGGAACACCTTAAGAGGGTTAGTGACTTGACGAGTTTTCATACAAATTCATTTACCTTTTTCTCAAGAACCGCCCGACCGAATTTAATCAAACTTTTTACACATATTATGTTAGTAAATTTAATGCTACTGAATGAAGGAATTTGAAAAATATAAAAAACTAATTGACTTATAAGCTTTGAAAGTTAAAAACTTTTTCATACTTTTTAAACTTAAAAAAAAATATTTAGAATAGACTTTTTAAAAATTCCTTTCGAGAAAAAGGAACATTTATGGAAAAAAACTATTCAGGAGAGCGAAAAAACTAAAATCGTTTAGTTTTTATCTTTTTCAATGGTTTTCTCTCTAAGTTGAAATTTTTTTTTTTATTTTAGTAATACAAATCACACAGATGGCATTGTTTCTGTGTTCAAACCTTCTTCTGTTTTTTATCTGATTATGTGTTGTTTTTCATTTGAAATATAATAATAAATACATATGAAAATGTATACATAATAACAAAATATTACCGAACTTTCCCACTTTGAACTAACTTTTTGATCACTTGTACCAATCGGAAAAATCTGCAGTTTGTTGTATTTTGTGTAGAATTGAATGCAGAAAAATAATAAAGTATTAACAGAAATTCGATAATTTTTCGTATCCAAGTAACTATGAACTCTTAATTTTGTATACATTGGATTTTCAAACGTTCTATTTAAATGAATGAATATGTTAGATCCCACGAGACCTTGCTATACAAAAATCCTGTCAAAAAATGATCATAAAGAAATTCCGTTACTTAGTCCTTTGTATAGCTGCCATACCAATATCCTGTAAAAATGACTTCACTTAAATTAACGGAAGTCACTATATCTCAAGAAATCGTTCAGTCACAAATCCGGAATTTTGTACAAATTAGTTTTGAGTGAAATGTCACTAGTCAGAGAAATCATACTACTCCTACTCCCACACAAAAAGTCTTTAAAACACGTGTTCAAGATTATTTTTCCGATAGCTTTGAATGTTCAAACTAGGAATTTGAAATTTTGTACAAATTAATTAAATGGTTGCAGGTAAAAGGTTAAGTATGCTAGATATCGAGTGAGTCCTTCCTGCATATTCCATTTGAAACTTCTTCAAAATTAAAGTAGATATGAAATTGAACACTGATGATATTGTCTTTTAATTCCTAGTTGCAACCAAACTAGTTTCCTTAATAAAGGACAATGCACTTCTGATTCTACTTTATCCCCAGTATCAGTTCAGTATTTCTCCAGAGTATCTTACAATTGGCTTGCAACGATCGTGACTGCAGTATGATTTTCAAATAATTTCACTGCACTTAGCCACGAAAAAAAGGAGGAGCAAAGAAGAGGAAGGTGAGATGATCTAGCACCTCTAACGAACAACATTTTTTAAGAGCTCACGTACCCCTGTCCGCGCTGAAAACCGAGTAAATTTGAAAAATTATTATAAATGTTATCTGGTGAAAAAACATTTTTTTTCTTAAAAGTATAACAAACTAAAATCTGTAGGAAACAATTTTTTTTTAAATTCTGGTGTACCTTTGTGAGCCCTTAAGGGGTCTTCCTACCATGACCGCTCGAAAAATGGGTGTTTTTTAAAAAATTCATAACTTCGAAAGTACAAAAGAAATTTTTTTAATTTTTGGACACAAGGTACATTACAATTTGAGGAACGTTCGACATAATTTTTAATAAAAAATAAAAAAAAATGGCGGCGCTATCCACATTTCCCCGGAGGCCCTCCGCACAAGAGAAGGGATATGATGTCATCGTTTTCTCCATTAATATGCATCAGAAAAAAAAAAAAAAAATGGGCTTGTTCGTGGGTAGTGTAGCTAGAATGTAGCGTAGCGATTTTTTTTTAAGATTTTTTTTGTAGTTTTGGTGAGCCGAAGTAAAAAAAATTGCATTTTTTCCTAAGAAAAACGTCAATAAAAAAAAAACTAATGTAGCAATCTTAAAAATCCTACGCTACACTTTCCATAATACTGCTAAAAGTATTGTGTTAAAATTTCAGAGCCATCGGCAAACTAGTTTACGAGATATCGTGTTACGAGTTCTGAAAAGAGTAGTTTCGAGATAAACGCAAAAGAAAGTAAGCTTATTTGCTGTATCGCAAGGGTTTTCGTCGGTTGTCGTGCAGAAAATGTAGCTGTAACTTCGGCAATTTTGCGATTTTCAATACCGCCAATGGCTTAAAATGTGCTAAAAGCTTTTTATAAAAGAATCAAAAAATAAATTTAAAAAAAAAATGTCCATGGTAGGAAAACGCCTTAAATGATTCCTTATGATTTACAGTAGAGATCAGATTTCAAAGGACACGCTCTTGAAAAAGGAAGTCAAATGGAGGAGAAAACGAGGTCTTCGCATCTCCCTGGAGAGTACTCCAGGGTTATTCAAGGGACTTTTAATAGTTGGGCGAGTACTCCAGAATTAGTTCCATGAGATACCTCGTTTTAAACTCTAGCCTAGAAGTACTAGAATACTCTTGCAAAAAGGTGGTCAAATGCAAATTGATATTTATAATAAGTATTCTACTAACGATATAATTTTTTTGGACAATTTGGACAAACGGATCGAGGTGTGCCGTAGGAGCATTTGAGTAATATTCTTTCCAATACTTATAGCTACTTTCACAGTGCGAACTTAAGCTTTGGCTTAGTTGAACCAGAGCCGGTAACTTAAGCTTTAGTTCAAGACAATACTGTTTCACATTCGAAGTTTGAGTATTGTTAATCAGAACACTGCTTAGTGACAAGGGCGGATAAGAAATGGAGTCAACATTTTATGGCTTTTGAGGTAAACATCCCCGTGAGTCTTATTTTGAAATATAAAAATGCCAACAGGAAAATTACATTTGCCATTTGACACTTCGCCTACTTCAAATCCGAGCTCAAACTTAAGCTCTCGTGTCTACTGGCTTAAGCCTACACCTTTTCAACATGTATTTCAGATTATATAATATTAATTTCAGATTAGGTAAATTGTATTTCAGAATAGTGAGTTGTATTTCAGATTAGGTAAATTGTATTTCAGAATAGTGAGTTGTATTTCAGATTATGTAAATTGTATTTCAGAATAGTGAGTTGTATTTCAGATTAGGTAAATTGTATTTCAGAATAGTGAGTTGTATTTCAGATTAGGTAAATTGTATTTCAGAATAGTGAGTTGTATTTCAGATTATATAAATTGTATTTCAGATAGTGAGTTGTATTTCAGATTAGGTAAATTGTATTTCAGAATAGTGAGTTGTATTTCAGATTAGGTAAATTGTATTTCAGAATAGTGAGTTGTATTTCAGATTAGGTAAGTTGTATTTGAGAATAGTGAGTTGTATTTCAGATTAGGTAAATTGTATTTCAGAATAGTGAGTTGTGTTTCAGAGTACGTAAGTTTGAATTCAGAAAACGTAAGTTGTATTTCAGAATACGTAAGTTTGAATTCAGAAAACGTAAATTGTATATCAGATAGGTACCCTTGCATTCTTTATCAGAATGTTGACATTTAAAGTAATTATTGTATTGAGATCGCATTAAGTATAGGGGGAGTCCGGGAGACTTGACCATATGGGAGAGATGAACCACCTGAAATATCTCTTTCAATTTTCCCTTCAGGATGGGGGGTTAAGGTTCACGCGATACGGATCATGGGTTACTTGCATGTCACAGAAAAAGATGATAATCGGCAATTTGTTTCGGCCGTCAGTGATCGTGAATTATTGCTCCAGAAGCAAAAATAAAATTTCTTGTTTATATCATCGCCATTCCTTTATCTACATATAAAGATTTGTACAGACATTCGATCTTAATTGCACCATAAATTATCGCTGTTTGAGACAATCGAAGTTTTATTATTCTATTGTTAATCGCATACACTATGGGAAATTAAGTCTTATTATTTCGATTATCAACTTAAATGTTATGTAATATGTGTTCTGAATTTCAATTGATATACTCTGAAATACAATTTACGTTTTCTGAATTCAAACTTACGTATTCTGAAATACAACTCACTATTCTGAAATACAATTTACGTATTCTGAAATACAACTCACTATTCTGAAATACAATTTACCTAATCTGAAATACAACTCACTATTCTCAAATACAATTTACCTAATCTGAAATACAACTCACTATTCTGAAATACAATTTACCTAATCTGAAATACAACTCACTATTCTGAAATACAATTTACCTAATCTGAAATACAACTCACTATCTGAAATACAATTTATATAATCTGAAATACAACTCACTATTCTGAAATACAATTTACCTAATCTGAAATACAACTCACTATTCTGAACTACAATTTACCTAATCTGAAATACAACTCACTATTCTGAAATACAATTTACCTAATCTGAAATACATCTCACTATTCTGAAATACAATTTACCTAATCTGAAATACAACTCACTATTCTGAAATACAATTTACATAATCTGAAATACATGTTGAAAAGGTGTAGTACTGTGTTCCGAGCGAAACAAAATGAGCTGTCAAAGTCCATATGAGAAAAATTAAAATTTCATTCATTTTTCGCAAGGAAATATTTCGTTCGGTTTTCAGTACTGTGTTCATGGACGAAGTGGACATTTGCCATAGTCACTACTAAATGGCGCTCGGTTTCGTTTCGAAGGGTACTAAACCATTGTAATGCGAGCAAAATATTTAACAACTCAAAATTTTCAATAATTCGCTGTCAATTCAGTTAACTTGTGCTCGGGAAATTTTGTGTGAGTTATATTTTGTTGTATTGTGTGCCGGGATTGTGATTTGTTAATAATATTTTAATTTTTTCAAATTTCGTGTGCTTTTATTTTACTGACATCTAGTAGCAAACTGTATAGTAGGTCTGTTCTTTTTGCATGCACTTTTTACACTTTCTTACATTTTCTTACACTAGCTCTGGAGCGAGTGCAGAAAAGTGTAAAGAGTGAATGGGGGGTGTCATTGCAGTGACGTCAAATGTTGTTAAGAATAGTTAGTGCAAAATAGTGTAAAAAGTGCTGTAACGATTAGGTTCGCAGAACGTCCGGAAGACTTGGCCTTCGTCTTTAATTTGGACGTAAAACCTGGCGGACGGAAAGTCACCCTCCATCTCTCGGAAGAAGTCGACATTTCTTCACCAAAATGAAGGGTAACTTTCCTATGTGTATCGTTGACTATGCGTCATTGGACACATTAGTCCCACGGATGACCACTGAAACGGCTGAGCATCTAGCATAAAAGCACGTGCTAGCTCGTCGGATGGGGTGGATTTGCCGTTTCGATCCGTGAACCGATTAATTATGCTCGGTGGGCCGACGAATGGGTTTGAGAACTCCCATTCTATCTGTCAGCGGGCTTGAAAGGATTGTAGGTGAGGGGGCCAGAAGCACGTAGGGTGCGGAAAAGAGGGTGGAGGAAGTTATGTATGAGGAGGGAACATCCAGGGTGAGATCATCCGACGAATGATCAATTAATATAACCACTATGTGTAGGTATTGAATTGTCAGGGTATAATAAAAGGAATAATCCGTCCAAAGACGGGTACCTTGGGGCCCAGTCAGGTTAAAACCAAAGGCGGAAATAATCGCCAATTCAATGCGTGCTCTCTTAACCGGACAAGAGTCTTAAGTTCCTGAGTGTCCGCTTATAGGAACTTCCACGGTAGTAGCAAACTGACTAGTACTACCATTTTTTCCTGACACCGTCTTGCTTAATTCCAAATTTTTCCAGGATGCAACTGTTAGATAGCTTCGGTAATTAGTTGCCTGCTTTTTTTCTTGTTCGCTCAATGACCCATCAACACACAAACACTGAACACGAATACAAAACGAAATAAGTTCGAATACAAAACTTTGTGTTTTAAGAAAAAAAGAAATATATTATTCGTATAATGAGCATAGTTTACATGTATTATAATGAAACTGTAAAAAAATGGCATGATAGTGTAGTTTTTAGTACAAACTGGTTTTTGATATTAAAATGAAAAATGCGATTTTTTTTTTTTTGTTCTGTCTAATTTGAGAAAAATGGAATGAAATAAATGTCCCTTTAGTTAAGTACTAAAAGAAATAAATGATGCTATCCAAATACATTCCGTTAAACTACTGCGTTATTAGCTTGTGATAACCATTGCAAGGAAACGTTGTGAATTAAATCTAGCCGCCTTTAATGCATAATACGAATACATCACGGAATGAACACAATAGTTCATCACAATAAACCATCGAGCTGATGCGGTGTACTCGGTGTAAGAGAAGCATGAGTAAATTAGTACGGTGAAATGATGATACCAATGTAAAAATATCAGTGGCTGTTTTCGAAGCACTATGAAGAGCGTATCACCCAGTTTCGCACGACACGTGTAACCGGTATGCGGAGGAGTAGGCGGTACGGTAGCCGGCAAAATTAGCGCAGTCGGTGAATTAGTGGACGTATTTATCGAAGACGTTGTTACAGTGGACGTATGAGTTGTAACAACATGACCGCCAACAGCCGATGAGCTTCCTCCGTTCATTTGAGCTGCAGTTTGACTCGCTATTGTCGATAGTTTCGTAGCGGAGATTGTTCCTAGTCCGGCCACCCGCAACGCGCAAACTTTACTCCTATGCGGCTGAACGACATCGCTGACCTTGTTTTTTTCCCTGATTGTAGATTTCGTGAGGCTGTTCTTTGATGATTGGTGCGATCACTTCTAATTTATCGATACCCTTGACAAGTGTCTGATCGACATAGTGAATTGGACGATCGAATTTTCGAAACGGTCGGTGCCACTGTGCTGACCGCCCTATGGACGGCATCTTCGGCGGTACCAAAATGCCCAATTGAACAAACGATTGTGTCTTTTAACCTTTTTCATTCGCGCGTAGTCCAATCGACAGACTAAAATACGAAAGTTCTTCACGAACAGGATAAATAATTGCTCTATAAACGAAGACTCTAGAGCACAACCATTATCGCACAGAGAGTCAGACACAACTGAGTGGATTGAACAGTGCGCACCAGTTCTTCAGACTTTAACTGTTATTTCTTAAAATAAACTGACGAGATGCTACGACCGCCAAAACCGCAGAAACTCGATGTATTTGCCTTTAATACATTTCATGACTCCATTTTACACTTAGCAGCGCGTGTGTTTACGGATAAACCGTATATTGGGTGCCGGAATAGAGAGAAAAAAAAACGGTACCTGCCTCGATGACACTCACCTCGTGTACGGTACCCTCCTGTGATGATCCTGTGTCCTTCTTTTTATCTTCCTGCGATGGTTTCCACGTTTTTTATATATACGCACGCGCACTTGAGACAAAAAAAAAAACTAAACTGCTGCCTCGGCTTCTGATGGCTGCTCTTGCACGTCTTGATGCGGCTGTGGTTCGGCGTTGACTGGGGCGAGCGTCATCTGTCTCGCTCGCAAGTGCGCGGTAGTTCTCTCCTCCGCCACCGTGGGTCCGGGCGCTGCGCGCGTTCCGGTGATGTCCGTTGGGTTTTGAATTTAAAAAAAAACCGCGGGCGGCTCGTTACAAATACCCACAGGATCCTGGGCAAGGCCCGTCCGATGCACAGAAGGCTTCAAAAGGAGACGCCTATGTCGATTCTCCCGCGCTGCTGAAATGTTGCTCCCTCGCTGCGGTCACAAAAAAAAAATTGATCCGTCGATCCGGATTTTTTTTTTTTTTTTCTATTATTTTTTTTTTTTTTTGTGGTTTGAATACTTAGTCCATCTTTTTATTGCTTTTAATTTTTTTTTTTTTTTTTAAATGTGTAAATGTTTTAATTTGTTTGCATTTGAAATATTTTTTACATAATTTTTTCTTTCGTGTTACACCAAAAATATGATATATATTTTATTGTTGTCTTGCTTAAAACTAATTTTTTATTTTAAGAGCTAATCTAATGAAAATATTTCGTTTACAATATGTAAATTATTAAAAAAAATTACAATAGAAAGTAATATGTACTTCAAGCGTGATTTCTTATTTTTTTTTCCACTTTAAATAGGTTTTTATTTTTATTCCAGCTTCATCTACATATTTTCGATAAATTTTACTTGTTCACTATTATCTACATAATTATAGTTGAATTAATTTTAGCGTTTAGTATTTAAATGTTTTTACAAGAACTCTTCTTCCAGACCTGGCGGCGGCGGTTCTTTAATCCATCGTGGTTTCTTGTTTGGCGTCTCTGATGTCGGTGAGTCGGGTCGAGTCGATTCGGCTGATTTACTGTTGCTACTTGTTAATTCCATTCCATCAGGAACCATACTTAAAAGCTCGGCTTCACTAAGTTGCGCTAGTCGGCTCGAGGATTGTGTTATATTTAAAGTCGGAGGCAATGGGGGTGCGGGTATAGGTTTATAGGCAGGTGCTGGTGCCGCTATCGGAACATACTCCTCATCGGCGGCACTACTTATCAGTGAACCGATAATAGGAGGAGGTGGAACTGGTGTAGGTGTCGAATCCTGTGACGGTTTAATGCTTGCTAAAATTTGTTGCAAATTAGATGGAATGGATATGCTATCAAGAGCCGGCTTGAAGCCAGTTGGCGATCCCGAAGGCGAATAAGCTTCTGATTTTTGTTCCATTCCAAGCATGCCGGCAATTTCGATTTTTTGAGCCTCGATTTGACGATTTATTTCGTCCATCTTTCTTTTCAGATCGTTACCCATGGTTTTGTGCTACTTATAGTTTTTGGTAGCACGGGTGCACAGAGCTCGTCATCGTCGGTGCTTCCACCCGGCGAATACGGTTCATCAGCATCATCGGCTGTGTACGCTTGTTTCGTGATTTTTTGTTTTGGCGAAAGGATAGCATTGATGTCAATGGAATCGTCACTTTTTGGTGGCAATCTTGTTGACGTTATTATGCTTTTGTTTCCGCCTTTTTCGTAATTTTAATTTTGGGGCTGGTCGGTGGAGTAAAGCGCTTCTGGTCTGATGAAACAATTGATGTTTTCGATATCACAGATGTTGGTTCCGATTTTCGTGCAATTTTGGGCTGAGAATGATGTCCAGATGTTGATGAAGAAGATGAGGTGTTTACTGCAGCGGGTCGCTTTCCCATAATACTAATTACTATTCCCAAAAGTAAATCGGGTCGTGTTTCATCGTCGAAGAACTCGCCGTTTTCTTGAGGCTGCAGTATTGCTGGCAACGATTTTCTCGCGCCCAATGGCAAAATGTAGAAATCTTTAATGTTCGGCGAAATGGTTTTGACCACTCCCAATCGCTTGCGATTATCCAAATACATATAAAGTGCCGAATATGCGGTATTCTCCGATTCACATGATGGTACGAATCGTATAATAACGATTTCCTTCTTCTTGATTTTTCCGATATAGTCCCAAACAGTATCCGGACTTATACGGCCGACAACATCCAGTTCGACGGGTAATTGCTTGTCCAGATCTGTAGTGACTCCAGCCACGGGTTGTATCACAATTTGAAAGGTTGCAACATCGATCATATTTATGCTGCCGCTCCACAGTATCGCTGCCAAATCCGCTGAATATTTCCGATATTGATCCTCGCTCGCTGTTGGGATATTCACGGTGCTGGTGGGCTCCTGATCGCTATCGGCACTTGCAGAATTTTCAGTAGTTTTTGCAGTTGATTTAGGGGCAGTTGTCGCCGCTGTTGTAGCTGTTACCGACGATGGTTTTGTTTCGGGTTTTTCTTTTTCTGTTGCTAAATTTGCCGCCTGCTCAACAGTTTTTGTTGATTCGAGAATTTGATCGATTAGATTGTAGTCCTTCTTTGCAGTGTCTGGAATTTTTATTTCCAATTTTGGTTTGAAATCTCTCTCTTTCGTCTTAGCGAAGTGTTTGAGATTTCCTTTCGGTTTCAGATCGGGTTTTTCTGTTTTATCCTGATTAGGCTGTTCTTTTTTCTCGTCCCTCTTGTTCGATAGAATCTTACTAGAAACTATTTCACGTTTATCTTTCTCTTCCTTATTTAATTCACGGCGCTCTTCGCGATGTGGACTTTTATGTCGACGCTCTCTGCTCCGACTCCTGCTACGTCTCCGCGATGATTTGTGTTTTTCTTTAGGTCTACCGCGCACTTGCGAGCGAGACAGATGACGCTCGCCCCAGTCAACGCCGAACCACAGCCGCATCAAGACGTGCAAGAGCAGCCATCAGAAGCCGAGGCAGCAGTTTAGTTTTTTTTTGTCTCAAGTGCGCGTGCGTATATATATAAAACGTGGAAACCATCGCAGGAAGATAAAAAGAAGGACACAGGAGGGTACCGTACACGAGGTGAGTGTCATCGAGGCAGGTACCGTTTTGGCGGTCGTAGCATCTCGTCAGTTTATTTTAAGAAATAACAGTTAAAGTCTGAAAAACTGGTGCGCACTGTTCAATCCACTCAGTTCTGTCTGACTCTCTGTGCGATAATTGTTGTGCTCTAGAGTCTTCGTTTATAGAGCAATTATTTATCCTGTTCGTGAAGAACTTTCGTATTTTAGTCTGTCGATTGGACTACGCGCGAATGAAAAAGGTTAAAAGACACAATCGTATGTTCAATTGGGCATTTTGGTACCGCCGAAGATGCCGTCCATAGGGCGGTCAGCACAGTGGCACCGACCGTTTCGAAAATTCGATCGTCCAATTCACTATGTCGATCAGACACTTGTCAAGGGTATCGATAAATTAGAAGTGATCGCACCAATCATCAAAGAACAGCCTCACGAAATCTACAATCAGGGAAAAAAACAAGGTCAGCGATGTCGTTCAGCCGCATAGGAGTAAAGTTTGCGCGTTGCGGGTGGCCGGACTAGGAACAATCTCCGCTACGAAACTATCGACAATAGCGAGTCAAACTGCAGCTCAAATGAACGGAGGAAGCTCATCGACTGTTGGCGGTCATGTTGTTACAACTCATACGTCCACTGTAACAACGTCTTCGATAAATACGTCCACTAATTCACCGGCTGCGCTAATTTTGCCGGCTACCGTACCGCCTACTCCTCCGCATACCGGTTACACGTGTCGTGCGAAACTGGGTGATACGCTCTTCATAGTGCTTCGAAAACAGCCACTGATATTTTTACATTGGTATCATCATTTCACCGTACTAATTTACTCATGCTTCTCTTACACCGAGTACACCGCATCAGCTCGATGGTTTATTGTGATGAACTATTGTGTTCATTCCGTGATGTATTCGTATTATGCATTAAAGGCGGCTAGATTTAATTCACCACGTTTCCTTGCAATGGTTATCACAAGCTAATAACGCAGTAGTTTAACGGAATGTATTTGGATAGCATCATTTATTTCTTTTAGTACTTAACTAAAGGGACATTTATTTCATTCCATTTTTCTCAAATTAGACAGAAAAAAAAAAAAAAAATCGCATTTTTCATTTTAATATCAAAAACCAGTTTGTACTAAAAACTACACTATCATGCCATTTTTTTTACAGTTTCATTATAATATATGTAAACTATGCTCATTATACGAATAATATATTTCTTTTTTTTTTCTTAAAACACAAATTTTTGTATTCGAACTTATTTCGTTTTGTATTCGTGTTCAGTGTTTGTGTTTTGATGGGTCATTGAGCGAACAAGAAAAAAAAGCAGGCAACTAATTACCGAAGCTATCTAACAGTTGCATCCTGGAAAAATTTGGAATTAAGCAAGACGGTGTCAGGAAAAAATGGTAGTACTAGTCAGTTTGCTACTACCGTGGAAGTTCCTATAAGCGGACACTCAGGAACTTAAGACTCTTGTCCGGTTAAGAGAGCACGGAGATTAAGGTTCATTTCGCGTTGGTGTCGATAAAACTTTTGTATCAAGGATCTGCTTTTCTCTTCTCAGTCAGTAGGTAAATGAGTGCCTAGATGGTTAAGCCCCTCCTTAGACCCAGTATACCTTGAAGTTCTGTTACAAAAAAAAAAAACCAGAATACAGTAGTAGTTTTTCGGAAGTGTCGCTGTTAATATTAGTAGATCATTTTTGTCGTCTGCCACCAATTCGGTGAGATTCAATCAATCAATATTTGTTGGTTTATCCACTTAATGCTTAACAGCTTATCATTTATGATTTCGAGAATAGTTAATTCAGTTGGGTGAGATTCATTTTACAGATAACTTTTGAAGACATGCTTGAAAAAAACATGTTACCTCTTGGACTATTATTTTTCCAACGACATAAATTAACTTTGGATAGAACACACCGAGATTTCCTAGAATGATTCTGTTGGCACTTAAGATTCTGCTTCTGCCAGTCGCTCCGCTATTCGTTGCCTTTGTGATTAGACATAGCAAAACCAAGCAGATCCAGTTTTAGAAAGTTCGGAGTATAGCGTTCTTTTTGGCAATCCTTCCGTTTATTTCCATAAAACTGATAGATTAGACCGATATGTTTTCTGGAGGAAGAAATTTCCAAGTTTCTGGGTGAAGGTTAAGGAATTTAAGGGGGTTAAAAAACTTATATAAATTTTCTTGATCAATCTGGTCTTCTTTAACGCGAATACATTAGATCTTTCGATTGTTTTTAAATAATTTTTTTTATACATTATTTAATAAAAGAAATTCTTCTTCGAACAGTCATCCTTCAGTATTGAATTGGCGATCATTTCCGCCTTTGGTTTTAACCTGACTGGGCCCCAAGGTACCCGTCTTTGGACGGATTATTCCTTTTATTATACCCTGACAATTCAATACCTACACATAGTGGTTATATTAATTGATCATTCGTCGGATGATCTCACCCTGGATGTTCCCTCCTCATACATAACTTCCTCCCCCCTCTTTTCCGCACCCTACGTGCTTCTGGCCCCCTCACCTACAATCCTTTCAAGCCCGCTGACAGATAGAATGGGAGTTCTCAAACCCATTCGTCGGCCCACCGAGCATAATTAATCGGTTCACGGATCGAAACGGCAAATCCACCCCATCCGACGAGCTAGCACGTGCTTTTATGCTAGATGCTCAGCCGTTTCAGTGGTCATCCGTGGGACTAATGTGTCCAATGACACATAGTCAACGAAAAACACATAGGAAAGTTACCCTTCATTTTGGTGAAGAAATGTCGACTTCTTCCGAGAGATGGAGGGTGACTTTCCGTCCGCCAGGTTTTACGTCCAAATTAAAGACGAAGGCCAAGTCTTCCGGACGTTCTGCGGACCTAATCGTTACAGTGCATGCAAAAATAACAGACCTAGTACATTTCACTCTACTCGAAGGTGTCTTTTTCGTTCGTGCTCGTTTTGCTGAACACAGTGCTATACTTTAAGTTGAATAGCGATTTGAACTCTGCTCAAGCCTTTAAACACAACTGTTAACCAGTGATACCAGTTGAGCAGAGGCGTCAGTTGAATTAGAAACTTAAGCTCGCACTGTGAAACCGGCCCTTAATCGCCATGGAGCAAACAATATTTTTTAATAAAATGTTCATTAACTCCGACATCCTCTTGTTTTAAATTTTTATTTATCTTCGGAATGCATTATTAAACACCCTTTATTTGAACTGTATAAATTTTTATATTTTGTTTGTTCATTATTTTTAGAGTACACTTTTGGTGAACAATACAGCTAAAATGGAACAAGAGTTGGGTACCACAGCATATCGTTAAGAATTGCCAAAAATTACAAAATTTGTGACCTGTACCGATTCTTTCTTATAAATTGTTGTAGGTACATGAAGAATTAGTTAAAAAAATAAAATTTAAATTCAATTATTTGTTTCTACCTCACTTTTTTTTTATTAATTACAGTATGTTAAAGATTTCGAAAAAATAGTGTCTGAGTCCTCTTTGAACATTCATATCTCTATTCTCTATTCTAGCTAAAATAATAAAATAGGGCTTATTTTAAAGAGTGAGGTTATCGTAATATAAAACATAACGCAGTCACGATCGGCTGCAAGCCAATCGTATGATACTCTAGATGAAATACTGAACTCCGATTTATATTTTAGTTGGAAATATATCAAAAGAATGAGGAGAGCACAAGCAATTATTACATGACCTTTTACTTACAGGTAGAAATTATTGTATAGTTGCTACTCGATTTTTTGATTTATAGTGAGTTCCATAAAGTAAGCTAGGACATTTTACAGAATTTTTGTATGGCAACTACATGAAGGACTTATGGAATATTTTTCATATTAATAGTTTCAGCTGCGACTATTATAAAATTAATGTGTATAAAATTTCAAAGTCGTAACTTAAAGTGTTCTAAAGTTATCGTTCAATATTGGTGAACATGTTTATTAAGGACTTTTGTATGACAGCTACCCGAAGGAGTTAACGGATGGCGCTAATTCATGAACTCCGTCTTGGTTTTGGTATAAAACTAATTCCTGTAAAATTTTAAATTCCTGCTTTAACCCGTTCTGGAGTTATAGTGGATTCAGTAACATGCATACATTTTTGAAGGACTTTTCTAGGCTGCTACACGAAGGACTCATTCGATTTGCATCATATTCAAAACTTTCGATTCAAACATTGTAAACCTTAAGTATGCGAAATTTCAAGTTCCTAACTTGAAGCATTCGAGCAATAATTGTGAAATCGTGTTTTAAGGACTCTTGTATGGGAGGTATCCGAAGTAGTGGAAGTATACCGCCCATTAACGAACTTAGCCTTACTTTTTCCAATTTACAAGCTGTGACAAAATTTCAACTTTCTAGGTCAACGCGTTCTTGAGTTTTCGTGCTAACGGACGGACAGCAAACAGATTTGGGTTTTTGGCCAAAAATAAACACAAAATATTATATAACTTTTTTTCGTCCGAGGCTCGGTTCTATGCGTTACAAACTTTTTGGGCTGGATTAAACTTATAATACTCTATATGTTCATCTAGAGTATAAAAATACCAATAAAAATTTTCCTTGAATTTCTATTCAAGGATAACGATTTTGTCTTGAATGTCTCAAAATGCGTAATTAACATTTTTTTATTTTTTTTTTTATGTCGTCGAGTAGACAAAAAATTGGGAATGGTGAAGTCAGAAATTTCATAATTTTTAGCGATTTTTGGTGACCCAAACTGAAATACACACTTATGTTTGTACATACTTACAAACATATAACATATAATTATATCAAAAATTCTTTTAAAAACATACTGCAGTCACGATCGGCTGCAAGTCAATCGCATAATACTCTAGATGAGTGCTGAACTCCGATTTATATTGTAGTTGGGTATGAAGTAGTATTACGTCTGTGCATGTTGTATGTCCTTTATTAAGGATCCCTATTTGCTACTTGACACAAAAACAATATTGTCAATGTTTAATATCATTTCTTGAAGTGGGTGTGCCATCGAGAAAAAAATGTCATTTTTGAAGGACTTTCACATAGGAGGAGCATGAAGGACTCACTCAATTTCTTATATATTTATCCTTTTCCTTGAGACCATTCAAAAATGAATGTGTACAATATTTCAAATTCGTAGCTTGACGCGTTCAAAAGTTATGGGAAAATATTGTTGAATACGTGTCTTAAGGATTTTTTTTATGGAAGGTACCAGAAGGAGTAAAAGGCTTTCGCTGACTAGTAACCTCGAAACTCGTTTTCACTCAAAACTAATTTGTACAAATCTCTGAATTCACAGCTAAACAATTACTGAGTGATTAGTGAGTTCCGTAAATTAAGTGAAGACATTTTGGAAGGATATTTGTGTGGCAGCTAGCTACGCGAAGGACTAATAGAATTTTTTTCATAAACATACATACATACAGCTTCAACTATTAAAAAACAAACGTATACAAAATTTGAAAGAAGTAGCTAAAATGGTTGCGAAGCCATCGACAAATTTTCTAGAATACGTTTTTTCAAGGATTTTTTTGTATGGAAGCTACTCGAAGAAGTCAAGAAATTTCACTGACAAACGCAGTCTAACTTCCTTTTCGCTTCAATTTTACTTGCACAAAATTTAAACTTCGTGGCTGAACGATTTTTTGAGTGATAGTAAGTTCCGTGAATTGAATGAAAGTATTCTTACAAGATATTTGCATTGCAGTCAGGTTAGGTTAGGTTGCAGTGGCGGCCAAAAGCCTCACATAGACCCACGAGGGTCCATAGTGATACCTCACAAAACAGGAGACCTAATGTATCTATGGAAGGTGCGCTAGAGTTACGATCTGTGTTGAGAGCTCCTCGTTTAAATCGAAGGTCCCTGTGACCATAGCAAAGTTGAGCAAACTCTGCATGCTTTTAAGAGAGACTTCTTTGAGATTTGCGAAGGTTGGTGCACCCAGAGCTTTCACCCTTCTCCTAGCGAGAGCTGGGCAGTTGCATAGGAGGTGTTCTAGCGTTTCCCGTTCCCCGGGAAGTTTGCAGTTTCTGCAGATATCGTCTGTAATCAACCCCAATCTATACGCATGCGCCCCTATCAAACAACGGCCGGTGATTAAGCCGACTAAGGTTGCGCATTGCGCCCTAGGTAGCGTTAACAAGAGTTCAGTTCTTTCCTTGTTGAGAGTGCTATACATTTGTTTCGTGGTTCTGGAGGTTGATGAAGCCCGCCACCTGGTCTCGGACAGGCTTAGCATCTTTTTTTTGTAGTTGTAAATGACATTAAGAGGCGGTGGTACTGAAACCGCGGTTTCTAGTCCAAGGTTAGAACCTTTTTTGGCAAGATCATCCGCTAGTTCATTTCCCAAATAACCATTGCAGTCACTCGAATATACATTTAGCTCCAACTATTGCCAAATTAGCACAATACAAAATTTTAAAATCGTAGCTTAAACCTCTCTGAAGTTATCGGTCAATATTCTTTACCACAAGTTTTAAGGACATTTTATATACTATTTTATATAAAATATATTACCAGAAGGAGTAAAAGGATTTATCTGCCTAGTAAACTCGAACTTTGTTTTCACTCTCAACTAATTTGTGCAAAATTTCGAATTCTTATCTAAAAGATTACTAGAGTTATAGTGAGTTTCGTAAATTATGTGAAGACATTTTGGCAGGATATTTATATGGCGGCTACGCGAAGGACTAAATGAATTTTTTCATAGTCATAGATTTAGCTCCAACTGTTGAAAAACCAACGTTTACAAGATTTCTAAGTCATAGCTTTAGGCATTCCGAAGTTATTGGTCAATATTATTGAACATATGTCTTATGGATTTCTTGACTGGAAGGTTCTAGAAGAAGTAAAAGGATTTCGCTGATTAGTATAAACTCGAACTTTGTTTTCACTCAAAACTAATTGGTACGAAATTCTGAATTCATAGCTAAGCGATTACTTGAGTTATAGTGAGTTTCGTGAATTGAATGAAGATATTTTAACAGGATATTTGTATGGCCACTCGAAGGACTAATGGGATTGAAAAAGTAAGACATTCAAAATTTACAAGTCATAGCTTAAACTCTAATGAAGTTATCGGCCAATATTCTTGAACACGTGTTTTAAGGACATTTTGTATGGCAGCTACCCGAAGGAGTAGAACTATTTTGCCCTTTAATGAACTTAGCTTTACAAATCAAATTCAACCATGCACTCAGATTCAAAATTTCAAGATCCTAGGTCAAGGCTTTCTTAAGTTATCGTGTTAACGGACAAACAGACAGACGGACGGACGGACGTCAAGCGGATTTGAGTTTTTTGGCCACAAATAAATAAAAAATAATATATAACTTTTTTTCATCCGAGGCTTGGTTCTATGCGTGTTATGTATCTTTGTAAAAGGATTGAAAAAGACTCCGCACGATTTCTTTTCTAAAATAGCACAACGTGCTTTTTGTTCACACACAGCTTGACAATGACAGCCCGGAAGAACGACAAGACAGGCCTTGCCACATACAAATTAATTTCCTTTTTTATTCAGCTTTCGGTGCTGCCACGTTTACTACATTTCCCTCTTCCTTACTAAGAATTCTTTCAATACATATAGTTATATAGTTTAACCTAACTAACGTGTTTGTTTTAAAAGTTAGCCTATGTAGTAAATTCTTAGCATATAATTTTAAATACATCTTTGTAAATAAACATTTTGGGAACAAAATCATATATGGTACATCTCTCTCTAATTCAAGTACATAATAGTTAGTAGTTAATAAAATTTTTGAAAACAAATTCATATATGGTACATCTCTCTCTAATTCAAGTACATAATAGTAAATACTAATACATATAACTTAATAATGAAACCTATCTGGTTTCTTACGAACTCTAGTAGACCTTCTTAAATTTGAATTCAATTCGGGATTTTGCTCTTCATTTTGAGTATCTATTGCTGTTTCCATGTTTGGTTTTACGAAACTTAAACGTAGCGGTTGGGAGGAATTAGTTGGTTGTGACCCGAATGTCGTATTTTCCTCGCTAGAGTGAGCTTCCTCTTTTTCTTCATGCATATTCTCGGTTGGATTTGTAACTTTATTTGAATTTGCTGAAGGCTCATTCAAATCTGTGTAACGTTAATTTAAATTAATTGAATTTTCGATAGGCACTTCCGCGCCAATGGATCTGATTTGATCAACATGTCTTTTACACTCTCTGTCATCATCTAAACGAACTATATAATGTAATGAACCGATTCTACACAAAATTTTCCCGAACTTCCATTTTTCATGTACGTAGTCTCGAACTGAAACTCTAGCCCCCACCACAAATTCGCGAACATGACCCTTTTCTTTAGGGTATCTTTTGGGACTTTCGTTTTTGCACGGTAAAATAAGGTCAATTTTTGAATGTATTTCACGACTCATCTGAGCGGGAATTCCGTTCTGTTCGCATTGCTCTCAATGACTTTTTTAAAGTGTGTACCATCCTTTCAGCTAACCCATTTGTTGCTGGATGGTATGAAGCTGTACGTTTATGTATGATTCCCAAAGAATTCAAATACTCTTGAAATTTAAACGAAGTAAGTTGGCTTCCATGATCTGACACTAAAACTGAAGGTACCCCAAAATAAGAAAAAATCTTATTGCATATTTCTATTGTGTTTTCAGTAGTAATTGTTTTCATGATATGGATGTCTGGCCATCGACTGTATGCATCGACCATTATGAAATAGTAAACTCCATTAAAGGGACCCGCAAAGTCTATGTGAACTCTATGCCATGGATGAACTGCTTCTTCCCAAGGGTGAATAGGTACTTTCGGTGCTTCTTTTTTTAACTTTTGGCATTCAGGACAGTTATTTGCAATTGATTCAATGTCGTCGTCAATATTTGGCCACCAGCAATAACTTCTAGCTAAATTTTTCATCGGAACTATGCCAAAATGTGCGGAATGAAGTTCCGATAGGATTGAGAATAGCAATGAACTTGGAATGAACACTCGATGTCCTCGCATTATGCATCCTCCTTGTAAAGAGAATTCACATTGGTTAATATTAAAGCGATCATTTTTATGGATTGGTTTCCCAGTCTTCAGACCACTAAGTAAGCATTTTAATGCTACATCACTCTCAGTTTCCCTAGCTAATGTTTCAATATTTAGGGGTAAGGTTTGTATTTGCTTGATTTCAAACACATCTGGTTCATCCAGTTCAAAATTATCTTGTATCTCTACAGGTAGGCGAGATAACGCGTTGTTAGCAGATCTTTTGTACTTAATTTCAAAATTAAACGCTTGCAAGAAAATTGCGTAGTGCTGCATTCTGGTTGTAGTTAGCAAAGGTAAAGCTTTATTAGGGGAAAATTTTTGAACTTAAGGCGCATGGTCTGTATATAGAAGGAATTTATTACCCAGAAGGTATTGATAAAATTTCTTCACGCCGTAAATAATAGCGAGCGCCTCTTTATCAATTTGGGAATATTTTACTTGGGTTGCATTTAGCGTTTGAGATGCCATTTTGATTGGTCGTTCTGTACCATCTTCGCAGATATGGCTAAGGACCGCACCAATTCCGTATGCTGAAGCATCTGTTGCCAGTACCAACGGTAGCTTAGGATCGTAGTGAACAAGAAAAGAGTTAGTAAATGCTGTCTGATGCGCCCTGGACCAAATCCATTCTACGTCCTTATGTGTCAAATTATTTAATGGGTATAGAATTGTACTTAGTTTGTTTGTAAACCGGCTATAGTATTGTACCAGACCCAAAAAAGCCTTTAATTCACTTTTATTCGTTGGTTCTGGCATATTTGTTATTGCCTCAACTTTATCCTTGGTTTTATGTATACCGTATTTATCTGTGCGATAACCACAATAAATAATTTCATCTGCAAGGAAAGTACTTTTTTTCAAATTAACTTTTAAGTTGTGCTTCTTCAATCGTTTTAAGACCTCCTCTAGATTTTGTAAGTGAGAAGTTGTATCGATTCCGGTGATTTTAATATCATCCAAGAAAACTGTCGTACCCGGTATGCCCTGGAGTACTTGTTCCATAGTTCTTTGCGAAATGCTAGGTGCACTTGCAACGACGAACATAAGTCGATTACTTTTGTATAGACCCTTTGGTGTGTTTAACGTCAACAATTCTCGCATTTCTTCTTTGACTGGAAGATGCAGATATGCTTTATTTAAATCGATTTTTGAAAATTGTTGTCCCCCCCGCCATTTGGGAACAAAGTTCTTCGATAGTAGGCAATGGATGCTCATCTATCTGTAAATTTGGGTTAAGGGTTATTATGTAGTCCCCGCAAATACGTATATCTCCATTTGCCTTCTGTACTGGCACTATGGGTGACGCCCAGTCCGAAGTACATATTTACTTTCTGTAAAACCCCTTGTTCCACCGAGTCATTTAACTCTTTTTCTATTTTAGGAAGAAGTGCAAAAGGGACGGTTCGGTGCTTCATAAACACTGGCTTAGTATTTGGCCTTACATGTATAGAGTCCTCAAACCCCTCGATTTTCCCGATCCTATCATCAAAAACCTCTTTATACTTGTGTATCAAATCAGATACCATCCCTATAAACCAAATATCGATGAAGAGGCGATGAAGATGCAGCGAACAGTTTCGAAACTTGTCGCTGAAAGAAGATTATCAGCTGGGAACAAGTTCAACTATGTACTTGCTGTCTGTGAATACGTGTGAGGTATTCGCATTTCTTTCTTGCTCATACAGAAATGCATCTGACCATCTCGTCCGCACTCGTCGACATGAGGGATCTCCTATCGCACATTGTATTTGAAGTAGGAATGAGCAAAAACGAGATGGCAATACGTGCACTCAGTGAACAGTAAGCTTGAAGTCACTATGAAGTGGAGCCTACTGGTCATCGATGAGGGGTGAAGCTGAATTACATATGAAGTCCAACTGAACGATCGAGGATCGGTAGAATGGATTTACATATGAAGTGGAGCCCACTGGTCATCGATGAGGGGTGAAGCTGAATTACATATGAAGTCCAACTAACCGATCGAGGATCGGTAGAATGGGTTTACATATGAATTGTGTTCTACCGCTCATCGAATAATGGTGGGATGAAATTGTATAAGAAGTCTATGGCACGTAGCACCTTCCCGTGATTCCTTGCCGGTCGACACTGCATCGATCCTCGGCGTCGGGTCATGGCGCCAAATGCAATTTTGTTGCTTACCGACTAGTGCAATCGAAACAGGACTTTCATTGCACCAGCCGGCAGAGTTGTTAGTTCCGTAGTCAGTTTCGTGTAGAAATTCACGAACTGCACAGTTAAACGTCCTAGTTTGTTATGGCATTTGCACTGCAGGTCGAGTGCACTAGATGAGTGGATATATAAGAATTCGGCGATCATACTTTAGTCTTTTTCACTCACTAAAGTTGAAAGAGGTCGGCATGTTTAACATACTTGAGGAAAAGTTGGGGAAATGTTTACTTTTTGATTTAACCCTCAATATCGCCACGAACACAAGCGCGCGTGCTAACATGGTAGTAGTTTGTACATAAGTACCGATGAATTTTTCGTGTTTTTGGCTTATAGGGATGTGGTTAATATCAACAGTATTTACATTGCAAATTTCTAACTTTAACGTTCTTATCCACTAAGGCTGAACCACCACCTTCTATTACGTAAAGGCTTAGAACATGCCGACTATTTTTGTATTGTACATTTACAGACGCGAATCCGTGAACTTTTAAATTTGTTCGGTAGTAAGTACCTAATTGTATCTCTGTAGATTTTAATTGAATTTTCGGAAAATAGCGTTTGAACATGTGAAATGGCATGATTGTTACTGCAGAACCCGAATCGATTTCAAATTTTATCAATTGGTCCTCAGTTTGTAATTCTATATGAAACTTATCGCGGCAGTCTGACAATTTCGAAACATGCAAAATCTCTTGTACTTCTACATTATTAATGTTATCTCTAGCCCTAGCCTTTAAACATACTTTTTGCAAATGGCCTCTGTTAAGCCTCAGTTACAATGGTTCCGATCCGATCCGATCCGGAAAACGGAGAGTGTTGAGTTTCTCCATCCGACACACATTTAAAGGGAAATTCGGAAAGCCTAGTCACAATCATTCCGGTAATTAGCCGAGACACAAAACGGATAGGTAAAGTTGACCAACTTTCAACTTTTATCCGTTCCGACGGTAAGAGGTGAATTATTCAATTTCACCACCTCCTTCGCCATACTAAAAATCACAATTACACCTCGATAATGTCACTTTGATGGATGTCGGAACGGAATCATTGTGACTAGAAAATTTTCTCATCCGAAGTTGCCGGATCGGATCGGATCCATTGTAACTGAGGCTTTAGGATGAGGTAGAAATTTAGATTTCGAATTAAAACAAGCGAAGACTTTCGATTTTATTTACACGATATTTATTCAGGTCGAGATTACACACGAGAAGTCTATTGTAACAAGAAGCGGAAATCGAGAGAAAGCGAGAACGTGTTTTCTTTTTTGACAGCTTGTCACGGCATAACATAGTGAGCCGTTTCTGCGCATTCAGTCATGGCATAGTTTAGCTATTCTGAACATTCCGCCCGCCTCGACGAATCCGGGAGATCGTCGAAAGATGCCCCTCGGCTTGCGGACTCCGATGGAGATGCAACGGCAGCTGGCATAGCTTCACGATCGGCCGAGTTAACGTTGAATTTTGCGTTACAACACGAACAAGACCATCCTTACCAGGATGTGTTGAGATAACTCTAGCGAGAGGCCATTTTGCAGGAGGATAGCACTCGTCCACGATTGGAACCATAGAATCGACGGTGATGTTGCTTGAAGTACGATGCCACTTCGAGATCTCTTGAAGGCGGTGTATATATTCGGCAGACCATCTATGCCAAATCCGTTCGATCATTTGCCTTAATAGCTGCCAGCGAGATAATCGAGATTCAGGTAATGCTTCTAGGCTCGGCTCCGGAATCAAGTTTAGAGCACTTCCAATTAGAAAGTGACCCGGAGTCAATGCTTCGAGGTCTGACGGATTGTTGGACAGCGGACAGATGGGACGTTAATTCAATACAGCTTCTATCTGTGTTAAAACTGTTGAAAACTCTTCGTAAGTGAGAACTGCTTCGCCTATGACTCGCTTGGTGTGAAACTTAGCGGATTTCACAGCCGCCTCCCATTTACCACCAAAATGAGGTGCTGCTGGTGGGTTAAAAGACCATTTAGTTCCGTCATTTGCGATGAGATTTGCGAGGTTTTGGAAATCTCGTGACGAAGCGGTGAATAGTCGACGAAGTTAGGCATTTGCGCCTACGAGATTAGTACCGCAGTCACTAGTTAGAGTTGAGCAGATGCCACGCCGACTTGTAAGTCTTTTGAAGGCAGCTGCTATGTAACAGATATGTATACCTATATACCTACAATATACAACCACGGAGCTTGGCTTGTATTGGGTTGCAACCGGTCTCTCGATACCGGACCGTGGCGAAGTAAAGACCTCTTCAAATATCACTAGCGCGTTTTATTAAAATACACGACATTTTTGGCGAAAAAAAAAATTTGCCAACAATCTGGGCGTAACTTTATTATTTTTCCGGCAGAAGTTAGGAACGCGTTCAATTCTGAAATGCTGTGTAGGCTACTATGTGACTGAAAACCTATCAAAAAGAACAAGATCGTGGAAGTGAAAATCTGATTGGATCTGAGAGATATGGAATAATTTATGAAAAAGTACACAATCACTTTACACCCCCTTAGGGGTCAATTATGGAGAATACATAGAATAAAATTAAATTCAATATATGGGACGAGGTAGTAGATATGTCGAAAATCGTGGGAAAATATGCATTCTATTTTCACAGATATTTTTGTTGCCCCCCTTCTGAACGCCAATAGATATTCGTTTTTTTTTTTTATTCAAAATTATTTTTCTAGTTGATTTAGATATACACACCGAGTTTCAACATTGTAGCTTAAGCCGTTCTTTATATAGGAAAAACACCTCCCACTTGTACCACACTACCCTTAGGGGTCGAATTTCAAGAAACCTTGAAAACACTTTCTAGGTATTCATACGAAGAATCCGTAGAATAAAAATGAATTCAATATTTGGAAAGACCTAGTAGATATGACGAAAATCGTGAAAATATATGCATTTTATATTTATTATATTTACAAATATTTTTTTTGCCCCCCCCCCCCCTTCTGAACGCCAATGAATATTAAATTTTTTTTTATAACAATTACTTTTCTAGTTGATTTACATATACACACCGAGTTTCAACATTGTAGCTTAAGCCGTTCCATATATGGGAAAAACAACCCCACTTGTACCACACTACCCTTAGGGGTCGAATTTCAAGAAACCTTGAAAACACTTTCTAGGTATTCATACGAAGAATCCGTAGAATAAAAATGAATTCAATATTTGGAAAGACCTAGTAGATATGACGAAAATCGTGAAAATATTTGCATTTTATATTTATTATATTTACAAATTTCCCCCCCCCCCCCTCTAAACGCCAATGAATATTCAAATTTTTTTTTATCACAATTACCTTTCTAGTTGTTTTACATATACACACCGAGTTTCAACATTGTAGCTTAAGCCGTCCCATATATAGGAAAAACACCTTCACTTGTACCACACTACCCTTAGGGGTCGAATTTCAAAAAACCGTGAAAACACATTCTAGGTATTCATACGAAGAATCCGTAGAATAAAAATGAATTCAATATTTGGAAAGACCTAGTAGATATGACGAAAATCGTGAAAATATATGAATTTTATATCTATTATATTTACAAATAATTTTTTTTATATTCACAAATTTCCCCCCCCCCCCCTTCTAAACGCCAATGAATATTCAAATTTTTTCTTATCACAATTACTTTTCTAGTTGATTTACATATACGTACCGAGTTTCAACTTTCTAGCATAAACCGTTTAATAGTTAGGAAAAACACCCCCCTACCCCCGTAGCATACTACCCCTAAAAAAAATTTTATTTTTCCAACATTCCGTTACTATAGCTCTATCTAAATACCAAGTTTAAGGCTTATATCATTACAGGTTCTCAAGATATAGGCATCGGAACTTTTTCCTTTTCACCCTCCCCCACCCTCCCCCTCTTCACCAACAACTCCAACACTTTTTTCCCTACTAGGGTTTAATTAGCGCTACTTCTGGTAAAAATTCTAAGCATCTATTACTTTATTATTTTAATAATTAAGTATTGTGATTGATTTTTAAAAAAAAAAAAATTTGCTACCCTCAAAATTTTTATTTTCACGTTTCATAACTAGTAGACGCGAAAAAAGCAATAAAAATTTTCAGTCCGTCTGTCCGCCGTACGCCGTACGGCGTCCGCCGTACGCAAGATCGTTTGGAGGCTCATAGCTGCCAAACGCTTTGAGATATTAAATTGAAATTTTTTTAACGAATAGATGGGGTAGGCGCCTTGAAGTGACCAAATTTTTAGGGGTGTGGGTGTGAGGGGGAAGGAGGGGGAAGTGTTTTAGACCGAAAATTTTGGTTTCCAGATCTCAGTAACCCCTTATGTTAGGAAGCTGAAACTTGGAATTTCTATAGAGCTCTGATAGTAAACCCATTTGCAGAAAAATTGTCAATATTGATCAAGGGGTGTGGGAGTGGGGGGAAATGTAATGCGTCCGAAACCCAAAAAAGGGGAGATAGACACATTCTAAAATCCATATCTCCTAAACCGTTAATGGCACACTATTCAAACTTAAAACATATTTGTAGTTATACTAGGAGAATAGAATGAAGAAAAATTTTGGGTGGGGGAAGTTGTGTATGGGGGTGGGGGGTGAAAAACTTAAGATTACGATATCTCATGAACCAATTGCTCTAGAAAAATAAAATTTGGTTTGGGTGTAAAGGTTGACAAAAAAAGATTGATCAAGGTAAAATTTTTTAAGTGGGAGGTGGCGCATAGAAGTGGAGGGGATGAGAATTTTTCAAATCAAACCCATTTTATATCTCAAGAACAGTTTAAGATAGATGCTTAGAATTTTTACCAGAAGTAGCGCTAATTAAACCCAAGTAGGGAAAAAAGTTTTGGGGTTGAGGGTGAAGAGGGAGAGGGTGGGGGAGGGTGAAAAGGAAAAAGTTCCGATGCTTATATCTTGAGAACCTGTAATGATATAAGCCTTAAACTTGGTATTTAGATAGAGCTATAGTAGCGGAATGTTGGAAAAATAATTTTTTTTTAGGGGTAGTATGCTACGGGGGTAGGGGGTGTTTTTCCTAACTATTAAACGGTTTATGCTAGAAAGTTGAAACTCGGTGTGTATATGTAAATCAACTAGAAAAGTAATTGTGATAAAAAAAAATTTGAATATTCATTGGCGTTTAGAAAGGGGGGCAAAAAAAAATTATTTGTAAATATAATAGATATAAAATGCATATATTTTCACGATTTTCGTTATATCTACTAGGTCTTTCCAAATATTGAATTCATTTTTATTCTACGGATTCTTCGTATGAATACCTAGAAAGCGTTTTCAAGGTTTTTTGAAATTCGACCCCTAAGGGTAGTGTGGTACAAGTGAAGGTGTTTTTCCTATATATGGAACGGCTTAAGCTACAATGTTGAAACTCGGTGTGTATATCTAAATCAACTAAAAAAATAGTTTTGAATAAAAAAAACGAATATCTTTTGGCGTTCAGAAGTGGGGCAAAAAAAATTATCTGTGAAAATAGAATGCATATTTTCCCACGATTTTCGACATATCTACTACCTCGTCCCAAATAATGAATTTAGTTTTATTCTATGTATTCTCCATATGAATACCAAGACAGTGTTTTCAAGATTTTCTGAAAATTGACCCCTAAGGGGGTGTAAAGTGATTGTGTACTTTTTCATAAACTATTCCATATCTCTCAGATCCAATCAGATTTTCACTTCCATGATCTTGTTCTTTTTGATAGGTTTTCAGTCACATAGTAGCCTACACCGCATTTCAGAATTGAACGCGTTCCTTACTTCTGCCGGAAAAATAATAAAGTTACGCCCAGATTGTTGGCAGATTTTCTTGAACTGTTCTTGAGATATGAAATGTGTTTGATTTGAAAAATTCTCATCCCCTCCACTTCTATGCTCCACCTCCCACTTAAAAAATTTTACTTTGATCAATCTTTTCTTGTCAACCTTTACACCCAAACCAAATTTTATTTTTCTAGAGCAATTGGTTTATGAGATATCGTAATCTTAAGTTTTTCACCCCCCACCCCCATACACAACTTCCCCCACCCAAAATTTTTCTTCATTCTGTTCTCCTAGTATAACTACAAATATGTTTTAAGTTTGAATAGTGTGCCATTAACGGTTTAGGAGATATGGATTGTAGAATGTGTCTATCTCGCCTTTTTTGGGTTTCGGACGCATTAAATTTCCCCCCACTCCCACACCCCTTGATCAATATTGACAATTTTTCTGCAAATGGGTCTACTATCAGAGCTCTATAGAAATTCCAAGTTTCAGCTTCCTAACATAAGGGGTTACTGAGATCTGGAAACCAAAATTTTCGGTCTAAAACACTTCCCCCTCCTTCCCCCTCACACCCCCACCCCTAAAAATTTGGTCACTTCAAGGCGCCTACCCCATCTATTCGTTAAAAAAATTTCAATTTAATATCTCAAAGCGTTTGGCAGCTACGAGCCTCCAAACGATCTTGCGTACGGCGGACGCCGTACGGCGTACGGCGTACGGCGGACAGACGGACTGAAAATTTTTATTGCTTTTTTCGCGTCTACTAGTTATGAAACGTGAAAATAAAAATTTTGAGGGTAGCAATTTTTTTTTTTTAAAAAATCAATCACAATACTTAATTACTAAAATAATAAAGTAAAACAGAATAAAATAAAAATTCATAAAGTGACAATAAAAATAAAATAAGAAACCGAATAAAATAAAAATTCATAAAGTGGCAATAAGTAAAAATTCAAACAGTGAAAAAACTCGGTATCGTGTAAATTTTGCGCATGGCACATGGCCCTAAAAAATAAAATAAAATACAGTAAAATTTGCGGCATCATAGTGATTTTTGCGCGTGGCCATAAATTAAATAAAATAATTATTTGCGGCGTCATAGTGATTTTTGGCACATGGTCATAAATAAAATAAAATACAGTAAAAATTGCGGCATCATAGTGATTCTTGCGCGTGGCACATGGTCGTAACCACTTAAAAATAATTTAGGAAGTGAAATAAAACAAGACGATATATAATTATGTCCATTATCGGGACGATAGAGAATTATGCGCCGCCTGCGAGCTTCAAATCATACGTTGAGCGAATGAACAATTTGTTCAAAATTAACGATATTGGGGACCCCATGAAGGCCGCATATTTCCTAACTTTGGTCGGGGCGCAAGCGTACGAGCAAGCAAAGGCTCTGTGCGACCCAGAAGATGTAAATAAAAAAAGTTACTCGGAAATTGTGCCAGTGCTGGAAAAGCACTATGCACCTAAGACAATATCAACGGCGGAGCGGGCAAAATTCTATCATCGTACTCAACAACCCGGAGAGTCGGTGGCTGAATTCATCATGGACTTAAAACTGTTGGCACGGACCTGTGATTTCAAATCGCATCTTAACGAAGCATTAAAGGACCGGTTCATATTCGGTATGTCAAATGATCACGTCCGGTCAATGCTCATGTCAGAAGAATATACTTTCGATGAAGCCTGCAAGAAGGCATTAGCGGCGGAATTGTCCTTCACACAGGCCCGACAATCAACAGTAAATTCGTCGAGCAACCATGCGGTTCAGCATAAGTCCAGTTCAGCGCATGAAAATAATCCGCATTGGAAAAAAAACTCCAATGGTAATTCAAACCAAAACAACAACAACAAGAAGAAGTCTAGTCGTAAAATGTTCTGTGCAGTTTGCAAAAAAACCAACCATAACACGGATAACTGTTTCTTCCGGAAGCGTTCCCGTAAGAACGTGAATGCAGTTGGCGAAAGCCTGGATCCAGACAAGGAGACCGATTTGAATGTCGGAAATTTGGCAATCGCTACCATCGCGGATGTCAGCGCAGCATCAAGTTCAACCGTGCCTCCATCGTGCTTCGTAGATGTTAAAATCGAAAATATTAGCGTAAGAATGGAAGTTGATTCGAGTGCATGCTACTCAATTATGTCCTATGAATACTTTAATAATGTATTTTCAGATATTCTTCATTTAAATGAATGTAAGCAATCGATTCATGTAGTTACTGGCCAACCAATTCATATCGTCGGTAGTGTAAATGTACGAATCGCGGACTGGGAGTTTCCTAAACGATTTCATCAGGTAAAGTTAACAATTATAAAGTCATTAAAATCATTTACCCCCTTGTTGGGACGCGATTGGTTAGAGAAGTTGGTACCAAATTGGAGAAATGCCTTATTGTATTCACTCCAAACTAAGAGTTTTCCTAATAAGGCTGACCCTGCCAACGTTACTGCCGCCAATAACTACTCAGTTAGCAATCAAAATGACCTTATTGAGAATCAATATAAAGCGATTTTTGAAAAATTTCCTTCTGATTACATCAGACATTTTGAAGTAAATATTCACGTAAAACCAGATTCACATCCCATTTATTTCAAAGCATACACGGTGCCGTTTGCACTAAGGGATAAAGTAAACGCAGAGCTTATAAGATTGCAAAAAGAAGGCGCAGTAGAGCCTGTAAGATCAAGCGAGTGGGCAAGTCCGATTGTCAAGGAAGTTTCATAAATATATTTATGGAACGAACTTTATAATAAGATCGGATCATCAACCTCTTCAAACTATATTCCATCCACATAAAAGCAATTCGGGAATTGCTGTAGCAAGGCTACAAAGATGGGCAATAATATTAAGTATGTACAACTACAACATTGAGTATAAAAGAGCTTCTCAGTTGGCAAATGCTGACGCCTTATCACGTCTTCCGCGGAATGAACCATCAGGTGATGAATATACAATGATCAATTTTGTTGATGGTAACCCCGATATACCCATAACTCTAAAAGAAATTTCGAGAGAAACAGCACTAGATCCAATCTTGTCACAAATTTTTAAATTTTCAAACGGCAATTGGCCTGAGAAATCTCCGTCTAAGGAGCTAGATCCTTACTTTATACATAAAAATCACATCTCAATTGAAGATGGCTGTCTTATCTATAGGTCTAGAGTAGTAATACCGGGAAATCAAAAGCAGTATGTCAAATCTACTGCATGATCAGCATGTAGGCATTGTACGTATGAAACTATTAGCTAGATCATATGTATGGTGGCCAGGTATAGATCAAGATATAGAAAAAGTAGCAAAATCGTGCTATTCTTGCAGCGTTATCGAAAATTCAAATGATAGACCAAGGGTGAACCAAACGCCTTGGCCAAATTGTACTCGACCCTTCGAAAGGGTTCATTTAGATTTTGGACATTTTGGAAACAAAACATTTTTAATATATTTCGATTCATATAGTAAATGGCTTGACGTAATAATAATGAGTAATACATCAGCTTCAAATCTTATTGATGCGTTCAGAATGAAATTTGCCATTTTAGGTCTGCCAACGAAGATAGTTACGGATAATGGTCCACCATTTAATTCGCGTGAATTTATTTATTTATTAATTTATTTATTAACTAAATAGTCCCGTGTATCACCCCCAGTCTAACGGCATGGCAGAGGTAAGGGTTGGTCAGGTTAAGAAATCTCTAAAAAAATACGTTATTGATAATCCAGATAATAATTTGAGCTTGCAACATAAAATTGATAACTTTCTTATGAAGTATCGTGAAACACCCAGTACGGTCACAATGAAATCTCCATTTGACATTATTTTTAACTACAAACCGCGTACTAGAATAACCCTTTTAAGAGAACGTGAAAAAATACTGAAACAAGTATTAATGCGGACTCAGGTCTAAGATTCTTTAAAAAAGGAGATACCGTACTTTTTAAAAATTTTGCCAATGGAATTGAAAATTGGTTGCCGGCTAGAGTCATTGAAAGAATTGGTTCAGTAATGTATATGTTAATTGTTAATAATTTATATAAAAAAGTACATGTCGATCAAATTAAAAATTCAAATCTTGATGATAAATATCATCCGGGTTACGGAATTCAACCACAAGTAACTGTGGAACACAATAAAACTAACTTAGTACCAAGTGATACAACAAATTCACCAATAACACAACCTCAATTACTAAGACGTTCCACTCGAATTCGGAATTGTCCTGATCGATTATGCTATAAGTAAATGAAATATCTAATTTGTAAATGAAAACAATGTTGTATAATTTTTTGTTTTTTTAATTTTTTTTATTTTTGGTTTATAATTATATTATACTATAATATAAGTGAACGTTGAATTTTGAATAAGTGAAAGTTCCTCATTTTCAATTATATAATGTTTAAAAAAATTTAATCATTCTGAATTGTATAATGATTAAAAATTTATTTTTTAAGAAATTATTGTTAAATAATTGCAAGTTCCTCATTTTGAATTGAATTAATTGAAGGCTTCTTCAAAGCTAATTGGGAAGATGCTATGTAACAGATATGTATACCTATATACCTACAATATACAACCACGGAGCTTGGCTTGCATTGGGTTGCAACCGGTCTCTCGATACCGGACCGTGGCGAAGTAAAGACCTCTTCAAATATCACTAGCGCGTTTTATTAAAATACACCACAGCAGCGAGGAACCCTTCGGTTGAATAATCAGTGGCGAGCTCGAGGTGTACTGCTGATGATGAAAAGCATACAAAGACTATCAGATAGGTTTTGTAGGTTTTTGCTGATCTTCCTTTCCAGGTTTTGACGGTAAATGGGCCAGCATAGTCTACTCCTGAGTGCAAAAAAGGGCGAGAGGGTGCGGTTCGATACCTTGGCAGTTGCCCCATAAGTTGAGTTGAAGTGACTGCTCGATGACGAGCACAAATGACGCATCGATGTATGAAACTTCGGACTGGGTTTCTTCCTCCAATGATCCAGTAATTACGTCTGAGTGTAGCTAGCATGATTTGAGTTCCACCGTGTAAAGTTTGTTTGTGCACTTTATCTAAGATTAGTCGCGTAAGTGCGCAATCGCGAGGTAATATTATCGGATGAATGACATCAGGATCCAAGGCAGCATTGCGAAGTCTACCACCTATTCGGAGTAATCCTTGTGCATCGATAAATGGCGCAAAACGATATATTGGACTGGATTTGTCCAGTGGTTTTTTGATAGATAGCTCAAATTCTTTCGGGAAATAAGCATTTTGCGTAGATTTAATCCAGAAATTTCGAGCTGCGTCAATTTCTTCAGGAAATAGAGTCAGTTGATTTATATTCGATGTACCTTTCTCATGATGACGGTAGCGACTGACTCTTTGACACCATGCGGTAACACGTAGAAGTCGGTTGAGCGAGGAGTAGCGATCGATGAGATCCCATGTGAATGATTTTGCTGCTCGCGTAGTAGTAGTAGCGAAAATGTGGATTCTTTCTTCTAGATCCACATCACTTCCTATGAGTGGTATTACAGAGGGCCAATTAGCGGAGTGACCATGAAGCCATGTCGGGCCGTGCCACCAGAGAAGATTTGCTGCAAGTTTTCGAGGGGAAGATCCTCGTGATGCGAGATCAGCCGGGTTGTCTTCTCCAGGAACATGATGCCAATGGGCTTCCGGCATGATTTCTTAAATCTGTGAAACTCTTTTTCGTACGAAGTCTTTCCAACGAGATGGAGGGCCGCGGATCCAGTAGAGAGCATTCGATGAATCAGTCCATAGATGAACGGGTGATTTTTCGAGTTTGAGTACGCGCTGTACATGTGCGATATGACGAGCGAGAAGCAAGGCTGCTGAGAGCTCAAGTCTTGGAGTTGTAATTCGAATTGTTCTAGATCTCTTTGATGCTGTCGATGTCTTTTTGCATGGAGTTACTTTTGATTTGGCGGATACTAGTGTGACTTTTGCTTCATTAAAGTCGAGAAGAACGCGAATATAAACTGCTGCGCCAAGTGCAGTCTGAGAGGCATCCATAAAGCCATGTAACTCAATAACCATGTAGTAATAACGAAGTTACTTCATTACGAGACCAACGGAACACTAGCATGTGAAGTGGTCAGCTACACGCTCGTCCGTGATTATTACTCTGATTTTTTAATACAGGTACTCATTTACAGCTGTGGTAGCTGAGTGCCGGTAGTCGCCAAGCAGATTGGAACCTGGTACCAGATGCACCGAAGGCTAGTGCGGAGCGCGTTCTATTACTATGTGACTGAAATGTTAAAAAAAAAGTTCGGTAAGCGGTAAGAATAGGGTTGTGCTAGAATATGCCGCTACCACAAATAACATATGAATAACGTAATTGGGTCATATTCTGGGAATCGGTCTAGGGGTTGAAAAAGAGAGAGAAAAAAAAATAGGTGATTATTTAACTGGCCCGTGGAAGTGAAAAGGTATTCGATATCTGATCAGACCTGAGAGATAAAGTAGAATTCAAGAAAAAGTATACAATCACTTATAGGTTGAATTTCAAAATAACTTGAAAACACTTTCTAGGTATTCATATGAAAAATCCTTATAATCAAAATGAATTCAATATTTTGGAAGACCTAGTAGTGTAACGACTCAAATCCGAGGTAGGCTCATCGGGCGCCAGAATCCGTTACAAAATATTTATTTGGTTCGACTTCACTTTATTCAGTTGATGCTATAATTAATTCTAATTCTACATAACTATATTATTTATTAAATATGCTCGTATCTTCAATGAGTTGCATTCGTTGCTGTGGTCCTGGCTTTCGCTGCCGCTCCGTCTCGTGCTATCTTTTTCTCTCTGCCTTGCGCTTGGCTTCTACCCGTGCTCCGTCTTTGCTAGTTCTTGGCGTTGTGCCCTTGTTCTACATGTTCGATGCTGCTTGCTCGCCTTGACTTTCTCCGCTCTCCCTTGTCTTCGTCTCTCTGTGTGTGTGGCAACTACTTCGATTGTCTTGGCTCTGCGGTTGGTCCTCGTGGTTCTGGTGTTGTTCGTCGTACTTGTCGTGGTTGGTTGAGCTCGACTCTTGGCACGACTCTCCTTGCCTTCATCCACCCGGTTCCTGTGCAGTCCCTCATGACTGGTTCCGTGCTTGACTTTGCTCGTCGTTGGTTTGTCGCTGCTCGGATCAACGTTATAAATATCCACTGTTTGGCATGCTTGCTACTCGGTTTGCTCCGTTACTTCGTTTGCTTCGTTGCCCAGATTGTCGCTACCTGGCGTAATGTCGCAAGGTTTTTCGCTGCTTGGTTTACTTCACTGCTAGGTTCATTGCTGCTCGGCTCGTCATCGGCTTCTCTTGCTATGCCTCTGCGTTGTTCCTGCACTCTCTACTACGTCTTGCTACGTCGACTTGCGTCGTTCCGTTTGGCTCTTGCTGCATTGGCTACGTTGACTTGCGCCGTTTCGTTCGGCTCTTGCTGATGCTGTGCTCCGCTTGGCTTCTGGCGGCTGCTACATTGCGCTGCGTTGCTTCGTAGTGGGCCTCGCCTGGCTTCTTGCTGCTGCTACGTTTTCGCTGTTCTGCGCGTCGTCACTGCGTTGCTCTGCGCGTCGTCACTGCGTTGCTCTGCGCGTCGTCACTGCATTGCTCTACACGTCGTCGCTGCGTCGCTCTGTGCGTCGTCACTGTGCGTCGTCGCTGCGTTGCTCTGTGCGTCGTCGTTGTGTTGCTATGCTCTGAGTTTCGTGGCTCGCTCTGCTTGTCTTGTCTTTGCTTGGCTCAGCTCTGTTTGGCTCAGCTGTTCTGCTCGGTATGGTTGGTCTTCGCTCTGCTAGGCTCTTCTTCTCTTTACTCGCTGTTGTCGCTATCTTCGTCTTGCTGTCGTCGTTTATAGTCGGCTTTGTATCGACTTGGCGTTTTGGTCTGGCATGAACTGATAGTCACAAGCTTTCGAAGAGGAACCGGTAAGTCTACAATACCTTCTCCAGCTTGAAAACCAATCAGAGATAATTGCCCTGTCAATTTAGTAAACCACGTTGCTTCAAGAGGAACCGGTAACCATACCTTGAGAGTAGACTGTTTACTGCCGACTGAGCTCCTGATGCCTGCTCGTCGTCTCTTATATAAGTGCTCGCCATAACCGGGTTTCCCTGACAATTTTGGTTTTCACTAGTTTATGATTCGTGGCTGGTTCATGTAGTCGCCAGTATATTGTCTTTTGCGGATTTTGTACTTTTGTACACCTATACCCTCAAAGTTCATGTTTATGCTAGGGGTCCATAAGCCCTGCGTTTAGTAAAAATCTTAAGAATTGTTCTTACACTGTTCTTGAGATATGACGTGAATTTTCAGAAAAAATTCTTATCCCCTCCACTTTCATGCTTCACCGCCACCTTAAAATTTTTAACTTTCAGCAGACTCCATTTATCAACCTTTACTTAGAAACCAATTTTTATTTTTTTATTGCAATTGGTTCTTAAGATAATATAGTAACGAAAAAATTCAAAAATTTTATTCAGATCTATTCTTCTAGTGTACCTACACATACTCATTAAGTTTAAATTTTGTGGCATTAACCGTTTAGAAGATATGAATTTTAAAATGTATCCATCTCGGCTTTTTTGCGTTTCGGACGCATTATTTTTCCCCCCACTCTCTTCATTAAAAATGCAATTTAATAGCTTAAAGGGTTTGGGAGCTAGGAGCCTTTAAACCATGTAGCGTACACTGGTAAACGTACGTCGTACGTAATGTTTCCTATCTACTAGTCATGAAACGTATAAAAAAATTATTCAGGGTAGCCAATTTTTTTGTTTTAAATCGACAACACTACAGTGTGTATATGCAAATCAATTAGGGAAGGAATTCTGATGAAAAAAAAGTTCCAATATCTATTGGTGTTCGGAAGGGGCGGCATAAAAAATGGTCAGTAAAAATGGAATGTATATATTTTCACGATTTTCTTCATATCTACTAGGTCTTCACAAATATTGAATTCGTTTTTATTCTACGCATTCTTCAAATAAATACCTAGAAAATGTTTTCTTGATTTAGAAATTCAAGGTGGTGTAAAGTGATTGTATGCTTTTTCATGAATTCTGCCATATCTCTCAGCTATGATCAGATATCGAATATCTTTTTACTTCCACGGGCTTATTTAAAATCATCTATTTTCAAGTTTTATCCTTTTTCAACCCCTAGACCGCATCCCGAAATTTGACCCAATTATGTAATTCATATGTTACACTTTACAGTCTATTCTAACCGCTTCCCGACCTTTTTGATAGGTTTTCAGTCTCATATGAAGTAACCTACACCGCATCTCAGAATTGAACATATTCCGAACTTCTACCGAAAAATAACAAAGTTGCACCCAGACTGTTGGTATATTTTTCGTATCTTCTAGTCGGAAAATTTTTCCTTTATGAGCCCGTACCCGAAAAAAAAAAAAAAAATTATCACTAAATCTGGCGATATTTTGAAATATATTGCGCTATGTTTTAACTCTGGGAAACCCTGAAATAAAAAGTTATAGCGTTTTGAAATTTCCATTTTTCCTTACCTTTTTGCAGTACAAAATTGCCTCCAAACTGTCATTGCGGTACAAAATTTGCCTTCAAAGTGACATTTCCCTGAGACCAGTGCTGCCATATTCAAACTTTTGTGGAATGAGTTCCACATCAAATTTCCATTTGAAAAGTTCAAATTTACGAACCTTTTCGTGCTATTTTTGTGTCACCTGGACTTCACTTATGACATTTCACGGCACCAGTGCTGCCATATCAAAGTTTTTGTGGAATGTTTTGCACATCAACATTACCGAACCCAAAAATTAAAGGGGACAAATGCTCCGAGATAACTGCGAGGCTAAAGGGATTAAAACTCCCTTCTCGTGTTCATGTTTGGCTAACGCGCGCTTCGCTCCAACTTCTTTTTGCGCGCGCACCAGTGTTGCCATATCTAAATTTGCGCGCGCAAATTTAGTAAAGTTCGCCCACCGCTCACCGTCGTTATTCAGCGTGAGTAGTGTGTTGCGGTACAGTTTTAACATTTTGACCGTGAACTTCGCTCCCGCTGGCATTACATGAAAACAAACCCGCCGAAAAAAATGCGACGCAGCCACACGTCCTTACAGCTCGACCTCTGCGAGCGTTCTGAATGGAAAATTTGGTTGAAAAATTTTGTTTGAAAAATCGTAGCAAAAATGTTGCTATGCTAACTTTTTTTAAGCTTTTTGAATTTAAGTTGCTTTAGAACGCTTTCATAGGAACACCAGGAAAAACTAAATAAGATATAATCGGTTTTCATAGAAAATTTTAGTAAAAAAAACATGTTTAAAAAAAAAAAAAAAAAACAGTTTTCAAATTGCATTATTTCCTAACATAATCTAAAATTCTTCAGAACTTATATTGAATCGTTCCTGATTGAATGCAATCAAAAATAATGAAAGTAATTTCAGAAATGTTTGCAAAATCGCAAGTTAAAGTTAAATTATTTCGAAAACATACTTGACGTAATCGCTTATAATTTTTCTTATAATCAAAATTTAAAAAAACAACAATCACCAAGGGAAGGAAAACATATTGCTAATTATATTTGTCTAAGCAGAAAAGAGCTATCTCTTGTCTTATTATCAACAAAAATGCTGTTTTGGTATACACGGGCCCTTAAGCTAAACGGTAGAATTCCTTCCGTTTATAGTTCGTTATAGACTTTTTTGACAGTCAGCCGATTCTACCATTGCCAATATTAATCGAAACGATCGAAATTAGTAACTTTTAAATAAAATGTTTAAGTAGTACAGAAATTACTCAAAATTAGAGCTTCGACGAACTAATTGTTTTGTCACTTTTCAGTTTTGAACATTACAACGAAATAAAATAACAGCAAAATCAGTGTGTACCAATGTAGAAAAACAGTTGAATTAGTTCACAATGATTGCGAACTTCAGATTAGTTAATCATAGGATATTTATTCACAGTGAAATCGAGTTAAGTTTAAAGGAGTTAAGTTTAAAGATTATTCTTAAGTTGAAGTTTAACTAAACTTAAGTTCAAATTTCTACTGTGGCCTTAAATATTTTTTTTTAAATTATGCGACTATCACAATAGGCCAACCTACAACTCGGGAAGCGCTTTCTTGCATATGGAATGGCGCGTGTTACTAGATTTTCGGTATCTGGTCCCGTATTTACCAGTCAAGTATCGGAGTAAAGAAAACGTCAACATTAAAAGAAAGAGGTAGATAATCACACGCATGTACACCGAAACGAAGTACCTATACAAGATAATTTTGTCCCGAGGCGTATACGTTTTAACTGAAAGAATACCGGCTAACGCTACGGCGGAGCATTAAGTTCTTTTATTTTATGGTGAATACAACTAAAATATATATCTAATTTAACTATAAAAAATAAAAAAATAAAACCACAACCCAAAAGAACATATAATATGGCTTTTGTTCTTTTTGTTATGTTTAAAGCGTGTGCCAAAATTTCTCATTTTAATTAAAATAATAACTAAGTGTATACAATAATTCATGATTTGCCTATTGCATTTTGATGCACTTATAACAGGATACAGCCGGACAGGAGCGATACAGGACAATCACCACTGCATACTATAGAGGAGCAATGGGTTTCATTCTGATGTATGATATTACAAATGAGGAAAGCTTTAATTCTGTACAGGACTGGTAAGTGTAGTTTATTTACCGGATGTCATTATATTTATATCTTATATTTATTATCACTAGAAGCGCTGCATGTATTTTGCTAATTTCCTCTTCATATTCACTTCATTTTCTAGTGTTATGGCTCAGGCGATATAGAATGCCAACTAATGGTTGTACAGTCTGGGTGGAGGTGGCTCATGTCTCGTTTTTATATTTTCCGTTTGGCCTAAGAATTTTTCTCGAACCGCAAAATCGCGCAATTCCCCAACTTCGGTATGAAGGTACATATAGTATTCCGATGTAATGTGACGATATTTGGAAATATTTTCAAATGTCCCTGATTCTGTAGGAATTTTCGACAAATAAGTATTCGGTCAATGGTATGGTATGCTGTGTTGTCATCCTCCTTCACACGGACGTTAGTGTTTGTCCGTTGTGCCAGGACTTTGAAATTTTTAACACATTAATTTTAAAAAGATCCAGTAAAAGCGATAAATGTGCTCACCCGTGAACGCAGTTGTGGTTTCGGGTTACACCACTCCTAGGATTTCATTATTCTAGGATTTCTTGGGCCGAGTTAAGGTGTAGTTTTCTTTCGAACTTCAACTGAACTCGCAATTCCATGAAAACTTACTCGACATGGAAATGGAAACATAGTGATGTGATAGTGCCGGTAAGAAGATCGAAAATAACTCAATGATGGAGCAAATATTGAGATTACCTAGTATTGCTATAAATTGAGCAAGAAATGGATGAAAAGGGGATTAGGGGAGAAAATTTACTCATATACTCGTATTATGTTTTATATTGCCATTGGTTTGAGAATTTCGTCACAATTTAAAAATATCTGATTTCAACTAATAAATGTGTGTTTAGTTTTAGTTTTTTTTTAGTATTTTGAAAAGTGGTATAAGGAGATAGTAGTAAAAATCTTAGCATTATCGATCTCATTTTACGCCAAGAACGCGATTCGGGCTTTTTTACTGTATTATTTATAATACAGTATTGTTATCGATTTTTAAAAAAAAAAAATTTGATGCCCTCAAAATTTTTTTGTCCACGTTTCATGACTAGTAGACGCGAAAAAAGCAATAAAAATTTTCACTCCGTCTGTACGCCGTACCCCGTACGCCGTACGCCGTACGTCGACCGCCCCAAAATCTTTGAAGGCTCGTAGCTCTCAAACCAGTGGAGCTATTAAATTAAAATTTTTTCTAAGAATAGACTTGGTGGACCCCTTGAATTGACATTATTTTCAGGGGAGGAGGTGTAAGGGGGAAGGCGTGGTAAGCGTTTTAGACGAAAAATTTAGGTTTCTAGATCTCAGGAACCGCTTGTGTTAGGAGGCTGAAACTTAGAATTTCTATAGAGCTTTGATAATGGACCCATTTGCAAAAAAGAAAACAGATATTGGTGAAGGGGTGTGGGAGTGGAGGGGGAAGCAATGCGTCCGAAACGCAAAAAAGTCGAGATCGACACATTCTAAAATCCATATCTCCTAAACCGTTAATAGCAAGCAATTAAAACTTAACAAATATCTGTAGTTATACTAGGAGAATAGATTGAAACAAAATTTTTGGGTGGGGGTAGTGACGTACGGGGGTGGGGGTTGAAATACTTAACATTACAATATCTTCCAAACCAGTGGCACCAGAAAAACAAAATTCAAATTTCATATCTCAATAACAGTGTAAGATGGTTGCTTCAAATTTTTACCAGAAGTAGGCCTAATAAAACCCTAGTAGGGAAAAAAAGTTTGGGGGTGTGGGTGTAGAGGGTGAGGGTGGGGAAGGGTGAGAAAGAAAAAGTTCCGATGCTTATATCTTAAGAATCTATAATGATAGGAAGCTGAAACTTGGTATTTAGATAGAGCTATAGTAGTGGCATGGTGGAAAAATAAATTTTTTTTTAGGGGTAGTATGGTACGGTGGTGGGGGGTGTTTTTCCTAACTTTAGAACGGCTTATGCTGTTAAGTTGAAACTCGGTACGTATATGTAAATTAACTAGAAAAGTAATTCTAATAAAAAAAATTCGAATATTCATTGGCGTTCAGAAGGGGGGGGGGCAAAAAAAAATTTCGGTTAGTATAAAATGCATATATTTTCACGATTTTCGTCATATCTACTAGGTCTTTCGAAATATTGAGTTCATTTTTTTTCTACAAATTCTTCATGTGAATACCTAGAAAGTGTTTTCAAGATTTTTTGAAATTCGACCCCTAAGAGGGTGTAAACTGGTTGTATACTTTTTCATGAATTCCACCATGTTTCTCAGGTCTGATCAGATATCGAATATCTTTTCACTTCCCCAGGCTTGTTTAATAATCTTTTATTTTTAAGTTTTGTTTTTTTCAACCTCTAGACCGCATCCCGGAATATGACCCAATTATTTAATTCATATGTTACACCCTTTTCTAACCGCTTCCTGAACTTTTTGTTAGGTTTTCAGTCACATAGTAACATACACCGCATCCCCGAATTGAACGCGTTCTGAACTTCTGCCGGAAAAATAATACAGTTGCGCCCAGACTGTTGGCAGATTTTTTAATTGAGTGTAGGAAATTATACCAAATCCCACATTTAGAAAGTATGTAATGCGAAACATCCTGTGCTACAGAGTGCTTCCTGGAAGTTAAAATAATATGTATTCCTGAAAGTTAAAATAAAATGTGATTCAAAACCTAAAAAATTCAAGGATCGGTTAGAACTAGAGTCATTGTATAAGAACTAACACAAACATCCACTATCATGAGTACGGACTATCACCATTTTTGGTACATATTTAGTAGTCTAAAAACCTGCGAATTTAAAAAATCGCAGGTTTCTTAAATGGCATAGTTTTAGTGTGTATACGTGTAGCAGATGGATTTTGATGGACGTTTCACGGAATCGAGATATGTCTCATGAAATGTCAACTAAATACAGCGTTTATCCACTTTAGTGGAGATCCTTAAAATGAAAAATGGAGACAACTGCAAAAAAATTTCAAATGTACTGGTTTCAAATGAAACACACATTGTCCGTACTCAAGATAATGGATGTTTGGGTTAGTTCGTATGAAGTGACTCTAGTTAGAACAACATATGAATTACATAATTGAACTGATAAGAAATACTGGATAAGATCATAGCAAAGAGAATTAAAGCCTAGCGATCGAATTGTACGCATACTTATGCAAAGCACACGCAACCGATTACACCGTGCAGTGACGTAGTTCATAATGTGCAATAATCATCAAACTCAGTAAAAAACAATTTGACACGACGCCTCTGTCTAGTTCGTAATGAAATCTCTCTCATACTACTTTCGGTCGCAGTCGGCAGCACGAACAGTTGAAACGACAATGGAAAAGAAACTCCAAGTCTCCGCTCTCTTCGCTCTCAAATCATCAAAAAATGAGCACAGATTTTGACATTGCTGTTTCTTTTCCACCTGGCCGACCCGCACTCACACTCTTGCCATGATTTCAGCTGGCTTCATTTATTTCGATTCATACATACTGTGTGTGTGAACATGGCCTTATCCATTTATACTTATCAGTTCATAATTGGGTCATATTTCGGTATGCTGTCTAGGGGTTGAAAAGGGAGCAAACTTTAAAATATGTGATTATTAAACAAGCCCGTGGAAGTAAAAAGGTATTCGATATCTGAAAAATTGCTCACCAAAACGTCATAGTGAGGACGAATTGATGCCGTTTTGTCTCAGTGACCTGAGAGATATGTCAGAATTCATGAAAAGTATACAACCACATTATACCCGTAGGGGTCCAATTTCGAAAAATCTTGAAAACACTTTTTAGATTTTCATACGAAAAATCCGTGGAATAAAAATTCTATATTTGAGAAGACTTAGTGGATATGACGAAAGTCGTAAAAATATACGCATTCAATTTTCACTATAAAAATATATGCATTCAATTTTCACTATAAAAATATATGCATTCTATTTTAACTGATAATTTTTATTGCCCCCTTCCAAACGCCAATGGATATTCAAATTTTTTTCAGTCAAAATTACTTTTATAGTTGATTAACATATACACACCGAGTTTCAACTTTTAAGCATAAGCCATTCTATAGTTAGAAAAAAACACTTCCTACCCTCGTACCATACTACCCCTAAAAAACATTATATTTTTTCAACATCCTACTACTATGGCTCTAACTAAATACCAAATTTTAACTTTATATCATTATAGGTTCTTAAGATATAAACATCGGATTTTTTTCCTTTTCACCCTCCCCTACCCCCACCCTCTACACCCACACCCGTGCTAGTTTCTATTGGACCTACTTCTGGTAAAAATTTGAGCATCTATCTTACACTGTTCTTAAGATATGAAACGTGATTTTTTTTAAAAAATTCTTAACCCCTCCACTTCAATGCTCCCCTGCCCCCTTGAATGGTTTTACTTCGAGCAATCTTTATTTGTCAAGCTTTACACACAAACCGAATTTCCTTTTTTTTTTGGTGAGATCTGCAAACTAAACTTTTTCATTTTCTACCCCCTCCTAACCCCACCAGGTCCGTGCGCACGGGGGGGGGGGTTCAAACCCCCCCATTGGCCTATTTTCATAGGGAAGTGAGGACCTTATTTTTTTAGGTCATCACATTTAGTATGAGGGAACTTGATAAAACCCCACCCATCATACTTTCCAGCGCACGGGCCTGAACCCCACCCTTCTAAAAGATACCAGTCGTAGAGGTTCATCTAATCTACCCACCATAAAAATGTCATCATAATACCTCAACGGGTTTCTTTAACATACTATAGCTAACAAATGAGACAGAAACAATAAAATTAAATTTTTTTTAAACTTTTTTCACTAGTTCTTAAAGTGCAAACATTTGGAATATCTTTACCCTTTAAGCCCCAACCTGAAAATAAAAAAAAAAAAAATTTCATTTATTATATAGGTATTTTGAAACATACCATATGGCGCTATGTTTCAACTCTGGCAAACCCTGAAATAAAAAGTTATAGCGTTTTCATTATTATTACTATTATATTTTTATAAAAGGCAAATATACACAGTTACACTGAAGCACTAGTTACAATGACCATATTTCCTTACCTTCTGCGGTACAAAATTGCCTTCAAAGTGACGTTTCCCTGAGACCAGCACTGCCATATTCAAACTTTGGTAGAATGGGTTCCACATCAGAATTGAAACATGGCGGGCAAAAGCGCGAAAAGTTTGAAGAAATGTACAAAAATTATTGTTTTTGGGTGTTTTATACTCGCTTTTCGCGTGTGTGTTCGGCTGACGCGCGCTTCGCTCCAACTACATTTTGTGCATCCCTGCGGGGATAAAGGGATTAAAACTCTCTTTTCGCGTTCATGTTTGGCTAACGCGCGCTTCGCTCCAACTGCTGTTTGCCGCGCAAAAAGTAGTTGGAGTGAAAAAAAATTAATTAAAGTTTGACAGTTCGTAGGCTTATTTTATTACGGAGCTTAAGCTCGCAAAATTGATGGCTTAAGCTAAGCTAGCGCTTGTCTTAGCTTATCGGGCATATAACTTTTTATTTCAGAGTTTGCCAGAGTTGAAACACAGCGCCATATGGTATGTTTCAAAATACCTTTATAATAAATGAAACTTTTTTTTTTTATTTTTAGGTTGGCTTTTCAGGAAGGCTTAAAGGGTAAAGATATTCCAAATGTTTGTACTTTAAAAACTGGTGAAAAAAGTTTAAAAAAATTAAATTTGATTGTTTCTGTCTCATTTGTTAGCTATAGTATGTTAAAGAAACCCGTTGAGGTATTATGATGACATTTTTATGGTGGGTAGATTAAGTGAGCCTCTACGACTGGTAGAAAATGAAAAAATATTTGGTTTGCAGATCTCACCAAAAAAGAAAATTCGGTTTGAGTGTAAAGCTTAACAAATAACGATTGCTCGAAGTAAAACCTTTTAAGGGGGCAGGGGAGCATAGAAGTGGAGGGGATAAGAATTTTTTAAAAAAATCACGTTTCATATCTTATTTTAAGATAGATGCTCAAATTTTTTACCAGAAGTAAGCCCAATAGAACCTTGTACCGCCGAAAGCCCCCGCCATCTCGGTTCGGTCGATGTCAAAGCGCGATATGTCGCGTGTCTTCGATCTGTGGGGGCAATTGGGACAGAACGGGTCTTCCTCATGCTTGAAGCGGTGAAGATACTGCTTAAAACAACCATGAGTCACATAAAAATCAACTTCTCCGTGCTTATCCAGCTATCGATGTTTGGAATCAATGTAAATGTTCATCTCCCTTTGTTCGCGCTGTCCCAGCGCCCTTGCTATTCCTGAATGTTGCGCCGTCGCTCGTGCACTTTCGATGCTTCATCTCCAGCTACGTAGAGTCGCAGAAGTTCACACGCTAGTATGTCAATTGGTAACATTGCCGATATTACTCTCATTGCTTCATCGGACACTGTTCGAAAAGCACTAACAACCCTCAGTGCTCTAAGACGATAGGTAGATCGGATTCCGGCTGTATACGATTTCTTTTTCGTAGCATCCGCCCAGATCGGTGCAGCGTATAGCATTACGGAACTCATGACCGTTGATGGTAGTTTTCGTCTGCTGAAGCGTGGTTTCCCAATGTTTGACATGATGCGTGAGAGTGCACCATTTACATTTGAGGCTTTTTTATGTGAGGGTGGGGGAGGGTGAAAATTAAAAAATTCCGATGCTTATATCTTAAGAACCTATAATGATATAAAGTTAAAACTTGGTATTTAGTAAGAGCTATAGTAGTAACATGTTGAAAAAATATAGTGTTGCTTAGGGGTAGTATGGTACGAGGGTAGGGAGTGTTTTTTTCTAGCTATAGAATGGCTTATGGTTGAAAGTTGAAATTCGGTGTGTATATGTAAATCAACTATAAAAGTTATTTTGACTGAACAAATTTTTAATATCCATTGGCGTTCGGAAGGGGGGCAATAAAAATTATCAGTGAAAATAGAATGCATATATCGTCGCTTCGGGCGTCGGTTAATTGTCTCCGGCGTCCGGGGGCGAGCGATGAGTGAACCTATGCGAGAGGCGCCGTTGTCCGGGGCGAGCCTTCCGTTATAAAGGGTGGGCAATTTAAAGGTTTGTTTTTTAATCATAGGATATGGCAACACTGGATGGACCGATTTGCTTGAAATTGTTACAGCTCATTAGTCTAATATTGCGCGGTACGAAACAATCAAGTTTTCGCTTGGGGAGCGTTTCGAAATATTAAAAACTTATTTTCAAAGTCAATGTTGTGTAGCCGAAACCGTGCGAATTTTGAAAAAATGTATGGTTCGTAGAATAGCGCCAAGCGGAACAAGCAGATCTGCCGGATTTGGGGTTCGGAACAGCCACACGTAATCGTAGAGAGGCCAATGCATCCACCAAGAGTGACAGTGTGGTGTGGATTTTGGTGTGGTGGCATAATTGGTCCGTTTTTTTCGAAAATGGTGCTGGAAACGCCGTTACCGTCAATGGCGAGCGTTACAGAGCCAAATTAACCAACTTTTTATGGCCTCAAATCAACGCTATGAATGTGGACGACCTTGGGTTTTAACAAGATGGCGCCACATGCCATACAAGCAAACTGACAATCGATCTCTTGCGCGCCAAATTTGAAAACCGAACAGTTAGCCGTTTTGGAAATGTTAATAGGCCTGCGCGGAGCTGCGATTTGACGCCGTTAGACTTTTTTCTGTAGTGGTGGCGTTAAGAATCGATGCTATGCGGATAATCCAGAAACAATTCCAGATTTAAAACATAACACTGCGACTGTTATTGGCGAGATAAGCGGCGAAATCATCGAAAAGGTGCTTCAAAACTGAACTCACAGGATTACTACTGTAAGGCCAGCAGAGGGAGCGACATGAACGAAATTGTTTTTCATTCTTAAATCGGAGACTCTAACCATTACAATATAAAAAGAAATTATAAAAAATATTGATGTAGCCTCATTTTATAGCGTTTTTAAAAACAAACTTTTAAATTGCCGACCCTATACAACGACGTTAAATCGCCTGCGTCCGGGAGCGAGCGTGGTGGCAAAGGTAACTGCCCTAAATCGCCTGCATCCAGGCGCGAAGGTGCGTCGGCTCTGACAAGAGCCGTTGTGTATACTCTTTTGTAATATACATGTAACTTCAATTCTGACAAGAACTGAAATTATATTCTAATATGCTTTTTTTTTGTTTTTACTCTTTTTTATTCTGTTTCAGTTTTAATAAGAACTGAAACCGTTGTCCGCTGCTACTCGCCAAATAAAAACGCCTGGTCGCTTCTGGTTCAAATTCACTTCCAACTTTATTTTACTCTTAACTAGCCTATTTATGCATACAAACATAATTCTTGATTTGGTACCACTCTAAATGCATTTTTACAATTCAACTTGATCGTTCTGCGACCTTACGGTCTTTGCCTTTAATGCTAGTGCATCTAACAAAGGTACTTGTAAAATTTTACCTAACGGTTCCAATTTAAAATATTATTTTTTTGCTATTTCATGTGCCATTTGGTTGGACACAATAATGTCCATTCAAATTTTACTTGAATTTATTTTTACTTAGGTTAGGTTAGGTTAGGTTGCAGTGGCGGCCAAAGGCCTCACATAGACCCACGAGGGTCCAAAGTGATACCACACAAAAACAGAAGAACCAATGTACTTATGTAAGGTGCGCTAGTGTTTCGATCTGTGTTGAGAGATCCTCGTTTAATTCGAAAGTCCCTGTGACCTTAGCAAAATTGAGCAACCTCTGCATGCTGTTAAGAGAAACTTCTTTAAGGTTTGCGAAGGTTGGTGCAGCTTTCCCCCTTCTCCTAGCGAGAGGTGGACAGTTGCACAGAAGGTGTTCTAGCGTTTCCCGTTCCCCGGGAAGTTTGCAGTTTCTGCAGATATCGTTTGTAATCAGCCCAGTCTATACGCATGTACCACTATCAAACAATGACCGGTAATTATGCCGACTTAAGTTGCGCATTTCGCCCTTGGTAGCGCTAACAAGAGTTTAGTTCTTTCTTTACTAGAGGTTGATGAAGCCTGCCACCTGGCCTCGAACAGGCTTACCATCTTTTTTTCTAGGAAGTTGTAAATGACGTTAAGGCGGTGGTACCGAAACCGCTGTTTCTTGACCAAGGTTAGCGCCTTTTTTGGCAAGACCATCCGCGAGTTCATTTCCTAAAATACCACTGTGCCCTGGAACCCAACAGAGTTCCACTTTTCTATTTGAGCACAGTTCCTGTAAAGTGCGTCGACAGTTAAGTACTACGTTCTATTTGATAGTGCAGGACTGCAAGGCCATTAAGGCTGCTTGACTATCTGTATAGATAAAAACTGCACTATACCTTTTCCGCAATTTGTGAGCTAATTCCGCCGCCTTCTGAATCGCCAGTACCTCCGTTTGGAAAATACTGCAATTATCCGGCAGCCTGTAGCAAGAGTTTGTTGGAAAATCAAGTGAGTGCACAGCTGCGCCCACTCCGTCCTCCATCTTAGAGCCGTCAGTGTAGATATTAATCGACCCTGCAGAGTCACCGGTTCTAACCTCCCGGAATTCTCTGCTTGGTATAGTTATGGTGAACTTCCTGTCAAACCAGAGCTTAGGATCTGTGTAGTCCGTGGTCCCTGTAGTAGGTAGGCTGATATTACTGTGCCCGTACGCACATGTTTTGAACTGGTTTGACTCTCTGAGTCTTAGTGCGCATTTGCATGCTGCATATTTAGTGAACAGGTCAATTGGTGGCAGAGAAAGAAGGACGTTGAGCGAGTCTGAGGAGTTGCTCCGGAGGGCGCCCGTTACTCCCAGACAAGCCTGTCTCTGCACCTTTACCAACTTATTCCTGTACGTTACTTTGTCGAGTACTAGCCACCATATTAGCAGACCGTATAAAAGAATTGGCCTAACTACAGCCGTGTGTAGATCCAGTAAGTGATCTTTGGCTCTAAGCCCCACTTCCTACCGAACATTCTCTTGCACGCGTAGAAAGCGATGGCTGCCTTAGATACTCGTTCTTCCGTATTGAGTTTCCATGACAGCTTGCTGTCTAGAATTACTCCTAGATATTTGGCATGGCCATTTAGGGTTAGCTCAGTGTTACCCATCTTAGGTAGCTTGAACTGCTGAGTTTTTGTTCTCCTAGTAAAAAGAACCATTTCCGTTTTTGAAGGATTAACGTTGAGCCCTCTGGTTCTAGACCAGTGTAGTAGCTTCTTAAGAGCCTGCGTTGTAAACTCCGACAGCGTGTTTGTGTACCTACCCGAAGCTAGGATTACCACGTCATCGGCATAGGCTACAACCTCCACCCCTGAGTTATCAAGATCTTTCAGTGCCCCATTTAGAGTGAGTATCCAGAAAAGTGGTGATAATACCCCTCCTTGTGGAGTACCTTTTCTAGTAATTTTGAGGGAACGGGCACTACCCCATTCCGACGATATAGACCTACTTCTAAGCAATGTTTCGATCCATTTACTTATAGTACTGTGCACATTTGCAGAGCCCAGAGCCTAAGCAATTGCCTCCGTTGTAACATTGTTGAAAGCCCCTTCTATATCCAAGAAAGTTCCCAAAGTGAACTCTTTGTACTGTAGCGATCTCTCGATTGTACCCACAACCTTATGCAAAGCCGTGTCCACCGATTTCCCTTTGATGTATACGTGTTGGACCATAGAGAGGTGACTAGAATCTAAGGTTTCCCTGATAAACCCATCTAGTATCCTTTCCAGTGTCTTAAGAGTAAAAGATGTCAGGCTAATAAGTCTGTAGTCCTTCGGATTAACGTGGCTACTTATACCCGCTTTCGGTATAAGTACCACTCGAGCGTTCCTCCATACCTGGGGCACGTAATTGAGTTTCAGGCAACCCTTAAAAATCGCCTGTAGCCATGGAACCACCAGACTCTCCATTCAATCCGGTCCCGGCGACTTGTAAGGGGCGAAAGAGTTGCTAGCCCACCTCACCCTGCTGGCCAAGAAGAGCCCTGGGATGCTGGGCATAAACGAGTTGTCCCCTGTTGTAGTGCGAGTAAGGTCCGGATCCCGGCAGCCTGGAAAATGAGCGCTTAAAAGGGTTTCAAGTGTTTCCTTGCTATCCTTCGTCCAACTACCATCCATCCTACTCAGCAGAGCGGGTGGGGTAGGATTCTTAGATATAAGTTTCCTGAGTCTTGAGGCTTCTGACGTTCTCTCGATCTGGCTGCCAAAATTTCTCCAGCTGTCCCGTTTTGATTTTTTCAGTTCCCTCTTTACGATCTTTAGCGAGTTCCTATAATCGACCCACGCTTCCGTTTGATTGGTGCGCTTCGCCTAGTTAAAGAGTTTTTGGACTTTCCTCCGGGAATCACCCAATTCCTTACTCCACCAAGGAGGTTGAGATTTTCCCGACGGTCTCCTACGGGGCAAACCTTCTCGAAAGCTTTTTTCAGAGTGTTAGTTAAGAAGTTTGTAGTATAATCCAGCATGCGCGCATTCCAAATATATTCAGGCACTCTACCTTCGAGTCTGTTCCTTACTATATCTGAAAACATCGCCCAATTTGCTTTTGCTGGATTTCTATAGACTGTGTCACTCGTGCTGAAACTCGACTTCACTACGAACCCTATGTTTATAGTTTATAGTTTATTGTTTAGGAAAGTATGTATACAATGAGACGGTAAGTCTCTACAATTTGTTTACATAAAAAAATTTCAAGTAAGTATGAATGAAAAAAAATGAATGAAAGAATTGAATTAGAATGAATTGAAATAAATAAAAGAGAATATAAAAACGAAAAGAAAAAAGTTAAGTTCAAAGTTAAGTTCAAGAAAAGAATGAAAAAATGGTAACAAGCAATTTATGAAGTAGGTAAAGTGAACGAGTAGCTAGTAATATGAGAAAATTAAAGCATTAAAAGAAAGAAAATACGCGCATATGTATATAAGAATTTGAATTTTCGACAGTTACATACGTATACACAAAAAGAGTAACAACAAAAGAGTGAAGCCTCAGTCCAATCTCGCAAAATGCTCAAAACAATGCTCACAGAAATTGGCGTACGCAGTAATACGCCTAAGAGAGGATGGAAGCGAATTCCATAGCGAAACTATCCTAACGAAGAATGATAGATGACGAAGTCTACTACAGTGTCGGGGTACAACTAACGCAAGTGCTCTTGATGATTTGCAAAGTACAATTTTTTCGAACAGGTATCGCGGACAACCAGTGAACATTAACTTCCATAAAAAGGAAATACATCTAAAATTCAAGTAATTCAGGAAGGTGCAGTTTAGGATGGATTTCTTGACGTCACGGATACTATCAAACTTACGGCGATTGAAAACGTATCGGGTACAGTTATTGAAAATAACATTAAGTTTGTTTTCCTCACCTACGCTCATTGACGAGTAAACTGGACTGCAATACAGAAAATGAGGAAGAATCAAAGAATTGATCAGCTTTATTTTTGATGGGATTGACATCACCGCAGATAATTTCCAAAGCTTACGCAGAATAATATACACCTTCTTGGCAATTAGATTGATGTGGTCAGACCAATTGAAACTTTTATTAAAGATCATTCCTAGATTCTTTACCGAGCTTAGGTAGGCGATCGCTTCACCACCTAGACGCAATTTTGGAAGATGCCGAGTATCAATTTCTTTCGAATAAATTACAATGGCTTGAGTTTTACTACAATTAAGTTTTAGACCATTTATATTCGCCCAATGGGAAACTGCATCAAGCTCAGCATTCATTTTACATATAGATTCAGTTAATTTCGAAATAGGGCAGTTTAAAAAGATCTGGTCATCATCCGCATATAAGCGACAGTTTGCTTCGGCGAAACATTCAGGGAGGTCGTTAATGAAAAGACAAAACAGTAGAGGACCCAGAACAGATCCTTGAGGAACTCCGCACTTAACTGAAAGGTGGTCTGACTGCGATCCATTTAAAAATACAAATTGAGATCGATCTGTTAAGTAATTCCTGATAAGGTTAACGGCACACTGCTGGAGATGAAAACAATGTTTCAGCTTATCACAAAGCAGATTGTGGTCAATAGAATCAAATGCTTTGCTAAAGTCAAGTAGTAATAGGATTGTGATCATCTTTTGGTCGATACTGCAATGAATGTTATCAGAAATTTCAAGTAACGCTGTATTGGTACTATGGCCAGCTCGGAAACCAGATTGAAATTGATTTAGCAATTTATTGTTATTTAAATATATACCTAATTGTGAATGAAGAATATATTCAAAAGCTTTAGATAGGCTAGAGAGAATGCTGATGGGCCGGAAATCATTAATATCAGGACTAGCGACTTTGGGAACGGGAATAATTTTAGCCACTTTCCAAGCCGAAGGATAGACAGACGAAGTTAATATGGTATTAAATATACACGTAATGTGGGGGAGAATGATGGGGAGCAATAATTTAACAAATTTTATGGACACATAATCAGGACCGATTGAATTGGATTTTACATGGAAGATAGCTTTCAAAACTTCATCTTGGGTAACATTTCGAAAAGAAAAACTAGCAGAGGGATCACACCCAGTGTACTTGAAATTTGAGGATAATTCACTGTTCGCAGTAGTGCTGGGAGAAATTATGAATTTTTTGTTTAATTCATTAACATCAAAGCCGTTTTGCACTGTAGACTTAGCAGCCCCATGCAAACCAAGCTTTGCAACATTAGACCAAAAAAGGTCAGAAGGCAAGCAGGGATCAAGCATTTGATTGACGTATTTTTTGTGGGCCTGCTTGCACAGTAGACTTACCCGATTTCGCAAACTAGTAAATTTTAGCCTCGACTCTGAAGTTTTAAGTGTCTTCCATTGCCCATGTGCAGCATCACGTTTAGCAGAGAGGATAGCAATTTCTGGATTGTAATATGGTATATAATTATCTTTGGGTGTTACTGTACGCACAGGTACGTGTAAATTGAACAATTCCATAAGCATATGACTGAAACAGGAAAGCTGATCATTAATATCTGAAAAGGTGCAAACATTACTCCATGGCATTACAGATGCATTACTCAACAGAAGGTCAATGTTACAGTTTTTGAAATCTCGAAAAGAAATAGGATCAGTAGGTGGAACTTCTGTATGAATCTTATAAGCCAAGTAAATCAAGTCGTGGTCAGTTAAGCCAGGAAGTGATACTTGGCCGAAACAAGCAACTTTATCTTCATCATTGGAGTCAATAATAAAAAGGTCCAGTAACGATGAGCAGGTATCGCTGAATCTAGTTGGAACGGCACTGTTGACAATTTGCAAAGTGCAACTGTTTAGCTTTCTTAAGAAGGCTGAAAAAACCGGATCTTTGTCGCTTAAAATATTAATATTGAAATCACCACCAATAATGATGTTATGATACTTAGGTACGAGATTTCTTAAAGCATCTATCAGTGGTGAAAGTCTAGCAGCTGATGGTTGAGGAAAATATACACATCCAAGAAGTATACTCTGCTTTCCAGTTTTAACTTCGGCGATTATGAATTCAATTTCATCACTGGCTGTAGACTTTAGCAGAATTTTGACCGGTATGCCGCATCGAACAAGTAAAGCAACACCACCTCCTCTAATTTTTCGGCCGGCTTGGTTAGTTTTAGCTCTATCATTCCGATAAATTTTAAAACCCGGAATTTTAACCATCTCAGAGGGAGTGTCAGGATCCAGCCAACTTTCCGAAATCATAATGGCGTGTAAATTCGTCTTATTGAAGGTGGATCTTAGTCCTTCAACTTTAGGGAAAATACTCCGAATATTTAGGTGACAAACATTAAAATTTTGACTAGATTTGAGAGCAGAAGTTAAAATAATATTGGGAATGGAATAGTAACAAGTGGAACTCGCTTCGCGTAGACCATCACTACAATTATCCATTATCAAAGTTAAGCGAATTTAAGTGAACAAAGCAATGAGCATCATAAACAGCGAGAAGGGGGCAGTTGTAACACGGAAACATAACTATTGAAAAAACAATAATTCTATAAAAGAAAAGGAAAATTTTATCTGAGATTGTTACCTTCTTCAACTGCAGGTTGACCATAATATAATAATAATATAAAAAAGAAAAGATAAATTAATTCAAAAGAAAAAAGTAAGATTTAATGAAAAACAAAGAAAAAAACTAGAGTAATCAATTTACAGTAAGTTAAGCAATAATTCAGAAAACAAAATAAAAAATGAATGTATGTATGTAAGGTATGCGTTACTACTTTTCTTACGGTGCCTGTTCCCCTACATCTGATCACGGACTTGGTCACTCGGTTTGAAGCAGTCTGACGAAGTGACTCGTATAGGATTTCCAGAATTATTTTTTTTAACAAACACATAACCGCCTCTCGTGAAAAACTCACTGATGAGGCCATTACGCTTCGCTGAAACAGCCATTCTTAGTAGAACCCGTTGTGACTCAGTTAGACTGTCGTTGCAGAAGATCTTCGATGATCCCGCAAATCCAATAGATTGGGCAGTTGGCTTGCATGTCCGTACTGCCTTCATAAAGTTTAACTTTTCCACGAAGGTTGGAAATTTAGCTATTATGATCCGCTGGCCCTTCGAATCAGAGCTACGCGAACGGTAGAGTGCGGGTAGTGTAGCAACCTTGCTGGCAACAGCCGCCGACAGCTTGGCAAACAAATTATCGAGATTCTCCGCTCCATCGCAAGGCACACCGGTAATGATGACGTCACACTTAATTGCCTTTTGCTCCAACTTTTCAATCCGGAGGTTAACGTCCGTTAACATTGTTTTGAAAACGTCGCACCGTTGAGTGACGTCACCCACCGCAATTTTAAGATTACTCGTTTGCTTGGCTTGCTCGTTAACTATCAACGTAAGGGAATTTATGCTTTGATTTAACGATTTACCAAGTTCTTTGATCTGGTCTTCGAAAAGCTTTTTTAGTTTAATAAACTGGTCTTTGAACATTTCGTCCAATGCTTTCACCTCACTTGGCTCGTCGGAGGTGGACGACAGGGCTCTACGGGTATTTTGCGGAGCCATCACAACAGTCAATATTAGCGGAAATAGTTACCGGCACAGCAAAAAATTAAAAAATTACGACTGTTATTTTAGGCAGAGAACTTGATACAGCCGAAAGAAACTAGCTCACGGTTAGTTTTAATGGAATAGTTACCGGCACAGTAAAAAAGTTAGAAATGACGATACTAATTATAAGCAGAGCACTTAATACGGCCGAAATAAACTCATGCACTATCCACCATTTTGACTATTGTTTGAAGCGCAGCAGAAAGTTAAAAAGGGAAAAAAAAATCTTGATTTCAGTCACTTTAATTTAGATCTTGACGACACTTATTATAGGCAGAGCACTTTATACGGCAGAAAAACTAGTTCAATTCCACTTCAAGACCGACAATTATTTGATTATTTGGGGAGACACTCGCACGCACCTCATGCACTATCCGCCATTTTTTAGGGATTTACCTGTGATTCGAGAAGAATGGTCTATCCAAGGCCATCCAGCTCTCCACACGACAGCCATCCGTATCCGAGTACAGCGTCAAGTCAAGTACGTTTTCGCTAGTGGAACCCTTATAAGTCGGTGTGTCCCCACGGTTACCGATTATTAGGTTAGTATTGAGAATGAAATGTAGTAAAGATTCACCCCTTTCGTTGATATCCTTGCTACCCCATATCGTGTGATGAGCGTTCGCGTCACTGCCGACTACTAGGTTGAGCTTTCTTCGTGCAGCTTCTTTCACTAGCGTCTTCAGCTTCACTGGAGGAGATGGCCTATCATGCACCAAGTAAGCCGACGCGATAAGCAGCGGCTGCTGCCCATTCGCACCCTCTATCAGTGCCACCGTCAAATCGCTCGTGCTATAATTGGACGTTAGAAAAGCATTAAGAACCTTAACCATAATGGCCGACCGTTTCTTACCTTCCCTCTGAGAGAAAATCGTATGGTAATTTTGTGACGCCAGTCCCTGAATGTCCCCGTTACCAGAGATCCAAGGTTCCTGGATAGGTGCCACATCGTTGTTCCCTTCTTCAATAGTGAGAAGTAGCTTAGCCGAAGCTAAACTACTGTGATGGAGATTAATTTGAATCAGACTTAGCATCTTGGGGAGCTAAGATTGTCTGATTCGGTATCGAGACCTGGGTAAGAGTAGCGTCCGGATCCGACGTCTCAGGATCGCTCTCTAACTCCGTATTGAGGCTGATATTTATGGCGGCCGCGGTCAGAATATCCATTCCCAGATCTTTCTCCACTTCGTTGGCCTCGAGAGTACTTACATTTCCATCTTTGGAATGACGCTTCTTGAGTCGAAGATAAACACTCCCGATTTCCCAAGCCATTTTCCCGAAGCGGGGATACAGCAAATCCTGAGCCTTTTCGTTGATCTGGAGAATGACCTCCTGACCTCCGTCTACGGCGGCCGGCTCATTTACCTTGATGACCCTCCAGTCATCAGTGGGTATGTCGGGATTTTGCCTCTGGAGCAGCTTGAGAGTGGTCTCTACGGGCAACACCCTCGGCAGAAATACCTTTGCCTTCGGCACAGAGGGTATGAGCGCTCTATCCACCATCTCCAGCTTTGCACCTTCCCAGAAAGGTTCAAATGAAAGAACGGTCTTTTTACACCAATCAAGTGTGAACTCGCCGTTGCACTTTATAATCTTGACCTCATTGAACCAACCTGCCCCATCGAATGTAAGCATGGGCTTGTCCAAATTAGTCTCCATGTGTGCTACTAGCTCGTCCAGCAGCCTCATCTTCACTGATTTCCACTTGTCCAGAGTCATCCTTCCAAGTTGGTCACTGTGGTCGACGAGAGCCACTATGAGGTGCCGTTTAAGGACATCCGCCACCGTCTGACCTTTTGGACCTGACGTTGATGCCTGCGACGAGAGCTCCGCTTTGCCAGTCTTGGACTTTTTGGTCGTCAAAGGCAGTGGGCTCTCCTCAGTTGACCGGTGTTTCTTTCTAGCAAGCTTCGCGTTCACCTGCTCCTCCACTTTGTTGCAGAACTCCGGGTTGCCGCTAACAAAGCCCTTGCATCCTTCCATGAAGGCTCTGCTTTTGCGAATGGTTTCCCTGGCCCAGCATAGATCCTTCACCTCGCTTGGAGTGAGGACTTTTCTGTCGCCAAGTCTCACATTACACTTCAGCGCACCTTTGTATTGCGCGAGCGCCCTCCGGTTCTCCCGCGAAGTGTTGGACCCAGAAGGCATACGCTGCTTGGTATCCTGTGTCAAATTGGACCCAGAAGTCATTTGCCCCTTAGTATCCTCCAACCCCTTGGGAGACCGCAAGAGACGCTTTTCGTCTTCGGTGTTAGTCGTTTTGGCACTATCCTGATCTGAATTTCGTTCAGTATATCGAAAGTGTCCAAAACACCCTTGAGAGCGTTTGAACCAGTAGTAAGACCACTAGAACAGCCTGGTTTCATCACTGAACTAACTATGGCAGCAGTAGCAACGCCACTCGCACGACCTGCATCAATCGTCGTACGAGCGTTTTTTGTGTAGCTGCTGGCGACACAGGTAGTATCCGCACTCCCCGAGCCCTCGCCGGTAGTCGCAGCCACGCCTCCTACCGACACTTAGGTAGATATCCCTACCCGTTTTTTTTCCTCTTGTCGACCTCCATGACACCATCATATCTCCGAATGGGCTTTCTTTAGCGCCTGCCAGCCCTGAAAAGACAAAAAAATATAACACTTTACAACCTTTCCTCACCTGCATTGACGGCCTGGGAGGGGTTAGCCACAGTGTATAGTGCCCAAGAGAGTTCGCCTACCAACTCCGGCCAGCAAGCGTTATGAATTGGCGTTTCCCAGGTGTTTCCTCGTGGAGGACTCTCTACTTGTCCGCATGAGGCATTCACATTCTTGATCAAGGTTGCTGCCTCGAACAAATGTGGACCACCCCTTCGACAACTTTACTTGCATTTACTTTACTTGAAACTAACCTTGTTTTGTGTACTTTCAGAATTCGATTCGATAACAGAAGCTGGTTTTAAACTACCGATGCTTATGTTACCATTTTTATCGTTGATATTTACGATGTAATTCTTTCGAAATTTACGTAATACCGCGTAAGAACCTTCGCATGGCGGTTGCAAACCTGGTTTAGTTCCTTCGACTCGAACAAAAACTTGCTAACAATTTTCTTTTGGGATGTAAACTGGGGTGTTGGTATTCTTCGCGTTTGTTGATTTTAGCTTGTTGAGTGAGCCGAAGTGAGTTCGGACTGACAAAATTCTTTATTGCTTGGATGCGAATTCCCAAAGAAAGGATTCCTTTGTGGTTGATCTTGTGACTTAAAAAATCGATCTCTTGAACTCCAAAATTACACTTGGAGCTGTTGATTTTTAGATCATAGGAGGCAAGTTGCATGAACAACTTTCGTAGGTGATCTGCATGCTCTGCATGGGATATGCTTGCTACGAATATGTCGTCAATATACACGAAAACGAAAGGAAGCTCTCGTGTCACCTCATTCATAAATCTCTGGGAAGTTTGAGCTGCGTTGCGCAAAGCAAAAGGCATTCGGGTGAGCTCAAAGGCTGACCGCACACTGAAAGAGCAAAAACACTATTAGTCAAAAACATTTTTGACTAATCCAGAATATGTAAAATTATGTTTTTGTGAAAAACAAAATCTTTCTTTCTTTCGTAGGTGATCTGCATGCTCTGCATGGGATATGCTTGCTACAAATATGTCGTCAATATAGACGAAAACGAAAGGAAGCTCTCGTGTCACCTCATTCATAAATCTCTGGGAAGTTTGAGCTGCGTTTCGCAAAGCAAAAGGCATTCGGGTGAACTCAAAGGCTGACCGCACACTGAAAGAGCAAAAACACTATGAGTCAAAAATATTTTTGACTAATCCAGAATATGTAAATTTATGTTTTTGTGAAAAACAAAATCTTTTAAAATTGTACTTATAAAAACAAAAAACTATTTGAAAAGAATAAAAGTAATAGCTCTTTACATAAGTGATATTGTTTTTGTTTAAGTTGTTTGTTGATGATGCTGGTGTTTATGATGATGCTGATGCTGATGCTAATGGTTATGATGATGCTGATGACGCTGATGGTTATGATAATGCTGATGGTGTCGATTTTGATGATGATGCTGATTTGATGATGATGATGCTCATTTTGATGATGATAATGTTGATTTATATGATGATGAAGATGATTATGTTGATTTTGATGATTATGGTGATGATAATGTTGATTTTGATGATGTTGCTGACTCCTCTTGAGGAGGTGTGTCGGGGTCGACAAGTGTGTGACACCGACGTCGGGGTCACCAATTACGGAGCGACACCAATAATGTGGTGTGCCACACGAGTGAGCGGGCGTCGGCAAATTGTCGCCGGCGTCTGGGTGCGAGCGATGAGTGAACCTATGCGTGAAATGCCGGCTTCCGGGGGCGAGCCTTACGCTTAACAACGACGTTAAAACGCCTGCGTCCGGGGACGAGGGTGACGGCAATGGCAACTGTCCTAAATCGCTTGCGTCAATGGGCGAGCGTGGTGGCAAAGGTAACTGCCCTAAATCGCATGCATCCAGGAGTGAGGGTTGCGTCTGCCCTGCCAAGAGCTTACTTCAGTTCTGATAAGAACTGATATTGAAATGGCAACAACTAAAGAAATTTTATTATTAATATTATTAATTAATAAAAACAAAGGCAACTGCCGTTGTTGTTCGTATGTACAGCAAGTGTATAAACACTCTGATAGATGAGTTTACACTTCAACATCTCAACTCACGACCATCATTAAACACGACCATCCACAGAGATCAATTTAGGTTATTTGAAATTTTTGGTTTAAATGTTGCCCATTTAATGAACATTCCTGTTAGCGCCTTAGTTAGACAATCAGCGGCATTTTCCTTCGATGTCACATATTTCAGCGTAATTGCACCAGATTCAATCACATCGCGCACATGATGGTATTTCGTGTCAATGTGTTTGCGCTCATTTTAAATACATAACCAGTGCATGAGCGCCGCTTGTCGATGTCGGACGCCCAGTCCGGATCCGAGTATCCAACCAATTCACCACCGCCATACCGATATAAGATCTTATGATCGAGCGTCTCGCTGAGATAGCGCATGATGCGCTTAATTGCGTTGGAATTGAACCGACTCACATCATTTACGGCAAATGCAATGTCTGGACGCGTCCCCTGCACCAGGTACAACAAACATCCTACCGCCTGTTGGAACGGAATGTTCTCCAAAGTGCCAGATCCTTCTTCGACCATCTTGATCGAAAGCTTCTGATTCGCGTCGCTAGGTATCACTGCAGGTTTCGCGTTCTCCATGCCAAACCGCGCTTCAAAACTATCTCGGTGTACCGCTTCTAATGAATTGCAATTCCCTCTTGGGTGTATTCGATGCTGATTCCAACGATGTCCACTGCCCGTCCAAGATCCTTCATCTTGAATTTCGTACTCAATGCTGACTTAAGAGCAGGTAACTGATTTTCGTCCTTCCAGAGAATCAATACATCGTCGACGTAAACAGCCAGAATCACTCCCATATCGATTGAATAATATACGGACGGGTCCTCCTTTGACCTGGTCAGCCCGATGTCTATCAGCGCTGCGTCCAGTTTCAGGTTCCACTGGCGGCCCGCCTATTTGAGCCCATACATCGCACGGTTAAGTCGACATACTCGTCCCGTGTTGCCATCGAAGCCCTCGGGTTGATCAGCGTATATCTCCTCGTCGAGATCTCCTTGTAAAAACGCCGTGACTATCTGGTCCATTCTGAACCCATCCTTCGTCGCTAGTTCCAGTAAAAAACGAATCGACTCATACCTCACGACAGGTGAGAACGTTTCTTTGTACTCCAGACCAAACCACTACGAGAACCCTTTTGCGACTAGTCTTGTAGCAAGTGATCTCTCCTGAATCTCCGCGCTTCAACTTGTAGATCCATTTGGTCTTAATGGTCTTTCGTCCGACCGGCAGGTTAGTTAAAGTCCAAGTGCCATTTTCCTCATGCGACTGCAATTCTTCCTTCTTGGCGGTGATCCAATGCTGTTTGTCGCCCGCCCCAGTTGCTTCACGAAAGTAGGCTGGTTCCTAACAACCCGCCAATTCAGCCGACAGTGTGAATAGTTGTGGGACCTTTCGATTGCGATTGGAACGTCGAATTTCCCCAATTAGTGATGATAATGGTTCATCCGGCACATTATCATCCGAATCATCGGCGTCATAGAAAATGGACTCGGTCAGCTCACTTTCACTGGGTTCTTCTAACACCACCTCTGGTTCCGCGACCGTTGGTGTGATCGCTTGTGTCTCAGATACCTCTGTCCTTTCATCTACAGTGGTAACAACAGATAAATCAATTAAGGAGATGACATTTACTGTCATTGGTGTGATCGCTTGTGTCTCAGATACCTCTGTCCTTTCATCTACAGTGGTAACAACAGATAAATCAATTAAGGAGATGTCATTTACTCTGACATCTGGCATGTCATTTACTCTGACATCTGGCATGTCGAGAAATGTGACATCACGACGAACCGTCGACGAAACAACGCAATCCCTTTTACGTCTCTGAGTAGCCGATGAAGACCATTTGCTTGGACTTCGCGTCTAACTTCTTCCGCTTCTCCTTCGGGATGTGAACTATGACTATGAGTTCCAAACATCCGAATCGTTGACAAGTTGATTGGCAAATCTGTCCAAAAATGCTGTGGAACTTCCGCAAACATCGATTCGGCGACCGGTTGATCATGTAGGCCGCTCTGTAGATTGCACCTTGCTCGTTCCACTAGCGTCTGGTTCATTCTTTCCGCAACGCCGTTCTGGTGCGGAGTATATGCACAGCTAGTTTATTGAATGATGCCACTACGCTTGCACTCTTTTGCCAAATCGCCCATGTACTTAAGGCCGTTGTCCAATCGCAACAGCTTCACTTTGAGTCCAGTTTGATTTTCCACCATTGACTTGAATTCTGTGAAAACCCGATGCACGTCGCTCTTGAATTTGATAAAATATACAAAAACCTTCCGTGAATGATCATCGATGAACATCTCAAAGTATTTGGCGCCCCCAACTCAATTTGTCTCCATTGGTCCGCAGACGTCCGAGTGAATCAGCTCCAGAATTTGTTTGGCCTTGATTGCAACTTCTGCTCGTCGAAACGGTTGCCGACTCTGTTTGCCTAGCAAGCATGGTACACACTTCGTTAAACTGAAATTTTAGAGAAACCTTTGAACTGAAATTTTTGTCACACAAGAAAAGACTAGCGAGATGCGACAAAATTTGTCACAGATTTGTAATCTGATTGGATAACTGATCTGTCACACATATTGCCACAAAAAATTGTCGCATATGGAAACACAGCTTCACAGATAAGAACATAATAACCGAGAGTCTCGCAGCTTTCTAGAAGACATATTGGCCTGTCTGCGAGATTCTTCAAAACGCCTAATGGAAGAAATACACGCTATCGAGACAAATGCTCCCCGACAACTCAATAACATGTCTGCGAATGTCGATATAGCAAATTTTTTCTTGGTGCAGCGCCATCTGTTTGATCATAGCGTGGTGTGGATTTGACTTATACTTTAGAATAAAATATTTACGCAAAAATATTATTTACTGTATCTACTATTTATTATTTGTTACACCGAGATCAACAATCAATAAATAAAAATATATCAGGTAGATCGACATCGGCTGGAAATAAAGAAAGGGGTAATGAAATGAAATGTGCGGAAGCATGGCCGAAGTAAACTTACTCATAATCATCATGGTGCATTTACACTCAGCGTTTGCTACGAGCCTCTATCCTCGCCAAAAAATCAACCTATCAGATGGCTCGTGCAGTCGCATAAGTCCATCAGCTCTCAACTTTTCTTCGACGAACGTCCCATATCTGTACACCCATATAATAGAGCTGTGGTACCACAAAATTCGTAGCCCATCGTATTTCTGTCGTTTCGCACCTTTCGCACTTATAGGCAAGTTGCGCCGCAGAGGCATGTTGAGTGTAAATTGCAGTTAACTCAGCAAAGAATACGGTCGACGAAAACCGGTTTGCAATGGCCTGATGGGGTAGCTTCTCACCTCAAGGTGAGCCTCAAGGGTGAGTGTAAGCGCACCATCAATGGCGCGACAGCCCAAATCGGGCCAGAGGTTGCAGGATGTATTGTCTGAAGTCATCTCGGTTCAGCGCCCGCTCCTCCAATTTATGCATCTAAGAAGCGATTTGCAATCTGCATCAATTGAGTCCTCGTATCTTTTTCGCGGTTTTCCCACCAGTCGCTTGCCATGAGCTCTACATTTCGTAGTGCGATTGGGAATTCTTCCTTCATCCATCTATTCGCTCCACATGACCTGCCCATTGGAGCTTACGGAATTTTATATAAAAGTCGATGCGGCTGGATCGTCAAAGATGTTATACAACTCGTTGTTGTACCGTATACGCCATTCAGTGCCTTCTCTTACTGGTCCCAAAATTCTTTTAAAAGCGTCTATTGATTTTTTAGATGCTTGAGTGAGAGTCCACGTTTCACTTGCATATAGTAGCACAGGTCTTATTATGGTTTTGTATCACTTATTTCGATTTTAAGATCGGGAGAACCGTGAAATATGCCTTATTTGCTAGTGTGATCCGTTGATTTATTTCGTCCCGTTCGTTGCCGTCTCTTACAAGGTGTGATCCCAAGTATGAGCAATTATCCACATTCTCCAGGTTGTTGTTTTGTCGAGTTGGCGCGTTACTTCTTGTTTGGGTCATGAACTTGGTCTTACTCTCATTGACCCTTAGCCCGAAATCCGTTGCTGCTGAGTCTAGACAGTGGAAGACTTCCTTCGTAAACTTACTACAATATTATAAATATAAAAAACGAATTACTTAGGGCCGGACTCACAGTGCGAGCTTAAGTTTCAATTTCAAGTTAAGCCTTTGCTCAAATGGAATCACTGTTTCACAGTAGTATTTTAAGGCTTGAGTAGAGTTCAACTCGAAACTCAACTTAAGCCTGTGGATACGAGAGCTAAAGCTTGAGTCGGATTTCAATCAGGCGAATTGTCAAATGGCAAGTGTAATTTTCCTGTTGAAATATTTTTTTAAATTTTACTGTATTATTAATAATTATTAATAATACAGTATTGTTATCGATTTTTAAAAAAAAAAAATTTGCTGCCCTCAAAATTTTTTTTCCACGTTCCATGACTAGTAGACGCGAAAAAAGCAATAAGAATTTTCACTCCGTCTGTACGCCGTACGCCGTACGTCGACCGCCCCAAAATCTTTGAAGGCTTGTAGCTCTTAAACCAGTAGAGCTATTAAATTAAAATTTTTTCTAAGAATAGACTTGGTGGACCCCTTGAATTGACATTATTTTCAGGGGAGGAGGTGTAAGGGGGAAGGCGGGGTAAGCGTTTTAGACGAAAAATTTAGGTTTCTAGATCTCAGGAACCGCTTGTGTTAGGAGGCTGAAACTTAGAATTTCTATAGAGCTTTGATAATGGACCCATTTGCAAAAAAAAAAAACAGATATGGGTGAAGGGGTGTGGGAGTGGAGGGGAAAATAATGCGTTCGAAACGCAAAAATGCCGAGATCGACAAATTCTAAAATCGATATCTCCTAAACCGTTAATAGCAAGCAATTAAAACTTAACAAATATCTGTAGTTATACTAGGAGAGTAGATTGAAACAAAATTTTTGGGTGGGGGTAGTGGCGTGCGGGGGTGGGGGGTCAAAAACTTAAGATTACGATATCTCACAAACTAATTGAACCAGAAAAACAAAATTCGGTTTTATTATAAAAATTGATAAATAAAGATTGCTCAAAGTAAAATATTTGATGGGGGTGGAGGAGCACGGAAGTGGGAGGGATTAGAATTTTTCAAAAATAACACGATTCATATCTCAATAACAGTGTAAGGTGGATGTTTCAAATTTTTACCTGAAGTAGGCCTAATAGAACCCCAGTAGGGAAAAAAAGTTTGGGGGTGTGGGTGTAGGGGGTGAGGGTGGGGAAGGGTGAGAAAGAAAAAGTTCCGATGCTCATATCTTAAGAATCTATAATGATAGGAAGCTGAAACTTGGTATTTAGATAAAGCTATAGTAGTGGCATGGTGGAAAAATAAATTTTTTTTAGGGGTAGTATGGTACGGGGGGGGGGGGGGTGTTTTCCCTAACTTCAGAACGGCTTATGCTAGGAAGTTGAAACTCGGTACGTATATGTAAATTAACTAGAAAAGTAATTCTGATGAAAAAAAATTCAAACATTCACTGGCGTTCAGAAGGGGGGGCAAAAAAAAATATCGGTTAATATAAAATGCATATATTTTCACGATTTTCGTCATATCTAATAGGTCTTTCGAAATATTGAATTCATTTTTATTCTACGGATTCTTCATGTGAATACCTAGAATGTGTTTTCAAAATTTTTTGAAATTCGACCCCTAAGAGGGTGTAAACTGGTTGTATACTTTTTCATGAATTCCACCATGTTCCTCAGGTCTGATCAGATATCGAATATCTTTTCACTTCCCCAGGTTTGTTTAATAATCACCTATTTTTAAGTTTTGTTTTTTTCAACCTCTAGACCGCATCCCGGAATATGACCCAATTATTTAATTCATATGTTACACCCTTTTCTAACCGCTTCCCGATTTTTTTGTTAGGTTTTCAGTCACATAGTAACATACACCGCATCCCCGAATTGAACGCGTTCTGAACTTCTGCCGGAAAAATAATAAAGTTGCGCCCAGACTGTTGGCAGATTTTTTAATGTATACTTCAATACAAGACTGACGAGAATGTTCACCTCAAAAGCAATAAAATGTTGACTCAATTTTAAATGTAATCGCTTTGTAGTTTTTAACGGTATTTTTTTTAAATTTTAATATCATTTTGACATAACTCTCAAAACAGTGGCCTACACAATTCATTAAGCAGTGTGACACAGTATTGTCTTGAGCTAAAGCTTAAGTTACTGGCTCAGGTTCAACTGAACCAAAGCTTAAGTTCGTACTGTGAAAACGGCCCTTAGTGATTGCAAAGTGGACTTCCATTGTGTCATTTTGTTACTCCCACACTTGAAAAGAAAACTTAACTTTTTAATTGACGATCTCGGTCGGTGTCGCGCATTTACAATTCATCATCTAAGGTCCGGTATTTCAAGATAAAGTTAACTCGAGTGGTTTTGATGAACTGATAGTTAAAATAATTTTCCGTATTTCAATATCAGTGACTTTCAAGTTAACTGATACTTCAGGCATCAGTTAACTTCTGCTTATATTTTACTGACAGTTGATAACCTTAAAAATTTGAAGTAATTTCTACATTGACTGTAATTGTTTCTGTTTGTTGAGTTTATTTATTATCAATGAACTGTTAAGTATGCTTTACTTACTTAAACTGTTAAATATGCTTACATATAATTACATACATTTCAAGTATACTTACATACAATAACATACAGTTTACAAACTTGAAACCAAAGGTTTTTGGAAATACGGTTATGGCCCGGTATTTCGATGTAGAGTAGGTCTGGTATTTCCATATAAAGTTAAATCGAGTGGTTTTGATTATGTGCTTATTTCACCCTGCGGGCGCTGAAAAACGAGTAAATTTGAACAATTATTATAAAAGTTATATGGTGAAAAAAAAAATTGTTGAGTTCAAATATCTTACTAACTATTCAACTATAATAAAAAACATAACGCAGTCACGATCGGCTGCAAGCCAATCGTATGATACTCTAGATGAAATACTCAATTCCGATTTATATTTAAGTTGGAAATATATCAAAAGAATGAGGAGAGCACAAGCAATTATTACATGACCTTTTACTTACAGTTAGAAATTATTGTATAGTGGCTACTCGATTTTTTGATTAATAGTGAGTTCCATAAAGTAAGTAAAAGGACATTTTACAAAATTTTTGTATGGCAACTACATGAAAGACTTATGAGATATTTTTCATATTAATAGTTTCAGCTGCGACTATTATAAAATTAATGTGTATAAAATTTCAAAGTCGTAACTTAAAGTGTTCTAAAGTTATCGTTCAATATTGGTGAACATGTTTATTAAGGACTTTTGTATGACAGCTACCCGAAGGAGTCAACGGATGGCGCTAATTAATGAACTCCGTTTTGGTTTTGGTATAAAACTAATTCCTGTAAAATTTTAAATTCCTGCTTTAACCCGTTCTGGAGTTATAGTGGATTCATTAACAAGCCTACATTTTTGAAGGACTTTTCTAGGCTGCTACACGAAGGATTCATTCGATTTGTTTTATATTCGGAACTTTCGATTCAAACATTGTAAACCTTAAGTATGCAAAATTTCAAGTTCCTAACTTGAAGCATTCGAGCAATAATTTTGAAAACGTGTTTTAAGGACTCTTGTATGGGAGGTACCCGAAGGAGTGGAAGGATATCGCCCATTAACGAACTTAGCCTTACTTTTTCCATTTTACAAGTTGTGACAAAATTTCAACTTCCTAGGTCAACGCGTTCTTGAGTTATCGTGCTAACGGACGGACAGACGGACAGACGGACAGCAAACGGATTTGGGGGTTTTGGCCAAAAATAAACACAAAATAATATATAACTTTTTTTCGTCCGAGGCTCGGTTCTATGCGTTACAAACTTTTCGGGCTGGATTAAACTTATAATACTCTATATGTTCATCTAGAGTATAAAAATATATACTTATATTATATGTTCATCTAGAGTATAAAGAGAGTAAGTACAGTATTTTTTTATTAATATTAACATTGTTTTTTTACGGGTATAAATAGACTACTGACGAAAACTACGGCGCCTCCTTGTCGGCATCATAACTTCACCAAAAATTATTCAATTTTCAAAAATGAAAAACAATATTGTAAATGAATGTAGTAGTTATAGGGTCTTTTTAATTAAGAAATTACTATATTTCAAACATTAGAAATCAGTTTTTTTTAAAAAGAAATTGCGTTTAATAATTTATAAAAAAATTGCCTAACTAAAATATGTAAAAACACTCTCGTCACCCCATAGAGAAAATAGTTATCAAAATTTAAAAAAAAAAGTTGAAAAATATTGAAAATTGACTTAGTTATCGTGCCGACACTGGCTGAAAACATAGTTTCGAGAAAAATGCGTTTAAAGTTTGTGGTAGGTGCAACGTGAACTTACGGCTAGTCTCCCATTCCAGCTTCGTACTGTATACTTTCTTCCTCTTTTATCTTCGTATTTTTCACCTTGTTCTCTATGATACTCGGCTTTTGCTGTTGAGAGTGGTGCGGCAAATAGCCACAGCCAGGAAGCCGCTTTAAACCGATGTATGGTCACATTTGTGGCTATAACTTTGTAATGGAGTAGAATTTTCTAAATTCAAAATTTTTTTATAATTCTTGGAAGTATATGACATAAAAATTTGTAAAAAAAATCGATTTTCAGGGTGATACGAGCCCTTAACTGACAACTTACAAGTTGACTTTACATTGAAATACCGGGCCTAACAAGTTAATTGCCAGTTAACTTTTTGGCATTAGTTACGAAACTTACAAGTTAACTCTACATTGAACTACCGGGCTTAATTGGAGGATGACACCTGTAGCGTTCGATGTATTGCTGATGTTTTCTGCACTTCAAATAGAGCGTGATAGGCGTACATGTATGGTTTTATTGCTAACTCTTTCCATCCAGTGATAAGAAAGACAAGCACTATGCTCAAACCATAAAGGCCCCGTCTCAAAACTAAAGAGACTCTCGACCAACTGGTCTCAATTAGAGTAAAATTTACTAGTTTTCATTGAGTCACGCATTAATCGCAGTTTCTCAATTTGACCAAACTAACCGTTTTAAATTAATACAATGTATGTTAGTGGTTTTCCATGAGGCAGAAAGTGAATATTTATGTTAATGCGTCTACAAGTGTTCTACCGATACGCGTGCTCAATGGAGAGATCTTAAAAACGAAAGACCATTTGGTCAAATCAATTGTCTTTGAGGAATTTGCAAGCAATAATATCAGTACAGTGGATACCGCTTATTGTAATCCCGGATAATGTTATAATCCGGATTTTGTTATCAAAACAGTTGGGTCCCATTCTCCACAAACAGAATTTATCGCTTATTGGAATAATAATTCGGTTTATGTTACCATTCGATCTAGATTCCCATAGTACAAAACAAGTGTTGTGACTTATCGTTTCTGTTTTTCTTCGAGTTTATGAAATCAAAAAAGCGGACAAGGAACATTATCAAAAAAGAAGCGAAAAAAGGCCGATAGGGGATTTACTTTCACACATGAGACGAGCTTCTACCCCCTCCCATCAGACTATTTCAATCCGTTTTTCGTCGGCTGTATTCTTTGCTGTGTTAATAGCGATTTACAGTGAATATGCCTCTGCGGTTTTACAAGTTTTCAAGTTTCAATTCAAAGGAACAATATATTAGAGAATTTTGTAAAAGGTTAGAACTTGGGTTGTATATAACACTTATTGAATAAAAAATGTACATATATGTTAGATGCTCCGAGCAATCTATATTCCAGCGGAGGAAAATATATGATCTTTTTTATATTCGTCTATTGTTATCAACCGGTTATTGTTATTGTTTTTGGCTGGTCCCAAAGGGATTACAATAAGCGGTACCTACTAGGGATGGGAATTGATTGCTCAACAATCGATTGTTGCATGAGCGATTATTTTAAAATGTCCGATTAAGATCAATCGATTAATTGATGGGATTTAAGCAATTAATCGATTAATCGCGTAATTCTTAAGTCCCAGGGTTATCGTATAAGTATACGTAGACTTAATAGGTAGATTTGAATTGAAATGTCTATGTTTATTATACGTTTAACATAGTGATTGTACTGATAGACATACAATTTTAACTATTTAACTACCTATGTATGTATGGATGTATGAATGTGGCTATGTTCCCTATGAACTCCTAAACCGCTCAGGGATCGTGTAGAATAGTTCCGGGATAGTTCCTGTAAAGTTTGGTACCGATCGAATAAAAACAAATTGTTTTTTTTTTGACATTTTTCAATTTTTTTTTGACATTTTTCAATTTTTTTTTGCGATTTTAGTACACTGGTGCTCTAATTCTTTGTTTGTTTGTTTCGTATGCTTTCCTATATCATTCATCCGATTACGATGAAACTTCGTTTCTGCATTAACAAAATCATTTTACAATTTGTGGTTCGAGAGTTATTTCAACATTTGATATGATTTAGCGGCAGTTCGTTCGTTTTTGGTGTAGTAGTTATGCATTCCCGTTACTAAATAGTAATGATGGATGATGAATGTTGGATAGTGGATGCAGGACGGAGGATTGAAGGTGGAGGATGCTGGATGGATGGTAGAATATGTATGTAAAGATTTTTTCTATTTTCCTCTCACTTGTGACGCTAAATGTCCGTTAAAAATGTGTGTGAATATGAGTTTTAAACGTACATACATATATGTATGTTCTTTTTAATGGTTAAATAAATAATATCCCATGCTAAAAATGAGAAGAAAAATAAATTAATTTAATAAACATAAGATAATGGAAATAAAATTCGAAGATATTATTTCTTCGTAAATATCTTTTTTTTATAAAATAATTTTTGTCATTAAAACTAATTTCAAAATTAATTGTTTGTACTGCTACTTCCTTCACAACCAAAACATTTCGCCTATTGACGACAGAAAAATTAGCATTGATAAATTTGAAGCTGTTAACCTGTTCCTCATATCAGTAGCAATTAACCCAGCCTCTGAAAGCAATCTTTCTGCAGGTACCGAAGATACAATGATAAGTATTTAATTGCAAGGGTATGCGTCTGTGGAAATTGAAACTTGAGTGTTTCCCAAATTTCATAAGGACTTTTTGTTCTACTCACTACAGGTTGACATAAAAACTGACTGAGCTCTTCAGAAATTCCATTAAGGTCTTCATCTGCATGAGCTTGAGAAGCACTCTGGCACGCAAGTGAATCATGGATCGCCCAAAGATCAGCTGCATTACCTTGATGATGAAGGTTCGGATTCCATCGAAAAAAGAGGAGACGTAGAACTCCAACTGTTTCGCCATTTAGTATAGTGATCGCCTCGCGAATTGCAACCGGATTATACTAGATGGTACGAATCCGATACTCGAAGGTATCGTAATATTTAACACATTTGCAGTTAACTTGACATTCAGATCAGTGCTATCAGCTAATTTTTCGTTAACTAATGTAGGAAAATCTATCGTGCATCGAATCTTTTAACTGTTGAAATTCATTCGATTAATTAACGTTAACTAATCGATTATGTCGATTAGTCGACAACACTCATATCGATTGCTAAAATCTATTTTTTTTTAAAAATTAATCGATTAGTCGATTAATCGAATCGAAATCGAACATCCCTAGTACCTACTGTATTAATCTTTATGATGAGCGTATGAAACACAACTTGTTGGGTGCTGAAAAGGAAAATAGATAGATAGGTGATAATCCCGTTTAGATTTGTCCAAACTACCAAACTAAATAATTGAGTATGTAGTTCTTTCATTGCATTTGGTTTGGTATATATAGTTTAACGTTGTTATTTCGTCTTTTACCTTATTATATTTTTATTATTCTTATTTTCTATTGTTGGTGCTTGTTATTGAAAAAATCTATTAATTTTTTAGGGTAACACAAATCAAAACATATTCATGGGATAACGCACAAGTGATCCTCGTAGGAAATAAGTGTGACATGGAAGATGAGCGAGTAATCTCGTTTGAGCGTGGCAAACAATTAGCAGATCAATTAGGCGTTGAGTTCTTCGAGACGTCCGCAAAGGAAAACGTAAACGTGAAGGTAAGGCTTTAAATGCATATACGAATATAAGTAATTAATACAATTCCTTTTCAGTCGGTATTTGAACGACTTGTCGATATTATCTGTGACAAAATGTCGGAAAGCTTAGACTCAGATCCAACATTAGTTTCCGGAGGACCAAAAGGACAACGACTGACGGATCAACCACAGGGCGCACCTAACGCGAATTGCAATTGTTAAGACCTAATACTTTTTGTTTAATAATGCTATCTCCCCACAAAAATAGTACCTACATAAAAAATATACATATTAATGAAAACAATATAATTGTCATTGTAATAATTGAATTGTAGTATTTGTTTCTTGTTTTGAGTTTTCTAATTTCATAGCCCAGGTAAAAAGCGTTTGAACTGTGAAATAAATAATATAATGCCAAGTTTTGCCTCGAGTTTCTACTATTCAAGCTGTAAACGTATCAAAATTTCCTAATCTATGGTGGATGAATAATAATGTTGTTGTGCCCAATATTCTTCAATTCACTATTTTCACTATTTAAATAACAAAACACACTTAATCATTTCAATTAAAAAAATTGCTACCTACATTTTTTTGTAACGGTTTATGCTAACACCAAGACACCAAAAAGGAACAAAAAATGTCAGTCCGTCCTTACGCTCGTACCTCACATATCTTTTGAGCTTTTAAGTCACAAACTAGCTTCCTAAACGCTCAGATTCCGAGATCGAAACATTCTAAAATCCATGTATCCTAGACGAAAAAAAGACTTATAGTAGAATATGAAAAAATTATTAACGTATTATAATAGACTCTACAAAACCAATTTCCTACTGTGCAAAAATGAACACCACCATAAAATCAAGAAAAAATAAGGAAATAAAACTACAAAACTGACATAAAAAGTATAAAATGAAAGAAAATCAGGAAAAAAGAATGCTCCTAATTGAAGTCTATAAAAGTTAAAAAAATCTGCCAACAGTCGGCGCAACTTTATTATTTTTCCGGCAGAACTTTGGAACGTGTTCAATTCAGAGATGCGGGGTATGTTACTATGTGACTGAAACCCTAACAAAAAGTTCGGGAAGCGGTTAGAATATGGTGTAACATATGAATTATATAATTTTGTCATATTCCAGGATGCGGTCTAGAGGTTGAAAAAGACAAAACTTAAAAATAGGTGATTTTTAAACAAACCTGAAGAAGTGAAAAGATATTCGATATCTGATCAAACCTGAGAGATATGGTGGAATTCATGAAAAAGAATACATCCTCTTTACACCCCCTTAAGGGTCGAATTACAAAAAAACTTGAAAACACATTCTAGGTATTCATATGAAGAATCAGTAGAATAAAAATGAATTCAATATTTCGAAAGACCTAGTAGATATCACGAAAATCGTGAAAATATATGCATATTATATTTACTTAAATTTTTTTCAGCCCCCCCTTCTGAACGCCAATGAATATTCGAAATTTTTTTTATCAGAATTATTTTTCTAGTTGATTTACATATACACACCGAGTTTCAACTTTCTAGCATAAGCCGTTCGCAAGTTAGGAAAAACAGCCCCCACCCTCGTGCCATGCTACCCCTAAAAAAAATTTATTTATATTTTATTTATAGTTCTATCTAAATACGAAGTTTAAGGTTTATATCATTACAGGTTCTTAAGATATAAGCATCTGAACTTTTTCCTTCTCACCCTTCCCCACCCTCACCTACTACACCCTCATTTACAAATTTTGTTTCCCTAGAACTAGAGCTATATCAGGCCTTTTTCCGGTAAAAATTTGATGCATCTATCTTACACTGTTATTGAGATAAGAAAAGTGATATTTTTGAAAAATTCTTATTCCCCCCACTTCTTTGCTCTCCCACCCCCTTCAAGGATTTTACTTTGAGCAATCTTTATTTATCAAGCTTTATACCCAAACCGAATTTTGTTTTTCTGGTGCAGTTGGTTTCTGAGATATCGTAATGTTAAGTATGTCAACCCCCACCCCCGTTGTTGTAAACACAACACACGACCTACCTCATTTCACTTATCAAGTGAATAGGGGATCGTATTCGTTCTCGCCGACGGTCATACTGGGCCCATACAGAACGTAACGCGATCGCACCTCGATTTATAACAACAACAACACGTTGCTTGGTTCAATAAACTTTGATCGCGCGTGCGACAATTTATTGAACCAAGTAAAAAGAAATGCCGATGCCATACTTGTAGCATAATGACCTATGAGGTCAAGTGACCGCGCGTGTAAAGTCGGCATGGAAATCTCAACGAAAAGTGCAATGTCGTGAGAAAATTTAAATCGGTCAGCAGCCGGATGCGAGGTTCGATGGAATGAATCGAACCATCGATCCGGCGGTCGAAATCAGTCGGTTCAACGAGGAGTTAATTTCTGCGTGAGTAGCCAGCCCCGGTTGGAAAAAAACCAGCTATTGTTGTCTTTTTAAACACTACGATCCTGTAAGAGTACAGGACCCCCACTAGGGACGTCCGCACCCAACGCCGAGGAGCGTGACGTATAACATTTTGGTGGCAGCGGTGGGATATCCACGATAATGGTAGTTACAATAAACCAGTCGGGTATCCCCATTGGCAAATACAAAAGTCCTTTATAAAAGGCAAAATAAAAAAAATCAATAAATAACCACGGAAGCAAAAAAGAAGGCTACCGCAGCTGTAGGTCCTTGGAGTTGTGCACTCAGGGCTGCCTTCACATCAACCGGGCAGTTCAACTTAAGTCTCGCGAAGAGATACGCCCCACCGACTCCAAAAGGGAGGGTCTCCAGAGCAACCAAGGACAATCGACTATTTGAACCAACCTACGAGAAGACCGTTCTCCGGAACAGCGAGATCGGCTCATCATCAGGAAATTACGCCGGCATCGAACTACGAGAAGACCGCATCCCGGAACAGTGGAACCGGCAAACGAACTTCAATAGTTTTAACGACATGTAAGTCCAAGTTAATTTTTTTTTTATTTTTATTTTTCTCCTTTCTTGTGTGAAACTTCGCGTAAAAATAAAGTGTTTTGGGTGTTGTAATGTGAACGGCATGCTTTATATAAATATAATTGTTCGCGGCTGTTTCTATATTGTGATTTAGCTCTCACTCTACCCGAATACGTTCCGTAATTTTAATTCTGCGGTCAAGACAGTTAACTATTTTCTTTTGAACTCATTTTGGGGTGCGCAATCGTGCCACATTTTGCAAAAAAAAAAAGAGGTTTCTTTTTCTTTTTTGGAAAAAAAAAATTTTTTTTTATATTATTCGGAACGTCATAGTAGAGTTAATTCATTCTTCCATTCGGTTTTATGCCCACTAGAAACGGTACCGAGTATAGCTCGGTAACTACTCCATTCAGAGATTTTTCGTCGGACGCGATCGCCCTTACTGATAGTGATAGCGAATCGGAGGATTCAACTGTACTAGATATGGCAGACTCCTTGACTATAGCGGACGCCAACGCGATTATCCCCGAATACGACGGGAGTTCTGACAACCTTCACCGATTTATAACATGTTGCTCAATGTTTCAAGCGGACAGTGTTACCGCAGTCAAAAGGACTGTGTTCTTGACCCTTATTAAGGCCAAGCTTACCGGAAGAGCCTATGAGCTTGTTAAACACAACTCTATAGACTCATGGGAAGCTTTGCGAGACCTACTGCAGAAAAATTTCCTGGACAGTCGATCCAGAATATCCCTTCAAAGAGAACTCCATGACGCGAAACAAAAACGTGAAGAGTGTGTTGGAGACTATTCTAACAGAATAAAAAAAATTTTGTCTCTCTTAAATGACGTCACAAAACAATCCACTACTGAGAAAATTATTCAAAATTTCCTCGTCATCGAAAACGAAGCGCAAGCTAAACGTTCATTCGAGGACGGTCTGAAAAATGAACAACTCCGGCTTCTAGTGAAGGCTGCATCAAAAAATACCATAGAAGAAGCCATTACTTACGCCCTCACAGAAGATGAGCGTATGACTGGCTCGAAACATTATTCGACAGAAACTAAAACCAACGAATCTGGTCCCATCGCCCCTAAACAAGAGAAAATTTTCTGCGCTTATTGCCGGAAACCTAATCACCACATTTCTGAGTGTCGTAAAAAGGGGTACAAGGGGAGTCTTATAATTCGGGAAACCAAAATCGGCGGGACGACCAGAGAGAGTCGTCTCGCCAAAATCAACTTATTGTGAGCGCGGAAGTGCACGAGCAACAAGCGACTTACACACCCAGCACAGAATGAAATTGTTTATAACAGGTAAAGATATAACACTGAGGGTTTCCAACTCGGTATCGCCTTATCAGTACAGCACATTCTTAGTCGATACAGGTGCTGAAATATCTTTACACAAATTATCAAAAATCGCCCCACAAATCCAAATTAATCGTAACAAACGAACGGACATTATAACAATGACAGGTAAGGCCATCACAACCGTCGGTACAGTGGAAACCTCATTGTATTTTACGAATGTAGCCATAGATCACGTTCTCCATATATTAGAGGATGATTTAGAATTAAAGTACGATGGTATATTAGGTCACGACTTTCTAAGGGCATATAAATGTCAAATCGATTATTCTAACGAATACCTAACAATCACCTTAAACAAGTCAAACATGTCGTACACTTTAGAAGACACGATGGCGAGAATAACTCAATCAACAAGTGAAAAACTAACAAATAACCAAAAACCAAACTTAGAAGAAAGGCCAATCATCGAGGCAGATTTTACAACAATCCCGGGTAGGTCCCAAAAGACAGTTTCAGTGAAGACTAACTTGGTAGGGGAAGCTTATTGTCTAAATTCGCAAATTATTCCTGGAGTGTACGTTGGAAACTCCTTAGTTAAACCAAACCCCGAAGGTTTCATAAAAGTAGCGGTCCTTAACAGTAACGAAAATGAAGTTAGACTGTCTGATGAGAGACTGGTTTTCAATTTTAACCGGCTCGACGATTACGAAATACTTGAACTTGCTTGGGAAGTTGACCAAACAGCTAAATTTGAATCGAAGACGAAGAAAAAAACTCTATAAAGCACATATGCAGAGAATTTAACGACGTCTTTTATTTGAAAGATGACCGTCTCACCTACACCGATGCAGTCAGTCATTATATACCGACGAAACCAGAAAACACGATAATTAATGTGCGACCATATCGACTTCCGCATGCACATAAATCCGAAATTAATCGTCAGATAGGCAAGATGATAGACGAAGAGATTATCAGTCATAGTAAAAGCCCTTGGAACTCACCTCTCTTACTAGTTCCCAAAAAACCAGACACTGATGGCAATAAAAAATGGCGAGTTGTGGTTGATTTCAGGAGGGTTAACGAAATAACCGCCGGAGATGCTTATCCTCTACCGAACATAGCCGAAATCTTGGACCAACTAGGACGGGCTAAATACTTCAGCACTCTTGATTTAGCTAACGGGTTTCATCAAATTCCCATGGCGGAACAAGATAAGGAGAAGACTGCATTCAGCACTCCTTTTGGTCATTATCACTACAACCGAATGCCATTCGGACTGAAGAGAGCCCCAGCTACCTTTCAGCGTCTAATGGATACGGTCCTGGTGGGGCTACAGGGAGTGGAATGTTTTGTCTACATGGACGACATAGTGATACATGGCTACAACTTGTCGGATCATAATAAGAAGCTATGGCATGTACTGGAACGACTCCGAAGCAATAACTTGAAATTACAACCAGAAAAATGTCATTTTCTGGATAAACAAATTCAATACTTAGGACACTTGGTCAGCGAGCACGGTGTAAGACCAGACCCTTCCAAAATAGAAGCTGTAGAGAAATATCCTGTACCACAAAGAGTTAAAGATATAAAATCTTTCCTAGGTTTCGTGGGATACTACAGAAGGTTCATTCCAAATTTCGCTAAAATTGCCAAACCTCTAACGGCACTCTTAAAGAAAGAAGTTGACTTCAAGTGGACACCTTTTTGTGATGAAGCCTACCAAACCCTTAAAGAAAAACTGATGACGGCACCATTGCTGCAATACCCTAATTTTGACGAACAATTTATTGTTACTACTGACGCATGATACGTCGCCATCGGAGCCGTGTTATCACAAGGTGTAGTCGGATCCGATAAACCAATTTGCTATGCCAGTCGAACGCTAAACTCTGCTGAAACAAGATATTCTACAGTAGAAAAGGAACTTTTGGCAATAATATACGCAACTGAACAGTTCCTCCCTTGTTATCAACCGTATGTGGTGCTTGTGCGAAAGTTATTAACAATACAAACAGTATCAAATGTGATGGAATCTGTGAGCACAGCTTCCATATTCAATGTGTCAAATCTCTTCGTGACCTTACCAACGCGGACAGCTTTACTTGTGTGGAGTGTTCGGCCATTAAGCCATGCCACGTCCTGAAGCTGTTTAAAATAGCGTCATCTCGCATTGACTCTACTAACGCGGATCTAGAGGAACTAAAAAGTGTTTGCTCGTTTACTGCGAACACTGTCAACAAGCTCGCGGATAAATTCTCGTTGTTAAGCGAATTTGTAGACGATTCTCGAGAATACGGGTCACAGCTGGACAAACTGCAATCTTCGTGCGGGCTAACTCAGCTTGAGACATCGAAACTGCAGAGAAAGTGGGCTCAAACAGATTCGAAGCTAACAACAATAATGAACAGTTTATCGGATATCTGCGCTAATGGTATAACCCAGACCAGCGTCTCGCTTTTGGACGTAAATACTGTTACTAACAAGCTCAACATCATTCATGATGACGTTGTATCAACAAAACTACTTGTGGCTAAAGTTGGTAAGTCTTCAACATCACCAAAAACCTGTCCTCCTGCTGCGGTTCCTGTTTTCAAGCCGATGGACGTAGCAACGCCAATAAAAGTACCAGCACTAATATCCAAGGATCTCGATTTGCCGTCAAAGCAACTTCACTTGACTGCAGAAGGGATAATCGAGGACAATGAAGGATGGCAGTACACCATTAGGAGTAAGAAATGGACTAGTTTTAAGAGTGTTACAGCGGTTGTAATCTACAAATTTGTAGACTATACACTGAACGCACTCAGTGGACGCACCCACGCGAAATATTTAAAAGACTCTGACTTCCGATCTCTCTTTTCCTGCTTGGTGGCGAAGGCGAACAAGGTTCGTTTCTCATCCAAGAAATTATTTAAAAACTAAATATAAGTTTGCAATTTGAAGTTAATAATCAGTAAAGGGTAAGTACTTTAATCAATTTTATAATGTAAATACTCATTAGTATGTATTACTTTCCGTTTCTACTAGAACAGCGATTTAAATTTGAAGCTTTTCCACCATTTTATTATTGTGAAATAAGAAGCCTGAATTAAAACAGTATTGAAATCAGAAGTAATCGTTTCACCTGATTTCAATCGGTCCGGGCTACAAGAGCTCTCAGATTTGCGTACCTCAACATCCTTCAAATTTAAGCTTATTACTGAAAGTAATAACACGCGGAGCCCACAATGGAAGCCTTCAAAAATTCTGGAAGAATTAGAAGAACCCCACCAGCAGGAACAAGCTCAAACCAAGGAGTATCTTCAAGCTGCCAACTGTGCCATGAAATCGATACGGAAGATATGGTACAGTGCGATATTTGCGACCTTTGGCATCATTTCGCATGCGTCGATGTCTCAGACTCTATTGCTGACAACGATTTTGCGTGCCCTAAGTGCAAAGCAATAGACCCAGCACACGACGAGACCGCTTCGACCAAAAATTCCAGCATCACCTCTTCTAGTTCGGCAAAAAAGAGGGTGTTACTGAAACTTCGAAAGCTAGAAGAGGAAAAGATAACGGCAAAACATTATTTGGACCAGAAGTACGAATTGCTATCACAAATGGTAAGTGATGACGAGGAACCAGTATCCACAACACAACAGCACAACTTATCGAAAGATGTGCTAAATTGGGCGTCTAATACAGCAGCACCTGTAGTACCGCTTAGCGAACCTGCCATCAACTTGACGTCTACATTTCCAACAACCGTGACTAACTTACAGGAATTAATGCAGAAACATCAACTAGGATCCCAATCCACATCTACACAGTTTGCGAAAGGCTGTTTGACGACAGCAACAACGGCTACAAAGCCAGTAACAGGAATTCAAAAAATTAGCGATAAGTATTCAAGTAACACAGGTAACAAAAATATTTGTAAATTACCCTTTACTGAAAATTTATCCAGTGGGCTTATGCCAACTGTAGTTAATAACTGTTCAAGTAATTTCGCATCGCTACCAGGTTCAGTCAGTTACCTTAAAACTATAACAACAGAGCAATCGCAAAATTTCCCTCCAGGTTTGTCGAACGTTATGTCCAACGCGGCGTTGGGTCTCCTAATCGGTACAAGTGAATCATATCGTGCTTTTAGTGCTCCGCAATCCGCGTATAGTGGTCCAAACCTACATGCAGGTAACGCGTATAACGCATTTAGTGCTACGCAATCCGCGTATAGTGGTCTAAACCTGCATGCAGGTAATGCGTATAACGCATTTAGTGCTCCGCAATTCGCGTATTGTGCTCCAAATCTACCGGTTGGTAACGCGTCTAACGCATTTAGTGCTCCGCAATTGGCACACGGTGCATTTAGTGCTCCGCAATTGCCACACAGTGCCCCAAATCCACCGGTTAGTAATACGTCTAACGATTATAGTGCTCCGAAATTGGCACTCGGTGCCCCAAATCTTTCGGCAGGTAATACACATAACACATTTAGTGCTCCGCAATTCGCATACAGTGCCCCAAATCTACCAGTACTTAATACACATATGGTAATCGGTGCACAACAAAGCGCGTATAACACGCAAAATATGCCTTTAGTAGGGAACGCATACAATGCATTCAGTTTCCCGCAACTCACATACAGTGAATCGAGTTCCCCAAACGTCTCAAGAACATTAGTTAATGCCGCCAATTCAGTTAGTGCTCATCGTGGAACATCTACTGTGCCACCAAGCGTTGCATTAGAAATCATGCAAAATAATAATGTTGACACCTCAAACCACTTACCCTCGGCTCCTGTATACGGAACTCATAATATAACGAATCCAACTAGTTATCGTTCTCATGCATTTAATGCGACTGATAGTAGCGCTGATCCTAGCATAAACCCAAGTCACCGCAGTGAACTGGCCATAACTCAAAGCCAATTGGCTGCTAGGAGAGTAATGCCGAAGGACTTGCCAATTTTTGGTGGGAACCCCTTTGACTGGCCTCTGTTTATCAGTAGCTTCGAAGGATCATCTCGTGTGTGTGGATTCTCCAACGAGGAGAATCTTTTCAGACTCCAAAGGTGCTTGAAAGGGAAAGCACTTGAGGCAGTTAGAAGCCGATTACTCCTACCACAAACGGTCCCTCAAGTGATTGAAACACTGCGACTATTATACGGTCGACCGGATATAGTGATAAATTCTCTTTTACAAAATGTGAGGAATCAACCGTCACCTAAAGCTGAGAGGTTGGAAACACTTGTTTCATACGCGCTCGCAGTACAAAACCTCTGCTCGACAATAGAAGCGTCTGGTCTAGTAGTGCATCTCTGTAACCCTATGCTTCTACAGGAACTTGTAGACAAGCTTCCCGCACATATTAAGCTATCATGGGCGATATTCAAGCAAGGCGTACCGAATGTTACCCTGGCAGACTTGGGAAACTGGCTCTATCGAATAGCGCAAGCCGCAAGTGAGGTTACGATACCGCAATATAGCTCAAGTCCAGAAACTCGTTCAAGCAAAGAACGAGGCTTTGTTCATACAATGCAGAGGGTACTGTAAATAATCATATTGAAAGTCTAAAATCTGGTTCAAGCCAATCAACTCAACCTTCGTTGCCGATACAAGGTCTTGCTCAACAGTCAAGTTCGAAGGAGTGTGTAATTTGCGGCATTGGTAGCCATGCTATCGAAAAATGCAAGAAATTTTCTAGTCTAAGCCTCTATGAAAGATGGACGGCTATAAAGACAAACAAGTTGTGTCGCACATGTTTAAGGAGACACAATAAACAAAAATGCAAGATAGATAGAATTTGTGGATAGGATGGTTGCCCTTACAGACATCATTCGTTGTTACATAAATTTCACAGCGATAGTGAATCAACCTCAAAGCACCAAATTGAGGTTCCACAGGAAACTCATACGAGTAATACCCATCAGCAAGTACAACAAGCAACCTACTTCCGAATTTTGCCCGTAACCTTGTATGGCAAAGGAACGTCGTTTGAAACATACGCTTTCCTTGACGAAGGGTCTTCCATTACGCTTATAGAAGACGATGTTGCAAATGAACTAGCTTTAGATGGTACGAAAGAGGAATTATGTCTTAGGTGGACTGCCGATAATACTCGCGTTGAACCAAATTCCAAAAGGATCTCGTTAAAAATTTCCGGAACGTACGATAAAGCTAAATCCTATAAAATATCCAACGTGCGAACCGTGAAAAAACTAAGTTTACCCAAACAATCAATCTCACCTTCGAAACTTTGTGAAAAATATCCTCATCTCAAAGATATACCGATTAAGCCCTATAACAATGCAGTTCCACGTATTCTTTTAGGTATTGATAACTGGCGTTTAGGCCTACCTTTGGAGGTTAGGGAAGGAAGTAGCGAAAGCCCAGTCGCAACAAAAACCCGACTCGGTTGGGAAATTCATGGCCGTTGTGATAAAACCAACGTAAGTGATGGACATGATCAAATCTATAAACACGATAGCTTTCATATTTGCGACTGTAAACTCGGCGAAGATTTGCACCGTTTGGTAAAAAACTATTTTTCAGTCGAAAGTATCGGTGTTAAAATTCTGGATGTTATGCCTGTCTCAAAGGATAACCAACGTGCTATAGATATCATGACATCAAGTACACGTAAAATGGATGGTCGATATGAGACCGGCTTGCTATGGAAATATGATAACTTAACGTTGCCAGACAGCTTTCAAATGGCGCACCAACGCTTTAAGTGCCTCCAAGCACAAATGTCGAAGAATCCAATACTGGGTCAACGTATTGAGGAAACGATTCAAGACTATATTCGAAAGGGTTACGTTCGTAAGCTAACTATGCAAGAGTTAGAAGCACATTATCCTCGAATTTGGTATCTGCCACTCTTCACAGTTAAAAATCCAAATAAACCGGAAAAATTGAGAATTGTATGGGATGCAGCGGCGAAAGTTAATGGTATTTCACTCAATTCTGTATTGCTACAGGGACCCGATGAGCTACCACCATTACTAGATATTCTTTTCAAATTTCGCGAACATGCGATAGCTGTAACTGGGGATATTCGTGAGATGTTTCACCAAATTTTAATCACCGAAGAAGACCAACAAGCCCAACGGTTTTTATGGAAAAATGGACAAGATGAAAAGAGTCTTGATATATATGTCTTACGTGTTATGAGCTTCGGAGCTACATGTTCACCAAGTTCGGCCCAACACGTAAAAAATTTCAATGCATCTCAGTATTCCAACAAGTTTCCAAAACCAGCCAAAGCGATTGTGGCAAACCACTACGTCGACGACATGCTGATCAGTGTCGAAACGGAACAGGAAGCTATCACATTAGCAAAGGAGGTACGGCATATCCATGCAGAGGGAGGTTTTGAAATCCGGAATTGGGTCTCTAACTCGCCCGCAGTTCTAAAGGCGCTGGGAGAAAATGAAGAAAACAAGCTGAAAAAGATAGGTACGAAAAACGAACCAGCAGCTGATAGAGTCCTGGGCATGCTATGGAGCACCTCTACGGATACGTTTATGTTTCCTCTTACTCTAAGCAGAGTAAATAGGGACGTCCTAACACAGAAACGAAGTCCCACTAAACGTGAAGTACTACAAACGCTAATGTCAATTTTTGACCCTCTAGGTCTTCTTTCTCCATTTGTCGTTTGTGGGAAAATCCTGCTTAAGGACATTTGGCGCTCTACCTTAGATTGGGATGATCAGTTAACTGAAGAACTTCACCGGAGATGGTTAAAATGGTCACAATGCCTCGAAAATATAAGAAAGCTCCATATTTCTAGATGCTATAGCCAGGCACCATTGTCGAAACAAAAAAGCGTTCAACTGCACGTGTTTGTTGATGCTAGTGAATCTGCATATGCAGCAGTTATATACCTGCGAATAGAAACAGACGAGGGAGTTCAGTGTTCTTTGGTAGCAGCGAAAACTAAAGTTACTCCGCAAAAACCAATCTCGATCCCTCGACTTGAACTGCAAGCGGCAGTGCTAGGTACTAGACTCGCAAATACTGTCAAGCAAGGTCACTCCCTGAATATAGGTCGGTCGTTTATGTGGTCAGATTCACGGACAGTGCTGTGCTGGCTAAAATCCGACCCTACGAAATATAAGCAATATGTGGCATTACGTATCGGTGAAATTCTGGAAACAACCAATTTAAAGGATTGGCGTTGGGTTCCAACTAAAATGAATGTAGCGGACGACGCAACTAAGTGGCCTAATGCCAGCTCGGAATTAAATTCCGAAAGTCGCTGGTTTACGGGTCCCGAATTTCTAAGTGAAAGTGAAAACCAATGGCCTGTCGACAAGACAATTCAGGAAGAGTCTGTAAGCGAACTGCAACCGTATGTTTTACACGTACACCAATCTGAAAGTCCTATTGAATTAACACGGTTTTCAAACTGGTTACGCTTAGTGCGAACAATGTCTTACGTTTATCGTTTCATCCATAATACGCAACGAAAGTGTCAACGCGTCCTAGGTTCTATAACTCAAGAAGAGTACGAGCAAGCGCAAAATAAATTATTTAGGATAGCACAATCTGAATGCTATAAAAATGAAATCTCTATACTTAGTGGGACCAGAACGTTTAGCGTGGCGAGTCAGTCCTTAGTAAAAAAGTCTAGTCCGATCTATAATCGATCTCCCTATATAGACGACTCTGGTATACTAAGAGTTAGAGGACGCATAGATGCAGCAACAAACACCTCACTTACTGTTAAGCGGCCCATATTACTACCAAAACATCATGTCATCACACATCTGGTCGTTGATTACTTTCATCGCAAATACCATCATCATAACCACGAGACCGTTGTTAATGAAATTCGTCAGATTTATGATATCCCCACTCTTCGGGTACTCTTAAGGAAAATTGTAAAGACCTGCCAAATATGTAAGAACCTGCGAGCAGCTCCAGTCGCTCCTGAAATGGGAAGTCTTCCAACCGCGCGACTAGGTTCTTATATGCTACCGTTTACATTCGTAGGTATCGACTACTTTGGGCCCATGTTTGTGACTGTCGGAAGACACACAGAAAAACGGTGGGGCGTCCTCTTTACATGCCTTACGATACGTGCTGTTCATATTGAAGTTGCATATAGCCTATCAACAGATTCCTGTATTCTTGCAATAAGAAACTTTGCGGCTAGGAGGGGTATTCCCAAAGAAATTCGTTCGGACAATGGAACTAACTTCCGTGGTGCCGATGAAGAACTTCGTCGGGAAATTTCCAAAATCAACAACAATAAACTCCAGGAAGAAGCTTTTGTTGGTAAACCTCTGAAGTGGGTTTTTAATCCACCCGCAGCTCCACATATGGGAGGGAGCTGGGAGCGCTTGATACAGTCGGTTAAAAAGACACTGAAATCTATAATGCATGTACGGAATCCAAATGATGAGCTCCTAAGGTCAATGTTAATGGAAGTTGAAATGACTGTAAACAGTAGACCTCTTACATACATACCTTTGGAGTCAATCGAACAAGAAGCCCTAACCCCTAACCATTTCCTACTGGGCACCTCTAGCGGACAGAAAATTCCGGGCGAATTCAATACTGACCCCCTAGTCTTACGAAAGAACTGGAAAATTTCCCAACATCTAGCGAACATCTTCTGGAAACGCTGGATCCATGAATATCTCCCTGATCTTACCAGACGAACCAAATGGTTCAGACGCGCAGAGCCAATAAAAAAGGGTGATGTCGTTATAATTGTCGATGAAGGACAGCCACGGAATACGTGGAGAAAGGGAATAGTGCTAGAAGCTAACGCCAGTAGATCAGGACAAGTCCGGCAAGCTGTAATACAGACAACCAACGGAATTTTAACTAGGCCAGCCGTTAAACTAGCCGTGTTAGATTTAACAAATGATATAACCGCCAGCAATGGGTAAATCGACTTATGGCAGTCGACATACCGGGAGGGAGAATGTTACAGCGGTTGTAATCTACAAATTTGTAGACTATACACTGAACGCACTCAGTGGACGCACCCACGCGAAATATTTAAAAGACTCTGACTTCCGATCTCTCTTTTCCTGCTTGGTGGCGAAGGCGAACAAGGTTCGTTTCTCATCCAAGAAATTATTTAAAAACTAAATATAAGTTTGCAATTTGAAGTTAATAATCAGTAAAGGGTAAGTACTTTAATCAATTTTATAATGTAAATACTCATTAGTATGTATTACTTTCCGTTTCTACTAGAACAGCGATTTAAATTTGAAGCTTTTCCACCATTTTATTATTGTGAAATAAGAAGCCTGAATTAAAACAGTATTGAAATCAGAAGTAATCGTTTCACCTGATTTCAATCGGTCCGGGCTACAAGAGCTCTCAGATTTGCGTACCTCAACAAAGAGTGTTACTAATAATGAAAATAAAAATAAAAATATAAAAAATAAGCGCAAGTCATCAAGCAATAGGGTTAACAAAATTAACAAAGCCTCCCACATGGCTGCGAAATCTCTTCACACTTCAGAGCCCTCTAAGAGGGTTTATAGTAATTTTGTACGTGGAGAGACTATTAACCCGTTTTCAGTTTCATCAAGCAGATATCCATCTCAATTTAACATCTGCGAGAGTATTAACGCGACTAGTTTTAAGACTATTAATAATAATGAAAATAAAAATAATAATAAAAAAAAGCGCAACACACCAAGCAATAGGATCAACAACATCAACAAGGCCTCCCACATGTCTGCGAAATCTCTTCACACTTCAGAGCCCTCTAAGGGGGTTTATAGTAACTTTGTACGTGGAGAGACAATTAACCCGTATTCAGTTTCATCAAGAAGAGATCCAAATCAATTTAACATCTGCGAGAGTTTTAATGCGTGTCCAGATACACCAAACAGAGATCCACCCCAATCTAATATCGGCGAGAGTATTGCACCTAATCATACTCCTTTCCTTGACCCGCTTCTTCCACCAGTAGTGAAGCTCACAATTAATTCAGATGGTTCCTCAGAAAGTCGATACTTACTATCACGGTTAAGAGATAACAGAATTTTCGAAAATGTGCGGCTATACCTCGCCTATCTGCACAACAAATCTGACACGACCTGTATCAATGGGAAAACAAAGACTAGTACGATTCTTTCCATTCGACAAGAAGGATTTCCAACGGATTTGAAGAGGTTGCGTGAAATTTACACACGCTTTCTCGAGCTATTTAATTTCTCTCCTGAACAGGTTCAAAAAGATCTTGATGCCTATGGCTCTCATGTGTCTTCGAGGCACATTTCTGATCTTCAAAGAGCGCGTGAAGATCATAACAGGTTTTTTCGTTAATGGCCTTGCTCCTAATGAACCGAATACTGTTAGTACTAGTAACTCGGTTCATAATTTTGACAGACATTTGCGCTGCCTAATGCAAGTAAGAACAAGTCCAGATCAACACAATATTGCTAATGAATTGAATTTTTACTTTCATAATATGTCAGGAATGAGATGCTCCCTGCCCCAGTTTCGCAACGATTTAGCAAACTGTCCTTATGACATAGCAATGATCACTGAAACCTGGCTCCTCGCAACGCACTTAGATGCTGAAATCATCCCGTCAGGATGGTCCATTTTTCGGATGGACAAATTTAAACCAGCTCTTTTGGTTGATCAGCGTGGAGGTGGTGTCTTTATTGCAGTAAACAATAAGCTCTCTAGCTTTCCCATATCGGTTCAGTTACCGGTTAATGCAATTTTTCAAATTTGTGCATGTAAAATTCAAATGCTAGATAGAAATCTGGTATTAGTCTGTTTTTACATACCACCAGATTCTAATGAGCAGCACTATGCTGATCTCGCAGCAGCCATAACATTGATTCATTCATCAATCCTTCCTGGTGACGATTTCTTATTGTATGGCGACGCGAACCTAAGTGGTATAAAATGGGAGGCTAGTGAAATTTTTAATTCTGTGTTTGACCCGCTTAATGTAGGTGATCATCAAATTTCTTTTTTGACTGAAATTCACTCGCTTGGTTTGTTCCAACTTTCTGACAAAATTAATGATTTCGGAAATGTATTGGATCTTGTTTTCACCAGCTTTGCTTCAAACTTTTCATTATCTGAAGCAACTTCCACTTTGACTAAAAAGACGAGTATTTTTCACAAAATACTCACATTAAATTATTTTTCTTCTCAATATGGTTTTCGTGTTGACTCTAACAAGACTATAACTTATGATTTTCATAATGCTGACTATGAAATGATTAATTTCGAAATTTCCAATTTAAAATTTGCAGACAACATTACAGATGTGAATGTAATAGCTGAAAACCTCATTGCCTCTTTAATACATATAATGGATAAGCACACTCCTAAGCGCATTAGTACAAAGTTATCTTGTCCCCCCCATATGGATAAAGGCCTTAGAGTACTTCGTAACAAAAGAAATAAAGCCTACAGGAAATGGTGTAAGTCTCAATCGGTAGAGGATCACGCCGTATTTCTGCACCTTCGCGAGCTTTTCAATAGTAGTGAAATGGAAGCCATAGCACTGTATAACCGCAAAATCTTAAACAGCCTAATAGATCGTCCTAAAAATTTTTGGCAACACATTAACGACAAACGTGGAACTAAAGGCTATCCAGCTTCTATGAAGCTTAATGATAGCTCATCTTCTGATCCCGTAAAAATTTCAAACTTATTCGCTAAACACTTTGAATCTAAGTTTGCCAATTCCTATAATTTTGATCCCGTTAATTTTTCACATATACCTTTCCACGATCCAAAGTTAAGTAATATGATCATTACAAATGATCAAATAATTACTGCATTGCTTGATCTCAACACTAAGAAAGGTGCCGGTCCTGATCTCATTCCCCCAATCTTTTTGAACAAAACCGCCCTTACATTATCTCGATTATTGCTTCCTCTGTTTAATATGTCTCTTCAGAATTCCATTTTTCCTGAGTGTTTTAAATTGGCACATATAACACCCATTTTTAAATCCGGAGATAGATCGGACATTAACAATTACAGAGGAATAAGCATTTTATCTTCTATTAGTAAGGTTTTCGAAAAACTGGTTGCTGAAGTAGTAGTAGAGTTTGTAAGTCCTATTATTCATCCATGTCAGCATGGTTTTTTAAAGGGAAAATCCACTGTTTCTAATCTTTTGGAATACTCTACGTTCATCAGAAATAGATTGGGTAATGGTAAACAGGTAGATTCGGTGTACACGGATTTTTCTAGTGCTTTTGATGTAGTGGACCACGGTTTGCTACTATTTAAGCTGGAACGATATGGTATAGGAGGTGCTTTTTTGAACTGGTTGAAGTCCTACTTATCCAATCGTACACAAAAAGTAAAATTTTTATCGCATCTATCCAAAACAACTTCAGTTTCCTCGGGTGTTCCTCAAGGTAGCATATTGGGGCCACTTTTATTCACAATTTTCATTAATGACGTGCCATTACTATTGAATGATTGCAAAGCATCCTTTTACGCTGATGACCTAAAAATCTTCAGAACAATTGACTCCACTCGGGATTGTCTTATATTGCAAAACAATATTGACATTTTATCTGTTTGGTGCTTAAATAACGCTATGCAATTAAACGTTAAAAAATGTGCAGCAATAACCTTCTCTAGGAAAACAGCCGGCTCATTGCAATTTGACTACAATATAAGCAATGAAAGGTTAAAACGTGTCACACAAATCAAAGATCTGGGGGTAATATTTGACACTAAGTTGACTTTCAAGTCGCACATTGACAAAATTTCAAATAGTGGTATGGCTATGTTAGGATTCCTAAAAAGGAGAGTCAAAGAATTCGATGACCCATATTTGTGTAAGACTCTTTTCTGTACTTTGTTGTTGCCTCTGCTCGAGTATGCAAGCGTTGTCTGGTCACCCTCCACTCAAATTGACTCGTACAGGGTTGAAAGAGTACAAGTTCAATTTTTGCTGTTTGCTTTACGAAGCCTCCAGTTTAGTAGCTACCGTTTGCCCTCTTATAAGTGTAGGCTACTTTTGCTGGATATGACCACGCTTGAGAGGAGAAGAGAGCTAGCTTCGGCAAACACTAGCTTTCGATTTAATTAATTCTAATTTAATTTCGAACGAACTCCTTGTCCGCCTAAAATTTGTTGAGCACAGGTTTAATCTTCGTAACGGCAGAATCCTGAAAATGGAGAATCATTCCTCGAACTTCTTGATGAATGATCCTATTGCTTGTGCTATTAGAAACTTTAACCTGCATTCAGATTGTTACACCAGCTCTGTAAGTAAAACTACATACAAGGGCAAAATAATGACTAAATTTAAGACACTATCTGCGAGTTAAAATTTAAGAAACTTTGAAAATTATTAGGTCTAAGATATTTACTCTTTGTGCTGTATTATTAAGTTGCAATAATAGTTTTAAGAGTAGAATTTAAGAATTTTTGTTTTTGTTTTTATATATTGTAAATAGACTTTATTTGTCTACAAATAAATAAATAAATAAATAAAATAAAATAAATAAATATATTTACGACCAGAAATTCACAATAGTGACTGATCATAAACCGTTAACATGGCTAATGAATTTGAGGGAACCCACATCCAGACTCATGCGATGGCGAATTAAGCTGGAAGAGCACGAGTACCAGATTATTTACAAACCTGGAAGACTAAACTGTAACGCCGACGCACTCAGTCGCGTACAAATAGAACCAACGACAGTTCAGGTAATAACTCGAAATCAAAAAAAGAAATTGAACGAGAAAATAATCGACCAAACGGATTCTACCATTGGTGCATCTCAAGGAATAGTGGAGAACATTGTTGTTCAAGAAAGTCACGAAAGCTTACTGAACCTGAAGAAAGCGAATCGAAAATATTTTCTCATCCTAGGTCAACAGATACCGGAAGAGAAAGCGTTATTATCAAAACTCCCTTCTCTAAAGTCCCAAACGAGCACAACAAAACTATTTGTTGAAATAAATAAAATCCAATTCATAGTATTAAGACTCCCAATAGAGGAAGGAACCAAACTTAACATTACGGCACTAACCGAGGCTATCACGGAAATGAAATCAGATGCAATGAGTACAAATGAAACCGAAGTTCATATCTCCGTACCCCCAACAACAGTGACTAATCTTTTCTGTATCAAGCAGTGTTGCATAGCCATTTTCAAAGACACAACTATAACCCCAATCCTATATCTCTATAACAAAATAATAGTAACAGATGATTCAGAAAGGGAACAGGTACTAGAGGAACATCATAATTCGCTTTTAGGAGGCCACCAAGGTGAAACCAGAACACTGGAAAAAATACAAAGAGTATACCATTGGGAAGCTATGTCCAAAGATGTCAAAGAATTTATAAGGAAATGTCCATCTTGCCAGAAAAACAAATTCGACAGGTCAAAAAAGACACCGATGAAGATAACAACAACCAGTTCCAGGCCATTCGAGAAGGTATTCTTGGACATAGTCGGACCACTACCTACCAGTTACGAAGGTAACAGATATATACTCACGTTCCAGGACGACCTCACGAAATATTCTGAGGCCATGCCTATTCCCGACGCTGAAGCCTCTACTGTCGCGAAATATTTCGCCACTCAGATAATATGCAAGCACGGTACGCCGGAATCACTACTGACAGATCAAGGAAGTAATTTTCTTAGCGAATTGTTCATTAAAATGTGCAAGCTTCTGAAGATCCATAAATTACAAACTACAGCGTATCACCCCCAATCAAACGGCGCACTTGAGAGAAGTCACAGAACATTAGGTGAATATCTACGGAACTACGTTAACCAAGATCCCTTATCCTGGGACACATGGATCCCATACGCAATGTTCACGTACAATAGTTCAGTACATTCAAGTACTAACTTCACCCCTCATGAATTACTGTACGGGTTTAAGTCTGAAATCCCGTCGTCCCTGCAGAAACCACCGGACATATGTTACAATTATGACAACTATGTAAACGAACTAAAAGCTAGACTCCAAAACTCATTCCAAATCGCAAAACAAAATTTAATCGATAGAAAAGAAAAATCAAAAGTTAGTTACGATAAACGTGTGAAAGAAAAGGTTTTCGTGTTAGACGAGGAAGTCCTCCTCAAAAACAATACACGAAAAAACAAATTGTCCCCACTGTGGACAGGACCATATAGGATAGTAAAGATTAACTCACCAGAGAACACTACCATTCAGATCGGTCAAAAACAAAGAAGATGACACAATGATAACCTAAAATTATTCATTGACTAATGACGATATGATACATAAAATAAACATACATAGATAAATTCTATATTCAAAGGGACGCCTTCTACGGAAAATGCGGATATGATTGGTTTGAAAGACCTCCCTATCACCCAATGAAAAAAAAAAGACTATTAGGTACTAGACCCTACAAAAGTTAACCAATAAAAATAAATATTGAACCCATCGGGCGCACCCTTTCGAAACAGAGTGGATATGGAAGGTATCAAAGACCTCCTTATCAATCATGGATATTTAAACTAATAACACTTATAGCACCATCCTGCACTATCGCACCCACGTGACTAACAATAGTTATGAGCCAAAATTTCTATACATGCCGGACGATTTCTCAATTATCGTCAGCAATGTTGTGCTTCGTGAAAATCTGATAATCCAAATACCACTTTATGTTTGATTACAGAAAACCAACCATGCGAGTGAACACCATGCGCGTGCACATCTTAATAATTCCCCTGGCGATTGTTACAATCACCCTTTCGATAAACGCAGACAATCACCTTTCGAATGTCAAAATTACCACTATCAACGACAACGCGGGAATATACTTCGATGAATCAGGCGAAATAAAACTATACAATAATTTCTGGAGACTTGTTACATATACGGATCTCAATCTTTTCCACGCAGAGTTTTCTTATCTAAAACGTTTAGCCCATCAGTTAAGTGAATCATGTGGAAAATATCACACAGATCATCCAACTGCGGCAGATCTATGCTCAGGTGAAATAATAGAGTTGCTAAGAGCAGTAAAACACACAGAACTGCAGAATGAATTATTGAATAGTAGTAATTCCGTCCGCCAAAAGCGAGCACTAATCGGTATAGTAGGAACTATACAAAAATTTACATTTGGTACTCTTAGCGAAGAAGATGGGAAGTACTACGAGGAAAATATTCATAGGCTCAATAATAGCCAAACACACATGTTGGAACTCATCAAATCACAAACCACTATAGTGGATAACACCGTCAACCTTTTCAAGAAATCACAAACAGAAATACGCGATACCTTTATCAAACTAGCCAATAAAATCAGCACAGTCGAAAACGTATTAAATGAATCCCAGAAGGACCTTGAAAACTTAAAATTTTCAGAGGAATTAAATTCAGTGGCCCTTCAAATAACAACTGAATTAGTAAGATACCAAAATACCCAGTCCAAATTAATAGGAATATTGCTAGATGTCACTCATGGACGCCCAAACCCTTATCTTCTGAGCCCCCTACAACTTGAAAACGCACTATCAGAAATTCGTAGGCACTTAAAATTCGGCCTGGAACTTTCCGTCAACTTGGAAGAATCTAACCTAATCCAAATATATAGATGCAGTAGTATGTCAGCCATAAAGACCGAATCTAGAATAATAATAGAAACAAAAATACCCCTACCATATAGCACTCCGTATCAAATTTTTAAAATCATTCCCTTGCCGACAAAACACGGTAATGAATTCGTATATATACAACCCAACTCAGAATATATAGCTATCGACATTAACCGCGAACAGTACCTCCAAATGAGTAAAAGTGACTTCCATTCCTGTCAGCACACTAAAAATAATGACTACTTATGCGAACTAGTACTACCAATATATAACACCCATTCTGGAAACAGCTTATGCGAAATACAATTATTAAAACACTCCAAAACAATCCCCAATAGTTGCATAATCAATAAAATCCCACCTACACAGCTTTGGATGCAATTGTCACAGGCAAATACATGGCTCTACTCATTTGATAAGTCAACACCTGTCGACATTATTTGTAATAACCGATTGCAAACAGAAAATCTAAACTCTAATGGGGTACTGGAAATAAAAGAGAATTGTTACGTAAGAAGCGAAGGTCTGAAGTTGTACGCAAGTTCAACTAGTGAGCTAAAAGTAAAGCAGGATTACGTACCAATGGTCAACCTATCCTCCCAAATGGCCTCGTTGAATAGCAAAAGCCGATTGAAACCATCAACCCAAACCCTGATCCTGAAAAACTCAGACCACACGAAGTTAGAAAAATTAAACACCGAAATAAAAAACCAACACCGTTTAGAAGATGAATTCAATCGTAATGACCTTAACAACCATGACTATCATCACTATGCATTAGGCTACGTGCTTCTCTTTATCATACTGATTACAATTACGATCAAATATCGCGTCCAACTCAGAAAAATGTGCAAGAATAAAAACAGAGAAGCAGCCTCTGGAAATGCGAATGTCGCCATGGAAATGGAGCCCCCAATCCGTCTAGCTAACGTTAGCGTTTAGGTTACCACAAGAAAAAAATCGCTCACCAACGAACAATTATCCAGAGCCGAAATCACTAAGATACACACAACAATACTAAAAATATGAAATTACTACTAGCAATAAGTGAATATACTTATATCGATATATAAAAAGGAGGAAACTAAAATAAATCAATTTCGAACAAGTCTTGGACAAAGTAAATTCATACATACATAACATAAACTACACGTAATACTATCTTTAAAAAAAAAAGGCAAAATTAATAACAAATTGTTATATTTTTAAATATATTTATAAAATATTGAATTAAATTTATTAGATAAAGACTCTAAGATATAACTATACACATATTCATTTTATATAAACATCTAGCAAACTTAAAATACAAAAATATATAATTATATATGTATAAATATAGGGCAACATAAGCACTTATATATATATATTACCCCACACTAACCATACAATACAATTAATAATAAGTAAAACAAATTTGTAAAAATATATATATATATAAAAAAAAAAAAAAAAATTGGGTTCAATAATAAAACAAAACGGGGGTTCACACTCACGCAGAAAACAAAAATTTTTTCAAAGAAAGCTACGGAATTATGTATGCATTGCATATTGCAGACCGCATTCGCATTCTCACGACATTGTACTACTTTCCAAAATTAATCTAACGTCGTTGCAAAATTCCCAACATTAGGAAATTTTTTTTTCAAGGGGGAAGGAATGTTGTAAACACAACACACGACCTACCTCATTTCACTTATCAAGTGAATAGGGGATCGTATTCGTTCTCACCGACGGTCATACTGGGCCCATACAGAACGTAACGCGATCGCACCTCGATTTATAACAACAACAACACGTTGCTTGGTTCAATAAACTTTGATCGCGCGTGCGACAATTTATTGAACCAAGTAAAAAGAAATGCCGATGCCACACTTGTAGCTTAATGACCTATGAGGTCAAGTGACCGCGCGTGTAAAGTCGGCATGGAAAATTGAGAAAATTTAAATCGGTCAGCAGCCGGATGCGAGGTTCGATGGAATGAATCGAACCATCGATCCGGCGGTCGAAATCAGTCGGTTCAACGAGGAGTTAATTTCTGCGTGAGTAGCCAGCCCCGGTTGGAAAAAAAACAGCTATTGTTGTCTTTTTAAACACTACGATCCTGTAAGAGTACAGGACCCCCACTAGGGACGTCCGCACCCAACGCCGAGGAGCGTGACGTATAACACCATACGTTACCACCCACACCAAAAAATTTTGTTTCAATCTACTCTCCTAGTATAACTACAGATATTTGTTAAGTTTTAATTGCTTACCAAAAACGGTTTAAGAGATATGGATTTTAGAATGTGTCGATCTCAGCATTTTTGCGTTTCGGACGCATTATTTTCCCCACCACTCCCACACCCCTTCACCCATATCAGCAGTTTTTTTGCAGATGGGTCCACTATCAAAGCTCTATAGAAATTCCATGTTTCAGCCTCCTACCATGAGCGGTTGCTGAGATTTAGAAACCAACACTTTTCGTCTAAAACGCTTCCGCCACCTTCCGCCTCACACCCTCACCCCTCAAAAAAATTTCTCTTCTAGGGATCCACCATGTCTATTCAGAAAAAAAAATTCAATTTAATAGCTCATAGGGTTTGGCAACTATAGTTCCTCAAATGAGTTTGCGTACGGCGGACGGCGCACAGACGGAGTGACATTTTTTTTTGCTTTTTTGACGTTTATTAGTCATAAAACGTGTAAAAAAAAATTTCAGGGTAGCAAATGTTTTTCTTTAAGAAGTCGATAACAATACTTTATTATTAAAATAATAAGGTAAAAGAATTGAATTGTTACTAAATAGTAGTGTATCGCTACTTAATAGGACGTCATATTTTATAGATGTGACATGGCTTAAAATATGAATGAAATATTTTGAAGAAAAGCTTTGTATTCCATTTTATGAAAAAACTGCTTCCATTTGAAAAATCAATTTGACTTAAGGGCCCGGCCCGTGTATACCAAAACAGCATTTTTGTTGAAAAAAATGCAAACGGGCTTATCGTAATCTCTAAAGCAGCAAAAGATAAGTTTTTTCTGTTTGGACATATATTACTAACGATATGTTCTTAACTCAGGTTTTGAATTAGTTTTTTGAAATTTTGGTTATAAGAAAAATTACAAGCGATTACGTCAAGCACGTTTTCGAAACTATTGAAAACACACATTTGGTCAATGCGATTTTGCAAACATTTCTGTAGTAAGTTTCATTATTTTTGTTTGCATTCAATTAAGAAAGATCAATCTACTTTTTGGTGTAACTAGAATTTCTCATTTCGACTTATGTTAGGAAATAATGCATTTTGAAAACTCTGTTTTTTTTTAAAAAAAAATATGTTTTTCACTACTAAAATTTTCTATGAAAACCGATTTTTTTTTATTTAGTTTTGCCTTATATTACTTTATCAAAGTGTTCTTAAGCAACTTAAATTAAAAAAGCTTAAAAAAAGTTAGTATAACAATATTTTTGCAACGATTTTTCAAACTACATTTTTCAGTCATATTTTCCGTTTGTGTGGCTGTGCCGAATTTTTTTTTTGGCGTATTTGTTTTCATATTACATTCGCTGAGAGAAAAGAGATTACGGCGTTCCCCACTCCATTTCGAATCCTACAGCATACGAGGACGAGACATTCGAAGGCAAGTATGGCAAGGTGTGTGTGTGCGTGCGATTGTTGTTTTCTTATTTTAATAAAACAATACATATATTGTTATCGATTTTTTTGTTAAGGAAAATTTGCTACCCTTAAAATTTTTTTTGCATGTTTCATGACTAATTGATACGAAAAATCTGCGCATCTTTGTTATTTTTCGGTAGAAGTTCGGAATGCGTTCAATTCTGAGAATCGGTGTAGGTGACTATGTGACTGAAAACCGAACAAAAAGTTCGCCAACCGGTTAGAATAGGGTCCCCCAAGAATACTTACGCCGCTGCCATAAATAAAATATGGATTACATAATTGGGTCATATTCTGGGATGCGGTCTAGGGGTTGGAAAAGGATAAAACTTGAAAATAGGCGATTATTAAACAAGCCCGTGGAAGTGCAAAGATATTCGATATCTGATCAGATCTTTGAGATTGGTAAAATTCATTTACAATTTACACCATCTTAGGGGTTGAATTTCTAAAAATCTTGAAAACTCTTTCTAGGTATTTATATGAAGAATCCGTAGAATGAAAAAGAACTTAATATTTGGGAAGACCTAGCAGATATGAAGAAAATCGTGAAAATATATGCGTTCCATTTTTACTGACGATTTTTAATGCCGCCCCTTCTGAACGCCAAAAGATTTTCGAATCTTTTGTCATTAAAAAAAAATATGATCAGAGAAAATAAAAAGAATTTTTTTCCATGATTTTCCTCATATCTACTAGGTCTTCCAAAATATTGAATTCATTTTACTTTATTATTTTAATAATAAGTTATTAAAATAATAAAGTATTGTGGTCGACCTGAAATTTCAAAAAAATTTGCTACCCTGAAATTTTGTATTTTCACGTTTTAGGACTAGTAGACCCCAAAAAAGCAATAAAAATAAAAATGTCCGTCTGTACGCCGTACGCCGTATGCCGTAAGCAAAAATAGTTTGAAGGAGCGTAGCTCCCAAACCCGTTGAGGTATTATCATGAAATTTTTATGGTGCATAGGTATCGGTCTGATTAGATATCGAAAAACATTTCACTTCCACGGGCTAGTTTAATAATCGCCTATATTTAAGTTTTTTCCTTTTTCAACCCCTAGACCGCATCCCGGAGTATGACCCACTCATGGTATTCATATATTACGTCCTACTCTAACCGCTTCCGAACTTTTTGTTAGTTTTTTAGTTACATAGTAACCTAAACCGCATCTTAGAATTGAACGCGTTCCGAACTTCTACCGGAAAAATAATGAAGTTGCGCCCAGACCATTGGCAGATTTTTTATTCTACGGACTCTCCATATGAATACCTAGAAAGTGTTTTCAAGATTTTTTGAAATTCGACCCCTAAGGGGGTGTAAAGCCGTTGTATACTTTTGCATGAATTCTTTCATATCTCTCAGGTCTAATCAGATATCGAACATCTTTTCACTTCCACGGGCTTGTTAATTAAACACACAGTAAAAAATTTTTACTACTTTAAAAGTAGGCAATGGGACGCCAACTTTAATTATAGTAAAATTACACTGCATTGTGTACGCTACACAATAGTGTGTAAACTTTTATTACATGCTGATTCTGTATACTTTACACACTAGTGTGTAAAAAAAAAAAAAAAATTTAAAAAATTTGTCTTTTTTTTCCTGCTACGAATTTATTTTCCTTTAAATTATTTTTTTTTGTTTGAAAAATTAGAATGCACACTCTCGGATTCGAACCATGGACCCGCCGCACATAAGTCCGATACGATACCACTCGGCCACCTGAGCGTTTCTGAAACATGCTTAAATCATCAACAATAGCCAAGAATGACGTAAATTAACCCTACTACTATATAAGAAATAGTACTTTTACATAAATTCGCTTACTGTGTACACAACGCTATTGAGTTCTGCACAACGAACGTACTTTTATGTAATTTTTACAGAAATTACACAATTTACACATTTTATTGCAAATAAGCATATTAGTTCTTTACATTTACGTTCTAATTGTAAAATTACATTGACCCAACAGTAAAAATTACTATACAAAAAATAGTACTTTTTCTGAAATTTTTTACTGTGCACCTATCTACGATTTTTTTTTCCTTTTTCAACCCCTAGACCCGGAATATAACCCAATTATGTAATTCATATGTTACACTCTATTCTAACCGCTTCCCGAACTTTTTGTTAGGTTTTCAGTCACATAGTAACCTACGCCGCATCTCAGAATTGAGCGCGTTCCGAACTTCTGCCTGAAAACAATAAAGTTGCGCCCAGACTGTTGGCAGATTGTTTGAATTGCGATCGAGCCCCGTCCCCCGTGTACTTTTTGAGGTATTTGATCACTGGCGTAGGAACGGGAGGGGTTTTGGGGACAAAACATGTGAGTAAGAAGCTGATAGTAGCATATTTAGTCCAGTAAATCTAGGTATTCTTAAAGAAAAAAATAAAAGTCGAAATGTTTTGACGTAGTTAGGTTCCAATGATGGAGTAGAGTAGGGAATCACAGTTTTACACCAAAATTTGATATGGCGTGAGCCCGAAATTTTGAGTTTTCTGTATTGTCGATTTGTAGCCGTATTTTGCATTTCTCGCTAAGAATGGTAGGATCCAAGATCATAGAGAATTAAATTCTCTATCTTTTTTATCTTAACAACTTTTTTGTAAAATCATTATTTATTGCGTTATTGAGCGTAAAGTGCAAAAAATTAGGAGATTGTCCCAGTTTTTTAAACTTTTGGACCATTTTTATTAAAAATAGGTGACATATTTACATGGCAAAGTGGTAGAGGACTAAATTTCATAGAAGTTGTTTTTCGTATGACCAACGGATCATGAGCGGGAGCATGGTAAACATACAAATATGTAGCGAAAATACGTGCACAAATGCCCCGAACAATCAACTCGACGATCTGACCCAGTCAGATGAAATGTGCACCGAAGAAAACGAGGGGCATTTGTGCACTTATTTTCGCTACATATTTGTGTGTTTGCCGTGCTCCCGCTCGTGATCCGTTGGTCCTAGCTATGTCAAAACATTTTAACTTTTATTTGTCTCCGTTATTTAGAGAAATTTTGTCTCTGATTATTGGACTATATTGTTTATTGCCGGTCCTTTGCGATAAATCGACCAGCTTCAAAACAGTCACTGCTCGTCATCTCCACTACCTTCATATGTATATCTCTATGGTTTTAACTATCAAAGTTTATGAATTCAAACGTTTGGGTTTTTCCATCAAGAATCGCCAAAAATGACAAAATTTGTGACTTACCATCGCCGATTCTTTTCACAATTTATGTACTCGAAGAATTAGTGAAGAAAAAAATATGATTTAAATTTTTTTTCTATCCCATTTTTTTGTTAGTTATAGTATGTTAAGGATCTCACAAAAGTCTTTACCGTAGAATAATGAAGTAGGACTTATTTTAAAGTTCAAGGTTGTCGCAATATAAAAAATCTGCCAACAGTCTGGGCGCAACTTTATTATTTTTCCGGCAGAAGTTCGGAACGTGTTTTATTCGGGAATGCGGCATATGTTACTATGTGACTGAAACCCTAACAAAAAGTTCCGGAAGCGGTTAGAATATGGTGTAACATATGAATTATATAATTGGGCCATATTCCGGGAGGTGGTCTAGAGGTTGAAAAAGAAAATACTTAAAAATAGGTGATTATTAAACAAGCCCGTGGAAGTGAAAAGATATTTGATATCTGATCAGACCTGAGAGATATGGTGGAATTTATGAAAAAGTATACAACCGCTTTACACCCCCTTAGGGGTCGAATTTAAAAAAAAATTGAAAACACTTGCTAGGAAGTCATATGAAGAATCCGTAGAATAAAAACGAATTCAATATTTGGAAAGACCTAGTAAATATGACAAAAATCGTGAAAATATATGCATTTTATTTTTACTGATAATTTTTTTTGCCCCCCCTTCCGAACCCCAATGAATATTCGAATTTTTTTTTATTAGATTTACTTTTCTAGTTGATTTACATATACGTACCGAGTTTCAACTTTCTAGCATAAGCCGTCCAAAAGTTAGGAAAAACACTACCCCAAAAAAAAAAATTATTTTTCCTCCATGCCACTACAATAGCTTTATCTTAACACCAAGTTTCAGCTTTCTATCATTATAGGTTCTTAAGATATAAGCATTGGAACTTTTTCCTTTTCACCCTTCCCCACCCTCAACCTCTCCGCCCCCCACTTCAAATTTTTTTTCCCTACTAGGGTTCTATTAGCAGTACTTCTGGTAAAAATTTGAAGCATCTATCTTACACTGTTATTGAGATATGAAAAGTGTAATTTTTGAAAAATTCTGATCCCCTCCACTTCTATGCTCCCCTACCCCCCTCAAAAATTTTACTTTGGGCAACCTTTTTTTATTAAGGTTTACTCAAACCAAATTTTGTTTTTGTTACGATATCTCACAAACCAATTGCACCGGTTTGTGAGATATCGTAATCTAAAGTCTTTCACCCCCCCACCCCCGTACGCCTTTACTCCCCCCCCCCAATTTTGTTTCAATCTACTCTCCTAGTATAACTACAGATGTTTGTTAAGTTTTAATTACATGCCATTAATGGTTAAGGAGATATGGATTTTAGAATGTGGCGATTTCCACTTTTTTGCGTTTCGGACGCATTATTTCCCCCTCCACTCGCACACCCCTTTATCCATATCAACAATTCATCTGACTTCAAGGGGTCTATCATGTCTATTCATAAAAAAAAAAATTTAATAGCTCATAGGGTTTGGGAACTATAATTCCTCAAATGAGTTTGCGTACGGCATACGGCGCACAGACGGACTGAAAATTTTTATTGCTTTTTTGGTGTATTATTAGTAATAAAACGTGTAATAAAAAAATTTCAGGGTAGCAAATTTGTTTTAAAAAAAGTCGATAACAATACTTTATTAGTAAAATAATAAAGTAAAATAATACGAATAAAACTTATCCTTGCAAGTTTTTTTTAAGGATAACGACTTTGTCTTTCCCTTGAATATCTCAATCTCAACTAGGGGATCGTGGTAAAAAAAATTTAAGAAAATATTTGATTCTCAATTAAGGTTAGTGTAGTTCTTAATAATAATATTAAATTTTTTTGACAACGATCCCGTTGAGATCCTAAATCCTGGTCTCCTAAATTCTTCACCTCGAACCGTCTCGATTTAAAGACCTCGTCCTCCAGTAGCTAAGTTTTAAGATAGCTTTGCTATCTTCCTCAACCGAGTATAATACGTTTTATTTGCTATCGATGAATCATCGTCGATTGATTTTGTCCGTTTCGTAGCCATTTTTTTCTAGATTAGTCTCAAGATATAGGAAATTATCTATACTCTCCAAATTATACTCCAAAATTGGTATACTATATGGCAGAGTCAAGATTGACAAATACCTCCTCAGCACTAGGGAAGGATCTTGCGAGGATGTTTACATACATATATCGTTAGCCTATGCTATTGGACGGTTAGGTTTAGGTTTAGGTTTCAGTGGCGGCCAAAGGCCTCACATAGACCCACGAGGGTCCATCGTGATACCACATAAAAAATAGGAGACCCAATGTACCAAAATGTGCCAAAGGCCTCACATAGACCCACGAGGGTCCATCGTGATACCACATAAAAAATAGGAGACCCAATGTACCTACTTATGATAGGTGCGCTTGCGTTTCGATCTGTGTTGAGAGTTCCTCGTTTAATTCAAAGGTCCCTGTAACCATAGCAAAGTTAATTAGACTCTGCATGCTGTTAAAAGAGACTTCTTTAAGGTTTGCGAAAGTCGAAGCACCCAGAGCTTTCAGCTGTCTTCTAGCGAGAGCTGGGCAGTTGCACAGGAGGTGTTCTAGCTATTGGATGGACTTGAATAGTAGTGTCCCATTAGTGTCGACCAGGGTTTTTCGGATGACATTCTCTTGTGCCAAGTTGAAAAGCTGAGTAGACATTTTTTTTTGTTCATCTCAAAGTTTATAGTCTTAGGAATATTGTATGTAAATTTCATGTTAAAATTTCAATAATTGTGGAAGCTATGGGCAATTAACCGGGATGGGCCCTTCGTGAATTCTGCGTCATTCAAACGCGATTATCTCGAAACATACTTTTCAAAGACCGTTCCCAAAATTTTCGGAAAACGGCTGAACCGATTTCTTCAAAAATTTCACACATTATTTTTGGATTGGTTTTATAGTTTTTGAGATAATAATTTCTAAAATTCACCTATTTTTTCTGCTTTCTACTCAGATGATCCCCCTTAAGTCACACTCAGTTCAAAAACTGGTTGTGGAATCGTTTTGTATTCCTGGTAACCTGAAATTTTTTCAGTGTGTAAACCAAGTGGGCTTTCTTAAAGTGACTGTGGTCAATTGTAAGCGGAGTTTTAGATATTCTCAATCGTTTATACTACATAGAAAGCTGAAACTTGAATTTAATACAAAATAAAACTTGAATAGTTCGCAAAAAGTTTTCGATATTGGTGAAGAGTAGGGGAGTGAGAAAAAACAATACCTTCGAATTGCTCAAGATATAATTTATTTATTTATTTATTTATCATCATAACAAGATTACTTAATTTACTTAATATTAACAAATTCAAAATAAAAAACAAAACAAAAAAAACTAAAAACTTACGTCTACCTAAAATAAAAGAATGAAGATGTGAAGCAGGCACTGGGATTAAACGGAATGTGGAGGATTTGATAAAAAGGATCGTAGTCTCAGTTTGTAGGCAAGCTTACTAATTGGAGGTGTGTAAAGTTCGCTAAACTTATTAAAAGTCCTACAGCATCTGTTAAAAGGTTCATTCAGACCGTAATCCGTTCGATGGGGATATTCCTTGAGAGGTTTTGAATGTCTCGTTAGCCTAACACTGTCATTGAGTCTGATTTTATTTCTAAGGTGGTCAACCTTAATATCACCATTCAAAACATGTAAGGTAAAGCAGGATGTGAGCAATGTTCTTCTAGAACTAAGCGGTAGAAGATTTAACAGTTCAAGCCTGTCTATGTAATGTGGAAGGTTCTCAAAGTCTTTAGGGTTATATAGATCCCTAAGGGCAAAAAGTAGGAATTGTTTCTGGATTGACTCTATTCTGTTGCTGTATATCTGATAAAACGGATCCCAGATGGGACACACATATTCCAGAATAGGGCGGACAAGAGAACAGAATAAAGATTTAGTAACCCATACGTTTTTGAATTCTTTAGCTCTTCTTTTAATGAAACCCGGAAGTTTATTGCCTTTTGGGATTATTCTGCTTTAGTGAGATTTAAAGCATAGCTTATTATCTAGTAGCACTCCAAGGTCCTCGATTTGCTCTACACGATGTAGGTTGGTTCCACTAAGAATATAGTTATGGAGATAAGTGGATCCTTTACGCGAGAAGCTCATCACGTGACACTTGCCAACATTAAGCTTTAAGTTGTTTTGACAACACCAATCCTCAAGTTCCAAGAGCTTAGATTGTAGGAATACAGCATCTGCAGGTGAGGGAATGACATGATATATTTTTAGATCGTCGGCGTACAGAAGATGTGACACATTTTCCAGTACATTCGATAGGTCTGATATAAGAATATTAAATAAAAGAGGACCCAAGTGACTACCTTGGGGTACCCCAGAGGATACTACTATTTCCTTGGAAATGAAGCCTTGAAACTTAACATATTGAGATCTTTTCTCAAGATATGACTTGAGCCAACCAAGTAGAGAACCGGTTACACCGATTTTTTTTAATTTAAGAATCAGAATATTGTGATCTACTTGATCGAAGGCTTTGCTGAAGTCGGTATAAATCGCGTCCATTTGATGCCCATTTTCGAGTGAGCACAGTGTATCAGATACCAGAATCATTAGGTTAGTCATGGTTGATCGCCCTTTTCTGAATCCGTGCTGCTGGTCATTTAGAATGGGATTGATAATTGTAGTCATTTTTTCGCAGATAATTTTTTCAAATAATTTCGGTATGGCAGATAGAATTGCTATACCTCTATAATTGTCAACATTACGTTTGTCTCCATTCTTATGAATGGGCTTGAGATGCGACGATTTCCACGAAGAAGGAAAAATTCCCAATGACAGTGACCTATTGAAAAGAAAGTGCAGAGGTGCAGCTAGCTGAAGGGCACACTTTGATAGGAATACGGGAGGGATGAGATCCGGACCAGGACCTTTTTTTACATCGATAGTAGAGAGAGCATCAAGCTCCTCCTCGATGGATAATGAGAAATTGTCAACAAGCGGAGGTACCGAAATGTAAGGATCGTCGCTGGTTAAATATGACTGAGAACCGAAAACTTCACAGAAACGGTCAGCAAACATATCACAGATGACTCGCCGACAGGATGAGTGCGTGTCTCCGTTGGACATATTTGCGGGGTAACCTGAGCTTTTACGTTTTGTATTCACAAAATCGAAAAATTTTTTTGGTTCGGTTATGATATCTTCACCGATTCTTTTTACATAAGATTCATACGCTGCACGGGACTTAGAAGAGAATTCCAAGGCCAGCCGGTCATATTTTTTCTGATGGTCAGGAGTAATCGGGCCTGATTTCCTAATTTTTTTGAAAATTTTATTCCTCTGGTTTCGTAGTGATCTGAGGTTTTTATCCAACCAAGGTTCTGATCTTTTATCTTTGAGCTTGATTACAGGAACATAGTTAGTTATAATTTTAAAGATCACGTCATAAAATGATTGTACAGCAGTGTCAATATCATTCGACGAGAAAAGGGATGTCCAGACTATTGATGACAGTTCATTTTGTATACTGTTGAAATCAGCATTACGGAAGTCAAATATAACATTATCGTTGTGAGAATGAACAAAATTTGAGGAGTCGCAAGGTAGGTCCACTACGATGGCAGAGTGATGTTGAGTATTGAAGAAAAGATTCTCGGCGTCAGATGCAGGGCTAACAATCACGTCATCGTATGCGTCTGTAAAGATCATATCAAGCCATTTTCCATTAGAATTAGGAAAATTCACTATCTGATGTAAATCGTTACTATACAGCGTGTCGATAAAAGTGGTGTCAATGTCAGACGTAAGATCTCCAGGTAAGATAGTGCCATCGGAATGATCAGTGACGAAGGAAATGCTGGGGCGAATAAAATCACCAAAAAAGAAAATATTGTCATTTTTGTTTAAGGAGCCATAGACACTTAGAAGGATGTCTAGAATGGCATGGTATCTGTGGTCATCTGAGTTAGGTTGGATATAAGCAACACCGATATAAACATGTGTATTGATCAGTCTAACTCTAATAAACTTGTGTTCAAAAGATATCGATAGATAGATAGATAGATTTTATACGGGAAAAATATGTAGGGCTTCCGAGTTTGATATCTCGAGAATCGCTCCATTAGAGCTCGAAAGAGAGCTCCAGTACTTACAAATTTCCCTTTCTTTTATTGTAGTATATAATGTCTACTACTACTACTACTAATAACTACTTGCAGATAATATCGAACCTTACTGGTCAATTTAAAGTTCAAATTGATCAATATTAAAAAAAATTTCTGTTGTTTGGGAAGGATGCGGGAAGAAACGTTCGTCGTCCGAAAGGCAAAGAATTCCACATTAGGTTCAGAAATAGTCTGGAAACTTTGCTGGGTTGTTCTTTATTTCGACCTTTCTTTTCTCTAGCCATTTACAGCCTGAGTCGCTGGTGTCTTCGGTGTTGGTCATGCATAGTGTTTCTGTCGGTTGTCGGGACAGCGCATCGGCGACTACGTTTAGCTTGCCCCGTCTATACTAGACATCGAACGTATACTGCTGTAATTTGAGGGCCCATCTTGCGATTTGTCTTGACGGGCTGTCGATCGAATTCAACCATTTCAGTGCTAGATGATCCGTAATGACAGTAAAGTGGTAGCCTTCTAAGTAAGGTCTCATTTTGCGTATGCCCCAGATAATGACCAGGCACTCTTTTTCCGTGGGGGAATAGTTCCGTTCTGCTTGGTTTAGATGCCTGCTTGCGTAGGCTATTACTTGCTCTGAGTTGTCTATTTCTTGTGTTAGTACGGCTCCTAACCCGTAGTCACTGGCATCCGTCTGGAGCGTGAACTTATGGCTGAAATCTGGGCACGTTAGCACTGGTGCCTCCGAGAGCTTCCTTTTTATGGTGTCGAATGCCGCCTGTTGTTCTTCTTGCCACCTCCAGTGCCTTCCCTTTTTCAATAGTGTGGTTAGAGGGTGGACGACAGTTGTGAACTCCGGAACGAACCGTCGATACCAGGATGCGATTCCAAGGAACCGCCGTACTTCGCATACGTTTGTGGGTGGTTGTAGAGCGTCTATCGCGGCTACTTTGTCTGGGTCTGTGTGTATTCCTTTCTCGCTGATAACATGTCCTAGATATTTCGTTTCCTTCTTAAAAAATTGACACTTGTCTACGTTAAGTTTTAAGTTTGCTGCTCGCAGTCGGTGGAAAACTACGCCTAGGTTGCGCATGTGTTCCTCGAAGGTTGTACCGGTGACGATAATGTCGTCCAGATAGGCGAAGGCAAATGGTTCCATCTCATGTCCTATTACTTGGTCCAGGGCTCTTTGGAAGGTAGCTGGTGCTGAGTGAAGTCCGAACGGCATGACTCGCCATTGGAATAACCCACGTCCGGGTACGGTGAAGGCCGTATACTGCTTGCTTGACTCGTCCATGGGTATCTGCCAATACCCGTTCTTCAGGTCTAGACTGCTGATAAATTTAGCATTGCGTAGTCGGTCCAGGATGTATTGAATTCGTGGGATTGGATATGCGTCGGGTATGGATCTGGCATTGAGCTGACGGAAATCGAGACACAGCCTCCAACTTTCATTCTTTTTCTTCACTAGAATCACCGAGGAACTGTATGGACTGTGTGATGGTTCTATGCAACCCTTCTTGAGCAGTTCATCTACCTCCGCATTGATATTTGCTTGCGTTATGGGGTTGTTAGTGCCGTAGCGATGTTTGAATGGTCGATCATCCCGCATTATGATTTTGTGTTTCGTGATGTTCGAGACGCCGTGGGTTTCATCAAGAGCGCGTAGTTCTCTGTCCAGAAAATCGTTGATCTGCCCTAGCTGGTCGGTCATCGCGTCCTGCAGTACAGTGCACGTATTGATCTCCGCTGGTCGTGGGATGTCATCGTTATTCCGCAGGGTGGTGGTTTGTCCCCCACAAGTGATCGACGCGCCGATGTTTTGGAGGAAATCCATTCCCAAGATTAAATCCTCGATGAGTCTGGGAAGAATTAACAGAGGTAACCCGCACTGTTGGTTGCCCAGCCGGACTTGGGAGAAAAAGGCCTTGGCCACGTTTCGCTTCGTACCGTCCGCTATCTTGACTGTCACCTCTTGCTTGATAATACGTCCTACGTCGTGTAATTTTTTTGCCTGTGTCTCGCTAATGAAACTCTTAGTTGCCCCCGTATCAATTGTAGCTTGGATCGCACCTCCGCCGAGAGCAACGGTAGCGTAGAGGTGACTATTTTCCTGATACAAGTGGTTTATTGAAGTGGAGGATCGTTTCCCGGGGCACCGACACTCCTTGCGTTTGGTGGGCTCCGGGTTCGTTCCCCGATTGTCGTCTACAACAATCGATGGTTCTCGTGTTGCGGCGTCCACAATCCCAGCAGAAATACATCCTGGGGTTCTGGCAAGTTTGGGCCCTATGTCCGTCTTGACTGCAATTGCGACACGCTGTTCTCGTGTTGATCCGGGTCTCCATGGTCTGAGCGATTGCACAACGTCGTTCTTCTGGGACGGAGCGATTGGGATTAGATCCTCCTTTGATGCTCTCGAAATCATCCGCTAGGGCCATTAGCTCGGGCAGTGTCGAAAAGTCTTTCCGTCGTATGTAGAGTTGATACTTCGCCTGGCAATTTTGGAAAATTCTCTCGAGTTTCGTCTCTGCCGTTTAGTTCATCGGTCGCATAAGGTTTTGTAAACCGAGTACGTAGTCCTTGAAGGATTCTCTCGGTTGTTGTATTCGTTGTCGTATCTTGTCGTCTAGATCCTCCAAATGTCGGGCGAAGAGGAAAAATTTCAGAAAGTCGTCTCTGAATTCGTTCCAGTGCTGCCAGGCCTGGTTGTTATTCCGATACCATGTCAAAGCTTTGGCGCGGAGTAATTCCGGCATCGTTCTGGCCAACAATTTCCTCTGGATCCCATATACGTCGGCAAGTTCCTCCACTCGTACAATGAAATCAAGGGGGTCCTTCCCGCCTTCATATTTGACGGACCACTTACGAATCTGGTCGGCCACGGCCGAAAAGGTGATCCCAACGTTAACGTTTGATTCGTCGATGGGGTTATGAGGCGGGACCTCCGTGTTTGTTGCCTTTTCCTCGGTTTTCTCTGCTAGTTTTGGCGTGCCGATTTTGTCGAGCTGGGTCTCGAGTTCGTTGAGTCTCTGCTCATGCTCACTGCCTCCTTCGTCTTTGATCCACGTGGCGAAGCGCTTCCGTAGTTCATCTACGGTTCGGGTACCGTCCAGTCCGAACTCCTCCATACATTTGACGAGCTCCTCACTTCGTAGGCCGTAGATCCAATTTACTTTTACCATGTTGGCACTTTCACAAATGTCACCGCACTAGTCTTCGGTTTTATTCACTGCCTGTTTTCACTGTCGTTTATTGTCTTCAGGCACACCAATTGTTAATTCACTGTTTCTCGGTTGTGTTCACGGCCTGTTTTCACTGTCGCACTTGTCTCGTACCAATTGTTAATTCACTGTTCTTCGGTTATGTTCACTGCCTGTTTTCACTGACACTCTTTATTTTGTGAAGTCCCTGCTCGGGCGCCATTGTAACGACTTATTTTCCAGGGTATACTCGTCGGAGCCAGGGTTCGTTACAAACATTCATATTTTTAATTGATATTTTTATTTACTTTTAATTATTTTAATTTCACTTAATTCCAATAATAATTTACTTCGGTTTGTTCGTAGATATTTCTCGCCGCTTCGTAACGTTTGTCGTCCTCTACTTTAGCCGTCGTCGTAACTCGACTCGTTGTTCTCCTTATGTAACGGCTGCTCGTTGTCTCTCGTCTCTATCCGTCGTACCTCGTCGTGCTGCTACTCGTTGCCTCTCGCCTCTGCTCTTCGTGCTGCTACTCGTTGTCTCTCGCCTCTGCTCGTCGTGCTGCTACTCGTTGCCTCTGCTCGTCGTGCTGCTACTCGTTGCCTCTCTCGTCTGCTCGTCGTGCTGCTACTCGTTGCCTCTCGCGTCTGCTCGTCGTGCTACTGCTCGTTGCCTCTCGCGTCGCTCTCCGTAGGTTTCGGCTCCGTGCATCTAATCACGTATAACTGTCTGGCCTCTCTAAATTCGGCGGACTTTCAAAGCCCTGACCCTCCTCTCGATTGGCATGAACAGGGGTTGCCTATACCTAGCAGTCGCTCGTTTTCCTCGAAAATATGGTTCGGATGGACTTTCAAAGCCACAGCCGAAGAGCATACCTCGGTTCGATCGATTCCAACTCTCAGTGTTTGCTTTGGGGAATTTCAAACCCACCCTCAACTACTAGCTGCTAGTTATCGACTGACAGACCTCTGGTATTTCGCTAGTGGTTATATATCGGAGAGAACATCGCTTGTCTGCGAATTATATAATTGTCAAAATTTCTGGTTCTTCGCTATGTTATTCTATGTATGTGTAATTCATGTTTATTCTTATGTTCTGTGTATGTTCTGTGTATGCGGCGTATATACGTAATAGGTGTCCAACGAAAGTAAGCTTTAATAAAACACGTGAAGAGTTATGGTCAAGGAAAAAGCCAGATGTTACACATTTTATGGAAATTGGAGCAAGAAGTTTTGTATTAACCAAAGGAGGTAATCCTGGAAAATTTCAACCGCGGAGTGAGGAGTATGTTTTAGTAGGATACTCAGAAGATGCCAAAGCTTATCGACTGTGGAAGCGAGGTACCAGAAATATTGTAAAGAGTAGAGATGTGAAGTTCATCGAAAAATGTAAATGGAATGAGGAACGGAACCATGAATTTGAACTTAAAAATAATAATAACCAGGAAGGTATGAAAGACGATATCTCATTTGATAAAAAGGATATCAAAGCGGACTATCAAAATAAGGATCATAATGAATACGCATACGGAGACCCGAAATCTTTAAGAGAAATCGAGAATTCACCAGATGCCGATGAATGGAATGAAGCAATGGAGTTGGAATATAGATCTTTAGTAAAAAATCAAACTTGGGATCTAGTTGATCGGCATTAAAATAAAAACGTAGTGGGCTGCAAGTGGGTCTTCAAAACTAAGTATAAATCGGATGGATCTGTGGAAAGAAGGAAAGCAAGACTTGTCGCGAAAGGTTACTCACAGATCTTCGGAATCGATTACGTAGAAACTTTTGCTCCTGTCGCCAGACTTAGTTCGATTCGTATGTTATACGCACTAGCTGCCGAAAAAGACATGGAATTACATCACATAGATGTATCTACAGCATTTTTGTACGGAGACCTAGATGAAGAAATTTTTATGGAACTGCCTCCTGGATTTATATCAAACGAAAACAAAAACAAAGTATGCAAGCTTAAAAAGGCAATTTACGGACTGAAATAATCTGGAAGACAGTGGAACCTAAAATTAGACGAAAAACTCAAGGAAATTGGATTTTTGAAATCTAATCATGATAATTGCATATACTTTACAAAGGATCAAGATACAACAACTATTATAGCGGTATATGTTGATGACCTGATAATTGTGACAACAAATCCCACATTCTACAATAAATTAAAATCTCATTTGATGTCACACTTTGATATTCGAGATCTTGGTGAACCAAGACTATGTGTCGGCTTAGAAATACAGCGAGACCGATCGCATAATATTTTATCCATAAGCCAATCAGGCTACATTAAGAATTTGCTTAAAAAATACAAACTACTACAATGCAATCCCAGGAAGCTACCATTGCCACCGAAAACTAAATTAGAGAAGGAGCCTTCGATAGATGGCGAACGGGAACCAATCAATCAAAGAGATTACCAGGAGCTCATCGGATCTTTACTTCATTTATCGACGTTTAGCCGTCCTGATATCGCTTGCTGTGTTAATATGCTATCTCAGTTTAACCAAAATCCATGCAGACAACATTGGAATACAGCATTATCGGTGCTCAAATATTTAAGAGGAACTGCAAACGCTAAGATAACTTATCGGAAAACGGGAAAACCACTGTTCGGGTATGTGGACTCGAATTGGGCCGAGGATATCAACGATAGAAAATCCCAATCCGGCATCGCCTTTATTTTCGGGGGTGGAGCCATTGCATGGGAATCTAAAAAACAACCTATCGTCGCTACATCCAGTGCTGAAGCGGAATACATAGCACTTACTACTGCCGCAAAGGATGCTGCATATTTCAAAAATCTTCTTATTGAATTAAATATACACGGAGCTCGCGAAAAAATCAACATCTACAATGATAGTCAAAGCGCTCAGCATATTGCTCGAAATCATGGAGGGCCATCAAGAACGAAGCATCTTCATATTAGATACCATTACGTGCGCGAAGCAATCACTGAAGGGACTATACAGCTAGCATACATGTCTACAGACCAGATGCCAGCCGACGCACTTACGAAAGGCACTTCCATGATCAAACATTGTTTTTGTTTCACGCAACATGGAATGCAGTTTGACTACAACGCTGCTGCTCTTGAGGAGGCGTAATGAATATTGTTCAACAGCGCCAGCTGTAGTCAACCACCATGAACTAAACAGCTGAACGCACCCCTTTATTTTATATATCCGGTACATGAAATAAAACGTCACTCTGACAGTAAAAGGAACAAGCGCAGTCGTATATTCTTTATCTCCAATAATCACCCTTTCCTCTAACCTAATTACAACAAAAAGTTTAATAAGCATTTCAAACAGGATTAAAATTATAGTAATTTCTTTCAAAAAATGTATATTTTAATATCTAAACAACATGTAATCACACAGATGAAGCTCTAAAAAAGTGGAACAATTTAAGGACATATTTCTCGTGCCAGAAACAGAAAATTCAAGCTGCTAAAAGAAGTGGTGCCGGGGTTGAACCGGTGGAAATATTGGAGGACGGCTGTGGCTGGAAGTATTATCACTCCTTAAAGTTTTTGTTAGCAAAAACTGAGCCACTGCCGTCAGTTAATAACTTCAGTTCGAAAAATTTAACGGTATGTCACATGCGGCTACGTCATTCCATTTCATCTGCATAAGTTTTATGATACATTTCAGGCCTTAACGGAAAGCACTTCTGCAGCATCAACTGAACTACGAGACAAAGGGTCGTCTCCACTGCTTCTGACACAAGTCGATTTAATGTTATCGCATAGTAAATAATTCACAACACGTGGACTTATCCGCGTCAGAAGATGAAGAGATTTTGTCAGCTGTACAGGAGGACCCAGGAAATAAGGTACATCCATCACCATCAGAAGGAATTACCACAACACCAGCAAATGGAGTTACAATTCTGGAAAACATTATTCTAAAGACTCCCCAAATACCGATATATGCTGACACGGAATCGCCCACAGAGTCTCAGTTCACGCCATTATCGGGGGAAAGTAAGCCGGCAGACAAAAATTTAAATAAGTCCGGACACGTACACAAAAGGAGAAGGACACAACGTAAGACTGAAGCTGAAAACATACTAGAAAGATGCTTAAAGCGATACACATTGAAGTCGTTAGCGAGCTGACGACGCAAGCGTTCCTAGCAGCCTTTCGACGTTTCATAGGTAGACGAGGCTTATGCAGCCACATCTATAGCGATTGCGGCACAAATTTCATCGGAGCCAACAGTGAGATTCAAAAAATACAACAGGCAAACATCGCCGTAGCTGAAAACTTGTCAAACGAAGGTATCACATGGCACTTTAATCCACCGTCAGCTCCTCATTTCGGAGGACTATGGGAGGCAGGAGAAAAATTGATTAAACTGCATTTACGACTCTTTTTAAGAAACGCCGCTTTGACCTACGAAGAACTTGCAACTACCCTTATCCAAATAGAAGCCTGCTTGAATTCCAGACCATTATGTCCGCTTACTGACGATCCAACAGACGACACCGCTTTGACTCCAGGCCATTTCTTGATCGGAGATATGTTATTGGCACCACCTCAAGTAGATCTATCAGAAATCAACCTTCATCGACTGGATCGATGGCAGCTTACCCAACGACTTGCTCAAACATTTTGGAACAAATGGACGAAGGAATACCTCGCACGACTACAACAAAGACCGAAATGGCTCCAGCAAGAAAAGTCACCCAAGGTAGGAGATCTTTGTTTACTCAAGGATGAGAGACTTCCTCGGTACAAATGGCCACTTGCTAGAGTCACCGAGATACACCCAGGAAGAGACGCACTCATTAGAGTCGTATCAGTAGCAGCAAGAGGAAATACTTTTAAGAGACCAGTTACCAAAATAGCCTTATTACCGACTCAAGACATTGAATCACACCAGCATTAAGAAAATTCCTATCCCATCATTCTTTATACCTTGTCGACATCAATCAACTTAGCGTGAACTTAGACATCTTGAAGGTGAAGGAAGTGAACTTCCAACATCGTTGGAAGAACTTCACCCTTTCGAATTCTTAGTACGCTCACTACAACTCGTAAATCATGTGGTCAATCAGCATTCAGGTTTCTTTACCTTTCGAAAAGTAAATTCAACTTTTGTGGCAAATTTTTAATGAACTTTTTCCACAGCTTAAGATCTTTTAAACTAAGATGGCAGCCCTGTATCCATCGTACTGATACTGACGTCTCAGCGGGGGGAGAATGTTGAAATCCAACAAACTTTAAACTTTAAACAAACTAAATGTCAATCGTAGTAATGTCAAATCATTTTTTAATTTGTCAAAAGTAAATTTGTTCGTAGATGTCACTCTCGCACTAAAGTGATTTTGTCAATGTACCGGAATTTTCACTTTGTATTATTTCCCCTGAACTTTACCGGAATTTTTAATTTTTCATTTTTACCGGAATTTTCAGTCGTTGATTTGAACTTGACCTAGAAACTAAGTCGTGCACCATTTTGAAAATTAAACTTTCGTTAAATTTTGTATGATATTGAATCAGTGTACATTGTGGCAATTAGAATAAATATAAAGAATTGTGAATATACGAGTGAAGTGTTTGTTTTGATTTCGAACAGTGGAGTTCGAAAAATTATAGCGATAATCGCATTGAACACATATATTACGCCTTATTCTAACCGCATCCGATCTTTTTGTTAGGTTTCCAGTCACATAGTAACCTACACCGCATCTGAGAATTGAACGCATTCCGAATTTCTGCCGGAAAAATAATAAAGTTGCGCCCAGATTATTGGCAGATTTTTTTTTGTAGTTATAGGTGGAAAATGCCAAATATTCATATATCATGGTTGACCACAGACTGAACCATATCAAAGTTTTTTTTATAACGTGTTTCAAAAATACTAAAAATGTTTTTCATCCTTTTATTGCTTGTGCTCGATTTAAGCATATAAACCTCGCATATGTTTACAGTAAAAATTATGTTTCCCATAAAATTTGTTCTAGATTAGTTTTTTTAATTGAAAAATACTTATTATCAATTCATATTTCAATTTAAGTTCATATCTTATTTGTGTATGCCAGTGGCGTGGCGTGACAATTCAACAAGGGGAAGCAATTGGTTAATATCCACAAATTATTATTATTATTCTGTTGAGTGTCACCGGAATATTGTTTCCGGTGCTTACAGGTACGTTCGATGGATAATAAAATACCGAACGCATTTGTGAGCACTGGAACGATCGACCGAAACAGGCTTGGCTGAGAAGGGTACCGTTGCTTGAGAGATGCCGGCTAGATAGCGGACGAGTTTTTTTGGCTTGGCGACTTGTGGGATGTGGAGTGTTTCTTTTCGGTCCAAATTTACTCGCATACCCCACAAATCAGAAATTATTATCATTTTCGTGTCTCTCAGGTTTTCCTCGGGTCGGATTAATTCAATTCGCGTATAACGATCGCTTAAAATAGCCGGGCGTACAGTTCGAAAAAGTGTTTCCGTTTCTACGATCGAGGCGAATGAGAGAAAAAAGGTCGCGGCCATGTGTGCGTGACAGACGACGAAAGAAGGAACACGGCACAAGAGCTTCGGGAATTCACTTGATCGAAATTTTGTCTGAGTTTTTTTTCTCCGGTTGCGAATTTGTTCGGCATTTTCTTTTGTGAATAACATGCGGCCTGTGTATAGTGCCAGAAAGTGATACTTAGTTAAAAGGAAATAAATTTGGTGGGGTTCATTCTAACCTCGAAGTGGAGACGTCGTACCCGACCAGAGGACCCCGGTTGCGCCGATCAGTTTAAGCAACCTCATTCCTTATCACGATTTGAAATGTTCTTGAGTCAGCAACCAGTAAACAATTAAATCGTACGCGAAACAAGTTCCGGGTTCTATATAGAAATTACAGGTTGTGAAGATCTGAGAAAAATTGTTTAATTTATGATTCGATAGAACTTCCCTGTATTCAAAGAAGTGCACAAATTTGTATCTCCTGCAACCCAAATCGTAAAATGCAGGGACCGCGAAGAGTAGAGTAGTGTGTTTTAAGTGAGGATTAGAAATTGGCCTAACGCCACGAGCCGCGCGTAGCGTAACCGAAGCGAATTTTTTTTGGTGACAAATTTGGAAGTGAAATACCCAAATCCTAAAAGAAGGCTTGCTCGAAAATCTGTGTCTCATATACGCAGAACGCGTATAATGCCCTTTCGCAAGGCTGTGGAGCGTGCGAATTTTTGAAAAAGAAAACAACATATGCTCAGATCCCTGGCTTATCATCGAACTTCCATCATCCACCTGCTGGAAATGTATTAAACGAACCACACTTAAAGCCTCAGCTGTAACCGAGTAAAGTCCACACGCGCGTTTACTTTTCCGTGTGCGAATAATTTCGTTCCGAGTATCGACAAAGTTAAAACGAATGAAAGAAAATGGAATTTTAAAAACAAAAGAAAAATTAAAACACATGTAAATGAATTTACCCATTAAAGATAAATAAAAGAAGTTTACAAAAATAAAACATGAATGAATGAATAATATAATCGAAACGAAAATATACAAGCTAAGATAGAGACAGAATGAATTATACCATAAAGGAATTGAATCTAAAACTTAAAATCTAAATTAAAAATATAAGATGAATTAAATATTAATTATTATATAAAATAAAAGATAAAATGACAGAACAGGACAAGAAAATAAAAATAAATAAAAATTTTTATAATAAATTAATAAATTAAACGTAAGAATAGATGAACGAGTGAACAACACCAAAAATTATGGGGTGAGTTTTTTTTCTTTTGTTGTTTTGTAATCTTTTTTCTGCATTTCTTTTATCGTTTACATGTTTTGGTGATGCGTTTTTTTTTTAACTCTCTTCTTGCTGCTGGCTCAATAGTTTTTTTTGAATTTGTCGCATTTTCGATTTAAAGATGATTAAAGGCTAAAGGCCAATTTTTATAAAGTGAACCCGTGCGTCTAGCTCCTTCGCCCCGAACCTCAACAAGAGATCACGACAAGATATTCGTTTTTGGAATGTCGTGACTGAGGTAGGGTGGGCAGAACAGGGCGCCAACAACACCAGGACGCCCTGACAAATCGCGGAGCCTCGCCATCCAACCGCTTCTTGGTCTTTCACGACCTGTTGGGAAAATAATTCCAATTTTGATTACCCCTGGAGTAAGCCGACACGAAATTTTGTTGTCTAGGCCTAGGGTTTATGGTCTGAGGTAGAACAAGAACCACCACACACTGCCGTAGCTAGTCCCGGCCGCCAGCAAGCGTGTCGCTTCCGTTCTACTTCAGCCACCAATTTGGACGTAGGTGGAATTGGCCCTTCTGTCTCAAACCTTACCCATCCCTCGAATATTTTGACTTTTTCAAGTCGAAATATTCATTCCCAAGGCTTCAAACACAACAAATGGCGCCCAACGTGGGGCTAGCCTAAGCTACGTTTGATGCACAAAGCGTAGCCTATCAACACGGGCGAGCTCTGGAAATATTCCGCGCAAAAAGTTGGTGGGAAAAAAGGGCTAAATTTCGTCGTTCTGCGACAGCATTTTTTTCGCCTGAACGGCAACAGACCAAGTGTACAAGCTTTGTCGATTTTTTCCACAGCAAAACATTGCACCTAACTTTTAAATTGGCATTGTGGAACTTTCCTATCGACGAACCGTTTTGGCAACCCCTTGGGCGCCAACACGGTTCCATAGGAAAGGGAAGCATTGTCTGCATATGGGACTGATGTGATGTGAGTTGGTCAAGCTTTAGTACTTGAACCATTCCACTTCTGTCTTGCAAGTACCGAACTGAGAGCTGGGCATGCACTGTCTTGGTGGGCGTGTCGACAGACAGTTGGGAACAATACTTGTAGGATATTGGTGAGTTTGGTGATAGGAACTATCGCTGAAATTTCGGTAAAGTACCTTATTTCCCTATCCATCCTTTTAGAGTTCCCCTTTCTAACGTACAAATATTTTTTTTGAAATAAAGTAGAGTTTTTTTTGTAACTTAAATTTTTTTTTGTAAGTCTTCGGACAAAAATTTTAACTTAGATTTTTTTTGCTGTTGAATTTTGATTTTCTTTGCTTGATAAATTTTCCCATTTTTTTTCTTTGCAATTTTATCGCGTTCCATATTTTCCCAGTGAGTCGGGAAAGAACAAGATCGGCTTCGCGATTTGTTCTGCATATGAGGGGAGGGGAAAGGTTGCGACGACGTGAGGGTTCATTTTTTTTTTTAGTTCATACAACTTACACAATTATACATTTATTCATTCATTCGTTTTATTCACATAAGTAATCATTAAAACATTCATTCGTTTATCTTACATCGCATTCAGCCATTCAATACAATTTTTTTTTTCAATCAATCATTTGTTCATGCAACAAAAGTTCATTCGTTCTTTCATTCAATCGATTGGATTTTTTTTTCTCATTGGTTTTCTTACAGTTCATCGTTCGGCATTAATTTTTTTTTACTCGTACATCACAATTTTAATCATCCCTCATTCGTACAATAATTCATTCATACCGTAATTATTCAGCGTTCACATATTCAGTAATCATTCGCTCCATCATATTTTTAGTCGTACATCATTTATCCAGACAATCAGTAACTCACTCGTTCATTTAGTTAATCGGTCACTTCATACTCAATCACTCAATCAATTATTGGTTAGTGAGTGGCTATTCAATCGATGTTTCATTTCTCAATTCAGTTACTTACTCGAATATTCACGCACTCGTTCCCTGACTCACTTGATCACTGTTTATTCATTTGTTCATCGCACCCACATTCTTTTTTAATATGCCCTTAGAACATTCACCAACCAGGGAGGCGGAGGTGATTTGTACGCCGTGTCTCAGTAAGATAGATGCGGAACAAAGTACGAATACCGAGTGTGAACATCAATTCCACCGGAATTGTTTAGAGCGATGGATTGTGGACAACCACAATTGTCCGAACTGCCGTGGTCATTTAGGTCCGCAGGATTATTGGCCCACTCGGGGTGTGGAGGGTGCGAACGCTAGATCCGGAGTACGAATGAGACTACAGACTCAAGCGGATGGCGCTAGGTCTCAAAGTGATGTAGTTTCTTAAATTTGGATTCTGCACTAGAGACTGCGGGTGGACGCGCTCTCTACACTTCGGATGGGACAATGGTCCATGAACGAGGCACGCAAGTGCTACGCAATAGGCCATCGAATGTTCTGGAAACCGATCTGCAGAACAGGGTTAGGTGGGCGTAAATACACGATGCGTAAACACCCGAGGCAACACCAGCAGTTTCCGGGGGGGGGGGCCTTAGCAATTTAGGAGTGGATGATCTGATCCACATAATTCGTTCGGTTATACGAGAAAAACGAGAGCCAAGGCCCACTGTGCCGAATAAGCCCCAACCACCACCTGTTTACCATCCCGTGCCACCGCCACAATTCTTATCTAGACCGAACGTATCGACTGCGTACCAATTTCCGCCACCATTGTATACGCCTGCTCGACAACAACAACGTGAGCAAGTTCGAGACCAACCGATCCATGCGAACGCTCAAATGCCCACCCGCGCTAACAATGGCTCGAATTATATTCACCATAACGCTGGCGGCCTTATTCGCCATTGGCGAGTACGATTTAACGGTGATGGCCAGTCGCTGCGCGCCGAAGAGCTGATTTTCCGAGCGGAATCATTGGCGTTGTCTGATTTGGGCGGGCGCATGAATTTGTTGGTCGCAAACTTTCATTTGCTGCTCGATAGTCTGCCAAACCAATGGTATTGGTTATGGAGGCGAACCAACCCGGATTCGACATCGCATGCTTTGAAAACTACTGGGCGATCGTAGTACCGACTTCGAAGTACGAAAGAAGATGATCCCCAGACGGCAGGCTCCAAATAAACCGTATTTGGTGTTCGAACAAGAATTGACCAGGTTTCGAACACAGTTGCGCACACCGATATCAGACGCAGAGTTTCTCGAGCTGGTCAGCGGCAATCTCTTGGGCAGTATCCAGCAGCTAATCTGCTTTCATGAGATCCGAGATCTGGCTCATCTTCGCGCTTTGGTGTCAAGATACGACGAAGTCAAGAAGGCTAATCGTGTAGCAGCCTGGCAACAGCCTCGTGTTCACGAGCTGGAACCGCTTTTGGTTGCTACCAAAGAGGTTGAAGATAACGTAGACGTGGCCGGCATATCAACTCCACTGGTATGTTGGAATTGCCGAAAAGAGGGTCATGGATATCGCGACTGCGAAGAGACACCTAGAAACATCTTCTGTTACGGTTGCGGGAAGGCCGACGTGGTCAAGCCGAAATGTACTCGGTGTAATTCAAAAAACGGACCGAAGGAAGAAAGGTTTCCGGGGCCTTCTCGCCCAATGACGGACAATCCACCGGCCCGACCATCTTAGAAGGTTCGAAGCAAAATGTCGATCCCAATTTCATTTTGGAACTCCCAATAAAGACATTTTACCCCTTGTTACTACCCCCTTAATAACCCCTCCAAATTTTACAACACTTTCATCAACCCTCTCTGAACCTAATTCCCATCCTTTTAGCGTAAAATCATCCTCCCCTATTTTCCCGACAACAAACACATCGCATGTCACGATATTGGCGAGAGAAAACGCTACTACAGAGCCGGCTGTTTGTAGGTCTGAAGAAGACCCTATAATAAATGATGATTCAAGACGACATTCCCACCATCCTCTCAAGCCATACCATCTTCGGCTAAAAGAATATATGAAGGCTTGAGAGCGAATTTTTTCACCTACTCCAATCGCAAGTGGTGATCAAGTATCAGCACTAACGAGTGGTTCCGGTCGCAGAAAGTCAATCTTGGATCTTCGTATGTTCTGGAGGATGGTGCGCGAAAAAAAGAAAGCGATTATGTCAACCATCATTACGAATCCGTTTGATATACGTTCATACGCCGTGGTATCCCTGTACGGAGTGGACGTTGAAGGACTCCTAGATAGTGGGGCGAGCATCAGTTGCCTGGGGGCAAACGCTTTACAACGTCTCCATGATGCACAGGTGAGTTATCGATCGGTCTGTCAAGAGGTGAAGAGCGCTGATGGTGCAGCACAAAAGGTGTTGGGCACAGTAACCACCGATATTACTTTTCGCGGTGTTATCAAGCCTATCACGCTATACTACATCGTGCCGAGCCTGTCGCAGAAATTGTACCTAGGGGTAGATTTCTGGCGATCATTCCAACTAGCTCCTAGCATCATCAGCGCGGTTGATACTCCCGAAACTGCGCCGCAACTGATAGCTCCGGATGCCCACTATTTAACGCCCACAGATGTGAAGAGGTTGGAAATGGTAAAGTCCAAATTTCCATCATATGAAGTATACGGACTCGGTGTGACCAACGTCGAACAACATAGTATAGACGTTGGTGGTGCAAGTCCCATAAAACAGCGTCATTACCCTGTGTCTCCTGCGATCCAAAAACTCTTATATGACGAGATCGATCGCATGAGAGCACTTGGCGCTATAGAGACGAGCCAGAGTGCATGGAGCTCGCCTGTGGTTCTCGTGAGGAAGCCAGGCAAGGTCAGGTTATGTTTGGACTCGCGGAAAGTCAATAGTGTGACGAAGAAAGATGCATATCCACTACCACACATTGACGGTATCTTAAGTCGTTTGCCGCGAGCCAATTTTATTACCAGCCTAGACCTCAAAGACGCCTTTTGGCAGATTCCTCTCGAGAATAAATCCTGGGAGTACACTGCGTTTACTATTCCTGGCCGGCCTCTATACCATTACACTCGCATGCCTTTTGGGTTATGCAACGCGCCGCAAAGGATGTGTCGTTTGATGGACAAAGTCATCCCACCCGAGCTGAAGGAGCAGGTGCTCGTATATTTGGACGATCTGCTATTGATTTCCGAAGATTTCGACTCACATTTGATGTTATTGGCTGAAGTCGCAGATTGTTTGAGAAAGGCTGGCCTAAAACAAGAGTAAGTTTTGTCTGAGAGAGGTGAAATATCTCGGATACATCGTTGGAGAAGGAGGCTTGAAAGCTGATCCCAACAAAGTTTCAGCCATCGTTGATTATCCTATAAGTTCGACGCTTCCTTGGCATGGCAGGCTGGTATCGACGATTCGTTCCCAACTTTGCTGCTACCGTATCACCAATCTCGGACACTCTAAAGATCTCCAACCAGTTTGCTTCGACTACAGAGACAGAAACTTCCTTGCTATTAGTGAAAGACTTGTTGACGAAAGCCCCCTTATTAATCAACCCAGATCTTAAGAGGCCTTTCGTAGTTCAATGCGATGCCAGTAAGTCAGGTGTGGGTAGCGTTCTCTTCCAGGAAAACGACGACGGATCGGAATCTCCGGTGGCGTATATGTCACAGAAGCTCACTTCCGCTCAACGCAACTACAGCGTAACCGAACCCGAGTGTTATGCAGCTGTGTTGAGCGTGGAAAAATTTCGAGCCTATGTAGAAGGGACTGCGTTCTAAGTCATTACGGATCACGCAAGTCTCAAATGGCTCATGTCGCAGAAAGACCTACAAGGACGGTTGGCAAGATGGAGCTTCAAACTTCAGAGTAATGACTTTACAATCGAGCACCGACGAGGGAGCCTGAACGTTGTACGCGACGCTCTCTCTCGTGTATACGAAGAGGGATTAAACGCGCTGATCGACGTGGCACCGATGGTGGACATGGATTTTCCAGAATTCTCTGGCAATGAATATAAAGAATTAGTGTCCACTGTCGATGCGAACGCCGATCGGCTTCCTGACGTATGCGTGAGGGATAGTTTCGTGTACAAGCCCACAGAGCTTCACAACGGTGACCCGATTGCTGAAGACAGGGCCTGGAAATTATGGATTCCATCAAGTCTTACGTCAGCTGCGATTGCTCAGGCGCATGAGGCAGACACCACGGTCCCTGGTGGTTATGCCAAAACGTTAGAGCGAGTTAGGCGATTTTTGTACTGGCCCGGGATGGCTACACAAGTACGCACCTACGTTCTGGCGTGCGACACTTGTAAAGAGACAAAGTCCCCGAACAGACTTCTACGAGCGCCAATGGGAGAACCTTTCCAGACGGATCAGCCATTCCAGCACCTTTACATCGACATGCTTGGACCATATCCGCGTACCAAACGGGGTGAGATCGCTATCTTGATCGTCTTGGATCATTTCACGAAATTTCCCCTGCTACATCCTTTGGGGCGGATCACTGCTGAAGAGATCACCAACTATTTCGAAGGACATGTCTTCCATACGTTTGGAACACCTGAGACGATCCTCTCCGATAACGGCTCTCAATTTAGGTCGATTGTGTTTAACTCCATGCTGACCAAATACGGAGTTAAACACCAGTACACCCCGAGCTACTCACCGCAAGCGAATGCTTCGGAGCGTGTCCATCCTGGCCGGAATTGGAGCATGGGAGTCTACCACTCCAAGGATCTGAGGCAGTGATCCGAGGGGTACGTCACCTATTGCCCGGCACTCAGTCGTGCGCACGAGACTCTTCTAAGCGGCCACTTTTCCTTGTCGTTTCGGCGATGAAAATCATCGGCGATTCGCTTATGCTATTGAGTGTCGCCGGAATATTTTTTCCGGTGCTTACAGGTACGTTCGATGGTTAATAAAATACCGAACGCATTTGTGAGCACTGGAACGATCGACCGAAACAGGCTTGGCTGGGAAGGGTACCGTTGCTTAAGAGATGCCGACTGGATAGCGGACGAGTTTTTTTGGCTTGGCGACTTGTGGGATGTGGAGTGTTTCTTTTCGATCCGATCTTACTCGCATACATCACAAATTAGAAATTATTATCATTTTCGTGTCTCTCAGGTTTTCATTGGGTCGGATTAATTCAATTCGCGTATAACGATCGCTTAAAATAGCCGGGCGTACAATTCGAAAAAGTGTTTCCGTTTTTACGATCGAGGCGAATGAGAGAAAAAAGGTCGCGGCCATGTGTGCGTGACTGACGACGAAAGAAGGAACACGGCACAAGAGCTTCGGGAATTCACTTGATCGAAATTTTTTCTGAGTTTTTTTTCTCGACGACTGTCAATCCGGTTGCAAATTTGTTCGGCATTTTCTTTTGTGCATAACATGCGGCCTGTGTATTGTGACAGAAAGTTATACTTAGTTAAAAGGAAATAAATTTGGTGGGGTTCATTCTAACCTCGAAGTGGAGACGTCGTACCCGACCAGAGGACCCCGGTTGCGCCGATCAGTTTAAGCAGCCTCATTCCTTATCACGATTTGAAATGTTCTTGAGTCAGCAACCAGTAAACAATTAAATCGTACGCGAAACAAGTTCCGGGTTCTATATAGAAATTACAGATTGTGAAGATCTGAGAAAAATTGTTTAATTTATGATTCGATAGAACTTCCCTGTATTCAAAGAAGTGCACAAATTTGTATCTCCTGCAACCCAAATCGTAAAATGCAGGGACCGCGAAGAGTAGAGTAGTGTGTTTTAAGTGAGGATTAGAAATTGGCCTAACGCCACGAGCCGCGCGTAGCGTAACCGAAGCGAATTTTTTTTGGTGACAAATTTGTAAGTGAAATAACCAAATCCTAAAAGAAGGCTTGCTCGAAAATTTGTGTCTCATATACGCAGAACGCGTATAATGCCCTTTCGCAAGGCTGTGGAGCGTGCGAATTTTTGAAAAAGAAAACAACATATGCTCAGATCCCTGGCTTATCATCGAACTTCCATCATCCACCTGCTGGAACTGTATTAAACGAACCACACTTAAAGCCTCAGTTGTAACCGAGTAAAGTCCACACGCGCGTTTACTTTTCCGTGTGCGAATAATTTCGTTCCGAGTATCGACAAAGTTAAAACGAATGAAAGAAAATAGAATTTTAAAAACAAAAGAAAAATTAAAACACATATAAATGAATTTACCCATTAAAGATAAATAAAAGAAGTTTACAAAAATAAAACATGAATGAATGAATAATATAATCGAAACGAAAATATACAAGCTAAGATAGAGACAAAATGCATTATACCATAAAGGAATTTAATCTAAAACTTAAAATCTAAATTAAAAATATAAGATGAATTAAATATTAATTATTATATAAAATAAAAGATAAAATGACAGAACAGGACAAGAAAATAAAAATAAATAAAAATTTTTATAATAAATTAATAAATTAAACGTAAGAATAGATGAACGAGTGAACAACACCAAAAATTATGGGGTGAGTTTTTTTTCTTTTGTTGTTTTGTAATCTTTTTTCTGCATTTCTTTTATCGTTTACATGTTTTGGTGATGCGTTTTTTTTTTTAACTCTCTTCTTGCTGCTGGCTCAATAGTTTTTTTTGAATTTGTCGCATTTTCGATTTAAAGATGATTAAAGGCTAAAGGCCAATTTTTATAAAGTGAACCCGTGCGTCTAGCTCCTTCGCCCCGAACCTCAACAAGAGATCACGACAAGATATTCGTTTTTGGAATGTCGTGACTGAGGTAGGGTGGGCAGAACAGGGCGCCAACAACACCAGGACGCCCTGACAATTCGCGGAGCCTTGCCATCCAACCGCTTCTTGGTCTTTCACGACCTGTTGGGAAAATAATTCCAATTTTGATTACCCCTGGAGTAAGCCGACACGAAATTTTGTTGTCTAGGCCTAGGGTTTATGGTCTGAGGTAGAACAAGAACCACCACACACTGCCGTAGCTAGTCCCGGCCGCCAGCAAGCGTGTCGCTTCCGTTCTACTTCAGCCACCAATTTGGACGTAGATGGAATTGGCCGTTCTGTCTCGAACCTTACCCATCCTTCGAATATTTTGACTTTTTCAAGTCGAAATATTCATTCCCAAGGCTTCAAACACAACAAATGGCGCCCAACGTGGGGCTAGCCTAAGCTACGTTTAGTGCACATCAACACGCGTGAGCTCTGGAAATATTCCGCGCAAAAAGTTGGTGGGAAAAAAGGTCTAAATTTCGTCGTTCTGCGATAGCATTTTTTTCGCCTGAACGGCAACAGACCAAGTGTACAAGCTTTGTCGATTTTTTCCACAGCAAAACATTGCATCTAACTTTTAAATGGGCATTGTGGAACTTTCCTATCGACGAACCGTTTTGGCAACCCTATAGGTGCCAACTCGGTTCCATAGGAAAGGGAAGCATTGTCTGCATATGGGACTGATGTGATGTGAGTTGGTCAAGCTTTAGTACTTGAACCATTCCAATTCTGTCTTGCAAGTTCCCAGCTGAGAGCTGGGCATGCACTGTCTTGGCGGGCGTGTAGACAGACAGTTGGGAGCAATACTGATAGGAACTATCGCTGAAATTTCGGTAAAGTACATTATTTCCCTATCCATCCTTTTAGAGTTCCCCTTTCTAACGTAGAATATTTTCTTTGAAATAAAGTAGAGTTTTTTTTTGTAATTTAAATTTTTTTTTGTAAGTCTTCGGACAAAAATTTTAACTTAGATTTTTTTTGCTGTTGAATTTTGATTTTCTTTGCTTGATAAATTTTCCCATTTTTTTTTTTTGCAATTTTATCGCGTTCCATATTTTCCCAGTGAGTCGGGAAAGAACAAGATCGGCTTCGCGTTTTGTTCTGCATATGAGGGGAGGGGAAAGGTTGCGACGACGTGAGGGTTCATTTTTTTTTTTTAATTCATTCAACTTACACAATTATACATTTATTCATTCATTCGTTTTATTCACATAAGTAATCATTAAATCATTCATTCGTTTACCTTACATCGCATTCAGCCATTCAATACAATTTTTTTTTTCAATCAATCATTTGTTCATGCAACAAAAGTTCATTCGTTCTTTCATTCAATCGATTGGATTTTTTTTTCTCATTGGTTTTCTTACAGTTCATCGTTCGGCATTAATTTTGTTTTACTCGTACATCACAATTTTAATCATCCCTCATTCGTACAATAATTCATTCATACCGTAATTATTCAGCGTTCACATATTTAGTAATTATTCGCTCCATCATATTTTTAGTCGTACATCATTTATCCAGACAATCAGTAACTCACTCGTTCATTTAGTTAATCGGTCACTTCATACTCAATCACTCAATCAATTATTGGTTAGTGAGTGGCTATTCAATCGATGTTTCATTTCTCAATTCAGTTACTTACTCGAATATTCACGCACTCGTTCCCTGACTCACTTGATCACTGTTTATTCATTTGTTCATCGCACCCACATTCTTTTTTAATATGCCCTTAGAACATTCACCAACCAGGGAGGCGGAGGTGATTTGTACGCCGTGTCTCAGTAAGATAGATGCGGAACAAAGTACGAATACCGAGTGTGAACATCAATTCCACCGGAATTGTTTAGAGCGATGGATTGTGGACAACCACAATTGTCCGAACTGCCGTGGTCATTTAGGTTCGCAGGATTATTGGCCCACTCGGGGTGTGGAGGGTGCGAACGCTAGATCCGGAGTACGAATGAGACTACAGACTCAAGCGGATGGCGCTAGGTCTCAAAGTGATGTAGTTTCTTAAATTTGGATTCTGCACTAGAGACTGCGGGTGGACGCGCTCTCTACACTTCGGATGGGACAATGGTCAATTTCCGCCACCATTGTATACGCCTGCTCGACAACAACAACGTGAGCAAGTTCGAGACCAACCGATCCATGCGAACGCTCAAATGCCCACCCGCGCTAACAATGGCTCGAATTATATTCACCATAACGCTGGCGGCCTTATTCGCCATTGGCGAGTACGATTTAACGGTGATGGCCAGTCGCTGCGCGCCGAAGAGCTGATTTTCCGAGCGGAATCATTGGCGTTGTCTGATTTGGGCGGGCGCATGAATTTGTTGGTCGCAAACTTTCATTTGCTGCTCGATAGTCTGCCAAACCAATGGTATTGGTTATGGAGGCGAACCAACCCGGATTCGACATCGCATGCTTTGAAAACTACTGGGCGATCGTAGTACCGACTTCGAAGTACGAAAGAAGATGATCCCCAGACGGCAGGCTCCAAATAAACCGTATTTGGTGTTCGCACAAGAATTGACCAGGTTTCGAACACAGTTGCGCACACCGATATCAGACGCAGAGTTTCTCGAGCTGGTCAGCGGCAATCTCTTGGGCAGTATCCAGCAGCTAATCTGCTTTCATGAGATCCGAGATCTGGCTCATCTTCGCGCTTTGGTGTCAAGATACGACGAAGTCAAGAAGGCTAATCGTGTAGCAGCCTGGCAACAGCCTCGTGTTCACGAGCTGGAACCGCTGTTGGTTGCTACCAAAGAGGTTGAAGATAACGTAGACGTGGCCGGCATATCAACTCCACTGGTATGTTGGAATTGCCGAAAAGAGGGTCATGGATATCGCGACTGCGAAGAGACACCTAGAAACATCTTCTGTTACGGTTGCGGGAAGGCCGACGTGGTCAAGCCGAAATGTACTCGGTGTAATTCAAAAAACGGACCGAAGGACGAAAGGTTTCCGAGGCCTTCTCGCCCAATGACGGACAATCCACCGGCCCGACCATCTTAGAAGGTTCGAAGCAAAATGTCAGCGATTCCCGATCCCAATTTCATTTTGAAACTCCCAATAAAGACATTTTACCCCTTGTTACTACCCCCTTAATAACCCCTCCAAATTTTACAACACTTTCATCAACCCTCTCTGAACCTAATTCCCATCCTTTTAGCGTAAAATCATCCTCCCCTATTTTCCCGACAACAAACACATCGCATGTCACGATATTGGCGAGAGAAAACGCTACTACAGAGCCGGCTGTTTGTAGGTCTGAAGAAGACCCTATAATAAATGATGATTCAAGACGACATTCCCACCATCCTCTCAAGCCATACCATCTTCGGCTAAAAGAATATATGAAGGCTTGAGAGCGAATTTTTTCACCCACTCCAATCGCAAGTGGTGATCAAGTATCAGCACTAACGAGTGGTTCCGGTCGCAGAAAGTCAATCTTGCGTCTTCGTATGTTCTGGAGGATGGTGCGCGAAAAAAAGAAAGCGATTATGTCAACCATCATTACGAATCCGTTTGATATACGTTCATACGCCGTGGTATCCCTGTACGGAGTGGACGTTGAAGGACTCCTAGATAGTGGGGCGAGCATCAGTTGCCTGGGGGCAAACGCTTTACAACGTCTCCATGATGCACAGGTGAGTTATCGATCGGTCTGTCAAGAGGTGAAGAGCGCTGATGGTGCAGCACAAAAGGTGTTGGGCACAGTAACCACCGATATTACTTTTCGCGGTGTTATCAAGCCTATCACGCTATACTACATCGTGCCGAGCCTGTCGCAGAAATTGTACCTAGGGGTAGATTTCTGGCGATCATTCCAACTAGCTCCTAGCATCATCAGCGCGGTTGATACTCCCGAAACTGCGCCGCAACTGATAGCTCCGGATGCCCACCATTTAACGCCCACAGATGTGAAGAGGTTGGAAATGGTAAAGTCCAAATTTCCATCATATGAAGTATACGGACTCGAACAACATAGTATAGACGTTGGTGGTGCAAGTCCCATAAAACAGCGTCATTACCCTGTGTCTCCTGCGATCCAAAAACTCTTATATGACGAGATCGATCGCATGAGAGCACTTGGCGCTATAGAGACCAGCCAGAGTGCATGGAGCTCGCCTGTGGTTCTCGTGAGGAAGCCAGGCAAGGTCAGGTTATGTTTGGACTCGCGGAAAGTCAATAGTGTGACGAAGAAAGATGCATATCCACTACCACACATTGACGGTATCTTAAGTCGTTTGCCGCGAGCCAATTTTATTACCAGCCTAGACCTCAAAGACGCCTTTTGGCAGATTCCTCTCGAGAACAAATCCAGGGAGTACACTGCGTTTACTATTCCTGGCCGGCCTCTATACAATTACACTCGCATGCCTTTTGGGTTATGCAACGCGCCGCAAAGGATGTGTCGTTTGATGGACAAAGTCATCCCACCCGAGCTGAAGCAGCAGGTGCTCGTATATTTGGACGATCTGCTATTGATTTCCGAAGATTTCGACTCACATTTGATGTTATTGGCTGAAGTCGCAGATTGTTTGAGAAAGGCTGGCCTAAAACAAGAGTAAGTTTTGTCTGAGAGAGGTGAAATCGGATACATCGTTGGAGAAGGAGGCTTGAAAGCTGATCCCAACAAAGTTTCAGCCATCGTTGATTATCCTTCGCCTAAGTCCGCACCTCAAGTTCGACACTTCCTTGGCATGGCAGGCTGGTATCGACGATTCGTTCCCAACTTTGCTGCTACCGTATCACCAATCTCGGACACTCTAAAGATCTTCAACCAGTTTGCTTCGACTACAGAGACAGAAACTTCCTTGCTATTAGTGAAAGACTTGTTGATGAAAGCCCCCTTATTAATCAACCCAAATTTTAAGAGGCCTTTCGTAATTCAATGCGAGGCCAGTAAGTCAGGTGTGGGTAGCGTTCATTTCCAGGAAAACGACTACGGATCGGAATCTCCGGTGGCGTATATGTCACAGAAGCTCACTTCCGCTCAACGCAACTACAGCGTAACCGAACTCCAGTGCTATGCAGCTGTGTTGAGCGTGAAAAATTTCGAGCCTATGTAGAAGGGACTGCGTTCAAAGTCATTACGGATCACGCAAGTCTCAAATGGCTCATGTCGCAGAAAGACCTACAAGGACGGTTGGCAAGATGGAGCTTCAAACTTCAGGGTAACGACTTTACAATCAAGCACCGACGAGGGAGCCTGAACGTTGTACCCGACGCTCTCTCTCGTGTATACGAAGAGGAATTAAACGTGCTGATTGACGTGGCACCGATGGTGGACATGGATTTTCCAGAATTCTCTGGCAATGAATATAAAGAATTAGTGTCCACTGTCGATGCGAACGCCGATCGGCTTCCTGACGTATGCGTGAGGGATAGTTTCGTGTACAAGCCCACAGAGCCTCACAACGGTGACCCGATTGCTGAAGACAGGGCCTGGAAATTATGGATTCCATCAAGTCTTACGTCAGCTGCGATTGCTCAGGCGCATGAGGCAGACACCACGGTCCCTGGTGGTTATGCCAAAACGTTAGAGCGAGTTAGGCGATTTTTGTACTGGCCCGGGATGGCTACACAAGTACGCACCTACGTTCTGGCGTGCGACACTTGTAAAGAGACAAAGTCCCCGAACAGACTTCTACGAGCGCCAATGGGAGAACCTTTCCAGACGGATCAGCCATTCCAGCACCTTTACATCGACATGCTTGGACCATATCCGCGTACCAAACGGGGTGAGATCGCTATCTTGATCGTCTTGGATCATTTCACGAAATTTCCCCTGCTACATCCTTTGGGGCGGATCACTGCTGAAGAGATCACCAACTGTTTGGAGGGACAGGTCTTCCATACGTTTGGAACACCTGCGACGATCCTCTCCGATAACGGCTCTCAATTTAGGTCGATTGTGTTTAACTCCATGCTGACCAAATACGGAGTTAAACACCAGTACACCCCGAGCTACTCACCGCAAGCGAATGCTTCGGAGCGTGTCCATCTTGGCCGGAATTCGAGCATGGGAGTCTACCACTCCAACGATCTGAGGCAGTGATCCGAGGGGTACGTCACCTATTGCCCGGCACTCAGTCGTGCGCACGAGACTCTTCTACGCGGCCACTTTTCGTAGTCGCTTCGGCGATGAAAATCATCGGCGAATCGCCTATGTTATTGAGTGTCGCCGGAATATTGTTTCCGGTGCTTACAGGTACGTTCAATGGTTAATAAAATACCGAACGCATTTGTGAGCACTGGAACGATCGACCGAAACAGGCTTGGCTGGGAAGGGTACCGTTGCATGAGAGATGCCGGCTGGATAGCGGACGAGTTTTTTCGGCTTGGCGATTTGTGGGATGTGGAGTGTTTCTTTTCGGTCCAATTTTACTCGCATACATCACAAATTAGAAATTATTATCATTTTCGTGTCTCTCAAGTTTTCCTCGGGTCGGATTAGTTCAATTCGCGTATAACGATCGCTTAAAATAGCCGGGCGTACAGTTCGAAAAAGTGTTTCCGTTTTTACGATCGAGGCGAATGAGAGAAAAAAGGTCGCGGCCATGTGTGCGTGACTGACGACGAAAGAAGGAACACGGCACAAGAGCTTCGGGAATTCACTTGATCGAAATTTTTTCTGAGTTTTTTTTCTCGACGACTGTCAATCCGGTTGCAAATTTGTTCGGCATTTTCTTTTGTGCATAACATGCGGCCTGTGTATTGTGACAGAAAGTTATACTTAGTTAAAAGGAAATAAATTTGGTGGGGTTCATTCTAACCTCGAAGTGGAGACGTCGTACCCAACCAGAGGACCCCGGTTGCGCCGATCAGTTTACGCAGCCTCATTCCTTACCACGATTTGAAATGTTCTTGAGTCAGCAACCAGTAAGCAATTAAATCGTAAGCGAAACAAGTTCCGGGTTCTATATAGAAATTACAGGTTGTGAAGATCTGAGAAAAATTGTTTAATTTATGATTCGATAGAACTTCCCTGTATTCAAAGAAGTGCACAAATTTGTATCTCCTGCAACCCAAATCGTAAAATGCAGGGACCGCGAAGAGTAGAGTAGTGTGTTTTAAGTGAGGATTAGAAATTGGCCTAACGCCACGAGCCGCGCGTAGCGTAACCGAAGCGAATTTTTTTTGGTGACAAATTTGGAAGTGAAATAACCAAATCCTAAAAGAAGGCTTGCTCGAAAATTTGTGTCTCATATACGCAGAACGCGTATAATGCCCTTTCGCAAGGCTGTGGAGCGTGCGAATTTTTGAAAAAGAAAACAACATATGCTCAGATCCCTGGCTTATCATCGAACTTCCATCATCCACCTGCTGGAACTGTATTAAACGAACCACACTTAAAGCCTCAGTTGTAACCGAGTAAAGTCCACACGCGCGTTTACTTTTCCGTGTGCGAATAATTTCGTTCCGAGTATCGACAAAGTTAAAACGAATGAAAGAAAATAGAATTTTAAAAACAAAAGAAAAATTAAAACACATATAAATGAATTTACCCATTAAAGATAAATAAAAGAAGTTTACAAAAATAAAACATGAATGAATGAATAATATAATCGAAACGAAAATATACAAGCTAAAATAGAGTCAAAATGAACTATACCATAAAGGAATTGAATCTAAAGCTAGTAAATATTAGACAGTCACTCAAAACTGTCAATGCATTGACACTCTGACGTCACGTTAAAATGCGTCGTTTCACTGTCAATGGAGTGTCAATCGTCACTGTGTATATTCTTGACGAATTGACGATCAGACGGTATGACCAAAATGGTTATATCTGTCCTAAAACTAAATTGACAATCAGATTGACGAAGCTGGTAGTCAATTCGATTTGTCGATTTGTCAATCAATGGCACGTAAAAATATGCGATCACATGGAATTGACACATTTTTTTTCAAATCACAGGAACTTGACAGCAAGTTGCAAATTATAATTTTTTAATTTTAACTGTCTGAATTTCTAAAAATATAAAGTAAATAGTCCGCGTTCAGTGCTTTTTTTTAAAAAAAATGACAAAACGTAATTATTCGGAGATGGCCGTTTTAGCGGCGTACGTTAAAGACCTTTCCGATGAGCCAGTGGCCTGAAAGCGTAGAGTTTGGATGAAGGATTGGCTAAGGCTTTGCGAGTAGGAAGGCTTTTGTGCTAAATTGCTTATCGAATTGCGTGCTGATGAACTGGGCTTGTACCGAAACTTTGTTCGTATGTCTGCTGAACAGTTCGACTACTTGCATGCTTTGGTCAAGCCGCACATTGAGAAAAGCAGCACAAATATGAGATCGCGTATTCCCTCGTCGCATCGGCTAATAATAACGTTGCGATACTTGTCCACTGGGCACAACTTTCAGTCGTTGCAGTACCTTTTCCGCGTTACACAATCCACCATCTCATCGATTGTTCCGGAAGTTTTAGATGCGATATATAAGGTCCTTGTCCACGATTTTGTGAAGGTATGTGCCATCAATAAGTCAAGGATGAAATCAAACTTTTATTATCAACAAATTTTCCCGTTTTTTGGATAGCTTCCAAAGAGCGAAAGGGAATGGGAGGCAGTATCAAAGCAATTTGACGAAGTTTGGCAATTTCCAAACTGCATCGGTGCCGTGGACAGGAAACATGTCGTTATGGTCGCACCACCTAATTCTGGTAGCGTTTTTTATAACTATAAAGGTATGATTCTTCTCTCACTAAAGTACTAAACATAAGGACTTCGATTTACCTATCTTGCGGCAGTCGCAGGCGATTCGCCAACCTTGCCGCTGTCGCAGGAGAAGTCGGTGTTGTGGGCATCACCATATAATCCTGTATATTCTAAAGACTGGAACTGCGCGGTCAAAGTCCGTATTCTGTTCGGACCTTTACTCGTAATTTGAATCTTGCGCTTCATTTAAATTTTTTTAGGTACGCACAGTATAATATTAATGGGAGTTGCTGATGTGGACTACAAATTAATTTACTTCGACGTCGGGCGCAATGGAAGATTCTTGGATGGTGGTGTGTTTAACCGTTGCACATTTGGACAATCACTGGATACCGATCAACTGAGCTTACCTCCACCAAAAGCACTACCCGGACGAGAAATTCCCGTTCCATATGTCCTCGTAGCAGACGATGCATTCGCAATGCGACCAAACGTCATGAAACCTTACGCACAACGCAATCTAACGTTAACAAAGCGGGTTTTTAATTACTGTTTGAGCCGTGAACGTTGCATAATTGAGAATTTGTTCGACATAATGTCAGCACGTTACCGCTGCGAAAGCCTATCTACTTAAACGCCGAAAAAAACAAAGAAAGTGGTACTTGCGTGCTGCGTACTTAGCAATTACCTTATCAGTACAAATAAGGGAATGTATGCGCCGAGAAATTCCTTCGACCAATACGATGACAACGGCAATCTTACGTCCCCAGGCGAGTGGCGTGCAGACGAAGAAAACATTTCAATGTTTTCACTTGGACCAGCGCGAGACCACTCCGATCAGGTTAAGGAAATTCAAGAAGAATTCATGCACTACTTCACCGACGAAGGTGAAGTTTCATGGCAGTACATTTAAATTTTATTTAAACAATTTTTATAAATAAAACAATTATTTATTTTCAAAATTAAATTAACTTGTATTTCTAAAACAATTTAATTATGTGTACGGTATGAACAACACATTAACTGGTTAAATGTCAACAATAAACATTAAAAGAGAAATTAAATGGTAATCAAACAAAAAATATACAGAACTTAGAACTGTGTTTTTTGCGCACTTGCCCAGATCAGAGCAAGTTAGAAAATTTATACATAATTTGTATAAACAACATTGTTTTCATGACTTTTTTATAACTTTTTTTCATAGATAGCTCACTGAGACAGCTATTCGCGTTAAATTTTCTAATCTAGCCTAGTAACTCTGGAAAAAAGTTATAAAAACAGCAATGTTGTTGCTGTTTGTATTGGGGAAGATGCTGTACCTCGGTCCAAATTTTACATTAACCCTTAAATCTATTAAACCAATAACAAATGTAAATTGGGAAATAGTACATATGAAAGCTTATTTGTTTAACCACAAAATTAATTATAGCTGGAACTGCTGTGATTAAATTTGGTGGATCCTGAAACGGTTTTTGGAGTGAACCTCAAACGGACCAAGGTACAACTATAGGTTGTACCTCGGTCCACTGCTATTTGTACCTTGGATCTTATAAAAAATAATTCAATTTTAAAGTCGAAATCCTGAGTAATATTATAACATTCTTTCATTTAATTTAATTTATGTTTTTCTTTGAAAAAAAAAATCTAGTAAATTTATAAATTAAAAAAAAAACAAGAAAAATTCATAATAAGAATAAGCAACTTTAGAAAATGGTTTGTCTAGCTGAAATAAACAGTAGTGTAAAAGAGGATTCGCTGCTGTCTGCTTCAAAATCCCCCTACTACCTCTGAGGATGTAATTTCAGCAAGAAAGTACCTTTCGGCTAAAATTTTTTTTAAAGTATGTGGCTAACATAGTCCAAGGTACAACCAAAAAAACGGTCCAAGGTACATCCCATCACCCATTACTACAATCATATTTTTTTTAATTATTTCTAATGGTAAGGAAGGATTAAATTTACGATCAAGACCACGATGAATTAGTTGTCTTACCAGTTAAAACTGCTATATAGTAGAAATAATTATACACGACTTAGAAAAAAAAAATAACTGAACTAACAAATAAATACTTTTATGTCCAAAAATCACTTCTTTTGTTTTATCTGAATTAATTTATCTTCTAGTCTCACTTTAATGAACTGAAACTAAAGCCTACGCATTTGGCAATCTTTCATTGAAGAAACTTTTTTTCCAGCAGCTAAAGTTTAGTTGGAATTGACGTTTGGACCGAGGTACATTTGGTCCAAGGTACAGCACCTTCTCCTACATTTACTAACATCAGTGGCGTAGCTAGACATGATTTTCGGAGGGGGGGGGGGGGTGGTCAGCAAAAATTTTTTAATATTGATCAATTTGAACTTGAAATTGGCCAGTAAGGTTCGATATTATCTACAAGTAGGTATTAGTAGTAGTAGTAGTAGATTTTACAATAAAAGAAAGAGAAATTTGTAAGTAATGGAGCTCTCTTTCGAGCTCTAATGAAGCGATTCTCGAGATGACAAACTCGGAAGCCCTACATATTTTTTCCGTATAAATTCTATCTATCTATCATTATATCTCGAGCAATTCGGAGGTATTGTTTTTTCTCAGTCCCACACTCTTCACCAATATCGAAAACTTTTTGCGAACTATTCAAGTTTTATATTGTATTAAATTCAAGTTTCAGCTTTCTATGTAATATAAACGATTGAGAATATCTAACATCTCCGCTTAGAATTGACCACAGTTACTTTAAGAAAGCCCACTTGGTTTACACACTGAAAAAATTTCAGCTTACAAGGAATACAAAACGATTCCACAACCAGTTTTTGAACTGAGTGTGACTTAAGGGGGATCATCTGAGTAGAAAGCAGAAAAAATAGGTGGATTTTAGAAATCATTATCTCAAAAATTATAAAACCTGATTAAGAGTTAGTTATTCTTTCCGGTGTCAGTGGAGTGAAACTCCAACACGGAGTCCCCGACTGTGGACTAACCGCCATCCCTGAGGATATGACAAATTTGGAAAGAAACTTCACTGGAGAAGCCAGTTCATCATAAGATTGTGTTGGACTAGGTCCGAAGGAGCTGTTTCGTCATCGGAGGGCATAGACTCTTCAGAAGGTGTATTCTTGCCTACTAACCGAAACACCTTGACAGCTGGTGGGATTGCTGAGGTAAATTCTATATAGCCACATCCCATTCCAAATTTATTACCGAGAAGAATTTAATGGTCAAGAAAGGCGTCCTCTACCTTAGACTAAAGGCGTGTACTTTGAGAAGCTTTACTCTTGATTTCGGCTATTCTCTGGTTGTAACCCTGGATATGGTCAGCGTTTTCATGGCTGTGAAATTTACAAATGGTTGTAACCTTGGATCTGATCTACGAAGAACAAATCCCGTCCGTCGCAACTTATTTTTTTAACCAATATTTGTTGTTACTAGATTTTTCGTGGTAAGCTACCAAAGAAGCTATTATGATTAAGAGTTAGTTATTCTTTCCGGTGTCAGTGGAGTGAAACTCCAACACGGAGTCCCCGACTGTGGACTAACCGCCATCCCTGAGGATATGACAAATTTGGAAAGAAACTTCACTGGAGAAGCCAGTTCATCATAAGATTGTGTTGGACTCCACTCCACTGACACCGGAAAGAATAACTAACTCTTAATCATAATAGCTTCTTTGGTAGCTTACCACGAAAAATCTAATAACAACAAATATTGGTTAAAAAAATAAGTTGCGACGGACGGGATTTGTTCTTCGTAGATCAGATCCAAGGTTACAACCATTTGTAAATTTCACAGCCATGAAAACGCTGACCATATCCAGGGTTACAACCAGAGAATAGCCGAAATCAAGAGTAAAGCTTCTCAAAGTACACGCCTTTAGTCTAAGGTAGAGGACGCCTTTCTTGACCATTAAATTCTTCTCGGTAATAAATTTGGAATGGGATGTGGCTATATAGAATTTACCTCAGCAATCCCACCAGCTGTCAAGGTGTTTCGGTTAGTAGGCAAGAATACACCTTCTGAAGAGTCTATGCCCTCCGATGACGAAACAGCTCCTTCGGACCTAGTCCAACACAATCTTATGATGAACTGGCTTCTCCAGTGAAGTTTCTTTCCAAATTTGTCATATCCTCAGGGATGGCGGTTAGTCCACAGTCGGGGACTCCGTGTTGGAGTTTCACTCCACTGACACCGGAAAGAATAACTAACTCTTAATCATAATAGCTTCTTTGGTAGCTTACCACGAAAAATCTAATAACAACATTATAAAACCTATCCAAAAATAATGTGTGAAATTTTTGAAGAAATTGGTTCAGCCGTTTTCCGAAGATTTTGGGAACGGTCTTTGAAAAGTATATTTCGAGATAATTGCGTTTGAATCACGAAGAATCCACGAAGGGCCCATCCCGGTTAATTGCCCATAGCTTCCACAATTATTGAAATTTAAAGTAGGGAGATGGTCTAGCATCCATGCTTTTCAACTTGGCACTAGAGAATGTCGTCCGAAAAACCCTGGTCGACACTAATGGGACACTACTATTCAAGTCCACCCAACACCTCCTGTGCAACTGCCCAGCTCTCGCTAGAAGACGGCTGAAAGCTCTGGGTGCTTCGACCTTCGCAAACCTTAAAGAAGTCTCTTTTAACAGCATGCAGAGTCTAATCAACTTTGCTATGGTTACAGGGACCTTTAAATTAAACGAGGAACTCTCAACGAAGATCGAAACGCAAGCGCACCTACCTACATTCACATTGGGTCTCCTATTTTTTAAGTGGTATCTTAAAACTAAGCTACTGAAGGACGAGGTCTTTTAATCTAGACGGTTTGAGGTGAAGAATTTAGGAGACCATGATTTAGGATTTCAAGGGGATCGGGGTCAAAAAAATTAATATTATTATAAAGAACTACACTAACCTTAATTGAGAATCACAGATTTTCTTAAATTTTTTTTACCACGATCCCCTAGTTGAGATTGAGATATTCAAGGGAAAGACAAAGTCGTTATCCTTAAAAAAAAATTGCTAGAATAAGTTGTATTCGTATTATTTTTATATTGCGACAACCTTGAACTTTAAAATAAGTCCTACTTCATTATTCTACGGTAAAAACTAAGTACCAGAGATATGCATTTTCGAAGAGGACTCGGACATCATTTTTGTGAAATCTTTAACATACTATAACTAACCAAAAAATGAGATAGAAAAAAAATTGAAATCATATTTTGTTCTTCACTAATTCTTCGAGTACATAAATTTTCAAAAGAATCGGCGATGGTAATTCACAAATTTTGTCATTTTTGGCGATTCTTGATGGAATAACCCAAACGTTTGAATTCATAAACTTTGATAGTTAAAACCATAGAGATATACATATGTAGGTAGTGGAGATGACGAGCAACGACTGTTTTGAAGCTGGAGGATTTATCGCAAAGGACCGGCAATAAACAATATAGTCCAGTAATCAGAGACAAAATTTCTGTTAATAACGGAAAAAAATAAAAGTCAAAATGTTTTGACGTAGTTAGGTTCCAATGATGGAGTAGAATAGGGAATCACAGTTTTACACCAAAATTTGATATGGCGTGTGCACGAAATTTTGATTTTTCTGTTTTGTCGATTTGTAGCCGTATTTTGCATTTATCGCTAAAAATAGTAAGAACCAAGTTTATAGAGAATTGAATTCTCTAAAAAATCATTATTTATTGCGTTATTAAGCGTAAAGTGCAAAAAATTAGGAGATTGTCCCAGTTTTTAAAACTTTGGACCATTTTTTTAAAAAATAGGTGACATATTTACATGGCAAAGTTGTAGAAGACTAAATTCCATAGAAGTTTTGTTTACATCATTTTTTCGTATGACCAACGGATCACGAGCGGGAGCACAGTAAACACACAAATATGTAGCGTAAATAAGTGCACAAACGCCCCTCGTTTTCTTTGGTGCACATTTTATCTGACTGGGTCAGATCGTCGAGTTGATTGTTCGGGGCATTTGTGCACGTACTTACGCTACATATTTGTATGTTTACCATGCTCCCGCTCGTGATCCGTTGGTCGTACGAATAACTGGTATGTACAAAACTTCTCTACAACTTTGCCATGTAAATATGTCACCTATTTTTAATAAAAATGGTCCAAAAGTTTAAAAAACTGGGACAATCTCCAAATTTTTTGCACTTTACGCTTAGGGCCGGGTAAGGTTAATTCGGCGAAAATAAGGCATATTTTCAAGAATTTTTTTAGACGATATCGGTAATGCTGGATTGTTTTATCTCACTTTTATATAATAATACAAAATCTGAACTACATTTTCCAAAATTTTCATTTCAAAATATTTATAAATAAGGCGTTCGCAGCGAGTCGCCGCAGGTGTATCGAAAAAAGGGTTGTTTTGCGGTGTACGCTTCAACTCGTGACTAGATCATGCAAAACAAAAAAGTCTAATTGCGTTTGTTAGGTGAGATGTTTCTCGAGGTAATGAAGTCGAGTTTTTTTTTTGAACCGATTTGTCCATTTTTGGTAGCACTTAAAAGTCAGAAACGCGATTTTTGCTAAAAAAAATCGATAAGTTTTTTATTGTAAAATAAAAATTAATTGTAAATTTAAAAAAAACTCGACGTCAGTACCTGGGTATTTATGTTTAGAAATAGTAAAAAAAATTTAAAAGAATCGGTTCAATACATTTTGAGTTGCAACGTACACCGACTTTTGTCCCATGGACTATTAATAAAAAATTTTAATTTTAATTTTCAAGCGACGACGGTCGAACATTTTCCATTTTACTGTATTATTTATAATACAGTATTTAAGAATAAAATTAGTCTTGATTTCAATGTTGCACTCCTTGAATAACATCGGCAAGCTGCCGAGCGTCCCACGTTCAGAACGCGAGCACACAAAAAAATGTATTCGTCAAAATTCTAAGCGTGCCACAGCTCGCAGGTTATAAAAAGCAACGTGCACAATGGATACGCTCTAAAAACAGATGATGCAATAGCACGAATGCTGCGCGTCAAATGCTATGTACGGTGCACGATGTAGTAGGCATTGATCGAAAATAATGCTCGCGATCTGCTTGCGAGCTGCAGTGGATACGAGGCTTTAGAGCCATCCGTGTAGCAGACTAAAGCACCTTCCCCAAAATCTGGTAGACCAGTTTGCCATGATATACGATCGCCCAGAGTCACCATATATGGTTTCTCCCAATCATATACCTTCGGCATGTTATCGTTTACTGAGTCGGTTAGGTCATTCTGGTTAAATTCTTGTAGAATTTTAAGGTGACCGACAAGGTCTCCTGCCTTGAATTTATTGTACTGCAATGGCAGTATGCGACAAGGGCAAAAACAAATTTGTCCATCCGCCGTTTGCCGTTTGAATATGCTTAGCTATTAAACGTGTTGAGATATTAAGTTCACCTTTTTTTTTGTAAATTGGGTAAGCCCCTACGAGTTGTTTCTTTTGGTGTGTGAGTTGTGAGGGAAGAGCGTTTTACTCTAGAAGGCTGAAACTTGAAGCTTGTATAGAATTATGTTGCAGAGGAGTGTAGGAGTATGCAGTATGCGTCCGAAACGCTCGATAGCTGAAATTGAAGTATTCTAATCTCCTAAACGGTTGAAGTCGAAAGGTGAAAACTTTGTGGTTGGTTGTCTTAAGAGATACTAGCAGCCTAAACAAGAACTAAAATTCTTAAGATGGAAGGTGATGAGAGTGGTGGGTAAGAGACTTTGGATTGCAATATCTTCCGAATCGATTGTATCAAGAAGATACAATTTGATTTTGTGTATTCAGGATTATAAAGCCTCGGTTACAATGGTTCCGATCCGATCCGATCCGGAAAATGGAGAGTGTTGAGTTTCTCCATCCGACACACATTTAAAGGGAAATTCGGAAAGCCTAGTCACAATCATTCCGGTAATTAGCCGAGACACAAAACGGATAGGTAAAGTTGACCAACTTTCAACTTTTATCCGTTCCGACGGCAAGAGGTGAATTATTCAATTTCACCACCTCCTTCGCCATACTAAAAATCACAATTACACCTCGATAATGTCACTTTGATGGATGTCGGAACGGAATCATTGTGACTAGAAAATTTTCCCTTCCGTCGTTGCCGGATCGGATCGGAACCATTGTAACTGAGGCTTAAGTGAGGTTTATTGAATCTAAAATTTATGACGGGTAAGGTGGGCTACAGAAGTTTTTTTTTTAAAAAATAAGTCCACACTTTAAGAACTATCTCAGTTATGAGCTAGTGGTGAGTGGGTGGTGTGAGAGGGGCAATGAAAAAATTCTGAATTTTATTTCTCAAAATCCGTGAACTGTAGACAGACAAAAATGTACGAATATATAGAGCCACTACAGTGGCATTCTCTAGATTTAGATTTTTGACAGGGGTAGCATGATACGGGGGCTAGAAAGTTGAGTGTATGTAGATGTACTACGGGAGTAATTAAAGTAAAAAAAATCTATACTTATTAGAAAATTTGCTTAATTTGTTTATAGTCTTGTATAGAACCGCTTAAACTAATTTAATTTGATATCAAGGATGCAGGCGCGGTTGCTAGGTGTTCAAGTTTAACAAAACATATGTATAAAGATTATATGAATAAAGATTTACGAATTATCTGAACTGCGTTGCAACGAAAGCGTGTTGTAAAGAAACTGCACCGGAAAACATTTAAAAAGTAATTGTATTTTTTTTTATATTGTTTGAATAAGATCAGTGAATCTGCATTTGAAAATGATTTGGTGCTAGTCGATCTAACACCGGTGAAAAAGGTGAAACGGGATAGAAAAATTTTGTATGCGTGGGATAGTCAAAATGAAGTGTCCCGTTTGATTGTGGCTGTGCAAAAGCATCGCGCACTTTGGGACGGTGGATGTCCCGAATATAAATTAGCGCATTTAAAAGCAGACCATTGGAAGGCAGTTTATTTATTTATTTATCAAACAAGATATACCTAAATACAGATTCAATATTAACATAAATTAATTTAAAATTAATACAATATACTTTAACTTAATTTAACTTAATTTAGTTAGAATAGTATAAATTAATTAGAGGCACTGGTTGATGGGTTAAACTTGGGGAGGAGGCGCTGATAAAATCGAACGAAGTTTCTGTTTGTATGTTGTCTTGCTTATTGGAGGCGTGAAGTGTACGCTGAGATTGTTAAATGTTCTACAGCATCTATTGATGGGTTCATTTTGACTGTAATCAGTACGATGGGGATATTCCTTAAGAGGTTTTGTTTGTCTCGTCAGCCTGACAGAGTCATTAAGTCGAATTTTGTTTGTAAGGTGATCAACCTTAACATCACCATTCAAAACATCTAAGGTGAAGCAGGATGTTAGCATAGTTCTTCTAGAGCTAAGCGGTAGAAGATTTAACAATTGTAGTCTAACTGTGTAGTGTGGAAGGTTATCAAAGTCTCTAGGGTCATACAAGTCCCTTAGAACAAAAAGAAGAAATTGCTTCTGGATTGACTCTATTCTGCTGCTATATATCTGGAAAAAGGGATCCCAAATAGGACATGCAGGAGAGGGCGAACAAGGGAACAGAATAATGATTTAGTGACCCAAACATTTTTGAACTCTTTAGCCCTTCTTTTAATAAAACCTAGAAGTTTGTTGGCCTTTGAGATTATTCTGTTGTAGTGAGATTTAAAGCATAGTTTGTTATCAAGCAGCACGCCGAGGTCTTCAATATGCTCAACTCGATTTAAATCATTTCCACTTAGGGTATAGTTATGGTGATAAGTGGATTCTTTACGTGTGAAGCTTATCACGTGACATTTACCGACATTAAGCTTTAGTTTATTTTGACTACACCATCCATCTAGTGCCAAGAGCTTGGATTGCAGGAATACAGCATCCGCAGGGGAGCTAATGGAATAATATATTTTCAGATCATCGGCGTATAAAAGATGCGGAACACCTTCTAATACCTCTGAGAGATCTGAAATGAAGATATTGAACAAAAGAGGTCCCAAATGACTTCCTTGGGGTACACCAGAGGACACTGATATTTCGTTGGAAATGAAGCCTTGGAACTTAACACATTGAGTTCTATTACTAAGATATGACTTAAGCCAGTCAAGTAAGGGTCCTGTTATACCGATCTTTTTTAACTTAGAGATGAGAATACTGTGATCTACTTGGTCGAAGGCTTTGCTGAAGTCAGTGTATATTGCGTCAATTTGGCGACCATTCTCCAGTGCGCAGAGTGTATCAGATACAAGAATCATTAGGTTAGTCGTGGTTGAGCGCCCTTTTCTGAAACCGTGCTGCTGGTCATTAAGAATGGGGTTGATGACATTAGTGAGTTTATCGCATATAATTTTTTCAAATAATTTCGGTATGGCTGATAGTATTGCAATACCTCGGTAGTTCTCAACGTTTCGTTTGTCACCATTCTTGTGAATGGGCGTGAGATGCGATGATTTCCAGGCCGAAGGGAAAATCCCTACTGACAGTGACTTGTTGAATAGAAAGTGTAGAGGTGTTGAAAGTTGAATGGCACACTTTGATAGAAATAAGGAAGGAATAAAATCTGGGCCAGGACCTTTTTTGACATCGATATTAGTAAGGGCATCAAACACCTCCTCTGCGGACAATTCAATATTGTCAGCAAGTGAAGAGACCGAATCGTCAGGATCGCAGACGGTTGATTCCGACTGGGGACTAAAAACTTCTCGAAAACGGTCGGCAAACATATCGCAGATATCGCGCCTGCATGATGTTTGCTTGATTCCATTGGACATAGTTACGGGATAACCTGAACTTTTACGTTTTGTATTCACAAAATCGAAAAATCTTTTTGGATCAGTAATAATATCTAAAAAAATACATAAATCACCCGGAGTTGATGCAATACCAGCAGAGCTCCTAAAGGGAGGCGGTCCATACCTCGCCAACCTCCTACACAAAATCGTGACAAAAATTTGGATGGAAGAAAAAATACCCGTCGACTGGCGCCAAAGCATTATATGTCCAATCTACAAGAAAGGAGATAAATTGCGATGTGAAAATTACAGAGGCATATCATTGTTGTGTACGTCCTACAAAATACTGACGAAAGTAATTCATAATCGATTAAAGCCTTATACAGAAAGTATTATCGGCGAATACCAAGGTGGTTTCAGAACCGGACGATCTACTATTGACCAGATATTCTCAGTCAAACAAGTGCTAGAAAAATGCTGGGAGTATAACATTGACGTGCACCAGATCTTCGTGGACTTCAAACAGGCATACGATAGTATAGATCGTAATGTACTATATAAAATAATGCTCGACTTTGGAATCCCATCAAAACTCGTCCGATTAACAAAAATGACCATGACTGACACTGAATCCCAAGTAAGGATACAAAACGAGCTAACCCAAAGCTTCCGAACAGAATCCGGCCTGAAGCAGGGAGATGGACTCGCTCCCATGCTCTTCAACCTTGCCCTGGAATATGTCATCAGAAAGGTACCCGTTGATACCAGAAGTACCCTACTAATCAAGTCCACTCAACTAGTGGTGTACGCGGATGACGTAAACATCATGGCCAGATCTGTTCCAGACGCAAAGGAAGTCTTCCACTGTCTAGACTCAGCAGCAAAGGATGTCGGGCTAAGGGTCAATGAGAATAAGACCAAGTTCATGACCCAAACAAGAAGAAACGCGCCAACTAGACAAAATATGACCTTGGGGGACTACAATCTGGAGAATGTCGATCATTTCTCATACTTGGGATCACACCTTGTAAGAGACGGCAACGAACGGGACGAAGTAAATCAACGGATCACACTAGCAAATAAGGCATATTTCTCGGTTCTCCCGATTTTAAAATCGAAAAAAGTGCACAGGCTGAGCAAACTTCGCATATACAAGACCATAATAAGACCTGTGCTACTATATGCAAGTGAAACGTGGACTCTCACCCAAGCGTCTGAAAAATCAATAGACGCTTTTGAACGACGAATTCTTCGAAGAATTTTGGGACCAGTAAGAGAAGGCACTGAATGGCGTATTCGGTACAACAACGAGTTGTATAACATCTATGACGACCCAGCCGCATCGACTCTTATAAAATTCCGTAAGCTGCAATGGGCAGGTCATGTGGAGCGAATGGATGACGGAAGAATTCCCAAGCGCACATTGAAAGGTAGAGCCCATGGCAAGCGACCGGTGGGAAAACCGCGAAAAAGATACGAGGATTCAGTTGACGCAGATTGCAAATCGCTTCTTAGATGCACAAACTGGAGGACGCGGGCGCTGAACCGAGATGACTTCAGACAATGTATCCTGCAGGCCCTGGCCCGATTTGGGCTGTCGCGCCATTGATGATGAATAATATCTTCGCCAATTTTGTTTACATAAGACTCATACGCTGCTCGGGATTTTGAAGAGAATTCCGAGGCCAGCTTGTCATATTTTTTCTGAAGATCAGGAGTAGTCGTACGCGTTGTCTTAAGTTTTTTGAAGAACTTATTTCTCTGGTTCCACAGTAATCTAAGACTTTTATCCAGCCATGGTTCTGATACTTTCCTTCCTTCAGCTTGATTACAGGCACATATTTGATGACAATCCCAAAAATCACTTCGTAAAACGAAGATACAGTATTGTCCAGATTATTACATGAGAAAAGGAATGTCCAGTCAATTGAAGACAATTCATTATTAATACTAATGAAATCGGCATTACGGAAGTCAAATACAACATTATTGTTGTAAGAGTTAACAAAATTCATATTGTCACAAGGTAGGTCTACTATGATGGCAGAGTGATGTTGGGTATTTGAGAAAAGATTCTCAGCGTCAGATGCAGGGCTAACAATCACTTCATCATATGCGTCTGTAAAAATCATATCAAGCAGTTGCAGAGGAGCTGAATATAAAACATGTCGATGGAAATACAGCAAAGTTGAAATGGAACAGTCTTCGCGGTTGTTTCAAAGCTAACCTCGGTAAATATCGTGCGCGAAAGTCCGGGCAAGGCTCGAATGATTCAGTCAGCATTTTCTGGCCACATTTTCAAGAAATGCTGTTCATCGAATCTGCTAATGTCCAGCAATCAACAGAATCGACTTCTTCGATGAATTTAGTAATTATTTTGTTAATGATTCTTTAACTATGATTGGTTTTTGCATTTATTGCAGGCAAATGCCATTACTGATACTTCCATATTGAATGACTTGACTCAATCGTTTACAATATTACCGACGCCGATAACAGTCAGTCAACGCCGAAAACGTCGGATGGACTTAACGCCGACACCATTACCATCATCTCATTCTGCGACAAATATGAAGGAATTGGCAGCCGATGTGCTTACCAGCCTTCACAGTCGATCACGAGATTACCATTTTTCAACATTTGGTGATTACATTAGATCCCATTTGCGAAGAGTGCCAGCAGCCAAAGCAGCCGAATTGGAACCGCTTCTAGTCTGGACAATGTTCAATTTTCTGGACTCTAATCAAACACGGTCAGCTTCGCCACCGTTGTTCTCTTCATCTCAATCAGATCAGCGTGGGGAGCTTGACCACCAAACTCACGACTAATGATCAACATGACATACTGTTCAATATCACATAAATGCACATATCAATACACAGGCCTTTCAACCTTCGTAATATGCCGATTATCGGAGCAATCTTTTTAAGTTTAGGTGTGTTTTCTTACGCACTTATCCAGCTTAGAGCATGTTAGTCACTGGCGTCGGAACGGGGGGGGGGGGGGGGGGGGTTTTGGGGAAAAACCATTTATACCGATTGCAATCGGTATAAATGGACATGGACTATTGATAAAAAATATAAATTTTAATTTTCAAGCGACGGTCCTTATATCAAAAACTTACCAAAACGCTAAAGACAATAGGTTTTTCGCACTATTTCTGTCATAACTGAATTTTAATGAACCATAAATCTTTCCTTTTCATTTAAGGGCAGGTATAATAATTGCGAAAATAATGTTATGATGATTCTTTACATGTTGTAACAGCAATTTTGAGCTAAACCTATCCTCCAAATTATGTACAGATACCTCTATTCTATGTTGAAAATAACGAAAAACCCTAAACGCGCTACGAAGTTTTCCATTTCAAATGGGAAACAGACAAGCAGCTTGCCGCCGTTCGAAAACAGGATCGTTCATGCTTTTAAACCGTATCCATCAAACCTGGCTGCGCGTTATTAGCTTCTATTCACGAGCTCGTAATAAAACGCTCAGTGGGTACATTTGACATTCACAGCGCGCGAGCTGCACGTGAGCTGAGCGTAATGCCGGCACGCTAGTGACGAGCTGAACGTTGAATGCAATTTTTGGTGGATACGGCAATCACGTGTAAAGCGCGCGAGCTATGCTCGCGGTAAATCTCAGTGGATACAAGGCTTAAGACCTATAGTGGAACTGGAGCTGGCGTATTTGGACCCAATTGTAAAATATGGACGGCAATGGTTCAAACAGCCACTGTGTTTCAAGCTGAAGTACATGCCATAGAGCTGTGCGTGGGTAAACTTATACTAAATAAACCAAAAGGCGCTACTGTTATTATCTTATCTGATAGCCAAGCGGCACTGCTAGCGCTGCAATCTTACTGTTTCAGCTCTAAGCATGTGTGGGACTGTCATACTTTTCTTAAAGAGCTGGCACATCATAATAATTTTACAATGATGTGGGTGCCAGGACATGAGGGTATTCCGGATAACGAAGTGGCTGACCTGCTAGCTAAGCGGGGAGCCAACTCACCTATGATAGGCCCGGAACCATTCTGTGGAGTAGGTAAAGGCTTCATTAAGGATGGCATTTTAAAGTGGGTAAATCTTCAGGTGGAAGATTATTGGAACTCCCTTTCAGGATTTAGACAGTCAAAGCAATTCCAAGCCTTCTCGAGTAAGAGAGCTTCGGAATTTCTTTCTTTAAGTAGGTATAACGCACGGGTTATAATGGGATATTTTTCAGGATATTATTTCCTTAATTATCACCTTAAGATCATCGGTAAGGTATCACTAGATACATGTCGATTCTGTGATATGACATCTGAAACCACGGTACACATTCTGTATGAATGTGATGCAGTGGCCAGATCTAGAAGGCCGAAAAAAACGAAAAACGCGTACGGTCGTACGGTACGGACGTGTTATCGATTTGCTCCGCATTTTGTATTGCATTTATTTTAATTGTATTTATTCTAAATCGGTCGATTCAGTGGTTATGCAATAAATCGGTCAATTAGTGACATATCTTATTTTGTCAATTTCGCACATTGTGTTGAGTAATAACATTGCTTTTTTGTGAAAACGATTGTGTTGTGTAATAACTTTGCTTTATTGTGCAAACTGGTTAACATTTAATTGTACTTCACCCAATTTTAAGTGACCTGGACTATATAATATGTCTCCCTTTACAAACTCCCTCGAGTTATGTGGTGTTTGCGCTAAGGCTGTTGAAGTCAATAATAACATTAATTGTGATGGAATCTGTGAAAGATGTTTTCATAGTGGTTGTGTTACAGCTTCCCAGAATTCCCCAAAACTAGATGGTTATACGTGTAGTGAGTGTTGCAACATAAAGCCGTGTCATATTTTGAGACTATTAAAAATCACGTCTTTCCGGATTGACTCGAACAACACCGCACTTGAGGACCTTAAAAGTGCTTGTACGTTTATAGCCAATAAGGTCAATCATCTAGTTGACAACATAAACAATCTGAGCATATGTGCTGATGAGTTTCGTGATTATGGATCGCAACTGGACCGGATACATTCGTGTTGTAATATTATCCAACACGACTCATCAAAAATGGCGAAAAAGTGGACACAATCGGACTCGAAACTTACCGGCACTCTAAACACTCTATCTGATTGTACTTCTGCAAATGGACTTTCGGAATTTGTTGATAACAATTCGGTATCAAATGAGAATGTTGTCAAAAACAAACTTGACACTATCCATGAGGAAATCAGGTCAGTAAAGATGCTGGTGGCCAAGGCTAGCAAATCGCTTAGTACTGTAGCAAACCAATTGGATCACTCCTCCGGATCCAATATTAAACCACCAAACGATTTAACAGCGAAACTGGTTGACTTCGAACGCGAAATAGCGGTCACCCGATTCATATGCAGTGAAGCTGTGTCTCATCCGCATATTCACACACTTTCACTATCACCTCAACAAATATCCTCGTCGCCAAAAGTGCACCCACCAGTTGTCGTTGAAGAGGTACCTATAATCAAAAAATTCAACACAACCTGGTTGCAATCCGATTGGGATGCCAGAATAAAAAAGCTCAAAAACTATAATGCTAATGAGAAAGAAAAAAAAAGAACTTCCAACACTTTTTCGTACTTCGTCACGAAAGCTCCTCGAATCGCAGACGCATCATGGCTGTGCAAGCTCCTGGAAAAGCAATTCTCAATAAAAGGGTGTAAGTGTGAAAAGTTACCACTACGCAGTGAGATTGCACCTAAATTTTCAAGCTTCAAACTGTACATGCCCAAGGAGTATGACTGGCTCTTCTTCAACAAAAAATCAGATGTGTTCAAATGGAACAGCATGGAGTTTCGACACTGGAGAAATAGGAGTATCAGTAACCTAAATAGTAAGAAAATTAACAACGATAATAGTAAAAAAATTAATAACAAAATTAACAACAACAATATTAGTAAGAAAATTATCAATAGCAATAAGAACAATAAGATTGTGACCAAATCAAAAACCTCTCCTGACACTATTTCTGAAAAGCCCACTCACTCTAAAGCCTCGTCCAATCGTTTCAATATCCTTAATAATCCTGTGCCTGAAATGAATAAAATTTCCACCTTAAACCCAGTCTCAGTTCCTTATAAAAATTTCGTTCGCGGTGAAACATTAAGTCCCTACCCTTCTTCACCACAAACACGTCATCATGACAACAATCCCAATCTACCCTGTGTATCCCCAGATAATACAGTCACTAGTAATAATAGGCCCTCTTTCCTTGACCCTCTCCTCCCCCCTGTCGTAAAGAATTCTATTATCTCAACGAAATCCGAAGAGAATAGATATCTAATTTCGCGGTTGAGAGAGCCCCGAATATTTGATAATGTGAGGCTATATCTTGCTTACATGCATAATAAATGCGACTCCACCTGTATCAATGGAAAAACAAAAACCAGTTTGATACTATCCATCCAGCAAGAAGGACTTCCGACGGATCTTGAAGCTTTGCGGCTGATCTATATTCGTTTCCATGAGCAATTCAACCTCACGCCTGACCAAGTTCGTACTGATCTCGCCACGTTTGGCTCCCATGTTTCTTCGATGCACGTCTCTAATATGCAGAAAAGACGAGAAGATCACAATAGGTTTTTTCGTTCCTAAAGTGAACGTTAGTTCCGAGAACAATTTACGATTGTTCTACCACAATGGCGGTGGCATTAGGGGCAAGCTAAATAAGCTTTTTATCGATGCCAAATCATGTCATTTCAACATCATAATTATAACGGAAACTTGGCTTAACGACTCGTTCAAAAATGAGGAAATACTGGATACCGACTGGACCGTCTATAGAAATGACAGGAATTACAGTGCTACCGGTCTATCTAAAGGAGGGGGTGTGCTTATTGCAGTTCACAAATCTTTATCTAGTGAGAGTGTAAACACAACCCCGTCGATATCTTTTGAACACAAGTTTATTAGAGTTAGACTGATCAATACACATGTTTATATCGGTGTTGCTTATATCCAACCTAACTCAGATGACCACAGATACCATGCCATTCTAGACATCCTTCTAAGTGTCTATGGCTCCTTAAACGAAAATGACAATATTTTCTTTTTTGGTGATTTTAATCGCCCCAGCATTTCCTTCGTCACTGATCATTCTGATGGCACTATCTTACCTGGAGATCTTACGTCTGACATTGACACCACTTTTATCGACACGCTGTATAGTAACGATTTACATCAGATAGTGAATTTTCCTAATTCTAATGGAAAATGGCTTGATATGATCTTTACAGACGCATACGACGACGTGATTGTTAGCCCTGCATCTTACGCCGAGAATCTTTTCTTCAATACTCAACATCACTCTGCCATCGTAGTGGACCTACCTTGCGACTCCTCAAATTTTGTTCATTCCCACAACGATAATGTTATATTTGACTTCCGTAATGCTGATTTCAACAGTATACAAAATGAACTGTCATCAATAGTCTGGACATCCCTTTTCTCGTCGAATGATATTGACACTGCTGTACAATCATTTTATGACGTGATCTTTAAAATTATAACTAACTATGTTCCTGTAATCAAGCTCAAAGATAAAAGATCAGAACCTTGGTTGGATAAAAACCTCAGATCACTACGAAACCAGAGGAATAAAATTTTCAAAAATATTAGGAAATCAGGCCCGATTACTCCTGACCATCAGAAAAAATATGACCGGCTGGCCTTGGAATTCTCTTCTAAGTCCCGTGCAGCGTATGAATCTTATGTAAAAAGAATCGGTGAAGATATCATAACCGAACCAAAAAAATTTTTCGATTTTGTGAATACAAAACGTAAAAGCTCAGGCTACCCCGCAAATATGTCCAACGGAGACACGCACTCATCCTGTCGGCGAGTCATCTGTGATATGTTTGCTGACCGTTTCTGTGAAGTTTTCGGTTCTCAGTCATATTTAACCAGCGACGATCCTTACATTTCGGTACCTCCGCTTGTTGACAATTTCTCATTATCCATCGAGGAGGAGCTTGATGCTCTCTCTACTATCGATGTAAAAAAAGGTCCTGGTCCGGATCTCATCCCTCCCGTATTCCTATCAAAGTGTGCCCTTCAGCTAGCTGCACCTCTGCACTTTCTTTTCAATAGGTCACTGTCATTGGGAATTTTTCCTTCTTCGTGGAAATCGTCGCATCTCAAGCCCATTCATAAGAATGGAGACAAACGTAATGTTGACAATTATAGAGGTATAGCAATTCTATCTGCCATACCGAAATTATTTGAAAAAATTATCTGCGAAAAAATGACTACAATTATCAATCCCATTCTAAATGACCAGCAGCACGGATTCAGAAAAGGGCGATCAACCATGACTAACCTAATGATTCTGGTATCTGATACACTGTGCTCACTCGAAAATGGGCATCAAATGGACGCGATTTATACCGACTTCAGCAAAGCCTTCGATCAAGTAATCACAATATTCTGATTCTTAAATTAAAAAAAATCGGTGTAACCGGTTCTCTACTTGGTTTGCTCAAGTCATATCTTGAGAAAAGATCTCAATATGTTAAGTTTCAAGGCTTCATTTCCAAGAAAATAGTAGTATCCTCTGGGGTACCCCAAGGTAGTCACTTGGGTCCTCTTTTATTTAATATTTTTATATCAGACCTATCGAATGTACTGGAAAATGTGTCACATCTTCTGTACGCCGACGATCTAAAAATATATCATGTCATTACCTCGCCTGCAGATGCTGTATTCCTACAATCTAAGCTCTTGGAACTTGAGGATTGGTGTTGTCAAAACAACTTAAAGCTTAATGTTGGCAAGTGTCACGTGATGAGCTTCTCGCGTAAAGGATCCACTTATCTCCATAACTATATTCTTAGTGGAACCAACCTACATCGTGTAGAGCAAATCGAGGACCTTGGAGTGCTACTAGATAATAAGCTATGCTTTAAATCTCACTAAAGCAGAATAATCCCAAAAGGCAATAAACTTCTGGGTTTCATTAAAATAAGAGCTAAAGAATTCAAAAACGTATGGGTTACTAAATCTTTATTCTGTTCTCTTGTCCGCCCTATTCTGGAATATGTGTGTCCCATCTGGGATCCGTTTTATCAGATATACAGCAACAGAATAGAGTCAATCCAGAAACAATTCCTACTTTTTGCCCTTAGGGATCTATATAACCCTAAAGACTTTGAGAACCTTCCACATTACATAGACAGGCTTGAACTGTTAAATCTTCTACCGCTTAGTTCTAGAAGAACATTGCTCACATCCTGCTTTACCTTAGATGTTTTGAATGGTGATATTAAGGTTGACCACCTTAGAAATAAAATCAGACTCAATGACAGTGTTAGGCTGACGAGACATTCAAAACCTCTCAAGGAATATCCCCATCGAACTGATTACGGTCTGAATGAACCTTTTAACAGATGCTGTAGGACTTTTAATAAGTTTAGCGAACTTTACACACCTCCAATTAGTAAGCTTGCCTACAAACTGAGACTACGATCCTTTTTATCAAATCCTCCACATTCCGTTTAATCATTCTTTTCCAGTGCCTGCTTCACATCTTCATTCTTTTATTTTAGGTAGACGTAAGTTTTTAGTTTTTTTTGTTTGTTTTTTATTTTGAATTTGTTAATATTAAGTAAATTAAGTAATCTTGTTATGATGATAAATAAATAAATAAATAAATAGATTCTCGGTGGATTTACCCTCACCTATGAAGATCTGTCAAAGACTCAGCTGGGTAAAATTATCTCCTTTCACAAGGGAATAGATATGGCCTAGGGAGTAGTTAAGAGCCAGGAACAAAAGACCACTAAGGTCGTGGTTCGAGAAGCAGTAAGGCTTCTATAGGCTCTACTTAAGTAATAATAATAATGCGGGCTCACAAAGGAAACGCCACAGTAGAACATTCTACAAACAGGACCATACACGGAAATATAAAGAGACCCGACTACTTCGCATCAAAAACTATTACTATTGATAAAAACGGATCCTAACTTGACGTCAACGTATTCAAAATTGATTCCCTGTTATCCACATACTCCGAAAATGTACGGTTTACCAAAGATCCATAAACCGGATGTTCCTCTTCGCCCCATTGTTAGTTCCAGCGGATCGATTACGCAAGGTTTGGCCATAGCTCTCTCAGCTGAGGTACGCCTTTTAGTCGGAAACACCCAGGACCGTGAAGAATTACACACACCAACAAAAAAACATCCAAATAAACCCAGAGGACATACTAGTAAGTTTGGACGTCGAATCCTTGTTCACCAATATTCCGATCAACGCCACTCTGAGTGTCATCAAAAAACTCATACCGGACAACAGCGTGGTATTAATTGATTTTTGCTTAAACAACACCTATTTCTCAGCATTAGATAAACTCTACAAACAGACGGAGGGCGCCACCGTGGGATCTCCGTTATCCCCAGTAGCGGCGGAAATTTTCATGGAAGAATTCGTAAAGAACGCTCTCAACTCAGCACTACTAAAACTGAAACTATACCTTCGATATGTTGATGACACTTTTATTATTTGGTAGCATGGAAGAGAGGATAAGATAAGTTCCTAGACCATCTCAACTCACACTACAGAAACATCAAATTCACAATGGAGATTGAAAAAGACGGAAAACTATTTTTTTTGGATGACTAGTTGAAAAAGCTGTACCATCTTTACATTTCGACGTGTACAGAAAACCTACTCACACTAACAGATATCTACATGCGTTTTCCCACCATCATCCCAAGTAGAAGGAAGGAGTACTTAGAAGACTTATCCACAGAGCACAATGTACCACCAACGATAACCCACACGCCCTTCGCAACTAAATAGAACACCTACAGAAGAGTCCGAATAATGTGAAGAGTGCGATATTCTGCCTCGAGGATTGACAATGTTGGCAATTTCATGGCCAATATACACTTTCGCTTTCTTTCATCGACTTCATAAGCACTTCGATGATGTTTCGTCAAAAGGGACAAGTTCATTGGGTACACCGCAGAAAAAATGGATGCCAGATATACAGTCCAGTCAAGGAGTTCTTCAAGAAGTATCGCGAGTATGAGGACATCAAGGATACTTTGCGGATCGTTATAATTGTTTTCGCCTGAAATTTTAAATGTTACTGAAAAATGATCGAAAGTCTTAAAAATTTGGAAGAGTATTTTTGAGTTTTATTTCTAAATCGATTTCATCTGAGCCATAAGATCGTCTAGGCTTATGTCGGCATTTTTGGTGTGTGATGAGAAGCTTTCAGCTTGTTTAGTAGTGTCCGGTGCATCGAAAGCTAGTCTCAGTCCAGTTCCAAGGCCTTTCGTTTGCGGCTGTTGCTTTTCTTCACTGTTGAACCAACGAGTTCGATTCCCCAATCGTTCGTCTCATGAATTGGTTTGGCATCTACCTCAGGTTCGGGTTTTTTAACAACTTGCGGTCATCCTTTGAATTCTTTCTGCTGTCGCAAGCAGTGACGGTCATCACAGTACGGGTTCGGTTTTAGGTTCATTTTCGGGAAGAAATCGATCAGTGCACTCTATTCCAAGTAGTCGGACACTTCACCGAAGTTGAGCAGATACTTCAAAGTGTTGTACCAGCATTCCTGCAACGATTCCCATTGTTGTAGGAAAACTGGCGGCACACACTCCCTCACGCTTCAACATTTTCTCATCGATATTTTCGGCTACGACTTGCAGTGGAGCACGGTATCGCCAGGACAGATGAATTGAATGTGACCGGACACTGCATTTTCGGAAACACCCGACTCGAACAATTTCAGACCTAGTTCATTGCACGCAGCATTGATGGCCATTCAAAACCAAGTCGACTGGCGTGCCCGGAACTGATCCGCCGGTCTGGATAGTTTCCGTCCTTGTAATGTTGCAGTTGTGCGTTTGAATTTCGACGTCTGGATTTTCTGGAAGCTTTCAAGCGTTTCGAACACATTGTTTATCTCAGAACTCCCAAACCCTTTAACTTATATAAAAATTAAGCAACATTATCATAGATCTACATATGTAAGTTCCAAATTTCAGCTTCCTAACATAACTGGTTCTTGAGATATTAAAACCAACGTTTTTAGTCTAACATTCTATCCACATCCCCTTCACACCTCCATTAAAAACTTACCCTACCCTACCTTACCCTACCAATAAACTTAAATGCAATAGCTCCAAGGATTTGGGAGATGCAAGCCTTCAATCGACTATTCGCACTGCCGAGATCCAATCACGATCGGTAGCACACACTCAGAAAACTATCGGGATCAAATGGGATGGTTCTCGTTGAACGTGTAAGCCGTGCACCACACATAATGTTTGTACTGCTCCCAGATCCGCAACCATGAAAGAATTGCAGCCAATAATTCTTATTTTTCCTGAAAACCCAAATTTTAATATTCACAAAAAAGAAAAATGCCAGCTTATGATTTATCGAATTAAAGCCTGAATTAGATTGCACGGCAGCGACAGCAACAGCGGCAGCGGCAGCAACGCAAAAATATTGTTTTGCTGTCGGCTGTATCAGATTGCAATACAGCAGCACAAGGCAGCGAGCAGAATATTATGACATTTCTCTAAACGTCAATTTGTGTTTTATGTTTTGTAACTGTGAATCGTACAAAAATTCCTTTCCTTTCACTAAAGAAATCAGTTTTTCCTCCATAACCAAAATTAAAAATTAACTTGACAGCTCGTGATCAATATCCACGCTGCATATGAAGACAGCAACAGCAAATTTAGAATTAAGCCTAAATTAGATTACCACGACAGCAGCACCGACAGCAAATTGTTTTCATTGGTCGAGAGCGATCAGCTGATTGAGTGACAGCAGCAAAAACGTCGTGCTGCCGAGTCATCTCTAATTCTAAATTTGCTGTTGCTGTCGTCATATGCAGTGCGGATATTGATCGTGAGCTGTCAAGTAAATTTTTAATTTTGGTTATGGAGGAAAAACTGATTTCTTTAGTGAAAGGAAAGGAATTTTTGTACGATAAATCGAGGAATTCGTACAAAAAAGTACATTTATAGGATGCTGCCTTGTCATAATATTCTGCTCTCTGCCTTGCGCTGCTGTATTGCAATCTGATACAGCCACTGATATAAAGAAATGGATAATAAAGGCAATTGAAACGAGCTTCGATCACAAACCCGAAGACGATGAGGAGAGCGAACGAATATACAAAGCGGGCGGCAAAGTTACTTTTGGCCGCGTTAATGCCGCGCGATTGCAGATCACGCCTATAAAATGGTAAGTTGATATTTTTCGGAGAGTAATTGGCATGTCGGGGATTTTTTTGTTGCTTTTTTATAGAATCAAGATTTGCCCGACGAAAAACAAATGATCTCAGCTCTGCCGAATGTTAAGAAGCTAATAATCTCACCAATCAATGAGTTTATGATTCTAGCATGCGACGGCATCTGGAACTTCATGTCCAGTGACGAAGTGGTCGAATTCATTAAGAAAAGAATCGACGAAGGATGCGAAAAACTATCACAAATTTTCGAACAGGTAAAAGAAAAACAGAAAACATTGGAAAAAATGTCCAAAAATCTTATCACCACCTCATTCTCTAGCTCGTTAACAGTTGCCTAGCACCAATGGGCGACGGAACCAGCTGTGATAACATGACGGCAGTCACAATCCGCTTTAAGCCAGCAATTCTCGATCTACCGACGAAAATTTCCAGGGAATTGGAAGCAGTTCCGATTGCCCCATCAAGAAAACGTGCCGCATCGCCCGCTCGTGTTGTCACCGACGACGGTACAGCAGCTGCAGCAGCCGATAGCGAATCACCGTCGACAAATGAGTCAGCCAGTAAACGTATGAAAATCGACGATGATGTTAAACCGGTAAGCGCTCAGGATGACGACGATGTTGCAATGTCTTCGACGACAAACGATAATCAAAGTACAACGGCGTCGACGACAGCATTAACGACATACTAAGAACCGATGATTTTACGAGAGGCGCAAGAGTCCGAACTGATTGCAGCGCGGCAAGAAACTAGGAGTTTTCTTTTTCTTTTTATCATTAATGTTCTTTTTTTTTATTATTAAATTCAAACAACAAACAAATTGATCGAGGAACGAACGTCGGATTTGATTTATCTCAGATTGTATAATGGAAAACGAATATATTTTGGTTTATTACAATTTACGTTTTTATTTACTTAATTTTCGTGATGTCAAGCTTTTTTAATCAGGCCTGAATTATGGCCCAAACAGAACACGGACTTCGACTTCCGTGTTCTGTTTGGGCCAATACTCAGGAATACAACAAATGGATATCAGCCCTAACGTTCTTACCTTAACCAACAACCAAACTTTCTCCGCAAAAAAAATGATCTATAATCAATATTTTTCACTAACTTGAAAAAAAATCTGCCAACAATCTGGGCGTAACTTTATTATTATTCCGGTAGAAGTTAGGAACGCGTTCAATTCTGAAATGCGGTAGAGGCTATGAGACTGAAAACCTATCAAAAAGAACAAGATCGTGGAAGTGAAAATCTGATTGGATCTGAGAGATATGGAATAATTTATGAAAAAGTACACAATCACTTTACACCCCCTTAGGGGTCAATTATGGAGAATACATAGAATAAAATTAAATTCAATATTTGGGACGAGGTAGTAGATATGTCGAAAATCGTGGGAAAATATGCATTCTATTTTCACAGATATTTTTTTTGCCCCTCTTCTGAACGCCAATAGATATTCGTTTTTTTTTTTATTCAAAATAATTTTTCTAGTTGATTTAGATATACACACCGAGTTTCAACATTGTAGCTTAAGCCGTTCTATATATAGGATACTAAATTATTAAAATAATAAAGTAAAACACCCCCCACTTGTACCACACTACCCTTAGGGGTCGAATTTCAAAAAACCTTGAAAACACTTTTTAGGTATTCATACGAAGAATCCGTAGAATAAAATTAAATTCAATATTTGGGACGAGCTAGTATATATGACGAAAGTCGTGAAAAAATATGCATTCTATTTTCACAGATAATTTTTTTTGCCCCTCTTCTGAACGCCAATACATAATTGAATTTTTTTTTAACCAAAATTGTTTTTTTAGTTGATTTACATATACACACCGAGTTTCAACATTGTAGCTTAAGCCGTTCTATATATAGGAAAAACACCCCCCACTTGTACCACACTACCCTTAGGGGTCGAACTTCAAAAAACCTTGAAAACACTTTCTAGGTATTCATACGAAGAATCCGTAGAATCGAAATGAATTCAATATTTGGAAAGACCTAGTAGATATGACGAAAATCGGGAAAATATATGCATTTTATATTTATTATATTTACAAATAATTTTTTTTGCCCTTCTTTCTGAACGCCAATGAATATTCAAATTTTTTTTTATCACAATTACTTTTCTAGTTGATTCATATATACACACCGAGTTTCAACTTTCTAGCATGAACCGTTTAATAGTTAGGAAAAACACCCCCTACCCCCGTAGCATACTACCCCTAAAAAAAAATTTATTTTTCCAACATTCCGCTACTATAGCTCTATCTAAGTACCAAGTTTAAGGCTTATATCATTACAGGTTCTCAAGATATAAGCATTGGAACTTTTTCCTTTTCACCCTCCCCCTCTACACCCACAACCCCAATTTTTTTCCCCCTTCTAGAGCTTAGTTAGCGCTACTTCTGGTAAAAATTCTAAGCATTTATCTTACACTGTTCTTGAGATATGAAATGTGTTTGCTTTAAAAAATCCTCATCCCCTCCACTTCTATGCTCCACCTCCCACTTAAAAAATTTTAATTTGATCAATCTTTATTTGTCGACCTTTATACCACAACCGAATTTTATTTTTCTAGAGCAATTGGTTCATGAGATGTCGTAATCTAAAGTTTTTCACCCCCCACCCCCATACACAACTTCCCCCACCCAAAATTTTTCCTTATTTTGTTCTCCTAGTATAACTACAAATATTTCTTAAGTTTGAATGGTGTGCCATTAACGGTTTAGGAGATATGTACTTTAGAATGTGTCTATCTCGCCTTTTTTGGGTTTCGGACGCATTACATTTCCCCCCACTCCTACACCCCTTGATCAATATTGACAATTTTTCTGCAAATGAGTCTACTATCAGAGCTCTATAGAAATTCCAAGTTTCAGCTTCCTATCATTAGGGGTTACTGAGATCTAGAAACCAAAATTTTCGGTCTAAAACATTTCCCCTCCTTCCCCCTCACACACCACCCCTAAAAATTTGGTCACTTCAAGAAGCCTACCCCGTCTATTTGTTAAAAAAATTTCAATTTAATATCTCAAATCGTTTGGCAGCTACGAGCCTCCAAACGATCTTGTACGCCGTACGCCGTACGGCGTACGGCGGACAGACGGACTGAAAATTTTTATTGCTTTTTTCGCGTCTACTAGTTATGAAACGTGAAAATAAAAATTTTGAGGGTAGCAAATTTTTTTTTAAAAAAATCAATCACAATACTTAATTATTAAAATAATAAAGTAAAACAGGTAAATATTGAAGTTCAATTTCATTGCTGAAACAATTTTCTATAATACACTTAGCCATTTTCAATAAGAAACACGAAATTGACAACTGAAATCACAGTTCAACTCAATTAATAACAGGAAATAACAGTTCCTTGGGAAAATTTATAACGGTTGAGCATGTAATACGTTATGTTTGAATATAGCTCCATAACGATAGGTAAATGGTATTATATTCGTACTGCAGTAGCCAATATTGCCTGTAAAATTTACACAACTTAGTTGCAATTTTATGAACTCATTTTCTTTCAATGCCTTGCATTGTTTATCCAAAAAAGTATTTATCAAATTCAAATTATTTGCTCCCAATTCGAAATTACACCTAAAAGTTCGAATTTTTTTCATGTTGTCTGTAATTTTGTTGTCTGTTGTCTGTAATTCTGTCATTGACATTGTCATTGCTTTTCTTCTCGCTTTAAATACATGCGAAACCATGCTACTAACTCTTTCCTTCTTTGCATTTCCGGTTCCGAAATCGGATTTTCCAATTTGTGCCCTGGATAACTTTCGAAGTTACTTCAAACTTAAAATTAATTGAATTTCTGAAAGAAACTAAAAGAAATGTTTCGATCAAAAATTATGTTATCTGCATTACCAATTTTAAATCTAATGAATGTTTGATTTCATCAGAATTTTGTTCAATAATGCAGAAGCTCGGCTTATCATGGACAACTTTTTCGAAATAATGACATTTCTAAAACGTCGGCAATGTGAGATAGCAAATCGAGGTCTCCATGTATATATCTCAGTTGATTCAGCCGACAGCAAAACAATATTTTGCGTTGCTGCCGCTGCCGCTGCCGCTGTTGCTGTCGCTGCAGTACAATCTAATTCAGGCTTTAGAGATGACTCGGCAGCACGCCGTTTGTTCTGCTATCTTTCAATCAGCTGATCGCTCTCGACCAATGAAAACAATTTGCTGTCGCTGTCGCTGCTGCTGTTGTGGGAATCTAATTCAGGCTTTAATCGTTGTTTTCGTATCGAATTCTGCGTCGACAAACATCGCTAAGTGCAAGTTACATAATCGAACCACATTGCGAGTATCGCTCGTGCAAGCGAAAATCGTCGGTAGCTAGCGACAGCGACAACTATCGCTAGAGATTTAGAGAATCCCGGCCCTGGAGGCAAAATTTCGTATACTATACGACGAAACGGAACTGTACAAAAGTTCTGTCTCCATCTTACACATGGACTTGCATTTCCGTTCAAAATGTTGAGTTCCTACGACTTTTCGATGAGCATGTTATAATAATAATAATATAGTAATAATAATAATTTATATAATTTAATCCATGAGCTAAGCTCGTGCGGATCGTAATTATTATACATATACATAAACATCTTTATACAATAGTTATTAAGAATATTAAGAGCAAATATCGTTAGTAAAATAATTTTTTTTTTTTAAAGTTAAAGTAAAAGAGAAGAAAGTGGAAACATAAGAAAACCAAGAGTCATAAAAAATTTCGAATTTGTTTAATTATTGAGTGAATCGAACGATTTTAAGCGCTTAAAGTTTTAATAATTATTGGATAAAAAATGCTTTAATTTTAGTTTAAATTGATTTGCCGATTGTGTGAGATTATCATGTAGTTCGTTGTAGATCGAAATTGCTTTATTTAACACTGAATTTGATCCGAGGTACGGATAGCAAACGGATATATCTGTTCTGCTCGGCGGGTATTGTACAGATGCTTGTCGAAATGGTAGGTGAATACTATATCGCTGTTTGTTTTTTCGTGCTTGATGTTATGAATTTGGGCAGCGGACTCCAGGCGATACAGTTTTTTCCACAGTTAATAACTGGTGTAGCTCATGAATTGTTTTCGTGCGCTCCCGACTGAGAATTGTTTAGTTTTGCGATAACAGTCGCTATTTCGTTCGTTGTAGTCAACACGAATTCAAAGAGATGAGTTAGGGAACAGCACTCATAAAACGGTAGAGTATTTCGATACGAAATAGCTAGATTTGTGACAGTTGATTTGAAATAATTATTAATGTCGTTAGCAGCATTTGTTTTGGAATCTTTGCCAGATATGTTACATAGTAGTTCGCTTTTTTGTGTTGGTATAGTGCCATTATAAACGCTTTGTTTCACAACACTCCAAGTGCCTTTAGGGTTGTCCATATTCCGTTGAAATTTATTTGCGAAGTAGCGCATTCGTTTATATCTCTTTAGCAATGCCGCTTTGTTCCGCCAGAAGTTAAACTCTCTTTGTAGGTTGATGTTATTTTTGTTCTTTGCGAATTTGCCATACCAATAGTTTCTCTACTGCAGGCCCTGGCCCGATTTGGGCTGTCGCGCTTGTTGGGTTGTCATTGAACGCGCTTGCCAACAACGACACCAACTTGCACACACACACACAAAACTTAACGAAGGGATTTGACCGTTACTTGGTAAAGGCCGAAGGCGAGGCTAACGGAGTGCCGATTAAACGACTATCATGCGCGGTAGCATCGATAAGGTGTGTTAATACGTGATCCCCATTTGCTCCAATCCGTAATATTGCATACGGAACAATTCACTAAGAACCAAATTAGCAATTACATTTGCTATCATTTTCGTCAGCTCGCTTGCAGACAATCCTCAAAATTTTTTTCAGGAAAAATTAAATATACAAAATGAATTTTTAAAACAAAATTATATATACAAAATGAATTGTTAAAACAAAAATTAAATATACAAAAGGAATTTTTAAAACAAAATGAAATGTACCAAATGAATTTTTAAAACAAAATTAACTCAAACTCAACTCTTTTTTTTTAACTCAAACAATATTTATTTATAATAACTCAATATGCGTTAACAGAGCAACATATTTTAGAGATTAGACTAACATATCATCTTAACAGCTAAGTTGGAATAATTGAAGCACTAGGCAATGAGGAAGAAAAAAAAAACAATAGAAAATATATAATAATTTGCCAAGGAAAAGTACAATGAAAAACCTTGCCTGTTTACAAAACAAAAACAAAACAAAATTAAATATATAAAATAAATTATTTAAACGTAAAAATTTTTAAAATACAAAAATGAATTAGCAAAAAAAGAAAAAATGAAATAAAAACACATAAAAATAAAAATCAAAAAACGAATTAAAAATTTGAAAATAAAATAATTAAAAAAAAACACGAGACATGACAGGACCGACTGACAGAAAACAGTAAAAATAATGAATTAGATAAAAAATAGAAATCTAAGCAAAAAAATTTAAAAAACTACAAGAGAAAAATCGAGATCACAACAATTATTATGGGGTGAGTCTTTATTTTTATATATACTTATAAACATTTTCTTTTCTTTCATTTTGCTTACTTCATTTGTGGTGCGTTTTTCAGCAGTTGTTTTTTGTCTTGAGACCTATTATGGTTTTGTTTTGTGGGTTGATTTATTTTTTTTTATGTTTAACGGCTAAAGCGCCTAATTAGAATGAACCCGAGCGTGTAAGCTCCTTCGCCCCGAACCGCTTCTTGCACAAAGCGTAGCCCATCGACATGCGCGAGCTCAGAAAAATTCCGTGCAAGAAAGTTGGTGGGAAAAGGTCTAAATTTCGTCGTTCTGCGACAGCATTTTTTCGCCTGAACGGCAACAGACCAAGTGTACAAGCTTTGTCAATTTTTCCACAGCAAAACATTGCATCTGACTTTTGTGTGGGCAATGTGGAACTTTCTTATCGAAGAACCGTTTTGGCAACCCTTAAGGCGCCAATTCGGTTCCATAGGAAAGGGAAGCATTGTCTGCATATGGGACTGATGTGATGTGAGTTGGTTAAGCTTTGGTACTTGAATCGTTCCACTTCTGTCTTGCAGGTACCCAACTGAGAGCTGGGCATGCCCTGTCTTGGCGGGTGTGTCGTCAGACAGTTGGGAGCAATACTTGTGGGATATTGGTGAGTTTGGTGATAGGAACTATCGCTGAAATTTCGGTAAAGTACCTTCAATCCTTATCCTTGCTTTTAAAGTACCTTCTAACGTAGATTTTGGCAATAACGTAGTATTTTTTTTGGTAATTAGAGTATTTTTTCTAAGTCTTTTGACGATTTTTTAACGTAGAATATTTTTTTTTTAAATAAAGTAGAGTTTTTTTTTGTAATTTAATTTTTTTGATAAGTCTTCGGACAAAATTTTAACTTAGATTTTTTTTTTTGCAGTAGAATTTTGATTTTCTTTGCTTGATAAATTTTTCCATTTTTTTTCCTTGCAATTTTATCGCGTTCCAGATTTCCCTGATGGGGCGAGAAAGAGCAAGATCGGCTTCGCGATTTGTTCTGCATAAGGAGGGAGGGGACGACGTGAGGGTTCATTGTTTTTTTTATTGATGTTAAAAAAATGTAATTACTCAATTATTCTTACTTTCATTCACACGTTCAAACATTAATCTAGAAATTTAAATTACTCATATATACATTCAATCATTCATTCTATCGTTTATTCGTTTTCTTTACGTACTATATACATTCATTCTAATATACTCAAAATCATTTGTTCATACATGCAAGAAGTCATTCATCGAGCTACATATTCATTCGATTAACCTTTGTATTCATCATTCATTCGTACAATATTTCATTCATTCAATCACTCACTCAAGCACGCATTGATTTTTTTTGCTTGTTCGAATTATATGATCATTCTATTATCCATTCATGCATTCTTTCAGACACTTAATTGTTCACTCGTTCATTCAGCAATTGTTCTTTTCATACGTTCATTCACACGTTCAAACATTCATCCAGTAATTTAAATTGCACATACATACACTCAAAAATTCATTCATCCGTTCATTCGATTGTTCATCCACTTCATTACACATAATTCATTCATTTCATCATTCAATAATTGTTTTTTTTTTTGGCAACGATTCATTCTATATACACACATCATTTAAACATACCTTCTTTTAGCGATTCACTCGATTCATTCATTTAAATTTGTTTTTAACATACATCATCTCTCACTCGTTCAATTGTTCGTTCGCTCAGTTGGCATTCATTCAGACATTCAATTATTCACTCTTTCATAATGCATTCGTTAAATTTAAATCAGTCACTTCGTTATTCCTCAATCGCTCTAGCAATTTTTTTTTGGTTCATTCGACAACTCTTGCTCATACATTGATCGTTCATAACTCTTTCGTTCGTCTAATAGTTCAGTTTTAGTATTCAGTCAAAAAAATTTTTTATTACAATTTCCATTCACTCAGTCATGTAATACTTAACAATTTTCTTTCGCCTCAATTACTTAGTCATTCAAGCATTCATCCGTTCATAACTCTCATTCACAACTCACTTGTTCATACTCTCTCGTTCATTCACTCATACGTTCACAACTCTTTTGTTCATTCACTCGATCGTTCATAACTCACTCGTTCACAACTCGATCGTTCATAACTCACTCGTTCATTCACTCGATCGTTCAATCACTCGTTGGTCTGTTATGAATTACGAAGGAATACCAGCGCCAGTGCGCACAAATCCACCTGTGGTACGAGTCGCACTTGGAGTGGACCAATTGGTGGAATTGGTCAGGACGGTTTCGAGGGGGGAGCGGACGTCACAAGAACCATTGGGGGCCCATTATTCGGCAGCGGATGGAAGCTCGCGTGCCGGGAGGGTAGTTCAGCGGATCGAAGCAGCCGCTGGGGCCAGCGATCGCGTTTGGCAAAGCCCTATCTATCGACAAAGAGATTCCTGCAGCCCATTAAGGCATTGGTGGCTTTGTTTTAATGGAGATAGTCAATTCCTACGCGCAGAAGAAATGGTTTTTAGGGCCGAGGCTCTCGCGATGAGCGACTTGGGTGGCGACTTAGATCTGCTGACGCAAGGCTTTCATCTGCTGCTGGATGGTCGGCCCAACGAATGGTACTGGTTGTGGCGTCGATTCACCACCAATGCGACATGGGGTACCCTGAAGGATGCATTCCTGCAGGTCTGGGGGGAGCGAAGCACGGATTGAGAGGTGCCCACGCAAATGCTTGACAGACGGCAATCTCCAAATGAACCCTTCTTGTCTTTTGTACAGGACATGATGGAGCTTCGCACATTGCTGCGCACTCCCATGATGGAGTCCGATTTCGTGGATCTGGTGCGTGGAAATCTAGTAGCCAGCACACAGCAACAAATGTGCTTCCACTCAGTCCTAACAATGGACGAATAACGTCGGCTTGTCCTTCAAGTGGAAGACACGCGCAAGGCTACCAGACCATCCCCTTGGAACCAGGCCAGAATTCACGAGGAGCCAATCGAAGAAGAAGATATGGTTACGACTTCTTCAGTCGACTCGGCCGGACTAACGAACCCCTGGACATTGTAATGTACTCAGGTGCGTTCTTTGAATTACATTGCTATAATCCAAAATAATTGTCGTCGCCACGAGTGTATATTAACTGGTGAGTCGTCTTGAAACAAATAGAGGGAGTTGGTCTCCATCACCATTTGTTCAAGACGGCCAGGATCATATAGACCGGCGAAGGCAATTGTCGACTGGTGACAAAGTCACAATTAGGTGACTTATGCCCTATGGATTGCCTGAAGGTAGCGTGCATCTAGCATATAGCACGTGCGTAGCTCGTCGGAAGGGGCGTGGGGTGCTACCTGTATCCATAGACATCGTATTTTTATTATGCACGTTAGGGGCTGAAAAGTACGGTTTGAGAAGTCCGTACTCTATCCTCAGCGGGCTGGGTAGGTTTAGGAAGAAGGAAAGTAGGAAGTCAGACTAGGAAAAAGGATTGGAAAAGATTGTAAAGGAAATGAAGGAGGAGAATACAAAGATGAAAACTTTCGACGGGAAGGCCGAGGCAGTAACCATATAGATGTTATTTTGCTGACAGACGAGGTGCGATCTCCACTAAGATGCTTATATGCATGCTGAATATGCATGTATGAATGGAGTTGGTGGTATTTCATCGCCGAAGGATGATACTAGACCCCGTAGCCACGCGAGTACCACAGAAAGACAAAAAAAAAACTAAGTCTTCTCGAAGACGAAGTTCGACCCAAAAGTACTTACGCAATATATAGGCGAGAATTGCGCAACTTCGATTTGATCACTTTTTCTTGAGGTATATGTACACACAAAAAAAATTGGTTTCAGCGTCAAAAATAACCGGAGATAGGACGCCCCTCTTATAGGACTTCCTATTCGTCTGAACCGTATACCGAATATATTTTCCATGCGAGAGAAGAAAAAAACAGAAGAAAAGCAAAACTTCTCCATAACGAATTTTCTTGTAAACGAAAAATTACGGTATTTTTGGCTTCGCCTCGTGGCACCGGCGTATATCTTGAGGACAATTCTGCGATGTAGGCTAATTTCTTATACCCCTTCGGTATTCACCTTTTACTTGCAGGATCCGCTGCTCTGAAATATCCAAAAAAAACCTAACAAGATATAAACTCCAATTTGGATCCGGGGTGTAAATTTGCGATCCAACATTTCCGCTTCCAGCCGTCGTCCAAAAATATTTCTGCGCTTTTGGGAATTCTTAAGAATTTGAGGAGCTCGAGGTGCGCATTCTTCAATTTTAACGGCCGAAAACATTTAATTTGCCCAGACCAAATTAAATATATAAAGGGACACATGGTCGGAGAAGTTGTACCCACGCGGTTACGCGTCACCCACGCCGCGTGGAAAATCAAACGGTACCTGTGGGTAAAAACCCGTTTCTTTTCATATCGACTACCACTAATGTAACGGTACGATCACTTTGCGACACCGCGTGTTCTTCGAATTTTTCAGCAGACACACAAAAACAGCAAAAGAATCCTGAAAAGGGCTTGAAATTGTCGTACGTCTAACGCGCCAGTTGCACATGCACCGCCAAGGGGACTTTCTATAGTTAGCCTAGCCACTAGATTTCACTTTCACAAAGGAAAAGGCGTTTTAAGGGTCCGTGGTCGAAGCACGGAACTCATACATGCTTCGCATGTGGAAATAAAAGGGTTCTATCCGACCAAAATTCATTTGGGGCACACCAAAGCAATCGGAAACAGGATCTTACGAACTAACACTCACGGAAAAGGATTGCATGCATCCTAATTGGGCGATTCAAGCCCACACAAATCGCGCCCTTTGCCACGCTGTGGCAAGAAGGGGGCCCTCGGACGCCACCGATCTTTTGTCACTCGACACGCGCTAAAATGACCGCACCGAACACAAAGGGGCCTTAAGGGCACCGTGGACGAAGCACGGATCAGTTGCCGGGGCTCTCGTAGCATGAAACTAAATTGAAAAAAAAAACACGAGACCATTGTAAGGATAACATTCGCGGACAAGAAGACATAGTACGACACACAAAAAAAATAATCAAGCTTTTATATATAGCACAGAAACGTTATAATTTTCATAATAAAAGAATTCTTCATTCTTTTTTCCTTTTCTTTTTCTTTTCATATTCGGACTTCAATTATTTTATAAAAATTTAATCGTAATAAAAGTTACGAGCCAAGCTCTCATACCGTGTTAATAGTTGTTTTTTCCTTCAAATCTTCCTCTTAATCCTCTCGTCCTCCGCTTGTTCCGCGTTGTTTTTTTTGTCGTTTTCCCCGATCCGACGAAGGGATCTCTATCCAGCTCTTGATCAGCTGTTTTTTTCCTCGTTCTTTCAGTATCCGGCGAAGGGATGTAGGATAGATTTTCCTCTTTCCTTTTTTTTCTTGTGTTTATCCCACCGTCACTGTTTGAAAGTTCAACTACGACTCTTCACCTTTTTCTTTTTCACCCGCCATGTTACTTCTGGTGGTCCCTTTATTCACCACCTTGCCTGTGTGGTGAAAACAAATTTCTTTTTGGCAAATCAAGTATTGTAAATTTGGCATTCCATTACAACATGCTGGAATTGTAAGCGGGAAGGGCACGGATATCGTGACTGTTGGGAGGCCATAAAGAGAATCTTCTGCTTTGGATGTGGGCGGGCTGGCGTTCTAAAGCCCAAATGCATCCATTGCAAGGTGGGAAACGGCCGAAGGGACGGAAGAACAACAGAGGTATTTGTACGGAGTGGACGTTGAAGGACTACTCGATAGTGGGGCGAGCATCAGTTGCCTGAAGGCAAACGCTCTACAACGTCTCCATGATGCACAGGCGAGTTATCGACCGGTCTGTCAAGAGGTGAAGACCGCTGATGGGGCAGCACAAAAGGTATTGGGCACAGTAACCACCGGTATTACTTTTTGCGGTGTTACCAAGCCTATCACCTTATACATTGTGCCGAGCCTGTCGCAGAAATTGTACCTGGGGTAGATTTCTGGCGATCATTCCAACTAGCTCCTAGCATCATCAGCGCGGTCGATACTCCAGATACTGCATCGCAACTGATGGCTCCGGATGCCCACCATTTAACGCCCACAGATGTAAAGAGGTTGGAAATGGTAAAGTCCAAATTTCCATCATACGAAGTATACGGACTCGGTGTGACCAACGTCGAGCAACATAGTATAGACGTTGGTAATGCAAGTCCCATCAAACAGCGTCACTATCCTGTGTCTCCTGCGATCCAAAAACTCTTATATGACGAGATCGATCGCATGAGAGCACTTGGCGTCATAGAGACCAGCCAGAGTGCATGGAGCTCGCCTGTGGTTCTCGTAAGGAAGCCAGGCAAGGTCAGGTTATGTTTGGACTCGCGCAAAGTCAATAGTGTGACGAAGAAGAACGCATATCCATTACCACACATTGATGGTATTTTAAGTCGTTTGCCGCGAGCCAATTTTATTACCAGCCTAGACCTCAAAGACGCCTTTTGGCAGATTCCTCTCGAGAACAAATCCAGGGAGTACACTGCGTTTACCATTCCTGCCCGGCCTCTATATTACTACAGTCGCATGCCTTTTGGGTTATGCAACGCGCCACAAAGGATGTGTCGTTTGATGGACAAAGTCATCCCACACGAGCTGAAGGAGCAGGTGTTCGTATATTTGGACGATCTGCTGTTAATTTCTGAGGATTTCGATACTCATTTGATTTTATTGGCCGAAGACGCAGATTGTTTGAGAAAGGCTGGCCTAACAATTAACGTCAACAAGAGTAAATTTTGTCTGAGAGAGGTGAAATATCTCGGATACATCGCTGGAGAAGGAGGCTTGAAAACTGATCCCAACAAAGTTTAAGCCATCGTCGATTACCCTTCGTCTAAGTCCGCACGTCAAGTTCGACGCTTCCTTGGCATGGCAGGCTGGTATCGACGATTCGTTCCCAACTTTGCTGCTACTGTTTCACCAATTTCAGACACTCTAAAGAAGTCCAACCAGTTTGCTTGGACTACAGAGGCACAAACTTCCTTCCTGTTAGTGTAAGACTTGTTAACGACTTGTTATTAATCAATCCAGATTTTAAGAGGCCTTTCGTAATTCAATGCGACGCCAGTAAGTCGAGTGCTATGCAGCTGTGTTGAGCGTGAAAAAATTTCGAGCCTATGTGGAAGGGACTGCGTTCAAAGTCATTACGGATCACGCAAGTCTCAAATGGCTCATGTCGCAGAAAGACCTACAAGGACGGTTGGCAAGATGGAGTTTGAAACTTCAGGGCTGCGACTTCACAATCGAGCACCGACGAGGGAGCCTGAACATTGTACCCGACGCTCTCTCTCGCGTATACGAGGAAGGATTAAACGCACTGATCGCCGTGGTACCGATGGTGGACATGAATTTTCCAGAATTCTCTGGCAATGAATATAAAGAACTAGTGTCCACTATCGATGCGAACGCCGTTCGGCTTCCTGACGTATGCGTGAGGGATGGTTTCGTATACAAGCGCACAGAGCCTCACAACGGTGACCCGATTGCTGAAGACAGGGCCTGGAAGTTATGGATTCCATCGAGTCTTACGTCAACTGCGATCGCTCAGGCGCACGAGGCAGACACCACGGTCCATGGTGGTTATGAAAAAACGCTAGAGCGAGTCAGGCGATTTTTGTACTGGCCCGGAATGGCTACACAAGTACGCACCTACGTTCTGGCGTGCGACACTTGTAAAAAAACAAAGTCCCCGAACAGACCTCTACGAGCGCCAATGGGAGAACCTTTCCAGACGGATCAGCCATTCCAACACCTTTACATCGACGTGCTTGGACCATATTCGCGTACCAAACGGGGTAAAATCGCAATTCTTATCGCCTTGGATCACTTCACCAAGTTCCCACTTTTACATCCTTTGAGGCGAATCACTGCTGAAGACATCACCAACTATTTGGAGGGGCAGGTCTTCCATACGTTTGGAACACCTGAGACGATCCTCTCCGATAACGGCTCTCAATTTAGGTCGATTGTGTTTAATTCCATGCTGACCAAATACGGAGTTAAACACCAGTACACCCCGAGCTATTCACCGCAAGCGAATGTTTCGAAGCGTGTCAATCAGTCCATCCTGGTCGGAATTCGTGCATTCATCACTGATGACCAAACACGATGGGATGAGAATCTAAGCAAAATTGGATGTGCTCTTCGGAGCTCACTCCACCAAGCCACTGGATTTTCTCCTTATCAGGTTTTGTTTAGAAATCACATGATGCTGCACGGGAAGGACTACGAACTGCTGAAGCATTTGCGAGCGTTGGGAGAGTCAAATGTACAGCTTCGACCTCGCGAGGGAATTCCTATCGTGAGACAACTGGCGCAGGCGAAAATAAGGGTCGCACATGAGGACAGCAGCAGGCGTTATAATCTGCGTGCTGCTCAAACACAATTTTGTGTAGGACAAGAAGTATTCCGAAGAAATTTTTCCTTGTCCACAGCCGTGCAGAACTATAACGCCAAGCTGGCAAAGAAGTTCTTCAAGTGCAGGATTCGTCGTGTGCTAGTAAACTTACGACATGAATCGGAGGATCTAGGAGGCAAGCGTGTGAGGATTTACCACTCCAAAGATCTGAGGCAGTGATCCGAGGGGTACAACACCTATTGCCCGGCACTCAGTCGTGCGCACGAGACTCTGGAGCGACAACCTTTTTTAGTCTGTTCAGCGCTGGGAAATCAACGGCGAACCGACTAATGGTGTTGGGTTGTCATTGAATGCGCTTGCAAACAACTACACCAACTTGCGCACACACACACAAAACTTAACGAAGGGATTTGACCGTTATTTGGTAAAGGCCGGAAGCGAGGCTAACGGAGTGCCGACGACCGTGAAAACGAAAGTCATCGCGTGGAATTCACACAATTGACACCGCGAAGTAATCTGATCGTGAACAAAAGAAAAATTTGTTGCACGTTGCGATTTAGTTTGACCTCGCGCTGCCGCCCTTCCGAAGATGTGCAGTGACAAGTGTTGCAAAGCACGGATAAAATGTCGAGAAATTGTTAAAAGTCTCCGGCGTCAGTGCATTTTGTGGTAATTGCTTTCGTCCGCGTAGCCATCCTACTTAAAAAGAAAAGAAATCACGGCTTGTTTCTCGTGGTTTGCAAGAGTTCAGTGCCGTCGCGTTCAGGTTGCGAAGCGCCCCATTCGGCGGAGCACCCCAAGACGGTTCTCCCTCTTGGTCGTCCGTCTTCTTTCCCCTTGCTTGACTTCTGTTGCCGTCCGTTTCAGCAGCAACGCATACCAAGCAGGTTGCGGCCTTTTATTGGTAATGTTCCGCACACAAGTGTTAAAAGTGCGTATTTTCAGTAATCATTAAATCTGTAAAGTGCAAATTAGAAAAAGGAAACGTCGAATCAAATGTAAATCGGCCAGGATGGTAGTTCATAATTGCATCAAAACCCTGTGGAATTCGTGTCAATGGCGCTTCAAGTTGCCCAAATTCAATTGTTCATATCCTGTTCGAAGTCGAAATCGAATGAGTGCCGATTCAATCGAATGGTCGATCATAATCGGAAAATGTAATCGCTGTGCGGATAAAAGTTTAAAGAACTATCATGCGTGGTCGCATCGATAATGTGCTCCGCATTTGCTCCGATCCGTAATATTACATACGGAACAATTCATTAAGAACCAAATTAGCAATTACATTTGCTATCATTTTCGTCAGCTCGCTTGCAGACAATCCTCATAATTTTTTTTCAGAACAAAATTAAATATACAAAATGAATTTTTAAAACAAAATTAAATGTACCAAATAAATTTTCGCGTTGCCTATCTTTCGTATTACCCGACATTTAAGGAATTTATTCGCTAATTTCGCGTTGAAACCTTTCGACGCATCGCTCAAGGCAAAATTTCTTCGGAAGATTTCCTGTCCGGGTACGAAATTTGTTTCACGGGATTTTAAATTGTAGCGCGACGCGTATTTCCGATGCGTTTCATCTAATTTATAACGAACATCCTCCCTTACTAATTGTAACTGATCTTTCATGGGACGGGTGGTTGCGTTTCGGATGGGTTTTAGTAGGACGTATTTCGTGAATTGATCCAATATGTTCAACAAATTTGTATTTCCGGATTTCGACCATGGATATGGTCCCATAAGATCCATATAAATCCGTTGCCAAGGCCTACATGGAGTTATTTGTGATTTCTTTGGTGGTCGTAGTACCATGTTAGGTGCTTTGGTTTGTTTACAGACATCACATTTCCCAATGTAGTCTTTTATTTGTATCGCCATACGTGGCCAATAATATTTTGAGCGTAACCGATCCAAAGTTTTATTCATTCCACCATGAGACGATAAAGGTGGATCATGTGCATTGACAATGAGATTAGCGGTCAATTCTTCCGGTACCCATAATTTCCAAAAAGAAGTATGAAGGTTTTTTGCATTCTGAATCGTAATCATCATACCCATCAACACACTTTACGTCAGGTAAATTACTCAAATTATCGTTTACAACTTCTTTTAACTGGTTGTATTTTTCCGAGCTAAACCAAGATGAAGAGAGATCAATTTCTTAGCAGATATCAACTATACGGGCGTATGTAATTATGCGACCTATCGCGCTAAAGTTTAAGAGGTGTATTTTTTCCCAAATTTTTTTTTTTTTTTTACTAGCTGCAATAATAGATGTTGACAGGCGAGAGATATCTAGGCATTCTGCAAAATTCACGAAACTCGCAAAATGAAATTTTGCACCTAAACTTCTTTTTGGCTATGGAGTATATAACTTAAGCGAGATAACGAAGTAAAAACTTAAACTTTTTCATCTGTCTCATTAGGGTCAAGACTTAATATATCGAAAAGACATTTAGCCTTTGTTAAAAATTTTGAAATAGAGTTCAACTTGAGAAGTAGTATTCCAGAGTTTCTGTAAGTTTCGTGATTTGAGCAGAATCGTCGTGAAAATAAAGGACCAACCTGTGGACAAGAATTAATTTTTTTTTCCAGACTTGACATCATCAATTATTGAATGAGTATAATATGCATCGCTAAAAGATTTTTGGAGAAGTGGGTAGCCATGTAGTGTTTGGCTGTGCCGATACGGTTTCCTGGATGTAGGTGGCATATCCCATTCGTTTCGATTAGTCTCTGATACGAGCTAACAGCTGCACGTTAAGGTCACACTCCTTCAATAGCTGAGTGTAAACATCTACAATACTTCATTCGGTCTCCATCTGAAATGAAATAAACAAACCTCCCGACCTTCTTTTGCACACCGATTCAAAATACAAAATACCAGTAATGTATCGGTTGCTTGACCTAGCTTTGAACATCATTACTCTGCCACCATTAAATTAACCCACAATTCACCTTCAACATGCATTTCGCAATACCACAATCATTCTCGCTATCTTATATCAATGTTTCCATTGTATAAGTGAAAACAAACATAATATTTGATGATACATACATGGTAATCTACTCGAAGGAAAAGTTCTATGATCAAGTATCCCATTAATTAATCGTTCGACCAAACAACCACGAGTTAAAATTTTACGAACTATAACATTTATTTAAATCTACGTTTAATACAAAGACAAAAAGAACTAATTCCGTGAGTGGTGTGGAACAAGAGTTTGTACAGATGGAATTTTTGGTGTGCCACCAATTTCGGTGAACGCTATTTACATCTGTATCATTTCTGAGCTTCACAAAAGAATATATATTAAGATATATGGTTTTTATAGAGTATATATATTTTTCCGGTTACTCTATTAACAAATAATGACTCACATCATTATTTCAAGTGATCGTTTTAGCGTAACGATCGTTTGACCATTTACTTGACGATACCTGTACTTCGACATTCTGACAAGGTCGGATGATATCAACCTCCTGATATATGTGTCTTATCCACTTATATCAAAAGCGACAACTCAAATCCAACCGCAAGTATCTCGATCGTCCAGTGTCTGCAAGCTCCCGATCGAAAGGTTAGTTTACGGAGGAGTTTTATCGAACACGACTACGCTATTGACTGGATTCGCTTAACGAAGCTCGCAAGTCTTGTTAATCAGGGGAGCCTGGGGTTGAACTTGCAATAAGTGCTCAAGCTCGCCCAGTCAAATGTCAATCCGTCTGATTAACAAAACCATCTTACCTCCAGCGCATGGCCTCGAAATCGTGCCCGCCCACAGCTGAAATAATCCCGCACCTGGGGCAATGGTAAAGACCGCTGGTCGCAGACGTACTAATTATTTCCCGTACTATATCTACCCCGAAGAGACTCTGGAGGATGAGCCATGAGAGTCCGTGCAATAGGGTTCTCTTTTTCCTTAGCGTGAACTCATCATATGCTTCAATGGTTGGCATCTCATCTTTGTACTAGGAGAGGACATATCAATAAATTGAACTTTTTGCCTTAGTAAGACATTAAGGCTAGAAAGTGGACAAATTTAGGGCTAAAAATATCTAAGGACTTTTAAATTTTTTTTAAAGTATTGCTCGGTAGCAATAGAACCAAGGTGAGTATATCAGACTGATATACCAAACACGTATTTCGGGCTTTAACAAATTCCTTCCATCCTTCATCCGTTAAGGAGCCATGTACTGACGACCAGGAAATCATCAGCTAAAATTTGCTTACCCGTTGGGCGCCATGTAATGTATTCAGGTGCGTTCTTTGAATTACATTGCTGTAATCCAAAATAATTGTCGTCGCCACGAGTGTATATTAACTGGTGAGTCGTCTTGAAACAAATAGAGTGAGTTGGTCTCCATCACCATTTGTTCAAGACGGCCAGGATCATATAGACCAGCGAAGGCAATTGTCGACTGGTGACAAAGTCACAATTAGGTGACTTATGCCCTATGGATTGCCTGAAGGTAGCGTGCATCTAGCATATAGCAAGAGCGTAGCTCGTCGGAAGGGGCGTGGGGTGCTACCTGTATCAATAGACATCGTATTTTTATTATGCACGTTAGGGGCTGAAAAGTACGGTTTGAGAAGTCCGTACTCTATCCTCAGCGGGCTGGGTAGGTTTAGGAAGAAGGAAAGTAGGAAGTCAGACTAGGAAAAAGGATTGGAAAAGATTGTAAAGGAAATGAAGAAGAAGAATACAAAGATGGAGACTTTCGACGGGAAGACCGAGGCAGTAACCATATAGATGTTTTTTTGCTGTATGTAGTAGTACATAGGTATATATATATATATAACTATACATATATTTATAGATATACACATGTCTTCATATTCATTCGTGGTAGAAAGACAGACGAGGTGCGATCTCCACTAAGATGCTTATATGCATGCTGAATATGCATGTATGAATGGGGTTGGTGGTATTTCATCGCCGAAGGATGATACTAGACCCCGTAGCCACGCGAGTACCACAGAAAGACAAAAAAAAAACTAGGTCTTCTCGAAGACGAAGTTCGACCCAAAAGTATTTACGCAATATATAGGCGAGAATTGCGCAACATCGATTTGATCACTTTTTCTTGAGGTATATGTACCACACAAAAAAAAATTGGTTTCAGCGTCAAAAATAACCGGAGATAGGACGCCCCTCTTATAGGACTTCCTATTCGTCTGAACCGTACACCGAATATATTTTCCATGCGAGAGAAGAAAAAAACAGAAGAAAAGCAAAACTTCTTCATAACAAATTTTCTTGTAAACGAAAAATTACGGTATTTTTGGCTTCGTCTCGTGGCACCGGCGTATATCTTGAGGACAATTCTGCGACGTAGGCTAATTTCTTATACCCCTTCGGTATCCACCTTTTACTTGCAGGATCCGCTGCTCTGAAGTATCCAAGAAAAAACCTAACAAGATATAAACTTCAATTTGGATCCGGGGTGTAAATTTGCTATCCAACATTTCCGCTTCCAGCCGTCGTCCAAAAATATTTCTGCGCTTTTGGGAATTCCTAAGAATTTGAGGAGCTCGAGGTGCGCATTCTTCAATTTTAACGGCCGAAAACATTTAATTTGCCCAGACCAAATTAAATATATAAAGGGACACATGGTCGGAGAAGTTGTACCCACGCGGTTACGCGTCACCCACGCCGCGTGGAAAATCAAACGGTACCTGTGGGTAAGAACCCGTTTCTTTTCATATCGACTACCACTAATGTAACGGTACGATCACTTTGCGACACCGCGTGTTCTTCGAATTTTTCAGCAGACACACAAAAACAGCAAAAGAATCCTGAAAAGGGCTTGAAATTGTCGTACGTCTAACGCGCCAGTTGCCCATGCACCGCCAAGGGGACTTTCTATAGTTAGCCTAGCCACTAGATTTCACTTTCACAAAGGAAAAGGCGTTTTAAGGCTCCGTGGTCGAAGCACGGAACTCATACATGCTTCGCATGTGGAAATAAAAGGGTTCTATCCGACCAAAATTCATTTGGGGCACACCAAAGCAATCGGAAACAGGATCTTACGAACTACCACTCACGGAAAAGGATTGCATGCATCCTAATTGGGCGATTCAAGCCCACACAAATCGCGCACTTTGCCACGCTGTGGCAAGAAGGAGGCCCTCGGACGCCACCGATCTTTTGTCACTCGACACGCGCTAAAATGACCGCACCGAACACAAAGGGGCCTTAAGGGCACCGTGGACGAAGCACGGATCAGTTGCCGGGACTCTCGTAGCCATGAAACTAAATTAAAAAAAAAACACGAGACCATTGTAAGGATAACATTCGCGGACAAGAAGACATAGTACGACACACAAAAAAAATAATCAAGCTTTTATATATAGCACAGAAACGTTATAATTTTCATAATAAAAGAATTCTTCATTCTTTTTTCCTTTTCTTTTTCTTTTCATATTCGGACTTCAATTATTTTATAAAAATTTAATCGTAATAAAAGTTACGAGCCAAGCTCTCATACCGTGTTAATAGTTGTTTTTTCCTTCAAATCTTCCTCTAAATCCTCTCGTCCTCCGCTTGTTCCGCGTTGTTTTTTTGTCGTTTTCCCCGATCCGACGAAGGGATCTCTATCCAGCTCTTGATCAGCTGTTTTTTTCCTCGTTCTTCCAGTATCCGGCGAAGGGATGTAGGGTAGATTTTCCTCTTTCCGTTTTTTTTCTTGTATTTATCCCACCGTCACTGTTTAAAAGTTCAACTACGACTCTTCACCTTTTTCTTTTTCACCCGCCATGTTTAGGTTTAAGAAGGGGCGCAGCGCTAGGACCGCCGCACTCACTAGGCGGCTTACGGGCACATTGCGATCCTTTCAGGTCCTCGTGGGCTATTTTACTATCTCAGAAATATTCCAATTCTCTGGAGAACTTTACCAATTTGCCATACCCTTCCGACCTCAAATCCTCAATGCTCTCAAAGAAGAGACTACCCATTAATCTAAAGCGCCTTCTAGCGATCTCCGGGCATTCACACAAAATGTGAGTGATGTCCTCCACAGCATACAGGTCGTGGCAGAACCTGCACATATCCGACTCCACTATCCCTAGCCGCATAGCGTGTTTCCCCAGCATGCAGTGCCCCGTCAGTGCTCCAACGAGCAGGCGCAGTCTCTCTCTATCTCACTTTAAAACATTCTTAGTCTTTTGACTATCCAACTCGGGCCACAGAGATCTACAAATCCTGCAGCTTGCTAGCCCTTCCCACCTAGAGTTGGTGGCTATTTTGGAGTGCTCACCAATTCGCGCTTTGATACCGCAAACGGGTGGACTAACTTCCTCCTCTACTCTACCAATCGATGTTGATCCCGATCTAGCAAGCTCATCCGCTCTTTCGTTCCCTAGTATATTACTATGCCCTGGCACCCAGCAAATCAGTACTCTGTTCTGACTACAAAGTACCTTTAGCACTTCTCGACAGCGCTTTACCAACTTGGATTTAATGGTTACCGATTCCAGAGCCTTTATGGCCGCCAGGCTGTCAATGTAGAGTGAAGTATTCTGATCGCATATCTCCCCCATTAACAGGATGTTTGCTGCCTGTAACACGGCCAAAATTTCCGCCTGGAAGACGCTGCATACATCTGGCAACCTAAACGACTTCTCTACACTCAGCTGCTCCGAGAAGACGCCAGCGCCAGTGCCGCATTCCATTTTTGATCCATCCGTATAAACGGAGATTTCCCCTTCACGTATTACTCTATTGTTCTCCCAGTCCACTCTACTAGGATAAGCAATTTCGTATGGCTTCCCAAAATCCAACCCCGGAATTGAGTGGTCCGTACTAATATCTGCAGCATGGCTTCCCATGAAGCTAAGAATGGAGCTGTGCCCCTTAGAGCTTCTCCTAAAAAGGGCACAGCTCGATAGCCTAACTGCTGTATTTGCCGCTACCTGTTTTACAAAGATGTCCAATGGCAATAGATGCAAAAACACCTCCAACGCGTCAGTAGGAGTTGTGCGAAGGGCTCCCGTGACCATAACACAGGCAGTCCGTTGCACTTCTTCCAATTCCCTGTGATTGTACTTTTTATCCATGGCTTTCCACCACACCACTGCCCCATAAGTCAGAATAGGTCTCACAACCGCCGAGTACAACCAGTGCACTATATTTGGTTTAAGCCCCCAGCTTTTCCACACAGTCTGCTTACACGCGAAAAGCGCATTATTTGCCTTCTTAACGCGCTCCTGAATATTTAATTTCCAGCTGAGCTTCCTATCCAGAATTAGTCCCAGATATTTAGCTTGTTCCGATGGTCTAAGCTCCACGCCTTCGAGCTTCAGCAGCCTAAATGCCGGAATTCTATGCTTCCTTGTGAATAGCACCAATACAGTTTTAGAAGCATTCACCCCAGGCCACTTCTTCTAGCCCACTGGCTGAGTGTGCGAAGTGCTGATTCCAAAATGCTCGTCAACGTATCCAAAAACTTGCCCCTAGCGATCACTACAATGTCGTCTGCATATGCCACGACCCTTATTCCCTGTTTTTCAATTTCCATGAGAACCTCGTTCACAACAAGGAGCCAAAGAAGGGGAGATATCACCCCTCCTTGAGGCGTTCCCCTCGAGGCCTGTCTTCTAACCATGCCTTGTATCATATTCGCAATCACGATTCTGGTATTCAGAAGAGTCGTTAGCCAACTTGCCAATGCCTCCTCTAATCCTATGCTAAACAGTGCTACCCTAATTGCTTCCACTGTCACGTTGTTGAAAGCCCCCTCTATGTCCAGGAAAGAGGCTAAGGCAAATTCCTTATACTCCAGGCTAGATTCTATAGACCCCACTACCTCGTGCAGGGCTGTGTCTACAGATTTCCCTCTCATGTAGGTATGTTGTGCGCCCGACAGCATCCTACTTCCACATAGATTCCGAATGTGCGTTTCCAAAAGCCTTTCAAGTACTTTGAGCACAAAGGACGATAGACTGATGGGTCGAAAGTTCTTTGTTGTTGTGTGGCTGGGTCTGTCGGCTTTCGGGATAAAGACGACACGCGCCTCCCGCCAGGCATATGGGACGTACCCCACCGACAGGCAGCTCCTATAAATATTGCTTAGCCGGATTGCCCCAGAAGCTCTTTGTAGCATGATTGGCCTGATGCCGTCTGGTCCTGGTGATTTGTAGGGAGCAAAAGATCGACCATCCCTCCCGAAACACTCCCTTGATGTGTCAGTGAAGCTTCATTTCCCAAGTAGTGCTCATCCAGTGATGAGCTACCAGGGAAGTGAGTGGACATCAAAAGCTCTAGCGTCTCTTGACTGGTTTCCACCCATGTTCCGTCATTCCGCCTAATGTAGCTCGGGGCACATGGCTCCTTGGAGAGTAGCTTCCGTAGCCTTGACGCCTCACTGTTACCGCTAATAGACTCGCAGAAACCTTTCCACGACTCCCGTTTACGCTTCCTAATTTCATACTTGAAGACTCTGAGACCGTCTTCCTACCTGTCCCAGTCCGCCTCATTTCCGTACCGTTTTGCCTTATTAAAAAACTTTCTGCTAGCCTCCCTTAATTTCCTAAGCTCGCCATTCCACCAGTGTGGATTAGCTTTCTTAGGGGCCCTAGGCAGCGGACAGGACCTTTCAAAAGCGTTAACTAACACTGCATTGAAAACTCCCACGCACTCCTCAAACTGATCAACACACCTCAGTTCCCCCGAAGGAGGCGGCAAATCCGACTCCGTAATCCTGTGGAACATGTCCCAATCCGTCTTCCTGGGATTCCGTGCCGGCTGAAGTCTCGCCTGCTCGAAATTAATTTCGAAGAGAATCCAACAATGGTCCGAAAAAGATGGTCTGTCCGAGACCTTCCATTTTTCAACTCTCAAAGTATTTGAGTTTGTGGCAAGCGTGATGTCTAGCACTTCCTTTCGGTTCCTAACTATGAACGTAGGGTCTGACCCTGTGTTGCAAATCTTAAAGTTGGTACTCATAATAAAATCAAAAAGAGACTTACCCCGTTCGTTGGTGTTAGTACTTCCTCACTGCGTGTGGTGTGCGTTCGCATCGCATTCGATGACCGTGTCCCATATGTTACACAATGCGAGCTCCCGCACTGCTGCCGCTGGAACTTCCGCGCTGTCGTATGGTAGGTAAGCCGACGCCAGACACATTGATTTACCCTTCTTCCTTTCAATGATAACTGCCGTTATATCCGCATTACTGTAATTATTCAATAAAAAAGTCTTTAGCTCCATTTTTATTAATATACATGCCCTGGGTTTACCTTCACCTTTCTTGTAGTATAGCTTATAATTCCGGAGCTTAAGTCCTTGGATAACGTTCTTTCCGTTGACCCAGGGCTCCTGAATTAATGCTACAGAGACTCCCTTCTCTGCCATGTAGGCCGCCAAACACGCGGTTGCCACCTTAGTATGATGGAGGTTTATCTGTATGACCTCCAACATCAGTGGGAACCGCATCCTCAATACCCCTCTTCTGTAGGGATGGTTTTACCATGACCCTGCCCAGTCCGAACCTTACCATCCCTTTGCATTCCTCCAGGTATGGCATCGAATCCCTGCTAAGAGCCAGGAGGAAGTGCTGGCCAAACTCCTGCTTCAGCCCCACCTTAAGCACCTTCCAGCTGTCCGCTTTAAGATCCCTATTCTGGAATTTAAGAAGGTCCAGAACCTTTTCTCCTTCCAGGTATGGTCTGGGAATCCATACCCATGCCTTGAGCAGGATGTACTTCCCCAGTTCAGACGGAGGAACCGCCTTAATCCTGGCGCCCTCCCATAATTCGCCCAGTACGGCAACCACCCTAGCAATCAGTTCCTTGGAGGCTTCATTACCGCAAACGATAATTTTGTGCCCTCCATCCCAGCCTGCCCCGTCAAACCGCAGGTCCATATCAGGACCGCCTGCTCGTTATTGGGTCAGCAATGCATCGAGGATCTTGCCCTCAATTTGCAGCCACTGATCCATGAGGAGCCATCCACTGGGTTCCCGATCATTAACCAGGGCGATGCGGAGCTTATCCTCAACCGTGCTTGCCTGGAAGGACGTAGAAGCCTTAGCCTTCTTCGCCTCCCCCGCAACCACCATGTCGTCAGATCTGACCCGCTTCGCCCTGAAGCCATCCTTCTTTCCCTCCCACTTAGACGTCGAGGGTCCAGCCACCGCTTGGGTTGAGCCCCCCGAGTTGAGCCCCCCGAGTTAAGCCACCCGAGGTTACCCGCCATGTTACTTCTGGTGGTCCCTTTATTCACCACCTTGCCTGTGTGGTGAAAACAAATTTCTTTTTGGTAATCGATTCACAATGTAGATGGTTAGATCATTTGCCCAGTAGGCAAATCAAGTATTGTAAATTTGGCATTCCATTACAACATGCTGGAATTGTAAGCGGGAAGGGCACGGATATCGTGACTGTTGGGAGGCCATAAAGAGCATCTTCTGCTTTGGATGTGGGCGGGCTGGCGCTCTAAAGCCCAAATGCATCCATTGCAAGGCGGGAAACGGCCGAAGGGACGGAAGAACAACAGGTTCCTCTCGTTCGAGTACTGCAACACAAACTATAGTTCGACACCCCGATTCTAATTCCCAATTTAATTTAGAAATCCCTATTAAGAAAACTTTAACCAATTTTTCAACCACTCATGATATTACTTTTTGCGGTGTTACCAAGCCTATCACCTTATACATTGTGCCGAGCCTGTCGCAGAAATTGTACCTGGGGGTAGATTTCTGGCGATCATTCCAACTAGCTCCTAGCATCATCAGCGCGGTCGATACTCCCGATACTGCATCGCAGCTGATGGCTCCGGATGCCCACCATTTAACGCCCACAGACGTAAAGAGGTTGGAAATGGTAAAGTCCAAATTTCCATCATACGAAGTATACGGACTCGGTGTGACCAACGTCGAGCAACATAGTATAGACGTTGGTAATGCAAGTCCCATCAAACAGCGTCACTATCCTGTGTCTCCTGCGATCCAAAAACTCTTATATGACGAGATCGATCGCATGAGAGCACTTGGCGTCATAGAGACCTGCCAGAGTGCATGGAGTTCGCCTGTGGTTCTCGTAAGGAAGCCAGGCAAGGATAGGTTATGTTTGAACTCGCGCAAAGTCAATAGTGTGACGAAGAAGAACGCATATCCATTACCACACATTGATGGTATTTTAAGTCGTTTGCCGCAAGCCAATTTTATTACCAGCCTAGACCTCAAAGACGCCTTTTGGCAGATTCCTCTCGAGAACAAATCCAGGGAGTACACTGCGTTTACCATTCCTGGCCGGCCTCTATATCACTACAGTCGCATGCCTTTTGGGCTATGCAACGCGCCGCAAAGGATGTGTCGTTTGATGGGCAAAGTCATCCCACCCGAGCTGAAGGAGCAGGTGTTCGTATATTTGGACGATCTGCTGTTAATTTCTGAGGATTTCGATACTCATTTGATTTTATTGGCCGAAGTCGCAGATTGTTTGCGAAAGGCTGGCCTAACAATTAACGTCAACAAGAGTAAATTTTGTCTGAGAGAGGTGAAATATCTCGGATACATCGCTGGAGAAGGAGGCTTGAAAACTGATCCCAACAAAGTTTCAGCCATCGTCGGTTACCCTTCGCCTAAGTCCGCACGTCAAGTTCGACGCTTCCTTGGGATGGCATGCTGGTATCGACGATTCGTTCCCAACTTTGCTGCTACTGTTTCACCAATTTCAGACACTCTAAAGAAGTCCAACCAGTTTGCTTGGACTACAGAGGCACAAACTTCCTTCCTGTTAGTGAAAGACTTGTTGACGAAAGCCCCCTTATTAATCAATCCAGATTTTAAGAGGCCTTTCGTAATTCAATGCGACGCCAGTAAGTCGAGTGCTATGCAGCTGTGTTGAGCGTGAAAAAATTTCGAGCCTATGTGGAAGGGACTGCGTTCAAAGTCATTACGGATCACGCAAGTCTCAAATGGCTCATGTCGCAGAAAGACCTACAAGGACGGTTGGCAAGATGGAGTTTGAAACTTCAGGGCTGCGACTTCACAATCGAGCACCGACGAGGGAGCCTGAACATTGTACCCGACGCTCTCTCTCGCGTATACGAGGAAGGATTAAACGCACTGATTGCCGTGGCACCGATGGTGGACATGGATTTTCCAGAATTCTCTGGCAATGAATATAAAGAACTAGTGTCCACTGTCGATGCGAACGCCGATCGGCTTCCTGACGTATGCGTGAGGGATGTTTTCGTGTACAAGCGCACAGAGCCTCACAACGGTGACCCGATTGCTGAAGACAGGGCCTGGAAGTTATGGATTCCATCGAGTCTTACGTCAACTGCGATTGCTCAGGCGCATGAGGCAGACACCACGGTCCATGGTGGTTATGCCAAAACGCTAGAGCGAGTCAGGCGATTTTTGTACTGGCCCGGAATGGCTACACAAGTACGCACCTACGTTCTGGCGTGCGACACTTGTAAAAAAACAAAGTCCCCGAACAGACCTCTACGAGCGCCAATGGGAGAACCTTTCCAGACGGATCAGCCATTCCAACACCTTTACATCGACGTGCTCGGACCATATTCGCGTACCAAACGGGGTAAAATCGCAATTCTTATCGCCTTGGATCACTTCACCAAGTTCCTACTTTTACATCCTTTGGGGCGGATCACTGCTGAAGAGATCACCAACTATTTGGAGGGGCAGGTCTTCCATACGTTTGGAACACCTGAGACGATCCTCTCCGATAACGGCTCTCAATTTAGGTCGATTGTGTTTAATTCCATGCTGACCAAATACGGAGTTAAACACCAGTACACCCCGAGCTATTCACCGCAAGCGAATGCTTCGAAGCGTGTCAATCAGTCCATCCTGGTCGGAATTCGTGCATTCATCACTGATGACCAAACACGATGGGATGAGAATCTAAGCAAAATTGGATGTGCCCTTCGGAGCTCACTCCACCAAGCCACTGGATTTTCTCCTTATCAGGTTTTGTTTGGAAATCACATGATGCTGCACGGGAAGGACTACGAACTGCTGAAGCATTTGCGAGCGTTGGGAGAGTCAAATGTACAGCTTCAACCTCGCGAGGGAATTCCTATCGTGAGACAACTGGTGCAGGCGAAAATAAGGGTCGCACATGAGGACAGCAGCAGGCGTTATAATCTGCGTGCTGCTCAAACACAATTTTGTGTAGGACAAGAAGTATTCCGAAGAAATTTTTCCTTGTCTCACAGCCGCGCAGAATTATAACGCCAAGATGGCAAAGAAGTTCCTCAAGTGCAGGATTCGTCGTGTGCTAGGAAACTCACGATATGAATCGGAGGATCTACTCATCTATCTACCACTCCAAAGATCTGAGGCAGTGATCCGAGGGGTACAACACCTATTGCCCGGCACTCAGTCGTGCGCACGAGACTCTGGAGCGACAACCTTTTTTAGTCTGTTCAGCGCTGGGAAACCAACGGCGAACCGACTAATGGTGTTGGGTTGTCATTGAATGCGCTTGCAAACAACGACACCAACTTGCGCACACACACACAAAACTTAACGAAGGGATTTGACCGTTACTTGGTAAAGGCCGGAAGCGAGGCTAACGGAGTGCCAACGACCGTGAAAACGAAAGTCATCGCGTGGAATTCACACAATTGACACCGCGAAGTAATCTGATCGTGAACAAAAGAAAAATTTTGGAATTGAGGTGATTTTTGATACCGCTTGTTGCACGTTGCGATTTAGTTTGACCTCGCGCTGCCGCCCTTCCGAAAAAGTGCAGTGACAAGTGTTGCAAAGCACGGATAAAATGTCGAGAAATTGTTAAAAGTCTCCGGCGTCAGTGCATTTTGTGGTAATTGCTTTCGTCCGCGTAGCCATCCTACTTAAAAAGAAAAGAAATCATGGCTTGTTTCTTGTGGTTTGCAAGAGTTCAGTGCCGTCGCGTTCAGGTTGCGAAGCGCCCCATTCGGCGGAGCACCCCAAGACGGTTCTCCCTCTTGGTCGTCCGTCTTCTTTCCCCTTGCTTGACTTCTGTTGCCGTCCGTTTCAGCAGCAACGCATACCAAGTTGGTTGCGGCCTTTTATTGGTAATGTTCCGCACACAAGTGTTAAAAGTGCGTATTTTCAGTAAATCGGCTGGGACGGTAGTTCATAATTGCATCAAAACCCTGTGGAATTCGTGTCAATGGCGCTTCAAGTTGCCCAAATTCAATTGTTCATATCCTGTTCGAAGTCGAAATCGAATGAGTGCCGATTCAATCGAATGGTCGATCATAATCGGAAAATGTAATCGCTGTGCGGATAAAAGTTTAAAGAACTATCATGCGTGGTCGCATCGATAATGTGCTCCGCATTTGCTCCGATCCGTAATATTACATACGGAACAATTCGTTAAGAACCAAATTAGCAATTACATTTGCTATCATTTTCGTCAGCTCGCTTGCAGACAATCCTCATAATTTTTTTTCAGGACAAATTAAATATACAAAATGAATTTTTAAAACAAAATTAAATATACAAATTGAATTGTTAAAACAAAATTATATATACAAAATGAATTTTTAAAACAAAATTAAATGTACCAAATAAATTTTTGCGTTGCCTATCTTTCGTATGACCCGACATTTAAGGAATTTATTCGCTAATTTCGCGTTGAAACCTTTCGACGCATCGCTCAAGGCAAAATTTCTTCGGAAGATTTCTTGTCCGGGTACGAAATTTGTTTCACGGGATTTTAAATTGTAGCGCGACGCGTATTTCCGATGCGTTTCATCTAATTTATAACGAACATCCTCCCTTACTAATTGTAACTGATCTGGCATGGGACGGGTGGTTGCGTTTCGGATGGGTTTAGTAGGACGTATTTCGTGAATTGATCCAATATGATCAACAAATTTGTATTTCCGGATTTCGACCATGGATATGGTCCCATAAGATCCATATAAATCCGTTGCCAAGGCCTACATGGAGTTATTTGTGATTTCTTTGGTGGTCGTAGTACCATGTTAGGTGCTTTGGTTTGTTTACAGACATCACATTTCCCAATGTAGTCTTTTACTTGTATCGCCATACGTGGCCAATAATATTTTGAGCGTAACCGATCCAAAGTTTTATTAATTCTACCACGAGATGATAAAGGTGGATCATGTGCATTGACAATGAGATTAGCGGTCAATTCTTCCGGTACCCATAATTTCCAAAAAGAAGTATGAAGGTTTTTTGCATTCTGAATCGTAATCATCATACCCATCAACACACTTTACGTCAGGTAAATTACTCAAATTATCGTTTACAACTTCTTTTAACTGGTTGTATTTTTCCGAGCTAAACCAAGATGAAGAGAGATCAATTTCTTAGTAGATATCAACTATACGGGCGTATGTAATTATGCGACCTATCGCGGTAAAGTTTAAGAGGTGTATTTTTTCCCAAATTTTTTTTTTTTACTAGCTGCAATAATAGATGTTGACAGGCGAGAGATATCTAGGCATTCTGCAAAATTCACGAAACTCGCAAAATGAAATTTGGCACCTAAACTTCTTTTTGGCTATGGAGTATATAACTTAAGCGAGATAACGAAGTAAAAACTTAAACTTTTTCATCTGTCTCATTAGGGTCAAGACTCAATATATCGAAAAGACATTTAGCCTTTGTTTAAAATTTTGAAATAGAGTCCAACTTGAGAAGTAGTATACCAGAGTTTCTGTAAGCTTCGTGATTTATTATTATTATTATTATTATGAAATAATTAGGCAGGCAGCATGCTGATATGCCTAATATCCAATGTGGTATACAAATTCACATTTTAGACTTATAGGTATATCCAGATATAATGATATGAATTATATGAAAAAAGAAAAGAAGAAAAATGTATAACGAAAATAAACAAGAAAAAGTTAAATAAAATTCAAATGTAAAATTCAATTTCAAAAGAATGTTTTGACCAAAAAATAGAAGAAAAGTAAAAACAAAAAAAAACAAATAAAAACCATTTTGTATTAAAGAGAGAGTTGAAGTTATCCAAACTATTTTTAAAGCTGATAGTAGTAGATGCGCCAATTACTTCACTTGGTAGGTCGTTCCGCTTGTCCACTACCCGATTGGGCAGAAAATTGCGAAGAGGAATTGTACTCGAACTTTGGATTGACTTTTTAATTTTATCTTTATGTCCTCTTAGCTGACAATTTGTGTTTTTAGTATACAACCTCGTAATATCTTCACAATTGTAGTGACCGTTTAAAATTTTAAAAGTTTCGATAATATCGCCGCGTTGACGTCTATTTTCCAGCGTCGGAAGACGAAGATACTGCAACCTTTCTTCGTAGTTTAAGTTTTTTACTTCCCGAGGGATTTTTGTCGCAAGTCGTTGCACTTGTTCTAGTAGGTATATGTCCTTCTTAATATATGGATTCCATATTTGGAACGCAAATTCCAGAATTGGTCTAACGTAAGCTTTGTAGATTTTTAGAAACAAGTCCGCTTTAATATTCTTAAATGTTTTTCTAACCAAATATAGCACTGAGTTCGCCTTTTTCGTTATGTTCACTATATGGTCTTCCCATTTTAAGTCACTTCGAATAGTAGTAGTAGTAAGACATACACTTTTGACACATTTCTCAGCACATGCGGCTAAACTAGTACACTTCTCACCCTACAATATATGACCAAAGTGTCGGTGGCTGAAAGCAAAAAACCGTGTGCAGATAGCTCACTTGCTAGTGTGTGGGTGTGCGAGGAGAGTGCGCCTAGTAGTAAGACATACACTTTTGCATCATTTCTCAGCACGTGCGCTAGGAACAGGCTATACCACTACATGTCCAAAGTGTCGAGGGCCAGAGTGCTAAAAGTGTATGACAATACCGGGGGTTTTTTGTACGGGGATCCGGTTTTAGCGATGACGGGGTGCCTGTAGCGATATGCGCGGGCTAGTGTGTGTGCGGGATTGCGTGAGCATGAGGGCTTGGAGCGGGGTTTCGGTGTGGGGGATGGCCAGGGGCTTGTTTTTTGCGGGGCATGGATGAGTTTTTTCAGGGGTGCTTATTTTTTCGGTGGCTGGTTTTCTGTGTGATGACGTGATCGGAGTGAGGAGTTTGATTGTATATTTTGGAGAGAGAGGAGTATATGGACGGATGTCGAAAGTGTCGTTCTATTGTATGAAGACTATTCTGAAAAACAGCTGACGTGCATGTAGGTACGTCGGATTAATGTTCCTTCTTGATGCAACTTTAATGCAGTGTGTATTTTTTCTTTTTTATGCGATCTTTTCCGTTCTTCTGAACTTGTAAGACGACTGTTATCGGTTTTATTTCGTCATGCGTCGTATGAAATGCATGTAGATATGTTCGTATCGAACAGAGTTGCATGTTTTGATTTCGGTAATTGCTTATTCCCTTTTAGACTCTGATCTTCTTTTTACATCTGATGCATGAAATGTTTTTTTTCTGAGTGAGGTTCGCCATGATACTTTCTTATGATGATTTTTATATGGGTGAATTACCGTGGCAATATTAAAAACAAGTTCTCAGCTTGTTTGTTGTCGATCGTCTTGCTTTGTGATTATCGTTGTGGCTATGGGTAAGGTGCTGGATGGTAATGATGGAAATGAAAGTAAAAGTTCTCATTTTTTAAAATTTATTCAAAACGATATAGAAGTTTTACAATGTGCACAGTTTGATGGAATTATTCTACAAGAGCTTAACTTTATTTTGGTTACTACTAAATTGATTATATTTCTTAAATAATATAGGGGTCAGTAATTGCTCCATTTGAAGACACCGACGTTGAAACCTTAATCGATCTAGTGCGCAAGATTGCCAATTACCCTTTCTACTGGATCTAAATGCATACCCCCAGGCAATCATGTATTTGATCGAAACATGATCTGAAAAGCGAACATGCTTATAATCTGCAGATGACATCGTAGAGGTTGAGGAATTCAATCACCAGAAAAAATATCAGAAATAATAGAATAACACACTTCAGCACAATAGATAATGATGGTAGATAAGATCTGTGTGATTTTTTAAAAGGCTTTCCATATGGCCCGCAAACGTCCCTGCCGCTGGCAAACACACAGTCTGGAGATAAACGTAAATGTTGGGCTTCCACATCAGATGGTGTAGACAATGCACTCATTGTCAGGGCGCAAAAGAAGCACTTGACGAAATCCTTTAAGTTTGTGTAAAAGAATCCGCTTTTGACCAGCTTAAGAACCTTCCTGTCCTCCAGATCAAAATTTTTGAATGGCTTTAGACGGTCGTATTCGTGTCTTAAGTTCAGCATATTGACTAAAAATCGAGTGTTATAGCACGTCTTTTATACCAATCCAGGAATTATGCGATGAAGGAAAGCCGAGCCATTTCACGTAAACCTGATTCCCCCTCCTTTTTAGAATCTCTTCTTCAAGGTATACATCGGGATGTTTGACCCTTATTAACTCTAGCTCGTAGAACCCTCCTTGTATTATGTTCCCCTCATAGTCTTTGAGTATGTAAGTACGTGGCTCTGTATTCTTTACTTCGTCTATTTGAAATATTTCGGTGGACCAGTTGGGGGTATATCCCTTCTCAAATACATGCTTGTACTTACTTACACGTACATGGTTTCCTTTTCTGTATTTGGGGGTGGACGAGACCTTTACCTTACGGTAGTTATCTCCAAGAATTTGAGCCTCATTCGATGGTCCAACATCTATAGAACGCATTTTTATGGTACGATGCTTCGTTCTATTGTATTTGTCTATTAGTCCTTTTAGTAAACCAGTCCACTTATAGCTGCCGTTCATGCTAAACTCCTTCCACATCAGGTTTTTTAGTGTTCGATTGAATAGCTCTACAATTGAGGCTTTTAATTGGCTAAAGGTGGAGTAGTGGTTGATTTCATATTTTTTCATCAAATTGCGAAATGCTTTATTAAAAAACTCATTTCCATCATCTGTCTGTAAATTTCTTGGGAAACGTCGCCCATTAAAAGTTGTTTGTATTGCCTTGATAATCTCCCCAGCACTTTTATTTTTAAGTGGTAAGGCCCACGCATATTTGGAGAATGTGTGTATTACTGTTAGAAGAAAATTAAAGCCCTTATTCTTAGCTGAATAAGAGCTCATATCCACTAAATCCGCCTGCCATAAGTCATCTATCCCGCGGTCACCCGACGGCGTCTAAAATTTCTACGTGCTGTCTTATGTAGTTCGTTAATAACCTGTCTTCTGCTCATTTCACCATGCCTATAAATAGAGGACTTGTTTGCACATGTTTTATATAGAATCCAGTATAGAAGATGATGCTTTTTGAGCATCCGTTTACCATGATGATTGCGGGACCGTCAGGAAGCGGTAAGATGACGTTTATTGAAACGTTACTGGAAAACACATCACTCATTAGCACTCCGATAAAAAAGATTATGTGGTGTAATGCCGAGCGACGTGCCATTCCTTCGCATTTACCATTTCAAAATATTGAGTATTTAAATTCTATACCGGAAGATTTTATAAACGAAACTAATGAGTCAACATTAATCGTACTAGACGATATGATGCTAAATGCATTTTCAAAGCAGGTTTGTGAACTTTTTACATAAGGGTCGCACCATAGGAATTTTTCAGTAATACTTGTAACACAGAATGTCTTCCATCAGGGCAAGTTTTGTCGAGATATCTCGCTTAACTGTAAATACATGGTCGTTTTCAAAAATCCCCGCGATAAAAGTCAGTTCCTTCATTTGGCCAGGCAGATTTACCCTGAAAATAGTGCAGAGCTAGTGAGAATATATAAAGAAATTACTCAGACACCTCACGGGTACTTGCTATTAGATCTGACTCAGTCTACCAACGATTTATTTAGATTCAGAACGGATATCTTTAATAAAAGATTTGTAACGTGTTATTGTTCAGGGACTGATTTAAACAATAAAAATGGTGTCACGAATGAAACGCTTGAAGAACAACAAACATATGCTATATGTTCTCAAAAATGCTAGTCCATGTTTAAGGAAGGCTATCATGAAAAAGGCAGATCCTGAAGTGATCAAGACTATTTGTGAAATTACACTAAACACGCTGAAGGGGAATCATGTGCCATGTCGTAAAATATTTATCAGTCTATGCAAGTATAAAAAGAGCATGCGAAGGTTAGTTGATGCTAGACGATCTGTACCTAGACAGCGTAAGATCTTTGTACAGCAAGGAGGCTTTCTACCAATCCTGATAGGGAGTGTACTTTCAAGTGTTATTGGTTCGTTGATTGAAAAATATGCATAGAAAGAGCGTTCTTAATAAGATGTTTCTTCTTTCACCAGAAGTATATGAACAGTTAAGGGGACAGATAGAAGATGGAGTTGGCCTGTACATCTTCGATAAGACTATACATGGCATATTGAGAAATAAAAAACTATCTGACGAGACTAAATGGTATAATTATAGGAACACGCTGATAAAGTTTCTTAATGCAAAGCGTAAAGGAAGACAGATTCGTGAAGAGAAATCTCTCGCGTTTACGCCAGAAGTAAAGTTAGGAAATCAGAAAAATTTACGAGATAATGCGACACAGACGAAGTTTGCTTTCAAAGAGGAAATGTCAACACAAACTTCTCCGATTAAAAATCCCGATCCGTTTTACAGTATGGCTGAAGATATTTTTGAGGCAGGTGACATGACGTCACCAAAGTATAATAGTTCTAGTGCGGAAGAGATAACCCCGCCAAGGCGATCATTATCGCCTCGGTTCAAAAGACGATTATCTGTAAGCGGTATAGCTAAAAGTTTAAAACCGGCTTCAAAGTTTCGTAAGACTACTCCTGAAGTCAAGAGCGTGGAAAAAGAGTATAGAGTTATAACAGATGATGACGGTATAACGCAGTATACTATACCGAGTGAAATGGAGGTTGATGAAGCTGCATGACTTATAGACGAACTAGAACAGAAAGAAGGAGCAGAAAAGCCAGAACAGAGAACGCCTGCCAAACAGCTTATATTAAGGCCTTCACGACTAGAAAATGCTTCATTTAGTACAGACGAACAGTACCCTATAGCTGGGCGTTTAAAAAGAAGAACTGAACGAATCGGAAGTGCACCAAATATTTTCTGGGAAAGACTTTAAAAATGCCTGTAAGCATAAGAGAAAACGAATTTTACATAGGCCTTCTAAGTAATAATTCTATGGACATATACAATGAAAATACTTTGTCGACCTTCACAAATATACTTCCTAATACTTGTAAGTTAGACGGTGGATGGACTGTCGGAATGACAGAAATTGCATTAGCAAATCGTAAATCGAGATCTGTTGAAAAGCGAGATGGAAAACGGTTCATAGATGATAAAAAAGCAAAAGGTACTAGTAAAAAGGTGAAGAGAGCTGCTACAGATGCACTAAAGATTAATGCTTTTGTAAAAACAGTGTATGGTTTGCCTATTTATCTTAAATGGAGTTACCAACAGTTATTAAATTTATGTTACAATAAATGAGATATGAACTTTTCTTCTTTCTTATCTTCGTTTAACGACGCAGTTGTTCCCTATTGGGCTGCTGATACCTTTGCAGATTTTAAAGAGGGTTTGTATAACAGCTTGGTAACTGATTGAACTGATCGAAAGATCCCTGATACTAACAAAGACGAACGGGTTTATAGAGCGGAAGATTTCTATTTACACACTTATCAGGATAATGACGTTGCGGATATTGTAACTTTAGGAGCTCACGAATATGACTCGTTTCATTATCTTTTCAATAGTATAATTGGACAGATTCCTAGAGAAAAGCACAATTATAAAGCACTATTACACATGATAGACTATTACATACCTCCAGTGCTCAGTATAAGTGAAAAGCTCGGGGAAAGTGTCCCAAAGAAGCTTGACTCTTTAGATTTAGAGATAAAAGAATTGAAACTTAAAATAAAGATAAAGTATCCTCTACCAACGCCCATTAATGTTAATGATTTAGTTGGGCTTTTTGTCGCGAATATACAGTATGATGACGAAACTATAGAAAATCAGATCAAATTAGGAAAAAAACTTTTTTTTTATTCAAACTCTAACTGACCTGGGGAAAGAGGCATCTACCTTTGAGATACCGCACAAGCGCACAACTACGGATAAAAGTATAATATTAAAAGTTCCTTATAAAAAACTACCCGATGGTACCCTGTTAACGACAGGTGTGCCTATAGATTTGAAGAAGAAAGACTTATCAGGATTCATTACCGATATATTCTTTCAAACGCCTGTGAAGGAGCGTGATGTTAGTGTCCTTGCCGAGGAGGTAGGCAAGTCGTTTGAAAAAATCTCAGTAGAAGAGGAGAAGAAGAAGGATACTTTAGACAGAATAGCCGCATTAGAAGATACCATTATCGAAATAAAGAGCAGATTTCCTCGAGAACTAGCAAACTGTAGCTACAGTAGAATGCAAGGATGTAGGGATAATACACGTGTACACTGATATCATTCGCCCCCAAATAGTAGGAAATAAATTAGTGAGGAGTCTGCGTATGATTCCGTTGAAAGAATGTGATAACATCTTCAGGTTTGAGCATGTAGAATACTATCCTCTGGAAAAGACCTACATTGAAAGTGTCTCCATAAAGATAACCGATGATCAAGGCGAATTAATCGATTTCATCTCCGGCTATATCCCGACATATGTGATGCTTCACTTCAAAAGACAATAAAGTATAAATATTCAGACGCGTATAAGGGATCTTCATAGTGCACATTCAAATCGGTATGAATTCACATTACACAAGATATTATTTAATTCAAATCGGTGCTGGTTTGTCGGATATAGGCGATGTTTATCGATCCCCACTGATTTACCAGCGCGGAAGGGGTATTGGTAGCTTCTTCAGCGGATTACTACGTTATTTACGACCTTTGGTCTCCTCAGGTGTAAAAAGTATAAAGGAGCAAGCTGTAAAGACCGGAAAAAACAATATTATCAGAAGTGGGAAGTAAGCCTCTCAAGAACATTTTAAAAGAACAAGGACAAGCCGCTACTCAAGATCTGATGCAAAAGGGCGTGAAAAAACTCTTTGACAGTATGGGTGGAGAGGGTGTGAAAAGGCGTATGGCTATAAAAAGGGCTAATCCGTTTTCGGCAGCACAGTTAAATACAGCTCTTAAACGTAGAAAACCTACCAAGTCCAAGAGAAAATCTATTAAGAAAAGACCGGCAACCAGTAAAAATAAAAAAGTTCAGAATAAAAAACGTAAGCGCTTGTTGGATATATTCGATAAGTAAGAAGAATGCCCTCGTACAGAGAATGTATGAAATCTGAATTAGATTTATTCAAGGCGCCACTGATACAAGCTAATATTTTAAAAACCGAAGAAGTTTCATACAAGCCGATAGCATCTCTTAATAACTCTTCAGTTCTGGAATTCGTCTCGCTAGGACATGGGGATACGTATCGCGATTTATCCAGTATCTACCTTCGCTTAAAAGTTCAGCTAATTAAGTCAAAAGGTGGGAAAGAAGAATTTTACACTGGCAAAGAAAAAACAAAAGTTAAGGATCCAAAGGTTGAACATGAAGAGACAAGTGACCCAATTGGCGTAGTTAACAACCTAATGCATTCATTTTTTAGGCAATGCACAATACAATTAAATGGCAGACCTATTGCGCAAACTGACAACAATTACCATTACAGAGCTTACATTGAAAACTTATTGAATTACGGTAGAGATGCTTCAACAACGCATTTAGAATCTGTAGGATGGTATCTCGATCAAGATGGTATGGAAATGATTGAAGATGACCAAGCAAAAGCGATCGTCCTAGTGTATTTAATGAAGGATATCTCAAACGATCTGATTTGCTCTCGAAAAGTAATGTGGTTGAGTTTATGGGAAAGATTCACGGCGATTTACTCAATCAAGATAAGATACTTTTGAATGGGGTGGATTTCAGACTTTCACTTTCTCTGGAAAAACCCGAATTTTACCTACACTCAAAAGATGACGGGAACTCGCCGCAAATTAAAATTATTGATGCCACAATGTATATGAACCATGTAACTGTAAATCCCAATATTTTAATGGCACATGAAACTATTCTTCAACGTTTAAACGTGATATATCCGTACAAGCGCGTCGAGGTGAAGAGTTATACGCTACCAGCTAACAGTTCAACACTATCTTTAGATAATGTTATAATCGGACAGCTACCGAACTTGTTAATTTTCAGCATGATAGATAATGACGCCTACAGCGGTAAACAGACGAAGAATCCATTCAACTTTAAACACAATAATATCTCACGATTCAATTTATCCGTCAATGGAGCCCAAGTTCCAAACCAGGCTTTAGAGTTTGATTACTCTCAGGAGAAACCTATAAATACACGAGGGTACCTTTCACTATTTAAGGGTACAGGTATTCATTATTTCGACAAAGGTAACCAAATCTCGAAGAAATTCTTCGATAACGGATGCTTTCTAATGGCGTTCGATTTAACTGCAGACAATTCATACGGGTCATCTTGTGGCGGCTTATTAAATCAAGGAACAGTGAGGATCGAAGGAAGGTTTAAGAAAGCGCTGGCAAAAAGTGTAACGTGCATAGTTTATGCCGAGTATGATGGGAGTCTTGAAATAGACAAACTTCGCGGAATTCATACTGATTTTTGAAAAGTATAAATATAGCCCTTTAATCTCACGCTCTTCATATTACTCAGCAGACGGAGGAGAATAACAGAGATGGCCTATTGTGTTGTAAATTTCATTGACATTGAAGCTATCGTCTCAAAAGAGCAAGTATGAACACGATCGAACTTGTGAATGCCTTAAGGAAAAACGCAACCACAAGAAGACTATTCAAAGGTGCGCTCCCCTGCGATCGTCTACCTTATAAAATTAGAAGGCCAGCATGTGTTATCGCAAGTACTGACCCCGCAGACAAAAAAGGTACGCATTGGGTAGCTTTTTATTTTCCGAGGACAGGCCCTGCTGAATTTTTTGACTCTTTTGGCAGATACCCCAACAATAAATATTTTAAAAGATTTCTGCATACCAACTCCAAGGTTTTTAAAAATAGCAAAAAACGATTACAAAGTGCATACTCCTCGACTTGCGGGAATTACTGCTGTGTATACATATATTCGCGCTGCAGTGGTAAGGATCTAAAGTTTTTTCTGAAGCAGTTTTCATCAAAAGATTTTACAGACAATGACGCCAAGGTGGTAAACTTGTACCATCATATATTTTCATCGGGTGCTAACCAGAATGGCGGCTTTTCTCGTAACCAGTATTGCAAATCGGAGGCAGCGAGTATAAAAGCATCAGCTTAAGCCACTCAACTTTCAGTTTCTTTTTTAAAATCTATCTGACAATATGGATTCACCTATTACAAAAGTGGAGAATGACAAGAAGAGACGTGTCGCCAACAAAAGAAAAAAAGTAGTCTCTGTGGATGAATCAGCTGTTAAGAAACCATGCAAGCAGAAGAGATCCGAGGTTCCTGGTGAAGGCGCTCTACTGAACTACACCTACTATCTGGACGGCTGCCTGAACCGGAAGATTGTATTAGGATTTGACCCATTCACCTTTGAGGCGAAAATAATCTTCAGCTACCCCGGACGCTTCTCGGTGTCAACGAACTACTCCGGATGGGCATCGCTGTACAATCATCTGATCATGTTGAAACATGAAAATAACGAAGCTACTCAAGCGGTTCAATCGGGGGTAAAAAAGGAATTCGTGATACCGGTTGATGAAAGCAGTATCCGACTATCAGCGAAGAACCTTTTAAATTTGTTCGAAAAGATGGATTTCTTCAATATCGTCATGTTTCACAACAACAACGCTTCTGAAAGTGTTGGGGATTATTTCAACCAGTACGCAACTAAATGTAAGGAAAAAGATGTATTACAATTATCAAGTGAAGACTTTTTTATACCATCACGCACTTCATATGTGCATATTAACTATTCTCGACTTTTTTACGAGATACCGTGGTTTTGTAGCGCAAGAATTATTTTTAATATAACGATTTGCTAATAAAAAAATATTATACTCAAGTATTTGTTTTCTTTTATAAATAGACTTTATTCATTAGCATATATAAATAAATGTTTACACAGTTTTGTACAGCACAGCGACTAGGCGACATTTCATTGTGGTTTTTACAGAATGTCTGGAAGTTCTGAAGATCAGCTAATTTAGGCATTTCAAGTTGTGTAATTTCGGCTTCTGGTAAATATCTTCTGATGAGGTTCTCTTTCACAAGTCCTTTTACATATATACTGCAGCTCGCAAATTCATCCAGAATATCAGGTAGACTGTTGTAACTGATTTCACCATCTTGCCAATTCAAGCCGGTGATTTTCTCGCGGTCAAACTTATGCTGACGATCAGCTTTTATGTTCAACTTCTGATAGGGATAGGGAGGTAGGAGGAAATAAAGCGTTGGATATATTGACCCGAAAGGTAGTATAGCAAGCTCTTTAGCGAAATACTGGCCATAATTTCCTGTAACGAACTGCACATCAATTATAACTGTACTCATGTTTTCGCTAAGACGTGGAACCATTAAGTGAGAGACTTTTTTCTTTTTAAACACATTTATATATTTTTGAAAAAAAAAAAAATAGTTTTTACTTACAGTTAAATTGCAACATATATCAAACTAAGAATAAGTATACTATAATGTCTTCTTAATACTAAAATGTTTACTACTTTAATCTCCTAGCTTAATTCTTTTGAAACCATAAGGAAATGAAAGATGATCTTCAACGACAACCTTTTTATCAAAAGTGTATTGCAGGTGTTTCTTTTCCACAGCACTAATAACAACCCCGGGACGCTTACGCTTAATCTTACGATCATTTGTAACACAAACAGAATCACCCTCAATACCTCCCGTCACCATAGCTTTAAGGCTATTAAAGTTCACATTTTGGGAATTCTCAAAATTAAGTGTTATTCCCTTACACTTTGTGACATATTCTACTTGATCCTCTGTCTCGATTTTTAAACTGTAAGTTTTAGGCCCCGTACTTACATATTCTGAAATAACGGCGTCAGGACCGAAGCTTTCAATCTCGTTTGTTAAATCGCCTAGAAAGTTTGAAATTGTTAAGGGTATAGGGGAAGTCTTATCATCTACAAAAATTAAACTATCGGTGTCACAATAAAGTATCCTATCGCCAACCTTCTTTAATGCTTCGTAGAGCTTAAGTCTGGCAAATGCAGTTGTGTAGGCAGCTATTGGTGTGTTCACATGCGGTAACATATTTAAATTCTCTTCTATATTCTTCCATGTAATCCACAAAGTATCTTCAGACACTGGCAGTAGCGAGCAGATTTCTATACCCGGTGTATGTATAAAATCGCAAAAGTCCTTGAAATCGTTTACCACCTTGGTGTTAGTACGGTTCTCCCTCTGAGTAAATTTACCCCAAAAGGAATTCAGACATATTTTTGCGGTGTTACGCCTACCCGGATTCGTCTGGATTTCCTTTTTGTCTAAGATAACGTCCTCCTTAAAATGATATGACTTTATAAAATTATTTTTTTCAGCCTCTGTCGTACATTCACTACCCCATCCACTAGCTTCCTGCTTAATCTTCAGGAAGGTGTTCACGTACTCGGTGAATAAGCCACCTGTTTTCGTAATGGGATCGTATACTGTATGATTATACTTCCAGACCTCATGCACGACTTTAATTTCATAACCTTTCTTTAAAGCTAAGGCTACCTCAGGTATAACCCATGTACCAGTAATTACCCGCTCGTCATCATTATGTTGCCAGCTTGAAACTCTACTTTCAGATGCACAAGTTCTACATAGTGCAAAATACAGTTTAAGATTCTTCTTGAAAGGTAATACCGGTAGGAATAAATCATTTGGTGGCAATATGGTGCAGGTGATAAAACCATGCATCGAAAGTATCTCTGTCTTTGCAGGTATCCTCTCGTTTCTGTATATTTCAGGATGTCCTGTGGGGTACGGAGCATATTTATTAATGAAAGGGTACAGACTTGTAAAGTTCAGGTATCTAATTATCTCATTTCCCCTACCCTCATGGTATAATCTAAACACCTCAGTACGGCCACCAAAAATGGCATCTCGAGGGTTTAGTGGCTTTACGATATGCTTAGTGAGTTTCTCCAACCGCATTTTAACTTCAGGATTTGACTCTAAAAAATTGTTGAACTTACATTCCCTGATATATTTTAAATTATACCCGTTGCGCCTAATCATCTCTATTCTCCTAAGTGTAGCCTCATTTCTTTGAGTTAAGGTTTCGCGACCTCCAGCATTTTTAGCGTAGGCATCCTGCACTCTATAACAGGTTGTGCAACCATGGTAAAAACAGCCAAAGAATTCACAAACTGTGTTTGACTTTGAATTGAAGCCATCTACATACATGCCGCCTCTCTCTAACTTAACCTCGCCCTTATTATTAGCCGAAAAGATCTCATCCTGAATTTTGCTGGACTCCCAAGCAATCCATTTAGCGGCAATTAAGGACTGATTTTGGAATTTGTAGTATCCATGTTTTAGCATTATACCTTTAGTATTATCTTTCAGATAGTTTTTCCGAAAAACAAGCATACATGCTGAGGCTATAGTTAAGGCTTCTATAAAAGGGTTTACATTTGTAATATTTGCAAATTCTCTCATGAATCGAATACATCCCAGACGTAAAATATTGACATCACTTATGCAATATCTCAACATCTCCTTTCGGTTATCAAAAATACCTGTAGCATGTGCATTATACCAATCAAAGAATTTGTCCTTTTCCGCCTTTTTCATTGCAGTATAGCCGTATAATAGAGGCGCTGGGTATTCACCCACATAATCAATATTTTCCAATGTGTTAAAGTAAAACGGATAATAGCCCTTTGCATGATCTTTAATTTCAAAGACCTTAGGAAAATGAGCTAGCGGGAATGCCAGATAATTTAAAGAATCTATGAAAGATACTCTCCAGCAAGTTAGCTTCATTAGCTTAGTACCATTCATTATAGGGTCGATTTTCATCTTTCTACTCATTAACTCGGAAATTATAAAATGACCATCATAACCCTGCGAATTATGAGCTATACAATAGATGTTGGAAATAGAAGTTCGAGTTTCGAAACAGTAATCTAAAAACTTTGCTACGACATTCTCACCTTCATGATATTGGAAAATATGTTCCCTCACCCCACAAACACTGCATTCCTCCTTCATGTCAGAATTTTCATAACAGTTATAGCAGACCTGCTGCGCAACAATTAAGTTTACAACGTGAAGAAATACTTTAGAGTTTTCGCCGTAAGACGTATTCTCAGTGCTTTCACAGTCAAAGAATATTATCATAAATTTTTTATCAATTCTTCTCTTCGGAGGTTTAATATAACAGAGATGGTCCGACGGTACAATTTTCCAACAAATCTGACACAAGAATTCATTACTGGTGTGACTACCGCTTCGTCTTCTATCAAGAACTATGAACTTGCCGCACTGGTCGCATATCCTGAAGCTTTCACACACGCTCTTTTTCCCACTTTTATTCTTAAAATGGCTTTCAAAGCAACTGTCACCCCTGAACCCACGATTACATTCTTTACAATCCCTAACTACCTCCACAAACTGGCATGGTGGGAATGAAAGACAGTATGGACATTTTTAACCACATTTATGCTGTCTCGAATACAATACTCTATCACTAAGTGTGCATGCATATGGTCTGTTGAAGAATCCTGTAAGAGACTTTATCACATAAAAGTGTTCCAAGACTTTGGAATAGTAAAAGTATAATTTCTTTGAAGAACTACCTTCGTACGGAGCTCTAAACATGAAAGAATCTGAATTCTTCAGATCATCAAAAACAACTATCTGATACTCTTTTAAAAATTTCTGAAAGTTATAAAGGTCGGGCAAAATACATCCTTTTCTACCCACCACAACCTTTGCATCTCTACACAGCTTCTTCGCCAGTTTATCTAGAACTTTGATAATCGAAGCTTGACTTTTACGCTTGAATCTCCCCGAGTTCATCTCAATCGCATAACATAAACTTCGAGGGAGACAATTAAAGTCACCGTCTTCTCCAACATCCACCACACTATACTTTTTTGCCAGAAGCTCTCTCTCTGACGAATTTCGGGCATCTACCCTCCCTCCGATGAAGGGGAAATTTATGATGTCAGCCTTTATCTGCATAACACCATCTGAGAGAAAAGTGGTGTTTGACTGGTTCACATTAGAGATTAACCCAATAATAGTTGCACCACTCAGGTCTGATACAGATCTTAAACTACACCAAATGGGCTTGACGCCAGGGGAGTCCGGAAGATCGATAGACAGGCTTATTTTGCTCCCCTGTACTGAACTGGAGACCAGCTCTTTTACCATCCTATCGAACAAACTCTCAAGCTCTTTCACAGGGTCCTCAGCGTCCTCTGCGAACTCACTGAAACGGAAGACCATCTTAACCCCCTTAAGATTGAACTTTTTATAAAAGGTCTCATGCCTTGATAAAACTTCAATCCCGCTAATGGAGCCTCCACCAGCCTGAGCTACGGTTTTGTCCTTGGCTACTGTCTGTAGAATTCTAGGGCCTACATCTGATTTGTTGCCAGCCAAATTTTTTGATATAATCCCTCCTTCTTCCATTTCTGGGAAGGCAAAGTTATCTGATTCCTGTAGAACTCTAGGGGCTACGTCTGATTTGTTGCCAGCCAAATTGTTTGATATACCCCCTCCTCCTTCTATTTCTGGGAGGGCAAAGTTATCTGATGTTTTTGTACTTCTTAGAAAAGAAACAGCCTCTTTTAAACACACGTCTGAAAAAGGGATACTAAATAGTTCCGAGAATTGAGTTATCAAATCGAGGAATTCAAATTTGTCTGAAGAGGTGAAGGAGAACTTTTTCTCTTTCATTTCCTTGACTAAAACACTTAAAGTACCTACAAATATATTATATCCTAAATTTAAAGAACTACTTAAATGACTAATTATGCCGTGGGTATTCATCTTCACTTTTAGTACTTAATTCGGCCTTAAAAAAGTATACTCTTAAAGCTATCTAAAAATTTTCTCGACTTACTTTTCTTTATGACCAATCTCGATTATGTCGATTCTACAGCGCTGATTCCCTCAAACAATACTTTAGGCTGGCTCAAAGTCCCGTCCCTAGATCCGGACTCACCACGCGTAACTTCAACGAAGTCGATTCTACAGCGTTGACTCCCTCAGACAGTACTTTCGGCTAGATCCGGACTCACCACGCGCAACTTCAACGAAGTCGATTCGTCAGCGTTGACTCCCTCAGACAGTACTTTCGGCTAGATCCGGACTCACCACGCGTAACTTCAACGAAGTCGATTCGTCAGCGTTGACTCCCTCAGACAGTACTTTCGGCTAGATCCGGACTCACCACGCGTAACTTCAACGAAGTCGATTCGTCAGCGTTGACTCCCTCAGACAGTACTTTCGGTTAGATCCGGACTCACCACGCGTAACTTCAATGAAGTTGATTCTACAGTGTTGACTCCCTCAGACAGTACTTTCGGCTAGATTCGGACTCACCACGCGTAACTTCAATGATGTTGCTACAGTGGGAAATGAGGTGATGGCGGCGATCTTCTCCAAGTACCTCCGTTATTCTCATCACCTGCTTACATAAACTGAGTAAGGTAGAATGTACTTCTATTTCCCTCCTGTAATCTGAAAAAATATAATATTTAGTTATAAGATTCTTTGAAAGCAATATTTTCACTTACCAGCGAAATTCTTTACTACCCGAGATGATCGAAGTCAGGGATATAATATTCCCTAGTATGCTGAGACGTGACTTTTATACTATCCCCCAAGGTTACTCCTTATATTCTTGAAACAGATCATTGCACCTACCGTATTTATTATAGAACGCTTAGTACCATGATAATGGTATCTACAATGCTGCGTATATTATGATTCGAATTATCCTCGCCGAATCAATTCATTTCTTCTTGCAAGAAATTATTACTCCTATCAAATTAATTATAGATTGCCAACTACCACGATAATGGCACCTACATTGTTGCACATATTAAGATTCGAATTATTGCATCTACCATATTAATTATAGAAAATAATAGTATCCACGAAAATAATAGTATCCAACGATACTTTTGACATCCGTCCATATACTCCTCTCTCTCCAAAATATACAATCAAACTCCTCACTCCAATCACGTCATCATACAGAAAACCAGCCACCGACCAATCAGCACCCCTGAAAAAACTCATCCATGCCCCGCAAAAAACAAGCCCCTGGTCCTCCCCCACACCGAAACCCCGCTCCAAGCCCTCATGCTCACGCAATTCCGCACACACACTAGCCCGCGCACATCGCTACAGGCACCCCGTCATCGCTAAAACCGGATCCCCGTACAAAAAACCCCCGGTATTGTCATACAATTTTAGCACTCTGGCCCTCGACACTTTGGACATGTAATGGTATAGCCTGTTCCTAGCGCACGTGCTGAGAAATGATGCAAAAGTGTATGTCTTACTACTAGGCGCACTCTCCTCGCACACCCACACACTGGCAAGTGAGCTATCTGCACACGGTTTTTTGCTTTCAGCCACCGACACTTTGGTCATGTATTGTAGGGTGAGAAGTGTACTAGTTTAGCCGCATGTGCTGAGAAATGTGTCAAAAGTGTATGTCTTACTACTAATAGTTACGCCAAGGTCATTTACACTGTCCACTGACGCGAGTATAGCTCCATTTAACAAGTACTGTATTTGGAGATTTGTTACACCAATATGGAGCACTGAACACTTTGAAGAATTTAAACTTATACACCATTCGTTTGACCATTCTATTATTTTGTTTAAGTCCGATTGTAACACAACACTGGCTGCCAGCGGATTTCCGAAAACTTTCGTATCATCTGCGAAAGTTGTCAACTGCGATTGGCAGCAATACTGCAGATCAGCTGTGTACAGTATGTACAGCAAAGGGCCTAACACTGAGCCTTGTGGTACGCCACTTAGTACTTCATGCGTAGTTGAAAAAGTGCCTCCGATTCTCACTGAAAATTGCCTCTCGGTGACAAATGCCTTAATCCATTTTAAGAGGGATCCTCGAAATCCTAAGTGTTCTAATTTCGCCAGCAGTCTGTTGAATGGAACACGATCAAACGCCTTTTCAAAATCCAGATAAATAACATTAATAGGCTGCCTTTCATCAAAATTTCGAACCCAGTTGTCTAGTGAACAAAGCAGGTTAGAAATTACTGATCGTCCGGGTGTGAAACCATGCTGGTTTTTAGGAAGTATGTCTTGTTCGTTCATGAATTGCCGCATTTTCGAAACTATAATTTTTTCCATGGTTTTACATACCGCTGAAGTTAATGATATAGGTCTGTAATTTGATGTCAACATCTTATCGCCCTATTTAAATATAGAAGTGATATTAGCAACCTTCCAATCATATGGTAAGATACCTGATAAGAAAGACGTTTCCATTAGGTTTGTGATGGTTGGAGCAAGTGCAGCCGCACATTGCTTCAGTACAATCGTTGGTATCTCGTCTGGCCTAGAGTCACTGTATAAGAACTAACACAAACATCCACTATCTTGAGTACGGACAATCACCGCTTTTGGTACCTTTTTAGTACTCTTAAACCCTGCGAACTCCAAAGTTCACAGGTTTTTTAAATGGCATAGTTTTAGTGTATATACGTGTAGCAGATGGATTTTGATTAACGTTTCACGGAATCGAGATACATATGTCTCATGAAATGTCAACTAAATACAGCGTTTATCCACTTTAGTGGAGATAAAAAAGAAAAATCGGACAACTGCAAAAAGTCACTGGATGAAGAAGAAGGCACTTAGATATAGTCCGGCCATAACACGTCTGGCAAAAGTCGGTAAATTTAAAAAACCGTCGGACTTTTTTATACGGTACTGAAATAGCTAAAGAATATGTACAATAGGTGCATTGTGTTTTACAATTGAAGGAAAAAAATGTTTTTCCCCAAGTATTTATCTCAATTTTTCTTAATCAGAATAATAAACTCGACAAAAACCGCACGCATACATCTAAACATTTATTTTCGAACGTCTGCGATGATCTAATTCCGAAATTCGAAATGTAAAGTGACAGTTCTCAATTGTCAAGCGCGTGTCAAACTAACTGTGTGGCTTTGTTGATTTGGCGAACAAAGAGCATGTGTTGGCCTACTTTCTGCCGGAAGCTCCTTTTCAGATGCTCGAAATCTTCGATAAAGTCGCTAAGTAAATGGTTCTGAGCATTTTTCCAACGTACGAGCGCGTTACAACTGAAATTCACGTTCGCATATCCGAGTTGCCGTTGATCGCAGAACTCCGCACGTTCAGAAAACTGCATTTGAATCAATTGGTTCGCACGCTGGGTGTTGTGACCGCGACGACTGGAGTGCTGCCGCAATTGTCTGTCGTTAAGTGCGATTGTGTCAAGTGTGGCTATGTTTTGGGTCCATTCGTACAGTCGCAAAATTCTGAAGTGACACCAGGATCGTGTCCTGAGTGCCAAGGTTTGGGACCTTTCAATGTAAGCTAGACTTCTTTCAGTCAATCGTATTTTGTTTAACGCACCTGTTAATTACAGATTAATATGGAGCCAACGATATATCGTAACTATCAAAAAGTCACGTTACAAGAGTCGCCGGGACGTATCCCAGCCGGTCGTATACCGCGCAGTAAAGATTGTGTCCTTCTGGCCGATCTCTGCGACATGTGCAAGCCGGGCGACGAGGTCGAAATTACAGGTATCTACACGAACAATTTACGATATAAAATTATTCATTTGTGGTGATCCGGAAACAGCCAAGTCGCAATTTTTGAAATACACCAAGAAAATTGCGCCGCGTGCAGTTTTCCCTACGGGGCAAGGTGCCAGTGCTGTTGGTCTTACAGCCTATGTCCGGAGGAATCCGCAAACTCGAGAGTGGACCTTGGAAGCGGGTGCCTTAGTACTTGCCGATCAGGGCGTTTGTTTGATTGATGAGTTCGATAAGGTAATTTTATTCGTATGGATTTCCGCTTCCAATACTAACTTTATCAATTCCCGAACAGATGAATGATCAGGATCGAACGTCGGTTCACGAAGCCATGGAGCAACAATCGATTTCAATCTCAAAAGCTGGTATTTTGAAATCACTGCAAGCCAGGTGTACGGTTATTGCTGCCGCTAATCCGATAGGTGGACGTCCCACTATGACTTTCTCGGAGAATGTGAATCTGTCCGAACCGATTTTATCGCGTTTGTATGTTCTTTGTGTCGTTAAGGACGAATTTGATCCGTTGTTAGATCAACTTCGTCGTCCAGTCACATATTAAACATCATCCGTCGAGCGAAAAAGTTATTGAAGAATTGCAGCAACATGGCGCGATGGAGATACCACAGGAGCTGCTAAAGAAGTGCATCGTCTATTCGAAAGAGAATGTCAGGCCGAAATTAACGGTAAGCAGTCTGATGTTTTGCAAAAATATTTTTACAAATTCTGTTAAATTTCAGAACGTCGACGAATATAAAATCGCCGAAATGTACGTTATAAAACATTCCAGAAGTATTTGTCGTTCCAGAAGGACCACGCAGAGCTGCTGTTCTTCATGTTGCGACAATTGACGCCCGATCAATTAGCCTATGTATATTCGGTGAAAGGATGGTCCGAGTGCGACACATGTTTAAGTTATGGAACGCGACCTCATCGAATGTGCCAAGCAATTGGGAATTTACAGTTTACGAAAGCGAAACGTTCAAGAAGAATGGGTTTTCTTACGATCCAACGCGTAAGGTCATATTGCAGATTGTTCCGGCCGGATCGGATGCTTGATGCGATTCTAATTCGCACTTATGTTTAGAGCCCAGTACAAAGGCTTGATTTTTAATTCGATACTTTACAGAACATTTTTTTTAGTTTTGATAAATTTTGTGTACCATAAGTTTTAACTTGTATCTGTTTAATTTATCCAAAATTTCATCTATTTCTATTCGGTATGGGTCTGTCGATCACTCTATTAGCAACACACCTTGCGAATTAAAAAAATCCTTAAACATAATCTTTTTGGTTGATTTATAATTGAATCAGAGCACAAGTTATAATCGAATGGGAATTTATTGTCGTGATGTACATTATTTTATAATGATTAACTGCCTTATCAGAATAGTCTGCATGAGCATGGGAAGAAGTCTGTGCTGGTCAGTTATGCCCGAATTAAAGTATAAAACATTTGACGACGAGGATATCTTCCCAAACACATGCTGGCTATGCCATTAGGTGATTATTGTTATGGCAATATCAGCGAATCGTGTGCTAGGTACTTGTTTGGCATGCAATTGAATCTTTGTATTTTCCTCCACATAATTTGCTGACATTGCCATATTTAGGGCCGTATTATTCACGTCGGGTTATTTTTAAAGTCTGGGTAATTCCAGTTTTCCCCGAGATTTGGTATTATTCACGTCGGGTTATAGTTTTTCGCTGAGTTTATAATCAAGTGATCAGAGTTACCCAGGGAAAAATTTAACTTGTCAACAACTTCCAGTTTTCTACAATATCCAGGGATTTAAACGACGATTTGACAAATTTTGTATTATTCACGATTGAAGTTATGACAAAAACTCATTCGTGGGAAAAATGGGGTGATTATGAGGAAGATAACGACAAAATAGAAAATGGAACAACGAATCGACAGCGACATATGAGACGACAAATACAGTTGCTGCTGTTTCCAACTTAAAAAGCCAATTGAATTGTTGCCTTTACACCGTTTTACACCCTCACCCCTTACACACACTCCCTACAATTTTCAGCTAGGTCAAACTCATGTATTAATTGTAAGATCCTATGTTATACAGTTCTTGAGATATGAGATATGATTTTTAGGAGAAAAATAGTTATCCATTGTCTTGCTGAAAAATACTTTCAGTCAAGTCCTATTGTCCATCTTTAAACATAAGACACATTTCCTGTTTCTGGTTCAATTGGTTTGTGAGACATTGCAATGCAAAGTTTTCTACCGCCCACGCCACTGACCGTTATAACAAAATTATTTTCAATCTTTTAGCCTAGTTCCTAGTCTAGCATGTTTCAAGTTTCGACTTTGTGATATTACCCGTTCAGGAGATATGGATTTTAGAATTTTTCGACCTAAGCTTTCAAGCGTTTCGAAGACATTGTTTTTCTCAGAACTTCCAAATCATTTCACTTGTATAAAATTTAAGCGAGCAAGTGGATACATTATCATAGATCTATGTAAGTTCCGAATTTCAGGTACCCAGCATAAGTGGTTCCTGAAATATTAAAACCAAAGTCTTTTTTCTAACATTCCACCCACCCCCTTCACCCCTTCATTAGAAACTTATCAGTTGAAGGGATCAACTTAATCTACCATACCAATAAACTTAAATGCAATAGCTCTAAGGATTTGGGAGATGCAAGCCTTCAATCGACTGCTCGCACTGCCGAAATCCAATCACTCGGTAGCACACAATCAGAAAACTATCAGGATCAAATGGGATGGTTCTCGTTGAACGTGTAAAACGTGCACCACACAAAACGTTTGTACTGCTCCCAGGTCCGCAACCACGAAAAAATTGCAGCCAATAATTGATATTTTTCCTGAAATACACAAATTTTTATATTCAAAAAAAGAAATTTGTCACATTCTGTAAATAATTAATACAATTTTTGACGTTTGATTGGAAAAATAATGGAAAAATGGAAAACCAGCCGATAAAATTAACCGGCCTACTAAATTGCTAACTAGAGGTGAATAATACAATTTTTCAACCAGAGAAATTAATCAGTGATTAAATTTAATACCCCAGATAAGTTATCAGCTAGATAAGGCGAAAATAATCCGAGGTGAATAATACGGCCCTAAATGAATGAAATGATCATATCTAAATTTAAATTTTATGTGCTGCTGAACATCGGTCAGTGACAATGGGCTGTAGTTTATCGTCGTCCTTTGCGCTCATAACACCACGAAAAGTATCGTGAGCAGCGACACTACCAGGTAGAAATTTCGCAACTGGATATCTTTTTCGGATCCCGAAAGAATGATGCGAATACGTCGACGAGAAGCTGAAATGAAAAGTGCTGTTAAAAGTGCGACGACAAAATACGATGCGACGACTGACATACCTGAAAGTATTCGATACCCCCGTTAAAATTACGCTATAAATGCATTGCAAACCGGTTCTGAATGTAAGACTCTTGCGACTGCACGAGCTATTTGGTTGATTGATTTTTTGGTGGGAATAGTGGCTCGTCGCAAACGTTGAGTGTAAATGCACCATTAAAGTGCTCATTGTACATGAACTGCGAGAACGACGAAAATTTAAAGCGCATACCTGAGAAAAGAGATTACGATACACTCAATTTTACTATTTAAACTGTATCCTCTTACCATTGTAGTGATCACGGATCACGCCCATGCCGTGCGCTCATAATTCGCGATATCCTTGATTCGGATCGTTTTTAAGTAAACAACAGAATTGACATCTGACGTTTTGAATTGTCATCAGCACTGTGTTCACACATTCTCACGCACACAACCGAGAGCGGCTAAAGTTCGAAATTCGACTTCGAATGCAAAAACCGTTGGATGTCTTTGATGGCCGGACTATACCTAAGTGTCTTCTTCTTCATCCAGTGACTATAGTAAAGAGAAGATAGCCAGTACTGAAGTAATAGAGCGCCGTAAAAAATATATAAACTCAAAATCATGGGCTCAATCCCGCATAATGAAGTCAGAAAATTAAAAATTTTTCCATATGAATGGGAGGTATAAACTTCGAAATAACTTCTCAAATGTTTTATATTCCAGGAAAAAGATATATGAAATAATTATTAAATTATTTGAAATGAACGAGGAGGCAAAATAAAAAAACACCGCCGCGTCTTCACAACCCATTTTGAAATTCGCTTGTCTTCGCTTGTACACGAAATGTCATTTGAAATGTCATAAACAAAGACGATAGCCGATAAATCGCTAATGTGGCTACTCGACTGTGTCTTGTTTAGCGCTGAATTTTTATCGGGACATATTAGCGTGCTAGGTGCTACGCAGGTGAGACCCTAGCATTAAGAGACAAGCGACCAACTGGGATACCATCAGTCAATTGACGAATGGTTAAGTTGGAAATCTCCACCTGGTAGGAAAAAAAAACTACCAGATATGGTAGACACATTTTCGTCAGCTGACTGTTGTAGGGTGGTTTGTGTGTATTTTTAAGATTCAGAGCTCGGTAAATTTTTTATTTTCTCTTAATTTCATTATGAAAGACATGATAAAGATTGATGGCGATCGGTTTGGTTGATTATAAGGTGCTCATTTCCGGCTCTACATTTCGAAAATCATGGGCTCAATCCTGCACAACGAAGTCAGAAAATGAACAATTTTTCCGTATGAATGGGAGGTATAAACTTCGAAATAACTTCTCATATGAAATATGAGATTCCTATTAAATTATTTGAAAAGAACGTAGACCGTTTTTTCAATACTTTTTTCTTTTATTTTAGTACTTTAAATTGATTTCTTATAAAAAAAAATTTTGTTTTTGATATGTTATGATTTATATGTTCTTTTTATTCAATTATAACAATAATTTAAGTTCACTTGAAGTAATATTTTGTAGTAGGACCCTCTTATTTGAGCTCAATCTCAATTTCGGCTAAAAATAACATGCAACTGCCACTTTCTGTCTACCATATATACTTCCGAAATTTGCCACCAGAGCACATGGTATATTTGTCAATTACTGGTCATTATATTGCTGTATCGTGTGGCGCCATCTTTGAAAAAAACCATTAACAGATCCATCTAATCCAACTATTACCTCGCTCACGTGGTGAACGACGTATCGCTTTGGAGCACTTCCTTGTACCAGGTGAACACACGAAATTTTGTTACGGAGTGGTTTTTCTATAATGCCTAGTACTGTGTTCAGCAAAACGAACACGAACGAAAAAGTCACCTTCGAAGTGGAGTGAAATATTATACACCGTTCGCTACTAGATGTCATTGATTAAAAAGCTCGCGAAATTTGAAAATATTTAAATATTGTCAAGTAATTACTATTCCGGCACATAGCATAACAAAATATAACTCACACAAAATTTCCCGAGCACAAGCTAACTGAATTGACAGCGAACTATTGAAAATTTTGAGCTGTCAAATATTTCGCTTGTCAAAAAGCCTCCCGTACCATTAAAAACGAAACGAAATTGCCACGAGCGCCATCTATTAGTGACTACGGCAAATGTCCATTCCGTCCCCGAACACAGTACTGCAAAACGAACGAAATATTTCGTCGGTGATATGTCAACGAAAATTCCATTTTTTTTATATGAACTTTGACAGTTTATTTCGTTTCGCTCGGAGCACAGTACTAGGCTTAACGTTGCAAAACCGCGTAGTGTAGTGTAGTAGATTAGCTACTCCACCCACGAGAACACTTGCGCTCCGTAGCACTTTTCTTGTCAAATGTCAAAAAGCAAGGTTGGATTTTCTCTGCGATTTTACTTGTAGACCCTCTAATGATTCCTTTTCGCTGAATAATAAAAGAAAAAAATATATTTAGGAAATAAAATGACGAATTTAACAGTTTTTTCTTATAAAATAAATACCTCTTGTGACAGTTGTCAACAAAAATTAGAGTGCGAAACGTCAATTCACTTCAAGTGAACACTCATAAGTATATTATATGTATTTCATAATACGCTACACTACACTTCGCTACCAAGTGCGAGGTATATGATACCATTACAAATTTGGAATATCCCTTTGTTGTTGTTTTCAATGTAAAACGAATGATTTTGATCTTGATCGAGTTGAAACAAACACACCTATTATCAGACATGCAGACGTTTGTTCCTCCGAGATTCTCGCAGGTTCACCTAGTGCTAAGGTTCAGAGACATACGTCACTGGATAAGTACATAGCTTACTTGGCGCCACCGCCAGCAGTCAATTCATAATTCGAATTTCATTTACACTGTATACACTTCAGCGAGGGAAACAACAAAAACTATAAGCACATACACAAACCCAATAGCAAAGCAGTGATCCGTAACCCCCGGAATACTAACACAAGCCGTGAAGCAGGTAGTTGTGAATGTGTGCTAGCCGACCGGACAGTTGTGTACATCTGTCAGATTTTGGTGCTAAATAATTATTCGCCGGAGCAAAGTGTTCCAATTAGCATTGCTAAAATTCGGTTTCCTACTTAACTAAACATCAAAAGGTGAGTAAATTTGAATACAGTAAGTCCAAGTTATACAAATTATGTGCAAAATGTATATTTTACAGGAATTTTGCGACTAGGAGGAAAGGAAATTCATGTCGATGGACATCACAGAAATTGACCTCGATATGACAACAAACTCGGTAATTTAAAGTAAATTTTTTATGATTAGATAAATTGCTTTTAATTTTAGGATAGTGGCCAGAACCATCAGCGCTAAAAGAAACGACGTTGGACAATAGGATGTTCCGATGTCGGCGCCGCTGGTTAAATCGCCAGGTAGTACAAGTAGCTGGTTAAGTGTTGGCGAGGAAAGTTATGTCGGTGTTGGTGATGATGACGGTGATGCTACTGCTTCGACCGGAAGACGGTCACAAGCGATGGCCGCACAAGTTGTACGCGGCGCGTTTCTTGATGCTGCCAATTCACTTTTCGACCGGTGTACCGCTAACCGATCGGAATCTGATCATGCAACAATTGGCCGCCAAATATCTACCGGAATGGTACCGCAATCTTGTTAGCCGGGCCGCTAACGAGGTCGTCCGGCAAAGATCGCTGCTCAACGACGAGCCGAAACCGATCGATTCGGCCGGTGCTGCTACTGATACCGCTAATGGTAGCAACGACGAGCCACCGGTAGTCAATTTAATTCCAACCGCCGATTTCGGTAATTGCATTGAATTACATTCGACGATGGTAGTGTTATCGACGACATTCCGATCGCTCAATCGCCAGAAGAGAAAGATCTTCTGTTGGCTTTTCGTCAACGAAAGAAAATGTGTAGTGGTTCATGGAAACATCCAAAATAAATTAACGAAGACAACGAATTTGTTTTTTGTATTTTCAAGTTATTCCTTTCCAATAAATTGAAGTATGTCTTAAGAAGATGTTGTGTTTTATTTGGCTAGGGTGTGAGTGGACTAGGGGCACCGGATGTTGCGCTATGATCTCCCCAGAGTGAAGCTGTTACCGCCTCTAGAGTGGAGTACTGTAATCTTTAGAGTGGAGCTGTACTCTCCTCCAGAGTGGAGCTGTAATCTCCTCCAGAGTGGAGCGCTGTAATCTCATCCAAAACGGTATGGTTTATATCATACATGTCCAGCGAACGTCATAGATTGCGTTTTGGGCCTATCTTTAAACCGAAATCAGGTCTGATTTTGGTATTATTTAAATAAGCCTTCCACGAGGACCTGTAGGGATCGCAATGGGCCCGAATGGCACCTAGTGAGCGCGGTGCCCTTCTTAAATCTAACTTAAATCAGACCTTACAACTTTTCCTACAGGGATCCAGCAAAACATAACAAATTACAGGACAGGCAAAAACATTTATCGGGCAACTTAACAAGCCCACAAAAAAGACACGAACACAAAATACGGTAATTGATAAGGTCAACACGGTATCCGACACGAATTCATTGCCCTAATTTTATTTTACAATATTTAAAATGTGCATCCCACACCAAAAAATGACAGCCATTGTCATTTTTCAATCAGCTGGACGGTCGACTAATGGCTTTGAATGTGTTGAGCACAAGTTCAACTTCATGGCTTTTATAAGCATTCCGGGGGTTACGAGTGATCCCAACCGAGAGAAAAAAGAGTAGCAGAATCAATCAAAAATAGTAATAGATTTAAGCAACAAGGGAGTAGGCATATATGTACATATGAAAGAATGTACGGCTTTTTACAATTTTATACTATAGTTCAAATTGTTTGGCAAATTATGCTAGCAGAAAAATTACCTGCCTGCTACCGTCTGTGTGAAGAATTAGAATGGCGGCTGTATTGCCATGGCAAAGGAATATGTCTTGTACCAATATTTCAAACGGCAGAAAAAGGAGTATATTTTGCTTGCTCCGGAGTAGATGATTTAGAGCACAGAAAAGAAGAAGATCTACTCCAATCCGAATGGGGGAAATCACTGTAAGCAAAGCAATATAGAAAGAAGAATGCACTTAGAGGCAGTGCTGCCAGAAATCTGAATCAAAAAATGGGAGAATGAGAGGGAGGGAAGGAGATGGATATATTTTTAAAGGCGCAAAGCATAGATGCAGTAGTATAACTGGATCGGCAGTAAGCGAAATTTTGCCTAATAGGTTCTGGTTGTGTGAGTTGTCTATTTGCGTTAGTGTAAGTGTATTGGGGGGGGGCTACAAAATAGAAATTACGTATTGTACCCCGGAAATATTTTTGCTCCGACGCTGTGGTGAAAACAACTGTCAGAAATGATTGTCATTAAAACGTAAACAATTTTTTTTTTTAAATAAAACGTTGAAATTTTCGCTTGAATTAGCACTTAGTTCAATATATTAGGCTATTAATATATTCCGCAACTCACTAAATTGTAATTTATACAAGGTACTTACTTGAAAAACGACTTTCCTTGCAGGCAATTGGATTTATTTGCACATCCGTACACTTCGCACTTCATTTCGCTTTTTCTTCTTTTCTCTAATGTTTCTCACTGAAAATGTTATTGAAAAAAGTTTTTCAGTTCACTCCACGTTAATTTCAATCAAAAACTGGTTAATACTTACCGTTTAAATGCAGAAAACTTCGTTTTTTAAACTTCTTTTTTATCATAAGTCAAAAATTAATTTGACATAACAGCACAAATGTCAGTACATTGATGTTTTTTTTCTCTTGACGAATTAGTCTCACACATGGATGTAGTAGTATAACTGGATCGGCAGTAAAGCCTAGTACTGTGCTCCGAGCGAAACGAAACGAACTGTCAAAGTTCATATAAAAAAAATGAAATTTTCGTTGACATCTCACCGACGAAATATTTCGTTCGTTTTGCAGTACTGTGTTCGGGGACGGAATGGACATTTGCCGTAGTCACTAATAGATGGCGCTCGTGTCGATTTCGTTTCGTTTTTAATGGTACCGGAGGCTTTTTACCAAGCGAAATAATTGACAACTCAAAATTTTCAATAGTTCGCTGTCAATTCAGTGAGTTTGTGCTCGGGAAATTTTGTGTGATCAATATTTTGTTGTGTTATGTGCCGGAATAGTAATTCCTTGACATTATTTTTATATTTTCAAATTTCGCGCGTTTTTTTATCAATGACATCTAGTAGCGAAGTGTGTAGAATATTTCACTCTACTTCGAAGGTGACTTTTTCGTTCGTGTTCGTTTCGCTGAACACAGTACTAGGCTTAAGCGAGATTTTGCCTAATAGGTTCTGGTTGTGTGAGTTGTCTATTTGCGTTAGTGTAAGTGTATTGGGGGGGGCTACAAAATAAAAAATACGTACTGTACCCGGGAAATTTTTTTGGTCCGACGCTGTGGGGAAAACAATTGTCAGAAATGATTGTCACATTGCCCTCTGGCACCGCCAACTTAGGCCGCGGTCCGAATTACGCTTTCTGCGCTTTTAGCGCGCTTACACTCGGTCCGAATTACGCTCACAACGCATACAATTTGCATGGAGGGGAAATTTTCTGGCGCTTACACTACTCACGGTTTCGAGCATATGCACTGTGTGTACGTCTTTGCCATCTGTCACATTGACGGTTAAAAATTTGAAAATTATCAAATTTACATTGACGGTTAAAAAATTTGTCGACGCGTTTCGGCACTGACTGGAAGCGGCAAGACTTTGGCTTTCGCTGTCCCAATTGTTCAGCTTCTCTCGAAACGAGGTGAGAGGAAAATCCGAGCACTGGTAGTTTTACATGTGACGGAATTAGCTCTGCAAGTCTACAAGGTTTTTAAGCAGTTGTGAAAAATTCGTGCCTAACAGTTTGTCTGTTCTCAATATCGTTATCACGACACCCGGCCGACTCGTTGAACATTTGTACGCGACCAAGGGTTTCTGTTTGAAATCTTTGCGATTCCTCGGTATCGATGAGGCCGATCGAATCATGGAACAACTCCACCACAACTGGTTGTATCATTTGGACGCACACGTTGAAGCAACGTCGGACATGTTCATGTCGGGCCGATCGGCACCGCTTTGTCTAAACGACTTTGAAAACGAATCGCTACTCCAGCCGCATAAAATGCTATTTTCGGCACGCTATCACAAGATCCCGAAAAGCTGCAAAACTTGAGACTTTTCCAACCGAAGCTGTTCACGTCGGTCAGTAGTCAATAGGGTTGCTGCATAGACTAAGCCTCTAAGATGGGTTTGGCAGATGCGTACCAAGGTGAAAAACCAGTAAATTTAAAATTTTTTCATTTTTATGGGATTTTGCTCAATATACATTTGAAATGACTTACTTTTTTCTTCAAAATAATAATTTTCCATAAAATAAATGAGAAAAATGCTTTAATTTGCCTTTAAAAATCACAATTTCGCGCACACACACTTCCGTACAAAAGAAAAAGAAGTACTAGAGTAGTTCAAGGGAATCGACTTGTCAAATGTCAGTCTGACGGAGTGGTGTAGTGATTAATGAAAGTGTTTTAAAAATACCGGGCTCAAATTTAAAATTTTGCACTTTTAACCTTAATGTCCTTTCCGAAGGTAATGGATATTTTTGTTTTCGCAAAAATCGATAGCCATGACTTCCACAAGCAAACTTTAATTTAAGCGCGGAGCGGATTGTTGAGGGTTGCCAATTCACTCTACGTACTCCATGGAGGAAATCCAACTGATCACTACCAAATAAGCAATTTAGAAATGTCTTGTCGTTTCGCTCCCTCCGCTTAGCTTTTATATTGTTAGACTTAAATTTTTTTTTGTATGAATTGGTCACTTTAATTAAATTTTTAAGTTTTCTATGTGATGTTTCCAATTCTTTCTCAATAGAACACAGCTTCATGCTTAAAGTGTCTATTTTTTGATCTTTATCTTCAAGCTTACTTGTGTATAATAAAGTCAAATCTAACAGTTTCTGTTTATTTTGATCTTTTTTTTTCACTTCTTGAATGAGCCTATTTTCCAAGTCCTGTACTTTCCTGTCTCTTACATCTAAAGGGGAAGGATGGACATCACGACCAACATTTTCTATAGAGCTCAACACCCTAAATTGCTTCCGAATTGTTTTCGATACTCCCGAAAGAAGCAGGGTAGGTATCGAATTCGGAATCAATTCGGTTTTTGTGGAGTTCACAAAACACTCAGGTGAAAAGTGATCACCACAAATCCGAGAATGGACCGTAGGTGTCCAATTGGCTCTACTAACTGCCACTGCCCATTTTAAATTAATATTTTTTTCCTTCGGGAAATAAAACATTTTGTGTCCTTTGACACGGGAGTTGGTGCACCCCACAGCACTGCAGGACATATTGGAGTGGAAACACAAACTGCGGCTGAAACACAAAGGGGAAAATTTTACTTTGTGGTTTGGCCATGAAAACTAAAAACCAAAATTTTTCAGACGAGCGTGGCGCACGTCCGCCAAACATGAACGCGAAAGGAGAGTTTTAATCCCTGAGCCCCGCAGGGTTGCACGAAAGGTAGTAGGAGCGTAGCGCGCACCTGCCAAACATGAATGCAAAAAAGGGAGTTTAAATCCTTAAGCCCCGCAGGGCTGCACGACAGGTAGTTGGAGCGTAGCGCGCTTCCGCCAAACATGAACAAGAAAAGGGAGTTTGAATCCCTGATCCCCGCGGGGCTGCACGAAAGGTAGTAGGAGCGTAGCGCGCACGAGCGAAACATAAACGCGAAAAAGGAGTTATAATTTGAAAGGTGAACAATTTAGAAAACACTTGTATCACATAAATTATAAATACTTACTTAAGATTCCAGAATTTCTAATTTATCGTTGCCGCAAGGTTCTTCGGATCTGAAATAATCAAAAAGAATTACCAAAATTGCAATTCCAAATAATTTATTAAATTTACCTTTATTTACGAATTTTCCCGCCTTGTTCCATCTCCATTGACCGAGAAATGTCACACATATTCGCACTAACACACTTCAAAAATGAAATTTTAGCTAGTACAAAAACAGGCGAACTATTACATAAACAGGCGATTTTATTGAGGTTAAATCGCAATTTCTAGTACATTAACGACCGAATTCGACACATCTGCCAAACCCAAGGTAGAGAGCTTAGTTTATCCAGGAACCCTAGTAGTCAAGTGCCATTTTCAAATAACTGACACAACTGACATTTCAATTAATCAACTGACATTTGTGTGCATACGATCGGTCCGAATTATATGCGTTGTAAGCGCGCATACAATTCGGACCGACTGTAAGCACTGTTGGTAATGTAAGCACCGTAAGCGTAATTCGGACCGCGGCCTTAAACTCAGGCCGCGCACATATGACAGTTCGTCATGAGAAATGCCTCGATTTTGCCTCGATTGGTGACGTCATGGCTCGATCTCCATACAAAATCTTCACTCATCGAGGGGAAATCGAGGCATTTTCGCTCTTCGAAAATTCAGTTGCGCGGCTTTTATCCAGAGGGCAATGCCTCTGGGCACCGCCAACTTAAACTCAGGCCGCGCACATATGACAGTTCGTCATGAGAAATGCCTCGATTTTGCCTCGATTGGTGACGTCATGGCTCGATCTCCATACAAAATCTTCACTCATTGAGGGGAAATCGAGGCATTTTCGCTCTTCGAAAATTCAGTTGCGCGGCTTTTATCCAGAGGCACCGCCAACTTAAACTCAGGCCGCGCACATATGACAGTTCGTCATGAGAAATGCCTCGATTTTGCCTCGATTGGTGACGTTATGGCTCGATCTCCATACAAAAGCTTCACTCATCGAGGGGAAATCGAGGCATTTTCGCTCTTCGAAAATTCAGTTGCGCGGCTTTTATCCAGAGGCATTGCCCTCTGGATAAAAGCCGCGCAACTGAATTTTCGAAGAGCGAAAATGCCTCGATTTCCCCTCGATGAGTGAAGATTTTGTATGGAGATCGAGCCATGACGTCACCAATCGATGCAAAATCGAGGCATTTCTCATGACGAACTGTCATATGTGCGCGGCCTGAGCTTAGGTTGGCGGTGATTGTCATAACCCGTACAAATTTTTTTTGACAGATGGGAACAACTGTCAGAAAACGAATTAGTCTCACATATAGGAATTTTATGCAATACAGCCGATCCAGTTATACTAATACATCCATGGTCTCACATATAGGAACTTTATACAATACAGCCGATCCAGTTATACTATTACATCCATGGCGGAAAGTGATCATTCCATCGGCGTCCGATCGAATGTGAGAGGGGCCGCTGGAAAATTGCCGATTCCCCATCGGCGTCCGCTAAAATTTGGGAGGGGGGGTCGGTGGCATTTTTGCCGATTTTTCAAAAACTTAGAAGATGGGAAGGACTCTATGAGGCGAAAGAGCGCGAAGGTGCAACCTGAAAAAAAAGAAAAAATATATTTAAATCTGTCGATATTTTGAAACATATTGAGCTTTGTTTCAAATCTCGCATAACCTGATATAAAAAGTTATAGCGTTTTGAAATTTAGAAGACTTATTCGTCGCCGTTTGACACAGTGCAAATATGGATGTTAAGTGCGATAATAAAACTAACACTTGAATGTAAAGTGCGAATTAATAAGTAATTACTTATTAATTCTTGTTTTATTTTTAATTGTTTTACTTGAAATCCCGGCAAACCCCTAGCTCGCAACAATTGTTGTCAGAAGTGGGATTTCAAAATTTAATTCGGGTTGAAATCGCGAGAGGAAAAAGTGAATTTAAAATTCTGGAAAAGTGAGAATTTTGTGAGCGAATAGTTTTCAATTTGTGAATTAAATTGATAATCTCGAACGGACAGTGAGAATTTTGTGAAATCAAACAATCTCGAGTGCTCTAGTGAGCGGTGACTTTAGTTAGTGAAGTTGAAAAGTTCTCGAACGGTCAATAAGAGAATTAGTGTGAATTTGAATCGCAGAAAATCTTTAACGGACAAATAAAAGAGTAAAAATGCCACGTTATTTAAAAGACTTGAAACTAATGGAGCTGAAGGAAGAGCTCGGTAGACGCGAGCTATCAACAACCGGGAACAAATCCGAACTTGTCAGCCGTATTATCAAAGCACTTGAGGCTGAAGGTAAGGAGGCAAACACTTGTGAGTTCCCAATCGAAGGAGCTCGTGCAGGAAGTGGTGAGGAGTGTTCTACTACACCAGATGCTCTGACGCAGTTAATGCAGGAAATGATGAAGAAATTGGACCAAAAATCAACGGACCTAGTAGATTCCGATTTTTACACAATTTTCTTGGAACAATCGTTGGATTGTAGTAAAGGTGTTTAAAAATTGATTGAAAGTTTGACTTTAAACTTGAATATTAACATTTTATTATTTTCAGTCGTTTTACATACATATAAAAGAAAACTTTACTTTCTTGTAAAAAAATAAAATAAGAATAATATAAATAATTTCCAGATTTTAATACTATTTATTTTTGTTTTCAGTGTGACTTTTCTGTCTCTCCTATCCCTACACATAAATAGTTTGCATTTTCTCGAAATATTTTTTATCTGACTTCAGTTCAACACAACTTATATTAAGATCTTGCAAATAAGACCTTATAGTAGTTATAGCATTTAAAGTTTTGTTTTCGAGCTTGTTCCGTTTTTTGATTTTCACATTAGTGACAATGCACTAGTACCATCTTAACTAAACATATTAAATTGTGATATTTTTCAACGTCGTCATATGATTTGTTGTGTTTGAGGCCTTGGAAAAACTATTTTGACTTGAGAAAGTCAAAATAGTCGAAGGATGGGTAAAGGTTCGGGACAGAAAGGGCCAATTCCTCCTACGTCTGAACTGGTGGCTGAAGTAGAACGGAAGCGACATGCTTGCTGGCGGCCGGGACTAGCTACGGCAGTGTGGGGTGGTTCTTGTTCTACCTCAGACCATAAACCCTAGACCTAGACAACAAAAATTTCGTGTCGGCTTACTCCAGGGTATTTAAAATTGGAATATCTTCCCAATAGGTCGTGAAAGACCAAGAAGCGGTTGGAGTTTGTCAGGGCGCTTAGGTGTAAGTAGCGCCCTGTTCTGCCCACTCTACCTCAGCAACGACTGTCTTCAAAACATTTTAGCGTCGTGGCCCCTTATTGAGGTTCGGGGCGAAGGAGCTAAACGCTCGGGTTCATTTTAGTATGGCTCTTCTAGCCTTCAATCATCTTTAGATAGAAAGTATAAAAAAAATTTGTCACCGCGAAAACAAAAAAAAAAACCTAGATAAAAATATATGAAGAGAGAAAAAAAAAAAACCCAAGAAAAAAAATCAAAATATACATAAAAGTAGTAATAAAATAAACTCACCCCATTTCATTCCTTTTTTTGATGTGTTGTTAAGTTATTTTTATTTGTTTTATTTTTTTATATTTTTAATTATATTCCGTCCCGTCCTTGTCAGTCAGTCATTTTAAATTATTATTAATTCAAATATTACTATATTTTTTTTTTAAAAATTCGATTGTTTAAATTTTTAATTCTAAATTCATTTTAGCTTCATTTAATTCGAAGTTTTTTCTTTTTTTTTCTTTTTCTAATTCATTTTTGTTTTGTATTTTATAATTTTTTACGTTTAAACAATTTATTTTTGTTTTTTAAAATTCATTTTGTATATTTAATTTTCTCTAATTTAGTTTTTCCTTATTGCATTTTTATTTATATTTGTTTATTTGGAGAAACCACTGAACCATCGTTTTGGCCACTTTTTCACTAAAATCACTAAAAATCGGCCATAAATCGAGGAAAAACTGAACGCGAGTTCCACGTGCGCGAATTCTTTTCTTTTACCAAAACTTCCACCTTTGAAAATCCTCAAAACGAGGCGCGCATTTCTTCCAGGCTTGGAGCCATTTGTTTTTCACCGAACAACTTTCAACCCGCTTTTCGACCGTCAAATCCCTCGAAATCAACTCTACGATCGCCACAAAATCAATCGGACACCATGAGGCACGTTTTTTTTTCGTAAATTCTTTAAAAAGCACACTTGACGCAGATTTCGAAGCCGCGATCGTCAATCTTTTCTCCAAGAATCCCGGCTGTCATCCATTTTTTTCCCTATCTCTTTTCCAACACCAGAACGACGCGCTTTTTTGCGCTAAAACCCCAACCGCACGCACACCAACTCAAAACGATCTCCACTCGTGAAGTTAGTCGCAGTCGAGCTGATGCGATCACAATTCATCGCAGGGTTGAATTGTAATCACAACAGCTCCACATGGACCTTTTAACGTTCTGACAGCGGCGACACCACTCTGGGTCACGATTGTGCCACGAAATTTCCGGAATCGTACACTTCATTACCGCACAAAATTATTGTTAAAATTTAGTTTTTAAAAAATACAACAATTGGAGTCGAGCGAGCACTCGAAAATTTTAATGCCAACCGGCTGTCAAAATTTGTGTGTTGTTTGCTCGAACCCTGACTGAAACGTCAAGCGCATGATTTTTGTTTTTAAAAGAATTCCGATTACGTTTCAACGTTGGAAGTGAACTTAGATGTAATTAAAGTAAAGCTTAAATCCTGACGACAATACTAGCATCAGACGTTTCGCTTTCCATGACCGTACGGTTCCAAATCAGGTGCTCCACGACAATCTCACCGATCATCATTTAGCCGTGCACGGGATGAATCAATTCCTCGATCACCTAACCAATAACTCAAAACTGGAGTTTGTATTATTGGTAAGTGAGCCGAATTTAGTCATAAGATTCGCAACGACGACCCAACAGATTTCAATTCTTGAATCTTTGACCAAAACTGACTTATTTCCATACTAGCTAATGCATTTTTGTCCTCGTCATCAAATTCTATAGAAATATTTTCCACTCATTTTGAATTTCAAAAACATTAACGCATTTTTTTTTAAAAAAGTTTGCCATTGTAGATAATAGGTGCGTTTTTTTTAACTGGATCAGATCAAATTGAAAAAAACGACGTGGATCATCCCAGAAGCTACTTTAGCAGGGTTCACAATGCTGTTTGTAAATGCCTCGGATAAACTGTCAGCAAGTTTCGCATACTATACGACGAAACGGCACTGTCGTAACCCCCGGAATACTAACACAAGCCGTGAAGCAGAAAGTTGTGAATGTGTGCTAGCCGTCCGAACGGTTGTGTACATCTATCACATTTTGTTGGGAAACAATTATCGTCGGAGCAAAGTGTTCCAATAAGCATTGCTTAAATTCGGTTTCCTACTTAACTAAACATCAAAAGGTGAGTAAATTTGAATACAGTAAGTCCAAGTTATACAAATTATGCGCAAAATGTTTATTTTACAGGAATTTCGCGACTAGGAGGAAAGGAAATTCATGGCGATGAACATCACAGAAATTGATCTCGGTATGACAACAAACTCGGTAATTTAAACTAAATTTTTTGTGAATAGATAAATTGCTTTTAATTTTAGGATAGTGGCCAGAATCATCAGCGCTAAAAGAAACGACGTTGGACAGTATTTCACCTTCATTTTTCGTTAATAAAGCCAATGAAACAACGTTTTTCTCTCTTTGTAACCTGTCTGTCCCGCCCCGTCACAGGACTCCGATCCCGAAGGAACCGCCGAAGCCAGTCGTGGTGGATCCGATCGAGGATCCCGACCCCAGCACCGCGGTTATAACACATGAGAACCTAATGACGGCCCTGGCACAAATCAATTGTATTTTTTCGGGTTTGCGAAAAGATGTTCCGATATCGGCGCCGCTGGTTAATTCGCCGGCTAGTACAAGTGTTGGCGAGGAAAGTCATGATGGTGTTACTGCTGCTTCGACCGGAAGACGGTAGCAAGCGATGGGCGCACAAGTTGTACGCGGCGCGTTTCTTGATGCTGCCAATTTACGTTCGACCGGTGTATCGCTAACTGATCGGAATCTAATCATGCCACAATTGGCCGCCAAATATCTACCAGAATGGCAACACAATCTTGTTAGCCGGGCCGCTAACGAGGTGGTCCAGCAAAGATCGCTGCTCAACGACGAGCCGGAACCGATCGATTCGTCCGGTGCTCCTGCTGCTACCGTTGGTGGTAGGAACGACGAGCCACCGGTAGTCAACTTAATTCCAACCGCCGATCTTGGTAACTATAGTACATTGAATTTACGTTCGACGATGGCAATGATATCGACGACGAGAAAATGTTGACCGACGGTGACCAGGGGGCTGTTGCACGAAAACATCCAAAATAAGTTAACGAAGACTACGAATTTGTATATTTGTATTTTCAAGTTATTCCTTAAAATTGTTTTTTTTTTGCCAATAAATTGAAGTATGTCTTGAGATGTGGTGTTTTTATTTGGCTAGGTTGTAGTGGACTAGGGGCACCGGATGGTGCGCTGTGATCTCTCCAGAGTGAAGCTGTAATCGCCTCCAGAGTGGAGAGCTGTAATCTCTAGAGTGGAGCTGTAATCTCCTCCAGAGTGGAGCTGTAATCTCCTCCAGAGTGGAGCACTGTTATCTCATCCAAAGTGGTATGATTTATATCATACATGTCCAGCGAACGTCATACATGGGGGCCCACAGGTAGGGGCAAGAAGGGGCACTTGCCCCCCCCCCCTGGGTTTGACCATCACTTAAAGTTGAGAAAAATCAAATATTTTATATACCAAACCTTGTTGCAACTATTTTACCATTACCATTATTGTACACATCTTTCATGCCTCGACTTTAGTTCTTAGTAATGATACTAAAATGAATATCAAATCAAGCTTTAGAATTAGATAATTAGCCCTATTTCGGTATTGACCAAGGCCGCGTACTGAAGAAGAATCTGGCACAACATAGCAGACCGCAGTGTATTTCGAACGACCAAGCCTATGTTTTACAAGATTTTTCGTTACTTTTTTCTAACGTTTTTTAAAATTTTTTTCAATGATAACGATTTTGTCATTTATCCTTAAATATTTCCAAATATGTTTTTTTATATTTTGTAGGTTATACTGTTTTTTAAAACATACCAAAAAATTAAATTGGAATGTCAATGGTCAAAAAAATTAAAGATCATTACAGTGATTCTCAATTATTTTATAGAAAAAGAGTAATTTAATCAAAAATCACCAAAAGTGTGACCTTATCATCGCCGATTCTTTTGAAATTTTGTGTACTCGAAGAAATCGTGAAAAAAATTGATTTCAATTTTTTGGTATCTATCTCATTTTTTTTGTATGTTAAAAATTTCCCAAAAACGATGTCCGAATCCTCTTTAAAAGTTCATATCTCTGGTAATTTTTATCCTTGAATAATAAAGTCGGGCTTATTTAAAGATTGTTATTGTTTTTGTTAGTTAAAAAATGAGAAACCAAACCTTGAATTTCAATTATTTTTTTCACTTATTCTTCAAGTACAAAATTTTGAAAAGAATCCGAAATGGTGGCGATTTTTGATGGAATAACCCATAATAAGATGAAAACAATATGACCCCTTCTTCAGATGACCCTTTTTTTTGCTAAGGGCAGCTATGTAGCTAAATTCAGACAGAACTTTATCAAATGAAATAGACAAATTAAAAAAATTTCTGACACCCCAACAGTAAGGTCCTGGTTCTGCCACTGATATCAAATATATTTTACTTTATTATTTTAACAATAAAGTAATGTTATCGATTTAAAAATTTGCTAATAATCTGGGTGAAACTTTACTATTTTTCAGGTCGAAGTTCGGGAGCGATCAAAATCGGAGTATATCATCAATTGCTTCGAGATTATGACTCTTCTTGGAAAATTGATTTTATTTTAAAAATAAAAATACATAGGTAGCTAAAAAAGAAATAACGAATTTCATATCTGATCAGAGCTAAGGGATGGCAAAAATTGTGAAAACATATGCAAACCCTAGGAACTTGAATATCGAAAAATTGTGAAATGGGTTTGTAGGCGATTATATAAAAAGTCTGTGGAAGTGAAAAGCGATCAAATATCTCATCAATATTAAGAAATACGTCAAAGCTTTAAAAAACAACTCTCTTACATCCCTTAGGATTGAATATCTAAAAATACTGAAATTGACTTTTTGGCACTTACATATATAGGAAACCAAAGAAATTAAAAAGGAATTTAATAAATCATCAGATTTAAGCAATATATAGGAATCTGAGAAAACATATGCAACCTACTTAAACCCACTTGGGGGTGTAATATTCAAAAACCCTGAAAAGAGTTAATAGATAAATAAAAAGACAGCATCAGAAAGTAAAAACCAATTCAATTTCTTATCACTTCTAATAGAAATTAAGGAATTCGTGAAAACGTGTTTACAGCTAGTTTTATGCGATTATTACGCAAGCCCATGAAAGTGAAGAAAAAAGTCGATATCATACCAGGGCTGGGCGATATGGCAGAATTACTGGAAAAGCATACCTCCTTACCTCAAGAGAGGGGGGGGGGGGGTTTACAACTTTTGATTACAATATTTCACGAACCAATTGCACTTTAAAAATAAAATTCGGCTTTTGTATAAAGTTTGACATATAAAGTAAAATTTTTTAAGGAGGTGATGAAGCATGGAAGTGGAAGCGATAACATTTTTTCGGTAATACAGAAACTACGAGTATAGGGCGAGAAATATCAGCGATCTATAAAAACATTGCCACATTGTCGAAATATTGCCGCAACTAGCATGATATTGCCCTGTATTGCTCCATTAATCGCTCCACTACTTTTGGCAATATTCGTCGGACAATTAATTGTTTTAAAAATTGCTCGTGTACAAGCACCTTCATGACCGGGATTTGTGCGATTTAAGCGTTCCGAAGTTATCATATTCTTGAACGCATGTTTTAAGGCCTCTGTTTGGACCCGAAGGAGTAGAACTATTATTCCCGTTAACGAACTTAATTTAAAAATTTCAACCATAAGTTCAGATTCTAAATGGAGTGGGGCGTTATTTTATAAAACTTTTGGCTTGCCCCCCCCTGGAAGAAGTTCTATGGGCGCCCTTGACGTCATAGCTTGCATTTTGGGCCTATCAGGTCTGATTTTCGTATTATTAAAATAAGCCTTCCACGAGGACCTGAAGGGATCGCAATGGGCCCGTATGACGCCTAGTGAGCGCGGTGCTCGTCTTAAACCTAACTTAAATCAGGCCTTTTCCACAGAAGGCAAAAGCATTTTTCGGGCAACTTAAAAAGCACACAAAAAAGACACGAACACAAAATACGGTAATTGATGTTTTTTTTTCCGGTAACGCGGTTTACGATACGAATTTTAAAATGCGCGAAGTGTTTACATCCAACACCAAAAAATTACAGCCATCGTCATTTTTCAATCAGCCGGACGGACGGATAATGGCTTTGTATGTATTGAGCACAAGTTCAGCTTCACGGCTTTTATAAGCATTCCGGGGGCTACGGCACTTTACAAAGATCATACAAACCAAGATTTTTCAATAATTTTCTACATTCTGTCTCTATCTTACACATTACTTGCATTTCCGTGCAAAATTTATTGAGTTACAGCGACTTTTCGATGAGTATGTTCTGCCTGTTGGGTGGAAATACGTGCTACAATTTGAATTTAGTGCTGAATCGCATGGCGCCGTGACATTGCTAAAATAGTTGACTTTTAAATAAGCTTTAAAAGCACAAAATTGATCCATCAATGATCCCATTTTGATTTTGGATTATCTCTTTGTTGTTGTTTTCAATGTAAAACGAATGATCTTGATCTTGATCCAGTTGGAAAAAACGCACCTAATGATATTAAATGATTGGTCCGTTGTGAGATATTATATTTCGAGGGTCAATCAACTGAAATTGTTTAAAAAGATCTTTATCGATTGGAATTTCGTTGCAAGCTGTAACGTAAAATTTAAGCGCGTTGTTCTTGATTTCATGTATATCTTTTAGCTTTAATTCTTTCGAAGTTATATAAATACTCTTCACACTCACTTTAAGAAAAAAAAGCTATCAATACCATAAAAAGCTATCATACATAATTTTCTTCATCAAATATTTCTACATTCATATCTACTTTCGATGGAATAATAAAATTATTCGCGAAACATAAAAATATTTTTCCGGTTCCGGCTGTAATTTATGTATAAGTAATTTTTTTGATTGGAATAGTCAGTTCAAACTATACAGGTATACAAGTATGAAACCGGAATTTTTTTATGAAAAATAGACGTTTATTCTAAAGGGTTTTCCAATAAGGACTTGACAACTTTTTTTCAAAATAATATAATTTAAAATACAAGGTTTTCCGGTAAATACTGTTAAATTTATTTTGTGTGACGTTTCGGACTCGACTGGGTCCTTTATCAAATAAAAAAAAGTATTTACCGGAAAACCTTGTATTTTCAATTCAAAATGTACTGTGAAAACATTCATCAAAAATTAATATAATTTAATTTGCAGACGTTGTTCCTTCGTGTACTTTACCATGATAAAAATGTTAAGTTTACTGAATAAATTGACAGTGACAGTTCGATGATTAGTGAAAGGGTGCGTTCACAAATTGAATTCAAAGTTGTCAAGTCCTTATTGGAAAACCCTTTACCATGTGCTCTGGTGGCAAGTTTCGGAACTATGTATGGTACACAGAAAGTTGCAGTTGCATGCTATTTTCAGACAAAATTGAGATTGAGCTCAAATAAGAGGGTCCTACTACAAAATATTACTTCAATTGAACTTAAATTATTGTTATAATTGAATAAGAAGGACATATGTATCATAACTTATCAAAAAGAAAAAAGAAATCAATTTAAAGTGCTAAGATAAAAAAAAAAGTATTGAAAAAACGGTCTACGTTCTTTTCAAATAATTTAATTAATTATTTCATATATCTTTTTCCTCGAAGATTAAACATTTGAGAAGTTATTTCGAAGTTTAAATCTCCCATTCATATGGAGAAATTGTTTATTTTCTGACTTCGTTGTGCGAGAATGAGCCCATGATTTTCGAAATGTAGAACCGGAAATGAGCACCTTTTTATCAACCAAACCGATCGCCATCAATCTTTATCATGTCTTTCATAATGAAATTAAGAGGGAATCGAAAATTCACCGAGCTCCGAATTGTAAAAATACACACGAACCGCCCTACAACAGTAGTCAGCTGACGAAAATGTGTATAGCCATTGCCCTCTGGGTAAAAGCCGCGCAACTGAATTTTCGAAGAGCGAAAATGACTCGATTTCCCCTCGATGAGTGACGATTTTGTATGGAGATCGAGCCATGACGTCACCAATCGAGGCAAAATCGAGGCATTTCTCATGACGAACTGTCATATGTGCGCGGCCTGAGTTTAAGTTGGCGGTGGTATAGCATATCTGGTAGTTTTTTTTCCCACCAGGTGGAGATTTCCAACTCAATAAATCTGTTTTTCGTCAATAAATCTGTTTTTTTTGTTGGTTTTAGTGTAGTGTAGTTTGCACTAACTTTTCTAAACAACATTTGACGTCAAATCAATGACACAAACTCAAACAGTAAGCTTGTCCCATCCCTGCCACTCCCTTTTTTACTTTTCTGCACTGTCTCGAGAGCTAGTGCAGAAAAGTGTACTCGGTGTACACTAAACCTGACAAGAAGAACAGACCAAATGTTGTACAGCTAGCCAACGCGTTTTAGAGATGACTCGGCAGCAAGACCTTTTTGCTGCTTTCACTCAATCAGCTGAACGCTCTCGACCAATGAAAACAATTTGCTGTCGCTGTCGCTGCTGCTGCTGCTGTCGTGGTAATCTAATTCAGGCTTTACGCAAAATTTTAACAAGCTTTTCACATGCATGTTGCAACGTTCTTGCATCTCTGCAAGTTCTGCACGTCTTTTAGGGCTTTAGGTTGTGAACGTACATACTGATCTTAACCCGTAAGTCACAACGGCAACGCAAGCCGGCGCAGCCTAGGTGTCAAAAAGTTCAGCACAGTGTAATTTCACTGTGGTAGTCACAACGATCGTACACGTAAACATCATAACGCAATCATCAAGAAATTTTCGCCAATTTTGAACTTTTTCGTTGCCCATAGTTAACCTCAAAATCGAGAAGTGACTTTTTTATCTTTACAACATCGAATGGTTACTTGATCTGACCGGAGTGAATTAAAATAAGTTTAAAAAGCTTTTTTAATTGTTCGCTGCGTCGTATGCACGAACACGAACGCTTTTTGGAAAATTTGATATATATTTAAAACTCAAACTTACGCAGAGAGTGAATAGTTATGTGACTTGATGTTTTACTGAGTGCGTAAGGCTGCGCCGTGCTGCCTGATTCTACTTTGTATTTGACTCAAGCATAATCGGAATACCTCAATTTTAACCCAAAAATATCGGCAGAAATCCGACAAATCGGTAGAAATGGCATCACTGCGGTAGAGGTAGAACCGAACCGAACGCACCCTAGCCGCAGCGAGCGAATAACGAAACCAAACCAGTCTTATAAGAAATTAGAAACAGAGAGGTGGTTTGCATTACATGCCCGTGTCGCGGTGTTTGTGTTAAGTTAACGATTTGCGGAAGGTTCACAATAAGTTAGTGTTTGATTTCGATGCTTGGCCTCAAATATCCTTAAAATAGGACTTGTGAAATACGCGGATTGAAAGTATGATGTCTAATTTCTTCTTGCCCGGATACGATATCGTTAAATAGCAAATAGTTAGTACAGCGTTACCGCGAAGTGCTAGCGAAAGGTGAATTTTGTTTGGTAGCAGGTGGTTCGTGCAGACTCTGCTCAATTTAATGTTTAACACGGCCGCCGAAAATTTTGTATTTTATCTTCAGTCCAGTCTTCGTTGCCTGGTATATGCCTAATTAAATTTGTTTGTATTCCTAAAGTTGTTCTTTCTCAAGAATCTGAATGGAATTCTTATGTGTTAAGTTGACCTCATGTCGTTAGACGTTAGACATTTGGCTAGGTGGAACTATGATTGGAGTCATTGCACCTTGATTCTCACGTTTCTAGTTTAGTCTGCACGCCGATACTATAATACTATATGACGACGGTACTACCACTAGCTTACTCCCAGCGACAACAAACCACAAACATTTGTAATAAACTTGATTTCTGTTAAGTTGTCAAGACATTTTTTTATTAATTCTTCACAAAATTGCAAAAAAAAATAATTACAAAACCAAGCGTTGAATTTTAGAGGCCAAACAGAAATTAAAATGTTTAGCAGCGTTCAGCCATTACACTGAATATACGGTGCACTTTCACTTGGTGCGAAGTGTGAACGCGTAGGAGTGCTGCTTGCATGTTATTCGAGTCCCTGCTATCCTGGGAAGAAAAATTATGATGGAGGGTTGCATGCGAAGGAAAGGGGTTGGCATTTTTGGGGTCGAGTCGGCTTCTATCCTTAATTATTTGCCGACTAGCATATTTCTTTGAACTCCTCGCTGCGTTATATGCTGCTTGGTTTGTACGCTAAAATCGATATGTTTCCTTAAGCTGGGGGTTGTTTCGAATCGGAGTTAGGGAGTCTGAATGAAGTGCGCGGTTCGGCTGGCAGTTGTATGATTCATTCAATCGTGTAGTCATAGAAAAAAGAATTACATCTGTATACACTGTAGTGTAGTGAGTGAATAATTCGATGTGCCGGTATACTATTAATTATAGTAGAAAATATGAAAATGTAAATGGTTATATCGTGTATTCTTGTAAATAGTTGGAAATCCTACATCCAATTTGAGAAACCAAATGAAAACACAGTGTAGTGAAATTGTTTTACACTCCTTGGTTTTAAGTGTAATTGGTACGTACATACAAAGCTATACGCTTAAGCTTAAGACATGTCTAAATTACACTTTACAAGGATATGGAGTATTATCAGTCCTCTGTGAAAGACTGACTTCACAAAGCGAAAATCCAACTGAAGATTGGCAAAACTCGCCATACTCGTTTCAAAAATGTGTCAATATCAAAAGTTTTTCGAAAAATTACCATTTATTTATACCGCTAATCACAGGCAGAGCTTCCATAGGAGCAAGCGGAGGAACTGCGCCTGGCTCCAAATTTTTAGGGCACCACACCTACTGTTTCACTTACCTACAAAATTCAGCCGTTTATTTTGAAAGTGGAATAGGTCCATTTCATTTTTAAATCGACATGGTTTAGTGTTTGCGTTTTATCCACTGAGATATATACATGGAGACCTCGATTTGCTATCTCACATAGCCGACGTTTTAGAAATGTCATTATTTCGAAAAAGTTGTCCATGAAAAGCCGAGCTTCTGCATTATTGAACAAAATTCTGATGAATTTAAACATTCATTAGATTTAAAATTGGTAATGCAGATAAAATAATTTTTGATCGAAACATTTCTTTTAGTTTCTTTCAGAAATTCAATTAATTTTAAGTTTGAAGTAACTTCGAAAGTTATCCAGGGCACAAATTGGAAAATCCGATTTCGAAACCGGAAACGCAAAGAAGGAAAGAGTTAGTAGCATGGTTGCGCATGTATTTAAAGCGAGAAGAAAAACAATGACAATGTCAATGACAGAATTACAGACAACAGACAGCAAAATTACAGACAACATGAAAAAAAAAATTCGAACTTTTAGGTGTAATTTCGAATTGGGCGCAAATAATTTGAATTTGATAAATACTTTTTTGGATAAACAATGCAAGGCATTGAAAGAAAATGAGTTCATAAAATTGCAACTAAGTTGTGTAAATTTTACAGGCAATATTGGCTACTGTAGTACGAATATAATACCATTTACCTATCGTTATGGCGCTATATTCAAAAATAACGTATATTACATGCTCAACCGTTATAAATTTTCCCAAGGAACTGTTATTTCCTGTTATTTATTGAGTTAAACTGTGATTTCAGTTGTCAATTTCGTGTTTCTTATTGAAAATGGCTAAGTGTATTGTAGAAAATTGTTTCAGCAATGAAAATGAACTTCAATATTTGCCTGTTTTTTTCAAGTAAGTGAAAAATATTGATTATAGATCATTTTTTTGCGGAGAAAGTTTGGTTGTTGGTTAAGGTAAAAACGTTAGGGCTGATATCCATTTGTTGTATTCCAGAGTATTGGCCCAAACAGAACACGGACTTCGACTTCGATTTTGCCATTTGCCTACTCTACCGAAGTCGAAGTCGGTGTTGTGGGCATCACCATATAATCCTGTTTGTTCTAAAAAGACAGCTTGTTTGGGCCATAATTCAGGCCTGATTAAAAAAGCTTGACATCACGAAAATTAAGTAAATAAAAACGTAAATTATAATAAACCAAAATATATTCGCTTTCCATTATACAATCTGAGATAAATCAAATCCGACGTTCGTTCCTCGATCAATGATAAAAAGAAAAAGAAAACTCCTAGTTTCTTGCCGCACTGCAATCAGTTCGGACTCTTGCGCCTCTCGTAAAATCATCGGTTCTTAGTATGTCGTTCATGTTGTCGTCGACGCCGTTGTACTTGATTATCGCTTGTCGAAGACATTGCGACATCGTCGTCATCCTGAGCGCTTACCGGTTTAACATCACCTTCGATTTTCATACGTTTACTGGCCGACTCATTTGTCGACAATGATTCGCTATCGGGTGCTGCAGCTGCTGTACCGTCGTCGGTGGCAACACGAGCTGGCGATGCGGCACGTTTTCTTGATAGGGCAATAGGAACTGCTTTCAATTCCCTGGAAATTTTCGTCGGTAGATCGAGAATTGCTGGTTTTCTGGCGGATTGTGACTGCCGTTATATTATCACAGCCGGTTCCGTCGCCCATTGTGTTCAGTGCTAGGCAATTGTTGAAGAGCTAGAGAATGAGGTTGTGATTAGATTTTTGGACATTTTTTCCAATGTTTTCCTTTTTTCTTTTACCTGTTCGCAAATTTGTAATAGTTTTTCGCATCCTTCGTCGATTCTTTTCTTAATGAATTCGACCACTTCGTCACTGGATATGAAGTTCCAGATGCCGTCGCATGCTAGAATCATAAACTCATTGTTTGGTGAGATTACTAGCTTCTTACCATCCGGCAGAGCTGAGATCATTTGTTTTTCGTCGGGCAAATCTTGATTCTATAAAAAAAGCAACAAAAAAATCACCGACATGACAATTACTCTCCGAAAAATATCAACTTACCATTTTATAGGCGTGATCTGCAATCGCGCGGCATTAACGCGGTCAAAAGTAACTTTGCCGCCCGCTTTGTATATTCGTTCGCTCTCCTCATCCTCTTCGGGTTTGTGATCGAAGCTCGTTTCAATTAGAGTCACTGTATAAGAACTAACACAAACATCCACTATCATGAGTACGGACAACCACCACTTTTGGTACATATTTAGTACTAAAAACCTGCGAATTTAAAAAATCGCGGGTTTCTTAAATGGCATAGTTTTAGTGTGTATACGTGTAGCAGATGGATTTTGATGGACGTTTCACGGAATCGAAATATGTCTCATGAAATGTCAACTAAATACAGCGATTATCCACTTTAGTGGAGATCCTTAAAATGAAAAATCGAGACAACTACAAAAAAATGCAAATGCACTGGTTTCAAATGAAACACACATTGTCCGTACTCAAGATAATGGATGTTTGTGTTAGTTCGTATGAAATGACTCTAGTTTCAATTGCCTTTCCGCTTCGACATACAACGCATCGCGAATCACCGGCATTTACTACGTATAAATCGCAACCGTTAAGCAATGAGAGGGCGGCCGACACCAGTTGAACAGTTTTAGAACTGACAATTCGGATTGTCAGACTGACAATTCGGATTGTCAGACTGACAATCCGAATTGTCAGAACTTCCCCTTGTTGCCCCTGTTTTTTCGAAATTCGTCAAAAATTCGAAATTTCAAAGAAGGAGCGAGAGGGTACGATTTCATCGGCTATTTCAACCTGTCAAATCGTATAGGGAAATGAGCCGATGAGGTTCCATTTCTTTATATCAGTGGTTTTATCATGTTTAAAAATATTCATGCCAACTTTCGGGAAAATTATTTGTAGGTATTTGTAAAAAGTGTAATGAAACAATTGCATCAATAGATTCTCAAAAAGTTGCTTCGTGTTGTATAAAACAGCGTTTCAATGTCACATCAAATTTTTGTCGTCTAAAAGTGACTTATTCCACTTTCAAAATCAACAGTTCATACTGCAATTATCACTAAATTCAGTGGTTGTAAATTTTGAAATTCTAAAACATGATATCCTTCCTACATATACCTATCCATCCAAATACATAATTTAACAACACGTCGTACACCAAACATTTGCTTCATTCTCCTAAACAAACTGTTGCCGTTTGATATTATGATATAAATATACGTATTCTCATATCACCCTCTTGCAACTAGCTCTATCATACATGTGCGAATCCACTGTCTTATTCTTTGGCGCAAAAATTTTATCCGCGCCATGGTTCGACAAACACACGCAAGGTACGGTGAACATTCTACACGTTTTTATGCGCGACGGCATGCGTTGTATTCCGCTGAGTGCATCTATCTGGCGCAGATAATAAATTTGAGCCTGCATATGAATGAATGCTTCGGTTCTTTATGTATTTTAGAATTTTCATGAATTGGTAGCACTGTTCAATGACCAAAGAAAATGTGATATTTTTCTTGATAGGTTTTGTTTTATTGGATGAAAGAACAAGTGTCAAGTCCAATATCTAGGATATCTTTCAAGTTTAGTGTGAGTAAACTTTTAGTGAGCTACCTTCTATATTTTGTTTCTTAATCTAAAAATGTCCATAAATCCAAAATAAATTGTCCAGTAGTCAATATCGAAAAAATCGGAAGATTACTGAAGCTGAAAATGCTAAGTTATCAAGCGGCATTAAGAAGTCCCTGAAAGATACTGCAATTTCAACGCAAACAATTTGATGTATTCGTGCGATATACATATTCTTATTGAAAGCTTCCACTTCCACCGTGGAAATGATAAACTATGAAATTCCGTTGTTAATTGATAAACAAAGTTTATCTGTGCACAATTACCAGCCCTTTCAGGTCCTTAACTCTAACAATAATTTTGAATATCTTTAAATTCCTTCGTAAATCCTTCATAAATTTAATAACAGATGTCAAATTTAGGAACGTCATTTGGGGAGGGGAGGAATTCGAAAATTGTACGCATGCATACACTACATATCTTTGGCCACATTCCGAATTACGCTTTCTGCACTTTAGCGCTCTTACATTCGGTTCGAATTGCGATCACAGCAATTTGCATGGCTGGGTAGTTTTATGGCGCTTACACTGCTAACGGTTTCGAGAATAGGTACAGTGAGTAAACTGTGTGCTCATCGGTCCGAATTGAAAGCGACATAGGCGTACCAGCAATTCGGACCGATTGTAAGTAATGTTAATAATGTAAGTAGCTTGAGCGTAATTCGGACCGCGGCCTTAATATCGACGCACATGCATTCATTTATAGCAAGTAAAAAACATCTTGCCCCTGGGTAAAACTGAAATGACGCCCTTGTTCGAAATGTATTCAGAAGAAACCTAATTTTTACCACTTTCAGTACCTTATTGCATTTCGGTTTTACTCCATGGTGCGTTTATATATGTTTTGAGGTGGGAGATCTGATATGTAACTACAAATGCTATTATTATGGAATAATAATAATTAGGGGGCTTAATCTTGCAAACTATACTTCATTTTTCCAAAACAAACTATACAATTTGGGGCACCAAAACATAGAAACTGCGCCGGGCGCCAAAACTATTAGCACCGCTACTGCCACTGAATACACAAGATTGTATGCCGATTCCCACAATAATAACTTTTTTTTTTTAAGGATACTGAACTGGACTTAGGTGGTTAGCCTTTAATACACTGGTAGTGTACAATTCAGTCAGCTTAGGGATGGGAGGTCAGAAGTCGGGCCGGGTATGGCAGTGTACTAGTTGGTGTTAATAATTTTGAGTGCTGTTTGGCTTTTTGATGTGATCTACCAGAACAGCAATGTTGCCTATAACAAATCAACTACTGTCTGGTATCTCTGATGGTGTTAGTGAATCTGATAAGAATTTCAACAGAACTCATCTGCTCAGTGTTAAATCCTTTAGTAGTGATCTCTATTAAACATTCCGCACTGTTCACTATTTATGCTAATAATTTCAAAGCCAATAGCAACTGAAAAAATTCTTATAAATAATTTATGCTTAGAGTGTTGTGTTTAAGGCTTTGGAAGAAATTATTTTGACTTGAGAAAGTCAAAATAATTGAAGGGAGAAAGAAGGTTCGGGACAGAGGGGCCAATTCCACCTACGTCCGAATTGGTGGCTGAGTTCAGCTGGTGCGAAGCTCTTGCTGGCGGCCGGGACTAGCTACGGCAGTGTGGGGGGGGGGGGGGGTACTTGCTAAAACTCAGGCCATTAAACCCTAGGCCTGTACAACAAAAATTGTAAGCGCCGACTTATCCAAGGGAAGGTAAAAATTGGGATTATTTTCCCAATTGGTCGTGAAAGACCAAGAAGCGGTTGGATTGGCGCGGCTTCGCGATTTGTCAGGGCGCTTAGGTGTAAGTAGCGCCCTGTTCTGTCCACCCTACCTCAGCCATATCAGTCCAAAAAAAATAATATCCGATATGGCCCCTTGTTGAGGTTCGGGGCGAAGGAGCTTATACGCTCGGGTTCATTTCAATATACGGCTTCTTTAGCTGCCGCGTGGCATTTTAACGATTAATTAGCAGAGAAAGAAAAACCAAAGTACAAAAAGAAATCATCAACAAAAAAAAATTTACTGAAAAAAAAAAATTGAAAATGCAACATGAAAATAAAATAAAAATTCAAAACTCACCCCATAATTCTTTTAGCTTCTTTCATTTGTTTTTAATTTTAAATTAATATTTTATTATTTGTTTTGTTTTGTTTTTTTTTTTTTTTTTTTTTTTTTTTTTTTTTTTTTTTTTTTTTTTTTTTTTTCTGTTTGTCGTCGGTCCTGTCAGTGTGTCATCTTTCTTAAATTAATTTTTTTGTTTATTTTAAATTCAATTAATTTGTTTTAGCGCAATTCATTTATTTCATGGTATATTGATTTTTTTGATTTCGGGGATTTATTTATATTCAAATTTTATATAACTTTATTTCCACTTTAATTCGCGATCCGGCATTTCTTCAAATTTTTCTTTCACTCATCATTTCCATTAAATCTTATATAACTTTATTTCAATTTTAATTTGCGATCCGGCATTTCTTCAAATTTTTCTTTCACTCATCATTTCCATTAAATCTGATATAACTTTATTTCAATTTTAATTTGCGATCCGGCATTTCTTCAAATTTTTCTTTCACTCATCATTTCCATCAAATTTGATATAACTTTATTTCCACTTTAATTCGCGATCCGGCATTTTTTTAATTTTTTTCTTTCACTCATCATTTCCATCAAATTTGATATAACTTTATTTCCACTTTAATTCGCGATCCGGCATTTTTTTAATTTTTTTCTTTCACTTATCATTTCCATCAAATTTTATATAACTTTATTTCCACTTTAATTCGCGATCCGGCATTTTTTTTAATTTTTTCTTTCACTCTTCATTTCCATTAAATCTTATACAACTTTATTTCAATTTTAATTTGCGATCCGGCATTTCTTCAAATTTTTCTTTCACTCATCATTTCCATCAAATTTGATATAACTTTATTTCCACTTTAATTCGCGATCCGGCATTTTTTTTAATTTTTTCTTTCACTCATCATTTCCATTAAATCTTATACAACTTTATTTCAATTTTAATTTGCGATCCGGCACTTCTTCAAATCTTTCTTTCACTCATCATTTCCATCAAATTTTATATAACTTTATTTCCACTTTAATTCGCGATCCGACATTTTTTTTAAAATTTTTCTTTCACTCATCATTTCCATTACATCTTATATAACTTCCGTCTTCTTCGATTTTAATTTACCATCCGTCTTATTCGATTTTAATTTACCATCCGACTTATTCGATTTTAATTTACCATCCGACTTATTCGATTTTAATTTCAAGATCCGATGTTTCTTCCTTTTTTCAAGTTTTATCCCACCTTAGCTTTTCCTATTTTATATTAATTTTTCTCTTAACTAAAAATCACACCACCAACATTTAATTTCTATTCTTCGTTTCCAAAACTCGACACCATTTCACCATTTTATATTTCGTCTCCAAAACTTGCCACCATTTCACCATTTTCTATTTCGTTTCAAAACTTGCCACCATTTAATTTCCATCTTTCGTTTCAAAACTCGGCACCATTTTCTTTCATCAACTCCATGCAGACGGCACGTCTCTCCATCCCCCGAAAAAACTGTCTCAAAATTCTCACTTTGAACAATTTTCATTTTTCGTTTTTTTCGGTTTCTTTTTCTTTTTCGAAAACCCCGCTACTTCGCGTTGATGTCCCACTCCTCCCTTTTCTCCTCGTCGCCAAGCCCAAAACAAAAAAACTCACAATCCGTAGCCCTATTCCACCAATACCACCGCCCCGACACGATCCGCTTCATTACCAAAAATGGTAATCATCTCTTCAAAAATCGCAAGGTCGTGGCAGCAGCTGATTGATGCCGTCGTATCGTCTTTTGGTTGGCATCACAGCCGCTCTCTATGCACTCAGTGTTGCACACAGACCAACGCAACTCCCGTCGCGACATTTCAGCGCCTATTTCGCTAGATCGGAGGACTGCAGCTGCGACCACAGCCCAGTGGGAAAACAATGGGTTGTTTTCGCAACCGCCGTCCTCCAGCCGAAATTATGCGGTGCGCTCGACGACACAACAACATAGGCGGTTCGCCGTTGATTTCCAGCGCCGAACAGACTACAAAGGTCGTCGCGCTCATGAGTCTCGTGCGCACGACTGAGTGCCGGGCAATCGGTGTACTCCCTCGGATCACTGCCTAAGATCCTTGGAGTGGTAAATCCCCAGACGTTTGCCGCCTAGATCCTCCAATTCGTATCGTGAGTTTCCCAGCACACGACGAATCCTGCACTTGAGGAACTTCTTCGCCAGCTTGGCATTATAATTCTGCGCGGCTGTGGACAAGGAAAAGTTTCTACGGAATACCCCTTGTCCTACACAAAATTGTGTTTTAGCAGCACGCAGATTATAACGCCTGCTGCTGTCCTCATGTGCGACCCTTATTTTCGTCTGCGCCAGTTGCCTCACGATAGGAATTCCCTCGCGAGGTCGAAGCTGTACATTTGACTCTCCCAACGCTCGCAAATGCTTCAGCAGTTTGTAGTCCTTCCCGTGCAACATCATATGATTACCAAACAAAACCTGATAAGGAGAAAATCCAGTGGCTTGGTGGAGTGAGCTACGAAGAGCACATCCAATTTTGCTTAGACTCTCATCCCATCGTGTTTGGTCATCAGTGATGAATGCTCGAATTCCGGCCAGGATGGACTGATTGACACGTTCCGAAGCATTCGCTTGCGGTGAGTAGCTCGGGGTGTACAGGTGCTTAACTCCGTATTTGTTCAGCATGGAGTTAAACACATTCGACCTAAATTGAGAGCCGTTATCGGAGAGGATCGTCTCAGGTGTTCCAAACGTATGGAAGACCTGCCCCTCCAAGTAGTTTGTGATCTCTTCAGCAGTGATCCGCCCCAAAGGATGTAGTAATGGGAATTTCGTGAAGTGATCCAAGACGATCAAGATAGCGATCTTACCCCGTTTGGTACGCGGATATGGTCCAAGTACGTCGATGTAAAGGTGTTGGAATGGCTGATCAGTCTGGAAAGGTTCTCCCATTGGCGCTCGTAGAGGTCTATTCGGGGACTTTGTCTCTTTACAAGTGTCGCACGCCAGAACGTAGGTGCGTACTTGTGTAGCCATTCCGGGCCAGTACAAAAATCGCCTGACTCGCTCTAGCATTTTGGCATAACCACCATGGACCGTGGTGTCTGCCTCGTGCGCCTGAGCGATCGCAGCTGACGTAAGACTCGATGGAATCCATAATTTCCAGGCCCTGTCTTCGGCAATCGGGTCACCGTTGTGAGGCTCTGTGCGCTTATACACGAAACCATCCCTCACGCATACGTCAGGAAGCCGATCGGCGTTCGCATCGACAGTGGACACTAACTCTTTATATTCTTTGCCAGAGAATTCTGGAGAGTCCATATCCACCATCGGTGCCACGTCGATCAGCGCGTTTAATCCCTCTTCGTATACACGAGAGAGAGCGTCGGGTACAACGTTCAGGCTCCCTCGTCGGTGCTCGATTGTGAAGTCGTAACCTTGGAGTTTTAAACTCCATCTTGCCAACCGTCCTTGTAGGTCTTTCTGCGACATCAGCCATTTGAGACTTGCGTGATCCGTAATGATTTTGAAAGCAGTCCCTTCTACATAGGCTCGAAATTTTTTCACGCTCAACACAGCTGCATAACACTCCGAGTTCGGTTACGCTGTAGTTGCGTTGAGCGGAAGTGAGCTTCTGTGACATATACGCCACTGGAGATTCCGATCCGTCGTCGTTTTCCTGAAAGAGAACGCTACCCACCCCTGATTTACTGGCGTCGCACTGGATTACGAAAGACCTCTTAAAATCAGGATTGATTAATAAGGGGGCTTTCGTCAACAAGTCTTTCACTAATAGGAAGGAAGTTTGTGCCTCTGTAGTCCAAGCAAACTGGTTGGACTTCTTTAGAGTGTCTGAAATTGGTGAAACAGTCGCAGCAAAGTTGGGAACGAATCGTCGATACCAGCCTGCCATACCAAGGAAGCGTCGTACTTGACGTGCGGACTTAGGCGAAGGGTAATCGACGATGGCTGAAACTTTGTTGGGATCAGTTTTCAAGCCTTCTTCTCCAACAATGTATCCGAGATATTTCACCTCTCTAAGACAAAACTTACTCTTGTTGACGTTAATAGTCAAGCCAGCCTTTCGCAAACATTCTGCGACTTCAGTCAATAAAACCAGATGTAAATCGAAATCTTCAGAAATTAACAGCAGATCGTCCAAATATACGAATACCTGCTCCTTCAGCTCGGGTAGGATGACTTTGTCCATCAAACGACACATCCTTTGCGGCGCGTTGCATAACCCAAAAGGCATGCGAGTGTAGTGATATAGAGGCCGGCCAGGAATGGTAAACGCTGTATACTCCCTGGATTTGTTCTCGAGAGGAATCTGCCAAAAGGCGTCTTTGAGGTCCAGGCTAGTCGTCGTTTTCCTGAAAGAGAACGCTACCCACCCCTGATTTACTGGCGTCGCACTGGATTACGAAAGACCTCTTAAAATCAGGATTGATTAATAAGGGGGCTTTCGTCAACAAGTCTTTCACTAATAGGAAGGAAGTTTCGGCCTCTGTAGTCCAAGCAAACTGGTTGGACTTCTTTAGAGTGTCTGAAGTTGGTGAAACAGTCGCAGCAAAGTTGGGAACGAATCGTCGATACCAGCCTGCCATACCAAGGAAGCATCGTACTTGACGTGCGGACTTAGGCGAAGGGTAATCGACGATGGCTGAAACTTTGTTGGGATCAGTTTTCAAGCCTCCTTCTCCAACAATGTATCCGAGATATTTCACCTCTCTCAGACAAAACTTACTCTTGTTGACGTTAATAGTCAAGCCAGCCTTTCGCAAACATTCTGCGACTTCAGTCAATAAAACCAGTTGTGAATCGAAATCTTCAGAAATTAACAGCAGATCGTCCAAATATACGAATACCTGCTCCTTCAGCTCGGGTAGGATGACTTTGTCCATCAAACGACACATCCTTTGCGGCGCGTTGCATAACCCAAAAGGCATGCGAGTGTAGTGATATAGAGGCCGGCCAGGAATGGTAAACGCTGTATACTCCCTGGATTTGTTCTCGAGAGGAATCTGCCAAAAGGCGTCTTTGAGGTCCAGGCTAGTAATAAAATTGGCTCGCGGCAAACTACTTAAGATACCATCAATGTGTGGTAATGGATATGCATCCTTCTTCGTCACACTATTGACTTTGCGCGAGTCCAAACATAACCTGACCTTGCCTGGCTTCCTCACGAGAACCACAGGCGAGCTCCATGCACTCTGGCTGGTCTCTATAACGCCAAGTGCCCTCATGCGATCGATCTCGTCATATAAGAGTTTTTGGATCGCAGGAGACACAGGATAATGTCGCTGTTTGATGGGACTTGCATCACCAACGTCTATACTGTGTTGTTCGACGTTGGTCACACCGAGTCCGTATACTTCGTATGATGGAAATTTGGACTTTACCATTTCCAACCTCTTTACATCTGTGGGCGTTAAATGGTGGGCATCCGGAGCTATCAGTTGCGATGCAGTATCGGGAGTATCGACCGCGCTGATGATGCTAGGAGCTAGTTGGAATGATCGCCAGAAATCTACCCCCAGGTACAATTTCTGCGACAGGCTCGGCCAGATGTATAGTGTAATGGGTTTGGTAATACCACGAAAAGTAATATCGGTAGTTACTGTGCCCAATACCTTTTGCGCTGCACCATCAGCGGTCTTCACCTCCTGACAGACCGGTCGATAATTCACCTGTGCATCATGGAGACGTTGTAGAGCGTTTGCCCCCAGGCAACTGATGCTCGCCCCACTATCGAGGAGTCCTTCAACGTCCACTCCGTACAAGGATACCATGGCGTACGGACGTATGTCCAACGGATTGGTAATGATGGTAGAGAGGATCGCTTTCTTTTTTTCACGCACCATCCTCCAGAATGTACGAAGGCGCAAGATTAATTTTCCGCGACCGGATCCACTCGTTAGTGTTGATACTTGATCAACACTTGCGACTGAAGTAGGCGCAAAAATTCGCTCTCGAGCCTCCATATATTCCTTTAGCCGAAGGTGGTATGGCTTGAGAGGATGGTGGGAATGTCGACTTGGATGTTCTTTTGCGATAAGGGCATCTTCAGGCCGGGAAACAGCCGGCTCCGTTTTATCGCTTGGTCTCGTTAATAACTTGACGTGCGGAGTATTTAATGCAGAGGAATTGGGTAGGGATGATTTTACGCTAAAAGGATGGGAATTGGGTTCAGAAAATGTTGTAGGTAGGGTATTAAAATTTGGAGGGGTATTTGTAGGGGTTGAAAAATTGGGTAAAGTTTTTTTAATTGGGAGTTCTGAATGAAATTGGGAATTGAAATTAGTGTGTTGACTGAGTGTAACTACTGCTGTCGGGATGCAGTGTTCGGACGGAAGGGACCCGCTGTCCTTCCGTCCCTTCGGCCGTTTCCCGCCTTGCAATGGATGCAGTTGGGCTTTAGAACGTCAGCCCGCCCACATCCATAGCAGAAGATGCCTTTCGGTGCTTCTTCACACTCACGGCAGCCGTGACCATCCTTCCCGCAGTTCCAGCAGGTCAAAGACTTGGATAGGCCGGCCACTTCGTCGGATTCGGTCTCCGCTACCACTTCAGCCTGGGGATCGCCAATCTCATGAATTCTTCCCTGCTGCCAAGAACTTGTCCGCGTAGCCTTCCGCACCTCTTCTACGTGGTTCACAAGATGACGCAACTGCGTCATATTGTGAACCTCGTAGAAGCACATCTGTTGCTGCGTACTCGCCAGCAAGTTCCCGCGCACCAGATCGACAAATTCGCCCTCCAACATGGGATTGCGCAATAATGTTCGGAGTTCCGTCATATCCTGTTCAAATAACAGGAACGGCTCGTTCGGCGTTTGGCGTCGCCCCAGCATCCGCCTGCGCACTTCCCAGTCTGAACTGCGCTCCCCCCAGGCTTGAAGGAAAGCAGGTCTCAAGGCTGACCAATGCATGTCTGAGATAGAACGCCTCCAGAGCCAGTACCACTGGTTGGGACGCCCGTCCAACAACAGGTGGAAATTCTGGGCTAACAGGTCCGTTCGCCCGCCCAGATCTCCCATTGCTAAAGCTTCGGCCCTAAAAACAAGTTCTTCCGCTCGCAATGAATGGCTGTCTCCGTTGAAGCGTAGTCGCCAGTGCCGGATTAGACTACCAGAGTTGCGGTATCTTATATTAGGGCCGTTGCCATTGCGATCGCCAATCTGGGCGGTCGCATGGGCCGGTCGGCCCCGAATTCGCACGTATTCATCCTGTGCTTCACGACGAGATGGTGGTGGTGGTGGTGGCAAACCTGCGTTTAAATTGGCTCGTGGTTGTTGCTGAACCAATTCCTCCCGCAGCACTGCGTATTAGCCGCACCAAATCATCCACCCCCAAAGAATTTACTGCCACCGGCGGCGCTGATACTGACTCTGGCCGCGTTTCGTCTCTCACCTCTGCCCACCTCACTCTGTCTTCTCTCGCCACCCTGTCTGTCTCCATTACTAATGGCAATATCAGGTCGGATTCGGGTACTATCGATCCATCCGGGGCATACAAGGCTCGTCCGCCACCTGTCTCGGGTGGTACATCTAAATTTAACCTTCTAGGCGACATACCATCTCTTTGAGCATTCGCCTGTGACTTCTTTTTGCCGCGAGTCAATGGGCCTGGATTAGCGGACGCGCCCTCTACGCCCAAGGTGGACCAATAGTCCTGAGGACCCAAATGTCCCCGACAATTCGGACAATTGTGGTTATCCACGATCCACAACTCCAAACATTCCCTGTGGAATCGGTGGCCACATTTGGTACGCACCTCACTTTCTGCGTCTATTGCCTCCCGACATGTTGTGCACATGCCATTTACTCCCGTCGTTGGTGAATGTAGCAGAGACATGGTTAATGGTCGAGTTCGAGAAGAGAAAAAAAAATATCGATTGGTTGGCTGATTATGTTTAACAGAGTGAATGTGTGAATCGATGGATGGATTATTGCCTGTGTGAATAACTGATGGTATGATTGTTAAAACAATGTATGCACTACGTAAGAAAAGGAATGAGCGTTAGATTGAATGACTGTATGTGTGCGATAAGAAAGATTGAATGAGTAAGTATTGCAGGAATGAGTGATTGTATTTAATCTGAAATTGACTGAATGTATGATTGGTTGCAAAAAAAAATTATCTCGAATGAATGATTGTTTGCGTACTGAACGAATGACGAGTGAACGCGGGATACAAAAACGAATGAGCGACAAAATGATTTGTGTTTGTATGATTGTATGTATAGTGAATGATTGTGTGTATAAAAAAAAACCAAGAAATGTTGTATTTAAATTTAGTATGAATTCAAAAAAAATGAACCCTCACGTTGTCGCAACCTTTCCCCTCCCCTCATATGCAGAACAAATTGCGAAGCCGATCCTGATCTTCCTCGCTCCATCGGGAAAATCCGGAACGCAATAAAATTGCAAAGAAAAAAAAATTGGGGAAAAATTAGCAACACAAAAATAAATCAAAAATCAGCAAAATAAAACTACGTTAAAATCTGTCATCACAAGACTTAGAAAAATTTTAAATACAAAAAAAAACTACGTTATTTCTACAAAAAAAATAATCTACGTTATAAAGGTACTCTAAAAGGAAGGATAAGGAAATAAGGTACTTAACAAATTTTCGACGATACCTTTTATAACCAAACTCACCAATTTTTCGCAAGTATGGTTCCCAACTGTCTGACGAAACGCCCGCTAAGTCAGGGCATGCCCAGCTCTCAGTTGGGTACTCACGAACCAAAAGTGGAATGGCTCAAAAAAAATAAAGTCTGACCCAACTTACATCGAATCAGTCTTGCATACAGACAATGTTTCCCTTTCCTATGGAACCGAGTTGCCAAAACGGTTCGTCAATAGGATTGTTCCACATTGCCTCCATCCAAGATCAATAAGATGGTTTGCTGTTAAAACTCAGAAAAGCTTGTACACTTAGGCTTTTTGTAGCCGTTCAGGCGAAAATACTGTCGCAGAACGACGAAATTTAAGACCTTTTTGCCCATCAACTTTTTGCACGGAATTTTTCAGAGCTCGCGCGTGTTGATGGGCTACGCTCTGTGCACGTAGCGTAGCTGAGGCTAGCCCCACGTTGGGCGCCATTTGTTGTGTTTAAGGCCTTGGAAGACATTATTTTGACTTGAGAAAGTCAAAATAATTGAAGGGAGAAAGAAGGTTCGGGACAGAAGGGCCAATTCCACCTACGTCCGAATTGGTGGCTGAGTTCAGCTGGTGCGACGCTCTTGCTGGCGGCCGGGACTAGCTACGGCAGTGTGGGGGGGGGGGGGGTACTTGCTAAAACTCAGGCCATTAAACCCTAGGCCTGTACAACAAAAATTGTAAGCGCCGACTTATCCAAGGGAAGGTAAAAATTGGGATTATTTTCCCAATTGGTCGTGAAAGACCAAGAAGCGGTTTGATTGGCGCGGCTTCGCGATTTGTTAGGGCGCTTAGGTGTAAGTAGCGCCCTGTTCTGCCCACCCTACCTCAGCCATATCAGTCCAAAAAAAATAATATCCGATATGGCCCCTTGTTGAGGTTCGGGGCGAAGGAGCTTATACGCTCGGGTTCATTTCAATATACGGCTTCTTTAGCTGCCGCGTGGCATTTTAACGATTTAAATTAGCAGAGAAAGAAAAACCAAAGTACAAAAAAAAATTTACTGAAAAAAAATTGAAAATGCAACATGAAAATAAAATAAAAATTCAAAACTCACCCCATAATTCTTTTAGCTTCTTTCATTTGTTTTTAATTTTAAATTAATATTTTATTATATGTTTTTTTTTTTTTTTTTTTTTTTTTTTTTTTTTATTTCTGTCCGTCGTCGGTCATTTAATAAGGGGGCTTTCGTCAACAAGTCTTTCACTAATAGGAAGGAAGTTTGTGCCTCTGTAGTCCAAGCAAACTGGTTGGACTTCTTTAGAGTGTCTGAAATTGGTGAAACAGTCGCAGCAAAGTTGGGAACGAATCGTCGATACCAGCCTGCCATACCAAGGAAGCGTCGTACTTGACGTGCGAACTTAGGCGAAGGGTAATCGACGATGGCTGAAACTTTGTTGGGATCAGTTTTCAAGCCTTCTTCTCCAACAATGTATCCGAGATATTTCACCTCTCTAAGACAAAACTTACTCTTGTTGACGTTAATAGTCAAGCCAGCCTTTCGCAAACATTCTGCGACTTCAGTCAATAAAACCAGATGTAAATCGAAATCTTCAGAAATTAACAGCAGATCGTCCAAATATACGAATACCTGCTCCTTCAGCTCGGGTAGGATGACTTTGTCCATCAAACGACACATCCTTTGCGGCGCGTTGCATAACCCAAAAGGCATGCGAGTGTAGTGGTATAGAGGCCGGCCAGGAATGGCAAACGCTGTATACTCCCTGGATTTGTTCTCGAGAGGAATCTGCCAAAAGGCGTCTTTGAGGTCCAGGCTAGTAATAAAATTGGCTCGCGGCAAACGACTTAAGATACCATCAATGTGTGGTAATGGATATGCATCCTTCTTCGTCACACTATTGACTTTGCGCGAGTCCAAACATAACCTGACCTTGCCTGGCTTCCTCACGAGAACCACAGGCGAGCTCCATGCACTCTGGCTGGTCTCTATAACGCCAAGTGCCCTCATGCGATCGATCTCGTCATATAAGAGTTTTTGGATCGCAGGAGACACAGGATAATGTCGCTGTTTGATGGGACTTGCATCACCAACGTCTATACTGTGTTGTTCGACGTTGGTCACACCGAGTCCGTATACTTCGTATGATGGAAATTTGGACTTTACCATTTCCAACCTCTTTACATCTGTGGGCGTTAAATGGTGGGCATCCGGAGCTATTAGTTGCGATGCAGTATCGGGAGTATCGACCGCGCTGATAATGCTGGGAGCTAGTTGGAATGATCGCCAGAAATCTACCCCCAGGTACAATTTCTGCGACAGGCTCGGCACTATATACAAGGTAATGGGTTTGGTAATACCACGAAAAGTAATATCGGTGTTGACCGTGCCCAAAACTTTCTGTGCAGCACCATCAGCGGTCTTCACCTCTTGACAGACCGGTCGATAATTCACCTGTGCATCATGGAGACGTTGTAGAGCGTTTGCCCCCAGGCAACTGATGCTCGCCCCACTATCGAGGAGTCCTTCAACGTCCACTCCGTACAAGGATACCATGGCGTACGGACGTATGTCCAACGGATTGGTAATGATGGTAGAGAGGATCGCTTTCTTTTTTTTCACGCACCATCCTCCAGAATGTACGAAGGCGCAAGATTGACTTTTTGCGACCGGATCCACTCGTTAGTGTTGATGCGTGATCAACACTTGCGACTGAAGTAGGCGCAAAAATTCGCTCTCGAGCCTCCATATATTCCTTTAGCCGAAGGTGGTATGGCTTGAGAGGATGGTGGGAATGTCGTCTTGGATGTTCTTTTGCGATAAGGGCTTCTTCAGGCCGGGAAACAGCCGGCTCCGTCTTATCGCTTGGTCTCGTTAATAATTTGACGTGCGGAGTATTTAATGCAGAGGAATTGGGTAGGGATGATTTTACGCTAAAAGGATGGGAATTGGGTTCAGAAAATGTTGTAGGTAGGGTATTAAAATTTGGAGGGGTAGTTGTAGGGGTTGAAAAATTGGGTAAAGTTTTTTTAATTGGGAGTTCTGAATGAAATTGGGAATTGAAATTAGTGTGTTGACTGAGTGTAACTACTGCTGTCGGGATGCAGTGTTCGGACGGAAGGGACCCGCTGTCCTTCCGTCCCTTCGGCCGTTTCCCGCCTTGCAATGGATGCAGTTGGGCTTTAGAACGTCAGCCCGCCCACATCCATAGCAGAAGATGCCTTTCGGTGCTTCTTCACACTCACGGTAGCCGTGACCATCCTTCCCGCAGTTCCAGCAGGTCAAAGACTTGGATAGGCCGGCCACTTCGTCGGATTCGGTCTCCGCTACCACTTCAGCCTGGGGATCGCCAATCTCATGAATTCTTCCCTGCTGCCAAGAACTTGTCCGCGTAGCCTTCCGCACCTCTTCTACGTGGTTCACAAGATGACGCAACTGCGTCATATTGTGAACCTCGTAGAAGCACATCTGTTGCTGCGTACTCGCCAGCAAGTTCCCGCGCACCAGATCGACAAATTCGCCCTCCAACATGGGATTGCGCAATAATGTTCGGAGTTCCGTCATATCCTGTTCAAATAACAGGAACGGCTCGTTCGGCGTTTGGCGTCGCCCCAGCATCCGCCTGCGCACTTCCCAGGCTGAACTGCGCTCCCCCCAGGCTTGAAGGAAAGCAGGTCTCAAGGCTGACCAATGCATGTCTGAGATAGAACGCCTCCAGAGCCAGTACCACTGGTTGGGACGCCCGTCCAACAACAGGTGGAAATTCTGGGCTAACAGGTCCGTTCGCCCGCCCAGATCTCCCATTGCTAAAGCTTCGGCCCTAAAAACAAGTTCTTCCGCTCGCAATGAATGGCTGTCTCCGTTGAAGCGTAGTCGCCAGTGCCGGATTAGACTACCAGAGTTGCGGTATCTTATATTAGGGCCGTTGCCATTGCGATCGCCAATCTGGGCGGTCGCATGGGCCGGTCGGCCCCGAATTCGCACGTATTCATCCTGTGCTTCACGACGAGATGGTGGTGGTGGTGGCAAACCTGCGTTTAAATTGGCTCGTGGTTGTTGCTGAACCAATTCCTCCCGCAACACTGTGCGTATTAGCCGCACCAAATCATCCACCCCCAATTTACTGCCACCGGCGGCGCTGATACTGACTCTGGCCGCGTTTCGTCTCTCACCTCTGCCCACCTCACTCTGTCTTCTCTCGCCACCCTGTCTGTCTCCATTACTAATGGCAATATCAGGTCGGATTCGGGTACTATCGATCCATCCGGGGCATACAAGGCTCGTCCGCCACCTGTCTCGGGTGGTACATCTAAATTTAACCTTCTAGGCGACATACCATCTCTTTGAGCATTCGCCTGTGACTTCTTTTTGCCGCGAGTCAATGGGCCTGGATTAGCGGACGCGCCCTCTACGCCCAAGGTGGACCAATAGTCCTGAGGACCCAAATGTCCCCGACAATTCGGACAATTGTGGTTATCCACGATCCACAACTCCAAACATTCCTTGTGGAATCGGTGGCCACATTTGGTACGCACCTCACTTTCTGCGTCTATTGCCTCCCGACATGTTGTGCACATGCCATTTACTCCCGTCGTTGGTGAATGTAGCAGAGACATGGTTAATGGTCGAGTTCGAGAAGAGAAAAAAAAATATCGATTGGTTGGCTGATTATGTTTAACAGAGTGAATGTGTGAATCGATGGATGGATTATTGCCTGTGTGAATAACTGATGGTATGATTGTTAAAACAATGTATGCACTACGTAAGAAAAGGAATGAGCGTTAGATTGAATGACTGTATATGTGCGATAAGAAAGATTGAATGAGTAAGTATTGCAGGAATGAGTGATTGTATTTAATCTGAAATTGACTGAATGTATGATTGGTTGCAAAAAAAAATTATCTCGAATGAATGATTGTTTGCGTACTGAACGAATGACGAGTGAACGCGGGATACAAAAACGAATGAGCGACAAAATGATTTGTGTTTGTATGATTGTATGTATAGTGAATGATTGTGTGTATAAAAAAAAACCAAGAAATGTTGTATTTAAATTTAGTATGAATTCAAAAAAAATGAACCCTCACGTTGTCGCAACCTTTCCCCTCCTCTCATATGCAGAACAAATTGCGAAGCCGATCCTGATCTTCCTCGCTCCATCGGGAAAATCCGGAACGCGATAAAATTGCAAAGAAAAAAAAATTGGGGAAAAATTAGCAACACAAAAATAAATCAAAAATCAGCAAAATAAAACTACGTTAAAATCTGTCATCACAAGACTTAGAAAAATTTTAAATACAAAAAAAAAACTACGTTATTTCTACAAAAAAAATAATCTACGTTATAAAGGTACTCTAAAAGGAAGGATAAGGAATTAAGGTACTTAACAAATTTTCGACGATACCTTTTATAACCAAACTCACCAATTTTTCGCAAGTATGGTTCCCAACTGTCTGACCAAACGCCCGCTAAATCAGGGCATGCCCAGCTCTCAGTTGGGTACTCACGAACCAAAAGTGGAATGGCTCAAAAAAAATAAAGTCTGACCCAACTTACATCGAATCAGTCTTGCATACAGACAATGTTTCCCTTTCCTATGGAACCGAGTTGCCAAAACGGTTCGTCAATAGGATTGTTCCACATTGCCTCCATCCAAGATCAATAAGATGGTTTACTGTTAAAACTCAGAAAAGCTTGTACACTTAGGCTTTTTGTAGCCGTTCAGGCGAAAATACTGTCGCAGAACGACGAAATTTAAGACCTTTTTGCCCATCAACTTTTTGCACGGAATTTTTCAGAGCTCGCGCGTGTTGATGGGCTACGCTCTGTGCACGTAGCGTAGCTGAGGCTAGCCCCACGTTGGGCGCCATTTGTTGTGTTTAAGGCCTTGGAAGAAATTATTTTGACTTGAGAAGTTACCCTAGGCCTGTACAACAAAAATTGTAAGCGCCGACTTATCCAAGGAAAGGTAAAAATTGGGATTATTTTCCCAATTGGTCGTGAAAGACCAAGAAGCGGTTTGATTGGCGCGGCTTCGCGATTTGTCAGGGCGCTTAGGTGTAAGTAGCACCCTGTTCTGCCCACCCTACCTCAGCCATATCAGTCCAAAAAAAATAATATCCGATATGGGCCCTTGTTGAGGTTCGGGGCGAAGGAGCTTATACGCTCGGGTTCATTTCAATATACGGCTTCTTTAGCTGCCGCTTGGCATTTTAACGATTTAAATTAGCAGAGAAAGAAAAACCAAAGTACAAAAAAAAATTTACTGAAAAAAAATTGAAAATGCAACATGAAAATAAAATAAAAATTCAAAACTCACCCCATAATTCTTTTAGCTTCTTTCATTTGTTTTTAATTTTAAATTAATATTTTATTATTTGTTTTGTTTTGTTTTTTTTTTTTTTTTTTTTTTTTTTTTTTTTTTTTTTTTCTGTCCGTCGTCGGTCCTGTCAGTGTGTCATCTTTCTTAAATTAATTTTTTTGTTAATTTTAAATTCAATTAATTTGTTTTAGCGCAATTCATTTATTTCATGGTATATTGATTTTTTTGATTTCGGGGATTTATTTATATTCAAATATTATATAACTTTATTTCCACTTTAATTCGCGATCCGGCATTTCTTCAAATTTTTCTTTCACTCATCATTTCCATTAAATCTTATATAACTTTATTTCAATTTTAATTTGCGATCCGGCATTTCTTCAAATTTTTCTTTCACTCATCATTTCCATCAAATTTGATATAACTTTATTTCCACTTTAATTCGCGATCCGGCATTTTTTTTAATATTTTCTTTCACTCTTCATTTCCATTAAATCTTATACAACTTTATTTCAATTTTAATTTGCGATCCGGCATTTCTTCAAATTTTTCTTTCACTCATCATTTCCATCAAATTTGATATAACTTTATTTCCACTTAAATTCGCGATCCGGCATTTTTTTTAATTTTTTCTTTCACTCATCATTTCCATTAAATCTTATACAACTTTATTTCAATTTTAATTTGCGATCCGGCACTTCTTCAAATCTTTCTTTCACTCATCATTTCCATCAAATTTTATATAACTTTATTTCCACTTTAATTCGCGATCCGGCATTTTTTTAAAATTTTTCTTTCACTCATCATTTCCATTACATCTTATATAACTTCCGTCTTCTTCGATTTTAATTTACCATCCGTCTTATTCGATTTTAATTTACCATCCGACTTATTCGATTTTAATTTACCATCCGACTTATTCGATTTTAATTTCAAGATCCGATGTTTCTTCCTTTTTTCAAGTTTTATCCCACCTTATCTTTTCCTATTTTATATTAATTTTTCTCTTAACTAAAAATCACACCACCAACATTTAATTTCTATTCTTCGTTTCCAAAACTCGACACCATTTCACCATTTTATATTTCGTTTCCAAAACTTGCCACCATTTCACCATTTTCTATTTCGTTTCAAAACTTGCCACCATTTAATTTCCATCTTTCGTTTCAAAACTCGGCACCATTTTCTTTCATCAACTCCATGCAGACGGCACGTCTCTCCATCCCCCGAAAAAACTGTCTCAAAATTTTCATTTTGAACAATTTTCATTTTTCGTTTTTTTCGGTTTCTTTTTCGAAAACCCCGCTACTTCGCGTTGATGTCCCACTCCTCCCTTTTCTCCTCGTCGCCGAGCCCAAAACAAAAAACTCACAATCCGTAGCCCTATTCCACCAATACCACCGCCCCGACACGATCCGCTTCATTACCAAAAATGGTAATCATCTCTTCAAAAATCGCAAGGTCGTGGCAGCAGCTGATTGATGCCGTCGTATCGTCTTTTGGTTGGCATCACAGCCGCTCTCTATGCACTCAGTGTTGCACACAGACCAACGCAACTCCCGTCGCGACATTTCAGCGCCTATTTCGCTAGATCGGAGGACTGCAGCTGCGACCACAGCCCAGTGGGAAAACAATGGGTTGTTTTCGCAACCGCCGTCCTCCAGCCGAAATTATGCGGTGCGCTCGACGACACAACAAGAGTGGGAATTGAACCCACGATATCGCGTTTACAAGCCTAGTACGCTACCACTGGACTACACCCGGCTTCGACTGCGCAGTCGTGTTGTAGTACCACTGAGAGGTATACTATGGAGACCTCGATTTGCTATCTCATACAGCCGACGTTTTTGAAATGACATTATTTCGTAAAAGTTCTCCATGATAAGTCGCATTGTTGAACAAAATTCTGATGAATGTAAATAAAATAATTTTTGATTGAAAAATTTCTTTTGGATTCTTTCATGTTGTGAACGGAGGCCTTGGAGTGAATATTTCGACTTGAAAAAGTCAAAATATTCGAAGGGAAAGGTAAGGTACGGGAAATAATGGGCCAATTCCGCCTACGTCCGAATTGGTGGCTGACGTTCGAGCTGGAGCGACGCGCTTGCTGGCGGCCGCGACTAGCTGCGGCAGTGTGGGGGGGTACTTGCTCTCACGTCAGGCCATTAACCCTAGGCCTGTACAACAAAAAAATAAAACACGTCGACTTATCCAGGAGGTTAAAATTTTAGGATACCTTTCCTAATAGGTCATGATAGACCGAGAAGCGTTGGATGGCGCGACTACGTAACTTGTCAGGGCGCTCTGGTGTTATAGCGCCCTGTCTGCCCACCCTGCCTCAGCCACAACATTCCTAAAAAAAAATGTTGCCGTCGTGGCCCCATTTAGAGGTTCTGGGTCAGGAAAACCTACCCGCGAGGGTCCATTATAAATTTGACCTTTAGCCCTTTTTCATTTAAAAAAAAAAATCAATAAAATCCCGAAACCTATACCAAATCAAAAAAAACGGTAAAAGGAAACAAAAAAAAATAGCACACAAAATCAATAAACAAAACAACAAAAGAAAACTCACCCCATTTTGATCGTTTCTCACTTTTTGGTTTTGTTTTTAAAAATATTTAAATTATAATATTTTTTTATTTTTTTTTTAATTAATTCTGTTCGTCAGTCCTGTCTAGTCATGTGTATTTAATTATTTTATTATTACATGAATATACTTTATTTAGTTTTATTTAGTAAAACTCAAACTTCGTATTTTTTCTTTTTTTAATATTGATGTCGCTTGATTTAATCATTTCCCTTTTTTGTTCTCTTATCTTCAATTTAATTGATCTCTCTTTTCATTTAAAATTTAATAGCGATATTTCCTCACGCAATATTTTGCACATTTGAAAACCAATTTCCGGTCGCTGTTAGAGCCTCCATGATTGCTGCAAACCCATGGAATCGTCCAGAGAAAAAAACACACACACGAGACACGAGACACGACTCCCGCTTGGAAAAAAAACCAACGTGAAAATCGAAAATTAATCACGCTTTTGCACAATTCGTTTGATAACTAAAAAACCCGGAAAATGCTTAATTTATTTTTATTAACTTTCCCTATACTCGATTCTCATCTCCAAAAATCTCCATCAAGCCTCCTTTCTTCTTTCTTTCCAAAACAAAAACTCTCCTCGATCTTTTCTTTTTTTTCTCACCGCCTACTCACTCGCTCCAAAACATTCAAACTCTATTCTTCTTCTATCACAGCCTACTCACCAGCCCTCAATTCAAAAATTTGAAATTACACGGGCGACCCAACATCCTTAGACTGATCGCCATTGACCTTCAATGCCGAACAGTCTAAAAAAAACCAGGAACCCGGGCGTTTTTTGAGTCTCGTGCGCACGACTGAGAGCCGGGCACTTTTTTCCCACCAAATCACCGCTTCAGATCCTTAGAGTGGTAAATCCCAATACGCTTACCACCTAAATCCTCCAATTCATATCGTGAGTTACCAAGCACATGACGAATCCTGCACTTGAGGAACTTCTTCGCCAGCTTAGCACTATAATTCTGCGCCGCTGTGGACACAGAAAAGTTTCTTCTGAATATTTCCTGTCCTACACAAAAATGTGTTTGAGTCGAGCGCAGATTATAACGCCTGCTACTGTCCTCATGCGCGGCCATTATTTTCGCCTGCGCCAACTGTCTCACGATAGGAATTCCTTCCCCAGGTCGTAATTGTACATCTGACTCTCCCAACGCTTGCAAACGCTTCAGCAGTTCATAGTCCTTCCCGTGCAACATCATGTGATTGCCAAACAAAACCTGATAAGGAGAAAACCCAGTGGCTTGATGAATTGAGCTCCGAAGTGCACATCCAATTTTGCTTAGGCTTTCATCCCATCGTGTCTGGTCATCATTGATAAAAGCTCGTAGTCCGGTCAGGATGGACTGATTGACCCGTTCCGAAGCATTTGCTTGCGGTGAATAGTTCGGGGTGTACAAGTGTCTCACTCCATATTTGGATAACATGGAGTTAAACATTTTTGACCTGAATTGAAAGCCATTATCGGAGAGAATCGTCTCTGGTGTTCCAAACGTATGGAAGACCTGCCTCTCTAAGTAAGTGGTGATTTCTTCAGCCGTTATTCGCTCTAATGGATGTAGAAGTGAAAATTTGGAATGATGGTCCAGAATAGTTAAGATCGCGATTTTACCGCGCTTCGTTCGAGGATAGGGTCCCAGTACGTCGATATAGAGGTGTTGAAAAGGCTGATCTGTTCGAAACGGTTTACCCATAGGTGCTCGTAAAGGTCGGTTCGGGGACTTTATTTCTTTACAAGTGTCGCACGCCAGAACGTAGGTGCGTACCTGTGTAGCCATCCCGGGCCAATACAAAAATCGCCTGATTCGCTCTAGCGTTTTGGCATAACCACCATGGACCGTGGTATCTGCCTCGTGCGCCTGAGCAATCGCAGCTGACGCAAGACTCGATGGAATCCATAACTTCCAAGCCCTGTCCTCAGCAATCGGATCACCATTGTAGGGCTCTGTGCGCTTATATACGTAGCCATCCCTCACGCATACATCAGGAAGCCGATTAGCGTTCGCATCGACAGTAGACACTAACTCTCTATATTCGTTGTTAGAGAATTCTGGAGAATCCATGTCCACCATCGGTGCCACGTCAATCAGCGCATTTAATCCTTCTTTGTACATGCGAGTGAGTGCATCGGGTACAACGTTCAGGCTCCCTCGTCGATGTTCAATTGTGAAATCGAAGCCTTGAAGTTTCAAACTCCATCGGGCTAACCGTCCTTGCAGGTCTTTCTGCGACATTAGCCATTTGAGACTTGCGTGGTCCGTGATAACTTTAAACGCAGTCCCTTCAACATAAGCTCTAAATTTTTTCACGCTCAACACAGCTGCGTAACACTCGAGTTCGGTCACACTATAGTTGCGCTGAGCGGAAGTCGTTCTCCTGAAAAAGAACACTACCCACACCTGACTTACTGGCATCGCACTGAATCACGAACGACCTCCGAAAATCGGGATTAATCAATACCGGAGCTCCTGTCAGCAAGTCTTTCACAGTTCGGAATGCGGTTTCTGCCTCATCAGTCCAAGCATACTGGTTGGACTTTTTGAGGGTGTCTGAGATCGGTGACACGATAGCAGCAAAGTTGGGTACGAATCGTCGATACCAGCCCGCCATGCCAAGGAAACGTCGTACTTGACGTGCGGACTTAATCGATGGGTAATCGACAATAGCTGAGACTTTATTTGGGTCTGTTCTCAATCCTCCGTCACCAACGATGAACCCAAGATACTTTACCTCTCTCAGACAAAACTTACTCTTGCCGACATTGATGGTCAAGCCAGCCTTCCGTAAACAGTCTGCGACTTCTGTCAGTAAAACCAAGTGTGAGTTGAAATCCTCAGAAATCAACAACAGATCGTCCAAATAAACAAATACTTGTTCCTTTAACTCGGGTGGAATAACTTTGCCCATCAAACGACACATCCTTTGCGGCGCATTGCATAATCCAAAAGGCATGCGAGTGTAGTGGTAAAGAGGACGCCCAGGGATTGTGAAAGCAGTGTATTCTCTGGATTTGTTCTCAAGAGGAATCTGCCAGAAGGCGTCTTTCAAGTCAAGGCTGGTGATAAAATTGGCCTCGGCAAGCGGCTTAAAATGCCGTCAATGTGTGGAAGTGGATAAGCACCTTTCTTCGTCACACTATTGACCTTGCGCGAGTCCAAACACAACCGAACCTTGCCTGGTTTCCTCACGAGAACGACAGGCGAGCTCCACGCGCTCTGACTGACCTCTATTACGCCAAGTGCCCTCATACGATCTATCTCGTCATACAAGAGTTTTTGGATCGCAGGAGACACAGGATAATGTCGCTGTTTGATAGGACTCGTATCACCAACGTCTATACAATGTTCTTCGACGTTGGTCACACCCAGTCCGTGAACATCGTAAGATGGAAATCTGGACTTTACCAGTTCTAACCTCTCTATATCGGTGGACGTTAAATTGTGAGCGTTCGGAGCAATCAGCTGCGACGCAGTTTCGGCAGTTTCGACCGAACTGATGATGCTGGGAGCCAGATGAAACGATCGCCAGAAATCTACCCCTAGGTACAATTCCTGCGATAAGCTCGGTACTATATATAAAGTAATGGTCTTGGTGATGCCGCGAAAAGTAATATCACCGATCACCGTACCCACTACCTTCTGCGCAACACCATCAGCTGATTTCACCTCCTGACATACTGGTCGAAACTTCACCTGTGCATCTAGAAGGCATTGTAGGGAATTTGCCCCCAGGCAACTGATGCTGGCCCCACTATCGAGGAGTCCTTTAACGTGCACTCCGTACAATGACACCATTGCGTAAGGACGCACGTCGAACGGCTCGGTTATGATCGTAGAAACAATCGCTTTTTTTTCTCTCTTACCATCCTCCAGAATCTACGCAGGCGTAAGATAGACTTCCTGCAGCCTATTTCACTCGTCAGTGCAGATACTTCATCAACACTGCCGTCTGAAACATGCGCAAAAATTCGCTCTCGCGCCTCCATATATTCCTTCAACCGAAGGTGATATGGTTTGTAAGGATGGGGAGCGTTACGTCTTGAACTATTATTACTTAGCCCTTCAGGCTGAGAAGTAGATGGTTTGACAACACCGTCTGTTCTCTCTTGCAGAATCGTGATGCGAGGGTTAAGAGGGGTTAAAATTTTAGGAGGGGATGAATTTACGTTAATAGGGTTTGAAAAATTGGGTGAAATTGTGGGTGGGGTGATGTCAAAATTGGGAGGGGTCTTTAAAAGGGTAACAAAATGGGGTAAAATTTTTTTTTCAGGGAAATCAAGTCGAAATGGGGATTGGAAATTGTCTGTTGAACTGCTTGGATGATGGGTATCTACGGTGTACGAGGGGTGTACACCGTGTGAGGACCTGGACGGGAGGAACCCGCAACCCTTCCGTCCCTGCTGAAGTTTCCCGACTTGCATTGGATGCAATTGGAATTCAACACGTCAACCCGCCCACATCCATAGCAAAAAATACCTTTCGGAGCTTCTACACATTCACGGTAACCATGACCATCTATGCCGCAATTCCAACAGGTCAATTTGTTTGATAAACCGGCCACCTCATCCGTCTCGGGCTCTATTGATGCTGCAACTTGGGGCTCGCCGACCTCGTGAACCCTTCCTTGCTGCCAGGAATTCGCTCGCGTAGCCTTCCACACTTCTTCTACGCGGTTTACAAGATGGCGCAACTGAGCCATGTTGTTGACATCGTAAAAACACATTTGCTGTTGCGTACTCGCCAGCAAATTTCCGCGCTCCAGGTCCACGAATTCGCTCTCTAGCATGGGAGTGCGCAGCAATGTGCGGAGCTCCGTCATGTCTTGTTCGTATAACAAGAACGGTTCGTTGGGTGCCTGACGTCGCCCCAACATCTGCTTGCGCACTTCCCAATCGGAACTGCGCTCACCCCAAGCCTGCAAAAAGGCTGGTTTCAAAATTACCCAGGAAGTGGCTGGGTTGGAACGCCTCCACAACCAATACCACTGCCTAGGACGACCTTCCAACACTAGATGAAAATTTTCGGCCAGCAGATCCACTTGACCACCCAAGCTACCAGTCGTGAGAGCCTCGGCCCTGAAGACTAGTTCTTCCGCTCGCAACGACTGACTGTCCCCAGTGAACCTCAACCCCCAATGTCTCATTGGAATGTCAGGGTTGCGGTGTCTGTATGTAGGGTCGTCGCTTCCACGACTGCCAACTGTTGTGCTCAAAAAACTCTGCCGATCGAGAACCCGCACTCCTTCCTCCTGAGTTGATTCCTCCCTAACGGCTGGTAATCTCTCTCTACTTCCAGTGGACGCTAATTCCTCCCGCAATACTGTTCTAATCAACTGCACCAAATCTCCCACATCCAGTGCATTTGAAGAACTTGCTGGAGGTACATGTACGTCCACCGTCTCTCTGAAATACACCCGGTGCTCGCCCGCACCAGACTGATGAGGCCACTCACCAACTCCCTCGTTGACCGAGCTGCCCAAAATCGCGCGTTGTGACGGCTCCCCTTGTTCCTGGACTATTGATTCGTTCAAGGCGTCGAGATCTCGACTACCGACTCTCCCCGGTGAAAAATCTAAATTCAACCCTCTGGGCGAAATTCCACCTCTCGAAGACCCAGAAGTCCGTGACTTGTTTTGACTACGAGTCACAGCTCCTAGTCTGGCAGTTGCGCCCTCCACGCCCCGAACCAACCAAAAATCTTGCGGCCCAAGGTTCTGTCTGCAGCTTGGACAGCTTTTGTTCTGCCGAACCCACGATTCCAGGCAGCCCAAATGTCCAACGTGAAAACATTTGGTTCGGGCCTCACGCTCGGGCTCCACTGTACTCTGGCATGCCGTGCAAAAACCGTCATCCAATCTCACAGGCGAATGTGTGAGTGGCATGATTCAAAAATAATGAACGAACGTCCAAAGCGAGCAACTGTACAAGTGAGCAGTGAATGGGCTATTGCTCAAATGAGTGGATGTTAATTTGTTCGATTCAATGACTGTACAAATGTCAGATCGAATGTATGCACTCAAAGACGACTAACGAACTATAGAAAGAATTTTGAGCGCAAACGATTGCGAGAATATCGAATAACTGCTGTATGAAACGAATTATTGAATGAACCGTCAATGAGCAATTGAATGTGTAAATCCAAAAATTGAACAAAAAAAAAAATGAATGAATGTTTAACGACCGTATGTAGGTATTTATAAACAACTAATGAACGAAAGAATGAACTCTACGCGTACGCATAAACGATTGTATAAATACTAAAATGTATGTATATACAAAAAAAAAAACGAACGAACGATAGTATAATAAAAATATTTTATAACCGATCAGCGAACGAATAATTGAATGTGTATATTTATTGAACGAATGAACCTTGAATGAATGAGTGAACCGATTCTTAATCGTATCAATAAATGAATGTATCTATAGTTGATTGTAATTGAATTTAAAAAAAAAATGAACCCTCACAAGCAACTCTCCCTTCCCATCCCCTCCATTGCAGACAAGTCACGAAGCCGATCCCTGTCTTCTCAGACCCATCGGGAAATCGGAAACGCGAAAAAAAAATGCAACAAAAAAAAAATGGGAAAATTCAACAAACAAAAAAAAAAATCAAAATAGACAGCAAAAAAAAATCTAAGTTCAAAATTTCGTCTTAAGACTTACCAAAAAAAAATTTAATTACCAAAGAAAAACTTTACTTTATTTCAAAAAAAATTTAATCTACTTTATAAGGGAACTCTAAAAGGAAGGATAAGGAATTTAGGAACTCTTCTGAAAATTCGTCAAAAATTTTTCAACATCAAACTCATAAATATCTCACAAGTATTGTTCCCAATTGTCTGACGATAGCCCGCCAAGACAAGGCATGCCCAGCACTCAAAAGGGTACTTGCGACATATAAATGGAATGAGCCTCCAAATTACCAACTGATCCAACAAAAATCACATCACTCTCACATAAAAACGATATTTCCCCATCCTATGGAATCGAGTTGGCGCCTAAGGGTTGCCAAAACGATTCGTCAATAGGACAGTTCCACATTGCCTTCGTGTAAGTCCGATATGATGTTTCGCTGTAGAAAAAACAGAAAAGCGTGTACACTTGGACTTTGGTACCGTTTAGGCGGAAATTTCTGTCGCCGAACGACTAAGTTGAGTCCTTTTGCTCATTAGCTTTGTGCGCGGAATTTTTTTGATCTCACGCGTGTTAATGAGCTACGCTTTGTGCACGTCGCGTAGTTGCGTCTAGCCCCACGTTGGGCGCCATTTTGTTGTGAACGGAGGCCTTAGAGTGAATATTTCGACTTGAAAAAGTCAAAATATTCGAAGGGAAAGGTAAGGTACGGGAAACAATGGGCCAATTCCGCCTACGTCCGAATTGGTGGCTGACGTTCGAGCTGGAGCGACGCGCTTGCTGGCGGCCGGGACTAGCTGCGGCAGTGTGGGGGGTACTTGCTCTCACGTCAGGCCATTAACCCTAGGCCTGTACAACAAAAAAATAAAACACGTCGACTTATCCAGGAGGTTAAAATTTTAGGATATCTTTCCTAATAGGTCATGATAGACCGAGAAGCGTTGGATGGCGCGACTTCGTAACTTGTCAGGGCGCTCTGGTGTTATAGCGCTCTGTCTGCCCACCCTGCCTCAGCCACGACATTCCTAAAAAAAAATTGTTGCCGTCGTGGCCCCATTTAGAGGTTCTGGGTCAGGAAAACCTACCCGCGAGGGTCCATTATAAATTTGACCTTTAGCCCTTTTTCATTTAAAAAAAAAAATCAATAAAATCCCGAAACCTATACCAAATCAAAAAAAAACGGTAAAAGGAAACAAAAAAAAATAGCACACAAAATCAATAAACAAAACAACAAAAGAAAACTCACCCCATTTTGATCGTTTCTCACTTTTTGGTTTTGTTTTTAAAAATATTTAAATTATAATATTTTTTTATTTTTTTTTTAATTAATTCTGTTCGTCAGTCCTGTCTAGTCATGTGTATTTAATTATTTTATTATTACATGAATATACTTTATTTAGTTTTATTTAGTAGAATTCAAACTTCGTATTTTTTCTTTTTTTAATATTGATGTCGCTTGATTTAATCATTTCCCTTTTTTGTTCTCTTATCTTCAATTTAATTGATCTCTCTTTTCATTTAAAATTTAATAGCGATATTTCCTCACGCAATATTTTGCACATTTGAAAACCAATTTCCGGTCGCTGTTAGAGCCTCCATGATTGCTGCAAACCCATGGAATCGTCCAGAGGAAAAAACACACACACGAGACACGACTCCCGCTTGGAAAAAAAAACCAACGTGAAAATCCAAAATAAATCACGCTTTTGCACAATTCGTTTGATAACTAAAAAACCCGGAAAATTCTTAATTTATTTATTAACTTTCCCTATACTCGATTCTCATCTCCAAAAATCTCCATCAAGCCTCCTTTCTTCTTTCTTTCCAAAACAAAAACTCTCCTCGATCTTTTCTTTTTTTTCTCACCGCCTACTCACTCGCTCCAAAACATTCAAACTCTATTCTTCTTCTATCACAGCCTACTCACCAGCCCTCAATTCAAAAATTTGAAATTACACGGGCGACCCAACATTTCAAAAATTCAATTCATTTTAAGTTTGAAAAGTTATCCAGGGCGCAAATTAGGATTGAGCCACGGACAACTCGAATCTTGAGAAGGAAAGAGTTATGCAGTTATGACACTGGTTATTTTTGCGGCTTTAAAGCGTCTAGTAAATCCAAATGGAGAGGGATAGAAGATATAACATACATGATGAATGTTTTCACAGTACATTTTGAATTGAAAATACAAGGTTTTCCGGTAAATACTGTTAAATTTATTTTGTGTGACGTTTCGGACTCGACTGAGTTTGATAAAGGACTCAGTCGAGTCCGAAACGTCACACAAAATAAATTTAACAGTATTTACCGGAAAACCTTGTATTTTCAATATAACATACAATTTATACTTTGGTGTGAGAGAGAAGTCCGAGTAGTATAAAGTGAGTACTGTCAAAAACTAGCCGCAAAATAGCCGCAACATAGCGCATTCGAGCAGTGTTTCGCAATATTCTAGCACTTAATCCTAGAAAAATCCTGCTACCAAAGGATTTTTGAGCTGCTACAGACTTGTTTTAAACAGTTTGGTACGTATAAATTGTGGAAAGTGCCATGTTATGTTATAAAACGCGCTAAAACCGGTATTTTTCTTAACAATGCAGTTATTAATTTCGTTTACTAGATGCCGCTAGCGTTGGAAAGAATGGTATCTCATTCTTTTAATGTTGTTCGCCTTGTCGCACGATGTGGCAGTTATTGTACTTTTATTGCACTTAAGAAATAGCCGCTAAATAGCCAGAGTCAGTGTTCAGTGACAGCGGCTATTTCTTAAGTGCTATAAAAGTACAATACCTGCCACATCGTGCGACAAGGCGAACAACATTAAAAGAATGAGAAAACATTGCTCGAATGTTGCGAAACACTGCTCGAATGCGCTATGTTGTGGCTATGTTGCGGCTACACCTTTTCAACATGTATTTCAGATTATGTAAATTGTATTTCAGAATAGTGAGTTGTATTTCAGATTAGGTAAATTGTATTTCAGAATAGTGAGTTGTATTTCAGATTATGTAAATTGTATTTCAGAATAGTGAGTTGTATTTCAGATTAGGTAAATTGTATTTCAGAATAGTGAGTTGTATTTCAGATTATGTAAATTGTATTTCAGATAGTGAGTTGTATTTCAGATTAGGTAAATTGTATTTCAGAATAGTGAGTTGTATTTCAGATTAGGTAAATTGTATTTCAGAATAGTGAGTTGTATTTCAGATTAGGTAAATTGTATTTCAGAATAGTGAGTTGTATTTCAAATTAGGTAAATTGTATTTCAGAATAGTGAGTTGTATTTCAGAATACGTAACTTTGAATTCAGAATTGTGAGTTGTATTTCAGAATACGTAAGTTTGAATTCAGAAAACATAAATTGTATTTCAGAGTATGTCAATTGAAATTCAGAACACATATAACATAACATTGAAGTTGATAATCGAAATAATAAGACTTAATTTCCCACTTGCATATCATCCAATGCCAAAGCTTTGGCATGGAAAGTTGGGAACGAATCGTCGATACCAGCCTGCCATACCAAGAAAGCGTCGAACTTGACGTGCGGACTTAGGCGAAGGGTAATCGACGATGGCTGAAACTTTGTTGGGATCAGTTTTCAAGCCTCCTTCTCCAACGATGTATCCGAGGTATTTCACCTCTTTCAGACAAAACTTGCTCTTGTTGACGTTAATGGTCAGGCCAGCCTTTCGCAAACATTCTGCGACTTCTGCCAATAAAACCAGATGTGAATCGAAATCCTCAGAAATTAACAGCAGATCGTCCAAATATACGAATACCTGCTCCTTCAGCTCGGGTAGGATGACTTTGTCCATCAAACGACACATCCTTTGCGGCGCGTTGCATAACCCAAAAGGCATGCGAGTGTAGTGATATAGAGGCCGGCCAGGAATGGTAAACGCTGTATACTCCCTGGATTTGTTCTCGAGAGGAATCTGCCAAAAGGCGTCTTTGAGGTCCAGGCTAGTAATAAAATTGGCTCGCGGCAAACGACTTAAGATACCATCAATGTGTGGTAGTGGATAAGCATCCTTCTTCGTCACACTATTGACTTTGCGCGAGTCCAAACATAACCTGACCTTGCCTGGCTTCCTCACGAGAACCACAGGCGAGCTCCATGCACTCTGGCTGGTCTCTATAACGCCAAGTGCCCTCATGCGATCGATCTCGTCATATAAGAGTTTTGGATCGCAGGAGACACAGGATAATGTCGCTGTTTGATGGGACTTGCATCACCAACGTCTATACTGTGTTGTTCGACGTTGGTCACACCGAGTCCGTATACTTCGTATGATGGAAATTTGGACTTTACCATTTCCAACCTCTTTACATCTGTGGGCGTTAAATGGTGGGCATCCGGAGCTATTAGTTGCGATGCAGTATCGGGAGTATCGACCGCGCTGATAATGCTGGGAGCTAGTTGGAATGATCGCCAGAAATCTACCCCCAGGTACAATTTCTGCGACAGGCTCGGCACTATATACAAGGTAATGGGTTTGGTAATACCACGAAAAGTAATATCGGTGTTGACCGTGCCCAAAACTTTCTGTGCAGCACCATCAGCGGTCTTCACCTCTTGACAGACCGGTCGATAATTCACCTGTGCATCTTGGAGGCGTTGTAAAGCGTTTGCCCCCAGGCAACTGATGCTCGCCCCACTATCGAGGAGTCCTTCAACGTCCACTCCGTACAAGGATACCATGGCGTACGGACGTATGTCCAACGGATTGGTAATGATGGTAGAGAGGATCGCTTTCTTTTTTTTCACGCACCATCCTCCAGAATGTACGAAGGCGCAAGATTGACTTTTTGCGACCGGATCCACTCGTTAGTGTTGATGCGTGATCAACACTTGCGACTGAAGTAGGCGCAAAAATTCGCTCTCGAGCCTCCATATATTCCTTTAGCCGAAGGTGGTATGGCTTGAGAGGATGGTGGGAATGTCGTCTTGGATGTTCTTTTGCGATAAGGGCTTCTTCAGGCCGGGAAACAGCCGGCTCCGTCTTATCGCTTGGTCTCGTTAATAATTTGACGTGCGGAGTATTTAATGCAGAGGAATTGGGTAGGGATGATTTTACGCTAAAAGGATGGGAATTGGGTTCAGAAAATGTTGTAGGTAGGGTATTAAAATTTGGAGGGGTATTTGTAGGGGTTGAATAATTGGGTAAAGTTTTTTTATTTGGGAGTTCTGAGTGAAATCGGGAATTGAAATTAGGGTGTTGACTGAGTGTAACTACTGCTGTCGGGATGCAGTGTTCGGACGGGAGGGACCCGCTGTCCTTCCGTCCCTTCGGTCGTTTCCCGCCTTGCAATGGATGCAGTTGGGCTTTAGAACGTCAGCCCGCCCACATCCATAGCAGAAGATGCCTTTCGGTGCTTCTTCACACTCACGGTAGCCGTGACCATCCTTCCCGCAGTTCCAGCAGGTCAAAGACTTGGATAGGCCGGCCACTTCGTCGAATTCGGTCTCCGCTACCACTTCAGCCTGGGGATCGCCAATCTCATGTATTCTTCCCTGCTGCCAAGAACTTGCCCGCGTAGCCTTCCGCACCTCCTCTACGCGGTTCACAAGATGACGCAACTGTGTCATATTGTGAACCTCGTAGAAGCACATCTGTTGCTGCGTACTCGCCAGCAAGTTCCCGCGCACCAGATCGACGAATTCGCCCTCCAACATGGGATTGCGCAATAATGTTCGGAGTTCCGTCATATCCTGTTCAAATAACAGGAACGGCTCGTTCGGCGTTTGGCGTCGCCCCAGCATCCGCCTGCGCACTTCCCAGTCTGAACTGCGCTCGCCCCAGGCTTGAAGGAAAGCAGGTCTCAGGACTGACCAATGAATATCCGTGATAGAACGCCTCCAGAGCCAGTACCACTGGTTGGGACGCCCGTCCAACAATAGGTGGAAATTCTGGGCTAACAGGTCCATTCGCCCGCCCAGATCTCCCATCGCTAAAGCTTCGGCCCTAAAAACGAGTTCTTCCGCTCGCAATGAATGGCTGTCTCCATTGAAGCGTAGTCGCCAGTGCCGGATTAGACTACCAGAGTTGCGGTATCTTGTGTTAGGGCCGTTGCCATTGCGATCGCCAATCTGGGCGGTCGCATGGGCCGGTCGGCCCCGAATTCGCACGAATTCATCCTGTGCTTCACGACGAGATGGTGGTGGTGGTGGTGGCAACCCTGCGTTTAAATTGGCTCGTGGTTGTTGCTGAACCAATTCCTCCCGCAACACTGTGCGTATTAGCCGCACCAAATCATCCACCCCCAAAGAATTTACTGCCACCGGCGGCGCGGATACTGACGCTGGCCGCGGTTCGTCTCTCACCTCTGCCCACCTCACTCTGTCTTCTCTCGCCACCCTGTCTGTCTCCGTTTCCAATATCACCATCAGGTCGGATTCGGGTACCATTGATCCATCCGGGGCATACAAGGCTCGTCCGCCACCTATCTCGGGTGGTACATCTAAATTTAACCTTCTAGGCGACATACCATCTCTTTGAGCATTCGCCTGTGACTTCTTTTTGCCGCGAGTCAATGGGCCTGGATTAGCGGACGCGCCCTCTACGCCCAAGGTGGACCAATAGTCCTGAGGACCCAAATATCCCCGACAATTCGGACAATTGTGGTTATCCACGATCCACAACTCCAAACATTCCTTGTGGAATCGGTGGCCACATTTGGTGCGCACCTCACTTTCTGCGTCTATTGCCTCCCGACATGTTGTGCACATGCCATTTGCTCCCGACGTAGGTGAATGTAGCAAAGACATGGTTAATGGTCGAGTTCGAAAAGAGAAGAAAAAAAAAATACCGATTGGATGGCTGATTATGTTTAATTGAGTGACTGTGTGAAGTGTCGAATGAATGAAAAAAAATTTGAACGTTTGAACGCCCGACCGAATAAATGTCGTGTACACCAAACAACGAATGAATGGATGAATAACTGACTAATTGTGTGAATGTTTCCCACGAATGTATGTATTTCAAAATACGAATGAATGAGTGAATGAATTTTTAAGAGTAAGCTTAAACGATTGTGGGACTGTTCGAATGAATGCACGATTGTTTGAATACAAAAAAAAATTATGTATCGAATGATTGTTTGCGGTGCAAAAAAAAACAAAAAAAAAAACGCCGCGCGATTCGATGAATGAATGTGTGCATGCACGTAGGTAGGTATGTTGTATGTCTAACACGAATGAATGAAAAAAATTACCAATGAATGATTCGGTATATATATGTATTATTAAAGTTCAAGAAAAAAACAAAATGAACCCTCACGTCGTCGCAACCTTTCCCCTCCCCTCATATGCAGAACAAATCGCGAAGCCGATCCTGATCTTCCTCGCTCCATCGGGAAAATCCGGAACGCGATTAAAATTGCAAAGAAAAAAAATTGGGAAAAATTTAGCAACACAAAAAAAATCAAAAATCGGCAAAATAAAACTACGTTAAAATTTGTCATCAAAAGACTTAAGAAAAAATTTTAAGTACAAAAAAAAACTCTACGTTATTTCTACAAAAAAAAATACTCTACGTTAATAAGGTACTCTAAAAGGATGGATAAGGAAATAAGGTACTTAACCCATTTTCGACGATACCTTTTACAACCAAACTCACCAATTTTTCGCAAGTATGATTCCCAACTGTCTGACGACACGCCCGCTAAGTCAGGGCATGCCCAGCACTCAGTTGGGTACTCACGAACCAAAAGTGGAATGGCAAAAAAAAAATAAAGTCTGACCCAACTTACATCACATCAGTCTTGCATACAGACAATGTTTCCCTTTCCTATGGAACCGAGTTGGCGCCTAAAGGTTGCCAAAACGGTTCGTCGATAGGATCGTTCCACATTGTCTCCATCCAAGATCATTAAGATGGTTTGCTGATAAAACTCAGAAAAGTTTGTACACTTAGGCTTTTGTAGTCGTTCAGGTGAAAATACTGTCGCAGAACGACGAAATTTAAGACTTTTTGCCCACCAACTTTTTGCACGGAATTTTTCAGAGCTCGCGCGTGTTGATGGGCTACGCTTTGTGCACGTAGCGTAGCTGAGGCTAGCGCCACGTTGGGCGCCATTTGTTGTGTTTAAGGCCTTGGAAGGACTATTTCGACTTGAAAAAGTCAAAATAGTCGAAAGGAAAAAGAAGGTTCGGGACAGAAGGGCCAATTCCACCTAAGTCCGAATTGGTGTCTGAGTTCAGCTGGTGCGACGCTCTTGCTGGCGGCCGGGACTAGCTACGGCAGTGTGGGGGGGGGGGGGTACTTGCTAAACTCAGGCCATTAAACCCTTGGCCTGTACAACAAAAGAATTATCAGCGCCGACTTATCCAAGGAAATCAAAAAAATTGGGATTATTTTCCCAATTGGTCGTGAAAGACCAAGAAGCGGTTGGATGGCGCGACTCCGCGATTTGTCAGGGCGCTCTGGTGTTAATAGCGCCCTGCTCTGCCCACCCTACCTCAGCCACGACTGTCCTTAAAACATTTTTCGCGTCGTGGCCCCTTTTAGTGGTTCGGGGCTAAAGGAGCTAAACGCTCGGGTTCATTTCAGTGGGCTCTTTCTAGCCTTTCATCACTTTACGATAAGAAAAAAAAAAATCCATATGTTATAAGGCACACAAAAAAAAACTAAAAAAATTATATAAAGAAAATATACAAGGCAATATAAGAAAAGAATATAAAAAAAATTTTTGGACTCACCCCATTATATTTTTTGTGACTCCTTTTGTACCATTTTCGTAGTTGTACTTTGTTACTTCAGTTGTTCTAATTCCTCCGTTCTATTTATGCTAATTTCTTCCCTAACCTAATTTATTCCTACTTCATCTCCCTCTTCGTGTAAAATTCTTTTCTTCCTAATTTATTCCTACTTCATCTCCCTCTTCGTGAAAAATTCTTTTCTTCCTAATTTATTCCTACTTCATCTCCCTCTTCGTGTAAAATTCTTTCCTTCCTAATTTATTCCTACTTCATCTCCCTCTTCGTGTAAAATTCTTTTCTTCCTAATTTATTCCTACTTCATCTCCCTCTTCGTGTAAAATTCTTTTCTTCCTAATTTATTCCTACTTCATCTCCCTCTTCGTGAAAAATTCTTTTCTTCCTAATTTATTCCTACTTCATCTCCCTCTTCGTGTAAAATTCTTTTCTTCCTAATTTATTCCTACTTCATCTCTCTCTTCGTGTAAAATTCTTTTCTTCCTTTTTTTTTTTTTTTAAATTTTCTAATTAATTTTTTTTCTTTTTTTTCAAAAGCTGCAGATATTTCGCGATCGGTTGGCAATTTTTCTTTCACTCAGACAGCAGACAACTTCTATTTTTTTTTCTTCTTTAAGTTAAACACTTCGCACAATTTTATATACATAATTCACGACATTTTTTTAAATTTTGGGAATTTCATGAAAATCGATTGAATTATCGCGACGAAGCGGAGCGTTTTTTTTGCTTGCCGCGTGTATCAAAAAAAAACTCCCAAACTCTTTTTCACCAATGGAACAACACTCGCATTTTTCGTAGCAATACAATAAAAATCGAACCTGTCGACTGCACACCGCAGAGTGAAGGAGACAACCCGACCCGTCACACGTGCAAATCCGAATCGAAACAGTATGTTTATCTCCGTCGTATTAAAATCGTCTGTCGCTGGTACTCTTGTGGCGTTAGACACGACACACAAAATCAAAAGGGGCCGATTGATGCTGGGCGTCTCTTCTCAGGATTCCACTCGGCAAAATTGGTTATGTTAGCTTCTACAAGCAAGCGGCAGGCAGGCTGGCAGGCAGGTCGTCACGACAGCCGCTACAAATAGCTCCTAATTGCGCTCAAAACTAAGTCAACTACAACGGCATTAGCGCTAGACTTCGTTGTTTGTTTGGCTGCAGGCCACTCATGTCACCTCACCACATCGCCAAAATCAAACGAACAAACTCAAAATTTAATTAAAATGCCAAGAATTTCGCAGATTAACGTTCCGCCGATTCGTCTCGTTTCTCGAATTCTTTGCACGCGTCACTAGGCGAATTATTCCTCCTTTCAGGATGCGCACACAAAAAAGCAAACACGAAGAAAAATGACTTGTTGAAAAGTGGACCAAGTAGAATGCAAAATGCACGAACACGACGATCCGGAACCAAAAAAAACCACGCACGCTGTAGTTTTGTCCAGCTTCTCCACTTTTCTTTCCGATTTCCGGCCTCTACCAACACATGCTCTTCTTTTTCTGTCACCGTACACGGTGAAGTTGGTGACAGTGGAGCTGATGCGATCATAATTCATCGCAGAGTTGAAATATAATCGCAACAGCTCCACAGGGACTTTTTATTTTTGTTTACTGCGGCGACTCAACAAGTGGTAGTATGCTGCGCCGCCCGAGCACAGTCACCACCAGCTACTGTTTCTTGTGCTTCACCACACAACGTTGTTCACCAATGCCTGGGCCAGTTACATTTGGTAGTTACAAGTGTCCTCTCACATAGGTCTTTATTTTCGACCAAATATGTTCAACAGGATTAAGCATTGGAGAATATGGCGAAAGACGTAGCAAGTTTGCAGTACCATGTTCATTAACCTCTCTGATGGCTTCTTCCAGTCTCGCATGGCATGGGGCATTGTCGCAAACAATAATCAAATCTTGCAATTGATTCCCCATTCCTTGCCACCGGTGAAGAATGGATTTCAACCATTCATTTGCCAGCTGCCAAGTAAATGAACCCCTTCTTCTCTCCATTGACACCACACATCTGCCGCGGAGATTGCTGCAATTAGGTGCACATTTGGTCCTCTTGAAGCAGGAAGAAGTTGTACAGCTGTACAACCAGCCTTTGCACGTCCTCGAGTTCTTCGGCAGAACAAATTAAAATTTGTCTCATCGATCCAAATAATTTGTTTTCCTGATTGAACAAAATCATTTAATTTTGCTACATAAACAGCACGTTTGGCTTTATTTTCGTTGTTGTTCATTGAAACGGGCTCATAATGTACCGACTTCAAACTGAACATTCGATTTTCCAAATAATTGCTGATTGTTGTAGTACTTAGTTGTTTTCTGAAAAGGTTTACATACATAAATAAATCAATTAGCCGCTCCAAAAAATAAATTAAATTACCTGAAATTTTGTCCGATCTTTTCTTTCATTTGAATTAATGTCATGGTACTGTCTTCCTCCAACCAGTTAAGGACAATTTCGACTTCGTCATTACTCAAGATTTTGGGTTTCCTGCCTCCACGGGGTGATGGACTTGGCTTTCCTGACGTGACCCAATGGAATGCCGTTTTGTAATTTATTCCGAGAGAAACTGCCAAAGACGACCAGTCTTTTCCTTTGTTAGCACTGCTTACAATTCTCTCTCTATCCTGATGGTTGTGTTTTCGGTATTTCTGTCGAATGACTTGCTCACTGCTAACTATGCCCGATCGGCAAATCGGACACATCACGCTGTCTTCAGTCATCAATGCCAATAGACAATCACCATGCAGAAGATGGCCGCAAGGCTGCAATTTCTTGACTGCCTTGCCGCAGTTATCCTTGAATTCCATATTCCTATTATATGTATAATAGAAATAATACCAGCTCCTTAGAAATAATACCAGTTCGACGGGTATCTAAGATTTGTGAGAAGCAAGAAGGACGGCTCATGATGATTTGCTAAAACAGTTAGGCTGCAATTTCACTTCAGCCTAATTTCTCGCGAAATATCAAAATATACTTTGGATCTTTTTGACACCCAATAAAACAAGTGTATGTAGGCGGGACGAAATATCCACACAGGTACCGTCTCAAATATTTGCCTCCAAACTTTCATGAACAAGGTACATATTTTCTGAATAGGATTCGACTTTCAGATCCGACATTTACCAAACTTATGACCGAGAGCTGAACAGTGGAACCAACCAAGTTTCTTGGAAAGTAGCTCATATTTAAGAAATGAGAGGTACCCTTTTTAAAAAGGGACTACTAATTAAAATAAATAGATACGGTCAGAAGGTACATATTCTATTCATGAAACTCTGGAATGATTCCTGGAACAATTTCAGTAGCATATTCATTCATAGGTAAGAAAAAAGGGAAAAATCAAAAAATCGGCAGCCAAGAGTATTTAAGGGATTTTCCGAATTTCAAAAATGAGCCTATACTCCGCTTATCGATTTATAATGTGTTGTCTAAGGATCGGCTTTCGAATTATTTTTCTCTGGTGAATTATTGGATGTTTTATATTGTTATGTTTTCATGGAAAAATTAAAATTTCTTAAAATTTCTTGGAGGTACATTGAAAATCGATCATGCTCCGGTCATCGATTTATAAAGTGTTGTCGTTCTAATTATTTTACTCTTTGTGTGAAGGATTGGTTGGTATAGATAGATACATAGTCTTTGATGTACATTTTAAAGAATTTTAAAATCGATAGAAGGCACAATCAAATAGAACCAATTTACAATAGTTTGGCGTGTTTTTTTTTTTTTATTGAAAAAAAAAAAAATCATTTTCGGTACAATCATTTACAGATGGGGTACTATATGAATAAAAAATTTCAGTTAATTTGGTGCAAGTCGGGTGCTAAGTTCACACGGACCAATTTTTTCTCCGTTCCCTTGGGGGTACAAAAAATTTTTTTTTTTCGGTACAATCAAGTGCAAACAAAACTCTACCCGAAAACAATTTTACTTTATTATTTTAATAATTAAGTATTGTGATTGATTTTTTTTAAAAAAAAATTTGCTACCCTCAAAATTTTTATTTTCACGTTTCATAACTAGTATACGCGAAAAAAGCAAAAAAAAATTTCAGTCCGTCTGTCCGCCGTACGCCGTACGCCGTACGGCGTCCGCCGTACGCAAGATCGTTTGGAGGCTCGTAGCTGCCAAACGCTTTGAGATATTAAATTGAAATTTTTTTAACAAATAGACGGGGTAGGCGCCTTGAAGTGACCAAATTTTTAGGGGTGGGGGTGTGAGGGGGAAGGAGGGGGAAGTGTTTTAGACCGAAAATTTTGGTTTCTAGATCTCAGTAACCCCTAATGATAGGAAGCTGAAACTTGGAATTTCTATAGAGCTCTGATAGTAGACCCATTTGCAGAAAAATTGTCAATATTGATCAAGGGGTGTGGGAGTGGGGGGAAATGTAATGCGTCCGAAACCCAAAAAAGGTGAGATAGACACATTCTAAAATCCATATCTCCTAAACCGTTAATGGCACACTATTCAAACTTAAAACATATTTGTAGTTATACTAGGAGAACAGAATGAAGAAAAATTTTGGGTGGGGGAAGTTGTGTATGGGGGTGGGGGGTGAAAAACTTAAGATTACGATATCTCATGAACCAATTGCTCTAGAAAAATAAAATTTGGTTTGGGTGTAAAGGTTGACAAAAAAAGATTGATCAAAGTAAAATTTTTTAAGTGGGAGGTGGAGCATAGAAGTGGAGGGGATGAGAATTTTTCAAACCAAACACATTTCATATCTCAAGAACAGTTTAAGATAGATGCTTAGAATTTTTACCAGAAGTAGCGCTAATTAAACCCTAGTAGGGAAAAAAGTTTTGGGGTTGTGGGTGAAGAGGGGGAGGGTGGGGGAGGGTGGGGGAGGGTGAAAAGGAAAAAGTTCCGATGCTTATATCTTGATAACCTGTAATGATATAAGCCTTAAACTTGGTATTTAGGTAGAGCTATTGTAGCGGAATGTTGGAAAAATAAATTTTTTTTAGGGGTAGTATGCTACGGGGGTAGGGGGTGTTTTTCCTAACTATTAAACGGTTCATGCTAGAAAGTTGAAACTCGGTGTGTATATGTAAATCAAAGAAAAGTAATTCTGATAAAAAAAAATTTGAATATTCATTGGCGTTCAGAAAGCGGGGCAAAAAAAATTATTTGTAAATATAATAAATGTAAAATGCATATATTTTCACGATTTTCGTCATATCTACTAGGTCTTTCCAAATATTGAATTCATTTTTATTCTACGGATTCTTCGTATGAATACCTAGAATGTGTTTTCAAGGTTTTTTGAAATTCGACCCCTAAGGGTAGTGTGGTACAAGTGGGGGTGTTTTTCCTATATATGGAACGGCTTAAGGTACAATGTTGAAACTCGGTGTGTATATGTAAATCAACTAGAAAAGTAATTGTGATAAAAAAAATATTTGAATATTCATTGGCGTTTAGAAAGGGGGGCAAAAAAAATTATTTGTAAATATAATAGATATAAAATTCATATATTTTCACGATTTTCGTCATATCTACTAGGTCTTTCCAAATATTGAATTCATTTTTATTCTACGGATTCTTCGTATGAATACCTAGAATGTGATTTCACGGTTTTTTGAAATTCGACCCCTAAGGGTAGTGTGGTACAAGTGAAGGTGTTTTTCCTATATATGGAACGGCTTAAGCTACAATGTTGAAACTCGGTGTGTATATGTAAATCAACTAGAAAGGTAATTGTGATAAAAAAAAATTTGAATATTCATTGGCGTTTAGAAGGGGGGGGGGGCAAAAAAAAATATTTGTAAATATAATAAATATAAAATGCAAATATTTTCACGATTTTCGTCATATCTACTAGGTCTTTCCAAATATTGAATTCATTTTTATTCTACTGATTCTTCGTATGAATACCTAGAAAGGGTTTTCAAGGTTTTTTGAAATTCGACCCCTAAGGGTAGTGTGGTACAAGTGGGGGTATTTTTCCTATATATGGAACGGCTTAAGCTACAATGTTGAAACTCGGTGTGTATATGTAAATCAACTAGAAAAGTAATAGTGATAAAAAAAAATTTGAATATTCATTGGCGTTCAGAAGGGGGGGGGGCAAAAAAAATATTTGGAAATATAATAAATATAAAATGCATATATTTTCACGATTTTCGTCATATCTACTAGGTCTTTCCAAATATTGAATTCATTTTTATTCTACGGATTCTTCGTATGAATACCTAGAATGTGTTTTCAAGGTTTTTTGAAATTCGACCCCTAAGGGTAGTGTGGTACAAGTGGTAGGTGTTTTTCCTATATATAGAACGGCTTAATACAATGTTGAAACTCGGTGTGTATATCTAAATCAACAAAAAAAATAATTTTGAATAAAAAAAACGAATATCTATTGGCGTTCAGAAGGGTGCAAAAAAAATTATCTGTGAAAATAGAATGCATATTTTCCCACGATTTTCGACATATCTACTACCTCGTCCCAAATAATGAATTTAATTTTATTCTATGTATTCTCCATATGAATACCAAGACAGTGTTTTCAAGATTTTCTGAAAATTGACCAATAAGGGGGTGTAAAGTGATTGTGTACTTTTTCATTAACTATTCCATATCTCTCAGATCCAATCAGATTTTCACTTCCATGATCTTGTTCTTTTTGATAGGTTTTCAGTCACATAGTAGCCTACACCGCATTTCAGAATTGAACGCGTTCCTTACTTCTGCCGGAAAAATAATAAAGTTACGCCCAGATTGTTGGCAGATTTTTTTTATTCAATTTGGTTAAAGTGGGGTGCTAAGCTCACAGAGGTTCTATCATGTAGGGGGAGTCCGGGAGAGTTGAACCAAGTTTCATTTGAAGTCCCATAACTTCATATTGTATGCGATTAATCGATTCAACTTTTGTGTTACAAATAGCCACATTACCTGACTACTATTTTCATTCTTTACTTTACAATAAATTATCAGACGGAAGCACCAAAATGTTTTTTTATTAAAATCAGATTCGGCTCATGTCTCCCCAAGGGCAGGGAGATATGATCCACCTTGCCGGGAGATTTGACCATTCGAGGACAATTCGTGAACAAATAAGTAAAATAACAATTCACACAAGTATATTTGCATTTTATACTAAATTACCACAAATTAAAAAAAATCCATACATTATATTGATATTATATGCTCTTTTCAATGAATTATAAAATAACAAAATAACAAAAAGAAAAAATAATAAACTTGCGCTTTCATTGTAAAGAAGCAATGCAAAATGAAACTAATATTTCAAAATTTTCTTTAATCTTTGACCTCTGACCTTCTTTATCATTTTTTAGTATTTTTGGCTATCCTGTGGTTCAAATCTCCCGCCCAGCACTTTCCCGACTTCGATGCAGTTTCCCGAAAAAATATAAACAATAGAATAATAAAACTTTGATTGTCTCAAACAGCGATAATTTATGGTGCAATTAAGATCGAATGTCTGTACAAATCTTTATATGTAGATAAAAGAATGGCGATGATGTAAACAAGAAATTTTATTTTTGCTTCTGGAGCAATAATTCACGTTTGCTTCACTGACGGCCGAAACAAATTGCCGATTATCATCTTTTTCTGTGACATGCAAGTAACCCCATCCTGAAGGGAAAATTGAAGGAGATATTTGAGGTGGTTCATCTCTCCCATATGGTCAAGTCTCCCGGACTCCCCCTATACTTAATGCGATCTCAATACAATAATTACGTTAAATGTCAACATTCTGATAAAGAATGCAAGGGTACCTATCTGATATACAATTAACGTTTTCTGAATTCAAACTTACGTATTCTGAAATACAACTTACGTTTTCTGACTTCAAACTTACGTACTCTGAAATACAACTCACTATTCTGAAATACAATTTACCTAATCTGAAATACAACTCACTATTCTGAAATACAATTTACCTAATCTGAAATACAACTCACTATTCTGAAATACAATTTACCTAATCTGAAATACAACTCACTATTCTGAAATACAATTTACCTAATCTGAAATACAACTCACTATCTGAAATACAATTTACATAATCTGAAATACAACTCACTGTTCTGAAATACAATTTACCTAATCTGAAATACAACTCACTATTCTGAAATACAATTTACCTAATCTGAAATACAACTCACTATTCTGAAATACAATTTACATAATCTGAAATACAACTCAATTTTCCTAATCTGAAATTAATATTATATAATCTGAAATACATGTTGAAAAGGTGTAGTTTTTGACAGTACTGGATTTATACTACTCGGACTGTCTCTCTCACACAAAAGTCTAAATTGTATGTTACATCTTGTAACGACTCGATTTCCGGGGTAGGCTCATCGGGTGCCAAGGGTTCGTTACAAAAATTTATTTGGTTGGACTTCAACTTATTTATTCAGGTTCTTACTAATATTTATACTTATTATTACATTTCCTATTTCATATGAGTTAGAGGTTATGTTATTCTGTTGTTTGACTTAGTTCTAGTTAATTCACTTAGGTTAGATTGCGTATTATTCTATCGTGCTACTTAGTTCTAGTTAATTCACTTGATTCACTTAATTAGCGGTTATAATATTATTTACTTATTATTATCACTTTGGTACTCATCCGCGTCTACTGTGTTCGGTTGCGTTGCCCGTCGCGTTACGTTGCTGGATACGTTGCGTTGCTCTGTGCGCTGCGTCGCTTCGTGCGTGGCGTTGCCCTGTGTGCTGCGTGGTTCTGCGTTGCGGTGCTCGGTGCGTTGCGCGGCTTCGTGCTGGGCGTTGTTGCGTATCTCCGTGCGTTGCGTTGCTCGTGCGTGACGTAGCGATTCGTTGCTTAGTCGCGTGGCGCTGCGTTGCGTCGCTTCGTGCGGGGCGTAGCTCTGTGCGTCTCGTGGCGCTGCGTTGCGTGGCTTCGTGCGTGGCGTAGCTCGGTGTGTAGCGCTGCGTTGCGTGGCTTCGTGGGGGGACGTAGCTCTGTGCTTCGCATGGCGCTGCGTTGCGTTGCTTCGTACGTGGCGTAGCTCTGTGCGTCGCATGGCGCAGCGTTGCGTTGTTCCGTGTGTGCTTTCTCTCGTGCGTTTGCTCGGTGCTGCCGCTGATGTCCTCCAAGATCCTCGGGTCCCTAGGTCATCGTCCTCGGGTGGCCGTCTGCGTTCCGTTTGGGATCTTCGGTCGCGCCGCCTCTTCGTCTTGCGTTTTCCTTTCGGCGTCTTAGTCTTGGTGGAGCACGGTTCCGTGGTTATGTTCACGGGAACTGGTTGGCTGATCTAAGCGGACTTCTATAAGCCACAGACCTTAGACTTCTTCAGCATGGCCAGGAGTAACCGTAGCGTCGTAGCTCCTCTGATCTTCGGTCGCGTCGCCTCTTCGTCTTGCGTTTTCTCTCGGCGTCTTAGTCTTGGTGGAGCACGGTTCCGTGGTTATGTTCACGGGAACTGGTTGGCTGATCTAAGCGGACTTCTATAAGCCACAGACCTTAGACTACTTCAGCATGGCCAGGAGTAACCGTAGCGTCGTAGCTCCTCTGAAGTACTTTGAGCCTAAAGATTTGACGGACTTCTATAAGCCACAGACTCAAACAATAGGTCAGTTCGTTCAAAATTGGCGTCAGCTTTCGCTTTGGGAGGAGTTTTACCTCGACCCGCGGCTACTCACTGACGCCGCCGACTGCTCAATTTGTGTTCGATCGTTTTGGACTATATACTGGCCAGAACATGCACTGGCTGCGAATTATATCGGTTATATAAAAAATACATGATGTTTTTATATTATAGCTCTCTTTCGGTATTTTGGTTCTACAGCACTGTCGTTGTTGTAAGCGGAAATTTACCGTGAGATTTCCGTCCTTACAATCTTCTATCCCTCTCCATTTGGATTTACTAGCCGCTTTAAAGATGCATAAATAGCCAGTGTCATAACTGCACGTACTTATTAAGGCGAAAAGGAAAACAATGACAGAAACATCAGATTCGGCAACATGAATAACTTTTAGGTGTAATTTCAGATTGAAAAACTACCAAATAATTTAAATTTGATAAATACTTTTTTGGATAAAAAATGCAAGGTATTGAAAGGAAATGAGTTCATAGAATTACAACTAAGCTGTGTTACTTTTACAGGTTATATTGACTACTGCATTACGAAAATAATACCATTTACTTATCGTTATAGCGCCAAATTTAAAAGTAACGTATTATATGCTCAACCGTTATACATTTTTCTGAAACTGCTATTATCTCCATTAAGGATCATGGAGGAATACTCTCCTCCCGGTATCGAGGACATGATTCCCACCCCGAACTTTTACTTATCTTCCTCACTTTATGGCTATAGGGGTTAATGGGATCTGTATGATTCCAAACATAACTGGAAAAACACCTCCAGCATTCAAGCGGCTATTGAAACATACCTAATGGGGTTTCAACCTTAGTTTTAGTTTAATTTTAGTTTAGTTTAGTTAGTGATTTAAATCCAAACGGAATCTTTAATTTATTATTGCTTCAATTTAATAGATTGTAAAATCAGTGGCAGATACAGGGGGGGGCGGAGGGGGTGACCGCTATATTATATATTTTTTTGTTTATTCGTGGCCAAAACTCCAAATCCTCCTGACGTCCGTATGTCCGTCAGTCTATCCGTTAGCATGATAACTCAAAAACGCCTTTATCTAGAATTTTTAAATTTTGAATCTGGTTGTTTGGTTTATTTGTAAGGCTAAGTTCTTTCGGGTAGCTGCCATACAAAATCTCCTAAAGGGCTTATGCCCTCGATTTACGGTGACTACCGTGAGGGCACTTTTTTGGCATGGTCAACTTTACGAGACTCTCAATGGCTGATTTGTTGGTATTTTCCTTCAAAAATGTCTACAGAATGTTGGTTAACTGTAGTACTTTTATATACAATTAATTACATTTATATAATTCTTCTAGACCCGCATAAGCCCTTAAATCACGTGTTCAAGAATATTGATCATTAACTTCGGAACGCCTAAAGCTACGACTTTGAAATTTTGTATACGTTCGTTCTTCAATAGTGGAAGCTAAATTTATGGTTATGAAAAAAATCCTATCAGTCCTTCATGTAACTGAAATACAAATATCATGTGAATATGTACACATAATTTACGGAACTCACTAATAACTCAAGTAATCCTTTAGTTACGAATTTGAAACTTTTGTACACAATTTTTGAATGGATCCAAGGAAAATGGATAAATATATAAGAAATCGAGTGAGTCCTTTCTATGATTGGCTGCAGCCGATCGTGACTCCAGTATAGGTATGTTAGTTATGTTGGCAATGTTAGTAAAATGGTGTCCGAGTCCTCTCTTGAATATGCATATCTCTGGTAATTTTTATCCTAGAACAATAAAATATAGCTTATTTTAAAGGGTTGTCGCTATAAGAATTAGCCTTGAAATTTTTTTCATGGACAAATATTTTGTCCCTTATCCTTGAATATCTCAAAACGGTTATTGTTTCATATTTCGTAGGATATACTGTTTTTCGAAATATACCTACTAAAAACTTAAATTGGGATCAATGGAATAAACCTTTGAATTTTTATTTGTGGGGAGCCGTGAAGGACAAGTGTTATCCACAAACAATTAACCATTTGAAGGCCAATATTGAAGCAGCCATTGCTGATAGAGCCGCAAACAATCCAAAATTTGCTTCGAAATTGGACCGACAGAATGGCCTACTGTAAGGCCAGCCGCTGCAGCCATTTGAATGAAATAATTTTGCATAATTAACCGGAAGAATTGTACTTTCAAATAAAAAAAAAAAATTTGGAAAAATATTAAACGGTTTTTTTTTTATATTTAAAATTTAAATTTAAAATTTTGGGTCACGCTTTATATACCAAAAGCGAATTTAATTTGCAGAGAAGTACGCAGAGTTGAATTTCCCCACTTAACTTTTTTCAAGGCATTTATATGCTGCATTTGATCGGAATTTTAAAACAAGTGTTTTCTGTGTTTCCTTATAGTATGCCAATTTTTCTTTAAGCTTAGCAATTTGGTTTATGTTGCTCATTTCTTCGTCAATGAATTCTTCATTCAAATTCAAATTCAAATTTATTGTGTTGTGAACCATATGATTACATGTACATTAGTAGTAAAAGTTTGTGACCAGGCTTGTGCCTTTACAACAATGGTTGGAAACTTAAACTAAATTAAAAATCATGGCGGATGATAGTGATGAAGGTGAATCAGCTCTGTACGGATTATGTAAAAAGCTAGTTAAATCCGGTTAAAAAGGAATTAAATGCGATGGAAATTGCAAGAAGTGGTGTGTTAAAGTTAGCGACAAGGAATATGCTAAACTGCAGAAGTTGGAAATGAAAGTGTTGTGGCTTTGTCCAAGTGACCAGTTGATCTTTGATGGTTTTGCAAACAATAATATCAGTGAACTTTTGAATGCTTGTGTCCGAACCGATAGACAACTGAAGGAACTGGTTGAGATCACTGGGTTAATTACCACTAAGGTAAGTGACATTATTGAAAAGGTCAGTCCACCGATAAGTAGCGGCACCTTATCTTATGCCTCGGTTGCAAAAATAGCAACTAAACGGCACATCAATGAGCACCAAGTAGGTACAGAACATGTCAATAGCAGTGTGCCAAAATTTAACCGTGGCATAGTGATTAAGCCTAAACGCACACAGTAATCCAATGACACACTAAAGCAACTGCAAGAGGTTATTGATCCTAAAGCACTAAAAACACCAATTGTCTATAAACGTAGCATACAAAACGGTGGAATTATAACAAAATCTGACATTGAGGAAAACAATAACAAACTTATTATGAACATCAGGACTAAGTTGACGGACTCATACATAGTGAAAAACACTAAGCAAAGGATGCCCAGAATGGTCATACATGGTTTGCAAAAACAGTATAGTTCTGACGAACTTAAGCAGGAAATTGTTAACCTGAACCATTCTATACCAGACAAAATTAAAAAAAAATTTAAAATTTTGAACGTTGTACACACGAGACAGTTTAAAAATACTAGCACTTAGACTCACTATATTGAAGAATCAGGCAATATTTTCATAAGACTAGTTGATAATAATATAAACGTTGGATTCAATCACCACGTTGTGCGGGAGGATTATAATATTCTAAGATGCTATAAGTGTCAAAACTATGGACACTCGTCAAAGACATGCAAAAACCTAAACGAAGTTTGCGCTAAGTGCGCTGGCTGTCATCGCACAGCTGATTGCGCTGAGAATAAAGTGGAATGTGTTCACTGTCAAGCAAACCATCCGCAGCATTGCCAACATAGAGCTGACAGCAATATCTGCCCAGAATACGTTAAGGCGATAAAAATTACTCAGAGGAAAATTGACTACCTATCAAATTAAAATGTCAGAAATGAGAAAATTAAAATTGTTTTATGCCAATCTGACGGATTGATTGTGAACGGCAAAGAGTTCAGACGTGCTGTCAGAGTAGTGTATTTTTGCTCTCACCGCGTGCTTTAGCTTGAAGAAATTTGTTTGTGCATCGGCGCAGAAAAGTATTTTTTTAAATCTTTTTTTTCGTCGGCCAAGTGCCGCAAATAAGTCGACCATAATCCGAAACGATTGGATTTGTCCCAAATTTAAAACGTGGGGCCCGGATGGGGCCGCGCTGTGGTGATTTTCAGCGATTGAAAATTTCCACGTTTCATCCGCGGTCCATTCCATGGCGGGTAACAATAATTTTGTGCCATCGATGATGAGCGAAGAAGAGAAGTTACGTATTCTGCAGAATGTGGAGGCTTGGTCCACCTTGCCAGCCGAAAATGATGCGGGCGCCCCAGGTGACGTCGTAAATGGAACCGACATCGTGAATTCCAACAGTTTTTTGGACGTAGAAGATGTTATGGAGTTGGGCCCCGGTGGCGAAACCGGGCCTGACGTGATCTCGTCGGATAATACGAGCGCGTTACCGCGCATTTCTGACGCGAATAGTAGTTCGCTATCTGACACGTGGACCCTCATTCCTATTAGGAAGAGGAAGTCTTCCTTCAACTCGGACGAGAGCGCTTCTTCAGCCCCAAATAACGCCCTAAAAAGAATAGCCGGTAATTCGGGTCGTTCCACGGATTTGGTTATGGATTGCAGTAACAGGTTTGAGACTCTGTCAGACCACGAAGACGAGAATGCGGCTTCCTGTATTAAGTATAATTTTATTCCTTTAAATAAACTATATAACCAAAATGTAAATAGACAGTATCTTAAGAAGAATGCCCCTCAGGCAAACGTAGAACGCCAAAGGGCGGATTTGGATACCACAACGGCCCCGAATTTGATCAGACCTTTACGCGAGGTGACCCCGGGGAGCGCGTTGCAAGGCAAACTCTTGTTAGATTCTGTAGTTCCTCAGAGTGGGAAGCAGTCCTCGGCTAAGGGGGCGAAAAGTGTTAGGCAGGCCGCTGGCGGTCAGAGTGGGGCCAAGTCAGCTCCTCCAGTGGTTAAGGGTAACAAATCGTGCCCCCCAATTTTGGTGTTTGGATGCGATATGAAGGATATCAGGCAACAAATGATCAAAAGCTATAAAACAGTGGATTTTTCTCTCTCGAAAAACAGGAAGGGTAATGCCATCAAGATCAACACCAGCAGTCTTGCGGTATATGATCATATCCTTTTGAATCTCCGTGCACAAAATATTCCCTCCTATACGTTCACTCCAAAGGAGAGGAAAAAAGTTTCTTTATTATTGATAGGCGTCGATTCGGACAGTGCCGAACTCGACGAGATTCGAGGTGCCCTTAATGAAAAGGCCAATCTCGTTAGCTCGGTAAAAAACTTTACCACAGCATGGTCCCGAAAACAAGGGAAAAAGCTTGACATGCACATGGTCACCCTAGTATCCGGTTCTAACATGGAGGATGTTAGAAAGATAAATAGAATCTGTAATCAAGTGGTTAGGTGGGAGAACCTTAGAAGAAAGGACCTTATACAGTGCTGGAATTGCCAGAAGTTTGGTCATGCCGCCCCTAATTGCAACTTTGAACCGAGGTGCGTAAAGTGCAAGGAAAAACATGAAAAGGGTAAGTGCCCGTCAAATGGACAAACCAACATTACCCCGTACTGCGTTAATTGTAGGGAGGAAGGGCACCCGGCTAGTTTCGGTGGCTGTAAAATCTTCAAGGAAGCGAAGGAAAGAAGGGAAGCCCTAAAGGCCTCGGCCAAGAAATTCAGGGATGATAGAAGAGTCTTTGTGAATCAGGCTGTTCAGAACTATAGGGCGGAGGGGCTTTCTTACAGCCAGGTGGCCAAGGGTGCCCCCCCCCCCCCATTTGAGCCATGCAGCGGTCTCCAGGCCCATTCGCAATTCGGATTTGGAACCTTCCAACCCGTTGGGTAATGTCGCTCCTGAAAATTTTTCTTGGCAATCGCAGGTTCTTTTCGGGATCTCCCCGCTGGAGTTCATCACTAAAATCAGGAATTTCCTGCCAAAATATAACGCCTTGGGCTCCACGTCGGAAAGACAGGTGGCCTATATTGAATTTTACCTGGACATGTGTAGTGGGTGTAAGTCCACATAATGTTCAAATTAATTGTCATTAATGTTCGCTCTATTATTTCCAAAAGTAAGAGACTTAGCTTAATCAGCTTTATAGAAGACCACAAACCTGACATATTAATGGTATGTGAGACGCACCTTCGTGAAGGTAGGCTCACTATCCCAAATTACAAAATCTACAGGAACGATAACAACAGGGGAACTCTTCTTCTGTTAAGGCAAAACCTGGTCGTCAGGGAGGTTGATTTGGCCCCAGGTCCAATCCCGTGGTCGGCAGCGTCCGTTGAGCTCTCCGACCATTCGGGGACGGCTAAGCGTATTTTATTAATTTCAACCTATTTTAATCCCAGCTCGGAGAGGCCGAGTGATATAGAATCAACCTTGTCATCAATTAACGCCCTCTGCGGAAATCAAACTTTCGATCACGTGATCGTTGGGGGAGATTTCAACGCCAAACACACGGATTGGGCTAACCCGACCGTTAACAGCTTCGGACGTACGATTAAAAATTGGATGTTAAATAACGTCGTCAATAATAAAATCGAATTGGTGCACCCCAATAGCCCCACGTTCCCCCTCAGTGGGGCCTGTATAGACTTTTTTTTAATCTCTCACAGTTGTGGGGACCAGCTGCTTTCCAGTAGCGATAGTCTTCAATGCAAAACACTCTCCGTTTCGTTCTCCGACCACCACGCGGTGGAGCTAAGGATTCCCATCAGTAATGGTAGACTAGCATTCTGTAAAGCTCGCTCCTATACTTCTTATGTCAATACCGATTGGCGGGAGGTCAGAGCCCATATGGATGAGGTATTCGAAGTTCTTCGTTTCCCGCATAACGAGCCGTTGTCTTCTGTGGACATTGACGAGATGATTCGCCTATTTCTGCTATCGGTCAACCAGGTGTTGAGTTGCCATACTAAAAAAAAGACTTTTAACCAGTTCAGGGATAAATTACCGGAGCCTATCAAGGAACTTTTTAGAATCCGGAAAATCTGGAAGAAAAATCTTAAATGGAGGCTTGAAGCGAATCATAACTTCTGGAACGCGGAAGCGGTGGCCATCGCGAGAGACATCAGGATCTTATCTAAAAAAATCGATTCTGCGGTGAATAGGCATTTTAACGAAGAATTTCAGAAAAGACTAGCAATGTTAAAGCCGGGTCCCGAGACGTTTAGGGAGTTAAATAAAATCGTAGGTAAGAATTCCTCGTGGGGTGTGGGGGATATCCTGCACCAGGGTAATAGATTAGTGAATTCAGAAGAAAAGCTGCGGGCCTTTCATGCCTTCTACGAGGATTTGTATAGGGAAAGGATACCGGTCGGTCATGATGCCCACTCTAATCTCATTTCCAATACGGTGAGAGATTTCGTTGATTCAAATTCGGCCGAAGGGGCTCCGAATTTCGTGCCCATAGTGGAGTATGACGGTGTCACGCCCTTGTCGGGGGAAAGTGCCGAACAGTTGGTCGGTTATGAGGAGTTCGTAGCGTGTCTGAAGACGCTAAACAGTAAAAAATCCGCGGGCCCTGACGGCCTATCCAACTATGTCCTCAAGAAGATTTCTCCTAAGGCTATAGAATATCTCCGGATCATTATGAATGGGTGTTTCAACATCGGGTACTTCCCTTCAGCTTGGAAGGAGGCAAAGCTAATCCCACTAAAAAAAAAGGACTCTGATGGGTCCGTAGGCAGTTTTAGACCAATTTCTATGCTTTCCAACCTGGGAAAGCTCCTTGAAAAATTAATAGCCCGGCGTCTGGACAGCTTCTGCTGCGACAATGACATTATTGCCAACGAGCAATTCGGTTTCAGAAGGGCCCATTCCACCGAGCATGCACTATTAAAGATCCATGATGACATTACCAACAATCTGAGACGTAAAAGATCCACGGTGTTATGCACATTGGACGTTAGTAAAGCCTTTGATTCAGTCTGGTCGGACAGTGTTATATACAAATTAATCGCGATAAATGCCCCAAATCCCTTAGTCAGGCTACTTCACAGCTTCCTACATGAAAGGTGTCTCTTCGTAGAGATCGATAACGAGAGGTCGGATAGGGTCCCTGTGGCAAGGGGGGTCCCGCAGGGGTCGATTCTGGGCCCCAAACTGTATAACATTTGTATGAGTGACTTCCCGCACTTAAATGGTCCTCCGCGTTGCGTGTCCACGGCTCTTTTGTACGCGGACGATACTGTGGTATACGCCCGTGATACAGTTCCGGCTAGAGCGCTCGAGAGGGTGGTGGAGCACCTAAACATCATTAAGAATTATTATAGTAAATGGGGTCTGTCCCTGAACCCTGACAAGACTGAATTAATTTGCATAAGGAACTCTTACAGTAAGTGTCCGAGAGGGACAGTTAAAGGTAGTAGGGAGCTACGACTGTCCTTGAATGGAAAGATTATCCAGGTAAAAAGGAGAACTAAATATCTGGGGATTAATATCAACTCCCTCTTCAAATTTAACGAGCATGTGTCCATTCAACTGATGAAAGCTAAATCCGTCTTCCTCAAATTCAGGTCCCTCTTACACTGTAAGGGGAAGTTACACAAAAAAACGAAACTCTTAATATATAAACAGCTGATCAGGCCAATATTGGCCTACGGTTTCTCCTGTTGGTTCTCCTGCTCGACCACCATCGCCAGGAAATTGGAGGTGTTCGAGAGAATGATTTTGAGGCATTGTCTGACCATGATGTTTAGTGCAAAAGACAGGTACTTTTCCAATAAGGTGATATACAGGGAGGCGGATTTTCCGCCATTAATGACTTATCTGTCAGCCCTGTGGAACAAGAGAGTCAAGGGACTCGAGGACCACGAAAACGGGCTCCTAAGAGAGATTTTTCAGAAGAACATTGGGGGGTTAGGCTCTCAGTTTTATCTTTCTCCGTTTTCCATCGTGGAAAGTGCTAGCACTCGTCCGGTTTTGAGTGGCAAAAAAATCATCGACTTCTATGACGGGAAGGACTTTGACCACCATAGAGGATAGGGTCTTGATTCTAATGACTCCTGATAGGGTCTCACCCTGATCTAGGCGTTCTCTGCTTCTCGTTACTTATATTCAAAAAAGTTTGGCGTTATTATTTCGTTTTTATATTAGAAAGTTTTTCCCGGGGTCGCGCTGTGTACTGGGGGGTTTCCGGTGTGTGGTGTATCCATCCCCGCAGCCTAAGGCTGACGGTAATGTTATTTTGTAGATGCGAGTAAGGTTTAACGTAATTAAAGTTTAGTATATTCCGCATAATTTATTCTATGTAAAAACAGGAAATATGTTTCTTCTTTTTCTTGGTATGTATTACTCGGACCTGTAATCAGGCACGTTAAATGATTTTAAGACTAGATTAGGTATAAGAACTTGTAAATAAAATGTATATAAAAAGAACTAGTATAGGTTTTTAATGTATATTGTATGTATATAGTATAGTATAAGTATAATGTAAAGCCGTTTTTTTGGGCTATTCTCATCGATACTTTGTATTATTTTCAAAGAAAGGCAACCGCTTTAATTTAATTTAGTTTTTCCCTGAAGGGTAAACTTTTGTTTAATTTCTTTCTTTATTTTTATTTTTTATTTCTTTTCTTTCATTTATTTTGTTTCCTTTTTATTAATTTTTTTTTTGAGAGCTAAAGTCTGAAGTACTTATTAAGAAGCCAGGAGTGCGCTATTTGCCAGCGCACTAGCCTTTGTAACTGCCGTAAATAAAAAAAAAAAATTTAAAAATTTCATGTCAACGTACTATATTAAAGTGCGGTTAATAGCGATATCGTATACTCGTTGAACACTTGAGTGTTGTAGTGGACTGTAAAGATAAACTGTTAAGCTAAGAATTTTGTTTATGTTTTGATATTTGGCAATAAAAATTTACTTACTTACTTTATGCCAATCTGAGAAGCTTGCGTAGTAAGATAGCTGACGTAGAGACTTTTATCTCAGAAAATACAGATATTGATATTCTAATATTTTCGGAAACATGGCTATATTCACTTGAAGCGCAGTATTTTAATATATCAGGCTATACTGCTGTCCACAACTGTCGTGACATTAGTAGTAGGGGGGAGGGACAGTAATGTTCATTAAGGATAGTATTGCGTTAACTTCTACATATATTAATACAACATTCAACACCACTGTAATTGACGTAAATATAAATAATGAAACTACCAGAGTTACATATGACGTTTTATAAAGCACCAAATGAACCTGACAATGGGCTCATAGAACATCTTGATCTGCTGTATTCCAAGTATCCCAGAATTATATCCATTGCAGACGTGAATATTAACGTGCTATTTGATTCAGCGACTACTCGAAATTATTTTGAAATGCTGGAGAGCAACAATTGTACTATTCTGAACTATTCAATGCCAACAAGATGTACAAATTCGACGGAAACTTTGATTGACCACATAGTTACCAACATAAGTGACCCGGTCACCGATCTGACTCTTGACGATTGGCCAGAATTAAACCACAAAGTTATGACCTTGACCATCTACAACAAGACTATGGCAAAAAAACCAATGACGAAAGCACATGTTACAATAACAAATTATGGCATTTTAAAAGATGAGACAAGGAGCCATTTATTAAAACTCCAAAACTTTTCCTTCGAGGGTATAGTTAATGCCGTCGTAACAGCTAAGAAAGCAGCCACTCGGGAAAAAACATTGAGGACGCGTAACAGCAAGTGGATGACACAGGAAATTTTATCGCTAATTACACAAAAAAGGAACACTTACAACAAACTACGAAAGGATAGCACTAACAAAGCATTGCAAGATGAATATAATAGAGTTAAAAACAAAACAAGCAAAGTAATTAGATTGACAAGGGATATGCATTTCAACAAAAGACTGTTATACGCTGATGGTAACGCAAGGAAGCTGTGGAAAGTAGTCGGCGAGGCAATGTCATCGTCAGGAATTACACAAATAGACACCACTCTGAATACAATAACGAACGAGGGTCAAATAGCAAATCACATGAATTCCCACTTTGCTAATGTAGGAAAAAACTTAGCCAATGAATTACCGTGTGATAACAATAAACGGCAAGGTAATAGTAGAATAACTAAAACTATGTACTTATATCCTACAGACAAGGCTGAAATCAGTAGTATCATCGCAACACTCAAATCGAACACATCGCCAGGACTTGACGACATAACATCAAATGACTTAAAAATATTAGCCAATATTATATCTGATCCACTTGCTGAAGTAATAAACTCACATCTAACACTTGGTACTTTTCCAGAAATACTTAAAACGACAGTTCTTGTCCCAATTTTAAAAAGTGGTAATGCCAAAGACCCGGATAATTACAGACCAATTGCGATTATAAACTCCTTAAGCAAGATTTTTGAAAAAGTACTTACCACGAGGATTGTAAAATTTATGGAATCAATAGGAGGATTTGACAAACACTAATACGGTTTTCAGCAAAAAAGCAATACAACAGGAGCAATCATAGACGTAATGCAATTTATTAATAAAGAACTAGATGAAGCTAAATATGCTGTTGCAGTTTTCGTTGACTTGAGGAAAGTTTTTGACACAGTGGACCACGAAGTGTTACTTCAGAGCTTAGAGGCATAAGAGGTAAAACCAACTCAATAATTTCGAGCTATCTCAAGGATAGAAGATATATTACAAAAAATGACAAGCTCTTAAGTGACAAACTGACAGTGAATATTGGAATTCCGCAAGGATCAATCCTAGGACCAACGCTATATTTGCTATATGTTCATAATTTACAATTTGCTGGACTGAAGGGTAGATACGTGATATTCGCGGATGACACGGTACTACTATATAGCGGTAGGTCCCATGAATCTTTGGAAAATGCGATAAATATTGATCTTGATATCTATGCTACCTGGGTTTATGGTAACAAACTAACAATAAACATCAATAAGACAAATTTTATGCTATTTAAACAAAAAAATAAACCAGATATAGAACTAAATTTTAAGATTAATGGACAAAATTTATCAAGAGTGACTGAAACTAAATACTTAGGAATTACATTAGATGAAAAATTGAACTGGAGTGCGCACATTTGCCAAGTAAGGAAAAAATTTGCTCCTATAGTCGGCATCCTAGGAAGGCTTAAAGGCCTTAAAATTGACGCAAAAAAAAAAATTTTTTAACGCATATATTATGTCAGTGCTAGCTTATGGTTTAATTGTGTGGTCGCAAGCGTCAAGGACTAATATTGATATTATCGCCAGACTACTTAATAAGAGCATTAAAGCTGTCTTCGACTTACCTCACTTGACTCCGTCAATAAAATTATATAAACTTACGGGGATGCATAATGTCAAGGAACTAATAGCCATTGAAAGAGCCAAATTTGTATACAACTCTATACACGGTAACATAAAAACATCGATTACGGTAATGCTAAATAGTGAAATACATGACTATCCGACTAGGAATGCATCTAATTTAAGAAACTGCTACCGCCCAAGGACAAACCGCGTACGAGAGGATCCAATTTATGTTGCTGTACTTCTTTATAATGCACTTCCAGATAAAATTAAAGCTGCAGAAACCATTACCTAATTTATAACGATGATCAAAGGATATGTGAAGAGTAATCCTGACGTGTTTGGCATCCAGTAGAGTCTGTTGGACACTCAGCATAGCTGGGTGAACTCCAGCGACATATGCTGGATGTATGCTAACTGCGTAGGACCAGCATGAGGACTGATTTAAGGAAGATTTCTTTTATTTTTGAGACACCATTAATCACATATGTAATTTCTTTCAGTAATTACTTATTAATTACATTTTATTTGTCACCATTATGAATTGACAATTAGTGCCCAGTTGAATTTTTATATTTTCTACTTTTTTTATTTTTATTTTTTCGCATTATTGTATTACATTAATTTATAATTGCTTGCTTTGTTAAACAAAATCATAATTTGGAGTTAATGCCATTATACCAGCCATGGCTGTCTGGGAGGTACTGATCAATTATGTTACACACAATCACATATACTAATTGTATGAATTACTGTATATAGAATAAATTAAACTAAATAAATTGAATTTTCAAAAAAAAAAAGAAAAAAAACATTGGCTGTATTGAAATAAAATTAATTAGATTGGCTTGAAGGAAAAATGGTTAAGAAAAACCTTCGCAGAACTGAACAAGGAACTAACAGCACAAAATAAAATAATTAAACTAAAACTAAAATTGAAGATGATATTACATCATAAGTATGAGTAAATATATAGTTTAGATAGAGATAATTAGAGGGTTATCTATAAATTGAAGTTTATAAATAAAATCGAAAAAATTAGCAGCTAAAGGTACATTAGACAATTCATGCAGTAAACTAGTGGAGAAGTGCCATGGTTTGTCCATAATAATTTTTAAACATTTGTTTTGAATTATTTATGGCTTTCGTATATGAGTTTTAGCGCAACTATACCAGATAGGCGCACCATATGAAAATATGGGACGCATGACGGACTTATATATAAGCAGCTTATTTTCTAGACTGAGTTTAGATTTCCTATTAATAAAAGGGTATAGGATACGAATGGACTTCAATGTTTTGGAGGCTACTTGATCGGTGTGCTCGTGATATGTAAGTTTTTTATTCAGGTAGATCCCTAGGTACTTAATCTCATTTGACCAATTGATGGGTTCGCCGAAAATAATTAAGTTGGGGTTCAGTAAGTACCTTCGAGCTCTTCTCTGGGTAAAAAATATTGCTTTATTTTGGCTTGTGTTAACCTTTATTTTCCAATCGCGAAAGAATTCGTCTAAAGCCAGAAGTTGAACTTGCAGGTCTTTAGTTATAGTGGATGGATCAGAGGATGCTGCATAGATAGCAGTGTCATCGGCAAATGCTGCAATTTTGCAGTCTGAGGATTGGGGTATGTCAGATGTATGTATTCTTCATGTTGAGAACCATTTCCGTGGGGGCTGCTGTATGATATACATTGATATGCGGAGCAACATTTTCAAACTCGTCTTCCAGGTACTCCACATTTTCGTAAGTGGTTTCTTCGACACCTTACGTTAACATTGGCACGACACCACCGCAAAGTTTTAGTTTTCCACTTTTGTTGACTGTTAGCGAATATTTTTCAAAATGCTGCATACATGATTGGTAATTTACAGTACTATTCCACTTTTTCGTACCAACAAAGCTTCCCACATTCTGCGCCTGGTTGGTTCTCGTGGAAAACTAACCATTTTGTCTCCTTTTGTCCGATGGCTAGTACATCCAACTGCACTGCACGACATATTGTCAATAGATGTAAAGACCTGTAACGTCACCACGGATGGGGTGAGTCACACTAGCGTTGTGCGCCCGAAAAGGGTCGCGGTGTGCGTGAGCGAATTGTCGCCTGCGTCCGGGGGCGAGCGACGCGCAACACAATCGGACACAATTTGTCCGTGTGCCGGGATGAGCGCTGCGTCACGATACTAAACTGCCTGCGTCCAGGGGCGAGTGTCGGCAGCGGCGGCGGTCTTGAGAATGCCTGCGTCCGGGGGCAAAGTGTCCGAGGTCGCCTACGTACGGGGGCGATATGTCTGAGGTCGCCTGCGTCCGGGGGCGGGAGCTTGCGACGGTCTTGAGAAAGCCTGCGTCCGGGGGCGATATGTCTGCGGCGGCTCTGAGAAGAGCCGTTGTGTTTTTCTACTCGAGGATATGCGCTTTAGTTCTGAGAAGAACTGAAATTAAGTTTTGCTTAGAATCCTCTACTCAGAATAATGCGTTTCAGTTCTGATAAGAACTGAAACTTTGGGCTGCTACTGCTGGACTAAGAAAACGCCTGGTCGCCTTTGGTTATAATTTCACACTAAAATTTATTCTAAATTATCTGGTCTATTTATACAAAAATTGTACTTGGTTCAGTACCACTCTAAACGATTTCGCTAATTCTACGTTCAAACAAAAGGTGACCTAACGGTCCCGTTTTGATGCTAAGTGCATCTCGACACAAATTCGTACATAAAGTGACCTAACGGTCAATTTCCTAAATGCTACATGCATTTCAATATTTTATTGCTTTTTAAGTATTGTGGATGATTTAGCTGGCTACAGTGGAGCCTGTCTAAATTGCCCACATCACCCCCCTTCCAGACGAAGGCGTAATGAGTTAAAATTAAACCTTTTTACTTGAATTTACTTTACTTGAACTTACTTTGATTGAATTCATTTTACTTGAAATTACTTTACTTGAATTCATTTTACTTAAAATTACTTTACTTGAATTCATTTTACTTAAAATTACTTTACTTGAATTCAATTTGCTTGAAATTAACTTTCTTTTTTGTACTTTCGGAACTCGATTTTAAAATGAAAGCCGGTTTCAAACGGTCGATACTTATGTTAGAATTTTTTTCATTTATGTTTATTACGTAACTCTTCCTAAATCTTCGTACTACCGCGTATGGACCTTCGTATGGCGCTTGCAAACCTGGTTTTGTTCCTTCGATTCGAACAAAGACTTGCTCGCAGTTTTCCAAATCTTTCGGGATATAGATTGGAATGTCGGTATTTTTAGCGTCCTTTGGTTTGAGTTGGGACATTTTGGTACGCAGTTGGGTGACAAAGTTTGCTGGCTCAAAATCGTCGAAAGTATTGTCGATGAAAAATTCAGCTGGGAGTTTTAAAGCTTGTCCGTAAACCAATTCTGCTTGAGAACAATTTAAATCGGCTTTGAAAGCCGCCCGAATACCCAAAAGGATAATTGGAAGTTCCTCCGCCCAGTGTGTTTGATTTTCGCGACATTTCAACGCTGTTTTAATTGACGGTGGAATCGTTCGACCATACCGTTTGCTTGCGGATGGTAAGCTGTCGTGCGAATTCTATGCGTTCCAAGGCATTTATTAAGTTCAAAAAATAGCTTCGACTCGAACTGCGTGCCTTGATCGGTCGTGATTTTGGAGGGTACACCGAAACGGGAGATATATTCGCGGAAAAGGGTTGTTGCGACGGTGGTAGCCGTAATATCACGCAGCGGGTACGCCTCCGGCCACCGGGTGAAACGATCTACTAGTTAAGAGGTAGCTAAAACCGCTCGAAGGCTTTAAAGGCCCGACTAGATCCATATGTATGTGATCGAATCGTCTACTTGGCGGCGTAAACTTTCCTAGTGGCGCTCTGGTGTGTCGTATAATCTTTGAACGCTGGCAGCTAACGCAGCTTTCTGTCCACCGTTTTATGTCGCTATTCATATTAGGCCAAAAATATCTCGTGTTTATTAACTTTCTTGACCCACGAATCCCTGGGTGCGCCATGCCGTGCAGTCACTTGAAAACGGCTGTGCGGAGTTCTAAAGGTACGAAAGGACGAATCTGAGTGCTCGAGACTTCGCACCAAATGGGGTCGTTCGAGATGGGAAAAACTCTTTGTTCGAGTTTTACCTTGGATGCTTTTAAATTGGGTGCAGAAAGGATTTCTTGTAATTCCTGGTCAGTCTTTTGGAGTTTATTTAAGTTTTCCATAGTCAACGGATTGCTGTCTATTGAGCTCAACGAGCTATTATCTACGCGGGACAAAAAGTCTGCCACTAAATTATCGCGACCTTTGATGTGCCGAATATCGCTGGTGTGTTGAGCGATAAAATCTAAATGTCGCGTTTGCCTAGGGCTTCGGTCCGCTTTCGTAATCAGTGCTGTAGTAAGCGGTTTGTGGTCTGTGTATACCGTGAAACAACGACCTTCCAGGAAATGTGCAAAATGTTTAATTGCCAAATAAATGGACAGAAGCTCGCGATCGAAAGCTGAATATTTGCATTCGGCGGCGCTCAATTTCTTCGAAAAAAATTCCAAAGGCTCCCAATGTTTCTCTTCGTTTAGCTGGTCTAGCACCGCTCCTACGGTTATATTTGAAGCGTCCACAGTGAATCGTAGCTTCGCGTCATTCAACGGATGCACCAGGAGCGTTGCGTTTGCGATTGCTTCTTTAATTTTCACAACTGCGTCTTCACACTCTTTCGGCCACTCGAAATTTTTGGGCTTAAGTTTTTTATTGGAGTGTTGTGCGACGAGGGAATGTACTGGTGCCAAAAATTCTGCTAGATTCGGGATGAACCGATGGTAATAATCTACCATTCCTACAAAACGCTGAGTAAGCCGAAGAGATGTCGGACTTGCTAAGTTTTTAATAGCCCGTATGCGGATCTGTGATGGGAGAATTCCGTCTTTATTGATGTTATGGCTTAAAAAATGAATTTCTTCAACGCCGAAAACACACTTAGCATTGTTGATTTTAAGGTCATACGAAGTTAGTTGTGCGAACAATTTTCGAAGATGATCTGCATGTTCTGCGTGAGATTTGCTCGCCACGAGTATGTCGTCAATGTAGACGAACACGAAAGGTAGCTCTCGCGTCACTTCGTTCATGAACCGCTGAAAGGTTTGGACTGCGTTGCGCAAACCGAAAGGCATCCGTGTGCACTCAAAAAGTCCAAAAGGTGTCGTGATTGCAGTTTTACATACATACTCTTCTGCCACCGGAATATGATGGTATGCCCGAACCAAATCCACTTTTGAAAATACCGTGCATCCATGAAGCTGGAGCGAAAAATTATGGATATGTGGGATCGGATAGCGATCGGGTGTGGTTATTGCGTTTAATCGACGATAGTCGCCACAAGGGCGCCAATCATTGGGGTCTCTTTTAGGTACCAAATGTAAAGCTAAAGATACGGGTGAACTAGAAGGACGGCAGATTCCTAATTGCAACATATGGTCGAATTCCGTTCGAGCTGTAGTTACTTTTTCGGGCTTTAAACGCCGGGGCCTGGTGTAGTGCACGTCTCGGCACTTGTAAGCCGTAACTTTGAATTTATTAAAAAATCAATAATTTTTGTATCGATCTAGTAATCGCGAATATGACATGGAAAATAAAATAATTTTTATTAGCAGTCTACATAATACTTTCAATTGAAAATGATTGTATTTTAATTAATCATAAATATAGATCTTTTGAGATCTTTTAATAATAAAATTTTATTTAAATAATGTTCAATAAAATATTTTAATAATTCATTCATAATTAATATTGTTATAAAAAATTTAAGAATTTAAATTGGTGTTAATTAAACTGTTACAGAATAAATAAATTGTGTATATAACTAATTTATGAACACTAACATTGGTGACCCCGACAATAGAACAAATCTAACGGTAATTAATACAAGAATTTAAAGAAGATGGAATACAAAGCCGCGGCAATACGCCGTTTAATGCTGAAAATCTAAAGAAGAAATTTAACGCAGAAAATAATTTGAACGCTGAAAATTTAATGAAGAAAGAATACCCTGCCGCAGAATCAAAAAGAAAGGAAATCCTACCACAAAAATAAGTTGCGGATGTTGAAAATTTCAAGAATATAGAAAAATTTTACTATGGAAGAAAGAATAATGTTTCAAAGGAAAAAAGGAAGAAAATATTTAAGGAAGTGGAAATTATCAAAGGTAAAAAAGAAAGAAAATATTTACGGAAGCGGAAGATAAGAAAAGAAAATAGTAACTAATTTTTTTTTATTAAACCATTATATGTACGTTAACTTAAGTACCATTATATCATTTTTGTAATAGAAAATAATATTTACGATAATAATGAGTCATAATGCCAACCACCTTTCTTTTGGAAAGGGCGTTGAAAATTTAATTTTAATAATTAACTAGTAATCTTAACTAATGTTCGCGTTTATTAACAATTTTAATACATTCTTATCAAGTTTTAATGATTGGAGATAACATCGACAGTTCATCTATTCGACTCTTTCCTAGGGTGGATGAATTTTCAGCCAGATCTTGTGTATGGCTACCGTAACGCTGAATGTTATATAATAGCGAAACGGATATTTATTTAATTACTCGACTGATAAATATACCATAGGTATACTGGTCAACCTTTTATTAGGGTGGATGAGTTTTCTGTAACATTTTCTGATATGATTACATTAATCATACGAAAATTGGTCTCAAGGTGTCACATAGTGATTTACCAACAGTATTACTTAATAGAAGAGGATTTCTCTCAAGGTATCACATAGTGATTTACCAATGGTATTACTTAAAGAAAATTTGTCTCACAATATCACATAGTGATTTACAGCAGTATTACTGATTTAATTCAGAAATTGGAGAACTAAACAATCCAATAATATATTTAGTGAATTGAAGTTTGGGTCATCTCTAAATGATATGGTTTTTCAAATATTGTATCACTTATACCATTTTTTTTATCGTAACCCATTCAATTCAACTATTTTATTGTATTTAATACAATTTAATAGATTATTTTTAACTTAGGTCGATGTTGATAAGACCAATTTGGAACAATTGATAATAATATTTTAACACCATCGGTGATTATACATGATACATATCTATTTTCCATTTTTTTTTTTTGTGTATAAAAGCCTTCACTAGGAAGGGGGTATGTAGTGCACGTCTCGGCACTTGTAAGCCGTAACTTTGAATTTATTAAAAAATCAATAATTTTTGTATCGATCTAGTAATCGCGAATATGACATGGAAAATAAAATAATTTTTATTAGCAGTCTACATAATACTTTCAATTGAAAATGATTGTATTTTAATTAATCATAAATATAGATCTTTTGAGATCTTTTAATAATAAAATTTTATTTAAATAATGTTCAATAAAATATTTTAATAATTCATTCATAATTAATATTGTTATAAAAAATTTAAGAATTTAAATTGGTGTTAATTAAACTGTTACAGAATAAATAAATTGTGTATATAACTAATTTATGAACACTAACACTGGAAAATGGAAGATGTCCTGTAGTCACGATATGGTGGACTACCTTGTGGTTTGAAGGTAACGAGTAATCGGGTGCTGTAAGAAGGGAAGGAAATTCTCGAATCAGGCTTTCTTACTTTCCATCCTTAATATTTTGCTTTGGGGAGTCTGAAATTTTATTGCATGCTATCCCAGCCACAGATAAATTCGTAGTTGAGTCGATCAATTTTCTTTGGCGCAAGTCTATGATAATACCAAATTGGTTGAGTAGATCTACGCCGATAATCGGTTTCTGAATATCTGCGACTATAAAAGGGAAAGAGAACGGTCGACGTAACCCGATGTCGAGTTTTAGTAGTTTTTTTCCGAAAGTACCTATAGAAGTTCCATTAGCAGCAGTGAGATTGGTCTCGGTTTTGAGAAACTTCTCATTTGGAAAAAATTGTTTGGGAGTTACTGACACCTCGGTGCCTGTGTCAATTAGAAATTGGCATTTGTTCACGGAACAATGTGCGAATAAACGGCACGCAGGTTTGATCCGACTGTCAGCTGTAACGACAGTCGGATTTTTTAGTTTTTTGCTTCTATAGTTTTCTTTGATTTAAAACTACAAGGACTGACGCATTGTGTCGCTTTTTCGGCGAATCGTGCGTGATACCAACAAAAGGTGTCACTCGACTGCGTACCACTCTTGTTGTTGCTATTGTTTTTTGCTTTGTTTATTTCGCGCGTGCGACTGCGACTGCGACCGCGATTCGACTCGCGGGTGAAATTACGAATTGCATCTCGTAATTCACTAATCTCCTTTTTAAGGGATTCAAACTCAGAGTCGCGAGCACTAACACTCGGTTTCTGCGTTACCTCCCACATTCTATCCGCGAGATCAAGTCGTTGCTCGAATGTCTGGTCTTTCGCGACTGCTAAAGGAATGGAAACTGTAGCTGGCAGCTTCCGTTCCCATAACGTTTGTATTAAAGTGTCTCCGATGGCGGTATTATTTCCTGCCAAATGCGACATATGTATGTCGAAATAATTCTGAGGGTTTGCGGTCACCAAGGTCTTCCGAATTTAGAAGCTGCTCTAAACGCTTCTCCTCCGACGCGCTATGCCGTTTAATCAACGTTTGCTTTAAACTTGCATACTTGTTCTCATCGGGAGGCGCGTTTAAAATGTCGATCACGTTGTTGATAGCGTCGACTGGCAAAGATGCCAAAACGTAGGCGTATTTGCTAGTATCTTTCGTAATTTTCTTGGCGGCAAACTGAGCCTCTGCCGCTATGAACCAAGCAGAGGGAGCCTTGTCCCAAAAAGTGGGGAGTTTGATATACGCAACTTCTAAATCCTCTTCTGTCATCTTAAATAGTATTGACACAGAAGCGTGCGTTTAATTGAAGCAGTCCAAACGAAACGTTTGGCGAAATTAAAAAAATCACTTTTATAGTGTACGTATGTAGGTACTTTGACCAAGAAAAAGTTAGATCGCAATAATTCGCGAAACGAAGCGAGAACGGAATGCGTATGGCGAACGTGTTATAACGTTTTGTTACACGTGCTGCTGAAAAAATGTTTTCAACCCAAACCGTATAAGTGGAATTTGTCGCGCGCTCACTAGACCAAATTCCGAAAGTATCACAACATTTTACACTTTGTTTATATAAAAATAGAATAAAATAAAATAATTAAAAAAAAACAAAAATATTACATACGTTTTTTCCTGATCATGATCATTATCGGTGTTAAAACTGCATTTTCTTTCTCGGTAGTTTTGGAAGCGGTTCGTTGTGCTTATCGTTGTGCTGATCGTTGTGCTGGAACATTCGCTGGGGGAGATGCTTCTTGTGTTGCTGCTGACGATGTTATTCGTGGTTGTCTTGGGGGCGAGCGACGCGCAACACAATCGGACACAATTTGTCCGTGTGCCGGGATGAGCGCTGCGTCACGATACTAAACTGCCTGCGTCCAGGGGCGAGTGTCGGCAGCGGCGGCGGTCTTGAGAATGCCTGCGTCCGGGGGCAAAGTGTCCGAGGTCGCCTACGTACGGGGGCGATATGTCTGAGGTCGCCTGCGTCCGGGGGCGGGAGCTTGCGACGGTCTTGAGAATGCCTGCGTCCGGGGGCAAAGTGCCTGAGGTCGCCTGCGTCCGGGGGCGATATGTCTGCGGCGGCTCTGAGAAGAGCCGTTGTGTTTTTCTACTCGAGGATATGCGCTTTAGTTCTGAGAAGAACTGAAATTAAGTTTTGCTTAGAATCCTCTACTTAGAATAATGCGTTTCAGTTCTGATAAGAACTGAAACTTGGCTGCTACTGCTGGACTAAGAAAACGCCTGGTCGCCTTTGGTTATAATTTCACACTAAAATTTATTTTAAATTATCTGGTCTATTTATACAAAAATTGTTAGTACTTGGTTCAGTACCACTCTAAACGATTTCGCTAATTCTACGTTCAAACAAAAGGTGACCTAACGGTCCCGTTTTGATGCTAAGTGCATCTCGACACAAATTCGTACATAAAGTGACCTAACGGTCAATTTCCTAAATGCTACATGCATTTCAATATTTTATTGCTTTTTAAGTATTGTGGATGATTTAGCTGGCTACAGTGGAGCCTGTCTAAATTGCCCACAGATCTCTCTTTTTACGAAACAAATTACTGAAAGTAACTGGATGTAGTGTGCAATTCAATATACTTCCGTTAACAAGCACTTTACAATTAATTTAAAATACGATGTGAACGGAATATTAAAGTATTGTTTTTTTTTCAGATGCCAGGAGCAACTCTGTAATGACCTTCTGATATTTACTGGAAAAGAAATGCCAGACATCGAAAATTACACCCGTAAACATCCCGTCGGATTATTCATAATTCTGCTACTGCTAGTGGAGTCTTATTCGTATTTGATAATTGTAAATGAAACAAAAGAACCTGGGACTGTTATCTTCAATGCTTCCGTGTACAAATTGGGCTCAGAGCGTACTTACAAGATCAACACACATAGATCGGCTCATTATATTCGCCATTTATTGCATGTAAATTCCAAGGATGGCCAAATCCGGTTAAAAAAGTCACTAAAATGTGATGGTATATACTATCCCCACCTATTTACATTCTATGTGGATTCAGTGACGACTCGATTGAGAAGTATTGATTATTATAGTTTACCGCTTCGAATATTTATAACCGGACAGAACTGCAATGATGATCTCCGAAACGAAAAGTATGGTCATCTAGAAAATGAAGAACATCCAATTTCAAAACGCCGAAGACGTAATATATTAAACTATTCACATTATCTTTCTTACTGTAATAACATAAAAGACGCAAACTGTTCGAAGCTCCGAAATGAAGATTTTCAATTGCATCGTGCGGAATGGCATATGATTTATAATCGCAATCGGCGTTCGAGTCCAGGTGCAAGCAGCAAATTACGTCGAAATATAGTAGATGCCAAACAATTTATATCGGAAACATATGCCTCGTATGCCATCCACACGACTGATAAATGGAACAAAGTTTGTTTGAAACAGTCACAGTTTATAAATAGTTTAAATGCTTTTTTGCCACGTTCAATATGCCAGAATTGCCAAGTAAACTTTCTAGATGTAAACGATGAAAGATTCAAAATTGAGCTTAAAAATCGAGATTTAGTAGCCAGTCATGATGTTTGCATTCATGAACCGATCTGGAAAGTAATTATTACATTCAATATCCGTTGTAACAGGAACGATATAGTAAATTCCGATCATCGTCTCAAAATTGTTTATCACTACCAGGCGTTTAATGATACTGATATTGCAAAGCGTGTTCGGCGTGAACTGAGAAATCAAAGTCCATATTTCGAGCAAGCATTATATGTGGCATCTGTTTTAGAAGAGCAGCCTCCAAGAGCACTCGTTACGACGGTTCGTGCTCGTGATCCTGAGGATTCTCCTGTTGTATATTCGATCGAGTCGCTGTTGGACTCGCGATCGCAATCAATGTTTAAAGTCGATTCACGTACTGGAATTGTAACGACTTCGTCTAGTTTGGATCGAGAATTAATGGATGTTCATTATTTTCGAGTCGTAGCTATCGATGATAGCTTTCCACCACGATCAGGAACAACAACGCTTCAAGTAAATGTATTGGACTGCAATGACCACAATCCTACGTTTGAGGCAGAGCAATTTGAAGCTAGTATTCGGGAAGGAGCAACGGTAGGTACCACCGTCATAGCACTTCGAGCTTCTGATCAAGACATCGGAAAAAATGCGGAAATTGAATATGGAATTGAAAGTGTTACTGGAGGAGGAACAACCACTCATGAACAGGATAGTCAAGCATTTCGCATAGACACGAGAACTGGAGTAATTATGACTAAGAGTATTCTTGATCGCGAATCATGTGAAATTTACACAATGATCGTAACCGCAACTGATCTAGCAACGCCCCAAAGTGAGAGAAAATCTGCTACTGCTTCTGTAGTAATTACCGTTTTAGATGATAATGACAATTATCCGCAGTTTAGCGAAAGAACTTATACGATACAAGTGAGCGAGGATAATTGGGACGATAATAAGGTTGTAGCGCATATACACGCTGCAGATGCGGATCAAGGAAATAACGCTGCAATCCGGTATGCAATAATCGGTGGCAATACTCAATCCCAATTTACAATAGATTCTATGAATGGGGACGTATCTTTGGTAAAACCCTTGGACTATGAAATCGTTCATAGTTATCGTTTAGTAATTCGAGCCCAAGATGGCGGGAGCCCTTCTAGAAGTAACACTACTCAGCTTCTTGTAAATGTAATCGACGCTAACGACAATGCTCCAAGGTTCTACACATCTCAATTTCAAGAATCAGTATTGGAAAGCGTACCAATTGGATATAATATCATTCGAGTCCAAGCTTATGATTCTGATGAAGGTGCTAATGCTGAAACTACTTATAGTATTTCAGAACGAGACGATAATTTTCCATTGGCTGTTGATCGTCGGACGGGTTGGGTTCAATCCGTACGACAGCTGGATCGCGAAGATCAAGCTCGGTATTCTTTTCAAGTAATTGCTGTGGATGGGGGAATTCCACCGAAATCTGCAAGTTCAACCGTAGTAATAACTATTCAAGATGTCAACGACAACGATCCGACTTTCCGACCACAATACTATGAAGCCACGATTGGCGAAGATCAGCCACCTGGAACGCCAGTGACTATTGTTACCGCTACCGATCCAGACGAGGACTCCCGACTTCACTATGAAATTACATCAGGAAACACTCGTGGCCGTTTCGCGATAACTTCACAGAATGGAAGGGGATTGCTTACAATAGCCCAGTCGTTAGATTACAAACAAGAGCGACGATTTCTTTTGGTTATAACAGCCACTGACTCTGGTGGTCGAACAGATACAGCCAATGTAAATATAAATATTACTGATGCAAATAATTTTGCTCCAATGTTCGAAAATGCTCCATATAGTGCTTCCGTATTTGAGGATGCACCGATCGGAACTACTGTTTTTGTAGTATCTGCAACAGATAGCGATGTTGGAATAAATGCACAAATCACGTACTCATTGAACGACGAATCGGTTAACGGCTTAGCTTCGAACGATCCATTCACGATCAATTCTAAAACTGGTGCTATTATAACAAGCGCTACATTAGATCGAGAATCAACTAGTGGGTATTTATTGACGGTTACAGCTAAAGATGGCGGAAATCCGAGCTTAAGCGATACTACTGATATCGAAATTAGTATTACAGATGTAAATGACAATGCTCCAGTTTTCAAAGTACCTCTTTATCAAGCCACTATATCTGAAGATGCATTGATTGGAACTTCTGTGGTACAAATTGCTGCGACTGACCTAGATATAGGTTTGAATGGCCGTGTTCAGTATTTAATGAGTGACAAAGATGTAGAGGATGGATCGTTTGTCGTCGATCCCACATCTGGCACTATCAGGACTAATAAAGCACTGGATCGTGAAAGTATTGCCACATATTATTTGACCGCAATTGCATTCGATAAAGGTACTCCTCCAATGAGTAGCTCCGTGGAAGTTCAGATAAGATTAGATGATGTAAACGACTCTCCACCAATATTTTCATCGGATAAATTGACACTATATGTTCCAGAAAACTCACCGGTCGGATCGTTTGTTGGTGAGATCTGTGCACACGATCCAGACGAAGGAGTTAACGCCATTGTTCATTATTCCATAATTGGAGGTGATGATTCTAGCTCATTTTCATTAGTTACTCGACCAGGATCGGAACGTGCACAACTTCTCACCATGACCGAATTAGATTACGAGTCTCCAAGGAAGAGATTTGAATTGGTAGTACGTGCTGCTAGTCCGCCTTTAAGAAACGATGTTCATGTAGAGATTTTAGTAACTGATGTAAACGACAACGCGCCGATTTTAAAAGACTTTCAAGTAATTTTCAACAATTTTCGAGATTATTTCCCAAACGGTGAGATCGGACGAATACCGGCGTTTGATGCAGATGTAACGGATAAGTTGACTTATAGAATATTAAGTGGAAACAATGCTAATTTGATTCGATTAAACACAAGTTCGGGTGGATTAATTTTAAGTCCACAATTAAACACGAACGTACCGAGGTACGCGTCTATGGAAGTGTCTGTGACTGATGGAATTAATGAAGCGAAGGCTGTAATGCAGTTAGTGGTCAGACTAATCACAGAAGATATGCTCTTTAATTCAGTGACAGTCAGGCTAAATGAAATGACAGAAGAGGCTTTTCTTTCGCCCCTGCTTAACTTCTTTTTGGATGGTTTGGCCGCCATTATCCCGTGCTCAAAAGAGAATATATTTATTTTCTCTGTACAAGACGACACAGAAGTTAACTCTCGTATATTAAATGTGAGCTTCTCTGCAATGCGCCCCGATGTTACAAATGAAGAATACTATACGTCTCAGTATCTGCAGGAGCGAGTCTACTTAAACCGTGCTATTCTAGCTCGATTAGCTACAGTTGAAGTGCTGCCTTTTGATGATAATTTATGTGTACGAGAGCCTTGCCTAAATTACGAACAATGTTTGACTGTTCTAAAGTTCGGAAATGCTTCAGCATTTATTCATAGTGATACTGTCTTGTTCCGTCCTATATATCCAGTCAATACGTTTGCTTGTCAATGTCCGGAAGGATTCACAGGCAGTAAGGAACATTACTTATGTGATACCGAGGTAGATTTGTGTTACTCGAATCCTTGTCAACACGGTGGCAAGTGTCTTCGTCGGGAAGGCGGATACACTTGTATATGTGAACATGATTTCACTGGACTCGACTGTGAAACTGAAATAAAAAACCTGAAAATGTGTAAAACAGACTTGTGTCAAGGAGGCTATTCTTGCTTACAACACGGAGACATTGGACGGTCATCGTACTCTTCTACGTGTGAACTTAAGTCACGATCGTTTACTCGAAATTCATTTATAACGTTCGAAAGATTACGTCAACGCCATCGGTTCAATATTAAACTGAATTTTGCAACACTTGAGCAAGATGGATTGCTTCTCTACAACGGACGTTACAATGAGCTACATGATTTCATAGCGCTAGAAATTATTGAAGGTCACCTATCTTTCTCATTCTCCTTAGGAGATTCCAAACAGAATGTCCGAGTTAACCAAAAGAAAAAATTATCGGATGGCCTTTGGCATACTGTAGAAGTAATCTATTTCAATCGTACAGTTACTCTTGTGGTAGATAATTGCGATACAGCATTAGCACTAAGTGGTGATTTTGGAGACCGCTGGAGCTGTGCAAATCAAACGACACTAACTTTGGATAAGAGATGTTCTTCTCTTACTGAATCATGTCATCGTTTTCTGGATCTTACTGGCCCATTGCAGTTAGGAGGTTTGCCTAGAATTCCAGTGCATTTTCCAATTCGAACACAAGACTACGTAGGCTGCATCTCTGAACTAATTATTAATCATCGGTTTATTGATCTTAACTCTTATGTAGCTGATAATGGAACTATGTCTGGCTGCCCTCAGAAGGCGCCTTCGTGTATGTCCGAGCCATGCTTTAATGGAGGAACATGTAACGAAGGGTGGAATACACACACTTGTGAATGCCCTGAAGGTTACACAGGGAGTGCATGCCAAGAAGCTGTACCAGCACCTTGGAGGTTTTCTGGTGATGGCGTGCTTAGCTTCAATCCACTATTAAGACCTATCCAACTACCTTGGCTTACGGGTTTATCGATTCGGACTAGACAACAAAATGCCTTTTTGGTTCAGATACAAGTTGGTCAAAATAGTTCAGCAATTTTGTCCTTGAAACAAGGAATACTATATTATAGCTATGATAATGAATCTATGTATTTGGCTGCCACTGAGTTGGCAGATGGAATATGGCATAGAATCGAAATCAAATGGCTCAGCGCTGAAATATACTTATCTGTTGATTATGGACAAAGAACTGAAATTTTTCCGATGGCACGAAAAATTCAAGGTCAGTATGTTGGGAAGATTGTGATTGGTCGCGCTGATGAGTCTATTGGAAATACAGAAAAGTTTGTGCCTTATGTGGGATGCATACAGGACATCCGAGTGGGAGGAATGCAGAGTGTGTTGAATAGGCCAACCGTTCGAGAAAACGTCGAAGATGGTTGTGCTTCTAAAAGTCAGTGTCCACAATCTTGTCCAGACTATTCTGCGTGCATCATGAATTGGGATGAATCTCATTGTGATTGTCTTCCTGGATATATTGGTCCAGATTGTGCTCCTGTTTGTACAGTAAGTCCTTGTACAGCGGGAATCTGTCGAGCGGACATTTCACAGCAAAAAGGATATCGCTGCGAATGTAATAATACAATTCATTCTGGAGAATTTTGCGAAACAACGATTCAGCGACCTTGTCCTGCTGGCTGGTGGGGCGAAAAACGATGTGGTCCATGTAAATGTAATATTGGGCAAGGTTACAATCCAGACTGTAATAAGACCACTGGCCAATGCCATTGCAAAGATAATCATTATCAGCCGATTAATGAAACAGCATGCTTACCATGTGACTGTTACTCTATAGGATCATTCAGTAGTAGTTGTAACCACTTAAATGGCCAATGCGAATGCCGCGAAAGCGTTATAGGACGTAGATGTGATTCTTGCTCTAACCCTTATGCTGAAGTTACACTAGCGGGTTGTGAAGTTGTTTATGATGCATGTCCACGTTCTTATTCAGCTGGTATTTGGTGGTCAAGGACTCCACTAGGTCAAGTTGCCGTAAGTAACTGTCCCATCCCCGCTAAAGGAAAAGGATCTAGATTATGCGATGACAAAGTCGGACGTTGGGGACATACAGATATGTTCAATTGCACCTCTCAACCTTTTATTGAACTTCGAAAACAATTATCGCAGCTAGAAAAGTCTGAATTACAATTGAATCCATTTGTTTCTATAAAAATTGGTCACAGCCTTCGCCATTCTTGTCAACTTGTTTCAACAGGTGGAAACATTAAAAGAAAAGAACGGGGAGAAAAAGAAGAGAAAGCCGATTCATTCTTTTTTAAAAAAGACAGACGGAATGTTTGGAACAACGAATTTGAAAATTATTTAAACGAAGAAGTACAATTTATTCATGATCGTCTGTACGGGGTTGATATTCTAATCACAGAAGGATTGTTGACAGAAGTCATAAATTTTGAGTTGACACAGAGAGGTCTGAACTTGTCCCACAGCCAAGATAAAGACTTTGTCGAAAATTTGGTTTTCTGTGCAGGTGTGATTCTGAATAGAAAGTACAAAGCTGAGTGGCATCGCATAACGCAACTAGTAAATAGAGGGCCACACGACTTAGTTGATGCATTTAACAAGTACATGATAATTCTTGCTCAATCCCAACATGATACCTACACAAAACCGTTTGAAATAGTTCAGAAAAACATGGCGTTTGGATTAGATACTGTAACTTCCCAATCACTCTTCGGATACGAGCCAGAACAACTCAGCGAATACCATCGAGTAAAGTTCCTGAAACCCAACCAATTCACAACTGAGAGTGTAATTCTTCCGGATACTAGTGCATTTCTTCAACATTCTGCCAAACAAAAGCCTGTCATATCAATTCCAAAGTACAATAACTATCTACAAGACAAAACGAAATTTGACAGAAATACTAAAGTCTTAATCCCATTAGAAATTTTGGGTATAACACCACCTGAAAAAAATGAAATCACATCTGGTTCCAGCGATTACCGCGTCGTTATGAGTTACGCGCAGTACAAAGATGTCGGTATCCTATACCCTGAGTCATTTGATGAGACAATCACCAGGCGTTGGGGAGTAGACCTGCAGATTGTAAGTCCTGTGCTTTCACTTGCAATTCTGGTCCCTGGAGACAGAGACGAATTTTATGCCGAAGTATTTTCAAAAGATCTGACAACGCTAAAAACCAACAAAAATAAAGAAAGCTTTCACTCACCGGAAAAGCAGATAGACGGAGTGAATGATGCTCATAAGGAGATCGAAATTATGGCTCATGATATAGATGTTCATAAAATAGACGATACAAAGGCTAATTCGGAAAAGCAGATAGAATTCAGTGATGAAGCTCAAATTAATGAAAATTTAGAGTCTGAGAAAAATGGAACGCTGGTCGTAGAAACAATCTTGTCAAATATAGATATAGAAAATGAACCTATGTACTCTGATCTTCGTTTGAAGCGACAAATTGAGGATCCGATACAGTTAACTGAAAAGCAGTTTGTTTATCGATCCTTAGGATCACCACATCTTTCGCAAGCTATTCAACTTCAAATGTCGCTGATAATTGACCAATCAAAATTCGGCCCAAGATCAAATCCACAGTGCGTTCGATGGAATAGCTTCACAAATAGCTGGACTCGACTTGGATGTCAAACGGAAATCCCTAATTATGAAATTTTTCGGTATGACTTCCCCATCTCGATAAACTGCACTTGCACTCACATTTCGAACTATGCGGTATTAGTGGACGTGATTGATCCAGAGGATATACCCGAACCATCTCTTCTAGTACAAATCACATCGTATTCGGCATTCCTGTTATCGCTTCCAATTCTTGTTCTTGTACTAATTGCGCTGACTCTTCTACGTGGGATGCAAACTAACTCAAATACTATCCATCAAAATATTGTGCTATGTGTATTTTGTGCCGAACTTTTATTCTTTATTAGTATGCAGTCAAGAAGAAGTCTGATTGATAATGAATTTCCATGCAAATTGGTCGCCATTTTACTCCATTATACGTGGCTTGCTGCATTTGCTTGGACTACAGTCGACTGTGTTCATCTCTACCGGATGCTTAATGAAATGCGAGATATTAATCATGGTCCAATGGGATTCTATTTCTCGGTAGGCTATGGAGCTCCAGCAATTATTGTTGGACTATCGGTTGGAGTGCGAGCGCATGAATATGGAAACAATTTGTTGTAAGTCATCAAAGTTATTAATGTCAATTTGTAACTACATTTTTCAATTCTTTAAACAGCTGCTGGCTATCCGTTTACGAACCAGTTGTATGGTGGCTAGTTGGACCAATAGGCGGAATGTCGATCATCAATCTTTTTATATTATTTGTATCCGTTAAGTCAGCCTTCACTCTCAAGGATCACATACTTGGATTTGGAAATCTAAGAACGCTGCTATGGTTGTCAGTAGTTTCATTACCAATCATGGGAGTAATGTGGGTGCTAGCTGTTCTTGTTGCATCAGATAGTTCACAGTTTTTGAGTATATCACTGTGCTGTGTTGTCTTAGTCCATGCAGTGTTTTGTTTAATAGGATATTGTGTCATTAATAAGAGAGTTCGAGAAAATTTGCATATGACTTTCCTGAGATGTATTGGTCGAAAAGTTCCATTACTTGATTCATCGATAGCAGTAAGCAATAGTTTACATAATACCAATACGGTAGGAAGGGGAAGTACTTTCTTAGCCGGAGCTTATGATACAACGCGACGGAATATTGGTATAAGCGCTTCAAGCACTACATCCAGAAGTACAGCTAAGACGAGCTCCAGCCCATACAGGTCAGTAAGAATGCGTACTAGCCAACCAATGACAAAAATGTATGATTTTTGTCATTGGCTTTTCACTAAGAATTGTAAATTGTAAATTGTAAATATCCATTATTTTAATGCGCACACTTCAAGTTCCCCATGTTTTAATACCAATTTGATATTTTTTTCAGAAGTGATGGTCAACTGCGTCATACATCTACTTCAACATCAAATTATAATTCGGCTAGCGAGACGCCAAGTTACATGCGCGGATTTGTAAACCGTCCTGAAGGGGGTATACTTAGTATTTTAACATTTTATGCTTATTGTTTTTCATGGTTAAATTATTCTAGAGAAAAAAAAGCGACATCGGAAAGATTCAGATTCTGAGTCGGAAACAGACGGTCGTAGCTTAGAGCTGGCTTCGAGCCATTCAAGTGACGATGAGGAATCTCGAGTTGGGCGAAACTCGGGAAGCCACCGGAATACCGGTGTAAGTACTACACCTTACTACCTCCCAAACATTACGGAACATGTTCATGCTACGACTCCTCCAGAACTAAATGTTGTACAAAGTCCGCAGTTATTCCCTAGCGTCAACAAACCAATATATGCATCGCGATGGTCAAGCCAATTACCCGAAGCATATTTACCATCTTCGGGAAACGTAGGACGCTGGTCTCAGGAAACAGGTTCAGATAATGAAATACTGTCATACAAAACAAACTCACCGAATCCACTGCCTAATCCTGATCTTACTGATACTCAATATCTAAATCCACCACAATATAAAATGAACACTGAAAATCAAAAATTCGAAAGGAATGAGAAAGGGTATGAAATGGAACATGAAGCTATTCGTGTACATGAAAAGGACTATGATCAAATTAATGCTGATAATGGCTATGAACCCACTCACTATGAAAGCGAAAAACAATACGAACGTGCCGATATTGTTAATCATCTGAAAACACTTCACAATAATCCTTACCTGAATAATACACTTTACGATAAACAACGATACATCGGGTATGATGAACATATAAGATCTAAAGAACTCATAACACCGAATTTATATAGTCGCGATAACACATTGAAATCACCAGCGCTCTACGGTGAATCAGTACACAGTGTTCACTCACTGTTAAAAAACGATTATCAACAGTATCAACAGAGGGTATTAGATTATCACTCGGATCGTATGTCAGAAGGGTCTGATAAAAATGGATACCATTTCCCTTATACCGCCGAAGAAGACCATCTAAACATTTCGTCGTCTCGTAATGCCCATCATTTGGTAAATGATATGAATGCTCCGAGTGTTATATCAAGTCAACTGTCATCTAGGCACCCATCGCCTATTGCATCACCAACTATTATTTCACCTATGCAACCATTGTCTCCTTTAAGAAGAACAATTGATCCTAACAAGTAAGTTATTTTTTTTATTTTCATAAATTGACTGCAGCTGTATGTACTTGGAAGGATAACTGACTCCACACTGACCCTTAAGAGCAATGACTTTTTAGTAATACTTTTTAGCTTTACGTAAACCACTGATCTTTTCCTGACACCCGCTTACAGCTTGCGAGTAAGAATCATAGGAAATCATGCACCATTCAACGCTCACGCACCAAAAACTAATATTTATTTTACGCTTTACAAAAAAAATTAAATTTTTCGTGTTTTTTTGCGGTCTATATAGCTGATAAAAAGAAAACTAACGAAGCAATCTTAATTATTTTAGTTTAACGTGTAGTTATATATGTATTAAAGATGCTGTATAAATTTGAGCAGAATCAATCAAATAGTTTTTGAGATATCATGGCAGCAGTTTGAAAAATCGTGTTTTGAGAAAAACGCGTTTGAAAGTTGTTACATATAATTTATAACAAGAAAATGACCGATCGACCTGATCGACCGACGGCTGTAACGTTTCAACGGCTTCAAATTTCTAAAAATTCTTTTACCCACGTCTTCTATACATGTCTTTTTTGGTCTGACACACTAGACGACCGCCTTAAGGAAAGGGATTCCGAAGCTCTCCTACTTGAGCCACATCTGAGCAACAATTTTTGTTAGCATCTGAGCAATATTTTCCAAAATTTTCATTTCAAAATATTTATACATATATAGGCAAATCTCCGCAGGCACCTCGAAAAAAGTTGTTTTGCGGTGTACGTTACAACTCGTGACTAGATCATGCGAAACAAAAAAATCTAAATGCGTTTATTAGGTGAGATGTTTCTCGACGTTATGACATCGAGTTTTCCTTACTTTATTGATTTTTTCCATTTTTGGTGGCACTTGCAACTCAAAAACCCGATTTTTGCTAAAAAAAAATCGTTAAATTTTTTATTGTAAAATGGAAAATAATGATAAAATAAAAAAATACTCAACGTCATTACCTGGTGACTTTTGTGTAGAAATAGAGTACAAAATCTTAAAAGAATCGGTGCAATTCATTTTTTTATGTAGCGCCATCCTATATAAAAATACATTTTGAGGTGCAGCGTACACCGACTTCTAAAATGACAAGTAGTTTAAGTAGAGTAGAGAAAAATATTATGTAATATTATTTTTTTTTTGCCATTTTTCCCAATAGTACAAATACTCACGAAGTACTGTCGGACAGTACTATTTCGTGGGTTTTTAAACGATAATTATACATTAAGATTGTAAAGAAATAAAGAGACTCTGATCCGCCCCCCAAACATCCCCCGTTAACATTTATATCTAAGAGTGACCATTGGAGGACATTAAGAACGGTAACAGCCTATATATAGATACATTTTAGCTTTAGGGTTAAGATAAAAAACTGTTAGTATTAAGTATATAAAGCAAATAAGGCACATTTAAAACCTAAAATCTAAAACGACAAGTTTTAGAAAAACGCTTTAAATTTTTGCACACTTCACATACGACTGCGTATACCTCTAAACTGCTCATAACTTCGTTAATTTTGCTCCGATCGACTTGAAATTTTTATACAACATTTTGGCTTCACATACGACTGCGTATACCTCTAAACTGCTCATAACTTCGTTAATTTTGCTCCGATCGACTTGAAATTTTTATACAACATTTTGGAAATGTTATACATTCTTTTAAAAATATAAAAAAGCAAATAAAAAATTTAAAAACTGTACACACACAGGGTCGAGAATTGGAGGGTATCGGACAAGCCATCCCTTTCGGATCACTGTTTGATAACCTTCAACGTAGAATATCAAGTAACTCCCCCTAAACTATTAAGAAACCTCAAGAAAACAGACTGAAAAAAATTAACGAATTTAGTAAATGGACCACTGAGCACACGAAGTATGGACACAGTCCAAGACAGAGCGGAACTCGACACTGTTGTAAACAACACTTCACGACCTACCAAGTAACGTGTTGTTAGTGCTGCAAACCGAGGTGGGATCGTATTACGTTCTGTATGGGCCCGGTATGACCGTCGGCCAGAACGAATACGAATACGCAGTGAAAAGTCACTTATCTCTTAGAATAAATGAATAAGGGATCGTATTCGTTCTCGCCGACGGTCATACCGGGCCCATACAGAACGTAATGCGATCCCACATCGGTTTGCAACAACAACAACACTTTCCTTGGCAATAAACTTTGATCGCGCGACAATTTATTAAACCCAGAAAACTGAAATGCCGATGCCACACATGTAGCATAATGACCTATGAGGTCAAGTGACCGCGCGTGTGAAATCGACATGGAAATCCCAACGGAAAATGCAGTGTCGTGGGAAAATCAAAATCGTTCAGCAACCGAATGCGAAATTCGATGGAATGAATCGAACCATCGATCCGGCAGTTTAATTAAGTCAGTCGAGTGAACGAGAAGTTTCTGCGTGAGTAAAAGTCCCAGTTAAAAAAAACAAGCTATTGTTGTTTTTGTTAACGTTACTATCCTGTAAGAATACACAAGGACGTCTACACCTATCGCCAAGGTGTGTGACGTATAAAAACACTGCGCTGGAGGAACTGACCTCCGTGCTGCGTGACGCATTCCAGAAAACTTGTCCAATCAGCAGACCTTCTACGAAAAGACTCCCTGCCTGGTGGAATGTCGAGGATAAGACCCGACGTGCAGAAGCTAAAAAACTCATCAACAGAGCTAAATTTAGCGATTCTGCGGAAGACTGGCAGCTCTACAAACAGGGTCTTAAATGCCTCAAGAGGACTATTAGGCAAGCAAAGAAGTCAGTAGTATGAGACCCACCACCGTATATTTATAGCATTACGTCCGATAGGGACAGCATGGCCTGGTGGGTGGCCACTGGACACCACAAGGCTCCCGCCCGACAGGGTTCCCACCAGATGAGCTTTTGGTTGTGAGCTTTTGGGTTCCACCTGAAGACTCCGGTATCTAGACTTCCCACTTGGCGTTAGCTTTTGCATTTATGACGTGATGATGCGTTTTTGTGCAAAGCTTTTACATTTAACCGTGTGGCCATACCCCACTTTCCGGTGGAAAAATGTGAGTATGACCAATGGTGGTTATTGTTTCCCTACCGCATTACCAAAACTCGCGAAAAGGTCTTGTTTGGTATGCGGATGAAGGTGATAGCTGATCTTTGCGGCTTCCTCCACTACCAGATAATTAGCAAAGAAAAAGCTTTTATTTGCAATTCTCTTTTACCGATCGTCTTTGGAGACGGTAGCTTGTTGCATCTACGGGGTAATTCACTTTTGCTTTCTGCCGATCGCAAGAGCAACCGAGAATAAGCTTTTATTTGCAATTCTCTTTTACCGATCGTCTTTGTAGCTTGTTACATCCACCCGACTATGGCGGCGGAGTAATTCACTTTTGCTTTCTGCCACCGATACCGGAGATAGTTGTCAGTGTAAATAATAGCGTCGATCGTTTTGTTTTTTCTGATAAATCATATATATATAAATAATAACATGGCTGACGTCACGACAGGCTGGCTGTCTGGCTGTCTGGCTCAAGTTCCGCCATACCTACTCGTAATGTGTTTCCGTGTCAAGTTTGAGGTGATACTCTTGAGATGACTTTTTATTTGGGTGAATTACCTACCGTGGGAATATTAAAAACAAGTTTCCAGCTTGTTTCTTTCAAAACGTTATAGCGTCGATCGTTTTGTTTTTTCTGATAAATCATATATGTAAATAATAACATGGGTGACGTGTTGGGTTGAATTGATGGGAATTAAAGTACAAATTTTTCGTTTTATGTTTTATTCAAAGCTGTATAGAACTTTTACAAAGTGAGTAATTTGATACAATTATGCTACAAGAGCTTAACTTTATTTTGATTACAGAATAGATTGTTTCTTAATTAAAATAGGTGTTAGTAATTCTTCCATTTTTAAAATCCTGCGTTGAAATCTTAATCGATCTAATGCATCGGTTTGCCAAGTACCCTTTCTACTGGATCTATATGTGTACTCCCATGCAATTATGTATTTAACCGAAACCTGATCACAAAATCGAACATGTTTATAATCTAGAGATGACATTGAATAGATTGAGTAGCTCGACGATCAAGAAAAATATTGCAATTATCAGCAGAAGTCATTTCAACACTGTAGGCAATGATAGCGGCCAATGTGATTTTTTAACCGGCTTGTTATACGGTCCACAAACGTCTTTGCCGTTAGCGAACACACAATCAGGAGACAAGCGTCGATGTGCAGCTTCCACATCAGAAGACTTAGAAAATGCACTCATTATCAGTGAGCAGAAGAGACACCTGACGTAGCCCTTCAAGTTGGTGTAAAAGAAACCGGTTTTTACAAGCTTAAGAACTTTCCTCTAGATCCAAATTTTTAAATGTCTTTAAACGGTCGTATTCATGTCTTTAGTTTAGCATATTGACTAAAGTCCGAATGTTATAGCACGTCTTTTATAGCAATCCAAGACTTATGAGCTGATGGAAAACCAAGCCATTTACGTAAACTTGACTCCCCCTCCTTTTTAGAATCTCTTCTACAAGGTAAACATCAGGATGTTTGACTTTTATTAACTCTAGTTCATAGAACCCTCCTTGTATTATATTTCCCTGATAGTCTTTGAGTATGTATGTACGTGGTTCTGTTCTCTTTACTTCGTTTATCTGAAATATTTCGGTGGACCAGTTGGGGGTATAACCCTTCTCGAATACATGCTTGTACTTGCTTACACGTACATGATCTCCTTTCTTGAATTTAGGTCTTGACGTAACCTTCAGCTTACGGTAGACATCTCCATGAAGCTGAATTTCATTCGATAGCCCAACGTCTATGGGACGCATTTTTATGGTACGATGTTTTGTCCTATTGTATTTGTTTATTAGCCCTTTTAGTAACCCAGTCCACTTATAGTTTCCATTCATACTAAACTCTTTCCACATCATGTTTTTTAGGGTTCGATTGAACCGTTCTACAATTGAGGCTTTCAATTGACTAAAGGTAGAGTAGTGATTGATTTCCAATTTTTTCATCAAGTTATGAAATGCCTTATTAAAAAACTCTTTTCCATCATCTGTTTGTAAATTTTTTGGGAAACGTCGTTCATTAAAAATTGACTGTATTGCCTTGATGATCTCACCAGCACTTTTATTTTTAACTGGTAAGGCCCATGCATATTTGGAGAATGTGTCTATTACTGTAAGAAATAAATGAAAGCCCTTATTTTTAGATGAATAAGGTTTCATGTCCACTAAATCCGCCTGCCATAAATCATCTATCCCACGAATGGTCACACGGCGACGCCTGAAATTTCTACGAGCTGTCTTATGCAGTTCGTTAATAACCTGTCTTCTACTCATTTCATCATATGTATAAATAGTGGAATTGATGTGGTCAGGTTTTATATAGAAAGCAGTAGGTAAAAAATGATGCAGTTCGATCATCCGTTTACCATGATGGTTGCAGGACCGTCAGGGAGTGGTAAGATGACATTTATTGGAGCAGTGCTGAAAAATACATTGCTAATAAACACTCAGATAAAAAAGATTATCTGGTGTAATGCTGAGCAACGAGCGATTCCTTCGCGTTTACCATTTCAAAATATTGAGTATTTAAATTCTATACCTGAAGATTTTATAAACGATACCAATGAGCCAACATTAATCGTACTAGACGATATGATGCTAAATGCATTTTCAAAGCAGGTTTGTGAACTTTTTACAAAAGGGTCACACCATAGGAATTTTTCAGTAATACTTGTTACACAGAATGTCTTCCACCAGGGCAAGTTTTGTCGAGATATTTCGCTTAACTGCAAATATATGGTCGTTTTCAAAAATCCGCGCGATAAAAGTCAGTTCCTTCATTTGGCCAGACAGATTTACCCTGAAAATAGTGCAGACCTAGTGAGAATATATAAAGAAATTACTCAGGCACCGCACGGGTATTTGTTAATAGATCTGACTCAGGCTACCAACGATTTATTTAGATTCAGAACGGATATCTTAAATAAAAGATTTGTAACGTGTTATTGTTCAGGGATTGATTTAAACAGTAAAAATGGTGTCACGAATGAAACGCTTGAAGGACAATAAACATATGCTATACGTTCTCAAAAATGCTAGTCCATGTTTAAGGAAGGCTATCATGAAAAAGGTAGATCCTGAAGTGATCAGGACTATTTGTGAAATTGCATTAAGCACGCTGAAGGGGAATCATGTGCCATGTCGTAAAATATTTAACAGTCTATGCAAGTATAAAAAGAGCATGCGAAGGTTAGTTGATGCTAGACGATCTGTACCTAGACAGCGTAAGATCTTAGTATAGCAAGGAGGCTTTCTACCAATCTTGATAGGAAGTGTACTTTCAAGTGTTATTGGATCGTTGATTGAAAAATATGTATAGAAAGAGCGCTCTTAATAAGATGTTTCTTCTTTCACCAGAAGTGTATGAACAGTTAAGGGGGCAGATAGAAGATGGAGTTGGCCTGTCTATATTCGATAAGACTATACACGGCATATTGAGAAATAAAAAACTGTCTGACGAGGACAAATGGTATAATTATAGGAACACGCTGATAAAGTTTCTTAATGCAAAGCGTAAAGGAGGACAGATTCGTGAAGAAAAATTTCTCGCGTTTACGCCAGAAGTAAAGTTAGGAGATCATAAAAATTTACGAGATAATGCGACACAGACAAGGTTTGCTTTCAAAGAAGAAATGTCAACACAAACTTCTCCAATTAAGAATCCCGATCCGTTTTACAGTATGGCTGAAGATATCTTTGAGGCTGGTGACATGACTTCACCAAAGTATAATAGCTCTAGTGCGGAAGAGATAACCCCGCCAAGGAGATCACTATCGCCTCGGTTCAAAAGACGATTATCTGTAAGTGGTATAGCTAAAAGTTTAAAACCGGCTTCAAAGTTTCGTAAGACTACTCCTGAAGTCAAGAGCGTGGAAAAAGAGTATAGAGTTATAACAGATGATGACGGTATAACGCAGTATACTATACCGAGTGAAATGGAGGTTGATGAAGCTGCACGACTTATAGACGAACTAAAACAGAAAGAAGGAGCAGAAAAGCCAGAACAGAGAACGCCTGCCAAACAGCTTATATTAAGGCCTTCACGACTAGAAAATGCTTCATTAAGTACAGACGAACAGTACCCTATAGCTGGGCGTTTAAGAAGAAGAACTGAACGAATCGGAAGTGCACCAAATATTTTCTGGGAAAGAGTTTAAAAATGCCTGTAAGCAGAGAAAACAAATTTTACATAGGCCTTCTAAGTAATAATTCTGTGGGCATATACAATGAAAATACTTTGTCGGCCTTCACAAATATACTTCCTAATACTTGTAAGTTAGACGGTGGATGGACTGTCGGAATGACAGAAATTGCATTAGCAAATCGTAAATCGAGATCTGTTGAAAAGCGAGATGGAAAACGGTTCATAGATGATAAAAAAGCAAAAGGTACTAGTAAAAAGGTGAAGAGAGCTGCTACAGATGCACTAAAGATTAATGCTGTTGTAAAAACAGTGCATGGTTTGCCTATTTATCTTAAATGGAATTACCAACAGTTATTAAATTTATGTTACAATAAACAAGATATGAACTTTTCTACTTTCTTATCTTCGTTTAACGAAGCAGTTGATCCCTATTGGGCTGCTGATACCTTTGCAGATTTTAAAGAGGGTTTGTATGACAGCTTGGTAGGTGATATAACTATTCGAGATATCCCTGATTCTAGCAAAGATGAGCGACATCCGAGACCAGAAGATTTCTCTTTGCACATTTATCAGGATAGTGAAAATGCGGATATTGTAACTTTAGGAGCTTCCGAACATAAGTCTATATATCAACTTTTCAATAGTATAATTGGACAGATTCCTAGAGAGAAGCGAAAATATAAAGCACTATTACACATGATAGACTATTACATACCTCCAGTGCTCAGTATAAGTGAAAAGCTCGGGAAAAGTGTCCCGAAGAAGCTTGACTCCTTAGATTTAGAGATAAAAGACTTGAAACTTAAAATAAAGATAAAGTATCCTCTGCCAACGCCCATTAATGTTAATGATTTAGTCGGGCTTTTTGTCGCGAATATACAGTATGATGACGAAACTATAGCTGTTGCGCCCCGAAGGAGAAAATCAGATCAAATGAGGAAAAAATTTATTCAAACTCTAACTGACCTGGGGGAAGAAAACTATCCAGTGGTATCCTGTTAACGACAGGTGTGCCTATAGGTTTGAAAAAGAAAGACTTATCAGGATTCATTACCGATATATTCTTTCAAACGCCTGTGAAGGTGCGTGATGCTAGTGTCCTTGCCAAGAAGGTGGGCAAGTCGTTTGAAAAAATCTCAGTAGAAGAGGAGAAGGGTACTTTAGACAGAATTGCCGCATTAGAAGATTCCATTATCGAAATAAAGAGCAGATTTCCCCGAGAACTAGCAACTGTGACTGCAGTAGAATGCAAGGATGTAGGGATTATACATGTTTACACTGATATCATTCGCCCTTAAATAGTAGGAAACAAATTAGTGAGAAATCTGCTTATGATTCCGTTGAAAGAATGTGATAACATCTTCAGGTTTGAGCATGTAGAATACTATCCTCTGGAAAAGACCTACATTGAAAGTATCTCCATAAATATAACCGATGATCAAGGCGAATTAATCGACTTCATTCCCGGCTATATCCCGACATATGTGATGCTTCACTTCAAAAGACAATAAAGTATAAATATTCAGACGCGTATAAGGGATCTTCATAGTGCACATTCAAATCGGTATGAATTCACATTATAAAGGGTTTTCCAATAAGGACTTGACAACTTTTTTTCAAAATAAAATGCAAACCATTTGAGATATTTCAAAAACTTTATTATCGGGTTGAAGTACAATCAAAACATTTATGAATGGAACTCGACTTCGTTCATATGGCCACCGCGGGCACGTTTGCAGCGGTCGATTCGTTGGACCCAATTTTCGATGACTCGGCCACACATTTCGGCCGAAACGGCTGCTATTTCGTGTTCAATGTTGGCTCTGAGCTCTTCCAACGTCTTCGGCTTGTTGGCATAGACCAACGACTTGACGTGGCCCCAAAGAAAAAAGTCCAGAGGCGTTAAATCGCACGAACGAGGCGGCCAATCGACTGGTCCATTTCTTGAGATAACACGCTCATCAAACTTACTCTTCAATAAATCGATTGTAACGTGTGCTGTGTGGCTTGTGGCACCGTCCTGTTGAAACCACATGTTGTCCAAGTCCATATCTTCCAATTCGGGCCAAAAATAATCGGTAATCATGGCGCGATAACGATTACCATTCACAGTAACGTGACGATCATTATCGTCGACGAAAAAATATGGCCCTATGACGCCGCCGGCATGCAAACCGCACCAAACAGTTATTTTTTGTGGATGAAAAGGTCTTTCATGAAGCACATGTGGATTTTCACCAGACCAATAACGCATATTTTGCTTATTGACGAACCCACTGAGCCAAAAATGAGCTTCGTCACTGAAGATGATTTTGCGATGAAATTGATCATCTTGGCGCATCTTTTCCAGAGCCCAATCGGAGAACGTACGTCGCTTCAAATGGTCCATCGGCCTCAATTCTTGAGTCAGTATGGGTGTAAACCAAGATCCTTACGCAAAATTCGCCATAACGTGGTCTGGGCGATGCCCAACTCTTGAGAACGCCGTGGAATTGACTGATTTGGATCATTTGCTACGGACATTTCAACGGCAGCGATATTCGACACTTCGACCAACCCGTTGTCTCACTGGCACGGCAACATCACACAACGAATATGTAGACTCAAATTTTTGCACTAAACTTGTTACTGCCTGTCTACTAGGGCGAGAATTACGACCGAAAATCGGAGTTAACGCTCTTAAAGTAGCGGTCACCGACTCCGAATTTCTGTAGTAAATTTTTATAATTTGCAGACGTTGTTCCTTCGTGTACTTTACCATGATAAAAATGTTAAGTTTACTGAATAAATTGACAGTGACAGTTCGATGATTAGTGAAAGGGTGCGTTCACAAATTGAATTCAAACTTGTCAAGTCCCTATTGGAAAACCCTTTACAAGATATTATTTAATTGAAAGCGGTGCTGGTTTGTCGGATATAGGCGATGTTTATCGATCCCCACTGATATACCAGCGTGGAAGAGGTATTAGTAGCTTCTTCAGCGGATTACTACGTTATTTACGACCTTTAGGGCCGTATTATTCACGTCGGGTTATTTTTAAAGTCTGGGTAATTCCAGTTTTCTCCGAGATTTGGTATTATTCACGTCGGGTTATAGTTTTTCGCTGAGTTTATAATCAAGTGATCAGAGTTACCCAGGGAAAAATTTAACTTGTCAACAACTTCCAGTTTTCTACAATATGCAGGGATTTAAACGACGATTTGACAAATTTTGTATTATTCACGATTGAAGTTATGACAAAAACTCATTTGTGGAAAAATTGGAGTGATTCTAAGGAAGATGACGACAAAATAAAAAATGGAACAACGAATCGACAGCGACATATGGGACGACAAATACAGTTGCTGCTGTTTCCAACTTAAAAAGCCAATTGAATTGTTTCTGTTTAGTTTCTTCAACATCGTAAATTTTCCCATAACGTAAACTTCCTCGAAATCGTCACTTTTAACGTAACGTAATCTTACTTTAGCTTACTTTCAATTGTAGCAATATTTTGTCGTGTTCTTCTTTATTTCTGTACTCATGCCTGCTCCGGTGGAAGCTTGGTCAGCGGATTTCACAAGCATACATGCCACCCGATCGTGCTCGAGGGATCCGCTGCCAAGCTTGCATTTTGCTAGTCATCGGAGCTCGCATGGCCAGAACTTCAGCGTGCCTTTATTATTCTTTTCTTATCGCATTTTTATACGAGCTCCGATTTCCCATGCTGCATTGTCAACAATAAGACGATGGGACATGGGAAATCGGGGACTCAGCAGTTTTGAGTTGTAAGTGGACATCAGGTCCACCAGTAAAAATTTATATGAATAAACTCACTTGATTACGAACTCCCGAATCAGTCGGACCGCTTTCATTTCACACATATTGCAAGGGCTGCAGTGGTATCAAGAACCGCTGCAGTAATCTACAGTAGTAGTCACAGGTGAACCACCTGTGGCCATTTCTTTTCTACCACCCCTAGTTAATTAACAATTGAAGTGACTTAGTTAGTGCAAAGTGAAGTGGTTAAGAATAGTGAAACCGACACAGCCTCAGCGGTACACTGCACCACTGTCGCATCGACGCAAGTACCACGCACTTGCGCTCGTCTACACTCGGTTCGCACTTCACTCGACTAGCAAAATAGCTAGCCGCACCAGTTTCCTTTACACCGTTTTACACCCTCACCCCTTACACACACTCCCTACAATTTTCAGCTAGGTCAAACTCATGTATTAATTGTAAGATCCTATGTTATACAGTTCTTGAGATATGAGATATGATTTTTAGGAGAAAAATAGTTATCCATCGTCTTGCTGAAAAATACTTTCAGTCAAGTCCTATTGTCCATCTTTAAACATAAGACACATTTCCTGTTTCTGGTTCAATTGGTTTGTGAGACATTGCAATGCAAAGTTTTTTACCGCACACGCCACTGACCGTTATAACAAATTTATTTTCAATCTTTTAGCCTAGTTCCTAGTCTAGCATGTTTCAAGTTTCGACTTTGTGATATTACCCGTTCAGGAGATATGGATTTTAGAATTTTTCGACCTAAGCTTTCAAGCGTTTCGAACACATTCTTTTTCTCAGAACTTCCAAATCATTTCACTTGTATAAAATTTAAGCGAGCAAGTGGATACATTATCATAGATCTATGTAAGTTCCGAATTTCAGGTACCCAGCATTAGTGGTTCCTGAAATATTAAAACCAAAGTCTTTTTTCTAACATTCCACCCACCCCCTTCACCCCTTCATTAGAAACTTATCAGTTGATGGGATCCACTCAATCTACCATACCAATAAACTTAAATGCAATAGCTCTAAGGATTTGGGAGATGCAAGCCTTCAATCGACTGTTCGCACTGCCGAAATCCAATCACTCGGTAGCACACAATCAGTAAACTATCAGGATCAAATGGGATGGTTCTCGTTGAACGTGTAAATCGTGCACCACACAAAACGTTTGTACTGCTCCCAGGTCCGCAACCACGAAAAAATTGCAGCCAATAATTGATATTTTTCCTGAAATACACAAATTTTTATATTCAAAAAAAGAAATTTGTCACATTCTGTAAATAATTAATACAATTTTTGACGTTTGATTGGAAAAATAATGGAAAAATGGAAAACCAGCCGATAAAATTAACCGGCCTACTAAATTGCTAACTAGAGGTGAATAATACAATTTGTCAACCAGAGAAATTAATCAGTAATTAAATTTAATACCTCAGATAAGTTATCAGCTAGATAAGGCGAAAATAACCCGAGGTGAATAATACGGCCCTTAATCTCCTCAGGTGTAAAAACTATAAAGGAGCAAGCTGTAAAGACCGGAAAAACAATATTATCAGAAGTGGGAAGTATCAAGAACATTTTAATAGAACAAGGACAAGCCGCTACTCAAGAACTGATGCAAAAGGGTGTGAAAAAACTCTTTGACAGTATGGGTGGAGAGGGTATGAAAAGGCGTATGGCTATAAAAAAGGCTAATCCGTTTTCGGCAGCACAGTTAAAAACAACTCCTAAACGTGGAAAACGTACCAAATCAAAGAGAAAATCTGTTAAGAAAAGACCGGCATCCAGTAAAAATAAAAAGGTTAAAAATAAACACCGTAAGCGTGTATTGGATATATTTGACAAGTAAGAAGAATGCCCTCGTACAGAGAATGTATGAAATCTGAATAAGATTTATTCAAGGCGCCACCGATACAAGCTAATATTTCAAAAACTGAAGAAGTTTCTTACAAGCCGATAGCATCTCTTGATAACGCTTCAGTTCTGGAGTTCGTATCGCTGGGACATGGGGATACGTACCGTGATTTATCCAGTATCTACCTTCGCTTAAAAGTTCAGCTGATTAAGGCAAAGGGCGGGAAAGAAGTATTTTACACAGGAAAAGAAATAACAAAAGTTAAGGATGCAACGGGTGGGGAGCATGATGAGCCAAGTGACCCAATCGGCGTAGTTAACAACCTAATGCATTCGCTTTTTCGGCAATGCACAATACAATTAAATGGCAGATCTATTGCGCAAACTGACAACAATTACCATTACAGAGCTTACATCGAGAACTTATTGAATTACGGTAGCGATGCATCAACAACCCATTTAGAATCTGTAGGATGGTACCTCGACCAAGATGGAATGGAAATGATTGAAGATGGAGGCAAAAGCGGTCATCCTAGTGAATTTAATGAAGGATATCTCAAGCGATCTGATTTGCTTTCGAAAAGTAATGTGGTAGAGTTTATGGGAAAGATTCACGGCGATTTGCTCAATCAAGATAAGCTACTTCTGAACGGGGTGGATTTCAGACTTTCACTTTCTCTGGAAAAACCCGAGTTTTACCTATACTCAAAAGATGACGGGAATTCACCGCAAATTAAAATTATAGATGCAACAATGTATATGAACCATGTAACTGTCAACCCAAATATTTTATTGGCACATGAAACCATTCTTCAGCGTTCAAACGTGATATACCCGTACAAGCGTGTCGAGGTGAAGAGTTATACGCTACCAGCTAACAGTTCAACACTATCTTTAGATAATGTCATAATTGGACAGCTGCCGAACTTGCTAATTTTCGGCATGATAGATAATGATGCCTACAGTGGTAAACAGACGAAGAATCCATTCAACTTTAAACACAATGATATCACACCATTTAATTTAGCCGTCAATGGAGTCCAAGTTCCAAACCAGGCTTTAAAGTTTGATTACTCTCAGGAGAAACCTATAGATACACGAGGATACCTTTCACTATTTAAGGGTACCGGTATTCATTATTTCGACAAAGGTAACCAGATCTCAAAAAAATTCTTCGATAATGGATGCTTTCTAATGGCGTTCGATTTAACTGCAGACAATTCATACTGGTCATCTTGTGGCAACTTATTAAATCAAGGTACTGTGAGGATCGAAGGAAGGTTTAAGAAAGCGTTGACAAAAAGTGTAACTTGTAATACACTATAGTATGATAGAAGTCTTGAAATAGACAAACGTCGTGGAATACATACCGATTTTTGAAAAGTATAAATATAACCTTTTAATCTCACAATTCTTCATATTATTCAGCTGACGGGAAAGAATAACAGAGATGGCCTATTGTATTGTAAATGTAGAATATTTTAATGAAGGTAATCTAACCTTCTTTAAAAAGGTTTCGTTTGCCGGTTTCTCATCACAAAATAAATTATTCTCGAAGCAAATAACGTATAAATATCCCACATCATCGGCTAGCACAACAGATAAGACTGGTGTATTTGGAAATTTGGAGCTTAAGCGTCTGGATGAAAATCTTATTATGACATTAGCGAAATTCGCAACCGTTTTTGTTTATAGCGCAACGACAATGGAATTCTTAGAAAGTTACACCACTAGTCACACTAAGATCATTGACATTGATGCTATCGCTTCAAAAGAGCAGATATGAACACGATTGAACTTGTTAATGCATTAAGGAAAAATAAAACCACAAGAAGATTATTGAAAGGTGTATTCCCCTGCGATCGTCTACCTTATAAAATTAAAAAGCCAGCATGTGTTATTGCAAATACCGACCCCGCAGATAAAAAAGGTACTCATTGGGTAGCTTTTTAGTTTCCGAGGAGAGGTCCTGCTGAATTTTTTGACTCTTTCGGCAGATACCCCGACAATAAAAATTTTAAAAGGTTTCTGCATACCAACTCCAAGGTTTTTATAAATAACAAAAAACGATTACAAAGTGCACACTCCTCGACTTGCGGAAATTACTGCTGTGTATACATATATTCGCGTTGCAGGGGTAAGGATCTAAAGTTTTTTCTGAAGCAGTTTTCATCAAAAGATTTTCGTGACAATGACGCCAAGGTGGTTAGCTTATACCATCATATATTTTCATCAGGTGCTAACCAGAATGGCGGGTTTTCACGTAACCAGTATTGCAAATCGGAGGCAGCGAGTATAAAAGCATCAGCTTAAGCCACTCGACTTTCAGTTTTTCTTTAAAAATCTACCAGACAATATGGATTCACCTATTACAAAAGTGGAGAATGACAAGAAGAGACGTGTCGTTAACAAAAAAAAAAAATTAGTCCCTGCGGGTGAATCAGCAATTAAGAAACCATGCAAGCAGAGAATGTCCGAGGTTCCTGATGAAGGTGCTCTACTGAACTACACCTACTATTTGGACGGCTGCCAAAACCGAAAGGTTGTATTAGGATTTGACCCATTCACATTTGAGGCGAAAATAATCTTCAGCTACCCTGGGCGCTTTTCTGTGTCAACTAACTACTCCGGATGGGTATCGCTGTACAATCATTTGATCATGCTGAAACATGAAAATAACGAAATTACTCAAACGGTTCAAGCGGGGGTAAAAAAGGAATTCGTGATACCGGTCGAGAAAAGCAGTATCCGATTATCATCGCAGAATCTTTTAAATTTGTTCGAAAAAATGGATTTCTTCAATATCGGCATGTTTCACAACAACAACGCCTCTGAAAGTGTTGGGGATTATTTCAACCAATACGCAACTAAATGCTAGGAAAAAGATGTATTACAATTATCGAGTGAAGACTTTTTTATTCCATCACGCACTTCATATGTACACATTAACTATTCTCGACTTTTTTATGAAATTCCGTGGTTTTGTAGCGCCAGAATAATTTTTAATATAACGATTTGTTAATAAAAACATTAAATTAAAAAGCTTTTGTTTTCTTTTATATATAAACTTTATTCATTAACATAATAGATAAATGTTTACACAGTTCTGTACAGCACAACGTGTAGGTCGAGCTTGACTGTGATTTTTACAGATTGTCTGAAAATGCTGTAGATCAGTTAATTTTGGAATATAAAGTTGTATTATTTCAGCGTCTGGCAAGTATCTTCTGATGAAACTCTCTTTCACAAAACCTTTTACGTATATAGTAGAGTTGTGATAGTCCTTCAAAATATCGGGTAGACTGTGATAATATATGTCACCATCATTCCAGTGCAAGCCAATAATTTTTTTTTCAACTCCTGATAGGGATAAGGTGGTAGGAAGAAATGGAACGTTGGGTATATTGAGTCGAAAGGTAGTATTGCAAGCTCTTTAGCGAAATACTGGCCATAATTTCCTGTAACAAACTGGATATCAATAATGAATCTATTCATGTTACGGATGTGGAATATAACCATAAAGTGAAAAAACAAAATGTGTTTGCTCATTTTATATATTTTTTCAAAATTTAGTGAATACATACTTAAACTATTATTTAACATATATCATACTAATATTATTATATAATTTCATTTTAATAGAGCTTATTCCTATTAGTTCATTAACTTAATTTGTTTAAAACCATATGGGTAGGAAAAATTATCTTGGGAGACGATTCTTTTATCGAAAATGAACTGTAAGCTTTTACTTTCCAATGATGAGATAACAATTCCTGGACGTTTACGCTTAATCTTTTTGTCAGTTTTTATACATATAGAGTCTATTTCGTCATCACCGATTACCAGAGATCTTAAACGATTAAAATTTACAATTTTACTGTTTTCAAAATTAAGCGATACTCCTTTACATTTAATAATATATTCAGAAGTTCTAGTTGTCTCAATTTTAATGCCGTAGGATTTTGGGCCAGTACTTACGAATTTCGAAATAAACGCGTCACTTCCAAAACATTCAATTTCATCTGACAGCTCCCCCAACATTCCAGAAATTGTGAATGGCTTAGGATTGTTTTTATCGTCTACAAATATTAAACTGTCTGTATCACAATAGAGAATTGGTTCTCCAACTTTTTCTAATACATCATAAAGTTTAAGTCTTGCATATTCTGTTGTGTAAGCACCGATAGGTATATTGACGTATGGGAGAATATTAAGATTTCCTTCCACATATTTCCACGTGATCCACATTGTGTCATTATTAGCAGGAAATATCGAACATATTTCTATCATTTTCTACGTCTTCTGATGTGGAAGCTGCACATCGACGCTTGTCTCCTGATTGTGTGTTCGCTAACGTGAAAGACGTTTGTGGACCGTATAACAAGCCGGTTAAAAAATCACATTGGCCGCCATCATTGCCTACAGTGTTGAAATTACTTCTGCTGATAATTGCAATATTTTTCTTGATCGTCGAGCTACTCAATCTATTCAATGTCATCTCTAGATTATAAACATGTTCGATTTTGTGATCAGGTTTCGGTTAAATACATAATTGCATGGGAGTACACATATAGATCCAGTAGAAAGGGTACTTGGCAAACCGATGCATTAGATCGATTAAGATTTCAACGCAGGATTTTAAAAATGGAAGAATTACTAACACCTATTTTAATTAAGAAACAATCTATTCTGTAATCAAAATAAAGTTAAGCTCTTGTAGCATAATTGTATCAAATTACTCACTTTGTAAAAGTTCTATACAGCTTTGAATAAAACATAAAACGAAAAATTTGTACTTTAATTCCCATCAATTCAACCCAACACGTCACCCATGTTATTATTTACATATATGATTTATCAGAAAAAACAAAACGATCGACGCTATAACGTTTTGAAAAAAACAAGCTGGAAACTTGTTTTTAATATTCCCACGGTAGGTAATTCACCCAAATAAAAAGTCATCTCAAGAGTATCACCTCAAACTTGACACGGAAACACATTACGAGTAGGTATGGCGGAACTTGAGCCAGACAGCCAGCCTGTCGTGACGTCAGCCATGTTATTATTTATATATATGATTTATCAGAAAAAACAAAACGATCGACGCTATTATTTACACTGACAACTATCTCCGGTATCGGTGGCAGAAAGCAAAAGTGAATTACTCCGCCGCCATAGTCGGGTGGATGTAACAAGCTACAAAGACGATCGGTAAAAGAGAATTGCAAATAAAAGCTTATTCTCGGTTGCTAATTATCTGGTAGTTGTTGGGTTGTCGCAGAGCGCGACAACAAATTCCTGCTGGGCGATTGCAGCTGTGAGCGGAATTCAATTTCTCCATGAATTGTACACAGCTGTAACTACACCGACCAAGGAATAGACAAAGTCCCAAGGACACGACCATATATGGTGATTTTTTTCCAAGCAAACAGATCGAACGGGCGGATCGATCGATGTGTGCGTGCCCGGATGAATGGCGGGTAGCGAGCGGATGGTAGTGAGAAAGAAGGGAGTTGGTGTCGTTCGAAAAAGGTCGCGTGAGGAGGAGAAAAATTGGCGGTTTTGTTTTGGTTCTGGCGTTGTGAATTTCGCGAATTGCAATTATTTTTCTAAATTGAAGAATGTAATCGAGATCGTACAATTGAATCAGCGGTGTGAACGGACGCGAAAAAAAAAGAAAGACTTATGTCGACGATACCGCGATGAGTTTTCGCCCGGGCACTTTGACGGAAAACCCGAGTACCTGATCACCGAAATCTGGTGGTTTTGTTGACCTTGGTCTTTATAATAATTATCGCGATAAAATTGTGACTAAACTCACAGAGCACATATATGAGTGATCTTGAAATCTGAAAAGTGAAATTTAACGAATCAATGGAAAAAAAAGGAAGAAAATGAGTTCGATGACAATACCGGTCGGGATGTCATTGTGTGGGTGTTAATTCAATCCGTCGCGGGCCATTTTAAATAAATTCGACCGTAACGGGTGTACGATTGCACGGGAAGAAGTGCCCAGAGTTTGAAGGGAGAATCAAATCGCGTTGAAGAAAAGAAAGAATTCTGTTCTGCCCTTGAAATAGAGCCTACGAGCGATGTGTGTGAATTAGAAAATTGAAAAGCGGAAAAATTAAAAAGGTGGCCAGAGTGTAAAGTGTGGAATTTGGAAGATTTTGAAATTGAAAATTGAAATGGCAATTTAATTCGGAAATAATTAGCATTTTTTTTTATTAAAATGGCAATATCAAGATAAGGGTTATTTAAAATTAAAATGGAGAGTGGATTCGGAAATACCTAGTTAGAAAAGTGTCGTTGAATTGTAATCGGCATAAATAGTGAATTCAAAAATTAAGTTTCTATTAAAATTGAAATGGCGTCGGGAATAGTGAATTGAAGATGTGTTTCGTCATGAGTTACGTCCAACGTTAGTGAGCTCCCTCGCAACATAAAAAACCAATAATCAATTAAAATAATCCAACGATGAATGAATTTAGATGAAAATAGTCAGAATTCCTTATTAAAATTTTGAAAATCAAAATGGCGCGCGGAATGAAGAATTGGTTGAGTGAGGTATCGATGTGGAGGAAATTTTTTAAAATGGCGTCAGATAAAACCAGAATGGCATGTTAAAAATTGAATACGGGCATTTTAAAGTAAACTCTAAATAATTAAACGTAAACCATAATTGAATTAATGGCATCTTAAATGATTTTTCTTTTTTTTAAACTTAAAATGTAAAATTAAAATATAATATAAGACAGACTGACAGGACCGACGTAGACGAAATCATTTAACATAAATAATAAATAATATGAATAATACAAATAATGCCGCATTGACGAAAAAAAGAAATTATGTGGAATAAACGGGTGAGTTTTTCTTTTAATTTTTTTTACTTTCTTTGCCTTGCTTTTGGTGTCGATTTTTAAATTCTTTTCAGATTTTTTTTTTTATGTTCTGCCCTTCGGGCTTACTTCTGGGCGATGTTCATTTTCTCGCGTTGCTATTTCATCTGAATAATACTTGAAAGATGCTAGGCTAAAGGCCATATAAGATATATTCTTTGGGGAAAAAAAAAAAATGATGAACGGCTATAAATGAACCCGAGCGTTTAGCTCCTTCGCCCCGAACCTCTAGAAGGGGCTATATCGAAATTTGTTTCAGGACAGATATGGCTGAGGTAGGGTGGGCAGAGCAGGGCGCCAACAACACCAGAGCGCCCTGACAAATCGCGAAGCCGCGCCAATCCAACCGCTTCTTGGTCTTTCGCGACCTGTTGGGAAAATAATCCCAAATTTTTTTTTACAATTCCCTTGGATAAGTCGGCGCTGACAAATTTTGTTGTACAGGCCAAGGGTTTATGGTCTGAGTCGGAGCAAGTACCCCCCGCCCCACACTACCGTAGCTAGTCCCGGCCGCCAGCAAGAGCGTCGCACCAGCAAAGACTCAGCCACCAATTCGGACGTAGGTGGAATTGGCCCTTCTGTCCCGAACCTTCCTTTTTCTTTCGACTATTTTGACTTTTTCAAGTCGAAATAGTCCTTCCAAGGCCTTAAACACAACAAATGGCGCCCAAAGTGGGGCTAGCCTCAGCTACGATTCGTGCACAAAGCGTAGCCCATCAACACGCGCGAGCTCTGAAAAAATTCCGTGCAAAAGTTGGTGGGCAAAAGGTCAAAAACTTAGTCGTTCTGCGACAGAATTTTCGCCTGAACGGCAATCAAAGTCCAAGTGTACAAGCTTATCGGATTTTTAACAGCAAACCATGTCATCGAACTTGTGTGGAGGCAATGTGGAACGATCCTATTGACGAACCGTTTTGGCAACCTTTAGGCGCTAATTCGGTTCCATAGGAAAGGGAAACATTGTCTGTATACGGGATTGATGTGATGTAAGTTGTGACAAATTTAGTTTTCTTGACCCATTCCACTTTTGTTTTGCAAGTACCCTTTTGAGAGCTGGGCATGCCCTGTCTTGGCGGTCGTGTCGTCAGACAATTGGGATAAATACTTGTAAAATATTGGTGAGTTGGTGATAGGAAATTTCATTGAAGATTTGGTAAGTACCCAAATTCCATCGTTTTAGAGTTTCTTTGTAACGTAGAATATTTTTTTTTTAAAATAACGTAGAGTTTTTTTTTGAATACTTAAATTGTTTTTATAAGTCTTTTGACGATAAATTTTAACTTAGATTTTTTTTTTGCGCTTTATTTTGATTTTCTTTTGATTGCTATTTTTCCCCATTTTTTTTTTGTTGAAATTTAATCGCGTTCCGGATTTTCCCGGTGGAGCGAGGAAGATCAAGATCGGCTTCGCGATTTGGTCTGCATCTGAGGGGAGGGGAAAGGTTGCGAAAGCGTGAGGGTTCATTGTTTTTTTTGAATTCAAATTACGCACACATAATTACCATACACACAATCATTTATTTTTTTTCGTTCAAAATTTAGCTATCGTTCATTCGTTATTTCCAAATTCTTACATCCGATCTGACGTTTACGCCATCACTTGTTCATGCATTCAAAAATTCATTCATCCAGGAATTTAAAACAAACATTTATTGTATCGTTCAGTCGGGTTTTTATTGTACAACGATTCATTCTATATATCGTACATACATCAGTTATACATATATTTTTTTGCGATTCACTCGATTCATTCATTTGTTTTCAACAGACATTCATTCGTCTCACTCGTTCACAGTTCATTCACTCAGACATTTACCACGCAATCATTCCGGAATTTATTCATATAGTAAATAACACTCATTCGGTTTTGATTTGCTACATTTGTTCGAATATTCACACAAGCACCATTTATTATACATCGGTTCATTCAATCATTCACCTATATACATTCATCCGGTTGATTTTCCCATTCGTTCTGCATGCACACGACCATTCGCATTGGATTTTTTGGTCATTAAAAGGAGTTTTTTTTTCTCTTTCGCACTACAGTCGTTAATTGCGAGCACTCGTTCATTCCATTTTTTTATACCGCCATACCACAAATTGTCATACAATCTATTGTACACTCAGGTAATTGGAATTTTTTTTTGACGCATTCATTCATCGATTCACACAGTCAGTCATTTTTCCTATCGATCATTCATTCTCTTGTCTTCGCGCATTCCTACATACCGTCCTAATTCGGTCACTTGCACAGGTATCCAATTAATTGATCATCCCTTCATTCATTCGTTCATCGCGCCCACATCTAGTCAATATGCCTTTGGAACACTCTCCAACTAGGGAGGCGGAGGTGATCTGTACGCCGTGTATCAGTAAGATAGATGCAGAACAAAGTATGACCACCAAGTGTGGTCACCAGTTCCACAGAGAGTGTTTGGAGCGATGGATTGTGGACAATCACAACTGTCCGAACTGTCGTGGTCCTTTGGGTCCGGAGGATTATTGGCCCACTCGGGGTGTGGAGGGTGCGACCGCTATATCCGGCGTGAGAACCAGAAGACAGACTCGCGAGGGTGTCGCAAGGTCTCTAAGCGATGTAGTTTCTCCTGGTAGGTTAAATTTGGATTCGGCACTAGAGACTGCGGGTGGACGCACTCTCTACACTCCGGATGGGACAATCATCCAGGAGCGAGGCACGCAAGTGCTGAGCAATAGGCCATCATATGTTCTGGGAAACGATCAGCAGAACAGGGTTAGGTGGGCGGAAATACACGATGCGCAAACACCTGAAGCAACACCAGCAGTTTCCGGGGGGGCGTTGTCTAATTTGGGAGTGAATGATTTGATCAACATAATTCGTTCGGTCATCCGAGAAGAACGAGATCAAGGGCCCACTATGCCAAACACTCCTCACCCACCGCCTGTATATCATCCCCTACCACCACCGTCGCAATTTGTAGCTAGGCAAAACGCATCGAATGCGTACCAATTCCCACCACCGTTATATCCGCCAGTCCGACAACAACAACGTGAACAAGTTCGGGACCAACCGATCCATGCGAACGCTCAAATGGGCGGTAATAACAACAACGGCCCGAATTTCGTACCTCACAACGCTGGCAGTTCGATTCGCCATTGGCGACTACGATTTAATGGAGATGGCCAGTCGTTGCGCGCCGAGGAACTTATTTTCCGAGCGGAGTCATTGGCGTTGTCTGATTTGGGCAGGCGCATGGATTTGTTGGTCGCGAACTTTCATTTGCTGTTAGATGGCCTGCCAAACCAGTGGTATTGCTTATGGCGACGAACCAACCCAGATTCGACGTGGTCTTCGCTTAAAACCACCTTCCTGCAATACTGGGGCGACCGTAGCACCGATTTCGAAGTTCGAAAAAAAATGATTACCAGACGGCAAGCACCTAACGAGCCGTACCTGGTATTCGAGCAGGAGATGACCAGATTTCGGACCCAATTACGCACCCCGATTCCGGATTCAGAATTTTTTGAGCTGGTCAGCGGCAATCTCTTGGGCAGTATCCAACAGCTAATCTGCTTTCATGAGATCCGAGATCTGGCTCATCTTCGCGCTTTGGTGTCGAGATACAAAGAGGTCAGGAAGGCTAATCGTGTAGCAACCTGGCAACAGCCTCTGGTTCATGAGCTGGACCCGCCGTTGGTTGCTACCGAAGATGTCGAAGAAACCGCCGACGTAGCTGGCATATCAACTCCACTGGTATGTTGGAATTGCCGGAAAGAGGGTCACGGATATCGAGACTGCGAAGAGACACATAAAAAAAATCTTCTGCTATGGTTGCGGGAAGGCAGACGTAATCAAGCGGAAATGTACTCGATGCCAAACAAAAAACGGACCAAAGGACGAAAGGTTTCCGGGGCCTTCTCGCCCAGTGACAGACAATCCACCGGCCCGACCATCTTAGAAAGTTCGAAGCAGGATGTCAGCGATTCCCAATCCCCCTTTCATTTTGTTACTCCCAATAAAAACATTTTACCCCTCCAAATTTTACAACACCTTCATCATCCCTTTCTGAACCTAACTCCCATCCTTTTAGCGTAAAATCATCCTCCCCTATTTTTCCAACAACAAACACATCGCATGTCACGATATTGGCGAGAGAAAACGCTACTACAGAGCCGGCTGTTTCTAGATCTGAAGAAGACCCTATAATGAATGAAAATTCAAGACGACATTCCCGCCATCCTCTCAAGCCATACCATCTTCGACTAAAAGAATATATGAAGGCTCGAGAGCGAATTTTTTCACCTACTCCAGTCGCAAGTGTTGATCAAGTATCAGCACAAACGAGTTGATCCGGTCGCAGAAAGTCAATCTTGCGTCTTCGTATGTTCTGGAGGATGGTGCGCGAAAAAAAGAAAGCGATTCTGTCAACCATCATTACGAATCCGTTTGATATACGTCCGTACGCCGTGGTATCCTTGTACGGAGTGGACGTTGAAGGACTCCTAGATAGTGGGGCGAGCATCAGTTGCCTGGGGGCTAACGCTCTACAACGTCTCCATCATGCACAGGTGAGTTATCGACCGGTCTGTCAAGAGGTGAAGACCGCTGATGGTGCAGTACAAAAGGTATTGGGCACAGTGACCAACGATATTACTTTTCGCTGTATTACTAAGTCTATCACGCTATACATAGTGCCGAGCCTATCGCAGAAATTGTACCTGGGGGTAGATTTCTGGCGATCATTCCAACTAGCTCCTAGCATCATCAGCGCGGTCGATACTCCCGATACTGCATCGCAACTGATAGCTCCGGATGGCCACCATTTAACGCCCACAGATGTGAAGAGGTTGGAAATGGTAAAGTTCAAATTTCCATCATACGAAGTATACGGACTCGGTGTGACCAACGTCGAGCAACATAGTATAGACGTTGGTGATGCAAGTCCCATCAAGCAACGTCATTATCCAGTGTCTCCTGCGATCCAAAAACTCTTGTATGACGAGATCGACCGCATGAGAGCACTTGGCGTTATAGAGACCAGCCAGAGTGCATGGAGATCGCCTGTGGTTCTCGTGAGGAAGCCAGGCAAGGTCAGGTTGTGTTTGGACTCGCGCAAAGTCAATAGTGTGACGAAGAAAGTTGCATATCCATTACCATTGCCAATTTTATTACCAGCCTGGACCTCAAAGACGCCTTTTGGCAAATGCCTCTCGCGAACAAATCCTAGGGTATACAGCTTTCATTATTCCTGGCCGGCCTCTATATCACTACACTGGCATGCCTTTTGGGTTATGCAACGCGCTGCAAAGGATGTGTCGTTTGATGGACAAAGTCATCCTACCCGAGCTGAAGGAGCAGGTATTCGTATATTTGGACGATCTGCTGTTAATTTCTGAAGATCTCGATTCACATCTGGTTTTATTGGCTGAAGTGGCAGAATGTTTGCGAAAGGCTGGCTTGACTATTAACGTCAACAAGAGTAAGTTTTGTCTGAGAGAGGTGAAATATCTCGGATACATTGTTGGAGAAGGAGGCTTGAAAACTGATCCCAACAAAGTTTCAGCCATCGTCGATTACCCTTCGCCTAAGTCCGCACGTCAAGTTCGACGCTTCCTTGGTATGGCAGGCTGGTATCGACGATTCGTTCCCAACTTTGCTGCGACTGTTTCACCAATTTCAGACACTCTAAAGAAGTCCAACCAGTTTGCTTGGACTACAGAGGCCGAAACTTCCTTCCTATTAGTGAAAGACTTGTTGACGAAAGCCCCCTCATTTATCAATCCTGATTTTAAGAGGCCTTTCGTAATTCAATGCGATGCCAGTAAGTCAGGTGTGGGTAGCATTCTCTTCCAGGAAAACGACGACGGATCGGAATCTCCGGTGGCGTATATGTCACAGAAGCTCACTTCTGCTCAACGCAACTACAGCGTAACCGAACTCGAATGTTATGCAGCTGTGTTGAGCGTGAAAAAATTTGGAGCCTATGTAGAAGGGACTGCGTTCAAAATCATTACGGATCACGCAAGTCTCAAATGGCTCATGTCGCAGAAAGACCTACAAGGACGGTTGGCAAGATGGAGTTTGAAACTTCAGGGTTACGACTTTAAAATCGAGCACCAACGAGGGAGCCTTAACGTTGTACCCGACGCTCTCTCTCTCGTGTATACGAAGAGGGATTAAATGCGCTGATCGACGTGGCACCGATGGTGGACATGGATTCTCCAGAATTCTCTGGCAAAGAATATAAAGAATTAGTGTCCGCTTTCGATGCAAACGCCGATCGGCTTCCTGACGTATGCGTGAGAGATGGTTTCGTGTACAAGCGCACAGAGCCTCACAACGGTGACCCGATTGCTGAAGACAGGGCCTCTAAGTTATGGATTCCATCGAGTCTTACGTCAGCTGCGATTGCTCAGGCTCACGAGGCAGACACCACGGTCCATGGTGGTTATGCCAAAACGCTAGAGCGAGTCAGGCGATTTTTGTACTGGCCCGGAATGGCTACACAAGTACGCACCTACGTTCTGGCGTGCGACACTTGTAAAGAGACAAAGTCCCCGAACAGACCTCTACGAGCACCTATGGGAGAACCGTTCCAGACGGATCAGCCATTCCAACACCTTTACATCGACGTACTTGGACCATATCCGCGTACCAAACGGGGTAAAATCGCCATTCTTATCGTCTTGGATCACATTACCAAATTCCCATTATTACATCCTTTGGGGCGGATCACTGCTGAAGAGATCACAAGCTACTTGGAGGGGCAGGTCTTCCATACGTTTGGAACACCTGAGACGATCCTCTCCGATAACGGCTCTCAATTTAGGTCGAATGTGTTTAACTCCATGCTGAACAAATACGGAGTTAAGCACCTGTACACCCCGAGCTACTCACCGCAAGCGAATGCTTCGGAACGTGTCAATCAGTCCATCCTGGCCGGAATTCGAGCATTCATCACTGATGACCAAACACGATGGGATGAGAGTCTAAGCAAAATTGGATGTGCTCTTCGTAGCTCACTCCACCAAGCCACTGGATATTCTCCTTATCAGGTTTTGTTTGGAAATCACATGATGTTGCACGGGAAGGACTACGAACTGCTGAAGCATTTGCGAGCGTTGGGAGAGTCAAATGTACAGCTTCGACCTCGCGAGGGAATTCCTATCGTGAGACAACTGGCGCAGACGAAAATAAGGGTCGCACATGAGGACAGTAGCAGGCGTTATAATCTGCGTGCTGCTAAAACACAATTTTGTTTAGGACAAGAAGTATTCCGAAGAAATTTTTCCTTGTCCACAGCCGCGCAGAACTATAACGCCAAGCTGGCGAAGAAGTTCCTCAAGTGCAGGATTCGTTGTGTGCTAGGCAACTCACGATATGAGTTGGAGGATCTAGGCGGTAAACGTCTGGGGATTTACCACTCCAAGGATCTTAGGCAGTGATCCGAGGAGGTACGACACCTATTGCCCGACACTCAGTCGTGCGCACGAGACTCTGAAGCGACAACCTTTTATAGTCTGTTCGGCGCTGGGAAATCAACGGCGAACCGACTAATGGTGTTGGGTTGTCGCAGAGCGCGACAACAAATTCCTGCTGGGCGATTGCAGCTGTGAGCGGAATTCAATTTCTCCATGAATTGTGATCACAGCTGTAACTACACCGACCAAGGAATAGACAAAGTCCCAAGGACGATGTGTGCGTGCCCGGATGAGTGGCGGGTAGCGAGCGGATGGTAGTGAGAAAGAAGGGAGTTGGTGTCGTTCGAAAAAGGTCGCGTGAGGAGGAGAAAAAGTGGCGGTTTTGTTTTGGTTCTGGCGTTGTGAATTTCGCGAATTGCAATTATTTTTCTAAATTGAAGAATGTAATCGAGATCGTACAATTGAATCAGCGGTGTGAACGGACGCGAAAAAAAAAAAAGATGTATGCAAAAAGATTTATTTGACGGAAAACCCAAGTACCTGATCACCGAAAATTGTGACTAAACGCACAGAGCACATATTTGAGTGATCTTGAAATCTGAAAAGTGAAATTTAACGAATCAATGGAAAAAAAAAAGGAAGAAAATGAGTTCGATGACAATACCGGTCGGGATGTCATTGTGTGGGTGTTAATTCAATCCGTCGCGGGCCATTTGAAATAAATTCGACCGTAACGGGTGTACGATTGCACGGGAAGAAGTGCCCAGAGTTTGAAGGGAGAATCAAATCGCGTTGAAGAAAAGAAAGAATTCTGTTCTGCCCTTGAAATAGAGCCTACGAGCGATGTGTGTGAATTAGAAAATTGAAAAGCGGAAAAATTAAAAAGATGGCCAGAGTGTAAAGTGTGGAATTTGGAAGATTTTGAAATTGAAAATTGAAATGGCAATTCAATTCGGAAATAATTAGCAGTTTTTTTTATTAAAATGGCAATATCAAGATAAGGGTTATTTAAAATTAAAATGGAGAGTGGATTCGGAAATACCTAGTTAGAAAAGTGTCGTTGAATTGTAATCGGCATAAATAGTGAATTCAAAAATTAAGTTTCTATTAAAATTGAAATGGCGTCGGGAATAGTGAATTGAAGATGTGTTTCGTCATGAGTTACGTCCAACGTTAGTGAGTTCCCTCGCAACATAAAAAACCAATAGTCAATTAAAATAATCCAACGAATAAATGAATTTAGATGAAAATAGTCAGAATTCCTTATTAAAATTTTGAAAATCAAAATGGCGCGCGGAATGAAGAATTGGTTGAGTGAGGGAGGGATCGATGTGGAGGAAAATTTTTAAAATGACATAAGATAAAACCAGAAAGGCGTGTTAAAAATTGAATACGGGCATTTTAAAGTAAACTCTAAATAATTAAACGTAAACCATAATTGAATTAATGGCATCTTAAATGATTTTTCTTTTTTTTAAACTTAAAATGTAAAATTAAAATATAATATAAGACAGACTGACAGGACCGACGTAGACGAAATCATTTAACATAAATAATATATAATATGAATAATACAAATAATGCCGCATTGACGAAAAAAAGAAATTATGTGGAATAAACGGGTGAGTTTTTCTTTTAATTTTTTTTTACTTTCCTTGCCTTGCTTTTGGTGTCGATTTTTAAATTCTTTTCAGATTTTTTTTTTTATGTTCTGCCCTTCGGGCTTACTTCTGGGCGATGTTCATTTTCTCGCGTTGCTATTTCATCTGAATAATACTTGAAAGATGCTAGGCTAAAGGCCATATAAGATATATTCTTTGGGGGAAAAAAAAAAAAAATGATGAACGGCTATAAATGAACCCGAGCGTTTAGCTCCTTCGCCCCGAACCTCTAGAAGGGGCCATATCGAAATTTGTTTCAGGACAGATATGGCTGAGGTAGGGTGGGCAGAGCAGGGCGCCAACAACACCAGAGCGCCCTGACAAATCGCGAAGCCGCGCCAATCCAACCGCTTCTTGGTCTTTCGCGACCTGTTGGGAAAATAATCCCAAAATTTTTTTTCAATTCCCTTGGATAAGTCGGCGCTGACAAATTTTGTTGTACAGGCCAGGGGTTTATGGTCTGAGTCGGAGCAAGTACCCCCCCCCCCCCCCACACTGCCGTAGCTGGTCCCGGCCGCCAGCAAGAGCGTCGCACCAGCAAAGACTCAGCCACCAATTCGGACGTAGGTGGAATTGGCCCTTCTGTCCCGAACCTTCCTTTTCCTTTCGACTATTTTGACTTTTTCAAGTCGAAATAGTCCTTCCAAGGCCTTAAACACAACGTATTGGAGGAAGCCGCAAAGATCAGCTATCACCTTCATCCGCATACCAAACAAGACCTTTTCGCGAGTTTTGGTAATGCGGTAGGGATCGGTTGCTCTTGCGATCGGCAGAAAGCAAAAGTGAATTACCCCGTAGATGCAACAAGCTACCGTCTCCAAAGACGATCGGTAAAAGAGAATTGCAAATAAAAGCTTTTTCTTTGCTAATTATCTGGTAGTGGAGGAAGCCGCAAAGATCAGCTATCACCTTCATCCGCATACCAAACAAGACCTTTTCGCGAGTTTTGGTAATGCGGTAGGGAAACAATAACCACCATTGGTCATACTCACATTTTTCCACCGGAAAGTGGGGTGTGGCCACACGGTTAAATGTAAAAGCTCTTGCACAAAAACGCATCGTCACGTCATAAATGCAAAAGCTAACGCCAAGTGGGAAGTCTAGATACCGGAGTCTTCAGGTGGAACCCAAAAGCTCACACCTAAAAGCTCATCTGGTGGGAACCCTGTCGGGCGGGAACCTTGTGGTGTCCAGTGGCCACCCACCAGGCCATGCTGTCCCTATCGGACGTAATGCTATAATGCTATAGTATACGGTGGTGGGTCTCATACTACTGAAGTCGTCCAGGACGAACTTCTGCGAGTCAATAGAATCAACAAACGAATCGGTAAGATTATGGAAGGTTCTTTCTAAAACTCCACCGATGAATACCTTCATTCAGTATGGCGGAGGGAACTGGACAGAATCTCCCGAGATAACTTTAGAGCTTCTGATGACCACTCATTTCCCTGACTGATCACCAACTAGCAACGCTGACTTTGTCAGCTACGATCATAGTCAAGAAGAAGGAAACAAAGACTTTCCAAACTCAATAATTGTTACTGACAAAATAAGCTGGGCAATCGAATCCTTCTCTTTGGACAAATCGCCAGGACTCGATGGAATTATACCTGCAATGCTGCAACACGCGGTAGATTCGGTAATTCCTCGGCTACTGATGATCTTCACAAGCTGTATTCGACTTAACCATATTCCATCGCAATGGTACAGGGTACGAGTGGTTTATGTACCCATGGTGGGTAAACCTAGTCACACGACTGCGAAAGACTTTAGACCAATCAGTCTCACGTCCTTCATCCTCAAAACCTTTGAAAGGATTCTGTACCTAACCACGTTCGGAACAAAATTCCGCGCAACCTACTGTCACAGTCACAACATGCCTATACAAAGGGGAAGTCTGTGGATACAGCCGTACATGAGGTAGTGTTAACAATCGAAAAATCGCTCTCATACAAGGAATATACTCTCGCCGCATTCCTTGATATAGAAGGCGCCTTTAATAATGTTCGTCTTTCGACTATTAAAAACGCACTACTAACGATGGAAGTGGACCCCAGATTTTTAATTAGCTTGACCAAATGCTACACCTCAGGATCATTGAATCCGAACTAGGGCAATGTCTTATTACAAAGTCAGTCTCCAGAGGAACTCCGCAAGAAGGAGTGATCTCGCCCTTACTTTGGCTCCTTGTAGTCAACGAAATCCTTGTTGAACTTGACAACCTCGGAATCAAGGCATGTGCATACGCCGATGACGTAAGTCATTCTTGTCTCAGGGAAACATTTACCGACAATTAGTAGTTTGATGGAGACAGCACTCAACAAACTACGAGAATGGGCTGGCAACTGCAGTTCAGGGGTTAATCCCTCTAAAACCGTGCGGGTCCTCTTCACGAAGAAGTACAAGATCCCAGTTTTTGCGTTACCAAAGATGTTAAGCGACGAGCTTCATCTTTCCGACAGCGCTAAATACTAATAATATAATATTGCTCAGAACCACACCCACGGCAGCGCTAGAAACTATCCTCCACCTGATGCCAATGAACATGCATCAAAAGCATGGCTGCAAAAGGCGCTCTTAGACTCAAAGAGTTAGGTTACTGGAGAACTAGACCTGCTGGTCACAGTAACATACTCAATGACTTCTTGGAGTGTGATATGGACAGGGAAACGGACGACATTATGCTAGAATTAGATTTCAGTAGGGAAATTTCTGTTAAAATCACACACAGGGTCGACTGTAATGTAGAACGAAACCTAGACAACAGGACCATAATGGTATTTAATAATAATAATCAATGGCGCAACAGCCCAAATCGGGCCTAGGCCTTGAAGTCATGCTAGAGTTACTTCATTGCGAGACCAACGGAACAGGTGAAGTGGTCAGCTACACGCTCGTTCGTGATTATTACCCCGATTTTAACTCAGGTACTCATTTACAGCTGAGTGAACTGGTAGTCCGGCACCCAATCCCATTTTCGAAAATTACTTGTCGCCAAGCAGATTCGAACCTGGTACCAGATGCACCGAAGGCAAGTGCTCTAACCACTAAGCCACCTATACTGGTATTTACCGACGAAAATGATTTCTGGTACAGGCTCGGGGGTATTCCCACAGGAACTCGATATTAATGAGTCCTTCAGGCTACCGGACTATGCCAGTGTATTTCAAGCGGAAGTCTTTGCAATACTTCAAGCATGCAAAATTATTGAAGCAAAGGTGAATGCAACAGAAGGCATTATTATTTGCATTGACAGCCAAGCAGCCCTTAAGGCCCTTAGCTCGTACACAACACGATCAAAACTTGTTAGAAAATGTCGTGGTTTTCTTAACACTATCGGCACATGGTACAATATTACCTTCTGCTGGGTGCCAGGCCAGGGGAATGAGCAAGCTGATGAACTCGCTCGAGCAAGCTCCAGCCTAAGCTCACTAGTGATAGACCAGTACATTGCTATTACCATCGGATCCATAAATCAGTCTATCGACTCACTATGCTTGCAGCAGGCAGGCAATAGATGGTCAAACCTAACTACATGCTCAATATCAAGAACTCTTTGGCCTGAATATGATAACGGGAAAAGCAAGTGTATCGTGAGCCTGAGCAGGAAAGATGCTAACACACTAATTGTAGTGCTCACAGGGCACTGCCTTATCGGTCGACATGCTAGACGACTGGGAGCCGACGCAAATGATCTTTGTTGTAGCTGCGGTGACCCAGAAGTGAAGGAGTCAACCTTTCACGTTCTATGTGGGTGTCCGGCCCTATCGAGAATGAGAAGACGGAACCTCGGCGCTTATTTGATGACCTCGGTAATATCGATAAGGGAAAGCTATGTAATATAGCTAACTTTATAAAATTCACTAAATGGTTCCAGGAGTTTTTCAAACGGGGAGCTTAATGGACGAACAATAACATCTAAGTGAAGGAAGATGATAGCATCACCACCCCTTATACCATACCATACCATTACACAAACCAGCCCCCTCCTAAACAAAGCCTTTACCTACTCCACAGAATGGTTCCGGGCCTATCAACGGTGCGTTGGCTCCCCGCTTAGCTAGCTGGTCAGCCGATTCGTTACCTAGAATACCCTCATGGCACCCACATCTGGGTTAGACTATTATGATGTGCCAGCTTATTAAGAAGAGTATGACAGTCCCACACAAGCTTAGAGCGGAAACAATAAGATTCCAGCGCTTGCAGTGCCGCTTGGCTGTCAGATAAGATAATAACTGTAGCGCCTTTTGGTTTATTCAGTAGAAGCCATCCATATTTTACAATTGGGTCCAAATACGCCCGCAGTTCCACTATAGGTCTTAGAGCCGTCCATGTACCAGACCGAAGCACCTTCCCCAAAATCTGGTAGACCAGATTGCTATGACGATATATTATTGTACTGCTGTAGCCTTATGGCCTCTCTCAGAGCCTCTTTCTTTATTTCTTAGTTTTTAATGGCTTCCAGTGCAGCAGTGATTTAAGTCCCCCAGTAATGCTAAAAACAGCACGCCTCTGAATTCCGACAGCGGAGGGTAGGGTCTTCTGTGCTGTGGTTTGTTCAACCTTTGGCCACCACACCATAGCGGCATATGTGATCAATGGTATTGTAATAGACTTGTAGGTCCAGCATACCATATTTGATTATATATAGCAAAAATTTATAAATTCATAATTCATAAGACACGATTTAGAAAAAGTAAAATAAGTAGTTCACGGTATATAAAATATTGCGATCAGGTTTAGAAAATAAATGTATATAAAAAAAGGATCACCGTATATACCTATATACCAAAAGAAGAAACAAATTTAGAAGCATAGAACAAGAAGCGTAAGCAATGAAAATGATTGGAACAGTAACACATGCAAGTTTTTTTTCCTCTTTTTTTTCTGTTTCACTCTTCTATTATCATTAGTGTTCCGTCTAGGTCCCGAAAGCTCGTGTAAATGAAATTTTTAATTCTACTTTTATAATTTATATCATATAGACTTTGCTTCAAAACTAGAAGGAGCTCATTATATAGACTTGGTCCAAGGATACTTGCATGCCGTGTGGTCAAATTCTTACTGCATGTAGTAGTGGCTAGTGGTTGCGACAACTGACGCCTGGTGCTGTAGCCTGTAGTATGTTGCTCAAAGTTACTAAGATTTACATAGGTGAATTTTAATAGAACAAATACATAGATTTGATTTGATTCTGTTGAGAACAATTTGGATTTAGAAATACATATTTTAATTATTTTATTATGCAAACTTTGTAATGGTTGCAAAGCATTATTGTAAGCGAAACCCCAGACTAAGATTCCATACTGCACAATAGATTGAACTAAAGCGAAATATATCATTCTCATTTGTGGCAAATCTAATATTTTCCGTAGCATCAACAATTTATATTTAGTTTTTCTCAATTTTTTGCAGACTAAATTTAAATGCTTATCCCATTTAAGTTTATCATCGATTTCAACACCCAGATATTTAATTTGCGAGACGCATTGGATTGAAGATTCATGGAAATTTAAAGTCAACGCTAGTTTTTCACAATTTGTTTTGTTCCCAAATACAATAAACTTAGTTTTATTCAAATTTAAAGCTAATTTATGCTTCGTTATCCATTCATAAACTATAGGTAGCCCCTGCTTGGCTTTTTCCAGGGCTGAGTGAAAGTTTTTATCTTTGAACATCAGAACAGTGTCATCAGCGAATGCAACTAAATGCCCTTTAAATAAACTTCGCTCAAGGCCACATAACTGGTTGACATAAACAAGGAAAACTAGGGGTCCCAAGACTGTTCCCTGTGGAATCCCACAACAAATAGGTACGGGTGGGCTTACCACCTCGCCCACTTTCACTACTTGGGTTCTCTGGCTCAAATACGAGTGGAAAATAGACAAGGCTTTGTCTTTTATTCCCAGCTTAAAAAGCTTTTCCAGTAGAATTTCGTGATTCACCGTATCGAACGCCTTTTTCAGGTCGAGGAAAACGGCAATAGTTTTCTCGCCCTTTTCAATAGCAGAGTTATGAACGAGGTTACATCATACAATGCATTGTCCGTACTTACATTTCTTCTGAAGCCATATTGGTTTCGTGATAGGATCTTGTCCTCATCAAGGTAATTTATTAATCTGAACTTAATACATTTTTCAAATATTCTTGCAAAAAGAGGTAATAGAGAGATAAGACGGTAATTACTTGGGTCAGAAGAATCACCATCCTTATAGAGCGGTATAATTACCCCGTGTTTTAAAATATCCGCCATTGTGCAATGATAAGTTGAATATATATATGTATATGAAAGGGGTTGTACAATATGTGATGCAATGCATTTGAGTATTTTTGATGAGATACCATCGAAACCAGGTGCCTTGTAAGATTTTAAACTCGCGATTTGGTAATATATTTCTTCACAAGAAATATCATGTAATTGGAAGGAATGCGGTACCACATCCTCAATGAAATCAGTGTTCATGCCAGCACGCTGTATCGCATTTGAGATCCGATGGCCCACCTCAGCAAAGTGATTATTTAACACAGTAGCTAGCTACATATTTCCACCGGATCACTTATAGCATTCCCTTCAAGTGTTTTCAGCCGATTTACTTGAGATTGAGTTAAATGTCTTGAGCTGTAGGTTATGTCGTTTATGGTTTGCCATAGTTTTTTCTGATTACAAAGTGTACTATTAATTTTTCCTGTATAGTACTTTCTTTTTGCTGTTTTAATAACGTTATTTATTTCTGTCTAGTTCTAAAATGCAAAGCCAACTGGTCATTCCATGGCTGTTGTTTTAATTTTGTATAGAGCTGATCCCTTTTCCTTATTGATGTTAATATTCCATTTGTTACCCATTCTTTTATAATTCTCATGTTTGATTTGATTCTTTGAGACCTCTGAGTACTCACGTCGCTTATTAATGTCCTTATATTATTAACGAAGGAAGACATACATAAATTTGGATTTGATATATCATTTAGATACGACCAATCAAGAGATTCAGAGAGATTCCTTCATTGAGTGTAATTTATGACTAACCGTTTTTGTGTTAGGATATATCGCTTTATCCAGCGTGGGAAAGATTATTTTGGCTACAGTGCTGTAATGGTCTGTTATATGTGTCTGGAATATAGCAGGGACAAACTTGATTTTAAAATTTTTCTTAATAAAAATGTGATCAAGACATGAAGGTCGACCACTACCAATTCTAGTATTCCCAACCAAAAACTCATTAAATCCAAACTTGAATAGCGTATCAAGGTATTCATGTGCTTCTTTTGTAGATTTAATGTCATTAATATTGATGTTAATATCTCCAATCACCAGGTGAGTCCCTATCGAACTATGTTCTTCTAGATAACTGTCCAAACTATTTATAAAATCTAAAGTATTAAGGCTAGGGGATCTGTAAATGGCTGTAATTGTTAAAGGTTGTTTTTCACAAACGTCAAGTGAAAGTTTTAAGGCATAAGCACATAATAAACTACATCTAGCAGTAGCCACAGGGAAACAGTTCTTAACGTATAACACAATTCCATCGCATTTATTAAATTTTGTCTCCTGAATAAATAATTGATATACGTCTATTTTAAAGCAGTCTTTCAAGTTCATCCAAGTTTCCGTCAATACTATTACATCAAAGTCGGCGTTAGTATTATTTAGCATTAGGACTAGTTCCTCAAAATTTTTTTTTAAACTCCAGATGTTCATATGAAATACTTTCAGTGCTTTGGTATTTCCATTGAAAAATAAATTGCACTCATTTTCATTGCCTAATACCTCTGTTGAGACATTATCACCATTTATGATATCTAATAAATCGCTCATTCTTATGATATATGTAGTTAATAATGAAATGTAATAAAAATAAAGATAAATATGTAGTTTATAATAAATAATAATATATATAAAATAGAATTAATTCAAAAATAAAAGGTAATTCCGATGTATTTGACATCGGAAGAGAATTCAATTGTACTAGTTCCTCTCACAATATAATTCTTAGTTGAAGGTTATCTCGAATGACTGTGTGGATCTAAAATTTTTTTATCTTAACTATTTATAACAAAAAAATACCTACAATCTATAATCAAGGTTCATACATTGACCCATACAAAATTTATTTAACTAAAATTAGTGCAAAGTATGTGAAATAAGTTGAATGATGGCATATCAAAGTTTTTTTTACACATGTCATCAACTTGCTTCCAGGTTCATGATGTGTATTCTGTGTCTTCTAGCATGCATTTTAAGGGGAAGCTTCGTTCTAGTCTCAAATTGCCTCTTAAGATTTGAGTACATCCCATCTTTTCTATAGAATATCGCTGGGATAGATTCGTTGAAGATATCCGTTGCGCCTACGGTTAAAAGTCAAAACAGCATTATTGCTATGCTCAACAAGTTTCTTGGTTGAGGTTTTCTTGTTTGCACCGTTTTGTGTATACATCTTGCAAAATTTGCAACTGTGTTGATTTTTGGAATGCTTGGAGTTTCTGCAGGAATATCTCGCAAATGTTTGCAATAAACGTGTGTTTGAGCTGGTTTCCATGATACCTTACGGTTAATACTCGAATCTTCCCATCTTTCCCGGGATGAACTTTGGACTTAAAGTTTCTTTTGTTAATTTCGAGCGACGTTGAAGAATTTGAAGGTACTATGTAGACCATTGCCTCCAAAAATTCTTGGTGTATTACTATGAGAATCTTCCAACGATCGTGTAGAGTCTTGCAGAATTTATCTGGCTCAGGATGCGCCAGAAGAGGTCGTCCATTGAGAAGTTGTCCGGGTGTTAAGGCTTCATAATCGTTCGGGTCTCTAGAGATAGGAGTGATTGATCTTGAATTTAGGCAAGCTTAGATCTGGAATAAAACAGTGGCAAACTCCTCAAATGTGGGAATGATGGGCGTTTCATGAAGAATTCGCTTGAGGTGTCCCTTGGGTGACTTTACACCGGCTTCCCATAGCTCACAGTTGAAGTCCTCCATACAAAGTCCTTTTGTGTGCGTCTGTGACGCTCATATACGTTATGTTGTATCGTTGTGGTAATAACATGGGGTGTTTTATATTTTCCGAAATGTTCGCATTTCGGAGCCTGCCGCCAACTTTCAGGATGCCATTACTGTCTATGAAAGGATTTAACGCTCTGAGTATTGTTCGATCTCTTGGATTTCAGATCTTTTATCTCTTCGCGAAATTCGGATTGTTTCTTCTGTTTGTTTCTGATTTTGAAGTTTTGCTTCAATTTTGCACCCATGTGTAATAGTTCATTTAGACTACTTCCGCCTAGAATCTTGGCTGAAGCGTCGAACACTACAATTTTGTAGTGGTGCTTCCATGAAAACTGGATGGTGGGGCAGGTAGAACACATTCCTTTCGTCGCCGACAAAGAATGTGACTCTATCCATTGTGGCCAAGTTTCAAATATTCTTCCAAGAATTGGTTGTAATGAATTTCGAGCTCTGGATCCTTCTTTAACTGCTTTTCGACCTGTCGATACCTCATCATGACCATATTTCGTGATTCGCCCAACGGTTTTATATGGACATCATCCTTGAATGAAAGACGAACCACGTAGCGTCCCTTGACGTCTCTTTTGTGAGTGGTAAAACGATTCTTCACACCTTGTTTCCGCTATGGACGGCTCTGCTTGGCCATCTTCTCAGTCAATCTCGAAAAAATTTCCATTTTTTGTAGAAATTCTGCCATGGAGATCAAGGATGTTCCATTTTGTGTTTGTGTGTCGTCTGACGATCTGATCTTTCCGGAAATTATCCAGCTTAGTATTTTGATATAGCAGAGCATCTGCACCAAGAATGATATCAATTACGCCCGGCTTGTTGAAATTTGGATCTGCCAGTTTTGAGGACAAAATCGGATTTGCATGGTTGGTTGCACTGGAAGCACTGACGTTAACTTGAGCATAACAAGTGTAACGACACTTTTTCCTGGACAGCTCCTTGATGACCATAATCGTCCGAGAAGATCCTGGCAAATCTCATCGTCTGATACGGGTTACTGCATGGGCAAGCAAGCTGTAAGGGCTGGTCTGTATCGCCACCACAATCACCGATAGGCGATAGTAGTCACATGGAGGGCTTTGCTGGACGACGGTGCATTTAGTGATTGCTCGTACTAGCTCGCCAGGTTGGGGTGGGTTGTCGTCCATGCTCCATGAGCCTGAACATTATGCACATGGCTGGTAGATGGGGTTGAGAGGACCATCTCCAGGTAAGCAGCAGGGGGGTTTGATATCAAAACTGGCTGGGGCCGTCTGGGGCGGTACTGGAGCGAAACTATAAGTCGATGCAGTAGTCGCCCCTGGTGAAGACATGGTCACACAGCCTCTCATAGGTGAGTCTAGCCTATCATGATGGTGATTAGTAAAGTTTTCAGAACGGACCGGATGGACATAGACAGCCTATTCAAGGGGAACGTTAAGAATACGGAAGGTCCCGTATTATGTAACGTAGTAAAGGGTTGCAATGTGGTTGAACGGCTGACGGTTTGAAGAGTATCGTATGTAAGTAAATAGGTCGGTATATAGGTAGTATGCGGCTGAAACCGAATAGGCTTCAACGATATAGATATGAAGACCTTTAAGAAGCCGAGAGCTCGTGTGACTCACGATGTGTCTTTGATCATATCGTGGTATATAAGAGTATAGGTTGACATAAGAATATGGTATAGGTATGTAATTGCTATTTGCCTAAAGCTAGTGAAACTTAACACGATAGATGTATAACACTCTAAAGAAGCTATGAGTTCGTGTGAATCACTATATCTATTTGTTCAGGTCGTAGTATATAATAGTATAGGTTGATGTAAGTATATAGTATGGGTATATAGTTGATATTTACCTAAAGTTAAAGAAACTTAACACGATATATGTAAAAGACCATAAAGAAGCTATGAGGTCGTGTGAATCACGATAGCTAATTGTTCATATCGTAGTATATAGGGATATAGGTTGATGAAAGTATATAGTATGGGTATACCATATAGTTGATATTTACCTAAAGCTAAAGAAACTTAACACGATATATGAAAAAAAAAACCACAAAGAACTATGAGGTCGTGAGAATCACGATAGCTATTTGTTCATATAGTAGTATATAAGGATATGAGTTGATAAGGAGTAAATGATATATGTATATAAATGGAGTTTGCCTAGAGCTAGTGAAGCTTAACACGATATATGTAGAAGCACCATAAGGAGCTATGGGATCGTGTGAATCACGATAGCTGTTTGTTCATATCGTAGTATATAAGAATATGGGTTGATGCAAGTATATAGTATATGTATATAATTGCTATTTGCCTAAAGCTAGAGAAACTTAACATGATATATATATAGAAACACCATAAAGAAGCTATGGGGTCGTGAGAATCACGATAGCTATTTGTTCATATAGTAGTATATAAGGATATGAGTTGATAAGGAGTAAATGATATATGTATATAAATGGAGTTTGCCTAGAGCTAGTGAAGCTTAACACGATATATGTAGAAGCACCATAAAGAAGCTATGAGGTCGTGTGAAGCACGATAGCTATTTGTTCATATCGTAGTATATAAGAATATGGGTTGATGCAAGTATATAGTATATAAAGGGTTTTCCAATAAGGACTTGACAACTTTGAATTCAATTTGTGAACGCACCCTTTCACTAATCATCGAACTGTCACTGTCAATTTATTCAGTAAACTTAACATTTTTATCATGGTAAAGTACACGAAGGAACAACGTCTGCAAATTAAATTATATTATTTTGAAAAAAAGTTGTCAAGTCCTTATTGGAAAACCCTTTCTATATAATTGCTGTTAAGAGTTTGTTGTTCTTTCCGGTGTCAGTGTGAAGCTCCAATACGAAATCCCCGACTGTTGATTGATCGTAGTACTTGACAAATTTTGGAAAGAACTTTCACTGGAGAGGCCAGTTTATCATAAGATTTTGTGTTGGACTAGGTCCGAAGGAGCTGTTTCGTCATCGGAATACAGAAGACTCTTCAGAGGGTGTATTCTAGCCAACTTCCGAAACACCCTGACAGCTGGTGGAATTGCTGAAGCAAATTCTATATAGCAACATCGTAATCCAAATTCATTTCCACGAATAATGTAATCGGGAACTTGCCGGACATCTACCTTATACTAAAGGCGGGACGTATATGGCTATGAAATGGTTGTAACCTTGGATAACCATATGGCTATGAATCTTGAAAATCTGTTGTTAAGTCCGGGGCCCAGTGGGTCCAACGCAAAACTTAGTTTTACCAATACTTTTATGTTATTAGTTCACTCCACTGACACCGGAAAGAACAACAAACTCTTAACATTTAATAGCTTCAATGGTAGCATGACCATCTCCGATTAGATCTCTGTGGACAGGTCAAGTTCATCGACATATACTCTAGAAAGGGCGTCGGGCACCACATTCTCACTTCCTTTCGTATATTCAATAGTAAAGTCAAACGCTTGCAATTTTAGCGACCATCTGGCCAGTCTACCGCTCAGGTCTTTTTGCCTCATCAACCATTTCAGGCTGGCATGATCCGTTAAAACTTTAAAGGGAAGTCCTTCGATGTATGCTCTAAACTTCTTGATGCTGAGTACTGCCGCTAAGCATTCCAATTCCGTGATGCTATAGTTCTTCTGCGCCGCGTTCAACTTCTGTGAAATGTAAGCGATTGGTCTATCCTCCCCTTCCTCTCCGGTTTGGTACAAGACTCCTCCAATTCCAGACGTGCTTGCATCGCACTGGATTACAAACGGTTTTTTGAAGTCAGGATTATCTAGGACTGGAGCCGTGGTCAGGGACCTTTTTAGACGTTCAAACGCTTCTTGGGCTTCGGTAGTCCATTTAAATCCAGCCGTTGGTTTTTTTAAGCAGTCTGTAATCGGGGCCGTTTCAGAGGCATAGTTTGGAATGAACTGCCGGTACCATCCGGTCATACCAAGGAACCTTCGTGTCTGTTTAATGGTAGAAGCGGAAGGGAAGTCGGTTATGGCTGGGATCTTTGTCGGATCTACGTGTAAAGTGCCATCACCCACTACATAACCCAAGTACTTAACCTGTTTCATACAGAAGTGGCTTTTTCGTACGTTTATGGTTAGTCCGGCTGAACGTAGACATCTACCTACAGATTCTAGCACCTCCATGTGTGATTGGAAGTCTGGCGATATAACCAACAGGTCATCTAAATACACCGATACACGTTCCTTCAGAAGTGGTGACAGCGAAGCCATTGCTTTGTCCATTAAGCGACACATTCGCTGGGGTGCGTTGCATAGACCGAATGGCATTACAGTGTACTGGTGCAGCGGTCGTCCTGGAACGGTAAATGCGGTCTTTTCTCTGGACTCCTTTTCCAACGAAATCTGCCAGAAAGCATCTTTTAGGTCGATCGTCGATATATACCGGGTATTCTGCATACGGCTTAGTAGACCGTCGATATGGGGTAGTAGATAAGCATCTTTTTTGGTTACCTCGTTCACCCTCCGGGAATCCAGACATATACGTACTTTTCCAGGTTTTCTTTTAAGTACCACAGGAGAGCTCCAAGGACTTATACTCTCTTCGATGACTCCTAGGGTTAACATCCTATCGAGCTCATCGTACATGATCTTTTGAATTGGGGGAGAAATTAGGTAGTGACGCTGTTTCACCGGGTCAGCTTCCCCGGTATTGATGATATGTACTTCGAGGTGTGTTTTACCCAATCCTAGTACGTCACTGGAGGGAAAATTGGACACAATTTGGTTTAATTGGAGCTGCTCGTCTTGTGTAAGTACATGTTTGTTGGTGGGCTCTTCTTCTTTTACCATCTCCAAGCTGAATGAGTCCAATAAATTCTGCAATAGTCCAAAGAGGTTCCAAAAATCAATACCTAGATACAGTTGTTGCGATAGTGCTGGTACCACATATATTCGCATTTTCCTTTTCATTGACTTGTATTCTACAGGAGCAGTGAAGTATCCCAAAACCTGGTGGGTTGAGCCTCCAGCGGATTTTAGCTCAGATTGAGACTTGTGGAATTTGATACCCAAGGGGGGTAGTAATAGTTCAGCTCCAGCACCGAGGCAAGATATACTCGCACCACTGTCTAATAAGCCGGTAAGGGTTTCTTCACCTATGGTTACCTGTGTGTACGGTCTGGCACCATTCTCTCTGCAGTGAAAGGATGCGACATGCATGCTAGCGTTGTTTAGTCTGCGACGGTGCCATTCACGTAGCCGCAGTATTGATTTCTTTGGGACTCGTTTAACCACGAGGTTTGTACATTCTGCATTCATTATCTTCTCTCGGACTCTCAAATAATTCTCTTGTCGCTCTCTCAAACAGCGACGGTGTAGTGGTATCTCAAGGTCATTTCGTTGTGACTGGTAGTCTTTAGTGACATTGTCGGGTTCTGCAAGCGTCCGGGTATCTCCGGTCTCTTCAACGTCTACATGATGGGCTATTGTTGTTGTGTAGGGGCTGTAGCTGGGAAGAGAGGGTTCACATCTCCTGCTGGCGTCTTCTCCATCATCCTGCTTGGTTTGGAATCTTGCTTACCGGCTCTTGATGTTGCCGTCTGGCCAATCACACCGTTTTTTGATTGACACCTGGGACAGTCGAGGCAAGTGTATCCTCTTTCACCGCAGTAGTAACAAAACAGGTACCTTGCTCGAGAGGGACATTTCCTGAAACCGTGACCAAGGTCCTCGCAGTTCCAGCATCGCAGCCGAGTGTTGTCTCTCTTGGGATACCTCTCGAATGCTGCCACCTCCTCCGAATCAGGTTCCTGGTATGGTTGCTGAAGCTCCGAGATAGGATAATTCGGGCTCACGGGTTGTGTTCCAATACGTCTTTCTAAGTCAGGGGCCGACCGTAAATAGCTCTCAGCTTTACGTCCTTCCTCGCAGAATCTATCCAACGTTGTGAGGTTCATAGCAAATATTAACTGAGTGATGCGGTAGTTTATATTCAGCATCATTAGTTGTATCAATTCAGCTTCTGGAATTGCTTGATTTCTCTGAGTATTAAGAGAAACAATTGATGAGACATAGTCCTCAATTGATTCTCGCACTCCCTGCCGCCGTCGTTCTATTGCGTGAGTTATTTCGGTATCCGAATTCCAAAGTTTGAAACGCCTCAACATAGCCTGCTTCAACTCCCTCCAAGACGCGTTTGGGTTGGCCCTAGAGTACTGCCAGTACCATGATTCAGCAGGTCCGGTCACACATCTGTAAAAGTGATCCACCCAATAGTGTTCCATCACTTGATTACTGAATTTCAGTCGTTCTAGCCGAAAAAGGAATTCATCTACTGGAACGCCTTGATTGGTTCCATCGAATTTTGGGGTGCTGCGACTGAGCGGACTTCTGGACCGAAACGATTGAGCGCGTTCTTCAGAGTGTACCCCTCGATCATGCGGTCGATTTTGGTGCCAGTCATCCTGTCTCACTTGGGATCTTGTAGAATGTTCCGTACTACGGCTCCTGTCAACTTCGAGGTCGCTCCTGTCGAGTTGGATTTGTAACTGCTCTAGTCTGTTTTGTAGTTCCAGTATTTTCCTCTCATTCAGTTTGTCCACGCGGTCACGATCGCCGAATTCTCTGGTCCTTATTGGAGTAGGGAATCGGTATTCTGTTTCTCCTCCATCGTCTCGCACGATTTCACGCCGATCTCTTTCTACAGGGAGATCTAGAAAGAAGGTGTCTTCACGCGGTCTCTCCGTACGACGGAAGGTATGTCCATATTCCTGATTGTTACGTCCATATCCCCTCATGATTGGAGGCGGTACCGATAAGTCTGGGATTGACCGCCCAATCCGTTGTTGAGGTTGGGATGACGGTGGGATGTCATGGAACAGTTCTGCAGATGATGACCTTCTCGACGGGAATATCGGGCCTATTGCTGAGAGTTCCCCTTCAGGGATCAGTGCCTGCGCTCCTTTCATGGAGAGTTGCTTTCCATTAGCACTCGCCGTGGACTCCTTCGTCTTTTGCCTGGTCTGAGGGCCTCCCTTGCTTACCGCACCAGTTGTAACTGGCGTTCTCTTTGTATTCATTTCGCCAATATATTTCCAAGCAGAAAGGTGGCATACTTAAATGTTCAGTTTTCACTGCTGCTCAAAGTGTGTACCAAAAGTGTCAACACCTTCTTCAGGCACACTCTCTCCTACTGATACTATTTTACCCAAAATCTACTATTTTTAGTCGCGCCCAGTATACAAAAGTGGGTCTATCCCCACCAAACTAATTAAATCGACTCCAGTCGTTCCAGAAAATTGTGGGCGGACTCGGTCGGACTCGTATTTGCTATCACAAAAGGCAGTAATAATATATAAAGACTAAGTCGTTATATCGGATGCGTAAATTCCTCTGTGAGGTCAATATAAAATATATCTGATATATATATCAGATTTAAATAATTCTTTTCTGTTGTTGTAGTTGCTTAGCTAATAGATGTTCACACCTATACTTATAACCTATAAGTATGGTTATTTCCAAAATATAATTAAATAGTTTTTTTTTTTTTTTTTTTAAGGATACTGATCTGGACTTAGGTGGTTAGCCTTTAATACACTGTAGTGTACAATCCAGTCAGCTTAGGGATGGGAGGTCAGAAATTGGGCCGGGTATGGCAGTGTACTAGTTGGTGTTAATAATTTTGAGTGCTGTTTGGCTTTGAGATGTGATCTACCAGAACAGCAATGTTGCCTATAACAAATCAACTACTGTCTGGTATCTCTGATGGTGTTAGTGAATCTGATAAGAATGTAAATAGAACTCATCTGCTCAGTGTTAAATCCTTTAGTAGTGATCCTATTAAACATTCCGCACTGTTCACTCTGTTGCTCACTATTTATATTAATAATTTCAAAGCCAATAGCAACTGAAAAAATTCTTATAAATAATTTATGCATAGAGTGGGAATTGAACCCATGACATCGCGTTTACAAGCCTAGTACGCTACCACTGGACTACACCCGGCGGTTGTCCAATCAAGGTAGATTCATGTAGGGGCTGTGTGACGAGCCAATTCTCAATTTTAGTGGGAAATGGGGTATTCTGTCCAATCAACACTGCCTCTTTTAGATTTAAGTTATGTAAGGGATAAACGGAAGTTTCTCTATCTCTCTCTCTCTCTCTCCATTAATCATGGTCAAATTCATTGAGCCAATCTACAAGGCATCAGGCTTAAGCTCCTTGGCTAATAGTTCCTGACGTGCTAGTAAATTTCTTCTTGAAACCAAGATTCATATAAGAACAAGGCGCTCTGCCAGGGAGATCTTGTTTCCCCTGAATCGAGTTTGCTTAGCGACAGTAAATGAGGCAGCTAGCTCCATGGTCAGGTGATTGATTCAGAAAAATCCAAATCCAAGATACACAGTGAAGTCAGCTGACACATTACCCATCCAGCATCAATCCGTTGGTGCATTTCCATCAAGATATGCTCGCTACCTGAGCACCATACATCTAAAGGAGGCGTATCTAGGGTCACTGCATATCATGTACTTGGGCACATTGATCTGGTCGTTGAATCATACAACGCTTGAGCAGCCTATCCACATCCCTTTCTACACAAAAAAAGAGAGAGGCGGCACTAATAGGTTTTTATAAAATCAAAAGCGGAACCCTCAGGATCCGTTCAGGAATCCAGAGAAGCAGGGTCCCTGAGGAGTTCATAATATAACGCTAAGCGCGTTGAATACATATAAGCAGCCAAGACCGACGGTCTAGTGAAAGCTAAGTTGCGGGGTCGCCGACAAACTTGAAATCCGTTAAGGAGCATTCGTTTTATACATGATTTGGTATCCCGTCAGGCCCCACGTTGGGCGCCAATTATGTAACGACACTTTTTTCCTGGACAGCTCCTTGATGACCATAATCGTCCGAGAAGATCCTGCCAAACCTCATCGTCTGATACGGGTTACTGCATGGGCAAGCAAGCTGTAAGGGCTGGTCTGTATCGCCACCACAATCACCGATAGGCGATAGTAGTCACATGGAGGGTTTTGCTGAACGACGGTGCATCTAGTGATTGCTCGTACTAGCTCGCCAGGTTGGGGTGGGTTGTCGTCCATGCTCCATGAGCCTGAACATTATGCACATGGCTGGTAGATGGGGTTGAAAGGTCCATCTCCAGGTAAGCAGCAGGGGGGTTTGACATCAAAACTGGCTGGGGCCGTCTGGGGTGGCACTGGAGCGAAACTATAAGTCGATGCAGTAAGCAATAGGGCATAGCTAAGGGAGGGCCATAAGGCAAACTTAACCCTTCCCTTATAGGCTCTAATCAAGGCAGTTTGGAGGACAGCAAGAGGGGTGACCCCCCCTCCATTCAGATGAAGTCGCCCCTGGTGAAGACATGGTCACAGAGCCCCTCATAGGTGAGTCTAGCCTATCATGATGGTGATTAGTAAAGTTTTCAGAACGGACCGGATGGACTTAGACAGCCTATTCAAGGGGAACGTTAAGAATACGGAAGGTCCCGTATTATGTGACGTAGTAAAGGGTTGCAATGTGGTTGAACGGCTGACGGTTTGAAGAGTATCGTATGTAGGTAAATAGGTTGGTATATAGGTAGTATGCGGCTGAAACCGAATAGGCTTCTACGATATATATATGAAGACCTTTAAGAAGCCGAGAGCTCGTGTGACTCACGATGTGTCTTTGATCATATCGTGGTATATAAGAGTATAGGTTGACATAAGAATATAGTATAGTATGTAATTGCTATTTGCCTAAAGCTAGTGAAACTTAGCACGATAGATGTATAACACCCTAAAGAAGCTATGAGTTCGTGTGAATCACTATATCTATTTGTTCAGGTCGTAGTATATAATAGTATAGGTTGATGTAAGCATATAGTATGGGTATATAGTTGATATTTACCTAAGGTTAAAGAAACTTAACACGATATATGTAAAACACCATAAAGAAGCTATGAGGTCGTGTAAGTCACGATAGCTAATTGTTCATATCGTAGTATATAGGGATATAGGTTGATGTAAGTATATAGTATGGGTATATAGTTGATATTTACCTAAAGCTAAAGAAACTTAACACGATATATGAAAAAAAAACCATAAAGAACTATGAGGTCGTGAGAATCACGATAGCTATTTGTTCATATAGTAGTATATAAGGATATGAGTTGATAAGGAGTAAATGATATATGTATATAAATGGGGTTTGCCTAGAGCTAGTGAAGCTTAACACGATATATGTAGAAGCACCATAAGGAAGCCATGAGATCGTGTGAAGCACGATAGCTGTTTGTTCATATCGTAGTATATAAGAATATGGGTTGATGCAAGTATATAGTATATGTATATAATTGCTATTTGCCTAAAGCTAGTGAAGCTTAACACGATATGGGTAAATCCACCATAAAGAAGCTACGAGTCCGTGTGAAGTACGATAGGTATTTGTTCATATCGTAGTATATAGGAATAGGGTTTGGTCTGAAATGAGTAGCCACTGTTCGTTAGCTAAATGAATTTTGTGCACAGGTTATGTATGTGTCTCTTGTTTTTTCTGTTTTATTATTATTTTAAACCCCGCGTAATGTGGTCCGATTGAAAGGGGGTGGCTGGATATCGTTGGGCATGCGAACGGGAGATTAGGTTAGGGTGAAAGGAAGTGTGGAAAAATGGGGTTAGGGTACAGGTGAATTCCAGGGAAAAGGCAAATATATATAGAACAGAATTGAAAATCATGCGTTTTAAGAGACCGAATTTAGAAAAACATGCAGATACTTAGGTTGCGGAGGCAATGTTCCAGCATAGTCAATCTCAGGAGGGGAACACACATCCCAAAGCTTAGCATCAGTTTCCGATAGGTTACGTCTACAAGTTCTGCAAGGCTGTCCGTACTCCTTTGGCCCGGTGTATGAATGTGTTGGAGGTCACTTTGGGTTAATCCTTTTTATTTTAAGATGCAGGTGGTGCCGAGGCAACTGGTTTTCGAGAGTGGCAAGATTACTTTTTGTGGCAAATCCACGCTTCAATTGCCGTCGAATGTCCCGAGAGTACCGCAAGCTGTACCGCTATCCCGTTTTCCGATGTCGGGTGGATTTTGCTGTCGCTGCCTAAAAAGGAAGAATAAAGTCGATCTGCACCTTACTTAAACGGCAAGTTAGATCCGTGGCTCGCCTTTTCCTCTGCTTCTCGAGATTGTCGGGTCGTTGCAGGATTTCTTTTTTCCTTCGGTGGGAGTCTGTCGATGCCCACACTCACTCACTAACGCGTCCGCACCCGGGGACAGTTGAAGACGAAGAGACCCGATGATTGTTCTTTTCCTCGATCGTTCTTCTTCTTCTCCGATCTCATTTGCTAAATTGTGCCTTACTTTGACTGCTGGATGTCAACCTGAGCCTAAAGGGTTGAACAGAAGGTTGTTTTGGGTTTGGTGGTTTTGATTAGTTTGAAAATACGAACAAGTTCGTGAAACACGGGCGTTACACAAGAGCCCAGTTAGAACGCCAAAGTTCGACGTGAATCTTGGTGTTATTATAATTAACATTCTTTTTCGTTTCAAAACATCTTGTGTTTTCAAAGGTTATGTTCAGCCTTTTGGCAGCTTTAGAGGATGTGAAGGACGTTCTCGATCCTAGATCGATAAGAGATCTATCCTTTCTTCGGTGTTGGAGTTTGTGTTGATGAGTTTGGTTGCGAGCTCAATTCTGTAGCCACAGGGAATAACTAGTTAAGTCTAAAAACGAAATTATTCAGGGTAACACTTTCTTTCTATTTTTACAATTAAACTATTCCTGTAAATCCATTTTTTTGTGAAAAATTTAAATTTGTTGACATCTCAGTGATCAAATAAAATATGTATAACAATAACTTCTTTACAGTGCGTGTAAGTCTTGGGAGATGACCACAGTACACTTACCCCATTTTACTATTTTCCGACTTACCAAGTTATTCCTTGTGACCACAGACTTAACCCATGCTATGGAGAAGCGATTTGCCCATATCTTAAACGCGCTAATACGTAGACTTTGCACAAAAGGGCGAGTATCAACACCACAGTCGGTGTCCTGACCGGCCCAATCTTATGCTAAAAGAATCGATCTGTTCTCAAACGATTTCTGGAGAAGCTGCCTGGATGAAGAGGAGGAGAGACAGTCCTTCATCTTATCTGTACCTTTTCAGCTTTATCTTCTAAGAGGAAAGTTCATTTAGGAGCTTAATTCTTCAACAGTCTCAGTTACCTTGCCGCAACGGAGTTTGCGAAAATCCAACGCTTTATTATATGCTAGAAATGGTTTAGCAAGTAGAACCAGATTCAATACAACACAACGGACCAGCCTACCACCTACCTAGTCTATAGATAGATAGATAGTGAATCAATGGATATACATACGTTCAATCAAAGAGAATGAGATAGAGTGGAAGCGGACCGTATTCGAAAAGCAGCGTAATCTGTTTTCTCAGTCGACTTCTTAATTCTAAAAACATTAAACTGTAAATGCAGTAAAATCTCTTATTATTTGCAATAAACGTGGCGTGTGCTTTTATAGCGATGATTTTTATGAATTAAAGCAACATTTTGATGTCAAATTGTAGTAGTAAGAGCAATGCAAAATAGTGAATTTAACCGAATGAATAGTGCGAGTTTTATTTCTATTCGCCTACTTTGCATTGCATATTAATGTAGTAGTTTAACCACTAGGTCAAACTGTGTAATACAAGCTTTAGTGTTAAATTTTTTTATGCATTCATTCACTAAAGTAATTTCCTGATTGGTGCAAAAAACAAATATGTATATTTTGTATGTGAATCCGAGAAGTTCGTCAAAATCTTAATCGGTCTGAAATTAATTTTTACCCTTTCAAAGCATGCATAATATCTTTTTGCCCGTGAAACAGCAAATTTGATAAGGCGTAATTTTAAATCATCTCAATAGAAATTAAAAAAAAATATTTGAAAGTTTTCAAAATTTCCAGCTAAAACTATCTTAGAAAATATTATATAGTAGAAAAAATAGAAAACGGAAATATCCGATTAGAATATGCAGATACGGGTATTTTACTCAGCTTCTTGAAATAGAATTACGTTGAATACTTTATTTTTATTTATTTGTATTATATCTTATAATTTCTTTTCTTTTCGCTTAAATTAATACCACAAAGCTTCTCAATCTATATCCGATATAGAATTTAGCGCTGATTCAAACCAAATCCAAATTTAGTAATCGATTGAGACTGTGGAGGTGCTGAAACTCGATACGGTTTTACTTTATTATTTTAATAATACAGTATTGTGATCGAAATATATATTTTTTTTTTTGGGGGTCGTATGGTAGGGAGTGTTTTTCCTAACTATAGAACGGTTCATGCTAGAAAGTTGAAACTCGGTGTGTATATGTATGCACATCAACTAGAAAAGCAATTTTGATTAAAAAACAAATTCAAATATCTATTGGCGTTCAGAAGGGGGGCAAACAAAAATGATCTGTGAAAATAGAATGCATATTTTTCCACGATTCTCGTCATATCTACTAGCTCGTCCGAAATATTGAATTTAATTCTATTCTACGGATTCTTCGTATGAATACCTAGAAAGTGTTTTCAAGGTTTTTTGAAATTCGACCCCTAAGGGGATGTAAAGTTATTATATACTCATATCTCTCAGGTCTGATCAGATATCGACTATCTTATAACTTTCACGGGCTTGTTTAATAAACACCTATTCACAAGTTTTTCTCCTTTTATAACCCCTAGACTGCATTCCGGAATATGACCCAATTATGTAATTCATATGTTACGCCCTATTTTAACCACTTCCCGAACTTTTTGTTAGGTTTTCAGTCACATAGTAACCTACACCGCATCTTAGAATTGAACGCGTTCCGAACTTCTGCCGGAAAAATAATAAAGTTGCGCCCAGACAGTTCGCAGAAATTTTTGCTTATGAGATAGTTGGCGACTAGTCTCATGATTTGTTTTGTAGGTAGAAGAAGTTTACTTAAAGGGAGCAAAGACACAGACTATCTATAACAAAACAGGACGCTACGCAGTATTTTTGTTATAAAAATTTGACCTTGGTTTCTTTATTAATTAGGTGAGGGAAGTAGATACAGTGGCTCACAGCTTATTTCAACCAGCACTCGACGCATAAATTATTTATAAGAATTTTTCAGTTTCTATTGCCTTTGAAATTATTAATATAAATAGTGAACAGTGCGGAATGTTAAATAGGATCACTACTAAAGGATTTAACACTGAGCAGATGAGTTCTGTTATCAGATTCACTAACACCACCAGAGATACCATACAGTAGTTGATTTGTTATAGGCAACATTGCTGTTCTGGTAGATCACATCATAGCCTAACAGCACTCAAAAATTATTAACACCAACTAGTACACTACCATACCCGTCACGATTTCTGACTTCCCATCCCTAAGCTGACTGGATTGTACACTCTAAAAAGTGTATTAAAGGCTAAGTCCAGTTCAGTATCCTTAAAAAAAAAAAAACGCTTCTAATTTGTTTACTTTTAGTTGCGATTTTATAGTCGCGAATCTTCTTAACACTAATGGTGATTTCTTTTCTGCAAAAAAATGTGACCCGTTTCTGCCCTCAATTTTTGTTCTAGCAGTTCCGCTGTTCTATTCTCAAATTTTTTTTGACCTGCTAGAAAAAGGGGTTTGAGTCCGTGGCTAAAATTGACCTGAAAACTCGCGTTTCTTGCCCCGAAAATTTCGGCGGTGCAACTCCTTTAACCTCAAATGTGCGTAAGAAACGATGAAAATAAGAAAAAAATATCCTACGACACTGCGGCAAACGATTTAAAAGCATAAATTAAACTGTCCCACGGGTCATACGGTAATTAGAAATCATACGGAGTGTAGTGTAAATATATTTAAATTTTCATAATAGCTTTTTGACCTGAAAGCGTTCTATTGTAAATTGACCTGTCGGACGGAACTGTCAAAAAAGAGGGCAGAACTGCAATAATTTTGCATCTTTACAGGTCACATTTTTTTTGAGAAAAGAAATCACCATAAGATAAGGAATCTAATGTGGATACGCCGCGCTGTGTAAAAGCACAATTTTTTTAGTCCAAAATCAATTTGACTCATGAGCATTTTTTTTCGTGATCGGTTGACGAAGCGGGAATCATACGAAAACACAATACAATTATTTTTCACTAAATTAAAATCGACTAAAATTCAATGTAAAGCATACAAACTATAAAATAATACTAAAAAAAAAGATAAGGGGAAAAAAAAAGAAACCAACTTTAGGATCAAGTTAAGTTAAAAATTTAAAACTTACATTACATTAAAAAACTAAATAATAAATAAATAAAATTATTAAACAAAAAAAAAATAATAATAAAATGACAAGACGACAGGACAGACGGACAGAAAATTTAAATAATAATTAAATAATATAAACAAAAAAAAAGAATATCAGAACTATGAACAAAAATTAATGGGGCGAGTGCACATTTTTTTATTTTTTTCATTTTTTTATTTTTTTCATTATTTTCTTTTGTTTATTTTTCTAGCTTTTTTTTCGGATTGGATCTTTATTTTTTTTTCGCGCTTGTTTTGGGCATATTTTTATTATTATTGATTTTGTTACAGAGATGATGATAGGCTAGAAGGCCACAGGTAAAGTGAACCCGAGGGTTTAGCTCCTTTTGCCCCGAACCTTAATAAGGGGTCACGACGAATGTTTTCATTTTGGAATGTCGTGACTGAGCTAGGGTGGGCAGAGCAGGGCGCTAATAACACCAGAGCGCCCTGACAAATCGCGCAACTCCACCGCTTCTTGGTCTTTCACGACCTATTGGGAAGATATTCCAATTTTAAATACCGTGGAGTAAGCCGACACGAAATTTTTGTTGTCTAGGCCTAGGGTTTATGGTCTGAGGTAGAACAAGAACCACCCCACACTGCCGTAGCTAGTCCCGGCCGCCAGTAAGCGTGTCGCTTCCGTTCTACTTCAGCCACCAATTCGGACGTAGGTGGAATTGGCCCTTCTGTCCCGAACCTTCCTTTTCCTTTCGACTATTTTGACTTTTTCAAGTCGAAATAGTCCTTCCAAGGCCTCAAACACAACACCGTTTGAGAGCGAGTGCAGAAAAGTTTAAAAAAGTGTACGCAAAAAGAGTATGCAAAAAGAACAAACATACTAGGCGCGTTTTTTTCAACTGGATCAAGATCAAGATCATTCGTTTTACATTGACATTTTTTTTTTTTTTTTTTTTTTTTTTTTTTTTAGTTTATATACGTATGTCTAACATCTTATACTTTACTGTTTAGAGAACAGATAATTCAAAATCTTAACAGCTAAATTAAACCTAGTTAGCACAGCAAAGCAAAACATAAAGCGTATTTAAATGTCAATTATTTTAGCAATTTCACAGATGGCGCCATGCGATTCATTACAATTCAATTTGTAGCCGGTATTTGCACCCAACAGAAAAAAAAATTAGAAAAAATAATAAAAAATTAGAAAAAATTAGAAAAAATGATAAAAATGTGATAAATAATGATAAATAATTTTAGCGGTACCAACCGTTAGGTTGTTCTAGTGCTAACTACTTGATTAAAAGACTTGTCCTACTTGGACGATGGCTCGAATTCAACTAGTTTATTTCACATTTCATACCTAAAACTAAACTTAAAGCTAACGGACAATAAATGATAGTAGCGGGTGGAATTCGAGAGCTCGTAGTGCGACATTGATTTTATGTTGCTACATCACCCTCCCCTTAGCTGAGGGTCACATTTTTTTTGAGAAAAGAAATCACCATAAGATAAGGAATCTAATGTGGATACGCCGCGCTGTGTAAAAGCACAATTTTTTTAGTCCAAAATCAATTTGACAGGTATACGTGACAGGTCTTGTCAAAAACACACGTGAAATAATTTTAAAGGAATGTCGTTATTTGTTTTTATGTCATGGTAACCTTAAACGGCTTGTGTCTTGGCTCCATTGGCGTAGCTAAAAAACATTATCGAGACGAGGTCCGGCAGTTTGATTTCGCTAGACTTTTCTTGACCCGTGTCAGCGTGGAAATAATGTATATTATATTAATTGACTAATCCTAGCACAACTTTATTATCTTGAAGCTTAACTGCTGCTATTAAACAGAAATTGATTAACACCGTTTTCTATTTTTAGGGGTAGTATGGACGACGATGAGACAACAGTGTGACATGATTTTTGTGACGTTCAATTGAAAATTCTGTATTGAATTTTAATTTTACATTGATATAAGATATTAGCCATAACGGTAACTTTTTAATGTGAGTTTTAGTAAAAGTAAAACAAATTTAATTTGAATATTTTCGGGGCTAGTAAATTTTAATTGTGGAATGCACAATTTACTATTAATTAAAAACATTCCAAATAAATATACATTTGTTTAATATTTCAGTTCAAATTATATTATGTATAATTATTACAAAATTGTAGACTAGATATATTAAGTCAGTTTTCTTGTACTCTGTAGTTTTAATTTCTTTCCGTTTAGTTAAGTTTATTTATACTGATTTTAATGAAAGCGGAAGTAGTACGGAACTCCAAAATATTTTTATATAATATATTTTAGAGCCAAGTAATTGGTTAATCTTTTAAGTAATATTTGACTGATAGTGTATATGTGTATTGTGTCATTTGAAAAGAGATTATATAATAAAAATTCTTTAATAAGAATTCGTATCTAAAATAATCGCCATAAATGGATTGATTTACTTCTTGTATTGATTCAATCTTCTATCACTAATATATAAGCATAACTTAATATTGTACATAGCATAATTTAGGATATAATTTTTTAAGACTAATGGCAGAATATGTAGTTGTCAACGCATTAAAATACAAATGTACTGCAAATAATCCTATATTAGCATAGGAATTATATTTAACATAACAGAGTGTTTTAATTAAATACTGATGATGTACTTTTCATATATTTCAGAGTTTCTTGTTTAATGTATACATGAATGTAGTTGTTTTTCAATGTATAAAGACAGAATTTGCAATCTCTCCACCATTAAGTTATAAATATATAAGTTGTAAAAATTATGCAAATAATTGGTTTGCATGGCTGGACCACACGTACACACGACCATAGAAAGCCAGTAGGTTTCACCCTGTGGTCTATTCTCTGTACAGTTACAATTTTAGCGGAGTCACAATTATAGAAAATATCGGAAGTCCGTGACACAATAAAAGCAAATTTTTTTTTAGAAAGCACAGCATCATATGACGCTTTTTTAAATTAAAGCAGTGCTGCTTTTTCGTTCGAAACATCCGCTTCAGTACTACCAAAATAAGTCCCTTAACAATTGAGAATGTTGTCAGCAATGGAATTGTCAGGGGTGCCAAAATTATTTCCATGTACTCGTATTTACTAATCATGTTAAATTGAAAACTCACAAGACTCAATTGAAACAAAATATTTTCCTCCGCTCAAACAAGAGTCTAAAATACTTAAATAGTTGTGACTGTTAACAGTGGGCATGAACACATTTCTCGCAACTTCTGCTTTTATTTAAATTTATTAAGCAGAGTAGAAAGCGGCACTGCTTTCGCTGCTGCTTTACTTGTGTCACATCCTGAAGATCGAGAAAGCAGCAGAAGACCTCTGCTTTCGTCGCTGCTTTCATTTAAGGGGGCTCATATGAGTAAAACATTTTTGTATTTTCAAAATTTTTTTTCGCTCATCTTAAAGTTTATAGTCTCAAGAATGTTGTCTGTAAATTTCATATTGAAATTCCAATAATTGTGCAATTACCGGGATGGGCCCTTCGTGAATTCTCTATATAGCACGTCATTCAAACGCGATTATCTCGAAACATACTTTTCAAAGGCGGCTCCCAAAATCTTCGGAAAAAGGCTGAACCGACTACTTCCAAAATTTCACACTTTATTCTTGAGTTGGTGGGTCGTCGCGAGCCGCTGGCAACACAGTTGGGTTCGCAATACGATGCCAACAACTGCTGCAACGACACACACACCAGCACCGGACCAGAACGAATTTCTAAACGGTAATTTCGGTTTGAGGGTTTTGCGTTGGAGCTGGTCTTGATCGGTGTTAAAAAAACGGGATAAGGTCGGAAGTAAATCTGAAACTTTTTTTTTGATTTAAGCAATCGAATGATCGTTCGTCGGTGGCGAACCGAACCGTCCAAGGAAGTTCGCACGAAGGATTTTTTTTGTATTCCGACTTTTGATTGAAAAGCGAAAAAGGTAACTCGCTTGCCACTAGAAAAACGGTTTTCGACGAAATAGAGGAGCAGGGGAGAGTCTTTCGCGGATCTTTTGGCGATTTGACGGCGGCTAGGTCACGGGACTTCGAAAAGTGACATTGGGAGGGAAGTGGGGTGCTGAAGACAGTTTCAGTCGTACAGTCGGATCTTTCATTTTGCCAATTTTTTTTTTTTTCGGGACATCGAAATTTCTCGGAGCAATTTCGGACGTGCAATAGAAATAACGTCGCGCGTATAAATTCTCGGATTACGAAAATCCACGTCTACTGCTGCTGAGAGACGTCTTAACCTTCCCCTGGTTTGGCTACTGTTCCGCAACCCGAGCCTCATCTTTTTGAAATCGGACTCGCCTTCGAGTGTCGTGAAATGTCTCGCGTTTGCAGTGTGTTAACGTAAAAATCAAAATTTGACCGATTGCCGACCGCTAACAATCAGCAGAAAAGAAATAAAGAAGGCGCATGTAGTTACGTTGTAGAGACGCGAATCGGTTGAATGAGTGTATGTGCGCGCACAGTGACCCTGGAGTGAGAAGTGTGGAAAAATTTGGCTTGCTAAGAGGGTGAAAACGCCTGCCGAGAAGCGAATTGTCGTGGAATCGTTTGAATCGCCTGTTGAATTCCATAAAGGAAATTACGTGTGTGAATTAATAAGATGCAAGAGAAGTAAAAGAAAGAAAAATTAGGAGAATTATAACAAATCGTGGTTTCTGGTATAATACGACACAATTCTCATAATAAATCGACCTAACCTAGAATCCGCGATCGAATATTGCGCGATCTTACACGCGAGTGGCGAAAGATTTTGGCGATTAAATCATCGGAAACTACGACACACAAAAAAAAAGTTTAATTCAAGGGTCAAGCCTAGACAAATAGTTCGGCGAATCCTATTTTTGTAGAAACTACAAAAGTCTTCACGCTTTGCTCAATTCGAGAAAAACCTCAATCCAGCCTAATCCAATTCGGATATTTATGCTGTGATTATTAAGTGGAAGTATAGTTTCGGCTGTGACAAATATTTTATATTACGGTCAACGCCTTTATCACAATTCGGAAAAGTCGCTAACAAATCGCAATCGCTAATATCGTGAATCAGACCAAAGCCTGACTTATTGCTACTGCTATTGTGGCCGCGATGCATGTTCCACCGGGCGCTCTTGTTTTGAAGTTGGAAAATAGGCCGAAATTTAAAAGTGCTATCTAATAATTCGAAGCATAAAAATTGAAATTTTGAATGGATGCATGACTGATCGTCAAAGGATTAGGAAAGAGAAAGCATGAATTAAGCAAAAGTTTAAAAATAAAACAACAAATGAATACAAAAAGGGAAAAAATTAAAAACTTAGAAAAATTTGAATTTTATAAATAAAATATTAAATTAAAAATCAAAATTTAATAAATATATAAATCATAAAATGACAAAACTGACAGGACCGACGAGGACTGTAATAACATAAAAAAAATAAAAACAAATTGTTGAACGAGAATTAATAAAAACAAATTTTTGAACGAGAATTAAAAAGAAAATTCATGGGGTAAGTTTTTCTATTTTTTGATTTTTTTTGTTTTCTTGATTTTCTTTTTTTTTGCATTTTGTCTATTTATTTTTTCTTTTCGTTCTTTTGATTTCGTCAAAATGATATACGGCTAAAGGCCCTGTTTAATATGAACCCAATCGTCTAGCGCCTTAGCCCCGAACCTCAATAAGGGGCCACGACGCTAAAATGTTTTGAGGACAGTCGTGGCTGAGGTAGGGTGGGCAGAACAGGGCGCTACTTACACCTAAGCGCCCTGACAAATCGTGAAGTCGCGCAACTCCACCGCTTCTTGGTCTTTCATGACCTATTGGGAAGATATTCCAATTTTAAACACCCTGGAGTAAGCCGACACGAAATTTTTGTTGTGTAGGTCTAGGGTTTATAGTCTGAGGTAGAACAAGAACCACCCCACACTGCCGTAGGTAGTCGCGGCCGCCAGCAAGCGTGTCGCTTCCGTTCTACTTCAGCCACCAGTTCAGATGTAGGAGGAATTGGCCCATTCTGTCCCGAACCTTTACCCATCCTTCGACTATTTTGACTTTCTCAAGTCAAAATAGTTTTTCCAAGGCCTCAAACACAACAGAGTAGGCACTCCCCTTCGCTGCGTAGGATTTTTTTTTTATCTTATTTACCTTTTTTTCAAGCATTAAGGTAAAAAACTGAAAATAAAGTTTAATCGGCCGCCATTTTATGAAAATTTTAGTTTTCCAAAAACCCCTACGTAGCGAAGGGCATGATACTTTTCATTTTCAGAATCATTTTGAAATTTTTATTTTGGATCAACGTGCGAGCGACGGACATTGTTTGTGCCGACCCTGACAGTAGCGCCCCTGGTTGATGTATATTTATAAAAAAAAAATTATTAGCGTACCTCAACATACATATATACTTTCGAATAAAACCAATCTGAATAAAATCGATCAAATAGTTCTTGAGATAATAATTTCTAAAATTCACCTTATTTTTCAGCTTTCTACTCATAAGAGCCCCTTTAAATAGGAGTCAAATGTTTCAACCACAATGCTCCCGTTCCGTTCCGTTTAGCTGTCAAAGTAGACCTAATGTGCTGGCCATGTAAATGCACACAACGGTCGTAACGGGACGGAACGGACGAGTTGACCCTTGGATTATGTACCTAAAAAGATTGGACATACCCCAATAAAAAACAGCCAACTTGTTCTATGCGCATGTCGAAGTAAAAGCTGCATGGGCTAACGTAACTGATTATTTTAGGGTCAACGTTTTTGCAGGCCTTTTAAATTTTTTTTGCGTTTATTATATTGCATAAACATAATGTAGTCACGATCAGCTGTAAGTCAATCGTATTATACTCTAGATGAGGACGATTTTGCCCATTAACGAACTTAGCCTTACAAATTCGATCAAACATCCAGATTCTAAATTTCAAGACCATAGGTCAAGGTGGTCTTGAGTTATCATGTTAACGGACAGACGGGCGAACGAATTTGGAGATCTCCAAATAAGCACAAAATAACATTTAACTTTTTTTGGTCTGAGGCTTGGATCTAAACGTTACAAGCTTTTGAGCTGGATTAAACTTATTATACTCTCTTTGTAATCTATATATGTATGCTTTACAGATGCATGTTATTTTATTATATATGTACATATTTACCTATGATCTGTACGATTATGTCACTGAAATCTCGGCGAAATACCAGGAAACGAGTAGCTTTGTAAATTCGTACTTTTTTGATAAACACAAAATCTCGATATTTCGTCAGACTTATTTTTTAAAAATAATGCAATCATTTTTCTATTATTAATTTAATGAGAAGGTTACATAGTTGTGAATTCAAGGCAGACTAGTCATCGAAAAGTTACATTGTTGTGAACTCAAGATTTCTTTCGATTTGTACAGGAATGTATATTTTAGTAAAAAAAAAAATTTCTAAGTGCAATTGCATGTTCGAAATGTTCACCTTTATGACGCTTTTGGCGTTTGTGGCCCCAAATATAATGTTATTTTGCTACGCCATTGAATCCAAGATCCAAGCCGATCAGGATATCATGGCAACCAATAAAAATAATCAACAAAATATTCCTTCATAATTATTTTACGTGTGCTTTTGACACGCAAGATCCCTTGGCATCCTTGGTTTTTTTTTGGTCTCTATTTTTTTCGTGCTTTTACAGTGGGGTATCCTATCCTTAGTTACCTAATCAAAGAGTTGACCAAAATTCAACTTTTACGAATCACATAACCTCACTTGTCGTGACGGAACGGAAGCATTGTGTTCGGGGCTGAACAAATTCTGCTTCTGCCGTTGTTGTGTCGCCGCTGTCAGAACGTTAAAAAGTCTATGTGGAGCTGTTGCGATTACAATTCAACTTTGCGATGAATTGTGATCGCATCAGCTCGACTGCGACCAACTTCACGGGGGAGAGATCGCTTTTCGTTGGTGTGCGTGCGGTTCGTAGTTTTTTTTTTTTTTTTTTTTGGAGAAAAAGCGCGTCGGTCTTCTATTTGAGTGAACCATTTTAATTTCTTCGATTTCCATTCCGAAGTAATTTCCTGAATTATATTTTCTGTGATTTTTTCGTTTAGAAGTTGTGAAACTTGAATAGTATCGGGGAAAATAGAGTATACGTTCCTTTTTTGTTTTCAAAGCCGGTCATTCTTAACCTTAACTTTTTTTTTTTTTTTTTTTTTTCAGTTTATATACGTATGTCTAACATCTTATACTTTACTGTTTAGAGAACAGATAATTCAAAATCTTAACAGCTAAATTAAACCTAGTTAGCACAGCAAAGCAAAACATAAAGCGTATTTAAATGTCAATTATTTTAGCAATTTCACAGATGGCGCCATGAGATTCATTACAATTCAATTTGTAGCCGGTATTTGCACCCAACCGAAAAAAAAATTAGAAAAAATAATAAAAAATTAGAAAAAATGAGAAAAATGATAAAAAATGATAAAAATGTGATAAATAATGATAAATAATTTTAGCGGTACCAACCGTTAGGTTGTTCTAGCGGTACCAACCGTTAGGTTGTTCTAGCGCTAACTACTTGATTAAAAGACTTGTCCTACTTGGACGATGGCTCGAATTCAACTAGTTTATTTCACATTTCATACCTAAAACTAAACTTAAAGCTAACGGACAATAAATGATAGTAGCGGGTGGAATTCGAGAGCTCGTAGTGCGACATTGATTTTATGTTGCTACATCACCCTCCCCTTAGCTGAGGGCTCAGGAGGCGTTTAATAGTGTTGATGTATTATCATTCATTGCTTGAGAAGAAAAAAATAAAAATAACAATAATATTATTGCATTTGTTTATACTTATTGATTGCGCAAGCTTTTTTTGTGTTTTGTTATTTGGATTTGTTAATATTCATATTTCGTTATTTGCCTCTTTTTCAAAATGAACTCTTTTAATTGTAGATTCATTGCTTGAGTCTATAGTGAAAGCTGGTTTTAGCCTATCGATTGAGATCGAAACATTTTTATTATCCTTATGGATAATAAAGGATTTTCGGTTTCGTCGTATTACTCGGTATGGACCCTGGTAAGGAGGTTTTAGTCCGGGTTTTATGCCTTCAACTCTGATGAATACTTGATCGCATGCAGGTCTTTAGGTATGTAAGCGGGGGTACATGATTTCCTCGTGTCTGTTGGTTTTAATTGTGTCATTCGTTCGCGCAGGGATGAAACGAAATGGCTTGGGTCATTGTCATATATGTTTGTATCAGGAGTGAAAAATTCTGCCGGGAGTTTTACTTATTTTAATCCAAATAACAAAATACAAAAAAAGCTTGCGCAATCAATAAGTATAAACAAATGCAATAGTATTATTATTATTTTTATTTTTATTTTTTTCTTCTCAAGCAATGAATGATAATACATCAACACTATTAAACGCCTCCTGAGCCCTCAGCTAAGGGGAGGGTGATGTAGCAACATAAAATCAATGTCGCACTACGAGCTCTCGAATTCCACCCGCTACTATCATTTATTGTCCGTTAGCTAATTCTGCTGGTGAGCATTTAAGATCTTGTTTAAATGTTGCGCGTTCACTCCAGTTGCAATCAGATTCGCGACATTTTAGCGAAGTTTTTAGTTGTCGGTGAAACCTTTCAACGAGGCCGTTTGCTTGTGGATGATAGCTGCTCGTTCGTATACGATGGGATCCGAGGATCGCGGATAGTTCGTTGAATAACTTAGATTCAAATTGTGAACCTTGATCCGTCGTGATGTGAGCGGGTGCACCGAATCTACTAATGTATTCCGTAAAGAATTTTTTAGCTATTGTTGTCGCTGATATGTCTCGTAGAGGATATGCTTCTGGCCAGCGAGTAAAACGGTCAATTATAGTCAGTATATAAGAATATCCTTTAGGAGTTTTTAATGGTCCTGCAATGTCCATGTGGACGTGTTCGAATCTTTGATTAGGTGGGGTAAAATTTTCTAAAGGAGATTTGGTATGCCTATTGATTTTAGAACGTTGGCAGGAAAGACAATTTTGTGTCCAGTGTTTTATGTCCGTATGCATCTTCGGCCAGAAGTATCGATCTGAGATAAGTTTGCGTGATCCGCGAATGCCAGGGTGTGATAATGAGTGTAGTGATTCGAAGACTGGTTGTCGAAGATCTATTGGTACGTATGGTCGAGCTTGTTTGCTAGATACTTCGCACCATAAAGAGTCAACAATAGTGGGCATGTAACGTTCTTCGAGGGTAAATTTTGAATTTGTTGGTTTGTCTTTTGCTTGTAGGGATGGGCCCTTCGTGAATTCTCTATATAGCACGTCATTCAAACGCGATTATCTCGAAACATACTTTTCAAAGGCGGCTCCCAAAATCTTCGGAAAAAGGCTGAACCGACTACTTCCAAAATTTCACACTTTATTCTTGAGTTGGTGGGTCGTCGCGAGCCGCTGGCAACACAGTTGGGTTCGCAATACGATGCCAACAACTGCTGCAACGACACACACACCAGCACCGGACCAGAACGAATTTCTAAACGGTAATTTCGGTTTGAGGGTTTTGCGTTGGAGCTGGTCTTGATCGGTGTTAAAAAAACGGGATAAGGTCGGAAGTAAATCTGAAACTTTTTTTTTGATTTAAGCAATCGAATGATCGTTCGTCGGTGGCGAACCGAACCGTCCAAGGAAGTTCGCACGAAGGATTTTTTTTGTATTCCGACTTTTGATTGTAAAGCGAAAAAGGTAACTCGCTTGCCACTAGAAAAACGGTTTTCGACGAAATAGAGGAGCAGGGGAGAGTCTTTCGCGGATCTTTTGGCGATTTGACGGCGGCTAGGTCACGGGACTTCGAAAAGTGACATTGGGAGGGAAGTGGGGTGCTGAAGACAGTTTCAGTCGTACAGTCGGATCTTTCATTTTGCCAATTTTTTTTTTTTTCGGGACATCGAAATTTCTCGGAGCAATTTCGGACGTGCAATAGAAATAACGTCGCGCGTATAAATTCTCGGATTACGAAAATCCACGTCTACTGCTGCTGAGAGACGTCTTAACCTTCCCCTGGTTTGGCTACTGTTCCGCAACCCGAGCCTCATCTTTTTGAAATCGGACTCGCCTTCGAGTGTCGTGAAATGTCTCGCGTTTGCAGTGTGTTAACGTAAAAATCAAAATTTGACCGATTGCCGACCGCTAACAATCAGCAGAAAAGAAATAAAGAAGGCGCATGTAGTTACGTTGTAGAGACGCGAATCGGTTGAATGAGTGTATGTGCGCGCACAGTGACCCTGGAGTGAGAAGTGTGGAAAAATTTGGCTTGCTAAGAGGGTGAAAACGCCTGCCGAGAAGCGAATTGTCGTGGAATCGTTTGAATCGCCTGTTGAATTCCATAAAGGAAATTACGTGTGTGAATTAATAAGATGCAAGAGAAGTAAAAGAAAGAAAAATTAGGAGAATTATAACAAATCGTGGTTTCTGGTATAATACGACACAATTCTCATAATAAATCGACCTAACCTAGAATCCGCGATCGAATATTGCGCGATCTTACACGCGAGTGGCGAAAGATTTTGGCGATTAAATCATCGGAAACTACGACACACAAAAAAAAAGTTTAATTCAAGGGTCAAGCCTAGACAAATAGTTCGGCGAATCCTATTTTTGTAGAAACTACAAAAGTCTTCACGCTTTGCTCAATTCGAGAAAAACCTCAATCCAGCCTAATCCAATTCGGATATTTATGCTGTGATTATTAAGTGGAAGTATAGTTTCGGCTGTGACAAATATTTTATATTACGGTCAACGCCTTTATCACAATTCGGAAAAGTCGCTAACAAATCGCAATCGCTAATATCGTGAATCAGACCAAAGCCTGACTTATTGCTACTGCTATTGTGGCCGCGATGCATGTTCCACCGGGCGCTCTTGTTTTGAAGTTGGAAAATAGGCCGAAATTTAAAAGTGCCATCTAATAATTCGAAGCATAAAAATTGAAATTTTGAATGGATGCATGACTGATCGTCAAAGGATTAGGAAAGAGAAAGCATGAATTAAGCAAAAGTTTAAAAATAAAACAACAAATGAATACAAAAAGGGAAAAAATTAAAAACTTAGAAAAATTTGAATTTTATAAATAAAATATTAAATTAAAAATCAAAATTTAATAAATATATAAATCATAAAATGACAAAACTGACAGGACCGACGAGGACTGTAATAACATAAAAAAAATAAAAACAAATTGTTGAACGAGAATTAATAAAAACAAATTTTTGAACGAGAATTAAAAAGAAAATTCATGGGGTAAGTTTTTCTATTTTTTGATTTTTTTTGTTTTCTTGATTTTCTTTTTTTTTGCATTTTGTCTATTTATTTTTTCTTTTCGTTCTTTTGATTTCGTCAAAATGATATACGGCTAAAGGCCCTGTTTAATATGAACCCAATCGTCTAGCGCCTTAGCCCCGAACCTCAATAAGGGGCCACGACGCTAAAATGTTTTGAGGACAGTCGTGGCTGAGGTAGGGTGAGCAGAACAGGGCGCTACTTACACCTAAGCGCCCTGACAAATCGTGAAGTCGCGCAACTCCACCGCTTCTTGGTCTTTCATGACCTATTGGGAAGATATTCCAATTTTAAACACCCTGGAGTAAGCCGACACGAAATTTTTGTTGTGTAGGTCTAGGGTTTATAGTCTGAGGTAGAACAAGAACCACCCCACACTGCCGTAGGTAGTCGCGGCCGCCAGCAAGCGTGTCGCTTCCGTTCTACTTCAGCCACCAGTTCAGATGTAGGAGGAATTGGCCCATTCTGTCCCGAACCTTTACCCATCCTTCGACTATTTTGACTTTCTCAAGTCAAAATAGTTTTTCCAAGGCCTCAAACACAACAGAGTAGGCACTCCCCTTCGCTGCGTAGGATTTTTTTTTTATCTTATTTACCTTTTTTTCAAGCATTAAGGTAAAAAACTGAAAATAAAGTTTAATCGGCCGCCATTTTATGAAAATTTTAGTTTTCCAAAAACCCCTACGTAGCGAAGGGCATGATACTTTTCATTTTCAGAATCATTTTGAAATTTTTATTTTGGATCAACGTGCGAGCGACGGACATTGTTTGTGCCGACCCTGACAGTAGCGCCCCTGGTTGATGTATATTTATAAAAAAAAAATTATTAGCGTACCTCAACATACATATATACTTTCGAATAAAACCAATCTGAATAAAATCGATCAAATAGTTCTTGAGATAATAATTTCTAAAATTCACCTTATTTTTCAGCTTTCTACTCATAAGAGCCCCTTTAAATAGGAGTCAAATGTTTCAACCACAATGCTCCCGTTCCGTTCCGTTTAGCTGTCAAAGTAGACCTAATGTGCTGGCCATGTAAATGCACACAACGGTCGTAACGGGACGGAACGGACGAGTTGACCCTTGGATTATGTACCTAAAAAGATTGGACATACCCCAATAAAAAACAGCCAACTTGTTCTATGCGCATGTCGAAGTAAAAGCTGCATGGGCTAACGTAACTGATTATTTTAGGGTCAACGTTTTTGCAGGCCTTTTAAATTTTTTTTGCGTTTATTATATTGCATAAACATAATGTAGTCACGATCAGCTGTAAGTCAATCGTATTATACTCTAGATGAGGACGATTTTGCCCATTAACGAACTTAGCCTTACAAATTCGATCAAACATCCAGATTCTAAATTTCAAGACCATAGGTCAAGGTGGTCTTGAGTTATCATGTTAACGGACAGACGGGCGAACGAATTTGGAGATCTCCAAATAAGCACAAAATAACATTTAACTTTTTTTGGTCTGAGGCTTGGATCTAAACGTTACAAGCTTTTGAGCTGGATTAAAGTTATTATACTCTCTTTGTAATCTATATATGTATGCTTTACAGATGCATGTTATTTTATTATATATGTACATATTTACCTATGATCTGTACGATTATGTCACTGAAATCTCGGCGAAATACCAGGAAACGAGTAGCTTTGTAAATTCGTACTTTTTTGATAAACACAAAATCTCGATATTTCGTCAGACTTATTTTTTAAAAATAATGCAATCATTTTTCTATTATTAATTTAATGAGAAGGTTACATAGTTGTGAATTCAAGGCAGACTAGTCATCGAAAAGTTACATTGTTGTGAACTCAAGATTTCTTTCGATTTGTACAGGAATGTATATTTTAGTAAAAAAAAAAATTTCTAAGTGCAATTGCATGTTCGAAATGTTCACCTTTATGACGCTTTTGGCGTTTGTGGCCCCAAATATAATGTTATTTTGCTACGCCATTGAATCCAAGATCCAAGCCGATCAGGATATCATGGCAACCAATAAAAATAATCAACAAAATATTCCTTCATAATTATTTTACGTGTGCTTTTGACACGCAAGATCCCTTGGCATCCTTGGTTTTTTTTTGGTCTCTATTTTTTCGTGCTTTTACAGTGGGGTATCCTATCCTTAGTTACCTAATCAAAGAGTTGACCAAAATTCAACTTTTACGAATCACATAACCTCACTTGTCGTGACGGAACGGAAGCATTGTGTTCGGGGCTGAACAAATTCTGCTTCTGCCGTTGTTGTGTCGCCGCTGTCAGAACGTTAAAAAGTCTATGTGGAGCTGTTGCGATTACAATTCAACTTTGCGATGAATTGTGATCGCATCAGCTCGACTGCGACCAACTTCACGGGGGAGAGATCGCTTTTCGTTGGTGTGCGTGCGGTTCGTAGTTTTTTTTTTTTTTTTGGAGAAAAAGCGCGTCGGTCTTCTATTTGAGTGAACCATTTTAATTTCTTCGATTTCCATTCCGAAGTAATTTCCTGAATTATATTTTCTGTGATTTTTTCGTTTAGAAGTTGTGAAACTTGAATAGTATCGGGGAAAATAGAGTATACGTTCCTTTTTTGTTTTCAAAGCCGGTCATTCTTAACCTTAACTTTTTTTTTTTTTTTTTTTTTTCAGTTTATATACGTATGTCTAACATCTTATACTTTACTGTTTAGAGAACAGATAATTCAAAATCTTAACAGCTAAATTAAACCTAGTTAGCACAGCAAAGCAAAACATAAAGCGTATTTAAATGTCAATTATTTTAGCAATTTCACAGATGGCGCCATGAGATTCATTACAATTCAATTTGTAGCCGGTATTTGCACCCAACCGAAAAAAAAATTAGAAAAAATAATAAAAAATTAGAAAAAATGAGAAAAATGATAAAAAATGATAAAAATGTGATAAATAATGATAAATAATTTTAGCGGTACCAACCGTTAGGTTGTTCTAGCGGTACCAACCGTTAGGTTGTTCTAGCGCTAACTACTTGATTAAAAGACTTGTCCTACTTGGACGATGGCTCGAATTCAACTAGTTTATTTCACATTTCATACCTAAAACTAAACTTAAAGCTAACGGACAATAAATGATAGTAGCGGGTGGAATTCGAGAGCTCGTAGTGCGACATTGATTTTATGTTGCTACATCACCCTCCCCTTAGCTGAGGGCTCAGGAGGCGTTTAATAGTGTTGATGTATTATCATTCATTGCTTGAGAAGAAAAAAATAAAAATAACAATAATATTATTGCATTTGTTTATACTTATTGATTGCGCAAGCTTTTTTTGTATTTTGTTATTTGGATTTGTTAATATTCATATTTCGTTATTTGCCTCTTTTTCAAAATGAACTCTTTTAATTGTAGATTCATTGCTTGAGTCTATAGTGAAAGCTGGTTTTAGCCTATCGATTGAGATCGAAACATTTTTATTATCCTTATGGATAATAAAGGATTTTCGGTTTCGTCGTATTACTCGGTATGGACCCTGGTAAGGAGGTTTTAGTCCGGGTTTTATGCCTTCAACTCTGATGAATACTTGATCGCATGTATGCAGGTCTTTAGGTATGTAAGCGGGGGTACATGATTTCCTCGTGTCTGTTGGTTTTAATTGTGTCATTCGTTCGCGCAGGGATGAAACGAAATGGCTTGGGTCATTGTCATATATGTTTGTATCAGGAGTGAAAAATTCTGCCGGGAGTTTTACTTATTTTAATCCAAATAACAAAATACAAAAAAAGCTTGCGCAATCAATAAGTATAAACAAATGCAATAATATTATTATTATTTTTATTTTTATTTTTTTCTTCTCAAGCAATGAATGATAATACATCAACACTATTAAACGCCTCCTGAGCCCTCAGCTAAGGGGAGGGTGATGTAGCAACATAAAATCAATGTCGCACTACGAGCTCTCGAATTCCACCCGCTACTATCATTTATTGTCCGTTAGCTAATTCTGCTGGTGAGCATTTAAGATCTTGTTTAAATGTTGCGCGTTCACTCCAGTTGCAATCAGATTCGCGACATTTTAGCGAAGTTTTTAGTTGTCGGTGAAACCTTTCAACGAGGCCGTTTGCTTGTGGATGATAGCTGCTCGTTCGTATACGATGGGATCCGAGGATCGCGGATAGTTCGTTGAATAACTTAGATTCAAATTGTGAACCTTGATCCGTCGTGATGTGAGCGGGTGCACCGAATCTACTAATGTATTCCGTAAAGAATTTTTTAGCTATTGTTGTCGCTGATATGTCTCGTAGAGGATATGCTTCTGGCCAGCGAGTAAAACGGTCAATTATAGTCAGTATATAAGAATATCCTTTAGGAGTTTTTAATGGTCCTGCAATGTCCATGTGGACGTGTTCGAATCTTTGATTAGGTGGGGTAAAATTTTCTAAAGGAGATTTGGTATGCCTATTGATTTTAGAACGTTGGCAGGAAAGACAATTTTGTGTCCAGTGTTTTATGTCCGTATGCATCTTCGGCCAGAAGTATCGATCTGAGATAAGTTTGCGTGATCCGCGAATGCCAGGGTGTGATAATGAGTGTAGTGATTCGAAGACTGGTTGTCGAAGATCTATTGGTACGTATGGTCGAGCTTGTTTGCTAGATACTTCGCACCATAAAGAGTCAACAATAGTGGGCATGTAACGTTCTTCGAGGGTAAATTTTGAATTTGTTGGTTTGTCTTTTGCTTGTAATTCTTTCAATTCATTATCTGATTTTTGAGCTAGAAGCAATTTTTCTAATGTCACCTTGGTTTGTTTTATAGCGAATACGGCATCGTTATCAGGACGTGACAATAGGTCTGCCACGACGTTTTCTGAACCTTTGACATGACGTATGTCGCTTGTGTATTGCGCAATATATTCCAGGTGTCGGGTTTGTCTTGGACTTCTTTCTGTCTTTGAGAATAATGCATTGGTAAGTGGCTTATGGTCGGTGTATACCATGAAAGACCGCCCTTCTAGGAAGTGGCGAAAGTGTTTGATTGCTAAATAGATCCCTAACAGTTCCCTATCAAATGCGGAATATTTGCTCTCCGCGGGTGATAGTTTCTTAGAGAAGAATCCAAGTGGCTCCCAGCCGTTGTTGTATTGTCGAAGTACTGCTCCGACGGCTGTGTTAGAAGCGTCAGTATTTATGCTGAATTGTGCTTTCTCCAAAGGATGAGCTAAAATCACAGCATTGGACAGAGCATTTTTGATAGTTTTGAAACTTTCTTCGCATACGTTTGGCCAAAAATATTTTTTTTTTATGGTCTTTCTGTTTGAGAAGTTCTGTTAGGTGATTGTGTATTGGTGTTAGCATTTTGGACAGTTGAGGAATGAATCGATGGTAATAGTTTACCATTCCCACGAACTGCTGTATTTTGCGTGCCGAAGATGGGGAGGGCAATGTTGTTATGACTTCAACCCTGGATTTCGAAGGTAGAATCCCCGTTGCGTTGATTTCGTGTCCTAAAAAGGATAGTTCTGAAGCCCCGAACACGCATTTTGAGGATTTGATGTTGAGTCCATATTTGACTAATCGTTGGAAAAGACGTTCCAAGTGGCACTTGTACTCGGTTTCGTTTTTGCTTGCCACAAGTAAATCGTCAACATAAGCGAATGCAAAGTCTAAGTCCCTGATAACCTCGTTGATAAATCTTTGAAATGTGGCCCCTGCATTTCTGAGTCCAAACGGCATCCGGGTGAATTCGAATAGTCCGAATGGTGTAGCTACCGCAGTTTTGTGGACATCTTCGGGAGCTACTGGGATTTGATGGTAGGCCCTTACGAGGTCAATTTTAGAGAATATGGTGCACCCGTTTAAATACATTGAGAAACTATGTATGTGGGGAATAGGGTATCTGTCCGGTACGGTTATATTGTTAAGACGCCTATAGTCACCACATGGTCGCCAGTCCAAGCTATCTTTCTTTGGTTGCATGTTTAACGGTGAGGAAGTGCATGAATCTGACGGTCTGCATATACCCATTTGAATCATTTGATCGAATTCGAATTTCGCGGCTTTATGCTTAGTTGGATTAAGTCGCCGAGGCTTCGATGTGGGTAGTACGCCTGATGTGACAATATGGTGCTGTACTTTGTGTTTGATTGGGGTGTTGAAGTTTGGAGTCTCGCATATAGCACGAAATTTTCTTAATATCTCCCCGTATTCCGTGTTAATTGAGAAATGTCGAGGTGTAGGAGAGTTATTTTCGATACACGGTAATTTGGCAGATAGTTTGGTATGACCGTCGATGAGGATCTTTTTATGTAAGTCAACGACTATGTTGTGTTTGGTTAAGAAGTCTGCACCTAGTATAACTTTGTTTACGGAAGCTACAATGAAGGGGTGCACGAAATCTCGACGTAAGCCGATATTTAATTTCAGTAGTTTAGTCCCAAATGTTTTTATTGGGGTGCCATTAGCAGCGGTCAGAACAAGGTTGATATTTTGATTAGTTTGGGGATATTTGTTGTGTGGTATGATTGAGACTTCGGCCCCGGTATCGACAAGAAAACTAATATTGTTGTTACTATCTCTTACGAAAAGACGGCCAGGGGTTATGTTTTGCCTGCTACTGTCTGCCGTTACAACAGTAGGCGGACTTAGTTTTTTTTACTATGTATTCTTGATGTCTTTAGTGAAAGTACTTTCGTTAAAGGAGCAAGGGGATTGACACCTTTTTGAGTTGGATCCAAATTTTGTGTGGTACCAGCAAATCTCATCTCTACTTGTTGATCGGGACTTTTTTTCTTAGAATTGGATCGGTCACTTGACCTACTATAACGCTGAGAAGTGGTCAATTTTAGTGTGTCGATTGTTGCTCTGAGCTCTCTAATCTCAGAGTGTAAGCTTTGTGCGGTTTCGGCTGCGTCCGATGCTAATTTGACTGCGGAAACAAGGTGTGATCTGGACAAGGCGTCCCAGATCCTGTCCGCTAGTGCAATTAATTCACTTATGTTTTTATCGCTCTGGGGAATTAGAGCGATGGCGATTGAATGGGGCAGTTGTCGCATCCACAATTTTTTTACTAGTCCTTCACTAATTGTTGCACATGGGCCTGCTAGTTGTGATAGGTACCTGTAGAACTCGGATGGTTGCCGATCCCCCAATTCTTCGTTGCTCAGAATTTTTTCTAACCGTTTTTCATCACTTAGTGAGTGTCTGCTAATTAAGGTTGTTTTGAGATGAGAGTATAGATCTGATTCGGGTGGGTTTTGGAGAATGTCGATTACGCTTTCGATCACTTCCTGTGGAAGGGCTGCAATAATGTGATTGTATTTGCTCACGTCTTTTTTAATTTTCCCTATCGAAAATTGTGCTTCCACATGTATGAACCACACTGCTGACCAGAAGAGTGGTAGTTTGACGGAAAGCTCTGAGACATTTTCCTCTTTTACTGAAGTTGTTGGGTTGTTTTGGGTTGTTGTTTCTGTTTGGTTGGTGTTTGGGGTATTTTGATTTTTTTCGTCAGCCATAGCGACCAGCATTCAAACAAAGGAAGAACAAATTGTTAAATGATTGAAATTTTACGTATAGACTGAAACCAACGATTGTATAAAATTTTGGAGTGTTTATGGTTGACTGGTAGGTTAAAATTTTATTATTAAGACGTTGTAACGAAATATCAAGTCAACAATTTAGGTGAGTAAGGTTTGATGTTATTTAAATTAGTTTCACAATTTGGAACTATAATGGAAACCTGCGGTCAGCCTTTTCTTAAAGAAAAGGAAATACTGCCATACAAAAAAAATCTTACGCAATTTCAATAAGGAAAAAAAAAATCTGCCAACAGTCTGGGCGCAACTGTATTATTTTTCCGGCAGAAGTTCAGAACGCGTTCAATTCGGTGATGCGGTGTATGTTACTATGTGACTGAAAACCTAACAAAAAGTTCGGGAAGCGGTTAGAAAAGGGTGTAACATATGAATGAAATAATTGGGTCATATTCCGGGATGCGGTCTAGAGGTTGAAAAAAACAAAACTTAAAAATAGGTGATTATTAAACAAACCTGGGGAAGTGAAAAGATATTCGATATCTGATCAGACCTGATAAACATGGTGGAATTCATGAAAAAGTATACAACCAGTTTACACCCTCTTAGGGGTCGAATTTCAAAAAATCTTGAAAACACATTCTAGGTAATCACATGAAGAATCCGTAGATTAAAAATGAATTCAATATTTCGAAAGACCTAGTAGATATGACGAAAATCGTGAAAATATATGCATTTTATATTAACCGATATTTTTTTTTGCCCCCCCTTCTGAACGCCAATGAATATTTGATTTTTTTTTTATCAGAATTACTTTTTTAGTTAATTTACATATACGTACCGAGTTTCAACTTCCTAGCATAAGCCGTTCTGAAGTTAGGGAAAACACCCCCCACCACCGTACCATTCTACCCCTAAAAAAAAATTTATTTTTTCCACCATGCCACTACTATAGCTTTATCTAAATACCAAGTTTCAGCTTCCTATCATTATAGATTTTTAAGATATAAGCATCGAAACTTTTTCTTTCTCACCCTTCCCCACCCTCACCCTCTACACCCACACCCCCAAACTTTTTTTCCCTACTAGGGTTCTATTAGGCCTACTTCTGGTAAAAATTTGAAACATCCATCTTACACTGTTATTGAGATATGAATCGTGTTATTTTTGAAAAATTCTAATCCCTCCCACTTCCGTGCTCCTCCACCCCCTTCAAATATTTTACTTTGAGCAATCTTTATTTATCAAGCTTTATATCCCAACCGAATTTTGGTTTTCTGGTGCCACTGGCTTAGGAGATATCGTAGTGTTAAGTATTTTAGCCTCCACCCCCGTACGCCACTACCCCCACCCAAAAATTTTGTTTCAATCTACTCTCCTAGTATAACTACAGATATTTGTTAAGTTTTAATTGCTTGCTATTAATGGCTTAGGAGATATGGATTTTAAAATTTGTCGATCTCGGCATTTTTGCGTTTCGGACGCATTATTTCCCCCTCCACTCCCACACCCCTTCACCCATATCTGTTTTTTTTGCAAATGGGTCCATTATTAAAGCTCTATAGAAATTCTAAGTTTCAGCCTCCTAACACAAGCGGTTCCTGTGATCTAGAAACCTAAATTTTTCGTCTAAAACGCTTCCCCCGCCTTCCCCCTTACACCTCCTCCCCTGAAAATAATGTCAATTCAAGGGGTTCACCAAGTCTATTCTTAGAAAAAATTTTAATTTAATAGCTCCACTGGTTTGAGAGCTATTAGCCTTCAAAGATTTTGGGGCGGTCGACGTACGGCGCACGGCGTACAGACGGAGTGAAAATTTGTATTGCTTTTTTCGCGTCTACTAGTCATGAAACGTGGAAAAAAAATTTTGAGGGCAGCAAATTTTTTTTTTTTAAAAATCGATAACAATGCTGTATTATAAATAATACAGTAAAATGTAACACAGCAATATTTAAAAAAAAAAAAATATGTAATAATCCTGTGGTTGTTTAATCAGTTTCGCGGTATTATAGTTGAAGAACTTATTTATGAGAGTGTACTTGGTCGCGTTGATTCCACCTTCACTTTTACATGCGGTATTACCTTTTTTTTCGGATAACAGTTTAAAATTTCGTTTAGCGGTCACTTTTATTTGATCATTATGAATTTATGTATTTATTTATTGGAAATTTTATATAAGGTATTGTGATTGTTACTTATGAATGTTTGATTGACATATGGAGTAAAATTTTGTGTTAAGAACGTACTATGTACTATATGTATGTAATTAAAAGAAAAAAAATGTTTTTTTTTTATACTTGATGGTCCTTGGCGTGTTTCATGATGTGTAACTTCCTTTGATTGGTGCTGTGATTGATTTGTTCGATGAGTTGTCGATTCTTCTTTAATCCAATGTGGGAGCGATGTTGATGAAATTGGCGGCGATTAATTTCGAAGCCTTATAGGACAGGCGTTTTATGGTGAAATCGAGCGAATGTAACTTGTAGGTGAAGTAGCCGCTGTTCGAATGTAGATGACTTTGCTATCACTTTTCTTAAGATATCTCCCGTCGTTGAAATTCCGTGAATATCCCTGTGTCTGTTGCAGGTTTTAAGTTTAACTTTAAATTTAACTTTGGAAAAATTGCTAGCAAGCTATAATGCTTTATTACGGTTTTTCCCCGTGGAAAAACTGTTTGATCCCCTCACGACAACGGGGCGAACGGATCCTTGTCCGGCCGAACCCAGAGAAGGGTCGTGGGCGCCAGTGGTTCCTGAATTTAAGGAACCCGTTCTCACAAAGTTTCCCCGACCGAACCACTAGTTCGAGGAAATATCAAATCTAGTCACTACCACCCGACACGGAGAAGAAGCTGGAACACGTCACAAACAGCAAAAGAAAGAAACGTACTTCGATTTTCGAGTATAATTAAAATGACGAGAGTTAATTCAAAAATTTAAAGTATGCAAATAATTAATATAAATTTACTAGTCTCTAAAATGCGCTAAACTACCTCAACCCTATACCTTCTAACCTAGGGCGCCGCTGGTGCGTTGTCCCGCGATGCTTGTTCTCAGGCACTCCTCCGGACAGCTTCTTCGACGACAGCTGTATTCTTCAAATCAATCTTACCACCTCACTTCGCTTCGGTAACTCGCCAATCCGATTTCCTTACACCACTTCCTTTACTTTCTCGTTCGCTTCACGCGTTCCGTCCTACAACCTTCCAGCTCCGCACCCGCAGTTTTAAGAGCCCGTTTCACTGCCAATTACCTTCCGCGAAATCTCGCCAAGCTTCCATATCCCCGTTTCCTCGCGAATAATTCCGATTTAAGTTTGCACCAGGTCAACGATCGTTTTTCGTATCCACTTTGCACAAGGTCAACGAGCGCTTTTTTTCGTACTCACTTTCCCTTTCTCTCAGGTGCAGATTAATTGCAAAGCCCACCTTTAATAAATACTTCTTTTAGCTTTTAATACTTCATCATGGATCCAAACCATCGGGTTGCCTTATCGACTCCACTTTCGCGATCGCGCAGTGCTCGTCCATGTTGATTGTTTACATCGTTGGTTGACGTTTCTTGTTGTTATGTTTACGTTGTGCGGTGTTGTGCTGTGTTTATTGTTTAGATACTTGTCTACTGTGTTCCCTGTGTTTTGTTCGTACTTGTTTAATTGTTATCGTGCTCGGTGGTAGTTCGTTTGTTTTAGTTTACTTCCAAACATACTCAGGTAATTCCATCTTCCTTCGTTCTTAGGTGTGTACTGGAAGCAGGACGGACTCAGTAGTCACGCAGGACGGAGTAACCCTCGGTGGACGTAAGTAAGTCATGATAGATGTTGAGATGTTGACTGCGTAATCGAATCGTAATCTCTCGTGAGTACCGCTTCCGTTAAATTTTAATAAATCCAAAATTACTTTTGACTCCTAACCTAAATCCTAAACCTACCAATGTTAATTCGATTTTGTTTTGATTGTAATTCCTGTTTTCCTACATATAACTAAACCTAATTCTAACTTACCCTGGTGTTACATTCGTACTCCTAGTTCCTTCATCTTCCCGCCTCTTCTCCGTGTATTTTCTTCCAAAATTAACTCATTTAACAAAATTCATGACTAATGATTGCGTACGAATGTCTTTTTAGGTGCCCGGAGCGATTGTGCGACGTACATGGACGTCACATTGGGTGCATTCAGGAGACCACGAAGGTAATAATTATTTCATTTATCCACTCAAATTTAAACTAACTCTATTCCTTTCTTTCATTTCAGGGCACCTGTAACACTCCCCCCTTACTAAAAAAAAGAATTCCTTGAATTCTAAGTGAGGGAGGTTATTTGACGCAGTGGACGGTATCGAATGGCTTTGGTAATTCTCCTTATTATTATTTTTTTATCAATTTTTAAACTATATGAACCCTTATTCCTTTTCCTGAATTCATGCTCGCGTCTAGTTTCCCCAATCTATCATATATTTGGGTTCAGTAACCCTCCCACTCTTCTCTTGGCTGCTAAATAGATTTAGTTTGGTATTTCCTTTTCGTAAGGTTTTAAATCCTTGGCATGCCACACGCCACCAGATTTACCGTTGTCCAACCCTAATTCATATGTGTACGGTGATACTCTCTTCACCACCCTAAACGGTCCGACGTATTTTGGGGCAAGAGTAGCAGAGAAATATTTAGCTGCGTCTGAAAGCACATAGTTCTTTCTCCATACGACATCATTAGGAAGGAAACTTAGATCACGCTTCCGTAAGTCATACCTCCCTTTGCTACGCTCCGCTGCTTTTTTCAACCTTCCGAGTACCTCTTCTCGCAATTTCCCTAATGCTTCAGCCCAGATTAGTGGATTCCCCGTACCCGTCTCTACGCCCGGTTGAGGCCTTTCTCGACCACTGATCGTCATCTCGCGACCGAAATTCAGAAAATAAGGTGTGTCTTTCATCACTTCGTGAGTTGAAGTACGAAGAGCACATCCTATTTTCGCTAAATTTTCGTCCCACTTCCGATGGTTCTCCGATACGGTGGCTCGAAGCATTGTTTTAATGTTTTGATTTATCCTTTCTGCCGGATTGGCCTGAGGATGATAAAATGCGGTGTATCTTATTCCAGTTCCATAGGACTCAACCATCTTTTGAAGCACTTTGGCTCGAAATTGAACCCCATTGTCACATATCAGCCAACTGGGTACTCCAAATAGGAGAAACACCTGTTCTTCCAATATTTTTGTGACTGCGGCCCCAGTTGCCGCCCTCAAAGGATAAATGAGTGGTAACTTAGTCAAGTAATCAACCACTGTCAGAATGTACGCGTACCCGCTAGAGGAGCGAGGTAATGGCCCAATAAGATCTACACAGAGCATTTCCCACGGTCGAGTTGCCTCCCCACTACGAGATACCATCAACCCCACAGGCGCCCGACGCTCTGGCTTAACAGCTTGACATATCTGACATTGGTTCACTTTCTTCTTGATGTCGCTCGACATTCTAGGCCAATAATATTCCCGACTTACTCGATCCAGAGTTCGCTTCACCCCCGGATGACCAGCCTTCGGATCATCGTGACATTGACTAAGGACCGTCTTCCGTTCACCCTTAGGTACCACCCTCTTCCAATCCTGATTCGACGTAAAATCCGGATATTTCGACGGAATGTGCTTCCACAGTACGCGATTGCGTAGCATCCATTCAGCGTATTTCTGCGGGTATTTCTCCACCAGTGTGATCATCTTGTCATACCATGCATCGGTCGAGGTCTCCACCGACAATACGTCCACCACGGGCACCGATCTCGATAACGCATCTGGTACAAGATGCTCTTTACCTTTTCGATGGATAATTTCGTAATCATACTGCTGTAACCGCACCGCCCATCTTGCTAACGTTCCGGATGGGTCCTTAAGGTTATTGAGCCATATGAGCGAGTGATGGTCCGTAATTACCCTAAATTGAGTTCCCTCCACATAGGCTCTCAGCTTCTCTATAGCCCAGAGCACCGCTAAACATTCCTTCTCGGTAGTGGAATATTTTCTCTCCGAACTCGTCAAGGACCGGCTCAAATAACACACCACTCGCTCCCCATCTACATGATTCTGGGATAATACCACCCCCAACCCGTAGTCCGATGCATCCGTTTGTATCACAAAAGGCAGTTCGTAGTCAGGGCAGGTTAATATCGGAGCCGTAGACAGCTTAACCTTCGCTTGAGAGAACGCTCGCTTACAATCTGCATCCCATGCAAATTTACGATTCTTTTTCAAAAGAGAGGTTAATGGAGCAATAAGAGTCGCGAAATCCTTAATAAAACGTCTGTACCACGACACCATCCCTAAAAATTGACGAACTTCCTTCACGTTTCGTGGTTGAGGAAAATTAACTAGGCTCTCTACTTTCTCCGGATCTACATGGAGTCCGCCCTCATCGACGACATAACCCAAATAACGCAATTCTGGCCTACAGAACTCGCACTTTTCCCTCGACACCCGCAAACCTGCCGCTGTTAGCCTACGAAATACCTCTCTCAGAATTTCCAGATGTTTCGTAAATGTTTGCGTTACAATAATTATGTCGTCGAGATAGACGAACACAAAAGGCTCCAAATCGCTCCCGAGCACCCTATCGATGAGCCTTTGCCACGTTGCGGGGGCGTTCTGCAGCCCAAACGGCATCCGAAGAAACTCATAAAGTCCCCTGCCTGGTACCGTGAAGGCGGTATATTGGCGTGACGAGTCGGCCATTGGAACCTGCCAATACGCAGACTTGATGTCCATGGAGGTTAAATATTTCGCGTCGCGCAGCTTGTCGAGGGTAGCCGACACATACGGAAGCGGGTAGGCGTCCCGCTCGGACACCTTATTGACCTTGCGGAAATCCACGCAAAATCTAAACCTGCCGTCCTTTTTCTTGATCAGTAAGATCGGGGAGGCCCATGCACTGTTGGATGGGCGAATAATTTCATCCCTCAGCATGTCTTTCAGCTCTTGGTCGATGTGTTTTTGTACCGCAGGTGAAACTGGGTAGTAACGCTGCTTGATCGGAGGAGATTTTGTGGTGATGATGTGTTCTACCTCCGATGTTCGACCTAAGCCATCCCCCATCTTACCAAACTCTTCCTCAATCAATTTCTCCAATTGATTTCCCTCATCTGGACTCATTTTCGATTTTGAATGAAGGCATTCAATAGTAGCAAGCATCGGTTGTCCTGCAAAATCCCACTGTGCTTGCCGCAAGTCAACTACCAAGCCGAACTGCACCCAGAAATCGGCTCCGAGAATAAGCGAATGTGGCAATCTCTGTACGACCAAACACTCCATCCAACGCGTTCTTTCATTCACAGTCATTGGTAGCCACACTACTCCGTCTACCGCACATTCGTCCCCATTCGCCAATTTTACCGATGGCGACTTCGCCAAGCTAAGGGTTACTCCCTGTTCCTCAAGGATCCTCCAACCTTCCCTTCCCCATATGGTGCGTGATGCCCCCGAATCCAGCAACCCGATAAACTCCGCCTCGAAAACTGTAACCTTTAAATGTGGCCGACTATCCCCCTCCTTAGGAGTCAAAGCGAAACTAATTGGCGGCGTCGTCTCAATTTCCGCACTCACTTTGCCGTCCCTTAGTGAGCACGACTCGCATTTCCCGACTCCGAGACAATATTTTTGTTTTCCTGAAGGACCTTCGGCTGACTCGAGTTTGGACTGCACACAGGGCATCTACTCCGAATTACCCCCACCTTCCCACAGCCAAAACATTTCCTGTCCTCCTGACACTCCCGGGACACATGACCCTCCCTTTTACAGTTGAAGCAAATGATCTTCCTGGGAACAAAACCTAGCTGAATACCATTCGTTTCGGAACTATGTACTTCAGTTGCCATATGGTCTTCCGAGTCTACGTAGGCTAAGTCTGGCTCCAGCAAATTTGCTGTTCGGCGGTCTGGAGGAGGCAGAAAAGCTTCCACAGACAATCTGGTAGCTTCCAGGGACCGACCCAACTTTACCAGTTCCCCTATTGATTTAATTTCTGTCAATCCAAGCTGATGTTGATAAAAGGGGCTAATGTTCCTCCTCAGGATTTTTAATTTTTCAACCTCGGAACACGTCGTCGAGAGACGCTTAAACATGCTTTCCACCACCGCTTCATACACCCCAATAGACTCGTCTCTCCCTTGAGTCCGCCTCTTGATCTCTTCCATTAAACGGTCATCATAGTCGGAGGGTAAGAATTCAGCGCGCATTTCCGCTACCAGCTCATCCCAGTTCCTACATTTAGACCTATTAGCCCTCAGCCATACAAGGCCTTTCCCTTCAAACAAATCGATCGATGCTCTAAATAGAATCGATTTCGATACTCCTCGGGCCACCCTCAACTCTTCCACCCGTTCGAGAAATGAGCAGATCGTATTTCTCTCCCCCGAAAATTTTAGTTCCCACTTCGCAATCGAAATTTTATTTGAAAAATCGGAACGCGTTGAAACGAGAACGTTGCTCGATTCTTCATCTTCCTCCTCTTCTGAAGAAACTAGACCTATTTTTTCGTGTAATTCCCCTAGTTGCAGTAAAATGGCTGCTTTAGCCTCCATTTTCTTCGCCCTTTCCGCATAGGAAGGCACCGCCCCCTCCAAACGCCTAAAACAGAAATGGATTTTCGTCCAGATTTTTTTATATTCTGCCGACGATTCCCCTCCATTGAATTTCGCTAGTAATTCTTGGATTTCTGAGCACTTGGCCACTATTGCCAGTAAATCCTCGGAGAATGTAAATGGGTATTCTCGCGCCAAAAACGATGCGTTCGACTCCTTCTCCGTTCGCAAAGCCACTCTAAGCGCCTTCCGCATTTCATCCACCGTGTCGGACTTAGCTCCACGAATCGCCAATTCGTAGACCAATTCATCTTGGCTTAGTCTATCTACCAAGATCTTGCCTATAGTCGCCATTATCCCTTACACTACCCCTAACCGAAAGAAAAGAAAATAACACTCTACTTTTACACTCACCGACTGTTTCTTAAAAAGATCACTATCAAATTTTCTCAAATTACGGAAAAAAAAAGTTCGAAAATTCAAATTTCTATAGAAACACACTAAAAAAAACTAATGAATGCACTCAAAGTAATATCACGGCAAATCGCTCCCTCGCTCAAAATTTCACGTTGGGCGCCAAATATTACGGTTTTTCCCCGTGGAAAAACTGTTTGAACCCCTCACGACAACGGGGCGAACGGATCCTTGTCCGGCCGAACCCAGAGAAGGGTCGTGGGCGCCAGTGATTCCTGAATTTAAGGAACCCGTTCTCACAAAGTTTCCCCGACCGAACCACTAGTTCGAGGAAATATCAAATCTAGTCACTACCACCCGACACGGAGAAGAAGCTGGAACACGTCACAAACAGCAAAAGAAAGAAACGTACTTCGATTTTCGAGTATAATTAAAATGACGAGAGTTAATTCAAAAATTTAAAGTATGCAAATATTTAATATAAATTTACTAGTCTCTAAAATGCGCTAAACTACCTCAACCCTATACCTTCTAACCTAGGGCGCCGCTGGTGCGTTGTCCCGCGATGCTTGTTCTCAGGCACTCCTCCGGACCGCTTTCCCGACGACAGCTGTATTCTTCAAATCAATCTTACCACCTCACTTCGCTTCGGTAACTCGCCAATCCGATTTCCTTACACCACTTCCTTTACTTTCTCGTTCGCTTCACGCGTTCCGTCCTACAACCTTCCAGCTCCGCACCCGCAGTTTTAAGAGCCCGTTTCACTGCCAATTACCTTCCGCGAAATCTCGCCAAGCTTCCATATCCCCGTTTCCTCGCAAATAATTCCGATTTTAGTTTGCACCAGGTCAACGATCGTTTTTCGTATCCACTTTGCACAAGGTCAACGAGCGCTTTTTTTTCGTATTCACTTTCCCTTTCTCTCAGGTGCAGATTAATTGCAAAGCCCACCTTTAATAAATACTTCTTTTAGCTTTTAATACTTCATCATGGATCCAAACCATCGGGTTGCCTTATCGACTCCACTTTCGCGATCGCGCAGTGCTCGTCCATGTTGATTGTTTACATCGTTGGTTGACGTTTCTTGTTGTTATGTTTACGTTGTGCGGTGTTGTGCTGTGTTTATTGTTTAGATACTTGTCTACTGTGTTTCCTGTGTTTTGTTCGTGCTTGTTTAATTGTTATCGTGCTCGGTGGTAGTTCGTTTGTTTTAGTTTACTTCCAAACATACTCAGGTAATTCCATCTTCCTTCGTTCTTAGGTGTGTACTGGAAGCAGGACGGACTCAGTAGTCACGCAAGACGGAGTAACCCTCGGTGGACGTAAGTAAGTCATGATAGATGTTGAGATGTTGACTGCGTAATCGAATCGTAATCTCTCGTGAGTACCGCTTCCGTTAAATTTTAATAAATCCAAAATTACTTTTGACTCCTAACCTAAATCCTAAACCTACCAATGTTAATTCGATTTTGTTTTGATTGTAATTCCTGTTTTCCTACATATAACTAAACCTAATTCTAACTTACCCTGGTGTTACATTCGTACTCCTAGTTCCTTCATCTTCCCGCCTCTTCTCCGTGTATTTTTTTCCAAAATTAACTCATTTAACAAAATTCATGACTAATGATTGCGTACGAATGTCTTTTTAGGTGCCCGGAGCGATTGTGCGACGTACATGGACGTCACTTTGGGTGCATTCAGGAGACCACGAAGGTAATAATTATTTCATTTATCCACTTAAATTTAAACTAACTCTATACCTTTCTTTCATTTCAGGGCACCTGTAACAGCTTTTATGCGTCGAGGGTCACCAGTTTAGCGGTACCAACCGTTAGGTTGTTCTAGCGCTAACTACTTGATTAAAAGACTTGTCCTACTTGGACGATGGCTCGAATTCAACTAGTTTATTTCACATTTCATACCTAAAACTAAACTTAAAGCTAACGGACAATAAATGATAGTAGCGGGTGGAATTCGAGAGCTCGTAGTGCGACATTGATTTTATGTTGCTACAATAATAGTAACAAATAATAAAAAATTATGAAAAAAGTAATAACAAATGATAAAAAATGATAAAAAAATGATTAATAATGATAAAAACTTATAAAAAATGATAACAAATGATAAAAAAATGGTAACAAATGATAAATGATTAGAAATTCAAAATTTAAGATTATAAATTGAAAATAGGAGATATAAGATAGATTTACGGAAAGCCCGAAATTTTTAATTTTATGTTTTGTCGATTTGTAGCCGTATTTTGCATTTGTCGCAAAAAATGGTAAAACAAAATTTATGGAGAATTAAACTCCATAAATTTTAAACTGTTCTCGCAAAAAAAAATGATAAAAACCAAATTTATGCATAATTTAATTCTCGCAAAAAATGGTAAGAACCAAATTTGTGGAGAATTAAATTCTCCATAAATTTGGTTGTTATCATTTTTTACGAGAATACAAAATACGGTTACAAATTAACAAAACAAAAGTCTCCAAAATGTTTAATTATTTGTTTTGTTGATTTGTAGCCGTATTTTGCATTTTTCGCAGAAAATGGTAAGAAAAAGTTTTATTTTTTTTTAGTTATTTTTCAGTCGTCGTCCTGTCATCGTCATGTCTTATTTATTAAATTTTTTTAATTTTTCTTATATTTTAATTCATTGTATTTTTGTTTTTAAAATTTAATTCATTTTTATTGTTTTCCTTCGTGTTCTCTCGTCCATGCCGATAATTTTCTTTTTTTTTTCTTTTTGGTTGATTTTGAAGTATTCTAGATCGTTCCCGACGCGAAAGAACCGATTATAACTTGCGTCCACCTGGCGACGAGACTATGTGCGTTTTCATTTACAGTGCAATTCGAAAATCCGTGTACTAAAAGTAACATGAACGACCCTTTTTCTAGTCCCCAGTCATTAAACGATTACGAAATTGTCGCGGACCGCGCGGAATGCTGTTCTACCGCCGCCGATACCAAAAAAAAACTGTCCACAAGCGAGAAAATCACACACTCAACCCGCGCGCCAATTTTGTTCCACTCAACTCTCAAAAAAATGAAGAAAAAAAACTCCAAATATTTCGCGACCGATCTGTAATTTTTCACTGTGGATTTTCGAATCCTCGCTAAACAGGCTAATTGCCAAGTCCTATTGTGGCAAGGCGGCTGAAGGAAACGAAAAATTTGACACGGGAATATCGGTGACCGTTGATCTACGCCCCTTTTCACTTTAGCCCAAGCTACTTGGCTATTTACGAATGTGTAAAGAATGTCCAGGTGGCTAGACCATCTCGAAAACTATTTACATCTTTATTTTTTTAGTACATGCCGGTGGCGGATTTGATACGATTTGGAGAAACCACTAAGCTCGGAAGCAACACTCTCTTTGGAAGACAATCACCCAAATTTCTACAGCGATGCATGCATGATAGCGGTAGGCATTTTTTGGTTCGATTTCAATACCGTATACTCATCGAAAGTCACGTAAGACTAGCCGAATGCTCGTGCGACACAACTCTCACTGTATTTTATACACTATTTCGAGGTGTTATTATTATAATTTATTATTGCGATACACTTCAATAAAAATTACTTCTCGAGGAATTCTTTGGGCGGGAATTCAGCACGAAACACGTTAACAACTTCTGGCGATCACCACCATGTATCCGCTTCAGGTCTCACTCTCTAATTCAACAGCAATCACTCATTAAATCCACCCGGATCGGAAGAATTACAGCGAGATTGCGGTTTCGCCAATGCGATTTCAAAATTGCACGCACAGGGTACAATTACGAAGCAGCACTTCGAATTTCGGCCGCAAACGGAACAAAAATGCAAGCTTCACTTATACTTTCGATTCAATTTCTCCTTTTCTGGCTTTCGCAGTCGTTCCCTTACACGTACCGAAACGTAGACTTTATCACAAATTAATCTTTTTTTGTTTAACGGAGAAAAAAAAACAACTCAAAAGCGAAACTTTTCTTTCTTCCTTTTTTCCTCTCTAATAACTCGTGCCCATTAAACGCCGCTCGTTACTATCTAACTTGCAGTCCAAAAATCCCCAATTTGCGGTATTTTTTGTGTGCGAACGATTTCTGGGTACGCGTGCACTTTGGTGTAGGTGTTTGTAAATGCACTCAATGCCCAACAAATGTCGTACACTGAGCGCAGTCACAACCACCGGAAAAATTAATTTCTGCGACAACCCAACATCATTAGTCGGTTCGCCGTTGGTTTTCCAGCGCCGAACAGACTAAAAAAGGTTGTCGCTCCAGAGTCTCATGCGCACGACTGAGTGCCGGGCAATAAGTGTTGTACTCCCTCGGATCACTGCCTCAGATCCTTGGAGTGGTAAGTTCCCAGACGTTTGCCTCCTAGATCCTCCAATTCGTATCGTGAGTTACCTAGCACACGACGAATCCTGCACTTGAGGAACTCCTTTGCCAGCTTGGCGTTATAGTTCTGCGCGGCTGTGGACAAGGAAAAATTTCTTCTGAATACCTCTTGACCTACACAAAATTTTGTTTAAGCAGCACGCAAATTATAACGCCTGCTACTGTCCTCATGTTCGACCCTTATTTTCGTCTGCGCCAGTTGCCTCACGATAGGAATTCCCTCGCGAGGTCGAAGCTGTACATTTGACTCTCCCAACGCTCGCAAATGCTTCAGCAGTTCGTAGTCCTTCCCGTGCAACATCATGTGATTTCCAAACAAAACCTGATAAGGAGAAAATCCAGTGGCTTGGTGGAGTGAGCTCCGAAGGGCACATCCAATTTTGCTTAGACTCTCATCCCATCGTATTTGGTCATCAGTGATGGATGCTCGAATTCCGGCCAGGATGGACTGATTGACACGCTCCGAAGCATTCGCTTGCGGTGAGTAGCTCGGGGTGTACAGGTGCTTAACTCCGTATTTGGTCAGCATGGAATTAAACACAATCGACCTAAATTGAGAGCCGTTATCGGAGAGGATCGTCTCCGGTGTTGCAAACGTATGGAAGACCTGCCCCTCCAAATAGTTGGTGATCTCTTCAGCAGTGATCCGCCCCAAAGGATGTAACAGGGGAAATTTCATGAAATGATCCAAGACGGTCAAGATAGCGATCTTACCCCGTTTGCTTCGCAGATATGTTCCAAGTACGTCGATGTACAGATGTTGGAATGGCTGATCAGTCTGGAAAGGTTCTCCCATTGGCGCTGATAGAGGTCTGTTCGGGGACTTTGTCTCTTTACAAGTGTCGCACGCCAGAACGTAGGTGCGTACTTGTGTAGCCATTCCGGGCCAGTACAAAAATCGCCTGACTCGCTCTAGCGTTTTAGCATAACCACCATGGACCGTGGTGTCTGTCTCGTGCGCCTGAGCGATCGCAGCTGACGTAAGACTTGATGGAATCCATAATTTCCAGGCCCTGTCTTCAGCAATCGGGTCACCGTTGTGAGGCTCTGTGCGCTTATACACGAAACCATCCTTCACGCATACGTCAGGAAGCCGATCGGCGTTCGCATCGACAGTGGACACTAATTCTTTATATTTATTGTCAGAGAATTCTGGAGAATCCATGTCCACCATCGGTGCCACGTCGATCAGCGCGTTTAATCCCTCTTCGTATACTTGAGAGAGAGCGTCGGGTACAACGTTCAGGCTCCCTCGTCGGTGCTCGATTGTAAAGTCGTAACCCTGAAGTTTCAAACTCTATCTTGCCAACCGTCCTTGTAGGTCTTTCTGCGACATGAGCCATTTGAGACTTGAGTGATCCGTAATGACTTTAAACGCAGTCCCTTCTACATAGGCTCGACATTTTTTCACGCTCAACACAGCTGCATAACACTCGAGTTCGGTTACGCTGTAGTTGCGTTGAGCGGAAGTGAGCTTCTGTGACATATACGCCACCGGAGATTCCGATCCGTCGTCGTTTTCCTGGAAGAGAACGCTACCCACCCCTGATTTACTGGCGTCGCATTGAATTACGAAAGACCTCTTAAAATCTGGGTTGATTAGTAAGGGGGCTTCCGTCAACAAGTCTTTCACTAACAGGAAGGAAGTTTGTGCCTCTGTAGTCCAAGCAAACCGGTTGGACTTCTTGAGAGTGTCCGAGATCGGTTAAACAGTAGCAGCAAAGTTGGGAACGGATCGTCGATACCAGCCTGACATACCAAGAAACCGTCGGACTTGACGTGCGGACTTAGGCGAAGGGTAATCGACGATGGCTGAAACTTTGTTGGGATCTGTTTTCAAGCCTCCTTTTCCAACAATGTATCCGAGATATTTCACCTCTCTCAGACAAAACTTGCTCTTGTTGACGTTAATAGTCAAGCCAGCCTTTCGCAAACAATCTGTGACTTCTGCCAATAAAATCAAATGAGTATCGAAATCAACAGCAGATCGTCCAAATATACGAACACCTGCTCCTTCAGCTCGGGTAGGATGACTTTGTCCATCAAGCGACACATCCTTTGCGGCGCGGTGCATAACCCAAAAGGCATGCGAGTGTAGTGGTTTAGAGGCCGGCCAGGAATAGTAAAGGCTGTATACTCCCTGGATTTGTTCTCGAGAGGAATCTGCCAAAAGGCGTCTTTGAGGTTCAGGCTGGTAATAAAATTGCTTGCGGCAAACGACTTAGGATTCCGTCAATATGTGGTAATGGATAAGCATCCTTCTTCGTCACACTATTGACTTTGCGCGAGTCCAAACACAACCTGACCTTGCCTGGCTTCCTCACGAGAACCACAGGCGAGCTCCATGGACTCTGGCTGGTCTCTATTACGCCAAGTGCTCTCATGCGATCGATCTCGTCATACAAGAGTTTTTGGGTCGCAGGAGACACAGGATAATGACGTTGCTTGATGGGACTTGCATCACCAACGTCTATACTATGTTGTTCGACGTTGGTCACACCGAGTCCGTATACTTCGTATCATGGAAATTTGGACTTTACCATTTCCAACCTCTTTACATCTGTTGGCGTTAAATGGTGGGCATCCGGAGCTATCAGTTGAGATGCAGTATCGGGAGTATCGACCGCGCTGATGATGCTAGGAGCTAGTTGGAATGATCGCCAGAAATCTACCGCCAGGTACAACTTCTGCGACAGGCTCGGCACAATGTATAACGTGATAGGCTTGGTAACACCGCGAAAAGTAATATCGGTAGTTACTGTGCCCAATACCTTTTGTATTGCACCATCAGCGGTCTTCACCTCTTGACAGACCGGTCGATAACTCACCTGTGCATGATGGAGACGTTGTAGAGCGTTAGCTCCTAGGCAACTGATGCTCGCCCCACTATCGAGGAGTCCTTCAACGTCCACTCCGTGCAGGGATACCACGGCGTACGGACGTATGTCCAACGGATTGGTAATGATGGTGGAAATAATGGCTTTCTTCTTGGCCCTCACCATCCTCCAGAATACGCGCATGCGCAAGACTGATTTTTTTCGACTTGTTTCTCTTGCTAACTCGGATAATTCGTTCGCACTAGCGCTTGAAACAGTGTCAAAAATTCGCCTTCGCGCCTCCGCATACTCCTTCAAACGCTGATGGTACGGTTTATGAGGATGGGGAGCACTTCGTCTTGAATCAGTTGGTTCTTCTAATGCGACAGGCTGTAAACGATTCGGTACCTCATCCATGTCTGTTCTCTTCAGCAGAATCGTGGTAGGTGGTATTAATTGTTTTGAAATATTTGGTGGGGGTGATTTTACTCTACTAGGGTGTACTAAATTGGGTGAAAATGTTTGGGTAGGTAAGTTGAAATTTGAAGGGGACTCTAAAGGGGTATTAAAATGTGAGAAAATGTTTTTATTTGGGATATCTAAGTCAAATAGGGATTGGGAAAGGGTTCTCTCACTACTCGAGTCGTTTACAGCGGTCGGGCTGGATGATTTGACGTTGACGGGCGATGCGGTCCCGCTAACCTCTCGTCCCTCGACCCGTTTTTTGTCATGCATCGAGTGCATTTTGGCTTAATTACATCAGCCTTCCCGCACCCGTAGCAAAAGATTGTTCTTGGTGTTACCTCGCAATCCCTATAACCATGCCCTTCCTGTCTGCAATTCCAGAAGGAGAGAGGAGTTGACCCTGACTTCTTCGAACCTGGTCACCAGCGATCGAAGTTCGGACAAATTTCGCGTTTCGTGAAAAGAAATTTGCTGCTGAGTGTGTCCCAAAAGATTACCGCGAATTAAGTCAACAAATTCTGGTTCCGGCATATGCGTTCGTAGCAGGGTGCGCAAAACCGTCAAATCCTGCTCAAAGGATAGATACGATCCGTTGGGAGCTTGCCGCCTCGCCAACATCTGCTTTCGTACCTCTCAATCGGAGCTACGTTCGCCCCAAGCCTGCAGGAACGTCGCCCTCAATGATTCCCAAGCGGTCTCCACGTTCGACCTCCTCCACAACCAATACCATTGGTTTGGTCTTCCGTCTAACAGTAGATGGAAGTTCTGGGCCAACAGATCCATGCGTCCGCTCAGATCCCCCCTAGCTAAAGCTTCGGCCCTAAAAACTAACTCTTCTGCTCGCAATGCTTGGCTGTCGCCATTAAATCTCAAACGTCAATGGCGAATGGGACTTCCAAGATTGAGGGTTTTCATATTTGGGCCGTTGCCATTGCGATCGCCCATCTGAGCTGGCGCATGGGTCGGTCGGCCCCGAACTTGCACGGATTCATTCCAGACATTTCGACTTTCTGGTGGGGGTGGAGGTGGCAAACCTGCGTTGGGCGGTTGTTGTTGTGACTGCAGTGTCAACTCCTCCCTCAATAATGTGCGTATCAATCGCCTTAGGTCGTCTACACCCGGTTCAGTGCGTACCAAAGGTGGATTCGAGCGCGCTGGCACCGGATTTATTGCAGCCGGAATACCTGCGTCGTGTACGTCGGCTACTATCCTTTCTGGTGATTGCAGAATTGAATTCGCGAGCTAGTTCACCCCTTGCTCTTGACCAATTGAACCGTCAGGGGCGTAAAAGACACCACCGCCGACTGTTTCCAGCGGAAAATCTAAATTTAACCGCCTTGGTGAAAGTCCGCCGGCCGCTGACGTGTCACGACTCCGGTTCTAGAGGTGGCGCCCTCCACGCCCCTAACTGACCAATAGTCCTGCGGTTCAAGTGCTTGACGACAATTGGGACACGTTTTGTGGCTCAATACCCACTCTTCCACACAATGCAAATGAAAGGTGTGCCCACATTTCGTTCGCGCTTCGTCTTCGCCCCCCACGATGTCTTGGCACATCGTACAAAACTCTTCATTACGTCTCAACGGCGACCGTGGCAGTGGCATGACGAATGGGATGTGTGAATGGGTAGTGATTGGTGAATTAAATCGAATGAATGCGATTGATTGCTTGATTGAGTGCACAAACTATTGTACGAATGATTGGTTGAATGATGAACAAGAAGGAATGATGTGTAATAAAGTGGCTGAATAATCCAATGTAATAAAACGAGTGAGTTTTGACGGTATGTTGAGAAAAAAAAAAAAATCGAATGAATCAGGTGATTTGCAAAAAAAAATTGTGTGCATAAATGATGGGTGTATATAGAATGAATCGTTATGCAAAAAAAAAGATGAACGATAATATAAATGATGGATTTAAATTCCTGGATGAATGTCTGAATGTGTAAATGAACGTATGTGGTGTATATTATTAGATCCTGAATGAGCGATTGAATAAATTTTGTTAGCGCATGAATAAACGACTGAATGACGAATAAAGGCGCAATTTTTGAATGAAGTAAATGCAAAATCAAATTGCTGTGCGAAATTACGAACCACAAAACGAATGAATGATTGTATTAATGCTTGAATATATATGTGTAGAACGAATGTTTGAGTTTTGACAACCAAAAAAATTAGAATGTGTGATTGTATTGAATCTAAAATTGAGTGAATCACCAATTTAAGTGAATGACCGATTGTATGTATAACAATTGCGAAAATGACTTCCGATTATATGCTTGCTTGAATGTAATAGAATTACATCCAATGACCGATCGTAGGTATGTATGTATAAAAAAAAATCGAGCGTTTGAACGAATGAACGATTGATTAAATGTATTATTGTATAAATGAATGTGTGTCTGCTTGAACGAATGTATAAAAAAAACGAATGAATGATATAGTTACAATCTGTAAGAATTCAAAAAAAAAAAAAAAATGAACCCTCACGTCGTCGCAACCTTTCCCCTCCCCTCATATGCAGATCAAATCGCGAAGCCGATCTTGATCTTTCTCGCTCCATCGGGAAAATCCGGAACGCGATAAAATTGCATAGAAAAAAAATTGGGGAAAAATTAGCAACACTAAATAAATCAAAAATCAGCGAAATAAAACTACGTTAAAATCTGTCATCAGAAGACTAAAAAAAATCTAATTACCAAAAAAAAAATATACTACGTTAGTTCAAAAAGAATTAATCTACTTTAAAAGGAAGGATAAGGATTTAAGGTACTTTCCGAAATTTCGACGATATTTTCTATCACCAAACTCACCAATGTTTCGCAAGTATTGTTCCCAACTGTCTGACGACACGCCCGCTTAGTCAGGGCATGCCCAGCTCTCATTTGGGTACTCCCGAACCAAAAGTGGAATGGTTCAAAAAAATACAGTCTGACCCAACTTACATCAAATCCATCTTGCATACAGACAATGTTTCCCTTTCCTATGGAACCGAGTTGGCGCCTGAAGGTTGCCAAAACGGTTCGTCAATAGGATCGTTCCACATTGCCTCCATCCAAGATCACCCAGATGGTTTGCTGTTAAAACACAGAAAAGCTTGTACACTTAGGCTTTTAGAGCCGTTCAGGCGGAAATACTGTCGCAGAACGACGAAATTTAAGACCTTTTCGCCCACCAACTTTTTGCACGGAATTTTTCAGAGCTCGCGCGTGTTGATAGGCTACGCTTTGTGCACGAAGCGTAACTTAGGCTAGCCCCACGTTGGGCGCCATTTGTTGTGTTTAAGGCCTTGGAAGGACTATTTCGACTTGAAAAAGTCAAAATAGTCGAAAGGAAAAGGAAGGTTCGGGACAGAAGGGCCAATTCCACCTACGTCCGAATTGGTGGCTGAGTTTTATCTGGTGCGACGCTCTTGCTGGCGGCCGGGACTAGCTACGGCATTGTGGGGGGGGGGGGGTACTTGCTTCAACTCAGACCATTAAACCCTTGGTCTGTACAACAAAAGAATTATCAGCGCCGACTTATCCAAGGGAATTGTCAAAATTGGGAATATTTTCCCAACAGGTCGTGACCAAGAAGCGGTTGGATTGGCGCGGCTTCGCAATTTGTCAGGGCGCTTAGGTGTAAGTAGCGCCCTGTTCTGCCCACCCTACCTCAGCCATATCTGTCCTGAAACAAATTTCGATATGGCCCCTTTTTGAGGTTCGGGGCGAAGGAGCTAAACGCTCGGGTTCATTTTAAAGTTGGCCTTCTAGCCTTTAATCGTCGTTAGCAAACAAAATTAGAGGAAAACCGAGGAAGAAAAAAAAAAAACATACGACTCAACAACAAAAAAATTAATAATAATGCCAAAATAAATAGAAATATGGGTATATAAAATAAAAACTTACCCCATTTAATATAAATGCTGCTTTTCATTTCTTGTTTTTTTTTCAACGTTACTTTATTATTTTTTTTTTTTTTTTTAGTCATTTTTCAGTCGTCCTGTCATCGTCATGTCTTATTTATTAAATTTTTTTAATTTTTCTTATATTTTAATTCATTGTATTTTTGTTTTTAAGAAGAACCGATTATAACTTGCGTACACCTGGCGACGAGACTCGGTGCGTTTTCATTTACAGTGCAATTCGAAAATCCGTGTACTAAAAGTAACATGAACGACCCTTTTTCTAGTCCCCAGTCATTAAACGATTACGAAATTGTCGCGGACCGCGCGGAATGCTGTCCTACCGCCGCCGATACCAAAAAAAAACTGTCCACAAGCAAGAAAATCACACACTCAACCCGCGCGCCAATTTTGTTCCACTCAACTCTCAAAAAAATGAAGAAAAAAAACTCCAAAAATTTCGCGACGATCTGTAATTTTTCACTGTGGATTTTGGAATCATCGCTAAACAGGCTAATTGCCAAGTCCTATTGTGGCAAGGCGGCTGAAGGAAACGAAAAATTTGACACGGGAATGTCGGTGACCGTTGATCTACGCCCCTTTTCACTTTAGCGAACAGACCCACGATTCAACCCAAACTACTTGGCTATTTACGTTTGTGTAAAGAATGTCCAGGTGGCTAGACCATCTCGAAAACTATTTACATCTTTATTTTTTTAGTACATGCCGGTGGCGGATTTGATACGATTTGGAGAAACCACTAAGCTCGGAAGCAACACTCTCTTTGGAAGACAATCACCCAAATTTCTACAGCGATGCATGCATGATAGCGGTAGGCATTTTTTGGTTCGATTTCAATACCGTATACTCATCGAAAGTCACGTAAGACTAGCCGAATGCTCGTGCGACACAACTCTCACTGTATTTTATACACTATTTCGAGGTGTTATTATTATAATTTATTATTGCGATACACTTCAATAAAAATTACTTCTCGAGGAATTCTTTGGGCGGGAATTCAGCACGAAACACGTTAACAACTTCTGGCGATCACCACCATGTATCCGCTTCAGGTCTCACTCTCTAATTCAACAGCAATCACTCATTAAATCCACCCGGATCGGAAGAATTACAGCGAGATTGCGGTTTCGCCAATGCGATTTCAAAATTGCACGCACAGGGTACAATTACGAAGCAGCACTTCGAATTTCGGCCGCAAACGGAACAAAAATGCAAGCTTCACTTATACTTTCGATTCAATTTCTCCTTTTCTGGCTTTCGCAGTCGTTCCCTTACACGTACCGAAACGTAGACTTTATCACAAATTAATCTTTTTTTGTTTAACGGAGAAAAAAAAACAACTCAAAAGCGAAACTTTTCTTTCTTCCTTTTTTCCTCTCTAATAACTCGTGCCCATTAAACGCCGCTCGTTACTATCTAACTTGCAGTCCAAAAATCCCCAATTTGCGGTATTTTTTGTGTGCGAACAATTTCTGGGTACGCGTGCACTTTGGTGTAGGTGTTTGTAAATGCACTCAATGCCCAACAAATGTCGTACACTGAGCGCAGTCACAACCACCGGAAAAATTAATTTCTGCGACAACCCAACATCATTAGTCGGTTCGCCGTTGGTTTTCCAGCGCCGAACAGACTAAAAAAGGTTGTCGCTCCAGAGTCTCATGCGCACGACTGAGTGCCGGGCAATAAGTGTTGTACTCCCTCGGATCACTGCCTCAGATCCTTGGAGTGGTAAGTTCCCAGACGTTTGCCTCCTAGATCCTCCAATTCGTATCGTGAGTTACCTAGCACACGAAGAATCCTGCACTTGAGGAACTCCTTTGCCAGCTTGGCGTTATAGTTCTGCGCGGCTGTGGACAAGGAAAAATTTCTTCTGAATACCTCTTGACCTACACAAAATTTTGTTTAAGCAGCACGCAAATTATAACGCCTGCTACTGTCCTCATGTGCGACCCTTATTTTCGTCTGCGCCAGTTGCCTCACGATAGGAATTCCCTCGCGAGGTCGAAGCGGTACATTTGTCGACCTAAATTGAGAGCCGTTATCGGAGAGGATCGTCTCCGGTGTTGCAAACGTATGGAAGACCTGCCCCTCCAAATAGTTGGTGATCTCTTCAGCAGTGATCCGCCCCAAAGGATGTAACAGGGGAAATTTCATGAAATGATCCAAGACGGTCAAGATAGCGATCTTACCCCGTTTGCTTCGCAGATATGTTCCAAGTACGTCGATGTACAGATGTTGGAATGGCTGATCAGTCTGGAAAGGTTCTCCCATTGGCGCTCGTAGAGGTCTGTTCGGGGACTTTGTCTCTTTACAAGTGTCGCACGCCAGAACGTAGGTGCGTACTTGTGTAGCCATTCCGGGCCAGTACAAAAATCGCCTGACTCGCTCTAGCGTTTTAGCATAACCACCATGGACCGTGGTGTCTGTCTCGTGCGCCTGAGCGATCGCAGCTGACGTAAGACTTGATGGAATCCATAATTTCCAGGCCCTGTCTTCAGCAATCGGGTCACCGTTGTGAGGCTCTGTGCGCTTATACACGAAACCATCCTTCACGCATACGTCAGGAAGCCGATCGGCGTTCGCATCGACAGTGGACACTAATTCTTTATATTTATTGTCAGAGAATTCTGGAGAATCCATGTCCACCATCGGTGCCACGTCGATCAGCGCGTTTAATCCCTCTTCGTATACTTGAGAGAGAGCGTCGGGTACAACGTTCAGGCTCCCTCGTCGGTGCTCGATTGTAAAGTCGTAACCCTGAAGTTTCAAACTCTATCTTGCCAACCGTCCTTGTAGGTCTTTCGGCGACATGAGCCATTTGAGACTTGAGTGATCCGTAATGACTTTAAACGCAGTCCCTTCTACATAGGCTCGACATTTTTTCACGCTCAACACAGCTGCATAACACTCGAGTTCGGTTACGCTGTAGTTGCGTTGAGCGGAAGTGAGCTTCTGTGACATATACGCCACCGGAGATTCCGATCCGTCGTCGTTTTTCTGGAAGAGAACGCTGATTTACTGGCGTCGCATTGAATTACGAAAGACCTCTTAAAATCTGGGTTGATTAGTAAGGGGGCTTCCGTCAACAAGTCTTTCACTAACAGGAAGGAAGTTTGTGCCTCTGTAGTCCAAGCAAACCGGTTGGACTTCTTGAGAGTGTCCGAGATCGGTTAAACAGTAGCAGCAAAGTTGGGAACGGATCGTCGATACCAGCCTGACATACCAAGAAAGCGTCGGACTTGACGTGCGGACTTAGGCGAAGGGTAATCGACGATGGCTGAAACTTTGTTGGGATCTGTTTTCAAGCCTCCTTTTCCAACAATGTATCCGAGATATTTCACCTCTCTCAGACAAAACTTGCTCTTGTTGACGTTAATAGTCAAGCCAGCCTTTCGCAAACAATCTGTGACTTCTGCCAATAAAATCAAATGAGTATCGAAATCAACAGCAGATCGTCCAAATATACGAACACCTGCTCCTTCAGCTCGGGTAGGATGACTTTGTCCATCAAGCGACACATCCTTTGCGGCGCGGTGCATAACCCAAAAGGCATGCGAGTGTAGTGGTTTAGAGGCCGGCCAGGAATAGTAAAGGCTGTATACTCCCTGGATTTGTTCTCGAGAGGAATCTGCCAAAAGGCGTCTTTGAGGTTCAGGCTGGTAATAAAATTGCTTGCGGCAAACGACTTAGGATTCCGTCAATATGTGGTAATGGATAAGCATCCTTCTTCGTCACACTATTGACTTTGCGCGAGTCCAAACACAACCTGACCTTGCCTGGCTTCCTCACGAGAACCACAGGCGAGCTCCATGGACTCTGGCTGGTCTCTATTACGCCAAGTGCTCTCATGCGATCGATCTCGTCATACAAGAGTTTTTGGGTCGCAGGAGACACAGGATAATGACGTTGCTTGATGGGACTTGCATCACCAACGTCTATACTATGTTGTTCGACGTTGGTCACACCGAGTCCGTATACTTCGTATCATGGAAATTTGGACTTTACCATTTCCAACCTCGTTACATCTGTTGGCGTTAAATGGTGGGCATCCGGAGCTATCAGTTGAGATGCAGTATCGGGAGTATCGACCGCGCTGATGATGCTAGGAGCTAGTTGGAATGATCGCCAGAAATCTACCGCCAGGTACAACTTCTGCGACAGGCTCGGCACAATGTATAACGTGATAGGCTTGGTAACACCGCGAAAAGTAATATCGGTAGTTACTGTGCCCAATACCTTTTGTACTGCACCATCAGCGGTCTTCACCTCTTGACAGACCGGTCGATAACTCACCTGTGCATGATGGAGACGTTGTAGAGCGTTAGCTCCTAGGCAACTGATGCTCGCCCCACTATCGAGGAGTCCTTCAACGTCCACTCCGTGCAGGGATACCACGGCGTACGGACGTATGTCCAACGGATTGGTAATGATGGTGGAAATAATGGCTTTCTTCTTGGCCCTCACCATCCTCCAGAATACGCGCATGCGCAAGACTGATTTTTTTCGACTTGTTTCTCTTGCTAACTCGGATAATTCGTTCGCACTAGCGCTTGAAACAGTGTCAAAAATTCGCCTTCGCGCCTCCGCATACTCCTTCAAACGCTGATGGTACGGTTTATGAGGATGGGGAGCACTTCGTCTTGAATCAGTTGGTTCTTCTAATGCGACAGGCTGTAAACGATTCGGTACCTCATCCATGTCTGTTCTCTTCAGCAGAATCGTGGTAGGTGGTATTAATTGTTTTGAAATATTTGGTGGGGGTGATTTTACTCTACTAGGGTGTACTAAATTGGGTGAAAATGTTTGGGTAGGTAAGTTGAAATTTGAAGGGGACTCTAAAGGGGTATTAAAATGTGAGAAAATGTTTTTATTTGGGATATCTAAGTCAAATAGGGATTGGGAAAGGGTTCTCTCACTACTCGAGTAGTTTACAGCGGTCGGGCTGGATGATTTGACGTTGACGGGCGATGCGGTCCCGCTAACCTCTCGTCCCTCGACCCGTTTTTTGTCATGCATCGAGTGCATTTTGGCTTAATTACATCAGCCTTCCCGCACCCGTAGCAAAAGATTGTTCTTGGTGTTACCTCGCAATCCCTATAACCATGCCCTTCCTGTCTGCAATTCCAGAAGGAGAGAGGAGTTGACACTGCAGCCAAATCTGCGTTCACGTCGTTCTCCGCTTCGATAAACAACGGCTGTTCCAGCTCGTGGACTCGAGACTGTTGCCAAGCTGTCGAGCGAGTAGCCCTCCTGACTTCTTCGAACCTGGTCACCAGCGATCGAAGTTCGGACAAATTTCGCGTTTCGTGAAAAGAAATTTGCTGCTGAGTGTGTCCCAAAAGATTACCGCGAATTAAGTCAACAAATTCTGGTTCCGGCATATGCGTTCGTAGCAGGGTGCGCAAAACCGTCAAATCCTGCTCAAAGGGTAGATACGATCCGTTGGGAGCTTGCCGCCTCGCCAACATCTGCTTTCGTACCTCTCAATCGGAGCTACGTTCGCCCCAAGCCTGCAGGAACGTCGCCCTCAATGATTCCCAAGCGGTCTCCACGTTCGACCTCCTCCACAACCAATACCATTGGTTTGGTCTTCCGTCTAACAGTAGATGGAAGTTCTGGGCCAACAGATCCATGCGTCCGCTCAGATCTCCCCTAGCTAAAGCTTCGGCCCTAAAAACTAACTCTTCTGCTCGCAATGCTTGGCTGTCGCCATTAAATCTCAAACGTCAATGGCGAATGGGACTTCCAAGATTGAGGGTTTTCATATTTGGGCCGTTGCCATTGCGATCGCCCATCTGAGCTGGCGCATGGGTCGGTCGGCCCCGAACTTGCACGGATTCATTCCAGACATTTCGACTTTCTGGTGGGGGTGGAGGTGGCAAACCTGCGTTGGGCGGTTGTTGTTGTGACTGCAGTGTCAACTCCTCCCTCAATAATGTGCGTATCAATCGCCTTAGGTCGTCTACACCCGGTTCAGTGCGTACCAAAGGTGGATTCGAGCGCGCTGGCACCGGATTTATTGCAGCCGGAATACCTGCGTCGTGTACGTCGGCTACTATCCTTTCTGGTGATTGCAGAATTGAATTCGCGAGCTAGTTCACCCCTTGCTCTTGACCAATTGAACCGTCAGGGGCGTAAAAGACACCACCGCCGACTGTTTCCAGCGGAAAATCTAAATTTAACCGCCTTGGTGAAAGTCCGCCGGCCGCTGACGTGTCACGACTCCGGTTCTAGAGGTGGCGCCCTCCACGCCCCTAACTGACCAATAGTCCTGCGGTTCAAGTGCTTGACGACAATTGGGACACGTTTTGTGGCTCAATACCCACTCTTCCACACAATGCAAATGAAAGGTGTGCCCACATTTCGTTCGCGCTTCGTCTTCGCCCCCCACGATGTCTTGGCACATCGTACAAAACTCTTCATTACGTCTCAACGGCGACCGTGGCAGTGGCATGACGAATGGGATGTGTGAATGGGTAGTGATTGGTGAATTAAATCGAATGAATGCGATTGATTGCTTGATTGAGTGCACAAACTATTGTACGAATGATTGGTTGAATGATGAACAAGAAGGAATGATGTGTAATAAAGTGGCTGAATAATCCAATGTAATAAAACGAGTGAGTTTTGACGGTATGTTGAGAAAAAAAAAAAATCGAATGAATCAGGTGATTTGCAAAAAAAAATTGTGTGCATAAATGATGGGTGTATATAGAATGAATCGTTATGCAAAAAAAAAGATGAACGATAATATAAATGATGGATTTAAATTCCTGGATGAATGTCTGAATGTGTAAATGAACGTATGTGGTGTATATTATTAGATCCTGAATGAGCGATTGAATAAATTTTGTTAGCGCATGAATAAACGACTGAATGACGAATAAAGGCGCAATTTTTGAATGAAGTAAATGCAAAATCAAATTGCTGTGCGAAATTACGAACCACAAAACGAATGAATGATTGTATTAATGCTTGAATATATATGTGTAGAACGAATGTTTGAGTTTTGACAACCAAAAAAATTAGAATGTGTGATTGTATTGAATCTAAAATTGAGTGAATCACCAATTTAAGTGAATGACCGATTGTATGTATAACAATTGCGAAAATGACTTCCGATTATATGCTTGCTTGAATGTAATAGAATTACATCCAATGACCGATCGTAGGTATGTATGTATAAAAAAAAATCGAGCGTTTGAACGAATGAACGATTGATTAAATGTATTATTGTATAAATGAATGTGTGTCTGCTTGAACGAATGTATAAAAAAAACGAATGAATGATATAGTTACAATCTGTAAGAATTCAAAAAAAAAAAAAAATGAACCCTCACGTCGTCGCAACCTTTCCCCTCCCCTCATATGCAGATCAAATCGCGAAGCCGATCTTGATCTTTCTCGCTCCATCGGGAAAATCCGGAACGCGATAAAATTGCATAGAAAAAAAATTGGGGAAAAATTAGCAACACTAAATAAATCAAAAATCAGCGAAATAAAACTACGTTAAAATCTGTCATCAGAAGACTAAAAAAAATCTAATTACCAAAAAAAAAATATACTACGTTAGTTCAAAAAGAATTAATCTACTTTAAAAGGAAGGATAAGGATTTAAGGTACTTTCCGAAATTTCGACGATATTTTCTATCACCAAACTCACCAATGTTTCGCAAGTATTGTTCCCAACTGTCTGACGACACGCCCGCTTAGTCAGGGCATGCCCAGCTCTCATTTGGGTACTCCCGAACCAAAAGTGGAATGGTTCAAAAAAATACAGTCTGACCCAACTTACATCAAATCCATCTTGCATACAGACAATGTTTCCCTTTCCTATGGAACCGAGTTGGCGCCTGAAGGTTGCCAAAACGGTTCGTCAATAGGATCGTTCCACATTGCCTCCATCCAAGATCACCCAGATGGTTTGCTGTTAAAACACAGAAAAGCTTGTACACTTAGGCTTTTAGAGCCGTTCAGGCGGAAATACTGTCGCAGAACGACGAAATTTAAGACCTTTTCGCCCACCAACTTTTTGCACGGAATTTTTCAGAGCTCGCGCGTGTTGATAGGCTACGCTTTGTGCACGAAGCGTAACTTAGGCTAGCCCCACGTTGGGCGCCATTTGTTGTGTTTAAGGCCTTGGAAGGACTATTTCGACTTGAAAAAGTCAAAATAGTCGAAAGGAAAAGGAAGGTTCGGGACAGAAGGGCCAATTCCACCTACGTCCGAATTGGTGGCTGAGTTTTATCTGGTGCGACGCTCTTGCTGGCGGCCGGGACTAGCTACGGCATTGTGGGGGGGGGGGGTACTTGCTTCAACTCAGACCATTAAACCCTTGGTCTGTACAACAAAAGAATTATCAGCGCCGACTTATCCAAGGGAATTGTCAAAATTGGGAATATTTTCCCAACAGGTCGTGACCAAGAAGCGGTTGGATTGGCGCGGCTTCGCAATTTGTCAGGGCGCTTAGGTGTAAGTAGCGCCCTGTTCTGCCCACCCTACCTCAGCCATATCTGTCCTGAAACAAATTTCGATATGGCCCCTTTTTGAGGTTCGGGGCGAAGGAGCTAAACGCTCGGGTTCATTTTAAAGTTGGCCTTCTAGCCTTTAATCGTCGTTAGCAAACAAAATTAGAGGAAAACCGAGGAAGAAAAAAAAAAAACATACGACTCAACAACAAAAAAATTAATAATAATGCCAAAATAAATAGAAATATGGGTATATAAAATAAAAACTTACCCCATTTAATATAAATGCTGCTTTTCATTTCTTGTTTTTTTTTCAACGTTACTTTATTATTTTTTTTTTTTTTTTTAGTCATTTTTCAGTCGTCCTGTCATCGTCATGTCTTATTTATTAAATTTTTTTAATTTTTCTTATATTTTAATTCATTGTATTTTTGTTTTTAAGAAGAACCGATTATAACTTGCGTACACCTGGCGACGAGACTCGGTGCGTTTTCATTTACAGTGCAATTCGAAAATCCGTGTACTAAAAGTAACATGAACGACCCTTTTTCTAGTCCCCAGTCATTAAACGATTACGAAATTGTCGCGGACCGCGCGGAATGCTGTCCTACCGCCGCCGATACCAAAAAAAAACTGTCCACAAGCAAGAAAATCACACACTCAACCCGCGCGCCAATTTTGTTCCACTCAACTCTCAAAAAAATGAAGAAAAAAAACTCCAAAAATTTCGCGACGATCTGTAATTTTTCACTGTGGATTTTGGAATCATCGCTAAACAGGCTAATTGCCAAGTCCTATTGTGGCAAGGCGGCTGAAGGAAACGAAAAATTTGACACGGGAATGTCGGTGACCGTTGATCTACGCCCCTTTTCACTTTAGCGAACAGACCCACGATTCAACCCAAACTACTTGGCTATTTACGTTTGTGTAAAGAATGTCCAGGTGGCTAGACCATCTCGAAAACTATTTACATCTTTATTTTTTTAGTACATGCCGGTGGCGGATTTGATACGATTTGGAGAAACCACTAAGCTCGGAAGCAACACTCTCTTTGGAAGACAATCACCCAAATTTCTACAGCGATGCATGCATGATAGCGGTAGGCATTTTTTGGTTCGATTTCAATACCGTATACTCATCGAAAGTCACGTAAGACTAGCCGAATGCTCGTGCGACACAACTCTCACTGTATTTTATACACTATTTCGAGGTGTTATTATTATAATTTATTATTGCGATACACTTCAATAAAAATTACTTCTCGAGGAATTCTTTGGGCGGGAATTCAGCACGAAACACGTTAACAACTTCTGGCGATCACCACCATGTATCCGCTTCAGGTCTCACTCTCTAATTCAACAGCAATCACTCATTAAATCCACCCGGATCGGAAGAATTACAGCGAGATTGCGGTTTCGCCAATGCGATTTCAAAATTGCACGCACAGGGTACAATTACGAAGCAGCACTTCGAATTTCGGCCGCAAACGGAACAAAAATGCAAGCTTCACTTATACTTTCGATTCAATTTCTCCTTTTCTGGCTTTCGCAGTCGTTCCCTTACACGTACCGAAACGTAGACTTTATCACAAATTAATCTTTTTTTGTTTAACGGAGAAAAAAAAACAACTCAAAAGCGAAACTTTTCTTTCTTCCTTTTTTCCTCTCTAATAACTCGTGCCCATTAAACGCCGCTCGTTACTATCTAACTTGCAGTCCAAAAATCCCCAATTTGCGGTATTTTTTGTGTGCGAACGATTTCTGGGTACGCGTGCACTTTGGTGTAGGTGTTTGTAAATGCACTCAATGCCCAACAAATGTCGTACACTGAGCGCAGTCACAACCACCGGAAAAATTAATCCCTGCGACAACCGAACACGGGGGGAGGGGGGTTTGGAGATAACCCCTCCCCCCAAATGATTTGCTTACCTTGTAAGTTATATTTTTTTAATTCAGCAGCACGAAACAGTTAGAATGTAGTAGCGTTGAACGAAAGTCTGTGAAGACATTTCAATACTGCTTGATTATTTTTGGTCTCTAATCTCTAACTTCATTTGTTTTCCAGTTACAAAGCGTGCGCAAGTGTATACAAAATATTGTCGTGTAGTGATTTTTTGAATATGACTTCAAAAGAAAGGATATTATCGACCGATCACCAGCAATTATGGGCCGGTGATCGATAAAAAAAAAGTTGAATCTCTCTACTAACAATGACAATTCTTCAATGTGAACGATACAAGTTGGTTGTAGCTATCAACGCTTATGAATTGAAACATTTGGGTCATTCCATCCAGAATCGTCAAAAATGATAAAATTGTGACTTACCATCACCGATTCTTTAGAAAAATTATGTAGGTACTCAAAGACTTAGTGAAGAAACAAATACCATATAATTGAAATCTTTTGTTTCTATCTAATTTTTTTTGTTAGTTATATTATGTGAAAGACTTCGCAAAAATGGTATCTGAGTCCTCTTCGAAAATTCATATCGCTGATAAAGTTCTTTATCGTAGAATAATAAAGTAGGGTTTATTTTAAAGCGCAAATTTGTCGCAATATAAAAAAATACGAATAAAAATTATCCTTGGAAGTTTTTTCTCAAGGATAACTATTTTGTCCTTTAGCCTTGAATAATTCAATCGCGATTAACTTGGAATCTCGAGAGGATCGGGGTCAAAAAATCTAAGAAAATCAGTGGTTCTCAATTAAGGCTAGTTTAGTTCTTAATAACAATGTTATACTTTTTTGAATCCGATCTCCTTGAGATCCCAAGTTAATTTTTGGAGGTGTTTTGAAAAACAGTATACAACCCAGAAAATATAAAAAAGAAAAAATATTAGAGATATTCAAGGATTAAGGACAAAATCGTTATCCTTGAAAGGAAAACTGTATTTCAATTATTTTTCTCACTAGTTCTTCAAGTACACACATTTTCAAAAGAATCCGAGATGGTAAGACGGCGATTCTTAGTGGAATGATCCATTTTACTTTGTTATTTTAATATAACAAAGTGTATAGTGTTCAAAATAAAAAAAAATTGCAATCAGACACCAAAAAAGCAAAAAAACATTTTTAATCCGTCTGTATATCGTACGTCTTGCGCCAAATCGTTTGAAGAGTATAATACGTTTTATTTACTATCGACGGATCATCGTCGATTGATTTCGTCCGTTTCGTTGCCGTCTTTTTCCAGATTAGCCTGAAGATATACCTATACTTTCCAAATTATACTCCGAAATTGGTATATTCTGTCTGATTGGCGTTCTCTTTCTTGTGCACGTTGTGGCAGAGTCAAGATTGACAAATACCTCCTCAGCACTAGGGAAGGATCTGGCGAAGATGTTTACATATATCGTCAGCGTTTGCTATAAGTTGGGCGTCCCATTGGTGTCGACCATGGTTTTTCGGATGACATACTCTAGTGAGAAGTTGAAAATCGTGGGGGTAGACCATCACCCTGCTTTAAACCACATTTAGTTCGAAAGCTGGTTGTGGAATCGTTTTGTATTCTTTGTAAGCTGAAATTTATTCAGTGGGTAAACCAGATGAATCCTGTATTGTCTTCTTGTTTTGTGGTCAGTTGAGATTTTGTATATTCTCAACCGTTTTTACTGGAAAGCTGAAAATTGAAATTTATATAAAACTTGAATAGTTCTTAAAATATGGTCGATATTGGTGAAGAGTGTGGGTGTGAGAAAAAACAATACCTCCGAAGTGCTTGAAAGCTGAGATCGATAAGGTGCGTTTTTTTTCAACTGGATCAAGATCAAGATCATTCGTTTTACATTGAAAACAACAACAAAGAGATAATCCAAAATCAAAATGGGATCATTGATGGATCAATTTTGTGCTTTTAAAGCTTATTTAAATGGCAACTATTTTAGCAATGTCACAGATGGCGCCATGCGATTTAGCACTAAATTCAATTTGTAGCAGGTATTTGCACCCAACAGGCAGAATATGCTAATCGAAAAGTCGCTGTAACTCAATACATTTTGTACGGAAATGCAAGTCCATGTGTAAGATAGAGAAAGAATGTAGAAAATTATTAAAAAAGTCTTTGTTTGTATGACCTTTGTACAGTGCCGTTTCATCGAATAGTATGCGAAACTTTGCCGCCAGGACAGCTGACAGTTTATCCGAGGCATTTACAAACAGCATTGTTAACCTTGCTAAAGTAGCTTTTGGGATGATCCACTGCGTTTTTTTTTAATTTAATCTGATCTAGTTGAAAAAAACGCACCTATAGAGATATTCCAGTCTTTTTCGTAAACGGTTAATGTCAACAGTGAAGCAAGGAAGTGGGGGAATTTTTCTAAAGAATCACGTCTCATATTTCAAGAACTGTTCGATAAAAGCTTAGAATTTATACGGAAAAAAATTGTAGCGTTTCCGAGTTTCATATCTCGAGAACCGCTTATGATATACAACTAAAACTTGGTAGGTAGGTTGTGGCAAGTTCTAAAAATAAGACTTTTATTAGGGACATTATGGTACAGAGAGAGTGATGATAATTTTTGCACAATAGGAAATTGGCTTTGTAGAGCTCCATTACTTAAAAATTTTCCCAATTCTAACATGAATCTTCTTTTTCTTTTATTGTAGTATATTGTTGTAAACTTATTTTGATTATAGAATCAAACAACTAATTTCAATTATGTTCGCCTTTGTTTATTTTAATTCGCTCAAATAATATCTCCTTTTTATACAAAAACCACATGAACATGAACTAGAGAAAAGAACCGCAAAACTAGAGAAAAGAACATCGCCTCCTCCAACAATCTAGTCGTCTTTTCTTACGCCTTTTTCTTCACGCCAGTGTTTTCTTCTTATTGCACCCAACGATTTTTGAAAAGGGTCGTAACAATATAATATCTACTGCTACTATTATTAATAACTACTTGTAGATAAAATCGAACTTAACTGGTCAATTTGAAGTTCAAATTGGTCAATATTAAAATTTTGGTGCTGACAAAAAACATATAGCACCCCGGGGTGCTTTTGTTTTGTCCAGGCATCATCCAATACTGTATGGTATACACTATGTATTTGCATTTCACTGCCAGCTGGCATGAAACGCTCCATACAAAAATGTTTTGCATCATAGTTCATAGTTCATAGTTTTTATTCTAATGATGGATTGAATGCTGGCATATAAATACTTTATTAGAGATTAGGCTGATCTAAAGCCTTTACAACTATGGTTTATTTTGCTTGGTGCACTTGGCAGTTAATTGTTGATAAGACAAAATTATTTGTAAATTCAGGAAAAATGAATGAAAAAACCTTAAGAATTTAATTAACCTAACTTAACCTAACCTATAACTAACTAAATAATAAGAAAAAGTAAAATAATACAAACAGAAACTATGTGAGGCATGCAACCAGTGGGTTTTGAATATGTTGGCATTTGCTGATAAATCTAGATTTAGCTCTTTGGGCCATTACTTCAATCATTGAAACTTCTGCGATTTGGTGTAGACGTACTGTAGAGTAATAAAAGGGCTTGTTCAGGATTAACTTCAAACACTTATTTTGCATAGTTTGCAGTTTATTCTTATGTATGTTTGCACAGTCATACCATACTGGAGCGCCGTATAATATGATGGGCTGCATTACCATTTTGTATATCAGCAGTTTGTTAGCATTAGATAACTGAGATCTTCTATTAATGAGTGGATACAACGAATGGATAGAACGGGAGATTTTGGAGCATGAACTTTCGATATGATCGTGAAATGTGAGTTTTTTGTCCAATACGAGACCCAGATAAGTGACCGTGCTAGACCATTCAACAGATTGGCCATGAAATCTTAAAGGCTGGTTTGGAAGATTTCTTCTATGGCGTTTCCTTGTAAAGAAAATTGATTGGGTCTTGTCAGGGTTGACTTTAATTTTCCATTTGTGGTAATACTCGTAGAGTGCACGTAGTTGTTCTTCAATGTTATAGGTTATGACCGCATGATTTTCCGAACTTGAGAAGACACTGATATCGTCCGCGAATATTGCCATTTCACAATTATTGTTCAAGGGTAAATCTGCGGTGTAAATATTATAAAGTGTGGGGCTGAGACAGGATCCTTGGGGTACGCCTGCAGGAATTTGACGAGTGGCAGAGACTGAGGACTTAACTTTCACAGCGAAAGTTCTTTGGGTGAGAAATGACTTGATTAGCTTTATAATATATACAGGAAAGGAGAACGTGTGGAGTTTATACAATAGAGCTTCATGCCAAACCGTATCAAATGCTTTTTCTATATCGAGAACAACCATACCTGTGGATTCTTTGCAAGAAAGAGAGTTCTTAATAAACCTTGTAACTCGATAGAGTTGGTGATTCGTTGAGAGACCCGGTCTAAAACCAAATTGGATATTGGGTAAAATGTCAGTATTACACAGGAATTCCTGAATACGATTTAGGATGATACGTTCAAAGATTTTACCTAGTACGGGGAGTAAGCTAATCGGTCGGTAGCTCTTGGGAGAGGAGGGGTCTTTTCGTGGTTTGAGAATGGGTATCACAATAGCCTTTTTCCATTGACTGGGAAAGTGACCCAGTTTTAAGCATGAATTAAAAATATGTGTTACATAAATAACTGCTTTTTTAGGTAGTTTTTTGAATATAATATTGGGTAAGAGGTCAAAACCAGGTGCTTTGTTCGATTTTAATCGTTTAAGAACTAAGGATAGTTCCCGGGGAGTAACGTGATCACTTGGTGTTAGATCAGAGTCCAAGGAATCGATAGTATTAACCATGGTTTTAACTGTAAGATTGGTGCTTGGATTACCAAGATTTTCTGAGGCATGGTGAGCGGTAAGAAAATTTTCAGCGATCAATTCGGCTTTGTCAGGATCAGTGGTTTTGGGATGGTGACCGGGGACTAAGAGAGGTGGGATTTGTTGTCTTCTACGCTTAAAATTTTTATTAAGCTCCCAGATTTTTTTAGAGCTTTTACCGAGTTCAGAAAGCATTGTATTCCACTTAACGTTTCGTTGAACGAAGAGCCTGAATTTGATCGTTTTCGATAATTGATTAATGCGAGTTTTTATAGCTGGATTTCTCGTCAATTGCCATTGTCGTCGCAGGTTATTACGATTTATGATAATATCTTTGGTTTCGCTGTCTATTGTAAGCTGGTGGTAAGCTGGTGGTGGTTTTGCATCAAAATGCTTCAAAGTACTTTATACAGAAACGGCGTTTTGCCATCTCCGTTATTTATATCTCTATGGTAGACCCCTTGAAGTGAGATTTAGACGATTTAGCGTTTTAGACGAAAAATTTTGGTTTCTAGATCTCAGCAACCGCTTATGTTAGGAGGCTGAAACTTGGAATTTCTATAGCGCTTTCATAGTAAACCCATTTGCAAAAAAATGGTGTTATGGGTGAAGGGGCGTGGGAGTAGAGGGGGAAATAATGCTTTCGAAACGCAAAAAAGTCGAGATCGACACATTCTGAAATTCATATCTCCTATACCGTTAATGGCAAGCAATTAAAACTTAACAAATATCTGTAGTTATACTAGGAGGGTGGGGGTGAAAAACTTTAGATTACGATATCTCACAAACCAATCGCACCAGAAAAACAAAATTCGGTTTGAGTATAAAGTTTGATAAATAAAGGTTGCTCAAAGTAAAATTTTTGATGGGGGCGGGGTAGCATAGAAGTGGGGGGATAATAATTTTTCAAAAATATCACTTTTCATATGTCAATAACAGTGTAAGATAGATCCTTAAAATGTTTACTGGGAGTAGGCCCAATATAGACCTAGTAGGGAAAAAAAAATTTGGAGGTGTGTGCCTAGAGGGTGAGGATGAGGAAGGGTGAGAAGGAAAAAGTTCCGATGTTTATATCTTAAGAACCTATAATGATATAAAGCTGAAACTTGGTATTTAGATAGAGCTATACTGCCGTCCTAAGAAAAAAGGGCATAAGCGCCAAAAGTCAAAAATTGAGATAGAGGCATATTTGGAACCGTGAATCAGTTTATAATTTTTGTGCTAAGCTAAAAAGGTCGATTTCCAACTGCAAAGGACTGAAAAACAGAAAGAAAATTGGTCACATCTACCCTGTCTAGTGTGTTTACTAAACAAAAAAGTCGTATCTGCCACTTACTTAAAGTGATTTCTTTTCTGGAAAAAAATGTGACCCGTTTCTGCCCTCAATTTTTTTTTTAGCAGTTCCGCCCGTTCTATTGTGGAAAAAATTTTGACCTGCTAGAAAAAGGGGTTTGAGTCCGTGGCTAAAATTGCGCTGGAAACTCGCAGTTCTTGCCCCGAAAATTTCGGCGGTGCAACTCCTCTAACCTCAAATGTGCGACAACATAAGAAAAAAATATCCTATGACAACAGCGGCAACCGATTTAAAATCATAAATTAAACTGTCAAACGGGTCATACAGTAATTAGAAATCATACGAAGTGTAGTGTAAATATATTTATTTAAATTTTCATAATAGCTTTTTGACCTGAAAGCGTTCTATTGTCAATTGACCTTTCGGACGGAACTGTAAAAAAAGAGGGCAGAACTGCAATAATTTTGCATCTAAATGGGTCACATTTTTTTCAGAAAAGAAATCACCATTAGATAAAAAGGCGCAGATACGAGTTATATGTATAGGACTTTCACTGTGGGAAATACAAAATACAAAACAGTTCGTGGTCTTCTTCTTTATAAGTTTATTCTCGTTGAAAGTAAAAATAACGATTGCTTATTCTAATCCTTAACAGGCAACCGTCATAAATTTTCTATCTTACCATCATAAAATCTATCTTATCTCTAGGTTTAATTACACTCAAACCTGTTTTTATGCGGTGGATAGGGACCGCATAAAAAAAAATCCCACATAACTTCACCAGTAGCTATTAAAAATAGTTTTCGTAACAAAATTAAAAAAAAAAATTTTGTATGCGGTGAATAGGGACCGCATAAAAAAAGTCTCACGTAGAAAATAACTGATCACCTAACACTAAATGACTAGAAATTGCTTTTTTTAAACGAAATCAAGAGACGAGGCTTGGCAGCTACTTGAAATCTCGTCCAAATATAACTACATATATCTACTTCCCTCATCTAATTAATAAAGAAACAAAGGTCAAATTTTTATAACAAAAATACTGAGTAGCGTCCTGTTTTGTTATAGATAGTCTTTGTCTTTGCTCCCTTTAATTAAACTTCTTCTACCTACAAAACAAATCATGAGACTAGTCGCCAACTATCTCATTAGCAAAAAATTCTGCGAACTGTCTGGGCACAACTTTATTATTTTTCCGGCAGAAGTTCGGAACGCTTTCAATTCTGTGATGCGGTGTAGGTTACAATGGTCGCGTTTATGTGCAGACCAGACCAGTCTAAAAAGACCAAAAAAACCAGTTCGGTCGCACCAAGCGGTGGTGATATGTATAAAAGTCGTGTACGTGAACGTAATTTTTTTAAAGAAAGAGAAAACCGAAGAGCAAGTGAGATACTAGAGGTTTTTGTTTTTCGGTGCTAGGGTGTCAAAAGAAGGAGACGGAAAAATAATGGAAAAAAAACAGTTTGAAGTGGAAGTGAGATGGCAAGCATGACGCAAGTTTGGTGTTTGGGACCCAACTGTCAAGTTTGTTTACAACCGTGTTACAAGTGTTTCAGGGAAAGTTTACCGAATTGTGTGTTTTAGTCAGTTTCAGTTAAGATTTTAGTAAAAAAAAATAACTATTATAAAATTTAGGTTGTGTGAAATTTGTTGCTGCCAGTGATTCGTGCGATAAACTATTAAAAACTATATAAAAAGAAACATGAAGTGTTCTTTCGATGGTTGCCGAAACCGAAGAGAGTTCCGGCAAAATAAATAGTTCTTCGGGCAATTAAACCGATTCTAATTATCTGTAGTTCTACTGTAGTTGATATTAATGAAGAATACATTTCAATTAAAGTTATAAAATGTATATTTTGATCAAAGTTTCCTTGCATACAAACTTTGTTTACTTCTTAGCATTTCTTGGAATATGAAAGCAGTGACGGCGTGTAAAATATTTCTTCTTTGAAGGAAATGCTTTTCAACTTCATAGTACATATAGCAAATGCAATCAGTTATTAATTATTTCTTCAACTAAAACGTATTTGTAATGCACTCGTTTCGTTGGGACATTAATCACTAAAAAATCGAATCAAAAATTACCATTTTCAGGTTTCCTAAGGAATCAACATTGAAAAAGAAGTGGCTTGAAGCAATAGGAAGACAAGGCTTCACTCCAAATACAAAAAGTGGCATTTGTGAGGATCACTTTAAAAAATGTGATATAGTCATCAAATTAACAATCGCATAATTTTGAAATTAACTGACAATCTTTTTAGCTGCCCCTATCAAAATACAACTTTTATGTGGGCCTGCACTGCTGCCACTAATACAAAAACGAGTAGTAACAAACACAACCAGATTTCATTACGAAAGGTGAAGTTATCAGCCATTCCATACTCTTCCAAGGGTCGCACGCATAAATGTAAACCGGACCAGTCCATTTGGTTCTGATTTTGGTACGAACCATAGAACTATATACTAATGGAAATAACCTAGCCCGAAATTTGCCCGTAAGCTGTTGAAGCTCACGAAGGCATGTAAATAATTGTATCCGTACACAGAAGTTTTAGGGTTGACCACACTGAATAATTCAAAATTTGCAATGTTAATTTTCTGACAATATTACAATACACATCAATCGTGGGTAGTTCTATTCAATTTGTTTTTACATTTAAAAATTATGAATAACATAGTTTATACCATCAGTTATCAAAATTAAAAAATTACACCGAACTAATTTCGGTGTGAAAGCAGAACGATTGTACTCAACCCTGCATTTCAAATGGAAATGTATCAGCTGTTCATTTTCTTATGCGTAATGGCGGTGCATTTGAAGTTGACAGTTGTTTGTTGTTGAAAGTTATTCTTTAGTTTTGTTCGACAAAATTAAGTGAAACGCGGTTACTTTCTATTTTTTCTTAGTTCACGTGTTAAAAATGAAGTGTATTGTGTCAACGTGTTCTTCGGAGTGGAAGGCAGAAGGTCAAAATTGTTCGTTTTATAGGTGAGTGCTACGAAAAGCCATCATTTCCACACATTCATTTTATTATATCATAAAAGGACCGGCGTTTAGTAAAAAAAGGAATGGACACATTAAAAGTCATTCAATTTTTCTTAACGTTACTTTAAAAAAATCGGCCTAAACGATTACAACTGAATTGTGAAAATGTTTTTGTGAAAAAGGTTGAAATATGTTCAGTTCTGTCACTGCAGTGAAAAAGTGTTTTTTTACGAAGAAAATGGTTTTTCGTGGAGTAATTTTATAAGTGGAGTATTCTATCATTAATTGTATAATCATTCCATTGCCATTACTATGTGTCTGCCGTTATTTTCTGTTAAAATTTCCTGCAAAATTTGCATAAGTCACATCTTTCACGTCGGGAAGTAATTTTCATTTTGATGAATATCTCGAAAGGACCGGGGTTTTTCTTAAAGTAAACTTTTGTAAATCGTATCAAAACTGGTATAATATCATTTTCTTCAATAAAATTAACCCAAAAATTAACTTTTCATTGAAAAAATCTACAAAATCAGTCAATTTTCTTATAATATGAACAAAGTGAGCAGTGGCGTCCCCTTTTTAAATTTTTGTTCGAGATTTTACGTATTCAATCAATTTTATATTATAGCATCCCGAAAATAAATAAAAAATTAAATTTGTGGCGAGCAGCTTTAAAAAATCATGTGAGTTGTGAAATTCAATCTGGAAGAGACAGAGTGCGCGAAGCCCATTTTGTAGTATCGAGCTTCGAAGTGGTTCATGGGAGAAAAGTGTTGGTAGAAGATGCGATTCCTACGATTTTCGACGATGAAGTAAGTTATGAAATGTTTTACAGGAGCAAGTACTAATATACTCAATATAGATAATCGGCGATGGCAGTAGTCTGAAGAATATAGAAGCTGACGAACCAATTCCTGTGAGTTGTTTTCACTATTGCTATTAAAGAATAAATGCAAAGACTAATAGTAAATTCATTATTTTCATTACTATAGGTCCCCGGTTCATTCACAAGTGCTTTCATGAGGACTCCTCCTAAATACTATGTATGTAAAGAAAGTTTTAAATTTTTTCAAATATTGTAATATTATTGTCTACTACTTTAGGGTTTACCTGGACCTTCAACAAGTGCCTTCATGGGGACTCCTCCTAAATACTATGTATGTAAAGAAAGTTTTCAATTTTTCAAATATTGTAATATTATTGTCTACTACTTTAGGGTTTACCTGGACCTTCAACAAGTGAAATGACGGAAAGTGTTAGGCCTATTAAAGTTCGTAAAATTGATGTAAGTATAAATAGTACCATTCACTTTTTTATTTGATAACTACTGTTACTGTTGGGGTTTATCTAAGAACTATATTACATGAAGTTTAGTTTCATCTTTATAGGATCATAAACAGAAAGGGATTATAGCAATAAAAAGGAAATAGGATAATATTTAAATTTTTAACAGAAAAAGAATTTGGGTCATAAAAGTAATTTAGGAAATAACGGGAATAGCAGGAAAAACTCTAGAGGCGGGACATCAAAGGATCTTTTGCCGGCAACGATCCGCCCGTACCTGCATAGGTTCCGATACATTGTGATTTTATGACGATATGAATCGGTTTCTTTTCCGTCATGATACGGAACAGTTACTATACAGTAATAAGTTTAGAATGTTAAAGTTTCATATTGAAAAGACACTCTCTTAATGAATTTAAGAAGCATAATATTTTAATATTTTCCAGAAACGTAAAACGCCGCTATATAAAATCTTGAAAAGATCGTCTTCTTCAAGTGTAGAACCACCATCACCAACTAAGAGGAGGTACAACGTTCTAAAGGGTATTGTGAAACACGATCGTAAAACAAAAAAAGCTTTACGACAAAAGGTTCGTAGATTAAGTAAAAAAATATGTAGTCTAAAGAATGTTTTAGCGGATCTATTAAGTAAGAATTTAAAATCTGTGGACGAGTTTGTAACCTTGGGTAGGGAAAACGTGGGAGTAGAGCTCTTTACTCGTATGTTAAAAAAATCACAAAGAAGTACCTTATCGCAAAAATATTCATTGACCCTACGTAGATTCGCACTTACGCTTAATTTTTTGTCGCCAAAAGCGTATGATTTTGTTCGATCTACGTTTAATACCTGTTTACCGCACCAAGGAACAATATCGAAATGGTATCAAAGTGTTAAAGGTGGTCCAGGTTTCACAAAAGAATCAATAGAGTCATTGCGATATATGGTTGAAAAAAGCACCACTAAAATTGTTTGCGCTCTTTCTATGGATGAAATCTATATTCGTCGCCATACGGAATTCGATGGTGGTAAATATTTCGGATACGTAAGTTTCGGAGACAACCAAGAAAATCCGCAAATTATTGCTACAGAGGTTCTTGTTTTTATGGCAGTAGCATTAAACGGGGCTTGGAAAGTGCCAGTTGGATATTTTTTTATTAATGGTTGTAGAGGAGACCAGAAAAAGAATTTAGTTGAAAGCTGTTTAAATCTTTTGTATGAAGTTGGGGTTGTAGTCACAAGTTTGACTTTTGATGGTGCACATTCAAATATGAGTGTGGCTTCATTGTTGGGTTGTGATTTTCGTGGCTCCAAAGCAATTGCCGATTCCTTTGAATTTAGCTACAAGCAAAATAAATTGCTTGTTTTTCTGGATGCTTCGCATATGATTAAACTAATTCGAAATACATTAGCACAATGTAGTCCATTATTAGACGGAGATAATCAAAAAATTGACTGGCAATATATTAAAAAATTACATGAACTCCAAGAATCTGAAGGTCTCCACTTAGGAAATAAATTAAAGAAAGCTCATATTAATTTCTTTAAGCAAAAAATGAAGGTTAGACTCGCTACACAAACTTTGAGTAATTCCGTTGCGGATGCAATAGAATACTGTGATAAGATATTGAATTTGAAGGATTTTCATGGATCAGCGGGTACAGTGAAATTTATCAGAACAATAAATCAGTCATTTGATATATTAAATTCTCGAAGCATATTTTCGAAATATAGCAAAAAAGCAATATGCCTTCAAAATATTTCAGAAATACAACAATTTTCTAATTCATGCATTAGTTATATTAGTAAATTGAAATCTACAGATGAAACTTTAGTAATAAATAGTAGACGAAAACCCGGCTTTATAGGACTCATATCAAGTTTAAGAAATTGTATTGAGTTATATGCACATTATGTGGAAAGAACGGGTATACTGAACTACATAGCAACTTATAAATTAAGTCAAGACCATCTTGAATTATTCTTTTCAACGGTACGGTCAAGGCTTGGATATAATAACAATCCAACTGCAAGACAATTTGAAGCTGCTTACAAAAGAATTGTTGTTCATGTACAATTGAGTGATAGGGGTTTCGGTAACTGTATACCACTTGAAGATATAAATATATTGAATGCGTCTTCCGTTGACATGTTGCGAGATCCACGTGTAGTAGATAATACTACTGAAAGCGATGATGATGGGGAACTAAGCGAAAGTTTAGACTGTATGCAATTTTTAGGTACATTTTCAGACTATGTTAGAGAAGTAGTTATATACGTTGCGGGTTTTGTTACAAAATATTTAAAAAATAAACTTCAGTGTGAAGAATGCATTACTGCTATTACGGGAGACAGAGGTGAATTTATGTATTCTTTAATAAAACAAAAATCTAGAGGAGGCCTTCAATATCCATCTCACGATGTTATAAAGATTTGTAACGTAATTGAAAATTGTATTCGGAGAAGACAAAATATTAACTCCCAATTAAAATTTGCTGAAATTGTAAAAGACGTGAGAAATATAATACATAGCACCACTATATTTTCTTCGTTAATGGAACACAATTTCGATACTGGTCCAATTGATGGACACTGTCACATTTTAATTAAATCCATTAAAGATAAATATTTAACTATAAGACTGAAATATGTTGCAAAGACCAATAGTGAGCATTTAATATATTACAGGAACTTATATACTAAATTAATTATATTTAGAGGTCAATAATACACCAACTTGAATTTATATTTACATTATACTTTTTTTTAATGGATATTATGTTGTAATTACTGGAATAGGTATTTTATATTTTATATAATATGTACATTAATAAAATTATATAAATTATTGAGATTTCTGTATCATTGCAGCTTTTTCGTGTTGTACAGTCAACTTTATCTGTACATCACATCGTAATTAGATAACGAAAACAATTAAGTTAAACTATTATATACGAAAATATAATATAATAAATATGTTAACCTACAATCACATAAATGTTTTATAACAAATAAATGGAGGCCCCCATTCAACCTCCGCCTATGGAAAAACACACCTATACTATGACACAGCAAACGTTTTAGGCCTTCAATTTTCTGCGATTGTACGGCCTCCATTATGTTATACCTCTTTGGTACGAACCAAACGAAACCGAACCAGTCTAGTACAGGCAAATAAACGGTCTTAGACCAAAACATAACCTGCAATAGTGCTGGCCAAACAAAATTAAAACGTCAAAGCATACATCTGTGAAAATAAAAATGACTGAACGGTGGACATTTGACGAAGTGTCCACTTTGCGCAAACTTGGCGATGTGCAGTTACAAATTTGCATCCATGATTGAAAATGATATTTAAAATGACAGCTTCAAATTGGTTATGTTGAAAAGCGCACATAAATGCAAGACCGAAAAAGACCAAACCGGTCTTTTTAGACTGGTCCGGTCTGCACGTAAACGCGACCATTGTGACTGAAAACCTAAAAAAAAGTTCGGGAAGCGGTTAGAATAGGGCGTAATATATGCTAAGAATACCATAATTGGGTCATATTCCGGGATGCGGTCTAGGGGTTGAAAAAGAAAAAAACTTTGAAATAGGTGATTATTAAACAAGCCCGTGGAAGTGAAAAGATATTCGATGTCTGATCAAACCTGAGAGATATAGAAAAATGAATGAAAAAGTATACAACCACTTCACACCCCCTTAGGTGTTGAATTTCAAAAAATCTTGAAAAATGTTTCTTGGTATTCATATGAAGAATCCGTAGAATAAAACAAATTCAATATTTTGGAAGACCTAGTAGATATTACGAAAATCGTGAAAATATTTGCTTTTGTCTGATAATTTTGTTTTGCCCCCCTTCCGAACACCAATGGATATTCGAATTTTTGTTATCAAAATTAAATTTTAGTTGATTTACATATACACACCGAGTTTCAACTTTCTAGCATAAGCTGTTATCTAGTTAGGAAAAACACCCCCCACCCCCGTACCATACTACCCTTAAAAAAAATTATATTTTTCCAACATGCTTTATCTAAATACCAAGTTTAAGGTTTATATCATTATGGGTTCTTAAGATATGAACATAGGAAATTTTTCCTTTTCACCCTCCTCCTTCCTCACACTCTACACACAAATCCCCAAAAATGTGTAATTGACTGAGGCAATACTTATGGAATGTGATGAAATGCATTAAACCTACTAATTTTTTTTATTGATAACTTCTTCATTATTGATAATTTCTTCAATTATGTTATGTTTGGTTGAAATTTTCATATACCACACAAAAAAAAATCGCACAAAAAAAAATCGCATAAAAAAATCGCACAAAAAAAAAATCGCATAAAAAAAATCGCACAAAAAAAGACCGCACGAAAACAGGTTTGAGTGTATAACTAGTTTTTGACGGGTTATGCATTAAATGCCAGATGGGCTTAAGGATGTGTCCGAGGGTTATAGGAATATGACTGACGACTACATAGAGGACCGATGTAACTACAGTCGATTTTCGTACGCCCGACGTCTAGTTTCTTTGTAGTTTTATAAGTTTTAGTTTTGTTGTCAGTAAGTGGAATTATAAATTGTTAATGCTGGTAAGTAAAATTCATTTATATATAAATTTGATCTGTAGTTCAATTTTTGTAATATAACATGATTGAATACAACTAGATATTATGAATCGGGAGCAAAAACTTGTTCTATTGGCAAAAAAAAAAAATGCTGAGCTATCTAAACAAAAACAGCAATGGAAATTAACGGGAAACGCCAACAAAAAATTTAGAAAAAACGTGTTGAAGGACGTTGATCCGGATTTTGAACCAGATGAAAATAAAAAAGAACCGTTACCATCTACATCATATGAATGGCAAACATGTGAATTACCATCGACATCATATCAAAGCCAAACAACACCATCTCCAGCACATGAATGCGTAACAGAATTACCATCTACATCACTAATTCAAAATTTAACAAAAAAGGGATTGCTCCGAAAAAGGATAATGTCGGTGATTTCTCCAAAAACGCAAAATGCTGAAAAATTGAGACAGAAAAATATGAAATTAACTGTCAAAGAGGCTTGCAATAAGCTATGTAAAAATAAGAATTGCAGTAAAATTACTGAAGAGCAACGAATCGTAATCAATAATAAATTACGTGCGCTAGGTGAATCGGAGAAAAAATGGTATTGACGAATGGTAAAGTTGGAAATCTCCACCTGGTGGGAAAAAAAACTACCAGATATAATAGACACATTTTCGTCAGCTGACTAGGCTTGCGCATTCTAGTTCACCTTAGTGATCGTGAACGAACTAGTTCCTAAGCCGTTGTGAACTAATTTGTTCTTGTAGTTCGCAGGTCACTCACGAAGGAACTAGTTCCTTTCAAGTTCCGAGTGAATGTGAGGGCCTCAAAAAAAAACGGTCCCCACTCGCCAAGGAACTAGTTCCTCGACACTGAATGTGATTGCCTACAAAAAGAAGGTCCTCACGAACTGAACTAGTTCCTTTTTTCAGTTCCAACTTCGCGGAATGATACGTAGTATGCAAATGTGATGACGAACTACTTCCTACAAACGACCTAGGACCGGAATTTACTGCGAACTAGTTCGTTCATTTCACTCATGGGAACGATCTGCCGAACTAGTTCGTTCACGAACTACACAAGCCTACAGCTGACTGTTATATGGCGGTTCGTGTGTATTTTTACGATTCGGAGCTCGGTGAATTTTCGATTCTCTCTTAATTTCATTATGAAAGACATGATAAAGATTGATGGCGATCGGTTTGGTTGATAATAAGGTGCTCATTTCCGGTTCTACATTTCGAAAATCATGGGCTCAATCCAGCACAACGAAGTCAGAAAATGAACAATTTTTCCATATGAATGGGAGGTATAAACTTCGAAATAACTTCTCAAATGTTTAATATTCCAGGAAAAAGAAATATGAAATAATTATTAAATTATTTGAAAAGAACGTAGACCGTTTTTTCAATACTTTTTTCTTTTATTTTAGTACTTTAAATTGATTTCTTAAAAAAAAATTATTGTTTTTGATATGTTATGATACATATGTCCTTCTTATTCAATTATAACAATAATTTAAGTTCACTTGAAGTAATATTTTGTAGTAGGACCCTCTTATTTGAGCTCAATCTCAATTTTGTCTGAAATTAACATGCAACTGCCACTTTCTGTCTACCATATATAGTTCCGAAATTTGCCACCAGAGCACATGGTATATTTGTCAATATATATCAGCAAGTACATATTGTGAAACCAAAAAGAAGACGATCAAATACAACGGTACGGTCAGTAAATGTTAAATATACTTTTCCCTCTGAAGATTTAATCACTTTCGATGACAGATTTTAAACATTGACAGATGACAGATTTTATCCATTGTGTCCAAATTAGTAATTCCGGCAAAGTTGAGATAATCGAGATAATTGAAAATTTCTTTGAATTCAAGGACTTATCATCTCAACTAAAAATAAAACAAAAAGTGCCAAGAATATACATATTTGAAAAACATGGTTCAAGTAAAGCCTAGTACGGACCTCGATGAAAATTTTCATTCCCCATACCAAATGCATGTAAAAAAAACGGATGAAAATTTTCATTGCAAATTTTTGCGTTGGGTTTCTGTTTGCGGTACAGAGTTAGAATGAAAATTTTTATTCGTTTTACAGTTCGGGTGTTCACCACCAGATGGCACTGAAATCATGGAGACCATATTTTTCCGTCCAATTAAATGTGCAGCTATTTAATTTTTCATTGCCGGGATGAAAATTTTGACATCTTATGTCATTCATTTGAATTTATTTGTCAGTTTCTTTTTTCAAACCGACTAAAGAGTGTGTTTTGTCGGAATTGGATATTTTTGAAGTCGGAAGTGGATATTTTGAGTTGTGCTTTTATTTTAAAATTTCTCTTGTGATTTCAATTTAATTTTTGTGTTAAGAAAGTTAATGTCCATGATACTACATTTTCAATGAACCGTAACTTTGACAATTGTAAAAGTCAAACAGAAGATCAGGGGCCGTATGCTGTAACGAACGTCGCGAAGTTCGCATCGGCGGACGTCGACGAACGTCGCGTCGTCCAGTTTGGCAATCCGTAACTATGTCGTTCAAGCGTGCAATGTGCGTCGTTGAAATGTCCAAAACGACGACGCGTCGGCTTACATCATACCAAAAAACTGGCAAACTTCAAACAAACTTCAAACATTTTTATTGAGACTTATATATAGCTTCAGAGCCTGACATCAAATTAATGTCAGGCAGCTTAAAATAGCAAATTTTGACCGTAGTCACACAATATGTAATAATGTACGAGAATGTACTAGTTAGTGAGGAGCCAAATTGCTCATTAAAATACTGACAACGTCGCTCGTCGTTGGCAGCGAACGACGAGTGACGGAATACAGCATACGACCCCAGCTGTTTACTTCTCCACATTATTCTACACATCGATTTTTTTTTATTGTGGAGATGGGAGAGATATATAGTAAATTTGCGAATTAAAATTTTCATCGAGGTCCGTACTGAGCTTTAAATTCAAAAAGAATAATAATTTTTTAAGTTTCAAAAAAGATTTTGCATCAGATATATTCACTGATTTAAATTTTTTGCAAGCAAAACCTGCCAAATTTGATATTTTAAAGCCTCTTTCAAAAACGGTCCCACGGAGTATTACATTAAACCGAAAATCGGGTTTACTTCAAAAATCAGACATTTTACCAGCAAATCGCATAGATTTTTGGAGATCTCTGCCAGAAACATCAGCGGAGCAATCTCACGACGACAGTGATTGATTAAATAGTTATTTTTAAGTTTTCTTTTATTAACTAATTTTTTTTTATTGATTGTTTTTTGTTTTGTTTATCAAGACTTCTGTGAAATAAATTTTGTTAAGTATCTTGTTATTATTTGGTGTATTTTTACTAAGCAAAAAAGTCGTAAGTCCATTTTCTTTAATTCCTCCTTAAAATTCTTGGAGTTTACGCACATAATAAAATAAGATGGATAAATTTAATTTGAATTGGTTTTTTAAAATACTTAAATAGTCATTTTTTAAAGGTGGCAAATAGAAAAAACTAAATACCTAAATATCTCAAAACTACTAAAATGGAGATGCGCCCTTTCTTCTTAGGACGGCAGTATAGTAGAGACATGGTGGAAAAAAGATTTTTTTTTAGTGGTAGTATGGTACGGAGGTGGGGGGTGTTTTTCCAATCTTTAGAACGGCTTATGCTAGACAGTTGAAACTCGGTACGTATAAGTAAATCAACTAGAAAAGTAATTATGACAAGGGGGGGGGGGGAGCAAAAAAATTATCAGTAAAAATAAAATGCATATGTTTTCACGATTTTCGTCATATTTACTAAGTCTTTCCGAATATTGCATTCATTTTTATTTTACGGATTTTTCATATGAATACCTAGGAAGTGTTTTCAAGATTTTTTTAAGTTCTACCCCTAAGAGGGTGTGGGCTATTTATACGGACTCCACTGTGTCCGGGTAAATTACCCACAATATCAAAAAAAATAAAATTGTACGATGCACTTAGCATCACAAAATTAAAATGTACCGTTAGGTCACCTTTTGTTTTAGCTTCGAAATATCCGAAATAAATTTAGAGTGGGACCTAACCAGAATTGAATGTTGTAACTATTTATAGGCTAGTTAGGAAAATAAATTATTGAGTATTGAATTATAACCCAAGGCGACCAGGCGTTTTTTATTAGTCCAGCAGTAGCTGACCAAAGTTTCAGTTCTTATCAGAACTGAAACGCATTCATCTGAGTAGAAGAATTAGCAGCAAGCATTAACATCAGTTCTTCTCAGGACTAAAGCGCATATGCGCAAGTAGAATAACACAACGGCTCTTCTCAGAGCCGCCGCAGACATATCGCCCCCGGACGCAGGCAACCTCAGACCCTTTGCCCCCGGACGCAGGCATTCTTAAGACCGTCGCAAGCTCCCGCCGCCCCCGGACGCAGGCGACCTCAGACATATCGCCCCCGTACGTAGGCGACCTCAGACATTTTGCCCCCGGACGCAGGCATACTCAGGACCACTGCCGCTGCCGACACTCGCCCCTGGACGCAGGCAATTTAGTGTCGTGACGCAGCACTCATCCCGGCACACGGACAAATTGTGTCCCATTGTGTTGCACGACGCTCGCCCCCCGGCCGCTGGCGACCGTCTTGCCGCGACTTTTCCCGTCGCAGCTATCTGTGTGGCGCACCAAAGAGTGGTGCCGCTACAGAGGGTGTTAAGTGTTAGTATACTTTTTCATAAATTCCACCATAGCTCTCAGCTCTGATCAGATATCGAATATCTTTTCACTTCCACGGGCTTGTTTAATAATCACCTATTTTTAAGTTTTTTCTTTTTCAACCTCTAGACCGCATCCCGGAATATGACCCAATTATATAATTCTTAATCTGTAGATCATATTTATATAAACATTTATGTATTTACCTTTTCTTTCTGTACACGCTACAGTTAGATTTGTTCACAATTTTGTATAGTATTTGATCCTCGTAATCATAGAGATATATATACTATAGATGATAAGCAGCGATTGAGTTGAAGGCGGACGTCGTCGCATTCACTTGCACGCAAAACAACAATTGACATAACGACGGTTTTGTCTCACTCACTCACACGCTAAAACAATAACAACGTCTCACTTCTCACCGTGTTTTTGGCTTCAAAGCGCTTTAAAAAAACCGATGGCTTGTCGTCTCCAGTAGCTCTACGCTCGTAGTGAGCTCTTTAATGTACATTGAAGTCAACATCTGCCAACGCGATTATTGTTATGCGAATTCCGTTTTGCTTGCCTTAAGTCTGGCAAACTGTTCCTCCAAGCAACTTTTAGCTTCTGCTCGTCAGACGTGGACCACAGAACTCTTTTTTTTACGTTTTATCCATTTGCACACATTTTTATTTTATTAATTATTAATAAATTATTCAATTATTCATTCAACTATTGTCAAATACACATATTACACTGAAAAAAACAGAAGCTTTTCGGTTCATCGCATTACGTCAAGCTTGGCATAATATCGTTGCGAAATTTAATACATATTTTGGAACTGTATTAAATTAGTAAGAATAGTCAAAAGCTTACTAATTAAGCCGAGTTAACATCCGAATGGCAGATAATTAGCTATTAACGTGTGTCCAGGGGCCTTATTACTGAATACGATACGATCAAAAATATTTACGATTTAAATTAACGATACGTTTTTACTTTCGTATTACTGAATACGATCGTAAGGGACAAACGGTGCTGCCATTAAAAGTGTGAATTTTGCTGTTAAAAGTGTATTGTGCCTAATTCCACACTATACTAAACAATAAATTACCTATATAAGTGGTTGTTGTTTATGTCGTTAGTTTGAATTCGTATTGTCGACGTAGAAATGTTTAATTTTGCGGTGTGTTTAGCGTATGTAGTATGTAGCGACAAGGATTTCGATGTTGAAACTCGATCAAAAATATTAATTTGAATTCGGATTCATGACGCTGCGAACCCATTAGAAGTTCCTGATCCAAGATAGGATTTCTCTTGCACTTTATTTTTAATTATATATTTTATTGTAAAAAATTACAGCTTCAACCAATTGTTCTGATTTCCAAACCAGCATTTTTGCAAGTATTGAATGGAATAAAGGACGAATTGAAAGTACGTAGCCGCTCCTCGTCAGTGCTACCAATCTTGAAATTATCATCTGCTTTGAGGTTTTTCGCAAGCGGTACCTATCAGTGTTGCGTTGGACAGAGCTACGACATCGGTGTGTCTCAACCGGAGGTTTCTGTTGTACTTACAGAACTCTTTGACGTGATGGCAAAGAAACTATGTTCGAAGTCGATAAACTAGCATCTGCTTTGAGTGGCAGCTATCAGTGTTGCGTTGGACAGAGCGGTATGTCTCAACCGCAGGTTTCTGTTGTACTTACAGAGCTCTTTGACGTAATGGAAACGAAACTACCATATGTTCGAAGTCGATAAAAGAACCGAACTCGGAGGAAAAAGATGCCGCGAAACGTTTCTTTTATGAGAAATACAGATTGCCTGATGTAATCGGCTCTGTTGATCGGACTCATAGTAAGACCTAGCCATAGCGAGCACTTGTTCTTTAAATGCCGTCGCGTAGTACATTCATTTTTAAATTTTTGTTTTCTACATCCAAGTTCAACTTTTTTTATTTCTAAGGTTTACATACGGTATATTTGATTTTCTGTATAGGTATACTTTATTCAAATGCTCAAATGCTTTTTTTAGTTGCCAAATTTGCGATTGAAATTTACGATTTATCGTACGATCGTATTCAGTAATGCCGAATTTAGAATTTACGATTGATTTTGATCGTATCGTATTCAGTAATAAGGCCCCAGGGCGGGCATAAGCAAAAGCAAAGCTAAATGACAAAAGTTTTGAGTTAATTCAGAAAGCCAGTGAGTGTAGACATTGGTTTCTATATCTAAAACGTAAATTAATACTTGCAAAATAAGTTACATTGAATATAAAATATTAAAATATTTTGTGTTTTTGCAACCATACTATAGATACGACATAACATAATCCGCAAAGAATTTTCTTTTTATACTTCCGCTACTTGCCACTTGTTGTTCAAGCTGCAAACTGAAACTTAAAATAATGGTCCAGTTCACTATATTAGTTTCAGTTTCAGAAAGTTCACGACACTATATCCGTGATCAAAGAACCAAATTAGTTACGAACAGCATTTAACTTCGACAAAGTAGAAATCATATTGTCCTATGTATTTAAATTATTAAAAACCATTGAAAGTCATACAAATAAGGCCGACGCCACTAATTCCAACTACTGCAATTTATACAAAAATATTTAAGCCCCCCATTCTGAGTAGGATACACTCTCATTTCTAGAAGTCGCCAAAAATATAAATAAATAGAAAAACTAAGAAGAAATGTACGTTTATAGAAATCAGGTGAAGAACCAAATAATACTTATTAGAGGCACTTTAATTAAATTAAATATCAGATTCATAGTTTCTATGCAATATTTTTTTCATTTTAGAAGAGGTTCCTGGATCTTATACACCTTGATCATTTTCTGGAAGAAATTAAATACCGTACTTAATATTTCCTAATAATAATTCAAACTAAATTAAAACCGTTACCTGAAAAATTTCTGAAGTTATATTGCATGCGCTCTGCACTTGAATAACAGTAGATCTATTTGATTTATCTTTCATCATTGGTCGAACCGCCGGAAGACCCTTTGTATCTGTTTCCAATGCAATCGATCCGTTACTGATTAGAAATGCCACTTGAAAGGAGTTGTCAATAGTTTTCATTACGCTCGCTGGATCGATTATTAATTTATAGTATGGGATGGCTTGTTCATTGGTTTGTCTGAAAATCTAAAAAAGTAAATGCATAACATACAATTTGTAATATAACTTTTACCATTACCTTTAATATTTGATCAAGTACTATATTTAATTTGTGCGCAACTTTGTCATCTTTCTGCAATTTAGAGACTTCCTCTGGTCTTAATAATTGTGACTGAAATATGTTTTTGTTATTAATTTCAGATTACTTAATTCATATTATACCATATACAAATTTAATTTACTTGTGTGGCCCTTTTTTTGCGTTTTTCTTTCACAGGTTTGTCAATAATGACAGGGTCATGCATGAAAGATCCCAGAAGGCATGGCTTAAATTTAGTAGGTTTCGACACTGAAATACCGATTTCAGCTAAGACATCCCAGTTTGCAGCATTTCCAGTAAACACTTTTGAAATCTAATAATTAATAATGACTTTGATTAATGTTTACACATTTAAATTTTGCAAATCTAGAAATGCCAAATAAAATCAAAATAATGTTACGAGCTAGGGGTTTAGGTAAACCGCAATTCATTTAAAATAAATAGAAAAAACAAATTGATTTCTTATGGTGATTTCTTTTCTGCAAAAAAATGTGACCCGTTTCTGCCCTCAATTTTTGTTCTAAAACATATTTCAGTCACAATTATTAAGACCAGAGGAAGTCTCTAAATTGCAGAAAGATGACAAAGTTGCGCACAAATTAAATATAGTACTTGATCAAATATTAAAGGTAATGGTAAAAGTTATATTACAAATTGTATGTTATGCATTTACTTTTTTAGATTTTCAGACAAACCAATGAACAAGCCATCCCATACTATAAATTAATAATCGATCCAGCGAGCGTAATGAAAACTATTGACAACTCCTTTCAAGTGGCATTTCTAATCAGTAACGGATCGATTGCATTGGAAACAGATACAAAGGGTCTTCCGGCGGTTCGACCAATGATGAAAGATAAATCAAATAGATCTACTGTTATTCAAGTGCAGAGCGCATGCAATATAACTTCAGAAATTTTTCAGGTAACGGTTTTAATTTAGTTTGAATTATTATTAGGAAATATTAAGTACGGTATTTAATTTCTTCCAGAAAATGATCAAGGTGTATAAGATCCAGGAACCTCTTCTAAAATGAAAAAAATATTGCATAGAAACTATGAATCTGATATTTAATTTAATTAAAGTGCCTCTAATAAGTATTATTTGGTTCTTCACCTGATTTCTATAAACGTACATTTCTTCTTAGTTTTTCTATTTATTTATATTTTTGGCGACTTCTAGAAATGAGAGTGTATCCTACTCAGAATGGGGGGCTTAAATATTTTTGTATAAATTGCAGTAGTTGGAATTAGTGGCGTCGGCCTTATTTGTATGACTTTCAATGGTTTTTAATAATTTAAATACATAGGACAATATGATTTCTACTTTGTCGAAGTTAAATGCTGTTCGTAACTAATTTGGTTCTTTGATCACGGATATAGTGTCGTGAACTTTCTGAAACTGAAACTATTGGTGATTTCTTTTCTCAAAAAAAATGTGATCTGTAAAGATGCAAAATTATTGCAGTTCTGCCCTCTTTTTTGACAGTTCCGTCCGACAGGTCAATTTACAATAGAACGCTTTCAGGTCAAAAAGCTATTATGAAAATTTAAATATATTTACACTACACTCCGTATGATTTCTAATTACCGTATGACCCGTAGGACAGTTTAATTTATGCTTTTAAATCGTTTGCCGCTGTTGTCGTAGGATATTTTTTTCTTATGGTGATTTCTTTTCTCAAAAAAATGTGACCTGTAAAGATGCAAAATTATTGCAGTTCTGCCCTCTTTTTTGACAGTTCCGTCCGACAGGTCAATTTACAATAGAACGCTTTCAGGTCAAAAATCTATTATGAAAATTTAAATATATTTACACTACACTCCGTATGATTTCTAATTACTGTATGACCCGTTTGACAGTTTAATTTATGCTTTTAAATCGTTTGCCGCTGTGTAGTAGGATATTTTTTCTTATTTTCATCGTTTCTTACGCACATTTGAGGTTAAAGGAGTTGCACCGCCGAAATTTTCGGGGCAAGAAATGCGAGTTTTCAGGTCAATTTTAGCCACGGACTCAAACCCCTTTTTCTAGCAGGTCAAAAAAAATTTGAGAATAGAACAGCGGAACTGCTAGAAAAAAAATTGAGGGCAGAAACGGGTCACATTTTTTTGCAGAAAAGAAATCACCATTATTTTCATCGTTTCTTACGCACATTTCAGGTTAAAGGAGTTGCACCGCCGAAATTTTCGGGGCAAGAAATGCGAGTTTTCAGGTCAATTTTAGCCACGGACTCAAACCCCTTTTTCTAGCAGGTCAAAAAAATTTGAGAATAGAACAGCGGAACTGCTAGAACAAAAATTGAGGGCAGAAACGGGTCACATTTTTTTGCACCATTATGGTGATTTCTTTTCTCAAAAAAAATGTGACCATTATGGTGATTTCTTTTCTCAAAAAAAATGTGATCTGTAAAGATGCAAAATTATTGCAGTTCTGCCCTCTTTTTTGACAGTTCCGTCCGACAGGTCAATTTACAATAGAACGCTTTCAGGTCAAAAAGCTATTACGAAAATTTAAATATATTTACACTACACTCCGTATGATTTCTAATTACCGTATGACCCGTTGCGACAGTTTAATTTATGCTTTTAAATCGTTTGCCGCTGTTGTCATGGGATATTTTTTTCTTATTTTCATCGTTTCTTACGCACATTTGAGGTTAAAGGAGTTGCACCGCCGAAATTTTCGGGGCAAGAAATGCGAGTTTTCAGGTCAATTTTAGCCACGGACTCAAACCCCTTTTTCTAGCAGGTCAAAAAAAATTTCAGAATAGAACAGCGGAACTGCTAGAACAAAAATTGAAGGCAGAAACGGGTCACATTTTTTTGCAGAAAAGAAATCACCATTAAGCCTAGTACTGTGCTCCGAGCGAAACGAAACGAACTGTCAAAGTTCATATAAAAAAAATGAAATTTTCGTTGACATCTCACCGACGAAATATTTCGTTCGTTTTGCAGTACTGTGTTCGTGGACGGAATAGACATTTGCCGTAGTCTCTAATAGATGGCGCTCGTGGCGATTTCGTTTCGTTTTTAATGGTACCGGAGGCTTTTTACCAAGCGAAATAATTGACAACTCAAAATTTTCAATAGTTCGCTGTCAATTCAGTGAGTTTGTGCTCGGGAAATTTTGTGTGATCAATATTTTGTTGTGTTATGTGCCGGAATAGTAATTACTTGACATTTTTTTAATATTTTCAAATTTCGCGCGTGTTTTTATCAATGACATCTAGTAGCGAACGGTGTAGAATATTTCACTCCGCTTCGAAGGTGACTTTTTCGTTCGTGTTCGTTTCGCTGAACACAGTACTAGGCTTTAGTGTTCATTCTGTTTAGCTACATTCAACCACATGCATTTGAAACTGGTTTTTTTCCCCTCCGTTATTTTGACGTTTCGATCCGACTCCGCAGGTTGCGTTTATTCTGTACGGCTCTTAAGCGAGTGTAGCAGCACAGCACAGTTCAGTTGAAGTTGTAAGAGGAAGAAGATGAGAGATGTGCTTTGAGAATAAATGGAGGTTTTTACCTATAAAGGTTTTCCTCCAACAAAAAGGAAGTGTCTTTTACTTTTGTGTAGTGAGTTCCGTGTGGAACATTTTGGTCGCAATCGAGCCGGATCTGGACATGCGTAAGGTGTGGATAGATCTTGGGAAAGATATTTACAGAATTGACTCAAACTGGAGAGAGGGGGATGAGAGCAACTCAAATAACCTCAACATAATTTGAGTACTTATAGTAGTCAATTATGGAGGTGAAGAAAATTTCAAATAAAAATAAAAACACAATTAATGTTTAATGTTAATCTCTTTAATACTTGTAAAATTATGCGTACTTGTTTAAATGGTTGTACAAAAGGAACTGAGACACAGTGACCAATGCAGCTTATTTATACATATCTAGTTTTGAGATAACATCATGGTTCATGATGATCATAGATTTTTGACCCTTGCAACTATTGATTTATGAGCTAGTTGTTCAGCTTATTTATGTTATCATTTGCAAACAAGAATATATCTTTGTTTTCAAATGCGTCAGCTTGACAAATTTTAGGGCATGCTGTATATATGACTCGCCCCTCCTTAGAAATCGGCTCCTGACGATTAATTAGAATTGACGATGAGAATCTTGAGTAGAGGTATATTGCTGTTATTATGATTAAAATAAGTACTATTCCGTCAGTGAGGTATGATATCCAGTCTCCTTTGTATTGATTGAACTTGAGCATTTTTATTTCTTTGTTATTGTCGATATGTAAATTGCGCAGATCTTTGATGCTGATGTTCTCTGTTTGTTCATATTTTATTCTCTTGATGATATTTGGTAATATAAGGCTTTCTTGATATTGTTTATATTCATTAGAATAAGTTTTGTTCTTAATTTCTATCGTACAGTTTTTATATTTGATTACATTATTTCCTTTAATAGTAAAATTATGGTTATTACAATTATGTCTTATAGTAGTCTCTTGTAAGTTTCTTGTTACAATAATATCCTTATTAATAAGTTCTATTTCTTCTAGTATGTTACGTTTCATTTGACAAATTTGAACATGAGTTTGGATAAGATTTCTAATACAATGATTCTTAATTTTCTTTAGTTTCTGAATTTCAAAATTTCCAGTATCTTCGTATAATTCTTCGTTGTTACTTATAATTGATTTTATTACAGTTTCTAGTTCTAATTCATCCTTATTGGGTATGGGTATTATTTCTATTTTATAATATTTTTTGCTTGAAAAATTAGGAATTTGGATAAATATGTAAATACTTTGTTTATATTGTCCTACTGCTATTTTGATATTTTTCATATGTTTTATATCTATTTTATTTGTGTGTATTTCTGTTGAGGTTAATATATTTTTCGTTAATGATCCTAATTTGCAGTTTAATATGATATCTTCAATTTTCTCTAATTTTTTAAGAATATAATTCAAATTGTCTGTGAATGCTTCTTTTATTAGTATTTGATCTAACATTCTTTTCATTTCGTTTTTTTCTAGTATATTTTCATTTAAATTATATGTAATTTTTTTATTCTGTTCGTTTACTTTATTTATAACTGCATTAATTTCTTTTTCGAATTGAGTATTGATTTTAGTTTGATTATTTGTTGCATCTGTTAGTATGTCAAAATTTGTACTTATAGTCTTGAATTTGTCTTGTATTTCCTGTCTGTCGTCGTCGTCCATCGTTCCTCCTATCCATCTTAAAAGTTTGCCATGAAGGTTGATTAATCCTCGTCTTTTCCTATTATGTGGTGTTAGTTCATAGATTTTGTCAATAATTTCTGTTACTATATTTTTAATGTTAGTGTCGTTCTTAAAAACTTTATATCCATCTGTATCTAATGTTTTACCTAATAATATTTGGTACTGTTTGATATCTATTTCATGCATTATCTGTGTGTAATTGTCTATCATATCTAATTGTTTCGTTCTTATTAGAGTATAACCGTTACCTATTGGTAACTCCGTAATTTTGATTGATTGTCCTATAGCTGTTCCTAGTGCGATGATCAGAATGAGTAGTCCTAGAAGAGAGGATTTTATGTATATTTCTTTCGTTTCTTTAAATTACTATGATGTATTTTATGATTTAATCTTGTATCGTAGTAAATATTATTTCTTTTTTGTAATCTTATTTTCTTAAATTTATTGCGTATTTTTTCTGTTCCTGTATTTATTCTTACATAGTTTGGATCTATATCATATGTTATAATGTTCTTATTAAATTTATCTGTTCTATCTTTTTGCGCTCTTATCATCCTATTTCTGATTTCTGTTAATTGTGCTTGTGATAAATTTTCGGTATGTAATGTTAAAGGAGTTTCTTTTGTAATTGAGTGTATACTCCTATTGTAGCAAAGTACTGCTTGGGGAATCAGCGATCTTTCTGGTTTATTTGGGAACCTTATTTTTAAAAGTCGGAGGTGTTCGTTTAAAGTTCCATGGAATCTTTCTATTTCACTGTTGCCTGTGTGTGCATTCGGTGATGTGAAATGAAGTTCTATACCGTTTTCTTGGGTTAGGGTCTCTAAACTTTTTATCAATTCTCCACCATTGTCTGAATTTATTTTTTTTTGGTTTTGGGTTTGAGGACATATATAATTCTAATTCTAATGATTTCACTCGGATTTCTATGTTGTAAATCATATATTTGTGCGTGTTTACTGAATCTGTCGATTATTGTTAAGTGAGGTTTATTTTTTTTAATGTACCATATATCTATGCTGATTTCGTCATGGGGATTTTCTGGGATTGGTTTCTTTTTCATTACTGGTATAATGGGTCTTCTTTCATATTTTCCTAAGTTGCAAGTATGGCATTTGTTTATTAGTTTCTGAATTTGAATTTTTAAGTTAGGATAATAAACGTTCTTTTTTAGTTGTTGAAATACTTCATCTATTCCTCTATGATTATTTCTTTTGTGTTCTTTCCAAATTTCTCGATTGATTTCGTCTTCGTTGCAATCTGTCAATATTGTGTTGCTACGTATGATTTTGATACGGTTCGTAATATCTCGTTTTACAGCTGTTTGTTGAAATTGATTAAATAATATTTCATCTGATATGTATACACATGTTGTTTGGTTGTTATTAAAATGGTTAGTTATTAAATATTTAAATGATTTTTCATCTGGTTGTTGGATTATGAATTCTTTGCGCGTTTTATTTTTTGATGGGTTAGTTTTTAGTGTCCTGTTATTTGGTCCAGTTTTAATAATTATTTGGTTTTTAAAGAAATTTATGGGATTCTGTGTTATGGGTATGTATAATGAGTCATCTTCGTCAGCGCTATGTATGGTAGCTCTATCAGATGTATCATCGAAGTTCATGTCCATACTTTAGTTTTCTTCATCATTTATTGTATTGGATTTTATATTCTCGATAGTTGGTCGATTTAATGCGTCAGCTACAGTATTTATTTTTCCTTGAACATAGTCTATTTCATAATCATATTCTTCTAACATAAGTTTCCATCTTATCAGTTTTTGATTAGGTTCTTTTAGGCTGCTTAACCATTTTAGAGGTCTGTGGTCTGTTAATATTTGGAATTGTACACCATACAGATAAGGTCTAAAATATTTACAGGCCCATACAATAGCTAATAATTCTTTTTCTATTGTTGCATAGTTAACTTCATGGTCATTGAGTGTTCTACTGGCATAACAGATAGGGTGATTGTCTTGTGAAAATACAGCCCCTAATGCATATTGTGATGCATCAGTAGTTAGCGTAAATTTTTTTTCGAAATCTGGATAGATTAGAATTGGTTCGGTAATAATCATATTTTTGAGAGTTTTAAATGATTCAACATAATCAATATCTTCCGGATTTATTCTACTATTTTTTTTTAATCTTACGGTCATTGGTTTGGCTATATGTGCAAAATCCCTTATAAATTTTCTGTAATACCCCACTAAACCTAAAAATCCTTTGATTTGTTTTTGAGTTTTTGGAATTGCATAATCTTCAATCGCCTTAATTTTGTTTGGATTAGGTTTTATACCGTCTACTGATATAATATGTCCCAAGAATTCTGTTTCTCGTTTAAGGAATTCACTTTTGTCGAGTTGTATTTTTAAATTAGCTTTTCTTAATGTTTGAAAGATTTTGGTAAGAGATGTTAAATGTTCTTCTAGTGATGTGCTGTATATAATTACATCATCTAGGTATACAAAGCATATTTTTCCTATATGGTCGGCTAACACGTTGTTCATCATTCTTTGAAATGTCGCCGGTGCATTTTTTAACCCAAACGGCATTCTTCGGAATTCATAATGACCTAAATTTGTGCTAAAAGCTGTTTTTTCTATATCTTTCTGCTCTATTTCTATTTGGTGAAATCCTTTAGCAAGATCTAGAGTCGTGAAATACATGCATCGTCCTAATTTGTCCAATATGTCATCAATTTTTGGTATAGGAAATTTATCTGCCTTAGTTTTTTCATTTAATTTTCTGTAGTCTACTACAATTCTCCATTTTTTCTTACCTGAAGCATCATCTTTTTTGCTGACTATCCAGATAGGGGATGAGTATGGTGATTCGGAATGTTGTATTATTCCTTGATCAAGCATCTCTCTCATTTGTCGATTGACTTCATCTCTATGAACATGAGGATATGTATAGGTTTTTGCATATACAGGTCGATCATCAGTTGTTTCGATCTTGTGTTTGATTTTATTTGTGAAAGAAAGGTCAGTTCTCTCCCGGAAGAATATATCCTTGTAAGTCTTTATAATATTTAGAAGTCTGGATTTTTCTTCACAATTTAAATGATTTGTACGAATTTTAGATTCAATGTTAACAGTAGTTTCAAGTTGGTTGAAATTAATAATTTCGAATGATTCTAATATCTCTATTTCTTGGGTAGGGTCTTCAGGATACCAATGAAGTTTCAATGTTTTATCTTTTAATTGGATTGTATTATCCCTATAATTGATAATTGGTTTCGTTGCTGGCAGGATATTGTTTCCTAACAAGACATCGAAAAATTGGTGAAATTGTATTTCAGCGAATTGTATCTTAGATTCCTGATTGGGATCAATTTCTTTAAATATTGGTACCGTGTGTAAATAGTCTACTTTTACTTCTTCTTTATTGAATTTTATTTTCAATGTTTCTCGTAAAGAGGTTTTAAATTTAGGGTGAAATATATTTTCATTAGCTAAACTAAAGGTTGCTCCTGTATCTATCATTGCTTTCATTGGTCGAGTTTTTGTTTCAATTAAGATATAAGGAATTTTGAATTTTCGTCTAATTGTTCCGAGGCTGTTATGTGAAAATCCTGATTGGTAGAGTTAGTATTAATGTTTGTATCCATTGGTTCTAAATAGCTATTTCCACTTTGTATTGTTCTGTTATGTCTTGCTTGTTCTCGTAGAGTATTGTTATAATTTGGATTTCGCGGTGTGTTATTTTGCCTAATATCATCTCGATTATTGTTATTATATAGTCGATTCTGATTTTGATAATTCTGATTTTGATAGTTCCGATTTTGGAAATTCTGATTTTGAGTACGATAATGATTGTTAGGGTTAGTATTAATGTTTGTATCCATCGGTTCTGGATAGCTATTTCTACTTTGTATTGTTCCGTTATGACTCACATGTTCTCCTAGAGGATTATTATAATTTGGATTTCGTGGTATGTTATTTTGCCTAATATTGTCTCGACTATTGTTATTATATGATCGATTCTGATTTTGATAATTCTGATTTTGAGTACGATACTGTGTCTGTCTTAATTGTGGTCTAGAGTAATTTTTAGTAAAGTGTAACTTATTAGTTTCGCTTAAAATTTTTTCGGCTTCCTCGAGAGTTGCCGGGTTTCTACTCAATAGGATTATATTGCACAATTCTGGTAAACCGTTTATAAACGCTTTCAAAGCAATTTGTTTATAATGTTCTATGTTAATTTTCAATCTAGCTTCATCACTAGTTTCAATTTTATCTTTTGAAATTAGGTTTTTTAAGTTTAATCTTATATCATTTAAATAATCAATAATATTGCCTTGCATTTTACAAGCTCTAAGATCTTCTAATAAACTGTATATATTCCGTTTTTCTCCGAAATTATCTAATAAAATCTCTTTTATTTGAGTCCAATTCAGAGTGTCAACATTTAGATCTATAACTATTCTTGCTTTACCTGTAAGTTTCGATTTAATTTTTTGAACAAAATAAGGTGCTGCAACCGCTGGTAATTTCATAATGTACGGAGTGATAAAATCAATCGCCTCCGTGAAGCTGCCAAGTTTTGAACTATCCCCATTGAATTCGGGTAAGCTGTCCAAATATTTTTCAGGATTCGGTTCCCATGCCATTTTTGTGCTGTCTGAATTTTAACTAAGTTGATCTCGTTCCGTAAAATAATCGTTTTTATTTTGTGGATATTTTTTGTATCCTTTCACTGTTCTAACTTATGGTGTTAGGTACCTTTATTAAGCTTCCTCAGTTGATAACAGGGAAACGAGCGAATTCTCTGAAAATTCAGCTCTCGACTTTGCAATATCGTTTGTTAAATTCACAGATTTTGTTTCACTTTGTTTAAAGGAATAATCAAAACAAATTTTTTTTTTTTTTTTGAGTATCCTACCGACTGCGCCACTCAAATAACCTCAACATAATTTGAGTACTTATAGTAGTCAATTATGGAGGTGAAGAAAATTTCAAATAAAAATAAAAACACAATTAATATTTAATGTTAATCTCTTTAATACTTGTAAAATTATGCGTACTTGTTTAAATGGTTGTACAAAAGGAACTGAGACACAGTGACCAATGCAGCTTATTTATACATATCTAGTTTTGAGATAACATCATGGTTCATGATGATCATTGATTTTTGACCCTTGCAACTATTGATTTATGAGCTAGTTGTTCAGCTTATTTATGTTATCATTTGCAAACAAGAATATATCTTTGTTTTCAAATGCGTCAGCTTGACAAATTTTAGGGCATGCTGTATATATGACTAGCAAACATTCTAAAGTTGAAGTTTGACTCAATAATTAATTGGAAAGGAATGCTTGCGAGCGCAGAGATGGAAAGAAAAGATATAAAAAACAACTACGAATAACTGTACAGAGTTTTTGGAGTGAAAGTATGTGCCACGGAAAGATATAGATTTTGTACAGAATAGCATAATTTTAGGATAGAAATTTTTAAAGTAGGATAGAATAAATTGAAGGGAAGGTTAATAATTTACAACTCGTTAACTTTATACAGATTGAATACCATAATGGAGGCAGGCACTTGGCAAGTGGCAGGTGTCAGGACAGAGTTATATGGAAGCTTGGGACAGATTAAACCAGATGTACAACCAAAAGTACCGAATCTGCAGACAGCATCTTCGAAAATGTTACCGTTTGCAAGTGTTGCAGCCACCCGTTCGATCAAACGATCTTCAAAGGATGTCGAACGTGACGCATGAGACGATTCGCCAGCTGCGTGCGTGGGAATTACCAGTGGATTACTGGGACTTTATTTTTGTGGATGCGTTGGTAGAGCGGTTGGACAAAGATAGCCAAGTGGAACGGGAAAGAATTCGAAATGGAAATGATGAACCACCAATTGCTGACATGCTCACATTTTCGAATTCGCGAGCATCAGCATTGAAAGGAACTAACGAAAATGAACAACGTGATGTACGAATGGCAATTAAGGATGATCGTGTTCGTTCGAATAGTCTCGGAAAGGTAGTGGATAAACAGACATCAAGTGTCATTTCAAAGGAGAGACCAGGCACATCACAAACGCATTACCGACAACGACCCTTTGCATGCAGCGTATGCAGAGGAAATCATGCGATCTGGAATTGTGATGATTTCGTATCATTGAATATCCGTGCGAGGTCGGACTTTGTTGAAAAGCACAATATTTGTCCGAATTGCTTAAAGAATGGCCATTCGAGTAGCGAGTGCTTTTTATCAGTGGCGTGGCGTCCATGGAAGCAAGGGAAGCATTGCTTCCCTTACACTTTGCTGAAAAATAGTATATCTAAAATACGTTATTCTTAACCATTTTTCCTTCAAGCCAATCTAATTAATTTTATTTCAATACAGCCATTGTTAGCTTTAAGTTTCCAACCATTGTTGTAGAGACACAAGCCTAATCACAAACTATTACTACTAATGTACATGTAATCAAATGGTTCACGCGCAGAAAAATCGTAAAAAAAAATTTTTACTTCACACATTTTCACAGTCTAAATAAAAGTTCGTAAGAAACTACACGCGAAAATCGCACACAGCCGACTTGGCAGCACCACGGCAAGCGAAAAGAAACTCAGAAAAACACCCCGCGGAAAAGCAATGCATGTATGAGCGTTGAAATCAGTTCGCTGTAAACTCACTGTGACTCACTCTGCAAGGTAGAAGCCTCGGTGGAAGCAATGAGATAATCTGCACGGTTCGTACTTCGTACAACACGTTCTTGGCTGCAACGGAGAAGCTTGCAGCGAGCAGAGATCTGATCAGAAATTGGTGCTACCAGAGTAGGATTGGAATTGAATTCTGATTGAAGTTTTGAATTGAATTGTGGTAAATAGTTCAATTTTACATATTTAATTTAGTTCTTAGATCTCAGGAACCACTTATGGTATGTTAGGATGCTGAAACTCGGAACTTATATAAAAGTATAATAGGTAGTGGACCTGTCTGCAAAATTTACGATAAGGTTTCAGGCGTGTGGGAGTGGAGGGGAAGCAATGTCTTCGGAGTGCTTGAAAGCTGAGGCTGAAACATTCTAAAATACGTATCTTCTGAATGGTTGATGTCAGAAGATTGAAACTTGTAGCTGTTTTAAGAAATAATAGTAGCAGATTAATCAAGAGCTAAAATTTTTGAATCAGAAGGTGGTCAGTAGGGGTTGGGGTAAAAAACTTTGGATTAGAATATCTTTCGAATCAATCAGGAAGGTGTAATTTAGTTTGTGTATATAGGATATGCGGAGAAGCTCATTGAATATAAAATTTATTATGTGAGAGGTAGACCACAAAAGTGGGGCCATTTTTAAAATATTTCATTTTTATATTTCAAGAACCGTACCATATATGATCTTAGAAATTTTACAGGAGTTAGGTCCAGTACACTTCTAACTGGAAAAACAATTCTGGAGGTAGTTAGTGTATTACATTCCACACCACTGTGTTACCAAGTAAATTTCGTGTTGTATTTGACGGGGGATGTCAAACAGAAAACGGTATTTCGCTAAATGATATACAGCTATTTGGCGAGAAATTACAACGTGACTTACATGAAATTACAATGCGCTTTCGGCGACATCCAATTGCCTTTGTTGCAGACATTGCAAATGTTCCGACAGGTGAGAATTCATAAATCACAATGGAACCTACAGCGAATTTTTTGAAGAGAAAGTTCAAAAGAGCCTCTGAAGGAATCTTGGCTCACAGTTGTCACATACGGATTGACATCATCGGCACATAATTCAGTTCGAGCTGTCATCCAGTGTGCACGGGAAGCGAAGGATAGACATCCAGTTGCCGTTAAGGTTATCGAAAATGATCTATACATGGATCCGTAAATGAATTAATCGAACAAGAAAAATAAAAAGTACACGTAATTCACAAAATCTATTTTCGTAGAACAAAACAAGAATGACAACTATTTCAATGATATAATGCTAGTTGAAATTACATATTTCAATACCGCCTCTTAATTTAACAATAGCATCAAATCATCTTGAATTCAAAAATTGCAAACAAATGAAATAATATTTAAAAGTAGTAATTCAAATAATCATCGTCAATTAAACTAAATTCATATTTGTACGATGTTTAACAAATAAAATTCGACCAAGCGCTTTTGTCATGATGTCTGCCGCTTGATTTTCCGATGATATTTGAATCAAATTGTATTTCTTCTTTTGCACAAAGTCCCGAACAAACATATATTTAACATCCAGATGTTTCATTCGCTTGTATTCGAGTGGCTCCTCAGTAATCTTGATACACGATGTATTGTCTTCATAAATTGCAATCGTTTCAGCAAACTTCACCTTCAAATCGACCAATAATTTCTTTATCCATTCACATTCGCTAATTGCCTCAGTCAATGCGATGTACTCCGCCTCTGTTGATGATTTGCTTACTGTTGGTTGTTTTCGGGATGCCCAACTGATCGTGTTTCCATATAATTTGAACACATATCCCGATGTTGACTTTGAATCATTTCGATCACCTGCCCAATCAGAATCGCTGTAGCCTATTAATATATCTGCTTGCTGATTCTTTGTGTACACCAATTTCATGTCGATCGTACCACAAATGTAACGTAGAATGCTTTTTGCATGATTGAAATGCTGTTCATTGAAACAACTTTGATACCGACTAAAATAACCAACTGATGCACATAGATCTGGTCTTGTAGTTACAGTTGCATACGTTAGACATCCAATCAATTCACGGTATGGATGATTTGAACATTTTCCTTTTTCGCCCAAATCCAAATGCAAACCTTTTTCCATTGGAGTTAATTTCGGTTTACATTCCTGCATTTCAAATTTATGTAACACCTTCTTCAAATACTGTGATTGACTTAAAGTGATTATACTCTTTTGCTTGTCTCGCTCAATTTGCATGCCAAGAAATGAACCAGCTTCACCCACATCCGTCATTTCAAATTCGTTTGAAAATAGCTTCTTGATTATTGCTATTACCTTCAAATCGCTGCAAAATATTAACGTATCGTCGACGTACAATAGTACAAAACATATTACACCATCATGCTCTCTTACATACAAGCATTGATCAGATTCACTACGCTGAAAACCAATACGGATTATAAATTTATTGAACTTCTCGTTCCATGCACGGGATGCCTGCTTCAGTCCATAAAGCGCCTTGTTGAGTTTGCACACCTTACTTTGATGCCCAAAACCATCAGGCAGTTGCATGTAAATGGTCTCCGAAAGTTCACCATTTAAAAATGCACTCTTAACATCCATCTGGTGTATGTGCATATTGTCATGATTCGCAATTGACAGCAAAATTCTCAGTGTGACCAATTTTGCCACAGATGCATACGTTTCGGTTTAATCGAATCCAGCCTTTTGCGAAAAACCACGCGCCACCAAACGCGCCACCAAACGCGCCACCAAACGCGCTTTGTATTTGTCGATGCTTCCATCCACTTTTCGCTTTAACTTAAACACCCATTTATTCGATATGGCTGTTCTTCCCTCTGGCAGCTGACAAACAGTCCAAGTATTGCTTTTTAACAACGATTTGTATTCACTTTCAATAGCCTTCTTCCATTCCGGCCAATCAATTCGATATCTTGCTTCTTCAATTGTCAATGGATCATCATCAACAAATTGCTCCGCTGACAACGCCATATGAACGTCTTCACATTGCGATGCCCGATCACCAAAATAATCAGGTGCCCGTCGGATTCGTTCACTACGCCGTGGAATCGTCCTGTCGTTGTTACCAGCGCAATCCGATGCGATGCTATGAATTTCCTCATCGCCATCCGCGTTGTCATCATCTTCGTTCAAACTTTGACGCCGATTGAAAAATACATCACTTGCCTCATTGAAACAATCAGATGTATCCGCCTCTCTGTTGCACATTTCTTCATTCGATGCCATCAAACGATCAGAATCCTCCTCTGAAATCGACACGTTTACATGTTAGATCGATTCAACACTGATGTCTCATTAAAAACCACACTTCGACCGGTACCAATTTGTTTTTCTCAATGTCCCATAATCGATATGAGCCGAATGATGCAGTGTAACCAAGCATAATGCATTTTGATGATTTTTCATCCAATTTTGATCGTTTTCTTGCCGGTATGTGATTGTAGCATTCACTACCAAAAACGCGAAGATGTAACAAATCGTCCAAACCATATTTCCGCTGGTGTTTTTGATTTAAATTGCTCACCAATTGCGCTTGTTGGCGATCTATTCTTTAAATAATTCGCTGTGAGTATCGCCTCATTCCAAAACTTTAGATCAATACTACTGGCAATCATCATAGTTCGCGCCTTTTCCAGAAGCGTTCTATTCAAACGCTCAGCTATCGAATTCATTTCTGGATTATCAGCAACAGTGAATGATAATTCGATACCCTTTTCTTTGCAGTACACTTTCAATTCGTTTGAAATATATTCACCACCATTGTCTGCCCGAAGTTTGGCCAAACGTTTTCCATGCCTTGTCTCAGCCATTTCAACGAATTCCTTCAACTTTTCGTATACTTCACTCTTCCATTGCAAGAAATATACCATCGATGCTCTTGAATAGTTATCAGTGAACGTTACGAAAAAACTCGAACCATCGTATGCCGTTATTTTGAGTGGCCCCCATACATCAGTGTGTACCAATTCCAAAATTCGATTCGAGCGTGGCATTTTATTCCTTGGAAATGATGACCGTGTTTGTTTGCCAAACACGCATGGTTCACACACCTCGTTTGCTTCAGTGCTAACATTTACCCGCATTCCATCAGAAAAATTGACTAGCTTTTTCATATCGGCCGTATTCAAATGTCCCAATCTGAAATGCCACAAATTTTGACAAACTTTTTGTGTATTATTCTCATCTGATAAACCAGCAAAACCATCATCATCCATATGAAAAATTGTTTCATATAATTTTCCATTTGCATTCGCGACAAATTTCGTCTTTCCATCAAGCGATACATGTGCCATGTCACCTTCAAATTTCACAACATATCCCTTCTTGGTTAACCTTCGAATGGACATCAAATTACATTTCAAATCGTTGACTAACAAAACATTTTCGATTCTTTTAGTAGACGTATCATCATCGTACAATGTTTTTACTGCAATGTCACCCTGTTGATTCGCTGAAATGCTGTGATTTCTTTTCGCAACAAAAATTTCAATTTCATCGATCGCGTGCAAGTTATTGAAATATCGTTTCTCGTTCACCATATGTTGCGTCGCACCAGAGTCCAATACGAATTTGATTTGCGATGTATCATTGTGCTGTGCTGCTTGTGCGTTGTGTATCAATGACTTGTCACTGCATGTTTTTGTTTGCTCGTTCACAATAGCACTCAACGATTCAACTTTCGTATTACTTGCTTTGTTCGCATTTTCCGTACTATTTTTAACATTTTTAAACTTTTTATTTTGCCAACACTGAGATTTCTTATGACCAGGCTTATTGCATCGATAACAAATAATTTCCGATGATTTTCCTCTTGCTTTTGCACTCATTGCACCAGGCTCGCTTGATTTACTCGAACTATTTCCACCCGTTCGCTTGTTGTACTCATCCATTAGACGCGTTTTAACAAAATCCAAACTCAGCTTGTCCTGATCCATTGTCTCCAACGCCGTCACCAAATTATCATACTCTCTTGGTAAAGTAAGCAACAAATGCACAACATCAAGCTCTTCCAATTTAACACCCGTTGATTTCAACTCACGAATTTTTCGGTCAAAATTCAAAAAATGATCGGTGATATCATTATTTGTATTGTATTTCATCATCAATAGATGCTTTCGCAACAACAATTGCGTCGCTATGCTTTTTCGCTCAAAAATACCACATAGTGCATCGTACATTTCTTTTGCCTTGGTTTTTTCTCGTACGTATTCGACCTGGTTGTCATGAATCGATTGAACCAAAATTGAAATACATTTTTTCTCCTCCAATTTTGCTGTATCATGTTTGGTTGAATCTACATTAGCCAAAACTTCATCCAAAGTATTCTCGATGTATTTGCTCAGACCCTTTTCATCCAGCAAAACTCCAACACGATATTTCCAATTGCTGAAATTCGTGCCATCGAACTGTTGCATTTTAATGATGCTGTTGACCGTATTTTCTGCCATTTTTGATTTTCCTCAATTTCCTTTCAAGAAAATAAAATTCAACGCGATTTACAATACGAAACGAATGTCTTTTTACTTTTTGTTCTCAATTAATTCAAAACGCACTGGGCCCATAACCTGTGAGATTATGATCCGTAAATGAATTAATCGAACAAGAAAAATAAGAAGTACACGTAATTCACAAAATCTATTTTCGTAGAACAAAACAAGAATGACAACTATTTCAATGATATAATGCTAGTTGAAATTACATATTTCAATAGATTGCTGTTCTGGAGCCAATTCGAAAAAAGAAGCAATTCAATTAGCAAATGAGATCGATATTGTTCTTAAGGGGTTATATACAGTTGTGATGGACGAAAAAATCAATTTTTCTTTCATTGCATATTCTTTCAGTATATTCTCTCAAGAATACTCTCACCAAATTTCATAACGATCGGAGCATTAGAACCGAAGTTGTAGCTTTTTATAGCACACTACCTGCGCAGCGAGAGGAACAAACATGACACTTTAAACGCGATTATCTCAGAATCTTATTTTTTCGAAAGTACCTTTGCGGTGGTTACTAGAAAACTATCAATCCGATTAACACCAAATTTATACCACTTATTTATTATGATAATAGCTAGTAGATGAACGAAGGATTTTAAATTATTTTGAAAACTTTTTTTGCTAGAGCAAAAAATCGAAAATGTTTTACATTGAAAAAGTACGTTTTTTGTTACAACCGTCGCCATCTCAAGATATGATGTCCACCGCAAGTCACGTCGAAAAAAAGGCGTTCCTGGAATTCGACTATAACTTTTTTTGTATTTAATATTTTTTGATGAATAAATTTCAACAAGTTCTTAGGAACATGTACTATTCGACGTTGACAAAAGATTTTGAATAAATATTTTTTATGGTGTCAAAAAAAAAATCGAGAAAATTTCATCTTTTTGCGCGGTACAACTGTATATAACCCCTTAAAGAGGGAGGTTTTGAATTACGGAAATGGAAATCAAACAGCAAAAAACTTGTACAGGGAATATGTTCGGATAGAGGAAGCTTGATGATATTCGAAGATGAGGAAAGAACTTCGATATTAGGTTTGAAATGGCTAACGCAAGAAGATAAATTTATCTTTAAAGTGAAAACATTGAAGCTGGAAGGCAGAATAACAAAAAGAAAGATTTTTGTGCCGGTTTTCTACCAAATGGACAAAACAAAAACTCGTGTCTTTCATGAAAACGCACAGACTTGTTTTTTTCGACACGAGTTTTTGTTTTGTCCGTTTGGTGGAAAAACCGGCATTAGTTGCGTAGCACAACTATACGACCCAAATAGATTTTTATCACCAGTAATTCTTCGAGGAAAGATCTTAATTCAACATTTATGGAGATTGTCGTTAAATTGGGACGAGCAAGTACCAATGCAAATTGAAAAAGATTGGAAAGAATTTTGGAGACATAATTTTTCTGGAAAGTTTTAAAATAAACAGATGGATAGGAACAGGAAATAAAACAAAAACAGAAATCTATGGGTTTCCAGGTGCTTCAACCGTAGCATACGGCGCAGTCATTTACGTAAGAGTTGAACATGAAGACGGACATATTACAACCAATTTGTTGGTATCAAAGACGCGAGTTGCACCGGTTAAGACGGTCTCAATACTTCGTTTGGAATTAGCTGCGGCTGAATTATTATCGAGATTATTGATTGATGTAGCAAAAGCAATGGAATGGAAAGATACATCGTATATATTATGGACAGACTCAACAGTAGTGTTGCAATGCGACATCAAGCAATTATTCCAAAAATATCGGGTTTGGCTTATCTCTTAATGGATAATGCACATCGAATGACGAAACATGGAGCTGTGCAAGTAATGACGCGATACATACGATAGAGATTTTGGATTCCACAAATTAGATGTGAGTTGAGAAATTACTTACATAAATGTGTAGTTTGTGTTAGATACAACTACCAGTTGGAAAATCAGCTGATGGCGGATTTACCGGGGGATAGGATTCGAACTGGAAAACCGTTTTTATGCACTGGAACAGATTATGCAGGGTCGTTCGAAATGAGAGTGATAGATCGAATAGGACATCAAATACTGAAACAGAAATGTTGTATAGCGATTTTTGTTTGTTTAAAAACACGAGCAATTCACATTGGTATATTCACAACCAATCAACGACTGCATTCATAGCATGTTAAAAGATTTATAGCGATAATGGAACGACATTTATTGGAGTGAAGAATGAAATACAAAATCATTAGAATTATGGAGGAATAAAGAATTTTTGGATCACATCAATTTGAAAGGGACAGAATGGAAATTTATATTTCCAGCAGCGCCGCATCAAGGTGGCATATATGAAGCCGCTGTGAAATCAATAAAATACCATTTGAAACGCGTAATTGGACAAAAGGTATTGATTTACGAGCAGTACATTACTTTGTTAGTCGGAATTGAAGCCATCACCGTTCGATTATGAGAATGTACCAGCGCACAAAGAAACGAGATTATGGAAAGAGAAGCAGAAAATGTTGAATCATTTCTGGGATAGATGGAAAGAAGAGTATCTAACTACTGTACAGGAAAGAAAGAAGTTGAGAAAAGAAAATGAGAAATTACAAATTGGACAGTTAGTTTTGATAAAAACGGAGAATTTCCCACAAGCACAACGGGCAATGGGACGGATAGCAGAGTTGATAACAAGCAGAGATGGAGTTGTCAGATCAGCAGTATTACAGACGCCAACCAATTGATTGACCAGACCAGTTCAAAGGATATGTATTTTACCAATAGAATCAGACAATGACAGCAGATCGAATACGCAAATCAACAAGGGATAGATCAACATTAAAAACCAGCGTTTTTTCCCGGGATTGTATCGTACTCAGACGAAATGCCTGATGGGTTTGAAGACTTAGAGTGTGGCAGCACAGTTCAGTTCAGTTGAAGCTGTAAGAGGAAGATAAAAGATGTATCGTGTGATGGCTTTGAGAATAAATGGAGGTTTTTTACCAAGCGGTGGTGATACGTATAAAAGTCGTGTACGTGAACGTAATTTTTTTAGAGAAAGAGAAAACCGAAGAGCAAGTGAGATACTAGAGGTTTTTCCTGGTTTTTCGGTGCTAGGGTGTCAAAAGAAGGAGACGGAAAAATAATGGAAAAAAAAACAGTTTGAAGTGGAAGTGAGATGGCAAGCATGACGCAAGTTTGGTGTTTGGGACCCCACTGTCAAGTTTGTTTACAACCGTGTTACAAGTGTTTCAGGGAAAGTTTACCGAATTGTGTGTTTTAGTCAGTTTCAGTAAAGATTTTAGTAAAAAAAAATAACTATTATAAAATTTAGATTGTGTGAAATTTGTTGCTGCCAGTGATTCGTGCGATAAACTATTAAAAACTATATAAAAAGAAACATGAAGTGTTCTTTCGATGGTTGCCGAAACCGAAGAGAGTTCCGGCAAAATAAATCGTTCTTCAGGCAAGTAAACCGATTCTTATTATCTGTAGTTCTACTGTAGTTGATATTAATGAAGAATACATTTCAATTAAAGTTATAAAATGTATATTTTGATCAAAGTTTCCTTGCATACAAACTTTGTTTACTTCTTAGCATTTCTTGGAATATGAAAGCAGTGACGGCGTGTAAAATATTTCTTCTTTGAAGGAAATGCTTTTCAACTTCATAGTACATATAGCAAATACAATCAGTTATTAATTATTTCTTCAACTAAAACGTATTTGTAATGCACTCGTTTCGTTGGGACATTAATCACTAAAAAATCGAATCAAAAATTACCATTTTCAGGTTTCCTAAGGAATCAACATTGAAAAAGAAGTGAGGTTTAACTCTTTCATTTGGATTCCCCAGCATATTTAAATTTTCAAACCTTACCCGCCATTTCGGTTTTTGCCACGGCTACTCTGATGTGGAACTCATTCCACAAAAGTTTGTATATTTAAATTTTCAAACTATACCAGCCATTTCGGTTTTTGCCACGGCTACTCTGATGTGGAACTCATTCCACAAAAGTTTGCATATGGCAGTACTGGTCTTAGGAAAATGTCAGTTTGAAGGCACTTTTGTACCGCAAAACGTAAGTAAAAGCACAATTTTTAAAACGCTATAACTTTTTATTTTAGGGTTTGCCTGAGTTGAAACATAGCGCAATATGTTTCAAAATATCGCCAGATTCAATGATATATTTTTTTTTTTTCAGGTAGGGGCTCATAAAGGAAAAATATTCTCAGATTCAACGTGTTAAACATAACAAAATCACTCATTCATTTTGAGGTTAATTACGGGCTACGGAAAAGTTAAGAGTTGGCGAACTTTTTTTTTATGGCTGCGTTAAGCTGCTTCCGTTGTGACTACCAAAATAGAAGTACACTGTGCTCAACTTTTTGACACCTAGGCTGCGTCGGCTTGCGTTGCCGTTGTGACTTACGGATAACCCGTAAGTCACAAGTTGAGCACAGTGTACTTCTATTGTGGTAGGCACAACGGAAGCAGCTTAACGCAGCCATCAAAAAAAGTTCGCCAACTTTGAAATTTTTCGTTGCCCATAGTTAACCTCAAAATCGAGAAGTGACTTTTTTATCTTTACAACATCGGATGGCTACTTGATCTGACCGGAGTGAATTAAAATTAGTTTAAAAAGCTTTTTTAGTTGTTCGCTGCGTCGTATGGACGAATACGAACGCTTTTTGGAAAATTTGAAATTTATTTAAAACTCAACCTGACGCAGAGAGTGAATAGTTATGTGACTTCATGTTTTACTGAGTGCGTAAGGCTGCGCCGTGCTGCCTGATTCTACTTTATATGTGACTCAAGCATTAAGCTTGTATTACACTCCCAGTTGGTCGCTTGTCTCTTAAGAGACATAATCTCGATGGTTTGAGCCTAGGAATCATATTGCTTATCTTTCTTCATCACTAGATAGAAAGAAATAGCAATATAAACATGTGCTCCCACCACGATCTGTTTGTAATGCAAAAAACAGCCGCATCACTTCGAGCGCAGAAATGTCATCTCCGACTTACACGATAAAAATTAAATACGCGAAAAGTTATAGTTCAAGTGCGGTTACAATAAAACGACACAAGTGCGATGTGAAGTGATTGGAAATGTGTCACTACGTTATAAGTTTCTTATATTTATTATATTGCAGTAAGGTAACTTCGCCCCTGCCTGCACGTTTCATTTCATAACCCCCTTTCTTATTTCCAGCCGATGGCAATCTCCGCGAAATATTCATACGAGTACGAGCTTTTATCACAAAACGCTATCATCAAACAGATGGCGCTATTTCCAAAGCCATTTTTCTATCGAGACATTCGCAGACATGTCTTCGAGATTCGGGGAGCATTTGTCTCGATACCGTGTATTTTTCCCATAAGACGTCTCGAAGAATCTCGCAGACAGGCCGCCATAGTCTTCGAGATATCTGCGAGATTCTCGCAGACGCGACCAACTGGGCTGTATGGCCACGCTGTCAAATTGCAGTAATATGCAATGCGAAGTAGGCGAATACAAAAAAATATCACAGTGTGAATTATTTGTATTCGCCTACTTCGCATTGCATATTACTGCAATTCGACAGCGTCATACAGTGTAATACAAGCTTAAGCAATGCAAAATAGCGAATTTGACCGAATGAATACTGTGAGATTTATTTGTATTCGCCTACTTACATCGCATATTACTGCAATTTGACCACTTGGTCAAACAGTGTAGTACAAGCTTTAGGCAAACCTTTCTTTGACAGTCTTGATGAGATCGCAAAAAATAAGGATGGACAATTGATTCTTTACGTAAACAGCTCCGGCTGGATAAGATATTCCACTCATCTCATGTAGATCTCCGTATTCACTTCATCCGCCATCAAGTTAAGCTAATTAAGCGAGTTACGGCAAAAAACGGTGATTTTTACCCTATTTTGGCCGCAAACAATCGACAGTCTAAAACAAGATTCAAAAATAGTCTTTTGCCGAGAAGATTTTCAAACCGTCGTGCCATTGAATGCCAGGTTAGGGTGACCAACCGTACTCTAAAAAGAGTACATGTACTCTTTTAGGCATCTGTTTCTCCGTACTCCTTCTTTTTCAATTTGTATCCCTTTTATTGACTTTTTTTCCCGATTCATAATATTTTGTTCTTTTTTTTACTTACGATTTCAAAAAAGTTCTAAAAGTAATGAACGCTGCCTACAGAATTAAATTTTGGTACAATACTTGTAACGATTCTGTTACAAAACACATTTAAACTGACAAAGTGCATGTCATATGCTTGTCTAGTGTGATACAGTGGTTCAAAATTTCAGTAGTGAAACCGTCAGGCCTATTCAGCACCAGAGTCACAAGTCACTCAGTAAGTGGAGAGTCACAATTTTGTATTAATTTTGAATTAATTGTGACTTTCCACCTACTTTGTGACTTGTGACTCTGGTGCTGAATAGGCCTGTGTGTATGATTTTAGACCGCTATATCATACCAGACAGATCTAATAGTTTTAATTGATAATAATAAGAAAAATGAATCTGTTGTAGGTACAACTAAAATAGTTGTACGGCGGACGCACAACTCAGTCTCTGCTTGTCATCTCCAATACATATACGAGTATGAGCCGTCGATTTTGAAAGTGGAATAAGTCCATTTCGTTTTTGAATCGACATGCTTAAGGGTCTGCGTTTTAATATGTTTAAAAATATTCATGCCAACTTTCGGGAAAATTTACTTGTATTTGTTAAAAGCGTGTTGCTTCGTTTTGTATAAAACATCGCTAAAAAGTCACAACAATTTTTTTTTAACAAGTGACTTATTCCACTTTCAAAATCAACGGCTTATATCTAGAAGTTGCTAAGGCAGTGATCGATCCCTGTAGAGGAGTTCGTCCGGAGGTCTTCACAGACTCTGTACCTACTCGGAAGGACTAGACAAAAATTCATGCTTTAATGTTAGGACGGAAGAATAGTAGTGTACTCTTTTTGCCTTATGAATTTTCCACTTTTCCCAAAAATATAGTTGGTCACCCTATCCAGTAGCTCAGTTCTGTAACTTATTATTGAGAAATTTCTCACCAAAAAGTCAAAATGAGGACGAATTAATGCAGTTTTCTCTCTGTATTCTCACCAAATGAGAAATGAAAGATTGCCAAATGCGTAGTCAAGTACGGTGCTTTTTCATTTGATGAGAATACAGAGAGAAAACTGCAGTAATTCGTCCTCATTTTGACTTTTTGGTGAGAAATTTCTCACTCATAAGTTACAGAACTGAGCTACAGGTTAGCCAACAAACCAAGTCGGAAACTTCGCATGGACCTTCACAGATTTTGACAACGTTGGAAAACTACTCTAAAATTCTTGTCCACCACCCTCAAGTCTCAACTACTAAAATACAAAATTCAAGGTTCAAGACTTGCTTTTCTAAAGACGTTCTTCAATTTTTTCAGTTTTCTTTTTCGTTTGGATCCAACAGCTGCAGACATTAGGTCTGTTCTTCTTGTCGTGTTTAGTGTACACTGAGTACACTAGCTCTAGCCAACGCAGAAAAGTTTAAAAGGAAGTGGCGGGGAGGGGGGAACAAGCATACCTGTTTGAGTTTGTGTCATTGATTTGACGTCAAATGTAGTGCAAAAAGTGCAGAATTTTCATGCAAAAATAACAGACCTATTGTACAATTCTTACCAAAGCGGTGAAGTATTCTCCATCTGAGAATTCTGAGCACCCAATTTTATCAATAACTGTTCCCAGTAGTTCATGTCCCATTTTCATAACTTGTGCGTCCATAACAACTTCTGTTGTATTGTTGGCGTGGTCCGAGGCGCTGGCCTGTCCATTGAGCAAATTGGACTCGTTGATTATGTGAGAAACTTCGTTGATAGTGTTAACGTCACTGAGACAATTTGTGTTGGTACCTTAAAAACAAACTTATAAACACAAATTTACAATTGCATTATTCAAACCCATACGCAATTCGTTCCCTCGCTCTAATAGATTTTTATAATGCAGCTTCCTTTTGATACTGTTCTCCATAGTTATATATATTTTTTTACAAAGTCAATTTTTTGTTAGCTAGTTAGCCTCGAATTGAATAATAAACTTGAATTCGGAGCAACAAACAAGAAATAAACAATCTTTGACAACCTAAACTGATTATACCAAAATTTCAGCGTTCTGCCGGATAATAATGGAAGTAGACGGATACGGATAATATAAAGATCAGTGGTACTCCAAGCGTTTACACGCGGGCTTCGAATTCATGCTCTATTGTGAATTTTTGTGACGTCCATCACTTCAGCTGTTTAAACTGTCAAATTTCAGTACGTATTTTTGTTGTGAGCGGCAAACAAACAATTCTGCAACCGTTTTTAATTCTATAGTATAACAAACAGAATGTCAAAAGTTTCTCAGGATTACGTCGCGCTATATGAGTAAAATATACGCCTAAAGATAGGAAATTATGATTCAGTAAAAATCATTATGTTTATAGGTTTTTTATGGACAAGAACATTGAACATCAAACGTTTGAAACAGTCTCAAGCATTGTGCAAAAGAGATTTAACAAACCAGACTACTTGAGCGGTAAAAATATAATGCTGTTTTTTTTATTGAAATTATTAATATTTCTTTATCTTGGCAGTTGGCACATTGCTTTCGATTTTGATCCGACACGGCGATTTGCCTGGAATCATTCAGAAAGTGAGCGCCTTATACGTTATTTACGACTTATTTCGAAGCGATGGTCAGAACGAAAGTCCATTTTGGCCGTTCTTCTTTAGCATCCTTGAGCAGAACAACGCGGTTCCGTCTAGACTGACAATCATCGAACGTAATTTTTTATCTCAAATGTTAAGCGCTGGTACAAAGGATGTAAGTATTGACTACAGTGTATAACTTTTGCTTAACTAAATATGTGATTCTGTTTTCAGCTGTCCAAGTTAACACCAGGTCACATCCTGAAAACCGATCTAGTGCCTTTGCAGGTTGATTTGGCTGCTTTAAAAGGACACATAGTAGAAAAACAGCGTGAATTAACTGCAACCGTTAAATCTGGTCTAATGAATGTAATTCCGGCACCAGTAACACCTACTACGGAAAATTCCATTAAGGAATTGATGGAAGGTTTAGCACTTTCAGTAATTTCGCCGTTAAAAAACACTTTTGCGCCACAGTTTATGTCGATCGCACCGCCACTTCTTCCATTTGAAGACGAATTGACTTGGTTAGATCTAACAAATCGCTCGTATCACATGCCGGAATATGATTCTTCCAACGATATTGGTGTGGAGGCGAAGCGACTTATCATGCAGGCTTTCAAGCAGGCACTCAGTTTAAATGAACAGCAAGCTCTTCTTGATGAACTAAACAAGGATCCGAATTTAGTCTATCAAATCGGTCTTACTCCGACGAAGGTTCATTCGTATTACACTTTTATGTGCATTCTCACTAACCACTTTGTTTGTTTACTTACAGCTACCCGAGCTGGTCGAGAATAATCCGATCATATCAATCGAAATATTACTCAAGTTAATGAATTCAATGCAAATCACAGAGTACTTTAATATTTTAGTTAATATGGAAATTACATTACATTCTATGGAGGTCGTTAATAGGTGGGATTCTACCTTCTATTCCTTAGAACTGTTTTTTACTCTCAAGATTTCATATTTTCGGTTTCGCAGGCTAACTACATCAGTCGATTTACCGACAGAATTTATTCATTTGTATATAAGCAATTGTATTTCGACATGTGAGGCAATGAAAGATAAATTCATGCAGTCCAGACTGGTTCGATTGGTCTGCGTGTTTCTTCAGAGTTTGATTCGGAATAAAATCATTAATGTCAAGGTAGGTAACCATTTCGATCACGTTGAGAAATATTAGAATAATATAGTAAAACAAAATGCCGAGTGTATTCTTCAATGAATTCGCAGCATAGTTGGTATTAGAAACGATGACTGAAATCTCGTCGTTCGCTGACAATATATTAGGAGACCAGCGTTAAGCTTGCACTAGTATTTCAATATAAAGTTAACTCGAGTGGTTTTGGTTAACTGATAGTTAAAATAATTATCAATGGTCCGGTATTTCAATATAAAGTTAACTCGAGTGGTTTTGTTTAACTCATAGTTAAAATAATTTTCCGTATAATAATATTAGATAACCTACAAAGTGTTAGTGAGTTTCAAGTTAACTCGTACTTCAGGTATCAGTTAACTTCCGCTTATATTTTACTGACAGTTGTCTGTTGCCAATTTTAAGTAATTTTTAAATTGACTGTAATTGATTCTGTTTATTGAATTTATTTATTATCGATAAACTGTTGAGGGCCGTTATTACGACCTTCAGTTAAGATTTAACCAGACCTTTGACTGTAAGTTTCGTACGAGCATCTGTCAGTTAAAGTTTCAGTTAGAACGTTACTGACGATCGTAGCAACGGGCCTAAGTATACTTACTTACTTAAACTGTTAAGTGTACTCACTTACTTACAATTTACAAACTTGAAACCAAACGTTTTTGGAAATACGCTTAACAAGTTAACTGTGAGTTAAACTTTTGGTATTAACTACGAAACTGGAAGTTAACTTTACATTGAAATACCGGGCCAATATCAGATAACCTACAAAGTGTTGGTAAAAGTGAGTTTGAAGTTAACTCATACTTCAGGGGTGTGTTCAAGATTTCTGCTTTAGCTGCTATTAGCTGCTTTTTTATGCTTTTGTGTGTTAAATACAACGAAAAAGCTGCTTTCTCGTGCTTGCTATTTGACACTAGATCTGTTCAAGATTTTTCTTCCATAACTGCTTTTTCTTGCTCGTACTCCGGACTGTAGCTAGAAAGCGGCTACCCAGTTGGTCGCTTGTCTCTTAAGAGACATAATCTCGATGGTTTGAGCCTAGGAATCATATTGCTTATCTTTCTTCATCACTAGATAGAAAGAAATAGCAATATAAACATGTGCTCCCACCACGGTCTATGTGTAATGCAAAAACCAGCCGCATCACTCCGAGCGCAGCAAATGTCATCCGCGACTTACACGATAAAAATTAAATACGCGAAAAGTTACAGTTCAAGTGCGGTTACAATAAAATGACACAAGTGTGATGTGAAGTGATTGGAAATGTGTCACTACGTTATTAGTTTTTTATGTTTATTATATTGCAGTAAGGTAACTTCGCCCCTGCCTGCACGTTTCATTTCATAACCCCCTTTCTTATTTCCAGCCGATGGCAATCTCCGCGAAATATTCATACGAGTACGAGCCTTTATCACAACACGGTATCATCAAACAGATGGCGCTATTGCCAATGCCATTTTTCTATCGAGACATTCGTAGACATGTCTTCGAGATTCGGGGAGCATTTGTCTCGATACCGTGTATTTTTCCCATAAGACGTCTCGGAGAATCTCGCAGACAGGCCGCCATATCTTCGAGATATCTGCGAGATTCTCGTAGATTTCTCGAAGACATATCGGTTTGTCTGCGAGATTTCTGCGAGACGTCTTCTGGGATAAACACACGGTATCGAGACAAATGCACCCCGAAATCTTAAAGACATGTCTGCAAATGTCTCGATAGCAAATTTTTGTTTAGCGTAGCGCCATCTGTTTGATGATAGCGTGTTGTGATAAAAGCTCGTACTCGTATGAATATTTCGCGGAGATTGCCGTCGGCTGGAAATAAGAAAGGGGGTTATAAAATGAAACGTGCAGGCAGGGGCGAAGCTACCTTACTGCAATATAATATATATAAAAAACTAATAACGTAGTGACACATTTCCAATCACTTCACATCGCACTTGTGTCGTTTTATTGTAACCGCACTTGAACTATAGCTTTCGCGTATATAATTTTTATCGTGTAAGTCGCGGATGGCATTTGCTGCGCTCGGAGTGATGCGGTTGCCTTTTGCATTACAAATAGATCGTGGTGGGAGCACATGTTTATATTGCTATTTCTTTCTATCTAGTGATGAAGAAAGAGCTTATCTTTCTTCATCACAAAATAGAAAGAAATAACAATAAAAACATGTGCTCCCACCACGATCTATTTGTAATGCCAAAACATCCGCATCTGCGCGGCGAATGCTCACTGGAAATGTCATCTGCGACTTACACGATGAAAATTATATACGCGAAAAGTTACAGTTCAAGTGCGGTTACAATAAAACGGCGCAAGTGCGATGTGAAGTGATTGGAGATCATGGAATGTGTCCCTACGTTATTAGTGTTTTATTTTTATTATATTGCAGTAAGGTAACTCCGCCCCTGCCTGCACGTTTCATTTTATAACCCCCTTTCTTATTTCCAGCCGATGTCAATCTCCGAGTACGAGCTTTTATCACAGCACACTATCATCAAACAGATGGCGCTGCGTTCAACAAAAATTTGCTATCGAGACATTTGCAGACATGTCTTCGAGATTTCGGGGTGCATTTGTCTCGATACCGTGTATTTTTCCCATAAGACGTCTCGCAGAAATCTCGAAGACAAACCGATATGTCTTCGAGAAATCTGCGAGATTCTCGCAGACGCGACCATTTGGGTATGTGTGTGCAGCTGTCAGTTTCGTCTCAACGACTTTTTTAATGTTTAAAATGGAAAATAATGTAATTGAAGGACACTACTGGTAGTGCTCATTTTCACTTTTTTTTTTATTAATATATGGTATATGTCATATGGAACGCTACTTGCGTATGTATGTGTCGACAGCTGTTGTAAGCTATACAAGCTGCTTGTGGCTGTTCAAAAACCGAATAAGCTATTCCATGCTATGGCTGAATTTGACAGCTGCTACAGTTTTGCTATGTTATTGACAAATAAACCATGTACTCTGGTGGCAAATTCGGAACTATATATGCTACACAGAAAGTGGCAGTTGCATGTTATTTTCAGACAAAGTTGAGATTGAGGTCAAATAAGAGGGTCCTACTACAAAATATTACTTCAAGTGAACTTAAATATAACACCCACAAGTGGAAAAAAAACTACCAGATATGCTAGACACATTTTCGTCAGCTGACTGTTGTAGGGCGGTTCGTGTGTATTCTTACGATTCGGAGCTCGGTGAATTTTCGATTCTCTCTTAATTTCATTATGAAAGACATAATAAAGATTGATGGCGATCGGTTTGGTTGATAATAAGGTGCTCATTTCCGGTTCTACATTTCGAAAATCATGGGCTCATTCTCGCACAACTAAGTCAGAAAATAAACAAATTTTCCATATGAATGAGAGATTTAAACTTCGAAATAACTTCTCAAATGTTTAATATTCTAGAAAAAAGAAATATGAAATAATTATTAAACTATTTGAAAAGAGCGTAGACCGTTTTTTCAATACTTTTTTCTTTTATTTTAGCACTTTAAATTAATTTCTTCTTGGTTTTTGGTATGTTATGATACATATGTCCTTCTTATTCAATTATAACAATAATTTTAGTTCACTTGAAGTAATATTTTGTAGTAGGACCCTCTTATTTGAGCTCAATCTCAATTTTGTCTGAAAATAATATGCAACTGCCACTTTCTGTGTAGCATATATAGTTCCGAAATTTGCCACCAGAGCACATGGTATATTTGTCAATGCTTTCGAAGCAGCTATATCTGGTATCTTGAACACACCCCAGGTATCAGTTAACTTCTTCTTATATTTTACTGACAGTTGTCTGTTGATAACCTAACATTTTTTAAGTAATTTCTAAATTGACTGTAACTGTTTCTGTTTATTGAATTTATTTATTATCCATAATTTGTTAAGTATACTTACTTACATAAACTGTTAAGTATACTCACTTATTTACAATTTGCAAACTTGAAACCAAACGTTTTTGGAAATACGCTTAGGCTCGGTATTTCAGTATAGGTCCGGTATTTCAATATAAAGTTTACTCGAGTGGTTTTGATTAACTGACAACTTACAAGTTAACTCTACATTGAAATACCGGGTCTTAACAAGTTAACTGTGAGTTAACTTATTAGGGCCGTTACTACGACCTTCAGTCAAATTTTAACCAGAGCTTTGACTGTAAGTTTCGTATGAGCATCTGTCAGTTAAAGTTTCAGTTAGAACGTTACTGAAGATCGTAGGAACTGGCCTTAGTATTAGTTACGAAACTAAAAGTTAACTTTATATTGAAATACCGGGCCTATCAAGTTAACTGTGAGTTAACTTCTTGGTATTAATTACGAAACTAGAAGCTAACATTTGTTGTGATTGAGGCCTTGGAAGGACCATTTCGACTTGAAAAAGTCAAAATAGTCGAAGGATGGGTAAAGGTTCGGGACAGAAGGGCCAATTCCTCCTACGTCCGAATTGGTGGCTGAGCCGGAACGGAAGCGATACGCTTGCTGGCGGCCGGGACTAGCTACGGCAATGTGGGGCGGTTCTTGTTCCGACTCAGGCCATAAACCCTAGGCCTAGACAACAAAAATTTCGTGTCGGCTTACTCCAGGGTATTTAAAATTGGGACTATTTTCCCAATAGGTCGTGAAAGACCAGGAAGCGGTGGCGTTGCGCGACTTCGCGATTTGTCAGGGCGCTTAGGTGTTTTTAGCGCCCTACTCTGCCCACCCTACCTCAGCCATATCTGTCCTGAAACAAATTTTCGATATGGTCCCTTATTGAGGTTCGGAGCGAAGGAGCTAAACGCTCGGGTTCATTTTAATAAAATTGGCCTATTAGCCTTTCACCATTTTAATTAAAAAAAAATATACGTCCATAATCCGAACCAAAAAAAATACTGAAAAAAAATCAAAGCCAAAAATAGGAAAAATACAAGAAAGCATAAGAAAAAAATAAAAAAAATATATATTAACACTCACCCCATTTTTACGTTGAACTTTCTCCTTTTAGATATTTGTATTTAATTTTTAAATGTTTGGGATTGTTTTGTTATTTAAATTAATTTTATTTTAATTTTTGAATTCGGTTCTCGTCGGTCCTGTCATTTCGTGTCATTTATTAATTTAATTTAATTTAATATTTGAATTTAATTCATTTTTGTTTCATTAAATTCATTTGTTCTAATATTACTATATTTTTTAAAAAAATCATTTGTTTAAATTTTAAATTCTTAATTCATATCATCTTTGTTTAATTCGAGTTTTGGTTTTAATTTTAAAAACTCATTTATTTGTTTATTTATTTGTTTATTCATTCGTTATTCTTTTTATGTTAGAACGGGAGGCGGAAAAATGCAAAATCCCGACAAATGATATGTCAAAAAAAAATTCTTTTTCGCTTCCCATGTCACTCGGAATACTTTTCACCGCGTTTAAATTCACTTGTGCAACTTTGTTGCATTTTAGTTGAGACAAAAAAAAGATTTTTATCGAATGAGTCGACCCCGAAACGCGCGTAAACAAGAACCAGCCATCATGCACTTTTCATAAAAACCACTCGATATCATCCCGTCTTCGGCAGAATTTTTCGACGAGTGAACAACTACAAAACGTGTTGTGTTTGAGGCCTTGGAAAAACTATTTTGACTTGAGAAAGTCAAAATAGTCGAAGGATGGGTAAAGGTTCGGGACTGAATGGGCCAATTCCTCCTACGTCTGAACTGGTGGCTGAAGTAGAACGGAAGCGACACGCTTGCTGGCGGCCGGGACTAGCTACGGCAGTGTGGGGTGGTTCTTGTTCTACCTCAGACCATAAACCCTAGACCTAGACAACAAAAATTTCGTGTCGGCTTACTCCAGGGTATTTAAAATTGGAATATCTTCCCAATAGGTCGTGAAAGAGCAAGAAGCGGTAGAGTTGCGCGACTTCGCGATTTGTCAGGGCGCTTAGGTGTAAGTAGCGCCCTGTTCTGCCCACCCTACCTCAGCCACGACTGTCCTCAAAACATTTTAGCGTCGTGGCCCCTTTTTGAGGTTCGGGGCAAAAGGAGCTAAACGCTCGGGTTCATTTTTAAAAGATGGCCTTTAGCCTAGCCTCATTTTTCCTTTTACGAGGTCCAACGTAACATAAAAAAAAAACCGGCCCAAAACAAGGTAATCAAAAAAAATTAATTGTTGCTAAAACAAAAGAAATCAAAGAAAATAGCAAAAGGAAACTTACCCCATTTATGTATTCTGCATTTCAATTATGAATCAGCATTGTTATTAGATTAAATTAATTTATTCATGATTATTATTATTTTTCGTCCGTCGGTCCTGTCATGTCTCGTTTCTTATTTTTTAAATTTTTAATTTAATATATTTTTTTCTTTTGCTAATTCATTTTTCTTTTTAGTTTATTTCAATAGTTTTTTTTTTCTTTTGCTAATTCATTTTTCTTTTTAATTACTTTCAACGCGCTTTTCGACCGTCAAATCACTCGAAATCAAATTTTCGGGGATGAAAGACACATCCGCTAGCACAATTTCACTTCGTAGCGCACACACGTCAGGTGAAAAAATTCGGGAAATTCGACTATTCTAGCGGCATTGGTGAAAATCCAAATATGCACACAATCATTCAATCCAGCGCTTCGAGTTTACACAACAATTAATGATTCGGGACGTCAATTGTTTGACAAAACTGAAAAAGCACTTCTTACGAAGACCTTCCTTCAAAATGGCGATTTTTGGACCACCAAAAAAATGACTTCTTCATCACACGCACGCCAACGAAAAACGATCCCTCCTCTGTGAAGTTGGTCGCAGTCGAGCTGCCGCGATCACAATTCATTGCAGGGTTGAACTGCAATCGCAACAGCTCCACATAGACCTTTTAACTTTCTAACAGCGGCGACACCACTCTGGGTCACGATTGTGCCACGAAATTTCCGGAATTGTACATTCCATTACCGCACAAAATTATTGTTACAATTTAGTTCTTTAAGAATGCAGCAATTGGAGTCGAGCGAGCACTCAAAAGTTCATTTACCACCAACTTCACTCTCAACTCAACGAAGTTATGCCAATTTACCAAGAAATCCCATCCCTGCACCCGAACGAAATTAGAAAATTTTAATGCCAACCCTGCTGTCAAAATTTGTGTGTTGTTTGCTCGAACCCTGACTGAAACGTCAAGCGAAGGATTTATGTTTTTAAAGTATTCCGATGACGTTTCAACGTTGGAAGTGAAATTAGATGTGATCAAAGTAAAGCTTAAATCCTGCCGACAATACTAGCAACAGACGTTTCGCTTTCCGTGACCCGTACGGTTCCAAATCAGGTGCTCTCCGACAATCTCACCGATCATCATTTAGCCGTGCACGGGATGAATCAATTCCTTGATCACCTAAACAACAACTCAAAATTGGAATTTATCTCATGGGTAAGTGAGCCGAACTTAGTCTTAAGATTCGCACCGACGACCCAACACCATTAGTCGGTTCGCCGCTGGCTTCCCAGCGCCGAACAGACTAAAAAAGGTCGTCGTGTTTTAGAGTCTCGTGCGCACGACTGAGTGCCGGGCAATAGGAGTTGTGACCCCTCGGATCACTGCCGCAGATCTTTGGAGTGGTAAGTTCCCAGACGTTTGCCTCCTAGATCCTCCAATTCATATCGTGAGTTTCCCAGCACACGACGAATCCTGCACTTGAGGAACTTCTTTGTCAGCTTGGCGTTATAGTTCTGCGCGGCTGTGGACAAGGAAAAATTTCTTCGGAATACTTCTTGACCTACACAAAATTGTGTTTTAGCAGCACGCAGATTATAACGCCTGCTACTGTCCTCATGTGTGACCCTTATTTTCGTCTGCGCCAGTTGCCTCACGATAGGAATTCCCTCGCGAGGTCGAAGCTGTACATTTGACTCTCCCAACGCTCGCAAATGCTTCAGCAGTTCGTAGTCCTTCCCGTGCAACATCATGTGATTCCCAAACAAAACCTGATAAGGAAAAAAACCAGTGGCTTGGTGGAGTGAGCTACGAAGAGCACATCCAATTTTGCTTAGACTCTCATCCCATCGTGTTTGGTCATCAGTGATGAATGCTCGAACTCCGGCAAGGATGGACTGATTGACACGCTCCGAAGCATTCGGTTGCGGTGAGTAGCTCGGGGTGTACAGGTGTTTAACTCCGTATTTGTCCAGCATGGTGTTAAACACATTCGACCTAAATTGAGAGCCGTTATCGGAGAGGATCGTCTCGGGTGTTCCAAACGTATGGAAAACCTGCCCCTCCAAAAAGTTGGTGATCTCTTCAGCAGTGATCCGCCCCAAAGGATGTAACAGGGGAAATTTCGTGAAATGATCCAAGATGATCAAGATAGCGATCTTACCCCGTTTGGTACGCGGATATGGTCCAAGTACGTCGATGTAAAGGTGTTGGAATGGCTGATCAGTCTGGAAAGGTTCTCCCATAGGCGCTCGTAGAGGTCTGTTCGGGGACTTTGTCTCTTTACAAGTGTCGCACGCCAGAACGTAGGTGCGTACTTGTGTAGCCATTTCGGGCCAGTACAAAAATCGCCTGACTCGCTCTAGCGTTTTGGCATAACCATCATGGACCGTGGTGTCTGCCTCGTGCGCCTGAGCGATCGCAGCTGACGCAAGGCTCGATGGAATCCATAATTTCCAGGCCCTGTCTTCAGCAATCGGGTCACCGTTGTGAGGCTCTGTGCGCTTATACACGAAACCATCCCTCACGCATACGTCAGGAAGCCGATCGGCGTTCGCATCGACAGTGGACACTAATTCTTTATATTCTTTGCCAGAGAATTCTGGAGAATCCATGTCCACCATCGGTGCCACGTCGATCAGCGCATTTAATCCCTCTTCGTATACACGAGAGAGAGCGTCGGGTACAACGTTCACGCTCCCTCGTCGGTTTTAAACTCCATCTTGCCAGCCGTCCTTGTAGGTCTTTCTGCGACATGAGCCATTTGAGACTTGCGTGATCCGTAATGATTTTGAACGCAGTCCCTTCTACATAGGCTCGAAATTTTTTCACGCTCAACACAGCTGCATAACACTCGAGTTCGGTTACGCTGTAGTTGCGTTGAGCGGAAGTGAGCTTCTGTGACATATACGCCACTGGAGATTCCGATCCGTCGTTGTTTTCCTGGAAGAGAACGCTACCCACCCCTGATTTACTGGCGTCGCATTGAAATACGAAAGGCCTCTTAAAATCAGGATTGATTAATGAGGGGGCTTTCGTCAACAAGTCTTTCACTAACAGGAAGGAAGTTTGTGCCTCTGTAGTCCAAGCAAACTGGTTGGACTTCTTTAGAGTGTCTGAAATTGGTGAAACAGTAGCAGCAAAGTTGGGAACGAATCGTCGATACCAGCCTGCCATACCAAGGAAGCGTCGTACTTGACGTGCGGACTTAGCCGAAGGGTAATCGACGATGGCTGAAACTTTGTTGGGATCAGTTTTCAAGCCTCCTTCTCCAACAATGTATCCGAGATATTTCACCTCTCTCAGACAAAACTTACTCTTGTTGACGTTAATAGTCAAGCCAGCCTTTCGCAAACATTCTGCGACTTCAGTCAATAAAACCAGATGTGAATCGAAATCTTCAGAAATTAACAGCAGATCGTCCAAATATACGAATACCTGCTCCTTCAGCTCGGGTAGGATGACCTTGTCCATCAAACGACACATCCTTTGCGGCGCGTTGCATAACCCAAAAGGCATGCGAGTGTAGTGGTATAGAGGCCGGCCAGGAATGGTAAACGCTGTATACTCCCTGGATTTGTTCTCGAGAGGAATCTGCCAAAAGGCGTCTTTGAGGTCCAGCCTAGTAATAAAATTGGCTCGCGGCAAACGACTTAAGATACCATCAATGTGTGGTAATGGATATGCATCCTTCTTCGTCACACTATTGACTTTGCGCGACTCCAAACATAGCCTGACCTTGCCTGGCTTCCTCACGAGAACCACAGGCGAGCTCCATGCACTCTGGCTGGTCTCTATAACGCCAAGTGCTCTCATGTGATCGATCTCGTCATACAAGAGTTTTTGGATCGCAGAAGACACAGGATAATGTCGCTGTTTGATGGGACTTGCATCACCAACGTCTGTACTGTGTTGTTCGACGTTGGTCACACCGAGTCCGTCTACTTCGTATGATGGAAATTTTGACTTTACCATTTCCAACCTCTTTACATCTGTGAGCGTTAAATGGTGGGCATCCGGAGCTATCAGTTGCGATGCAGTATCGGGAGTATCGACCGCGCTGATGATGCTAGGAGCTAGTTGAAATGATCGCCAGAAATCTACCCCCAGGTACAATTTCTGCGACAGGCTCGGCTCGATGTATAATGTAATGGGTTTGGTAATACCGCGAAAGGTAATATCGGTAGTTACTGTGCCCAATACCTTTTGTGCAGCACCATCAGCGGTCTTCACCTCTTGACAGACTGGTCGATAATTCACCTGTGCATCATGGAGACGTTGTAGAGCGTTAGCCCCCAGGCAACTGATGCTCGCCCCACTATCGAGGAGTCCTTCAACGTCCACTCCGTACAAGGATACCATGGCGTACGGACGTATGACCGAAGATGGTATGGCTTGAGAGGATGGTGGGAGTGTCGTCTTAAATTTTGATCTGCGATAAGTTCATCTTCAAGCCGGGAAACAGCCGGCTCCGTCTCATCGCTTGGTCTTGTTAAAATTTTGACGTGCGGAGTGTTGATCGTCGGGGAAATGGGTTTGGATGATTTTACGTTAAAAGGATGGGGATTGGGTTCTGAAAATGTTGTAGGTAGGGTATTAAAATTTGGAGGGGCATTTGTAGGGGTTGAAAAATTGGTTAAAGTTTCTTTAATAGGAATTTCTAAATTAAATTGGGAATTGGAATCGGGGTGTCGAACTATAGTTCGTGTTGCCGTACTCGAACGAGAGGAACTTGTTGTTCTTCCGTCCCTTCGACCGTTTCCCGCCTTGCAATGGATGCCCGCCCACATCCAAAGCAGAAGATGTTCTTTATGGCCTCCGAACAGTCACGATATCCGTGCCCTTCCCGCTTACAATTCCAGCAAGTCCAGGGGTTCGTTAGTCCGGCCAAGTCGACTGAAGAAGTCGTAACCGTATGTTCTTCTTCGATTGGCTCCTCGTGAATTCTGGCCTGGTTCCGAGGGGATGGTCTGGTAGCCTTGCGCGTGTCTTCCATTTGAAGGACAAGCCGACGTAATTGGTCCATTGTTAGGACTGAGTGGAAGCACATTTGTTGCTGTGTGCTGGCTACTAGATTTCCACGCACCAGATCCACGAAATCGGACTCCATCATGAGAGTGCACAGCAATGTGCGAAGCTCCGTCATGTCCTATTCAAAAAACAAGAAGGGTTCATTTGGAGATTGCCGTCTGTCAAGCATCTGCTTGCGCACCTCCCAATCCGTTCTTCGCTCACCCCAGACCTGCACGAATGCATCCTTCAGGGTACCCCATGTCGCATTGGTGGTGAATCGACGCCACAACCAGTACCATTCGTTAGGCTGACCATCCAGTAGCAGATGAAAGCCTTGCGTCAGCTGATCTAAGTCGCCACCCAAGTCGCTCATCGCGAGAGCCTCGGCCCTAAAAACCATTTCTTCTGCGCGTAGGAATTGACTATCTTCATTAAAACGAAGACGCCAATGCCTTAATGGGCTGCAGGAATTTCTTTTCGATAGATAGGGCTTTGCCAATCACGATCGCTGGCCCCAGCGGCTGCTTCGATCCGCTGAACTACCCTCCCGGCACGCGAGCTTCTATCCGCTGCCGAATAATGGGCCCCCACTGGTTCTTGTAACGTATGCTCCTCCCTCGAAACCGTCCTGACCAATTCCACCAATTGGTCCACTCCAAGTTCGGCTCGTACCACAGGTGGATTTGTGCGCACTGGCGCTGGTATTCCTTCGTAATTCATAACAGACCAACGAGTGATTGAACGATCGAGTGAATGAACGAGTCAGTTATGAACGAGCGGTGAACGAGTCAATTATGAATGATCGAGTGAATGAACGAGTGCTTTATGAACGATCGAGCTGTGAACGAGTGAGTTATGAACGATCGAGTGCATGAACAAAAGAGTTGGGAACATATGAGTGAATGAACGAGAGAGTATGAACAGGCGAGCTGTGAATGAGAGTTATGAACGGATGAATGCTTGAATGACTAAGTAATTGAGGCGAAAAAAAAATTGTTAAGTATGTCATGACTGAGTGAATGAAAAATGTAATAAAAAAAGTTGACTGAATACTAAAACTGAACTATTAGACGAACTAGAGAGTTATGAACGATCAGTGTATGAGCAAGAGTTGTCGAATGAACCAAAAAAAATTGCTAGAGCGATTGAGGAATAACGAAGTGACTGATTTAAATTGAACGAATGCATTATGAAAGAGTGAATAATTGAATGTCTGAGTGAATGCAAGAATGGACAATAGAATGATCATATAATTCGAACAAGCCAAAAAAATATTAATGCGTGATTGAGTGAGTGATTGAATGAATGAAATATTGTACGAATGAATGATGAATACAAAGGTTAATCGAATGAATATGTAACTCGATGAATGACTTCTTGCATGTATGAACAAATGATTTTGAGTACGTTAGAATGAATGTGTATAGTACGTAAAGAAAACAAATAAACGATAGAATGAATGATTAAATGCATATATGAGTAATTTTAATTTCTAGATTAATGTTTGAACGTGTGAATGAAAGTATGAATAATTGAGTAATTACATTTTTTTAACATCAATAAAAAAACAATGAACCCTCACGTTGTCGCAACCTTTCCCCTCCCCTCGTATGCAGAGCAAATCGCAAAGCCGATCTTGACCTTTCCCGACTCATTGGGAAAATCTGGATCGCGATAAAATTGCAAAAGAAAAAAAAAATCTGCCAACAATCTGGGCGTAACTTTATTATTTTTCCGGCAGAAGTAAGGAACGCGTTCAATTCTGAAATGCGGTGTAGGCTACTATGTGACTGAAAACCTATCAAAAAGAACAAGATCATGGAAGTGAAAATCTGATTGGATCTGAGAGATATGGAATAGTTTATGAAAAAGTACACAATCACTTTACACCCCCTTAGGGGTCAATTTTCAGAAAATCTTCAAAACACTGTCTTGGTATTCATATGGAGAATACATAGAATAAAATTAAATTCATTATTTTTGACGAGGTAGTACATATGTCGAAAATCGTGGGAAAATATGCATTCTATTTTCACAGATAATTTGTTTTGCCCCCCTTCTGAACGCCAATAGATATTCGTTTTTTTTATTCAAAATTATTTTTTTTGTTGATTTAGATATACACACCGAGTTTCAACATTGTAGCTTAAGCCGTTCTATATATAGAAAAAACACCTACCACTTGTACCACACTACCCTTAGGGGTCGAATTTCAAAAAACCTTGAAAAAACTTTCTAGGTATTCATACGAAGAATCCGTAGAATAAAAATGAATTCAATATTTGGAAAGACCTAGTAGATATGACGAAAATCGTGAAAATATATGCATTTTATATTTATCCTATTTCCAAATTTTTTTTTTTCGCCCCCCTCTTCTGAACGCCAATGAATATTCAAATTTTTTTTTATCACTATTACTTTTCTAGTTGATTTACATATACACACCGAGTTTCAACTTTGTAGCTTAAGCCGTTCCATATATAGGAAAAACACCCCCACTTGTACCACACTACCCTTAGGGGTCGAATTTCAAAAAACCTTGAAAACGCTTTCTATATATTCATACGAAGAATCCGTAGAATAAAAATGAATTCAATATTTGGAAAGACCTAGAAGATATAACGAAAATCGTGAAAATATTTGCATTTTATATATATTATATGTACAAATATTTTTGTTTGCCCCTTCTAAACGCCAATGAATATTCAAATTTTTTTTATCACAATTACCTTTCTAGTTGATTTACATATACACACCGAGTTTCAACATTGTAGCTTAAGCCATTCCATATATAGGAAAAACACCCCCACTTGTACCACACTACCCTTAGGGGTCGAATTTCAAAAAACCTTGAAAACACTTTCTAGGTATTCATACGAAGAATCCGTAGAATAAAAATGAATTCAATATTTGGAAAGACCTAGTAGATATGACGAAAATCGTGAAAATATATGAATTTTATATCTATTATATTTACAAATAATTTTTTTTGCCCCCCTTTCTTAACACCAATGAATATTCAAATTTTTTTTTATCACAATTACTTTTCTAGTTGATTTACATATACACACCGAGTTTCAACTTTCTAGCATAAACCGTTTAATAGTTAGGAAAAACACCCCCTACCCCCGTAGCATACTACCCCTAAAAAAAATTTTATTTTTCCAACATTCCGCTACTATAGCTCTATCTAAGTACCAAGTTTAAGGCTTATATCATTACAGGTTCTCAAGATATAAGCATCGGAACTTTTTCCTTTTCACCCTCCCCCACCCTCCCCCTCTTCACCCTCAACCCCAAAACTTTTTTCCCTACTAGGGTTTAATTAGCGCTACTTCTGGTAAAAATTCTAAGCATCTATCTTAAACTGTTCTTGAGATATGAAATGTATTTGATTTGAAAAATTCTCATCCCCTCCACTTCTATGCTCCACCTCCCACTTAAAAAATTTTACTTTGATCAATCTTTTTTTGTCAACTTTTACACCCAAACCAAATTTTATTTTTCTAGAGCAATTGGTTCATGAGATATCGTAATCTTAAGTTTTTCACCCCCCACCCCCATACACAACTTCCCCCAGCCAAAATTTTTCTTCATTCTGTTCTCCTAGTATAACTACAAATATGTTTTAAGTTTGAATGGTGTGCCATTAACGGTTTAGGAGATATGGATTTTAGAATGTGTCTATCTCACTTTTTTTGGGTTCCGGACGCATTACATTTCCCCCCACTCCCACACCCCTTGATTAATATTGACAATTTTTCTGCAAATGGGTCTACTATCAGAGCTCTATAGAAATTCCAAGTTTCAGCTTCCTAACATTAGGGGTTACTGAGATCTGGAAAGCAAAATTTTCGGTCTAAAACACTTCCCCCTCCTTCCCCCTCACACCCCCACCCCTAAAAATTTGGTCACTTCAAGGCGCCTACCCCGTCTATTCGTTAAAAAAATTTCAATTTAATATCTCAAAGCGTTTGGCAGCTACGAGCCTCCAAACGATCTTGCGTACGGCGGACGCCGTACGGCGTACGGCGTACGGCGGACAAACGGACTGAAAATTTTTATTGCCTTTTTCGCGTCTACTAGTTATGAAACGTGAAAATAAAAATTTTGAGGGTAGCAAATTTTTTTTTTTAAAAAATCAATCACAATACTTAATTATTAAAATAATAAAGTAAAATGGGAAAATTTAGCAAACAAAATCAAAAATCAGCAATAAAAAAAAAATACGTTATCATTTGGTCAAAAGACTTATCAAAAAAAATGTTTAAAGTACAACAAAAAACTACGTTATTTCAAAAAAAATTTAAACTACGTTAAAAGGTACTCTAAAAGGAAGGATAAGGAAATAAGGTACTTAACAAATTTTCGACGATACCTTCTATCACCAAACTCACCAATTTTTCGCAAGTATGGTTCCCAACTGTCTGACGACACGCCCGCTAAGCCAGGGCATGCCCAGCTCTCAGTTGGGTACTCACGAACCAAAAGTGGAATGGCTCAAGAAAATACAGTCTGACCCAACTTGCATAAAATCAAGCGACACGCTTGCTGGCGGCCGAGACTAGCTACGGCAGTGTGGGGTGGTTCTTGTTCTACCTCAGACCATAAACCCTAGACCTAGACAACAAAAATTTCTTGTCGGTTTGCTCCAGGGTATTTAAAATTGGAATATCTTCCCAATAGGTCGTGAAAGACCAAGAAGCGGTGGAGTTGCGCGACTTCGCGATTTGCCAGGGCGCTTAGGTGTAAGTAGCGCCCTGTTCTGCCCACCCTACCTCAGCCACGACTGTCCTCAAAACATTTTAGCGTCGTGGCCCCTTTTTGAGGTTCGGGGCAAAAGGAGCTAAACGCTCGGGTTCATTTTTAAAAGATGGCCTTTAGCCTAGCCTCATTTTTCCTTTTACGAGGTCCAACGTAACATAAAAAAAAACCGGCCCAAAACAAGGTAATCAAAAAAAATTAATTGTTGCTAAAACAAAAGAAATCAAAGAAAATAGCAAAAGGAAACTTACCCCATTTATGTATTCTGCATTTCAATTATGAATCAGCATTGTTATTAGATTAAATTAATTTATTCATGATTATTATTATTTTCCGTCCGTCGGTCCTGTCATGTCTCGTTTCTTATTTTTTATTTTTTTTGTTTTTTTAAATTTTTAATTTAATTTTTTTTTGCTTTTTAGTTTATTTCAATAGTTTTTTTTCTTTTGCTAAATCATTTTTCTTTTTAATTACTTTCAACGCGCTTTTCGACCGTCCAATCACTCGAAATCAAATTTTCGGGGATGAAAGACACATCCGCTAGCACAATTTCACTTCGTGGCGCACACACGTCAGGTGAAAAAATTCGGGAAATTCGACTATTCCAGCGGCATTGGTGAAAATCCAAATATGCACACCATCATTCAATCCAGCGCTTCGAGTTTACACAACAATTAATGATTCGGGACGTCAATTGTTTGACAAAACTGAAAAAGCACTTCTTACGAAGACCTTCCTTCAAAATGGTGATTTTTGGACCACCAAAAAAATGACTTCTTCACCACACGCACGCCAACGAAAAACGATCCCTCCTCTGTGAAGTTGGTCGCAGTCGAGCTGCCGCGATCACAATTCATTGCAGGGTTGAACTGCAATCGCAACAGCTCCACATAGACCTTTTAGTTTCGCGAGCACTGGAAGAAATATTTCGAATTCCGGCGGCAACACAACAACATAGGCGGTTCGCCGTTGATTTTCATCGCCGAACCGACTAAAGAAAGTTGTCGCGCTCTTGCCTGTCTCGTGCACACGACTGAGCGCCGGGCAATTTTCGTCCTAACCCCTCGAAGGATTGCGTCGGATCTTCGAAAGGAAGGTTTCTTGGCAATTTTTCGCCCGAAAAGATGTAAGAGGGATACTTTAGGGTAGTGTCCAAGACACTCAAGATGGTAATCTTGCCTGGTTTCGTTCGGGGCTATGGTCCGAGTACGTCGATGTGAAGGTGTGGAGTGTTGGGTTGGGTTGGAGGTTGAAATGGTTATACCCCAAAAGATAACTTCGGCGTTTACTGTGCCCACTACTTCCTGTGCAGCACCACCAGCAGTCTTCACCTCTTGACAGACCGGTCGATACATCACCTGTGCATCTTGAAGGCGTTGTAGGGAGTTTGCCCCCAGGCAACTGATGCTCGATCCACTATCGAGAAGTCCTCGAATGTCCATTCCGTACAAGGATACTGGTGCGAAATAATGTATATCGTACGGCTCGGCAATGATGGTTGACAATAACGCTTTCCTTTTTGCCCTCACTATCCTCCAGAAAATGCGCAAGCGCAAAACCGACTTCTTGCGACTTTTTCCGTTCGTTCGTGTGGACACCTCATCCGCACGAACGTCTGGATCAGCGTCAAAAATCCGCTCTCGTGCCTCTGCATACTCCTTCAACCGTTGGTGGTATGGTTTGTGAGGATGGGGAGCGTTGCGTCTCGAACTATTTTTACTTAACCCTCCAGGCTGAGAAGTAGATGGTTTGTCATCAACGTCTGTTCTCTCCTACAGAATCGTGATGCGAGGGTTAAGAGGGGTTAAAATTTTAGGAGGGGATGATTTTACGTTAACAGGGTCTGAAAAATGGGGATTGGGAATTCGCTCGCGTAGCCTCCCGCACTTCTGCGCAGTTCATAAGATGGTGCAACTGAGCCATGTTGTGCACCTCGTAGAAGCACATTTGTTGTTGCGTACTCGCCAACAAATTCCCGCACATAAGGTCCACAAACTCGTTTTCCAACATGGGAGTGCGCAGCAATGTGCGGAGCTCCGTCATATCTTGCTCATAGAACAAGAATGGCTCGTTCGGTGCCTGACGTCTCTCCAGCATCTGCTTGCGCACCTCCCAATCAGTATTGCGCTCCCAACAAGCTTAAAGGAAAGCAGATTGCAAGACTGTCCAGTAGGCCTCTGGATTTGATCGCCTCCAGAGCCAGTACCACTGGTTTGGACGACCGTCCAAAACCAAATGAAAATTCTGGGCCAACAGGTCCATGCGCCCGCCCAAATCTCCCATCGCTAACGCTTCAGCCCTGAAAACAAATTCTTCGGCGCGCAATGAACGGCTGTCTCCATTAAATCGCAATCTCCAATGGCGAATCGGACTGCCAGGATTGCGGTGTCTATAGATTGGGCCATTTCCGTTGCGGTCATCAATCTGAGCAGTCGCATGGGCTGGTCGGCCCCGAATTCGCTCAGGTTCTCCCTGTTGAATAGGTTGGTACGATGGTGGTGGTAGCTGTAAAGAGCTGGCTATATTTGTCTCTTGCGCAAGTTCCTCCCGTATCACTGCTCTGATCAGCTGAGTTCGGTTCGTACCACAGGTGGATCTGCGCTTATTTCCTTCTCATTCATGTCAGACAAACGAGGGATTGAATGATTGTGTGAATGAACGATTGTACTAATGAATTATGATGCACGAGTGCAATAAAAAAACCGAATGTTAAATGATTAAAAAAAATTGAGTGAATGTTGGTACAAAAAAAACGAATGAATGAATGAATGCTGTGTACAGATATATCTAAATAAATGTATGCTGTATGCAAAAAAAAACAAACGACGAATGAATGATGAAGAAATTTTTATAAAAACGATTGAATAAATAAGTAGGATTACATTATTTTATATCTACAAAAAAAAAAACAATGAACCCTCACGTCGTAGCAACCTTTCCCTTCCCCTCTTATGCAGCAAATCGCGAAGCCGATCTTGTTCTTTCTCGCCCCATCGGGAAAATCTAGAATGCGATAGAATTGCAAAGAAAAAAAATGAGGAAATTTATCAAACAAAACAAAACCAAAATTAAATAGCAAAAAAAAAAGTTAAAATTTTGTCCGAAGACTTAAAAAAAATTTAAGTTACAAAAAAAAAATTCTACGTTATTTCTACCAAAAAAAAAATATTCTACTTTATAAGGGAACTCTAAAAGGAAGGATAAGGAAATAAGGTACTTTCCGTAATTTCGACGATACCTTCTATCACCAAACTCACCAATGTTTCGCAAGTATGGCTCCCACGCCCACTAAGTCAGGGCATGCCCAGCTCTCAGTTGGGTACTCACGAACCAAAAGTAGAATGGCTCAAGTACTAAAGCTTGACCAACTTACATCACATCGGTCCGATATGCAGACAATGCTTCCCTTTCCTATGGAACCGAATTGGCGCCTTAAGGGTTGCCAAAACGGTTCGTCGATAGGAAAGTTCCACATTGCCCCCCACACAAGTCAGATGCAATGATTGGCTGTGGAAAAATCGACAAAAGCTTGTACACTTGGTCTGTTGCCGCAGGACGACGAAATTTAGACCTTTTTTTTCCCACCAACTTTTTGCATGTTGGGCGCCATTTGTTGTATTTGAGGCCTTGGAAGGACTATTTCGACTTGAAAAAGTCAAAATAGTCGAAGGATGGGTAAAGGTTCGAAACAGAATGGCCAATTCCTCCTACATCCGAATTGGTGGCTGAGCCGGAACGGAAGCAACACGTTTGCTGGCGGCCGGGACTAGCTACGGCAGTGTGGGGTAGTTCTTGTTCCGACTCAGGCCATAAACCCTAGGCCTAGACAACAAAAATTTCGTGTCGGCTTACTCCAGGGTATTTAAAATTGGGACTATTTTCCCAATGGGTCGTGAAAGACCAGGAAGCGGTGGCGTTGCGCGAATTCGCGATTTGTCAGGGCGCTTAGGTGTTTTTAGCGCCCTACTCTGCCCACCCTACCTCAGCCATATCTGTCCTGAAACAAATTTTCGATATCGTCCCTTATTGAGGTTCGGGGCGAAGGAGCTAAACGCTCGGGTTTATTTTAATAAATTGGCCTATCAGCCTTTCACCATTTTAATTAAAAAAATACACGTCCATAATCCGAACCAAAAAAAAATACTGAAAAAAAATCAAAGCCAAAAATAGGAAAAATACAAGAAAGCATAAGAAAAATATAAAAAAAAATGTATAAACACTCACCCCATTTTTACGTTGAATTTTCTCCTCTTAGATATTTGTATTTAATTTTGAAATGTTTGATATTGTTTTATTATTTAAATTAATTTTATTTTAATTTTTAAATTCGGTCCTCGTCGGTCTTGTCATTTATTCATTTAATTTAATTTAATATTTGAATTTAATTCATTTTTGTTTCATTAAATTTTTAAATTCATTTGTTCTAATATTACTATATATTTTTTTAAAAATTCATTTGCTTAAATTTTTAATTCTTAATTCATTTTATCTTTGTTTAATTCGAATTTTGGTTTTAATTTTAAAAACTCATTTATTTATTTATTCATTCGTTATTCTTTTTATGTTAGAACGGGAGGCGGAAAAATGCAAAATCCCGACAAATGATATGTCAAAAAAAAAATTCTTTTTCGCTTCCCATGTCACTCGGAATACTTTTCACCGCGTTTAAATTCACTTGTGCAACTTTGTTGCATTTTAATTGAGACAAAAAAAAGGTTTTTATCGAATGAGTCGACCCCGAAACACGCGTAAACAAGAACCAGCCATCATGCACTTTTCATAAAAACCATTCGATATCATCCCGCCTTCGGCAGAATTTTTTCAACGTGTGAACAACTACAAAACGTTATCACAAAAATTTCTTTTCTCATACAAATCAATACAAGATAAGCCCTTCTAGCTCATTGCACACCTCCTTTTCAAATACGCTCATCGATTGCACGAAGATGATTTTACTTTTGAAGAGCTTTGTTAGTTCATAATTTAAAAAAAAATTTAACTATCAGCCTCGATTCTTTCCCTATTCATTTATTATTTTTTTAGTTTATTCAATTTGCGTTCATAGTCAATCAGCGCATTCAAGATCGATTAAATTCTTTTTCTTCTCTTTTCTAGTGCATTTGCACTTTCTTCCACCATAAAACTATCGCGCTTTCTAATAAAGACGCGTGTCCGGACGCCATCTAGATCACGCACTTGTCATATGTGTAGCTTCAATAACTTCCCGATTTGACGAATTCCTTTTTTGTTTTTTTTTTTTATAACTCGATCATAAGATCCGCGACGTGAAATTCTTTCAAAACGCGTACCACGGATGGTAGAAAAACAGTCTTGCAACAGATGGTCCGACGAAGTATTTCAAATACGGGCTACTTCGCGGCCACTACCACTTAGCAACGCAAAATCGCACAAAAATCCCCGAAAGGCAAAACTTGTAGGACACCATCTACTCGAGTTTCAGTTCTTCGCGCACGGAATTAGTTGAGGAAAATTCAAGAAACGAGACGAAGAAAAAAACGCAGAGCAAAAACGCAAAATTCGGAAATTATGTTCAGCCGAAAAAATTGCCAAGACTCAGCCCGAATAGACTCGCGCTTCCATTCAGTCCTCACCAGTCGTGCCGTTATCGAGCCGGCATCTAACAAGTAGCGGTACTCTTCCCAGCTAGCCGGTTTCAGGTCATTTCAGGTGCTCGCAAGTGCGTCCAATAACCGATCAAGTTTCGCGAGCACCGGAAGAAATATTCCGATTTCCGGCGGCAACACAACACATTACATTGAAATACCAGGCCTAACACTTTGTAGGCTATCTGATATTGAAACACCGAACCTAACAAACTCTTTGGATAACACTGTACATCAGTCTGTAGGCAGGGGTGTGAATATTTTCAAAAATAAGATAAATAATTAATTCGTGTTTTGAAGTTGTGTTTCTTGTCCATGTGCAATTTTAATGTAAGATTTAATTAATTTTTATTTTTGACGTTCTAAATCATCTTTAATCTTTCCAATGTTATAAGTTGATGCTTGTTGGGGTAAGTTGTAAACAAGGAACTAAATTACACAAAACTTTCGGTTATTATATGGAGGTCGTGACGGGTGTTTCAATAGAAATGCTCGTAATTGTTTAGGTTGTAGCGGTCATGTTGTTGAAGCAACATCCGTTGAATTTGATATTAATTATAGTTCAGTAGTGTACTATGACAAATAACCATTGCATAGTTTTTAACGACGAGTCTCATTGGATGTGTGAACAAACAAAATATCGGATTTTGGATGATACCAATTCCCACGAGATACACCAAATGCATCGTGAGAATGTCACTGTTTGATATGGGTTTTAGGCGCTGAACACATTGCTGCAGCTATCGTGAAATTTTAGTTGGTAAAAAATTTATTATAATCGTTAATTATAACATTTTCAAGAATATTATAAAAGGAAATCTCTAGAGACTTGTAGTTTTAATTGATAATATTTTCCAAAATCAATCTGTCGTACGATTAAAAATATTCATACGATGGACGGATCATTATTAATTAAAACTTAAAATTCTTAGAGATTTTCTTGAAAATGTTATGATTAACGACTATAACTAAATTTTCAATAACTAAAGATTTCACAGGAAGCTAAGAAACGAAAATTCGTTCCGTCGTGTACTATGTGTACTAGGGATGTTCCGAATACCTAAAATCTGTATTTGAGAATACAAATACGAATGCCACTATTCATTCATTATATTCGCAAATACGAATAGTGTTAGAACGCAGTAACCTTTTGGAATACATTTATTCATCAGAAACATTGACAAGTAATAATCCTCAGCATACTTGATTATAATAATAACATAATGTCAAGTGCTAAAGGGGTATTTTATTTCAGTTTCTATAAGTATTAACATACCCCCTCAACTTTCCCATTTGACAAGGTGCTATGACTATATATAATATACAATATTATAAACGCAAAAAAGTTCTAAATTTTAAGTAACAATCAAAATAACATATAAATGAGAAAAATGAAATCCGTTACATTAAATTCATGTTCAATTATAAATCAAATAAAATAATTATCAAAAGTTAAATCCAAGTTTTTTACAACAAAAATAATGTTTAATTCTAGCCAATGTCTTTGTTAGTCCATCTGCCGGCATCTCACCTGTAGGTAAATATTGCAATTGGATAAATCCTTGATCTCTTGCCTCTCGTACATAATGATACCGGTAGTGTATGTGTTTAATCCTTGTAGTTCGCCCTTGAAATGTAGCTATATATTGAGCGCTTTGACTATCGTTGTATAAAGTTGTCGGTTGATTATTAAGTAGACCAACTTCTTCAAGCAAATAACGTAGGTAAGTGGCCTCTTTGGAAGCACTGCCGAGTGCAATGTATTCTGCTTCAGCGCTGGATGTTGCCACTACACGCTGCTTCTTCGATTCCCAAGAAACTGCTGCTCCGCCATAGATAAAAACGTAACCGGTGTGCGATTTTCTGTCGTTAATATCTTCAGCCCAACTAGCATCCACATAGCCGAGATATGCCTGATTGTTTATATGTTAACTTCATTTCGTCTGTTTCCTTTAGATATCGAATTATTGAGATAGCTGCATTCCAATGTTGTTTCCTCGGATCTTTACAAAATTGAGCCAAGGAATTGACAGTAAAAGATAAGTCCGGTCTAGTATAAACCGTCAAATGAATCAATGAACCAATTAGCTCTTGATAACTGGAAACATCCACATTTTCTCGTTCAACACAATTTGACGGATCTTTCTCCAATTTCATTTTGGGTTGAGCTGGTAACTTGTTTGGTTTTGCGTTGTCGAGTTCATATTTGTGATTTAAGTTGCGGATGTATCCTTTCTGTGATATCGAAATCGAACCATATTGTCCATCGCGTTCGATCTCCATACCAATACACAATTTAGGCTCCCCTAAATAATGCATTTTAAACTGCTTACATAAATGATGTTTTAAAGATTGCATTGAGTTATTGTTATTCGTTCCAATGACTAGATCATCTACGTACACAGCAATTATTGTTAATTTCTCTTCTTTTTTGTTAAAATAAATACATTGATCATAATTTGAACTTTTGAGTCCATATTCCTTTAACGTTTCATCTAACTTTAGATGCCACTGACGTCCGGCTTGCTTCAATCCATACAATGCTTTCTGTAACTTGCAAACTTTATGTTCATTTTCTGCTGTAACAAAACCTGGTGGTTGCTGTATATATATGTCTTCGTACAAGTCTCCATGAAGGAACGCTGATGAGACGTCCATTTGATGTAAGATTAGTTCTTTTTCTGCCGCTATAGCAAATAAAAGTCGTAACGAACTTTGTTTAACTACTGGTGAGTAAGTGTCAGTATAATCTTCTCCATATTCTTGTGCGAGTCCTTTGGCTACAAGCCTGGCCTTGCGTCGATCAATATTTCCTAACTCATTTAATTTAGTCTTGAATACCCATTTGCATCCTATGATATTTCGGTCATTGGGTTTATCGACTAAGTTCCGTGTATTACTATCCAATAATGCTTGGTATTCTTCTCTCATAGCTGCTTTCCATTCAATGTGATTAGGTGATTCCTCAGCCTCGCGCAAATTTTTCGGATCAACAACTATATAAGATAAGTTCGCCTTCTGGTTTTCTAGTCCTTTTAACGCAGCACTTGCACTTCGTGTTATTCTTCCGACTTTGTTTTCCATTTCGTTATCAATATTTTTTAGTGGTGGATTTTTTGTTTCTTCCTCTTTTTCTGTTTTTGTTTCTTCTTGTTTTTCTGTTTTTGTTTCTTCTTGTTTTTCTGTTTTTGTTTCTTCTTGTTTTTCCTGTGAACTATTTTCCTGAATATAAAATTCATAATAATTTCTGTCGTCTGAACTATCGCTTTTGTTTTGAATTGATTTTTCCAGAAATTTAACGTGCCTGCCTTTTATAGTAGTTCTTGTACACTTTTTCCATAATCTATAAGCCTTAGCTTCCTCGGAATAATCCACTAAAATATATTCTTCACTTCTAGGTGCGATTGGCTTCCTATTATCCTTAGGTGACTTATGATTGGTTTTCTTCCTGTCCATAGCTCCTCTGAGGTTTTATTGTAATTAGGATTTGTTGGACAACGGTTTCGTAAATATGACGCTGCATAAATCATTTCTGCCCAAAGAAACTCAGGGAGATTATTTTGAATAAGAAAACATCGAGCCATTTCCGTTAAGGTTCGATTAGCACATTCAGCAACTCCGTTTTGCTGAGGTGTATATTCTACTGTTAATTGGTGTTTTATTCCATGTTCTTCCAAACAATTTTAAAATATTTTACTACAGTACTCCTTGCCATTATCGCTTCGCAAAATTTTAATCGTTTCATTCGATTCATTTTCAACCAACTTTTTAAATATTTTAAATTTATCCAATAATTCGGATTTGTTTCGAATAAAGTAAGTATAAATCTTTCGCGTATAATCATCTATAAATGTATCAAAGTATAGTGACTTACTCATTGACTACACTCTCATGGGGCCGCATATATCCGAGTGTATTATCTCCAGTTTTCTATTTGCCGATTTATCACCTTTCGAAGAGAATGGCAATCTGGTCTGTTTTCCTCTGATGCATGTAGCACAGTCGAAATTTGTCGTTTTAAATTTAGGTAATCCAATCACCATGTTGTTGGTTTGTAGTTTTCGAAAAGATGACAATTCGAGACAGATGACATTCGAGATTTTTATCGACATTATTAGCTTCTGTAGTTTTACTTAATTGTTCCTGATGTTCCATAATCTCCGTGACATAATATAAAGCATTTCTTTTATTTGCCTTTAAAATAGTTTTGCCTTGATGTTTGATGAAGGCCTCGTTCCCAGTGAATGATATGGTACAATCGTTATCGGTTGCTTTACTGGCTGAAATTAAATTTTCCTTTATTCCTGGAACAAAAAACGTTTTATAAAGACGAATAGTTTTTGGTTCCTTATAAATTAAAGTTGTTAGTTTCACTGTTCCAACTCCTTGGATATCAACTTTTTCCCCATTCGCCAGTTGCACTTGCCCGAAATTTCCTTTCTCCAGTGTCAGAAAAGAATCCTCCCAGCGACACATATGTGATGTAGCACCACTATCTAAACACCAAGCTCTACTCACTTTTAAATTTGATGTAGTATTTACCTCTTCCATTTTCAATTCTTGTACTACGAATCCAGTTTCATCATTATTTTCAGAGCAATTTACCTTTTCACTCCAACAGTCTCGTGCCATATGACCCCTCTTTCCTCTTTCGTGCCATATGACCCCTCTTTCATTTACGACAATTGTACTGGAAACGCGATCCCGATCCCTTGTCGCTTTTATTCCAAGATTTTTCGCTATTATTCCAAGATTTTTCGCTATTATTCCAAGATTTGTTGGATTTACTATTTTTTAAATATTCTACACTCTTCAATTTTAGAGCAGAATTGTCCGAAGAATTTTTTAGCCTGTCGCCAACTTCCATTAACCGTACTCGAACAATTTTCATAGACGGAAATTCTTTACCTGCATCGAAAGCCGCCTGCACTTCCTTGAAACTTTCCGGTAAACTGTCTATTAGAAGAGTCACAAGCAATTCTTCATCTATTTTCGTATACAATTCTGTCAAACGAGTGGTTAAAGAGCTAAATTCACTCAAATATGCGTCCATCGTTTGGTCATTGCACATTCGCATGTTGATGAGCTTTCGGAATAATTCCACTTTCTGTCTGGATCCTTTCCGATCATAAGTTTCCTCCAAGTAATCCCAAATCTCTTTTGAGGTTTTAAAATTTCTCACGAGAATAACTTGCGCGGGTTCCATTGCCAATATTAAATCGCTTCGCGCATCCATATCTTTCTCGTCCTATAGCTGCTGTGGATCTCCGATTGTAGTAGGTCGAGACTCCAGACCTTTTACAAATTTCAAAATCCTGCATTTGTGTAAAATTCCTTCCATTTGCGGTCTCCATGTTGAATAGTTTCCTCCATTCAGCAATGGGATTCTCCCACGTCCCTGAAGTTAGCGGACACTTTTTGGCGGAATCGGTTGAGTTCTTCGAAATCATTTATAGCTAATTTATTGCTAATTAATTACCAAAAGCTCAAATGTATTGCTCCAAAATTGTAGGTTTTACGGGGTTTTCCGCTAAATGCAGATGAAGTTAGCGGACTTTTTTTTGAAAAATGACTTAATCGCAAGTTGACTTGCATTACGAGTTAGCCCTAATTTATTGCTAATTAATTACCAAAAGCTCAAATTTATTGCTCCAAAATTGTAGGTTTTACGGGGTTTTCCGCTAAATGCAGATGAAGTTAGCGGACTTTTTTTTGAAAAATGACTTAATCGCAAGTTGACTTGCATTACGGGTTAGCCCTAATTTATTGCTAATTAATTACCAAAAGCTCAAATTTATTGCTCCAAAATTGTAGGTTTTACGGGGTTTTCCGCTAAATGCAGATGAAGTTAGCGGACTTTTTTTTGAAAAATGACTTAATCGCAAGTTGACTTGCATCACGAGTTAGCCCTAATTTATTGCTAATTAATTACCAAAAGCTCAAATTTATTGCTCCAAAATTGTAGGTTTTACGGGGTTTTCCGCTAAATGCAGATGAAGTTAGCGGACTTTTTTTTGAAAAATGACTTAATCGCAAGTTGACTTGCATTACGAGTTAGCGCTAATTTATTGCTAATTAATTACCAAAAGCTCAAATTTATTGCTCCAAAATTGTAGGTTTTACGGGGTTTTCCGCTAAATGCAGATGAAGTTAGCGGACTTTTTTTTGAAAAATGACTTAATCGCAAGTTGACTTGCATTACGGGTTAGCCCTAATTTATTGCTAATTAATTACCAAAAGCTCAAATTTATTGCTCCAAAATTGTAGGTTTTACGGGGTTTTCCGCTAAATGCAGATGAAGTTAGCGGACTTTTTTTTGAAAAATGACTTAATCGCAAGTTGACTTGCATTACGGGTTAGCCCTAATTTATTGCTAATTAATTACCAAAAGCTCAAATGTATTGCTCCAAAATTGTAGGTTTTACGGGGTTTTCCGCTAAATGCAGATGAAGTTAGCGGACTTTTTTTTGAAAAATGACTTAATCGCAAGTTGACTTGCATTACGGGTTAGCCCTAATTTATTGCTAATTAATTACCAAAAGCTCAAATTTATTGCTCCAAAATTGTAGGTTTTACGGGGTTTTCCGCTAAATGCAGATGAAGTTAGCGGACTTTTTTTTTGAAAAATGACTTAATCGCAAGTTGACTTGCATTACGGGTTAGCCCTAATTTATTGCTAATTAATTACCAAAAGCTCAAATTTATTGCTCCAAAATTGTAGGTTTTACGGGGTTTTCCGCTAAATGCAGATGAAGTTAGCGGATTTTTTTTTGAAAAATGACTTAATCGCAAGTTGACTTGCATTACGGGTTAGCCCTAATTTATTGCTAATTAATTACCAAAAGCTCAAATTTATTGCTCCAAAATTGTAGGTTTTACGGGGTTTTCCGCTAAATGCAGATGAAGTTAGCGGACTTTTTTTTGAAAAATGACTTAATCGCAAGTTGACTTGCATTACGAGTTAGCCCTAATTTATTGCTAATTAATTACCAAAAGCTCAAATGTATTGCTCCAAAATTGTAGGTTTTACGGGGTTTTCCGCTAAATGCAGATGAAGTTAGCGGACTTTTTTTTGAAAAATGACTTAATCGCAAGTTGACTTGCATTACGGGTTAGCCCTAATTTATTGCTAATTAATTACCAAAAGCTCAAATTTATTGCTCCAAAATTGTAGGTTTTACGGGGTTTTCCGCTAAATGCAGATGAAGTTAGCGGACTTTTTTTTGAAAAATGACTTAATCGCAAGTTGACTTGCATTACGGGTTAGCCCTAATTTATTGCTAATTAATTACCAAAAGCTCAAATTTATTGCTCCAAAATTGTAGGTTTTACGGGGTTTTCCGCTAAATGCAGATGAAGTTAGCGGACTTTTTTTTGAAAAATGACTTAATCGCAAGTTGACTTGCATTACGAGTTAGCCCTAATTTATTGCTAATTAATTACCAAAAGCTCAAATTTATTGCTCCAAAATTGTAGGTTTTACGGGGTTTTCCGCTAAATGCAGATGAAGTTAGCGGACTTTTTTTTGAAAAATAACTTAATCGCAAGTTGACTTGCATTACGGGTTAGCCCTAATTTATTGCTAATTAATTACCAAAAGCTCAAATTTATTGCTCCAAAATTGTAGGTTTTACGGGGTTTTCCGCTAAATGCAGATGAAGTTAGCGGACTTTTTTTTTGAAAAATGACTTAGCCGCAAGTTGACTTGCATTACGAGTTAGCCCTAATTATTGGTCAATGAAGAGGCTTTGCCTAAACAGTGATTGTTGAACTATAACTTGTGGAGATTCTGAAGTTTAAAATTTTTTCGAATCTTGTGTGTAATATTTATATTACTATGTAGGTACAATAACAGCAAAGACATATCGACAGCGTGCAGACATTCTATCGACAATTTTCACGGTAAGGTTAGATAAAAGTGGTATTGGCCTTTTGAATTGTCACACAACTGTTGGACATATAGCCAGCAAGACTCTCGTGGCTTGTCCTAGTATTAGACATTTAATCGAGTGTCCCAACAGCTGTTCAACAATTAGCAGGGATATGAACATTCTCCAGATTGAAAACGAATCAGTAAAAAAGGGCATTTTTAATGATGTGATCCAGAATTACATAAACTTGAAGCCTAGATTTTTGCAATCTTGTGGATAATGCTCATCGAAATGTGCAGCCAAAATCGTTTCAGCCGGTAATTATAATAAATTGAAATGGAATATTTGGGTGAATAGAATTAGAATATCCGGAATGAATATTTTCATTCCGGCTATTCTAAGCTTTTACAATTTCTAACAATTACTTTTGCCCGTTGGGTTTCTGTTTGCAGGACCCTTAATATATGTAGAAATATTCAGTAAGAACGCACAGACCACAGAAATGTTTATGTTGGAATCGATACCAACAGATTTCAATATTCAAGTTGGCGGACAGACGAAACATTTTGAATTGCAGTCTGTGATTCATTACGAAGGAGATATCCATAAAAGGTCAGACGAACAAATGGGGCACTTTTTTACTTTCTGTCTTAGGAACAGAAAAACATGGATATCATATGATGACTTAAGCGACAGAATAAAAAGCAAGAACAGCACCACCAAAGTGAATCCTTAAATGCTTATTTATGTTTCCTGCGAACTAAAATGAAATAAATAATATGCTAAATCTTCATCTGCATTTAGCGGAAAAGCCCGTAAAACCTACAATTTTGGAGCAATAAATTTGAGCTTTTGGTAATTAATTAGCAATAAATTAGGGCTAACCCGTAATGCAAGTCAACTTGCGATTAAGTCATTTTTCAAAAAAAAGTCCGCTAACTTCATCTGCATTTAGCGGAAAACCCCGTAAAACCTACAATTTTGGAGCAATAAATTTGAGCTTTTGGTAATTAATTAGCAATAAATTAGGGCTAACTCGTAATGCAAGTCAACTTGCGATTAAGTCATTTTTCAAAAAAAAGTCCGCTAACTTCATCTGCATTTAGCGGAAAACCCCGTAAAACCTACAATTTTGGAGCAATAAATTTGAGCTTTTGGTAATTAATTAGCAATAAATTAGGGCTAACCCGTAATGCAAGTCAACTTGCGATTAAGTCATTTTTCAAAAAAAAGTCCGCTAACTTCATCTGCATTTAGCGGAAAACCCCGTAAAACCTACAATTTTGGAGCAATAAATTTGAGCTTTTGGTAATTAATTAGCAATAAATTAGGGCTAACTCGTGATGCAAGTCAACTTGCGATTAAGTCATTTTTCAAAAAAAAGTCCGCTAACTTCATCTGCATTTAGCGGAAAACCCCGTAAAATCTACAATTTTGGAGCAATAAATTTGAGCTTTTGGTAATTAATTAGCAATAAATTAGGGCTAACCCGTAATGCAAGTCAACTTGCGATTAAGTCATTTTTCAAAAAAAAGTCCGCTAACTTCATCTGCATTTAGCGGAAAACCCCGTAAAACCTATAATTTTGGAGCAATAAATTTGAGCTTTTGGTAATTAATTAGCAATAAATTAGGGCTAACTCGTGATGCAAGTCAACTTGCGATTAAGTCATTTTTCAAAAAAAAGTCCGCTAACTTCATCTGCATTTAGCGGAAAACCCCGTAAAACCTACAATTTTGGAGCAATAAATTTGAGCTTTTGGTAATTAATTAGCAATAAATTAGGGCTAACCCGTAATGCAAGTCAACTTGCGATTAAGTCATTTTTCAAAAAAAAGTCCGCTAACTTCATCTGCATTTAGCGGAAAACCCCGTAAAACCTACAATTTTGGAGCAATAAATTTGAGCTTTTGGTAATTAATTAGCAATAAATTAGGGCTAACTCGTAATGCAAGTCAACTTGCGATTAAGTCATTTTTCAAAAAAAAGTCCGCTAACTTCATCTGCATTTAGCGGAAAACCCCGTAAAACCTACAATTTTGGAGCAATAAATTTGAGCTTTTGGTAATTAATTAGCAATAAATTAGCTATAAATGATTTCGAAGAATTCAACCGATTCCGCCAAAAAGTGTCCGCTAACTTCAGGGACGTGATTCTCCCTGAACTTTTATTCGACATTTCTTTATTTTAATGTTATACACTCTTATTTTATTAAATAATTTTTTGGATTTTTATTTTTTGAGTAGCCCATAACCTGTTAAAACGCAGTAACCTTTTGGAATACATTTATTAATCAGAAACATTTACAAGTAATAATCCTCAGCATATTTGATTATAATAATAACATAATATCAAGTGCTAAAGGTGTATTCTATTTCAGTTTCTATAAGTATTAACAAATAGTATACACTTGACTCTCGGTAGTCGGGAGATACATGGTTACGCATAGTAAATTGATAAAATGTGTATCAGTCGAGCGACTTGTACTCAGTAAACACGTCCATTTGATTCATTTCGTCATCCTACACGCAGGAGAAACGATTTGTTTTTTGTGCTTCTAATTTTATATGATTTTTCGTAGAGATTTGCATTCATTCAAAAAATTTACAAAAACTTCATGATTTGGCAGACATAGTTCGAAAATATCTATCAGCCCACCTACTTCAGTTGCCAGCGAACAATTTTTTAGCAATGCCGGACTAATCTACGATCCCTTACGAACAAGACTGCAGGGCAAGAAAATACTTTATTATTAAAAAATAATAAAGTAAATGTTATATATTAGATCGGTTAAATTTTAATTATAGGTAGATAATTTCTTTTTAACATTGCAATTTATCAAAGAAAATTGTAAATTATGAATTATGATCTTTCAATTTATAATGCGTAACCGAGTAAGTCCCGACTGCCGAGAGTCAAGTGTATACCATTCGTATTCGTATTTGAGAATATAATGAATATTTGTATTTGTATTAGCAAATACAGATTTAAGATATTCGGAACATCCCTAATGTGTACTGCGTCTCAGTCTGGCGAAATCATTGGTCCGTACTTCTTCCAACATGAAACTGGCATTGCCATAACCGTCAAAAGATCGATAAAAATTAACTTCTTGTGGCTTAAACTGGGTGATAGGAACACCGGCACATGGTTTCAATAGGACGGCGCTATGTCACACAGCGCATGTCACGATGGACATTCTGCACGTACGATTTGCCATAAAATTAAAAAAAAATTGGGTGGATATCTCACACACAACTTGTTTTGACTTTAAATGGCATTGTCTTAGAGGCGGGACTAACGGGCTGTTTGACGACCTTGTTGGAAACCAGGATTGTGAGTTCGGAGATGGAGCAAAAAAAGGCAATAAGGGAAGCCTCGAGAAATACTCCACTGGGTGGTGTGATATCGCCTTTTCTATGGCTCCTTGTATTGAATGGGGTTCTGACCGAAATCGAAAGGAAAGGAATCCAAGCTGTGGCCTACGCGATAGTTTTTGGATACTATTACGGACATCTTGGGACTTTAGGGTCCGGTCGACATTTGTACGGATTATACGAGGTGAATAATTTTAAATCATTCTGTATAGCCAAGCAGAGCGTAATGGGAAAGCAGGAGGGTAGTTAACGATGGAGAATTCTCCATACTGACGGTTGCAAAATAGAATGCTGCATTGGCGCTAGAGATATTCTGGCAGTGCTCCAAGCAGGTAACACCATGTTGATGGTGGGGAAAAGGGGATATGCGGTCGGGATATCTTACTCTACATCGACAGTCAGGCGAATTTTAATGCATTGGAGTCGGGGCTGGACAGATGGAGGACTTGGGAGACTGGGTGGGTCCCACTGTTGGGGTGTCTGACCATTGTTTTTCATTTTTTCGTTGTAAAAACTATGTCTTGGCAAATTTTCAGCTTTGACAGCTCACCAAAGCCAGGTGTCCCGACGTCAGGCCTGCTGACTCTAGTATATTTACATACACCCCAAATGTAACCAAATACTAAAATATTAGCTTGCTTAAAACTCTTACGGTTTTTTGTCGTGAGCTCTCCGACTATAATACGTAAGTCACTTATGCCAAAACATAAGCAAACATCTGACCCGTAACCTCTGACTGGACATTGTTACATGAGGAAGCATTGTCATAGGATTAGTCTCTTCGAGAGTAAAATATGCAGAATTTGAGATTGTGAAGACGAAACACCGGAGTATATTATCTGTGAAAGTGAGGGACTTGCTCATAAATGACTTCATCACTTGCACCAGGGTTCCAGTTTCATTTCAACCATCGGAATTCCTGATTATTCCTCTTCGAAAAACACTAAGTTTCACAGAAAGTCCAGGGATCGAAGAGAAACTATAGATAATCAGAGGGACGTTGCAATAGGCCAAATTGAGGCTTCAATGTAGGAGGGATGTTATAAAGGTTGAAACTGGAAAACTGTTTTTCGATCACAGAAAGTTTATTTTTTTCGAAACAAAAAGATGCAAGACACGTGGTTTCTGTAGGTGGGGGCTACCAATCTTGTAATTTCAAGTAGAAGGAATTTAAAAAACCCGGAGGAAAGTAAAATGTTTGTATAATATGAAAGAGCTTACCATAACTATCCACTGCTGCGTCACAACCTTTTTCGTGTATTTTACTTTATTATTTAAATAATAAAGTATTGTGATCAACCTGAAATTTCCAAAAAATTTGGTACCCTGAAATTTTGTATTTTCACGTTTTAGGACTAGTAAACCCCAAAAAAAACAAAAACAAAAAGGACGTCTGTACGCCGTACGCAAAATAGTTTGATGGCGCGTAGCTCCCAAACCCGTTGAGGTATTATCATGAAATTTTTATGGTGTGTAGATTGGGTTAGCCTCTACGACTGGTATCTTTTAGAGGGGTGTGGTATGAGGGGGGATGAGAGGGAAGCGTTTTAGACGAAAAATTTTGATTTCTAGATCTCAGCAGCCGCTAATGTTAGGAGGCTGAAACTTGGAATTTTCAGAGACCTTCGATAGTGAACCCATTTCAAAATAAAAAATTGCTGATATAGATGAAGAGGTGTGGGAGTGGGGGGAAAAATAATGCGTCCGAAAAGCAAAAATGCTGAGATCGACATAGTATTCTAAAATCCATATCTCCTAAACCGTTGATGACGTGAAATTAAAACTTAACAAATATCTGTAGCTACCTATATTAGGAGAAAAGAATAAAAATAAAATTTGGGTGGGGTACGGCGGTGGGTGTGAAAAACTTTAGATTACGATATCTCACGAACCAATTGCTCTAGAAAAATAAAAGTCGGTTTGAGTATAAATGAGCCTATAATTATTAAAGTCGATTAAGACAAAATTTAAAAAAAAAATGAGATTATCAGTTATTTCGCATTGCATTATTTTAAACCAAATAAATCCAAAGCAATTTTGACGATATTGTCTTAAATGATCCGTTAGATAGTACTTGTTATTAGACCATTATGTGAAATTCATTTATTGTTAATTATGTAAGTGGTCTAAGTCAAAAATTAGCAGTTTGTTCCCACAAGAGGCCCGCCTTTAGTATAAGGTAGATGTCAGGCAAGTTCCCGACTACATTCTTCGTGGAAATAAATTTGGATTACGATGTTGCTATATAGAATTTTCCTCAGCAGTTCCACCAGCTGTCAGGGTGTTTCGGAAGTTGGCTAGAATACACCCTCTGAAGAGTCTTCTGCATTCCGATGACGAAACAGCTCCTTCGGACCTAGTCCAACAAAAAATCTTATGATAAACTGGCCTCTGCAGTGAAAGTTCTTTCCAAATTTGTCAAGTACTACGATTAATCAACAGTCGGGGATTTCGTATTGGAGCTTCACTCCACTGACACCGGAAAGAACAACAAACTCTTAACGATTAAATATAGTTTATGAAAATATCGGTTACATGCACGTAATACCTATAAAAGATCCGTTTATGTCATAATATAATAAAGTACCTAGTATTACTTTGAGGTATTGTACATTTTCCATACAGAATTATATCATATTTCATATAAATATGTAAGTAAAACTTCAATGAACCAGCGCATTGAAACATAGAGAAAATGTACCTACATACGAGTATTTTACGAGTAAGCCCATCCATGCAAATTGTTGTTCACGCGTAATCGTTTCTTGCGACACCTTTACGGGGGTGCTGACTGAGTGGGTCCTACTATAGGGGTGTGACTATTGTTTTTCAGTTGTTCATTGTAAAAACTACGTCTTGGTAAATTTTCAGCTTTCTTAAAGCTCTTGCATGATTATTGCGCGGATAGTAACAGAACGTACCCGATTTAACACCTTTGCGGGGGGGGGGGCTGACTGGGTGGGTCCCACTCTTGGAGTGTCTCTGACCATTGGTTTTCAGTTTTTCATTGTAAAAACTAAGTTTTGGCAAATTTTCAGCTTTCTCAAAACTCTTGCATGGTTATTGCGCGCATAGTAAGATAAATCGCACGTATACTCGATTTAACACCTTTGCGCGGGGGCTGACTGGGTGGGTCCCACTGTTGGGGTGTCTGACCATTGTTTTTCAGTTTTTCATTGTAAAAACTAAGTTTTTGGCAAATTTTCAGCTTTCTCAAAACAGTTGCATGGTTATAACGCGCATAGTAAGAGAAATCGCACGTACTCGATTTAACACCTTTGCGGGGGCTGACTGGGTGGGTCCCACTGTTGGGGTGTCTGACCATTGGTTTTCAGTTTTTCATTGTAAAAACCAAGTTTTGGCAAATTTTCAGCTTTCTCAAAACTGTTAAATTTTTCGATTTTTTTGACATCTTTGACTGGGTGGGTCCCACTGTTGGGGTGTCTGACCATTGATTTTCAGTTTTTCATTGTTTCTCAAAACTGTTAAATTTTAATAATGATTAAAGCGTAAAATAATAAAAATGAATTACTTTTTAAAAGTAAATGTAAATGATTTCTTTCATTAAAATTTTTGTTTCCAATAAAACTCATAGTTTTTGATTTTTTTAGGGTCCATTCCTACGACGATCAGTTACGTTGTAACTGGACATTAACAGACCGATTTTCATGCAAAACTTCCAGTTAAAGTTCCGGATAGAGTTTAGCTGAAGTTCGTAATAATGGCCCTGAGTCATTTATAGTTCGTTCAGTTAATTTTGAAAATGGTCTAAGTCAATTCCACCCTTAAAAACAACATATTGGTATGAGATTCATACAAAATTTCATATTCATAATAAATTTTCATTAGTCCATGGAGCTATATATAACGGAGATGGCAACACTCCGTTTCTGTGTCACTGTGAAGCATTTTGTAGTTTAAGCGACTGTTTTTGTATGGAGCGTTTCATGCCCGGTGGCAGTGAAATGCAAATATTAGCCTAGTATTTAAAGGTTGGGCTTTTTTTCTTTTCAATACCGGGGTTTAACATATATGTGAGTAAGATGCTGGCTGATAGTAGCATAGTGAATATCGCCGGTCCTTTGCGAGAAAACCTCCGGCTTCAAAACCGTCGCTGCACGCCATCTCCATTATACATATAGCTCTATGGTCTGCACCAGAGGTGTCCAAACTACGGCCCGCGGGCTAAACCCGGCTCGGCAGGTGATTTTAACCGGCCCGCCAAGGTTTTTGAAAATTGTGAGAATGAAAGCGAAGGTACCTCATACAAACTTGGGAAGAAAATTCCCCAACAGGAAGTGAAACTATTGCGTTTCAAAACGAGAAAGGAGCACTTCTTTTTTTTTTTTATTCAAGCCTATGAAATTAAATTAAATAGAATTTATTTTGTAAACTCAGCACACAACACAAATACGAAACGGACTAAACAAAACTGTATGGTGTAACATGATGAAGGCCTTCTGGCGCGCTCATTTTTTTCCCTATTGGGATCGGATCAGCGACTGTCTCTCTACCCAACACTACTCCATATGCCGACAAATGTTCTGGACTTCACTGGCTTCAACTCCGTTTACTTGCCTGCACGAATGGTAAATGCGCAAAAGCATCATAAGTCACAAAATATCTTTGAGTGAGTCTACTAATTCATGTAATTTACTGATACTAGATAAAGCAGTTGATCTCGGGATTAAAAATTTTGAAAAAATTAGTCGTAGTTTGTCTTCTTAGCAAAATTTATTTAGGAAGGCAAACTCAGAAAACGAAAAATTGGCATTAGTTAGCAAGAAAGTTGCTTATTTGTTGGGGAAGAAAGGAAAACCCTTTATGGATGGAAACATCGTTAAAGAATGCATGATGGGAGCTGTTGGTGAATTTTGTCTAGAAAAGTTGAAACTTTTCAAAATGGTCAGTTTTTCCCTTAATAGGGGAAGGTGGGGCAAAGTGGGCCAGCAAGGTAAAGTGGGCCCCTTAAAATTTCTAGTTTGCAATAGCGCAATCTCTTAGCAAAAAAAATTATTTGATATAGCTTCAAGCATTGACCACAATGCACTATAAAAGAAATCCACTTTAATTACAGTTCCTCGTTCTCAAATTACGATTTTGGCACTATTTGATGTAAATATCAGTGTTTAATAATTTGATCAAAAAAACTTGTTAGCGACTGAGAATTGTTTGCAACAGTATCCTTGAGATCGGGGTACGGATTGTGAAACTTGCAAAGTAAGATTTGATGATTATTTCTAAAGTATATAAATTTTAGCAAATGCTTACTATTTAGTGTTCATGCACGGCACTACAACTGGAGCAGATATTTTCAATGAAGTTCAAAACACGTTGGCAAAATTTAACTTGGACTGGAATCGACTCCAAGGTGTGACAATTGACGGAGGAAGAAATATGTCTGGTGCAAATATAGGGGTGGTTGGGCAAATAAGAAAAGCTTGTGAATGTCCAGGAGCATCAGCACCAAAAATCACCCTGAACCGCTTTTATCGGATGCTGAGTGGCTCTGGAAGTTAGCTTTTTTTGCAGATATCGTGACACACGTGAATAACTTGAATTTAAAGCTCCAAGGTAAAAACAACTTAACAACTTTTTGATTTATTCGCGCAAATCAAAGCATTCAGAGCAAAGCTGATATTGCTCGAAAGTCAGATAAATGAAAGTAATTTTACACATTTCACGTGCTGTGAAGAATTCAATGCAAAAACTGAGGAACAATTTCTCACCAGATTTGCCGTAAAAGTCATCGCGGATTTAAAACTACAATTTCAAAAGCAATTTTCTGATCTTGACATAAATTCAAAGGAAATTCGGCTGTTTCAGAATCCATTTGACTGCAATGTTGTCGACGTTTCAACTCAGTTTCAAGCTAACGATCAAATCAAGGATAAATACAAGGAAGGAAACTTGATTGTCTTTTACAAATTTTCGGACGCAAAAGAGTTTCCAAATTTAAAGGAATTTGCTTGTACATTTATTTCTATGTTTGGCACTACCTATGTACATATGTATGTGAACAAACTTTTTCCAGGATGAAGTATCTGAAATCTAAGGGTAAATTTATCGGATGATATTAATCCCAACTTTGATGAAACAACTTAGACCACTTTCATAATTATGGGCACAAATGTCGATAAATAAAGATTGCTTAAAGTAAAATTTGGTATTGCTGGAAATGAAGAAGCGGATCAAATAGCATCACTTGCAGCCAAAGGTCCTATAATTATCAGCAACACATCATCATTGTACTTAAAGAAGGAAATAAAGAACTTTTATACACAAAAAAGAAAATCCTTATGGCCTGAAAGAAGTCACTTCTACTCAACCACTTTTAACCCCACAAAAGAACCCTTCGCACTGCCAAATGATCTCATACGAAAAGATGACGTAGTAATTACGAGACTGAGACTGAGACTGGGTCACACTAGTCTAACTTACCAACATCTGCTCAACAAGAGTCCACCACCAAAATGCGATCGGTGCAAAGTCACCCTAGATTTTAATCACCTACTAGCATGCCCACTGATAAATATTCGTAATCTACTATATATTTGAAATAAGAATGAGATTTAAACAAAAAGCAAAGAAAACATTAAATCACTTAAAAATACAAACTTGCTACATTAAATTTAAATAAATAATAGTCCCATCACATTGTATAAAATCTCAACTTAGTTATAATCCATAATGTATCATTAGTCGTAAAATACACTTAAACCGATGGTCATTGTCACTAGTGTTTAAGTAATAATAATGTATATTTTATGCTTGTTATTGTAAATATTATTATAATAATAATAAAAAATTTTAAGGGGGCAGTGGGGCATAGAAGTGGAGGGGATAAGAATTTTTCAAAAAAATCACTTTTCATATCTTAAGAACGGTGTAAGATAAATGCTAAATTTTTTTACCACAAGTAGGCACAATAGAGCCCTAGCAGGGACAAAAATTTGGAGGTGTGGGTGTAGGGGTAAGGGGGGGGGGAGGGTGAAAAGGATACATTTTTAATGTGTATATCTTTAGAACCTATAATGATATAAAGCTGAAACTTAATATTTAGATAGAGCTATAGTAGTGGCATGTTGGAAAAATATAATTTTTTTAGGGGATAGTGCGGTACAGGGGTGGGAGTGTTTTCCTAACTATAGAACGGCTTATGCTGGAAAGTTGAAACTCGGTGTGTATATGTAAATGAACTAGAAAAGCAATTTTGATTAAAAAAAATGTGAATATCCATTGGCGCTCGGGAGGGGGGCGAAATAAATTATCAGTGAAAATTGAATGCATATATTTTCACGATTTTCGTCATATCTACTAGGTCTTCCCAAATATCGTTCTCATTTTTATTCTACGGATTCTTCTTACTATATGAATATCTAGAATGTGTTTTCAAGTTTTTTTGAAATTCGACGCCTAAGGGGGTGTAAAGTGAATGTATACTTTTTCATGAATTTTGCCATATCTCTCAGATCTGATCAGATATCGAATAGTGTTTTCACTTCTACGGGCTTGTTTAATAATCATCTATTGTGTTTTCCTTCTGCAACCCAAGACCGTAAATGACCCAATTATGTAATAGACTTTGACCCAATTATGTAATGCATATGCTATTCTAACCCCTTTTTGTTAGGTTTTCAGTCATATAGTAACTTACACCGCATCTCAGAGTTGAACGCGTTCCAAACTTCTGCCGGAAAAATAATAAAGTTGCGCCCAGATTGTTGGCAGATTTTTATTATCGCTTCAAAAGTGTATTTATATTGTGAAAATTTAATGAAGTGAAGAACAATTTCAAATTTCGATATATCATTTATTTATTGTCCTTGGATTTGTTTAAAAGCCGCGCACTGCCGTAATCTTTATTAAGACAAGCATATGGGTTTTGGGCTTAAAAAAAACTTTTTTTTTCTAATTCTTACTTTAGACTCAATTCTTGGTAAAACTATTTAAACCGCTACACTCCACAAGATCAAGAAGTGCCTCTCCTTAAAAATTTACTTTTTTACGTTAGATCCATTTTCTCAAGAACCACTCATGCAACCTCTGCTGTTATTGGGTCATTCTATCAAGAATCGCAAAAAAAGGCCAATTTTTTGACCTTACCATTGCCGATTCTTTTGAAAATTTGTGTACTTTGGTGAAAAAAAACTATAATCTCAATTTTTTTTCTATCTCACTTTATTTTGTTAGTTTCAGTATGTTAAAGTTTTCGCAAAAATGGTTTCCAAGTCCTTTTTGATAATTCATATCTCTGTTAGTTTTTATCATAGAATAACATTAAAATAGGACTTATTTTAAGATTGTCGCAAAATAAGAAAAATACAAATCAAATTTATTCTTAAATTTTTTTTCAAGGATAATGATTTCGTCCTTTATCCTTGAATATCTCAAAAAGTTCATTTTTTATTTTCCTTATTTTTTTTATATTTTGTTTATTATACTGTTTTTCAAAACAGGACCTAGTTCATTTTGTGAAAATTTTAACATATAACATATGAGATGAGATAGAAAAAAAAATTTAAGTCATATTTTTTTCCACTAATTCTTCAAGTACACACATTTTCAAAAGAATCGGCGATGGTAAGGTCACAACTTTTGCGATTCTTGATGGAATGACGCTATTATTTAATAATGTTGTATGAGATTGACGCTTTCTGTTCGTCAAAATTAAATGTGTAATAAATACAACCCTCGATAAATCCAGTCCACTCTATATGCTCGTAATTGCAGTAATGAATAATTATCCTACATTTCATTCGAGTGGTTTCTGAGAAAATTGGTCATGAAATGTACACTAAGAAAGCCTTTGCGATATCTTCCCCTTAACTCTTAACGTTAAATTTGATACGGGGAGGGATATAACAATTTATTTTTCATTGAAAAAAATTATAGATATATCGATATTTTTCTTCGATATATCATGAGCCTATATTGAAATGTTTTTCAATATCGATATTTTTCGATATCAACATTCCCATGACAAGCAAGTCAAGTTCTTTAGTGATCTGGGTTATTTAGGGGATGTTTAGTGACGTACGAGGCTCTAAAGGGATTGCTATGGACCCTATCTTGGTACCTAATGTGCGCGGTGACTTACCGCTTCACCTCTTTTTAAAACTAAAACCAATTATTTCAACTTACTTGCTACCTACATATGTGTATTAGGCCAGTCAATAAAGACATTGAAATTACAACAATTCCAAAAGTTTTGAAATTGTGGGCATTAAGCTCGCTGTTAATGTAATAAATTTCAGTTTGCACCCCTCTTCGAGGCATGCAACACCAACAAAATGGTTATAAACGTACTTTCGTAATGTAGACTAAAGAAAAACTACAAAAGTTATGCAAACGTAAGGCTGGTTTACATGACGACTGCAAACAATTTTTACTGAGATTGTGAGGGAGCTAGCTTATCGAATTTTCAATGGAGTAGAAGGCAACCACTGCAAAAAATGAAATTCACAGAAATATCGTCAATATTTTTTGCTGAATATAATATCTGTTCGTTTCACTCTTGATCAGTTTCTCATAACAGATTTTCCTTCTCTCTCACAATCTCAGTAAACATTATTTACCGTCACCATGTAAACCGGCCTTTAGTATAATGATTAAAAGGGTATTTTCGATATTGTACGAGTATTAGATTCGCAACCCATTTTGAGGCCCGCAAAATAAAATATTATTAACAATCAACATTTTGACCAAAAGTTACCACCAAAAAAATACAAAAGTGAAGATTTATTGAGAAGCAAAAATAAAGTTTTTAAGATGGGTTGCAAATGTGGCAATCAATGTACTGAAAATCGTGTTAAGGGGTTAGGTTAGGTTTCAGAGGCTCAAAAAATGTTATTTTTACTAATTTTTTTTTAATACACTGTTGCAAAATTATAAATCCACCCAGAAATTTAAAGCTTTTCCTATTTTTGAATGGAAATTTGAAAAACTTTCTTCTACGAAAGATTATCGCCAACGAACAAAGTACTTATGTTTTGGCAAAACTGCATTAACGGTAAAGATTTTCATGTTTTCTGAAAATTACGAAATTTCTGTTGTTGCAAAATTATAAATCCACTAGTAAAATCACATGAAAAACCCAATTATTTTAATCATTAATAATTTTTTTTCCTCAAGAAAATTGATTAAGCTGCTTTGGAGAACCATGAGGTAGTCCCCACTATTTATACGAGTAAAAGTTAATTGAATTTCAATTGGCTTATCGGCGCAAATCGCTCCCCAAATCATTAAGGTTTATGCGATTATTTTGCAGCGGTGCGGTCATTCTCATTAGTTACCATGTAAATAAATGAAGGCGAATGTACCGCTGCAAAATAATCGCAGCGTCAGCGAATAAATCGCGTCAGTGTGTGGGAACCTTTCACCTTCCACCCCCAAAATTACGACGAGAAAGTTGGTTCCTTCCTGAGATCGCGCCAGTATCCATTAAGCCCATCTAGACCATCAAGATTGAATTTCTTTTCATCTGAAAAAATAAGCTGTACACAAATTTCCATTGCAAAATATTGACGTAATAATTTTTTGAAAATGTCCTACCGAGGTCCAATCAATGCCCACGTTGTCTTTTGCGAATTTAATCCTGGCGTCCTTGTGACGCCGTATCAATCGTGAAACCAGGTTCATTTTAGCTCGGCGGATGTTGGGACTACGCTTTATTGCTTTCCACACGGTTTGGCGACACATTCACTGAAGATAGCGCCGCGAGCTGACTGCAGCTTGGTTAATAACACGGTGATTCTTCTTGAAACTTATGCTTTTGAGTAAGAGGATCTGAGTTATTGGCAATATACATTGAATGCTCTGCATGTGATTCATGTACGACAGAAAGTCTAACTGTACTTTGCAGGATCACGCAAAAAAGTAGACACTACTCCGATTTTTCGACCGATTTTTCGACCAATTTCTCTAGGGCTGAGACTCTCAGATTGCATACCAACAATTTGTCCTCCCTCAAATTTACTTAACATTTTTCCTCTAGGCATTGTTGAAAAATAATATTTTAACAAAAATTTAAGTTGATCACTGACTTTACCACCTATAAAACCTGTGCTAACGCTTCAAAACAATCGCACGCTGTGATGGATTTATAATTTTGCAACAACAGAAATTTCGTAATTTTCAGAAAACATGAAAATCTTTACCGTTAACGTAGTTTTGCCAAAACATAAGTACTTTGTTCGTTGGCGATAATCTTTCGTAGAAGAAAGTTTTTTTTAATTTCTATTCAAAAATCTGCCAACAGTCTGGGCGCAACTTTATTATTTTTCCGGCAGAAGTTCGGAACGCGTTCAATTCGGGGATGCGGTGTATGTTATCATGTGACTGAAAACCTAACAAAAAGTTCGGGAAGCGGTTAGAATAGAGTGTAACATATGAATTATATAATTGGGTCATATTCCGGGATACGGTCTAGAGGTTGAAAAAGACAAAACTTAAAAATAGGTGATTATTAAACAAGCCCGTGTAAGTGAAATGATATTCGATCTCTGATCAGACCTGAGATATGGTGGAATTCATGAAAAGTATACAACCACTTTACACCCTCTTACGGGTCGGATTTCAAAAAAATTTTGAAAACACTTTCTAGGTATTCATATGAAAGATCCGTAAAATAAAAATGAATTCTATACTTGGAAAGACCTAGTAGATATGACCAAAATCGTGAAAATTTATGCATCTTACATTTACTGATAATTTTTTTTGCCCCCCTCTTCTGAACGCCAATGAATATTCAATTTTTTTTATCAGAATTACTTTTCTAGTTGATTTACATACACGTACCGAGTTTCAACTTCCTAGCACAAGCCGTTCTAAAGTTAAGAAAAACACCTCCCACCTCCGTACCATACTACCACTAAAAAAAATTATTTTTCAACATGCCACTACTATAGGTCTATCTAATTTCCAAGTTTCAGCTCTCTATCATTAAAGGTTCTTTAGATATAAACATCGGCACTGTTTCCTTCTCACCCTTCCCCACCCTCACCCTCTACACCCACACCCCCTACTAGGGTTCTATTAGGTCTACTTCTGGTAAAAATGTGAAGCATCTACCTTACACTGGTATTGAGATATGAAACGTGTTATTTTTGAAAAATTCTAATCCCCTCCACTTCCGTGTTCCTCCACCCCTTCAAAGATTTTACTTTGAGCAATCTTTATTTATCAAGCTTTATACTCAAACCGAATTTGGTTTTTCTGGTCCAATTGGCTTGTGAGATATCGTAATCTAAAGTTTTTCACCCCCCATCTCCGTACGCCACTACCCCCACCCAAAAATTTTGTTCCAATCTACTCTCCTAGTATAACTACAGATATTTGTTAAGTTTTAATTGCTTGCCATTAACGGTTTAGGAGATATGGATTTTAGAATGTGTCGATCTTGGCATTTTTGCGTTTCGGACGCATTATTTCCCCCTCCACTCCCACACCCCTTCACCCATATCAGTAATTTTCTTGCAAATGGGTCCACTATCAAAGCTCAATAGAAATTCTAAGTTTCAGTCTTCTAACATAAGCGGTTGCTGAGATCCAGAAACCAAAATTTTTCGTCTAAAACGCTTCCCCACCTTCCCCCTCAAACCTCCTCCCCTGAAAATAATGTCAATTCAAGGGGTCTACCAAGTCTATTCTTAGAAAAAATTTGAATTTAATAGCTCCACTGGTTTGAGAGCTACGAGCCTTCAAAGGATTTTGGGGCGGTCGACGTACGGCGTACGGCGGACAGACGGAGTGCGTTTTGCTTTTTTCGTGTCTACTAGTCATGAAACGTGGACAAAAAAATTTTGAGGGCAGCAAATTTTTTTTTTTTTAAAATCAATAACAATACTGTATTATAAATAATAAAGTAAAATAGGAAAAACCTCAAATTTCTGGGTGGATTTATAATTTTGCAACAGAGTGTATATCCAATTAAATAATTTATTTAAACAATTTATAGGTGTACATCAATGGTACATATCTCAAAAGTATTTTGTGAAATTTTTGTTTAAAAATTTTGTAAATTCACCTGTTGTGACCTCATTTCCCTTGACCTCTCACAAAAAAGTGCTCTCGGCGTGGACAGGATAATTCATGACTGGTTCATCCAAAATTAAAAAACCAAAAATTTTCCGTTGGTACACGCATAAAGCTCGCGCTTGAACGAAGGAAAAAAAATTTGATATATGAATTTTTGGCGAAGCTGTGAACAAAAAATCCCATTTATTGGTAAAATTTTCACCATGTATTGTCTCGTAAAATAAGTTGTAATAAAAATTAAAAAAAAAATCCTTCGTTGAAGCACTAGATAATGTTGTTTTGAAGAAGTGTGCAAAATTTGAACAAGGTCGGTTCATAACTTTTCGAGAAATCGTGTCTGTGAACTTCAAAAATAGAGTTTCGAGAAAAACGCGATTAAAGTTTTAAGTTGACGTGGCCCGATAGGAGTAACTTCCGCAGGCTCTATCTCTTAGAATTTTACTCGGATCGATTTAAAATTTTGGGAGAATATTCTACACATATTGTATTATTTAATAATGAAAAATTATTTAATATTATTTATTTAGTAATGAAAAAAAAAAAAACATTTTTTGAAACCCACCTAACCCCTTAAGCTTGCATCCTTGTAGGCGACACTCAACCCGGAAAATTTAGTAGCAATAGTAGTTCGAATGTTTTGTTCGAAAAATTGCAAAAGTTCTGCAAATCAAACAGAATATTAAAATCACCTTCTCTCATCTTAATATCAATTTGCAACCCCATCAGAAATACGTAATATGTTCAAATTAGCAATAACGTATATATATTTTTAATTTTTTTAACACCCAGGAGTTTTTAAAACTTTGTTGCAAACTGACTAAAACTGAATTTGCAACCTCAGGTCTACCCGGAACTTTTCAATTTTAGTAACAACAGAAATTGTGATTTTTTTTCACCCCCAAAACAAATTACAAAAGCTTTTCAAAGCGAACAAAACATTCTAATTGCCTTTTTTTCATGCTAATATGAATTTGTAACCCCATTCGAGATGATATGAATTTCCAGTCCCACCGAAGGAATATTACAAATCGTACTTTCCAAGTACCTGAATACTATAAATTTTAGGAAGTTCGAACAGTTTGATATCGAATCAAAAATATACTACAGTGACGATCGGCTGCAAGTCAATCATATGGATGCTCTAGATTAAATACTCATAAAGTAATGATAAGGTATTATAGAATTAAGTGTGTGCAGCTAATATGTCCTAAAAAAACAACTTCCATTTGGTTGGTACTTGAAATTTGAAGACAATCTCTGTCTATCAAAAGTGTTTTATTTCATATCATGAACGGGTTGAGTCAACGGAATTTTTTTTCTTTTTGAAGGACTTTCACGTGGAGGTTCAAATAGGTCCCACTCGATTTCTTACATATTTATCCATTTCCTTAGAACCATTTAAAAATTAAGGGGTCAGTCTACTTTGGACGGGGCTATTTTTAGGAATTTTGTTTAGAGTTTACAAGAATAAATATCGATATCATTTTTTTTTGGTTTAATGAATATACTCTAAAAATAGCTAAAAGCATTTGTTGTTATTTACTTCTTACAGTTTTTATTGTTTAAAATACTCGTTAAACGTAACTGCGTGAAAACATAGGTGGCTGACGGGATTGGTTCTGTTCAGCAAATTTATCCGAAACAAAAAAAATTAAAAAGTTATAGATTCAGTATATCTGTGTTTCTGTCTGGAACTAGAAGATTTAATTTTCATGCACAAATAACAAAATAGCGGGCTTTTTCGGGAAAAAAACAAACAAAATATTGGCTTATTCCACAGGTTTTTGCATCAAAACGAATAGTAAACATAACGCATTCACGATCGGCTGCAAGCCAATTGTATGATACTCTAGATGAAATACTGAACTCCGATTTATATTTTAGTTGGAAATATATCAAAAGAATGAGGAGAGCACAAGCAATTATTACATGACCTCTTACTTACAGGTAGAAATTATTGTATAGTGGCTACTCGAGTTTTTGATTTATAGTGAGTTCCATAAAGTAAGTTAGGACATCTTACAGAATTTTTGTATGGCAGCTACATGAAAGACTTATGGGATATTTTTCATATTAAAAGTTTCAGCTGCGACTATTATAAAATTAATGTGTATACAATTTCAAAGTCGTAACTTAAAGTGTTCTAAAGTTATCGTTCAATATTGGTGAACTTGTTTATTAAGACAGCTACCGTATGACAGCCACCCGAAGGAGTCAACAGATGGCGCTAATTAATGAACTCCGTTTTGGTTTTGGTATAAAACTAATTTCTGTAAAATTTTAAATTCCTGCTTTAATTCGTTCTGGAGTTATAGTGGATTCAGTAACATGCATACATCTTTGAAGGACTTTTCTAGGCTGCTACACGAAGGGCTCATTCGATTTGCATCATATTCAGAACTTTCGATTCAAACATTGTAAACCTTAAGTATGCAAAATTTCAAGTTCCTAACTTGAAGCATTCGAGCAATAATTGTGAAAACGTATTTTAAGGACTCTTGTATGGGAGGTACCCGAAGGAGTGGAAGGATATCGCCCATTAACGAACTTAGCCTTACTTTTTCCGTTTTACGAGCTGTGACAAAATTTCAACTTCCTAGGTCATTGCGTTCTTGAGTTATAGTGCTAACGGACGGACGGACAGCAAACGGATTTGGGGGTTTTGGCCAAAAATAAACACAAAATAATATAAAACTTTTTTTCGTCCGAGGCTCGGTTCTATGCGTTACAAACTTTTCGGGCTGGATTAAACTTGTAATACTCTATATGTTCATCGAGAGTATAAACATAATTTTTTTGACTGGGTTCTACTTTCAGACGAAATTACATATCTAGTCTGCATCAAGAGCGGTTGAATGGTTTCAAAAATTTCAGTCCCGGGAGCCGAGAAAATGTTGTTTCGAAAAACGCGGTTAAAGTTTTTTACTTCAACCCCTATAGGCCGGATTTGGGCGTTTCTGCCATAGATTATTATTATTAAGAGGCACTTAGGCCACTCGGTTCTTTATGAATTTTTCTCACAATGTTTTTGAATGTACATACTTTCGAAAAATGTAAAAAAAATATTTTTTCAAACTGTCCATCTAGACTGACACCTTAATGTGTACAAAATTTCAAATTCCTAGCTTGAAACGTTCGAAAGTTATGGGAAAATATTGTTGAAGAAGTGTCTTAAGAATTTTTTGTATAGAAGATGCCTGAAGGATTAACAGGATTTCGCTGACTAGTAAACTTGAACTTAGTTTTCATGAAAAACTAGTTTGTACGAAATTTAAAATTCGTAGCTATAGACGATTACTTGAGTTAAAGTGACTAGCATTAAGTGAAGTCATTTTGATAGGTTATTTGTATGGCAGCTACACGAAGGACTAATGGGATTTTCTTCACAACCATACATTTAGTCCAACTACCCTGCAAACCACGACCAAGTAATTACTTAGTAATTATCCGGTAATATACCAGTAATTTTGCTGGTAAAATGAATAGGCCTTGGGGAAAAAGTTACCCTATATGCCTGTTATGTACTTTCAGTCCATCAGCGTACATGTGACTTCCCATCTCTCTCGCTCCCTAGGTAGGTAGGTAGGTACACGTGGCTGTCCGTGAGAACACGGACACACTTAGACCTAAAAGGTCCGTTGTGATACCACAGGATCTTCGACTCCGGTCCTACTCGTCGAACCATTTAGAGCTTATAATAAAGCGTTGAATTCTCGCGACCTCCATTGTGGCAAGTTCACCAAGACAGTTGAAGAAGTACGCTCCGAGATGAGCTTTCCTTCTGACGGACAGAGCTGGACAAGTACAGAGAAGGTGAAGGACTGTCTCCTCCTCCTCCTCGTCCTGGCAGCTTCTACAGAAGTCGTTTGAGAAAAGTCCAAGCCTTTCTGCATGCCGACCTATAAGACAGTGTCCGGTTAGGACACCGACTGTTTTGCGGATGTCCGCCCTTTTGAGCAGAGTCAGCCTTTTAGAACGATTAAGATCCAGCTTTGGCCAGATCTGTCTCGCAGTGTGACATGTTGTACCCTCCGCCCATCTTGAGTTGGTTTTCTCAATTGAGTTCAGTCTCAGTAGCAGTTTACATGTGGAGAGAGGCACACCCAGGTTCTAATATACCGGCGAAGTATGAAGGGTGGTGCCGCGCCGAGCGAGTTCGTCAGCCATACAGTTCCCTGGAATATCCATGTGTCCTGGCACCCAGCACAGAAGAATATTGAACTGTTCGGCCATCTCCTTAAGAGATGATCTACATTCTACGGCGACCTTTGATGTTGTCGAGGTCGATTCCAGGGATTTTATCGCCGCTTGGCTGTCTGTGAAAATGCTAATATCCCTAGTAGATATTATATGACACCTCAGCCAGGACAGGGCCTCCTTGATCGCCATAAGTGGTCCAGAAGGCGGAAAGAGCTGCTAATATTAAGCATTTCAGAGAAAACACCTCCACCTACCCCGTCTTCAGTTTTGTAGCCGTCCGTATATATGTGGCGGGTTGGGATGGCTGTTGAGAAGTTTTTATCGAAGTCATAACTGGGAGGGGTGTAGTCGGTGTTTTCAGGAATGTTGAAGTGACTCAAAATTGTTGAGTGGCCTGCACATATGTCAGTCCACAGTGTGGAGGCCTTTAGCCGAATGGCTGCACTGGCTGCCATTTGCTTGCCAAAGATGTCTAAGGGTGGCAGACTGAACAGCATGTCCAGTGCTGCAGAGGGAGTTGTTCTCAGAGCTCCGCTGATGCATATGCATGCTGTTCTTTGTACCTTTCCCAGTGTGGTGCGGTTAGCCGCTTTGTCTAAGGCCGTCCACCAGACAACAACACCGTACATGAGTATCGGTCTGATGACGGACACGTAGAGCCAATGAACTATCCGGGGCTGCATACCCCATTTATTGCCAATGGCCTTTTTGCATGAGTAGAGCGCAACTGTTGCTTTCCTTACTCGTTCCTGAATGTTAGGTTTCCAGTGAAGCTTCCTATCCAAAATAAGACCCAAGTATTTTGCACTATCGGTGAAAACTAGACTTGTACCATTCAGAGAAGGAGGGTCTACGTGAGGAATTTTGTATTTCCTGGTGAAGAGGACTAATTCTGTTTTGCATGGGTTCACGCCCAGTCCGCATTCAGAAGCCCAATTAGAAAGAATAAAGAGAGCATTCTGCAATATCTCACTCAGTGTGTTTAGGTGCTTCTCCGAGACGGCAATTGTAACGTCGTCGGCATAAGCAATCACTTTGCAGCCCGCCCCTTCCACTCTCAATAGTAGTTTGTTGACCACTAAATTCCACAGAAGAGGGGAGAGTACGCCACCTTGTGGTGTACCTCTGCTGACAAACCTTCGAGAGGAGGACTCGCCCAGCTTTGTGTTCACAATCCTGGATGTTAACATCAGATTGATCAGCGCGCCAAGCGAGGACTCCACTTTCAGGGTAGAAAGTGCGTCAGTGATTGCCTCTGGTCTGACGTTGTTGAAAGCCCCCTCGATATCAAGAAAGGCAACCATGGTGTATTCTTTAATGCTAAGAGATTTCTCAATGGAGCGCACGAGCGAGTGTAAGGCCGTTTCGACAGACCTCCCCTTCCAGTACGCGTGTTGTGATGTTGAAAGCAATCGCTTGTCCAGATTGTCGCGGATGTATACATCCATTAGTCTTTCCAATATTTTCAGAAGAAAGGATGATAGACTGATAGGTCGGAGATCCTTAGGACATACATGAGAGCTTTTTCCTGCTTTTGGTATGAAAACCACCCTAACTTCCATCCATGTTGTAGGGATGTAGGTTAGACCCAGACAGCCTTTCAGTATAACCTTCAGCCAAGGCAGAATTATATCCGAGGTCTGCTGTATTTTAGCGGGAATAGTTCCATCCGGTCCCGCAGACTTGAATGGTTTGAAGCCCTCTATCGCCCAGAGGAGCTTGGTCTCTGTTATAATAGCATCCGAGTTGAACGGTGCATGGTTTCTTGTAATGCCTATCCGCTCCGGTTCAACGTGCGAGCTACCAGGGAAGTGGGTGTCTAGGAGAAGATCAGTGGTTTCCCTGCTTGAGGTAGTCCAAGATCCGTCCGCTCTCTTCAGGTAGCATGGTGTGGTTGGATTTTTGGAGAGAATTTTACGGAGCCTCGATGCCTCGGAGGAACCTTCTATCTCACTACAGAAGACTCTCCAGGAATTACGTTGTGCCTTTCTCAGTTCGTATTTGTATTTGCGAAGTGATCCTTTGTAGGAGTCCCAGTCGCAAACGTCTTTGGTGCTCTTGGCTTTGTTGAACCATTGCCTGCAGCACTTCCTAAGAGCCCCGAGTTCTGCGTTCCACCATGGCGGCTTATGTCTCCCTCTTGGCCTGCTCTCAGGACAAGAGTTCGACATTGCCTCGTTTAGGGCGCGCGTTAAGGTGGTAACCAGACCGTCGAGATCAGTTGAGCTACTCGGTTCGAGTGGCGGTGTGCGTGGGAGTAAGCTACTAAGAGTTTCCCTGTATTTGACCCAGTCGGTCCTCCTGTAGTTTCTAAAGGCCGATGGGATAGGTTTGTAATCTTTCAGATTAAATTGGAGGTAGCAATGATCCGAGAAGGAGTTTTCTTCAGAGACCTTCCAGTTGCTAACCATGTGTGAAATGTTATCGGAAACCGGCGTGATGTCAAGAACTTCTTGTCTATTCCTGGTTATAAAGGTGGGCTCTTGCCCTGTGTTACATAGAAGAAGGTTAGTGCTTAAAAAGTAGTCAAAAAGCGATTCCCCTCTATCGTTTGTGTCGGTGCTACCCCAGACTGTATGATGCGCATTTGCATCACACCCCAGGATGACACCGGTATTGAGCTTACTAGCTTCAGCGATAAGATCGCTCATGATACTCGGTGGTAGCGGGCCCTGATGGTCGTGGGCCAGATAGGCCGAGATCAGCCAGTGAATCTTATTATTCAGTTCAAGGCTTACTGCGACGATATCAGAGTCACTGGAGCTGTGTAGCAGAAATATATTTAAACTGTTTTTTTTGCAAGAATGCATGCTCTTGGCTTGCCGTAATTCCTTGCATAGAACAGAGTGTTTGGGGTCTTGAGGCCAGTAACTACGCCATTCACAATCCATGGTTCCTGGATCAAGACAAGGTCTTCTCCATCCCTGCCTAGACGGAGAAGAAGGGAGGCTGATGTCGTTTTCGAGTGATGGAGGTTAATCTGCAGTATTCTCAGCATTAACCTTGATCACAGTCAGGTTCGCATCTGCCGGGTCTTTCGGGTCAGATGCCAGCAGATCTTCCTCACTGCCCTCGGGAGGACCCGTCGAACATTCTTCCGTTCCAGCCTCCGAGCCGAGATCACTTTCGTCCGTTAAGGACGGGTGATCCCGATACGCCTGTGCTGAATTGGAGTCGTTTGGTGTCGGGTCCAGATCCATCGCCAATACGGATTCGGCGAGTTTTGAGTCGTCACTGCGGTCGACATGGGAGGCGGAATTGGTTTCCCTTTCCGAGGCTTCGATGTTCGTCGCACTCGTTCTGGGATTTCCAGCATCCGCTTTGTATACCCTGAGTGTGATTTGGCCGAAGCCGAACCTCACGACACCCTTCAGGCTAGCTAGGGGGGCCAGGGACTCCTTGTTAATCACGATTATCGCGACCCTCTCGTCCCCTTCTGGCTCCTCCATCTTAGCGATCTTCCAGTTGTGCGTTGGAAGGTCTGGATTGCAGACCTTTAAGATCTCCAGGACAGTCGCCGCATCAGAAGGTAAGCTTGGTATCCTGGCTCTTGTTCGGGGTCGGCTTGGGATGTCCTCCCTTGCCACAACCTCCAACTTAGCTCCAGGCCAAACCTCACCCAGACCAGCAATTGCTTCCTTGTAGGGATCCACCGATCTCTGATCGGAGCAGGCCACTAGTTTGACGTGGCCCTGATGCCATCCGCCGTCGTGGCAGAGGGGAAGAAGACCAGGATGTTCCTTCAAAACTTTGAGGAAACCATCCGCCAGCACGGACTGCAGACGCTTCCATTTTTCTGGAGTGATCCTTCCGTCATCGTCACTTCTGTCGATGACGGCCATCACGAGGTGTTCCTTAAGGATTTCGTTGAAGGGCCTTAAAGGTGCCGCGGTGCTTGTTTTAACCGTCTTGGCCCTTTTTGCCGCCTCGGGGGACTCATCCAGCGATCTGTGTATCTTGGACGTTTGATCCTTACCGGATGGTGCCACACCCTCGGTGGTTAGCTTTAAAGCCCAGACGAAGGAGGCCCGTTGTTTGTCCGTCCGCTGTTCCTCAGGTATGCTACTGAGGCGCTTCAGGACTCCCAAGGCCGTTTTCTTCTCTTTATAGAGATGTTTAGACGGAGCGATGTGGCGCGTGGAGCATCCACTTGGACCAGGTTTGGGGGCCGAAGTCTTCGTGGATGTTGAGCCGCATGGACCAGGTTTCGTTGCCGGAGTCTTCGCGGGTGGTGTTGAGTCGCTTGGACCAGGTTTGGTTGCCGGAGTCCTTGCGGGTGAGTTGCTCAGACCAGGTTCTGTGACCACAGTCCTCGCAGGTGAGTCGCTTGAACCAGGTTTGGTTGCCGGAGTCCTTGCGGGTAACCCCATTGGGGTGGAGGAGAGGGGACTTCCGTCCACCTCTCCGGCCGGTTTTTTGAGAGATCCGGACTCTGGTTTTTTGTTTGTTTTTTTGGTTTTTTTTTAATGCATAGTGTTCCCACGAGTTACGGAGAACACAAAGTCCGTCTGCACAGAGATGCGCTTGTACAGATAAGGCTGATTAATCCGGAGGTCGCCAAGGAGCCGGATACTCCGTTCGCGACTGGGCTATGGGGGCCCCCAGCCTGGTTGATCATCGGCACATCATCTCGCTCCCTAACTATTTGATTACTTTTGTCTCTTTCATTTTCAGTAAATTTACTGGCAGTTTTTAAGTAACTATCTGGTATAACTACCTGTAATGTCTCTGGATAATTACTAATAAACTACTAGTAAAGCTACTTAGTAATTATCCGGTAGATCTGCCAGTAATATCCTGAGAGTATTGGCGACAAACTACTTGTACATTTACTTAGTAATTAGCTGATATTTCTACCAGTAATGTACTAATAGTAGTACTAGTAAACTACTAGTAAAGCTACTAGACTAGTAAAGCTAGTAGATCTACCGGATAATTACTAATAAACTACTAATAAAGCTACTACTAGAATACTAAAATATGGCTTATTTTAAGGGGGAGGTTGTCACAATATAAAAAATATGAATAAAAATTGGCCTTGAAATTGAAATTATAGAAAAACTACAATTAATTAAGAAGCACTGATGTTCTTCGATTTTTACGACCCTGATCCCATTCGGATCCCAAGTTAATTTTTTGGTATGTTTTGTAAAATAGTATAACCTACAAAATATAAAAAAATAAAAAAGAAACATAAAAAAAACTGATTTTGAGATATTCAAGGATAAAGGAAAATCGTTATCCTATCAGGAACTTGAAATGAAATTAAAGATTTTTATTTTTTCATATCCTTATTATTGTTTTATTGAATTCGTATTCACATATTAATATGTAATTTCCTTTTTTTGTGTTTGTAGCGATTATGGCTCAATTCAACTGCTTTCCTTATTTCTTTTTCAAAATTCGTTTTTCCCAGACTTGAATACATAAATATCTGCAAAAGTTAACCAATACATTTCTTTTTAAAAATTACATTGTTTGAATTTTTATTAAATAGTATATCATATAAAACGTCAAGAACTTTTAGTTTACAAAGTGCGCTTTTTCCCATGCGTCCGTCCCAGTTAAAATCTTCGAGACACTTATCATCGAAAATTTTTCTGCTTATATCTTGGACACTCGAGAGTCGAGATGCCTTTCATTTTGTATATAAAAGTTTTCTAATAAAATAAATTTGTTTAATTTTCTTCAAACAGAGCAGAGTATGATATTCTCACCACAGATTCCAAATATTTTGGATCTATTAGTTTCTCTTCCAAATCGATCAAATCTCCTGCAGAGTTCAGCGGAAATCTTGAAGAAATTTCAATTTTTACATCATCCAAACTTTCTCCTAGCATGCGTTTCGTGCTCTTTAAAATTTGCTTCGTAATAACGACATTTGTACTTAATTTTTTACTTTGATCACTGAATTCGGCACTTAGCATCTAAAAAAAGAAAAATGGAAGCAATAATAAAAAAAGTAATTAAAGGTTTTGACTTTCGTTTGGAGGTTAAAAGAATTTGGTGGTATTAGAGGTTTAAATAAATAGTTCCTAAATAGAATTTACTGATTAATATGATCACAAAGACGTTTTCTGTTAGTAATAAATGTTACTTTTTATAACCCAACGAATAATAAGAAAACGAAAGAAAAGAATTTTATTTCTAACTGAAATGTTCTTATTCACATTTACAATATCTTACATAATTTTTGAGAAAATTTTGTAGCACTTAATGTTTTTTGGCTATTTGGGTGTATTTGGGTGTATTTAGATATGAATCAGTTAAATTCCACTAAAGAATTCCTCTTTATTTTGTTAGTATATACATAACTTACATTTTCAATACCAACGATTCTTTCTTCTAAATTTTTCTGTTTTTTAAGAATTTGGTTTATAGGACTAATAATTTCTGCAAAATAAGTGAAATTAATAATAAATTTAAATTAATAATAAATTCTTATTACGAGTTTACTAACCTTCATTAGAATTATTTATTCTTGAGTCATTTGGTTCATCCGTATTATCTTTCCTTTTAATGGTGTTTAAGGCTGTAACGTAAAAAAAACTTGGGTCATTTTCCTCATTAAATTTTGTTAATGTTGTGAATGTTTTTTTTCTGCTAAAGATTGACGGGGATGGTGGGAGCACATTTTCGTCTGGAACTGAAATTTGTAAAGCTTTCTTTAAAATTCAACTCAGTTTTGTAGTTGTTCACGTTACCTTTTTGGATCGGTGTTGAAGCCATAAAGCCATAACCAACTCCTTCACTGTTCAGTGAATTGTTTTAATTGTCCACTATCGGGGAAAGTATTTCTTGATATGTTTTCAATGCTAAATTAATAAGAATGCATTTATAAACATAACGCAGTCACGATCGGCTGCAAGCCAATCGTATGATACTCTAGATGAAATACTGAACTCCGATTTATATTTTAGTTGGAAATACACAAAAGAATGAGGAGAGCACAAGCAATTATTACATGACCTTTTACTTACAGGTAGAAATTATTGTATAGTGGCTACTCGATTTTTTGATTAATAGTGAGTTTCATAAAGTAAGTAAAAGGACATTTTACAGAATTTTTGTATGGCAACTACATGAAAGACTTATGGGATATTTTTCATATTAAAAGTTTCAGCTGCGACTATTATAAAATGAATGTGTATACAATTTCAAAGTCGTAACTTAAAGCGTTCTTAAGTTATCGTTCAATATTGGTGAACATGTTAATTAAGGACTTTTGTATGACAGCTACCCGAAGGAGTCAACGGATGGCGCTAATTAATGAACTCCGTTTTAATTTTGCTATAAAACTAGTTCCTGTAAAATTTTAAATTCCTGCTTTAACCCGTTCTGGAGTTATAGTGGATTCAGTAACATGCATACATTTTTGAAGGACTTTTCTAGGCTGCTACACGAAGGACTCATTCGATTTGCTTTATATTCGGAACTTTCGATTCAAACATTGTAAACCTTAAGCATGCAAAATTTCAAGTTCCTAACTTGAAGCATTCGAGCAATAATTGTGAAAAAGTGTTTTAAGGACTCTTGTATGGGAGGTACCCGAAGGAGTGGAAGGATATCGCTCATTAACGAACTTAGCCTTACTTTTTCCATTTTACAAGTTGTGACAAAATTTCAACTTCCTATGTCAACGCGTTCTTCAGTTATCGTGCTAACGGACGGACGGACGGACGGACGGACGGACAGCAAACGGATTTGGGGGTTTTGGCCAAAAATAAACACAAAATATTATATAACTTTTTTTCGTCCGAGGCTCGGTTCTATGCGTTACAAACTTTTCGGGCTGGATTAAACTTATAATACTCTATATGTTCATCTAGAGTATAAAAAGTATTTATTTGTCATCATTATCATATCAAATTTATTTCCAATAATAAAAATTAGGCTTAAGCGCGACTCTTTAGAAGTCTCTTACCGTTTTGGTTTGTATTTGAGGAATTCATACTTCACTTATTATTATTTTATTTTCAATCGTATTCAAATAAATTTACGGTTCATTCACTTTTTATTATTTAATTGTCAATCGTATCGAAACAATGAAAAAGATGATGCAAAATAGGTATTAAAATAAATTTACAGTTCATTGGAATGGAGAAAAATTTATACATAACTTCTTCCCTACAAAATTGTTTTAATTCAATTATCAATTGTAAAATTCCTAGAGCTTTAGAAGATTCTACGGGTTCTATGAATAAGTTTTCAATAATTTCAAAAGAATGTCCATAAATATATTTTTTGTCGGCGTCTGTTCCAACTGATATAATGCGAACGGGACCTTCATTTTTTATGTAACAATATGAGTTTTTTTCTTTCCTAAAATCTAAATTAAAAGAGTTAAAGGTTTCTATTTGAGAAGGAGTACAGTAGCTATTGGTTTCATCTAAGCGAAGATGAATTTGTTGTAAAATCTTGTTTGGTTTTATAATAAGCTTTTTAAGATACTGCATATAGTTCTCAAACTTATATGCTGAAAAGTTATCTAAATTTCCATATTGTTTTACACAATCAGATAAGTGAAGTAGACCGTGAATATTGAAACTAATTTTATCTTCGCCGTACATATTTTTGAACACTTCTACAAATACATGTAAAATTTGTTGAGAAACATTTTCTTTAATAATGCACGATTTTTCCGAGGAGAGTAATCGTATACCACTATGCAGCAATAAGAAATGATAATAAATATCATCTTCAACACAATCTTTTAAGACGAAGATACCAGTGTATAATAAAAATTGTCTGAATTCAGTAGCCTTCATCTTCTTCACCAATTTTTATTCCAATTACTTTTAGTAGTTTTACTTCTGCACTAAAGTCTTTTAAAAAATCGTTAATATTACAGGTTTTTTTTTTACCAGAAAAACATGCAATTAATAACGGAGGTTCGCTCGGAAAATTAGTCAACGCCCCCAAAATGGGCCAAACAACTCGACGCGAACTTTTAAAAGGAGATAAGGCGTCAATTCCTATATCTAGTAGTATTGTATTTGAATTCATTAAAAAAACAAAACTTTTGGATAAAAAATAATTTTGGATTCCAAAATATATATATTCGCCTGAATCTAAAGGTTGTACCTCAATAATATCCCTTTTAGTATTTAAAAGAGTACGACTCGACAAAGGTAAATTTTTCACTCCTATTTTGTTAAGCGTCTTAAGAAGGTCATCTAATGCGTTGTGAGAAGTATTATGTTGCATTGCCCATGCCCTTATTTCCCTTTTCTCGGAGTCAATAGTGGAGGAATTAATATAAGATTCATTTGAATTTGACTCATAATTTGAATTATTGAAAACCTGCTCTTCCTGACAGCATAAGGGTGAATCAATACTTAATCTTAATTTTTACAACTTTTGCTGCCTTCACTAGAACCTGTGACAAGTGAATTTAACTCGTAATACCTTTCTCCATCCCTTTTTTCGCCTTTTCTTCTAAACTAATTAAATTCTGTATTGTTTTTTTTCTCCATTTTATATTATTTCAATCTTATTAAATTAAATAAAATATTTGAATAAATTTACCCTAATTTACACCACTTGCAAATTGTTATTTCTATGCACGATAATGAAAACTTGCACTTGCACAACAGTTTTTACTTGAATGAGAGTCGTCACGTGATATTTTCTATGTTTTTTGTTTCTTAGCTGTTATCTGGAATTTTCCCTTTGCTTCCCTTCATACCAGTACATGGTATAAAATAATGAGCAAGTAATTTTTAAGGAATTCTACCGGGAAACTACGTGAACTATGGCAGAATTTTGCTTGCGCATTGATGGAAGCGATATTAAGTAGTTTTAACGGATAACTCTTTAAAGTATACCGAAAGATCTATTTACTTTAACTGTGTATGTGGTTGTACTCACTCAAACCTCATTTTCAAGAAAAAAAAAAAAAAAATTGTCGCGGTTTCGGTAGCTCTGGTTTGCTGGGTAGTTATTGGAAAAAATACATACACAATTTCAATTTCAATACGTATAGCCATGCACGGTGAGCGCTGACATCGTATCCTAAGATTCTACGGTGTTTATACGATCTTTTTTTTATTTATATAATACAAAATTTTGCCTACTGGGTAGTTAGCTCTAAAATTCAAAATTATTCTACAAAAGATAAAATACAAATGTAGAAAATTAGCAAACATAAAATTCGAGTAATAATTGAAAATTAAAGCAATGAACTAACAAAATAAAAAAATCTGAGTTCCTTAATTGCTGAATAGTGGAGTGGAATATGTCGATGTTGGTAGATATTTATAGTTCTCATTGGTCGCGTTTATGTGCAGACCAGACCAGTCTAAAAAGACCAAAAAAACCAGTTCGGTGGCACGCATAAATGTAAACCGGACCAGTCCATTTGGACTTATTTTGGTTCTGATTTTGGTACGAACCAAACGAAACCGAACCAGTCTAGTACTGGCACATAAACGGGCTTAGACCAAAACATAACCTGCAATAGTGCTGGCCAAAAAAAATTAAAACGTCAAAGCATACATTTGTGAAAATAAAAATGACTGAACGGTGGACATTTGACGAAGTGTCCACTTTGCGCAAACTTGGCGATGTGCAGTTACAAATTTGCATCCATGATTGAAAATGATATTTAAAATGACAGCTTCAAATTGGTTATGTTGAAAAGCACACATAAATGCAAGACCGAAAAAGACCAAACCGGTCTTTTTAGACTGGTCCGGTCTGCACGTAAACGCGACCATTGATCGAGCGGCTGGACTGTTATTTGCATAGAAAGTTCTATATGTGTAATAAAGTTGACCGTAATGCATACAGCACACCTCGAATCCAACTCGTTTTTAAGAGTTTTGAAGAGTTTTGAGAGTATTCTTAAGTTGAAAATAGTAAGAGGGATATTATATGCAATTATATCAACTGTTATATATAACTTATAGCAAAGACAATTAGCCCTAACCAGAATTGACTTAAGGCACCTTAAGATATTTTTGTCAAATGAATGGCTCCTGTGTTCATAGTCTTTACATGCGGGAATAATACAAAGGCAGAATAGGCGTGGAAACTACAACAGCATGAGTGGGGAAGTATTATCGGTTTGGCTTTATGCTTTGTTGCTTCGTCTTTACCGTCGTGCCGTCGTGGTTTCCTAGTCAGGAGAAGTACGAATAAGCCAAAAGAAAAATAAGGACGAAAAATTTGGCGTAGAAAACACGTCTGCATCGTTCGCTGTCTAGCAGCAAACTAACTTTGAATTTACAGAATAAAAAGTGTTTATGTTTTTAAGTTATTTGAAACACATAAGTATTAAAAATCAATAATTTTTTCATTGATTTATCTTCTAGAAATATCAATTAATTATACTTTCTATGATACTTTTCACTGAAATGCGGTCTTCTTATGTAATTCTTGCCATGAAAATCGTGAAAACTTGCTTCAGTTTGACTTCATATATTATTAACAAAAATGAAAATATCTTAAAATTTTTTTTATACAAGTCCTTCTTTAAAAAAGACAAATATCGGCTGTCAAATACTCATCAAGAGAGTCATAATTAAAATAAATTTTTCTTTTTTAAAATGAAGTTGACTATAAATCACAAGTCTGAAATCATAAAGTACAAAAATTTCGGAAAAACTGTGAATAGCTCTAACCAGAATTGACTTAGAGAGCATTAAGGCACCTTAAAGGCCCAACTATAATGGGATTACGTGGGCTTATGTCAGCTTAAGGCATTGCCCCATTCAATGCAAAACATATGGCATAGCCATAATAGGAATATCGGTCCGTGCAGGGCCGGTCCTACCATATGTGCAAATGGCGCATTGAATCCGAGCGCCAAATTAAGGAAGGCGCTAGTTCATATTATCTCTCCAAATATTTTGCTATAAATTTAAAACATACTTAGAAATTAATAGAAAGGATTTCTTGAATACATTTGCCACACTTTTTCCGATGCATGTTCTAGATTTTGCAGGGTTTTTCCATTTTTCCATTTTCTAAAAACACTCTTTCAATTCTCGTTCAAGAACCAAAACATTGAATCTTTACCCTTAAAGATATTCTCACTCTTCGATACCGACTAGTACAGCTTTTCGTTTGTGCGATCATCTGCTATTCCAATTTTGCATTCATACGTTCATCAGCTAGTACAATTTGGCGTTCGTACGATTCATTTGGAGCGAGCGCTCCTTGGCGCTGCAGCGCTAGGTGCTCATTTGATTGTGTGCTGAAAGAGCTCAGAACATGATTTCCATACAATAGAAAAAGATAGATATGGAGCGAATGCGCCTCGGTGAATTATGTGGGGAAATAGGAAAACCGACATTTTTGCTAGAGGGGAATGAATGTTTTGGATGAATGATAAAGAGAAGTAATGGTATAAACACCATTGAGACGAACTTCGCTAGCGGCGGTGAAGTTCGCTGTAAAAAATTTTAAATTGTACCTTAACACACGGATGGACACAGAATTACGACGGCGAGTGGCTGGGCAAACTTTTCGGTATTTTTCGGTACAATTTTAAAATTTTGACACCGACCTTCCGCTGCTAGCGAACTTCGTCTCAATTTTATTTATACCATTAATTGGTTTAAATCAAACGAGCAAATGGCATAATCTGATAATAAATAAAGGAAAGTTTTGAAAACAGAACCAATGACATCTGTGAGATTTGTATTAACAATATGTGTATATAAAAAAATTCAATTTGGAGAGATTTTAGTTTTTTCGCTCTCCAGAACAATTTTTTTTTTAATTTTTTTTTTAATTTTTTTTCGATAAATGTTCCTGTTCTCGAAACTGATAAGAGACATCAAGATGACTTTTTTTGGTTAAATATAGAAAAGTATTGGTATATATACTGAATGAAGCAATTTTTAAAAAGTTGATTCTAAATACTTTTTTTAGGTTTAAAAAACATCAAAAATGTTTAAATTTTGAAACGTTATAAGTCAAGTTTTTAATATTTTTGAAATTCCTTCATTCATTAGCATTCGATTTACTAAAATAATAAGTGTACAAAGTTTGATTCAAATCGGTTGAGCGGGTCCTGAGAAAAAGTTACATGAATTTGTATGAAAAATCGTCAAGTGAATAAGTATAATATTTTTGTTTTTTTAGTGAAAAATTTGTTATATAAATTGATTAGGGCGACGAAGTGTATACTGCACCGGGCGCCGAAAAGTCTAGGGCCGGGCCTGGGTCCGTGTCGTTAAGTTTCGTTAACTTAGCTTAAATCAAGAGCGATTGGAATGGCACATTCCGTAAGTGAATTCGAAAGTGACAGTACAATGGTGGACTATGAATTTATATCGTACCTTATCGACGAAGTTGAGAAAAATAAATGTCTCTACGAGAAAAAAGATGACCACCGTCGAGTTCCTTAATTTTTTTAAAAGTAACTTCGAAAAATCCGTGTTGCTTCCGATCACGATTTATTAATCTAACACTACGCGTTCTTGTTTTTTTAGGTAAATCATGCATTTTCTTTAAAATAGATAACCCCTCCATCGCGAGCTGCAAAAACTTAAGTTTTTTTAATTTTTTAATTTATTGTCCATACTTATTATTTAAACAGAACGAGAAAAACAAATTCCAATCGCAACAGTTCCATTTTAAAAAAGAAAAATTTACTTTAATTATCACTCTCTAGATGAGTATTTGACAGCCGATATTGGTCTTTTTTAGCTGTCAAACTTCTCTTACCTTAAGGTTATTGTAGTTGGGTATAGGATTCATTAAGTTTTGCCACAAACCTTACGTACCTTAAGGCATTTGACGAAAAGTTATTAAGATGCCTTAAGTCAATTCTGGTTAGGGCTAATAAATGTCAAACGCATAAGTTTGCATAAGTTTCTACGATCAGAACCGTACACATAAGTTTTAACGAAAGTTGGAAAAAGTCAACGAAAGATGCATTAAGTCTATTCTGGGTGTCAACGTGGATTTCTATACAGTCGTAGAAAGACTTAAGGTGCTTTCTAAGTCAATTCTGATTAGGGCTAATAGAATCTATAAGACGTCTCAAGTCATTAAAAACGAACGAAAGAGCTTTTACTTTGTTTACATAGATCAGCGATATTGAAAAAAGCTTTCGCAAACTGCCTAGCTACCCGTTTCACGAAACTGCCGAATGTGGTTTCCGTGGAGATCGTAAAAGGGGAAGTTGGTTTGCATTGTTGCCATTTTCCACATATTTTCATTTTGATTTCCTGTTCTAGATTGCATTGGAATTGAATTTTTTGCGACTTTAGAAAATACTTAGGGCCGGTTTCACGGTCGAAGTTTAAACCAAAAATTTTCTTTAAACTTGGGATCAAACGAGTTATGCGTTTCACAAAAGTTGTTAAACTCAATCTTTATCCAATATTAGGATTAAGCTAAACGGTAGAAGTTCTTCGGTTTATAGCTCGGATTAAGGTTTTTGAGAGCTAGTCACTTCTTTTCTAATTTCCCAGTTGGTCGCTTGTCTCTCAAGAGACATAATCTCGATGGTTTGAGCCTAGGAATCATATTGCTTATCTTTCTTCATCACTAGATAGAAAGAAATAACAATATAAATATGTGCTCCCACCACAATCTATTTGTAAGGCAAAAAACAGTCGCATCACTCCGAGCGCAGCAAATGTCATCCGCGACTTACACGATAAAAATTAAATACGCGAAAAGTTACAGTTCAAGTGCGGTTACAATAAAACGACACAAGTGCGATGTGAAGTGATTGGAAATGTGTCAATTCGTTATTAGTTTTTTATATTTATTATATTGCAGTAAGGTAACTTCGCCCCTGCCTGCACGTTTCATTTCATAACCCCCTTTCCTATTTCCAGCTGATGGCAATCTCCGCGAAATATTCATACGAGTACGAGCTTTTATCACAACACGCTATCATCAAACAGATGGCGCTATTGCCAATGCCATTTTTCTATCGAGACATTCGCAGACATGTCTTCGAGATTCGGGGAGCATTTGTCTCGATACCGTGTATTTTTCCCATAAGACGTCTCGAAGAATCTCGCCATATCTTCGAGATATCTGCGAGATTCTCGCAGACGCGACCAACTGGGTTATAGTACCGTGATGTCAATATTAATCGGAACGATAGGAAATAGCTAGTTTTAAGGGGTCTGGCCACCTTGGCTGCTTGGAAAAAGGTTTTTTTTTGCGGAGAGCCTCCGGGGAAATATATGTAGCGCCGCCATTTTTTAATATTTTCGAATAAAAAAAATGTCAGAGATTCCTTAAACTATAGTCTAAATTGTGTAAAAAAAATTAAATAAAAATCATTTAAACTTCAGAGTTTATGAATTTAGAAAAAAAAAACCATTTTCCAAGCAGCCAAGGTGGCCAGACCCCTTAAATAAAACGCTTGAGTTTTGTTATGAAATTACATAAAATTAGGGCTTCAACAAACTTGTTGTTTCTCCGTTTTACAAATTTAAATATTACATTGACATGAAATGACAGAAAAAGCAGAGTATACCAATGTTAAAAAGCTTCACTTCAGCAAAATTAGTTCACAATAATCAGATTAGATAATCTTAGGATATTTATTTACTGTGAAATCGGGTTAAGTTTATAGTGCAGTTTATTCTTAAGTTCAAGTTCAACTAAACTTCAGATCAAATTTCAACTGGCCCTTAGGCTTTTTTTTTAATTTTCCGATAATCGAAGTTTAAAAAATGGTTATTCGACTGATATTGTCAATCAACTCGATAGTTTCGCAAAATTATGTTATTCAAAGAACTGCAATTTACCAACATTTCGCAGTATGACTTTTTATCCGTTTTGTATGTCATAGGTATACACATATGTTCAGTTTCAGTATGACTCCCGATGGGTCATAGTGCAGCAACAGTTCTCTTTCGAAAGTTGTGTTATGGGCCATTATGATAGCCATTACCTCTCGCCGGACTTATGTACTCCTCGTATTTTCTTCTGGATTGTTTATCTGCATATGTTTCTTGGACGACCCACTCTAGGTTTGATCAAGAAATGATCGATCCATTGCCCCTTTCATCTCTGAAAATCAATTCCTCTTCTGGTCTATTGGGATAATAGAGTTTAAACATTATATACATAGGTATGTATTTGTACTCCGAAGTGAATCAGTATTATAAGTTTAATTCAAGCCGAGAAATTTGCAAATATGTACTGGGAAATTTTTATTGCTCTTCGATAGTTTATTATTGGCAAAAATCTCTCATTCATTCGGATTCTACATACGAAAGCCAATAGAACTCGTGATTCAGTACATTACTATAATTCGAGAACGCTTTATCTTAAAACTTAAAATTGCTAACGGAAAAATGTGATGCGAATTTATGTATTTCTGTTATTTTTACATTGCACTATTATTATTGTTTCCTCGGCTTACATAACCGCTGAAGAAAATGAAAGCAAATAAGTATAGGAGTTGTAAGTATTTAATCCTTACTTTTTCAAAAAATTTGTGTTTTAGTAATTTATGAGCATACATATACTATATACTATATGTGGAATGGTGTATTCCGGCAATGCAAATGTACGATAGTACTCAAGAAGTGATGAACTCATCAGGTCGTTCAATATAAATCTAATGAAAAACGTTGTATGGACTTCCGGACTAAATTACTCGGAGGTCGCTCGTATAACACCGAAGAAAAAAATCTACCAGTGGTCTGGACGAAACTTTATTATTTTCGGGTGTATTAGTTATGCGTTCTTATTACTAAATGATAAAGTTGGACGAGGGATGGAGGATAGAGGATAGTGGATGAAAGATGGAGGATGGTGGATAGAGGATGGATGATGGTGGTTGTGGAATGGTGGATGGACGAAGGTGGATGGTGGATGGAGGATGAAGAATGGAATATGGGGGATGGTGTCGTGGCCCGGTTTTGCCCCGACGCGGACCTCGTATCGGTGATTGGGTTCAATATTCGAACTATGTTACAATTTCCGATACGAGGTGATAAACTTAAATAAGGTCGGATACCTTTGCTCGATCAAAGGAACAGGAAATATGCAACATCGACTATCGATCAACTCAGGTCAACCGCCGAGAATTGGTCGATGGTCGATGTAGATCAGCAACTATCGGGCTAATGTAAAATAATCGACTAAGCGATAATTGCTGATCGGTTTCTCCAAGTCCGGGAAACGGGCAGTCTTGTGACGATGACCAAAAAGACAAGTGGCCTCCGCGTTTATTCTGTAAAATGCGAGTTGTAGATTATTACCAGAATATCGTGTTGTAGCAAGAATGTAAAAGTGAACCCAAAAGAATAAAATTAGTTAAAGAATAGTTAAACAGGGGTGGTTTATTTATACTGAATTTATATTGGTAGTTAGAGGAAAGAATATGATGGATGGGGGATGGAGGAAAAAATCTCGATATGATATTCGCTATCCGAATACCGGATCACAATAAAATCTTGAAACTCAACAAAAAAATAAAATCTTGAAAAAAGTTAAGAACTGGAAATTATTCTCGAAACACAAAGTGCCGAAAAGACTAAATACGACGAGAGTAAAAAGGTTAAACCGACGTTTTATTGTGAGTCTTTTATTGTAGGTGTACTACCCATGTGCGAAATTGTTGCGTCGTCATTGCGAACCGACTGGGTTGCGGTGTCGTCGTGGCGAACCGACTGGGTTGCTGTGTCGCCGCTGTCAGAACGATAAAAGGTCCATGTGGAGCTGTTGCGATTGCAATTCAACTTTGCGATGAATTGTAATCGCATCAGCTCGACTGCGACCAACTTCAAGAGAAGAGAGATCGTTCTGGAGTTGGTGTGCGTGCGGTGGGAGTTTTGGCGCCAAAAAAGCGCGTCGTTGGGTATCAGAGGGAGAGAGAGTCGAGCGCTTGACAAGTCCGGGACGGTCGTTCGGTAGTTTTTTTGTGGGCGAATGTCTTGAATCCGATCGAAACTTTGCAAAATTTTTATGAGTTTTTTAATTCGAATATGATCGAAATCCTTACAAGTGCCTTAGAACTCAATCGACCTCATACTCGAAACGAAAGTGTGCCTTCTGCCTTCCCTAGTGCTTAGTAAAATCTTAACTGATTCGAGGAAGAAAAGAAATATACCGTGCAAATGGCGGACGTGAAAGTGTAGCTCACATCGCAGTTCCCAATTTTTTTGAAAAATTTTTTAACTCGGTCAAGATTATTCACCTTAGTGCATTTCTCTTAGTAAAATCTTAACTGATTCGAGGAAGAAAAGAAATGTACCGTTCAAATGGCGGACGTGAAAGTGTTGCTCACATCGCAGTTCCCAATTTTTTTGAAAAATTTTTAAATCGGTCAAGATTATTCACCTTAGTGCGTTTCTCTTAGTAAAATCTTAACTGATTCAAGGAAAAAAAGAAATATACCGTGCAAATGGCGGACGTGAAAGTGTAGCTCACATCGCAGTTCCCAATTTTTTTGAAAAAATGTTTAACTCGGTCAAGATTATTCACCTTAGTGCGTTTCTCTTAGTAAAATCTTAACTGATTCGAGGAGGAAAAGAAATATACCGTGCAAATGGCGGACGTGAAAGTGTAGCTCACATCGCAGTTCCCAATTTTTTTTAAAAAAATTCTTAACTCGGTCAAGATTATTCACCTGATAAAATCTTAACGGATTCGAAGAAGAAAAGAAATATACTTAATATCTTAACTGATTCCAAGAAGAAAAGAAGTTAAACGAATCAATGAATTAAAAAGAAAAAAAAAAAAGAAAGGAAAAAACCTGTTTCGAAATTCTCGAAATTCGAATATTCGGAAATACGCTCACGCAAAAATTTAGAAATGAGATTTTTACAAAAATTAAAAGTATCATGTAAATAAACATAAACAAGATGATTTTTTTTTTTAAATTAACATAAAAATGAATTAGAAAAAAATTGAATTTAGTTAGAATAATAATTGAATTTAAAAATACAAAAGAAAAACGGTATTGAAAAATCATAATTATAAAATTATAATAAAATGACAAATGACAAGACCGACGAGGAACGAATTTAATAATTAAAAATAAAAAAATTTGAAATAAAAAGAAATAGAACTTGAAGCCGAATTAAAAGAGAATGGGGTGAGTGATAAATAATTTTTTATTTTTTTCTATTTTTTTTTTTTCTTCCTATATTTCCAAGATTTTTTTTTCCTTGTTTCCTTATTGTTTTGGGCTATGATTTACAGCAGTTGTTTTTCGGAATGTACCTCTGATTTTTGGTTTTGTCAGCATAAAGATGATTAAAGGCTAGAAAGAGCCAGTCGAGAATGAACCCGTTCGTTTAGCTCCTTCGCCCCGAACCTCAATAAGGGGCCACGACGAAAAATGTTTGAAGGACAGTCGTGGCTGAGGTAGGGTGGGCAGAACAGGGCGCCAACAACACCAGAGCGCCCTGACAAATCGTGGAGCCGCGCCATCCAACCGCTTCTTGGTCTTTCACGACCTGTTGGGGAAATAATCCCAATTTTTTTTCGATTCCCTTTGATAAGTCGGCGCTGATAATTTTTTGTTGTACAGGCCAAGGGTTTATGGTCTGAGTTTAAGCAAGTTCCCCCCCCCCCCACACTGCCGTAGCTAGTCCCGGCCGCCAGCAAGAGCGTCGCACCAGCTGAACTCAGCCACCAATTCGGACGTAGGTGGAATTGGCCCTTCTGTCCCGAACCTTCCTTTTCCTTTCGACTATTTTGACTTTTTCAAGTCGAAATAGTCCTTCCAAGGCCTTAAATTTCGTCGTTCTGCGACAGTATTTTCGCCTGAACGGCTACAAAAAGCTTAAGTGTACAAGCTTTCCTGAGTTTTAACAGCAAACCATCTTATTGATCTTGGATGGAGGCAATGTGGAACGATCCTATTGACGAACCGTTTTGGCAACCTTTAGGCGCCAACTCGGTTCCATAGGAAAGGGAAACATTGTCTGTATGCAAGACTGATTCGATGTAAGTTGGGTCAGACTTTATTTTTTTGAACCATTCCACTTTTGGTTCGTGAGTACCCAACTGAGAGCTGCCCTGACTTAGCGGGCGTGTCGTCAGACAGTTGGGAACCATACTTGCGAAAAATTGGTGAGTTTGGTGATAGAAGGTATCGTCGAAAATTTGTTAAGTACCTTATTTCCTTTTAGAGTACCTTTTAACGTAGAATTTTTTTTTAAATAACGTAGAGTTTTTTTTTGTAATTACATTTTTTTTTCTAATGCGTCTTTTGACGTAAAATTTTAACTTAAAAAATTTTTTTTGCTCTTTTTTATTTTTGATTTCTTTTGTTTGCTGAATTTTTCCCCAATATTTTTTAGTTGACATTTCATCGCGATCCAGATTTTCCCAATGAGTCGGGAAAGGTCAAGATCGGCTTCGCGATTTGATCTGCATACGAGGGGAGGGGAAAGGTTGCGACAACGTGAGGGTTCATTTTTTTTTGAATTCATACAAACTATATCATTCATTCGTTTTTTTTTATACATTCGTTTAAGCATACACACATTCATTTATACAGTAATACATTTAATCAATCGTTCATTCCTTCGTTCGTTTTTTTTTTATATACATTCATTCGTTCGTCGTGTTAAAAAAAAGAGAAAAATATTTTTTCGTTCAAACACCCATTCAAAAAAAATTCAAACTACGCATACAGTTTTCATCCATTCATTTTTTCTATCCGCAACATACGTTCATCCACACATTCACTCATCGAATCGCACAGTTTTTTTTATATACCGCATCCAATCATCGGATACATAATTTTTTTTCCTTCTCACACACAGTTCACAAATTTAATTATCACTCATTCGTTTTTTTTCGATACATTCGTTCGAGCATTTGCACAATCGTTTCATACATTTGTAATTTCTTTTTTCGTTCATTCAGTTAACAGTCGATCCTACACTCAATCGTTCATTCATACATAGATCATTCGTTCAATCACACTCAATAATTCGCATTCGCTCTTTCGATTTGACTCACTTCGTATTTCGAATCCAGCGCCAGGGCGTACACGTTCACCAGTGGTACGAACTGAACTGGGAGTGGAACAACTAATAGAGTTGATGAGAAGGGTTTTTCGGGAAGAGCAGGCGTCTCAGAGACCGGTGGGGACCCATTATTCGGCGGCAGAGGGAGACTCGCGTGCTGGGAGGGCAGATCAGTGGACCGGAGCGGCCGCGTTGGTCAGCGATCGCGTTAGCCACGGCCCTAATCATCGAACAAGAAATTCCTACAGCCCATTAAGGCATTGGGAGTTACGGAAGCAGATGCTTGGTAGACGACAAGCGCCACACGAGCCCTTCATGTCCTTCGAACAAGACATGACGGAGCTTCGTTCACTGCTGAGCGCTCCCATGATTGAGTCCGAATTTGTGGCTCTGGTGCGCGGAAATCTGGTGGGTAGCACACAGCAACAATTGTGTTACTTGCTATGGACGAACTACGTCGACTTGTAGTGCAAGTGGAAGACACGCGAAAAGCCACCAGACCATCCCCTTGGAACCAGGCCAGAGTCCACGAAATACAGGAGCCAGTCGTGGAAGAACATCCGGATACGACTTCTTCCGTCGACTTGGCCGGACTATCGAACCCCTGGATCTGCTGGAATTGCAAGAAAGAAGGACATGGGTATCGTGAGTGCGCGGAACCTGCGAAGGGCATCTTCTGCTTTTGATGTGGGCGGGCTGACGTTCTAAAGCCCAACTGTAACCATTGCAAGGCGGGAAACGGCCGAAGGGACGGAAGGACAGCGGGTCCCTCCCGTCCGAACACTGCATCCCGACAGCAGTAGGAAAATTTGTTCACCACCCATATTACACGTCCCAATTTCATCTAGATCTCCCAAATAAAACAACTCTATCAAATTTTTCAACCCCTACAAATACCCCTCCAAATTTTAATACCCTACCTACCACAATTTCCGAACCCAATCCCCATCCTTTTAACGTAAAATCATCCCAACCTATTTCCCCGACGATCAACACTCCGCACGTCAAAATTTTAACAAGATCAAGCGATAAGACGGAGTCGGCTGTTTCCCGGCTTGAAGATGAACTTATCGCAGATCAAAATCCAAGACGACATTCCCACCATCCTCTCAAGCCATACCATCTTCGGCTAAAGGAGTATATGGAGGCGCGGAAGCGAATTTTCGGACCTACTCCAGTCGCAAGTGTTGATCAGGTATCAGCACTAACGAGTGGCTCCGGTCGCAGGAAATCAATCGCGCGCCTTCGTATGTTCTGGAGGATGGTGCGTGAAAAAAAGAAAGCGATTCTCTCTACCATCATTACCAATCCGTTGGACATACGTACGTACGCCATGGTATCCTTGTACGGAGTGGACGTTGAAGGACTCCTAGATAGTGGGGCGAGCATCAGTTGCCGGGGGGCAAACGCTTTACAGCGTCTCCATGAAGCACAGATGAGTTATCGACCGGTCTGTCATGAGGTGAAGACCGCTGATGGTGCTGCACAAAAGGTATTGGCCACAGTAACCACCGATATTACTTTTCGCGGTATTACCAAACCCATTACGCTGTACATAGTGCCGAGCCTATCGCAGAAATTGTACCTGGGGGTAGATTTCTGGCGAGCATTTCAACTAGCTCTTGGCATCATCAGCGCGGTCGATACTCCCGATACTGCATCGCAACTGATAGCTCCGGATGCCCACCATTTAACGCCCACAGATGTAAAAAGGTTGGAAATGGTAAGGTCCAAATTTCCATCATACGAAGTATACGGACTCGGTGTGACCAACGTCGAACAACACAGTATAGACGTTGGTGATGCAAGTCCAATCAAACAGCGACATTATCCTGTGTCTCCTGCGATCCAAAAACTTGTATGACGAGATCGATCACATGAGAGCACTTGGCGTTATAGAGACCAGCCAGAGTGCATGGAGCTCGCCTGTGGTTCTCGTGAGGAAGCCAGGCAAGGTTAGGCTATGTTTGGACTCGCGCAAAGTCAATAGTGTGACGAAGAAGGATGCATATCCATTACCACACATTGATGGTATTTTAAGTCGTTTGCCGCGAGCTAATTTTATTACTAGCCTGGACCTCAAAGACGCCTTTTGGAAGATTCCTCTCGAGAACAAATCCAGGGAGTATACATCGTTTACCATTCCTGGCCGGCCTCTATACCACTACACTCGCATGCCTTTCGGGTTATGCAAAGCGCCGCAAAGGATGTGTCGTTTGATGGACAAAGTCATCCTACCCGAGCTGAAGGAGCAGGTATTCGTGTATTTGGACGATCTGCTGTTAATTTCTGAAGATTTCGATTCACATCTGGTTTTATTGGCTGAAATCGCAGAATGTTTGCGAAAGGCTGGCTTGACTATTAACGTCAACAAGAGTAAGTTTTGTCTGAGAGAGGTGAAATATCTCGGATACATTGTTGGAGGAGGAGGCTTAAAAACTGATCCCAACAAAGTTTCAGCCATCGTCGATTACTCTTCGCCTAAGTCCGCACGTCAAGTACGACGCTTCCTTGGTATGGCAGGCTGGTATCGACGATTCGTTCCCAACTTTGCTGCTACTGTTTCACCAATTTCAGACACTCTAAAGAAGTCCAACCAGTTTGCTTGGACTACAGAGGCACAAACTTCCTTCCTGTTAGTGAAAGACTTGTTGACGAAAGCCCCCTTATTAATCAATCCTGATTTTAAGAGGCCTTTCGTAATACAATGCGACGCCAGTAAATCAGGGGTGGGGAGCGTTCTCTTCCAAGAAAACGACGACGGATCGGAATCTTTAGTGGCGTATATGTCACAGAAGCTCACTTCCGCTCAACGCAACTACAGCGTAACCGAACTCGAGTGTTATGCAGCTGTGTTGAGCGTGAAAAAATTTCGAGCCTATGTAGAAGGGACTGCGTTCAAAGTCATTACGGATCACGCAAGTCTCAAATGGCTCATGTTGCAGAAAGACCTGCAAGGACGGTTGGCAAGATGGAGTTTAAAACTCCAAGGTTACGACTTCACAATCGAGCACCGACGAGGGAGCCTGAACGTTGTACCCGACGCTCTCTCTCAAGTATACGAAGAGGGATTAAATGCGCTGATCGACGTGGCACCGATGGTGGACATGGACTCTCCAGAATTCTCTGGCAAAGAATATAAAGAGATAGTGTCCACTGTCGATGCGAACGCCGATCGGCTTCCTGACGTTTGCGTGAGGGATGGTTTCGTATACAAGCGCACAGAGCCTCACAACGGTGACCCGATTGCTGAAGACAGAGCCTGGAAATTATGGATTCCATCGAGTCTTACGTCAGCTGCGATTGCTCAGGCGCACGAGGCAGACACCACGGTCCATGGTGGTTATGCCAAAACGCTAGAGCGAGTCAGGCGATTTTTGTACTGGCCCGGAATGGCTACACAAGTACGCACCTACGTTCTGGCGTGCGACACTTGTAAAGAAACAAAGTCCCCGAACAGACCTCTACGAGCGCCAATGGGAGAACCTTTCCAGACTGATCAGCCATTCCAACACCTTTACATCGACGTACTTGGACCATATCCACGTACCAAACGGGGTAAGATCGCTATCTTGATCGTCTTGGATCATTTCACGAAATTTCCCCTGTTACATCCTTTGGGGCGGATCACTGCTGAAGAGATCACCAACTTTTTGGAGGGGCAGGTCTTCCATACGTTTGGAACACCTGAGACGATCCTCTCCGATAACGGCTCTCAATTTAGGTCGAATGTGTTTAACACCATGCTTAACAAATACGGAGTTAAACACCTGTACACCCCGAGCTACTCACCGCAAGCGAATGCTTCGGAGCGTGTCAATCAGTCCATCCTGGCCGGAATTCGAGCATTCATCACTGATGACCAAACACGATGGGATGAGAGTCTAAGCAAAATTGGATGTGCCCTTCGGAGCTCACTCCACCAAGCCACTGGATTTTCTCCTTATCAGGTTTTGTTTGGTAATCATATGGTGTTGCACGGGAAGGACTACGAACTGCTGAAGCATTCGCGAGCGTTGGGAGAGTCAAATGTACAGCTTCGACCTCGCGAGGGAATTCCTATCGTGAGGCAACTGGCGCAGACGAAAATCAGGGTCGCACATGAGGACAGTAGCAGGCGTTATAATCTGCGTGCTGCTAAAACACAATTTTGTGTAGGTCAAGAAGTATTCCGAAGAAATTTTTCCTTGTCCACAGCCGCGCAGAACTATATCGCCAAGCTCACAAAGAAGTTCCTCAAGTGCAGAATTCGTCGTGTGCTGGGAAACTCACGATATGAATTGGAGGATCTAGGAGGCAAACGTCTGGGAACTTACCACTCCAAGGATCTGAGGCAGTGATCCGAGGGGTCACAACTACTATTGCCCGGCACTCAGTCGTGCGCACGAGACTCTAGAACACGACGACCTTTTTTTAGTCTGTTCAGCGCTGGGAAACCAACGGCGAACCGACTAATGGTGTCGTCGTTGCGAACCGACTGGGTTGCGGTGTCGTCGTGGCGAACCGACTGGGTTGCTGTGTCGCCGCTGTCAGAACGATAAAAGGTCCATGTGGAGCTGTTGCGATTGCAATTCAACTTTGCGATGAATTGTAATCGCATCAGCTCGACTGCGACCAACTTCAAGGGAAGAGAGATCGTTCTGGAGTTGGTGTGCGTGCGGTGAGAGTTTTGGCGCCAAAAAAGCGCGTCGTTGGGTATCAGAGGGAGAGAGAGTCGAGCGCTTGATAAGTCCGGGACGGTCGTTCGGTAGTTTTTTGTGCGGGCGAATGTCTTGAATCCGATCGAAACTTTTGCAAAATTTTTATGAGTTTTTTAATTCGAATATGATCGAAATCCTTACAAGTGCCTTAGAACTCAATCGACCGCATATTCGAAACGAAAGTGTGCCTTCTGCCTTCCCTAGTGCTTAGTAAAATCTTAACTGATTCGAGGAAGAAAAGAAATATACCGTGCAAATGGCGGACGTGAAAGTGTAGCTCACATCGCAGTTTCCAATTTTTTTTAAAAAAATTCTTAACTCGGTCAAGATTATTCACCTGATAAAATCTTAACGGATTCGAGGAAGAAAAGAAATATACTTAAAATCTTAACTGATTCGAAGAAGAAAAGAAGTTAAACGAATCAATGAATTAAAAAGAAAAAAAAATCGGCCAACAGTCTGGGCGCAACTTTATTATTTTATGGGTAGGAGTCCGAAACGTGTTTAATGCTGAGATGATCCACTAGTAATTCTACATACAGAAACCAAATTTTATCTTCCTGAGATAATTGAATCGAAATATATTGTTATTCAAAGTTTTTTACCCCACCCCATACTTGACCACTCCCTTACAATTTTTAACTCTTTCTAGTATCTGTTAAGGAGGTCGTTGCAAATTTCTAGCTCCCATACATTTTGTATGGCCAAACGCGTTATGTTTCGGTGCCTGAATCTCAGCTTCTACTTAACTCAGAACAGTCAAATTTTTCACACTTATTGTTTAGTGTATTTAAAAGCCTAGCACATAAGCAAATTAAAAAATTTTACTTGAAGTCGAGATATTTAAGAAAAAAGGAATGAATAAAATTATTTACAGTTTTTCTTCTTTCATATTTGAAAAAATGATAGTTTTTCACGAGGTATTTTAATTTGCTCATGTATGAAACTAGTTAATATTACCACGAAAAAATGAAAAAAAAAAAATTAAGACTCTACGGTGTGTGGTTACTGAGAAACGTGTACCGAAAGTTGAAAAAGCACTACTCTTCAAGAGAACATAGAAATAAAAAAGGACCCCCACTTCAGAACAGAATTTGAGGCACTTACCGTTATCCGACAAAAGTGCAGTATTTTCTGTGATGTGCAGAAATGAGTGTAGAAAAATAGTATGAAATAAAAAAAATCGATTTTTTTCCATATTTTTCGCAACGAGCTCCTTAAGACAACTACGAAGTTTCAGTCGTCTGACATCAATCGTTGAGGAGATATAGATTTTTAGAATGATTCAATCCCAGCTTTCAAACGTTTTGGACGCATTGTTTTTCTCTTTACTCGCACACCCCTCAACCCCTATTAACCATTTTTTTGCAAATGTATCCCGATTATAGTACCATATAAGTTCCAACTTTCAACCTCCTAGCAAAAGCGGTTCCTCAGATCTAGAAAGCATAATTGTTCATCTAAAATGCTCTCCACTTCTCCCCCTCACACTACCACACCTATCATGAAAATGTCATCTTAATATCTGAAGGGGTTTTTTTATTTTGCGTACGGTGTCTACGGCGGACAGACGGAATTTTTTTTTTGCTTTTTGGGGGTTTACTAGTCCTAAAACGAGAAGAAACAAAATTTCAGAGTAGCAAATTTTTGGGATATTTCAGGCCGATCACAATACTTTATTATTAAAAACAAATTAAGTAAAAGAATGGTCCCTAGGGGTTGAGGGATGTGAGTGGGGAGGGGGAGAGGTACAATGCGTTCAAAACGCTTGAAAGCTGGGATTGAAACATTCTAAAATCCATATCTCTTGAATGATTGATGTCATGACTAAAACTTCGTAGTTGTCTTTAGAGATACATATGTACTACGAAATCAGAAAAGAGTTAACATTTATTTTTAATAGGGTGATGAGGGAGGGAAGAACCTTGAATTACAATATCTTGGGACTCAATTATGCCAGAAAGGACATGAGAAGTTGGCTATCACCGATCGTTTAACGGTTATGGGAATACCAGTTTCGTTTCGGTAGAAGTACGGATGATTTCGCCAAGCCTAAATCCGCACCAAACAGTGACTACCTCGTTACATGTTTGGTGCTGGTGTATCTCGTGTAATTGTATCGCTCCAAATCTGACAATTTTGGTTGTTCACACATCCATTCAACAAGAAATGCGCATGTCGTCGTCAAAAAACACGCAATGCGCGGACCGTTTATCGAACGCAGCTCTGGTTTTGAAAACAGAATTTGAAAACACGTTGTTCAATGCTAAAGCCTTCAATGGTAATTTACCATACATTACTACTGAATAATTCCATCTCTCCCGTTGCTCCCATTTCTCCCGTTGCTCCTATTTCTCCCGTTGCTCCCGGTGCTTCCATTTCTCTCATTACTTCCGTTACTCCATCGTCCATCTTCTATCCATCATCTATCATAGTTACTCCCGTTGCTCCCATTCCTCCCTTTGCTTCCATTTCTCCCGTTGATCCCGTTGTTCCTATTTCTTCCGTTGCTTTCATTTCTCCCGTTGCTGCCCATTGCTTCCATTTCTCCCGTTGCTGCCCATTGCTTCCATTTCTCCCGTTACTTCCGTTGCTCCCGTTACTACATCCTCAATCTACCATGCTCGATCCTCTATCCATAATCCACCATACCTCATCATCCATCCTCCACCTCCCATCCTCTATTAACTATCCATCATCCATCATCCATCGTCCAACTTTACCACTTAGTAATAGGAATGAATAACTACTACACCAAAAACGAACGAACTACCGCTAAAACATATGAAATACACTCAAATGTTGGAATAACTCAAGTACCACCAATTGTAAAATGATTTTGTTAACGCAGAAACATTGGCAGGCGTGTGCTCAATATATCAGCGAAGTTTCATTGTAATCGGATGCATGGTATAGGAAAGCGTAGACAAATCATTAGAGCACCAGGGTACAAAAATAGTGAAAAATTTTTAAAATTTTTTAAAAAAACTTATGTTTTTCATTCAATCTGGACCAAACTTCACAGGAACAATCCCGGAACTACTCTACACGTTCCCTGATTTCATCAAAATCGGTTCAGCGGTTAAGCAGTTCATAGGGAACATACAAACATACATACATTCTACACACATACATACATACATGCATGCATACATACATACATACATACATACATACATACATACATACCAGGTATACAAGTATGAAACCGGAATTCACTCATAGATGGCTCTAGCTGAGAAAGTAGTAACTGTCAAACCGAACCATGGACGCCATTTTGTTGTTTGGATATCTGATAAAGATATAAAATAGCCAGCAATACCGGTTTCATACAACAGTGTAGTTTTGACGAGCGTTGAACATGTCAACTTTTGTGCCTGGGAACGACGATATGCGAACAGCATTGATTTTCTGCTACCATTCAAAAAAAACGGCTGCAGAATCGCATCGAATGCTTGTTGAAGCTTACGGGGATCATGCACTTGGGAAATCACAGTGCTTTGAGTGGTTCAAAAAATTTAAAAGTGGTGATTTCGACATCGGAAACAAGGAACGTGGAAAACCACCGAACAAGTTTGAAGACAGCGATGATCTATTACGAGCTGCTGAAATCTGGCGAAACCGTTAATACAGAACGCTACCGACAACAAATGATCGATCTGCAGCAAGCTTTGCTTGAAAAACGGCCAGAATATGGAAAGAGGCAACACAAAGTGATTTTGCTGCATGATAATGCACCATCACACACGGCAAGACCGGTGAAGGAAACGATTAAGGCTTGTCAGTGGGAAATACTTCCGCATGCGGCTTACTCACCAGACTTGGCTCCTTCTGATTTTCACTTGTTTGCATCGATGGGACACGCACTTAGTGAGCAGCGCTTCACGTCGTACGAAAATGTCCAAAAATGGCTCGATGACTGGTTTGCCTCAAAAGAACAACTGTTTTTTTGGCGAGGCATACATTACTTGTCGGAGAGATGGGCAAAATGTATAGCTAGCGATGGGCAATACTTCGAAAGAAATATGTTGTAACACTTTTGTAGAATAAACGTCTATTTTTCGTAAAAAAATTCAGGTTTCATACTTGTATACCTGGTACATACATACATACATACATGCATACATACATGCATACATACATACATACATACATACATACATACATACATACATACATACATACATTAATACATACATACATACATACATTAATACATACATACATACATACATTAATACATACATACATACATACATACATATATCCATACATACATGCATACATACATATATCCTCTTTTATATATATAGATTGGAATAAAACACCTTTTTTTACTAGTTTCATATCATTGAACTGGCTTATCATCTTCTTCGTACTAAATAGCTTCACTTCCAAATTAACAATTTCTTCGTGAGTCGGAAAATTTGTATAGTGTGGTCTCTATTGACTACTGTGGACCCAAGCATTAACAAATTTTTAATGAAAAATTATAAATGAATAACATAAAATGTGAGCGCTATGTTCCATATGGTCTAAGTTCCAGCTTAACAGATTTTCATTCGTACCCGCTCCACATGTACAATACTTTGCAAATCTTAGACACTTACTAATTCAATTTAATGTTCGCTATTTACTCTCTTGATTTCCATTTGAGTCAGCAAATTCTACGTACGATCTTGTAGTTTTTATATAAATTCATACAGTACAAGTATACATACCCACTGTTATGAGTTTGTATAATACGTATGCATCCAAGTTCAATATCATATACAAATGAAATTCTAAACCAAATATGAAATCAAATGATTCCACAAAAATGTGGCGGGCATCGATTTCATTAAAAAAAAATTCATAATTCAATCAATACACAGATTTATATGACGACAGATGATGATAAATTTCATCGCCAGAAGTCTACACATGTTATAACTTATGACTTCAAGACGGTCAGCAATAAAATGTCATGAAACTGCCACGATCCTTGAGATCAGTAATTGAATCTAAAAAACAATATCAGATTAGAAAAACAAGAGGTCTGAGTGATGTTGCAAAAGTTTTTGAATTGATTGGACAGTACAGTACAGTATTAGAGAACGATAAATTAAACACGCGTCTGTGAATGTACCGTTAAGCATAGTACGGACCTGAAGTAGAACTCTGTCACGATCTTTACTATATACATATGTATCTCTACACTGAAAAATTAGATGCGTAGATAAGGTAACTAAGGATAGGACACCCCCGTGTAAAGGCACGTATAAAATCGAGACTAAAATTATTTTGACAGCACCATCGGCTTCAAGGATGACAAGGGATCTTTCTTGTCAAAAACACACGTGAAACAATATGAAGAATTATTTTCTTGTTGGTTTGCATTGATTGTCATGATAACCGTGAACGGCTTGGATCTAAAATCCAATAGCATAGCAAAATAACGTTATTTTGGTGCCATCCATAAGCGTTACAAACGTGAACATTTAGAACATGCATCTGTACTTAGTTAGAAAAGAAAAATTTATTAAAATATCCATTTCTGTACAAATGCTTTGCATCGAAAGAAATCTTTTCGATGACTAGTCTCCCTTGAGTTCGCTACAATATAACTTTCTCATTAAATTAGTATTAGAAAAATGGTGACATTATTGTTAAAAATAAGTCTGACGATATATAAAAATAAAACTTGTTAAAAAAGTGCCGCATTTGGAAAAGCTACTTGTTTCTGGTATTTCACCGAGAATTCATTTACAGAATCTGATCATATGTAAATATGTAGGTACATAAAATAACATGCATCTGCAAAGCATACATAAGGTGTGTTTTGATGCTTTGCAGAATAGAGTACGTAATCGGCAGCCACTTGACAGCGCTTGAAGTTTGAAGTTAAATGACATTTCCGTTTCAATGCTATTTTCAATTATGTAATTCTTTTTCCTTCCTTTGTTTTAAAACAAACGGCAACAAAACTGTCACAGGATTAGATTTATTGCAGTTCGGTTGCATTTGTGAGATAAACACAAATCCTACCAATAATTCAAATTGAAATTAGTAAAGCGAATTGAAGTGAATTCATCACCATTTCATTCTATCTGGAAAAATTAGTGGGTTGACTATTCTGGATGTACACTGCTGGACAAAATAATAGGTGTGCGCATTTTTTTTCCAAACATGTATGTTTTTCACATATTTCTTTATTATAGCACAAAAACTTAAATATTTTTACTCTTTGGCATACTTTATTATTACAAAGAACAAATATGGCTTTACAAACTCAACAAAAACTTAACATTTTTTCAATTAATAAACCAAAACAACGATTTTCGGCTGGTCACAATAATAGGTGTAGTTAAAGAATTAAGTACTAATTTTGAAATTTCGTCACTTATGGTGGCGCTTTATGATAATTTTGGTTTTCCGCATTTAATACCCAGTATATCCACCCTTATTCTTCATGACCTTTTCGATTCTTCTGGGCATCGACGATTTTAACTTCCGGCAAGTTTCTAAGGGAATATTGTACCAAACTTTTTGAATATTTTCCCATAATTGGGTTTTATTTTGGCAACCCATTTTTGAAACTTGTCGTTTAAGCTCACTCCAAAGGTTTTCAATCGGATTCAGGTCTGGGGATTGACTTGGCCACTCAAGGACGTTCACACTTTGCTCTTCGAACCACGTTTTGACCAATCGCGATGAGTGTTTTGGATCGTTATCCTGCTGGAATGTCCACAAAAGGGGCATATTGTCCTCGGAGTAAGGCAGCATAACCGTTTTCAGTAAATTCTTGTAGGCAAGTCTATCCATAATGCCATCGATGCGGTATATGGGACCCACACCTTGCCACGAAAAACAGCCCCATACCATTATGTTGCCCCCTCCGTGTTTCACTGTCTTTTTTGTGAACCTAATGTGGAATTCTTTGCCTTTCGTACGATGAACGTTTCTTCCCGCATCGTTCCCAAACAAATTCACAAGAGATTCCACATAAGGTTCACAAAAAAGACAGTGAAACACGGAGGGGGTAACATAATGGTATGGGGCTGTTTTTCGTGGCAAGGTGTGGGTCCCATATACCGCATCGATGGCATTATGGATAGATTTGCCTACAAGAATTTACTGAAGACGGTTATGCTGCCTTACTCCGAGGACAATATGCCCCCTTACTCCGAGGACAATATGCCCCTTTTGTGGACATTCCAGCAGGATAACGATCCAAAACACTCATCGCGATTGGTCAAAACGTGGTTCGAAGAGCAAAGTGTGAACGTCCTTAAGTGGCCAAGTCAATCCCCAGACCTGAATCCGATTGAAAACCTTTGGAGTGAGCTTAAACGACAAGTTTCAAAAATGGGTTGCCAAAATAAAACCCAATTATGGGAAAATATTCAAAAAGTTTGGTACAATATTCCCTTAGAAACTTGCCGGAAGTTAATATCGTCGATGCCCAGAAGAATCGAAAAGGTCATGAAGAATAAGGGTGGATATACTGGGTATTAAATGCGGAAAACCAAAATTATCATAAAGCGCCACCATAAGTGACGAAATTTCAAAATTAGTACTTAATTCTTTAACTACACCTATTATTGTGACTAGAGTCACTGTATAAGAACTAACACAAACATCCACTATCTTGAGTACGGACAATCACCGCTTTTGGTACCTTTTTAGTACTCTTGAACCCTGCGAACTCCAAAGTTCGCAGGTTTCTTAAATGGCATAGTTTTAGTGTTTATACGTGTAGCAGATGGATTTTGATTAACGTTTCACGGAATCGAGATACATATGTCTCATGAAATGTCAACTAAATACAGCGTTTATCCACTTTAGTGGAGATAAAAATGAAAAATGGGACAACTGCAAAAAAATTTCAAATGTACTGGTTTCAAATGAAACACACATTGTCCGTACTCAAGATAATGGATGTTTGTGTTAGTTCTTATACAGTGACTCTAATTGTGACCAGCCGAAAATCGTTGTTTTGGTTTATTATTAATTGAAAAAATGTTAAGTTTTTGTTGAGTTTGTAAAGCCATATTTGTTTTTTGTAATCATAAAGTATGCCAAAGAGTAAAAATATTTAAGTTTTTGTGCTATAATAAAGAAATATGTGAAAAACATACATGTAGGGAAAAAAAATGCGCACACCTATTATTTTGTCCAGCGGTGTAGTTGTTGTTTCACGTATACTTATCCTACTCTGGAGAGCATTAAAACGCACCTATAGATTACAATAGTAGTTTTATACTATAAATGGAATCTGAGCCCCAGCCCAAAAAAAGTATATTATTTGGGACCAAAATCTCCAAATCCGCTTCACGTCCGTCCCCCGCCCGTCTGTTCATTAACATGATAAAGAGAATCTGGATCTGATTGAATCTGGATGTTTGGTCGAATTTTTAAGGCTAAATTCGTTAACAGGCAAAATCGTCCTACTCCTTCTGGTAGCTCCAATACAGAAAGTTAAGATTTGTATGCACATGCAGCTTTTACTTTGACATGTGCATAAACCAACTTGACTCCTTTTTATTGTGGCAAGGCCAATCAATCATTTATGGTATACAATCTAAGGTAGAAGTAAACAACTGAGAGCAGCTGTTTGTTGGACTTTTTCAAAGTGTAATTTATTCCACAAACTTTTTTTGTAATTATATGACATGGATAATAATATCGGCCACGGTTATTTTTATATACGCAAGTCTTAAAATCCGTTTTGGTTATAAAAAAAAAAAAAGTCGACAGCACAAAAACGAAATTCGGTTGGAAAAAAGGAATAACTGATATGAGATGTTAACATTATCGTACCGCAGTGCAAAATTCAATAGCAGCACATATAAATGGCGAAAGAAAATTACTCTCCACGGTTTCAGTGCTATTGATCGACGAGTGAACCGGTAGTTCTTGGCAGCATTTTGCTTAGACTTCGTACCAGCAAACAGACGATGAATCAAGTTTACTAAATTCTCCCACTTCTTACATGCATTTCATATGGATGGCAGAATTCTAATTTTTAATCGAAATGTAAATACAACGGATTTCACATTAAAAAAGATAGAAGCAACTTTAAAACAAATATTTATTTATTTATTGCACACTGCAAATTGCGGGATATCTATCTACCTTTTATATATATATATATATATATATATATATATAAAAGAGGATGTATGTTTGTATGTATGTATGTTTGTATGTATGTATGTTTGTATGTATGCATGTTCTCTATGAGCTACTAAGCCGCAGAACCGATTTTGATAAAATTTTCAGGGAACGTGAAGAGTAGTCCCGGCATGGTTCCTGTGAAGTTTGGTTCCGATCGAATGAAAAACAATTCTGTTTTTGACATTTTTCAATTTTTTTCGCGATTTTAGTACCCTGGTGCTCTAATTGTTTGTTAGTTTATCCCGTACGCTAGGTCCCGTAGCTATGGTATAGGAACCATTCATCCGATTACGATGAAACTTTGCTGATATATTCAGCGCACGCTAGCGAATGTTTCTGCGTTAATAAAACTATTTTACAATTGATGGTCCAAGAGTTTTTTCACCATTTAAGAGTATTTCATACAATTTAGCGGCAGTTTTTTCGTTTTCGGTGTAGTAGTTATGCGTTTCTATTACTAAATGGTAAAGTTGGACGATACATGAAGATGGAGGATGGTGGATAGAGGATAGAGTAACGGGAGCAACGGAAGAAACGGGAGCAACGGAAGAAACGGGAGCAGCGGGAGAAATGGGAGCAACGGGAGAAATGGGAGCAACGGGATCAATGGAAGCAACGGGAGTAACGGGAGCAACGGGAGTAACGATAGTACAGCACAAAAAAAAATGTTTGAGCGTAGCAAATTTTTTTTTTTAAATCGATCACAATACTGTATTATTAAAATAATAAAGTACAAGAAAGGAAAAAATCTGTTTCGAAATTCTCGAAATTCGAATATTCGGAAATACGGTCACGCAAAAATTTAGAAATGAGATTTTTACAAAAATTAAAAGTATCATGTAAATAAACATAAATAAGATGATTTTTTTTTTAAATTAACAACATAAAAATGAATTAGAAAAAAATTGAATTTAGTTAGAACAATAATTGAATTTAAAAATACAAAAAAAATAACGGTATTGAAAAATCATAATTATAAAATTATAATAAAATGACAAATGACAGGTCCGACGAGGAACGAATTTAATAATTAAAAATAAAAAAAATTTAAATAAAAAGAAATAAAACTTGAAGCCGAATTAAAAGAGAATGGGGTGAGTGATAAATAATTTTTTATATTTTTCTATATTTGTTTTTCTCTTCCTATATTTCCTATATTTCCAAGATTTTTTTTTCCTTGTTTCTTTATTGTTTTGGGTTATGATTTACAGCAGTTGTTTTTCGGAATGTACCTCTGATTTTTGGTTTTGTCAGCATAATGATGATTAAAGGCTAGAAAGAGCCAGTCGAGAATGAACCCGAACGTTTAGCTCCTTCGCCCCGAACCTCAATAAGGGGCCACGACGAAAAATGTTTGAAAGACAGTCGTGGCTGAGGTAGGGTGGGCAGAACAGGGCGCCAACAACACCAGAGCGCCCTGACAAATCGCAGAGCCGCGCCATCCAACCGCTTCTTAGTCTTTCACGACCTGTTGGGGAAATAATCCCAATTTTTTTTCGATTCCCTTGGATAAGTCGGCGCTGATAATTTTTTGTTGTACAGGTCAAGGGTGTATGGTCTGTATTTTAGCAAGTACCCCCCCCCCCCCACACTGCCGTAGCTAGTCCCGGCCGCCAGCAAGAGCTTCGCACCAGCAAAGACTCCAATTCGGACGTAGGTTGAATTGGCCCTTCTGTCCCGAACCTTCCTTTTCCTTTCGACTATTTTGACTTTTTCAAGTCGAAATAGTCCTTCCAAGGCCTCAAACACAACAAAATGCCGGTGTCCGACGGAGTTGTGCACACTGCCCAGAATTGGCATCGTATTGTCCGCCAAGACTTGTGTATCGGTATTCTTTTGGTACTGACAAACTACCAGACCAATATCGGGCCAAGAATTGGCTTATTATTGATGTTTAAGCTCTTTCGGCATTGGCTCGACTGTCGGCTCTGTATTGGGCACATTCTGGCAAAAATATTTTTTTGTTTCTCAAAATCAATTTAGATTCGGCTTTAACACTACCACGAGAATGTTTCAGACTAGCCTAGTAGGTAGCGTAGCGGACTTATGAGCGACGGGACCACGGTTCGAATCCAAGAGTGTGCATGTAAGAAAAACCAATTCGCTTTAAAAAAAAAATAAATATTTACAGGGATATAAAATAGTAGTTAAGAAAAAAAACAAACACACACACACAAAAAAAAACACAAAAAAAAAGTTTTTTAATTTTTTTTTTAACTGATGCCCAGTATTGGGCCAGAGTTTCACCAAGAGTAGGACCAGTGTGATCAAATCGACATTGGCTCGGCAATGATTTGGTTTTAGGGCACATACTGAACCTGAAACATTTGCCAGTACTGGCAACTCTGGCACCAGTACTAAGCCCGTGGGGTTGATATTTCTCCGAGCGATTGTCGAGTTTCTTTGAAAAATGAAAATATCACAAATTTGTATAGCGTAAGTGGAAATATTCAATCGAAAGAAAGCCGACTCTGTGAATATCATACCTTTTTGTTGAACCCGACACCTTTTTTTACATTTTTTAAAATGTTTTTTTATATATATATCACTTCTTTTTGTTGTATAATATACTGAGTTGTCCGTGTGTGTCATTGCCAAATTGCGTAGTATTGCTCCATATCGCTAGTCACAGTTGATCAACGAGTTAACAACGAATTGCTCCATATCTTCAATTGCTGAATGGTGTATGTTTTCGTGACGTCAAAATTTTCTGGAATTGCTGCAAATTGATCAATTTTAATCGCTCGTGTAAAAGCACCATTATTCGTCGTCAGCGATTCCGTAAAAGATTCGCCAATTTTCGAGGCGATACTCGATAATTGCGGACCCATGAAGGAGTGCAGTTCGCCATAAAAGTCCTCTGTCGACTGACTCTCACCTACAGTGGAATCGAAATCAAGTCCAGTAGGATACAAAATTTCAATGAACTTACCGTAAGCAGATTGATGCAGTCAACGCCCTATAAACTACCAAAACATAAGACCGCATCTCCATTCCGTTGTATATGAAAACCTTCGGAGCCTTGGTTGAATTTTCATGTGGTTCCGGGCCAGTAATGAAACGCCGTAAAGCGGACCACCGTCCATGGAATAGCTTCGCGTTAAGGAACCGCCCTGCAGTTCAGTTTCTTTGCTTTTTGAAACAGCTTACCGGTCAGATACTCGTAAATTGAGTGTAAATCTCTGTAAATTGTGCCGTGGATATCACCGCCATGATACTCCAATAGTTCGGTTCCATCGCGCACTTTAGTTTCGCAGGGCACATCCAGCGTCTGCGGACGATCAAAAAGGAGAATTAGAACGAAAGGACACCCTTTCCCAAGCTTGCCATGACCATCCAGAAATCTTTCTCCGGCTGATAGAAGATTTCAGACGTCTTTTCCGTTTTCAGCGCTTGGCAGCTATCGCTCGATGTGAACGTACTGTTGAAAAGTAGTGAACGGCGCGTTTTCCGGCTGATTATCAAAGAGCTAAGTGAAGCAGCTAAGAAAGCAGCGCAGTACTTGGATGGAGGACCGGATTCGGATGTTGGCCCGGATTCAAATGTTTTTTTTCAATGAGCGCTACGTGATTGGTTGGATTAGGGGTGGAGAAGCACCCGCTCATTCACAAGCACTTAATGCACTCTCGTTTTGATATGTGCCACGGCGGGTATATTTTGTATGGAGTAGACGTCAAAAAATGAGTCGGATTTTTCACGTTTGCATGCCGTGCCCAGTCAATTTTAACAGAATTTCGATTCTGTTAATTTTGCTAAGTAGATGGTAGTCTCACACGCGACACGTGAAAATCTGAGTATATGTCTCTGCAGGAAACGGTTTTTTTTTCACATAAAATCGGAATAAAATGTGAAAAATGATGCCGATTTTGCACAGTTGCATGCCGTACAGCGGTATTTTCGATCGGATTTTGATTAGGTTTTTTTTGTTTTGATATGTGCCACGGCGGGTATAAATACAATAATTGACTTAATCCCTTCATGCTACGTGGGCAAGTAATCCCCATCTCAAGAGTTCGAGACAATACAGCCTCTTAGCTGAAGCCAAACAGGACAGTACCGCCTCACAACCCAGTGAAATGAACAAGATTGCCCCGTTTCGGGTACACTTTCTCAGCTCAAGGAGCTGGAGACATTAATGCCACTCAGCTTGATGAGCTAGAAAAATTTCACCCATATCAACATACACATGCGTGTAGGCTCAATACCTAATAATATACCTTAACCCCTAGTACTCCTCAGACAGTGCAACGCACTGGTATAAGAGGTAGTACAAAAATAAATTTAATAAAAAAGTAAAGTTTTATAGTAAATATTAGTAATTAAAGTAATAAAGTGATTAATAAGGAAAATTCAAAAGATCAAAATATTAAGAAATACATGCAAATTAAAGAGAGTTTTTATTTAAGAAAAAATAATTAAAAAAAAAAAAAAAAATAGTAATAAGATAAAGTACGTATACATGCGCTACAACAACACAAAACCATAACCGTTTCTTCAAGCGTCTTTCAGGACCGCTTCTCTAGGAAATATCCCTTCGCTTGGGCTTTGAAGTCGGCGATACTGGTTGCATTTTTTATGGAGCTGGGTATGGAATTGTACCAATGATTGCTTCATATAGTGGGTCTCTTCTCAGACGATTCGTTCTTGGTCTACATAGATTTACAATATTGTTCAAATTACGTGTGTTAAATTGATGCAAGTCTTTAATGTGGCGTATGGTAAGCGGGGTTTTAGTTTTTTTATTCAGAGATTTGTAAATGAATTTTACTCTCTCAAGCGCTATGAGTTCATATTTTGCTAGCTTCTTGTAGTCAGAGTAGAGAGTCAACGAAGGCGTCAGTCGAGGGAGATTGTATACCTTGATTCCTTTGTTCATCAATCTTGCAATTTTTTCCAGATTATACAAAGCTGTTTGGCTCCAAGAGAGTAATCCATAGCTAATGTTGGAAAGGACGAAGGCATTGAATATGAGATCCTTCACCTGATATTCAATATGATGGCTGCGTCTTAATAATCCAATAATGGGTGCTATTTTTTGCGTATTTCTGATATATGAGTTGTCCAGTTTAGGTTTTCGTCAATAATTAATCCTAGGTACTTAGTCTGATTGACTCTAGAAATTTCCTTGCCACCAATTTCAAGATGAAGTTGAATATCTGGCTTGTTTTTCAATTTAAAAAGTGTAAAATTGGTTTTTGTGGCATTTAGAGATAATCTATTCCCATTTAACCATCTATTGAACGTAGCAAGGTCATTCTTGATTTCCTGTTCTATGATTACCTGTCTGTCACTTTTATACAACAGCAGGGTGTCGTCCGCAAATGTAATGTATTTCCCCGAGAGTTTCGCATTTTGAAGGTTATGAATATATATCAGATACAAAGTCGGTCCCAGGATCGATCCTTGTGGAATTCCCAAGTTTATGACTCTTTCTTCGCTGTAGATGTCCATGTTTCTTGTGATATAAGTCCGGTCAAGTAGATAGTCCTTAATTAAGGCGTTTGGTTTTCCACGAATACCTAATTCCTCAAGAGTACTTAGTAATAGATCATGATTAACTGTATCAAAAGCCTTTCTAAGATCAATGAAAACTGAAGCTACGTAGCTGCCTTTGTCAAGTCCTTCATTAATGTATTTCATGGCATCCAGTAAAGCTGCGGATGTATTATTTTGTTTTTGGAATCCATATTGGCTAGGATCAAAACCACCGGTACTTCTGATGAACTTTACTAACCGTGTATTAATGACTTTTTCTATAATTTTGCTAATCGTGCTGGTAAGTGCTATAGGTCTGTAATTATAAGAATCTTTTTTTGAGCCACTTTTATGGATAAGAGTAATAAGCGATTTCTTTAAACAGTTGGGAAATGTACCATGTGCCATAAGCTCATTGATTGCATTTGAAAGCGGATCTGCAATAATTGTTTGAATGGTCCTTAAGTCTGTAGATGTTATTCCATCAATACCCGGTGCAGTATTATTTTTGAGTTCAGAAATTATGGACTCGATTTCGTTCTTGTTTGTCGGAAATAAATACATTGATTTGGATTGATGTTGGCAACTTATTCTACAAGAGTCAGGGGGTAAATCGTCTGCCAATGTTGTGCCTACTGAGACAAAATGATTGTTTAGGGAATTTGCTATTATGGTGGGATCACGCGTAGTTTCGGAAGGCGTATCTAACTCCTGTACTCCTATGTTATCTGAGTGCAGTTTCTTCCCAAGGCTTTCATTAATTATGTTCCATAATTTTCTTGAGTCACCATTAATAGTTGCTAATTTTTGATTGTAATAATTTTTTTTTGCTTCTTTTATTCTATTATTTGTTTCATTTTTTAATTTATTATATACACATGACAGAGTCGGGTTATTAGGATGAAGTTTAAGTTTTTCGTATGTTTTTCTTTTGTTTTCAATCAGTCTTAATAAGTCATTAGTGATCCAAGTAGAATTCCGTGTTCTTCTTCGCACTGATTTCGTAGCTGCAGCCTTAGCAGAAATGATAGCTGCCATAATATGTTCAATTGATTTACTCTCCAGATTTTGAATATTTAATGCCGCTCGTTGAATGAAAGTCTTTTTATTTAGAATATTTATGCGATTTGATGTCATTTTTTGTTTTGATATTCTTATGTTTCTTATTGTCATAGTTATCGTTTTGTGATCGAGACCTGGCCAGTCCTGCAATTCTATTGAATGATATATCTGTATTTGTGCTATATCAGTCGATACATGGTCAAGTAGAGTAGAAGATCTGTCGTTGAGTCTTGTAGGAGAACTGTCATTGAGGATCTTATGACCATTCATAGTCAACATTTCGAGATAGGTTTGTGCTGCATCGTTATTCGTCAGAATGTTTATATTAGTGTCCGCTATTGATAACATGCTGGGAAAGGTCGAATACAGTTCATCTATATATTCAATGAAGTCGTTTTCGGATTCATTTGGTGGTTTGTAGAAGGTTGCAATCCTTGTCCGAGTATTATTAAAGGTAGTATCAATCAATATTGTATTATACTTGTTTTCCATACGCACAACATTAAAGTCGATATCGTCTCTAATAAAGATCGCAGTCCCCCCTCCTCTACCAGTATCACGGCAATTATGTAAGGCAGTGAATCCTTTGATATTAAAATACTGTGCTTCTGTATTATACAACCAAGTCTCACCAAAAAAAATCTGCCAACAGTCTTTATTATTCTCAGACTTTATTATTCTTCCGGCTGAAGTTCAGAACGCGTTCAATCCGGGGATGCGGCGTAGGCTACTATGTGACTGAAAACCTAAAAAAAAGTTCGGGAAGCGGTTAGAATAGGGTGTAACATATGAATTATATAATTGGGTCATATTCCGGGATGCGGTCTAGAGGTTGAAAAAGAAAAAAACCTTAACTTAGGTGATTATTAAACAACCCTGTGGAAGTGAAAAGATATTCGATATCTGATCAGACCTGAGAGATATTCCGGAATTCATAAAAAATTACACAACCACTTAACACCCCCTGAGGGGTCGAATTTCAAAAAATTTTGAAAACACATTCTAGGTATTCATATGAAGAATCCATAATCAAAAATAATTGGTGATTGTTAAACAAGCCCGTGGATGTGATATCTGATCAGACCTGAGAGATATTCTGGAATTCATAAAAAAGTATACAACCACTCAACACCCCCTTAGGGGTCGAATTTCAAAAAATCTTGAAAACGCATTCTAGGTATTCATATGAAGAATCCATAAACAAAAATAATTGGTGATTGTTAAACAAGCCCGTGGATGTGATATCTGATCAGACCTGAGAGATATTCCGGAACTCATAAAAAAGTATACAACCACTTAACACCCCCTTAGAGATCGAATTTCAAAAAATCTTGAAAACACATTCTAGGTATTTATATGAAGAATCCGTAGAATAAAAATGAATTGCATATATGGAAAGACCTAGTAGAAATGACGAAAATCGTGAAAATGTAGGCATTTTATTTTTACATACCATTTTTTTAACCCCCCATTCCGAACGCCAATGGATATTTGCATTTTTTTTTATCGGAGTTACTTTTCTAGTTAATTTAACTATACGTACCGAGTTTCAACTTTCTAGCATAAGCCGTTCTAAAGCTAGGAAAAACACCTCCCACCCCCGTACCATACTATCCCTTAAAAAAAAAAATATTTTTCCACCATGTCAATACTATAGCTCTATCTAATTGTCAAGTTTCAGCTTTTTATCATTATAGGTTCTTTAGATATAAGCATCGGAACTTTTTCTTTCTCACCCTTCCCCACCCTCACCCTCAACACCCACAACCCCAAATTTTCTTCCCCTACTAGAATTCTATTACGCCCACTTTTGGTAAAAACTTGAAGCATCTACCTTACACCAATAATAACGTGTTATTTTTGAAAAATTCTTATCCCCTCCACTTCCGTGCTCCCCCGCCCCCTTCAAATATTTTACTTTGAGCAATCTTTATTTATCAATATTTATACTCAAACCGAATTTAGTTTTTCTGGTGCCATTAGTTTGTAAGATATCATAATCTAAAGATTTTCGCCCCGCACCCCCGTACGCTACAACCCCCACGCAAAAATTTTGTTTCAATCTACTCTCCTAGTGTAACTACAGATATTTGTTAAGTTTTAATTGATTGCCATTAACTGCTTAGGAGATATGGATTTTAGAATGTGTCGATCTCGGCATTTTTGCGTTTCGGACGCATTACTTCCCCCTCCACTCCCACACCCCTTCACCCATATCATTAATTTTCTTGCAAATGGGTCCACTATTAAAGCTCTATAGAAATTCAAAGTTTCAGCCTCCTAACATAAGCGGTTGCTAAGATCTAGAAACCAAAATTTTTCGTCTAAAACGCTTCCCCCAGCTTCCCCCTCACACCCCCTCCCCTGAAAATAATGTCAATTCATGGGGTCTACCCAGTCTACTCTTAGAAAATTTTTTAATTTAATAGCTCCACTGGTTTGAGAGCTACGAGTCTTCAAAGGATTTTGCTTGGGGCGGTTGACGTACGGCGTACGGGGTGCGGCGTACAGACGGAGTGAAAATTTGTATTGCTTTTTTCGTGTCTACTAGTCATGAAACGTGGAAAAAAAAATTTTGAGGGTAGCAAATTTTTTTTTTTAAAAAATCGATAAAAATACTTTATTATTATTAATAAAGTAATTAGCAAACCAATATCAGGATTCAATATACAATGCGCCTCAATGTCCGGCAGTTTATTTTGAATACTTCGTAGGTTTGCATAAAATATTTTAATATGATTTGTGGAGTACATAATTAATTTATAGTTTAGGTTATAATAATTAAATATATTCCGTAAAGTTGTAATCGATTCGTCTCTGCGCGATACGGATTGCTTTCAAAACTTCCGGACATTCAATGCTGTCAGCCCTATGCTGGCAATGCTGAGGATTGCTCAATTTGCAGTGTGCGCATTCTATCTTATTGGAAGTGCAATCAGCTGTGCGGTGACAGCCTGCACACTTTACGCAGACTTCACTGGAATGATTGCAGTTTTTTGATAAGTGTTCATATTTTTGACACTTAAAACACCGTAGGACGTTAAAGTCCTCTTTCACAAAATGTGAGCTGAATCCTATATTGGTGTAAGTATTTACTAGTCTTGTGTATAAATTCCCAGATACCTCCACAAATGCTGCTCATGTATTTTTGCCCTTATTTTGCCTAGTGTAAACAATGTTAAGAAAAAATTTACTCGGGATTGAGTGATTTAAATTTTTGATTTCGGTTTCGAGCTCACTGGAGTCATATTTTCTGTGTAGTCCATGTATGACGAGCCTCGGTTTTTTTTGTTTTGTTTCGTCTATCGCATAGCCAGTGCCAAGTTAAGTCTTAATTTCTGTTAATAATTTTTTATTGTTTTCCTTGGTGTCTGTTTTTAACAAAATCCCACCGTTTTGTAAATTTTTTCTGTAAATTATTGGCGTTTTCAATTTTCGCGGTACAATTTTTTCGGAAACTTCGCGCATTGTAACATCGGAATTTTGAACATCCTTGGGCCTTATTATGATACCCTTATTAAATTTATTGGTATGATTTTGTTCTAATCTGGTAGTACCTCTTCCACCAGAAACGATATCGGCAAAAGTTGGTGCCTTTGAATCAATTTTTTCCGTGGTTGTTTCCAACGCTTTGATCATTAAGCCTAAGTTATTAGTAGCTATCTTACCGAAAATCTGCCTGTCATCGTCACACATCCATAATATTTTGTCCCCTAGCGCTTGGATTTTACCATATTCTGCCTCGGATATTTTCGCACACTTAGTGTGCATCCATTGCTGGCAGAATCCATCACATTTTATTGCACTGTCCCTGTTTTTCACCACTTTATTGCACTTTTTTCACTTGGAAGACTCGGACCCATCTCTACCGTCCGCCGCCATTTATAAAATGGTATATATAAATCCGATCGAAAATACCGCTGTACGGCATGCAACTGTGTAAAATCGGCATCATTTTTCGACGTCTGCTCCATAAAAAATATACCCGCCGTGGCACATATCAATTGAGTTCCCTTGCCAAAGGCGGCGGCGGCGGCGGGCCCTGATGTGATGGTAGCGGAGCGCCTTCCATATCAACCTCCACGCTTTCGGTCAAACCTTAAACACACAAAAACGAGCGAAAAACTTTCAATTTCAATTCGGACGCGTTCGTTTGACAGAAGCCGGCCGCGGTACTTTTCTTCGCTCTCGCTATTACTCCGTTTTTTTCCTTCTTCACGGGAGACTTTCGTGGCCGCCAATCAACGATAAAACGCACACGAAACAGAAACAATTCACTAAGAAACGATCACTTTGTAAATTAAGACTAGTTGCGAACGGTTCGAGTTATGACATACTGACATTCGAGCCAGCTGATCCAGCTAGTACCGCAGTGCCCCTGGCGGGAATATTTGGAAAGCGAAGAAAACTGATGTCAGACTGATCTCAGACTGACTTGAAAAAATCATCCGAGCTTTTCACGCACACACATCTGAACACACTGAAAATCGTATGGGAAGCTCTCATGTACACAGCAACACAGATAAAGACGCCGTGTCCATGTGAGTTGTGCCCAGTAAAAGAACATAGCAAGTGCTTGGGGGTGAACCCGACAATCACTTTCTATTGAAAGTTCTGATTATTTTTTTTTTAAATGCGAATTGGTTTTTCTTGGACTCGAACCGTGATCACGTCGCACATAAGTCCGCTACGCTACCCACTAGGCTAATCTGCAACATTCTCGTGATAGTGTTAAAGCCGAATCAAAATTGGTTTTGAGAAACAAAAAATATTTTTGCCAATATGTGCCCAACAGCCAATATGTGCCCAACAGCCGAGGCAAGCCGACAGTCAAGCCAATGCCGAAAGAGCTTAAATACCAATAATAAGCCAATTCTTGGCCCGATATTGGTCTGGTAGTTTGTCAGTACCAAAAGAATACCGATACACAAGTCTTGGCGGACAATACGATGCCAATTCTGGGCAGTGTGCACAACTCCGTAGGACTCCAGCATTTCGCACATGATGTTCATAAATGAACATAATGTCCCCATATTTTTCATTGCAGTACTCAGGCATTTCGAAATTATTTTTTAAATTCTACTGACACCTTCTTCTTTTAGCAACGACGATACGCTATTCTATTGCCGGTTTTTCACCAAACAGACAAGTAAGTTTTTGTTTTGTCCATGTTTTCGAGTGCACGGAAAACAAAAACTCGAACTCCAACAAATTCAAAACACTGTATCAACCAAACCGACAGTGTTTTATCGCCGTTGTGGTGGTCCTTAATTTGTTTCGAGGATTTCTTCTTATGTCTTTTATAATCCTTAACTTGTCTTTTAAGTCTTCTTGTATTGTTCTATTTAATATCAAAGGCTAATGGCACGAGGTGGCAATTAAGCCTATCTCGAGTGCCATTAGTTTTGAGAAATTAAACGCGCAGAATAACGATCCAAAAACGACTGTATTTCTTTTCAAATATTTTTTCCTTATATCTAAAAATCAGTGAACTTAACAGTTCGATAACAGAGTTCTTTTATCGAACCCTCTCTACCGGTCATGCACTCATGTGAATAATTCAAAGTCAGCTAATTCCATCGCTAGGTTGTGAACCCCGTAAATTATTCAAGTTGATGACTTGCGATTATATTGCAATCATAACGTACCGGCTGGTAAGTTATTGACTTGCGATCATATTACGGTCACAACGTGCAGGCTAGATTTAATGATTCAATTAAATTCGTACCTCGAGTTGATCATATGATTATAATACTCTAGATGTATGTATAATCATATATCATAACAAATTGCTTGGGTCGATCGCACGTTATTGTTTACGCTTACCACAGGTTGGAGTTTATGTTTACAATTGTGTTTACATTCCAATTGTGGGCGTGTATTCGAGCTGGTGTTTTGTTTAAAGATGGAGTTGACGTTATTCTAGTCTTATGATTGGCTGGCTGATTCAGCGCACTAGAATAATGTCTTACAGATCCACTACACCGTTTTTTTTTTTGTCTTGAGCCTGTTTCAACTGAGCGAATTAAGGCTAGTTTACATGACGACTGCAAACAATTTTTACTAAGATTGTAAGGGAGCTAGCTTATCGAATTTTTAATAGAGTAGAAAGCAACCACTGCAAAAAATGAGATTCACACAAATATCGTCAATATTTTTTGCTGGATATAATATCTATTCGTTTCACTCCTGATCAGTTTCTCATTAGAGACTTTTCTTCTACCTCACAATCTCAGTGAAAATTGTTTGAATTCACCATGTTAACCAGAGGGTGTGGGGTGTCGGCTACTTGTGGGCAACACAAGTTGCAACACCGCACACAAATCGCAATATCAAGTGTTCGGGAAATGTCAAAGAGAAAAAATAAATTTTAGAAAAAGTCAGTCAAAAGAAAGTATTCGAATCGAGAACTTGCAAAAGCAAAAATTAGCAACAATATTAAAAGTCACGAATATTTAATTTTGAAAACAGTTAAACGAAAATTAATAAAAATATACTATCATATGTAAATAAATTTATTAAAGTTATTGTGATTTAATAAAAAGGGTTTTAATTACTCGATAAATTTACATGCCGACTGCATTTTTTTACCGAGATTATGAGGAAGCTAGCTTGTCGAATTTTCAATGGAGTAGAAAGCAACCACTGAAAAAACAAGATTCACAGAAATATCGTCAACATTCAGCATTCGTCATGTAAACCAGCCTTTACATGACGAATGCAAACAATTCTTACTGAGATTGTGAGGGAGAAGGAAAATCTATAATGTAAAACTGATCAGGAGTGAAACGAACAGATATTATATCCAGCAAAAAAATTGACGATATTTGTGTATGGTATTTTTTGCAGTGGTTGCTTTCTACTCCATTGAAAATTCGATAAGCTAGTTTCCTCACAATCTCAATAAAAAATGTTTGCATTCGTCATGTAAACCGGCCTTGAAGCGCATGGAGAACTTACTCTGTCTCGAACCAAAAAACACAAACTGAACAAAACACAACTGCAGTGTTTCCACGAAGTGGACTCAGCTAGAAAACACTCTGAAACCTTTGAAGCTACCCAACGGGAAATGAAGCGCTTGCAAATGCATTAACGAGCGCTTTTTTGCAGCAGGGAGGTGCTCCAAAGACGCTCTTCGTTCATATAAATTTAACATTTCAGAATGCTTTCAAATCATTTATATGAAAGAGTAATACAACTTGCTACTTCTTTTTTCCAGTAGCAGAATAAAAAACGGGAATATTTAAACTAATCTTGCATCTCTCCAACATCTTTTAGAGCGCTCATTGCATTTATATCAAGGAGGAGTCAATACTTCTTACATTTTTTTTAGCAATTTTAAAGTACTTTATCTTTATATGTCAAAAAGGACTCCCAAACTACTTCGATATGTAGTGCTTCATTTTTGTTTCATTTCATTAAGTTCTCATTAAGCGCTTTACAGCGAAGCGCTTGGAATCGTTCCCGCTGGGTACCGCTTCTCGCCGGGACACGAAAAACAATCGAATCTGCGGTGAATTCAATTACTGACCGTTTTAACGCACTGAAGAAGCACAACGAATGATTTTTATTTTAATATGATTTCAAAAACTACGAAGAAAACAGAATTAACGGAAGTTTAGTGGAATCGTGTCAAATGTTGGAGGCTGTTCATCAACATGAAGGAAATTCAGATATTGATTTCCACTTTAGTCAAAAATGATAAAATTGTTCATTCGATCGATAAACTAAATGCCATTCAAACGCGAGGCATGGAGAATTTAGTGCCCAACACAATGATTGCATTTCGTATATTGTTAACAATTCCAGTTTCGGTGGCATCGGGAGAACGCTCATTTTCAAAGCTGAAGCTGATCAAAACATATCTTCGAAATGCAATGCATCAAAATAGACTCAGCGAATTATATATCATCTCAATCGAAAAAGAAATCGCCAATTCAATTGATTATGATGATATAGGTATGTAGTAAATGAATTTTTAACTTCTAAAGCATGATGAAAGATAATTGTTGAATACACATATCTCATCTCTATATGGTTATTTTTTACCTTTGGAATAAATTTCGATATAGTATAACAGCATTTAAAAATCAGTATGTTGTTTTACTTTATTATTTTAATAATTAAGTATTGTGATTGATTTTTTTAAAAAAAAAATTTGCTACCCTCAAAATTTTTATTTTCACGTTTCATAACTAGTATACGCGAAAAAAGCAAAAAAAAATTTCAGTCCGTCTGTCCGCCGTACGCCGTACGCAAGATCGTTTGGAGGCTCGTAGCTGCCAAACGCTTTGAGATATTAAATTGAAATTTTTTTAACAAATAGACGGGGTAGGCGCCTTGAAGTGACCAAATTTTTAGGGGTGGGGGTGTGAGGGGGAAGGAGGGGGAAGTGTTTTAGACCGAAAATTTTGGTTTCTAGATCTCAGTAACCCCTAATGATAGGAAGCTGAAACTTGGAATTTCTATAGAGCTCTGATAGTAGACCCATTTGCAGAAAAATTGTCAATATTGATCAAGGGGTGTGGGAGTGGGGGGAAATGTAATGCGTCCGAAACCCAAAAAAGGTGAGATAGACACATTCTAAAATCCATATCTCCTAAACCGTTAATGGCACACTATTCAAACTTAAAACATATTTGTAGTTATACTAGGAGAACAGAATGAAGAAAAATTTTGGGTGGGGGAAGTTGTGTATGGGGGTGGGGGGTGAAAAACTTAAGATTACGATATCTCATGAACCAATTGCTCTAGAAAAATAAAATTTGGTTTGGGTGTAAAGGTTGACAAAAAAAGATTGATCAAAGTAAAATTTTTTAAGTGGGAGGTGGAGCATAGAAGTGGAGGGGATGAGAATTTTTCAAACCAAACACATTTCATATCTCAAGAACAGTTTAAGATAGATGCTTAGAATTTTTACCAGAAGTAGCGCTAATTAAACCCTAGTAGGGAAAAAAGTTTTGGGGTTGTGGGTGAAGAGGGGGAGGGTGGGGGAGGGTGAAAAGGAAAAAGTTCCGATGCTTATATCTTGATAACCTGTAATGATATAAGCCTTAAACTTGGTATTTAGATAGAGCTATTGTAGCGGAATGTTGGAAAAATAAATTTTTTTTTAGGGGTAGTATGCTACGGGGGTAGGGGGTGTTTTTCCTAACTATTAAACGGTTCATGCTAGAAAGTTGAAACTCGGTGTGTATATGTAAATCAACTAGAAAAGTAATTCTGATAAAAAAAAATTTGAATATTCATTGGCGTTCAGAAAGCGGGGCAAAAAAAATTATTTGTAAATATAATAAATGTAAAATGCATATATTTTCACGATTTTCGTCATATCTACTAGGTCTTTCCAAATATTGAATTCATTTTTATTCTACGGATTCTTCGTATGAATACCTAGAATGTATTTTCAAGGTTTTTTGAAATTCGACCCCTAAGGGTAGTGTGGTACAAGTGGGGGTGTTTTTCCTATATATGGAACGGCTTAAGGTACAATGTTGAAACTCGGTGTGTATATGTAAATCAACTAGAAAAGTAATTGTGATAAAAAAAAATTTGAATATTCATTGGCGTTTAGAAAGGGGGGCAAAAAAAATTATTTGTAAATATAATAGATATAAAATTCATATATTTTCACGATTTTCGTCATATCTACTAGGTCTTTCCAAATATTGAATTCATTTTTATTCTACGGATTCTTCGTATGAATACCTAGAATGTGATTTCACGGTTTTTTGAAATTCGACCCCTAAGGGTAGTGTGGTACAAGTGAAGGTGTTTTTCCTATATATGGAACGGCTTAAGCTACAATGTTGAAACTCGGTGTGTATATGTAAATCAACTAGAAAGGTAATTGTGATAAAAAAAAATTTGAATATTCATTGGCGTTTAGAAGGGGGGGGGGGGGGCAAAAAAAAATATTTGTAAATATAATAAATATAAAATGCAAATATTTTCACGATTTTCGTCATATCTACTAGGTCTTTCCAAATATTGAATTCATTTTTATTCTACTGATTCTTCGTATGAATACCTAGAAAGGGTTTTCAAGGTTTTTTGAAATTCGACCCCTAAGGGTAGTGTGGTACAAGTGGGGGTATTTTTCCTATATATGGAACGGCTTAAGCTACAATGTTGAAACTCGGTGTGTATATGTAAATCAACTAGAAAAGTAATAGTGATAAAAAAAAATTTGAATATTCATTGGCGTTCAGAAGGGGGGGGGGCAAAAAAAATATTTGGAAATATAATAAATATAAAATGCATATATTTTCACGATTTTCGTCATATCTACTAGGTCTTTCCAAATATTGAATTCATTTTTATTCTACGGATTCTTCGTATGAATACCTAGAATGTGTTTTCAAGGTTTTTTGAAATTCGACCCCTAAGGGTAGTGTGGTACAAGTGGTAGGTGTTTTTCCTATATATAGAACGGCTTAATACAATGTTGAAACTCGGTGTGTATATCTAAATCAACAAAAAAAATAATTTTGAATAAAAAAAACGAATATCTATTGGCGTTCAGAAGGGTGCAAAAAAAATTATCTGTGAAAATAGAATGCATATTTTCCCACGATTTTCGACATATCTACTACCTCGTCCCAAATAATGAATTTAATTTTATTCTATGTATTCTCCATATGAATACCAAGACAGTGTTTTCAAGATTTTCTGAAAATTGACCAATAAGGGGGTGTAAAGTGATTGTGTACTTTTTCATTAACTATTCCATATCTCTCAGATCCAATCAGATTTTCACTTCCATGATCTTGTTCTTTTTGATAGGTTTTCAGTCACATAGTAGCCTACACCGCATTTCAGAATTGAACGCGTTCCTTACTTCTGCCGGAAAAATAATGAAGTTACGCCCAGATTGTTGGCAGATTTTTTTACAATTCTTTACAAATTTAAGGGGCGCCACTGAAAATCTGCACCAGGGCGCCAAACGCCAACGGAAAGGCACTGCGTATAAGTCTATCATATGTCTAGACTTTCCATCCGATATAACAAATTTGTATAATATCAATACTATACACACTATAATTTTAATAAACATGAGAATTGTATCCATTTACAGGATTCCGTAAGCCGGATATTCCTGATAAATGGAACATTTATGACGCTAACAGGGAATAATAATTATCAGTTCTAAAATTGGCCGAGTATTATAGTTTCTACCCCAGCCACGGGGCCATCATCAATACTCTTGAAATTACTAGTTGGGTGTAAAAATTTGAATATGTATATGCATATAAAAAATGCATATATGAAGGCCAATTAATAAATCTGTAGCGACCCAACTGAAAATTCGAGTCGCAAACCGAAATTCTATTTTATTGGAACACAAATCAATATTTTAATTGAAATCCTATTGTTGTTGAAACAATTGAAATTTGGATTTCAAAAATAAGTTTTATTTCGAACCGATATTTCACACCGGTAAATTATCAAAGCAATTAAATTTTATGGAAAAATACGATCTGATATTTTGCACCGGTAGCCCATCAAAAGTTTCGACAACGACCCTTTGCGGTAAAATCGTTCGAGATCATAACAATAGAACTATATTTTCAAAAACAATTTATGTATCGTGAATTATGTATAACTAGTTTTAAGTTAGTTGGTAGGAAGAATTGAGAATAAATTTTAGTTAGTTGATAACCACTCTAGAATTCAGTCGTTTGTATTTCCAATAGTCCAAATCACCAGCAATCTCATAATCTCCCACAGTGGTGACCCCCTCGAACACGAAAATATAACAAGTATAAAAGTTAAAAGTTAATATAAAGTATTTTAATTAAAAGAAAGCAAAAAGCTTAAGTTAAAAAGTGGATAAAAGTATTGCAAAAAAAAGTGATTTGGTGGAATCAAGCACTGGAAAACACGGGATTCGATTAATCTCCAATATCAACCGTACAGCAAAATTCTATTGCCGCTGTATCAAATCTACAAGATCATCGTTACAACAATTTTCATCACGGCATTATCGAATATTCGATATCAGCATTATAGCGACATTTTTTTTTGCGACAGCACCGCACAAAGGAGCATCACACGGCGCATCATAGCAAAGCCGACAATTCAACGCCGCGCCGGTTACAATTTTTCGTCGACAAGATCTGCAGCATCGCACAGCCCGCCACAACATAGGAAAGTCGGTTTGTACCCAAAGAAAACCAATTCCGTAAGTCGGCACAACGTCGAAAAAAAATTTTTATTCTATCATTATTAAAGTTTATAAATTATTACATGAAAATTTACTTCGCTATAACGTAACAAATACTTATGTACTATACAGAAATTTAAATCTAAAATTTAAAACAAAATTATTTCATTACTTATAATAGAATAGTAAACACACATCCGACATAAAATTAGTCATTCAATTGCAGAATCGAATTGTTATATAAAGTGTTACATTCTATTGTTATAATCCAACAATTAAACAAGTGATTTTTTTTTTCTTATAAGCGCACTCGAACGGTATCATACATATTTATTGTATATTTTTCTTCAAATACATACCTAGGTAACAAAATATCGTATTGCAAAAAGAAAACCGCAACTAAAAATATATTGAAAGAGTGTTTAAGGTCGGTTAAAAATACATTAAAGGTGTTCCAGTTAAAATAGGGTGTGAAAAATATACACGCAAAAAAAAAAAGTATCGTTCTCATTTATATTGTTTTTTTTTTTTTGGGAAAACACATCAATATTATTAAAAGGTAAAAATATTGTCATGGCAGAGAACAAAGATCAAAATCTGCACTCGCAAGAGGGTCAGGATGGAACCGAGCATACTCCTGAGAACCTATCAACTTTTTCGGTGAGGTTACCGCCATTTTGGTCAAATTCCCCGATGGTTTGGTTCATTCAGGCAGAGGCTCAATTCGTGATCGAGAACATTCGCAAAGACATAAGCAAATACCATCATGTCATAGCATCACTACCGCAACAGGTAATAGAAACCGTACTCGATACCATACAAAACCCACCAAATAACGAATCAAAGTATGAACATTTAAAATTAACCCTAATCAATTGACATTCACTTAATGAAGAAAAAAGAATCGAACAGCTTTTGGGAAACGTAGAACTTGGGGATAGGAAACCATCTGAATTCTACAGGTCTTTGTCAAATATTGCCGGGTCTAGCGAGGCAATAAATGACAAACTAGTTCACAAGCTTTGGATGCGGAGATTACCACAACCAATCAATATCGCCTTGATTGCGCACAAGGATTAAGAAATATCGGAAATGCTAACGCTAGCGGACAAAATTTGGGACGCATTGCCGAATTCAAATTCAATTTGTTCTGTTGAACCGCAAGAAAATTTTGCAACGCTTCGTAAAGAAATAAGAGAACTTCAGAAGCAAGTCAAAAACCTTACCTTCCAGAGTAAGCAACGAAGTCGTAGCCATTCTCGCAACAAAGAACAGCCAGAAGACAGACAACAAGAAATGTGCTGGTACCACCGCAAATATGCTGAAAAAGCCAGTAAATGCCAAAAGCCTTGCACATATAAGGAGCCAAATAAAAACACATCATCTTCTTCTGAAAAAAACTAGATTGCACTTCTGATCTTGCGGCAAACAGAAGTTTTCAAACCTCACGACGCTTATACGTAACAGACCATGTCAGCAAAATAAATTTTTTAATTGATACAGGGGCAGACGTCTCAATAATCCCATACCATGCATCTAATTCGACGGCTACAGAAAGTGACTTTTTCCTGACTACAGCGAACGGTTCACGAATTAAAGTATATGGAACCAAATTGCTAAAACTCAACCTTGGTCTGCGACGCGATTTCATTCATACCTTTTTGATCGCATCGATTAACAAGCCAATTATAGGTGCTGATTTTCTTGAAAAATTCAATATCCTGGTAGATCTGAGACATAAGAAACTTATCGACTCTTCTACCAAATTAACATCCAGCATAAATACAATTAAAGTAGAAACCCCAACATCACGGAATTTTAGCATCAAAAACCAATTCGGATTGATACTAAAAAAATTTCCGACACTCTATCAACCTGTTAACTTCAACATTCCAATCAAACATACAGTACAGCATTATATAACCACTCAAGGAACGCTTCCTTGCTCCCGACCTAGAAGACTTAACCCCGAACAATACAAAACGGCGAAGTTCGAATTCGAGCATATGGTTCAAATGGAAATTTGCCGACCGTCGGCCTCTCCAGCATCGTCACCAATACACATGGTGCCCAAAAAGGACAGCAAAGATTGGCGCCCATGCGGGGATTACCGGCGATTAAACGCCATCATGGTGCCGGACAGATACCCGGTGCCGCACATACAAAATTTTTCTGTGTTTTTAACTGGTTGCAGTATTTTTTCCAAAATAGACTTGGTCAGGGCATATCACAACATACCGGTAGCTCCGGAAAACGTACATAAGACGGCCATAACTACTCCATTTGGTCTGTACGAATTTACCTGCATCCCTTTCGGCTTAAAAAATGCCGCACAAACCTTTCAAAGGTTTATCAACCAAGTGACCAGCGGTCTTGAATTCGTATTCGTCTACATAGACGATATTCTTGTAGCAAGCCGCAACGAGAAAGAACATGAAAAGCATCTCGAAATCGTCTTTCAAAGATTATCCGAATATGGCTTGTGCATTAAAGCCTCTAAGTGCTTATTGGGCGTACCAGAATTAAATTTCCTTAGCCACACTGTTTCTAGCAAAGGAATCTGTCCAATGGAAGAAAAAGTTGAAGCGATTACCAAATTAACAACACCATCATCGATTAAGCAGATCCAAAAATTTGTAGGGATGGTAAACTACTACAATCGCTTTATACCCAAGTTAGCAGAGCTACTCGCACCTATTCACAAGCACGTAGCTCAACTCCAAAAGCTAAAAGGACCTAAAAACAGTTCGAATGGACAAAAGAATGCCAGGAAAGTTTTTCCCAAGTCAAAACCGCACTAGCCCATGCTACTCTTTTAACGCATCCTTGTGAGAATGCATCATACAGCATCACCACAGATGCATCAGACATAGCAGTTGGCGCAGTGCTCCAACAACGTCAAAAAGAGCAATGGCATCCCCTCGCATTTTTCTCCAGAAAATTATCTCCGGCAGAAGTGAAATATTCGGCATTCGACAGGGAACTCTTAGCAATTTACCTGTCCATCAAACATTTTAGATACTTCGTGGAGGGCCGCAACTTCACTATCTTCACGGATCATAAGCCATTGGTCACCGCCATCCCTTCAAAGACAGAGCGTTCTCCCCGTCAGACCCGCCATCTAGATTATATCTCCCAGTTCACAACAGATATAAAACACATTAGCGGAAAAACAAACTTCGTCGCTGATGCACTGTCTCGCATTGAGAACATGGATGTCAACACTATAACACTAAACCTAAAGAATCTAGTGGACAACCAATTAGGGGACGAAGAACTCAAGTCTCTCATAGATGGAACGAAAAACAGCCAATCAAAGTACAAAATGGAACTTAAGACTATTCCTTTCTATCCAGACCAGATCTAGTGCGAACGAGTACAGGAAGCAGTCGGCCTTATGTTCCTCAAGGTCTAAGAAAAAGAGTTTTCGAATCAATTCACAATCTCTCACATCCAGGCATTAGAGCAACTCGAAAACAGGTCGGCTCAAAATATTTCTGGCCTTCAATGAATCGTGATGTTAACAATTGGTCTAAAACCTACATTGGCTCTCAAAAGGCCAAAGTGCATCGACACACACGGACAGAGTTCGAACGTTTCAAATTACCATCGCAACGTTTCGAGCACATACACATGGATATTGTTGGTCCACTTCCACCATCTGATGGATATTCCTACATTCTAACAGTCATAGACAGATTCACACGATGGCCAGAAGCCTATCCAATGAAAGATATGACTGCAGTTTCCGTAGCAGAAACATTCGTACACCAATATATACCACGTTTCGGCGTGCCACTCGAAATCACGTTGGACCAAGGTAGCCAATTTCGATCAAAACTTTTTGCAGAGCTGACAAAACTATTAGGCGCTCACTGTATGCATACTACTGCTTACCATCCCTAAGCAAACGGGTTGGTAGAGCGATTCCATAGGCACATGAAAGCCTCCTTAATGGCCAGGGAAAATGCCACAAACTGGTACGCAGAACTACCACTTGTACTTCTTGAAATTAGAACCACACCAAGAACCGATCTTCAATGTTCACCCGCAGATATAGTCTATGGCCAAGGTCTAAAGGTCCCAGGGGAATATTTTGTGGACAATCACAGCTCCGAAGACGTAAATCACCATGATTTCGTTACAAAATTAAAACAATCCATAAGCAACATGAAACCGCAAGACACACGTATTAATTTCCAAAAAAGGGTAAATTTCCCAGAAGATCTTAATACTTGTGAATTTGTCTTTGTGAGAGTCGACAAATTACGTCCAGGATTAACCCCGCCTTACGAAGGACCTTACAAGGTAATTCGCCGTTCCCGTAAGTAAATCGTCGTCGAAATAAATGAAAAAAATTCTTCAATTTCGATCGATCGAGTTAAACCGGCGTACATCCTTTCAGATTCCTCAAACGAGAGGTAACATGACAATATATATTTACTTTTATTTTTATTTTTTTTCTCTTCTTTTCTTAAATGCGCTTCGCTGGAAGGGGAGTGTGTAGCGACCCAACTGAAAATTCGAGTCGCAAACCGAAATTCTATTTTATTGGAACACAAATCAATATTTTAATTGAAATCCTATTGTCGTTGAAACAATTGAAATTTGGATTTCAAAAATAAGTTTTATTTCGAACCGATATTTCACACCGGTAAATTATCAAAGCAATTAAATTTTATGGAAAAATACGATCCGATATTTTGCACCGGTAGCCCATCAAAAGTTTCGACAACGACCCTTTGCGGTAAAATCGTTCGAGATCATAACAATAGAATTATATTTTTAAAAACAATTTATGTATCGTGAATTATGTATAACTAGTTTTAAGTTAGTTGGTAGGAAGAATTGAGAATAAATTTTAGTCAGTTGATAACCACTCTAGAATTCAGTCGTTTGTATTTCCAATAGTCCAAATCACCAGCAATCTCATAACCTCCCACAAATCTAACAGATTTATTGTCAGGCTACACTGACAATAATGAAGGACAACAGACTAGTATTAGAATAAATTCTTTTTATCTAGAAACTGTAACGACTCATTTTCATGCCAGGGTAAGTTCAGCGGGTGCCAGGTTCGTTACAAAAATATTTATTTATATTGACTTTATTCTTTATTAAATTGATTAAGGTAGTTCATTAATTCATTTATGTTAATTCAATTTCACTTAAGTATGACGTTGCACTCGACGTCCTTGTTGTTTGGATTCGTCTCCTATTTAGTGGTTTCGTCTACGTGGTTCATTCCGGCTGGGTTTGAAATTCATCCTGCACGGTTCGTCTTGGCTTGACTCTAGATTTCCGTTTGCTTCGTGTATACCATACGTCTCTGCTTGATTCTGGCTTTCGATTTGGTGACCCCGACGTCTCTGCTTGCTCCTGGATTTCAGTTGCTTCGTCTTTGCTTGTTTCCGGATCTCAGTTTGATGACCCCTACGTCTCTACTTGATTCTAGATTTTAGTTTGGTGACCCCGACGTCTCTGTTTGGTCCTAGATTTCAGTTGCTTCGTCAGTACAGTTCGTCTCTGCTTATTTCTGGATCTCAGTTTAGTGACCCCGACGTCTCTGCTTTATTCTGGATATCAGTTTGGTGACCCCGACGTCTCTGCTTGGTCCTGCATTACAGTTGCTTCGTCTGACTATTCACCTCTGCTTGTTTCGCGCCGCTCGTCGTGATGCCGCATGGCTAAAAGCGGTGTCTTACTGAAACTGATGTTTCATATCAAGTCTTGTGCCTCAGATTCATAAAACCATCTTCACTTAACGAGGTGACTATTCAGTGACGGCCATACGTCCAGTTCTTTGAAATTTCCAAAGCTACCGGATTCATAAAACCCAAACGCAGCAAGGGAAGATTCGAGCTCAGCAAATCTTGAGTGTTTTCAGGAGGATCGATAAAACCACTACCCCTCTTCCACAGAAGATTAGCTGCCCACTGGAAGATTTATTTATTTATTTATTAGCAAGAACATTTCAATCGATGAGACGGTAAGTCTCTACAACTTGATTGACAAAAACCAAATAATAGACAATTAGTCAGAAAACTTATATATGTATATGTGAACGGAAATACTCTTTGAATTTACAAATTTACTAATTTACAAATGTGAACAAGAATTACAATTTGATATTCAGAGGAATACTTTCTAATATACCCGTGCATGCATTCCCAAAAGGAAAAGAAAACTTTACTCTAATTTCGCGCAATGCTCAAAACAAAGTCTGCAGAAACTGGCGTGAGACGTCACACGCCTTAAAGCCGGCGATAGGGAGTTCCACAGCGTGACCACTCTGACGAAGAAAGAGAGATGTCGCAGTCTACTACAATGTCGCGGTACAACAAGTGCCAGCGCTCTCGAGGACTTACCAAAAACAATTTTTTCGAAAAGATATGTCGGACAGGCGGTAACAACTACTCGGTGTAAGAAGGAAAGGTAATGGTATTTCATAAAATTAAGGAAAGAGCACCCAAGGATACACTTCCCAACCGCACTGACACTTTCATACCTTCTCTTACCGCAAACAAATCTAGTGCATGAGTTGAAGATAACTTTAACTTGGTTTTCTTCCCCAATGCTCATAGACGAGTAAACTGCACTACAGTAAAGAAAATGTGGGAGGATCAGAGATTTTATTAGTTTCTTCTTGGTTTCAGACGACGTTGCCACAGTTAACCGCCACAGTTTGCGTAAAATAGGCTACACTCGCTTAGCAATCTGGTTAATATGGTCTGACCAATTAAAGCATTTGTTAAACACCAGTCCAAGATTTCTGACTATATCCAGATACGCAATAGTTTCAGATGCCTTTTGGATGTTCGTTTTCGTATATATCCTGGCAAGAACATATTGGAGCCGCGTATTATAATATTAGCTTTTGGATTTGACGTAATTTTATAATTCGTAGTTGTTTGTTTATGACAATCTATAGTCTCAACTTGAATTGGATGGACTTTGCTGGCAGGTTTAATCAGCCGCGCAACACCGCCTGTGGTTTGTTAGCGGCTCCTGCTGGCACACAGGCTTTTTTGCTCCGGCACTTATTACTTATATTATTCAGCAGGCCAAGGTCCGATTTGGACTGTAGCGCCATCGTAATACTAACAATAATACCTTATTACGTGTTTTTCTTTCCCTCCAGGTTTCTATGTTCTATGCTTATGTTCTATGTTTTATGTTCCAAATTTCCTGTTCTATGTTTAGTAATACCATTTGGTCTTGTTTATATATTTCTTTTATTCCAATTAATGTTAACACGTTTTCTGTGTTTATGTGTGTGTGTGTGTGTTACAATAGTTTATTTATTTATGTGTTTTTATGTGGGTGTAAATTTGTACAATTTCCGTGTTCCGTCTTCACAAAACTTAATCGCATCTTGATTCTCGGAGACATTTCGGCGAATGTCGCGATAGCTAAAATTTTATTGTCCCGCGCCATCTGTTGTAATAGAGTATTAGCTATCGCGACATCGTCTCGATACGTGTATTTTTTCATATAACGTCTCGGAGATTCTCGCAGACAGAGCGACATGTCTCCAAGGGCGCCCATAGAACTTCTTCCAGGGGGGGGGGGGGGGGGTGCAAGGCAAAAAGTTTATAAAATAACTACCCACTCCATTTAGAGTCTGAACTTATAGTTGAAATTTGAACGTAAGTTCGTTAACGGACACAATCGTTCTACTCTTTCGGGTCCATACAAAGGCCTTTAAATATGCGTTCAAGAATACTAGCCGATAACTTCGGAACGCTTAAATCGCTCAAATCCCAGTCGTAGAGGTGCTTGTACATGAGCAATTTTTCAAACAACTAATTGTCCGACGACTATTGTCAAAATTAGTGGAGCGATTAATGAATGGCGGCAATATTTCGACAATGTGGATATGTTTTCATAGATTGCTGATATTTCTCGCCCTATACTCGTAGTCTCTGTATTTGCAAGAAAAACTTATCTCTTTCACTTCCATGCTTCATCACTTTATACAGAAACCGAATTTTATTTTTAAATTGCAATTGGTTCGTGAGATATTGTAATCAAAAGTTGTTCATCCCCTCTGGAGGTGTTTTTCCTAACTATATAGAACGCCTTCTGCTACAAAGTTGAAACTCGGTATGTATGTATATGTAAATGAACCAGGAAAGTAGATAAAAAAAATCTTAAATATCCATTAGTGTTTGGAAGGAGGTCGAAAAATATTATCAGGGAAAATGAAATGCACATATTTTCAGGATTTTCGTCATATCTATTAGGTCTTCCCAAATATTGAATTTATTTTTATCTTACGGATTTTTCATATACATACTCGTAAATAGGGATGTTCGATTTCGATTCGATTAATCGACTAATCGATTAATTTTAAGAAAAAAATAGATTTTAGCAATCGATATGAGTGTTGTCGATTAATCGACATAATCGATTAGTTAACGTTAATTAATCGAACGAATTTTAACAGTTAAAAGATTCGATGCACGATAGATTTTCCTACATTAGTTAACATAAAATTAGCTGATAGCACTGATCTGAATGTCAAGTTAACTGCAAATGTGTTAAATATTACGATACCTTCGAGTATCGTATTCGTACCATCTAGTATAATCCGGTTGCAATTCGCGAGGCGATCACTATATTAAATGGCGAAACAGTTGGAGTTCCACGTCTCCTCTTTTTTCGATGGAATCCGAACCTTCATCATCAAGGTAATGCAGCTGATCTTTGGGCGATCCATGATTCACTTGCGTGTCAGAGCGCTTCTTAAGCTCATGCAGATGAAGACCTTAATGGAATTTCTGAAGAGCTCAGTCAGTTTTTATGTCAACCTGTAGTGAATAGAACAAAACGTCCATATGAAATTTAGGAAACACTCAAGTTTCAATTTCCACGGACGCATACCCTTGCAATTAAATACTTTTCAGTAATTGCATCTTCGGTACCTGCAGAAAGATTGCTCTCAGAGGCTGGATTAATTGCTACCGATATGAGGAACAGGTTGACAGGTTCAAATTTATCAATGCTAATTTTTCTGTCGTCAATAGACGAAATGTTTTGGTTGTGAAGGAAGTAGAAGTACAAAAAATTAATTTTGAAATTAGTTTCTATGAAAAAATTTTATTTTATAAAAAATAGATATTTACGAAGAAATAATATCTACGAATTTTATTTCCATTATTTTATGTTTATTATTTTAATTTATTTACTTTGTTCTCAGTAGCATGGGATATTATTTATTTAACCATTAAAAAGAACATACATATATGTATGTACTTTTAAAAGTCATATTCAGACACATTTTTAACGAACATTTAGCGTCACAAGTGAGAGGAAAATAGAAAAAATCTTTACATACATATTCTACCCTCCATCCAGCATCCTCCACCTTCAACCCTCCGCAGGCCCGTGCCCATTGGCCTATTTTGCAGTGGGAAGTGAGTACCTTTTTTTTTTTTTTAGGTCATCACATCCAGTATGGTGGGAACAACATTGCAACATTCATCATCTTTACCATTTAGTAATGAGAATGCAAAACTACTACACCAAAAACGAACGACCTGCCGCTAAATCATATCAAATATTGAAATAACTCTCGAACCAGCAATTGTAAAATGATTTTGTTAATGCAGAAACGAAGTTTCATCGTAATCGGATGAATGATATAGGAAAGCATACGAAACAAACAAACAAAGAATTAGAGCACCAGGGTACTAAAATCACAAAAAAAATTGAAAAATGTAAAAAAAAAACAATTTGTTTTCATTCGATCGGTACCAAACTTCACAGGAACTATCCCGGAACTATTCTACACGTTCCCTGAGCGGTTTAGGAGTTCATAGGGAACATAGCCACATCCATACATACATAGTTAAATAGTTAAAATTTTATGTATGGACAATTAGTATGTTAAACGTATAATGAACCTAGACATTTAAATTCAAATCTACCTATTAAGTCTACATATACTTATACGATAACCCTGGGACTTAAGAATTATGCGATTATCGATTAATTGCTTAAATTCCATCAATTAATCGATTGATCTTAATCGAACATTTTAAAATAATCGATCATGCAACAATCGATTGTTGAGCAATCGATTCCCATCCCTACTCGTAAATATGTAGAAAGTGTTTTCATGATTTTCTTAAATTACTTTTTCATGAATTCTGCCATATCCCCCAACCCTGATATGATATCGACTATATCTCCACTTCAATGGCGTTGCGTAATGATCGCTTAAAACTATCATAGTTTTTAAGTTTTTGCCGTTTTTAACCCTAAGAGGGTATAAAAGGGTTGAACACGTTTTCACGAATTCCGTAATTTCTTTTAGAAGTGGTAAGAAATTGGATTGGTTTTTACTTTCTCGTGCTGTCTGGCAGGGGCCTAAATCTAAAATCTGTCAGGGGCCAGGGGCCAAATGGCTCAGAACATACGACTTTTTCCGAAAGGCACACATGCTTTTCATACAAGTTCGTCCTTTTTGTGTTTACAGATTGGGTAATCGTACGAATAATTAGTCTTAGGCTACGACTTTAAAATGTTTGTAATGTCTCGGTACGACCCCGTATACCAGTGAGTTGCACTGACTGGGGAGTACCTTTGGGTTACGGTAATTTGATTGGACTCTGAGCCTAATGTCAGCATACATGCATGGGTATGTTGATATGGTGAAAATTTTTCCAGTTCATTGAGCTGAGTGACAGCATTTTCACCAGTTCCCGAACCTGAGAAAGTGCGCCCAAATGGGGATTTCTTCTACAACTCTCGAGTTGAGAAGGAACCGCCCATTTTGCATGAAGGGACTAAATCTATTATTATTATTATTATTATTATTATTAATACGCTGGTTTTCCAATGATGATTTGATTTGATGTTTTTCTTAACTGGTATAAGGATAAATTGTCTTTAAGAAAACCGATGGGAACGTCATACTCGTATGCTTGTGACCATGGATTTAATAGCGAAGAAGTTGAAAAAATGTTTGACATCTTACGTCACCCAGGGGACCATATTACCAACACATTTTATGATATTGTTAAATTGGAGTCTTGAAAAATATAATTTAACTCGTTTTTTGCCATTTAATTTAATTCAGATTATACAAATTTATACCAATGAAATGAAAACTAGGTCATTTATGTGACCATCTGCGAAAAACACGAAGTTAAAAGGGGAAAAGTCAATATTCTTAACTTTTTTTTTTAATTTTGATAACTATATTCTCTATCCGGTACGACCATTTTTTGTCCCTTTTTGATTTTTCTTTCTTGAGAGGATTTTAATCGTTTGAAATCGTTTTTCGTTCGTGTAATTTGGCGTGGACAATACGCCTGCATCTTTCGCTGTCTATCAGCGAACTAATTTTGATTTTAGAGAAAAAAATAGTGTTCTATGTTTTCAAATTATTTCAAAGGCATAACTATTAAAAATCAATAATTTTTTCATTGATTTATCTTCTAGAAATACCAATTAATTATACTATCTATGATACTTTTCAATGAAATGTGGTCTTCATATGTAATTCTTGCCAAGAAAATCGTGAAAAATTGCTTCAGTTTGACTTCATATATTATTAACAGAAATGAATTTTTTTTTTAAATTTTCTTTATGGAAGGCCTTGTTTAAGTTTTTTTCTAGCATTATATTAATGAAAATGACATGTTAATTATTTAAGAAATAGGAAATATCGGTTTAAAAAATTCGAAGTTACGCATTTTTTTGCCATTAACTTGAAATATTTGTTAGAAAACAGTCATAAATCATCAAACTTGGTCGTACCGGACTCATGGCGGCTTAACAATGTCTTGTACTGCAATATTTTATAAGATTGATAATACAGTAGATACCGCTTATTGTAACCACTTTGGGACCAGCCAAAAACAGTAACATTACTCGGTTTATAACAATAGACGAACGAAAAACGAACGTTTGTGGAGAATGGTACCCAACTGTTTTGATAACAAAATCCGGGTTATATCATTATCCCGGATTAAAATAAGCTGTATCTATAGAGAATTTTCTCGATTTTCGTCGCAATTGTCACTTTTGCAATATCTGTTTTGCACTTATTGCCGTCGAGAATATATTTTCCGCCAAACCTACACAATTTTAGTTTGAAAAATATGTAGGTACTTACCTTAAATATTATAATAGAACGAATATTCCAATTTTAGAATTTTAGAATTTAATTCCGATGATCTACGGTGTAGATATTCCTTCCTTTCTGTACGTTCTTGATCTTCCTTGATTATTGTGAATAATTTCTTTAAATAATTATTTGCTTCGATTAAAAACCACCAAAAATCTTTCTTGTTCTTTCTATGAAATCGTAAAACAACTGATTTTCATTTCATTTCTTTTCTAACCGACCAAAGCTGTAATAAGTGCATTCCAGACACCCCTTCTAACGTTTCTAACCGAATGTGCAACAGGTGCAGATAAACACACACTCCCTCTTTCAAAGTAAATCATAAGCACATATGTAAGTATGTTTTCTTATGTGTGCACGATGACCTTCCATGATTCCAAAGTACACTCATACCTCGATATACGGCCTAGATATGCCTTATAAAAAGCGGTCGTATAGCGAGGCATGAGTGTACATTGCAATGTAAGGCATCGTGTACACATAAGAAAACATGAGCTATGCGGCCGCTCTTTATACGGCATATCTAGGCAGTATATCGAGGTATGGGTGTGGGACTATTCCAGAATTCATGAAAAAGTATAAAACCACTTCACATCCACTTACGGGTCGAATTTCGAAAAATCTTGAAAACACTTTCTGGGAAAGAAAGGAGAGAATTATTTTTCTGGAAGGGGCCAGAATTATTTTTCTGGGGGGTCCAAGTTGGGGTCTGGGGGGGGGGGGGGGGTCCCGGCCCCCCTGGCCCCCACCGCGCGCCTATGCAAGTGGGTGTAAGTAGGTTGCATATATTTTCACAGATTCTTACAGATTGCTTAAATCTGATGATATATCGAATTTCTATTTAATTCCTATGGTTTCGTATGCCATATACTATGCGCCAAAAAGTCAATTTCATGTACATATGCTTTTTAAAGCTTTGACTTCGACTTCTTAGGATTGATGAGATATTTGATCACTTTTCACTTCCACAGACTTTTTATATAATCGCCTACAAACTCATTTCACAATTTTTCGATATTTAACTTCCTAGGGTTTCACAATTTTTGCCATCCTTTAGTTCTGATGAGATATGAAATTGGTTGTTTCTATTTTAACTACTTTTATTTTTAGAACAAAATTAATTTTCCAAGAAAAGTCATAATCTCGAAACAACTGATGATATACTCTGATTTTGCTCGCTCCCGTACTTTGACCCGAAAAATAATAAAGTTTCGCCCAGACTAGACTATTGGCAGATTTTTAAATCGATAACATTACTTTATTGTTAAAATAATAAAGTAAAATGTACTTGAAAACAGTGGCAGATCCAGACCTTACTGTTGGGGGTGTCAGATTTTTTTTTAATTTGGCTATTTGATAAAGTTATGTGTGAATTTAGCTACATCGACAGCACTTAGCAAAAAAAGGGTCATCTGAAGAAGGGATTATATTGTTTTCACCGTATTATGGGTCATTCCATCAAGAATCGCCAAAGTTGTGACCTTATCATTTCTGATTCTCTTGAAAAATTTTGTAATTGAAGAACAAGTGAAAAAATAATTGAAATTCAAAGATTTGTTTCTATCTCATTTCTTAACTCACAAAAACAATTACAATCTTTAAAATAAGCCCTACTTTATTATTCAAGGATAAAAATTACCAGAGATATGAATTTTCAAAGGGGATTCTGATATCGTTTTGGGGAAATTTTTAACATACTGTATTTACCAAAAAACAATGAGATAGAAACAAAAAATTGAAATCATATTTTTTTTCACTAATTCTTCGAGTACACAAAATTTCAAAAGAATCGGCGATGATAAGGTCACACTTTTGGCGATTCTTGATTAAATTACCTTTTTTCTATAAAATTAATTGAGAATTCTCTTCGATTTTTTTAACCATTGAGATTCCAAGTTAATTTTTTGATATGTTTTGAAAAACAGTATAACCCATAAAATATAAAAAAATTAAAAAAAAAACGTATTGTGAGATAGGTATTTCAGGATAAATGACAAAATCGTTATCATTGAAAAAAAAAATGCCAGGGATAGTTTTGCGACAATCTCACCCTTTAAAATAAGCCCTATTTTATTATTCCAGGATAGAAATTACCAGACATATGAATTTTCATAGAGGACTCGGATACCATTTTCTCAAAAAATAGAATTTCAATTCTTTTTTTCATTAGTTCTTAAGGTACAAAAACGTTACAAAAAAGTAATGAAAAATCTTGTGAAACACACGCTTGGTCGTTCGATTTGGAAATAAACTGCATGAGTAGTGGTGCCTGATCTGATTCTTCTTAAGTACGCGGGCTTGGTCAATTCCGGAAAAGGGCTAATTATCTAAGTCTACAGCTTGATTTGATATTCATTTTAGTGTCATTACTGATAACTAAAGTCGAGGCATGAAAGATGTGTACAATAATTGTACATTGAACGAATGGTAAAAGTAAATGCAACATAGTTTGGTATATAAAGTATGATTTTTCTCAACTTTTAGCGATGGTCAAATCCAAGGGGGGGGGGGGGGGGGGGGGGGGGGTCAAGTGCCTCTTCTCGCCCTCCCTGTGAATTCAGGGCGGGAGTGCCCCTTCTTGCTCACCCCCCTGTGGGCGGCGATGCATGTCTCCAAGAAATCTGCGAGATTCTCGCAGATTCCAATAATAATATATTTCTAGCCAGAAATTTACCTGCTCTCAGCTCTTGCAAAAAGAGAGCTGCAGGCCCTGAAAAAAAAACTTCAAAAATACATTTTTTCGATACTATTTATAAAAATTATACATTATCTGTAACCAAACAATAGCGCCAATCTAAATTACAAAAATTTAAAAAATATGAGGAAATTGGTTAATGATATACTGCATTTAAATTTTGACCATCTTCAAGAGTATTCACCAAGCATTCATTCAATTTTATCCAGTTTCCATTTCCTATTAATTTTTATAAAGAAAGGTAAGCTTTCGAATTCAAAACATTGCAAAACAGATACCGGATTTTCCAATACGTTTTCCCGTCACGAAATGCAAGAGTATACTTGTCTTCCCAGAGGTCCTTAATTCACAATTTCTTCAATTCCGCTCTCTAATAAAAAAAACTAAACTACACAAAACAATAAATAATTTAATGAAATAAAAAATATGAATGACAATAATTTTATGTCATTAATTTATTTTGTTACTATCATCACAAAAACAAACCGCCAGATGGTATCGTTACTTTTTTCTAAACCTTGCGACACTTTGTTCATGTTGAATAAAACGTCGGGAAAGAGATACGTTACCAACTGGGTTGTTAAGCCCCAACCCCCGTACGCCACTGACACACTCAAGAATCTGTTTCCTATTGACAAATATACCATGTGCTCTGGTGGCAAATTTTGGAACTACATATGGTAGACAGAAAGTGGCAGTTGCTCAGTTGGTCGCGTCTGCGAGAATCTCGAAGGCTATGGCGGCCTGTCTGCGAGATTCTTCGAGACGTCTTATGGGAAAAATACACGGTATCGGGACAAATGCTCCCCGAATCTCGAAGACATGTCTGCGAATGTCTCGATAGAAAAATGGCTTTGGTAATAGCGCCATCTGTTCGATGATTGCGTTTTGTGATAAAAGCTCGTACTCGTATGAATATTTCGCGGAGATTGCCATCGGCTGGAAATAAGAAAGGGGGTTATGAAATGAAACGTGCAGGCAGGGGCGAAGTTACCTTACTGCAATATAATAAATATAAAAAACTAATAACGAATTGACACATTTCCAATCACTTCACATCGCACTTGTGTCGTTTTACTGAAACCGCACTTGAACTGTAACTTTTCGCGTATTTAATTTTTATCGTGTAAGTCGCGGATGACATGCGCTCGGAGTGATGCGGCTGGTTTTTGCCTTACAAATAGATCATGGTGGGAGCACATGTTTCTATTGCTATTTCTTTCTATCTAGTGATGAAGAAAGATAAGCAATATGACTCCAAACCATCGAGATTATGTCTCTTAAGAGACAAGCGACCGACTTGGTGCATGTTATTTTCAGACAAAATTGAGATTGAGCTCAAATAAGAGGGTTTTACTACAAAATATTACTTCAAGTGAACTTAAATTATTGTTATAATTGAGTAAGAAGGACATATATTTCATAACATATCAAAAACAAAATTTTTTTTTTTAAGAAATCAATACTAAAATAAAAGAAAAAAGTATTGAAAAAATGGTCTAAGTTCTTTTCAAATGATTTAATAGTTATTTCAAATTTCTTTCTCCTGGAATATTAAGCATTTGAGAAAATATTTCAAAGTTTATACCTCCCATTCATATAGAAAAATTGTTCATTTTCTGACTTCGTTGTGCGGAATTGCGCCCATGATTTTCAAAATGCAGAACCGGAAATGAGCACCTTATTATCAACCAAACCGATCGCCATCAATCTTTATCATGTCTTTCATAATGAAATTAAGAGAGAATCGAAAATTCACCGAGCTCCGAATCGTAAAAATACACTTGTTGTGTTTGAGGCCTTGGAAAAACTATTTTGACTTGAGAAAGTCAAAATAGTCAAAGGATGGGTAAAGGTTCGGGACAGAAGGGCCAATTCCACCTAAGTCCGAATTGGTGGCTGAGTTCAGCTGGTGCGACGCTCTTGATGGCGGCCGGGACTAGCTACGGCAGTGTGGGGGGGGGGGGGGGGTACTTGCTCAAACTCAGGCCATTAAACCCTAGGCCTGTACAACAAAAATTGTAAGCGCCGACTTATCCAAGGGTAGGTAAAAATTGGGATTATTTTCCCAATTGGTCGTGAAAGACCAAGAAGCGGTTGGATGGCGCGGCTCCGCGATCTGTCAGGGCGCTCTGGTGTTAATAGCGCCCTGCTCTGCCCACCCTACCTCAGCCACGACTGTCCTGTAACCATTTTGTGTCGTGGCCCCTTTTTGAGGTTTGGGGCTTAGGAGCTAAACGTCCGGGTTCATTTTATACTTGGCCTTCTAGCCGTTCATTGTTTTACCAAAAAAAAATATCATGCAAAAGAAAACTGAAAAAAAAAAAAAACGCACCAAAGAAACAAAAGCAATGTAATCAACCGAAATGGAATAATAATTTAAAATAAAATTCAACTCACCCCATTTACTTCCTTTCCGCTTTCAGCATTTCACGTTTATTTAATTTAGTTTTATTATTTTTTTTTTTTTCTTTATTTTATTTTATTTCATTTTGAGTTACTTTGTCTTATCCGGTCCTGTCATGACAGTATTTTTATTCCTTACTAAATTTAATAATTTATTCCTACATTTAATTTCATCTCCTAATTTTTCCCTTTCTTTTATTTCATTCCTAAAAATTCCTATCTAGTCTTCTAAAGTTATTACGTCATTTTCTAATCTATTTTTTTTTCTCAAAATTCTATATATTCATTTTTTTCTCTTCCCCTTTCTTTCCTTCCCTATATTCTAATTCATTCTGTTCTACATTGCGTTTATCTGTTTATAATTCTATTTATTCGTTTGTAATTTATTTATTTTTTTTTTTTTTTGTAAATTTATTTATTTATTTGTAAATTCAATTTATACGTTTTGTAAATTTTTTGTATACGTTTTTGTAAATTTTATTTATTCGTTTTTGTAAATTGTATTTATTCGTTTTTGTAAATTTTATTTACATAATCTACTCGTTCATGACATTATTTATTTTATACTTCTACTTCACTCGTTCATTGCTCAATCACTTTGTTTAAAAAAAAAATCGCCGCATTCAGGATGCTCAATTACAGTGCCAGTGCACGCATATTTCTCTTTGCATTTAAGTTCATAGAGCGAAGATTTTTCCGCGCCACATTTAAATCGACGCAATCGATAATTAGATTACTGAGGTTGTCGCAGATTACAATTATTTTCAGATAAGACGTGGCACAATTTAAAGCGACCGAATCAGAATGCAGCTTGAGGTCATCAGGGTCAATGGAATGTGGGTTGGCGGTATTGAGCCATCGAGGAGACGATAAAATAATCGCACGCTTTCGTATGGAAACGTCGAATCGCCTGTTTTCCTATTTGTAAATTTTTCGGAGGAAGGTATCAGGCGTTTTAATGGAAGTGCGTCGACGATCCTTTGGCGTGTTGACTTTTGATGCGTCGACGAGTCGTTTAGGGAAGATTTTCGGTGAGGTGTTTACTTCTCCAGGGTGTCCCAAGTCGAAAATATGACTCACTCGTGACATACGGCACCATTTGTCATAGCGGAGCACCAGCTGTACGTTCTACGATAATTGCTATCGTCGAGTCAAGCCGATTATCTTATTTCTCCTTGAAACTGTCAACGAATTTGACAAGCGCACTTGGGCCTCGACATACGACCGACGAATTTTCGATTACGACGAACAGTTTAGAATTCGTCCAGCGCAGACTAAAACTCAAAACAGCGACAAAACGAACCAGAAATTTGGACGGACACGAGGGTTTTTCCGTTTTCGTTGTTGTTGTTTTTGCAACAATTTGGAAATTTTTTTTTTTTTGATGACGTTTCACGAAGTCGGGCTGCGGTATTTTCTTTGCGATTTTTAGCCGCACAGTTAGCGTTCGTGCGATTCGCGTGCCTCCAGAACCTTTTGCTGGTGCGATCAGATCGATTGATCCACTTTTCGGGGTAAATTTACCAATCGGACTAGCGCGACGTGAAATTTCACACAAGGTTAACGGATTATATTTTCCTTTGTACACGCGGAGTTCAAAGGCCTATCCAATGCGCACTTTCTTTCGCAATTTTCTTGCACTTTGCGACCCACAATCGACCGAATTTCTACCGAAAACACTCCACGGACATGTTCCGGACAATGTTTCTTGATTTTCGCTTTTATTTTTTTAATCCGAAACCGACTGAAATTCGACCGAGCAAAAAAATGCCGCTCCACGTTCGCTAACCTCCAAGACCTCGCGTTTTCTTCCTTCTCTTTCTGTCGCACCGGCCTCTACCGAATCGCTGAACTTTCTTTCCAGCCAAGCCGGTTTGGTTGTTCGTTCCAGTGCTCGCCAGTGCTCTCAAATGCTTCGATATATATTTTCCTCTCGAAGCATTTGCAAGCACCTGAAAAGAATTTCTGGCGGCACTCAACAACATAGGCGATTCGCCGATGGTTTCCATCGCCGAAACGACTACGAAAAGTGGCCGCGTAGAAGAGTCTTGTGCGCACGACTGGGTGCCGGGCAATCGGTGTACTCCCTCGGATCACTGCCGCAGATCCTTGGAGTGGTAAGTCCCCAGACGTTTGCCTCCTAAATCCTCCAATTCGTAACGTGAGTTACCTAGCACACGACGAATTCTGCACTTGAGGAACTTCTTTGCCAGCTTGGCGTTATAGTTCTGCGCGGCTGTGGACAAGGAAAAATTTCTTCGGAATACCTCTTGACCTACACAAAATTGTGTTTTAGCAGCACGCAGATTATAACGCCTGCTGCTGTCCTCATGTGCGACCCTTATTTTCGTCTGCGCCAGTTGCCTCACGATAGGGATTCCCTCTCGAGGTCGGAGCCGTACATTTGACTCTCCCAACGCTCGCAAATGCTTCAGCAGTTCGTAGTCCTTCCCGTGCAACATCATATGATTACCGAACAAAACCTGATAAGGAGAAAATCCAGTGGCTTGGTGGAGTGAGCTACGAAGAGCACATCCAATTTTGCTTAGACTCTCATCCCATCGTGTTTGGTCGTCAGTGATGAATGCTCGAATTCCGGCCAGGATGGACTGATTGACACGTTCCGAAGCATTCGCTTGCGGTGAGTAGCTCGGGGTGTACAGGTGTTTAACTCCGTATTTGTTCAGCATGGTGTTAAACACATTCGACTTAAATTGAGAGCCATTATCGGAGAGGATCGTCTCAGGTGTTCCAAACGTATGGAAGACCTGCCCCTCCAAGTAGTTGGTGATCTCTTCAGCAGTGATCCGCCCCAAAGGATGTAACATGGGAAATTTAGTGAAATGATCCAAGACGATCAAGATCGCGATCTTACCCCGTTTGGTACGCGGATATGGTCCAAGTACGTCGATATACAGATGTTGGAATGGCTGATCAGTCTGGAACGGTTCTCCCATAGGCGCTCGTAGAGGTCTGTTCGGGGACTTTGTCTCTTTACAAGTGTCGCACGCCAGAACGTAGGTGCGTACTTGTGTAGCCATTCCGGGCCAGTACAAAAATCGCCTGACTCGCTCTAGCGTTTTGGCATAACCACCATGGACCGTGGTGTCCGCCTCGTGCGCCTGAGCGATCGCAGCTGACGTAAGACTTGATGGAATCCATAATTTCCAGGTTCTGTCTTCAGCAATCGGGTCACCGTTGTGAGGCTCTGTGCGCTTATACACGAAGCCGTCTCTCACGCATACGTCAGGAAGCCGATCAGCATTCGCATCGACAGTGGACACTAATTCCTTATATTCTTTGCCAGAGAATTCTGGAGAATCCATGTCCACCATCGGTGCCACGTCGATCAGCGCATTTAATCCCTCTTCGTATACACGAAAGAGAGCGTCGGGTACAACATTCAGGCTCCCTCGTCGGTGCTCGATTGTGAAGTCGTAACCTTGCAGTTTTAAACTCCATCTTGCCAACCGTCCTTGTAGGTCTTTCTGCGACATGAGCCATTTGAGACTTGCGTGATCCGTAATGACTTTGAACGCAGTCCCTTTTACATAGGCTCGAAATTTTTTCACGCTCAACACAGCTGCATAACATTCAAGTTCGGTTACGCTGTAGTTGCGTTGAGCGGAAGTGAACTTCTGTGACATATACGCCACTGGAGATTCCGATCCGTCGTCGTTTTCCTGAAAGAGAACGCTACCCACCCCTGATTTACTGGCGTCGCACTGGATTACGAAAGACCTCTTAAAATCAGGATTGATTAATAAGGGGGCTTTCGTCAACAAGTCTTTCACTAATAGGAAGGAAGTTTGTGCCTCTGTAGTCCAAGCAAACCGGTTGGACTTCTTTAGAGTGTCTGAAATTGGTGAAACAGTCGCAGCAAAGTTGGGAACGAATCGTCGATACCAGCCTGCCATACCAAGGAAGCGTCGTACTTGACGTGCGGACTTAGCCGAAGGGTAATCGACGATGGCTGAAACTTTGTTGGGATCAGTTTTCAAGCCTCCTTCTCCAACGATGTATCCGAGATATTTCACCTCTCTCAGACAAAACTTACTCTTGTTGACGTTGATAGTCAAGCCAGCCTTTCGCAAACATTCTGCGACTTCAGCCAATAAAACCAGATGTGAATCGAAATCTTCAGAAATTAACAGCAGATCGTCCAAATATACGAATACCTGCTCCTTCAGCTCGGGTAGGATGACCTTGTCCATCAAACGACACATCCTTTGCGGCGCGTTGCATAGCCCAAAAGGCATGCGAGTGTAGTGATATAGAGGCCGGCCAGGAATGGTAAACGCTGTATACTCCCTGGATTTGTTCTCGAGAGGAATCTGCCAAAAGGCGTCTTTGAGGTCCAGGTTAGTAATGAAATTGGCTCGCGGCAAACGACTTAAGATACCACCAATGTGTGGTAATGGATATGCATCCTTCTTCGTCACACTATTGACTTTGCGCGAGTCCAAACATAACCTGACCTTGCCTGGCTTCCTCACGAGAACCACAGGCGAGCTCCATGCACTCTGGCTATAACGCCAAGTGCCCTCATGCGATCGATCTCGTCATATAAGAGTTTTTGGATCGCAGGAGACACAGGATAATGTCGCTGTTTGATGGGACTTGCATCACCAACGTCTATACTGTGTTGTTCGACGTTGGTCACACCGAGTCCGTATACTTCGTATGATGGAAATTTGGACTTTACCATTTCCAACCTCTTTACATCTGTGGGCGTTAAATGGTGGGCATCCGGAGCTATCAGTTGCGATGCAGTATCGGGAGTATCGACCGCGCTGATAATGCTAGGAGCTAGTTGGAATGATCGCCAGAAATCTACCCCCAGGTACAATTTCTGCGACAGGCTCGGCCAGATGTATAGTGTAATGGGTTTGGTAATACCACGAAAAGTAATATCGGTAGTTACTGTGCCCAATACCTTTTGCGCTGCACCATCAGCGGTCTTCACCTCATGACAGACCGGTCGATAATTCACCTGTGCATCATGAAGACGTTGTAAAGCGTTTGCCCCCAGGCAACTGATGCTCGCCCCACTATCGAGGAGTCCTTCAACGTCCACTCCGTACAAGGATACAATGGCGTATGGACGTATGTCCAACGGATTGGTAATGATGGTAGAGAGAATCGCTTTCTTTTTTTCACGCACCATCCTCCAGAACATACGAAGACGCAAGATTGACTTCCTGCGACCGGATCCACTCATCAGTGCTGATACCTGATCAACACTTGCGACTGGAGTAGGTCCGAAAATTCGCTCCCGCGCCTCCATATACTCTTTTAGCCGAAGATGGTATGGCTTGAGAGGGTGGTGGGAATGTCGTCTTGGATTTTGATCTGCGATAAGTTCATCCTCAAGCCGGGAAACTGCCGGCTCCGTCATATCGCTTGGTCTTGTTAAAATTTTTACGTGCGGGGTGTTGATCGTCGATGAAATGGGTTTGGATGATTTTACGTTAAGAGGATGGGAATTGGGTTCTGAAAATGTGGTAGGTAAGGTATTAAAATTTGGAAGGGTATTGGTAGGGGTTGAAAAATTGGGTAAAGTTGTTTTATTTGGGAGGTCTAGATGAAATTGGGGCGTGGAATTGGAGTGGTGAACAAATTTTCCTACTGCTGTCGGGATGCAGTGTTCGGACGGGAGGGACCCGCTGTCCTTCCGTCCCTTCGGCCGTTTCCCGCCTTGCAATGGCTGCAGTTGGGCTTTAGAACGTCAGCCCGCCCACATCCGAAGCAGAAGATGCCCTTCGCAGGTTCCGCACATTCACGATACCCATGTCCTTCCTTCTTGCAATTCCAGCAAATCCAGGGGTTCCATAGTCCGGCCAAGTCGACGGAAGAAGTCGTATCCGGATGTTCTTCCACAACTGGCTCCTGTATTTCGTGGACTCTGGCCTGATTCCAAGGGGATGGTCTGGTGGCTTTTCGCGTGTCTTCCACTTGCACTACGAGTCGACGTAGTTCGTCCATCGTAAGTACTGAGTAGAAGCACAATTGTTGCTGTGTGCTACCCACCAGATTTCCGCGCACCAGAGCCACAAATTCGGACTCAATCATGGGAGCGCTCAGCAGTGAACGAAGCTCCGTCATGTCTTGTTCGAAGGACATGAAGGGCTCGTGTGGCGCTTGTCGTCTACCAAGCATCTGCTTCCGTAACCCCCAATCCGTGCTGCGCTCTCCCCAGACCTGCAAGAATGCTACCTTCAGAGTATCCCAAGACGAGTTGTTATTGGACCGACGCCACAACCAATACCACTTGTTGGGCCTACCATCCAGCAGCAGATGGAAGCCCTGCGTCAGCAGATCTAAATTGCCGCGCAAGTCGCTCATCGCGAGAGTCTCGGCCCGAAAAATCAGCTCCTCTGCACGTAGGAGTTGGCTATCCCCGTTAAAACACAAACGCCAATGCCTTAATGGGCTGTAGGAATTTCTTGTACGATGATTAGGGCAACGCGATCGCTGACCAACGCGGCCGCTCCGGTCCGCTGATCTGCCCTCCCAGCACGCGAGTCTCCCTCTGCTGCCGAATAATGGGCCCCCACCGGTCTCTGAGACGCCTGCTCTTCCCGAAAAACCCTTCTCATCAACTCTATTAGTTGTTCCACTCCCAGTTCAGTTCGTACCACTGGTGAACGTGTACGCCCTGGCGCTGGATTCGCCGTAGCCGGGATACCGGCGTCGTGTACATCGGACCAACGTGGTCGTTCGCCTACTACCCTGTCTTGTGGTTGTATGATTGGATTCGCGAGCTGGTTTACCCCCTGCTCTTGACCAATAGAACCGTCAGGGGCGTAAAAGACCCCACCGCCGACCGTTTCCAGCGGAAAATCTAGATTTAACCGCCTTGGTGAAAGTCCGCCGGCCGCTGACTTAGCTCTGCTGCGTGTCACGGCTCCGGTTCTCGCTGTGGCGCCCTCCACGCCCCTAACCGACCAATAGTCCTGCGGCTCTAGTGCCTGGCGACAATTGGGACACGTTTTGTGGCGCAGCACCCACTCTTCCACACAATTTAAGTGAAAAGTGTGCCCACATTTCGTTCGCGCTTCGTCTTCGCCCCCCACAGTATGTTGGCACATCGTACATATCTCGTCAGTTCGCCCCAACGGCGACCGGGTCAGTGGCATGGCTACAGGTGAATGAACTAGTGAGTGACTGAACGGGTGATCTATTCAAAGGATGAGTGATCAGATAAAATGTAGTGGAATGGTCAAATATTTGATACAAATGTACGACAGACTAAGAATGAATGTATGTTGGGAAAATATAAAGATGAATGAATTGAGTAAATCGTTGACTGAATTTTTCAATGAATGAACGATTGACTGAATGAACTGTGCGTATAATAATGAACGAATCGGATAATATGGCTTAATGTGATTAACTGTGTCTGAAATTTAGTACAAGCGGACGAATTTTAATTGAAATGAATGGATTTAAGAGTAACTGGTGAACGAATACTCGACGATTGTGCTTCCAAGTAGATTGCGTTTTGACTAAAAAAAAAATAATGAACAAAATGAACGAATGATTAATTGAATAATTCTATATGCGTTTTTGTATGAATTAGCAACGAGAGAAAAAAAAATGAACCCTCACGTTTCGCAACTTTTCCCCTCCCCTCAGTATGCAGAACAAATCGCGAAGCCGATCCTGCTCTTTCCCGACTCATTGGGAAAATCCGGAACGCGATTAAATTTCAACAAAAAAAATGGGGAAAAATAGCAATCAAAAGAAAATCAAAATAACAAAAATCTACGTTAAAATGTAGTCAAAAGACTTAACAAAACAACTCTAATTACGAAGAAAAAATACTACGTTAGTTCAAAAAAAATTATTCTACGTTAAAAGGTACTCTAAAAGGAAGGATAAGGAAATAAGGTACTTAGCAAATTTTCGACGAAATTTCCTATCTTCAAACTCACCAATATTTTACAAGTATTTATCCCAATTGTCTGACGACACGCCCGCCAAGACAGGGCATGCCCAGCACTCAAAAGGGTACTTGCAAAACAAAAGTGGAAAGAATCAGAAAGAATACGTTTATCCAACTTGCATCACATCAATCTCGTATACAGACAATATTTCCCTTTCCTATGGAACCGAATTGGCGCCTAGAGGTTGCCAAAACGGTTCGTCAATAGGATCGTTCCATATTGCCAGGTTCGATGAAATGTTTTGCTGTTGAAAATCTGAAAAGCTTGTACACTTGGACTTTGATTGCCGTTCAGGCGAAAATTCTGTCGCAGAACGACTAAGTTTTTAGTCCTTTTGCCCACCAACTTTTTGTACGGAATTTTTCTGACTCGCACGTGTTGATGAGCTACGCTTTGTGCACTAAGCGTAGCGGTGGCTAGCCCCACGTTGGGCGCCATTTGTTGTGTTTGAGGCCTTGGAAAAACTATTTTGACTTGAGAAAGTCAAAATAGTCAAAGGATGGGTAAAGGTTCGGGACAGAAGGGCCAATTCCACCTAAGTCCGAATTGGTGGCTGAGTTCAGCTGGTGCGACGCTCTTGCTGGCGGCCGGGACTAGCTACGGCAGTGTGGGGGGGGGGGGTACTTGCTCAAACTCAGGCCATTAAACCCTAGGCCTGTACAACAAAAATTGTAAGCGCCGACTTATCCAAGGGTAGGTAAAAATTGGGATTATTTTCCCAATTGGTCGTGAAAGACCAAGAAGCGGTTGGATGGCGCGGCTCCGCGATCTGTCAGGGCGCTCTGGTGTTAATAGCGCCCTGTTCTGCCTACCCTACCTCAGCCACGACTGTCCTGTAACCATTTTGTGTCGTGGCCCCTTTTTGAGGTTTGGGGCTTAGGAGCTAAACGCTCGGGTTCATTTTATACTTGGCCTTCTAGCCGTTCATTGTTTTACCAAAAAAAAATATCATGCAAAAGAAAACTGAAAAAAAAACGCACCAAAGAAACAAAAGCAATGTAATCAACCGAAATGGAATAATAATTTAAAATAAAATTCAACTCACCCCATTTACTTCCTTTCCGCTTTCAGCAATTCACGTTTATTTAATTTAGTTTTATTATTTTTTTTTTTTCTTTATTTTATTTTTTTTCATTTTGAGTTACTTTGTCTTATCCTATCTAGTCTTCTAAAGTTATTACGTCATTTTCTAATCTATTTTTTTTTTCTCAAAATTCTATATATTCATTTTTTTCTCTTCCCCTTTCTTTCCTTCCCTATATTCTAATTCATTCTGTTCTACATTGCGTTTATCTGTTTATAATTCTATTTATTTGTTTGCAATTTATTTATTTTTTTTTTTTTGTAAATTTATTTATTTATTTGTAAATTCAATTTATACGTTTTGTAAATTTTTTGTATACGTTTTTGTAAATTTTATTTATTTGTTTTTGTAAATTGTATTTATTCGTTTTTGTAAATTTTATTTACATAATCTACTCGTTCATGACATTATTTATTTTATACTTCTACTTCACTCGTTCATTGCTCAATCACTTTGTTTAAAAAAAAAATCGCCGCATTCAGGATGCTCAATTACAGTGCATATTTCTCTTTGCATTTAAGTTCATAGAGCGAAGATTTTTCCGCGCCACATTTAAATCGACGCAATCGATAATTAGATTACTGAGGTTGTCGCAGATTACAATTATTTTCAGATAAGACGTGGCACAATTTAAAGCGACCGAATCAGAATGCAGCTTGAGGTCATCAGGGTCAATGGAATGTGGGTTGGCGGTATTGAGCCATCGAGGAGACGATAACATAATCGCACGCTTTCGTATGGAAACGTCGAATCGCCTGTTTTCCTATTTGTAAATTTTTCGGAGGAAGGTATCAGGCTTTTTAATGGAAGTGCGTCGACGATCCTTTGGCGTGTTGACTTTTGATGCGTCGACGAGTCGTTTAGGGAAGATTTTCGGTGAGGTGTTTACTTCTCCAGGGTGTCCCAAGTCGAAAATATGACTCACTCGTGACATACGGCACCATTTGTCATAGCGGAGCACCAGCTGTACGTTCTACGATAATTGCTATCGTCGAGTCAAGCCGATTATCTTATTTCTCCTTGAAACTGTCAACGAATTTGACAAGCGCACTTGGGCCTCGACATACGACCGACGAATTTTCGATTACGACGAACAGTTTAGAATTCGTCCAGCGCAGACTAAAACTCAAAACAGCGACAAAACGAACCAGAAATTTGGACAGACACGAGGGTTTTTCCGTTTTCGTTGTTGTTGTTGTTGCAACAATTTGGAAAATTTTTTTTTTTTTTTGATGACGTTTCACGAAGTCGGGCTGCGGTATTTTCTTTACGATTTTTAGCCGCACAGTTAGCGTTCGTGCGATTCGCGTGCCTCCAGAACCTTTTGCTGGTGCGATCAGATCGATTGATCCACTTTTCGGGGTAAATTTACCAATCGGACTAGCGCGACGTGAAATTTCACACAAGGTTAACGGATTATATTTTCCTTTGTACACGCGGAGTTCAAAGGCCTATCCAATGCGCACTTTCTTTCGCAATTTTCTTGCACTTTGCGACCCACAATCGACCGAATTTCTACCGAAAACACTCCACGGACATGTTCCGGACAATGTTTCTTGATTTTCGCCTTTGTTTTGTTGAAGTTGCGCGACAAGCGACGCTGTAATTTTGCGTGGTGCTGTACCACCGTTTGTTGAAGTTGCGCGACAAGCGACGCTGTAATTTTGCGTGGTGCTGTACCACCGTTATTGTGCTCTAAGTACACAGAACCCAGCCTGTATACATAAAACACGGCTGTGTGTATGGAGCGCAGTTGAGATGCTATCAACCTGACCCTGTAACGACACGGAAACAGGAATGGAATTTTGAATGCCATAAATGGCCATGAAGTGGGTGATTGGCGATCGAGCGATGAGAGATGTGTGCGTGTGCGCGTGCTACGACCCGCTAGGGAAAGAGACAGAGATCGATCTGGTGGTCGAGGAGTGAATCCGGAAATTCGAGAAAGGGAAGAGCTGTTTTCCGTGGAATTGGTTGGATTTGGGCTTAAATCATCGGGAGTTTAGAAAAAACGCGAAAAAATACCCAAGTTGCGTGTAGATTTGTTTGCTCTTCGAGATAATTAATTGGTTGATACTGTCGAATGGTGTAAACATCATTAGTTTTGATCGGAAACGTGTAAAATTGGAAGTGATCTAAATGCATAGCAACAGGAGGGAGATTTACCTCCATCCTGGCTCGAGAGGAATGATTGACGAGAGAGGGGGCGCGTTGTGAATTTGAAACGCGAATAGAATTTAAAACGCGAGGTAAATCAAAATTTAAAATAATTTAAAATGCAAGAAAAGCAAGTAACGAATCGAAGTGTAGTTAAAATTTAAAACGCGAGAAAATCAGAATTTAAAATGCAAGAAAACCAGTAACGAATCGAAGTGTAGTTAAAATTTAAAATGCAAGAAAATCAAAATTTAAAATGGAAGAAAATCAATTAAAATTTTAAAATGCAAGAAAATCAAAATTTGTGGCGCGTTGTGAATTTGAAACGCGAATAGAATTTAAAACGCGAGAAAATCAAAATTTCTAATAATTTAAAATGCAAGAAAAGCAAGTAACGAATCGAAGTGTAGTTAAAATTTAAAACGCGAGAAAATCAGAATTTAAAAGGCAAGAAAACCAGTAACGAATCGAAGTGTAGTTAAGATTTAAAATGCAAGAAAATCAAAATTTAAAATGGAAGAAAATCAATTAAAATTTTAAAATGCAAGAAAATCAAAATTTGTGGCGCGTTGTGAATTTGAAACGCGAATAGAATTTAAAACGCGAGAAAATCAAAATTTAAAATAATTTAAAATGCAAGAAAAGCAAGTAACGAATCGAAGTGTAGTTAAAATTTAAAACGCGAGAAAATCAGAATTTAAAAGTTAAAATTTAAAACGCGAGAAAATCAAAATTTAAAATAATTTAAAATACAAGAAAAGCAAGTAACGAATCGAAGTGTAGTTAAAATTTAAAACGCGAGAAAATCAGAATTTAAAAGTTAAAATTTAAAACGCGAGAAAATCAAAATTTAAAATAATTTAAAATGCAAGAAAAGCAAGTAACGAATCGAAGTGTAGTTAAAATTTAAAACGCGAGAAAATCAGAATTTAAAAGGCAAGAAAACCAGTAACGAATCGAAGTGTAGTTAAGATTTAAAATGCAAGAAAATCAAAATTTAAAATGGAAGAAAATCAATTAAAATTTTAAAATGCAAGAAAATCAAAATTTGTGGCGCGTTGTGAATTTGAAACGCGAATAGAATTTAAAACGCGAGAAAATCAAAATTTAAAATAATTTAAAATGCAAGAAAAGCAAGTAACGAATCGAAGTGTAGTTAAAATTTAAAACGCGAGAAAATCAGAATTTAAAAGTTAAAATTTAAAACGCGAGAAAATCAAAATTTAAAATAATTTAAAATACAAGAAAAGCAAGTAACGAATCGAAGTGTAGTTAAAATTTAAAACGCGAGAAAATCAGAATTTAAAAGTTAAAATTTAAAACGCGAGAAAATCAAAATTTAAAATAATTTAAAATGCAAGAAAAGCAAGTAACGAATCGAAGTGTAGTTAAAATTTAAAACGCGAGAAAATCAGAATTTAAAAGGCAAGAAAACCAGTAACGAATCGAAGTGTAGTTAAAATTTAAAATGCAAGAAAATCAAAATTTAAAATGGAAGAAAATCAATTAAAATTTTAAAATGCAAGAAAATCAAAATTTGTGGCGCGTTGTGAATTTGAAACGCGAATAGAATTTAAAACGCGAGAAAATCAAAATTTAAAATAATTTAAAATGCAAGAAAAGCAAGTAACGAATCGAAGTGTAGTTAAAATTTAAAACGCGAGAAAATCAGAATTTAAAAGGCAAGAAAACCAGTAACGAATCGAAGTGTAGTTAAGATTTAAAATGCAAGAAAATCAAAATTTAAAATGGAAGAAAATCAATTAAAATTTTAAAATGCAAGAAAATCAAAATTTGTGGCGCGTTGTGAATTTGAAACGCGAATAGAATTTAAAACGCGAGAAAATCAAAATTTAAAATAATTTAAAATGCAAGAAAAGCAAGTAACGAATCGAAGTGTAGTTAAAATTTAAAACGCGAGAAAATCAGAATTTAAAAGTTAAAATTTAAAACGCGAGAAAATCAAAATTTAAAATAATTTAAAATACAAGAAAAGCAAGTAACGAATCGAAGTGTAGTTAAAATTTAAAACGCGAGAAAATCAGAATTTAAAAGTTAAAATTTAAAACGCGAGAAAATCAAAATTTAAAATAATTTAAAATGCAAGAAAAGCAAGTAACGAATCGAAGTGTAGTTAAAATTTAAAACGCGAGAAAATCAGAATTTAAAAGGCAAGAAAACCAGTAACGAATCGAAGTGTAGTTAAAATTTAAAATGCAAGAAAATCAAAATTTAAAATGGAAGAAAATCAATTAAAATTTTAAAATGCAAGAAAATCAAAATTTGTGGCGCGTTGTGAATTTGAAACGCGAATAGAATTTAAAACGCGAGAAAATCAAAATTTAAAATAATTTAAAATGCAAGAAAAGCAAGTAACGAATCGAAGTGTAGTTAAAATTTAAAACGCGAGAAAATCAGAATTTAAAAGTTAAAATTTAAAACGCGAGAAAATCAAAATTTAAAATAATTTAAAATGCAAGAAAAGCAAGTAACGAATCGAAGTGTAGTTAAAATTTAAAATGCAAGAAAATCAAAATTTAAAATGGAAGAAAATCAAGTAACGAATCGAAGTGTAGTTAAAATTTAAAACGCTAAAATACATTAACGGATCTAAAATTTAAAACGCGAAAATCAATTAACGGATCTAAAATTTAAAACGCTAAAACGAATTAACTATTAATTATTAAAATGACTGACAAGGCCTAGACGGACGAACGAAATAATAAATGTCTAAAAATAAGCGCTAAATAATAAATGATTCGGAAATTGAAGGAGAATAAAACAAGAATGGGGCAAGTTCTTTTTGAGTCTTATTTTTTTTTCTGCTATATTTTTTTATTATATTTTTGCAGCACAGTTTTTTTTTTGGAATTTTTTTTTGCATATTTTGGGAGGTTTTTCCTTTATTCCTTTTTTTTGATCTCGTCAAGATGTTGAAAGGCTAGAAGGCCATATAGAATGAACTCGAGCGTTTAGCTCCTTCGCCCTGAACCTCAACAAGGGGCCACGACACAAAATGCTTACAGGACAGTCGTGGCTGAGGTAGGGTGGGCAGAGCAGGGCGCTATTAACACCAGAGCGCCCTGACAAATCGCGGAGCCGCGCCATCCAACCGCTTCTTGGTCTTTCACGACCAATTGGGAAAATAATCCCAATTTTTACCTACCCTTGGATAAGTCGGCGCTTACAATTTTTGTTGTACAGGCCTAGGATTTAATGGCCTGAGTTTAAGCAAGTACCCCCCCCCCCCCACACTGCCGTAGCTAGTCCCGGCCGCCAGCAAGAGCGTCGCACCAGCTGAACTCAGCCACCAATTCGGACTTAGGTGGAATTGGCCCTTCTGTCCCGAACCTTCTTTCTCCTTTCAATTATTTTGACTTTTTCAAGTTAAAATAATTCTTCCAAGGCCTTAAACACAACAAATGGCGCCCAACGTGGGGCTAGCCACCGCTACGCTTAGTGCACAAAGCGTAGCCCATCAACACGTGCGAGTCCGAAAAATTCCGTACAAAAAGTTGGTGGGCAAAAGGACTAAAAACTTAGTCGTTCTGCGACAGAATTTTCGCCTGAACGGCAATCAAAGTCCAAGTGTACAAGCTTCTCAGATTTTCAACAGCAGAACATTTCATCGAACCTGTATGGAGGCAATATGGAACGATCCTATTGACGAACCGTTTTGGCAACCTCTAGGCGCCAATTCGGTTCCATAGGAAAGGGAAATATTGTCTGTATACGAGATTGATGTGATGCAAGTTGTGATAAACGTATTCTTTCTGATTCTTTCCACTTTTGTTTTGCAAGTACCCTTTTGAGTGCTGGGCATGCCCTGTCTTGGTGGGCGTGTTGTCAGACAATCGGGACAAATACTTGTAAAATATTGGTGAGTTTGATGATAGGAAATTTCGTCGAAAATTTGTTAAGTACCTTATTTCCTTATCCTTCCTTTTAGAGTACCCTTTTAACGTAGTTTAATTTTTTTTGTAGAAATAACGTAGTTTTTCTTTTTGTACTTAAAATTTTTTTTCTAAGTCTTTTGATGACATATGTTAACGTAGTTTTATTTTGCTGATTTTTTTTATTTATTTTTGTGTTGCTAATTTTTCCCCAATTTTTTTTTCTTTGCAATTTTATCGCGTTCCGGATTTTCCCGATGGAGCGAGGAAGATCAGGATCGGCTTCGCGGTTTGATCTGCATATGAGGGGAGGGGAAAAGGAGCGGCAACGTGAGAGTTCATTTTGTTATTTTTTTTGGAAGTTCAACTCACAATATTTTGACAATCAGTCATACCAATTTTTTTTGTTGGCTCATTCAATCGTTCATTAATTCGTTCATTCCTTTTTTTTCACGATTCATTCTATATACACACATTTTTTTTTCTCACTCGAATCATTCATTTTTATAGTTTTTTTTTGACATACATCCATCTGTCACTCGTTCAATTGTTCGTTTATTCAGTTGACATTATCAATCACACACTCAGTCAGTCGAATTTATTCATCCCGTTCATTCACACATTCATTCATCGAGTCGCTCGGTCATTAGACATCCAACGAATTGCACATTTTGTTTTTTTTTTCAATCAAACCCAATCCGCCAACCAATCGATTTTGTTTCTCTTTCGAACACGGATATTAAACATGTCTCTGCTTCATTCACCAACGACGGGAGCAAATGGCATGTGCACAACATGTCGGGAGCCAATAGACGCAGAAAGTGAGGTGCGTACCAAATGTGGCCACCGATTCCACAAGGAATGTTTGGAGTTGTGGATCGTGGATAACCACAATTGTCCGAATTGTCGGGGATATTTGGGTCCTCAGGACTATTGGTCCACCTTGGGCGTCCGCTAATCCAGGCCCAATGACTCGCGGCAAAAAGAAGTCACAGGCGAATGCTCAAAGAGATGGTATGTCGCCTAGAAGGTTAAATTTAGATGTACCACCCGAGACAGGAGGCGGACGAGCCTTGTATGCCCCGGATGGATCAATAGTACCCGAATCCGACCTGATATTGACATTGGAAACGGAGACAGACAGGGTGGCGAGAGAAGACAGAGTGAGGTGGGCAGAGGTGAGAGACGAACCGCGGCCAGCGTCAGTATCCGCGCCGGCGGTGGCAGTAAATTCTTTGGGGGTGGATGATTTGGTGCGGCTAATACGCACAGTGTTGCGGGAAGAATTGGTTCAACAACAACCACGAGCCAATTTAAACGCAGGTTTGCCACCACCACCACCATCTCGTCGAGAAGCACAGGATGAATACGTGCGAATTCGGGGCCGACCGGCCCATGCGACCGCCCAGATTGGCGATCGCAATGGCAACGGCCCTAATATAAGATACCGCAACTCTGGTAGTCCAATCCGGCACTGGCGACTACGCTTCAACGGAGACAGCCATTCATTGCGAGCAGAAGAACTCGTTTTTAGGGCCGAAGCTTTAGCGATGGGAGATCTGGGCGGGCGAATGGACCTGTTAGCCCAGAATTTCCACCTATTGTTGGACGGGCGTCCCAACCAGTGGTACTGGCTCTGGAGGCGTTCTATAACAGATCTTCATTGGTCAGTCCTGAGACCTGCATTCCTTCAAGCCTGGGGCGAGCGCAGTTCAGACTGGGAAGTGCGTAGGCGGATGCTGGGGCGACGCCAAACGCCGAACGAGCCGTTCCTGTTATTTGAACAGGATATGACGGAACTCCGAACATTATTGCGCAATCCCATGTTAGAGGGCGAATTTGTCGATCTGGTGCGCGGGAACTTGCTGGCGAGTACGCAGCAACAGATGTGCTTCTACGAGGTTCACAATATGACACAGTTGCGTCATCTTGTGAACCGCGTAGAGGAGGTGCGGAAGGCTACGCGGGCAAGTTCTTGGCAGCAGGGAAGAATACATGAGATTGGCGATCCCCAGGCTGAAGTGGTAGCGGAGACCGAATCCGACGAAGTGGCCGGCCTATCCAAGTCTCTGACCTGCTGGAACTGCGGGAAAGATGGTCACGGCTACCGTGAGTGTGAAGAAACACCGAAAGGCATCTTCTGCTATGGATGTGGGCGGGCTGACGTCCTAAAGCCCAACTGCATCCATTGCAAGGCGGGAAACGGCCGAAGGGACGGAAGGACAGCGGGTCCTTCAGAGTGCATGGAGCTCGCCTGTGGTTCTCGTGAGGAAGCCAGGCAAGGTCAGGTTGTGTTAGGACTCGCGGAAAGTCAATAGTGTGACGAAGAAGGATGCTTATCCATTACCACACATTGACGGTATCTTAAGTCGTTTACCGCGAGCCAACTTTATTACCAGCCTAGACCTTAAAGATGCCTTTTGGCAGATTCCTCTCGAGAACAAATCCAGGGAGTATACAGCTTTTACCATTCCTGGCCGGCCTCTATATCACTACACTCGCATGCCTTTTGGGTTATGCAATGCGCCGCAAAGGATGTGTCGTTTGATGGACAAAGTCATCCCACCCGAGCTGAAGGAGCAGGTATTCGTATATTTGGACAATCTGCTGTTAATTTCTGAGGATTTCGATTCACATCTGGTTTTGTTGGCCGAAGTCGCAGATTGTTTACGAAAGGCTGGCTTGACAATAAGCGTCAACAAGAGCAAGTTTTGTCTGAGAGAGGTGAAATATCTCGGATACATCGTTGGAGAAGGAGGCTTGAAAACTGATCCCAACAAAGTTTCAGCCATCGTCGATTACCCTTCGCCTAAGTCCGCACGTCAAGTTCGACGCTTTCTTGGTATGGCAGGCTGGTATCGACGATTCGTTCCCAACTTTGCTGCGACTGTTTCACCAATTTCAGACACTCTAAAGAAGTCCAACCAGTTTGCTTGGACTACAGAGGCACAAACTTCCTTCCTATTAGTGAAAGACTTGTTGACGAAAGCCCCCTTATTAATCAATCCTGATTTTAAGAGGTCTTTCGTAATCCAGTGCGACGCCAGTAAATCAGGGGTGGGTAGCGTTCTCTTTCAGGAAAACGACAACGGATCGGAATCTCCAGTGGCGTATATGTCACAGAAGCTCACTTCCGCTCAACGCAACTACAGCGTAACCGAACTCGAGTGTTATGCAGCTGTGGTGAGCGTAAAAAAATTTCGAGCCTATGTAGAAGGGACTGCGTTCAAAATCATTACGGATCACGCAAGTCTCAAATGGCTCATGTCGCAGAAAGACCTACAAGGACGGTTGGCAAGATGGAGTTTAAAACTCCAAGGTTACGACTTCACAATCGAGCACCGACGAGGGAGCCTGAACGTTGTACCCGACGCTCTCTCTCGTGTATACGAAGAGGGATTAAACGCGCTGATCGACGTGGCACCGATGGTGGATATGGACTCTCCAGAATTCTCTGGCAAAGAATATAAAGAGTTAGTGTCCACTGTCGATGCGAACGCCGATCGGCTTCCTGACGTATGCGTGAGGGATGGTTTCGTGTATAAGCGCACAGAGCCTCACAATGGTGACCCGATTGCTGTAGACAGGGCCTGGAAATTATGGATTCCATCGAGCCTTACGTCAGCTGCGATCGCTCAGGCGCACGAGGCGGACACCACGGTCCATGGTGGTTATGCCAAAACGCTAGAGCGAGTCAGGCGATTTTTGTACTGGCCCGGAATGGCTACACAAGTACGCCCCTACGTTCTGGCGTGCGACACTTGTAAAGAGACAAAGTCCCCGAACAGACCTCTACGAGCGCCTATGGGAGAACCGTTCCAGACTGATCAGCCATTCCAACATCTGTATATCGACGTACTTGGACCATATCCACGTACCAAACGGGGTAAAATCGCTATCTTGATCGTTTTGGATCATTTTACCAAATTTCCCCTATTACATCCTTTGGGGCGGATCACTGCTGAAGAGATCACCAACTTTTTGGAGGGGCAGGTCTTCCATACGTTTGGAACACCTGAGACGATCCTCTCCGATAACGGCTCTCAATTTAGGTCGAATGTGTTTAACACCATGCTTAACAAATACGGAGTTAAACACCTGTACACCCCGAGCTACTCACCGCAAGCGAATGCTTCGGAGCGTGTCAATCAGTCCATCCTGGCCGGAATTCGAGCATTCATCACTGATGACCAAACACGATGGGACGAAAGTCTAAGCAAAATTGGATGTGCTCTTCGTAGCTCACTCCACCAAGCCACTGGATTTTCTCCTTATCAGGTTTTGTTTGGTAATCATATGGTGTTGCACGGGAAGGACTACGAACTGCTGAAGCATTTGCGAGCGTTGGGAGAGTTAAATGTACAGCTTCGACCTCGCGAGGGAATTCCTATCGTGAGGCAACTGGCGCAGACGAAAATAAGGGTCGCACATGAGGACAGCAGCAGGCGTTATAATCTGCGTGCTGCTAAAACACAATTTTGTGTAGGTCAAGAGGTATTCCGAAGAAATTTTTCCTTGTCCACAGCCGCGCAGAACTATAACGCCAAGCTGGCAAAGAAGTTCCTCAAGTGCAGAATTCGTCGTGTACTAGGTAACTCACGTTACGAATTGGAGGATTTAGGAGGCAAGCGTGTGGGGATTTACCACTCCAAGGATCTTAGGCAGTGATCCGAGGGGTACAACACATATTGCCGGCACTCAGTCGTGCGCACGAGACTCCTGAACACGGCAACTTTTCTTAGTCGTTTCGGTGCTGAAAATCAACAGCAAACCGCCTATGTTGTTGAAGTTGCGCGACAAGCGACGCTGTAATTTTGCGTGGTGCTGTACCACCGTTTGTTGAAGTTGCGCGACAAGCGACGCTGTAATTTTGCGTGGTGCTGTACCACCGTTATTGTGCTCTAAGTACACAGAACCCGGCCTGTATACATAAAACACGGCTGTGTGTATGGAGCGCAGTTGAGATGCTATCAACCTGACCCTGTAACGACACGGAAACAGGAATGGAATTTTGAATGCCATAAATGGCCATGAAGTGGGTGATTGGCGATCGAGCGATGAGAGATGTGTGCGTGTGCGCGTGCTACGACCCGCTAGGGAAAGAGACAGAGATCGATCTGGTGGTCGAGGAGTGAATCCGGAAATTCGAGAAAGGGAAGAGCTGTTTTCCGTGGAATTGGTTGGATTTGGGCTTAAATCATCGGGAGTTTAGAAAAAACGCGAAAAAATACCCAAGTTGCGTGTAGATTTGTTTGCTCTTCGAGATAATTAATTGGTTGATACTGTCGAATGGTGTAAACATCATTAGTTTTGATCGAAAACGTGTAAAATTGGAAGTGATCTAAATGCATAGCAACAGGAGGGAGATTTACCTCCATCCTGGCTCGAGAGGAATGATTGGCGAGAGAGGGGGCGCGTTGTGAATTTGAAACGCAAATAGAATTTAAAACGCGAGAAAATCAAAATTTAAAATAATTTAAAATGCAAGAAAAGCAAGTAACGAATCGAAGTGTAGTTAAAATTTAAAACGCGAGAAAATCAGAATTTAAAAGTTAAAATTTAAAACGCGAGAAAATCAAAATTTAAAATAATTTAAAATGCAAGAAAAGCAAGTAACGAATCGAAGTGTAGTTAAAATTTAAAACGCGAGAAAATCAGAATTTAAAAGTTAAAATTTAAAACGCGAGAAAATCAAAATTTAAAATAATTTAAAATGCAAGAAAAGCAAGTAACGAATCGAAGTGTAGTTAAAATTTAAAACGCGAGAAAATCAGAATTTAAAAGGCAAGAAAACCAGTAACGAATCGAAGTGTAGTTAAAATTTAAAATGCAAGAAAATCAAAATTTAAAATGGAAGAAAATCAATTAAAATTTTAAAATGCAAGAAAATCAAAATTTGTGGCGCGTTGTGAATTTGAAACGCGAATAGAATTTAAAACGCGAGAAAATCAAAATTTAAAATAATTTAAAATGCAAGAAAAGCAAGTAACGAATCGAAGTGTAGTTAAAATTTAAAACGCGAGAAAATCAGAATTTAAAAGTTAAAATTTAAAACGCGAGAAAATCAAAATTTAAAATAATTTAAAATGCAAGAAAAGCAAGTAACGAATCGAAGTGTAGTTAAAATTTAAAATGCAAGAAAATCAAAATTTAAAATGGAAGAAAATCAAGTAACGAATCGAAGTGTAGTTAAAATTTAAAACGCTAAAATACATTAACGGATCTAAAATTTAAAACGCGAAAATCAATTAACGGATCTAAAATTTAAAACGCTAAAACGAATTAACTATTAATTATTAAAATGACTGACAAGGCCTAGACGGACGAACGAAATAATAAATGTCTAAAAATAAGCGCTAAATAATAAATGATTCGGAAATTGAAGGAGAATAAAACAAGAATGGGGCAAGTTCTTTTTGAGTCTTATTTTTTTTTCTGCTATATTTTTTTATTATATTTTTGCAGCACAGTTTTTTTTTGGATTTTTTTTTTGCATATTTTGGGAGGTTTTTCCTTTATTCCTTTTTTTTGATCTCGTCAAGATGTTGAAAGGCTAGAAGGCCATATAGAATGAACTCGAGCGTTTAGCTCCTTCGCCCTGAACCTCAACAAGGGGCCACGACACAAAATGCTTACAGGACAGTCGTGGCTGAGGTAGGGTGGGCAGAGCAGGGCGCTATTAACACCAGAGCGCCCTGACAAATCGCGGAGCCGCGCCATCCAACCGCTTCTTGGTCTTTCACGACCAATTGGGAAAATAATCCCAATTTTTACCTACCCTTGGATAAGTCGGCGCTTACAATTTTTGTTGTACAGGCCTAGGGTTTAATGGCCTGAGTTTAAGCAAGTACCCCCCCCCCACACTGTCGTAGCTAGTCCCGGCCGCCAGCAAGAGCGTCGCACCAGCTGAACTCAGCCACCAATTCGGACTTAGGTGGAATTGGCCCTTCTGTCCCGAACCTTCTTTCTCCTTTCAATTATTTTGACTTTTTCAAGTTAAAATAATTCTTCCAAGGCCTTAAACACAACAAATGGCGCCCAACGTGGGGCTAGCCACCGCTACGCTTAGTGCACAAAGCGTAGCCCATCAACACGTGCGAGTCCGAAAAATTCCGTACAAAAAGTTGGTGGGCAAAAGGACTAAAAACTTAGTCGTTCTGCGACAGAATTTTCGCCTGAACGGCAATCAAAGTCCAAGTGTACAAGCTTCTCAGATTTTCAACAGCAGAACATTTCATCGAACCTGTATGGAGGCAATATGGAACGATCCTATTGACGAACCGTTTTGGCAACCTCTAGGCGCCAATTCGGTTCCATAGGAAAGGGAAATATTGTCTGTATACGAGATTGATGTGATGCAAGTTGTGATAAACGTATTCTTTCTGATTCTTTCCACTTTTGTTTTGCAAGTACCCTTTTGAGTGCTGGGCATGCCCTGTCTTGGCGGGCGTGTTGTCAGACAATCGGGACAAATACTTGTAAAATATTGGTGAGTTTGATGATAGGAAATTTCGTCGAAAATTTGTTAAGTACCTTATTTCCTTATCCTTCCTTTTAGAGTACCCTTTTAACGTAGTTTAATTTTTTTTGTAGAAATAACGTAGTTTTTCTTTTTGTACTTAAAATTTTTTTTCTAAGTCTTTTGATGACATATGTTAACGTAGTTTTATTTTGCTGATTTTTTTTATTTATTTTTGTGTTGCTAATTTTTCCCCAATTTTTTTTTCTTTGCAATTTTATCGCGTTCCGGATTTTCCCGATGGAGCGAGGAAGATCAGGATCGGCTTCGCGGTTTGATCTGCATATGAGGGGAGGGGAAATGGAGCGGCAACGTGAGAGTTCATTTTGTTATTTTTTTTGGAAGTTCAACTCACAATATTTTGACAATCAGTCATACCAATTTTTTTTGTTGGCTCATTCAATCGTTCATTAATTCGTTCATTCCTTTTTTTTCACGATTCATTCTATATACACACATTTTTTTTTCTCACTCGAATCATTCATTTTTATAGTTTTTTTTTGACATACATCCATCTGTCACTCGTTCAATTGTTCGTTTATTCAGTTGACATTATCAATCACACACTCAGTCAGTCGAATTTATTCATCCCGTTCATTCACACATTCATTCATCGAGTCGCTCGGTCATTAGACATCCAACGAATTGCACATTTTGTTTTTTTTTCAATCAAACCCAATCCGCCAACCAATCGATTTTGTTTCTCTTTCGAACACGGATATTAAACATGTCTCTGCTTCATTCACCAACGACGGGAGCAAATGGCATGTGCACAACATGTCGGGAGCCAATAGACGCAGAAAGTGAGGTGCGTACCAAATGTGGCCACCGATTCCACAAGGAATGTTTGGAGTTGTGGATCGTGGATAACCACAATTGTCCGAATTGTCGGGGATATTTGGGTCCTCAGGACTATTGGTCCACCTTGGGCGTAGAGGGCGCGTCCGCTAATCCAGGCCCAATGACTCGCGGCAAAAAGAAGTCACAGGCGAATGCTCAAAGAGATGGTATGTCGCCTAGAAGGTTTAATTTAGATGTACCACCCGAGACAGGAGGCGGACGAGCCTTGTATGCCCCGGATGGATCAATAGTACCCGAATCCGACCTGATATTGACATTGGAAACGGAGACAGACAGGGTGGCGAGAGAAGACAGAGTGAGGTGGGCAGAGGTGAGAGACGAACCGCGGCCAGCGTCAGTATCCGCGCCGGCGGTGGCAGTAAATTCTTTAGGGGTGGATGATTTGGTGCGGCTAATACGCACAGTGTTGCGGGAAGAATTGGTTCAACAACAACCACGAGCCAATTTAAACGCAGGTTTGCCACCACCACCACCACCACCATCTCGTCGAGAAGCACAGGATGAATACGTGCGAATTCGGGGCCGACCGGCCCATGCGACCGCCCAGATTGGCGATCGCAATGGCAACGGCCCTAATATAAGATACCGCAACTCTGGTAGTCCAATCCGGCACTGGCGACTACGCTTCAACGGAGACAGCCATTCATTGCGAGCAGAAGAACTCGTTTTTAGGGCCGAAGCTTTAGCGATGGGAGATCTGGGCGGGCGAATGGACCTGTTAGCCCAGAATTTCCACCTATTGTTGGACGGGCGTCCCAACCAGTGGTACTGGCTCTGGAGGCGTTCTATAACAGATCTTCATTGGTCAGTCCTGAGACCTGCATTCCTTCAAGCCTGGGGCGAGCGCAGTTCAGACTGGGAAGTGCGTAGGCGGATGCTGGGGCGACGCCAAACGCCGAACGAGCCGTTCCTGTTATTTGAACAGGATATGACGGAACTCCGAACATTATTGCGCAATCCCATGTTAGAGGGCGAATTTGTCGATCTGGTGCGCGGGAACTTGCTGGCGAGTACGCAGCAACAGATGTGCTTCTACGAGGTTCACAATATGACACAGTTGCGTCATCTTGTGAACCGCGTAGAGGAGGTGCGGAAGGCTACGCGGGCAAGTTCTTGGCAGCAGGGAAGAATACATGAGATTGGCGATCCCCAGGCTGAAGTGGTAGCGGAGACCGAATCCGACGAAGTGGCCGGCCTATCCAAGTCTCTGACCTGCTGGAACTGCGGGAAAGATGGTCACGGCTACCGTGAGTGTGAAGAAACACCGAAAGGCATCTTCTGCTATGGATGTGGGCGGGCTGACGTCCTAAAGCCCAACTGCATCCATTGCAAGGCGGGAAACGGCCGAAGGGACGGAAGGACAGCGGGTCCCTCCCGTCCGAACACTGCATCCCGACAGCAGTAGTTACACTTAGTCAACACCCCAATTCCAATTCCAAATTTCATCTAGAACTCCCTAATAAAAAAACTTTACCCAATTTTTCAACCCCTTCAAATACCCCTCCAAATTTTAATAACCTACCTAAAACATTTTCTGAACCCAATTCCCATCCTTTTAGCGTAAAATCATCCCTACCCAATTCCTCTACATTAAATACTTCGCACGTCAAGTTATTAACGAGACCAAGCGATAAGACGGAGCCGGCTGTTCCCCGGCCTGAAGATGCCCTTATCGCAGGAGAACATCCAAGACGACATTCCCACCATCCTCTCAAGCCATACCACCTTCGGCTAAAGGAATATATGGAGGCTCGGGAGCGAATTTTTGCGCCTACTTCAGTCGCAAGTGTTGATCAAGTATCAGCACTAACGAGTGGATCCGGTCGCAGAAAATCAATCTTGCGCCTTCGTACATTCTGGAGGATGGTGCGCGAAAAAAAGAGAGCGATTTTATCGACAATTATCACCGAGCCGTTTGATGTACGTCCATACGCCGGTGTATCCCTGTACGGAGTGGACGTTAAAGGACTACTCGATAGTGGGGCGAGCATCAGTTGCCTGGGGGCAAACGCTCTACAACGTCTCCATAATGCACAGGCGAGTTATCGACCGGTCTGTCAAGAGGTGAAGACCGCTGATGGTGCTGCACAAAAAGTATTGGGCACGGTAGTTACCGATATTACCTTTCGCGGTATTACCAAGCCCATCACCTTATATATCGTGCCGAGCCTGTCGCAAGAATTGTACCTGGGGGTAGATTTCTGGCGATCTTTCCAGCTAGCTCCTAGCGTCATCAGCGCGGTCGATACTCCCGATACTGCATCGCAACTGATTGCTCCGGATGGCCACCATTTAACGCCCACAGATGTGAAGAGGTTGGAAATGGCAAAGTCCAAATTTCCATCTTACGAAGTATACGGACTCGGTGTGACCAACGTCGTCGAACATAGTATAGACGTTGGTGATGCAAGTCCAATCAAACAACGTCATTATCCTGTGTCTCCTGCGATCCAAAAACTCTTATATGACGAGATCGATCGCATGAGAGCACTTGGCGTTATAGAGACCAGCCAGAGTGCATGGAGCTCGCCTGTGGTTCTCGTGAGGAAGCCAGGCAAGGTCAGGTTGTGTTTGGACTCGCGGAAAGTCAATAGTGTGACGAAGAAGGATGCTTATCCATTACCACACATTGACGGTATCTTAAGTCGTTTACCGCGAGCCAACTTTATTACCAGCCTAGACCTTAAAGATGCCTTTTGGCAGATTCCTCTCGAGAACAAATCCAGGGAGTATACAGCTTTTACCATTCCTGGCCGGCCTCTATATCACTACACTCGCATGCCTTTTGGGTTATGCAATGCGCCGCAAAGGATGTGTCGTTTGATGGACAAAGTCATCCCACCCGAGCTGAAGGAGCAGGTATTCGTATATTTGGACGATCTGCTGTTAATTTCTGAGGATTTCGATTCACATCTGGTTTTGTTGGCCGAAGTCGCAGATTGTTTACGAAAGGCTGGCTTGACAATAAACGTCAACAAGAGCAAGTTTTGTCTGAGAGAGGTGAAATATCTCGGATACATCGTTGGAGAAGGAGGCTTGAAAACTGATCCCAACAAAGTTTCAGCCATCGTCGATTACCCTTCGCCTAAGTCCGCACGTCAAGTTCGACGCTTTCTTGGTATGGCAGGCTGGTATCGACGATTCGTTCCCAACTTTGCTGCGACTGTTTCACCAATTTCAGACACTCTAAAGAAGTCCAACCAGTTTGCTTGGACTACAGAGGCACAAACTTCCTTCCTATTAGTGAAAGACTTGTTGACGAAAGCCCCCTTATTAATCAATCCTGATTTTAAGAGGTCTTTCGTAATCCAGTGCGACGCCAGTAAATCAGGGGTGGGTAGCGTTCTCTTTCAGGAAAACGACGACGGATCGGAATCTCCAGTGGCGTATATGTCACAGAAGCTCACTTCCGCTCAACGCAACTACAGCGTAACCGAACTCGAGTGTTATGCAGCTGTGGTGAGCGTAAAAAAATTTCGAGCCTATGTAGAAGGGACTGCGTTCAAAATCATTACGGATCACGCAAGTCTCAAATGGCTCATGTCGCAGAAAGACCTACAAGGACGGTTGGCAAGATGGAGTTTAAAACTCCAAGGTTACGACTTCACAATCGAGCACCGACGAGGGAGCCTGAACGTTGTACCCGACGCTCTCTCTCGTGTATACGAAGAGGGATTAAACGCGCTGATCGACGTGGCACCGATGGTGGATATGGACTCTCCAGAATTCTCTGGCAAAGAATATAAAGAGTTAGTGTCCACTGTCGATGCGAACGCCGATAGGCTTCCTGACGTATGCGTGAGGGATGGTTTCGTGTATAAGCGCACAGAACCTCACAATGGTGACCCGATTGCTGAAGACAGGGCCTGGAAATTATGGATTCCATCGAGCCTTACGTCAGCTGCGATCGCTCAGGCGCACGAGGCGGACACCACGGTCCATGGTGGTTATGCCAAAACGCTAGAGCGAGTCAGGCGATTTTTGTACTGGCCCGGAATGGCTACACAAGTACGCACCTACGTTCTGGCGTGCGACACTTGTAAAGAGACAAAGTCCCCGAACAGACCTCTACGAGCGCCTATGGGAGAACCGTTCCAGACTGATCAGCCATTCCAACATCTGTATATCGACGTACTTGGACCATATCCACGTACCAAACGGGGTAAAATCGCTATCTTGATCGTCTTGGATCATTTTATCAAATTTCCCCTGTTACATCCTTTGGGGCGGATCACTGCTGAAGAGATCACCAACTTTTTGGAGGGGCAGGTCTTCCATACGTTTGGAACACCTGAGACGATCCTCTCCGATAACGGCTCTCAATTTAGGTCGAATGTGTTTAACACCATGCTTAACAAATACGGAGTTAAACACCTGTACACCCCGAGCTACTCACCGCAAGCGAATGCTTCGGAGCGTGTCAATCAGTCCATCCTGGCCGGAATTCGAGCATTCATCACTGATGACCAAACACGATGGGACGAAAGTCTAAGCAAAATTGGATGTGCTCTTCGTAGCTCACTCCACCAAGCCACTGGATTTTCTCCTTATCAGGTTTTGTTTGGTAATCATATGGTGTTGCACGGGAAGGACTACGAACTGCTGAAGCATTTGCGAGCGTTGGGAGAGTCAAATGTACAGCTTCGACCTCGCGAGGGAATTCCTATCGTGAGGCAACTGGCGCAGACGAAAATAAGGGTCGCACATGAGGACAGCAGCAGGCGTTATAATCTGCGTGCTGCTAAAACACAATTTTGTGTAGGTCAAGAGGTATTCCGAAGAAATTTTTCCTTGTCCACAGCCGCGCAGAACTATAACGCCAAGCTGGCAAAGAAGTTCCTCAAGTGCAGAATTCGTCGTGTACTAGGTAACTCACGTTACGAATTGGAGGATCTAGGAGGCAAGCGTGTTGGGATTTACTACTCCAAGGATCTTAGGCAGTGATCCGAGGGGTACAACACATATTGCCGGCACTCAGTCGTGCGCACGAGACTCCTGAACACGGCAACTTTTCTTAGTCGTTTCGGTGCTGAAAATCAACAGCAAACCGCCTATGTTGTTGAAGTTGCGCGACAAGCGACGCTGTAATTTTGCGTGGTGCTGTACCACCGTTTGTTGAAGTTGCGCGACAAGCGACGCTGTAATTTTGCGTGGTGCTGTACCACCGTTATTGTGCTCTAAGTACACAGAACCCAGCCTGTATACATAAAACACGGCTGTGTGTATGGAGCGCAGTTGAGATGCTATCAACCTGACCCTGTAACGACACGGAAACAGGAATGGAATTTTGAATGCCATAAATGGCCATGAAGTGGGTGATTGGCGATCGAGCGATAAGAGATGTGTGCGTGTGCGCGTGCTACGACCCGCTAGGGAAAGAGACAGAGATCGATCTGGTGGTCGAGGAGTGAATCCGGAAATTCGAGAAAGGGAAGAGCTGTTTTCCGTGGAATTGGTTGGATTTGGGCTTAAATCATCGGGAGTTTAGAAAAAACGCGAAAAAATACCCAAGTTGCGTGTAGATTTGTTTGCTCTTCGAGATAATTTGATACTGTCGAATGGTGTAAACATCATTAGTTTTGATCGGAAACGTGTAAAATTGGAAGTGATCTAAATGCATAGCAACAGGAGGGAGATTTACCTCCATCCTGGCTCGAGAGGAATGATTGGCGAGAGAGGGGGCGCGTTGTGAATTTGAAACGCGAATAGAATTTAAAACGCGAGAAAATCAAAATTTAAAATAATTTAAAATGCAAGAAAAGCAAGTAACGAATCGAAGTGTAGTTAAAATTTAAAACGCGAGAAAATCAGAATTTAAAATGCAAGAAAACCAGTAACGAATCGAAGTGTAGTTAAAATTTAAAATGCAAGAAAATCAAAATTTAAAATGGAAGAAAATCAATTAAAATTTTAAAATGCAAGAAAATCAAAATTTGTGGCGCGTTGTGAATTTGAAACGCGAATAGAATTTAAAACGCGAGAAAATCAAAATTTCAAATAATTTAAAATGCAAGAAAAGCAAGTAACGAATCGAAGTGTAGTTAAAATTTAAAACGCGAGAAAATCAGAATTTAAAAGGCAAGAAAACCAGTAACGAATCGAAGTGTAGTTAAAATTTAAAATGCAAGAAAATCAAAATTTAAAATGGAAGAAAATCAATTAAAATTTTAAAATGCAAGAAAATCAAAATTTGTGGCGCGTTGTGAATTTGAAACGCGAATAGAATTTAAAACGCGAGAAAATCAAAATTTAAAATAATTTAAAATGCAAGAAAAGCAAGTAACGAATCGAAGTGTAGTTAAAATTTAAAACGCGAGAAAATCAGAATTTAAAAGTTAAAATTTAAAACGCGAGAAAATCAAAATTTAAAATAATTTAAAATGCAAGAAAAGCAAGTAACGAATCGAAGTGTAGTTAAAATTTAAAATGCAAGAAAATCAAAATTTAAAATGGAAGAAAATCAAGTAACGAATCGAAGTGTAGTTAAAATTTAAAACGCTAAAATACATTAACGGATCTAAAATTTAAAACGCGAAAATCAATTAACGGATCTAAAATATAAAACGCTAAAACGAATTAACTACTAATTATTAAAATGACTGACAAGGCCTAGACGGACGAACGAAATAATAAATGTCTAAAAATAAGCGCTAAATAATAAATGATTCGGAAATTGAAGGAGAATAAAACAAGAATGGGGTAAGTTCTTTTTGAGTCTTATTTTTTTTTCTGCTAAATTTTTTTATTATATTTTTGCAGCACAGTTTTTTTTTTGGAGTTTTTTTTTTGCATATTTTGGGAGGTTTTTCCTTTATTCCTTTTTTTTGATCTCGTCAAGATGTTGAAAGGCTAGAAGGCCATATAGAATGAACTCGAGCGTTTAGCTCCTTCGCCCTGAACCTCAACAAGGGGCCACGACACAAAATGCTTACAGGACAGTCGTGGCTGAGGTAGGGTGGGCAGAGCAGGGCGCTATTAACACCAGAGCGCCCTGACAAATCGCGGAGCCGCGCCATCCAACCGCTTCTTGGTCTTTCACGACCAATTGGGAAAATAATCCCAATTTTTACCTACCCTTGGATAAGTCGGCGCTTACAATTTTTGTTGTACAGGCCTAGGGTTTAATGGCCTGAGTTTAAGCAAGTACCCCCCCCCCCCCCACACTGCCGTAGCTAGTCCCGGCCGCCAGCAAGAGCGTCGCACCAGCTGAACTCAGCCACCAATTCGGACTTAGGTGGAATTGGCCCTTCTTTCTCCTTTCAATTATTTCGACTTTTTCAAGTCAAAATAATTCTTCCAAGGCCTTAAACACAACAGTTTTTTTAATCCGAAACCGACTGAAATTCGACCGAGCAAAAAAATGCCGCTCCACGTTCGCTAACCTCCAAGACCTCGCGTTTTCTTCCTTCTCTTTCTGTCGCGCGGCCTCTACCGAATCGCGGAACTTTCTTTTCAGCCAAGCCGGTTTCGTTGTTCGTTCCAGTTCTCGCCAGTGCTCTCAAATGCTTCGATATTTATTTTCCTCTCGAAGCATTTGCTAGCACCTGAAAAGAATTTCTGGCGGCACTCAACACACTGTCAGGGTGTTTCGGAAAGTTGGCCAGAATACACCCTCTGAAGAGTCTTCTGCCTTTCGATGACGAAACAGCTCCTTCGGACCTAGTCCAACACAAATCTTATGATAAACTGGCCTCTTCAGTGAAAGTTCTTTCCAAATTTGCCATTGTCCTCAGGAACTACGATTAATCAACAGTCGGGGCTTTCGTATTGGAGCTTCACTCCACTGACACCGGAAAAAACAACTAACTCTTAACACCCTGTATAATGTTTCAACCAACCAATTTCAGTGGTGTTTTTATGGTATTTTATGGTTGTAATCCAGGAAATGTAAAGACCCACGCCAAAGACGCTAGATCGAGACCTGCCAACAGAAATTTTATATTTTTTGTACCAACATTTTTATTATTGATGTTTTCATGGTAAGCTACCATAGAAGCCATTATGATTAAATGTTTGTAGCTTTCTGGTGTCAGTGGAGTGAAACCCCAACACGAAATCACCGACTGGTGATAATTCGCTGTCCTAGAGGACATGACAATTGAAAAACCTTCACTGGGGAGGCCAGTTTTCTATAAGATTATATTGGACTAGGTCCGAAGGAGCTCTTTCGTCAACAGAAGGCATAGACTCGTCAGAGAGAATTTTGCCAATAATAAACTACCAAAGAGCAATAAAAATTACCCAGCATTGCAAATTTCTCGACTTGAATTAAAGCTCAGTACGGACCTCGATGAAAATTTTCATTCGCAAATTTACTATATATCTCTCCCATCTCCACAATGAAAAAATCGTTGTGTAGAATAATGTGGAGAAGTAAACAGCTGATCTTCTGTTTGACTTTTACAATTGCCAAAGTGACGGTTTCTTGAAAATGTAGTATCATGGACATTAATATATGGGCCCTTTTTTAACATAAAAATTAAATTGAAATCACAAGACAAATTTTAAAACTAAAGCACAACTCAAAATATCCACTTCCGACTTCAAAAATATCCACTTCCGACAAAACACACTCTTTAGTCGGTTTGAAAAAAGAAACTGACAAATAAATTCGAACGAATGACACAGATGTCAAAATTTTCATCCCGGCAATGAAATATTAAATAGCGGCACATTTAATTGGACGGAAAAATATGGTCTCCATGCTTTCAGCGCCGTCTGGTGGTGAATACTTGAACTGTCAGAACGAATGAAAATTTTCATTCGAACTCCGTACCGCAAATAAAAACCCAACGCAAAAATTTGCGATGAAAATTTTCATCCGTTTTTTTACATGCATTTAGTATGGGAATGAAAATTTTCATCGTGGTCCGTACTAGGCTTTAAGCTTATAATACTGATTCACTTCGGAATACAAAAACATATGTATACCATATACTGTTTAAACTCTATTATCCGAATAGACCAAGATAGGTATTAATTTTCAGAGGCGAAAGGGGCAATGGATCGGTAATTTCTTGATCAAAACCTCTCAAAATTCAAAAGGAAGGATTAGAGTGGGTCGTCCAAGAAACATATGCAAATGAACAATCCAGAAGAAAATACGAGGAATACATCAAGTCCGGCGAGAGGTAGTGGCTATTATAATCGCCCAAAACACGACTTTCGAAAGAGAACTGTTGCTGCCCTATGACCCATCGGGAGTCATACTGAAGCTGAACATATGTGTATACCAAACATACACATAAAAACGGATAAAAAGTCATACTACGGATAAAAAGTCATACAAATTGCAGTTCTTTGAATAACATAATTTTGCGGAACTATCGAGTTGATAGACAATATCAGTCGAATAACCATTTTTTTTACTTCGATTATCGGAAAATAAAAAAAAAAATCCTAACCATTTTCTAAAGTCGCAAAATATTCAATTCCAATGCAATCAAGACCAGCAAATCAACAATGAAAATGTGGGGAAAAAGGCAGCAGCTTCCCCTTTTACAGACTCCAAGCAAACTGCAGTCGGCAGTTTTGTTAATTTTTTCGAACAGGGTAGCTAGGCAGTTTGCGAGACTTTTTTTCAATATCGCTGATCTATGTTACCAAAGTAAAAGCCTTTTCGCTCGTTTTTAATGACTTGAGACATCTTATAGAGTCTATTGTCTTTGCTTATAGGCAATATAACGAAGTAGTTTATGATGGACAGTTTCAATACTAGATGAATGTAATTTAAAATGGGAGTTCCCAATGGCGCACAAATATTTTAAACGGGGTGGATCAGCGAGCAGTTAATTATTTTGAATTATTGAATGTAACTAAAATACTGACTATATCTGCTGGGATCCGAGTAATGGTCGTTTCCATCAGAGCTGGAGCTCTTCTGCAGCTTATCCACTTTTTCGTCAATAAATGATAGTTAAAAGCACGTACCGAAACTGCATTTCTAGCAATTTATTATATAATATTTCAACTAAGTTATATTCTTTTTGTGTGCATTCTAGGAACTCTCTATCGAAGTGGAAGCATTCTGTGTCGCGTTCAGTCGAATAAAGGAAGCGGCCGGACTTTACCGGCTAGTAAAACAAGTGGAGCTTGGAGAGGGTGCGATAAACACTCAAAAACCAAATTAATAGATTTGAAAAATGATTTTTTTGTTTATATTAGTTCTTAGTATATTTTACAAAATAAAAGCATTGGAAAATTGTTGGAACGAAAACCCGCCGTCGACATAATGCTGCTTCTAACTTTTCATGTTAAGGTTTCGCCTTGCGTGACGCAAGCCTCCAAGTAATCAATTCGCCTTTCAAGCGTTGTGAGTTTCTCATTGAGAACAGCCAGACGTGATCGACAGGACATATCTGTAAAGGATGTTACAACTTATACAAAGTGCAAATTTGGTTTAAACAAACGCTCCTTACCAAAAGAGTTCAAGAAGTCCGTGATTCGTTTAATGCTGGCTGTTATAACTTCTATGTACTCTCGATTCGCCCAGTCCTGATGTATTTGTTTCTGAATCGCCTCCCGATGTACTCCAGACATACTTTATACCCGTACGAAACTACAAATCACCGATGTCGATTCCAAATAAAAATGTCAGAGAAGGAAATGACAGATTCCTAAGGGGAGGGGAGTGGAAATCAATCGAGTATCGATCGTTAACAACCTCGCTAATGGAAAGTTGAATGCATAGAACATGGAAGTATATGGAATGGCTAATAACGAGATATTCCGTAATGAAATCTGATTGTGTTAGGCGATGGAAGTTTAAACGGTAGTAGCCTTTAACCAATCAGCAACATGAATTTGACACTTAAACCCCAACATATTGTTTACATCATGCTTGCATCTCACTTCCTCTACAAACTTATTCTGCAGTCTCTTTCGTTTGACACTAGAATCCCGAGGTTACCTACGTGCATCCCACATCTACTACAAACCAATTTTTAATCTTTCTCCTTCTAATGAAAAATTACGCTCATGCACACGAATTTTACGGGTATCACCACCGCTTGCCATTGAACGAGAGTTAATGGTTCCAGCCATAGAGATATATGTAATGGAGGCGTCGTACAAAGACTTTTAATTTATTTGAAGTCAGACGATTTCCCGCAAAGGACCGGCAATCAACACTATGCTATTATTAGCACCTTACTCATATTTATATTAGACATTTAAACATTAAGTTACTTACTAGCGAGACTAGCAAGTAACTTGCTACATTTCTTGCTAGAGTAATTTGCTGCGATGTTTACACTACCTGTCAAATTGCAGTAATTTTACCATGGATGTATTAGTATAACTGGATCGGCTGTATTGCATAAAATTCCTATATGTGAGACTAATTCGTTTCTGACAGGTGTTCCCATCTTTCAAAAAAATTTTGTACGGGTTATGCACTGAGATGTATACATCATGTATATATCAGCGGGGTTATGATAATCATTTCTGACAATTGTTTTCACCACAGCGTCGGACCAAAAAAATTTCCCGGGTACAGTACGTGTTTTCTATTTTGTAGCCCCCCCCCCCCCCCCCAATACACTAACCCTAACGCAAATAGACAACTCACACAACCAGAACCTATTAGGCAAAATTTCGCTTACTGCCGATCCAGTTATACTACTACGTCCATGATTTTTCTCATGCAGTTCTGACACTGGCTATTTTTGCAGCTATTAAATCCAAATCGAGAGGGATAGAAGATGTGACATACAATTTAGACTTTGGTGTGAGAGAGACAGTCCGAGTAGCTATAAAGTGAGTACTGTCAAAAAATAGCCGCAACATAGCACAAAAATAGCCGCAACATAGCGCATTCGAGCAGTGTTTCGCAACATTCTAGCACTTAATCATAGGAAAATAGGAATAGGAATCCTGCTACCAGTCGATTTTGAGCTGTTTTTAACAGTTCGGTACGTATAAATTGTGAAAAGTGCCATGTTATGTTATGAAACGCGCTAAAACCGGTATTTTAATACGGACTGTCTCTCTCACACCAAAGTCTAAATTGTATGTTACAATTTAGAACCCTCTCCATTTGGATTTACTAGCCGCTTTAAAGCCGAATTAGAGTTGCTCCATTATCTCGTTCACGTGGTGAACGGCGTATCGCTATTAAGCACCTCGTTGTACCAGGTGAACACACGAAATTTTGCTACGAAGTGGTTTTTCTACAACGTTGCAAAATCGCATAGTGTAGTGCAGTGGATTAGCTAATCCTCCCACGAGAACACTTGACGATGCTCCGTAGCACTTTTCTCGTAAAATGTAAAATGAATTTTACGGGTATCCCCACCGCTTGTGCGAAACGTCAATTCACTTCACATGAACACTCATATAACAACCGGATTTCATTATACTCTACACTACGCTACCACGTGAACGAGGTACATTTATTGCTGCATGTGTACACGGTTCCGAGAGCGCATTTACCCAAGTTTTTGCTCTAGCCAGAAAATGCTTGGCTTTTCAAGCAAGTTGTGAGTGTACACGCTAACTTGCGTGAGTTGAAATCTCGCAAGAAAGTTTCAATCGGTTCCGAAATTTTTCAGAAAGTCAGAACAGATGCATTGGAAGTCAGGTTAAGTTCAGTTTTAGATGTCATAGTTCTATAGTTTACGTGCCAAATATGAACGGAAAATCCAAGTGGTGTTCATTACCAATGTGGAACTTTATCCAGAGTTGTGGTATTTTTCTTTTTCGTTTTGACAGTTCAATGAAACTTTGATGATAAAGTGTACACGGAAGAGTAAGTTTTACTTGCAAGATTATTATAGGGCTACTTGCTAGAGAAAAATTGCTCCAATTTGAAGTGTAAGCATCGCACCAAATTACTCTAGCAAGAAATGTTGCAAGTTAAGCTCAGTACGGACCTCGATGAAAATTTTCATTCGCAAATTTACTATATATCTCTCCCATCTCCACAATGAAAAAATCGTTGTGTAGAATAATGTGGAGAAGTAAACAGCTGATCTTCTGTTTGACTTTTACAATTGTCAAAGTGACGGTTTTTTGAAAATGTAGTATCATGGAGATTAATATATGGGCCCTTTTTTAACATAAAAATTAAATTGAAATCACAAGACAAATTTTAAAATAAAAGCACAACTCAATATATCCACTTCCAACTTCAAAAATATCCACTTCCGACAAAACACACTCTTTAGTCGGTTTGAAAAAAGAAACTGACAAATAAATTCGAACGAATGACACAGATGTCAAAATTTTCATCCCGGCAATGAAATATTAAATAGCGGCACATTTAATTGGACGGAAAAATATGGTCTCCATGCTTTCAGCGCCGTCTGGTGGTGAATACGTGAACTGTCAGAACGAATGAAAATTTTCATTCGAACTCCGTACCGCACACAGAAACCCGACGCAAAAATTTGCGTTGGAAATTTCCATCCGTTTTTTTTACATGCATTTGGTATGGGAATGAAAATTTTCATCGAGGTCCGTACTAGGCTCTAGTGTACACTAGAGTCACTGTGTACACGAGCCTTTCGGCTTAAGCCTAGTACGGACCTCGATGAAAATTTTTATTCCCATACCAAATGCATGTAAAAAAAACGGATGAAAATTTCCAACGCAAATTTTTGCGTCGGGTTTCTGTGTGCGGTACGGAGTTCGAATGAAAATTTTCATTCGTTCTGACAGTTCAGACACCACTAGACGGCGCTGAAAGCATGGAGACCATATTTTTCCGTCCAATTAAATGTGCCGCTATTTAATTTTTCATTGCCGGGATGAAAATTTTGACATCTCTGTAATTCGTTTGAATTTATTTGTCAGTTTCTTTTTTCAAACCGACTAAAGAGTGTGTTTTGTCGGAAGTGGATATTTTTGAAGTCGGAAGTGGATATTTTGAGTTATGCTTTTATTTTAAAATTTATCTTGTGATTTCAATTTAATTTTTATGTTAAAAAAGGGCCCATATATTAATGTCCATGATACTACTTTTTAAAAAAACCGTCACTTTGACAATTGTAAAAGTTAAACAGAAGATCAGCTGTTTACTTCTCCACATTATTCTACACAACAATTTTTTCATTGTGGAGATGGGAGAGATATAAGCTCAGTACGGACCTCGATCAAAATTTTGATACGCAAATTTTCTATATATCTCTCCCATCTCCACAAATGAAAAAATCGTTGTGTAGAATATTGTGAAGAAGTAAACAGCTGATCTGCTGTGTGACTTTTTCAATGGTCAAAGTGACGATTTTTTGTAAATGTAGGTTCATGGACATTAATACATGGGCACTTTTTTAACATAAAAATTAAATTGAAGTCACAAGAGAATTCTTAAAATAAAAGCACAACTCAAAATATCCACTTCCGACTTCAAAAATATCCACTTCCGACAAAACACACACTTCAGTCGGTTTGAAAAAAGAAACTGACAAATAAATTCGAATGAATGACATGAGATGTCAAAATTTTCATCCCGGCAATGAAAATTAAATTGCGGCACATTTAAATGGACGAAAAAAATGAGGTCTCCATGGTTTCAGCGCCATCTGGTGGTTCACCACGTCAACTGTCAGAACGAATGAAAATTTTGATTCGAACTCCGTACCGCAAACAGAAACCCAACGCAAAAATTTTCATTCAAAATATTCATCGGTTTTTTTACATGCATTTTGTATGGGAATCAAAATTTTGATCGAGGTCCGTACTAGGCTATACAGTAAATTTGCGAATGAAAATTTTCATCGAGGTCCGTACTGAGCTACTGTTTGCATTTCAGTCCAACTTGGCATCAAACGCTCCACACAAAACCGTTAAATTTTGAATTGCAATGCTTCGTAGTGCTTCATAAATGTACGGCGCGCTATCGTCTCTATTATCTATATCTCTATGGTTCTGACAATTCACAATTGCCACATTCGAAACGTCAACACATAACATAACCCGTGTTTTTTGTGCTCTACTCTTACGGCTACGGGAACTATTTTCTTTTTCATATTCTATCACAGTTAAGGATGTCTTTGGGAATTAGTTTACGGTGCATTAAGAATAAAACGTCGATTTGTTTGACTGTAAAAAGAGCCTCTTTTGAAACCATTTCACGATGTAGCACAGTTTCTTTTCTACAATATGGTGAGAACTTTTAATTGAAGTTTGAGGTTATACTATTATATACCGATTAACATTACCCTTTCAGATAAGGATCCAGGACCTCAATTTACACATCCAAATGTACAGAAACTATTGAAGTCTATGACACGGTTGCAGTTGGAGAAAGTGCATAAGAAAAGATCGGTCCTGGATAACACCGTAGAGTACAAGTAAGTTTTAGCACTCAAGCTGGGTTTCCATATGCGACAATTTTCTGTGACAAAATGTGTGACAGATCAGTTATCCAATCAGATTACAAATCTGTGACAAATTTTGTCGCATGTCGCTAGTCGGAGATACTCCGACTTTTCTTCTGTGAGAAAAATTTCATTGCAAGGGTTAAGCCTCAGTTACAATGGTTCCGATCCGATCCGATCGGGAAAACGGAGAGTGTTAAGTTTTTCTATCCGACACACATCTAAAGGGAATTTCGGAAAGCCCAGTCACAATCATTCCGGTAATTAGCCGAGACACAAAACGGATGGGTAAAGTTGACCAACTTTCAACTTCTATCCGGTCCGACGCTAAGAGGTGAATTATTGAATTTCACCACCTGCTTCGCCTCACTAAAAATCAGAATTACACCTCGATAGTGTCATTTTGATGCAAGTCGGAATGGAATCATTGTGACTAGAAATGTTTCCCCTCCGACGTTGCCGGATCGGATCGGAACCATTGTAACTGAGGCTTAACTCGAAAATGTCAGTTCAACGTCTTTCACCTTCTGTCATTAGTGCGAAATATTTTCGATACCCAGCACTATCGCTTCGAATTTTATTTTATTTTCACTTATAGAAGCTATTTCAACAATTTCTTTTTAGTATTTTAATGCTGTTTCGTTATATTTTTAGCCATTTCCTTTTTTTTGAAAATTGACATAACCAATTTACGCCAAGGTGTGACACAAGTAATGTCGCAAATGGAAACTGTAGACTGGAGAGTGTGACACGTTTTTGTCGCGACAAATTTATGTCGCAGAAAATTATCGCATATGGAAACCCAGCTTCATACCTAGGTTTATTTTTCAACTCTTCAATTCACACATAAAGCCTAGTACAGACCTCGATGAAAATTTTCATTCCCATACTAAATGCATGTAAAAAAACGGATGAAAATTTTCATCGCAAATTTTTGCGTTGGGTTTTTATTTGCGATACGGAGTTCGAATGAAAATTTTCATTCGTTCTGACAGTTCACGTATTTACTACCAGACAGTGCAGAAAGCATGGAGACCATATTCTTCCGTCCAATTAAATGTGCCGCTATTTAATTTTTCATTGCCGGGATGAAAGTTTTGACATCTTATGTCATTCGTTCGAATTTTTTTGTCAGTATCTTTTTTCAAACCGACTTAAGGCTGGTTTACATGACAAATGCAAATTTTTTTTATTGAAATTGTGAGAGAGCTAGCATATCGAATTTTCTATGGAGTAGAAAGAAACCACTGCAAAAAACAAAATTCACAGAAATATTGTCAATATTTTTGGCTAAACATGATATCTGTTCGTTTCACTCCTGATCAGTTTCTCATAAGAGATTTTCCTTCTCCCTCACAATATCAGTAAAAAATATTTGCATTCGTCATGTAAACCAGCCTTAAGGAGTGTGTTTTGCCGGAAGTGTATATATTTGAAGTCGAAAGTGGATATTTTGAGTTATGCTTTTATTTTAAAATTTGTCTTGTGATTTCAATTTAATTTTTATGTTGAAAAGGGCCCATATATTAATGTCCATGTTACTATATTTTCAAAAAACCGTCACTTTGACAATTGTAAAAATCAAACAGAAGATCAGCTGTTTACTTCTCCACATTATTCTACACATCAATTTTTTCATTGTGGAGATGGGAGAGATATATAGTAAATTTGCGAATGAAAATTTTCATCGAGGTCCGTACTGAGCTTAACGGGTAATTCATTCTTTCCTGCTCAAAGAGTTGGGATAGCATAGCCACTGTATTTAAAATCAGTGAAAAATCTACATCGTTGTACACTGTACTGTCCATATACACACGTGGTACACTTCCTCCGTTTAAGGAACAGGAGGCAACCAATTCAATAAGCTGTGTTACCATATCAGTATACAAACGTCTTCAGTGCCGAATATAATAATAACAGATTCGCTTTATGCCACTCTAGAGTTTTAGGGAAATAGATTTTTTTTTATTATTTTAAACGGTCCCCTAGGACCTCAAAAAAACTGTCTCAAAAGATTATGAGCGATAAAAGTCTCTAAGAACTCGGGTTTCGAATTTGCAAAATTATGTTGAGTGCCGCCAGAATTTCGTTTCCGGTGCTTACAAGTGCTTTCGATATTTAACAAAATATCGAACGCATTTGTAAGCACTGGAACGAACAAGCGAAACCGGCTTGGCTGGAAAGAGGGTTCCGCTACTCGATAGTAGCCGGGTTGAAACGGTACAGAGAAAAAACGAGGTGACCGTGTGACTGTGCTGGGTGATGCGAGAAACGAAATCCGATTAATTCGACGACAAATCGCTCAAACGTTTTTTTTTACCGATTCGAAATAAAGTCACGGTAGTCGTGAAATTAAACGAAATACAGCAAAAAGAGTGCGTTCTCAAGTTCAGTGTCGGCCTTTTCCACTTCTCCGTTTCTCGTAGCACGAAAATTTAATCGCCATATCGGCATCGCAAGTGCATTATTTGCAAGGAAAATATTCGTTGGCGTTCGAGTTTTGTGTGTGCGCGAAAATAAGGAAAATAGAGAAACCCCGACGAGATGACATACGGGTCGCGGGTGTGCGTCTTGTGTCGTTTTGTCGCGCAAGAAGGGATTAAGGGTACAAGAAAATTTCGTTGTGGTGTGCCGCCAGCGCTGTGGTAACCCCGCCGCGCTAATCGGTCCACATTGAAAGTGCAACTCGGTACGCTCGCTTTTCTCGCCCCGATCGACGGTGTATCGGCGACATCGTAGTGCGTTCGAGTTCCGCGAAAAGAAAAGTTCAAGGTTATACCTGCTCGGAATTTTTGGAATTTTCGCTATTGGGAATTTTCCGTTCAATAAGCTTCGTCTTCGGAGAATACGAAACGCGAGACACATTCATGGAAAATACACCATCGTGTCCTGCAACAGTGAATTAGAAAAAAAAAATGAAAATATAAAGCAAGTGTGGAAAGAAAAGTGAAATAAATTGAAGTTTTTGAAAGGAAAAGTTAAGATAACGAGGTGGAAGGAGGAAAAAATGTAGTGATCGAGAAGTGATTTACGAAATTTCGAAAAATATCGGAGATAAATTCCAATTGCTTGTTGGCGTTGTGTTGAGAGTTCGAACAAAATATAATATCGTATCCGAATGTCGCGAATTACGCGTTTTGTTTAATATGTGCGCTTGAGTGCAAGGCACCGAAGGATCGATAAGAGTTTTCAAAAGAGAAAAATTATAAAAAGGGAAGACTTTTAGATGTAGGATAAATAAATTAGAAATTATAAAAAAGGAAGACTTTTAGATGTAGGATAAATATATTAGAAATTATAAAAAGGGAAGACTTAGATGTAGGATAAAAATATTAGAAATTATAAAAGGGAGATATATGAATTAGGTTGAATATACAGAAAAAAAAAATGACCGACGACAGTACATAAAAAAAGGAGGGGCTGGGGGACGCAATATAATTAATCGAAATTAATAATTGCATCAAAAAAAAAATAATAAATAAAACAAGCAAACCAAATCAAACGATAACCATGGATGCTGTATTGATGGGGTGAGTTTTCTTTTATTATTTTATAACTTTTCTCCAATTTTTTTTTCATATTGTTTGTAGGTTTTGATGATGCGTTCTTATTTTGTGCAGAATTCTCTTCTTGCTGTTGGCTAGATAGTTTCATTGGATAGATTTTTTTTTTGATTTAAAAATGATGCAAGGCTAAAGGCCATTTTGAAAATGAACCCGAGCGTTTAGCTCCTTAGCCCCGAACCTCTATAAGGGGCCATATCGAAATTTGTTTCAGGACAGATATGGCTGAGGTAGGGTGGGCAGAACAGGGCGCTACTTACACCTAAGCGCCCTGACAAATTGCGAAGCCGCGCCAATCCAACCGCTTCTTGGTCTTTCACGACCTGTTGGGAAAATAATCCCAATTTTGACAATTCCCTTGGATAAGTCGGCGCTGATAATTCTTTTGTTGTACAGGCCAAGGGTTTAATGGTCTGAGTGAAGCAAGTACCCCCCACACTGCCGTAGCTAGTTTCGGCCGCCAGCAAGAACGTCGCACCAGCTAAAACTCAACCACCAATTCGGACGTAGGTGGAATTGGCCCTTCTGTCCCGAACCTTCCTTTTCCTTTCGACTATTTTGACTTTTTTAAGTCGAAATAGTCCTTCCAAGGCCTCAAACACAACAAATAGCGCCCAACGTGGGGCTAGCCTAAGCTACGCTTCGAGCACAAAGCGTAGCCCATCAACACGCGCGAGCTCTGGAAAAATTCCGTGCAAAAGTTGGTGTGCAAAAGGACTTAATTTCGTCGTTCTGCGACAGCATTTTTTTCGCCTGAACGGCAACAGTCCAAGTGTTCCAGCTTTTCTGAGTCTTAACAGCAAACCATCTGGTCGATATTGGATGGAGGCAATGTGGAACGATCCTATTGACGAACCGTTTTGGCAACCTTTAGGCGCCAACTTCGGTTCCATAGAAAAGGAAAACATTGTCTGTATGCAAGATTGATTTGATGTAAGTTGGGTCAGACTGTATTTTCTTGAACCATTCCACTTTTGGTTCGTGAGTACCCAACTGAGAGCTGGGCATGCCCTGACATAGCGGGCGTGTCGTCAGACAGTTGGGAACCATACTCGCGAGAAATTGGTGAGTTTGGTGATGGAAGGTATCGTAAAAAAATTTGTTAAGTACCTTATTTCCTTATCCTTCCTTATAGAGTATCTTTATAACGTAGATTTAATTTTTTTGTAGAAACAACGTAGAGTTTTTTTTTGTACTTAAAATTTTTTCTAAGTCTTTTGATGACAGATTTTAACGTAGTTTTATTTTGCTGATTTTTGATTTATTTTTTGTTGCTAATTTTTCCCCAATTTTTTTTTCTTTGCAATTTTCTCGCGTTCCGGATTTTTCCGATGGAGCGAGAAAGATCAAGATCGGCTTCGGGATTTGTTCTGCATATAAGGGGAGGGGAAAGGTTGCGAACACGTGAGGGTTCATTTTTTTTGAATTCATTATCGCATATATATTCAATCATACAAACATTCATTTATTCAAGCATTCATTCGGTTTTTATATAGCATACTTCAATACAAACATTCACGGTTGAATTCAATCATACATGCAATCATTCAAAATATTCGTTCAGCATTAATACTAATACTCATAATACTATCATTACTTCGTTCCAAGATTCACTCAAGAATTCATACTACATAATATATATATTCAATCATACACACATTCATATATACGATTTTTACATTTATTCGGTCGTTCATTCGTTATTCATTTAAGTAATCATTGAATTATTCATTCGTTTCCTTATACCGCATTCAGTCATTCGACACATATATTTTTTTACAAACCAATCTTTCATTCGTTCAAACGTTAGATTTTTTTTTTTTTTATACCTACTTATATACAGGTATTCATTCAGTCGATCGTTTCCATACATACAATTACTCAATTTCAAGTTCAATAACGCATTTTCGTACAACCACTCGTCTAAATTATTTCCAGTCGAAATTGAATAGTCACTTACTCGGTCATTTCACCACGCATTCATTTAGTCGTTTATTCAGAAGAAAAAAAAAAAATTTAACATTAAATTCATTCATTTAAATTAAAAATTCATTCGCTTATACTAAATTTCACACTCAGCCAATCACAGTAAATCATACTGTCCGATTCACACATTACTGCGCGCACAATTCATTCAGTCAATCGTTCACTCATTGAGGCATTCATCCACCGATTTACTCGATTCATTCGGCTTTTCACTTTCTCAACTTATTTACATAGTCACTCTGTCGTACATTTGTACAATTTTTTTTTTATCTCAACAACCACAATTACATCTGCTCACTCATTCATCTAACCAATCACTCGTTCATCCACCCTTTTAAACATGCCACTGCCACGGTCGCCGTTGGGGCGAAATGAAGAAATGTGTACGATGTGCCAAGACATCGTGGGGGGCGACGACGAAGCGCGAACGAAATGTGGGCACACCTTTCATTTGCATTGTGTGGAAGAGTGGGTGTTGCGCCACAAAACGTGTCCCAATTGTCGCCAAGCACTTGAACCGCAGAACTATTGGTCGGTTAGGGGCGTGGAGGGCGCCACCGCTAGAACCGGAGTCGTGGCACGCAGCAGAACTAAGTCAGCGGCCGGCGGACTTTCACCAAGGCGGTTAAATTTAGATTTTCCGCTGGAAACAGTCGGCGGTGGTGTCTTTTACGCCCCTGACGGTTCAATTGGTCAAGAGCAAGGGGTGAACCAGCTCGCGAATCCAATCCTGCAATCACCAGAAAGGATAGTAGTCGAACGGCCACGTTGGTCCGACGTACACGACGCAGGTATTCCGGCTGCAATAAATCCGGCGCCAGCGCGCTCGAATCCACCTTTGTTACGCACTGAACCGGGTGTAGACGACATAAGGCGATTATCGCACATTATTGAGGAAGGAGTTGACACTGGTGTCACAACAACAACCGCCCAACGCAGGTTTGCTACCTCCACCACCACCAGCAAGTCGTAATGCCTGGAATGAATCCGTGCAAGTTCGGGGCCGACCGACCCATGCGCCAGCTCAGATGGGCGATCGCAATGGCAACGGCCCAAATATGAGAATCTGCAATCTGGGAAGTCCCATTCGCTATTGGCGTTTGAGATTTAATGGCGACAGCCAAGCATTGCGAGCAGAAGAGTTAGTTTTTAGGGCCGATCTGGGCGGACGCATGGATCTGTTGGCCCAGAACTTCCATCTACTGTTAGACGGAAGACCAAACCAATGGTATTGGTTGTGGAGGAGGTCGAACGTGGAGACCTCTTGGGAATCATTGAAGGCGACGTTCCTGCAGGCTTGGGGCGAACGTAGCTCCGATTGGGAGGTACGAAAGCAGATGTTGGCGAGGCGGCAAGCTCCCAACGAATCTTATATATCCTTTGAGCAGGATTTGACGGTTTTGCGCACCCTGCTACGAACGCATATGCCAGAACCAGCATTTGTTGACTTAATTCGCGGTAATCTTTTGGGACACACTCAGCAGCAAATTTGTTTTCACGAAACGCGAAATTTGTCCGAACTTCGAACGCTGGTGACCAGGTTCGAAGAAGTCAGGAGGGCTACTCGCTCGACAGCTTGGCAACAGTCTCGAGTCCACGAGCTGGAACAGCCGTTGGTTGTCGGAGCGGAGAACGACGTGAGCGCAGATTTGGCTGCAGTGTCAACTCCTCTCTCCTGCTGGAATTGCAGACAGGAAGGGCATGGATATAGGGATTGCGAGGTAACACCAAGAACGATCTTTTGCTACGGGTGCGGGAAGGCTGATGTAATTAAGCCAAAATGCACTCGATGCGTGACAAAAAACGGGTCCAGGGACGAGAGGTTAGCGGGACCGCATCGCCCGTCAACGTCAAATCATCCAGCCCGACCGCTGTAAACGACTCGAGTAGTGAGAGAACCCTTTCCCAATCCCCATTTGACTTAGATATCCCAAATAAAAACATTTTATCACATTTTAATACCCCTTTAGAGTCCTCTCCAAATTTCAACTTACCTACCCAAACATTTTCACCCAATTTAGTACACCCTAGTAGAGTAAAATCACCCCCATCAAATATTTCAGAGCGTTTAAATCAACCCACCACGATTCTGCAGAAGAGAACAGACATGGATGAGGTACCGAATCGTTTACAGCCTGTTGTATTAAAAGAACCAACTGATTCAAGACGAAGTGCTCCCCATCCTCATAAACCGTACCATCAGCGTTTGAAGGAGTATGCGGAGGCGCGAAGGCGAATTTTTGGCACTGTTTCAAGCGCTCGTGCGAACGAATTATCCGAGTTAGCAAGCGAAACAAGTCGACAAAAAACAGCCTTGCGCATGCGCGTATTCTGGAAGATGGTGAGGGCCAAGAAGAAAGTGATTATTTCCACCATCATTAACAATCCGTTAGACATGCGTCCGTACGCCGTGGTATCCTTGTACGGAGTGGACGTTGAAGGACTCCTAGATAGTGGGGCGAGCATCAGTTGCCTGGGGCAAACGATCTACAACGTCTCCATGATGCACAGGTGAGTTATCGACCGGTCTGTCAAGAGGTGAAGACAGCTGATGGTGCAGCACAAAAGGTATTGGGCACAGTAACCACTGATATTACTTTTCGCGGTAGTACCAAACCCATTACACTATACATCGTTCCGAGCCTGTCGCAGATATTGTACCTGGGGGTAGATTTCTGGCGATTATTCCAACTAGCTCCTAGCATCATCAGCGCGGTCGATACTCCCGATACTGCATCGCAACTGATAGCTCCAGATGCCCACCATTTAACGCCCACAGATGTAAAGAGGTTGGAAATGGTAAAGTCCAAATTTCCATCATATGAAGTATACGGACTCGGTGTGACTAACGTCGAACAACATAGTATAGACGTTGGTGATGCAAGTCCCCTCAAACAGCGTCACTATCCTGTGTCTCCTGCGATCCAAAAACTCCTATATGACGAGATCGATCGCATGAGAGCACTTGGCGTAATAGAGACCAGCCAGAGTGCATGGAGCTCGCCTGTGGTTCTCGTGAGGAAGCCAGGCAAGGTCAGGTTGTGTTTGGACTCGCGCAAAGTCAATAGTGTGACTAAGAAGGATGCTTATCCATTACAACATATTGACGGAATCCTAAGTCGTTTGGCGCGAGCCAATTTTATTACCAGCCTGGACCTCAAAGACGCCTTTTGGCAGATTCCGCTCGAGAACAAATCCTGGGAGTACACTGCGTTTACTATCCCTGGCCGGCCTCTATACCACTACACTCGCATGCCTTTTGGGTTATGCAACGCGCCGCAAAGGATGTGTCGTTTGATGGACAAAGTCATCCTACCCGAGCTGAAGGAGCAGGTATTCGTATATTTGGACGATCTGCTGTTAATTTCTGAAGATTTCGATTCACATCTGGTTTTATTGGCTGAAGTCGCAGATTGTTTGCGAAAGGCTGGCCTAACAATTAAAGTCAACAAGAGTAAGTTTTGTCTGAGAGAGGTGAAATATCTCGGATACATCGTTGGAGAAGGAGGCTTGAAAACTGATCCCAACAAATTTTCAGCCATCGTCGATTACCCTTCGCCTCAGTCCGCACGTCAAGTTCGACGCTTCCTTGGTATGGCAGGCCGGTATCGACGATTCGTTCCCAACTTTGCTGCTACTGTTTCACCAATTTCAGACACTCTAAAGAAGTCCAACCAGTTTGCTTGGACTACAGAGGCACAAACTTCCTTCCTATTAGTGAAAGACTTGTTGACGAAAGCCCCCTGCTAATCAATCCAGATTTTAAGAGGCCTTTCTTATTCAGTGCGATGCCAGTAAGTCAGGTGTGGGTAGCGTTCTCTTCCAAGAAAACGACGACGGATCGGAATCTCCGGTGGCGTATATGTCACAGAAGCTCACTTCCGCTTAACGCAACTACAGCGTAACCGAACTCGAGTGTTATGCAGCTGTGTTGAGCGTGAAAAAATTTCGAGCCTATGTAGAAGGGACTGCGTTCAAAGTCATTACGGATCACGCAAGTCTCAAATGGCTCATGTCGCAGAAAGACCTGCAAGGACGGTTGGCAAGATGGAGTTTGAAACTTCAGGGTTTCGACTTAACAATTGAGCACCGACGAGGGAGCCTGAACGTTGTACCCGACGCTCTCTCTCGTGTATACGAAGAGGGATTAAATGCGCTGATCGACGTGGCACCGATGGTGGACATGGATTCTCCAGAATTCTCTGGCAAAGAATATAAAGAATTAGTGTCCACTGTCGATGCGAACGCCGATCGGCTTCCTGACGTATGCGTGAGGGATGGTTTCGTGTATAAGCGCACAGAGCCTAACAACGGTGACCCGATTGCTGAAGACAGGGCCTGGAAGTTATGGATTCCATCGAGTCTTACGTCAACAGCGATTCCTCAGGCGCACGAGGTAGACACAACAGTCCATGGTGGTTATGCCAAAACGCTAGAGCGAGTCAGGCGATTTTTGTACTGGCCCGGGATGGCTACACAAGTACGCACCTACGTTCTGGCGTGCGACACTTGTAAAGAGACAAAGTCCCCGAACAGACCTCTACGAGCGCCTATGGGAGAACCGTTCCAGACTGATCAGCCATTCCAACACCTTTACATCGACGTGCTTGGACCATATCCGCGTACCAAACGGGGTAAGATCGCTATCTTGATAGTCTTGGATCATTTCACGAAATTTCCCCTGTTACATCCTTTGGGGCGGATCACTGCTGAAGAGATTACCAACTATTTGGAGGGGCAGGTCTTCCATACGTTTGGAACACCTGAGACGATCCTCTCCGATAACGGCTCTCAATTTAGGTCGAATGTGTTTAACACAATGCTGAACAAATACGGAGTTAAACACCTGTACACCCCGAGCTACTCACCGCAAGCGAATGCTTCGGAACGTGTCAATCAGTCCATCCTGGCCGGAATTCGAGCATTCATCACTGATGACCAAACACGATGGGATGAGAGTCTAAGCAAAATTGGATGTGCCCTTCGGAGCTCACTCAACGAAGCCACTGGATTTTCTCCTTATCAGGTTTTGTTTGGAAATCACATGATGTTGCACGGGAAGGACTACGAACGTTGGGAGAGTCAAATGTACAGCTTCGACCTCGCGAGGGAATTCCTATCGTAAGGCAACTGGCGCAGACGAAAATAAGGGTCGCACATGAGGACAGTAGCAGACGTTATAATCTGCGTGCTGCTAAAACACAATTTTGTGTAGGTCAAGAAGTATTCCGAAGAAATTTTTCCTTGTCCACTGCCGAATTATAACGCCAAGCTGGCAAAGAAGTTCCTCAAGTGCAGGATTCGTCGTGTGCTGGGAAACTCACGATACGAATTGGAGGATCTAGGCGGCAAACGTGTGGGGATTTATCACTCCAAGGATCTGAATCAGTGATCCGAGGGGTACAACACATATTGCCCGGCACTCAGTCGTGCGCACGAGACTCTTCTACGCGGCACGAGACTCTTCTACGCGGCCACTTTTCGTAGTCGTTTCGGCGATGGAAATCATCGGCGAATCGCCTATGTTGTTGAGTGCCGCCAGAATTTCGTTTCCGGTGCTTACAAGTGCTTTCGATATTTAACAAAATATCGAACGCATTTGTGAGCACTGGAACGAACAAGCGAAACCGGCTTGGCTGGAAAGAGGGTTCCGCTACTCGATAGTAGCCGGGTTGAAACGGGACAGAGAAAAAACGAGGTGACCGCGTGACTGTGCTGGGTGATGTGAGAAACGAAATCCGATTAATTCGACTACAAATCGCTCAAACGTTTTTTTTACCGATTCGAAATAAAGTCACGGTAGTGTTGATTGCGTGCGTCGTGAAATTAAACGAAATACAGCAAAAAGGGTGCCTTCCCAAGTTCAGTGTCGGTCTTTTCCAGTTCTCCGTTTCTCGTAGCACGAAAATGTAATCGCCATATCGGCATCGCAAGTGCATTATTTGCACGGAAAATATTCGTCGGCGTTCGAGTTTTGTGTGTGCGCGAAAATAAGGAAAATAGAGAAACCCCGACGAGATGACATACGGGTCGCGGGTGTGCGTCTTGTGTCGTTTTGTCGCGCAAGAAGGGATTAAGGGTACAAGAAAATTTCGTTGTGGTGTGCCGCCAGCGCTGTGGTAACCCCGCCGCGCTAATCGGTCCACATTGAAAGTGCAACTCGGTACGCTCGCTTTTCTCCCCCGATCGACGGTGTATCGGCGACATCGTAGTGCGTTCGAGTTCCGCGAAAAGAAAAGTTCAAGGTTATACCTGCACGGAATTTTTGGAATTTTCGCTATTGGGAATTTTCCGTTCAATAAGCTTCGTCTTCGGAGAATACGAAACGCGAGACACATTCATGGAAAATACACCATCGTGTCCTGCAACAGTGAATTAGAAAAAAAAAAATGAAAATATAAAGCAAGTGTGGAAAGAAAAGTGAAATAAATTGAAGTTTTTGAAAGGAAAAGTTAAGATAACGAGGTGGAAGGAGGAAAAAGTGTAGTGATCGAGAAGTGATTTACGAAATTTCGAAAAATATCGGAGATAAATTCCAATTGCTTGTTGGCGTTGTGTTGAGAGTTCGAACAAAATATAATATCGTATCCGAATGTCGCGAATTACGCGTTTTGTTTAATATGTGCGCTTGAGTGCAAGGCACCGAAGGATCGATAAGAGTTTTCAAAAGAGAAAAATTATAAAAAGGGAAGACTTTTAGATGTAGGATAAATAAATTAGAAATTATAAAAAAGGAAGACTTTTAGATGTAGGATAAATATATTAGAAATTATAAAAAGGGAAGACTTTTAGATGTAGGATAAAAATATTAGAAATTATAAAAGGGAGACATATGAATTAGGTTGAATATACAGAAAAAAAAAATGACCGACGACAGTACATAAAAAAAGGAGGGGCTGGGGGACGCAATATAATTAATCGAAATTAATAATTGCATCAAAAAAAAAATAATAAATAAAACAAGCAAACCAAATCAAACGATAACCATGGATGCTGTATTGATGGGGTGAGTTTTCTTTTATTATTTTATAACTTTTCTCCAATTTTTTTTTCATATTGTTTGTAGGTTTTGATGATGCGTTCTTATTTTGTGCAGAATTCTCTTCTTGCTGTTGGCTAGATAGTTTCATTGGATAGATTTTTTTTTTGATTTAAAAATGATGCAAGGCTAAAGGCCATTTTGAAAATGAACCCGAGCGTTTAGCTCCTTAGCCCCGAACCTCTATAAGGGGCCATATCGAAATTTGTTTCAGGACAGATATGGCTGAGGTAGGGTGGGCAGAACAGGGCGCTACTTACACCTAAGCGCCCTGACAAATTGCGAAGCCGCGCCAATCCAACCGCTTCTTGGTCTTTCACGACCTGTTGGGAAAATAATCCCAATTTTGACAATTCCCTTGGATAAGTCGGCGCTGATAATTCTTTTGTTGTACAGGCCAAGGGTTTAATGGTCTGAGTGAAGCAAGTACCGCCCCCCACAATACGTAGCTTGTCCCAAACACGAATTTCGACCTTCTTCACCAGTAAACCAGTCAACCCACAAACAGTAGAAATAGAAGCTATTTCTTCTTAAGATAATAACAATTAATGTGTTGCTTTATGTCAAACAAGTATTTGTATTTAAAGAAAGCCGTCTATTTTCTTCTTCGTAAGTTTTATAAATACGTATTCTGGTTGCTACTTGTTGTTAATATTTGTAATTTGACGTGTAGTCGTGTACAGGCACTTGATGAAGGCTGCAGTAACAGCCGACATACGCAATTGTATACGAAAATAAAACTTATGTAGACGAAAATCCACAACTTTAAAAAAATTAATTATGTACAAACTTAAGAAATAAATACATTCATATTCAAAAAATAAAAGTTTATACATTTATCGCCTGAGGTTGCTTCTACCCTCGAGTTACGTCGTTTTCGACTTACGTCCCAAATTCTCGGAACCTAACTCCGACGTAACTCGAGGGATTACTGTATCTTCAAAACTACAGTGCTTATTGTAATCTCGGATAATGTTATAATCCGGATTTTGTTATCAAAACAGTAGGGTCCCATTCTCCACAAAAGTTCGTTTTTCGTTCGTCTATTGTTATAAACCGGTTAATGTTATTGTTTTTGGCTGGTCCCAAAGTGATTACAATAAGCGGTATCTACTGTATATTGTCCATCAGAGTACGTAGGATTTTTTTATATTGCATAGTTCATTTGTTATTAACAATTTTCTGACGATTTTTTAGGCAAATTTCACACTTTTCACTTTAGGAGTGCGCCATTTGGCTAAAAATAAAAATATCGAAAAAAATCCTCCGTACTCTTGTGGCTGTTGTTATATGCATGTTATATGTAATCGAAATAAATTTATTAGCTTATCATAATTCCAAAAGTACAGGCACTAGGTGTGCGGCCATGGACCCTTGAAAAACGCTAGACAAAAAAAAAATTACTGTACATAGACAATAACATGTATTATAAATATCCATTTTTGGAATATCGATTTATTGTGTAGTTTTTCTGAAAAAAAATTCCGAAAAAGGCCAATTTTTTCAGCCTCTAGAGTGGCATAACCCCTTAAGTCAGATGTGCTCCAGTCAATAGAGTGTACTTGGCTTGCCTAAATAGATAAATGAATTGAAAATACAAGGTTTTCCGGTAAATACTGTTAAATTTATTTTTGTGTGACGTTTCGGACTCGATTGAGTGATCGACAATATCCTTACAACTATTATTTATTTACAGTGCGTTCCACAAGAACGTGTGTTAAAAAAAAGCATTAAATACTATGAAATTCAATAAAATAATTTTTATTTCTTAAACTATACTTAAATGTGAATTTCGAGAATAAGTTAATATGACGTCCAGTCACCGTTGTTATCTATAATCGCCTGGCATCTTCTTTGACAACTTTGGCTCAATTTTTTAGCGTAATCCACACTTAAACCTCTCCAAATTTGTCTTAAACGTCGAATAAGTTGTCGCGTGGTGGATATTTTTTTCCCTTTCGCATCAGGACTCTGCGATGGCCAGTCCAATGTTGTTATCGCATTTTCTTCTTTCCAAGATGTGCAGAGGCGACTTCGATGTTTCGAATCGTTGTCTTCTTGGAGAATCCAGTCATCGTTTTGGGGTCCATAAAGCAACTCAGCAGACTTCAACAATCCCTTCTTGTATAAATTCAGCATTCAGATTCCTGGTGAAAGCAATCAACTTCCCGAATCCCTTTTCAGAGCAGCACCCATAACCATGCACCTTTGCTGGATGTTTGACGGTACGTTGCAACATTCTTTCACCGCTTTTTGTCCAATCCCTCTAATTGTAATTGTAGATGACTCATCGGTAAATATTACGTTGCTCCAATCGCGGTCCAAATTCTCCCGTGCCCAACTCAGTCTTTTTTTCACGTGTTTTTCTGTTAGTAGTGGTTTGGGGTTTGTGCTCCTGTTGCTGATGCCACATTCTTCTAGGCTGCGTCTAATTGTATTTATGGACACCCGAACTCCTTTTCTAACTAGTTTTTCCTTGGCCTGTTGCAGACTTAACGTCGGGTTTTCCCTAAATAGCTGAGCGATCACTTTATCGTCCCGTTTTGATGTACTCCTTGTACGGCCTCTACCTGGCGCATCATCGACATTGCCATGCTCTTTATACCTCTTTATCCACTTCCTTACATATGAAGCACTGCTTTTGGTATATTTTGCTACCTGGCTCACACTCATTTTGGGTCCTAGAGAATGGGTAAGAAGAAAAACAATTTCAAAACGTTTCTTATAGAGAGCACTCATTTTTTAAACTGTTGTTTTAACGGAAGATGAAACAATACTGACCAAATTATTTAAACTCGAAATCGGCAGTGCTATGTTATTCGTAATTTTATATAAAACAACTGTTCGAACAGGTAGGAAGAAATTATTTGACACACGTTCTTGTGGAAAGCACTGTATAGGTAAGGTATAGGTAAGAAAGGGTAACAAAATTTACGTTAATAAGAAAGGTCATAAAAACATTAAACAGAGGCGGGGGTTTATTAGAAGGGAAATAATTAAAAGTTGAAATTAATTGGTTTTTGGAATCGAAGATTTTTGGTAAACGCTTTTTTTTCCAAAACATAGAGCAGATAGCCAAAGTGAAGAGAGGTTGTATTCAGCGTCTCGGTTAAAATTTCGTGGATGTTTGGTTATCTCAATTGCTTCTCTTATAATTCTTTGAAGATAGTGTTTTGTCCTGGCCAATTTTTTGACGTTGTTGAAATCGATTGAATGGTTTTCTACCGCTGCATGTTTCGCAATTACCGATGAGTGGATCTGTTGTTTTTTTGTGTGCAGCGTTGATGTTCACGAATCGTTGTTCTGATGGTCCTTCCTGTTTCTCCGATGTAGACTTTGTTGGAAGACCCGCAGGGAACTTTGTAAATGCCCTCCATTTCCAGTGGGATTTTTTCCTTTTTGTTTCCTAAGAAGGCTCGAAGCGTAGATGCCTTAAAGTATTTGATGTTTCTGTGTTGCGAGTTGAGATGGTCTAAGAACTTAACTAATTCCTAATTAGATAAGTTCCTAGACCATCGGTGCATTAGATTTTGAGTTCCACCGCACACCGACTTCAAAAATGACAAGTTTCAGAAAAACGACAAGTTTCAGAAAAACGTTTTAAAGTTTTGCACACTAGGCTTCACATACGATTGCGTACGCCTCTAAAGTACTCATAACTCCGTTAATTTTGCTCCGATTGAAATTTTGACACAACATTCTCGCAATGTTATACATTTATTAAAAAAAATATGCAAAAAAAAAAATTTAAATACCGTACCCCTCCCTTAAAGAAAGGAATTCCGAAGCTCTCCTACTCGAGACGGTCAGGAATTTCTTTGACTGTCAAAGTCCTAAAAGGGAGTTCCAATAATCTTCCACCTAAAGGTTTTTACCACTTTAAAATGCCATCTTTAATGAAGCCTTTACCTACTCTACAGAATGGTTCCGGGCCTATCATTGGTGAGTTGGCTCCCCGCTTAGCTAGCTGGTCAGCCGATTCGTTACCCGAAATACCCTCATGTCCTGGCAGCCACATCAGGGTTAGACTATTATTGTGTGCCAGCTCTTTAAGAAGAGTATGACAGTCCCACATAAGCTTAGAGCTGAAACAGTAGGATTTCAGCGCTAGCAGTGCCGCTTGGCTAACAGATAAGATAATAACTGTAGCGCCTTTTGGTTTATTCAGTAGAAGTTTACCCGCGCACTGCTCTATGGCATGCACCTCAGCTTGAAACACAGTGGCTGTTTGTCCCATTGCCGTCCATATTTTACAATTGGGTCCAAATACGCTAGCTCCAGTTCCACTTTAGGTCTTAGAGCCATCCGCGTACGAGACTAAAGCACCTTCCCCAAAATCTGGTAGATCAGATTGCCATGATATACTATCTCCCAGAGGCACCATATATGGTTTCTCAAAATCAAATACCTTTGGCATGTTATCGTTTACTGAGTCGGTTAGGTCCTTCTGATTAAATTCCTGTAGAACTTTAAGGTGACCGACAAGGTCTCCTGCCTTGAATTTATTGTATTGCTGTAGCCTTATGGCCTCTCTCAGAGCCTCCTTCTCTATCTCTAAGTGTAATGGGGCCAAGTTTATCATGGCTTCCATTGCAGCAGTGGGACATGACAATGACAATGACAATATTGTAAGCCTAACTACTGACATGAACTCACATAATCTACGATCCGCATATACTACCCTAAAACAAATGAGACAAGGTTATAAGCCACGAACAAACCGCTGTAAAGACAAGGAATCAAGTATCCTTAGTGACGCAGAACAAATTGAACAAAGATGGGTTGAATACTTTAAAAAGCTGTTAAACCCGAATAGAGTGACGGACGCCGACCCAATTAATACACCAAGTGCACCATCTGATGAGCAGGCATCAAACCCACGGCACCCACTGTCGGAGAAGTGAAAGCAGCCCTGCGCGTTAAAAAAATACATAAATCACCTGGAGTTGATGCAATACCAGTGCAGCTCCTAAAGGGAGGTGCTATCTCCTACACAAAATCATGACAAACATTTGGATTGAAGAAAAAATACCCGACGACTGGCGCCAGAGCATTTTTTGTCCAATCTATAAGAAAGGAGTTAAACTTCGATGTGAAAATTACAGAAGCATATCATTGTTGTGTACGTCCTACAAAATACTAACGAAAGTAATTCTGAATCGATTAAAGCCGTATACATAAATTATTATCGGCAAATACCAAGGTCGTTTCAGAATCGGACGATCTACTATTGACCAAATATTCTCAGTGAAATAATGTTGACTGTATAACATTGAAGTGCAACAGATCTTTGTGGACTTCCATCAGGCATACGATAGTATAGATGGTAATGTACTATATAAAATAAATATTCGACTTTGGAATTACATCAAAACTCGTCTGGTGAACAAAATGACCATGACTGACATGAATATTTATTTATTTATTTATTTAAACATAGGTTTACAGTTTTTAAAAAATCAAATAAATCCTATTATAGAAAGTTAATTTAAATTTTATAAAAAAGAAAAAGATAAGCAAAGCAGTAAAAAAAAATAATAATAAAAGAAATGAAAAAGAAAAATTACTTAAAAGAGAGAAAAAAAAATTTAGTTGAAAACTAAAAAGTGAAAAATATCAAGTAAGGAAAAACGAGCTTACCCAGAGCTTCTGAGGCAGGGAGATGGACTTGCTCCCATGCTCTTCAATCTCGCTCTGAAATATGTCATCAGAAAGGTATCCGTTGATACCAGAAGTACCCTACTAATCAAGTCCACTCAAGTAGTGGTGTACGCGGATGACATAAACATCATAGCCAGATCTGTTCCAAACGCGAAGAAAGTTTCCCAATGTCTATACTCAGCAAAGAATGTGGGGTTAAGGGTCAATGAGAGTAAGACCAAGTTCATAACCCAAACAAGAAGAAACTCAATTTTTGATGAATGTTTTCACAGTACATTTTGAATTGAAAATACAAGGTTTTCCGGTAAATACTGTTAAATTTATTTTATGTGGCGTTTCGGACTCGACTGAGTCCTTTATCAAACTTTATTTTCAAGAAGAAACTCGCCAACTAGGCAAAATTTGACAGTGGGGGACTACAACCTGGATCTTGGGATCACACCTTGTAATAGATGGCAACGAACAGGACGAAGTAAAACAACGGATCACACTAGCAAATAAGGCGTATTTCATGGTTCTCCTGATCTTAAAATCGAAAAAAGTGTACAGGCTGAGAAAACTTCGTATATAAAAGACCATAATAAGACCTGTGCTACTATAGTAAAATATCTGTAAAATACTTTTCCTCTTTCACTTACGAATCTCTACCGCTTTTCCTGCTTCCTGTCTGTTTTTCACTCACTTTAATCCATCCCATTGCGCATCAACTGCCAAAGGTCCGAGCCCGTTTACTATTTTTAACGGAAATAATCAATTAGCCAGGAAGCCTTTACGATTCTCGGTTTTGGAAACGAAACGACCGACTCATGGTCGACAAAAAAAAAACACGCTTAATCGTACGAAATTGATCAGTAAACGGATTCCCTTTTTTTTCGCCACAACTACTATAGTACGGGAGGTAGCGTATCATATTTTCGAGGAATTTTATACCGAATAAATTTCATTTATAACAGTTGAATAATATTCAATAATCAGCAAAATGAACGTCAGTTGCCGCGCCCGTGGTGGAATCTAAGGCGATGTGAAAGTGGTAAAAAAAATTGTGTCACAAGTAATTTCATACCGCTCCAAAATTTAGGGGATGATTGTTTAAATCATTTTCAACCAAAAAGTAATCGTCAGCTGCATGGAAGACGGGGGAATATACGTCAGTCGCCTACATGAACATGTTCAAAATTTTGAATTTTAAAGTTATTTCATACTTAATGAACTTTATGCAGATGAATTTTCATACTTTTCAAACAATAAAGAAAATTGTCAGCTGTGTTTATAGCGAGGGTAAGACCGTCAGTCAGTGTCATAAACATGGTACGTGCTCAGTGCAAATGAGCATTGTATAGTTTTTTTCACAAACTAAATGACGATCTTAACACGTTAAACTCTTCTGTACATATACGTCATTTGTGGGGGGCAGGGTGTACATTGCCCCCCTGGAATTTTGCATTTTCATATATTATATATAACAGATATATATATTTATGTATGAAAATATATACTTTCCTCGCAACTATCCTCGGAGCTATCTATGATGACATTTCCTTCTCGCTCAAATTCCTCTTCATCACTTTCAATGTTTTCTGCAAAAAAAATAATACAAATTTTCCGAGGTAGTATAAAAATATATAAGTTTAAAGTACCTTCAGGATTTTCATCGCTGATCGTCACGCCAGTGATTGTCGGTGGGACTTGATCACTGTCAAACCACTTAAAAGTGTATTTATTATTATCTTTCTTCCGTCCATAGTCTAAGGGTGATAATTCCGATGGAACTGACTGATGAGCATGATACCAAAGGTGTGCTATGTATGATGATCGTAGTATTGATATAACTCCGATTGACATGGTGGAAATATTGCTCCGTCAATTGTATTTCTCAGCAGAAACGAGTCCTTTTTTTCATTTCATTTTCAATTTGTAAATGTTGTTACCCGTGCTGTATTGACGTTGTCGATTGATTTAAAACTATACATTCCGCAAACAAATTTTTCAATCTTTCTTTGAAGTTCAATAAAGTTACAGTCGTTTATATTTGATATGTCTGTAAATGCTTTAATGTATGATTCTGATTTCCTTAAAATATCGAACGTTTTCTTTTTTCCTCTTCTATAGAAAGCGGGATTGAAGTCGCATCCTGTAAATGCATGAAATCCTGGCAATGATGCACATACTCTAGGTTCAAGTGCGTGATACAATTGCGTGACATTGATGTAACGTTGAGCATTTCCACTTCCAAGTAACATGAATTTTTAAGTTGCTCCGAATATGGTTCATTCCCTAACAGTATTATTAAAATATCTGTTTCCGAACATCTTATCGTTACGTTAGCAGCACTATCTATTTGACAAACGTGAAATACAATGATTGTATCGGCTTCTTCATGAGCTGAAAATTCTGTTCTAGGCTTTTTACAATTTTTATACTCTAGATAAAATCATATAGAGTATTATAATTTGATCCAGCCGAAAAATATGTAACGCATAGAACTAAGCCTCGGACGAAAAAAAGTTTTATATTATTTTTTGTTCATTTGTTGCCAAAAACGTCAAATCCGTTGACGAACTCAAGAACGCCTTCACCTAGGATCTTGAAATTTTGAATCTGAGTGCTTGGTTGAATTTGTAAGGCTAAGTTCGTTAACGGGCAAAATCGTCCCACTCCTTCGGGTAGCTCCCATACAAAATGTCCTTAAAACACGTGTTCAAAAATATTGGCCGACAACTTCATAAGGTTTTAAGCTACGACTTGTAAATTTTTTAGGTGTTATTTATTCAATAGTTGTAGCTAAATGTACGATTGTGAAGGAAATCCTATTAGTCCTTCGTGTACTTGCCATACAAATATAGGGGAAAGTGGAGCAGATTCGCACGATTTTTCCTTTTTTGCTGAAAAGTAAAAAACTAACAGCTCTTTCAAACTAACTAGTATCATTGTATTTATATCTTATAGTAGTATCACCAGAAGTACTTTTCTGTTTTCACCTGCTTACACCAGAGGCGCTGCATGCGTTTTCTCTCTTCATACTTTTATCGTTACTCATTTCATTCAATAAAGTCATGTCTCTCTTTCTGCTGTCGCTGTGGGTCGCATGTGTTTAGTATTTTGCCGATTCCCTCTTTATACTTTTTCGTTACTATCATTTCATTCAGTAAAGTCTTCTCTCTTTCCTATATCTTCCGAGCGGTTTAACGTTTAAAAAAAATTTATGAATAAATTGGGTAGGCCCCAGAAGTGTCCATATTTTGAAGGTTGGGGGTATTAAAGGCGAAGTGCGAGAAGCGTTTTAGACCGAAAATTTTGGTTTCTAGATCTCAGCAACCGCTAATGCTAGGAAGCTGAAATTTGGAATTTGGTTAGAACTTTGATAGTGGACTCATTTGCGAAAAATTGCCGATATGGGTGAAGGGGTTGGGGGGGGGGGAATAATGCAAATCCGTCCAAAACGTAAAAAAGCCGAGATCGACACAGTCTACAATTCATATCTCCTAAACAGTTAATGCCACAAAATTGAAATTTAATATCTGTAGGTACAATAAGAGAATAGATCGGAATCAAATTTTTGAGTGGGTAGTGACGTTCGGGGTTGGGGTGAAAATTTTTAGGATTCGGGGTCTAACGAAGCAATTGCTTTAGAAAAATAAAATTTGGTTTGTGAGTAAAGGTTGATAAATGGATTCTGTTGAAAGTAAAAATTTTTAAGAGGGCGGTGGAGCATGAAAGTGGAAGTGATAACAATTTTTCTAAAAGTTCACATCTCATATCTCAAGAACAGTGTAAGTGCAAAATTCTTAAAATAAAAATTTGGTGGGTGTGGGTGTAGAAAGTGGGAGTTGGGGAGGGTGAAACGGTAAAGGTTCTGATTTTAATATCTCGAGAACCTATAAGGATACAAAGCTGAAACTTGGTATGTATTTTAGAGCTATGGTAGTGGCGTGTTGGAAAAATATAGTTTTGAATACAGGTATTTTTTCTGTCTATAGAACGGCTTATGCTAGAAAGTTGAAACTCGGTGCAAATCCACTAGAGAAGGAATTCTGATGAAAAGGGGGGAGGGGCAAAAAAAATGATCAGTGAAAATTAAATACATTATATTTTCAGGATTTCGTCTGCCTTATTCCTACATCTGATCGATATCGAAAAAATTTTCACTTTCATGGGCTTGCGTAATAATCCTTTTTAGGCCTCTAAAAACATACATATAAGATCGGTTGAACACATTTTCATGAATTTCGTCACATCTTTTAAAAATGATAAGAAATTGAATTGGTTTTTACTTTCTCGTGTTGTCTTCATATTTATTTATTAAATCGTTAAAAAACCTGTTTCACAATTCCTTCGAAATTCAAATGCCAAGTGGAAATGAAATCGAATGGGTTTGTGTGAGGCTCTTAGTGTACATAATACATATTCCGAAATTCGAATAGTTTCCCATACATGGGCTTATTCAATGTTTAATCGATTAAATATATCTATTTAAAATATTTTTATTTTAAGAACAAAATTAATTTTCCAAGAAATCTAATAATCTATAAACAACTCATGATATACTCCGAATTTTACCGCTCCCGAACTTTGACCCGATAAATAATAAAAGTTTGGCCAAGATCATTAGCAGATATTTTATTTTTGGTACTATTTTAAATTTTTCACATATGTATATGTTTTACTCTATGATTTTAATAATAAAGTATTGTTATCGACTTTTTTTTAAAAAAAAATTTGCTTACCTGAAGTTTTTTTTTTACACGTTTTGTTACTAATAAACACCAAAAAAGCAATAAAAATTTAAGTCCGTCTGTGCGCCGTACACCGTACGCAAACTCATTTGAGGAATTATAGTTCCCAAACCCTATGAGCTATTAAATTGATTCTTTCTTTATGAATAGACATTATAGACCCCTTGAAATCAGATTTTTTTGAGGGGTGAGGGGGAAGCTGGGGGAAGCGTTTTAGAGGAAAAATTTTGGTTTCTAGATCTCAGCAACCGCTTATGGTAGGAGGCTGAAACTTAGAATTTCTATAGAGCTTTGATAGTGGACCTATTTGCAAAGAAATTGATGATATGGGTGAAGGGGTGTGGGAGTGGAGGGGGAAATAATGCGTCCGAAACGCAAAAAAATGGAAATCGACACATTCTTAAATCCATATCTCCTAAACCGTTAATGGCAAGTAATTAAAACTTAACAAATATCTGTAGTTATACTAGGAGAGTAGATTGAAACAAAATTTTTTGGTATGGGTACAGGTGTACGGGGGTGGGGGGTGAAAAACTTTAGATTACGATATCTCAGAAACCAATTGCACCAGAAAAACAAAATTTGGTTTGAGTATAAACCTTGATATAAAAAATCTGTCAACAATCTGGGCGTAACTTTATTATTTTTCCGGAACAAGTTAGGAACGCGTTCAATTCTGAAATGCGGTGGAGGCTACTATGTGACTGAAAACCTATCAAAAAGAACAAGATCGTGGAAGTGAAAATCTGATTGGATCTGAGAGATATGGAATAATTTATGAAAAAGTACACAATCACTTTACACTTTACACTTTACAGGGGTCAATTATGAAGAATACATAGAATAAAATTAAATTCAATATTTGGGACGAGGTAGTAGATATGTCGAAAATCGTGGAAAAATATGCATTCTATTTTCACAGATATTTTTTTTGCCCCCCTTCTGAACGCCAATAGATATTCGTTTTTTTTTTATTCAAAATTATTTTTCTAGTTGATTTAGACATACACACCGAATTTCAACAATGTAGCTTAAGCCGTTCTATATATAGGAAAAACACCCCCACTTGTACCACACTACCCTTAGGGGTCGAATTTTAAAAAACCTTGAAAACACTTTCTATGTATTCATACGAAGAATACGTAGAATAAAAATGAATTCAATATTTGGAAGGACCTAGTAGAAATGACGAAAATTGTGAAAATATATGCATTTTATATTTATTATACTTACAAATAATTTTTTTGCCCCCCTTTCTGAACACCAATGAATATTCAATTTTTTTTATCACAATTACTTTTCTAGTTGATTTACATATACACACCGAGTTTCAACATTGTAGCTTAAGCCGTTCCATATATAGGAAAAACACCCCCACTTGTACCACACTACCCTTAGGGGTTGAATTTCAAAAAACCTTCAAAACACTTTCTAGGTATTCATACGAAGAATCCGTAGAATAAAAATGAATTCAATATTTGGAAAGACCTAGTAGATATGACGAAAATCGTGAAAATATTTGCATTTTATATTTATTATATTTACAAATATTTTTTTTGCCCCCCCCTTCTAAACGCCAATGAATATTAAAATTTTTTTTTATCACAATTACCTTTCTAGTTGATTTACATATACACACCGAGTTTCAACATTGTAGCTTAAGCCGTCCCATATATAGGAAAAACACCTTCACTTGTACCACACTACCCTTAGGGGTCGAATTTCAAAAAACCGTGAAAACACATTCTAGGTATTCATACGAAGAATCCGTAGAATAAAAATGAATTCAATATTTGGAAAGACGTAGTAGATATGACGAAAATCGTGAAAATATATGAATTTTATATCTATTATATTTACAAATAACTTTTTTTGCCCCCCTTTCTTTCTTTTTATCACAATTACTTTTCTTGTTGATTAACATATACACACCGAGTTTCAACTTTCTAGCATAAACCGTTTAATAGTTAGGAAAAACACCCCCTACCCCCGTAGCATACTACCCCTAAAAAAAATTTTATTTTTCCAACAGTCCGCTACTATAGCTCTATCTAAATACCAAGTTTAAGGCTTATATCATTACAGGTTCTCAAGATATAAGCATCGGAACTTTTTCCTTTTCACCCTCCCCCTCTTCACCCTCAACCCCAAAACTTTTTTTCCTACTAGGGTTTAATTAGCGCTACTTCTGGTAAAAATTCTAAGCATCTATCTTAAACTGTTCTTGAGATATGAAATGTGTTTGATTTGAAAAATTCTCATCCCCTCCACTTCTATGCTCCACCTCCCACTTAAAAAATTTTACTTTGATCAATCTTTTTTTGTCAACCTTTACACCCAAACCAAATTTTATTTTTCTAGAGCAATTGGTTCATGAGATATCGTAATCTTAAGTTTTTCACCCCCCACCTTCATTCTGTTCTCCTAGTATAACTACAAATATGTTTTAAGTTTGAATGGTGTGCCATTAACGGTTTAGGAGATATGGATTTTAGAATGTGTCTATCTCACCTTTTTTGGGTTTCGGACGCATTACATTTCCCCCCACTCCCACACCCCTTGATCAATATTGACAATTTTTCTGCAAATAGGTCTACTATCAGAGCTCTATAGAAATTCCAAGTTTCAGCTTCCTAACATAAGGGGTTACTGAGATCTGGAAACCAAAATTTTCGGTCTAAAACACTTCCCCCTCCTTCCCCCTCACACCCCCACCCCTAAAAATTTTGTCACTTCAAGGCGCCTACTCCATCTATTCGTTAAAAAAATTTCAATTTAATATCTCAAAGCGTTTGGCAGCTACGAGCCTCCAAACGATCTTGCGTACGGCGTACGGCGGACAGACGGACTGAAAATTTTTATTGCTTTTTTTGCGTCTACTAGTTATGAAACGTGAAAATAAAAATTTTAAGGGTAGCAAATTTTTTTTTTTTAAAAATCAATCACAATACTTAATTATTAAAATAATAAAGTAAAAAGAGTGTATAACCTTCTGCATAATGGAATTCTTCTTTTGCATGAAGAAACAGAAAAGCGATCTGCTTCTCCATACCGCCCGTTCTTTCCCATGCACCGTGTGCGAAGAAAGGAAATGAACGTAGTGAGAACTGTGAGAAATGTCAATGCGTATTGTACCTACGAAGAAAAATTCTAAATCAATCAAAGCAAGCATTATCTCATTCATTCATAAAGTTCAATCAACACGACTTCCTATTGGTTGGGGTTTTGTGCTCTCGCGCTCTCCACACTTATTCATTTTTTTAACACTCGAGTGCGGAGTTCGCTGTCGACCAATGGGAAGTCGTGTTGATTGAACTTTATGAATGAATGAGATATGCCTACTTTGATTGATTTTGAATTCTTCAAGAAAGAACGAGTGTGAAAGCGCGAGAGCACAAAACCTCAAAAAACCATATATGCTGCGCCATCTTTTGAGCTGAGGTGAAGTTATTCGTGATACTACTATAAGATATAAATACAATGCTAGTATGCAGTTCAATAGACACAATGTTAGGCTTCTAAAATAATGTAGGTTAAAGTTGATACGATGTACCATATTTGTGTAATGGCAGATTTTGTAGAGGAACTGAAAATGTACGAATGTACCCCATATGGAGGGTACATTCTTACATAGTGTGGGCACATACATATAATGGAGAACCTCCGTACATGAGCAAAATAAAGAACAAATTTACTGACAATTATCATTTATTATAATTATTTTATAGTTTATTATAATATAATTTGAAGAGTTAAATTTTGAACACTTCCTTCTTTTTGATTTTGCTGCTGGTCCCCTTTCGCTTGTAATTTCGTACCATAGTTCTAAAATAATATAATTATTCAAGATAAATGTAAATTAGAATGCATGTGTTTACAGAGATTTCAATAAAAATAACAAAAACCCCTAATGACTGCTTTGGGGCCCCTTTTTAGTTTGTGTTATTTTTATTGAAATCTGTTAACAACATCACATAACTAGTACACACACAGTAAAATAACACATCACCTTATGAAAAAACGGAACTACTATAAGCTTTTAGCAAAAATTCAATACCGTTAACCGAAGTTGAAGTCACATGAAAAAAATACTTATGCACTGTAAAACACACAACGACTTGTCCAAGCAAAGTTAACAATCGCACTGCTGCCTCAATTCACGTGCTAACTGCGTGCAAAAGCACGAGTCTTCCATGCAAGCGCGAACATGTCAACGTGTATAGTTTCCTTAATACAGCCACAGTACGAATGTGCCCCATGTACGAATGTATCCCACCTTCCCCTACTGTAAAATGACATCACTTAATTTACGAAACTCACTATAACTCAAGTAATCTTCTAGCTACGAATTCGAAATTTTGTAAAAATTAGTTTTAAGTGAAAACGAAGTTCGAGTTTACTAGTCAGCGAAATCCTTTTACTCCTTCTGGTAGCTGCCGTATATGACCAATAACTTCATAAGAATTTAACCTACGATAACTTTTGAACGCTTCAAGCTACGAATTTGAAATTTTGTACACATTCATTTTTGAATGGTTCCAAGGAAAAGGATGAATATGTAAGAAATCGAGTGAGTCCTTGCTCCGCCTCCCAAATGAAAGTCCTTCAAAAAGGATAATTTTTTTCCAGTTTAATATATGAAATTAAACAGTGAGTATTGTCTTTTAGTTTTGAGTAGCAATTTAATGGGACTTCTTAATGAAGGACATACAATATGCACACACGTAATACTTCATCATCCCCAACTACCACATAAATTGGAGTTCTGTATCATCTAGAGTATTATACGATTGGCTTGCAGCCGATCGTGACTGCAGTATGTTATACTCTAGATGAACATATAGAGTATTATAAGTTTAATCCAGCCCGAAAAGTTTGTAACGCATAGAACCGAGCCTCGGACGAAAAAAAAATTATATATTATTTTGTGTTTATTTTTGGCCAAAACCCCCAAATCTGTTTGCTGTCCGTCCGTCCGTCCGTGCGTTTGCACGATAACTCAAGAACGCGTTGACCTAAGAAGTTGAAATTTTGTCACAACTTGTAAAATGGAAAAAGTAAGACTAAGTTCGTTAATGGGCGATATCCTTCCACTCCTTCGGGTACCTCCCATACAAGAGTCCTTAAAACACGTTTTCACAATTATTGCTCGAATGCTTCAAGTTTTGATATATTTCGAACTAAAATAAAAATCGGAGTTCAGTATTTCATCTAGAGTATCATACGATTGGCTTGCAGCCGATCGTGACTGCGTTATGTTTTTCAAATACATATAATAATATTTTCAACAATGCTGATTTATCCGACATACAAATCGTTCCATCCAGGTGACACATCGCTAATGGTACTGGTGTCAATGGGTAAGTCAGTACTGCGTCAATGTTTAATGTTTTTTTTAAAGACAACAATAATAACTGAACGAATAGATCACGTTGCATTCGTACTTCAACAAATTTACCAGAATTAGATAATTTCTTCTTAGGTACAGCATTTGCAAAGTCAAGACTTTTCCTCTGATAATTGTTTTTTCAAATATTTGAGGATAGTTGCGAGGAAAACGATGAATACGAAACAGATACTACAGAAGAGTTTAACGAAGAAATCGTTCAATAAATTTTGTGTTAGTAGAGATAAGCCTTCTTCTACATTTATTAAATAATTTTTATTTATTAAATAAAAACGAAAATATTTAGCATTCCAACGGTTTTAATCTTCGTTTTTTATGAAAACGTTTTTTTCTATACAATTCAAAACGGACACGAACTTCATTAGTATGAAAAATCTATTTGTTGTCGTCTCGGAATATTCAGTTAAAGCAATCTGATCACTTTCAGAACTCTGAGCTCTTTATTACGTTTCGGTCTTATTTATATTAACAATTAAGCAATTAAGCAATTTGATAGTTTATCAGAAATATTTAGACTTGCTACAATAATGCATTTTAATCACTTTGAGGGAGTAAGCAATTTAGTATTTTATTCATAGGTACTTAAAATTACCTTATTGATAAATTGTGCTGATGCGCACCTTGGTTGAGTTTCACTAATGGACCGTGGTCGCGGTTTTGGTGTGCTGATGCGGCAACAATAATTTCTATCCATGAAGAAAATTGATATCAGCATTTGGTATTAACTGCAATTATTGTTGTCGGCACGTGTCGATATATTTGCATCGCACAAAGTTCACTTTTACATTTTAACACTATTCAAAACTCATTATTTACAGCATGAAGTGGTATAACTTATATTAAATTAATATAATTCTTATTGAAATTGAAATGTACAGTACTTTAATTGTTAACAAAAATAACAATCGACGTCAGCACGAAGCTTGTGGGTGTTAAGATCGTCATTTAATTTGTGAAAAAACTATACAATGCTCATTTGCACTGAGCACGTACAATGTTTATGACCCTGACTGACGGTCTTACCCCCGCTATAAACACAACTGATGGTTTTCTTTATTATTTGAAAAGTATGAAAATTCATCTGCATAAAGTTCATTAAGTATGAAATGACTTTAAAATTCAAAATTTTTAACATGTTTATGTAGGCGACTGACTTATATTCCCCCGTCTTCAATGCAGCTGACGATTACTTTTTAGTTGAAAATGATCTAAGCAATCATCCCCTAAATTTTGGAGTGGTATGAAATTACTTGCGGCATAATTTTTTTAACCATTTTCACATGCTTTCACCCTTAGCTCCACCGCTACTGGAGTAGGTGACGATCAAACCTTTTATGTATTCCGAGAAAACTATTATTGATATGATTTTTAGTCGGTATGCAATGACTTACTCAAATGATACGCTAGTTATATTACTGCATGTTTTTTAAAAAAAAACATAACGCAGTCACGATCGGCTGCAAGCCAATCGTATGATACTCTAGATGAAATACTGAACTCCGATTTATATTTTAGTTGAAAATATATCAAAAGAATGAGGAAAGCACAAGCAATTATTACATGACCTTTTACTTACAAATAGAAATTACTGTATAGTGGCTACTCGATTTTTTGATTTATAGTGAGTTCCATAAAGTAAGTTAGGACATTTTACAGAATTTTTGTATGGCAACAACATGAAAGACTTATGGGATTTTTTCATATTAATAGTTTCAGGTGCGACTATTATAAAATAATGTGTATAAATTTTTAAAGTCGTAACTTAAAGTGTTCTAAAGTTATCGTTCAATATTGGTGAACATGTTTATTAAGGACTTTTGTATGACAGCTACCCAAAGGAGTCAACGGATGACGCTAATTAATGAACTCCGTCTTGGTTTTGGTATAAAACTAATTCCTGTAAAATTTTAAATTCCTGCTTTAATTCGTTCTGGAGTTATAGTGGATTCAGTAACATGCATACATATTTGAAGGACTTTTCTAGGCTGCTACACGAAGGACTCATTCGATTTGCATCATATTCGGAACTTTCAATTCAAACATTGTAAACCTTAAGTATGCAAAATTTCAAGTTCCTAACTTGAAGCATTCGAGCAATAATTGTGAAAAAGTGTTTTAAGGACTCTTGTATGGGAGGTACCCGAAGGAGTGGAAGAATATCGCCAATTAACGAACTTAGCCTTACTTTTTCCATTTTACAAGTTGTGACAAAATTTCAACTTCTTCGGTCAACGCGTTCTTGAGTTATCGTGCTAACGGACGGACGGATGGATGGACAGCAAACGGATTTGAGGGTTTCGGCCAAAAATAAACACAAAATACTATATAACTTTTTTTCTTCCGAGGCTCGGTTCTATGCGTTACAAACTTTTCGGGCTGGATTAAATTTATAATACTCTATATGTTCATCTAGAGTATAATTATAATATTCTATGTTCATCTAGAGTATAAAAAATCTGCCAACAATCTGGGCGTAACTTTATTATTTTTCCGGCAGAAGATAGGAACGCGTTCAATTCTGAAATTCGGTGTAGGCTACTATGTGACTGAAAGCCTATCAAAAAGAACAAGATCATGGAAGTGAAAATCTGATTGGATCTGAGAGATATGGAATAGTTTATGAAAAAGTACACAATCACTGTACACCCCCTTAGGGGTCAATTTTCAGAAAATCTTGAAAACACTTTTTTGGTATTCATATGGAGAATACATAGAATAAAATTAAATTCATTATTTGGGACGAGGTAGTAGATATGTCGAAAATCGTGGGAAAATATGCATTCTATTTTCACAGATAATTTTTTTTGCCCCCCCTTCTGAACGCCAATAGATATTCGTTTTTTTTATTCAAAATTATTTTTCTAGTTGATTTACATATACACACCGAGTTTCAACATTGTAGCTTAAGCCGTTCCAAATATAGGAAAAACACCCCCACTTGTACCACACTACCCTTAGGGGTCGAATTTAAAAAAACCTTGAAAACGCTTCCTAGGTATTCATACGAAAAATCCGTAGAATGAAAATGAATTCAATATTTGGAAAGACCTAGTAGATATGACGAAAATCGTGAAAATATTTGCATTTTATATTTATTATATTTACAAATATTTTTTTTTGCCCCCCCCCCCCTTCTAAACGCCAATGAATATTCAAATTTTTTTTTATCACAATTACCTTTCTAATGATTCACATATACACACCGAGTTTCAACATTGTAGCTTAAGCCGTCCCATATATAGGAAAAACACCTTCACTTGTACCACACTACCCTTAGGGGTCGAATTTCAAAAAACCGTGAAAACACATTCTAGGTATTCATACGAAGAATCCGTAGAATAAAAATGAATTCAATATTTGGAAAGACCTAGTAGATATGACGAAAATCGTGAAAATATATGAATTTTATATCTATTATATTTACAAATAATTTTTTTTGCCCCCCTTTCTAAACGCCAATGAATATTCAAATTTTTTTTTATCACAATTACTTTTCTAGTTGATTTACATATACACACCGAGTTTCAACTTTCTAGCATGAACCGTTTAATAGTTAGGAAAAACACCCCCTACCCCCGTAGCATACTACCCGTAAAAAAAATTTTATTTTTCCAACATTCCGCTACTATAGCTCTATCTAAATACCAAGTTTAAGGCTTATATCATTACAGGTTCTCAAGATATAAGCATCGGAACTTTTTCCTTTTCACCCTCCCCCACCCTCCCCCTCTTCACCCACAACCTTAAAACTTTTTTCCCTACTAGGGTTTAATTAGCGCTACTTCTGGTAAAAATTCTAAGCATCTATCTTAAACTGTTCTTGAGATATGAAATGTGTTTGATTTGAAAAATTCTCATCCCCTCCACTTCTATGCTCCACCTCCCACTTAAAAAATTTTACTTTGATCAATCTTGTTTTGTCAACCTTTACACCCAAACCAAATTTTATTTTTCTAGAGCAATTAATTCATGAGATATCGTAATCTTAAGTTTTTCACCCCCCACCCCCATACAAAACTTCCCCCACCCAAAATTTTTCTTCATTCTGTTCTCCTAGTATAACTACAAATATGTTTTAAGTTTGAATGGTGTGCCATTAACGGTTTAGGAGATATGGATTTTAGAATGTGTCTATCTCGCCTTTTTTTGGGTTTCGGACGCATTACATTTCCCCCCACTCCCACACCCCTTGATCAATATTGACAATTTTTCTGCAAATAGGTCTACTATCAGAGCTCTATAGAAATTCTAAGTTTCAGCTTCCTAACATAAGGGGTTACTGAGATCTGGAAACCAAAATTTTCGGTCTAAAACACTTCCCCCTCCTTCCCCCTCACACCCCCACCCCTAAAAATTTGGTCACTTCAAGGCGCCTACCCCATCTATTCGTTAAAAAAATTTCAATTTAATATCTCAAAGCGTTTGGCAGCTACGAGCCTCCAAACGATCTTGCGTACGGCGTACGGCGGACAGACGGACTGAAAATTTTTATTGCTTTTTTCGCGTCTACTAGTTATGAAACGTGAAAATAAAAATTTGGAGGGTAGCAAATTTTTTTTTTAAAAAATCAATCACAATACTTAATTATTAAAATAATAAAGTAAAACTGTGAAATATCTGCCATAAAAATCTCGCGCACGTTGAACAAAAAAACGAAACCTTGGCAGTGTAGTCTTATTTTTGAAATCAACTTTGATTTTACTTTTGTATATAGCTGCTCCGCAAGTTTTTTTTGTCACGTTTTAGGATACAAGACCCCACAAAAGCTGTAAGCACTTTCCAGAGCTCGGCGTTATTCCAACTGAAGAAAAAATCTTAGAAATTTGTAGTAGATCAAATATTCTCCTGTTATGCTGGTTGTATCACATAATGCCTACAAACTCGAAGGTCATCGAAGTTGCTGCACCTGAATAGTATTAATAAATGAATTATGAAAGTTCCATTTATTTTCTTTTTAGATTTATGACCACTGAAGAACTAGAAAAGGAATTCATGGATGCAGCTTTGCAAGCTGAAAAATTAATACAAATGCCACCAATTGTGAAGGTGAATATTTTTTTTTTTTAAATAATTGTTTTACATATACGTCCTCTAATTATAATCCACAGATAAGAGAGGACGTTCACAAAACGATTTCAAAAGATCCGGCTCTGACAAATTTTTCAAACACAAAATTTATAATCACAGACATTACGTACGGCCTAAATCCGGCAGATAGAAAAGTAATAGTCCGCAAAACGGATGGTACTTTAGAAAATGCAGCTATAGAAACTCGAAAACGTGTGAATCAAATCTACTTTCCAATTATTGGTCGTAAAGTTCGCAATCCTCGAATGTTCGAACCAAAAAATTTAGACCCCTGCTTAAAAGAATTCGAATATGAATTCATTCTGGACCGAGTTTGCATCCAATTCGAGCCATATGAAAAAGAATATCACGAGATAACCAGTAAAGTCTATAATCACATTAATGAGAACAAAAAATTCGACGCCCTTCGTTCATCCAGACATTTCGGACCGATGGCATTCTATTTTGCATGGCACAAAATTATTGACGATCTTTTGTATGACATGATTAAACGCGACTACTTAAGAAATGGATTTGAATTGATCGCATTGATGTATCAATTAAATGGCATAAAATACGATAGGAGCATTCATCAACAACTCAATGCCAGTCCAGAGTATCGTAATGCTAGTAGCATGACGAAACCGTCCGGATCAAATGATATGCATGAAGAAATTAAAAATGCTATTGGCAAGTCGGGCTATGATTTTGCAGACGATGATATCTGTTTAGAATTTATTGAATCATTTGTTAAATCCATGGCTTTGAAAAAAGTTCAGCTAGAACTGGCTGTTCAAACTCTACGCGAAACAAACGACGAGAAGAAAAAGCTTTATCACGGACTGATGAAAGCGCATGGCATTAGTTAAGATAATACTGTCTGTTGTGTAGATTATTTTTGAAATATTATACGTTTTAAATTAGATAGACAAGCTTTAAAATTATTATAAATATAGTAGATGCAGCCAAGACTTGTTACTTGCTGATGCAGGCGAATAATAATTCCTCATTCTTTGTTAGCTGTTACATTGATTTGAATAATATTGAGTTATTATACAACCTTATGACGTATCTGAAAGTTAATCAAGACTCTGGAAATACCTGTATTATCTAACAGTCACCTATTATTTCTCCAAATCCTCCAAAATTCCTTCGTTGTCTAAGTAAACATAGTTGGGTCATTCTATCAAAAATCGCAAAAAAAGCCGATTTTGTGACCTTGCCATCGCTGATTCTTTTGAAAATGTTTTTGCTTGACGAACTAGTGAAAAAAAAAATATAATTTCAATTTTTTCTTATCTCATTTTTTTTGTTAGTTATAGTATGTTAAAGATTTCGCAAAAATGGTGTCCAAGTCCTCTTTGAAAATTCATATCTGTTAGTTTTTATCATAGAATAATAAAGTAGGACTTATTTTAAAGGGGAAGGTTGTCACAAAATAAGAAAAATATAAATCAAATTTATCCTTAAAATTTTTTTCAAGGTTAACGATTTTGTCCTTTATCCTTGAACATCTGAAAATACCGTTTTTTCTTTTTTTTTATATTTTGTGTATTATACTGTTCTTCAAGACATATCAAAAAATCAACTTGAGACCCATTGCGATCGGGGTAAAAAAAATAGAAGAACATCAGTGCTTTTCAATTTACTTTATAGAGAAAGGGTCATTCCATCAAGAATCGCCAAAAGTGTAACCTTACCATCGCCGATTCTTTTGAAAACTTCTCTACTCGTACAATTAGTGAAAAAAAATGTAATTTAAATTTTGTGTTTCTATCTCATTTTTTTTAGCAGTAGTACATATGCTAAAGATTTCGCATAAGAAGTGTTCAAGTCTTCTTTGAAAACTCATATCTCTGGTAATTTTAATCCTAAAATAATAAAGTGTGGCTTATTTTAAAGATTTTTGTTTAAAGATTTCTGTATTATAAAAAAAATACGAATAAAAATTATCCTTCAAAGTTTTTGTGACATGTGACTGAACGCACCCCCGTGCAGATTGACAACCAACTTCAAGTCACGGTCAGTGTCACTTCCGTGCGGATCGAGTAAGAGGAAAGTCACGTTAATAATAAAGTAAATAAAATCAATCCGTGTTTTATTCATCACATTGGCGACGAGGATTCAAAGACTCCATGGGTGGAAACAAAAGGAACCAGAGAGACCAGAGTTTTAAAGAACCAGAGTCCGATTACAATAACGCGAGTAATGTGTCGTTAATGAATTTCGTTTTGGCCACAAGACAATTCGAGCCATCCACAGACGACTGGACAATATTCCGGGAAAAACTAATACATCTGTTTCAACTAGCCAAAGTAGCGGCGAAAGACCAGGTGAGTGCATTGATTGCCGTCTTATCTCCGGCCGCATACAAAACGCTACGAGATCTGTGCACACCCGAGAAGCCAGAAGATAAAACGTTCGAAGACTTAAGCAGTGTTCTGGATTCACACTACCACGCGGTAGAGAACATATGGTGCGAACGAAAAAAAATTCTTTGACGCCAGCAAGAACTGCGACGAATCTGTGAACTCCTGGCACGCCAGAGTAATGAACCTGGCGTCTACGTGCCAATTCAACAGTGAAATCACATCGCTGATAAAGTACAAATTCATCACCGGCACCTCAGGCAAGCTGTTTCAAAAACTGAGCGGTGAAAAATCAGAAGTCACCCTCAAACAGGCATTAGGTATAGCGCAAGCAACGGAGTACAAGTCGGAAACAGCTGAGATTCATGGAATCAACAACAAATTCGGTACACAGAACCAGCGGAACCACACAAAATCTGAACGATTGGACACACCCAAAGACGACAACGCTTGTTGGAGATGCGGAAAATCGGGGCACAAGGCCAACACATGCAGATACAAAACGTACAAGTGCTCCAAGTGTTCGAAATGGGGCCATCTAGCAACAGTTTGTCGCTCACAAAGTGAAGGGGAATTGAAAGAAGTCACACCATCAACGTCAAAATCAGCCAACATGATCCAAAGCCACGCATCAGAATCAACACAACCGGAGGAAGTAATCCTAAACTTATCAGGCGAAACAAAATACAATCCTTTTTTTCTTGCAGTTGTAATTCAGAAAATCTTGTGTAACTTTGAGCTTGACAGTGGTGCCGCGATTTCAGCCATAACAGAACGCGAATATCTAGACAAGTTTTCTTTCATCCCGCTAACCACAGTATCAACAAAAGTCTCAACATATTCAGGTGAGTGCCTTCAAGTTCTAGGTTCTTTTACCGAGCACGTCGAGCACAACGGGAAATCCAACTGTATAAAATTTCACGTAATCAAAAATGCGGTATCGAACATATTAGGTCGAGATTTCTTGATAAAATTCAACATAACCTTCAAACATGGCAATGACGTGAATCAAATAAATGCTAGTGACAAACTTGAAGTGTTATTGGAAAAGCACAAAAATTTATTTGACGATCAATTAGGCGAGTACCGCCACAAGTCCGTATCGTTAGAACTGAAAGACGGTGCAGAGATGACCCCTAAATTCTTAAAACCCCGACCCATCCCATATTCCAGAAGGGCTGCAGTGGAAGAGGAGCTAATGAAATGGTGTCATGAAGGGTTAATTGAGAAGGTCGACAATAACAATTGGGGAACACCGATCGTGGTTGTTCAGAAAGATAAAGGGATAAGATTATGCGGTGATTATAAGACGACAGTCAACCCATTTTTGAAAGATTTCAATCATCCTCTCCCCAGGATTGAAGATATATTTGCTTCTCTGTCGGGAGGGAAAATTTTCGCAAAATTAGACGTTAAGCAGGCATTCATGCAATTCAAGTTAGATGAAGCCTCTCAACGACTATGTGCACTCAGTACACACGTGGGCATATTCAAAATGAAAAGAATGCCTTACGGCATCAAAATTGCGACTGGGAAATACCAGTTAGAAATGGAAAAGGTAATAACGGGTATAGAAGGTGCCATTGTCTATGTTGATGACATATTAATATCAGGTAGAAACGAAGATGAATTAATTCATCGTTTAGAGCAAACATTTCAGGCGTTTGACAGGGCAGGGTTGAAGTTCAACAGGAGCAAGTGTATTTTTTTTGCAAAAGAAATCAATTACTTAGGTCACACAATTAGTGCCAAGGGCTTGTCCAAGAACAAGGAGAGAGTGCAGAACTTTTTGGACTGCAAGTTCCCCACAACGGTAGATGAAGTAAGAGCCTTCTGTGGCATAGCGAACTATTATTCAAAGTTCGTCAAAGACATAGCCAAAATAATGACTCCAATTTACAATTGTTTGAAACGAAATCAAGAGTTTGAGTTTAATGACGATTGCAAAAAAGCGTTTGGCGATATAAAAAAAAAAATAGCTGAAGACATGGTGCTAGCACACTATGACATCAATGCACCGCTTATACTGTCAACTGATGCGAGCAAGCACAGCGTAGCAGCGGTATTGACAACAGTAGAAAATGGCAAGGAGAGGCCTGTATATTTCATATCAAGGAGATTAAGCTCATCAGAGCGAAATTACTCGGTGGTTGACAAAGAAGCATTAGCAATTGTCTATTCGTTCAAGAAACTTCACCAGTATTTAGCTGGCAGGAAATTTAAACTTAAGACTGATCAAAAATCGCTTCTGAGAATATTCAGTCCAGAGAAAGGCATCCCGGTCATTGCCTCAGAAAGACTGAAACGCTGGTCTATTTTCCTATCCAGCTACAACTACACAATAGAATACACGGCCAGCTCAAAGAACATTGCAGACCCATTGTCAAGGTTAAATAATGTGGAAGATTCCGATAGTGACATGAGTCGTGAAGACTGCGTAACGCTAAACTTTCTGGGCGAACAAGACTGCATGCCCATTGATTTAGAAGACATACGTTCAGAGATTCAAACAAATCACAAACTGAAACAACTCTATGGTGCCATCCAAAAGCAAACGGTATTCAGCCTCAAGGGAGCAGAATACACACCATTTGTTCGCAAGTCAAAGGAACTGGAAATAAACGCTCAGCTAATTGTCTGGAGGGACAGAGTTTTGATCCCAGATAAATATCAAGGCTTGATATTAAAAGAGTTACACTCAACGCACTTGGGCATGGAAAAAATGAAATCGGCAGCTCGTAATTACTTTTGGTGGCCCGGAATGACCGAGGATATTGAACAATACGTGAAGGCCTGTGAGGCTTGTCTAGCAAACTCAGGTCATCCTGGGAAATCACCACTCATGCCGTGGGAGCCAACCAAAAGAGTCTGGTCTAGAATTCATGTGGACTACGCGGGACCGAAGTGGGGATTTTGGTTTCTGGTAATAATCGACTCAAAGTCCAAGTGGTTGGAAGTATTCAAGACGAAACAAGCCACCGCAGAATTCACAAGAACCAAGCTGAGAGAAATGATGGCCAGATTTGGTCTCTGTGATATCATCATATCAGACAATGGGACGGTTTTCTTGTCTGAGAAAGTACAAGACTTCATGAAGTCCAACAACATTCTTCACAGAACAACGCCCACATATTACCCAAAAACAAACGGTCAAGCCGAAAACTCAGTTCGAACGACAAAAGCTGCACTGATAAAAGCCCTGGATCATAAACCTAAAACTGATTATGAAATAGAAAAGACGTTGCAGCACTTTCTATTGAGTTATAGGACCACTGAACACTGCTCAACAGGGAAGTCACCCTCCGAGCTAATGTTCAGCAGAAAGATCAAAACAAGATTGGACAACCTACACCCGGGGAACGTATCTTTATACAAAAATAAATCTGTAGATTCAAATGTTAAAAAGAGTCAAGACAGGCAAAGACGTAACTATGGGGGGAAGAGAAATGCAGTGCTGGGAATAGGGCAGGATGTCATGGTATTCGACATAAAAAACAACAAGTCTACATGGATTCCGGGCAAAGTGTCAGAGGTGCTCGGTAAAAGAATGTATAAGTGTGAATTGCGGGATGGAAGAAACATCACTAGGCACATCGAAAAAATCAAATGCAAGGCAAGATTCGCGACACCACTTCAAGAACAATGATAAGCTTGGGTGACTTTCTTTTCTTCTTTTTGTAAAATATTAAATTAAATTAAGTTAAAGTCCGAAGTCCGAAACGTCACACAAAATAAATTTAGCAGTATTTACCGGAAAACCTTGTATTTTCAAATTAAACTAAGTTGAGTCAAACAAATTGGATTAAGTCAGATTTAATTAAACTAATCAAATTAAGTAAAGTCGAGTCAAATGAATTGAATTAAGTTAAATTTAACCAAACTACACTATTTTGTAAAGAGAAAGTACAGCAACGGAATAACAACGGAGGATGTGACATGTGACTGAACGCACCCCCGTGCAGATTGACAACCAACTTCAAGTCACGGTCAGTGTCACTTCCGTGCGGATCGAGTAAGAGGAAAGTCACGTTAATAATAAAGTAAATAAAATCAATCCGTGTTTTATTCATCACAGTTTTTTATTCAAGAAAAAGTATTTTGTCCTAACCCCAAGCACCGACGACTTATTCCGTTTTTTCAAAGGCATGCGTGTTGAGCTCTTAATGGTTTTCTATTTTTCCAGTCAAACGTCAAAAATTTAATTAATTTCTTACAGACATTTTCCTTTTTTTGTTAATATTTAAATTTGTATTTTCAGGAAAAATTAGAATTATTGGTTGCAGTTTTTGCGTGGTTTATGAATATAGGAGCAGTACAAACGATATGTGTGATGCACGGTTTACACGCTCAGCGAGAATCATCCCATTTGATTCCAGTAGTCGATTTAAGTCGATTTAAGGCTTGCATCCCCCAAATCCTTGGAGCTATTACATTCAAATTTATTGGTAGGGTAGATTGAGTGGACCCCTGCAATTGATAAGTTGAATTATTATTTCCAAAAAAATGAAACATTAAATAATTACTAGAATCAGTTGCAAATGTTTTGTTCGCAACAGCATGCTCGATATAGAGGGGCAACAAAAAGTAATGATATCAAAAAAAACAACATTTAAAAAAAAGGTGTCAAGTCCGACAAAAAGGGATGGTATTCACAAAGTCGGTTTTCTTTCTATTAAATATTTCCACTTATGTTTGTATACAAATTTGTGATATTCATTTTCCAAAGAAATACCGGGCCTAAGTAGAGTAAGTAGGATAATTATGTAACATTGGGTTTTTGTCTTACCAGATTTTTTTCCCAATTAGTGAAAATGCTCACAATTTCCGAACGCCCAAGTGCCCATTCGCGATAACAACGGCTCGAATTATATTCACCATAACGCTGGCGGCCTTATTCGCCATTGGCGAGTACGATTTAACGGTGATGGCTAGTCGCTACGCGCCGAAGAGCTAATTTTCCGAGCGGAATCATTGGCGTTGTCTGATTTGGGCGGGCGCATGGATTTGTTGGTCGCGAACTTCCATATGCTGTTGGATGGCCTGCCAAACCAGTGGTACTGGATATAGAGGAGAACCAACCCTGATTCGACTTGGTACTCGCTTAAAACTACCTTCCTGCAATACTGGGGCGACCGTAGCACCGGCTTCGAGGTGCGGAAAAAGATGATAACCAGACGGCAAGCTCCTGGTGAACCGTATTTGGTATTCGAGCAAGAGATGACCAGGTTTCGAACGCAATTGCGAGTCCCAATGACAGACGCAGAATTCTTTGAGCTGGTCAACGGAAATCTACTAGGCAGTATTCAGTAGCTAATCTGCTTCCATGAGATACGAGACCTCGCACATCTTCGCGCTCTAGTGTCTCGCTACGAAGAAGTTAAAAAGGCGAATCGTGTAGCAACCTGGCAACAGCCTCGGGTTCACGAGCTGGAACCACCGTTGGTTGCTACCGAAGAAATCGAAGATAATGTAGATGTGGCCGGCTTATCCACTCCTCTTAAATGTTGGAATTGCCGTAAAGAGGGTCACGGTTATCGAGACTGCGAAGAGACGCCAAGAAACATCTTCTGTTACGGTTGCAGGAAGGCCGACGTGATCAAGCCGAAGTGTATTCGGTGTAATTTAAAAAACGGACCGAAGGACGAAAGGTTACCGGGGCCTTCTCGCCCAGTGACAGACAATCCACCGGCCCGAACATCTTAGAAGGTTCGAAACAGGATGTCAGCGATTCCCAATCCCCCTTTCATTTTGTTACTCCCAATAAATACATTTTACCCCTTGTTAATACCCCCTTAATAACCCCTCCGAATTTTACAACACCTTCATCATCCCTTTCTGAACCAAACTCCCCTCCTTTTAGCGTAAAATCATCCTCCCCTAATTTTCCAACCACAAACATACCGCGTGTCACGATATTGGCGAGAGAAAACGCTACTACAGAGCCGGCTGTTTCCAGATCTGAAGAAGACCCTATAATGAATGAAAATTCAAGACGACATTCCCGCCATCCTCTCAAGCCATACCATCTTCGGCTAAAAGAATATATGAAGGCTCGAGAGCGAATTTTTTCACCTACTCCAGTCGCAAGTGTTGATCAAGTATCAGCACTAACGAGTGGATCCGGTCGCAGAAAGTCAATCTTGCGTCTTCGTATGTTCTGGAGGATGGTGCGCGAAAAAAAGAAAGCGATTCTGTCAACCATCATTACGAATCCGTTTGATATACGTCCATACGCCGTGGTATCCTTGTACGGAGTGGACGTTGAAGGACTCCTCGATAGTGGGGCGAGCATCAGTTGCCTGGGGGCTAACGCTCTACAACGTCTCCATGATGCACAGGTGAATTATCGACCAGTCTGTCAAGAGGTGAAGACCGCTGATGGTGCAGCACAAAAGGTATTGGCCACAGTAACCACCGATATTACCTTTCGTGGTATTACCAAACCCATTACACTATACATCGTGCCGAGCCTGTCGCAGAAATTGTACCTGGGGGTAGATTTCTGGCGATCATTCCAACTAGCTCCTAGCATCATTAGCGCGGTCGATACTCCCGATACTGCATCGCAACTGATAGCTCCGGATGCCCACCATTTAACGCCCACAGATGTAATCATACGAAGTATACGGACTCGGTGTGACCAACGTCGAACAACACAGTATAGACGTTGGTGATGCAAGTCCCATCAAACAGCGACATTATCCTGTGTCTCCTGCGATCCAAAAACTCTTGTATGACGAGATCGATCGCATGAGAGCACTTGGCGTTATAGAGACCAGCCAGAGTGCATGGAGCTCGCCTGTGGTTCTCATGAGGAAGCCAGGCAAGGTCAGGCTATGTTTGGACTCGCGCAAAGTCAATAATGTGACGAAGAAGGATGCATATCCATTACCACACATTGATGGTATCCTGAGTCGTTTGCCGCAAGCCAATTTTATTACTAGCCTGGACCTCAAAGACGCCTTTTGGCAGATTCCTCTCGAGAACAAATCCAGGGAGTATACAGCTTTTACCATTCTTGGCCGGCCTCTATACCACTATACTCGCATGCCTTTTGGGCTATGCAACGCGCCGCAAAGGATGTGTCGTTTGATGGAGAAAGTCATCCTACCCGAGCTGAAGGAGCAGGTATTCGTATATTTGGACGATCTGCTGTTAATTTCTGAAGATTTCGATTCACATCTGGTTTTATTGGCTGAAGTCGCAGAATGTTTCCGAAAGGCTGGCTTGACTATTAACGTCAACAAGAGTAAGTTTTGTCTGAGAGAGGTGAAATATCTCGGATACATTGTTGGAGAAGGAGGCTTGAAAACTGATCCCAACAAAGTTTCAGCCATCGTCGATTACCCTTCGCCTAAGTCCGCACGTCAAGTACGACGCTTCCTTGGTATGGCAGGCTGGTATCGACGATTCGTTCCCAACTTTGCTGCGACTGTTTCACCAATTTCAGACACTCTAAAGAAGTCCAACCAGTTTGCTTGGACTTCAGAGGCACAAACTTCCTTCCTGTTAGTGAAAGACTTGTTGACGAAAGCCCCCTTATTAATCAATCCTGATTTTAAGAGACCTTTCGTAATTCAATGCGACGCCAGTAAATCAGGGGTGGGTAGCGTTCTCTTCCAAGAAAACGACGACGGATCGGAATCTCCAGTGGCGTATATGTCGCAGAAGCTCACTTCCGCTCAACGCAACTACAGCGTAACTGAACTGGAATGTTATGCAGCTGTGTTGAGCGTGAAAAAATTTCGAGCCTATGTGGAAGGGACTGCGTTCAAAGTCATTACGGATCACGCAAGTCTCAAATGGCTCATGTCACAGAAAGACCTACAAGGACGGTTGGCAAGATGGAGTTTAAAACTCCAAGGTTACGACTTCACAATCGAGCACCGACGAGGGAGCCTGAACGTTGTACTCGACACTCTCTCTCGTGTATACGAAGAGGGATTAAATGCGCTGATCGACGTGGCACCGATGGTGGACATGGATTCTCCAGAATTCTCTGGCAAAGAATATAAAGAGTTAGTGTCCACTGTCGATGCGAACGCCGATCGGCTTCCTGACGTATGCGTGAGGGATGGTTTCGTGTATAAGCGCACAGAGCCTCACAACGGTGACCCGATTGCTGAAGACAAGGCCTGGAAATTATGGATTTCATCGAGTCTTACGTCAGCTGCGATCGCTCAGGCGCACGAGGCAGACACCACGGTCCATGGTGGTTATGCCAAAACGCTAGAGCGAGTCAGGCGATTTTTGTACTGGCCCGGAATGGCTACACAAGTACGCACCTACGTTCTGGCGTGCGACACTTGTAAAGAAACAAAGTCCCCGAAGAGACCTCTACGAGCGCCAATGATCAGCCATTCCAACATCTGTACATCGACGTACTTGGACCATATCCGCGTACCAAACGGGGTAAGATCGCTATCTTGATCGTCTTGGATCATTTTACCAAATTTCCCCTGAGAGATTACCAACTATTTGGAGGGGCAGGTCTTCCATACGTTTGGAACACCTGAGACGATCCTCTCCGATAACGGCTCTCAATTTAGGTCGAATGTGTTTAACACCATGCTGAACAAATACGGAGTTAAACACCTGTACACCCCGAGCTACTCACCGCAGGCGAATGCTTCGGAGCGTGTCAATCAGTCCATCCTGGCCGGAATTCGAGCATTCATCACTGATGACCAAACACGATGGGATGAGAGTCTAAGCAAAATTGGATGTGCTCTTCGTAGCTCACTCCACCAAGCCACTGGATTTTCTCCTTATCAGGTTTTGTTTGGGAATCACATGATGTTGCACGGGAAGGACTACGAACTGCTGAAGCATTTGCGAGCGTTGGGAGAGTCAAATGTACAGCTTCGACCTCGCGAGGGAATTCCTATCGTGAGGCAACTGGCGCAGACGAAAATAAGGGTCGCACTTGAGGACAGTAGCAGGCGTTATAATCTGCGTGCTGCTAAAACACAATTTTGTGTAGGTCAAGAAGTATTCCGAAGAAATTTTTCCTTGTCCACAGCCGCGCAGAACTATAACGCCAAGCTGGCAAAGAAGTTCCTCAAGTGCAGGATTCGTCGTGTGCTGGGAAACTCACGATATGAATTGGAGGATCTAGGCGGCAAACGTCTGGGAACTTACCACTCCAAGGATCTGAGGCAGTGATCCGAGGGGTCACAACTACTATTGCCCGGCACTCAGTCGTGCGCACGAGACTCTGGAACACGACGACCTTTTTTTAGTCTGTTCGGCGCTGGGAAACCAGCGGCGAACCGACTAATGGTGTTGTGTCGTCGTTGCGAACCGACTGGGTTCCAGCGCCAACGTTGCGAACCGACTGGGTTCTTGTGTCGCGCTGTCAGAAGTTAAAAGGTCTATGTGGAGCCGTTGCGATTGCAATTCAACCCTGCAATGAATCGTAGTCGCATCAGCTCGACTGCGACCAACTTCACGGGAAGGAGATCGGGTTTGAGTTGGTGTGCGTGGGAGTGTAGAGTTTTTTTTGGCGGGAAAAAGCGCGTCGTTCGGAGTGACAGAGAGTTCGAGAAGAAGTGATTGGAGGATGGCTGTCAACTGAGTTCGGGTTCTGCATTCTAAAACCTTACGTGCCGTTTTCTGAATTTATTCGTTTAGTTTCTACATGAAAAATAGTCTGCAGTGTTGTACGAATGTCGAAAACTTTACGAACGCGGCAATTAATCGAGCAACGATATCTTTTAAGTTGTTCAAGAGTTGGTGTTGTCCATTGAAACAAGCACGTACGGGCGAAAAAAAATAAAACTGGTGCGGTTCTTTTTTCAATTTCTGTTCACGTAAAAAGTCCAAATGTTCTAAAATCATGAAACTATCCGAAAATGAAATATGTGTAACGTAATCCCAATAACAAATCGGTTTTTATCGGGTCGCAACACTCGAATCTGAGCCTTAAAAAAGAAAAAATCTTATCCACGTCGAGTGTCTGATTATCGCGTGTGTTAGAAAGCAAACCTAAATGAATAATTGGCGGGCGATTTGAGTACGCGAAAGGTCGGTCGTGCTAATAAAGAAGAGAAACAAAAAATTTTGGCAATTGAATAGAAAAGTTTTCGTATTGTTTTCCGCTTCGTGCAATTTTATCAGAGGTTGCCTGTAAAATGTTAGTAGAACGCATGTAAATTGCACCGCCCCGAGATACCAGTTTTAATTGTTTGCCAATAAAGTATAAAAAGAAAATTGCACATGCTATTGGAATAGTATTGAAGTCTGTGACCACGGAAGTGATTTTTTTGTGCATTCCTTAGCCTGTTATGGCCTTTCGTTTGCGGATTGGTTACAACAATCAATTTTGAATTGATTATCGAAAGTGTAGTCTTGTGATTGCTTTATTATTGCTATCTGGATGAGTGTTGGAATGACAAGAAGCCATATAAAAGAAAAGAAGAAAAGATAAATAATGAAGCTAATTTTTCGCGTCTCCAACTTTATCGAATAAAAAATTTAAAAACGAAATATGAATTAATTGAATACTAAAAGCATAAAAATGAACGAACAACTAAAAATGAATTAAATAAATAAATAAAATACAACTTATATAACGTATTAAAGTATAAGATTTAAAAATGAATTAATACTAAATAAAAACACACAAAAAAAAAATGATTTAAAAATTGAATTAAAACTAAAACTTATTTTAAAACGAATTAAAATATAAATAAAATTATTAAGATATGAAATAAAAAACTAAAATTACCTGACAGGACAAGACGGGCAGATTATAAAATTAAAATTAAAATTAGATAATAACTAAATAAATAAATAAATAATAATAAGTCGCGTAAGCTGAACACATAATGGGGTAAGTTTTTTTTTACATTTTTTCTTTATTCGTTTTGGTTTTCTTTTTTTTACTTTTGCAGTAGTTTATTGAGTATAAATCTTTTGTTTTGATGTGTGAGCTGGGGCATTGTCTTGCTTGTATTTTCTCTTGCTCAGACATGATGTTACACGGCTAAAGGCCACTGATATGAAGATGAACCCGAGCGTTTAGCTCCTTAGCCCCGAACCTCAAACAAGGGCCACGACGAAAAATGTTTGAAGGACAGTCGTGGCTGAGGTAGGGTGGGCAGAACAGGGCCCTAATAACACCAGAGCGCCCTGACAAATCGCGAAGTCGCGCAACTCCACCGCTTCTTGGTCTTTCACGACCTATTGGGAAGATATTCCAATTTTAATACCCTGGAGTAAGCCGACACGAAATTTTTGTTGTCTAGGTCTAGGGTTTATGGTCTGACGTAGAACAAGAACCACCCCACACTGCCGTAGCTAGTCCCGGCCGCCAGCAAGCGTGTCGCTTCCGTTCTACTTCAGCCACCAGTTCAGACGTAGGAGGAATTGGCCCATTCTGTCCCGAACCTTTACCCATCCTTCGACTATTTTGACTTTCTCAAGTCAAAATAGTTTTTCCAAGGCCTCAAACACAACAGACTATTAGATTAATGGATACACTTAATAAAGTATAATGCAATTAAATCTGATTTTCTCTTATGTCTTTCTTGAATCTTCTTTTGTCTTTCGTCTCCTGATTGAAAAGAAAGTAATAAAATTTCGAATATAAATATGTAATCAATCTTATGGTTATATTAAGGATTGAGTTTTACTTTATTATTTTTTAATAATAAAGTATTTATGTACTGTTTCTAACTAATTTTGAAAAATTTGGGTTTGGATTATTCTAGGACAGTTTTCATTAGGTATTCTATTAATTTTCCCATATCTGGATGAATTTGAAATCTACTCAGGTAAAAAGGATAGTTCAAATCCTAGTTAACCTAATAACTCCATTTAAAATTTTTTAATTTTTTCACAGTACCCATCAAAATCAAAAACATGTTCTAAGTTTCATCTCGACAATGGGTATTACTTGCCTCAAGAACCTTAAAGAACTAAAATTGTATATGTGTAAGATTCCGTAAACTCACAAGATAGCGACATAGAGCCTATATAGTATCATTCTGTGGATGATATAACTCTAAATATATAGGTGGTTCATATACTATCGAAAATGCCATCTATGCTTAAATTTAGAAATTAAAGTTTTTCTTAAAAAATAAATTTTTGAGTGTAACTTTGTAACGGTAAACGACACGAAGTTAGTGACATAAGTTGGTGCTCAATGTTGTGAAAAAAAAGTCCTTCAGAAAGGTAGAAAACGATGATTTTTAACATTTAATCACTAATCCATTATAGCTTTTATGTAGTACATAGTGAAGGACTTTCTGAACCATTTTTTCTTTTTATAACATAATATTGAGTATAAGAAAACAGATATTTTTGTCCACTATACTAGCTTCGTATTATTAACCATTATCAAAATACAGTCGAAACCGATTGAATATGAAAAACTTAACTTTCTCATGACGACCATTAGGTGGTACATAACCCATATACAAGTGTTTAAAATTACAATCATCCCCAGGCTAATTTTTCGGAATCTAAAATTTTTTTTTTTATTTTTTCTGTTCGGGGTTAAACTTAAAACATAAATTTTTTACATTAATTAGAGTCATAATAAGAGGTACTACGGAAAAAATCTCTTGTGGAAAAAAATTTCAATACAAATAATAGTCACTAAACAGTTTCAAAATTATCTGTATAAAATATTACAAAATTTCAAATTGCATGATAATGCAAGCTTTCGATTCCTGTTCATTCAATTTAAATGTCCTCCTTTGCAAAAGTTAACTCTTACAAAATAAATTAATAATTTTGTTGTAAACGCTTTTCGAGATTTCAAAATCTACTTGCCAAAATTATGCGATTGAAATCAGTAGCTCAGTTCTGTAACTTATGAGTGAGAAATTTCTCACCAAAAAGTCAAAATGAGGAAGAATTTATGCAGTTTTCTCTCTGTATTCTCAGCAAATGAGAAAGCACCGTACTTGACTTGACTACGCATTTGGCAATCTTTCATTTCTCATTTGGTGAGAATACAGAGAGAAAACTGCATTAATTCGTCCTCATTTTGACTTTTTGTGAGAAATTTCTCACTCATAAGTTACAGACCTGAGCTACAGGTATAAGATACTGCTATTATGAAGTTATAATAATTGAAAATAGTTTTAGAGAATTTCTAACTTTTTAAATTTATTAAATTAGGAGTGTAGGTTAGGTTGGGTTATGGTGGTAGTCATCTAAACTATAGATCGAATCAGTAAGGAGACTATGTGAATATGTATACATACCTAATAAATTATTATGAGATGTAGAGTTCGGATCATAATGCCCAAATATGTATGATAGTAGAACTAATAAAAATTAAATATACTACTTTTCTGATGGTCTCAAAAAACAGCTAACTTACATCCAAAGATTTCAAACTGGATTTGGCGAAATCTCGAAATTTTTATGGAAACTCTTAAAATCTACTAGATTTTTCATACATATGAGAGATCTCTGTCTGTTTGGGCTCCTAAATTTTGTAGAAATCAAGATCGGCATCGACTTCTACTAAAATCAAAAATTATGTTCACTAAGTTTTGGAATCAATTAATGTTATTTTCTAGTTCCTGCTATTAAATTTTCTATTACTTAAAGACTTACAATCATAAAAAACAGGTTTAAATTTTTAATATCATACTATACAATCAGCTGATAAATTGAACGATTTTCAAGAAATGCCTTCAGAGCTATGTTAATGCTTTTTAATATTCTGAATTCGGTTGCCGAAATCTTGCGATTATAGCCTAGTACGGACCTCGATGAAAATTTTCATTCCCATATCAAATGCATGTAAAAAAAAACGGATCAACGCAAATTTTTGCGTCGGGTTTCTGTTTGCGGTACGGAGTTCGAATGAAAATTTTCATTCGTTCGTATTCACCACCAGACGGCGCTGAAAGCATGGAGACCATATTTTTCCTTCCAATTAAATATGCCGCTATTTAATTTTTCATTGCCGGGATGAAAGTTTTGACATCTTATGTCATTCGTTCGAATTTTTTTGTCAGTATCTTTTTTCAAACCGACTTAAGGCTGGTTTACATGACAAATGCAAAATTTTTTTATTGAAATTGTGAGAGAGCTAGCATATCGAATTTTCTATGGAGTAGAAAGAAACCACTGCAAAAAACAAAATTCACAGAAATATTGTCAATATTTTTGGCTAAACATGATATCTGTTCGTTTCACTCCTGATCAGTTTCTCATACGAGATTTTCCTTCTCCCTCACAATATCAGTAAAAAATATTTGCATTCGTCATGTAAACCAGCCTTAAGGAGTGTGTTTTGCCGGAAGTGTATATATTTGAAGTCGGAAGCGGATATTTTGAGTTGCGCTTTAATTATAAAATGTGTCTTGTGATTTCAATTTAATTTTTATGTTAAAAAGGGCCCATATATTAATGTCCATGATACTACATTTTCAAAAAACCGTCACTTTGACAATTGTAAAAGTCAAACAGAAGATCAGCTGTTTACTTCTCCACATTATTCTACACAACGATTTTTTCATTGTGGAGATGGGAGAGATATATAGTAAATTTGCGAATTGAAATTTTCATCGGGGTCGTTCTGAGCTTTAGATGCGAAAAGTAAAAGTTGATATTTTTAAGCAGTAGGTACCAGCCAAAGCTACCATAGCATTTGCACATTTTCCATCCACGCTGCTAAAGCTCAGTACGGACCTCGATAAAAATTTTCATTTGCAAATTTACTATATATCTCTCCCATCTCCACAATGGAAAAATTGTTGTGTAGAATAATGTGGAGAAGTAAAGAGCTGATCTTCTGTTTGACTTTAACAATTGTCAAAGTGACGGTTTTTTGAAAATGTAGTATCATGGAGATTAATATATGGGCCCTTTTTTAACATAAAAATTAAATTGAAATCACAAGTCAAATTTTAAAATAAAAGCACAACTCAATATATCCACTTCCAACTTCAAAAATATCCACTTCCGACAAAACACACTCTTTAGTCGGTTTGAGAAAAGAAACTGACAAATAGATTCGAACGAATGACATCAGATGTCAAAATTTTCATCCCGGCAATGAAAAATTAAATAGCGGCACATTTAATTGGACGGAAAAATATGGTCTCCATGCTTTCTTCTCCGTCTGGTGGTGAATACGTGAACTGTCAGAACGAATGAAAATTTTCATTCGAACTCCTTACCGCAAATAAAAACCCAACGCAAAAATTTGCGATGAAAATTTTCATCCGTTTTTTTTACATGCATTTGGTATGGGAATGAAAATTTTCATCGAGGTCCGTACTTGGCTTTAGGGATACTGCACCAATTTTCTATACAGTAGCCACTGAACTTCAATGCCCCCCCCCCCCCCCCCCTTGGAAGAGCAATATGACCGCCACTGGGTCAAATTTTCCAAAAAGCGTTCGTATTCGTGCATACGACGCAGCGAACAACTAAAAAAGCTTTTTAAACTAATTTTAATTCACTCCGGTCAGATCAAGTAACCATTCGATGTTGTAAAGATAAAAAAGTCACTTCTCGATTTTGAGGTTAACTATGGGCAACGAAAAAGTTCAAAGTTGGCGAACATTTCTTGATGATTGCGTTATGATGTTTTAGTGTACGTTCGTTGTGACTATCACAGTGGAAATACACTGTGCTCAACTTTTTGACGCCTCGGCTGCGACGGCTTGCGTTGTCGTTGTGACTTACGGGTCATGCGTCGATGTCGAATCTGCATCGAAGTGACGTGACGTAACTTTTGCAATACCCAGTTGGTCGCGTCTGCGAGAATCTCGCAGATATCTCAAAGACTATGGCGGCCTGTCTGCGAGATTCTTCGAGACATCTTATGGGAAAAGTACACGGTATCGAGACAAATGCTCCCCGAATCTCGAAGACATGTCTGCAAATGTCTCGATAGAAAAATGGCTTTGACAATAGCGCCATCTGTTTGATGATAGCGTTTTGTGATAAAAGCTCGCGGAGATTGCCATCGGCTGGAAATAAGTAAGGGGGTTATGAAATGAAACGTGTAGGCAGGGGCGAAGTTACCTTACTGCAATATAATAAACATAAGAAACTAATAACGTAGTAATACATTTCCAATCACTTCACATCGCACTTGTGTCGTTTTATTGTAACCGCACTTGAACTGTTACTTTTCGCGTATATAATTTTTATCGTGTAAGTCGCGGATGACATTTGCTGCGCTCGGAGTGATGCGGCTATTTTTCGCCTTACAAATAGATCATGGTGGGAGCACATGTTTCTATTGCTATTTCTTTCTATCTAGTGATGAAGAAAGATAAGCAAAATGATTCCTAGGCTCAAACCATCGAGATTATGTCTCTTAAGAGACAAGCGACCAACTGGTACGGCCAATTAAAAAAAAAAAACTTAGATTTAAGATATTGGCTTAAATAAAGCACATTTAAAAACCTTAACAAACGTCCGCATTCAACTCAATCGCTACTTATCATCTCCAGTATTATGTAGCTCTATGCTTATGCCACTTTCAAAATAAACGGCTCATATATACAACAAAAACAATAGGTTTGTTTCTTTTGCCCGGTGTAAGTTGCACTTAAGTGTAGCTTGCACTTTTTTGAACGTCAAAATACACTCAAAGTGTAGAGTGCAGGTCGCGCAAAAAGAACGGGTTAGTGTATGAAAGTGACAGCTAAAATTCAGAACTTTTTTATTCGCTCTATTTTTCAATTCTATCATTGAAATTTTATTGCCATTCAATATTCTTGCATGTTTTCAGTCAAAACAGCGATATCTTAAATTCAAAAAGTCAAAGTTATCTGCATACAGCTTTCAAATTTGACAGATTGCAAAGAAGAAGAACTTACACCAGCTCCCAACCGAGTGCAGCAAAGTGTACACCTTTGCACTACACTCGGAAAAAAGAACAGCCACCGGTGACGCTACACCGGCAAAAAGAAGGGAAAAAGTGCAAAAGGTGTAAAAGGTGTAGATAGTGCAGGCAAATAGAACAAACCTATTATTCACATGGATGTATTAGTATAACTGGATCGGCTGTATTGCATAAAATTCCTATATGTGAGACTAATTCGTTTTCTGACAGTTGTTCCCATCTGTCAAAAAAAATTTGTACGGGTTATGACCAAGCGGTAGTGATACCCGTAAAATTCGTGTGTATGAGCGTAATTTTTTATGAGAAGGAGAAATACTGAAAATGGTTTGTAGAGGAAGTGAGATGCAAGCGATAAAATTGTCAAACGAAAGAGACTGAAGAATACCAGTTTGTAGAGGAAGTGAGATGCAAGTGATTGAATTGTCAAGTTTGTTTACGACCGTGCTTCAGTGTTTCATGCGTTTCATGCCGTGTTTAAGGCAAAATTTGTCGAATTGTGTTTTAGTTAGTGTCCGTGAAGACTTTAATAAAATAAATTAACTAATATATAATTCAGATCGTGTAAAATTTGTATGTGATTCATGCGATAAACTATTTAAAAAGAAAAATGAAGTGTTCTGTCGATGGTTGCCGAAACCAAAGCAAGTTCCCGCTAAATAAATCGTTATTCAGGCAAGTAGACTGATTCTAATTATCTGTAGTTCTACTGTAGCTAATATTAATGAAGAATACATTTCAATTAAAATTATGAAATGTACATTTTGATCGAAGTTTCCTTGCACACATACTTTGTTTACATCTTAGCATTTCTTGAAATATGAAAGCAGTGACGGCGTGTAAAATTTTTCTTCTTTGAAGAAAATGCTTTTCAACTTCATATAATATATAACGCAAATATAATCCGTTATTAATTATTTCTTCAATTAAAACGTATTGATAATGCACTCGGTTCGTTGGGACGTTAATTACTAAACTACATATTTAGTATTTGAGTTTTGGAAATTAACTGACAATCTTTTTAGTTGCCTCTCTGAAAATACAACTTTTATGTGGGCCTGCACTGCTGCCACTAATACAAAAACGAGTAGTAACAAACACAACCAGATTTCATTACGAAAGGTCAAGTTATTAGCCATTCCATACTCTTCCAAGGTTATGACAATCATTTCTGACAATTATTTTCACCACAGCGTCGGACCAAAAAAATTTCCCGGGTACAGTACGTATTTTCTATTTTGTAGCCCCCCCCCCCCCCCCCCCCAATACACTTAACTAACGCAAATAGACAACTCACACAACCAGAACCTATTAGGCAAAATCTCACTTCCCAGCAGACCAAAAACACCGAAAGCCGTCAGAATTCCGATGGAAAGTTCTTTATAGAGTTGGAGTTCCAGGCTAGAAATCCACACGATTTCCGTCAGATTTCCATATGGCGAGGTTGACGTTGTTCCGTGGGATTTTTTTAACCGAAATCTTAGAGAAATGTCCGTAGCTTTTCCCAAAGCTTTTTTCTCCTTTCGAAAGCGTACTAAAATTGAAACTGATTATTTTTATTAGGTTTGACGTAAAAGACAGAGTCTGTAGAATTTTCAGTAATCATAACCGATTGAGCGAAAATTCTACTGGTACTGTATTTTTTAGGTCGGACCGGACAAGACAGCGAATGTTTTTCATTTAAATTTGGTTTTTAATTATGATCTTCTTAGCACAAGGATTTTTGAATTTATGTTCTACAAAGTTTTCCACGATATATCTGGAAGTCGGAAAGTTCTTTTGGAATTCTGCCTGATAATTCCATGAAATTCTTATTGTTTTCGTCATGGAATGATCTTTCAATTTTCCGAATGAAATCCATCGGATACTTCTGTCTCATGTTCCCCTATGTCAGATATATCTCGGAATTTTCCGCGGATATCAGAACATTCCGTTTTATTGGTCTGCTGGGTTATTGCCTATCCAGTTATATTACTACATCTATGATTATTCACCTCTATGTACGGTTCATTTGACATTTCTTCTTTCATAAAAAAGTTTCTATTGTGAATTGTTCCTTTTTCGATGTCATTCCTTCCCAACTAAAACATGGCTATAGTGCGGGGACTAGTCCGTTTCTTAAACCCGAGAAATCTAAAGTTTCTAGAATGTAGTAAGCTGCAATTTCTACGAAACCGTGAAATTAGTTTGTGTCTGACTTGTGAGTACAAATTTCTCAACTCAAGGCATGTCTTCATCGGAAAGTTGGAGAAATCAAGTGAGTTCGGCTATTACTTCCCGGTTACATCATACAACAAATCCGTGATTTCCCATGGATAAATTAATGAAACAGAACCGAAAGTCTCATCATTCGCATATTTAGTTAGATTCATGTTGTCATATGGGCTAAAAGTCTTATTTATTTGTCGCCGTATGACGTCCTTAACCTTAAAATTTTAAGAATATATTTGACTTTCAAGAGGCAGCTACTTTAGTCCAAGTTTATTGCTTTTCAGTTGTGCGTTGTCAACAAACTTCGTTTCATTCATCATCTCGAATGCAAAAGGACTATTACGAAACTCTTGGTGTTGCTCGCAATTCTTCTGGCAAAGACATAAAAAAGGCATACTACCAGCTGGCTAAACAGTACCATCCAGATACGAATAAGGATGACCCAAATGCAAGTAAAAAGTTTCAGGAGGTCTCCGAAGCATATGAAATCCTTAGCGATGACACTAAACGCAAGGAGTACGATACATTTGGTCAAACTGCAGAACAAATGGGACGCACCGGCAATGCAGGTGGCGGTCATACACGCGGTCCGCAAGGCTTCTCACAAAACTGGCAATTCCGATCAACTATTGACCCTGAGGAACTTTTTCGGAAGATATTTGGAGAAGCCAACTTCAGGGGAGCTTCCTTCGACGATTTTGCAGAATCTTCTTTCGGATTCGGAAGTGCACAGGAGGTTCTAATGAATTTGAACTTTGCACAGGCCGCTCGCGGAGTAAATAAGGATGTCAATATAAACATCGTGGATACTTGCCCAAAATGTAGTGGTTCAAAATGCGAGCCTGGGACTAAGCCGGGTCGATGCCAGTATTGTAATGGTACCGGTATGGAGACAATTTCGACCGGGCCGTTTGTAATGCGAAGCACCTGTCGATATTGTCAAGGAACGAGAGTGTACATTAAGTATCCTTGCGCCGAGTGTGAGGGTAAAGGTCAGACGGTAGGTTTCAAGGAGTATATTTTTATTACAATATGTCTAAAGGGGTTTTTAATCGTTTGTTTCAGGTACAAAGACGAAAAGTAACAGTGCCTGTTCCTGCTGGTGTAGAGGACGGACAAACTGTACGCATGGCTGTCGGCAATAAAGAAATTTTTATCACTTTCAAGTAAGTTTTATTTTGTCTTAAATTTCCAAAATTACAAAATTGTGGCTGTACACTGGTAGGAGGTTCTTAAAAACCGATTGAAAAATTTAGGATCAAATTTATTGGATTACTAGCCGCGTTCCATCTCCCCTGTTACTTCCGTTTTTCCCGTTGATCCATTGGTCCTGTTTCTCTCGTTGCTTCCGTTTTTCCCATTGATCCATTGGTCCTGATTCTCCCGTTGCTCCTGTTTCTCCCAATGCTCCTGCTGCTCCCATATCACCCGTTGCTTCCCATCCTCTATCCACCATCCCCCATCCACCATCCCCATCCTCTATTCACCATCCCCCATCCTCTATCCACCATCCCCTATCAGTCTTCCATCCTCCATCCTTTGGTGGATAAAGATTCACCCTTTGGTGGATAAAGATCCGCCATCCTTTATTCTCCATCTCCTATCCTCTATACAACATCCTACATCCACCATCCCCCATCCTCTTTTCACCATCCACTATCCTCTATCATTTTCCATCTGCCATCCTCCATCCTCTATTCACCATCCTCCATCCTCTATTCACCGTCCTCCATCCATCCATACTCCATCTATTATCATCTATCCATCATCTACTATCGTCGAAATAATTCGCGAACCACCAATTGTTAAATGCTTTTTCTAACGTTCATCGCCATGAGTAGTTTAGGAGCCTATACTGGACAAACAAACATTTTTTATTTTTATATGTAGAGTTTTATTTTTAGTCATGTGAAATTTCGTGTTAAATTTTTTTTTACGAGACCGATAACTACTACGATAACTAATAGATATACACATAAAGGCTGGTTTACATGACGGATGCAAACTATTTTTACTAAGGTTGTGAGGGAGCTAGCTTATCGAATTTTCAATGAAGTAGAAAGCAACCACTGCAAAAAATTACATTCACACCAATATCGTCAATGTTTTGCTTTGCCGCGAACCGCGGCTACGCTTACATTGTTCCATCGCCTTTGTTACTCTCGTTTATCTATTGGTCCTATTTCTTCCGTTAATACATTACTCCCTTTTCGGGTACACTTTCTCAGCTCAAGGAACTGGAGACATTAATGCCATTTTTTAATTTTTAATTTTTCTCTATCCACCATCTTCCCTCCATACGTCATCCACTCAAATGTTGAAATAACTCGCGAACCAACAATTTCGGGAATATATAATTATAATACATATATTATTATTCATCGCCCCTGCTACTCCCTTCACGTGATCGCAGCCGGTAGTAAACAAATCGTAACAAATAAATTAAAAAAAAAAATCACACATATTCGGCAGGATTCGAACCTACGCTCCCAGAGGGAATCATCTGATTTCTAGTCAGACGCCTTATCCGCTCGGCTACGACTGACTGTTGTAAATTTTTAATTCTAAGTCAAGTTCATCTGATTGGACATATTAAAAACCTCAAATGTTGAAATAACTTTCGGGAATATATAATTATGTTCTCAAGGTAGTCTCGAGAATGTCTATTCAAAATTTGGAAGGGAACGGTTCACAGGTGTAGATTTTATTCCCGCGCGACCATTTATGCGACTTTATTTTATATATTAGATAAAAGACAAACTATGGATATTTTTCATTTTCTTAATTAAAATATTCTCCAGTTTCAATACACTTGTTACAGCGATTCAATGGTGATTCAACGTATGATTCAACACAGAGACTTGATTTTAAAAATTTGAGGAACAATGAGTAAAGGCTGATTTACATGACATGACATGACAATTTTTATTAAGTTTGTGAGATTAGAGTAACTTCGGGTAATATGATATATGCGGGTAAAGTGGGATAGTGGGATATTTCCATTATTCATGATGTTATGATAGCACTGTTCTTGTGATCAGGAGTGTTGTTAACATATGATAACATGACATGTTCCAGCAGGTGCATTAGTTAAGCAGTTTTTCAGCAGTTGGATAAAGAAGCTCGAACACCAAATCACCACTTTTTTTTCTCGATTAATAAAGTGTAATTTTGAAGCCGAAAATCGACAGTAAAAAAAAATTATATATATTATATCCATAGTGACTTATGTTGTTACATATTTAATGGGGTTAGTTTTCTGATTTTTTATCATTTTAATTTTTTACGATAGAATTAATGTTATAACATGCAGTTGGACAATATGGTATACCATATGGCGGTTATTGTGGTATACCTTTTCTCATACTTTTACCATACATAAATTTAAACTATGAAATCGATATCATGAATTTGGTTCTACTATGTCTTAACATTTACGTATACTTGTATATTCTTGCTAAGAAGGCATATTTTCTTATTTTTTTTAATTTTTATTAAAATTAGTAACTTCTATCAAATTTGTTTTTCATATTTATTATTTTTGCTCGCAAAAATGCACATTTATTCATTTTGTTTAATAAAAATAGAAATAAACATAATAATACTGTTATACTACAGATTTATTATCAATTTAATATAAAATTAAGGCAATATATATTATTTGAAATAGGTTTCGGTTAATATCCTACAGTATACCACATTACCCATCCATTGTATACCACATTACGCGCCAAGTTTTCAAAATCCAATTATAGGCATAGTGACATATTTTTCAAAATAAATTCTCAATGAATTTGAAAAATAGTCTAAATTAAATGGAAAATGACAAGAAACTAATAAATAAGTATTTGTGGCTTATAATAGTTGATTTTTCATGAAACTTTACGAGCAATAGACGAAAAAGTTAAGGGTATACCGCGTTACCCGAAGTTACTCTATTAAGATTGTGAGGGAGCTAGCTTATGGAGTTTTCAATGCAGTAGAAAGCAACCACTGTAAAAAATGACACACAAATATCGTTAATATTTTTATGTTATTTTTATTTATTAATATATTTTATCTATTCGTTTAAGGGCCCGTGTATACCAAAACAGCACTTTTCTTGAAAATAAGGCAAACTGGCTTGGCCAAATCTTCAAAACAGCAAAAGATAGGTCTCTTCTGCTTAGACAAATATAACTAGCAATATGTTTTCATTCCCCTGGTGATTATTGTTTTTTGAAATTTTAATCATAAAAAAAATTATAAGCGATTACGTCAAGTACGTTTTCGATATAATTGAAAACACAAATTTAGTACTTGCGATTTTGCAAACATTTCTTAAATAACTTTCATTATTTTTTTTCATTCAATTAGGAACGTTTGAATTTAGTTTTTGGTAGTATTAGAACTTTCAATTTTGACATATGTTTTAAAATAATGCATTTTTAAAACTCTGATTTTTTTAAAAAAAAAACATGTTTTTCATTACTAAAATTTTCTTTGAAAACATTTTACTTTATTATTTATAATACAGTATTGTTATTGATTTAAAAAAAAAAAATTTTGCTGGCCTCAAAATTTTTTTGTCCACGTTTCATGACTAGTAGACACGAAAAAAGCAATAAAAATATTCACTCCGTCTGTCCGCCGTACGTCGACCGCCCCAAAATCCTTCGAAGGCTCGTAGCTCTCAAACCAGTGGAGCTATTAAATAAATTTTTTTTCTAAGAATAGACTTGGTAGACCCCTTGAATTGACATTATTTTCAGGGGAGGAGGTGTGAGGGGGAAGGTGGGGGAAGCGTTTTAGACGAAAAATTTTGGTTTCTAGTTCTCAGCAACCGTTTATGTTAGGAGGCTGAAACTTAGAATTTCTATAGAGCTTTGATAGTGGACCCATTTGCAAAAAAAATTACTGATATGGGTGAAGAGGTGTGGGAGTGGATGGGGAAATAATGCGTCCGAAACGCAAAAAAGTCGAGATCGACACATTCTAAAATCTATATCTCCTAAACCGTTAGTGGCAAGCAATTAAAACTTTACAAATATCTGTAGTTATACTAGGAGAGTAGATCGAAACAAAATTTTTGGGTGGGGTAGTGGTGTACGGGGGTGGGGGTTGAAATACGTAACATTACGATATCTCACAAACCTATTGCACCAGAAAAACAAAATTCGGTTTGGGTATAAAGCTTGATAAATCCAGATTGCTCAAAGTAAAATCTTTGAAGGGGGCTGGGGAGCATAGAAGTAGGGGGGGGGGGAATTTTTTTTTAAAAAAATCACTTTTCATATCTCAATAACAGTGTAAGATAGATGCCTCAAATTTTTACCAGAATTAGGCCCAATAGAACCCTAGTAGAGAAAAAAAATTTGAAGGTGGTGGTGTAGAGGGTGAGGATGGGGAAGGGTGAGAAGGAAAAAGTTCCGATGTTTATATCTTAAGAACCTGTAATGATATAAACTTCAAACTTCGTATTTAAATAGAACTATAGTAGTGGCATGGTGAAACAATTAATTTTTTTTAGGGGTAGCATGGTACGAGGGTGGGGGGTGTTTTCCCTAACTTTAGAACGGCTTATGCTAGAAAGTTGAAACCTTGTACGTATATGTAAATCAACCAGAAAAGTAATTCTGATTAAAAAAAATTCGAATATTTATTGACGTTCAGAAGGGGGGGGGGGAAACATTATTAGTACATACAAAATGCATATATTTTCGCGATTTCCGTCATATCTACTAGGTCTTTCCAAATATTGAATTCATTTTTATTCTACGGATTCTTCATATGAATACCTGGAAAGAGTTTTTTCAAGATTTTTTGAAATTCGACCCCTAAGAGGGTGTAACGTGGTTGTATATTTTTACATGAATTCTGTTGGAAACCACCTTTACTCAGCAGGCTTTTTCTACTGCGACCAACCTAAGTTCACATATGCTTGAAATGTCATTTAAATTCATTCTAATTCTTAACGTAACCTCGAAAGCTGTAGCTGTTTAGTTTACAAAATATATTGTGTTTCTATTTAAATCCTTTTGTTTCCATGAACATCTGCCATTAAATACAACAGGTTATGGGCCAGAATCATCGGAAACATAAGGTCATTAATAAAATAGTGTTAGTTAAATTCGTTCTTAACGGAAATAGTGCGAATTTATAAAATGGCAAAAAATATCGCTTTTGTAAAACTGCGAGGCCGAGAAAATTACCCGGAATGGCGTCGCTCGATGCTGGCATTCTTGCGTACCAAGAAGTTGGCCCGATGCATCGCGGAAAGCGACACCGAGAAGGACACCGATAAACTCGACGAGGCCATGGGATGGTTATACCTGGCGACCGAGAGTAATGTGGCAAATCATTTTGACGACAAAATGACTCCACTCGAAGTGTGGAAACTGCTACAAAAATCGTTCGCCGAATCGGGAATAGATCGAGAAGTGTCAGCGTTAATGGAACTGACCGGCGTAAAACTAAGTGATTGTCCATCAATGGACGATTACATCGGCCACACGCTAGACGCATGGAAGCGTTGCACTGCCGCAAAAGTTGAAATCTCGGACCGTGTCGTTGCCTTGATGCTGTTGGGTAAACTCGGCCCTGATTATCAACCATTTATCATGGGATTGACGGCCAGCGGGCAAAAAGTGTCAATCGAGACGGTGAAATCGTCGGTGCTAAGCTTAGTGCCGACGATAAACAAACCAACAGAAAAAGCTTTCCTTGGAAGTAAGCCTTCGGTGAACAAAGGACCGAAGAAACAAATCAGGTGTTTCAATTGCGATCAGATCGGGCATTACACAAGACAATGCTCGAAATCGAATAAAGAAGGAGGTGCAGCGAAAGTTGGGGGCAAGGCGAACAAGTCGACTGAAGCCAAGCTCGCGAACGCATTCAGTGCTACGTCAGAACCATCATCGAGTGGCGTATGGTACATTGACTCCGGTGCTTCCCGACATCTCACCCCTTACCGTGAAATACTGATGGACTACACTGCGTCGGATGGAACTGAAATTTCAATCGCGAGCAACGAACGTCTGAAAGGAATTGGCAGCGGAACTCCCTACGTTAACATTGATGGTGTAGATATAGTCATACGGAAAGTCTTGCATGTTGCAATTTACTATCAGTCGGAGAAATAATAAAATCCGGTAACAGCATCAAGTTCGGGCCAAATGGTTGTTGCGTGTACAACAAAAAAAAAACAATTTGCTAGTTGAAGCCAGCAAGGAAAATGGCGACTATAAAATCGAAGCAAAACAGATTCGTTGCATGCTGGCAAAGGAAAACAACGACATCGTTGATTGGCACCGTCGTTTGGGCCATCTAAGCTACAATGGAATGTGCAGACTGAAGGCGGTAGATAACGAGATTTCCTTCAATGGATCGAAAGAAATGCTGAATGGCTGTTTACCTTGTGCGAAGGGTAAACAATCGCGGAATGCGTTTGCCAAAGTAAATGCTGTCATCGATACAAACGGTGTTCTGGACCTGATGCACATGGACGTGTGCGGACCGATGTCGAAATCACTCGGTGGAGCGCGATATTTCGTGAGCATCATCGATGATTATTCGAGAAAAGTTTTTATCTCTTTCTTAACGGAGAAGTCGGCCGTTCCCGAAGTTTTCCGGGCATTTAAGCAGATGGCAGAAACACAGACTGGCCGCAAAATTTGTTGTGAACGGAGGCCTTGGAGTGAATATTTCGACTTGAAAAAGTAAAAATATTCGAAGGGAAAGGTAAGGTGCGGGAAACAATGGGCCAATTCCGCCTACGTCCGAATTGGTGGCTGACGTTCGAGCTGGAGCGACGCGCTTGCTGGCGGCCGGGACTAGCTGCGGCAGTGTGGGGGGGTACTTGCTCTCACGTCAGGCCATTAACCCTAGGCCTGTACAACAAAAAATAAAACACGTCGACTTATCCAGGAGGTTAAAATTTTAGGATATCTTTCCTAATAGGTCATGAGAGACCGAGAAGCGTTGGATGGCGCGACTTCGTAACTTGTCAGGGCGCTCTGGTGTTATAGCGCCCTGTCTGCCCACCCTGCCTCAGCCACGACATTCCTAAAAAAAAATTGTTGACGTCGTGGCCCCATTTAGAGGTTCAGGGTCAAGAAATTAACCGCTCGGGTTCACTTTAACCGATGGCTCTTAGCCTTTTTTCATTATCAAATAAAAAAATTAAAGACTAAAAATAATTGTGAAGCAAAAAATCAATGTCAAAATTAATGTAAATCTTAACTCACCCCATTAGTATAATTTTCACATTTTCTTTCTTTTTTTTCCAATAAAGTAATTAATTTATTTTTTTTTTATTTTTTTATTTAAAATTTACCGTCCTCGTCCTCGTCCTGTCATGTCTGTTGTCTTAAATTATTTTATTAATATATTAATTCTTTATACTTTATTTAGAAAAATTCAGAACTCGTATCTTTTATGATGTCGCTAGATTTCCTTAATTTTTTCGTTTTCTTCGCCTCAATTCAATTGTTCGTTTTCTCTTTTCATTCAACACTCGTTCACAACTTCCAAAATCTCGCCCCAGTCCAAAATTCCGACGCACAATTCCAATATTCGTGGACGGATGCCTTTTCTACCGCGACAATGGGTTAACGAAATTCTCCGATTGCACCGTATTCGTTCCGACAATGGAACTGAGTTTGTGAACAATACGATGCTGAAAATTTGCACAGACGCTGGGATCGTGCATGAAAAAACACCGCCGTACACACCGCAGCTCAACGGAGTGGCCGAACGTATGAATCGGACTCTGGTCGAACGGGCCCGCTGCTTGTTGGCTGATGCGGGGCTCGGAAATGAGTTTTGGGCAGAAGCAATTCACCACGCGAGTTACTTGGTAAATCGGTCAGTGAGTCGGACGGTAGGCACGACAACCCCCGAAGAACTTTGGTCTGAAAAGCGACCGAATCTGTCAAACTTGAAATTTTTTGGAAACGTAGTTACAGTTCACGTCCCAAAAGAAAAACGGACTAAATGGGATAAGAAGGCCGCGGAAATGATTTTCGTCGGCTACGCAGATCCTGAACTGGGTTTTCGGTGCTTTGACTCAAGCACTGGAAAAATAGTGATAAGCAGAGATGTCAGGTTCTTACCATCTAAGGCGGCACAAATCGACTCTCGTATCACAGTCGATCTGCACGAAGACGAAAGCGGTGGTCAGGACTCAGTTGGGGCTAAGCCTGAAGAAGTCTCGACTATAGAAGAAGGGGTGGAACGTATCCACCCGCCGGAACGAGACGTAAGCACCTTAAATCGTTCGTTCGACGATTTTGAAGATGCAACTTCCGACCCGGATTACGAGCCACCAACATCTTCGCAGGTGGATCCGGAAGTCGAAACCAGAAGGTCGAAACGACTGAAGAAGTCGGTGGAACGGCCTGATTTTGTATCATACTTGGCGTGCAATCGTGAAACAAATGATCCGACCACTATAATTGAGGCGATGGACTGTCACAATTCGGAACAGTGGAAACGTGCAATGTTAGAGGAGCTGTCATCGCGCAAAGAGAACGGAACGTGGGATCTGACGGAACTACCTGCTGACAGGAAGGCGATTCACACCAAATGGATTTATAAAACGAAGCGAGCCGATGATGGTTCATTCATACGGCATAAGGCCCTGTTGGTCGCAAAAGGTTGCGCCCAGAAATACGGTTTTGACTACACGGAGACCTTCTCACCGGTCGTCCGCTACACGTCAATACGTCTATTAATTGCGCTGGCGGCGCAGAGAAAACTCAACATAGACCAAATGGATGCGGTCACTGCATATCTTCAGGGAGATATTGAGGAGGACATTTACATCCGACAGCCTGCTGGGTATGACGACGGTAGTGGCCGAGTCTGCAAGCTGAACAAAGCTCTATACGGTCTTAAGCAGAGTGAAAGACAGTGGAATAAGTGTCTCGGCGCGGCACTAAAGTCTTTTGGGCTGATCAAATCGCAGCTGGATCCGTGTGTATACTACACAAGGAACTTGTCGCTAATCGTTGCCATCTATGTGGATGATTTTTTAATCTTGTGGGAAAATGCTGCAGAGCGCGACAAATTAAAAACTAATCTCATGAATCGTTTTCACATGAAAGACATGGGACGAGCCACGAAAGTTGTGGGCCTCACAATTTGCTACGACGATGACGGAATTTCGATCGGTCAAGAGATGTACGCCAAAGAAGTGCTGGCGCGCTTTGGGATGGCCGAGTGTAAGCCAGCTGTCACCCCAACGGACTTGTCGCTGAAATCTTTGGCATTGTTGTCAGATGCGGATTTGATAACAGACGTGCCGTATCAGGAGGCGGTTGGAAGCCTGCTGTTCCTAGTCCAAGGAAGTCGGCAGGATTTAGCCTTCGCAGTCAGCGAAATCAGTCGCTAAAATTCTCGCCATGGAGCGGTACATTGGACGATGGTGAAACGAATCCTCCGGTATTTGGCCGGCACAACGAAGTACAGCATTAAATATCTAGCCAACGGTGGACCGCTGGAAGGTTTTGTGGATTCCGACTGGGCAACGAACCTTGACGACAGACGTTCGCGCACGGGATGGATTTTCCGTCTAGGTATGGGTGCGATTTCGTGGCTGTCAAAACGTCAGACGACAGTGGCCCTTTCGTCCACGGAGGCTGAATACATGGCGATGTGTTCGGCCGCACGAGAGGTGGACTGGCTGATCCAATTTATGGACCAGTTTGGAATCAGCGGAGGCGTGCCACTCCACGGAGACAACCAAGGTGCTCTGGAGATCGCGCGCGAGGATGCATTTCGACAGGGTACGAAGCACATCGGAATCCAGTACCACTTCGTTCGAGAACGAGTCCAGATCGGGGCCATAAAGTTGGTCTACGTCCCCACGGAGGAGAACGTGGCGGATGCTTTGACCAAAGGAGTACCATCAGCAAAGTTGCGGTTCTGCGCCGGTGGTATGGTGATATGTGCTCCACCATAATAGTTATCGGTGGATCAAGTTGCGGTGTTGGAAACCACCTATACTCAGCAGGCTTTTTCTACTTCGACCAACCTAAGTTCACATATGCTTAAATTGTCATTTAAATTCATTCTAATTCTTAACGTAACCTCGAAAGCTGTAGCTGTTTAGTTTACAAAATATATTGTGTTTCTATTTAAATCCTTTTGTTTCCATGAACATCTGCCATTAAATACAACAAATTCCACCATATCTCTCAGCTCCGATCAGATATCGAATATTTTTTCACTTCCCCAGGCTTGTTTAATAATCACAAATTTTTAAATTTTATCTTTTTCAACCTCTAGAACGCATCCCGGAATATGACCGAATTATATAATTCATATGTTACAGCATATTCTAATCGCTTGCCGAACTTTTTGTTAGGTTTTCAGTCACATAGCAACATACACCGCATCTTCGAATTGAACACGTTCCAAATTTCTGCCGGAAAAATAATAAAGTTGCGCCCAGACTGTTGGCAAATTTTTTTATTTAGTTTTTCCTTATATTATACAATATTTTTGCAACGATTTTTCAAACTACATTTTTCAGTAAATTTTTCCATTCAGACCACTCGCAAAGGTCGAGCTGTACGGACGTGTCGCTGCGTCGCATTTTTTTTTGGTGGGTTTGTTTTCATGTTACATTCGGTGAGAGTAAAGAGATTACGGCGATCCCCACTCCATTTCGAATCCTGCAGCACACGAGACACGATTCGAAGGCAAGTATGGCAAGGTGTGTGTGTGTGTGTGTGTGTATTTGTCTATTCGTCTGCTGAGAATGAAATGTGATTCTTAGCTTTTATTCTTTCTATGTTGCGGCTATTACTGATTTTCACTTTATTATTTTAATAAAATAGTATATTGTTGTCGATTTTTTTTAAAAAAAAATTTGCTACCCTGAACAATTTTTTTTCACGTTTCATGACTAATTGATACGAAAAATCTGCCAACAGTCTGGGCGCGGTAGAAGTTCGGAATGCGTTCAATTCTGAGATACGGTGTATGTGACTGAAAACCTAACAAAGCGCTTAGAATAGGGTCCCGCAAGAATACTTACGCCGCTGCCACAAATAAAATATGGATTAAATAATTGGGTCACATTCCGGGATGCAGTCTAGTGGTTGGAAAAGGATAAAACTTGAAAATAGGTGATTATTAAACAAGCCCGTGGAAGTGAAAAGATATTCGATACATATCTGATCAGATCTTCTAGATATGGTGAAATTCATGAAAAAGTATACAATCACTTTACACCACCTTAAGGGTTGAATTTCTAAAAATCTCGGAAACACTCTAGGTATTTATATGTAGAATCCGTAGAATAAAAACGAATTGAATATTTGGGAAGAGCTAGCAGATATGAAGAAAATCGTGAAAATATATGCATTCCATTTTTACTGACCATTTTTTATGCCACCCCTTCGGAACACCAATGGATTTCATCAGAATTTTTTCTCTAGTTGATTTGCATATACACACAGTAGTGTTATCGATTTAAAAAAAATAGCTACCCTGACATTTTTTTACACGTTTCATGACTAGTAGATACGTACGCCGCAAGTCTGGCAGTGTCCGCAAAATGGTTTGAAGGCTCCAAGCTCCTAAACCCTTTAAGCTATTAAATTGCATTTTTTTATGAAGAGAGTGGGGAAAAAATAATGCGTCCGAAACGCAAAAAAGCCGAGATCGATACATTCTAAAATACCTATCTCCTAACAGTCAATGAAACTTAGGGTAGAATGGGTAGCCCTGCACCATAGGTAGAAATGCACCACTCGCCATTGGCGCTCGCCCGTAAGTAAAATCTACAAAACACAAGTAGTATTCTCTTTCTCTTTCCTATCCATACGATTGTGTTCAGGAATCGTTAAAATACCGAGTAATACCAAACAGTTATTCGGAGTAAAAGAAAAACGCTAAGGAAAGTAACTTTTTGTATATATGCAACATTTTTGTTTAAAGACAAATTATTGATCGTGAACCTCTCTAGGTAGGCATAAATATAGCTTGTAGTCTAAGGTGTGTTTTAGTAAAGTGCTAGTTTTTTATTTGCTAATATTTATTTAAAAAAAATAAAAATGTTCATCTGGTCAGAATCGGTAGAATTGCACCACGAGCTTATAGGGAGAAATGCACCAGATTCTTATACCTAAGTAGCATGAATTTATGGTCACAAATCATAAAGAAATTCAAATTATTTTGCTGGAATCAGAACGAGCTCGTGCTGCAAGCATACAGCAAACATATCAAATTTGAAATCGATTTTTAAAATTTTAATATCCGTTAACTTATAAAAACTTATATAAAACCATTAAATTACTATTATTTGGTATTTTCTATTATTTTTTATTAGTATAAAACTCGAAAAATATTTAATAGATTTACTGTTTAGTTCGTTATTGTTTGTTACTTTTGTAAATATATTAAATTTTTTTTTTTCAACTAATTTGGTTGGAATTTGCTACATATTTAAAATGTGGTGCATTTATACCTTGCAAGTGGTTCATTTCTCCCGTACGATGGGAGAAATGCACCATTTGGACCTGCCTGTGCTCTTCTTCATTATGCTCTCGATCTGATTATATTTTGCTCTTTATTACGAATACAATATTTGCGCAAGGTATTTGATCAAACAGAGAAAAAAAAAATTAATCAAGTTCCACAATTTTCTACGGAGATATGGAGTAATTAATGAAAAATGGTGCATTTCTACCTAGTCTACCCTACTTAGTATGTGTAGGTACACTAAAAGAATAAATCGAAATGATATTTTTGAGTTGGCAGTAACGTACGGGGGTGGCGGGTGAAAACCTTTTCGTTACGATATCTCACGAACCAATTACAATAGAAAATATCTGCCAACAGTCTGGGCGCAACTTTATTCCGGCAGAAGTTCGAAACGCGTGCAATTCTCAGATGTGAGGTTACTATGTTACTGAAGACCTAACAAAAAGTTCAGGAAGCGGCTAAAATAGGGTCGCGCTAGAATACTTACGTCGCTGTCACAAAAACCATATGAATTACATAATTGGGACATATTCTGGGATGTGATATAGTAGCTGAAAAAGGATAAAAACTTGAAAATATGTGATTACTAAACAAGTCAGTGGAAGTGGAAAGATATTCGATATCTAATCAGACCTGAGAAACATGGCAGAATTCATGGAAAAGTATATAATCCCTTTACACCACCTCAGGGGTCGAACTTCAAAAAATCTTAAAAACTCTTTCTAGGTATTCATATGAAGGAACCGTGGAATAAAAATAAATTCATTATTTTGGAAGACCTAGTAGATATGACGAAAATCGTGAAAATATATGCAATTTTCACAGATCATGTTTCCATCCCCTAGTTTTTTATTTGCTAATATTTATTTAAAAAAAATAAAAATGTTCATCTGGTCAGAATCGGTAGAATTGCACCACGAGCTTATAGGGAGAAATGCACCAGATTCTTATACCTAAGTAGCATGAATTTATGGTCACAAATCATAAAGAAATTCAAATTATTTTGCTGGAATCAGAACGAGCTCGTGCTACAAGCATACAGCAAACATATTAAATTTGAAATCGATTTTTAAAATTTTAATATCCGTTAACTTATAAAAACTTATATAAAACCATTAAATTACTATTATTTGGTATTTTCTATTATTTTTTATTAGTATAAAACTCGAAAAATATTTAATAGATTTACTGTTTAGTTCGTTATTGTTTGTTACTTTTGTAAATATATTAAATTTTTTTTTTTCAACTAATTTGGTTGGAATTTGCTACATATTTAAAATGTGGTGCATTTATACCTTGCAAGTGGTTCATTTCTCCCGTACGATGGGAGAAATGCACCATTTGGACCTGCCTGTGCTCTTCTTCATTATGCTCTCGATCTGATTATATTTTGCTCTTTATTACGAATACAATATTTGCGCAAGGTATTTGATCAAACAGAGAAAAAAAACATAACGCAGTCACGATCGGCTGCAAGCCAATCGTATGATACTCTAGACGAAATACTGAACTCCGATTTATATTTTAGTTGGAAATATATCAAAAGAATGAGGAGAGCACAAGCAATTATTACATGACCTTTTGTTTACAGGTAGAAACTTTTGTATAGTGGTCGATTTTTTGATTTATAGTGAGTTCCATAAAGTAAGTTAGGATATTTTACAGAATTTTTGTATGGCAACTACATGAAGGACTCATGGGATATTTTTTATATTGATAGTTTCAGCTGCGACTATTATAAAATTAATGTTTGTAAAATTTCAGAGTCGTAAATTAAAGCTTTCTAAACTTATCGTGCAATATTGGTGAATATGTTTATTAAGGACTTTTGTATGACAGCTATCCGAAGGAGTCAACGGATGGCGCTAATTAATGAACTCCGTCTTGGTTTTGGTATAAAACTAATTCCTGTAAAATTGTAAATTCCTGCTCTAACTCGTTCTGGAGTTATAATGAATTCAGTAAAAAGCATACATTTTTGAAGGACTTTTCTAGGCTGCTACACGAAGGACTCATTCGATTTGAATCATATTCGGAACTTTCGATTCAAACATTGTAAACTTTAAGTATGCAAAATTTCAAGTTCCTAACTTGAAGCATTCGAGCAATAATTGTGAAAACGTGTCTTAAGGACTCTTGTATGGGAGGTACTCGAAGGAGTGGAAGGATATCGCCCATTAACGAACTTAGCCTTACTTTTTCCATTTTACAAGTTGTGACAAAATTTCAACTTCCTAGGTCAACGCGTTCTTGAGTTATCGTGCTAACGGACGGACGGACGGACAGCAAACGGATTTGGGGGTTTTGGCCAAAAATAAACACAAAATGATATATAACTTTTGTTCGTCCGAGGCTCGGTTCTATGCGTTACAAACTTTTCGGGCTGGATTAAACTTATAATACTCTATATGTTCATCTAGAGTATAAAAATTAATCAAGTTCCACAATTTTCTACGGAGATATGGAGTAATTAATGAAAAATGGTGCATTTCTACCTAGTCTACCCTACTTAGTAAAAGAATAAATCGAAATGATATTTTTGAGTTGGCAGTAACGTACGGGGGTGGGGGTGAAAACCTTTTCGTTACGATATCTCACGAACCAATTACAATAGAAAATATCTGCCAACAGTCTGGGCGCAACTTTATTCCGGCAGAAGTTCGAAATGCGTGCAATTCTCAGATGTGAGGTTACTATGTTACTGAAGACCTAACAAAAAGTTCAGGAAGCGGCTAAAATAGGGTCGCGCTAGAATACTTACGTTGCTGTCACAAAAACCATATGAATTACATAATTGGGACATATTCTGGGATGTGATATAGTAGCTGAAAAAGGATAAAAACTTGAAAATATGTGATTACTAAACAAGTCAGTGGAAGTGGAAAGATATTCGATATCTAATCAGACCTGAGAAACATGGCAGAATTCATGGAAAAGTATATAATCCCTTTACACCACCTCAGGGGTCGAACTTCAAAAAATCTTAAAAACTCTTTCTAGGTATTCATATGAAGGAACCGTGGAATAAAAATAAATTCATTATTTTGGAAGACCTAGTAGATATGACGAAAATCGTGAAAATATATGCAATTTTCACAGATCATGTTTCCATCCCCCCCCCCCCTTCGAACGCCGATGTATATTCGAATTTGTTTTCATGAGAATTCCTTATCTAGTTGATTTGCATATTTACACCGTGTTTCAACTTTCTAGCATAAGCCGTTCTATAGTTAGGCAAAACACTCTCACCCCCGTACCATACTACCCTTATACAAAATTATATTTTTCCAATATGCCACTAGTATAGCTCTATCTAAATACTAAGTCTTAGCTTTATGTCGTTATAGGTTCTCTAGATAAAGAATCAGAATCTATTCCTTTCCACCATCCCCCACTCTCACCCTCTACACCCACATCCTCAACATTTTTGTTTCTACTAGGGATCTATTAGCTCTACGTTTGGTAAAAATTTTAAGAATTTATCTTACACTGTTCTTGAGATATGAGACACTTTCATGCTCCACTGCCCCTTAAAAAAATTTTACTTTCTGCAGACTCCATTTATCGACCTTTACACACATATTTTTCTAGTGCAATTGGTTCGTGAGATATCTTTATCTAAAGTTTTCACCCTCCCACCCCCGTACGTCACTACCCCCGCACAAAAATTTAAGTTTCAATTTTGTGGTATTAACTGTTTAGGAGATATGGATGTTAGAATGTCTCGATCTCGCCTTTTTTGCGTTTCGGACGCATTCTTTTTTCCCCACTCTCACACACACATAATTTTTTGCAAATGAGTCCACTATCAAAGTTGTATACAAATTCCAAATTTCAGCTTCCTAGCTTTAGGGGTTGCTGAGATCTAGAAACCAAAATTTTCGGTCTAAATCCCCCACCTCCATCCTAACACCCCTGCCCTTCAAAATATGGTCACTTGAAGGTGCCAACCCAATCTATTCAGAAAAAAAAATTTAATTTAATAGCTTAAAGGGTTTGGGAGCTAGGAGCCTTCAAACGATTTTTCTTACACCGGTAGACGTAAGGCGGACTGAAATTTTGTATTGCTTTTTTCGTATCTACTAGTCATGAAACGTGAAATAAAATTTTTTAAAGTAGAATTATTTTTTTTTTAAAATAAAGTAAAAGGGGAAAAATTAAGAAACAAAAATGAAATGATATTTTTGTGTATCATTTCATTTTTCAAATCACCCAGAAACTCAAAAAAAAATCTGATTACAGTCTGGGCGCAACTTTATTATTTTTCCGGCAGAAGTTCGGAACGCGTTCAATTCGGGGTTGCGGTGTATGTTACTATGGGACTGAAAACCTAACAAAAAGTTCGGGAAGCGGTTAGAAGAGGGTGTAACATATGAATTATATAATTGGGTCATATTCCGGGATGCGGTTTAGAGGTTGAAAAAGAAAATTGGTGATTGTTAAAAAAGCCCGTGGAAGTGAAAAGATATTCGATATCTGATCAGACCTGAGAGATATTTCGGAATTCTTAGAAAAGTATACAACTACTTAACACTTCCATAGTGGTAGAAATTCGAAAAATTTTGTAAACACTTTCTAGGTATTCATATGAAGAATCCGTAAAATAAAAATGAATTCAATATTTGGAAAGACCTAGTAAATATGACGAAAATCGTGAAAATATATGATTTTATTTTCACTGATCTTTTTTCTTACCCTCCTCCCCCCCCCCTCCCCTTCCGAACGCGAATAGATGCTTTTTTTATCGGAATTACTTTTCTGCCATGCCACTACTATAGCTCTATCTAAATACCAAGTTTCAGCTTTCTATCATTATAGGTTCTTAACATATAAACATCGAAACTTTTTCCTTTTCACCCTTCCCCACCCTCACCCTCTACACCCACACCTCCAAATTTCCTACTAGGGTTCTATTAGGCCTACTTCTGGTAAAAATTTGAAGCATCTACCTTACACCGTTATTAAGATATGAAAAGTGTGATTTTTAAAAAATTCTTATCCCTCCACTTCCGTGCTCCCCCCTTCAAAGATTTTACTTTGAGTAATCTTTATTTATCAAGCTTTATACTCCAACCGAATTTTGTTTTTCTGGTGCAATTGGTTTGTGAGATATCGTTAACAAAAGTTTTTAACCCCCACCCCCGTACGCAATTACCCCACCCAAAAATATTGTTTCAATCTACTCTCCTAGTAGAATTACAGATATTTGTTAAGTTTTAATTGCTTGCCATTAACGGTTTAGGAGATATGGATTTTAGAATGTGTCGATCTCGACTTTTTTGCGTTTCGGACGCATTATTTCCCCTCCACTCCCACTCCCCTTCACCCATATCAGCAATTTCTTTGCAAATGGGTCCACTATCAAAGCTCTATAGAAATTCCAAGTTTCAGCCTCCTAACATAAGCGGTTGCTGAGATCTAGAAACCAAAATTTTTCGTCTAAAACGCTTCCCCCACCTTCCTCCTCACACCCCTCCCATGAAAATAATTCAAGGGGACCACCCAGCCTATTCATAGAAATTTTTTTAATATAATAGCTTCGCTGGTTTGAGAGCTACGAGCCTTCAAACGATTTTGCGTGGGACGATCGGCGTACGGCGGTCAGACGGAGTAAACAATTTTATTGCTTTTTTCGTGTCTACTAGTCGTGATATGTGGAAAAAAAAATGTTGAGGGTAGCAAATTTTTTTTAAAAAATCGATAGCAATACTGTATTATAAATAATAAAGTAAAATAAAATTTAGTTTCTAATAAAGGTTGATAAGTAGTCTGCTGAAAGCAAAATTATTTTTAGGGGCGGTGGAGCATGAAAGTGGAGGGGATAAGAATTTTTCTAAAAATTCACTTCTCCTACAACGACATAAAGCTGAGACTTGGTATAGCTATAGTATATACCGTGGTGGCCAAATAAAAGTTAACACTCTAAAAAAACCTGGGTCTTATAGTTAAAATCCCTTGCGGGGTTAGTTGCCTGTCGGTTTGTTGTTAACTACCTGTCGGTTTCTTGGCAAGGTCGGCTGCTGCCAAGCGTTTATTGTAGTTGAGCCGTTAATGAGTAAACATGACACCACAGTTGAGTAGTGAAAAAAAAGGGAGTATTATCGCGTTAAGCAACGAAGGGCTTTCCACTAGAGCTATAGCCAGAAGAATTGGTTGTAGCCATGTGACAGTGTCAAAAATTTTGATAAAAAACGCGAAAGAACCTCTCCAGCGGAAACCAGGAACAGGACTTGGGAACAAAAAGACGACCGAGAGAGATGACCGACATCTTAATAACTTAAGCCTAAGCGACCGAAAAAGAACCGCTGGGGAAGTTAACATGCACTTTCAGGAAGCGACTGGAACAGTTATTAGCGACAGAACTGTTCGAAGAAGGCTACAGTTAGGTGGACTTTTAGCTCGGCGACCCCGAAAAAAACCATCTTTAACGGCTAAAATGAGGACAGCGAGGCTGAACTTCGCCCGATCTCATCGAAATTGGTCGGAAAATGACTGGAAGAGAGTACTCTTCACCAACGAATCAAAATGTAACCTGAACCAATCGGACGGATTGCAGTATGTACGTCGCAGAATCGGAGAGGAACTTCACGAAGACTGTGTAGTGTCTCGAAACAAATTCCCTCTGAGTTACACGGTTTGGGTTGCATTTCCTATTTTGGCATCGGGGATTTGGCTTTTATAGAAGGATCAATGAATGCGATCAGTTACATCAGCATAATTGACAACCATTTGATCACGTCGATGGAGTGGCTCTTCCCAGTCATTTACGACCCAATTTTTCAAGATGACTCTGCGCCATGTCATCGCGCTCGTATGGTAAGTTGTGGTTTTCTTACAAACAACAGTTCAAAACAAACATAAAAAAAAATTAAAAGCCTATAATTGTTCCGTTTTTAAACAGGTTAAAGAATTCGTCGCAGAAAGGGGACTTTCCACACTTGAGTGGCCAGGAAACAGCCCCGATTTGAACCCAATCGAGAATTGTTGGCGCCCAACTCAAACGAAAAGTGGCAAGTCGGAGACCAAGGACTAAGGAGGAGTTCAAAAACGCCATCAAAGACGCTTGGAAGGACGACATAAGCATCGATTACTGTCAACCTTTGATAAAATCTATGCCTTGAAGGATTGACGCTGTCATCAAGGCTCGCGGAGGATACACAAAATATTAGTTTTAGCTATTCATTAAAGAATATTGTTCCTACCTACCTACTAGTAACTTTCCATAAAAATTCCCTGTTAAGAATCCAAAATAGTTGGTAATTTTCAATTTAAAAACTTTTATTGCGAAAATGCTCATTTTTCTAATAAAACATAAAAGTGGCTGTACCTTCAAGATAAATAAATGTTTTGTTTTTAAGTTTTACAAATTTTAAGTATAACACTAAAATTAAATAAATTAAGACCAGTTCGTTTTATTTATAATCAGACATCGTTATGTAGAGGCAATATCACCACATATTTATAGGTGTTATATAGCAATTAAACTACTATAGCAATTAAACTACTATATTTCTTTATTGAATAACGGTTTGAATACACTTGTGATAATGCGTCGAATGTTCTCGCGTCGGATGATGAACGTTTCTCGCGTCGGATCATGAATGTTTCTCGCGTCGGATGATGAACGTTTCTGAAGATCTCGCGTCGATGATGTAGATGAGTGTGTGTGTGTGTAGATGACGCTTTCTCCACAGCGTGCTGTTGCGCGCAGCATTGCCGTGTTAACGCACGGTGTTGCCCTGTCGATGACGTTGGAGATGTCGCCACAGAGATGTCGCCACAGAGATGTCGCCACAACATTCCCCCCCAGATGCAGTCAGCTGAGAGCTAGCTGTAACGGGCTGGAAACCGCACCGTTCGTCGTGGTCGAGATGGCTGCATCGATGAATTGTTGTTTTGTGGTGATTGTTTGAGGCATGACTTTTTTTGCTGTGTTGATGCAGGCGGTGCATGTGTTGGCGCTGATTGAACGTTTCCCGGTGTCGCAGGAGAGGGGGTTGGTTCTGATGGTGCGTCGGTTTTGAACAAGTCTGAATATGCTGGTTTCAGGCGATCTATGCTGATGTTGGTCTTTCTCTCCTTAACCTTCACGGTGAAATACTTTGCAAATCGGTCTACGACTTCGAAAGGACCGCTGTAGGGCCGGGTTAGGGATGGTCGGATTGTGTCGTCTCGAATGAAGACATGCGTTGAGTTCATTAAATCCTGGTGTTCGAATACTTTATCCTTGTGATGCCATTTCACTTCACGTGGTGCAATTTTCGACATATAGTCTCGTAGTTCGCGCACCGTGTCGGTTGTTGTCTTTGTTGTTGCGGGCGTTGATGTAATGAAATCGGCTGGCAAGCGCATCGTTGCACCAGTAACGAGTTCCGCTGGAGAAGCTCCAATGTCCTGCTTAAATGTCGCCCTCAGACCCATGAGGATAATTGGTACCTTTTCCGTCCAGTTGATTGTGTCTGTGCAATATAGCGCTGCCTTGACTGTTCGATGAAGGCGTTCTATCATCCCGTTCGCCTGAGGATGATAGCTTGTAGTCGTGATTTGGCGTGTTCCTAGTACTTTTAACAATTCAGCGAAAAGAGTAGATGTGAATTGTCTTCCTTGGTCGGATGTAATGGTCGCGGGAACGCCAAAACGGCTTATCCAGCCCGAGATTAATGCACGTGGTACCGAAGCCGCTGTTTGGTCGGGCATCGGTATCACTTCGGGCCAGCGTGTAAACCTGTCGATCACGGTGAGACAGTATTTCATGTCGTTGCTGGGCGGGAACGGTCCAACAATATCGATATTAATGTTTTTAAACCGCTCTGTTGACGTTGGGTATGGCTGCAAAGGCGCTGAACTTTTGACGTTTGACATTTTAAACAATTTTTAGCGAATTGTATTGCATCCCGTTGAATTCCGGGCCAAACGAATCTCTCCGTCATTAGGCGTGCTGTTGATTTTCTGCCTGGATGTGAAATGTTGTGAATGGCTTCGAGAACTTGTGAGCGTAGAGACTTCGTAACGAATGGTCGTATTCGGCCCTGTGATGAGTCGCATATAACTGATTTGCTGCACTCTGGAATGGTAAAAGGTTTTAGTTGCAATGACGACTCATTACTTGCCATTAGGAGAGCTAGTTCCGGGTCCGTTGACTGCTCTTCCGCTAATGCCTCGTAGCTGAATGCTGATGCTGCATTGATTCGAGATAGAAGATCTGCGGTGACGTTGTCAGCTCCTTTTACGTGTCGTATGTCCGTCGTATACTGGCTTATGAAGTCGAGGTGATTTGTTTGTCTTGGTGATGATTTATCCGATTGCTGTTTAAAGGCGTACGTGAGCGGCTTGTGGTCGGTGTATATGTGAAATATTCTGCCACATATAAAATCGCGAAAGTGGCGGACGCCGAGATACATTGCTGTCAGCTCGCGATCGTAGGTGCTATAACGTTGCTGCGTTTTGTCGAATTTTTTGGAGAAATAGCCAAGCGGCTCGAGATCTCCGTTGACTATTTGATGAAGCACCGCGCCCGCTGCCAGGTTAGTTGCGTCGACACTTAACGACAATTCGGCTCCTTCTTTGGGATGGGCAAGTATTGCTGCGTTTGCTAGCTGCTTGCGGCACCCCTCGAAGGCTGTGATTGTTTCGGCGGACCACTCGAGTGGCGTCTTATCGTTTTTTTTATTGCCTTTGATCATCGATAACAGCGGCACTTGGGCCTCGACTGCATGCGGTATGAATTTGCGATAGAAATTGATGGTTGCGATGAACCGTTTTAACTCCTTCACTGTAGATGGTTTTGTGAAATTTAGTACCGCTTCTACGCGTGAAGGAAGCGGTCGAATGCCTTCCGAGGTTACGAAGTGGCCCAAAAATTCTATGGACTCTTTACCGAACTGGCATTTACCGATGTTGATAGCTAGGTTATGTTCCGTTAAACGTTGAAAAACTGTTGATAGGTGTTCTCGATGCTGTTGTTCGGTTTTTGATGCTACGCAGAGATCGTCCATGTAGGCGAAGACGAACGGCAAATCGCGTGTTACTTCGTTGATCAGGCGTTGTAGAGTTTGCGCTGCGTTTCTGAGTCCGAATGTCATGTGGGTGAATTCAAACAACCCAAACGGTGTAATAATTGCCGTCTTCGGGATGTCTGCTTCATTTACTGGCACCTGATTAAATGCTTTTTGCAGGTCGATTTTTGCGAAGTACTTGCAACCACGTAGGATGTTTGTAAAATCGTGGAGATATGGCAACGGGTATCGGTCGGGGATCGTAATAGCATTCAACGCTCGGTAATCGCCGCATGGACGCCATGTACCATCCGGCTTTTTCACTAATTGTAGAGGCGATGCCCAATTTGATTTTGATGGACGGCAAATTCCTGCTTTGAGTAACTTGTTAAATTTGTTTCGCGCAGCCTGTAGACGGTCCGGTGCGAGGCGACGAGGCCGGGCTGCGCATGGAGGTCCGTTTGTCTCGATAAAATGAATCGCTTTCGCTTTTACTGATACCGCTGGGGCCAGCTTTGTAATATTTGGGAACTGTTGTACAATTTTTGTATACGGCGATGTGTAGTCGATTAATTGTGGAGTCGGCTCTGCACTGGTGATGTTGTTGATTGTTCGGGTTAATTTTGTAGTCCTATCGATTAGACAGCTGCGCTTGAGGTCTACTAACAGGTCGTGATATGCTAAAAAATCCGCACCGATTATAACTGCATTGACGTCGGCTATGACAAACTTCCACTTGAACGGGTGGCGTAGGCCGAGATTCACTGTATGTGTTGCCTCACCGTACACTTTTATATTAGTTCCGTTTACCGCGTACAACCGCATTGAAGTTGGTTTAATGTCAAATGAATTGTAGCGCGGTCGGACCGAAACGTCGGCGCCTGTGTCAATTAAGTACGTGTCACGGTTTACCGCGTCACTAATGCACAACCGCGCTATGCGAAGGGCGCTCGGACTCGACGCTGCCACGGAGCTGCCCAAATTCGAAGGTAGTCATTCGCTTTTGTTTTCGGAAGTGCCGTGTGCCGACTTCCGAAACTTGCATGGCGTACGACAGAAGCGGGCGTCGCGCCCGTATGTTCGGTGATACCAACAGTCGTCGAATTTTTCGACGGACTCGTCTCTGCGAACGTCGTTTTCGCTTCGCTTCTGGCGTGATTTTGAACGCCCTTGACTTCGTTGACGATAGTTATCGTTTTTTCGGAATGGTTCGCGTGATTGACGGTTCGCATCTCTTTGTTTCTGCGATAGCGCTTGAATTTGATTTGACAACTCGTCGATTTTTTTCATCATTTCGGTTTGCGATGATTTTTTGTCGGATGACGTATCGATTGCGTTTACCTGCGATTCGATTTTATTGATACTGCGCAGATCCATGGACTCGGCCACGGCGTCTGCGACGCGCACTTTTTCGGCTTGGTTATTTACCGCTGCGACGGCTACATGAACGTGTTGGGGTAACCGGGCGGCCCATAAGTCCAACAGAACGGCTTCGCCGAGTGTACCGCTGGCTGCATGCGACATGGCGTAGAACAATTGACTCGGTTTTTGGTCGCCGAGCGGTATTTCTGAAATCACTTTGCGCAGGCGACGCTGCTGGCTATCCGCAAAGTGTTCGATCAACTTCTCTCGGATGTACTCATACCGTTTTGACGCAGGCGCCGCGTCTGTAATGGGGCGCAATTCTTGTAGTTTCGCGAGGGGCACTTGAGCCATTACCGTCGAATATTTTCGGAGGTCACTTGTGACGCCGGACGCGACGAACCAATGATCGAGCGAATCGAAATATGCTTCGATATTGGTTTCTACCATCGGTGGCAGCGAAATTCGCGGAAATGCACCCGCGCTAGCGATTTGTTCGGCTTGATTCGTTGTTTCCGTATCGTCCTGCATTGTCTCGAAATGTTTCACGTTTTGTCTGGGGTCACCACTTTATAGCAATTAAACTACTATAGCAATTAAACTACTATAGCAATTAAACTACTATAGCAATTAAACTACTATATTTCTTTATTGAATAACGGTTTGAATACACTTGTGATAATGCGTCGAATGTTCTCGCGTCGGATGATGAACGTTTCTCGCGTCGGATCATGAATGTTTCTCGCGTCGGATGATGAACGTTTCTGAAGATCTCGCGTCGATGATGTAGATGAGTGTGTGTGTGTGTAGATGACGCTTTCTCCACAGCGTGCTGTTGTGCGCAGCATTGCCGTGTTAACGCACGGCGTTGCCCTGTCGATGACGTTGGAGATGTCGCCACAGAGATGTCGCCACATATACTATACCATAGTATACTATATAGCTATAGTAGTGGCATGTACAGGAGTAGGTATTATACGGGAGTGGGGGTGTTTTTTCTGAGTAAAGAATGGCTTATGCTAGAAAGTTGAAACTCGTTGAGTATAAACAAATTAACTAGAGAATTATTATAAAAAAAAATCTGCCAACAATCTGGGCGTAACTTTATTATTTTTCCGGTAGAAGTTAGAAACGCGTTCAATTCTGATATGCGGTGGAGGCTACTATGTGACTGAAAACCTATCAAATAAAAGTGAATTCAATATTTTGGAAGACCTAGTAGATATGACGAAAATCGTGAAAATATATGCATTCTTTTTTCACTGAACATTTTTTTTGCCCCCACTTCCGAACGCCAATTTATATTCGAATTTTTTTTAAACCAATTTACTTTCCTAGTTGATTTACGTATACACACCGAGTTTCAACTTTCTGGCATAAGCCGTTTCATGGTTAGGAAAAACACCCCCCACCCCCGTACCATACTACCCCTATAAAAAATTATATTTTTCCAACATGCCACTACTATAGTTCTATCTAAATACCAAGTTTCAGCTTTTTATCATTTTCGGTTCTCAAGACATAAGCATCGAAATCTTTTCCTTTTCACCCTCCCACACCCTAACCCTCTACACCCACATCCCCCAATTTTTTTCCCCTGCTAGGGTTCTATTAGGCCAACGTCTGGTAAAAAATTTGAGCATCTGTCTTATACTGTTCTTGAGATATGAAACGTGATTTTTTTGAAAATTTCTTATCCCCCCCACTTCCATGTTTCACCTCCCCCTTCAAAAATTTTACTTTCAGCAATCTTTATTTGTTGACCTTTCTACTTAAACCGAATTTCATTTTTCTAGAGCAATTGGTTCGTGAGATATCGTAATCTAAAGTAATTTACATATACACACCGAGTTTCAACTTTCTAGCATAGGCCATTCCATAGTTAGGAAAAACACCCCCCACCCCCGTAGCATACTACCCCTATAAAAAATTATATTTTTCCAGCATGCCACTACTATAGCTCTATCTAAATACCAAGTTTCAGCTTTTTATCATTATAGGTTCTCAAGATATAAACATCGGAATCTTTTCCTTTTCACCCTTCCCCACCCACACCCCCTACACCCACATCCCCAATTTTTTTTTCCCAACTAGGGATCTGTTGGGCCTACGGCTGGTAAAAAATTTGAGCATCTGTCTTATACTGTTCTTGAGATATGAAACGTGATTTTTTTGAAAATTTCTTATCCCCCCCACTTCCATGTTTCACCTCCCCCTTCAAAAATTTTACTTTCAGCAATCTTTATTTGTTGACCTTTCTACTTAAACCGAATTTCATTTTTCTAGAGCAATTGGTTCGTGAGATATCGTAATCTAAAGTTTTTCACCCCTCACCCCCGTACGGCACTACCCCTACTCAAAATTTTTTTTCAATCCTTTCTCCTAGTATAGGTACAGATATTTGTTAAGTTTGAGTTTCGTGCCATCAACGGTTTAGGAGATATGCATTTTAGAATGTGTCGATCTCGGAATTTTTGCGTTTCGGACAAATTATTTTCCCCCCACTCCCACACCACTTCACCCATATCAACAATTTTTTTTGCAAATGGGTTTTTTTTGCAAATGGCTTCCTAGCGTAAGCGGTTGCTGAGATCTAGAAACCAAAATTTTTCGTCTAAAACCCTCCCCTCTCCTCCCCCCTCACACCCGCACCGCCCTAAAAGATACCAGTCGTAGAGGTTCACCCAACCTACCCACCATAAAAGTTTCACGATAATACCTCAACGGGTTTGGGAGCTACGCGCCTCCAAACTATTTTTGCGTACGGCGTACAAACGGACATTATTTTTTTTATTGCTTTTTCGGGATCTACTAGTCCTAAAACGTGAAAATACAAAATTTCAGGGTAGCAAATTTTTTGAAATTTCAGGTCGATCACAATACTTTATTATGAAATAATAAAGTAAAATTTGAATATTCTTTGGCGTTCGGAAGTTGACCCCTTCCGAAATGTGATCAGTGAAAATTGAATGCATATACTTTCACGATTTTCGTCATATCTACTAGGTCTACTACCCTTGGTGGCGGCCGGGACTAGCTACGGCATTGTGGGGGGGAGGTTCTTGTTCTTAACTTCAGACCATTAACCCTAGGCCTATACAACAAAAAATTTCGTGTCGGCTTACTCCGGGTTATGTGAAAATTGGGATTATCTTCCCAATAGGTCGTGAAAGACGAAGAAGCGGATTGAGTTGCGCGACTCTACGATTTGTCAGGGTGCTCAGGTGTTTTAGCGCCCTGTCTGCCCACCCTTCCTCAGCCATATCTGTCCTCAAATAAATTTAGCGATATGGCCCCTTATTGAGGTTCGGGGTAAAGAAGCTTAACCGCTCGGGCTCATTAATAAATGGCTATTCTATTCTTTAAACATCGTTATCAAAAAAAAATCTATTAAGGCCCAAAGAAACTGAAAAACATAACAAGAAAAAAAAAATGGAAACAAAACAAAAAGATGAAAAAAAATGGAAACAAAACAAAAAGATATAAAGAAAATAAGACTCACCCCATTTAGGTAATCGATTGTTTCTGCCACCGATTTTATATTATTATTCCATATTTTTTTTTTAATTAATTATTTATTTTATATTCTGTCCGTCAGTCCTTGTCATGTCATTTTAATTTTTATTTATTTTATTTAATTTATGTATTTTAAATTTAGTTTAAGTATTTGGCGTAAGATTCATTTTGTTTTGTTTTTGGTTTTTTTTCATTTTAGGTATTTATGTATATTTTTTATTCATTCTTAATTTTAAATTTATTTATTTGGCGTAAAATTTATTTTGTTTTGTTATTGGTTTATTTCGTTTTAGGTTTTTATATATATTTTTAATTCATTCGTTTTATTTATCCAATTTAATTTTTTATAATTTTAATTAGATCTTAAGTTTTAACTCATTTTAATTTTATTTCAAATTCAAAATTTCTTCCCTTACATTTTTCTCCTGTTATTCTTTTCCTGCGTGATAACAAACAATTATGCTCAAATGCAATCTAATAATTTTTGTATTCTTTTTCCTTTCATTTATACTCTTTCACAAGAAACCACTAAATGGATCTGCCCATTCGAACTGCGAGTTTTCTCTTTATATTCTCCATTTTCTCAATCTTTCATCATTTATTTTTAATTGTATGTTTTAATTTTTTTATTTAAAATTCTTGTAAGTGCAATATGCACAAATTCATCCTTTTGCAATCGAGTAATGGTAGTTTGTCGCACATTTTCTGCTTAACTTTGCACTTGTGTGCGGAATAGGACCAATAAAAAAACACGTATTGCTTGTTTAGCTTCCCGGGGCTGCGCAACCGAACAGATTCCCTCATATAGCCCTCAATTTTTGTCACTCGTCAGCACTCGTTCCTGCGAATTCTTTTCTGGCACAAGAAGAAATTTCGTCCGAATTTCTGGCAATTTTACGGTGACTCGCCAAAAAAAATTCACTGCATCGGAAATCGGTTTTTTGTTTGTTATCTAACTCGTAACATAGCTCGAAATCAAGACGTGATTTAAACGAATTTTTAAAACATGCAATTTACGCGAAGGACAATTATTTTTTCTTCCGGTTTTTCCGACTTTTCATCAAATGTAACGGCCACAAGTAACCTCTTCTCCCGTCGATTCCCGTAGCACCTCACCGTCTGCCACGATTTCGACCGAACGGAGTAAAGATTTTTCGAAAGAGAAAAGCACTCAGGTGAATATTGCGTATAAATCTCGACCGAATTCAGATTAAAAGCATAACGCAGTTACGATCGGCTGCAAGCCAATCGTATGATACTCTAGATCAATGATTCCCAACCTTTTTTGCGTCGCGCCCCCCCCCGGCTCTTTTTTCTTTTAACACGAAATTCTCTTAACACGAACAAATATTTCAATACCCTCAGTTTTGTGTTACAACGATTTTCACTCATAAATTAATTTTTTTTTTCCAAAATGCAAAGCATTCCGCGCCCCCCTGCCAACAGTCTACGCCCCCCTAGGGGGGCGCGCCCCACCGGTTGGGAAGCCATGCTCTAGATGAAATACTGAACTCCGATTTATATTTTAGTTGGAAATATATCAAAAAAATGAGGAGTGCACAAGCAATTATTACATGACCTTTTACTTACAGGTAGAAACTATTGTATAGTGGCTACTCGATTTTGATTTATACTGAGTTCCATAAAATAAGTTAGGACATTTTACAGAATTTTTGTATGGCAACTACATGAAGGACTTATGGGATATTTTTCATATTAATAGTTTCAGCTGCGACTATTATAAAATGAATGTGTATAAAATTTCAAAGTCGTAACTTAAAGCGTTCTAAAGTTATCGTTCAAGATTGGTGAACATGTTTATTAAGGACTTTTGTATGACAGCTACCCGAAGGAGTCGACGGATGGCACTAATTAATGAACTTCGTCTTGGTATTGGTATAAAACTAATTCCTGTGAAATTTTAAATCCCTGCTTTAACTCGTTCTGGAGTTATAGTGGTTTCAGTAACAAGCACACATTTTTGGAGGACTTTTCGAGGCTGCTACACGAAGGACTCATTCGGTTTGCATCATATTCAGAACTTTCGATTCAAACATTGTATACCTTAAGTATGCAAAACTTCAAGTTCCTAACTTGAAGCATTCGAGCAATAATTGTGAAAACGTGTTTCAAGAACTCTTGTATGGGAGATACACGAAGGAGTGGAAGGATAGCGCCCATTAACGAACTTGTCCTTACTTTTTTCATTTTACAAGTTGTGACAAAATTTCAACTTCCTAGGTCAACGCGTTCTTGAGTTATCGTCCAAACGGACGGACGGACAGACGGACGGACGGACAGACGGACGGACAGACGGACGGACAGACGGACGGACAGACGGACGGACGGACGGACAGCAAACGGATTTGGGGGTTTTGGCCCGAAATAAACACAAAATAATATACAACTTTTTTTCGTCCGAGGCTCGGTTCTATGCGTTACAAACTTTTCGGGCTGGATTAAACTTATAATACTCTATATGTTCATCTAGAGTATAAACATAACGCAGTCACGATCGGCTGCAAGCCAATCGCATGATACTCTACATGAAATACTGAACTCCGATTTATATTTTAGTTGGAAATATATCAAAAGAATGAGGAGTGCACAAGCAATAATTTCATGACCTTTTACTTACAGGTAGAAACTATTGTATAGTGGCTACTCAATTTTTTGATTTATAGTGAGTTCCCTAAAGTAAGTTAGGACATTTTACAGAATTTTTGTATGGTAACTACATGAAGGACTTATGGGATATTTTTCATATTAATAGTTTCAGCTGCGACTAGCATTCGAGCAATAATTGTGAAAACGTTTTTTAAGGACTCTTGTATGGGAGGTACCCGAAGGAGTGAAAGGATATCGCCCATTAACGAACTTAGCGTTACTTTTTCCATTTTACAAGTTGTGACAAAATTTCAACTTCCTAGGTCAACGCGTTCGTGAGCTATCGTGCAAACGGACAGACAGACGGACGGACAGCAAATGAATTTGGGGGTTTTGGCCAAAGTAAACACAAAATAAGATACAACTTTTTTTCGTCCGAGGCTCGGTTCTATGCGTTACAAACTTTTCGGGCTGGATTAAACTTATAATACTCTATATGTTCATCTAGAGTATAAAAAAACAAACTGGGACCTGCCATGTGTGCTACACTTTCACGTCCCCCATTTTTTTGTGGCTTCCCAATATTTTTTTTTTTTGACACAACTCAACCCCCGGATTCAGCAAAAAAAAAAACGAAAAATATAACTTAGTTCCGTTTGCACTCTACACGCAACAATCTCACGACGCGTCCAAGAATCAGCCGTGATTCTTTCCGGGCAAAAACAAGAATCCATTCCCTCACACCGAAACTGCAATTCAATCTCCATTCCTCACGACCCGAACAAAAAAAATTTTTTTCCTTGCTTCTGGTATTGACCGAGTAGCGGGTCTTTCCCGTGATTCGTCGCTGCTAAGTTTTTTTTAGTTTTAAAAAGTGCTTTATTTGCCGTAAGTTCTTAATGCTAACAGGTTTTCTACCTTAATGATAAGCTAAAATTAGTCTATATCTAAGCTGCTACCGTTCTTAATGGCCTCAATGGGCACTCTAAGATATACATTTCATCGGGGGAATGTTTTTTTGGGGGGGGGGGATCAGAGTATCTTTATTTAATTACATTCTTAATGTATACTTATCATTAAAATAAAATAAACTATTGGGAAAATAGCAAAAAAAACCCAATATTACATCAATTTCACTCTACTCTACTTAAACTATATACAACTCTTACATACTAACTTAAAATTAGGGTTTGAGCCGAACTCTCCGCCGCCGGGGCCAGCAGCATCATGCTTCACTATTCGAGAATAGTAAAGCAGAAACCACCGTTCCCGGCCGCGGACAGCTCAGTCCAGGATACATTAATTGCATTTAAGAATGCATCGAGAATGGAATATTTAGGTGGGATACGAATCACTTTATTTAATTTATTACAATGTTCCTTAAATATAACAATTTATCATACATAATTTTTCCTTATAACTATTCCGGGCCGAGTCATTCGCCACCTAGACCGATAGCTGAAGGCCATCAGTTTCTGTAGCGATTGTCTCGGTCCGGCATGCCTTATAACTAGGGAAGCTGCTAACAAGGTTAGTACTTATTCTAGTTTTGTTTATTTTTTTGGGTCAGCTTAATTACTTAATTAACTTATTCTAGAAAAACTAACTAAATGTCTTGTTGATTAAGCCACCAGTATCTCGTAACCTCACGCTCATGTCTGTCAATGTCAACATAGTTCGCGGTGGAGTAACGCCATAAGGGCAGGGGGTCGCTGGTTTCGAGGTGGATCTGAGGTGGTTCCAGCTTTATGGTTCCTAATTAACTTTATGATTGTCGTATCAACCCGGGAGATTTCTGCCGTTTCATATATTTCCTCGTTCGATAGTAATGCAGAAAATCTGTCACTGCCTTTCTATGGTTGCCAGTACACGCGCGTAGACATTTTCTTTCGAAAAGTCTAAATTTTTCCATATACGATGGACTAATATTGAACCAGATGGGGCAGCCATAAGTGAAAATAGGTCTCACCAAAGCTTGGTAACAAATGATTTAACACGAGGGTATAAATGTTTCGCGTAAAAAAGCCGTTTTAGAGACATGTAGCTCAGTTGTGTAACTTATGAGTGAGAAATTTCTCACCAAAAAGCCAAAATGAGGACGAATTAATGCAGTTTTTTCTCTGTATTCTCACCAAATGAGAAAGCACCGTACTTGACTACGCATTTGGCAATCTTTCATTTCTCATTTGGTGAGAATACAGAGAGAAAACTGCATTAATTCGTCCTCATTTTGACTTTTTTGTGAGAAATTTCTCACTCATAAGTTACAGAACTGAGCTAATGAATGCGTTACACGCCTTTACAATCTGAATATTAGAGTGTTGGTTGAAGTACAAGTGTTGATCTAAGGTTACTCCTAGATATTAAACACAAGTTTTGTGCGGTATTTTTTCGCGGCTTCCCTCCCCAGCTACAATATGGAATTTCTTCCAATTGCGCTTCAAATCTCTATTGGCATGGGTTAAAGTGGTGCTAAATAGGATAGTGTCACATTTCTGTGCATTAATTTTCATCTTCCAAAAGTTCGTGTAGAATTGGACGTCGTTAAACATTTTCTGCAGTTCCTCTTGGGCTTTGGTCGCTTTAGAATGGGGTATCAGATCATTCTGCCGAATGTGAGAATTCAGGGAGTCATTGAGGATGAATTCAAAAACTTTGCTTATGTTGGGTAGAAGACTTATGGGTCTGTAGCTTTTTGGATTTCACCTCCCAGTGTTCCGTTGGTCTCGCAATGAAGTAACTCTAGCATTACTTCAAGGCCTAGGCCCGATTTGGGCTGTTGCGCCATTGATTATTATTATTATTATTCCCTTTCTTAAGGATAGGGAATGTTTTCGCGCGTTTCCATTTTCCGGGGTAGTGAGAGTTGTTTAATAGGTTATTAAAAAGGGTGCAATATTCCTGAATAATTACATCCGGCAGATTCTTTAATATTGAATTTGGAACTCCATCCAAGCCGGATGATTTTTTATTATTGAGGCGTTTGAATAAAAATTGAAGTGTTTCAAATGAAACGTAGAAGTCTGTTAGTTGGTTGTCTGGAATTTGATTGGCCATCAGATTTTCGCTAAAAATGAGTAAAGGCTCATTGCCTTCGCTCTCATTTTTGAATTCTGTAACGTTTTCAGTAACTAATTGATTTAGTCTTTCCCTTCCCAAGTTGGAGTTCTGTATATGGATTCCCTCTAAGTGGGTCCTTATTAGATCTAGCTTTTGGGGTTCGTCGATTATCACGAAGTAGCCGTAGCACTTGTGATATTCGCGTCTTCAAGGAGTTTTTGGGAGTCTGCCGGTACCTTAATCGTGGGTACGCTTGCATTATTCTTTTTCCTAAATATGGAATTTATTTGGGCAAACATCCCGGAAGAGTCGCTGAACCTAACAGATTGAAGTTTTTCCCTCCATTGCCTATTACTTTCGTTCGCGAAGTTTTGTCGAATTAGAGTTTTAACATTTTTTTAGATTGATTTTAGTCTACTCAAGTTGGGGTTATTGTAATCTAAAAAATCTGCCAACAGTCTGGGCGTAACTTTATTATTTTTCCGGCAGAAGTTTGGAACGTGTTCAATTCTGGGATGCGGTGTATGTTACTATGTGACTGAAAATCTAACAAAAAGTTCGGGAAGCGGTTAGAATATGGTGTAACATGTGAATTAAATAGTTGGGTCATATTTCGGGATGCGGTCTAGAAGTTGAAAAAGATAAAACTTAAAAGTATGTGATTATTAAACACGCCTGGGGAAGTGAAAAGATATTCGATATCTGATCAGTAGCTCAGTTCTGTAACTTGTGAATGAGAAATTTCTCACGGAAAAGTCAAAATGAGAACGAATTGATGCAGTTTTCTCTCTGTATTCTCACCAAATGAGAAAGCACCGTAATTGACTACGCATTTGGCAATCTTTCATTTCTCATTTGGTGAGAATACAGAGAGAAAACTGCATCAATTCGTCATCATTTTAACTTTTTCGTGAGAAATTTCTCATTCATAAGTTACAGAACTGAGCTACAGACCTGAGAGATATGGTGGAATTCATGAAAAAGTATACAGCCACTTTACACCCTCTTATGGGTCGAATTTCGAAAAATCTTGAAAACACTTTCTATGTATTCATATGAAGAATCCGTAGAATAAAAATGAATTCAATACTTGGAAAGACCTAGTAGATATGACTAAAATCGTGAAAATATATTTATTTTATATATACTGATAATTTTTTTTGCCCCCCCCCCCCCCTTCTGAACGTCAATGAATATTCCAATTTTTTTTTATCAGAATTACTTTTCTGGTTGATTTACATATACGTACCGAGTTTCAACTTTCTAGCATAAGCCGTTCTAAAGTTAGGGAAAACACCCCCCACCCTCGTACCATGCTACCCCAAAAAAAAATTAAGTTTTTCACCATGCCAATACAGTTCTATCTAAATACGAAGTTTGAAGTTTATATCATTACAGGTTCTTAAGATATAAACATCGGAGCTTTTTCCTTCTCACCCTTCCCCACCCTCATCCTCTACACCACCACCTTCAAATTTTTCTCTACTAGTGGTCTATTGAGCCTACTTATGGTAAAAATTTGAAGCATCTATCTTATACTGTTATTGAGATATGAAAAATGATATTTTTGAAAAATTCTTATCCCCCACACTTCTATGCTCCCCTGCTTCCTTCAAAGATTTTACTCTGAGCAATCTTTAATTATCAAGCTTTATATCCAAACCGAATTTTGTTTTTCTGGTGCCATTGGTTTGAGAGATATCGTAATGTTAAGTATTTCAACCCCCATCTCCGTACGCCACTACCCTTACCCAAAAATTTTGTTTCAATCTACTCTCCTAGTATAACTACAGATATTTGTAAAGTTTTAATTGCTTGCCACTAACGGCTTAGGAGATATAGATTTTAGAATGTGTCGATCTCGACTTTTTTGCGTTTCGGACGCATTATTTCTCCCTCCACTTCAACACCCCTTCACCCATATCAGTAATTTTTTTGCAAATGGGTCCACTATCAAAGCTCTATAGAAATTCTAAGTTTCAGCCTCCTAACATAAGCGGTTGCTGAGATCTAGAAACCAAAATTTTTCGTCTAAAACGCTTCCCCCACCTTCCCCCTCACACCTCCTCCCCTGAAAATAATGTCAATTCAAGGGGTCTACCCAGTCTATTCTTAGAAAAAATTTTAATATAATAGCTCCACTGGCTTGAGAGCTACGAGCCTTCAAAGGAATTTGGGGCGGTCGACGTACGGCGGACAGGCGGAGTGAACATTTTTATTGCTTTTTTCGTGTCTACTAGTCAAGAAACGTGGAAAAAAATTTTGAGGGCAGCAAAGTTTTTTTTTTTAAAAATCGATAACAATACTGTATTATAAATAATAAAGTAAAATCTACGATAGATGTTATTAATTTGGGTGAGCAAATGACTTTAAAGTCTTTGGAGTTTTCGGATAATAGGGTTTTCGTAGTTGTCTAAGGTATTTCGGATTTTTCTTTTTGGGACAGTTCGTTCTATTGTAGCAATTGTGAGATTTTCTAATATTTGGAGATAGTGTTCTATCTCCGAGTTTGTTAGGTTCCTATCTGTGTGTTCTTCTTCTTCTGGAATTGTTTCTGAGTGAGCTTTCTCTATTCTCTTTCGAAACAATTTCCAGTTAGTTTTTATAATTAAGGATAATATCTTCCGCTTGAGAACTAATCACGAAATGATTGTCTTTCTCATGACCAAATGTCATAAGTATGGCTTGGTGGTCGCTATCGTAATTTATGGTTTCTAATTTATTTGGGCTTCCTGCGAAGGTTATTCAATTCAAGGGTCTGAAATAGTGAATGAAATTCGTCATTGAATTTTTCGGAATTTCTTTTGGAGGCATAGGTGCTAATAACAAAAAGTTTATTAATATTCTGCAGGGAGATTTTTATGCAGGTCAGTTCTAAACATTCTAAGAGGGTGAATTCTGGCCGGTTTATTGTGGTAAAGTTTAAAGGTTTTTTTCTAAGAATACCCGTGCCGCCTCCGCCTCCGGAGTTCAGTCGGTCTGTTCTTATAAAATCGCAGTTATTGAATTGTGGGGTATGATAAGGTTTTAATTTCGTTTCGTTTAAAAGGAGGAGATCGGGTTTTTCCTTTTTTAGCAGATCGTCTAGATTCATCCTTCTATTTAGGTACACAATGGAGTTGACATTGACAGAAATTAGCCTGAGCTCGGTTTTCTGAAGGCTTTGTGTGACCTGGCCATCAACAGACATTGGACATATTTAAAACGCGACTTATGGTATATGGCTAAGTTGTTGAGCGTGAGCGCCAATGTCTTACTAGAAAAGCTCTAACTTATTATTAAGTAACTCGAATAAATTTTCCTGAAAAGATTTAAAGAAATTTTGATTAGTGTTATTATTATCCTTACTTGTGTGCTCTCGTAGGTTTTCCGGGTTTCGCAGAGCTTTCGTATTATCCTTTCCCTTCACGGCATCTGCAAAGTTGTTTCCTGGTCGAACTGCACTCCCTATGATCCGTTGTAGTTGTTGATTCATTGGTTTTGTTGTCTCTGCTGTTTTTTCCGGTCGGGCGGTATTTCTCCGGGTTTTTGCTTCCTTATGTGCTGGGCATTCGTTCAATGACGCTAGGTGGCCGTGGCTTTTGCAGTTCACGCAGTATGTTTGCGCCTTTTCCGCTGACGCATCTAATATGCACTCGCCTGGGGAGTGAGTTAGCTCGCACTTGTAACGACTCAATTCCAGGGTATGTTCAGCGGGAGCCAGGGTTCGTTACAAAACATTTATTTAAAACTATGACTTCACTTTATTTGTATCATGCTTATATCATTCTTAATATTTCAGGTTTTAATCATCTATTGTTCATCCATCTTCCTTCGCCTTATGCGTTGTTGCTTGCTATGGTGGTCCGACTGGTTGCTCTCGTTTCGGACGTCGTCGCTTGGCTACGCTATTGTTCCATTTATTCTTCATTATCCTTTTTTTTTACGGCCATCGGTATGACTTAGGGGGTCACCCTTTAATGCGATTGCACAGCTATAACGACATAAGATGGGGATAAAATGGTGTGGTAGGGGATTTAGGTTGGCGGAACAGGAGGGAAGCGTCTAAAGTCTCGGTGGACGTTGTTTTTGAACCGCTGAAGGTCATACTTATCAGGGAATAGATCGGCCGGCAATGCGTTCCACATCACTGATGTTCGGGGGATAAATGACTGCCTAAATTTCACTGTTCTCCACGAATGGGGCTGAACGGTATACTCGTGGGCGCGTGAAGCTTGGCGAGTGTTACGGGGGGCGACTAAGAGTGGGGGAATAAGTTCTTTTAGTTCCTTACTACATTTACCATGAAAATATCGGTAGTAAATACTGAGTACTCCGACATTACGGCGATGCTCAAGGGAGTCTAGAGAAGCTGATATGGCTTCGTCTCCAATTAGTCGGAACGCATGTTTTTGAACACGATTGAGCAAGGCTAAATGGGATTTAGGGGCCCCAGCCCAGATATGCGAATTGTACTCAAGACGTGGTCTGATATATGCCTTGTAGGTTGTAGCTAAATCAGACGCTGAAAAGTATTTCTTACACTTCCGTAGAATTCCAAGGCGTTTAGAAGCATCAATTGTGACATCAAAGATGTGCTGGCTCCAGTTTAGGTGTTTGTTGATTTTTACACCTAGTAATTTGAAGTCATCAGAAGAAGAAATTTGTACGCCACCAAAGGATATACTTGGGACCGACGTCGGAACATCTCGTTTAAGGGATAGATGACAAGACTGTGTTTTGGAGGCATTGAACTCTACTCTATTTTTCTTGCCCCAGTCCAAGATGAGATTGAGGTCTGAGTTCAATGAGCCGAATAACTCAGTGCGTTGCAAGGCCACCGAAATCGGACGTGCCTCTGCAGTCGAGTCGAAATTAAAGACATTGTCTAATGTACTATCATCTGCAAAACTATGGATTGGATTGACAGTTGACGACAGAAGGTCGTTTATAAAGTTGAGAAATAGGGTGGGAGATAGAACTGAGCCCTGGGGTACACCGGAATCAATTGGAAATGAGGATGAAGTTATTCCGTCTAATACGACTCGTATTGAACGTTTGCAGAGAAAACTCTCAATCCATTTAAGAAAGGTTGAACTAAAGCCGTAGGCTTTAAGTTTTACTAAGAGACATTGGTGCCAAACTCTGTCAAACGCTTTAGCAATGTCAAGGGCAAGCACTTGACGTTCACCAAATTTGTGAATGTGTCGTGTTATTACAATGCGTTTATATATTTGATAACACAACTTTATTATTTTTATAAATATTTTATTTAACGAATTTGATAATTGAAATAAGTTGATTTAATTTGTGTTTAATTATTTATAACATTTATCCATCCAATTTAATTATCTGCTATTCAATTTTTGCTTTTTTCAGTATCTTTATTTTTACTGCCATTTTTCAAATTGATTTTCTAATTTTTTACAATGCCCGATTACTTGATTTTCGGTTTGTGTGGGGTGTTTGCAACTTGTGTTGCCCACAAGTAGCCGACACCCCACACACCCCCGATGTAGGAAGTGGACCAACCAAATCAATATTCCATTGGATGGTAGTGAATTTTTCAGTTACTGGTTCGAACTTACCGAGAGGGCTTTTTACATGACGTGAAATTTTGACCTTATCACAAGCTATGCATTCTCTGCACCATCTGTGAGAATCTTTGTTGATGGATGGCCAGATGAACTTCCGAGCTAGAAGTCTAGTTGTTGCTTTAGCACCTGGATGAGCCGTACCATGAACCACATCGAAAATCTTCCTACGCAACGTCGCAGGTATGTAAGGCCGCAAAGTACTTTGCGAAGCGTCACACCAAAGTTGCTGGGAAGAGTTTTCAATGTTAATAGGTAACATTTTAAGGCTGATTTGGTTAACTTTTTAACGGTAGCTAATTCATCATCGATTAGTTGTGCATTCGCTATCTGAACGTAACCCACAGTTGATGGAATTACAAGTTCATCGATACGAGATAATGCATCAGCGACAACATTATCTGTGCCAGATATGTATCGAATATCCGTTGTGAACTGACCGATGAGATCCAGATGCCTAAGCTGACGTGGAGATGCTTTTTCAGAATTTTGTCTGAAAGCGAAAATTAATGGTTTGTGTTCGGTAAAAAGAGTGAAAGTTCTGCCTGCTAAAAGCTCGCGATCGTATGCACTATATTTTTGCTGTGCCGCACAAAGTTTCTTTGAAAAGAATGCCAAAGGTTGCGAGGCACCCGAAACTTTCTGCTGAACACAGCTCCGATAGCTGTGTCAGAAGCGTCAACCACAAGCGAAAGTGCTGACTTGGAAGAAGGAAAGGCTAGAATCGCAGCCTGCGCTAATTGCTTTTTACAACAATCGAAAGCTTCCAATGAATCAGGACTCCATTTAAGTTCCGTCTTATCTCTTTTTTTCTTGCTACCCTCAGTAAACTTATCTAAAATGGACTGAGATGTGGCAGCATGAGGTATGAATCTTCGGTAGAAGTTAATCATACCTAGAAAACGCCTCAATTCGTGAACAGTAGCTGGTTGCGGATAGGAGATAATTGCTTCGACTTTAGAATCGATTGGACGAACTCCACTCGAGTCAATGGAATGCCCCAAAAAATCAACCTGATTCTTAACGAAGTGGCATTTCACGAAATTGATCGTGGTTTTCAAGACGTTGAAATAGTGTGTCGAGGTGAACGAAATGCTCCTCTTCTGATTTTGAGGCGATCAAGATGTCGTCAATGTAGACGAAACAAAAATCTAGATCCCTCAAAATTGAAAAGATGAACCTTTGAAAGGTTTGTGTAGCATTGCGCAATCCAAAGGTCATTTGCACGAACTCATACAGTCCGAAAGGTGTCGTGATCGCCGTTTTTGGAACATCATCCTCGTTTAGAGGTATCTGGTGATACGCACGTTCCAAATCGACTGTTGAAAATACAGAACAACCATCTAGTTGTCGAAGTTTGAGTGAAACTTTAAGAGTCTTAAGACCATATGTCTTAATTTTAGTGCAGTTCGCTGCAGCCAGAACCAAGTTTGGATTCGCAATACTGTGATTGTCACGATGCCTGGGGATAACCGAAATATCGGCACCGGTATCTATAAGAAATCGTAATTTAGATGTCGCTAAATTTTGTTTCCGGCAAGAGAACGCATTTGGCCTAACAGTTGGGATGGTTTGTAATCGCCCAAATCCAAACCACTAACTAAACGTTTCAATTTGGCGTCCTCGGATTTCCCGTATCGCTTAATCATCGAGTCTTTAAAATAAGTGTATGGAGTGTCTGCTGAAATATTTTCGATAATATCCATTGCCTGCTCACATTCCGCCGAAGTTAACATACTTAACGCGTGGTTAAACTTTGTTAATTCAGCCGCTATAGATGCAGCTGCAAACTGTGCATCCATAATGCGGAACCATGCGGCTGGGTTCGAGGTCCAAAAGGGCAACTTTTGGATCGCGACCGCAGCCAGTCGCGGAATAGGATTGACTGATGTTCCGATATCAAGTTAGATTGCTGTATCATCATTGGTTCGTGCCAACGGATTTATTATGTCCTCGTTAGACATATTGTCAAAAATTATAATCAATTAAAAGTGATGATAATAATTCGCGGAATCAAAGTAGCAGAAAAATAAATAAAGATGTGATAGTACACTTTCAATGATACAAACAATAAACAAAGAAAATATATACCTGTACCTATTATATCTATAGGTATGTTCCTTTAGTATGCGAATGATGAGTTTGTTGCTTCGGACTTGAAAGAATAAGTTTGCGAATGATGAGTTTGTTGCTTCGGACTTAAAAGGATAAGCTTGCGGTGATCTTGAAATGATGTACGATGATTGTTTTCGTGTCTGCTATTGCTTGGGCGTTGCGGCAGAACCGTTAATAATCGTTGGTGTCTCTGCTATTGTGCGTTGCGGCAGAACCGTTTAAAATCGCTAAAACTTGCTTTCCAATTAGTTTGTAGTCGTGGGTCACCAATTGTGGTGTTATTAAAATGCGTTTATATATTTGATAACACAACTTTATTATTTTTATAAATATTTTTTTTATTGAATTTGATAATTGAAATAAGTTGATTTAATTTGTATTTAATTATTTATAATATTTATCCATCCAATTTAATTATCTGCTATTCAATTTTCGCTTTAATTTTATAGTGCTCTATTCAGTATCTTTATTTTTACTGCCATTTTTCAAATTGATTTTCTAATTTTTTACAATGCCCGATTACTTGATTTTCGGTTTGTGTGGGGTGCTTGCAACTTGTGTTGCCCACAAGTAGCCGACACCCCACAAATGCACGAGTTCCAGCGTTCCGTTAGGTAAACTAAAAGGTCACCTGTAGAACGACCGGAACGGAACCCATATTGGCGATCGTGGATCAGATCTCTGTCCATTAGGTATTTGATTATTTTGCGATTGACAGCAGTTTCCATTACTTTTGCGAGCACGGATGTAATGGCTATTGGGCGGTAATTAGCGGGATCCGCTTTGCACCCTTTCTTGGGAATTGGTTGAACATTCGCAACTTTTCACATCTGAGGAAAGCACCCTGAAGAGTATGAAAGGTCAAAGAGATTGCAAAGCGGTTTAGCCAGAGAGGAAAAGCATTTCTTGAGGACTATGGGGGATACCATCAGGACTTGTGAATACTGAGCCCTTGCAAGATCTTGGAAATAGCCCTGGTTCGAAAAAGAATGGTTGGCAACAAGGAATCAGTGATGGAAGGGTTGGGGAGATTCTGATTCGAAGGTGGAAGTCTAGAATTTCTAGCGAAACTTGCCGCCAAGAGGTTAGCTTTTTTCCACAGGATCTACTATGGTTCGGTCATCATCGAGTAGAGGTGGTGTAGAAGTTTTTACAAAATTGTTATTGACCGATTTAACAAATGACCAAAAAGATCTTCCGCCGAAGATTTTGATCATATGCAAACTTAGCACGTTTTAAGATACTATTGCAGGAATTTCTTGATAATTTTAATGCGATCTTATTTTCAGCAGTCGGGTTGTCTTTAAATATTTGGAACGTGTTCTTTTTGGCTTTTATTGCACGAAGACAGTCCTTATTGAACCCCCTCCCCTCGACGGCCCGATTCTTTTGCGGTTGGAAGGAACAAAAAGACTCATTCCTCTACGGATTGTCTCGGTTATTAGTTGACATGCCAAGTCACAATATCCGGATTTAAAGCACAACTTCCAGTTGAAAGCACGAAAAAACTCTTCAAGGGCTCCCCAATCAGCTCTCTTGAAGTGCCAAACCTGTCTTCGAGGTGCTTTGGAAGCTGGCGATTTTAATGTCGAAATTGGAAATTGTGCACGAACCAATAAATGATCGGTCGTTTCAATTGGTGGCAAAATTGAGACGTTGTATTTGACTGGCTGATTAGTTAAAAAAAGATCAAGAAGATTTGATGATTGACCTGCATAGTCAGGTAGACGGGTGGGATTGTCTACCAACTGTACTAATCCGTTAATGGAAGCAAAAAGCTCAGTATCCTGACCCTGCTGATCTGTATGAGTAGAATGTGTAAGCCAGGCAGTGTTATGAACATTGAAATCGCCCGCGACAACGATTTCAGCGTCTGGATTTGCGGTATATATGGATTGAATAGAGTCAGACAACTTATCCAATTCAAAGGTGGTATTTAATGCATTCAGTGCATGTAAAAAAAAAAAAGAATATGGATGTGCTTTTGGTTATGAATTTTTATCCAGCTAAAGTTGTTTCGTGCAATCTTTTAATTTCTATTAACATTTTCCCAACAAATATCACAGACACGAACTGGCTTGCCGTAATGTCCACGTTCATTTTGTAACGGTGCTACATGATCCGAGCAATTATTACAGAAAATAAAATGTTTATTTCAATCTGCTCTCCTAGCTTAACTACAGATATTTGTTACGTTTTAATTACTTGCCATTAACGGTTTAGGAGATATGGATTTTAGAATGTGTCGATCTTCAATTTTTTTGCGTTTCGAACGCATTATTTCCCCTCCACTCCCACACCCCTTCACCCATATCAGCAATTTTTTTGCAAATGGGTCCACTATCAAAGCTTTAAAGAAATTCCAAGTTTCAGCATCCTAACATAAACGGTTGCTGAGATCTACAAACCAAAATTTTCCGTCTAAAACGCTTCCCCCACCTTCCCCGTCACACCCTCACCCCTCAAAAAAATCTGACTTCAAGGGGTCTACCATGTCTATTCAAAAATAAAATCAATTTAATAGCTCATAGGGTTTGGGAACTATAATTCCTCAAACGAGTTTGCGTACGGCGCACAGTGGGGCGTTTGCACGATCTAGCTGGCCAAAATTATTTATATTATCAATTCATCTTAAAATAAGGTTTTATTTAGTTATTATTCAGTAATAATAATATTGGAACATAAGTATTTTCTCGAAAAAAAAAAATTTTGTTAAAAATTAATATATAACTTTTTTGTTGAATGTTTTCACTTCATATTTTAACTGAAAATACTATTATATAATAGTTTTCCGGGTAAGATACCATTTGATTTTTTTTTTGTAACATTTCGGACTCAAGTGACATTTGTTCAAGGCCTTTACCAAGGATTGAGTCCTTTATCCTTGCTAAAGAAAAAAACAAAATACAAATATTTCGAATTTCCGTTATCAACATAAACTGTTATAAAATCTCGATGAGCAGATAAGAGCAGGAAATTTTTTGTACTACTTAAGAATGAATATTTGACCTTCATATTGCCACATAAATTTTGACGGAAGCGTGCGGACTTATATAACTTTTTCAATTTTGAAAATGTAACTTTTCCAAAAAATAGATCTCAAATTATACTAAAATTTAAAACTATCTAGTTCAAAAAGTATATATCCTTAAAAAACCATAAATGGTAAAAATGAAATACATACCTGCTACTTCAATATCCATTTTTCAAAATTTCTTAATTTTACTCTAAACTCATGAGAAAGTTATGTGATCACAGTTAGTTTTTAGCATAGGTTTTTCCGTTAGAAATTATATTTTACAAATGGCAACTTTGAGCTAAGCCCACGGATTTTATAGTAAAAACAGGAAAAAAAAACCTTCTTAAAACTCCCTAATTGGTTAAGACAATTAGGACATAAAATGCTAGTTAACATTTGCATGTTCAAAAAACCGAATTTTGGCCAGCTAGATCGGGCAAACGCCCCACTGTGCGGCGTACGGCTCACATTGTTTTTTCCCCAATAACTTATGTTTTTGACATTTGTTGAATGAAATTGAATAATTTATAACATAAAAATATGTATCTGCAAACGGATAAAACGCGCAAAAAAAGAGTTATGTGTGCCATGTCTGACGAACAGAAGCTGAAAGATGTTTGAAGGAACAGTTTGGCAGACTTAAGGGGTCTGGCCACCTTGGCTGCTTGGAAAAAGGTTTTTTTTTTTCTAAATTCATAAACTCTGAAGTTTAAATGATTTTTATTTAATTTTTTTTACACAATTTAGACTATTCTTTAAGGAATCTCTGACTTTTTTTTTATTCGAAAATATTAAAAAATGGCGGCGCTGTATATATTTCCCCGGAGGGTCTCCGCACGAAAGGGTAGGATGTGCCGTCATCGATTGCTCTGTTCATATGCATCAGAAAAATAAAAAATGGGCTTGTTCGTGGGTAGTGTAGCTAAAATGTAGCGTAGCGATTTTTTTTTCCATTTTTTTGAAGTTTTGGTGAGCCGAAGAAAAAAAAAATTGCATTTTTTCCTAAGAAAAACGTCGAAAAACGTCGAAAAACATCAATAAAAAAAAAATTAATGTAGCAATCTTAAAAATCCTACTTCGTAAATATTTTGAGTTTCGGTCTGCATTTTTTACAGTACAGTATACAGTACTTTATGTTGAAGTAACTCGCGAACCACCAATTTCGGGAATATATAACTATGTTCTCGACCTGTCCGGTAGTCTCGAGAATGTCCATGCAAAATTTGGGAGGGAACGGGTCACAGGTTTAGATTTCCAGCGAACCCGACCATTTAATCCTCCATCCACCATTCTCCAGTCTCTATCTACCATCCTCCATACTTCACCCACTCAAATGTTGAAATAACTCGCGAACCACCATTTTCAGAAATATGTAATTATGTTTCATCGCCCCTGTTACTCCTGTCACGTGTTCGCAATCGTAACAAATAAATTAAAAAAAAAAATTACACATGTTCGCGGTTGGATGGAACCTCGAACCTACGCTCCTAGATTTCTAGTCAGACGCCTTACCCGCTTGGCTACGACTGCCTGTTGTAAATTTTTAATTCTAAGTCAAGTTCATCGGATTGAACTTATTAAAAAACACGTTGCTGAATTAACTCGCGAACCATTATTTTCGGGAATATAAAATTATGTTCTCGAAATCTCTCGAGAATGTCCGTGCAAAATTTGGAAGGGAGCAGTTCACAGGTGTAGAATTTAGTCCCGCCCGACCATTTATGCGACTTTATTTTATATATTAGATTATTTTTAGGTTTAATCGCTTTTACTTCTATTGATAACAAATACGTTAATAAATTAAATAAATCATTCAGCAGTCTGGGCGCAACTTCATTATTTTTGGGTAGAAGTCCGAGACGAGTTTAGTGCTTAGATGGGTCATCCAATTATGTTTTTATTAAGTATGTACATGTGATTCCCACGAAAAGTACGTCAATGCTTAGATGGGGACATCCAATTTTGTTTTTGTGGAGTACATGTGATTCCCACGAGAAGTGTGTCAAAGGATCGTCATCCATGGCGCTCGGTATCTGGAGTCTATCGTTCGCGACTGAGCTTCCCCTCAACCATGCAGTCATCAAAACAATGACTTACACCTTGACTTGAGCATAGGAAGAAAAGGGTATAGAAAAACGATACGGGGAGTAACACGCAGTTGGGTACCTCACTCTTAATGACCACAGCACAGTCTTGGCTGAGTAACCGAGTAGAAACCAAATCCAACCCGACTAAACATTACCAGCAGGTGCCCACGTAGAGTACTAAAGACAAGGATTTTTCGTTTACTCAACATGTTCCAATATCGAAGCTCTATATAAATTCCAAGTTCCAGTCTTCTATCATAAGCGATTGCTGATATCTAGAAATCAACTTTTTTCATATAAAACTTTAATTTTATTTATGTTTTTTTAATGTTTATTAGTTTAGTAGTAGTGCAACGTGTAAAAAAATTATTTAGGGTAGTTAGCAACAAAAAAATGTATAGCAATAAAGTAAAATGAGATGGGGGATGTAGAAACAGAAGTAAGATGAATGCCTCTGAAGATGGGTTCGAAGTGCCGACGTCTAAGTATAACAAAATTGTATATACAAATTTCGAATAGTTGATGTTCAACTTTATTTATGAGTCCACAATGGGGATACGTGCCTGCTAGTCAGTAAAAGAATATGGGGTATTTTAAAATAAATTTATTTCATATACTTTCAGGATTGAAAAAAGTAATTACTTTAGACGAGATGGTGCAGATGTACACACAGACGCTAATATTTCCTTATCACAAGCAATGTTAGGCGGTGTGATAAGAGTCCAAGGAGTATATGAAGATCAAATGATACAGGTAAGCTATAATATAAAAGTTAATCTTTCATCGAAAGTTAAAATTTATTTTTTTACAAAAAGATACAACCTGGTACCTCATCGCATACTAAAGTAAGTTTATCGGGAAAGGGATTGAAACGTGTAAACTCATACGGACAAGGAAATCATTATGTGAATATTAAAATTGCTATTCCCAAAAGCTTATCCGCGAAACAAAAGGCTCTTATACAGGTAAAATAGAGTGGTTTTGAATGTCTCGAGTTCTTATGAAAATCAAATTCAAATGGAAAATCATTTCAGGCATATGCAGAACTCGAAGAAAATACCCCAGGACAAATTTATGGAATCACATATAAATCAGACGGTAAGTCTCAGGATAAAGAAAACGTCTCCAGTAGTTTTACACAACGTCCGGTTGAAACCGATAATAAAACATATTCTGAACACGATAGCTCTGAGACACAAGTAAACATGGATACGCTAGGTCCGAGATTTTACTTTGGATTGGGCATAGTTTTAGTTGGATTCGGTTTTATTTATTATTCATTAAGTAGTACTGAACAAGACTTAGCTGAACGGGCACAATACGAACGCGAACGACTTAAACGAGAATCGACTCAACAAGAAAGTCCGTTTAAAAATGCGTAATAATAGTTCGATTTTGTTGTGTAGATTAATTAATTTGTTATTATTTCATATACTATACTATAAATATAAGTAAATTCTTCATGATAAAAATCTTATAATTGTTTTTTATTTAAGGGAAATGAAATTTCTAAAGACAGACATAAAAAAACGGAACAATTGAAATATTATGAAGCTTGTAGCATATGTTGTGTTTGTAAATTATTTAAAAAAAAATATTGTTTTAATAAAATTTCGAAAGAATGTTTGGCTTTGTTGTTTTACTTTTTGTCAGAAGATCATTTTCCATTAAGAAACAATTATAAGAGAATCCATTAAACATAACAACTATTAAACAAAAAAGATAATATTAGTGCGCCAAAACATATTCCCAATAAAGTATGTACGAATTATAGTTTTAAGGTTAGCATATATTTCTAATAATGACCAGACGATACCACAAAGTAAACAAAGATTATAGGAGAAATTTATTAAAAACGGATTATGGATTATCGTATTTTTAGTTAACTACATCCAACATATCTGATTCATTGCGCGACGAAATTACTTTATTTCCCCGCGAAGCAGAAGTCGTATAGATATAAAATCTATCCGGTCTCTATAAGTGGTGTATCGATTCAAAATCGATCCACCAGTGGGAATGATGAAGGTAATTCGCACAGTCACGCACAATCACAATCAAGAAAGAATCGAAAGATTCCACAAAACCACAAGAAGAAAGTAACACAACTGAAACTCGTATTTGCTAGTAAGAAAAACCGCCTTTTTCTATTCACGAATTTTTTTGACATCAAATTAATAAGTAAAGTAGTATACACATCGGAGGCAAAATGAAGACTGAACAATAATAATTTACAACTTAAAAACTAAGACAATTAGATTCACAATTATTTTGATTTTGAGGTGTCAGCACTATCTCACGGTAACAACACATGCCGTGAGAAATGCTGACACCTCGACTGTCTGCAAACATTCCTCTTGCGGATTGTCTCTGGAACCGGACACGATTGATGCTCATGTTTCCGCAAGAAGAATGTTTGCGACACCGAATTTCATGAGGTGAGCGAAATTGAATGCAATTGGAATTTATAAGTTAATCATTATTTATGATGAAATGCTGACGATGAACATGCTTCCCGCGTTGGACGTCAGTTCAACTCCATCTCCGGCTCTATTTTCAAACGGAAGGCCTCTGCTGGTAGTTGCCTAGGCAATGGAGTTGGGTTCGTTGTGCGTCTTGTAGAGTGTGCTGTTTTCCGATGCTGCCACACTAGATAACTACCGATCAGGACCACTAGGGCGAGTCCCACGTAACCGATTACAAACTGGTGGGTGTCGACGTTGAGAGGCAGTTCCTCCATGTTCCTTTGTGCCTTAATTTTTTGTCGCAGCTCCTCAAGGGTCTTCCTAAAAGACTCTTGGGAACTGGACGCCATCGGTAGATCTGCAACTTGGTTGGGCATCTTCCATTCCGAAAAGTTTCTGGTTGCTATAGCAGAAATATTGAAGGACGATTGGTACAACTTATGCGCTTGGATGGTGACTGTTTCTTCTTTAATTGCGCAATCTTCGCCCAACTCAAGAACACCGGCGCCTTCTAGATTTAGTTGCGAACCGGCGTTGACGCAAACGATGATGACGATGTTGAGCTGGAAACATTTTAGTGGTCCAGTGGGGTTATCTCTCCACCAAATAAGTTGAAATCTTCTGTCATCTGGGGCAACGATGACCTGCCTATACATCTTCTCGACATCGGCCGTGAATTCAAAACGATGTAGCCGAAATCGTAGCAGGATGGTAAACAGATCGTCTTGGATTGTTGGACCGGTGTGAAGAATCTCGTTGAGGCTGGTGTCAGAAGTCGTTTTTGCCGAGGCATCGAAAACTACTCGCAGTTTTGTTGTTGTGCTGTCTGGTTTTAAGACACAATGATGCGGAAGGAAGTAATGCGGCGATTTTATTTGACTAGCATTGACTTCGCTCATGTGTCCTAAGCTCTGATATTCTTCCATGAAATCGATATACATGGCCTTTAATTCGGGTTGTTTTGCAAGTCGCCGTTCGAGTGGAAAGAACCGCTGCAAAGCTTTTTCCTTCGAGTCTCCTAACCGTTTGCTGTCGTGCAAAAACGGTATTTTTACTTCGAAGCGTCCTTCACTTGTCCTCTTAGTATTTTGATGGAAATGTGATTCACACTTCATTTCGCGTGGCGCCATATGTTTGACCGAGATTTGATTGTCTTCCAGCTTCCAAAATCGCTCTAACTGTTCGTTTAGTTGTACATCTGCGGCGCTATTCATACCACACTGTTTCTTATATACATTGGTTTATTTATTTTAATTTCTTTCTTACATCCAGTTTACTCGGCTTATTAAATTTTCTCGACGGACCATGATGAAGTAAACGGTGGTCGGTTTCCTTTCTTAAATTTCGACTTGTCGCGTGCTTGGTTGAATTGCTATTGCCCTTTGGTTCGCGGCTGGACCCGTCGCGATCGAAATCGAAATCGAAACCGGTCTTTTGTGGCTGATTGCCACGTAGAAGTGCAGTGTTTGTCTTGTAGCGATTGTTTCGTGGTGCGATTTCGAACATACCGCCGGCCTTGAAAGAACTGGCTTTCAACGGGATAGATGGCGTCATGTTGTGTATTTCATTCGGGATCACTTTATGCAGTTAACGATGTGGAATTCAAATTACGTTATACAATTAAAATGTGAAATTCAAATCACGTTATACAATTAAAAATGTGAAATTCAAATCACGTTATACAATTAAAAATGTGAAATTCAAGTTAAATAAATCGAAAAAGAGTGGTATACACAATGTTTCTTCTTAGTCGAGTGGCAACATACATATTTTTGCCATGGACCGCTTGATTGTTCCGTTCCGGGGTGGTATAAAATGCCATTCGATCTTGTTTTCATTGAGGAAGGATCTAATATTTTGGTCTGATTGAAATGCTATGATTTTCTGGAGCTCCCTATTGGCTCCTACAAAATTTGTGCCATTATCGCTATGAATACTTCTACATAATCCCCGTCGCGAGACAAATCGTTTCAAAGCACTCAAAAAACCCTCAGTAGTCAGGTCGCTTACAAATTCCAAATGAACGGCCTTGGTGGAGAAGCAAACGAATACACACAAATAGGACTTGATTATCTTACGGTTCCGACACTTTCCGTCCTTACAAAGGAAAGGTCCGGCATAATCGACTCCCACATTTTCAAAAACGCAACTAGGGGTTATTCTTTTAAATGGTAAGTTTCCCATCTGTGGGTGTGTGATAGTGGGTTTTGCCCGGAAACAGGTGATGCATTTTCTCAATATGCTTCTGATGGTTTGTCGACCCTGAAGTGGCCAATACGTTTGTCGGATTGTGGCTAGAATCGCCTGTAATCCAGAATGCAAATTTTTCTTGTGTTCGTGTTCGATTAGCAGCGTAGTAAACTTGTGTTTCGAGGGCAGAACTATGGGGTGCTTGTGATCGAAAGGAAGACTGGAATTTCGAAGTCTACCCCCTACTCGGATTATTCCCTCTTCATCCATGAAAGGGTTCAATGATTTTAACTTACTACTGTTTGTTACTTTACCAGTTTTAGTAAGGGATCGAAGGTCTGCATGAAATTCTTCGGATTGAGTTAATTTGATCAGACTACTAGTTGCAAGGTTTAATTCGGCCACCGAAATGTTACCGACAATTCTATCTCCCAGCTTTGAGGTGCTATTATTTTTGAATCGCAAGCAATAGGCTGTGATTCTTACCAACTTGCTAAAGGAAGAAAATCGTTCAAGCAAGTTATTTGCGCTATTGGAAATTAGAGTTACAGTGGGTTTGCTTTCGTTATCAATCTCGAAAGTTTCTGCTTTAGGTGATTCCGGCCAACAAGGCGGCTGCATTAGAAGCATACTGGCCCATTCCACCACAATTTATTGTCCCGTAAGATTCCTGGATCCGATCCCCTTGATATTTGGTCCGCTGGATTGTGTTCCGAGGAAACGTGTCTCCAGCCCATGCCTTGAGTTAAGAGTTGTATTTCCGAGACCCTATTGGCCACGAAAGTCTTCCAACGATTTGGCTGACCTGCTATCCAATGAAGTGTGATTGTGGAATCGCACCAACAATATATCTGATCCGGTGGCAGATCGATTTTGAGAGCGTCTAGGACTCTGTTTATCAATTGAGCTAAAAGAACTGCACCACACAATTCCAATCTTGACACTTTGAGACACTGTTTTGATTGGTGCAACACGAGATTTTGCACACAACAGCTTAACCGACGTGTCGATGTCCGTTGACGACCTGATATACACGCAGGCTCCATAAGCGCTTTCTGAGGCATCACAGAAGCCATATATCTGGATGTCTATTGCCTTCTCTGCGATAACATGCCGGGGAATCTTGATGGTTTTCATCAACTCAAATTCGTTATAATAATTTTGCCATAATTTATGCAGATAATCGGGTAAAGGCTCATCCCATGATACGCCATGTTGCCATAATTTTTGCATGATTATTTTAGCTTTAGTGGTTACAGGATTTACTAGCCCTAACGGATCGAAAAGTTGCGCGATTATTGATAAAATCGCCCTTTTAGTAACTTGTTTACTATTTGTTTCAGTGAGATGCATAGAATAGCCGAATGAGTCGCTATAAGCATTCCATGAGATACCTAAAGTTTTTTGGCCTAGGTCAGAATTTAACACATAGTTCGCATCCAAATTGGATTGCGCAGAAGAGGACTGCGTGCCAAAGACTTCTGGTTTGTTCGACATCCATTTTCTTAGTTGGAACCCCCCCCTTTTGTAAGATGTCTTCTATTTCGGTTTTGAGTTTGATTGTACAATCAAGGATTTCGGCGCCCGTTAAAAGATCATCTACATAAAAATCCGTGCGGATCGCTTGACTTGCCTGCGGCCTTGTGTTCGAGCTTTCCTTAGCCAACTGTGCTAGACATCGTATAACCAGAAATGATGCAGAAGCTGTACCATACGTAATGGTTTTTAACTGATATTCCTGTAATTCCTCTTGTGGAGTCGAGCGCCATAAGATTCGTTGCAGATCTCTATGATCCTCATTCAGCAATACTTGCCGATACATTTTGGTAATATCGGCCGTTAATACTATATTGTGCTTGTGAAAGCGCAGGACTATCGAAAAGAGATCATCTGGGATTATAGGACCCACTGCCATGACATCGTTTAATGATAAGTTCGATGTTGTTTTGAAAGAGGCGTCGAAAACCACGCGCAATTTGGTCGTAACACTCGATTCCTTCGTGATACAATGATGAGGCAGGTAATAGTGTAGATCTGATTTTGGATCTGCATCTACCTTGCTCATGTGTTTCAACTGTTCATACTCCTTCAGGAAGTCTGCGTATTGTTGTTTGAGGAGGCTATCCCTTTCAAGCTTTCGCTCGAGTGCGTAGAATCGCTTGACAGCACCCTGCCTGGACTCTCCCAAAAGGTGACAGTTGTCCTTCAATGGCAATTTAACTATAAAACGGCCATCTTCATCCCGCTTGAAACTTCTGAGAAAATGATTTTCGCAATCCACTTCCTCTCGTGATTGTGGTCGTTTATCCTGACATTCCTCCATCTCCCAGAACTTCTTCACCTCATCATGAAGACTAAGATGGCAATGTGAGTGCCTTGTAACTTTCTTTGCGTAGGTAATGGGACCAGAAATTATCCAACCCAATTTGGATTCTTGCAGTGTAGGTTGATTGTTACCCAAACTTATTTGTTTACTGCACAGGAGGTCATAGAATGTACCGACTCCTATCAGTATGTCAATATCCGATGGCTTATTGAAACCAGGATCTGCTAGTACAAGATTCGGAGGTATCCGCAAATGATCGACATTTAGTAATTTGTGCGGAATACAACCTGTTATGGTATCTATTACAAGGAATGGCAACCTTGCCCGATACGAGTTGTTCATGGATTTGTATGTTATTTAAGCTCTCTCACTTATGTGACTTCGAGACAAGTTGATCCCTGATATTGGTAAATAAATTGGAATGCCCTTGTGGCCCAATTTATTAAACAATCCTTTAGTTATAAAGTTAGATTGCGATCCGCTATCCAGCAGAGCTCTGCACGATATTGTTTTCCCAGTGCAATCGAAAACTTCCACGATCGCTGTGGACAGTAATATGTTTGCATCGTATGCGGGTTGACTACAATGAGCAATGGTGCTTGCTTGGTTTGAAGAATCATTTGCCGTGCTATTGGATATGGTATTCGCAGCATCGGCCGACGTTGAATTGCTCACAGCTTCGCGATGAAGCAATGAATTGTGTTTTTTGCTGCACTTTCGACCACTACCCGACTTACAGTCCTGAGCTTGGTGCCCTGGACGAAGACAATTAATGCATAGATTTAATTTTTTGACTTCGCGGAAACGAACAGATGGAGTCATATCATTGAATTGTTTGCATTGATATAAACCATGCGATCCCTTGCATAGATAACAGCTCATGCCCGATTGACATGACAAACTCTTTGAATGCAAATGCCTTCTTTGAGAAGAATCGTTTCCAGGGGTCGAAGTTTTGTTAGCAAGTGTTTCCAATAACTCGCACTTGCCCTTTACATACTCGACAAATTGTGCGACGGTTGGAGATGCTGTGGACTTACTCGTGTTTTTCCAATCTCGCTTGGTTACCGTATCCAATTTTATGCTTAGAATGTAGAGTAAGATGGTATCCCAGTGATCCACCCCTTGTCCTAACGACTTTAAACACCGATAATGTTTTAGGAATTCATTTAGAAGATTTCTAAGCGCTACAAAACCCTCCCTTTGTACTTGCGGCAGCTCTAATAGTCCCTTTAGGTGCATTTGAACGATTAGTTTTTTGTTTTCATATCGTTCTCGCAGTAGTTGCCAGGCCACCACGTAATTGCTATCAGTGATTTCTAAAGATTGAATGATCTGTAAAGCTTCACCTTTTAAGGCAGCTTGCAAATAATGAAACTTTTGTGCGTTCACTATGTTAACATTATCGTGGATTAATGATTTGAAAATGTCATGGAAGTGTAGCCACTTATCGTATTGCCCACTAAACTCAGGAAGTGATATTTGTGGCAATCGAATGCTTTGATTTTGTATCACTTGCTCCCCCACGACCGAGTCACTCCGTTTTTGCCAGGAATGAGCCTTGCCTTCTATTCTCTGTCTCGCCCGGGCGACTACATCGAAGTATTTTGTCTCAAAAGACTCCCGCTCACTTATTTGTTCGCTAGATTCAATCGTTTCGATTTTTTCGAGCCGCGATCGCAATTCAATAAGCCTCTCGTCCTTTTTCGTTTCTGCGAGAAACTTATCGAATCTTGTTACTTGCGATTTTATTTGACCGCGTCGTACGATAAGACCCTTTATGTCTTCAGTCATTTTGATGATAAACCCAAGAAAAAATGGAACGAATAACCTCCTTTCTCAACGAAACAGATCTAAGGCCCGAGCAACACGGGCTTAGCAACGAGTAGATTAACCTCACGAAGGCTAACAACAAAAAGATCCAAAGGAAAATCAACGAGACGACGCGAATTTGGATTCCCTTTAATTTTGAAAAACCGACCGAAAGATTTTCCGTTGCCTTTAGCAAATTTGCGAAAATAAACGACGAGGGTGTAGTCCGCTTAACGGAGTGAAATCAATTTTTCACTACGGCGAATTGAATAAACCGTTTGAATAAACCGTTCGCCACACGGAGCGAAAACCCGTTATCGTACGGAGCAAACCAATTTTGCGATTGAACCTCGAGGTTTGAATATCGTTTGTCGTATCAATTTTTCACGACAAAATTGCGAACGAAACACGACATTTGAGGTGAAAACCAATTTTTCACGACAAAATTGCGAGCAAACACGCGGTAAAACCAATTTACCACTATAAAATTGTAGTGAAGCACGAGGGAAAAACTAACCTTTCACTACACAATTGCCGACGAAGCACGCGGGAAAACCAATTTTTCCACGACAGATTTTGGCGAAGCATAAAATTTGAGACGAAACCAATTTTTCACGATAGATTTGAGTAGAACCAACGAAAGAAAACCAATTTTCTAGGACAAATTTGCATACGAAGCAATTTTCCACGACAAGTTGACAACGAAGCGCGCACGAAAAACCTTTTTACTGCGACAAATTTGCCAACGAGACACGAGGTTCTGAACACCGTAAAAACCACTTTTTCACGACACAATTTCTTTAATTTATTGAACCGAACGCACTTATACGAACCCACGATCTCATGTACAAATTTTGGGTAAATTATATTGTATGTAAATTGGATGTGTGGGATAACGAGAATGAAGGAAAGGCACTTACTAGTTGTATCCGGCTCGACGGACCAATGTTTCTTATATACATTGGTTTATTTATTTTAATTTCTTTCTTACATCTAGTTTACTCGGCTTATTAAATTTTCTCGACGGACCATGATGAAGTAAACGGTGGTCGGTTTCCTTTCTTAAATTTCGACTTGTCGCGTGCTTGGTTGAATTGCTACTGCCCTTTGGTTCGCGGCTGGACCCGTCGCGATCGAAATCGAAACCGGTCTTTTGTGGCTGATTGCCACGTAGAAGTGCAGTGTTTGTCTTGTAGCGATTGTTTCGTGGTGCGATTTCAAACACACACATTGGTTGTTGATGTACTGCTTTGGGTACTACAATATTCATCTTTCCGGCTACGATCCATCCGAAAACAGTATTTTGAAGAATTGGTAATCCTCTTCCAAGATTAATCTGGCCAACAGAGAGCAGCTGATAGTATAACTCTGCTCCGATAATTACATCTACTTGTTTTGATTGTTCGAAGGCTGGATCTGCGAGCTCGATGTTCCTTGGAATGCTCAACCTTTCTCTGTTGAACCCTTGGAGTGGTTGAGGCGACGTAATTTGCGGTAGAATATGCATTTCCCATTGGGCAGAAAAACGGTTAATTCTTGAATGCAGCGAGACGCTTATTCGCCGATGCACTTGTTGTGAAATGCCGCCAATGCTTTGGATGTAAATCTCGGATTGTGTTGTTTTATGACCGAATTTTTTGGCTGCAGCATCCGTAATCAGACTGATTTGTGAGCCACAGTCCAAAATGGCTCTGAACGATGTTGGCTCTCCTTTGCTGTTCATTATGTTGAGAAGAACAGTGCTCAACAAAACTTGCGACGATGATATCTCAGCTGCTAGGGATACTGTTGAGTTTTCTGATGCACTGGCGGTAGGCACTGGTGCCACCGCGGCATTGTTGTTGCATTGACTTGTGGACGCCTGATTGGCAGTAGAAGGCTCCTCCTTATGAAGCAATGTGTTATGCTTTTTGGGATATTTCTTGCAACTTCCCGCTGAACATACGGAGGCAATGTGACCTTCTTTCAAACAATTGATGCATAGTTTGTGTTTCTTTGCTGTCTGGTACCTTGTTGCTGGAACTTGCGCTAAGAAACTCTGGCACTTGAACAGAGCATGGTCCTTCTTGCATAGGACACATTCTGGAGTGCTGCCTGTTGCTAACAACGTAGATCGTGCTGCTGGAGCCATTGTTTTGTTTCCACGTGAACTTACCGCGGTGTTGCCCATGTTCACGCCTAGAACTTCGAGGGCCTGAAACCGTAGCTCCAAATACTCCAACAGCTGCTGTAATGATGGCACTTCTCGTGGCGAAGTTAATTGTTGCTCATATTGTGCGCGCGTAGTGTGATCTAGCTTCTGCAATATGATGTAGACAAGAATCGCATCCCAATTGTCTACCGGCATCTTGAGGTTTGATAGCGCTCGCACGCATTCGTTCGTAGTGTCGTGGAGCGCTCGAATAGTTCCAGCTTTTTCAACGGTAGCTGCTGGTTGTGACAGTAACCGCTGGATCACAGAATTTACTAGTAACCGCGTCTTTGCATATCTGGCGGTCAAGATGTTCCACGCTGTGTCATATCCTTGATCCGTGATCGTTAAATGCTGTACCACACTTCTTGGCTCGCCTGTTAGGTTGCTCATTAAATAGAACATCTTTTGAGCCTTTGTAATTGGTTGATTATGAATTAATTCCAGATACAGTTCGTAGAATTTAGTCCATAGCAAGTAATCACCTGAGAATGTCGGCAAGGTGATCCTTGGTAAATTTACAGATATACTGGCGGACTGAACTGTTGCGGTTGCTGTGGCTGAGACCTGAAGTGCTCCATCTAGCTTTTCTTGTAGTATAATCAGGACGCGCCGCATCTGCCTTTCTACCTTCGCGAACTGTTCTGATTCGTAGCCCGGTTGCCGGGTTTTCCCCATTATGTCGTAATGCAAGTTGACGATCCTGCTCCAATGCTCTGTAATCGTTTCTTTTCCATGTTTGAAGTAGGCCGGGGATTGACTTGTAGCAGCCTCCGCTTCGGTCTCGATCAGTAGTTTTGTTGCGCCGGATATGCTGCCGGATTCGGCGCTGCTGTGCGTCGGATGCTGCGGCAAGCTTATTGGTCTCCAATTGGCTGGATCCTGCTGCTTGTATTTGGTCTGCAAGCAACAAGGCTGCCTTGAACTTCCCGTAGATCTCCTCGACCTGATGGTAGAGATCTTCCTTGAAGTACGAGTGGTCTGGATCTTCGATTTGCGCGATCGTCGAATGGCGTCGAATGCCTCCATTCTGCTTCCAGTAGTTCTAGTCGGGTGTTGATATATTCCAATGTGCGTCTCTGCGGGCCATCCTTCTTAAAATTAGTGAACGCCTTCTGAATGCGTTCACCGTCCAAGATTTGCTCCGCTGCTAAACTCTCCATCACGTCGGGGTCACCAAATGATTTATTGCGCGACGAAATTACTTTATTTCCCCGCGAAGCAGAAGTCGTATAGATATAAAATCTATCCGGTCTCTATAAGTGGTGTATCGATTCAAAATCGATCCACCAGTGGGAATGATGATGGTAATTCGCATAGTCACGCACAATCACAATCAAGAAAGAATCGAAAGATTCCACAAAACCACAAGAAGAAAGTAACACAACTGAAACTCGTATTTGCTAGTAAGAAAAACCGCCTTTTTCTATTCACGAATTTTATTGACATCAAATTAATAAGTAAAGTAGTATACACATCGGAGGCAAAATGAAGACTGAACAATAATAATTTACAACTTAAAAACTAAGACAATTAGATTCACAATTATTTTGATTTTGAGGTGTCAGCACTATCTCACGGTAACAACACATGCCGTGAGAAATGCTGACACCTCGACTGTCTGCAAACATTCCTCTTGCGGATTGTCTCTGGAACCGGACACGATTGATGCTCATGTTTCCGCAAGAAGAATGTTTGCGACACCGAATTTCATGAGGTGAGCGAAAGTGAATGCAATTGGAATTTATAAGTTAATCATTATTTATGATGAAATGCTGACGATGAACAATATCCGTTTTTTGAGTTTTTCAAAATAAGTTTTTCAAATGATCATATCAAACAGTAGAATAATTGGGTTCACCAATACATACGAACGATACCATATAGGGATACTAGCCGCGTACCGCTGCTTCGCTCACTTATTTGGTGCTATACTATCGAAACTATCGTTATTCCCGTTGCTTCCATTTCTCCCGTTGCTTCTGTTGATCCCGTTGCTACCATTTCTTCCGTGGCTCCCGTTACTACCGTTGGGCCCATTTCTTTCGTTGCTCCCGTTACTCCATCCTCTATCCTCCATCTTCTATCCATCATCCTCCATCTTCCATCCACTATCCAACATCCATCGTCCAACTTTGCCATTTAGTAATAGGAACCCATAACTACTACACCGAAAACGAACGATCTGCAGCTTGTTCATATGAAAAACACTCAAATGTTGTTGAAATAACTTTCGTTTTATTTCTGTTAACGCAGAAACCTTCGCAGACGTGCGCTCAATATATCAGCGAAGATTCATGGTAATCGGATAAATGGTATAGGAAAGCGTACAGGACAAACAAATAATTATAGCACCAAATTTGAATAATGTAAAAAAAACAATTGTTTTTTATTCGATCGGTCACAGGAACCATCCCGGAAGTATTCTACATGTTTCCTGAAATTTGAGTGGTTTAGGAGTTCATAGGGAACATACGCTCATACATATTGTACATACATACATACGTACATCCCATCTTCTTTTATATATATAATTATGCCAAACTAGCTGGCCAAAATTATTATTTTCTTTCATTTTATCAGTCTAAATAGATTGTATAATAGAATTTACATGTAGGAAGTGTTCTGCGAGAAATAACTTTAAGGGGGTCTCGGTGCAAAAAATATGACAAAATAAAATTACTAAGTCACTAAAATTTTACTCTGAAGTGGGGGAATCCGAATATGTCACTGAATGTACTTTTTTCTTTTTTGTTTTTTCTGAAAAGTAGTTTTGATCTAATATTTTTTTTGCTATCATGTTTGTTGTCCCGTTATTCAAAATGGCGAGGATAGGAGCGACAGATTTCATAATGGTTATGCTGTACAGACTTCTATCTTTAAATCACAATCAAAATAATAACAGGGACGGACCCGGAAGTACAGCAAAAACCTTTCAGTTCGCTAAAATATTGTTTTAAATTCAAAAAATTTAAATCTTTTTTTCAAACAGCCAATATATTACTATTACATTTCCAAAAAAACAAACATGTGTGTGCAGTGCACACGCGGTAGAAGTGAAACCTTCGGAAAACTAAACAGTGAGAGAATGAGACAGATGTAGTATCAGGAGTGGGATAGTTATAGGGTTTATTTATTTTAATATTAGTAGCAAGTTTAAAAATTATTGCACATTTTATTATTATTATTATTATTCAGTCTCCAATTTCAATAAATGACACAAGTGGCTTATGATAACTAAAGTATGAAATAAATGGTTTGGTTTGAATTTGATCAATATATCTTTGAAATACAGCGTCAATTACTGTTTTCGATCTTGTTGTCGATTCAGTGCGACTGCTGGACATTTTTAAATTCAATTCGATGTTGAGAAACTCAATCAAAAGGATCGCCGCATCCAATGCAAAATTCACATTAAAATCTCCACTCAGAATCATCGGAATTTCATCGTAATCTTTTTTAAGAATCCGCGATATATCTGGTGTGTACTTTTGTAAATTCTGTATTTATTGATTGGTTGGGAGAAATGTAGATTGCCACAATTATAACTGATTTATTATGGCCCAATCTGCTTTGCACATATTTCTTCCACTTTAGAACGCTGAACAGACAATGATTGCATTTGAGGAGGTGGGGAGGAACAATATGTAGGGTGAGGGGTAGAATGATTAGGGTACACAAAGGGGGGTATATACTGTGGGTGAAGGGTTGATTTTGGAGGGGTATGGGGTATAGAGGTGGTTGTTGGTGGGTTGGGGGGTTTGTGGGGATAGAGAAAGTAGGTGAGGGGGAACAAAATGTAGGGTGAGGGGTAGAATGATAAGAGTACGCAGAGGGGGGTATACGTTGGGGGGGGGGGGTGAATAGTTAAATTTTGGAGGGGTAGGGGTTAGTGAGGAGGTTGGGGTGGGGGATAGGAAAGTAGATGAGTGGGAACAATATGTAGGGTGAGGGGTAGAATGATAAGGTACACATAGGGGGGGGGGTATGCGGTGGGGGGTGAAGGGTTGAATTTTGGAGAATGGGGTGTAAGAAGAAAAGTAAGGGGTGTGAGAGAGGTGAGGGAAATTAGTACCACGCAGGTGTGTTGTTTGTCTCTTTTTACTGCCGCTTTTTTTCGATTCATTGTTTCCTGTCGCTTTTTCGTTTCATCTCTCTGTTTCATCGAGTTTCAAATCACAACGTGGCTAAAGAAGTTTCCACTTCAAAAATTCTTTAAAATATGTGTAATTAACTGGTTGTTCAAGATACTTTACAGAAACCTATGTACATATGTGCGACGTAATGTTGGTAGTTTATAATGTAAAAAAAGGTGTCGGGTCCAGCAAAAAGTGATGTTATTCACAGAGTCGGCTTTCTTAAATATTTCCACTTACGTTTGTATACAAATTTGTGATATTATTTTTCTCAAGAAACTCCACATGCCCTCTTAACTACTGCGATTAAAAAGTTCAAATATACATATTTACTTGGCAGAAGCACATCCTACGAATTGCGCAGCGGGATATGTTAATACAGTCATATTTACCGGTCTAAATATACTAATTTTAATGAAAACTTGCATATATGAAATTTAGAAAATTTCAAAATTATACAAAATTTGGAATTGCCGAAATGTGCTGATTTCGTTAATTTCTAACAACCATCATCTCATAATCAATATAACAAACCGATTCAATGGAAACTTTGGACTGAAGGAATAAGTCATTGTGACTGTAATTGTTTCATTGTCTGCATCGAAAAGAAACCGCTTTGAAATGAATTAACTAAAACCAAAATTAAAGCAATTTACATATAAAATTACATTACATTTGTCCTTGGCAATTGAACAATGTCTTAGATACCCTCGTGACATATGCTCTAAATGCTGAATTTGAGGAAAAACCAAAAACAGGAATTATTTTCAAAACACTATTCCACAAATACCAAGAGTAACATATATTTGCAATCTTGTAGCGAACAGCAAACTTGTTTCGAATTCCGTTGTGACCATTGATCAGCATCGTTTTTCTTCAATTATTCATTCCCTGGATTTAGCTATCAAGGAAATAAGTTTTCAAAACCAAATAACATCAAATGCTGCATAGAGAAACAAACATTTCAACTTACATAGTAACAAATCAAATGTAGACCACCATCCTCGCACGTTGTTGAAATTACACACAACGAAACATAACTTAATAACATAACGTAGCTTGCTCTTGATCTGTATTGCATTTTATTGTATTGCCTATTGCTTATCAACGGGATTGTTATCTTGCTCTTCCTAGTTAGTTCGCACACAAATCCCGACCGTGCCACACGTTGTTATAATATTCAATTAAATCATATTTTCTATCTTAAACCTTCTGTTTTTTATTATATCTCTCCCGATATAAGTTTTTCGACATTGGTGCCGAAACCCGGGAAGTCGCGATCGAAGAAACATTAAGAAAGTGTTTAAATAGAAATTTATCGAACGAACGGTGTTAATAACGGTGTCGTTAATTCGAAATGGAGATCGCTTCTCGAGCTGTCTATCGTGGTCAAGTAACAAAACTTGCTAAGGCTGCTTCCGATTACCTTCAATCAGAAGGAGCGTGTGCCAACGCGGAAAATCTCACGCGCTTCGATAAAATACAAGAAGAAATCGCGGTTCTAATCGCGCAATTAACGGCAGCTAACGAAAGCCTAACCAAGGCAAATTGTAGTGTTCAGGCTAATTTTAAGGCAGAGGATTTCGAAGGCGAATGCCAAGCAATAGCTGATTACGACGATAAAGCCATAGCCGCAATTGCTCGCCTAAACCGACGAATAATCAGTTTTAGGGTGCTGCGGAGCCGTTACCTTCATCAAACGCCAGCGGTAACGTAATAAGACCAACAAAAGTGGTTACGAAGCTGCCAAATCTTCAGCTCAAGAAGTTTTCAGGAAACTTTGAAGATTGGCTTCCCTTTTGGGAACAATTCAAAACGAGCATTCACGAGAATGAAAGTTTGAGCTCATCGGGAAAATTCAATTACTTGGAGTCGGTTTTAACGGGTAAAGCTGCAGAGTCCATAAAGGGATATACATCGACACCAAGTTGCTATGATGCGGTTATTTCAATGCTGCAAGAAGAGTATGGTGACACAGAGAAGCTTGTGGACAAAAATATGCAAGTATTGATGTCTTTGCCAAACGTATCTTCTCCTCATGATGTCGCAGGTTTACGACGATTGTACAATGTTGTAACTTCGAGTACTCGATCTCTAACGTCATTAGGAATACATGCAAATAACTATTCGGTTATGCTAAAATGTGCTCTTCTAAAGTGCTTTCCAAAAGTGTTGGCACTGGAATACCATCGCACTCATACAAGTTCAATAGAACTCGAGAACCATTCTGCGTCTGTAGAGGGCGATGCTGTAAGTTCTACAGCCAATACCGAAAGTTCTGTAGATTTTAGCGGTGACAAACAGATAAGAAGCATTTTAAAATTCCTAAAACGTGAAATGCAATCTCTTGAACGAATCACTACTACTAGGGTAAAGTACCCAGTGGCGAGCCCCCCTTAAGAAAAAGTTTCACTTTAAAAAATAATAACATATTATATGTGCAAATTAAATGTCTGATATGTTTATTTTTAACATCTTTCTACTGTTAAGATGTATAATATAGCATTAAAATAGCTCCAATATCTTTAAATTTTAAAATAAAGCGTAAAATCAACCCAAAAGATTATTTGCAAGTGTCTAGCCCAGTGACGAGCCCCCTATACCAGTTACGAGCCCCCTGGTTTTGCCAGTCTCGAGCCCCCTTATTCGCTTGAATAATGCGCTGTACACATTGCACACGACCGAACGAATTTTCCGATTTTTCGTTTTTCTGCTTATTGTCAAGTCTTCAGCTATTAGAAAATTGGTTAAAATCGGTAATTAAAATATTTTTAAGAATATCATAAGAGAAAATTTCTAGGCATTTGGATTTTGATTAATATTCTTAAAAAAAGTCCGTCTGTGGGTACGAATATTTTTAGTCATACGACGGATTCATGTTTTCTTTTATTGTCAATTAAAACTACAATTTCCTGGAGAGTTTCTTTCATGCTATTCTTGAAAATGCTATAATTTACGATTACCTATAGCTAATTTTTCATTAACTAAAAATTTCACAATAGGTCGAAAAACGAAAAATCGTATCGGAAAATTCGTTCGGTCGTATATAATGTGTACAGCGCCTTAGATGACGTTACATTTGCTGTAAATTATTCAAGATATAAGAAACACCGTTTAAAAAATCGGCGTCTGGGCGTAACCTTGTTATTTTATGGGTAGTCCGAAGTCCGAAACGTGTTTAATGCTGAGATGCGGTGTAGGTTACTATGCGACTGACAACCTAGAAAATAACTTTCCAAATAGCCTCCCAATTACTCGTTAGGTTGTCAGCTTCAACTTTCAGCCTCCTAGCATAAGCTGTTTCTGAGATCTAGAAATGAAAAATTTTCACAATTTAAATTTTTGTATGCAAAGAATTTTGCAAAGTTCCTCAAGGATATTACAGAATTTTGCTGTCTTGTTGATAGAACCCATATTCTACCTTAAATCTGCCAAATTTAAAATAAATCTAAAGGTCCTAAACGTTAAATCTATTCATTAATTATGAGAAGGCTCGAGACTGGGATCAGTGCAATCATGCAATATAACCAGTAACGAGCCATGGGGCTCGTGACTGGAAACTTCAAATATTTACTACCCAGTACCGAGCTCCCTCGATTTTCGGAGAAAAACGAAAAATATGAAGGAAAAATACAATTAATTATATAATATAATAGAAGATTAACACTAACAGCCTATTTTCAATAACATAAATAATAGCACTTAAAACACAAAAATAAAAGAAATCAACACTTTCTTAGTAAATTTGATAAGAAATTACAGCATTCGAAGACACTTTTAAATCACGCCTTTACAACTTCATATGAGTGCGTTGCCTTCAAAATTGCACAAGTGTTAAATATGTAGAACATACAAAGCTAATATATAAAAATGGTTAATATATCCGGATGTTACCGTTTTTCTAGTTATTTATAAATGTATTGTAAGGGGGCTCGTCACTGGGCAGGGGGCTCGCCACTGGGTACTTTAACCTACTACTAGTCGATGTCCGAAGGAAGTAAATGAAAAAATATCCACATCTGCAGGATTGTTGACACAGCACAATGAAAGTAGTAACGATTGTTGTTTGTTTTGCAAGTCTAAGCGCCATTCCACCAAGCAATGCAAGTGTTCTCTCTCCCTTCAGAAAAAGAAAGAAATGCTGAAATCTGAAGGCCATTGCTTTAAGTGCACGAAACGCGGTCACAATTCCAAGTTCTGTCGCAATAAATTTATTCGGTGTGACAGTTGCCATGGGTGTCACGCAACGTCGATGTGCGATCCAAACTATTCTCCGAAACCGTCATCCAAGCCTCTAGTAGCAAGTCAACAAGCTTCATCGAGTAGTTCCGCCACTGACAGTTCGCCCAAGTCAGTCAATTTACTTTCCTCATCTCCACAGTTGCCTAGTGATATATATCTTCAAACTGCTTGCGCTTTCGCGTTTTCGACCGACAATAATTCATCTTCCGCGTTTATTCGGCTAATATTAGATGGCGGAAGTCAGCGGTCATATATTCGTTCATATAGTGTCTTTCTAAGAAACTTGATCTAGAAATAGTAGACAAAGTTAGAATGCGAATTCTACCATTCGGTAAAGCTGAGCTACCAAGTGCTGTTACTTATAACCGAGTCAGAGTGCGAGTTAGGAGTCAATATGACAATAAAGATATCGTTATTATTGCCGTGGAAGTGCCGGAAATTTGTATTGACGTTTTACCAGTACCGACTGATTATAATTCGGAATTTTCGAAGTTTAAACTCGCGGACAATCGTTCTGGTGGTAAATTAGAGCCCGGAATTAATCTGCTTATAGGTGCGGACTATTATTGGAGTGTTACCTATAATCGGTTCGAAAGAATCAATAAATCGTTGACGTCGATATCCACAATGTTCGGTTGGACAATTCAGGGCCCTTCTACAAGGGAAATCGAGACTGAAAGTAATCTGAATTTGTTGGTAAGTGCAGTTTCATTTACAAGCAGTATAACGGAAGAGGTGAATGTGGAGCGCTTCTGGGATTTGGAGAGTTTAGGCATATCAAATTGCGATTCATCTGAGATTTCTATCAACGATGTCTATCAATACATTATGAAGCAAGGACCAAGGTATGAGGCATCTTTGATATGGAAAAATGAGGATGGGATGTTGGACAATTACAAAAACGGAACCATTATCAGATTCGAGGCATTGGCTAGGAAATTAGTTAGGGATCCATGTAAATTATTCGAATACGACGCCCTGTTGCGCGAATACTACAACGAGTGAATAATTGAAAAAGTCAACGCTTTCGATTCAAACGCAGCATCCTATTATATGCCACACCGGCCTATATACCGTGAGGATAAGACGACTACCAAAACGCGAATCGTTTTTGATGCCTCCGCGCATTCAAAAAATAATTTATCTCTTAATGCTTACTTATCGCCTGGTCCTAACCTACTACCAGATATTTTAAATATATTACTAAATTTTCGCTTAGGAGAAATCGGTTTAGTAGCTGACATCGAGAAGGCATTTTTGCACATTCTTCTAAAGGAACAGGATCGCAATTACCACCGATTTTTCTGGTTTGACAAACCGGTTGACGACGTAAGGAACCTTCCAAATCGAACCGAATATAGAATGACACGAGTAACGTTTGGAATTACCTGCAGTCCAGTTCTTCTTAATGCTACTCTTCGTAAACATTTGGATACGGAGGCAAGCAATTATCCAGCAACTTGCGAGGTATTGAAAAGGTCGTTCTACATGGACGATCTCATATTAAGCGTACATGGATTGTCCGCCGTGGAAAAGATTGTATCAGAAACCCGTCAAATAATGGAGAACGCAGCGATGAACATACGGAAGTGGAACTCGAACAATGAATATTTGAGATCGACCATTATGGATTAAGCTTCCGATGTTCATAAAGTTTTGGGCGTAGTATGGAATTGTTTAACGGATGAGTTATCTGTAAACTTAGATGAGAACTTGGATAATATAGCTGCCATCGCCACAAAAAGGAATTTATTGCAGTTTATCGCGAAAATCTATGATCCATTGGGAATCCTTGGACCATACGTTGTGAGATTAAAAATCCTATTCCAAGAGGTATGGCGTCTGAAGCTGGAATGGGATGATATCCTGACCGATAGCTTGTTATCAACTTGGAACGACTGTATCAAGCATTACAAGCATATAAAAGAAATCTTCGTTCCGAGGTACATCTTCGATTCCATAAATTTGCGGATGCTAGCCTCTTAGCATATGGGGTCGTTGCGTACGTGAGGAGTCAATATGAAGACGGATCGACTGCTGTTCGGTATCTCTGCTCGAAGAATCGAGTAGCACCATTGAAGGAAGGCGGCGACAAGAGCCTCACACTGCCGAAACTCGAGCTGACAGCAGCACTTCTTGCAGCTCGGCTTTGTAAATACGTCATAGATAATCTGAACGTGAACTTCAACTCATCTTTCCTGTGGTCGGATTCTAGGATCGCTCTTTATTGGATAGAGGGAGATCCCCGTCGTTGGAAACCCTATGTAACTCATAGAGTTAGTGAAATACGCAGCTTGACTTCACTAGCTGATTGGAATCACTGCCCAGGAGACAAAAATCCTGCGGATCTACTTACTCGTGGTATTACCGGAAAAAAACTGCGAGATTCTTCGGAGTGGTTGCATGGCCCTAATTGGTTAGCAGGTGATCCGAGATATTGGCCAAGGTCAAACGAAGAGTTGGACGACGTTAGTATCTCATTTCTTGCATGTTTTCCTTCTACTCAAAATACACCATCAAACGTCAACGCAGAGAGTAAGGAAGGCATACTTAAAATAGAGAATTTCTCAACGTACAGAAGATTGTTGCGCGTCACCGCTTACGTAATACGATTTGTTAACTTGCTTCGTAAAAAAAATCATTTGGGAGGAAGACATCTTGCAGTGGACGAACTTCAACAAGCAGAGATTTACTGGATCAAGCATACTCAAGGTAGCTCATATCAAGATGAAATAAACGCATTAAGGAAGAAAAAACCGATTTCGAACGCATCCACGATATTAACGTTAAATCCAGTACTCGATGAGGTTGAAGTCATCAGAGTAGCAAGTCGAATCCAGCAGGCCGGATTTGATCACGACGCCTGTTTTCCAATCATCCTGCCTAAATATAGCCATTTAACAACGCTTATTGTGAGACACACACATAACCTAGTTCTTCACGGTGGTGTAAACGTTGTTTTAACGCGCATAAGAGAGAGGTTTTGGATTATTAAAGCACGCCAACTAATAAAGTCTATCGTCAACCACTGTGGAATTTGCAAGCGCTTAAAAGGAAAGGCAGCAACACAGCCTCTTGCGCCGTTACCGAGAAGTCGACTGGTGGCTACAAGACCTTTTGAATCCACTGGTGTAGATTTTGCTGGTCCACTTTACGTCAAGGATCCACAAGAAAACGTTCGTCACAAGATTTACGTGATGCTTTTTACTTGTGGAGTAGTTCGGGCTATTCATACAGAGCTTGTGAATAGTTTGAGTACAGAGTCTTGTATTTTAGCCATGAGGAGATTCATAGCACGAAGGAGTATGCCGAAGTTGATAATATCGGATAACGCTAAAACGTTTAAAAGAGCCGCACAAGAGTTCAAAGCATTCGGAGATATTATACTTTCGGAAGAAGTTCAATCCTACTCATCGAATTCTGGTATCAGCTGGCAGTTTATTGTCGAACGTGCACCATGGTGGGGAGGTTTTTATGAACGTTTAGTAAAAAGTGTTAAAGGTGTCCTTCGAGCCACCATAGGTAGAAATACTCTAACCACCGAGCAGCTTAAAACGACATTAACGGAAGCGGAAGCTGTCATCAATGCTAGACCAATAACATATATCAGCGACGACGCTTCTGAACTAAATCCTTTAACTCCGTCACATTTTCTTACCGGAACCTATTCTACTATCAACACGGAACCAGCTATTTCAACGCACGCAGCCATTCAATCAAAATGGAAATCACGGTTGCGGTCAACAAAGCAATTTTGGAAACGGTTTAAAACTGAATATGTGCAACAACTGAGATCTGCTCATAATAATCATCGACAGTTTTCATCGTCCATCAAAGAAGGCGACGTGGTTTTGGTATACGATCCAGCAACGCCTCGAGTTTTGTGGAAGTTGGCCATAATACAGATGACGTATCCAGGTCGTGATGGCAAGATACGAGCTTGTCTGGTGCGCTTCAGAAATGGAACTCGACTACGAAGACCGATTCAGCTTCTTTACCCTTTGGAAGTTAATCCGGCCCCGGAAGATGTTGAAAATACACACAACGAAACATAACTTAATAACATAACGTAGTTTGCTCTTGATCTGTATTGCATTTTATTGTATTGCCTATTGCTTATCAACGGGATTGTTATCTTGCTCTTCCTAGTTAGTTCGCACACAAATCCCGACCGTGCCACACGTTGTTATAATATTCAATTAAATCATATTTTCTATCTAAAACCTTCTGTTTTTACTTTATTAGTAATAATACAGTATTGTTATTGATTTTCAAAAAAAAAAAATTTGCTGCCCTCAAAATTTTTTTGTGTACATTTCATGACTAGTAGACACGAAAAAAGCAATAAAAATTTTCACTCTGTCTGTCCGCCGTACGCCGTCCGCCGTACGTCGACCGCCAAAATCCTTTGAAGGCTCGTAGCTCTCAAACCAGTGGAGCTATTAAATTTAATTTTTTTCTAGGAATAGACTGGGTAGACCCCTTGAATTGACATTATTTTCAGGAGCGGGTGTGTGAGGGGGAAGGTGGGGGAAGCGTTTTAGACGAAAAATTTTGGTTTCTACATCTCAGCAACCGCTTATGTTAGGAGACTGAAACTTGGAATTTCTATAAAGCTTTGATAGTGGACCCATTTGCAAAAAAATTTATGATATGGGTGAAGGGGTGTGGGAGTGAAGGGGGAAGCAATGCGTCCGAAACGCAAAAAAGTGGAGATCTACACATTCTAAAATCTATATCTCCTAAACCGTTAATAGCAAGCAGTTAAAACTTGACAAATATCTGTTGTTATACTAGGAGAGTAGATTGAAATTTTTGGGTGGGGTAGTGGCGTACGGGGGTGGGGGGTGAAATACTTAACATTACGATATCTCCCAAACCAGAGGCACCAGAAAAACAAAATTCGGTTTGGATATAAAGTGTAATAAATAAAGATTGCTCAAAGTAAAATCTTTGAAGGGGGCGGGGGAGTACGTAAGTGGAGGGGATAAGAATTTTTCAAAGATAACACGTTTCATATTTCAATAACAGTGCAAGATGGATGCTTGAAATTTTTACCAGAAGTAGGCCTAATAGAACCCTAGTAGGGAAAAAAAATTGGGGGTGTGGGTGTAGAGGGTGAGGGTGGGGAAGGGTGAGAAAGAAAAAGTTCCGATACTTATATCTTAAGAATCTATAACGATAGGAAGCTGAAACTTGGTATTTAGATAGAGCTATAGTAGTGGCATGGTGGAAAAATACATTTTTTTTAAGGGTAGTATGGTACGGTGGTGGGGGGTATTTTTCCTAACTTTAGAACGGCTTATGCTAAGAAGTTGAAACTCGGTACGTATTTGTAAATTAACCAGAAAAGTAGTTGTGATAAAAAAAAATTCGAATATTCATTGGCGTTCAGAGGGGGGAGGGGCAAAAAAAATTATCAGTATATATAAAATGCATATATTTTCACGATTTTCGCCATATCTACTAGGTCTTTTAAAATATTGAATTCATTTTTATTCTACGAATTCTTCATATGAATACCTAGAATGTGTTTTCAAGATTTTTTGAAATTCGACCCCTAAGAGGGTGTAAACTGGTTGTATACTTTTTCATGAATTCCACCATGTTTCTCAGGTCAGATCAGATATCGAATATCTTTTCACTTCCCCAGGCTTGTTTAATAATCACCTCTTTTTAAGTTTTTTATTTTTCAACCTCTAGACCGCATTCCGGAATATGACCCAATTATATAATTCATATGTTACACCCTTTTTTACCCGCTTTTTGTTAGGTTTTCAGTCATATAGTAACATATGCCGCATCCCCGAATAAACCACGTTCCGAACTTCTGCCGGAAAAATAATAAAGTTGCGCCCAGACTGTTGGCAGATTTTTATTATATCTCTCCCGATATAAGTTTTTCGACACACGTATTATTTAAGCAAAGATCGCTTAATTCTTTCAGAAAACAAACAAATTGATATCCTTCGAGATTTCGAATAACACTTAACAATAATATTGCTGCTTTAAGAATTGTGGACATTTTAAAATATTCTATGAATAGCTTTTCAATTGACTTTTGAAAATTGACGTTAATGTATGTTCTGCATAAGTCTCGACTACTGTGATTTTGAGGTAAGCTTAAATCTTAATAATTGGAAGAACTAAATTTACATAAAAATCATCGTGTTTTTTCCTAGTTTTTTGATGTATTTTCGTGAAAATGTATGGCGAGCTTTTAGAAAGCTCTCATGTACACTGCACACAGATAAAGACCCCGTTTCCGTGTAAGATCCGTACAGAAAAGGTACGTAGTCGGTGCTGGGGGTTTTGAACCCGACATGCACTTTCGACCGAACGTCCTGTTTGCTGTCATAATTTAATTAATGCTTAGCATAATTTTTTGTTAGCTTTAAGGCGCATACTTGGATCTAGAGTTTTGTTAATGAGGAGAATTATAAATTAAAATACATGATATTACAAACAAATTTTCAGTGCGACTACGCACATCAAATGTGTTACAACCACATTCCGAATTAAGTTGTTTTTAGATAGAAATAATAATCTACTTGAATAAAACTATCTATTTTGTTCTATCGCACTGTAATCACCACTGTAGTTTAAAGTTTTCTTTTAAATGAGAACACGCGGTGATGTAGAGTTAGGTAAATTTGTTTATTTAATAGGTACTCTTAAATCCAATATTCGTCTACATTTTATAAAGACCAAAAAATTAATACAAATTTCAAAGGCATCGGCTGTCTGCATACTAAAAAATTTGCTATACATGGAGTTCTCATTGGAACAATTCAAGCAGCGCAATTTGGCTTAAGAGTTTAGAACGGAAGTCTAGTTGACAATATACGCGTTAAGTACTGCCTTGATTCTCGGTTGAGTTTCCTTTTCACAGCGCAAACTTGGTCTACAAACAAGTATCCTCAAACAAATATTTAATGCTATGAAAGAGACACGAACCAACTTTCCGCGCTGTTTGTATAGTCCGATTACCGTTTTTCTGAACCAATTCAATTGAGCCGCTGGACAGTGGGTTTCTATATGTGGGATTCGGAACGCACCCTTCCGCGGCGAACTCATCCCACTTCACCAACAATGACGGCGAGGAATAGGTCCGGGCTTGCTGATGCTCGCTCTCTCGACCTGACCATCGAATACGACGGACGACGATCACGTGGATTCATTTTCAGTATTTTATATTTTAATTATTATTTCATTTCAACGCTTTATACTTTAATTATTCTTATTATATTTTCATTACATTATCATTCCGCACTCTTTTATTCCACAACGATTCCACAATTGGGGGCTCAACCTAAAAAAAGTAGAAACGGCTTCAGAACTATTTATATCGTGATCGTGAAAAGTGCAAAATTCTTTCTAAAACGCGTTATATTATAATTTAATTGGGTACAATACTTAAATAAAAAGTGAAGTGCGCGTACTCATAATGGGGAAAAATCGGAAATCGACGAGTACCAGAAGGCAGTCGGTAGATAACCTATCCGTTTCTTTCAACGAGGATGAATTAGCAAGCACGAGGAATTTTAGAAAGGAGCAAGAGTTACAAGCTTTAGAACTTAGGCTGAAAAATGAAAAAATCTTGCTACTGGAAAAGGAGTTAGAATTGACACGAGCAAGTACATCAAACGTGAATAGTAATAGCAGAAACAACGAAAATACAAATTTCTCATTTCGGGATGTTGAAAAATCACTACTACCGTTTCATGGGAATAACGAGTACCGGGTACAACAATGGCTTTCATCGTTTGAAGAATCAGCTGATACACTTAACTGGAACGATCGGCAAAAATTTGTGTACAGCAAACGGCTTTTGAAAGGTACAGCGGAATTAGCAGTACAATCGGCACCAGAAATTTTCGATTGGTCATCACTAAAAATGTTTTTGATCGAAACATTCGACGTGGAAGTGAATAGTGCCGAAATACACAAAATTATGGCAAACAGAGTACAAAAACATAGTGAAAGTGCTTTAAATTATTTTTTCGAGATGAAAAAAATTGCACTAACGGGTAAAATTGAAGATAGTGCAATAATACAGTATGTGTTAGATGGAATTCGAGGTGACAGCGCATCGAAAACCATTCTATACGGAAATTGTTACCACCCATGAAATACATTCCATATCACTTCCATTTACATTCAACCTTAGATAAGTAATCTAATACGGATAGGCTACCCTGTGTTCAAGCACACATTTTTTCGAGGCCAAAATTAATGTGACTGGTTTAAACAAATTTGCTTTCGAAGGGGTCTTGGTTGTCAAAAACACACGTGAAATAATTATAAAGGAATATTTTTGTTTCTTTTTATTGGTTGTCATTGTAACCTTGAACGGTTTGGAACCTGGCTCCAGTGGCGTAGCAAAATAACGTTATATTTGGGACAATACAAAAGCGTTAAAAAAAAGAGTTCACAACAATATAGGTAGCCTTCTCATTAAATTAATGATAGAAAAATGTGAATAGTGGTGCTTTTGCATCGAAGCATGGAAGTATATGGAATGGCTGATAACTTGACCTTTCGTAATGAAACCTGGTTGTGTTTGTGACCATTCGTTTTTGTATTAGTGGCAGCAGTGCAGGCCCACATAAAAGTTGTATTTTAAGAAGGGCAACTAAAAAGATTGTCAGGTAATTTCAAAATTATGTGATTGTTGATTTGATGAATTGTAGATTTAAATGTTTGATTACTATTTTCCATGAGACATTATTTTTGAAAAATTATAGTGAAAAAAATAGTAATAGGTATTTATTATTTAGGTATTTACATATATAATTACTTTTCTTTCATACCATGTCAATAACTGTCGGTATTGCTTGCGATTTCAACCGTTTGCATTTACCAAGAACCACTATATCACATTTTATAAAGTGATCCTCACAAATACAACATCATCATCAACTGCTGTGACGCGATCCAGTTTTAATCTTGTTCCGCTTGATATTCTATATCATCCTGCCTTAATCATTCAAGTTAACGTAGATCTTTCTATAAAAAATAATATATCATTTTCTAGTTTAAATTTCAAAATAGCTAACTTTGAACTTATCATACATAAGCTTTCTCTTATCGACTGGAATAGTGTCTTCAATGATCTGGATATCAATACTGCCGTTAACTTATTTTACGAACTACTCAATGAAGTTATTTATTGCAACGTTCCTAGTAAAGTGGTCTTTCATTCATCATATCCATGCTGGTACAGCAAAGAACTTAGAAAACGTATTATTGATAAGAAAATTGCTCATTCGAATTACAAATTAACAGGTTTATTTGAAGATTATAATATTTTCGCCAGACTGCGTTCTGATTGTAAAACTCTAAAAACATTCTTTTTATGAACAGTATATAGCTGGTATTGAAAATCACATTCCACACAATTTGAATTCATTCTGGAATTACATCAATTCACTGAAGTCAGATAACGTATTACCTAATCGCATGTATATGGATGATGTTTCGGCTAGTGATTCTGCTCTTTGCTAAACATTTTTCTAGTGTACTGATAGCACAATTTCTGTTAATTCTAATTTCTGTCATAATAAGTATAATTCTACTATAGTAATAGGTAACATTGAATTGTCCGAAGTGTTATATCGACTAAATAGCTTAGATGTATCCAAAGGCCCAGGGCCTGACAATATTCCACCGTTATTTCTTAACAAGTGTTCAGCGGTTTTAGCCTCTCCTCTCTGCACCTTGTTTAATCGTTCTCTAAGCTCAGGCATATTCCCTGAGGCATGGAAAGCAAGTTTCATTGTTCCAATTTTTAAGTCTGGTAATAAATCCGATGTAGCTAACTACAGGCCAATTTCCATTCAATCAACAAATGCCAAAATTCTCGATAGTTTTGTTACACAGAATATAACTCCATTGTGTGCTCATTTGATTTCTCCTTGTCAGCATGGTTTTCAGAAGTCTAAGTCCACTCTTAGCAATTTGACCGTCTACACGGAATACATAAACTCTGCACTCGAAGGTAAAGAGCAGGTTCATTCCATCTATACTGACTTTGCCAAAGCTTTTGACAAAGTAAACCATGTCCTACTTCTACAAAAACTCTACGCCATGGGTTTCACTGGTAATCTTTTTCACTGGATTACCAGTTACCTTTTTCAACGGACTAGTTGTGTTAAAATAAAGTCAAGAACTTCGAACTCTTTCACAATAACATCAGGTGTACCGCAAGGGTCACACCTTGGTCCTATTCTTTTCCTGTTATTTATTAACGACATGTATGATTTTTAAATGAGTGTTCTTTCTTTTATTTGCTGATGATTTAAAACTATACAAAGCAGTAAAAACGTTAGAGGATTGTCTCGTGCTACAGGCTAATTTACATGAACTCTCGTCCTGGTGTAACAAAAATCTTTTATATCTGAACATTGATAAATGTAAATTTATAACTTTTAAAAAAACCAGTCTTATTTTCAGTAAGCTACAATATAAATGGCACTCCGTTAGCTGAAGTCGGTATTATAAAAGACCTTGGAGTTTTCTTTGACTCTTCGCTTACATTCGTCCCTCATGTCACTAGTATTTGTAATGCTGCTAGAAGAATGCTCGGTTTTATTACTCGCAATACAAGGGACTTAAATAACATATATACACTGAAATGTTTATATTGCAGCTTGGTTAGACCCATTCTCGAATATTGTTCTGCGGTGTGGAATCCTTACTACCAGATTCACATTAATCGAATCGAGACAATACAACATAAGTTTTTGAGACTTGTCGCCTACAAGTTACACATTTCAACTGAGTGGATAGATTACGATTCTCTCATGGGTCAATTGCACCTAAAGTCTTTAAGCGATCGTCGAGAGCAATCTGAACTCATTTTTCTATTTAAAATTATAAATTATATAGTTGATTGTCCGTGTCTTCTTGAGTCTGTTAATTTTCGTGTTTCCAATGTTCGTACTCGGTGTCAATTTTCATTTTCCCTGCCAATGCACCAAACCCAATATGGTCAAAATAGTCCACTGTCAAGACTAATGAGAACCGGCAATAAATATAGTCATTGTATTGATTTATTTAATATTAATCTCGTGACATTAAAGTCACTCTTCCAAGTCTCATAGCTTTGTAATAACATTATTTTATACATATATTATTATTGTAAGGATTTATTCCGTAAATTAATTAATTAATAAATAAATGCCACTTTCGGTGTTTGGAGAGAAGCCTTGTTTTCCTATTGCTTCAAGCCACTTTTTTTTCAATGTTGATTCCGTAGGAAATCTAAAAATGATAAGTTTTGATTTGATTTTTTAGTGATTAATGTCCCAACGAAACGAGTGCATTACAAATACGTTTTAATTGAAGAAATAATTAATAACTGTTTGTATTTGCTATATGCACTATATGAAGTTGAAAAGCATTTCCTTCAAAGAAGAAATATTTTACACGCCGTCACTGCTTTCATATTCCAAAAAATGCTAAGAAGTTAACAAAGTTTGTATGCAAGGAAACTTTGATCAAAATGTACATTTTATAACATTAATTGAAATGCATTCTTCATTAATATTAACTACAGTAGAACTACAGATAATTAGAATCGGTTTACTTGCCTGAAGAACGATTTATTTTGCCGGAACTCTCTTCGGTTTCGGCAACCATCGAAAGAACACTTCATGTTTCTTTTTAAATAGTTTATCGCACGAATCACTGGCAGCAACAAATTTTACACAATGTAAATTTTATAATAGTTAATTTTTTTTACTAAAATCTTTACTGAAACTGACTAAAACACACAATTCGGTAAATTTTCCTTGAAACACTGTAACACGGTTGTAAACAAACTTGACATTTAAATCCCAAACACTAAACTTGCGTCATGCTTGCCATCTCACTTCCACTTCAAACTGCTATTTTTCCGTCTTCTTCTTTTGACACTGGAGAGCCGGGAAACCTCTAGTATCCCACTTGCTCTGCAGAACACTTTTCGGCTTTCTCTTTCTTTAAAAAAATTACGTTTACGTACACGAATTTTATACGTATCACCACCGCTTGCATCGAAGTGACGTGACGTGACGTGGTATAGGCAACATTGCTGTTCTGGTAGATCACATCATAGCCAAACAGCACTCAAAAATTATTAACACCAACTAGTACACTGCCATACCCGTCCCGATTTCTGCCCTCCCATCCCTAAGCTGACTGGATTGTACACTACAGTGTATTAAAGGGTAATCACCTAAGTCCAGTTCAGTTATAATAAAAAAAAAATTTTCATATTGAATCTATTCATAAGTCAGTGAACCTATCTTAGAGAACGACACATTTTCATTTCTTGCATGTAGACAGTTGTATCGGTATGAATAAATAGAATGAAAATTGACTGAAATATTTGCATAAAAGTGTTTTGTAAATGTTTGATCCTGAAAAGTTAGCAAATTTCACTTGTGCCACTATCAAAGCAAGGCAGCTTTGGGCACTGGGGGGCAGTGACCAATAGACCAAATTCCAAAACAATCGTCAATTAATGCTTGCACCGCTTCTTGGTCAAACCACCAGACGTCTCTTGCGACTATCATTAAACTAGTTTGTCCAAGAGAGGTATTGAGATTCAGAGTCGGACTCATAAATTAAGGAAACCAGTGCATAATATATCGAAACATCCCTGCAAGAAAATTATCGGGTAAGTCCGGCGGAGCTCCGCCGTAGCATTACCCGGTAATCTTTCAGTTAAAAAGTATAGGCCTCGGGACAAAATTAACTTTGTTGTGTTTGAGGCCTTGGAAAAATTATTTTGACTTGAATAGGTCAAAATAATTGAAGGATGGGTAAAGGTTCGGGACAGAATGGGCCAATTCCTCCTACGTCTGAATTGGTGGCTGAAGTCGAACGGAAGCGACACGCTTGCTGGCCGCCGGGACTACGGCAGTGTGGGGTGATTCTTGTTCTGACTTCAGACCATAAACCCTAGGCCTAGACAACAAAAATTTCGTGTCGGCTTACTCCAGGGTATTTAAAATGGAACTATTTTCCCAATAGGTCGTGAAAGACCAAGAAGCGGTGGAGTTGCGCGACTTCGCGACTTGTCAGGGCGCTCTGGTTTTGTTGGCGCCCTGCTCTGCCCACCCTACCTCAGCCACGACTGTCCTTTCAAACATTTCGCGTCGTGGCGCCTTGTTAAGGTTCGGGGCGAAGGAGCTAACCGCTCGGGTTCATACTATACAGGCTCTTCTAGCCTTTCATCATTTTACAACAACAAGAACCAACTCTAGAGTCCAAAATCAAAAAAAATAAATTTTGAAAGCGATATAAACCAAAAAAAACAAAGGAGGCAAAAAAAATTAATAATAGAAAAATAAATCAACTTACCCCATTTTCGTGATTTTTCTTTCGTAATAAATATTTGTTTATATTTCTACTTATTATTTGTTGTTTTTTTTTTTTTTAAATTTCGTCCCGTCCTGTCATGTCATGTCTCTTATTAATTTAATTTAATTCGTATTTTTTTTTTTTTTTTTGTAAAATTCATTTTAATTTTTAGATTTGTATTTCTTTATAAAATTCAGTTTAATTTAAGATTTTTATTTCTTTATATTTATTCATAATTATCTTTTTTTTTTTTTTTGGTTGTTGCGTGTATTTAATTTCTTGGGTGTCTTAATGTATTTTTTTTTTTTTATTTTGTTCGTTTTTTTTCCTTTTTATTCGTTCGCGTTCAATTTGCTACGCCACGATCATCGCATGTTTCTGAACCGAATCACCGAGCTCTTTAATCAACCTGGTCGCGATTTAAATTTTATCACAGGTAGCGTATCGAACTTAATTGACCAATATCCAGGTCGTATATATCAATTAAAAAAAATTAAATTTATTTTGATCGCAGCCGCATCAGAAAATAATCGCTATCCTGGCAGAACCGCGTGCAGCGATCTCGAAAGGGATTAAGACAAAAACTTCTCGGGGTGGGGCGGGGGGGGGGGAACACTTCTCTGAGATTCTTATCAATTGCACTTTCGATATCCGAATTTGGTTAATTTCAAGCACTTCACGGCGACAACATCTTATCGTATTGCAATTGGAAGCCGGAACTTCGTTTCACCCGGCGAATTCTCGTTGCACTCCCGTTTACCAATATATCGCCCAGTTGGCCTTACTTTTCACGAACCGTCCGACCCGAATGCAATTTTCCGGACGTTTTTTCTTTTACCGGTCTGTTATCCGGATAGTATTGGCGTTTTGTTTAACACAAAAATTACTTCCTATTGTGCCAGTGCCAGTGCCAGTGACAGTGAACGAATTCAGGTTATCGTTGACGCGACGTTTTTAACCACCCGAGGAAAACCTCAGAGAAACGACAACGATACTAAATTTCTCATTTGTCGTTTATGCGAGGAAAATTGGACCGAAAGCAAAACTCCACATGCAGCACGTCGCCAAGCCAAAAAAACTCCCGCTATCCAGCCGGCATCTACCGAGCAACGGTACCCTTCCCAGCCAAGCCGGTTTCGGTTGTTCGTTCCAGTGCTCACAAATGCGTTCGGTATTTTACCAACAATCGAACGCACCTGTAAGCACCGGAAACAATATTCCGGCGACACTCAACAACTTATATACTTCGTATCGGTGTGCGTACGTGTGATTCGCGACCTCTATCTCCATCTCTTTCACTCCTAGTTAACGGTACCCTGTAGTTACCTGGCAAAATAACCCAATGCCTTGCAGTCAAGGCGAGGCCAGTACGATTTAACCGGTAAATGACAGGGTAATGGTACCCTATAATTCTTGCGACGCAGAAAAATAAGTAAAATTTTTGGGTAGTCGGATGGCGCGTGCTACTAATATTTATTGCATATGTAATAAACACTAGCAGCACGCGCCATACCTGCAAGAAAGCGCTACCGAGTTGCAGGTTGGCCTGATGTGATGATCGCATAATTAAAAAAAAAAAAAATGTGACAAAGCATCTCCCAGGTTTGAAGGTTCAAATTCGAATGGCTCAGGTCGCAGTCGCTCATCATTTCAAGCGTGCTTTGACAGTTGCACAAGTATATAAAGAAGAGTTACATCCACTAGAAGAAATTTCTAACACAAGAAAAATTCTGGTGTCACTGTATGGAATCTTCTGAATGTGTTTGTACTTTCGGTAGCGATTTCTTGCAGGGTGTATGGAATCTTCTGAATGTGTTTGTACTTTCGGTAGCGATTTCTTGCAGGGATACTCTCGATTAGAATCAAACACATGGAGAGTAACAATCGAAATCGTAAAGGATACCGCGTAGAATTGTGGTTTTGTGGAGGATCAATGTTGGTGAAATTGAAATGCGGTGCATATTTAGATTCATGGGTTGTCAATCGAAGCTAAAATTGACTGATAATTTTCGAATTTCATTTATTATCACTAATATTACATTAGTAGTAGTAGATATTGCATACTACAATAAAAGAAAAAGAAATTTGTAAGTTATGGAAAAAAAATCATAAGTAATAAAGCTCTCTTTCGAGCTCTAATAGAGTGATTCTCGAGATATGGAACTCGGAACCCCTACAATTTTTTCCCATATAAATTTTAAGATTCTATCTTAAACAGCTCTTGAAATATGAGACGTGGTTCTTTAGAAAAATTCCCCCACTTCCTTGCTTCTCTGTCGGCATTAACGGTTTACGGGAAAGACTCAAGAATATCTCGATCATTGTCAAGCAATTCGGAGGTATTGTTTTTTCTCACACACTTCACCAATATCGACAATTTTTTGCGAACTATTCAAATTTTATGTTGTATTAATTTCAAGTTTCAGTTTTTTAGTATAAACGGTTAAGAATATCTAAAACCTTCGCTTACAACTGACCACAAAAAAAGAAGAAACGAGAATCTACTCGGTTTACACACTGAAAAAAATTCAGCTTACAAGGAAAACAAAACGATTCCACAACCAGCTTTCGAACTGAATGTGGCTTAAGGGAGATCATCTGAGTGGAAAATTCTTGTCTTAAGAATGTTGTCTGTAAATTTCATATTGAAATTCCATTAATTGTGGAAGTTATGGGCAACTAACCGGAGTTGGCCCTTCGCGAATTCTCATTCAAACGCGATTATCTCAAAACATACTTTTCAAAAACGGTTCCCAAAATCTTCGGAAAACGGAGCAGCCGATTTCTTCAAAAATTTCACAAATTATTTTTGAATAGGTTTTTTCCTTCGCTACGTAGGATTTTTTTTAAACGTATTTACTTTTTTTTTATATCAAGCCAGAAAGGTCGATAATTGAGTATAAAAACTGAAAATAAAGGTCAATCGGCCGCCATTTTGTGAAAAAAAACCCCACGTAGCGAAGGGCATCATACTTTACATTTTCAGAATCATTTTCAAATTTTTGTTTTGGATCAACCGCCTGCATGTAATCGTGGCAGCCACAGAGCGTGCGAGCGACAGAAATTCTTTAGGCCGACCCTGACAGCAGCGCCCCTAGTTGATATATATTTATAAAAAAAATTATTAGCGTACCTCATCATATATACTTTCGAATAAAACCAACCTGGATAAAATCGAGCAAATACTATATAAAATATAATATTTTTGAGATAATAATTTCCAAACTTCACTTAATTTTTCTGCTTTCTACTCAGATGATCCCCCTTAAAGCAGGGAGATAGTGTAGCACCCATGCTTTTCAACTTGACACTAGAGAATATCATTCGAAAAATCCTAGTCAACACTAATAGGACTCTACTACGTCAATCTTGACTCTGCCATATAGTGGAGTATAATTTGAGTATAGACAATTTCATATATCTTGAGACTAATCTAGAAAAAAACAGCAACGAAACGAACGAAATCAATCGACGATGATCCCTAGATATACTGGAGACGACAAGACGCCTTGTTTGTATGAAACACTTTAAAGCATTTTGAATCGAAATTGTACATTTTTGCATGAAGCGTTTCATGTCAGGTGGAAGTGAAGTGCAAATAGTAACCTAGTATTTAAAGGTCTCTATGGCTATAACTATCAAAGCTTATCAATTCAAACATTTGGGTCATTCCATCTAGAATCGCCAAAAATGACAAAATTTGTGACTTACCATCACCGATTTTTCGAAAATTTATGTACTCGAAGAATTAGTGAAGAAAAAAAATATTATGATTTAAATTTTTTTTTTATCTCATTTTTTCATTAGTTATAGTATGTTAAAAATTTCCCGAAAATTGTGTCCGCGTCCTCTTCGAAAATTCATATCTCTGGTACTTAGTCTTTATCGTACAATAATAAAGTAGGACTTATTTTAAAGTGCAAGGTTGTCGCAACATAAAAATAATACAAATAAAAATTATCCTTGCAAGTTTTTTTTTAAGGATAACGACTTTGCCTATCCTTGAATATCTCAATCTCGACTAGGAGACCGTGGTCAAAAACGTCAAAAACGTCCTCAGCACTAGGGAAGGATCTAGCGAGGATGCTTACATATATCGTCAGCCTATGCTATTGGGTGGACTTGAATAGAAGTGTCCTTTTAGTGTCGACCAGGGCTTTTCGGAGTACATTCTCTAGTGCCAAGTTGAAAAGCGTGGGTTCTAGACCATCTCCCTGCTTTAAGTCACATTCAGTTCGAAAGCTGGTTGTGAAATCGTTTTGTACTCCTTGTAAGCTGAAGTTTTTTCAGTGTGTAAACCAGGTGGATTCTCTTTAAGTGACTGTGGTGGTAAGCGAAGATTTTAGATATTCTCAACCATTTATACTAGAAAGCTAAAACTTAAAATTAATCTATCTATCTATCTATATCTATCTATCTATCTATATGTATCTATCTATCTATATCTATCTATAACTTCTATCTTCTATCTATATATATAAAAGAGGATGTCTGTATGTTTGTATGTATGTGGGTGGGTGGGTATGTTCCCTATAGACTCCTAATCCGCTGAACCGATTTTGATGAGATTTTCAGGGAACGTGTAGAGTAGTCCCGGGATGGTTCCTGTGAAGTTTGGTCCAGATCGAATGAAAAACAAAAGTTTTTTTTAACATTTTTCAAATTTTTTCGCGGTTTTAGTACCCTGGTGTTCTAATGGTTTGTTTCCGCTTTCCTATACTGTTCATCCGATATCGATGAAACTTCGCTGATATATTGAGCACACGCCCGCGAAGGTTTCTGCGTTAACAAAACCATTTTACAATTGGTGCTACAAGAGTTAATTCAACATTTAAGAGTATTTCAAATGATTTAGCGGCAGTTCGTTCGTTTTCGGTGCATTAGTTTCATTCCTACTACTAAATGGTAAAGTTGGAGATGTATGGTGGATAGAGGATAGTGGCTGGAAGATGAAGGACGCTGGATAGAGGATGAAGGTTGGTGGACGGTAGATGGTAGATGAAGGATGGTGGATAGAGGATGGTCGATGGTGGATGAAAGATGAAGGATGAGAGATGGTGGGTGGAGGATGGTAAATAGAGGATGGAGGATAGAAGATTGAGGATGGTGGATGATGAATAGAGGATGGTGGATAAAGGATGTGGGATGGTAGATAAAGGATGTGGGATGGTAGATATAGGATGGTAGATATAGGATGGTAGATGATGGATATAGGATGATGATAGAGGATGGATGGATGGAGGATGGGGGATGGTGGATAGAGGATGGAGTATGAAAAATTGAAGGATGGTGGATGGTTCATAGAGGATGGTGGATAGGGGATGGAGATGGTGGATATAGGATGGTAGATAGGGGATGGAGATGGTGGATATAGGATGGTAGAAGATGAATAGAGGATGATGGATGGAGGATGGATGGATGGAGGATGGTGGATGGAGAATGGAGGATTTTAGATGGAGGATGCAGGATGGTGGATGAAGATGAATGATGGTGGATAATGGATAGGAGATGGTGAATGGTGTACGGAGGATGGAAGATGGAGAATGATGAATGGTGAATGATGAATGGTGAATCTAGGATGGTTGACAGAGGATGGTGGAAAGGGGATGGTGATATAGGATGGTAGATGATAGATAGATGATAATGGATGAAGTATGGATGGATGAAGGTTGGAAGATGGTGGATAGAGGATGGAGGATGGTAGATGGTGGATGGGGAATGGATTAAGGATGGTGGATAGAGGATGAAGGATTGAAGATGGAGGATGAGGGATGGTTGATAAAAGATGGAGGATGGAGTATGGAGGATGGAAGATGGTGGATGGAAGATGGAGGATGGAAGATGGAGGATGGTGGATGGATGATGGAGGATGGGCGATGGAGAATAGTGGATGACGGATAGAGGGTGGGAGATGGAGGATAAAGGATGGAGAGTGGTGGATGGAAGATAGTGGCTGGAGGGTGGTGGATGAAAGATTGTGGATAGAGGATGGAGTAACGGAAGCAACGAGAAAAATCGGAACATCAGGAGAAACAGGAGCAACGGGGGAATCAGGACCAATGGATCAACGATAGAAACGGGAGCATCTGGAGGAACAGAACCAATGAATCAACCGGAGAAACGGGATCAACGGGAAAGACGGGAGTAACAGGGGCGATAGAACAACTTGAGCGTAGCTGTGGTACGCGGCTATCTATATACATAAAAGAGGATGTCTGTATGTAGGTGGGTATGTTCCCTATAGACTCCTAATCCGCTGAACCGATTTTGATGAAATTTTCAGGGAACGTATAGAGTAATCCCGGGATGGTTCCTGTGAAGTTTGGTCCAGATCGAATGAAAAACAAAAGTTTTTTTTAACATTTCTCAAATTTTTTCGCGATTTTAGTACCCTGGTGCTCTAATGTTTTTTTTGCGCTTTCCTATACTATTCATCCGATTACGATGAAACTTCGCTGATATATTGAGCACACGCCCGCCAAGGTTTCTGCGTTAACAAATTCATTTTACAATTGGTGGTACGAGAGTTATTTCAACATTTAAGAGTATTTCAAATGATTTAACGACAGTTCGTTAGTTTTCGGTGTATTAATTTCATTCCTATTACTAAATGGTAAAGTTAGAGATGGATGGTGGATAGAGGATAGTGGCTGGAAGATGAAGAATGCTGGATAGAGGATGAAGGTTGGTGAATGGTAGATGAAGGATGGTGGATGGTGGATAGAGGATGGAAGATGGTGGATGAAAGTTGAAGGATGGGGGATTGTGGGTGGAGGTTGGTAAATAGAGGATGGAGGATAGAAGATTGAGGATGGTGGATGATGAATAGAGGATGGTGGATAAAGGATGTTGGATGGTAGATATGGGATGGTAGATGATGGATATAGGATGATGATAGAGGATGGATGGATGGGGGATGGTGGATAGAGGATGAAGGATGAAAAATGGAGGATGGTGGATGGTGGATAGGGGATAGAGTTGGTGATATAGGATGGTAGAAGATGAATAGAGGATGATGGATGGAGGATGGATGGATGGAGTATGGTCGATGGAGAATGGAGGATGGTGGATGAAGATGAATGATGGTGGATAGTGGATGTTGGATAGGAGATGGTGAATGATGGATGGAAGATGGAGGATGGAGAATGATGGATGGAGGATGGTTGACAGAGGATGGTGGAAAGGGGATGGTGGATGGTAGATGATGGATAGATGATAATGGATGAAGTATGGATGGATGAAGGTTGGAAGATGCTGGATGGGGAATATATTAAGGATGGTGGATAGAGGATGGAGGATGAAGATGGAGGATGAAGGATGGTGGATAAAGGATGGAAGATGGAGGATGTAGGATAGAGGATAGTGGATAGAAGATGGAGGATGGAGGATGGTGGATGACGGATATAGGGTGGGAGATGGAGGATGGAGGGTGGTGGATGGAAGATAGTGGATAGAGGATGGAGTAACGGTGGCAACGGGAGAAATCGGAGCATCGGGAGAAATAGGAGCAACGGGAGAATCATAACCAATGGATCCACGAGAGAAACTGTAGCAGCGGGAGGAAAGGACCAATGGATGAACCGGAGAAAGGGGATCAATGGGAAAGACGCGAGTAACAGAGGCGATAGAACAACGTGAGCGTAGCCGCGGTTCGCGACTAGTCTATCTATATATATAAAAGAGGATGCCTGTTTGTATGTATGTGGGTGGGTATGTCCCCTATAGACTCCTAATCCGCTGAACCGATTTTTTCAGGGAACGTGTAGAGTAGTCTCGGGATGGCTCCTGTGAAGTTTGGTCCAGATCGAATGAAAAACAAAAGTTTTTTTTAACAATTTTCAAATTTTTTCACGATTTTAGTACCTTGGTGCTCTGATGGTTTGTTAGCGCTTTCCTATACTAATCATCCGATTACGATGAAACTTCGCTGATATATTGAGCACACGCCCGCGAAGGGTACGAGAGTTATTTCAACATTTAAGAGTATTTCAAATGATTTAGCGGCAGTTTGTTCGTTTTCGGTGCATTAGTTATTCATTCCTATTACTGAATAGTAAAGTTGAAGTTGGATGGTGGATAGAGGATAGTGGCTGGAAGATGAAGGATGATGAGGGATGTGTATAAAGGATGGAGGATGGAAGATGGAGGAGGGCAGATAAAGGGTGGGAGATGAAGGATAGAGGGTGGAGGATGGCGGATAGAGAATGGTTGATGGAGGGTGGTGGATAGAGGATAAAGTAACGGAAGCAACGGGAGAAATGAGAGCAACGGGAGTGACAGAAGCATCGGGAGAAATAGAAGCAATGGGAGAATCAGGACCAATGTATCAACGAGAGGAACGGGAGAAACAGGACCAATGGATCAACTGGAAAAACAGGATCAACGGGAAAGACGGGAGTAACAGGGGCGATAGAACAACGAGAGCGTAGCCGCGGTAGGCGGCTAGTATAAGATAAAACTTGAATAGTTCGCAAAAAATTTTCGTTATTAGTGAAGAGTGTGAGTGAGAAAAAACAATACCTCCGAATTGCTCGAACGCTGAGATCGAGATTCTAGAGTCTTTCTCGTAAACGGTTAATGTGAACAGGAAGTGAAGCAAAGAAGTTGGAGAATTTTTCTAAAAAATCACGTCTCATATCTCAAGAACTGCTTAAGATAGAAGCTTAGAATTTATACGGGATAAATATGTAGGGCTTCCGAGTTTCATATCACGAGAATCGCTGTATTAGAGTTCGAAATAGAGCTCCATTACTTACAAATTGCTCTTTCATATATTGTAGTATATAATATCTGCTACAAATAACTACTTGTAGATAATATCGAACCTTACTGGTCAATTTAAAGTCGAAATGGGTCAATATTAAAAATTGTTTGCTGACAACCCCCCCCCCCCCCCCCCTGCAAAAACATACCGCAAAAAATGTTATCTTTTATCTAGTTTTGTCTATCTACATTCTCATTGCTACCCTCTTGCACTTCCCCTTGTAATCCTGTGATCAAATATGTTAAAATAAAAAAGTGGGTGTGCAAATTCAGTGACCTTCAATGTACACAGAATGAATACATTTGTCTACTGCTTATGTTATATGTTGAAATTGATGCGCCGACTTTGAAAAGTATTTACAATAAAAGCAATCTCAATTATATAACTGTAATGTTGGTCCGGTTTAATATCATCACCAAATGATTTGTTATAAATATCATATTTTTATTTGCAGGTACCAAAGAATCAATTGATGGCAAACACCTAACCGAAGCAATTCGCCAAACTTTAGAAAAAGATGTCACTAAGCAATCTATAAAAAAAGTTGAAGTGAAAAATACTGCACTGAACGAAGAACGTATCACAGAATCTATGACAATAGAATCTGATTGCAGTAGTCACAAAGAAGCTCTTAAAATCACAAAATCGACTGTAATGGAATCTAAAGATGATAGTAGAAAAGACACGACCGAAGAAGATCTGCAAAAACGAAGCAAAATATGAAGAAAATTCCACATTAGTCTCATGAACATTAAATTTAAATTACAGAATCGGATTGCCATAATAGTAAATTCGTTTGTTCATGTTAATTATAAAAATTCTGTTAACTACGAAAACGGCGTTAAGATATAAATTAGGGGTACGAACTATGCGAATCTTAATGACTGCTTTGTGATATTTCGTTTGAGCAGATTTTATTGTAATATGAGTAAGTGTAATTAAATTTTTTGTTATAACATACATTGAAAGTGAAGTATTTTATTAAATTTGTTGATAGTCTTTCACGATTAAGGGCTCATATCACCCTCCGGGCGCTGAAAAACGAGTAAATTTGAAAAATTATTCACCCGTATTGCGAATGTCGCGGTCACTGCACTTCGATGCCGATGCGAAGTGTCACGTCGATCGAAAAAAGCGATTATGTAACTCCATCGACGTGACTCAATGGCATTGCCATATTGATATGTATGTATCAGCTGTAAATTGCGAATTTAAGGTCTTGTATGCCTTCGCTTACAACAATTTTAACGTTATTTTTCTGCAATATTAAATGCTACATTCAAATTTAAGATGCGGATAATGCTTTTTTTCTACAGTAGAAAAGCTATACATCATGTTCAGCCCATTTGTGGCTCTCACTTCTGCTTGCATCTCGTGACGGTAGTCCCAAAGAATTTGACCGTGCCGAAAATTCGAGCCATATTTCTGTAATGTGTGTCGATCTACACCACTTTTAATGACGATTACTTGTTGCGAATCCAAAATAAGGAAAGAAACATCTTTTTGTCAAATATATACTTGCATTTTTGCATCGACGTTAATTTTCTTCAGGCGTCACGGACTCGGAATGTCATCGACGAAAAATGACGATCAAAGTGACAACGGTCGATGACAATCGACACTCACAATCGCCTTTTCATGCGTCGATATCGAATTGGCATCGAAGTGACGCGACGTGACAATCACAATACGGTCGATTATAAAGGTCATGTGGTGAAAAAAAAATTGATTAGTTCACATATCTTACTAACTATTCAACTATAATAAAAAATTATTATTTTTTTTTATTAATATTAACATTATTTTTTACGGGTATAAATAGACTACTGACGAAAACTACGGCGCCTCCTTGTCGGCATCATAACTTCACCAAAAATAATTCAATTTGCAAAAATTAAAAAGAATCTTGTGAAAGAATGTAGTAGTTATAGGGTGACGGAGGTTTTTTTTTTTTTAAATAAAAAAGTTACAGTATTTCAAACATAAGAAATCATTTTTTTTAAAAAAAAGTTGCATTTAATAATTTATAAAAAATTGTCTAACTAAAAAATTAAAAAAAGCTCTCGTCACCCCATAGAGAAAATAGTTATCAAAATTTAAAAAAAAAAAAAGTTGAAAAATATTGAAAATTGACTGAGTTATCGTGCCGACACTGGCTGAAAACATAGTTTCGAGAAAAATGCGTTTAAAGTTTGTGGTAGGTGCAACGTGAACTTACGGCCAGTCTCCCATTCCAGCTTCGTACTGTACGCTCTCTTCCTCTTTTACCTTCGGGTTTTTACAGATGGTCCTATGAATGACCTTGTTTTTTATGATACTCGGCACATTAATCGGAGTGCTCACAGAGCACTGCCTGATCGGTATACATGCTAGACGACTGGGAGCCGACGCAAATGATCTTAGTCGTAGCTGCGGTGACCCAGGAGTGGAGGAGTCAATCTTTCACGTCCTATGTGAGTGTTCGGCCCTATCGAAAACGAGAAGACGGAACCTCGGCGCTTATTTCCTCGATGACCTCGGTGATATTGATAAGGGAAAGCTATGTAACATAGCTATCTTTATAAAATCCACTAAATTGTTTTAGGTTTCAGGAGTTATTCAAACTTGTTGGGTCGTCGTTGCGCACGGCATAATTCCGACTGGGCAGCAACAAGTGCGATCAGAATCCAAATTTTTTCCCATTGGTTTGTGATCGTGATTGTAGCTTCCGACCGAGCGAAACGGGTGTTGAATTTGTCGCGAAGGGCGACCCAGTAAATTGCATGACGCTGTGTTTGTGTGCGATGTATACCGAAAAGGTGTAAGTAGGTCACGGCGGCATCAAACAACAGCTGCAACGAGATAAAAATTTCGATGCCATAATTGGTAATGCGAAGGGCGAATCGTGTTTCGGGTGTGTGGTGGTGTAGAGAGTGCGTGCCTAGAGTTCTCGTGGGGCGGTGTGAGGTGCTGGAAATTGTTCGGTTACGGCTAAAAGAGAGGTTGTTGGGGTTTTGGATACCGAACGTTGAGGAGTGGATGCGGACCAGCCAGAAAATGTGTGAAGTGAATTGAAGTCTTAAAGAAATCTAGCGAGTATTAAACAAGAATGTGTTAGTTTTTATTGCAAATTCGCAACAAACCTTTTGTTTTTCTAATTAATGTTTTAGTTAAGTTCGTTGCAATGAATATAGTAAAAAGGTGTGCTTGAGGGTGTGATAAAATCAATAGTAAAATTTTTTTTTGTGTAAATACCATCAAGAAGCATGCAATGGTGTGAAATGCAGCAACTCTAATACGAGTGTAGCGCGTGTGTTGTACAAGACAGAAGGAAAGTGCTGCCAGGTCCGCACAAAAAAAAAAAAATGATTTAATCTCGTTGGAAGGTTTTTTTTGTGCTTTTCAATTTGAGTTGTTTTTTTCGGCTACGTTTTGTGGTGCATCGCTTTTTCGGGCGGGTTTCGTTTTCGTGTTGGTCTTTCGCATAATCGACAAAGTGCAATAGTTTGTTGTGTTAAAACAAAACAAAAGGATCCAAAACTTCGTGAGTTCGGGTGTGGCTCGCTGCGCATTAATTAAAATATACACCCCAAAATAAAAAGAAACGAATTATACAAATAATGAAAAATTGAGTGAATTAAACGAATTATACAAATAAATAAATTTGAAATTAAAAATTTAATAAAAAAATTAAAATTGAATTAATAAGACATGACGCGACTAGGACGGGACCAAATTTTTAAAAATACAATAAAAATAAACGAAAATTTAAACAAATAAAATTTTAAAAAGAAAAAAAAAAATTAAAATAATTAACACAAAACAAAAAAAATCAAAAACCGCCAGAAATAGTAATGGGGTGAGTTTATTGTTCTTCTTTTATATACATATTTGCTTTTCTAATTTTTCTATATTTTGATTTCTTTTGCTCATATTTTCTTGGTTTTAGGAATTTTTTTTTTGTATGGCTTTTTTTTATGCTAGTTTCGGCTTGTTTTTTTATTGGATCTGCAAAATGAGTAAAGGCTAGAAAGAGCCATATAAAATGAACCTGAGCGTCTAGCTCCTTAGCCCCGAACCTCAATAAGGGGCCATATCGTGAGAATTGTTTTAGGACAGATATGGCTGAGGTAGGGTGGGCAGAACAGGGCGCCAACAACACCAGAGCGCCCTGACAAATCGCGAAGCCGCGCCAATCCAACCGCTTCTTGGTCTTTCACGACCTCTTGGGAAAATAATCCCAATTTTTTTACAATTCCCTTGGATAAGTCGGCGCTGACAATTTTTGTTGTACAGGCCAAGGGTTTATGGTCTGAGTCGGAGCAAGTACCACCCCCCCACACTGCCGTAGCTAGTCCCGGCCGCCAGCAAGAGCGTCGCACCAGCAAAGACTCAGCCACCAATTCGGACTTAGGTGGAATGGGCCCTTCTGTCCCGAACCTTCTTTTTCCTTTCGACTATTTTGACTTTTTCAAGTCGAAATAGTCCTTCCAAGGCCTTAAACACAACAAACTCAAACGGGGAGCACAATGGACGAGGAGTAACGTCTAAGTGAAGGTGGATGATAGCATCACCACCCCTTATACCATACCATACCAATGTACATATATTTATTTATTTGAACACCCGACGCACGAAAAAAATTAGTAGCTGACGAAACAGACACCAAAGCACACAAGAAGCATATAATACAAAATTGGTTATGACTTGTGATTAAGATATTCGAAATAAAAAATAGGAGAACTGAAGTAAGAATATATATAAAGAAATCTAGGAAAATAAAATAATATGAAATCTTAGCCTATGAGCGCCGAAGACGGCTACCAACTCTTGCGCTCATTTTGCCATTTTTATAAAATCGCCTACAAACGCAGTTCCGATTTCATATTATGTATGGTTCAAAACCAAATCACGAAAAATCTCCAAGAACATAACAACTGCATAATACGACTTGACCGCGCTTCGGAGTATGACCCTATTACGTAACTTATATGTTATATGGGCAGCGGCGTAAGCATTCTTGCGATACTCTATTTTAACCGCTTTCTCGAACTTCATTGTTTTTCAATACCACACAAGCTGGGAAAGAAACCTGCCTGCATGCTGGGAAAGAAACATTCTAAAATCCATATCTCCCCTAACGATTGATGTAAAATGGCTGAAACTTTTTAGATGTCTTAAAAAATACCAGGAGATTAGAAAAGGGTTTAACATTTTAACGGGGGGGGTAAGGTATGGGGTTGCGGTTCAAAAACTTTGGATTACAATATCTGACGACTCAATTGTGACAGGAAGATAAAATTTGAAGTCTACTGAAGTGCGGAAGTGGGGGTACAGAAATTTTCTTTAAAAAAAAAACTTAAATCCTAAGAACCGTATCAGATATTATCTTGAAAATTTTACAGGGGCCAGGAGAAACACATTTTTAGCGGAAACAAACATTTTTATATATCAGAAACAGCTTATGCTAGAAAGTTGAAGCTTTGTACCTATATGTAGATCTGCTACTAGAGTCACTAAATTAAAAAAAAAAAAAAACATGTGTGTGCAGTGCACACGCGGTAAAAGTGAAACCTTCGGAAAACTAAACAGTGAGAGAATGAGACGGATGTAGTATCAGGAGTGGGATAGTTATAGGGTTTATTTATTATAATATTAGTAGCAAGTTTAAAAATTATTGTACATTTTATTATTATTATTATTATTCAGTCTCCGATTTTAATAAATGACACGAGTGGCTTATGATAACTAAAGTATGAAATAAATGGTTTGGCTTGAATTTGATCAATATATCTTTGAAATACAGCGTCAATTACTGTTTTCGATCTTGTTGTCAATTCAGTGCGACTGCTGGACATTTTTAAATTCAGTTTGATGTTGAGAAACTGAATCAAAGGGACCGCCGCATCCAATGCAAAATTCACATTAAGATCTCCACTCAGAATCATCGGAATTTCATCGTAATCTTTTTTAAGAATCCCTGATATTTCTGGTGTGTACTTTTGCAAATTCTCGTAGATGAATTCAATAGTTGCATTTATTGATTTGTTGGGAGAAATGTAGATTGCCACAATTATTATTATACTGATTTATTATGGTCCAATCTGCTTTCACAAGCACTTATTTCTCCCACTTTAGAACGCTGAACAGACAATGATTGCATTTGTTGTGCATTGAGATTTATTTGTGGAATAACAACATGGTCTCCGTCATTTATATTATGGTAGATTGCAACGCCATTTTCCATTTTTCATTTTCCATTTTCGATTTTCCATTTTGGATTTTGGATTTTGTATTTTTTATTTTGGATTTTCCATTTTCCATTCTCCATTCTCCATTTTCCATTTGCCATTTTCGATTTTCCATTTTCGATTTTCCATTTTCGATTTTCGATTTTCGATTTTCCATTTTCGATTTTCGATTTTCGATTTTCCATTTTGGATTTTGGATTTTTTATTTTGGATTTTCCATTTTCCATTCTCCTTTCTCCATTTTCCATTTTCGATTTTCGATTTTGCATTTTCCATTCTCAATTCTCCATTTTCCATTTTCCATTTTCCATTCTCCGTTTTCCATTTTCCATTGGGGGATTTGCAAACCTAAAAAATCGTACCATACCATAAAAAAAATCGTACCGAGGGAGATTTCATCGTACAATTCACTTTAATGTTAAATGTTATCAGTCAAATACACTCAAATGAGTCATTTTTCATGCATTTTTTTTATGGTGATAAAAAAATCGCATCATTTTAAGATTTTGACATGATACTATTACAACTTTCAAGTGCTGTCTATACTCTAGATGAACATATAGAGTATTATAAGTTTAATCCAGCCCGAAAAGTTTGTAACGCATAGAACCGAGCCTCGGACGAAAAAAAGTTATATATATTATTTTGTGTTTATTTTTGGCCAAAACCCCCAAATCCGTTTGCTGTCCGTCCGTCCGTTAGCACGATAACTCAAGAACGCGTTGACCTAGGAAGTTGAAATTTTGTAACAACTTGTAAAATGGAAAAAGTAAGGCTAAGTTCGTTAATGGGCGATATCCTTCCACTCCTTCGGGTACCTCCCATACAAGAGGCCTTGAAACACGTTTTTACAATTATTGCTCGAATGCTTCAAGTTAGGAACTTGAAATTTTGCATACTTAAGGTTTACAATGTTTGAATCGAAAGTTCCGAATATGATGCAAATCGAATGAGTCCTTCGTGTATCAGCCTAGAAAAGTCCTTCAAAAATGTATGCTTGTTACTGAATCCACTATAACTCCAGAACGAGTTGAAGCAGGAATTTAAAATTTTACAGGAATAACTTTTATACCAAAGCCAAGACGGAGTTCATTAATTAGCGCCATCCGTTGATTCCTTCGGATAGCTGCCATACAAAAATCCTTAATAAACATGTTCACCAATATTGAACGATAACTTTAGAACGCTTTAAGTTACGACTTTGAAATTTTATACACATTAATTTTATAATAGTCGCAGCTGAAACTATTAATATGAAAAAATCCCATAAGTCCTTCATGTATTTGCCATACAAAAATTCTGTAAAATGTCATAACTTACTTTATGGAACTCACTATAAATCAAAAAATCGAGTAGCCACTATACAATAGTTTCTACCTGTAAGTAAAAGGTCATGTAATAATTGCTTGTGCACTCCTCATTAACCAAATCGATCCATAACTTTTTGAGCTACAATAGGAGCAGATTTTGAAGATCTAGTTTTGAGATAATCGCGTTTAAAGGTTCAATACGAAAAAATTATTAGTTTTAGTGACTTATCGAATCATTGATTCCAGGAGCATATAAGAAACCTGCAACTTCTAACTCACTCACACCGTCACTTGTATTCCCCTCGCATATATCTGTGAATTCATTCCCTTGATAATATCGTTTCTTAGAACATTTTCGAGCTATATTACCTTGCGTTCCTTTAGGATAGTTTGGCAAAAAAGTTTCATTATAATTTTTTATTTCGACATACATGTGGTTCAAAAATCATACATTTTGCGTACGATGAAGGGTTCTCATCGTACATCGTACATAAGGCTGAAAAATCGTACGCCTGGTAGCACTGGGTGAGGGGTAGAATAATAAGGGTACAGAGAGGGGGTATACAGTGGGGGGGGGGTGAAGAGTTAAATTTTGGAGGGGTAGGGGTTTGTGAAGAGGGTGGGGTGGGGGATAGAGAAAGTAGATGAGTGGGAACAATATGTAGGGTGAAGGGTAGAATGATAAGGGTACACATAGGGGGAGGGGAGGTATACAGTGGGGTTGAATTTTGGAGAACGGGGTGTAAGAAGAAAAGTAAGGGGTGTAAAGAGGTGAGGGAAATTAGTACCACACAGGTGTTTTGTTTGTCTCTTTTTACTGCCGCTTTTTTTCAATTCATTGTCTCCTGTCGCTTTTTCGATTCATCTCTCTGTTTCATTGAGTTTCAAATCACAACGTGGCTAAAGAAGTTTTCACTTTAATAATCGGGTGCAACTTTATGATTCTATGGATAGAAGTTCGAATCGTGTTTCATGCTGAGATGCGGTGTAAGTTGCTATGCGACTGACAACCGACTGAATTACCAGGATTCTATGTGGAAAAGTATTTTTACTTTATTATTTTAATAGTATTATTTATTACTTTAATAATAAAGTATTGTTATCGATTTAAAAAAAAAATTTGCTTCCTATTTTTTTTACACGTTTTATGACTCATAAACACCAAAAAAGCAACAAAAAAATTCAGTCCATCTGTGCGCCGTCCGCCGTACGCAAACGCGTTTAGGAATTATAGTTCACAAACCCTATGAGGATGTGAGGAAAAGGTGGGGGAAGCGTTTGAGACGAAAAATTTTGGATTCTAGATCTTAGCAACCGCTTATGTTCGGAGGCTGAAACTTAGAATTTCTATAGAGCTTTGATAGTGAACCCATTTGCAAAAAATTAGCTGATATGGGTGTGGGAGTGGAGGGGAAAATAATGCGTCTGAAACGGTAAAAGTCGAGATCGATACATTCTAAAATTCATATCTCCTAAACCGTTAATGGCAAGCAATTAAAACGTAACAAATATCTGTAGTTATACTAGGAGAGTAAATTTTTGGTTGGGGTGTACAAGGGTGGGGGAGGGTTAAAAGCTTTAGATTAAGATATCTCACAAACCAATTGCACCAGAAAAACAAAATTCGGTTTAAGTATAAAGGTTGATAAATAAAGATTGCTCAACGTAAAATTTTTGAAGGGCACAGGGAGCTTAGAAGTGGAAGGATCAGAGTTTTTCAAAAGTAACATGTTTCATATCTCAATAACAAAGAAGTAGGCTCGTTGAGCTCAATAGACAGCAATCCGTTGACTATGGAAAACTTAATTAAACTCCGAAAGACTGACCAGGAAAAAGTTTCAGTTCTTATCAGAACTGAAACGCATTATTCTGAGTAGAGAATTCTAAGCAAAACTTAATTTCAGTTCTTCTCAGAACTAAAGCGCATATCCTCGAGTAGAAAAACACAACGGCTCTTCTCAGAGCCGCCGCAGACATATCGCCCCCGGATGCAGGCGACCTCAGACACTTTGCCACACACAGGACGCAGGCATTCTCAAGACCGTCGCAAGCTCCCGCCCCCGGACGCAGGCGACCTCAGACATATCGCCCCCGTACGTAGGCGACACAGGCATACTCAAGACCGCCGCCGCTGCCGACACTCGCCCCAGGATGCAGGCAATTTAGTATCGTGACGCAGCGCTCACTCCGGCACACGGACAAATTGTGTCCGATTGTGTTGCGCGTCGCTCGCCCCCGGACGCCGGCGACAATTCGCTCACGCACACCGCGACCCTTTTCGGGCGCACAACGCTAGTGTGACTCACCCCATCCGTGGTGACGTTACAGTGTTGTTTATATCTTAAAAAGCTATAATGATATAAAGCTGAAACTTGGTATTTAGATAGAGCTATAGTAGTGGCATGGTGGAAAATTTTTTTAGGGGTAGTGTGGTATGGGGGTTGTTTTTTCCTAACTATAGAACGGCTTATGCCAGAAAGTTGAAACTTGGTACGTATATGTAAATCAACTAGAAAATTAATTCTGATAAAAAAAATTCAAATATCCATTGGCGTTCGGAGGGCGGGGCAAAAAAAAATGATCAGTGAAAATACGATAGAATGCTTATATTTTCACGATTTTCGTCATATTTACTAGGTCTTTCCAAATATTGAACTCATTTTACTTTATTATTTTAATAATTAAGTATTGTGATTGATTTTTTAAAAAAAAAAATTTGCTACCCTCAAAATTTTTATTTTCACGTTTCATAACTAGTAGACGCGAAAAAAGCAATAAAAATTTTCAGTCCGTCTGTCCGCCGTACGCAAGATCGTTTGGAGGCTCGTAGCTGCCAAACGCTTTGAGATATTAAATTGAAATTTTTTTAACGAATAGACGGGGTAGGCGCCTTGAAGTGACCAAATTTTTAGGGGTGGGGTGTGAGGGGAAAGGAGGGGGAAGTGTTTTAGACCGAAAATTTTGGTTTCCAGATCTCAGTAACCCCTAATGTTAGGAAGCTGAAACTTGGAATTTCTATAGAGCTCTGATAGTAGACCCATTTGCAGAAAAATTGTCAATATTGATCAAGGGGTGTGGGAGTGGGGGGAAATGTAATGCGCCCGAAACCCAAAAAAGGCGAGATAGACACATTCTAAAATCCATATCTCCTAAACCGTTAATGGCACACTATTAAAACTTAAGAAATATTTGTAGTTATACTAGGAGAACAGAATCAAGAAAAATTTTGGGTGGGGGAAGTTGTGTATGGGGGTGGGGGGTGAAAAACTTAAGATTACGATATCTCATGAACCAATTGCTCTAGAAAAATAAAATTTGGTTTGGGTATAGAAGTTGACAAATAAAGATTGTTCAAAGTAAAATTTTTTAAGTGGGTGGTGGAGCATAGAAGTGGAGGGGATGAGAATTTTTCAAATCAAACACATTTCATATCTCAAGAACACTTTAAGATAGATGCTTAGAATTTTTACCAGAAGTAGCGCTAATTAAACCCTAGTAGGGAAAAAAGTTTTAGGGTTAAGGGTGTAGAGGGTAGGGGAGGGTGAAAAGGAAAAAGTTCCGATGCTTATATCTTGAGAACCTGTAATGATATAAGCCTTAAACTTGGTATTTAGATAGATCTATAATATCGGAATATCGGAAAAATATAATTTTTTTAGGGGTAGTATGCTACGGGGGTAGGGGGTGTTTTTCCTAACTATTAAACGGTTCATGCTAGAAAGTTGAAACTCGGTGTGTATATGTAAATCAACTAGAAAAGTAATTGTGATAAAAAAAAATTTGAATATTCATTGGCGTTTAGAAAGTGGGGCAAAAAAAATTATTTGTAAATATAATAGATATAAAATTCATATATTTTCACGATTTTCGTCATATCTACTAGGTCTTTCCAAATATTGAATTCATTTTTATTCTACGGATTCTTCGTATGAATACCTAGAATGTGTTTTCAAGGTTTTTTGAAATTCGACCCCTAAGGGTAGTGTGGTACAAGTGGGGGTGTTTTTCCTATATATGGAACGGCTTAAGCTACAATGTTGAAACTCGGTGTGTATATGTAAATCAACTAGAAAAGTAGTTGTGATAAAAAAAAATTTGAATATTCATTGGCGTTTAGAAAGGGGGGGGCAAAAAAAATTATTTGTAAATATAATATATATAAAATGCATATATTTTCACGATTTTCGTCATATCTACTAGGTCTTTCCAAAAATTGCATTCATTTTTATTCTACGGATTCTTCGTATGAATACTTAGAAAGTGTTTTTTGAAATTCGACCCCCAAGGGTAGTGCGGTACAAGTGGGAGGTGTTTTTCCTATATATAGAACGGCTTAAGCTACAATGTTGAAACTCGGTGTGTATATCTAAATCAACTAGAAAAATAATTTTGAATAAAAAAAACGAATATCTATTGGCGTTCAGAAGGGGGGCAAAAAAAATTATCTGTGAAAATAGAATGCATATTTTCCCACGATTTTCGACATATCTACTACCTCATCCCAAATAATGAATTTAATTTTATTCTATGTATTGTCCATATGAATACCAAGAAAGTGTTTTCAAGATTTTCTGAAAATTGACCCCTAAGGGGGTGTAAAGTGATTGTCTACTATTCCATATCTCTCAGATCCAATCAGATTTTCACTTCCATGATCTTGTTCTTTTTGATAGGTTTTCAGTCACATAGTAGCCTACACCGCATTTCAGAATTGAACGCGTTCCTAACTTCTGCCGGAAAAATAATAAAGTTAAGCCCAGATTGTTGGCAGATTTTTATTCTACGGATTCTACATATTTATACATAGAAAATGTTTTCAAGATTTTTTTAAATTCGACCCCTAAAGGAGATGTAAAGTGGTTGTATACTTTTTTATGAATTCCGCAATATCTGTCAGGTCTGATCTCTGATCAGATATCGATTATCTTTTCACTTCCACGGGCTTTTTTAAGAATCACTTATTTATAAGTTTTTTTTTTTAACCTCTAGACTAGGGATGGGAATCAATTGCTCAACAATCGATTGTTGCATGATCGATTATTTTAAAATGTTCGATTAAGATCAATCGATTAATTGATGGGATTTAAGCAATTAATCGATTAATCGCATAATTCTTAAGTCCCAGGGTTATCGTATAAGTATACGTAGACTTAATAGGTAGATTTGAATTGAAATGTCTAGGTTCATTATACGTTTAACATAGTGATTGTCCATTATAAAATTTTAACTATTTAACTATGTATGTATGGATGTATGAATGTTGCTATGTTCCCTTGAACTCCTAAACCGCTCAGGGAACGTGTAGAATAGTTCCGGGATAGTTCCTGTGAAGTTTGGTACCGATCGAATAAAATTTTTTTTTGCGATTTTAGTACCCTGGTGCTCTAATTCTTTGTTTGTTTGTTTCGTATGCTTTCCTATATCATTCATCCGATTACGATGAAACTTCGTTTCTGAATTAACAAAATCATTTTACAATTGGTGGTTCGAGAGTTATTTCAACATTTGATATGATTTAGCGGCAGTTCGTTCGTTTTTGGTGTAGTAGTTATGCATTCCCATTACTAAATGGTAAAGATGGATGATGAGTGTTGGATAGTGGATGCAGGACGGAGGATTGAAGGTGGAGGATGCTGGATGGAGGGTAGAATATGTATGTAAAGATTTTTTCTATTTTCCTCTCCCTTGTGACGCTAAATGTCCGTTAAAAGTGTGTGTGAATATGAGTTTTAAACGTACATACATATATGTATGTTCTTTTTAATGGTTAAATAAATAATATCCCATGCTAAAAATGAGAAGAAAAAAAATAAATTAAAATAATAAACATAAAATAATGGAAATAAAAATCGAAGATATTGTTTCTTCGTAAATATCTTTTTTTTATAAAGAAAAATTTTTTCATAGAAACTAAAAAAAATTAATTAAATTCTCTTGAAACTGAAAAAAAATAGCCATTTACATAATTTCAAAATTAATTGTTTGTACTGCAACTTCCTTCACAACCAAAACATTACGTCTATTGACGACAGAAAAATTAGCATTGATAAATTTGAACCTGTCAACCTGTTCCTCATATCAGTAGCAATTAATCCAGCCTCTGAGAGCAATCTTTCCGCAGGTACCGAAGTTACAATTACTGATAAGTATTTAATTGCAAGGGGTAGTCTGGGTGGTATGCGTCCGTGGAAATTGAAACTTGAGTGTTTCCCAAATTTCATAAGGACTTTTTGTTCTATTAACTACAGGTTGACATAAAAACTGATTGAGCTCTTCAGAAATTCCATTAAGGTCTTCATCTGCATGAGCTTGAGAAGCGCTCTGACACGCAAGTGAATCATGGATCGCCCAAAGATCAGCTGCATTACCTTGATGATGAAAGTTCGGATTCCATCGAAAAAAGAGGACACGTGGAACTCCAACTGTTTCGCCATTTAATATAGTGATCGCCTCGCGAATTGCAACCGGATTATACTAGATGGTACGAATACGATACTCGAAGGTATCGTAATATTTAACACATTTGCAGTTAACTTGACATTCAGATCAGTGCTATAAGCTAATTTTTTGTTAACTAATGTAGGAAAATCTATCGTGCATCGAATCTTTTAACTGTTGAAATTCATTCGATTAATTAACGTTAACTAATCGATTATGTCGATTAATCGACAACACTCATATCGATTGCTAAAATCTATTTTTTTTTAAAAATTAATCGATTAGTCGATTAATCGAATCGAAATCGAACATCCCTACTCTAGACCGCATCCCGGAATACGACCCAATTATATAATTCGTATGTTACACCCTATTCTAACCGCTTCCCGAACTTTTTGTTAGGTTTTCAGTCACATAGTAACACACACCGCATCCTCGAATTGTTGGCAGATTTTTAGGTTGTCAGTAGTAAAGTTGGGTCGTTCAGTCAAGACCCGTTCAAAATGAACGGGTCACTAAACTGAATGGATCAACCCGGGTCTCAATTTTACCGAACGATCGTTCAATCTTAAAATTTGAACGTATGAGCAAAGAATACGACACGACCTGTGATAGCGAAACGTCAAACGTCAGAACGTCGACAAAACGCAAAACATCTGAGTAAATACTAAAGTCCAAGCTTGAATGAGACGCAGGTTTGCGGTGTAGTGTAGGTTACTATGCCTCCTTGCCTCCTAGTTATCCTTCAAGTTATCAGTCGCAATTTTATTTTTCTGGGATGTCTCTATAGTTTTTTTTTTCTATGCTTCGCGGTTTTCCAGAAATAAAAATCAGAACCTTTATGTTCCACCCGCTTTCACCTGCACCCTATCACTAGCACCCCCAAAATTTTATTTCCTGCTACATGTTTACTAGGCCTAACTGTAAGAATTCTTACAATTCTTGAAATATTACAATTAATTTTTTTACAAATGGCTATCCACCTCAACTCGTGCTTCCATCCCCTCCTCAAAAATTGTATCTACATACATGCAATGAACCTCACTTGTAATCATATACACCTGAACCAAATTTTATCTTCCTAGTACAATTGGTTCGGAAGATATTGTAATCCAGGGGTTTTTACCCCCACATACACTTCCCGTCTTAAAATCTTGAGCTATTGTCTATAATGTCATAATCTCTTAATACAACTACAAATTTTCAACTTCCTCCGCTTCGGACTCATTGTTTTCCTCCCACTCCCACGCTCTCAAACCCTTTCGCCAATTTTTTGCAAATTGATCCACTATTATAGTTCTACATAAATTTCCAGATTCAGCCTCCTAACATAAGTGCTTCCTGAGATCTAGAAACCAAAATTTTTCGTCTGAAATGTACCATCCACCTCCTCCACCGAAATATTCAAAATTGGTCTATACCTACGCTAAATGTAGGTATGTATGTATGTACATATACATAGTACATACCTACACGAAAATTTTATTGTACATTGCACCTGGCAAAAAGAACAAACCAATAATAACCAGTATTAACGTATCGCATCGTTTCATCATACACCTGTCAATTAATAACAAATTAAATTCATGTTCGTTCGGTCATAGATTTCCATTTCCATACAACCCATTCATCGAAATCACGATCGGTGAAATTGTAATTCGAGTTGATTTGCTTTTATTGCGATAAAAAAATCATTCACCTATCCAACAAAACCACATTCGTCCGTACGCACTCCCTTCGCGTTCGCAGGTTCCGCATCTCCATCGTATTCAATCGTTCTATCATGCAGACCGAAGAGCGAACGATTAAGCATCGTTCTTTGAGACCCGTTCGATCAAGCATCGTTCTTAGTAGCGTTGCCAACTATTTTTTTGAAAATCGGCTAGATGACAGTTCAAAATCGGCTAGATCAAGCCACCGGTTAAAATACGTTATAAAACGCATTCAAGCCAGAGAAGTGAGACAAAACAGGGTAGTCATATCATATTGTTGTTGTTGTAGCGTCGTTATGTCAATTGTTGTTGTTTTGTGTTCAACTGCATGCAACGACGTCTGCACTCAACTCAATCGCTGCATGCTGGTCCCTGGCTGCATGTCATCTCCAGTAGAGTCACTTCATACGAACTAACACAAACATCCATTATCTTGAGTACGGAATATGTGTGTTTCATTTGAAACCAGTTATTTGAAATTTTTTTTGCAGCTGTCTCGATTTTTAATTTTAAGGATCTCCACTAAAGTGGATAAACGCTGTATTTAGTTGACATTTCATGAGACATATCTCGATTCCGTGAAACGTCAATCAAAATCCATCTGCTACACGTATACACACTAAACCTATGCCATTTAAGAAACCAGCGATTTTTTAAATTCGCAGGTTTTTAGACTAATAAATATGTACCAAAAGTGGTCATTGTCCGTACTCATGATAATGGATGTTTGGGTTAGTTCTTATACAGTGACTCTAATCTCTAGTATATTATGGGTTAAACGAAAGATTGTGTGCGATCCGCATAAAAACAAAATTGTTCAATGTATGGCTGGTAAACTGTGACACTCCAACAGAGGAAAAGGATGACGCAGTGAAGGACATTTTCTACAACACCCTAGAACAAACATTTGACTCTTTACCATCTAACGACATAAAGATACTTCTAGGAGACTTTAATGCTAAAGTTGGACAAGAGGAGACACATAGAGGAATCACAGGAAGGCACAGTCTCCATAACACCACCAATGACAATGGACAACGTCTAATCGACTTCGCTACCAGCGTTGCCACTTTGCTACTTTCGTAGCAAAAGTGATACTTTTATATCGAGATTTCTTGATTTGCTACTTATGCTCCTAAATTTTAAAATCTCAAATTTTGCTACTATTCAGCTTTTTTACTATTTCCATAAGAAAATAATTTCTATCTTCCTGGCAACATTGTTATGGTTTCACTATTCACCATGGGAATGAGAAAACAATTTCCCAAATTTTTCTCTTGGCTTCTTGCTTTTACCAGTTGGGACTATTGTCACTGTGAAATGAAGCAATAATTGGTCTGTTCTTTTTGCATGAAATTTCTGCACTTTTTTGGACTAGATTTTCTGAACAACATTTGACACAAACTCAAACTCAAATAGTATGCTTATCCCCCCCCCCCCCCCCCCGCCACTCCCTTTTACACTTTTCTGTACACTAAACCTGTCAAAAAGAACAGACCTAATGTTTTCCAAACAAATTAAAACTGACTACTATTAACTGACTACTATTATATTAAGGCCCGTTTCTACGATTGTCAGTTAAATTCTAACCGGAACTTGAACTGTAAGTTTTGTATGAAGATATGTCAGTTAAAGCTCTAGTTAGAACGTAACTAAAGCTAGTATTACACTGTTTGACCAAGTGGTCAAATTGCAGTAACACGCAATGTGAAATAGCGAATTCCAATTAATCTCATAGCGTATTATAAAATCCGGTTGATATATTCACGTGAAGTGAATTAACGTTTCGCACTCTTATTTTTTGTTGACAACTGTCACAAGAGGTATTTATTTTGTTAAAAAAAACTGTTACATTCGCCGTTTTATGTCTTAAATATAATTTTTCCTTGTATTATTCACCGAAATGGAATCAATAAAGGGGCTACAACTAAAATCGTAGAGAAAATCCAATCTAGTTTTTTGAAATTTGACAAGAAAAATGCTACGCAACGCAACGACAAGTGTTCTCGTGGGAGGACTATCTAATCCACTACACTACACCACGCGGTTTTGCAACGTTGTAGAAAAACCACTCCGTAGCAAAATTTCGTGTGTTCACCTGGTACAATGAAGTGCTCCGTAGCGATACGTCGTTGGATAGGTGAACGAGGTAATAGTATCCGCTTGGTCAAATTCGCTTTTTTGCATTGCTTATTACTGCAATTTGACAGAGTGGTCATACAGTGTAATACTAGCTTAAAGCTTGTATTACACTGTATGACCACGCTATCAAATTGCAGTAATATGCAGTGCGAAGTAGGCGAATACAAATCTATCTCACTGTGATATTTATTTGTATTCGCCTTCTTCGCATTGCATATTACTGTAATTTGACCACTTGGTCATACAGTGTAATACAAGCTTAAAGCTTGTATTACACTGTATGACCACGCTGTCAAATTGCAGTAATATGCAATGCGGAGTAGGCGAACACAAATAAATCCCACTGTGAGATTTATTTGTATTCGCCTACTTCGCTTTGCATACAAATTAAACAAATTTGACACCGTGTCCATACAGTGTAATATAAGCTTAACAATCGTAGAAACGAGCATAAAGCTAGTATTACACTGTATGACCACGCTGTCAAATTTCAGTAGAAAGCAATGCCAATTAGTAAATTTGACCGAATGAATACTGTGAGATTTATTTGTATTCGCCTACTTTGCATTGCATATTACTGCAATTTGACAGCGTGGTCATACAGTGTAATACAAGCTTAAGTCTGATCTCAAAGATACATATAAAGTGAATTGTAATTTTTTTATTATACCTATATACCTATATTTTGTGCAATGAATTGTATTTATTTTTTTCAATTAAAATTGTTTGCTACTCTATGCTACTTTTTTCACGACTCCCGCGGCAACACTGTTCGCTACCAGCAAAAACTTAGTTGTAAAAACCAGGTCCACTCATCAGCAATTGCGGAACATGCAGCGGTAGAAAACCATTCAATCGATTTCAACAACGTCAAAATATTGGCCAGGACGAAACACTATTTTCAAAGAATTGTAAGAGAAGCAATTGAGATAACCAAACATCCACAAAATTTTAACCGAGACGCTGGATACAACCTCTCTTCACTTTGGCTACCTTGTCTACGTTTTGGAAAAAACAACGTTTACCAAAAATCTTCGATCCCAAAAACTAATTAATTAATTTCAATTTTCATAACTATTTCCTTTCTTATAAACCCCCGCCTCTGTTTAATGTTTTTATGACCTCCCTTATTAACGTAAATTTCCCCTTTTGTCTTCTAATTGACCCTTCTATTAGTTAATTTTGTAACCCCCTTTTTTACCTGTTTTTCTAATTGACCCTTCTGTTAGTTAATTTTGTAACCCTTTTTTACCTACTTTCATTTGTATATATAACAGTTGTAGAGATATTGTCGATCAGTCTAGTCCGAAACGTCACACAAAATAAATTTAACAGTATTTACCGGAAAACCTTGTATTTTCACTTTTACTTTATTATTTTAATAATTAAGTATTGTGGGGTGTGAGAGTGGGGGGAAATGTAATGCGTCCGAAACCCAAAAAAGGCGAGATAGACACATTCTAAAATCCATATCTCCTAAACCGTTAATGGCACACTATTCAAACTTGAAAAATATTTGTAGTTATACTAGGAGAACAGAATCAAGAAAAATCTTAGGTGGGGGAAGTTGTGTATGGGGGTGGGGGGTGAAAAACTTAAGATAACGATATCTCATGAACCAATTGCTCTAGAAAAATAAAATTTGGTTTGGGTATAAAGGTCGACAAATAAAGATTGATCAAAGTTAAATTTTTTAAGTGGGAGGTGGAGCATAGAAGTGTAGGTGATGAGAATTTTTCAAATCAAACACATTTCATAACTCAAGAACAGTTCAAGATAGATGCTTAGAATTTTTACCAGAAGTAGCGCTAATTAAACCCTAGTAGGGAAAAAAGTTTTGAGGTTGTGGGTGTAGAGGGGGAGGGTGAAAAGGAAAAAGTTCTGATGCTTATATCTTGAGAACCTGTAATGATATAAGCCTTAAACTTGGTATTTAGATAGAGCTATAGTAGCGGAATGTTGGAAAAATATAATTTGTTTAGGGGTAGTATGCTACGGGGGTAGGGGGTGTTTTTCCTAACTATTAAACGGTTCATGCTAGAAAGTTGAAACTCGGTGTGTATAGAATAGGCGTTTAGAAAGGGGGGCAAAAAAAATTATTTGTAAATATAATAAATATAAAAAATCTAGTTAGTTACATTACATAGTTAATTTACATATAGGTAACGAGTTTCAACTTCCTAGCATAAGCCGTTCTGAAGTTAGGGAAAACACCCCCCACCACCGTACCATACTACCCCTAAAAAAAATGTATTTATCCACCATGCCACTACTATAGCTTTATCTAAATACCAAGTTTCAGCTTCCTATCATAATAGATTCTTAAGATATAAGCATCGGAACTTTTTCTTTCTCACCCTTCCCCACCCTCACCCTCTACACCCACACCCCCAAACTTTTTTTCCCTACTAGGGTTCTATTAGACCTACTTCTGGTAAAAATTTGACACATCCATCTTACACTGTTATTGAGATATGAATCGTGTTATTTTTGAAAAATTCTAATCCCTCCCACTTCCGTGCTCCTCCACCCACTTCAAATATTTTACTTTGAGCAATCTTTATTTATCAATTTTTATAATAAAACCGAATTTTGTTTTTCTGGTCCAATTAGTTTGTGAGATATCATAATCTAAAGTTTTTCACCCCCCACTCCCGTACGCCACTACCCCTACCCAAAAATTTTGTTTCAATCTACTCTCCTAGTATAACTACAGATATTTGTTAAGTTTTAATTGCTTGCTATTAATGGTTTAGGAGATATGGATTTTAGAATTTGTCGATCTCGGCATTTTTGCGTTTGGAACGCATTATTTACCCCTCCACTCCCACACCCCTTCACCCATATCTGTTTTTTTTTTTGCAAATGGGTCCATTATCAAAGCTCTATAGAAATTCTAAGTTTCAGCCTCCTAACACAAGCGGTTCCTGAGATCTAGAAACCTAAATTTTTCGTCTAAAACGCTTACCCCGCCCTCCCTCTTACACCTCCTCCCCTGAAAATAATGTCAATTCAAGGGGTCCACCAAGTCTATTCTTCGAAAAAATTTTAATTTAATAGCTCCACTGGTTTGAGAGCTACTAGCTTTCAAACATTTTGGAGCGGTCGACGTACGGCGTACAGACGGAGTGAAAATTTTTATTGCTTTTTTCGCGTCTACTAGTCATGAAACGTAGAAAAAAAAATTTTGAGGGCAGCAAATTTTTTTTTTTTAAAAATCGATAACAATACTGTATTATTTATTAATAATACAGTAAATGCATATATTTTCACGATTTTCGTCATATCTACTAGGTCTTTCCAAATATTGAATTCATTTTTATTCTACGGATTCTTCGTATAAATACCTAGAAAGTGTTTTCAAGGTTTTTTGAAATTCGACCCCTAAAGGTAGTGTGGTACAAGTGGGGGTGTTTTTCCTATATATGGAACGGCTTAAGCTACAATGTTGAAACTCGGTTTGTATATGTAAATCAACTAGAAAAGTAGTTGTGATAAAAAAAATTTGAATATTCATTGGCGTTCAGAAGGGGGGGGGGGGGGGGGCAAAAAAAAATATTTGTAAATATAATAAATATAAAATGCATATATTTTCACGATTTTCGTCATATCTACTAGGTCTTTCCAAATATTGAATTCATTTTTATTCTACGGATTCTTCGTATGAATACCTAGAAAGTGTTTTCAAGGTTTTTTGAAATTCGACCCCTAAGGGTAGTGTGGTACAAGTGGGAGGTGTTTTTCCTATATATAGAACGGCTTAAGGTACAATGTTGAAACTCGGTGTGTATATCTAAATGAACTAGAAAAATAATTTTGAATAAAAAAAAACAATATCTATTGGCGTTCAGAAGGGGGGCAAAAAAAATATCTGTGAAAATAGAATGCATATTTTCCCACGACTTTCGACATATCTACTACCTCGTTCCAAATATTGAATTCAATTTTATTCTATGTATTCTCCATAATTGACCCCTAAGGGGTGTAAAGTGATTGTGTACTTTTTCATAAATTATTCCATATCTCTCAGATCCAATCAGATTTTCACTTCCACGATCTTGTTCTTTTTGATAGGTTTTCAGTCACATAGTAGCCTCCACCGCATTTCAGAATTGAACGCGTTCCTAACTTCTACCGGAAAAATAATAAAGTTACGCCCAGATTGTTGGCAGATTTTTTTTATTGAGATTGACCTCATGTAAAAAATAATAATTAAAATGAAGATATGTAATATATTTTTCAATTGTTGCTATTAACACGATTAATGGCTTTCATAGTGTGGAAAACTTTATAGGTATGTGATTTCTTAAGAAAAAATTATCACTCTTTCAGCAAGATTTTTTTTCCCACGTTATAGGAAGAGACGAATATTACAGATGTACGGTGAGTAGATGCACAGAAGAATGTATTTCGTTTATCAAAAACTTCCTTTTAAAAAAAAAAATTGAGAATTATCTGATCTTCCTCTGTAACTCGATTATTGCACGCTTTCACACATTTAAAATCCTTATTTTTGAATTTCTTTGCAGGAATAATATTTTGAGGTTTTTATAACATTTTTGGTCTCTATTTCTTTTAACTTTCCTAGTCTTCTGCTAATTATTTTCATGATGTGATTAAAAAAATCTGCCAACAGTCTGGGCGCAACTTTATTATTTTGCCGGCAGAAGTTCGGAACGCGTTCAATTCGGGGATACGGTGTACGTTATCATGTGACTGAAAACCTAACAAAAAGTTCGGAAAGCGGAGTGTAACATATGAATTATATAATTGGGTCATATTCCGGGATGCGGTCTAGAGGTTGACAAATAAAAAACTTAAAAATAAATGATTATTAAACAAGCCCGGGGAAAGTGAAAAGATATTCGATATCTAATCAGACCTGAGAGATATGGTGGAATTTATGAAAAAGTATACAACCTCTTTACACCCCCTAAGGGGTCGAATTTCAAAAAATCTTGAAAACTCATTCTAGGTATTCATATAAAGAATCCGTAGTATAAAAAACATAACGCAGTCACGATCGGCTGCAAGCCAATCGTATGATACTCTAGATGAAATACTGAACTCCGATTTATATTTTAGTTGGAAATATATCAAAAGAATGAGGAGTGCACAAGCAATTATTACATGACCTTTTACTTACAGGTAGTAACTTTTGTGTAGTGGTCGATTTTACTGTATTATTTATAATACAGTATTTTGATTTATAGTGAGTTCCATAAAGTAAGTTAGGACATTTTACAGAATTTTTGTATGGCAACTACATGAAGGACTTATGGGATATTTGTCATATTAATAGTTTCAGCTGCGACTATTATAAAATTAATGTTTGTAAAATTTCAAAGTCGTAAATGAAAGCTTTCTAAACTTATCGTGCAATATTGGTGAATATGTTTATTAAGGACTTTTGTATGACAGCTACCCGAAGGAGTCAACCCATGGCGCTAATAATTGAACTCCGTCTTGGCTTTGGTATAAAACTAATTCCTGTAAAATTTGAAATTCCTGCTCTAACTCGTTCTGGAGTTATAGTGAATTCAGTAAAAAGCATACGTTTTTGAAGGACTTTTCTAGGCTGCTACACGAAGGACTCATTCGATTTGCATCATATTCGGAACATTCAATTCAAACATTTTAAACCATCCGTATGCAAAATTTCAAGTTCCTAACTTGAAGCATTCGAGCAATAACTGGGAAAACGTGTTTCAAGGACTCTTGTATGGGAGGTACCCGAAGGAGTGGAAGGATATCGCCCATTAACGAACTTAGCCTTACTTTTTCCATTTTACAAGTTGTGACAAAATTTCAACTTCCTAGGTCAACGCGTTCTTGAGTTATCGTGCTAACGGACGGACGGACGGACGGACGGACGGACGGACGGACGGACGGACGGACGGACGGACAGCAAACGGATTTGGGGGTTTTGGCCAAAAATAAACACAAAATAATATATAACTTTTTTTCGTCCGAGGCTCGGTTCTATGCGTTACAAACTTTTCGGGCTGGATTAAACTTATAATACTCTATATGTTCATCTAGAGTATAATGAATTCATTATTTCGAAAGACCTAGTAGATATGACGAAAATCGTGAAAATATATGCATTTTAAATATAGTGAAATTTTTTTCTGCCCCCTCTTCTGAACCCCAATGAATATTGAAATTTTTTTTTATCAGAATTTCTTTTCTAATTCATTTGCATATACGTACCGAGTTTCAACTTTCTAGCATAAGCCGTTCAAAAGTTAGGAAAAACACCCCCCACCCTCGCACCATGCTCCCCCTAAAAAAAAATTAATTTTTCCACTATGCCACTAATATAGTTCTAAATACGAAGTTTAAAGTTTATACCATTACAAGTTCTTAAGATATAAGCATAGGAACTTTTTCCTTCTCACCCTTCCCCACCCTCACCCTCTACACCCATACCTTCAAATTTATTTTTCCCTACGAGGGCTCTATTGGGCCTAGTTCTAGTTAAAATTTGAATCATCTATCTTACACTGTTATTGAGATATGAAAAGTGATATTTATTAAAAATTCTTATCCTCCCCACTTCTATGCTCCCCCACCCCCTTAAAAAATTTTACTTTGAGCAATCTTTATTTATCAATCTTTATACCCAAACCGAATTTTGTTTTTCTGGTGCCTCTGGTTTGGGAGATAATGTAATCTTTACTATTTCAACCCCCACCCCCGCACACCACCACCCCCACCAAAAAACTTTGTTTCAATCTACTCTCCTAGTATAACTACAGATATTTGTTAAGTTTTAATTGCATGCCGTTAACGGTTTAAGAGATATGGATTTTAGAATGTGTCGATATCGGCATTTTTGCGTTTCGGACGCATTATTTCCCCCTCCACTCCCACACCCCTTCCCCCATATCAACAATTTTTTTTGCAAATGGGTCCACTATCAAAGCTCTATAGAAATTCTAAGTTTCAGCCTCCTACCATTAGCGGTTGCTGAGATCTAGAAACCAAAATTTTTCGTCTAAAACGCTTCCCCCACCTTCCCCCTCACACCCCCACCCCTGAAAAAATTCTCACTTCAAGGCCGCGGTCCGAATTACGCTTTCTGCGCTTTTAGCGCGCTTACACTCGGTCCGAATTACGCTCACAACGCATACAATTTGCATGGAGGGGAAATTTTCTGCCGCTTACACTACTCACGGTTTCGAGCATATGCACTAGGCTTGTGTAGTTCGCGAACGAACTAGTTCAGAAGACCGTTCCCAGAAGTGAAATGAACGAACTAGTTCGCAGTGCGTCCCGCTCCTAGTTCGTTTCTATTCAGTGCTACACTGAGGTTTTTTTTTCACAAATGGCGACTTCAATCTTTATCTTTTCTTTTTTTGCTCATTACATTATACCGTAATGATGATTATACCTCGTTTAAAACTTCAGCCTTTCTCATCAATGAAATCACGCGTCCTAAAAGATCTAAAAATCGAGCCCGTTCGCGAGGGATCGGTGATCAGAACGTATAACATTTTGAATAGGTAAATATTTTTCCAGGAACGTTATCTACCTGCTGAAGACGGGTTCCAAATTTCAATCAACATTTATTGTTTGAAATAGAATTTGTTGTAGTAAAAGTCACTTTATCATTATGGTTCATATGATTGGTAAGCGAGACAAAGTTGATAACTATGAATCTGGAACTGAGAAAGAAACAAAATTCTTGTTCTTTATACGAAATATGATGCTTTTCTGTTTTAAACGTTTTCCTATTGACTTAAAGAAAACTTTTCCTATCATCCTCTATCCACAATTCTCCATGTTTCATCTTCCATCTTGCATCCTTGATCTCCGATCCTCCATCCTCTATCCTCTATCCTCCATCCTCTATCCTCCATCCATCATTCTTCATTATTCATCTTCATCCATTTTCCGATATTCTTCACCCACCATCCTCTATACTCAATCCTCTCCATCATCTTCTATCCTCCATCCTCAATCCATTATCCACTATCCGCAATCTTCTATCCATCCATCCGTCATCCTCAATCTCAATACTCCATTAACCATCCTTTATCCTATATCCCCTATTCTAAATTCTCTATTCTTCATTTCCATCCCCAATCCCTCGTTCTTCATTCAAAATCCTCTATCCGTAATCCTTAATCCTCAATCCTCAATCATCAATCCTCAATCCTCAATCTTTATCATTTTTTTAACCATTTTTTATAATTTTTTGTAATTTTCTATAATTTTTTATCATTTGCTATCTTTTGTTATCATTTTTTTTATAATTTTTTTATCATTTTTTATAATTTTTTTATCATTTTTTATAATTTTTTTTAATTTTCTATTATTTTTTATTATTTTTTATAATTTTTTATCATTTTTTTTTCATTTTTTTATCATTTTTTTACAATTTTTTATTATATTTTATCATTTTTTATCATTTCTTATCATTTCTTATTTTTTATCATTTTTTATAATTTTTTTATCATTTTTTATCATTTTTTTAATTTTCTATTATTTTTTATTATTATTTATAATTTTTTATCATTTTTTAACAATTTTTATCATTTTTTATCAATTTTTATAGTTTTTTATCATTTTTTATCAATTTTTATCATATTTTTAATTTTTTTATATTTTTTGTCATTTTTTTATCATTTTTTATCATTTTTTTATCATTTTTTATCATTTTTTTATCATTTTTTATCATTTTTTATAATTTTTTTATCAGTTTTTACAATTTTTTATTGTTTTTTATCATTTTTTATCATTACTTATCAATTTTTATCATTTTTTATAATTATTTATAGTTTTTTATAATTTTTATAATTTTTTGTCATTTTTCATCATTTTTTATCTTTTATCTTTTGTCTTTTGTCTTTAATCTGCAATCTTCAATCTTAATTTGACAAGTCCTCCATCCACCATCACATTTACTAAACGAACTAAAGGAACTAAACGAACTAAAGGAACTAAACGAACTAAAGGAACTAAACGAACTAAAGGAACTAAACGAACTAAAGGAACTAAACGAACTAAAGGAACTAAACGAACTAAAGGAACTAAACGAACTAAAGGAACTAAACGAACTAAAGGAACTAAACGAACTAAACGAACTAAAGGAACTAAACGAACTAAGAGGAACTATATTTCCTCATAGTTCGTTCATCATAGTTCGCGAACTGGGAGGAACTATAGTTGGACGACGGAGAATGGTGGATGGATAATGGTGGATGGATAATGGTGGATGGATAATGGTGGATGGAGGATGGAGGATGGAGGATATAGAATGGAGAATGGAGGTGGGAGGATGGATGATGGAGGATGGACGCTGGAGGATGGTGAACGGAGGATGGAGGATGGAGATTGGAGAATGGAAAATGGAGGATGGAGGATGGAGGTGGGAGAATGGATGATGGAGGATGGTGAATGGAGAATGGAGGATAATAAAAAGTTATAAAAATGATAAAAAATGATGAAAAATAATAAAAAATCGTTAGTGACAATACAGCTAATATTATAAATGCTGTGAGGATAGGTGAGTGGCGGTCAATCGGGTGCTATGCTCACCTTCTAAATCTCGTTGTGCAAAAGCCGACAACATCCATATCAGATGCTTTAGTAAAAATTAAGAGTATTGTCGAGTACTTCAAACGGAGCCCAAAAGCTCTTCACAGATTAAACGAAACACAAAAGCAAATGAACATTCCGACCTTAAAGCTGAAACAAGACGTCCCAACACGTTGGAATTCAACCTATGATATGATGAATCGTATCGTAAAGATGAAGGACGCTATTATTGCTACAGTTGCATTTTTACGCCCTGATCTTATAATAAATCGAAACGATTGGGAAGTGATAGAGGGAGTTTTGCCACTATTAAAACCATTTTACGACGTTACAGTTGAAATTAGCGCAGAAAATAATATTACCTTATCAAAAGTTATAGTTTTTAATAAATTAATTCAAAATTTTCTCGCAAAATATTCTTCTTAAAATGAAAAATTAATGACTTTACATTCATCATTAAAGACTGGCATGGAGAGTCGTTTTAAAGATTTCGAGAACAATGTCTTATATGCTGAACGCACAATTTTAGACCCTCGATTTAAGGACAAGGGGTTCAAAAATCGGAGAGCCTACGAATTGGCAATACGGGGACTCAGGAATGAAATTGATGTGATGACTTTACCCGATATTGTTGAGCGAGTTGTAGACACCGCTGTTCCTTCTACGTCTACGTCTACGGAAAATGAAACGAAAGAAACATGCGTTTGGGATGAATTTGATGTAGAGCAAAGTGAAACTGTAACACCAACAAATAATACTTCGGCTGGTATACGAGAACTGGATAAATATTTGATGGAAGAACTTTTGGATAGAAAGGCAGATCCGTTACAGTGGTGGAATGAATGGAGGAAAATATACCCTCACCTTTACAAACATGTTTTGAAGAGGTTTTGTATTGTTGCGACTTCTGTGCCGTGCGAACGTATTTTCTCGGGAACAGGACAAATTATTAATGAGCGCCGGACATTACTAAAATCCAGCAAAGTGTCAAAACTAATATTCTTACATAGCAATATGTGATATTGTAATAAGATTAATTGTTTTCAAGTTGTTTGTATGAGTATGAGTATGAGTTATGTTTTGAATTTTTTTTTGTTTTGAATTATTTTGTTGAATTTTTATTTGAAATGCTGTTCTATCGAAATGTATAAGGATGAATTTATGAATTTATATTAAATAGCAATATGTAATGAAATATTTTGTAAGTTGTGTTCTGCCGAAATGTATAAGAATAAATTTATAATAAATGCAGAAGAAAAATGATATGACATCTCTTGGCTTTTTTAATAATCTGAATTTGTCGTTATTTCTTATTATTATTAGAATTTTTTTTGTTTTTTTTTTTTTTTTTTTTTGTTTTTTTTTTTACCAATGAACTAGTGAACTAAACGAACGAACTAGTTCGCGATGGATCAGGACCTAGTTCGTTCCCGGTCACTATGGTGAACTATAATGCGCAAGCCTAATATGCACTGTGTGTACGTCTATGCAATCTGTCACATTGACGGTTAAAAATTTTAAAATTATCAAATTCACAAAAATTTGTCGACGCGTTTCGGCACCGACTGGAAGCGGCATGACTTTGGCTTTCGCTGTCCCAATTGCTCAGCTCCTCTCGAAACGAGTTGAGAGGAAAATCCGAGCACTGCTAGTTTTACCCGTGACGGAATTAGCTCTGCAAGTCTACAAGGTTTTTTAACAGTTGGTGCAAAATTCGAGCCTAACAGTTTGTCTGTTCTCAATATCGTTATCACGACACTCGGCCGACTCCTTGAACATTTGCACGCGCCCAAGGGTTTCTGTATGAAATCTTTGTGATTCCTCGGTATCGATGAGGCCGATCGAATCATGGAATAACTCCACCACAACTGGTTATATCATTTGGACGCACACGTTAAAGCAACGTCGGACATGTTCATGTCGGGCCAATCGGCACCGCTTTGTCTAAACGACCTCGAAAACGAATCGCTACTCCAGCCGCATAAAATGCTTTTTTCGGCCACGCTATCACAAGATCCCGAAAAGCTGCAAAACTTGAGACTTTTCCAACCGAAACTGTTCACGTCGGTAGTCAAGTGTCATTTTCAAATAACTGATACAACTGACATTTCAAATAATTCACTGACATTTGTGTGCATACGATCGGTCCGAATTATATGCGTTGTAAGCGCGCATACAATTCGGACCGACTGTAAGCACTGTTGGTAATGTAAGCACCGTAAGCGTAATTCGGACCGCGGCCCAAGAGATCTACCATGTGTATTCAGAAAAAAAAAATCTATTTAATAGCTCATAGGGTTTGGGAACTATAATTCCTCAAACGACTTTGCGTACGGCGTACGGAGCACAGACGGACTGAAAATTTTTATTGCTTTTTTGGCGTTTATTAGTCATGAAACGTTTAAAAAAAAATTTTCAGGGTAGCAAATTTTTTTTTTTTAAAAGTCGATAACAATACTTTATTATTAAAATAATAAAGTAAAATTCGTAGCGTCAGCTTCGTCAGTGCGTGAATATGTCAATTCTAAAATAAAATTCTAAATCTCTCCTCAGGTTGGAACAATCTTGAATTAATATCGTCATCTGAATCAAAATGTCGTCTTTTGATGCTATTCATGGGTCTATTTTCTATAATAAAATAACTCGAATATTTCCGCGACAAAATTTATTAGCTTTACTTACATATATATATATATATTATGCTGGTCCTTATATAGGGTATGTTCGAATTTTTTTTCACTCTGGTCCTAAATCGGTTCCAAATATATAAAAAAAAATTCCTGCCAAATTTCAGCTCTTAATTTTAATATTAACCCGAGCCCCCTAGCAGCCAAAGTTTTAAATGGAAATACCATGGGAAAAGTTCTGATGTACTTTTGGAATTTTTTAACTGATGAACTAATGTACGGACTATAATCACCAATAGATATTCTTATAGGAAATTTAACGCTCTACAAAAAAAGTTCTATGTGATTTTACGCTAACTCTATCGGTTCCAAAGTTATTAGAGGTCAAAGTTGAAGTTATAGTCAGTTTCATAGTTTATTATATTTTTATCGTGATATAATGATTTCATAATGTATAACATGTTATAATTCATATTCTACTTGACTCTTCTTTTTGTAACGATCGTCCTGAAAAAAATATTAATTAATGAAATGTTGATAAAATCCAATACATTGCGAAAAATACTAATATTGGCATTTTTTTTAAATTCATTTATTTTTTTATAAAGTTGTTACATTAGTTTTTTTTAGCGCATCAGGAAATAGCTGTCGATTATTTTTAACTAATTGTAATACATATTGCAATTGTTTTTCATCCTTAGTATAATGTTTACAAAAACATGCTTTAATGCTTCAATGAAGATAGTTAGAGTGAATGCTAATAGATGGCAGTACAGTCAGTTAGCGCCATCTCTCGCGTCAGAAATAATCAGCGGTCGACCGTCGATAAAGAAGAAAGCAACAACAAGTAGCATCAGCGCCACCTCACGGACGAGCGGAGGATGAAAAAATCAAGTAGAATATGAATTATAACATGTTATACATTATAAAATCATTATATCACGATAAAAATATAATAAACTATGAAACTGACTATAACTTCAACTTTGACCTCTAATAACTTTGGAACCGATAGAGTTAGCGCAAAATCACATAGGACTTTTTTTGTAGAGCGTTAAATTTCCTATAAGAATATCTATTGGTGATTATAGTCCGTACGTTAGCGTCTATCGGTCGCGTCGAACGGTTCTTGTTTCGAACTGGTCTCGTGAAAATGTTATGTCAATTAGTTTAGTTTTTTATGTGAATAGTATAATACTTAGTTCAATTAGTTCAATTATTCATCGCATTTAGTGTTTTTTTTATTTAATTGACCGCAGCGAATACAGCATTCGCGAGTGTTTATGTTAATTCATTCTGCGTGCATAGGAGTCAACCATAGTCCAGCTATACGACATCCACCAGGTCCCAGTTCCAAGCTAAGTTTTTAGTGCCGGCTAGCGGACTGTTATCTTAACGAGTACCAATACCTATGTTAAAGGCCTAGTACTGGCATGGGTGTTTTTTCGTGCTTTCAACTGGAAGTTGTGCTTTGAATCTGGAAATTGTGACTTGGCATGTTAACTAGTAACCGAGACAGTCCTTAAAGGAATGAGTCTTTTTGTTCCTTCCAACCGCAAAAGAATCAGGCCGTCGAGGGATTCTTGGTTCAATAAGGACTGTCTTGGTGCAATAAAAGCCAAAAAGAACACGTTCCAAATATTTAAAGACAACCCGACTGCTGAAAATAAGATCGCACTAAAATTATCAAGAAATTCCTGCAATAGTATCTTAAAACGTGCTAAGTTTGCATATGATCAAAATCTTCGGCGGAAGATCGTCGACAACCCTAAGAGCTCGAGATCTTTTTGGTCATTTGTTAAATCGGTCAATAACATTTTGTATTGTAAAAACTTCTACACCACCTCTTCTCGATGGTGACCGAACCGTAGTAGATCCTGCGGAAAAAAGCTAACCTCTTGGCGGCAAGTTTCGCTAGAAATTCTAGACTTCCACCTTCGAATCAGAATTTCCCCAACCCCCCCCATCACTGACTCCTTGTTGCCACCCATTCGTTTTCGAACAAGGGTTATTTCCAAGATCTTGCAAGGGCTCAGTATTCACAAGTCTGCTGGACCTGATGGTATCCCCCCCATAGTTCTCAAGAAATGCTTTTCCTCTTTGGCTAAACCGCTTCGCAATCTCTTTTACCTTTCATACTCTTCAGGGTGCTTTCCTCAGATGTGGAAAGTTGCGAATGTTCAACCAATTCTCAAGAAAGGAAGCAAAGCGGATGCCGCTAATTACCGCCCAATAGCCATTACATCCGTGCTCGCAAAAGTAATGGAAACTGCTGTCAATCGCAAAATAGTCCAATACCTGATGGACAGAGATCTGATCCACGATCGCCAATATGGGTTCCGTTCCGGTCGTTCTACAGGTGACCGTTTAGTTTACCTAACGGAACGCCGGAACTCGTGCATTCACAAATTTGGTGAAGGTCAAGTGCTTGCCCTTGACATTGCTAAAGCATTTGACAGAGTTTGGCACCAATGTCTCTTAGTAAAACTTAAAGCCTTTGGCTTTAGTACAACCTTTCTTAAATGGATTGAGAGTTTTCTCTGCAAACGTTCAATACGAGTCGTATTAGACGGAATAACTTCATCCTCATTTCCAATTGATTCCGGTGTACTCCAGGGCTCTGTTTTATCTCCCACCCTATTTCTCATCTTTATAAACGACCTTCTGTCGTCAACTCTCAATCCAATCCATAGTTTTGCAGATGATAGTACATTAGACAATGTCTTTAATTTCGACTCGGCTGCAGAGGCACGTCCGATTTCGGTGGCCTTGCAACGCACTGAGTTATTCGGCTCATTGAACTCAGACCTCAATCTCATCTTGGACTGGGGCAAGAAAAATAGAGTAGAGTTCAATGCCTCCAAAACACAGTCCTGTCATCTATCCCTTAAACGAGATGTTCCGACGTCGGTCCCAAGTATATCCTTTGGTGGCGTACAAATTTCTTCTTCTGATGACTTCCAATTACTAGGTGTAAAAATCAACAACCACCTAAACTGGAGCCAGCACATCTATGATGTCGCTATTATTGCTTCTAAACGCCTTGGAATTCTACGGAAGTGTAAGAAATACTTTTCAGCGTCTGATTTAGCTACAATCTACAAGGCATATATCAGACCACGTCTTGAGTACAATTCGCATATCTGGGCTGGGGCCCCTAAATCCCATTTAGCCTTGCTCAATCGTGTTCAAAAACATGCGTTCCGACTAATTGGAGACGAAGCCATTTCAACTTCTATAGACTCCCTTGAGCATCGCCGTAATGTCGGAGTACTCAGTATTTACTACCGATATTTTCATGGTAAATGTAGTAAGGAACTAAAAGAACTTATTCCCCCACTCTTAGTCGCCCCCCGTAACACTCGCCAAGCTTCACGCGCCCACGAGTACACCGTTCAGCCCCATTCATGGAGAACAGTGAAATTTAGGCAGTCCTTTATCCCCCGAACATCAGTAATGTGGAACGCGTTGCCAGCCGATCTATTCCCTGATAAGTATGACCTTCAGCGGTTCAAAAACAACGTCCACCGACACTTTAGACGCTTTCCTCCTGTTCCACCGACCTAAATGCTCTACCAAACCATTTTATCCCCACCCTATGTCGTTATAGCTGTGCAATCGCATTAAAGGGTGACCCCCTAAATTATAACGACGGCCGTAAAAAAAAAAAAAATTAGTTCATCAGTTAAAAAATTCCAAAAGTACATCAGAACTTTTCCCATGGTATTTCCATTTAAAACTTTGGCTGCTAGGGGGCTCGGGTTAATATTAAAATTAAGAGCTGAAATTTGGGAGGAATTTTTTTTTATATATTTGGAACCGATTTAGGACCAGCGTGAAAAAAAATTCGAACATACCCTATATAAGGACCACCCTAATATAAATATTATATATGATATCACTATGTTAGTTATGTGTATAAAATATTTTCTACCTAGAACGTTTATTGTGTGTTTTAATAGCAATTATATTATAATCATGCTGCAATAAATTATTACAACAAAAACCAAGTATTCGAACTTGAGAAATAATACTGAACAAAATCAGTGAAATTACTTCTCATTGAACTATAATTTTGTTTATGGTGCAATTTTTAAGCCAATAACTTAATACCTAAGGGCAATACACACTGAAGGCAATTAATCACCAATCAAAATCCATAATAATTGCAATTTATAAGATCAAAACTATCATTAATAAAATGGACTTGTTCCATTTAAAAAAAAATATTTTTGCCATAACATTTTATAGCTAAGATTCATTTGATTATTTTATCAAGAAATTGTGCTGTTGTAAATATGAAAAGGGGATATCAATATCTTACTAAAATTACTATTAAATAATTTTTTTTTCTAAAACTGGACTTAAATCACTTTCAAATAAAATCTGCCAACAGTCTGGGCGCAACTTTATTATTTTTCCGGCAGAAGTTTGGGTTGCGGTGTATGTTACTATGTGACTGAAAACCTAACAAAAAGTTCGGGAAGCGGTTAGAATAGGGTGTAACATATGAATTACATAATTAGGTCATATTCCGGGATGCTGTCTAGCGGCTGAAAAATAAAAAACTTAAAAATATGTGATTATTAAACAAGTCCGAGGAAGTAAGAAGACATTCGATATTTGATCAGACCCTTTCAAAAAATCTTGAATAAAATTCAGAGTATTGTGGGGACGGAATTTGTATCAATTTCCGCCCACACAAAATCACATATAAACTATTATAATACACACGCACACTCATACACTTAAACACAGAAAACGTGTAAATATGAATTTAATAAAAGGAGTACAGGAACAAGACCAAATGTTATTATTGAACATAATACAATGAACATAAAACATAGAAAATAGAACATAAAACATGGAACATAGAACACAGAACATAGAAACCGGGAGGGAAGAAAATTACGTTATGATGTGCCGGAGCAAAAAGGCCTGTATGCCAGCAGGAGCCGCTAACAAACCACAGGCGGTGTTGCGCGACGGATTAAAACCTGCCAGCAAAATCCACACAATCCAAGTTCAGACAATATATTGTCATAAACACGCACCGACCACGAATTTATAAAACGACGAAAATCCAATAAGCATAACACAGCGATGAACGATATAATTCACAGACGCGAAATATTCTCGCGAATATATAGTCACAAGCGAACCACGAGAAAGGGGTTCCTACAGCCAGTGGGCAGCGAGCCTTCTGTGGAAGAGGGGTACGGGCTTAATAAACCCTCCTGAAGACACTAAAGGCTTGCTGAGCTCGGTCTTCCTTCGCTGTGTCCGGGTTTTATAAAACCGATAGCTTGGGAAGTATCGAAGTACTGGACTTATGGCCGTCACTGAACAGTCAAGTGAAGAAGGTTTAATAAATCTGAGGCACATATGGCACATCAGTAAAGACACCGCTTCTAGCAGAGCGTAGCCAACACGATGAACGAAGATTAAGAGCAAGCCAAGACATCGGAGTCAACAAGCTGAAGCCCGGATACAAGCAGAGACAAGCATACAAGGGAAGTAACGAAGAGCCAAGAGCAAACAGAGGCATCGGGGTCACCAAGGCTAAGATCCAGGAGCAAGCCAAATCAACGGAGTCACCAAGCGGAAGCCCGGACACAAGCAGAGACGAAGCATACACGTGAAACAACAAAGAAGCAAGAGCAAGCAGAGGCATTGGGGTCACCAAGGCTGAGATCCAGGAGCAAGCCAAGTCAACGGAGTCACCAAGTTGAAGCCGCGGACACAAGCAGAGACGTAGCACAGAAACGAAGCAACGTAGAACCAAGATCAGAACAGAGACGTCGGGGTCACCAAGACTGGAATCTAGGAGCAAACCGAGATAACGTACCCAAGACGGAGCGATGACACACAAAGGCGCGAACAGCGATGAGCCGAGCGACAGACCAAGCGACGACGAGCGAAGTCGAGCACGGAGCCAACCAAGAGATGACACATGGGGACCAGGTCAAGGAAGGCATGCGAAGTCGTGCCAGGAGCCGAGCGACACCCAGCCAGGGCAAGTACGACGACACGCCTGAACCACAAGGACCCACCGCGAAGTCGAGATATTTGAAGGAGTTGCCGCCCAGAGAGACGAAGGCAGGGATATGCAAAAACGTAGTGCATCACAGAGTGACGAAGACAGGGAGGTAGCAGAGCGGAAAGGGCCAAAGCGTAGAGGCCATACAGAGAGACGGAGACAGAGGCTGCTAAAACGTAGGAAACCCAGAAGCACACCCAGACGTTGGGGTCACCAAAACGAAAGCTAGAACTAAGCAGAGACAACCCGTGTAGATGAAGCAGATGGAAATCCAATCAACGAAGACGTAGAGTACAACGCCATATTGAAGAGAATTGAAAGACTGAAGTGAACTTAAATACCAGAAGTGAATTTATGAACTACCTTAACAGTTTCTAATAAAGAATGAAGTCTATATAAATAAATATTTTCGTAACGAACCTGGCACCCACTGAACTTACCCTGGCAAGAAAATGAGTCGTTACAGTATTCATATGAAGAATCCGTAGAAGAAAAATGAATTCAATATGTGGAAAGACCTAGTAAATATGACGAAAATCGTGAAAATATATGCATTTTATTTTTACTGATAACTGTTTTGGCCCCCCCCTTCTGAACGCCAATGGATATTCAAATTTTTTTTTATAAGAATTACTTTTCTAGTTGATTTACATACACGTACCGAGTTTCAGCTTTTTAGCATAAGCTGTTCTAAAGTTATGAAAAACACCCCCACCCCCGTACCATGCTACCCTAAAAAAATTATATTTTTCCACTATGCCACTACTATAGCTCTATCTAAATACCAAGTTTCAGCTTTATATCATTATACAGAGGGTGATCAACGAATTATGATCACTTCGAAATTTTTCACGATTTCGACTTTAAGAAAAACTTTTTTTTTTAATTGAAACTTGTAAATGTATTCTTGTTTAAGTATTTACACTAAAATAAACATTCTGTGTTAATATTTAGTAAAGCCCCCCCATGTTTTTAGCTCCTCTTTTGTTCTATTCGTCATACTTTTCATATTTTTTTATCACTAAGTTCTTAAAATCTAAGGCCGCTATTCACACTAGTCATAAAGTTGGCTTTGAGTTAAAGCTGGCTTTAGTGTCGTATTATTAATATGACACTAAAGTCAGCTTTAACTTAAAGCCAACTTTATGACTACTATGAATAGCGGCCTTAGTTATTATCCCACACATCTTGAATATTTTCTTTTAAAATATTAATATTAGTATTCTGCCGTTGATACACTAAGGTTTCAAGATGCGCCCAACAATTTTCTATCCGGCGAATGGCCTGGCCAAGGTAAAACCATGATTTCCTCATCATCAAAGAATCTTCTTACGGATGCCGCTGTATGGCTAGGTGCCCCGTCTTGCATAAATGTGTATCCCGATCCTCCGAGGGGTAAGGAGTCCATAAATGGTGTAAACTCATCCCGCACAATGTTTTTGTATTGATCTTGACGAAGATTCCCTTCTACAAAATGGATCGGTTCTGATCCCTCGGATGTTATACAACCCCATATCATCACTGTGGAGGATGTTTCACCCTTGTTACCACGCAGTTTTTATGGTTACTCTCTTGCGGCCGTCTTCTGGCAAATTGTGTTGATTCTGTCAACGCCTCTAGACGACACTCGTCGCTAAAGATAACCTGTGTAAATGTCAAAATATTTTATATACCAAAAAGTCTACTATTAAGCAATCTACTAGTACTAACAAATTTTATTTTTTAATTACCTCATCCCAATTACTTTCCGTATAGTTCTTGTGAAGTTTCGCCCAAATTAACCGTTTCTTCTTCATCACTTCAGTTATTCGTGGTCTTTTAGCGGGACGCCTGCATTTTATATTTGCTGCGTGAAGTCTTCTTCGCGCTGTAACTGCAGATAAATTGATGCCTTCTTCTCTAATTGTTGCGTTTAATGCTCCAATGGGTGCGTTGCGATGTTGCAGAGCGGTATTAATAATTTGTCTGTCAGTACGCGGTGTTGTCTTCCGTTTTCCACAGCAGTTTTTGCGTTTACTCGCACGTGGAGACAGTCCTAATTGCAAATTTTTGGCAATATTTGGTACTGTTGCGTACGAAACGCACTCTTTTCGGGCAATTTCGCGATACGAATATATTTTTTGTTTCAACAGCGTTGAAATGGCAAGTTTTTTTTAAATCAGTAATGTCTTTTGCACGTCACATTATAAACACTTTTTGAAAACACTCTTAATTTTGGCTGTACGCTGCTTAGCGTCTAATATACCTACTTTAAAATTTTAAACTTCACTTTGACTTAACCACGAACAGTCTCGGAATAGTTTTGTTTTGAATACCTCAGTATATTTATATCTTTTTTAAGTAGGCAGTACTTTTAACTAGGAAAGGTATTTAGGTGGGAGGGGCATTACCTCTACTTTCTTCAAAAATAAGGGTTTCTACCTGCTGACAGGTCATTAAGGAATATGTCTTTTACCTTCAGAAAGTACCCGGAACCCATTCCGGTAAAGTTGACAACTAATTATACTTCAATACCACCACCCTCACCCTCTACACCCACATCTCGTTCCCTACTAGGGTTCTATTGGGTCTACTTCTGGTAAAAATTTGAAGCATCTATCTTACACTGTTATTGAGATATGAAACGTGTTATTTTTGAAAAATTCTTATCCCCTTCACTTCTATGCTCCTCTACCCACTTCAAAAATTTTACTTTCCGCAATCTTTATTTATCAAGCTTTATACTCAAACCTAGTTTTTTTTTCTGGTGGAATTGGTTTGTGAGATAAAAAAGTTTCAATCTACTCTCCTAGTATAACTACAGATATTTGTAAAGTTTGAATTGAATTCTATTAACGGCTTAGGAGATATGGATTTTAGAATGTGTCGATCTCCACTTTTTTGCGTTTCGTACTCATTATTTCCCCCTCCACTCCCACACCCCTTCACTGATAACATCAATTTTTTTGCAAAGCTCTATATAAATTTTAAGTTTCAGCCTCCTAACATATGCGGTTGCTGAGATCTAGCAACCAAAATTTGTCGTCTAAAACGCTTTCCCACCTTCCCCCTCCCACCCTCACCCCTCAAAAAAATTTCACTGTAAGGGGTCTACCATGTCTATTAAAAAAAAAATTCAACTTAATTGCTCAAAGAGTTTGAGAGCTATAAGATTTCAAACATTTTGCGTACGGCGGAATGCGCACAGACGGACTGAAAATTTTTATTGCTTTTGCACATACTACACGTTTTGGTTATTGCCCTCTGCAATAAGTTCAGGTGTGCATTATGCACACTTTGCAATTCCTCGAGGTGCAACGACCTGAACACATCACCTGTTAGCATAAAAAATATCAAGAATGAAAATTTAGCAACGTAAGTAACTGTAATTAGTATATAAGATTTTAGAAATAATAACAAACTCTCAGTCATTTTGAATTCGTTGCCGGTATTTTTTCTTGTGCTAAACCTCCCAGTATCCCAGTTATACCCAAAACCCGCCTCCAAGCCATTGTGAAGTGAAATAAAGTGAAGTTGTGAAAGAAAACAAAAGAATATCCAGTTAGAAATTTGTACATCGGTATTGTACCGAAGTACATAGAAAAAAAAACATTGAACGGATTTTGCATTCGGTTCAGTGAAAACTCGCGGCCAAGTAAAGGAACTTGCTCGCATTATAAACATTTTGGTGACCCCGACGTGATCACACGTCCAGCAATCGACAATTTCAAAGGAGAGCCAGCCGCTGCGACAGCTTCGAAGAAGACCTAGCTACATCGGCAACCTCGAAGAAGATATTCGCCACAGCATGGAGAATCGGGAGCAGTGCTTGCAGCAGCTATCACTGCAACAGGATGTAACTAGCAAGGAGTTGGAAAGGCTTATTTCTAACTATAACAAGGATTTAGCAGATCGGAAAACTATCAGTTATCTTCATGCACGACTGACCAAGCTGGAGGAAATCTGGGATCGGTTTTCTGCAGTAAACGACGAATTGAAAGATCTAATGGCGGAGTTTCCAGACCATCCGTACTTCGTCAAGCGGTTTTTCGACGTAGTGCAGCACGAATATTGCAAAATAAAAACGGCAATAAACCAACGGATCGCTAACCTGCAGGATCCGCCAGCATCAACATCCGACGACGATGAATCAGCCAACAAGTTGCCTGCAAGTGAAGAAACGCTACAGTCAAGCAATAGCGTTTCGGTTCTTATCAGACAACAAGAGTCGAAGATACGAGCTGTTGAACACATAATCAGCGGCATCAACTTCATCGAACAGACGAAATCCAAACAATTCTGCGAGATGAAGATCAACACCATCAAAAGATATTGGGAGGACATACGACATTGTCATGACACTATATGGCAATGTGCGGCTGATCCAACCAGTGCCGGATACTCCGATGCAAGGTATTTTAGCATCGAAGAACGTATACAGAACGTCTTAGTTTCGCTAGCAACTTGCCTCGAAAAACTAGTCGTCAACTCATCATCGATCGCAACACTTCGTCCTCACGTGAAATTACCACATATGACGGTTCCGAAGTTCGACGGTGACTATTCGAAATGGAAATCATTCCACGACTTATTTCGGCAGATGATACACGAGCAGCAATTGGGCGATGCTCAGAAAATGTGGTACCTGGGAGATCCTGAAGAGTCGCTACAACAATCAGCGACTTATGGCTACAACATTACTGGACAAATTGATGTCACAGCCAGAAACAACAATCGAATCAGCCTCTGCCATAAAAAAATTGCATGACCTTACCACAGAATGCCTGCAAGGTCTAAAAAATATTAAGATAGACATAGCAACGTGGGATCCTGTGTTACTTCATATTCTAGTAAAGAAGCTAGACAAGATAACGCATAGTCTATATGAACAGACATTAATGGAACCACGGGAACTACAAACGATGGACGCTTTCCTGACATTTTTAGAACGTCGATTTCAAGCCCTCGAAGCACTTGGCAACGACTCTAACAAGATGCAGAATCGAAACAAGCCATCATCAACCAAATCATTCACTCTGACGTCTAACAAAGAGAGTGCATCTGGCTCTTGTAAAAATTGCAGCGGAAGTCACAAAATCTTCGCCAGTGAAATTTTTAAACGTTTAGCCGTACCAGAGCGAATAGCCAAGGCAAGACAATTAAAATTGTGTTTGAATTGTCTACAAAACGGACATATCGCCAGTCAGTGCACATCAAGAACGTGTTTAAAATGTAACAAGAAACACAACACTCTTTTGCATTTAAACAACATCAACCATAACAAACCAGATTCAGCATCCTCGACTACACTTGTTAATAGAACAGTCTCTAAGACAGAGAACTCTAAGTCAGCATCAGCAGATCAATGTATTTCCGACGACAACAATTCAGTTACTTTATCTACGGAGACCCCATCATCAGAAGGATCACTCGTGTTATTAAGCACTGTACTCATCAAGGGTATGAATCAAAAGGGACAAGTACTGGAACTAAGAGCCATTCTTGACAGTGGCTCACAGATCAACATTATAACTGAAGCCGCCTCGAAGAAATTGGGACTTCAAAAAACACAATCAACTATTTGCATTCGAGGATTGGGTGGAACCGCACAACAAGCTCAGCACCGAATCAACCTGTTATTGCAATCCAGAATAACAAATTTGTCAAAGAACGTTGATGCGGTCGTAGTACAGCAAATTACTTCACCGCAACCAGCACAAGCTCTGAAGACAGCTACTTGGACAATACCAAAAAATATTCAACTTGCGGATCCAGCTTTCGACCGACCAGGCCCTATCGACATGCTTATTGGGGCCGAAATTTACTACGACCTACTCTCCGTTGGCCAAATTCGACTAGCAAAGAACCTGCCAATACTACAAAATACGGTTTTTGGATGGGTAGTTGCAGGTAAACTAGAGGCGACAGTACCAAAACGCGTCATGTGCGGAATCTTCAGTACCGAGGATGCCAATCTCAACGAACAGATGGAGCGATTTTGGCGACTAGAGGAGACGGAAGTAGAAGGGTCTACAATGACAATGCAAGAGCTGAAGTGTGAAACTGAATTTGCTCAAAATACAAAAAGAACCAATGAGGGACGATTCGAAGTCAAATTACCATTTCGACAGACTTCGAACAAATTGGGTTCCTCAAAGGAAATTGCACTTCGTCGTTTTCTTCAACTGGAACGAAAATTCACTAAAGATCCTGAGCTTCACACCCAATATCGGCAGTTCATGAACGAGTACCAGCAGTTGGGACACATGAGTGAAATCAACCCATGGTCCATTCCCGAGCCACATTGTTTCCTGCCACATCATTGTGTTTTCAAACCAGAAAGCACTACTACTAAGGTCCGGGTAGTGTTCGACGCCTCGGCCAAAACTTCGTCAGGTGTCAGTCTAAACGAAATATTATGTACTGGCCCAACCATTCAAGATGAGTTATTCACTATTCTTGTCCGCTTTCGGATACCTAGATTCGTTTTTACGGCCGACATAGAGAAAATGTACCGTCAGGTCATGATATCCGAAGAAGATAGAAGATATCAGATGATTCTTTGGCGTAACAATCCAAGTGAAAAGCTGAAATACTATCAACTGAATACCATCACGTATGGTACAACGCCCGCTCCTTATTTGGCCACTAAGTGTCTACAACAGCTATCTCGTCGAGAGACGAGCTGACAGTCGAAGTGAACGGACGTGTTTTAACTAGCTCCTTGAAATTCGAACTTTAACAGAAAGACGTATACCTGCACCGGCAGGTAAGGACGATTTCGTATTTAAACAGGATAAAACCTGTTTAAATCGCAGTGCGCGGCATACCAGTGTTAGTGATAGTGCCTAAAAGTGACCGAGAGACAGGTACCAGTGGTAGTGACATTAAGGACAAGAAGCACATACCGGGATAGTACGCGAGAATTAGTGCTCCAAATGGGACGAAATTCTAAAAGGGTGCGTTCTAGGGACCAAACCCTTAACGCGAGTGACACGGACAGTGACGATGCTGTTGCGAAAAAAAAGAGATAAGATAGAGACCAGCAACAAGGGCGGAGCTTACAGCGTCCTCGCAGAGAAGGAAAGCGACAGTGAGTACGAGAACGGGACTGAGAGGGGTTTTACTGCGCGTGAGGCAGAACTAGTGAGCGAGATCGAAAAGCGCGATAGCATTATAAAGGCCCTGCAACTACAAATGCAACAAATGCAGGAAGCGCTTGGCAAGCTCCAGGCCAACGAAGAAAAGAGAGCACCCGAGAAAAAGGCGTCCGACGTGGAAATGGTAGCCAAAGAAACAACGGAGACGGACTATGTTGAAATGGTGCTGCGCCAAAACCGCGCTAAACCAGCAGCAAGCTCGAAGCCCAAGTCGGCCCTGCCAGCAGAGAAAATAACCGCGACGAAAAATAAGATGACCCAAAAGAAAAAAGCGTCTAAAATGCCGCCAATAAAAACGTTCAACCAAAATTCAGAAACGTTAGTGAAATTACTGGAAAAAAGTGCCGGTATCGAGAATTTCCAGGTAAAAAACATCACTGCATCGAAAATCGCGATCCACACATCAAATATCGATGATTTTCGCAAAGCGAAAGAAGTCCTGGAAAAGAGCGAATCGAAATTCTTCACCTATACCCCACGTGAAGAGAAAACCGAGACGTTCCTAATGAAGGGACTGAGCAGCCACGCGGTCCCCGAGGAGATAAAGGTTGAGCTGAAAAAGCAACTGCCGGAGACCGAAATCCTTTCGGTGTCGAGATTTACAACGAGAAGATCAGCGTTGGAAAAGAGAGTGCTCCCGACTCTCATGGTCCAGATTGGGTGCAATAGCAAATCGTCAGATTTGCATCAAGTCCGCTACTTAAACCACCAGGTGGTGCGTTTTGAAAAGCTCCGCAAGACGGAAATCTCCCAGTGCCAGCGTTGTCAACGGTATGGCCACTCAGCAGCGAACTGCAAAATGGCCTACCGATGTGTTAAGTGCGAGCAAACTCACTCCCCAGGCGAGTGCAAATTAGATGCGTCAGCGGAAAAGGCGCAAACATACTGCGTAAACTGCAAAAGCCACGGCCACCCAGCGTCATTCAAAGGATGCCCAGCACATAAGGAAGCGAAAACCCGGAGAAATACCGCCCGACAGGAAAAAACAGCAGAGACAGCAAAACCAACGAATCAACAACTACAACGGATCATAGACAGTGCAGTTCGACCAGGAATCAACTTTTCAGATGCCGTGAATGGAAAGGATAATACGAAAGCTCTGCGAAACCCGGAAAACCTACGAGAGCACACAAGTAAGGATAATAATAACAGTAATCAAAATTCCCTTAAATCTTTTCAGGAAAACTTATTCCAGTTACTTAATAACAAGTTGGAGCGTTTCGAGCAAGCCATTGGCGCTCACGCTCAACAACTTAGCCATATAAGTCGCGTCTTAAATATGTCCAATGTCTGTTGATGGCCAGGTAACACAAAGCCTTCAGATGACCGAGCTCAGGCTCATCTCTGTCAATGTCAACTCCATTGTGTACCTAAATAGAAGGATGAATTTAGACGATCTCCTAAAAAAAGAAAAACCCGATCTCCTCCTTTTAAACGAAACAAAATTAAAACCTCACCATACCCCCCAATTCACTAATTACGACTTTATACGAACGGACCGACCGAACTCCGGAGGTGGAGGCGGCACGGGTATTCTTATAAAAAAAACCTTTAAACTTCACTACAATAAACCGGCCGGAATTCGCCCTTTTTGAATGTTTAGAACTGACCTGTATAAAAATCTCCCTGCAGAATAATGATAATCTTTTCGTTATTAGCACCTATGCCTCAAAAAGAAATTCCGAAAAATTCAATGACGAATTTCATTCACTATTCCAGACTCTTGAATTAAATAGCCTTAGAAACTACTATGTAATAGCAGGGGACCTCAACGCGAAACACAAATCCTGGCTTAACCGAGATAATAACACACGTGGAAATTTTTTGTTTAACTGGGTTTTAGACAACCAAATAGAATTCAAATCTATACTCTACGGCCCCGACTCGCCCACCCTACCAAGAGCAAATTCATACCTTGATATTTGCATAGCAGATGCCCGATTGAACTTCACGTTCGCAGGAAGCCAAAATAAATTAGAAACCATAAATTATGATAGCGACCACCAAGCCATACTCATGACATTTGGTCATGAGAAAGACGATCATTTCGTCATTAATTCTCAAGCGGAAAATATTATCCTTAATTATAAAAAAACTAACTGGAAATTGTTTCGAAAGAGAATAGCGAAAGCTCACTCAGAAACAATTTCAGAAGAAGAAGAATTCATGACCCCCACAGATAGGAACCTAACAAACTCGGAGATAGAACACTATCTCCAAATACTAGAAAATCTCACAATTGCCACAATAGAACGAACTGTCCCAAAAAGAAAAATCCGAAATACCTTAGACAATTACGAAAACCCAATTATCCGAAAACTCCAAAGACCTAAAAGTCATTTGCTCACGCGAATTAACAACATTTATCGTAGATTTTTAGATTACAATAACCCCAACTTGAGTAGACTAAAATCAATCTTAAAAAATGTTAAAACTCTAATTCGACAAAACTTCGCGAACGAAAGTAATAGGCAATGGAGGGAAAAAATTCAATCTGTTAGACCCAGCGACTCCCCCGGGATGTTTGCCCAAATAAATTCTATACTCAGGAAAAAGAATAGTGCAAGTGTACCCACGATTAAGGTACCGGCCGACTCCCAAAAACTCCTGGAAGACGCGAATATCGATATCACAAGTGCAAACCGTGATACAAACGGCTACTTCGTGATAACCGACGAACCCCAAAAGCTAGATCTAATAGGGACCCACTTAGAGGGAATTCATACACAAAACTCCAACTTGGGAAGGGAAAGACTAAATCAATTAGTTACGCAAAAGGCCACAGAATTCAAAAATGAGAGCGAAGGCAATGAGCCTTTACTCACTTTTAGCGAAAATCGGATGGCCAATCAAATTCCAGACAACCAACTATCAGACTACTTCGTTTCATTTGAAACAATCCAATTTTTATTCAAACGCCTCAATAATAAAAAATCATCCGGCTTGGATGGAATTCCAAATTTAGTATTAAAGAATCTGCCGGATGTAATTATTCAGGAATATTGCACCCTTTTTAATAACCTATTAAACAACTCTCACTACCCTGAAAAATGGAAACGCGCGAAAACATTCCCGATCCTTAAGAAAGGGAAAGATCCTTCAGATCCAAAAAGTTACAGACCCATTAGTCTTCTACCCAACATAAGCAAAGTCTTTGAATCCATCCTCAATGACTCCCTGAATTCCCATATTCGACAGAATGATCTGATACCGAATTGTCAATTTGCCTTTCGAAATAGACATTCTACCATACACGCCATAACGAAGGTTACATCCGACATCTGCTGGCATTTGAATAATAAAGAATGCATAGGTGCCTGTCTAATAGACATGGAGAAGGCCTTCGACACAGTCTGGCTTGACGGTCTGATCTTTAAATTAATCCAAAAAAAATTCCCCAAACACTTGATAAAAATCCTTGTACATATGATATACAACAAAAACTTTGTGCTAACAAACGGGAAAACTGTTACCACACAGACCTTTAATGTTAGGGAAGGGCTCCAACAGGGAACAGTAACTGCACCCACTTTATTCGCGATCTACATTAGCGATCTTTTGGAAGCATTTGATTTTAATAAATCACCCAAGAGATCTATTGTAGCCTTCGCAGATGACCTTATTATGTACACACCCCATTCTAAAGCGACTAAAGCCCAAGAGGAACTTCAGAAAATGTTTAATGATGTTCAGTTCTACACGAACTCCTGGAAGATGAAAATTAATTCACAGAAATGTGAGACTATCCTATTCCGCACCACTTTAGCACATGCCAATAGAGATTTGAAGCGCAATTGGAAGAAATTCCATATTGTAGCTGGGGAGGGAAGCCACGATAAAATTCCGCACAAAACTTGTGTTAAATATCTAGGAGTAAACTTAGATCAACACTTATACTTCAACCAACACTCTAATATCCAGATTGTAAAGGCGCGTAACGCACTCATGGCTCTAAAACGACTTTTTTACGCGAAACATTTATACCCTCGCGTTAAAATCATTTGTTACCAAGCTTTGGTAAGACCTATTCTCACTTATGGCTGCCCCATCTGGTTCAATATTAGTCCATCTTATATGGAAAAATTTAGACTGTTTGAAAGAAAATGTCTACGCGCGTGTACTGGCATCTATAGAAAGGCAGAGACAGATTTTCTGCATTACATATCGAACGAGGAAATATATGAAACGGCAGAAATCTCCCGGGTTGATACGGCAATCATAAAATTAATTAGAAACCATATAGCTGGAACCACCTCAGATCAAGACCTTAACCCATGGATCCACCAACCCTTCTTCCCAAACCCACAATATATTGAAAAAACCATGTCAACTGGTTTTATTCCACCTGAAGCCTTCGTCTACCTTGACGAAAACGGCTACATCTTAGATTCCGACTACGTACCAATCATTTATCACGCATATAGGCGCGCGACCGATAAAAAAATAGAATACGACCCCAATCTCGAAACCAGCGACCCCCTGCCCTTATGGCGTTACTCCACCGCGAACTATGTTGACATTGACAGACATGAGCGTGAGGCTACGCGATACTGGTGGCTTAATCAACAAGGCATTTAGTTAGTTTTTCAAGTATAGGTTAATTAAGTAATTAAGCTAACCAAAAAAAAATATAAACGAAACTAGAATAAGTACTAACCTTGTTAGCAGCTTCCCTAGTTATAAGGCATGCCGGACCGAGACAATTGCTACAGGAACTGATGGCCTTCAGCTATCGGTCCAGGTGACGAATGGCTCGGCCCGGAATAGTTATAACGAAAAATTATGTATGATAAACTGTTATATTTAAGGAACATTGTAATAAATTAAATAAAGTGATTCGTATTCCACCTAAATATTCCCTTCTCGATGCATTCTTAAATGCAATTATTGTACACTGGACTGAGCTGTCCGCGGCCGGGAACGGTGGTTTCTGCTCTACTATTCTCAAATAGTGGAGCATGATGCTGCTGGTCCCGGCGGCGGAGAGTTCGGCTCAAACCCTAGTTTTAAGTTAGTATGTAAGAATTGTATATAGTTTAAGTAGAGTAGAGTGAAATTGATGTAATATTGGGTTTTTTTGCCATTTTCCCAATAGTTTATTTTATTTAATGATAAGTATACATTAAGAATGTAATTAAATAAAGAGACTCTGATCCCCCCCCAAAAAACATCCCCCCGATAAAATGTATATCTTAGAGTGCCCATTGAGGCCATTAAGAACGGTAGCACTTAGATATAGACTAATCTTAGCTTTAGGATTAAGATAGAAAACCTGTTAGCATTAAGAACTTACGGCAAATAAAGCACCTTTTAAAACTAAAAAAAAACAGCTATCTCGTCAATCAGCTCAGCAATATCCATCGGGTGCGGCAGCATTAGGACAGGATTTCTACATGGACGATGTAATGTCAGGCGCAAATAGTTTACCAGAAGCGGCAGAAAAGATAGAGCAATTACAGAAAATACTTACCCCTGCTGGTTTCAAGCTACGTAAATGGTGCACAAACAACAAACGCCTACTACAGACCATTCCAGCTGAGGATCACGCCCTGCAGCTCGACCTTACAGATGAAATCGAGGGACAGATCAAAACGCTGGGCTTAATTTGGTTACCCAAAACAGATGAATTTAAAATCAAGAGACCGGAGAACGAATCCACTAAAGTTACAAAAAGAGCAGCACTATCCGACATTGCTAAATTATTTGATCCACTCGGACTAATGAGTCCAGTTACTATCACCGCTAAGATGTTCCTGCAGAAGCTATGGCAGCTCAAATTAGATTGGGATGCTGCACTTCCCATGGCGTTACATTCAGAGTGGTTAAAGTACCGCACAGGCTTACAAGAGCTAAATAAGATCAACATACCGCGTCACGTCTTCGGTGGTAAACAACCGCAAGGTACACAACTTCATGTTTTCGCAGACGCTTCTGAGAAAGGATATGGCGCAGTAGTCTACTTCAGGGCAATTCATGCAGATGGAATTCGCACAGTACACATCTTATGTGCGAAGTCAAGGGTAGCGCCACTGAAAACTATAACCTTACCTAGATTGGAACTATGCGCCGCAAAACTAGCAGCGGAACTTGCCCACCGAATCAAACAGGACTTAAAAATGGCGGATCAAGCGTGTTTATACTGGACTGATTCAGAAATCGTATTAAACTGGATAAACGCGGAAGCATCATCTTTCCATACTTTCATTGCAAACAGAGTTGCTGCCATCCAGCAACTGTCCTCACCAGGTCAATGGAGACACGTCGAATCGAAACTCAATCCGGCAGATCTTGTATCTCGTGGTATTGCACCAGAGAAACTAAAAAATTGTTTACTTTGGTTTTATGGACCAACCTTTCTTCATGGATCAGGGGAAAGCTGGCCAGGAAAACACGAAGCGACGAAAATTGAACTGGAGAAAAAACGTTCAAAAATGGTATTGTCAGTGGTACAACATAAGACGTGTTTCATACATGAAATTGATCACAGAAATTCATTCAAACGCCTTCAACGAATCGTGGCTCTCGTGTTACGATTCATTAAAAATATTCGAACATCAAGCAGCAGCAAACGTTCGCAATCTCATCTAACAGTGGAAGAATTGGAGGATTCATTGATGACCATAATCAAGGACGCTCAGCTCAATGAATTTAGAGAATCCATTCAGATTTTGAAAATAACCAAGCAGTTAAGCAACAGTGATCCATTATGCAGTCTAAGTCCATTTCTAGACGAAGCTGGACTGCTACGAGTTGGAGGACGTTTGGAATTGTCTGACTTAAACTACGATGCCAAGCATCCAATCATTTTACCATATGCACACTACATAACAAAATTAATCTTCCAAGAACTCCACATGCAGCATCTTCATGCCGGGCCGCAGGCCTTATTAGCTATAGCTCGACAAAAATTTTGGCCAATTAAAGGCAAAACTATAGCAAGATCAACCACACTAAATTGCGTAAGATGTGCCAGAGCCAAGCCAAAATTGATGACACAACTTATGGGAGATCTACCCGCCACTAGAGTACAACCAGCCAGACCGTTCGTGAATGCTGGTGTCGACTTCGCAGGACCCTTTTTGACGCACTTTAAGATCAGAGGAAAGCGGCCACAAAAAACGTACTTAGCCGTCTTTTGCTGTTTTGTTACAAAAGCGACACATCTGGAGTTGGTGACTGACCTTACAACCGAAGCTTTCATTGGCGCTCTTAAACGATTCATCGGCAGAAGAGGACACTGCAGGAACTTATATTGTGACAATGCCACTAATTTTGTCGGTGCGAAGAATCAACTAACGGAGTTAAAGGAAATTGTATACAAGGAAAAAGCAAAACAGCAAATAGTCAATTTCTGTACGCCAAAAGGAATCGACTTTCATTTCATCCCACCACGATCACCTCACTTTGGCGGACTCTGGGAAGCCGCTGTCAAGTCTGCCAAACATTTTTTGGTCAGAAATCTTACGCCCGCTTCCCTTACCTATGAAGAAATGGAAACAGCAGTAATTGAAATTGAAGCGATTTTAAACTCGCGACCACTTATGCCACTTTCGTCGGATGCTAATGATCTTACAGCGCTGACGCCAGGACATTTTTTAATTGGCGAACCACTCACCAATGCAATAGACGCTCATGCACAAGTAAGACAAACCGGTCTGTGCCAAAGATGGAAGCTTATCAACGACATCAAACAAAAATTCTGGTAGCGATGGTCAACCGAATATCTAACAGAACTCCAACATCGTTACAAATGGAAGCAGCGCTGTGAAAATATTACACCTGGCATGCTAGTCGTTATTAAGGAGGATAACCTTCCAGTCCTTAAATGGCAATTGGGTAGAGTTCTGAAGGGCATAAAGGGTGCCGACGGTTTAATCCGAGTAGCCGATATTAGAACATCGACAGGAGTACTGAGAAGACCAATACATAAATTGGCACCACTACCAGTAGAGACTGAAAGTGAAGAAACAGACGGCATCTCTAGGAGCAACTCATTACGAGCCAACAAACACAAAATTACGGAACCAGTCAATTCAAACGGAACCGCCGAAGATGTTCAACCTAGCTCCAGCACGACTATACAAACCTCACGGATCAAAAGTCGAAGAATCTCCAATTCACCTATCAGCTTACTATTATGGACGAGTCTGATCCTTCCCGTTTTAACAAGTCCAGTGAAGGTCACACCATTTAAAACATCTCCAGGTTTATACTTTGAAAGTTTAGGAGCAGCAAACCTGGTATTGAACGAATGGAACCTCGTGGTACACTACAATCTGACACCGTACTGGGAGAGCCGCGCCATACGAACAGGGGTGAACAAACTCCACAACATATGTCAACACATGCAAGATAACCCCTTATGCGCCTCTACAGCAATACAATTTAACCAAATGTGGAACGACATTGAGAACAACAATGAGGTGTTGCGACCCACACTTTATGCGAAAACGCGAAGAGGAAGAAGAGGAGCACTCAACTTAGTTGGTAACATTGCCAATTCACTATTTGGAGTACTAGATGCTGATTACGCCGCAAAAATGACTGATGTCATCAAGGACATGAAGGGCAATGACGAGTATTTGCTCCAGTTATTGAAAAATCCAACTTCAATCATCGATTCAACTACAAATATAATGATGAAAATGGAGAAATCTACTAGTCTGAGCCTGGATCACCTAGGTAGGTAGGTACACGTGGCTGTCCGTGAGAACACGGACACACTTAGACCTAAAAGGTCCGTTGTGGTACCACAGGATCTTCGACTCCGGTCCTACTCGTCGAACCATTTAGAGCTTATAATAAAGCGTTGGATTCTCGCGACCTCCATTGTGGCAAGTTCACCAAGACAGTTGAAGAAGTACGCTCCGAGATGAGCTTTCCTTCTGACGGACAGAGCTGGACAAGTGCAGAGAAGGTGAAGGACTGTCTCCTCCTCCTCCTCGTCCTGGCAGCTTCTACAGAAGTCGTTTGAGAAAAGTCCAAGCCTTTCTGCATGCCGACCTATAAGACAGTGTCCGGTTAGGACACCGACTGTTTTGCTGATGTCCGCCCTTTTGAGCAGAGTCAGCCTTTTAGAACGATTAAGATCCAGCTTTGGCCAGATCTGTCTCGCAGTGTGACATGTTGTACCCTCCGCCCATCTTGAGTTTGTTTTTTCAATTGAGTCCAGTCTCAGTAGCAGTTTACATGTGGAGAGAGGCACACCCAGGTTCTGATATACCGGCGAAGTATGAAGGGTGGTGCCGCGCCGAGCGAGTTCGTCAGCCATACAGTTCCCTGGAATATCCATGTGTCCTGGCACCCAGCACAGAAGAATATTGAACTGTTCGGCCAACTTCTTAAGAGATGATCTACATTCTACGGCGACCTTTGATGTTGTCGAGGTTGATTCCAGGGATTTTATCGCCGCTTGGCTGTCTGTGAAAATGCTAATATCCCTAGTAGATATTACATTACACCTCAGCCAGGACAGGGCCTCCTTGATCGCCATAAGCTCCGCCTGATAGACACTACAGTGGTCCGGAAGGCGGAAAGAGCTGCTAATATTAAGCATTTCAGAGAAAACACCTCCACCTGCTTCTCAACAGCCATCCCAACCCGCCTAGAGTGGGAAAGGGACTTGGTACGAACGAAGAAGGAGTCCGCCCACATATATACGGACGGCTCCAAAACTGAAGACTGGATCACCTAAACACCGCATTAAACGTGACCATGGAGCGAATGAACAAAATTACGAAAGACCTATGGAGCCAAGAAGCAGCTCAGACGTTTTCAGCAATATCAATACAGCTACTCTTGACAACAAGCAACTATCAAAGAGTACAAGCGATGATATTAGACGTCCTCATCGACACTCATCAAGGAAAAATCAACCCACAACTGGTAGCACCAGAGCAACTGCTTCACGAATTAATGGCGATCAAGGACGACCTACCTCCACATCTAAGACTACCAGCAAAACCAGGCAATTTGTTAGAGCTCTACCATATTATGACCATTGAAGCACGCATCATCGGTGAAAGCTTGATCTTCAGACTGAAACTTCCACTTTTCTCCGATGAAGTTTCGAGCTACTACACGTTGTTCCGGTGCCAACTGTCATCAATCAAACAGTTGTGATAGTGCAGACTACTACGAACTATTTAATCACCAATCTAAATCGTGACCAGTATTATCCGATGTCTGATCTGGAACTTACCACCTGTCGCAGAGCACCAAGCTTGAACTATATCTGCAAACAACTGCATCCCCTCTACAGAAAAGGATCTTCAATAAGCGCCTGTGAAATGAGTTTCATCAGTCATACCACGGATAGAACCAAATGCACAGTAGCTAAAATGGAAATGCCTACTAGATGGATTCAGCTATTGAACCCCAACCACTGGATTTACTTTGTAAAACAGATGGTTGACTTGAAAGTTGTTTGCGGTAACTCCGTATCGCAACTAACGTTAGAAAACTCAGGCATCATAGAGTTAAACAGCGACTGTGCTATCAAAGAAGAACTTGTCACAATACAGGCACATAAGTTGTTTCCAAGTTCGTTCAACACGGCATTTGTACCAACCAGAAATGTCACTGAATTTATCATAGCAACACGAGACGCCGACCTTAGCAATAACATAAGCTCAAAAGAATCCTTCACGAGGAATCTGGAAGAGCTAAGACAAAAAATAACGAACCTGCAACTCCACGAAGATCTAGATATCAATATAGAGCCAAAAGACATCCATCACTTCACACTAGGGTATATTGCTCTATTTAGCGTTATAATCATCACGGCATACCTTCTATGGCAACGTAAAAGAAAATCATGTCATTTAACTACTCCAGCGATTCCGATTCCTCGACCGCGGTCACAAGCAACAGCAGTACCAGCCTTCACCTTTACCGTGGACGCGGAATAACTATTGATCGAAGATCAACGCGGGGGAAGATGTTCAATGACCCATTGAAAAGCGCGTACATCCGGCAGCGGCGTAGAATTAAGTAAATGCAACTGCTCGATTTATATTGTGTATAAATTTCTCAGGTGTGCAATATGCACATTTTGCACGTTTTGGTTATTGCCCTCTGCAATAAGTTCAGGCGCAATATGCACATACTGCACGTTTTGGTTATTGCCCTCTGCAATAAGTTCAGGTGTGCATTATGCACACTTTGCAATTCCTCGAGGTGATATGTTCAACGACCTGAACATATCACCTGTTAGCATAAAAAATATCAAGAATGAAAATTTAGCAACGTAAGTAACTGTAATTAGTATATAAGATTTTAGAAATAATAACAAACTCTCAGTCATTTTGAATTCGTTGCCGGTATTTTTTCTTGTGCTAAACCTCCCAGTATCCCAGTTATACCCAAAACCCGCCTCCAAGCCATTGTGAAGTGAAATAAAGTGAAGTTGTGAAAGAAAACAAAAGAATATCCAGTTAGAAATTTGTACATCGGTATTGTACCGAAGTACATAGAAAAAAAAAAACATTGAACGGATTTTGCATTCGGTTCAGTGAAAACTCGCGGGCAAGTAAAGGAACTTGCTCGCATTATAAACAGCTTTTTTGGTGCTTACTAGTCATAAAACGTGTAAAAAAAAATTTATTTTTTTAAAATCTATAGCAATACTTTATTATTAAAATAATAAAGTAAAACGGCTCATATGCCGGAAATAAGAGTGGTGCGTTCAGATACTGATAGTTAAAAGTGGTTCACTATAGTTGGTGCTGTCGTAGGAATATTATATTCATTACCTCAGCCACTGAGATGTATGAAATGGAGTCTCCACCACCTGATTTTCCTTTACGGTATGACAAATTAAAGTCGCCGATTAATGGTGCGCTTACACTCACCCTTGAGGCTCGCCTCGAGGTGAGAAGCTACCCCCATCAGGCCATTGCAAACCGGTTCTGAATGTAAGACTCTTGCGACTGCACGAGCTATTTGATTGATTGATTTTTTGGTGGGGATAGAGGCTCGTCGCAAATGTTGAGTGTAAATGCACCATAAATCGTACTCTCACGCTCCTTCTCAAAACTCTGAATATCGAACAACATACACCTAAAGAAAATTAAAAAAAACATTAAATTTTAAGGAAATGTTATTAAATGTTAGGAAACGGTTTTGTATTCGTATTACAGGAGCCAATATTCCCTGTAAAATGTATACATATTAGTTGCAATTTTATGACCTCACTTTCTTAAAATAATTTTTCAATTCGGAATTACTCCTAAATGTTCGAGTTTTTATTATTATTATTATTATTATTAATCTGATGGTGCTGTCATTGTTTTCCTTCTCATCTTAATACATACATACATAAACCATATTCGGGTAAAAGCTATAATGATTGACACCACCAAAATATATGACCATAATATAATTACTTTTATAAAAAATGAAATCCTCAGTGTATTAATATTTCATTTATACTCTTTAAAATGCTATTTAACTTATACAGATGGTCACAAAAGTATTGGCACACCCATTATGCCCAAGAAAAAACATATATAGTTAATTAAATCTAAGCAAAGAATAAAAAAACAACATAAATTTAGAGAAGTTTATTGATCCATTTTAAAATGTGCTTCATAAACACCAAAAGTAATAAACAATATAATGGAAAAAAATTATTTTTTAAGTTAATATATAAAAGCAAACGCACAAAAGTATTGACCCATCAAATAAATTTAGAAAAAAACTTGTCTCTTAATTCAAATTTAGTATTTTGTTCAAATAAACAAATTTATCCATAGTGCCTTCAATAAAATGAAGATTGCCTACCTCAGCTGCCGCCATACACCCCCACACCATTACTGAACCTCCACCGAATTAAACTGTAGGCTGTAAGTTTTCTTGTTTGTAATCTTGTCCTGGTTTTCTCCACACGCGTTTTCTTTGAGATGAATTAAATATTTCAAACTTGCACTCATCACTAAACAAAACGTTTTCCCAGAAGGCTTCCGGCACATTCACATGCTTTTTCGCGAATTCAACTCTTTTGGCCTTATTCACTCTCCTACAGTTAAATTCGGTAGAGGTTCAGTAATGGTGTGGGGGTGTATGGCGGCAGCTGGGGTAGGCAATCTTCAATTTTTTGAAGGCACTATGGATAAATTTGTTTATTTCAACATTTTAAAAAATAAACTTAAAGCCAGTGCAGAAAAATTGGGTTTGTCGAATAGCTTCATGTTTCAACAAGACAACGATACAAAGCATTGCGCCATGATTGTGAAGGAATGGATCCTTTATAATGTGCCTAAAAGACTAGAGACACCTCCCCAGTCTCCCGACTTGAACCCCATAGAACATTTATGGAGGAAGCTGAAACGTTCATTGTCAAAACGCGACATTTCAAATAAAGAAATGCTGAAGAAGGATTTGCAAAAAGAATGGGATAAAGTAAGCAAGGACTTAACAGCTATGTTAGTACATTTGATGCCCCAGAGACTTAAAAGTGTTCTGAAGTATAAGGGCTACCCAACAAAATACTAAATTTGAATTAAGAGATTAGTTTTTTTCTAAATTTATTTGATGGGTCAATACTTTTGTGCGTTTGCTTTTATATATTAACTTAAAAAACTATTTTTTCCATTATGTTGTTTATTACTTTTGGTGTTTATGAAGCACCTTTTTAAATGGATCAATAAATTTCTCTAAATTTATGTTGTTTTTTAATTCTTTGCTTAGATTTAATTAACTATATATTTATGTTTTTTTCTTGGGCATAATGGGTGGGCCAATACTTTTGTGACCATCTGTATAAGTTAAATAGCATTTTAAAGAGTATAAATGAAATATTAATACACTGAGGATTTCATTTTTTATAAAAGTAATTATATTATGGTCATATGTTACCACCTGCAAGAGCAATTTCCATTGTCAATTCTCTAGAAAACTTGAAGAGTGAACACCTGCCAGAAGAACGATTTTTTCCTAATTTCCTTAAAGAATACACAGTGGAATCATAAACAATAACTTCATTTATTTCAAATCAGTGAAGATATATCAGCGATTTTTTACTTCATTCAATTCTTGAAGGTGTGTTTTAATAAGATATTTAGTTTTTTTTTATTATTTTTTAGTTAACATATAAATAAAAAATCTGCCAACAGTCTGGGTGCAACTTTATTATTTTTCCGGCAGAAGTTTGGAACCCACTTCAGGGTCGAATTTCAAAAAATCTTTAAAACACTTTCTAGGTATTCATATGAAGAATCCATAAACAAAAATAATTGGTGATTGTTAAACAAGCCCGTGGATGTGATACCTGATCAGACCTGAGAGATATTCCGGAATTCATAAAAAAGTATACAACCACTTAACACCCCCTTAGGGGTCGAATTTCAAAAAATCTTGAAAACACATTCTAGGTACTTATATGAAGAATCCGTAGAATAAAAATGAATTCAATATTTGGAAAGACCTAGGAAATATGACGAAAATCGTGAAAATATATGCATTTTATTTTCACTGACAATTTTTTTTACCCCCTCTTCCTAACGGCAATGAATATTAAATTTTTTTTTATCAGAATTACTTTTCTAGTTGATTTACATATACGTACCGAGTTTCAACTTCTTAGCATAAGCCGTTCTAAAGTTAAGAAAAACACCCCCCACCCCCGTACCATACTACCCAAAAAAAAATAATTTATTTTTCCAACATGCCACTACTATAGCTCTATCTAATTACCAAGTTCCAGCTTTCTATCATTATAGGTTCTTAAGATATGAACGTCGGAACTTTTTCCTTCTCACCCTTCCCACCCTCATCCGCTGCACTCACACCCCCAAAATTGTTTTCCCTACTAGGGTTCTATTAGGTCTACTTCTGGTAAACATTTTAAGCATCTACCTTATACTGTTATTGAGATATGAAACGTGTTATATATGAAAAATTCTTATCCCCTCCACTTCCGTGCTCCCCCGCCCCCTTCAAAGATTTTACTTTGAGCAATCTTTATTTATCAAGCTTTATACCCAAACCGAATTTTGTTTTTCTGGTGCGTTTGGTTTGTGAGATATCGTAATCTTAAGTATTTCAACCCCCACCCCGTACGCCACTACCCCCACCCAAAAATTTTGTTTCAATCTACTCTCCTAGTATAACTACAGATATTCGTTAAGTTTTAATTGCTTGCTACTAATGGTTTATGAGATATGAATTTTAGAATGTGTCGATCTCGGCATTTTTGCGTTTCGGACGCATTATTTCCCCCTCCACTCCCACACCCCTTCACCCATATCTGGTTTTTTTTTGCAAATGGGTCCATTATCAAAGCTCCTTAGAAATTCTAAGTTTCAGCCTCCTAACACAAGCGGATCTAGAAACCTAAATTTTTCGTCTAAAACGCTTACCCCGCCTTCCTCCTTACACCTCCTCCCCTGAAAATAATGTCAATTCAAGGGGTCCACCAAGTCTATTCTTAGAAAAAATTTTAATTTAAAAGCTCCACTGGTTTGAGAGCTACGATCCTTAAAGATTTTGGGGCGGTCGACGTACGGCGTACAGACGGAGTGAACATTTTTATTGCTTTTTTCGCGTCTACTAGTCATGAAACGTGGACAAAAAAATTTTGAGGGCAGCAAATTTTTTTTTTTGAAAATCAATAACAACACTGTATTATTAATAATAAAGTAATTGGTGTCAACTATTGGTACAGAATCACGTATTAACCACTAGTTGACACTATGGTGTCAACCATTGTAACGTATGAAGGTACAATAGTTGACACCGTATGACACAATATAAGCCTTAGACAATTACTTTGGTGAAAAATCTGCCTGGGCGCAGAAGATCGGAACGCATTCAATTCTGAGATGCGGTGCAGGTTACTATGTGACTAAAAACCTAACAAAAAGTTCGGGAAACGGTTAGAACAACATATGAATTACATAATTCGGTCATATTTTGGGATGCGGTCTAGGGGTTGAAATAGGAAAAAACTTAAAAATAGGTGATTTTTAAACAAGTCCGTGGAAATAAAAAGATATTCGATCAGAGAAATGCGGCAGAATTCTTGAATAAGTATAAGATATATGCATTCTACTGTCACTGAAAATTTTGTTGTCCTCCTTCCAAACGCCTATGGATAGTCTAGTTTTTATTATAATTACTTTTCTCGTTGATTTACATATACACGCCGTTCTACAAATAGGAAAAACAGCACAACCCCGTACCACGCTTCCCCTAAAAAAAATATATTTTTAAAACATGCCACTACTAATAGCTCTATCTTAATACCAAGTTTCAGTTTTATATATCATTATAGGTTCTTAAGATATATACATCGCAACTGTCTACTTTTCACCCTCCCCCACCCTCACCCTCTACACCCACACCCCCTACTAGCGTTTTATTGGGCCTACTTCTGGTAAAAAATTTGATCGTCTATCTTACACTGTTCTTGAGATATGTAACGTGATTTTTTTGAAAATTTCTTTTCCAAGATATTTTTTATAAATTGAATTTTATATTTTTCTTACCAAATTAAAATTTTATATTGGAACAATTTGCACTTAAGATTTGTTCAAATTCTCCAATAGCGTATACAACGTTCACGCTTACTTTTAAGATATCTTCAGTATGGAATCAACTGGCATGGGTGTCAACCATTGTATGTATCATGGGGTTTAAATAATTATACCATAGGTGTCAATAACTATATCCGAGGTGTAATTTACGAAAAATCCTATTTAATGAACAATTGGAATAAAAATAAGTTTCTTTATAAGCCTTTTTCACTGCAAAATTAAATAATTAACCATTTACAATTGTCTCTCTTAACCAAAATGCTATGACATAAAAGTTATTAAAGATATAAAAAATCCTTAAAGGTTTCAACCATTGTACACTTTACCCTACTAACTCTTTGCTTGTCATGATTGAGGTTATCCGTGGCTTTCGAAGTTCATTTTATTTGCGTCACCTTCACCAGTTTTAAATCTAAGTAGTGTTTAAAATCATGAGAATTTTGTTCAATAATGCGGAACCTCGAAGTATTGACATTTAAAGAACGTTGCCCAGTTGGTCGCTTGTCTCTTACGAGACATAATCTCGATGGTTTGAGCCTAGGAATCATATTGTTTATTTTTCTTCATCACTAGATAGAAAGAAGTATCAATAAAAACATGTCCCACCACTATCTTTTCGTAGTACAAAAAACAGCCGCATCACTCCGAGCGCTGCAAATGTCATCTGCGACTTACACGATAAAAATTAAATACGCGAAAAGTTACAGTTCAAGTGCGGTTTCAATAAAACGACACAAGTGTGATATGAAGTGATTGGAAATCATGGAATGTGTCACTATGTTATTAGTTTTTTATATATATTATATTGCAGTAAGGTAACTTCGCCCCTGCCTGCGCGTTTCATTTTATAGCCCCTTTTCTTATTTCCAGCCGATGTCAATCTCCGCGAAATATTCATACGAGTACCAGCTTTTATCACGACACGCTATCATCAAACAGATGGCGCTACGCTAAACAAAAATTTGCTATCGGGACATTTGCAGACATGTCTTCGAGATGTCGGGAGCATTTGTCTCGTTGCCGTGTATCTAAGAATCTCGCAGACAAGTCGAAATGTCTCCGAGAAATCTGAGAGATTCTCGGAGACGCGACCAACTGGGTGGCTATGTGAGATAACAAGTCGAGGTGTCCATAGTTATATCATAGACAAACTATACATAGATGTCCATTCCTTTACAAAAAATTCAATACAAAAGTAAAATCAAAGAAAATTAAATTAAAATATACAAGTAAATATAATAATAGAAACTAGAAGTAACACACATATACATATGCAAATTATTTTAAGATTTAGTTATTGCCTTAGTATTTTTAGTTTTCTATTTGAACTAAAATAAGTTTGTTGTTGGGAGGTAGTTCTATCAATCTTCCATTTAAAGTTTTTCCGTACTAAAACTAGAATAAAATATTGAAGAATTTTTTGTCTATGCAAATAACAATCAGTCTCTGTATTGCACCACAAAGAAAACGTACATAATTTGCATATTTCATAAATTAAATTAATTTCTGAACTTTTTTCAGAAAAAAAATCATCGAAAATTTTAAGTTGTTTCTTGCATAAATCAAAAAATATTTTTGTGGGTGCTTTTAGATTGCCAAAATCAGAATTTTCATTATAATTTTTGAAATGCAAAAGCCACTCTAAAGATGATGTTAATGAACCATCGTGAATAGTTGTTTCTTTTTCACAAACTTCACAGTTCTTGCAGATACATACCGCGTTTTAGGCTTTGCTTTATAACAAATTCACAATAATATTCTAATGCATTATCGGAGAGAGTGTGCGATGCTTCTTGCAGCATATTGTCAATAACAGTATCATTTGCAGTTACTAAATATTGCAAAGAATTTAAATCTTTTGAATCACTAGTGTTAGCCGAAATATTACTTTCGTTATGAAATGTTGAAGACTCATCGAAATTATTAGCTCACCTAGTAAGTTATATTTTTTTTTAATCATCAGCACGAAAAAGCTAGAATGTAGTAGCGTAGAGCGAATGTTTGTGAAGCCATTTTAATACTGCTTGATTATTGTTAGTCTCCAATATATGTACTACAGTGTATATAGTATGTGATGTATAGTGATTTTGTGAATGTGACTTCAAAATAACAGATATTATCAGCTGATCACCATCTCTCTCTACGAACAATAATAATGCTTCAATTCGAAACAAATGAATTGAAGCAAAATTGTACGTTTTTGTATGAAGCGTTTCATGCCAGGTGGCAGTGAAATGCAAATAGTTGCCTAGTACATATTCAATGGTTTGGCTATTTTTGTTTTCAAGACCAGAATATACAGAACATACCATATAGAGTAAGAAGCTGCTAGTAGCTTATTGTTTATTGCCGGTCCTTTGCGATAAATCGTCCAGCTTCAAAACAGTCGCTGCTCGTCATCTTCACTACCTACACATGTATATCTCTATGGTTTTAACTATCAAAGTTTATGAATTAAAACGTTTGGGTTATTCCATCAAGAATCGCCAAAAATAACAAAATTTGTGACTTACCATCGCCGATTCTTTTGAAAATCTATGTACTCGAAGAATTAGTGAAGAAAAAAATATGATTTCAATTTTTTTTCTATCTCATTTTTTTGTTAGTTATAGTATGTTAAGGATTTCACAAAAATGGTGTCTTAGTTCTCTTAGAAAATGCATATCTCTGGTATACTTAGTCTTTATCGTAGAATAATGAAGTAGGACTTATTTTAAAGTACAAGGTTGTCGGAATATAAATATAATACGAATAAAACTTATCCTTGCAAGTTTTTTTTAAGGATAACGACTTTGTCTTTCCCTTGAATATCTAAGTCTCAACTAGGGGATCGTGATAAAAAAAATTTAAGAAAATCTGTGATTCTCAATTAAGGTTAGTGTAGTTCATAATAATAAAATTAAATTTTGTTGATCCCCTTGAGATCCTAAATCCTGGTCTCCTACATTCTTCACCTCAAACCGTCTCGATTTAAAGACCTCGTCCTCCAGTAGCAAGTTTTAAGATAGCTTTGCTATCTTCCTCAACCGAGTATAAAACGTTTTATTTGCTATCGATTAATCATCGTCGATTGATTTTGTCCGTTTCGTGCTGAGAGTTCCTCGTTTAATTCTAAGGTCCCTGTAGCCATAGCAAAGTTGATTAGACTCTGCATGCTGTTAAAAGAGACTTCTTTAAGGTTTGCGAAGGTCGGAGCACCCAGAGCTTTCACCCGTCTCCTAGCGAGAGCTGGGTAGTTGCACAGGAGTTGTTCTAGCTATTGGCTGGACTTGAATAGTAGTGTCCCATTAGTGTCGACCAGGGTTTTTCGGATGACATTCTCTAGTGCCAAGTTGAAAGCATGGGTGCTAGACCATGTAGTGTCATCTGTTGGTGAACTTGTGTGGATCGGCAAAATTACGAAGTACCAACTTCATTGTGGATCCACACTAAATCCACACAATATGGCAGTTCGATGGTGGTTTTTTTGGAAGAGAGTGACAGCTACGGAAGATGGAGGATTAAGAATTTTTTACTAGGAAGGAGATTAAAATAGAAATAGAATTAAGTGGAATTAAATTAGTTTAGTGCACGGGAAGAATAAAGAAAAATAGGTAAATTTAAGTTTTGGCGCCACCCGAAAATTCGATGTAAAGTTTAGTGCATACGGGCGAAAGAGTATAAAAATCAAATAGTTAATAGAAGAGTGAGAGTTTAGTTTAAGTGCGGGGCCGAAAAAGAAAAAGAAATTAAAGTGATGACAGTTAAGTAGAATGGGAAAGGAGGAAAAGAAGAAAGGAGAAGATAGAGATAGAAATTGTTTTAATTTTTATAAAAATTAAAATGTATATAAAACATAACGCAGTCACGATTGGCTGCAAGCCAATCGTATGATACTCTAGATGAAATACTGAACTCCGATTTATATTTTAGTTCGAAATATATCAAAACAATGAGGAGTGCAAAAGCAATTATTACATGACCTTATACTTACAGGTACAAACTATTGTATAGTAGCTACTAGATTTTTTCATTTATTGTGAGTTCCATTAAGTAAGTTAGGACTTTTTACAGAATTTTTGTATGGCAACTACATGAAGGACTTATGGGATATTTTTCATATTAATAGTAACAGCTGCGACTATTATAAAATGAATGTGTATAAAATTTCAAAGTCGTAACTTAAAGCGTTCTGAAGTTATCGTTTAATTTTGGTGAACATGTTATTAAGGACTTTTGTATGACAGCTACCCGAAGGAGTTAACGGATGGCGCTAATTAATGAACTCCGTCTTGGTTTTGGTATAAAACTAATTCCTGTAAAATTTAAAATTCCTGCTTTAACTCGTTCTGGAGTTATAGTGGATTCAGTAAGGACTTTTCTAGGCTGATACACGAAGGACTCATTCGATTTGCATCATATTCGGAACTTTCGATTCAAACATTGTAAACCTTAAGTATGCAAAATTTCAAGTTCCTAACTTGAAGCATTCGAGCAATAATTGTGAAAACGTGTTTTAAGGACTCTTGTATGGGTGTTACCCGAAGGAGTGGAAGGATATCGCCCATTAACGAACTTAGCCTTACTTTTTCTATTTTACAAGTTGTGACAAAATTTCAACTTCCTATGTCAACGCGTTCTTGAGTTATCGTGCTAACGGACGGACGGATGGACAGCAAACGGATTTGGGGGTTTTGGCCAAAAATAAACACAAAATAATGTGTAACTTTTGTTCGTCCGAGGCTCGGTTCTATGCGTTACAAACTTTTCGGGCTGGATTAAACTTATAATACTCTATATGTTCATCTAGAGTATAAACATAATAAAAATTAAATAATTATATGCCAAAAGCAAAACAAAAAGGGCAGCAAATTTTTTTTTTTAAAAAATCGATAACAATACTGTATTATAAATAATACAGTAAAATAATACAATTAAAATTAATTGAAAAAAAAAATAAGAAAGTCACAATTAAAAATAAAACAAAATAACGTAAATTAAAATATAAATAAAATATGACAGGACTTCAACGAGACACAGATAAAAAAAAAGAAATAAAGTAAATATATATATATATATATATATATATATATATATATATATATATAAACACTAAAGAAAATGCAGCAGCAGTAAAGGAAGGAAAAAAGGAAAATACAAGGTAATTGTGTTTTATTATTATTATATTGAATTTTTTTTGTATGATTTGTTTCGTTTTTTTTTTGTTTTGATACGGTTTGATGTAAAAATGGCTAAATAAGGAGCCAATATAATGGATCTTCTCGTTTGAAGACCTTCCACCCCCCTCATACCTCTCTTTAGGGGCCATATCAGTAGTATTTACTTCAGGACAGATATGGCAATGGTAGGGTGGGCTAGACGGCGCACAACAACCGCGCCTGTCGAGTTGTTAGGAGTTTTTTCGGTCTCTCATGACCGATTGGGAATCTTATACCAATTTTATCACCCGGGTAAGTCAGCGTGAAATTTTTGTTGTACAGGCCAAGGGTTTTATGGTCTGAAATGCGAACAACGTACCCCCCACAGCCGCAGCTAGCCCGGAAGCCAGCAAGCACGTCGCTCCAGTTTGCGTTTCAGCCACCAATTCGGACGTAGGCGGAATTGGACCCCTCTTTCTTGATCCCCAACCTTCCCTTCGATTATTTTGACTTTTTCAAGTAAAATAATCACTCCAAGGCCTCCGTTCACAACAATCATCTCCCTACTTTGGGGGATTATCTGAGTAGACATTTTTTTTTTGTTCATCTCAAAGTTTATAGTCTTAGGAATGTTGTCTGTAAATTTCATGTTAAAATTTTAATGATTCTGGAAGCTATAGGCAATTAACCGGGATGGGCCCTTCGTGAATTCTTCGTCATTCAAACGCGATTATCTCGAAACATGCTTTTCAAAGACCGTTCCCAAAATCTTCGGAAAACGGCTGAACCGATTTCTTCAAAAATTTCACACATTATTTTTGGATAGGTTTATAGTTTTTGAGATAATAATTTCTAAACTTCACCAATTTTTTCTGATTTCTACTCAGATGATCCCCCTTAAGTCACACTCAGTTCGAAAACTGGTTGTGGAATCATTTTGTATTCCTTGTAAGCTGAAATTTTTTCAGTGTGTAAACCAGGTGGGTTTTCTTTAAGGGACTGTGGTCAATTGTAAGCGGAGATTTTAGATATTCTCAATCGTTTATACTAGAAAGTGTTGCGAATGCAGCATCGGCCACAGGGTTTTTTCCTTAAACTTAAATTCTTTTCTGTTATTCTATTCGACATGTAGTGGTCTCAAACCCAAAATGTGTTGTGGTGTCACACGGCGATCACCTCTTTAGTGATATCTCCTCCAACATTTCTGACGCGACGCTCCACAAGGCATGTTACCCTATTTTGTATACATGTAATTACAACAATAATATCAACAACAATAATTACAACAATAATAAAAATCGTCGTTAGTTAAATCCATTCGGGCGAAAATAAGATTCGGATCCAGACTAAACCACTAGCGGCATCTATATGTACACGGGAAAAAAGGAAATGTGCATTGTACATTTCCTCAATGTAGCTGCAAATATGTGCTGGAAACATAAAATATGTATTCTTTACACGTAAAGATCATTACTATTTTCTTACAAATTCTAATGTACCTAGGACAATAAAGAACTGTAATAATTTTCCAAAATACCAATGTAGATAATACATATAAATAATTTTCTGGAGTATCTAATTTGTATGTAACTATTGAAAAGTAATGCAAACTAAGAAAGTGTTGTAGACACATTTTTTGTGGTGAATGACATCAAATCATGTGCACTGTACACATAATATGTAACGTTTACCACGAAAATTGTAGCAGCTAAAACAATCGCTCTTCTTTGCGGTAAATTTGAATAAATTAGTTTCAACGCGTCTTCTTTCTAAAGCAGTCAAGTTAATTTATTAAGTTAAGTTAAGTTATTATCAAGTTAATTTGTTAATTAAAAATTAAGTATATTCACTAAAAATAATTATATAAATAAAATTAAGAATAATATGGAAATAGAATAATCAATAAAAAATAAATAAAATGTTGTTATATTTTTAATCGATCTTCCCAACATGATCCAGTGTAATTTTTTATAGTATTATACGAGTACCTATTGACAGCTAAAGTGGACTTATTACTAATCGAAGGACTGATAAAAAGGCAACATATTTCATTTCATTTTCGTTCAATTGTACATATTCATTCTCGTTCCTACATTTTCAGAACTACGAAAATATTTCAAAGTTAACGCTACATAATAAATGTTCCCAAAACATTTCATATTGTGGTTTTTACATTTGTATTGTGTTGGTGTAACAAATTTTCATCGTAGATATTACTATTTTTTTGTTACTGACATTTCTAATTGTAGTGACCACTCTTTCGTTGTGAATTATACAAGTTGCGAAATGTGATTTGTACTCAAAAGTAGTAATAAATACAAATCTGTTCTTATCACATTTTAGTAACAACATTTTATAATGGTACTGAGAACTAAAAATGATGGTTAGCTGAAATTTCACCATCACAATAGTAACGAGAACCCCTGTCGTTGGCAGTCAAAACTATTTCTTTTTTTCCGTGTACGAGGGAAAAAGTAGAAGAACATCGCTTCCCGCGTAAACGCAATATAAAATTCATCACAGGAACCGATTTTTTCACGGCGATCGAAATGAGAACGATTTTGGTTTGGAGCATTTTTTTTTTGGATGGAGGAAGAAAAGTGAGCTCGAGCAAGGAGGTCGTAAAAGGGACTAAAGGTCCACCTCCTAACATAATTTTTTCAAATTTCTTTCAAATAAAAGTTTTGGGTGAATATCTCACGCACTTGTTTTATTTACATTTAAAAATTGAAAGTCGACGGTGCAAGCTCACCATATCGAAGTACTCGGTTCCTCATTAAACGTCAACATTACTCTGTCACCAACCGTGAGTCGGTAGTTCAAAAAAACAGGAAATGTGCGTCTATATCTAAATGCACGCTGTTTCAGCGAGAGTGCCATTGAAGATGCATATAATGTACGTTGCCATGGTTTTATGGTCTATTTTCACGCCTGTAATCTAACAGGTTTGTATCCAGTTTCGACTTAAAAAATGCCTCTCGGCAAATTTCTTTACAGGAGGCCTCACGGGAGGAAACGACCTTCACTGTCCTAAGGCGTTAGTTGCATCAGTTCACTGTTATGCCTTTTGAACTTTGCAATGCTCCGCAAACCATGTGTCGGCTGAAGCACACAATAATTCCGTATCTACTCCATGATAAAGTGTTTGTATATCTCGACGATCTTTTGGTGACCTCCAGATAAATATAGATACCAAACTGTTCTTAAGATTTCTACAGAATCTAGGTCAAGTGCGAGTGAGAAATTCCCATAGTAGAATACTGGAAGGAAGCAGTTGTATGATGGTAGGTAGCGCTGCATTTTATTTTTATATCTACCTGAAATTTCCACAAAATTTGCTACCCAGAAATTTCAAATCCCCAAAAAAGCAAAATAAAAATGTACGTCCGAAATTAGTTCAGTTCTTAATTTTATTTGTTGCATGTCACATAAAGTAAACCGAAGTAGTTTACCGGTATGAACAGTATGAGCTGTATTTTACCGCAGTCGCGTGCGCATTTTATCGGGAAGTCCTCTATTCCCATACCAACATAGTTTTCTCTCTTTATCTCTCTATGTTTTTATATACAACACGGCAAGGATGGTTCTACCTCTGGATCTTTTTCTTTGCTCCACTCCCAAGCTCCGGAGACATCCGGTGAAAAGTGCTGTCAGCTCCAGAGGATCCCATTAATCTGACGACGGGATGAAATTGTTAGTATGTAAAATAACTTTCGTTTCATAACAGTACCTACATACATGCACAAAAAATAAAATTTTTGAAGTATTAAATATATGTTATTCCATAGCTAAAATATTGTATGCACGTATACGAACCTGTTAGCGATCTTCATAAAACAATACGGGTAAAAGCAATTTATCTAATAATCTTATACATATTAATAAGATACAAATCTGTTGACTTTACGATTTAACCCAACCCATAATCCATTCCGTACACACAAGGTTACCTAATCTCTTCTCTAAAGTGAATACATTTTTTCACACAGGAAAATTTTCATAGTCATTGAATAAACGTAAACATAATGAATTGAACAGGTGAGTCAACTTGACATTGTGCACGACTAAATTACGACACAGTGAATTGAAATCGCGACTCAATATTGCTTTTTGATGGCTTCAGCCAAGATCGCGATCACCTTGGCAATGAACGTAGAAGTCAATGCAGAAGCAAAAACATGATCGAGGTAAACAAGATAAAATTTATAACGATCATTGTCTATTTGCGGTGCGATGAGTTACAAGGCTCGAAATTTCACTTTACATAAATCAATTTCTGTTTTTTCTGTTGTTTTATATTTTATCATATTAGCCCAACTGATTTTACCAATTCTTGTAACAATCTATTTTCATATTTAGGTGCTAACGAAGAAATAATTTTAATTTTACTTTATTATTTTTTAATAAAAATGCATTGTGATCGATCAGAAATTTTTAAAACATACTGCAGTCACGATCGGCTTGCAGCCTATCGTGATGAGCTGAGCCATTTTGACGATTTATCCAAGCTTTTTCTACTGTTATAATTGGTCTGTTCTTTTTGCCGGGTCTAGTGTACACCGAGTACACTTTTTCCACTAGATCTCGAGCCAGTGCAGAAAAGTGTAAAAGGGAGTGGCGGGGAAGGAACAAGCACACTATCTGAAGTTCAGTTTGTGTCATTGATTTGACGTCAAATGTTGTGTAGAAAATCTAGTGCAAAAAAGTGCAAAAATTTCATGCAAAAGGAACAGACGACCTAATAGCAATGCTATGCTGTGACGTCAACATAGACGTAGACGAAGACGAAGCAAGGTATTCGGAAACAAAAACGAAGCGAGGTATTCGGAAACGACCTAAGAACGTTATTTTTGAGGTTGGCTCTGATCTCAGTTTTATTAAACTCTTGCTTGTGCTCAAAAGTAAAAATCATATCGGGAACTAAGAAAATCAACGAAAGTAAGACTTTCCCTTCTCGAGGATTCACCATGACAAGTGCAGAATATCTCTGGATGTCTATAATATTTATCCATTTATCTGCAACGATTTAAGAGTTGATAGGTATGTATAAAATATCATATTCCTAGCTTGAAGCATTCAAGTTATAGCTAAATATTGTTGTACCGGATTTCGCTGACTAGTAAACTTGAACTTTGTTTTCACTCAAAATTAATTTCTACATAATTACTGAACGGTTACTATAGTAAAGGTTCCTACAGACCTACGCGAAATAAATTTTGGCATTAGCTACGAAACTTACAAGTTAACTCTACATTGAAATATTGGGCCTTAGTGTAGAAACGTGACAGCTAAAACTCCGAACTTTTTTATTTGCTTTATTCTTACACTTCTATCAATGCAAATTTATTCGTATTCAAAATTCTTGCATGTATTTGATCAAAACAGTAGTTTCATAAATTCAAAAAGTCTCATTTTTATTTGCATACAGACATTAATTTTGGCAGATGGTAAAGAAGAAGAACTTACACCTGCTCCGACTCAGTGGGAAGGAATCGCCCATTTTGCATGAAGGGACTAAATCTATTATTATTATTAAAGTGTACACTGACTACACTACACTCGACAAAAAGAACCTCTGACGTCACACTGACAAAGAGAACAGCAAAAGAATAAAAACTGTGAAAAGTGTAGAAAAGGCAGGGAAAAACCAAACTAATACATCAGCGGTTGCGACAGCAGCGGTTGCGACAGCAGCGCAAATTTCTGCTCTACTGAATGAATTTAATTGAAAGCAGAAGCAAACAAAAAAGTGTCTGTGCAAACTGTCAAAGTGTCAACAGTCCCAATTATTTTAGACTCTTGTTTGCGTGACCGAAAACATTTTGTTTCATTTAAGTTTTATGAGATTTTAATAAAAAATTTTAGTAAATACGAGTATACAGTGGCTCACAGCTTATTTCAACCAGCACGTAAAAAAACTTAACTGCCTATAAAAGCTAAACTAAAGAAGATATCAATATTATATAAACGCATGTTATTAGTCTAATGTTTAAACTAATCAAATATGACTTCATTTATTTTTTATATTTTTTCAATATTCTAAAACAATTAAAAACGAAAAATGCATCAAAAAACAATGCCACAGCTTATTTCAACCAAACACTTTGCAGGTATGCAATGATCCTTTATTTTGCAATGTAGCGGTTATTTTTTTTTTCTGTGATTTAGTTATTATATTCGTAATGTGTTCAAATTCATTCTGCCTGAATTCTTTGAGAGGATCGTGCAGAAAAATTAGTTTTCCGAAATGGGACCACGTACAACAATTGATCAGCGAGAACTGGTTCTCAGTAATTTTAAAAAAGGTCATTGGCACAGGAAAATTGGTGAGATGGTTGGAATAAGTGATTCTACTGTGCAGAGCATCCTATACCGATTTATCCGCGAAAATAGAACGCACGATAAAGAGAGAAATGCCCCCAACAAAATTTTCAATCCAACGGATGATCGTTATATTGTCCGGAAAATCCGGGAAACCCCAAGACTATTGTCTCGCAAAATTGCCAGTAGAGTGGAAGCTGAGTTGGGCAAGTCATGCCACCCGTCAAACTATTCGTTGTGTGCATAGAGAGCCAATGGTAGAATAGCCCGCAAGAAGCCATTTATAAGCGCCAAAAATCAGAAGTGACGTTTAAAATTGGCCAAGGAAAATTTATATAAGGATTCTAAATTTTGGAATACCGGTATATTCGCTTATGAGTCGAAGTTTAATATTTTTGGCTCTAATGGAGCCTCATATGTTTGGCGTAAGCCAAATACAGAATTGCAAAACAAAAATTTGAAAGCTACAATCAAATATGGAGGTGGTAACGTTATGTTTTGGGCCTGTATGTTCTCCGCGGGAGTTAGAAATTTTCAATTTATTGAGACTGCAATGGATAGGTCTCATTATCTCGAAATTTTAATGTCCAATTTGCTTGATAGTCGGGAAAAAACTGGGCCTTCGCAATGACTTCAGATTTTATCAAGACAATGACCAGAAGCATAAGTCGGTATTGTACAGACATGGCTGGTTTGGAACTGTCCGCATGCTATCAAACCACCGGCAGCACAGTCACCCGACATTAACGTCATCGAAAATTTGTGGGCTATTTTGGATAGAAACATCCGAAAACAGAAAATATCCAACAAAAGCGATCTGCAAAATGCATTCAATGAAGAATGGGTCCAACTTACCCCAGAAGTGACACAAAAACTAGTCGATTTAATGCTTAAGTGGCTTAAAATGGTGGTTGACCAAAAGGGTGGTCATACCAAATATTGAAATTTTTTGTTGTGCCCTTTAACTTAATTTAAACATTGAATCTGTTACTTGGTTGAAATAAGCTGTGGCATTGTTTTTTGTTGCGTTTTTCGTTTTTAAATGTTTTAGCATATTAAAAAAATATAAAAAAAATAAATGAAGTCATATTTAATAAGTTTAAACATTAGACTAATAACCTGCGTTTAAATAATGTTGATATCTTCTTTAGTTTAGTTTTTATAAGCAGTTAAAGTTTTTTTTACGTGCTGGTTGAAATAAGCTGTGAGCCACTGTATGTAAAAAAAATTAACTCCTTCATCACGTCTATTGCTGTCAACATTTCCAATTCTTAAGGGATTTTAGAACTAAAAATTAGAATAGCTTTCGTGGCTGCTTCTGCCTCTGCTTTTATTTACAAGCAGAAGTTTTGCTCTGTGTGTAAATTTTACATTGAACATTTGCTTCGATGGCGGTTTTTGACGCAGATCAAGGGGATATGCGTGTAGCATAAGCTTGCCGTTTCCACATATGCCTAGACATTCGTGCTCATCACATATGCGCTACGCATATGAAGGCATAGGTGGAAACGCGGCATTAGAACAATATTACTAGCTGTCACATTTTTCATACAAAATCAATAAGTACGAGTTGAATTGGAAAATTCAGAATCACCTGTTGGTTCTCTCTCAAAAATGTTGTGAATCGAGCGAGCCGAGTACAAAATTTTAATTCAAATCAAGTTTTTATGAAATTTGAACGTTGTAAATAAAAATAGTTAATTACAAAAAATATGTTTTATAAGAAATTATACTGTTCATGATTTCAAATTAACAGTATTAGGAATATTGTCGGCAATGATTCCGGCCTTAATTGTGTATATTTATATACAGATTGCTGCAATGATTGAGTCATGGGCTTAACAGTTAACTGTCAATAGATTTCCCACGTATCATTTTATCTTTTATAAAAATGTATATATCTCAACATTTTGACAGCTGAAATGCAGTACAGAAACCACAAAAATGCATAAAAACCTAGCCTACTTAGACAAAAATTGTCGTTACGAATGTTTTGTATAATGCAATAATTTGCAATAATAGAGATATTGGTTCGTATGTCCGCGAAATTTTGCACGCTGGGTAAGCTGGGTAAAAATTCTGTAGAAGAATTACGATATTGCTATGTATGTCCACGAAATTTTACACGCTGGGTAAAAATTCTGTTTTGCTATGTATGTCCACAAAATTTTGGACGCTGGGTAAAAATGAACATTGGAATGTTGTAAATCAGAAGTTTTTCGTACTAAAATCTGTTTTTAGTACGTGAACATAAACTGACTGCAGTTCCCCAAAATGCCTCGCAATTCCCCACAATTTACCCAAATTGTGCTTAAATTCTCCACATTTATCCATTCCCCGCAAACAACCCACACAACGTTGAAATTCCCCAATTTTGAAGAATTCCCCACAGATCGGCAACCCTGCCATGATATCAACTTAGAGAGACAGAAATATGATTTTCTTTTAACGTTTTTGTAATTATCATCCACCAAATCAAATAAAATATCATATTGACGAACGGGTTCTACCTATCAGTTTCTCAACTTTTGACATTTTGGAGCGGCCAGCAAGTAAAACGCATCCAACCGCGAACAAAATCCTGCACGAATAAATACACTACAAAACCGCAGCAACAACGAATACGACCGCGTCGGTGTGGTCATTCTCATTATAGTTAATATGTAAATAAAAGAAGGAGAATGCTCCGCTGCAAAATAATCGCAGCGTCAGCGAATAAATCGCATCAGTGTGTGGGAACCTTAACCACTGGCGTAGTAACGGGGGGTGGGGGTTTGTAGCTATCAACGCTTATGAATTCAAACATTTGGGTCATTCCATCAAAAATGATCAAATTTGTGACTTACCATCACCAATTCTTTTGAAAAATTATGTAGGTACTCGAAGAATTAGTAAGGAAACATACCATATAATTGGAATTTTTGTTTCTATCTAATTTTTTTTTTTAGTTATCGTATGTTAAAGACTTCGTAAAAATGGTATCCGAGTTCTCTGCGAAAATTCATATCGCTGGTACTTAGTCTTTATCGTAGAATAATAAAGTAGAGCTTATTTTAAAATGCAAGTTTGTCGCAATATAAAAAAATACGAATAAAATTACCCTTGAAAGTTTTTTCTCAAGGATAACTATTTCATCCTTTGGCCTTGAATAATTCAATCGCGATTAACTTGGGATCTCAAGGGGATCGGGGTCAAAAAATGTAAGAAAATCAGTGGTTCTCAATTAAGGCTAGTTTAGTTCTTAATAACATTAGTAGTATTGCAATACTTTTTTGGCTCCGATCCCCTTGAGACCCCAAGTTAATTTTTTGGTGTGTTTTGAAAAACAGTATAAACCTGAAAATATAAAAAAAAAAGTAACGTTTTACACGTTTTGAGATATTGAAGGATTGAGGACAAAATCGTTATTCTTGAAAAGGAAATTGTATTTCAATTATTTTTCTCACTAGTTCTTCAAGTACACAAATTTTCAAAAGAATCCGAGATGGTAAGATGGCAAGATGGCGATTCTTGGTGGAATGATCTATTTTACTTTATTATTTTAATTTAACAAAGTGTAGTGATTGAAATAAAAAAAAATTACAAGCAGACACCAAAAACGCAAAAAAAAACATTTTGAACCCGTCTTTATATCGTCTGACTTGCGCCAAATCGTTTGAGGAGTATAATACGTTTTATTTACTATCGACGGATCATCGTCTATTGATTTCGTCTGTTTCGTTGCAGTCTTTTTCCAGATTAACCTGAAGATATACCTACGAAGTTGTGTATACATACTTTCCAAATTATACTCCGAAATTGGTATATTCTGTCTGATTGGCGTTCTCTTTCTTGTGTACGTTGTGGCAGAGTATAGATTGACAAATCGTGGTGCTAGACATCTCCCTGCTTTAAACTACATTTAGTTCGAAAGCTGGTTGTGGAATCGTTTTGTATTCTTTGTAAGTTGAAATTTGTTCAGTGGGTAAACCGGATGAATCCTGTAGTAACTTCTTGTTTTGTAGTCAGTTGAGATCTTAGATTTTCTCAACCGTTTATACTAAAAAGCTGAAACTTGAAATTTATATAAAACTTGAATAGCTCTTGATATATGGTTGATATTGGTGAAGAGTGTGGGTGTGAGAAAAAACAATCCTCCGAAATGCTCGAAAGCTGAGATCGATATAGAGATATTCCAGAGTCTTTTTCGTAAACGGTTAATGTCTACAGTGAAGCAAGGAAGTGGGGAAATTTTTCTTAAGAATCGCGTCTCACATTTTAAGAACTGTTCGATAAAAGCTTAGAGTTTATACGTGAAAAAATTGTATCGTTTCCGAGTTTCAAATCTCGAGAATCGCTTATGAGATACAACTAAAACTTGGCAGGTAGAGCTATAGTTGTGGTAAGTTCTAAAAATAAGACTTTTATTAGGGGCATTATGGTACAGAGAGAGTGAAGATAAATTTTGCACAATAGGAAATTGGCTTTGTAGAGCTCCATTACTTAAAAATTTTCCCAATTCTAATATGAATCTTCTTTTTCTTTTATTGTAGTACATATATTGTTGTAAACTTATTTTGATTATGGAATGAAACAACTAATTTCAATTATGTTCGCCTTTTTTTATTTTAATTCGCTCAAATAGTATCACCTTTTTATGCAAAAACCACATGAACATGAACTAGAGAAAAGAACATCGCCTCCTCCAACGATCTAGTCGTCTTTTCTTACGCCTTTTTCTTCACGTCAGTGTTTTCTTCTTATTGCGACCAACCACATCTTTTGAAATGGGTCGTAACAATATAATATCTACTGCTACCACTAATAATACCTACTTGTAGATAATATCGAACTTAACTGGTCAAATTGAAGTTCAAATTGGTCAACATTAAAAGAAAGAGATACCACTCTTTCCGACGCCAGCGGCATCTAGTAAACGAAATTAACAACTGCATTGTTAAAAAAAATACCGGTTCTAGCGTTCATAACATAACATGGCACTTTCCACAATTTATACGTACCGAATTGTTAAAAACAAGTCTGTAGCAGCTCAAAAATCCACTGGTAGCAGGATTTTCCTGGGATTAAGTGCTAGAATGTTGCGAAACACTGCTCGGACTGTCTCTCTCACACCAAAGTCTAAATTGTATGTTACATCTTCTATCCCTCTCCATTTGGATTTACTAGCCGCTTTAAAGCCTCAAAAATAGCCAGTGTCATAACTGCATAAGCCGGCAGCCGACTTATCGCGTTTCGTTTGTTTCGCGTCATTCGCATCTCTCTCGTACAAAGAGGTTTTCATTCAAGACGAAAGAGAAAGAATGACGCGAAATTGGCGAAACGCGATAAGTCTGTAGCCGGCTTTAGGAGCGCCCCGAATACATAAACCGCCCTTCTCAGTTTTCTGCAATCTATAAAGAAAAAAGTTTTTCACTACTATACTGCTATAAACCAACCCAAAAGGACTAACTTTTCCTGTAGAACTAAAATATGCGCCTATCCGTATTTTAAGAAGTCTTCGGACGTTGCTGTCATCTTGAATTATTTGCTCCAACTTTATTTGATAAATATTACCACGATTCAATATACTGAAACATCGGTTGAAGAAAAATATTTTGATGTTGACTCCAAAGCTGAACATTCATTCTGTGGGAAATTTTTTTTAATAAAATAAATCATTTACATCGCCAAAAAAGCCAAATCTTACCAATAACATCATCCGAAGTCCACATTACGTTGTCGGTGAGCACACTGTCTGTTTGAATCATTTAAGATGGCCAAAAAACACAAAATTACGAAGTCGCACAATAAGCACAAATTACTTTTCCTCATTTGAAGGAAAGAAAATGTCACACACATATGGTATGATGGTATGATCTAGCTGCTTTTTCGCTTACAGTCCGTACTCTAAGCATGGATAGCAGTTATGTCAAAATACTGAACAGAATAACTGTCAAATAGCAAGCACGAGAAAGCAGCTTTTGGTTGCATTGGACAGAAAGCATTGGACAGAAAGCTATAGCTGATATCGAAGCAGGTATAGCTGAACATTGGACAGACCCCTGGTGGTAATAATTCTCAACCCAGATTTTCTACGTCTGACTTGAAAATTATAAAAACTCATTCGAGCTTTTGTCTGTTTTCACGCATACACATGCGTGAAATGTATGGCGAGTATCTAGAAAGCTCTCATGTTCACAGCATACAGATAAATCCGCCGTGTCCATGTGAGTTGTTTCCAGTAAAATAACGTAGTCGGTCCTTGGGGTGAACCCGACAAGAACATTCGACTGAACGTTCTGATAAGCATATTACATTTACATTACAACTCAGGCCACCCTGTCTGACTCACTCTGTCTGATGACGCTACAGTGGTTCAGAGGGCTGAAAGAGCTACTAATGTTAAGCATAGCAGAGAAACCACCTATGAAATTTTTATCAAAATTAAAACAGTGAAGAATGCAGTCTTTGTTGTCGGAAATATTATTGAAGTGATTCACGGCACGGGTCGTGTGACTCCTTGTTCCAGTCTAGATTAGTTTAGTAGAAAGGATACAATTGGTGGGAAGTGAAAAGAATAGAGGGGGTTTAGTCAATGCTTGGTCAACCAATACTAAAAGCAATACTAAAAGATCGAAAATCAGTCCTTTTCCTAAGAAGTGGAGAATAATAGCTTCTATAATTTTCATTGTCATATTTCAATAAAAGTTAAAAATAACATTAAAGTCTTTTTGTCATTAAAAGCTCACATTTGACAGAAATTTTAACAAAAATTGTTTTGTTTTAGGACATTTTGTTATAAAAATTGGAATTTAGAAAAAAAAAATTTCACTACGCTACAAAGTTATAGCAATAAATGAGCCGCTGAAAGTGTAATAAGTCACTTTTTCAAAAAAACATTTGTTGTGATACTCTTACGATGTTTTATACACACGAAGCATCTTTCTGAGAATCTATTGATGCAATTGTTTCATCACACTTTTAACAAATACAAGTAAATTTTCCCGAAAATTTCCATGAATATTTTTAAGCTTATTAAAACACAAAACCTTAAGCATGTCAATTTAAAAGCGAAATGGACTTATTCCACTATCAAAATAAACGCCTCAAATTTGACCTGACTTACTGCCGCGCCCATCGTTCGTAAAACCTGGGTTGCTTAGAAAACAAAGTCGTTTACAGGACCAAGTTTATTGGAAGACACAAGGAAGAGAAGGTGTACAGTACGAAGCTGGAATACGAGACTAGCAGTAAGTTCAGGTTGTCTTGCTTCCACAGAAACAACAGGCATACTTAGCACCACACCTAAAGAGTCACTAGAGATGATCCTTCATCTTCTTCCGCTGGATATCTATGGGAAGATTGTAGCAGTGAAAAGTGCCGTGCGCCTAAAGGTACTGTCTCGCTAGAACTCCCGACCGTCGCGGTCAGCAGCAATGGCCAACCGTACCTGCCAACCGCGACTGACTTGCATTCTCGCTGAAACTGCTCACCGCAACGGCCAACTGCCGCGATCAGATTGTTTAGCCTTGAATTCACATGTTCTTGCGAGGTCGGAGAATTGATAACGACACCATTTTAGCTTTTTTGTTTAAAGAGGAGGAGGAAATTTTGATGTTGCTAAAAAGATATGAGCGTATTAGTAAATTAGTATATTCCAAACTCGAATACACCTACACTGCAAGCAAAAGTCAAAACTTTTTTTTACATATTTTCAGAAATCTTATCGTTTCACCCGCTGTCACCCACTTCACCATGACCCCAAAATTGATCTTCTAGACCCAACTCCTGTAAAATTTCTACGATTATATCTGATACGGTTCTTGTGATATAAAATTTCAATTTTGTGAAAATGGCTATCTCAATGCTTCCGTGCTCCACTCACCACACTCAGAAATATTACTTTCAGTAAACTCTACTTGTAGTCCTATTATACAAAAACCGAACTTTATCTTCCTGGTACAATTGGTTCGGAAGATATTGTAGTCCAAAGTTTTTACTTGTAATAAACGCGACTGCTGCCCTGCTGCACTGGTCACGGAGCAGTCAAGTATTAGCAGTCACGCGGCTGAGTAGATGACGTCATGACCGTCAACTGCCGAGCAGTCGCAACCAGACATGACAGCTTGTTTTTGCATGAAGCAATGGTCTACTGCCGGCAGTTACTGCTGATCGCGACGGTCGGCAGTTCCAGCCAGACAGTGCCTTTAGACAGTCAGGCAGCTGGGTATCTAGACCTGGGGGCACAGCAGCATACTCGGACGATTTAGTGATTGTATCCCGTTAGAGCATACAGACTACTTGATTCCGCAACTCGAATTCTCTGAAAGATTCTCAACGAGGATCCCTAGCAGAGAGGGGTGGAATGTGGATCGGCCACACGAAGAGGTCTTTCATATCTACACGGATTGTTCGAAGACAGACGTGGGTACGGGTGTAGGGGCATTCTCTGCCGACTTGAACCATATCGAGGCACTCAGAGTACCGGACTGCTGTAGCGTTTTTCAGGCGGAGATGATTGGAATCGTTCAGGCCTGCAATCTGCTAGAGGCCTGTGCAATGCGAAACAAATCCGTCGTCATACCTACTAACAGACAGTCGGCGATCAAGGCGCTTGACTCGCACTGTCAGTTGCGGTGATATTGCTCTTCCAAGGGGCCATTCAAGTTCAGTAGCTACTGTAAAGAAAATTGGTGCAGTAATTTAAAAATTTAAAAATTTAAAAATGTCGGAAATTCTCTAAAACTATTTTCAATTATTAAAACTTCATAAGCAGTATCTCGTACCTGATTTAAATCGTATAATTTTGGCATGTAGATTTTGAAATTTCGAAAAGCATTTACAACGACTATTACCTCGTTCACGTGGTCTACGACGTATCGCTACGGAGCACTTCGTTTTACCAGGTTAACACACGAAATTTTGCTACGGAGTGGTTTTACTACAACGTTGCAAAACCGCGTAGTGTAGTGTAGTGAATTAGCTAATTTTCCCACGAGAACACTTGTCGTTGCGCTCCGTAAAACTTTTCTTGTCAAATGCCAAACAATTAGATTGGATTTTCTCTACGACTTTACTTGTAGCCCCATTAGTGATTCCATTTCGCTGAATAATAGAAGAAAAATTATATTTAAGACATAAAACGACGAATGGAATAGTTTTTTCTAATAAAATAAATACCTCTTGTGACAGTTGTCAACAAAAAATAAGAGTGCGAAACCGTCAATCCACTTCACGTCAACACTCATATATCAACCGAATTTTATAATTACGCTACACTATACTACGCTACCACGTGAACGCGGTACCTATATGATGATAGAGTTACTAATTTATTTTGTAAGAGTTAACTTTTGGAAAGGAGGCAATTTAAATTCAATGAACAAGAGTCGGAAGCCTGCATTATCATGCAATTTGAAATTTTGTAATATTTTATACAGGTAGTTGTGGTGACAGATAATTTTAGAGCTGTTTAATGAGTCCCAATGTATTGACAAAACGGCCAAATAATATTAATCTGGGAATGATTATAATTTTAATTATGGGTTATGTAGGTACCATCGGGAATACCATCTAATGGTCGTAATGAGAAAGTGTAGTTTTTCATATTCAATCGGTTTCAACTGTATTTTGATAACGGTCAATAATACGAAGCTAGTATCGTGGACAAAAATATCTGTTTTCTAATGCTCAATGTGATGTTATAGAAGGAGAAAACGATTCAGAAAGTCCATCACTAAGTACGAAATAAAAGCTATTATGGATTAGTGATTAAATGTTAAAAATCATCATTTTCATCTTGCTGAAGGACTTTTTTCTTTTTCTCATAACATTGAGCATCTACTGAAGTCACCCCACTGCCGTAGAAACGGGGGGGGGGGGGGATTGATTGATTAGCTCACCTAGTAAGTTATAATTTTTTTTAATCATCAGCACTGAAAACCAAGATTGTAGTAGCATAGAATGAAAGTCTGTGAAGCCATTTTAATACTGCTTGATTATTGTTAGTCTCTAATATACTATAGTGTATACCATATATGATGTATGTACATATAGTGATTTTGTGAATATGACTCAAAAAGAACAGATATTGTCAACTGATCACCATCAATTATGGACCGGTGATCGATAAAAAACGTTGAATCTCTCTACGAATAATAATAATGCTTCAATTCGAAACAAATGAATTCAATTAAAATTGTAAGTTTTTGTATGAAGCGTTTCATGCCAGGTGGCAGTAAAATGCAAATAGTAGCCTAGTACCATATTCAAAGGTTTGGCTATTTTGCTTTTTAAACCGGAATATAACATACCATACATGTGAGTAGCAGCATATTGTTTATTGCCGGTCCTTTGCGATAAATCTTATATAGCTTAAAAACAGTCGCTGCTCGTCATCTCCACTACATACATATGTATATCTCTATGGTTCTAACTATCAAAGCTTATGAATTCAAACGTTTGGGTCATTCCATCAAGAATCGCCAAAAATGACAAAATTTGTGACTTACCATCGCCGATTCTTTTGAAAATTTATATACGTACTCGAAGAATTAGTGAAGAAAAAAGTATGATTTAATTTTTTTTTTCTATCTCACTATTTTTTTTGGTTAAAGTATGTTAAAGATTTCGCAAAAATTGTGTCCGAGTCCTGTTCGAAAATTCATATCTCTGGTACTTATTCCTTATCGTAGAATAATAAAGTAGGACTTATTTTAAAGATCAAGGTTGTCGCAATACAAAAAAAATCTGCCGATAGTCTGGGCGCAACTTCATTATTTTTCCGGCAGAAGTTCAGAACGCGTTCAATTCAAGGAAGCGGTGTATGTTATTATGTGACTGAAAACCTAACAAAAAGTTCGGGAAACGGTTAGAAAAGGGTGTAAAATATGAATTATATAATTGGGTCATATTCCGGGATGCGGTCTAGAGGTTAAAAAAAATCAAAACTTAAAAATAGGTGATTATTAAACAAGCCTGTGGAAGTGAAAAGATATTCGATATCTGATCAGACCTGAGAAATATGGTGGAATTCATGAAAAAGTATACAACCAGTTTACACCCTCTTAGGGGTCGAATTTCAAAAAATCTTGAAAACACATTCTAGGTATTTATATGAAGAATCCGTAGAATAAAAACGAATTCAATATTTCGAAAGACCTAGTAGATATGACGAAAATCGTGAAAATATATTCATTTTATATTTAGTGATATTTTTTTTGCCCTCCCCCCCCCCCCCCCTTCTGAACGCCAATCAATATTCGATTTTTTCTTATCAAAATTACTTTTCTAGTTGATTTACATATACGTACCGAGTTTCAACTTTCTAGCATAAGCCGTTCTAAAGTTACCCCTTGAAAGATTTTACTTTGAGCAATTTTTATTTATCAAGCTTTATACTCAAACCGAATTTGGTTTTTCTGTTTGTGAGATAAAGAAGTCTAAAGTTTTTCACCCCCCACCACCGTACGCCACTCCCACACCCAAAACTTTTGTTTCAATCTACTCTCCTAGTATAACTACAGATATTTGTTAAGTTTTAATTGCTTGCCATTAACGGTTTAGGAGATATGGATTTTAGAATGTGTCGATCTCGACTTTTTTGCGTTCCGGACGCATTATTTCCCCCTCCACTCCCACACCCCTTCACCCATATCATCTATTTTCTTGCAAATGGGTCCACTATCAAAGCTCTATAGAAATTTCAAGTTTCAGTCTCCTCACATAAGCGGTTGCTGAGATCTAGAAACCAAAATTTTTCGTCTAAAATGCTTCCCCCACCTTCCCGTCACACCCCCTCCCCTGAAAATAATGTCAATTCAAGGGGTCTACCCAGTCTATTCATAGAAAAATTCAATAGCTCCACTGGTTTGAGAGCAACGAGCCTTCAAACGGTTTTGCATGGGGCGGTCGAGGTACGGCGTACGGCGTACGGCGGACAGACGGAGTGAAAATTTTTATTGCTTTTTTCGTGTCTACTACACCTTTTCAACATGTATTTCAGATTATATAATATTAATTTCAGGTTAGGTAAATTGTATTTCAGAATAGTGAGTTGTATTTCAGATTAGGTATATTGTATTTCAGAATAGTGAGTTGTATTTCAGATTAGGTAAATTGTATTTCAGAATAGTGAGTTGTATTTCCGATTAGGTAAATTATATTTGAGAATAGTGAGTTGTATTTCAGATTAGGTAAATTGTATTTCAGAATAGTGAGTTGTATTTCAGATTATATAAATTGTATTTGAGATAGTGAGTTGTATTTCAGATTAGGTAAATTGTATTTCAGAATAGTGAGTTGTATTTCAGATTAGGTAAATTGTATTTCAGAATAGTGAGTTGTGTTTCAGAGTACGTAAGTTTGAATTCGGAAAACGTAAGTTGTATTTCAGAATACGTAAGTTTGAATTCAGAAAACGTAAATTGTATATCAGATAGGTACCCTTGCATTCTTTATCAGAATGTTGACATTTAACGTAATTATTGTATTGAGGTCGCATTAAGTATAGGGGGAGTCCGGGAGACTTGACCATATGGGAGAGATGAACCACCTGAAATATCTCTTTCAATTTTCCCTTCAGGATGGGGGTTAAGGTTCACGCGATACGGATCATCGGTTACTTGCATGTCACAGAAAAAGATGATAATCGGCAATTTGTTTCGGCCGTCAGTGAAGCAAACGTAAATTATTGCACCAGAAGCAAAAATAAAATTTCTTGTTTATATCATCGCCATTCCTTTATCTACATATAAAGATTTGTACAGACATTCGATCTTAATTGCACCATAAATTATCGCTGTTTGAGACAATCGAAGTTTTATTATTCTATTGTTTATATTTTTTCGGGAAACTGCATCGAAGTCGGGAAAGTGCTGGGCGGTAGATTTGAACCACTACTAGGGTTCTTTGAACAACCAGGATAGCCAAAAATACTAAAAAATGATAAAGAAGATCAGAGGTCAAAGATTAAAGAAAATTTTGAAGTATTAGTTTCATTTTGCATTGCTTCTTTACAATGAAAGCGCAAGTTTATTTTTTTTTTATTTTTTTTTTGTTATTTTGTTATTTTGTTATTTTATAATTCATTGAAAAGAGCATATAATATCAATATAATGTATGGATTTTTTTTTATTTGTTGTAATTTAGTATAAAATGCAAATATACTTGTGTGAATTGTTATTTTACTTATTTGTTCACGAATTGTCCTCGAATGGTCAAATCTCCCGGCAAGGTGGATCATATCTCCCTGCCCTTGGGGAGACATGAGCCAAATCTGATTTTAATAAAAAAACATTTTGGTGCTTCCGTCTGATAATTTATTGTAAAGGTTAAGAATGAAATTAGTAGTCAGGTAATGTGGCTATTTGTAACACAAAAGTTGAATCGATTAATCGCATACACTATGAAGTATGCAAGTGGGAAATTAAGTCTTATTATTTCGATTATCAACTTAAATGTTATGTAAATGTGTTCTGAATGTGTTCTGAATTTCAATTGATATACTCTGAAATACAATTTACGTTTTCTGAATTCAAACTTACGTATTCTGAAATACAACTCACTATTCTGAAATACAATTTACGTATTCTGAAATACAACTCACTATTCTGAAATACAATTTACCTAATCTGAAATACAACTCACTATTCTCAAATACAATTTACCTAATCTGAAATACAACTCATTATTCTGAAATACAATTTACCTAATCTGAAATACAACTCACTATTTTTAAATACAATTTACCTAATCTGAAATACAACTCACTATCTGAAATACAATTTATATAATCTGAAATACAACTCACTATTCTGAAATACAATTTACCTAATCTGAAATACAACTCACTATTCTCAAATACAATTTACCTAATCTGAAATACAACTCACTATTCTGAAATACAATTTACATAATCTGAAATACATGTTGAAAAGGTGTAGTCACGATATGTGTTAAAAAAAAATTTTGAGGGCAGCAAAATTTTTTTTTTTTTAAAATCGATAACAATACTGTATTATAAATAATAAAGTAAAATAATACGAATATAAATTATCCTTGCAAGTTTTTTTTTAAGGATAACGACTTTGTCTGTTCCTTGAATATTTCAATCTCAACTAGAGTTTTAAATAATAGTATATCATTTTTTTGACCCCGACCCCCTTGAGAGTCCTGGTCTCCTAAATTCTTCACCTCAAACCGTCTCGATTTAAAGACCGCGTCCTCCAGTAGCTAAGTTTTGAGATAGCTTTGCTATCTTCTTCAATCGAGTATAATACGTTTTATTTGCGGTCGATGAATCATCGTCGATTGATTTTGTCCGTTTCGTGGCCATTTTTTTCTAGATTAGTCTCAAGATATATGAAATTATCTATACTCTCCAAATTAGAGTATACTCCAAAATTGGTACATGGCAAAGTCAAGATTGACAAATACCTTCTCAGCACTAGGGCAGGATCTTGCGAGGATGTTTGTGTTGAGAGCTCCTCGTTTAATTCAAAGGTCCCTGTTACCATACCAAAGTTGATTAGACTCTGCATGCTGTTAAAAAAAAGTTCTTTAAGGTTTGCGAAGGTCGGAGCACCTAGAGTTTTCAGCCGTCTCCTAGTGAGAGCTGGGCAGTTGCACCGGGGGTGTTCTAGCTATTGGGTCTACTTGAATAGTAGTGTCCCATTAGTGTCGACCAGGGTTTTTCGAATGACATTCTCTAGTGTCAAGTTGAAAATCATGGGTGCTAGACCATCTCCCTGCTTTAAGTCACATTCAGTTCGAAAGGTGGTTGTGGAATCGTTTTGTATTTTTGTGTTCCTTGTAAGCTGAAATTTTTCTAGTGTGTATGTAAACCATGTGGATTCTTTTTAAGTGACTGTGGTCAATTGTAAGCGGAGATTTTAGATATTCTCAACCGCTTATACTAGAAAGTTGAAACTTGAATTAAAAACAATATAAAACTTGAATAGTTCGCAAAAATTTTTCGATATTGGTGAAGAGTGTGAGTGAAAAAAAACAATACCTCCGAATTCCTCGTACGTTGAGATCGAGATATTCTAGAGTCTTTCTCGTTAACGGTTAATGTGAACAGGAAGTGAAGCAAGAAAGTTACAGAATTTTTCTGGAGAATCACGTCTCATATCTCAAGAACTGCTTAAGATAGAAGCTTAGAATTTATACGGGAAAAATATGAAGGGCTTCCAAGATTCATATCTCTAGAATCGCTTCATTAGAGCTCAAAAAAGAGCTCCATTACTTACATATTTCTCCTTCTTTTATTGTAGTATATAATATCTACTACTACTACTAATAACTACTTGTACATAATATCGAACCTTACTGGTCAATTTAAAGTTCAAATTGGTCAATATTAAATTTTTTTTGCTGAAACCCTCCCCCCCCCCCTCTCGAAAATCATGTCTAGCTACGCCACTGTGTCACTAGCTTCATATTGTTTACCGTTACAAAGCTAAGCCTAGTATCCAGATCGAGTAAAATCAAAAAACACATACAAAAAAAACCGAACGAAATGCAAGTGAACAATTTTTTCGCTTTCATTTCGCTTGCTAGTATCCAGTTCAAAAGAAATTTTTTTTGCTTGCAGTTTTCAAACAGATGGCGCTGATCAAAGATTCCGCAGCGAAATGAGTTTGTTTCGTAGTTTCACGGTGAAATTTTGACGTTTTGTCTCGTTTTGAGACACTGCATTACGAAATCCCTTATAGATTTTTTTATTTTGATGGACGTTCAGTGTTGATTTCCAATAACGAATTAATTATATACTGCCATTCGAAATTATTTCTCTGCATTCATTCTCGATAACTTTACCCTTGTTATCCAATTCATCTGCATAATTCGGTGGGAAATATTCGATGTAGTTTTCCGACATCAAAAAATTATGGAGAAAACATACACAGTAACAATGTTTTGAGCCCTGTCTGGTCCACAAAACATTGCCCTTTTCACGTATTGCCAATTGGAACACATTATTCCGAAAGAAAATATTGATTATTTCTTATTTGAAATAAATTGATTTTAAATTTAAAATAAATTGTTGGTATTTTTGTGTTTTATCAAACGACATCTTTCGGTAACGTTCACGAACTAAATTCACATCGGAATGAGCGCAGTGAGAAGTAAGCGAAATTTCACTCGATCTGGATACTAGGCTTAACGCTCAAAAATTTATTTTTTTAGAAAAACTTCAATGTCTGAATTTAAGCATACTTAGATGGTATTTTCAATAGTAGGGTAGAATGGGTAGCCCTGCACCATAGGTAGAAATGCACCACTCGCCATTGGCGCTTGCCCGTAAGTAAAATCTGCAAAGCGGAAGTAGTATTCTCTTTCTCTTTACTATCCATACGATCGCGTTCAGGAATCGTTAAGATACCAAGTAATACCGAACATTTATTCGAAGAAAAAGAAAAACGCAAAGGAAACTAATTTTTCTTATATATGCAACCTTTTTCCTTAAAGACATATTGGGTGTGTTTCAATGCTCTCCAGAATAGAGCACCTAATCGGCAGGCGAAAAAAAACGATCCAGGGTATTATGTGGAATTTACATTTTATTGGAAGATTTGGCAGCCCTGCGCTGTCAAGTTTGAAATTTTATTCAAACATTGCAATCACTCACCTTTTCTTTTCTTGCTTATTCATTTCACTTTAATTTCTTCCAAAAATTTAAAAAAATTATTTTTCCTTTCTTTGCTGCAAAACTTACGGCAATATAACTGTCATCAGATTTTATTTAATTGCAGTTCGGTTGCATTTCTGTTGTGCTGCCAACCATTAAAATCGAACCGAGTAAAGCGAATTAAAGCAAATTCATCCTAGGCTCACACCATTTCATTCTCTCCGAGGTAGGATATGTAACCTAGTAAAATTAGTGGGCTTACTATCCTGGATGTTGTTGTTGTTTCACGTATATGTACTTATACTGTACTATCCTACTCTGGAGAGCATTAAAACACGCCTATTATCAATCGTGAACTTTTTTAGGTAGGCATAAAAATAGCATGTAGTCTAAGGTGTGTTTTAGTAAAGTGCTAGTTTTTTATTTTCTATTATTTATTTAAAAAAAAATGAAAATGTTCATCTGGTCAGAATCGGTAGAATTGAACCACGAGCTTATAGGGAGAAATGCACCAGATTCTTATGCGTCCGTAGCTTGAATTTATGGTCACAAATCTTAATAACATTCAAATTATTTTGCTGCAATCTGAACGGGTTCGTGCTACAAGCAGATAGCAAGTACCATATCAATTTTCAAACAATTTTTAAAATTTTAATATCCGTTGACTTATCAAAACTTGTATAAAACCATTGAATTACTATTATTTGGTTTTCTATTGTTTTTTATTAATATAAAACTCGAAAAATATTTCCTGTCTTTACTTTGTTTTTTTTTTTAATTGGTAGTCAAATTAATTCAATTAAATTCAAATATTAAAGGTAAATTCAAATTACTTTCATTTTAATATCATTAATAACAATAAACTTAAATAATATTACTAAATTCTACTGTGGTATAATTGTTAAATATATATCTTAGACTGTATTACATTCACGCTTCTTTTTTGTATAGTAGAGATTAAGTCAAAAATTTTTACTAATGGGAAGTACATCTAAGATGGGATAAAGCTCAGAAGTTGGGAAAGTGCGTTCTTTTTTCAAAAGAATTTTGAGCAGTGTTTTTTGTATGATTTGTAGGGGTTTCAAAATTGCGTCTGTTGCACATCCCCAGGAAATGATTCCGTATTGTAGAATTGAGTGGACTAATGCGAATTAGAACATGCGCTTAGTTTCCTTATTCGTAAAAAACCTGACTACGAAGCAAGTGGGAATAAGTTTTTTCAGTCTGTTAGTCATATTCCAAATTTGAATGTCCCACTTCACCAGGTGATCAAAAGAAATTCCTAGATATTTTGTATTTGATACTCTTTGAAGATGGTCACAACTGTGCGCTTCCTCATTATGCTCACGATCTGATTATATTTTGCTCTTTATTATGAATACAATATTTGCACAAGGTATTTCATCAAACAAATAAAAAAAAATCTGCCAACAGTCTGGGCGCAACTGTATTATTTTTCCGGCAGAAGTTCAGAACGCGTTCAATTCGGGGATGCGGTGTATGTTACTTACTATGTGACTGAAAACCTAACAAAAAGTTCGGGAAGCGGTTAGAAAAGGGTGTAACATATGAATTAAATAATTGGGTCATATTCCGGGATGCGGTCTAGAGGTTGAAAAAAACAAAGCTTTAAAATAGGTGATTATTAAACAAGCCTGAGGAAGTGAAAAGATATTCGATATCTGATCAGACCTGAGAAACATGGTGGAATTCATGAAAAAGTATACAACCAGTTTACACCCTCTTAGGGGTCGAATTTCAAAAAATCTTGAAAACACTTTCTAGGTATTCACATGAATAATCGGTAGAAAAAAAATGAACTCAATATTTCGAAAGACCTAGTAGATATGACGAAAATCGTGAAAATATATGCATTTTATACTAACCGATATTTTTTTTTGCCCCCCCCCCTTCTGAACGCCAATGAATATTCAAATTTTTTTTATCAGAATTACTTTTCTAGTTAATTTACATATACGTACCGAGTTTCAACTTAACAGCATAAGCCGTTCTAAAGTTAGGAAAAACACCCCCCACCACCGTACCATACAACCCCTAAAAAAAATTCTATTTTTCCACCATGCCACTACTATAGCTCTATCTAAATACCAAATTTCAGCTTCCTATCATTATAGATTCTTAAGATATAAGCATCGAAACTTTTTCTTTCTCACCCTTCCCCACCCTCACCCTATACACCCACACCCCCAAACTTTTTTTCCCTACTAGGGTTCTATTAGGCCTACTTCTGGTAAAAATTTGAAGCAACCATCTTACACTGTTATTGAGATATGAAACGTGTTATTTTTGAAAAATTCTTATCCCCTCCACTTACGTACTCCCCCGCCCCCTTCAAAGATTTTACTTTGAGCAATCTTTATTTATCAAGCTTTGTATCCAAACCGAGTTTTGTTTTTCTGGTGCCACTGGTTTGGGAGATATTGTAATGTTAAGTATTTCAACCCCCACCCCCGTACGTCACTACCCCCACCCAAAAATTTTATTTCAATCTTTTCTCCTAGTATAACTACAGATATTTGTTAAGTTTTAATTGCTTGCTATTAACGGTTTAGGAGATATAGATCTTAGAATGTGTCGATCTCGACTTTTTTGCGTTTCGGACGCATTGCTTCCCCCTCCACTACCACACCCCTTCACCCATATCTGTTTTTTTTTTGCAAATGGGTCCATTATCAAAGCTCTATAGAAATTCTAAGTTTCAGCCTCCTAACACAAGCGGTTCCTGAGATCTAGAAACCTAAATTTTTCGTCTAAAACGCTTACCCCGCCTTCCCCCTTACATCTCCTCCCCTGAAAATAATGCCAATTCAAGGGGTCCACCAAGTCTATTCTTAGAAAAAATTTTAATTTAATAGCTCCACTGGTTTGAGAGCTACGAGCCTTCAAAGATTTTGGGGCGGTCGACGTACGGCGTACGGGGTACGGCGTACGGGGTACGGCGTACAGACGGAGTGAAAATTTTTATTGCTTTTTTCGCGTCTACTAGTCATGAAACGTGGACAAAAAAATTTTGAGGGCAGCAAATTTTTTTTTTTTAAAAATCGATAACAATACTGTATTATTAATAATACAGTAATATTAATAATACAGTAAAATTAAACAAGTTCCACAATTTTCTACGGAGGTATGTAGTAATTAATGAAAAATGGTGCATTTCTACCTAGTCTCTCCTACACCAAACACTTACTATATATTTACAGCTATGACATTCACAGAATGATACTACATAGACCCTATGTCGATATCTTGGGAGTTTGTGGAATCTTACACATATACAATTTTAGTTTCTTTATGATTCTTGAGGCACGTATTACTCATTTATTATCGAGAGAAAACTTAAAACGTGTTTTTTTACACTAGTTCGAGCCATTACGATGGGTGTTGCGAAAAAATTAAATTTTTTTAAATTGAGTGATTAGCTTTAATTAGGATTTGAACTACCCTTTCTACCTGAGTAGATTTCAAATTCATCCAAATATGGGAAAATTATTAGAACATATAATCCAAATCCAAGCATAATCCAAATCCAAATTTTTGAAAATTAGTTTCCAGCAGTACCTAAAAACTAAATCCAAATATTGATTATATCTATATTTATATTAGAGATTTTATTACTTTCCGATTGAAATATTTTTAATAAGTACAGTCTTCTTTTCAATTAGGAGACAAAAGACAAAAGAAGATTTAAGAAAGACATAAGGGAAAATCAGATTTAATTGCATTATACTTTATTAAGGGCATACTTCATACTTCATTAAGTGTATATCTATTAATCTACATAATAGTCTCATATAATTATTATTTACGCAGACGTGATAAAGTAATCATGGGTGATGAATCTGTTAGGGGGGGCCATGGCCCCTAACCTGAGTATTTGGTTGAATTTCTAACGGGTAAAATCGTCCTACTCCTTCGGGTAGCTGCCATACAAAATATCCTTAAAACACGTGTTCAAGAAAATTGGCCGATAACTTTATAAGGGTTTAAGCAACGACTTGTAAATTTTGTATGTGTTAATTTTTTAATAGTTGGGGCTAAATGTTTTTTTGCGGAGAAAATCATATTAGTCTTTCGTGTAGCTGCCATACAAATATCCTTTCAAAATGTCCACTTTATTACGAAATTCACTATAACTCAAGTACTCTTTAAGCTACAAATTCGGAGTTTTGCACAAATCAGTTTTATGTGAAAGCAAAGTTCGAGTTTACTAGGCAGATAAATCCTCTTACTCCTTCTGGTACTTGCCATATAAAATGTCCTTAAAACATGTGGTGAAGAAATTTGGCCGATAACTTCAGAAAGGTTTAAGCTACAATTTTAAAATTTTGTATGTGCTAATTTGGCAATAGTTGGAACTAAATGTATGATTATGAAGGAAAACCTATTAGTCCTTCGAGTGGCTGCCATGCAAATATCTTGTAAAAACATCTTCATTCAATTCACGAAACTCACTATAACTCAAGAAATTGTTCAGCCACGAAGTTTAAATTTTGTACAAATAAAATTTAAGCGAAAATTAAGTCATACTGCGTTTGTCAGTGAAATTTCTTGACTCCTTCGAGTAGCTTCCATACAAAACAATCCTTGAAAAGACGTGTTCCAGGAAATTTGTCGATGGCTTCACAACCATTTTAGCTACTTCTTTCAAATTTTGTATACGTTTGTTTCCCAATAGTTGAAGCTAAATGTATGATTATAAAGAAAATCCCATTAGTCCTTCGCGTAGCCGCCATATAAATATCCTTTCAAAATGTCTTCACTTAATTTACGGAACTCACTATAACGCAAGTCAGTGGCGTAGCTAGACATGCATTTCGGAGGGAGGTTTCAGCAAAAACATTTTAATATTGACCAATTTGAATTTTAAATTGACCAGTAAGGTTCCATATTATCTACAAGTAGTTATTAATAGTAGTAGTAGTAGATATTATATACTACAATAAAAGAAAGAGAAATTTGTAAGTAATGGAGCTTTTTTTCGAGCTTTAATGAAGCTATTCTGGAGATATTGAACTCGGAAGCCCTACATACTTTTCCCGTATAAATTAAAAGCTTCTATCTTAAACAGTTCTTGAGATATGAGACGTGATTTTTTAGAAACATTCTCCAACTTCCTTACTTCACTGTCGACATTAGCCGTTTACGAGAAAGACTCTAGAATACCTCGAGCTCAGCGTTTGAGCAATTCCGAGGTATTGTTTTTTCTCACTCACACTCTTCACCAATATCGAAAAAGTTTTGCGAACTATTCAAGTTTTATATTGTATTAATTTCAAGTTTCAGCTTTCTAGTATAAACGGTTGCGAATATCTATAATCTCCGCTTACAATGACCACAGTCACACTAAAAAAATATCAGCTTACAAGGAATACAAAACGATTCCACAACCACCTTTCGAACTGAATGTGGCTTAAAGCAGGGAAATGGTCTAGCACCCATGCTTTTCAACTTGGCACTAGAGAATGTCATCCGAAAAATCCTGGTCGACACTAATGGGACACTACTATTCAAGTTCACCCAATAGCATAGGCTGACGATATAGGAAAACATCCTTGCAAGATCCTTCCCTAGCGCTGATGAGGTATTTGTCAATCTTGGCTCTGCCATATACCCATTTTGGAGTATAATTTGGAGAGTATAGATAATTTCATATAACTTGAGACTTATCTAGAGAAAAATGGCTACGAAACGGACAAAATTAATCGACGATGATTCATTGATAGCAAATAAAACGTATTATACTGGGTTGAGGAGGATAGCAAAGCTATCTTAAAACTTAGCTACTGGAGGGCGAGGTCTTTTAATCGAGACGGTTTGAGGTGAAGAATTTAGGAGATCAGGACTTAGGATCTCAAGGGGATCGGGGTAAAGAAAAAACTAATTTTTTATTAAGAACTACACTAACCTTAATTGAGAATCACAGATTTTCTTAAATTTTTTTTACCCCGATCCCTTAGTTGAGATTGAGATATCCAAGGAAAAGACAAAGTCGTTATCCTTAAAAAAAAACTTAATTATAATTTATATAATATAATTTTTATTCGTATTATTTTTATATTCCGACAACCTTGCACTTTAAAATAAGTCTTACTTTACTATTCTACGATAAAGACTAAGTACCAGAGATATGAATTTTCGAAGCGGACTCGGACACAATTTTTGCGAAATCTATAACTAAACAAAAAAAATGAGATAGAAAAAAAATTTAAATCATAATTTTTTCTTCACTAATTCTTGGAGTACATAAATTTTCAAAAGAATCTGCGATGGTAAGTCACAAATTTTGTCATTTTTGGCGATTCTTGATGGAATGCCCCAACGTTTGAATTCATAAGCTTTGATAGTTAAAACCATAGAGATATGCATATCTATGTAGTGGAGATTACGAGCAGCGACTGTTTTGAAGCTGGACGATTTATCGCAAAGGATCGGCAATAAACAATATGCGATTATTAACTTCTTACTCACATGTATGTATGGTATGTTATATTCCGGTCTTGAAAACAAAAAAAGTCAAACCTTTGAATATGTACTAGGCATTTCACTACCACCTGACATGAAACCCATCATACAAAAAAGTACAATCTTGATTCAATTGTTTTATTTCGAATTGAAGCATTGTTATTGTTCGTAGAGAGATTCAACGTTTTTTATCAATCACCGGTCCATAATTGACGGTGATCAGTCGATAATATCTGCTCTTTTTAAGTCATATTCACAAAATCACCATACATCATATACCTATACCCTATAGTACCTATATATATTGGAGACTAACAATAATCAAGCAGTATTAAAATAGCTTCACAGACTTTCGTTCTACGCTACTAAATTCTAGCTTTTTCGTGCTGATGAATTAAAAAAAAAATTATAACTTACGTTTCCTCCCCAAAAACCCCTATCCTCCCCCCCCCCCTTTTCTGCTCCAGTGACGCAAGTAATCGTTTAGCTGTGATTTCAGAATTTTGTACAATTTAGTTTTGAGTGAAAATGAATTTCGAGTTTACTACGTAGCGAAACGCTTTTACTCCTTCTGGTACCTTCCATACAAAAAATCTGTTTTAGCGTAAATGTGAAACACACAAATTAATGTTTTAGAACAGATGTGAAATACACACATCAACGTTTTGACACAAATGTGAACTACACAAATCTGGAAAACACAAATCTGAAGTACAGCAACCCTGCAAACATTATGATTCGGAAACGATGTGCTAGCAAATCGTAATCTCTGGCTTAAACTTCGATATCGAACTCGATATCGAACGGAAAACAGACGACCAGCGAAGGAAAAGGAACAAGATTCTCGACATTTCTCGACTTTCTAACCCGAGATTCTCTTTCGATAGCGAATTGCGGTAGGTTCGAAGACGAACCGAAAGTGATGTGAGAACGAAGTTAGGTGCACAATGCGGTTGAGGTAGTGGTTGTATATATTGCTTATATATTAAGAGAAGCGAGCTATTCTCGTGTCGTAAGCGATTCGCGCAGAGCGAGGTTGTACGGACATTTCAGTAGAGCCGTGGAATTGGACATTTATTAATGTTAAGCGGGAAATAATGTCCGTGGAAAGTATTGTAATCGGCACTACATGGCATCTGTTATGACTGAGTTGTAGAAATATATAGAAAGCAGAGAAAAATAAGGTAGAAAAATATTTATTGTCTTAAATGTATGACATCCATATCAACAGTTCAATATTTTTTACTCCACTTTTTATTGTTTTTCACATAAAATAAATTTAATTGCGTACACTTAATTAATCAATTCTAACTCAACAGAACATATGTATCTGCGCGCGTGCCACTAAACAGTAAACAGATCAATGCGTTCTGTTTCGAGCATTATCAGGACCATAGTAGAAATACTTACATAGGAAGCAAACTCCGTATCTTCCTCATTGTCCACAAAATTTTTCGTATAAAAAATTTTTACCTCTCATATGGACGATTTTGGTTGGTTGTACCTCTCAAAATTTTAAACAGCTGATGACTGAGCCAAATCTTTCGTCTCTTTCAATTAAGTACGTGTAATACAGCTTTACCGCTTTTTTTGTCTGTTTTGGATGTTTTTATGCTTATTTCCTGTATTGCCCTCACCCTCACGTCATTTTCCCTAATTACTATTCCAAACATACCAAATCGTGCAAAAAAAGAAAGAAATGAGTGTCAGAGTAATCGCCTATGACTGAAAGAGACGCAGCTTCTGAATACGTGTAGATTGTACGCCTATTGGTGTGTTTACATCGAGAATTCGAGCTGAGTTTGCTTACTATGTAAGTATTTATACTATGATCAGGACAGTGATGAGTCATTTCAATTGTACTCAGAGAAACGAAGAAATCTCGCAGTAAATTCGAAGCATAGCCGCACGTAGTCTCATTTCTTTGTAATTCCGCAATCAGAGAAATGTCGAAATCTCGGGCACAAAGCGGAATTGTAGTGGTGGGCTCTCTTTTTTCTTCTCATATGTAACAGCATCAGAGACACGAAGGAATCTCGGGAGAAGCTCGAAATTCTCATTTCTTGCTCCATTTCGAAATTACTTCGCGAAAGCGAGTTCTTCGCTAAAATGTTTGCAAGGAAGGCTTCAATGTTTTTAGCACAGGTATGAAATACAAACAAGAACTTTAATCTGACAATAAGTTAGCACTGCTGAAGCATAACTGAATTTATTTTCCTAAAGCGTTAATTTATACAATTGATAGCACAGAGAAAAAATATGCTGACGATGCACAGTCTGCACAGTAGATACCATGCAGGCAAGTTTCCCGTGGACTTTTTGTTTTATAATGTAACTGTCGGTTGTTTCAACTTTATCGTGAGATGCGTATATTGGCCACCGAAGACAGATAGAGATGAAAGCAATGCCTTAAATGGAATCATACAAATGTATTCTCAACACAAAGAGCCTTTAATACTTGTAGGAGATTTTAACCACCCGCATATACAGTGGCCTATTACTATACTAAGCACGGGGAATAGTCCTAGTCAAGAGTTTGAGACTATGTTTAATAACAGTAACTTGCACCAACTAGTTCGAGAGCCAACCAGATATCGCGATGGCAATATACCTTCGCTACTGGACCTTGTATTAACCAACGACACAGAATTGATATCTGGGATAAACTATTTGCCACCAGTAGGAAAAAGTGACCATGTTGTGCTGTTATGTAACATGCAATTCCAGGCTGCATCGAATATTGAAACACAGAATCGGTATCGTTGAAACTATAGAAAGGCGGATTTCAATGCCATCAACGACGCTTTGTTGCTAAATCTGTCTTCTGCTACTAGTGAATATAGTACGACCGAGGAGATGTGGATCAGTTTTAAAACCACTTTAATGCAAACAGTACATATGTTCACTCCTTTAGTAAAAAGCCGCAAGAATTTTTCAAAACCATGGATAACTCCGCCATTACTTAAACTGATTAAGGAGGGTCGAAGCTTTGGTCTAAATACAGGAAAACACATAATGAAACAGATACAAAAAATATATGAATCTAAACAATAAAATAAATAAAGCTAGGAAACAAGCCAGAAGGGACTACGAAGTTAAACTTGCATTCAGTGGTGACAAAGCTTTCTACAACTATATGCAGAAACAAACATCATCTCGTGTAACCACTCCAACTACTTTGCGCCCGATGCATTCAGATAAACTAATTACGTATCCTCAAGAAATCGCCGATGAATTTGTATCTTACTTCCAGACAACATACGTAGACGAACCGGTAGGAAGAATGCCCGCAATTGAATCAATCGAACGCACGACACATACGCTGGAGACTATTGAATTCATCGAGGAGCTAGTACGAAAATCATTGGCAAACCTAAATGAGAATTCACCTACCGGTCCAGATGAAATACCTCCAATCATACTGAAAAGATGCTCTAATGTTCTTGCTTGTACTGTCACCGCGATGATGCAAAAGTCGTTTTTGTCCGGAGTTTTACCAAGTGACTGGAAGATTGCCAAGGTTACTCCAATTTTCAAAAAAAGCGACAGGATGGTTTGTGCCAAATACCGTCCAATAACGCTCACATCTGTCGTATGTAAGACTATGGAAAGAGGTTCGGAGCTACATCAGCGATTGTAACATTATATCTGGCTGCCAACATGGCAAGTTCGTGTGGAGAACTTAGTGGTGTGCCTCAAGGATCACTTCTTTTTATAAATTATACCGCTGAAATACCTAACATCCTAGCATCGAGCTCATGTTTGTTCGCTGATGATACAAAACTTTTTGGAAACCCACTGCATGGAAACTTAACTCTGCAGGGTGACTTAGACAAAATATATGAATGGTCAGAAAAATGGTATATATCGCTTAACAAAGCAAAGTGTTCAGTATTGCATGTCGGACCAAATAATCCCCGTATTACGTATACAGCCTTAACAGTACAGCATTAATATCCACCAACAAAATTTGCGACCTTGGAATCACAGTGACATCAGAACTAAAGTGGGAGCAGCATATTATCAATATTTCGTAAAAAACCAAATCGTTAATATACTTGATGCAAAACACATTCACTGTAATAACTTGTGAGGTTTTCTTTAAGATTTACAAAACCTACGTAAGGCCTCTCCTCGAGTTCAGATTCCAAATCTGGAGCCCCTACTTTCGTAAGGATATTGACTTACTGGAGAAAGTACAGCGTCGTGCAACGAAGCTTCCGCAAGAACTGAAAAATCTGTGCTATTCAGACAGGCTAGCACGCTTACGACTTCCAACTTTGGAGCAACGACGAATGAGAGGTAACCTTATAGAGACCTTAAAAATTTTAGACGGTCATTTCAACTGCCCAGAACTACAGAATATATTCACGCGCAACAAGAAATCTCATCTTAGAGGACATGTCGACAAACTTAACAAATGTATAGTTAGCACGAGCACGAACCCTTTTCGGAACTTTCTACCGAACAGAGTAGTTGATGGCTGGAATTCTCTTCCCGTGGACGTTGCTGGTGCTACTTCAGTGTTAGATTTTAAAATCAAAGTGGATAGACATTGCAATTTTGGATGAATTAAGAATTAACTTTATTTTGTAACTAACTTAACTTCTCTATTTTATTCAATTTAAATTTCATTTTTTTTACTTTAAACTTCTTACTTTTTCTTAAATTTAAACTTTTTTTTTTTCCTTAGTCATGCGCCAGCACCCTAATTTTAATATTGTCCAATTTGAACGTCAAATTGACCAGTTAAGTTCGATATTATCTACAAGTAGTTCTTAATAGTAGTAGCAGTAGATATTATATTGACCCTTTTCAAAAGATGTCGTTGGGCGAAATAAGAAGAAAACACTGGCGTGAAGAAACGCCGTACGTCGACCGCCCCATGCAAAATCGTTTGAAAGGTCGTAGCTCTCAAACCAGTGGAGCTAAAAAATTAAATTTTTTTCTATGAATAGACTGGGTAGACCCATTTGGAAAAAAATTTATGATATGGGTGAAGGGGTGTGGGAGTGGAGGGGGAAACAATGCGTCCAAACCCAAAAAAGTCGAGATCGACACATTCTAAAATCCATATCTCCTAAACCGTTAATGGCAAGCAATTCAAACTTGAAAAATATCTGTAGTTATACTAGGAGAGTAGATTGAAATAAAAATTTTGGGTGGGGTAGTGGCGTACGGGGGTGGGGGGGGGTGAAAAACTTGAGACTTCTATATCTCACAAACCAATTGCACCAGAAAAACCAACCTCTGTTTGAGTATAAAGCTTGATAAATAAAAATTGCTCAAAGTAAAATCTTTGAAGGGGGCGAAGTAGCACGAAAGTGGAGAGGAGTGGAATTTTTCAAAAATAACACGTTTCATTTCTCAATAACAGTGTAAGGTAGATGCTTCAAATTTTTACCAGAAGTAGGCCTAATAGAACCCTAGATCCATGGTTAGAAAAATTTTCGATGCTTATATCTTATGAATCTATAATGATAGAAAGCTGAAACTTGGTATTTAGATAAAGCTATTGTAGTGGCATGGTGAAAAAATAATTTTTTTTAGGGGTAGTATGGTACGGGGGTTCCTAACTTATGAACGGCTTATGCTAGGAAGTTGAAACTCGGTATTTATATGTAAATCAACTAGAAAAGTAATTCTGATAAAAAAATTTCGAATATTCATTGGCGTTCAGAAGGGGGGGGGGGCAAAAAAAATATCAGTAAATATAAAATAAATATATTTTCACGATTTTCGTCATATCTACTAGGTCTTTCGAAATATTGAGTTCATTTTTATTCTACGGGTTCTTTATATGAATACCTAGAATGTGTTTTCAAGTTTTTTTGAAATTTAACCCCTAAGAGGGTGTAAACTGGTTGTATACTTTTTCATGAATTCCACCATGTTTCTCAGGTCTGATCAGATATCGAATATCTTTTCACTTCCCCAGGCTTGTCTAATAATCACCTATTTTTAAGTTTTGATTTTTTTTAACCTCTAGACCGCATCCCGGAATATGACCCAATTATTTAATTCATATGTTACACCCTTTTCTAAACGCTTCCCGAACTTTTTGTTAGGTTTTCAGTTACATAGTAACATACACTGCATCCCCGAATTGAACACGTTCCAAACTTCTGCCGGAAAAATAATAAAGTTGCGCCCAGACTGTTGGCAGATTTTTTATTCTTCATATGAATACCTAGAATGCGTTTTCAAGATTTTTTGAAATTCGACTTTCACCATATCTCTCAGATCTGATCAGATATCGAATATATTTTCACTTCCACAGGCTTGTTTAATAATCACCTATTTTTAAGTTTTGTCTCTTTATATAATTCTATGGTCGACACCATAGCGACTGCTTTGAAGCCGAAGGTTTTCTCGCAAAGGACCGGCGATATTCACTATGCTACTATCAGCATCTGACTCACAAGTATGTTATACTCCGGTATTGAACAGAAAAAAAGCCCAACCTTTAAATACTCGGCTACTATTTGCATTTCACTGCCACCGGGCATGAAACGCACCATACAAGAATGTTCAATTGCTTCAAAGTGCTTTATATAGAAACGGCGTCTTGCGATCTCTGTTAGTTATAACTCTATGGTCGACACCAATAGGTTATTCAACTTGTAGCATTTGCTGACGATATATGTAAATATCTTCGCAAGATCCTTCCCTAGTGCTGAGAAGGAATTTGTCAGTCTTGACTCTGCCACAACGTACACAAGAAAGAGAACGCCAATCAGACAGAATATACCAATTTCGGAGCATAATTTGAAAAGTATACACAACTTCATAGGTATATCTTTAGGCTATTTATGAGAAAAATAATTGAAATACAATTTCCTTTTCAAGGATAACGATTTTGTTCTTTATCCTTCACTGAACCAAAAACTGTCGTAAATAAAACGAAAAATTTCGTTGCAATAATGAAAACTTGCATAAAAAACCCTCCAAAAACCTCATTCGTTGTAGCAACGTAACTGATTTCTTTAATAATTTTTTTAAAGCAAAGAGTTATTGAACCAACGAAAATTTTCTTTACTGTAATGAAATTTATATTGGTGAAATTTCGTTAAATTAAAGAAAATTTTCATTGAATAAAAGAAACTGTTTCCTGAAATAATTTTTTTAAAGCAAAGAGTTATTGAACCAACGAAAATTTTCTTTACTGTAATGAAATTTATATTGGTAAATTTCGTTAAATTAAAGAAAATTTTCATTGAATAAAAGAAACTGTTTCCTGAAATAATTTTTTTAAAGCAAAGAGTTATTGAACCAACGAAAATTTTCTTTACTGTAATGAAATTTATATTGGTAAATTAAAGAAAATTTTCATTGAATAAAAGAAACTGTTTCCTGAAATAACAAAGTACACATTTCGTTGATATTAAGAAAGGATTCGTAAAAATAAAACATTATCCTTAATTTTTTTTTCATTGAATGCAGGAAAATCTTCGTTACTTAAAGAAAAATATAGTACACACAAAGTATAGTTTTCCTCCAAATGACAAAAATTTTCTTCAAATTAAGTAAGTATTATATATTACTTACTAATAACGTATATAGTTTCGTTAATTTAAAAACCCCATTCTTTGTATAATTCATACGTCGTAAGAATGTAATAAATTTTATTCTAAAGCATTCTTACAAATCAAACCATGTAACACTGCAGAAAAAAAAGTTATAGAGAATTTGGAAATGATCTACCATTATCTCTGGCACGTCGTTCATGAGGAAACTCTCATCGCTTTTAACCAATTGGTGTCCGATTCTTCAGGCCATTCCATTCAGGAAACACAGGATATTATAATTATAAAGAAAAACGTTTAAAAAATGTATTATGTAAGTTGTATGTATGTTTATTAAAAAATATTATATTAAATGTAATAACAAAGGAAAGCTCATTTTGAAATTAAATCAGAAAGAAGTACTTCTACACTAGAATTTTTTTTACCCGATAAAATTTTGTAAAAATAATGCCGTACAAAGCTCCAAAAATTATATCCAGCAGTTGGATATTCTAGATTGAACAAAAAGAAAATTTTAAAACATATGTCCATAGCACGGAGGAAATTTGTAAATTTGTATTTTACACCATCAAAGTACAATAAAAAATCCCTGATTGTTAATATATCTTCGCCTACTGCTAGTAGATGGGGTTGAATATTTTCCGCTTTATCTCGCAGTGATTGAAGAGGTTCTTCAAGCTGGTTAACATTATTTTTTATGCATATGAATCCAATATAGTATGGGAATCCAATATAGTATGCCTTTGTTTTTTTCCCGTACTTTTTACTGCTTCCGACTTGCTTGTTGGTTGAATTGCGCCATGAATGCACCACAATATTGCAGCTGCCCTTTGATCTGAAATATGAAGTAATAAAAAATCATTATCTAACAAAATATTGCAAATTTGTAAATTGAAATAAAGCAAATATACCCAGATGTGTAAACTTGCCCATCACATATGAGTTTATTTGTTTGTGATTAAAGTCAAAGTAACTATTTGAATGGTCTACAAAATATTTAACGTGCATTTCCTTTTTCGCACAATCCGTTGAACAAGAAGAGAAGCAAATTATGTTTAAATATTTTGCTTACCGTCGAGAATATTGTCTATGGTATTTGAATAAATTTTGCAAATATATACCATAATAATCACCTTCTGTTAAATCTGCTCTTTGCTTCAATTCATATAAAGTTGCTTTGACATTTTTATCTTTGATACGATCTTCTTTCGAGAAAAAATTTTGGATCATGGTGAGTTTTTCAGGCCATTCGTCTAATGAGGAAGTGTTGTTTTTGAATTCATAATTGAAGTCAATATCTATCTATAAAAATTATAAATATGATACTTCAAGTAATCTCAAATATATATAAAATAGCATATTAAGAACCAGACGATATCCAATTGGTTTTTTGTATTGCGGCCAATTCTTAAAAATCTCCGATGTTGGTTTCATCCGTATTTCCTGCAAACGGTAATCAATGGAAGACATCCATACTCTTTCCAATTCAGCCACACTTAAACCATCATACTTTAATGACTGAATTTGCGCTTTGATGTCAGCATTCATTACTGAAAAAGATATAATTATTTGTTTTATTACTGGTTCCAACGGACTGAAAGTTTTTGTTTCGAAAGATATTTAATATCGAATGCATAGATGGTTAAATGGTTAAATTATGAATTTTTATAAATATAAAATTTTAAATTTGTTATTGATTTTGCCTATTGTTATTACGTTGTGTGAATTAAACTAGATAGGCAAATAAAAAAAATAATAAAACATAACTTATAGCATGATCATTTTATTTCGATATTTAGTCAGATCTTCCAAATAACGTTCTTGTACCAAAAATTTAAAAAAAAAAAAGATATTGTATATGTACCTACCAAATTTTTGTTCTTCCAATTTCTTGATAATAGGTGTTTTTTTCTCTTTTAGCTTACAACTTGATTTTAAATTACAGTATTTGTAGTAAATTTTTCCTCTTATACCACAACGGTAAAATTCCTGGAAAATCAAAAATACAAATAATTATATTTAATTTGTAATTTTATTACTCATGTTATATGTACCGTCTTTTCTGTCGGGAATCTTTCAATTATCTCTCTTTCTAAATTGTAGGTACTTTTTAAGTCCAAATGAATATCTTGCTCATCAAAATATCGAGCTATTGTAGTTATTAGCATAGAATGATAGTCAGGTTTGAAATTATTATTTTTTTGATAGTAATCAGCAAGCATGACTCCTTCTCTTGAACTATTTAATATTTGCGCCGAAGTAACTGAAGGTGGATGTGTACTCTCAGGAGAAGACGACCTAATCGATGAAGGCGTTTCACTCCTTGAAAATTGTTCAAGAGGAATGGCACTAGGCTACAAGAGGTTTCTAAAGGCTTTCCAATATCATTTCTCCAATTCTCCTAGCAGTATTCAAATTTAATAATTTCTTCCCATGTGAAACTTTTTAATAAATCTTTTATATGATTACGGTTCATGATTTGGAGAATTTCGATGTTAATATTTTGTGCTATAAATAAAAGGATTAAAGATATATAACCTGTTTTAGAAATTATTACATACTAAGAAAATATGAATATAATCCTTTTGAATTCCATTAGATAACTAACTGGAGTAATTCATTGTCTTCTATAATAATTATGTCTGATTCAGTGTTTTGCGAGATATTATTACAATTTATGTTTTGAAACTCATTTGGTGTTACAGTTTCAGGAATAGGCGAAGATATGAACAACATTTGATCTGTTGCTCCAGTTCCGGTATCCGACAATAGCCCATTTAAAGTGTAATCATTCATTTTGTTTTAATTGTTCTTGAAAATTTATGAAAAAATTTTGTATTTTAGTCAAAACATGATTCGAAATACTGTTTTATACGAATCATTTTGCACCCTCTAGCTGTTTCATTAATATTTAACGGTGGTTCTAAAAGGTCCTTAATTTTCAATATAGTAAATTCTCCAAAAGAATTGGTATTTATTTCAAAGCTTGCATAATGTGGACGGTACTGAATATCTTTGATACGTTGACAAAAAAGAAGAGGCTCTCCAAAAGGTAGTAAGATTATTTCTAAAATGTTATATATTTCAACATCTGCTGCAAATATTGCTACATAATATCCCTTTCTATAAACTGTTGATTTAAAATTAATTTGTTCATAAAATTTAATCGTTTCTTTTTCAGTTGTTTTGAGTTTTCTTTCTATTATACTATGAAAACTTCCACTTATTTCATTTCGTTCATCAGCTTCATAATCAGTATGTAATTTTTGATCATTTAAAATATAATTGGCAAATTTTAACTGATATTTTTTTGACAGAGACAATGGAATATTTTTCCTTGAAGTAATGCAGTGTGAATAAATCTTAAACAGTTTGTGTTTTCCTTCAAATCGAAAACACCAAAGTTTTCTTAATGGACCCGCACGTTCAATGACCGTTGTGTAATTCAATAAATTGTGGTGTTTTGGTTTTAAACTGTCATTAAATAATCTAGTATATTCTTTATTATGCATTTCTATTTTTTTTCTCAAGAAATCTAATACGCTTAATTTTAATTCGAAACAAAGTAAAATATCAATTATTTCAACAAAACTTATTGTAAATTTCCAAACTTCATCATCTTCTGGAACAAAATCGCCCACCATTAAAAAAAAAATGTATAAATGTCATCATTTCTTTTGCGGACATTTTAAAATGTTTCTTTTTCAAATTTGAAATTTTTATATCTGGAGATCTATGTCCAGTCTCGCAAGATCCGTAATTAAACAAACTTTTCCTGTTATTTCCTCCTTTTTTAATAGTCTCTCCATAATGGTTATTAGCGATAATGCCAACTTGATTATCTATTTCAAATTCAATAAGTGGTTCAATGATACCTTTACGCTTAAGACATTCGTACAGTAAATAATCAGAAGAGAAAGATTTAAATGGTTTTTTCAAGTTACTAATTAGACTGTACATTTCGTTGATAAATTTTGTGCTGCAAGAAAATTCTTTGCTATTACAGAGGGTTTTTATGACGTCCAAAATTGGATTCAAAATTAATCCTTCTACTTTTTCCTGTACATCAATTATATCTTTTCGGGTAAAATTATTTTTATTATGCAAACTTAAAGAAAATTTTAAAGCGTGTTCTTGAATTTTTCTTATAGATTCCTTATAGTCATATGGAGTTAAGTCTTCATAGCTACATTCTTTTAAATTTTCATATATGCTATTATCTACTTCGGGGCTATCAAAATTGTTATTATTATATGAATTATCGTCGGATTTTTCGTCATTAACAAGTTTTTCAGCCTTATTTAAATCACTGTATTCCGTTGTAAACGCTGCTGGATGAAAGCGGAGAACATGTCTCTTGAATCTCCAAAAGTTTGAAAACTTTTGTCTACATGAAGAGACTTCACACTTATAAAAAACTGTACCTCCATTTTTCATTGAATGCACAGTTTTGTAATGTTTAGATAATGCTTTTAACATTAAAAAAGATGCTCCACATTTCGTACATTTCATTCTGACAGAAGTTCTAGCGATTTCTAGGTTAAAGTGAAAAGCGAAAGTGCAAAATACAGGAAAACAATTAAAATAAGCAGTGTCTCGCCGTGCAAATGTTACTTAAAAATTACAAATATTCGAATGAGCAACACTCACCTGATTTTCAACAAAGCCGCAAATATGTACTGTTCACTTTATATGCACGTCCACTCTGCACGAAGCCACACTTGACAATGAGAAAGCTAAATGATGCCAGCAGTTGTCGTTAACGTAACGAAAATTTTCGTAAAGCAAAGAGAGCCCTACTTTAATACAATGAAAGTTTTCGTAGTTCGTAAATGATGCCAGCAATTGTCGTTAACGTAGCCAAAATTTTCGTAAAGTAAAGAGAACAATTAAAATATATAGTGTCTCGCCGTGCAAATGTTACTTAAAAATTACAAATATTCGCATGAGCAACACTCAACTGGTTTTCAACAAAGCCTCAAATATGTACTGTTCACTTTATATGCACGTCCACTCTGCACGAAGCCACACTTGACAATGAGAAAGCTAAATGATGCCTGCAGTTGTCGTTAACGTAACGAAAATTTTCGTAAAGCAAAGAGAGCCCTACTTTAATGTAATGAAAGTTTTCGTAGTTCGTAAATGATGCCAGCAGTGATCCCACCCTACTCCGATTGGAGTAGATCTACTCCTTTTCTGTGCTGTAAATCATCTACTCCGGAGTAAGCAAAATATACTCCTTTTTTTGCCGTTTGAAATTTTGGTACAAAACATATTCATTTATTCTAATTCTTCACACAGGCGGTAGCAGACAGGTAATTTTTCTGCTTGCATTATTTGCCAAACAATTTGAACTATAGTGTAAAATTGTAAAAAAACCGTATTTTCTTTCATATGTATATGCCTACTCCCTTATTGTTTAAATCTACTCCTATTTTTGATTGATTCTGCTACTCTTTTTTCTCGTCGGGTGGGATCACTGGATGCCAGCAATTGTCGTTAACGTAACGAAAATTTTCGTAAAGCAAAGAGAGCCTTACTTTAATACAATGAAAGTTTTCGTAGTTCGTAGAAAAAATACGTTGACACAACAAAATGCGCGTGAAAATGGTACGCGAATTAAGCTAGACCCATTAAACCCTAACATAAATAAAGACATTACCGCCGAATTTAATGGATGACTCATGTAGCTTTCAAACGTAATTATTAAAGTCACTTTACATAAAATAAACAAACGCATAATCCATTTCATATATTGTTTAAATAGAACTAATTGATTAATTGATAACTGATGAAAGAGTCAATTAGAGTCGGCATAGTGTAAAAGGGCACTAGAGTATATATACGATCTTACCTTTGAGATCGGGGTCAGTCTGTTTAAGATCATTATTGTAATTGTGAGAGCTGAAGCTCAAAATTGAATTGTGTCGAATTAAATAAAGTGAATTAATTAAGGAAATTAATTAGTTTTATTTTTTATTTAAATTCACGACCACATTCATAACTGGCGCAGTCGTCCGTCATAGGGAGGGAGGAACCACCTTTGACTAAAGAACCAACATAAAAATCACGTACTCCACTAAGTATTTTATACAAGGAGTTGAGTTCAAGTGTAAATTGGACAATAGTGATTAAAACCAAATTTAAATCATTCAAACGCAAATTGAATAAAAGTGAAATTAGTGAAAAACTAACTTACACATCATTCAACAAGAGAAAATCTAGTTGAATTAAAAACTACAAGTTTTGTAACTACCAAAACGATCAGCTAAGGGAAACTTAGTAAGATCAAAAAGGGAAAACAGAATTTTAATACATATCGAAACAACCAAATCCATAAAACAAATTAATACGAAAAATTAATAAAAACAAAAATATAAAAACAAAGTGAAAATGGCTGAACAAGGAGAAGTTAATCCACCACTACCGATAGAGTTTACATTCGATGAAATATTGAAGGAAACTAGAAGATTACCTGTATACACCGGAAATAATAAAAACTATGCATTAACCACATGGCTGGACGAAGCCGATACAATACTCAACTTTACTCAACCTGGAAATCACCAATCATACATTTTTCGATTAATCCTGCATAAAATCCAAGGCGAAGCGAGGAATGCTGTACAGAAGATACCAGTCCCTACCTGGCAGATTGTGAAGACAACACTTACATCAACATTTGGCGTAAACGAGTCATACAGTACTTTAGTTAATAAAATACACAGAGTAAGTAATAGGAATATAGACGATACTTATAATGAACTTAATGAACTATTGAATCAAATAAATGTTAAATATCTACAAGATCCACGCAGAGATCAATTTCATGAATTTAACCCAGTTAGAAATGAAAGCCTTGTTTTAAATAAATTTAAGTCTTTATTACCAGAATATAAAGCTTATTTACTAGAAATTAAGAATTGTGAAACCCTAAATAAAGCATATAATACACTTAAGGAAATACAGCAAAATACTGAAAGTAGCGTGAAAAATAATAATAATCCTAATTTTCAACAAAGAAATAATAATAGGAATAGAAATGAAAATCATAATCAAAATAGAAATTCTCATAATCAGAATTACCAGAATCCTAACAACCGAAATAATAACAATACCCAGAATAATAACAATGATAATAATCCGAATACGAACAATCGAAACGAAAATAATCAAAATTACAACTATCAAGGGAATCGACAATTTAACAACAGAAATACTAATTATAATAATAACCAACGGAATTTTAAGAATCCAAATAATACCAATTATAATCGCAATAATAATTATAACCGGCAAAATTACAATAATAATAATAATAATAAATCTGAACCAATGCAAATAGATAATTCAGCGAGAATTAATCAAAATACAAACAACAGAGAATCAGTTAATAATCGTAACTCCGAACCAATGGACACAAATTTTCAACAATGTGCCTCGGAAACCCCTTACCCATAATAAATTTAAATATAGATAACGAGATTATCCCTACACTCATTGATACGGGATCATCTATTTCAAGTTTAGATAAAAATTGTCTACCTAATAATGAAAAAATCAATTTACAACAACCTATATCAGTCAACGGACTAGGAGGTACTTATTATATACAACAAAAATTAAAATCGAATATGCCTAATGAATTTAAATTACCTGAAACACATAAAATATTAAGGAATATTATGAACTTTCAAAACAAACCCTTTAAAGCAATAATAGGTCAAAACTTATTATTTACATTAAATGTTACATTAAAACTAGGAGAAGGAAATATGTTAGTTAATCAACAAAAATTGAACTTTAATTATGCCGTACCCGAAGAATTAAACTTTCAATATGAATTTGAGACCAATCAATCGCGAGAAAAATTATATGAAGAAATGAATGTAGAAGAAGCAACAGCTTTAAAAAAATTAATAAAAGATTATGATGATTTAATGTACAAGGAAGGAGAAAATCTATCCTGTACAACCCAAACAAAGCACGAGATAATTACGAAAAGTAATAAACCTCTATACGCTAAAACATACAGAATCCAACCATTCCACGAAAAGGAAGTAGAAGCCCAAATGGATGATATGTTACAACAAGGAATAATTAAACCATCAAATTCACCATATAATGCACCTATATTAATGGTACCAAAGAAATTAGATAGTTCTGGAAAACAGAAATGGAGAATGGTAATTGACTATCGAAGATTGAACGAGGATACAGTAGACGATAAGTTCCCGATTCCAAATGTAGAATCAATATTCGACAAACTTGGAAAAGCTCAATACTTTACAACATTGGATTTAGCACAGGGGTTCCATCAAATTGAAGTCAGTGAACATGACCGATGTAAAACCGCTTTCTCTACCCCTCAAGGACATTACGAATTTATCAGAATGCCCTTTGGTTTAAAAAACGCACCAGCTACATTTCAACGCATGATAAACGAAGTTCTCCGTGAACATATAAATAGAATATGTGTAGTATATCTGGACGATATATTAATCTTTGCAACGTCGCTCCAGGAAATGGACGATAATATAAGGAAAATACTAGAAACCTTACGCAAACATAAATTAAAGTTACAAATAGTTAAATGCAAATTCTTTGCAAAATCAACCGAATATTTAGGACATACCTTAACGATGGAAGGAATAAAACCTAATCTGGATAAGATCAAAGCAATTAAAAATCTAAAAGTACCAAGAACTACAACAGAAATAAAATCATTTCTAGGAATTACCGGATATTATAGAAAATTCATTAATAATTATGCCAAAGTCGCATCACCACTTACAGACGCATTAAAGAAATGTAATAAAATAAACCCTGAAGACCCATCATTCATAGCAGCATTTGAAAAATTAAAAGAATTAATAACCAACTACCCAGTACTCAGATATCCAGACTTCAAACAAAAATTTGTCTTAACAACAGATGCCTCTAATAAAGCAATTGGAGCAGTACTATCACAAAGTGGACACTCAATATCTTATGCGAGTAGAACTTTAAATGAGCACGAAAGAAATTATTCGACAATTGAAAAGGAATTACTTTCTATTGTGTGGGCAACACAATATTTTAGACCTTATCTTTATGGTATACGATTTGACATTAAAACAGATCATAGACCCTTAGTTTGGCTTAGTAACCTAAAAGAACCAAACAGCAAATTACAAAGATGGAAAATAAAACTCAACGAATATAATTTCAATATAGAGTATATAAAAGGAAAAGATAATAAAGTCGCGGACTTTTTGAGCAGAATAACAGAGGACATATGCGAAATGAATATGTTAACAGAAGAAAAGATGGAAGTAGATTGTAGTGAAATGGTAACAATCCACTCTGGACAAGAAGATCAGAATGATCTTATACCAATTAAAGAAGGAATAGTAAACATATATAAAAAACAAATAATTATAACTAAAAATAAGATGAAAGAATATAATACAATAAATAAGAGACATAAGATCTGTATTAACGAAAATGATACAAATAATGAAAATACACTAATTAATATATTTAGGAAGTATATACCAGAAAAAGGACACATAGGAATATATTGTGAATTAAATGACCATGTATGGAATAAAGTACAACTAATACTAGTGAAACTATATTCAAATAATAAGAATCTGAGATTTATAAAATGTACAGATCATGCAAAACATTTATTGAACGAAGATCAATGTTTTGAAAAAATTAAAGAAATTCACGAAAAAAGAAATCATAGAGGAATAATGGAAAATTATAATGAAATAAAAGATAAATACTATTTTAACGGAATGATGAAATTAATTACGAGATTTATAAACAATTGTGAAATATGTAACGTAGCAAAATACGACAGAAACCCATTAAAACCTGAATTTAAAATTACCGAAACCCCAAAGGATATAAATGAATTAATCCATATTGACATATTTTTCATAGGTAAGAAACAATTCTTCACAACGATAGATAAGTTTTCAAAACACTTATATGTAAAAGAAACAGTAGATAAAAATGCCATAACATTTATACAACTAATACGAGAAAGGAATGCTATCATGGGAAAACCTAAAAAGATAATCGCAGACAATGAATTTAACATGGTAAATGTCAAGGAATACATGAGAAAGGAAGAAATAGAAATTCATTTTACTTCACCCAAATCACACACAGGAAACTCTGATATGAGTAGATGTCATAGCACATTATTAGAACAAACCAGAATAATTATCTTAACAGAACCTGAATTAAATATAGCAGAACAAATATTAAAGGCAACGGAACATTATAATAATACGATTCATTCGATAACTCAAGCTAAACCCATGAATATTCAAAACGGAAATATTGATAAAAATAAATTAAATAAGTTATTAATAAATAAAAAAACTAAATGGATTGATTATCACAACAGAAAAAGAGAAAAACAACCCGACATAGATCAAGAAGAAATCTTTATTAAAAATTATGAAAATGAAAGACACAAAGAAAAACCTAAATTCAGAAAAATCGAAGTAACAAAGGACAAGGATAAAAACATAATACAAAAGGAAAAAAATAAACAGAATAGATACTCAGGTAAAATACACCCTAACAGAATAAGAAGAGAAAAGAAATATACTAGAGAAGAAACATTCGACAGAGAAGAAAATACGAGTATTAAAATTTTAGATGAAAAAATAACTGAGAAACCTGACGAATTTATCTTTACACCCGAACAGCAAATCAGAATAAAAAATGCATTAGATAATAAACCCCTGAACGAAACTTTAATATCTCGATTTAACTTAAATATTACAGGAAACGATATAATTACCTTAGCAGATAACGAATGGTTAAATGACCAAATTATAAACTTTTATTTTGGACTAATTACGGAACGCAGTAAGAATTCAAAAGAATTACCAAAAGTATATCATATGAATACTTTCTTTTTCCCAACACTATCTAAATCAGGATATGACGCAGTGAAACGATGGACACGAAAAGTCAATATATTTTCATATGACATAATATTAATACCAGTACATTTGAACGGAAATCACTGGATCTTAATAGTAATCGATTTTAAACGACAAAATATAAAATGTTACGACTCACTAGGAAACAAGAACGACAAAGTTTTAAAACTAATTCGAAATTATTTAGAAGAAGAATCTATAGACAAACTCAGAAGACCTTTTAAAACCCTTTCCTTAGAAAATCCAAAGGAAATACCCCAACAAGACAATAATAATGATTGTGGAGTATTCACATGCATATTTGCAGAATATATTACTAATAAAAAAAGATTAAACTTTTCACAAAAACAAATACCCTATTTCAGAAAGAAAATAATTTTGGAAATAATTCAAGGGAAATTACTCAATTGAATAACATACAATTTTTCTTAAAATTTCAGATCTTTACGATCAAAGCGATCAAAGTATGTATGATAATGCTAATGTTTACCACTATAATATCTACTACAAAAGCAGATATAACAGTAGAAAAAGTAGAATCAGAATCAGGAATTATATTAATTAAACGAAACCCAGTAAGACTAATTAAAGACCATAAACGAATTTACCACAAAATAAAACTTGAACAATACGATTATGCTTTAAACCAAATTATAAATAAAGTTGAAATAAATTCACATAATACTGAAATAATAGAAAATATACGAAGCGAAATAAAACTATTACATTTCAATAAAAAAGATAAATATAGAACTAAAAGAGGACTTATAAATCCAATAGGAACTTATATAAATTACTTTTCGGACTAATGGATAATGATGATTATGAAGAAATTATGCAACATTTACAAATTATAGATAGTAATAGTCATGCAATAATAGAAAGTATGAATAATCAAATTAAAATTAATAAGGCTTTCCAAAACAATTTAAATAAAATAATTTCAAATATAAATCAAACTTATACACAACTCACAAGTAATATTCACAATACAACTAGACAAATGAATAAAATTCTAATAAATATGCAATTAAGTCAGAACCTAAACCTTATAAAAGATGAACTCGAAAAAATAATAGATAATGTAAATTCCGCCAGAACTGGAATTATGTCGAGATCAATTCTAACACATGATGAAATTAACGAATTTAATCTAACATTTGATGAACTAAAAGACATAAGTATAAACGTTTTATTAAAAGAAAACATAATAATATTTGAAAATACAAGGTTTTCCGGTAAATACTGTTAAATTTATTTTGTGTGACGTTTCGGACTCGACTGAGTCCTTTATCAGTTTGATAAAGGACTCAGTCGAGTCCGAAACGTCACACAAAATAAATTTAACAGTATTTACCGGAAAACCTTGTATTTTCAATTCAAAATGTACTGTGAAAACATTCATCAAAAATAATAATATTTGTTATCAATATACCAATCCTTACCCAACCTACATTAACCTATTATGTAAGGAAAATTCCAAATAAATATTCAGAAACACTAAATATAAATATTAGTAAAGTAGTAATGTACAATGGAGACTACTACGAATACGAAAGACATGTAAAATTATTACAAAATAAATTAAATTGTAAAAATTTGAACTGTATCATAAAACATAATAATCAGACTAGTGTAACCGAAATTGAAAAAGGTTTATTACTAATCATAAATATAAAGGAAAAAATTAAACATGACTGTAATGAGAAATCATATCAATTAAATGGAAATTATGTAATTAGATTTAGTAATTGTAAAGTAGAGATCCTACAGAAAATTTTATCTAACGAAATAATAGAATTTCAACAAATTTTAACATTAAATCCTATAAGTAATATCACTGAATATTCACACGAACCAAATTTTGAAGATTTAAAATTAGAGAATATTGAGAATTTGAAAAAAATTGAAGAAATTAAATATTTTAATACAAAAAATACAGTTACAACGGGATCCTCACTATTAATTATAATCTTGATACTCACCATATCTTTTATACTTTACATATATTGTCAAAAGCGAAATCAAAATTTACAAATTAAACAAAAAGATATTGAGTTAATTAATGTAAAAGTTGTTGAGGACAACAACAAACATAAGGAGGGAGGAATTAAGCTAGACCCATTAAACCCTAACATAAATAAAGACATTACCGCCGAATTTAATGGATGACTCATGTAGCTTTCAAACGTAATTATTAAAGTCACTTTACATAAAATAAACAAACGCATAATCCATTTCATATATTGTTTATATAGAACTAATTGATTAATTGATAACTGATGAAAGAGTCAATTAGAGTCGGCATAGTGTAAAAGGGCACTAGAGTATATATACGATCTTACCTTTGAGATCGGGGTCAGTCTGTTTAAGATCATTATTGTAATTGTGAGAGCTGAAGCTCAAAATTGAATTGTGTCGAATTAAATAAAGTGAATTAATTAAGGAAATTAATTAGTTTTATTTTTTATTTAAATTCACGACCACATTCATAACTCGCGCGGCGCGAGTGCTACAAGCGATCGTCCCATCGAAGCGAATGTTCAATGCGATTGTTTTTGGCAGTGGTGGTGGCTACCAAGTGTTCAGTTAGGTCCCAGCGGGAATATGAGCAATGCATACTTCAGAGGCCTTTTTCCCGCTGGGGTAGTGTCTTCATGCAATGCGAGGGAAGGCGCGTATGAAAATGGGACATTCGTGCTGTAAGCAAATCCCTTTGATGCTGGATTTCCATATGCAACAATTTTCTGCGACAGAAATTTGTCACGACAAAAATGTGTCACACTCTTCAGTCTAGAGTTTTCATTTGTGACATTACTTGTGTTACGCCTTTGCGTAAATTGGTTATGTCAGTTGTCAAAAAAAGCCATGGCTGGAAAAATAACGAAACAGCAAAAAAATATTAAAAAAATTGTTAAAATTGCTTCTATTAGTGAAAATAAAATAAAATTCGAAGCGACAGTGCTGGGTATCGAAGATATTTCGCACTAATGACAGAAGGTGAAAGACGTAGAACTGAAATTTTCGAGAAACCTTTGAACTGAAATTTTTCTCACAAGAAAAGTCGGAGTATCTCCGACTAGTGATATGCAACAAAACTTGTCTCAGATTTGTATTCTGATTGGATAACTGATCTGTCTCACATCTTGTCATAGCAAATTGTCGCATATGGAAACCCAGCATGAAACACGTCCAAACAGAGCCAGAGAGACAAATGTACACGAATCTTACTTTCATGCGCGAGCTAACGCGAATGTGCCCTTTCCACACGCGCATCGCGGTTAGTCGCATCGGTCAATGAGAGTAAAGGCGCGTGTGGAAATGTGGCATTAGCTAAGGCGCAAATTGAGCTGTATCATGCAGAACGCAAACAGACCCTAACTTTCATATAATAAAAGTTTTCGTAGGTCTAAGATAAAGTTCCGTTGGTCTCGCAATGAAGTAACTCTAGCATTACTTCAAGGCCTAGGCCCGATTAGGGCTGTTGCGCCATTGATTATAAAAGATAAAAAAATAAAAAACTTCTTTGTATTACGCTTTCTTGGAAACTTTTCCTGCTATCAACGTATAATTTCATATCATTGAATTCAATCATAATTAAGGAACTTGTATTCGTTAAGATAACGTAATATTCTTTTGAAAAAATACGTTGACACAACGAAAAGTTTCTTAAATATAAGGTAAACTTTTTTGTTATTTTAATGAAAAATTACTTTACACAAAATTTAAAGAAAAGTTACTTCAAATCTACGAAAACTTCTTTGTATTATGTTTTCGTGTAAACTTTTCCTGCTATCAACGTATAATTTCATATCATTGAAGTAAAGAATAATTAAGGAACTTGTATTCGTTAAGATAACGTAATATTCGTTGAATGACGTTTACGAAAAATGGATTTTTTCGTTATATAAATGAAGATTTTCTTTGTAACAAAGCAATTGAATTAAAAATTGCGTTTCGTTAATATTACGAAAGAAATTTTTTTGTGTGTTGAATATCTCAAAATGTGTATCTGTAATTTTTTTATATTTTCTGGGTTATAATTCAAACAATTAATTTCAAAACACACCAAAAAATTAAAGTGGGATCTTAAGGGGATCGGAGTCAAAAAAGTCTAATATTGTTATTAAGAACTAAACTAGCCTTAATTGAGAACCACTGATTTTCTTACATTTTTTGACCCCGATCCTCTCGAGATCCCAAGTTAATCGCGATTGAATTATTCAAGGCTAAAGGACAAAATAGTTATCCTTGAGAAAAAACTTCCAAGGATAATTGTTATTCGTATTTTTTTATATTGCGACAAACTTGCGTTTTAAAATAAGCCCTACTTTATTATTCTACGATAATGACTAAGACTAAGGTCGACAATATCCTTTCTTTTGAAGTCATATTCAAAAAATCACTATACGACACCTGCGCACGCTTTGTAACTGGAAAACAAATGAAATTGGAGATTAGGGGTCGTACATATACTACGTCATGCAAATTTTGACAATTTTGGAGTCCCCCCTTCCCGTTGTCACACTTTGTCGCAAAATGTTATCCTCGCCCCCTCCGCTGTGACGTTACAGGGTTTAGTATGTTTCAAAAATAAACACACGAAGTAGAGCTAATGTTCATGTTTTATTTAAAATAAATAAAAAAAAAAAATCGTATATAATAGGTGAGTTTTTTTGCGAACTTATCTGGATCAGAGCAGGTTAGAAAATTTACATACAAAATAACAACAACATTGCAGTTTTTATTCCTTTTTGTAACTTTTCCCATTAATAGTAGACTAGATTAGAGAATTTAACGCAAATAGGTACTTCTGGGTTCAGTTAACTGCAAAAGGATAAAACAAAAGAATATTGGTTTGTCGTGACCCATGATTGAGATTTTGTTACATGGTATGGTATTTTGCAGGGTTGCCAGTAGATTATTATGATATTAATTTGAAAAGTTCCGTTCCGATTTTGTTACGTCACATCTTTTAGATGCCCCCCTTTCCCTATGTCACAGTTTGTCACATTTTTGCAACCACCCCCCTACCCCTTTTCGTGTGACGTAGTATGTGAACGGTCCCTTAGAGACCAACAATAATCAAGCAGTATTGAAATGCCTTCACAGACTTTCGTTCAACGCTACTACATTCTAACTTTTTCGTGCTGCTGAATTAAAAAAAATATAACTTACAAGGTGAGTAAATCATTTCGGAGGGGGGGGGGAGGAGGTTTATCCCCAAAACCCTCCCCGTTACTACGCCAGTGGCTGCAAGCCAATCATATAATTATGATTGGCTTGCAGCCGATTGTGACCATAGGCGCGCCGTGGCCTAAAATCTGGCAGGGGCCAGGGGCCGAATGGCTCAGAACATACGACTTTTTCCGAAAGGCACACATGCTTTTCATACAAGTTCGTCCTTTTTGTGTTTACAGATTGGGTAATCGTACGAATAATTAGTCTTATGCCATGTTTCCACTGCCTCGTAATCTCGCGATTAAGAGAACGAGATTAAGCACTCAGGGACGTCATTTGTGGGGGGTGGGGGGAGTTTGATATTTTCATATATTATATATAACAAATGTGGCAAATCCCCTGCCTGTCGCCCCCCTCACCCTACAAATAACGTCCCTGCGTGCTTAATCTAGTTCTCTTAATCGCGAGATTAAGGTGTAGTGGAAACGTGGTATTAGGCTACGACTTTGAAATGTTTGTAATGTCTCGGTACGACCCCGTATACCAGTGAGTTGCACTGACTGAGGAGTACCTTTGGGTTACGGTAATTTGATTGAACTCTGAGCCTAATGTAAGCATACATGCATGAGTATGTTGATACGGTGAAATTTTTTCCAGTTCATTGAGCTGAGTGACAGCATTTTCACCAGTTCTCTAAGCTGAGAAAGTGCGCCCAAATGGGGATTTCTTCTACAACTCTTGAGTTGGGAAGGAGCCGCCCATTTTGCATGAATCTATTATTATTATTATTATTATTATTACTATTATTATTATTATTAATACGCTGGTTTTCCAATGATGATTTGATTTGATGTTTTTCTTAACTGGTACAAGGATAAATTGTCTTTAAGAAAACCGATGGGAACATCATACTCGTATGCTTGTGACCATGGATTTAATAGCGAAGTAGTTGAAAAAATGTTTGACATCTTACTTTTATTATGGCCCCCAGGGGACCATATTACCAATACATTATATGATATTGTTAAATTGGAGTCTTGATGAAAAATATAATTTATCTCCAAGTTTTTTGCCATTTAATTTAATTCAGATTATACAAATTTAAACCAATGAAATGAAAACTAGGTCATTTATGTGACCATTTGCGAAAAACACGAAGTTAAAAGGGGAAAAGTCAATATTTTTAACTTTTTTTTTTAATTTTGATAACTATATTCTCTATCCGGTACGACCATTTTTTGTCCCTTTTAGATTTTTCTTTCTTGAGAGGATTTTAATCGTTTGAAATCGTTTTTCGTTCGTGTAATTTGGCGTGGACAATACGCCTGCATCTTTCGCTATCTATCAGCGAACTAATTTTGATTTTAGAGAAAAAAATAGTGTTATATGTTTTCAAATTATTTGATAGGCATAACTATTAAAAATAAATAATTTTTTCATTGATTTATCTTCTAGAAATACCAATTAATTATACTATCTATGATACTTTTCAATGAAATGTGGTCTTCATATGTAATTCTTGCCAAGAAAATCGTGAAATGTTACTTCGGTTTGACTTTAAAATTTTCTTTATGGAAGGCCTTCTTTAAGATTTTTTCTAGCATTACATTAGTGAAAATGACATGTTAATTATTCAAGAAATAGGAAATATCTGTTTAAAAAACTCGAATTTACGTGAAATATTTGTAAGAAAACAGTCATAAATCATCAAAATTGGTCGTACCGGACTCATGGCGGCTTAACAAAGTCTTGTACAGCAATATTTTATAAGATTGATAATACAGTAGGTACCGCTTATTGTAATCACTTTGGGACCAGCCAAAAACAATAACATTACTCGGTTTATAACAATAGACGAACGAAAAACGAACGTTTGTGGAGAATGGCACCCAACTGTTTTGATAACAAAATCCGGGTTATGTCATTATCCTGGATTAAAATAAGCGGTATCTATAGAGAATTTTCTCGACTTTCGTCGCAATTGTCACTTTTGCAATATCTGTTTTGCACTTGTTGCCGACGAGAATATTTTTTCCGCCAAACCTACACAATTTTAGTTTGAAAAAATATGCCAACAATCTGGGCGTAACTTTATTATTTTTCCGGCAGAAGTTAGGAACGCGTTCAATTCTGAGATGCGGTGTAGGTTACTAAGTGACAAAAAACCTATCAAAAAGAACAAGCCCGTGGAAGTGAAAATCTGATCGGATCTGAGAGATATGGAATAATTTATGAAAAAGTACACAATCACTTTACACCCCCTTAGGGGTAAATTTTCAAAAAATCTTGAAAACACTTTCTAGGTATTCATATGAAGAATCCGTAGAATAAAAGTGAATTCAATATTTTGGAAGACCTAGAAGATATGACGAAGATCGTGTAAATATATGCATTCCATTTTGACTGAACATTCTCTTGCTCCCACTTCCGAACTCCAATAGACAGTCGTATTTTTTTTAATCCAAATTACTTTTCAAGTTGTTCTAAATACATATACACACTGAGTTTCAACTTTCTAGCATAAGCCGTTACATAGTTAGGAAAAACACCCCCACTCCCGTACCATACTACCCCTATACAAAATTATTTTTTTCCAATATGCCACTACTATAGTTCTATCTAAATATTAAGTTTCAGCTTTTTATCATAATAGGTTCTTTCCTTTTCACCCTCCCCCACCCTCACCATCTACACCCACACCCCGAAATTTTTTTTCTCTTATAGGGTTCTATTGGGCCTACGTTAGGTAAGCAATTTGTTCATCTATCTTATACTATTCTTGAGATGTGAAACGTAATTTTTTTGAATATTTCTTATCCCCCCCCCCACTTCTATGTTCCACCAATCTTTTGTCCTAACATAGGTACAGATATCTGTTAAGTTTGAATTTTGTACCATCAACGGCTTAGGAGATATGGATTTTCGAATGTGTCGATATCGGCATTTTTGCTTTTCGGACTAATTATTTTCCTCCCACTCCCACACCAATGCAAATGAGTCCACTATCAAAGTTCTATAGAAATTTCAAGTTTCAGCTTCCTAGCGTAAGCGGTTGCTGAGATTTAGAAACCAAAATTTTTCCTCTAAAACCCTCCCCACTCCTCCCCCCTCTTACCCACACCCCTCTAAAAGATACCAGTCGTAGAGGTTCACCTAACCTACCCACCATAAAAATTTCATGATAATACCTCAATGGGTTTGGGAGCTACGCGCCTTCAAACTATTTTTGCGTACGGCATACGGCGTACAGACGGACATTTTTTTTTTATTGCTTTTTTGGGGTCTACTAGTCCTAAAACGTGAAAATACAAAATTTCAGTGTAGCAAATTTTTTCGAAATTTCAGGTCGATCACAATACTTTATTATTAAATAATAATAAAGTAAAATATGTAGGTACTTACGTTAAATATTATAATAGAACGAATATTCCAATTTTAGAATTTTAGAATTTTAGAATTTAATTCCGATGATCTACGGTGTACATATTCCTTCCTTTCCGTACGTTCTTGATCTTCCTTGATTATTGTGAATAATTTCTCTAAATATTTATTTGCTTCGATTAAACATCACGAAAAATCTTTCTTGCTCTTTCTATGAAATCGTAAAAACAACTGATTTTCATTTCATTTCTTTTCTAACCGACCGCAGCTGTAATAAGTTCATTCCAGACACCCCTTCTAACTTTTCTAACCGAATGTGCAACAGGTGCAGATACACACACACTCCCTCTTTCAGAGTAAATCATAAGCACATAAGTATGTTTTCTTATGTGTGCACGATGGCCTTCCATTACTCCAAAGTACACTCATACCTCGATATACGGCCTAGATATGCCGTATAAAGAGCGGTCGTATAGCGAGGCATGAGTGTATTTTGCAATGTAAAGCATAGTGTACACATAAGAAAACGCTCGCTATGCGGCCGCTCTTTATACGGCATATCTAGGCAGTATATCGAGGTATGAGTGTGGGACTATACCAGAATTCATTAAAAAGTATAAAACCACTTCACATCCACTTACGGGTCAAATTTCGAAAAATCTTGAAAACACTTTCTGGGAAAGAAAGGAAAGAATTATTTTTCTGGAAGGGGCCAGAATTATTTTTCTGGGGGTGTCCAAGCTGGGGTCCTGGCCTCCCTGGCCTCCCTGGCCCCCCCCACGGTGCGCCTATGATTGTGACCGCAGTATGTTTTCAACTGCTTTTCCGCGGGGGAAGAAGATCTTCTCAGTTTCTTTTCGCTTGCCTATTTCGTTGTGTTGCCAAATCGACTATGTGCGATGTTCGCGTGTAGTTTCTTGCGAACTTTTATTTAGACTGTGAAAAGGTTTGAAATAAAATTTTTTTTTACGATTTTTAGAAAACGTATTTTAGATACATATACTATTTTTCAGCAAAGCAATGCTTCCCTTGCTTCCATGGACGCCACGCCACTAGTATTTTGACCAAAATTCAAGGAAAGCTGTCGGATGTACCACTTGGTCCGGACAATATCAAGAAGGTTTATCGACGTAATTCGCGTAACAGTAGGGGAGACCGGGGACAATAGAAACATTTCCGATTCATGATTTTGTTCCCATGCGGCTATCGCAATTTTCTAATATATTAAAAGTGTTAAAGAGAGTACATATGGTAGACTCTTCTTTATATTTTAGTTGTTTCGTTAATCTAAAATGATAAACAAAAAAAATATTTTAAAAAATATTGAAGTCGTCGACTTGTTTCAAATGTCCCCGTGCCTGGGACGGTTGAAACATATCACTGGGACAATTGAAACATTATTTGAATTAAATGTAATACGGAGGGGCGGGGGTTCAGAAAAAAAATTCCGGGGGAGGGGGGTTCAGACAATAAATTATTTGGGGGGGGGGGGGGGGGTTCAGACAAACAATTATTTAAGGGGGGGGGGGTCAGACAAATTTAAGCGTCGAGTATAAGATACATTTAGTTATGCGCTTGTAATTACATCATTTCGTGGTGGTTTGAACCACCAAAACCCACCCTGCGTTCGCGCCTGACAACAACAAAAAGATGTTGGGGGATGCTTAATTGCTGTGCATAAAAGGTTCTGCTGTAAACGTGAACGGTGGATAGAAACAGATAACGAAGAACTTTGGGTATCTCTGAAATCTGAAGTTAAATCATAAATTACTATATGTATGCTGTCTTTAAATTAACCCCACATCTTCATCTGATGTTTGTAGACTTGTTTACAATAATTTTTCATTTGTTTATCAAAAGCTGTCATTGCAGTCGGAAATCGTACTATATATAGGCGATTTTAATCTCCCCAACATAACCTGGACTTCAACAGGTAGCCCAAACTCTATATCTCCTACTTTCTTTAGTGGAACTGTAGCCGAATCTTTAATAATGAACACTTCTGCTTGTTATCTCTACCAATACAACATGGTTTTTAATCAAAATTTAAAGCTTCTAGATTTAGTCTGGGCTAGTTTTGTCCCACCAAATCTTACTATGAGCAATACTATTTATCCACTATCTGCACTTGACAGTCATCATCCAGCGCTTGAAGAAGAGCTACTCGTGCAACCCACCTTACTTTTACGAAACCTTGAGTATTCAAAATATAACTTCTTACGTGCCTACTATCAAGTAATAAATCTGTTTTTGAGTAACAAAAATTTATCATCATTTTCATCTCTGAATGCTAATGATGCAGTTAAGAAGTTATATAATTTATTCTATAAAATAATCCACGATCAAGTTCCACTTTTAAAGCCCTCCGCTGAAAATAAGTACCCTTCTTGGTATTCACCTCGAGCGATTAAAGCATTGAAAGAAAAATTGACTGCACATAAATTATTTAAGAAATTTAAGTCAACTGAGCATTGTGAAACGTTTTCCTATTTTAGATCAGTTGCTAAAGATAAAATTAAGCTATGCTTAATTTTATTGAAAACATTGAGCTCAATATTAAAAAAGATGTAAAGTTCTTTCACTCATACTCTAAAAGTCTGAAACTAAATAATAACTTACCCCAGAATATGCACCTAAAGCCAGTATTACACTGTATGCTAGGCGGTCAAATATTTGACCATTTTCCCTGTCAAATGCTGTCAGATGGTGTCAGGTAGTGTAATGGTCAAATGCAGTTTGACAAAATGTTCCATTTGACCATTTGACAATCAATCTGACCACATTTGACCGTTTGCGATTTCTGGAAAAATAATTGTGTCAAATGGGTCAAATGGGTCAAATGGGAAGTGCCATTCGTGAACATTTCTTTTGGCAATCAGTTAAACAAATAGCAATAATTATATAATTAATTATTTCATGTACTGGAGTTCGGGTTTTTTTATTGTTCGATGTCTGCCAACACGTCGATTTAGATCGGAACAATCTGTCAGAATTTCGTACCGACCTGATGGCATTTGACACGAAGAGAAAATTTTTCGATTTTGTCAAATGTGTCAGATAGACTAATAGACTAATATATATCGAAATCGGGCAGCGTGCCAAATGGATATTTGACATCAAATTCGGTCAAGTTTGTATGGTCAAATATTTGACTGCCTGGCAAACAGTGTAATACTAGCTTAAATGATTCTATTGCGTTTACTCCGAAGCTCTGCTGCAACCTGTTTGCGCAGTATTTTGAAAGTAATTATAATAATAGTAGTAATGTCTTATGTGATAATGGCACAACCCAAACATCTCCTGCTATCGAATTGCCATTTATTACAACTGAATTAGTCAAGAAAACACTTAATAATTTAGATTTAAGTAAGAAACCTGAACCTGATGGAATACCAAATGTGTTCTATAAAAATTGATCTGATGTTTTAAGTGAACCTCTATCTCTGATCTTCAATAAATTACTACAGGAAAGAATATTCCTTCAACTGCTCAAACGATCCTTTACGGTTCCAATTTTGAAAAGCGGTAATGCAGAAGACGTAGACTATAGACCGATTGCACTATTGAATTCCCTTGTCTTTGAGCGAGTGATCTGTATTTCAGTAATTCCATTTAGAACTCCTCTTATTGCCGAAAGCCAGCATGGATTCATGCCAGCAAAGTCAACTATTACCAATTTATCAATATTTACTGATTTTGTTGTCTCAGCAAGTAGATGTAATATTTCCAGAAAGCGTTCGATAAAATACAACATAATATAATTATCAAAAATATGAAGATATTTGGGATAGACGATAGCCTTGTGGCCTGGTTTGGCTCATACTTATCTAATCGCACTCAAAATGTTGTACTCAATGGTACTATGTTCAGAGATATTTTACCTAAATCATGTGTCCCACAAGGGTCCATTCTCGGTTCTATTACTTTCTCTATTTTTATAAATGACGTTCCAAAGCAGCTTACAACGCCCACTCTTCTCTTTGCGGGTGATATGAAGCTCAATTCAGCCATTTCGTGAATTTACAGAGAAACATTGAGCTTCTCATTTGCTGGTTTAATGATAAGAATTAAATGTTAATAAGTGTTCGGTTATGTCCTTCTCCAGAAAGCGAGAGACCATTTATTTCGATTACAGACTAGATGGAATTGATCTGTCCCGAACCTATGAGAAAAAGGACTTAGGTATTATTTATGACCCCAAGCTTACTTTTAATTCACATTTTTCGGATCTTACTCTAGTCGGATGTTGGGTTTCATATTTAGATGTAGCAAAAAATCAAGAAATCCGCTAAGCTCACGTTGTTCCATCGCCCCTGTTACTCCCGTTTATCCATTGGTCCTGATTCTCCCGTTTCGAATACACTTTTTCAGCTCAAGAAACTGACATTAAAGCCATTTTTCATTTTTCGCTTTTAATTTTTAATTTTTAGTTTTTAACTTTTAATATTTAATTTTTAATTTTTAATTATTTATTTTTAATTTTTAATATATAATATATAATATCAAATTTTAAATTTTAAATTTTTCTCTTTTAATTTTTAATTTTTCTCCATCCCCCATCCGCCATCCTCCATCCACCATCCTCCATCCACCATCCACCATCCTCCATTCATCCTTAAATTTTTAATTTTTCTCTTTTAATTTTTAATTTTTCTCTTTTAATTTTTCTCCATCCCCATCCGCCATCCTCCAACCACCATCCTCCATCCACCATCCTCCATTCATCCTCCACTCTCTATCCACCATCCTCCATACTTCATCCACTCAAATGTTGAAATAACTCGCGAACCACCAATTTCGGCAATATATACTCATCTTAAATTTGAATGCAGCATTTGATATTGCAAAAAAATAACGTAGTTGTAAACGAAGGCATACCATACATGAACTTAAATTCACAATTTACAGCTGATACATACATATCAATATGGCAATGCCAATGAGTCGCGTCGATGGAGTTACACAATTAGTTTTTCCGATCGACGTAACACGTTGAATCGGCATCGAAGTAACGTGACCGCGACATTCGCAATACGGCCAATTATTACAATATTTCTTTTTACTGCTTATCTTTTTCTTATTTATAAAATTTAAATTAATTTTCTATAAGAGGTTTTATTTGGTCTTTTAAAAACTGTACACCTCTGTTTAAATAAATAAATATTTGTAGTGAAAGGTATGAAAAAATTCCAAGGTTTGAAACCCCCTCCCCCCCCCCCACCGTGCGCTTGGGCCTGATCAAACTCTAGCAAACTCCATATTCTGAAATATAAATTGGAGCTCAATATTTCACCTAGTATAGAGTACGATTGGCTGGGAGTGGATCTTGACTGCAGTATGTTTTAAAATTTGTGTTAATAAAATTGCACATCTTTTGAAATGAGATTTTTTTTTTTTTTTTTTGAGAGTAAAATGGTCATTATTGAGATGTTCCTCCTTTTAGTTCCTCGTTTTGGTCTCGGAGAAACCAATGGAAGAGTTTCACATCTTGACACTTTTCCCGAACTTTTTCGATGTAGGACTTTCACATTTTGATACTTTCTCCAAACTTAGATTTTAGGACTTATGTAGATAATTTCCCAATCTGAAGGAAGACTTTTCGATGTTAGGACTTTAAGCATTTGATTTCTCTTTTAAAAATTTCGAGTTTCGAATTGAGAAAATCGTAATATGAGTGCATAGTGCTCGTAAGAAATAAAGGTTACTACCTTCTATATGACAGAAAAGATTAAAGCCTCAGTTACAATGGATCCGATCCGATCCGGCAACTTCGGATGAGAAAATTTTCTAGTCACAATGATTCCGTTCCGACATCCATCAAAGTGACATTATCGAGGTGTAATTGTGATTTTTAGTGCGGCGAAGGAGATGGTGAAATTGAATAATTCACCTCTTGCCGTCGGAACGGATAGAAGTTGAAAGTTGGTCAACTTTACCTATCCGTTTTGTGTCTCGGCTAATTACCGGAATGATTGTGACTGGGCTTTCCGAAATTCCCTTTAGATGTGTGTCGGATGGAGAAACTCAACACTCTCCGTTTTCCGGATCGGATCGGATCGGAGCCATTGTAACTGAGGCTTAACTGATTATCATAAGGTCTGTTCTTTATGTCGGGTTTAGTGTACACTTAGTACACTTTTTCCACTAACTCTCGAGCCAGTGCAGAAAAGTGTAAAAGGGAGTGGCGGGGGAGAAACAAGCACACCGTTTGAGTTTGAGTTTGTGTTATTGATTTGACGTCAAATGCTGATTAGAAAATCTAGTGCAAAAAAGTGCAGAAATTTCATACAAAAAGAACAGATCTACTATGTCTTTGATGGTAATGCCAATTTTCTTCTTTCCTTGAGTTTTTTATTATATAAGTAGGTATAACTCGAGGTAGAGATTATCAGCAGTGTATCAACTTTGTCGTTTAGTGTCATCGCTAATTGCTAACCCAAGTATGCGGTGCTGTTTATTGAAATGTGTCCTAACAATCACAATTTCACTTGTAATTCTAGTCACGTACTAGTATAGGTCGTCGTAGCCTCTCAAAAATGTAAACATATTATTGTACCAACTACATACATAAGTCTCGCCGCGAAAAATAATTTTACGCAGTCTGAAAGTAACAATTAGGCATTGTAATATGGCCTGGCTCAATTGCTTTAAGACCTACAATGAATTGTCAGTGTCGATGGTCGCTTTAATATCAAGAACATACATCAGTTGTAATCGTATTTAAACGGCAAGTAAGTTTTCCAAGGTACTATTGTCACAGTTTTTAGCTTCTACAGTATTTTCCTTTAATGAATTGTTCTGAAATTCCGTTTAAAAAGTCAAACGTTACATAATTCAAATAAAGAAAGAAATTAGTTTCGAATATTTGAATCGCTTCGTGTTCTTTATCACAAGTGTAATGGTATTAGTCCAGGCAACGAATGATTATAGAGGGAAATTTTAGGGACAGAAAACTTGACTTCGAAACTTTGTTTAGACTGGTCTGGAGATGAACATATCAAAAGTCCCCACTCCTAGGTGGTGATCGGGGGGGGGGGGGAGGGGGGGGGCTACTTTAATGGTCCCTTTTTTGGTTTTTCGCTAATATCTCGGAAACTATGCGCCGTAGCGGCTTGATCACTCTATACAAATTTGAAGCTGACAAAATTTGCTACACTACATACATTTGTCGATATGTTGTTCTGTACCGGGATTTTGTACAGGGCGAGTCGCCGAAAATATCGTCCAAAAACGAAAATCGACAGTTTAGCGATTTTGTGCACTGGCGTTCTCGCCTATTAATTTGCCGCCTACTGCCATTCTGCCACAAAATTGAGCAACTGGCGAGAAAAAGCGATTTCTTTTCGCCTATTTTTCTCGCCTAGTTCTAGTGCAGTCGAGTTGTTTGATTACATTATTTTTGAATGTTATGCAATAAATTATTGCAATTAAAAAACATACTGCGGTCACGGTCGGCTGCAAGCAAATCATATGGTAGGTACTCTAGATGAAACATTGAGCTCTGACTTAAATTGTAGTTGGGGATAAAGTACAATAAATAAAGACTCTCAATTGGGTGCTACTTGCAAGTTAAAGACAATACCTTCATTATTCTATTTCAAATCTGAAACTTGGAGAATCACCGAACCATTTAAGACTTATTGTGTCCTCAATTTAAATAACCTACACAGAATTATTCAAAAGATATCGGAAAATATTCTTGAATACTTGTCTTCACGATTTTTTGTTTGCGTGTGACCCAAAGGAGTGGAATGATTTCACCGACAAGTACGCTCAAACTTTATATCCAGTCTCCTAGTATAATTACAGATGTTAAGTTTTAATTGCTTGCCATTAACGATTTAGGAGATATGGATTTTAAAATGTGTCGACCTCAGCTTTTTCGCGTTTCGGACGCATTATTTTCCCCATCACTCCCACACCCTTTCACCCATATCAGCAATTTTTTGGAAATCTGTTCACTATCGAAGTTCTATAGAAAATCCAAGTTTCCCCCCCCCCCATGAAATGATTTGCTCACCTTGAAAGTTATAAAAAAGTAAGAATGTAGTAGCGTTGAACGAAAGTCTGCAAAGACGTAATACTGCTTGATTATTGTTGGTCTCTAATCTCCAACTTCATTTGTTTTCCAGTTACAAAGCGTGTGCAAGTGTATACAAAATATTGTCGTATAGTGATTTTTTGAATATGACTTCAACAGGAAGGATATTATCGACCGATCACCAGATTATGAGCCGATGATCGATAGAAAAAAAGTTTGAATCTTTCTACAAACAATGATAGTTCTTTAATGTGAACGATACAAGTAGGTTGTAGCTATCAATTCAAAGGCTAGTTTAGTTCTTGATAACAACATTAGACTTTTTTGACTCCGATCGTCTTGATATCCCAACTAAATTTTCTTGTGTGTTTTGAAAAACAGTACCCCAGAAAATATAAAAAAAAAAAATTAGAGATACACATTTTGAGATATTCAAGTATAAAGGATAAAATCTTTATCCTTGAAAAGGAAATTGTATTTCAATTATTTTTCTCACTAGTTCTTCGAGTACACAAATTTTCAAAAGAATCCGAGATGGTAAGATGGCAAGATGGTGATTCTTAAAGTGTAGTTATCGAAATAAAAAAAAATTACAAGCAGACAACAAAATCCGTCTGTATATCGTCCGTTTTGTTCCAAATCGTTTGAGGAGTATAATACATATGTTTTATTTACTATCGACGGATCATCGTAGATTGATTTCGTCCGTTTCGTTGCCGTCCTTTTCCAGAACGACATCTCTTAAAAAGTGTCAACAATATGTGTCGATAATTTATATTGTTATGACCCTTTTTAAAAGATGTCGTTGGACGCAAATTTTCTTTTTATACTGGCGTGAAGAAAAAGGTGTAAGAAAAGACAACTAGATCTTTGGAGGAGGCGATGTTCCTTTCTCTGGTTTGGATTTCTTTTCTGTAGTTCATGTTCATGTGGTTTTTGCATAAAAAGGTGATATTATTTGAGAGAATTAAAATAAACAATGGCGAACATAATAGAAATCTACTGCTACTACTATTAATAACTACTTGTAGATAATATCGAACTTAACTGGTCAATTTGAAGTTCAAATTGGTCAATATCAAAATTTTGGTGCTTTTGGGTTTTTTGCTGTTTATTAATCATAAAACATGTTAAAAAAAATTTCAGGGTAGCAAATTTTTTTTAAAAAATCGCTAACAATACTTTATTATTAAAATAATCAACTAAAAATTTGGAAGAATAATTATACTCTACTAGATGAAATCATATATGCCCAATTTCACAGTGGTAGCTTAAGCTAAGGCTTAGTAAAGCTAGAATAGGTAGCTTAAGCTATGGATTCGACTGATTTCACAGTTTTTTGTATCGTGCGGCTTAGCTAAACCAAGCACAATGCGTAGTAGGGTTTTATTTGGCAGCCTACTGTAAGCTTTTGTAATGGATTTGCGTACATTCGATATTTCTTATGTAGTGGAGTAGCTACACGGCTATATTTTTTTAATTACACAGTCTTAAATACAGAAAAAATTACAAGTTTGACAGTTCGTAGGCTTATTTTATTACGGAGCTTAAGCTCGCAAAATTAATGGCTTAAGCTAAGCTAGCGCTTGTCTTAGCTTAAAACTTAAGGGGGGAGGCCATAGTAGCAGGCATTTTTTACGGGTCATTTTGTGATAGGATTATTGAAGAAGCTATAAAGCATATCGAAATTTGGTAAAAGGTACTTTATTATACAAGTCTTGAAGAACATTTTTGCATATAACTGAAAGTCCATATAAACAAAATGGCGGATTCCCAGCAGTTTCCAATGGACGCCTTTTTTTTTAGTGCTCCACGGCCGGTCGTTTTTCTCGTGCCATTTTTAAAGAAAAATGGTGGGTCAATGAAATTTTCGATAAGTCATAATAAAAGCTAGAAAAGCCCGTAGAATTTTTTTTTTTAAATTTTTTTGTTAAAATGGCGAACTTTGGAAAAAAAAAATAAGAAAAAACGAAAAAAATCGATAGAAAATTGCTTATAACTTTTTGAATGTGCAATATATCGCAAGAATCCTACGTGCTTCTCTGGAAAAAACAGTTACCAATAGCCTGCTAAAACCGCAAGTCCAAAAGTTGAAAATTGTGTAAATAAGACAACCGGCCAGCTCAAAAAACCTTGTTTCGAGAAAAACGATTTGACATTCGATATTTCTTATGTAGTGGAGTAGCTACGTGGCTATATTTTTTTAATTACACAGTCTTAAATACAGAAAAAACTACAAGTTTGACAGTTCGTAGGCTTATTTTATTACGGAGCTTAAGCTCGCAAAATTAATGGCTTAAGCTAAGCTAGCGCTTGTCTTAGCTTAAAACTTAAGGGGGGAGGCCATAGTAGCAGGCATTTTTTACGGGTCATTTTGTGATAGGATTATTGAAGAAACTATAAAGCATATCGAAATTTGATAAAAGGCACTTTATTATACAAGTCTTGAAGAATATTTTTGCATATAACTGAAAGTCCATATAAACAAAATGGCGGATTCCCAGCAGTTTCCAATGGACGCCTTTTTTTTTAGTGCTCCACGGCCGGTCGTTTTTCTCGTGCCATTTTTAAAGAAAAATGGTGGGTCAATGAAATTTTCGATAAGTCATAATAAAAGCTAGAAAAGCCCGTAGAATTTTTTTTTTTTAATTTTTTTGTTAAAATGGCGAACTTTGGAAAAAAAAAAATAAGAAAAAACGAAAAAAGTTGATAGAAAATTGCTTATAACTTTTTGAATGTGCAATATATCGCAAAAATCCTAAGTGCTTCTCTGGAAAAAACAGTTACCAATAGCCTGCTAAAACCGCAAGTCCAAAAGTTGAAAATTGTGTAAATAAAACGACCGGCCAGCTCAAAAAACCTTGCTTCGAGAAAAACGCGTTTAAAGTTTTGAGATTGTAGGTGTTTTGGCCGATTTTCATGCCCCCAGGTCCGAATTTCAGATACTTACAGGTTACGTACGTACCTGTAACTATAGGACAACATTTTTGGGACTCTAAAGAGCCTTTTGAGACAAAAAAAAATTTCGATATTCCGAAACCGCTACTGTGGCCTCCCCCCTTAAGCCTTTACTGTGAAATCGAAGATGTTCCTAGGCCCAAGCTTAAGCTCCACACAGAGCTTAAGCTACCACTGTGAAATTGGGCAATAGAGTATTTTAAGTTTAATCCAGCCCGAAAAGTTTGTAACGTTTAGAACCGAGTCTCGGACGAAAAAAAGTTTTATATTATTTTGTGTTTATTTGGGGTCAAGACCCCCAAATCCGTTTGCAGTCCATCCGTCCGTTTGCACGATAACTGAAGAACGCGTTGCCCTAGGAAGTCGAAATTTTGTCACAACTTGTAAAATGGAAAAAGTAAGGCTAAGTTCGTTAATGTTTGAAGCGAAAGTTCCGAAATGATACAAACCAAATAAGTTCTTCGTGTAGCAGCCTAGATAAGTCAAAAATGTATGTAAGTTACAGAATCCACCATAACTCCAGTACGGGTTAAGGCAGGGATTCAAAATTTTACAGGAATTAGTTTTATATTGTTGTGTTGTCGCCGGTTGGGAACACCAATCCCATTCGAGTTTTGTCGATTCGTTCGATTTTCGAAATGACATTCGAGGACCGAGCGGACCCCACAGAAAAGGCAACCAACCTAGCGACATAAAAAAAAAAAATTTGACGAAAGCTTGACGGCTACAAAGGAGAAAAGAAAAACCGCTAATTGTTCAATGCCGGAAGTACAGAACACGAGGAAAGAAAAGTAAAAATACGCGGACTTTAATTTGATCGGTGAATTCGGTGACGCGTGGTTGTCATAAAGAAAAAAAGCACGCACATTTTCCGAGCCTGTTGACATAAATGCATGCAATTGCGCGAGTGTTGATACGTTTCGCGTGTGCATATGCGGGCGGCCTAATTGCGGAGTTGCTAAGTCATCGCGTTCCGACATTCGAGCTAGTTGTTGTCAATAAGTTGACGTTTGTTCGCGACACCCCAAACCAAGCTACCACACTTCCGCTACCGCTTCGCCATTCGGATTTGGTGAAACCATAAATATTATACCATTGGAAACTGGGAGCCCTAGCGCTCAATTAGTGTTTATACAGTGCCCGGAATGCAAAAGGGTCTCTGACGACAACTATTAGTACACAAAAAAAAAAAAAAAAAGAAACGACACACTGAGGCGCATGCGAACCTGGGTGGCGGAGGTTCTAGGCATTAACATTAACGCCTTGTAACTAGGAAAATATACTGACACGGATTTTCATCAATATCACCTATTGTCGATCCTACGGCGGGTGTTCGCTACGACCAGTGGTGTTGCATGCCGCGAGTTGGGATATATTTTTGATTTGGGAGAAGACAGGAAATTCGACGGTTTTCAAACGAAATTGTGCAATTGTTTTGTTGTTCATCGACGGCGCTATACCGCCAACTCGCATTCCAACTGCACGGTTGACATCGAGCCCTTCTACCCCAATCACTACACTTGTCTTACTTGAAAATAAATGAAATCCGCGTCAAATTTAGTAATCTAGTTATCGACTATGTCGATCTCAATGGTCACAGGAAAACCTTCACCTGATGAACTTGAACGTCATATTACCCTGAAGCTGTTCCATTGATTGGCTATACTGGCATATATAGCAATACAATCATTGATTGAGTGCATGCGATTAATTTGCAATCTGTGAGTCCGATTAGTGTGGGGCTATAGAAAGTATAGTGTAAATTTTGCAATCGGAGCCAAATGTCAAAAAAAGAAAGGAAGTTGAACGAATGAATGAAAGAAATGAAAAAGAAAAATAAAAAGAAACGGGATGAAGTTTAAATAATAAACGAAAACGAATTCTAAATACTAAGTAATTATAAATTCTTTAAAAATTAAAGTAAATAAAATTAAAAATAAAACTAAAATAATAAGACCGACGATGACAGGACCGATGGACGGATTTAAATAAATAGAATAATGAATCAATAATTAATTAAAATAAAAGAAGACAACTAAAATCCAATTTTGAAGGAACGTGAAAAAATAATGGGGTAAGTCCTCTTTATTATTAACTTTTTTTTTTCATTTATTATCTTGCAATATTTACTTCTCAGTGTTTCCTTTTTGCTGTGTTGGTCCCCTTTTTTATGATTTTTTTTTTTTTGGCATTCCTCGTTTTGGGAATAATGATGATGCAAGACTAAAGGCCACTTTGAAAATGAACCCGAGCGTTTAGCTCCTTAGCCCCGAACCTCAACAAGGGACCACGACGAAAAATGTTTGAAGGACAGTCGTGGCTGAGGTAGGGTGGGCAGAACAGGGCGCCAACAACACCAGAGCGCCCTGACAAATCGCGGAGCCGCGCCATCCAACCGCTTCTTGGTCTTTCACGACCTGTTGGGAAAATAATCCCAATTTTTACAATTCCCTTGGATAAGTCGGCGCTGATAATTCTTTGTTGTACAGGCCAAGGGTTTAAGCAAGTACCCCCACACTGCCGTAACTAGTCCCAGCCGCCAGCAAGAGCGTCGCACCAGCGAAAACTCAGCCACCAATTCGGACTTAGGTGGAATTGGCCCTTCTGTCCCGAACCTTCCTTTTCCTTTCGACTATTTTGACTTTTACAAGTCGAAATAGTCCTTCCAAGGCCTCAAACACAACAATATCAAAACCAAGACTAAGTTCATTCATTGGCGCCATCCGTCGACTCCTGTCATACAAAAGTCCTTAAAACACGTGTTCACCAATATTGAACGATAACTTTAAAACGCTTTACGTTATGACTTTGAAATCTTGTAGATTGATTTTATAATAGTCTCAGCTAAAGCCATTAATAAGAAAAATATCCCATAAGTTCTTCATGTTGTTCCCATACAAAAATTCTGTAAAATGTCCTAACTTAATAATAATAATAATTTATTTCATCAAAGATCTGATTACTTAATAAACATTTTTGAATTTGCACTTGCTAGCTTAACAAAAATGAAAAAAAAATAAAGAGGTAACACAATAAGTATAAATATTTTATAGAAAATAGAATAATAAGTAATAACAAATAAAATAAATTAAAGAAAAAAAGTAAATAATAACCAACACTAGATTGTAAAAAATAAAATTATGATTTCTTAAATAGTGCTGTCCTAATCTTCATTAAACTACGATGAAAGTCTATGCTTGCATTGTTCGAGTTCAATATGCGCGACATGTTTGTAACCGGTTCATACTGACCATAATTTGTCCGGTGGTATGGTATATGAAGAAGTTCATGGCCTCTCAAGGTTCGACCCGGGACATTGAAATTAAGCTCACCCAGCAGATGAGGTGAATTTATATCGCCAAGAAGGATCTTAACAGCAAAAGATGCAGTAAGAAGGCATCGTCTATACTCAAGTGACTCCAGTGAGAGTAACTGGAGGCGCTCGAAGTAGGAAGGAAGGCGTAAGGGGTCTACCCATGGAAGACCATTTAGCGCAAATCTCAGAAATCTTCTCTGTACTGACTCAATCCTATTGATGTGATTCTTGTAGTAAGGCGCCCATACTGGACACGCATACTCAAGACCAAATCGAACAAAAGTACAGTACAGTGTCCTCGTAATGTGAGGGTCATCGAATTCCTTCGACCATCGTCTCACAAGACCCCAGACGGAATTGGCTTTGTTTACGATATGATCGACGTGATCATCGAAAGTAAAAAGTTTATTAAAGTGGACCCCAAGATCACGTACTTTGTCAATTTTCAATAACGGGTTTCCGTCTAATACGTACTCAGATTGAATTGGATAATTTTTCTTGGAGAATGATAAAAATGTGCATTTACTAATGTTCAAAGGCAAGCAATTTAATTTGCACCAGTCAAAAAATTGTTGCAAATCGTTTTGCAGTAGACTGATATCATCAGCACCGCAGATTTTCCTGAAAATTTTTGCATCGTCAGCATACAGTAGAATTTTCGAGTTAGTAATAACTGAACTCACATCATTAATATATAATATAAACAAAATGGGACCAAGGCTACCTTGCGGTACACCAGATGAATTCAAAATACTTGAGGATAGAACTCCACGGAACTGTACCTGTTGGGTGCGAGAAGAAAGGTAAGATTTAATCCACATTATAAATAATGTAGGAAAACCTAAAAGAGAAAGCTTATGAACAAGGATGTCGTGGTTGATTTTGTCAAATGCTTTACTAAAATCAGTATAGATGCAATCAACCTGACTACCGTGTTCAAGCGTCTGGATGGAGAAATTTGAAAATTCCATCAGATTGGTAGTAGTAGATCTTCCCTTGATGAAACCGTGTTGATAAGGACTGAGAACGGACTTGCAATGAAATGACATAACGTCACACACAACAGCCTCGAATAATTTCGGGATAGTAGACAATTTAGCGATCGGCCGGTAATTATTCACATGGCGTCTGTTTCCCTTTTTATACAGAGGACTTATTGTTGAGTATTTCCAAGCACAAGGAAATTCTCCACAACGAAGAGACGTATTAAATAAGTAGCATAGAGGAGAGATAAGAGATTTAGAGCATCTTTTTATTACAACTGATGGAACACCATCTGGTCCACATTGAAAGCTCTCAGTAATAACGGAGATAAACTTGAGGACAGTTGACCCCTCAATTACAAGATCTTTCATTCCCAATGTAGTAGGCGAAAATTTTGACAGGTTGTCAAAATTATTAAAATTCACGTCGTTGTTTGGTGTGACAAAAGCGGTACGAAAGAAATCCGCAAAAAGATCGCTAATAACTGCCGGATCGGCACTGGTTACATCCTCGTAGGATAAAGCGGCAGGGTAGCCATCGGTTCGTCTTTTTGCATTGACGAAATTCCAAAATCGTTTGGGTTTACTTATAATAGCACTCCTCATATGAGTCACATAGGATGAATACGCAACTTTAGACTGTGCGATAAACAATTCACGCAAGTCAGAATATTCTGTATAATCCGAATCGACCCCTGATAAGCAATATTTCTTCCAGGCCTTAGTTTTTAAGTTTTTCAGATTTATTATGTCCTCGTCGAACCACGGAAAACGTTTATTCGTGCTAATCTTCGAAACCGGTACAAATTGCAAGAAGCAACCGAACAGCGTATCGTAAAAGTTATTAACAGCGATATCAATATTTGATTCGTCAATTACGTCCGACCAATTACACGTAGATAGTGCATGATCCAATGCAGAAAAGTCAGCTTTACAAAAATTAAATGTATGTGATACCACATTAGCAGTGCAAAGGCTTTGATCTTCTTTAAAATAAAAAATTACATGTAGTGCTGGATGGTGTGCAGAAGCTGGAAGCAACGGTGATGCACAACTGATAACCTTAGCTTTTGCAGCATTCGAAGAAAAAATCAAGTCCAGAAGTCTTCCGGAGGTGTTCAATTCAGAGTTACACTGAAGTAGTCCCGATGAAAGAATGCAATCTACGAACTGTATATTTTGCCGGGAGCATGATGCGAAAATTGGTGTTAGGCTCTCATCGTTTTCGGAAGGAGACCAACGTACGTGAGGTAAGTTGAAATCACCGAGAATTACCAGCTCATCGCAAGATTTCATTACGTCACACAGATGTTCGATGCAGCTCCACACAGAGTCGTAGACCACATTGGATGATGAAGGTGGTATGTAGACAGTTACTATGTAGAGTGTCGAGTCGCCGAGTGAGAGAGCGACGCATAAAAGCTCAACATCATCGGCCATTGGTAGCTCTACTACTTCAGCCGGAAATTTGCTGCGTATAGCACAAAGAACTCCACCACCAACTGGAGCATTAATATGTTGTCGATGACGATCGTGACGAAAAACTTGGTATGTGGGATCGAAAAGTTCGGTGTTCATAAAATTGCTACACAACCAGGTCTCAGTTAGCGAAATTACGTCGAAGCAGGAACCAGCGGCAGCGACATACAGTTGGTGTGTTTTTGACCGCAAGCCACTTATGTTGCTGTAATAAATGGAGACCGCCCCATCCCGTTTTTTGGCTGTGATGATCCATGTTGAGCATGAGAACTCGTAGAGCGAGGGTGTTTAGCGTGAGAATGCTTTGACACAAGTTCTCTGACGATAGCTGAGTTAGGCCAACAGTTGGAAGTGACAACGGCTTCGAAGCATGGTGCCGGCATGACTGCTCTAAACGAAGCAACACGTGGCCGTCCTTCACGAGGTGAAGAGATCTTAGTACACAGCAACGAACCATAATGTATGTCAATATTGCTGTACTGTAGAATTCTCACAATATTATCGAGAACCCCTGTCTCAGAGGTATCTGGAGCAAGTCGTGAAACAAACAGCACTTTTGGTTTTTCTGCTGCCTTCAAACTGCACCACAAGTTTTTTGAGCTCCTTGAAGCATGCCAGTCTGGTGCGTTACTTATGTCTGGCAATGTAACAATAGCAGATTTGTCTAAGGAATCCGTGGTGTCTTCAGCAGGAATGGGTGGCCTCATTGGGGACAAAGAGACAGCAACATCCTGGGAAATAACAATTTCATGGGCTGAAGATGACGAAGGGGATAAGCTTCTAGGTTGCTCTGGAATTTCCTCAATTCTGCAACCAGTCCGTGTGTTATTAATGTTCATACTATTTTCGGAAGTATACGTTATTTTTGATTTCTTTTTCTTCCCCATAACAGAAGAACTTGCGGTCCTAATATTTTCGGCAGGCAGTTCCAAAGTCTGGCATTGGACACTTGTAGATTCATCCGTCTGACAAGACATATGAACACCTGAGCATACACTCTTTGATTCATTTAACCGTGGTGACATGGATAAGAGAGTTTTATCCGAACTTTCCGCAATTAATTTTGCAACTTTAATGTCATCGTGCATAACTTCCAGCTTTTTCGCAAAAGCATTACTATTGAAAGTTTTGTTATCATTAAAGTGCATTGGGTTGCTAGCCTTAGCGTCGCCATCCGCTAAGTTGTTCAGAAGCGCATTCAATTTGTTGTCTGACAGCGCACATTTCTTTGTCAATTTAGACATGTCGTGCTGCATAAGACTACAACAAGCGTGTAGTTTATCAAACTGCGTTCTGTAGTCACGAAATTCGTCAATGCAGTCATTTAAAGCTGATACTGTGTCCGACATTTTATTGACTTTGTTTGCAATAAATGCAACGTCACCTTTAAGATCATCAATAGCACTTGTGGTTAGGTCTATTCTCGATGCGGTCATTTTAAGTAGACGCAGAATATGACAGGGTTTTATTTCCGCACACTCCCTACATGTGAAATTGCTTTCAGTTCTTAAGATATGCGTGCCTTTAACACAATCAATGTGATAGCATCGATCACAAATTCCGTCGCTGTAAATACGACGATCGTCAACGATATCTTGTGTACAGCTACCACAGACGGCCGAGTGCAAAAGTGACGAAGACGACATTACGTACAAGAAATAAAAAATATAAAGTGAAAAATATGAAGTGAAACTAAAAATAAAAATAAAAATAAATGGCGCGCACTGTAGAATTGTCTTCACTAATAGCAGGTGATTGTCCTAACTAAATTTCGAAATCAGCTGAATTTCGAAATCAGCTGACTATGAATGTTTACCTGATTGCAAGCCGAAACAAAAATAAAATAAAATAAAATACAATCTTGGCAAAACATAAACAAAATGCCACAAAAACAAAATGCGACCAAATCAAAATGCGAAATCGGTACCATTCTGGCGGAGGACCAGGTCAACCCTTCGAAGCCCCCCAGCCAGGTTCAAAAGTCAAGGCAACAAACACCCACAGTCTTCCCGCGAAAAGTTTGACGTTTCACCGCGGCCGAGAAAAAATTCGCGAAACTAGGAACTAAACATTCACTATTTCCAACTTTTCCAGCAATTTAACTCTTTCTTTTTCACAAATAAATTGAAATAAACTTATTAAAAACACTGAGCACTTTAGAAGAAATGTCAGCCGGGGTACAATATTGCATTGAAGACGAATTGCTCCATCGTTGTTAACTCGTTCTGTAATGTATGGAACCAATGTCAATAGAAACTATAAAATGTCCCAAGCATGTCAATATCAATTTCAAAAGCTCTACGATTGGCGACCCAACTCCGGTGGCTATTGCAAAGTTTTAGAATTTTTGATGTAACCCACTGTATGTTGGAGAAAGGTCGCCAACTAACAAAAAATAATCAATCAAAGGCAGGTTTTTTTACTCGGATTGTCAAAGGGACATCGTTTTTAGCTACACACATAAATAAATACATATGTGAATATGAGGCAAATGACGGTAATTTATATATAAGCCGCGTTTCCACTATCGACTTCAGGAGCATTGGATGAAGCGATGAGTACGAATGTGGTGTTTCAACTATCGCCAAAACTCGCTTTCATCGCACATGTCCAATGCGACAGTAGTTCAACATATGTCATAATCGTTTTTGCTCATATCCTGGAATGTTCTAAAAATTTTACGTCCGAATGAAAGCAGTGATTCTATGAACATTAAATATCTTTATATAAAAATGAATGCTTCTTTGTTTGTTTGTACCGTATAGGCTCCTAAGCCACTCATCCAGGGTACAGGTATTAGTTATGCGTTCCTATTACTAAATGGTAAAGTTGGACGATGGGTGGTGAATAGGGGATAGTGGGTAGAGAATGGAGAATGGAAGATGGGGGATGGGAGATGGGTTGGAGATGGTGGATGGATGATTGCGGAAAGAGGATGGAGTAATGAAAGCAACGAAAGAAATAGGAGCAACGGGAGTAACACGACCATAGAGAGAAACTGGTGCAATGGATCAACGGGAGAAACGGGGGAAACAAAAGCAATGAATCAACGGGAGAAATGGGAGCAACGCAAGAAACAGAACCAATGGATCAACCGGAGAAACGGGATCAACGGGAAAGACGTGAGTAACAGGGGCGATGGAACAACGTGAGCGTTCATTAGATAAATTTTAAGAATGAGTTGTTCTGCTCGGCTTATGAAAATTTTGTGTTTTTAGTATTTTTGTTCAATTGGTGTCAAGAACCTAAAATCTTCTTTAACGAACGCATAAATTTAGAATCAGAATATTTGCATGAATTCGCAAGGCCAGTATTAATAACTTTGCCATTCTGCATGGATATAATGCGCGGACCCTGCGCGGAGATCGAAAAATCGACCTCGGTTCTCTTCTTATTGTATAGTAACAATTGGTGCTCTACATACTAAATAGTAACATAGCCGATAGATTTCCAGTACAGAATCTGTTAACGTTAACACTAATACTAATTTTAAATTTTATATTTACGTACGAGGGGCGTTCGAAAAGTAACTTAAGTCAAACACACAGAGCACGCGTATATCAAAAAGTTTATGATGACTGTAAAGTTCAGTCTTTTGTATGAGTGCTGTCAAAATTTTAGCCATTTTGGATGCTTAGTTTAGTTTTGGTGGTGGATTATATACGACGTGTTTAGCGTTTTTTAAAAATGGAAGTAAAAGAATTTCGTTCAGTGATAAAACATTTTTATTTGGTGGGGAAGAAAGCGACCGAAATTCAGCAGATTTTGCAAGAAGTTTATGGCACATCTACTCCTTCGTTACCAACTACCAGTTTCTGGGTAAACGAATCCAGTTTCAGCCCCCTACCATAAGCGGTTGCTGAGATCTAGAAATCTATAAAATTTTCTTCTAAAACGCTTCCCCCACCTTCTTCCGTCACACCCTCACCCCGGAAAAAAATCTGACTTCAAGGGGTCTACCATGTCTATTCATAAAAAAAAATCAATTTAATAGCTCATAGGGCTTCGGAACTATAATTCCTCAAATGAGTTTGCGTACGGCGTACGGCTCACAGACGGACTGAAATTTTTTTTTGCTATTCTGGTGTTTATTAGTAATAAGACGTGTAAAAAAAAATTTAGGGTAGCAAATTTTTTTTTTAAAAAAAATCGATAACAATACTTTATTATTTGAATAGTAAGAAAAATAAGGAAATAAAACTACAAAGCTACAAGTAAAACACAATTCATTTTATACGTTAATATGTACCTATCTTTGAGATCAGACTTTGTCGTTAATAATAGTCAGTTTTAATTTGTTTTTCAAACGTAATTGCTTCAACAGTATCGATATTGTATTATATAAAGTTTGAGCTCTGAGAAAACTCTCTGCTGCAGCAAAACTATGAGGTAGGCAAATAATTCAAGAAACAAAATCAAAAAGGTCAGCATTTGATTCTAATTTAAATTTTTTTAATGTTGAAATTAGAGATGGGTCGTTCAAAGGTGAACTGTTCCGAAAGAACACTTCATTGAAGTGATTAGTAAAGTAACTCACTCCTTTTAGTGAACTGCAGTTCCCTTGTACAGGTGACATGGAACTTGGCCGACCTTTGAGCGAACGATGGAACTCACAGTTCCGGAACCACTTCACTGAACTCGTTCCTTAAGGGGAGCAATCCCTTTACAGCTTTAAAATTTTGAATTTTTTGTTATTCACATATTTCGAAAGAATAAAGCGTAACGAATGTTGTGTATGAAATAGAGGCAGATTGCCTCGAAAGTATGTCTTATGCGGTTGAATTTCGAAAATAAAATACTAAACCATCCTAAAGGAACGCTATTTAATTAAGCTCAAAAATGTTCTAAAAAAGGATATATCACGGGAATGAATTTACAGATATATGCTAGAGGAATACAAGTGACGGTATAAGTGCGCCTGGAATCGCTGATTCGGTAAGTCACTAAAACTTATACTTTTTGCATATTGAAACTTTAAATGCGATTATCTCGAAACTGAATCTTCAAAACTGCTCCTATTGTAGCTCAAAAAGTTATGAATCGATTTGGCTGATTTTTTTGGAGCTTCCTGTCTACATATATATAGGATATACCTAAAGTTTTGGGGATATCGCGTAAATAAACCACTATTTTGGGGTAAAAACTATCAAAAAAATAATCGAAAAATGAACATTTGATTGAAAAGCCTCATATCTTTTTTGTTTTATATTTTTTTAATAATTTTTTAAGTATATCTTTCCCATTCATCGGTTAGTATTCCAAAAATATTTTAGTTTTCAGTTTAAGATCAATAGAAAAAATATGACAAATGGAGCAGTGTTCGATGTCACGCAAAAGACCCCTAAAACCCTATAACGTCGCCATTTTGTTTTGTAACAAAAAAATAAGTTTTTTGCCAACAAAGTTCTAATAATATCATGTCAAAATTTTAAAAAGTTGCGATTATTTTATCAACATAAAAAAATTCATGAAAAATGGCTCATTTTCGGACGACTAAAGGGATTGCTCCCCTTAAAGTGAGTAACTCGGACTGAAGTACATCACTGAAAGGAACTGATTTGTCCATCTCTAGTTGAAATAAGTCCCCAAAATTTTTCAATATCGGAGAAAAATTAATTTCCTTATGGAAATAGTGAAATATTTGAATAGTAGCAAAATAAGAGAATTCAAAATTTGCAGTAGCATAAAGCTTGTATTACACTGTATGACCACGCTGTCAAATTGCAGTAATATGCAATGCGAAGTAGGCGAATACAAATAATTCTCACTGTGAGATTTTTTTGTATTCGCCTACTTCGCATTGCATATTACTGCTATTTGACAGCTTGGTCATACAGTGTAATACAAGCTTAAGTAGCAAATCAAGAAATCTGGATGCAAAAGCAGCATTTTTGCTACTAATGTAGCAATGTGGCAACGCTGATTGTAAATCAAATTGACCGAGCGGGACTACAACCTGGAGAATGTGGATCATTTCTCATACTTGGGATCACACCTTGTAAAGCTGGTATAACACTGTATGACCACGCTGTCAAATTGCAGTAGTAAGCAATGCAAAATAGTGAATTTGACTGAATGAATACTGTGAGATTTATTTGTATTCGCCTACTTCGCATCGCATATTACTGTAATTTGACCACTTGGTCAAACAGTGTAATACAAGCTTTAGAGACGGAAACGAACGGGACGAAGTAAATCAACGGATCACACTGTCAAATAAGGCATATTTCACGGTTCTCCGATCTGAAAATCGAAAAAAGTGCACAGGCTGAGCAAACTTCGCAGATACAAAACCATAACAAGACCTGTCCTACTATCTATATGCAAGTGAAACGTGGACTCTCACTCAAGCCACTAAAAAATCAATAAACACTTTTGAACGACGAATTCTTCGAAGAATTTTGGGACCAGTAAGAGAAGGCACTGAATGGAGTATTCGGTACAACAACGAGTTGTATAACATATATGACGACACAGCCGCATCGACATGGGCAGGTCATGTGGAGCGATGATGACTGAAGAATTCCCAAGCGCACAATGAAAGGTAGAGCTCATGGCAAGCGACCGGTGGGAAAACCGCGAAAAAGATACGAGGACTCAGTTGACGCAAATTGCAAATCGCTTCTTAGATGCACAAATTGGAGGACGCGGGCGCTGTACTGAGATGACTTCAGACAATGTATCCTACAGGCCGAAGCCAGGCTGTCGCGCCATTGATGATGATGATGAATTTAAATCAAAACGTTGTGAATTTTAATTACAGCGTAATTATATAATTGTAAGGCGTCTCCTATTAAGTAGCGCACATAAGGAAAAGATTAAATGCAGGTACAAGAGTATAGAATCATCTTAAATTAAGAAATTCTATCCGATGAATGTAAAAATATTCGCTCTAAAATTTATAATTACTTTCATATAAAATAGGGTTCTTCTCATTACCTGTAAGGAAGATTCTTTAGGCGTCATTGTTCGCCTGCATTTCCTAGACAGATGAATGGGCTTCTCTGAGTCCTTACAGCACCGGTTGCCGGCTTCTCAGGAGCTTGGGAGCGGGGAAATGAAAACTGACTCAGAAAAGACACCATCCTTGATGTGCTGTGTAGTAAGTATGTATATAAAGAGGAAAGGAACAACATTTAATAAAAGAATTGTGTTTCTTTCTAACACCAAATACAAAAATTAAAAAAAAAAACAGGAGTACTTACATCACCATTCTGCCTTAAAATTTTAACATAAACCGAAATGAAAACTAAAGAAAAAGAAAATCCTTTCACTTACACGATAGTAAAACACAAATTGTAATATTTAAATATTATACGTTTATATTAGAAAACTGATTATATGGCGTTAGGTTGTTTTTCATTATATAATTTTTATTATCAATATTTCTTGTATTAAGCTTAACCTAAGGTACCTATTCGTTGGGTCCCATTCGTCCTCCGGCTTGTCGGCGTTCGAAGAATTATTATCGGGTTCGGGTTATATATTTTTGTTGGTTTTATCGTGTTAGACGGGGTTCATGAACTGTTTTAATTTGTTAATTAAGACTCCGGAGTCGCACTATGGCCATTAGAAACCATATCACTTTTGTCACTTTAATCGTTTTCGCGATCTCTGTATTTGTTTGATATCTGTTATTTAACTTTTGTTCACTCTCGTTCACCAAACAAAACTTTTTAATTTGTCGATATCATTATATTTTTAATAATTTAATAATTTAATTTTGCCTTTATAATTTCACTCCCGATCTTCCAGCTGACCAACCGTCCTGCTACACACTCCAAACCTTTCTCCTCGTTTTTTCTCTTTTTCCTATCGCTCCTCTACCGCCAGAAAAAAAGACGTTTTTTTTCGCATTTCGATTTTTGGCGCGAAATTTTTCCTCTTGGTCTATTTTTTTTCAATTTTCCCCGGGAATAAATTCCGCCACTAGATGACGTTCTCGTTGTTTAGGTGGTTATTATTTCACAATTAAACATCGAACAATTTTTAAATATAAATAAATGTAATATAAGATCAAAACCAAATAATTCCGGTGCAGAATGGTAATTCTCATGCCCTGGATGACTCGCACTAAAACCATAGCGTTACACTATTTCAATCTTAAGCGTTCGCTACTAATCAAACTGATATTCCACTTCAAAAAAAGTCACTTCAGTTTTGAAATCGACATGCTTAAGGGTTTTGCGTTTTAACATGTTTAAAAATACGCATGCCAACTTTCGGTATAATTTACTGGTATTTGTTAAAAGTGTGATGCAACAATGGCATCAATAGATTTTCAGGAAATTGCTTTGTGTTGTATAAAACATCGTTACAATGTCACAACAAATTTTTTTTTAAAAAGTTACTCATTCCACTTTCAAAATCCCCGATCTTTGAAATTAAGTACGCCTTTCGCAAAGAACAAGTAATCATGGCGGATGTTTGACAAAAAGGTTTATATATGTTACCGAAGTCGAATTTCGGTAATTTTTCACCTTTTCTGAATGAAACACTTATTACATTTGCCAGGACTATTACTGTACCTTATTGTATTACACTTACCGGAAAAAAGGAACTCCCGCAGATTTCAGTTTTCCTTGGCCTTTCAAGGCCGCACACAATGCACTTCATTTTCATTGTTTTTGTCCGTATTTCTGAAAAACACCAACGGAAACTAGCTGTTTTTCTAAAATATACATATGCACTTTTGCACCTCACACGTAACTTTCTGAAACTTTTTAAGTACTTTTTTATTCACTTTTTCACTAATTATTTCGCGCGGGAGCTAAGAAGACAGAGGAAACTGGTTAAACGGGTTCTGCTCTCGATAAAACTCAAAAACCTCCGGTGAAAGGAACAAGTTTTCTTATGAGATGAAAATGAAATACCTGGTGGTAACCTTTGATATTAAGACGAACTGGAATGCGCATATTGAACGTGCTACTGAGAAAGCTTGGCTATTTCTTTCGACCTGTAGATGCCTTCCTGGTAAAACTTGACTCCTAAAACCCAATACCGCACACTGAATGAGTATAGCAATAGTCAGACCAGTGGTCACATATGCGTCCTCTACCATGAGACAACATTTAAATAACATTTAAAGTAGAGATGGGTAACTCAGATCTGAGCCGGCTCAATGAACCGGCTCAATGAACCGGCTCAATGAACCGGCTCAAGCAAAAGATCCAACTGAGCCAGATCTTCTCCACGGATCTTTTCGGTTCACGGATCTGGACGGTTAGCCCGGTCACCAGAGACAAAATTTCAGTAAATTTCGGAGTTAAATGGAAGGTGAAATGTTTTGACGTGGTTAGGTTCCAATGATGGAGTAGAATATGGAATCACAGTTTCAGACCAAAATTTGATATGTCATGTGCCCGAAATTTTGAATTTTCTGTTTTGTCGATTTGTAGCCGTATTTTCCATTTTTCGCTAAAAATGGTGAGAACGAAATTTATTTAGCAATGCTGGAGAATGACTGAATTTCAAAGAATTCCGTTAGTGCGAATAGCTGTTCACAAGGCCAACCGAGAAATTCTTTCTATTCTCCCGACCGCAGGTAGTCATACTTGCGAGTTCCCCGGCCTCTGTGTTTAACGTGCTCCAGGCCGTTATACATTGGTCGCACAAAAAACTGGTTTAAGCGAAACTTGTAGGGAGTTAAGTCCTCTACAAGTTTGCCATGTAAATATGTCATCTATTTTGAATAAAAATGGTCCAAAAGTTTAAAAACTGGGACAATATCCTAATATTTTACACTTTACGATTATTATTTGCAATAAATAATTTGGCAAAAAAGTTGTTCATATAAAAAAAGACAATTTAATTCTCCATTAATTGGCTACAAATCAACAACACATAAAATTCAAAATTTCGGGCCTACCTTAAATCTATCTCCTATTTTCGTTTATAATCTTTAATCTTTTCTTTGTTCATCTTTCATCTATCATTTTTAACCATTTTTTACCACTTTTTAACATTTTTAATCATTTTTAACCATTTTTTACCATTTTTTATCATTTTTTACCATTTTTTACCATTTTTTACCATTTTCTAACATTTTTTACAAATTTTTATCATTTCTTACCCTGTCTTACCATATCTTATTATTTTTCTTCCATTTTTTATAATTTTTCGCCATTTCTTATAATTTTTTATTGGATTTTACCCTTTTTTACCAATTTTTACCATTTCTTATAATTTTTTATAATTTTTTACCAATTTTTTTTATTTTTGTACCATTTTTTATAATTGTTTACCCTTTTTTACCATTTTATATAAATTTTTACCACTTCTTTCAATTTTTTACCATTTTTTATTATTTTTTATCATTTTTAATCATTTTTAACCATTTTTTACCACTTTTTATCAATTTTTACCATTTTTTACCATTTTTTACCATTTTTTATAATTTTTTATAAATTTTTATTATTTTTTTCCCTTTATTACCATTTTTTATTATTTTTCTACCATTTTTTATAATTTTTTTATCATTTCTTATAATTTTTTATTGTTTTTTACCTTCTTTTACCATTTTTTATAATTTTTTATAATTTTTTACCATATTTTTTTAATTTTATACCATTTTTTATAATTTGTTATAATTGTTTACCTTTTCTTACCATTTTTTATAATTTTTTACCATTTTTTATAATTTTTTACCATTTTCTATTATTTTTTACCATTTTTTATTATTTTTTACCATTTTTTTATAATTTTTTATCATTTTTTACCTTTTTCACCTTTTTTTTATAATTTTTTATCATTATTTACCATTTTCTTATAATTTTTTACCATTTTTTACCATTTCCTCAACTATAGCTGGCGAACCATGAGGAACTCGTAAAGATCCGTTGAGCCGTAAAGATCCGCGAACCGCAGCGGTTGAGCGGGTGAGCCATTCTGAGCGGTTGAGCGGTTGAGCGGCTGAGCCATTCTGAGCGGTTGAGCGGCTGAGCCATATGGCTCAGCCGCACAACTGAGCCATATGGCTCAGCCGTTCAACTGAGCCATATGGCTCAGCCACTCAACTGAGCCATATGGCTCAGCCGCTCAACCGCTCAGAATGGCTCAGCTGCTCAACCGCTCTACGGATCTTTACGGATCTTTGCGGTTCGCGGATCTTTACGGCTCAACGGATCTTTACGGATTTTTGTGGTTGAGGATGGACAATGGACGATGGAAGATGAATGATGGAGGATGGACGTTGGAGGATGAACGATGGAGGATGGACAATGGAGGATGTTCGATGGACGATGGAGGATGGAGGATGGATGATGGACAATGGAGGATGTGCGATGGAGGATGGAGGATGAAAAATTATAAAAAATGGTAATAAATGATAAAAAATGTAAAAAGTGACAAAAAATGGTAAGAAATTATAAAAAATTGTAAAAAATTGAAAAAATGATTAAATATTATAAAAAATGGTATAAAATGATAAAAAAAATGGTATAAAATGATAAGAAAAAATGGTAAAAGATTATAAAAAATTATAAAAAATGGTAAAAATTGGTAAAAAAGGGTAAAAAATGATAAAAAATTATAAGAAATGGTAAAAAATTATAAAAATTGGGAGAAAAATAATAAAAAATGGTAAGAAAAATGATAAAATTTTATAAAAAATAGTGAAAAATGATAAAAAATATTAAATAATGGTAAAAAATGATAAAAAAATGGTAAAAAATGACTAAAAATGATAAAAAATAATAAAATATGCTGAAAAATTATAAAAAAAGGGAAAAAATGATTAAAATTTATAGAAAATGTCAAAAAATTATAAAAAAAAATGGTGAAAACAAGTTGTTTAAGGTTAGTTTGCAATAAGATAATCTAATGTACATTGACGAATATATTATTCGTATTAACGAATATTCTTATTTTACTAATTGTTGGTAATTTTCTTTTATTATCATTATTTTTTATTATTATTATAATATAATAAAACAAATTAAATTTGTTTCGAAACAATTAAGGCCGTAAATTTTTTTTATACATATGAATATTCTGAGAACGTATTCAAAAGTTGAGTACCATACATAGAAATAATATTTCTTTGTCCTAAGCACGTAGGGATACGTACATATATGTATGAAGAGAATTATTTCCGGTGTACCACTGAGTAAAGTGTTTATATCAGTTTTGATTTGTCCACTTTGAACATTTTTATACTCTAGATGAACATATAGAGTATTATAAGTTTAATCCAGCCCGAAAAGTTTGTAACGCATAGAACCGAGCCTCGGACGAAAAAAAGTTATATATTATTTTGTGTTTATTTTTGGCCAAAACCCCCAAATCCGTTTGCTGTCCGTCCGTCCGTCCGTCCGTCCGTCCGTCCGTCCGTCCGTCCGTCCGTCAGTCCGTCCGTCCGTCCGTTAGCACGATAACTCAAGAACGCGTTGACCTAGGAAGTTGAAATTTTGTCACAACTTGTAAAATGGAAAAAGTAAGGCTAAGTTCGTTAATGGGCGATATCCTTCCACTCCTTCGGGTACCTCCCATACAAGAGTCCTTGAAACACGTTTTCCCAGTTATTGCTCGAATGCTTCAAGTTAGGAACTTGAAATTTTGCATACGGATGGTTTAAAATATTTGAATTGAATGTTCCGAATATGATGCAAATCGAATGAGTCCTTCGTGTAGCAGCCTAGAAAAGTCCTTCAAAAACGTATGCTTTTTACTGAATTCACTATAACTCCAGAACGAGTTAGAGCAGGAATTTAAAATTTTACAGGAATTAGTTTTATACCAAAACCAAGACGGAGTTCAATTATTAGCGCCATCGGTTGACTCCTTCGGGTAGCTGTCATACAAAAGTCCTTAATAAACATATTCACCAATATTGCACGATAAGTTTAGAAAGCTTTCATTTACGACTTTGAAATTTTACAAACATTAATTTTATAATAGTCGCAGCTGAAACTATTAATATGAAAAATATCCCATAAGTCCTTCATGTAGTTGCCATACAAAAATTCTGTAAAATGTCCTAACTTACTTTATGGAACTCACTATAAATCAAAAAATCGACCACTACACTAAAGTTACTACCTGTAAGTAAAAGGTCATGTAAAAATTGCTTGTGCACTCCTCATTCTTTTGATATATTTCCAACTAAAATATAAATCGGAGTTCAGTATTTCATCTAGAGTATCATACGATTGGCTTGCAGCCGATCGTGACTGCGTTATGTTTCTATATATGTTATTTTTATTCTAGATATAAAATTTAATATATAGGTGGAGGAAAAAAGAAAGATAAGTTTGTTCTTGCGATAGAAATATTTTCATTTTCGTTTAATATTTTATGTGTTTAAAGAAACTCATTAATTTCTTTTTTTGCAACCTTTTCAATTATTTTTCCAACGTTATACCTACATAATATATTAAGGAAATATGATAATAATTGTTGAGTTTAGGGAATACACTCTTCGAAGAGGCTTTGAATCTTTTAATATTTTTAGACATTCAATAGTTATGCCGTCAAATCCAGGACCAGAGCCAATATTTTTTTAAAACTACTTTCTTATTATTTCCCGCATTATTCAGCATTGCCTTAAAATAATCAACTTTGAGTATTTTCATTAAAGCTCATAATGTAAGTATTCATTTTTCTTTTAAATTAGTTTTCGGTTTAATCTGCATTTCCCTTGTACTTGTACGGCAGTGCAAAAGATCAACCTGGAGAGCGAGATCCGGTGAACTGGTTCATTGAAAAGATCCGAATTTCCCATCTCAAATTTAAAGTAATGATCCCACTTCCCACCCTGCTAGATCTGGGAAACGCAAAGTCCTCGCCACCAAGATAAATGAGCGAGTTGGAGTAGGAGTTTCTGGATATAAAGGGTCAGCTTCGACAAGTCAAATTCGATATTCCAAGCAGAAATTCATGCAAATCTATATCTATATAGGGACCGTACTCATCCTACGTCACACAAAAAGGGGTAGGGGGTGGTTGCAAAAATGTGACAAAGTGTGACATAGGGGAAGGGAGCCATCTGAAAGATGTGACGTAACAATATCGGAACGGAACTTTTCTTACAAATTAATATCATAATAATTTACTGGTAGCCCTGCAATATACCATATTTATGTCACAAAATCTTAATCAGAAATCCCGACAAACCAATATTATTTTATTTTCCTTTTGCAGTTAACTAAACCCCGAGGTAACTATTTGCGTTAAATTCTGGAATCTATGTTAGTCTAATAACTATGCAAAAAAGTTATAAAAAAGGCATAAAAACAGCAATGTTTTTGTTATTTTGTATGTAAATTTTCTAACCCGCTCTGATGAATATTTTTTTTTTTTCATTTATTTTAAATAAAACAGATGAATTTTAGCTCTACTTCGTGTGTTTATTTTTGAAACATACTAGACCTTGTGACGTCACAACGGAGGGGGTGGGGATGAGATTTTGTGACAAAGTGTGACAACGGGGGAGGGGCGGCTCAAAAATAGTCAAGATTCATGTGACGTAGTATGTGTACGGCCCCATATATAAAAGAGGATGTACATGTGTTTGTATGTTTGTATGGATGTATGTATGGATGTTCCGTATGAACTGCTAAACTGCCCAAGTAACACAGATCTCTGTTTACGGGTTGTTGCAACGTTGTTACAGAACTTTCAACAGCAATTTGGTTGCGATGGAACAGTGAAACAACCACCTGGCAACGTCTTTACAACGTTGTGAAGTTAAAAGTGGGAGATAGAATGCAGCTGTGAGGACGTTGTAGCAAACCACCGAACAACCTTAAAACAGCAAATAAGTTGTCCTGACTAAATCTTCTTTTAAACAGCAAAAAAGTTGCGAATGAGTTTCGAAAATAACGAAAAAGAAAAAAAAGGAAACTTCTTTCTTCTTCTACTACTTTTTCAGTTCTTTTTTTCTTACACACTTTTTTTATAAATTTTTTTTCCGCTCGCCGCGGCGCGGCGCTACTACTATAAATTTTTTTTAATGTTATATATTTTTAAAGTATCTAAAGTTTTTTTCTGGAAACATCGATCGAGACTGCGGGTTCGAGAACCTAGATCCTCTGAAGAGATTTTCGTACACGTACAAGTCGCAATGCGCTAGCCCGTTGCGCCACCGTGGTAATATATAAAAGGTTGTTTTAACGTGATCATGTGTTCATGGACAGGAGCGACCAAAAATAAGGAAAAGAAGTGGCAGTTTTCTAAATACGAACTGATTTTTAATGTATGAGATTGTTAAATTTAAGGCTGATGTACCGAAAATTAGCATAGAACAACAATTTTTCAGGCCATGGTTCCCATTGGAGTACGTAGTCGACATGTGTCTTGTTGTCGACAACAAAGTTCGAGGGTCTCTCGGTAGTCTCATATACTTTTTCTGTTTTTTGCTGATTTTCCGCACTTTTGGATGGCGTACAGCGTCATTTTTGGTCGGATTTGCACTCTGCTAATTTTCTTGAATAGGTGGTAGAGTCACTGAACAGGGGTACGCAACTCGTGCATATTGGTGGACTAGAACAAAAACTCGGTGATTTTTCTGCTTGTTTTTCTGTTTTTTGCTGATTTTCCGCACTTTTGGATGACATACAGCGTCATTTTTGGTCGGATTTGCACTCTGCTAATTTTTCTGAGTATGTGGTAGTCTCACTGAACAGGGGTATGAGCCACTTGATGAATATGTAATAAATATCGCAGCTTTATTTCTGTTTAAAAGAAAACAATTTCTTAAACCGAAAAGTATCGCTACAGAACTAATTGCTATTAAATATTACGCACTGTTCAGTATTTATATTAATATTTCGAATATTTCGAATCCAATTGCAACTGAAAAATTTTTAAAAAAAATTTATGCGTTGAGTATTAATTGAACCCACGACATCGCCAAAGTAAAGTAATTGTTGAGCTAAGAGCTCTCGCTACAGAGAAAAGGTTGTAAATACAGCCGATTGGTTGTAACAACTATTTTGCTGTTAAAATGCGAATTCCTTCCATTTTGATCAAAATAACCGCAATTAAAACTCTGTAAAAATGGAAAATTAAGTCATACAGATATTTGGCTATTTTGCCTTCTGTGACAACGTTGGAGCAACTCTTAGTTCTAACCTTTTGGTTATCGTGACATTTTTATCCATTGTGATGGTTGGCACAACGTTATTACAGCAGTTAAAGATCTGCGATGGAATAAAAAGTTGTTTTGTGTCACTTGGGTGCTGAACCGATTTTGATAATATTTTCAGGGAATGTGTAGAATAGTCCCGCAATGGTTAAGTTAAGTTTGGTTCCGATCGAATGAAAAACTGTTGTTTTTTTTTGAAATTTTTCAATTTTCAATTTCAGGTGCTCTAATTGTTTGTTTGCACTTTCCTATTATATTCATCCGATTACGATGAAACTTCGCTGATATATTGAGCACACGTCCGCGAAGGTTCTGCATCTGCGATAACAAAATCATTTTACAATTGGTGGCACAAGATTTATTTCAAATGATTTAGCGGCAGTTCGGTCGTTTTCGGTAAAGTAGTTATGCGTTCCTATTACTATATGGTTGGACGATGGATGGTGGATAGATGATTGTGGATGGGTGATGGAGGATGCTGGATAGAGGATGGAGGTTGGTGGATTTTAGATGAAAGATGGTGGATAGATAATGGTTGATGGTGGATGATAGATGGGGGATGGTGGGTGGAAGATGGTAGATAGAGGATGGAGGATAGAAGATTGTAGATGGTGGATGGAGGATGGTGGATGGTGAAAAGAGGATTGTGGATAGAGGATGGCGGATGGCGCATGGTAGATATAGGATGATAGATGATGGATATAGGATGATGGATGGAGGATGGATAGATGGTGAGGAGGTTGATAGAAGATGGTGGATAGGGGATGGGGATGGTAGATATATGTAGGATGTTAGAAGATGAATAGATGATGATGGATGGAGGATGGATGAATGGAGGATGGTGGATAAGGATGGAGGATTTTAGATGGAGGATGGAGGATGTTGGATGGAGATGGATGATGGAGGATGGTGGATGTTGGATAGGCGATGGTGAATGTTGGATGGAGGATGGAAGATGGAGGATGAAAAATGATGATTGATGGATGGAGGATGGTTGACAGAGGATGGTGGAAGGGGGAAGGTGGATGGTAGATGGTAGATGGTAGATGGTATATGGTAGATGGTAGATGGTAGATGGTAGATGGTAGATATGTGATGGTAGATGATGGGTAGATGATAATAGATGGAGTATAGATAGATGAAGGATGGAAGATGGTGGATAGAGGATGGAGGATGGTAGATGGAGGATGGTGGAGGGGGAATGGATTAATGACGGTGGATAGAGGATGGAGGTTGGAAGATGGAGGTTGGAATATGGAGGATGAAGGATGGTGGATAAAGGATGAAAGATGGAGGATAGTGGATAGAGGATGGTGGATGGTGGAAGGAGGATAGAGGATGGAAGATGGAAGATGGAGGATGGGGGATGGTAAATGTAGGATGGTGAATGGCGTATGGCGGATGGCAGATAGAGGATAGGAGATGGGAGATGGAGGATGAAGTATGGAGAGTGGTGGATGGAGGATTGTGGATAGAGGATGGAGTAACTGAAGCAACGGGTGAAATGGGAGCAACGGGAGTAACCGGAGTATCGAAAGTAGCATGGGCAACGGGAAAATCAGGACCAATGGATCAACGAGAGCAACGGAAGCAACAGGGCCAACGGATCATTCGGAGAAACGGGAAAGACGGGAGTACCAGGGGCGATAGAACAACATGAGCGTAGCAAGCGTAGCCGCAGTACGCGGCTAGTGAATTATTAATTAGAGAAAACATTGGAAGAGGATACAAGAATCGCATAATTTACATTTTCTCTGACAGCAGAGCAGCACTACTTTCCCAAAAACAGCAACGTGAAAAAAGCAGCAACGGGTGAAAAACGTTTTATAAAGCGCTTTAGAAAGGGGATTTTTTAAAAAGTAAAAACGTATAACGTGCTTTCGCAAAGCGACAACGACACAGTTTGTTACATATATGAAAGAAGGCGAAGACGATTTAGGATTAGTATGCATATCTATTAAATTCAAATCCACAACTGCTTGAGTTGTGTAATTTCTGTAGCGAGATGTAATATGTTGTATGTAATAAATATTTACTGAAAATATGTTTTAAAAGTTTTAAAAAATACAGTAACATAGTTTAAGCATGAAAACTATCATTGACATTTGGTACAAGATACAATGTCAGTATGTACACTTACTTACACTTTTCATTCATACTTATTACCTACATATAATAAAACTCAAAAAGTTCCAAATGTAAATGAGCTTCGATATGGTCAATGGAAATTATTGTGGGAACCATAATGGTCAATACGTAACTTTTTGCATAATTCTTATGAGGTCGAAATTAGTTACCTTTCCTTTACGCGTGTAAGCTTCTTTCAGCGAAATTTTTCTCACACATTTTTCACACCATTCCGTGTTAACCTTACGATATAGTAGTTCCGATTTTAGAGAACAAACAAATTTCTGTTTTAAAAATTGTAGTAACAAATTTGGTAAATTTCTATAGTGAATAAATTACAATATTTGCTACTGGCAATTTAAAAGTTAATTTGACGATTTACTATCATGATTTAATGTTTAAGAAATCTGCCAACAATCTGGGCGTAACTTTATTATTTTTCCGGCACAAGTTCTAGGTATTCATACGAAGAATCCGCATAATAAAATTAAATTCAATATTTGTGACGAGCTAGTATTTATGACGAAAATCGTGGAAAAATATGCATTCTATTTTCACAGATATTTTTTTTTGCCCCCCTTCTGAATGCCAATACATATTTAAATTTTTTTTATCAAAATTTCTTTTCTAGTTATTTTACATATACACACCAAGTTTCAACATTGTAGCTTAAGCCGTTCTATATATAAAGGAAAAACAACCCCCACACCCGTACCACACTACCCTCAGGGGTCAATTTTCAAAAAAATCTTGAAAACACTTTCTAGGTATTCATATGGAGAATCCGTAGAATAAAAGTGAATTCAATATTTGTTAAGACCTAGTAGATATGACGAAAGTCGTGAAAAATGCATTCTTTTTTGACTGAAATTTTTTTCCCTACTAGGGTTTAATTAGCGCTACTTCTGGTAAAAATTCGAAGCATTTATGTTACACTGATCTTGAGATATGAAATGTGTTTAATTGAAAAATTCTTATCCCCTCCACTTCTATGCTCCACCTCCAACTTAAAATTTTTTACTTTGATCAATCTTTATTTGTCGACCTTAATACCCAAACCGAATTTTATTTTTCTAGTGCAATTGGTTCATGAGATATCGTAATCTAAAGTTTTTACACAACTTCCACCACCAACAATTTTTTTTTCAATCTGTTCTCCTAGTCAGGCCCGGCCCTAGACTTTTCGGCGCCCGGTGCAGTATACACTTCGTCGCCCTAATCAATTTACATAACGAATTTTTCACTAAAAAAAAAACAAAAATATTTTACTTATTCACTTGTCGATTTTTCATACAAATTCATGTAACTTTTTCTCAGGACCCGCTCAACAGCTTTGAATCAAACTTTGTACACTTATTATTTTAGTAAATCCAATGCTAATGAATGAATTAATTTCAAAAATATTAAAAACTTGACATATAATGTTTGAAAATTTAAACATTTTTGATGTTTTTCAAACCTAAAAAAAGTATTTAGAATCAACTTTTTAAAAATTGCTTCATTCAGTATAAATACCAATACTATTCTATCTTTAACCAAAAAAAGTCATCTTGATGTCTCTTATCAGTTTCGAGAAAAGAAACAAACTTAAATCTCTCCAAATTGAATTTTTTTATATATACATATTGTTAATACAAATCTCACAGATGGCATTGGTTCTGTTTTCAAAACTTTCCTCTATTTTTTATCAGATTATGCCATTTGCTCGTTTGATTTAAACCAACTAATGGTATAAATAACATTCAGACGAAGTTCGGTAGCGGCAGAAGGTCGGTGTCAAAATTTTAAAATTGTACCGAAACACACCGAAAAGTTTGCCCAACCGCTCGCCGTCGTAATTCTGTGTCCATCGGTGTGTTGCGGTACAATTTTAAAATTTTTACAGTGAACTTCACCGCCGCTAGCGAAGTTCGTCTCAATTGTGTTTATACCATTACTTCTCTTTATCATTCATGCAAAACATTCATTCCCCTCCAGCAAAAATGACGTGTTTCCTATTTCCCCACATAATTCACCGAGGCGCATTCGCTCCATATCTATCTTTTTCTATTGTATAGAAATCATGTTCTGAGCTCTTTCAGCACACAATCAAATCAGCACCAGCGCTGCGGCGCGATGGAGCGGTGGCTCCAAATGAATCCGTATGAACGCAAAATCGTACTAGCTGATGAACGTATGAATGCAAAATTGGAATAGCAGATGATCGCACAAACGAAAAGCTGTACCAGTCGGTATCGTAGAGTGAGAATATCTTTAAGAGAAAAGATTCAATGTTTTGGTTCTTGAACAAGAATTGAAAGAGTGTTTTTAGAAAATGGAAAAATGGAAAAACCCTGCAAAATCTAGAATATGCATCGGAAAAAGTGTGGCAAATGTATTCAAGAAATCCTTTCTATTAATTTCTAAGTATGTTTTAAATTTATAGCAAAATATTTGGAGAGATAATATGAACTAGCGCCTTCCTTAATTTGGCGCCCGGATTCAATGCGCCATTTGCACATATGGTAGAGCCGGCCCTGCTCCTAGTATAACTTCAAAAATTTCTTAAGTTTGAATAGTGTGCCATTAACGGTTTTGGAGATATAGATTTTAGAATGTGTCTATCTCGCCTTTTTTGGGTTTCGGACGCATTATATTTCCCCCCACTCCCATACCCCTTGTTTAATATTGACAAAATTTTTGCAAATGGGTCTACTATCAGATCTCTATTGAAATTTCAAGTTTCAGTTTCCTATCATAAGCGGTTACTGAGATCTAGAAACCAAAATTTTCGGTCTAAAACACTTTCCCCTCCTTCCCCCTCACACCCCACCCCTAAAAATTTGGTCACTTCAAGGAGCCTACCCCGTCTATCCGTAAAAAAAATGTCAATTTAATATCTCAAATCGTTTGGGAGCTACGAGCCTCCGAACGATTTTGCGTACGGCGGACAGACGGACTGAAAATTGTTATTGCTTTTTTCACGTCTACTAGTTATGAAACGTGAAAATAAAAATTTTGAGGGTAGCAAATTTTTTTTTTTTTAAAAATCAATCACAATACTTAATTATTGAAATAATAAAGTAAAATGTGTGGTTTGTGAATAAAATCATCAGTGCCTTTTTGCATTTTACTTTATTTCAGTTAAAACATTCCTAGGTTTGAAATGTTTGAGTTTAATGACTTATCCAAATTGTAAAGAAAACTATTGTACATATTCATTCCGAGAACTTCACTGAAGGGCTCATATCACCCTGAAAAGCGATTGTTTTTATATAAATTTGTATGTCTTATACTTTCAAGAATTATAAAAAAAATTTGAATTTAGAAAATTCCACCCCATTACAAAGTTATAGCACTAAATGTCACCATACATCGGTTTAAGTCGGCTTATTGGCTATTTGCCGCCCACTCTCAACAGCAGCGTTTAGCATATATTTTTTCGCAAAAGCCGAGTGTCATAGAAAACATGGTCATTCATAGGACCATCTGTGAAAAACACGAACATAAAAGACACACAAACTTTAAACGCATTTTTCTCGAAACTGTGTTTTCAGCTAGTGTCGGCACGATAACTCAGTCAATTTTCAATATTTTTCAACTTTTTTTTTTAAATTTTGATAACTATTTTCTCTATGGGGTGACGAGAGCTTTTTTTAATTTTTTAGTTAGACAATTTTTTATAAATTATTAAACCCAACTTTTTTTAAAATAAACTGATTTCTAATGTTTGAAATACTGCAATTTCTTTATTTAAAAAAAAAAAATAAAAAATCCCTCCGTCACTCTATAACTACTACAATCTTTTACAAGATTCTTTTTCATTTTTGCAAATTGTTTTATTGTAAATATATTTATATTTGGCGCCTCCTTGTCGGCATCATAGCTTATGCCGACAAGGAGGCGCCATAGTTTTCGTCAGTAGTCTATTTATACCCGTAAAAAACAATGTTAATATTAATAAAGAAAAAAAAATATTTTTTTATTATAGTTGAGTAGTTAGTAAGATATGTGAACTCAACAATTTTTTTTTTCATCTTATAACCTTTATAATAATTGTTCAAATTTACTCGTTTTTCAGCGCCCGCAGGGTGATATGAGCCCTTAATGCAGAAAGAATTTATTTTGCACATACGTTCGTCCATGACGAAATAACATATTGTTAATTGGTTGTTTCCACATTAAAACCATATATTGAAGACTTTAAAAAATATATTGTGCCACTTAAATTTATTATTTGTTGAACTCGTTTGCAATGTATGAAATTTCAGAAGTTTGCTACATGCCCAGCACATGTGCATTGTTTTTATGAAACGATTTGTACAAAGGAAACTCATTCAATGAAATAAAGCATTATATATCATACAAATGGACATTCATTGAAAACAGAAAACAAAATATTGTAATCTAAAAGTATAACCTCGACACATATTTATAATTTCACTTGTTGTACTCCAGATGAAGATAAAGTATTATACCTTTAATCCAACCCTAAAAGTTTGTAACGTACAGAACCAATCTTCGGACGAAAAAAAATTTTATAATATATATTATATTTTATATTATTATTGAATACAAAATTTCAGGGTAGCATATGGGCTCGACTTCAGATTTATTTTTTCCGCATTTAATGCTGCAATACTGTTTACGTTACTATGCAACTCTTTTACAGACCGTCAGAGTTGAATATCTAAAAATCCTGAAATCAACTTTCTGGTAATTATGCAAGAACCTTTAAGGTGCTCGTACACGGGCAATGTTTCAAGCAATAAATTCCCCGACGACTATTGCCAAAACTAGTAGAGCGATTAATGGAGCAATATCATGTTAGTTGCGGCAATATTTCAGCAATGGGGCAATATTTTTTATTTTGCTAGTGTTGTTCGCCTAAAGCCTTGTATCCACTGAGATTGTTCGCGAGCACAGCTCGCGCGCTTTGCACGTGATTGCCGTATCCACCAAAAATTGCATTCAACGTTCAGCTCGTCACTAGCGCGCCGGCATCACGCTCAGCTCGCTTGCAGCTCGCGCGCTGAGAATGTCAACTGTACCCACTGAGCGTTTTATTACGAGCTCGTGAATAGAACGGCAAGAAGCTAATAACTCGCAGCCAAGCTTGATAGATACGGTTTAAAAGCATGAACGCGCCTGTTTTTGAACGGCGGCGAGCTGCTTGTCTGTTTTCCATTTGAAATGGAAAGCTTCGTAGCGCGTTTAGGATTTTTCGTTATTTCCATCATAGAATAGAGGTATCTGTACCTAATTTGGATGATAGATTTAGTTTAGAATTGCTGTTACAACATGTAAAGGATCATCATAACATTATTTTCGTAATTATAAAATGGAAAGGAAAGATTTATGGTTCATTAAAATTCATTTATGACAGAAATAGTGCGAAAAACCTATTGTCTTTGCCGTTTTGGTAAGTTTTCGATCTAAGACCGTCGCTTGAAAATGAAAATTTATATTTTTTATCAATAGTCCATGTCCATTTACACCGATTGCAATCGGTTTCACTCCGCGATCCACCTGAAATCAGATTTGACATTTCGCACGGACCAGTTTTCAAATAGCTATGTATGTACATCTTCTGATTTCAGGTGGATCGCGGAGTGAAACCGATTGCAATCAGTGTAAATGGATATGGACTATTGATAAAAAATATAAATTTTCATTTTCAAGCGACGGTCTTATATCGAAAATTTTCCATTTTAAGAATAAAATTAGTCTTGATTTCAATTTTGCACTCCTTGAATAACATCGGCGAGCTGTCGAGCGTCCCACGTTCAGAACGCGAGCACACAAAAAAATGTATCTGTCAAAATTCTAAGCATGCCACAGCTCGCCGGTTATGAAAAGCAACGTGCACAATGGATACGCTCTAAAAACAGATGATACAATAGCACGCGTGCTGCGCGTCAAATGCTATGTACAGTGCACCATGCAGTAGGCATTGATCAAAAATTATGCTCGCGATCTGCTTGCGAGCTGCAGTGGATACGAGGCTTTATAGTTGCGGTATTTCCACTGACTTGGAACATTCCGAGCGATTGCCCTTGTTCGGTGAAACAGTTATCAAGTTTTGTTTTGAATTTTGCATTTATTTGTCTTGTTTTGTTATGGTGTGAATTCAAATATATCCATATTTTATTTTAAGTTTAAGATTTGCTTGTCAAGTTTGCTTTTCATAAGCCTTGAATCCTCTGAGATTGTCTGCGAGCATAGCTCACGCGCTTTGCACGTGATTGCCGTATCCACCAATAATTGCATTCAACGTTCAGCTCGTCACTAGCACGCCGGCATCACGCTCAGCTCGCTTGAAGCTCGCGCGCTGTGAATGTCCACTGTACCCACTGAGCGTTTTATTACGAGCTCGTGAATAGAACGGTAAGAAGCTTATAACGCTAAGCCAGGCTTGATGGATTCGGCTTAAAAGCATGTACGCGCCTTAGATTTAGTTTAGAATTGCTGTTACAACATGTAAAGGATCATCATAACATTATTTTCGTAATTACTATACCTGGCCTAAAATGGAAAGGAATGATTTATGGTTCATTAAAAGTCATTTATGACAGAAAAAGTGCGAAAAACCTATTTTCTTTGGCGTTTTGGTTAGTTTTCGATATAAGGACCGTCGCTTGAAAATGAAAATTTATATTTTTTATCAATAGTCCATGTCCATTTATACCGATTGCAATCGGTTTCACTCCGCGATCCACCTGTAATCAGATTTGACATTTCGCACGGACCAGCATCCAGTTTTCAAATGGCTATATCTTCTGATTTCAGGTGGATCGCAGAGTGAAACCGATTGCAATCGGGGTAAATGGACATGGACTTTCAATAAAAATGTTAATTTTAATTTTCAAGCGACGGTCCTTATATCGAACATTTTCCATTTTAAGAATAAAATTAGTCTTGACTTTAATTTTGCACTCCTTGAATAACATCGGCGAGCTGTCGAGCGTTCAGAACGCGAGCACACAAAAAAATGTATTCGTCAAAATTCTAAGCGTTTCACAGCTCGCCGGTTCTAAAAAGAAACGTGCACAATGGATACGCTCTAAAAACAGATGATGCAATAGCACGCGTGCTGCGCGTCAAATGCTATGTACGGTGCACATTGCATTGATGAAACGGTTATTCACATCGCCTGTTGCTGTTGTTGCTGTCTTTTGCATAATTTTTTCGTGACGTCAAAATTGACGAATATTGCTGCAAATTGAGCAATTTTAGTCACTCGTGTAAGAGAACCTTCAGGAAATAAAAGTCAATTCGATATCTTATCAGATCTTAGAAATATGTAGAAATTTGTGAAATAGTATGCAACTCGTTTGCACTAATTTGGGGGTTTGGATATCCAAAAGTCGGTATGTAGACAATTATTATACATGTAAAAAACTCTGCAGAAGTTAAATACGATTGGATATATCACCCACTTGGGGAAATATTTGATAATGCTGATATTAGTTTTTAGGCAAATATAGAGAAAGCCCAAGGAAGTTAAAACGAATTTAGTATCAACCAATCATAACTAAGAAGTATGACGAAATTCGTCCAAACATTTTCGACGGTAAGAGGTGAATTATTGAGTTTCACCACCTCCTTCGCCACACCAAAAATCAAAATTACACCTCGATAAAGTCACTGATGGCTGTCGGAATGGAATCATTGTGCCTAGAAAATTTTCTCCTCCGAAGTTGCCGGGGACCAGTCTAAAAAGACCGGTTTGGTCTTTTTCGGTCTTGCATTTATGTGTGCTTTTCAACAGAACCAATTTGAAGCTGTCATTTTAAATATCATTTTCAATCATGGATGCAAATTTGGAATTGCACATCGCTAAGTTTGCGCAAAGTGGGCACTTCGTCAAATGTCCACCGTTCATTCATTTTTATACTCTAGATGAACATATAGAGTATTATAAGTTTAATCCAGCCCGAAAAGTTTGTAACGCATAGAACCGAGCCTCGGACAAAAAAAAGTTATATATATTATTTTGTGTTTATTTTTGGCCAAAACCCCCAAATCCGTTTGCTGTCCGTCCGTTAGCACGATAACTCAAGAACGCGTTGACGTAGGAAGTTGAAATTTTGTCACAACTTGTAAAATGGAAAAAGTAAGGCTCCCATACAAGAGTCCTTAAAACACGTTTTCACAATTATTGCTCGAATGCTTCAAGTAAGGAACTTAAAATTTTGCAAACTTAAGGTTTACAATGTTTTAATCGAAATTTCCGAATATGATGCAAATGGAATGAGTCCTTCGTGTAGCAGCCTAGAAAAGTCCTTCAAAAATGTATGCTTGTTACTGAATCCACTATAACTCCAGAACAAGTTAAAGCAGGAATTTTAAATTTTACAGGAATTAGTTTTATACCAAAACCAAAACGGAGTTCATTAATTAGCGCCATCTGTTGGCTCCTTCGGGTAGCTGTTATACAAAAGTCCTTAATAAACATGTTCACCAATATTGAACGATAGCCTTAGAACGCTTTAAGTTACGACTTTGAAATTTTATACACATTAATTTTATAATAGTCGCAGCTGAAACTATTAATATGAAAAATATCCCATAAGTCCTTCATGTAGTTGTCATACAAAAATTCTGTAAAATGTCCGAACTTACTTTATGGAACTCACTATAAATCAAAAAATCGAGTAGCCACTATACAATAATTTCTACCTGTAAGTAAAAGGTCATGTAATAATTGCTTGTGCTCTTCTCATTCTTTTGATATATTTCCAACTAAAATATAAATCGGAGTTCAGTATTTCATCTAGAGTATGATACGATGGGCTTGCAGCCGATCGTGACTGCGTTATGTTTATTTACACAGATGTATGCTTTGACGTTTTAATTTTGTTTTGGTCTAAGACCGATTATGTGCCAGTACTAGACTGGTTCGGTTTCGTTTGGTTCGTACCAAAAGCAGAGCCAAAATAAGTCCAAATGGACTGGTCCGGTTTACATTTATGCGTGCGACCGAACTGGTTTTTTCGGTCTTTTTAGACTAGTCTGGTCTGCACGTAAACGCAACCACTAAGGCTGAAAGTTGGTCAACTTTATACCCAGTTGGTCGCGTCTGCGAGAATCAGAGACATTTGCAGACATGATTTCGAGACAAATGCTCCCAACATCTCGAAATCATGTCTGCAAATGTCTCGTTAGCAAATTTATGTTTAGCGTAGCGCCATCTGTTTGATGATAGCGTGTTGTGATAAAAGCTCGTACTCGTATAAATATATATCGCGGAGATTGACATCGGTTCAGAATAGCCCAGTTGATCGCTTGTCTCTTAAGACATCGATGGTTTGAGCCTAGGAATCATATTGCTTATCTTTCTTCATCACTAGATAGAAAGAAATAGCAATATAAACATGTGCTCCCACCACGATCTATTTGTGAGGCAAAAAACCGTCGCATCACTCCGAGCGCAGCAAATGTCATCCGCGACTTACACGATAAAAATTATATACGCGAAAAGTTACAGTTCAAGTGCGGTTACAATAAAACGACACAAGTGCGATGTGAAGTGATTGGAAATGTGTCACTACGTTATTAGTTTTTTTATATTTATTATATTGCAGTAAGGTAACTTCGCCCCTGCCTGCACGTTTCATTTCATAACCCCCTTTCTTATTTCCAGCCGATGGCAATCTCCGCGAAATATTCATACGAGTACGAGCTTTTATCATCAAACAGATGGCGCTATTGCCAATGCCATTTTTCTTTCGAGACATTCGCAGACATGTCTTCGAGATTCGGGGAGCATTTGTCTCGATACCGTGTATTTTTCCCATACCACGTCTCGAAGAATCTCGCAGACAGACCGCCATGTCTCCGAGATATCTGCGAGATTCTCGCAGACGCGACCAACTGGGAAGAAAGGGGGTTGATAAATGAAACGTGCCGGCAGGGGCGAAGTTACCTTACTGCAATATAATAAATATAAAAAACTAATAACACAGTGACAAATTTCATGATTTCCAATCACTTCACATCACACTTGTGTCATTTTATTGTAACCGCACTTGAACTGTAACTTTTCGCGTATTTAATTTTCATCTTGTAAGTCGCGGATGACATTTGCAGCGCTCAGAGTGATGCGGCTGTTTTTTGCATTACAAATAGATCGTGGTGGGAGCACATGTTTTTATTGCTATTTCTTTCTATCTAGTGATGAAGAAAGATAAGCAATATGATTCCTAGGCTCAAACCATCGAGATTATGTCTCGTAAGAGACAAGCGACCAACTGGGTACCATCCGTTTTGTGTCTCGGCTAATTACCAGAATGATTGTGACTAGGCGTTCCGAATTTCTTTTTAAATGTGTGTCGGATGTAGAAACTCAACATTCTCTGTTCTCCGGATCAGATCGGATAGGAACCATTATAACTGAGGCTTAAAAGACCGGCCAACGAGTGCCAGCACTTGTAATAGCACAAGGAGCGTAGCTCGGCATGCAAAGATGGCGGCACCGATGGCAAATACTGGCAATAGTACAATGTTCGGTGTCGGTGTCGGTGTCGGTGTCGGTGTCGGGCGTGGCGGTTCTGGATACTCCAGGTTGTCGCAAGTCGCAACTTCTGAGTGAGAAGGAGAACCGCTTTGTCAGCTGGCGATCCGCGAATGCGTGCTTAGAAATCGAGGGAGGACTCCGTAAACAAGGTCCGATGAGGGAATCGAAAACTCGAGAACGCTGCAAGCCCGAGCTCCGCGACCAGCAGTCACTCAGCTCAATTGCCCGGGAGCAGCTCAAGGTTGGTATTGTCGATCTGTGGTGCTACAGACAGGGTAAAGTTTTCGGAGAAAACTTGATGCTTGTGCCAGCGGCCCTACGTAGCGGCTTGTTAATAATAATAATAATAAAATAATAATCAATGGCGCAACAGCCCAAATCGGGCCTAGGCCTTGAAGTAATGCTAGAGTTACTTCATTGCGAGACCAACGGAACACTAGGAGGTGAAGTGGTCAACTACACGCTCGTCTGTGATTATTACCCCGATTTTAACTCAGGTACTCATTTACAGCTGAGTGAACTGGTAGTCCGGCACCCAATCCCATTTTCGAAAATTACTTGTCGCCAAGCAGATTCGAACCTGGAAACAGGTGCACCGAAGGCAAGTGCTCTAGCCACTAAGCCACCCAGGCTACGCTTGTTAAGTCGCTTTAAAGTCAAGAAGAGCCTCCCATCTCCGCAGTTCAGCGCCACAGGATGGCACAAGGGGTTCAAGACAATTTAATGTCTAGTTGCGCCCTCTCTGGACTTCGTTAAGTCGACAATTGGAGCATTTGTCAACCCGTGGCCAAACGCACAGCTTGCTTTGATGCAACGAGAACACATCCCCGATAGGCCAAAAGGCAGAATCAATTATGGCAAAGGAGGATGTCCCAGTCACCGTGTAACTTGGAAATTTTCAATTCAGAGAAGCCAACTTGGGAGGGAGACGATGGAGAGGAGGCGATGGAAAAACCGACAAAACCTGTGAACGAGGAGGAGGCCAATTGGGCAACTGAAGATTGGGACTGATCGGGAAAGTTTTTTTTTTTTGTGGCATACCATATTAGGGTGCGAACAGTAAGAAAAGAATTTAAACAAATTCATAATTAGCAGGACAAAAATATCGGTAAACCGAACAGTGAAAACGGGTAAAGTAATAACCCGAGGAGGATAGTGGAAACCAAGTAACAAGAGAAAAAAGTCTGCCAACAGTCTGGGCGCAACTTAATTATTTTTCCGGCAGAAGTTTGGAACGTGTTCGATTCGGGGATGCGTTTATGTTACTATGTGACTGAAATCCTAGCTAAAAGCTTGGGAAGCCGTTAGAATAGCGTGTAACATATGAATTGTATCGTTGGGTCATATTCCGGGATGCGGTCTAGAGGTTGAAAAAAACAAAACTTAAAAATAGGTGATTATTAAACAAGCCTGGGGAAGTGAAAAGATATTCGATATCTGACCAGACCTGAGAGATATAGTGGAATTCATGAAAAATTATACAACCACTTTACACCCTCTTAAGGGTCGAAGTTCAACAAATTTTGAAAACACTTTCTAGGTATTCATATGAATCCGTAATATAAAAATAAATTCAATATTTCGAAAGACGTAGTAGATATGACGAAATTCGTGAAAATATATGCATTTTATATATCCTGTCATTTTTTTTGCCCCCCTCCCTTCTGAACGCCTATGAATATTCGAATTTTTTTTTATCAGAATCACTTTTCTTGTTGGTTTACATATACACACCGAGTTTCAACTTTCAAGCATAAGCCGTTCTAAAGTTAGGAAAAACACCCTCCACCTTCATACCATGCTACCCCTAAAAAAAATTTATTTTTCCACCATGCCACTACTATAGCTCTGTCTAAATACCAGTTTCCAGCTTTATATCATTATAGGTTCTTAAGATATAAACATCGGAACTTTTTCCTTCTCACCCTTCCCCACCCTCACCCTCTACACCTCCACAACCAAATTTTTCCTTACAAGGGTTCTATTAGGCCCTCTTCAGGTAAAAATTTGAAGCATCTATCTTACACTGTTATTAAGATATGAAACGTGTTATTTTTGAAAAATTCTTATCCCCTCCACTTCCGTGCTTCTCTACTCCCTTCAAACATTTTACTTTCAGCAATCTTTATTTATCAATCTTTAACCTCAAACCGAATTTTGTTTTTCTGGTGCGATTGGTTTGTGAGATATCGTAATCTAAAGTTTTTCTCCCTCCACTCCTACACCCCTTTACCCATATCTTCAATTTTTTTGCAAATGGGTCCGCTATCGAAGCTCTATAGAAATTTCAAGTTTCAGGCTCCTAACATAAGCGGTTGCTGAGATCTAGAAACCAAAACTTTTCGTCTAAGACGCCTTCCCCACCTTTTTTTTCCTTTTTTGGTGCTTATTAGTCATAAAACGTGTAAAAAAAATTTTTCAGGGTAGCAAATTTTTTTTTTCAATCGATAACAATACTTTATTATTAAAATAATAAAGTAAAATTAAAAATCCTTCAATATAGTTAAATGCATAGAGCTATATGTATAATGGAGATGGCGTGCAGCGACTGTTTTGAAGCCGGAGGCTTTCTCGCAAAGGACCGGCGATATTCGCTATCCTACTATCAGCAACTTACTCACATATATGTTAAGCCCCGGTATTGAAAAGAAAAAAAGCCCAACCTTTAAATACTAGGCTCATACTTGCATTTCACTGCCACCGGGCATGAAACGCTCCGTACAAAAACAGTCGGTTAAACTTCAAATTGCTTCACAGTGCTTTATACAGAAGCGGAGTGTTGCCATCTCCGTTATATATAGCTCCATGGTTAAATCATAAAGTGCCGTCCCCATATGCACCAAAAAGTCAAAACCTTTAAGGCCGTAAAGTACAACTTAGTAAACGCGACACGAATGCTGCAAGCCAGAACGACGTATGGACTTAAGTAGGAGTAATACCGTAAACCACTGAAGAAAAATGAATAAATTACATTGTTCCATGTTACAAAAATTAAAAATTTTCATGTTTTATTACTTTATTATTTTATTTTATTTTATACATATTTATTTTTATTTTACCGACTTGAAATTTCAACACTGAAAATGTCTATTTTCACGTTTTAGGACTAATTGTAAAGTATATGTAGATATAAATACTGCAGACGAAGCGCGAACGCAGAAAAATATTTCGGGAGGGGTTTTCAGACAAAAAATTATTTCGGGGGGGGGGCGGTGGTTTTCATACAAATTTACTCGTTGAGTGCAAGTTACATTTAGTTTTGCGTATGTAGCTGCATCATTTGGGGGGGGGGGGGGGGGGTTTGAGCCCACAAAACCACCCCCTGCGTTCGCGCAGGGGATGGTTTTGTGGACAAGACAGAATTATGACCGTGGGGGACTACAGCCTGGAGAATGTGGATCATTTCACGATCACGGGCTGAGCACACTTCGCATATAATAATAATAATCAATGGCGCAACAGCCCAAATCGGGCCTACACCTTGAAGTAATGCTAGATTAAACTCATTACGAGACCAACGGAACACTGTGAGGTGAAGTGGTTAGCCACACGCTGCACTCAATCCCATTCTCGAAAATTACTTGTCACCAAGCAACGTGCAGATTCGAACCTGGTACCAGGTGCACCGAAGACAAGTGCTCTAGCCACTAAGCCTCGCAGACTACCCACTTCGCATATGCAGGACCATAATAAGTCCTGTGCTACTATATGCATGTGAAACATGAACACTCTCTCAAGCATTTGAAAAATCAATAGACGCATGTTTAACGACGAGTTCTTCGAAGAATTTCGGGACCAGCGAGAGAAGGCACTGAATGGTGTATCCGGTATAACAACGAGTTGTATAACATCTATGACAACCCACCCGACAAGAAATTATTGCTCACATTTGGGTTACTGCGATGTCATGGTGTTTAAAAATATTCCCGATTCACCACAATGCTCCGTATCTGCTACGTTTTAGGGTCTATTTAACGAAAGTGGCACGATGAATATTTCCGTCTAGAATGTTACAATTCCCGAAGAATTTGGTGGCGATTTGGGAACTGATACTATCTATCTGGGTAATTTTTTCTATAAAGAACCATTTTTGGGAAGTCTTATGTTTTTGTGTTACTTAAGCCTCAGTTATGACGGTTCCGATCCGATCCGGAAATCTCGGAGGAGAAAATTTGCTAGGCACAATGATTCTGTTCCGAAATCCATCAGTGACATTATCGAGGTGTACTTTTGATTTTTAGTGTGGCGAAGGAGGTGGTGAAATTCAATAATTCACCTCTTAGCGTCGGAACGGATAGAAGTTGAAAGTTGGTTAACTTTACCCTCCGTTTTGTGTCTCGGCTAATTACTGGAATGATTGTGACAAGGCGTAGGCGTAACGAAATTCCCTTTATATGTGTGTCGGATGGAAAAACTCAACCCTCTCCGTGTTCCGATCGGATCGGATCGGAACCATTATAACTGGGGCTTTATACTGCCTAAATGGGAAGTGTTACTTACAAGGCACAAACACTTAACATTTCTAAAAAAAATGGTAACGAAAACCTTTTTGTGACGTTGATGTGTTAAAAGTCTGACTTTAGTAACAACTGGTCACAAAATTCTTGTTGGGCAGCCACATCGACTCTTGTAAAATTTCGTAAGCTAGGTATAATGGGCAGGTCATGTGAAGCGAATAGACGACGGAAGAATTCCCAATCACACACTGCAAGGTAGAGCTCATGTCAAGCGACCGGTAGAAAAACCGCGAAAAAGATGCGAGGGACTCAGTTAATGCATATTGCAAATCGCTTCTTAGATGCATACATTTGAGGGCGCAGGCGCTGAGCCGAGATGATTTCAGATAATGTATCCTGCATGCCCAGGCCCGATTTGGACTGTCGCGCCATTGATGATGATGATGACGACAAGACACCGTTTTTGTATGAAGGACCTTGAGGCATTTTGAAGCAAAATGGAACGAAATTCTCAAATTGTCTGAACAGACCTGGGTACATTATTCTGAAAAAATTAATGAACTCACTTTAAGGTCTCGGTGCCACAGTATTATTCTTTCGTTCGAGCCATTATATATTGCTTCCTTCGAACCTTTTGAACGGTTTGTAATGAGCCGCCGCCGGTTTTTTTTTTAAATTCAAAACCCAACGGACATCACCGCAACGCGCGCAGCCCGGACCCACGGTGGCGGAGGAGAGAACTACCGCGCACTTGCGAGCGAGACAGATGACGCTCGCCCCAGTCAACGCCGAACCACAGCCGCATCAAGACGTGCAAGAGCAGCCATCAGAAGCCGAGGCAGCAGTTTAGTTTTTTTTTTGTCTCAAGTGCGCGTGCGTATATATAAAAAACGTGGAAACCGTCGTAGGAAGATAAAAAGAAGGACACAGGATCATCACAGGAGGGTACCGTACACGAGGTGAGTGTCATCGAGGCAGGTACCGTTTTGGCGGTCGTAGCATCTCGTCAGTTTATTTTAAGAAATAACAGTTAAAGTCTGAAGAACTGGTGCGCACTGTTCAATCCACTCGGTTCTGTCTGACTCTCTGTGCGATTCGTTTGTGCGATAATTGTTGTGCTCTAGAGTCTTCGTTTATAGAGCAATTATTTATCCTGTTCGTGAAGAACTTTCGTATTTTAGTCTGTCGATTGGACTACGCGCGAATGAAAAAGGTTAAAAGACACAATCGTATGTTCAATTGGGCATTTTGGTTCCGCCGAAGATGCCGTCCATAGGGCGGTCAGCACAGTGGCACCGACCGTTTCGAAAATTCGATCGTCCAATTCACTATGTCGATCAGACACTTGTCAAGGGTATCGATAAATTAGAAGTGATCGCACCAATTATCAAAGAACAGCCTCACGAAATCTACAATCAGGCAAAAAACAAGGTCATCGATGTCGTTCAGCCGCATAGGAGTAAAGTTTGCGCGTTGCGGGTAGCCGGACTAGGAACAATCTCCGCTACGAAACTATCGACAATAGCGAGTCAAACTGCAGCTCAAATGAACGGAGGAAGCTCATCGACTGTTGGCGGTCATGTTGTTACCACTCATACGTCCACTGTAACAACGTCTTCGATAAATACGTCCACTAATTCACCGGCTGCGCTAATTTTGCCGGCTACCGTACCGCCTACTCCTCCGCATACCGGTTACACGCGTCGTGCGAAACTGGGTGATACGCTCTTCATAGTGCTTCGAAAACAGCCACTGATATTTTTACATTGGTATCATCATGTCACCGTACTAATTTACTCATGCTTCTCTTACACCGAGTACACCGCATCAGCTCGATGGTTTATTGTGATGAACTATTGTGTTCATTCCGTAATGTATTCGTATTATGCATTAAAGGCGGCTAGATTTAATTCACCACGTTTCCTTGCAATGGTTATCACAAGCTAATAACGCAGTAGTTTAACGGAATGTATTTGGATAGCATCATTTATTTCTTTTAGTACTTAACTAAAGGGACATTTATTTCATTCCATTTTTCTCAAATTAGACAGAACAAAAAAAAAAATCGCATTTTTCATTTTAATATCAAAAACCAGTTTGTACTAAAAACTACACTATCATGCCATTTTTTACAGTTTCATTATAATATATGTAAACTATGCTCATTATACGAATAATATATTTCTTTTTTTTCCTAAAACACAAAGTTTTGTATTCGAACTTATTTCGTTTTGTATTCGTGTTAAGTGTTTGTGTTTTGATGGGTCATTGAGCGAACAAGAAAAAAAAGCAGGCAACTAATTACCGAAGCTTTCTAACAGTTGCATCCTGGAAAAATTTGGAATTAAGCAAGACGGTGTCAGAAAAAAATGGTAGTACTAGTCAGTTTGCTACTACCGTGGAAGTTCCTATAAGCGGACACTCAGGAACTTAAGACTCTTGTCCGGTTAAGAGAGCACGGAGATTAAGGTTCATTTCGCGTTGGTGTCGATAAAACTTTTGTATCAAGGATCTGCTTTTCTCTTCTCAGTCAGTAGGTAAATGAGTGCCTAGATGGTTAAGCCCCTCCTTAGACCGAGTGTACCTTGAATTTCTGTTACAAAAAAAAAACCAGAATACAGTAGTAGTTTTTCGGAAGTATCGCTGTTAATATTAGTAGATCATTTTTGTCGTCTGCCACCAATTCGGTGAGATTCAATCAATCAATATTTGTTGGTTTATCCACTTAATGCTTAACAGCTTATCATTTATGATTTCGAGAATAGTTAATTCAGTTGGGTGAGATTCATTTTACAGATAACTTTTGAAGACATGCTTGAAAAAAAACATGTTACCTCTTGGACTATTATTTTTCCAACGACATAAATTAACTTTTGATAGAACACACCGAGATTTCATAGAATGATTCTGTTGGCACTTAAGATTCTTCTTCTGCCAGTCGCTCCGCTATTCGTTGCCTTTGTGATTAGACATAGCAAAACCAAGCAGATCCAGTTTTAGAAAGTTCGGAGTATAGCGTTCTTTTTGGCAATCCTTCCGTTTATTTCCATAAAACTGATAGATTAGACCGATATGTTTTCTGGAGGAAGAGATTTCCAAGTTTCTGGGTGAAGGTTAAGGAATTTAAGGGGGTTAAAAAACTTATATAAATTTTCTTGATCAATCTGGTCTTCTTTAACGCGAATACATTAGATCTTTCGATTGTTTTTAAATCATTTTTTTTTATACATTATTTAATAAAAGAAATTCTTCTTCGAACAGTCATCCTTCAGTATTGAATTGGCGATTATTTCCGCCTTTGGTTTTAACCTGACTGGGCCCCAAGGTACCCGTCTTTGGACGGATTATTCCTTTTATTATACCCTGACAATTCAATACCTACACATAGTGGTTATATTAATTGATCATTCGTCGGATGATCTCACCCTGGATGTTCCCTCCTCATACATAACTTCCTCCACCCTCTTTTCCGCACCCTACGTGCTTCTGGCCCCCTGACCTACAATCCTTTCAAGCCCGCTGACAGATAGAATGGGAGTTCTCAAACCCATTCGTCGGCCCACCGAGCATAATTAATCGGTTCACGGATCGAAACGGCAAATCCACCCCATCCGACGAGCTAGCACGTGCTTTTATGCTAGATGCTCAGCCGTTTCAGTGGTCATCCGTGGGACTAATGTGTCCAATGACGCATAGTCAACGATACACATAGGAAAGTTACCCTTCATTTTGGTGAAGAAATGTCGACTTCTTCCGAGAGATGGAGGGTGACTTTCCGTCCGCCAGGTTTTACGTCCAAATTAAAGACGAAGGCCAAGTCTTCCGGACGTTCTGCGGACCTAATCGTTACAGATACATGCATCATATTTTCAACTTGGTAAAATTGGATTAGGAATTTTAGAATATGTCACCAACTAATTATAGTATAGAGTTGAAATTTCGTTTATGTACAGAAAGGAAAGTACGCCGAACGTAAAATATTTACGTATTTCAGAGACATTATCTGCATAACACACCTATTGTTCTTAATTTTGAATTATTTTCTAGCTACTTATTATATACTAGCCACGTACCGTGGCTACGCTTGCTACGCTCACGTTGTTCTATCACCCCTGTTACTCCCGTCTTTCCCGTTGGTCCCGTTTCTCCGGTTGATCCATTGGTCCTGTTTCTCCCGTTGCTCCCGTTTCTTTCGTTGATCCATTGGTCCTGATTATCCCGTTGCTCCTGTTTCTCCCGATGCTCCTGTTACTCCCGTTGCTCCCATATCACCCGTTGCTTCCGTTACTCCATCCTCCATCCTCTATCCACAATCCTCCATCCTCTATCCACAATCCTTCATCCACCACCCTCCATCCTTCATCCTCCATCTCCCATCCTCTATCCACCATTCACAATCCCCCATCCTTCATCTTCCATCCTCTATCCACCATCCTCCATTCACCATCCACCATCTTCTATCCACTATCCTTCATCTTCCATCCTCTATACACTATCCTTCATCCATTCCCCAATCCACCATCTTCAATCCTACTTCCTCTATCATCCTTCCTTCATCCAACAATTATCATTTATCCATCATCTACCATCCTATATCTACCATCCACCATCCCCTTTCCACTATCCTCCATCCACCATTCACCATCCCCTATCCAACATCCACCATTAACCATCCTACCTCCTCTATCCACCACCTTCCATATTTCATCTATCAATTATCATCTATCCATCATCTACCATCCACCATCCCCTTTCCACCATCATCCATCCACCATTCACCATCCCCTTTTCAACATCCACCATCCAATATCCTCCATCCTCTATCCACCATCCTCCATCCATCCATCCATCCATCCTCTATCCATCATCCTCTATTCATCTTCTTCCATCCTATATCTACCATCCTCCATCCCCTATCCACCATCCTCTATCAACCATCTACCATCCTCCATTTTCCATCCTCCATTTTCCATCCTCTATTCTCTGTTCACCATCTCCCATCCTCCATCCATCCATCTTCCATCATCCTCCGTCCATCATCTACCATCCTATATCTACCATCCCCAATCCTCTATTGACCATCCTTTATCCATCATCCACTATCCTCCATCGTCAAGCTTCTAACCTCCATCCTCTATCTACCATCCTCCACCCACCATCCCCATCCTTCATCCACCATCCTCTATTCACCATCCATCAGCCTTTATCTACCATCCACCTACCTCCATCCTCTAACCAGCATCCTCTATCTTCCATCCAACATCCGTCGTCCAACTTTACCATTTAGTAATAGGAACCGCATAACTACTATGGTATACCGAAAACGAACGAACTGTTGCTAAATCATTTGAAATACTCTCAAATGTTGAAATAACTTTCGCACCACCAATTGCAAAATGATTTTGTTAACGCAGCAACCCTCGCGGGCGTGTGCTCAATATATCAGCGAAGTATCATCGTAATCGGATGAATGGTATAGGAAACGGCAAACAAGCAATTAGGGCACCTGGGTACTAAAATCACGAAAAAGAATTAAGTAATGTAAAAAAAAAACAATTGTTTTCATGCGATCGGAACCAAACTTTACGGAAACCATCGCGTGACTATTCTACACATTCCCTAAAAATCTCAACAAAATCGGTTCAGATTTTTAGCAGTTCATAGGGAACATGCATCCATACATACTTACAAACATACATCCTCTCCCAGCAAACATTGCGATTCGAAATCGAATCGAAAGCAATTTGTTCTAGCGGAGTTTAACTTCGATCTCGATGTCGTTCTCGATTCGATTTCGATCCGGCCACGACTGAAAGGAACATTCTAAATCGAATCGTTATAACGATTCGATAACGATTCGTATGAACGATTCGATAACGATTCGTATGAACGATTCGAAAACGATTCGTAAAAACGATTCGATAACGATTCGTAATAACGATTCGTAGTTTTAAATTAAAGTCGACGGATATTCGTAGGGGGCATAAAAAATTTCAGTGAACTCACAATGAAATGAAATTCTGTTGGTCAATAAGGAATAGGAGTAAATGGAAACTCAGCTCATATGTTGCAGAAAATTCTTTTCAAATCTGATAAATTTTATACTTTTCTGTAGGGCTGAAAAATAAATATTATCTAACAAATTTATTAATTTGGAAGGAGTTTTCTGCAATATATTGAAAATATTATAATTGACAATCTGATTTATTATAATTAATAAAAATAAAAATAATACCTTAAACAAAAATTAAGTAAAAATTTAAAAAAATAAATGTTGAGTACACGGACTGTTAATCACTTTTATTTAACCACTTTACTGCACTTCTTATCAACACAAATGATAGTTTACTTCAAGAAATCTACACTTCAACTGTTTTTTAGCCTACGGACAACAAGTAAATGGAAACTCAGCTCATATGTTGCAGAAAATTCTTTTCAAATCTGATAAATTTTATACTTTTCTGTAGGGCTGAAAAATAAATATTATCTAGCAAATTTATTAAATTTGGAAGGAATTTTCTGCAATATATTGAAAATATTATAATGGACGGATAATGTAATTTATTATAATTAATAGAAATAAAAATAATTATTTAAACAAAAATTAATTAAAAACAATGAAAAAAAGAAGAAAAAAACGGAAGAAGAATTTACACTTTCGGCTTATAATTCGCTTTTTTTGTCAGTCTGTCCTTCGCGTATATAATGATAATGACGCATTGCAGTTTTATCGAAGAACTCTTCGAGAAGGCCAGAAAATTTTTCGTGAAATGCGTCAATAGAAAATGAACAATTATAAATGCAATCTATTGGTGCATTGTTAACACTTACTTTTCACAGCCGTAACTTTTATTTAACCACTTTACTGCACTTCTTCAACACAAATGATAGCTTACTTCAATAAAATCACAAGAAATCTACACTTCAACTATTTTTCAGGAATGCGTAACGGCGAAAAAAAAAGAAAAAGGAATGAGCCTACTGACAACAACAACACATCGCTAAACGAAGAATTCTCGAAGAAATCTCGAATAAATCTTGAATTTTGGAATTCGGAAATATTTTCGATAGATACACTTAGCTAAACGAAGAAATCTCAAAGAATTCTCGAATTTCGGAATTTGAGAATATTTCGCTAAAAACGAAATTCGCTAAAATGTTTGCTGGGGCAAACATATAGGTATTTGTATTTGTATTAGCCATTTTGCTGTGTAGTAAAATATACTTATTACTTTTAGTCCAAGAGCTCGCGACAAAAAATCGCCACAGTTTTGAGAAAGCTAATATTTTGCTATTTGGTTACATTGTGTGTATGTGAATATACTAGAGTCAGCAGGTCTTACGTCGGGACACCTGGCTTTGGTGACCTGTCAAAGATGTCAAAAAAACCGAAAAATTTCACAGTTTTGAGAAAGCTGAAAATTTCCCAGGACGTAGTTTTAACAACGAAAAACTGAAAAGCAATGGCCAGGCACCCCAACAGTGGGACCCACCCAGTCAGCCTCCACGCAAAGATGTCAAAAAAATCGAAAAATTTAACAGTTTTGAGAAAGTTGACAATTTGCCAAAACTTGGTTTTTACAATGAACCCAGTCAGCCCGGGTGGGTCCCACTGTTGGGGTGTCTGACCATTGCTTTTCAGTTTTACGTTGTAAAAACTACGTCCTGTGAAATTTTCAGCTTTCTCAAAACTGTTAAATTTTTCGGTTTTTTTGACATCTTTGACAGGTCACCAAAGCCAGGTGTCCCGACGTCAGACATGCTGACTCTAGTATATTCACATACACCCTAAATGTAACCAAATACCAAAATATTAGCTTTATCAAAACTGTTGCGATTTTTTGTCGCGTTTTTCAGTTTTTCATTGTAAAAACTAAGTTTTGGCAAATTTTCAGCTCTCTCAAAACTCTTGCATGGTTATTGCGCGCATAGTAAAATAAATCGCAAGTACTCGATTTAACACCTTTGCGGGGGGCTGACTGGGTGGGACCCACTGTTGGGGTGTCTGACCATTGTTTTTCAGTTTTTCATTGTAAAAACCAAGTTTTGGCAAATTTTCAGCTTTCTCAACACTCTTGCATGGTTATTGCGCGCATAGTAAGATAAATCGCACGTACTCGATTTAACACCTTTGCGGGGGGCTGACAGGGTGGGTCCCACTGTTGTGGTGTCTGACCATTGGTTTTCAGTTTTTTATTGTTAAAACTAAGTTTTGGCAAATTTTCAGCTTTCTCAAAACTCTTGCATGGTTATAACGCGCATAGTGAGAGAAATCGCACGTACTCGATTTAACACCTTTGCGGGGGCTGACTGGGTGGGACCCACTGTTGGGGTGTCTGACCATTGTTTTTCAGTTTTTCATTGTAAAAACCAAGTTTTGGCAAATTTTCAGCTTTCTCAACACTCTTGCATGGTTATTGCGCGCATAGTAAGATAAATCGCACGTACTCGATTTAACACCTTTGCGGGGGGCTGACTGAGTGGGTCCCACTGTTGGGGTGTCTGACCATTGTCTTTCAGTTTTTCATTGTAAAAACCAAGTTTTGGCAAATTTTCAGATTTCTTAAAACTGTTAAATTTTTTCGATTTTTTTGATATCTTTGCGTGGGGGCTGACTGGGTGGGTCCCACTGTTGGGGTGTCTGACCATTGCTTTTCAGTTTTACGTTGTAAAAACTACGTCCTGTGAAATTTTCAGCTTTCTCAAAACTGTTAAATTTTTCGGTTTTTTTGACATCTTTGACAGGTCACCAAAGCCAGGTGTCCCGACGTCAGACCTGCTGACTCTAGTATATTCACATACACCCTAAATGTAACCAAATACCAAAATATTAGCTTTATCAAAACTGTTGCGATTTTTTGTCGCGAGCTCTCCGACTATTTGTACAATAATAAATATTGGCGGCAGTTATTTTGGAGATACAATAAATTGTAAAAACAAGAACATCAATTACATTATAATTAATTTTATTCAGAGCCTTGGTTATACCGAGAACTTATCACAATCGGCTAGTCTATTAATTTAACTACTAATTGAGCAAAGAGAGACCATTTTATTTTAGGTGGGTTATGTATATCGCAGCCGCTTCTAAATCGTGATCTTCCAGTAAATTAGTGCATACAAACATCTATTCATGCGAATACATACTTAAAACAATAGATCTATGCTGGCACTATGACTAACTCATTAAACTGATTTTAACGTTATTTCTATGGAAATAAGTAAACCTTGTGCACTGGAAAAAATATCTACTTACATACACTAGATTTACTATTTATATCTTTTGTATCATGTTCATTCACAACAACTAGACAAATTAGTTAAATTATAATCGGAAATATCTAACAAGACCACACAAAATCATGTTTTGGTGATATCTATTCATTCAGAAACGAACAAACATAAAAAATTTATTGAAACTGATATTCTTAGATCTTTGATTAAATTTATCTAAGAGTAGCAATTTTTGGACGATAGTAGTTACAGTTTAGTACATTTTATGATAAGACAGGATACTTTAATAGGAAATTTCAACTAACCATTTTAATAATACATACAAATAAAAAACTATGCGATTGAGATACATAGGTACTTCGAACCGAGTTTCAAGTATTCAAAACATTGTGACTTAACCTTCATATTACAACAACCTCAGATCTGTGGCGTACATTCTATTGATATTTCCTATTTGTGTTTTTCTCTTTAAATGACGGTAACAATTAACCACTGACCAGAATATATACCTACCGAAACAACACCGATAATGATAAGTTTATTATGAAAAATTAATTTATGATTATTTACAAATATTTTGTGTGATGCATTATTAATGCCCGAGAATTACACGAATAAGGCCAACATTCCAAATATATAATTCCTTTATTATTTCAATTATGTAGTATTGTGATCGATGTAAAAAAAATTGACTACCATGGCTTTTTTCATATTTCATGGCTAGTAGACACCAAAATAATGCACTCCGTCCGAACATCAACCGCCATACGCAAAGTCGCTTGTGGGCTCGTACCCAGCGTTGCCGCACGCCAATAATTAAAAGGACCACATTTTCACCAAAATGGTCTAATATAAAAAAATAAAGGATCACAGATTTTATTCAAAAAAATTTTGTGTATTTAAAAATTAGCAAAAATGTATTTAATCAGAAAATAGAATCATGAGCTAGTCGTATTTCCCAGTAGGCGAAGTAGCGTGTACTATACCCCAACTAGCAAGCTAACTATTTATCGAAGCTATTCTCGTACATCGATAAAGCTTCGATAAGGTCTTACCGAACTAATCTGGCGCACATTTTCCCATGTTTCAATAGCCAAGCACCAACAGTTGGTATAAGGCCTTATCGAAGCTGTTCCGTACGGAAGCAAAAAAAAACGAAAAATAATTTTTCAAACATTTTCTTAATACTAGCCTCTGGAAAATCAAAATGGAAGTTTGTTTGCTAGTTGGGACGTTAAAAGAAGTTCGGTTAAAAGCCTTATATTACCCAGTTGTTCAATAGAAGACCATACGAACTAAAATTTTGATAAAAGTCGTATTTTAAAATATGGGTTTATTCGTAAAAAGAAGTACCACTGGATAAAAAAGGACCAAAATTAGACCAAACGGACCAAATATGGCAACGCTGCATCGTACCTCTAAAACCCTATAAGGATAGTATATTCCGAGGTCTTTTCAGTGGAAATTTCATGACACATTTTCGCAGAAACCATTTATCCAGACTTTCTACAAAAGACCCGTTCTTTTTCAAGTTATGGACACCATAGAAATACAACGTTGAGATATAATAGATTTACTAATACTGATGACTGTCGTAGAGTGCCTTTTTCATAATTTATTAATTATAATTTTTGTTGGATTGGTGGCTTAATAGACACGTGTTGCAAAAATTAAAGTTATTGTTACAAAGTTATTATTACATTTGTACTCTGGCAGCGCGAACTATTCAGTTGTTAACCATTTTTCCTTCAAAACAATCTAATAAATTTTATTTCAATACAGCCATTGTTAGTTTTAAGTTTCCAACCATTTTTGTAGAGGAACAAGCCTGATCACAAACTATTACTACTAAATGTACATGTAATCATACGATTCACGACATAATAAATTTGAATTTGAGTATTCACTTGTTATTGGTATTAAAGTTTCCATAGAGCTGCATTGTCGTAGAGAGCTCGATATCGTCTGAAATGTTCTAGTCATTTCTCGCATTTAATAGTTACTTCTTGCGCGTCCACACAACATGACCGAATATTCTACTTGCTTCCCACAGATTGGTTACATTGTGCATTTAAAGTGAAGTTGGCAATTTTCAACATTTATTGAAACTAATTTTTTTTTTAAATAAAATATAAAAATCATTAGATACTAAATTCTTTTAGCTTAAGCAAACAGTGTCTAGATCAACATGATCCCTTTTTTGCATAAAAGTGCAATATTTTTGAAATCACAATTTTAATTATGAAACTTTGCAATACAAGAGTATGCAACTTTTGTAGGTGATAAAAGGACGAATAAAAAATTAAAATGAAACTGACATTTTTATAATGGTGTTTACTGAGAAAAACTACATTGAGGTTTTGAAGTAAATACCTTTAGTTCGGGTGTCTTTACAATTCGGACTGTTACATTAAATGAAACGTAACTCGAAGCTATACAGGCCTATTCAGCGCCAGAGTCACAAGTCACAAAGTAGGTGGAAAGTCACAATTAATTCAAAATTGTGCAAAGTTCCTATATGTAAGACATTTCTGACAGTTGTTTCCATCTTTCAAAAAAATTGTTCATATTTTAATGACAATCATTTCTGACAGTTTCTTCATCGCAATGTCGGAGCAAAAAAATTTCTGGGTTACAGTACATGTTTGTCTATTTTGTACGCCGCACAGTGGGGTATTTATACGAAAAATGTGGCCAAAATATATTTTTAATTTTTTTTGGCTTAAAATGATGTGATAAACTTTGCGTAATTTTGCATTTTGGTGCAAGATGCTCATATACTCGTATATTCACTTTTTTTTCAAGGCAATTTCTCTCATTTGTTCTTTTTTTAGACCAACTTTAGTTTACCTTTTCCACTACCTTACCGACAACAAGGCGATTTGAATTCTTTCTTTTCCAGATGTTCTTTAGGCTCCTTTCCTGTTATACACTAATAGTTCTACATTAAGTCATTTTCGAATCCTTTTTACACCCCCTTTCTTAAATTTCTTTAATCACGACTTAATCAAAATAATGAGTCATAAAACAAAATGACGCAAGTTTGCGCAAGATTTTTTTTTTATCAGTTAGCTAATGAACTTGATCATAACTTGTAATCATTATTTTTGCGCCATCTGACGGGAGGATATAACTGAAACACTAATGTTTTGCAAAATGAAAATAAAAATTTTAGTTTTTAGACGTGTTTCTTTAAACGTCTAGAAAGAGCAATAATGTTAATTTCAAATAAATATTTTTAGATCAAAAATATAGTACTATACATACCTTGAACTTGCAAATCCATCACAATTGCCTTAAATTGTCCACCCACTAAACAATTACTGCGGTAAAGAAAAAAGCCTTCTAAAAAAAAATTTCCGGCGTTCGCAACGAGTGACTTTCGACAGGCTTTACCGTTAGTAGAACGGTATGAAAAAAAAAATAGTGCCACATGACGTCATAACTAGTTGACTTCTTGGAAAAATTATAGACTTTGTCGTCAGCTTAAATTTTTAATTTGGACTTTTGGCCAGCTTTTTAACACCAAGTGCGCCGCAGCTACACACTTACACTAAGCCAACTAACCCAACCAGAGCCTATTAGAAAAAATTTGGTTACTACCAGGCGGGCGCAATACCGTATACATACGTACACATAAAATTGCCGAAGTAAATTCACACGTATTCCACACAGAAAAAACCGAATTTATCGTGAGAGCAGAACCCGTCTAACCGGTCTAACCAGTTTCCCCTTTCTTCTTAGCTCCCACTTTGCCGTTGCAACTACCGAAAAAACGCGCACACATTGACATTTTTCGGTATTTATTCCCCTCCGTGTCAAAGATCGTTATATCCGATGATCGCCGAAGAAAAGAAAATACTTGTTGCGCGAAATAATTTGTTAAAAAGTGAATGAAAATGGTCTTAAAAAGTTTCGGAAAGTTACGTGTGAGGTGCAAAAGTGAATATATTTTAAAAAAACAGCAAGTTTCCGTTGGTGTTTTTTAGAAATACGGACAAAAACAATGAAAATTAAGTGCATTGTGTGCGGCCTAAAAGGCCAAGAAAAAAGAAATCTGCGGGAGTTTCTTTTTTCCGGTAAGTGTAAGATAAAAAGGTACAGTAATCCTGGCAAATGCAATAAGTGTTTCATTCAGAAAAGGTAAAAAATTACCAAAATTCGACTTCGGTCCCCTTAGTTTCAAACATCCGCCACGATTACTTGTGCTTTGCGAAAGGCGTACTTAATTTTTTTTAAAATTTAATATGAGCCGTTGATTTCAAAAAAGGAAAAGGTCGATTTTTAAAAAAAAAAATTGTTGTGACATTGTAATGGTGTTTTATACAACACAAAGCAACTTTCTGAAAATCTATTGAAGCCATTGTTTCATTACACTTTTAACAAATACCAGTAAATTATCCCGAAAGTTAAGCGTGTCATGCCTTAAGCATGTCGATTTAAAAACGAAAGTGACTTTTTGTTTAAAGTGTAATCTCAGTTTGCCTAGTAGTGAACGCTTAAGATTGAAATAGTGTAAAGCTATGGTTTTAGTGCGAGTCATCCAGGGCATGGATGCTTCGAAAGAGTGTGTTCTTTTTATTGTAATAATATAAATAATAACAATGACTGTACGAGTGCCGTTCGAAAAGTAACTTAAGTCACACACACACAGAGCACGCGTACATCAAAAAGTGTATGATGGCTGTTAAGTTCAGTCTTTTGTATGAGGGCTGTCAAAATTTTAGCCATTTTGGATGCTTAGCTTTGTTTTGGTGGTGGATTGAATACGACGTGCTTAGTGTTTTTTAAAATGGAAAAAAAAATGTCGGTCAGTGATAAAACATTTTTATTTGGCAGGGAAGAAAGCGACCGAAATTCATCAGATTTTGCAAGAAGTTCATGGCACATCTACTCCTTCGTTACCAACTATCAGTTTCAGAGTAAACGAATTTAAACGTGACCGTACTAGCATCGATGACGAACCCCGCCCTGGACGTCCAAAAACGGCCACAAACCAAAAATGATCAATAAGGTACATGATATCGTATTAGCCGATTGACGACTGAAGGTGGTCGAGATAGCAGAGCCTGTGGGCATCTCAGCTAACAGCGTCTGGACAATCCTACATGAGCATTTGGGTATGTCAAAGCTATCGGCGAGATGGGTGCCGCGTTTGCTGACTCCGGACCAAACGCGAAATCGTGCCGTTACTTCAAAAATTATTGAATTATGCTACGAGTTGCTTTCGCACCCACTTTATTCTCCAGACCTGGCCCCCTGCGACATTCTCTAGTTTCCGAATTTGAAAAAATCATTGGCAGGAAAATGATATGGGTCATCGCTGCCACAGAGGCCCATTTTGAGGAGTTATCAAAAACGTATTATACGGAAGGGTTAAAGAAGCTGGAGCATCGTTGAGAAAAGTGTATTGAGTTACAATGAGACTATGTTGAAAAATAAATAAAAACTTTTCCAATAATCAAGTGTTTTCATGCCGACTTAAGTTACTTTTCGAACGCCCCTCGCATTCATATAAAAATTAAAATTTTGCTCGACGGCTCACACCACGTTCAAGGGAACGGGTTTCGCCAGAAAATTGAAGTTTGGTAGTTACATTTAGATACGCATATCCGTATTTTAAGTACAGTAAGGTGATGCGCAGATTTCTTAGACATTTTTTCAGGAAATATTCAAGTGAAAGAAAATTAAAAAAAAGTTTTGGGGTTTTTTTTTTATTTGAGTAATTTTTTAAACTCGACTGTGGCCTTTATCAATGTACTATGAAAAACCATAATTCTTGAAAAGTAGGGATGTATAATTTTAAATCTGGTAGCGTAGTCTCCAGTAGCTCAATGGTCTATGGTAATGATATGAATGTTTTTATAAGTAACCCCGCAAGAAAATTTGTTGAGAAAATTGCTTCCTATGTCAATTTATTAGAATTATTTTTCTCCTGCTGTTATACCCTAGATACACTGCTTGTATACAAATCATGATATTGAAATCACGATATGCGATACAAGGTACCATGATACACAGCCCAAACAAGTTATACTTTGACATTTAGCAAAGACAAAATTTCCATTTTCATTGCTAACAAAGATTTGTGCAAAGTGGACACACACCACACAAAAAAGTTTAAAAAAACTCTCAAAAAAATTTAATTTAGGAAGAATATAAAAATCAGCAACTGTCATTCATTCAAATTTCAGTTGATTTTAGTAACAGATGGCGCTGATGGCAGGCGGCATCAGCTAAAAGAAGGCTATATCAGCTCAAATTATCGAATTTGTATACAAGGAAAAAGCTTGGATATTACGTTAATATCAGCTCGTTGACGTACTATATGCGCTTTATTGGGTGATACACTGGTGATATTGACGATATCATGATTTGTATACAAGCAGTGTATCTAGGGTATTACTTACTTTTATGCATATCTCCTTACCTACTAACTAGATCCACTGTACAAATATACTAAAATCAACAAGAAAAGTATTTAAAGGAGAACTATACATTGCAAGGACATTATTGTTGAAGCCCGTAAATTTCAAAAATTCGATGATAAATCTAGACTGTTTATTAATTATTTTCAAAATTCTAATGTAGAAGAAGATACAGAAGTGTTTTGGCAAGATCTTTTCTGTGCCGAGATAGGTCTGGGTGTAGGTAAGAAGGCCTTTGTAACCTAATGTCATTTTTTATTTAATAGGTCTGTTCCTTTTGCATACTCAGTATACACTAGTGTACACTTTTTGCCCGAAACCTGTTCTTTTTGTCAGTGTGACGTCAGAGATGGCTGTTCTTTTTGCCGGTGTAATTTACACAGAGTACACCTTTCTACACTAGGTCGGGAGCAGGTGCAGTTTCAGTGTACTTTACACTCTGTCAAATTGACGCGAACCATAACCTCCGATTGGGAGCCAGTTGTGCGGTTCAATTTTTAGATGTGTTTAAATAGTGTTTTAGACTTTTTATAAGTGAAATTTAGTTAAATGTTTGTGATGTTGTGATATTTGTGAAATAGCTGACATGAATTCTCATACGGCGACTGTGGTGCGAGATTAACAGCTGTTATTTTTGACAACCCGACAGTACATTATACACTGAAGCGTTCTTTTTGCGTGATCTATACCCTGCACTTTTTCTGACAGATGACAGTTCAGTTCAGTGTAGATAGCTCGAAAATGTGAAAATCCCCCCAAACAAATAGAACGAACCTAATATCTTGAACTTCCTACATTCATCCGCAAATGTCGAAAATGGTTTCTCATAACCATACAAAAACGAAAGCCAGGAATTTAATTGAAATTTAATGAACACTTAGTTCCACATGTAAGATAGTGATAGGAAGATAAACAAATTCTTGAATCTTCAATTCTTCAATCTACCTATAAAACCTACAATACGTATACGACATCCTGGCCCGATCAATCGATTAATTGATAAGAAGACATCAATTAATCGATTGATCTTTATCGAACATATAATTGATCTTGCAACAATCGATTGTTGAGCAATCGATTCCCACCCCTAGAAACCCTATATTCATATTGCAGTTAGAGCTAAAGTAAACAAGGAGTGGGTAGGCATCTAGTTTATACCAAAGAGTATGAAATAGAGGTGAAGCGCCCATATAAACTCCATAGAAAAACGGTATCGAGTTTCAGCACCTCCACAGTCTCAGCCGGTTGCTAAATTTTGGATTTGGTTCGTATGTGCGTTAAATTTTGTATTGGATAATAGGTGAATAAGCTCTGTGGTATTAATTTAACCGAACAGAATTCTGATTATAAGCTACAAATAAATAAAAATAAAGTATTTAAATAAATTCGCATAAGTGGTCGGGCGGGATTAAAATCTACACCTGTGAACCGTTCCCTCCCAAATTTTGCATGGACATTCTCGAGACTACCGGTCACCTTGAGAACATAATTATATATTCCCAAAATTAGTGGTTCGCGAGTTATACATTTCAGTTTTTTAATAAGTTGAATCAGTTGAACCTGACTTAGAATTAAAAATTTACAACAGGCAGTCGTAGCCGAGCGGATAAGGCGTCTGACTAGAAATCAGATGATTCCCTCTGGGACTGGGAGCATAAATTCGAATCCTGCCGACCGCAAGCATGTGCGATTTTTTTTTTAAATTTATTTGTTACGATTTTACTACCGGCTGCGAACACGTGACGGGAGTAACAGAGGCGATGACACCAGTGGCGTAGCGTCCATGGAAGCAAGGGAAGCATTGCTTCCCTTACACTTTTCTGGAAAATAGTAGTATATCTAAAATACGTTTTCTAAATCGCGCAGAAAAATCGTAACATTTTTTTTTTATTTCAAACATGTTCAGAGTCTAAATAAAAGTTCCAAAGAAACTACACGCAAACATCGCACACAGCCGACTTGGCAGCACCACAAAATAGGCAAGCGAAAAGAAACTCAGAATTACACCCCGCGGAAAAGCGATGCATGTATGAGCGTTGGAATCATTTCGCAGTAAACTCACTGTGACGTCACACACACGCTGCATGGTAGAAGCTTCGGTGGAAGCAATAAGATATTTGCTTATCTGCACAATCTGCACGGGTCGTACTTCGTACAACACATTCTTGGCTGCAGCGAAGAAGCTTGCAGCGAGCAGAGATCTGATAAGAAATAGATGCTACCAGAGTAGGATAGGAATTGAATTCTGATTGAAGTTATGAATTGAATTGTGGTAAATAGTTCAATTGTACATATTTAATTTAGTTTTTAGATTTAAGGAACTACATACTTATGGTATGTTAGGAGGCTGAAACTCGGAACTTATATGGAACTATATGATAGTGGACCTGTTTGCGAAATTGACGATAAGGTTTGAGGCGTGTGGAAGTGGAGGGGAAAGTAATGTTTTCGACGTGCTTGAAAGCTGAAGTTGAAACATTCTAAAATACGTATCTTCTGAATGGTTGATGCCAGAAGATTGAAACTTAACATAATAGGTAGCAGCTTAATCAAAAGCTAAAATTTTTGAATCTGGAGGTGATTAGGGGTCGGGGTAAAAAACTTTGAATTAGAATATCATTCGGTAAAATAGGTAAAATTTAGTTTGTGTATATAGGATATGCGGAGCAGCTTATTGAATGTAAAAAATTTTATGCGAGAGGTAGACCACAAAAGTGAGGCGATAGCCATTTTTAAAATATTTTATTTTTATTTTTCAAGAACCGTACCATATATGGGTGGTGATTTTTCATATCTCAAAAACGGCTTATAAGAAGAAAGTTGGAGCTTAGTACGTATATGAAGTAATTGAGGAAAAAAAAAAACGGTTTTTATTAGCATAGAGGATGAGTAAAATAATTGTTCGTGAAAAAGGATTTATTCCACATTTCCACGATTCGTTATATTTATATATTGGACATGCCGAAATAAATTTTACTTTTGCGGTTTCATTATGTAAGCACCTAGAAATATTTTTTTCTAGTTTTTCGATACCCAACCCCTTAGAGGGTGTAAAGTGGTTGTGTACATTTTCACGAGTTTCTATGTATTGGGTCTAATGAGATATTTAATTCACTTTTATTTCTAAAGGTTTTAAGTTGAATCGAGAAAAATCTGATGTAAGCATTTTTAACGAATTCTGAAAAACTTTTAGTATTAATGAGATCGAATTCGGATTTATTTTTATTGACTCTTCTATTGAAAAAATACGTAAATAAATAAAAAAAAAACCTGCCAATACTATGATCGAAACTTTATAATTTTTTTTGATAGAAGTCCGGAAAGCGTTTAATGACGAGCTAGGTGACTGCGACTGACAACCTAAACAACAACGTTCTAAATAGCCTCCTGTATCCCTGCTTCCCTTTGTTGAATTATCACGCCACGCCACTGGATGAAACATAATTATCGTGTTTTTGTTATAAATAAAATTAATTTGACTTTAATAAGTTGAATCAGTTGAACCTGACTTAGAATTAAAAATTTACAACAGGCAGTAGTAGCCGAGTGGGTCAGGCGGCTGACTAGAAATCAGATAATTCACTCTGGGAGCGTAGGTTCGAATCCTGCCGACCGTGATTTTTTTAAAATTTCTTTTCTACGATTTTACTACCGGCTGCGGTACACTACCGGATGAAGCATAACTATATATTCCCGAAATTGGTTGTTCGCGAGTTATTTCAACATTTGGGTGGATGAAGTATGGAGGGAGGATGGTGGATAGAGAATGGAGGATGGAGAAAAATGAAAAATAAAAAATTAAAAATTAAAAATGGCATTAATGTCTCCAGTTCCTTGAGCTGAGAAAGTGTACCCGAAAAGGGAGTAATGTATCAACGGGAGAAACAGGACCAATGGATAAACGGGAGTAAAAGGGGCGATGGAACAATGTGAGCGTAGCCGCGGTTAGTGTATTATATAATAATTTTATTTAAAAAAACTAAAATAATACATTAGGAAACTATAGATACATAAGTATAAAGCAAAGAGTATAAATTTTATAAAAGGAATTTAACAAAGCAACAATCAATTTAATTTAAGTGCAGTTTGATTTTTTTAATTTTTTTGTTCTAAATTTTAAATTAAATTTATTAAATTTTATCTATAACATTAAAATATTTTTTATCTGCATTCAGAGCTGGAAAGTTTTCGGTGTAAAGAAAGTTATGCATGCCTGCATTGCAGCTCTTTTCCGCGATAATGAATGTTCAATGCTCATACGTAAATTGCTCGTAAATGCATCTACATACGTTATGTAGTGTTTCTTCGTTAAGCTAATTAAACACATTTTTATATTTTATGATTAACTTTATTTTAACTACAGAATGTGTGTCTGTCATGTCCATAGTTCCCTGTGCCGTGATTGCTTTACTGACGGTTTCTGGAACCGTTCATCGTTAAGTTTTGTTGCAATTGCAAGTGTTGCACCTGTTTTAGGGCATCGTTTACAAATTACGAATACTCTACACGTCAGTTGCGTTGACTCTTTCCGGAGATCTGCAAAGCAAACTCTTCAGTGATTCTTACTCAATGCTCAGTCGGTGCTAGCTCAGATGCAGCATTAAATGATGAATTCACTGATGGTGAGATTGGTGAGACATCAGTATTTACTGAAGAAAATGAAACGATATTTGAATTTCAATATAAACTAATATTTTCGATTAGGTACTTACCAAATTCTCTTGCGGTTGCATCTACGTCAAGAAATACAAATTCATCGACTGGATCCTTAGTTATTTACTGTCTGTTGCTTTCTGAGAATTCGCCTCCTATAGGAACAAAGTATATTAACAATATATGTGGTACACATTATATGTAGTAAAATTCAAATTTACCAGTCTCAGCATCAAAGTTACCAGCCTTGGGAAAGTTGTCTGAAAACAGGACACTTGAAAATGCATGCTGCTAATTCGCAAATTGGATGCATTGCCAGCTATACCTGCGAATGACATCCATTTCAAACGTCTAAAAGTAAAAAAAAATGGTATATTGTTTTAACTTCGATAAATATACTCACCTTGATAATTCTTTCGGCAAAATAAAAAACGGAACAACTATATTAAAGTACATACTATAAAGTTGAGATCTTGAAAAGCCTTATTATCTTCCTATTAGTTTTTTTAGTATGAAATTTTTTTAAATACAGTAGGTACCGCTTATTGTAATAATTTTTTGACCAACCAAAAACAATAACATTAATGCAGTTATGACACTGGTTATTTTTGCGGCTTTAAAGCGGCTAGTAAATCCAAATGGAGAGGGATACAAGATGTAACATACAATTTTGACTTTGGTGTGAGAGAGATAGTCCGTATAGCTATAAAGTGAGTACTGTGAAAAACTAGCCGCTAAATAGCCGCTACATAGCCGCTACATAGCCGCTACATAGCGCATTCGAACAGTGTTTCGTAACATTCTAGCACTTATTACAAGAAAAATTCTGCTTTTAGTGGAGTTTTGAACTGCTACAGACTTGTTTTTAACAGTTCGGTACATGTAAATTGTGGAAAGTGCCATGTTATGTTATAAAACACGCTAATTTCGGTATTTTTCTTAACAATGCAGTTGTTAATGTTGTTTACTAGATGCCGCTAGAGTCGGAAACAGTGATATCTCTGTCTTTTAATGTTGTTCGCCTTGTCGCACGATGGGGCCTTTGTTGCACTTTTATTGCACTTAAGAAATAGCCACTAAATAGCCAGTGTCATAACAGCATAACCGTTTTATAACAATAGACGAACGAAAAACTAATGTTTGTGGAGAATGGAACCAAACTGTTTTGATTACAAAATCCGGATTGTAACATTATCCGGGATTAAAATAAGCGGTATCCACTGTAATTAGTAAACAACACGACTCCTATTCGTTGAAACGAGACGTTCACCCTTTGATTATGTACCTAAAAGGATTGGACATACCCCAATAAATAAAAATCTGCCAACAGTCTGGGCGCAACTTTATTATTTTTCCGGCAGAAGTTCAGAACGCGTTCAATTCGGGGATGCAGTGTATGTTACTATGTAACTGAAAACCTAACAAAAAGTTCGGGAAGCGTTTAGAAAAGGGTGTAACATATGAATTAAATAATTGGGTCATATTCCGGGATGCGGTCTAGAGGTTGAAAAAAACAAAACTTAAAAATAGGTGATTATCAATCAAGCCTGGGGAAGTGAAAAGATATTCGATATCTGATCAGACCTGAGAAATATGGTGGAATTCATGAAAAAGTATACAACCAGTTTACACCCTCTTAGGGGTTAAATTTCAAAAAAACTTGAAAACACATTCTAGGTATTCATATGAAGAACCCGTAGAATAAAAATGAACTCAATATTTCGAAAGACCTAGTAGATATGACGAAAATCGTGAAAATATATGCATTTTATATTAACCGATATTTTTTTTTGCCCCCCCCCCTTCTGAACGCCAATGAATATTTGAGTTTTTTTTATCGGAATTACTTTTCTAGTTAATTTACATATACGTACCGAGTTTCAACTTCCTAGCATAAGCCGTTCTGAAGTTAGGGAAAACACCCCCCACCACCGTACCATACTACCCCTAAAACAAAATGTATTTTTCCACCATGCCACTACTATAGCTTTATCTAAATACCAAGTTTCAGCTTCCTATCATTATAGATTCTTAAGATATAAGCATCGGAACTTTTTCTTTCTCACCCTTCCCCACCCTCACCCTCTACACCCACACCCCCATACTTTTTTTCCCTACTAGGGTTCTATTAGGCCTACTTCTGGTAAAAATTTGAAGCATCCCTCTTACACTGTTATTGAGATATGAAACGTGTTATTTTTGAAAAATTGTTATCCCCTCCACTTACGTACTCCCCCGCCCCCTTCAAAGATTTTACTTTGAGCAATCTTTATTTATCAAGCTTTATATCCAAACCGAATTTTGTTATTCTGGTAACACTGGTTTGGGAGATATCGTAATGTTAAGTATTTCAACCCCCACCCCCGTACGCCACTACCCCCACCCAAAAATTTTGTTTCAAACTACTCTCCTAGTATAACTACAGATATTTGTCAAGTTTTAATTGCTTGCTATTAACGGTTTATGAGATATGGATTTTAGAATGTGTCGATCTCGACCTTTTTGCGTTTTGGGCGCATTGCTTCCCCCTCCACTCCACACCCCTTCACAAATATCATCAATTTTTCTGCAAATGAGTCCACTATCAAAGCTTTATAGGAATTCCAAGTTTCAGTCTCCTAACATAAGCGGTTGCTGAGATCTAGAAACCAACATTTTTCGTCTAAAACGCTCCCCCCACCTTCCCCCTCACACCCGAACCCCTGAAATTAATGTCAATTCAAGGGGTCTACCCAGTCTATTCCTAGAAAAATTTTTAATTTAATAGCTCCACTGGTTTGAGAGCTACGAGCCTTCAAAGGATTTTGGCGGTCGACGTACGGCGTACGGCGGACAGACGGAGTGAAAATTTTTATTGCTTTTTTCGTGTCTACTAGTCATGAAACGTGGACAAAAAATTTTGAGGGCAGCAAATTTTTTTTTTTAAAAATCGATAACAATACTGTATTATTACTAATAAAGTAATAGCCAAATTGTTCTATGCGCATGTCGAAGTAAAAGCTGCATTGGCTTACGTATCTGATTATTTTAGGGGCAAACATTTTGGCGGGCATTTTAAATTTTTTTTGCATATATTAAATATTTTGCTAAACATACAGTTGTCACGATCACCTAACGAAATTAGCCTTACAAATTCGATCAAACATCCAGATTCAAAATTTCATGACCATAGGTCAAGGCGTTTTTATCATCAAAGTTATCATGTTAAAGGACAGACGGGCGCGCGAATGGACGTCAAGCGCATTTAGAGATCGAATCCCCAAACAAGCACAAAATAATATAAGTTTTTTTTTGGTCTGAGGCTTCGCTGTTTTATTATATGTATGTATATGTACATATTTACCTATGATCTGGTATGATTCTGTAACTAAAATCTCGGCGAAATACCAGAAACGAGTAGCTTTATCAAATACGTACTTTTGCGCACTACACCAAATTTCGATATATCGTTAGACTTATTTTTAAAAATAATGCAATCATTTTTCTATTACTAAAATTAATGAGAAGGCTATATCGTTGTGAACTCAAGGGATACTAGTAATCGTAAAGATTTCTTTCGATGCAAATAATTTATACAGGAATGTGTATTTTAATAAATATTTATTTTCTAAATACAGTTGCATATTCGACATGTTACATGTTACCTTTGCAACGCTTTTGGATGACCCAAATGTAACGTTATTTTGCTACGCCAATGGATCCGAGATCCAAGCCGTTCAGGTTACCATGACAACCAATAAAAATAAACAACAAAATATTCCTACGTAATTATTTTAAGTGTGTTTTTGACACGCAAGATCCCTTGGCATCCTTGGATACCTGGTATGTACTGACCAAATAATTTTGGTCTCTATTTTTTTCGGGCATTTACACCGGGGGTCCTATCCTTAGCTACTTAATCAAAACGTTCACCCAATAAACAATTTGACGTTTATTGCAAGGAGTATGAGATTTTAAAGCATTTACAGTTTAATGTTTTTAGAGGGTAGTAGTCAACTGAGAAAAGAGATTGCGCCGCTTTTCGAATACGGCCCGCTTCCACTCTATCTCATTCTCTTTGATTTTTACTTCCTAATGCCATGTTTATATCATGTCCTATCCTTAGCTACCTGATCAAAGCGTTCACCTAATAAACAATTTGACGTTTATTGCAAAGAGCATGAGAGTTTAAAGCATTTACAGTTTAATGTTTTTAGAGGGTAGTAGTCAACTGAGAAAAGAGATTGCGCCGCTTTTCGAATACGGTCCGCTTCCACTCTATCTCATTCTCTTTGATTTTTACTTCTTAATGCCATGTTTCCACTGCCCGAAATCTCGCGATTTATAGAAATGTGTTTCCATTACATTAATATATTTAATTTGACTTTTAATAATTTACCAGCTGATTGTACACTTTTAACTTAATTTGTAAGATTTTATAATTTTTAGTAATGGAAATTTTTACTAAAAAAATCATATTATTCAATTCCAAACCCTGCATTTCCAGCATAAGTAATTTGAAAAATTTACTTGCAATATTTGACAATAAATATTGTAGTGAAATATCAACGTGGATAAACAGAATAGTTAAAATATTAAATTGGTCAATATTAATAAAAATTATTCCTCGAAGCGTGTGAAGAGACTAAATTTTAATTTCATAGTTTAACGCATTATTAATTTATTGTACATTCGAACAACTTGACGTACGACCAATAACCGATTTTACAGTTTTCAATTACATATAACCAAACATATCACAAGAAAACTGACAACTCAAAAATGGAGTAATCGAGAAATAACACAATCAAACAAACAAAATTTTAGATAAGTATGTATTTTTGACCATAAATTGTATCATATTCTATATAATAATACTATGGATCTGCAGATTAGTTCTTCTAGAATATTTGGCGCTACCAGGTATTATTAATAGTTTTGGTTGATTAATTTGCGAGTTAGAGATGTGACGTTTTCCATGCAAGTTAAGGAACACAATACCTATTTATCACTGACATAACTGACATAAATAAGCATTTTTTGAGTTATGTATCTTTTTTTGCCGAGGTGCGATACACCTATAACTTCATGTCGCCCCGAGAGTCCGATCTATGGGCTCAAAACTTTTGGGCGCGATCAAAATTTTTGATATCTGAATTATTTCGTTTAGAGTTTAACTGTTTTAAAAGAGATATGCATATACAAGCAGTTTTAATTTTTTCCCACAAAGTGTAAATTTTGTACAAATTACTTTTGAGTAAAAACAAAGTCCGAGCTTACTTCTACATAAACCTACTACCATACAAAAAGTCATCAAGACAAGTATTCAATAATATCTTCCGGTAACTTTTGAATGCTTCAATCTAGGAATTTGAAATATTGTATACATTAATTTTTAAATGACTCCAAGAACCTCAACCTAACCTAAGTCCTTGAACATGGAAAATGTTACTTTCGGTAATTTACCATGTTCTAAATGTGCAATTGAACACTGATGATATTTTTTTTTAGATTTCGAGTATAATTTAAATAGGAGTCCTTAATAAAGGACAAACTACATTTGCATTCCTTATTTTACTTTATCCACAAGTATAATATAAATCGTAGTTGAGTATTTCATCTAGAGTATTATACGATTGGCTTGCAGTATATTTTCAATTTGCTCTTGTCGAGACGCTAATTACATTCATAGCCCGTATGATTTAAAGAATAGAAGATATGTATGTATATGTACTGTGTCGTAGTAGAAAGGTAAACATACATACATATATCTCAATAGATTCCATCTTAATGGTACTGTCTACAAATATCAACCTGAAAAAGGTTTCCAGGCTTAGAAAAATTAAGTACAAAAAGCCCAAAAAAATTGTATAATCTTTCATAGTCTTATGTTTACGTGTTAAAAAATGTAGCAAGACTACGATTACATCGGATCTCGCTTCTTAATGCCTCATCTTATTATTTACTTCCACCTGTTGACTATCTTGCGCGAACTGATCATCTTATAAATTGGCGGACAACGCTCATGTCGAGTTATTTGGTCGTTGCGTCCGTACGTATTGTTTTGACACTCGCTCAGGTAAGATAGTTCTTCACCTGATGGTGAATCTAGTGAGCAATTGTTGTCTTGTTTGTTCAGAACGCGGGTAAATAAAAATCGTTGCCTATAGAAAGTGATGGATTGTTTTTAAATTCGGTTGGTTGTTAATAAATGCAAAAATTAAATAATAACAGACTGCATTTGGTGTTTTTGTGGCGGACATTAGTTTATTCGAATAGTTTATTTTTGTTAAAGAATTTGTAAATTTTTAAGTGATCTCACCCGCGATTAACCTACACCTTTCGGTCTAAGCAAAATTGGAATAATATTTATTTAGAACTGTTTTTATGTAAGTGGAAAATAACTTAATTTACACTCAATACACACATTGTTCTTAAGTTTTTTTCAATATTTTCTTTTGCAATTATGATCGCTTACGTAATTTGCCTTCTTGGCGTTCAAGTCGCACCCAGTGTAATAGCTGAAACATGTTAATTTGTAATTGACGTACGCGTTTTCTTTTCTCGTACGAAAATTGTGCTAACCGCCGAGTTGTGAATTATGAGATGTCGAGGAAAACAGGTTGGGGACTGTTAAGGTGGAACAAAGATGTATTTTTTTTTATTTTCCAAATGTCAATTATGAACATTTCTGGACAGTAAGCAAAGTCTTGATGGTCCGGATGTTATAGTGTTTTGGGCGATTGTCAAGTAACAATGGAAATTGTTTGACTTAATTGTTTCAAATTCCTAACTTCTTATGTATAGTACATAGGTTATAACTGTGTGGTTTACGCAGAGGTTTTTTTTTAGAAATTTTCCACCTGAGCTATTCTAATTAAATTCATCTCCCAAAGGCCAAGGTTAAATTTTGGATTTTTTTTTGGAAACCGATTATTTGAAGAAGGATTTTTGTCAAAGAACATTTTACGATTTGATTAGTTAAGTGGTTATTGTTTAGTGGGAGTTCACGGATATATTCATATATATGTATAATAGTAATAAAATAAACATCTGCAAATTTAATGATACAATAAAGGGATTCAATCGAGTCAGGAATGCGTGAATCCGCCGGATGTTATCGACTTTGCCGCCACTTTCAATGTAATGCAAGCCAATCGTATGGTAGTGGAGACCGAGGACAATTGAAACATTTTCGATTAGTGATTTTTTTTCCAAAGCGGCTATCGCAATTTTCTAATATTTTAAAAGTGTTATAGAGAGTGCATATGGTAGACTCTACTTTATATTTTAATTGTTTCGTTTATCTACAGAGAGATATTTTAAAAAATATTGAAGTCGTCGACATGTTTCAAATGTCCCCGTGGCCTGGGACGGTTGAAACATATACCTGGGACAATTGAAACATTCAGGCCTATTCAGGATCAGAGTCTCATATCAAAAAAGTCTCAATTAATTCAAAATGCATACAATATTGAGACTCTCGACCTACTTTGTGACTTGTGACTCGGTCCTGAATAGGCCTGATTATTTGGATTAAATGTAATATGTATTTATTGTAATCCAAAATTGTCATAATTAGTCAGATTGTTAAAAGTGTGTAACATTCGTGATGTTAGAACTGGTTCCTCGTGAAAGACTTGTTGTTTGAGGGCAGCGAATTGAAAGTTAGTATGGATTTATCTTTCATGACTACAGAAAACCATGGCTGAAGGACGCCATAAAAGTTCATCGTCATGTTTGTTACATGTTTAAGGAGTATTTAAAGGACAATGGGAAGGCTAATTCGTGAATTGAAACAGGTTTCGACTGTTTCCACTTTTAGCACAGCAGATTTCGATCTAAACACCCGATTGTTTTCTTAACTTCGTACCAGCGTTTGAATTTAAACCATTGCAACCACTGGCGTAGTAAGGTTTGGGGAGGGACCCTCCCCCCCCCCCCCGATATGATTATTTTTTTTTCATCATCAGCACGAAAAAGCTAGAATGTTGGAGCGTAGAACGAAGGTCTGTGATGCCATTTTAGTACTGCTTGATTAGTGTTAGTCTCCAATATAGGTACTATAGTATAGTGCAGGGGTGGCCAACCCAAATAATCTTGCATGCCACTTTGGAAATGCATCATAACTCATATTCGATTTTGATACACCATAAACAGTTTTTTGAAGTGAAACGTACATTGTAAAGAAATATATTATATAACACTAAAAATTAAATATAAAAAATATAAAATATAAGTAGGTATAAATGAAATAAAATAAAAATGATATCATTAAAAAATATTTTTGATGAATGTTTTCACAGTACATTTCGAATTGATTGATTGTTTGATAAAGGACTCAGTCGAAACGTCACACAAAATAAATTTAACAGCATTCACCGGAAAACCTTGTATATTCAAAAAATGTTTATTTTACTACTGCGATATTTGTTTCTCCACTCTTTCACTTAGTGTTTGCAAATCGATCTCAATTTGGCTATTTGCCATCGTAATTGGTGTTGCAGGTTATCGTCCGTCATATTTGAGCGTGTTTTGTTTTTGGTAAACTTCATTTTCGAAAAAAAACCTTCGCAGGTGTAAGTTGAACCAAAAGCGCTAACAAATTTTTGTGCCAAATTTCTCAAATTGGAAAATTTGTCTTTTGTGACGTAAGTGTTATAAAAATCTATTTTTGATTCTGATGTTTCAAAAATGTGTTTTAATTCAATATTGTCAACCAACCAGTTTTATTTGGAGATATTCTGGGGCCGACTCGATTTTAACATGAAAGGGAGATGAATACATTTCAAAAAGTTTGTTGTATTTGTCTAGCTCTAAATTACTAAATCGGCTTTCAAAAGCAGCAGTTTTCTTATTTCTTTTGCATATTTGATGTTATTGTTACATTTTGATTTCTTGTATTCTTTCAACATTGGAAAGTGGTGAGCGTTATTACTTTTCAACTGCAACAACAACAATTTCTTCTGAAATGCTTTGATGTGATTAAATGTATCGATTATAAGGTTTTCTTTTCCTTGCAATGATATATTTAATTGATCTTCGATTTTTTCCCCGATCCCCTTGAGATCCCAAGTTAAGTTTTTGGTATGTTGTGTAAAATAATAACCTATAAAATATAAAAAAACGCATTTTGAGATATTCAAGGATAAAGGACAAAATCCTTTTTCTTGAAAAAAGCCTAGAACAACTCGAAGATCTCGAACAACTCGAACACTTTGAACCACTTGAACACTGCGAACAACTCCAACACTTCGAACAACTCGAATACTGCGACCAACTTCAACACTTCGACCAATACTAGAAAAGCTAAGATCTACACAAACAACTGTCGAACCAAATTGAAGAGTTTAAATGAAAGACCGCTCGCTTAGAATTCTGATATGCAACTAATTTTATTTATTATCTTACTTAACTTAAAGCTAGAAAATTACAAAAATGATATTCAGCGAGAGTTTGAGTATTATGAATTTATCGTATCTGTGGTCATCAGTTCCCATGCCTCGTAGCCGTTAAAAGGAGTCTGGTTTCGTCTAGGCGACGAAGAATGGGACATGATGACACCTAGCGTCTGGTAACATTTAAGGTGATGGGCATTAGGGCGTTATACAACAACAAACAAATTTTAAAAGTGGCAAAGTATGATGATGGTTCAAATACTACGTTAATAAAACAAAAGAATGATTTGATATATGTTACTTAGGTAAAAATACATATATGCCGATTCGTTCATTCTCCCCGGCCTTGAGTGATTGCACTCAAGCTTCGAAATCCACGTTAAAGCTGCAGCTATCGCTCCTTCAGGGCCCTCGAGGGGCTGGTTTTGGACGTTGATCTGGCGTAGCCGAGATTTTGATAGTAAATGCCCGGGTTTGGTTCGAACCTTGTTATTTCGAATGGATTTGCGAGACACATGGGTAATGTCAAGCAGGTTAACAACATTATCATTACTGCCGTTCCAATTGTGAGGCGTGGTTTCTTCTGTGGTCGTAGATTCTTCGCAGTAGATTGGACAGATGATGATGATGTAGATGCTTGTGGACACATTTGAGTGCTGTCCGTAGTCTTACTCGCGGCTGTTGTCTCAACTTCATCGCTTGTTGAACATTCCTCCAAGGGGAGCGGAGAAAGCTTGTGTGTCGGTCGCCGAAAAATGCCATTTGTGGTCCGCACATCTACAACTCGAACTAGTCCGTCATGCCCAGGCATGGTGGCGATCACTCTTCCTAGTGGCCAAGTCAGTGGAGGCCGATTTTCCTCTCGTATGATGACCATGGTTCCAGGTTTTACATTTGTCACTTGCTTGTTCCATTTGTGGCGATGTTGCAGAGTTTTTAAATATTCAAGTGTCCATCTTCTCCAGAACTCATTCTTCAGATGTGCTACTAGTTTCCAGCGGCTTAACAAACTAGTCTTCAGCGGCTGGGCCATGGTTTCAACAGAAGCGTTCAGTGGTTCGCCAATCAAGAAGTGCCCAGGGGTTAAGGCGCTCAAGTCATTTGGATCTGAAGAGAGTGGTGTGAGAGGTCTCGAATTTAAAATGGCTTCGATTTCCACGACTACCATCGTTTCTTCGTAGGTGAAGGAAGCTGCTGCCAGCGTACGCTGTAGTAGGTATTTGACAAATTTTACGGCTGCTTCCCAAAGACCCCCAAAGTGCGGAGCCCGTGGCGGTATCATCCGAAAATCAGCTCCCTTGAGATTGCATTCGTAGGCTATTTTCTCGGTCGCCTTGGTCGCTTCTAAGAAGTCTCTTACTTCTGAAAGCTGGTTTTTGGCTCCGACAAAGTTGGTTGCGTTGTCGCAGTAGATGGTTCGACAGTGGCCACGCCTAGCCATGAATCTCTTTAGTGCTCCTAAAAAGCCTTCAGACGATAGGTCAGTGACCAACTCAAGATGTACCGCCTTCGTTGAAAAGCAGCAAAACACTGCAATGTACGATTTTTGTGGTCGCTTACCACGTGTTTTGAAATGTGTCCATATTGGACCGCAGAAATCTACGCCGACATTGACGAAAGGGCGCGACGGTTGGACTCTATCAGATGGCAGGTTGCCCATCAGTTGTGCTAGCATTTTAGGTTTCGCTCTGGCACAGCGCACACAATGATAGACAGTAGATCTGGCCAAAATTTTACCCTTTAGTGGCCAGTATTTCTGCCGTACAGTAGCTAACAATGCGTCTGGAGCCACGTGCTTGTTTTCGACATGTAAGTTAGCGAGAAGTAACTTTGTGAATTGATGTGTATATGGTAGCACCATGGGATGCTTCGCGTCTGTTGACAGATTGTAGGACTCTAGACGACCTCCGACTCGTACCATTCCTGATGCGTCGAGGAATGGAGTGAGCTCGATGAGTGAGCTGCTGCCCGCGACTTCTCCATGGCGTTTTAGGTCAGATATGTCCTTCTTATATTCTCGGCGTTGCATGGCTTTAATGATAAGCCTTTCAGCTTCGTCGATTTCATCCATGGTTGTTTATGAAGCGCCACATGTACCCAACAACGCGTTGCAGTCGTCGGAAAGAGTTCCCGTGATTGATGCTGTCAAAGGGATGACCTTCAAGTAGCGGGAGTGCAGTGCTCAGTACACTGTTGTCCGCGGGCTCCTTAGTTGACGAGCAGGTAACACCCAGCGCAATATCGTCGACTGAAGCAACTTCCTCGACTGGTAGATCTTCGAATATAGGGCACGTATCACCCAATGCAGTTTCGGGTTCTTGTTGGCGATCGAGATCTTCCGGATGTTTTTTAGATTTGGGAGGCCACAATGATTATGCTCCGTGAAGAAAGACGGGACCATAAAACCACATTGTGTTTGACGTTAGTTTGTCCGGCTGGGCTCCTCTTGAGAGCAGATCTGCTGGGTTGGCCTTGGAAGAGACATGACGCCATTGATTGGGAGCCGTTTGGCGTTGTATAGAAACTATTCGATTGGCGACAAAGGTGCGTAGCGATGAAGTGGTGGAATTGATCCAGGCCAGAACTATTTCTGAATCACTTCATAGACAAACACCTGGGTTCATCATCTTAAGATCCGTCTTGATTCGTGTGGCGAGATCTGCCGCTAATTTTGCTGCACACAGTTCGAGCCGGGGTAGAGAAACTTGCTTAGCAGGAGCCACTCTGCTTTTGGAGCAGAGTAGCCGTACAATGATCAGTTTGTTGATGTCCATAGACCTCACGTAAGCTGCTGCACCGTAAGCCTTCTCCGATGCGTCTGCGAAGATGTGAATCTGAATTGTCTTGGTCTAATGCTGACTTAAGACATGTCGAGGAATCTTGATTTCACTAAGACCTTTAAGGCTGTCCCTGTGCGTCAGCCACTTAGAGTGCAATTCTTGTGGAAGAGAGGCATCCCAGTCAAGTTTTAAGCTCCAGAGTTTTTGTAGGAAGATTTTCGCGACAACAACTACTGGTGCTATAAGCCCCAGTGGATCGAAGATGTGAGCTATGTCGGACAAGGCGATGCGTTTTGTAACCTTGCGGTTGTCAGGAAGCGAATTGCTTATAAGGAACGTGTCTGTCTACGGCAGCCTTGTCAGACCCATCGTTTTGGTGTTCTCCTCAGTTTTGCTGTTGAAATCGAGCTGCAGCTCCTTGTCGTTAGAGTGAATGCTCTCTAGCAGCCGAGGATTGTTTGCGCACCACTTGCGCAAACGAAAGCCTGCAGTCAAGAGCAAAGCGTTGAGCTGGTGTTGTATTTGCATAAGTCCTGGAAGACTGTCGGAGCCAGTTAATACGTCATCGACGTAGAAATCGTTTGCAGGAACTTGGGCCCCATCAGGAAAATCTGTGGACCCTTCCTCTGCCAATTTCTTGAGGCAGCGTGTGGCTAGATATGGGGCGCATGTGGTGCCGTAGGTTATAGTGCAAAGTTCAAAGCACTTCAGCGGATCATCTTGGTTTTCACGCCACAGAATCAGCTGATGTTTTCGGTCGACGTCCTGGACTAAGATTTGCCGGTACATTTTTTCGATGTCCGCAGTAAATACAAATTTTGGTAAGCGGAATCGTAACAAAATCGAGAACACATCGTCTTGAATGGTGAGCCCAGTGTAGAGCACGTCGTTGAGTGAATAGTTAGAAGTAGTTTTTGCCGAGGCGTCGAACACGACTCGCAATTTCGTTGTAGTGCTGTGTGGCTTCAAAACTGCATGATGAGGCAGAAAATAGTAAGGAGGTTCCACAGAGTTCTTCAAATGGACCTCCTGCATGTGACCCAAGTCAGCATATTTTTACAAGAAGTCTGTATATTGTCTTTTAAGCTCTGGATTTCTCGATAGTCGACGCTCCAAAGCCATGAATCTCTGGACAGCCGTCTGCTTGGAATCTCCCAGCTTGCTGAAAAGATGGTTGAAAGGAAGGTGTACCACAAATCGACCTGTTCCGTTTCTGTTGCATGTGTTGAGAAAGTGCTGCTCGCAGTGTCTCTCGGCAGTGGTTCAATTGTCGGTTTCTTGGAATTCTTCCAACCTCGAGAACTTCTTGATCTGTTGTTCGATTGAGTGATCGGTTTCACTGGCTATGCCACAGGAAACCCTGTTTACGTTGGAGCTGGCGGTTTGAACTCTCCCAGAGACAATCCAACCGAAAACGATGTTTTGCAGAGTTGGCCGGTCGTCACTTAGTTTGATTTGACCAACCGCCAGTATGGAATAGAAAAGTTCCGCACCAATGAGAACGTCTACGCGGGTCGATTGATTGAAGTCTGGATCTGCCAATTTTAAATTGTGAAGAATGCACCACGAAGAAATATCGACATCTTGTACTGGTTGAGCAGTGACGATATTCGTCAAGATGTGGGCTTCTATTCTCGTGTTGAACCCGTTAATTCGAGAGCGAATCTGAATATTCACCCTTCCTTGTGAGCGTTGTCGTTTCTGCCCAATGCCTTCGATGCAAACGTCGTCTCTGTTGGATCTTAGCTGCAGTTTTCTCACTAGACGTTCAGTGATGAAATTCAGCTGCGACCCGGAATCGAGAATAGCCCGGCATGGAATGGCTACCCCCTGTTTATCTATGACATGTACGGTGACTGTACCGAGTATTACATACGACGTCTTGCTGTTTGTAGTTAACAAAAGAGGTAAGCTTGTCGCTATTTCACCCGGCTGCTCAGATGACGCGTGTCCGGCATTTCCATCAGCCTTTTTCGTGGTTGAGTCGGGCTGTACCTTAGTGTCTTTCGCCTTAGCTGAGTCAAAATGTAGTAACGTGTGGTGACGTTTCGCGCACTTAAAGCATGATCGTGAAGCGCATGCACTTGCAGTATGCCCCGGTCGGAAGCAATTTATGCAGAGTCTTTCTTCCTTGACGAAATTTAGACGCTTTGTGGGAGTTAAGTTTCGAAATTCTTGACAGGAGTACAGTAGATGATTCTCCTTGCAGAAAGGACAGGTTGTGTTCTGAGATACGGTCAGAACCTTGGACGCTCCCGTCTTCTTTGCGTCAAAATCGTTTGCATGGCGTGGTTTGTTACCAAGAGCCTCCAGAGATTGGAAACGTCTTTCCAAGAACGATAGGAAATCGGTGATTGACTGCAAAGCTCTTGGCTTGATTATTGACTGCTCCCATAAAACTTGTGTTGTTCTGTCCAGCTTTTTAGTAAGGATGTGGAGTAACAACGGGTCCCAATTTTTGGTCACTATGTCCAGGTTTTGCAATGATAGCAGACATTCTTAAGTAGTATCATGCAGAGCCTTAATGGAAGTGTGACTCTCAGGAACAGCCGTGCTAGATGATAAAAGCTTGTTCAGAAGCGCTGAGACAAGCCATCTCGTATTCTCACATCGGTCGTTGATCGTTTGCCATGCCGCTGAGTCATTGACATCAGCTGCTGTAAAGTGCCGAATGAGCTTCTCTGCATCTCCCGATAGACTGGATTTAAGATACCAGAGTTTCTGGCAGTCTGCAATTGGTTGTTCGGGTACCAATTGTGTGAATAAATCCCGAAATTCGCGCCATTGTAGGTAATCTCCATTGAATTTCGGGAGTGTGATTTGCGGAAGCTTCATACTGAAGACGTTGTTTTTGGCCGATGGTGTGTCGGACTTGATGGGTGAGCCTTGATTTTGTCGTTCAAAATGGTCGCTCAGATGAATCAGTGCAGTAGCAGTCTGTTCCTCGAGCGCGATATATCGGTCGATGTCGTAGCCCTCTTCCCGAGGGTTCTCTGCTAATTCCCATATCTTCTGATGTAGAAGATACGCTTCGGCCCAGTGTTGCTCGATGATTCTGCTTCTAATGCGACAGAAATGTTCCGAATGCTGAACTTCTAACGAGATTTCAGCTAACACTTTCTGCAATGCGTTAATCACGATCTGCTGCTTGTTGATAAGAGCACGTTGAGTTGCTGCTCCAGTAGCATTTGTTGGCAATACGGCAGTGCCAGGTTCTTGAGTATTGGCGTCGAATTTGTCCGGTATTGCCAGCTGGCCTTCAAGTTCTTTCCAGACCTGGATCTTCAATAGGAAGATTGCTCTTATGTTCTCGAATCCGGTCTTGATGGCAGTGTAATAGTCCTTCTCGAAATACGGATGATTGGGTTGTGGACCATACTGAGTCCGTATCTCATTGTCGCAGGCTTCGAATGCGTCCCATAGCGCATCCAAGCTGACAAGCCTCTTGTTGAGATAGTCGTGAGTTTTGCGATCTTCTGAATCGCGTTTGAAGTTGGAGATGAGACGCTGGATCTCTTCTCCGCAATTCTGCTGTTTTTTGAACAGCTGATCCATAGTTGCAGTTGATGAGCCGAGGATGTACCTGACTGCCGGGATATCCTACGGATCACGAATCACGTCGGGGTCACCAAATGTTTAGGATGAGCTGCTTTGCTCTGTCCTGAGGTGTATGCAGCGATATTGAATCGTTACGACACTCGTTGCAATCGAAGAGGGCAAGGATGCACGTGAACTTGACTGATGCAGTCAAGCTCCTAGCTCCAAGCTCGAAAAGAAAAGGTAAAGGAAGTGTGCAGCGATATTGAATCGCTACGACACTCGTCGCAATCGAAGAGGAGTAAGAACGCACGTGAACTTGACTGATGCAGTCAAGCTCCTAGCTCCTGGTTCAAAAAGAAAAGGTACTTTGCGCGCACTCGAACACCTCGAAAGCCTCGAACAACTCGAAGATCTCAAACAACTCGAACACTTTGAACCACTTAAACACTGCGAACAACTCCAACACTTCGAACAACTCGAATACTGCGACCAACTTCAACACTTCGACCAATACTAGAAAAGCTAAGATCTACACAAACAACTGTCGAACCAAATTGAAGAGTTTAAATGAAAGACCGCTCGCTTAGAATTCTGATATGCAACTAATTTTATTTATTATCTTACTTAACCTAAAGCTAGAAAATTAAAAAAATGATATTCAGCGAGAATTTGAGTATTATGAATTTATCGTATCTGTGGTCATCAGTTCCCATGCCTCGTAGCCGTTAAAAGGAGTCTGGTTTCGTCTAGGCGACGAAGAATGGGACATGATGACACCTAGCGTCTGGTTACATTTAAGGTGATGGGCATTAGGGCGTTATACAACAACAAACCAATTTTAAAAGTGGCAAAATATGATGATGGTTCAAATACAACGTTAATAAAACAAAAGAATGATTTGATATATGCTACTTAGGTAAAAATATATGCCGATTCGTTCAATACATTTTTTTAAAACAATTCTTGATAATTATATTATAGGTATATGTTTGTAAGTACCTATGTACAAACATATGTATGTATCTCAGTTTGGGCCACCAAAAATCGCTTAAAATTATGAAATTTCTGACTTCACTATTCCCCATTTTTTGTCTACTCGACGACATAGTGAAAAAAAATATGTGAAATTTGCTAATATTCGCAACAAACGAGAAAAAAAAAGAAAACTGCTCAAAACTCGATATGGATAAATAAATACATATATGATTTCAAGAGTTGTCCATATATGTATCTAGCCCAATCCCAAGTTGATTTTACTCTATTATTTATTCAAGAATAATAGACAAAATCGTTGTCCTTGAAATAAAATTCAAGGATAATTTTTATTCGTATTTTTTTTATATTACGATAACCTCACCTTTTAAAATAAGCCCTATTTTATTATTCTAGGATAAAAAGTGCATGAGATATAAATATTCAAAGAGGACTCAGACACTATTTTTGCGAAATTTTTAACATACTATAATTAACAAAAAAAGTGAGGTAGAAACAAAAAATTGAATTTAAATTTTATTTTTTTAATTAATTCTTCATGTACCTACAAAATTTATCAAAAGAATCGGCACAGGCCACAAATTTCGTAATTTTTGGCAATTCTTGACGATTGTACATATGACTCAATAAATCCAAATTAATTTTCTGTTGGTTCACAATTACCTATAAAAACATGAATGGAGACATGTCACGTGCCTACAGATAGTACTATGTAAGGTGAATGTCAAAAAATCCGTCGTCCACAGAAAATTAAAAAAACCCGAGATGTCCCGTGAATGAATTTTCTTACGAAATCGATCCAATTGTACGCCTTGCTCCTTTTCATTCATACTTTCGCTATTTTTCTACATTCCTTTTCTCAACAATATTCATCTCACACACACATAAATAGCTCCGTACACACTCATTTCACTTGGGCCTTGAGACGGTTGAATCGTTGTACATCGTGCGTAATCGTTTAGATTTAAATTTCCGATGCGAATAATTTCTTACGCTCTGGAAGAAAAATCAAAGCAAACTAGGTGAAATTTTCGATTTTGGTTTGCAACTCTCGCGCCCTTAAGGTTAGTGTAGTTCTTAATATTAATATTAAATTTATTTGACCCCGATCCCCTTGAGATCCCAAGTCCTGGTTTCCTAAGTTCTTCACCTCAAACCGTCACGATTTAAAGACCTCCTCCTCCAGTAGCTACGTTTTAAGATAGATTTGCTATCTTCCTTAACCGAATAAAACGTTTTATTTGCTACCGATGAATCGATTGATTTTGTCCGTTTCGTAGCAATTTTTTTCTAGATTGGTCTCAAGATATGTACATATATGAAATTATCTATACATACTCTCCAAATTATACTCCAAAATTGGTGTATGGCAGAGTCAAGATGGACAAATACCTCCTCAGCACTAGGAAAGGATTTTGCGATGATGCTTACATATATCGTCAGCCTATGCTATTGGGTGGACTTGAATAATAGTGTCCCATTAGTGTCGACCACAGTTTTTCGGATGACATTCTCCAGTGCCAAGCTGAAAAGCATGGGTGCTAGACCATCTCCCTGCTTTAAGCCACATTCAGTTCGAAAGGTGGTTGTGGAATTATTTTGTATTCTTTGTAAGCTGAAATTTTTTCAGTGTGTAAACCAGGTGGATTTTCTTTAAGGGGGTTAGTGACTTGGATACGAAAACTTGATCGAATTTTTTTTTTTATATTTTATTATTTTTCTGCATTCGATTCTACATAAAATAAAACAAACTGCAAATTTTTCCGATCGGTTAAAGTGCTCGAAAAGGTAGTTCAAGGTGGGAAAGTTCGGCAATATTTTGGTATTATGTATACATTTTCATATGTATATTTTATTATATTTCAAATGAAAAACAACACATAATCTGATAAAAAACAGAAGAAGGTTTGAGAACAGAACCAATGCCATCTGTGTGATTTGTATTAACAATTTAAACAAAAAAAATCAATTTGGAGAGAAAACCATTGAAAAATGATCACAACTAAACGATTTTAGTTTTTTCGCTCTCCTGAACAATTTTTTTTTTTCTCATATTTTTCCATAAATGTTCCTTTTTTCTCGAAACTGATAACAGTAGCTGAGTTCTGTAACTTATGAATGAGAAATTTCTCACCAAAAAGTCAAAATGAGGACGAATTAAAAAGTTGATTCTAAATATATATTTTTTTTTAAGTTTGAAAAATGTGAAAAAGTTTTAAACTTTCAAAGCTTATAAGTCAACTAGTTTTTAATATTTTTGAAATTCCTTCATTTAGTAGCATTATATTTATTAACATAATATGTGTAAAAAGTTTGATTAAATTTGGTCCTGAGAAAAAGGTACATGAATGTGTATGAAAACTCGTCAAGTCACTAACCCCCTTAGGTGGCTTTTGTCAATTGTAAATGGAGATTTTAGATATTCTCAACTGTTTATACTAGAAAGCTGAAACTTGAAATTAATACAATATAAAACTTGAATAGTTCGCAAAAATTTTTCGATATTAGTGAAAAGTGTGAGTGAGAAAAAAAAATACCTCCGAATTGCTCGAACGCTGAGATCGAGATATTCTAGAGTTTTTCTCGTAAACGGTTAATGTCGACAGTGAAGCAAGGAAGTTGGAGAATTTTTCTAGAGAATCACGTCTCATATCTGAAGAACTGTTTAAGATAGAAGCTTAGAATTTATACAGGAACAATATGTAGGGCTTCCAAGAATCGCTTCATTAGAGCTCGAAAGAGAGCTCTATTACTTACAATTTTTTTTTTCTTTTGTTGTAGTATATAATATCTACTACTACTACTTGTATAATATGGAACCTTACTGGTCAATTTAAAGTTAAAATTGGTATATATTAAAATTTTGTTGCTGAAGCACACCCTCCCCCCCCCCCCCCCCCGGAAATCATGTCTAGCTAGGCCACTGATTGCAACTAAAGGAAATGTACTAAACTAAACAAATAATAATAGTTGAAACCTGATAGTCGCGTTTTTATTCCTTTTAACACTCTTTTTCGATGATGGAAAATGTTTACGCTGATGGTGGAAAAACCTATTTTTTGATATACTATGTATATGTATATACTTTCACTTTTAACTCTAATCAACGGTTTAATAATGACTGCCAGGAGCATTTAGAGACGCTTCGTTTGACACTTTGAAGTTTAATTTAAACCAAGGATTGTGTTAATTATAGCCATTATTTCAATTGTCTCTTGTTTCTATTGCCCCCGGTCTGCTCTACTCTAGATAAGATACAGAACTCTGATTCGCATTGTAGTTGGAGGTTAAGTAGCATAAAGAATGCGCATGTAGTCTGTCCTTTGTTAAGGACAGACATTTAGTTGCTAGTCGAAAATAAATGATAATATCACCGGTATTTAATTTTATATCTGAAAGGTAGGTAAGTCACAGAAATGAAAATTTTCCTTTTTCGTGAACTTTTACTTGGGCAGATCTCATATTTATCCTGTTACCTGGAGCCATTAAAAAAGTAATGTGTTCAAAATTTCAAATTCCTTGATTGAAGTGCTTAAAAGATATCGGAAAATATTGTTGGATTCTTGTCTTAAGAACTTTTTGTATCCCGAAAGGGGAGACACGATTTTTTCGACCAGTAATCTCGCACCTTGTTTTTAATAATAATCAATAGCGCAACAGCCCATTGCCTAGGCCTTGAAGTAATGCTAGAGTTACTTCATTACTAGACCAACGGAACACTAGAAGTTGAAGTGGTCAGCCACACGCTCGCAGTCGCGGATCTAGACCTAGCTGTTGCGGAGGGGGGGGGGCGTAAATTTGTTTGATTTGCCTTTTTTGTTTGATCAAGTTCTGTGGGAATTTAACTACATAGACTGAACGTAGAGTCATCATCACGGGGTCATATTGTTTTCATATTATTATTGGTCATTCCATCGAGAACCGCCAAAATTGTGACCATACCATCTCCGATTCTTTTAAGAATATTTGTACTTAAAGAACAAGTGAACGAAAAAATAGAAATTCAAGTTTTTGTTTCTATCTCCCATTTTTATACTATCAAAAACAAACCCAATCTTTAAAATAAGCCCTTCTTTATTATTCTAGGATAAAAATTACCAGAGATATAAATTTTCATAGAGGACTCGGACAACTTTTTGGGCAAATCTTTAACACACTGTTACTAAAAAAAAAAATCTGCCAACAGTCTGGGCGCAACTTTACCATTTTTCAGGCAGAAGTTCGGAACGTGTTTAATTCGGGGATGCGGTGTATGTTACTATGTGACTGAAAACCTAACAAAAAGTTCGGGAAACGGTTAGAATAGAGTGTAATATATGAACTATATAATTGGGTCATATTCCGGGATGCGGTCTAGAGGTTGAAAAAGAAAAAAACTTAAAAATAGGTGATTTTTAAACGAGCCCGTGGAAGTGAGAAGATTTTCGATATCTGATCAGACCTGAGAGATATGGTGGAATTTATGAAAAGTATGCAACCACTTTACACCCCCTTAGGGGTCGAATTTCAAAAAATCTTGAAAACACTTTCTAGGTATTCATATGAAAAATCCGCAGAATAAAATTGAATTCAATGTTTAAAAAGACCTAGTATATATGACGAGAATCGTGAAAATATATGCATTATATTTTTACTGATCATTTTTTTTGCCCCCCCCGGGGAAGGGGGTTCCGAACGCCAATGAAAATTCGCATTTTTTTTTATCATAATTACTTTTCTAGTTGGTTTATATATATACGTACCGAGTTTCAACTTTCTAGCATAAGCCGCTCAAAAGTTAGGAAAAACACTCCCACCCGTCCCATACTACCCCTAAAAAATTTTTTATTTTTTCACAATGCCACTACTGTAGCTCTATCTAAATACCAAGTTTCAGTTTTCTATCATTATAGGTTCTTAAGATATAAGCATCGGAACTTTTTCCTTCTCACCCTTCAATACCCTCACCCTCTACACCAATACCTTCAAATTTTTTTTCCCTACAAGTATTCTATTAGTCCTACTTCTGGTAAAAATTTGAAGCATCTATCTTACACTGTTATTGAGATATGAAACGTGTTATTTTTAAAAAATTTCTTCTCCCCTCCTCTTCCGTGCTCCCCCGCCCCCTTAAAAAATTTTACTTTGGACAATCTTTTTTTATTAAGCTTTTTACTCAAACTAAATTTTGTTTTTCTGGTGCAATTGGTTTGTGAGATATCGTAATCTAAAGTTTTTCACCCCCACCCCCTTACGCGTCTACCCCCACCCAAAAAATTTATTTGAATCTACTCTCCTAGTACAACTACAGATATTTGTTAAGTTTTAATTTCTTGTCTTGAACGGTTTAGGAGATATGGATCTTAGAAAGTGTCGATCTCACTTTTTTGCGTTTCGGACGCATTATTTCCCCCTCCACTCCCACACCCCTTCTTCCATATCATTAATTTTTTTGCAAATGGGTCCACTATCAAAGCTTTATAGAAATTCCAAGTTTCAGCCTCCTACCATAAGCGGTTGCTGAGATCTAGAAACCAAAATTTTTCGTCTAAAACGCTTCCCCCACCTTCCCCCTCACACCCTTATCCCTCGAAAAATTCTAACTTCAAAGGGTCTACCATGTCTATTCATAAAAAAATCAATTTAATAGCTCATAGGGCTTGGGAACTATAATTCCTCAAATGAGTTTGCGTACGGCGCACAGACGGACTGAAATTTTTTTTTGCTTTTTTGGTGTTTATTAGTAATAAAACGTGTAAAAAATTTCAGGGTAGCAAATTTTTTTAAAAAAAAGTCGATAACAATACTTTATCATTAAAATAATAGAGTAAAATGGTAATGAAAAAATTTTTTCAAAAGAATCGGCGATGACAAAGTCACACTTTTCGCGATTCCAGATTAAATGACTTTTTTTCTATTAAATAGTTGAGAGCCACTGATGTTCTTCGATTTTTTTTGTATTGATTTGATTTTTTTGTTATGTTTTGTAAAACAGTATAACCAGCTCAATATAAAAAACCCGTTTTGAGATATTCAAAGATAAATGACAAAATCATTATCCTTGAAAATAAAATATTGATAATTAAGAATACATTTTTCTTGCGACAACCTTTACCCTTAAATTCTTAATCTAGAAAGAAATTAGCTGATATTCAGCGTTTTCAATGAGGGCTCGGACACTCTTTTTGCGAAAACTTTAATATACTGTAACTAATAAAATAAATGAGATAGAAGCAAACAATTTATCAATCAATCAATCAATATATATTAGTTTATCCACTTATCTTTACACCTTATAATTTATGATTTAGAGAACAGATAATTCAATATCTTAACAGCTAAATTAAACCTAGTTAGCACAGCAAAGCAAAACATTTATGACAATTTTAGTTACATAGATTCAAGGCAAAATGTGTACAAAAAACCTTGTGTAGTGGCCTAGAAAATCTGCGGCTGAGACGTGTCGAATAATTACAGAGACTCCGTAATTCTGTGGACTCACCACAGAATTACGGAGTCGGATTTGCCGCCTCCCCCGAGGGTACTGAAGTGTGTAGAACAGATAGAGGATTGCGTGGGAGTTTTCAATGCAATTTTAGTTAACGCTTTCGAAAGGTCCTGTCCGCTGCCCAGGGCCCCTAAGAAAGCTAATCCACCTTGGTGGAATGGCGACCTTAGGAAACTGAGGGAGGCTAGCAGAAAACTTTTTAATAGGGTAAAACGGGACGGAAATGAGGCCGACTGTAACAGGTATAAAGATAGTCTCAGAGTCTTAAAGTATGAAATTAGGAAGCATAAACAGCGAGGCGTCAAGGCTACGGAAGTTACTTTCCAAGTAGCCCCGAGCTACATTAGCCGGAGTAGAGCTTTTGATGTCCACTCACTTCAGTGTTCCGGGAGGGATGGTCGAACTACTAAGTGAGGAAAGGATCAAATGGGCTATAGGCACTTTTGCTCCTTACAAATCACCAGGACCAGACGGCATCAGGCCAATCATGCTACAAAGAGCTTCTGTGGCAATTCGAAAATGGCTAAGCACGATTTATAGGAGCTGCCTGTCGGTGGGATACGTCCCATATGCCTGACGGGAGGTGCGTGTCGTCTTTATCCCGAAAGCCGGCAGACCCAGCCACACAACAAGAAAAAACTTTCGACCCATCAGTCTATCGTCCTTTGTGCTCAAAGTAATTGAAAGGCTTTTGGAAACGCACATTCGGAATCTATGTGGAAACAAGATACTGTCGGGCGCACAGCATGCCTACATGAGAGGGAAATCTGTAGACACAGCCCTGCATAGGTAGTGGGGTCTATAGAATCTAGTCTGGAGTATAAAGTATTTGCCCTACCAGCTTTCCTGGACATAGATGGGGCTATCAACAACGTGACAGTGGAAGCAATTAGGGTAGCGCTGTATAACATAGAATTAGAGGAGGTATTGACAAGCTGGCTAACGACTCTTCTGAATAACAGAATCGTGATTGCTAATATGGGACAAGGCATGGTTTGAAGACAGGCCTCGAGGGGAACGCCTCAGGGCGGGTGATATCTCCACTTCTTTGGCTTCTTGTCGAGAACGAGGTTCTCCTGGAAATTGAAAAACAGGGCATAAAGGTCGTAGCACGTAGACGACATTGTAGTAATTGCCAGGGGCAAGTTTTTGGATACTCTGACAAGTATTTTGGAGCCAGCACTTCGCACACTCAGCCAGTGGGCTGGAGGATGCGGCCTGGGGATGAATGCTTCTTAAACGGAATTGGTGCTATTCATTCACAAAGAAGCATAGAATTCCGGTATTCAGGCTGCCGAAGCTCGAAGGCGTGGAGCTTAAAACATCGAAACAAGCTGAATATCTGGGACTAAATCTGGATAGGAAGCTCAGCTGGAAATTTAATATTCAGGAGCGTATTAAGAAGGCAAATAACGCGCTTTTCGCGTGCAGGCAGACTATGAGAAAAAGTTGGGTCTTTAAGCAAATATAGTGCACTGGTTGTACACGACGGGTGTGAGAACTATTCTGCCATATGGGGCAGTGGTGTGGTGGAAAGCCATGGATAAAAAGTACAATCTTAGGGAATTAGGCAGAGTGCAACGGACTGACTGTGCTATGATCACGGGAGCCCTTCGCACAACGCCTACTGCCGCGTTGGAGGTGGTAATGCATCTACTGCCAGTAAAGTAGAGTAGAGTGGACTGGGAGAAAAACAGAGTGTACATGAAGGGGAAATCTCCGTTTATACGGATGGATCGGAAATGGAATGCGACACTGGCGCTGGCGCTGGCGTCTTCTCTGAGCAGCTGAGTGTAGAGAAGTCGTTTAGGTTGCCAGATGTATGCAGCGTCTTCCAAGCGGAAATTTTGGCTGTGTTACAGACAGTAAACATCCTGTTAATGGGGAGATATGCGATCAGAATATTTCGCTTTACATTGCGCGTGTGGCGGCCATAGAGGCGCTGGAATCGGTTACCATTAAATCCAAGTTGGTAAAGCGCTGTCGAGAAGTGCTAAGGTACTTTGTAGTCAGAACAGAGTACTGATTTGCTGGGTTCCAAAGCATAGTAATGTACTAGGGAACGAAAGAGCGGACGACCTTGCAAGATCAGGATCGGCATCGATTGGTAGAGTAGAGGAGGACGTTAGTCCACCGGTGTGCGGCATTAAAGCGCAAATCAGTGAGCGCTCTAAAAAACCCGACGACTCTAGGTGGGCAGGGCTAGCAAGCTGCAGGATTTCTAGATCACTGTAGCCCGAGTTGGATAGTCAAAAGACTAAGAATATTTTAAATTGGGATAGAGAGAGACTGCGCCTGCTCATTGGAGCACTGACGGGGCATTGCATGCTGAGGAAACACGCCATGCGGCTAGGGATAGCGGAGTCAGACATGTGCAGGTTCCGCCACGATCTGTATGCTGTGGAGGACATCACTCACATTTGGTGTGAATATCCGGGGATCACTAGAAGGCGTTTTAGATTAATGCGTAGTCTCTTCTTTGAGAGCATCGAGGATTTAAGGGCATTTGGGAATGGCAAATTCGTCAGGTTCTGCAAGGAATTGGAATGTTTTTGAGATGGTAAAATAGCCCACGAGGACCTGAAGGGATCGCAATGGGTCCATATGGCGCCTGGTAAGCTCTGAAACCTTATCCTATGGTGAGTCCTCTATTAGTTAATCAACGTGTCGCGAATTGTTTCATCGCTTCAAAATAGTTGATTTCGCCGTGGAAGACAAGGAGGGTTCTGGCTAGCCAAATAATTTCGAAGACGCAGAATTGGAGACACTACTGGAAGGTTCATGACAAACACAACAAAGCCTTCCGGATTCATTAAATATGACTCGACAAGCCATCGTCTGAAAGCCTTGGCAATTGGAAATTGGGTACGAATAGAAGTCAAGAGATATCGAATGGAGTTTTTTTACGTGCGAACAGCTACTCCAACGGAAAGGATTTTTGCATCGTATCGTGACTGGTAATGAAAAGTGGATACACTACGACAATCTGAAGCGCCAAAAATCGTGGATATACCCTGGCCATGCATCAACTCGACCGCAAAGCCGAATATCCATGGTTATAAAGTCATGGTATGCTTTTGGTGGAACCAACTCGGCGTGGTATATTATGAGTTGCTGCAACTGTGTGAAACCATACAGGACCACTTTATCGAAGACAACTAATGCGTTTGAGCCAAGCATTGAAAGAAAAACGGCCGCAATATCAGCAGAGACATGACAAAGTGATATTACAAGACAATGCTCGGCCACAGCTTGTGAAAATCTACCTGGAAGCACTAAAATGGGACGTCCTACCCCACCGGCCGTACTCACCAGACATCACTCCTTTCGACTATTACTTCATCCGATCGATGCCGTATGGCTTGGCGGAGCATCGCTTCCGGTTTTTTGATGATGTGCTCTCGCATTGACAGAATCAGAATTGAACAACGAGATGAAACAAGAGCAATGGAAGCAACGAGAAGCCTGACTGGAAACCGCTTGCATTTACAAAGTTAAACAACAAGAAGCAACGTGAGCAACAGTACCAACGGAAGCAACAGGAGCTATGGAGCAATGAAGCAATAGGGACAACGGGCAGCAAGATTGAACACAGCTCGAATTGCAACGCAGTTGTTACGATAATTAGCCGAGACACAAAACGGATAAGTAAAGTTGAGCAAATTTCAATTTCGATACGTTACACGATCTTAGGCGCTGCACACATTGCATACGACCGAACGAATTTTCCGAAAAGATTTTTCGTTTTTCAACCTATTGTGAAATCTTTAGTTATTAAAAAATTGGTAACAATCGTAAATGATATCATTTTCAAGAATATCATGAAAGAAAATCTCGAGGATTTGTTATTTTAATTGATAATAAAAAGAAACATAACGCAGTCACGATCGGCTGCAAGCCAATCGTATGATACTCTAGATGAAATACTGAACTCCGATTTATATTTTAGTTGGAAATATATCAAAAGAATGAGGAGAGCACAAGCAATTATTACATGACCTTTTACTTACAGGTAGAAATTATTGTATAGTGGCTACTCGATTTTTTGATTTATAGTGAGTTCCATAAAGTAAATTAGGACATTTTACAGAATTTTTGTATGGCAACTACATGAAAGACTTATGTGATATTTTTCATATTAATAGTTTCAGCTGCGACTATTATAAAATTAATGGCCGCCATTCACAGTCGTCATAAAGTTGGCTTTGAGTTAAAGCTGACTTTGGTGTCTTATTAATAATACGAACTAAGGTCAGCTTTAACTTAAAGCCAACTTTATGACGACTGTGAATAGCGGCCAATGTGTTTAAAATTTCAAAGTCGTAACTTAAAGTGTTTTAAAGTTATCATTCAATATTGGTGAACATGTTTATTAAGGACTTTTGTATAACAGCTACCCGAAGGAGCCAACAGATGGCGCTAATTAATGAACTCCGTTTTGGTTTTGGTATAAAACTAATTCCTGTAAAATTTTAAATTCCTGCTTTAATTCGTTCTGGAGTTATAGTGGATTCAGTAACATGCATACATTTTCGAAGGACTTTTCTAGGCTGCTACACGAAGGACTCATTCGATTTCATCATATTCGGAACTTTCGATTCAAACATTGTAAGCCTTAAGTATGCAAAATTTCAAGTTCCTAACTTGAAGCATTCGAGCAATAATTGTAAAAACGTGTTTTAAGGACTCTTGTATGGGAGGTACCCGAAGGAGTGAAAGGATATCGCCCATTAACGAACTTAGCCTTACTTTTTCCATTTTACAAGTTGTGACAAAATTTCAACTTCCTAGGTCAACGCGTTCTTGAGTTATCGTGCTAACGGACGGACGGACAGCAAACAGATTTGCGGGTTTTGGCCAAAAATAAACACAAAATAGTATATAACTTTTTGTCGTCCGAGGCTCGATTCTATGCGTTACAAACTTTTCGGGCTGGATTAAACTTATAATACTCTATATGTTCATCTAGAGTATAAAAAATCTGCCAACAGTCTGGGCGCAACTGTATTATTTTTCCGGCAGAAGTTCAGAACACGTTCGATTTGGGGATGCGGTGTGTGTTACTATGTGACTGAAAACCTAACAAAAAGTTCGGGAAGCGGTTAGAAAAGGGTGTAACATATGAATTAAATAATTGGGTCATATTCCGGGATGCGGTCTAGAGGTTGAAAAAACAAAACTTAAAAATAGGTGATTATTAAACAAACCTGGGGAAGTAAAAAGATATTCGATATCTGATCAGACCTGAGAAACATGGTGGAATTCATGAAAAAGTGTACAACCAGTTTACACCCTCTTAGGGGTTGAGTTTCAAAAAATCTTGAAAACACATTCTAGGTATTCACATGAAGAGTCCGTAGAATAAAAATGAATTCAATATTTCGAAAGACCTAGTAGATATGACGAAAATCGTGAAAATATATGCATTTTATATTAACCGATATTTTTTTTTGCCCCTCTCCCCCTTCTGAACGCCAATGAATATTTGAATTTTTTTTATCGGAATTACTTTTCTAGTTAATTTACATATACGTACCGAGTTTCAACTTCCTAGCATAAGCCGTTCTGAAGTTAGGGAAAACATCCCCCACCACCGTACCATACTACCCCTAAAACAAAATGTATTTTTCCACCATGCCACTACTATAGCTTTATCTAAATACCAAGTTTCAGCTTCCTATCATTATAGATTCTTAAGATATAAGCATCGGAACTTTTTCTTTCTCACCCTTCCCCACCCTCACCCTCGACACCCACACCCCCAAACTTTTTTTCCCTACTATTGTTTCATTAGGCCTACTTCTGGTAAAAATTTGAAACATCCATCTTACACTGTTATTGAGATATGAATCGTGTTGTTTTTGACAAATTCTAGTCCCTCCCACTTCCGTGCTCCTCCACCCCCTTCAAATATTTTACTTTGAGCAATCTTTATTTATCAAGCTTTATACTCAAACCAAATTTTGTTTTTCTGGTACCATTGGTTTGTGAGATATCGTAATCTAAAGTTTTTCACCCCCCCACCCCCGTACGCCACTACCCCCACCCAAAAATTTTGTTTCAATCTACTCTCCTAGTATAACTACAGATATTTGTTAAGTTTTAATTGCTTGCTATTAATGGTTTAGGAGATATGGATTTTAGAATTGGTCGATCTCGGCATTTTTGCGTTTCGGACGCATTATTTCCCCCTCCACTCCCACACCCTTTCACCCATATCTGTTTTTTTTTTGCAAATGGGTCCATTATCAAAGCTCTATAGAAATTCTAAGTTTCAGCCTCCTAACACAAGCGGTTCCTGAGATCGAGAAACCTAAATTTTTCGTCTAAAACGCTTACCCCGCCATCCCTCTTACACCTCCTCCCTGAAAATAATGTCAATTCAAGGGGTCTACCAAGTCTATTCATAGAAAAAATTTTAATTTAATAGCTCCACTGGTTTGAGAGCTACGAGCCTTCAAAGATTTTGGGGCGGTCGACGTACGGCGTACGGTGTACGGCGTACGGCGTACGGGGTACGGAGTACGGCGTACAGACGGAGTGAAAATTTTTATTGCTTTTTTCGCGTCTACTAGTCATGAAACGTGGAAAAAAAAATTTTGAGGGCAGCAAATTTTTTTTTTTTAAAAATCGATAACAATACTGTATTATAAATAAAAATCTGCCAACAGTCTGGGCGCAACTGTATTATTTTTCCGGCAGAAGTTCAGAACGCGTTCAATTCGGGGATGCGGTGTATGTAACTATGTGACTGAAAACCTAACAAAAAGTTCGGGAAGCGGTTAGAAAAAGGTGTAACATATGAATTAAATAATTGGGTCATATTCCGGGATGCGGTCTAGAGGTTGAAAAAAACAAAACTTAAAAATAGGTGATTATTAAACAAACCTGGGGAAGTGAAAAGATATTCGATATCTGATCAGACCTGAGAAACATGGTGGAATTCATGAAAAAGTATACAACCAACTTACACCCTCTAAGGGGTCGAATTTCGAAAAATCTTGAAAACACATTCTAGGTATTCACATGAAGAATTCGTAGAATAAAAATGCATTCAATATATCGAAAGACCTAGTAGATATGACGAAAATCGTGAAAATATATGCATTTTATATTAACCGGTATTTTTTTTTGCCCCCCCTTCTGAACGCCAATGAGTATTTAAATTTTTTTTTATTAGAATTACTTTTCTAGTTAATTTACATATATGTACCGAATTTCAACTTCCTAGCATTAGCCGTTCTGAAGTTAGGGAAAACACCCCCCACCACCGTACCATACTACCCCTAAAAAAAAATGTATTTTTCCACCATGCCACTACTATAGCTCTAGCTTAATACCAAGTTTCAGCTTCCTATCATTAAAGATTCTTAAGATATAAACATCGGAACTTTTTCTTTCTCACCCTTCCCCACCCTCACCCTTTACACCCACACCCCCAAACTTTTTTTCCCTACTAGGGTTCTATTAGGCCTACTTCTGGTAAAAATTTGATACATCCATCTTACACTGTTATTGAGATATGAATCGTGTTATTTTTGAAAAATTCTAATCCCTCCCACTTCCGTGCTCCTTCACCCCCTGCAAATATTTTACTTTAAACAACCTTTATTTATCAATCTTTATAATAAAACCGAATTTTGTTTTTCTGGTCCAATTAGTTTGTGAGATATCGTAATCTAAGGTTTTTCACCCCCCACCCCCGTACGCCACTACCCCCACCCAAAAATTTTGTTTCAATCTACTCTCCTAGTATAACTACAGATATTTGTTAAGTTTTAATTGCTTGCTATTAATGGTTTAGGAGATATGGATTTTAGAATTTGTCGATCTCGGCATTTTTGCGTTTCGGACGCATTATTTCCCCCTCCACTCCCACACCCCTTCACCCATATCTGTTTTTTTTTGCAAATGGGTCCATTATCAAAGCTCTATAGAAATTCTAAGTTTCAGCCTCCTAACACAAGCGGTTCCTGAGATCGAGAAACCTAAATTTTTCGTCTAAAACGCTTACCCCGCCTTCCCCCTTACACCTCCTCCCCTGAAAATAATGTCAATTCAAGGGGTCCACCAAGTCTATTCTTAGAAAAAATTTTAATTTAATAGCTCCACTGGTTTGAGAGCTACGAGCCTTCAAAGATTTTGGGGCGGTCGACGTACGGCGTACGGCGTACGGGGTACGGCGTACAGACGGAGTGAAAATTTTTATTGCTTTTTTCGCGTCTACTAGTCATGAAACGTGGAAAAAAAAATTTTGAGGGCAGCAAATTTTTTTTTTTTAAAAATCGATAACAATACTGTATTATTAATAATACAGTAATACAGTAAAATGAATCCGTCGTACGACTAAAAATTTTCGTACCACCAGACGGACTTTTTTATACTCTAGATCAGGGGTGTCCAATCTTTTCGCTGTGAGGGCCAGTTTTGGATTTAAATCCACTTGCGGGGGCCAAGTAAATATTTTAATTAAAAATCTTATTATATAAGTAAAGCAGCATTGAATTTTATTTTTTTACAGTAAATTACAGATACAACAATAATCATTAATGGAAATGATGGACCCAGTGGCGTAGCTAGACATGTTTTGGGGGGGGGGCTCAACACCAAAATTTTAATATTAACCAATTTGAACTTTAAATTGACCAGTTAAGTTCGATATTATCTACAAGTAGTTATTAATAATAGTACCAGTTGATATTATATTGTTACGACCCTTTTTAAAAGATGTCGTTGGGCGCAATAAGAAGAAAACACTGTCGTGAAGAAAAAAGCGTTAGGATCAAACGACTAGATCGTTGGAGGAGGTAATGTACTTTTCTTCAGTTCATGTTCATGTGGTTTTTGCATAAAAAGGAGAAATTATTTAATCGAATTAACATAAACAAAGCCGAACAAAATTGAAATTAGTTGTTTGATTCTATAATCAAAATAAGTTTACAACAATATATTACAATAACAGACAAAGAAGATTCATATTAGAATTGGGTAAATTTTTGAGTAATGGAGCTCTACAAAGCCAATTTCTTATTGTGCAAAAATTATCACAACTCTCTCTGTACCATAATGCCCCTAATAAAAGTCTTATATTTAGAACTTGCCACAAATATAGCTCTACCTTCCAAGTTTTAGTTGTATATCATAAGCGATTCTCGAGATATGAAATATGGAAACGCTACAATTTTTTTCCCGTATAAATTCTAAGCTTTTCTCGAACAGTTCTTGAAATATAAGACGTGATTCTTTAGCAAAATTCCCCCACTTCCTTGCTTCACTGTCAGCTTGAACCATTTACGAAAAAGACTCTGGAATATCTCTTTATCGATCTCAGCTTTCGAGCATTTCGGAGATATTGTTTTTTCTCAGACCCACACTCTTCATCAATATCGACCACATTTTAAGAACTATTCAAGTTTTATTTAAATTTCAAGTTTCAGCTTTCCAGTATAAACGTTTGAGAATATCTAAAATCTCAACTGACCACAAAACAGGAAGTCACTATAGGATTCATCCGGTTTACCCACTGAACAAATTTCAACTTACAAAGAATACATAACGATTCCACAACCAGCTTTCGAACTAAATGTGGTTTAAAGCAGGGAGATGGTGTAGCCCCCACGATTTTCAACTTGTTGTAGAGTATAGGTGCGTTTTTTTCATCAGGATCAAGATCATTCGTCTTACATTGAAAACAACAACAAAGAGATGATCCAAAATCAAAATTGGATCATTGATGGATCAATTTTGTGCTTTTAAAGCTTATTTAAATGGCAACTATTTTAGCAATATCAAAGATGGCGCCATGCGATTCAGCACTAAATTCAACTTGTAGCAGGTATTTGCACCCAACAGGTAGAATATGCTCGACGGAAAGTCGCTGTAACTCAATACATTTGGTATGGAAATGCAAGTCCATGTGTAAGATAGAGAAGGAATGTAGAAAATTATTGAAAAAGTCTTTGTTTGTATGACATTTGTACAGTGCCGTTTCGTCGTATAGTATGCGAAACTTTGCCGCCAGGGCAGCCGACAGCTTATCCGAGGCATTTTCAAACATCATTGTTAACCCTGCTAAAGTAGCTTTCGGGATGATCCACTGCGTTTTTTTTCAATTTGATCTGATCCAGTTGAAAAAAACGCACCTAATTTCATCCGAAAAACCGTGGTCGACACCAATGGGACACCCAACTTGTAGCATACGCTGACGTTATTTGAAAACATCTTCGCAAGATCCTTCCCTAGTACTGAGGAGGATTTGTCAATCTTGACTCTGCCATAAAGTACACAAGAAAGAGAACGCCAATCAGACAGAATACCAGTTTCGGAGTATAATTTGAAAAGTATACTCAAGTTCATAGGTATATCTTCAGGCTAATCTGGAAAAAGACGGCAACGAAACGGACGAAATCAATCGACGATGATCTGTCGATAGTAAATAAAACGTATTATATGTACTCCACTCTTCAAACGATTTGGCGCAAGACGGACGATATACAGACAGATTAAAAATGTGTTTTTGCGTTTTTGGTGTCTGCCTGTTATTTTTTTTTTATTTCGATCACTACACTTTGTTATATTAAAATATTAAAATAGTCAAGTACAATAGATCATTCCACTAAGAATCGCCATCTTGCCATCTTACCATCTCGGATTCTTTTGAAAATTTGTGTACTTGAAGAACTAGTGAGAAAAATAATTGAAATACAATTTCCTGTTCAAGGATAACGATTTTGTCCTTTATCCTTGAATATCTCAAAATGTGTTTCCTTAAGTCTTTTTTTTTTGTATATACTGGGTTGTACTGTTTTTCAAAACACACCAAAAAATTAACTTGGGATCTTAAGGGGATCGGAGTCAAAAAAGTCTAACATTGCTATTAAGAATTATTATTATTAGCTTTAATTGAGAACCACTGATTTTCTTAGATTTTTGACCCCGACCCTCTTGAGATCCCAAGTTAATCGCGATTGAATTATTCAAGGCTAAAGGACAAAAACTTCCAAGGATAACTTTTATTCGTATTTTTTTATATTGCGACAAACTTGCGGTTTAAAATAAGCCCTACTTTTTTATTCTACGATAAAGACTAAGTACCAGCGATATGAATTTTCGCAGAGGATTCGGATACCATTTTTGCGAAGTCTTTAACATACTATAACTAACACAAAAAAATGAGAAAAAAACGAAAAATTTCAATTATATGGTATTTGTTTCCTCACTAATTCTTCGAGTACCTACATAATTTTTCAAAAGAATCTGTGATGGTAAGTCACAAATTTTATCATTTTTGACAATTCTTGATGGAATGACCCAAATGCTTGAATTCATAAGCGTTGCTAGCTACAACCTACTTGTATCGTTCACATTGATGAAATATCATTGTTAGTAGAGAGATTCAACTTTTTTTTATCGACTACCAGTCCATAATTGCTGGTGATCGGTAGATAATATCCTTCCTTTTAAAGTCATATTCATAAAATCACTATATGACAATATTTTGTATACACACGCACGCTTTGTAACTGGAAAACTAATGAAGTTGGAAATTAGAGACCAACAATAATCAAGCAGTATTGAAATGTCTTCACAGACTTTCGTGCAACGCTACTACATTCCAACTTTTTCGTACTGCTAAATTAAAAAAAAGCAAAAAGAGCAAATTATTGGGGGGGGGGGAGCAAATCATTTGGGGGGAGGTTTATCCCCAAACCACCACTTCTTCCCCAATAAATAAGCAACTTTCATGCTAACTAATGTCAATTTTTCGTTTTCTGAGTTTGCCTTCCTAAATAAATTTGCTGAGAAGACAAACTACGACTAATTTTTTAAAATTTTTCAATACGCTGCTTATCCTTAAATTGTGAGTAAACTGAAGCATGTCTTGTATCATAATGTCGACGTAAATTATACTCCTTCATTACAGCAACAGTTTCATTGCAAATTACTCACACAGCTTTTCCATTCTTTCACTGCGATTGCACAAAGAAGTATTTGATTCCCCATTCTTCTTTAAAAACGCGGCACTCGTCATCAACTTTTCTTTTTTTTCCTTCCATGTTCAACTTTAAAAAATAATATTAACCTAATAATTAATTTGTAATATATTATATATGAATTTATATATACCAATTTACAAATGAGTCACGCACAACAGAACACAATAGAAAAAAATGAACTGCTCTATCTAGTCTCAGTAAATTACATGAATTAGTAAACTCACTGAAAGATATTTTGTGACTTATGCTGCTTTTGCGCATTTACCCTTCGAACAGGTAAGGAAATGGAGTTGACGCCGGCCGGTGAAGTGAAGAACCCCTAACCCCCAATATAAGGTGTCACGGTGCCTGTTCGGCGAGTACATTATTCGTGATAATAAATTTGGATGGGGATGTCGCTATATAGAAATTTCCTCAGCAATTCCACCAGCTGTCAAGGTTTTTCGAATAGTAGGCTAGAATACACCCCCTGACGAGTCTATGCCTTCCGATGACGAAACAGCTTCTTCGGACCTAGTCCAACACAATCTTATGAAAACTGGCCTCTCCAGTGAGGTTCTTTCCAAATTGTCATGTCCTCAGGGACGGCGATTAATCAACAGTCGGGGATATCGTGTTGGAGTTTAACTCCACTGACACCGGAAAAAACAACTAACTCCTAATAAAATAAAATCTGTTTAATTTAATTTCATAGGCTTGAATAAAACAGAAAAGAAGTGCTCCTTTCTCGTTTCAAAACGCAATTCTTTCACTTCCTGTTGGGGAATTTTCTTCCCAAGTTTGTATGAGGCGTTCATTCTCACAATTTTTAAAAACCTTGGCGGGCCGGATAAAATCATCTGCCGGGCCAGGTTTGGCCCGCGGGCCGTAGTTTGGACACCTCTGCTCTAGATGAACATATAGAGTACTATAAGTTTAATCCAGCCCGAAAAGTTTGTAACGCATAGAACCGAGCCTCGGACGAAAAAAAGTTGTTTATTATTTTGTGTTTATTTTTGGCCAAAACCCCCAAATCCGTTTGCTGTCCGTCCGTCCGTCCGTCCGTCCGTCCGTTAGCACGATAACTCCAGAACGCGTTGACCTAGGAAGTTGAAATTTTGTCACAACTTGTAAAATGGAAAAAGTAAGGCTAAGTTCGTTAATGGGCGATATCCTTCCACTCCTTCGGGTACCTCCCATACAAGAGTCCTTAAAACACGTTTTCACAATTATTGCTCGAATGCTTCAAGTTAGGAACTTGAAATTTTGCATACTTAAGGCTTATAATGTTTGAATCGAAAGTTCCGAATATTATGCAAATCGCTTGAGTCCTTCGTGTAGCAGTCTAGAAAAGTACTTCAAAAATGTATGCTTTTTGCTGAATCCACTATAACTCCAGAACGAGTTAAAGCAGGAATTTAAAATTTTACAGGAATTAGTTTTATACCAAAACCAAGACGGAATTCATTAATTAGTACCATCCGTCGACTCCTTCGGGTAGCTGTCATACAAAAGTCCTTAAAACACGTGTTCACCAATATTGAACGATAACTTTAGAACGCTTTACGTTACGACTTTGAAATTTTGTATACGTTGGTTTTATAATAGTCGCAGCTGAAACTACTAATATGAAAAATATCCCATAAGTCATTCATGTAGTTGCCATACAAAAATTCTGTAAAATGTCCTAACTTACTATATGGAACTCACTATAAATCAAAAAATCGAGTAGCCACTATACAATAGTTTCTACCTGTAAGTAAAAGGTCATGTAATAATTGCCTGTGCACTTCTCATTCTTTTGATGTATGTATTTCCAAATAAAATATAAATCGGAGTTCAGTATTTCATCTAGAGTATCATACGATTGGCTTGCAGCCGATCGTGACTGCGTTATGTTTCTTAATATTATCAACCAAAATACAAATTTCTAAAAATGTTCTCTTATAATATTCTTGAAAATGTTATAATTAACTATTTCAACCAATTTTCTAATAACTGAAGATTTGATAATAAGCAGAAAAACGAAAATTCGTATCGGAAAATTCGTTCGGTCGTGTGCAATGTGTACAGCACCTAATATACAGGTCTGAGAACTGCCGTGGTGAGGTAGACACCTTTTTGTAGCTTAAACTGGTACAGCTTCTTGTTATTATCAACAGAGTCGCTACTAGCGAAGAGTTGCAAGAACGTGCATTCTCGACGTTGTGACAATATAAATGTGAAACGTAAATTTCGAAAACTGATCAGTTTATCGCATTCGCACTTCACACGTAACGGCATTTTTTATTCTTTTTTTCCGTTAGTCACGTTTCGATTACGATTTACATTTGTTTACATTTTTCATCAATCTGACAGAAAACCGTGAGAGCATCCCGAACCTGGTGGTCAATAAGACAAAAAACATAAATTTTCTTCACTCACCACAAAAAATTGCATTGAGTTTCCAGACCTGTATGTACGACCGTGATCCGTTTCGACCCTAAAGCCTCAGTTATAATGGTTCCGATCCGATCCGGAAAACGGAGAGTGTTGAGTTTCTCCATCCGACACACATTTAAAGCAAAATTCGGAACGCCTAGTCACAATCATTCCGGTAATTAGCCGAGACACAAAACGGAGGGGTAAAGTTGACCAACTTTCAACTTCTATCCGTTCCGACGGTAAGAGGTGAATTATTGCATTTCACCACCTCCTTCGACACACTAAAAACCAAATTACACCTCGAAAATGTCACTTTGATGGAAGTCGGAACGGAATCATTGTGCCTAGAAAATTTTCTCCTCCGAGGTTGCCGGATCGGATCGGAACCATTATAACTGAGGCTTAACAGGTGAATTATTGAATTTCACGACCTCCTTCGCCTCACTAAAAATCAAAACTACACCTCGTTAGTGTCACTTTAATGGATGTCGGAACGGAATCATTGTGCCTAGAAATTTTTCCTCTCCGAAGTTGGCGGATCGGATCCGAACCATTATAACTAGTCCTTGTCCTTTCAAAGTACTCCTCTCCTCTGCTTACACACTTTTCGCAGCGATATTTCGCGAACAATTTCTGAATAGCCTTTAAGGTCTGTGTCGAATTTGCAGTAGTGTCATCAATAATCTGAAAACAGTGTCCGTTTATCACTGCTTTTAATTTCGGAAATAAGACCAAACCGGAACGAGCTAGGTCTGGGGCGCTATCACAGAACACGAAACGAAATTTCGAACAACTCGAAAGTTATACATATAAAAAAGCATAACCTCACTAAAATGAAAAAAAAAAATCTAATAGTAATAGATTTTTATTTCAATTTATACAATTAATTATTAAATTCAATGTCGGAATCCAGAGCCCTCTGAACTCTAGCCGTACAGCTGAATTGAACATAAAAAATCAGAGTCATAACAAACATGAGCTTCATACGATTCGCAACAATTTTGCATGGGCCATGCGTCACTTGGATGATAAAAACCAAGTTTTCTATTAAAGTGCAAGATTTTGTTAGGCAAAGCAAAGTGAAATAGTTAACAAACATATTCAAACATGAGAATTATACCATGGATCCACTGCTTTTATATACAAATCGTAATATCGTCAATATCACCAGTGAACGTGCATGGGCTGATATTAACGTAATATCCACACTCTTACCTTGTATATAATAATAATATATATAATAATATAGGCCTTGAAGTAATGCTAGAGTTACTTCATTACTAGACCAACGGAACACTAGGAGGTGGAGTGGTCAGCCACACGCTCGTCCGTGATTATTACCCCGATTTTAACTCAGGTACTCATTTACAGCTGAGTGAACTGGTAGTCCGGCACCCAACACCATTCTCGAAAATTACTTGTCGCCAAGCAGATTCGAACCTGGTACCAAATGCACCGAAGGCAAGTGCTCTAGCCACTAAGCCACCAAGGCACTTTCCTTGTATACAAATTCGATAATCTTAGCTGATGCCTTCTTTTAAAAGCCATCAGTGTTTTATCAAAGGAAAGCAAATTGCAAGAATGAATCAAATTTCAAAGTGCCAACAAACAATTTAAGATCGCAATGACAACACTTTCCAAAAGAAAACGATATAGAGAAGGCGCAAACTTCTTGCGCTGGCCAGACCGAAGAAGAGTGTGAATGTTTTTTTCTTTATTCGCTGTGCTTTGGTTCTAGGTTTCGTCTCGTAGCATAGCGCTAAAAAGTTGCGATACCCTCCATGGAATGATAGTTTTTTTTAAGGTAGAATCAAGAAACTTTACGTTAGCTCTGGATTTCGGCACTTTACATATGGACAGGTAAATTAAATTTCGTCCGGTTGATTGATTAATCAATTGAACTAGGAACGAAGTAAAGAAAAAAAGATTCTTTTAAAAAACCGAATTTTGTTTTTCTGGTGCAATTGGTTTGTGAGATATCGTAATTTAAAGTTTTTCAGTTTTTATACTCTAGATGAACGTAAAGGCCGCTATTCACAGTCGTCATAAAGTTGGCTTTGGGTTAGAGCTGACTTTAGTGTCGTACAATTTATATGACACTTAAGTCAGCTCTAACTTAAAGCCAACTTTATGACGACTGTGAATAGCGGCCATAGAGTATTATAAGTTTAATGCAGCCCGAAAAGTTTGTAACGCATAGAACCGAGCCTCGGACGAAAAAAAGTTGTATACTATTTTGTGTTTATTTTTGGCCAAAACCCCCAAATCCGATTGCTGTCCGTCCGTCCGTCCGTCCGTCCGTCCATCCGTTAGCACGATAACTCAAGAACGCGTTGACCTTGGAAGTTGAAATTTTGTCACAGCTTGTAAAATGGAAAAAGTAAGGCTAAGTACGTTTATGGGCGATATCCTTCCACTCCTTCGGGTACCTCCCATACAAGAGTCCTTAAAACACGTTTTCACAATTATTGCTCGAATGCTTCAAGTTAGGAACTTGAAATTTTGCATACTTAAGATTTACAATGTCTGAATCAAAAGTTCCGAATATGATGCAAATCGAATGAGTCCTTCATGTAGCAGCCTAGAAACGTCCTTCAAAAGTGTATGCATGTTACTGAATCCACTATAACTCCAGAACGAATTAAAGCAGGAATTTAAAATTTTACAGGAATTAGTTAACACTTTAAGTTACGACTTTGAAATTTTATACACATTAATTTTATAATAGTCGCAGCTGAAACTATTAATATGAAAAATATCCCATAAGTCTTTCATGTAGTTGCCATACAAAAATTCTGTAAAATGTCCTAACTTACTTTATTGAACTCACTATAAATCAAAAAATCGAGTAGCCACTATACAATAATTTCTACCTGTAAGTAAGAGGTCATGTAATAATTGCTTGTGCTCTCCTCATTCTTTTGATATATTTCCAACTAAAATATAAATCGGAGTTCAGTATTTCATCTAGAGTATCATACGATTGGCTTGCAGCCGATCGTGACTGCGTTATGTTTTTTTTTACACGTTTTATCACTAATAAGCACCAAAAAAGCAAAAAAAATTTCAGTCCGTCTGTGCGCCGTACGCCGTACGCAAACTCATTTGGGGAACTATAGTTCCCAAACCCTATGAGCTATTAAATTGATTTTTTTTTTTAAATAGGCATGGTAGACCCCTTGAAGTTAGAATTTTTCGAGAGATAAGGGTGTGAGGAGGAAGGTGGGGGAAGCGTTTTAGACGAAAAATTTTGGTTTCTAGATCTCAGCAACCGCTTATGTTAGGAGGCTGAAACTTGGAATTTCTATAAAGCTTTGATAGTGGACCCATTTACAAAGAAATTGCTGAAATGGGTGAACGGGTGTGGGAGTGGAGGCGGAAATAATGCGTCCGAAACGCAAAAAAGTGGTGATCGACACTTTCTAAAACCCATATCTCCTAAACCAATAAAGACAAGTAATTAAAACTTAACAAATATTTGTAGTTATACTAGGAGAGTAGATTGAAATAAAAATTTTGGGTTAGGGTAGACGAAAAAACTTTAGATTACGATATCTCACAAACCAATTGCACCAAAAAAACAAAATTTGGTTTGAGTAAAAAGCTTAATAAAAAAAGATTGTCCAAAGTAAAATTTTTGAAGGGTGCGGGGAAGCACGGAAGTGGAGGGGATAAGAAATTTTTTAAAATAACAGGTTTCATATCTCAATAACAGTGTAAGATAGATGCTTCAAATTTTTACCAGAAGTAGGCCTAATAGAATCTTTGTAGGGAAAAAAAATTTGGAGGTTGGGGTGTAGAGGGTGAGGGTGGGGAAGGGTGAGAAGGAAAAAGTTCCGATGCTTATATCTTAAGAACCTATAATGATAGAAAGCTGTCACTTGGTATTTAGATAGAGCTATAGTAGTGGCATTGTGGAAAAATAAATATTTTTTTTGGGTAGTATGGTACGGGGGTGGGGGGTGTTTTTCATAACTTTTGAACGGCTTATGCTAGTAAGTTGAAACTCGGTACGTATATATAAATCAACTAGAAAAGTAATTATGATAAGAAAAATTCGAATTTTCATTGGCGTTCGGAATGCATATATTTTCACGATTTTCGTCATATTTACTAGGTCTTTTCAAACATTGAATTCATTTTTATATTACGGATTTTTCATATGAATACCTAGAAAATGTTTGCAAGATTTTTTGAAATTCGACCCCTAAGGGGGTGTAAAATGGTGGCATACTTTCTTATAAAATCCACCACATCTCACAGGTCTGATCAGATATCGAATATCTTTTCACTTCCACGGGCTCGTTTAATAATCACCAATTTTTAAGTTGTTTTCTTTTTCAACCTCTAGACCGCATCCCGGAATATGACCCAATTATATAGTTCGTATATTACACTCTATTCTAACCGTTTCCCAAACTATTTGTTAGGTTTTCAGTCACATAGTAACACACACCGCATCCCCGAATTAAACACGTTCCGAACTTCTGCCTGAAAAATAGTAAAGTTGCGCCCAGACTGTTGGCAGATTTTTTATTTTAGTTTGAAATATATCAAAAGAATGAGGAGTGCACAAACAATTATTACATGACCTTTTACTTACAGGTAAAAACTATTGTATAGTGGCTACTCGATTTCTTGAGTTTTAGCATTGTATTTATATCTTATAGTAGTATCACCAGACGTACTTTTCTGTTTTCACCTGCTTACACCAGAGCCGCTGCATGCGTTTTCTCCCTTCATACTTTTATCGTTACTCATTTCATTCAGTAAAGTCATGTCTCTCTTTCTGCTGTCGCTTTGGGGCGCATGTGTTTAGTATTTTGCCGATTCCCTCTTTATACTTTTTCGTTACTATCATTTCATTCAGTAAAGTCGTCTCTCTTACCTATATCTTTCGAGCGGTTTAACGTTTAAAAAAAATTTTATGAATAGATTGGGTAGGCCTCAGAAGTCTCCATATTTTGAAGGTTGGGGGTATTAGGGGCGAAGTGCGAGAAGCGTTTTAGACTGAAAATTTTGGTTTCTAGATCTCAGCAACCGCTAATGCTAATGAACTTTGATAGTGGACTCATTTGCAAAAAATTGCCGATATGCGTGAAGAGGTGGAGGGGAGGGGGGGGGGAATAATGCAAATCCGTCCAAAACGTAAAAAAGCCGAGATCGACACAGTCTACAATTCATATCTCCTAAACAGTTAATGACTCAAAATTGAAATTTAATATCTGTAGGTACAATAAGAGAATAGATCGGAATCAAATTTTTGAGTGGGTAGTGACGTTCGGGGTTGGGGTGAAAATTTTTAGGATTCGATATCTAACGAAGCAATTGCTTTAGAAAAATAAGATTTGGTTTGTGAGTAAAGGTTGATAAATGCAGTGTGTTGAAAGTCAAATTTTTTAAGAGGGCGGTGGAGCATGAAAGTGGAAGTGATAACAATTTTTCTAAAAATTCACGTCTCATATCTCAAGAACAGTGTAAGTGTAAAATTCTTAAAATAAAAATTTGGTAGGTGTGGGTGTAGAGGGTGGGAGTGGGGGAGGGTGAAACGGTAAAGGTTGTGATTTTAATATCTCAAGAACCCATAATGATACAAAGCTGACACTTGGTATCTATTTAAGAGCTATGGTAGTGGCGTGTTGGAAAAAATATAATTTTAAATACGGGTATTTTTTCTCTCTATAGAATGCTAGAAAGTTGAAACTCGGTGCAAATCAACCAGAGAAGGAATTCTGATGAAAAGGGGGGAGAGGCAAAAAAAATTATCAGTGAAAATTGAATACATATATTTTCAGGATTTTCGTCTGCCTCATTCCTAGATCTGATCGATATCGAAAAATTTTTCACTTTCATGGGCTTGCGTAATAATCCTTTTTAAGCCTCTAAAAACATACATATAAAAACGGTTGAACACATTTTCATGAATTTCATCACATCTTTTAAAAATGATAAGAAATTGAATTGGTTTTTACTTTCTCGTGTTGTCTTCATACTTATTTATTAAATCGTTTAAAAACCTGTTTCACAATTCCTTCGAAATTCAAATGCCAAGTGGAAATGAAATTGAATGGGTTTGTGTGAGGCTTTTAGTGTACATAATAACACATCATCTCAACTGCGTTGCACCTCTTGAGTCTTATAAAAACAGAGATATAAAATTTAAAAAAGAAATTAATATTTACAAAATGGAATGTTGGAAAAAAATTTTTTTTTAAAAAACTTCTATCCGTTCCGACGCTAAGAGGTGAATTATTGAATTTCTCCACCTCCTTCGCCATACTAAAAAATCTGCCAATGGTCTAAGCGCAACTTCATTATTTTTCCAGCAGAAGTAGGGAACGCGTTCAATTCTAAGATGCGGTGTAGGTTACTATGTGACAACCTTTCAAAAAGTTCAGGAAGCGGTTTGAATATGGTGTAACATATGAATTGTATAATTGGGTCATATTCCGGGATGCGGTCTAGAGGTTGAAAAAAACAAAACTTAAAAATAGGTGATTATTAAACAAAACTGTGGAAGTGAAAAGATATTCGATATCTGATCAGACCTGAGAGATATGGTGGAATTCATGGAAAATTATACAACCACTTTACACCCTCTTAGGGGTCGAATTTCAAAAAATCTTGAAAACACTTTCTAGGTATTCAAATGAAAAATCCGTAGAATAAAAATGAATTCAACATTTGGAAAGACCTAGTAGATATGACGAAAATCGTTAAAATAGGTTCATAAGATATAAACATCAGAATCTTTTACTTTTCACCCTCCCCCACCCTCACCCTCTGCACCCATATCCCCCAATTTTCTTTTTCTGCTAAGGTTCTATTGGGCATACGTCTGGTAAAAAAATTGAGCATCTATCTCACACTATTCTTGAGATATGAAAAGTGATTTTTTTGAAAATTTCTTATCCCCCCTTCCATGTTCCGCCATCCCCTTAAAAAATTGTACTGTGAGCAATCTTTACTTGTTGACCTTTCTCTTCATACCGAATTTAATTTTTCTAGAGCAATTGGTGCCTGAGATATGGTAATCTAAAGTTTTTCACCCCCTACCACCGTACTCCACTACCCCACTCAAAAATTTCTTTTCATTCTTTCCTTCTAGTATAGGTACAGATATTTGTTAAGTTTGAATTTCGTGCCATCAACAGTTTAGGAGATATGTATTTTAGAATGTATCGATCTCAGCTTTTTTGCGCTTCGGACGCAATATTTCCCCACCCCCACTCCTTCACCCATATCAGAATATTTTTTGCAAATGGGTCTACTATTGAAGCTCTATAAAAATTCCAAGTTTCAGATTTCTAGCATAAGCGGTTGCTGATATCTAAAGGGGAACTTAAAGGGGTATACCAAATCTACTAAGGAAAATTCAAATAAATAGCTCAAATGGTTTGGGTGCTACGAGGTTTCAAACAATTTTGCGTACACCGGCAGACGTACGGCGTTTCCACAATCCTCACTAGTTCAAATAGTTTCTAAAAATTTTGCATGTACTTTTTTGTACCGCAAAAATAAAAAAAAATGTATGACCTTCTGCATAATGGAATTCTTCTTTTGCATGAAGAATCAGAAAAGCGATCTGCTTCTCCATACCGCCCGTCCTTTCCCATGCACCGTGTGCGAGGAAAGGAAATGAACGTAGTGAGAACTGTGAGAAATGTCAATGCGTATTGTACCTACGAAGAAAAATTCAAAATCAATCAAAGCAAGCATTATCTCATTCATTCATTAAGTTCAATCAACACGACTTCCCATTGGTTGGGGTTTTGTGCTTTCGCGCTCTCCACACTCATTCATTTTTTTAACACTCGAGTGCGGAGTTCGCTGTCGACCAATGGGAAGCCGTGTTGATTGAACTATATGAATGAATGAGATATGCCTGCATTGATTGATTTTGAATTCTTCAAGGAAGAATGAGTGTGAAAGCGCGAGAGAACAAAACCCCAAAAAACGATATATGCTGCGCCATATTTTGAGCTAAGGTGAAGTTATTCGTGATACTACTATAAGATATATATACAATGGTTTTAGTGAGTTCCATAAATTAAGTTAGGACATTTTACAGAATTTTTTTGAAGCAACTATATAAAAAACTTATGCAATATTTGTCATATTAATATTTTTAGCTGCGGCAAATATAAAATCAATGTGGAACAAAATTTCAAAGTCTTAACTTAAGGCTTTCTAAAATTATCATTCAATATTAGGAGTTCAATCTCGATCGCTCGTCATAGTGTGACGTGTTTTTCAACTCGCTGAATACAAGTCAATTCTTTCTTCTTCTCTACTTAATTAATTTTTTTTTTGAAAGTATTAAACTATTGTGGTCATGGAGTGCGGTGTGTCGGCATGTGTTGATAAAGCAAATATTACGCCGTTGATTATTTGTTCCGGATTCTGCGGAAAAGTTTTTCACTGCAAGTGTGCCGGTCTCCCTGGTCATGTTGGAGATGCTGTTGAAAAGGCTAATAGCGGTCTCTATTGGTACTGTACTGCCTGTAGGTCATCATCATCATCAACATATGTTGCTAAAGTGTTGAAAGCGAAGTCAACGGTTCAGGCACTTCATAACGAATTTGCAACACTTCAACAGAAGCTTCATGCGGCCTTAAGTGATCTACATAGAACAACACTCCCTCTTACCAGCCTGTCGGTGGCGCCTGCAACTGTATTGCCTTCGACTAGTTTGCCGGCAACATCAAAATCACCACTAACTGCACCTGGGGCTTCCCCAAAATCAGCTAGACAGTTGCGATCGAGGCAGACTAAACCTGGGGCTAGCGCCGCATCGATCAACAAACGCTCTGCTACGAACGCCGAAAACGGTACCTCCTCTGCAGGTACATCAGTCGACAACACCAATAAATCGAGTGGCACTAATTGTGTTGTTCAACCAGCGGTTGCTGCCGATTATTCTGCTGACGTTAACAATTGTAATGACGTCGCGATCACTACTCCATCAACAAGCAATCTACCTGCTGCAATAAGTTCCAGTCTCGTTCCGGCGAAGATGCCTCGCTGGATTTATGTGTCTCGCTGTGACGTTGTGACTCAACCGGAAGATGTGGTAAGCTTTGTCAAAAGTAAATATAGTGACGAAATTTCCACGGAACTTCCTTGCTATCGGCTTACGAAGACTGGCGAAGATCTCAGTAACCTTTCGTATGTTTCATTCAAAATTCGCGTGCCTCATGATATGCTACAAAAGGTCATGAAACCTACGTTTTGGCCGAAAGGTCTCGTCGTAAAGGAATTTGATTCGAGATCTCGTAAAAATTTTCGGACACTACCATCGAAGGAAGTTCTCACCTAACTCTCAACACCAACTCGCATGTCTCAAACATTGCATCCGTATCGAACTTATCAAATAAAAATAATAAATCGTCTATTTCTATTTTTTATCAGAATGTAAGAGGTCTGAAAACAAAGGTAGTTACATTTCGAAATGCAGTTCTATCCGAAACTTTCGATGTTATTTGTATTTCTGAAACCTGGCTTAACTACTCAATTCTTGATTCCGAACTTTTACCAGATTTTTATAACGTGTATCGTCGCGATCGCGATCTTCTATGTTCAAATAAATCTGATGGTGGCGGTGTCATGATAGCTATAAAAGATAACTTGTTCTCCGAGGTCTGTACTGATTTCAATTGCAGTTTTGAATGTATTGCTGTAAAAGTTAAATGTGCAGGATATTTTCTATACATTTTTACTTGTTATGTCGCGTGTAATTCATCGGCAAGTCAACTGACTGCGGTCTTCGAATCTCTGTCGTTTTTTATAAATCAGTGTGACCCTCGCTCTAAATTCGTCATATGTGGTGATTTTAATATGCCATATGTAAGATGGTATAATAACATTCCGGCTACCTTGCCTTCCTATTCTCAACACCTTTTCCACCTCGAATCCTTTATGGAATTTTGTGATATTACGCAACTAAATTTTACTCTGAATAAGAATGACAGAATTCTAGACCTAATTTTTTCGAATCTTTGCTCCAACGATATTGGTATTTTTTCTTCTACTACAGAACTTGTACCTGTTGACTCCCATCATCCTCCCATTGAGCTTATGGTTAAAATAAATACATGTAACCGTTCATCGGTAACAAGTCGTTCAAAGCGCAATTTTTTTAAGTGTGACTATGATGTAATCTCTTCTAAATTACATGAGCGTAATTTGCTAGCAACCCTGGAATCTGAGTTCGTTGTCTCTACTGTTGATAATTTTTACAGTTCTTTAAATTCAATCATTTCTGAGCGTGTTCCGCTCTACTCCTTGAAACGCAGTTCCTTTCCACAATGGTTCAACCACACCATTATTAAACTAGTAACCTTAAAAAACCAGGCACGGAGAATTTTTCTCAAGAACAGTAATGCTGCAAACTCATCCCGTTTTGCTGATCTAAGAAGGCAGCTAAAGAGTGAAATAAAGAAAGGTTTTCGTTCATATGTGAACAACCTAAATTTCTGTCTTTCCACTGGGAATGTTAAGCCGTTTTGGAATTATGCTAATTCATCTCGAACTACTTCTTCCAACCCTTCCACTATTGCACACTTGGATGTTACTGCTTCTACTCCATGTGATATTGCTGAACTTTTCTCGCAATATTTCCAGTCTGTGTACTCCGCCAGTTCTTCTTCATCTAAGCCTTCTTTCATCGAAAATAACGTCAATCTCTTGCCTGAGTTCGATAGTCACGACGTTCTTGCTGTCATCAACTCTTTAGATGGTAATGGCACAGCTGGACCAGACGAAATTCCAAACATTTTCGTAATAAATCTTGGACACATCCTAGCTGAACCTTTGGCAAAAATTTTCACCCTGTCCCTCACTGAAGGAATTTTCCCCACTCAATGGAAGGAATCTTACGTTATACCTATCTTTAAGAAGGGTGACAAGCATAAGGTTGAAAATTACCGTCCAATCTGTCTACTTTCTTGCTTTTCAAAAATATTTGAAAAGTTACTACATGCATTTATTTTTTCACGAGTCTGCTCCCTTATATCTATCAAGCAGCATGGATTTTTTAGAGGACGCACTACGGAGACGAATTTGGTTTCCTTCTCAAACTCAGTATCTTGTGCGCTTGAGAATCGTTTCTCTGTCCATACGATTTATACTGACTTTTCCAAAGCCTTTGACAGTGTTGACCACTCTATACTGCTTAATAAACTGCACTCGTTTGGAATAGATTCTGCTTTGTTGGAATGGTTCTCTTCGTACCTAGGTGATCGTAGGCATTACGTCGTATTTGGTGGAGCTCAATCCCGTCCTTTTTTTGCATCGTCTGGTGTTCCCCAAGGTTCCACCTTGGGTCCCCTACTTTTCATTTTGTTTGTGAATGACCTTCTTACGGGTTTTCAATCTGATCATTTAATGTATGCCGATGATCTCAAACTATTCAGAGTCGTAAAGTCTATTTCTGACTGTAAAATCCTACAAGATGACATTAAGAAATTGAACGATTGGTGTAAGCTGAATAACCTCCGTTTGAACACTCAGAAATGCTTTAAAATGATATATTCAAACAAGGATTGTAGCCTTAACTTTGACTACCATGTTGATAATGCTCTCCTCGTTGAAGTCTCACGCATAAAGGATTTAGGAGTAATGTTTAACAACAGATTAAAATTTGATCAGCACATAGTCGAAGTCTGCAAACACGCATTTAGATTATGTGGTTTTATATTAAGGACAGCTCATCCATTCCATAATATAAATGTTTATATGAATTTGTTTAATAGTCTGGTTCGGTCTAGGCTAGAGTATTGTTCTGTTGTGTGGAACCCTCACTACCAATATCTTGTGTCTGCATTGGAATCAGTACAGCGAGGTTTTACCAAATCTGTTTTCCGAAAGCTGAATTTATCTGACACTTGCTACGAGAGTCGATTAGAGGTACATGGCCTTACAAGTTTAAAGGACAGAAGACTTTATTTGGACATGGTATTTTTATTTAAAGTAAATTTCGTTTTTGACACTAATCTTCAAGATGACTTTCAATTGCGTACTAATATAAGTAATACTAGATCACAAACTCTATTCGTTGTACCATATGCGCGGCTGAACGTATATTTTCACTCTCCCTTACTTAGGCTGCCTCGAATATTCAATGAATCTTGCCTTAGTTTTCATGACTTCAGTCTACAATCTTTTAAGTTGTATTTAAGATTCATGTTTTCAATTAAATAACTTTGTACATTATATTGAATTCTCTTTTGTAGAAAAAAACACAAACCTTAGGGCGTATTTTAAACTTAAGTTCGTTACTTGTCAATAAAATAATAACACTTGAGCGTTTTTCATAAACTTAATCTTTATTCGACTTGACACCAGCGAGACCACGCCACTTCTGCTAAAACAAGACGCTGAACTTAAACTACTCTACTGTCAATGCTGCCATCTTACGGTATAAAACAAAACTTAACTTCAAATTCACAATAATAATACGGTTACAACTTTTATAAAATTACAGTTACAACATTCGGCTAGCCTGACTCACAATTGTCCTCAATTGAATTCTTGGTGGCACTGTCAAATGGTTTCATATTAAACGCCGCGCAAGTTCCGGTGAACCTTTTCCCCGTAATTTTATTTCCCGGCACGTCCTCAACTATATACCGGTCGTTCGGGAGTACGGATTTAATGCTGTACGGGCCACGAAATTTAGGCACTAATTTGTGATTTACTCCCGCTTCCGTGACGACGTTTTTAATGAAAACTAGTTCTCCCGGTTCATAATTTCTCGCTTTTTTCCGACTTTGGTCAAAGTATTCTTTATATTTCTGTTGCGAGTCTTTATTCCGTTGTTGTACTACCTTCCTAATTATTTGTAGATCGCGCACCGAATTTGTATCTTTACCGGTCATATACATTCCTAACTCATCGTTAACGTTTTTTTGTTGTACACCGAATAGTGCCATACTCGGGGTTTCGTTTGTAGATCTAACGAAGGAATTGTTAACACAGTATTCTACCTTATCAATTACGTGATCCCATAGTATCCCTTTTTCATAATTTACCATTTTCGCCATCATGGGAACGATTTCGCGGTTTATACGCTCAACCTGACCATTCGATTGCGGTGACGCTGTCGCGATGAGTACATGATGTACTTTATTTAGCTTCAAAAAATTATCGAATGCATTAGATGTGAAGCATGACCCTCTGTCTGAAATAAGGCGAACTGGTGTGCTGTAGTTGCGGAAATAACTTTTGAGGTGATTTATAACCTCTTTTGCATTCGTCGTTTTGGTAGGATAAAGCTTGACATATTTCGAAAAGCCATCAATAACGACAAGAATATGTCTGTTGTTTCGTTTGGTCTTTTCGAAAGGTCCTACGTGATCCACGTGGATCGTGTCAAAGGGAACGTCTTTCTTATCTATGAGGTTGAGAAAACCCTCCTTCTTTCCGCTTTTGGGTGAGAACGTTAAGCATTTAAGGCACTCACTTATATGTGCCTTTACCTTATTTGTCATGTTAGGAAACCAGTAATATCTCTTGAGTAACTCTAAGACCTTTGCATCTCCCCTGTGTCCCATTTCGTCGTGATATTCTCTAATTACATTACTTTCCATTCGTTGGGGTACATAAAACAAAAACTTATCCTGATATTTTCTATACACTAACCCGTCCCGAATCTCAAAATGTTTTGACTCTTCTATTTTTAGTTGTTCCCTGATCCTACTAATACCCTCGTCATTTTGTTGATGGATAGCTAACAATTGAGAGAATGTGCACTCTGATAGCACAAGAATCGATTGTACTCGACTCAATGCGTCTACATGTCTCATCTGTTTCGCGTCACGGTGACATATTTCAAAATCATAATTTTCTAGGAATAGCGACCATCGAAAAATGCGTGGATTAGCCTCTTTTTTCGATAATGTCTGTTTCAATGAATTGCAGTCCGTCACTAGTTTGAATCGTGTACCGTGCAGGTAAACATGAAATCGCTTAAGAGCATAATATATTGCTAAAGCCTCTAATTCAAAGGAGTGGTACCTTGATTCCACGTTCGTTGTCTTTTGACTAAAATATGCAACTGGGGCCAAGTCGCCGTTGCTCTGTCTTTGTAGAAGAATAGCCCCCATTCCCACAGAGCTGGCATCCGTGTGCAATTCCGTTTCTGCTGTAGGGTTATAAATTTTCAAAACGTTTGGTTTTGACAAAACGTCCCTCAACTTTTCAAATGACTGCATAGCCTCGTCATTCATTTTAAAAACTGCATCTTTCTTCAATAACTCATAGAGTGGAGCAGCGATACCTGCGTAACCACAAACAAATTTACGGAAATAACTTGTTAGTCCGACAAACCTTTGGAGCTCAAAAACGTTTCTTGGACAAGGATATTCTCGTATAGCCTTGACATGCTTATCTGATGGTCGTAAACCTTCCTTATCGCAGATATATCCGAGATATTCGACTGAGGTTTGAAAGAAATAACACTTAGACATTTGTATCTCTAGTTTCAAAGCACGGAATCTACTGAAAATTATTTCGAGTAGTTCGAAATGTCGTTCTATTGTTTCCGTCGCAATTAAAAAATCGTCGATGTAAATCAAAACTTCGTTTGTAGCGATTAAATCTTTAAAGTTTTGTTTTATGAATCGCATAAATGCGCTTGGGGCGTTACACAAGCCAAAAGGTAGTTTTTCGAATTCGTATTGCCCGTCAGGCGTAAGGAATGACGTCAAATATTTACATTCCTCTGCTATATCTATATTTAGATAGCCATCCTTCAGATCAAGGACTGTAAAACATGCCTTATCACGTAAAAGATCTAACTGTGCTTCTATCCGAGGAAGCGGAAACCTATCCTTGATTGTAATTTTGTTCAAACTACGGTAGTCGACACATATTCTTATTTTCCCATTTTTCTTTTTCACTAACACTATCCTACTCGTACAAGGACCTGAACTTTCGCGTATTATACCCCTCTTTAACCATTCGCTTATTATTTCGTTAACATCTGCTTTTTCGGCAAAAGACAGTCTCTTTGGTGTAGAATAAAATTTCGCGCTATCACTTAACTCGATACGAAATTTTTCTTTCACCGGCTCGAAGTTCTCTTCCGTTATTTTATCGTTGCGGATTATTTCGTTTAAACGTTGGACTAACCGTTCGTCCTCTTTGTAATTTTGAAAATATGGACCGATTTTAATATCTAAATTCGCGTTATCGTGTTCGTTATCTTCTATGTCAATTTTCATGATTTCTCTAAACCCGTCATCCTGAACATTCGTTATCACCAATATTGGGTCTTGCTTCGTATCAATCACGACTCGTATGTCCGGAGTTGTTAAAAATGCTCGCCCGAGAATGCCGTCGACATCGCGAAAACTTTCGTCCGGAACCACCAAAAACTCAATATAGGAAATACAATTTAAAATCTTACATTTTAGTTTGATTTTACCTGTTGTGCTTAATTTAGATGCATTCAATCCTACATATGTACCTTCGGTTGTGTCTTGGAGCATATCACGTAGTAAGTCGGCTGGTACTTTCGACTGTCTGATGAGATTAACCGGGCTGCCTGTATCCACCAAACATACCAAATTTGCTGTAGTGTTGTCTGTTGAGAAGATCGTTGTATGCACCATGAACTGCGACCCCGCTACGTAATGAACGTTTTGGCGAAGACATTTGTCATCCGTATGTCCTGGACGATGACATTTTCCGCACCTCACTTTTTGTTGCGGTTCTTGACAATCTACCGCTCGATGTGTTCCCATTTTGTTGCAGTTGTAGCACTTGATCAGCCCTCGCTGATTTGGTACCGTCTGCCTCGGATTATTCGTAGTCTCACCTTGATATTTTGCTGAGCCGTGACCACTGTTTGGTTTGGTCGTTACCTCGTGTGGTGACTTTGCCGTTCTGGTGTTTTCCCAATTCATAGTCTCGTATGATTCTCGGCACCTAAAAGCTTGAAGAATTTCCTCAAGTTTCCCGAATGCTCGTGTTTGTAGCGCCAATCTAAAATCGTTTTGGACCACACCATTAATTAAATACCGTTGTATTGCAGCGTCTCCCAATTTTCCTCTACGTCCCGTTGAGACAACATCGAAATAATATGCACTGTATGATTCCGTGTGCTGTTTTTTCCGTCTTGATAGCGTTGCGTGAACTTGCGTCTCATCCAGTTGTGATGGAAATTGCTGCTGCACCGTTGCTTTGAACTGTTGCCAGTTGTCGATTAGGCTGGCATGAAGGAACTTTTTCCCCACTCCTCGTAATTTTTTCGTTGCCAAGAAAAACTTGACTTCGTCGTTGTCGTTTAGGTATAATCGGACGATGTGTTCGATATTCTCAACCCACTCTTTCGCGGAGCTGCGACCGTTATCGGGATCGAACTCTTCCACCATACCTTCGTACTCACTGGCACTGATCGTGAACTTCGTATTTCGTGAGGCGCTTGCGCCTGTGGAGTTCTGCATTCTCGTTGCGACGTGCATTGTTCCGTTGCCTTGTGGCCGTTCAATTTCGTTTGTCGCTGTATCGTTGGTCTCACTCGTATTAGTGATGACCTCTCGCTCGTTCTCGTTCGAGGCTGTGTTGAAAGTCGCGCTCGTATTAGCTACAACTTCTCGCTCGTTCTCGCTCGTGGCTGTGTTGAAAGTCGCGCTCGTATTAGCTACAACTTCTCGCTCGTTCTCGCTCGTGACGAACTTGTCGATGCCTGTTTGAAAACGACGCTCGTTTTCCGTTGCTAACGTTTGTACACACACATGCAAGTGTTTCAGCTCTGCCAATATGGACGCCACGACTTGCGTATTTTGCTGGATGATGGTTTCCGTTTGCGTTACCCGATCAGATAGTGCCTCGACCAGCCTGTCTGATCCAGCCCCTAGCTTACCATCCACCGAGAGTCCGCCACTCGCATCTTCGAATTCGTCGTTTCCCGGTTCACCCTCGTCGATCGTCCGTGAACTTCCCGTGACTTTGGCATCCTTACCGCCGCGAGTAGACGACGCCTGTTTCGTTTTCCTGTTGGATTTCATATCCCACTTCTGATGTAGAAAAAAACACAAACCTTAGGGCGTATTTTAAACTTAAGTTCGTTACTTGTCAATAAAATAATAACACTTGAGCGTTTTTCATAAACTTAATCTTTATTCGACTTGACACCAGCGAGACCACGCCACTTCTGCTAAAACAAGACGCTGAACTTAAACTACTCTACTGTCAATGCTGCCATCTTACGGTATAAAACAAAACTTAACTTCAAATTCACAATAATAATACGGTTACAACTTTTATAAAATTACAGTTACAACACTTTAATTTTCATTTTTTCTTTATTTATATTTTTCTATGTTAATATTGTAATTCATTTTATTTTTTGTTTTTTATCATTGACTCTCTGTATAATTGGAATATTTACATTTTCTGTTCATCGAGTCCTTAAATAAATAAATAAATAAATAAATAAATAAATATTGGTGAACACGTGTTTTAAGGACATTTGTATGACAGCTTCCCGAAGGAGTAGACGGATAGCACCAATTATTGAACTCAGTCTTGGTTTCGATATGACACTAATTCCTGTAAAATTTTGAATTTCGGCTTTAACTCGTACTGGAGTTATAGCGGATTGTTAAACTTGCATATGTTTTTGAAGGATTTTTCTAGGCTGCTACTCAAAGGACTTATTCGATTTCCATCATATTTAAAACTTTCGTTTCAAACATTGTTAACTTTAAGTAGGCTTTAAGTAGCTCCTAGTTTGAAGCATTCGAGCAATAATTGTGAATACGTGTTTTAAGGACTCTTGTATGGAGGTACCCAAAGGAGTGGAAGGATATCGCCCATTAATGGGGTCATCCCGTGTGCAGGCTCTTTTTGGGGATTTTTTTTGGAGAACTTAATAATGATACAACTGTATACTTATGCAAATGTATATTTATGAACATGTTGAGCAAACTTTACAATTTTTTCAGCCCCAAATCGTCGCTCATTGTTGAGGTACATGCCAACATAGACACTCATTTTCAAAAAATATTGTTTTCGGTAGACACGATTGCGGCCGTTCTGTTTATCTCAAATGTTTATCTCAAAGTTTGAACTAGTTTCTGAACTTTGATTATCAAAAAATATTGAACAGTTAGTTTTTGGCAGCTTGTTGAACTTCTAATCGTCAATTTTGGAGTGTTTTTACGACTCTTCGAAAAAAACAAACGGTTTTATGAATCCCAATCATCCTAGTTTGCAAACTGTATACATGAGTACTGAATATGTTTACCAAATTTCAAAGAAATCCGTTCGATAGATTTCGAGATATCGTGTCTACCGATTTCAAAACTACCGTTTTGAGAAAAACGCGACTAAACTTTTCATTATATTTGAAGCAACAAAAAAGCTTAGAGAATATAACGGCCTGTAACTTCGAAACGGCTTTGAGGCGCACGCACGAACGGGCGTAAACTGTATTTGGGTTTTTTAGCTCCAAATAAACACAATATATAACTATTTTTCGTCCGAGGCTCGGTTCTATGCATTACAAGCTTTTTGGGCTGAATTAAACTTATAATACTCTATATGATTTCATCTAGAGTAGGTACATACATATATAAAAAGTTGGGAAAAAAATTCCCCCCTCCGGAAAAAACCGGAAACTTTCCTCCCGAAATTTGCCACCCCCGAAATTTGCCGCCCCAGGCCCGGACCTGCCGGGCCTAGTGGTAAATCCGCCTCTGCCTTCACCCATATCATCAATTTTTTTGCAAATGGGTCCACTTTCAAAGCTCTATAGAAATTCCAAGTTTGAGCCTCCTAACATAAGCGGTTGCTGAGATCTAGAAACCAACATTTTTCGTCTAAAACGCTTCCCCACCTTCCCGCTCACACCCTCAGCCCTCAAAAAAATTTCACTTCAAGGGGTCTACCATATCTATTCAGGAAAAAAATTCAATTCAATAGCTCCTAGCGTTTGGGAACTTTAATTCCTCAAACGAGTTTGCGTACTGCGTACGGCGGAGGCGGACGGCGCACTGACGGAGTAAATTTTGTTGTGCTTTTTTGGTGGTTATTAGACGTGTGTGAAGTTCGCCCCACCTTTTGCAAAATTTTAAAAAAATTTTAGAGTTCTGTTTCTCCCCCACATAGTTCTACAGCTCTAGAGCATTCTCGGAAATAGTTCCGTTGATTAAAGCAGTTAAATATCGTAAGAAAGTTGGGGGGCTAACTTCACAAAAGTGTAATTTCAGTGCGCTTTAACTTCTTTCCCTTTAAGTTTAGAGCAAATGTTCATAAGGTGTAATCGATAGAACTCTTTGGGGGGCAAACGGAACTCTTATCAGAACTACCCCAACCCCTACAGGAAAAAAGTTGTTTTTTTCACTGACTGAAAAATTTGAAATTTCAATGCACCATAACTTCTTTTCCTTAACAGTTAGCGTAAATGTTCATAACGTGTAATCGATAGAACTCTTTGTCGGGCAAACGGAACTCTAATCAGAACTACCCCAACCCTTACAGGAAAAAAGTTTTTTTTTCACTGACTGAAAAATTTGAAATTTCAATGCACCATAACTTCTTTTTCTTAACAGTTAGCGTAGATGTTCATAAGGTGTAATCGATAGAACTCTTTGGGGGGCAAACGGAACTCTATCTTAAAACACCCCAACCCTAACTAGTAATTTTTTTTTCTCTCAGACTCAAAAATTGTACTGCATGTGATCTTTTTTTTTCAGAAATCCGGTGGATATTTTCAGAGTTCTGGGTAGTCAGTTCCTCACAAGTTCTGAAAATTCCTTTATACAGGGTGTTCGGTACTCCGTGTGCCACACAGGTCAATTTTCAGTATCAGTGGAGATATAGGGTGGTCAAAAAAAGTGTTTTTGACCGGTACTCTCACTCAGCTGATATGTTTGATCTTGAAAACAAATAATCACAAGGCAACGTGTAGCTCATTTTTTAGGGAATTGAATTACCTTTCATTTGACAGTCTAAATTGTAACAGCACCCAATCTTGAGGTTTTTACTCGAAAACACAAACGTCAACAAAACGTCAACCCTAGAAATTCAGTGATCAATATAGTTTTCCCCGAAAACCCCATTATAAAAATGTCACATTAATTTTATTTTTTATCAACCGTATTATACCTACAAAAGCTGCATACATACATACATATGTATGAGCTACGATTAACATTTTGGAAGTTATAAGTAAAAATGCAATACAACAACATTTTGGAAGTAACAGGTAAAAATACAATGCAACAATACATACTTTTATACAAAAAGAAGGACATGTTGAATTACACTCCTTGCTTGAATTGAAATAATTTAATAATGGTTTTTATGTTTTATTTCAATTTTTTACTATAATAAATGTTCAAAATGGCCACCTTCATTTTGAATGTACGCTAAAGCTCGTTTTGCGAGTGTTCTCTTGGTATCCATATTCCTCAACTGCTGCCTTACTTTTATTGCTGCCGCATCGATCCTGGCACTTAGATCTTCCAGTGTTCTACTGTTGTTGCGTAGACATGGTCCTTCATCCATCCCCATACAAAGAAATCCATAACAGTAAGATCAGGAGATCTAGCAGGCCAATGTATCGGTCCATTTCTACCGATCCAGCGATTGGTATAATTGGAATTTAACCAATCTGTGATTCGTCGTCCATAATGAGCTGGAGCACCATCGTGTTGGAAGCCAATGGTACCAGTGGAATATGATCCAACAAGTCCTGAAGATCATTTGTTAGAAAATGTAAGTAATTATAGCTATTTAGAGTAGACGGAAGCCTAATGGTGATTTCTTTTCTCAAAAAAAATGTGACCCGTTTCTGCCCTCAATTTTTGTTCTAGCAGTTCCGCTGTTCTATTCTCAATTTTTTTTTGACCTGCTAGAAAAAGGGGTTTGAGTCCGTGGTTAAAATTGACCTGAAAAGTTGCATTTCTTGCCCCGAAAATTTCGGCGGTGCAACTGTTTTAACCACAAATGTGCGTAAGAAACGATGAAAATAAGAAAAAAATATCACAGCGGCAAACGATTTAAAAGCATAAATTAAACTGTCCAACGGGTCATACGGTAATTAGAAATCATACGGAGTGTAGTGAAAATTTATTTCAATTTTGATAATAGCTTTTTGACCTGAAAGCGTTCTATTGTAAATTAACCTGTCGGACGGAACTGTCAAAAAAGAGGGCAGAACTGCAATAATTTTGCATCTTTACAGGTCACATTTTTTTTGAGAAAAGAAATCACCATAAGTCCAAGTCCAAGGAAATCGTCACCAATCACACCTCTCCATAAATTGACGCTGAATCTGTGCTGAAATGATTCCGCTCTTCTTGTTTGTGGATTGATCTCAGCCCACGTATGTACTTTATGGAAGTTTGTGATACCTTCACTGGTAAATTGGAACTTATCCGTCCACAGAATGTTGTTGAAAAAATTTTCGTCATCTATTTGTTGTTCAAGGATCTAATTGCACAACTCCATCCTTTGGGGGAAATCAATGGGTAGCAGCTCCTGTACTGGTGTGCGATGGTACGCATGGAAGCATTCTACTTTTAAAATACTCCAAACTTTTCAAGTAGAGATGTTAAACTGCAGTGCCAAGCGTCGAATACTGATTGATGGATCATTTTTAACTGCTTGCAGTATCCTTTCATCGATCTGAACAGCATTATCGGTGCAGGATTTGCATTTACTCTGCTTGTTATAACGTTGCCAGTTTCCCTAACTCTCTCCTGCTACTTGTCTGTCGGTGAGGATGTCCCTGATGGTAAAACGCTCGCACGGATCATGCATCACCGTAACACTCTCCACAAATGCATATAATGTCCCCATATTCTTCATTAGAGCACCCCGGCATTTTGAAATCGTTTTTTAAATTCTACTGACACCTACTTTAAGCAAAGTAACTAAAACTGATAAAAATATGAAGGTAGTTTTGCTTTTATAGGCTTTTCATTTTGTAAGGTACCCCATTAAAAATGTTGAAACTCATTTACATTTCATTGATTTCCTACATATTGCAAATAGTAACAAATGGGCAATAAAAATACTACCGATAATTTAAACAGGTTCTTTAACGAGGTTCACTTTATGGCACTGACTTTTTAAATATTTAATTTTTATGAGATATGAATTTTTACCTATTACTTCCAAAATGTTATTCGTAATATGTATGCAGCTTTTGTAGGTAATAGTATGATTTCTTGCAAAATAAAAAAAATTAAAAATTGTCAACTTTATAATGTGGTTTTCTGAGAAAAACTACGTTGATCAATGAATTTTTGGAGTTGACGTAACAAAAATCTGTGTTTTCGAGTAAATATCTCAAGATTGGGTGCTGTTATAATTTAGACTGTCAAATGAAAGGTAATTCAATTCCCTAAAAAACGAGCTATACGTTGCCTTGTGATTATTTGTTTTCAAGATCAAACGTTTCAACTGAGTGAGGGTACCGGTCAAAAACACTTTTCTTGACCACCCTATATCTCCACTGATATTGAAAATTGACCTGTGTGGCACACGGGGTACCGAACACCCTGTATAAAGGATTTTTCAGAACTTGTGAGGAACTGACTACCCAGAACTCTGAAAATATCGACCGGATTTCTGAGAAAAAAAGATCACGTGCAGTACTTAGAAAATTTTTGAGTCTGAGAGAAAAAAAATTACTAGTTAGGGTTGGGGTGTTTTAAGATAGAGTTCCGTTTGCTCCCCAAAGAGTTCTATCGATTACACCTTATGAACATTTACGCTAACTGTTAAGGAAGAGAAGTTATGGTGCATTGAAATTTTAAAATTTTTCAGTCAGTGAAAAAAAAAACTTTTTTCCTGTAAGGGTTGGGGTAGTTCTGATTAGAGTTCCGTTTGCCCGACAAAGAGTTCTATCGATTACACGTTATGAACATTTACGCTAACTGTTAAGGAAAAGAAGTTATGATGCATTGAAATTTCAAATTTTTCAGTCAGTGAAAAAAAAAATTTTTTTTTTCCTGTAAGGGTTGTGGTAGTTCTGATTAGAGTTTTGTTTGCCCCCCAAAGAGTTCTATCGATTACACCTTATGAACATTTGCTCTAAACCTAAAGGGAAAGAAGTTAAAGCGCATTGAAATTACACTTTTGTGAAGTTAGTCCTCCCAACTTTCGTACGATATTTATTATTCAACGGAACTATTTCCGAGAATGCTCTAGAACTATAGAACTATGTGGGGGGCAAACAGAACTCTAAAAAAATTTTCAAATTTTGCAAAAGGTGAGGCCAACTTCACACACGTGATTATTAGTCATAAAGCGACTAAAAAAAAAATTAAGGGTAACACACTTTTTTCTTTAAAAATCGATAACAATACTTTATTATTAATAATAAAGTAAAATAGTGAACAAAATAAATTTTGCATGCACACTCGTCCAGTGCCCGATCGAAAAGACCGTTCCTTTTCTTATAGTACGAGAGGTAGGGTATCATTTTTTCGAGGAACTTTATACCGAATAAATTTCATTGATAATAGTTGGTTAATATTCAATAAAATCAGCAAAATGAGCGTCAGTTACCGCACCCGCGGTAGAATTTAAAGTGATAACAAAATTGTGCTTCGAGTATTTTCATACCGTGCCAAAATTTAGGGCATGATTTTTTAGATCATTTTCAACAAAAAAATAATAATCAGCTGTATTGAAAACGAGGGAATTTATTTACTTCAGTCGCCTATATGAACATGTTAAAAATTTGAATTTTAAAATTAAAAATTTGAATTTTAAAGTCATTTTATAAATATTTTCACGAAATCCTTAACATACTATGAACAAACAAATCTTTTATAGAAACAAAACATTAAAATTATATTTTTTACAGTGACTCTTCGAGTACACAAATTTTGAAAAGTATAGGCGATGATAAGGTCGCACTTGTGATCGATTCTTGATGATTCGACACATGGGGTTCTGGCTCGTTAAACTAAGCGTCCAATAGACGAGTCGGGCCTAAAAATTCGACAGCCATACATTTTTATGGAAGTGCGTTCGCTAAACGAGGTCCGCGATGAAACATAAAGATGCTCGCTGCACCGTTTCGATGCGACCTGCTTTTAGAGTTCGTATGTTTCGGTTCAGCTTGGCAGGAGGATGATGACCATACCTTTGTAAACATGACTGAAGTCAGCTTTTAGAAGAAAACAAGAGTGTATCTCGCGCTTAATAGCTCCCGCGACCGCGGCGGAAGAGACACAAATAGCTTCCGTGAGAGAGCAGAGCCGAGTCAAAGACGTATTGGCTAGATCAGTTTATTCATTTAAAAAAAGAAAAACATCATACCTAGTTAAATACCTACAATTTTAAACCAAATATTTATTACCAACCAGCACGTATAAATTAACTACACCTGTGTACCTATTACCTTATTCTCTTTTGTGTGAGACTGTTTCTTTGTGACTTTTCAAAATTTTCAAGAATATTCGCATTCATCTGAAGGTAATCCATTAAATTGCATAATACATAGAATGAATAACACCGGAAGCCTAATTTCCTACTTACCATACCATGCAATTTCTCTAATGGAAACCCCTTCATTACAATACAAGAATTAGTATTTGTGGTAATGACCAGTTACGACTTCTTATAAAATAACGACTTATAAAATACTGAAAAACCACATAAAAATTGAAATAATGTTTCACAGAAATTCTCATGTTTTTGACCGTTGCTACGAGTAATCAAAAATTATTAAAAGTGGTCGTAGTAACCTACAATCATATAAAAGCGTAGTAGGTATAGATCATGAATCAAAGAATAATAGATTGCGACAAACGCACCTTTTGTGACGTATCTAAGAGCGTTCGACTATGGCCGCGGTCCGAATTACGCTTACGGTGCTTACATTACCAACAGTGCTTACAGTCGGTCCGAATTGTATGCGCGCTTACAACGCATATAATTCGGACCGATCGTATGCACACAAATGTCAGTTGTGTCAGTAATTTTAAAATGAATTTTGAAAAAGTGTTTTTAGTAGAAACGGTAATGGAAATGTGTGACAGTAATAGCGATATGGAGATGATAACTGGCTCCTCATCTTAATCTTCTTCAACAATATTGTTATAAGTCATTTTTCTTCAATATCGCGAATAAATTTTAGTGTTTTTAAATTTTTAACCGTCAATGTGACAGATTGCAAAGACGTACACACAGTGCATATGCTCGAAACCGTGAGTAGTGTAAGCGCCAGAAAATTTCCCCTCCATGCAAATTGTATGCACTGTGAGCGTAATTCGGACCGAGTGTGAGCGCGCTAAAAGCGCAGAAAGCGTAATTCGGACCGCGGCCTATGGTTGCATTATCCACTATATGCCTCTATGTACTAGATGTATCGCCTTAGCAACCGTTTCTTATTTTTTTAATTTATAAGAAAAAAATTCTCTCTTGATGACGTGATGCGCAGAACTTTAACCATTTTTTCGCTAACTGTCGCAAACTCTTTTTCTTTGGTTCATGGGTATAGATGTGTACACAAAAGTTGTCTTACGTGGCGTGTATCAAGAAACATCAAAACTATACTTAAAAATGCACATTACATCTCTGAATCATTCGGGTATCGAGCTTAGAGGTCGTATTTCATTCGTTTTTGGAGTTTTTTTTGCTAGATCAAGAAGGTTGTAGTTTACATTCTGAAAATATTGTTTGCAAAAAGCTGTTATTATTATTATTTATAAATGACTTCAAAATGCCATCTATATATCGTCGGCTTACAAGTGAAATTCACTTAGTCAATATTTGTATGTCTAATACTATGGTCGTTTTCGAATGCCTTGCTTCGTCTACGATTAAGTCTATGTTAACGTCACAGCATAGCTAGAAAAAGCTTGGCTAAACAAAGCAAATCACGTCATGCTATGAATCAAAATAAAACGAGATGGCTAGTTTTTAACACGCTACATTTACCTACATAAACGTGTTTAAAACGCATAGTCTGTACAGGGTATAATTTTAGAATTTTAAGATATTCAACTCTAGTACTATGTTCAGATTACGAGATTAACCCGTTTAAAGCGCGTTAAACGAGTTGGAAACACTTCTCGAACATGTTTACGAAAACACGTAGCTACAACGTGTTTAACCGAAAACATGTATTGCTACTCTCATGGAAATCGAAGTTCACTTTAAAAGAAACTATTAAATGCTGCAAAAACTTCAAATAATTTAGAAACCATTAATTTGGTAATGAAACTCAGCTGAATATATACTTGGGAACACTGCTTTTTTAACTTCCTTATTTTGCCTACCGGTTTCACAGTTGAAATTTGGTCATCACATCACATAAACATCACGATACTTTGAATTAAAGAAGAGGCGTCTTACTGTCAAAAACGGTAATCCGACCTATAAATCGAAGAACTACCGTTTAGCTTAGTCCTAGGATTAGATAAAATTTCAGCTAAACAACCTCTGTGAAATGCATTATTCGTTTGATACTAGTTTTAGTTTTAGGAAGGGGCGCCACACTGAGCTGCAGCGCACACTAGGCTCCAAAAGAGGGCCCATAGCGATCCTTTCGGATGGAATCGTGGAACTAGTAGTTAATCACCCCCAAAACATCCCAAATCCCTAATGAACTTGACCAACTTGTCATACCCTATCAATTTAAGATTTTCCAAACTATCGAAGAAGAGATTGCCCAACAACTTCAAGCGCCTTCTTGCAACCGCCTGACACTCGTATAAAATGTGGGTAGCTCTGTCTAATCTTTAGGCTGTAGCTCAGAAAAATAAATAAATAAATCCCCCAGCATATAGGTCAAAGCAGTACTTAGACACGTCAAAATCAGCTATCCCCATCCGCATGGCATATTTCCCTAGCAAGCAGTGACCCGTCAGTATTCCGATGAGTACCCGCAATCTTTCCCTATTCCACGCCAGTATTTCCCTGGACCTATGTTTGCCCAGCCTTGGCCAGAATGCCCTAGAGATCCTACATCCAGTCAGCTGCTCCCACCTTGAGTTCGCTGCGTCAATGACCCGCTCCCTGATAAGCGCCTTGATGCCGCTTAACGGTGGACTAGCCCCCTCCTCCGACAATTCGGATTACGCCGATCCCACTCTTGCCAGCTCATCGGCCAGTTCGTTCTCTCGTATGCCGCTATGCCCTGGTACCCAGCGAAGTTGTACTCTATTCTGACCGCAAAGTACCTTGAGCACTTCACGGCAGCGCTGTACTAGCTGGGATTTGAAAGTCTCCGATTTCTGTGCCTTCAAAGCCGCTTGGCTGTCAATGAAGATTAAGATATGCCTACCGCATATCCCCCATCAACAAGATGTTAGCTGCCTGGAGCACTGCCATAATTTCAGCTTGGAATACACCGCAGGCATCGGGCAGCTTAAACGACTCCCGCGCACTCAGCTGCTCGGAGAAGACTCCAGCGCCAGTGCCACATTCCATTTTTGACCCATCCGTATACACAGAGAGTTCCCCCTCACATAATACACTATTGTTCTCCCAGTCCTCCTTACTTGGGTATATGACTGTGAGTGGTGATTGAAGATCAATCACTGGAATCATATAATCCGTGCAGATCGCAATCGGTCCTTGTAGAAATTCCTTAAGAATAGAGCTGTGCCCTGCGGACCTCTCCCTAAAAAGACCACAGCTCACTAGTTTTGCCGCCGTGTTTGTCGCAACCTGCTTAATGAAAATATCAAGTGGTAATAAATGCATACAAACTTCCAGTGCCGCTGTTGGAGTTGTACGCAGGGCTCCTGTGATCATAACACAGGCAGTTCTCTGCACACCACTCAGTTCCCTCTGTATGTATTTTTGTCAATGGCGTTCCACCCACTAGTGCCGCGTACGTCGGAATGGGTCTCGCCACCACCGTATACAGGCAATGCACCATACTAGGTTTCAGGCCCCAACTCTTTCCAACTACACGCAAAAAGCGCATTATTAGCCTTTTTAATACGCTCCCCGACATTTATTTTCCAATTCAGCTTCCTATTCAAGACCAGACCTAGATATTTCGCTTTTTCCGATTTTTACAGCTCGACCCCGTCAAGCTTTGGTAGCCTGGACTCCGGAATCCTGTGGTTCCTAGTGAATATCACCACTTCAGTTTTTGAAGCGTTAACCCCCAGACCGCATCTCTTGGCCCATTTTCCGAGTGTACAGAGTGCCGACTCCAAAATGTCCGTAAGAGTATCCGAAAATTTCCCCTGAACTAATAACACTATATCATCCGTGTAGGCCACCACCTTGATGCTTTTTCTTTTGATTTCCGTTAGTACCCCATTTACTACAAGGAGCCACAGAAGGGGCGATATCACACCACCCTGCGGAGTACTCCTCGAGACTTGCCGCGTTACCTTACATTGCCCACTCTCCGGTCTTCAACAGGGTCGTCAGCCAGTCAGTCAGCCCCTCCTCTAAGCCTATGCCGTTTAAAGCCTCATTAATTGCCTCCACTGTTACATTGTTGAAGGCAACCTCAATATCCAGAAATGCCACTAGCGTGAACTCCTTACTTCCCAAGCTAAACTCTATAGATCCCACTACTTCATGTAGGGCTGTGTCAACAGATTTCCCTCTGATATAGGCATGCTGTGCATTAGACAGCATACTATCCTTACATACATAAGCTCCGAATGTACGTTTCTATTAGCCTCTACCAGTACTTTAAGAACGAAGGATGACAGACTAATTGGCCGAAAATCCTTCGTTGTCGTGTGACTAGGTCTTCCTGCTTTAGGAATAAAGACTACCCGCGCTTCCCGCCAGGCCCAGTCTTCTATTTTCCCATCCCGCTTCGCCTTATTGAAAAGCTTCCTGGAAGGATCCCTGAGTTCTCTAAGTTCGCCATCCCACCAGGGTGGGTTGGCTTTCTTCATTGAAGCCCTGGGTAGTGGGCAGGTCTTCTCAAAAGCCGTTACCAGAATTGAATTTAAAGTCCCCACACTTGCCTCGATAGCATCCCCATTATCCAGCTCACGCGGGATAGATGAGAGTTGCCGCTTCATGATTCTGTTGAACCTATCCCAATCTGCCCTCCTAGGGTTCCGTACCAACTGCCTTTTCTCACGCTCGAAGTGGATTTCAAATAGGATCCAGCAGTGATCCGAGAACACCGGCTTATCAGAAACCTTCCATTTATCAACCCTATTATCAACTCATTTGATACTAAGTTTAAAGAAATTTTTTTTCGACTGTGAAACCGGGCCATAAACGCGTAGTGTGGACAGGGTATTCAGTTTCACAGTTTTTAATATTTCTTAGGTTTGATGATATATCAATTTAGATTTTACCTCCACAAACTTTTTAAATATGGTAAGCTCCTACAAAACAATTTAACGATTTTTGATATTAAACTTCTTGAGGGTAAAGGGGTTGCACAGTTTTCAGTATTTTTGCCATTTCGTAGTTCTGATCAGATATACAATTGGCTATTACTTATAAGGGCATTTCATTCAATGTTATAGGTATAAACTTATACCTAATAAATATACCTACATATGGTCATTTTTTTTTTGTAAGATAAATATTGTTGTTGATTTAAATTTGTGAGAGCACAATAAATAAAACGGAGTTTTTCTTTGCTTTCTTTATTTGTGGAACTCTACAAATTTGTTTTTAATTCTGTAAATTTAATTTAATTAATTCATATTTGTTTATAGTTAGATAGAAAAATAATAGCGAGAAATACCTTTAACTAGTAGTAATTGTAAAGCGATTAGTCGAATAAAGAGGAAATTTTAATTTGGGTTTTTCTCGAGACTTGTATCACATGCTCCTATCCACCGGAAACAAACCTTTTAGTCTTATGCGTGTGCCGCGTGCCCGAGTGACAGAACGACTGCCAGAACGTTCCGGTGCTGCCCGATTACTGCTTTCCCTTTCTGCCAGTGCGTTCGAGCCCATTGGGGTGCGTTCGGCCTGTGGTATCTGAAATATCCGCGATCATGGTGGCAACATCCTCCCTCCCGGTATGCGGATCGCATAACGATCGGCTTACCTTCGTGCACATTTCCTTCACTTCGTCATCATGGTGAATATCTAAGACTGCTAATTTTGTCGCAGGCCTGGTTAAGATTACCATTGGTCGTTTGGACTATAGCCTGTCTTACTTGTCCTGATCTACTACTGGTAGTTTCGAGAACCCTTCCCCTTTTCCATATATTTCTGGGCTGGTTCTCGTCTACAATAACTACTAAGTCCCCTACCTTAATTGGTTCGACCCCTTCGAACCATTTGGTACGCCGCGTTAGGTCGGGAAGGTACTCGCGAATCCATCGCTTCCAAAACATATTAGCTAACTGTTGTGAAATTTTCCAATTCTTATGCAGCAGCAGTGGATGATCGCTGAATTCCCCCATCGGCTTTTCCCCATTAGTGCTACCCAGTAAAAAGTGATTCGGCGTAAGGGCCTCGTGATCGGATGATTCGAGTGGGATATACGTAAGTGGTCTACTATTTATGATCAGTTCAATTTCCATTAATAATGACCTAAGAAGTTCTTCATTCAACCTTCGACCAGGCATGATTTGTTTCAGTGTAGTTTTCACTGATCGTAATAACCGCTCCCAGCTCCCTCCCATATGAGGGGCAGCTGGGGGGTTGAAGCTCCACTGTAAGGGAGTTCCTGGAAGGGCTTCTTCTTGAAGCTTGTTGTTATTTAACTTCAACAATTCGCGACGGAGCTCCTCATTCGCGCCTCGGAAATTGGTTCCGTTGTCGCTAAAGATTTGTTGCGGCATAGCTCTCCTAGCTATAAAGTTTCTTAACGCGAGTATGCATGAATCTGTAGACAAACTACTAGCAATCTCTAGGTGAATGGCGCGTATTGTTAATCACGTGAATAGAACGCCCCATCTCTTCTCTACTCTTCGGCCAACTGTAACTTGCATTGGACCGAAGTAACCAATGCCAACATACGTAAACGGTCGAGTGAAAGACGCTAAGCGAGCATAAGGTAGATTTCCCATTTCAGGAGGCCTCGGCATCGCTCGAAGAATTTTACATCTTTGGCATAGTTTACAGGTTTTTTTTAGAATCGATCGGAGCGTAGCGATGTTATACCTCTGTCTCACTTCGTTTACGACGGTTTCGTGATTATGGTGGTGATACCTTTTATGATAGTACTCAACTATTAATTCCGTGACTTTATGTTGTTTCGGTAACAATATCGGTCGCTTTGTATCATCACTGATTCCTTCTGCTGCATCTATTCGACCCCTACTTCGAAGCACTCCTGAATCATCGAGGTATGGGGAGCATTTATAGATTGTGCTGGACTTTGGAATAGACCTACGCATTGTAACGGGGTGGTTGTCATTCCACCGAAGGGTATGAATTTCGTCCGAATAATGGTCAGACTGGGCCAGCTTATATAGCACGTTTTCAGCGAGCTTATATTCATTTGGTGTAATTGCGCCGAATTCACGGGTTGTATTGCATTTGCTATTGGATGTGAAACGGAAAACGTATGCCATTGTTCTTAGCAAACGTAACCAGTTCGAGAAGCGATCTACGTCTATAAGCTTCTCCTCAATATGTGATCCATGAAAATAGTTTTGTTTCAGTTCCTCGCAGGATTCTTTAGTGCAGTTATCAACATTTAATGGCTATTGATTTTCTGGTTCTACCAAGAATTGAGGACCTGTAAACCAACGACTATCTGAATTAGTTTCGAGATTGCCTTTGGTCCACCTTGTCGCATCATCAGCTACATTGCACCTTGATGGGATCCAACGCCAGTCCGTTGGATTAGTTGACTCCAATATCTCACCTACACGGAAAGCGAAACGAATTGCCGATATCTGTTACAATCCGATTGTAGCCAAGCCAAAACTGTACGGGAATCTGTCCACATGATACAACGACTTATTTTGACGGAATGACCCTCTATGATATTTTTGGCAAGTCTTGTACCGAGTACAGCTGCTTGCAGTTCAAGTCGAGGTATTGAGACGGGCTTTTGGGGAGCTACTTTTGTTTTAGCTGCTATTAGTGAACATTCCACTCCAATCTCACTTTCAATGCGGAAATAAGCAACAGCCGCGTACGCGGACTCACTCGCGTCCACGAAGACATGAAGTTGTATGGACGAATGTTTTGCGGAATCTACTCGGCTATAGCATCTGGGAATATGGAGCTGTTCTATTTTATGGAATGACTGTAGTCACATTAGTAACCTATTAAAAAACTCATTCGAGAGTGGATCATCCCATTCCAACACCGATTTCCAGATATCCCTTAGTAAAATTTTACCACAAATGACAAATACTGATATTAAACCAAGGGGGTCGAAAATTGACATTGCAGTTCTTAGAACTTCCCGTTTGGTAGGACGTCGCTTTCCTGATATAATATCTTCGTGTAGTCTTGCTAGTTTAAGTGAATATGTAAATGTATCAGACGAGGTGCTCCACAGCATACCAAGGGCTTTCTCGGTGCAAGGTTCGGATTTAAAGACTGAAGTTCTCGAGTCTTGGGTCTTGGTTTCGCCCAAAGCCTCTAAGACTTCGGATGAATTTGATACGCAGTTTCGGATTTCAAAGCCTCCCTGATGATGCACAAATCGTATGTCCTTGGACAGCCTTATCGCTTCTTCTATGGAGTTTACACTGATCAACATGTCATCGACGTAGTGGTTTTCAATAATAGCATTCACTGCAGTTGGAAACTGCTGCAAATATTGGTTTGCATTTAGGTTCTTTATATATTGAGCTGAACTTGGTGAACAAGTCGCTCCAAATGTCATGACTTGCATGATATATGTGTCGGGTTTACTATTATGAGGATCACTTTTCCAGAAGAATCGTTGGGACTCTTGATCTTCCTTCCGTATTAATACTTGGTGAAACATTTCACGAATGTCACCTATCACGGCTATTGGCCTTTCTCTAAACTTAAAAATGACATGTAGTAACGGAGTTACTTGATCAGGCCCTTGAAGAAGTACGGAATTTAGAGATATACCGTTTACCTTTGCGGCAGCATCCCATACGATTCTTCTTTTTCCAGGTTTATTTGGATTTACAACTGTAAACAATGGTAGATACCATGTTCGTGGGTGCTGAGCTTTTGCTTCTTCGGCGGACATTTTCTGGATGTATCCTTTAGTCTCATAATCCCGCATCATTTGCCGAATATTTTCTCCAAGTTCTGGATTTCTGGTCATTTGGTTGTCTAGGCAAATGAAACGATTATGAGCCATGTGATAGCTGTCTGGTAAAACTACGTGGTCGTATTTCCACAGTAAGCCTGTTTCATATTTAGTACCTACTTTCCGTGTAGTCGTTCCCATAATTTTTTTTGCTCGGGTATTATCTCTTGAATCGAGGGCGGCATCTGAAACCTTAATACCGATATTTTCCAGACTGAAGAACTGCTTTACTACTTCATGTAACTCTTTATCAGGTTGGCAGTCACACATATGGAGGCTGTAATGCTTATGTGTAGTGTGACTAGGGTTAGGTTTATAGTGTCCATAAATAGCCCAGCCCAATCGTGTCTTAGTAGCTACAGGTTCTTGGTTTTCCCTTCCCTGGCCTCCAACGGTAGACCGAGTCTCCAATTATCAATGCCAATTAAGATCCGAGGAATGGCCTGATTATATGATTCGAAAGGAAGTTCTTGGAGGTGAGTGTAGGCTGAGGAAAGATCAGAGTAGGATACTGACTGGACTGGTAAGCTAAGTTTCTTTACAGTACGAACGTTTGACATCTTAAATGTTGTCGCATTATCGTGTGTTCCAGAAATTGTGATTGAGAGTCTACGCGAATCAGGTTCATAGCGGATTGTGTTTGCTGTCCATTTTAGAAACAAATTTTCCGTTGTACCGTTGATAGCAAGCTCGTTTGCGATCTCATCCTCTATTAATGTTACCGACGATCCTTCGTCAAGGAAGGCGTAAGTGTTTAGAGATGTTCGCGGACCATAAAGTGTTACAGGTATCACTCTAAATAGAACCGATTGATTTGTCTCGTGATGGGTGTTGTAACAGGAAGGTGAGGCTGAAGTTGGGTTAGACGCATTTGTACTTTGAGCTGTCGGCGCCGGTATGTCTTTATCTTTGTTGTGCAAGAGTGGATGGTGTTTGAAATGACATCCATTCACTGCACAGATCTTGTTTACTTCACATTTAACCGGACTATGACGCTTGAGGCACTTTCGACATAACTGGTATTCTTTCACTTTACGCCACTTGTCGGAGAGATTCATGTCTCTAAATTTAAAGCAATCATCGACCTTGTGGACACCCCTTTCACATATGATACACTTTTTAGCTACTTGTGCGGCGTTGTCATTATGAGCATTGAGAGACATTGCCTCTGTATCCTCTTCATGAACGTGGAGATAGCCCCTTTTGTTTGTCAAACGCCTTTCGCTCTTTGTCATCTGTTGGTAACTTTCCACTTGTGGCATTGTCACTTCACTAGCAGCTTCGGCAATTTGGAATAGCCAGTTGTCTTGGGAAGGTAGGGTGACAGAAGGTAAGCTCTGTTTTAATAGAGCCCAAGATAATTTTATCTGGGCAGGTAATTTATCCACCAATTCCTGCATGAGTGTTGGATTGCACAGGTGATCTACCAAGCCTGATGCTTCGATAGTAGCACAAAGGTTTTGCACTGAGAACGCGTATGTTTTTAGCGTTTTGAGACGATCTACCTTGGGTGAAGGTTGGCTTCTAATGCTTTGCAAGAGTGAATGAATAATTACCTCAGGCCGTCCGTATAGGAGTCTAAGGGTAGCGATGACATTAGGAATGGTGTGCGGTAGAAGCAAACGACTTCTAACTGCTTCCAGAGCCTTGCCTTTGAGAGCTCTCTGTAGCCTAATGAGGTTTTCCTCATTACTGAATCCACAAGCACGAGTTGTACTTTCATAGCAACTTATAAACATTGGCCACTCGTTGGGGTTACCACTAAAGGTCGGCAGCTCCTTCGATACCACATGCCTTGCAGCCAATTGGCTCGAATTTAGCGCGGGTGATTGGTTAAGATGTAAATTAGTTTGATTTGAATTTGTACTATCGAAGTTACTATAACCGCTCGATGGGATAAGTGTTGGGGCGCTGAACACGGGATATGCACTCGGAACGTTCTCAAAAATCCGCGGCGCAGAAGAATTTTGATTCTGATAAGTAATTGGGACGGATATTCGCGGCACAGAATACTTCTGATTCTGACAACTAATTGGTACGGGTATTCGCGGCACAGAATAATTCTGATTCTGATAACAAGTTGATACGGGTATTCGCGGTACAGAATAATTCTGATTCTGATAACAAGTTGATACGGGTATTCGCGGTACAGAATAATTCTGATTCTGATAACTAATTGACACAGGTATTTCTTGCTGTACATAGTTTACATTATTTAAAATAGAAGGTATTGGTTTAATATTTAATGAAGTTAAATTCGTTTTACCTGCTTATCCGACGTTTCGACTTACTGGTGCCGTAACAGTTTGTTGAAGATAACTATTGTCCATTGAAGCACTGTTCGTAAAGGTCTCTTGTTGCGGCGGTACTGCAATCGATTGAAATGACCTTTGGGCAACGGTTTCGTTGACGGGGTCCGAGACCCATTTGCTGACTGCTTTTTGACTTTCGCAAACTGGAATATCTGCGGGCGCTTCGTCGTCGTCTGTATCCATTGTAGACAGCAACTGGTATTTGCGCTCAAGAAATTGCATCTCGAGTTTGCGTTCCTCCTCTAGCTTTTTTAGGAGAAGCTCGCCTTTTTGTTTCGCGGAAGAGCGTGAAGATGATCGGGATGTCTATCGGTGTTGCAATCCTGGATTCCGCTGCAACCGCAGTTTACACAAGTGAAGTCCTTTTCGGAGATTGAGCTCGTTACGTTGGCGCACGCGAAGTGGTACCATTTATCACATGCATCGCACTGAACCATGCTATCGTTGTCCAGATGTTGGCATAATTCGCAACTGGATAATATAGCTGAGCTTCTCGGTGGAGGCGTACGCAAAGTCTTCTTCGAGGCCCCCAAGGCTGACATTGAAGACATTTTATTCTATTTTCCGATTCGATTCGTAGCGATGATTTTATGATCGCCTGATTACGGTCATCCAATTGTAACGATGATTTTATGATCGCCTGATTACGGTAACCAAATTTGTAGCGATGTTGATTTAAATTTGTAAGAGCACAATAAATAAAACGGAGTTTTTCTTTGCTTTCTTTATTTGTGGAACTCTACAAATTTTTGATGAATGCTTTCACAGTACATTTTGAATTGAAAATACAAGGTTTTCCGGTAAATACTGTTAAATTTATTTTGTGTGACGTTTCGGATTATCAATTTGATAAAGGACTCAGTCGAGTCCGAAACGTCACACAAAATAAATTTAACAGTATTTACCGGAAAACCTTGTATTTTCAACTCTACAAATTTGTTTTTAATTCTGTAAATTTAATTTAATTAATTCATATATGTTTATAGTTAGATAGAAAAATAATAGCGAGAAATACCTTTAACTAGTAGTAATTGTATAGCGATTAGTCGAATAAAGAGGGAATTTTAATTTGGGTTTTTCTCGAGACTTGTATCACATGCTCCTATCCACCGGAAACAAACCTTTTAGTCTTATGCGTGTGCCGCGTGCCCGAGTGACAGAACGACTGCCAGAACGTTCCGGTGCTGCCCGATTACTGCTTTCCCTTTCTGCGAGTGCGTTCGAGCCCATTGGGGTGCGTTCGGCCTGTGGTATCTGAAATATCCGCGATCATGGTGGCAACAATTGTATAATATTTGAAGGTTTTGTATATAATATCTCTATTGTGCATTGTATTGTAATATTTTCATGGTAAGCAACCATAGAAGAAAATTTGCAGAAATGTTCGTTGTTTTCCGGCGTCTGTGGAGTGAAATCCCAACACGAAATCCCCGAGTGTTGATTAATCGCTGTCCTCGAGGACATGACAGTTGGAAGTCCTTCACTGGATAGGCCGGTTTATAAGACTGCGTTGAAATATAATTCGCGTGATCAAAATTGGCTTAAAAATCGCCTATATAGTATATTCGTAAGCAATACCACTAGCTGTAATTGTGTTTCGGATAGTAGGCATGATACACCCTCTGGCGGGTCTATGCCATCCGATACCGATACAGCTCCGTCGGACCTAGTCTTATAAAATGTCATGTCCTCAAGGAGACCGATTAATCAACAGTCGGGGGTTTCATGTTGGGTTTTCATACCACTGACGCCGGAAAACAACAAACATTTCTTCAAAATCTCTATTGTCCATGAAAATTGTATTTGTGTTTTACTCAAAGTTGTGAAAAACCATCTTTTATTATTACAAAATTTAAATCAATTTTTTAAATTAACACATTATGAAATCATTCTTTCATTATATATCCAGTTTTAAATTTGCATCGAAAATATACTCGTACTATCGATATTGATCACATTCATCAACAAAATTAACTTGACATCAAGATCACGCCTTGCGAAATCTCATTTTGATTCGTTTAACGTCTATATGTGAATTATACACGCTAACTATTACTGTTCGATTGCTACATAAATTTACTTGAAGCACTTTAAACTTACTTAAATTTTTATTACTTAACAGTGGTCATCTGTTTTTCAGATTTGACATTCAGCAGAGATCAGGAAAATGTTTCAAGCATTAGTAGTAGTTCTATTAACTACATTCGTACGAGGCCAAACTAATCCAGCGTTTCCACGTCCCGAAGAAATTTCCGCAAATGATCGACAATTTAGAGTGGTTTACGAATGGAATGTTATCGATTATGCGTATCCCAGTGAAAATCATAGAGCCCGAGCGATCCAACTTTCTGACTATATTCCAAGAAATATCCTCATCTCAGATGTGAAGGCTTTCGCGAATCGTTTGTATTTGACCATGCCAAGAATGTTACCAGGTGTTCCTGCTACTTTGGGATGGGTTATCTCACCGGATAACAATGGACGTACCGACCCTCGGGTAGAACCATTCCCCAACTGGGAGCTAAATCAGAAAGGAAACTGTTCAGCATTACAGTTCGTACAAGGAATTGCCATAGATTCGGACGGTATCATGTGGGTGGTTGACTCCGGAAGAGTAGACACTTTACGGCCAGGTAATTATGCATTTTTTGTTACACAATTTAATCTATTGGACAATTTGGAGACATTTTGGTTTGACTAGATGTTTGTTTCGATATACCGCGAAAACAGCTGAATTGATTTCGGCTAAAATTTGTATACAAAAAATATATAAATATATATATTAAACAGAATAGGGATCTGTATAATGGTATGTATTAGCGGTAAGTCATATCTCCTTTAGAAGTCAGAGATTAGATTGGCTCTCACAAATTTCGCCCACTGCTAATTCTTTTAAGTTCAACAGGAACTGGGGAACAACACAAACAAAGAATTAACGACTCGAATTGAGGGTGGAAAAATTGGGCGTGAAGATGCATTTCAATTTTTGAAAATCATGAAATTTTACAAAAATTAATTATATATTTAAAATATTGAAAAATCAGTTCATGGCGATGTAAGCGCCTTTTGAGATTTTGAAATTTTGTTTGCCGAAATCAGGCGATGTCAATGAGCTATAAGATATATAGAAGAATAGATAAAACAATAAATTTAACTCTTTTTCGTGCACTAAGGGGTGGAATTTCAAAAAAATTCTTCTAAACCAATACCTGAGTCATAAAACAAATATATTATTATATAATTTCATGATTCGAGGTACAGTGGTTTGTGGTTTGGTATCATACATGACTTAATATTTAATCTCTTATCACATCATTAGATGTTAAATACCGAAACAAAAAAAACAAAAAAACATACTGCAGTCGCAATCGTCTACCAGTCAATCGTATAATCTACTAACCGCGTACCGCTACGCTCACGTTGTTCCATCGCCCCTGTTACTCCCGTCTTTCCCGTTGATCCCGTTTCTCCGATTGATCCTGTTTTTTCCGTTTTTCCCGTATATCCCATGGTCCTGATTCACCCGTTGCTCCTGTTTCTTCCGATACTCATGTTACTCTCGTTGCTCCCATTTCTCCCGTCGCTTCTGTTACTCTACCCTCCATCCACCTTGTCCATCCACCTTGTCCATCCTTCATCCTCCATCTAACATCCTCTATCCACTATTGACCATCCCCCATCCTCTATTTTCCATCCTCCATCCTTCATCCACCATCCCACATCCACCATCCTCTTTACACCATCATCCATGTTCCATCCTTTATCCATCGCCCTTCATCCTCCATCTTCCATCCTACATCCTCTATCCATTATTCTCCATCCATTCCGCATCCCCCATCCTCCATCTGCCATTCTCTATCCACCATCCTCAATTCATTCATTATCATCTATCTATTATCTACCATCCTATATGTATATACCATCCACCATCCTCTAACAACCATTCATCATTCTCCATGCTCCATCTTCAATCCTGCATTCACCATCCTCTATCCAGCATCCACCAACCTCCATCATCCATCTCCATCCACCAATCTCCATCATCCATCATCTGTCCACCATTCTCCATCCTCTATCCATCCATCATCCTCTATCCATCTTCTACCTTTTTATAATCCCCCCCTATCTAGGATCCTCTATCAACCATCCACCATCCTCCATTTTCGATCTTCTATCATCCTCTATCCATCATCGACCATCCTATACCTACCATTCCCCATCCTCTATCCACCATCTTTTATCCACTATCCACCATCCTCCATCTACTATCCAACAACCTCCATCCTTCATCTTCTATCAAGCGTCCTTCATCTTCCATCCACTATCCTCTGTCCACCATCCATCATCCAACTTTACCATTTAGTAATAGGAACGCATAACATTAGTACCGAAAAAGAACGAGTTGAAAAAACTTGCGAACCACCAACTGTTAAATGATTTTTGTAACGCTCAAACCATCGCGGGCGTAGCCTATACCAGATAAACAAACAAACAAACATTTATTTAAAAAATATATAGAGATTATTTGTTTTCTCAGCCTCTGATCATCATCATCATCAAACGAACTAACCTCTATCCACCATCCTCCATACTTCATCCATTATCCTCTATCCACCATCCATAGTCCAACTTTACTATTTAGTATTAGGAACGCGTAACTAATACACCGAAAACGAACAAACTGCCGCTAAATCATATGAAAAAGACTCAAACCTTGAAATAACTCGCAAACCACCAACTGTTAAATGATTTTTCTAACGCACGAACCACGGGCGTACCCTCAACAAACCACCAAAATTTCATCGCAATCATATGAGTGGTTTAGGAGGCTATACCGGACAAACACACAGACAAACATCCATTTTTATATATATAGATAGATACATAGATAATACACTTGATAAAATACTGAACTCCGATTTATATTGTAGCTTGAGATGGATTAGAATAAGGGATGCGCATGTTGTTTGTCCGTTATTAAGGACTACTGTTTGGTTGCTACTCCAAACTAAAAGACAAGATCATCTTTGTTCAATTTCATATTTAGAACACCAGAAGTAAAATATTCCTTTTCCAAGGATTTTTACATAAGATCACTCGATATCTTGCATATATGTCCTTACCCTAGAACCATTTAAAAATTAATATGAATAAAACTTCATGTTACTAGCTTGACGCGTTCGGAAAATAAATTCGAATACGTGTCTTAACTCTTAAGGGTTCTTTGTGTGCAAGCCACCCAAAGTAGTAGAAGGATTTCTTGGACTAGTAAAGTCGAACTTTGTTTTCACTCAGAACTAAAGTTCATGATCCAATCACTGCAGCACTGCATTCATTACTGCATTGAAGGGTAGTGAAATATTTTCCATAAATACGTGTCTTAAGAGGCCATGGGTTCGGTACGACCATTTTTTGTCCCTGTTTGATTTTTCTTTCTTGAGAGGATTTTAATCGTTTGAAATCGTGTTTCGTTCGTGTAATTTGGAGTGGACAATATGCCTGCATCTTTCGCTGTCTATCAGCGAACTAATTTTGATTTTACAGAAAAAAAATAGTGTTATATGTTTTCAAATTATTTCAAAGGCATAACTATTAAAAATCAATAATATTTTCATTGATTTATCTTCTAGAAATACCAATTAATTATACTATCTATGATACTTTTCAATGAAATGCGGTCTTCTTATGTAATTCTTGCCATGAAAATCGTTAAAAATTGCTTCAGTTTGACTTCATATATTATTAACAGAAATGAAAATATCTTAAAATTTTTTTTATACAATTCCTTCTTTAAGATTTTTTCTTTTTATTATAGAAAATGACATGTTATTTATTTAAGAAATAGGAAATATCAGTTCAAAAAATTCGAATTTACGCATTTTAAAAAATGTTCAAGGGTTGTTGTTCTAATAGCATTTTTTCAAAATGCAGTTTTGAATTTTTTTTTATACATGTACTAGTTCACATACCAGCTAATAAAGTGGTGTAATTTTATTTTGTTTTTTTGTTGCCATTAACGTGAAATATTCGTAAGAAAACAGTCATAAATCATCAAAATTGGTCGTACTGGTGCCTTAACTCTTAAGGGTTCTTTGTATGGAAGCCACCCAAAATAGTAGAAGGATTTCTTAGACTATAGTAAAGTCGAACTTTGTTTTCACTCAAAACTAAAGCTCATGATCCAATCAATGCAGCACTGCATTGAAGGGCAGTGAAATATTTTCATTCATTTCTACATGTCACATCAAATTCAAATATTAGTCAATGGTCGCGTTTACGAGCAAACCGGACCAGTCTAAAAGGACCGGTTTGGTCTTTTTTGGTCTTGCATTTATGTGTGCTTTTCAACATAACCAATTTGAAGCTGTCATTTTAAATATCATTTCAATCATGGATGCAAATTTGTAACTGCACATCGCCAAAATCAGAACCAAAATAAGTCCAAATTGACGGTCCGGTTTACATTTATGCGTGCTACCGAACTGGTTTTTTGGTCTTTTTAGACTTTAGACAGAGCTATTGCATGGCATGGTGGAACATTTACTGCAATGAATTCATTGGATCACGGATAGAGATGGCAACGATTAATCAAATGATTCAAATAATCGTTTATTATCTTTCGATTATTCGATTAATCACTTGATACTCTTGGTTCGATTAATCATTTGATTTATCGATTAATTTGTTTTGATTGTTGCCAATTTGTTAAGCAGAAACATGAAGGTACCTTACCTTGTTTTATGCATACACTAAATCCTGTGTATGAAAAGTATTTGGAAATTCCCGAGATGAAGGAGCTCATCGGAAAATGCAGAAATATTGTTATTGGGATGAAATGTCACGTTTATGCTAATGACGAGCTTAGTAAAAAGCAATCGAACGTAGGAGTACCGGAGGGAAAATTAGTGAAGCTTCTCTTGGACGTGAAGACTAGATGTTCCTGTTTTTATATGTTGGAGCGTTTGATAAAACTGATACCACATGCAGATCATGATGAACCATGTAGCTGTGCCTTCCAAGATAACTCCAAGAGCCTAAGCCTTGAAGTAATGCTAGAGTTACTTCATTACTAGGCCAACGGGACACTAGGAGGTGAAGTGGTCAGCCAGACGCTCGTCCGTGATTATTACCCCGATTCCCCGTTGATCCAGATAATTCCGGTTATTTAATCATCATATGTCAAGAACAGTATAAGATAGATGCTCAAATTTTTTTCTACAAGTATGCCCCATAGAAACCTAGCAGAGAAAAAAAATTGGGGATGTGGCTGTAGAGGGTGGGGGAGGGTGAAAATGAAAAGGTTCCGATGCTTATATCTTAAGAACCTATAATGATATGAAGCTAAAACTTGGTATTTAGATAGAGCTATAGTAGTGGCATGTTGAAAAAATATACTATTTTGCAGGGGTAGTACGGTACGGGGGTGGGGGTGATTTTTCAAACCATAGAACAGTTGGGAAAAATAATTTATCACTACGAAGAAAGGGAAATTTAAAGATAAAATTATATCGGAGTATGAAAATATTTTTACTACCAGCATATATTTTATTGGATCCAAGGTTTAAGAAAACTTATTTTAATAACCCTGTTGCTGTTCACAAGCCTCAAGTAACCTTCTGCTTAAAATCGACAATGTCAATATGGCAGAAAGTATCGACACTTCGAGCGAAACATCTATCTCGGCTTCAGGTGACGAATTTGACCTGTGGGAGGATCAACATCCAACCTGCCTTAAGATAAATTTTACTTAAATGCTCCAGTAATAGTCCTACAACAAAATCGATTTGATGCCTGGGAAGAAGTGAAATCAGTTTACCCGAAACTCTACAACGTGACAAGGAAATACTCCCCTTTACTTGGAACATCTTTTCTACCAAAAGATTGTCTAATACCATGGATACATTGCTGGTATACGTACCATGGTATCGTGAATACCATAAATGTATCGCACAATATCACGCTTTTACTAGATAAATAACCTAGTTTAATCGTGGTTTTGACGTCACTTCGTAGTATACAGATGCGATAATTTTATCTGGTATACCACGTAAGCAGCGCCACTTTCCAGCCTGTGGATGTTCTGCTAAATAAAACTTCCAACAAATGAAATGACATTTGATGAACATAACCACCAGAATGACAGATAAACAGCTGATGTCAATGCATACTACCTACTGTTGATGTATCACCATATCTAGTTTCCTATATTATGATCATACCACACTGGAAAGTATACCACCAGTGTATCAATGGTATAATACCATTGATACACTCATTTGTTGGAAGTTTTATTGAGTAGAGTGGAGCGTTTTAGATGAACAATTTTTGTTTCTAGATTTTAGCAACCGCGTACGCTAGGAAACTGAAACTTGGAATTTCTATATAACTTCGATAGTGGACCCATTTGCAAAAAAACTTGTTGATATGGGTAAAGGGATGTGGGAGTGGGGGAATGTATCCGAAACGCAACAATGCTGAGATCGACACATTCTAAAATCCACATCTCCGAAAGCCTTGATATCAGATATCTGTACCTATACTAGGAGAAAAGATTGAAAAGTAATTTTTGAGTGATGGTAGTGGCGTACGGGGGTGGAGGGTGAAAAGCTTTAGATTACGATATCTCAAGAACCAATTGCTTTTGAAAGATGAAATTCGGTTTGAGTATTAAGGCTAACAAATAAAGATTGCTGAAAGTAAAATTTTTTAAGAGAGTCGTGAAACATGAAAGTGGGGGATAAGAAATTTCATATGTCAAGAACAGTATAAGATAGATGCTCAAATTTTTTTCTACAAGTATGCCCCATAGAAACCTAGCAGAGAAAAAAAATTGGGGATGTGGCTGTAGAGGGTGGGGGAGGGTGAAAATGAAAAGGTTCCGATGCTTATATCTTAAGAACCTATAATGATATGAAGCTAAAACTTGGTATTTAGATAGAGCTATAGTAGTGGCATGTTGAAAAAATATACTATTTTGTAGGGGTAGTACGGTACGGGGGTGGGGGTGATTTTTCAAACCATAGAACGGCTTATGCGCTCTCAACTAAAAAAAATTAGAATATTCATTGGAGTTCGGAAGGGGGGCAAAAAAAAATCTGTGGAAATAAAATGCATATATTTTCACGATTTTCGTCATAGGTCTTCGCAAATATAGAACTCATTTTTATTCTACGGATTCTTCATATGAATATCAAGAATGTGTTTTCAAGATTTTTTGAAATTCGACCCCTAAGGGGGTGTAAAGTGGTTGTATATTTTGTCATGAATTTTGCCATATCTATTAATAATAACCTATTCGTAAGTGTTTTCCTTCTGCAACCCCTAGACCGCAAATAACCCAATTATGTAACGGAATATGGCCCAATTATGTATTGGAATATGACCCAATTATGTAATGCATATGTTATTCTAACCGCTTCCCGAACTTTTTGTTAGGTTTTAGGTAGTCACATAGTAAGCTACACTGCATCTCAGAATTGAACGAGTTCCGAACTTCTGCCGGAAAAATAATAAAGTTACGCCCAGATTGTTGGCAGTTTTTTTTGTTTTGTTAACACAACCTAAATAAAATTTTAAATGTAGAATTTGTTGTAAGTAGCAGAAATGAAGTTATTTTCTTTTAAGAATCCTGTTCCTATTTTTAAAAATAAGATTTTTTTTAATTAACAAGATTATTTTGTTTTAACAATCGTGTTTTTTACCTACCGTAGTAAAACATCAATGCTTGAGGAACATCGAGGCTCATTTTTCTCACACCAATCTCTTAGCTGAAAACAGTTTTTTTGTTTCTTTTCTAGTGTCTCACCTAAAATTCTAAAAACATCGATGTTTAGAAACATCGATGTTTTTCACCGATGTTTTATCGATATCGATGTCGTTTATTTCATCATCATTTCATTTCAACATCGATGTTATTAAACATCGATGTTTTGAGGTCGATGTCGCACCACTACCTCTAATCACGGACCACGCAAATCGCATGTCGGCAAAGCTACTGCATAGTGCATGCAGCGCTGCATTGATGGGATCATGGGCTTAATTTGTAGAAAATTCTGAATTCATTGCTAAACGATTTCTTGAATTATAGTGAGTTCTGTATAGGCTGGTTTACATAAACGGCTGGTGACGACAAACAGCCCAGCAAGCCCACCCAGCAAACACGAGCTTTGGGACTTCCGACTGGTCCGAAAGATGTCGCAAGAAAAAGGATATAAAAAAATCAGCATTCCGACTAGGGATGTTCGATTTCGATTCGATTAATCGACCAATCGATTAATTTTTAAAAAAAAATAGATTTTAGCAATCGATATGAGTGTTGTCGATTAATCGACATAATCGATTAATTAACGCTAATTAATCGAACGAATTTCAACAGTTAAAAGATTCGATGCACGATAGATTTTCCTACATTAGTTAACAAAAAATTAGCTGATAGCACTGATCTGAATGTCAAGTTAACTGCAAATGTGTAAAATATTACGATACCTTCGAGTATCGTATTCGTACCATCTAGTATAATCCGGTTGCAATTCGCGAGGCGAACACTATATTAAATGGCGAAACAGTTGGAGTTCCACGTGTCCTCTTTTTTCGATGGAATCCGAACCTTCATCATCAAGGTAAGCAGCTGATCTTTGGGCGATCCATGGTTCACTTGCGTGTCAGAGCGCTTCTCAAGCTCATGCAGATGAAGATCTTAATGGAATTTCTGAAGAGCTCAGTCAGTTTTTATGTCAACCTGTAGTGAATAGAACAAAAAGTCCTTATGAAATTTGGGAAACACTCAAGTTTCAATTTCTACGGACGCATACCCTTGCAATTAAATACTTATCAGTAATTGCATCTTCGGTACCTGCAGAAAGATTGCTCTCAGAGGCTGGATTAATTGCTACCGATATGAGGAACAGGTTGACAGGTTTAAATTTATCAATGCTAATTTTTCTGTCGTCAATAGACGAAATTTTTTGGTTGTGAAGGAAGTAGCAGTACAAACAATTAATTTTGAAATTATGTAAATGGTTTTTTTTTCAGTTTCAAGAGAATTTAATTAATTTTTTTTAGTTTCTATGAAAAAAATTTATTTTATAAATAAAAGTTATTTACGAAGAAATAATATCTACGAATTTTATTTCCATTGTTTTATGTTTATTATTTTAATTTACAGGTAGGCCTCCTACAACGCGGTAGATACGTTCCAAGAAAATGCCGCGTTGTAGGAAATCGCGTTGTAGGAGTTATGAAAATATAAGAACCGGAGTTCGGCTCTAAAAGATGAATTTCATTTTTTTTTTATTAATTTTTTTAATAAAAACAGGTGTTGTTGAAGATTTCTTTTAAAAATGTTGACTCTCTCCGTAAAAGGATTCTCAAGCCTTTAAGCCTCTTTCAATACCTTTTAGGGTAAAATTTTTGTTGTGCCAAATAACCCTTCATGGATTATTTTCGCAAGCTTTGATGGATATTCATTCGCTGCTGCATCATCCTTGTAACAACCATTGCTGTCAAGGAATTGATGACTGGTTTCATTAGTAGTTATTTTAAGTGCCTTGGTTTAAACTTAGGAATTTGTTCGTAAGATCCTAAGTTTAAACCAAACTTTTGGTTTAAGCTTCGACTGTGAAACCGGCCCTAAAGGTAACAGTTTTGTGGTCATATCCCACACTGCAATTGCAAGCGCTTCTTCCATTTTTGCCAATGTGTTAGGTCTTGGACAAACAGTAATTTTCGCAAGTAGAGACGATGCGGATATGTAGTCTTCAGCTAGCTTAATAGTTTGTATTGACGATTTATTAAGTTTAAAATGTCTAGCAACATCAGCTATCCTTGATAGGTTAGCAAAAGCTTTGAAGAAAACGTGCAAATTATCTGTACCGCGTTGTAGTGAAACCGCGCTATAGAAGTTCCGCGTTGTAGGAAAATTCCCGCATTACCTGAACCGCGTTGGAAAAGTACCGCGTTATAGGAGGCTTACCTGTATTTATTTTCTTCTCATTTTTAGCATGGGATATTTATTTAACCATTAAAAAGAACATACATATATGTATGTACGTTTAAAACTCATATTCGCACATATTTTTAACGGACATTTAGCGTCACAAGTGAGAGGAAAATAGAAAAAATCTTTACATACATATTCTACCCTCCATCCAGCATCCTCCACCTTCAATCCTCCGGCCTGCATCCACTATCCAACATTCATCATCCGTCTTTACCATTTAGTAATGGGAATGCATAACTACTACACCAAAAACGAACGAACTGCCGCTAAATCATATCAAATGTTGAAATAACTATCGAACCACCAATTGTAAAGTGATTTTGTTAATGCAGAAACGAAGTTTCATCGTAATCGGATGAACGATATAGGAAAGCATACGAAACAAACAAACAAATAATTAGAGTACCAGGGTATTAAAATCGCAAAAAAAGTTGAAAAATGTAAAAACAAACAATTTGTTTTTATTCGATCGGTACCAAACTTCACAGCAACTATCCCGGAACTATTCTACACGTTCCCTGAGCGGTTTAGGAGTTCATAGGGAACATAGCCACATTCATCCATACATACATAGTTAAATAGTTAAAATTTTATGTATGGACAATCACTATGTTAAACGTATAATGAACCTAGCCATTTAAATTCAAATCTACCTATTAAGTATACGTATACTTATACGATAACCCTGGAACTTAAGAATTACGCGATTAATCGATTAATTGCTTAAATCCCATCAATTAATCGATTGATCTTAATCGAACATTTTAAAATAATCGATCATGCAACAATCGATTATTGAGCAACCGATTCCCATCCCTAATTCCGACTAGTCTTAAGTGATCAGTAAGAAAATAGGAAATCATCGTTCTCTACGACACGATGGATAAATACATGTCGAGTTCTTAACGAATTTGTTAAGATCTTCGAAAATATTACTTAGTATTTCCAGTTAACGTGCGCTCGGTGACTTACCGAATGTTCTGAAGTGAGTCGCTTCGACTAGTCGTAAGCAAATCGTAACGACATGTTGCAGTTATCTTCTCAAAGTTTTTAACTAAATCCCTAAGAGTCGTCGTAATCGAAAATATGATTTCATACAACGCCGCGTGTGGAAACAATATTTTTTCCGCATTTATAATCTGAACTTCTGAACTGGTGCGCGAGTTGAATTTTATCAAGTGTTAAGTAATTTTAAGATCCTTAATATTTGGTAAGTAACACATTATTATATTATTATTATTATAAAATTAAAACTGTGTTTGAACATATTTCTCAAACATTGTTTAAAAAAAAGGTATAATTCGAATGTCTCGACAAAACTTTCGGAAAAGTGTTTCAAATGAGGCACACAAATTGTTGTCTCATTTATTTCCATCAAATAATGGAACGAACACGACGTATAATATCATTGAAACATCATCCAGTTCTGTGAGTGACCAAAATATGGTTTTTTTAGTGTTTGTGTTGTGTTGTATTTGTGTTTTTCAGTGGGCGATAACGTTAAGAAATCATAACGAATAATATGTTGAGTGGTTGACACGAGTTCGTAAAGAAAATACGTTACTCAAGGGGTTAAACCTACCGAATTTTTACCGTCACTTCGGTTCGACTGCGAAACGATTTTTCTTTACGAAGTCTTGTCAACCACTCCATATATGTATGTATTTTTCGTTATGACTTCTTAACGTAATCGCTTACGAAATCGGCAAAACCATTCGAAGTGTCGGAATCTTTTAGGACAATGTTCGTAAGCAAATGCTTGCTGCGCAGGCTCAGGGGCTACCCATACTAAACCAACATTTTTCTTATAGTATGCGTGCAAACATCAGTCATGCATATTATATACATGTGAAAAAGAGCTACCCAGCAAACCCAGGCTCAGGGGATACCCATACTAAACCAACATTTTTCTTATAGTATGCGTGCATACATCAATCTAGAATTTCGTACACGTATTATATCATAAAAAACACATAACTGAAATTTTTCATATTATCAAGTAAATTTCAGTGAACGATTCATAAAGAGTGCTCTGTACATCGGAAGTAACCGATTCATAACATTTGTGTTTGGTGGGAGATTGTGAAGGAGGAACTGATGAGAAACTGATCGGGAGTGAATCGAACCGATTTTATATCCAGCAAGAAATATTGACGATATTTCTGTGAACATGTTTGTGCCAACATTTTTTGTTGCCATAAAAAATTCTCGACCTAAGATATTTTCATACTCTAGATGAAATCATATAGGTTTGTAGAGCAATATAAGTTTGATCCAGCTGAAAAAAAGTTGTATGGTATCTTTTGTTTATTTGTAGCCAAAAACCTCAAATCCGCTTGATGTCCGTCCGTCCGTCTGTCTGTCCGTTAGCACGATAACTCAAGAACGCCTTCACCTAGGCTCTTGAAATTTTGAATCTGGGTGTTTGCTAGAATTTGTAAGGCTAAGTTCGTTAACGGGCAAAATCGTCCTACTCCTTCGGGTAGCTGCCATACAAAGTATCCTTAAAACACGTGTTCAAGAATATTGGTCGATAACTTCAGATTATTTTATTATTATTTGTTATTTTTCCAACAGTTGGAGCTAACTGTATGATTGTGAAAAAAATCCTAATAGTCCTTCGAGGGGCTGCCATACAAATATCCTGTAAAATTACTTCACTTTATTTACGAAACTCACTATAACTCAAGTAATCTTTTAGCTACGAATTCGGAATTTTATACAAATTAGTTTTGAGTGAAGACAAAGTTCAAGTTTACTAGTCAGCGAAATCCTTTAACTTCTTCTGGTACCTTCCATACAAATAATCCTTAAAACACTAGTTCAAGAATATTGGCCGATACCTTCATAAGTATTTAAGCTACGACTTTGAAATTTTGTATGTGTTATTTTTTCAAAAGTTGAAGCTAACTGTATGATTATGAAGCAAATCCTAATAGTCCTTTGAGGGGCTGCCATACAAATATCCTGTAAAAATGACTTCACTTAATTTACGAAACTCACTATAACTCAAGTAATCGTTTAGCTATGAATTCAGAATTTTGTACAAATTAGTTTTGAGTGAAAACAAAGTTCGAGTTTACTAGTCAGCGAAATCCTTTTACTCCTTCTGGTACCTTCCATACAAAAAATCCTTAAGACACGTGTTTAACAATATTTTTCGATAGCTTTTGAACGCTTCAAACTACAAATTTGAAATTTGGTACACATTAATTTTTTAATGGTTCCAAGGAAAAGGATGAATATGTATGAAATCGAGTGAGTCCTTGCTCCGCCTCCCATATGAAAGTCCTTCAAAAAGGATATTTTTTTTCCAGTTTAAGATATGAAATTAAGCAGTGAATATTGTCTTTTAGTTTTGAGTAGCAATTTAATGGGACTCCTTAATGAAGGACATACAACATGCACACACGTAATACTTTTTCATCCCCAACTTTAATATACATCGGAGTACGGTATCATCTAGAGTATTATACGATTGGCTTGCAGCCGATCGTGACTTTGATTCAACCAACTTATAATACTCTATATGATTTCATCTAGAGTATAAAAAGTCGATGTTGTATGCAGCTTTCAAATTTCAAACCCAGTGTTCACTAAGTACCTACACTACACTCGACAAAAAGAACATTCGATAACCTAGCTCCTTAACAATCTCAGTCAAAATTGTTTGCAACCGTCATGTAAAGACTGGTTTACATTAGGGTTGCTGTATACGCTAAACTGCCTCTAAAGGTGCGTTTCCATCTCCGCCGTTTTGCGTCGCTGACTGGATTCTACATACATAAAAGACTAGCTCTGTGACGCGACAAGGCAATCGTCGGGAGTTGACTCAACTTCAACTTTCTCGGCGAGAGCCGATACTAATGTGCCTTCGATGAAGGTTGGTTTGTATCCAAGCTTATTATTAAAAGTCAAAACTGGACGACGAGCGGCAAATTACCTAGGAAACTGACTGAAAACTTTTCAGCGTCGCTTGGACCGTTTCGTCGCAGATGGAAACGACGATATCAAAAGTGTGACGGGACACCTGAGTCGGCGACGCTAAACGGTGGAGATGGAAACGCACCTTAAGAGGGTTTTAGCAGATGCGTACCCAGGCGAAAAACCAGTAAATTTAAATTTTTTCATGTTTATGGGATTTTGCTCTATATTCATTTGAAATGACTGACTATTCTCTTGAAAATAATAATTTTCCAAAAAAAAAATTAAAGAAATGCTTGGATCATCTCTTTGTTGCTCTTTTCAATAGGTGTGTTTTAATGCTCTCCAGAATAGAGCACCTAATCGGCAGGCGAAAAAAACGATCTAGGGTATTATGTGGAGTACATTTTATTGGTAGATTTGGCAGCCCTGCGCTGTCAAGTTTGAAATTTTATTCAAACATTGCAAACACTCACCTTTTATTTCTTGCTTATATTTCTTGCACTTTAATTTCTACCAAAAATTTAAAAAAATTATTTTTCCTTTCTTTGCTGCAAAACTTACGGCAATATAACTGTCATCGGATTTTATTTAATTGCAGTTCGGTTGCATTTCTATTGTGCTGCCAACCATTAAAATCGAAACGAGTAAAGCGAATTAAGGCGAATTCATCCTAGGCTCACACCGTTTCATTCTCTCCGGGGTAGGATATGTAACCTAGTAAAATTAGTGGGTTTACTATCCTGGATGTTGTTGTTGTTTCACGTATATGTACTTATGCTGTACTACCCTACTCTGGAGAGCATTAAAACACGCCTATTAATTTTTGATGAATGTTTTCACAGTACATTTTGAATTGAAAATACAAGGTTTTCCGGTAAATACTGTTAAATTTATTTTGTGTGACGTTTCGGACTCGACTGAGTCCTTTATCAAACTCTCAAACAAATGATCTTGATCCATTTGAAAAAATTGCACCTACTAAAAACCACAATTTCACGCACTCACACTTACATACAAAAGAAAAAGAAGTACTAGAGTAGTGGAAGCGAATCGTCAAATGTCATGACATTTCTCGTGAGAAATGTTAGAACTCAAGATAGTTTTATTTTCGTATCTCTCGGGAAGAGATGATATATTGTCGGACTCTCTTGAATTGAACTTCCACGCGGATGTTCCATAGCGATAAATTTCCGTAGGCTCGCGAAGCTTAAAGTCCCGTCGACACAAAAGACATGTATATCGTGCACGCCGAAGCCAATGCGATTTTGAATCGAAATGGAGCTGATCTTCGAAAATCACGAATCTTCGTTACACTTTTTCCGTGAATGTGCGAAATTGATCATATAATCCGGAATATCGGAAGTGATTAATGCATCCGATAAGTATGCCACTGCAAATTATACATTGTCGTCCAAACGGATGTTGAAAGAAGCCGCGGTTATTTGTACGCAATCTTATTACATATACAGGGTGTTTCTAGTACTGAGGTTCAAACGAAAATGGGAGATAGAGGAACTTGTCCTGAGTAGAAAATCGTTCTACACGTACTCCCGTGCACCGTTAAGGAGATAGCGCGATTTTAAGGATGAAGGATTTTCATCGTACCTGTGATCACTGTTTGGTCTCTAACTTCTGCTGTACTTAGCGTAACGTAATAATTCTAGGCTCGTTGGAAACGACACACACTCTTCTTTTTAATTGCTATCAACTGTGTCAATCAGTGTTATACTTTTTGGGAAAAAATTCATTTAAATGACACAAAAATAATAAAAAATTAAAAAAAAATACAAAAAAGTTCTGTTTTCTCCAAGAAGGACCTGATTAACCAACAAATTTTATTACATTTTCGGAAAGCCCATAAAATTTCATTATACGTTAGATAACCGAATTTCTTCATAGGTTGAATTGTTAAGGAGCGGGGCTAACAGTTATCAAGCACGTTCCTTTCAAGTAACTCTGGCCGCGATGCGCAGTATTCGCTCCTCCGTGGCCACAGGTACCGAGTGTCGCCGTCCTGGATGTTGTGTCTCCCGCCACGGCTGCAGTGTACCTCGTTCACGAAGGCTCCAATGAATGCTGATGAGCATCCGATAATGGGGATACTGAGATCTGTCTGGATATCGTTCCCGGTAAACTCTTTCGGCTCGCCTAGCATTCCCGTAGCACAACCCATACACGGAGTGCATGCCTGCCATTTCTTCCGTTGTAAAAGGCCTTCTATTGCTTGCCATATTGCTCTTAATGATGTGTATGACATTCTGTTTGCTGCTGCTTCTTCCCGATGCTTTTATAGCAGAAAAATCTAGGTAGGACGAAGTCATTCCTGTTCCTTAAGGGAGCAGGTAAACTCCACACCCTCCTTAAATGGATATTACTTAATTAACTTAAATGGATGTTAGTTAAATGACTTAAATGAACGCAATCTAATTAATTGTCATATTTTTACTTACCTGTAACATAATTTCCACACATAAGAGCAATACGTGTGTTGTTAACATGGTTGCTCATTACTGCATCTATTTTGCGGTAAATTCTATGTTTAGCAGTATTTTCAACATGTGCAGGGAACTGACTTGTTGTTTCAAATATGAAGAAATTCTGTTATCAAACGTATAGTGAAATTTTATGTGCTTTCCGAAAATTTAATAAAATTCGGTGGTTAATCAAGTCCTTCTTGGAGAAAACAGGACTTTTTTGAATTTTTTTTTTAATTTTTAATTTTTTTGTGCCATTTAAATGAGTTTTTTCCCAAAAAGTATAACACTGATTGACACAGTTGATAGCAGTTAGAAAAAAGAATTGGTGTGCTTTCCAACGAGCCCAGAATTATTACGTTACGCTAAGTACAGCAGAAGTGAGAGACCAAACAGTGATCACAGGTACGATGAAAATTCTTCGTCCTTAAAATCGCGCTAACTCCTTAACGGTGCAAAAACGGAAGTATGTGTAGAACGATTTTCTACTCAGGACAAGTTCCTCTATCTCCCATTTTCGTTTGAACTTCAGTACTAGAAACACCCTGTATGTATCGTATTGAAATTAATTCAAGAGACTGAATAAGTCGGGATCCCAAGAAGTCGACGGGATTAAACTGTTGTAAAATTATGTTAACTGTTTTTATTTAATTATTTAAGCCTTCTTTTTCCCTAAGATCTTAGAGTTTCTAGAATTTTAGTTCAAGTCTTCCCTCACAGGTCCGAGGATTCTTCTGAGCAATTTTCTTTCAAATGCGTTAACTAATTGTCGCACTCGGTTTCAGTGAACTTCCACGTGGGTGTTCGAGCGATAAATTTCCATGGCTCGCGAGGATAAAAGTCCTATCGATTCGAAATACATGTACGTAATACATGCCGAAGCCAATGCCATTTCCAATAGGTGCGGCGGCAGTGATCTTCACGGATCTCGAATCTATGTAACACTTCTTCCGTTTAATGACTGCGTCAAGTGACATTCAATTGGCCTTGCAATATGGTGGTCTTACACTGCGCAAAGTTTAATCGATAAAGTTTATGATCGGTTTGGATCTCCGTTGAAGCTGCGTTTGAGAAATAGAAAGTGACCCAGAAATACGAAAACGATGCACCTGAGAGAAAGTTGAATGATCTAGAGAAAGCAGACGATACCCCAGAAAACGGACATTAACTGGAAAAAAAAATCTGACCCGAGTTTTCGCGGAAGGTACTGGACTGAACAACGGCCACTTTTGTAAATTGCCTACGGAACGAGAAGTTGTGGAGATAGTTATTTTTGGCGGAGGACGAGTTGAGTTGTTAAGACAGCGAACTTTGCGATATACGAGTCGTCGGGTGGAAGGAGGTACTTCTAGCGATCGAGGAAAAACAAGATTCGGCGAGGGACACCGCACCAGAGGCGCCCTAATTTCAAAAAAAGGGAAGTCTAGGGTCAGTCAGGTAGAGGTAGAGATTTGAGAAGGTACAATTTTAAATTAAACCATTAACTTTAACGGAAAGTACGCTTTTGTTCCTATTTTTTTAAGTGTTTTCCAAAAATTTGTGACGTGTTCCAGCTTTTTTTTCCGTTGGTCTCAAGTTTTTGGGAGGATTAGATTGCGCGTCGTTTCCGCCAATTTGTGGTTCAATTGTCGGAAACGTGACAACGGGTCCTTAAAGAGGAACCACTGGCGCCGACGACCCTTCTCTGTTTCTGTAAAAATCGATCTATGACCTTCTCAACAGTTCTAAATTTTGTCCTGAATAATAAGCCTAATCTAATAGTTCAATTAGAATATTGTAAATTAATTTCGAAAAAAAAGTCGAGTCCTGAAATTGTTATTCTGCCACCTTATCTCCTATGTTTTCGTCTCGATAGTTGTCCACTTCACCTTCACGTGGAGTTTCCTCATCGCCGAAACTCTGGGGTACTCCTTCCGGTTCAGCCCTTAATTTGGCTTCGCGTTCTTCGATCTTTCTCTTCTCTGGCAATTATCAAATTTATTTCACGCGTTCAACCTTCGAGCAGTTTTATGCGACGAGTTTCATGATCGAACGAAGATCTAGAAAAGTAACTGGAAAGAGTGCACATTGTTAAAGAGCCGAAATTTGAAATGCCTTACCGCTTCTAGGGCAGTCTTATCGTAACGATTACTAACGGTTAACGCACCGGCCATTTAGATAACATAAAATCGCCTGTGTCTGTACCTATGTATATCCAAAAGCTGCCATATTCGCATGATTTCAACTGTCAATACACAACTGCATTTCAAGTATCGGTTTTTCTTGTGACATGAGCAGACCCCAGACTTCCAACACGCCAGCGAATCGACCGAGAAAGAACAACGACGATCGTCCCATGCTCCACGTACCAGATCGTAATTCGAACGAATGATTTTTGGTTCGAATTAATGCGCTCTTCTAGCAGTCTTCCGTGTATATTTTTGCGCATGAATCGCCCACCACAAGAAAATACTTAACATAGATCGGATTTCGCATCAGATCATAGACCGGACCACCTAGAACTTAAAATCGGGACAAGAGTATTTCGGACGGAAACATACCCTTTCGATTGCTAATGAAAATAAAACTGAGCTCCGTTCCGACCAAAAATCGGGTTGAAATCGTATGTTCCAATTCGAGTATTGAAAGAACATGCGATCGGTAACGGTCCTGTTAATTGGTTCGATCCGGATCAACTAGAATAGTTTAAATCTGACCACGCAGAGTTCGAGCATCCCAAAAGTACACGGCACTATCGTTCGAACCCGAAAAGAATTCGGAATTGGTTTTCGAGTGTAGCCATCGATGCGAGTTAACATGTTCCCGACGGCTTGCTTCTTTGCCGCTAAACGAAACGGGAGTGACACTTCCTAAATCCCAAATGTACGAGTCCATTAGCATTTCGTTCGGGCGAAAATCCAACAAAGTGTACGAGAAAGAATTATGCGTTATGGGTCGCGCTGCTGTTATTTGATCCCGATAGACTCCCAAAACGTGCGCTGAATAATCAGCAGTGGATCTGTAGGACTAGCGTCACGAACTCATGTGTTCGAATTCTCCCGGCTATGCCGCGAGTCCAACATAAATAAGTCCGCTGACGCGACGGCAGTATTCGATGCCGTTGCTAGTCTGGGGTGTGGTTGTAGCAGCCGTCGACAATATCGCTGCTGACGTCTCTGCTGCGATGACTGAAGTCGCAACCATCGTCTTTGCGGCGACGACACCATCGCTGGCTCGTGCCATGTATACTGGTGACCGGTTGACCGCTGTTTTGAAGCGGTTGCTGCGTCGGCAATATTCGGTGCCGACGTCTTTCACACTTTTGCACCTGTGGTGCCAGCTGCAGCGACCGCCGTGTACGGCTGGTAGCTACCGCTAGTTTAGCGCAGCTGTATGTGTGTGTTACCTGCAGTGACGACTACCGGCGTCATCATTCTGCAGTGTGTTGTGAGTCGAACGCCGGTTGGCGCATGACTGGTTGCCACTTCGATTTCTCGTCCTTATATAGGAAACGAAATGACAACCAGCCTGCTCGGATCCCTGATCCGATTTGTGAGGAGTGTTTCCGAGCTAAGTGATTTGGCCGCAAAACATCTCCCCACAGATCCATCAGCTCCGTCTCTTCAAAATAATTTTCGTAAATAGCGTTGTTTTGAAGAACCGAATGAATTACGCGCTAGAAATGAATTTCAGAATACAATATGATGGGAAGGCATCAACTGGAAACTATGCAGCACTAACTTTTCCCAGTCCGGGAACTAGTTGCGCCCACGACTCTTCTCGTTTGATTTTCTTTGAGAAATGTCAGAATGCCGACTCTACACATATTCGCACTAACACACTTCAAAAACGAAATTTTAGCTAGTACATAAACAGGCGAACTAGTGCATAAACAGGCGATTTTAATGAGGTTAAATCACAATTTTTGGTACATAAACGACCGAATTCGACGTATCTGCCAAACACAAGGTAGAGAGTGTTGTGTATCTAGTGACCCTAGTTAACAGGAAAACTGCAAACAATATTTACTAATACCTCATTCACGTGGTAGCGTAGTGTAGTGTAGCGTATTATGAAATGCGGTTGATATGTGAGTGTTCACCATAGGCGCGCCGTAGGTGGGGCCAGGAGGGGCCGGGACCCCCCAGACCCCAGCTTGGACCCTCCCAGAAAAATATTGCTGGCCCCTTCCAGAAAAATAATTCTTTCCTATCCTACTGCAAGCACTTTCCTTTAAAATTTTTACAGAGATCGACTTGGTTTTCGTTCGATACTTTCATTCAAATAAATGCTTGATATCTAACATAAATCTATCTAAGGTAGATGTCGAATCGAAACAATTATGAGCGGAAACCATGGAAAGCTGGCGATCTCTGCATGTAATTTGTCAACAACAGAAATCAAAAGGCAAAAAATCCATAAGATTATTTATTGTGTGCGTGACTGTTTCGCATTTCCTCTTTCTTCACTGTTGAAAAGATACGGCCGATATCAGTCAAGGCAAAACCATCAAGGTCAATTTATGTGCAGGAGCAGATTTTCGTCGTGCATATCCCGGTGTGTGGCTAAAGTCCAGCAGAAACGAAACGAAATACGATCATTTTTGGTTTTTCATTCTTGAGACAAAGTGCTAAGTAAAGTGCTTACAACTCTAAGGGCCGTATTATTCATCTCGGGTTATTTTCGCCTTATCTAGCTGATAACTTATCTGGGGTATTAAATTTAATCACTGATTAATTTCTCTGGTTGAAAAATTGTATTATTCACCTCTAGTTAGCAATTTAGTAGGCCAGTTAATTTTATCGGCAGGTTTCCATTTTTCCATTATTGTTCCAGTCAAACGTCAAAAATTAATCAAAGATTGAGAATTATTTTTTTTTTTGCCATAAGTTAACAATAAATATCATAATTATGACGCCGAAAAAGGATAGAAAATCGCGTTCGACGAATTTTTCGAAGGAGGAGTGCGATTTAGTGGTGGCGCTTGCCATGAAAGCAAAAAATATTATAGAGTGTAAGCGGACTGATGGTACGACAACCAAGATGAAGAACGAAGCCTGGGACGAATTGGCCATCCGATTTAATTCACAATGTCCAGGCTCGGGCATCGTAAGTTTTCTATACGTGGTTAATAAATATCTTTGTTCTATGAATGACCCGCTTATTTTATTTCCTTTTGTTCGATATAGCCAAGAACGGCGAAAAATTTGCGAGAAAAATATGCAGCTGTCAAGCGTAATCTTCGCAAAACTGCAGCGAACGAGCGTCTACAACGATTGGCGACTGGAGGAGGAAAATTTATTGATAGCAGCCCGCCAATTTCGGAACCGATGTCTGAACTTCGTGAAACGATTGCTGTTTCAATCACTGGTCTTTCAGAGGGTGATGACGATTTTGAAGAGGAAGAACAGCTCGCGTTTGAAACCATTCCAAAGGACCAGTCCTTGGTGGATTCGCAAGACGAACCGTCGCCGTCGCAGGAGTCAAGTGACGTCCAAATATCGTCTTCACGATCACTGCAGTTCAGTAGTGCGGAGATCGCACCCAGAGCCGCAAAACAAAAATGGGAAAAACCCACCCCACTCGCGTCTGAAACCATTGCGAAGGACTCCCAATTGGTGGATTTGCAAGACGCACCGTCGCAGTTGCAGGAGTCAAGTGATGTCCAAATACTGTCTTCACAATCACCGCAGTCCAGTAGTGCGGAAATCGCGCCCAGAGCCGCAAAACGAAAGTGGGAGAAACCCACCCCATCCGCATTACGCACGCCAATCAGCAATATTTTAAAATGTCCTAAACGTGTTCTGCAAAATGAACTGATTGACATTCGACAAAAAATTTTAAAACGTGACTTGGAGATGGCGGAAGAAAGGCATGAACTTGACTTGATTGAGCGAAAGCAACGAATGGAATATCACGCCATAAAAATGGTCAATGCAAATTTAAAAAAAAAATGTTGGGAGGCTGAGCTGTCTCAACTAAATTCATTTTAATAAAACAATTAATTAAATTGTCATGTGTTTATTTATATATTTGCATTAGCACTATTTCTATTTTCAATTTGCTGAAGTCTCGAGAAATAGTCGGCCACCAATCTATCACGAATATTGTCGCGGCTACTAATTTGCGGACTCCCCGTGTCTGGTGCTGGAGGTATATCCATAGATGCAAGCGTATCAGAGAATCCATCGAGAACATCTGGTGGAACGCTTTCGTTTTCATCAATTGCAATATTGTGTAGCACTGCACATGCCACAATAATTCGTTGAGCGTTTTCGATTTTGACTCTCGTTTCCAGTGCCAGGACAGGAAATCGACGTTTTAAAACGCCGTACGATCGCTCTACAACATTTCGAGTTCGAATTTGGCTCTCATTGTAAAACTCTTCAATTTCTGTTTGGCACTGAAGAAATGGAGTAGCCAGGTATGAGGTATTGCGATATCCAGAATCACCAACAATAATGAAATTACGGAAATGACCAAGTTCCAATTCCATTTTCAATTTCGAATTATTGAAAATAGTCTGATCGTGCGATGCACCTGGCCACCGTGCAACGATGTTCAACACTTTCAAATTGGCTGAGCACACGGTTTGCACGTTTAAGGAGAACCATCCCTTACGATTCCGATAGTTTTCTGCCTCTGGGCCACCGGGTGATTGAATTTTGACGTGCGTACAGTCAATTGCTCCAATTGTTCTTGGAAATCTAGCTAGGTGATAGAATTCTACACTTGCTGCTGATAATTCATCGTCCGTTCGTGGCATTTTAATAAACTGTGAAGCCTGGGCACATATTGCAGTGGTAACTATTTTCAAAATATTTGAAACGGACGCTTGGCAAACTCCACCAAAATCGGCTATGCTGAGCTGCATAGTGCCAAGTGCGTAAAACCTCAACGCAATTAAAAGCTGAGCAATTGGTCTAATGTATCGCGATCTGAAATATGCGAAAGGAAATTTACGAAATAGTTTATTCATATTCTTGAATCAACTTACTTTTCATCTCCGTGTTGAAGATACGGTTGAATTATGTTCAATACATAAACAACTGTTGGCTTCGTCAATCGGAATCGGCAGAAAAAGTCGTTATCGTCCCATCCGTCGATGTCGATTCGTTGTACCATTTTATATTGTCGACGCTCCATAAATAACTCGTCTTCTTCGTCATAATCTCTCCAATTATCCCACAAATGAAATCTTGACATAACTTCAATCGCGAATAATTCAAAATTTGTCAAATCGTCGTTTAAATCCCTGGATATCGTAGAAAACTTGAAGTTGTTGACAAGTTAAATTTTTCCCTGGGTAACTGTGATCACTTGATTATAAACTCAGCGAAAAACTATAATCCGACGTGAATAATACCAAATCTCGGGGAAAACTGGAATTACCCAGACTTTAAAAATAACCCGACGTGAATAATACGGCCCTTAGGGCCGTATTATTCATCTCGGGTTATTTTCGCCTTATCTAGCTGATAACTTATCTGGCGTATTAAATTAAATCACTGATTAATTTCTCTGGGTGAAAAATTGTATTATTCACCTCTGGTTAGCAATTTAATAGGTTGGATAATCTTATCGGCTGGTTTTCCATTTTTCCATTATTTTTCCAATCAAACGTCAAAAATTTTATTAATTATTAACAGAATGTGACAAATTTCTTTTTTTGAATATAAAAAATTTGTGTATTTTAGGAAATTTATCAGTTATTGGCTGCAATTTTTTCATGGTTGCGGACCTAGGAGCAGTACAAACACTATATGTGGTGCACGGTTTACACGTTCAACGTGAACCATCCCATTTGATCCTGATAGTTTTCTGATTGTGTGCTACCGAGTGATTGGATTTCGGCAGTGCGAACAGTCGATTGAAGGCTTGCATCTCCCAAATCCTTAGAGCTATTGCATTTAAGTTTATTGGTATGGTAGATCGAGTGGACCCCGTCAACTGAAAAGTTTCTAATGGAGTGGTGAAGGGGCTGGGTGGAATGAATGTTAGAATAAAAACTTTGGTTTTAATATTTCAGGAACCACTTATGCTGGATACCTGAAATTCGGAACTTACATAGATCTATGATAATGTATCCACTTGCTCGCTTAATTTTTTTACAAATTAAATGATTTGGAAGTTCTGAGAAAAACAATCGAAACGCTTGAAAGCTTAGGTCGAAAAATTCTAGAATCATATCTCCTGAGCGGGTAATATTACAAAGTTGTAACTTGAAGCATGCTAGACTAGGAACTATGCGTAAAAAACTTTGCATTGCAATGTCTCACAAACTAATTGAACCAGAAACAGGAAATGTGTTTTATGTTTAAAGATGGACAATAGGACTTGACTGAAAGTATTTTTCCCTTAGGGCCGTATTATTCACGTCGGGTTATTTATAAAGTCTGGGTAATTCCAGTTTTCCCCGAGATTTGGTATTATTCACGTCGGGTTATAGTTTTTCGCTGAGTTTATAATCAAGTGATCACAGTTACCCAGGGAAAAATTTAACTTGTCAACAACTTCCAGTTTTCTACGATATCCAGGGATTTAAACGACGATTTGACAAATTACTGTATTATTTATAATACAGTATTGTTATCGATTTTTAAAAAAAAAAAAATTTTCTGCCCTCAAAATTTTTTTTTCCACGTTTCATGACTAGTAGACGCGAAAAAAGCAATAAAAATTTTCACTCCGTCTGTACGCCGTACGTCGACCGCCCCAAAATCTTTGAAGGCTCGTAGCTCTCAAACCAGTAGAGCTATTAAATTAATTTTTTTTCTAAGAATAGACTTGGTGGACCCCTTGAATTGACATTATTTTCAGGGGAGGAGGTGTAAGGGGGAAGGCGGGGTAAGCGTTTTAGACGAAAAATTTAGGTTTCTAGATCTCAGGAACCGCTTGTGTTAGGAGGCTGAAACTTAGAATTTCTATAGAACTTTGATAATGGACCCATTTGCAAAAAAAAAAAAGATATGAGTGAAGGGGTGTGGGAGTGGAAGGGGAAATAACGCGTCCGAAACGCAAAAATGCCGAGATCGACAAATTCTAAAATCCATATCTCCTAAATCATTAATAGCAAGCAATTAAAACTTAACAAATATCTGTAGTTATACTAGGAGAGCAGATTGAAACAAAATTTTTGGGTGGGGGTAGTGGCGTACGGGGGTGGGGGGTAAAAAACTTTAGATTACGATATCTCACAAACTAATTGGACCAGAAAAACAAAATTCGGTTTTATTATAGAGATTGATAAATAAAGATTGCTCAAAGTAAAATATTTGAAGGGCGTGGAGGAGCACGGAAGTGGGAAGGATTAGAATTTTTCAAAAATAACACGATTCATATCTCAATAACAGTGTAAGATGGATGTTTCAAATTTTTACCAGAAGTAGGCCTAATAGAACCCTAGTAGGGAAAAAAAGTTTAGGGGTGTGGGTGTAGAGGGTGAGGGTGGGGAAGGGTAAGAAAGAAAAAGTTCCGATGCTTATATCTTAAGAATCTATAATGATAGGAAGCTGAAACTTGGTATTTAGATAGAGCTATAGCAGTGGCATGGTGGAAAAATACATTTTTTTTAAGGGGTAGTATGGTACGGTGGTGGGGGGTGTTTTCCCTAACTTCAGAACGGCTTATGCTAGGAAGTTGAAACTCGGTACGTATATGTAAATCAACTAGAAAAGTAATTCTGATAAAAAACAATTTGAATATTCATTGGCGTTCAGAAGGGGGGGGGGGGGGGGGGCAAAAAAAAATATCGGTTAATATAAAATGCATATATTTTCACGATTTTCGTCATATCTACTAGGTCTTTCAAAATATTGAATTCATTTTTATTCTACGGATTCTTCATGTGAATACCTAGAATGTGTTTTCAAGATTTTTTGAAATTCGACCCCTAAGAGGGTGTAAACTGGTTGTATACTTTTTCATGAATTCCACCATGTTTCTCAGGTCTGATCAGATATCGAATATCTTTTTACTTCCCCAGGTTTGTTTAATAATAACCTATTTTTAAGTTTTGTTTTTTTTAACCTCTAGACCGCATCCCGGAATATGGCCCAATTATTTAATTCATATGTTACACCCTTTTCTAACCACTTCCCGAACTTTTTGTTAGGTTTTCAGTGACATAGTAACATACACCGCATCCCCGAATTGAACGCGTTCTGAACTTCTGCCGGAAAAATAATACAGTTGCGCCCAGACTGTTGGCAGATTTTTTTGTATTATTCACGATTGAAGTTATGACAAAAACTCATTTGTGGGAAAATTGGAGTGATTCTGAGGAAGATGACGACAAAATAGAAAATGGAACAGCGACATATGGGACGACAAATACAGTTGCTGCTGTTTCCAACTTAAAAAGCCAATTGAATTGTTTCCTTTACACCGTTTTACACCCTCACTCCTTACACACACTCCCTACAATTTTCAGCTAGGTCAAACTCATGTATTAATTGTCAGATCCTATGTTATACAGTTCTTGAGATATGAGATATGATTTTTAGGAGAAAAATAGTTATCCATCGTCTTGCTGAAAAATACTTTCAGTCAAGTCCTATTGTCCATCTTTAAACATAAGACACATTTCCTGTTTCTGGTTCAATGGGTTTGTGAGACATTGCAATGCAAAGTTTTTTACCGCCCACGCCACTGACCGTTATAACAAAATTATTTTCAATCTTTTAGCCTAGTTCCTAGTCTAGCATGTTTCAAGTTTCGACTTTGTGATATTACCCGTTCAGGAGATATGGATTTTAGAATTTTTCGACCTAAGCTTTCAAGCGTTTCGAAGACATTGTTTTTCTCAGAACTTCCAAATCATTTCACTTGCATAAAATTTAAGCGAGCAAGTGGATACATTATCATAGATGTATGTAAGTTCCGAATTCCAGGTACCCAGCATAAGTGGTTCCTGAAATATTAAAACCAAAGTCCCCCCCTTCACCCCTTCATTAGAAACTTTTCAGTTGCTCAATCTACCATACCAATAAACTTAAATGCAATAGCTCTAAGGATTTGGGAGATGCAAGCCCTCAATCGACTGTTCGCACTGCCGAAATCCAATCACTCGGTAGCACACAATCAGAAAACTATCAGGATCAAATGGGATGGTTCTCGTTGAACGTGTAAATCGTGCACCACACAAAACGTTTGTACTGCTCCCAGGTCCGCAACCACGAAAAAATTGCAGCCAATAATTGATATTTTTCCTGAAATACACAAATTTTTATATTCAAAAAAAGAAATTTGTCACATTCTGTAAATAATTAATACAATTTTTGACGTTTGATTGGAAAAATAATGGAAAAATGGAAAACCAGCCGATAAAATTAACCGGCCTACTAAATTGCTAACTAGAGGTGAATAATACAATTTTTCAACCAGAGAAATTAATCAGTGATTAAATTGAATACCCCAGATAAGTTATCAGCTAGATAAGGCGAAAATAACCCGAGGTGAATAATACGGCCCTTAGTGTATTAATTCAAGTGTGTTGTAAACGTGCTCTATGTGAGCTAGGCCTCTAAGGTTTCAAGCCTTATTACATGTTGTATGCTGAGTAAGTTTTCAAATGATAAATTTTTTAAATTATAAATCTTAACTGATTTCAATTTTATACTCTCCATTTCTGTAAAAAAATGCCAATCTGCGGCTATAGTATTGCTTAATGTTTACTTTATTCTTCGTAAAAATTATCTGAATAAATTCTAATTTGATAAATTGTTGCAGTTAGTCTCGTGTGCCGATAGGTGCATCGGTAAGCCCGGGTATAGTAGAACACGGAAAAGTGCATACCGATGGTGCATGTTTTTTGAGTGCACGTATCAGTGTTGTGGAATTATTAGTTTTTGTTAAAAAATATAATTATAATTTGATTTTTTAACACAAAACACATATTATCTATTTCTTTTGATCCTCGGGTAGGGGAGACCGGGAACAATAGAAACAAGGAACAATTGAAACAATGGCTATAATTAATACAATCCTTGGTTTAAATTAAACTTGAAAGTGTCAAACGGAGCGTCTCTAAATGCTCCTGGTACCCATTATTATACCGTTGATTAGAGTTAAAAGGGAAAGTATATCTGTATCAAAAAATACGTTTTTCCACCATCAGAGTAAACATTTTCCATCATCGAAAAAGAGTGTTAAGAGGAATAAAAACGCGACTATCAGGCTTCAACTATTATTATTTGTTTAGTTTAGTATGTATCCATTAGTTGTAATGGTTTAAATTCATAAGTTAGTAAGAAGTTAAGAAAATAATCGGGTGCTTAGATTGAAATCTGCTGTGAGGACTATTGAAACAATGCAAGTGGGAACAGTTGAATCCTGTTTCAATTCACAAATTAGCCTTCCAATTGTCCTTTAAATACTCCTTAAACATGCAACATACATGACGATGAACTTTTATGACTGAAGGATATTGGTTTTCTGTATTCATGGAGGATAAATCCATAAATCATGAAGCAAAAATCAAGAACTTTCAATCCGGTGCCCCCAAACCACAAGTCTTTCACGAGGAACCAGTTCTAACATCAATTTTACACAATTTTACACATTTTTAACAATCTGACTAATTATAACAATTTTGGATTACAATAAATATATATTACATTTAATCCAAATAATGTTTCAATTGTCCCAGGTATATGTTTCAACCGTCCCAGGCCACGGGGACATTTGAAACATGTGGACGGCTTCAATATTTTATAAAATATCTCTTTTATTTATCATTGTAGATCAATGAAACAATAAATATATAAAGTAGAGTCTTTGTACTCTCTATAACTATATTAGAAAATTGCGATAGCCGCTTGGAAAAAAAATCATGAATCGAAAATGTTTCAATTGTCCCCGGTCTCCCCTATAGGAAATTCAATGATTTCCTATTCGTTATCATGGAATTCCTGCAAAGGTTTGTAAGTAAATCCAGCTTTGCGAAAACAATTTTTAATTATTGTTGGTGAAACTAACTACCAAGATCTCTTAGTAAGCTATATTACTTTTAAGGTCCATTCCTACGATCGTCAGTTAAATTCTAACCGGAACTTTTAGTTAAAGTTCCAGTTAAAACGGAACTGACGGTCGTAGGAACGGGCCTTAGACGTCTATAGATTTTCCATATGGAGAAATCCTAGTTACAGAGCCAGAATTGTCTGATATTTGTTGTCGATAATATCTGTACTTAAAAAGTGCAAATAATTAATACCATCGTCCAATAATTGTATAAAGGCTGTCGTATCAGCCGGAAAAAATAAAATTTTCTCATTTCTCAAACGGACATGACATAAACTAACATACTTACATATGTTAGAAATGACAACGAGTGATTCGATTTAAACATGACGACCAATGCCTAAAACGTCTGATTTTCGGGGAATCTCTCTTTACTGAAATGGTTAATGGGTGGAATTAGAGGTACTTGCTAAAAAAGAAAGTAAAAATAGGTTTTAAATGTACACTTGGTCATGTCAAATGTCAAATAGTTTTAGTTTTAGTTTTATTTGTGTACTTAACCGCGTTGCACTTATAAAAATTAAAATACATACATAGGTACATGAAAATTTTCGTGCACATAAGCGCCTCCAATATAACAATTTCAGATAATGTGTCTGTAATATGGTCCCCTGGGGGCCATAATAAAAGTAAGATGCCAAACATTTTTTAAACTAGTTCGCTATTAAATCCATAGTCACAAGCATACGAGTATGGTGTTTCCATCGGTTTTCTTAAAGACAATTTATCCTTATGCCTGTTAAGAAATTGATCAAATCAAATCATCATTGGAAAAACAGCGTATTAACATTTCAAAGTCGTAGCCTAAAACTAATCATTCGTACGATTACCCAATCTATAAGCACAAAAAGGACTAACTTGTATGAAAAGCATATGTGCCTTTCGGAAAAAGTCGTATGTTCTGAGCCATTCGGCCCCTGCCAGATTTTAGGCCACGGCGCGCCTATGGTGTTCACGTGAAGTGAATTGACGTTTCGCTATCTTTTTTTTTTGACAACTGTCACAAGAGGTATATATTTTATTAGAAAAAACTGTTACATTCGTCGTCTTATGACTTAAATATAATTTTTTCTTTTATTATTCAGCGAAATGAAATCATTATTCACGTCGGGTTATTTTTAAAGTCTGGGTAATTCCAGTTTTCCCCGAGATTTGGTATTATTCACGTCGGGTTATAGTTTTTCGCTGAGTGTATAATCAAGTGATCAGAGTTACCCAGGGAAAAATTTAACTTGTCAACAACTTCCAGTTTTCTACAATATCCAGGGATTTAAACGACGATTTGACAAATTTTGTATTATTCACGATTGAAGTTATGACAAAAACTCATTTGTGGGAAAATTGGAGTGATTCTGAGGAAGATGACGACAAAATAGAAAATGGAACAACGAATCGACAGTGACATATGAGACGACAAATACAGTTGCTGCTGTTTCCAACTTAAAAAGCCAATTGAATTGTTTCCTTTACACCGTTTTACACCCTCACTCCTTACACACACTCCCTACAATTTTCAGCTAGGTCAAACTCATGTATTAATTGTAAGATCCTATGTTATACAGTTCTTGAGATATGAGATATGATTTTTAGGAGAAAAATAGTTATCCATCGTCTTGCTGAAAAATACTTTCAGTCAAGTCCTATTGTCCATCTTTAAACATAAGACACATTTCCTGTTTCTGGTTCAATTGGTTTGTGAGACATTGCAATGCAAAGTTTTCTACCGCCCACGCCACTGACCGTTATAACAAAATTATTTTCAATCTTTTAGCCTAGTTCCTAGTCTAGCATGTTTCAAGTTTCGACTTTGTAATATTACCCGTTCAGGAGATATGGATTTTAGAATTTTTCGACCTAAGCTTTCAAGCGTTTCGAACACATTGTTTTTCTCAGAACTTCCAAATCATTTCACTTGTATAAAATTTAAGCGAGCAATGTATCCACATTATCATAGATCTATGTAAGTTCCGAATTTCAGGTACCCAGCATAAGTGGTTCCTGAAATATTAAAACCAAAGTCTTTTTTCTAACATTCCACCCACCCCCTTCACCCCTTCATTAGAAACTTATCAGTTGAAGGGATCCACTTAATCTACCATACCAATAAACTTAAATGCAATAGCTCTAAGGATTTGGGAGATGCAAGCCTTCAATCGACTGCTCGCACTGCCGAAATCCAATCACTCGGTAGCACACAATCAGAAAACTATCAGGATCAAATGGGATGGTTCTCGTTGAACGTGTAAATCGTGCACCACACAAAACGTTTGTACTGCTCCCAGGTCCGCAACCACGAAAAAATTGCAGCCAATAATTGATATTTTTCCTGAAATACACAATTTTTTATATTCAAAAAAAGAAATTTGTCACATTCTGTAAATAATTAATACAATTTTTGACGTTTGATTGGAAAAATAATGGAAAAATGGAAAACCAGCCGATAAAATTAACCGGCCTACTAAATTGCTAACTAGAGGTGAATAATACAATTTTGCAACCAGAGAAATTAATCAGTGATTAAATTTAATACCCCAGATAAGTTATCAGCTAGATAAGGCGAAAATAATCCGAGGTGAATAATACGGCCCTAAGTGGGCTACAAATAAAATCGTAGAGAAAATTAAATCTAGTTTTTTGACATTTGACAAGAAAAGTGCTACGGAGCGCAACGACAAGTGTTCTCGTGGGGGGATTAGCTAATCTACGCGGTTTTGCAACGTTGTAAAAACCCCACTCCGTAGCAAAATTTCGTGTGTTCACCTGGTACAACGAAGTGCTCCGTAGCGATGCGTTGTTGACCACGTAAACGAGGTATAAGATTGTGAGGGATGTAATCTAGCCTTTATCCGGCCTTTAGTAAGGTGAAAATATTTTCACAGGACATTTTTAGGGTAGCTACTCGAAGGACTAATTGGCTTTTCCAACTATTGGAAAATAAATACATACAACATATCAAAATCATATTATAAACTTAATTAATATTCTTGAACACGTGTTTTAAGACATTCTTCAACCAAGGATGAATTATATCTGAAGTCTGCTGGATTTCAGCAGTAATTATTGAAATTGTTAAAAGCCCTTTAACCCGAAAGGAGTTTCGTCTCTATTATAAGAACTTCATTGTTGATGATTTTGACCCATCCTGTAGAACGTGCGAGCTACCAGCGAAGAGGTATACATATAGAGGAAGACCATTGGTTTCTTCACTTGAGGTGGTCAAAGATCAGTCCAGTCTCCTCAGGTAGCATGGTGTGGCAAGCACTGGCGTAGTAATGGTTTTTTTTTTTTGGGAATAATAAAATATGGTCGATATTGGTGAAAAGTGTGGGTGTGAGAAAAAACAATACCTCCGAAATGCTCGAAAGCTGAGATCGATATAGAGATATTTCAGAGTCTTTTTCGTAAACGGTTAATGTCGACAGTGAAGCAAGGAAGTGGGGGAATTTTTCTAAAGAATCGCGTCTCATATTTCAAGAACTGTTCGATAAACGCTTAGAATTTATACGGGAAAAAAAATGGAGCGTTTCCGAGTTTCAAATTTCGAGAATCGCTTATGAGATACAACTAAAACTTGGCAGGTAGAGTTATAGTTGTGGCAAGTTCTAAAAATAAGACTTTTATTAGGGGCATTATGGTACAGAGAGAGTGAAGATAAATTTTGCGCAATAGTAAATTGGCTTTGTAGAGCTCCATTTCTTAAAAATTTGCCCAATTCTAATATGAATCTTCTTTTTCTTCTATTGTAGTATATTGTTGTAAACTTATTTTGATTATGGAATCAAGCAACTAATTTCAATTATGTTCTCCTTTGTTTATTTTAATTCTCTCAAATAATATCACATTTTTATGCAAAAACCACATGAACATGAACTAGAGAAAAGAACATCGCCTCCTCCAACGATCTAGTCGTCTTTTGTTAAGGCTCGTGTCCACTAGCAAGCAAAACTTGTTAGAGTTGCTCTATGACATTTATTGCTGCATGTGTACACGGTTCCGAGAGCGCATTCGCCCAAGTTTTTGCTCTAGCCAGCAAACGCTTGCCTTTTCAAGCAAGTTGTGAATGTACACGCTAACTTGCGAGAGTTGAGATCTCGCAAGAAAGTTCCGATCGGTTCCGAAATTTTTCAGCAAGTCAGTACAATTGCATTGGATGTGAGGTTAAGTTCAGTTTTAGGAGTCGTAGTTCCATAGTTTACGTGTGAAGTATGAACGGAAAATCCAAGTGAAGTTCCGTGTACACGTTTTTGCTCATTTCCAATGTGGAACTTTATCCAGAGTTGTGGTATTTTTCTTTTTCGTTTTGACAGTTCAACGAAACTTTGATGATGAAGTGTATACGGAAGAGCAAGTTTTACTTGCAAGATTTTTGTAGAGCTACTTGCTAGAGTAAAATTGCTGCAATTTGACAGATAGTGTACACATCGCACCAAATTACTCTAGCAAGAAATGTCGCAAGTTACTTGCCAGTGGACACGAGCCTTAACATCTTTTTCTTCACGCCAGTGTTTTCTTCTTATTGTGCCCAACGACATCTTTTGAAAAGGGTCGTAACAATATAATATTTACTGCTACTACTATTAATAACAACTTGAAGGTAATGTCGAACTTAACTGGTCAATTTGAAGTTCAAATTGGTCAATATTAAAATTTTGGTACTGAATCAGTGCTCCGTTCTGTTATGTCAGTGAATTATTTACGAATACGTGTAGCACTTTCTTCATTTTACGATATCGGAGTTTATAGAAATGCTAGAACTGTTTTTTCATATGTACTTGTTGTTCTGCTTCAATAAACTCCTCGTCGTCCATTTTTCCAATATTTTGTTCGTTACCTTACTAACTTTTCAACTGTCACTTCCGAAAGAAAAGTGAGGTTATGGGATCCGTAAAAGTTGAATTTTTGTCAACTCGTCCGTTCCGTGCCGTTACGTTACGACCATTGTGTGCATTTAAGTAGCCAGCCCATAAGGTCTACTTTGAAAGCTGAACGTGACGGAACGGAACGGATGCATTGTGATCGGGGCTTTAAAGTTCACACGTCCGAAGTACGTTACAATAAATAATTTACGACGCTCTAACCTAATACGCAACAGAAATGGCGACTTTCTACACCTTATCTGACTCAGTACCCAGCAGACAAAGTTACATATAGGTACATACTATGTATGATATACGAAAATAAAAACTGTACAAAAGTATGTAGCGCGGAAAATGTTTATAATATTTATGGTAGGTAGGTATAGTAATTACAACGTAAAGTTCTTATAGAAATGTTAACGTATTTTTATAAAATCTATGATTATTGGAAAATTAGCTATAATCGTTTTTACAAATATCATAAAAGAGAATCTCAACAGTTGTGTAGTTTTAATTGATTATACACTCATACCTCGCTATACGACCGATCTTTTTTTCGGCATTTCGCATAACGGCCTCTTTCAATTATGGCACTTTTTGTTTTACAGCCCAAAAGTTCGATTAGTTTATTACTTAAAATAATTGATTTGTTATACGGTGATTTCGCTTTACTGCCAACTTTTCCGAAACGTATCTAGGCCGTATAACGAGGTATGAGTGTAATAAGAAAATTGTTCGTCCGAATATACGAATATTTTTTGTCGTACGATGCATTAGTTTTTCTTATTGTTATCAAATTTTCGCAATGATATTCTTGATAGGCCCGGTATTTCAATGTAGAGTTAATTTGTAGGTCTGGTATTTCCATATAAAGTTTACTCGAGTGGTTTTGATTAACTGACAACTTACAAGTTAACTCTACATTGAAATACCGGGCCTTTATGGTTTAATTAACAATCATAGCTAATTTTTCAATTAATTTCACAAAAACCTAGTAACGATAAGTCGTATCGGAAGATTCGTTCGATCGTGTGACCGTGAACTCCATTTGTAGGTTATAAACGAAACTTAAACCGAGAAAAACCGATTAAATGATCTTAAACATTATGAAATTTTTTTCGAAGCTCTTAACTATACACTTCGTTCACTTTCACATCACTGTTCTTGACCGAAAAACCACTATTTAACCACTTAAACTTGAAAATAATACCGCAAAATCACGGCCCGACGTTATATCTGCGAAGATTTGACAGAAACTTATTAACTGCTTAATGTGACCTCATAAAAAATTTTCTCGCCAGCAGTCTGGCCTGTATATCACGACGGCTCCGCCTCGACTGAGTCCTTTATCAGTCGAGTCCGAAACGTCACACAATATATTTAACAGTAATAAATTTAACAGTATTCACCGGAAAACCTTGTATTTTCAATTCGATATGATTGTTATGGATGATTTCCCGTTTTCTTTTATTGATGGGGCAGGGTTTAAGAAATTAATGAAACAGCTTTTGCCACTGTATAAGGTACCGTCATGGAATACAATAAAAGCCCATATTGACAGTTTACACGACATTGAAATAATAAAATTAAAGATCTTTCTGAAGGAGGTTCCTTACTTGTCTATGACATCAGACATTTAGACCGATACCCAAATGAATAGCATGTTAGGTGCGACAGTGCATGGGTTAGCGAATATGGAAATGTTTTCTGGAACGATAAAGACGCCAAGTCGCGCAAGTCGCGCAAGTCGTAGACGATTACGATATAAGTTTTGAAAAATAGTATGTTTTGTAACTAACAACGGTGCTAACATAGTCAAAGCAGTAAGCGACCAATTTGGTAAGCAGAAGCATGTACCTTGCTTTGCGCATACACCAAATCTTGTGTGTGAAAAATCTTTAGAAATTCTCGAGGTGAAAGAGCTCATCGGAAAATGCAGAAATATGGTTACTTGAATGAAACGTCACGTTAATGCTAATGACGAGCTTAGGAAGAAGTAATGGGACGCAGTAGTACCGCAGGGAAAAATGATGAAGCTTCTCTTGGACGTGAAGACTAGATGAACTCCTGTTTTTATATGTTGGAGCGTTTGATAAAACTGATACCATGTGTAAGTCAGTTCATGCCGAACCATATAGACGCCCCTTTCATGATTACGCCAAGGGAAAAAGAAGACACAGTTGAGAGATGGAATCAGAACGACAGCAGAAAAGATCATTGGATTAAAACCCCAGCAGAAACAACAGAGTGACGACCACCGACCCAATTATAACATCAAGTGCACCATCGGATGAGCAGACATCAACTATCGGAGAAGTGGAAGCAGCCCTGCGCGACCAAAAAATACATAAATCACCTGGAGTCGATGCAATACCAGCAGAGCTCCTAAAGGGAGGTGGTCCGTACCTCGCCAATCTCCTACACAAAGTCGTGACAAAAATTTGGATTGAAGAAAAAATACCCGACGACTGGCGCCAGAGCATTATATGTCCAATCTACAAGAAAGGAGATAAACTGCGATGTGAAAATTACAGAGGCATATCATTGTTGTGTACGTCCTACAAAATACTGACGAAAGTAATTCATAATCGATTAAAGCCTTATACAGAAAGTATTATCGGCGAATACCAAGGTGGTTTCAGAACCGGACGATCTACTATTGACCAGATATTCTCAGTCAAACAAGTGCTAGAAAAATGCTGGGAGTATAACATTGACGTGCACCAGATCTTCGTGGACTTCAAACAGGCATACGATAGTATAGACCGTAATGTATTATATAAAATAATGCTCGACTTTGGAATCCCATCAAAACCCGTCCGATTAACAAAAATGACCATGACTGACACTGAATCCCAAGTAAGGATACAAAACGAGCTAACCCAAAGCTTCCGAACAGAATCCGGCCTGAAGCAGGGAGATGGACTCGCTCCCATGCTCTTCAACCTTGCCCTGGAATATGTCATCAGAAAGGTACCCGTTGATACCAGAAGAACCCTACTAATCAAGTCCACTCAACTAGTGGTGTACGCGGATGACGTAAACATCATGGCCAGATCTGTTCCAGACGCAAAGGAAATCTTCCACTGTCTAGACTCAGCAGCAAAGGAGGTCGGGCTAAGGGTCAATGAGAGTAAGACCAAGTTCATGACCCAAACAAGAAGAAACGCGCCAACTAGACAAAATATGACCTTGGGGGACTACAACCTGGAGAATGTGGATCATTTCTCATACTTGGGATCACACCTTGTAAGAGACGGCAACGAACGGGACGAAGTAAATCAACGGATCACACTAGCAAATAAGGCATATTTCACGGTTCTCCCGATCTTAAAATCGAAAAAAGTGCACAGGTTGAGCAAACTTCGCATATACAAGACCATAATAAGACCTGTGCTACTATATGCAAGCGAAACGTGGACTCTCACCCAAGCGTCTGAAAAATCAATAGACGCTTTTGAACGACGAATTCTTCGAAGAATTTTGGGACCAGTAAGAGAAGGCACTGAATGGCGTATTCGGTACAACAACGAGTTGTATAACATCTATGACGACCCAGCCGCATCGACTCTTATAAAATTCCGTAAGCTGCAATGGGCAGGTCATGTGGAGCGAATGGAGGACGGAAGAATTCCCAAGCGCACATTGAAAGGTAGAGCCCATGGCAAGCGACCGGTGGGAAAACCGCGAAAAAGATACGAGGATTCAGTTGACGCAGATTGCAAATCGCTTCTTAGATGCACAAACTGGAGGACGCAGGCGCTGAACCGAGATGACTTCAGACAATGTATCCTGCAGGCCCTGGCCCGATTTGGGCTGTCGCGCCATTGATGATGAAAAAGAAGACACAATGGAAATACTTTCCATTTTGCGACCATTAGAAGCCATGACGAAATAAAATTTCAATAACCCTGAAGTTCTTCCACAAGCCTTAAGTAACCTTCGGCTTGAAATGGACAATGTCAATATGGCAGAAAGTACCGACACTTCGGGCAAAACATCTACCTCGGCTTCATGTGACGAATTTGACCTGTGGGCTGCTCACAAGGCATTGGTACATAAAAAAAGGAAGAAGCCCGGTGATTCAACATCAAACCTGCCTGAAGATGAACAATCATTTTACTTAAATGCTCCAGTACAACAAAATCCATTTGATGCCTTAGAAGAAATGAAATCAGTTTATCCGAAACTCTACAACGTGGCAAGGAAATACTCTCCTTTACTTGGAACATCTGTACCGTCTGAGCCGGAGCCGGAGCCGGAGCCGGAGCCGGAGCGACAGCAACTGAGAAGAAAAATAGGCTGCCAACCAAAAGATTGTCTAAGTTGTTATTTTTGAGCTCATGGGTTAAGAGTACTAACAAATAGAAAGCTCATCGAAATAAATCTTCAGTTTTCTCTGAAATTATAACTTTTAACTTAATTGAATTACTATTATATTTCAAGTGAAATCAGCATTTACTATTTTCTTTATTATCGTTTTACATATTTATGGATCAAAATTTTGTTTTCTTCAATTTCTTCCTGTATTCATTGTACCTGTGTAGTGAAATATAATGTGGTAATATATCGATTATTTAAATTAACTATCACATTCCGATTAATCGAACGATTAATTAATCGATTAGTTCATTTTAATTGCCATCTCTACTTCACAGGCCCGTGCGCACGGGGGGAGGGGTTGGGGGTTCAACCCCCCCCCCCCCTCCCCTCCCCTCCACATTAGCCCATTTTCATTGGGAAGTGAGGACCTTTTTTTAGGTCATCACATTCAGTATGGTGGGAACTTGATAATTTATTATGAACTTCCCCCCCCCCCCCCCTTCATACAATCCTGCGCACGGGCCTGCTACTTCATATGAGTCCTAATCGCAAATAAACAGTTGTCTAGATTACTTAGATCCGTTAAAGAGAAATGATTCGACGTACTAGAGGAGGATCGGAATCAGGCAGTGGCGTGGCGTGATAATTCAACAAGGTGAAGCAATTGGTTAATATCCACAATTTTTTATTATTATTCTACCTATCAATTTACTGCATATTGATTGAACCTCCTCCATTAGCACACAGCAGGGATCTAGGAGGCTATTTAGCACGTTGGTGTTTAGGCTGTCAGTCGCAGTCACCTACACCTAGCTCATCATTAAACGCTTTCCGGACTTCTATCAAAAAAATTATAAAGTTTCGATCATAGTACCTACATATTGGCAGATTTTTTTTTTATTTTTTACGCATTTTTTTGGGATAGAAGAGTCAATAGAAATAAATAATAATAATAAAATAATAAAAATTGATCTCATTAACCCTAAAAGTTTTTCAGAATTCGTTAAAAATGCTTGTATCAGAGTGAATTAAATATCTCATTAGACCCAATATATAAAAATTCTTGAAAATGTACACAACCTTTTTACACACCCTGAGAGGTTGGATATCGAAAAATCAGAAAAAAATATTTCTAGGTGCTCGCAAAAGTAGAATTTATTTCGGCATGTCCAATATAAATATATAACGAAATCGTGGAAATATGGAAAAATCCCTTTTCACGGACAATTGTTTTACTCAATGCTAATAAAAATCAATTTTTTTTCTTTAATTACTTCATATACATACTACGTACTAAGCTCCAACTTTCTTCTTCATAAGCCGTTTTTGAGACATAAAAAATCACCATACATTAATTTTTTCTAGGATACCTCTTTATTAGCTCTATGTAGTAATTGTTTAACCTTTCTATGGTTTGTAGTTTTTCAAAAATAAAAATTGATGTTATTTCCTTTCCACGCCCTCCCACCATCAGCCCCTTCACTAGTACCTCCAGAATTTGTTTTCCCAGTTAGAATTGTACTGGACCTAACTCCTGTAAAGTTTCTAAGATCATATATGGTAGGGTTTTTGAAATAGAAAAATTAAATATTTTATAAATGGCCCCACTTTTGTGGTGTACTTCTCAGTTTTATATTCAATGAGCTTCTCCGCATATCCTATATACACAAACTAAATTATACCTTCCTGATTGATTCGAAAGATATTCTTATCCAAAGTTTTTTACCCCAACCCCTACTCACCACCTTTTGATTCAAAAATTTTAGCTCTTGATTAATCTGCTACCTATTATTTCTTAAAACAACTACAAGTTTCAACCTTCTGACATCAACCATTCAGAAGATACGAATTTTAGAATGTTTCAACCTCAACTTTCAAGCACTCCGAAGACATTGCTTTCCCTCCACTCCCACACGCCACAAACCTTATCGTAAATTTTGCAGACAGGTCCACTATCATACTTTTATATAAGTTCCGAGTTTCAGCATCCTAACATACCATAAGTGGTTCCTGTGATCTAAAAACTAAATTAAATATGTACAATTGAACTATTTACCACAATTCAATTGAAAACTTCAATCAGAATTCAATTCCTATCCTACTCTGGTAGCACCAATTTCTGATCAGATCTCTGCTCGCTGCAAGCTTCTCCGCTGCAGCCAGAATGTGTTGTACCAAGTACGACCCGTGCAGATTGTGCAGCGATGCATAATCTGCATTGCTTCCACCGAGCTATACTAGCATGCAGCGTGTGTGTGACGTCACAGTGAGTTTACTGCGAACTGATTTCAATGCTCATACATGCATAGCTTTTCCGCGGGGTGTTTTTCTGAGTTTCTGTTCGCTTGCCGTGGTGCTGCCAAGTCGGCTGTGTGCGATTTTCGCGTGTAGTTTCTTACGAACTTTTATTTAGACTGTGAAAATGTATGAAGTAAAATTTTTTTTACGATTTTTCTGCGCGTGAACCATTTGATAACATGTACATTAGTAGTAATAGTTTGTGATTAGGCTTGTGTCTCTACAACAATGGTTGGAAACTTAAAGCTAACAATGACTGTATTGAAATAAAATTAGATTGGCTTCACGGAAAAATGGTTAAGAAAAACGTTTTTTAGATATACTATTTTTCAGCAAAGTGTAAGGGAAGCAATGCTTCCCTTGCTTCCATGGACGCCACGCCACTGGAATCAGGTTACGCCAAATCCTCCAAATTTGGTTATTATTCTTGAACACGTGTTGCGGGAAAAAAAAGAATTTCGTTCAGTGATAAAACATTTTTATTTGGCAGGGAAGAAAGCGACCGAAATTCATCAGATTTTGCAAGAAGTTCATGGCACATCTACTCCTTCGTTACCAACTATCAGTTTCAGGGTAAACGAATTTAAACGTGACCATAGCATCGATGACGAACCCCGCCCTGGACGTCCAAAAACGGCCACAAACCAAAAATGATCAATAAGATACATGATATCGTATTAGCCGATTGACGACTGGAGGTGGTCGAGATAGCAGAGTCTGTGGGCATCTCAGCCAATAGCGTCTGGACAATCCTACATGAGCATTTGGGTATGTCAAAGCTATTGGAGAGATGGGTGCCGCGTTTGTTGACTCCGGACCAAACGCGAAATCGTGCCGTTACTTCAAAAATTATTGAATTACGCTACGATGCTTCCGCATCCACCTTATTCTACAGACCTGGCCCCCTGCGACTTTCTCTAGTTTCCGAATTTGAAAAAATCATTGGCAGGAAAAAGATATGGGTCATCGCTGCCACAGAGGCCCATTTTGAGGAGTTATTAAAAACGTATTATACGGAAGGGTTAAAGAAGCTGGAGCATCGTTGGGAAAAGTGTATTGAAATACAATGAGACTATGTTGAAAAATAAATAAAAACTTTTCCAAAAATCAAGTGTTTTCTTGCCGACTTAAGTTACTTTTCGAACGACCCTCATATAAATCATGATTAAGAGTTAGTTGTTTTTTCCGGTGTCAGTGGAGTGAAACTCCAACACGAAACCCCCGACTGTTGATTAATCGCCGTCCCTGAGGACATAAGGGGCCAGTTTTTCATAAGATTGTGTTGGACTTGGTCCGAAGGAGCTGTTTCATCATTGGAAGGCATAGACTCGTCAGAGGGTGTATTCTAGCCAACTATCCGAAACACCCTGACAGCTGGTGGTATCGCTGAGGCAAATTCTATATAGCAACATCCCACTCCAAGTTCATTATTACGAATAATGTAATTGCCAAGAAAGGCGCCCCCTGCCTTAGACTAAAGGCGTATTGAAAAGCTTTGGTTGTGACTATTTTTTGGTTGTAACCTTGGATATGGTCAGCTCTATGGCTGTGAATTTATTTTGGTTCCCGTCCGCCGCAACTTATTTTTTAACCAATATTCATGCTTACCATGAAAAACCTAATAACAACAGATTATAAATCACCTCTAATGGCAATATGAAAGTTAGTTAGTTACAATAAAATTAGTTAGAAAATAAGTTAGTACCTGTTTTATAGCAACGTGCTGTGCTTCGGTGGATCGCGGTGGATGAAAAGTAAAATTAGTGCTGTGGTCGCTATACTAATTGAGATTCTATTAGTTCTACCCGGTTTTATTGTCTGGGTATAATAAATACTCGGTTCAAATTTGAACCGAACTATTTTATTAAATGTAATCCAAGGATAATATTAACGACCGTGGTAACATACATATTGTAATCCTTAAGCAATAGTAATTTTTATGATTTTTAGTATCTCTTTTGTGTTTATGAATTCATGTAGTGTGCAAAACCGTCCTATTGCAAAATAAAACTTAATATAACCAAACTCTTTATAAGTGTACGAAATTTCATTGGAATCGGGAAACTATAGCCCGACAAACGCGCAGATCCATAGACACACACCACACAGACAAATCGGATTTCTTAACATCACATAGTACCTAGTAGTAGAGTAGAAACTTTAAAAAAATATTTCTTGAAATAACATTATTTGTAGGAAACACCCTCTTACATCTTTATTATTACATACACACTATAAATATCGAGTCTGAAACGTCACACAAAATGAAAAAACAGCTCCTACCCGAAAACTAGCATTTTCAGTTTAAAAACATAACGTATTCACTATCGGCTCCAAGCCAATCGTATGATACTCTAGATGAAATACTGAACTCCGATTTATATTTTAGTTGGAAATATATCAAAAGAATGAGGAGTGCACAAGCAATTATTACATGACCTTTTACTTACAGGTAGAAACTATTGTATAGTGGTTACTCGATTTTTTGATTTACGGCCCTATTCTGAAATTGTGACCTATCACAGGTCACAACCTGCTGTGACTTAAACTTTGTGACTGCAATTGTGATCGGAAAGTGTTATGGAATTCTGGCACTGTAGTCACAAATCAGGTCACAAAAATTTCTCCACAGAGTTGGAGACATGTAAGATTGATGATGCTGTGTCAGTATCAGGATTCATTCGGCCTTTGCAAGTGTATAATGGAATGTTGTATGCCTCAGGAGACGTCTAAAACCGAAGAAACTCCCAAATAAATTGTAGATTAATAAAAAACGGTTCACTTGCGTTCCTTACCTTTCGCACTGTCACTCTTCACAACGCCCTTAAGTCACACAAAATGTAAAAAAGCTACCTAAATTTCCGTTAAATTACTTCTGTTCAGCTTCTTCCAGTAATTCCAGTAGAAAATATATCAAACTTTCCATTTTTATACTCTAGATGAACATATAGAGTATTATAAGTTTAATCCAGCCCGAAAAGTTTGTAAGGCATAGAACCGAGCCTCGGACGAAAAAAAGTTATATATTATTTTGTGTTTATTTTTGGCCAAAAACCCCAAATCCGTTTGCTGTCCGTCCGTCCGTCCGTCCGTTAGCACGATAACTCAAGAACGCGTTGACCTAGGAAGTTGAAATTTTGTCACTACTTGTAAAATGGAAAAAGTAAGGACAAGTTCGTTAATGGGTGATATCCTTCCACTCCTTCGGGTACCTCCCATACAAAAGTCCTTAAAACACGTTTTCACAATTATTGCTCGAATGCTTCAAGTTAGGAACTTGAAATTTTGCGTACTTAAGGTTTACAATGTTTGAATCAAAAGTTCCGAAAATGGTGCAAATCGAATGAGTCCTTCGTGTACCAGCCTAGAAAAGTCCTTCAAAAATGTGTCCTTGTTACTGAATCCACTATAACTCCAGAACGAGTTAAAGCAGGAATTTAAAATTTTACAGGAATTAGTTTTATACCAAAACCAAGACGGAGCTCATTAATTAGCACCATCCGTTGACTCCTTCGGGTAGCTGTCATACAAAAGTCCTTAATAAACATGTTCACCAATATTGAACGATAACTTTAGAACACTTTAAGTTACGACTTTGAAATTTTATACACACTAATTTTATAATAGTCGCAGCTGAAACTATTAATATGAAAAATATCCCATGAGTCCTTCATGTAGTTGCCATACAAAAATTCTGTAAAATGTCCCAACTTACTTTATGGAACTCACTATAAATCAAAAAATCGAGTAGCCACTATACAATAGTTTCTCCCTGTAACTAAAAGGTCATGTAATAATTGCTTGTGAACTCCTCATTCTTTTGATATATCCAACTAAAAAATAAATCGGAGTTCAGTATTTCATCTAGAGTATCATACGATTGGCTTGCAGCCGATCGTGACTGCGTTATGTTTTTAATATTAGGTATTGAAACTTCACGAAACGATAAATTTATAGGCCTGGCTGGTCATTGTGATCACCTATTTCGATAGTCACAATTTTGTGATTTTATTTTAAAACGTCAAAATTGTGACTACTGCTAGAATATGAAAAGTCACAGATTTTCCGAAATTGAGACTCTCTGATCAAATTGAGACTTGTGACTGTGCACAGAATAGGCCTGATATAGTGAGTTCCATATAGTAAGTTAGGACATTTTACAGAATTTTTGTATGGCAACTACATGAAGGACATATGGGATATTTTTCATAGTTTCAGCTTCGACTATTATAAAATGAATGTGTATAAAATTTCAAAGTCGTAACTTAAAGCGTTCTAAAGCTATCGTTCTATATTGGTGAACATATATATTAAGGACTTTTGTATGGCAGCTACCCGAAGGAATCAACAGATGACGCTAATTAATGAACTCCGTCTTGGTTTTGGTATAAAACTAACTCCTGTAAAATTTTAAATTCCTGCTTTAACTCGTTCTGGAGTTATAGTGGATTCAGTAACAAGCATACATTTTTGAAGGACTTTTCTAGGCTGATACACGAAGGACTCATTCGATTTGCATCATATTCGCAACTTTCGATTCAAACATTGTAAACCTTAAGTATGCAAAATTTCAAGTTCCTAACTTGAAGCATTCGAGCAATAATTGTGAAAACGTGTTTTAAGGACTCTTGTGTGGAAGGTACCCGAAGGAGTGGAAGGATATCGCCCATTAACGAACTTAGCCTTACTTTTTCCATTTTACAAGTTGTGACAAAATTTCAACTTCCTAGGTCAACGCGTTTTTGAGTTATCGTGCTAACGGACGGACGGAAAGCAAACAGATTTGGGGGTTTTTGGCCAAAAAGAAACACAAAATAATATATTTTTTTTTTTCGTCCGAGGCTCGGTTCTATGCCTTACAAACTTTTCGGGCTGGATTAAACTTATAATACTCTATATGTTCATCTAGAGTATAAATATACCCATGTATTAATTTAAGATTAAAAGAGATGTTATTTGTTTGTTATTTTTAACGACAAAAAAATTACAAAAGAAACACATAAAAGTTATAACTATTTGCCTAAATTATAGCTTTTAACAATATATCTATTTTATTTTCAGAACGTCCGCAGTTTACATGCGTTCCTAAACTACTTATGCTTGACCTTAAACGTAATGGATCGATAATTCATCGTCACGAATTCCCCGAAGATGTTGTCACACGTGGGACCAATTATCTGAATAAGATCGTAGTGGATGACGCATTTGGAGGTTTTGCTTACATTACCGATAATAGTGGCTCTGATCCGGGTATAGTAGTTTTCTCGAGGAAGTTGAACCGATCTTGGAAGATTCGTGAAAATAATTCGATGCGCGCCGCTTTGAACGCAGTTCAATTTACAGTAAATGGAACTTCTCTACAATTCTCGATTCACATAGATGGGATTGCTCTTGGACCGTATTACAATCCGAATACTGGTGATACCTTAACCCTTAACTCGCCTAAGTTCAGCAATGAGAATTTCGAAAGAAATGTTTACTACTGCCCGTTATCGAGCTATCATCTTTATTCGATCCCTGCCTCGATTCTCCGTGATCCCGAATTTCCCCGCAGATCATCGCCACGGCAAATATTTGAAGCGGTTACCGATTATGGCGTAAAGATTTCACAAACCGATGGTATGATCATGGACAATCAAGGAATATTGTACTATGGACTGCTAAAAGAACACGCGATCGCACAATGGGACTCATTTCAACCCTTCACGGTGAATAATCAACATATCGTCGCTAAGGACGATGACTATATTCAATGGATCGATGGAATGTCGTTTGACGAGTCCGGGAATCTATTCGCAGTAGTCAACCGGCTACACAATTTCGTAGCTGGGCGCCTTAATCCCAATGAAATAAACTTTAGAATTCTAAGAGCTAAAACAGGAAGCTTAAGCTATGCCTATACAAATGGCTTTGGAGCAGGCAATATCGGAACCGATCCCAATAGCTTCCCGCATGAAGGCGCTTTCTTTGATAATGGAATATCTTCCACAACACCAATTTACAATTCGTTAGAAGGACGAATTCCATATTATAATTCAGCTGGAAAAAACGCATTTATCTGGTTTAATTTAATCTTCACAATTGTTATAACAATAGTTTTACATTAAATTCGAATAAGTTCAGTATTAAGAGTCAGTTGAATATGACTTAACAATCCGATATTTTCCCGTTATATTTTGTGATGATTACTGGGTTGATGCATAAAACTTCAGTTTCATTCTAGTTATAATTGGATATTATATTTAAGAACTTGTTACCATGTAACTAGCTCTACTCTTACATTACCAAGAAAGTTACCAAAAAGTCTTACAACACACATATAATTGGATATAATTGTATTATATTAAAACTAATATTTATATGTAATCTCTAATTGTTAATAAAATGTACATAATTTTTACATCAGATTTTTTATCTTTATATTTAAAATATCAAAATAAATTTATCATTGATTTTAATATTATGTGAATAACTGTAGTTTTCATACTCTAGATGAAATCATAGAGTAAGTTTAGTCCGTCCCAAGGGCTTGTACCACTGGCGTAGGAAACCACCGAAATGATTAGCTCACCTAGTAAGTTATATTTTTTTTAATCATCAGCACGAAAAAGCTAGAATGTAGTAGCGTAGAGCGAATGTTTTTGAAGCCATTTTAATACTGCTTGATTATTGTTAGTCTCCAATATATGTATGTACTACAGTGTATATCTGATGTATAGTGATTTTGTGAATATGACTTCAAAATAACAGATATTATCTACTGTTAACCATCAATTATGGACCGGTGATCGATAAAAAACGTTGAATCTCTCTACGAACATTAATAATGCTTCAATTCGAAACAAATGAATTGAATCAAAATTGTACGTTTTTGTATGAAGCGTTTCATGCGAGGTGGCAGTGAAATGCAAATAGTTGCCTAGTACATATTCAAAGGTTTGTCTTTTTTTGTTTTCAAGACCAGAATATAACATATCATACATGATACGTAACTTGGTTCTCACTATTCTTAGCGAGAAATGCAAAATACGGCTACTAATCGACAAAACAGAAAACTCAAAATTTCGGGCACAGGCCATATCAAATTTTGGTGTAAAACTGTGATTCCCTACTCTACTCCATCATTGGAACCTAACTACGTCAAAATATTTCGACTTTTATTTTTTTCCGTTACTTACAGAAATTTTGTCTCTGATTACTGGACTATATTGTTTATTGCCGGTCCTTTGCGATAAATCGTCCAGCTTCAAAACAATCGCTACTCGTCATCTCCACTACCTACATATGTATATCTCTATGGTTTTAACTATTTAAGTTTATGAATTCAAACGTTTGGGTTATTCCATCAAGAATCGCCAAAAATGACAAAATTTGTGACTAACCATTGCCGATTCTTTTCAAAATTTATGTACTCGAAGAATTAGTGAAGAAAAAATATGTTTTCAATTTTTTTCCATCTCATTTTTTTGTTAGTTATAGTATGTTAAAGATTTCACAAGAACGTTTTCCGAGTCCTCTTCGAAAATGCATATCTCTGGTACTTAGTCTTTACCGTAGAATAATGAAGTAGGACTTATTTAAAGTTCAAGGTTGTCGCAATATAAAAATAGTACGAATAAAACTTATCCTTGCAATTTTTTTTAAGAATAACGACTTTGTCTTTCCCTTAAATATCTCAATCTCAACTAGGGGATCGTGGTAAAAAAAATAAAAAAAAAAACATTTTATAAAATGTAAAAAGAGGTGTCGGGTCCAACAAAAAGTGATGATATTCACAGAGTCGGCTTTCTTTCTATTAAATATTTCCACTTTGTGATATTCATTTTCCCTAGAAACGCGACAATCGCTCGTCGTATAGCAAAATGATGATGTGCAAAGTTTACTTTTTGGTTGCTTTTAATCTGGAAATTTGGAGGGTGATATTTCTTCGAGCGATTGTTCTTGAGAAAATGAATATCACAAATTTGTATACAAACGTAAGTGGAAGTATTTAATAGAAAGAAAGCCGACTCTGTGAATATCATCACTTTTTGTTGGACCCGAAACCTCTTTTACATTTTTTAAAATGTTTTTTTTTTTGATATCATTTCTTTTTGTTGCCCTCTTAACTACTGCGATAAAAAAGTTCAAATGTGTATACATATTAGCTTGGCAGAAGCACATCCTACGAATTACACAGTGGGATATTTTAATACAGTCATATTTGCCGGTCTAAATATACAAATTTTAGTGAAAACTTGCATATATGAAATTTAGAAAATTTCAAAATTAAACAAAATTACTTAAACTTTTGGAATTGCCCAAATGTGCTGATTTCGTTAATTTCTAAAAGCCATAATCTCTTAATCGATATAACAAACCGATTCAAAAGATCCTTTGGACTCAAGGAATAAGTCATTGCAACTGTAATTGTTTCATCGTCTGCATCGAAAGGAAACCGCTTTGAAATGAATTAACTAAAACCAAAATTAAAGCAATTTACATATAAAATTACATTTGTCCTTGGCAGGGCCGGCCCTACCATATGTGCAAATGGCGCATTGAATCCGGGAGCCAAATTAAGGAAGGCGCTAGTTCATATTATCTCTCCAAATATTTTGCTATAAATTTAAAACATACTTAGAAATTAATAGAAAGGATTTCTTGAATACATTTGCCACACTTTTTCCGATGCATATTCTAGATTTTGCAGGGTTTTTCCATTTTTCCATTTTCTAAAAACACTCTTTCAATTCTCGTTCAAGAACCAAAACATTGAATCTTTTCTCTTAAAGATATTCTCACTCTACGATACCGACTAGTACAGCTTTTCGTTTGGGCGATCATCTGCTATTCCAATTTTGCATTCATACGTTCATCAGCTAGTACGATTTTGCGTTCGTACGGATTCATTTGGAGCCACCGCTCCATCGCGCCGCAGCGCTGGTGCTGATTTGATTGTGTGCTGAAAGAGCTCAGAACATGATTCCTATACAATAGAGAAAGATAGATATGGAGCGAATGCGCCTCGGTGAATTATGTGGGGAAATAGGAAACACGTCATTTTTGCTAGAGGGGAATGAATGTTTTGGATGAATGATAAAGAGAAGTAATGGTATAAACACAATTGAGACGAACTTCGTTAGCGGCGGTGAAGTTCACTGTAAAAATTTTAAAATTGTACCGCAACACACCGATGGACACAGAATTACGACGGCGAGCGGTTGGGCAAACTTTTCGGTGTGGTTCGGTACAGTTTTAAAATTTTGACATCGACCTTCCGCCGCTACCGAACTTCGTCTGAATTTTATTTATACCATTAATTGGTTTAAATCAAACGAGCAAATGGCATAATCTGATAAAAAATAGAGGAAAGTTTTGAAAACAGAACCAATGCCATCTGTGAGATTTGTATTAACAATATGTATATATAAAAAAATTCAAATTGGAGAGATTTTAGTTTGATCCTTTTCTCGAAACTGATAAGAGACATCAAGATGACTTTTTTTGGTTAAAGATAAAATAGTATTGGTATTTATACTGAATGAAGCAATTTTTAAAAAGTTGATTCTAAATACTTTTTTTAGGTTTGAAAAACATCAAAAATGTTTAAATTTTCAAACATTGTATGTCAAGTTTTTAATATTTTTGAAATTAATTCATTCATTAGCATTAGATTTACTAAAATAATAAGTGTACAAAGTTTGATTTAAAGCTGTTGAGCGGGTCCTGAGAAAAAGTTACATGAATTTGTATGAAAAATCGACAAGTGAATAAATAAAATATTTTTGTTTTTTTTTAGTGAAAAATTTTTTATGTAAATTGATTAGGGCGACGAAAAGTCTAGGGCCGGGCCTGGTCCTTGGCAATCGAACAATGTCTTAGACACCCTCGTGCCATATGCTCTAAATCCTATCCCAGTGCTGAATTTGAGGAAAAACCAAAAACAGAAATTATTTTCAAAACACTATTCCACAAATACCAAGAGTAACATATTTACAGTTTTGTAAAGAACAGCCAACTTGTTTCGAATTCCATTGTGACCATTGATCAGCATCGATTATTCATTCCCTGGGTTTAGCTATCGAGGAAATAGTTTTGTAAAACCAAATTACATCAAATGCTGCATAGAGAAACAAACATTTCAACTTACATAGTAACATATCAAATGTAGACCACCATCCTCGCACGTATTATTTAAGCAAACATCGCTTAATTCTTTCCGAATTAAAACAAATTAATATCCATTGAGATTTCGAATGACACTTAACAATAATATTGTTGCTTTAAAAATTGTGGACATTTTTAAATATTTTGTGAATAGCTTTTGAATTTGCGTTGACATATAAGTCTCGACTACTGTGATTTTGAAAAAAGCTTAAAAGTCGGAAGAACTAATTTTCATAAAACTCATTTAGCTTTTCCAATTTCTTCTTCTTCTTCTTCCAAGTTCTTTCTATGTATTTTAATGAAATGTATGGCGAGCTTATAGAAAGCTCTCATATACACAAAAATACAGATAAAGAGCCCGTGTCCGTGTGAAATCCTTACAGTAAAGTACGTAGTCGGTGCTGGGGGTTGAACCCGACGCACATTCGACCGAACGTACTGATTTATGAAAATCTGTGATTCTCAATTAAGGTTAGTGTAGTTCTTAATAATAATATTAAACCAATTATCTGAATAAGATCGTAGTGGATGACGTATTTGGAGGTTTTGCTTACATTACCGATAATAGTGGCTCTGATCCGGGTATAGTAGTTTTCTCGAGGAAGTTGAACCGATCTTGGAAGATTCGTGAAAATAATTCGATGCGCGCCGCTTTGAACGCAGTTCAATTTACAGTAAATGGAACTTTTCTACAATTCTCGATTCACATAGATGGGATTGCTCTTGGACCGTATTACAATCCGAATACTGGTGATACCTTAACCCTTAACTCGCCTAAGTTCAGCAATGAGAATTTCGAAAGAAATGTTTACTACTGCCCGTTATCGAGCTATCATCTTTATTCGATCCCTGCCTCGATTCTCCGTGATCCCGAATTTCCCCGCAGATCATCGCCACGGCAAATATTTGAAGCGGTTACCAATTATGGCGTAAAGATTTCACAAACCGATGGTATGATCATGGACAATCAAGGAATATTGTACTATGGACTGCTAAAAGAACATGCGATCGCACAATGGGACTCATTTCAACCCTTCACGGTGAATAATCAACATATCGTCGCTAAGGACGATGACTATATTCAATGGGTCGATGGAATGTCGTTTGACGAGTCCGGGAATCTATTCGCAGTAGTCAACCGGCTACACATTTTCGTAGCTGGGCGCCTTAATCCCAATGAAATAAACTTTAGAATTCTAAGAGCTAAAACAGGAAGCTTAAGCTATGCCTATACAAATGGTTTTGGAGCAGGCAATATCGGAACCATAGAGCTATATGTATAATGGAGATAGCGTGCAGCGACTTTTTTGAAGCTGGAGGTTTTCTCGCAAAGGACCGGCGATATTCACTATGCTACTATCAGCATCTTACTCACATGTATGTTATACTCCGGTATTGAAAAGAAAAAAAAGCCCAACCCTTAAATACTTTGCTACTATTTCCATTTCACTGCCACCGGGCATGAAACCCTCCATACAAAAATGTTCAATTTTGCATCAAAATGCTTCAAAATGCTTTATACAGAAACGGCGCTTTGCGATCTCCGTTAGTTATAGCTCTATGATCGGAACCGATCCCAATAGCTTCCCGCATGAAGGCGCTTTCTTTGATAATGGAATATCTTCCACAACACCAATTTACAATTCGTTAGAAGGACGAATTCCATATTATAATTCAGCTGGAAAAAACGCATTTATCTGGTTTAATTTAATCTTCACAATTGTTATTACAATAGTTTTACATTAAATTCGAATAAGTTCAGTATTAAGAGTCAGTTGAATATGACTTAACAATCCGATATTTTCCCGTTATATTTTGTGATGATTACTGGGTTGATGCATAAAACTTTAGTTTCATTCTAGTTATCATTGGATATTATATTTAAGAACTTGTTACCATGTAACTAGCTCTACTCTTACATTACCAAGAAAGTTACCAAAAAGTCTTACAACACATATATAATTGGACATAATTGTATTATATTAAAACTAATATTTATATGTAATCTCTAATTGTTAATAAAATGTACATAGTTTTTACATAAGATTTTTTATCTTTATATTTTATATATATATATATATATATTTATTATTGATTTTAATATTGATTGATTGATTTCATCGGAGGCGGAGGGATTCCTCCAAGCACCGCGACCATTGGTCTATTGTGCTATACCTCATTGATCTTTCTCCAGTTCCAGCCTAGAGGTCCTCACTCAGCTTTGTTTCTCTAAGGAATTTATCTAGTTGGTGTAGGTCTGTTTTTGCAATGGTACTATGGTCCACAAAGTGTTCTCCGAAACACTTGTGGCGCTGAGCTGCGACTGCCTCACAGCAACACAAAATGTGTTCCGAGATTTCAGCCTGCTGTTGGCAGAACCTGCATAGGTTATCAGTTATGATTCCTATTCTTTTAAGGTGATCTTTCAAGCGCGAATGACCCGTGAGTATTCCGGTTATTACCCGTACTTTGTTTCTGTCAAACTGTAGAAGCTGTTTGCTTCTTTTAGTTGAGTGGTTCGGTATGAATTTTTTGGCTTGTCTCAGTCTTGGCAATGCGGCCCAGTGTTGGCATTTCTTGTGTTCCTCCTATACCCTTATGCTCCTTTTAATGGAACAGGTTGAGATTCCACAGGACGGCTCTGGTCCAGTTGGGCGGACCGCTGCTCCGTCTCTTGCCAACTGATCTGCTATTTCGTTACCCTCAATGCCCTCGTGACCAGGCACCCAGTGCAAGAGGACTCTGTTGTTGGTACTAAGGACGCACAGTTTTTCTTGGCACTCCCACACCAGTTTTAAGTTTACCGTGTGCGCAGTCAAGGCTTTTATCGCTGCCTGACTATCTGTGAGAATGACTATGTTCTTATTTGTATAGCCCCTTTCGAGGCTTATTTCTATGGACGTGGATATAGCATGGACCTCCGTTTGGAAAACGGTGGGATATTCCCCGAGAGATTCCGTGATCATGGCGCGGGGTCCGCTTATGCCAGCTCCGGTGCCTTCAGTCGTCTTAGATCCATCGGTGTACCATATAATGCTATCTGATCCGAACTGCGGTGGGTCTCTTACCCAGTTCTCTCTGTCGCAGACTATGAAATCGAAAGGGATTTCGAAGCGGTATCTCTTTATCATTTGATCCACTGGCATGTCTAGCATTTGAATGCTACTACTAAGTCTGGACAGATTGTTAGGTCCACTTTTTACTTTCGATGGGTTGCCGTTTAAATGGTTTCTCATCGCAGCTAATCTTGCCTGAGATTCGATATAGATGTGAAGCGGAGTCAGATCTAAAAGAACCTCCATAGCCGCCGTAGGGCATGATCTCATTGCTCCAGTCGTGTTGATACATGCCAACCGCTGGAGCTTGTCCAGTTTGTTCCTGGCGCTTACTAGTTTTGTTCTTTGCCACCAGACTGATGCTCCGTATGCTATCATAGGTCTTACAATAGCTGTGTAGGTCCATAAGGCTATTTTGGGTTTCAGGCCCCAGGTTTTGCCTACGACTTGTCTACACAGTAGTAGAGCATTAGTGGCTTTCTCTGATACTTTTTCTAGGTGCTTGTTCCATAGGAGCTTCTGATCCAGAGTTATTCCTAGATATTTTACTTCTGTCGAGAGTTTGATTCCTGTCTCATACATTATGAGCGATTTTATTTTGCTCACGTCTCTCTTTCGTGTGAAAGGCACAATCGTGGTTTTGCCTGGATTGACTTTTAGGCCTTTCTCATGGCACCACGTTTGTGTTTTACTTAGTGCTTGCTGCATAAGGTCGCTGAGGGTTTCCTCAAACTTGCCCTTAATCATGATTACTATGTCGTCAGCATATCCTTGGACTGTAAGGCCGCTATGACTGAGCAAGCTCAGTAGATCGTCTACCACAAGGCACCATAGAAGGGGTGATAGTACTCCTCCCTGCGGGCATCCTTTGCCTGCTTTGACCCTTGTGGTATCCGTTCCAAGAGAGGTGTGAATCTCCAGTGTGCTTAGCATTTGGTCGATCTACCTTGAAGTGGTAGAGTCTACTCCTCTGTCGACTATTGCCTTGTTTATGCAGCCGTAGGATGTGTTGTCGAATGCTCCTTCTATATCCAGAAATGCGCATAGCGCAATTTCTTTATCGAAAATTGCCCTCTCCATTTCGGTTGTAATGTGAAGAACCGCTGATTCTGTCGATTTGCCAGATTGGTAGGCAAATTGATTACTGTGTAGTGGTTTCTTGCTAAGCGCATCGTGTCTCAGGCAGTGGTCTATTATCTTTTCCATGGTTTTTAGTAGGAAGGATGTTAGGCAGATGGGTCTGAATGATTTTGGATCAGAGCGCGATCTTTTGCCTATCTTGGGTATGAAGACCACCTTTGCCTGTCTCCACGTACTTGGGATATAGCCCAGAGCAAAGCTCCCTCTGAAGATTTCCAGTAGGTAGGGGAGCAGCTCTTCCATTCCCTTTTGAAGCAGAGCGGGAAGTATTCCGTCAGTACCAGGTGATTTAAAGGGATGGAAGGAATGTATAGCGCATTGGATTTTGCCATAGGTGAACAGGTTAGAGGCCCGGTGCCAGTCTGTGGTATTGGGGCGGAATGCTCCGGGGATTACCGATGATGCCTCGTTTTCTGTGTCAATTATATGGCATCCTGGGAAGTGCGTGTCTTTGCTGTTTCTCGCTCCCCCACGGTGAAATCTCCGTTTCTCTAAAAACTTGGTTCTCACTATTCTTAGCGATAAATGCAAAATACGGCTACAAATCGACAAAACAGAAAAATCAAAATTTCGTTCACAGGCCATATCAAATTTTGGTGTAAAACTGTGATTCCCTACTCTACTCCATCATTGGAACCTAACTACGTCAAAATATTTCGACTTTTATTTTTTTCCGTTATTTACAGAAATTTTGTCTCTGATTACTGGACTATATTGTTTATTGCCGGTCCTTTGCGATAAATCGTCCAGCTTCAAAACAATCGCTGCTCGTCATTTCCACTATCTACATATGTATATCTCTATGGTTTTAACTATTTAAGTTTATGAATTCAAACGTTTGGGTTATTCCATCAAGAATCGCCAAAAATGACAAAATTTGTGACTTATCATCGCCGATTCTTTTTAAAATTTATGTACTCGAAGAATTAGAGAAGAAAAAATATGATTTCAATTTTTTTCCATCTCATTTTTTTGTTAGTTATAGTATGTTAAAGATTTCACAAGAACGTTTTCCGAGTCCTCTTCGAAAATGCATATCTCTGGTACTTAGTCTTTACCGTAGAATAATGAAGTAGGACTTATTTAAAGTTCAAGGTTGTCGCAATATAAAAATAATACGAATAAAACTTATCCTTGCAAGTTTTTTTAAGAATAACGACTTCGTCTTTCCCTTAAATATCTCAATCTCAACTAGGGGATCGTGGTAAAAAAAATTTATGAAAATCTGTGATTCTCAATTAAGGTTAGTGTAGTTCTTAATAATAATATTAATTTTTTTTGACCCCGATACCCTTGAGATCCTAAATCCTGGTCGTAGCTAAGTTTTAAGATAGCTTTGCTATCTTCCTCAACCGAGTATAATACGTTTTATTTGCTATCGATGAATCATCGTCGGTTGATTTTGTCCGTTTCGTAGCTATTTTTTTCTAGATTAGTCTCAAGATATATGAAATTATCTATACTCTCCAAATTATACTCCAAAATTGGAATACTATATGGCAGAGTCAAGATTGACAAATACCTCCTCAGCACTAGGGAAGGATTTTGCGAGGATGTTTTCATACATATGTGAGGTTAGGTTAGGTTTAGGTTTCAATGGCGGCCAAAGGCCTCACATAGACCCACGGGGGTCCATAGTGATACCACATAAAAAATAGGAGACCCAATGTACTTATGGTAGGTGCGCTTGCGTTTCGATCTGTGTTGAGAGTTCCTCGTTTAATTCAAAGGCTCCTGTAGCTGTAACCATAGCAAAGTTGGTTAGACTCTGCATGCTGTTAAAAGAAACTTCTTTAAGGTTTGCGAAGGTCGAAGCACCCAGAGCTTTCAGCCGTCTTCTAGCGAGAGCTGGGCAGTTGCACAGGAGGTGTTCAAGCTATTGAGTGGACTTGAATAGTAGTGTCCCATTAGTGTCGACCAGGGTTTTTCGGATGACATTCTCTAGTGCCAAGTTGAAAAGCATGGGTGCTAGACCATCTCCCTTCTTTAAGGGGGATTATCTGAGTAGAAATTGTTTTTTTATTCATCTCAAAGTTTATAGTTTTAGGAATGTTGTCTGTAAATTTCATGTTAAAATTTCAATAATTGTGGAAGCTATGGGCATTTAACCGGGATGAACCCTTCGTGAATTCTTCGTCATTCAAACGCGATTATCCCGAAACATACTTTTCAAAGACCGTTCCCAAAATCTTCGGAAAACGGCTGAACCGATTTCTTCAAAAATTTCAAACATTATTTTTGGATAGGTTTTATAGTTTTTGAGATAATAATTTATAAAATTCATCTATTTTTCAGTGTGTAAACCAGGTGGGCTTTCTTAAAGTGACTGTAGTCAATTGTAAGCGGAGATTTTAGATATTCTCAATCGTTTATACTACATAGAAAGCTGAAACTTGAATTTAATTCAATATAAAACTTGAATAGTTCGCAAAAAGTTTTCGATATTGGTGAAGAGTGGGGGAGTGAGAAAAAACAATACCTCCGAATTGCTCGAGATATAATGATTGATAGATAGAATTTATACGCGAAAATCATGTCTAGCTACGCCACTGGCTTGTACATGGAACATGTAACCTGTTTGGGATTTCAATTGCCCCCTGGCGACCCAGCGCCAATTTAAATCCGATCGGGGAAATTTACTTTGGCGACCTGGCAGCCCGACAACGATCGCTCTCGCTGGCTTTGGAGATGAATATATATATGGTAGCTCTGAGCTGTTATTCTTTGAAGTTCGTTATGCTTTTAAAATGGTTCTGAGGCTGTGGTTTTACTAGCGATTAAAAAGTTGGAAAATTCAATAAAGTGTTTATTTAGCAATCACGTGGTTTCTTCTTATTAACAATCTGCGGTTCAGGGAAGTGCTAGTTGCCGCTGATTAGTTTCCTGAGCATAATCCATTATTTTCGTTCGATCATAGCCAAAAGCTCATATGCGGTTGCTGTTTGTCTTTCGAGGTCGCTTACCTTGGATTTCGTTAATTGGTGAATTGCCTTTATTCGTAAGATCGTCCTTCGTCGATCCTTCGTTGCTCCAGTACCAAAATGCTTCAAACACATGGTCACAATAACTTAAAAGCGATGCAAACTAGGAAAAATTAAGCACAAATCATTATGCTATGGGTGAAATCTGAGAGAGTACCTATGTATGTATATATGTAGTTCAATCTAGCCCAAAAGTGTGTAGCACATCCTTTCAGTCAATTTACGTTTCTAGATTCTTCTATCTTCCATTCGATCTACGAAGAAAGATATAAAGAAATGAAATTATTCGAGAGAAATGAAGCGGAAAAAACCCACACGCATACACTATGGTAACGTATAATACTATAATAGTGTTTGTTATTGTGTTGGGGCGTAGTCAAAAATAAATTCTTTTACGAAGGGGGGGGGGGGGGGTTCCATTAGAGAATATACATTTAATAGTGTAAATCAAAACGGTGTGAATTTTAATTACAGCGTAATTATATAATTGTAAGGCGTCTAGTATTAAGTATCGCACATAAGGAAAGGGTAAGAGTAAATGCAGGTACGAAAGAATAGAATCATTTCAAATTAAGAAATTCTATCTGAAAAACGTAAAAATATTCGCTCTAAAATTTATAATTAGATATGTAAAGTTAACTAAGCTGCGATCAATCGCAACTTCCTGACCTTTTCCTCGAATTTCAATGACAAACGTTGAGGGTTTCCTCTTTAAAACAATATAAGGACCGCTATCAGGCGGGGAAACCACATCGTTACGAAGAAAACATGAGAACACGTTTCAAGATCTTTTTGAACGAAATTTTTCATACCGGAATTATGATTCGAAGTGTTTACCGGCTTAAAATCAGTAAAAATAGATTTGAGGTTTTTGACATAATCGGTTTGAGGAACCTCTTTAGTGGATTCGTCAAAAAATTCTCCCGGTAACTGTAAGGTGGTACCGTAAACTAACTCAGAAGGAGTTGCGTTTAAATCTTCTTTAATGGTCGAACGATGACCTAAAAGTATTGTCGGTAAACAGTCTACCCAGTCGTTTGCATTGTTGCACTTGAGTGCGAATTTAATAGTTCTATGCAAACGTTCAATCATTCCGTTACTTTGTGGATGGTAGGAAGTCGTTCGATAGTGTTTAATGCCTAAAATCTTGGCAACTCTTTAAATAAGATAGATTCAAATTGTCTACCGCGATCAGTCGTAATGTTACGGGGAATTCCAAATCGAGAAATCCAACCTGACAATAGTGCTTTAGCAACTGTTTCAGCGGTAATGTCGTTGATGGGAATTATTTCCGGCCATCTTGTGAATCGATCAATGCAGGTGAGGCAGTAATTAAAACCTCGAGATGTTGAAAGAGGTCCAACAAGATCGATATTTATATGTGCAAAACGTTCATCTGGAACTAAAAAGGTAGCTAAAGGTCGTCTATTAGTATGTCGACTAACTTTAGCTTTCTGGCAGTTAATACACTGTTTTGCCATTAATTTGCAATCTTTGTTAATACCAGGCCATACAAATCTATCGGTAATTAATTTTGTCGTAGATTTGATACTTGGATGATTGAGGTTGTGCAAAAGGTTAAAATAAACTTTCCTGAGCTTTAATGGAATATACGGACGTTTTTTATTGAATGAAACATCACAATAAATTTTGAATTTAATTCCTGGTATATTCAGAAGTTGTAAATTCAAACTTAATTTGCTGTCATTCAATATAACTCGCTGTCCATATTTTGCTCGATTTCTAGTTGTTTCAAATCGATGGAGTGAATATCGGAAACCTCAGGATTTTGAATTCTGGAAAGCATTTCAGCGATGCAATTATCTTTACCGGAAATGTAACGAATATCGGTTGAAAATTGTCCGATGAAATCAATGTGAGTAAGTTGACGAGGCGAGCATTGTTCTAGTTTTACTTTATTATTTTAATAATAAAGTATTGTTATCGACTTTTAAAGGAAAAAAATTTGCTACCCTGAAATTTTTTTTTTACACGTTTTATGACTAATAAACACCAAAACAGGAAAAAAAAAAAAAAAGTCCGTCTGTACGCCGTCCGCCGTACGCAAACTCGTTTGAGGAATTATAGTTGCCAAACCGTATGAGCAATTAAATTGGTTTTTTTTTTCTGAATAGACATGGTGGACCCCTAAAAGTTGAATTTTTTTGAGGGGTGAGGGTGTGAGGGGGAAGGTGGGAAAAGCGTTTTAGACGAAAAATTTTGTTTTCTAGATCTCAGCAACCACTTATGGTAGGAGGCTGAAACTTGAAATTTCTATAGAGCTTTGGTAGTGGATCCATCTGCAAAAATATTACTGATATGGGTGAAGGGGTGTGGGAGTGGAGGGGAAAATAATGCGTCTGAAACGCAAAAATGACGAGATCGACACATTTTAAAATCTATATCTTCTAAACCGTTTATGGCTATCAATTAAAACTTAACAAATATTTGTAGTTATACTAGGAGAGTAGATCGAAACAAAATTTTTTGATGGGGTAGTGGCGTACGGGGGTGGGGGGTAAAATACTTAAGATTACGATATCTCACAAACCAATTGCACTAGAAAAAAAATTCGGTTTCAGTATAAAGCTTGATAAATAAAGATTGCTCAAAGTAAAATCTTTGAATTAGGCAGGGGAGCATAGAAGTGGGGGAATAAGAATTTTTCAAAAATATCACTTTTCATATCTCAATAACAGTGTAACATATGTAGATGTTTAAAATTTTTATCAGAAGTAGGCCCAATAGAACCCTAGTAGGGGAAAAAAATTGGGGGTTGGGGTGTAGAGGGTGAGGGTGGGGAAGGGTGAGAAGGAAAAAGTTCCGATGTTTATATCTTAAGAAACTAAAATGATATAAAGTTGAAACTTGGTATTTAGATAGAGCTATAGTAGTGGCAAGGTGGGAAAATAAAAATTTTTTTTAGAGGTAGCATGGTACGGGGATGGAAGGTGTTTTTCCTAACTTTAGAACGGCTTATGCTAGAAAGTTGAAACTCGGTGTGTATATGTAAATCAACTAGAAAAGTAATTCCGTTAAAAAAAATTCGAATATTCATTGGCGTTCGGAAGGGGGGGCAAAAAAAATTATCATTAAAAATAAAATGCATATATTTTCACGATTTTCATCATATCTACTTGGTCTTTCAAAATATTGAATTCTTTTTTTTTCTACGGATTCTTCATATGAATACCTAGAATGCGTTTTCAAGATTTTTTGAAATTCGACCCCTAAGATGGTGTAAAGTGGTGGTATACTTTTTCATGAATTTCACCATATCTCTCAGGTCTGATCAGATAACGAATATCTTTTCACTTCTACGGGCGTGTTTAATAAGCACATATTTTTAGAAAAAATTTAATATTCATTGGCGTTCGGAAGGAGGGGGAGCAAAAAAAAATATTATTAAGAATAAAATACATACATTTTTACGATTTTCGTCATATTTACTAGGTCTTTCCAAATATTAAATTCATTTTTATTCTACGGATTCTTCATATGAATACCTAGAAAGTTTTTCAAGATTTTTTGAAACTCGACTCCTAAGAGGGTGTAAAGTGGTTGTATATTTTTTAGCATATATCGCATTTCTTTTCACTTCCACGGGCTTCTTTTTCAACCTCTAGACCGGAATATGACCCAATTATATAATTCATATGTTACACCCTATTCTAATCGCTTCCCGAACTTTTTGTTAGGTTTTCAGTCACATAGTAACATACACCGCAACCCCGAATTGAACACGTTCCGAACTTCTGCCGAAAAAATAATAAAGTTGCGCCCAGACTGTTGGCAGATTTTTTGTTGAACATTGAAATGAGTGGTTTATGATCGGTAAATATAGTAAATTCGCGTCCTTCTACTTGGTTGCGGAACTGTTTAACTGTTAAATTCCAAGTAATTCTCGATCATAAGTGCTATATTTCTTTTGCGTCTCAGTCATGCGTTTGGAAAAAATCCGAGGGCTCTTGGACATCATCAATTACTTGATGTGATGTAGCGCCAACTCAAAAATTAGATGCATCAACGAAAATATTGAGTTTAGCAGTGGGGCATGGATGTGTTAATACCACTGATATATATATATGGATACCTCATCGACTCATTTCCCTATACGATTTGACAGGTTGAAATAGCCGATGAAATCGTACCCTCTCGCTCCTTCTTTGGAACTTCGAATTTGAGACGAATTTCGAAAAAACAGGGGTAACAACTCAAAGAAAATTAAGAACTTTTCAAGTTCTGACAATCCGAATTGTCAGTTCTAATTGTCACTGTCAGTTCTAACTTCTTTTTGAAACCGGCCAAATCGACTGTATATTAAATGTCTGCTTTGTAATTATATCACTGAGATGTATACAGTGACATACACCCTGTAGGAAAAATAGGCATGATTCAGATCTGATTCAGGTATTATTTGTAATGCTATCACAGCTATGATTTATACCTGACCGTTCCATGATTTTATTCACGATATGCACCCCCAACCAGTATGAAAAATCAGGCCTCATATTTAGGTCTGACTCATACCATACTAATCATGCCTACGTCATAGCTTGCGAGTCCTTCATGAATCACACCTTATTGATACTGTCAAATTTCAGGTCTGACACATAAAATCACAATCAGGTATTAGAAGTAATACCTGTGATTTTTGTCACATTAATCAGACCAGATCTTGATCTATCGATGCATAATATGATATGTGAATCGCAGCACTCAGTGCAATTCACGCGTCATTATAATACATACGTGCTTTATAAAGTTTTCATTATTCCAATTGAATAATATATAGAAGCGTTCCAAGATAAGTGTTAACTTTCGTGCATAAAATTAATTAAAACCAACAATAAAAGGTAAGTATTAACATTAAATTTCATTTTCTTTTGCGGTGTGCTTTGTATAAATTCAAATTATTTATTGTATTTTAAGTGATGGCTTCACCAAAAAAGCCCTCCATAAAATATCTAGATGGCAATTAAAAAGAAGGTTAGATAACCAGTTGAAAAGATTAAAAGACAAACGTGTAAATATACAGCAAAGAAATGCATTTCAAATGGAAAGCTCTCATATCCAAAATATTGAAATACCAACTCAAAATGATATTTTCTTTTCTAGCAGCAATGATACGTTTTTCGACGAACATTTTTCAAAAAATGATTTTTGCACTGAAAATGATAAAGACGAAATTCTAACACAAAAACTAGCAAATCTTGTAATTAAGAGTAATATTTCTCGAGAGACAACTAAGACATTTTTGACAATTTTAATTGAATATGGTTGCAATTTGCCTAAAAGTAAAAAAAAGCAAATTTTTTTTAATATTGATCAATTTGAACTTGAAATTGGCCAGTAAGGTTCGATATTATCTACAAGTAGTTATTAGTAGTAGTAGTAGTAGATTTTATATACTACAATAAAAGAAAGAAAAATTTGTAAGTAATGGAGCTCTCTTTCGAGCTCTAATGAAGCGATTCTCGAGATAACAAACTCGGAAGCCCTACATATTTTTCCCGTATAAATTCTATCTATCTATCATTATATCTCGAGCAATTCGGAGGTATTGTTTTTTCTCAGTCCCACACTCTTCACCAATATCGAAAACTTTTTGCGAACTATTCAAGTTTTATATTGTATTAAATTCAAGTTTCAGCTTTCTATGTAATATAAACGATTGAGAATATCTAACATCTCCGCTTAGAATTGACCACAGTTACTTTAAGAAAGCCCACCTGGTTTACACACTGAAAAAATTTCAGCTTACAAGGAATACAAAACGATTCCACAACCAGTTTTTGAACTGAGTGTGACTTAAGGGGGATCATCTGAGTAGAAAGCAGAAAAAATAGGTGGATTTTAGAAATCATTATCTCAAAAATTATAAAACCTATCCAAAAATAATGTGTGAAATTTTTGAAGAAATTGGTTCAGCCGTTTTCCGAAGATTTTGGGAACGGTCATTGAAAAGTATGTTTCGAGATAATTGCGTTTGAATCACGAAGAATCCACAAAGGGCCCATCCCGGTTAATTGCCCATAGCTTCCACAATTATTGAAATTTAAAGTAGGGAGATGGTCTAGCATCCATGCTTTTCAACTTGGCACTAGAGAATGTCATCCGAAAAACCCTGGTCGACACTAATGGGACACTACTATACAAGTCCACCCAACACCTCCTGTGCAACTGCCCAGCTCTCGCTAGAAGACGGCTGAAAGCTCTGGGTGCTTCGACCTTCGCAAACCTTAAAGAAGTCTCTTTTAACAGCATGCAGAGTCTAATCAACTTTGCTATGGTTACAGGGACCTTTAAATTAAACGAGGAACTCTCAACACAGATCGAAACGCAAGCGCACCTACCTACATTCCTATTTTTTATGTGGTATCACTATGGTCCCTCTTGGGTTTATGTGAGGCCTTTGGCCGCCACTGAAACCTAAACCTAAACCTAACCATCCAATAGCATAGGCTAACGATATATGTATGTAAACATCCTCGCAAAATCCTTCCCTAGTGGATGTATTTGTCAATCTTGACTCTGCCATATAGTATGTATACAAATTTTAGAGTATAGTTTGGAGAGTATATATAATTTCATATATCTTGAGACTAATCTAGAAAAAAATAAAAAAAAATAAAATTAAAATAAGTCCTACTTCATTATTCTACGGTAAAGACTAAGTACCAGAGATAGGCATTTTCGAAGAGGACTCGGACATCATTTTTGTGAAATCTTTAACATACTATAACTAACCAAAAAATGAGATAGAAAAAAAATTGAAATCATATTTTTTTCTTCACTAATTCTTTGAGTACATAAATTTTTAAAAGAATCGGCGATGGTAAGTCACAAATTTTGTCATTTTTGGCGATTCTTGATGGAATAACCCAAACGTTTGAATTCATAAACTTTGATAGTTAAAACCATAGAGATATATATATGTAGGTAGTGGAGATGACGAGCAGCGATTGTTTTGAAGCTGGACGATTTATCGCAAAGGACCGGCAATAAACAATATAGTCCAGTAATCAGAGACAAAATTTCTGTAAATAACGGAAAAAAATAAAAGTCAAAATGTTTTGACGTAGTTAGGTTCCAATGATGGAGTAGAATAGGGAATCACAGTTTTACACCAAAATTTGATATGGCGTGTGCACGAAATTTTGATTTTTCTGTTTTGTCGATTTGTAGCCGTATTTTGCATTTATCGCTAAAAATAGTAAGAACCGAGTTTATAGAGAATTGAATTCTTTATCTTTTTTATCTGAACAACTTTTTTGTAAAATCATTATTTATTGCGTTATTAAGCGTAAAGTGCAAAAAATTAGGGGATTGTCCCAGTTTTTTAAACTTTGGACCATTTTTTTAAAAAATAGGTGACATATTTACATGGCAAAGTTGTAGAGGACTAAATTCCATAGAAGTTTTGCTTACATCATTTTTTCGTATGACCAACGGATCACGAGCGGGAGCACAGTAAACACACAAATATGTAGCGTAAATAAGTGCACAAACGCCCCTCGTTTTCTTTGGTGCACATTTTATCTGACTGGGTCAGATCGTCGAGTTGATTGTTCGAGGCATTTGTGCACGTACTTACGCTACATATTTGTATGTTTACCATGCTCCCGCTCGTGATCCGTTGGTCGTACGAATAACTGGTATGTACAAAACTTCTCTACAACTTTGCCATGTAAATATGTCACCTATTTTTAATAAAAATGGTCCAAAAGTTTAAAAAACTGGGACAATCTCCAAATTTTTTGCACTTTACGCTTAGGGCCGGGTAAGGTTAATTCGGCGAAAATAAGGCATATTTTCAAGAATTTTTTTACACTATACCGGTAATGCTGGATTGTTTTATCTCACTTTTATATAATAATACAAAATCTGAACTACATTTTCCAAAATTTTCATTTCAAAATATTTATAAATAAGGCGTTCGCAGCGAATCTCCGCAGGTGTATCGAAAAAAGGTTGTTTTGCGGTGTACGCTTCAACTCGTGACTAGATCATGCAAAACAAAAAAGTCTAATTGCGTTTGTTAGGTGAGATGTTTCTCGAGGTAATGAAGTCGAGTTTTTTGTCCATTTTTGGTAGCACTTAAAAGTCAGAAACGCGATTTTTGCTAAAAAAAAATCGTTAAGTTTTTTATTGTAAAATAAAAATTAATTGTAAATTTAAAAAAACTCGACGTCACTACCTGGTGATTTATGTTTAGAAATAGTAAAAAAAAATTTAAAAGAATCGGTTCAATACATTTTGAGTTACAACGTACACCGACTTCAAAAATGACAAGTTTCAGAAAAACGCTTTAAAGTTTTGCACACTAGGCATCACATACGAGTGCGTACACCTCTAAACTGTTCATAACTCCGTTAATTTTGCTCCGATTGACTTGAAATTTTGACACAACATTCTTGCAATGTTATACTTTCATTTAAAAAAATTAAAAAGAAATAGCCCTTAATAATGATTTTACAAAAAAGTTGTTCAGGTAAAAAAGATAGAGAATTTAATTCTCTAGGAATGGTAAGAACCAAGTTTAGGTTCTTACCATTCCTAGCGAGAAATGCAAAATACTGCTACAAATCGACAAAACAGAAAACTCAAAATTTCGGGCACACGCCATATCAAATTTTGGTGTAAAACTGTGATTCCCTACTCTACTCCATCATTGTCAAAATACGTCAAAATATTTCGATTTTTCTTTTTTTCTTTAAGAATTCCGAGATTTACTGGACTAAATATGCTACTATCAGCTTCTTACTCACATGTATGGTATGCTATATTCTGGTCTTGAAAACAAAAATAGCCAAACCTTTGAATATGTACTAGGCAACTATTTGCATTTCACTGCCACCTGGCATGAAACGCTTCATACAAAAACGTACAATTTTGATTCAATTCATTTGTTTTGAGTTGAAGCATTATTATTGTTCGTATAGAGAGATTCAACGTTTTTTATCGATCACCGGTCCATAATTGATGGTGATCAGTAGATAATATCTGTTATTTTGAAGTCATATTCACAAAATCACTATACATCACATATATGGTACACTGTAGTACATACACTATGCGCCATTCGTATTCGTACACCTGCATATTCTTGATAAGACATTAAAAAAGACCTTAATTTTCATAATATTTTCTTAAAATAAAAATATAATAACATTTCGTGCATATATGTATATGAATATTATAATAACTTAAACAAATCCATTTATCGCAATTTGAAATCACCAAAAAATAAAGTAATGAAAATGAACTGAAATTGAATGTGCCATTCGTATTCGTACACTAGACATATGAAGCATTTTGTATAAAAATATAAAAACAAATTTAAGGGTTGTATTTTGTTGGATACTTCTTCTCCTTAATAACCTCTTTTAAACGATTTGGCATGAATTTCACTAGGTTTTTTGAATAAGAACTAGGCATTTTTTGCCATTCCTCGGGAAGTGCAGTCTTAAGATCTGTAATGTCACGGAAATACGGCGAAAACGGAATTCAAGTTTGATGCCGAAAAATATTGAGCCCACGGTAAAATATGGTGGAGGATCGGTGATGGTGTGGGGGTGTATTTCAGCTGCTGGAACTGGAAGATTACACTTTATTGATAGCATCATGAATGCTGATAAATATATTAGTATTCTAAAAACAAATTAACATTTTAGCGCTGAACAGTTAGGAATAAGGAATAACTTCGTTTTCTACCAGGACAATAATCCGAAGAACGCGGCTATAAATTCCAGACTCTGGCTACTATCTAACTCCCTAAAAATTTTGAAAACACCTCCACAATCACCAGATATTAATCCTATAGAAAACTTATGGGCAAAAGTTAAGTGGGAGTTGAAGGCACATCAGATCAGGAACATTACAGATATTAATCAAATTGAAAGTAAATGCATAGCTCTGCCATATGAAAATTACAATATATTTATCCCTCTGATTCACACAATTTAAATAAAACTATGTACATAAGTATGGTAAATATACACATATTTACATATGTTTAACCATTCTGTTGCATTAATGCTATACATCAATGTAAACATAATGCATATATATATATATATATATAGATATTTGCTATATAACAAATCTAATAAATATTTTTTGTTTCAGCTACAAAATGAATTGTTATGAAATGTTTTCTATTCCTCCTTACACAAGTCAAGCCAGTAAGTTCAAAACTCGAGAACATTGTTAGAACATTGTTTAAACATACTGCAATGACAATCGGCTAGAAGCTATAAGTTCGAGGCTGCATTCAATGCGTTACAAACTTTTGTGCTGGATTAAATTTATAATACTCTCAGATTTCATCTAGAGTATAAAAATATTCACTCAATATACTTTCAATACAATTGATTTTCAGAAATTAAAGAACAAGATGCGTTTTTAGTTGAAGGAAGAAATGAGACTATTGTACAGCAGCAGCCATCAACGTCTAGTCAACCTTTATTTACCGAAGATGTTTCTGAGGTTTCCGTTGCTGAAGTGATGACTTCACAATACACCTCCATAATGTCGGAACTAATAAAAATCCAAAAGCTCATAATTGGGAAAAAGGAAGAAACTTGGAGTCTTCCAATAACTTCAACCGACAAATTGGATGAGCTAAATAGAAAATGTAAAAACATAGATATGGTATGGAGTCTTTTTCTTTAATTTAGTTTTCATCCTGTAAAAACATTTTTTTCCAGACTTCATTTTTTTCCAAATTTAAAAATTGTGGAATTGAGGCAATTTCCTCCAGAAATTTTTTGATCGACTATAATTGGTCTGGTAGTCAAGGAAAAACCAAATTTTCAGATTTTAAGAATCTTCATAACACATTATATAGTAGGTTGAACAATTTTAAAAACTATTAAAATATTTATAGAGATTCTTGTTTGAATTACAGATGCTTTTAAATCGGAAAAAATTGTAACCTTCAAGGACTATGAGGATTATATGAAAAACTGTATTAAGAAAATACATAATAATGCACATGCGGAAAAAAGCAGGAAGAAGAGGAGAATATCTCCCGAAGAGCTTGTTCATTAGATTTTATTTATTTTACTCCCTAATTTTTTTAAGTTCACTTATTGTTCATATACCTATATAATAGTTACATACGTTTTGTTCTCTCAATTTTTTTATTAATTTTTTCTTGAGATTTCTTTTATGTAATTAATTTAATACATTATACATACCAAACTTTTTCGTAAATACATGTGTAATTATAATTAAAATAGATAAATTTATTTTATGTTATTGTTATGCAACGAGTCACTACAAAAACCCAATTACCACAAAAGTAGTACCTATAGAGTACAAATCTAAAATATTGAAAGCCCCTTTTCTTTCAAGTTTTCATATATTCAATTTTTCGATAGGACTCAAATTAAAGGAGATATTTGACTAAAATATTTAAATTTATCAAATTCTGTTTAATTCCAAAATCCCGTGATGTTCGAACAATTCCACAGACAAACAATTTTTCTTTCTATTTTTCTATATAAATAGTAATTGTGAAGTTTATGTGCCACACCTGAAATTAGACTGTATCAAAAAGGTGTGATTCATGAAGGACTCGCAAGCTATGACGAAGGTATGATTAGTATGGTAAGAGTCAGACCTAAATGTCAGGCCTGATATTTCATACTGGTTAGGGGTGCATATCGCGAATAAAATCACGGTCAGGTACAAATCAGCTGTGATTTATACAGTAATCGTAAGATTTGACACAGGTATTACTACTAATACCTGATTGTGATTTTATGTGTCAGACCTGAAATTTGACAGTAGCAATAAGGTGTGATTCATAAAGGACTCGCAAGCTATGACGTAGGCATGATTATTATGGTATGAGTCAGGCCCAAATGTCAGGCCTGATATTTCATACTGGTTGGAGGTGCATATCGTGAATAAAATCATGGAACGGTCAGGTATAAATCATAGCTGTGATGGCATTACAAATAATACCTGAATCAGATCTGAATCATGCCTATTTTTCCTACTGGGACTTCTATATATTATTCAATTGGAATAATGAAAACCTTATAAAGCACGTATGTATTATAATGACGCGTGAATTGCACTGAGTGCTGCGATTCACATATCATATCATACATCGATAGATCAAGATCTGGTCTGATTAATGTGACAAAAATCAGATCTTAAAACATTGCCTACATAATGATATGATTCATATCATATGCATATGGTGAATAATCATACCTTGCGTTTTCGCCTATCGATGGGCCGAAATCAGGCCTGATTTTGCTATTACTTAAATCAGGCCTTACGACTTTTCATACAGGGGTGGTATGATTCATATCATATACTTCGAGCGAACATCATACCTTGCGTTTTTGCCTATCGATGGGCCGAAATCAGGCCTGATTTTGCTATTACTTAAATCAGGCCTTACGACTTTTCATACAGGGGTGGTATGATTCATATCATATACTTCGAGCGAGCGTCATACCTTGCATTTTCGCCTATCAGTAGGCCGAAATCAGGCCTGATTTTGCTATTACTTAAATCAGGCCTTACAACTTTTCCTACAGGGCAGTGAATTATGTACATACATAAATGTAAATAGTTTAGTTGATAAATATAAATAGTTTAGTTTATTTCAATATCATCAGGACTTCTACGGCCATCCAAGCGTGACAAGGGAATTTCATAGTCCGAAGCATTCGATGTATTCGATGCCGGCACTTCACAAATTATATCGCATCGTTCTGGCGACCAATGCGATCTCGGCAAGGACGTGTAAAAGGACAAATGAAAAACATCCTGACACTTAATCCATAGGTACAAAATCAATGTCAGGAAACTAACCCCAGCGAAAAGTATTAACACCACAATAACCGCCTGATTGCGTTGATTCCGCTTTTTCGTACCAACCGGATCAGGGGGATTCTCACCAGCTAGTTTCCATCGTATAGTTGGCAGCGTTGGCTTATCCTCGAGCGATGGAAACGAAGGATACGAAACGCATTCTAATCCATTTACATTAATCCGACTGATGAATTTATCGTAATGAAAGACTCGATACTGTTCGAGACCATAGGCGCGCCGTGGCCTAAAATCTGGCAGGGGCCAGGGCCCGAATGGCTCAGAACATACGACTTTTTCCGAAAGGCTCACATGCTTTTCATACAAGTTCGTCCTTTTTGTGTTTACAGACTGGGTAATCGTACAAATGATTAGTCTTTTACCACGTTTCCACTTAATCCACCTTAATCTCGCGATTAAGAGAACTAGATTAAGCACGCAGGGACGTTATTTGTGGGGTGAGGGGGCATTTGCCACATTTGTTATATATAATATAGGAAAATACCAAATTCCCCCCTCCCCCCACAAATGACGAGGCAGTGGAAACATGGCATTAGGCTACGACTTTGAAATGTTAATACGCTGTTTTTTCCAAGGATGATTTGATTTGATCAATTTCTTAACAGCCATAAGGATAAATTGTCTTTAAGAAAACCGATGGGAACATCATATTCGTATGCTTGTGACCATGGATTTAATAGCGAAGTAGTTTAAAAAATGTTTGACAACTTACTTTTATTATGGCCCCCAGGGGACCATATTACCAACACATTATCTGAAATTGTTATATTGGAGGCGCTTATGTGCACGAAAATTTTCATATATCTTAGTTTCAAGTGCAACGCGGTTAAGTACACTAGTACGTGTAAGCGCATACAATTTGACACGGCCAAGTGCACATGTAAAACCTATTTTTACTTTCTTTTATAGCAAGCACAATTCGACCCATTAACATTTCAGTAAATAGGGATTCCCCGAAAATCAGACGTTTTAGGCGTTGGTCGTCATGTTTAAATCGAATCACTCGTTGTCATTTCTAACACATGTGAGTTTATGTCATGTCCGTTTGCGAAATGAGAAAATTGTATTTTTTCCGGCTAATACAATAGCCTTTATACAACCATTGGACGATGGTATTATAATATTTGCACTTTTAAAGCACAGATATTAGGCGTGTTTTAATGCTCTCCAGAGTAGGATAGTACAGCATAATTATACGTGAAACAACAACAACATCCAGGATAGTAAACCCACTAATTTTACTAGGTTACATATCCTACCCCGGAGAGAATGAGCCTAGGATGAATTCGCTTTAATTCACTTTACTCGTTTCGATTTTAATGGTTGGCAGCACAACAGAAATGCAACTGAACTGCAATTGAATAAAATCCGATGACAGTTATATTACCGTAAGTTTTGCAGCAAAGACAGGACAAATATTTTTTTTAAATTTTTGGTAGAAATTAAAGTGAAATGAATAAGCAAGAAAAGAAAAGGTGAGTGATTGCAATGTTTGAATAAAATTTCAAACTTGACAGCGCAGGGCTGCCAAATCTTCCAATAAAATACTTCACTTCACACTACTTACTTCACATAATACCCTGGATCGTTTTTTTTCGCCTGCCGATTAGGTGCTCTACTCTGGAGAGCATTGAAGCACACCTATTATCGACAACAAATATCAGACAATTCTGGTACTGGAATACGGATTTCTCCAATGCTTTGGAAAATCTTTAGACGTCTAACGCCCGTTCCTACGATCGTCAGTTGCGTTTTAACTGGAACTTTAACTGTCAGATTTTCATACAAAACTTCCAGTTAAAGTTCCGGTTAGAATTTAACTGACGAGAGAGATCTTGGTAGTTAGTTTCACCAACAATAATTAAAAATTGTTTTCGCAAAGCTGGATTTACTTACAAACCTTTGCAGGAATTCCATGATAACGAAGAGGAAATCATTGAATTTCCTGTACCCGAGGATGAAAAGAAATAGATAATATGTGTTTTATAAGGCTTGAAACCATAGAGGCCTAGCTCACATAGGGCACATTTACAACACACTTGAATTATCAATCAAGAATGAAGAACCAAAAATGATCGTATTTCGTTTCGTTTCTGCTGAACTTTAGACACACACCGGGACTTGCACGACGAAAATCTGCCTTGATCAAAAAGTTTCCGGAATAACCACTGTGTGGCGCTTTTATTCTTTCGATTTGAGTTCTGTTTTTTTTATTAAGTTGGTACATCTGTCGTTGACATTCCTTCTAAATCTTAGCGTCATAGCTAGACATTTGCAAAAGTTACGTAGCCAAGAGTACATCTATCTCTGTGTGTCCCTGCGATTTTTCCATTACTTCCTCTCGGCTGCTGAAACGCATTCCCCGTAGTGGTTTTTTAACTCGATTGAACAGAAAGAAGTCACAGGGAGCCAAATCATGTGAATTCGGTGGCTATTAGATGGTATTTGTTGCTTTTTTCGTCAAAAAATTACGAACAACGATGGCACTGTGCGACGGTGCGTTATCATGGTGCAAAATCCACGAGTTTTCTGCCTACAATTCTGGTCTCTTTAGGCGAATTGCTTCACGCAAACGTCTCATAACGCCCAAATAATACTCTTTGTTTACTGTCTGGCCTTCTGGCAAAAATTCATGATACACTACACCGTTGTAATCCATGAAAACCGTGAGCATTGCCTTCCTCTGACTCACGACCACTTTTGAACCGCTCGTGCCACTGGTAAACGACCGTTTTCTTTAGAGAATCGTTGCCGAAACACTTTCGCGAACCATCAAATCCGTTTTTTACGCAAAATTTAATACAAGTTCGCGTTGTTGCAAATTTAAATCCATTTCTAAAATTGTAAAAAATTGCCAACACACACAGAGATAGATGTACTCTTGGCTAGAGTCACTTCATACAAACTATCACAAACATCCATTATCTTGAGTACGGACAATGTGTGTTTCATTTGAAACCAGTACATTTGAAATTTTTTTGCAGTTGTCCGATTTTTCATTTTTATCTCCACTAAAGTGGATAAACGCTGTATTTAGTTGACATTTCATGAGACATATGTATCTCGATTCCGTGAAACGTTAATCAAAATCCATCTGCTACACGTATACACACTAAAACTATGCCATTTAAGAAACCTGCGAACTTTGGAGTTGGCAGGGTTCAAGAGTACTAAAAAGGTACCAAAAGCGGTCATTGTCCGTACTCAAGATAGTGGATGTTTGTGTTAGTTCTTATACAGTGAGTCTACTCTTGGCTACCTAACTTTTGTAAATGTCAAGCTATGACGCTAAGATTTAGAGGGAATGTCAACAGCAGATGTACCAACTTACCAAAAAAAAACAGAACTCAAATCGGAAAAATAAAAACGCCACACGGTAGTTATTCCGGGAACTTTTTGATCAAGGATGTATATCGGCCGTATGTTTTCAACAATGAGGAAAGAGATGCGAAACAGTCACGCACACAATAGATAACCTTATGGATTTTTTGCCTTTTGATATCTGTTGTCGACAAATTAAATGAAGAGATCGCCAAGCTTTCCATGGTTTCCGCTCATAATTGTTTCGATTCGACATCTACCTTTATTTCCGATATCTAGCATTTATTTGATGAAAGTATCGAACGAAAACTAAGTCGATCTCTGTAAAAATTTGCAAGGAAAGTGCTTGCAGTAGGATTGGAAAGAATTATTTGTCTGGAAGGGGCCAGAGTTATTTTTCTAGGGGGGTCCAAGCTGGAGTCTGGGGGGGGGGGGGGGTCCTAGCCCTTCCTGGCCCCCCCTACGGCGCGCCTATGTTCGAGACGCTTATTCGATAGCTCCAAGATCCCCCGGCAATTCCACGGATTTTTATTTATAACTATCTCAAGATTTTGATTTTGAGTGTAATTCGATTTTATGCTGATCGCTCTCAGTGAGCTATTGCTTCCGTTGTAGTGATAATTCCGCTCTTTGAAATATATCAATGGATAATGTTTTTAGATTATTGTTTTGTAGATAAACAAATCGTAAGTGCATTTTTCGCTTAGCTTTATTAAAGTACAAACTTATCTCGGGAATGGACGGAATTAACATTGTTAAAGTGAATGAAAGGAAGGTAATGAAAATTTTTTTTGACCTAGCCGGTATCCTTATAGCGATAAGACTTTTATTAACAATACTGTGAATAAATAAATGTGAATAGGTCAATTCATTCGTCTGATCAAATCGACGGAGGCTGAAAAAGAATAAGAAAATATAAATATATAATTAATATTAAGTGCGGAATAAAACTTAAACTCCAAAGTCCGCTTGTAAATATGTACACAAATGTAAATAGTTTTTAAAATTTTTATTAAGTACAAACTTATCTCAAAAATGGACTGATTTAACATTGTTAAGGTCAATATAAATGAAAATATAATCAACATAAGCCGTTATCCTTATAGCCTTAGTCTAGGTTAAGTATTATAATAAAAAAATAGGTTTAGTAACAAGGCAACAAGCCATACGAGCGAGTGGGAAAATTAATAAAATGTAAAATATTATCCTATGCTGCTTGACAAAGGATCGCTGTCAAGCTTTTGTATTATACTCTCAATATTTCATGTACTTAAAAGACTCAATAAAAGTTTCTGAATCTGAATCTGAATTTCTTTTTAAAACCGTACAACTGTTGTCGGCCGCCTTCTCAATTTTACGTGTAGTGACATAAGATCCACGGACATAATCTCCATGGACATTGTGTCTGTTTCAAACGGACGTAATGTCCATTTATAGCGGACATAATGTCTACGGATGTTGTGACTGGGGCCCTTATGACACCCCACCAAAAAAACCTTAGTGCTGTTAGTTCGATTAGGAAAAATCAAATTTTTTGATTTTTAAAAACCGTTAAGCCTCCCAACCACGGCAAGGTTGCACTCGTTTGAGCAATAATTGTGAAAACGTGTTTTAAAAACTCTTGTATGGGAGGTACCCAAAGGAGTGGAAGGATATCGCCCATTAACGAACTTAGCCTTACTTTTTCCATTTTACAAGTTACAAAATTTTAACTTCCTAGGTCAACGCGTTCTTGAGTTATCGTGCAAACGGACGGACAGCAAACGGATTTGGGGGTCTTGGCCCCAAATAAACACAAAATAGTATATAACCTTTTTTCGTCCGAGGCTCGGTTCTCTGCGTTACAAACTTTTAGTGCTAGATTAAACTTATAATACTCTATATGTTCATCTAGAGTATAAACAGCGGAATGGGGTGACCCGGAGAGGTTTTGAGCTGAGATCATCTTTTATCCTGCTTTCTCAAATATAAAATGAGAATTTGAATTTGTCTAAAGCCCCGGTTCCATTTGCTATATTTCCACCACCATTGCGTATCATTCACTGAACGAATACACTACACAATTTTTCTTCTATCAAGCGTATCTTGCGTTTTGAAATACATGATACGAAAATCCAACATAACACATGTCTCATTTTCAGTCCAACTGCAAATATGAGTTCGTCGCGAATGAATAATATTGTCAAATTTTTCACGAGTTCTATCGGTTTTCCGTTATCACATAAATTTCAAACTTAACGTTCCTAACGCGAATGGGTAATACTATGCAACGCCATGTGCAACGTAACATTTACAAAAATGAACCCACCGCGTATCGTATCTTTCCATTCATGTGACGGAAAAAAAATCCAAATAATCGATCGGGTTCGTTGCGTTTCTTAATATAATACTTTGATAAACTTCAGAACGGAAGATACGTTTATCGTATCCACTAATACGCAACGAGAATACCATACCCAGGAATTCAAATGGATATCGGCCCTAAGGTTTTTACCTTAACCAACAACCAAACTTTTTCCGCAAAATCATAATCAATATTTTTCACTTACTTGAAAAGAACATTTCATTGCTGGTACAATTTTCTATTATGCACTTAGCCATTTTCAATCCAAAACACTAAATTCACAACTGAAATCACAGTTCAACTCAATTTCTTTATTAATAGATTTCTTGGGAAATAACAGTTTCGGGGAAATTTATAACGGTTAAGCATATCATACTTTATTTTTGAATTTAGCGCCACAACGATAGGTAAATGATATTATATTCGTGCTGCATTAGCGAATATTGCCTGTAAAATTTACACAGCTTAGTTGCAATTTTATGAACTGATTTTCTTTCAATACCTTGCATTGTTTATCCAAAAATGTATTTTCAAATTCAAATTATTTGCGCCCACTTCGAAATTACACCTAAAAGTTCGAATTTTTTTTTTCATGTTGTCTGTAATTTTGCTGTCTGTTGTCTGGAATACTGTCATTGACATTGTCATTGTTTTCTTTCTCGCTTTAAATATATGCGCAACCATGCTACTAACTCTTTCCTTCTTTCCATTTCCGGTTTCGAAATCGGATTTTCCAATTTGTGCCCTGGAAAGCTTTCGAAGTCACTTCAAACTTAAAATTAATTGAATTTCTGAAAGAAACCAAAAGAAATGTTTCGATCAAAAATTATTTTATCTGCATTACGAATTTTAAAACTAATGAATGTTTAAATTCATCAGAATTTTGTTCAATAGTGCAGAAGCTCGGCTTATCATGGACAACTTTTTCGAAATAATGACATTTCAAAAACGTCGGCTATGTGAGATAGCAAATCGAGGTCTCCATGTATACATCTCAGTGGTCTCGAGACTATGTATTTTTACCATAAGGCGACTCGAAGAAATCTCGCAGACAAACCGACATGTCTTCGAGAAATCTGCGAGATTCTCACAGACGCGACCAGCTGGGGCGCTTATTCGTCAATTGTCAGTAACAATTTGTCACGGTCATGGTGTCATGCTTGTTTAATGTATAGTCCGTGTAGTCCGAATCGGCGAAGGTATTTAAGGAGATAGTGTGCTACATATCCGAATTTTTTCTTATCAGTTATACTGGAATGATGAGTGTGATTATTAAAACAAAATGTATTCTATAGTTCGCAGTACTTTGACACAGTTCGTTAGAAAAGAAAAATTCTCTTGTCTTTCATTTCGCCTGATTTATCAGACATTTCCCCGGTACTGTGAAGTGGAAAAGGCTCAACAAGCAGTTGCAACTAGAAAATCAAAATCTCGTGGTGAGCCCACGATCTTCGATAAAATCATCAACAAAACTACACCGGCCGATGTATTCTACGAGGATGAGAAGTGTTTGGCATTTAACGATATTTCACCACAAGCACCGATCCACTTTCTGATCATCCCAAAAATACGAATTCCTATGCTCGAGACAAGCGCACCCGATGATTGTGAGATGCTGGGACACTTGATGCTCGTTGCCGGGAAATTAGGGAAAGAGAAGGCGCCGGAGGGATTTCGAATGGTCGTCAACAACGGTCTGCACGGTTGTCAGAGCGTCTATCATTTACATTTGCATGTTTTGGGAGGTAGACAGCTTAAGTGGCCGCCCGGTTAAATGTTATGATTTTATCAAGTTTTTGTTAGTAACAATTTTGTTGTTGATAAATTGGTCTTTTCTTACCGCAAGGTATTACTTGCCCGTTTAAGCCCCAACCTGAAAAAAAAAATCATTTATTATAAATAGGTATTTTGAAACATATTGCGCTGTTTCAACTCTGGCAAACCTTGAAAAAAAAATTATAGCGTTTTAAATTTGCATTTTTCCTTACCTTTTGCGGAACAAAATTGCCTTCAAAGTGACATTTCCTTACCTTTTGTGGTACAAAATTCATGGATGTATTATGGTGATTTCTTTTCTGCAAAAAAATGTGACCCGTTTCTGCCCTCAATTTTTGTTCTAGCAGTTCCGCTGTTCTATTCTCAAATTTTTTTTGACCTGCTAGAAAAAGGGGTTTGAGTTCGTGGCTAAAATTGACCTGAAAACTCGCATTTCTTGCCCCGAAAATTTCGGCGGTGCAACTCCTTTAACCTCAAATGTGCGTAAGAAACGATGAAAATAAGAAAAAAATATCCTACGACAACAGCGGCAAACGATTTAAAAGCATAAATTAAACTGTCCAACGGGTCATACGGTAATTAGAAATCATACGGAGTGTAGTGTAAATATATTTAAATTTTCATAATAGCTTTTTGACCTGAAAGCATTCTATTGTAAATTGACCTGTCGGACGGAACTGTCAAAAAAGAGGGCAGAACTACAATAATTTTGCATCTTTACAGGTCACATTTTTTTTGAGAAAAGAAATCACCAATAGTATAAAGCCTCAGTTACAATGGATCCGATCCGATCCGGCAACTTCGGATGAGAAAATTTTCTAGTCACAATCTTGGAAGAGTATGGAATGGCTGATAACTTCACCTTTCGTAATGAAATCTGGTTGTGTTTGTTACTACTCGTTTTTGTATTAGTGGCAGCAGTGCAGGCCCACATAAAAGTTGTATTTTGAGAGGGGCAACTAAAAAGATTGTCAGTTAATTTCAAAATTATGCGATTGTTAATTTGATGACTATATCACATTTTTTAAAGTGATCCTCACAAATGCCACTTTTTGTATTTGGAGTGAAGCCTTGCCTCCCTTTTGCTTCAAGCCACTTCTTTTTCAATGTTGATTCCTTAGGAAAATGGTTATTTTTGATTCGATTTTTTAGTCCCAACGAAACGAGTGCATTACAAATACGTTTTAGTTGAAGAAATAATTAATAACTGATTGTATTTGCTATACACTCAGCAGAAAAAGTCTGCGTACACACTCAAAACATCCAACATATCTATAGAAAACATCGTTTCTAACATTTTATTCCGAAATATTTTTTTTCCTGATTTTTCATTACTTTATTATGAACATAAAAAAAAAAAAAAAATGAGAATTACTGTACTCTAAAACAACGGAAAAATTCGGAAACGAAAAATAGACTGAAATTCCAGGAATAAAAAGTCTGCGTTCAGAGCGTATAAAGGGAAGTCAAAGTCTCTGAGTTGCAGTTAAATCATTTATAACAATAAAGTTTATGTAGGAAAGTTGATAAACGTGTTTTTATCTAAGGTTTGCGTTAAAAGTAATTGCTAAAAAACGTTAAGTAAGAGATGTCTAATAAAGGAAAGGAAATTGAATTTGGGGAAAGGGAAATTATTGTGGATTTGTGGAAAAAAGGTACGTCATATCGTAAAATAGGTGCAATAGTCAGCAGAAGTCATTCATCTGTCCAACGAGTCGTAAACATCTTCAAAAATACAGGAGTTTTGGTTTCAAAACCCAGATCTGGCCGTCCTCCAAAGTTGAGCCCACATGAAACTCGGAGTTTGCTCCGAACGATAAAGGCTAATCCTAGATTAACTGCAGCTGATATGGCAAAGGACATCAAAGCAAAGTACCGCAAGTCTATTTCTGATGATGGTGCTCGTAAAATTCTTAGGAAATATGGGTATCACGGACGCGTTGCCCGTAGAAAGCCACTTATAACAACAGTAAACAGACTCAAGCGGCTGCCGTTTGCTAAGGAACACATAAATAAGCCAAAAGAATTTTGGAAACAAGTTATTTTCTTGGATGAAAGTAAATTTTGTATTTTTGGAATCAAAGGTCGGAAGATTGTATGGAGAAAAACTGGCGCAGCCTTCGACGTAAAAAATCTCTGTCCAACAGTAAAGCACGGTGGTGGTGGTGTTATGATATGGGGGTGTATGGCTAGTGGAGGAGTGGGAAAAATAGAGTTTATTAAAAGTATTATGAATGAAATAGACTACTTTAAAATTCTCAACCGCAATTTAAAGAAAAGTGCAGAACATTTGGGCTTAAGCGACAACTTTTACTTCCAACAAGACAACGACCCTAAGCACACTGCGGAGGTAGTAAGACTCTGGTTGCTGTATAATGCCCGAAATCAGCTTCGTACACCGCCCCAATCTCCTGACCTTAATCCAATAGAGCATTTGTGGCATCACTTGGAACAAAGGATTCGAGTGAACACAATAACGTCGAAGGTAATGCTCAAAAAAGTCCTGATCCAGGAGTGGAATTCAATAACCCCAGAGTTCACTAAGAAGCTGGTAGATTCCATGCAAAAACGGTTGTGGGAAGTAATAAAGAGACGAGGATATCTCACAAGCTATTAACGAGGAAAAACAATTGTTTTATTTTCAAAAGAAATATTTGTACGCAGACTTTTTATTGTTGCATTTTAGGATTTGTTTTCGTTTTTTAATTTTAATATTTTTATGGAGTACAATAATCATCATTTTTGGCTTGTTTTATGTTTGTAATAAATCCATGAAAAAAAAGAAAAACAATTATTATGAAATAAATTACTTAAAACGATGTTTTTTATATATGTGTTGGATGTTTTGAGTGTGTACGCAGACTTTTTCTGCTGAGTGTATGTACTATGAAGTTGAAAAGCATTTCCTTCAAAGAAGAAATATTTTACACGCCGTCACTGCTTTCATATTCCAAGAAATGCTAAGAAGTAAACAAAGTTTGTATGCAAGGAAACTTTGATCAAAATATACATTTTATAACTTTAATTGAAATGTATTCTTCATTAATATCAACTACAGTAGAACTACAGATAATTAGAATCGGTTTACTTGCCTGAAAAACGATTTATTTTGCCGGAACTCTCTTCGGTTTCGGCAACCATCGAAAGAACACTTCATGTTTCTTTTTATATAGTTTTTAATAGTTTATCGCACGAATCACTGGCAGCAACAAATTTCACACAATCTAAATTTTATAATAGTTATTTTTTTTTACTAAAATCTTTACTGAAACTGACTAAAACACACAATTCGGTAAACTTTCCCTGAAACACTTGTAACACGGTTGTAAACAAACTTGACAGTTGGGTCCCAAACACCAAACTTGCGTCATGCTTGCCATCTCACTTCCACTTCAACCTGTTTTTTTTCCATTATTTTTCCGTCTCCTTTTGACACCCTAGCCCCGAAAAACCAGGAAAAACCTCTAGTATCTCACTCGCTCTTCGGTTTTCTCTTTCTCTAAAAAAATTACGTTCACGTACACGACTTTTATACGTATCACCACCGCTTGGTCAGAATGATTCCGTTCCGACATCCATCAAAGTGACATTATCGAGGTGTAATTGTGATTTTTAGTGCGGCGAAGGAGGTGGTGAAATTGAATAATTCACCTCTTGCCGTCGGAACGGATAGAAGTTGAAAGTTGGTCAACTTTACCTATCCGTTTTGTGGTTCGGCTAATTACCGGAATGATTGTGACTGGGCTTTCCGAAATTCCCTTTCGATGTGTGTCGGATGGAGAAACTAAACACTCTCCTTTTTCCGGATCGGAACCATTGTAACTGAGGCTTGTATATTATGACAATCATTTCTGACAATTGTTTTGGAAACATTTTTTTGATGATTCCGACTCCAATCTAAAAGAAATTTTTTTCCCAGACAGTTCAATTGCAACCCATTTGCCATTTACAAAAACCGTCGCTCGACCTTCGAAAAAAAGATATTAATTTTTAAAAATTGGCATATTTACTTACGTTTTCTTGTCAGCTGACTTCACTTTGGCATTTTCAATGGCACCAGTGCTGCCATATTCAAACTTTTGTGGAGTTGTTCCACATGAGACTTTCTTAAGCAGCAATTCAAATGGCGGGTACAGTTTGAAAAAATTCACTTGAATTATGGTTTTTGGGTGACAATTGCAGGTAAGACATTTGTTACAAGCGGTGTGTAAAATTCGTGTGTTTGAGCGTAATTTTTCATGAGAAGGAGAAAGGTTGAAATTTGGATTGGAGAGGAAGTGAGATGCACGGATTCAAGTGTCAAACGAAAGTGACTGAAGAGTAACAGTTTGTAGAGGAAGTGAGATGCAAGGGATTTTAGTGTCAAGTTTCATGTTGCAGATTGGTTAAAGGCTACTACCAATTAAACTTCCATCGCCTAACACAACCATTACGGAATATCTTGTTAGCAGCCATTCCATATACTTCCATGATTTGTTATCCCTTCAATCCTGAATGGCTAATTGGGAGAGATGGCACTAGGTCTGTTCCTTTACATGCACTTTTACATTTTTTTGCACTAGCTCTCGAGAAGCGAGTGCAGAAAAGTTTGAAAAGTTTGATAACGGTTGAGGGGGGGGGGGGTGCCGCCCCCATTTTCTGCCATTGCTGTCACGTAAAATGTTGTTAAGAATAGTTTGTGCAAAAAAGTGTAGAAAAGGCATGCAAGAAGAACAGACCTATTGCTGTGCAACACGAAAAAATTTGATGACCATATTTCCGTTGTGAATGTGAGGAAATATGAATTTTTCGATGACAAAAGTTGGATAATGACAAAATTGTCTTTTTTACTCTTTTCAGCGGGACCGTATAGCAGGATGTGGTGTTTATTTCAGTTCAGTACTGGTGACTTTTTTACGTTTGATGTGGTTGATTTGGTTTCAGTGTGAACTGTGAAATCATGTTTTCTTGGAAAAATGGAAACTTCACTTTACAACCGCAACAAAAAAGGTAAACAAAATAGATTATAATCTTGCTCGGTTGTTTTATAATTGCAGGGAAATAAACCAACATTAACATTAACCAGTCGAGAAGTTGAAAGGGCTGTGTCACTGAAGGAACTAAGTCTGTCGCTAAATTTACGAGCTCTATGTAAATTTTCGAGCAGGCGAACTAATCTTAACCAAAAGGCCCTTTTCAGGGCTATACAAAAAACTATCGTAAGAGTAGTACAGTTAATTATGTCAAACTTAAATGATCATTATCGCTGTGACGTCAAATGTTGATTAGAAAAGTTTGTGCAAAAAGTGTGAAAAGTGCAGACAAAAAGTACAGATTACCTGCGACTGTTATAAAATCAACGTATACAAAATTTCAAGCGTTCTGAAGTTATCGTTCAATAGGTCTGTTTTTTTTGTCGGATTTAGTGTAGTGTAGTTTGGACTAACTTTTCTAAAGAACATTTGACGTCAAATCAATGACACAAACTCAAACTCAAACAGTAAGCTTGTCCCCTCCCCGCCACTCTCTTTTACACTTTTCTGCACTAGCTCTCGAGCACTCGGTGTACACTAAACCTGCACAAAGAACAGGCCAAATGTTGGTGAACACATGTGTTCGGAACTTTTGTATAACTGCTACCCGAAGGAGCTGACGGATGGCATCAATTAATGAACTCATCCTTGGTTTTGATATAAAACTAATTCCTGTAAGATGCTTTCACTCGAAACTTATACATAATACTCTATATCTACAGTATAAAAACTAACAAAAACCTGAACACTTTCAACACTTCATACCTGACAATACGTTTGTTCTTTTTGCCAGGAGGGAGTTCACATTTTAGTGTAACTTACACCTTCACTTTACACTGATAGTGTAGGGTGTAGATGGCGCGCGCAAAAAGAACGGGTTAGGCCCGGTATTTCAGTTTAGGGCTAACTTGTGAGTTGTCAGTTAACCAAAACCTCTCGAGTAAATTTTATGTGGAAATACCAGACCTACAAGATAACTCTATATTGAAATACCGAGCCTTAGTGTAAGAAAGTGAAAGTAAAAGCTAAAATCAGAAATTTTTGAATTGCTTTATTCTTTCACTTCTATCTGTTGTAATTAATGGCAGAAGATCAAGGAAACAAAAGGATTTAAATAGAAAATGCAATATATTTTATAAACTAAAACAGCTAGAGTTTTTGAAGTTACGTACAGAATAATAATTAATTTAAATGACATTTCAAGCATATGTGAACTTAGGTTGGTCGCAGTAGAAAAAGCCTACTGAGTATAGGTGGTTTCCAACACCCCAACTTGATCCACCGATAACTATTATGGTGGAGCACATATCCCCATACCACCGGCGCAGAACCGCAACTTTGCTGATGGTACTCCTTTGGTCAAAGCATCCGCCACGTTCTCCTCCGTGGGGACGTAGACCAACTTTATGGCACCGATCTGGACTCGATCTCGAACGAAGTGGTACTGGATTCCGATGTGCTTCGTACCCTGTCGGAATGCATCCTCGCGCGCGATCTCCAGAGCACCTTGGTTGTCTCCGTGGAGTGGCACGCCTCCGCTGATTCCAAACTGGTCCATAAATTGGATCAGCCAGTCCACCTCTCGTGCGGCTGAACACATCGCCATGTATTCAGCCTCCGTGGACGAAAGGGCCACTGTCGTCTGACGTTTTGACAGCCACGAAATCGCACCCATACCTAGACGGAAAATCCATCCCGTGCGCGAACGTCTGTCGTCAATGTTCGTTGCCCAGTCGGAATCCACAAAACCTTCCAGCGATCCACCGTTGGCTAGATATTTAATGCTGTACTTCGTTGTGCCGGCCAAATACCGGAGGATTCGTTTCACCATCGTCCAATGTACCGCTCCATGGCGAGAATTGTAGCGACTGACTTCGCTGACTGCGAAGGCTAAATCCGGCCGACTTCCTTGGACTAGGAACAGCAGGCCTCCGCCTCCTGATACGGCACGTCTGTTATCAAATCCGCATCTGACAACAATGCCAAAGATTTCAGCGACAAGTCCGTTGGGGTGACAGCTGGCTTACACTCGGCCATCCCAAAGCGCGCCAGCACTTCTTTGGCGTACATCTCTTGGCCGATCGAAATTCCGTCTTCGTCGTAGCAAATTGTGAGGCCCACAACTTTCGTGGCTCGGCCCATGTCTTTCATGTGAAAACGATTCATGAGTTTAGTTTTTAATTTGTCGCGCTCTGCAGCATTTTCCCACAAAATTAAAAAATCGTCCACATAGATGGCAACGATTAGCGACAAGTTCCTTGTGTAGTATACACACGGATCCAGCTGCGATTTGATCAGCTCAAAAGACTTCAGTGCCGCGTCGAGACACTTATTCCACTGTCTTCCACTCTGATTAAGACCGTATAGAGCTTTGTTCAGCTTGCAGACTCAGCCACTACCGTCGTCATACCCAGCAGGCTGTCGGATGTAAATGTCCTCCTCAATATCTCCCTGAAGATATGCAGTGACCGCATCCATCTGGTCTATGTTGAGTTTTCTCTGCGCCACCAGCGCAATTAATAGACGTATTGACATGTAGCGGACGACCGGTGAGAAGGTCTCCGTGTAGTCAAAACCGTATTTCTGGGCGCAACCTTTTGCGACCAACCGGGCCTTGTGCCGTATGATTGAACCATCATCGGCTCGCTTCGTTTTATAAATCCATTTGGTGTGAATCGCCTTCCTGTCAGCAGGTAGTTCCGTCAGATCCCACGTTCCGTTCTCTTTGAGCGATGACAGCTCCTCTAACATTGCGCGTTTCCACTGTTCCGAATTGTGACAGTCCATCGCATCAATTATAGTGGTCAGATCATTTGGTTCACGATCGCACGCCAAGTATGATACAAAATCAGGCCGTTCCACCGACTTCTTCAGTCGTTTCGACCTTCTGATTTCGACTTCCGGATCCACCTGCGAAGATGTTGGTGGCTCGTAATCCGGGTGGGAAGTTGCATCTTCAAAATCGTCGAACGAACGATTTAAGGTGCTTACGTCTCGTTCCGGCGGGTGGATACGTTCCACCCCTTCTTCTATAGTCGAGACTTCCTCAGGCTTAGCCCCAACTGAGTCCTGACCACCGCTTCCGTCTTCGTGCAGATCGACTGTGATACGAGAGTCGATTTGTGCCGCCTTAGATGGTAAGAACCTGACATCTCTGCTTATCACTATTTTTCCAGTGCTTGAGTCAAAGCACCGAAAACCCAGTTCAGGATCTGCGTATCCGACAAAAATCATTTCCGCGGCCTTCTTATCCCATTTAGTCCGTTTTTCTTTTGGGACGTGAACTGTAACTACATTTCCAAAAATTTTCAAGTTTGACAGATTTGGTCGCTTTTCAGACCAAAGTTCTTCGGGGGTTGTCGAGCCTACCGTCCGATTCACTGACCGATTTACCAAGTAACTCGCGTGGTGAATTGCTTCTGCCCAAAACTCATTTCCGAGCCCCGCATCAGCCAACAAGCAGCGGGCCCGTTCGACCAGAGTCCGATTCATACGTTCGGCCACTCCGTTGAGCTGCGGTGTGTACGGCGGTGTTTTTTCATGCACGATCCCAGCGTCTGCAAATTTTCAGCATCGTATTGTTCACAAACGGAGTTCCATTGTCGGAACGAAGACGTTTAATTTTGCGGCCAGTCTGTGTTTCTGCCATCTGCTTAAATGCCCGGAAAACTTCGGGAACGGCCGACTTCTCCGTTAAGAAAGAGATAAAAACTTTTCTCGAATAATCATCGATGATGCTCACGAAATATCGCGCTCCACCGAGCGATTTCGACATCGGTCCGCACACGTCCATGTGCATCAGGTCCAGAACACCGTTTGTATCGATGACAGCATCTACTTTGGTAAACGCATTCCGCGATTGTTTACCCTTCGCACAAGGTAAACAGCCATTCAGCATTTCTTTCGATCCATTGAAGGAAATCTCGTTATCTACCGCCTTCAGTCTGCACATTCCGTTGTAGCTTAGATGGCCCAAACGACGGTGCCAATCAACGATGTCGTTGTTTCCCTTTGCCAGCATGCAACGAATCTGTTTTGCTTCGATTTTATAGACGCCATTTTCCTTGCTGGCTTCGACTAGCAATTTGTTTTTTTTTGTTGTACACGCAACAACCATTTGGCCCGAACTTGATGCTGTTACCGGATTTTATTATTTCTCCGACTGATAGTAAATTTGCGCCGAGTCCGGGGACATGCAAGACTTTCCGTATGACTATATCTACACCATCAATATTAACGTAGGCAGTTCCGCTGCCAATTCCTTTCAGACGATCGTTGCTCGCGATTGAAATTTCAGTTCCATCCGACGCAGTGTAGTCCATCAGTATTTCACGGTAAGGGGTGAGATGTCGGGAAGCACCGGAGTCAATGTACCATACGCCACTCGATGATGGTTCTGACGTAGCACTGAATGCGTTCGTGAGCTTGGCTTCATTCGACTTGTTCGCCTTGCCCCCAACTTTCGCTGCACCTCCTTCTTTATTCGATTTCGAGCATTGTCTTGCGTAATGTCCGATCTGATCGCATTTGAAACACCTGATTTGTTTCTTCGGTCCTTTGTTCACCGAAGGCTTACTTCCAAGGAAAGCTTTTTCTGTTGGTTTGTTTATCGTCGGCACTAAGCTTAGCAGCGACGATTTCACCGTCTCGATTGACACTTCTTGCCCGCTGGCCGTCAATCCCATGATAAATGGTTGATAATCAGGGCCGAGTTTACCCAACAGTATCAAGGCAACGACACGGTCCGAGATTTCAACTTTTGCGTCAGTGCAACGCTTCCATGCGTCTAGCGTGCGGCCGATGTAATCATCCATTGATGGACAATCACTTAGTTTTACGCCGGTCAGTTCCATTAACGCTGACACTTCTCGATCTATTCCCGATTCGGCGAACGATTTTTGTAGCAATTACCACACTTCGAGTGGAGTCATTTTGTCGTCAAAATGATTTGCCACATTACTCTCGGTCGCCAGGTATAACCATCCCATGGCCTCGTCGAGTTTATCGGTGTCCTTCTCGGTGTCGCTTTCCGCGATGCATCGGGCCAACTTCTTGGTACGCAAGAATGCCAGCATCGAGCGACGCCATTCCGGGTAATTTTCTCGGCCTCGTAGTTTTACAAAATCGATATTTTTTGACAATTTATAAATTCGCACTATTTCCGTTAAGAACGAATTAAACTAACACTATTTTATTATTAACCTTATGCTTCCGATGATTCTGGGCCCATAACCTGTTGTAATTAATGGCAGATGATCAAGGAAACAAAAGGATTTAAATAGAAAATGCAATATATTTTATAAACTAAAACAGCTAGAGTTTTTGAAGTTACGTACAGAATAATAATTAATTTAAATGACATTTCAAGCATATGTGAACTTAGGTTGGTCGCAGTAGAAAAAGCCTACTGAGTATAGGTGGTTTCCAACACTATCAATGCAAATTTATTGCCATTCAATATTCTGGCATGTGTTCATTCAAAACTTTATTTTCTTTAATTCAAAAAGTAAATTAAGCTGTAGTGTACTGTCGCCACAACAAATTTTATTGTGACATGACGCGTACTGATTTATATGAAAAATATCGGTCATATTCAGGAATTTACCCATTTAGTAGATTTTAAATATTAATTTTTATACTCTAGATGAACATATAGAGTATTATAAGTTTAATCCAGCCCGAAAAGTTTGTAACGCATAGAACCGAGCCTCGGACGAAAAAAAGTTATATATTATTTTGTGTTTATTTTTGGCCAAAACCCCCAAATCCGTTTGCTGTCCGTCCGTCCGTCCGTTAGCACGATAACTCAAGAACGCGTTGACCTAGAAAGTTAAAATTTTGTCACAACTTGTAAAATGGAAAAAGTAAGGCTAAGTTCGTTAATGGGCGATATCCTTCCACTCCTTCGGGTACCTCCCGTACAAGAGTCCTTGAAACACGTTTTCCCAGTTATTGCTCGAATGCTTCAAGTTAGGAACTTGAAATTTTGCATACGGATGGTTTAAAATGTTTGAATTGAATGTTCCGAATATGATGCAAATCGAATGAGTCCTTCGTGTAGCAGCCTAGAAAAGTCCTTCAAAAACGTATGCTTTTTACTGAATTCACTATAACTCCAGAACGAGTTAGAGCAGGAATTTAAAATTTTACAGGAATTAGTTTTATACCAAAACCAAGACGGAGTTCAATTATTAGCGCCATCGGTTGACTCCTTCGGGTAGCTGTCATACAAAAGTCCTTAATAAACATATTCACCAATATTGCACGATAAGTTTAGAAAGCTTTCATTTACGACTTTGAAATTTTACAAACATTAATTTTATAATAGTCGCAGCTGAAACTATTAATATGAAAAATATCCCATAAGTCCTTCATGTAGTTGCCATACAAAAATTCTGTAAAATGTAAAATGTGGCTCAGTTGATCCTGAGCCAGTAACTTAAGCTTTAGCTGAAGACAATACTGTTTCACACTGCCTCATGAATTGTGTAGGCCACTGTTTTGAAAAGTTATGTCAAAATGCTATTAAAATTTTTGAAATACCGTTAAAAACTAGAAAGCGATTATAGTTAAAAAGGAGTCACAATTTTATGGCTTTTGAGGTGAACATTCTCGTTAGTCTTGTATTGAAATATAAATTTAAAATTGAATAACAATTCCAACAGGAAAATTACACTTGCTATTTGACACTTCACCTGCTTAAAATTCGAACTCAAACTTAAGCTCTCATATCCACTGGCTTAAGTTGAGTTTCGAGTTGAACTCTACTCAAGCCTTAAAACATTACTGTGAAACAGTGATTCCATTTGAGCAAAGGCTTAAGTTGAAATTGAAACTTAAGCTCGCACTGGGAAACCGGCCCTTATCGAATTATTCAGATGCTCGCAAAGAAGAAGAACTGCAAACAGTGAAATTGAAATCCATCGGATCAAAAATAAACAAATTGATTTAGTGAATTATGAGCAAAAAATGTTATAAAAATATAAAATTAACTTTCAAATACTTTTTATTTCACTTATTTTTTGAAAAATTTTTTGTTTCTTGTTTTTTAAAAGAAAGGAAAATAATTTAGTGCTTTACTGTATTAAAAAATAAAACTTAAAAAAAAAAAATAGTTATTCGCATTATAATTTTTTCTTTTTACAGGTATTATTTCAAAAAGTCAACAAGCTGAATTTCCAGTAAATTAACAGCATAGAGCTATAACTAACGGAGATCGCAAAGCGCCGTTTCTGTATAAAGCACTGTGAAGCATTTTGAAGTTTAAGCGACTGTTTTTGTATGGAGCGTTTCATACCCGGTGGCAGTGAAATGCAAATATTAGCCTTGTATTTAAAGGTTGGGCTTTTTCTTTTCAATACCGGAGTATAACATACAAGTGAGTAAAATGCTGATAGTTGCATAGTGAATATCGCCGGTCCTTTGCGAGAAAACCTCCGACTTCAAAAAAGTCGCTGCGCGCTATCTCCATTATACATATAGCTCTATGATTAACGGTAAATACTGCACTCAGTCGGCATACTCATTCATTAGTTTTGCGTTTTACATCTTACTGGCACATGACGTTTACCCGTTGTTGTGGCGGCGTCCCGGCGTTGGGATTTGAGGTTAGGTAGTGTCTTTTTTGAAGAATAGAACGCAGCTGTATATCATTTAATATTTAGCTCGGTGGCTTGGTTTATTCTCTAAATTTATAATAAAATAATACATACAAATACAATTCAAATTCTAAACAAAATAATAACTCCTTACTCTTTAGTTTCTCGTCCTAAATCGCGTGGCGGCTAACCTCTCAAACCTCTCCTTTATTGCCAGTGTCCAGTTTTTCATATCTTTTTAAATTTTGGCAGTTGGTACTGTCCCGGTATCCCAGTTGTCCCACTCAAAGCCTACGGTCCTCAACATCCCGCCGCCCGTGAATCGCTTGCAAAGATTCACCTCCGTCCCTCAGCAACGTCTAAAATTGCTAACTTCGAAACTGGCCTTCTTAGAATACCAGATGTTATTTTGACATTTGCTGATCGTATAATCTGGTCCTTTCCTTTAAATATGTCAACTATTCGTCCTCGGCGCCACTGACTCCTCGAGCAATCTGAATCACAGATCAAGACCAAATCTCCAACCTTAATCGGTTCAGTCTTTTTAAACCATTTGGTCCGTCGAATTAAATCCGGTAAATATTCCGCGATCCACCGGCTCCAGAAGTGGTTCTTGAGTTGTTGTGCTATTCGCCATTGTTTTCTCAAACACAAATTTTCGATATAGTCACTAGGCGTCTGAGATGAATTCAATTTTCCCAACAGGAAATGATTCGGGGTTAAGGGCTCCTCCTCTTCTGTAGTGACTGGAATATGTGTTAATGGCCGAGAATTAACGATATTCTCCGCTTCTAACAATACACTATACAACGTTTCTGGTCTTGGTACTACTTCCTTTAATATATGATGCAATACCTTTTTAACGCTTTGAACTAGTCGCTCCCAGCATCCTCCGGAAGCAGGATTCGATGGACAGTTGAAAATCCATTCTATTCCAAGCGTTGATAATTCACGTTGAATTTTATCATGATCCAAAAAATCGTGAACGTTGCACAATTCCTTTTGTACACCAACAAAATTGGTGCCGTTGGCGCTTCTTATTCGTCGTGGCACGCCGCGCCGGTTTATAAAGTTCCGAATACAGATGATACAGGCGTCCGTAGATAGATCTGCAGCTAATTCTAAGTGTATGGCGCGTATTGTCAAACATGTGAACAAAGCCATCCACCTTTTTTCCTTACGTCGTCCAATAGTTACCAGGAACGGTCCAAAGTAATCTAGACCGGTGAAGGAAAATGGGCTAACATACGGTGTCACAAGATCTATCGGTAATTGTCCCATTATAGGAGCTTGCGGTTTTGCTGCTTCCTTCCTGCAAGTGTAACAATCACGTTTGGCACGCTTAACCAGAACACGTAAATGCGGTATCCAAAACTTTGCTCTGATTTCACAAACGATTAATTGTTGATTGTGATGATGGAAACGTTTATGGTAGTAGACAATTAGAATCTTCGTAAGTATATGGTCTTTTGGCAATATTATTGGCCTCCGCGTTGACTCTGGAACTTCCGTTGCAGCATCGATTCGGCCTTGAACTCGCATTACCTTGTATTCATCTAAATACGGCGTCAAATTGAAGAGAATACTCTTTTCGTTAATATCTTTCTTAAGATTCTGTAAATCACATTTCAGATGAAACGTAACTCTGGTCGCTTCATCGGCTGGGTTTAGTTTTGACGGCAACCACCTCCACTCTAATGGCGACGAGCTGTCTAAAATTTCAGATATTCGATGTGACACAAACGGCTTAAACCGGCGATGATCCGATTGTACCCACGATACAACAGTTTTTGAGTCACTCCAAAACAGTACTTGATTGATTTTTATGTCATGGCACTCCACTATGGTATTTTTCAAACGGATGCCTAAAACAGCTGCCTGAAGTTCCAGACGGGGAATAGACAACATTTTTTGTGGTGCACATCTGCTTTTGGCCGCAACGAAAGCCACCTCTATTTTGTTTTCTGTTGTTGTGACACGCCAATAAGCTACAGCCGCAAATGCTGTCTCACTCGCATCTACGAAGATATGCAATTGTATATCCGCTGCGTGGAACACGTGCTTTGAATAACATCTTGGAACTTTTACTTCTTCGGCTGTCGTAAGTCCTTTATGCCACTGAATCCAATTAGGATAAATTGCGTCCGGCAAAGGATCATCCCATCCAATTCCTGATTTCCATACTGCTTGCAGAAAAACCTTCGAATATATCGTGTAGTTGGCTAACAACCCAAATGGGTCAAATATCGACATTGTCAAACTAAGCATTTCTCTCTTCGTTGGCCGTCTTTTTTGATATAATATGTCTTCTGGAACCCGATGGAATTTAAAGAGGAACGCAAATTCATCACTTCCTGTTATCCAATACATACCCAAGATTCTTTCACTTTTATTCTCGACATTTATATTTATTTTGCTACTTGTGCTTTCTTGAGTTCTTTGCCCCTGCATTCTTTCATAACTCGTGTTGAATTTGAGACAAGGCGACAAAGCTCGAATCCTCCTTTTTTGTGAATGTCAATTACTTCTCGGACAACTTCAATGGCTTCGTCTTCTGTTTCGAAACAATCTACGTAATCATCGACGTAATGTTTCTCGAGGATTGCCTTAACCGCTTTTGGGGACTGGCTTTCAAATTCCATAGCGTTTTTGTTTATTACGAATTGGGCAATACAGGGTGAACAAGTGGCTCCAAATGTCATGGCTACCATTGAATATACCTCCAACGGGTTGTTTCTGTTCCCATGTCTCCATAAGAAGCGCTGTGAGTCCTGATCTGTTTTCTTTATGATGACTTGATGGAACATGTCCATAATGTCTCCACAAACTGCTATTGGCGATTGACGAAATTTAAATAGAATCCTCAACATCGGTTGGTTGAGATCCGGTCCGGACAGCAATTCATCGTTTAAAGATACTTCATCAACCTTAGCTGCAGCATCGAAGACTAATCTGAACTTTCCTGGTTTGTTCGGGTTCGTGACTCCAAAATGAGGCAAATACCAAGTTTTCGGATTTTCGGTACTTATCTCCCCCATTGTTAACTTTCTTGCATATCCCTTCGACAAATATTCCAATATTTTATTTTCATACAATGTGCTGAATTTCGGATCAGTTGACATCTTTTTTTCAATACTTTCAAGCCGGCGTATAGCCATTGGCAGGCTGTTTGGTAGAGACACCTCATCTTTCTTCCACAGCAATCCAGTCTCAAACCGACTTCCAATCCGGCTTGTTGTTGACTCCATAATAGTTCTGGCTCTTTCGTCTGCTTTCGAACAATATTTTTGTCGTTATGACACCGAAATTCTCAGTCGTATAAAATTCTTTCGCAAGGTGCTGTAATTCCTGTATTTCATCACCACCGAATACTTCCATTTTATGATTATGTAGAATACGAAAATTGGTTGGACTATTAATAGTTGCCATTGGACCATACACCATCCATCCAAGTTTTGTTTTTGATACGATAGGTCCCTTTTGGGGAGTTCTGGCTGTTTCAACTGACACCCCTAGGTGGCAGTTGTCGACCCCAATTAAAATCCTAGGTGATACGTTGGCGTAATCTCTTATTGGTAATTCCTTCCAGTCATCATATTCTGTTTTTATTTGGCTTATATCCAGAGTTTGTGTTGGCAGGTTCATATTCTGAACCGTATAAACGTTCTTCAAATGATATTTTCGACAATCTGTTTCAAGACCACTTATTTCAAGGTCAACTGCTTCAGACGGCTGTGTCACTGTGTGATTCCCGAACCACTGGAGTGTAAGAGATTCTGACTTACCCTTGAGTCCAAGTTCTGTTGCGATCTCGTCATCTATCATGCTAATAGACGATCCTTCATCCAAAAAGGCATACGTTTTGAGTGCCTTTTTTGGGCCAATTAATTTTACCGGAATCACTCTAAACAACACTTTTGAGCCTTGGCTAGTAGTGGACTCGGCATTAAATGCATTTACCACCAATGAAGCAGTGTTTGGATTGTTGGGTTCACCAAGCTTTTCTGTGCGTTCATGGAGCAAGGGATTATGCTTTCGACGGCAGTCTTGAATGCCACATATTTTTCCCTTCCGGCAGTTATAGGTGTTATGCCCCGGCTTTAAACAAGAAAAGCAAAGTCGTTTTTTCTTTGCTATATTCCACCGTTCCTCGTTTTTAAGATCGGCAAATTCTTTGCACTCGGTTATTAGGTGAGAATTACCACAAATATTACACTTTATATTGGGCTGTGCTTCCGCAACGTGTAACGCAACATTATGCTTCGAGTGGCTGTCATTTCGACGTTGACCTTGTGAATCTCTTGTTGACGTATAGCACGAAGAATCAGTGACTATACTCACAAATCTGGCTACGTTATCAAGCCACAAACTTATATCTTTTATAGTAGCAAAGGGTTTAATATTAATGGCATACTGCGCCCATTCCATTCTTTTCTCATAGGTAATTTATTTATAATTTCCTCCATCAAAGTCGGATTCGAAATATGTTGACCACTTTTGCTACTTTCCAAGAATATGGCGAGATTTTTGACTTTTATGGCAAATGGAACTATTAAATCCAAACGATTCTCATTGATAGGCAGAATATTACGTACCTTTCCTATTTGGCTTTTTACCAATAGTTCCGGGCGTCCGTAACGAAATTCCAATTGCGAAATCACCTCAACGTGGTTGTCGGGATGAATTAATAAACACTCAACCGTTTCCTTGGCGTCTCCGTATAAGCACTTTTGAAGTCTGATGGTATTTTCTAAGTTGGTATACCCGAATGCTCGTGTGGTTTCCCTGTAGCTGTTGGAGAAAATAGGCCATTCCTCAGGTTTTCCATCAAACCTAGGAAGATCGTGTAATTTACGACGGTTCTCGTTGGCGTTGACGGCTGGAAGTTTGACAGATGTCGCATTGACTGGAACATCGGAAAGTTCGACCGGAACATTGGCAAGTTCCACTGGAACATCGGCAAGTTCCACTGGAACATCGGCAAGTTCCACTGGAACTTCGGCATGTTGTAACTTGATGGCTGGATGATGGCCCCGAACTGGATCAACTTCGGTATTTACATCCATTCGGCATTTCATCCATTTGATTTGAAAATGCGGCTTGCACTGTCCGAAGTTGAGTCTCCAATTGAGCCGACAATGCGGCGACTATCACCTCTAAGCTACCTGGCGATGCAGCTTCACTTTGCGTTTTTGATTCTTTCGAATCTGAGTTGGCGTTCCGCAGGGCTCCTGTCTTGGTTTTGGCTGGCGTTTTAGTCTTTGGCGGCGACATGACTATACGGCGGCGGCGTATATGGCAAATATTATTCCAGTTAAAGAAGAATAAAATTGTTGTGGCGGCGTCCCGGCGTTGGGATTTGAGGTTAGGTAGTGTCTTTTTTGAAGAATAGAACGCAGCTGTATATCATTTAATATTTAGCTCGGTGGCTTGGTTTATTCTCTAAATTTATAATAAAATAATACATACAAATACAATTCAAATTCTAAACAAAATAATAACTCCTTACTCTTTAGTTTCTCGTCCTAAATCGCGTGGCGGCTAACCTCTCAAACCTCTCCTTTATTGCCAGTGTTCAGTTTTTCATATCTTTTTAAATTTTGGCAGTTGGTACTGTCCCGGTATCCCAGTTGTCCCACTCAAAGCCTACGGTCCTCAACACCCGTGCTGTGTACATTACTAATCAAAAAGTCAAACGCAAGTAATGCGAATGTCCAAACACTCTGCTTGTCGAATATTAACGGCAAGCGCAGCACCATTTTGCAGCACTCAACATTATTGGCACATATTACTTACATGTGTAGCACGCTTTTGTCCAACTCAGTCATACCCTAATGTGTACTGCTTAAAAGCGTTAAGGTGTTTTATTTACAGCGCCATTAAATTTCATTTCATGTACACAAAACTGTTGTTCGGGATTGCAATGCAATGGTCTGATGGGGGTACAGGCTCGCCCCTCAAGGGTGGGTGTAAACACACCATGAAGCTCCAGTTTTAGCATACACTTTTCTGCACTAGGTTTTCTAATGCTGTTATGACACTGGCTATTTAGTGGCTATTTCTTAAGTGCAATAAAAGTGCAACAAAGGCCCCATGGTGCGACAAGGCGAACAACATTAAAAGAAACAGATACAACTCTTTCCGACGCTAGCTGCATCTAGTAACCAACATCAACAACTGCATTGTTAAGAAAAATACCGAGTTTAGCGCGTTTCATAGCATAACATGGCACTTTTCATAATTTATACATACCGAACTGTTAAAAACAAAAACTGCTTGGCCTAGACAACAAACTCGGTAATTTAAAGTAAATTTTTGGTGAATGGTTGAATTGATTTTCATATTAGGATAGTGGCCAGAATCATCAGCGCTAAAAGAAACCACTTTGGACAATATTATATCTGCCTGTTGGGTATTTAATGGATATACCTCGTTCACCTGGTCAACGACGTATCACTACGGAGCACTTCGTTGTACCAGGTGAGCACACGAAATTTTGCTACGGAGTTGTTTTTCTACAACGTTGCAAAACCGCGTAGTGTAGTGTAGTGGATTAGCTAATCCTCCCACGAGTACACTTGTCGTTGCGTTGCGTAGCAGTTTTCTTGTCAAATGCCAAAAAACTAGATTGGATTTTCTCTACGATTTTAGATTCCATTTCGCTGAATAATAAAAGAAAACAATTTATTTAAGACATGAAATGGCGAATGTAATAGCTTTTTATAATAAAATAAATATCTCTTGTGACAGTTGTCAACAAAAAATAAGAGTGCAAAACGTTAATTCACTTCACGTGAACACTCATGTATCAACCGGATTTCATAATACGCTACACTACACTACGCTACCACGTGAACGAGGTAATAGTTCGATGAGTTTGATCTGCCTACTGGGTGATTCTATGGGATTATGGTTTGAATAATCCAAATTTTGTTGATATGGTAATACTGATATGCGAGCCGTTAAAAACACTTGTTTCAAATTGGTTACGAACGAAATCGACAATTTAAGAATCAAAACATTCAAAAAAAAGGGAACTAAATAGTGAAATAAAAAAGTGAAATAAATAGAAATAAATAGTGAAGTAAAATAGTGAAATAAATAGAAATAAATAGTGAAATGAAATAACTTTAAATAGTGAAATAAAATAGTGAAATAAATAGAAATAAATAGTGAAATAAAATAGTGAAATAAATAGAAATAAATAGTGAAATAAATAGCAATTATTAGTGAAATAAAATAACCTTAAATAGTGAAATAAAATAGGGAATTTTTTCGGAAAAGGCATAATAGCAGCAAATTAAAAAAAAAAAATTTCTATTTTTCTTTTTTTTTTTAAAGGCGATCGCAGAAGGTTTCAATCTGCGATCTACCTTTAATCAAAACTTATGGCCATTTGAAAAGTTCAAATTTATTCAAATTTACGTACCTTTTTGTGTCACCTGGACTTCACTTATGACATTTCACGGTACCAGTGCTGCCATATAAAAGTTTTTGTGGAATGTGTTCCACATCAACATTACCGGACCCAAAAATTAAAGGGCGGGCACAGTTTGAAATATTATTGTTTTTGGGTGACAAATGCTCCGAGATAACTGCGAGGCTAAATGATTTTGCGCGCGCACAAAGTAGTTGGAGCGAAGTGCGCGTTAGCCAAACATGAACGCGAAAAGGGAGTTTTAATCATAATAGTACACGGTAAAAAATTTTGGTATAAATTCAATAAAATTTTGAATACATATAAATCCTAACCATTTTCAAATAAACTTTATACACTCGTAGAGAATAAAACTGATAATAGCATGTATAAAACGTATTTCATAGGCTATGAAATGAGTGCATAGAATTTCAATATAAAGTTTATTATAAAATTATAAAAATTGTTTATCTTCATATTAGGATACGAAGTATTCTTTATTTATAAAATAATGCTATACCAATTTAATAAATACTTTGTAGTATATGCGTATATATATATATAAATATTTATGTCAAAAGGTGGATATAAGGTCCGAGTGTATGTATGGCACAGATAGTATATATAGGTCTACATTAGAGCATTAATCCATAAAAACTTAACTAAAACTCTATGTATACGCCAGGTAAGAAAATATAAAGGATTTTAGTTTCGGATGTCCTACGGTTCATACATGGAGCTAAATATTATGTCTAACGGTAGAATCGGAGACAGCTTGAAATGAAATGAAATTGCTTTATTTCTTCTGTGTAACGGTAGATATCGGTACCATATATTGATATGTAACGGTGTTTGCGGGTACCGGTCCCTGTAAGCACCTTTATATCACGGAATTTAAACATAAATTTATTTCATCTCAAGCTGAGTTTCCATACGCGACAATTGTCGTGCCTTTTTGTGTCACAGATCAGTTATCCAATCAGATTAAAAATCAGGTGTAATTGGGTCATTCCATCAAGAATCGCAAAAAAGGCTAATTTTGTGACCTTACCATCGCCGATTCTTTTGAAAATTTGTGAACTTGAAGAATTAGTGAAAAAATATAATTTCAATTTTTTTTCTATCTCATTTTTTTGTTAGTTAACATACTATTTAAAGATTTGGCAAAAATGGTGTCCAACTCCTCTTCGAAAACTCATATCTCTGTTAATTGTTATCATAGATTAATAAAATAGGACTTATTTTAAAGGGGAAGGTTGACGAAAAATAATAAAAATATCAATCAAATTTATCCTTAATTTTTTTTTCAAGGATAACGATTTTGTCCTTTATTCTTGAATATCTCAATATGCCAATTTTTTTTTCCTTTATTTTTTTATCATTGTTTATGTGTTTTAAAACATATAAAAATATCAACTTGGGATCTCAATGGGATCGGGGTAAAAAAAATCTAAGAACATCAGTGCTTTTTAATTATGTTATAGAAAAATTACAATTATAACATAATTGAGAAGTAAAAAAAAAATTTATGGCTGCATGCAGCTAAAATTGACTCTTAGTATTTAGCGAAATACTGTTTTCAATGAATAATAATCAATAATACAACAGCCCAAATTGGGCCTAGGCCTTGAAGTACCCAGTTGGTCGCGTCCGCGAGAATCTCCCAAATTTCTCGAAGACATGTCGGTCTGTCTGCGAGATTCTTCGAGACGCCTTATGGAAAAAATACACGGCATCGAGACAAATGCTCCTTGAAATTCGAAGACAAGGCTGCGAATGTCTCGATAGCAAATTTGTTATTGGCGCAGCGCCACCTGTTGATGATAGCTTCGTGTAGATTTGATTTTTTGTTCATTCATACTTCAAAATAAATGAAACAAAAATAATTTTTAATATACCGTTTATTTTTTATTATTCTGAGATCAACAAATTCGCGCACTTCGCAGAGTAGATGACAAATATGTCTGGTAGATCGACGTGGGCTGGAAAAAAATGGGATAATGATATGAAACGTGCGGAAACACGGTCGAAGTAACTTGCTAATGTCATAAAAATACGAAATCTCATTATTTCAAACTTCACTTCTTTCACTTGTGTCGGTTTGGTTACTCCCGCACTTGAGATGAAAACTTAAATTTTGAATTGTCGATCTCAGTCGGTCTCGCGCATTTACTTTTCCTACTATCCTATTTCCTACTATCCTATTTCCTACTATCCTATTTCCTACTTCTTTACTAGACCAACGGAACACTAGGAGGTGAAGTGGTCAGCCACACGCTCGTTCGTGATTATTACCCCGATTTTAGCTCAGGTACTCATTTACAGCAGAGTGAACTGGTGGTCCGGCAATTATTCGAACCTTCAATGAATTCATGAAAAATATATTTAAATTAGTTTATCGACAAATTTGACTTGACAGAAGTCAGAAAATCAAGCAAATAACTTCAAAATTTTATCTGTCATGTTTCTACACTAACGCGTTGTTTTCGGCTATTTAAAATTGGTGCAATCCTACACTAGGTATAAAACACTTAGGTGCGGTACATCAATATAAAGTTAACTCGAATGGTTTTGGTTAACTGATACTTTCAATACCTTCAATGCCTTTATACTTATTTCGTATGAAATAACTGAACAGTTGACATACATATGTTTTTTGTTTCTCTAATAACAAAAACAATAAGCATGGGTGACTGGGTTTCTACTTCTAATGAAACCAATAAAAATATTCTTATGTTAGTATATTAGGTGTGTTTTAATGCTCTCCAGAGAAGAGCACCTAATCGGCAGGCGAAAAAAAACGATCTAGGGTATTATCTGGAGTACATTTTATTGTTAAGATTTGGCAGCCCTGCGCTGTCAAGTTTGAAATTAAGTGACATTTCCGTTTCGGTGTATTACATTCAATTTGAAAAATATTTTTGAAAGTGTGACAAGATCTGTTAAAGATAGTCAAAATGTTAAGTTTCGTTTAAGCTCCTTCTCATAATAAGTAAATAAACGGCGATTCGAGGGACACATTTTTTCCACTTCTCACATCTTATTATGGACGAAATTTTATTCAAACAATGTAATCACTCACCTTTTCTTTTCTCGCTTATCCATTTTACTTTAATTACTATTTTTCCTTTCTTTGCTGTAAAACTTATGGCAAGATAACTCTCACCGGATTTGATTTTATTGCAGTTCGGTTGCATTTCTGTTGTGTAAACAAAAATGTTGCCAACCATTAAAATCGAATCGAGTAAAGCGAATTTAAGCGAATTCATCCTAGGCTAACACCATTCGTTCTCTCCGGAGTAGGATATATAACCTAGTAAAATTAGTGGGTTTACTATCCTGGATGTTGTTGTTGTTTCACGTATACTTTTGCTGTACTATCCTCCTCTGGAGAGCATTAAAACACGCCTAGTATGAAGTGTCAAAAAAATACAAAGATTGTTGTGCCTCTGTATTTATTTCGTGGAGTGTACATAAATTTTCGTAATCGCATATAAAACTTCTTCAAACAAAGAGTCAATTGTACAATTCTGTCGATCTCGTACACATTACTTTTATTTTGGAATACACTTTAACTTAAATTGAATTTTGTCCGTGACTGTACACCAGAAATAATTTTAGCGTGTTTGTCAACCTGAAGTTAGAAATTAGAGTTCTTAAGTTGGCAGCAATTTCAATTGGCAGTCGGTAATTTTGCGTCTATCTCTATCGTCTGATGTGTAGTTGTGTGCGCTCCTCCGGTCTGGTTCAGTCTTAATAATTGATCAATTTTAAGTTTTGTCGCCGAATCATTTGCTTATAATCTGGAGTAGCAGTGCCTTTGTGTTTTTATACGCGCGTTTAGTGTTTTTTTGGAAATAAATTGGCATTGAAATTGGAAACCCATTAGTGTTCCTTCCAGTGGTATTTTGGGTGTTTAGTTTCGTGAAATTTCATATCATTTACAGAGAAATGATGAATCGGTCAGGTAAGTTTCGAATTTATTTTGAAAATCGCAAAACGCTGTTACTTTGGCTTTGTAAACAGTTTGACAGATGTGGGGCTGTGTATTTATGCCGGGAAGTACGCTAAAGTGTGCGTTGCGTGCATAAATAACAGCATTCGAGAATCGATACTCGAAATTACTGAGATTTGCGATCACATTTGAAATAAGATGAAATATGAAAGATTTGCAGTTGTGATAAAAATTATAGGCGATGTTGTGTGTCGGAATGTGAAGTAGCCTCTATATCAGCACCTAAGTTTGTATGTTTGTAGGTTAGAGTGCATGTTTCAAAATTCAGACCTGCAGCGAATCGCAACTGCTTGTATTGAGTCAATGCTAGTGAGTCATGGAATTTTAATAAATTTCTGAAAAATGTGATGATCCAGCAGCAAAGACAATTCTTTCATGAGACGTGGTAGATTCTGAAGAAATACTCGTATTTTGTGAAAATAGAGTTTTTTAAGGAAATGGAATTGAACCTTTAGCGATCCGCTATTAATAGTGTACAATCTAAAGTTAATAGATTGTGTACTCTTATACCATGGATACACTGCACTGATATAATATCGTCAATACCAGCAGTGTATCACTCAATACTAAGCATATATGAGATAAACGAACTGGTATATATCAATATATCTAGTATTGAACCTGTTTCATGGTACAAAAATTCGATAATTTTACCTAGTATACTATGCATTTTACTGCTATTAGTGCCATTCTCCAATTATGTATAGAGTATCGCAACTAAATAGGTCTGTTCTTTTTGTCGGATTTAGTGTAGTGTAGTTTGCACTAAATTTTCTAAACGACATTTGACGTCAAATCAATGACACAAACTCAAACAGTAAGCTTGTCCCCTCCCCGCCACTCCCTTTTACACTTTTCTGCACTGGCTCGAGAGCTAGTGCAGAAAAGTGTACTCGGTGTACACTAAACCTGACAAAAAGAACAGACCAAATGTTGCTTGCTTATATCACATGATGTCAAGTCATACCATATGTGCAGTGTATCATATCCAGCTAGTTTCAATACAACGATTTCAATACCGTGTTTTGTATATTAGCTGTTATCCATTATATTAGTCAAGATAAAATCGGAGTATTATAAGTTAACAAGGTTATTACGTATAACGGAGCCTCCGACAAGAAAAAGCTATTCAGATTTATTTGTTCATTGATGGACAAAATCCGTGAATTCGCTAGAAGTCCTACCGTTGGTCCAAAGGTATGATGGTGCGCTTACACTCACCCATGAGGCTCGCCTCGAGGCGAGAAGCTACCCCCATCAGGCCATTGCAAGCCGGTTCTCTTGCGACTGCACGAGCTATTCCATTGATTGATTTTTTGGTGGGGATAGAGGCTCGACGCAAACGCTGAGTGTAAATGCACCATGACAACTAAAGAAGACTTTAAACCTGTATGTTGTATTTGGAATCCGGATGTTTGATCGAAAATAGACAAATTTGTCAAACTGTTTCGGATTTCCATAGTACGGAAGTCCTTAAATATGAGATTGATTCATTAAAAAATACAACCAAATTTCCATAGATCTCAATCTTCTCCTTATTCAAAACAAAATCTGCATTATTTTACTTTTCGTTGTTTGATCATTACAAATTTTTACTTTTTCCTCTCATACAGTAATACTAGTTCTTGGTATTTGTTAGGAAATTTTTTATTATCTCTTAACGAATTTGTATACTCAAGTTGAAATATGAGAGTATTATAAGTTTAATCCAGTCCAAAAGTTTGTAACGTATAGAACCGACCCTCAAATGAAAAAAGGTGGATATATTTTTTATTTATAACAAAGAACGCCTGGACTTACTATCTTTCTCCAATACGAGAAGTCGTTAAAACACGTGGTGAAGAATATTGACCGATAAATTCGAACGGCTCAAGAAACGGTAAAAATGTCTTCACCTAACTTAAGGAAGTTACTATAACTGAAGTAATCATTCTGCCACAGATTCAGAATTTTGTACACATTAGTTTTGAGTTAAAGCAAAGATCGAGTTTCCTAGTCAGTAAAATCTCTTTACTCCTTGCGGAATCTTCCATACAAAAAATCGTTAAGACTAAGTTTTGAACGCTTCAAGCAAGTATTTTTTTAATTTTGTACATTTTCTTAATTTTTAAATGGTTTTAGGTAAAAGGATAAATATGGTAGAAATAGAGTGAGTCCTTCCTGCACTTCTCGTGTGAAAGTCCTTGGAAAAGGAATATATTATTTTCGGTGACCACCTAATTCCAGATATGAAATGAAACACTGATTATATTTTCTTTTAGTTTGGAATAGCATTTATTATAGCATCCTGTATAAAAAGACAAATTACACACGTGTTCGTTGTTTTACTTTAGTTCTAACTATAATGCAAATCGCATTTAAGTATTTCATCTAGAGTGTCATACGATTGTCTGGGTGGCTTAGTGGCTAGAGCACTTGCCTTCGGTGCAACTTGTACCAGGTTCGATCTGCTTGGCGACAAGTAATTTTCGAAAATGGGATTGGGTTCCGGACTACTAGTTCACTCAGCTACCTGAGTTAAAATCGGGGTTATAACCACGGACGAGCGTGTGACTGACCACTTCACCTCCTAGTGTTCCGTTGGTCTCGTAATGAGGTAACTCGAGCATTACTTCAAACATACAGATTCAAAATTTCAAGACCATAGGTCAAGGCGTTGAGTTATAATGTTAACGGACAGATGGGCGGGCGACGGACGTCAAGCGCATTTAGAGATCTTATCCCCAAATAAGCACAAAATAATATATAACTTTTTTTGGTATGAGGCTTTGATCTAAGCGTTACAAGCTTTTGAGCTGGATTAAACTTATATTATGCTCTCTTTGTAATCTACGAGTATGTATGTATGCTTTACAGATGCATGGTATTTTATTATATAAGTATGTACATATTTACCTATGATCTGGTACGATTCTTTAACTGAAATCTCGGTGAAATACCAGAAACGAGTAGCTTTATCAAATGCGTACTTTTTTGATAAACACCAAATTTCAATATTTCGTCAAAAACAAAAATAATGCAAAAAAATTAATGAGAAGGCTATATTGTTGTGAACTCAAGAGAGACTAGTCATCGAAAAGATTTCTTTCGATGTAAACCATTTGTACAGAAATGGATATTTTAATAAATATTTCTTTTATAACTACAGTTGCATGTTCGAAATGGCCCAAATATAACGTTATTTTGCTACACCATTGGATCAAAGATCCAAGCCTTTCAGGTTACCATGACAATCAATAAAATACTGCTTCATAATTATTTCACGTGTGTTTTTGACTCGTTTTTGATCCTTTGGTTTCTATTTTTTCGCGCTTTTGCACCGAGGTGTCCTATCCTTAGTTACCTGATCTAAGAGACAACCTATCCCAGCAAGTTTTTGAGACAACATTAATAATGCGACAATTTGAGATACAATACTCTTATCGCATTGCAAATTGTAAGTGTATGTCTTTAGGTGTATCTCATATTGGACAATCACAAATCGCATAGAGACCTATATTTTCAAATATCATATTGCGATCAGCAAGTATATTCAATGATTTTACTTGCGATTATGACAAATGACAAACGTTTGTCTTTTGTTGACGTAAAAACTTAAAAAAAAAAGTTTATTGTGAGTTTTATTCCCAACCGACAAGTGCTTATGAAAAGTGAATATCCTGGTAAGTCAAACTAGGTTAATGTCTTTTATACCTCGTTCACGTGGTGAACGACGTATCGCTACGGAGCACTTCGTTGTACCAGGTGAACACACGAAATTTTATTACGGAGTGGTTTTTCTACAACGATGCAAAACCGCATAGTGTAGTGTAGTGGATTAGCTTATCCTGCCACAAGAACACTTGTCATTGCGCTTCGTAGCACTTTTCTTGTCAAATGTCAAACAACTAGATTGGATTTTCTCTGCGATTTTACTTTAGCCCCTTTAATGATTAAATTTCGCTGAATAATAAAAGAAAAAAATATATTTAAGAAATAAAACGACGAATGTAACAGTTTTTTCTAATAAAAGAACTACCTCTTGTGATAGTTGTCAACAAAAAATTAGAGTGCGAAACGTCAATTCACTTCACGTGAACACTCATATATCAACCGGATTTCATAATACGCTACACTACCCTACCACGTGAACGATGTAATAGAAAACTTATTATATATTTCATTTCAGATCATTGTTGTGGGTGACGTTTAAGATTAATATAATTTTTAATTTTTTTTTAAAAAGTGACTTAGAATTTTTCCTGTTTTACTTTATTAGTAATAATACAGTATTGTTATTGATTTTAAAAAAAAAAAAATTTGCTACCCTCAAAATTTTTTTGTGTACATTTCATGACTAGTAGACACGAAAAAAGCAATAAAAATTTTCACTCCGTCTGTCCGCCGTACGCCGTACGTCGACCGCCAAAATCCTTTGAAGGCTCGTAGCTCTCAAACCAGTAAAGCTATTAAATTTCTAGGAATAGACTGGGTAGACCCCTTAAATTGACATTATTTTCAGGGGTGGGGGTGTGAGGGGGAAGGTGGGGGAAGCGTTTTAGACGAAAAATTTTGGTTTCTAGATCTCAGCAACCGCTTATGTTAGGAGACTGAAACTTGGAATTTCTATAAAGCTTTGATAGTGGACCCATTTGCAAAAAAATTGATGATATGGGTGAAGGGGTGTGGGAGTGGAGGGGGAAGCAATGCGTCCGAAACGCAAAAAAAGTGGAGATCTACACATTCTAAAATCTATATCTCCTAAACCGTTAATAGCAAGCAATTAAAACTTAACAAATATCTGTAGTTATACTAGGAGAGTAGATTGAAACAAAATTTTTGGGTGGGGGTGGTAGCGTACGGGGGTGGGGGGTGAAATACTTAACATTACGATATCTCCCAAACCAAAGGCACCAGAAAAACAAAATTCGGTTTGGATATAAAGTTTAATAAATAAAGATTGCTCAAAGTAAAATCTTTGAAGGGGGCGGGGGAGTACGTAAGTGGAGGGGATAAGAATTTTTCAAAAATAACACGTTTCATATCTCAATAACAGTGCAGGATGGATGCTTCAAATTTTTACCAGAAGTAGGCCTAATAAAACCCTAGTGGGGAAAAAAAATTTGGGGGTGTGGGTGTAGAGGTTGAGGGTGGGGAAGGGTGAGAAAGAAAAAGTTCCGATGCTTATATCTTAAGAATCTATAGTGATAGGAAGCTGAAACTTGGTATTTAGATAGAGCTATAGTAGTGGCATGGTGGAAAAATAAATTTTTTCTTAGGGGTAGGTTGGTACGGTGGTGGGGGATGTTTTTCCTAACTTTAGAACGGCTTATGCTAGGAAGTTGAAACTCGGTACGTATTTGTAAATTAACCAGAAAAGTAATTCTGATAAAAAAAAATTCGAATATTCATTGGCGTTCAGAAGGGGGGGGCAAAAAAAATTATAAGCATATATCAAATGCATATATTTTCACGATTTTCGTCATATCTACTAGGTCTTTCAAAATATTGAATTCATTTTTATTCTACGGATTCTTCATATGAATACCTAGAATGTGTTTTCAAGATTTTTTGAAATTCGACCCCTAAGAGGGTGTAAACTGGTTGTATACTTTTTCATGAATTCTACCATGTTTCTCAGGTCAGATCAGATATCGAATATCTTTTCACTTCCCCAGGCTTGTTTAATAATCACCTATTTTTAAGTTTTTTATTTTTCAACCTCTAGACCGCATTCCGGAATATGACCCAATTATTTAATTCATATGTTACACCCTTTTCTAACCGCTTTTTGTTAGGTTTTCAGTCACATAGTAACATATGCCGCATCCCCGAATAAACCACGTTCCGAACTTGTGCCGAAAAAATAATAAAGTTGCGCCTGTTGGCAGATTTTTTTTTTCCTGGATTAGTTACGCTTTTTTTTTATTTTTAAGGAATAATTGTTTACTTTTTTTTGCTGTATAATAAACTTTAATACATATAATTGTATATAAATTAAACGTTGTATTTTTATCCAAAAAAAACTTTCATCTCATTTTTGGATCGTAGACCTTGTGTCGTGCATCTGCTATTACTCGAATCCTTCACTGCATTTACCATTTATCCCCAAAAAATATCATTGTATAATAATACGACTGCACACATCGCAACGCTAATCGCGCTAGAGTTTTATTGCTCTTATCGAGATGCGATTAACTATCAATATGGGCATTGGGGTATTCTTGCGATTATCGCAATGCGATGGACTGCCGTTAATCGCAGTGGGGTAAAAAAAAAAAAAAAAAATTATTATACGACATATATTAGCTCTTAATATTCCTAATATTGTATAAAGACCTATGTATATAGTAACTACGATCCGCACGAGCTTAGCTTATGGATTAAATAAAATAAATTATTATTATTATTATTATACTCTTGCGTTTACCCCAATGAGATGAACGAGCGATAATCGCATAAAGGTATGCTGTCGATTTTCGCAGTGTGTTGTCCTTGCGATATGGCTTGCAAATGGACAAAGTTAATCGCAAGATACGGCTTGCGATAAATTTGAGATCGAGAGAATATTCTATTTGAGAACTTTATATTCCTCGCATTTGTTGGGCTAATTCTCACAAAATTTTTTTCCACAGACATATTTTATTAAAAAAAATTATTTGTTTTTCAAAACCGGTTGTTTCATTTTTTTTTTTTAACTCAATCAACCGGCTACTTTAATTGTGCGATGTGTGGAGTGCTTGTTTTACGAATTGTTTGCGTGCAGTCAAACACTTCACACTCCACATATCAACCAAACGGGAGACCTTAATGCTATGTACAGACTACGAGATTGACGCGTTTAAATCGAGTTAAATGCGCTGAAAACACATCCCGAAGGCGATTACGAAAAAACGTAGCTAGGACGCATTTTACCGAAAACATATACTGCGACCCTCGCGGAAATCGAAGTAAATTTTGGAAGAAAGTTTGAAATGCTATAGAAACTCAATTTTGTGCTTGTGCAACGACTGCATTAGCTAATAAACTCCCTTTTCATTACTGGTACACAAACTTGTTTGTTTCAAAGAATTTAGAAGGCTTAAATTTGCTAATGAAACGCACCTGAATATCTACTTGTCAAAACAAATCACATCAAGCTATAAAAATAAAATGAGTATAAAAATAAAATGAGTATAAAAATAAAATGAGTTGCCTAGTCTGAACACTACTTTTTTTACGTGTTAAGGGCTTATGCGGGTCTTGACACTTCAAAAAGATCATTTTTTGAGAGATTTAAAGCGCCTTGTACCTATTAAACATGTCTTTACCGGCAACCCGAACACGGTCACCGAGCATTTCAGGTATGCCTACAAAAAAGCGGAAGCTCAGACCCGAGATTCCAGAATTTGACTCAGACAGGAACAAAAGGATGAACTGGTACTTGCAGTTGCAGCAAAACCTTCACTGTATGGGCTTGGAATCGATGATTCCATGTATTCCATTTTCTCTGTTTTATTTCTCTTTAAAATTTTAAACGCGTTTTTCTCAAAACTGCTTTTTTGAAGCCGGTAGTCAAAATATCTCAGAATCTAATATACTGATCAGCTTGAAATTTAGACATGATGGCTTGTGCTTGACCGAAGGATTTTTTTTATCTTCATTACATTTTATAAGCCAATTATGGCCAAAATTTATGGAAAAATGACATTTTTCGTAGAAAACGCTACCAAAAATTAAACTTTCAATTTTTAAAAAAATCCTTCGTTCAAGCACAAGCCATATTCACATACTAACAGGAAAATTTTGGTTTCTTGATTTCTGATAAAAATAAGTCGATTTACGGTGACTACCGTGAGGGCACTTTTTTTTGCATGGTCAACTTCACGAGACTCTCCATGGCAGATTTTATATACAATAAATGAAATTTGTACAATTCTTGTATCTTTTAAAAAAATTCAAAAAAACATACTTCTTTTTGGCCTTCTAGACCCGCATAAGCCCTTAAATTTACCTACTTAAATGCGTTTGAAACTCATAGTCTGAACATAGCGTAAGGCTCCATGTGCACGTTAAATGCGGTTTAGATGATTTATGACTGCTTTCTTGCCAATATTTCACGTTAATGGCAACAAAAAAACAAAATAAAATTACTCCACTTTATTAGCTTAGATTTTATATACAATAAATTAAATTTGTACAATTCTTGTATCTTTTAAAAACATTCAAGAAAACATACTTCTTTTTGGCCTTCTAGACCCGCATAAGCCCTTAAATTTACCTACTTAAATGCGTTTGAAACTCATAGTCTGAACATAGCATAAGGCTCCATGTGCACGTTAAATGCGATTTAGATGATTTATGACTGCTTTCTTGCCAATATTTCACGTTAATGGCAACAAAAAAAACAAAATAAAATTACTCGACTTTATTAGCTGGTATGTAAACTAGGTCGTGTCTAGAGAAAAAATTCAAAACTGTATTTGAAAAAAATGCTATTAGAACAACAACCCTTAACATTTTTTAAAATGCGTAAATTCTTTCTTATACGCATATTACCTAATTTTTGAATAATTAACATGTCCAGGATTTTGTCCTTTATCCTTGAATATCTCAAAATGCGCTTGATTTTTTTTTATAATTTATAGGTTACATATACTATTTCATACAACATACCAAAAACTTAACTTGGGATCTCGATGGCATCGGGATCAAAAAAATCGAAGAACATCAGTACTTCTCAATTATGTTATAACTGTTATTTGTCTATAACATAATTGAAAAGCACTGATGTTCTTCGATTTTTTTTCTCCGATCCCCTTGAGATCCCAAGTTAATTTTTAAAAAAAAATTTTGTGTTTTCAAAACCAGCATAACCTACAATATATATATAAAAAAAAACGCATTTTGAGATATTCAAGGATAAAGTACAAAATCCTTTTTCTTGAAAAAAAACTTTGAGGGATTATTTTTATTCGTATTTTTTTTATACTACAGACATTTTTAAATAAAAATCTTTAAAATAAGCCATACTTTATTATTTTAGGATTAAAACTACCAGAGATATGAATTTTCAAAGAAAGCTTGACCACTTTTTATGCGAAATCCTTAACATACTATAACTACTAAAAAAAAATGAGATAGAAACAAAAAATTTAAATTACATTTTTTTTTCACTAATTCTTCGAGTAGATAAATTTTCAAAAGAATCGGCGATGGTAAGGTTACACTTTTGGCGATTCTTGATGGAATGACCCTTTTTTCTTTTTATAAAGGAAATTGAGAAGCACTGATGTTCTTATATATTTTTTACCCCGATCCCATTGCGATCCCAAGTTGATTTTTTGATATGTTTTGAAAAACAGTATAATACACAAAATATAAAGAAATGAAAAAATAGATAAAACGGTATTTTGAGATATTCAAGGATTAAGGACAAAATCGTTATCCTTGAAAAAAATTTTAAGGATAAATTTGATTTGTATTTTTCTTATTTTTCGACAGCCTTCCCCTTTAAAATAAGTCCTATTTTATTATTCTATGACAAAAACTAACAGAGATATGAATTTTCAAAGAGGACTTGGATACCATTTTTGCGAAATCTTTAACATACTATAACTAACAAAAAAATGAGATAGAAAAAAAAATTGAAATTAAATTTTTTTTTCACTAGTTCTCCAAGCAAAAAAAATTTCAAAAGAATCGGCCATGGTAAGGTCACAAAATTGGCCTTTTTTTTGCGATTTTTGATGGAATGACCCTATAGAAATGTTAACGTACTTTTTATTGTTGCTTCCTCTCCCACACATTACTATATTCTTTCATGGTTTCTATACTTCATTTTATAACACACCATACATTATATAGATCGTATTAATGGGATCCGAATCCCAACCATTAAAACGCCTCCGTTTTACTATAATTCTCCCATCTTGCCCTGATTTTACAGTTCAAACAATATTAGCCCTTATCATGAACTATCATTTTACTTAAATGCTCCAGTAATAGGCCTACAACAAAATTCATTTGATGCATGGGAAGAAATGAAATCAGTTTACCCGAAACTCTACAACGTGGCAAGGAAATACTCCCTTGGAACATCTGTACCGCCTTAGCGCCTATTTTTTAAATCCGGAGCGACTGCAACTGAGAAGAGAAATAGGCTGACAACCAAAAGATTGTCTAAGGCCCGTTCCTACAGTTACATACTAAATAGAACTTTAACTGACATATTTTCATACCAAACTTTCAGTTAAAGTTCCGGTTAGAATTTACCTGACGATCGTAGGAACGGGCCTAAGTTGTCATTTTTGAGCTCATCCCTTAAGAGTACTATCAAATAGAAATCTCATCGAAATGAATCTTCACTTTTCTGTGAAATTATAACTTAATTGAATTACTATTACATTTCCGTGAAAATAAATAACATTTATTATTATCTTCATTATTGTTTTATAAAATATGATGATATGGATCAAGAATTTGTTTTCTGTAATATGGTAACATATTGTTAGTTATAAAGGCGAAATTAACCGATTAATCGATAAATCGATTATTTTCTACAGATTTAATCGCTGATTGATTATCACATTCCGATTAATCAAATGATTGATTAATCGATTATTTCATTTAAATTGCAATCTCTTGGTACAACACTATTTTTACCTGTAAAATCAAAATTAGTTCGCTAATAGACAGCGAACGATGCAGATGTATTGTCCACGCCAAATTACAAGAACGAAAAACGATTTCAATCGATTAAAATCCTTTCAAGAAAGAAAAATCAAATTGGGATAAAAAATTGTCATATCGGACTCATGGGGTCTTAACGGCAAACTACATGTCCGCTCCTTATTCTGCTTTATATCCAACTACAATAAACGGAGTTCAGTACTTCATCTCTAGTACATATTATTTTATTTCACGCTTTTATTTTATTTCACTCTACTTCGAAGGTGTCTTTTTCGTTCATGTTCGTTTCGCAGAACACAGTACTCTACTTTAAATTTTAGTACTGTGTTCAGCGAAACGAACACGAACGAAAAAGTATAAATATTTTGCATTTGGTAATGCTTTGAGATGGATTTATTTAGGAGGGATAGAGTCGCTTTATTCGTCATATACAATAATTACTTAATTATAACATTTTTATACATTTTTAACTTAATAGTATTCTTATAACTATTCTATGCCGAGCCATTCGTCACTTGGACTGATAGCTGAAGGCTATCAATTCCTGTAGCGAATGACTGGGTACAGCATGTCTTATCCTACCGAAATAACATGACTATTATAATATAACCACTAACCACAGCTAAAATTCAGAACTTTTTTATTTGCTTTATTTTTTCGCTTCTATCAATGCAAATTTATTGCCATTCAATATTCTTGAATGTTTTCATTCAAAACAGTGGTTTCTTAAATTCAAAAAGTCAATGTTATCTGCATACAGCTTTCAAATTTGACAGATGGTAGAGAAGAAGAACATACACTTACTCCCGACTCAGTGTACCAAAGTATACACTAAGTACACTACCCTCGCCAAAAAGAACAGCCACCTCTGACGTCATACCAGCAAAAATAACGGAAAAAGTGTAGAAAGTGCAAGCAAAAAGAACAAACCTAATGTTAGGTCTGTTTTTCTTGCATACAATTTCTACACTAGGTTACAATTTTTGTCCTAATGCTTTTTGTAGTGTAGAAACGTGACAGCTAAAATTCCGAATTTTTTTATTTGCTTTATTCCTTCACTTTTATCAATGCAAATTTATTACCATTCAATATTCTTGCATGTATTCATTCAAAAAAGACGTCCGCCCAGCTGGCCCCCCCACTTCCTCCAAACTTAATAAAAAAATTACAGAATTATGCGCTATTTATGCGCTCTGCAAAACACTAAGTAAAAATTTTTGCGCTCCTTTCGTTTAGTAAGGATAAATAATTTAAAGGTGGGGGGGGCTGAGTGGGCGGCAAGCTAGCCCCCCCACCCCTAAAATATGAAAAAATTTAAAAAATAAATATACAGGAATTATGCGCTATTTATGCGTTCTCAGAATTCATTACAACTGATTTTTGCGCTATGTCCTTTCAAGGACCTCCCATACAAATCGCAGGTCGAGATTCTACAAAAGCAAAAATTTCACCAAATAACTATACCAGCTAAATCTATGATTTATGCGCTCTTAGAATCCGCTATTCGCGATTTTCGCACTGCGTCCTTTCAAGGACCTCCCATACAAGTCGTCAATTCAGCAGCAGTAAAACAGAAATGCCTACTCGATTAATGTGAAATCGTACTAAGTAATCATGCACGATCGATACATGATTTATGCGCTCCCGGAATTTGGTAAATTTGATTTTTGCGCTCCCGGAATTTGGTAAATTTGATTTTTGCGCTATGTCCTTTCAAGGACCTCCCATACAAATAGCAGGTCGAGATTCTACAAAAGCAAAAATTTCACAAAATAACTATACCAGCTAAATCTATGATTTATGCGCTCTTAGAATCCGCTATTCGCGATTTTCGCACTGCGTCCTTTCAAGGACCTCCCATACAAGTCGTCAATTCAGCAGCAGTAAAACAGAAATGCCTACTCGATTAATGCGAAATCGTACTAAGTAATCATGCACGATCGATACATGATTTATGCGCTCCCGGAATTTGGTAAATTTGATTTTTGCGCTATGTCCTTTCAGGGACCTCCCATACAAATCGCAGGTCGAGATTCTACAAAAGCAAAAATTTCACCAAATAACTATACCAGCTAAATCTATGATTTATGCGCTCTTAGAATCCGCTATTCGCGATTTTCGCACTGCGTCCTTTCAAGGACCTCCCATACAAGTCGTCAATTCAGCAGCAGTAAAACAGAAATGCCTACTCGATTAATGCGAAATCGTACTAAGTAATCATGCACGATCGATACATGATTTATGCGCTCCCGGAATTTGGTAAATTTGATTTTTGCGCTCCCGGAATTTGGTAAATTTGATTTTTGCGCTATGTCCTTTCAAGGACCTCCCATACAAATAGCAGGTCGAGATTCTACAAAAGCAAAAATTTCACAAAATAACTATACCAGCTAAATCTATGATTTATGCGCTCTTAGAATCCGCTATTCGCGATTTTCGCACTGCGTCCTTTCAAGGACCTCCCATACAAGTCGTCAATTCAGCAGCAGTAAAACAGAAATGCCTACTCGATTAATGCGAAATCGTACTAAGTAATCATGCACGATCGATACATGATTTATGCGCTCCCGGAATTTGGTAAATTTGATTTTCGCGCTATGTCCTTTCAAGGACCTCCCATACAACTCGCAGGTCGAGATTCTCAAAAAACAAAAATTACACCAAATACCTACACCAGCTGAATCTATGATTTATACTCTCAACATTTCCAATTCTTAAGGGATCTTAGAACTAAACATACTGCAGTGTCGATCGGCTGCAAGCCAATCGTATAATACCTTAGATGATACAGAACTCCGATTTATATTGTAGCTGGGGATGAAGTAAATAGTATAACGTGTGTGCATGTTGTATGTCCTTTATGAAGCAGTCCCATTAGATTGCTACTCAAAACTAAAAGACAATATTCAGGGTTCAATTTCATATCTTGAACTGGAAAAAAATCCTTTTTGAAGGTCTTTCATATGGGAGGTGGAGCAAGGACTCACTCGATTACTTCCATATTCATCCTTTTCCTTGGAACCATTCAAAAATTATTATGCATAAAATTTCAAATTCGTAGCTTGAAGCGTTCAAAAGTTATCGGAAAATATTGTTGAACACGTGTCTTAAGGATTTTTTGTATGGAAGGTACCAGAAAGAGTAAAAGGATTTCGCTGACTAGTAAACTCGAACTTTGTTTTCACTCAAAACTAATTTGTACAAAATACTGAATTCGTAGCTAAGCGATAGCTTGAGTTATAGTGAGTTTCGTGAATTGAATGAAGATATTTTAACAGGATATTTGTGTTGCGGCCACTCGAAGGACTAGCAGAATTTTCTTTATAATCATACATTTAGCTACAACTCTTGGAAAACTAACACATACAAAATTTCAAAAACGTAAGTAAAGCTCTTCTGAAGCTATCGACCAATATTCTTGAACAAGGACACTTTGTATAAGATTTTTAGAAACAAATGATTGTTCGTATTAATTTCGAGAACACGCACAAAATGGCATTTTAAGTGATAGTGGAAGGAGAAATTTAATAAGACAACTTGAACGACTTTTCCGAAAAAATTTCGGGGCAAACTTCGGAAAGTCTGATAAAGGTGCAGTAGCGCAAGCTGCAGTGAATTTGTTCCCATCTCCAAAAGTTCCAATGTTTATATCTTAAGAACCTGAAATGATATAAACCTTAAACTTGGTATTTAGGTAGAGCTATAGTAGCGGCATGTTGGAAAAATATAATTTTTTTTAGGGGTAGTATGGTACGGAGGTGGGGGGTGATTTCCTAACTATAGAACGGCTTATGCTAGAAAGTTGAAACTTGGTGTGTATATGAAAATCAACTATGAAAGCAAATTTGATGAAAAAAAAATTTAAATATCCATTGGCGTTCAGAAGGGGGGCAAAAATTATGATCAATGAAAATAGAATGCATATTTTTCCACAATTTTCATCATATCTACTAGCTCGTCTTAAATATTGAATTTAATTTCATTGTACGGATTCTTCGTATGAATACCTAGAAAGTGTTTTCAAGGCTTTTTTAAATTTGACCCCTAAGAGGGTGTAAAGTGGTTGTATACTTTTTCATGAATTTGATCATATCTCTCAGGTCTGATCAGATATCGAATATTTTTTCACTACCCCTGGCTAGTTTAATAATCACCTATTTTTCAGTTTTGTCTTTTTCAACCTCTAGACTGCATCCCGGAATATGACCCAATTATATAATTCATATGTTATACCCAATTCTAACCGCTTCCCGAACTTTTTGTTAGGTTTTCAGTCACATAGTAACATACACCGCATCCCCGAATTGAACACGTTCCAAACTTCTGCCGGAAAAATAATAAAGTTGCGCCCAGACTGTTGGCAGATTTTTTAATTTAAAATACGACAACAATTTAAAAAGATTATATTCATTAATTCAACATTTTTTGTATGGGTTACACCTCCCAAAAATACCAACTATGTACATTAGGGTGGCCCTTAATAAAAAAATGTTTTCTCTCACCCCTTCAATTGACTCGAAATACTAAAAAATGATTTTTAAAAGTGAAATCCGCTCTTAATTTTAATATTAACCCGTGCCTCCAAGGTCCTTTCTAGGAGTTAAGGGGCACAACCAGTTTAACCGCACAACCAGTTTAACCGCACAACCAGTTTGAAAATTGGAAAAAATCTATTTTTATTTACATATTTCTAGAGTGCATACCTTCAAGAATAACACACCAAATTTTCTAGTGTGTATCTTAAATGGTTTTTGAGCTACAGCCTCCTGAAGAGTAGCCGATCATCAAAATGAAAACAATAATTTTATCTTTAAACGTGTTTTTCTCGTGATCGGCTACTCTTCAGGAGGCTATAGCTCAAAAACCATTTAAGATACACACTTGAAATTTTTGTGTGTTATTCTTGAAGGTATACACTATAGAAATATGTAAAAAAAAAACAATTTTCACTTCAAGGAGCCTACCCCGTCTATTCGTAAAAAAAATTTCTATTTAATATCTCAAAGCGTTTGGGAGCTACGAGCCTCCAAACGAGTTTGCGTACGGCGTACGGCGGACAGACGGACTGAAAATTTTTGTTGCTTTTTTCGTGAAACGTGAAAATAAAAATTTTCAGGGTAGCAAATTTTTTTTAATCTCTAATAAAGTATTTATATGCCAGCATTGTATCCATCATTAGAATAAAAACTATGAACTATGAAAAAAAAATGCCATTTTGTGCGTGTTCTCGAAATTAATACGAACAATCATTTGTTTCTAAAAAATCTTTTAGAGTCTAAAAAGTGTAAGAAAATTATGATATTTATTAAAAATTAATATATTAATAAAATAAAAATATGTAACGCATCGAACCAAGCCTCGGACGAAAAAAATTTATATATTATTTTTTGTTTATTTGGGGCCAAAAACCTCAAATCCGCTTGACGTCCGTCCGTCCGTCTGTCTGTCCGTGAACACGATAACTCAAGAACGTCTTCACCTAGGATCTTGTAATTTTGAATCTGGGTGTTTGGTTGAATTTGTAAGGCAAGGCAAGGGCAAAATCGTCCTACTCCTTCGGGTAGCTCCCATACAAAGTGTCCTTGTTCAAGAACATTGGTCGATAGCTTCAGAAGAGCTTTACTTACGTTTTTGAAATTTTGTATGTGTTAATTTTCCAAGAGTTGTAGCTAAATGTATGATTATAAAGAAAATTCTGCTAGTCCTTCGAGTGGCCGCAACACAAATATCCTGTTAAAATATCTTCATTCAATTCACGAAACTCACTATAACTCAAGCTATCGCTTAGCTACGAATTCAGTATTTTGTACAAATTAGTTTTGAGTGAAAACAAAGTTCGAGTTTACTAGTCAGCGAAATCCTTTTACTCTTTCTGGTACCTTCCATACAAAAAATCCTTAAGACACGTATTCAACAATATTTTCCGATAACTTTTGAACGCTTCAAGCTACGAATTTGAAATTTTATGCATAATAATTTTTGAATGGTTCCAAGGAAAAGGATGAATATGTAAGTAATCGAGTGAGTCCTTGCTCCACCTCCCATATGAAAGACCTTCAAAAAGGATTTTTTTCCAGTTCAAGATATGAAATTGAACCCTGAATATTGTCTTTTAGTTTTGAGTAGCAATCTAATGGGACTGCTTCATAAAGGACATACAACATGCACACACGTTATACTATTTACTTCATCCCCAGCTACAATATAAATCGGAGTTCTGTATCATCTAAGGTATTATACGATTGGCTTGCAGCCGATCGACACTGCAGTATGTTTAGTTCTAAGATCCCTTAAGAATTGGAAATGTTGAGAGTATAAATCATAGATTCAGCTGGTGTAGGTATTTGGTGTAATTTTTGTTTTTTGAGAATCTCGACCTGCGAGTTGTATGGGAGGTCCTTGAAAGGACATAGCGCGAAAATCAAATTTACCAAATTCCGGGAGCGCATAAATCATGTATCGATCGTGCATGATTACTTAGTACGATTTCGCATTAATCGAGTAGGCATTTCTGTTTTACTGCTGCTGAATTGACGACTTGTATGGGAGGTCCTTGAAAGGACGCAGTGCGAAAATCGCGAATAGCGGATTCTAAGAGCGCATAAATCATAGACTTAGCTGGTATAGTTATTTGGTGAAATTTTTGCTTTTGTAGAATCTCGACCTGCGATTTGTATGGGAGGTCCTTGAAAGGACATAGCGCGAAAATCAAATTTACCAAATTCCGGGAGCGCATAAATCATGTATCGATCGTGCATGATTACTCAGTACGATTTCGCATTAATCGAGTAGGCATTTCTGTTTTACTGCTGCTGAGTTGAGGACTTGTATGGGAGGTTTTTGAAAGGACGCAGTGCGAAAATCGCGAATAGCGGATTCTAAGAGCGCATAAATCATAGATTTAGCTGGTATAGTTATTTGGTAAAATAGTTGCTTTTGTAGAATCTCGACCTGCGATTTGTATGGGAGGTCCTTGAAAGGACATAGCGCGAAAATCAAATTTACCAAATTCCGGGAGCGCATAAATCATGTATCGATCGTGCATGATTACTCAGTACGATTTCGCATTAATCGAGTAGGCATTTCTGTTTTACTGCTGCTGAATTGAGGACTTGTATGGGAGGTCCTTGAAAGGACGCAGTGCGAAAATCGCGAATAGCGGATTCTAAGAGCGCATAAATCATAGATTTAGCTGGTATAGTTATTTGGTGAAGTTTTTGCTTTTGTAGAATCTCGACCTGCGATTTGTATGGGAGGTCCTTGAAAGGACATAGCGCGAAAATCAAATTTACCAAATTCCGGGAGCGCATAAATCATGTATCGATCGTGCATGATTACTCAGTACGATTTCGCATTAATCGAGTAGGCATTTCTGTTTTACTGCTGCTGAATTGAGGACTTGTATGGGAGGTCCTTGAAAGGACGCAGTGCGAAAATCGCGAATAGCGGATTCTAAGAGCGCATAAATCATAGATTTAGCTGGTATAGTTATTTGGTGAAATTTTTGCTTTTGTAGAATCTCGACCTGCGATTTGTATGAGAGGTCCTTGAAAGGACATAGCGCAAAAATCAAATTTACCAAATTCCGGGAGCGCATAAATCATGTATCGATCGTGCATGATTACTCAGTACGATTTCGCATTAATCGAGTAGGCATTTCTGTTTTACTGCTGCTGAATTGAGGACTTGTATGGGAGGTCCTTGAAAGGACGCAGTGCGAAAATCGCGAATAGCGGATTCTAAGAGCGCATAAATCATAGATTTAGCTGGTATAGTTATTTGGTGAAATTTTTGCTTTTGTAGAATCTCGACCTGCGATTTGTATGGGAGGTCCTTGAAAGGACATAGCGCAAAAATCAAATTTACCAAATTCCGGGAGCGCATAAATCATGTATCGATCGTGCATGATTACTTAGTACGATTTCACATTAATCGAGTAGGCATTTCTGTTTTACTGCTGCTGAATTGAGGACTTGTATGGGAGGTCCTTGAAAGGACGCAGTGCGAAAATCGCGAATAGCGGATTCTAAGAGCGCATAAATCATAGATTTAGCTGGTATAGTTATTTGGTGAAATTTTTGCTTTTGTAGAATCTCGACCTGCGATTCGTATGGGAGGTCCTTGAAAGGACATAGCGCAAAAATCAAATTTACCAAATTCCGGGAGCGCACAAATCATGTATCGATCGTGCATGATTACTTAGTACGATTTCGCATTAATCGAGTAGGCATTTCTGTTTTACTGCTGCTGAATTGACGACTTGTATGGGAGGTCCTTGAAAGGACGCAGTGTGAAAATCGCGAATAGCGGATTCTAAGAGCGCATAAATCATAGATTTAGCTGGTATAGTTATTTGGTGAAATTTTTGCTTTTGTAGAATCTCGACCTGCGATTTGTATGGGAGGTCCTTGAAAGGACATAGCGCGAAAATCAAATTTACCAAATTCCGGGAGCGCATAAACCATGTATCGATCGTACATGATCACTTAGTACGATTTCGCATTAATCGAGTAGGTATTTCTGTTTTACTGCTGCTGAATTGACGACTTGTATGGGAGGTCCTTGAAAGGACGCAGTGCGAAATTTCGAATAGCGGATTCTAAGAGCGCATAAATCATAGATTTAGCTGGTATAGTTATTTGGTGAAATTTTTGCTTTTGTAGAATCTCGACCTGCGATTTGTATGGGAGGTCCTTGAAAGGACATAGCGCGAAAATCAAATTTACCAAATTCCGGGAGCGCATAAATCATGTATCGATCGTGCATGATCACTTAGTACGATTTCGCATTAAACGAGTAGGCATTTCTGTTTTACTGCTGCTGAATTGACGACTTGTATGGGAGGTCCTTGAAAGGACGCAGTGCGAAAATCGCGAATAGCGGATTCTAAGAGCGCATAAATCATAGATCTAGCTGGTATAGTTATTTGGTGAAATTTTTGCTTTTGTAGAATCTCGACCTGCGATTTGTATGAGAGGTCCTTGAAAGGACATAGCGCAAAAATCAGTTGTAATGAATTCTGAGAGCGCATAAATAGCGCATAATTCCTGTGTATTTTTTTTGTTGAATTTTTACATTTTTTAGGGGGGGGGGGCTAGCTTGCGGCCCACTCAGCCCCCCCACCTTTTAATGATTTATCCTTACTAAACGAAAGAAGCGCAAAAATTTTTTTTTGGTGTTTTGCAGAGCGCATAAATAGCGCATAATTCTGTAATTTTTTCATTAAGTTTGGAGGAAGTGGGGGGCCAGCTGGGCGGACGTTCAAAAAAGTAGTGACATAAATTCAAAAAGTCAATTTTATCTGCATACAGCCATTAATTTTGACAGATGGTAAAGAAGACCCAGTTGGTCGCGTCTGCGAGAATCTCGCAGATTTCTCGGAGACATTTCGACTTGTCTGAGAGATTCTTCGAGACGGCTTATGGACAAAATACACGGTATCGAGACAAATGCTCCCCGACATTTCAAAGACATGTCTGCAAATGTCTCGATAGCAAATTTTTGTTTAGCGTAGCGGCGCCACCTGTTTGATGAGAGCATTGTGAGAGTGTTGTGAGAGTGTAGTGATAAAAGCTCGTACTCTCTCAAGTTGATGAATATTTCGCGGAGATTGACATCGGCTGGAAATAAGAAAGGGGGTTATAAAATGAAACGTGCAGGCAGGGGCGAAGTTACCTTACTGCAATATAATAAATATAAAAAACTAGTAACGTAGTGTCCATGATTTCCAATCACTTCACATCACGCTTGTGTCGTTTTATTGTAACCGCTTTAGAGAAAGAAACTTGAACTGTAACTTTTCGCGTATTTAATTTTCATCGTGTAAGTCGCGGATGACACTTGCAGCGCTCGGAGTGATGCGGCTGTTTTTTTGCATTACAAATAGATCGTGGTGGGAGCACATGTCACAGTCAGCTGATGAAAATGTGTCTATCATATCTGGTAGTTTTTTAGGGCGGTTCGTGTATATTTTTACGATTCGGAGCTCGGTGAATTTTCGATTCTCTCTTAATTTCATTATGAAAGACATGATAAAGATTGATGGCGATCGGTTTGGTTGATAATAAGGTGCTCATTTCCGGTTCTACATTTCGAAAATCATGGGCTCATTCTCGCACAACGAAGTCAGAAAATAAACAATTTTTCCATATGAATGGGAGATTTAAACTTCGAAATAACTTCTCAAATGTTTAATATTCTAGGAAAAAGAAATATGAAATAATTATTAAATTACTTGAAAAGAGCGTAGACCGTTTTTTCAATACTTTTTTCTTTTATTTTAGCACTTTAAATTGATTTCTTTTTTGTTTTTGATATGTTATGATACATATGTCCTTCTTATTCAATTATAACAATAAATAAATTTAAGTTCACTTGAAGTAATATTTTGCTGTAGGACCCTCTTATTTGAGCTCAATCTCAATTTTGTCTGAAAATAACATGCAACTGCCACTTTCTGTGTAGCATATATAGTTCCGAAATTTGCCACCAGAGCACATGGTATATTTGTCAATAGGTACATTCCTATGTACATTTCATCTAATGGTATAAACACAATTGAGACGAAGTTCGCCAGCGGCGAGCGAATTTCGTCGCAGAAGTTCACTGTCGCTATGGTATAAACACAATTCAGACGAACTTCGCAAGCCGCGAGCGAATTTCGTCGAAGAAGTTCGTTTTCGCTAATGGAGAAATGGAATATTTTGAACTCAAGTAAACCTGTCACATTCATTTCCTTTCCTACACATTCCCATACTTTAGACTTTTTATCTACGCGCTTATATTCTGCGTGCCCTAAATCAAAAAGAATGGGCTTTGCCCGGACAGCCTCGATCAATTTTTCCTCAAAAGACATTTCGGAATCTGCAATGTAAATTAGTTCCATAAATATTTATTTATGACACATTTTATGCTTTTTACTTACCAAAGAATAGAAAAAACTACAAATCACTTTAAAAAAAAAAAAAAACCGTGTCGGAAGAAATCGTTGCGTTTCACTGTCAACAAATCTGACAGATAACACACTGACACCTGTGGCGGCGACGGCAAAATTAGAAATTAGATGTTATCCAGCGGCAACGAAATGTTCGCACAACCGCTCGCCGCCGTAATTGTGCTTCAGTACGTGTGTCGCGGTACAATTTTAAAATCTTGACAGCGAACTTCGCCGCCGCTGGCGAACTTCGTTTCAACTGTGTTTATACTATAAAGGGAATCATGCGGTAAGGTTCAGTTTTGTTGTGTCCCACAAGTAGTGCCTAAGTACACATAAATACTGATGCTGACTTTATCCCATTGTACCGTTGAATTAAGTCTGAACAAACGAAAATATTTATGAAAGCATAACGTAGTGATAAGTTCGCTAATAAATACAGCGGATTACTCAGCCGGTCAGTATTTCTTCCGCTAATTTGCCGCCGCAATCTCCTGCCGCGGCTGTAGTGTAAGCACTTATGCTATATTCTACTCCTTTATTCATCCACATCACATTCCATTGGCAATTTTCAATCTAATTGAATCGTTTCCAACACTTTAAAATTACCACCAATGGTGGCGGCATTTAAACATTACCATAAAAGATTAAAACAAAGCCGAAAAATGTAAAGGGTAATAATGGCACGCGTCTTCGCGAGCTTAGTTGAACCGTCGCAACGGAACAGTTATTCGATTTTTTTGTTATAATCGCTGAAAACAATGACTGCGTAACGTAGAGATACGATTCTCCAATGTTAATCTAATGAGTTTTCGATTCCTAAACGAACCTTACGCTTTATACTCGTATAAACTATTGCCGTTAATTGTATTCAAACGAAACAGATAATTATGTAAATCGGTTTGTAGTGTGCTCTTACAGTCTTTGATTTAATAACTCATGAAGAGTTGTAGTCGGTGGAAAGAAAAGATGGCAATTAAAATAAAGTAATCGATTAATTAATCATTTGATTAATCGGAATGTGATAATCGATTCACGATTAAATCTGTAGAAAATAATCGATTAATCGGTTAATTTCGCCCTTATAGCTAACAATATATCATCATCAATGGCGCGACAGCCCAAATCGGGCCAGGGCCTGCAGGATACATTGTCTGAAGTCATCTCGGTTCAGCGCCCGCGTCTTCCAGTTTGTGCATCTAAGAAGCGATTTGCAATCTGCGTCAACTGAATTGAATCCTCGTATCTTTTTCGCGGTTTTCCCACCGGTCGCTTGCCATGAGCTCTACCTTTCAATGTGCGCTTGAGAATTCTTCCGTCATCCATTCGCTCCACATAACCTGCCCATTGCAGCTTACGGAATTTTATAAGAGTCGATGCGGCTGGGTCGTCATAGATGTTATACAACTCGTTGTTGTACCAATACGCCATTCAGTGCCTTCTCTTACTGGTCCCAAAATTCTTCGAAGAATTCGTCGTTCAAAAGCGTCTATTGATTTTTCAGATGCTTGGGTGAGAGTCCACGTTTCACTTGCATATAGTAGCACAGGTCTTATTATGGTCTTGTATATGCGAAATTTGCTCAGCCTGTGCACTTTTTTCGATTTAAAGATCGGGAGAACCGTGAAGTATGCCTTATTTGCTAGTGTGATCCGTTGATTTACTTCGTCCCGTTCGTTGCCGTCTCTTACAAGGTGTGATCCCAAGTATGAGAAATGATCCACATGCTCCAGGTTGTAGAGTCCAAGGTCATATTTTGTCTAGTTGGCGCGCTTCTTCTTGTTTGGGTCATGATCTTGGTCTTATTCTCATGGACCCTTAGCATGACATCCTTTGCTGCTGAGTCTAGACAGTGGAAGACTTCCTTTGCGTCTGGAACAGATCTTGCCATGATGTTTACGTCATCCGCGTACACTACTAGTTGAGTGGACTTGATTCGTAGGGTACTTCTGGTATCAACGGGTACCTTTCTAATGACATATTCCAGGGCAAGGTTGAAGAGCATGGGAGCGAGTCCATCTCCCTGCTTCAGGCCGGATTCTGTTCTGAAGCTTTGGGTTAGCTCGTTTTGTATCCTTACTTGGGATTCAGTGTCTGTATTGGTAATTTTTGTTAATCGGACGAGTTTTGATGGGATTCCAAAGTCGAGCATTATTGTATATAATACATTACGATCTATACTATCGTATGCCTGTTTGAAGTTCACGAAGATCTGGTGCACGTCAATGTTATACTCTCAGCATTTTTCTAGCTCTTTTTTGACTGAGAATATCTGGTCAATAGTAGTTCGTCCGGTTCTGAAACCACCTTGGTATTCGCCGATAATACTTTCTGTATAAGGCTTTAATCGATTATGAATTACTTTCGTCAGTATTTTGTAGGATGTACACAACAATGATATGCCTCTGTAATTTTCACATCGCAGTTTATCTTCTGTCTTGTAGATTGGACATATAATGCTCTGGCGCCAGTCGTCGGGTATTTTTTCTTCAATCCAAATTTTTGTCACGATTTTGTGTAGGAGATTGGCGAGGTATGGACCGCCGGGTGATTTATGTATTTTTTGGTCGCGCAGGGATGCTTCCACTTCTCCGATAGTGGGTACCGTAGTTGATGTCTGCTCATCCGATGGTGCACTTGATGTTATAATTGGGTCGGTGGTCGTCACTCTGTTACGGTTGAGCAGCTTTTTAAAGTAGTCAACCCATCTTTGTTTAATTTGTTCTGCGTCACTAAGGATATTTCCTTCCTTGTCTTTACAGAGGTTTGTTCGTGGCTTATAGCTTTGTCTTATTTGTTTGACGGCAGTATATGCGGATCGTAGGTTATGTGACTTCATATCAGTATTTACCCGCATAATGCCACTCGACATCGATATTTCACTTTTACGAGATAGTGGTCGGAGTCGCAGTTTGCTCCGCGAAAAGATCTTACGTCTAGAATGCTGGTCGCAGCCCTTCTCTCGATCAGAACGTGGTCAATTTGATTGAAAGTGCGACCATCCGGAGATGACCACGTTCTTTTATGAATGTTGCGATGGGGAAAGCATGTTGAGCTTACAACTAAGTTTTTGCTGGTAGCGAAGTCGATTAGACGTTGTCCATTGTCATTGGTGGTGTTATGGAGACTGTGCCTTCCTGTGGTTCCTCTATGTGTCTCCTCTTGTCCAACTTTAGCATTGAAGTCTCCTAGAAGTATCTTTATGTCGTTAGATGGTAAAGAGTCAAATGTTCGTTCTAGGGTGTTGTAAAAAATGTACTTCACTGCGTCATCCTTTTCCTCTGTTGGAGCGTGACAGTTTACCAGCCATACATTGAAAATTTTTGTTTTTATGCGGATCGCACACAATCTTTCGTTTACGGGTTTGAAGTCGGTGATTAAGTTCTTAAATTTGGTATCTACCACGAAAGCTACTCCAAAGTCCCTGCTTCCCGAAGCTTTTCCACTGGTTAGTATTGTGTGTGTCCGCAAGTCATTAACCTCACTGCCAAGCCAAATCATTTCTTGGACCGCCAGAATGTTGATGTTGTATCCTGAAACTTCATTAAGAAGCTCTCGCAGTGCACCTGTTCTGTAAAGAGAGCGAACGTTCCAAGATCCAGAAGAGTAGTCCTTAATGCGTTGCCAGAGTCGTTGCCGTTGATCCAATCTTTTCCGAGGCTGTAGTCCTGCTTTCGGAACAATAGGTTTTTTTCCGGGGATGGGTTGTTAACCCAACCCCCAACCTGGAGGACCAGGTCTATAGTACATAGACGTGTGAACAACTTTCGGTTATGGTGTGCTAGAGTTCTCACAGCTATGCCGCGAGTCCAACTACACCGGTTTTTAGACCTACTTCTTGAGACGCACTTTTGTTCCTGGTCATTCAGGATGTATTCACTCGCTCCTCCTTATCTCAACCTGGGCTTGCCTGGGCGGAGCTAACAATATACCTATACCGCATTATATTTCATTACGAAGGTACCATGTAATACTTGAAGATATTGAAGAAAACCAAATCTTGATCAATAAAAATGGACATAAATTATATAGGTATTTTGGAAACGGTAATAAAGATAATAATAAATAGGATTGATTTCACAGAAATATAATAGTAATTCAAATAAGTTAAAGTATATGGTAATTGCACAGAAAAGTGGAGATTCATATCTTCTTGTTAGTACTCTTAAGCCATGAGCTCAAAAATAACATCTTAGACGATCTTTTGGTAGAAAAGATGTTCCAAGTAAAGGGGTATATTTCCTTGTCACGTTGTAGAGTTTCGGGTAAACTGATTTTATTTCTTTCCAGGCATCAAATGGATTTGGTTGTAGGACTATTACTGGAGCATTTAAGTAAAATTCATCTTCAGGCAGGTTGGATGTTGATCCTCCCTCAGGTCAAATTTGTCACCTGAAGCCGAGGTACATGTTTCGCGCGAAGTGTCGATACTTTCTGCCATATTGACATTGTCGATTTTAAGCCGAAGGTTACTTAAGGCTTGCGAACAGCAACAGGGTAAATTAAATAAATTTTCTTAAGCCTTGGATCCAATAAAGTATATGCTGGTAGTAGAAATATTTTTTTTATTTATTATTATTATTATCTGGCTCAACGTAACATACGTTTCACCACTGATTTGATTCGTCATGTCTTCCAATGGTCGCAAAATGGATAGTATTTCCTTTGTGTCTTCTTTTTCTCTTGGAGATATCATGGAAGGCACATCAACCTGGTTCAGTATAATCTGCATATGGTATCAGTTTTATCAAACGCTCCAACAAATAAAAACAGGAGTTCCATCTAGTCTTCACGTCCAAGAGAAGCTTCACTAATTTTCCCTCCGGTACTTCTGCGTTCGATTGCTTTTTACTAAGCTCGTCATTAGCATAAAGACATTTCATCCCAATAACAATATTTCTGCATTTTCTTATGAGCTCCTTCACCTCGGGAATTTCCAAAGATTTTTCACACACAAGATTTAGTGTATGCGCAAAACAAGGTACCTACATGTTTCTGCTTACCGAATTGGCAACAATCAAAACAAATTAATCGATAAATCAAATGATTAATCGAACCAAGAGTATCAAATGATTAATCGAACAATCGAAAGATAATAATCGATTATTTGAATCATTTGATTAATCGTTGCCATCTCTAGTGGAAAGTGCAAAATATTGATATGGAAAATTAAAGAGGTCTACTCACGAGTATAACTAGTCGTGAAGAAGTTTGAGAAGTAACATGTGTTAATGACCCATTCGGACTATGGTTATGTTTCAAACTCTTTAGAAAGCGCATTCGACCTATTAGCATGTGCATTGTCTTTCATGTGAAAATTACGCTGAGTTTGGTGTCTAGGTTTCAAAAAGTAATAGTAAACCGGGTCAAAATAGCCACTTTAAATTATTCTGTCATAAAGCTTCCTATTATGCCACTGTAAACTTTTCAGAGGAACAGCCAAAATAGCAGAATGGCATTCCATGGTAAAATGAGAATTTAAAACTCCTGAATAATGAAGTACATTATACGTGGTTCGGTTTGGATTTAAAGAATTTTATCGGATCATATCATGGTTCATTTCAATTAAAAATTAGTCTACAGTCTGGCCGGACTTCATTATTTTTCAAGGCAAAGTCCAGAAAGCGGTTAAAGCCGTGGTGCGAAAGAAGTGTTTACGCCACTGCCAACCGTAAATCATCAATTTTGTTTCTGGGTCATAGTTGGGAATGTGGCCAAAGACAGAATGTATCTCTGTTTGTGTGGATGCTGGAACCCTATACAATTAACATTCTAAATAGCCTCCTGGCCTATTACGTTATTATTTAAGTTTTGTTTACATTTTTGGGTTAGAACTCTAAAAAAAAGTCAGCCGCCTAAAACCCGTTTTTAATTTTTTTCAACTCCTTAGAGGCTATAAAAAGGTTGAACACGTTTTCACAAATCACATTTCATACATAATACGTCATACATCTTAAGTTTGTTGAGATATTAGCTTTAATTTAATTTTAATTTAATTAAGCAAAGTTCTTATACATTTTATTTTAAACGCGTTCCGGTCTTCTACCCATAAAACAAAAAAGTTGAGCACAGAGCGTTGCATATTTTTTTTACGGCGCGGCTTGAGTTATACTCCATCGTGTCGTAGAGTACTCGCTCCGTCATCAGACTGGAGTGAGGATCTCATATAATAATAATTTATTTACTGATAAATGAATGAGTATACAACTCATTGGCACATGTACATGCCTTATTTAAACTGACAAAGTCTGACTCTAAATATAAATGATTACAAAGAAATTCAAAATTTATAATAATACATGTACATTCATGTAGGCGGAAAAGAAAATAATAATATTTTTTATTTTATTTTATAAAATAAACAGGTGCGGGACCCTTCAATAAATAAATAAATAATTGATAATAATTGAAAAAAGAAAGAACAAGGTCTTTCGTTTGCTTTCGGATGCCATGACTTCGACATGTATGCTCAAAAGAGGAAATTATGAGGAGATCCCGAGCAGGGAGGAGTAGGTAAACCAGTCCGCTCTGCCTAGCGGATTTACTGACATATTCTATACTGACGGCTCAATGACTGAATGGGATTCTAGAATGTACCTGCAGACTGAAGATCTCAGGTACTCTTTCGCACTAGGAAAACATTCTTCGGTATTTCAGGCTAAAATATTTGCGATCCTTAAGGCAGTAGAATGGATTTTAGAGGGAAGATGGAGAGGCAGGATGATCTGCATTTGCAGTGACAGTCAGGCCGCTCTACAATCTCTAGATAATCCAATCGTCTTTTCGAAGATGGTACGTGAGTGTAAAGAACGGTTGAACTCTGTTGGCAGATTCAATGACTTAAGGCTCATATGGGTTCCGGGTCACCAGTGTAAATGATACATTAGCAAAAGCTGGATCGGAGTCAGCCATGGTTGGACCAGAGCCAGTTTTCGGTATGCCTGTTGCCTCTGTTATGGCTGCCATTGCCGAGTGGGTGAGTAAATCACACATTGAGAGATATCTGCTTTTTCCGGGAATACGGCAAACCAGAAACCTTGTTGACCAACTGGACGAACTGCTGCTTTTTTTCTCAAATTGAGCAGAAAGGAATGTAGTAGTATGGTTGGTGTCCTCACAGGGCATAACTCGTGTGGCCAACTCATGGTCGGATTGAGAATCATTAACGATCCATGTTCACTGCTTGCGACGACACGACGGAACATTTTCTTCTCGAATGTCCAGCTTACTCTTTTGCAAGAATGTGTGTATACGGCGTCGATGTTGAGGATGGAGGAACTCCGTTCTCACTCCCTACCTGAGCTTTTGAAATTCGTGAGGAGGACGAAATAGTTTGGGTAGAGACTGGGGATTCGAGAATAATGGGTCATGGTGGGCTGAATACTCAAGATTCGCTACTTTTCAGCGTGTCTTCCGCACACCAAGTCTTCTATGATCCGACACAATAATTTTTTTTATCAAATATTTAACATACTTCTACAATCAAAGCTGGTATTCTTCCGGCTAACAAAAAACATCTGTGAGAAAACAAAACAAGCACAGCAAGAAGAAACTACAACATAGTGTATCATATCGAAAATGAAATGAAGTCCTATTTTCACTTTGTTGACTCTCAAAATACTGGTTTCAAAAATTTGTATGAAAGTGATTTGGAATAAGATCTACCCAGTACGGTTCATTCGTTTCTTTTTGGAGTAGGTATACATATTATTTTCGATTCTATTTCTTCAACTGATGTTTTCTGTCTTAAGAAACATATTTCCAGATCTTCGCCAGATGAAAAAGAACTGTAGGCCGGCGCCCTCGTTTTGCCGACACACAATTTGTCGACTTTACTTCATCGACGTTACACTATGTCATTTTTCACCGTAAAGAAAAAAATTTTCTGTCGCGCTCTTAAAATCTATTTTTAAGTTATTCGAATGAAACTCAAGGTCTCGTTGCTTTTAAACTTATATATTTCAACTGACTGCTTCAATGCAATGGTAGATAATGACCAATTCTGCTGTAGGAACGGCTGAAGTGGTTGAAAGATATACATATAGGGACATAACGAGATAACTTTCTTGTTTTAATTTTAAGTGTACAATTTCCGGGAAAATAATCATCCTCAATTCTTGAAAGCGCAGTGATGAAAATGCAGCATACTCCGCAGTAATGTCACTCCAAAGAAAATTAATACAAAATATATCAATTTATTACTTGTAAGGGTTTGATAATATGTATCAAAATTGCAAAAATAACCAAAAATTTTAATTGGCTTAACACATTTCGTATGAAGGAGCATTAATTTTTTTTTGTAGGACCTTAAATGTGTAGTACATGTAAATTTTTTTACATAGAACAGAAGTTTGAAACCTTTTTTAATCCAAATATTATACGTTACATATTTTATATATGTGTATTATGCATTATGTATTATATATACAGTATTGGAAGAAACTAAAGCAACTTTACCACAAAATTTCGTTTTTTAAATTAAAATGCATAATATTAGACCATTTGAAATAAAATTAATAAAGGGTTTTCCAATAAGGACTTGACAACTTTGAATTCAATTTGTGAACGCACCCTTTCACTAATCATCGAACTGTCACTGTCAATTTATTCAGTAAACTTAACATTTTTATCATGGTAAAGTACACGAAGGAACAACGTCTGCAAATTAAATTATATTATTTTGAAAAAAAGTTGTCAAGTCCTTATTGGAAAACCTTTTATATATTTAACTCTTATCCTTATTCTACATAAAAACAAAACAAAGTTCATAATATATGCCAAGTTTGACAGTAATAAAAAATTTGTAAAAAAGTTGACACAAAAGATCTGGAAAAAACTAAAGCAACTCGATTTTAACTGAAAAAATAAAAATAAAAAACTACATTTTAATATTTTGTAGCAAATCCTTTCTGCTTTATGACGGCCTCACAACTCTTGGCATTGATTTTATAAGGTTTTCTATGGTATTAGTTGGGACTTCTCCATTTTAATTGCTTGAAACAGCTGACTCTGGTTGGAGAACCTATTCCCTCTCTTCGCTTTTTAACAATTTCCCCAAATTTTTGATGGGATTTAAGTCCGGTGATTGTGCGGTCCACTCCAGCATTTCAATATGGTTCTCTCCAATCCAGTTGGTAACAAATTTTGAGGTATGTTTCGGATCGCGGTCATGTTGAAACCTCCAACGGAGTGGCGCAGAAGAAGGCGTACGGAAGCATTTCATTTTCCAGGATGTTTTTATTTTGGAATCGATCCATTTTGCCCTCTATTTGCACAATAGGGCTAAGTCCTGCCCAGGAGAAACAACTCCACACCATTACAGAACCCCCTCCATGTTTTATTGTATGATTACAATATTGTGGAGGAAGCCTTTTTCCTTTGGGTCGCCGGACATGAGTCATTCCGCCAGATTGAATCAAATTAAATTTTGATTCATCTGAGAATTAAACTGTCTTCCATTGTTATTCATTCCCGCTTCCATATTTCTCTGCAAACCTTATTCTCGCCTGTCGATGATTTTTATTTGATATTGCTGGCTTGGATGCCGGCCAATAAGTTCTGAGCTTAGCCTCCACGGCCCGAACTCTGATTGTTCTATCAGTAATATTTAATTGTGTATCTCTTAGAATCTCCGCCGATGATACGAACGGGTTCTTTTTCCGAAAGATGAGGGCATCCTCTCGTCCTGTCGTCTTTCTTGGGTGTCCACCTCTGTGGATTGTTTTCACGCTACCGGTGACAAGATACTTTTTTATTAGTCGTGATATTACAGATTTGTTGATGCTATATTTTTCAGTTAAGTACCTTTGCGTTCAACCCTTTTTAAAATCATTAATAATACAGTTTTTTGTAAATTCATTGTACTTATTTCTTGCCATTATCACTAAACTTTACTTCGCACTGAAACACTTTACGCGGTGCTTCTACTTTTGGAATGATAGTACTAAACAAAGAATTTGTTATCGTTTCGATACTTGTTATCGTCTCATCAACTGTCTTAACGGTTTGGTTACTTCCAATCCACGCTTATGAAATTAAACGTTATTACTTTTTCAATTTGGTACAGTTGCTTTAGTTTTTTCCAGGAAGTTTTTATTACTGTTTGTTTGTTTTTATTTTTTTTGATGTGAGATTTGGATTTGGTTATTATATACAATATATATAGGGGTTATATTATATATAATTTAATTTCATATAGACTTTATGTTATGCATTTTAATTAAAAAAAAAACGAAAGCTTTGGGTATAGTTGCTTTAGTTTCTTCCAACACTGTATATACTACTCTGATCAAAAAATAAGGGGACTTTCTGAATAAAACGCACATGTTTGCAACTCTGCAAACTCCTACACTCCTAATTAAAGGATTGTAGGAATTTAATTCAACCAAATGCAACACAAAGTTTAACGGATTATAATGTTATATTAAACAACTTTAAATCTAAGAATTGTATGAAAGTTTAGAGACTACTCTACGATTAGTTAATGCGACTCGGCGGAGAATGAAATGACTTTAGGGTGATAACGCGACACGGCGGAGATCGTAACACGACTGGGAACGGAGATAACGCGACGCGGCGGAGATCGTAAAGCAGGGAATACACGATACAACGGTCGTACCGACGTGTGTTGTTGCGATATCTGTCCAACGGTTGTATGCACGGCACACACGATGCGATTTGCTTACAATTTTCTGGCAACCAGATTTCATTGTTATTCCCAATACACTATTTGACAACAGAGAAGCACTAAAAGGCTAGGAATGAAATCGCTACAACAGTTGTATTCATGATAATACACTATACCATATGCATACAACCTAACGCATGCGACCGCCGGTTTTCGGTTCAGAGCATACAACCGTGCGATATTGGCCCAATCGTTGTTTATAAGCGCATACACTACACAATTCTCGCATATAACGACAAATTGGACGAACAGTTGGTACAACCGTTGTATGGTGTATTCCCTGCTTAACAGACTCTAAAGGGTGATAATGCGACGCGGTGGAGTTCGTAGCACGACTGGTTCTGGTGATGACGCGACACGGTGGAGTTCGTTTCACGACTGGTTCTGGTGATGACGCGACACGGCGAAGTTCGATTCACGACTGGTTCTGGTGATGACGCGACACGGCGGAGTTCGATTCACGACTAAAGGGTTTAGAAAATAGAATCTCGTAAGAAATATGTAAAAGAGAGGTATAGAAAAAGAGGATGCGAAATTCTCGGAAAAGGATGTCAAGAACAACGAGTCTAACATTTATGACGACCAGACGTCGACGCACTAAAGACAATCCAGTGTTGCAAAGGACGGTTTTACAACACGGAAAAACCCGAATGAACATCTGGGCAATAAACTTTATGGTAAGAGCGAGGCGCGTCACGGAAAAACCGGAATGTATTTTTGAGGTAATAAACTTACTCGATAGCGCGGCGCGTCGGCGACATGCGGATCAACAGCACATATTACATTTATTCATCAAAATTTATTTTATCGCCTTCAAAGTACTCCTCTCCCGATACTATGCACTTATTTCAACGATTTTTCCAGTCCTCAAAACTCCTGTTCTACTCATTTTCCAATACTCCCTTCAGAGCCTTCAGCGAATTTTCTTTTATCTCTTCAATGCTATCAAAACGGTGTCCACGAAGTGGTTTTTTAAGTCGAGAGAATAGGAAAAAGTCACACGGAGCCATATTAGGCGATTACGGGGCTTGCAGAACGGTATATGTTTGATTTTTGGACAAGAATTGGCGAATATCGATTGCCGTATGCGATGAAGCGTTGTCATGATGCAAAAACCATGAATTGTTTTTCCATAATTCAGGCCTTTTTTTGCGAATAGACTCCCTCAAACGCTTCATAACACCAAGGTAGTACTCCTTATTGACCGTTTGGCCAGTTGGAAGAAACTCTTTGTGAACCACACCACGATAATCGATGAAAATAGTTTTTAAACGGCTTTGGCGTGGAGTTTTGGGTTTTGGCCTCCCTTTGGCGCGATATTCACTTGATTGTTGAGGTGTTTCTGGATCGTAGGCGTAGATCCATGTTTCATCTCCAGTAATTATGCATTTTAAAGCGCCATCACCCATCTCAAGCATCTCTTTTGACACTTATAAACGACGTTTTTTTTTAAAAAAAAGACAGTGCAGTCATTAGGACTGCCGACAGAAGTGAAAACTTGACGCGAATTCATGAGATTTACCCCATCCAAAAATCGCTTAACGCGCCTAAACAAGATTTGGCTTTAACATTAGCATGTCAGTGACGCAAATGCATGTCGGTGACGCGAATTCATGAAATTTACCCCATCCAAAAATCGCTCAACGCGCCTAAAGAAGTTTTCCCTTCAAAAATCAACGATTTCGGAACTACCTAATCGAGATGATACACGAGTTAAACCCAAAATTGATTGTATGGACTCAAATGAGATGTCAGTAATGTCCACAAGATCTCTGATGCTCAAACGACGATTTTCCAACAACAATTCTTTGATTTTTTCGATGTTTTCTTGAGTTTTCGATGTAGATCTTCAACCTCCTCACGACCTTCTTGGAATGTTTTGTGCCACTTGTAAACCTTTGATCTTGCCATAGTATCGTCCCCATAACATCTTTCCAACACTTCCAAGCAATTTGCACCCGAAATATCGTTGTAAACACAAAATTTTTTTGCAAACTCTTTGCTCAATAAATTTATCCATGTTAAAAATCGCCGAACAAAATTTTTTTGACTTACTAAAAATGACATTAATCGTAAAACTAACGCTACAAATTGCGCAAAATTTTAGACAGACGTCAAGGACAGTTGTATCAACCCATGAAAAAAAAATTCATGTTCCTACGATTTCCGCGTTCTGTTTAAATTCAAAAGTCCCCTTATTTTTTGATCATAGTAGTATATATTTAGTTTTAAGCTAGCATTAAGTTTTACCCACTAGGAAATTTGAGGAGAACTCCGTGAGGCAACAAATAACGAGGTATCTACGATCCCTCACAATGAAGCAAAAAAGGAGATTAATAACAAAATTATGCAGAAAACCGTCACTTCTCTTTTTTTGCTCCGAATGGATGAAAATGGGACTATATGAAGACCATTTTTGAGTTTTACTGCAGAACTAGTCCCATAAGAGATCTCGTTTTAAGCTCCCTTACAAGTATTTTTGAATGCTTTCTTTGGAGGTATATTGGAGATCTGATTTTAGCGGACATGCTCATGCAAAAAGGAGGTCAAATGGAGCAGAAAACGAGGTCTCCAAACCTCCCTAAGGAGTAGTCCGGGATTAATCATGGGATGCTCCCATTTACTACTGGGTAGTTTTACTTTAGTCATTCGCAGGCGAAGTTGGTGTTGCGGGCATCGTCATACAGTCCTATGTATTCTAAAGACAGTGACTGCGCAGTGGCAATCGAAGTATGTGTTCGGCTTAGGCCTTAAGTTGACGGCTGACCGAACTACCGAGTTGTTATTTTTCGTATGTCGAATCGTGGAAGTGACCAAAATGACACAAATGAATCATTTCGGTCACTTCGGTGTTCAGTAACTTCCATGATTCGGTCGGTCGGTAAATTAAATCCTCGTTGCATACGCGTAAGTAATGAAAATAATTATAATTTTTCTATAAAATAATTGATAATTGAATAATCTTCGATTTTTTTCCGATCCCATTGAGAACTCAAGTTTATTTTTCTGTATGTTTTGAAAAACAGTATAATATACAAAATATAATAGAAAAATTTAATAATTGATATGTTTTTTGAGATGTTCAAGGATAAAGGAAAAAAAACCGCGATTCTAACAAATAGACCTATTCAGCACCAAAGTCAGAAGTCACAAAGTAGGTGGAGAGTCACAATTTTGAATTAATTGTGACTTTTTGTATTCTGTCATTAGTCTCAATTTTGACATTTTTTGCATTTTCCGCGAACTGAGCAAGAAAACGTCTCCGTTTTTCCAGGGTGCATGGCCGGACACATAGTGCCTGTACTTTTTGAATTATGAGAAGCTAATGAATTTATTTCGATTACATTACATTACATTTTGCAATATTCGATTTTGCAAAAGGGTCCGTTATATCCGTACAAAAATACAAGAACTTTTCAAATTTGTGCACGGGGATTGAAAAAAAGTACTTTATAACCGAAACTACGTTATAAAAGTGCACTTTATAAGCGGGTTGCACGGTAGTCTGCTTTTAATTTCTTTGTATTTAGTAAACAAAACATTAATTTATAATATGCACTCTTTTGAATCTCTCAAACGGTAATTGATATCAATCCCAGACAAACAAAATAAATAGCAATTCAGAGGATCTTATTTTCATCATAGAGATAAACAAGCAATTCTTGAGGTCGAAATATTGGAAATATTGGTCAGAGCGATTAAGAACAACGTTTTGAATTCTTGGCATCCGTTCGAGTAACTAAATTTTCAATGTGGGGTGCGGAAGAGTTGAACCCAGTCCGCCGTCGATCTACAGATCTTTCCATTAAGTCTGAACCAAGCTTGATGAAGAAAAGAAAAAGAAATGGGCCTTGACCCTAGCGCGATTTATTGCTCTCTCCCGGGGCTGAACAGAATAAAGATTTTCTTCGGCCAACCCGTAGTGTGTATGTATACTAGCATAATGTACTGACCGTTAGTCCTCCTAGTGTATTGTGCGTAGTAGCCAATCTAGCAATGTTCGTTATCTTGTAAAAATGTTGCTATGAAATTGTTTTAATTGCACTGCACAAATGTATGACATACGGGCTCAACTACTTAGGTATGTTCTTTATGGACATCGTGTTCCATTACCAGACGCGGCGAGTGTTGAAATTAGTTTCTTAGTTTCTATTTTCTATTATACATACCTATTGACACGTATGTTCGCATTGGAATTTTTACTTGTAAAGCACAAAGGTAATTAATGGACGCGTTGAAATGAAATGACTAAATTTATGCCCAGAAATTTTTGTTCTTCGGAAATTTGATTACAATCGGAAGATGCACCTAGTTAAATTACTTAAAGACATTAGTAAAGATTTTTGTTCACAATTATATTTTCTTCAATTTCTGTAAGACACTTTCTGAGGTGTAGGTAATAACAGCTCTCGAGGTATAGGCTATTAGTAATTTTTTAATAATTCTTATCTTCATAAAAATTTGATCACGTTTTAGAACTGGTAAACCATAAAAAAGCAATAAAAACATAACGCAGTCACGATCGGCTGCAAGCCAATCGTATTTTACTCTAGATGAAATACTGAACTTCAATTTATATTTTAGTTGGAAATATATCAAAAGGATGAGGAGTGCACAAGCAATTATTACATGACCTTTTACTTACAGGTAGAAACTATTGTATAGTGGCTACTCGATTTTTTGATTTATAGTGAATTCCATTAAGTAAGTTAGTGTCATGTCATAGCATAGGTTGCGAATTTCGAGGTATTCACCTTGTGTCCAGAAGATATGACTTCGAGGATTATTTTAAATCTTTGTATCAAATTAACATCGCCTCCAGTTATTTCAGCCGATAACTCCGGATCCGCAAAAAACCTTCGGCTGGTATTTCCATCATTGGTATTGCCAAATCCTTGCTTGGGAATATCAACAAGGAGGCCTAATCTTTCTCGAAATTTTTTGTTGTATGCTGTGTTTTCGCATATGCACAGCAGTTTTGTCATCTCCAGACTTCTTTATCCACTTCTTTACATCTTATTTATACAACAAGTGCAATAAGGTTTCGAATAAGCTTATTCTGGCATGTAATATCGAAAGACCGAATGTCAGTGCTGATGGAGTAACTTCTTTTTGTAGAGACAGGTGATTAAAATCTTTCGAAGTTGCACCGCAAATGTAACATCTCATCGAAGATGTTGTATTGGTAGCAGCATTACATACTTTACCGTCTACCATAGTGAATGTTGGTACGTGCTTTAATTGTCCGAATTATTTTCGAATCTTTGTTTATATACTGTCTGTTGTGATCCATCGCATCTCCACTTTGTTATCAGCTGCATTGATTGAGCTTCTTCTTCGTTCAAGGAACTTACTAAATCACTGAGGAATTCAATTAATCTTGCACTTGTATGATCCAATAGATCTTGCAAATTAATTTCTGCAGAAGTAGCTGATACTTGGTATGATTCTGGCCTAGGGTAACAATCTTTCTTGAGCTTTTGTAAAATTTTGTAGCAGGGGTAAGCCTTTGGAGCACCACTTCTAATTATTTCATACTGGTTTCTGCTCAAATCTGCTTCAACGAATATTGCAAGGCCATGTACAGGGTGCAGTGGTTTGTCCTTTTTTTCCAAGCTGGTGCGGTAGGCTTTCTTGTACTTAGTTGCTCGAGTTGGACTCGACGTAATATCCTGTAAGACTTTTGACGCATCCCTCTTTCCGGAAGATCGTAGTTTCATCCGGGCAGCAATCGTCAATTCATCCGTGCTCATCTTTTCACGCACTGTTTTCGTTTTGTTCGACCGCTTGATTCCTTGAAGATTTTAGCCGGTCGTCCTGCATGAAAAGTGCTCTTGGGTATTTCGAAGGTTCCTTTCAGCCAATCTTCGTTGTTTTTCCTGAACGTACTATCCGCCCTGTTTGCAGCTACCCATTTACTCTTGAACTTCGTCTTTAAGTTGTGGACTTTTTTTTTAAATGCATCCAGAAAATTCTCCGCTAAGCTCGCACGTTCAAATAGGTAGTTTTCCAAAAATTCCAACTTTTTGTTAAAATCGCGGTATCCGCTTCCTTCCATCACATCGTATAAATAATTCATTATCAGTAGTGTAACTCCAGATGATCCTACAAGAAACGAAAAAAAAATGTAGCAGGACTAAAATTTAAAGTACGAATATTTCGAATTTCCGCTATCAACATAAACTGTTATAAAATCTCGCTGGGCAAATAAAGGCAGGAATTTTTTTTTACTACTTAAGAATGAATATTTGACCTTCATATTTCCACATAAATTTTGAAGGAGTCGTGCGAAGTTATATAACTTTTTAAATTTTGAAAATGTTACTTTTCCAAGAAATAGATCTCAAATTATACTAAAATTTAAAACTATATAGTTCAAAAACTATATATCCTTGAAAAACCATAAATGGTAAAAATGAAATACATACCTGCTACTTCAATATCCATTTTTCAAAATTTCTTAATTTTACTTTAAACTCACGAAAAAGTTATGTGATCACAGTTAGTCTTTAACATAGGGTTTTCCGTTAGAAATTATCTTTTACAAATGGCAACTTTGAGCTATAGCCCAGGCAATGAATGCTCAAAAAAGGGTGTAGAGGGAAATTTTAGGGACAGAAAATTTAACTTCGGAACTTTGTTTGGACTGGTCTGGAGATGAACATATCAAAAGTCTCCACTCCTAGGAGGTGAGCGGGGGGGAGGGGGGCACTCGAAAGGTCCCTTTTTTGGGTTTTTCGCTTATATCTCGGAAACTATGCGTCGTAGCGGCTTGATCACTATATTCAAATTTGAAGCTGACAAAATTTGCTATAAGAATCACTACTTACATTTGTCGATATGTTGTTCTGTTCTCGAGTTATCCGCCCTTGAAAATCGTAAATTTCGGAAAAAAAAAAATTTTTATCACGTTTTTTGCTCTATTTGTTAAGATATGTCTTCAAATATTGTTCCCACGAAAAAGTCGTGAGAGAAAAAGTTGTAGACCATTAAATTTTCTTCAAAAGTATATATTACTTTGATCTTTTAATCAAACCGTTCAAAATTTATAGCTATTTTAGTATATTTCCGAAATCATATATGTATAGTGTACATTATGCATATACCATATAAATGACAAAAATATGTTAAATATTTTTGTCTTAGTTCGGTTCTTGTCTTTCTAGGCTTCAGGTAGGAAGGGTGCTTTGAGAGGGTCACCTGTCCTTGAAACACCATTGTGTTCCCCCTCCGCCACCCACCACCCCCGAGGCCCGCACAAGGTACCCTACCATCGCAACAATAGAAGAGCCGCTCGGCGCTTAGTTCATTCTCAACTTATGTTGATTATTTGTTATTTCCAACGCCGTGAAGTTTTTCATTTCGTGAGTTTTCTTCCGTCACAATGAGTAGTAAGTGTTTCGTGTGTGATGTGGAGATTAGTGAGTCAAGTAGTGATGTGTCCACAGTGAGTAAAAAAGGTATAAGTTCCCTTAGAAAAGCCAGTAAAAAGAGGGGTGACGAGAAATTCAGCCAGCTAGCTGGTTTGACATCACTTCTTGTTCACACATCGTGCAGAAGAATTTACACAAGGTCAAGTACGATTGGGGCTTTGAAAAAACAATTGCCGTCGACGTCTGCACAATCGCAATCGGCAATTGTGAGATCTTCTATCCCCAAGTTTGATTTTAAGAAGAATTGTTTCTTTTGTGGGTATTTGATCTTAAATGAAGATAAGAAGCCACTGCATAAAAGGAGGGAGGTGCACTCGGTCTGCACCCTTGAATTTCAAGAGTTATGTATGAGAATAGCCGCAGCAAGAGAAGATAGTTGGGCAGAGGACGTATCGCGTCGCCTTGCCTCAGTTAACGATCTTGTTGCTGCAGAGGGTGTGTACCACAATGATTGTCGTTTGAATTTTATTAGGCCCTACTATGCTCAACAGAAACAAGAAACTTCATCTCGCCAATATGTGACGATTGCGATTGAAGAAATTTCTGCCTTTATTGATAATAGTGCAGACTGCCAATTTTCACAGACTGAAATCCTTGATGCTATTACTGGTGACAAACCTACGTGGAAAACAGTAAAAGCACAACTAATTGCCAAGTATGGCACTCGTCTCGTAATTACTGAAGGTTCGAACAGATTCAGTGTTCCAGTACTATGTTTTCTGGATGCTGGAAAACAACTGATCCGTGATGCTTGGTATGAACAAAAGGCTAGCAATGCAAATGACGAACGACTCAGAATAGTCCAAAAAGCAGCTGAAATCATCAGGCAGGATATTCAGAGTCAAGCCTTCTCCTATGACCAGTATCCTCCAGCTGATGACTTTCTAAAATATGCTGAAGCTGTTCCTCAGAGTTTACTAATTTTCCTGGAGGATGTGATGATGAAAAAAACTAAAAGAATAAAAGAAACAAAGACAAAGTGCATTGCTATGGCACATGCTATCACCTCAACCGTTAGACCCCGTACTTTTACTTCTCCAGTAATGAGCAGCCTTTCCCTTTTCCTCCACAGGCAATATGCTTCTAGGCGTCTAGAATCTCTCAACGCTTACCGGTACCAATCATTCGTCAAATCAGTTGCTAACATCAGACCGGACATTTCTTGCCTTCCACCTTCTGAGGGGGCAGCGAAACAACATTCCCTCAGAACCTTCCACCAAGTTCAATTGTGGCTGGGAAATGACCTGTCTCCTCACATGTATGGATGGAACCGTCAAAACAATGTCCTATCCCCAGTGCACAGCGAGTTGCCGGCTGCCCCTGACGAAATTTTAAAAATGATATTTTGTAGGTGCACAAAAGATTGTGCAACCACAAAATGTGGTTGCAAAAAATCATTTCTGAAGTGTTCTCTTGCCTGCCAAAACTGCCAGGGGAACTGTTTCAATGGAGGAACTGTTGCCTTTGACACGGTTGAAGAAGAAGAGGACACAGATCCACTCCCGGTTATCCTCGATGAGGATGAAACCGATTCAGATAGAATTAAACCCTGTTCCTCCGAAGAGCCAGGACCCTCCTGCCCAAAGAGAGCCCGGAGTAAATAAAAAAAAAAATTTTATAACTTGATTATAGGTTTAGGTGTTTATAAACATGTATCTTAAATTAAAAATTTTAAATTTAGCTGCAAAGTTGGAATAAAGAAAAATTGAAAGAACCAAAGTTGAGTTTTCTTACTAAACCTCGTATTTCGGAAATAAATTTTGAACAGTTTAATTAAAAAATCAAAGTAATATATACTTTTGAAGAAAATTTAATGGTCTACAACTTTTTCTCTCACGACTTTTTCGTGGGAACAATATTTGAAGACATATCTTAACAAATAGAGCAAAAAACGTGATAAAAATTTTTTTTTTCCGAAATTTACGATTTTCAAGGGCGGATAACTCGAGAACAGAACAACATATCGACAAATGTAAGTAGTGATTCTTATAGCAAATTTTGTCAGCTTCAAATTTGAATATAGTGATCAAGCCGCTACGACGCATAGTTTCCGAGATATAAGCGAAAAACCCAAAAAAGGGACCTTTCGAGTGCCCCCCTCCCCCCCGCTCACCTCCTAGGAGTGGGGACTTTTGATATGTTCATCTCCAGACCAGTCCAAACAAAGTTCCGAAGTCAATTTTTCTGTCCCTAAAATTTCCCTCTATAATCATTCGTTGCCTGGACTACTAAGCCCACGGCTTTTATAGTAAACACAGGTAAAAAAAAAACCCTTCTTGAAACTCCCTAATTGGTTAAGACAATAAGGACATAAAATGCTGGTTAACATTTGCATGTTTGGAAAACCGAATTTTGGCCAGCTAGATCGGGCTAACGCCCCACTGTGCGCCGCCCGCGCCGTATACCGTTTGAAGGCACGTGCTCACAAATCCGTAGAGATATTAAATTGAAATTTTGTAGATGGGTAGAGTGGATGAGCCATTACGAGTTGGCTTGTGTAGTTCGTGAACGAACTAGTTCGGAAGATCGCTCCCAGAAGTGAAATGAACGAACTAGTTCGCAGTGACTTCCGGTCCTAGTTCGTTTGTTTGAAAGTAGTTGGTTTTTGTAGGTGATCCGAACTTGAAAAGAACTAGGAGGGGTGGGGACGGACCTTACATTCAATCCCAACTGGAAAGGAACTAGTTCCTTCCGGCCTGGCGACTTTTTTTTTTTTTTTTTAGGTCCTCACATTCAATCCCAACTTCAAACGAACTAGTTCCTTTTTTTTTGCTGAACGATGAACTACAACAACAACAAAGAACTAGTTCGCGAAGACTAAGGAACTAGTTCGTTTGCGGTCACTAAAGTGAACTACAATGCGCAAGCCTAATTACGAGTGGTAACTTTTGATGGGGTAGGAGTGTTAGGAAGAAATTGTAAAAACAATTTTTCAAAAAACTTAATTTTTATATCTCAAGAACCGTAACAAAAATTATCTTAAAAATCTTACATAAGTTAGGTCCAATAGACTTCTAACGGAGATGTAGTGGATAGTGGGACGGGGTGGAGAGCAAAAATTCAGATATTTTTTTTCTTGAAAAACGTAAAGGATATGAACCTAAAAATGTATAGCTATATAGAAGGACCATAGTGACACTCAAATTAAATTTACAATTTTTCATAGTGGCTAAGGGGTAGCAAGTTACGGGGTAGGGGTTATTTTCCATATTTCAGAATCGGCTTTTGCTAGATAGTTGTAACTGAGTATATGTAGATGTGCTATTAGAGTACTGAAAACAAAAGAAAAGCTCAGATTTTTATTGGCGTACGGATGTGAACTTAAAAAATTGTCCGTGAAAAGGTTTCTTTTTTTTTTTTATATTTTTCGAATTTTTTTTACATATCTTTTAAACGTTAATGAGTTCGGAATCGCTTTTACCTTCTATCGAATTTTCTATTGAGAAAGAATGTAAACAAATAAGGAAAATCTGGCAGCCGTATGGATGCAACTTTATTATTTTATGGGCAAGAAGTCCGGTAGGGATGGGAATCGATTGCTCAACAATCGATTATTGCAAGATCGATTATTTTATAATGTTCGATTAAGATAAATCGATTAATTGATGTCTTCGTATCAATTAATCGATTATTCGGGTAATTCTTAAGACCCAGGGTGTCGTAGACTTTGTAGGTAGATCGAAGATTCAACAAATTTTCTATCTTCATCTCACTATCTTTCATGTTGAGCTAAGTGTCCATCAAAGCCAGAAAGGGTTTGGTTTTTGTCAGGTTATGAAAACCATTTTCGACATATGCGGATGAATGTAGTAAGTTCAAGACATGAAATACAAATTCACATAAGGTTACACCTTATCCACCTGATCACCTATCTTGACACAGAAAACATCTTTCTAACACACTTCTGTATCTTCTTTTACATTAGAATTTTGCAAATAATTCATAAACAGTCTAAAACTCATCATTGAATTTTTGAAATTTATGGGCTTCAACAATTTTGCGTTGAATTGTATTGTGTATAGTTCTCACTAAAATGCATTTCTTGTTGATTTTAGTATCAATGCACAGTGGATTCCGCTGATAGTTTACATAGTTTAGAATATTTTAGAATTTTGTTATAAAGCAAAGAGGTGTCTAATAAGTAGGTAAGGAGGTAAGCACGAAGTAAGTAAATCTATTTACTTTTAGCTAGAGTTTGCGATTCAGTTCCAAATTTGAAACCGAAACAACAGCAGGAGTAAAGAAATCGGTCAACTGTCGCGCACTAAAGGTCCGAAGTGTGTTTAATGCTGCGATGCAGTGTAGGATACTATGCGACCGACAACCTAATAAATACCGATCCAAATATACATAGCCTCCTGGTTATTATTATACATAAAATAATAAAGTTGAGCACAGACTGTTTTTGAATTATAGTTTTAATTATTCTAGTAGCACATCGACACTCAAAGAAAAAATATGATTGTGGTACCATATTTTGCGAGAACCTAACTATGATTGAGGTTATAGTTGCCACAACTATGTTAAAACATGTAACATGTTTAACTAAAACAAAATTATGGTTGTGGAAACCTAGGTGTGTGATTCACGCAACCTTCTTTAATAATATAATGGTTGGGTCAATCATAAAATCTATGTGACATGGTTGCTTGAATCATAGTACTGATTTCAGAAAACATTTTATGTTTGGCTCAAACATAATTATGATTGTGGAAACCTTGGTGTATGATTCACGCAACCTTCTTTAATAATAGAATGGTTGTGTCAATCATAAAATTTATGTGACATGGTTGCTTGAATCATAGTTCTGATTTCAGAAAACATTTTATATTTGGCTCAACATAATTATGGTTGTGGAAACCTTGGTGTATGATTCACTCAATCTTCTTTTATAATATGATGGTTAGGTCAATCATAAGATACATGTGACGCTGAAAATTAATTCACAAATAAAATATTTGAAAGACATTATGTTATTTTTGTATTACCACTATTTTATTTCAAATTCATTTTTATATAATTAACTCTTAGATAAACAAAACAAAAAATGTATAAATTTTACGATTTCAAAAAAATATCATTAAAAAATAAATATAATACAATATTAATTTTTGTACATTTAATATATTTTGGCCTTAAATTAAAATTTAAAGAAATTTTTTTTAATTCAATTTCTTCATTGTTACACACTTTCGATTATAAATAAATAACTTGAACAACAATTAAACACTCTCGAACAAAGCACACATGAAATTGGAAGAAGCGAACTTACACCGCGAACGACACTTTTCGTACTGTGAGAGGTATGGTTGTGGGAATTATTTAATCAAATTATATGGTTCCACTGATCATAGAATATTGTTGTCGTGATTATAATACACAATTACAACATGTAACGAGAATGATTGGTACAACCATATTAAATTTCAGTAGGGATATACATATGTTTAATGCAACCATATTATGTTTCTACGAATTATATGCTATGGCTAGTACCATCATAGCCATGATCACTGGAAACATGTCAGTTTTACAATAGTTAGAAGAACCTTAATATAGTCAATGCAACCTTGGAATAAACATAGTTTTTCTTTCAGTCTACATATAAATACTAAGTTTCAACTTTCTAGCGTAAGCCGTTTCTGAGATATGAAAAACCGCCCCACTCCCGTATCTTGCTACCCATATAAAAAATGTTTTGACGGATGTCTCTATAGTTGCTCTATACAGATTAAAATTTTTAGATTTCTATCCTTTGCGACTTCGAGAAATTTAAATAAGAATTTTTCATTTACATCTGTCCCACCGTCACTCTCTGCACCCTCACCTTCAAAACTGTTTTTTCTCCATTATAGGTATACTGGTCCTAACTCCTGTAATAATTTCAAGATCATATCTGAAACTGTTTATGAGATAAACAAATTATTTTTTTTGAAAAATGACTGCACCCCACCATCCGCGCTTCACCTCCTCCCTCAAATATTTTATTGTTTATTATTATACCTCTTATATATACTATTATATAGACTCCACTGGTAATTCTATATACAGGAATGAAATGTTATCTTCCTGTCTTCCAATTAACCCTTTTTTAATCTCCTAGGATCCCTTAAGACAACTTCAAAGTTTCATCCATCTGACATCCACCGACACTTTAAACTCTTTCCTCCTGCTGCACCGCCCTAAATCCCCTACCACACCATTTATCTTCACCCTATGTCGTTATAGCTGTGCAATCGCATTAAAGGGTGACCCCCTAAGTTATAACGACGGCCGTAAAAAAAAACCTTCAGGAGATATGGATTTTAGGATGTCTATATCCCAGTTGTCAAGCATTTTGGCCACATTATTTTCACCTCCCTACTCGCACACCTCTCAACATCTATCGACCATACATGCAAATGGGTCCTCTATCATAGAACTACCATACATAGGTCCCAACGTCCCAACTTTCAACCTATGGGAGCATAGGAGGTTGCTGAGATCTAGAAACCAAAATGTTTCACCCAAAACGCTCCCCCCCGCTCAACTTTATATCTCAAGGGGTTTGTGAGCTACGCACCTTCAAACAGTTTTGTGTACGGCGTCTACGGCGGAAGGCCGCGACATTTTGTTTTGCTTTTCTGGGGTGTTTTAGTACTAAAACGTGAAAATACAAAATTTAAGGTCAGCAATTATTTTTTAAATTTCAGGTTGATAACAATACCAATACTTTATTATAATACTCGTATTAAAATAATAAAGTAGCAATTCTAATAATTTGACATAGGAAGCAATTTTTTCAAAAAATGTTCTTGCTGGATTGTTACTACCTAACAGTATTGCCGAATCTACCTGTGTACATACTTATATCTCTTCATAAATAACTGAATCTCAAATTTCTTCGATTAATTAACGTTAACTAATCGATTATGACGATTAATCTACATCACTTATATCGATTGGTAAAATACATTTTTTTTTTTTTAAATTAATCGATCAATCGAATCGAAATCGAACATCCCAAGGTGAAATTATTGCTTAAGAGGGTCATCCCGTGTGCAGGCTCTCTTTTTACGCCATTTTTGGGAATTCGTTCTGGCGAACTTATCTAATAATGAGAGAACTGTTAAATTTTTACCATATACATATGTATTTATGCACATGTTGAGCACACTTTAGAATTTTTTCAGCCCCAAATTATCGGTCATTGCTGAGGTACACGCCAACTTGCGTTCTGATTATCTCAAATAAAAAAATAAAACGGCATTTTAATCTGAAGTTTGAACTAGTCTTGGAACTAGGATTATCAAAAAATATTGAACAGTTAATTTTTGGCAGCTTGTTGAACTTTTTATCTTTTTAAGTCTGGGTTTTGGGGAATATTAAGCAGCCTTGGAGCGTAGAACAACAACCAGTTCTTGACGAAAAGTGCTGTTTGCTTAAGATCATTGTCTTGTTGGAAAATCTAACTCCATCCAAGGCACAACCTCTCAACTGATGGGGTCAAATGTTGTTCCGACAGGTTCTCCTAAACATAGGGGTCCATAGTAGTTAAAGTACTGACTGTCGTATACTTTTGTCCATACATTTTTTATGTTTTTATGAATTTACCTTTAAGTTTGTTATAAAAAGTTTTTGATTTTGTTTTCTTATAAATATACTAGTCGCGTACCGCGGCTTCGCTTGCTCCGCTCACGTTGTTCTATCGTCCCTGTTACTCCCGTCTTTCCCGTTGATCCCGTTTCTCCGGTTGATCCATTGGTCCTGTTCCTGCCGTTGCTTTCGTTTCTCTCGTTGATCCATTGGTCCTGATTCTCCCGTTGCTCCGGTTTCTCTCAATGCTCCTGTTACTCCCGTTGCTCCCATTTCTCCCGTTGCTTCTGTTACTCCATCCTTTATCAACAATCTTCTATCCAACACCCTCCAACCCTACTTCATCCATTATCATCTATCCATCATCTATCATCCTATATCTACCATCCACCATCCCTTTTCCACCATTCTCTATCAACCATCCTCCATCCACCATTCATCATTCTCCATCCTCCATCCTCCATCTTCCACCCTCTATCCACCATTCACCATCCCATATCCAACATCCACCATCCTCCATCATTTATCTTCATCCACCATCCTCCATTCCCCATCCACGTTCGTTCTGCTCGAACTTGTGAAATATGTATGCGTCTGTGCTGAGCATCTCGTGCGCGCTCTTCAACAGTTTGGCTCGCACGAATATTCGCAACTCTTTTTGCATTACGACTCCGTTGTGCAATGTTTGATCTCCTGATTGGCGGCATATTGCCAATCAATCAATCCGAAGACTGCTTGCTGGAAAAAATTGCGGAGAATTCTAAAAATCCACTTGGATTCACTGTTTCCCTGTTGTTGTTTTCACTGTTTCACAAATCACCGAAAAATTAAATTACAAACGAACTCGATCAACTCAACAATGGCGTGCTTCTCGCACGGACAATTGTACCTCGCCTGTAGGAAAACACATGGCCACATGGTCATACATATAATACATAATTATTAATTAATACATAAAAAAAAATTCCGGACGAACGGAAATCAAAACACATGGACACAATGGTATACATATACATTTACATATTTTTGTATATATGTATGTATATGTATGACCATTTGGCCGTGATTGATTGCGTTCGTCCGGAATTTGTTTTTTATGTGTAGAGATAGCAAAGACTATTCCGAAGAAAAAAAAATCCATGGAAACTGGTTGAATAGTTGCGAACAACAAACGAAAAAATTTCTCCATACAAAATTTACTGAAAATCTAATTTTCCAAATTTTCCATTTTTCGGGAAAATTTGCAATTTTTGGCTCCGTTAGGAGGTAAGTTGGGCCCTAACGAACACATCAAATAAATTTGAGTCAAATCGGACGAACGGTTGCTGAGTTACACGTGAAAAAATTTATCCATACAAAATGTACTAAAAATGAAATTTTACAAATTTTCCATTTTTCGGGGAAATTTGCAATTTTTGGCTCCGTTAGTATCTAAGTTGGGCTTTAACGAACACATCATATAAATTTGAGCCAAATCGGACGAACGGTTGCTGAGTTATACGTGTACATACGCAGACCACTTATTTTTATATATATATAGATTTAAGTTACTGAACAAAGCTGCATCAATGGATTTTTGATTAAGGCTTCCAATTAACCAGAACCTCAATATAAGGTGTTGCCGTAGACTTTTGTCCGTCACTGTATGTGCATGTACTTTCGACATAAGGACTTGATAAACTGCCGATTTTAGAATTTTTTGCAAAAAACTTCCACTTCGAAAATCCCATCAAGTTATCATTTTCATTGAACACCCACTTGACCGCCTTTCACTGAACTAATTATGCAATTCAGTAATTAGCAGATAAGGACCAAGTGCCACACTTGTGTATCTGAAACTAACGTAAGTGCGATGTACGTAAAATGCAATTGCAAGGCATGCATTAGGGGAAGGCAAACATTAAAAGAATCAAAAGAGGTCGATTACAACCCTTGAACTGCAGCGTTAAAAGTCACTCTGTTTGGGGGAAAAACAGAGTGACTCCAAAAAAATTTGGTCATGAATTCTTTTGTCGAAAGAACTGTTCAGATTGCGGTACCCTTCCTTACCTTTGATCACATGTGAATAATGAATATCGTATGCGTTGTTTGTACATATAATACTTATGATAGCGACATACTGCTGCACATTATAAGGGTGGACTTAATTATTACATTCTGTGAACAAAGTATCGATTTTGGTTCATGCAATGCAGGGAGTTTATTTCGTACATGGATTAAGATAGACGTGGAATCATTCAAAGATTGTAGATTTTGTAGATGAATAAATTTGAATGTATGTGAATGAATATGAATATATGTGAATAAATATGAATATATGTGAATGAATATGAATATATGTGAATAAATATGAATATATGTGAATAAATATGAATATATGTGAATAAATATGAATATATGTAAATAAATATGAATATATGACTGAAAAGTAATCGGAATAGAATGAAACAGAATCCATAAATTCTTGATGTAATTGTGTATAGTTATGCGTTAGAAACTGAGTTAAGTCTGAAACACAATGCGCACGTTCCCTCTCTTTTCGTGACGGAACGGAACGGAATGTCTGCATTGTGTTTTGGGCTTTACTCTAATGTGATACTTTTCAATTCATCTACATATGTATGGATTTGGATAAATTTTCAAAATTTGAAGAAATAAAAATTTGTATAAAGTAAAATATTGCTGGCCGAGCGCAACAACAAATTTCGCTGGACAGTGGCAAGTGCAATCCGGACTCAATTTCTTCGTTGGATCGTGATTGAGTCCGCCACTGTTTTTGGACCTAATTACCGCTGCAAGCGCATCCAAGCTGGGGGAAAAAATAGAACAAAAAGTTGACAGTTAGGAGGAGAAGAGGAGATCGCCGAGTCGAAGCTACGAAGCGCGCACGTAACTCGAAAAATAATTGTTTTTTTTTTTGTTTTTTTCGGACCTGACAAACAATTCGAGCAGAAAAAGTGTGAAAAAAAGAATTCTGGTAATGAAATTGTACGTCGGGAGCGAAGAAGAATTTCCTCCAAGTGCAAAGTGGGAGAGTTTGAATTATCTTTTTTTTGTTGCTGTCAGTCGGTGGAGTTTTTCTTGGTGTATTTAACACAGAACACAAAAAAAATGGTGAGGGATTCTCGCGAGCATGGTCTGATCGTTGGCCCGAGTTTCTTGTGAACTGTGAAGTTTCATTTTGTGCGGAAGTTCATTTTTTTCCAATCGGTTTCCTAAAGAATTTACTGAGGATTGTGTTTGACGCAAAAATATTTTAATATGATGTGATTGATATCCATACCTCCTATCGCTAATCCTGTGGTCTTTGCGGTTTAGGTTTCCGAGTAGAGGAGCTAAGTAAAAGAAGGTTTGTCGAACCTTTTAGGTTATGGCATGCGAGAACTAGATCCGATGAATTCGTCTGAAAACCGCCAAAATGTTTTTTTTAAACCGGAAATAAAATCACGGTAGTGTGGATTGTGCGTGTTCAGCCAGAGACTACCGGTCGATGGAAGGAAGGGAGTGGGAGTTTGAAGTGCGGATCGAACGGCAGAGATTCGGGGTCGGAAGTTTGGGTGGTGTTCGCACAGTCCAGCCGGGAAGATATAAAATTCCAATAAGACGTGAATCCGAGAACCCGCGGTTCGAGTTAGTCGTGAGTTCGATTTACGCCAATTGTACAGTGTCCGTCGCTATCAGAGCGCAGCGACAAAGAGTACCGCAGTGCGCGCCGCATTCAGAACATTCGCGAAAACCGGCCTATCAAAGCGATAAAAAAACGCCGCAAGCAAACAGTTTTTCGGTTTTAGTTCTTGACAATAATTCGCATACACGCGTATTTATTCGTCGAACGGCACATCTTCATTCAACACATGCTTGCCGCTTTTTTGTGCACACACGAAATTATTGTTTTTTTGACACATCATCGTTGCGTGAGTGTTGGGGTTGCGTTGCGTTGACCGTCGATGGGAAGGAGTTGAAAATAGGGCGGTACGAACGAGAAGTGGGCTTGGTGGAAAGGAACAAGTCATCGGATGTTAAAAATGTCGGAAACAAAATTGAGAGGTTAAGAAAATGAAAGTCGAAAAGTGATTGTCGTGAAAGCTTAATTTTTGAAGTTAAACAAAATGTCGGAAACAAAAATTGAGAGGTTAAGAAAATGAAGGTCGAAAAGTGATTGTCGTGAAAGCATAATTTTTGAAGTTAAACAAAATGTCGGAAACAAAAATTGAGAAATTAACAAAATGAAGGTCGAAATGTGATTGTCATGAAAGCATAATTTTTGAAGTTAAACAAAATGTCGGAAACAAAAATTGAGAAATTAACAAAATGAAGGTCGAAAAGTGATTGTCGTGAAAGCATAATTTTTGAAGTTAAACAAAATGTCGAAAACAAAATTGGAATGAATATACAAGAGAGAAAAGATAGAATTTAGTAGTAATGAAATTAGAATAAATGTACAGAATAAAAGATAGAATTTAGTAGATATGAAATTAGAATAAATGTACAGAATAAAAGAAAGAATTTAGAAGAAATAAAATTGGAATGAATATACAAGGGAGAAAAGATAGAATTTAGTAGAAATGAAATTAGCATAAATATACAGAATAAAAGAGAGGATTTAGTAGAATTAGATTTGGATTATAATTTACATAGAAAGGGAAAGGACGTAGTTTAAATAATTAGGGACAAGCTATATAAGGAAAGAAGAAAGAGAAAAGAAAAAAACAACAATCATTTAACGAAATCCACGCATCGACGGCCGATACTAACCAATTAATGGGGTGAGTAGTTTTTTTTTTATTGTTTTCTTAAGTTTTATTACCTTATATTATTTTCTTTGCGTTGTGATGTTTTGTTTTGTTTTAGCAAATCCCTTCAATACGTGATTTTTTTTTGCTATGCGGATCGATGAAATTTAACTTTGGTTTTTTTGTTTTTGGGGCTTCCCTAAAAATGTTGAGTGGCTAGAATAGCCATATAAAGTGCACCCGAGCGCTTAGCTCCTTCGCCCCGAACCTCATCAAGGGGCCACGACGCTAAGATGTTATTGCAGCTTGGGGAAAACTTTAATTTACTACCTAGTGAGTGGACAATATTAGAATATGCGATTAAAATATTGATTGTTTTTAACACAGTGACTATAGAAGTCAGCGCTGAAAAAACAGTGTCGGTTTCTAAAGTCCCGGTTCTAGCTCGATTTATGGTGAAACACATAAGCGAAATTTTAATAAATATAAATATACCAGAACAGGTAAAAGAAATGGGTGAAACCTTAAAAAATGACTTGTCCGTACGGTTTACGGATTTAGATTCAACGGACATTATCATGCAGGCTGTGCTTCTAGATCCCAGATTTAAAAAGAAAGGTTTCATTGATGATAAATACGAAACCGCTTATTCGTCTTTAAGGGATAATTTGTAATGTGTAATTACACTACCTTCGGTCCGAAGCCAAGGGGTGCTACCCGAAAGGGAACCTCTCACCAACGTACCAGTAGCTTCAGGTTCAGACTATGTAATCGATCTCTGGAGTGGATTTAGAGAATCTGTTCAACCAGTGCTGAACCCGATGGCAGCTGCTATTGTAGAATTGGATTCCTACATTAATGACCAGTATTTATTTCCTAACGAAAATCCACTGACTTACTGGTTGGAAAATAAATATAGATTTCCACGTCTGTACGAATTAGTAAAACGTCGTCTTTGTATCACTGCATCATCCGTACCGTGTGAAAGGGTATTTTCAAAGGCGGGAAATATTTTGACCGAACGGAGGAGTAGACTTACAGCAGGAAAATTGTCTCAAGTTATATTTTTAAGCTTTAATATGATATAGAACTTAATATTTCATTACTTTGTTTTTTGAATACTATATTTATAAGAAAATATATGTGAGTTTTTAATTATTATAATTACCCATTTTATATTTACATAATTTATTTTATAAGTATCTATGTATGTTACTTTATAAATAATAAAACATTTTCGTAATTCATTTATTGTGTGTACCGTATTATACCTATTGTGTTCAATTACGGGTGTAAGAAACAACGAAATATTTATTTCCTTGTCCTCCTTGAAACATCAACCAATTACATATTTCCATGGCTGCTTTGATCAAGATCCAAGTATTTTAGTAAAAAAGAGACATCGTTCAATTTGAACGGGTCTTACTGAACAGGTCAATTTGGTGACCCGGGTCAGTTAGACCGGGTCACATCAGTGACCCGTTTTTCCCATCTCTGACGCACATACATATGGTATGTTCATATACGGTATAAAAACAACCATAATGACATTAGGTATGCAATGTACCTGCTTGTACTGAGATATTTTCAAATGGAATCAGGCTGTGAAGATGTGGAATAAGTCCTATGTGCCGGGTCAGAAATAAAAATGGTTTTTTAACTAAATTACTTTTAAATTAATCCTAGGATATGTATGTGAAAGGATTTTTCAGAATTTGAAGTCGTTATAAAGTAATAACCGTATAATGGAGCAATTGTTCGGAGCTCGCCCGGCCTACCACCGATCTAAGAACTCAAAACCTGATTTTTTTTTTTAGAAAAATGATTGATTGAGAATAACTACTAAACGGATTGCACTGAAATTTTAATAACATATAGTATTTAGAGGATACCGAGTCAAAAATGGTAACAATATCTTAGCGATATGTGTTAAACTTTTTTCATCGAATAAAAATTTTCAAAGTTAGGTATATTTATTTATTTTTATTTTTTCCAAATAACTTTATTATTGTTTTAATAAAAAATTGCTATAAATTTAAAAAAAATACAGTGAAATAGTAACCTACACATTCCAACCTACGCATATCAGAATTGAACACGTTCTGAACTTTCCGAAAAATAATAAAGTTGCGACCAGACTGTTGGCAGATTTTTATACTCTTATACTCTAGATGAAATCATGTAGAGTATTATAAGTTTAATCCAGCCCGAAAAGTTTGTAACGCATAGAACCGAGCCTCGGACGAAAAAAAGTTATATAGTATTTTATGTTTATTTTGTGCCAAAACCCTCAAATCCGTTTGCTGTCCGTCCGTCCGTCCGTTTGCATGATAACTTAAGAACGCGTTGACCTAGGAAGTTGAAATTTTGTCACAACTTGTAAAATGAAAAAAGTAAGGCTAAGTTCGTTAATGGGCGATATCCTTCCACTCCTTCGGGTACCTCCCATATAAGAGTCCTTGAAACACGTTTTCATAATTATTGCTCGAATGCTTCAAGTTAGGAACTTGAAATTTTGCATACTTAAGGTTTACAATGTCTGAAGCGAAAGTTCAGAATATGATACAAATCGAATGAGTCCTTCGTGTAGCAGCCTAGAGAAGTCCTTCAAAAATGTATGCAAGTTATAGAATCCACTATAGCTCCAGTACAAGTTAAAGCAGGGATTCAAAATTTTACAGGAATTGGTTTTATATCAAAAGCAAAACTGAGTTCATTAGTTGACGCCATCCGTCAACTCATTCGGGTAGCTGTCATACAAAAGTCCGACACGTGTTCACTAATATTGAACGATAACTTTAAAACGCTTTACGTTACGACTTTGAAATTTTGTTTACGTTGATTTTATAATAGTCGCAGCTAAAGCTATTAATATGAAAAATATCCCATAAGTCCTTCATGTAGTCGCCATACAAAAATTCTGTAAAATGTCCTTACTTACTTTATGGAACTTACTATAAATCAAAAAATCGAGTAGCCACTATACAATAGTTTCTACCTGTAAGTAAAAGGTCATGTAATAATTGTTTGTGCAATCCTCATTCTCTTGATATATTTTCAACTAAAATATAAATAGGAGTTCAGTATTTCATCTAGAGTATCATACGATTGGCTTAGAGCCGATCGTGACTGCGTTATGTTTATACTCTAGATGAACATATAGAGTATTATAAGTTTAATCCAGCCCGAAAAGTTTGTAACGCATAGAACCGAGCCTCGGACGAAAAAAAGTTATATAGTATTTTGTGTTTATTTTTGGCCAAAACCCCCAAATCCGTTTGCTGTCCGTCCGTCCGTCCGTCCGTTAGCACGATAACTCAAGAACGCGTTGAACTAGGAAGTTGAAATTTTGTCACAGCTTGTAAAATGGAAAAAGTAAGGCTAAGTTCGTTAATGGGCGATATCCTTCCACTCCTTCGAGTACCTCCCATACAAGAGTCCTTAAAACACGTTTTCACAATTATTGCTCGAATGCTTCAAGTTAGGAACTTGAAATTTTGCATACTCAAAGTTTACAATGTTTGAATCGAAAGTTCCGAATATGATGCAAATCGAATGAGTCCTTCGTGTAGCAGCCTAGAAAAGTCCTTCAAAAATGTATGCATGTTACTGAATCCATTACAATTCCAGAACGAATTAAAGCAGGAATTTAAAACTTTACACGAATTAGTTTTATACCAAAACCAAAACGGAGTTCATTAACTAGCGCCATCTGTTGACTCCTTCGGGTAGCTGTCATACAAAAGTCCTTAATGAACATGTTCACCAATATTAACCGATAACTTTAGAACACTTACGACTTTGAAATTTTATACATATTAATTTTATAATAGTCGCAGCTGAAACTATTAATATGAAAAATATCCCATAAGTCTTTCATGTAGTTGCCATACAAAAATTCTGTAAAATGTCCTAACTTACTTTATGGAACTTACTATAAATCAAAAAATCGAGTAGCCATTATACAATAATTTCTACCTGTAAGTAAAAGGTCATGTAATAATTGCTTGTGCTCTCCTCATTCTTTTGATATATTTCCAACTAAAATATAAATCGGAGTTCAGTATTTCATCTAGAGTATCATACGATTGGCTTGCAGCCGGTCGTGAATGCGTTATGTTTCTTACTTAATTCCGGTACCTGTTATAGCCACAGGCCTATAGATGAGGTTTCAGGTAAGGATGATAAATAAAGTGTAAGACTCTGGTCAGAACTGACCTGCTGTAGCTAGTTTTTTTTGCTATCGAATGAAAAATATTTGGAAGGGAAATTAATTTTAAATTAAAATGAGAATATGGAAAATACCTTAAATACTGTTTACCTACATTTAACATGATACCTGTAAAACTTCCATTCATAAGTTACTAGACCCAAAAATTTTTAAGAATGAACATGAAATCGTTTAAATCTCTTAGGAAAAACCTAAGAACTTCTAAATGTTATCTTCGACCAACTAGAAACACCCGACAGTTTTTAGAGGAAAGGATGTTAAATAAAGTGTAAAACTCAGGTCAGAACTGACCTGCTATACATCTTACTATTGAATGAAAAATATTTCGAAGGGAAAATTTATTTTGAAATTAAATGAGAATATTAAATAAGGCTTACCTAAATTCCACATGATACCGTTAAAACTTCCTTTTATAAGTTACTAGTTGAGACTTTAAAACGGAGCTGACCAAGTCACATCAAAATTTATTCGAATTTTTATTGGTGGAAGAAAATTACTCTTTGGTAGCTGTGATACTAGTCCAGGCAACAAATGATTATAGTGGGAAATTTTAGGGACAGAAAAATTGACTTCGGAACTTTGTTTGGACTGGTCTGGAGATGATCATATCAAAAGTCCCTACTCCTAGAAGGTGAGCGGGGGGAAGGGGGGCACTTGAAAGGTCCCTTTTTTTGGTTTTTCGCTTATATCTCGGAAACTATGCGTCGTAGTGGCTTGATCACTATGTACAAAATTTATGCTGGCAAAATTTGCTACAAGAATCACTACTTACATTTGTCGATATGTTGTTCTGTTCTCGAGTTATCCGCCCGTGAAAATCGTTAATTTTGGAGAAAAAAAAAATTTTATCACGTTTTTTTTGCTCTATTTGTTAAGATATGTCTTCAAATATTGTTCCCACGAAAAAGTCGTGAGAGAAAAAGTTGTAGACCATTAAATTTTCTTCAAAAATATATATTACTTTGATTTTTTAATCAAACCGTTTAAAATTTATAGCTATTTTAGTATATTTCCGAAATCATATACAGTGACGGACAAAAGTCTACGGCAACACTCTATATTGAGGTTCTGGTTAATTGGAAGCCTTAATCAAAAATCCATGGATGCGGATTTTTTCAGTACCGTAAATATAGTTATAAAAAAAACAAAAACAAAAACTTTTCATAACAAACTTAAAGGTAAATTCATAAAAACGTAAAAATGAATGGACAAAAGTCTACGACAGTCAGTACTGGCTGGCTTATATACAAGAAATTTCCAACTAAACGTATTGAAATTTTTAAAATTATTTGCTGACTTAATACTTGACTGGAACCCCTTTTAGTAGCATCAATTACTTTTTCCAGACTTCGGGACTTAAAGGCGACTAAATTACCAGTTTCTGCAGATGTAATTTTCTCCCATTCTGTAATGAGCGTTTCCTTAAACCAATTTTTGTTTTGTATGCAACATTTCCGAATTTTGCACTCCAGTAGCTCCCATACATGTTCTGTTAGGTTTAAATCTGGGTTTTGGGGAGTATTAAGCAGCCTTGGAGCGTAGGACAGCAACCAGTTCTTGACGAAAATGGCTGTTTGCTTCGGATCATTGCCTTGTTGGAAAATCCAACTCCCTCCATCGCACAACTTCTCAACTGATGGGGTCAAATCTTGTTCCGACAGGTTCTCCTAAACATAACGGTCCATAGTAGTTTCAACAAAAGCCAATCTACCACCCCAAATGCAGCTATGGCTCCCCAAACCATAACATTACCTCCACCGTGTTTGAGAGTATGAAACTACTATGGACCCCTATGTTTAGGAGAACCTGTCGGAACAACATTTGACCCCATCAGTTAAGAAGTTGTGCCTTGGAGGGGGTTGGATTTTCCAACAAGACAATGATCCAAAGCAAACAGCCATTTTCGTCAAGAACTGGTTGTTGTCCTACGCTCCAAGGCTGCTTAATACTCCCCAAAACCCAGATTTAAGCCCAATAGAACATGTATGGGAGCTACTGGAGTGCAAAATTCGGAAATGTTGCATACAAAACAAAAATTTGTTTAAGGAAACGCTATTACAGAATGGGAGAAAATTACATCTGCAGAAACTGGTAATTTAGTCGCCTTTAAGTCCCGAAGTCTGGAAAAAATAATTGATGCTACTTAAAGGGGTTCCAGTCAAGTATTAAGTCAGCAAATAATTTTAGAAATTTCAATACGTTTAGTTGGAAATTTCTTGTATATAAGCCAGCCAGTACTGACTGTGGTAGACTTTTGTCCATTCATTTTTACGTTTTTATGAATTTACCTTTAAGTTTGTTATGAAAAGTTTTTGTTTTTGTTTTTTTTATAACTATATTTACGGTACTGAAAAAATCCGCATCCATGGATTTTTGATTAAGGCTTCAAATTAACCAGAACCTCAATATAGAGTGTTGCCGTAGACTTTTGTCCGTTACTGTATATGATTTCGGAAATATACTAAAATAGCTATAAATTTTAAACGGTTTGATTAAAAAATCAAAGTAATATATATTTTTGAAGAAAATTTAATGGTCTACAACTTTTTCTCTCACGACTTTTTCGTGGGAACTATACTTGAAGACATATCTTAACAAATAGAGCAAAAAACGTGATAAAAAATTTTTTTTTTCTCCAAAATTAACGATTTTTAAGGGCGGATAACTCGAGAACAGAACAATATATCGACAAATGTAAGTAGTGATTCTTGTAGCAAATGTTGTCAGCTTAAATTTTGTACATAGTGATCAAGCCGCTACGACGCATAGTTTCCGAGATATAAGCGAAAAACAAAAAAAAAAGGACCTTTCAAGTGCCCCCCTTCCCCCCGCTCACCTCCTAGGAGTAGGGACTTTTGATATGTTCATCTCCAGACCAGTCCAAACAAAGTTCCGAAGTCAAATTTTCTGTCCATAAAATTTTCGACTACACCCGTTTTTGAGCATTCATTGCCTGGGCTATTGTAGACAGTAGACAATTAAATTAAATTAAATTAGATACGTCCGGTCTGGTTTTTGTGAAAAGCGAAAGTGAAAAAAGTTTATTCAATTATTGAATGTCAAATATCTAAACGGCTACTTAATACATTACATTCAATACAACATCCTCCCTGAATAAAATTTTCCTTTTCTCTAATTTACAAACAAAAATGAATGTTGAAAATGTGCGGCTGAAGGCCAAATACAAATTTAATTATTTAATTCAAACCGAAGTTTTTTAAAAACATTAACAATTTACGACTTGCAGTTGATTTTGTTAATATATCCGCTACCATTTCTTCGGTTGAAATGTATTTGATTTTAATGCTTCCTTCAGTCAATTTCTCCCGAATAAATTTTGTTTTTATATCGATGTGTTTAGTTCTCGGTGAATATGTGTTATTCGTAGCCAATTGAATGGCACCACGATTGTCACAATGAATAACAATATTTGCTGATATTTTTGGAAACATTTCCGTTTTCAAGTTTTTCAACCAAATCGATTCTTGTATGGCGGGTACCATAGACATAAACTCGGCTTCTGTGGTCGACAGTGCAACAGTCTGTTGTCTTTTTGTACACCAAGATATAGCTCCATTCTGCATCAAAAACACATAACCAGTGGTTGATTTCCTACTATCTTAATCATTGGCCCAGTCCGAATCACAGAATCCTTGCATTTCATTTGGAGATTTGCTATAAGTAATTGTTTTATCCGCTGTGCCCTGAAGATATCGTAAGACTCGTTTAACTGCTACCCAGTGGGCTTTTCCTGGATTTTCACTGTATCTGCTTAGAATATTTACTGCAAAATTTATATCAGGCCGACTAACCTGTGCTGCATACAATAAACTACCAATAGCTTCCTTATATGGTACATTTCGCATTTCATATTTATCTTCATTACTTTTCGGACACATTTCAGCAGATATTTTCACATTTATATCCATCGGTGATGAAACTGGTTTCGCATTACCCATTCCAAAACCTTCAATTATATCTTTAACATATTTTCTTTGACTTATAGAAATTGAACCAGTTTTCGCATCACGTATAATTTTCATTCCAAGGATAGAAGACGCCTGTCCCAAATCCTTCATTTTAAAATGTTTAGAAAGATCATCTTTCAAATGCTTTTCTTGATTAGCATTATTTGACAATATCAAGAAATCATTCGCATATATTGCGACTATCAAAATGTTATCATTTCTTATTGAATAAAATATGCATTGATCAACTGACGAGCGCTTCAATCCATAATTCAATAATACTTCCGTTAAGGTTTCATTCCACAATCTACTTGATTGTGTTAAACCATATATAGACTTAATTAAACGGCAATAGCGTTTTGAACCATCATCAAACAACTCTGGCTGTTCCATATAGACTTCGGTGTCTAACTTGCCATTGAGAAACGCTGTCACTGCGTCCATTTGACTGATATTCAAATAAAGTTTTACTGCTAGCGCCAAAAGAAACCGTATCGATGAATATCTGACTACTGGCGAAAATGTTTCATAATAGTCGATCCCTTCAACTTGTGTGAAACCTTTTGCAACAAGTCTTGCTTTATATCGAACGACTTCTCCATCTGAGTTTCTTTTCGTTTTAAAAACCCATTTATGTACATTTCACCGCCTTCTTGTCTTTTGGTAAATTATCTAATTGCCATGTACCGTTTTCAATTAGCGAATTCATCTCTTCTTGCATGGCATTTTTCCAAAGATGACTTGATTGTCCTGACATAGCTTCACCAACGTTTATTGGATCACTCGTATCAAGCGCCACACATGCATAATTCGGTCTCTCCTTATCCTTATTTCTTGCTGATGGTGCTCGCCGCGGAATTGGCTCACTTAAAACAGAAACGTTTCCGTCTTCCCAGGTGTTCACATCCAACGAATTATTGACTCCATCTGTTCCAACTCCATCTGTACCAACTCTATCTGTACTACTTTCGTTTGCAATGATTGACCAATTAGGTTCATTATCGTTGACCAATTCAATGACCAATTCCTCCCTTGATTTGGAATCATCATTGTCACTCTCGTTACTAAGTGGTATAAGCAAGTTATTACTTTCTTCTAAATTGGTATTAATATTATCAGTTTCAATAAAAGTAACATCACGGCTGATGATAAGTTTTTTGGTAGTACCATTATATAATCGATACGCCTTTGAATCTGTTGCATATCCCACAAAAATGCATTCCACTGCTTTTTCATCCAACTTCTTGCGTTTGACATTGGGTACGTGCACAAAAGCCTTACAGCCTAAAACTTTCATCATTTCCAAGTTTGGTTTCTTACCAGTCCACAGTTCATCTTGACAAACTTTTCCAGTTCCCTTACATGGCAAACTGTTTATAATCTTAGCAGCTGTCATCACCGCTTCGGCCCAAAAATTTTTCGAAATTTTTGCATCAATAATCATGCATCTAACTTTTTCAATTAACATATTCAGTACCATTATCGGTTCTCAAAACTTTCAATGTACACCCAGTTTGTGTTTCGACTAGGTGTTTAAATTCGACAAAATTTTTAAACACGTCTTCTTTACTTTTCAAAACATAAACAAACACTTCCTTGTGTAATCGTCAATGAAAGTTAAGAAATATTTATGACCACCAATAGATTTTAATGACATCGGTCCGCAATCATCAGAATGCACTAGTTCCAGCATTTTGCTTGTACGATTTCCTTCGTTCTTAAATGGTAAGCGACTTTGCTTACCCTTTATGCAAACTTCACAACTTTTGAACATCAACAGTCAAGATTAGTAAATGATTCTTTCATAAAATTCATGTTATAAAAACTGGTATGTCCGAGTCTGCGATGCCACAAATTAATATTGCTTTTCCCATTTTCAACAAAAAATGAATTGGCACTCGTAACATTTAGCTTAAACATGTCGTTTATTAAGTCAGCTGTTGCAATTAATTTTTATCTTTATTAAAAATTTTGCAACCATTCTTATCAAAAAATACTTGATTGCCCTTTTTGACAATCTGACTTATAGAGATTAAATTTGCACAAATTTCTGGTACATCTTGCACACCTTCAATTGTTATTTCACTAGTGCGTCCATCATTTATGACATTTTGTTTAATATCACCAACACTATTAATTATCAATTTTTGGTTATTTGCAACTATTACCTCCTTTACTATTGGGGTACTTTTGTTTACCAGCATCGTATCACTTTTCACCATTTGTGCGGTCGCACCACTATCAAGAAACCAATCACTCGATGATACCTTCTGAGCCACAAATGAATTAAATAGTACAATATTACCTTTTAATTTCGGGCATTGTTTCTTAAAATGCGTTCCACCACATTCGAAACACTTTATTGCATTATTTTTACTGCCATATTTCTTTTTTGAAAATTTTTTATTTTTAGCAACAAGAGCTTTTTCTTGATCTCTTTTGTCGTAATCGATCTCTTGTAATAAAATATTCTTCACAAAATCAACAGTTATATCCGTGCTTTTAGTTTCAATGCTCATGACCATGGGTTTGAATTCTTCTGTCAAACCACACAACATAATCGAAGCAGCAACTTCTTCATCAATTTTAAAACCACCAGATTTTACCTTAGAGCGCAATGACAAACATTGATTAACGTAATCCTGCATCGAATCACAGTCTTCTAGTTTTAGTGAGATCCACTGCTTTAATAAGCTGACCTTTCTCACAACACCCGTATCTTCGAATGCACTTGTCAACGCATCCCAGCCTTCTTTCGCATACTTGCATTCTTCTAAATGCGTATATGCCTTTTCGTCTTTTGATAAGACATCTGCCGATGAACTTGTTCCCACTAACCTTGTCATGCATGTCCAAAGTCCCTTCGTGACTAAATGCGCTTTTGCTCCGACCTTCCAAATATTAAAATTTTCTCGTCCTCTTAATCGTTCAAAGGCTATTTGAAAATTTGCCATATTTATATTTTATTTACGTATCTTGAAAAATTCTTTAAATTAAAACTTAGTGTCTGGGCCCATAACCTGTAGACAGTAGCCAATTAAATTAAATTAAATTAGATACGTCCGGTCTGGTTTTTGTGAAAAGCGAAAGTGAAAAAAGTTTATTCAATTATTGAATGTCAAATATCTTGTATTAAATGTAATACATTCCATTTAATACAACAGCTATACTACGTATTGTGAAAGTGTCTTTATAAATTATAATTATGTTCAAAGTTTTACAAAATTTTATAAAACTTTCATTGAGCAAGAATCGAAAGCAGGTCCTAATTCCAAGACATTTGCTTCTATGTTGCTTCAAAGCGGTAGTACTTACCCAGCAAACAACGTGAATTCAATGTAGTATCACTTTCGACTCACTATGTAATTGTGAATTCATTTCATCATCATGTGATTTTCATTAGAGCTTAACATTTTGATCAAACATTCTATGAAACGTTTTACCCATAAGTGATAATCATTAGTGACAGTTAGATAGAATTTAGAACATCAGCTTCTAATGAATGCAGAATTTCAGGCTCCATTTGTACTCACCTCGAAAGCATGTATTACTTTCACGGGGTGAATAAAATGCATAGCTCGAGCTAATGCGATTTTCACTATTTACCGAAAAAGATTGGAGCCTTAGATAATAAATATTAGGAGATATGTATATAAATGTGTACATGAATAATGTGACGCACTAAACAATATAGCCATATCAAATGTAATATTAACTTTATTTCAAATATTTGAACTACAAAATATCTTATTAGAAAAATATTTATCCATATTAAGAATTTTAGAACTTAAAATAACAGCATAATCATTAAACAATACAACACTTTCTGAAATTCGAAACAAAACTGTGCTCATTAGAAAACTTATTGCTTTGATGAAATTCAATATAAACATAAAAAAGTCGAGGAACCAATTGGAACAAGTCTGATCACGTGTTTAATGATTATAATCATATTGTGGGGCAATAATGAGTTCACAATTTTCACTCATTTCCAGTTTCGTACATGAAATCAGATTGAATTAGTTTTAGAGAATATGAACTCATATTTTAATCACTTCGTGAAGATTCACACAATTGTTTACTGGGTACTCTCTTGATGTGAAATGGGTTTCACTATCTCACAAATACAGCCCTATATCTATTTATGCGTGATGTATTGGGATTTCGAATGCCCCATCCAAGTTCTATCCATAAATGATCAATTATAAAGAGTTTATCACCTGGATATAATGAAAACATTTTGGCCCAAATGAAAGTCCAAGTTGATAAATTAGATAATAAAAGTAAGGAAGTGGTTCTTGTTTTTGATGATATGGCCATTCAAGAAAACTTAAAATATAATGTTGTCCACGATCGAATTGATGGTTTTGTCGATTATGGAAATGGCAACCGAAAAAATGAGAAAGCGAAGCATGTATGTGTCTTTATGAATCGTGCTATATGTGGTAAATTTAAGCAAGTTTTGGGTTACGCAGTATGTGGTGCTTCTATTCCCTCCGAAACTTTGAAATATTATATTTACCAAAGTATAGATATTTGTTCTAATTTAGGCTTAAATGTAAAGTTAATAACTTGTGATCAGGGCTCTACAAATAGATCTCTTTACAAAAAGTTAGATATTACAATCGACAAAAATTATTTTGAATATAATGAGAAGAAAATATATTGTTCATTTGATGTATCCCATCTATTTAAATCAGTAAGAAATAATATGTTACACAAGGACCTTCAAACAGAAGATGGTATTGTTAGTATGGATGTTGTAATAGAAGTATATAGTATGGAAAAAAATAATGTGACGAAATTGCGTCCCAAATTAACATATGTATATGCACATTAACCCCACAAACTTCAAAAAAATAAGCGTCCGATTGGCAGTACAGGTTTTAAGTCACACTGTATCTGCTGCTGTCCAAACTTTAGCAGCTCTTAACAAGTTTTCAGAAAAGGTGTCCCATAAAGCAATCCCCACGGCAGTCTTTATTGAGAAAATGAATAAACTTTTCGATATATTAAATGGCCGACCTCCTCTTATTCGAAATTCGGAAGCATTTCAATTTTTAAATGAGATGAAATCATATATTTCTCATATAAAACTAATTAATTCTACTTCTACTACCTACTGTTTTAAAGGTCTTATTTTAACAATCGATTCCATATTTTCTGTATCTGCTGACTTATTTCAAAGATATTATCTATTTTATTTCTATTCTTCAAAAGTTAATCAAGATCCTTTGGAAAACTTTTTTTCCCATATACGTGCACATAATGCGAATAAAAGGTACCCAAGTGTTTATGAGTTCAGCGCGATAATTGCAAAAATCCTGTCCATAAAATTTATATTTTCTTCGAAATACGCGAATTGCGAAAAAGATGATGACGAGATTTTAGATATCGACTGGTCATCAATTCTTCAGGATCCTAATTCTGGCAATCAAAGTTCTCAATCTACTATAGAGGAACATGGGGACACTTGATCCTTTGGGAGACTTGATTCATAGCCATTATTTCCGTAACAGTAATATTAATTTGATTTTCGCGCTTGCAACGCTATTCCATTCCACTGGTTGAGAGCGCCAAATGTCATTTCGACAGTCGTACAAAACGAACACCGGCGTGGTGACATTTTTCTAATATCTAGTATTCAAATTCTTTTCCGTAAGTTATATTAAATTATTTTAAGTGAGTGTTATAGTGTACGGTGAACCAAATGTATTCACTGCCTTGTTAAATGGGTTAACTCTATAAAGTGTATTCGTTGTTTTTGTTAAGAAATCGCTTCTTATAAACTAGATATAGATATCAATAAAGAAAAGTATACAATGGGTACACTTGATCCATATCTAACAAGGGAGACTTGATTCATGGATCATGGATCAAGTCTCCCAGAAAATGTGTGCATTAAATTTTTGATTATTTTATCTATTGGAGATAATGCCGTGAGTATACAAGCTCAAAGAAGGCACCAAAAAGCGCACTCCAATAGACGCAAATCAGTTAGAGCAGCAGGCTGTGAAGGATGTAATGGATGGCAACTCCATTAGAGGTACAACGAAAAAATTTCAAATTAACATAATGACACTAAAACGATACTATAGACAGAAAAAAACACAAGACAAGGATATTAACTATCAATTAAATTACGAACATTCTAGATTTTTCAAAAATGGAAGAGAGCTCAATAGCAAATTATCTAGAAAAGGCTAGCAAACTTAACCATGGTTCATCATTGCATTTTGTTCAAAAATTGTCATACGAATTTGCAGTAGCAAATAATAAACGAATCACCAAATGGACTGAGGAAACAGTGACTTACGATTCGTTCTATGGGTTCATGCGGAGAAGCCCTCAGTCATAGAGATATATATATACTGAAGATGACAAGCAGCGGTTGAGTTGAAGGCGGACGTCGTTGCATTCACTTGCACGCAAAACAACAACAAATTGACATAAGGCTCCTATTTTGTTTCACTCACTCACGCTAAGCCAATAACAATTTGATATAAGGAACCTGTTTTGTCTCACTTTTCAGCGTGTTTTTGGCTTCAAATCCCTTTAAACAAAACCGGTGGCTTGTCGTCTCCACTAGCTCTATGCCCTCAGCTTTCTTTGCGTGTACCAGAAGCTACACGTTTGAGAAGATCGACTAGCTTTAATAAGCATAACATATCCTATTTTTTTTTTTTTTTTTTTTTTTTTTTTTTTTTTTTTTTTTCAAATTTACATACTTTAATGGCAAAGTGAAATCTTCAACCAAACTCGTTTGGAATATAGACTACAGTTCACAAGCCCAGGAAAGTAGTTGCTACGAAGGGCTTAAAATTAGTTGGCAAAATGACATCTGGAGAACGTGGAGTTCTCTAGTTACAGTATGCTGTGCTATTAATGCTCTTGGGAATCATATCCTTCATGATCTTTCGGCGTAAAAATTTGCACGATCGTATGATTAAGGACGTCCCAGCAGGAACACATGGAACCACACATCCAACAAGATAGATGACTGAGGACAATTTCGTAAAATGGTTGAAGCATTTTAAAAAATTCAGCAAGTGTTCTTTGGAGTCACCTTGTTTGATTATTATGAATAATCGCAGCCATATTGGTATTGAATGTTTAAATTTTTCAGAGGAAAATGGGATACACCTTCTCACTATACCTCCCCACACACCTCACAAGACCCAAAATTAGAAAGGACAGTGCTTGGGTGCAGTTTTCAGACTCCAAAAGATATTAGACCCTTTCCGAAAGCAGCTCCAAGAAAGGATAATCTAAAAGGGCGTAAGAACTACAAAAATACTGAAGAACAGTTTAGGCTTAAAAAATCGAAAGAAAATACAAAAAGAGCAGTTAGCTAGAAAACGAAACGTAAGCTATGAATGTTAATGAAGACGAGCTACCACCATTTTAAAAGAACTTCAATTTTTATTTTTAAACCTATTCTTCATAATAAACTTGTTAGAAATATGTATCATACTTTTTACTAGAACTGTACTCACAGAAGTACTCTATTACTTTTTATACTAAAGACTACTACTACATATATTACTATCTGTCAATAAATTCCTTCTTGTACTTGTAACCTCCAACGAGACCGGTCGTGTCTTTTTATTCTGCCGAAATCCCAACAGGTTATGGGCCCAGGCCGACAATCCTAACTCGTGGTCAAAAAGAATCCGATTAAATTCAGGTAATCGTTGTCGCAAAATCATTTAAATTAAACCGGAGTAAAAGGTGAACAGTGAATTTTTTAATTTGCAATCGATATGGAAAGCGAATCGGTAAAAATCGACAAGTTGCAGAATGGTGATCAGTGGACAAGCTGGAAGTTTCAAATAAAGGTATTATTGAACGCAAGTGATTCTTTCGAAGTGGTTACTGGCGAAGAGCCCGAACCAACGAAAAGGGAAGGTGTGTCTGAAGGTGATTTTTTAATTAACCTAAAGAAATGGCAAGTAAAAGATCGTAAGGCACAGAGAACCATTGTCACCGCAATTGGCCAGAAACCGTTACTCCATATTTTGAGCTGCACAACGTCGAAAGAAATGTGGACAAAATTGTCAGCTGTATATGAACAGAAATCTGAAACAAGCCTGCACATTTTGCATCAGCGTTTCTACAGTTTTACGATGGCCGTAAATGATGACATCGCTACACATATTGCAAGGCTTGAGTCAATTGTTCAACAATTGAAGGAAGCAGGCGAAAGTATTTCACAAGCAATGATTGTGACGAAGATTCTAATGACTTTACCATCGAGTTTTGCTCATTTTTCCAGCGCATGGGAGTCGACACCAGTCGAACAGCAGACCATCGAGAATCTTACATCGCGGCTAATAATGGAGGAGACGCGGATGGCGTCACAAGCAGCCACTGTAGCAACCAAAGTGGAGGAAAGTGCGTTTATTGGTGTGAAGAAACGTTTTGGACGTAAGGAGCAAAAACCAGGTCAACACAAGGGCAAAAACTCTTTTGGAACTTCAGGGAAATGTTTCCTCTGTAATGAGCCAGGTCATTGGAAACGGAATTGTCCAAATAAAGAAAAAAGACAGGTAAATTTTGCTAGTAATCTTGATGCCGGTGAAGCTCTAATATGTGACGCGTTTTCGATAAATAAATTAGAAACGGTTATTAGTGAGGAGGACTGGATTTTAGATTCGGGTGCAAGCGACCACATGTCTTTCCGCCGCGAGTGGTTCGTAGATTTTATTGAGTTGCAGGAAGCTATGCCTGTGACTATCGGTAACGGACAGAAAATATATGCTTACGGTAAAGGCAATATACAAATTTCGGCATATAATAACAAACAGTGGGTTAAAAAGACTTTGGTCAATGTGTATTTCGTACCTGACATAAAGGTAAATTTGTTTTCTTCGGGTAGCACTCTTGATAAGGGTTATAAACTGTTGTCCGATAACAATAAATGCGAAATAATTAAAAACGGTGATATCGTTGCAGTGGGAGTCCGCAGTAAAAAACTATATAAAATGCAGTTTCGCGTTATTATTACCGCGCAGAAAGAAACTTTTTATTGTAGTAAAGTGTGTGACTCAATAGCAACGTGGCATGAAAGATTAGGGCATCAGTCCATTGCTCAAATCAGATGTGTTTTAAAGGCGCGAAATATTGAATTTATAGACATTGAAAATTTCTTTTGTGAATCTTGCGCGTACGGGAAGCAGCATCGATCAGTTTTTCATGATAGCACACGAAGGGCTTCATGTTGTGGCGAATTAATTCACAGCGACCTTAACGGTCCAATGCAAAGTGACTCTTTGGCAGGGTCAAAATATTTCGTCCTATTTAAGGATGACCTCTCAAACTTCAGATACGTGTTCTTTATTCGAGAAAAATCAGAAGTATCAGCGGTATTTAGAAAGTTCCTAAATCAAGTGAAGATTGATACAGCAGTCCAGATAAAGACACTTAGGACAGATAATGGATTGGAGTTTAAAAATAAAGATATGTCCAAAATTCTTCAAGAAAATGGTATACGTCATCAAACAACCGTACCATACACACCTCAGCAAAACGGTCGTGCAGAAAGGGACAATCGTACTATTGTGGATATTGCGAGAACCATGCTCCATTCAAAAGAAATGCCTATTTTTCTATGGGCAGAGGCTGTAAATACTGCCGTGCGTTTGCTTAATTGTTTCGGGACAAGTCCAATAAAAGGAAAAACCCCGTATGATCTTTGGTTTGATCAGAAGCCGTCGGTTGATAATCTGCAGATATTTGGTACCGAAGTTTATGTTCACGTCCCCAAACAAAAGCGAAGGAAATGGGACAAGAAGTCAATGAAAGGTTATTTTGTCGGGTATCCAACAAACCAAAAAGGTTTTCGTGTTTGGATAAAAGGAACGAAAAGAATTGAAATTTCACGAGATGTAGTTTTCAATGAAAGAAAAGAAAGCCTGACAGATACTGGAGATCCAGAAAAAACAGTACAGCATTATATTGATGAAACGGTAGCGGACAGAGCAGGCGACTTTCGAAGTGAAGAATATGACTCGGAAAATAATGCTAATATGATAGATTCACAGGAATCTGAAAACGATAAGGAAGCTGAAAAAGGTACAGAAGTTGGTGAAGAAAATTATAGTGACCAAGTGACACCAATGCGAGAAAGGCTACGGAGCAATCGAAAACCTAAAAGCAGCTCTGTTTCAAGTTTCCTATCCAACATTTCTGAAGGATACGCGTTTGTTGCAAGTTCGTTTGAGCCAGCTAGTTACGAGGATGCAATGAATTCAGATAATGCGGAAGAATGGCAAGCAGCGATGGACGAAGAAATTTCAGCATTGAGGAGAAACAAAACCTGGAAATTGTCAACCCTACCCAAAAATCATAAGAAAATTGACAACAAGTGGGTATATAAGATTAAGTCTAGCCCTGAAAGTCTGGAACAAATCTATAAAGCACGCCTTGTTGTTAGAGGATTTACCCAACAACAAGGAATAGACTATACGGAAACATTCAGCCCAGTTGCGAGATTCACATCAATTCGACTAATCCTAGCAATTGCAGCCAGCGAAGGTCTTTATTTAAAACAATTTGATATTAAGACAGCTTTTTTAAATGGCATTCTAACCGATGAGATTTATATGGCTCAGCCAAAAGGTTATGACGATGGTAGCGGACGTGTTTGTAAACTTGAAAAAAGTTTATATGGATTAAAACAATCCGCAAGATGCTGGAACATAAAATTCACGCAAGCACTGGAGAATTTTAATTTTAAAAGGAGCACAGCTGATCCCTGTGTATTTATACGGAGACATCAAAAGCAAACAGTCATCTTGGCTCTTTACATAGATGATGGTTTAATTGCGTCTACCACGAAAGAAGATGCAATGCAAGTTATTAAGCACATCCATTCTCAATTTGAAACCAAAGTATGTGATGTGGGATATTACCTAGGCCTTCAAATAAACACAAAACCAGACGGATCTATTCATATTCATCAGTCATGTTACATCGATCGGTTATTGCACACATTTAACATGATAAACTGCCGAGAAGTCAGTACACCAGCCGAAGTGTCTAAGGAGAATACATTGCTGAAGGAAAATGAATCAGCCTCAACCGAGTTTCCGTATCGAGAAGCTGTTGGCAGCCTTATGTACCTCATGACAGCAACTAGACCGGACATAGCCTATGCCGTTGGTGTCGTTAGTCGCTACATGGAAAGGCCAACAACGGAGAATGTTATCGCTGTTAAACGTATTTTTAAATACATTCAGGGAACAAGGAATTATGGTATAATTTTTGGTAAAAATAATAATTACTCACTTATCGGTTACAGTGATGCTGATTTTGCCGGAGACATTAACACTAGAAGATCGACGAGTGGTAATGTTTTCTTTCTGGACACCAGTGTTATTTCATGGTCATCACAAAGGCAAAAAAAGCGTATCACTTTCTACAACAGAAGCTGAATATATTGCGGCTTCAGAAGCTATCAAAGAAATGATTTGGCTAGATTCTTTGATGAAGGACGTCCTCAACCCGAGCATTTGTGTAAAGCGGTCTTTACTAATGGATAACCAAGGGGCAATGAAACTCATCAAAAATCCAGAGTTCCATAAAAGAACTAAACACATCGACGTAAGGTTTCATTTCATCAGAGAGAAATATAGCAGCGGTTTGTTCGACCTAATGTACGTTTCGACTGAGAAACAAATCGCAGATATTTTCACAAAGCCGTTGTCGAAGAAAATCTTCCAGAATCTACGAATTATGATGAACGTAACGTAATTATTTTTGGATTGTATATGTAATAAAAAAAATTGTTAATTGAATTCTTGTATACAATTTTGTATTGAAATTACACTCACCCTTTTGAATTAAATTACACAGTTAATATGTATTCAGATTATGGAGTTGATAAATAGTAAAAATAACGATAAGTGGGAGTGTTAGAAATATGTATCATACTTTTTACTAGAACTGTACTCACAGAAGTACTCTATTACTTTTTATACTAAAGACTACTACTACATATATTACTATCTGTCAATAAATTCCTTCTTGTACTTGTAACCTCCAACGAGACCGGTCGTGTCTTTTTATTCTGCCGAAATCCCAACAAAACTAATAATTTTAGAAAAAAAAAATCTTATGTTTTTGTTACTTTTTTACGATAATTTAATTAATAAATTTATTATCCAATAAATGCCTAATTGTGTTTATCATATCAATTTTTTATCTACAACCATATAATATTGATCCTCCTTGGATCAAGTCTACCCTAACCTATAATCAAGTCTATAATCAAGTCTCCCTAAAAAAGAAAAAATAACTGTTATTCTTTCTTTTTATGTTTACCTGTACTATTCTATATGATACTTTATTTAATGCTCTAAGACATAGTTTAAAGACCATTTTAATTTATCCTTTAATTTTTGACTTATATCACAAAATAGAAAAGGGTGATCAAGTCTCCCCATATTCCCCTAATCAATGGCTATGAAGAAACTGAAATGGAGGAAGAAACCCTAAACGAAGTTGACGATGTTGATCACCAAGTACTTTCGGAAAAGGAAATAGAAATACTAATTGACAATATATCTTCTAGATATTTTGCGGGATACTGTTGTTATAAATTAATGAAACAAATTGGAAATAATTGCGAAATTGTTTTCGGACTATGGTAAAACCGCGTAATGAATCCTTAGTGACAGCTTCTGAACTATTTCTTAAATTTAAAAATTTCAATGATGGAACAGATTTTGGAAAGCTTGTTCCTCCAACAGACAATTTCTTTGAAATTATACAAATTGATGTTTTTAAACGTCTTTTTAGTACCAAACCTGAAGTAGATAAGATTAAATCAGTAATTGTGGATAAGTGTGTCGAAGTCACAAATAAAAAATTTCCCATTTGGTTCAATGAAACCGACTGCTACGAGCATCGCATTCAGTGTTTAAACTTCATGATACTAGTCCTTATTAGAAAGCATTGCAAATGGGAAGGTGATCAACTAAATTTGAGGAAAACGGATACTAACCGAATCCAAAAACTAAGGCAGCTAACCCACAAATAAAATATACCAACAGCGTTGCCACATTTCTACTTTTGTAGCAAAAATGTTACTTTTGCAACAAGATTTCGGCAACACTGCATACCAATCGTACGACACTCGATCTGAAACACACACATTGACGATGTTAAGAGGTATGTATACATGTTCGTACATAGAAGGCGCGTAACCGGATTTTTCGTAGAGTAGCGCAACAATACGATCACGAAATTCAACCAATTTAAGAACCATAAAAACAAAGTTTCATTCATTCATAAAATTATGTGTAACGAATTCGTAGAAGTTTTCATATAATTCGGTCAAATTTGACGATCGTATTGTATTTTAAGGGACGAGCCTGTACCACATATACAATATGGTCAGTACATAATTCGATTATCGAGCTTACAGTTTAAAGCTTCCAGGGTTCGTGCATTAGATAAAATTCTATTGCAAATGCTTACTTCGTCATCTTTAATGTAGAGGGACGACAAATTTTGGGCATATCACAAGATTTCCTATGTCGATTCGTCATCTGGTATTGTCTGTGGTATTGGTAACTATATTGCCAGCGGCATTTGTCAGAGTCAGTATCGTTGGTAACAGCTGATTCTGAATTTCCAATTCAATATATTGGTAGTTTAAACGTTACTGGGTTTTAATTAAATATTATAATGTTTTTGAAATCATGAACAGTACAATTTCTTATAAAACATAAATTTTTCGTAATAAAATACTTATATTTACGATGTTCAAATTTCATAAAAACTTGATTTGTGATAAAAATTTGGTACTGCCCTCTCTTCGTTCTCTACATTTTTGAGACAAAGATCAACAGCTGATTCTGAATTTCTTTTTCAACCCGAACTTATTGATTTTGTATGAGAAAATATGACTGCTAATGCTACTAATGCATATGTATATGACTTCACCCTGACATTTAAACTCATTGAAAACTTTGATGAAAAAATGTTCCTTTGCTGTTGGTAGATCTTACTTTATTATTTAAATAATAAGTATTGTGATCGACCTGAAATTTCAAAAAAATTTGCTACCCTGAAATTTTGTATTTTCACGTTTTAGGACTAGTAGACCCCAAAAAAGCAACAAAAAAAAAGTTCGTCTGTACGCCGTATGCCGTACGCAAAAATAGTTTGAAGGCGCGTAGCTTCCAAACCCGTTGAGGTATTATCATGAAATTTTTATGGTGGGTAGGTTGGGTGAACCTCTACAACTGGTAGAAGGGTGTGGGTATGAGGAGGAGGAGCGGGGAGGGTTTTAGACGAAAAATTTTGGTTTCTATATCTCAGCAACCGCTTACGCTAGGAGGCTGAAAATTGGAATTTCTATAGAACTTCAATTGTGAACCCATTTGGAAAAAAAAATTTTGATATGGCTGAAGGGGTGTCGGAGTGGGAGGGGAAATAATTCTTCCGAAACGCAAAAAATGCCGAGATCGACACATTCTAAAATCCATATCTCCTAAACCGTTGATGGCACAAAATTCAAACTTGACAAATGTCTGTACCTATACATATTTAGATAGAGCTACAGTAGTGGCATGTTGGAAAAATATAATTTATTTTAGGGGTAGTATGGTACGGGAGTGGGGGTGTTTTTCCTAACTATGGAACGGCTTATGTTAAAAAGTTGAAACTCTGTGTGTATATGTATGTAAATCAACTAGAAAAGTAATTTGATTAAAAAAAAAATTCGAATATCCATTGGCTTTCGAACGCCATTGGCTTCCGAACGCCATTGGCTTCCGAACGCCATTGGTTTCCGAACGCCGAACGTGGGGCAAAAGAAATGTTCAGTAAAAAAAAAGAATGCATACATTTTCACGATTTTCGTCATATCTACTAGGTCTTCCAAAATATTGAATTCACTTTTATTCTACGGATTCTCCATATAAATACCTAGAAAGTGTTTTCAAGATTTTTTGAAAATTAACCCCTAAGGGGTTGTAAAGTGATTGTATACTTTTTCATAAATTCTTCCATATATCTCAGGTCTGATCAGATATCGAATATCATTTCACTTCCACGGGCTAGTTTAATAATCACCTATATTTAAGTTTCTTTCATTTTTCCATCCCGGAGTATAACCCAATCATGGTATTCATATGGTATTACGGTATTGTGCCCGGGTCTGGCCTGGAGGCGCGAACGTACCTTAGGTACGCGCTTCGACATAGATTTGGGCGAGTTCGCAAGTACTAAACTGGACAAGTTGTTCCAGTTTGTCAGGCAGGCAGGGTGGTTTACCTAATGGGTTGTCTTGGGCACACGGGTGTTCCCTTCCCGTGCATGTGGGACCACAACGGACCCTTTGGCGGTCTATGTGTTTGGTCGCGAAGCGACCACCCACCTTACCTAAACCTAAACCTCGGTATTACGTCCTACTCCAACCGCTTCCGAACTTTTTGTTAGTTTTTCAGTCACATAGTAACCTAAACCGTACTTAGAATTGAACGCTTTCCGAACTTCTGCCGGAAAAATAATAAAGTTGCGCTCAGACCATTGGCAAATTTTTATTATTATTATTATTTGGAAGCTAACTCTACAAGCAGGCTTACAGAGTTAACTGGGTAATATTGGCTGCTAAGGCCTTCGGCTTTTATTTTGTGTTTTTTCTTTTTCTAAGGAAACAGGGGTGGAATCACGTATCTCGAAACGAGTCTCTCGTTTCGAGTCTAGTTAAACTCGTTTCGAGTTCATTTTGGTAGCACCAATCTTGGTGCGAGTTTGAAAGTCGTATGGCCAAGATTATTAAACAGGAAAGTACTAGAATGTTTCTGTAGGATGACATCTGACAGAAAGTTGACTTAATTTAATTATTATTTTAATTTCAATTTGGCTCGGTTACTTTCAAGAAGCCAACCAAAATGAGCTTACACAAAATAACGCGACAAGCTCGAGGCGTAATCAATCCGATTCGGATGAAGACAGCTATTCGGGGGTGAAGCCATAGATGCATTCAAGTTCGCCATCCTATTCTAAAGGATCTCAAGCCAAGTTTGCCCCAGCAAATCACAAATGTTGTGAACTCGTGGTCGAACAGTCATAGTCCGAAGAATGAGAGCAGCGGTGGTTCAGTTTCAGTGCCCACGACACCTTCTTATATGTCCGTGAAATGAGAGTTCTTTCCCGAAAGTCCTGAACCAAATACAAGTAAGTTTTTATTCGAGATTCGCTCTTGTCGGTATCACTTAACTGTTATGTTAAATTTCTAGACGGACGACTTTTGGGATTTCCTCCAACAATTGCTAAACGATCCTGCCCAAAGGTACAGCAATTACATTGCTTGGAAGTGCCGAGTTACCGGCGTCTTTAAAATCATCGATCCGCCCGGCTTAGCTAAGCTCTGGGGAATTCAAAAGAATCATTTTTCGATGAACTACGATAAGATGTCGCGAGCACTTCGCTACTATTATCGTGTCAATATTTTGCGAAAGGTCCAAGGCGAAAGGCATTGCTATCAGTAAGATAATTAATTTCAGTTAGCACAACGAAATTCGAAAGCTTTATCTCACTCCCTCCAACAGATTTCTTCGCAATCCAACCGAATTGAAAAATATCAAAAATATTTCGCTGCTTCGACAATCGGTCGGCAAAATAAGTTATAAGTAAAATTTCTAGTTATTTAGTGAATAATAAACAAAAATCACATTTCAGTATTCATGTTTTATTTCTTTTCACCACATTACAAACCATTAAAATAGTAAAGTAAAAACAAGAACAAAATATAAATCAAACTCAAGAGTTTCTTCTCTATTTATGTCTTTTCTCGTGAATTTAAGTCTTAAATCATCTTCTCATGTCCGATTCCAACTGCCTTCAATCGATTCTCTTCAATTTTAGCCTCAATTTAAAAATTTTTGTGTAACTCGAATGCTAAACACTTGACGACTAAAATTTAATCGTTTCGAGTTGTCAAACAAACCAAATTCGAGATTGGTAGTACCGAATACAACTCTAAACTGGTACGATTTTTTTTTACTTCGAGCACATTACAGGTCGAAACGAGATTGGTAGTACCAAATCAGCTCGCAACTCGAAAACAAGGCTCGTTTCGAGATTCATAATTCCACCCCAGGATTATATTTTTATATTGATTGTTTGTTTGTTTGTTTTTAAGGACAGGATTTTTTTTAAGATTGTCGATGTTAGTGAGATTTTTTAAATATTGTGAAAGGTGACGGTTAGTTGTCGTTCTAGATGTGGAAGGCTGGTATTGGGTGCATTCATCTAGTATGTTGATAGTGGTTAGGGGGGGTTGGCAGGTTGTGCATATGGGAGAGGGTTTCCTGTTCAGCAGGTGTTCATGTGTCAACTTAGTATGTCCTAATCTTAATCTGGTGATAACTCTGTGTTCGAAAGTAGTTAGTTCAGGGGAAAGTTTGGTTCGTTGTGATTCGGGATTTATAAATTGGGAGTAGTTATTTTGTCTATTTAGCCATGGGTTAGGTTAGGTTGCAGTGGCGGCCAAAAGCCTCACATAGACCCACGAGGGTCCATAATGATACCACACAAAAAGGAGACCTAATGTATCTATGGAAGGTGCGCTAGAGTTACGATCTGTGTTGAGAGCTCCTCGTTTAAATCGAAGGTGGTCCCTGTGACCATAGCAAAGTTGAGCAAACTCTGCATGCTTTTAAGAGAGACTTCTTTGAGATTTGCGAAGGTTGGTGTACCCAGAGCTTTCACCCTTCTCCTAGCGAGAGCTGGGCAGTTGCATAGGAGGTGTTCTAGCGTTTCCCGTTCCCCGGGAAGTTTGCAGTTTCTGCAGATATTATCTGTAATCAGCCCCAATCTATACGCATGCGCCCCTATCAAACAATGGCCGGTGATTAAGCCGACTAAGGTTGCGCATTGCGCCCTAGGTAGCGTTAACAAGAGTTTAGTTCTTTCCTTGTTGAGAGTGCTCCACATTTGTTTCGTGGTTCTGGAGGTTGATGAAACCCGCCATCTGGTCTCGGACAGGCTTAGCATCTTTTTTTCTAGGTAGTTGTAAATGACATTAAGAGGCGGTGGTACTGAAACCGCGGTTTCTAGTCCAAGGCTAGCACCTTTTTTGGCAAGATCATCCGCTAGTTCATTTCCCAAATAACCACTGTTCCAGGGCACAGTGGTTCCACTTTCCTATTTGAGCACAGTTCCTGTAAAGCGCGTCGACAGTTAAGAACTGCCTTGGATTTGATAGTGCAGGACTGCAAAGCCATTAAGGCGGCTTGGCTATCTGTATAGATAAAAACTGCCCTATCCCTTTTCCGCGATTTGTGAGCTAATTCCGCCGCCTTCTGAATCGCCAGTACCTCCGCTTGGAAAATACTGCAATTATCCGGCAGCCTTTAGCAAGAGTTTGTTGAAAGATCATGTGAGTGCACGGCTGCGCCCACTCCGTCCTCCATCTTAGAACCGTCAGTATAAACATTAACCGACCCTACAGAGTCGCCGGTCCTAACCTCCCAGAATTCTCTGCTTGGTATATTTATGGCGAACTTCCTGTCGAACCAGAGCTTAGGATCTGTGTAGTCCGTAGTCCCTGTAGTTGGTAGGCTGAAATTACTGTGCCCGTACGCACATGTTTTGAGCTGGTTTGACTCTCTGAGTCTTAGGGCGCATTTGCATGCTACGTATTTAGCGAACAGGTCAATTGGTGGCAGAGAAAGAAGGACGTTGAGTGAGTCTGAAGACGTGCTCCGGAGGGCGCCCGTTATTCCAAGACAAGCCTGTCTCTGCACCTTCACCAACTTATTTCTGTACGTTGCTTTGTCGAGTACTGGCCACCATACTAGCAGACCGTATAAAAGAATTGGCCTAACCACAGCCGTGTAGATCCAGTAAGTGATCTTTGGCTCTAAACCCCACTTCCTACCGAACATTCTCTTGCACGCGTAGAAAGCGATGGTTGCCTTAGATACTCGTTCTTCCGTATTGAGTTTCCATGATAGCTTGCTGTCTAGGATTACTCCTAGATATTTGGTATGGCCATTTAGGGTTAGCTCAGTGTTACCCATCTTAGGTAGCTTGAACTGCTGGGTCTTTGTTCTCCTAGTAAACAGAACCATTTCCGTTTTTGAAGGATTAACGTTGAGCCCTCTGGTTCTAGACCAGTGTAGTAGCTTCTTAAGAGCCTGCGTCGTAAGCTCAGACAGCGTGTTTGTGTACCTGCCCGATGCTAGGATCACCACGTCATCGGCATAGGCTACAACCTCAACCCCTGAGTTAACAAGATCCTTCAGTGCCCCGTTTAGAGTGAGTATCCACAAAAGTGGTGATAATACCCCTCCTTGTGGAGTACCTTTATTAGTTATTTTGAAGGAACGGGCACTACCCCATTCCGACGATATAGACCTACTTCTAAGCAATGTTTCGATCCATTTACTTATAGTACCGTGCACATTTGCAGAGCCCAGAGCCTCAACAGTTGTAACATTGTTGAAAGCCCCTTCTATATCCAAGAAAGTTCCCAAAGTGAACTCCTTGTACTGTAGCGATCTCTCGATTGTACCCACAACCTTGTGTAAAGCCGTGTCCACCGATTTACCTTTGATGTATGCGTGTTGGACCTTGGAGAGGTGACTAGAATCTAAAGTTTCCCTGATAAACCCATCTAGAATCCTTTCCAATGTCTTAAGAGTAATAGATGTCAGGCTAATGGGTCTGTAGTTCTTCGAATTTACGTGGCTACTTTTACCCGCTTTCGGTATAAATACCACTCGAGCGTTCCTCCATACTTGGGGGACGTAATTGAGTTTCAGGCAACCCTTAAAAATCGCCTGTAGCCATGGAACCACCAGACTCTCAACATTTTGTAGCATGGCAGGTACTATTCCATCTGGTCCCGGCGACTTGTAAGCTGCGAAAGAGTTGATAGCCCACCTCACCCTGCTGGCCGAGAAGAGCCCTGGGATGCTGGGCATAAACGAGTTGTCCCCTGCTGTAGTGGGAGTAAGGTCCGAATCCCGGCAGCTTGGAAAATGAGCGCTTAAAAGGGCTTCAAGAGTTTCCTTGCTATCCTTCGTCCAACTACCATCCATTCTACTCAGCAGAGCGGGTGGGGTAGGATTCTTAGATATAAGTTTCCTGAGTCTTGAGGCTTCTGACGTTCTCTCGATCTGGCTGCAGAAATTTCTCCAGCTGTCTCGTTTCGATTTTTTCAGTTCCTTCTTAAAAATCTTTATATTTCTTTATTATTTTATCTTGTGATCCGAGAAGGATGGTCTATCCAAGACCATCCAGCTCTCCACACGACAGCCATCCGTATCCGAGTACAGCGTCAAGTCAAGAACGTTTTCGCTAGTTGGACCCTTATAAGTCGGTGTGTCCCAACGGTTACCGATTAGTAGGTTAGTATTGAGAATGAAATGTAATAAAGACTCACCTCTTTCGTTGACATCCTTACTACCCCATATCGTATGATGAGCATTCGCGTCACTGCCGACTACTAGATTGAGCTTTTTTCGTGCAGCTTCTTTTACTAGCGTCTGCAGCTCCACTGGAGGAGATGGTCTATCATGCGCCAAGTAAGCCGACGCGATAAGCAGCGGCTGCTGTCCATTCGCACCCTCTATCAGTGCCACCGTCAAATCGCTCGTGCTGTAATTAGACGTTAGAAAAGCATTAAGGTTCTTTTTGACCATGATGGCTGACCGTTTCTTACCTTCCTTCTGAGTGAAAATCGTATGGTAATTTTGTGACGCCAGTCCCTTAATGTCCCCGTTACCAGAGATCCAAGGTTCCTGGATAAGTGCCACATCGTAGTTCCCTTCTTCAAGGGTGAGAAGTAGCTCAGTCGAAGCTAAGCTACTGTGGTGAAGATTAGCCATGCTGACATACATATTTAGCCATGCTGACATACATATGTTTGTTGCGATGAAATTCAAAAATTTGGCGGTTATAGTCTGATTGTAGTGCGATAGGGTTTTTTAGTGATGGTAGTTCTAATGTTTCGCGGGCTCTCTCATCGGCCAGAGTATTTCCTGGTATACCGCAGTGTCCAGGGGTCTAAATGATTATTATTTTGTTTGTATTTGAGATCAAAATATTTCTTATTTCGCTAATTATGGGGGTTGAGTTCCATGGAGAGGTTAGTGCCTTTATGACACTTAGGCTGTCGGAACAAATGCAGTATTTTCCTCTGAATTCTTTGCTGTACCGTGCTGCTACTAGTATAGCAATCGCTTCTGCGGTAAAGATTGATGTGTAGAAGTTAATTTTCTATAACGGGCTTATCAGGAAGGATGCATGCGTAAGCTGTTCCATTTTGTGTTTTGGAGGCGCCGGTATATATCGGTGTCCAGCCTGATGTTGTGAGGGGATTCAGGATCTCTAGGAATAGTTGTTGGTATTTTTGGGTTGGGGTTGATTTTTTCGGGAAGGTGTAAAGGTTGAGTTTTGAGAGCAAGTAGGGATTTTCCATGGGGGATTTGTGGGTTTATAATTGAAAGGCTGTGGTGACGGGAGGGTGAACTGTTTTGTGTGGAAGAGGGATTTAGTTAGTACCGACGGAATTCGGTTTTCAGTTTTCCTTTTTTTTTTAGACAAGTGAAGATGGAGTGTAGGGGGGAGTGTTGGTAAACTTGCTTTAAAGCTAGTTTTGAGAAACTGATTAGGATCCTGTCTTCGAGAGTGGAGATGCCTGCTTCTGCTAGAAGATTGGGGATAGGAGTAGTGTGGAAGGAACCAGTGCCTATGCGTACACAGGCGTAATCGGAGCTTTGAATTTTAGTTATAGTAGATTTATTGGAATTGCCGTAGCTGGGAAGACCATAGTCAATCTTAGACATGATTAGAGATTTTGCAATGCCCAATAGTATCTTGGAATTGGCTTCGCTTTTGTTGAATGCGATGCATTTTAGTAGCGATATACGCTTTTGAAGTGCGGTGATTAGGGCATTAATATGATCATTCCAATTTAGTCTGGTGTTGAAAGTTATCCCTAAGATTTTAAGCTTGTTTGTGGTATTGATGTTGATGTTGGTTATTGAGATAGGATGGGAAATGCACTTTGTTTTCCGGCATACGTGTAGTTGCTGGCATTTTGTTTCTGATACCTTTGCGCCAGTTTTATTGGTCCAGTCGAATATGTCTGAGAAGAGTGCAGATATTTTATCAAGGTAGGAGTTGTTGTTTGGTACTTTAAAGAATATTATGAGATTGTCGGCGTAGATATTATGTTTAAAGAATGTATGAATGTATGATTTTGTGTTGGACTAGGTCCGAAGGAGCTGTTTCGTCATCGGAATGCAGAAGACTCTTCAGAGGGTGTATTCTAGCCAACTTCCGAAACACCCTGACAGATGGTAAGGTAGATGTCCGGCAAGTTCCCGATTACATTATTCGTGGAAATAAATTTGGATTACGATGTTGCTATATAGAATTTGCCTCAGCAATTCCACCAGCTGTCAGGGTGTTTCGGAAGTTGGCTAGAATACACCCTCTGAAGAGTCTTCTGCATTCCGATGACGAAACAGCTCCTTCGGACCTAGTCCAACACAAAATCTTATGATAAACTGGCCTCTCCAGTGAAAGTTCTTTCCAAAATTCGTCAAGTACTACGATCAATCAACAGTCGGGGATTTCGTATTGGAGCTTCACTCCACTGACACCGAAAAGAACAACAAACTCTTAACATCATATCCTAGTTTTCACTTTTTTCATACATATTTTGCATTTAAGTGTCTTAAAATGACGAATTTAGCTCGGATTCCCTAGTGACCAAATAATTTTGTGAGCGACTGTACATATTTAGATATCATATCAGTCAGTGAAGGGCATAAACCATTCGCATTTAGCCATAATTTGCGTCATCCAATGCGTAATTTATGATAAGTGATATGTGGCAGGAAGTTTCAATTTACACAGTCCAGCAACACGATTAATTTGCAACTATGAACTACTAGGCAGTTTTGAATCTCTCACTCTTATTGTTCCCTTTTCCATTAGGAAATACATACAGTATGTAAAATTCGTATTCGTACGGTCCATGTTTTATGGGTACCCTAGCATTGTATCCTTAAAACAATAAAAATTACCATTCAGAATTTTTTTATCTTCCTTCAAAATACTTAAATTTTAGCAAACCATGCTGAATTAACTTTAATCTTCTTGCCATTCGATGAAAAAAAAAAAATAGTTAAAAAAAGGAAGCAAAATCCGTATTCGTACCCATACCAATACCTTAATAATTTCATCATCGCGGCTATAATACACGTGCTGTTTTTCTGCGAACCGTTAGAATTGATAGCTGAGTCTTATGAAAGTAGTTTAGATTTAGTTTCATACACCGTGTCGAGTCCTAAAGGAATTAAATTTAAAATGGGACGAAAAACAAGTGAAGTGCCAAGCGAACTCGAATATGTATATTAACATTTTAAAGGGAAATTTGGTCCAAAGCGCAAGGAAATTAGGTTGTGAACGGAACTACATCTTCCAGCACGACAACGACCCCAAACACACAGCTTTCAATACTCGTCTGTGGATGTTATATAACTGCCGCAAATATTTAAAAACTCCACCCCAAAGCCCCGACATCAATCCCATCGAAAATTTGTGGTCGATTGTTAAAAGGAATTTGCGCAAACACGACATTCGGAACATTAAAGGGTTGAAACATACTTTACAGACAGAATGGGACAATATTCGAAGCGATTTAACTACAAAACTCGTAGAATCGATGCCAACAAGGCTAGAAGCTGTTTTAAAACAAAAGGGTTATCCAACCAAATATTAAAATTTAAGAATAAGCGTTTTATATTTAGGTATTTAAAGCGTACGAATACGAATTTTGTTTACTTTTAACCGAAATATTGTTACTTTTGCCAAACTTGTGATATGTACACTTTTTATTTTGTTTTGTTTCGTTAAATATACATATTACCAATGATTTTATTGCATGTCTTTTACATTGACAGCAACTTGTTTCAGAATATAGAGGGTTTTCATATAAAATTGTTGGGGTACGAATACGGATTTTACATACTGTATATTATCTTAAACTATACCTACTAGCTCTATAGGCTAAAGTACTAATGAAATTTAAAAAGGGCGCGCCAATAATTAAGCGTGAAAATGAACAAAATGTTTTGCATCGGCGTTGATATCCCATGCGTCACACTTTGCTCGATCATACTAAAAGGTAGCTGGCATGCCTTTATGGTTTTGTCGGCTTAGTGTAAACTCTTTCTAGTCGCAACTTTAGATTTTCAGTTTTCAACATGCACCGAAACTCCAATTCCAGACATAACACAATTTCGGAGTAGTAACTTTGGTAAATCCGCTTCGTCTTCGACTATATACGTATATTTCTAAAGTGTGTTTCGTGAAGAATTCTGCGGGCCTTGTTGATTGTTTGTTATTTTGTTTTGATGTGGGGCCAACATTTCTTCACTTCTACTTCACTTTTACTAAGTTTTAGTATAGTTAGTCGCGCTTGATAGTCCGTTTGATGTAGACGGTGAGTTGCTTCGGAGTTCGCCGTGTAGATTTGGCAACTTCAAAACTTTCGCGTTAACAGTTTACACCTATTTCTTGTACTGCTCATTAAAAGTGTTGTGAGGTGATTCGTTTGCGTACATCAGCAATTCAAATAAGATCGTATTGGTGTCAATTGTTGCTTACCTAGTGATTAATTTGTGCGATTATCTATATTTATTTATATTTTGTGGGTATACTTGACTCGGAACAGTGCTTTGTTATTTTGTAGCTTTACAAATAAGCGAGTACGTTGCTACGGACTAATTGCCTCGCGCGTATCATTGCAACATTGTTGGCCTGCGCTTTTTTAAATAGCATTCCATCAACTTATCAGAAATTCCTCGCCTCTTTATCATGCCGAAGTAATGTGACGGCTTTTATTGTTGGAACCATTAACCTCTAGGCTGATGAACAATCCTGATAACGAGAGTCAGCTATTGTTGTTTCTGCATATCAGTCCATATACAAATACATTTCTACATATCACAGTTCTATCTATCTATCTGTACTCTATCTATCCTTCATCCTTCAACTAAAATATAATTTCTGGATTTCTTGTTATTTTTGTTTTGGTAACCTTCAATAAACATGCCCTTGTATTATACAATAGATATAAGGTCTGAGGCTACTGAGGCTCTGGGGTGTTCTCTGAAACAATATCCATATATCTTGTATTCTGGAGAATAACTTATCAGTACTTCAGCAGGGATCGGCTTTTCTGGACTTTGCATTTTTTGGTTCATATTTCCTACATTTTGTGTCCTTTTTGATCTATTCGGCCTTTTTGTTCTTTCCTATCTATTTTATTCGTTTTACGAGTTTAGGAAAATCTCTTATGTGGAACTGATCATGAGTGAAACGAACAGATATTATGTTCAGCTAAAAATATTGACGATATTTGTGAATGTGTGGGTGAAAATATTTTTTGTTGCCATAAAAAGTTCTCGAACTGAGATATTTTTATGGTTACTGTTTGTAATTTTATATTGTGGTATCCTAGTTCGCCATAAATTCAATAGGTTTAGCTACTAGCAACGCGAAATTTCTTTATTATTTTATGGTTAATTTGACGTTCACATTTGACGTGCACACTTAACATTTTTTTTTTTTTTTAAGGTTCATCTGTTTTTTTGTGTTCAAATTCAGAGTCTTCAAAGATAATATTAACTAAAAATTTATTATCTTCTTCGGGATTCATTTTACTGTATTATTTATAATACAGTATTGTTATCGATTTTTTAAAAAAAAAAATTTGCTGCCCTCAAAATTTTTTTTTCCACGTTTCATGACTAGTAGACGCGAAAAAAGCAATAAAAATTTTCACTCCGTCTGTACGCCGTACCCCGTACGCCGTACGCCGTACGTCGACCGCCCCAAAATCTTTGAAGGCTTGTAGCTCTCAAGCCAGTGGAGCTATTAAATTAAAATTTTTTCTAAGAATAGACTTGGTGGACCCCTTGAATTGACATTATTTACAGGGGAGGAGGTGTAAGGGGGAAGGCGGGGGAAGCGTTTTAGACGAAAAATTTAGGTTTCTAGATCTCAGGAACCGCTTGTGTTAGGAGCAGGCCCGTGCGCACGGGGGGGTTTTGGGGGTTTTTTTTTTTAGGTCATCACATTTAGTATGGGGGAACTTGATAAAACCCCCCCATCATACTTTCCTGCGCACGGGCCTGGTTAGGAGGCTGAAACTTAGAATTTCTATAGAGCTTTGATAATGGACCCATTTGCAAAAATAAAAACAGATATGGGTGAAGGGGTGTGGGAGTGGAGGGGGAAATAATGCGTCCGAAACGCAAAAATGCCGAGATCGACAAATTCTAAAATCCATATCTCCTAAACCATTAATAGCAAGCAATTAAAACTTAACAAATATCTGTAGTTATACTAGGAGAGTAGATTGAAACAAAATTTTTGGGTGGGGGTAGTGGCGTACGGGGGTGGGGGGTGAAAAACTTTAGATTACGATATCTCACAAACTATTTGGACCAGAAAAACAAAATTCGGTTTTATTATAAAGATTTATAAATAAAGATTGCTCAAAAAAAAAATCTTTGAAGGGGGGGGGGGAGGAGCACGGAAGTGGGAGGGATTAGAATTTTTCAAAAATAACACGATTCATATCTCAGTAACAGTGTAAGATGGATGTTTCAAATTTTTACCAGAAGTAGGCCTAATAGAACCCTAGTAGGGAAAAAAAGTTTGGGGGTGTGGGTGTAGAGGGTGAGGGTGGGGAAGGGTGAGAAAGAAAGAGTTCCGATGCTTACATCTTAAGAATCTATAATGATAGAAAGCTGAAACTTGGTATTTATATAAAGCTATAGTAGTGGCATGGTGGAAAAATACATTTTTTTTAGGGGTGGTTTGGTACGGTGGTGGGGGGTGTTTTCCCTAACTTCAGAACGGCTTATGCTAGGAAGTTGAAACTAGGTAGGTATATGTAAATTAACTACAAAAGTAATTCTGATAAGAAAAAATTCAAATATTCATTGGCGTTCAGAAGGGGGGGCAAAAAAAAATATCGGTTAATATAAAATGCATATATTTTCACGATTTTCGTCATATCTACTAGGTCTTTTGAAATATTGAATTCATTTTTATTCTACGGATTCTTCATGTGAATACCTAGAATGTGTTTTCAAAATTTTTTGAAATTCGACCCCTAAGAGGGTAAACTGGTTGTATACTTTTTCATGAATTCCACCATGTTTCTCAGGTCTGATCAGATATCGAATATCTTTTCACTTCCCCAGGTTTGTTTAATAATCACCTATTTTTAAGTTTTGTTTTTTTCAACCTCTAGACCGCATCCTGGAATATGACCCAATTATTTAATTCATTTGTTACACTCTTTTCTAACCGCTTCCCGAACTTTTTGTTAGGTTTTCAGTCACATAGTAACATACACCGCATCCCCGAATTGAACGCGTTCTGAACTTCTGCCGGAAAAATAATAAAGTTGCGCCCAGACTGTTGGCAGATTTTTTTTATTTTAACGCAAATAGTCTACATGATTGAAAACCATAAAAATCGATGAAAACTGAAAATTCTTACAGTGCTTGCTTCAGTTCCATTACATTTCTCACTCTAACAAAAATAATTTGCCATTAACTGGTGGGGAGTGTACTTGAGTGTCATAGCAGTGGTTACTTCTAACCCATTGAAAATTCGATAAGCTAGCTCCCTCACAATCTCAATCAAAAGTGTTTGCATCCGTCATGTAAACCGGCCTTTAGCTGGTTTACATGACGAATGCAAACATTTTTTACCGAGATTGTGAATGAGATAGGTTATCGAATTTTCGATGGAGTAGAAGAAACCACTGCAAAAGATATTTACACGAACTCATTCACACAAATATCGTCAATATTTTTTGCTGGCTATAATATCTGTTCGTATCACTCCTAATCAATTTCTCGTTAGAGATTTTCCTTCTCCCTCCCAATCTCAATAAAAATTGTTTGTAAAAAATGGTCGATAGATGTTGAGGGGTGTAGGGAAAAAACAATGCCTCCAAAACGCTTGAAAGCTGAGATTGAAATATTCTAAAATTCATACCTCCTGAACGATTCATGTCAGAAGGTTGCAATTCTATCACAAAATTAAGAGATACTAAAAGATTAGAAAAGGTTTGACATTTTTAAAGGGGTTGGTGATATGTGACGGTGGGTGGGTGTCCAGGGCAAAGTAGAAGCTTTGAGTTTTTAATTGTTTATTGTCAAGAATAGTTACACCACTGGAAATTGAAGTGTAGTTGCTTTGGGCTTTGTTGTTGTTTTGGAATGTCGCTATGCTATGCTATCCCGCTTTGTACTGGATGAGGAAGTAAAAAACTCCTATTGTGTTGATGATTGCTATTGCGCAACCTTAAGCATATTTCACTAATTGCAATTCACTAGCATAAGCGGTTGTTGCTGAGATCTAGCAACAAAAATTTTTCACCTAAAGCGCTCCCTCCCGGTACAGCCCCACCGCTTCAAAAGATACCACTCGTAGGGGTTCACCCATTCTACATATCATAACTTAATATCTCAAGGGGGTTTGTGAGCTACGCACCTTCAAATGGTTTTGCGGACGGCGGACAGACGGACATTTTTTGTTTTTTGTGATCTTATTAGTCCTAAAACGTGAAAATACAACATTTCAGGGTAGCAAATTTTTTTGAAATTTCAGGTCGATAACAATTTTACAACTTTATTATTAAAATAATAGAGTCAAACGGGTTTATGTTTTCATTAACCTAACATTAAAAGAGTATTTTATTTAGTGTTTCGAGCCATACAATTGTATCCTGCGTCTTAATTTATAACAACACACTCTGTATAAAAACCTTAATCCTAATGATCCTAATCCTAATGAGGTCATTATTAGCACTTAATCACATAAAATTCAAAAGCATTAAATTTCGACTTTGCTTTGTGTTTTGCTTTAATACCAAAAAAGTGTTCGAAATGAATGCAGCAATCAAAGAAATCAACTGTAATTCACTAACCTATCTAACAAGAGCCATTTTACAAATCACAATATCTTTCTTAAATATTTAATTGCTTTATTCTCCAAAGCAAAGTAAGAAACTTCTCGATTAATTTCTCAATTATCAGGGTCATAAACTTAAAAAATCATAAGAAATCTTTATCGACGACTCTCTCACACCCTACCAACTGTACACATAGAACTGAAATGATCAAATGAAAAGATTGTGTTCTCAAAACATTCAACTAGATCAAAAATATATTTATATTGTGTGTAAACTGTAAAATAGTGAACCAGACGTATATATATCGACGACATAGTTAGCTACGTTAGATATTAGCTGCATAATTTACGCTGATCGCGATCGCTATTTGCATAAATAATATTTGCTGTGAAAATTTGACTTTCAAAATGAGCGTAAGAGCTGAGAACAAGATCTCGATTAAGATCGAGACGAAAAAGGAATTGATGCTGAGTACTAACAATAACAACAACAACAATTCACGTAAGTCAACAATTTTACGTTTTATTGTCTAATTGTTTTTGAAAATGTCGTGGAACAAAAGTCACACTTTTATTGTTAATTTGATTTTGTAGTATAGTGGACTAAACAATGGGCGTTTCAATTAGTCCCGGACGGAATATGCTGATGGGTTCGGAACAATTAATTTGTGGTTTCGTTTAAAACCATTAAATTGACCGAATAATCATGTTAACGAGACACTTGTCGCTATTTTATATCATAGTAGGAGCAATTATTATTTGGACGTGCTTTGATTTTTCCAAGCAAAAGAGGAGTTTCAATGAACGAAATTACAGTCAGGAAAAAGAAATTAAATTTAACGAACTGTAATGCAAATGGAACATGTATGAAATGAGCATAATAACACATATGTTATGTTATCTTAGTTTTTTGCGAAACAAGTAGATAATAATAAAATATTTTTAACCTGGATATTTATTAAATTTCCCTTTTTCTTTCATATTCAGGGTGACTCCTTCGGACCTAGTCCAACACAGTCTTATAAATTGGCCTATCCAGTGAAGGTTTTCCAATTATCATGTCCTCAAGGACAGCAATTAATCAACAGTCGGGGGAGTTTCATTCAAAAACCATTTCTTCAAATTTTCTTCTATGGTAGATTAGCATGAAAAAATTCCAATAATTAAAATTGGGGAAAAAAATAATAAAAATGCTGTTGGCGGGATTCGATGTCGCACTCTTAGCGTTGAGCTTTATATGTCATAGCGAACAACCAAAAATTTCCCCAAATTGGTTGAAATATTTGGTCATCTTCAGTGCCACCTACCTTTAGTATAAGGATGCGATGTCAAGAATTTCGCTCCAATATAATCCGCGGTAATGAAATTTGTTTCAACATCACCTATATAGAATATTCCTAAGCAATGTCACCAGCTTTATCGGACAGTAGGCATGATACACCCTCTGACGAGTCTATGACATCCGGTGTCGAAACAGCTCCTTCCATTAATTAAAAATTTTTTTTTTTATTAATATTGTGCTATGAATTCAAAATTTTTCACAATTTTCCATCAGGCCATTGCAAACCGGTTCTCGTTTGCAGTGTTCATTGCTGTGTTAAAAGCAATTTATACTCAACATGCCTCTACGGCGCAACTTGCCTATAAGTGCGAAAGATGCGAAGCGACAGAAATACGATTCACTGTGAAATGTGTGGTACTATAGGGTGCCAATACCCTATATAAACAATTCTCAGCTATGATTTTAAATAAGTTCACTTTTATTTAATATTGCTTTGAAAACAACTGAGATTAATTATTTTAATTAAAATTCACTTCGAATAACTTAGTAAAACTTTTCTTATCTTCTATATCAGAAAATAAAAATTACAATCGAAGATTGAATAAATATTTATTACCGAATTTATTACAACGTAACCTTTGGCTTTAGAAATTTTTCTAAAAACTATATTCTTTCAAATGAAAATTTTATTTTTTAAATTTGACCCGAGTACTTTATTTCCGATTTATTTAAAATCAAGTACTCGTTGTGATGTGTGAGGTGTTTTAGCTAAGTGTTGCCCACTTGTTGCCAAACACCCACACACCCCCTTCCTAGAGAAGGTTTAATACCTTCTCGATACCTGCACGTATCTAAACGGATCACGATGTAGTGTGAGTCGTGGATGATGCGGCAACATCAACAGCGAAACTCACGCGTTTACGCGTTTTCACTGGTTGTTCCAAAGAATGATTCGCAGAGTCGAAAGATGGTTTGAGTCGGTCGATGGAGACGTTCTTCACCTTGCCGTTGATGGCAATGGTGAAAAACTTCTCTTGACGATCGATTACCCTGAACGGACCTTCAAAGGGGGGCTGAAGTGCTTTCCGCACAAGGTCCTGACGTACGAAGACATGTTCGCAATCTTTAAGCGAATTAAAGATAAATGCGTTTGTTGACGAAGCGAAGAAGCGGTTGCGGTTTCACCGAACGCATGACCTCCCGCAGCCTTTGTACGTAAACACTGGGTGAAAGTGGTTGTGTTGTGTCAGTGTGTACGAGTTCGTACGGTAACCGTAAATTCTGGCCGTAAACAAGTTCGGCCGGAGTGGCATCTGCATCTCCTCTGATGATAGAGCGAAGCCCAAGAAGAATGAATGGAAGTTCGCGAGTCCATCCTTCTGATGCTTTGCACATCATTGGATGTGTGTACATATATGGAAGCGTGCGTCGGAGAAATACGAGTCATCTGATTGGTTGATATTGTGGTGGGGATAGAGGCTCGCCTCTAACGTTGAGTGTAAATGCACGATTATGAATTCCAAAAATATATCGTTTATCGAAAAATGGCATGTTGAAGATTTTTGATAACGAGTTCCTAGTAATACTCGAAATTAAAATCTTCCACAATATTCAGCATAAGTTTCTAGGCCTATTTAGAAGATATTGAGTCATTCTTGTCAAGTGTGTGTACTACTGTTGTTTACTTTTTATTGTTTTCGAGCATACATTACGGAAAATTTCCAAAAATATTGAATTGAATCTGTAATTTTGAATTGACTTTCCGTCAATTACTTTTCGAAAAGACTTCATAAACGCCACTAAATATTTCATTGGTCATTTCAAACTGAAAAAATTTGTTAAAGGGTTACATACAGCTGAGAAGTTTAAAAAAAAATCATTTTTCAAAAAGGTCCTTATTCGAAAGTGCCATCCTTTAAGTGTCTACCCTTAAAATTTCATGAAGAAATTCACTGCAATGATGAAGTGACAGCGTTTTGTAACCGACCTGGTGAGCAACGACTAACGGTTGGTGCGTAGGAGTTCGCAACCTTTGTCATTTATATACTATAAGCCTTGTTTTTAATTCCGGATATTTATGACCTAGTAGTCTGGGTTGCTTAGTGGCTAGAGCATTTGCCTTAGGTGCACCTGGTATGAGATTCAAATCTGCTTGGCTACGAGTAATTTTCGAGAATGGGATTAGTAGCCAGACTACCAGTTCACCCAGCTGTAAATGAGTACCTGAGTTAAAATCGGGGTAATAATCACGGACGAGCACTTCCCCTCCTAGTGTTCCGTTGGCCTAGTAATGAAGTAACTCTAGCATTACTTCAAGCTTTAGGCCCGATTTGGGCTGTTGCGCCATTGTTACTATTACTGTTATTATGTATGACCTTCTGTATAGCAGGGATGGCATTTTTAATTCCAGAGGCTGCCATGATCCGACAAAATTTAATTTTGAAATTCCGGCTCGGTGAGCTGTGGAGCTATGTATTTACTTTTAAAAATCTGGTACCGAAATCGCTCTCAACAAAAACATGTCCCTGCAAAACGACTGTAACTTTTTTTTACCGTTTGAAATTTTCCAACCAAATTTTCACATACAGATAAAATGTAACTTCAATTAACTTCAGTTTTATGCACGAGAAAATGCGTAAAAATAGCATAGTTTTAAGGTACTACTAAAGACGGGCTGAAACAGAACGAAGTACCTACATAGAAAAAAAAGTGGTCGCCGCACCGTTGCGATGCGGCCCGCCTCAAGTGGACGCCTACCTTTAGTCGTCACACAACCCCTTAAATACAATATAATAAAATCTGTCAAAAGCGAAACCTTGTTATTTTTCGGCTCAAAGTTACTAACTTTGAAAAATGAATGTGAAGTCTTATTAATAATACGACACTAAAGTCAGCTTTAATTTAAAGCCAACTTTATGACGACTGTGAATAGCGGCCTATGCTACTACATATTTCAATCTTATGCTATGTTCAGACTGAGATTGATGCGTTTAAATCGAGTTAAATGCACTGAAAACACTTCCCGAAGGCGTTTACGAAAGCACGTAGCTACGACGCATTTAACCGGAAATATGCACTGCGATTCTCGCGGAAATCAAAGTAAGCTTTGGAAGAAACTTTTTAATGCTGTAGAAACTGAATTGTATGCTTGTGCAACGACTGCATTAGCTAATAAATTCACTTTTTATTACGACTATGCAAGCACATCTGTTTTAAGGGGCAACACAGCCTAAAAAAAAGCTCTTTTTCGAAAAAAAAAATTTAAATGTAAGGAAAGTAAATAGACTAATAATATTTTGGGAAGTTAATAACCATGGATATAAGTATACAAAAAAAAAATATTTGTGAAAAATTTACAAAAATGGCGGCACTGAAGCTATCCTTCCGAGGCATGTTAAATTTTAGGCGCTCCGCAGCACGCAGTTTAGCATACGTAAATTTGAACCTACCACAAAGAAAAAAAAAACACTGAATCTTCTTAAGTATAGCTAGAGAAACACGTACGGAAATTTAGAAATATTGAGTTTTGTGTGATTAGCGAGTATTTGATTAATTTTATTCAATTTTCGACCAAAAGTTGTACAGTTATTTGCTAATAACTATTTTTTAAATCAACGTATCGCAAATCCCGTACGTGTTTCTCTTCGGAATATTATTGTGAAGATATGGTTAAAAATTTGAATGAAAATAATGAAAATTGTTCAAGTTAAGGTTCCCACACACTGACGCGATTTATTCGCTGACGCTGCGATTATTTTGCAGCGGAACATTCGCCTTCATTTATTTACATGGTAACTATTGAGAATGACCACACCGACGCGGTGCGCATTCGCTGCTGCTGCGGCTTTGCAGCGTATTTATTCGTGGCGGATTTTGTTCGCGGTTGGACGCGTTTTTCTCGCTTTCCGCTCCAAAATGTCAAAAGTTGAGAAACTGAAAGGTAGAACTCGTTCGTCAATATCCTATTTTATTTAAATTGGCGGTTGATAATTACAAAAACGTTAAGAGAAAATCATATTTCTGTCTTTCTAAGTTGATGTCATGGACCCACTTTCCAGTTTTCTTGAAAACAAATTATTTTTTGAAAGCGAATTTCACCGCGGTTGAAAACGCTGTAATGGGGGCATATAGACGAATTTCGCAATAGCAGCAAGCGCGAATTATCCGTCGCCGCGACGTCAGCAAATATTTATGCTGCGTGCCGATTTCGAGAAAAACGCGTTCAAAGTTTTAAAATGTTTCACAGTACAGACATGAACAAATAAATAATTATACTTTTAAATTTTTTTATTATTAATCTGCAACTCCAGGACCATAAAGCTGTTCTTCCAAGTTGGAATATTTCTGTTCAATCTTTTTCCTTGACGATTTCAAGGTGGAGAGCGCCTCTTTTGCCGTATCTGCCAATGAACGCTCAGCGTACTGGAGTCCAATGGAACACAAAAACTTTCTAGCGATATCTACTAGTGTAATCCAGAAGTTAGAAACCAACAGGTAAATCATTAGGCAGTATCTTCTCAGATGGATATTTGATCGGACCGGTAAATAGCTCAAAATTTCAAGATAAAATTGATTTTCATGTTTTTAACTTTTCCGCATATTCTCCAAAATTTAATTTTTTTTAGCCAAACAAAAAAAAATTATTTATTAAAAATTTTACAGTTCTGTAACTCCTTAAACAATTTATTAGAAGCCATAAATTAGGTAATGAAACACAGCTGAATATCTACTTGTCAGAAAAAATCACGTCAATATGTCAGGTAGCAAAATAAAACAAGTTGCCTGTGTGAACACTACTTTTTTAAGACGGTTGTTTTGCCACCTGGGATCAAACGCTCTATCCAACAACGTTCTGTTTTGTTCAAAATGAAAAACTAGTTTTACTTTATTATTTATTGATAATAAAGTATTGTGATCGACCTGAAATTTCAAAAAAATTTGATACCCTGAAATTTTGTATTTTCACGTTTTAGGACTAGTAAACCGCAAAAAAGTCTCGTAGCTCCCAAACCCGTGAACCTCTACGACTGGTATCTTTTAGAGGTGTAGGTTTTCGGGTAGAACTGAGATAGTTAATGGTTAAGTAAAAGAACGATGTGTTCTATTTCAGCGTTTATTCACAACTAAAACTTAAACCTAAAACTTATTCCTACCTAAACTATGTATGTACCTACCCATAGTTTAGGTAGGAATAATATGGGGACATTGTGTTCATTTATGGAGAGTGTTACGAAAATGAACGAGCCGCGCGAGCGCTTTACCATCATATTCTTTATTGGAGTATGTATTTTTACCTATTACTTCCAAAATGTTAGTCGTAGCTCATACATATGTATGCAGCTTTTCTAGGCAATAATAGGGTTAATAAAAAAATTAAATTAAAATTACACTTTTATAATGAGTTTTTCTGAGAAAAACTACATTGATCACTGAATTTTTAGGATTGACGAAGCAAAAATCTGTGTTTTGGAGTAAATATCTCAAGGTTGGGTGCAGTTACAATTTATACTGTTACATCAAATGAAAGGTAATTTGATTACCTTTAAAAACGCTTTGCCTTATGATTATTCGTTTTGAAGATATAACGTTTTAAGTGCATGAGGGTACCGGTCAAAAAAACTTTTCTTAAACACCCTGTATTTCCACTAATATTGAAAATAGACCCACCCTGTAGAACGAATTTTTTCTCCTTATATATCAAGGAATAACTAACCTCTTAGGGGCCGTACACATACTACGTTACGCAAATTTTGACTATTTTGGAGCCCCCTCCCCCGTTGTCACACCTTGTCGCAAAATGTCATCCTCCTCCCCTCCGCTGTGACGTCACATAGTTTAGTATGTTTCAAAAATATTCACGCGAAGTAGAGCTAATATACATGTTTTATTTAAAATAAATGAAAAAAAAAAAAAAAAAAATCATAAATACTAGGTAAGTTTTTTTTGCGCACTTATCTAGATCAGAGCAGGTTAGAAAATTTTCATACAAAATAACAACAACATTGCAGTTCTTATGCCTTTTTTGTAACTTTTTTCCATAGATAGTAGACTAGATTAGAGAATTTAACGGAAATAGCTACTTCAGGGTTCAGTTAACTGCAAAAGGATAAAACAAAAGAATATTGATTTGTCGTGACTCATGATTGAGATTTTGTTACATATAAATATATGGTATATTGCAGGGCTGCCAGTAAATTATTATGATATTAATTTGAAAAGTTCCGTTCCGATTTTGTTACGTCACATCTTTCAGATACCTCCCTTCCCCTATGTCACACTTTGTCACATTTTTGCAACCACCCCCCTACCCCTTTTCGTGTGACATAGTATGTGAACGGTCCCTTACAAGGTGGCACACGGAGTCCTAAACACCCTGTATAGGTACTTTGTTCGCAACACTTTTGGGCGTACTAATTTCAATTTTAAATTTTATATTTTTTCGATTTACCGATTCAAAATATCGGTCTAATTATTTTTGGTTCTAATTGGAAATGAACTTGGGTACGCTACAGAGTGGTGTGGGTATGAGGGGGGGAAGGAGGAGTGAAGATTTTTAGACGAAAAAATTTTGGTTTCTAGATCTCAGCAACCACTTATGTTAGGAGGCTGAAACTTAGAATTTCCATGGACCTTCGATAGTGAACTCATTTGCGAAAAAAATTGCTGATATAGGTGTAGGGGTGTGGGAGTGGGTGAGGAAATAATGCGTCCAAAACGCAAAAATGCTGAGATAGACATATTTTAAAATCCATATCTCCTAAACCGTTGATGACACGAAATTAAAACTTAACAAATATATGTAGCTATATTAAGAGAAAATATTTAAAATAAATTTTTGAGTGGCGGTAGTGGCGTATGGGAGTGGCGGGGGGGGGGGGGGGTGAAAAACTTTAAATTACGTAATCTCACGAACCAATTGCTCTAGAAAAATAAAATTCGGTTTGATCATAGAGGGCCTCACTGGTCAATGTGGTTATTGTGCACACATGTCAGTGGCGCCATTTTCTTGTTTTGACATCGGACAAAGATCGTCAACTCATAACACTTCAAGTTTCATACGACAGAATAGTTTTTAATAACAGTGAACATGTCGAACTTTGTACCGCGAAACAACGATTCGCGGGCAGCTCTAATTTTCTGTTAACATTTGAAGAAAACTGCTGCTGAATCGCATCGAATGCTTACGGTGATCATGCTCTTGGTAAATCACAGTGCTTTGAGTGGTTTAAAAAATTCAAAAGTGGAAATTTGACGTGAGAAACGAAAAACGTGGAAAACCACCGAAAAAGTTTGAAGACAGCAGATTGCAAGCATTGTTGGATGAGGACGACGCTCAAACACAACAACAACTGGCAGATCAGTTAAACGGAACACGAGCAGCCGAACATACGTTTGGAAGCCATAGGCCACAAGATGGGAAAATGGGTCCCACATAATCTCAACGAAAGACAGCTGGAAAACAAAAAAACCACTTTCGAAATGCTGCTCGCCAGATGCAAAAGAAAGTCATTTCTCCATCAAATTGTAACTGGCCATGAAAAGCGGATTTATTTTTAGAGTCCGAAGCGGAAAAGTCATGGTTAACTTCAGGCCAACCACTGACATCAACTGCAAAACCAAACCGCTATGGCCGGAAAACAATGCTCTGCGTTTGGTGAGATCAGAAGGGTGTGATTAATTATGAGCTGCTGAAACCTGGTGAACATTGAACGCTACCGACAACAAATGATTGCATTGAATCAAGCTTTGAGTGAAAAACGCCCAGAATACCAGCAGAGAAAAAACAAAGTGATTTTGCTTCATGACAATGCACCATCACACACAGCAAGACTGGTCAAGGAAATAATACAGTCGTTCAGTTGGGAAATTCTTTCCCATGCTGCTTACCCACCAGACTTGGCTCCGTCTGATTACCATTTGTTTGCATCGATGGGACACGCACTTGCTGAGCAGCTCTTCACTTTCTACGAAAACAGTTTTTTTTGGCGAGGCATTAACACATTACCAGTGAGATGGGGAAAATGTATAGCTAGCGAAGGGCTATACTTTGAATAAAATACTCCTTTTCATTTCCAACCAATAAGTGTTATTTTTTTTTGCAAAAAAAATTCCGGGTTCATATTTACACCCCTGGTAAAGGTCGATAAATAAATATTGCTCAAAGTAAATTTTTTTAAGGGGTAGTGGGGCATAGAAGTGGAGGGGATAAGAATTTTTCAAAAAAATCACGTTTCATATCTCAAAAACAGTGTAAGATACTCAAATATTTTACCACAAGTAGGCCCAATAGAACCCTAGCTGGGAAAAAAAATTTGGAGGTGTGGGTGTAGGTGGTGAGGCTGGCGGAGAGTGAAAATGAAAAAGTTTTAATGTGTATATCTTTAGAACCTACAATGATAAAAATCTGAAACTTGATATTTAGATAGAGCTATAGTAGTGGCATGTTGGAAAAATATAACTTGTTTTAGTATGGTACGGAGGTAAGATGTTTTTTTTTCCCAACAATAGAACAGCTTATGGTAGAAAGTTGAAACTCGGTGTGTATACATATGTAAATAAACTAAAAAGGTAATTTTGATTAAAAAAAATTCGAATATCCATTGGCGTCCGGAAGGGGGGCAAAAAAAAATTATCAGTGAAAATAAAATGCATATATTTTCACGATTTTCGTCATATCTACTAGGCCTTAAAAATTGTCGAACTCGTTTTTATTCTACGGATTCTTCATATGAATATCTAGAATGTGTTTTCAAGATTTTTTGGAATCCGACCCCTAAGGGAGGTAAAGCGGTTATATACTTTTTCATGAATTTTGACATATCTCTCAGATCTGATCATATATCGAATAGTGTTTTCACTTCCACGGGCTTGTTTAATAATCACCTATTTGTAAGTGTTTCCTTCTGCAACCCCTAGACCGCAAATGACCCAATGATGTAATTGAATATGACCCAATTATATAATGCATATGTTATTCTAACCGCTTCCCGAACTTTTTGTTTGGTTTTCAGTCACGTAGTAACCTACATCGCATTTCAGAGTTGAACGCGATCCAAACTTCTGTCGGAAAAATAATAAAGTTGCGCCCAGATTGTTGGCAGAGTGTTTAAAAGCCTAAGGACGAAAAATCGTTTCAGAAAATTTGATTGGTTGCGTCTCAATCTCAATTTTGGGAAACTTGGAGAAAGACAGGGAATACCCATGGCTGATCTGTGTCGCTGTGGTGCCGAGAATGTTGAACCGATACTGGATCATCTAGTGGGCAAACTATATATTTAGTGAATTGAATTTATTTAGTGAGATTGACTTCAAATATGATCCATTTCGGGTCCGCTTACGTAAGAAACCTTTGACCGGTTTCTGAAATCAGTAGTTTAGTTGTGTAACTTATGAATGAGAAATTTCTCACCAAAAAGTCAATGCAGTTTTCTCTCTATATTCTCACCAAATGAGAAAGCACCGTAATTGACTACGCATTTGGTAATCTTTCATTTCTCATTTGGTGAGAATACAAAAAGTTACACTCGAGTCCATAAAAAACGTGTTCTTTTATAGTACATTATTATTGTAATAATAAAGCAACAAATATTCATCAAGCAACGTTCATATAAAATAGACGTTGAAACATCAGACTCTTCCTTGGAAATTGGCTGTTTTCTACGTCCATGCCAATTTCATCTTCAGTAGCACTATTTTCTGAATCGCTACTAGATGTGCTCCCTCTACTTTGATGATTATAGGTCTTTGTACTTAGCTTTCAAAATTCCCAATATTAAGGCTATTGAGGAACATTTGAACCTCTCTTTTCGCTCTATGATGGACAATTTGCTTCGACATCTGTCCAAAGATATTCATGAAATAATGTGAAGAAGGGATGTAAATAGGTACATAAGTAAGTAGGTAAGGTAGGTAGTTTTAATTTTGAAATAAAAGATTGACAACAATATTTTATTAACCTTCCGTTATGTTGTGAAAAAATACATACTTAATTCGTTTCTCTGTACCTAATTTAAAATGTGTTGCCTCTGTAATAGATCGAAATCGAAAAAAATCTTTGTAGCATATTAAAGTACAGTGAACGGAAATTACTGCAACGTGGTTATAAGGCAAAATTTATAATTTTATAAAATTCCCGCTGTCTTTCAAATCATGTTCGTTATGAGATGCCAAGAAATAGGTATATCATGCAAGAAAAGGATTATGTTCGAAAATTAATGATCAGAAAAATTAAATATTTTATATTGCTAATTACGTTATTTTAAGCGTTTAACATTAAAAAATATCTCATGAATTTAACTTGAAAATAATTTTAAGTTGACAAAAAATACAATAACTTTTACTGCATAACTTTAATAATTACGTATTTTTATAGAAAAGTAGTCAAAAAAGTATGCGCAAAGTATGTATGTTAAATTCTGAGAAATACGGTACTTAGTGTTGACTGTCGTTTGTTTTTTTGTGCAGAGCTCTGCAATTGGGTAAGAAACCACGGGCCTGACCGATCCCAATTACAAAACTTTTACTTTAATATGTATTTGGTAATATAAAAGAATTAACTTACCTTCTTCCTTTTTTCACTTTTTTTTACTTATTAATTTAAAGGTACACGAACACAACAGAACCGGTTAGTGGCATTAATCAAAAGGGACTATTCTACTGTTTGAATTTTTAATTTAGTTCATAATCACATTCTGAAGTCATACTGATACGTACTCAAAAAATTACATGCGCCTCACATTCTGAAGTCAAGATGTTCCTTTGCTTCATCGACTGAATTCACTGTGAAGTCAGAGTCATGAATGTTCACTTAAATGCACGTTGTGTCTGGCACGTACCCGACCGATCTATCAGAACTTGCGATGATATCTTTATGGAGATCTATTCATAAATAAGAGCAATATTTAAAATTAATAGTCTAAAGCCCGGTTCATACAAGGGGACCACAACTCATCCACAGCGATCTCTCGTGATGAGCTGTGGCACAATGCTTCAGTCCACCCTTTTTAACCTAACCTAACCTAATTTCACAGTCAATTAGACTTTTTCGTTACATAGGTATAACTACAATAAATATAACTTAATAGGCGTACACATTCCAATTTGTTGCTGAATCGTTCGAAATGCTTGTCTATCGTTTAGCTTTCTACCTGTTCCACTTTATTGTAAGTCTTATAATATAAACTTTCCGAATCGAAAAATATTTGCATAATTTTATAGAAACATATTTTCTCACCATATAAGTTTTAAGAAATTTCGTAAAAATGCGAAAACGGTATTGTAAATGTATCTTCCAATCTTATGTAATGACGCCTTGGTTTATGGGTGATAAGCTATGCTATCAAGGTCACACATACTTGGTTTTGTTCCGTGATAGAGTGCTTTCTAGTTCAAATTGTTGTTACTGCCTTTTGTAAAGCTCTTCATGTGGACACTGTCAAGCACCGGCATTGATTGCATTGCACACAAACCTTTATATAAGCTGCAGGTTACTTCCATATGCGAGTTGATATGAGCGCAGAGGTCTCAACATGGAAGCAGCAAGCAGACTGTCGATTAGATTGACGTGCTTTGATTTAATAAAATTTTCACCTTGAAAACATGTGCATTGATGTATTGGACTTCTCGTCTTTGAAGCAATGCAATCATTGGCTTAGAATGAAGAAATGCAACGATCGTTTGAAGAATGTGGCGAAACTCCATTTTTACTTTATTATTTTAATAATTAAGTATTGTGATCGATTTTTTTAAAAAAAAAATTTTGCTACCCTCAAAATTTTTATTTTCACGTTTCATAACTAGTAGACGCGAAAAAAGCAATAAAAATTTTCAGTCCGTGTGTCCGCCGTACGCTAAATCGTTTGGAGGCTCGTAGCTCCCAAACGCTTTGAGATATTAAATTGAATTTTTTTATTAAATTAAATTTTTTGAAGTGACAAAATTTTTAGGGGTGGGGGTGTGAGGGGGAGGAGGGGGAAGGGTTTTAGACGGAAAATTTTGGTTTCTAGATCTCAGTAACCGCTTATGATAGGAAGCTGAATTTCTATAGAGCTTTGATTGTAGACCCATTTGCATAAAAATTGTCAATATTGATCAAAGGGTGTGGGAGTGGGGGAAATTATAATGCGTCCGAAACCCAAAAAAGCCGAGATAGACACATTCTAAAATCCATATCTCCTAAACCGTTATTGGCACACTATTCAAACTTAAGAAATATTTATAGTTATACTAGTAGAACAGATTGAAAAAAAAATTTTGGGTAGAGGTAGTTGCGTATGGGGGTGGGGGGTGAAAAACTTAAGAAATCGATATTTCATGAACCAATTGCTATAGAAAAATAAAATTCGGTTTGTCTATAAAGGTCGACAAATAAAGATTGATCAAAGTAAAACTTTCTAAGTGGGCGGTGGAGCATAGAAGCGGAGTGGATAAGAATTTTTCAAATAAGACACATTTCATATCTCAGGAACAGTGTAAGATAGATGCTTAGAATTTTTACCAGAAGTAGCGCTAATTGAACCCTAGTAGGGAAAAAAGTTTTGGGGTTGATAGTGTAGAGAGTGGGGGTGGGGGAGGGTGAAAAGGAAAAAGCTCCGATGCTTATATCTTAACCTGTAATGATATAAACCTTAAACTTGGTAATTAGATAGAGCTATAGTAGCAGCATGTTGGAAAAATATAATTTTTTTTAGGGGTAGTATGGTACGAGGGTAGGGGGTGTTTTTCCTAACTATTAAACGATTCATGCTAGAAAGTTGAAACTCGGTGTTTGATTAAAAAAAAATTCAAATATGTATTGGCGTTCGGAAAAATTATCAGTGAAAATAGAATGCATATTTTTCCATGATTTTTGACATATCTACTAGCTCGTCCCAAATATTGAATTTGATTTAGTTCTACGAATTCTTCGTATGAACAAGTGGGGGGTGTTTTTCCTATATATAGAACGGCTTAAGCTACAATGTTGAAACTCAGTGTGTATATGTAAATCAACTAGAAAAGCAATTTTGATTAAAAAAAATTCAAATATGTATTGGCGTTCAAAAGAGGGGCAAAAAAAATTATCTGTGAAAATAGAATGCATATTTTTCCACGATTTTCGACATATCTACTAGCTCGTCCCAAATATTGAATTTAATTTAATTTTATGGATTCTCCATACGAATACCTAGAAAGTGTTTTCAAGATTTTCTGAAAATTGACCCCTAAGGGGGTGTAAAGCTATTATATACTTTTTCATGAATTTTTTCATATCTATCTCTCAGGTCTGATCAGATATCGAATATCTTTAAATTGCCACGGACTTGTTTAATAAACACCTACTTACAAGTTTTTCTCTTTTGCCAACCCCTAGACTGCATCCCGGAATATGACACAATTATGTTGTTCATATGTTACGCCCTATTCTAACCACTTCACGAACTTTTTGTTAGGTTTTCAATCACATAGTAATCTACGCCGCATCTCAGAACTGAGCGCGTTCCGAACTTCTGCCGGAAAAATAATAAAGTTGCGCCCAGACTGCAGATTTTTTATGCATAATTTAAGTTTATTTTCTTTTGTGCTTTATTTTAATATATTTTTATTTGATTTTATTTCTTTTTCGGTATTCTTGTCTGGTTCGCGTAATTCATCAACAGCCGTAAGTATTTCAAAAGTACGTTTCGTTTAGATTTTAAAATTTTTTGTTGAATTTAATTTGCACGTATGTTTGCGTTCAACTTCACATCCTGCGCTTGGCTTTGGCAATTATTTTGCTTGATTATGCCTACTAGTGCAAAATCTTTTCCGCAAAGATAATTAAAAATAAACGGAAATTTGTATGAACGTACCAGGTGAATTAGTGTTCATTAAAATGGTACCTATAACATAGGTGCAACACACACATAATTAATATAATGTTTGTTCATAAAAATTAAAAATACTAAAATTTAATTGAAAAAAATCTGTATATATTAAATTCACAATTACAATGTTATTATATAGGTATAGGTAAATGATATTTAAGTAAAAAAATTATTCAGATTAAATTTAATTGTAACGCATCATAGTGTTGTAAAGTTGTGCTATATAAGATTTTAAAGAAGATCTAAAACATTCGCTAATATAATAATTTGGAGGGTCTACAATGTAGATACATCTACGTATGGATAAAGAAAGGAAGGTTAATAATTTATAATCAGTATTAATTGGTGTTAAGTTTTTGGTTTACACATACTGTTGAACAATTTTTTTTTCTTCTATCTATGTTTTCTTGTGGACTCGAAATACATACGTAACATGAAGTCAGTCATGGTTTTTCTTTTAAAGTTATAATAGGTTTATTCAATAAATAATAAAAAAATAATAAACTTTATTGTGACAAGGTCCGTAAAACTGACCAAATTTAAATTTTCCATAAATTTGGTCCTTACCATTTTTTGCGAGAAATTCACAATACTCTTCATATTTAATCTTTAATCTTTAAGATAAACCCCCTACCCTCCATCCTAAATTCTCCATCATCCATGCTCCATCATCCATCCTCCATCATGCAACCTCCATCATCCATCCTCCATCATGCAACCTCCATCATCCATCCTCCATCATCCAACCTCCATCATCCATCATAAATCCTAAATCATCCATCCTCCAACCTCAATCTTCCATCATCCACTCTCCACCATCCATCCTCCATCATCCATCTTCAATCCTCAATCTTTATCATTTGGAATTGTTTTTATCATTTGTTATCATTTGTTAACATTTTTTATCATTCTTTATAATTTTTTATCAATTTTTATCATGTGTTTTTTTTTATCATTTTTTATTATTTCTTATCATTTTTTTATCATTTCTTTACCATTTTTTATCATTTTTTATCATTTCTTATAAATTTTTTATCATTTTATATAATTTTTTATTATTTTTTATCAATTTTGATCATTTTCTATCATTTTCTATCATTCTTTTCAACTTTTTATTTTTTTCTTATTAATTTTTATTATTTTTTACAATTTTCATCAACTTTTATTAATTTTTATCATTTTCTATAATTTTTTATCAATTTTTATAATTTCTTATCATTTTTTTATAATTTTTTATCAATTTTTATCATTTTCTATCATTTTTTTTATCATTTTTTAACGTTTCTTATATTTGTTATCATTTTTTATTATTTTCCATCATTTTTTATTATTTTCCATCATATTTTATCATTTCTTATCATTTTCTATCATTTTTTATCATTTTTTATAATTTTTATCTCTTATCTTTTGCCTTTCGTCTTTAATCTGCAATCTTTCAACGATGTGAAACTCACATCCTTCTTCAAAAGAACGATGGAGGATGGATGATGGAGAATTAAGGATTGAGGATAGAGAATAGAGAATAGAGAATAGAGAATAGAGGATGGAGGATGGATGATGGATGATGGATGATGGATGATGTATGATGGATGATGGATGATGGATGAAGGATACAGGATTGATGATTGAGGATAGAGGATGCAGGATAAAGGATTTTGAAAATTTAGATTGAAGATTGCAGATTAAAGACAAAGGATAGAAGATACATTAAATTATAAAAAACTATAATAAATTGACACCTCCTGTCAGTCCTTTGAATTTGTCAATTAAATTTTTAAAACTGACTTTGGTTTTTGCGATATCGATTGTTTCTTTGAATTTCTTATTAAACCAATGCAGATAAAATAAACCGTGATCGATATTATTATCTATGACATCTAATTAACATACCAAAAAACGCGCGTAAAATAAATATTAATTATAAATATTTCTTTGATAAATGTATATGTCCAACAAACAGCTGTTTCCAGCTACTTACTTTTCCACATTATAGAGTTAAATAGTAAATTAGCATGGCAAAATTGTGCCAGAGGTGCATTCTCAGGGGTTTAAGATTCAACATAAGGGCCGTGACACAATACAAGCAGAAGCAGCGGGCTAAATCGATCTACTCCTTCGGGTAGCTAGGCATACAAAAGTTTTTCAAGCATGTGTTCAAGAATATTGGCATAAGGCTTTGTGTATCAGCAACTCAAAACTAATTTGCCTATTTACAACAAACCTATTAGCCACGATGTTTAAGTTTTATATAAATTTGTTTGGAGTTAAGCCGAAATTTGAGTTTATTAGTCAGCGAAATTCCTGTACTGTTTCGAGTAGTAAAAGTTCTTAAACCATATGTTGAACATTGTTCTCCGCTAATTTCAAAAAGGTTCCAAGTGTGAGTCCTACAGGACTCATGTAAAATTATCTTCAAATGGAAAAGTTTTCAAAACCGATTGAAAAACGGAAGATTTTAGCTTTCTTCTTCGACTGACAACCAAACGATTGTCCTTAAAAAAAACCAAACTACTTGCCCACTCCTTATTCTGCTTTGTTCCCAACCACAATATAAAAAACGGAGTTATGTATTTCATTTAAATTATTATACGGTTGGTTATCTAGAGTGTGATATATCTTTAATTGTCTCACAGTTCGCTTTCATCCTGGACTTGCAAAAAACAGATTGAGGCGCGACTTTACCCCGGAGCCATTTACAAACCGGTTTTCATCGGCTGTAGTCTTTGCTGTGTTGATAGTGATTTACAGAGAACATATCTGCGTCGCGACTTCACTATATCTGCGAAATGACATAAATATGATAAGCTGCGAATTACGTGCTGCCACAGTTCATTGTATGTGTACATCCTGTGTCGAGGAACTAATCGAGAGCTGTTATTTTTCCGATGCTACACGCCGTTTGATTGGTTGATTTTATGTTGGGGAGAGGGGCTCCGCAAGGGTTCGGTGTAAAGCATAGTACTGTGTTCAGCGAAACAAACACGAACGAAAAAGTCACCTTCGAAGTGGAGTGAAATATTCTACACAATTCGCTACTAGATGTCATTGATAAAAAAGCGCGCGAAATTTGAAAATATTAAAATATTGTCAAGTAATTACTATTCCGGCACATAACACAACAAAATAAAACTCACACAAAATTTCCGGAGCACAAACTAACTGAATTGACAGCGAACTATTGAAAATTTTGAGTTGTCAAATATTTCGCTTGTCAAAAAACCTTCCGTACCATTAAAAACGAAACGAAATTGCCACGAGCGCCATCTATTAGTGACTACGGCAAATGTCCATTCCGTTCACGAACACAGTACTGCAAAACGAACGAAATATTTCGTCGGTGAAATGTCAACGAAAATTTCATTTTTTTTATATGAACTTTGACAGTTCATTTCGTTTCGCTCGGAGCACAGTACTAGGCTTAAATCAGCGTTTAGCTTAGTACTGTGTTCAGCGAAACCAAAGAGGTATAATATAATGGAGGTCTTACAGTCGCAGAAAATTGAAGGCCTAAAACGTCTGCTGTGCCATAGGATAGGTGTGTTTTTCCATAGGCGAAGGTTGAATGGGGGGTCTCCATTTATTTGTTATAAAACATTAATGTGATTGTCTTTTAACATATTTATTATATTATATTTTCGTATATAATAGTTTAACTTAATTGTTTTCGTTATCTAATTACGATGTGATGTACAGGTAAAGTTGACTGCACAACACGAAAAAACTGCAAAGATACAGAAAACTCAATAATTTATATAATTTTATTAACTTACAATGATGGTTACAGCTATACATATATATTATATAATATATAAAATACCTATTCCAGTAATTACAACATAATATCTATTAATAAAAAGTATAATGTAAATATAAATTCAAGTTTGTGTATTATTGACCTCTAAATATAATTAATTTAGTATATAAGTTCCTGTAATATATTAAATGCTCACTATTGGTCTTTGCAATTTATTTCAGTCTTATAGTTAAATATTTATCAATAATGGATTTAATTAAAATGTGACAGTGTCCATCAATTGGACCAGTATCGAAATTGTGTTCCATTAACGATGAAAATATAGTGGTGCTATGTATTATATTCCTCACGTCTTTTACAATTTCAGCAAATTTTAATTGAGAGTTAATAGTGTGTCTTCTCCGAATACAATTTTCAATTACGTCACGAATCTTTATAACATCGTGAGATGGATATTGAAGGCCTCCTCTAGATTTTTGTTTTATTAGTAATGCATTCTTGCAGTAATGCATTCTTCACGCTGAAGTTTATTTTTTAAATATTTTGTAACAAAACCCGCAACGTATATAACTACTTCTCTAACATAGTCTGAAAATGTACCTAAAAATTGCATACAGTCTAAACTTTCGCTTAGTTCCCCATCATCATCACTTTCAGTAGTATTATCTACTACACGTGGATCCCGCAACATGTCAACGGAAGACGCATTCAATATATTTATATCTTCAAGTGGTATACAGTTACCGAAACCCCTATCACTCAATTGTACATGAACAACAATTCTTTTGTAAGCAGCTTCAAATTGTCTTGCAGTTGGATTGTTATTATATCCAAGCCTTGACCGTACCGTTGAAAAGAATAATTCAAGATGGTTTTGACTTAATTTATAAGTTGCTATGTACAGTAAGACCCCGCTTAACGCGGGGGATACGTTCCATCAAAGTAGAGCGTAATGCGAAACAGCGCTAAACGAGGCAATCTTAACATGTAAATAATGGGATTAGGGGAAGATGGAGAGGAAATTGGTTAGGTATTAAATTTAATAATTATGTTTTTTTTTAATAAAAATAAAACCAAACATTTATTTCTTACAAAAATAAAAACAATATAAACGAATATACTTATAAAAACAAATAAAATTATAAGTCAGTCAGATCATTCAGTCTATTCTGTGTTTCCAATTTTCTGCCTTCTTGTCAAGAAGGCATCTAATGTAGTTTGCGTTTTCCTTTTGCGTTCTGTTAGAAGTTGTTGATAAGTTGATAAAGCATCTATAACACCCCGTCTTGCTTTTGAACTCCTTTTAAAATTTGGATCATTTTCAACAAATTGGTCCATAATTTCAGTTATAGTGATCAAACTCCTTTTTACAAACGCCATCGAAAGTTCTTCTTGCTCTCTTCCATGATAAAAACTAAATCATAATATATTTGTCACTGTATTCATCGTTATAGTATTATATAAATTTATACTTACAATAATGTCAACAAATGTTTCAAATGATAAAAATGCGTCCGTACAGCATCGCACCAAACAAGAAACACAACTACACTGTTTCGGATATGTTATGTACATATTTCGAAACCTAGCGCTGCGCACAATTTCAGGGAATCCCCGGGTTGAAATGAAAGAGCGCTAAGCCTAAACAGCGCTAAACGAAACAGCGTTAAGCGGGGTCTTACTGTAGTTCAGTACACCCGTTCTTTCGACATAATGTGCATATAACTCAATACAATTTCTTAAACTTGATATGAGTCCTATAAAGCCGGTTTTTCATCTACTACTTATTACTTAAGTTTCATCTGTAGATTTCAGTTTTCTAATATAACAGATGCATGAATTAGAAAATTGTTGAATTTCTGAAATATTTTGGAGGCATATTGCTTTTTTGCTATATTTCGAAAATATGCTTCGAGAATTTAATATATCAAACGACTGATTTATTGTTATTAGATTTTTCGTGTTAAGCTACCAAAGAAGCTATTATGATTAGGAGTTAGTTATTCTTTCCGGTGTCAGTGGAGTGAAACTCCAACACGGAGTTTCCGACTGTGGACTAACCGCTATCCCTGAGGATATGACAAATTTGGAAAGAAACTTCTCTGGAGAAGCCAGTTCATCATAAGATTGTGTTGGACTAGGTCCGAAGGATGAAGTGAGTGAAGTTTCTTTCCAAATTTGTCATATCCTCAGTGATAGCGGTTAGTCCACAGTCGGGGACTCCGTGTTGGAGTTTCACTCCACTGACACCGGAAAGAATAACTAACTCCTAATCATAATAGCTTCTTTGGTAGCTTACCACGAAAAATCTAATAACAACAAATATTGGTTAAAAAAATAAGTTGCGGCGGACGGGATTTGTTTCTTCGTAGATCAGATCCAAGGTTACAACCATTGTAAATTTCACAGCCATGAAGCGCTGACCATATCCAGGGTTACAACCAGAGAATATCCGAAATCAAGAGAAAAAAGCTTCTCAAAATACACGCCTTTAGCCTAAGGTAGAGGACGCCTTTCTTGACCATTAAATTCTTCTCGGTAATAAATTTGGAATGGGATGTGGCTATATAGAATTTACCTCAGCGATCCCACCAGCTGTCAAGGTGTTTCGGTTAGTAGGCAAGAATACACCTTCTGAAGAGTCTATGCCCTCCGATGACGAAACAGCTCCTTCGGACCTAGTCCAACACAATCTTATGATGAACTGGCTTCTCCAGTGAAGTTTCTTTCCAAATTTGTCATATCCTCAGGGATAGCGGTTAGTCCACAGTCGGGGACTCCGTGTTGGAGTTTCACTCCACTGACACCGGAAAGAATAACTAACTCCTAATCATGACTGATTTATTGTTCTGATAAATTTCACTGTACCCGCTGATCCATGAAAGTCCTTCAAATTCAATATCTTATCACAGTATTCTATTGCATCCGCAACGGAATTACTCAAAGTTTGTATAGCGAGTCTAACCTTCATTTTTTGCTTAAAGAAATTAATATGAGCTTTCTTTAATTTATTTCCTAAGTGGAGACCTTCTGATTCTTGGAGTTCCTGTAATTTTTTAATATATTGCCAGTCAATTTTTTGATTATCTCCGTCTAATAATGGACCACATTCAGCTAATGTATTTCGAATTAGTTGAATCATATGCGAAGCATCCAGAAAAACAAGCAATTTATTTTCTTTGTAGCTAAATTCAAAGGAATCGGCAATTGCTTTGGAGCCACAAAAATCACAACCCAACAATGAAGACATACTCATATTTGAATGTGCACCATCAAAAGTCAAGATTGTGACTACAACCCCAACTTCATACAAAAGATCCAAACAGCTTTCAACGAAATTCTTTTTCTGGTCTCCTCTACAACCATTAATAAAAAAATATCCAACTGGCACTTTCCAAGCCCCGTTTAATGCTACTGCCATAAAAACAAGAACCTCTGTAGCAATAATTTTTGGATTTTCTTGGTTGTCTCCGAAACTTCCGTATCCGAAATATTTACCACCATTGAATTCCGTATGGCGACGAATATACATTATATCCATAGAAAGAGCGCAAACAATTTTAGTTGTGCTTTTTTCAACCATATATCGCAATGACTCTATTGATTCCTTTGTGAAACCTGGACCACCTTCAACACTTTGATACCATTTCGATATTGTTCCTTGGTGTGGTAAACAGGTATTAAACGTAGATCGAACAAAATCATACGCTTTTGGCGACAAAAAATTAAGCGTAAGTGCAAATTTACGTAGAGTCAATGAATATTTTTACGATAAGGTACTTCTTTGTGATTTTTTTAACTCTACTCTACTCCCACGTTTTCCCTACCCAAGGTTACAAACTCGTCCACAGATATTAAATTCTTACTCACTAAATCCGCTAAAACATTCTTTAGACTACATACTTTTTTACTTAACTTACGAACCTTTTGTGGTAAAGCTTTTTTTGTTATACGATCGTGTTTCACAATACCCTGTAGTACCTCCTTTTTAATTTCCTCTTAGTTGGTGATGGAGGTTCTACACTTGAAGAAGACGATGTTTTCAAGATTTTATATACCGGCGTTTTGCGTTTCTGGAAAATATTAAAATGTTATGCTTCATAAATTCATTAAGAGAGTGTCTTTTCAATATAAAACTTTAACATTCTAAACTCATTACTGTATAGTAACTGTTCCGCATCATGACAGAAAAGAAACCGAAAAAAAAAAAAATTGAAAACTTTCTTTACATACTGTTGCAACATCTTTAATGATGTTCCAAAACATGTTGCATCATCTAATATGATGTACCTAAAATGTTGCATCTGAAAAGTGGAAGAGGATGTGCCTAGCTTCTTTCGAAGCTATTTAGCAGGAAAACCTAGCGACCCGAAGGAAGCCTGTTAGTCGTGTGGGGAATGGTTTCGTTTAGAAATTACCTTTTTATTTGTAACTTAATCACTTTATTACACAATATACGTTTTCTTTAAAAAGAACATCACTAAATCGGCCTGGTTTAAATTACTTAGCTTAAAAAATATTCACTCGAGTTAAGAAAAATACTAGGTCGGGTCTCGGTCGCGACACACTTTTATATTCTTAAAAAATGCACTCGACCCATAACGCTGACCTTGTTATGCTATGCCGGTTACGTCATCCGGTAGTATTATTGTATATTGTGCACGAAATTCAAACCGGCATTCCCTAGGTACTGCTGACCGGGCGGTAATGCCGACTTGCACTTCGCGCAAGAGGGTCGTTGGACTTGGAGGCTGATGCGTTGTAAACAAACACTGACTCGCGTTTACCTGTTTGTTTACAGCGCGGAAAGAAGAATCTTTTGACAGGGAAATAAATATGATCATTGTAAATAAACATCGAATTGTATTCGTATGTTTATTTACAATGCGGAAAATACTGTGTGTGGAAATGTGATGTGGTTAGAATGTTAGATGAATGTTAGATGATTTATGTACCGGGTCGACGTAATGTCCACTCAGGAAGGAGTCCAAGGTACAACAATACATAGTATTTAGGAGGAGTCCTCATGAAGGCACTTGTGGATGGACCGGGGACCTATAGTAATGAAAATAATGAATTTACTATTAGTCTTTGCATTTATTTTTTAATAGAAATAGTGAAAACAACTCACAGGCATTGGTTCGTCAGCTTCTATATTCTTCAGACTACTGCTATCGCCGATTATCTATATTGAATATATTAGTACTTGCTCCTGTAAAACATTCCATAACTTACTTCATCTTCGAAAATCGTAGGAATCGCATCTTCTACCAACACTTTTCTTCCAAGAACCATTTGGAAGCTCGATGCTACAAAATGGGCTTCGCACACTCTGTCTCTTCCAGATTGAATTTCACAACTCACATAATTTTTACTTTATTATTTTAATAATAAAGTATTGTTATCGACTTTAAAAAAAAAAAAAAAATTTGCTACCCTGAAAATTTTTTTTTATACGTTTTATGACTAATAAACGGCAAAAAAGCAATAAAAATTTTCAGTCCGTCTGTGCTCCGTACGCCGTACGCCGTACGCAAACTCGTTTGAGGAATTATAGCTCCCAAACCCTATGAGCTATTGAATTGATTTTTTTTTTCTGAATAGACATGGTAGACCTCTTGAAGTGAGAATTTTTTCAAGGGTGAGGGTGCGAGGGGGAAGGTGGGGGAAGCGTTTTAGACGAAAAATTTTAGTTAGAATTTCTATAGAGCTTTGATAGTGGACCCATTTGCAAAAAAATTGCCGATATGGGTGAAGGGGTGTGGGAGTGGAGGGGTAAATAATGCGTCCGAAACGCAAAAATGCCGATATCGACACATTCTAAAATCCATATCTCTTAAACCGTTAACGGCAAGCAATTAAAACTTAACAACTGTAGTTATACTAGGAGAGTAGATTGAAACAAAATTTTTTGGTGGGGGTTGAGGCGTGCGGGGGTGGGGGTTGAAATAGTAAAGATTACGATATCTCACAAACCAAAGGCACCAGAAAAACAAAATATGGTTTGGGTATAAAGCTTGATAAATAAAGATTGCTCAAAGTAAAATCATTGAAGGGGGCGGGGAGCATAGAAGTGGGGGGATAAGAATTTTTCAAAAATATCACTTTTCATATCTCAATAACAGTGTAAGATAGATGGTTCAAATTTGAACTAGAACTAGGCCCAATAAAACCCTAGTAGGGAAAAATAAATTTAAAGGTGGGGGTGTAGAGGGTGAGGGTGGGAAGGATGAGAAGGAAAAAGTTCCGATGCTTATATCTTAAGAACTTGAGAACTTTTTTTAGGGGTAGCATGGTGCGAGGGTGGGGGGTGTTTTTCCTAACTTTTGAACGGCTTATGCTAGAACGTTGAAACTCGGTACATATATGTAAATCAACTAGAAAAGTAATTCCGATAAAAAAAATTTCAATATTCATTAGGGTTCAGAAGGGGGGGGGGGGCAGAAAAAAATTTCAGTAAATATAAAATGCATATATTTTCACGATTTTCGTCATATCTACTAGGTCTTTCGAAATATTGAATTCATTTTTATTCTACGGATTCTTCATATGAATACCTAGAATGTGTTTTCAAGATGTTTTGAAATTCGACCCCTAAGGGGGTGTAAAGTGGTTGTATACTTTTTCATAAATTCAACCATATCTCGCAGGTCTGATCAGATATCGAATACCTTTTCACTTCCTCGGGCTTGTTTAATAATCACCTATTTTTAAGTTTTTTTCTTTTCCAACCTCTAGACCGCATCCCGTAATATGACCCAATTATATAATTCATATATTACACTCTATTCTAACCGTTTCCCGAACTTTTTGTTAGGTTTTCAGTCACATAGTAACATACACCGCATCCCCGAATTAGGCACGTCCCGAACTTCTGCCGGAAAAATAATAAAGTTGCGCCCAGACTGTTGGTAGATTTTTTAAAGCTGCTCGCCACAAGTTTAATTTTTTATTTATTTTCGTGTTGCTGTAATATAAAATTTATTGAATATGTAAAAACTCGAACAAAAATTTAAAAAGGGGACGCCACTGCTCACTTTGCTCATATTATGAGAAAATTGACTGATTTTTTAGATTTTTTCAATAAAAAGTAAATGTTTGGGTTAATTTTATTGAAGAAAATCACATTTGTGTTCACTGGTATAATAGTGAACACAAATGTGATTTTTGTGCAATATAGGAATTGCGGAAGGGGTGGATGCAACGAGGTTACGAAGGTAAGAATTGTGAAATGTGTGATGGTGACGCTAGATCAGAAGCAGAAAAAAGAAATGGTTGAAGAAAAGGAGAAAATAACAAAAAAATAAATGCCACCGAAATAAAAGTACTTCGATGACACGCCGGGGTTCGCAGAATTATTTTTTGGAAGAGGCAATTACGGGATGCCAGACCGTTCAACCAGTTTGGCTGGTACAAATAATAAATGCAATGCGTATTTCTCATGAGAAATTGTTTTCTGCTGTAACAGCAAAAACGACAATCCCTAATGAGATTCCGCAATGGAAACGGTTATACCTTTAAATTGAAATGCTGAAATCAGCCGAGCGGAACGCTTCTCCAAAGTTATAGTGATTGAATAATCGACTAGAGCCGAATCAACGGTGGCCGGGCCTTTTATAGGGCCGGTTAGCTTTATGCACCGTTTATCCTTTCGACAGATAACCGGCGCCAACTCTACTGGACCACAGTAGTGGCACGTGAAATTGTGCATCAATTTCACGCCGTGGTGAGTAGCGTTTACGCGCGTATGTTTGAATTTCAAATTTAATGTGTAATTTCAATGTAACGTATTTGAAGTTCAAACAACCAGTTTTGATATGATTTACAAAAGTTTTCTTTAAGAAAAACCCCGGTCCTTTCGAGATATTCATCAAAATGAAAATTTTTTCCCGACGTGAAGGATGTGTCTTATGCAAATTTTGCAGGAAATTTTAACAGAAAATAACGGCAGACAAATAGTAATGCCAATGGTATGATCATACAATTAATGACAGAATACTCCACTTATAAAATTACTCCACGAAAAACAATTTTCTTCGTAAAAAAACACTTTTTCACTGCAGTGACAGAACTGAACATATTTCAACCATTTTCACAAAAACATTTTTCACAATAAAGTTGAAATACTTTAGGCCGATTTTTTTTAAGTAACGTTAAGAAAAATTGAATGACTTTTAATTTGTCCATTCCTTTTTTTACTAAACGCCGACCCTTTTATGAAATAATAAAATGAATGTGTGGAAATGATGGCTTTTCGTAGTACTCGCTTATAAAACGAACAATTTTGTCCTTCTGCCTTCCACTCCGAAGAACACGTTGACACAATACACTTCATTTTTAACACGTGAACTAAAAAAAATGAACCGCGTTTCACTTACTTTTGGCGAACAAAACTAAAGAATAACTTTCAACAACAAACAACTGTCAACTTCAAATGCACCGCCATTACGCATAAGGAAATGAACAGCTGATATATTTCCATTTGAAATGCAGGGTTGAGTACAATCGTTCGGGTTTCACACCGAAATTAGTTCGGTGTAATTTTTTAGTTTTGATGTCTGATGGTATAAATTATGTTATTCATAATTTTTAAATGTAAAAACAAATTGAATAGAATTACCCACGATTGATGTGTATTGTAATACTGTGCGAAAATTAACATTGCAAATTTTGATTTATTCAGTGTGGTCAACCCTAAAACTTCTGTATACGGATACAATTATTTACATGTATTCGTGGGCTTCAACAGCTTACGGGCAAATTTCGGGCTAAGTTATTTCCATTAGTATATAGTTCTATGAGCGAAACGAACACGAACGAAAAAGTCACCTTCGAAGTGGAGTGAAATATTCTACACAGTTCGCTACTAGATGTCATTGATAAAAAAGCGCGCGAAATTTGAAAAATATAAAATTTTGACAAGTAATTACTATTCCGGCACATAACACAACAAAATATTGCTCACACACAATTTCCCGAGCACAAACTAACTGAATTGACAGCGAACTATTGAAAATTTTGAGTTATCAAATATTTCGCTTGTCAAAAAGCCTCCCGTACCATTAAAAACGAAATTGCCACGAAACCGAGCGCCATCTATTAGTGACTACGGCAAATGTCCATTCCATCCGCGAACACAGTACTGCAAAACGAACGAAATATTTCGTCGCTGGAATGTCAACGATGAATATATATTATATGAACTTTGACAGTTCATTTCGTTTCGCTCGGAACACAGTACTAGGCTTTACCGTTTTACTATATACTATCTGTTTTAATTTTAAAACTTAATTCACTAATATTTCAAGTCATGAAACAATACGTTTTTGCGATAATTCTCGAAAGTCAAATTGAAAACAGCTCCAGAATGTAATCCATTATTATTTTACATTACTATATTTATGTTTAATGTTAAGCTTATTTATAGTATTTTTATTAAAATTCGGTCTCTACTACCTCTTTTTTGATAAAGGTAGCAGATTCGGTTACCCCAAACAATCGCATCGCGGTAAGGCCCGGACTACATGGTCCGTTTTTTTCCACTCCGGAAAAACCCGATTCCGGACAGCTTCGACTACAAGACTCTGAACCGGCCATGTCGATTGATCACTACTACTCGAGTGACAAAACCACACGGAAAAATTTCGGACACCCACTTGTAGTCGAGCTCATACAACTCTATATGTTCTTGATATTTAATTCCGGATCGGCCGAAAAATTTCTGATCAACCGTCCGGAGAAACCTGTGCATGCTCAGGTTTTTTTCCGCTCACGCGGTTTTCCGGAGTCATGTAGTCGACGAGCAAAAATCTCATACATTTTTATGAGACATGGTTTTTATTCTTTCCGGAAGGCGGAGCCTTTTTTCTCCGGAGTCGAAAAAAACGGACCATGTAGTCCGGGCATAACACTGGTGTAAATCCTCCATCAGTGTGCATATTTTCATTCCTATGGCAGATGATTTCTTCTTTTGTGAGCTCCTGAAAGCTATTTACGTGTAGCTTTTATTCTATCGGAAGAGCTTGTAGTCTTCGGACAGATGTTCTGAATTATCTTTGTCAAGCTACTATCAAGCAGTGATCACTTCCACACGTCCGCATCTCTTTTTGTTCACCCGTCACACGGGCTCTTTTTCCATTGCAACTTATGACCAGATAAGGAAGGCTACAACCATAGAGCTACTGGAGACGACAAGCCACCGGTTTTGTATAATAATCAATGGCGCAACAGCCGAAATCGGGCCTAACATTAATGTAACGCTAGAGTTACTTCATTACGAGACCACCGGAACACTAGGAGGTGAATTGGTCGAGTAGCTGACCTCGTCCGTGATTATTACCCCGATTTTAACTCAGGTACTCATTCACAGCTGAGTTAACTGGTATTCCGGCACCTAATCCCATTCTCAGAAATTACTTGTCGCCAAGCAGATTCGAACCGGTACCAGCTGCACCGAAGACAACGCCGGGTGTAGTCCAGTGGTAGCGTACTAGGCTTGTAAACGCAATGTCGTGCATAAATTATTTATAAGAATTTTTCAGTTGCTATTGGCTTTGAAATTATTAATATAAATAGTGAACAGTGCTGAATGTTTTAGGATCACTACTAAAGGATTTAACTCTGAGCAGATGAGTTCTGTTTACATTCTTATCAGATTCACTAACACCATCAGAGATACCAGACAGTAGTTGATTTGGTATGGGCAACATTGCTGTTCTGGTAGATAACATCATAGCCAAACAGTACTCAAAACTATTAACACCAATTAATTAGTACACTGCCATACCCTGTCCGATCTCTGACCTCCCATCCCTAAGCTAACCACCTAAATCCAGTTCTTACTTACTTACTTACGATGGCGCTACAGTCCAAATCGGATCTTGGCCTCCTGGATGTGCCCCCTCCAGCCTTCTCGGTTCAGTGACCGTGTCCTCCAGTTTCTACATCTTAGAAAAGATTTGCTGTCTGCGTCAATAGAGTCCTCCCAGCGCTTTCGTGGTTTCCCAACTGGTCTTTGTCCATAAACTTTTCCCTTTAGTGTGCGTTTGGGGATTCTTCCGTCATCCATACGCTCCACATGACCAGCCCATTGTAGCTTTTAAAATTTTATGAGGATCGATACTTCTGGATTGTCGAAGATGGCATACAATTCTCTATTGTATCGTATTCTCCAGATTGAGTCTTCCCTCACAGGTCCGAGGATTCTTCTGAGGACGCTTGAGCCAATGTCAACGTTTCGCTGCCATAGCATAGCACAGGTCTTATTATTGTTTTGTACAGTTTAAGCTTTGTTTTTCTGTGCACATTTTTGTTTTTAATTATTGGAAGTACCGAATAATACGTCTTGTTTGCCATCACTATTTTTCTTTTAATTTCGATGGGTTCGCTTCCATCTTTCGATATGTTTGCCCCGAGATATACAAAGTTGTCTACGTTTTCTAGGTTGAAGTCTCCTATTATAATATTTTGTCTGATTGGCATGTTTTTCCTAGTTTGTGTCATAACTTTGGTTTTGTTTTCGTTAATACGTAGTCCAACTTCCCTTGCTACCGAATCAAGGTTTACAAATATTTCTTTGGCACTCTCCAGGGATCTTGCAAGTATATTTATGTCGTCGGCATATGCTACTAGTTGTGTGGATTTGAAGCATACTGTTCCGTTGGTGTCAACGGGCAGTTTCCGAACAACATATTCGAGTGTCAAATTGAAAAGCATTGGTGCCAGGCCATCACCTTGTTTAAGGGGTCTTCCTACCATGACCGCTCGAAAAATGCGTATTTTTTAAAAAATTCATAACTTCGAAAGTATAAAAGACATTTTTTTAATTTTTGGACACAAGGTATATTACAATTTGAGGAACGTTTGACATAATTTTTAATAAAAAATAAAAAAAAATGGCGGCGCTGTGCATATTTTCCCGGAGGCCCTCCGCACAAGAGGAGGGATATGATGTCATCGTTTTCTCCATTAATATGCATCAGAAAAGAAAAAAGAAAAAATGGGCTTGTTCGCGGGTAGTGTAGCTAGAATGTAGCGTAGCGATTTTTTTTTTAAACAAAAAAAATTTCCATGGTAGGAAGACGCCTTAAGCCCGTTGTCTGTTCTTAAGCTGGAAGTCAGATCATTTTCCACTCTGACTTGTGACAGAGAATCGGTCATTGTCATTTTTGTAAGCCGAACTAGTTTCGGTAGAACTCCAAAATCTATCATTATTTTATACAGTACGCGCCTGTCGATACTGTCGTATGCCTGCTTGAAGTCCACAAATATCTGGTGCACATCAATGTTAAATTCCCAGCACTTTTCAAGCACCTGTCTAACTGAGAATATTTGGTCCGTGGTCGATCGCCCAGCTCTAAATCCACCCTGGTATTCACCAATTACTTTGTCCGCAAAGGGCTTTATTCTCTTACTTGAATTTTCGTCAAGATCTTATAAGACGTACACAACAGGGATATTCCTCGGTAGTTTTCACAGCAGAGTTTGTCACCTTTTTTATAAATTGGGTATATGATACCCCTGCGCCGATCTTCAGGAAGTGTTTCTTGCATCCATATGTCCGAGATCAATCTGTGTAGGAGATGTGGTATGCAGGTGTCGCCTGTTTTCATAAGTTTAGCTGGAATTTGATCAGTGCCCGGCGCTTTGTTGTTTGGGTGGTTCCTCAGGGCTGTTTTTACTTCTTCGAGTGTGGGAGGACTCGAAGAGGATCCTTCCTCAGCTGTTACCTCGGCTGTTGTTATGTCTGCTGCTGCTGTTCGTGCGGATGATGGGCTCGGGTTGAGAAGGTGTTCAAAATATTGTGCCCATCTTAGTTTTATCTCTTCCGCATTACTTATAATGTTGCCTTCTGCATCCTTGCAGAGATTTTATTTGCAAATCGTCTAAGATCATTATATTTGTCCTGTTTGGCTCATGTCGGCCGTTCCGTTAATATTTTGTAAGCTTCGTCTTTTCTCTTTAATGCATCCTGGCATTCGTTGTCGAACCACTCATTTCTTTTGCGCCGGGGCTGTTGTCCTATCACCTCCACTGCGACGGATGTTATGCCATCTTTGGTGTTTTGCCACATTTCACCGATTGGTATGCTGGTGTTGTTTAGCATTGTCGCGAAATGCCTCTTCAAGGCTGAAGTGTTTTTCGCAACTATTGTCTCATCTTTGAGCTTTCCAATAACGAATTTAGGGACCGGCTGTGTTCTTGGGTGTCCTCGATTTGCTATTCGACATCGGAACTTGGTCTTGACTAAGTAGTGGTCTGTGTCACAATTAGCACCTCGAAAGGTACGTACGTCGAGAATGCTGGAGGCCGCCCTTTTTTCTATTAGAACGTGGTCTTTTTGGTTCCAGTTCAGTATCCAGTTCAGTATCCTAAAAAAAAGTACTCTAGCCACTAAGCCACCCAGACTACTTTTGTATAAGGCTCTTTGAAACCACAGAAGTGAGACAAAACAAGGTCACTATATCAAGTTGTTATTTTAGTGTGCGAGTGAGTGAGACGTAACAGGGTCGTTATGTCAATTTTTGTTGTTTTGCGTGCAATTGAATGCGACGACGTCCGCCTTCAACTCAATAGCTGCTTGTCATCTCCAGTTTATATTTGGCCACGGCGCACTTTTGTGTCTATTGTGTGGATAGACTTTCTTCGATGACTATTTCCTCAGTGCTACAGAATTTAACAAAAAAGCATCGTTTTCCAGTTTCATTCCTTTTGTTCGTGATTTGAGAGTTCACTATAATTATACCATCACTGTGAGATCTTGCAAAAGTGCCAATCAGTTAGCCATAAAGTTCTCCTTATATTTAATTTTGCGATGCATTGAGACAGCTTTGTCCTTCCAAATCCGAGCCGAGTTTTGAAAATTTAAACAACTGAAGAGAATAAAAATAAAGGTGGATTTCCAGTGTCGTCGCATTTTATGCGTCTGAACGTCGGACACATATTTTTCTGCCACACTTTTCAGTTTCGAGTTTACATTTGCAACACAATTTCTCTAACGCACAGTGTATATAAACTGATAAAAAAGTTTATAATTTTTGAATGTTATAATTGTTTAATAGTGTGGAGGGATTAGACACGGTTAATAAAAAAATCAAACAGTAATCTCAGGGACACTAATATTGCCAGTACTTTCACAATAAAGCCTAGTACTGTGTTCCGAGCGGAACGAAATGAACTGTCAAAGTCCATATAAAAAAAAGGAAATTTTCGTTGACATTTCAGCGACGAAATATTTCGTTCGTTTTGCAGTACTGTGTTCGCGGATGGAACGGACATTTGCCGTAGTCACTAATAGATGGCGCTCGGTTTCGTTTTTAATGGTACGGAAGGCTTTTTGACAAGCGAAATATTTGACAACTCAAAATTTTCAATAGTTCGCTGTCAATTCAGTTAGTTTGTGCTCGGGAAATTGTGTGTGAGCAATATTTTGTTGTGTTATGTGCCGGAATAGTAATTACTTGACAATATTTTAATATTTTCAAATTTTGCGCTCTTTTTTATCAATGACATCTAGTAGCGAACTGTGTAGAATATTTCACTCCACTTCGAAGGTGACTTTTTCGTTCGTGTTCGTTTCGCTGAACACAGTACTAAGCTTAAGAAGTAAAAAGTGTGCGAAACTCGAAATGACAGAAACGGCATAGCAATTTAATTTTTCGGCACAGAAAAAAGCTGAAGAATGTACGACGTGTGACGCAGACGCATCCTGCCCCTTGAACTAAAATCTGATTAGTTGATTGTTGCGTCCGACGCTCTGACGCAGAATTGCGACGACAATAGAAATCCCCCTTAATGGGGTCATCCCGTGTACAGGCTCTTTTTTTGGCCATTTTTGAAAATTTGTTTTGGCGAACTTAATAATGATAGAACTGTGAAATTATTTATGCACATGTTGAGCACACTTTAGAATTTTTTCAGCCCCAAATTGTCGGTCATTGCTAAGGTATACGCCAACTTAGCCACCCATTTTCAAAAAACCTTGTTTTCGGTAGACACAATTACGGGCGTTCTGCTTATCTCAAATAAAAAAATCAAACGGAATTTTAATCTGTGAAGTTTGAACTAGTCTTGGAACTAGGATTATCAAAAAATATTGAACCGTTAGTTTTTGGCAGCTTGTTGAACTTTTTATCGTCAATTTTGGTGCGTTTTTACGACTTCTTCAGGTCGCAAAAAAAAAAACGGCTTGATGAATCACAATTATCCTAGTTTGGAGACTGTATATATTAGTACTGAGTAAGTTTACCAAATTTCACAGAAATCCGTTCGATAGATTTCGAGATATCGTGTCTACCGATTTCAAAACTACCGCTTTGAGGAAAACGCGACTAAACTTTTTATTATATATGAAGCGACAAAGGAGCTTAGAGAATATAACGGCCTGTAACTTCCAAACGGCTCCGAATATCGGAATATCACTCCGCCGACATATTCTCCACTATATTTGGATGTAATTTATGCTAAAACAAAAAAAAAACGATTTTTGGAAACCATCACACGGGATGACTCCCTTAAGACTCAAAATCTATGAAGTTAATTAATTGTAATTATCAGTCTATGAAAGGAAGTGTAAAATCTCATCAAGAGCCGAGCTACTCTGGAAAATTTCTGTATATTTAGAATTTAAGGTCGGACTCTTTAATTTAATTTCAATTACTTTGCGTCTTCGTTTAAACCCGCATACTATTGAACCCTTAAACGTCTTCTATGACCTCATTAACCTTCTTCATTGGTTCGTCCGGAAGTTGCAATTCATATTCTTAGGAGACACTTTAAAAGTAAACCGGTTAGTGGCGGTCGGCGGGCATTACTTCCATTTAAAGAAGATGAACAGCCAAATAGCAAAGCAACCACAGACCTTAAATTAAAGTTAGGACATTCCATTTATAGACGCTTTTGTTTCTAGTTTAACACACATATTGAAGTCAAATATCAATTCTGAGTCGTTGTGATGGCGACACATTGTCACTTTTTCAAATGCGTTAAATGAGATTCCATTTCAAGACTAGACGCCAGTTTACTATCGATTGAATTGTCTTGAAAAATAAAACGGACAGAAGGCTTTGCAGTTATATCGATTCGAGGTCATGGTAGTTATGAATTTTAACCACGTCTCGATAGGGTTCTCGTTCCTCGTTCTGCTTCTTTGCCAGGCAATTTATGCGTTTTTAAGAAAACGACAAGAAGACTTTGTGACTGCTCATAATCCCTCTGAAGTCTTATCGGGGCTTTTGTTTTCTTATGGTTCGTCTGTAAACAATACCATGCCATGCTTATGAGGCAAAGAACAGTTCCAGGCTGACTTGGGCCATTCAACTTCAATGGACGTAAAATGACGAGACCAGACAAAGTCTTGTGCCGAACGAAGCCTCGGAGTTATTATCGGCGTCCATTGCACTTGTTTAGAGAACTTTTGTTGTCAACTAAAAATTCGAAGACTTAGTAATTTTCAATTGCATTTTCTTCAAACCGATAAAGTGTTGGTATAACCAAAAAAGTAGACTTGTTAGCTAAGTAAATGCAAATAAAAAAGAGAGTGTTTTACTTCACTATTTCGATCGACATAAAAAAAATTGCTAGCCAGAAATATAATGTTTTACATTCAAGGATTGGTAGGCTTAAGGGGTTACATCTAGTCAGAATTTTCGAAAATTCGATTTTTCGTTTTCGACGGATTCTTAAAGTATAACCTTTCAAAAATATTCTCTGAAAATTTCAAGTCAATCTGCTCAAAATTGAGCGAGTTACGGTCGTTTTTACAGTTACGTTCTCACTAATCCAGGTTTGACTGTATATTCGAAATCGAAACCCGTCACAGTGCAGCAGTTGACTTCGAAGCGCTCACTATATTCAGTTATACGTGTTCTTCTAATATTTGAAGTTTAAAAATGAATCGTGCGAAAGGCTCGAGAGAATTACGAGAATCTGCGAATGTTCGGAAGTCACGGCCGAGAAACTTTAAACGCGTTTTTCTCGAAACGGCTTTTTCAAAATCGGTGACCACGATATCTCAAAAACGAGTGGACCGATTTACTTGAAATTTTGCACACTTTTTTCTTACATCAAAAGGCGAAGGATTTTTTTTCGATTCACACTTTTTTTATATCAAGGAAAATGAAGTGAGTTTTACACCGAAAATTGGACTTTCACTTTCGATCGCCGACCATTTTTTCAAAAATTAATATTTTTATCAAATGCTTCGCTTAAGGACTAGATTCTACGTGAAAAAAACTTAATTTATTTGGTTTTTTTATTTGAAATCATTGGTGTGGAAGTTACAGTGGTCACCGCGGAAGGCTTTATTTGAACAGCGGTCTGGGAAATATATTATATCTGCTACATTTGTGAATTTTTTCCAACAAATAAATTATGAAACATAGTCAAAGATATACCCTTCACTATGAAAAAAAAAAACAGTTCGAAACCTGCAATCATTTTCCCAAAAAAAAATCACAAAAACACGCCTTTTTCGGCTGCCAACTAGATGTAACCCCTTAAAAGCGAAAAAAAAAATCAGTCCGTCTGTCCTGTTCGTTAACACGTGTACGCTGAAACTTATATACTATTAAACTCGCTTTAACGGCTAATGCCACAAGGTTGAAACTTATTATTTGTAAGTACAGTAAAAACCGTTTAATTGGAACTTGATTTTTCCAAGACTTTCATTGCTATTATACGAGTTTATCGATTAAGCGGTGCCCGTTTAAGTGCACTCATGATACTTTTAAACAGTGCCCGTATACGTACAACTACACTATTCTTAAACGGTGCTAAGTACATACACACAAATAAAAAAGACAAACCTAATTTTTAATAAAATGTGTATTTAATGTGTTAAGTTTTATTATTGAGTCACAAAATAAACAAAACATACTATATTTTAAAAAATAATCAAAACGTAGTACCTATGTATTTAGTGGTATCCGATAAAGTATCATGTATCACATACATGATAATAACGAATAATATCGTATTATAGCGCCTATGGTATAGAAATCAAATACATATTCATATTTCCGTATAAAACAAAAGTAAAAATAAATATACACATATAAATAAACACATATGTATTTCAAGATGAGATGCTAGGCAGCGCAAAAGAAAAAAATTGTCGTTAACCTAAAAATATTTCCTTATAGAAACATAAAGTATACTAAAGTAAATTTTTTGTAAACAATGTCTTTAATACAGTCGCAAACAATATTAATATTAATAATATTTATATGTACAAAAAATATTAATACATGCTAATTTTTTTTTAAAAAAAAAAACTGATTTTTTAATGAAATGATTTATGAAGATGTCTTCCATTTTGAAGAAAAATGAGTCGCACTGCAGATCGTTGTCATCAACAAATGTTTTCAACGTTTTTAGAGCTTCAAATATCTGCTGACGACTTGGTGCTAGTGAAGTCACGCTGTTGTCTTCTTCTCTGTCGGGAACTTATATCTCCGTACTAGAAGTTTTCATATCATCTATTATTTCTTATTCGGAGATATCGCCCCAAGTGTCCAAGTTTGAATCACAGTTGATATAAGTAGCATTCAAATTCTTGCACTGATATGGGTATATCAAAAATTTCGTCCTCAACTAAAATTTCATTTTCATCATTCTGAATGAAACCTGCTTTTTTAAAGCAGTTTTTAATTGTAACTGGTGTTACAAGCCACCATGATCTTTTGACCAAATTCATCGCATCCAAAATATTAAAAGATTTTGAAAATTCATGTATCGTTTTTCAACTCTCCAGTGATAAGAACTGCCTCCTAATGATATTTTGCCTGTAATAAGCTTTGTAGCATCGAATGATGCCTAATGGCTGAATGAGTGAAGTAGTATTTGCTGGTAAAATTTTTAGATGCACATATTTCAGGTTCAAATGTTGTGACTTTATGGCAATCAGCATTGTCCACCAACAAAAAAATCGTTCGCCCTTGTTTTTCGAACTTTTTCTCTAGTTCTGTGAAAAATTTCCACCCAAATGGAGTTAGTCATCCAGCTTTTACTTTGAGCAAATTATGGAATTGGCAAAGCTTTCTTCGATCGAAAACAACGGGGCTTCTGGGATTTCCCAACAGTCCAGGAAAACTTTTCCGATCCATCCATATTGCACATCAAAAGAACTGTCAATCTATCCTTGTGCATTTTGCTGCCGGCAACATTATCACCTTTTGAAGCCCATGTTCCTTGAGGAAGAGCTTTATTAAAAAGGCCTGTTTCATAGGCATTAAATATGTTTTCCGGTCTGTAGTCCTGTATAAATTGTCCCATCTCATTTTTTATCCACTCATTCGCGGAAATTTCATCAGCAGAGTTCTTTTCACCATGTGTTTTTTTGAAGTGAACATTTTCTCTTTTTTTTCATCTATTAAGCCATGGGCGAAAATTATCAATATTCAACATTTGCTCAAATTTAGACGCCTGTTCCATTATCGGCCCAGATATTACTGCATTTTTCGATCTCATTTGTCGAAACCATTCGGATACGGCTTGATTGATGGGCTCATGCAATCCGTTCCGAAACCGTACTCGGCTGATATTGCCATTTTCCAAACTTATTTTCTTAATATTATTTTCGTTCTTTATTATTCTGCTGAGTGTAGAGTTGTTACATCCATACTTGTTGCACAACTCCACCCGAGTGGTACCAGCCTTCAACTTTTCCAAAATATCTAATTTGGTTTGGACGGTAAGTTTAGAATGCTTTCTTTTGTGAGGCATTATCTGCAAGCACGAAAGAGCATTAAAAACTACTGCATTAGGTATGATTTCCAATAAGACACGTATCTACAGCCGTAATTTATTCAATTTTATTAGTTAACTTTTTTTTAATTTTATTCATGCATTGTGTAAATATGTACATATTGTGAATATGTTTAAAACGTTTAAAAAAGGCGGCGCTGACATGTTTCTGGAATCGCAATTGACTATGTATTTATAGAAATTTATCTTACCAATTTGAATACAAGAAAATTTTAAATGTTTAAAAATGATGCCAGATGAAATCAATCTAAAAATTAGAAATGGAAAATGCGTATTGTAAAAATGAAGGATGAAGGATGAAATTGCAACTTACGTTTGTATCAACTCTAATATTGAACATACAGACAGTCACTAAACATGAATTCCTTTGATGCTCACAGGTTTAACTTGTTGAACTATTCCCTACCACGAAACTCACTTGTCAAGCAATCTTCGATTCTTTCTCATTATTCTGGGAACATTCAAAATGATATTCAAAGAACTGCACGTGTACAAAAATTTCTTCATGTAGCGAAATTGCACTTCAGGGGAGCAATCCCTTTAGACTCCCAAAAATGAGCTATTTTTCATTAATTTTTTTCATGGTGATAAAATAATCGCATCATTTTAAAATTTTGACATGATATTATTAGAACTCGTAAGTGTTGACAAAAAAAATATTTTTTTTGCTACAAAACGAATTGGCGGCGTTATAGGGTATTCCTTTAGGATATAACAAAAAAATTATAAAAAAAATATAAAACAAAAAAGATATGAGGCTTTTCAATCAAATGTTCATTTTTCGACTATTTTTTTGATAGTTTTTACCCCAAAATAGTGGTTTATTTACGCGATATCCCCAAGGCGTGTTTTGCGTGACATCGAAAACTGCTCCATTTGTCATATTTTTTCTATTGATCTTAAACTGAAAACTAAAATATTTTTGGAATACTAACCGATGAATAGAAAGGATATAACAAAAAAATTATAAAAAAAATGTAAAACAAAAAAGATATGAGGCTTTTCAATCAAATGTTCATTTTTCGAATATTTTTTTGATAGTTTTTACCCCAAAATAGTGGTTTATTTACGCGGTATCCCCAAAATTTTAGGTGTATCCTTCCGATATACATGTAGACAGAAAGCTTCAAAAAAATCAGCAAAATCGATCCACAACTTTTTGAGCTACAATAGGAGCAGTTTTTGAAGATTCAGTTTCGAGATAAGTTTCAATACAAGAAAACTATAACTTTTAGAGACTTACCGAATCAGCGATTCCAGGCGCATATTAGAAATTTTCAATTTCTAACTCACTCAGACCGTCACTTGTATTCCTCTAGCATAAACATATCTGTAAATTCATTCCCGTGATATATCCTTTTTTAGAACATTTTCGAGCTAAATTAAATTGCGTTCCTTTAGGATGGTTTGGTATTTTAGTTTCGAAATTCAACCGCACAAGACATACTTTCGACCCAAACTGACTCTTTTTCATACACAACATTCGTTATGCTTTATTCTTTCGAAATATGTAACAAAAAAATTGTTTTAAGAGGGCAAAAACAACGCAAAGTACCAAAAATCGGGTATTGTATATTTATGCGGGTTGCATTTATGCAGTTCTAAACATACAAGATCTCTATAGGATGGGTTCGGGACATTGCGTTACGTTGCATTTACGAGAGTATTGCGTCTATCAGGGTTGCATTTATGCGAGTTCTACTGTATACTATAGGCAGACGTTACAGATCAGTTCCACAGCTGTAGTGAACCCGATGCCGAGGAAAGTATATTCCACTTGCTTTGCGAATGCCCGAGTCTGGCGTAGAGGCGCGAACGTACTTTAAGGCCAACATACACTATCATTCTTGCATGTCATTCTTGCATGAATATTTGAATTTTTCATGCCATCATGCAGCCCCATACACGAGAGATTTTCGAGAAAAATTCAAATATTCATGCATGCATGACATGCAAGAATGATAGTGTATGGTGGCCTTTAGGTATGCGCTTCGCAATAGACTTGGGCTAATTCGCAAGCATTAAGCTGGACAAACTGAACAAACTGAACTGAACAGTTTGTCACGCTGGCGGGATGGTTTACCCAAGACGTTGTCTTGGCACCTTTTTTTTCCTGGTCAGAAATAAATTTTTGACGGTGGTTGTTTGCCTGCAGTAATGTGTCGTGAAAAACTTTAGATCGCGATATCTCAAAACTAATTACATCCAAACGATAAAATTTTATTCTGTGGTTATAGATAGTCAAATGGAGTTTGCTGCGTTCGGTGGCGGACTTTGCAAGTATTTATTTTTGCTTGAAGTGAAATTTTGATTATTGAATGCAATATATGTATGTATTTGCATTTATCGCTCTGTAACTTATTGAATTTAATTTAAATTGAATTCATTTATACATTAATAGTCGCTGATATTGTTTCACCACGACCGTATTTATAGAGTCTGACATTGGAATCAGCCAACCTCCGCCAAACTGAAATTCTTGATTCTAGCTTTTGTTTAAGGGGAGCAATCACAAACTATTTTAAAGGAACGCGAGGTAATATAGCTCGAAAATGTTTTAAAACAGGATATTATCAAGGGAATGAATTCACAGATATATGCTAGAGGGGAATACATGTGACGGTGTGAACAGGTTAGAATGAAGATTTCTTATATGCGCCTGGAATCGCTGATTCGGTAAGCCACTAAAGCTAATAGTTTTCTCGTATTGAAACTTTAAATGCGAAAAAGTTATGGATTGATTTGGTTGATTTTTTAGGAGCTTTCTGTCGATACAGGGTGTTTGGCACTCCGTGTGCCACCTTGTAAGGAGTTATTCCTTGATATATTAGGAGAAAAAAATCGTTGTAGGTAATAGTCCAAGAGCTCGCGACAAAAAATCCCAAAAGTTTTGAGAAAGCTAATATTTTGGTATTTGGTTACATTTAGGGTGTATGTGAATATACTGGAGTCAGCAGGTCTGACGTCGGGATACCTGGCTTTGGTGACCTGTCAAAGATGTCAAAAAAATCGAAAAATTTAACAGTTTTGAGAAAGCTGAAAATTTGCCAAAACAATTGTGTTTTTGGTTTTTATTGTACAAACTACCCCGTGGTGAATTTTCAGCTTTCTTAGAACTCTTTCATGACACTAGTTTTGATTGTTGCGCGCATAGTAAGAGAAATTGCGTGTACCCGACTTTACACCTAAGCGGAGGTGCTGACTGGGTGGGTCCCACTGTTGGGGTGTCTGACCATTGTTTTTTCAGTTTTTCATTTTAAAAACTAAGTTTTGGCAAATTTTCAGCTTCTCAAGACTCTTGCATTGATATAACGCGCATAGTAAGAGAAATCGCACGTACTCGATTTAACACCTTTGCGGGGGGGCTGACTGGGTGGATCCCACTGTTGGGGTGTCTGACCATTGGTTTTCAGTTTTTCATTGTAAAAACTAAGTTTTGGTAAATTTTCTGCTTTCTCAAAACTCTTGCATGGTTATTGCGCGCATAGGAATATACTAAAATAGCTATAAATTTTGAACGGTTTGATTAAAAAATCAAAATAATATATATTTTTTAAGGAAATTTAATGGTCCACAACTTTTTCTCTCACGACTTTTTCGTGGGAACAATATTTGAAGACATATCTTAACAAATAGAGCAAGAAACGTGATGTAAAAATTTTTTTTCCAAAATTTCCGAATTTTAAGGGCGGCTAACTCGAGAACAGAACAACATATCGACAAATGTAAGTTGTGATTCTTGTAGCAAATGTTGTCAGCTTCAATTTTGTACATAGTGATCAAGCCGCTACGACGCATAGTTTCCTAGATATAAGCGAAAACCCAAAAAAAAGGACCTTTAAGGTGCCCCCCTTCCCTCCGTTCACCACCTAGGAGTGGGGACTTTTGATATGCTCATCTCCAGGCTTGTCCAAACAAAATTCCAAAGCCAAATTTTTTGTCCCTAAAATTTTCCTCTATAATCATTCGTTGCCTGGACTTTTAGTTAAGTAGAATTAAATGTATTAAAACTAATATGAACTAGTGAGCAAAGAATTTTGTGAGATGAATTTTTGAGCTTTTATTTTCTTTTTAACTTAATAAATTTATTTCAACTACTTGAAATTATATTATTATAAATGAAATATATTATTATTGTTTATTGACAATATCCTGACCTCAAATCCTAGTTCTCATTTTTTTCATATATTGCATTTTAGTGTCTTAAAATGACGAATTTAGCTCGGATTCCCGAGTGACCAAATAATTTTGTGAGCAACTGTATGTGCATATCGGTATTTTTATTACTATTGTTTAATTTATTATTTTAGTTTAGCAGTTTAAACCAAAACGTTTGTCTTTTTTGGCAATTATAAAAAACAATAAATGAGGAATTAATTAACTCTTGGCCCGCCTTTCATCGAACTTGACCGATTTCAATCGCAGCCATAGGAAAAATAAATGTAACGTACATTGATAATGAATGATACATTATACATATATTTCGTATTATTATAGAGTGTTTCACAAAACCATTGACAAAAAAGTAAGCTTGATTTTCAGTACTTTAAATTCTTTGAACATTACGGGGGGGGAGGGGGGGGGGGTCCGGACCCTTTCGGACTCCCCCTCCCCTGGATACGGCCTTGACTGAAACAATATCTTTATTTCTTTTATCCACAAGCTTCTTTAAATTCAAGTTAAATTGAAGATACAATTTAATAAAACCTACACATATTCAGACAAACCTGCAGCAATGCCATTGCACATTGCCTTAGACCAATGATTCCCAACCTTTTTTGCGTCGCGCCCCCCCGGCTCTTTTTTCTTTTAACACGAAATTCTCTTAACACGAACAAATATTTCAATACCCTCAGTTTTGTGTTACAACGATTTTCACTTATAAATTAATTTTTTTTTTTTTCGAAAATACAAAGCATTCCGCGCCCCCCTGCCAACAGTCTACGCCCCCCTAGGGGGGCACGAACAAATATTTCAATACCCTCAGTTTTGTGTTACAACGATTTTCACTTATAAATTAATTTTTTTTTTTTTCGAAAATACAAAGCATTCCGCGCCCCCCTGCCAACAGTCTACGCCCCCCTAGGGGGGCGCGCCCCACCGGTTGGGAAGCCATGCCTTAGACAAATGCTCTCAGACAGAAGTGTCGCCGGAACAATGGAAACGAGCAGATCAGGGCTACCACTTGGACTCTTTAAATTCAAAGTAGGTCGAGCGGAAAAATCGAAGTAGATGTGAATTTTTCGAAGTAGATTTTTAGAATTTTGGTGAGCGGGAATTAAATTTGAAAAGTTGTTAAAAATAATATTAAAATTAATAATATTAAGATATTTCTAATACTATACTATACTATACTACATATAAAAAAAGTCGTATTTAGAAATCAATAATCGGTTTTTTAATACAAATATTACACAATATCAATATCAACAAAAAAAATTCTAGCTATAAATGTCCTAAATTGCACTCTTGCATTAAAAGTTAAAAATATATTTTTTGGTTCTTTACGTTTTTCAACTTTTGTCGTTTTGAACTTACTAATACTAGTTTAGTCTTTATAGCATAATATACATTACAAATTTCTTCGACCTTGTATTTTTTTTTTTATTTTTACATGTTATGTAGTAACATGATTTTGTATGGAAATTTCATAGAAAAATAATGGCATGAAATCTGTGTATGGTATAGACAGACTTTGTGGCATTATTTTTCCATTAAACTTCCTTACAAAATTATGGTAATACATTTTTTTAAATACTGCAAATTAATTCAAGATTTTTGTACATGGCTTCCTATTAACCCATATAATACATACAAAATATTACATATATTCAAACATCGATACTATTTCTAAAAAAAAACTTCACTTCAACTCCTATTGTTCCGTTGCTCTCGCAATGAAGTAACTCTAGCATTACTTCAAGGCCTAGGCCCGATTTGGCCTGTTGCGCCATTGATTATTATTTATTATTATTATTATGAAAAAAAGGAGGTTTTCACTCCACTGACGCCGGAAAATACCAAACATTTAATCAAATTTACTTCGATGGTCTGTTTACTGAGATTTAATATTTTATGTATCTTAGGTTTAAGAAGGTTAGGTTTAAGAAGGGGCGCAGCGCTAGGACCGCCACGCTCACTAGGCGCCATATGGGCCCATTGCGATTTTATGGATCTTAACATTCAAATTTTTTTTTAAATCTTTATAAGCACCTAGTTGCTTACACCATACACCTTGCATACACCTTGATCAAAAAGTTCGGAATAACCACCGTGTGGCTCTTTTATTGTTCCGATTTGATATATTAACTCAGCAACCTGTTTCTTGGTACCAGGGTTGCCAGGTTTTCAAGAGAGGGAGTAGCCAATTCTCAAACGCCGAGTAGCCCAAAATCGCCAATTTTAAATAAAATAAAAAATATCTAATTTTCATGAACATCGATAAAATTATGGTGAAAATTCAATAAGGACGTCCAAATGCAGCTTGTCCGTGAGTAAGATCCACTTACATTTTTATTGAATGAGTGAACCGTGGTTCGCGCTAATTGACTTCATGTAGTGAAACGAGGCTTTCTTTAGGTCTATCCTCTGTTTGCTCTTGGAGTGGGTCTTCCCGACCACGTCCTCTCTCATTCATATTAGACAGATACTGCGTTATCTGTCGAGGCATCACCTAAGGTATTCCATGTGGGCCGAGAATAAACATCGATGCAATTTTAGAGTCAGCCATGGACGCATTTAATTTTTCAATTTTATCACGTCCTGACGTTTCATCTCCAGGTGTTCCACAGTGTTGTCGCTCCAGTCATAGTTAGTTTTTCCCTTTATGGTTGAGCTGAGTGTCGCCTGCCTTTCTGGCTGGGTCGTGACGAGGACAGAATCTTATCCTCTGGAACTGTTCTACCTCTGATAACCCAAGTTGGCTGGCTGGCAACATCTTTCAAAGTCCAAATTAATATGAAATTTAATTTTTTCTTACTATAACATCCTTGCAGGTTCCATGGTTCCCTGCGAGCTTAGGATAAATGTCGATGCATTTTATAAAAACGACCATGACCGCAATTAAATTCACCCTGTTAATGTATTGGGCTTCACCTAATCATTAATTATCACTGGTAAAGTTATTCGTTACCACACAATTCAGAAAAACATTTAAAATCAATTGAGATGTAAGGCTTAGCACCACGGTCGTGACTCATCAGATATGTCGTCTAGGCCCCCTTCGGGATTAGCCTGCAGCATGAGATAAAGGATGCTCAATTTCTAAATGCAAATAAAATAAGTTGTGTGTGAGATATCTACCCAATTCGTTTTTGTTTGAAAAAATAATTTATGGGATTAATGATGCTCCCAAATCATTGGCATAATATCTATTGTGACATGCGCTGTGAGGCACGTAGCGCCGTCCTGTTGGAACCATATATCGTCGGTATCTACATATATCATCCATTTTAGGACACAAGAAGTTGCTTATCATCGATCGTTTGACAGTCATGACAATGCCAGTTTCGTTTTGGGAAAAGCATTGACCGATGATTTCTCCAGACCAAAATCCGCGCCAAACAGTGACTTTCCTAGGACGTATTTGGTGCTGGTATATCTCGTGTGGATTGGTATCGTCCCGAATCCGACAATTTTGGTTGTTCACGCATCAATAATTCTCAATATAAAATACAAGACAGCCCAAAATTTATCGAATTCAAGATAGCCCAAAATTCGCCGATTCAAATAAGAAATAGCCCAAGTTAGATAAATCAAAACCTTGATTTTTTTGTAGCGACAACATGATCTGTGTAGCCCAATTGGCGATAAGTAGCCTGACCTGGCAACGCTGCTTGGTACCACAGCTCAGGTCCCTAGTCAGTAACTGAGCTGCCACCATACTACAATTGTAGTATATCTACTACAATTTTAAGCTCAAAATTGTCTACTCCGCACTAAGAGAAACAATTGAACTGGACAATGTTCAGTCGTTTTATGAGAATGCTCAGGGTGAAAATCGTGTATCACCTTTTCAAAGTTGGTTTTAAATCGGTATCGAACAATAAGGCGCATTTCGAAGAAACCAAAATGGAAATAAAATGCACAAAATTAAAATGAAGGAAACAGATAAAGTGTAAGTAATTAATGGACGACTGCTTGAGTGCATCAGGATCAGGATGGATACTGGAGTTATTATTTCAGGTTTTCATGATCTAATTCATTATATTTCAATCTACTCCACTTTTTTTCATTTTCTACTCCGCTAAATACGGCCTTGGTGGCAGCCCTCACTCAGTAGTCACAATAATGTATCGCATGCGTGCTTGCCGGCGAGTAAAATTATCACGTGTGGTGGTGTGTGCCTGCACGCGACTAGAAAGACTTCCAGTTCCAGTCTTCCAATAGAGTCCACACCACAAAGCATCTGTTTACTGTGTATTGGGTTGGGTGTGGAAATATGCTCAATCGACAATCTAATCGAGTGAAGTTTAGTTGTACGAACGCATCGGTCGAAAGGGAATCTCGCGAAAAGTTACATTAAGTTCGGAAGCACGGCGTTTGAGTGGCGGAGTCGTGTAATTTCCGGCGATACAATTGACGTGCCTAGTGTCTTAAGACCTGAAAGAGTTTGATGAAACCATCGCAAAAAAGTTTGCAGTGTTTGAACCAATCCAGCTGCAAAGTGAAATTCAGTTCGGATGCGGACGGATGAACCCCTTGTGTGTAGAGAAAAGTTTGTTATCCTGTCCCGATTGTGGCTTGGCTGAAAAGAAAAGGAATTTTCTGTCAATGTGTGGGTAGGTTCCATAATGCGAAGCCAACGCGATAGCAGGAAACCATCCCTCCTGCATTCCAAAGTTCCACAGTCGTAGTGTAGCCTATTTTTAGGGTTTCTGTTTTTGGTTTATTTTGTCGAGCAGTGGGTTGTGTTTTGTGTTGATTCGATGATGAGAAACAAATTTTATACATTTATTCCTTTAACGGAAATTGGTGCTGCCAGTGTTTACAAGAGACTCGATAAGAGTGTTTAAAAAGCTGTCCAAAGTCCAGCTGGTCAATATTAATTCTTAAAAACCAACTGATATTTCTGCTCTTGTCTAGTAAAATTAAATTTTTAACTATTGTTTAGGCAAAAGCCTACGTTTTCCTATCTTTCTTCACTTTTAGATTAGAAATGGTTGTAAAAGAAACAGACAATGAAACAGCGTTGAACATAGGCTTTTTCATACAAATTTGTTGCACTGCTGACATTCTAAAATAAAGTATTATTTTTAAAGGCCTATTCTGTGTACAGTCCAAGTAAGAATTTTAGCGGAGAGTTATAATTTTAGAAAATCTGTGACTTTTCATGTTCTAGCATTAAGCTATGTTCAGACTACGAGATTAACACGTGTAAGTCGCGGTTAAATGCCTTGAAAACACTTCCTGATGGCGTTTACGAAAACACGTGTCTACGACGCGTTTTACCGAAAACGGGGTCGGAGTACACCTCGCGGATATCGAACTAAACTTCAGTGGAAACAGTTTAATGCTGAATACTGTTTCGAGTTTGAGTTTGTGTCATTGATTTGACGTCAAATGTTGTCAAGGAAAGTTATTGCAAAAAAGTGCAGAAATTTTATGCAAAAAGAACAGAACTATTGTCGTGAAGTTACTGTCAACAAATTTGATGACATTTTTTCGACAAAAATTTTATTATCATGACATGGTCTGTTCTATTTGACGGGTGTAGTGTACCCCTTCTACACTTTTTGCACTGGCTCTCGAGCTAGTGCAGGAAAGTGTAAAAGGGAGTGGCGGGGAAGGAACAAGAATACTATTTGAGGTTGAGTTTGTGTCATTGAATTGACGTCAAAGGCTGTTTAGAAAATCGGGTGCAAGAAAGTGCAACTTACACCGGGCAAAAGAAACAAACCTATTTTTTGGCTATCGGGGTGTTTTACATTTAGTGTGATTTAAGGTATGAAGAGTTACATTCCGAAACTTGAGAAACGCAAGGAATCAGTTACTTCGGGCTTCCACGTTTTAGACGTTTACTAAGGCACAACTTTCCAATATACACTTGCAAAGTGTGTTATTGACACAGCATCATCATTTTCACATGTTTCCAACTACGAAGGGCGTTCGAAAAGTAACTTAAGTCGGCAAGAAAACACTTGATTTTTGGAAAAGTTTTTATTTATTTTTCAACATAGTCTCATTGTAAGTTAATACACTTTTCCCAACGATGCTCCAGCTTCTTTAACCCTTCAGTATAATACGTTTTTGACAACTCCTCAAAATGGGCCTCTGTGGCAGCGATGACCCATATCTTTTTCCTGTCAATGATTTTTTTAAATTGAGAAACAAGAAAAAGTCGCAGGGAGCCAGGTCTGGAGAATAAGGTGGGTGTGGAAGCAACTCGTAGCGTAATTCAATTAATTTTTGAAGTAACGGGACGATTTCGCGTTGTTCCGGAGTCAGCAAACGCGGCACCCGTCTCGCCGATAGTTTTGACATACCCAAATGCTCATGTAGGATTGTCCAGACGCTGTTAGCTGAGATGCCCACAGCCTCTACTATCTCGAACACCTTTACTTGTCAATCGGCTAATACGATATCATGTACCTTATTGATGATTTCTTGATTTGTGGCCGTTTTTGGACGTCCAGGGCGGGGTTCATTATCGATGCTAGTACGGCCACGTTTAAATTCGTTTACCCTGAAACTGATAGGTATGGGATGGTAACGAAGGAGTAGATGTGCCATGAACTTTTTGCAAATCTGCTGAATTTCGGTCGCTTTCTTCCCCAACAAATCAAAATGTTTTATCACTGAACAAAATTCTTTTTTTTTTCCATTTTTAAAAAACACTAGAGGATGGCAAAATGTTATCTTTACGGATGAGAAAAGGTTCACCTTGGATGGACCTGACATTTTGCCATCTTTTCTTCCACCTTACATGCTCCGGAGCGAATTTCAACCGATCCTCAATATGCTCTTTCGTTAGTGGTGGTTTTCAATGAAATTTTCTTCGTTGAATAGTAGGTGTTTGTTTTAAAAGACGTTGAAAAATGAAAAGCCAGGATTACGTAAAACTAATTGATGAACAAATCAGGACACACGCAACAAGGATTTCTGAAGAGGACTTCATCTTTCAACAGGATAACGCAGCAGTGCATACACAAGACGCGCTTGTAAAGTAATACTTTTCTTCCAAAAATATAGCAATTTTACTATGGCCAGCAAGATCTCTGGATTTAAATATGATAGAGAATACTTGGGGACAACTATCCCGTGCTGTTTAAAGGGGCAATAAACAGTTCAATTCAATCCAGGAGCTAAAAGATGCCATTCAAGAAGCTTGGAGGCTGATTCCGCGCAAATATCTAAAGAATTTATTTAAATCTTTACCAAATCGAATGGTAGCTGTTTTAACAAAACAAGAAAAGTCAACACATTATTAAAACTTAAAATAATATATGTAAATTTATCTTAAAATACAGTTTTTTTTCAAATATCTTCAGCTGTCCTTTCTTTTTGAAGCACCCTTTTTTCAGGTAAATGCGAATAATGCCTAGAATTTTACTTAAACGGGCCACTACGTTCCACATTCTGAGCATTCCTTCCATGTCCTTTATGACCCACAATAAAAGTTTTTTCTACCTCTTTTCGGTTTTGAGAAATGAGAAAATTTTAGGGGTGTCCTATCATTTTGATGCGGAGTGTATATATCGTGCAAAATATACTGAATTATTAAGTTTGGCAAGCTGCTACCATACCCAGTTGGTAAGATCTGCGAGAATCTCGCAGATTTCTCGGAGACATGTCGCTCTGTCTGCGAGAATCTCCGAGACGTTGTATGAAAAAAATGCACGTAACGAGACAAATGCGCACCGATTCTCGGAGACATGTCGGCGAATGTCGCGATAGGTAAAAATTATATTCTTCAGCGCCATCTGTTGTAATAGAGTTTTAGCTATCGCGACATTCGCCGACATGTCTCCGAGAATCGGTGCGCATTTGTCTGGATACGTGTATTTTTTTCATACAACGTCTCGGAGATTCTCGCAGACAGAGCGACATTTCTCCGAGAAATCTCCGAGATTCTCGCAGATTTTACCTTTTACCAACTAAATATGCTCCACTAGCAAGATATATGGGTAATAAATAAAAACGACATTTCGTACAAATTTTAATGATTATTTATTAAAATTATTAGTAATAATATAATTTTGAACATAATACAATATTATTAACAATAACAAAATTTAAATTAAATTAATTGGAACTCATCCTTTAAGAGTTCCATAGAAACCAGTTTCCGGGCCAATTCTGAACAATTTCTTTACTGCCGATCTCCCTACTCCGATTTCTGCAGTTGATATTATTTGATATCAGACGGCTCGCTAGGAACTTATGCTACAGGAATGAACTCAATCTGCTCAACTTGACCTAGAAAGGTTCTTAACAAAAATGACTGCTTCTTGGAAGAAATTAGTCATCAGCGTCAACGGCACAAAATCCTAATCTGCTTTCTTTCCTTCCAAAACAAACTTCTGCAAGCAAATCGTGAAAAGCTAAGAAAAAATCAAAATCAACATATTTCGCTTACCTTAAATTTTCCGACCTGATTATCGAAGAGATCCTGAAAAGACTTTTTGTTGCAATTATTTAATAGCAAATAAACTTATAACACTTACTTTGTAGATGGCGGAGGATGGATTAAAAATGTCGATCCTAAGCGGCTTCAGTGGGCGTATTGTGATATCACTCACTTTGCACACAACAATTAACACAAAATAATAATTTTTTGATTTTAAAAGTCACATTTTATTTTGTCTGTTAACTGTCAGCACCATTAAGAATCCGTCAGATGGTGTCGTTATTTGTCTGAACACCTGGTGATCATATTCTACATTTTTAAAAAAGTTGTTGTTGGAGCAGAAATCATACGACACCTTAGGCTCAAACCATAAAGAAAAGTCGTGAAAGAGACTCGAAACCAACTGGTTACGTTTCGGATTAAATATCGGTCTACCACTTTCAATTTTTTCCGCCAGAGCACACGGTTCTATCTCTCAAGTGCAGTCACAAAATTTAAGTCACAGCAGGTTGTGACTTGTGATAGGTCACAATAGCTGTGTTTTTTATTCCCGGTTAACCATACAGCTCGACAAAATTGCACGGCAAAACAACAACAGTGCGGTTACCGTAGCCGCATTGTTGTTGTTTTGCCGTGCAATTTTGTCGAGCTTTATGGTTAACCGGGAATAAAAAACACAGCTTTCAGAATTGACGAATGGTAAAGTTAGAAATCTCCACCTGGTGTGAAAAAAAACTACCAGATATGGTAGACACATTTTTGTCAGCTGACTGTTGTAGGGGGGTTCGTGTGTATTTTGATGATTCGGAGCTCGGTGAATTTTCGATTCTCTCTTAATTTCATTATGAAAGACATGATAAAGATTGATGGCGATCGGTTTAGTTGATAATAAGGTGCTTATTTCCGGTTCTACATTTCGAAAATCATGGGCTCAATCCCGCACAACGAAGTCAGAAAATGAACAACTTTTCCATATGAATGGGAGGCATAAACTTCGAAATAACTTCTCAAATGTTTAATATTCCAGGAAAAAGAAAAATTAAATAATTATTAAATTATTTGAAAAGAACGTAGACCGTTTTTTCAAAACTTTTCTTTTATTTTAGTACTTTAAATTGATATCTTAAAAAAAAAATGTATTTTTATATGTTATGATACATACCAGGTATGCAAGTATGAAACCGGAATTTTTTTTTATGAAAAATAGAAGTTATGTATGCCACGCAAAAAAAAAAAAAATTGTTCTTTTGAGGCAAACCAGTCATCGAGCCATTTTTGGACATTTTATTAAGGTGTGAAGCGCTGCTCAGCAAGTGCGTGTCCCATCGATGCAAAAAAAATGGTAATCAGACGGAGCCAAGTCTGGTGAGTAAGCCGCATGGGAAAGAATTTTCCAACTGAACGGTTCTATCATTTCCTTGACCAGTCTTGCTGTGTGTGATGGTGCATTTTCATGCAGCAAAATCACTTTGTGTTGCCTCTTTTCATTTTCTGGCCGTTTTTCAAGCAAAGCTTGTTGCAGATCGATCACTTGTTGTCGGTAGCATTCTGTATCAACGGATTCACCAGGTTTCAGCAGGTCGTAATAGATCACGCCCTTCTGATCCCACCAAGCACAGAGAATTGTCTTCCGTCCATAGCGATTTGGTGTTGCAGTCGATGTCGATGGTTCGCTTTGAAATTTTTTCCGCTTCGAATTCTCAAAATAAATCCACTTTTCATCGCCAGTCACAATTTGATGGAGAAATGACTTTCTTTGGTATCTGGCGAGCAAAATTTCGCAAATAGTTTTTCGGTTTTCCTGCTGTCTTGCATTGAGTTCATGTGGAACCCATTTCCCCATCTTCTGGACCTTTCTCATGGCTCTCAAACCTATGGCGACGGCTACTGTGTTACGTTAACCGATCTGCCAGTTGTTGTTGCGTTTGAGCATCGTCCTCATCCAACAATGCGTCTTCAAACTTTTTCGGTGGTTTTCCACGTTCTTCGTTTCTCAAGTCAAAATTTCCACTTTTGAATTTTTTAAACCACTCAAAGCACTGTGATTTACCAAGAGCATGATCAGCGTAAGCATTCGATGCGATTCAGCAACATTTTTTTTTAAATGGTAACAGAAAATCAATGCTGTCCGCATATCGTCGTTCCCAGGCACAAAAGTTGACATGTTCAACGCTCGTCAAAACTACACTGTTGTATGAAACCGGTATTGCTGGCTATTTTATATCTTTATCAGATATCCAAACAACAAAATGGCGTCCATGGTTCGGTTTGACAGTTACTACTTTGACTGCTAAAGCCCTTTATGCGTGAATTCCGGTTTCTTACTTGCATACCTGGTATGTCCTTCTTATTCAATTATAACAATAATTTAGGTTCACTTGAAGTAATATTTTGTAGTAGGACCCTCTTATTTGAGCTCAATCTCAATGTTGTCTGAAAATAACATGCAACTGCCACTTTCTGTCTACCATATATAGTTCCGAAATTTGCTACCAGAGCACATGGTATATTTGTCAATAGGGCCGTATAATTAACTCAATCCTTGGTTTAAATTAAACTTCAAAGTGTCAAACGAAGCGTCTCTAAATGCTCCTGGTAGCCATTATTAAACCGTTGATTAGAGTTAAAAGTGAAAGTATATATATCAAAAAATATGTTTTTCCACCATCAGCGTAAACATTTCCATCATCGAGAAAGAGTGTTAAAAGGAATAAAAACGCGACTATCAGGCTTCAATTATTATTATTTGTTTAGTTTAGTATATTTCCTTTAGTTGCAATTGCTTAAATTCATAACGTTGGTACGAAGTTAAGAAAACCATCGGGTGTTTGGATTGAAATCTGCTGTTGGGACCATTGAAACAATAAAAGTGGGAACAGTTGAAATCTTGTTCAATTCACAAATTAGCCTTCCAATTGTCCTTTAAATACTCCTTAAACATGCAACATACATGACGATGAACTTTTATTGCTGAAGGACATTGGTTTTCTGTATTCATGGAGGATAAATCCATAAATCATGAAGCATATATCTAGAACTTTTAATTCGCTGCCCTCAAACCACAAGTCTTTCACGAGGAACCAGTTCTAACATCACGAATGTTACACATTTTTAACAATCTGACGAATTATGACAATTTTGGATTACAATAAATACATATTACATTTAATCCAAATAATGTTTCAATTGTCCCAGGTGTATGTTTCAACCGTCCCAGGCCACGGGGACAATTGAAACATGTCGACGACATCAAAATTTTTAAAATATCTCTTTTATTTATCTTTGTAGATCATCGAAATATTTAGAATATAAAGTAGAGTCTATGTACTCTCTATAACACTTTTAAAATATTAGAAAATTGCGATAGCCGCTTGGGAAAAAAATCATGAATCGAAAATGTTTCAATTGTCCCCGGTCTCCCAAACTTACTGACCAATAATATCATAGGAATGCAAAAACATGTGCACGTTAGTGTTGAACTTTCAACCTTTTTTTCGAATAAAAGTGTTTAGTTCAAGATTCTCTAGTTATAAGGCCATTTTATTATTTTCTGATAATTTTGAGCGTAATAGCTATGAACGTTGCATTTCAGCATGGAGCTATCAGGATTAAATAGGAAAGTGAGTCCTGGGAACAAAACTACTCTTAAGGGGGTCGGTCAAAATTTCTGGCTCCCACGTATGTATTTCGTATGGCGAAACGCGTCCCATTATAATACACTAATTTCTGCACATCATATTTGTTCGGATAACGGGAAGTGACTCAATTTTGACCTTGGAAGGGGGGGGGGGAAAATAAGTCACTGTGTATTTTTTGCAGTGACTTTTTCGACTTCCCCCACTTCAGATCAAAATTTGAGTCACTTCCCGTTATCCGAACAAGTATGATGTTCTTTAATAAAATTGAATTATCGAATGTACGATTACGAAATGGTGTACCTAAATTCAACGAGTCGGCGGGAAATACGATACACATTTCAATCCACAGACGCTTTAAAGTGAAAAAAGAAGAAATTGTTGTCTTTTTTACGCTTCGATTTATCAGTTCCAATACTCTCATATCAGGTATAGACTTTCGCCATAATTATTCCATTTATGGTGCACATTTCGTTGCTTACACTTTCCCGAAAAATTTCGAAAAAAAATCAGTTTCTCACGAATTTTTATACTCTAGATGAACATATAGAGTATTATAAGTTTAATTCAGCCCGAAAAGTTTGTAACGCATAGAACCGAGCCTCGTACGAAAAAAAGTTATATTATATTTTGTGTTTATTTTTGGCCAAAACCCCCAAATCCGTTTGCTGTCCGTCCGTCCGTTAGCACGATAACTCAAGAACGCGTTGACCTAGGAAGTTGAAATTTTGTCACAACTTGTAAAATGGAAAAAGTAAGGCTAAGTTCGTTAATGGGCGATATTCTTCCACTCCTTCGGGTACCTCCCATACAAGAGTCCTTAAAACACGTTTTCACAATTATTGCTCGAATGCTTCAAGTTAGGAACTTGAAATTTTGCATACTTAAGGTTTACAATGTTTGAATCGAAAGTTCCGAATATGATGCAAATCGAATGAGTCCTTCGTGTATCAGCCTAGAAAAGTCCTTCAAAAATGTATGCATGTTACTGAATCCACTATAACTTCAGAACGAGTTAAAGCAGGAATTAAAAATTTTACAGGAATTAGTTTTATACCAAAACCAAAACGGAGTTCATTAATTAGCGCCATCTGTTGACTCCTTCGGGTAGCTGTCATACAAAAGTCCTTAATAAACATGATCACCAACATTGAACGATAACTTTAGAACACTTTCAGTTACGACTTTGAAATTTTATACACATTAATTTTATAATAGTCGCAGCTGAAACTGTTAATATGAAAAATATCCCATAAGTCTTTCATGTAGTCGACATACAAAAATGTTAAAATGTCCTAACTTACTTTATGGAACTCACTATAAATCAAAAAATCGGGTAGCCACTATACAATACCTGCAAGTAAAAGGTTATGTAATAATTGCTTGTGCACTCCTCATTCTTTTGATATATTTCCAAATAAAATATAAATGGGAGTTCAATATTTCATCTAGAGTATCATACGATTGGCTTGCAACCGATCGTGACTGCGTTATGTTTAATCTAATCTTTATTTCAAGTTTGTTATTGTTAAATGCAATGAAACTGAATTTGGAGGAGCTTCGCTTTACAAAATTCGCATAAGTAAACCGAGTTGATGTTAGTCATTGAGCTTGAAATGAGAAATCAAGGCTTCTTTGTGATTTTTATTCTTGAGTAGTGATATAGTGGGTACTGGTTTTTCGATTGATAACTTTAAGCCTAACTTGCATAAATTTTACAATAAATCATTGGAGTATTTTTAAAACGAGTTTCAAAAAAAGGAATGTTGGAACGAGACTTAAATATTTTTTTTTGGTATAGTCTTATTCAAAGTTATTATTGATAATATTCCAAAAATATTGGATCAACCAGTAAACACAAATTTCGCTTTGTGATTTAAAAATTCATTTAGATACGTAGTTTATAGCGAATGTGCCGTTATTCATACGTAAACCAATGTTTGTTGTCAGTGGCCTCGTATATACCGCAATCGTTAATACGGTTTAAACTGTTCTCGGTATTAAGTTAGTACGATTGCCGTTTACACCGCCTGAGCGTAAGTTAATCCACTTCTATAAACGTCATATGTGGAGTTGACATGCAGGTGAATGTCTCGGATATGCGTAGTTTCCCTTCATTGCATGCAGCGATGAAACTATGGAAAATGCACAGAAATACCAAGGCTGTTTCAATAATTTCTATTATGATGTATATTAAGGTGGATTTCCATTGTCGTCGCATTTATGCGTCTGACAGAAAAGTCATAGCAATTTAATTTTGCGGCACAGAAAAAAGCTGAAGAATGTTCGACGTGTGACGCAGACGCAGAATCCTACTTTACACATAGACTTATGGTGATTTCTTTTCTGAAAAAAATGTGACCCGTTTAGATGCAAAATTATTGCAGTTCTGCCTTCTTTTTTGACAGTTCCGTCCGACAGGTCAATTAACAATAGAACGCTTTCAGGTTAAAAAGCTACTATTAAAATTTAAATATATTTACACTACACTCCGTATGATTTCTAATTGCCGTATGACCCGTTTGACAGTTTAATTTATGCTTTTAAATTGGTTGCCGCTGTTGTCATAGGATATTTTTCTTATGTTGTCGCACATTTGAGGTTAACTGAGTTGCACCGCCGAAATTTTCGGGGCAAGACATGCGAGTTTTCAGGCCAATTTTAACCACGGACTCAAACCCCTTTTTCTAGCAGGTAAATTTTTTTCCATAATAGAACGGAGGAACTGCTAAAAAAAAATTAAGGGCAGAAACGGGTCACATTTTTTTCCAGAAAAGAAATCACTATTAAATTTCCGTAAAAAATATATTGATTTCTCTGACTATTAGGTGCAAATACGTGCTACAAATTGAAGGGCGCCATCTGTGAACAAGGAAGCTTGGTATTGCCATAATGCCATTTCAACTGTGCTCGGTTTAATTTAGTCTAGTTCTAGTCCACATGCGGAACTGGACTAACTTAATACCGCACGTTTACACCGCTTCTTAATACGGTTTTACTCTTAATACGGACTAAGTTAATACCGGTGTATACGAGGCCAGTGTTAACTTATTCATACTATAATAAACAATGAACATCATTCCAACTTAACATACTTTTTTAGAAATCAAAAGAACGCTTGTTATGTCTCGAGTAACAACGCGAACTTGAAGAAAGTTGACAGCTGACACCTACCTATGTGGCTTGGATCGTTAATGAATTTAAATTTGCTTGGTTTGTAGTCGCGTAGGTCCCATGTGAGCATGATAGTATTTTGTTCCAGAGGACATGAGCTTGCACCCCAATCATGATCTTGCACTCTTTCTTTCTTGCAACTGTTTTTAGCTTCTTCTATGGCACGATAGGCCTTTTCGATGGTATTTCTCCGTTTGGACTTGGAGCAGTAAGACAACTGCAAACAATTTTTACTAAGATTGTGAGGAAGCTAAGAAAGGTTTGCATTCGTCATATAAACCAGCCTTTACGGTCGAAGAATGGATATCAAAGGATAATTGTAAATGTTTATTGTTAAAAAGTAAGGAAAAGTTAACAAAAAAGTAATACCGTGCTATCACATTTGGGATGATAGACTAACTGCTCACACTCGGCTACCGAGTCTCACGTTGCTTGTCATCAATATCCTTTCGCAACTATTTATCAACAATATTAGAAAACTTCAACTGCAAACTATTTTCTTACGGACGATGATGTCCTAAATAGTGCTGCGACATCGACATCGATGTTTCTAAAACATCGATGTTTTGCAAAAACATCGGGTACTTTCAACATCGAGGTTTTTACTTCGATGTTTTTCAAACATCGATGTTTCATAAAAACATCGACATCGATGTTTCAGGCACATCGAGATTTTTTTTTGCTCTTCACACCAATCTGTTAGCAAAAATTGTACCGAGATTTTATAAAAGCATCGAACTTCGTTAGGAAAAGGTAAAAAAAGGAGGTAAAGCATCGATGGGACCAAATGAAACGAAACTACTCGCAGGAGGGATGGGAACAGGGATACGTTCCTTGAAATTCGGCACTCATGAAGGCTGCCATGAAATATTTGTCTATTATGGCTACTTCAGTACCCTCTGAGAGAGTGTTCCCTGCTACAGCAAACATTGCTTCCAGCAGAAGAAGCTTTCAGGGGAGAAGCTTCAAAAATTACTGTTTTTACAGACAGACTCAACATTTTGGAGTTTGGATTATTAGAGTCTTATTTCTTTTTACTTTATTATTCTTTAATAATATAATATATGTAGTATTGTGATCGACTTGAAATTTAAAAAAAATTGCTACCCTGGAATTTTGTATTTTCACGTTTTAGGACTAGTAGAACCCAAAAAAGCAAAAAAAAAAAATAATGTCCGTCTGTACGCCGTCCGCCCGACGCAAAATAGTTTGAAGGCACGTAGCTCCCAAACCCATTGAGGTATTATCATGAAATTTATATGGTGGGTAGGTTGGACGAACCTCTACGACTGGTATCTCTTAGAGGGGTGTGGGTATGAGTGGAGAGAAGAGAGAAGCGTTTTAGATGAACAATTTTGGTATCTAGATTTCAGCAACCACTTACGCTAGGAGGCTGAAACCTGGAATTTCTATAGAACTTCGATAGTGGACCCTTTGCAAAAAAAATTTTTGATATGGGTGAAGGGGTGTGGGAGGGAGGGGGAGAAAAATGCATCCAAAACGCAATAATGCCGAGATCGACACATTCTAAAATCCATATCTTTGAAAGCCTTGATGGCACAAAATTCAAACTTATCAAATATCTGTACCTACTATTTACTAGGAGAAAAGATTGAAAAGAAATTTTTATGTGGTGGTAGTGGCGTACGGGGGTGTAGGGTGAAAAACTTTGGATTACGATATCTCAAGAACCAATTGCTTTAGAAAGATGAAATTCGGTTTGAGTATTAAGGTTGACAAATAAAGATTGCTGAAAGAAATTTTTTTTTAAGAAGTGGAGGGGATAAGAAATTTTCAAAAAAATTATGTTTCATATGTCAAGAACAGTATACGATAGATGCTCAAATATTTTTTACAAGAAGTAGGCCCAATAGAAACCTAGCAGAAAAAAAAATTGGAGATGTGGCTGTACAGTGTGAGGGTGGAAGAGTGTGAAAAGGAAAAGGTTCCGATGCTTATATCTTTAAAACCTACAATGATATAAAGCTGAAACTAGGTATTTAGATAGAGCTAATAGTAGTGGCATGTTGGAAAATATACTTTTTTTAGGGGTAGTACGGTACGGGGTGACTTTCCTAACTATAGAACGGCTTATGCTAGAAAGTTGAAACTCGGTGTGTACATCTAAATAAACTAGAAAAGTGAATATGAATAAAAAAAAATTCGAATATCTATTGGCGTTCGGAAGGGGGGCAAAAAAAAATTATCAGTGGAAATAGAATGCATATATTTTCACGATTTTCGTCATATCTACAACGTCTTCCCAAATATCGAACTAATTTTTATTCTACGGATTCTTCATACGAATATCTAGAATGAATTTTCAAGATTTTTTGGAATTCGACCCCTAAGGGGGTGTAAAGTGGTTGTATACATCGAGGTTCTTTTTTTTCACACCAATCTCTTAGCTAAAAACATTTTTTTTGCTTCTTCTCTAATGTCTCACCTAAAATTCTTAAAACATCGATGTTTTTCACCGATGTTTTATCGACATCGATGTCGTTTATTTCAAACATCGATGTTATAAAACATTGATGTTTTAAGGTCGATGTCGCAGCACTAGTCCTAAAATAGTTTGGAGGCAGTGGCTCGTGCTACAAGCATGCTGATATCACACAAGCATTCTACGGGTAAAATGAGACAGTCTGAATAGGGTAGATGCTCCAATAGTCGGCCATGCTCCTATAGTCGGCCATTTCTTCAGAAATTTAAAATTATTAAATGATGAGAAGGCAATATCCAGAAATTTTTTTTTCTTCGATCTGTGTTTTCTTTTGAACTCGAAATGCGTAACATGAAGTCATTCAGTGTTTTTGTTGTAAAGTTATAATAGGTTCATTGTGATAAGATCCGTAAAACTGAGTTTTTTTAGAATAATTTATAAGATGGAAGAATTTTTTTTTATTACTAATACTCCATAGTTGTAAGAATTATGGCTAGGCTGTGCGTTGCTTGTGATTCAAAAGTATTTTAACTTTCATACTTAATCATAAAATTATTAAAAAACGTTAATATTAGTATACTTTTGGACATGTCCGACTTTAGGAATCACAATTCTACTAAGTTCCTAAAGTCGGCCAGCTGTTCCCGACTATAGTAAAACGCATGTTGATCCGTGTCTCGCCGATATGCCGCGCCTTTACAGTAATATTTATTGCCCAAGGTGTGAATTCGGGTTTTCCGTGTTGTAAAAGCGCCATTTGCAATATCGTCATTTTTTAGTGTGTCGACATCTGGGAGTGGGGGAGGGTGAAAAGGAAACGGTTCTGATGTTTATATCTAAAGAACCTATAATGATAAAAAGCTAAAACTTGCTATTTAGATAGAGCAATAGTAGTGGCATGTTGGAAAAATATAATTTTTTATAGGGGTGGTCGGTTTATGCTAGACGTTGAAACTCGGAGTGTATATGTAAATCAACTAAAAAAGGTTTTTGGATTTAAAAAAAGTTCAAATATCCATTGGCGTTCGGAAGTGGGGGCAAAAAAATGTTCAGACAAAATAGAATGCATATATTTTCACGACTTTCGTCAGATCTACTAGATCTTCCAAAATATTGAATTCACTTTTATTCTACGGATTCTTCATATGAATACCTAGAAAGAGTTTTCAAGATTTTTTGAAAATTGACCCCCAGTGGTTGGATACTTTTTCATAAATTCTTCCATATCTCTCAGGTCTGATCAGATATCGAATATCATTTCACTTCCACAGGCTGGTTTAATAATCACCTATATATAAGTTTTTTCTTTTTTCAACCCCTAGACCGCATCCCGGAGTATGACCCAATCATGGTACTCTACTCTAACCGCTTCAGAACTTTTTGTTAGTTTTTTAGTCACATAGTAACCTACACCGCATCTTAGAATTGAACGCGATCCGAACTTCTGCCGGAAAAATAATAAAGTTGCGCCCAGACCATTGGCAGATTTTTTAAACTATTTATTTTAGCGAATCTCGAACAAATAATGTCAAACCCTATAAAACGTCCAATCCAGCAATACGATGCAAATAGCATGAGAATTGCTATTACTGCACATCGAAGTGAAAATTTAAGTGTTCGGAAGGCTGCGGTTAAATTTGGAATACCTAGATCAACGCTCCAGGATCATCTGCTAGGAAAAGTCCCGGAAGTATGCCAAAAAAAGGGTCAAATTGAAATTGTCAATTGGTGCATTTCCTGGGCTAAATGTGGATTTCCATTAAAGCTAGAAGAGCTTCAAAACACCGTACAAAAAATCATGAAAGAAGATAAACAAAAAAATCCTTTCAAAGACGATAGACCAGGAAAGCAGTGGTATGCATCTTTCATGAAACGAATTCCCCAGCTTTCTCCACGTATTTTAGAATCATTTTCGAAAGAGCGCGCTGCTGTCACCGAAAAAGGACTACGCGAAAGGTTCAAAGATCTAGAAGCATACCTTTCTGACCACGGACACATGGAAATACTTCTGGATTCACGGCGTGTTTTAAACGGGGACGGAACTAGTTTTTCAAAGAGTCTAAAAACTGGTAGAATTATTGCTCCAAGAGGATGGAGAAACAATTACCGAGTAAATATGGGTCAGTGGAGATATAGCATCGCCAATGGTAGTTTTTCCATATGTTCGTCCATCGAGAGAAGTCTTAAGAAGTGTTATGCCAGTTGATTGGGTTTTGGACGCTCAACATCGGAATGGATGAAAAGCAAAACTTTCTTCGAGTACGTGACAAATCGTTTAACAATTGGTCGAAGCTCAATCTTTCTTTTTGGGTTAAGATCGATCAAAAGAAATTCTTACTTCTAGCGTTTCTAGTGGGATAAGCTCTACATACAGTTCTCCCAGTCTTCAGAAACATTTGTTTCATTCAAGAGCATTAATTTCTCAAGGAAAACGAAAAAGAAACACAGCTAGAATGTCTCCTAGCGCAATAGCGTCCTTACAATACCAACAGTCTCTCGTCAAAAAGGCAAAAAAAAAGAGAAACATGCGATTAAACAGCGTAAAGACAAGTAACTAAAATATCGAAAAAATCAAAAGAAAAGCCTGGTAATAAGAGTAAATATATATATAATTGTACTCAATATATGGACATTTTTTGTAATTATAATAGTCTCATGATAAACCAGCATTTTTTCATTAATATTCTGAAAAACAAACAATTTCGGCCATATGACTCCATCATTTTGTAAGCTCATTATGTAGTGGCCGACTATTGGGTCTAACATGGCCGAACTTTGGATTTTTGTGGCCAACTATAGAAAAACTGCACCATTTTAGAATATTATTTTTTTTATCAATCTTATTGTGTAAAAAATTATTTCAATTATGTTTTTCTAATAATTGACACCATTGACTATCGTTTAACCTTATAGAGAAATTGATACAATTTATTCCGTAAAAATTGTAAGGAATATAATATCGGGACGTCACTAAATGGCCGACTATTGGTGCATTCACCCTACCAACTACAAAAACATTTAATGTTAGTGAATTTTCAGAAGGCTTGCGAGTTGCTACTATAGCTATTTTATTCTAAGACCAGATGTCTGGTCTTGCATTACGGAGAGATGTCCGTATGTAAATTTCAGCCATGTTTCCAGTGGCTACTAATCCAATAAAGGAGAGAAAGTAGAGTCTCGACGTATGTAGATAGATGTGCGGACTTGAGAGTCAAATTTTCGCTTCTTGAATTTTAAGCGAGAGGTGGCACGACTGAAAGTATATATGAGCAAATTTGATAAACTCAAATGTGAACTACATATTTGTAAATGGTATACTTTCAGGAACAATATCTACTATGCATCTTCGGAATATTTCTGGTACACGTTTTGTTCCACCACGATCTTCGGGCGACTAACTAGATTAAGATAGGCATAAAATTGTTTAGAAATTGCACTACCACGAATTCAATTCTATATTTCTGACTAGAGTCACTGTAAACAGTGACTCTATTTCTGACTACCTCTTGTAGGAAGGTACCTACAATCTATGGTCAACGTACATATATTCATCTATTAAGCGGTTTGGCAATGCAAGAAATTCGTAGTATTGTTAATGTGTAAGTCCGATTCCAATTTATGTGCAAGTATGATTAGGTTTTCCTAATTAGTACCTACATAATTTCCACTCCGAAAATTTTCTGGAGAAGAAAATTTTCGCATTGTAATCCTAACAAGATTACAAATGTTTCGATGTGAATAGAATCTACAAATATTCGAGCAGAATGACGGTTTTAATTAAAAGAAACTAAAAACCCACATCAACGTTGAAGGAATATCTGTTCATCAAGGGCTTCTAATGAAAAGTTTAACAATACAAAGCCGTGTTGAAACCTAATAGCATTTTTCATTTAAATGGCCATATATTTAGCTGAAAGTTGACTTGAAATGCTGTTGGCTCTGAAGTGTGATGTTGGACACAGTATCAAGTGAATCTGAGTAGGTATAGATCTAAGCTCGGAAATATCTACTTATAAGGAACAATTAAACAAGAAACGTCCATCCATGTTACATAGTGTTTATAACATCAGCAATTAAGTTATGAATATCACCTACGTATGTATCTACGCACTCCATTTGCTTTCTGCTCCACAATTTGTTACTAGTACATAGTATTTGAAAAAGTGAAATCGTAATAATCTCTGCACAATTCAAAAAAGAGCTATTGATAGTAATGTTTGCTACTGCATTGTTGTTAAAGAGTTTTCCTATTCAAATTGTCACTGTATGTACTTTCGATGCTCCGCAACCGCATAAAACTCTCATTTGTCACATACAGATTTCAATGATATTGTTAACGAAAGATGAATTAATGAATATGTAAATATGCGTTGTGAAGAAGCTTATACACATTATTCTGGCCTTGGCAAGCCCGATCGTGACAATTATTTTGAGATCAGCAGGAATTGTACCTATGGGTACGTTGTACTGTGGTTTTTTTTTAAGAATTATCTTATCTACTTTGATAACCTTTTTGTTGTATTTTAGTATAGTAACTGCTGTCATGTTGATACTAACTCTCTTTTCTTTCAAGCATGTACTTTATCAAACTTAGAAACAATTTTTGGCGGGAAAACAATACTCCCGCCAAACATTGAAATTGAACTTCAAGATGAATACTGATCACTATGAAAGTAATAATAGTTGATACCTTGGGAACTTATTACATCTATTCAGATAGTAGTGTTCAGAAGCAACAAATATTATGACTCGGAAAATATCAAACATTAAGGACAAGTTCCTGAATCTCGCTAAGGAATGTGGTGCATTATATCGCATATAAGAAAGTTATTCCCTGCCCGTCGACACTGCATCGATCCTCGACAAGTCATGGCGCCGAATGTAATTTTTTTGCTCGTCGACTGACTAGTGCAATAGAACCACGACTTTTATTACACCAGCCGGCAGAGTTATGAGTTCCGTGATCAGATTCGTATAAAAATTCACGAAACTGCACAGTTCCCTATAAACCAAATATCGATGAAGAGACAGCGAACAGTTTCGAAACTTGTCGCTGAAAGAATATTACCAGTTGGGAACAAGTTCAACTATGTACTTGCTGTCTGTGAATACGTATGAGGTATTCGCATTTCTCTCTTGCTCATACTGAAATGCATCTAACCATCTCATCCGCACTCTTCATCATGAGAGATCTCCTATCGCGCATTGTATTTGAAATTGGAACGAACAAGAACGAGATGGCCTACTGGTCATCGATGAGGGTGAATCTGAAAACCGTATAAAGTCCACCTGAACGATCGAGGATCGGTAGAATGGACTTATATATGAATTGTGTTGTACCGCTCATCGAATGAAGGTTGGATGAAATCGCATAAGAAAATTATTCCCTTCCGGTCGAAACTGCATCGATCCTCGACGTCGGGTCATGGTGCCGAATGTAGTTTCTTTGCTCGTCGACTAGTGCAATCGAACTACGACTTTTATTGCACCAGCCGGCAGAGTTATGAGTTCTGTTATCAGTTTCGTGTAAAAATTCACGAAACTGCACAGTTGAACGTCTAAGTTTGTAATGGCATTTGCAGGTCGAGTAGATAAGATACGCACTTGATAATCGGATGTATAAGCATTCGGCGATCATACTTTAGTCTTTTTCACTCACTAAAGGTGGAAGAGGTCGGTATGTTTAACATACTTGAGGAAAAGTTGGGGAAATATTTACTTTTCGATTTAACCCTCAATATCGCCACGAACACAAGCGCGCGTGCTAATACATATGGTAGCAGTTTGTACACTACTTGTGTACTATATGTCACTATTAAATTCTGATGAAGATTCGAAAATTGCAATGTGTTGACTTTTCAAGGAGAATAGACACATGTTAAACACCTTATGCAACAACCAAGCAAACGAGCAAGAGCCGGATTATGCAGAAATCGTGGTTTTTTCAATTTGAGGATGTGGTCGCTTGATCGAAATGGATATTAACACTTTCTGAACAGATTTAAACTCAGCGATTTGATTACGGATTTACCTATACCGCGATCTAAAGAAGATCGAGTCATTACACAGCGAAAAAAAGCGCTTTATCATCGATATGCAAGCGCTTTGCTAAAGCAGCAAACCGCTTTGAACTAGAGTCACTTCATACGAACTAACACAAACATCCATTATCTTGAGTACGGACAATGTGTGTTTCATTTGAAACCAGTGCATTTGAAATTTTTTTGCAGTTGTCTCGATTTTTCATTTTAAGGATCTCCACTAAAGTGGATAAACGCTGTATTTAGTTGACATTTCATGAGACATATTTCGATTCCGTGAAACGTCCATCAAAATCCATCTGCTACACGTATACACACTAAAACTATGCCATTTAAGAAACCTGGGATTTTTTGAATTCGCAGGTTTTTAGTACTAAATATGTACCAAAAGTGGTGATTGTCCGTACTCATGATAGTGGATGTTTGTGTTAGTTCTTATACAGTGACTCTACTTTGAACTAGAGTCACTGTATAAGAACTAACCCAAACATCCATTATCTTGAGTACGGACAATGTGTGTTTCATTTGAAACCAGTACATTTGAAATTTTTTTGCAGTTGTCCGATTTTTCATTTTTATCTCCACTAAAGTGGATAAACGCTGTCTTTAGTTGACATTTCATGAGACATTTGTATCTCGATTCCGTGAAACGTTAATCAAAATCCATCTGCTACACGTATACACACTAAAACTATGCCATTTAAGAAACCTGCGAACTTTGGAGTTCGCAGGGTTTAAGAGTACTAAAAAGGTACCAAAAGTGGTCATTGTCCGTACTCAAGATAGTGGATGTTTGTGTTAGTTCTTATACAGTGACTCTACTTTGAACATGCTTTGGGTTCACTCAAATTGAACACATAGAGCTTGGGCCTCGCTATGATTTCAACGCTTATAAAGCGCTTGGGCCTCGCTATAATTTCAACGCTTGTAAAGCGCTTTTTTTAAGCAAATGCAAAGCGTATTCCCTAAGCAATTACAAAGCGTTTTTTCTAAGCTATTGTCACAGACAATATAATAACCAGATGACGAATGCCATGTTAGAAATATGTGACCATTTTCAAAAAATAGCTGTCGTTCAAACGCCAGCTAAAAAGCTTGGTTTGAATCTAGAGTAAAAGTTCCTTCCCTGTATATAGGAATGCTATAGAAAACGCTTACGATAGCTCACCGAGGAAACAAAAAATCAATAAGCAACGCACATATAGATATATGGTAAAGGGTTTTCCAATAAGGACTTGACAACTTTTTTTCAAAATAATATAATATAATTTGCAGACGTTGTTCCTTCGTGTACTTTACCATGATAAAAATGTTAAGTTTACTGAATAAATTGACAGTGACAGTTCGATGATTAGTGAAAGGGTGCGTTCACAAATTGAATTCAAAGTTGTCAAGTCCCTATTGGAAAACCAAGGGTTTTCCAATAAGGACTTGACAACTTTTTTTCAAAATAATATAATATAATTTGCAGACGTTGTTCCTTCGTGTACTTTACCATGATAAAAATGTTAAGTTTACTGAATAAATTGACAGTGACAGTTCGATGATTAGTGAAAGGGTGCGTTCACAAATTGAATTCAAAGTTGTCAAGTCCTTATTGGAAAACCCTTTATGTTCATATACGGTATAAATACAAACATAATGACATTATGTATGCAATGTACCTGGTTGTACTGATATATTTTCAAATGGAATCAGGTTTTAATGATTCTACACGAAGAGGTGAAATAAGTCCTATGTGCCGGGTCAGAAATAAAAATGGTTGTTTAAGGGGTTATATACAGTTGTGATGGACGAAAAAATCAATTTTTCTTTTATTGCATATTCTTTCAGTATATTCTCTCAAGAATACTCTCACCAAATTTCATAACGATCGGAACATTAGAACCGAAGTTGTAGCTTTTTATAGCACACAACCTGCACAGCGAGAGGAACAAACATGAAACTTTAAACGCGATTATCTCAGAATCTTATTTTTTCGAAAGTACCTTTGCGGTGGATCCTGGATTACTAGAAAACTATCAATCCGATCAACACCAAATTTATACCACTTATTTGTTATGATAATAGCTAGTAGATGAACGAAAGATTTTCAATTATTTTGAAAACTTTTTTTTAGAGCAATAAACCGAGAATGTTTTACGTTTTTTGTTACAGCCGTCGCCATTTCTTTTTAAATCAAAATTTTTACAAATACTTCGTTCATCTACTAGACAATACAATATACTAACGGATTTTTCTGGAATTTTTGATTTCCGATGAACCGTTCTCAATATATGATGTCCACCGCAAGTCACGTCGAAAAAAAGGCGTTCCTGGAATTCGACTATAACTTTTTTATTATTTAATATTTTTTGATGAATAAATTTCAACAAGTTTTTAGAAACATGTACTATTCGACGTTGACAAAAGATTTTGAATAAATATTTTTTATGGTGTCGAAAAAAAATCGAGAAAATTTCATCTTTTTGGTACAACTGTATATAACCCCTTAACTAAATTACTTTTAAATTAATCCTAGGATTATGTATGAAACTTTTAATAACATATAGTATTTAAAATTGTTAACAATATCTTAGCGATATGTGTTAAACTTTTTTCATCGAATACAAATTTTCAAAGTTAGGTCTATTTATTTTCTTTTTCCCAAATTACTTTATTATTGTTTTAAAATAAGATTGCTATCAATTTAAAAAAAATACAGTGAAATAGAAACCTACACATTCCAACCTACGCATCTCAGAATTGAACACGTTCCGAACTTTCCGAAAAATAATAAAGTTGCGACTAGACTGTTGGCAGAATTTTTTTACTTAATTCTGGTACCAGTTATAGCCACAGGCCTATAGATGAGGTTTCAGGTAAGGATGATAAATAAAGTGTAAGACTCTGGTCAGAACTGACCTGCTATAGCTAGTTTTCTTGCTATCGATTGAAAAATATTTGGAAGGGAAAATTTATTTTAAAATTAAATGAGAATATGGAAAATACCTTAAATACGGATTACCTACATTTCACATGATACCTGTAAAACTTCCATTCCTAAGTTACTAGACCCAAACATTTTTAAGAATGAACCTGTATCGTTTAAATCTCTTAGGAAAAACCTAAGGACTTCTAAATGTTACCTTCGACCAACCTTAGACCTTCAAAGTGGTAGTATCTGCTGCTGTCCTAACTTTAGCAACTCTTAACAAGTTTTCAGAAAAGATGTCCCATAAAGCAATCCCCACAGCAGTCTTTATTGAGAAAATGAATAAACTTTTCGATATATTAAATGGCCTCTTATTCGAAATTCGGAAGCAATGATATGAAATCATATATTTCTCATATAAAACTAAGTAATTCTACTTCTACTACCTACTGTTTTAAAAGTCTTATTTTAACAATTGATTCCATATTATCTGTATCTGCTGAATTATTTCAAAGGTATGATGATCTATTTTATTTGTATTCCTCAAAAGTTAATCAAGATCCTTTAAAAAAACTTTTTTTCCCATATACGTGCGCGTAATGCGAATAAAAGAAACCCAAGTGTTTATGAGTTCAGCGCGATAATTGCAAAAATCCTGTCCATAAAACTTGTATTTTGTTCGAAATACGCGAATTGCGAAAAAGATGATGACGAGATTTTAGATATCGACTGGTCATCAATTCTTCAGGATCCTAATTCTGGCAATCAAAGTTATCAATCTACTATAATCAATGGCTATGCAGAAACTGAAATGGAGGAAGAAACCCTAAACGAAGTTGACGATGTTGATCACCAAGTACTTTCGGAAGAGGAAATAGAAATACCAATTCACAATATATCTTCTAGATATTTTGCGGGATACTGTTGTTATAAATTAATGAAACAAATTGGAAATGCTTGGGAAAATTGTTTTCGAACCATGGTAAAACCGCGTAATGAATCCTAAGTAACAGCTTCTGAACTATTTTTGAAATTTAAAAATTTCAATGATGGAACAGATTATGAAAGCTTATTCCTCCAACAGACAATTTCTATGAAATTTGCTTATTACAAATTGATGTTTTTAAACGTCTTTTTAGTACCAAACCTGAAGTAGATAAGATTAAATCAGTGATTGTGGAAAAGTGTCGAACTCACAAATAAAAAATTTCCCATTTGGTTCAATGAAACCGACTGCTACGAGCATCGCATTCAGTGTTTAAACTTCATGATACTAGTCCTTATTAGAAAGCATTGCAAATGGGAAGGTGATCAACTAAATTTGAGGAAAACGGATACTAACCGAATCCAAAAACTAAGGCAGCTGACCCACAAATAAAATATACCAACAGCGTTGCCACATTTCTACTTTTGTAGCAAAAATGTTACTTTTGCAACAAGATTTCGGCAACACTGCATACCAATCGTACGACACTCGATCTGAAACACACACATTGACGAGGTATGTTTACATGTTCGCAGGCACGTAACCGGATTTTTCGTAGAGTAGCGCGAGTATTTTAAGGGACGAGCCTGTACCAAATATATGTACATATGGTCAGTACATAATTCGATTATCGAGCTTACAGTTTGAAGCTTCCAGGGTTCGTGCATTAGATAAATTCTATTGCAAATGCTTACTTCGTCATCTTCAATGTAGAGGGACGACAAATTTGAGCATATCACAATATTTCCTATGTCGATTCGTCATCTGGTATTGTCTGTGCTATTGTAAAGTGCTTTGCTTGATTAATTGGAAAGCGTTTCAATTTCCAATTAGAAACATCCTCAACTGAACAAGAAATTATTGATGCTTGGTCTTTTTATTGCATTATTATTATTGTTATTATAATGCTTGTCGCTCCTAAACCAACCATTCATGAGATTGCAATGAAACTTTGGTGATTTGTTGAGGGCACGTCCGCAAAAGTTTCTGCGTTAACAAAATCATTTTAAAATTGGTGGTCCTAGAGTTATTCGAACATTTGAGTGTTTTTCATATAGTTTAGCGCCATTTCGTCCTGTATTAGTTATGCATTCCTATTACTAAATGATAAAGTTGGACGATGCATGTTGGATAGGGGATAGTGAATGGCGGACGATGGATGATAGATACAAAATGGAGGATAGAGGATAGAGGACGGTGGAAAGAGGATGGAGTAACGGGAGAAATGGGAGCAACGGGAGGAACAGAAACAATGGATCAACAGGAGAAACAAGAGTAACAGGAGCGATGGAGCAACGGGAAGCAAGACCAGAAACTGCTGGAGTTGTAGTTTCGATCGTACAGCACCATACAAACGTAAGCGTAGCCATGGTACGCGGCTAGTTCTAAATAAAAACTATAAGCTAGAAGACCACAAAATAAAGTTCGATGTGCGGATAATAAAATTCTAATTGATCTCATTTTCTTACGAAGAATGTAAGACAGGCCCATGAAATAAAATTCAAAAACTAAGTTAACGATAAGATCTTGAAAAAGATCAGCAAAAAAACATGACACAAGAGATGAGACTGAGAAAAACAAGTTTCTATTTTTGTTTTATGATTTATTTATTTATTGTTTTTTTTAATATGTTATAGACGAAAGAATAAGTTTCACTATGAAAACTTATTCTTTCGTCTCGGATTCCAACCCTAATTTGTTTTTCAAACTCCTCTCGAGTCAACGAATCCTTCACGACATCTGTGTAAAAGAAATGTTGATTTCCATAATGAATAAAGTAATATCATCTTACCGTATACATATTGCGAAAATAATTTTTTTTCAAAGAGATTTTTTTTGTTACGTTAAATTTGAAAGAGTCTAACAAAAAATTATAGGTGTGCCACAACCTTATATGTATTTATTAGTGAACTATATTGCTAGCGGCACTTGTCAGAATCAGTATCGTTGTTAACTGCTGATTTTGAATTTGCCAATTCAATATGTATAGTGGTAATTTAAACATTTTACTCGATTTTAAATTAATGCAACTATAATAATAATAGTAATATTCTACTTACATGTGATCACTAATTTTACTTTTAAATTGAAAATAACACTTAAAACTTAATTTACCACTTCACGAATGCTGAACACTAAGACTGTGAATGCGAAGAATAGCGCGCTTCTTTCGATAAGCAGGAATCCACGTAATATATGGCAATTTACACAGAACTCTAGAATATATGTATATATATATAAATAGTATAAAAATGAAAATTGGCATCTGCTTTGCTCTCGCTTTTTTCAAAGCACTTTAATGTTTCTTGTTACCAATGTGCTTTAAATCAATGCGCTTTGAAATTTTTCGCTGGGTAACTATTTATTCTCTATTCACATTCTCGTTTTAAATATCTACAGTGGTAGCCGCAATTCATTATTTGTATACTCTAGATGGAATCAAAGAGGATTATAATTTTATGTTACCAGTTTTTCATGGTCAAGCTACCATTGAAGCTATTAAATGTTAAGAGTTTGTTGTTCTTTCCGGTGTCAGTGGAGTGAAGCTCACGGCGCTTACTTAGCGAGTACATTATTCTCAGTAATGAAATTTGGATGTGATATCGCTATATAGAACTTTCCTCAGCAATTCCACCAGCTGTTAGGGTGTTTCGGAAAGTTGGCCAGAATACACCCTCTGAAGAGTCTTCTGCCTTCCGAATGACGAAACAGCTCCTTCGGACCTAGTCCAACACAAATCTTATGAAAAACTGGCCTCTCCAGTGAAAGTTCTTTCCAAATTTGTCATTGACCTCAGGGACTACGATTAATCAACAGTCGGAGATTTCGTATTGGAGCTTCACTCCACTGAAACCGGAAAGAACAACAAACTCTTAACAGGATTATAATTCTTTAATCCTTAAATTCGTTTGCTGTCTGACCGTTTGCACGATAAGACAAGAACGCGTTGAGCTAGGAAGTTGAAATTCTGTCACCATCTCCGAAGTGGAAAAAGGTCATTAATGGGTGATAGCATTCCACTTCTTCAGGTACCACACATGCAAGGGCACATAAAGGGTTTTCCGATAAGGACTTGACAACTTTTTTTCAAAATAAAATGCAAACCATTTGAGATATTTCAAAAACTTTATTATCGGGTTGAAGTACAATCAAAACATTTATGAATGGAACTCGACTTCGTTCATATGGCCACCGCGGGCACGTTTGCAACGGTCGATTCGTTGGACCCAATTTTCGATGACTCGGCCACACATTTCGGCCGAAACGGCTGCTATTTCGTGTTCAGTGTTGGCTCTGAGCTCTTCCAACGTCGTCGGCTTGTTGGCATAGACCAACAACTTGACGTGGCCCCAAAGAAAAAAGTCCAGAGGCGTTAAATCGCACGAACGAGGCGGCCAATCGACTGGTCCATTTCTTGAGATAACACGCTCATCAAACTTACTCTTCAATAAATCGATTGTAACGTGTGCTGTGTGGCTTGTGGCACCGTCCTGTTGAAACCACATGTTGTCCAAGTCCATATCTTCCAATTCGGGCCAAAAATAATCGGTAATCATGGCGCGATAACGATTACCATTCACAGTAACGTGACGATCATTATCGTCGACGAAAAAATGTGGCCCTATGACGCCGCCGGCATGCAAACCGCACCAAACAGTTATTTTTTGTGGATGAAGTGGTCTTTCATGAAGCACATGTGGATTTTCACCAGACCAATAACGCATATTTTGCTTATTGACGAACCCACTGAGCCAAAAATGAGCTTCGTCACTGAAGATGATTTTGCGATGAAATTGATCATCTTGGCGCATCTTTTCCAGAGTCCAATCGGAGAACGTACGTCGCTTCAAATGGTCCATCGGCTTCAATTCTTGAGTCAGCTTGATCTTGTATGGGTGTAAACCAAGACTCTTACGCGAAACTCGCCATAACGTGGTCTGGGCGATGCCCAACTCTTGAGAACGCCGTGGAATTGACTGATTTGGATCATTTGCTACGGACGTTTCAACGGCAGCGATATTTTCGACACTTCGACCAACTCGTTGTCTCACTGGCACGGCAACATCACACAACGAATATGTAGACTCAAATTTTTGCACTAAACTTGTTAACGCTCTTAAAGTAGCGGTCACCGACTCCGAATTTCTGTAGTAAATTTTTATAATTTGCAGACGTTGTTCCTTCGTGTACTTTACCATGATAAAAATGTTAAGTTTACTGAATAAATTGACAGTGACAGTTCGATGATTAGTGAAAGGGTGCGTTCACAAATTGAATTCAAAGTTGTCAAGTCCCTATTGGAAAACTCTTTACATATATTACCAGGTATACAAGTATGAAACCGGAATTTTTTTATGAAAAATAGACGTTTATTCTACAAAAGTGTTACAACATATTTCATTCGAAGTATTGCCCCTCGCTAGCTATACATTTTGCCCATCTCTCTGGCAATTTATGTATGCCACGCCAAAAAAAAATTTGTTCTTTTGAGGCAAACCAGTCATCGAGCCATTTTTGGACATTTTCGTACGACGTGAAGCGCTGCTCACTAAGTGCGTGTCCCATCGATGCAAACAAGTGAAAATCAGAAGGAGCCAAGTCTGGTGAGTAAGCCGCATGCGGAAGTATTTCTTACTGACAAGCCTTAATCGTTTCCTTCACCGGTCTTGCTGTGTGTGATGGTGCATTATCATGCAGCAAAATCACTTTGTGTTGCCTCTTTCCATATTCTGGCCGTTTTTCAAGCAAAGCTTGCTGCAGATCGATCATTTGTTGTCGGTAGCGTTCTGTATTAACGGTTTCGCCAGGTTTTAGCAGCTCGTAATAGATCATCGCTGTCTTCAAACTTGTTCGGTGGTTTTCCACGTTCCTTGTTTCCGATGTCGAAATCACCACTTTTAAATTTTTTGAACCACTCAAAGCACTGTGATTTCCCAAGTACATGATCCCCGTAAGCTTCAACAAGCATTCGATGCGATTCTGCAGCCGTTTTTTTTAAATGGTAACAGAAAATCAATGCTGTTCGCATATCGTCGTTCCCAGGCACAAAAGTTGACATGTTCAACGCTCGTCAAAACTACACTGTTGTATGAAACCGGTATTGCTGGCTATTTTATATCTTTATCAGATATCCAAACAACAAAATGGCGTCCATGGTTCGGTTTGATAGTTACTATATATACCTGGTATATATATATATATATGTATGATATATATACATATATATTTATATGATATATATACATATATATTTATATGATATATATATATATATATTTATATGATATATATATATATATATATATATATATATATATATATATATTTATATGATATATATATATAAATATATAATGTTTTAAGTTACAAATTTAAAATTTTGCACTTATGAACTTTTTAGTGTTTGAAGCCAGGATTCCGAATATAATGCAAATCTAATGAGTCCTTCGTTTGGCAGCCTACAAAAGTCAAATATGTAGTTATAGAATCCACTATAATTCAAGATCGTCCTTGGTTTGGCAGCCTACAAAAGTCAAAAATGTAGTTATAGAATCCACTATAATTCAAGATTGCATTGAATCATGAATTAAAATTTTTACTGAAATAAGTTTTAATTCAGTCAAAAGACGCGAGTTCGTTAATGAGTGAAATTCGTCAACTCCTCCGTGTAGCTGAACAAAACTACATACGCATTCCTTATTAAAACATAAACAGGAGTTCAACATTTCATCTAGATCATTATATGATAGGCCGATCGTGACTACGGTTCTTCTAAGCTTCAAACAAATTCCACGGTTTGAATTTGCATTGCGAAAAATCCCTTCTTCTACAAAATTTGATGATGTTATATCAGGACCACTGTCCACACATGTCACATAACAAATTGCTGTTGATCCCCCCTATAAAATTTATATGTTAGAGCGCCCATTGAGGCCATTAAGAACGGTAGCAGCTTAGATATATAGTAGACTAATTTTAGCTTCAGAATTAAGTTTGAAAAACTGTTAGCTTTAAGAATTTTCGGCAAATAAAGCACTTTAAAAAAAAAAAAAAACAAATTGCTGTTGCCGTAACCAAGGTATACCTATATGGTAAATAAAATGCAAAAGGAAACAAAGGTTCTCTACGCTAAATAACTAACTAGAGGTCTAGGACGCGGCCTGAACAATGGGTGTAAATCGATGTCTTCTAAATCCAGGACAATTTAATTCTACTGGTCATTCTGCAGATAAAATTCAAGAAATAACAATTATCGAACACATTGGCCAAGTTCGAACAAATAATCTTTTCGTAATCTAACCAAAGGCGTTTCTGAGAGAAAATAACCTTGAGTTTGAGATGCCAAAACTAAGCGAATATTATCATCATAGCCACTTCTCCCACTAACGTTATCAAATTCAGTTTTATCGATGTAATTGAAATACATTTATGTCTATTTGTAGTCAAGTGATTCCTCTCGATCTCATGAAATGGCAACACGCGATATTATTATCATCATTAACTCTTGCAAGAAAAATAACCTGAAGGCCAACAAGAATTACCATCGGCAGAACGCTGTATGTGCCGGGAAATTGTGTAAAAGGGAGCAGAGCGCAGAATCAAATCCGGCTCCAACTTCCAGTCGATTTTGTGGTGTGACAGTACACTCGCCCTTGTCGTTTGAGAACAGTTCGTTTCAATGTGAATTCGGCCAAGTTCTCATTTCCTTGCTTTTTCAATCCGTAATAATTGTGATTTTCTCAATTAAAAACGTGTCGCGGGTGCTTCTTAGTTGTATTCTTATTACATAAAATTGATTTGTCGCGTTCAAATCGTCTAATAAATTTTTAAAACCGCATTAAAACGGCAGGTTGTGAACATATTGGTACTGGCAGAAGTGGTCGGAAAACGGGTTCCTTTCTTTAGAGCGCGATCGAGTGGATTTCTTCTACGAGTCTAAAGCTCGTTTATCTCAAGTCATTTTCTTTTTCTGCTTGTTTTATAAAGGTTCCGCGTGTCACGTTATCGGAGAACCAGTTCTTTGGCGCGTCCTCCTAATCAGAATTTCAAGTGAAAGTAATTGGGCGCGGGTGTTCCGGTTCCGTGTGTGGTCTAATGTGTAAATTTTTCCAAATTTTTTAAAGGTGGGACTAAGAACTTGAATTCGACTGTAGTATTTCGTTTAGTCTTTAATCAGTAAGTTTTGTTCCTAGGACGATTCACTGGTTATCGATTTTCCTCATTGCTCAGCTAGTATGTACCCTACTCTTATAAATGTAATTGGAACTTTACGATTTTCTTGACGCCTCCTCTGCACTTCACTTTACCATTTTGAAGGGTGGTTCTTATATGGTCTGGTAAATTTTCACATGTTGAGGTATGGAAAAATACCATGGCTACCACTCTAATTCGGGGTCAACATCAAAAGTACTAGAACTTTTGATCTTGGTGACACATTTCCTTTCTATTCCTCTCTTTGTTTCTTGGTTTTAAATTGAACTCCGGCTAGAAGCCTTGTAACGTGTGAGAGAGTTCGTAGTTTTTATTTGAGTTGCTATAAAGGAGTTTCTATTTCGTTCAATATAGTCATACAAATTTTCACGATAAAACATTAAAATTTAAAGAAGAATTGCAAAAGTTTATGATTTTTTTGCTCCGGAAGGTAATCTGGTAAACCATTGGTACTTGGAAATTTATGATTTTCTGTTTGTCGTACCATAGCACCACCCAATGAAATATGGATTCATCTACCGCTAAACAACGTTGGGTGTTCTTATAAAAATACTATGTCAGAGGTGCGTAAAAAGCAAAAGAAAAACTGGATCCCTATATTTCTAATGTCTTTACATCCAGAGACTGGACTCATCAACAAGCTGCATTTGTTTTAATAACTAGATTAGATTCTTTATTGTTCAATATTAGATTTTTATATGTTATGACATATCAGATTATGGGATGCTCAGACTCTACGGTCTCTTCAACTCGTGAATATAAAACGATTATACTAAGGATATAATGGGTAGTAGTTTGGTAGTATTAATTCAGCGAAGAAAATGGAAAGAAAAAAACCTCATATATCTGCACCGTTTTGGCAAAAGTTGATACGTCAATTTTTTAAAAAATTTTTTTTTTACTTAATATGTCATTTAAGACTTTCTGAACATGTTAGCAAAATATAATATGTCTGCGATAAGTGGAAGGTTGTTAAACGGCTATCTAAAAAGCTGGTATGTCCTAAAATATTTAATTTGTGGTACGCCAGACCAAGATATGTCCCATATCAACGCTTGCTTAAGGCCCAACACCACTGTAAAAATTTGGAAAAATCAAATTTTTTTTTCCTATATATAGCAACGGATATCGCTGTATGCAATTTTAATGATGGACTGACTAACATACCACAGATTACGAAGGTTCTGGATGTGGATAATGGCGTCCAATGCTACACTTTTTGTGTCAACTCCGATGCTAAGCGAATCCAGTACGCTGAGAATTCATTGACAGTTGCTGCAAAAAAGGCGCGCTCAACCATTAAATCATCGAGAAAAGGGATTGAAGAGGAATATTTCAACTTAGAAGGACAGCTTTTTTAAAATTTTAAAACTAGAATTATTTACTTGTTCATGTCTGTAACACATTTCAAAACTTTGAACGGGTTTTTCTCGAAACACGATTTTCGAAATTGGCCTGCAACTTATCTCGAACAATTATCATTCTTTTCATTTGAATTTTTTACCATATCTTCAAAATAACATTCCTAAGAGAATGACGTACGGAATTTTTGATACGTTGATTTAAAAAATAGTTATTAGCAAATAACTGTCCTGTTTTTGGACGAAAATTGAAAAAAATTATTCAAATACTCGCCAACCGCACAAAACTCAAAATTTCTAAATTCCCGTACGTCATTCTCTAGCTATACTCATGAAGATTCAGTGATTTTTTTTCGTTATGCTAGATTCAAATTAACGCAAGCAAAACTGCAGGCCGCAGAGCGCCTAAAATTTAACATGCCCCGGGAGAATGGCTGTAGTGCCGCCATTTTGTAAATTTTTGAACTAATTTTTTTTATATTATATAATTACATATATGGTTATTCAGTTCCCAAAATATTATTTATTTATTTCCTTTCCTTCCATTTAAAATTTTTTTTCGAAAAAGAGCATTTTTTAGACTGTTACAGTGGTGTTGCCCCTTAACAGAACGAGACTTGGCAGAAGTTGATATGATCAGGTTTTGCCACACTCGCACTGAGTGTTTGTAGGTTGGATAAACACTGCTTTATGAAAGACACCACATGATATGTCGTCTTATCAGCTGTTATCAATTCAAAAATCAAAACCCGCAATTCTTCTGGTGTGGCAGAACAGGATATGTCGAAAAACCTGGTATGGCAGAACTTGATATGTCGGGTAGTAGCGTGAAAATTATACATAAAATGTACTTTAAAAAGATCCGAACTCTATTATACCTCTTTAATTTCAATTTTAAGATATTATAGTATCTGAAAAAAAAATAGCACTGTCCCACATGAGCTAGTACGTATGGTTAATGAGGTTTGAAACCTTTGATTTGGCTTCCTGTAAAATCGTGAAATTTGGACATCTCAACTTTTGCCAAAACGCTGCAGATATGTTACTTAAATTAGAGCTTAAGACTACGCTTAAAATCTTAACTTAAAATCTAGAATTTAAAACTAATATTAAAATTAAAACTTAACTAAAATAATTCAATTCAAAACTAATATTAAAACTAAAACTTAACTAAAATAATTCAATTCAAAACTAATGATGAAATTAGAGACAAGAGAGAATCAGCGGGTTCACCGAGTTCCTGCATTTTGAGGCAAACTTAGATGAGATTTTGTAGACAAAGTCGTCAACCGTAGGTAGAGATGCGACATTATGTAATTCCCTTGTGGAAAAGTGCAAAGGTGTTTTAATAACTATGCAGCACTTGCAACTTGTGTTTTTCAAAAAGGTTATTGTGTTTTCGAAGGAAATGAAAACGTAAGGTGGAACATCATTTGGTTGAGTCAATGGGATTATGTATCCGTTCCCAAACCTTCTTTTCTTTTATTGACATTATGAGAAATGCAGTCAAACGAAAGAAATTTAATGGCTGTACAACAGATAGCTTGGTATATTTTGGTTTTTATGTCCTTAGCGATATAGTTTCAGTTACTGGGCTCTTACATAAATCCCCAACATTTAATTGCTTAATGACTGAGCATTTCGCTTTTGCTGTAGACTTCTATATGCTGTGCAGGATGCTATCTGACTGATAATCTAAAGATAATCTAAATATTGAACATCCAGGAGGAGGCTTTTTGAACCGATGTATTCTTTAAGGGCGGGGTACGGTTGGTTGTTAACAAAATTTTTTTTGCTATTTTTTTGTTGTTTTTAAATGAATGTATAACATTGCAAGAATGTTGTGTCCAAATTTCAAGTCGATCGGAGCAAAATTAACGGAGTTATGAGCAGTTTAGAGGTGTATGCACTCGTATGTGATGCCTAGTGTGCAAAACTTTAAAGCGTTTTTCTGAAATTTGTCATTTTTGAAGTGATTCTTTTGAAATTTTTTGCACTATTTCTAAACATAAATCGCCAGGTAGTGACGTCGAATTTTTTTTAAATTTACAATTATTTTTTATTTTGCAATAAAAAAAATACGATTTTTTTTTTTTTTTAGCCAAAATCGCGTTTTTAACTTTAAAGTGCTACCAAAAATGGAAAAATCGGTTAAAAAAAAAAACTCGACGTCATTACCTCGAGAAACATCTCGAGGTTTCGCATGATCTAGTCACGAGTTGTAGCGTACACCGCAAAACAACCTTTTCTCGGTAGGTCTGTGGAGATTTGCTGCTAACGCCTTATTTATAAATATTTTGAAATGAAAACTTTGGAAAATGTAGTTCAGATGTTGTATTATTATATAAAAATGAAATAAAACAATCCAGCATTACCGGTGTCGTCTAAAAAATATCTTGAAAATATGCATTATTTTCACTGAATAAACCTTACCCCGCCCTTAGTCAGCCGCGTAATGGTTTCGGACTTCAACCCAAAATATAAGAAAGTTATGACTGTTGAAAGATTTCTTTTGTAATTTTATTAAAATGATATTGTAGTATATACCTATTTATATAACAGATTTTTAAAATTACGACCTACAAGGTGGCTCAAAATTAATCATCCAATTTTGTTTTTGAATAACTTCTTTACTAAATAAAAAAAAATTATTTTGAGTGATAGAAATCTTTATTTAGACCTTTATAATTTTTTCTGGTAAGTGGAGAATATGATATCCTTCAAGTGGCTGCCGCCAGTGTTGATACAAACTAGTGCTCGTTTTATCACCTTTTCTACAAAATCGAATCCTGAAATTGATTTTTAAGTTAATGTAAACTTAAACTGAAACAAGATTCAAACACTCAGAGTTGTGTGCGAAATGATGTATCTCATTGAAAAATAGAATATTATTGACGAATTCATTATGTCTTTACGGCCTATTGACCTACATATATCGTCATTAAAGGTTGATGAGCTATGGTTCTATTTTTCATCTATTTATGTATATATAGTAAATGTTTTCGTCCTTTCGGCAAAGTATAAACAGAAAGTACACTCTGTCGTTAATTAATAAACTCCACATGTTTTGGAATTTTTCGCTGTCGTATGTTTCAAACCTCTTGTGCACATATAAACACGTCACAACGAAGACTATGGAGCAGATGATAGAAACAGGACATAAAACACGGTCCACGAACCGTACGCCCACCAAGCGGCCACTTCTAAATAAACCTATCATTTTGATTGAACACAAATCACTCGACAAATTGAACTCGTATTTCTTCGATGGATTTCGAATCTTAATAAGATTAGGCAATGCAACTCAAGAGGTACTGTTTCTCTGTCTAAACTCGAGCTACGAAAATGCGTAGATTAATGTATGGTTTGCGAGCTTCAAGCATTTGATGTGGGCTATGAGTAATAAAAGGGACTCTTATGATGAAAATGCAATCGAGCCGCACCCTCAAGAGGTTAAAGTTGAGTGACTTATTGGATTATCTTTAGCTATGATATCACACTCATTTCTGATTAATACTTCCGCCGCCGTCTTGGAAGATTCTGGTGTGCCTTTTCTGATTAGTCGCAAACCAATAATTGATTTCAAGTGAACGAAGGGAATAAGTAAGAGGTTAGTACTGATTGAAAAGTTCCGGTACAAATAGAAATAAAGTGCATACAGGAAGCTTGAATTTGGTTCGAGTTTTCTCTGTCAACTTCTCCATCTTCGAGAAAAAGGTGGAGTTCATCGCAATTGTGCTTATGTGAAGAGACTGAACAGAATTTAAGAATATCTTCATTAGTTTCAATTATTGTGTTCGTTTTATCGAAGACCAGTAGCAAAGACAATAGACTCTATAAGATGTCTCAAGTTATTAAAAACGAACGAAAGACCTTTCAGATCAGTCACACAATCAGCGGTTATTGAAAAAAGCTTTCGCAAACTGCCTAGCTACCCTGTTGCAAAAATCAACAAAACTGCCGAATGCAATTTGCTTGGAGTCGGCAAAAGGGAAAGTTTGTTTGAGTTGCTGTCTTTTTTCACACATTTTCATGTTGATTTCCTGTTCTAGATTGCATTGGAATTAAATATTTTGCGACTTAAGAAAATAATTAGGAATTTTTTTTTATATTCCGTTAATCGAATTAAAAAAATGGTTATTCGACTGATATTGTCAATCAACTCGATAGTTTCACAAAAATAGATATGTTATTCAAATAACCGCAATTTATAAACATTTCGCAGTATGACTTTTTATCCGTTTTATGTCATATGTACCTATGTATGTTCAGTTTCAGTATGACTCCCGATGGGTCATAGGGCAGCAACAGTTCTCTTTCGAAAGTCGTGATACGGGCGATTATGATCGCCATTACCTCACGCCGGACTTTTGTACTCCTCGTATTTTCTTCTGGATTGTTCATCTGCATATGTTTCTTGGACAACCAAATCTACGCCTTCCTTTTGAATTTTGAGAGGTTTTGATCAAGAAATGACCAATCAATTGCCCCTTTAGCCTCTGAAAATCAATACCTATCTTGGTCTATTCGAATAATAGAGTTTAAACAGTATATATGTACATATGTACTCCGAAGTGAATCAGTATTATAAGTTTAATTAAAGCCGAGAAATTTGCAATGCTTGGAAATCATTATTGCTCTTTGGTAGTTTATTAGTGGCAACAATCTCTTATTCATTCGGATTCTACATACCAAAGTCAACAAAACTCATGATTCAGCACATTGCACGATAATTCGAGAACGCTTAATCTTAAAACTTAAAACTGCCATCGAAGAAATGTGAAGCGAATTTACATTTGTCTTTTATTTTTACATTGCACTATTATTATTGTTACCTGGGCTTACATAACCGCTAAAGATAATGGAAGCAAGTCAGTATGTACCAATATATTTTAAATATGTATCTCATTCTTGCTTGTTCAAAAAATTTATATTTATTTATTTACGGGTACCAGACCCTCGAGAGAAATGTACACTTATAAATACAAATGTAAAGATGACATAATTATAAGATAACGTTAAAACATAAATGTAATAAAAAAAAAGTTGAAAAAAGGAAAAAAAAAAAGAGAAAAGTATAACTAAAAGTAAATAATAATTTTAAAAAACTAAATAACAAATGAAAATTATAATAATTGAATTGCCTTTATACAATTAATGTTTGTGGAAAATATATCCAACATAGCTGAATATCTAAGTAATTTGTGAGCATACGAACCTATGTATGTGGAATGGTGTATTCCGGCAATGAAAATGTACGTTGGTAGTCAAGAAGTGATGAACTCATCATGTCGTTCAATATAAATCTAATGAAGAACGTTCTATGAGTTTCCGGACTAAATTACTCGAAGGTCGCTAGTATAACACCGAAGCAAAAAATCTGCCAGTGGTCTCGACGAAACTTTATTATTTTTCGGGTGTATTAGTTATGCGCTCATATTACTATATGATCAAGTTGGATGATGGATAAGGGATAGAGGATAGTGGATGGAAGATGGAGGATGGGTGTTAGAGGATAGATGATAGTAGTTGGGGGATGGTGGATGTCGGATGGAGGATAGTAGATGATGTATAGATGCCCATAAATGGAAGATGGATGGGTGGAGGGTGGGGATGGAGCATGGCGAAAAAAAATCTCGATATGATATTCGCGGTCCGTATACCAGATCACAATAAAATCTTGAAACGCGAAAAAAGACAAAAAGTTAAAAAAAAATTAAAAACTGGTAATAATTTTCGAAACACAATGAGCCGAAAAGACTGAATACGGCGAGAGTAAAAAGGTGAAACAGACATTTTATTGTAGATATACTAGGCGAATAGATAGGAAACAAATTTTTGAGTGTGGCAGTGGCGTACGGGAGTTGGAGCATAACAATTTTAGATTAGTCTTATCCCCTTCCCATTCTGCCTCCATAAAAAATGTTACTTTCAGCAAACTTTACTTGTCAACCCTTATACAGAAACCGAATTTTATTTGTTTAATGCAATCACTTCGTGAAAACCCGTAATCTAAAATTGTTATGCTCCAACGCCACTGCCACACCCAAAAACTTGTTTTCTATCTATTCGCCTAGTACACCTGCAATAAAAGACTCACAATAAAATGTCTGTTTCACCTTTTTACTCTCGCCGTATTCAGTCTTTTCGTCTCTTTGTGTTTCGAAAATTATTTCCAGTTTTAATTTTTTTTTCAACTTTTTGTCTTTTTTCGCGTTTCAAGATTTTATTGGGATCCGGAATATCATATCGAGATTTTTCTTCATCTTCCATCCATCAGCTTCTATACATCATCTACTATCCTCCATCCACCATCCCCCAACTTCTATCATCCATCCTCTAACCACCATCCTCCATCTTCCATCCACTATCCTCTATCATTTATCCATCATCCAACATGATCATATAGTAATATGAGCGCATAACTAATACACCCGAAAAATAATAAAGTTTCGCCGAGACCACTGGCAGATTTTTTGCTTCGGTGTTATACTAGCGACCTTCGAGTAATTTAGTCCGGAAACTTATAGAACGTTCTTCATTAGATTTATGTTGAACGACATGATGAGTTCATCACTTCTTAACTACCAACGTACATTTTCATTGCCGGAATACACCATTCCACATACATAGGTTTGTATGCTCACAAATTACTTAGATATACATTTTTTGAACTAGCAAGAATGAGATACATATTTAAAATATATTGGTACATACTTACTTGCTTCCATTATCTTTAGCGGTTATGTAAGCCCAGGTAACAATAATAATAGTGCAATGTAAAAATAAAAGACAAATGTAAATTCGCTTCACATTTCTGCGATGGCAGTTTTAAGTTTTAAGATTAAGCGTTCTCGAATTATCGTGCAATGTGCTGAATCATGAGTTTTGTTGACTTTGGTATGTAGAATCCGAATAAATAAGAGATTGTTGCCACTAATAAACTACCAAAGAGCAATAATGATTTCCAAGCATTGCAAATTTCTCGGCTTTAATTAAACTTATAATACTGATTCACTTCGGAGTACATATGTACATATATACTGTTTAAACTCTATTATCCGAATAGACCAAGATAGGTATTGATTTTCAGAGGCTAAAGGGGCAATTGATTGGTCATTTCTTGATCAAAACCTCTCATCAAAATTCAAAAGGAAGGCGTAGATGTGGTCGTCCAAGAAACATATGCAGATGAACAATCCAGAAGAAAATACGAGGAGTACATAAGTCCGGCGTGAGGTAATGGCTATCATAATCGCCCGTATCACGACTTTCGAAAGAGAACTGTTGCTGCCCTATGACCCATCGGGAGTCATACTGAAACTGAACATACATAGGTACATATGGCATATAAAACGGATAAAAAGTCATCCTGCGAAATGTTTGTAAATTGCAGTCCTTTGAATAACATAATTTTTCGAAACTATCGAATTGATTGACAATATCAGTCAAATAACCATTTTTTTTTACTTCGATTATCGGTAAATTAAAAAAAAACATAACGCAGTCACGATCGGCTGCAAGCCAATCGTATGATACTCTAGATGAAATACTGAACTTCGACTTATATTTTAGTTGGAAATACATCAAAAGAATGAAGAGTGCACAAACAATTATTACATGAACTTTTACTTACAGGTAGAAACTATTGTATAGTGGCTACACGATTTTTTGATCTATAGTGAGTGCCATAAAGTAAATTAGGTCATATTACAGAATTTTTGTATGGCAACTACATGAAGGACTTATGGGATATTTTTCATATTAATAGTTTCAGCTGCGACTATTATAAAGTTGAAGTGTACAAAATCTTAACTTAAAGCGTTCTAAGGTTATCGTTCAATATTGGTGTTTTAAGGCCTTTTGTATGACAGCTACCCGAAGGAGTCGACGAACGGCACTAATTATTGAACTCCGTCTTGGTATTGGTATAAGACTAATTCCTATAAAATTTTAAATCCCTGCTTTAACAGATAAATCCTGGAATGATTATAACGTTTATTTGCGATGAGTTGGAACTGATTTCAGTCGACTTAGAGTATATACCGTGAATACCGTTATGATGCTGCAAGGGTACTCGATTATGATCCTCCTAACTCTTAACCTGATATTCTGATTTTTCTTTGTACCATTCAGCCCATATTACCAATTGCTAAAACAATATCTATGTTAAAACTTGACACATATGCTGTGTGGTAGAAGAGCTCACTTCACACATCCGTCTGGCAGGAACCTTCATGATTGCGTCAATGAGAAACTGCACATCTCACTTTATTGGGCCAACTTGAAGGAAGGGTAATAAAGGAACAAGAAAGGATTGTGTACTTGACTCATTAACACAACCTCTTCAGCATTCATTGCTTCGGGAGTGGTTCCGATTGGCAAAAAAAAAACACAACACAGAAAAAAAAAAAAAACATAATCGTGTATAAAAAGCGGAAGATATGAAGTTGTTTTGCATTCGGTTTTTTGTTTCTCATATGCGCACTAATTTACCATACACACATGAAAAGAAATCGCATGGCTAAGCGCCTTATTCCGAGGGTGAAAATCAAAAATGAGAACTTTAAATTGGATGGTAGAGAGTATAATGCAACTTCGTCTTGCAATTGAAGGGTGTTATAGCATAGAGAATTGGTTTATAGGTCCAAGGTGCACAAAGGCATTCAGCATCAGCAAACATTGCAGTCGAAGAGGTAAAAAGCGAAATAATCATATGAAGGGTTGCTTCATAGAGCTATAACTAACGGAGATCGCAAAGCGCCGTTTCTGTATAAAGCACTTTGAAGCATTTTAATGCAAAATTGAACATTTTTGTATGGAGCGTTTCATGCCCGGTGGCAGTGAAATGCAAATAGTAGCAAAGTATTAAAAGGTTGGGCTTTTTTTCTTTTCAATACCGGAGTATAACATACCTACATGTAAGTAAGATGCTGATAGTAGCATAGTGAATATCGCCGGTCCTTTGCGAGAAAACCTCCGGCTTCAAAAAAGTGGTTGCACGCTATCTCTATTATACATATAGCTCTATGGGTTGCTTTAATAAATATAGATACACTTTGAATGTAACCGTACATATGTAGCAAGCAGCAAGTATTGTCTGGATATTCTAGGGAAAGGAAAAACGCAATTTTGCATTTATTTTTTATTCCATTTCGATCAACTCTGCATAAGGCACGTACGCAAAAGAGAGAGTAAGGACATCACACAACTGGCAATAGGCATAGCTACCAGCCAGGCGCGTAGCGTGAATCTTCATAGGGCTAGCGCAACGATACGATCGCTGAATTTCGCAGCATTTTTTGATTACTTCTTGGAATTAAGCAATCGAAATTTTATTTCTGAATGAAAATTACGTGTTTATTGTTATAGAATTCATAGAATTGGATGATCTTGTTATTACGCTACCCCAACGAAGTTTCACGCTACGCGCCTGCCACCAGCGGTTTTCAGTTTAGGGTAAGATCACTATATGGGATCTGGGATGCGTATCATATATGAAATAACTGATCAACACGAAAGCGAAACGTTCCCATTTTTATTGATAGGTAATCCGCGGTTCATATCAGTAGGTAATTCCTCTAAACTCTAAAGAAGTCTAAAGGCATTAAGACGCACGATCTCTGTGGTCAGTTTACAACACTGCCGTATGCGATAACCATATAATAACGCGGAACGTTTCTTAAATGAAGCACTGATTAAGAAAAAAAAAATTGACGATTTGCACACGTTGTTCAACGATTGTTGGGTTTAAGGTACGAGAAAAACACGTCAGGTCTTTTCGAATGCTTTAATTGTACTAAAGAGTCTAGTGGTATAAACGAGTAATATACAGTGGCGAGAAGTGAAATGTTTCCACCCAAATAATTATCTATAAGTGCGAAATTATTGTAAAAAATTTTATCGGTTGATAAAATACGTTCTTTAAAATATTAAATAATAATATTAACTATATAAAATATATAGTTTGAGTTTTGTTTATGGAAGTATTGGGCAGATATATGAATTGTTCACTTTCTACTCAAATTTTATCGAAATCGTGTAACATGAAATACTGCAAATAACTTCTCAATATTTAATTTTTCTGAATATCTCCTTTATTTTTCATAGGATATGTAGTATAATAATGTGAAATAAGTCGATTTCAATATTTTGTGGTGCTTCCTTTACTTTTGATGACCGCCTCTATCCTTCTAGGCATAGAGTTCACCAGATCCTGGAGTATTTCAACGGTTATCTCCTCATACCAAACTTTTTCGAGCAATTTCTTTGAAGTCGGTTTTGGTTTTGATATTCTGACCTTCATAATGGACCATAGATTCTCGGTGGGGTTGAGATCGGGGCTATTACCGGGCCAGTCGAGCGTTAAAAGTGCAGTTTCGGATATAAAATCCTTAATCTACGAAGGAAGGAGATAAAAAATTATAGCTTTTCGTATGAAACCAATTCAGAACATTGCCAGTACTAGTAAAAATTATAAACTTGCCAATTTGGCGCGATGGCATGGTGCAGAATCATCTTGAAATATGCACTCATTGGTGAACGATAAATGATTTTCAATCGAAGGAAGTAAACTGTTGATCAAAATATTTTTATAGGCTACAGCGTTCACTGTGTCTTGAAGAAAGGCCAGCTCTCCCACTCCGTAAAAGGATAAGCATCCCCACACCATATTTCCAGCCGGATGTTTCACTGTTGGTCTAATGCACTCATCGCTATATCGCTCTCCAGATCTTCGTCTTACTTACTGGAATCCGTCTGATTCGAACAATTTGAATTTGCTCTAGTCAGAGAAAATAACACTTCTCCAAATCATTTCTGTCCAGTTTTCGTATTTTTCGGCCCATTCCAGTCTACTTTTCCGCATTTTCGGTGTTAAAAGTTGATTTTTTGCGGACTTAGCCGCCTTCAAACCAGCCTCCCTCAGGCGATTTCGGACAGTATGGACACCGATGACAGTTCCTCCGGCTCTCACGTGTTCCCCTTGAATATCTACAGCAGTTTTAAAACGATCACGAAGCCTGGCGCGTTTTATAGCCCTATCTTCTGCGGCACTCGTAATTTTTTTCCTTCCACAACCTTTCTTACGGCCCAAACAACCAGTTTTCTTCAAACTCAACAGAAATCTACCTACAGCGGTGTGACTGAACCCTACCTTAGCTGCTATCTCACGAGTGCTTAAATTATCCTCGGAGGATGCGATAATTCGGGATTTCACTGATTCATCCATTTTGCCTTTTTTAACCATTTTTCTGTTTTCTAATTATTGTCGACCGATAGCTTTAACGTCCAAATTTTGACTGACCTAATTTTAGGGATAAGACTTGCCTTTTTACAAAAAAATAACTATTCACCACTTTTCGCAAAAATTTCCTGGAAAGGAGCACTTTAAAACGATTTTTTTACCTGGAAACATTTCATTTCTCGCCACTGTAAGCTAATTCAATGTTATACAAATACATACAAGTATTGCGTTGTGAAAGATAATACATAAGTATAATTCAAGTGCTATTTAATTCAAACTATAGGACTCCAATAATAAAGTTACATGTTGATTTGCCATACACAACTGAACATGAACAATTCGCACGAATTTGACAAATGGCTTCTATAACCTAACTAATTTCGAGCGTCCCTAAGATACTATAGTATGGTTTTACAATAGGAAATATCTATCAACATCTTTTGAGTCCATTTATTCATCATCATCATCAATGTCGCGACAGCCCGAATCGGGCCAGGGCCTGCAGGATACATTGTCTGAAGTCATCTTGGTTTAGCGCCCGCGTCCTCCAATTTGCGTATCTAAGAAGCGATTTACAATCTGCGTCATCTGAGTCCTCGTATCTTTTCCGCAGTTTTCCCACCGGTCGCTTGCCATGAGCTCTACCTTTCATTGTGCGTTTGGGAATTCTTCCGTCATCCATTCGCTCCACATGACCTGCCCATTGTAGCTGACGGAATTTTATAAGAGTCGATGCGGCTGGGTCGTCATAGATGTTATACAACTCGTCGTTGTACCGGATACGCCATTCAGTGCCTTCTCTTACTGGTCCAAAAATTCTTCGAAGAATTTGTCGTTAAAAGCGTTTATTGACTTTTCAGACGCTTGAGTGAGAGTCCACGTTTTACTTGCATATAGTAGCACAGGTCTTATGGTTTTGTATATGCGTAGTTTGCTCAGCCTGTGCACTTTTTTCGATTATTATTAGTATTGTGTGTGTCCGTAAGTCATTAACCTCACTGCCAAGCCATCTTGTTTCTTGGACCGCCAGAATGTTGATAATGTATCCGGAAGCTTCTGTAAGAAGCTCTCGCAGTGCACCTGTTCTGTAAAGGGAGCCAACTTTCTAAGATCCAAAAGAATAGTGCGTTGCCAGAGTCGTTGCCGTTGATCCAATCTTTTCCGAGGCTGCAGTCCTGCTTTCGGAACTGTAGGTTTTTTTCCGGGGATGGGTTGTTAAGCCCATCGCCCAACCCTTAACCTGGAGGGCCAGGTCCAGTGCTGCCAGATTTGCAAACCTAAAAAATCGTATCATACTATAAAAAAAATCTTACCGAGGAAGATTTCATCATACAATTCACTTTAATGTTAAATTTTATCAGTCAAACATGGAAGTGTTCTTTACACACTACATATTGTGGGGAGCAAACCCTTTAGACGCCCAGAAATGAGTCATTTTTCATGCATTCTTTTATGGTGATAAAATAATCGCATCATTTTATGATTTTGACATGCTATTATTACAACTTTCAACTATTGTTTTTTTTTACAAAACAAAATGGCGTTTTTGTAGGATATTCCTATATGAAGGTGACTTTTGTGTGACATCGAAAACTGTTCCATTTGTCTTATTTATTTAGATCAATATCTAACACTGAAAACTAAAATATTTTTGGAATACTAACAGATGAATTGAAAGGATTTACCTAAACTAATAAAAATAAAACAAAAAAGATATGAGGCTTTTTTTTTCAAATGTTAATTTTTCGAATATTTTTGTTTCTGTTTTTACCCCGAGAAAGTGATTTATTTACGCGATATCCTCAAAATTTTAGGTATATCCTTCCGATATTTATATAGACAGACAGCTCCCAATTAACCAAATCGATCCATAACTTTTTGAGCTACAATAGGAGCAGTTTTTGAAGCTATCTAGTTTTAAGATAATCGCGTTTAAAGTTTCAATATGAGAAAACTATTAGTTTTAGTTACTTACCGAATTATCGATTTCAGGCGCATATAAGAAACCTTCAACTTCTAACTCACTTACACCGTCACTTGTATTCCCCTCGCATATTTCTGTGAACGCATTCCCTTGATACTATAAATCCTTTCTTAGAACATTTTCGAGCTATACCACCTCCTTTAGGATAGTTTGTCAAAAATGTTTCATTTTAATTTTTTATTTCGACATATGGGTAAAAAATCGTAAATTTTGCGTACGATGAAGGGTTCTCATCGTATATCGTACATAAGGCTGAAAAATCGTACATGTACGATGAAAATCGTACGCCTGGTAGCACTGGCCAGGTCTATAGTACATAAACGTGTGACTTTCGGTTATGGTGTGCTGGAGTTCTCAGAGCTATGCTGCGAGTCCAACTATACCGGTTTCGGACCTACTACCTGAGGCGCACTGGTGTTCCTGGCATTCAGGATGTGTTCACGCGCCCCTCCTTATGTCAACCTGGGCCTGCGACCGGCTATGGCGGAGTTCATTTATTACTCTAGATGAAATCACAGAGTATTATAGGTTTAATCCAGCCCGAAAACGTTATAATTTATCTATAGAACCGAGTTTCGGATGAAAAAAATATTATTAAATATTATGTATTATTTTATTGAAAATACAAGGTTTTCCGGTAAATACTGTTAAATTTATTTTGTGTGACGTTTCGGACTCGACTGAGTCCTTTATCAAACTTTTTATGTTCAGTTGTGGCCAAAAAACTCTTTCTATCAATACCGCATAAGAAGTTGATATTTTTTCAACGCCTGTAAAGGTTCCCACACACATGGTAACTAATGAGAATGACCGCGCCGCTGCAAAATAATCGCAGCGTCAGCGAATAAATCGCGTCAGTGTGTGGGAACCTTAAAATGGAAAACTAAACTAAACTAATTTCGTGAAAACATACATACATATTAGGCTTGTGTAGTTCGTGAACGACGAACTAGTTCGCAAGATCGCTCCCACAAGTGAAATAAACGAACTAGTTCGCAGTGACTCCTGGGAACTAGTTCCTTCCGGAGTGGGTACCCTTTTTTTTTTTGTTTTGAGGTCCATCCATCCGAACTCGAAAGGAACTACTTCCTTCGGGGCTGGGGACCTTTTTTTTTTTTTTTAGGTCCTCACATTCAACAAATATGCAGTTCAATGTCCGACGCGATTTTGACCGCACTATTTTTTGGATTTTTTTCAATTTTACGCAGTATTTATCGGTGGTCCTTAAAAGCTATCTTCGACTTAACTTTGTTTTTCAAGAGCCGAAAAGTTTTATGCTTCGATATGATACTTTGAACTCTTGATCGACTTCTATTAATTATTCCCGATATTTTACTTAAAGGTTTGCCACCTTTATGATTGAAAACTGTTCACTAATCACACTAAATATTGATCAAATCACTGTAAAACAAGTTAATAAACTGAATTTCATACGCTACGTTTCACTAAATGACAATTGCGGCTGCCCTTGTTTTCCAGGGGTCTGTCCAATGTTCAGCTATAGCTGCTTTGATAAAAAATTCCGGGGGGGGGGGGGGTCCGTTAAATTTTTTTTATCACTCTGGGCCTTTTGTAAATGAAAACCGGATATATCAGGTTTTAAGGGGGTTAGTGACTTTTTAATTTCAATTTCGCGCGGAAACCCATTCGTTGATATTTTTTTTTTCTAGGTTGGTATGATTGTCAGTGACATCTGTGCCAAATATTACATCAAAATAATCATTAGTTTTTAGCAAACGCTTGTCTTTCTGAAGTACAAAAAGTGCATTCGGTGATTTTTACAATGAGTGAAATTATTCAATTATTCCATTAAATTTTGTGTACGGAATCAACTGAACAGCCAGAAGTCACACGGAGCTAAATCAGGCGAATACGGTGGTTGTGGAACGATATTGGTTGAATTTTTGACAAAAAAATCACGCGAAATTGAAATTAAAGTCTTACTATTTTTTGCCCACAATGCAGTATGCATTATCGTGGTGCAAAAACCAAGAGTTGTTGGTTTTCACTGATCCTTCCGATATTCCAACGGTGCCAGTAAGGTCTCTAACTGTAAGTCGTCGATTCTCAAGCACAAATTCCTTGATTTTATTGACGTGTTGATCATCAGTTGATGTTGATGGCCGTCCTGGACGTGGTTCGTCGTCAACGCAATCTCGACCCTCTTTGAACAGTTTGTACCAATCAAAAACACTTGCTCACTTATCACCGAAGGCCTTTTGCAACATTCTGAACGTTTCGGCACCAGAAATTTGATTCCGCACACAAAATTTAATGGAATTTCTTTGTTGAATAATTTCACTCATTGTAAGAATCGCCGAATGCACTTTTTGTACTTCAGAAAGACAAGCGTTTGCTAAAAACTAATGTTTATTTTGATGTGATATTTGGCACAGATGTCACTGACAGTCATACCAACCTAGAAAAAAAAATATCGACGAATGGGTTTCCGCGCGAAATTGAAATTAAAAAGTCTTACTATTTTTTGCACACAGTAGTATATTTGTACTTTATAGTTAGTTCATAGTTCATAGTAGTGTATACATATATTTGTACTTCATAGCTAGTTCATAGTTCATAGTTCATAGTTTTTATTCTAATAATGGAAACATTGTTGGCATATAAATACATATTTAGAGATTAGGCTGATCTAAAGCCTTTACAGCTATGGTTTATTTTGCTTGGTGCACTTGGCAGTAATTTGTTGACAAATGAAAAATGAATGAAAAAACCTTATGAATATAATTAACCTAACTTAATCTAACCTATAATTAACTAAATACATAATAGGTAGGTAGGTAGGTACACGTGGCTGTCCGTGAGAACACGGACACACTTAGACCTAAAAGGTCCGTTGTGATACCACAGGATCTTCGACTCCGGTCCTACTCGTCGAACCATTTAGAGCTTATAATAAAGCGTTGGATTCTCGCGACCTCCATTGTGGCAAGTTCACCAAGACAGTTGAAGAAGTACGCTCCGAGATGAGCTTTCCTTCTGACGGACAGAGCTGGACAAGTGCAGAGAAGGTGAAGGACTGTCTCCTCCTCCTCCTCGTCCTGGCAGCTTCTACAGAAGTCGTTTGAGAAAAGTCCAAGCCTTTCTGCATGCCGACCTATAAGACAGTGTCCGGTTAGGACACCGACTGTTTTGCTGATGTCCGCCTTTTTGAGCAGAGTCAGCCTTTCAGAACGATTAAGATCCAGCTTTGGCCAGATCTGTCTCGCAGTGTGACATGTTGTACCCTCCGCCCATCTTGAGTTGGTTTTCTCAATTGAGTCCAGTCTCAGTAGCAGTTTACATGTGGAGAGAGGCACACCCAGGTTCTGATATACCGGCGAAGTATGAAGAGTGGTGTCGCGCCGAGCGAGTTCGTCAGCCATACAGTTCCCTGGAATATCCATGTGTCCTGGCACCCAGCACAGAAGAATATTGAACTGTTCGGCCATCTCCTTAAGAGATGATCTACATTCTACGGCGACCTTTGATGTTGTCGAGGTCAATTCCAGGGATTTTATCGCCGCTTGGCTGTCTGTGAAAATGCTAATATCCCTAGTAGATATTACATTACACCTCAGCCAGGACAGGGCCTCCTTGATCGCCATAAGCTCCGCCTGATAGACACTACAGTGGTCCGGAAGGCGGAAAGAGCTGCTAATATTAAGCATTTCAGAGAAAACACCTCCACCTACCCCGTCTTCAGTTTTGGTATATATGTGGGCGGACTCTTTCTTCGTTCGTACCAAGTCCCTTTCCCACTCTAGGCATAATAAGAAAAAAGTAAAATAATAAAAGAAGAAGAAATGAAAAAAATAATAATAATACAAACAGAAACTATGTGAGGCATGCAACTAGTGGGTTTTGAATATGTTGGCATTTGCTAAATATAAATCCAGATTTGGCTCTTTGGGCCATTACTTCAATCATTGAAACATTTGCAATTCGGTGTAGACGTACTGTGGAGTAATAATATTGCTTGTTCAGGATTAGCTTCAGACATTTATTTTGCATATTTTGCAGTTTTTTCTTATGTACGTTAGCACAGTTATTCCATACTGGGCCTCGTATAAAACGATGGGCTGTATTACCATTTTGTATATCAACAGTTTGGTGGCATTAGATAACTGTTATCTTCTATTAATGAGTGGATACAACGAATGGATAGAACGGGAGATTTTGGAGCATGAACTTTCGATTGGATCGTAAAGATTGAGTTTTTTATCCAATATGAGACCCAGATATGAGACTGCTAGACCATTCAATAGATTGGCCATGAAATCTTAAAGGCTGTTTTGGGAGATTTCTTCTATGGCGGTTCCTTGTGAAGAAAATTGATTGGGTCTTGTCAGGGTTGTTACTTGCAGCCTTCATCGAGTGCCTGTACACGACGACACGTTAAATTACAAATTTAGCAACCGGAATACGTATTTATAAAACTTACGAAAAAGAAAATAGACGGCTTTCTTTAAATACAAATACATATATGACATAAACCATACACTTTTTATCTTACGTTCGTCAGGAGTTTCTTTGTCGAATTCAACATCATACAAAAGAGCACAAAACTCGATCAATTATTCAAACACCAACCAAACACGAAATTCGTTCGAAATATACGAATCAAAAACACCTCAACACAACCTCGGTCTATATTGTAAGAACGTCCAACACGGAAACTTTCCTACGAAAATCGCGCTTTCAAAGTTTTCATATAAACAAAAATCTGTTTCATGAAAACGACAACGTAAGTCAAGAGACGGACGACGTAATTTCGAGGGTTTAGTCTCAAAGTAATGAACGACGTAAGTCGAAAAAATCTGCCAACAATCTGGGCGTAACTTTATTATTTTTCCGGCAGAAGTTAGGAACGCGTTCAATTCTGAAGGCTACTATGTGACTGAAAACCTATCAAAAAGAACAAGATCATGGAAGTGAAAATCTGATTGGATCTAAGAGATATGGAATAGTTTATGAAAAAGTACACAATCACTTTACACCCCCTTAGGAGTCAATTTTCAGAAAATCTTGAAAACACTTTCTTGGTATTCATATGGAGAATACATAGAATAAAATTAAATTATTTGGGACGAGGTAGTAGATATGTCGAAAATCGTGGGAAAATATGCATTCTATTTTCACAGATAATTTTTTTTGCTCCCCTTCTGAACGCCAATAGATATTCGTTTTTTTTATTCAAAATTATTTTTTTAGTTGATTTAGATATACACACCGAGTTTCAACATTGTAGCTTAAGCCGTTCTATATATAGAAAAAACACCTACCACTTGTACCACACTACCCTTAGGGGTCGAATTTCAAAAAACCTTGAAAAAACTTTCTAGGTATTCATACGAAAAATCCGTAGAATAAAAATGAATTCAATATTTGGAAAGACCTAGTAGATATGACGAAAATCGTGAAAATATATGCATTTTATATTTATTATATATCCAAATATTTTTTTTTGCCCCCCCCCCCTCTTTCTAAACGCCAATGAATATTCAAATTTTTTTTAATCACAATTACTTTTCTAGTTGATTTACATATACACACCGAGCTTCAACATTGTAGCTTAAGCCGTTCCATATATAGGAAAAACAACCCCACTTGTACCACACTACCCTTAGGGGTCGAATTTCAAAAAACCTTGAAAACACTTTCTAGGTATTCATACGAAGAATCCGTAGAATAAAAATAAATTCAATATTTGGAAAGACCTAGTAGATATGACAAAAATCGTGAAAATATATGCATTTTATATATATTATATTTACAAATAATTTTTTTGGCCCCCCCCTTTCTAAACGCCAATGAATATTCAATTTTTTTTTTATCACAATTACTTTTCTAGTTGATTTACATATACACACCGAGTTTCAACTTTCTAGCATGAACCGTTTAATAGTTAGGAAAAACACCCCCTACCCCCGTAGCATACTACCCCTAAAAAAAATTATATTTTTCCAACATTCCGCTACTATAGCTCTATCTAAATACCAAGTTTAAGGCTTATATCATTACAGGTTCTCAAGATATAAGCATCGGAACTTTTTCCTTTTCACCCTCCCCCACCCTCCCCCTTTACACCCTCAACCCCAAAGTTTTTTCCCTACTAGGGTTTAATTAGCGCTATTTCTGGTAAAAATTCTAAGCATCTATCTTAAACTGTTCTTGAGATATGAAATGTGTTTGATTTGAAAAATTCTTATCCCCTCCACTTCTATGCTCCACCTCCCACTTAAAAAATTTTTACTTTGATCAATCTTTATTTGTCAACCTTTATACCCAAACCAAATTTAATTTTTCTAGAGCAATTGGTTCATGAGATATCGTAATCTTAAGTTTTTCACCCCCCACCCCCATACACAACTTCCCCCACCCATAATTTTTCTTGATTCTGTTCTCCTAGTATAATTACAAATATTTTTCAAGTTTGAATAGTGTGCGGTTTAGGAGATATGGATTTTAGAATGTGTCTATCTCGCCTTTTTTGGGTTTCGGACGCATTCATTTCCCCCCACTCCCACACCCCTTGATCAATATTGACAATTTTTCTGCAAATGGGTCTACTATCAGAGCTCTATAGAAATTCCAAGTTTCAGCTTCCTAACATTAGGGGTTACTGAGATCTGGAAACCAAAATTTTCGGTCTAAAACACTTCCCCCTCCTTCCCCCTCACACCCCTAAAAATTTGGTCACTTCAAGGCGCCTACCCCGTCTATTCGTTAAAAATTTCAATTCAATATCTCAAAGTGTTTGGCAGCTACGCGCCTCCAAACGATCTTGCGTACGGCGGATAGACGGACCGAAAATTTTTACTGCTTTTTCGCGTCTACTAGTTATGAAACGTGAAAATATAAATTTTGAGGGTAGCAAATTTTTTTTTTTAAAAAATCAATCACAATACTTAATTATTAAAATAATAAAGTAAAACGTATAACGAGGGAGACGTAACTCGAGGGATTACTGTACCTTTTAGTTGAAGTTCCATTTGTCCCATAACCATCATATAAAAGGTTCTGTAAATGGTAGCACTTATTGCAGGATTATTAGATAACGCGAAAGCTGAATATTAAAATTATATAACTTATTATTTTCAAGTGCGGAAACAAATTACTATTAAATCGTAACTATTACTCTTTTCATTTGGAAGCTCAACATCATCAGTAAGAAAAGATGATCCCATGATATGTTAAGAAACTAGATATTCTTTCAGTTTCCCAGTGCGCTAATTCGTGTTAATGGTCGATCAAACTTCCACGATTCTGATTAATTCAGTAATGAATAAGGTCTCTGTGTCATTGGTTGCAGTTAATTGAATTTAATTGCAGTATGAAGCTAGACGAAAAAGAGCAAGGAATTCATCGGCATTGAAGTTAGGAAGTAATTTAGCTTTTGCCAAGCCCTGTCTCCATTCCATTTCGAATCAATTGTCGAAATGAATTTGACCTCTTGTGCGCAATTTTTTATTTTTAATGCAACATTAAAATTTGTCATATTTGCGCTTAGTTAGTGGTTGAATGGCATGGCTGAATAGCCTTAGAGTCTGTCGGTCACTTTATCAATGAATAGGAGTGAGCCATTAGGGGCATTTGTAGGTGGAACAAAAGCATTATACGGATGAGGAAATGTAATTACTGGCAACGAGGTTTATCTAGGGCCACTAAATTACTCTTTCGACTGTGGAACAATTTGTAACTAATTAAGCTCAAGTTTCCTTTATTTATCGTTCAATTAACCATTTCGCCTTTCTACCCAAGTACTAAAAGACCTCTTCTAGCCGGTACCTCTGTAATATAAAAATTTAAAAAATTTCAGTATGTTATAAACATGTCGAGTGCAGTGAACGTATAACTAACGCGGTTGAGTTTCGTTCAGTGTTGGGTCGGATTTTAATGATCGTGTTTATAAACAAAATAGTCGTCAGCACGAATATTGAGCGAAAATAAATTAATGAAGTGAAAACAGTTCGCGTAATTGTATTATGATAAAATGAGTGCACCGATATCAGCAACGCAAATCGCAGTGACACCGCAAACCGGAGGATCTGTAGGCGGTAATAGTGGCAGTAACGGCAACGTTGGACCGCCACCACTTCCACCAACTAAACCGATTCTCTCATCTCCTGGTTCATACAAACAAAATTTTGTAAATTCAGCCAATATTAATCTGAGTAGTATAGGTGGTACGGGTACGATAACAGCAGGAATTCACAGTGTGAATAAAGGACATACCACTGCGGAGAAACCAGCGATTGCTGCTCGACCAATACCGCCACCCACATTGCCCAAATACTCAACAAGTTTCGGCAAAATCGATCGTGATCGAAACGATCTTGCCAAAATTGATCGGGCTGAGCGGGAGAAGGTATGATCATTTTTACAAATACTTATTATGTCTTTTCAAATTTCATTTCTTTCATCGATATTTCAATACATAATGTATTTATATGTTTTATGATTATGTTGTTATAAGTGCATATAATTTTATTGCTTGTATTGTTTGTAAATTTTAAATTTTGAAGCAATGACATCATACGTAATGCCATCGAGAATAAAGCGAATGTAAAAATCGAAAGTTTTGATCCAGTTTCTCTTTTTTATTATTAGTTTTTTTTTGTGACATTGTGTAGTGATTTTTCTCATGCATTCATATGCCTATACATACATTTTTCAATTAAATGTCTTTGAATATTATGTTGGTTGATAAATGAGCGTATGATATTTGAAATAAAACAATAGATTTCACTAATTGAAGCAATTATGTATGACGTTATTATTATACCGTTAAATGAATTCACAATCTACCTTCTCATGTCGCTCTAGCTTCCCCTCTATTGAAGGAGTTGGAATTTAAATATTTTAAATATCCTTTTACCACTCTGCTTTTAGTGGACAACAATGTGATATTATTTTTCAAATGGCTTACTGTTTTCATCAACTGAATCTTCCCATCGCTATCGTGGTTTTACCTACTGGGCTGTTACCACTCGCTTTGCCTTGAAAAGTATCTTCTATCTACATGGCCAGCCCACTATAGTTTGCGCAGTTTGATTAACGTAAAATCACGTATTATTCTTTAATTATTACGGGTAAAGCCTTCCTAAAGTCCAGGAACATGAGGTGGAACCGTGACTGCCGTTCAGTTCCTTTCTGAACTTTTCAAATTTTGCTCTGAAGTGGGGGAAGTCGAATAAGTCACTGCAAGATATTTTTTCTATTTTGGTTCTCCTGAAAAGTGGTGCTTTTTCAACTTTTGGTACACGTTTCTCAATACACCGTAGCGTCTTAATTATACTCTAGATGAACATATAGAGTATTATAAGTTTAATCCAGCCCGAAAAGTTTGTAACGCATAGAACCGAGCCACGGACGAAAAAAAGTTATATAATATTTTGTGTTTATTTTTGGCCAAAAACCCCCAAATCCGTTTGCTGTCCGTCCGTCCGTCCGTAAGCACGATAACTCAAGAACGCGTTGACCTAAGACCTAACTTGTAAAATGGAAAAAGTAAGGCTAAGTTCGTTAATGGGCGATATCCTTCCACTCCTTCGGGTTCCTCCCATACAAGAGTCCTTGAAACACGTTTTCACAATTATTGCTCGAATGCTTCAAGTTAGGAACTTGTAATTTTGCATACTTAAGGTTTAGAATGTTTGAATCGAAAGTTCCGAATATGATGCAAATCGAATGAGCCCTTCGTGTATCAGCCTAGAAAAGTCCTTCAAAAATGTATGCATGTTACTGAATCCACTATAACTCCAGAACGAATTAAAGCAGGAATTTAAAATTTTTCAGGAATTAGTTTTATACCAAAACCAAAACGGAGTTCATTAATTAGCGCCATCTGCGGACTCCTTCGAGTAGCTGTCATACTAAAGTCCTTAATAAACATGATCACCAATATTGAACGATAACTTTAGAACGCTTTAAGTTACGACTTTGAAATTTTATACACATTAATTTTATAATAGTCGCAGCTGAAACTATTAATATGAAAAATATCCCATAAGTCTTTCATGTAGTCGACATACAAAAATTCTGTAAAATGTCGTAACGTAATTTATGGAACTCACTATAAATCAAGAAATCGAGTAGCCACCATAAACTAGTTTCTACCTGATTGGCTTGGAGCCAATCGTGACTGCGTTATGTTTTCAACTGGCATGCTCTCAATGGCAGTAGCCAGGACAGTGATCAATCTCAGTCGGGATATCGCGATGGTATTTCATAAGAAACTCCTCTGACCGCAAAAAATTCTTAAAATTAGCTTCCATGGTAGCTTTATTATGAACAATTTTCATTTTCATATGAATTATTATTAGGAAAATTCATTGCTATCATTATCGGCTTGCGTTAAGTGTTATAAGTATTGCAAAATAGTTGCTTTTATTGTATGCATGGGAATGTACCAAATACTTCCTGATTGTCTATCATTATCATTGTTTATGCTATGTTGTATTTCCTTTTGTATCTCAACTAACTATAATTTCTACATAAGATATGACGTGTTGTATGTACATAAGCTATATTTATATCGTTTTCATTAAATTCTCACCTCTCAATTTTAACAACATGATTAATGCGTACAACGCTAGTACGAGGATAGGAAGAATATAAAAAAAATAGTCAAAACCTTTTTTTATTAAGTCAGCACGTGAATGACTCTGAAATTTATATGACGCTATGATGTATGTTTCCCTAAAAGATTAATGGAATATGACAGGAAACATGTATGACAAGGTGGATGAGAAGGAATTTGAAATATTATCTATATTATCGTTTCGGAAAACTGTTTACCTATGTACTTAAACGTATTGAAATTTGATCGACAACTACATTGAAAAAAATCGACGATTTCGAAGTTTTAAAAAATCTATGGCCGCTATTCACAGTCGTCATAAAGTTGGCTTTAAGTTAAAGCTGACTTTAGTGTCTTATTAATACAGTAGAGTCTCGCTAATCCGGATCAATTAAAACCACCCCCAATCTGGATTATGCGGGAATTCGGATTACCAAAGGTATATGCAAATTATTAAAGAAAAACATTTACAAACGCTTTCATTTATTACAACAAATAAAACATATAGGACGCTATTCACAATCGTCATAAAGTTGGCTTTGGGTTAGAGCTGACTTTAGTGTCGTATAATTTATATGACACTAAAGTCAGCTCTAACTTAAAGCCAACTTTATGACGACTGTGAATAGCGGCCATAGTATCTCCAAAAAACAAAAACAATACTTACAAGATAAACGTTAGAAATAAGTAAAAAGTAATGAAATATACATAAACTCAAAATTTAGTGAACGGAAAAACGCTCACAAGCCAAAGTTGGCTTGGTTGCACAGAGTACCAATACTTATTGCCATATGAAATGTGTACATACATACATACATACATGCAAAACGATGCATATGAAGTGTCTATGAGAATATTCGGGAATTTCCCGTTCTACACTTGTTTGATTTCACTGTATTGTTGATCATTGCTTTATTTAACATGCAATCCCGATTAGCGAAACTGTGGTCGATCCGGATTACAAGGAACATAATGGAAATTTTTAAATTTTTCATCCCATCCGGACTACCGAAGGATCCGGATTAGGCCGTATCCGGATTAGTGAGACTCTACTGTAATACGAAACTAAAGTCAGCTTTAACTTAAAGCCAACTTTATGACGACTGTGAATAGCGGCTGTTTTTAACTGACACCGGAAAACCACAAATATTTAATTACGAAAAATATATTTTAAATGGAATTTGTACTGTTCATTATTTTAAACTAGCAGTATACTACATAATTTTCACAATATTATTATTTTTTATAATATTATTATAAATTAAAATCAACGTTTATGTTATACTACCACTATATTGAATGGGCAAATTCAGAATCAGCTGTTAGCAACGATACTGACTCTGACAAGTGCCGCTGGCAATATAGTTACTAATACATATATGCCTCCTACCAATACTTTTAAATTATTCCGCCATGAAATATGCGGTATTGCAGTAATTTTGGACAATATACAGTAGAGTCCGTTTATTATAATGACGTTAAAGAGCATCAGGTCATACTAACCGGACATCATATAATCCCATCGTTTCCATTGAAAAAAATAGCTCCAATAGAAACGTTGAGAAGGGCTTTTCGCGTGAAAATAAAAAAATGTATGTACAATTTCCACTAAACAAAATACCTTGTTCCTAGAAAATAATTTATAGTTAGGATGAGAAGTGTTAGTCCATGTGAAAAACAATTAACGGAATAATAAATAATCATTGGCGCAACAGCCCAAATCGGGCCAAGGCCTTGAAGTAATGCCTGAGATACTTCATTGCGAGACCAACGGAACACTAGGAGGTGAAGTGGTAAGCTACACGCTCGTCCGTGATTATTACCCCGAATTTTACTCAGGTACTCATTTACAGCTGATTGAACTGGTAGTCCGGCACCCAATCCCATTTTCGAAAATTACTTCTCGCCCAGCAGATACGAACCTGGTACCAGTTGCACCGAAGGCAAGTGCTCTAGCCACTAAGCCACCCAGACTACGTCATAATAACCGGATTAACTTATACGAAATAAACAAATATACTTTTATGTGACAACCAAAGTTCTTGGCGTAGTTGTGTCATTCAAAACGGATCGCCATTATAAGCGAAGTCATAATGAACGAATTTTACAATAGTTTCATATAAAAGAAACAGTGATAATTATTTACAATTTCTCTGATTTAATAGATCTTTTATTAATTCAGAGAAATTGGTTTGGGCGAAACTTTACTATTTTTTCCGGCAGAAGTTGGGAATGCGTTCAATTCTGAGATGCGGCGCAGGCTACTATGTGACTGAAAACCTTACAAAAAGTTCGGGAAGTGTTAGAATAACATATGAATTACATAATTGGGTCATATTTCGGGATGTGGTCTAGGGGTTTAAAAAGGAAAGAAACCTAGTAATAGGTGATTATAAACAAGCCCGTGGAAGTGAAAAGATATTCGATATCTGATCAGACATGAGAGATATGGAAGAATTCATGAAAAAGTATGCAACCACTTTACACCCCATTAGTGGTCGAATTTAAAAAAAATTTTAAAACATTTTCTAGGCATTCATATGAAGAATCCGGGATGACCTAGTAGATATGACAAAAATCATGAAAATATACATATGCATTCCATTTTCACCGATCATTTTTTTTGCACAGTTCAATTAGCGCTACGTCTGGTAAAAATTCTAAGCATTTATCTTACACTGTTCTTGAGATATGAAACGTTTTTTTTTTTAAAAAAAAATTCTTCACTGCCCACTTGAAAATTTTTACTTTGAGCAATCCTTATACTCGAAACGAGTTTTATTCTTCTAGAGCAGAGGTGTCCAAACTACGGCCTGCCCGGCAGATGATTTTATCCGGCCCGCCAAAGAATGAACGCCAAGGTACCTTATACAAACTTGGGAAGAAAATTCCCCAACAGGAAGTGAAAGAATTGTGTTTCGAAACGAGAAAGGAGCACTTCTTTTCTTTTTTATTCAAGCCTATGAAATTAAATTAAACAGACTTTATTTTATTAGGAGTTAGTTGTTTTTTCCGGTGTCAGTGAAGTGAAACTCCAACACGAAATCCCCGACTGTTGATTAATCGCCGTCCCTGACGACATGACAATTTGGAAAGAACTTCACTGGAGAGGCCAGTTTTCATAAGATTGTGTTGGACCAGGTCCGAAGGAGCTGTTTCGTCATCGGAAGGTATAGACTCGTCAGAGGGTGTATTCTAGCCAACTATCCGAAACACCCTGATATAGCGCCACCCTCATATAGCGCCATCCCCAACCAAATTCATTATCACGAATAATGTACTTGCCAAATAGGCGCCGTGACACCTTATACTAAAACAAGGGGTTCTTGACTTCACCGGCCGGCGTCAACTCCATTTACTTACCTGCTCAAAGGGTAAATGCGCAAAAGCAGCAAAATATGTTTGAGTGAGTCTACTAATTCATGTAATTTACTGAGACACTAGATAGAGCAGTTGAAATCGGGATTTTTTTCTATTGTGTTTTGTTGTGCGTGACTCATTTGTAAATTGGTATATTTAAATTCATATTTAATATATTACAATGTTTTTTTTTTAAGTTGAACATGAAAGGAAAAAAAAGAAAAGTTGATGACGAGTGCCGCGTTTTTAAAGTAGAATGGGGAATCAAATACTTCTTTGTGCAATCGCAGTCAAAGAATGGCAAAGCTGTATATATAATTTGCAATGACACTGTTGCTGTAATGAAGGAGTATAATTTACGTCGACATTATGACACAAAACATGCTTCAGTTTACTCACAATTTAAGGATAAGCAGCGTTTTGAATAATTTGAAAAAATTAGTCGTAGTTTGTCTTCTCAGCAAAATTAATTTAGGAAGGCAAACTCAGAAAACGAAAAGTTGACATTAGTTAGCATGAAAGTTGCTTATATGTTGGGGAAGAAATGAAAACCCTTTATGGATGGAAACATCGTTAAAGAATGCATGATCGAAGCTGTTAGTGAATTATGTCCAGAAAAGTTGAAACTTTTCAAAATGATCAGTCTTTCACGTAATACTGTTACTCGTCGAATTGACGATATTGGAAATAATATTCTCCATTAGGTTACTGGGAAAGCACAGAGTTTCACTAATTATTCTCTCGCGATGGATGAATCAACTGATATTAGTGATACCTCACAACTTTTAGTTTTTGTTCGTGGAGTTGACGACGAAGTTAATGTCACACAAGAATTAGTATCTGTTATGTTTGGCACTACCTATGTATGTGAACAAACTTTTTCGAGGATGAAGTATCTGAAATCTAAACACCGGGAAAATTTATCGGATGATCATTTGCAATCATTGCTAATAATTGGTATTTCAGATATTAATCCCAACTTTGATGAAACTCGCCAGGAAAAAACACAGGTCCATCATTCCCATTAATGTTTATTGTTGTATCTGTAATTTATGCTGCTTTACTTATATAATAAGGTTTTTAATTAACATATTTACTTGGCCCCCGCAAGTGGATTTTAATCCCAAAACTGGCCCTCACAGCGAAAAGATTGGACACCCCTGTTCTAGAGCAATTAGTTTATGAGATATTGTAATCTACAATTGCTCACCCCCCACACCCCCGTACGTACCGCGGTACGCGGCTAGTTATCAAATAAAATCAATTTATTTGTGCAATCAAATCAATAAAATGTTCACTGTTGTTTTACTTTATTATTTTAATAATACAGTATTGTGATCGATTTAAAAAAAAAAATTTGCTACGCTCAACATTTTTTTTGGTGCTGTACTATCGTTACTCCCGTTGCTCCCGTTACTCCCGTTGCTTCCATTGATCCCGTTGCTCCCATTTCTCCCGTTGCTCCCGTTTCTTCCGTTGCTCCCGTTACTCCCGTTACTCTATCCTCTATCCACCATCCTCCATCTTCATGTATCGTCCAACTTTACCATTTAGTAATAGAAACGCATAACTACTACACCGAAAACGAAAGAACTGCCGCTAAATCGTATGAAATACTCTTAAATGGTGAAAAAACTCTCGGACCATCAATTGTAAAATAATTTTATTAACGCAGAATATATCAGCAAAGTTTCATCGTAATCGGATGAATGGTTCCTATACCATAGCTACGGGACCTAGCGTACGGGATAAACTAACAAACAATTAGAGCACCAGGGTACTAAAATCGCGAAAAAAAATTGAAAAATGTCAAAAACACAATTGTTTTTCATTCGATCGGAACCAAACTTCACAGGAACCATGCCGGGACTACTCTACACGTTCCCTGAAAATTTTATCAAAATCGGTTCTGCGGCTTAGTAGTTCATAGAGAACATACAGTGTTGTGCAAAACAATAGCAACCATTTCAATTAAAAAAAGAATTCATGTTTTTTTCTTAATTTTAATTCATTTATAACAAAAATAATAGTTCATAATAATTCACTCATCAAACACCAACAAATTAACATACTTTACAAAAAACAAAAAATTTCATAACTGTAAAAATAAATTAAAAAATAGCAGACTTCTGCATTTTAAAGTGTGCAAAACAATAGCAACTTTGCAACCAACTAGGATAGAACCTTTAGCCAACGGGATTTTTCCTATATAACTTTTGCACATTTACGCAAATGAATTGCTGAAAACGGATATTAGTCATTTGTGATTAGTTTACTTGATAAAATCGCTTGAATATTCTTTTTCATTATGGCACCAAACAATTTTCATAATAGTTTTAGTTCAAAATTAATTGAAGAGTATTGTAACGGATCTTCCCAAATTTCAATCTCGCAAAAATATAATATTAATAAATCTATAATTTCGCGACTTATTAAGAAATATAAAACGACGGGAGAGACTAACACGCTGCATTTGGGTAGACAACCACGAAAAACTTCAAGCCACACGGACAGGAGAATTACTGCTCTAATTAAAAAAACCGTTTATGACGTCAAAGGACATTGTAAGAGAGTTAAATTTAAGTATAGACTACAGTACAGTGTGGAGGTGCGCTTTGGAGAATAATTTAAAAAGTTATAGACCAGCCAAGAAACCAATTCAAACTAAGAAACACTTGCAAAAAAGGTGGATTTAATAATGTGATCTATTGCTTTACATTGATTCCAATTTACAGGTTGAATTTTGCAAAAACACTTACCAATGGACCAATTGAAACATTAGGTTCACAAAAAAGACAGTGAAACACGGAGGGGGCAACATAATGGTATGGGGCTGTTTTTCGTGGCAAGGTGTGGGTCCCATATACCGCATCGATGGCATTATGGATAGACTTGCCTACAAGAATTTACTGAAAACGTTTATGCTGCCTTACTCCGAGGACAATATGCCCCTTTTGTGGACATTCCAGCAGGATAACGATCCAAAACACTCGTCGCGATTGGTCAAAACGTGGTTCGAAGAGCAAAGTGTGAACGTCCTTGAGTGGCCAAGTCAATCCCCTGACCTGAATCCGATTGAAAACCTTTGGAGTGAGCTTAAACGACAAGTTTCAAAAATGGGTTGCCAAAATAAAACCCAATTATGGGAAAATATTCAAAAAGTTTGGTACAATATTCCCTTAGAAACTTGCCGGAAGTTAAAATCGTCGATGCCCAGAAGAATCGAAAAGGTCATGAAGAATAAGGGTGGATATACTGGGTATTAAATGCGGAAAACCAAAATTATCATAAAGCGCCACCATAAGTGACGAAATTTCAAAATTAGTACTTAATTCTTTAACTACACCTATTATTGTGACCAGCCGAAAATCGTTGTTTTGGTTTATTAATTGAAAAAATGTTAAGTTTTTGTTGAGTTTGTAAAGCCATATTTGTTCTTTGTAATAATAAAGTATGCCAAAGAGTAAAAATATTTAAGTTTTTGTGCTATAATAAGGAAATATGTGAAAAACATACATGTTTGGAAAAAAAAAATGCGCACACCTATTATTTTGTCCAGCAGTGTACATCCAGAATAGTCAACCCACTAGTTTTACCAGATAGAATGAAATGGTGATGAATTCACTTTAATTCGCTTTACTAATTTCAATTTGAATGATTGGTAGGATTTGTGTTTATCTCACAAATGCAACCGAACTGCAATAAATCTAATCCTGTGACAGTTTTGTTGCCGTTTGTTTTAAAACAAAGGAAGGAAAAAGAATTACATAATTGAAAATAGCATTGAAACGGAAATGTCATTTAACTTCAAACTTCAAGCGCTGTCAAGTGGCTGCCGATTACGTACTCTATTCTGCAAAGCATTAAAACACACCTTATGTATGCTTTGCAGATGCATGTTATTTTATGTACCTATATATTTACATATGATCAGATTCTGTAAATGAATTCGCGGTGAAATACCAGAAACAAGTAGCTTTTCCAAATGCGGCACTTTTTTAAAAAGTTTTATTTTTATATATCGTCAGACTTATTTTTAACAATAATGTCACCATTTTTCTAATACTAATTTAATGAGAAAGTTATTATATTGTAGCGAACTCAAGGGAGACTAGTCATCGAAAAGATTTCTTTCGATGCAAAGCATTTGTACAGAAATGGATATTTTAATAAATTTTTCTTTTCTAACTAAGTACAGATGCATGTTCTAAATGTTCACGTTTGTAACGCTTATGGATGGCACCAAAATAACGTTATTTTGCTATGCTATTGGATTTTAGATTCAAGCCGTTCACGGTTATCATGACAATCAATGCAAACCAACAAGAAAATAATTCTTCATATTGTTTCACGTGTGTTTTTGACAAGAAAGATCCCTTGTCATCCTTGAAGCCGATGGTGCTGTCAAAATAATTTTAGTCTCGATTTTATACGTGCCTTTACACGGGGGTGTCCTATCCTTAGTTACCTTATCTACGCATCTAATTTTTCAGTGTAGAGATACATATGTATATAGTAAAGATCGTGACAGAGTTCTACTTCAGGTCCGTACTATGCTTATCGGTACATTCACAGACGCGTGTTTAATTTATCGTTCTCTAATACTGTACTGTACTGTCCAATCAATTCAAAAACTTTTGCAACATCACTCAGACCTCTTGTTTTTCCAATCTGATATTGTTTTTTAGATTCAATTACTGATCTCAAGGATCGTGGCAGTTTCATGACATTTTATTGCTGACCGTCTTGAAGTCATAAGTCATAACATGTGTAGACTTCTGGCGATGAAATTTATCATCATCTGTCGTCATATAAATCTGTGTATTGATTGAATTATGAATTTTTTTTTAAGGGGGTAGATGCACTCAGAAGCGTAAAAAAAGGCCTATTTTAAAAAATTTTTTTTTTACAGTAATTAAGTTTATTTTACAAAATAAATTATACAGAGTTTTTATACAATGCTTTAACTTAACATTTATGAAAAAAAAAAAAAAAAATACATATTATTTATCAAAATATCGCCATATCGGTTGGATCCTCTCCCGCGAGTAGTACTTCGCGGTGTCCATCACAACAGCCTTCTGGATCATCTGAATTCGAAAAACCAAGGTGAAACCTTTAGTTTAATAATAAATCCAGTCTTTAATCGAAGCTTTTTTTTTTTTTTTGAAAATTTACAAAATGGTGGCATTCGAAACTTTGGACTCTGATTTTCGATAAAATGTTAAAAGTTAATTGTTTAAAAAATATAGTAATTGTTAACAAAAATCAATATCCTTCGATTAAAGACTAGTTCTTAATGCCAAAAAGATAATATTAAAATTTCATCAATATCCACCCAATGGTTTTCGAGTTAAATTGGGCACCGAATGTAAAAACACAGTTTTGATAAAAACGCGTTTAAAGTCCGCTACCTGCTCTATTCACAACCGAGAGGTTGAATGTTGCTTCAGTAATTACTAAATATCTTGAAAACTATTCATCGGATTGACTTGAAATTTTCAGACAATATTCTTGAAACATCATACTTTAAGAAAATGAAAAAAAAAAAAAAATCGATTTTTCAAAAATTCTAAGTGCATCTACCCCCTTAATGAAATCGATGCCCGCCACATTTTTGTGGAATCATTTGATTTCATATTTGGTTTAGAATTTCATTTGTATATGATATTGAACTTGGATGCATACGTATTATACAAACTCATAACAGTGGGTATGTATACTTGTACTGTATGAATTTATATAAAAACTACAAGATCGTACGAAGAATTTGCTGACTCAAATGGAAATCAAGAGAGTAAATAGCGAACATTAAATTGAATTAGTAAGTGTCTAAGATTTGCAAGGTAATGTACATGTGGAGCGGGTACGAATGAAAATCTATTAAGCTGGAACTTAGACCATATGGAACTTAGCGTTCACATTTTATGTTATTCATTTATAATTTTTCATTAAAAATTTGTTAATGCTTGGGTCCACAGTAGTCAATAGAGACCACACTATACAAATTTTCCGACTCTCGAAGAAATTGTTAATTTGGAAGTGAAGCTATTTAGTACGAAGAAGATGATAAGCCAGTTCAATGATATGAAACTAGTAAAAAAAGGTGTTTTATTCCAATCTATATATATAAAAGAGGATATATGTATGTATGCATGTATGGATGGATATATGTATGTATGTATGTATTATGTATGTATGTATGTATGTATGTGTGTATGTATGTATGTACCAGGTATACAAGTATGAAACCTGAATTTTTTTACGAAAAATAGACGTTTATTCTACAAAAGTGTTACAACATATTTCATTCGAAGTATTGTCCATCGCTAGCTATACATTTTGCCCATCTCTCCGACAAGTAATGTATGCCTCGCCAAAAAAACAGTTGTTCTTTTGAGGCAAACCAGTCATCGAGCCATTTTTGGACATTTTCGTACGACGTGAAGCGCTGCTCACTAAGTGCGTGTCCCATCGATGCAAACAAGTGAAAATCAGAAGGAGCCAAGTCTGGGGAGTAAGCCGCATGCGGAAGTATTTTCCACTGACAAGCCTTAATCGTTTCCTTCACCGGTCTTGCCGTGTGTGATGGTGCATTATCATGCAGCAAAATCACTTTGTGTTGCCTCTTTCCATATTCTGGCAGTTTTTCAAGCAAAGCTTGCTGCAGATCGATCATTTGTTGTCGGTAGCGTTCTGTATTAACGGTTTCGCCAGGTTTCAGCAGCTCGTAATAGATCATCGCTGTCTTCAAACTTGTTCGGTGGTTTTCCACGTTCCTTGTTTCCGATGTCGAAATCACCACTTTTAAATTTTTTGAACCACTCAAAGCACTGTGATTTCCCAAGTGCATGATCCCCGTAAGCTTCAACAAGCATTCGATGCGATTCTGCAGCCGTTTTTTTTGAATGGTAACAGAAAATCAATGCTGTTCGCATATCGTCGTTCCCAGGCACAAAAGTTGACATGTTCAACGCTCGTCAAAACTACACTGTTGTATGAAACCGGTATTGCTGGCTATTTTATATCTTTATCAGATATCCAAACAACAAAATGGCGTCCATGGTTCGGTTTGACAGTTACTACTTTCTCAGCTAGAGCCATCTATGAGTGAATTCCGGTTTCATTCTTGTATACCTGGTATGTATGTATGTATGTATATATGTATGTATGTATGTATGTATGTATGTATGTATGTATGTATGTATGTATGTATGTATGTATGTATGTATGTATGTATGCATGTATATATATATGTATGTATGTATGTATGTATGTGTGTACGTATGTGTGTATGTATGTGTGTATGTATGTATGTATGTATGTATGTATGTATGTATGCGTGCATGTATGTATGCATGTATGGATGTAGAATGTATGTATGTATGTATGCTTAACCGCTGAACCGATTTTGATGAAATCAGGGAACGTGTAGAGTAGTTCCGGGATTGTTCTGTGAAGTTTGGTCCAGATTGAATGAAAAACATAAGTTTTTTTAAAAAATTTTAAAATTTTTTCACTATTTTTGTACCCTGGTGCTCTAATGATTTGTCTACGCTTTCCTATACCATGCATCCGATTACAATGAAACTTCGCTGATATATTGAGCACACGCCTGCCAATGTTTCTGCGTTAACAAAATCATTTTACAATTGGTGGTACTTGAGTTATTCCAACATTTGAGTGTATTTCATATGTTTTAGCGGTAGTTCGTTCGTTTTTGGTGTAGTAGTTATTCATTCCTATTACTAAGTGGTAAAGTTGGACGATGGATGATGGATGATGGATAGTTAATAGAGGATGGGAGGTGGAGGATGGATGATGAGGTATGGTGGATTATGGATAGAGGATCGAGCATGGTAGATTGAGGATGTAGTAACGGGAGCAACGGAAGTAACGGGAGAAATGGAAGCAATGGGCAGCAACGGGAGAAATGGAAGCAATGGGCAGCAACGGGAGAAATGAAAGCAACAGAAGAAATGGGAACAACGGGATCAACGGGAAAAATGGAAGCAAAGGAAGGAATGGGAGCAACGGGAGTAACTATGATAGATGATGGATAGAAGATGGACGACGGAGTAACGGAAGTAATGAGAGAAATGGAAGCACCGGGAGCAACGGGAGAAATAGGAGCAACGGGAGAAATTGGAGCAACGGGAGAGATGGAATTATTCAGTAGTAATGTATGGTAAATTACCATTGAAGGCTTTAGCATTGAACAACGTGTTTTCAAATTCTATTTTCAAAACCAGAGCTGCGTTCGATAAACGGTCCGCGCATTGCGTGTTTTTTAACGACGACATGCGCATTTCTTGTTGAATGGATGTGTGAACAACCAAAATTGTCAGATTTGGAGCGATACAATTACACGAGATACACCAGCACCAAACATGTAACGAGGTAGTCACTGTTTGGTGCGGATTTAGGCTTGGCGAAATCATCCGTACTTCTACCGAAACGAAACTGGCATTCCCATAACCGTTAAACGATCGGTGGTAGCCAACTTATTATGTCCTTTCTGGCATAATTGAGTCCCAAGATATTGTAATTCAAGGTTTTTCCCTCCCTCATCACCCTATTAAAAATAAATGTTAACTCTTTTCTGATTTCGTAGTACATATGTATCTCTAAAGACAACTACGAAGTTTTAGTCATGACATCAATCATTCAAGAGATATGGATTTTAGAATGTTTCAATCCCAGCTTTCAAGCGTTTTGAACGCATTGTACCTCTCCCCCTCCCCACTCACATCCCTCAACCCCTAGGGACCATTCTTTTACTTAATTTGTTTTTATAATAAAGTATTGTGATCGGCCTGAAATATCCCAAAAATTTGCTACTCTGAAATTTTGTTTCTTCTCGTTTTAGGACTAGTAAACCCCCAAAAAGCAAAAAAAAATTCCGTCTGTCCGCCGTAGACACCGTACGCAAAATAAAAAAATCCCTTCAGATATTAAGATGACATTTTTATGATAGGGGTGGTAGTGTGAGGGGGAGAAGTGGAGAGCATTTTAGATGAACAATTATGCTTTCTAGATCTGAGGAACCGCTTTTGCTAGGAGGTTGAAAGTTGGAACTTATGTGGTACTATAATCGTGGATACATTTGCAAAAAAATGGTTAATAGGGGTTGAGGGGTGTGCGAGTTAAGAGAAAAACAATGCGTCCAAAACGTTTGAAAGCTGGGATTGAATCATTCTAAAAATCTATATCTCCTCAACGATTGATGTCAGACGACTGAAACTTCGTAGTTGTCTTAAGGAGCTCGTTGCGAAAAATATGGAAAAAAATCGATTTTTTTTATTTCATACTATTTTTCTACACTCATTTCTGCACATCACAGAAAAGACTGCACTTTTGTCGGATAAACGGATAATTAATTTCAGTTTACATTATCTTTAATATTTTTTTTTCGGTTTTTTTGTCCGATAAACGGTAAATGCCTCAAATTCTGTTCTGAAGTGGGGGTCCTTTTTTATTTCTATGTTCTCTTGAAGAGTAGTGCTTTTTCAACTTTCGGTACACGTTTCTCAGTAACCACACACCGTAGAGTCTTAATTTTTTTTTCAATTTTTCGTGGTAATATTAACTAGTTTCATACATGAGCAAATTAAAATACCTCGTGAAAAACTATCATTTTTTCAAATATGAAAGAAGAAAAACTGTAAATAATTTTATTCATTCCTTTTTTCTTAAATATCTCGACTTCAAGTAAAATTTTTTTAATTTGCTTATGTGCTAGGCTTTTAAATACACTAAACAATAAGTGTGAAAAATTTGACTGTTCTGAGTTAAGTAGAAGCTGAGATTCAGGCACCGAAACATAACGCGTTTGGCCATACAAAATGTATGGGAGCTAGAAATTTGCAACGACCCCCTTAACAGATACTAGAAAGAGTTAAAAATTGTAAGGGAGTGGTCAAGGTGGGGTAAAAAACTTTGAATAACAATATATTTCGATTCAATTATCTCAGGAAGATAAAATTTGGTTTCTGTATGTAGAATTACTAGTGGATCATCTCAGCATTAAACACGTTTCGGACTCCTACCCATAAAATAATAAAGTTGCGCCCAGACTGTTGGCCGATTTTTCGCACATAGGTCCACTATCATAGAACTAAGTTTAAGTTCCAATTTTCAGCTTCCTAGCGGTTCTTGAGACCTAGAAACCAAAATGTTTCATCTAAAACGAAGAAATTTCCGTCAGTCCGCCGTATTTTCTTTTTTTTTTTTTTGCTTTTTGGGGTTTACTAGTCTTAAAACGTGAAAATGCAAAATTTTAGTGTTGCAAATTTTTTGGAAATTTCAATTCAAATTTCATATATTATTCAAAAATTTTAAAGTACTTTTTTAAAAGTTCAATTCAAATTTAAACCGTTGTATTTGAAAGTGGAATAAGTTTATTTTTTCATACATTGAAATATTTAAGGTTTTACGTTTGACATAATTTAAAAATATTGGTATACGTTAATATGATTCGAGTGATGTCTTAACACTGTAAACCTGTTAAATTTTATTATGCAATAATACAGTATAATCTCGATAATGTAAACCTTCAATAATTTTTCCAGTAATGTGAACTAGCATTTTTTATTTAAATGTCTCTTGTAATGTGCACGGTGGTAATTTTAGCGCCTCTATAATGTGAACATGGTTAATCTATAAAGTAACACTATGTTTATACAGGTCTGGGCGTTGATATATATTACGAACAAATGTACAAATTAGGTCTATAGACGTCTAAAAAGCATTCAACACTATCGGACAATCCAAAAAACTAATTTATTCAAACATGCCTCTACAGAATAGAATAGTATTTTTCTTTATAATTTTCAGAATTATTAAAAATAGCTTTGGTTTTCGAAAATTATGAATGGATTTTTGTTTTATGCTTAATGTACAGGAAATTTTAAATTTTGTTTTTTTCAATAAAATACATGCATTTATAAAGTCATCTACAGCATGTATTTTGCGTCTCCAATAAAGTTTCAATTAAGATTACATTATCGAGACTATACTGTAATTATTAAAATTGTTAAAGAACATAATTTTTTTTTAGCTCGAAATAGACTTATACCACTTTCAAAAATAACATATTATAAAAAAAAACAAAAGTGAACTTAAGTTCATATTTTTATTAGTTTTGACTTCATTAAAATTAACTTTTTAATGTCAAAAACAATAATTAAAAATACAACTTTTTTTCGTCCGGTGGACTTATTCCACTTTCGTAAAAGATATTCATAAATTTCATTTATTCATTTATATTTATTCAAAATAATTTTGAGTCAAATTTATTATTGCTTCATCGACTCAATATCAAAGCTATCATCAAGAAATTCAAATATGTAATGATAACGTCACCACTTTAACAAGCCAGCCAATCAATCGATAAGTATTTTATTATCTACATTAAAAGCAAACCAACTAAATTAATGGAATCTCGTTCCAAGATATTTGTCTTTCACTTTGACCTCGCCCTTAGCCTCACACTTTCAGTATCTTAATGAAATTTTCTTATCACTTGATTCGGTTTGATTGAAAAATCGAATAAGTGCAAAGATAACTAGAGAATGAGCATGTATTGTGTTATGGTTAATATTTATGAGTGCAACAAGTTGAATGGACTTAAATTGAACGAGACGTAACTATAGGGTTTTTCAATAGGAGCGCTCCAACTTTTTTCCAATAGGGACGGCGAACGACGTCATATTTTTTTTCATTCTCTTGACATTTATAAACTTCATTAGTATGCATTTCATGATGGACCGATACACACTTGAACAGTGTTTGCAAATTATCCAAATTTCTTATCTCTTATTGAAAACCCCTTTAAATATCTCAACCCCTATCAACCATTTTTTTTGCAAAAGGGTCCTCTATCATAGTGGCCTCCTAGCATAAGCGGTTTTAAAGATCTTGAAACCAAAATTTTTTCACCTTAAACGCTCCCTCTCCTCTCTCCGTACAGACCCACCCTCTAAAAGATATCACTCGTAGGGGTTCCCATTCAATAGGTACGCTCAAACTTTTTTTTTCAATAGGGACGGCGAACGACGCCATACTTTTTTTCATTCTCTTGACATTTATAAACTTCATTAGTATACATTTCATCATGAACAGCGTTTGTAAATTATCCAAATTATCTATCTGAATAATCGTTGGAGTGCTTTTATTGAAAAACCCTTTACATACTTATAGAATACACATCATTGTACTATTATCTATAAATACTATTTATGCAGAAATACATTCGGCTCATAAAATACTTCTGGCGCGGTTTTATAAACGATCGTAATCAGAACACTAATATTCTGTCTATTTCTGGTCTAGTTCTTGAATCTCAATGAGAGTTATAAACTTACATACTTACTATCCTTATATAGGTATGTAATAGGATAGGTATCACATCTGTAGATTTCCATATTAAAAGATCTTGTTTTCAGTCTTTTGTTTATCTACTTTATATGCATCAAAATTATTATTAAGCAAGTAATTCGAAACTGGTGTGATAAATGAAATGTAGAGTTATTAAACAAATTAACGTACAGAATTCTCCGTTTCTTCTATAAATGACACATGTATTTATTTATTTACATATTTCGGACATGATACTATGAAGGTATTCTTCGTATTTTTACTTTAAAGATTTGTCATGTTGCTAAGAATTTCTAATAATTGTAAAAAACTCAAATATACACTCATTACAATTAGGAGTTTTTCTATATACTCGTATTTAATTATCATTTTAAACTAGAAACTCACGAAACTCAACTAAACAAAATTTTTTCGTCCGTTCAAACAACATCTCCATCACTGAAAATGACATCCCAGTTGGTCGCTTGTCTCTTACGAGACATAATCTCGATGGTTTAAGCCTAGGAATCATATTGCTTATCTTTCTTCATACCTAGAAGAAATAGCAATAAAAACAAGTGCTCCCACCACGATATATTTGTAATGCAAAAAACAGCCGCATCACTCCGAGCGCTGCAAATGTCATCCGCGACTTACACGATGAAAATTAAATACGCGAAAAGTTACAGTTCAAGTTTTCTTCTCTAGCGCGGTTATAATAAAACGACACAAGTGTGATGTGAAGTGATTGGAAATCATGGAATGTGTCACTACGTTATTAGTTTTTTATATATATTATGATATATTAGCTGTGGTTTTTATTCCCGGTTGAAAAGCTCAAATAAAAATCGCTCGCGGTTACCAGTTTACGATATTCAAGCTTCATACCATTTTCGCTTGTCAATGTGTAAAAAGCTAGTACCTAGTTGGTAAAATCTGCGAGAATCTCGCAGATTTCTCGGAGACATGTCGCTCTGTCTGCGAGAATCTCCGAGACACTGTATGAAAAAAAATACACGTATCCGATACGATCGGTGCGCGTCTCGATACGGTGCGCATTTGTCTCGATACGACGTATGGAGACAAATGCGCACCGATTCTCGGAGACATTTCGGCGAAATTCGCGATAGCTAAAAATTTTATTGATCCGCGCCATCTGTTGTAGAGCACCAAGTGCACCAAGCGGCGAAGCTTTAAATATCGTAAATATCGTAACTATAATTTTTCTTACCCGAAGCTCCGGTCGAATGAACCGCGCTTGAACTGTTGGTAACCGCACTGTTGTTGTTTTACCGTGCAATTTTTTCGAGCTTTATGGTTAACCGGGAATAAAAAACACAGCTATTGCATTAAGGTAACTTCTCCCCTGCCTGCACGTTTCATTTTATAACCCCCTTTCTTATTTCCGCATTTGTCTCTATACCGTGTATTTTGTCCATAAGCCGTCTCGAAGAATCTCGCAGCAAGTCGAAATGTCTCCGAGAAATCTGCGAGATTCTCGCAGACGTGACCAACTGGGATTTCGTCGAGAAATGCCAGAATGCCGACTCTACACATATTCGCACTAACACACTTCAAAAATGAAATTTTAGCTAGTACAAAAACAGGCAGGAGTACCTATATTTTGAAAATTATCTAGCAAATGTTTGCTGGATAGCAAGTCTTGAGTAAGACATGGTTTGAAACCACAATAAAGCTTTCACTCTTTGAATGAAATAATAGGTGTGTTTTTTTCAACTGGATCAGATCACGATTGAAAAAAACGATGTGGCTCATCCCAAAAGCTAATTTAGCAGGGTTCACAATCCTGTTGTTAATGCCTAAGATAAATTGTCAGCAGGAAAAGTTTCGTATACTATACGGCGAAACGGAACTGTTTAAAGGTCATATAACACCCATGTATAGTTTTTGGCTACGAGATATGAAAAACTATCCAACCCCTGTACGCTGCTACCCCTTCAAACGAACCTGTTCTATCTGCTGGGTGCAAATATCTGCTACAAATGTTGCGAGTTGCAGGGCACCATCTCTGACAATATTGAAATAGTGACAATTTAAATAAGCTTTGGAGGGGAAATCTTATATAACATTTGATCCCATTTTGATGTTGGATCATCTCTTTGTTGTTGTTTTCAATGTAAAACGAATGATCTTGATCTTGATCCAGTTGAAAAAAACACACCTATTGTATCGAAAGTTAAAAAAATAATATTAGGTTCGTTTTTTTTCAACTGGATCATCCTAAAAGCTAATTTATCAGGGTTAACAATCCATTCTGTCTCTATCTTACACATGGACTTGCATTTCCGTACAAAATTAGAGTCACTGTATAAGAACTAACACAAACATCCATTATCTTGAGTACGGACAATGTGTGTTTCATTTGAAACCAGTACATTTAAAATTTTTTTGCAGTTGCCCGATTTTTCATTTTTATCTCCACTGAAGTGGATAAACGCTGTATTTAGTTGACATTTCATGAGACATATGTATCTCGATTCCGTGAAACGTTAATCAAAATCCATCTGCTACACGTATACACACTAAAACTATGCCATTTAAGAAACCTGCGAACTTTGGAGTTGGCAGGGTTCAAGAGTACTAAAAAGGAACCAAAAGCGGTCATTGTCCGTACTCAAGATAGTGGATGTTTGTGTTAGTTCTTATACAGTGACTCTATACAAAATGTATTAAGTTACCACGACTTTTCGATGACCATATTCTGCGTGTTGGGTTCAAATACCTGCTACAAATTAATTTTAGTGCTAAATCGCGTGGCGCCATCTGTGAAAATGCAAAATTAGTTGACATTTAAATAAGCTTTAAAAGCACAAAATTGATCCATCGATGATCCCATTTAAATTTTGGATCATCTCTTTGTTGTTGTTTTCGATGTAAAACGAATGATCTTGATCTTGATCCAGTTGAAAAAAACACTTATTATTAGAGAGATGGAATTCACGTTTGTAGTCATACAAATTACAGATTTTATGTCTATTGTTCGAACATATTAGTAAGTTTGAATGTGACACAACTTACAGCTTTTGTTTGAGGTAAATGACCGTAAATTGGTCAATGCTCCTGATTTCGTTACATTTCGTATTTTCAAAGGCAATAAGAATATACAATGCACCAACACGAAACAGTTATTTTATTCTGAATTTTGAGTTAAAGGTTTATCGAAATAAAAAACCTTTATATAAATTATGATATATTCACTAAATAGATTTGTTATTAAAAAACGACGTCAAAGAACTGCACCCGATGAATATTTCAGTGTCAGTTAAGCTAGTACTATATCCTAGGCACCCGACGCATTCGAATATACATTAAGGGAATGATCATTCGCATTGAGATTTAACATTGGCACACGTCTATCGGAATTTTATTCAATCTGTCAAAATATTATGGTTGTGGGAATGCTGAATAAAAGCAGGCATTTTTGCATTGGCACATGTAAGGAATGTACACATGAAATAAATAGAAAAATTTGGTGGGTGGTACACCTGATTTCCACTTGTTTCACTAGTTTCATGGTAGTTTCATAGGGATTGACGCTAGATGGCGTTGCGAGCGCTTGAACGAATTACCAATTTATCGGAATTACCATATCGGAATCGTTATTCGTCGAACGATGGAATGAATGACCAATTCGACAATTTCATTGTGACACAGATGCAGAATGATCATTCGACTAGCAATGATCATTAGACTAGCAATGATCATTCGATTGCGTCGTCTGCCTAGGGTATTACACTGCTTGACCATGTGGTCAAATTGCAGAAATAAGCAATGCTAAATAGCAAATTGCAATTATTCTCGCAATATCCGCTCTGTCAAATTTTATGTACGCAACAGTAACAGATAGCAATGAAGGGAATTATTCGCTAATAGTCAAATTAAAAAAAAAAAAAACATAACGCAGCCACGATCGGCTGCAAACCAATCGTATGATACTCTAGATGAAATTCTGAACTCCAATTTATATTTTAGTTGAAAATTCAAATTATTTTTATTTTGCCTAATATGTATGTATGAAATCCAGTGTTTCTTATAAAGTTTAGAGCTATTGATCTGTACCCATTTCAACTAATGTTTTTCATATTTGGTCGTAAGATGTTGGAGTTAGTGTAATTAGTATATAAAATTAAGGAAATACAGCAAAGTGAAAAATCTTATGTATACAACTTAAGGGCGCGAGAGTTGCAAACCAAAATCGAAAATTTCACCTAGATTGCTTTGATTTTTCTTCGAGAGCGTAAGAAATTATTCGTGAGCATCGGAAATTTAAATCTGAACGATTACGCACGATGTATAACGATTCAACCGTCTCAAGGCCCAAGTGAAGCGAATGTGTACGGAGCTATTTACGTGTGTGTGAGATGAATATTGTTGAGAAAAGGAATGTAGAAAAATAGCGAAAGTATGAATGAAAAGGAGCAAGGCGTACAATTTGATCGAAATTTCGTAAGAAAATTCATTCACGGGACATCTCGGGTTTTTTTAATTTTCTGTGGACGACGGATTTTTTGACATTCACCTTACATAGTACTATGTAATTTCCTGTAGGCACGAGAGATGTCTCCATTCATGTTTTTATATGTAATTGTAAACCAAAAGAAAATTAATTTGGATTCATTGAGTCATATGTACAATCGTCAAGAATTGCCAAAAATTACGAAATTTGTGGCCTGTGCCGATTCTTTCGATAAAGTTTTGTAGGTACATGAAGAATTAATTAAAAAAATAAAATGTAAATTCAATTTTTGTTTCTACCTCCCTTTTTTTTGTTAATTACAGTATGTTAAAAATTTTGCAAAAAATTGTGTCTGGGTCCTCTTTGAATATTCATTTTAGTAGTTTTTATCCTAGAATAATAAAATAGGGCTTATTTTAAAAGGTGAGGTTATCATAATATAAAAAAAATACGATTAAAAATTATCCTTGAATTTTTTTTCAAGGACAACGATTTTACCCTTGAATAAATGATAGAGTAAAATCAACTTGGGATTGGGCTAGATACATATATGGGCAACTCTTGAAATCATATATGTATTTATTTATCTATATCGAGTTTTGAGCAGTTTTCTCCATAGTCAAACAAATTTTTTTTTTCTCGTTTGTTGCGAATATTAGCAAATTTCACATATTTTTTTCCACTATGTCGTCGAGTAGACAAAAAATGGGGAATAGTGAAGTCAGAAATTTCATAATTTTTAGCGATTTTTGGTGACCCAAACTGAGATACATACATATGTTTGTACATAGGTACTTACAAACATATACCTATAATATAATTATCATTATGTTTTAAAAAAAATGTATCAATACATTATTTCGTTCTAATGACATAGAGTTTCTTTCTTCGATTTTCCTATTTCTGTTCCTATGTAAATTAAATTATGATGTAGGATTTATAATAATAATCAATGGCGCAACAGTCCAAATCGGGCCTACGCCTTGTAGTAATAATAGAGTTACTTCATTACGAGGCCAATGGAACACTAGGGGATGAAGTGGTCAGTTTCACGCTCGTACGTGATTATTACCCCGATTTTAACTCAGGTACTCGTTTACAGCTGAGTGCCGGTAGTCCGGGACCCAATCCTATCCTCGAAAATTACTTGCCGACAAGCAGATTCGAACCTGCTACCAGGTGCACCGAAGGCAAGTGCTCTAGCCACTAAGCCAACCAGACTACATATAGCAATTATACCTTTTTACAATTTAATTTAATTTTTAATTTACCTTCCCAAAAAATTGTTATCATATTTTTCTTTTCGATTTATTCGTTGTCCTATTTGTCATTGCGGAAGATAAATCTATCAAATACCTCAGGTAATACACGAAACACGATAGGACGGGGCTCGATCGCAATTCAAAAAATCTGCCAACAGTCTGGGCTCAACTTTATTATTTTTCAGGCAGAAGTTCGGAACGCGCTCAATTCTGAGATGCGGCGTAGGCTACTATGTGACTGAAAACACAACAAAAAGTTCGGGAAGCGGTTAGAATAGGGCGTAACATATGAATTACATAATTGGGTCAATATGACCGGGATGCAGTCTAGGGGTTGAAAAAGGAAAAAAACTCATAAGTAGGTGTTTATTAAACAAGCCCGTGGAAGTTGAAAGATATTCGGTACCTGATCAGACTTGAGAGATAGAAAGAATTCATGCAAAAGTATATAATAACATTACACCCCCTTAGGGGTCGAATTTCAAAAAATCTTGAAAACACTTTCTAGGTAGTCATATGGAGAGTCCGTAGAATAAAAATGAATTCAATATTTTAAAAGACCTAGTAGATATGAGGAAAATCATGGAAGAAAATGCTTTCTATTTTCTCTGATCATAATTTTTGCCCTCCTTCTGAACGCCAATAGATTTTCGATTTTTTTTCATCAGAATTACTTTTCTAGTTGATTTACATATACACACAAAGTTTCAACTTTCTAGCATAAGCCGTTCAATAGTTAAGAAAAACACCCTCCACCCCCGTACCTTACTACCTTTAAAAAACATTATATTTTTCCAACATGCCGCTACTATAGCTCTATCTAAAGACAAAGTTTAAGGTTTATATCATTACAAGTTCTTAAGATATAAGCATCGGAACATTTTCCTTCATACCCTCCCCCACCCTCACCCTCTACATCCACATCTCAAATTTTTTCTTATTAGAGTTCAATTAGCGCTACTCCTGGTAAAAAATCTAATTTCTAATTTTTGTTTTTAAAATTTTTTTTAAATCGTCGCCTCGCCGACGGGTACGGAAAGCAACGGAGGAGCTCCCACTTCCACACTCCTTGATCAATATTACTTTATGCAAATGGGTCTACTATCAGAGCTCTATAGCGGTTGCGGAGATCTAGAACCAAAATTTTCCGTTTAAAACGCTTCCCCCTCCTTCCCCTCACACCGCCACCTCTAAAAATTTGGTCACTTCAAGGATCCTACTCCGTCTATTCGTTGAAAAAAAACTCATTTTAATATCTCAAAGCATTTGGGAGCTACGAGCCTTCAAACGATTTTGCGTACGGTGGACGCCGCGCCATACGACGGACTGAAAATTTTTATTGCTTTTTTCGTGTCTACTAGTCATGAAACATCAAAAAAAAGTTTTTACTTAATTGAGTCATATTCTGGAAGTCGGTCTAAGGATTGAAAAAAGAAAAAACTTGAAAATAGGTGACTGTTAAACAAGCCTGTGGAAGTGAAAAGATATTCGATATCTGATCAGACCTGAGAGATATGGTAGAATTCATGAAAAAGTATAGAATCAGTTTACACCCCCTTAGGGGTCGAGTTTCAAAAAATCTCGAAAACACTTTCTATTTCATATGAAAAATCCTTAGAATCAAAATGAATTCAATATTTTGTAGTAGACCTAGTAGATATGACGAAAATCGTGAAAATATATGCATTCAATTTTCTCTGACCATTTTTTGGAAGGGGTCAACTTCCGAACGCCAATGGATATTCGAATTTTTTTTATCAGAACTCTAGTTAATTTGCATATACGAAACGAGTTTCAACTTTCTAACATAAGCCATTCTATACTCACGAAAAACACTCCTGTATAATACCTACTCCTGTACAAAATTATATTTTTACAACATGCCACTACTCTATCCAAATACCAAGTCTCAGCTTTATGTCGTTGTAATAGACGTGAATTTTTAGAAACATTCTTATCCCCTCCACTTTCATGCTTCAACGCCCCCTTAAAAAAATTTTCCTTTCAGCAGAAGAGAAACCAAATTTTATTTTTCTATTGCAATTGGTTCGAGATATCGTAACGAAAAAGTTTTCACCCGTACGTTACTGCTCCACTCATTCCGATCTATTCTTCTAGTGTACCTGCACATACTCAGTAAGTTTCAATTTTGTGGCATTAACTGCTTAGGAGATATGGATTTTAGAATGAATCGATCTCGACTTTTTTGCGTTTCGGACGCATCGGCGTACGTAATGTTTCGTATCTAATAGTCATGAAACGTGTTTAAAAAAATTTTAGGGTTTTTTTTTTAAATCGATAACACTACTGTGTGTATAGGCAAATCAACTAGAGAAGAAATTCTGATGAAAAAAAAAAAAATCGAATATCAATTGGTGTTCGGAAGGGGCGGCATTAAAAATGGTCAGAAAAATGGAACGCATATATTTTCACGATTTACTTCTTATCTCCTAGGTCTTTCCAAATATTGAATTCGTTTTTATTGTACGGATTCTTCATATAAATACCTAAAAAGTGTTTCCAAGATTTTTAGAAATTCAACCTCTAAGATGGTGTAAAGTGATTGTATACTTTTACATGAATTTTACCAATCTCAAAGATCTGATCAGATATCTTTTCACTTCCACAGACTTGTTTAATAATCACCTATTTTCAAATTTTAACCTTTTTCAACCCCCTAGACCGCATCCCAGAATATGACTCAATTTTGTAATACAATTTTTATTTGTGGCAGTGGCGTAAGTATTCTTGCGGGACCTTATTCTAACCGCTTGCCGAATTTTTTGTTCGGTTTTCAAGCACATAGTCACCTACACCGTATCTCAGAATTGAACGCATTCCGAACTTCTACCGAAAAATCACAAAGTTGCGCAGATTTTTCGTATCAATTAGTCATGAAACATGTAAAATAATTTTTCAGAGTAGCTAATTTAAAAAAAAAAAAATCAATAACAATATATGTAATGTACTGTTTTTTTTTAAATAATAAAGTGAAAATCGCACGCACACACACACACATTGCATACTTGCCTTCGAATCGTGTCTCGTCCTCGTGTGCTGTAGCGGCGTAGCGTTGTAGGATTCGAAATGGAGTGGGGAACGCCGTAATCTCTTTTCTCTCAGCGAATGTAACATGAAAACAAACACGCCAAAAAAAAATTCGACACAGCTACACGTCCGTACAGCTCGACCTCTGCGAGTGGTCTGAACAGAAAATTTGACTGAAAAATGTAGTTTGAAAAATCGTTGCAAAAATATTGTTATACTAACTTTTTTTAAGCTTTTTTAATTTAAGTTGCTTTAGAACACTTTGATAAAGTATTATAAGAAAAAACTAAATAAAAAAAAATGATTTTCATAGAAAATTTTAATAGTGAAAAACATGTTTTAAAAAAAAAAAAAAAAAAAACAGAGTTTTCAAAATGCATTATTTCCTAACATAAGTCAAAACGAAAAATTCTATTTGCTCCAAACAGAAGATTGATCTTTCTTAATTGAATGAAATTGAAAATAATGAAACTTACTTCAGAAATGTTTGCAAGATCGCATTGCCAACATGTGTGTTTTCAATAGTTTCGAAAACTTGCTTGACGTAATCGCTTATAATTTTTCTTATAACCACAATTTAAAAAAACTAATCTCCCATTTCATTTAAAAACATATCGTTAGTTATATTTATCCAAAAAGTAAAGACTTATCTTTTGCTGCTTTAGAGATTACGATAAGCCCGTTTGCATTATTTTCAACAAAAATGCTGTTTTGGTATACACGCGCCCTTAAAACTATTCTTAAACTAGAACTAATCTAATGCCGCAAGTCCACACGCGCCTTCACTCGCATTGACCGATGCGAGTTAGCGCGAATGCTTAGGCGCGTGTGGAAAGGGTCCTTGAACTTTACAGAAAAAAATTTGAATGAAAAGTATGGTAATGCTTCCATCCATTGTTTACGAAATGCATACTTCAGAGGCCTTTTTTCGCGCTGGGGTAGTGTCTTCATGCAATGCGAGTGAAGGTGCGTGTGGAAATGGCACATTAGTGCTGTAAGCAAATCCCTTTGAAACGCGTCCAAACAGTGCCAGAGAGACAAATCTACGCACATCTCAATTTCATGCGCGAGCTAACGCGAATAGGCGTTTTCCACACGCGCATCGCGCTAACTAGCATCGGTCAATGCAAATGAAGGCGCGTGTGAACTTGCGGCATAAGACTTAAATATGAACTAATTAGCTAAATAATCCTGAGATTAGTGGATTTTTCGATATCGAACTTCGATCAACAAATTTTTGATAAATGATGTTCATCTTGTCCTTCATTTTTGAAACATTTGCAATTTCATGAAGTTTCCGCGTGGAGAAATACCAGGGTCGGTTTAGCAATAATTTGAGGACTTTATTTTGGGCAATTTGCAATTTTTTTATATGGCAATTTGAGATGTCATGCCAAACTGGGACCGCATACAGAAATATACTTTGAAAAATTACCTTGTAGATAATAATTTTATTTTCAGTGTTTAGCACAGATCGGCGATTTATTAGGGGATATAAAACTCTAATCGTTACATTGATCTTGTCTCTAATTAAAGCGGTGTGTTTTTCAAAAGTCAGTGTCTTATCAAGAGTGACTCCAAGATATTTTGTTTTGTCTGTCCAAGGAATGTCTCTTTCTAGAATTGAGATGTTAGTCTGAGGTAGTAAACAGCCTTTTCTCTTTCTGGTGAAAAAGGTAGCTTGGCACTTTTCAGGATTGATTTTAAGTTTCCATTTATGAAAATATTCAGATAGTTCTGTGAGAGCAAGTCGTAGGTTGAGACTGATATCTATCGCATTATAACCAGTAGAGAGAACACCGGTATCGTCCGCGTACATCGTGACTTCACAATTGACTGGTATGTGAATATCAGAAGTATAAATGGTATAGAGAATTGGTCCGAGTACAGGGGCTCAATTCTCGAGTTCGTTCGAGATTGGTTTCATTCGAGATTTTCCATGATTTCCCAGATTGTCGAATGAAACGGCTCGGGTGGTATTCTTGAAATCTCACCGGCATTTCACCGGCGTCTCACGTTCGAGAATTGTCGAACGAAAACTAAGAGTGGTCTTTTGCGTTCGTTGTTTAGATGTCGTATACGACATTCCAGTGAAAGACAAAAAATGTCAGTTAATGGTTTTCTGAGTGATCATTTGTAAGTACTTAAGAATAATAATATTTAATGTAATTATGCATTATAAGAAAAATACTGAGTGGTATGATATTATATAATTATGATTACATTGCAGAAATAATGGGTGATATGATGAATAACGCAACGTTTTACTCATCCTGCGAGAACTTCACCAAAGAAACCGTCACCTATTCTTGATAGGTAAGGAGCTCTCAAAGTTATGTTCTTAACAATGCATAAATAAGCTTCAACTCTTATACATTTTGAAGGGGACTTTGGTTAATGACGCCGATCCTGCATGCTCCGGAAGGCTCTCCGGAGGAATATTTCTGCAACCGGTTGACAACAGTGCGATCATTGAAAGAGTAAATGGGATATTAAAGATGAGATTTCGATGCTTGCTGAAGCATAGAGTTCTCCACTATAGCCCGGAGTCTGCTTCGAAAATAGTGAATGCATGTTGTGTATTGCATAACATGTGCATTGAAAATAACGTGCCGACTGCTGGAGGCTGAAGCTGAAGAACAAGACCATATTTTAGACTTTGGGATGAACGCGGTTCATGAAAGTACCAGTCAAGAAAATATGTCCCGCAATAATCCTGATCTTCAGGCCGGGATGCAAGCACGGAATAAAATTGTTCAGTATTTATGGAGGCGACGCGATTTACGGATGTAAGATTTACAATACAAATAGAAAATTTCGTGAAGCATAAATGTGTTTCAAATGAATAATAAGAAAATAATAATTATTAAATTAATAGTAATATATTATTCTTATTTCATATTAGCTGTGAAATCAGCGATTTTTTCTACAGCTGTAGCCATTCTTTCCATAGCTGCAGTCTGTTTCTCATGGAAAGCTATTTTGCGCTCGTAATATTTCTGTCGATTATTACAATCGCGCTCAGAAATTTCCGCCATCGTTTTTCCTATTTCAACAGACTTGTTGAGTGTGGTTGACGAAAGACGTTTTTTCCCCACTGCGGGAGACTCTATTTCGTCGGGGCGCGGCCGTTTTGATACAGGCTGTATTATTGTAGTCGAAGTTGAAGGTTCATTCGAAGGAGCTTTAGTCAGTGATTTGGTGACACAAAGTTCTTCAGTGTCTTCAAAGTCCTGTAACATAACGAGTATAGTTCGGTAATTGCCTTGTTAAACATTTTTGTCTATAAACTTACGAATTGAAGTTTCGTTTCCGGAACGTTGATTTGACCGGTGATACTGCTTTCAGCCACATGAGTAATCACAGATTTCTCGAGTGCAGTCATTTTTTCCTTAGACGGAGGGCCTCCTCTAGTTTCTCCTCGGTAGCGTCGGATGTTCGCAGCTTTTTTTTTGCGTTGGATTTCATGTCGTGACAACACTAAACATCAAAAATAAAATGAATGTATCGAAAAAATGCAATTTATGTCATTCACAAATCAGAAAATAACGCATATTATATATTTTTTACTTTAAAGCCTTGTACTAACTACAAGCGAAACGACATTTGTTATATGGAAAATTTCGTTTCGCTGTTAGTTAGTTAATACTAGGCTTTAGTAACAAGTTAAGAGTAAAATAGATGTAACAAAAAACAAAACATAATAAGGTACAACTACTTACTTTGCGCCATTTTTTCACATGGTGTTACTGCTCCTTGCACTTTGTTTTTTAATTCATCTGCAATCCGAGCCCACACTTGCTGTGAATGTTTTTTTTTGTAAAATCGTTTGTAAATTTTCCGGAAATCAATTCCGGATGAGAATTAACTAGAGCAATCAGACGCTCTTTCTGCTCTTCACTGATATTATTTGTTGTCGCACTCTCCATCATAATGGTCGCTCTAAAAAAAAATTACAGGAAAAAAAGAGGGAAGACCAGTGCTACCGCGATGCAATTTTTTGAGGTAGCAGAATCTGCTACTTTTTTCAAAAAAGAGGTAGTAGACATCGAATTTTAATAATGATACAATAAATAAGCTTAACATTGAACGTATAGTAATGTAAAATAATAATGGGTTACAATATTGTGCTGTTTTCAATTTGATTTTCGAGAATTATCGCAAAAACGTATTGTTTCATGACTTGAAATAGTAGTGCAGTAAATAAATTGAAATTAAAAAAAGGTAGTAAATCTGCTACATATGTAGTAAAACGGTACGCTGGGGAAGATCCACAAAATTTAGTTGATCTAACAAAGCAAAAATATATCTCACTTAAAAGAAGTACTTACCCCAAGTAGTGTTAAGCTTGTATTACACTGTATAACCACGCTGTCAAATTGCAGTAATATGCAATGCGAAGTAGGCGAATACAAATAAATCTCACTGTGAGATGTATTTGTATTCGCCTACTTCGCATTGCATATTACTGCAATTTGACCAATTGGTCATACAGTGTAATACTAGCTTAAGTGTTCAAAATATTAACTAAAATATATGACGTAACGACTATGCAACTTATTAAAGTAAACACTCAAGATTAAAGTAAACTCAGATTTCTTGTCCGAAGGAAACTAAATAACTAAAATTTGGTCCGAACGAATCACAGGCTCTTCATTCCGTCTCAAAAAACGAGTTATCAATTTCATTTGGAAAAACCATGTCCTATATCCGTCTGGCGCTGTCTCGTACCTATTCATTGTCCCATTTTATGATAAGACGGACATTTCAAAACATTATACCTACATTGGGAATTCCCATTTCATGGTGTTGTGTTTAAGGCCTTGGAAGGACTATTTCGACTTGAAAAAGTCAAAATAGTCGAAAGGAAAAAGAAGGTTCGGGACAGAAGGGCCAATTCCACCTAAGTCCGAATTGGTGGCTGAGTTCAGCTGGTGCGACGCTCTTGCTGGCGGCCGGGACTAGCTACGGCAGTGTGGGGGGGTACTTGCTTAAACTCAGGCCATTAAACCCTAGACCTGGACAACAAAAATTGTAAGCGCCGACTTATCCAAGGGTAGGTAAAAATTGGGATTATTTTCCCAATTGGTCGTGAAAGACCAAGAAGCGGTTGGATGGCGCGGCTCCGCGATTTGTCAGGGCGCTCTGGTGTTAATAGCGCCCTGCTCTGCCCACCCTACCTCAGCCACGACTGTCCTTATAACATTTTTCGCGTCGTGGCCCCTTCTTGAGGTTCGGGGTTAAGGAGCTAAACGCTCGGGTTCACTTTTAAAATTTGGCCTTTAGCCTTTAAACATTATGGAAACTAGCCCTTCAGATAAGGCGAGAAAGAAGAAACATATGTAACATATGTCAGAAAAAAAATCAAATACTGGAAAAAAATAAAAAAAAATGAATAAGAAAAAAAGTTGGACTCACCCCATTATCCTTTTGATGCGGCCGCCTTTTTGTTTTACTTGGCCCTTTTCTATCTCCTAGTACCTGAGCTCCTAATTTATTTTTTTTTTCCTTATCCTAATAATTCCTGTTCACTAATATTTCAAATTCCTCAATATTGCATATTACCTAGTATTGCATATTCACTAATATTTCAAATTCCTCAATATTTCATATTACCTAGTATTGCATATTCACTAATATTTCAAATTCCTCAATATTTCATATTACCTAGTATTGCATATTCACTAATATTTCAAATTCCTCAATATTTCATATTATTTCCTAATATTGCATATTCACTAATATTTCAAATTCCTCAATATTTCATATTATTTCCTAAACTCACTCTTTTTCTTCATTATATCTTATTCTTTTTTTTTCTTTGTGGCCTTTAACTCAGATGACCAGTAAACGACCATGTTATGTTATTTAGTACTAGAAATCAACCGTTGATCGTTCTCCAAAGTTCTCGCTTTGCTATATAAAACGTAGTTGATCCTTTGCGGGTTTATTCATTCGTTGATTGCACTTTTTTTTTTTTTTATAATAACTGTTCATGTATATAAAGCACTTTATGTACTTTTTTAAACAATTAGATTTTTGATACGTTAATTCGACACCTTAATCAATTTTGGTTTATCTAGTTGGCCTCGAATCAGTTCAACTGCTGCGCTTAAATTAGGCGGCATTCACTTTTCAACATCCACGAAATTTCCTCAAAACTCGGTTAAAAATACGCGACAAACTAGGAGCGCACCGAATAAGACATGAAATCAACTTGCAGGTCGCCATTTTTCTTTTCTTTAAATCTTTTACACGCATTCACTGCTCGTTTATACGCACTTCGGTGGAATTTCTAACAAAATTCCGATTTTCCGGGTCCTGCTTTAAAACTTCCACGAAAACTCTTCAGGCTAGTGCAAAAAGGAAACGATGCCTTGAAAAAAAACCACTGTCGCCACCAACAAAAGAAATACGTTCGCTTTCAAATACACCCGAAAAAAACTCCCAACTTTGGACAAATTCGAGCTTCATCGCTCCGACCCGCGGAAATCCGACGAACAAAATCCTTCCTTTCACTCTTCCCCCCCCCCCCCCCCCCCCCCCCCCCCCCCCCCCGACACTCGGTTTCAAGAAAAAACTATTACACCACTCTACAGAAGCGAACCGAAAATTCAATCGATCGATCGATCGGAAATTAATTTACAACGATAATTCACGCCCGGTCCAGTCATCGAATTCTTTTATTCTCATCAAGTGAGAGTGAACAATTCCCGAAAGACTTTTGTATTTCCCGCGATTATATTTTCTAAGACGCCGCGGTAAGCACACCAGAGCGTATCGCCCGTCAAACACCAACTCGCCGATCCGTTTTTCGTCCATTCCCCCATGCAAACCGAATCCCCTCAAAAAAATTCCGCTCATTTCGAAACAAGAATTTTTTTGTTCCTGCTCGAAAAAATGCGATCCAACCACACAGCACGAACCAACGATACCCCCGCAAAATCCAATTTTTCGTCTCGCTCTTCAACACCCAGCGGTTTTGCATTGCCAAACATGGTATTGGAATTTTTAAACCAAAAAAAAATTCTTTTGTTTCGTTGGGTCGGTGCAGTTACAGCTGTGATCACAATTCCTGGAGAAATTGAATTCTGATCACAGCTGTAACTGCCCAGCAGGAATCGTGCTGCGGTTTTTTTTTTGGGCGACACTCAGTAACATAGGCGGTTCGCCGTTGATTTTCAACGCCGAAACGACTACAAAAAGTTGTCGCGTTGCAGAGTCTCGTGCGCACGACTGAGTGCCGGGCAATCGGTGTTGTACCCCTCGGATCACTGCCTCAGATCCTTGGAGTGGTAAGTTCCCAGACGTTTGCCTCCTAGATCCTCCAATTCGTATCGTGAGTTACCTAGCACACGACGAATCCTGCACTTGAGGAACTTCTTTGCCAGCTTGGCGTTATAGTTCTGCGCGGCTGTGGACAAGGAAAAATTTCTTCGGAATACCTCCTGTCCTACACAAAATTGTGTTTTAGCAGCACGCAGATTATAACGCCTGCTGCTGTCCTCATGTGCTACCCTTATTTTCGTCTGCGCCAGTTGTCTCACGATAGGAATTCCCTCCCGAGGTCGAAGCTGCACATTTGACTCCCCCAACGCTCGCAAATGCTTCAGCAGTTCGTAGTCCTTCCCGTGCAACATCATGTGATTCCCAAACAAAACCTGATAAGGAGAAAATCCAGTGGCTTGGTGGAGTGAGCTACGAAGAGCACATCCAATTTTGCTTAGACTCTCATCCCATCGTGTTTGGTCATCAGTGATGAATGCTCGAATTCCGGCCAGGATAGACTGATTGACACGTTCCGAAGCATTCGCTTGCGGTGAGTAGCTCGGGGTGTACAGGTGCTTAACTCCGTATTTGTTCAGCATGGAGTTAAACACATTCGACCTAAATTGAGAGCCGTTATCGGAGAGGATCGTCTCAGGTGTTCCAAACGTATGGAAGACCTGCCCCTCCAAGTAGTTGGTGATCTCTTCGGCAGTGATCCGCCCCAAAGGATGTAGAAGTGGGAACTTGGTTAAGTGATCCAAGACGATCAAGATCGCGATCTTACCCCGTTTGGTACGCGGATATGGTCCAAGTACGTCGATGTAAAGGTGTTGGAATGGCTGATCAGTCTGGAAAGGTTCTCCCATTGGCGCTCGTAGAGGTCTGTTCGGGGACTTTGTCTCTTTACAAGTGTCGCACGCTAGAACGTAGGTGCGTACTTGTGTAGCCATTCCGGGCCAGTACAAAAATCGTCTGACTCGCTCTAGCGTTTTGGCATAACCACCATGGACCGTGGTGTCTGCCTCGTGCGCCTGAGCGATCGCAGCTGACGTAAGACTTGATGGAATCCATAATTTCCAGGCTCTGTCTTCAGCAATCGGGTCACCGTTGTGAGGCTCTGTGCGCTTATACACGAAGCCGTCTCTCACGCATACGTCAGGAAGCCGATCGGCGTTCGCATCGACAGTGGACACTAATTCTTTGTATTCCTTGCCAGAGAATTCTGGAGAATCCATGTCCACCATCGGTGCCACGTCGATCAGCGCATTTAATCCCTCTTCGTATACACGAGAGAGAGCGTCGGGTACAACGTTCAGGCTCCCTCTTCGGTGCTCGATTGTGAAGTCGTAACCTTGGAGTTTTAAACTCCATCTTGCCAACCGTCCTTGTAGGTCTTTCTGCGACATGAGCCATTTGAGACTTGCGTGATCCGTAATGATTTTGAACGCAGTCCCTTCTACATAGGCTCGAAATTTTTTCACGCTCAACACAGTTGCATAACACTCGAGTTCGGTTACGCTGTAGTTGCGTTGAGCGGAAGTGAGCTTCTGTGACATATACGCCACTGGAGATTCCGATCCGTCGTCGTTTTCCTGAAAGAGAACGCTACCCACCCCTGATTTACTAGCGTCGCACTGGATTACGAAAGACCTCTTAAAATCAGGATTGATTAATAAGGGGGCTTTCGTCAACAAGTCTTTCACTACTAGGAAGGAAGTTTGTGCCTCTGTAGTCCAAGCAAACTGGTTGGACTTCTTAAGAGTGTCTGAAATTGGTGAAACAGTCGCAGCAAAGTTGGGAACGAATCGTCGATACCAGCCTGCCATACCAAGAAAGCGTCTAACTTGACGTGCGGACTTAGGCGAAGGGTAATCGACGATGGCTGAAACTTTGTTGGGATCAGTTTTCAGGCCTCCTTCTCCAACGATGTATCCGAGATATTTCACCTCTTTCAGACAAAACTTGCTCTTGTTGACGTTAATGGTCAAGCCAGCCTTTCGCAAACATTCTGCGACTTCTGCCAATAAAACCAGATGTGAATCGAAATCCTCAGAAATTAACAGCAGATCGTCCAAATATACGAATACCTGCTCCTTCAGCTCGGGTAGGATGACTTTGTCCATCAAACGACACATCCTTTGCGGCGCGTTGCATAACCCAAAAGGCATGCGCGTGTAGTGATATAGAGGCCGGCCAGGAATGGTAAACGCTGTATACTCCCTGGATTTGTTCTCGAGAGGAATCTGCCAAAAGGCGTCTTTGAGGTCCAGGCTAGTAATAAAATTGGCTCGCGGCAAACGACTTAAGATACCATCAATGTGTGGTAATGGATAAGCATCCTTCTTCGTCACACTATTGACTTTGCGCGAGTCCAAACATAACCTGACCTTGCCTGGCTTCCTCACGAGAACCACAGGCGAGCTCCATGCACTCTGGCTGGTCTCTATAACGCCAAGTGCCCTCATGCGATCGATCTCGTCATATAAGAGTTTTTGGATCGCAGGAGACACAGGATAATGTCGCTGTTTGATGGGACTTGCATCACCAACGTCTATACTGTGTTGTTCGACGTTGGTGGATGGAAATTTGGACTTTACCATTTCCAACCTCTTTACATCTGTGGGCGTTAAATGGTGGGCATCCGGAGCTATCAGTTGCGATGCAGTATCGGGAGTATCGACCGCGCTGATAATGCTAGGAGCTAGTTGGAATGATCGCCAGAAATCTACCCCTAGGTACAATTTCTGCGACAGGCTCGGCACGATTTATAGTGTAATGGGTTTGGTAATACCACGAAAAGTAATATCGGTAGTTACTGTGCCCAATACCTTTTGCGCTGCACCATCAGCGGTCTTCACCTCCTGACAGACCGGTCGATAATTCACCTGTGCATCTCGGAGACGTTGTAAAGCGTTTGCTCCCAGGCAACTGATGCTCGCCCCACTATCGAGGAGTCCTTCAACGTCCACTCCGTACAAGGATACCATGGCGTACGGACGTATGTCCAACGGATTGGTAATGATGGTAGAGAGGATCGCTTTCTTTTTTTCACGCACCATCCTCCAGAATGTACGAAGGCGCAAGATTGACTTTTTGCGACCGGATCCACTCGTTAGTGTTGATGCGTGATCAACACTTGCGACTGAAGTAGGCGCAAAAATTCGCTCTCGAGCCTCCATATATTCCTTTAGCCGAAGGTGGTATGGCTTGAGAGGATGGTGGGAATGTCGTCTTGGATGTTCTTTTGCGATAAAGGCATCTTCAGGCCGGGAAACAGCCGGCTCCGTTTTATCGCTTGGTCTCGTTAATAATTTGACGTGCGGAGTATTTAATGCAGAGGAATTGGGTAGGGATGATTTTACGCTAAAAGGATGGGAATTGGGTTCAGAAAATGTTGTAGGTAGGGTATTAAAATTTGGAGGGGTATTTGTAGGGGTTGAATAATTGGGTAAAGTTTTTTTATTTGGGAGTTCTGAGTGAAATTGGGAATTGAAATTAGGGTGTTGACTGAGTGTAACTACTGCTGTCGGGATGCAGTGTTCGGACGGGAGGGACCCGCTGTCCTTCCGTCCCTTCGGCCGTTTCCCACCTTGCAATGGATGCAGTTGGGCTTTAGAACGTCAGCCCGCCCACATCCATAGCAGAAGATGCCTTTCGGTGCTTCTTCACACTCACGGTAGCCGTGACCATCCTTTCCGCAGTTCCAGCAGGTCAAAGACTTGGATAGGCCGGCCACTTCGTCGGATTCGGTCTCCGCTACCACTTCAGCCTGGGGATCGCCAATCTCATGTATTCTTCCCTGCTGCCAAGAACTTGCCCGCGTAGCCTTCCGCACCTCCTCTACGCGGTTCACAAGATGACGCAACTGTGTCATATTGTGAACCTCGTAGAAGCACATCTGTTGCTGCGTACTCGCCAGCAAGTTCCCGCGCACCAGATCGACAAATTCGCCCTCTAACATGGGATTGCGCAATAATGTTCGGAGTTCCGTCATATCCTGTTCAAATAACAGGAACGGCTCGTTCGGCGTTTGGCGTCGCCCCAGCATCCGCCTGCGCACTTCCCAGTCTGAACTGCGCTCGCCCCAGGCTTGAAGGAAGGCAGGTCTCAGGACTGACCAATGAAGGTCTGTGATAGAACGCCTCCAGAGCCAGTACCACTGGTTGGGACGCCCGTCCAACAATAGGTGGAAATTCTGGGCTAACAGGTCCATTCGGCCGCCCAGATCTCCCATCGCTAAAGCTTCGGCCCTAAAAACGAGTTCTTCCGCTCGCAATGAATGGCTGTCTCCATTGAAGCGTAGTCGCCAGTGCCGGATTGGACTACCAGAGTTGCGGTATCTTACATTAGGGCCGTTGCCATTGCGATCGCCAATCTGGGCGGTCGCATGGGCCGGTCGACCCCGAATTCGCACGTATTCATCCTGTGCTTCTCGACGAGATGGTGGTGGTGGTGGTGGCAACCCTGCGTTTAAATTGGCTCGTGGTTGTTGCTGAACCAATTCCTCCCGCAACACTGTGCGTATTAGCCGCACCAAATCATCCACTCCCAAAGAATTTACTGACACCGGCGGCGCGGATACTGACGCTGGCCGCGGTTCGTCTCTCACTTCTGCCCACCTCACTCTTTCCTCTCTCGCCACCCTGTCTGTCTCCGTCTCCAATGTAACTATCAGGTCAGATTCAGGTACTATTGATCCATCCGGGGCATACAAGGCTCGGCCGCCACCTGTCTCGGGTGGTACATCTAAATTTAACCTTCTAGGCGACATACCATCTCTTTGAGTATTCGCCTGTGACTTCTTTTTGCCGCGAGTCAATGGGCCTGGATTAGCGGACGCGCCCTCTACGCCCAAGGTGGACCAATAGTCCTGAGGACCCAAATATCCCCGACAATTCGGACAATTGTGGTTGTCCACGATCCACAACTCCAAACATTCCTTGTGGAATCGGTGGCCACATTTCGTACGCACCTCACCTTCTGCGTCTATTGGCTCCCTACAGGTGGTGCAAATTCCATTTGAGCCCGTCGGCGAGTGTAACAGAGACATGGTTGGTGGTCGAGTTCGAGAAGAGGAAAAAAAAATATCGATTGGATGGCTGTGACCGAGTGATAAAAAAAATCAAAATTTAATCGAATGGATGTGCAACTTGATGGATGACTGCTTGCACGCATGAACATATGATCGTGTGAACGACAGATCGAATGTATGTATTCCGAAATTACGAATGAACGATAAAAATGAAATTTTGAACGTATGAATACTCGATTGTGTGAATGAACTCTTGTACTAATGAGTGATGAATAAAAAAGATTAATCGAATGAATGGGCAACTCGATGAATGACTGCTTGCATGTATGAACCAATGACTGTATGTATGTTAGAACGACTGTATGTAGTACGAAAAAGAACGAATGAATGATAGAATGAACGTTTAATGTATGACCTCAAAAAATAAAAGCAAAATGAACCCTCGCGTCGTCGCAACCTTTCCCCTCCCCTCTATGCAGAACAAATCGCGAAGCCGAACTTGATCTTTTCCGACCCCTCGGGAAAATCTGGAACGCGATAAAAATTTTCAATAAAAAAAAATTTGGGGAAATCTAGCAAACAAAAATCAAAAATCAGCAATAAGAAAAAAAAATCTACGTTAAAATTTTAGTCAAAAGACTTATCAAAAAAATTTAAGTATAAAAAAGGAACTCTACGTTATTTCAAAAAAAAAATATTCTACGTTACAAAGGAACTCTAAAAGGATGGATAAGGAAATAAGGTACTTAGCAAATTTTCGACGATACCTTTTCCAACCAAACTCACCAATTTTTCGCAAGCATGATTCCCAACTGTCTGACGACACGCCCGCTAAGTCAGGGCATGCCCAGCACTCAGTTGGGTACTCACGAACCAAAAGTGGAATGGCAAAAAAAAATAAAGTCTGACCCAACTTACATCAAATCAGTCTTGCATACAGACAATGTTTCCCTTTCCTATGGAACCGAGTTGGCGCCTAAAGGTTGCCAAAACGGTTCGTCGATAGGATCGTTCCACATTGTCTCCATCCAAGATCAATAAGATGGTTTGCTGATAAAACTCAGAAAAGTTTGTACACTTAGGCTTTTGTAGCCGTTCAGGCGAAAATACTGTCGCAGAACGACGAAATTTAAGACCTTTTTGCCCATCAACTTTTTGCACGGAATTTTTCAGAGCTCGCGCGTGTTGATGGGCTACGCTCTGTGCACGTAGCGTAGCTTAGGCTAGCCCCACGTTGGGCGCCATTTGTTGTGTTTAAGGCCTTGGAAGGACTATTTCGACTTGAAAAAGTCAAAATAGTCGAAAGGAAAAAGAAGGTTCGGGACAGAAGGGCCAATTCCACCTAAGTCCGAATTGGTGGCTGAGTTCAGCTGGTGCGACGCTCTTGCTGGCGGCCGGGACTAGCTACGGCAGTGTGGGGGGGTATTTGCTTAAACTCAGGCCATTAAACCCTAGGCCTGGACAACAAAAATTGTAAGCGCCGACTTATCCAAGGGTAGGTAAAAATTGGGATTATTTTCCCAATTGGTCGTGAAAGACCAAGAAGCGGTTGGATGGCGCGGCTCCGCGATTTGTCAGGGCGCTCTGGTGTTAATAGCGCCCTGCTCTGCCCACCCTACCTCAGCCACGACTGTCCTTATAACATTTTTCGCGTCGTGGCCCCTTCTTGAGGTTCGGGGTTAAGGAGCTAAACGCTCGGGTTCACTTTTAAAATTTGGCCTTTAGCCTTTAAACATTATGGAAACTAGCCCTTCAGATAAGGCGAGAAAGAAGAAAAAAAAAATTTTTTTTTTCCTGTAACATATGTCAGAAAAAAAATCAAATACTGGAAAAAAATAAAAAAAAATGAATAAGAAAAAAAGTTGGACTCACCCCATTATCCTTTTGATGCGGCGGTTTTTTTGTTTTACTTGGCCCTTTTCTATCTCCTAGTACCTGAGCTCCTAATTTATTTTTTTTTTCCTTATCCTAATAATTCCTGTTCACTAATATTTCAAATTCCTCAATATTGCATATTACCTAGTATTGCATATTCACTAATATTTCAAATTCCTCAATATTTCATATTACCTAGTATTGCATATTCACTAATATTTCAAATTCCTCAATATTTCATATTACCTAGTATTGCATATTCACTAATATTTCAAATTCCTCAATATTTCATATTATTTCCTAATATTGCATATTCACTAATATTTCAAATTCCTCAATATTTCATATTATTTCCTAAACTCACTCTTTTTCTTCATTATATCTTATTCTTTTTTTTTCTTTGTGGCCTTTAACTCAGATGACCAGTAAACGACCATGTTATGTTATTTAGTACTAGAAATCAACCGTTGATCGTTCTCCAAAGTTCTCGCTTTGCTATATAAAACGTAGTTGATCCTTTGCGGGTTTATTCATTCGTTGATTGCACTTTTTTTTTTTTTATAATAACTGTACATGTATATAAAGCACTTTATGTACTTTTTTAAACAATTAGATTTTTGATACGTTAATTCGACACCTTAATCAATTTTGGTTTATCTAGTTGGCCTCGAATCAGTTCAACTACTGCGCTTAAATTAGGCGGCATTCACTTTTCAACATCCACGAAATTTCCTCAAAACGGTTAAAAATACGCGACAAACTAGGAGCGCACCGAATAAGACATGAAATCAACTTGCAGGTCGCCATTTTTCTTTTCTTTAAATCTTTTACACGCATTCACTGCTCGTTTATACGCACTTCGGTGGAATTTCTAACAAAATTCCGATTTTCCGGGTCCTGCTTTAAAACTTCCACGAAAACTCTTCAGGCTAGTGCAAAAAGGAAACGATGCCTTGAAAAAAAACCACTGTCGCCACCAACAAAAGAAATACGTTCGCTTTCAAATACACCCGAAAAAAACTCCCAACTTTGGACAAATTCGAGCTTCATCGCTCCGACCCGCGGAAATCCGACGAACAAAATCCTTCCTTTCACTCTTCCCCCCCCCCCCCCCCCCCGACACTCGGTTTCAAGAAAAAACTATTACACCACTCTACAGAAGCGAACCGAAAATTCAATCGATCGATCGATCGGAAATTAATTTACAACGATAATTCACGCCCGGTCCAGTCATCGAATTCTTTTATTCTCATCAAGTGAGAGTGAACAATTCCCGAAAGACTTTTGTATTTCCCGCGATTATATTTTCTAAGACGCCGCGGTAAGCACACCAGAGCGTATCGCCCGTCAAACACCAACTCGCCGATCCGTTTTTCGTCCATTCCCCCATGCAAACCGAATCCCCTCAAAAAAATTCCGCTCATTTCGAAACAAGAATTTTTTTGTTCCTGCTCGAAAAAATGCGATCCAACCACACAGCACGAACCAACGATACCCCCGCAAAATCCAATTTTTCGTCTCGCTCTTCAACACCCAGCGGTTTTGCATTGCCAAACATGGTATTGGAATTTTTAAACCAAAAAAAAATTCTTTTGTTTCGTTGGGTCGGTGCAGTTACAGCTGTGATCACAATTCCTGGAGAAATTGAATTCTGATCACAGCTGTAACTGCCCAGCAGGAATCGTGCTGCGGTTTTTTTTTTGGGCGACACTCAACAATGGTTCAAAAGTAGTTCAGGTAGTTAAAAAGTACGATGTCTGTCTCCGGCCATAAAAATCTGAATTTTCTTAAAATTTTAAAATCCCGCCTTTTTTAAACTTCAATCTTTCCATTGAAATCGTTTGCTGATTGGTTGATATTAAAAAAGAGCTACTGGGCAATACTGCTTTCCAGTAGTATACGAGATACTGTTCGAGAGTCATCTCGAACGATCTCGAGAATAGCAATTTTCTGTTTCGTTCGACTCGATCGTTCGAACGTCTCGAATGTTTACTCGAATCTCGAACGAACTCGAGAATTGAGCCCCAGATCCCTGAGGTACTCCTACTTCACTCGTCTTTATTGTTGATAGAGTTGGATTAACTTTGACTTTAAATTATCGTTCAGAAAGAAAACTTAAAATGATTTCAGTTAGGTATGGGGGAAAATTGAAATTTATTTGTTTATATATGAGAGCGTCATTCCATACTGTATCCTGTCCTGAACCCTGCTTGCAAGTCGATTGACTAAACCTGTGGATTTTTTGATTCAATACCTCTAGTTACCCGTACCAGCGGATGTACAGTACTGTGAAGAGCTCTCAATCCAAATTGTTCGCTAGGGAGAATATTGTTATCATCGAGAAAATTTACTATCTTATCCTTCAATATTCTTTCAAAGATTTAGTTGGAAATATTTCAACAGTTATTATATGACCTTTTATTTACAGGTTGCAACTATTGTATAGTGGCTACGCGATTTCTTGAGTTATAGTGATTTTTATAAGTTAAGTTAGGACATTTTATATAATTTTTGTATCGTAACTACATGAAGGACTTATGGGATATTTTTCATATTAATAGTTTCAGCTGCGACTATTATAAAATCAATGTGTACACAATTTCAAAGTCGTAACTTAAAGCGTTCTGAAGTTATCGTTCAATATTGGTGAACACGTGTTTTAAGGTCTATTGCATGACAGCTACCCGAAGGAGTCGACGGATGGCGCTAATTAATGAACTCAGCCTTGGTTTTGATACAAAACTAATTCTTGTAAAATTATGTATTTCTGCTTGAACTCATACTGGAGTTATAGTGAATTCTGTAACTTGCATATATTTTTGGGGGACTTTTGTAGGCTCCTACACGAGGGACTCATTCGATTTGCATCATATTCAGAACTTTTGCTTCAAACATTCTAAACTTTAAATACACAAAATGTCAAATCCCTAACTTGAAGCATTCGAAAAATAATTTTGAAAACGTGTTTTAAGGAGTCTTGTGTGGGAGGTTCCCGAAGGAGTAGAAGGATATCACCCATTAACGAACTTAGCCTTACTTTTTCGATTTTACAGGTGGTGACAAAATTTCAACTTCCTACGTCAACGCGGTTGACGTGCAAACGGACGGACAGCAAACGGATTTGGAATTTTTGGCCCCAAATAAACACAAAATATTATATAAATTTGTTTCGTCCGAGGCTCGGTTCTATGCGTTACAAACTTTTCGGGCTGGATTAAACTTCATCTAGAGTATAATTAAACAATATACATATTTTTTAATATGATGTTTGGTGACGTAATTCGGTATCGTAGAAAGTGTGCACTATGACGAAATAAACATTTTCATATCTTTTGAATTCTTAAGTTCGTCACAAGCTTTATGTAACCATAAAGATTGAAACTCCCTATAGAGATTCAGAACAAAATGTTTGGGAAAAAACTTATAGAAAAGAAGTTGTACCGCAGCAGAAGAGACTACTAAAAATAATTTTGGTATTAAAAAGTTCATATTTCCTTGCATATTACAAGGACCACTTTTTGCACCACCGAAGAACCAAAACCAATCCGGCCGGCCAAAAAATTTTGAAGATGAAGAATTAGAAGCATTACTGGCCGAAGATGCATGCTGTGGGGATATCACAGTCGCTACACTTTTTAGACAAAAATAATGTTAAAGTGTATAATCGTCACTGTGGTTGAACACTTTGATGCACTAGTGAACGGGAACGTTGACTTAGATCATTGATATTTTTGATGAGCATTGTTTTTTATAAAATAAATTTTTTTTAAATAAAAGTATTATCGGTTTACATGCTTACTTGTGTTGATTTAATTTGATGTAAAATCTTCCTAATTAATGTATGTCGAAAAATATACGACTTAATATATGAACAAACAATTTAACTACATTATAAATAAGATGGGGATGCTATAGCCACTTCATATAGTTATTCCTTATGAATTTATAATTTTTATTATTTAATAATTATTTTAAAATTTCTATATTTAGTTTTGAGTTAAATGATTTTAAAATTTCTTTCTAACTGAAATAAATTATAGTGTAAGGCTGGCCGCACACTGAAAGAGCAAAAACAGTATTATTAAAAAACATTTTTGACTAATCATGAATATGTCGCTGTTTCAATATCAATTTAATGATCAAAACACACTAATGTGTTCCATGCACGATACTAATCAGTTTTTGACTAAAACTGTTGTCTGGACGCACACTGAATGAGCAAAAACAAAAATGTTTTTGACTAAAACTGTTCTTGCTCTTTCAGTTTGCGTCCAGCCAACTGATTTAGTCAAAAACTGATTGCTCTGATTGAATTGCTATTGAAACAGCGACATATATTCATGATTAGTCAAAAATGTTTTCGGCTAATACCTTGGATATACTAAATAATAATCAATGGCGCAACAGCCCAAATCGGGCCTAGGCCTTGAAGTAATGCTAGAGTTACTTCATTGCGAGACCAACGGCACACTAGGAGGTGAAGTGGTCAGCTACACGCTCGTCCGTGATTATTACCCCGATTTTTAACTCAGGTACTCATTTACAGCTGAGTGAACTGGTAGTCCGGCACCCAATCCCATTTTCGAAAATTACTTGACGTCAAGCAGATTCGAACCTGGTACCAGGTGCACCGAAGGCAAGTGCTCTAGCCACTAAGCCACCCAGACTACCCTTGGATATACTGCTTGTATACAAATTACTTTATTGAAATCATGATAAGCGATACAAGTACTTTGACGTACTATATGTACATTATTGGATGATATACTGGTGATATTGACGATATTATGATCTATATACAAGCATTGTATCCATAGTATAACACTGTTTTTGCTCTTTCAGTGTGCGGCCAGCCTAAATATAAAATTTAACTTAAAACTGCACTTTGACAAAATACCTTGCATTTAAATTTCGAACCAAACGAGATTTCATGTAATGCAATGAAGTTTTCGGATAAGTTATACGTTTGACAGGCAGAAATGTGAGGTCGAATAGTTGTATCTATCTCCACTGCGTGCGGCATTAGTCATCTCAGCAAGCATTTAACATATAAATATAAATAAATGATAAGCAATTTTAAAAATTAAACTGGATTTATGTACATAACAATGTTGCCTTTTTCTACGAATCCTTTTGAAATCCAGCCAATTTCATCTAAGTGGTATTTGTGATTTTTAAATAATACATCCTATATAGCAATTGATGCTACATAATTTCGATATCGGTTTGAAGTATGTAGATGATTTTCCTACTTCCCTAATTACATCCATTTAGCTGCTCAGATTTAGAGTGGAGCTTTCCTTCTATTTTACAACAGCATTGGTTAAAAATTCGATACATAAAACTGCTTAAATGTAAATTACGCTATAAACAAGCTATTTAACACCTTGGACAGAACTATATTAACCAAAAATTGAAATTAATTGTAGTAGAATAAGTCACGGTGTTTCGCTTATGTGTGTGTGTCGTCATTGCTTCAAATCGTCAAGCAGGAATCTAAACAATCCATTTAAAAAACTGATTTAGATCGAAATTCTTTTAAAGGAGGGAATCGGTGGATCATATCGTTTAGCTAGCCTGGATCGATTGGCAAATAAACAGCGGTTGCTCGAACAGAACGGCGGTCTTGGAAACGTTGAAAGAAATGGAAACCATAATAATCGGAATGACGGAATTCCTATCACAATTCAATCGGTAAGATTTTTTTATAATTTTTTTTTTTTTATTTAAGATGATCTTATCTAAAAATCATTCATAGCGGAGTTGTTGTGGATGTGATCTGGTTAATATCGAATGATCAGCAATGGCTAATGGGAAGACTAGTTATACTCTAGATGAACATATAGAGTATTATAAGTTTAATCCAGCCCGAAAAGTTTGTAACGCATAGAACCGAGCCTCGGACGAAAAAAAATTATTTATTATTTTGTGTTTATTTTTAACCAAAACCCTCAAACCCGTTTGCTGTCCGTCCGTCCGTCCGTTTGCACGATAACTCAAGAACCCGTTGACCTAGGAAGTTGAAATTTTGTCACAACTTGTTTTCACAATTATTGCTCGAATGGTTCAAGTTAGGAACTTGAAATTTTGCATACTTAAGGTTTACAATGTTTGAATCGAAAGTTCCGAATATGATGCAAATCGAATGAGCCCTTCGCAGCAGCCTAGAAAAGTCCTTCAAAAATGTATGCTTGTTACTGAATCCACTATAACTAAGCAGGAATTTAAAATTTTACAGGAATTAGTTTTATACCAAAACCAAGACGGAGTCATTATTTAGCGCCATCCGTTGACTCCTTCGGGTAGCTGTCATATAAAAGTCCTTAATAAACATGTTCACCAATATTGAACGATAACTTTAGAACGATTTAAGTTACGACTTTGAAATTTTATACACATTAATTTTATAATAGTCGCAGCTGAAACTATTAATATGAAAAATATCCCATAAGTCCTTCATGTAATTGCCATACAAAAATTCTGTAAAATGTCCTAACTTACTTTATGGAACTCACTATAAATAAAAAAATCGCGTAGCCACTATACAATAGTTTGTTACCTGTAAGTAAAAGGTCATGTAATAATTGCTTGTGCACTTCTCATTCTTTTGATATATTTCCAACTAAAATATAAATTGGAGTTCAGTATTTCATCTAGAGTATCATACGATTGGCTTGCTGCCGATCGTGACAGCGTTATGTTTTTCTAATGACTCCGATCTTGGTCTTCGTTTTAAGTTATTCTGATCGCATTTACTTAACTCAAGTGCATTGTGACTTGAATTAAAAAAATCTGCCAACAGTCTGGGCGCAACTTTATTATTTTTCCGGCAGAAGTTCGGAACGTGTCTTATTCGGGGATGCGGTGTATGCTACTATGTGACTGAAAATCTAACAAAAAGTTCGGGAAACGGTTAGAATAGAGTGTAAAATATGAATTATATAGTTTGGTCATATTCCGGGATGCGGTCTAGAGGTTGGAAAAGAAAAAAAATTTAAAAATAGGTGGTTATTAAACAAGCCCGTGGAAGGGAAAAGATATTCGATATCTGATGAGACCTGAGAGATATGGTGGAATTTATGAAAAAGTATACAACCACTTTACACCCCCTTAGGGGTCGAATTTCAAAAAATCTTGAAAACACATTCTAGGTATGCATATGAAGAATGCGTAGAATAAAAATAAATTCAATATTTCGAAAGACCTAGTAGATATGACGAAAATCGTAAAAATATATGCATTTTATATATACTGAAATTTTTTTCTGCCCCCTTCTGAACCCCAATGAATATTGAAATTTTTTTTTATCAGAATTACTTTTCTAGTTCATTCATAAAAAAATATTTATTTTTCCACTATGCCACTTATATAGTTCTATCTAAATACGAAGTTTAAGGTTTATATCATCACAAGCTCTTAAGATATAAGCATCGGGACTTTTTCCTTCTTACCCTTCTCCACCCTCACCCTCTACACCCCCATCTTTAAATTTATTTTTTCCTACTAGGGTTCTATTGTACCTAGTTCTAAAGGGTGTTCAAAATTGAGGTATCATTTTGATTTTGTCGCCTTTTTTTTCTACCTGGAATTTTTATACGAGGTTTCTTCAGGTATATTGTAAATACATTCCGGTTAGTTAATATGGAACGTTACACGAAGGAACAACGTGTTTTTGTTAATAAAACATTTTTTGAAAGTGGTAAAAGTTTTCAAGATGTAATTAGGAAATTTCGAACAAAATTTGGTAGAGAAAATGCTCCAACAAATCGTGCCATCAAGCTGATGGTTGATAAATTTCTAGAAACTGGATCTGTTCTTGATAACAGAAGCAAAACTTATCAACGTAGTGGCCGTTCAGCAACCATTACATCCACAAAAAGTTACGGTTTGGTGTGGTTTGTGGTCAGGAGGAATCATCGGACCATATTTTTTTGAAAACGCAAATGGAAATGCGATTACGGTCAATGGAAATCGCTACAGGGAGATGATCCGAAGCTTTTTGTGGCGGGAAATTGATGATTTGGACGTAGAGAATATGTGGTTTCAACAGGACGGTGCCACTTGCCACACAGCAACAGAAACAATGGATCTTTTGAAGGAAAAGTTCGAAGATCGCATTATTTCTCGTAGAGGAGGAGTGAATTGGCCACCAAGATCATGCGATTTGACACCGTTGGATTTTTTTTTTGTGGGGTTTTGTGAAATCGAAAGTGTACAGCAATAATCCTACAACAATTCAAGAGCTTAAAATAAACATTATCGAGCAGATTTCAATCATTGACAACAGTTTATTGAACAACGTGATTCAGAATTTTGGTAAAAGATTGGGAGCCTGCCGAGTCAGTAGGGGGGGCCACTTGGCCGACATAATTTTTCATTATTAACCGGAACCTATTTGTAATAAATTAAAATAAAAATATATTTAATATTTAAAAAAAAAAGTCTTTTTTTATTAAAATCAAAATGATACCTCAATTTTGAACACCCTTTAGTTAAAATTTGAACCATCTATCTTAAACTGTTATTGAGATATGAAAAGTGATATTTTTGAAAAATTCTTATCCCCCCACTTCTATGCTCCCTCGCCCCCTTCAAAGATTTTACTTTGAGCAATCTTTATTTATCAAGCTTTATACCCAAACCGAATTTTGTTTTTCTGGTGCAATTGGTTTGTGAGATATCGTAATCTTTACTATTTCAACCCCCGCATGCCACCACCCCCACCAAAAAACTTTGTTCCAATCTACACTCAGAAAAAAAATATGTAAAAATGAATAAAAATATATGTAGAAATAAGAAAATACGTTTATAGATTTTAGTCAAAATGCATTCTTGTCATTATTAAATGGAATTAAATTTCGTTTTGTTTTAAAATAGTTGTATTTAAATTAAGTATGAATTCATTTTATTTTCAAATAGTGCCCTATGTTGATTCAAAATGTTAATAATTTATTCTAACATGCGGATTTTTTGTTTCTGAGCTATAAAAAGTTATTATTTATACATAGTTTCCTTTAATTTTGACAAGCCATGTATGTTATTTTTTAAATGAAACATAATTTAAAACTGATATGAATATCATTTTAATTAATTTCAAAATAAATAGGCTGAACAGGGTGACTCGTTTGATTGGTATATAATGTTGCAATAAATTGCTTGTTTGGTAATAATCATAAATAGGTACTTACATAATTATATTGACAAGTGTGACTGAAAAAGGAAGGTCTAATATTTTCAATTCAAATGCGAAAGATTTACGAAAAAATTTTTTTTTATAGTATGTAATGTAATATAATTTAAATTTACTTCGAACTAGGAATTAAAGTATATATATATTTTTAATGATAATATGAAGATTATTATTGGTTAAGACGACGAACCAGTGATTTAATTCTTGGAAAGTTTAATTCGATGTTGAAAAAGTAATCCTCGAGAAATATCCAAACTAGCTTACTGATAGTTGAGTAATTTACATTTAGTACATGTATTAATTTTATGGTAATATCTAAGCATTTAATAAAAGTGGGGAGCTTATATTTCACCGTGTCGCAGAATACATAAAAATGTTCGAGTTGCTGAAGATCTAGTCCAACTACTACATAAAACCTTAGGTTGCAATGTCAAGCGTCTAGATGCGTAGTCAGCTTTGATTTTTTCAATCTGAGGATGTACGTTAATTTCTGCTCCATCACTATCTTGAATCACATAGTGTTGCAAATTTCAAAATATATCAGGATTTTTTTTGGTAAATGTCGTCCAGGAATTTAGAATAGTCGCTTTGTTATGCAAAGAAAACAGGATCAGCTGTTTATATTAATGTTTTTTATCACTAATTTTATTTATCACATAATTAAGTACCAGCACTTCATTATATTTCGGGAAATATGGCCCGAAAAAACTATATAACGCATATATATATACGCAACTATTTGATTTGAAGTAAACACGCGTCGAAACATGCTTGCTATTCCGATCAATTCTTAGGGAAAAATTTCGTTTTTACAGATTATCTTTTATTTCTACATACCTAACATAGATTTACGTTTTAAAATGAAATGGTTTATTGTAGAAATGAATATTAAGACTTTTTGAAAAATAAAATTATTTATTATGTAGAATGTTTTTTTATATATTATTCTATACAGTTCGCTACTAGATGGCATTGAAATAACAGCGCACCAAATTTGAATAAATTGAAATGTTGTCAAGAAATTACAATTCCGGCACACAACATAACAAAATATAACTCACACAAAATTTCCCGAGTACAAACTAACTGAATTGACATCGAACTATTGAAAATTTTGATTTGTCAAATATTTCGCTCGCATTCCAATGCTGCATTACCCTTGCAAAAAAAATTTAACTGAGCAGAGCACCATCTAGTAGTGACAACGGCAAATATCCATTCCGTCCGTGAACACAGTACTGAAAAACAAACGAAATATTTCGTCGCGAAAAATGAACGAAATTTTTTTTTTTTTTTATATGGACTTTGACAGTTCATTTCGTTACGCTCGGAACACAGTACATACTAGGCTTTATCCAGGGATTATAAAAATTGGGAATATCTTCCCAATAGGTCGTGGACGACCAAGAAGCGGTTGGATAGCGCGACTTCGTGGTTTGTTAGGGCGCTCAGGTGTTGAAGCGCCCTGTCTACCCACAACCAAAAAAAAGAAAGAATGCAATGCCAAGAAAAAAAAATTCAACTCATTCCATTTTCTCTCCTTTTCACGTTGTTGTCATGGATTTTTTTTTTGTTTAAGTTTCTATTTATTTTTATGTATTACTAGCCGCGTACCGCGGATACGCTCGCTACGCTCACGTTGTTCCATCGCCCCTGTTACTCCCGTTTATCCATTGGTCCTGTGTCTCTCGTCCTCCATCCACCATCCTCCATCCACCATCCTCCATCCACCATCCTCCATCCACCATCCTCCATACTTCATCCACTCTAATGTTGAAATAACTCGTGAACGACCAATTTTATTTATTATTATCTACGCTCTGCTACAACAGTTTCGTTAACCAACTTTCAACGCGGTCTCGTTTTACTTTTGGTGGGAACTGCGATTTTTAGGTTAAATTCAGACCACTTCGTAAATTCCCGACATTAATACATGCAGAAAGTACTAAATTCACGGGAATCGGACAAACAAACAGCCAGCAACTCGCTTCACTCTATCGAATCTCCGTGCAATAAAAACGCTCGTTAAATGATTTCCATCAAGTTCTCAATCAATGAAACGGAGACTTGATGTGTTGGTCTAAAATCAATTTCACTCAAAAACAAAATTCGCGTGCGTATTCCTTTTAATTTTTTCACAAAATTTCTTGTTCGCGCCCACAGCAGTTCACCCAAACACCTCAATAAAGCGACTACAACCACAAAAGTTTACTTCCGACGTTTTCTGCCTCGATAAGTCCTGGGTCGCGCCAACTTCGTGAGTCTACCGCATTCAATCCGATGCAGCCAAAAATAAGTTCAATAAAACGCACGGGAGGAAGAAATGAGAAATGTCTAAGTTTTCGTCACTTCACTACAACTCATTGATTTCGTATTTAAGTTACACAAAATTTAAAGATGACGAGATCATTTCGACGTGATAGCCGATCAAAATTTGAACACCCGCTCGATTTTCAATTGTTTTCTCTCTCCTTCGTCGTGCCGTTATCACGGCGGCATCTACCACCTAGCGGTGTTTTTTTCCAGCCCATCCGGTTTATCGGTCGTTCCAGTATAATTTGTGAATGCGTCCGATATCCGATAGACTTTCGCGTATCGAATGCACCCACAAATACCCGACGGAACTTCCGATTTCCGGCGGCAACTCAACAACCTACATAAAAACGGTCACACCTACTACTTAAATTTTGAAATTATTTCCTTACCACTTTGAAGTAAAAGGATGTGAATCCTGAGGATTCTGGAGACCTAGTAGATATGATGAAAATGGTGAAAATATATGCATTTGTAGCGATCAAATACCAAATAGCACCAAAAATATCACATGAAAAAGAAAGAAGAAATACGATTCACCCTGTGATATCGTCAATAACAAATATCGGGACTAGCACTTGCAATTACCAACAATTGCATTGCTAGATTGTACAATGCAATAGCGCATCCCGTTAGAGTCTAAACTCAAAATTTTACGACACTCGGGAAACAACAAAATGCAGAAGCATTCGAAATGTATTGTGTGGACAAGGTGCCAGACGAATTATATACCTACAAACAGAGTATGTTTATGTATTACTTTACCAAAAATTATTTCCTATTTCAGAATAAATTATTAGTTGAATTAGAGCTGCCCATAAGTTAGGACGTATTTTTAATTATTAAAAGAACCAACGACCCAACACATTCTATTTTCACTGATCGTTTTTTTTGCCCCTCTTCCAAACGTCAATGGATTTACATTAAAAAAAAAACATACTGAGTTTTAACTCTAGCATAAGCTGTTCTTTAGTTAGGAAAAACACCCCCACCCCCGTACTATACTAACCCTTAGAAACTATACTTTTCCAACATGCCACTACTATTATAGCTCTATATACCAAGTTTCAGATTTATATCATTATAAGTTCTTGAGATATAAACATCTTAACTTTTTCTTTGTCGCCCTTCTCCAACCTAACCCTCTGCACCCTCACCCCTTGTTCCTTCTAAGGGCTTATTACATTTGGTAAAAATTGTAAGCTTCTATCTTTTACTGTTTTGCGATATGAGAACTGATTTTTTAGAAAAATTATTCCCCGCAACTTCCTTACTCCACCGAACCCTTAAAAAATTGTACTTTTAGCAAATTTTATTTATCATATTTTATACGGAAACCGAATTATATTTTTCTAGTGCTATTGGCTCGTGAGATATCGTAATCTTAAGTTTTCCAGCCACATTTTTACACCACCCCCTACCCCTTTTCATGTGACGTAGTATGTGAACGGTCCTTAACAAGATAAGTCGAAGAATAGTAAATAGTGTTCATATTACTTATACGCACTGTGAAGAAGTTATTGTTATATGTTTTTTATTAAATTTTTTCACAAAAACTGTATTTACAGGAATAGTGAAAATAGTGTGCTGACCTGAATAGTTACATTTTTAGACTTATCTACTGATTCCCTGTGCAATCACTCTGCAATCTATTAAGTTACTTATGCCGAAGCAATCGGAAAACAGAACGTCTGAATATCTGAGTTCTGAAATGAAGCAGACAGCAGACAGGCCCGAACTCTAGTGACAGCTCTAACTGAACATTTTTACAGAGTCTTGAGAGAAAAATATACAGAATTTGCGATGACGAAAACGAAACACCAGAGAACATTCTCTGAAATGCCCTCAAAAGACTTTGTGACTTTGATCAGGGTTTCATTGAATTATCGGAATTTATGTACATTCCTTTTCCTCTTCATAAAATACTTAGCTTCATTGAAAGCGCAGGGATCAAAGAGGAACTATAGATTATACAGAGGGACGTCACAACAGCTCCAATTAAGGCTTCAGGGACTGAGCTGACCAAACCACCCAAACACGAAAATCTAATATAATAATTAAATGTTAATAAGTGAATGAGCTGACCACCTTTCAGAAAGAAACGTTGAACCTGGAAAACTGTTTTTCGATCACGGAAAGTATATTTCTGTTGAAACAAAAAGATGCAACATTATTGGTATATGGTATCTATAGGCGGGTGCAACCAGGCAACTATCCTGTGTACAGGGATCTATCCGTTCAGTAACTTGTTATTATTAGTTTTTAATCTTGCTCTTTTCGCATGACTCCACGTAGCTGTAAAGTAGAAAGGGTTGTGGAAAAAGTGGAAAAAAAACGACAGTTAAAAAAGAAGAAGTTACAAATTTTATGGAAGAAAAGACAAAAATCACAAATATAAACAAAACAAAAAAAAAAACAAGTGCAAGATACACAGATAAAACTAAAACTAAAGACTAAAACACAAAACCATTTTGAAAGCGAATATTTGAAGCAGCAGCATTAAAGCTGAAAAAACAAAGTTTTTTGGTTTTTCTCTTCTTCAAAGTTGTATTTTTTTAATTTTTACCCATTTTCTCGAAAACCACTCATCCGATAAGTTTAATCAAAATCAAAACTGTAAATTATTTAATAATGTAATATCAAAATAAAAAATCTGCCAACAATCTGGGCGCAACTTTATTTTTTTTCCGGCAGAAGTTGTAGGTGTAGGTTACTATGTGACTGAAAAACTAACAAAAAGTTCGAAAGCGGTTAGAATAGGGCGTAATATATGAATAACATGATTGGATCATACTCCGGGATGCGGTCTAGGGGTTGAAAAAGGAAAAAACTTAAAAATAGGTGATTATTAAACCAGTTCGTGGAAGTGAAATGATTTTCGATATCTGATCAGACCTGAGAGATATGGAAGAATTTATGAAAAAGTATACAATAACTTTACACTCCCTTAGGGGTCAATTTTCAAAAAATCTTGAAAACACTTTCTAGGTATTCATATGAATAATCCGTAGAATACTAGTGAATTCAATATTTTGGAAGACCTAGTAGATATGACGAAAATCGTGAAAATATATGCATTTTATTTTGACTGAACATTTATTTTGCCCCACTTCCGAACGCCAATGGATATTCGAATTTATTTTTAATCCAAATTACTTTTCTAGTTGATTTACATATACACACCGAGTTTTAACTTTCTTGCATAAGCAGTTACATAGTTAGGAAAAACACCCCCCACCCCCGTACCATACTACCCCTAAAATAAATTATATTTTTCCAACATGCCACTACTGTAGCTCTATCTAAATACCAAGTTTCAGCTTTTTATCATTATAGGTTCTTAAGATATAAACATCGGAACTTTTACTTTTTCACCCTCCCCCACTCTCACCTTCTACACCCACATCCCCGAAAACATTTTTCTCTGCTAGGGTTCTATTAGGCCTACGTCTGGTAAAAAATTTGAGCATCTATCTTATACTGTTCTTGAGATATGTAACGTGAATTTTTTGAAAATTTCTTATCCCCCCCACTTCCATGTTCCACCACCCCCTTAAAAAAATTTACTTTGAGCAATCTTTATTTGTTGACCTTTCTACTCAAACCGATTTTCATTTTTCTAGAGCAATTGGTTCGTGAGATATCGTAATCTAAAGTTTTTCACCCCCACCCCCGTACGCCACTACCCCCACTCAAAAATTTCTTTTCAATCTTTTCTCCTAGTATAGGTACAGATATTTGTTAGGTTTGAATTTGGTGCCATCAACGGATTAGGAGATAAGGATTTTAGAATGTGTCGATTTCGGCATTTCGCGTTTCGGACGAATTATTACCCCCACACCCCTTCACCCATATCAACAAATTTTTTTGTAAATGGGTTCACTATCGAAATTCTATTGAAATTCCAAGTTTCAGCTTCCTAGCGTAAGCTGTTGCTGAGATCTAGAACCCTAAATTTTTCGTCTAAAACCCTTCCCACTCCTCCCCCTCATACCCCCTCATACCCACACTGCTCTAAAAGATACTTTTTTATATATTTTTTTGAAATTTCAGGTCGATCACAATACTTTATTATTAAAAAATAATAAAGTAAAATTGTAAATTATTTAATAATGTAATATGAGAAATGAGAAATGTGTTTCATATACAGCCTTCCCAAAAATATTCAAATTCTACTCCACTCTATTTCCTTGTTTTGCAGATGTATTTGTCCAAAATTTCATTTAAGTTGTTTTTGAGAAAATAGGTCGTGAAACTTTCACTGAAATAATAATCAATAATACAGATTTTATATAGTAAAGTAATCGGGATTGCATTACCATCTATGATCTTTATTTGTACAGAAATTTATTTAGTATTATTTGAACACACCCGCTCCGATCGCTATAAGGTAGGCCTATCCAGAATCACTTCGCTGGCACGCGCTTAAAGAATGCTCTGCTACTGTTTTGAAAAATATTGTGAAATCAAAAAAATATCCCCGTTACTTTTAGCAAGATGGTGGTGATGCCACCATCCTCCTTCACTTAGAACACTGGCGTGCTAACGGGAGGGGGGGGGGGTTGTGAATAAAAACCCCCCGAAATGATTTGCTCACCTTGTAATTTATTTTTTTTTTAATTCGGCAGTACGAAAAAGTTCGAATAAGTCTCTGAAGACATTTTAATACTGCTTGATTATTGTTGGTCTATAATCTCCAATTTCATTTGTTTTCCAGTTACAAAGCGTGCGCAGGTGTTTACAAAATATTGTCGTATAGTGATTTTGTGAATAAGACTTAAAAAGAACAGATATTATCGACCGATCACCAGCAATTATGGGCCGGTGTTCGATAAAAAAAAGTTGAATCTCTCTACTAACAATGATAATTCTTCAATGTGGACGATACAAGTAGGTTGTAGGTATCAACGCTTATGAATTCAAACATTTGGGTCATTCCATCAAGAATCGACAAAAATGATGAAATTTGTGACTTACCATCACCGATTCTTTTGAAAAATTATGTAGGTAGGTACTCGAAGAATTAGGAAACAAATACCATATAATAAAAATTTTTTGTTTCCATCTCATTTTTTTTTGTTAGTTATAGTATTTTGAAAAAGAATACATCCACTTTACACCCCCTTAGGGGTCGAATTTAAAAAAATCTTGAAAACACATTCTAGGTATTCATATGAAGAATCCGTAGAATAAAAATGAATTCAATATTTCGAAAGACCTAGTAGATATGACGAAAATCGTAAAAATACATGCATTTTATATATACTGATAATTTTTTTTGCCCCCCCCCCCCTTCTGAACGCCAATGAATATTCGAATTTTTTTTATCAGAATTACTTTTCTAGCTGATTTACATATACGTACCGAGTTTCATCTTTCTAGCACAACCCATTCGCAAGTTAGGAAAAACACCCCCACCCTCGTACCATGCTACCCCTAAAAAAAATTTATTTTTCCACCACGCCACTATTATAGTTCTATCTAAATACGAAGTTTAAGGTTTATATCACTATAGGTTCTTAAGAGATAGGCATCTGAACCTTTTTCTTCTCACCCTTCCCCACCCTCACCCTCTACACCCCCATCTTCAAATTTTTCCCTACTAGAGCTATATTGGGCCTACTTCTGGTAAAAATTTGAAGCATCTATCTTACACTGTTATTGAGATATAAAAAGTGATATTTTTGAAAAATTCTTATCCCTTCCACTTCTTTGCTCCTCTGCCCTCTTCAAAGATTTTACTTTAAGCAATCTTTATTTATCAAGCTTTATACCCAAACCGAATTTTGTTTATCTGGTGCAATTGGTTTCTGAGATATCGTAATGTTAAGTATTTCAACCCCCACCCCCGTACGCCACCACCCGCACCAAAAAATTTTATTTCAATCTACTCTTCTAATATAACTACAGATATTTGTTAAGTTTTAATTGCTTGCCATTAACGGTTTAAGAGATATGGATTTTAGAATGTGTCGATCTCGGCATTTTTGCGTTTCGGACGCATTATTTCCCCCTCCACTCCCACACCCCTTCACCCATATCAGCAATTTTTTTTGCAGATGGGTCCACTATCAAAGTTCTATAGAAATTCCAAGTTTTAGTTTCCTACCATAAGTGGTTGCTGAGATCTAGAAACCAAAATTTGTCCACCTTCCCCCTCACACCCTCACCCCTCAAAAAAATTTCACTTCTAGGGGTCCACCATGTCTACGCAGAAAAAAAAAATTTAATTTAATAGCTCATAGGGTTTGGCAACTATAATTCCTCAAATGAGCTTGCGTACGGCGGACGGCGCACAGACGGAGTGAAAACTTTTGTTGCTTTTTTGGCGTTTATTAGTTATAAAACGTGCAAAAAAAAATTTTCAGAGAAGCAAATTTTTTTTTTTAAAAATCGATAACAATACTTTATTATTAAAATAATAAAGTAAAATACGAATAACAATTATCCTTGGAAGTTTTTTCTCAAGGATAACTATTTTGTCCTTTAGCCTTGAATAATTCAATCGCGATTAGCTTGGGATCTCGAGAGGATCGGGGTCAAAAAATCTAAGAAAATCAGTGGTTATCAATTCAGGCTAGTTTAGTTCTTAATAACAATATTAGACTTTTTTGACTCCGATCCCCTTGAGATCCCAAGTTAGTTTTTTGGTGTGTTTTGAAAAACAGTATAACCCAGAAAATATAAAAAAGAAAAGAAAAATTAAATATACACATTTTGAGATATTCAATGATAAAAGAAAAAATCGTTATCCTTTAAAAGGAAATGGTATTTTAATCATTTTTCTCCAGTTCTTCAAGTACACAAACTTTCAAAAGAATCCGAGATGCTAAGGTGGCAAGATGGCGATTCTTGGAGGAATGGATCACTTACTTTATTATTTTAGTATAACAAAGTGTAGTGATCGAAATAAAAAAAAATTACAAGCAGACACCAAAAGCGCAAAGAAACATTTTTAATCCGTCTGTATATCGTCCGTCTTGCGCCAAATCGTTTGAAGAGTATAATACGTTTTATTTACTATCGATCATCGTCGATTGATTTCGTCCGTTTCGTTGCCGTCTTTTTCCAGATTAGCCTAAAGATATACCTATGAAGTTGTGTATACTTTTCAAATTATGCTCCGAAATTGGTATATTCTGTCTGATTTGCGTTCTCTTTCTTGTGTACGTTGTGGCAAAGTAAAGATTGACAAATACCTCCTCAGCACTAGGGAAGGATCTTGCGAAGATGTTTACATATATCGTCAGCGTATGCTACAAGTTGGGTGCCCTATTGGTGTCGACCATGGTTTTTCGGATGACATACTCTAGTGGCAAGTTGAAAATCGTGGGGGCTAGACCATCTCCCTGTTTTAAACCACATTTAGTTCGAAAGCTGGTTGTGGAATCGTTTTGTATTCTTTGTAAGTTGAAATTTGTTCAGTGGGTAAACCGGATAAATCCTGTAATGACTTCTTGTTTTGTGAAGTGGGGGAATTTTTTTTAAAGAATCACGTCTCACATTTCAAGAACTGTTCGATAAAAGCTTAGAGTTTATACAGGAAAAAAATTGTAGCATTTCCGAGTTTCATATCTCGAGAATCGCTTATGATATATGCAACTAAAACTTTGTAGGTAAAGCTTTAGTTGTGGCAAGTTCTAAAAATAAGACTTTTATTAGGGGCATTATGGTACAGAGAGAGTGATGATAATTTTTGCACAATAGGAAATTGGCTTTGTAGAGCTCCATTACTTAAAAATTTTCGTGATTCTAATATGAATCTTTTTTTTTTTCTTTTATTGTAGTATATTGTTGTAAACTTATTTTGATTATAGAATCAAACAACTAATTTCAATTATGTTCGCCTTTGTTTATTTTAATTCGCTCAAATAATATCTCCTTTTTATGCAAAAACCACATGAACATGAACTAAAGAAAATAACATCCAAACTAAAGAAAAGAAAAACGCTTCCTCCAACGATCTAGTTGTCTTTTCTTACGCCTTTTTCTTCACACCAGTGTTTTCTTCTTATTGCGCCCAACGACATCTTTTGAAAAGGGACGTTACATTGTAATATCTACTGCTACTATTATTAATAACTACTTGTAGATAATATCGAACTTAATTGGTCAATTTGACGTTAAAATTGGTCAATATTAAAATTTTGGTGCTGACCCATCGAATCGTCGGTGAAGATCATTGTGGCTCTAGTTAGCGTTCGTTGGAGAACCCCACCTGCTTCTGATCATCTTTCCGCATGCGTAAAATGCGTTATGTGTTTTTTTTAATGCTTCAGATTCAGTTTCCAGCTGAGTTTCTTATCTAGAACAACCCCGATATACTTAGCGCTATCGGCTAGATGTATCTGGTCGCCTCCCATCTTTGGTAACGCAAAATCTGGAATTATTATTATTTCTTCGTGAAGAAGACAAGCACAGTTTTAGTAGGATTAACCACTATACCGCTATTGTCGTAGTTTGTTGAGTGCTCTCTCCATCAAACTACTAATTGTCGGTAAATGTTTCTTTGAGACTAGTATGACCACTTAATCGGGTTTTAATATATGTAATTTTTTAACATTAATTAAACTATTGTTAGATTTAGGTAATTAATAAATTGTTTGAAGTATTTATTTGATTCCAAACGCATGAAATCGGCAATATTAGCAGATTGAAAATCATCGGGTTTCAACTTTCATCAGAAGATGATTATTGTAGGTACTCGTACACACGATACATTTTCATTTCAGAAACTATGACGCTATGGATTATTAAGATCACATCATGAGTTCACTGTGATCGTGAAAATATATTTAAGTCGCATTCCAACTTTATAATAAAATTCAGTCCAATGAGCAGACTCACATCATTGAAATTAGACTTACAGTTTTTAATTACTAACAGTTATATCTTAACAATCATGTAAGAAACAACATCATCATTTTTTTTAACAAAAAAAAAAAGGTAAGTCATGGAACAAAATTTTTGAATTTCCATAAGGAACTCATATTTTTTGGCGAAAGGTTAATTGGACAATAAGCCATATTTTAGGTTGTTACTCTGATGGAGTATGTTGTAAGTTAAAACTGTTTTGAACGCTTAAATCGATTACATCAATTTTATGGAAACGCATAATCATTAAAGTGTTCGTTTTGTTCAAGAATCTATAATAGTAGCTGAGCAATAATTATTTTCTATTTAATGGAATAATTGAAACTAGTTGGAATATATCACAACTTAGTTGTGTGCCCGTTGCGAACTCAGTTTTAAACATGTTATTGTGCTGTTTTCGTAATTTATTTGTTTAACTTAAGGACATGTTTAGATAACAATATAAGGATCCGAGGAGCTCAAATCTCCACTTTCCTGGATTATTGGAAAAACATTCTTTTCGATTAATTAGGTTTGAAGCTCTACACTTCCTGAAGCAATCGCGCAAGTAGTGTAGGTAAGGGTGCGTTTCTATCGCCGTCTTTTAGCGTCGGCGACACGGGTGTCCCTTCACACTTTTGACATCGTCGTTTCCGTCAGCGGCGAAACGCTTGACGCGACGCTAAAATATCAGATTTATTATTTGTTAATTATTTTTCCATCATTTAGGTTACATTTATCTCGCCGAAAAAGTTTAAGTTGAGTTCTCGACGATTGCCTAAGCGCGTCATAGAACTGGTTTTTTCTGTAGTATGTAGTCGGCGACGAAAAACTACGAAGATGGAAACGCATCCTTACACAAAGTAATTTTAAATCAATGGTAAATTAGTCTATTTATAATGAGATCATTTGTAAAGAGCGAAGAACCTGAAATACTATAAAAGTAACAATAATTCAGAGTTTTAATTAGTGAAGTAGCATCATAAAATAAAATCCTCGTTACATAGAAGTAAGTATGTACATAGTTAAAATAATTGTAATTTTTCTATAAAACAATTAAGAACTACTGATGTTCTTCGATTTTATTTCATATTTATCATTTTCATTGGAACCATTCAAAAATTAATGTGTACAAAATATCAAATTCGTATCTTACTGCGTTCAAAAGTTATCGGAAAATATTATTATTGAACACGTGTCTTAAGAATTTTTTGTATGGAAGGCAACAGAAGGAGTAAAAGGATTTCGATGACTTACTAGAATCGAACTTTGTTTTCACTCAAAACTAATTTGTACAAAATTCCGGATTCGTAGCTAAACGAATACTTGCGTTATAGTGCGAGCTCCGTAAATTAAGTGAAGACTTTTTGACAGGATTTGTATGGCAAACTACACGAAGGACTAATAGGATTTTCTTTCTAATCATACATTTAACTCTAACTATTGGAAAAAATGTATATAAAATTTCAAAGACATGGTTGTGAAGCCATCAACAAATTTACTGGAACACGTCTTTTTAAGGATTTTTTGTATGAAAGTTACTCGAAGTAAAGTAAAGTGTAAAGAAATTTCACTGACAAACTAAACTAACTTCATTTTCTCTCAAATCTTCTTTGTACAAAATTTAAACTTCGGGGCTAAACGATTTCTTGAGTTATAGTGATTTTCGTAAATTAGGTGAAGACATTTTAACAGGATATTTGTATTGCAGCTTCTAATCATACATTTAGCTCCAACTATTGAAAACTCAACTTATACAAAATTTCAAGTCGTATCTTTAGTTGTTCCGAAGTTATTAGACAATATTCTTGAGCACGTGATTTAAGGGTAATCGTATGGCAGCTACCCAAAGAACCATTTTGCCCATTAACGAACTTAGTCACAAATTCATCTAGAGTATACAAATTTCAAGGATTATTTTTACTCGTATTTTATTATTCTGTGATGAAAACTTTATTCTAAAAAAAAATAATATATTATTATATTATTATATTACCAGAAACATGAATTTTCAAAGAGAACTCAGACATCATTTTTGCAAAATCTTTAACATATTTACTATAAAAACAAAAAATTTAATATCAAAAGAATTTTTGGTAAAGTCGCATATATCGTCACTTTTGACGACTCTTGATAGAATGACCCTTATTTTATCTATAGAGATACTAGTATTATAGTAGTTCTAGTATTTAAACTCCTAACATACAATTGCAGTAAAAAATACCTTCGAGGGCTAAAAAGCACTCCTAAGTACTTTTTGCCCCAATGGGTCGATGGGTACCATCCCATAACATAACATAACAACACAACATAACATAAATTTATTTCAATTTTTAAAAATACTTCGTACAATTATCTACAACTTCAGTGATCAGATTTTACATCTTTGCATTTGTAGTAACAATTTAGATTTTACTAAAATTAAGTTTTTGTTTATTATTTTAATTCAATCCAAGGAAAAATTGTGTAATAAAAACCTTGCTTGTTAACTCCTCCTAACTTACAAACTAACAATCACACTAACAATCTAACTTAAAATAAAATGAAAATAAAAATAATGAAAATAATTTGGGAATAGTAGTTACTTACAGAAGGAAAAGTATAAAAGAAAACCGTCAGCTGTGTTTAAACCGGGGGTAAGACCGTCAGTCAGGGTCATAAACATGGTACGTGCTCAGTGCAAATGAGCATTGTATAGTTTTTTTCACAAATTAAATGACGATCTTAACACCCACAAGCATCCTGCTGACGTCGATTGTTATTTTTGTTAACAATTAAAGTACTGTACATTTCAATTTCAATAAGAATTATATTAATTTAATATAAGTTATCATGCTGTAAAAAATGAGTTTTGAATAGATTTTTCAATAGATTTTTCATACTAATGAAGTTCGTGTCCGTTTTGAATTATATAGAAAAATACGTTTTCATAAAATCGATGATTAAAACCGTTGGAATGCTAAATATTTTTGTTTTTATTTTATTAATAAATTTTAATAATGTAGAAGAAGGCTTATCTCTACTAACACAAAAATTATTGAACGATTTCTTAGTTAAACTCTTCTATACAGGGACGTCATTTGTTGGGGGCAAGGGTACATTGCCCTCCTCCCCCCCCCCCGGAATTTTGCATTTTCATATATTATATATAACATATATATATATTCATATATGAAAATATATATGTACTTTCCTCGCAACTATCCTCGGAGCTATCTATGATGACATTTCCTTCTCGCTCAAATTCCTCTGCATCATCTTCTTCATCACTTTCAACGTTTTCTGTAAAAAAAATAATACAAATTTTCCGAGGTAGTATAAAAATATATAAGTTTAAAAGTACCTTCAAGATTTTCATCGGTGATCGTCACGCCAGTGATTGTCGGTGGGACTTTATCACCGTCAAACCACTTTAAAGTGTATTTATTATTATCTTTCTTCCGCCCATAGTCTAAGGGCCGTTATTACGACCTTCAGGTAAAATTTAACTAGAACTTTGACTGTAAGTTTCGTATGAGCATCTGTCAGTTAAAGTTTCAGTTAGAACGTTACTGACGATCGTAGGAACGGCGGGCCTAAGGGTGATAATTCCGATGGAACTGACTGATTGATGAGCATGATACCAAAGGTGTGCTATATACATATGATGATCGTAGTATATATTGATATAACTCCGATTGACATGGAGGAAATATTGCTCCGTCAATTGTATTTCTCAGCAGAAACGTGTCCTTTTTTTCATTTCATTATAAATGTTGCTACCCGTGCTGTATTGACGTTGTCGATTGATTTAAAACTATACATTCCGCAAACAAATTCTTCAATCTTTCTTTGAAGCTCAATAAAATTACAGTCGTTTATATTTGATATGTCTGTAAATGCTTTAATGTATGATTCTGATTTCCTATAGAAAGCGGGATGGAAGTCGCATCCTGTAAATGCATGGAATCCTGGCAATGATGCACATAACCTAGGTTCAAGTGCGTGATACAATTGCGCGACATTGATGTAACGTTAAGCATTTCCACTTCCAAGTAACATATGAATTTTTAAGTTGCTATGAATATGGTTCATTTCCTAACAGTATTATTAAAATATCTGTATCTGAACATCTTATCGTTACGTTAGCATTACTATCTATTTGACAAACGTGAAATACAATGATTGTATCGGCTTCTTCATGAGCGGTACAATTAAAATTCTGTTCTAAGCTTTTCACAATTTTTTCATTTTGTTTTCGATATTCGTATCATACGTCATGATTAATATATATTGTTTTATCTCCTATGAATGGAGCCATGTAAGTATTTTCCCAACCATTACAAATAAATTCAGTTAAGGCCTCCTCAAAATGTATATTTTTCAATTCGTTCGCAAAGTTGGCCGGTCATAATTGATGGGAACTATGTATATGTACAATAAATTTGACCCTCTATTCTGCCTCTCAAGAAGTGTTCATGATCTTTTATTGAAGGAGTAAAGTAACGGTTAAATGCGATGATAACTGTGCGTGCATTTGAGGAAGTAACTATCGTAATTAATTTTTTTGAAATACATATAATAATATTTTCAACAATGTAGATTTATCCGTCATACAAATCGTTCCATCCAGGTGACATCACTAATGGTACTGGTGTCAATAGGTAAGTCAGTGCTGCGTCAATGTTAAATGTTTTTTGAAAGACAACAATAATAACTGAACGAATAGATCACGTTGCATTCGTACTTCAACAAATTTACCAAAATTAGATAATTTCTTCTTAGGTACAGCATTTGCAAAGTCAAGACTTTTCCTCTGGTAATTGTTTTTTCAAATATTTGAGGATAGTTGCGAGGAAACCGATGAATACGAAACAGATACTACAGAAGAGTTTAACGAAGAAATCGTTCAATAATTTTTGTGTTAGTGAAGATAAGCCTTCTTCTACATTATTAAAATTTATTAATAAAATAAAAACGAATATTTTTAGCATTCCAACGGTTTTAATCATCGTTTTTTATGAAAAAGTATTATTCTATATAATTCAAAACGGACACGAACTTCATTAGTATGAAAAATCTATTAAACTCATTATTTAAGGAAATTTCATTTGAAAAACGTTCACAAATACTTATTCTGAGAAAAGTGGGTAAAACAATTCATGAAATCGCTAATATTGGTGGTGTTTCAAAGTGTGGAGTTGAAACCACGTTGAAGCGGTTCGCCGAAACCAACTCAAATGTTAATCGAAAACGCTCTGGCCGACCAAAAAAAATAACTCAAGCTGATGATCGACACATTTTATTGATGAACAAGCAAAATCGGTTCAAAACAGCACCAGACATTCGCGCCGAAATCGACGAAACCCTGACGAACCCCATTTCGGTTGATACTTTCAAACGTCGTTTGCGAGAGAAGGGATATTTTGGTCGTGTTGCTGTGATAAAACCACTTCTACGACCACAAAACAAGTGGAAAGGATTATTGTTTGCCCGAAAACATAAAGATTGGTCATTAGATCAGTGGAAATCTGTGTTATGGACCGACGAATCAAAGTTCGAAATTTTTGGATCCAGGCGGCGCCAGTATGTTCGTCGAAATAAAAATAAGCGGTATAATCCCCAATGTATTGCGCCAACTGTTAAACATGGTTGTTGTGTTTGAGGCCTTGGAAGGACTATTCTGACTTGAGAAAGTCAAAATAGTCGAAGGATGGGTAAAGGTTCGGGACAGAATGGGCCAATTCGGCCTACGTCTGAACTGGTGGCTGAAGTAGAACGGAAGCGACACGCTTGCTGGCGGCCGGGACTAGCTACGGCAGTGTGGGGTGGTTCTTGTTCTACCTCAGACCATAAACCCTAGACCTAGACAACAAAAATTTCGTGTCGGCTTACTCCAGGGTATTTAAAATTGGAATATCTTCCCAATAGGTCGTGAAAGACCAAGAACCGGTGGAGTTGCGCGACTTCACGATCTGTCAGGGTGCTTAGGTGTAAGTAGCGCCCTGTTCTGCCCACCCTTCCTCAGCCACGACTGTCCTCAAAACATTTTAGCGTCGTGGCCTCTTATTGAGGTTCGGGGCAAAGGAGCTAAACGATTGGGTTCATTTTAAGTATGGCCTTTAGCCTGTCAACATTATGCCGAGTTCAAAAGAAAGAGCACTTAAAAAAACAAAAGAAAAATGCCGCACCATATGTAAAAAAAATTAATACCCATAAAAACTGTACTGAAATAAAAGTAACTAAAGAAAACCAAAGGAAATCAAAAGAAATAATAGAAAAAAAAATTTAAAAAAACTTACCCCATGATGTGCTTTTTTTTTTCTTCCTTGGTTATTTTTTTTCTTGTTATGATTTAATTATATATATATTTTTTTTTATATTCTGTTCCGTCTGTCCTGTCCGTTTGTCATAATCAGTTAATTTTAATTTTTATCTTTAATTCATTATTATTTTAATTAAATTTAAGTTTTAATTATTTTGTTTTTTTGTTTTGTATATTCATTTTAATTTTCATTTCATTTCATTTTTTTTTTTTTTCGCAAAATTTTCTTTTTAATTATGTTAAGATATCCGCCATTTTAGTACGAAGCAAAACGTCACTCATTTCCACAACAATCCCCGATATTTTACACCAAGGATTTCGCACCGCTATCGCAAAAACTAAATCACCATCGAACGTATTTGCGATACGTTTTCATTTTCGAGTTGTGACAAAATTCAGAGAAACTACACAAAACCTCGATGCCAGCAGAATTCCGCCACCATATCTTTTTCTCTTTTTCTCCTTCGTTCAAGACCTCTATGCAATGTCGGCACGCAGTTTTCTTCCTTTGTACCCGGAAAAAAAAAATTCTCAATCCGCCGCGCGAAGAAAATCCCACATTTCCCGTAAATTCCTCCGAATTCCCGTACACGTTACTTTCACTTCAACTTCGAGAACAATTTCCGACACTCGATCACTAAAAATTCCGTCTTTTATTCTGGATTCGTTCTCGAGAGGAATCTGCCAAAAGGCGTCTTTGAGGTCCAGGCTAGTAATAAAATTGGCTCGCGGCAATCGACTTAAGATACCATCAATGTGTGGTAATGGATATGCATCCTTCTCCGTCACACTATTGACTTTGCGCGAGTCCAAACATAGCCTGACCTTGCCTGGCTTCCTCACGAGAACCACAGGCGAGCTACATGCACTCTGGCTGGTCTCTATAACGCCAAGTGCTCTCATGCGATCGATCTCGTCATACAAGAGTTTTTGGATCGCAGGAGACACAGGATAATGTCGCTGTTTGATGGGACTTGCATCACCAACGTCTATACTGTGTTCGACGTTGGTCACACCGAGTCCGTATACTTCGTATGATGGAAATTTGGACTTTACCATTTCCAACCTCTTTACATCTGTGGGGGTTAAATGGTGGGCATCCGGAGCAATCAGTTGCGATGCAGTATCAGGAGTATCGACCGCGCTGATGATGCTAGGAGCTAGTTGAAATGCTCGCCAGAAATCTACCCCCAGGTACAATTTCTGCGATAGGCTCGAAACTATGTATAGCGTAATGGTTTTGGTAATACCACGAAAAGTAATATCGGTAGTTACTGTGCCCAATACCTTTTGTGCAGCACCATCAGCGGTCTTCACCTCTTGACAGACCGGTCGATACATCACCTGTGCATCTTGGAAGCATTGTATGGAGTTTGCCCCCATGCAACTGATGCTCGCCCCACTATCGAGAAGTCCTTTAACGACCACTCCGTACAAGGATACCTCTGCGTATGGACGTTTATCGAACGGCTCGTTGATAACGGTCGATAAGATCGCTCTCTTTTTTTCACGCACCATCCTCCAGAATATACGAAGGCGCGCGATTGATTTTCTGCGACCGGATCCACTCGTTAGTGCTGACACCTGATCAACACTTGCGACTGGAGTAGGTGAGAAAATTCGCTCTCGAGCCTCCATATATTTCTTCAGCCTAAGATGGTATGGCTTGTGAGGATGGAAGAAAGGTCCTGTCTTGGATTTTCTTCAGATATAGGGCCATCTCCAGGCTGAGAAGCAGCCGGCTCTGTATTAGCGGTTTCTCTCGCCAATATCGTGACTTGCGATGTGTTTGTTGTCGGGAAAATTGGGGAGGATGATTTTACGCTAAAAGGATGGGAATTAGGATCGGAGAAGGTTGATGAAGAAAATGTTGTAAAACTGGAAGGGGGTTCTACTGGAGTGTTAGCAATGGGTAAAATGTTTTCGCTGGGAGTATCAAATTGAAATTGGGATTGGGAATCGCTGACATCCTGCTTCGAACCATTTAAGATGTTCGGGCCGGTGGATTGTCCGTCACTGGGCGAGAAGGTCCCGGTAACCTTTCGTCCTTCGGTCCGTTTTTTGAATTACACCGAGTACACTTCGGCTTGATCACGTCGGCCTTCCCGCAACCGTAACAGAAGATGTTTTTGTTGTCAGCTTCGCAGTCTCGATATCTGTGACCCTCTTTACGGCAATTCCAACATTTAAGAGGAGTGGATAAGCCGGCCACATCTACGTTATCTTCGACTTCTTCGGTAGCAACCAACGGCGGTTCCAGCTCGTGAACCCGAGGCTGTTGCCAGGTTGCTACACGATTCGCCTTTTTAACTTCTTCGTAGCGAGACACTAGAGCGCAAAGATGTGCGAGGTCTCGTATCTCATGGAAGCAGATTAGCTGCTGAATACTGCCTAGTAGATTTCCGTTGACCAGCTCAAAGAATTCTGCGTCTGTCATTGGGACTCGCAATTGCGTGCGAAACCTGGTCATCTCTTGCTCGAATACCAAATACGGTTCACCAGGAGCTTGCCGTCTGGTTATCATCTTTTTCCGCACCTCGAAGTCGGTGCTACGGTTGCCCCAGTATTGCAGGAAGGTGGTTTTAAGCGAGTACCAAGTCGAATCAGGGTTGGTTCTCCTCCATAACCAGTACCACTGGTTTGGCAGGCCATCCAACAGCATATGGAAGTTCGCGACCAACAAATCCATGCGCCCGCCCAAATCAGACAACGCCAATGATTCCGCTCGGAAAATTAGCTCTTCGGCGCGTAGCGACTGGCCATCACCGTTAAATCGTACCCGCCAATGGCGAATAAGGCCGCCAGCGTTATGGTGAATATAATTCGAGCCGTTGTTATCGCGAAAGGGCATTTGGGCGTTCGCATGGGTCCGTCGGTCCCGAACTTGCTCACGTTGTGGTTGTCGAATAGGCGGATACAGTGGTGGCGGAAATTGGTACGCAGTCGATACGCTCGGTCTAGATAAGAATTGTGGCGGTTGTGCGGGATGAATAACAGGCGGTGGTTGAGAAGTGTTCGACACAATTGGCCCTTGCTCTCGTTCTTCTCGTATAACCGAACGAATTACTTGAATCAGGTCACTCAGTCCTAAACTGCTAAGACACCCCCCCCCCCCCCCCCCGGAAGCTGCTGGTGTATCGACGGGTGTCTGAACGTCATGGATCTCCGCCCACCTAACTCTGTGCTGCTGATTGGTTTCCAGAACATCCGATGGCCTACTACCTAGCACTTGTGTGCCTCGTTCCTGGATAATTGTCCCATCCGGAGTGTATAGAGTGCGTCCATCCGCAGTCTCTAGTGCAGAATCCAGATTTAACCTACCAGAAGAAACTACATCGCTTAGAGACCTTGCGCCATCCTCGCGAGTCTGTCTTCTGGTTCTCACGCCGGATATAGCGGTCGCACCCTCCACACCCCGAGTGGGCCAATAATCTTCCGGACCTAGATGACCACGGCAGTTCGGACAGTTGTGGTTGTCCACAATCCATCGTTCCAAACAGTGTTTGTGGAACTGGTGACCACACTTGGTGCTCGTACCCTGGTCTGGATCTACCTTACTCAGGCACGGCGTACAGACCACCCCTCCCTCCCTAGTAGGTAAATGTTCTAGGGGCATGTTGAATAATAGGCGCGAATGGATGCCGAGTGAATGATGAATGACCAGATGGGTGAACGAGTGCGTGAATATTCGAGTATGTGACGGAATGAATGACTGTGTGTGTTTTATTGAGTGAATCGGATAGAACGGTTAAATGAATGATTGAATGATTGAGTGTAGGATTGACTGTCAACCGAATGAACGAAAAAAAAATTATAAATGTATGAAACGATTGTGCAAATGCTCGAACGAATGTTTCGAAAAAAAGACGAATGAGTGATAATTAAAGTTGTGAACTGTGTGTATGAGGAGAAAAAAAAATTATGTATCCGATGATTGGATGCGGTATAAAAAAAACTGTGCGATTCGATGAGTGAATGTGTGGATGAACGTATGTTGCGGATAGAAAAATGAATGGATGAAAAAAACTGTATGCGTAGTTTGAATTTTTTTTTTTTTGAATGGGTGTTTGAACGAAAAAAAAAATTTTTTTTTTCTTTTTTTTTTCAACACGAACGAACGAATGAATGTAAAACAAAACGAACGAACGAATGAACGTATGGAAAAAAAATCGAATGAACGAATTGGTGTTTGTATGATTGGATGTAAAAAAAAAATGGATTTAAAAAAAAAATGAACGATCGAATAAATGTGTGAATGAGAATGTGTGAATGCTTGAACGAAAAAAAAAAACGATTGAATGTTGTAATTATATTTTGTATGAATTCAAAAAAAATGAACCCTCACGTTGTCGCAACCTTTCCCCTCCCCTCATATGCAGATAAAATCGCGAAGCCGATTTTGATCTTCCTCGCTCCATCGGGAAAATCCGGAACGCGATAAAATTGCAAAAGCAAAAAAAAATGGGAAAATTTACAAGCGCAATCAAAATAAAACCAGCAAAAAAAAATCTAAGTTAAAAATTTTGTCCGAAGACTTATCAACAAAATTTAAGTACAAAAAAAAAAAATCTACGTTATTTAAAAAAAAAATTATGCTACGTTAAAAGGAACTCTAAAAGGAAGAATAAGGAAATAAGGTACTTAACAAATTTTCGACGATACCTTCTATCACCAAACTCACCAATTTTTCGCAAGTATGGTTCCTGACGACACGCCCGCTAAGTCAGGGCATGCCCAGCTCTCAGTTGGGTACTCACGAACCAAAAGTGGAATGGTTCAACAAAATATAGTCTGACCCAACTTACATCAAATCAGTCCTGCATACAGACAATGTTTCCCTTTCGTATGGAACCGAGTTGGCGCCTAAGGGTTGCCAAAACGGTTCGTCAATAGGATCGTTCCACATTGCCTCCATCCAAGATCAATAAGATGGTTTGCTGTTAAAACTCAGAAAAGCTTGTACACTTAGGCTTTGTAGCCGTTCAGGCGAAAATACTGTCGCAGAACGACGAAATTTAAGACCTTTTTGCCCATCAACTTTTTGCACGGAATTTTTCAGAGCTCGCGCGTGTTGATGGGCTACGCTCTGTGCACGTAACGTAGCTAAGGCTAGCCCCATGTTGGGCGCCATTTGTTGTGTTTGAGGCCTTGGAAGGACTATTTCGACTTGAGAAAGTCAAAATAGTCGAAGGATGGGTAAAGGTTCGGGACAGAATGGGCCAATTCGTCCTACGTCTGAACTTGTGGCTGAAGTAGAACGGAAGCGACACGCTTGCTGGCGGCCGGGACTAGCTATGGCAGTGTGGGGTGGTTCTTGTTCTACCTCAGACCATAAACCCTAGACCTAGACAACAAAAATTTCGTGTCGGCTTACTCCAGGGTATTTAAAATTGGAATATCTTCCCAATAGGTCGTGAAAGACCAAGAAGCGGTGGAGTTGCGCGACTTCACGATTTGTCAGGGCGCTTAGGTGTAAGTAGTGCCCTGTTCTGCCCACCCTACCTCAGCCACGACTGTCCTCAAAACATTTTTGCGTCGTGGCCCCTTATAGAGGTTCGGGGCAAAGGAGCTAAACGATTGGGTTCATTTTAAGTATGGCCTTTAGCCTGTCAACATTATGCCGAGTTCAAAAGAAAGAGCACTTAAAAAAACAAAAGAAAAATGCCGCACCATACGTAAAAAAAATTAATACCCATAAAAACTGTACTGAAATAAAAGTAACTAAAGAAAACCAAAGGAAATCAAAAGAAATAATAGAAAAAAAAATTTAAAAAAACTTACCCCATGATGTGCTTTTTTTTTTCTTCCTTGGCTATTTTTTATCTTGTTATGATTTAATTATATATATATATTTTTTTTTTTTTATATTCTGTTCCGTCTGTCCTGTCCGTTTGTCATAACCAGTTAATTTTAATTTTTATCTTTAATTCATTATTATTTTAATTAAATTTAAGTTTTAATTATTTTGTTTTTTTGTTTTGTATATTCATTTTAATTTTCATTTCATTTCATTTCATTTTTTTTTTTTTTTTCGCAAAATTTTCTTTTTAATTATGTTAAGATATCCGCCATTTTAGTACGAAGCAAAACGTCACTCATTTCCACAACAACCCCCGATATTTTACACCAAGGATTTCGCGCCGCTATCGCAAAAACTAAATCACCATCGAACGTATTTGCGATACGTTTTCATTTTCGAGTTGTGACAAAATTCAGAGAAACTACACAAAACCTCGATGCCAGCAGAATTCCGCCACCATATCTTTTTCTCTTTTTCTCCTTCGTTCAAGCCCTCTATGCAATGTCGGCACGCAGTTTTCTTCCTTTGTACCCGGAAAAAAAAATTCTCAATCCGCCCCGCGAAAAAAACCCCACATTTCCCGTAAATTCCTCCGAATTCCCGTACACGTTACTTTCACTTCAACTTCGAGAACAATTTCCGACGCTCGATCACTAAAAAACCCGTCTTTTATTCCTAGAACGCAAATTGCCAAAAAAACAACTGATCCGCGTGCTGTTGTGTACTTCACAAGTCCTCTTTTTTTCTTCTCCCTCGAACGACGCGCTTTTTGCTCCAAAAAACTCAACTGCACGCACACCAACTCAAAACCATCTCTCTTCCCGTGAAGTTGGTTGCAGTCGAGCTGATGCGATCACAACTCATCGCAGGGTTGAATTGTAATCGCAACAGCTCCACATGGACCTTTTAACTTTCTGACAGCGCGACACCACTCTGGGTCACGATTGTGCCACGAAATTTCCGGAATCGTACATTTCATTACCGCCCAAAATTATTGTTAAAATTTAGTTTTTAGAGAATACAACAATTGGAGTCGAGCGAGCACTCAAAAGTTTATTCACCACTAATTTCACTGTCAACTCAACGAAATTATGCAAATTTACCAAGAAATCCCATCCCTGCACCCGAACGAAGTTCGAAAATTTTAATGCCAACCGGCTGTCAAAATTTGTGTGTTGTTTGCTCGAACCCTGACTGAAACGTCAAGCGAATGATTTTTGTTTTTAAAAGAATTCCGATTACGTTTCAACGTTGGAAGTGAACTTAGATGTAGTTAAAGTAAAGCTTAAATCCTGCCGACAATACTAGCATCAGACGTTTCGCTTTCCGTGACCCGTACGGTTCCAAATCAGGTGCTCTCCGACAATCTCACCGATCATCATTTAGCCGTGCACGGGATGAATCAATTCCTCGATCACCTAAACAACAACTCAAAATTGGAGTTTGTATCATTGGTAAGTGAGCCGAACTTAGTCTTAAGATTCGCAACGACGACTCAACATGGTGGAGGATCCGTGATGGCCTGGGAGTGTTTCAGCTACGATGGTGTTGGAAAGCTGGTCAAAATCGACGGAATAATGCGGAAGGAACACTATCACAATATTCTTCAACAAAGTGCCATTCCATCTGGCATTGGTTTGATCGGCAACGGATTTATCTTTCAACAAGATAATGATCCCAAACACATCTCCTATCTGTGCATGAACTATCTACGGTCCAAGGAAGAGAAAGGTGTGCTCAAAATCATGGATTGGCCGCCGTAATCCCCTGACGTCAGCCCGATCGTATTATTATGGGATGAGCTCGACTGGCAGGTGAAGAAATGCACGTGACCAGTGAAAAACATTTGTTCGACAGTCTAAAAGTGGCTTGGGACAATCTCGCAATTGAAACACTTCAAAAATTGGTTGAAAGGCTTCCCAGAATTTGCGCTGCAATCATCAAAGCACGAGGTTGAAAAATACCTGATTTGACTTGTCGTGATATTTTCGGTATTTTTAAATATTTTTGTACAAAATTTGCGTGTATTGATCACAAATCATAACAAAAAAGCTTATTTTCTAGTTTATATACAAGATTTAAACATAAAATTCTGTTGAACACAATAAAAAATAATCACAAACTCAAAAAATCGGTTTTTTGAATGATGTCCTTATACTTTTGCACGGTAGTGTATTTAATAGTAATAATCGCCTAATATTAAGTTCTTTCCGTTTTCAATCCCTAAGAGGTTATAACTCACAAGAAATTGAATTGGTTATTACTTTCTTGCGCTATCTTCATATTTATATATTAGGTTTGTTTTTTTTGCGATTTATCCATATCGAGAGTAGTGATTCAAATTTGTATAGAAAACACCAATAATACTGTTGTTTTTTCATGTTTTTATTGCTTTATCCTGTAGATAGTAGGCTAGATTTGAGAGTTTATCGCGAAAAGCTACCCCAGTAAGCTTACTGAGGCTACTATTCCGGTTAAAATCTATATTCTAGCCTACTTTCTACAGGAAAAAGCAATAAAAAAATAAAAAAACGTCAGTATTCTTGGTGTTTTTTATACAAATTTGAATCACTACTCTCGATATGGATAAATCGCAAAAAAAACAAACCTAATATATAAATATGAAGATAGCGCAAGAAAGTAATAACCAATTCAATTTCTTGTGAGTTATAACCTCTTAGGGATTGAAAACGGAAAGAACTTAATATTAGGCGATTATTACTGGATAAATCGCAAAAAAAATACACCTATTAACTCTTTTCAGAATTAACAACCTCAAGTGGGTGTTGCTTTTTTTTTAACAAATTCCAACATATTGCTTAGATTTGATGGAATATCGACTTTATGTTTACTTTCTAAGGTTTCCAATATAAGCGGCAAAAAATCAATTTCAGTATTTTTAGATATTCAATCCTAAGGAGTATAAGAGAGTTGCATCCTTTTCTCAGATGCAACCTTTTTTTTTGTTTTGAATGAGAGGATCTCTTTTCACTTCTACAGACTTATATTATAATAGCACTGGCCGCGTACCGCGGCTGCGCTCGCTACGCTCACGTTGTTCTATCGCCCCTGTTACTCCCGTTGATCCCGTTTTCCGGTTGATCCATTGGTCCTGTTCCTCCCGTTGCTCCTGTTTCTCCCGATGCTCCTGCTACTCCCGTTGCTTCTGTTACTCCATCCTCTATACATCGAACACCCTCCAACCTCCATCTCCCATCCTCTATACATTGAACACCCTCCATCCTTCATCCTCCATCTCCCATCCTCTATCCGCCATCCACCATCCTCCATCCACCATCCTCCATCTTCTATTCTCCATCCACCATCCTCCTTCCTTCATCCTTCATCCCATCCTCTATCTACCATCCTCCATCTTCCATCCTCCATCCTTTATCCACCACCCTTCGTCTTCCATGTTCCGTCCACCATCCTCTATCCACCATCTTCCAACCTTCATCCATCCATACTTCATCCATTATCATTTATCCATCATCTACCATCCTATATCCATCATCTACTATCCTATATCTACCGTCCCCCATCCTTTATCCACCATCCTCTATTCACCATCCTCCATCCCCCATACACCATCCTCAATCTTCTATCCTCCATCCTCTTTTTACCATCCTCCACCCGCCATCCTCCATCCTTAATCCACCATCGACCATCCTCTATCCACCATCCACCATCCTTCATCTACCATCTACCGCCCACCAACCTTCATACTCTATCCAGCATCCTTCATCTTCCAGCCACTATCCTCTATCCACCATCTCCAACTTTACCATTTAGTAATAGGAATGAATAACGAATGCACCGGAAACGAATGAACTGCCGCAAAATCATTTGAAATACTCTTAAATGTTGAAATAACTCTCGTACCACCAATTGTAAAATTATTTTATCAGCGAAGTTACATCGTAATCGGATGAATAGTATTGGAAAGCGCAAACAAACCATTAGAGCACCAGAATACTAAAATCGTGTTAAATTTGATAAATCTTAAAAAAAAAAATTTGTTTTTGATTCCATCTGGACCAAACTTCACAGGAACCATCCCGGGACTACTCTACACGTTCCCTGAAAATTGCATCAAAATCGGTTCAGCGGTTTAGCAGTTCACAGGGAACATGCATACATACACACATACATACATACATACATACATACATACATACATACATACATACATACATACATACATACATACATACATACACACATCCTCTTTAATATATATATAGATACAAACTCATTTCAATTTTTGGATAATCAACCCACAAGGACTTGCACATGTTTTCACAATTTTGCCATCCCATAATTCTGTCTGATGAGATATAAAATTTCACGATTTTTTAAATTTCAGAAACCAAGGCGGTGTGAAGGCTTTGCTAACAGTTTCAGGTTTCCTAGTGTCTGATGAGATAACAAAATACTTCTTATATAATCAGCTTAAACCCGTTTCACAGTTTTTTCGAAATTTAGATTTATAGGTATCTAGTTTTATTTGCTGGTTGCTGCTCACGAGTATTTCACTTTTATAAGCCTCACACGCGTAAGGGTTTGTATCGCTTATAGAGATTCCTAGATATCTCCATTTTTCATTTAAAAATGTTTAATATTTTTTTTCGCGGACCCCCTCCGAAATTTTTTTCTGGCTACGGCCTTGAATGCAATGAATAGATTTAGTTTTATAAAAAAAAAAACTAAATGATCTTATGGATACAGCAGATTCTACAATTTCTTACCTTTTTATGCAAAATCGGCATCCTTACCTGCATCCAAAACGGATCGCATAAGTTTACCGTTAATGTGGTTAGTAATAATGGTCTGACTCTGAATGCCTATCACAAACAGCTCTTACACACCTCCAAAGGAACTCTGTATGGTTAGTATATCTTCAGCTGTATCTTAGTCATTCATACCAGGCCGACATCTTCATCGCATCTGTCATTGTTGCAGTACCTACATATGTTCATAATGTGAACAACCTCCACGAGATCCGGATCGGTTGACTTTCAATGTCGTCGAGGCTAATTCTGTTCTTAAATTTTCTTCTTTATTATTTGACTTCACGTTTTTTTTTTAGCAATGCGATGCGACCCACGATTTTCTCATGAATTATAATTAATAAAAGTTTTGCTCTGGCCACCCTCAAAGTATAGCAAATGTATTGTCGCCTCTGACTCTCCATGAGATTGTCATATGTAGGAGATAACGTCAGTCGAAGGTATTGGTCTAAGTTGATTATTATCCTTAAAATTTTTATTCTTAATCGTATCTTTCTTCTACATTTTGCGGTGAGATGGGAAATGTGATGAAAAATTTCAAAATAGCATTAAAACCGGAGTTTTGAAATTAGTTTTCTATGGCCCTTGGTCTATGTTTTCGTCCTTCAACGGGATACTTTATCTTTTTGTCCAAAGTATACCAGGTTTTATTACTGCTAGGTCGAATACCGCCATTTCTCCGTGAGTATGGTGTCTTTTGCCTACACTGATTTTTGTTCGATAATCGATATAAAATCTCGGTAACATTCTTTCCTCTACAGAGGTTCGTCCGTGCGTCTCTTACGAACATTCTTACCTCATGCCAATGAACTGCGAAAATTTCTATTTATTATGGTATGTGTATCACTCAAAAATGAATTTACTAAACGCCGAATATATAAATATAAGCTGATTATATTACTTACCAATAGTTTATGTTTCCCGATTTGGTAAATTATTATAGTGTGTTATGGAAATACTATCGAGTCGTATGTAGAGTCCTATTTGTATGCGAAATTCAATATTATGCCTTTAATTTTATCTTATAGCGTAATATAAGGTTTATAAATATGAGAGCTGGCGATAGTGTTAAATAATTTGATTTGGTTGCATTTCAATTAAAATTGCGTTAAACTTATAATTTTTCAAACAAAAATGTTGAACTAAGCAGTAGTTAACTTAACTGGCTAAAATCACGTAAGAATTTATTAAGATTGTTAGTAATATTACAGGTAAATAATGTAGATTATGCACAAATAGTTGGAATTTGCTAAATTTAGCTGATATTGTCAGTTTTTTTATTTTCAAATTAGAGCGACTTAGGATTCGTAGAAAAGTATTTGTTGGTACCAGATTTAAGAAAAATATAGTAATAAACTTGTTCGTTTTATTTGGAACTGGTAAACAGGTTTTGGTGTACTCTAGAACTCATTTGTCGCGATTGTTGCCTTCGAATGTCTTTGTATCGTGTACGAAAATATTTTTTCATTGCCAAATTTAGCTACAATTTTCATATCACTTCTTGAGTACAATTATCATATTGTAGTATTAATATCTGAACCGGAACCGCGTAGAATTTCGACAAATTCATGAAACCTAAAATTCATTAAAAAAAATGAGGATATTTATAATTATTTTATTTTTGTTGTTTCCTAATGTTATTTTTATTCTTTTATGTTTTTAATCATGACTGGAAACTTCTGCCATTAACATTCCACACACAATTCTTTCTCTGTTTCTTTCATTGTTTCTTTTTATTTCAATTTCAGATACAAACGAAGCGAGAGATGTTCTTCAAATCGGATTCTCACAGCAGCCCATCTGGACCTCCGCCGAATCCTCCAACATTGAATAACCATGTTAATAGTAATTCCACATCACAGGTATTGTCAATCATTATACATTTTTCATGTAAGCTGTTCAACTCAAGGGATTAGCTTTATATTAAATTTAAACTTGCAAATTCTAAATTATCTTTCTTTCCAGAATAATTCCTCCATAAATAGTACACCAACAACAAACGATAAACACCATATAACAACTAATAACAACAGTTCACAACAGAACCATACCTCTAGTACACAATTAAATTCTACATCGTCGACACCAAGCTCTAATGTGAATAATTTGGCAAACAATTTGAACAATATGTCACTAAAAGAAAAGCAGCAGCAACTAATGGAGAATAATGGGCATCCAGATTCTAATAAAATTGCAAACGATCGATATGACAAAGAGAAACAACAAGCTATTATCAGACCAAAACCTAAAGAATTAGATGGCTATGTGGGTTTTGCAAATCTCCCGAATCAAGTTTATCGAAAAGCCGTTAAAAAAGGGTTTGAATTCACTTTAATGGTTGTTGGTAAGTATTTTGGCACTATTATATCATATCAATTTTTAACGGATTATTTTTTCGCTTAATTGTAGGAGAGAGTGGCTTAGGAAAATCAACACTTATCAATTCAATGTTTCTATCCGATATTTATAATCAAGACCAACATCCCGGACCATCGCATCGAGTCAAAAAAACCGTGGCCGTTGAAACTACAAAGGTTTTGCTCAAAGAAAATGGCGTTAATTTAACATTAACAGTGGTTGATACTCCCGGATTTGGCGATGCTGTTGATAATAGTAATTGGTGAGTGAAAGTTTGTTATGTATATTTACAAGAAAAGGTAACATAAATTCAATATCTATGTGAAACATAAATAGCAAAAGCGCTTTTCTGTTGCAATACTGCTGAAGTTATATAAGATATAGGAATTTTTTATTCCATAAATACCCGTTATTTTAAAGGTAGCACATCCCACTTCAATTTTTCTGTTCAGTTCTGTAACTTATGAATGAAAAATTTCTCACCAAAAAGTCAAAATGAGGACGAATTAATGCAGTTTTCTCTCTGCATTTTCACCAAATGAGAAAGCACCGTCATAGACTACGCATTTGGCAATTTTTCATTTCTCATTTGCTGAAAATACAGAGAGAAAATTGCATCAATATTCGTCCTCATTTTGACTTTTTGGTGAGAAATTTCTCATTCATAAGTTACAGAAGTAAGCTGCAGTTTTCGAAATATAGTACATACAATGAAGATGGGCATTCCTTCAATCCACGTTGAAAACTTAAAAGAAATGTTAATTTTGATTCAGTTCCCAAGAGCGTCTGCAGCTAGAATTTTTTTCATTCCTTATGATTCTTCCTAGCTTAAAGCCTTGTTGAAAATATGTTGCTCTGCTTTGCTCAAAGTATGACCGATTCATTACCATTTTCATCTCTATACTTCAATGCCCGTTCATTACTATCGTATTTCTCATTTATTCACACACAGACTTCTTAAAGTACGCAGTAACTAAAGAGGTACATACTCTCTAAGCATAAAGGCCACCATACACTATCATTCTTGCATGTCATGCATGCATGAATATTTGAATTTTCTCGAAAATCTCTCGTGTATGGGGCTCCATGATGGCATTTCATGCCGGCCGTCATGCGTCATGATGAAAATCAAATAATTTTGATTTTTGTGGGCGGAGCCAACGCGCATGACAACATGCATGATGGTCTATGGCGATCGTCATTCCAATTTTACAATTTTCGAATGCGGATGACGGCTCATTGAAGGCGTAAGAAAATATTTTCCTTGCTTCTTGTTCCGTATCCTGACGGAAAAAAAATATCTCATTACCAGGTGCGTTCCGTGAATCTTCATAGGACTAGCGCAGTATTTTTAGATTTGTTCCTGGAAATTAAGAAATCGAATTTTTTTTGAATGAAACCTACACACGTTTTTATGGGTATAGAATTCTTTGAAATTATGAAGTTTCACACTGCGCGCCTACTTATTACTTGTCATGAACAGCGCTGTCGTTTGTACTACGATAGTAGTATTTGTACTACTATTAAACTTTATGTACTACTGTACTACTCCTTTGAATTTTGTACTACTCTTGCGTCTTGCCTTGAAAATGAAATTCTTTTTTCGATTTTATATACTATTAAAGTGAATTCGGAAATCAACGAATTTTATTTGTCATTTTTAACCTACATTCTGAGCATGACTAATAAAATAAATATTGAATTTCAGGCCGAACCGCCACGAATTCATATCTTGCTAACAACCATTAAAGCCTATTATAAGACAATAACAACCAACTTTATCAAAACAAAATACTTGTATGAACATACATACATATGTATATCAGATGATAATTTAGATGATATTACTTTTAATAATGAACAATGTTTTAAAAACATCACGGCAGTTTATACTGGCGGTAGAGCAGAACTATTAATAAATTCGGGAATCTTCTCTGAAAATGAAATCTTGAAATGAAACAAAATTGCATGAACTATTATTTAACCCTTTGCAAGCAAATATCGAAGAGAATAAATTTCAGTTCCCTACAAGGTTTAAGTCCTTCATCCATGGCTGAAACTACAATAAATTAAGTTTTTTTTTAATGAAAACTTAGACGCTGAGTAGCGATTAGTACTTAAGAAATCAATAGTACCAAAATATTTAGATTTTGAAGATTTTTGGGCTAAAATATTTATGTTGAAAGATGCTTTAAATGTTAAAATGTTTCCAAAGCCAACGAAATTCATAAGTTCCTTAATATGTCTCTCGCATAGTAGTGCAACTGCGGAGAGAACCTTTTCTCAGCTTGCGCTTATTAAAGATAAAACACGGAATGCTTACTGGAACAGCTACTGCAAATTGGGTACCAAGCAAAGCGCTTAATGAAAAGTACCATAAGTGAATACTGGTACTGATGACAATCAGTCGTATTTATGTATATCTGATTTGAGATGCTATTGCGATGTCATTAAGAAATTAGGATGGTTTGAAAATTTCAAAAAATGTTTTTTTGTTTTTTCCGTTATTAAATAATACAATATGTCTAGAATATTCTCCAAAAATATTAAATCGATCCGAGTAAAATTCTAAGAGATAGAACCTTCGGAAGTTCCGCCCATCGGGCCACGTCAGCCTCAACTTAAAACTTTAATCGGGTTTTTTCCGAAACTCTATTTTGAAGTCGGTGGACACCAGGGACGTCATTTCAGTTTTTTCTAGGGAGGGGGCAAGATGTTATGAATGTATATATTTTTATATATAAATATACATATGTTATTTGTAATATATGAAAACCCAAAATTCAGGGGGTGGCCAATGCCCTCCCTGCTCCCACACAAATGACGTCCCTGGTGGACACGATTTCTCGAAAAGTTATGAACCGACCTTGTTCAAATTTTGCACACTTCTTCAAAATAACATTATCTAGTGCTTGAACAAAGGATTTTTTTTAATTTTTATTACAACTTATTTTACGAGGCAATACATAGTGGAAATTTTACCAATGAATAGGATTTTTTGTTCAGAGCTCCGGCAAAAATTCAAATTTCAAATTTTTTTTTCCTTCGTTCAAGCACGAGCTCTATGCATGTGCTGGTTTTTTTAATTTTGGATGAACCAGTCATGAGTTATCCTGTCCACGCCGAGAACACTTTTTTTTTGAGAGGTCAAGGGAAATGAGTTCCCAATAGGTGAATTTTCAATATTTTTAAACAAATATTTCACAAAATACTTTTGCAATATGTTTCTTCGATGTACTAAATTGTTTAAATAAAATATTTCATTAGATATATTAAAAAAAAATAGTAAAAATAACATTTTTTTGAGCCACTTAACCCCTTAAGTCTAGATAATTGAGACAAAATTTAACGATATTTTCGCATATTGATAAATCAGATATCAAAAATTTTCTTTTAAATAAAAACAGGACTGATTATTTTTATTATCTCTTGTGAGCGGTATTAGACGATAACTGAAATATCATGTGGATATAATTTGTAAGATTATAACCAATTATGTTTGCTGGGTGGTCGATGTATATATGAATATTAAATTTCAAAATTAACGTAAATTAAAGTTGTAAAGGAACGTGGTAGAAACGGTGGGTATTAGCTTCATACCAATTTTCCAAGTACCGATCAATAAAAAAGAGACGAATGTAAAATTTTCTGCAAAAATATTTTTTTAACTTCTTCATTTTGGGGAAAGAAAAAATGATTCAGCATGGCACGATAGATTGAGTAGCAATAAAACTTCTCGAATTTTGATAGAATATTTGAATAATTTCCGAACGCTGAGGCAACGTGAAAATAATCATGATGAAATGGCAAAACTTACTGATGACAACTGGTAGCAGATTTAAATTTTGAAATTTATATATAGCGACCATAAGCTATAAAGATCCTATCGTCCTTACTGGTAGACCATATACATATTATAAATTTTTTATTTAACTTTTTTTATTACAAAAGGAAATGACAGGATTTAACCGCCTTTTGCCAATTTTTGGAGGCACATAAGTTTAAATAAAAATTGTAAAAGGCCATCATTAAAAACTTAACCATGGCTAGTAGGCAAAAGCAAATAATATTTGTATTAACTTATACATACATGGTTTTATAACAAAGATAATATGTTTAATATGTTCTTGTAATTTCTGCTACATTTAGTTTATTAAATCGGCTTATTTAATATTACACCTAATACCCATGTAGTTGTGAAATTACTTATGAATGAAAAAGAATAGAATTATTTGTATGTATATTAAATTTACGGAAAAATATGTTAATATTTACATGTATTGCTTGCTAATAAAAACCCTATTATATATTATACCTTGTTCTGCTGTTCAAATTGTTGTTTATCGAAAAGACACGATATACTCGTACTGTACAAGTTCATACATATGTGTATCGTTTTTAGGGGTGGTGCCTGTCATAGTAAACGCAAACTTCAAATCCCCCTAAATAACTAACTTTGATATTTTCCGATTCTGAAATTTATAAGTCATGTACTACCGTTCTTTGTTAAATACTACTGTCTTTCACTGAAATGCACTACTGATCAGAACAACTAAACGACAGCACTGGTCATGAAACCACGCAATGTCGGCACCTACCCCGGTGCGGGTGGATCGACGCAGACTAAAAATCGGCTAACAGTTTGGGCGCAACTTTATAATTTTTTCGGTAGAAGTTCTGGACACAATGAGTGTTTTGAAGCGATGTAGGTTACTATGCACCTGACAACTTAAAAAATAACGCTCATTATAGCTTCCTGGTTAAGAAATATATAAGAATTCGTGAATATGTACACAACCGTATTGTATCGCGTTAGGGGTTAGATATCGATAAATTTTTTAGGCGCATATATAAAGAGCCCACAAAAGTAAAATAGCTCGATATACCTAAAAGTTTTAAAGAAGTTCGTGAAAATACATACATTTTTCTTACTACTGCTCTGAACATAAATAAAATCTAAACTTTTTTTCTGTAATTAGCGCATCTACATATGTGTAGTAATTTTCAACTTTTTGGCATAAACCGCTTCTGCGATATAAAAAACCACCCCTCACCGCCGTATAGTGATACCATTAAACTCTATAATAATCCCAAATTTTTAGCCTTCTATTCATTACGGTTTTCGAGAAATAAAAATCAGAATATTTTCCTTTCTACCCCCTTTCACCATCACCCCCAAAAATTCCTCCTCACCTCAATTCCTGTAAAATTTTCAAGATCATATCTAATACGATTTCAGTGATATACCATACAAATTACATTTTTTGAGAAATTGCTGTCTCAAACACTATCGCGCTCTCCCTCTCGTCCCCTACAAATTTTTACTTTCAGTAGACTCCTCTTGTGATCCCATATACAGAAACTAAATTTAATCTTCCTGGTGTAATTGGTTCGGAAGATATTGTAATCCTAAGTTTTTAATCACCCCCAACCTCGCACCCTCCACCACCCTTAAAAATGTTAGCCCTAGTCTAATCTTGAAGTATACCAGAGGATACAGAGTTTGAAACTTCTGACATCAATTGTTCAAGAGATATCGATTTTAGAATGTTTCAATCCCGGTTTTCATGCGTTTCAGACTAATTGTTTTCACCCCCTCTTCCACACCCCTCAACCCCTATTATTTTATTTTTGCAAATGAGTCCACATACTCTACATAAGTTCCAAGTTTTAACATAGCATAAGTGGTTCTTGAGATCTAGAAGCCAAAATGTTTCATCTAAAACCCTCCCCTCTCCTCTCTTTTCATACCCCCACACCTCCCACACCAAGATACCAGTTGTTGAGGTTCATCCAATCTACCAACCATAAAAATTTCATGTCAATATCTCAACGGGTTTGCGGACGGCGTATGGTTAATCGTCCAAAATTCTGTCGATTTGGAGAGCACAAGCCACTATACGTCGACCATTTCACTTTGAGTTTTGAAGCGAGACTGCTTACCATGAACGTGTATGGCAAATCAAAATTCATGCATGACATGCATGCATGACATGCATGCATGATATGCATGCATGATATGCATGCATGATATGCATGCATGATATGCAAGAATGATAGTGTATGGTGGCTTAAACGTAGGCAATGCTTTGATTTAGAAAACAGGGAACGGAAGTTATGCATGGATACGTAAATAATATACAAACTATGGTATTGAAAGCGTTATTGAAACTAGCTGCATATGATACACTGCACATATGTATGGTATGATTTGACAGTATCTGATATAAGCAAGCAACAACATTTAGTTGCGATACTCGTCACATAATTGGGGAACGGTACAACTATGTAGCAATAAAATGCAGTATATCAGGTTAAATTGTCGAATTTGTATACCAAAAAACGGGTTCAATACTAGATATATACCAGTTCGCTTATCTCGAATATGCTTAGTGTTGGGTGATGCACTACTAGTATTGACGATATTATGATATTAAAACCAGCAGTGTATCCATGGTATAAGACTATAAGACACATATTACCGATAAGTCACTCGTTATTAGGCGTGTTTTAATGCTCTCCAGAGTGGGATAGTACAGCATAAGTATACGTGAAACAACAACAACATCCAGGATAGTAAACCCACTAATTTTACTAGGTTATATATCCTACTCCGGAGAGAATGAATGGTGTAAGCCTAGGATGAATTCGCTTTACTCGATTCGATTTTAATGGTTGGCAGCATTTTTGTTTACACAACAGAAATGCAACCGAACTGCAATAAAATCAAATCCAGTGACAGTTATATTGCCATAAGTTTTGTAGCAAAGAAAGGAAAAATAGAAATTAAAGTGAAATGGATAAGCAAGAAAAGAAAAGGTAAGTGATTGCATTGTTTGAATAAAATTTCGTCCATAATAAGATGTGAGAAGTGGAAAAAGTGTGTCTCTCGAATTGCCGTTTATTTACTTTACATGAGAAGGAACTTAAACAAAACTTAACATTTTGACTATCTTTAACAGATCTAGTCGTACTTTCATAAATATTTTTCAAATTGAATGTAATACACCGAAACGAAAATGTCACTTAATTTCAACTTGACAGCGCAGGACTGCCATATCTTAACAATAAAATGTACTCCAGATAATACCCTGGATCGTTTTTTTTCGCCTGCAGATTAGGTGCTCTATTCTGGAGAGCATTAAAACACAGCTGTTTGTAACAAGTACATGTACCAGATCCTGCTGGGTTCCTTCACTTTCACCAGACTTATTGAACTTATTGAACTTCTTGGCCTTGGCTAAGTCCAGGTCCATGAATCCTTCGCTTCTTATGAACTGAACGCAAAGTCACTGCGAATAGATCTTGTGCAAGTTGGTTCAATTTCCTTCGGAAATTACACTGTAACTAGGAACAGACTTATAATTCGTATCCGTTCTTATAATTCGTATCCGTTCACCCCGTAGTAGGCAAGCAAAACATCTGCTTGCCTCCTTACTCTTCCTCAAGACGCTTCATTGTTTAAGGAGTTATTTCTCGAAACCGGTTTGACAAGTTGGCTAGGTCAAGCTCCTTGATTCTTTTGAAGTTAACGTCCAATGTACGCATCGATCAACGCTTCCTCCCAGGGTAAAAATTCCGAACAAAAGAACTAGGAGCGGAACTTTAACTAATGGGAACGCTCTTCCGAACTAGTTCGTTCGCAAACAATAAAAGCCTAATGTATACAATATACATGATAATTTACTCCCAGCAGACCAAAAACACAAAAATCCGTCAGAATTCCGATGGAAAGTTCTTTATTGAGTCGGAACTCCAGGCTAGAAATCCATGCGATTTCCGTCAGATTTCCATATGGCGTGGTTGACGCTGTTCCGTCGGATTTTTCGTACCGAAATCTTTGAGAAATGTCTGGAGCATTTCCCAAAGCTTTTTTCCTCTTTCGAAAGCGTATTAATATTTAATACAGTTAAAAACAGAATCTGTAGAATTTTCAGTAATCATATTCGATTGTGCGAATATTCTACTGATACTGTATTTTTTAAGTCGGACCGGACAAGACAGCGAATGTTTTTCATTTAAAAAATTTATTTAATTATGATCTTCTCAGCACAAGGATTTCGGAATTTTAGCAAAGCTTTCCACGATATGTCTGGATGTCGGAAAATTCTTTTCGAATTCTGCCTGATAATTCCATGAAATACTTATTGTTTTCGTCATGGATTGATCTTTCAATTTTCCGAATGAAATCCATCGGAAACTTCTGTCTCATGTTCCCCTATGTCAGAAATAGCTCGGAACTTTCCGCGGACATCAGAACATTCGGTTTTATTGGTCTGCTGGGCTCTTTCTTATTGTAGAGTATACCCAGCAGACCAAAAACGCCGAAAGCCGTCAGAATTCCGATGGAAAGTTCTTTATAGAGTTGGAGTTCCAGGCTAGAAATCCACACGATTTCCGTCAGATTTCCATATGGCGAGGTTGACGCTGTTCCGTGGGATTTTTTTAACCGAAATCTTAGAGAAATGTCCGTAGCTTTTCCCAAAGCTTTTTTCTCCTTTCGAAAGCGTACTAAAATTTAAACTGATTATTTTTATCAGGTTTGACGTAAAAGACAGAGTCTGTAGAATTTTCAGTAATCATAACCGATTGTGCGAAAATTCTACTGGTACTGTATTTTTTAGGTCGGACCGGACAAGACAGCGAATGTTTTTCATTTAAATTTGGTTTTTAATTATGATCTTCTTAGCACAAGGATTTTTGAATTTATGTTATACAAAGTTTTCCACGATATATCTGGAAGTCGGAAAGTTCTTTTGGAATTCTGCCTGATAATTCCATGAAATTCTTATTGTTTTCGTCATGGAATGATCTTTCAATTTTCCGAATGAAATCCATCGGATACTTCTGTCTCATGTTCCCCTATGTCAGATATATCTCGGAATTTTCCGCGGATATCAGAACATTCCGTTTTATTGGTCTGCTGGGTCAGAACATTCCGTTTTATTGGTCTGCTGGGTAATAGTGTGTAATTGTATTCTTCTTGTACCGCCTCGCGTATACATAAATCTCTTTACTATTCAGGTGGCATTTTAAAAATTAAATATTAATGTAGGAAATAAAAACGGCTGTGACGTTTGTTTCATTAAAGGTTTTTATGTAAAAAAATGTTTATATGCCTTTGATGATGTCGTTCAAGTTTTTTTTCTCGGTATATAGAGAAATAGGTAGATAAGTCGGAGCAAATGCAATTAATACTTTTTTTTTTTAAATTCGGTTAAATGGAAATTTGATGAAGACTCACTAAAATGTTAACTTCAGTAAGTTTTGTTCTGACAACGATCGCATAATATACTTTGCAAACTACAAAGCTCACATTCCATGTACGTTATGTTTTTACTCTCTGAATTAAGTTCTGTTCGCTATGTGTGTTTCTGAGGGACGCGGAGACAGGCGAAATGTGAAAATTTGTTGGATGTCTGTCTCTCTTCTCATCGTGTTCGTACAGTTTATTCTGTTAGGCTTTGTTCTTTCTTCATTCGTTCTTAATTTTAAAATTGAACTGCAGTTCACAAAAATTAGTGAGTTACTTCACTCACTCACCAATGAAGTGTTATCTTAGAGTAGTTCACCCGTGAGCGGCACATGTCTAGTTCAAAAGTTCATGAACCGCATCCATTTTGTGGAGTACCGCTAAGCACTGCAAAAATTAACATCCGAATGTTGCAAAAATCTCAAAATGCTTTTCACTAGAAGTTGACCTCGAGCATTTTATTTATTAAAAAAACAAATATTATTTTTGCCAAAACATTCGGAGGGAAGAGCGTTTGATTATCTCAAATTAAGCAGAACCCTAGTAATAGCGCTGACTGGACATTGTTACGTGAGCAAGGATCCCCCGTAGGATGTTATGAGAGCAAAATATACAGTATTTGCGATGACGAAGACGAAACACCTGAGCACATCCTCTGTGAATGTGAAGCACTTATTCACAAAAAACTTCGTTGCTTCGGTCAGGGTTTCATGGAACATCTGAACACATGACAATTCCTCTTCAAAAAATTCTAAGATTCATTGAAAGCGAAAGGGATCGTAGAGGAATTATATGTAACCCTGGGTCGACCCAAATTAGGAAACCCCAAATAAAGCTATACCAACTTCAATTCGAAATATACCTATCATCTAAATAGCTTAACCAGTTGTTAACTTGACGCACGGGCAATTTATAATACTTTGTCCCGAACCAAAAAACAAGCTTATCAAAACATAAAATTAGTGTTTCCACGGAGCGGATTCAGTTTGCAAACAGACACCGAAACCTTTTGAAATTACCGTTTCTAGTCAGGACACGAAAAACAGCACAAAAACAGTAAAAAAACACGAGTTTGTAAAAAATTGGTGAAAACCCGTAGATTTGTTTTTTTTTCCAACACGATTGTAATGTGTTTATGTTTTATCTGTTGCTGTCGGTTGTCCACCAAATTCAATATCATGCAGTATTCTGTCGTCCAGTATATGTATATGAACAGCATTTTTTTTTTTTTATATCAATGCTATGATGCATTTCTGCTGACTATCATAAAGCTGTGCTATTTTTTGTATGTTTAGTAACGTTCAACATACTTTTTTTTTTGCTTAGTATGTAAGTTTATTTGTGCATTTTTTTAAACAGATAGTTTACTTCTGGCACTTAACCCATATGAAGTTAAGATATCCTCAATTGTAGCCTTCATATCCATTTTCTATCTTACCCCTAAGTTCAAATTTGTATGTCATTGCTCTCCAACTCTGTCACCAAAATAATTATTATATTACATGTGAACGAACATTACATTTTTTTAATGATTTCAGTTGGGTACCAGTAATTGATTTTGTAGAATCAAAATATGAAGAGTATCTAACTGCCGAATCCAGAGTTCACCGGGTAGCATTACCTGATAATCGAGTGCATTCCTGTTTATATTTTATTGCACCGTCTGGGCACGGATTGAAACCTCTCGATGTTGAATTTATGTCGAGATTATGCGATAAAGTTAATATTATTCCGGTTATTGCCAAAGCAGACACAATGACACCCGAAGAAGTTCAATTGTTCAAAAAACAAATTCTTAACGAAATAGCTCAACATAAAATTAAAATCTACGACTTCCCGGAACCACTCGAAGACGAGGAAGAAGCCAAAGTGCTACGACAACTACGAAATCGTGTACCATTCGCTATAGTTGGTGCCAATACGGTGATTGAAGTAGAAGGACGTAAGGTACGAGGACGACGATATCCATGGGGTATTGCTGAAGGTAAGTAACATTGTCAATCATCATCTCATAAATATAAAAATCTTTATATTAATTTCGCAACATTTTTGAATGAATTTAAACAGTTGAAAACTTGGAGCACTGTGACTTTATTGCATTACGCAACATGGTTATTAGAACACATCTGCAGGATCTTAAGGATGTCACGAACAACGTACATTACGAAAATTATAGGTGTAGGAAGCTTGCCGGTCTCGGAAATGATGGCAAGGCACGTCTTACAAACAAGTAAGTTAAAACTTTGAAAACAATGTATCTACCATAGAAGCCAATATATTAAAAAAGACGCTGGTACATCTCGAAATCCTACACAAAAGTAGTAAAATAGTTGTTTAGATGTTGTATTAAAGCTATTTTTAGTTTTGCTTCGATTAGCAGTTAATTGTTTAGTTATTTGGTTTGATTTTCCTTTCATTCAAATCACATTGACACTATTCACCTTATCATCATTTTTTAAATTGGCTGAAATTGTGAGAACAATAATTGTCGTGACCAACATTCAAATATCTTTTCAACAGAAATAGAAAAAAAAAAATAAAGAAAAATCAAAAAAATATTTCACCATTCATTTGTTGTTGTATATCTCTCTTTCTCTTAGTTTATGCCCTCAAGGAATTATGAATAGCTTTATGACTGTGTGGTAAGTTTAATAAAATCGTTCTTAATACAGAAAATAATAAAACAACGAACCATTAAATCATGTACACTTATTATGTTTTTGTATAGTAGATATTTTATATATTTCCCTTGTTTTCTTTTGTTTTGTATGAATGGTATTTGTTTGCTGTTTTCCTATTTGCTATGTATTTCAATTAAATTTATACATTGGAATAAATGCAATTGCAATCTTTTTAATTTTATAACTACTTTTTGAGCGATATTCTGGCCACGTCCCGAATTTTTGCCGATACTCAAACTTGGTTTGAATTCTCCTGCTTTAGTAGATCTATCTATCAACAGTCTGGTCGCTTTAACTTTATCGTGTTTCGTTACAAGCCCAGGAAAGCAAGTAAAGTCAATGTATATACAACAAATTTTAACATGAAATGAGTTGAAACATTCATCAGTGATTCTTTTTGTAATTTGAAGGCTTGTGGAAGTAAAAACCTATTTAATATCTAATGAAACCTACAACGTGACGAACTCGTGAAAACTCTTACCACCCGCAACCAGTGTAACCGCTTTGATATTTCTCAGGGTAGCAAATTTGGGGAGCAATTCTTAGCTTGGGTAGTAAAAATATTTTCTAATCTACTTTTAATTAAATGGATTTAGTTATACGTCATTACATGCGTATACGTTACTTAAAACACTGTATATCCACTACAAATTTAAAATGTTTAAAGAATAAATAATATTTTAAAGTACGTAAGTACATTTTTTTAGAAGAAAAATCAAAATTCACACTGAACGCACATTTTGCCCTTGACTATTTTTTTGATATTAAGGTTTCAGTATCCCTGGTTTGAAAAACCCAGTTATGGGCAAGACCAGCCATATTTCTTTGGGTATGGTTTTAAAAGCTGTCCTATATTATCAGTTGCAAAACCAGCCTTGGAATTCGTTGCTTTAGAGACAGATGAACAGTTTTTAGTGGTAATCATGTCAAGGAACAACAAGAAATAGAACATCAGGTCGAAGAACAACCAAGGAAACACAAAGTCCAGGGAAAAAAACGTTACCTAAAGGAATGGAAGAGAGGCATTGCAAAGCCACAAAAAAAAAGCATAAGGATATTTTAAGCTGTATAGTCAGCTGTATAATCAGTTTTTGCCATTTTGCCACAAGTTTGTTGAAACAAATATGGCTGGTTTTGCAACTGGACTCATTTGATAGTCAAAGTATTATATTTTGTCGTACACAAGTTTTATAAGGGCTAATTTTAGCAAATTTAGTCATGTAGTAACATAGTAGCAAAAAATTGTCAATAATATTATAGCATTTTGCTACCGTAGCACTTGTGGTCACACTGCACGCAACTCCTCTCGGGTTGAATATAAAAATCGATTATATCAAAATCTCATGGCAGTGGCCAATACTATATCTCATCAAACCTAAGAGACAAGAAGGAATTTGTTAAGTAGGTCGGTGCTTTCTGACTTTCATGTATTTCACATGGCGAAACGCGTTCCGTTTCGGTACCTGAATCTAGTTTTAGCTGCCCCTTAAGTCACGACAGTTAGATTTTGTTTAGTCTATATTTAATTTACTCATGCAATAAGCTTTTAATATTGCATGAGTAAATTAAAAAAAGTTCACTAAAATTGTATACATACTTAAGAAAAAATTAATGTATTCAATTTTTTGCTGTTTTTCTTCTTTCATATATGAAAAAAAAATAGTTATTCATGTGTTATGTTCAATTGCTCCTGTATGAAGCTAGTCGATGTCACCAAAAAACGTTAAAAAATTAAGATGAAACTGTGTGGTTTTTGAGAAACGTGTTGTTGGGTGATCTGCAGAAATGAGTATAGAATAATAATATAAAATAAAACAGAAAACTTTTTATTTTTATTTGTAATTTTTTACACCAATCCCCTTCAAATAAAAAATTTTGAAAAGTGCACTCTTATAACGTACTTTCGTTTATAAAGTCCCTTTTTTCAATCCCCATGCACAAGTGTGAAAGGTTCTTATGTTGGTTATAACGTACTATCAGTTATAACGTTCTACTTTTGTGGTCCCCTCAAGGTACATTATAACCAGCTTGTTATTTGTCAGGACTCGTAAAATGTATGCAATCAATAAAAATATATGGACCACCCACATTTCACTGACCATTTCGTTTCCCTTACTCCGCACATCAAGAAACGCCGGAAAATGTAAAAAATAGTTTGTGCTTAAATTACTCGTTTACTTAATTTTCATATACATACAAGAAGTTGGGTTACGCATAAACGAAAGTAATGACGCAAACAAGAAAGAGAACGGCAATCAGACAGAATATAACAATTACGGAGTATAATTTGGAGAGTGTGGATAATCTCAATTTAGCAAAAAAAGGCTACGAAACGGACGAAATAAAACGACGGATCATGCTCGCAAATAAAACGTACTCAAAATAAAGGTCATCTGAAAAATGTTGGGACCTGTGAAGGGAGGAACAGACTGGCGAATAAGATACAACCATGAGTATCAACTCTTCAAGGGAGCCAGAGCAGGGCTGTCATTTTGTTACTTTGGACAGTATGTTGGGTTGTCTTCGAGCACAACAACAAATTTTGCGTCCGCCACTGCTTCTATTTACCTACAGCTGTAGGAGACCGCATCAGCTACTGCCGCCAACTTCACGTCTAAAGTTTGACGGCGAAAAAAGGACCGTTACTTGGTAGAGGCCGGAAGCCTGAAAAAAAGAGAAAAAGAAGGGTCAACCATTACAGACGGTCGTACGAAAGAACGGTCGGATTTTTTGGTTATCGTAACGTATAATTGTCAACAAGAAGAGTAACCATACAGCTGTATTCAATAAACCGGTGCGTGACAAGTGCATTTTTTTAGTGTATAAAACTTTAATTTGATTTGTCGAACCTTGAGCGCAGCAGCGAATTCGGTGGTGTTTCTTTTGTTATAGTTACGATACCGACGAGTTGAACTTGGGAAAAAAAATGACCAAATTACAAGTGAACTCTTTGAATGTTGAATACACCGAGAATCGCATGGAAGTCAACTAATAATATCAAACATCATGTGAATCGGCAAGCGGAAAAATTGTATTCTTCTAAAGGTTCTCGGAGGCATTATTTTCGGTCATATATTTCGGATCGATATAGTCATTAGTCTCATACGTTCCATGCAGACCTTGGAAATTTCGTTTTCTCTATACTTTGGACTCTAGCTCTTCGAGAACTTTCGACCGGTCTGGCGTGGGGGGGGGGGGGGTGTGAAAATGTGCATGGCTTCCATAAGTCACCCACAAGCGCTCATTCATAGCTTGACCCAATAAGAACCGACTGATTCTATTTAGCGGCAATTGCTATATGGACTCCAATGCGTTTCAGTAGACAACGTGTAAGACTACCAACTGGATTGTTTGGGTGCGATGGTGATCTTGACCGACAATTTTTGCGCCAAAAAAATTAATCAAATTTGCTGTTCACGCAATTGTTGGATACGCAACAAAACAAAAACCGTTCTGTGGTCGAAGTTTAAGTAAAGTTTCGGGTGTGTTTCGACGAAGAGAACCGCGAAAAGATACAAACTGAAAATTTTGGCTGTCGTTTTCTTGTGGCGGTCGGGGTGTTCTTTCGTGTCCGCGTCTTACGAAATTCAGCAAATTCTTGGTCCGCGATCGAAATATTTTCCCGAAATACATGTAATGCGGTGATTTCTGTTTAAATTCGTGAGACAGTGGTGGCATGGCGGCGGAGCACTCGCCTGCTGGGGCGCATACGGCTCTTTGGAGACATCTTCCGGTCGCCTTTTGACGGAAATTGATTTGCTTGCGGAATTTGTAAAATTTCTCGCCGCATTAGTGGGTTCTTTTGTCGTGTGTTTGACATCGGTCACAGTCAGTTGATAGGATCTATGTGAGAATTTCGAGAATCAATCGCGTTACTTCAAAATGATAAAATCGGAACAGGATCATTCGAAATCGCCTGTCAGTCGGTGGAGTTTTTTTTTGTGTATTTGACACATAACCTAAAATTGTTGTTGTTCTCGCGAACATCGTCTCATCGTTGGCCCGAGTTTCGCGTGAGCTGTGAAGTTTTAATTGCGCGGAAATTCATTTCTTTTCCGAATTCATTTCCTAAAGAATTTACTGAGAATTGGTTTGTCGCGAATTTAAGAATTCACCAAGAGCAAAGACAATAGACTCTATAAGATGTCTCAACTAGGGATGGGAATCGATTGCTCAACAATCGATTGTTGCTTGATCGATTATTTTAAAATGTTCGATTAAGATCAATCGATTAATTGATGGGATTTAAGCAATAAATCGATTAATCGCGTAATTCTTAAGTCCCAGGGTTATCGTATAAGTATACGTAGACTTAATAGGTAGATTTGAATTGAAATGTCTAGGTTCATTATACGTTTAACATAGTGATTGTCCATACATAAAATTTTAACTATTTAACTATGTATGTATGGTTGTATGAATGTGGCTATGTTCCCTATGAACTCCTAAACCGCTCAGGGAACGTGTAGAATAGTTCCGGGATAGTTCCTGTGAAGTTTGGTACCGATCGAAAAAAAACAAATTGTTTTTTTTTTGACATTTTTCAATTTGTTTTGCGATTTTAGTACCCTGGTGCTCTAATTCTTTGTTTGTTTGTTTCGTATGCTTTCCTATATCATTCATCCGATTACGATGAAACTTCGGTTCTGCATTAACAAAATCATTTTACAATTGGTGGTTCGAGAGTTATTTCAACATTTGATATGATTTAGCGGCAGTTCGTTCGTTTTTGGTGTAGTAGTTATGCATTCCCATTACTAAATGGTAAAGATGGATGATGAATGTTGGATAGTGGATGCAGGACGGAGGATTGAAGGTGGAGGATGCTGGATGAAGGGTAGAATATGTATGTAAAGATTTTTTCTATTTTCCTCTCACTTGTGACGCTAAATGTCCGTTAAAAATGTGTGTGAATATGAGTTTTAAACGTACATACATATGTATATATATGAATGTTCTTTTTAATGGTTAAATAAATAATATCCCATTCTAAAAATGAGAAGAAAATAAATAAATTAAAATAATAAACATAAAATAATGGAAATAAAATTCGTAGATATTATTTCTTCGTAAATATCTTTTTTTTTTTTCATAGAAACTAAAAAAAATTAATTAAATTCTCTTGAAACTTAAAAAAAAATAACCACTGCTACTTCCTTCACAACCAAAACATTTCGTCTATTGACGACAGAAAAATTAGCATTGATAAATTTGAACCTGTCAACCTGTTCCTCATATCAGTAGCAATTAATCCAGCCTCTGAAAGCAATCTTTCTGCAGGTACCGAAGATGCAATTACTGATAAGTATTTAATTGCAAGGGTATGCGTTTGTGGAAATTGAAACTTGAGTGTTTCCCAAATCTCATAAGGACTTTTTGTTCTATTCACTACAGGTTGACATAAAAACTGACTGAGCTCTTAAGAAATTCCATTGAGGTCTTCATCTGCATGAGCTTGAGAAGCGCTCTGGCACGCAAGTGAATCATGGATCGCCCAAAGATCAGCTGCATTACCTTGATGATGAAGGTTCTGATTCCATCGAAAAAAAAGGAAACGTGGAACTGTTTCGCCATTTAATATAGTGATCGCCTCGCGAATTGCAACCGGATTATACTAGATGGTACGAATACGATACTCGAAGGTATCGTAATATTTAACACATTTGCAGTTAACTTGACATTCAGATCAGTGCTATCAGCTAATTTTTTGTTAACTAATGTAGGAAAATCTATCGTGCATCGAATCTTTTAACTGTTGAAATTCGTTCGATTAATTAACGTTAACTAATCGATTATGTCGATTAATCGACAACACTTATATCGATTGCTAAAATCTATTTTTTTTTAAAAATTAATCGATTAGACAATTAATCGAATCGAAATCGAACATCCCTAGTCTCAACGCATTGAAAACGAACAAAAGAGCTTTCAGATCAGTTACACAATCAGCGATTATTGAAAAAAACTTTCGCGAACTGCCTAGCTACCCTGTTCACAAAACTGCCAAATGCGGTTTCCTTGGAGACCGTAAAAGGAGAAGTTTGTTTGCATTGTTGCCTTTTTCCACATATTTTCATTTTGATTTGCTGTTCTAGATTGCATTGGAATTGAATATTTTGAAATTTTGACTTTAGAAAATACTTCGGAATTTTTTTTTTAGTTTTCCGATAATCGAAGTAAAAAAAATGGATTTAGTCAATCATCATGTTCATGTTCATGTTCATCATGTTCATGTTTGTTTATTAATAATAATAAATAATCAATGGCGCAACAGCCCAAATCGGGCCTAGGCCTTGAAGTAATGCTAGAGTTACTTCATTGCGAGACCAACGGAACACTAGGAGGTGAAGTGGTCAGCTACACGCTCGTCCGTGATTATTACCCCGATTTTAACTCAGGTACTCATTTACAGCTGAGTGAACTGGTAGTCCGGCACCCAATCCCATTTTCGAAAATTACTTGTCGCCAAGCAGATTCGAACCTGGTACCAGGTGCACCGAAGGCAAGTGCTCTAGCCACTAAGCCACCCAGACTATTGTTTATTGCCATAGATAAAGACAAGATTTTTGAAAGATTTTTTGAAATTCGACCCCTAAGAGGGTGTTAAGTGGTTGTATACTTTTTCATGAATTCCACCATATCTCTCAGGTCTCATCAGATATCGAATACTTTTCACTTCCACAGGCTTGTTTAATAATCACCTATTTTCAAGTTTTGTCTTTTTCAATCTCTAGACCGCATCCCGGAAGATGACCCAATTATATAATTCATATGTTACACCATATTCTAACCGCTTCCCGAACTTTTTGTTAGGGTTTCAGTCACATAGTAACATACACCGCATCCCCGAATTGATCACGATCCAAAGTTCTGCCGGAAAAATAATAAAATTGCGCCCAGACTGCTGGCACATTTTTTTATTTTGATTTGCTGTTCTAGATTGCATTGCAATTAAATATTTTGCGACTTAAGAAAATACTTAAGAATTTTTTTTTAGTTTTCCGATAATCGAAGTAAAACAAATGGATTTTTTCAATCAAGTCGATAGTATCGCAAACTAAATTACTCGGAGGTCGCTAGTATAACACAGAAGAAAAAATTCTACCAGTGGTCGTGTTGGACGATGGATGGAGGATAGAAAATAGTGGATGAAAGATGAAGGATGGAAGATGGTGGTTGGAGGATGGTGGATGGACGAAGGTGGATACAAGATGGTGGATGGAGGTTGGAGAATGGAGGGTGGGGGATTGTAGACAGAGGATAGAAGATGATGGATAGAGGATGATGGATGGAGGATGAATGGACGGCTTACTACTGTCGTCCACTGTCTTGAGTGGATCCTTTGGACGAGTACTCCTTCGAAGTCAAATCTTGAAGTCCTCCGTACCCCGGTTCTCACGAGTTATGTTTCCGTATGTGAATCCGGAAGCTCGGGACCGGCTCAAGCATCCAAGGAATATGAATAGCGTGTTCCCCTTCCTGTTCCCTTCAAAGTTTAAAACTTTGGAAGAAATTTCTCATTAGAGACGTGTTGGAGCGAAATCGCCGACGATAGCCGAGGAAGTTCGAAGCAACTGGTAGAGTCTGCCCTCTCGATAAGGTCTTACCGAACTAATCTGGCGCGAATTTCACCATTTTTCAACAGTAACAGAACAGCCAAGCACCAACAGTTGGTTTAAAGCCTTATCGAAGCTATTCTTGCTTTGGAAGTACGGAAGCAAAAAACCGAAAAATTGTATTAACAAATTTTTTTACTTTAATAAATTTTTTTTTTTTTTAAATGCGATTTAACATTGTACACTCTCGGATTTGAGCCAAGGTCCCGTCACACATGAACCCGCTACGCTGCACAATAGGCCAATCTGAAACATTCTCGTAATAGGGTTAAAGCCGAATCACTTGGAATTAAACATATCGAGCGAAGCTCGCTTCGAAACCTTCCCTCGCAAGTCTTGCGGAAGCTTTAAGTTAAAAGTTCACAATCCTTCATAATACTGTTGCTATTTCCATAAGGCCTTATAGAGGGTTTTACCTAAGCTATTGATAGTTCAAACTCCGCCCGCAAGTCTTACGGAAGCCTTACCGAATTTAAAATTTTACAACCTGCGCTCAACAGTCTTACCGAAGTCTTATCGTTATAGCATCCGGAAAATAAAAATGCGAAGTTTGTGTGCTAGTTGGGCCTTTACACCATCATCTTAAAAAAAATGCTGGTCTATTAGGCATACTACTGGTAAAAATTTAAAAATCTATCTCACACTGTTCTTGATTGTTTAGAAAAATTCTTATCCCCTCCACATTCATGCTCCACTGCCCTCATAAAAAATGTTACTTTCCGCAAACTTTATTAGTCAACCCTTATACACAAACCGAATTTTATTTGTCTAATGCAATCACTTCGTGAAAAACCGTAATCTAAAATTGTTAACCCCCAATCTCCGTACGCCACTGCCACACTCAAAAATTTGTTTGCTATCTATTCGCCTAGTACACCGACAATAAAAGTCTCACAATAAAATGTCTGTTTCACTCTCGTCGTATTCAATCTTTTCATCGCTTTGTGTTTCGAGAACAATTTCCAGTTCTTAATTTTTTTTTTCAAGAATACACCATTCCACATACATACATACCTATATGTATGCTCACAAATTACTAAGTTACAAATTTTTTGAACAAGCAAGGATTAAATATTTAGAATTCCTATACTTTCTTGCTTCCATTTTCTTCCAATAATAGTGCAATGTAAAAATGAAAGAAATATGTGAATACGCTTTACATTTGTCCGATGGCAATTTTAAGTTTTAAGATAAAGCGTTCTCGAATTATTGTGCAATGTGCTGAATTACGAGTTCTGTTGACTTTCGTATGTAGAATCCGAATGAATGAGAGATTTTTGTCACTAATAAACTACCGACGAGCAATAATGATTTCCAAGCATTGCAAATTTCTTGGCTTGAATTAAACTTATAATAGTGATTCACTTCGGAGTACAAGTACATAAATGCATATATTGTTTAAACTCTATTAACCGAATAGACCAAGATAGGTATAATTTTCCGAGGCGAAAGGGGCAATGGATCGGTCATTTCTGGATTAATTTTAATTAATTTCTATCCTCTAAAAAATTCAAAAGGAAGGTCGTCCAAGAAATATATGCAGATGAACAATCCAGAAGAAAATACGAGGAGTACATAAGTCCGGCGAGAGGTAATGGCTATCATAATCGCCCATAACACGACTTTCGGAAGAGAACTATTGCTGCCCTATGACCCATCTTCATACTGAAACTGAACATAGGTACATATAACATACAAAACGGATAAGAAGTCATACTGAGAAATGTTTGTAAATTGCGGTTATTTGAATAACATATCTATTTTTGTGAAACCATCGGGTTGATTTACAATATCAGTCGAAAAACCATTTTTTTTAATTCGATTGTTCGATTAACGGAATATTAAAAAAAAAAATCCTAAGTATTTTCTAAAGTCGCAAAATATTCATTCGAATTGAATATCAAGCTAAAACAGGAAATCAACATGAAAATGTGTAAGAAAAGGCAGCAACGCAAATAAACTTCCCCTTTTACCGACTCCAAGCAAATTTTATTCGGCAGTTTTGTTGATTTTTGCGAACAGGGTAGCTAGGCAGTTTGCGAAAGTTTTTTTCAATAACCGCTCATCGTGTCACTGATCTGAAAGCTCTTTTGTTCGTTTTTAATGCCTTGAGACATCTTATAGAATCTATTGTCTTTGCCAAGAGTCAGTTAGAGAATTTTACGATAAAAACAAAGTTTTGTGGTGACATCCACGGACAGTATTACGATTTATTGCGTCCCTTCGAATACGTACAATTTCCACCCGAATCAATTATCGGTTTCTGGGTGATTATGTCGATCGTGGCAAACAGTCATTGGAAACAATTGTCTCTTGCTTGCACATAAGATAAAAATATTCAGAAATTCAATCGAAAGTAAAAGTGAAGCTTGCATTTTTTTGTTCCGTTTGCTGCCTAAATTCCATGTGCTGCTTCGGTTGTACCCTGTTGCGTGCAATTTTGAAATTGCATTCGCGCAACCGCAATTTCTCTGAAATGCTTCCGATCCGGTGGATTTAATTTGAGTGTGAGACCTGAAGATAGTAAAATAATATTTAAAAAAAAAACGAAAGATTAAGATCTTAACATTGATCTCGCGGCATACATCGCGTAACCAACAAATAACAAATTAATTTTAAAAATACAAAAAAAAAAAAAAAATGAATTTAAAGTAAAAAAACAAAATAAAATAAATTGGATTTATAAATTAAATTACGACATGACAGAACAAGACGGACGGATTCAATAAAATATAAAAATTTAAAATAATTAACACAAAAAAAGGGAAAGAATGGCTGAAAAGAAAATTGGGTGAGTTTGCTTTTTTATTTAATGTATTACACATTTTGATTTTTTTTGGTTTCGGTATTTTTTTGCAGCACAGTCTCTTTTTTTTGAGTATGATTTTTTTTTTTGCGCGTATTATGGGAGGTTTTCCTTTTTTTTAATGATCTCGTCACAATGTTGAGCGGCTAAGAAGGCCATCTTGAAAATGAACCCGAGCGTTTAGCTCCTTAGCCCCGAACCTCAAAAAGGGGCCACGACGTGGAATGTTTTAAGGACAGTCGTGGCTGAGGTTGGGTGGGCAGAACATGGCGCCAACAACACCAGAGCGCCCTGACAAATCGCGAAGCCGCGCCATCCAACCGCTTCTTGGTCTTTCACGACCTGCTGGGAAAATAATCCCAATTTTTACAATTCCCTTGGATAAGTCGGCGCTGATAAATATTGTTGTACAGGCCAAGGGTTTATGGTCTGAGTTGGAGCAAGTACCCCCTTGACACTGCCGTAGCTAGTCCCGGCCGCCAGCAAGAGCGTCGCACCAGCGAAAACTCAGCCACCAATTCGGACGTAGGAGGAATTGGCCCTTCTGTTCCGAACCTTCCTTTTCCTGTCGACTATTTTGACCTTTTCAAGTCAAAATAGTTCTTCCAAGGCCTCGAACACAACAAGTAGTGCATTTAATTGAAAAACAGTAGTATTTTACAAAGAGCAGTAGAACATACATAAATTAAAACTCTTTAAACTTTGTTTACTCGAAGAATTATTAAGAAAAAATAAAATATGTATTAGTATTATTATAATTTTAATATTATTATAATTATAATTATAATTTTTTTTCTGTATCAAAGTTTTTCATAGTCTTAGTACTCTTAAGATTTTCTAAAAATGATGTCTGAATATGGTTTGAAAATTTATATTTTCGATAGTCTTTAGCATAGAATAATGATGTGGTACTAATTTAAAAGGAACGGGTTACGAGAATTTCAAAAGAAATATGTTTCAAGTCTTTTTCAAGGATAACGGTTTCATTCTTATTCCTTGAATATATCAAAAAGCCAATTAAGCCAAATGGATATACAGTGCAACCCTCGTATAAAGTGCATTTTTATACTCTAGATGAAATCATATAGAGTATTATAAGTTTAATCCAGCCGAAAAATATGTAACACATAGAACCAAGTCTCGGACGAAAAAAAATATGTATATATTAATTTTTGTTTATTTGTGGCTAAAAACCTTCAAATCCGCTTGACGTCCGTCTGTCTGTCCGTTAGCACGATAACTCCAGAACGCCTTGACCTAGGATCTTGAAATTTTAAATCTGAGTGTTTGGTTGCATTTGTAAGGCTAAGTTCGTTCATTTTAGATGCTTCTTTCAAATTTTGTATACGTTTGTTTTCCAATAGTTTAAGCTAAATGTATGCTTATGAAAAAAATCCTATTAGTCCTTCGCGTAGCCGCCATACAAATATCCTTTCAAAATGTCTTCACTTAATTTACGGAACTTACTATAACTCAAGTAATCGTTTAGCTGTAAGTTTAGAATTTGTACAAATTAGTTTTGAGTGAAAACGAATTTCGAGTTTACTAGTCACCGAAACCCTTTTACTCCTTCTGGTACCTTCCATACAAAAAATTCTTAAGACACGTATTCAACAATATTTTCCCATAACTTTTGAACGCGTCAAGCTACGAATTTGAAATTTTGTACACATTAATTTGTGAATGGACTCAAGGAAAAGGATAAATATATAAGAAATCGAGTGAGTCCTTCCTGCACCTCCCATGTCCTTCAAAAATTTAATTTTTTTCTCGATGGCACACCCAGTTCAAGAAATGATATTAAACATTGACGATATTGTCTTTAAGTTTCAAGTAGCAAATGGGGATCCTTAATAAAGGACAAACAACATGCACATACGTAATACTACTTCATCCTCAACTAAAATATAAATCGGAGTTCAGTATCCATCTATGTAGAGTATTATACGATTGGCTTGCAGCCAGCCGATCGTGACTGCAGTATGTTTATAACGTACTTTCGGTTTTAACGTACCTTTTTTCAATCCCCATTCACAAATGTGAAAGGTTCTTATGTTGGTTCTAACGTACTATCGGTTATAGCGTTCTACTTTTGCGGTCCCCTCAAGGTACGTTTTAAACGGGTTGCACTGTATTTTGATTATACTGTTATACTCTTGATAAAATCATATCGAGTATTATAAGTTTAATCCAGCCCAAAAGTTTGTAACGCATAGGACCGAGCCTCGGACGAAAAAAAGTTATGTATTATTTTTTGTTTATTTGTGGTCAAAAACTCCAAGTCCGCCTGTCTGCCCGTTAGCACGATAACTCAAGAACACCTTGACTTAGGATATTGAAATTTTGAATCTGGATGTTTGGTTGAATTTGTAAAGCTAAGTTCGTTAACAGGCAAAAACGTCCTACTCCCTCAGATGACTGCCATACAAAATATCCTTAAATCACGTGTTCAAGAATATTGGCTAATAACTTCGGAACGCATAAAGCTATTACTTTGAATTCTTGTATACCTTGGTTTCTCAATAGTTGGAGATAAATGTATGATTGTGAAAAAAATCCCATTAGTCCTTCAAGTAAGGTGCCATACAAATATCGTGTTATCGTGTCCAATTTACGAAACTCACTATATCTATAAATAATCTTTTAGCTACAAATTCGGAATATTGCACAAATTAGTTTTGAGTGAAAACGAAGTTCGAGTTAACTAGTCAGCTAAATTCTTTTACTCCTTGTGGTACCTGCCATATAAAATATCATTAAAGCATTTGCTCAAGAATATTGGCCGATAACTTCAGAAGGGTTTAAGCTACGACTTTAAAATTAAGTACGTGTTTCCAATATTCGGAGCTAAATGTATGATTATGAGGAAAATCCTATTAGTCCTTCGAGTGGCTGCCATACAAATATCGTGCTAAAATAGCTTCATTCAATTCACGAAACTTAATATAACTCAAGTAACCGTTTAGCTATGAATTCAGAATTTTGTACAAATTAGTTTTGAGTGAAAACTAATTTCGTGTCGACTAGTCAACGAAATCCTTCCATACAAAAAATACCTAAAGACACGTATTCAACAATATTTTTCGATAACTTTTAAACGCGTCAAGCTACGAATTTGAAATTTTGTACACATTAAGTCTTAAATGCTTCCAAGGAAAAGTATTAGCATATAAGAAATTGAGTGAGTCCTTTCTGCACCTCCCATGTGAAGGTCCTTCAGAAAGGAATTTTTTTTCGATGGCTCGTTCAAGAAATTAAATTAAACATTGACGATATTATCTTTCAGTTTGTTGGGTTGTCGCAAGAATTATACTTCTTCCGGTGGTTGTAATTGCGCTCAATGTGCGACATCTGCCGGGCATTGGGCGCGTTTGCAAACACTTGGTCTGTTCTTTTTGTCGGTTTTAGTGTACACCGAGTGCATCCTTTCCACTGGCTCTCGAGCTAGTGCAGAAGAGTGTAAAAGGAAGTGGTGGGGAAGGAACCAGAACACTATTTGAGGTTGAGTTTGACGTCAAAGGCTGTTTAGAAAATCGAGTGCAAAGAAGTGCAGAAATTTCATGCAAAAAGAACAGACTAACCGTCACCGAACGCAGCCCAAAACACCAGCACCAATCTAGCCACAAAAAAATTGCAGAGAAAAAGTTGGACAGCGATTCGGAGCAAGGCCGGAAGGAGTTGGGGAAGAAAAGAGGAGGAATCGAAAATCAAGTAATTTCTAAAGTGTGCATAGGTTGTAAAAAAATGCAGTGAATCTTGTTACGACTGGTTTTTTTTTAAAAACAAACGCCAAACTTATAACGCCTGTAATATCATTGAAATGTCATATTCTTTATATTGTAATTTCGCTGGAAGGAAATAATTTAAAGAGCAATGGATGAGTGAGAGGGAAATAACGATCGAATGAACGCAGAAAATTAATAGTGAAATAAAAATGAATAAGTAAAGTCAGGGAAATTAAAAATGTAAAGACACATTAAATTTTACAACAAACAATATAAAGAAACTAAATCCAAATGAATTGTACAAATAAATAATAATCAATTTTACAACATAAAATATAAAATATAAGTCCAAAGGCATTATGCAGTTAATAGTAAAAGAAATATAATTAATAACTATAATCAAAATACAAAATCAAAAAAAAAGGGAGTTAAAATTAATATAAATTAAAATGACGTGACAAGACAGGACGGGACGAAATTTAATTAATAAAAAAAATAAATGCACCTTAATAATAATTAACCAAACAAAAAAAAAAAGGAGAGATAATGAAAGAACAAGGTTTTTCGGTATATACTGTTAAATTTATTTTGTGTGACGTTTCGGACTCGACTGAGTCCTTTATCAAACTGATCGACAATATCTCTACAACTGTTATTGATAGATCAGTTTGATGTCGATCAGTTTGATAAAGGACTCAGTCGGGTCCGAAACGTCACACAAAATAAATTTAACAGTATATACCGGAAAACCTTGTATTTTCAATTCAAAATGTACTGTGAAAACATTCATCAAAAAAAAAAATTGATCGCTGAAAAAAAAGAAAACTAAGTGGGGTGAGTGCTACATTTTTTTTTAAAATTTTCTGAATATATTTTTTTGCCTACATTCTTTTGTTGTTTTGGTGTATGTTGTTTTTCAGATGTATAATTCATTTATTCTTAATATCGTTAGTAATATGCATTTATGCTTAATGTTGATCGGCTATAAGAGCCAACATAATGAACCCGATCGTTTAGCTCCTTCGCCCCGAACCTCTATAAGGGGCCACGACGCTAAAATGTTTTGAGGACAGTCGTGGCTGAGGTAGGGTGGGCGCTACTTACACCTAAGCGCCCTGACAAATCGTGAAGTCGCGCAACTCCACCGCTTCTTGGTCTTTCACGACCTATTGGGAAGATATTCCAACTTTAAACACCCTGGAGTAAGCCGACACGAAATTTTTGTTGTCTAGGTCTAGGGTTTATGGTCTGAGGTAGAACAAGAACCACCCCACACTGCCGTAGCTAGTCCCGGCCGCCAGCAAGCGTGTCGCTTCCTTTCTACTTCAGCCACCAGTTCAGACGTTGGAGGAACTGGCCCATTCGGTCCCGAACCTTTACCCATCCTTCGACTATTTTGACTTTCTCAAGTCAAAATAGTTTTTCCAAGGCCTCAAACACAACAAGTTTCAATAGCAACCGAATGGATTTCCTAAATAAAGGACATACATACAACATGCACACACGTAATTCTACTTTATCCCCAACTACAATATAAATCGGAGTTCAGTATTCATCTAGAGTATTATACGATTGGCTTGCAGGCGATCGTGACTGCAGTATGTTTTTCTAATTCTTTTATTCTAAAAAATTTGATATTTTCAATTTCAGCGGAATATTTTATTTGTGCATTTTCCCTTAAAATAAGATATGAAGTTAATTGGAGGCGAAAGATATTTTCAAGAAATCTTTAACAAACTAAATCTAATAAAACAAACAAAAGATAAAATTGGATGCAGTCGAGATAAGGTGAATAAGATGAAACCAAGGCAATTCACGTTTATAAAGTTGTTGTAATTTACGGGACGGTCAATATATTCTCTAATGTGTAACATATATATGTACCTACATATTTACAATAAAATAACATTCGATTTCTATATACTTATATTTTTTACTTATGTATTTTTACTTATCTACTTATCGCTTACATACAGGGTGTAAAATAATAACTGTCCCTATAATTTATAAAAATCTTAAACAAATCTTATAATTTTTTTAAACTTTTAGTCGTGCGTGCCGCTTGTGAAAATTTTACTTATAGATTTAAGGATGTAATTAAGGAAAAGGAAGGAAGAATAGAAAAAAAAATGATAAGAATGAAATAAATAAAGAATAAATAAAAGTTTCAAAAGTTTTTTTAACTAAAATTATAAGATAAGATTTATATAAATTAAAGGGTGCGACAGTTATTATTTTACACCCTGTACATCGTTATACTAATAATCAATCTCGCAACTGCCCAAATCGGGCCTATTCCTTAAGTAATGCTATAGTTACTAACCAACGGAACACTAGGTGGTGACGTGGTCAGCCACACGCTCATCCGTGATTGTTACCCAGATTTTAACTCAGGTACTCATTTACAGCTGAGTGAATTGGTAGTCCGGCACCCAATCCCATTCTCGAAAATTACTTGTCGCTAAGCAGATTCGAATTTGGTACCAGGTGCACCGAAGGCAAGTGCAATCGTTATACGGTGTTTGTAAAATAATGGGTAATTTTAGTTTGGGTTTGTTTTATTTCCAAAGTTGCTTTATCATCAAAGTAATAAACATCGCTTTATCATCAAAGTAATAAACATCGCTTTATCTTGGAGTTTTTTATGAATTGTAATATCGAACGACTTTTCGCCAATTTCAATTCCATTACTAAATATTTTAATTGCGTATCTGTGCTAAATTTTCTTGTGTTTTCTAGTTACAACTTTTATTTCTTCGTCACTCACAATCAATTGAATTTACGTCACAAATATTTTGTAATAATTATTGTACTTGAATTAACGACCGCAATGTATTTTGACTCTTGCTGAAGGATAAATAAATTTCTGCAGTTGAGTAGTTTTAGCGGTTGAAGTTCTGGAGTCATCTTTTTCAATCCATGTCGGTTTCAAAATATTTAATTAAATCATCTTAATTCAGTTGTGGTTAATTATCGAGACTTTCCAATAGCTGCTTCTAACGTTTGGGATGGATCTTGTTTCGACAAATTATTTTATTTAGAGCTGTTTTAAAGCTAAACAAAATCTGATCCGTTATCAACCACTGATGATTAGATTCTTTTTGTAATTCAATTTTCTAGTCTAATGTCGTTTTTATCCATTGATTGCATCAGTGGCGGTATATTTTTTGACATGGACGTTGTCATCATCGGTTTTCAACTGATTTGTTTAAGGATAAGCATTCTCCAAAAGAAAACCGTTTCACTAAACAAAAGTTAAACTTATAAACAACTAGCCGCGTACCGCGGCTTCGCTCGCTACGCTCACGTTGTTCTATCGTCCCTGTTACTCCCGTCTTTCCCGTTGATCCCGTTTCTCCGGTTGATGCATTGGTCCTGTTCCTCCCGTTGCTCCCGTTTTTCTTGTTGATCCATTGGTCCTGATTCTCCCGTTGCTCCTGTTTCTCTCAATGCTCCTGTTACTTCCGTTGCTCCCATTTCTCCCGTTGCTTCTGTTACTCCATCCTTTATCAACAATCTTCTATCCAACACCCTCCAACCCTACTTCATTCATTATCATCTATCCATCATCTACCATCCTATATCTACCATCCTCCATCCCTTTTCCACCATTCTCTATCAACCATCCTCCATCCACCATTCATCATTCTCCATCCTCCATCTTCCACCCTCTATCCACCATTCACCATCCCATATCCAACATCCACCATCCTCCATCATTTATCTTCATCCACCATCCTCCATCTAAAATTCTCCATTCCCCATCCACGTTCGTTCTGCTCGAACTTGTGAAATATGTATGCGTCTGTGCTGAGCATCTCGTGCGCGCTCTTCAACAGTTTGACTCGCAGGAATACTCGCAACTCTTTTTGCATTACGACTCCGTTGTGCAATGTTTGATCTCCTGATTGGCGGCATATTGCCAATCAATCAATCCGAAGACCGCTTGCTGGAAAAAATTGCGGAGAATTCTAAAAATCCACTTGGATTCACTGTTTCACAAATCACCGAAAAATTGAATTACAAACGAACTCGATCAACTCAACAATGGCGTGCTTCTCGCACGGACAATTGTTCCTCGCCTGTAGGAAAACACATGGCCACATGGTCATACATATCCATATACATCCATATCTTTATACATAAAAAAAAATTCCGGACGAACGGAAATCATGTGTTTTGATTTCACACATACACATGGCATACATATCCATTTACATATTTTTGTATATATGTATGTATATGTATGACCATTTGGCCGTGTGTTTTGATTTGCGTTCGTCCGGAATTTGTTTTTTATGTGTAGAGATAGCAGAGACTATTCCGAAGAAAAAAAAATCCATTGAAACCGGTTGAATAGTTGCGAACAACAAACGAAAAAATTTCTCCATACAAAAGGTACTGAAAATGAAATTTTCCATTTTTCGGAAAAATTTTCAATTTTCGGCTCCGTTAAGAGCTAAGTTGGGTCCTAACGAACATATCAAATAAATTTGAGCCAAATGGGACGAACGGTTGCTGAGTTACACGTGAAAAAATTTCTCCATTCAAAATGTACTGAAAATGAAATTTTCCATTTTTCGGGGAAATTTGCAAGTTTTGGCTCCGTTAGTATCTAAGTTGGGCCCTAACGAACACATCATATAAATTTGAGCCAAATCGGACGAACGGTTGCTGAGTTATACGTGTACATACGCAGACCACTTATTTTTACATATATAGAGGTAGTTTATTCTCAAAGAATATTTATCAGGTACAAAACTTTGCATCATCAATGGCGCGACAGCCCTTTCGGGTTAAGGGCCTGCAGGGAAGTCCGTGTTGTGTTCTGTTTGGGCCTTTAGTCTGTAGCCTGCTTTAAGAAGGCAAAAGCTTCAACGTTTTTCAAATTAAAGGCAAAGCGGGTGGTAACAAGACAGTAGGCAAACCATAAAAGCGGTGGGAAGACTCGGTTGGTGAAGAGAACAACGACATCTCAAAAAAATATGCCAACAGTCTGGGCACAACTTTATTATTTTTCCGGCAGAAGTTCGGAACGCGTTCAATCAGGACGTTCGTTCGAAAGTGCTTGTCGGGTTCAAAACCCCCAGCACCGACTACGTACCTTTACTGTACTGATCTCACACGGACACGGGGGCTTTATCTGTATGCTGTGTACATGAGAGCTTTCTAACATACATTTTCACGAACATTTTCACGAAAATACATAAAAAACTGGGAAAAAAAGCTCGATGATTTTTATGTAAATTCAGTTCTTCCGACTATTAAATTTTAGGCTTACCTCAAAATCACAGTATTCGAGACTTATGCAGAACATACTAATAATCAATGGCGCAACAGCCCAAATCGGGCCTAGGCCTTGAAGTAATGCTAGAGTTACTTCATTGCGAGACCAACGGAACACTAAGAGGTGAAGTGGTCAGCCACACGCTCGTCCGTGATTATTACCCCGATTTTAACTCAGGTACTCATTTACAGCTGAGTGAACTGGTAGTCCGGCACCCAGTCCCATTTTCGAAAATAACTTGTCGCCAAGCAGATTTGAACCTGGTACCAGGTGCACCGAAGGCAAGTGCTCTAGCCACTAAGCCACCCAGAACATACGTCAACGTCAATTTTCAAAAGTCAATTGAAAAGCTATTCATAAAATATTTAAAAACACAATTTTTAAAGTAGCAATATTATTGTTAAGTGTTATTCGAAATCTCGAAGGATATCAATTTGTTTTAATTCGGAAAGAATTAAGTGATCTTTGCTTAAATAATACGTGCGAGGATGGTGGTCTGCATTCGATTTGTTGCTATGTAAGTTCAAATGTTTGTTTCTCTATGCAGCATTTGATGTAATTTGGTTTTAAAAAACTATTTCCTCGATAGCTTAATCCAGGGAAAAAAAATTGTCTCAAGTATACGCGCATGAGAATGAATAATCGAAGAAAATCGATGCTGATCAATGGTCAAAACGGAATTCGAAACAAGTTTGCTGTTGGTTACAAGATTGCAAATATGCTACTCTTGGTATTTGTGGAATATCGTTTTGAAAATAATTACTGTTTTTGGTTTTTCCTCAAATTCAGCACTCGGATAAGGATTTAGAGCATATGGCACGAGGGTATCTAAAGGTGCGTTTTTTTCAACTGGATCAGATCACGATTGAAAAAAACGATGTGGCTCATCCCAAAAGCTAATTTAGCAGGGTTCACAATCCTGTTGTTAATGCCTCAGATAAATTGTCAGCAGGAAAAGTTTCGTATACTATACGGCGAAACGGAACTGTATAAAGGTCATATAACACCCATGTATAGTTTTTGGCTACGGGATATGAAAAACTATCCCACCCCTGTACGTTGCTACCCCCTCAAACGAACCTGTTCTATCTGCTGGGTGCAAATATCTGCTACAAATGTTGCTGAGTTGCAGGCGCCATCTCTGACAATATTGAAATAGTGACAATTTAAATAAGCTTTAGAGGGGAAATCTGATCCAACATTTGATCCCATTTTGATGTTGGATCATCTCTTTGTTGTTGTTTTCAATGTAAAATGAATGATCTTGATCTTGATCCAGTTGAAAAAACACACCTTAAGTCATTGTTCGATTTTATATGTAAATAAATTTAAATTTGGTTTTATTTAATTCATTTCAAAGCGGTTTCTTTTCGATGCAGACAATGAAACAATCACACTCGCAATGACTTATTCCTTCAGTCCAAAGTTTCAATTGAATCGGTTTGTTATATCGTTTATGAGATCATGGTTTTTAGAAATTAACGAAATCAGTACATTTGGGCAATTCCAAAAGTTAAAGCTTTTGTTTAATTTTGAAATTTTCTGAATTTCAGATATGCAAGTTTTCATTAAAATTTGTAAATTTAGACCGGCAAATATGACTGTATTAACATATCTCGCTGCGCAATTCGTAAGATGTGCTTCTGCCAAGTAAATATGTATATTTGAACTTTTTAATGGCAGTAGTTAAGAGGGCAACAAAATGAAATGATATTAAAAACATTAATATTTTAAAAAATTTTAATAAGAGGTGTCGAGTCCAACAAAAAGTGATGATATTCACAGAGTCGGCTTTCTTTCTATTAAATATTTCCACTTACGTTTGTATACAAATTTGTCATTTTCATTTTCTCAAGAAACCCGACAATCACTTGGAGAAATATCACCCTCCAAATTTTCCAGATTAAAAGCAACCAAAAAGTAAACTTTGCACATCATCATTTTGTCATACGACGAAACAAACATTAAGAAACAAAAACCATTAAAAAAATCATAATATAATTCTGAGCAGAATTAACGGCAGAGTACATACTCTTGAAGTATATCAAGCTGAATTCCGAACCGTTATGAGTCGTCTTGTTGTGAGCACGGAAATACGGATAATTAAGGAAAGAACTCAGTGGCAATACCTTCCAGACGACTTTATAACTGAAATACTGTATGTGAATTTGTTTCATGATCTAATCAATGGTAATATAAACTTATGATAAATGCAAGTGTACAATGCTTACACTGCAATACATTTATATCAGTTTAATTAATTATTTAATTTTCCGCTTAACGCTCTTTCGTAATTTCCCTTTATTTTTTTGTTTTATAAATAGAGAACACAAATTAATTTCCGTCGCATTTTATCTTAGCCTTACCCAGTTTTTATTTTCTAGAATTTTCTTCCTAAAATGCATGTTTTCTATTTACAGGAATCCTTTGGCACAAATGGAAGAAGAAAAACGTGAGCACGACCTAAAAATGAAGAAAATGGAAGCCGAAATGGAACAAGTATTCGAAATGAAAGTGAAAGAAAAGAAACAAAAGCTCAAAGATTCCGAATTAGAGTTAACGAGAAGGCATGAAGAAAGAAAGAAGGTTTGTTTTTTTTACCGAAAGCCACAACTAGTTTAAGAAGTAGTCTTGAGTGAAATTATGTTAACCCTGTAGCTTAACCATAGTCGTGTGGAATCAAACCTAGTTTTCATACTCATATTCATACATCGTTAAATGCTTCTTACCAATAAACGATTTAAATGGCTTATATAAACTTTTAGCAGTTTTGAATAGCATTCAATAAAACAAGTTACTTTCATAGGCACTCGAAATACAAATTCGTGAATTGGAAGACAGAAGAAGGGCATTCGATCAGGAGAAAAAGGAGTGGGAGGACTCAAATGGCATTACATTAGATGAACTTCGACGAAGAAGTTTAGAGGCAAATAGCAAAGAGTAAGTACATTCTAATCGAACTAAATTTTTATGCCGTTGTAACTATTATTTTAACTTCATCAATTTCCACGCTTTTTTGTTGTTGTATATTAACCAATTGGCGCTTTGAAACACATTCTTATTATTAAATATAAAATATTTATTTTTTTGAATCTTGAAAATTTTCATTTCAACCCTTGTAAATTTTATTATTTATTCATACAAACTGGAATATAATATTGGTAACACGTAAGCATTTCGATTTAATTTAAATTTATTTATTTATTCGTACATCAGCGACCTATTTTCAGTTTTATGAAATGAGCAAATATAACTTTTTATAACAACTTTAAATTTAGAACCTTTTGGGATTTATTAAAAAAAAAAAAAAAAAATTTCTGTACATAATTGTAGTAAAGGACAGATTGATTAGGTGATTCAACTATAAGTTTTGCATTGAACCTCTCAACGTTTGGAAGATTATTGTCGGTTCTTATTACCACAGAAATTGTTATGATTATTGCTGTTCAGAAAAATGCTTTTAAATGTTACAATTATCCACCAGCACTTAAAATAAATATCGATATCAATAAAATTAATGTTTTTAAGATCGAAAGTTACATCGTAATAATATATATTTGCTGTTAATATGTCTAATCAAATCGTTAAGATATGTATGTTGTTCGCTTTTTTTTAAAATGTATCAGATAAATTACTACCCTATACACTTATGTACTGTATACATATATACTTATGAACAAACTACCCACGAATTACTTAGCATTGCAGTAACACTTCCTGCCAGGCGCGAACGCAAATGATGTAATTACAAGCGCATAGCTAAATGTAGCTTATACTTGACGCGTAAATTTGTCTGAAAACTGCTATTTTTACGACAGCTGACCTATCGGTCAATCTTAGCAACGTAAAAAAAATCTAATTTTTCTATAGCATTTAATTTAATTATTGATTTATGAAGTGTCAAATAAGCACAGCTGAGCCATTTTGACGGTTTAGCCAAGCTCGCAAGCAGATCGCAAGCAGCATTTTCGATCAATGCCTACTACATGGCATTCCGTACAAGCAGCACGCGTGCTATTGCATCATCTATTTCTGGAGCGTATCCATTGTGCACGTTGATTTTTATAATCGGCGAGCTGCGGCATGCTTAGAATTTTGACGGATACATTTTTTGTGTGCTCGCGTTCTGAACGTGGGACGCTCGACAGCTCGCCGATGTTATTCAAGGAGTGCAAAATGGAAATAGTGGTACAGCAAGTTTGGAATAATTAAGATGTCATCCAGGGACGTCATTTCTGTTTTTTAAAGGGATGGTGGGTGGGAGCAAGATGTTATGAATGCATATATTATTATATATGCTATATATAATATATACAAAACAAAATTCAGGGAGGGGCAATGCCTTTTCTGCGCCCCCCCCCCCCCCCCCCTCTACTTATGACGTCCCTGATGTCATCCGAAAATATTGAAGGTTTAGCGGCGGCATTTATTGTGTTGCAGGATCAAGTGTACTTCTGTACTGGCCACAAATTACTTGTAATTTACGTTCGATTTCCTATTTTACCGAAATTGTTTCTTTTTTTACTCGTTTTTTTTTATTCCGAGCTCGAGCTGTACTGGCCACAAATTACTTGTAATTTACGTTCGATTTCCTATTTTACCGAAATTATTTCTTTTCTTACTCGTTTTTTTTTGTTCCGAGCTCGAGTCATTCCATATAATTGGGTTCAATTCCGGAAATCAAACCCTTTACTTCCTCGTTGGACCACTCCGTTTCTGTTCAGATGACAATCAAGACTAATTTTATTCTTAAAATCTAACATAAAAGAATAAAAGTATAATATAGGTACATATGTACACATATGGCCTAAGAAATAGGTACAGGTAAAAATTCGTTAATTCTTGAGAAAATTTTCATTGTAATGAATTTTATCTCAGTTCTATTGAACACCGTTTCTTACTAACTAAATTACAAAGCAAAAACAACCAAAAGCAAGTAAATCAAAAGCTTTTATTTCCAATTATTGTCAAAATTATTTTTTTCCGGTTGGCCAATGAAATAGGTATAATATATAAAATTAGTAATATTCAACTTAATTTAATATTTTTTTTTTTTAAATTTAGTTTTTTCTTTCTTCCTAACCTCAGTATCCGGTATATCCTCCTTTATTTCGCAAAACTTTTGCAATCCTTCGGGGCATGGACTCCACTAATCTTTGACATGTTGTCAAAGGGATGATATACCATTCCTTTTGGACTGCTTCCCACAATTGGTTGTTATATGAGAAATGTTGCCCGACTAATTTTCGCTTAAGTCCATCCCACAAGTTCTCAATTGGATTGAGGTCTGGAGATTGACTGGGCCATGGGATTGCAGATACGTTTTAATCACGAAGCCAACTTTTCACCACAAATGAAGTATGCTTCGGATCGTTATCATGCTGAAAATGCCATCTTAGAGGCATATTTTCTTCAGCGTACGGAAGCATGGTATCCTCTAAAATTGTCTTATATTCAATTCCGGTCATGATGCCATTTATCGGAAAGATAGGACCTACGCCGTACCAGGAAAAACAACCCCACACCATAATATTACCGCCTCCATGTTTAACGGTTTTTTTTCGTATACCGGTGATGAAATTCTTTTCCTACTGTCCTTCAAACGTTTCGCCCACAATCTGAGGAGAACAAATTTATTTTTGTTTCGTCGCTCCAAAGGATATTGTACCATTTTTTTATTCCTTCTGTTCCGGCCCAAAAACGATGATCCGAAGCGAATTGTCTTCTTAACATTAAATTTTTACCCCTTAAAAGTGGAACCTTTCTGGCGATTCTCCCATGTAACAGACAAGCAGCTCGCAACAGGCGCGTTCTTGCTTTTAAACCGTATCCATCAAGCATGGCTGCGTGTTAGCAGCTTTTTGGCGTTCTATTCACGAGCTAGATCGCTTTATAATAGCAATGCTATGCTGTGTCGTCAATATAGACGTAGACGAAGCAAGGTATTCGCAAACGACCTAACTAGTGATTTGTGCAAAAAGTAATATAAAAGGAATATTTTGATTTCCTTATAAATATTTTTATTATCAGTGTTACTCGAATTATACTTGACTTACCGTCTTAACCGGATTGAGCGCTAGACAATTTAGTAAAGCCTAAGGCCACCTCCCCATGGGAATGCATGTGATAAAATTTTTATAAAAACTTAACTGCGGGAACTTGATCAGCTAAATCTAAACTAAGACACCGACCAATATTCTATGAACAAGAATATGCCATGTACGACGTCAAAAACTGTTATAACTAAATGGAAGTGTGGTCCGGATACTATTTAAAATGTTTATCGAGGTCTAGAAGAAAATTTGTATTTTGACTCATTTAAGTAATTATATAAAAAAGGTAGGTATTCTTCAAAATTAATACGAGAAATTATACCTGCGATCTTGAGCCAGTTTTTTATAGTTTGGTTCACGTGGGGAAAAGCTAATGTGGTGGGCTTCCGTTTATCTCGAACGATATTTTTTCTTCAAAAAATTCATTTTTGAAAAAGATGATTCACATGCATATGTGGAGCCAAACAACAACCAAAGACCAGGTTGATAGCTAATTTGTTTGCAAATGAAGTTTTATACATTTCCAAGGAAATATCTTCTTGCAAGTCAATCATCTCTATTTGAAATAAGCTTTGAAAGACTGAACAACTTCGCAGCCACGTTAGACCAATCTACCGCTGCAGTAACTCCATAAAGGTATTTAAGGAATTGAGACAGCTTCCATATCTTTGCAAAGTCTTGGAATCTTGCAGCGAATTCCGTTTCAAGATCTGATAAAAACCTTAAAAGTACTGCAATTCATATTGAAGAATTGTTGGGAAATGAATAAATTCTTGAAAGCAGACATACTGTATCAGATCACATATTAATTTACCATTTCATTGTATCTCGCTGTTAAGCACATTTAAATATTTCAGAATGTCTTTTAGGAAACACAAATGATCTTTAATTCGATATATCGACCATTATCCTTTTTAGACAGACCCAAGAAGGACACAGTTCATCAAGTGCTATGGAGGCAGTGAACTCAAGATGGGAAGAGTTGACAAGTTCCAAGTTTTCTAGGACTAAGCTTGACAGACACATGACTAAAGATATTTTGGCGTGGAGTACACTATGACTGCGATTGTTCGTCAGAGTACTGATGGTCGCTTCATACTGTGGGAGCACAGATCATGCCTATAGAAATTGCTGCTTCGAACGTTTGCAAATACTGCCTTAATCTGTATGACGTCGAGGGCATTACTCATATTTTGTGTGAATGTGAAGACGTTGTTAAGAGGCTCATGAACTCGTGAAGTTATTTCCTTTTGTATAACTGAAGTCGTTACGGTATGACAAACTTGTTTTTGTAGGGACATATGCAGGAAATTTTCGGCTGGATCGGTGTGTTCTCTTATTTTTCTTTTTCAAATATTCTAGGAATGTGTTCTCAGTCAGTTGAGCAGATTATTTCAGATTGATATAATGATTTCTGCTTATTTTAAAAAGCTCGGTATTTCATTGCGTAGGATGTTCTTTCAGAAATAACTTGCAGTCCCCTGTTTTTATTCTGTGATAGTCAGTTTCACAATTAAGAATCTTGCTAGTGCCAAAATACAGTCATAATACCATTGTCCGACTCTCAGATGGTACTGATTTAATAAGTCCTTCGGAACAACTATAATACTACGACAAAGATCACATTGTTAATTTTCAACTAGTCCAAATTTTTATTGTTTATGTTTTTCGTTAATCTTCGTACCTCTTTTGTACATATGTATAAGCATTCGCGAATATTCGTGATATGTATTCGAATTCGAAAAATGTTATTAGTCTCATCTCTGAGTTAAATATGAACATTAAATAGAAATTTTGCGACTTTAAAACATTGTCATTGAAGAAGTTAAAGTAATCACTTCAGTCAATCATTCAAGTGTGTTTTCCCGCAATGAAGTAAAATGAAATAATTAAAAGAGTCGATTTTTGACATTCAGGATAAATCAACATCATCTATTTAATTCCCACTTGGTAATTCTCTTTTTTATAGAAAGCTTGAAAGCATAGGTATCATGTACCTAGAAGCGCCAAATATTTTCTACAAAAGGAATACATTACTACAACGGAATGCACTCAATATATGTATATTTAATTCTCGTATGTAAAGAGAATAATTTCAAATAAAGTTATTGCTGTGCATACTCCAATACCTAAGTAAGTTGCTTCAATAGAAAATTTTGTTACATTTGATTGCATCGGTTGTGCTATATACCCGAATGGATGCATCAATATGTAATCAGGAATGCTTATTTTTAAATTGCGATGTATAACGGTTTTGTAATATACAACATATCTTTTATTATTACACATGTTACAATAATTATAGTAATGTTTATTTTAAAATGATGTAACTCTCGATCCGATACCAATTATTTTTCTATTATTTTTCCCTTTTGCTCTTAATAAATTTGATGAACAAACAAATATATATTAATTTAAATGCAAAAGAAATAAGATACCGAAAACAAAAAAACACATCATCTTACAGGACCGCATCATTGACATCGAGAAGTTCAGATGAATCAAAGGGTCGCCGAGTATTTGGATCTTTGCTTCGTCGTCACACAAGCTTTGGAGCCCCAGATACACATCGGGGCTCGTCAGCTGGTTCAAATAATACAAATATAGCGTTGTCAAATACTAATAATGATTAAACTCTCATCATAACTGATTTTGAATAGAAAATATAGAACTATAACACCATTTTTATTATGCTTAAGATACCTCCACAACAAAACAAAAAGTTATTTACAAGTCAGTAAGAAATTGTCGAAAAAAAACTTATATTTTCATTTTATTTGTTTATTATATAATTGCTTATCTTTATTTTAACAATAGAAAATTTTTAATTTTATTGCGCTTGTTTGAGAATAATTAATCTTGAATTCACTTTAACCTTTTTTATATTTCTATCATACCATTTTTAGAGTTCTGAAATAGAATTTATTTTTGTTAATTCCTATATGTTAATTTCAATAATTTTACTTTTGATTGATACGTTAATAGTTGGTAAGTTAGTTGTTAATAATTAAAATTCGATATACTTATTTGTTGTTTTAAAAGTTGAAATATTTTATATTTTTATACAACTTTTTGTATTCAGTGATATCCAAATAATGTACGAGAATAATATACAAAAATTATTTTTAAAATTTGTAATATTTATTATGGAAATTGTTTAGGATATTTTTTTGAAGAGATGAATTAGTACCTTAACGAACCAATGAAAATTCGACAAAACAACAAATAAGTAGAATCCCTCAAAATAAAATTTTGAAACGCACAGTTTGAAAAAGGCACCATTGAATTATCTATTATACCTAGAGTCACTGTATAAGAACTAACACAAACATCCATTATCATGAGTACGGACAATGACCACTTTTGGTACATATTTAGTAGTCTAAAAACCTGCGAATTTAAAAAATCGCAGGTTTCTTAAATGGCATAGTTTTAGTGTGTATACGTGTAGCAGATGGATTTTGATTGACGTTTCACGGAATCGAGATATGTCTCATGAAATGTCAACTAAATACAGCGTTTATCCACTTTAGTGGAGATTCTTAAAATGAAAAATCGAAACAACTGCAAAAAAAATTTCAAATGTACTGGTTTCAAATGAAACACACATATTCCGTACTCAAGATAATAGATGTTTGTGTTAGTTCGTATGAAGTGACTCTAATTATACCCAGCTGTTAGAAAGCTGAATTTTTTCTTGCGTTGATCACTATAAAACTACTTACATACTTACTTTTTTTTTTAATATTAATTTATCGCTAAAAAATTAAAATTTATCTCTATAGTATGCAAATACATGCTCAATGTATTTTAATGTAGTTAAATAAGTTAGTTAACATTTTGGATGATCTTACATATTTATATATTTTTGTACAAAATTGGTATGTACTTAATTATGTATTTGTTTTAAAACGAAATTATTTTCTAAAAATGTGGAATGAATGGCATGATACTAAATAGAATTATATTTAACAAAAAAAAATCTTTAAATGGGAATTGTCCGTATTTTCAATTGTTATCGGTACCACAGTCTCTATTTTTACATTTGTTAGATGCTTAGACTAGCAGCTATAATTGAAAATGCTTTGCATATGATTGCAGTTTCTAAAATTTAAATTAAATTTAGTTTTAATGAAACGGATGGTGTCCAATATATTATATAAAATTGATGCATGGTTTCTACTCTATGGGCGGATCGAGTATTTCGAGTATTTCTTACAAAAAAATTAATATACCATATATGTATCTCTTAAGAATTTTAGATTTTTGGAATAATTAAAATCAAAATAAGGCATTTAATATGGCAGGACAAATTGACACCATTAATCTTGTTAATTTAGATATGCTTGAAAATATAACACCTTTCTTTTGTTGTACTGAAAGTCATTACATTTTGAACGGAACGATGGACGAAATTTGAAAAACGATTATATCAAAATTTTAAAAGCAAGAACAGTGAATACGAAGTTATCTCTTCAAGCGTATGATGATCGATCCAACGTCACTTTCAACTCTGAATCATGATGTTTATCTTGTCCTGATCTGTTTTCCTCCGAAAGCGGGGTACAAAATTTTTTTTTTTTTGGAAACCTTAGTATTATCCCATTTTGATTATATTATATCTCTATTTAAGAAAAGTGCGCACGCGCCTGATCCTATGAGTTCGCTAAAATCGCGACACTGTGAGCCTGTAGGTTCAAATAGACCTAACTGTTGCGTGTTTATACGACAGTCTTTACCTGTCGCTACGAATTTCAGTTTCTGGGACGACCAACTGCAGATCTTTCTGTTTTAGAGTATGTTCATTCTGTTGTTTAGTGTTATTTTCACTTTTTCTTTAACTCAGATACAAGAAAGTACTGGTTTTTTCTAATTGTTACCCTAAAATAGATGATTCATTTGAAAGAGATATGTTATTACATTCATCATTTACAAAAATGAAAGAAATTGTCTTAATTGAGTTCAGTCGTACTAGATTTTTTTTTAAATTGTACTCTACTGATTATTAATTAAAATCTGTTTACTGTTTGGTTCTTAAAGGCAAGTTGATGTATTATTATTATTATATCCCAGTATGTAATTCCTGCTCCCACAGATTATTATAGAGATTATATTTTTTTGTAGTAAATTAAAAATTATTTGAAATTTTATGGACTTAAAAAAAAAAATTTAATTTATCTTCATCGCTTGTATGTATATTATTTAGCATTGTCATTTTTTGTTTTCTACTGTTTGTTTCATTATTTCTTAAACAAAATAAAAGCGTGTCTATTTCAACACATTTCTGTAATCAGAATATTGCATGGTGTACTTATTAACTTCATAATTTCTTTTTAATTTTATGTCGTGTATGCGTTTTTCTCTTGCTACAAGGAATTCAAGTCAAATTACCGTCCGCAATGCCCCAAATTCGAAAAGAGAAAAGTTCAAAGTCCGTTTTGGACTGTCGCTCCGTGGAAGAGATGATCAAATATATTATTTTCGTAGTAGAGAAGTTTGTCTGCACACGAACTGCCCTATTGGGAGCTGCTTTGGCTACTGTCGTAGAGTCATGATTGTTTGAATAATGTTCACTGGATATATCAGTTAGGAATAGTTTTTGACTAGGTCTGTACGAAATTCGAATAGTACTTGTTTGATTCATCGTTTATTACAATGATAACAGTTGGAAATATTTGGGTTTATAAATTGTATTTTTTGTGTCATTCATCCAGAGCTAAGTAGGACAGAAAAGTTCCATATAAAATGTTTTTGATTTTTATGTTTTTAAGGTTTTTATTGCCGCAACGACGAGTGAGCTGATAGGACCGAGATATGTTCAAAAAGTGAACAAATGTAGCCTACTATCTTTGGGGGGAAAAAGTCATAAAAAATTGCAACGGCAGAATTTCTATTGTTTTAAGGGGTTAGGTGGGTTTCAAAGTCCTAAAAAAATGGTATTTTCACAAATTTTTTTTTTAATATATCCAATGAAATATTTTATTTAAAAAATTGAGTACATCAAAGATACATATACCGTCAGTATTTCGTAAAAATTTTGGAAGTTCACCCGTTGGGACCTCATTTTCCTTGACCTCTCAAAAAAAAATTTCTCTCGGCGTGTACAGGATAACTCTTTACTGGTTCATCCAAAATTAAAAAACCAAACATTTTCCGTTAGTACATGAATAGAGCTCGTGCTTGACGAAGGAAAAAAAAATAATTTTTAAATTTGAATTTTTGGCGGAGCTGTGAACAAAAAATCCCATTCATTGGTAAAATTTTCACCATGTATTCATATATGTATTAGTATCTATATTGCCAGCGGCGCTTGTCAGAGTAAGTCTCGCCGTTAATAGCTGATTCTGAATTTTCCAATTCAACGTTTAAACGTTACTGGATTTTAATTTAATATTATAATGTTTTTGAAATTATGAACAGTACAATTTCTTATAAAACATATTTTTCTTATATTTACGATGTTCAAATTTCATAAAATCTTGATTTGTGATAAAAATTTTGTACTGCCCTCTCTTGGTTCTTTACATTTTTGAGACAAAATTCAGAATCAGCTGTTGAATTTCCATTTCAACCCGTACTTATTGATTTTGTATGAAAAAATATGACAGCTAGCAATTTAGTTCTAAAACATATATGCATGTATTGCCTCGTAAAATTAGTTGTAATAAAGATTTTAAAAACCCTTCGTTCAAGCACTAGATAATGTTATTTTGAATAAGTGTGCAAAATTTGATCAAGGTCGGTTCATAACTCTTCGAGAAATCGGGGATCGCTAGAAGACGTTTTAGATTACTGGGCAGTTTTTTCTTCGAGAGCATCAAGGATTTGAGGGCATTAGGGTATGACAAATTGGTCAGATTCTGCAAGGAATTAGACTGTTTCTGAGGTGATGAAATAGCACACGAGGACCTGAAGGGATCGCAATGGGCCCGTATGGCGCCTAATGAGCGCCGCGGTTTTAGCGCTGCACCACTTCTTAAACCTAAACTAATCTATAAAATTTAGTATTGCAAGAAGTTACAAATGAATTTATGGCAAGGAAAAGATGCCAGAGTAGAAAATTACAAGCAGTAACCATAAAAAAATTTCGACTGAGATATTTATCTCAGTCGAAAATTTTCTATGGCTACAAATATTTTTGGCATTAACACATTCACAGAAATATCGTCAATATTTTTTGCTGGATATAATATCTGTTCGTTTCACTCCTGATCAGCTTCTCATTTTCCTTCTCCCACACAATCTCAGTAAAAATTGTTTGCAATCGCCATGTAAACCGGCCTTTAATGTGGAAATAAAGAAAAAAAAAAATAATAGTAGATTATTATCTATTACTTTATATTTCTAGAATATGAAGAATTTACTGTTTGTGTTATATCTATACAGTCGGTATATCTGCATCAATATTTAAGAGCTATTCACTTCTATCATAACAGTCGTCCGTACAATTTGCAGTTTATCGCTTTATTTCTTGAAAATCTATTAAGGACTTATGCGGGTCTTGACACTTCAAAAAGATAATTTTTTTGAAAAAAATGTGTAGAATAGTACATCATGTCAGGGATATTGTCTCAAAATTTCAAGTCGATCGGAGCAAAACTGTAGGAGTGAGAGAGATTTAAAGCGCCTTGTAAAGGGTTTTCCAATAAGGACTTGACAACTTTGAATTCAATTTGTGAACGCACCATTTCACTAATCATCGAACTGTCACTGTCAATTTATTCACTAAACCTAACATTTTTATCATGGTAAAGTACACGAAGGAACAACGTCTGCAAATTAAATTATATTATTTTGAAAAAAAGTTGTCAAGTCCTTATTGGAAAACCCTGGGTTTTCCAATAGGGACTTGACAGCTTTGAATTTAATTTGTGAACGCACCCTTTCACTAATCATCGAACTTCACTGTCAATTTATTCAGTAATCTTAACATTTTTATCATGGTAAAGTACACGATTGAACAACGTCTGCAAATTAAATTATATTATTTTGAAAAAAAGTTGTCAAGTCCTTATTGGAAAACCCTTTACTTATTAAACATGTCTTTACCGGCAACTCGAACCCGGCCACCGAGCATTTCAGGAAGCGGAAGCTCAGACCCGAGATTTCAGAATTTGACTTAGACAGCAACAAAAGGATGAATTGGTCCTTGCAGCTGCAGCAGAACCTTCGCTTTATGGGCTTGGAATCGATGATTCCACGTATTCCATTTACTCTGTTTCATTTCTCTTTAAAACTTTAAACGCGTTTTTCTCAAAACCACTTTTTTGACGCCGGTAGTCAAAATTTCTCAAAATCTAATATACCGATCGGCTTGAAATTTTGCGCACTGCTTTAAGACATGATTGGCTTGTGCTTGAACGAAGGATTTTTTTTTACCTTTAATTACAACTCATTTTATAAGCCAAATATGGCCAAAATTTATGGAAAAAATGACATTTTTCGTAAAAAACGCTACCAAAAATTCAATTTTCAATTTTAAAAAAAATTCTTCGTTCAAGCATAAGCCATATTCATATCCTAACAGGAAAATTTTAGTTTTTTGATTTCTGATGAAAATTACTCGATTTACGGTGACTACCGTGAGGGCACTTTTCTTGGCATGGTCAACTTCACGAGACTCTCAATGGCAGATTTGTTGATATTTTCGTTTGAAATTTTCACAGAATGTTGTTTAACTATAGTACTTTTATATGCAATAAATTAAAATTGTACAACTCTTGTAGTATCTTTTAAAAAAATTCAAGAAAACATGCTTCTTTTTGGCCTTCTAGACCCGCATAAGCCCTAAAAGTAATTATATTTTAGTAGAAAGAGTTGGTGACGGGTTTCTAGCTTTCCTTGGATTACTTTCACTAATTTTTTAAGCTAGGAGAATACTTTTCGTGATATTTTGCTGTAATAACCTTGGTGTGACCATGCATTTCAAATTGGTACATTGAAGAAATGTATATTTGCTGGAAATTTTTAAATTTTAGTAAGCAGTGAAGTTTCATATGAGTTATGCCTAATTTACACTGCGGCGATATGTCTGCTAATCGTTAGTAAAGGATAGTACTATGGGAAAAGTTCACGGGCTAGAAAAGAATAGAGATAGAAAAACATGGGGCGACGTGTCAAATTTAGTTGTATTTATTTGTTCCCCTTTCCCATAAAAGTCGGGTGAAAATCCCCGATATTATAGCAATGATAGATAGTATTTTTATGGTCGATTCGCAGACTTTTTTACTAACACATTTGCAAACGGAGAATAAATATAAGTACATATACACATGTTTGTAGCGGGGAATATTTCATAAAATTTTTTGTTGCTATTCGACAGTTATATAGTGCGTGCTCCTGTGTAAAGAAATGGTTGCAGTAACCACATATTCAATTTAAAATGAATGAAACTACAATTTTTTATATATTTATTTGAAAAAAGAAACTGCCAAGGTCTGATCAATTTCCCCTTGCTGACTATAGTAAAATTATAGCCACTGTGCTATCATGCCTACTCGTTCTACATCATTATGCATATTATGTGGAAACACTATATGGCTCTTGCTCATATCGGATGATTTTTTCAAAAGTCGTTGCAGTGTAAATGCGGCATTACAGGCATAAGCCTTTCAGCTTTAAGAAAATAGAGCTGCATTCCCTGCTTTACCATTTATTTAAGCGTGTAAAACATAATTGTATTCAAGTACATAAATTTATGTTGTTAATTCTCTTCATTCTAATTGTCTATTTCTACTTTCATGTTGGTGGCAATAAAGTTTAATTGATTTCATAGTCAAATGTAATTTTTTAATAATATTCCTACAAAATGTATATCTATAATGTTAAATAACATATGACTACACTATTCTCCACTAATTATGAGTGCTACTCTTCAAATATGAAGAAAAAAATTTGCACAAGCACTGAACGATTGTCTTATTTTTTAACACTGTTTCCCTTATCCCCGATTTCAAATTTTTTACTAGAGACTAAATTCTAATTAATAATATAATATACATAATATGTATACATATAAAAACAACGTTAACCTTGTGCTGCAGTTAGACCAGAATTTGTAATTTGAGTATGTACTATAAATATATTGTTTTCTTATAGTTTACAATATGTAAAAGCATATGTGATTTAAAAATTATTGTAAGAAGTTAGGTTTGGTAAGAAATCAAACAACACATATCAGATATTTCATATCACAATTCTTTTTGGTATTGTCTCTGTACATATCAAACATCAAATGAACAAAATATTAGGCAACGACGCACGTGAACTGCCATTTTTAAATATTATTAAAATAATAAAGTAAAATTGAAACTAATTCTTTATTTTTGTAAAATATAGGCTCACAACGGCATTCAGATCTGTAACAATAGAATCGTCATGTGGTATATCGTTCTAAATATCTCTCGTGTATCCTACTTTGCATTGTTTTGGTGATAAGGAACGCGACCAATACAAATCTTCATAAAAATTTCACTGCTTTTCTTTTAAATACACCAACGCAAAGTTGTCCTCTACCTAATTTTTTATGTCCCGCACAGTGTAATCCTTCATGCTTTATATAATTTCATACGGAGAGTTTGAAAAGAGAAAAGAGAGTTCATGAATTTCTAGTCAAATCAAATTGTGTATAATGCATTTTTATCAGACATAAAATTGATATATAAGAAATATTCGTGGTATACCTACCAGTAAATGAGATGAACTTTCTTAAATTTTGATTTAGATCATTTTCTCTTTAACTTTCAATAATTAAATATTTCACGTTTCAATTTCAATGAATTGTCAAGTTCTGTGATCAATATTCTCTTTTTTTAAGGTGCTGGTTGGGCTTTCTTACTAGGATATGCTAAAAAATATATATTTCGTTAAAAATTTATAATGCTCAATACCCTCTACATATTTTCAGCTTCACAACAAGCTTGTGTCTCATGATGTGAGCAATATAGTTGTTGGTTATAATTATATATAATATAATATATAATAATTACACTATGAAAAAAATTAGATTTATGTTATGTTTACATATATATATATACCTAGGCAAGATTAGTTGAATTATACAGGGAGAGTTCCATAATTTAACTTATTTGCAGATGATTAACTGTTAAAATCAAATTCTATGCTACAAATAAACATGTCATTAAAGATTGGTGCTCGAATTAAAATAATTTGTAGAGAATTACTTGATCATTGTACACTTGCATATGCTTATCATGATCCTCATTACAAAGTTGACTTGAACTCTCATCATTTAACGCACATATACACACTATAGATTTCCACAAATATGATGTGTAACAAAACTTCGTAAATAAGAACAACATAAACAATAATAACAAAATCAAAATTGAATTTTTTATTATCCATTTTATCTTAATAATTTTAGTTTAAAAAAATTAACATATCAAATGAACGTTTTTTCTCCACACCAAAACAAATTTTATTTTTTGCAGAACCGTCGATGGGAAAGAGAAAAAAGACAAGAAAAAGAAAGGTTTGTTTTAATGTACTAAAACACGAAAGGCCAGTAAAAAAACAAAGAAAACTTAAACAATGAACAAAAATTTATATAATTTAAAAAAATCATAATATTAAAATAAAATTTTCCAGATTATTCCTCCATATAATAATTATTCTAATGTTTGATAAACTCGAAAAAAGGAAAGAATAGAGTAGAGTATCGATAGTTATAAATAATTCGAAAAAATAAAAAAAATACGAAAAGATTAAAAAGTCGCTACTAATTATATTGTGTTGCATTCATATATTATTATATAAAAATTATTTAATAAGTATAAACAACTATAAATAAAAATTTCCAAGAACTTTATTTCTTATTTTGAATTATTTATTTTATTATTTTGTAATAAGCCTTACCTCCATCTGGCCCTTCTATTTTGGCAAATAAATGATTTAAGAGAATAAAGAATAAAATATATTTGCCAATTTGATACGCTCGAATACATAACGATAAAATTAACGTCAAAACATACTGCAGTCACGATCGGCTGCAAGCCAATCGTATAATACTCTAGATGATACTGAACTCCGATTTATATTGTAGTTGGGGCTAAAGTAGAATTACATAGTGCATGTTGTATGTACTTTTTTGAGGACCTCCATTCAGTTGCTACTTTAAACTTAAAAACAGTATCATCAATGTTTAAAATCATTTCTTGAACTGGGTGTGCCATCGGGAATTAAATGTCATTTTTGAAGGACATTCACATGTGAGGTGCAGGAAGGACTCACTCGATTTCTTATATATTTATCCCTTTCTTTGGAACCATCCACAAATTAATGTGTACAAAATTTCAAATTCGTAGTTTGACGCGTTCAAAAGTTATGGGAAAATATTGTTGAATACGTATCTTAAGGATTTTTTGTATGGAAGGTACCAGAAGGAGTAAAAGGGTTTCGCTGACTAGTAAACTCGAAATAAGTTTTCACTCAAAACTAATTTGTACAAAGTTCTAAATTTACAGCTAAACAATTACTTGAGTTATAGTGAGTTTTGTAAATTAAGTGAAGACATTTTGAAAGGATATTTGTATGGCGGTTACGCGAAGGACTAATAGGATTTTTTTTCATAGAAAAACATTTAACTTCAACTATTAAAAAACAATCGTATACAAAATTTTAAACAAACAGCTAAAATGGTTGTGAAGCCATCGACAAATTTTCTAGAACACTGTCTTTTCAAGGATTTTTTTGTATGGAAGCTACTCGAAGGAGTCAAGAAATTTCACTGACAAACGCAGCCTAACTTCCATTTTGCTTAAATCTTATTTGTACAAGATTTAAACTTCGTGGCTAAACGATTTCTTGAGTTAAAGTGAGTTTCGTGAATTAAATGAAGATATTTTAACAAGGTATTTGCATGGCAGCCACTCAAAGGACTTATAGGATTTTCTTCATAATCATACATTTAGCTCCAACTATTGCAAAATTAACACAAAAATTTTTGAAACCATAGCTTGAGCCTGTCTGAAGCTATCGGCCAATATTCTTGAACACATGTTTTAAGGACATTTTATATGGCAGGTACCAGAAGGAGCAGAAGGATTTATGTGCCTAGTAAACTCAAACTTTGTTTTCACTCAAAACTAATTTGTGCAAAGTTTCGAATTCGTATCTTAATGATAACTAGAGTTATAGTGAGTTTCGTAAATTATGTGAAGTCATTTTGGTAGGATATTTGTATGGCGGCTACACGAAAGGCTAAAAGGATTTTTTTCATAATTATAGACTTAGCTCCAACTATTGAAAAACCAACGTATACAAGATTTCAAAGTCGTAGCCTTAGGCATTCCGAAGTTACTGGTCAATATTCTTGAACACATGTTTTGAGGACATTTTATATGGAAGGTACCAGAAGGAGTAAAATGATTTCGCTGATTAGTAAACTCGAACTTTGTATTCACTCAAAACTAATTTGTACAAAATTCTGAATTCATAGCTAAACGATTACTTGAGTTATAGTGAGTTTCGTGAATTGAATGAAGATATTTTAATAGTACTTTTGTATGGCAGCCACTCGAAGGACTAATAGGATTTTCGTCATAATCATACATTTAGCTCCAAATATTGGAAAATTAGCTCATACAAAATTTCCAAGTCGTAGCTTAAACCCTTATGAAGTTATCGGCCAATATTCTTGAACACGTGTTTTAAGGACATTTTGTATGAGAGCTACCCGAAGGAGTAGGACGATTTTGCCCGTTAACGAACTTAGCCTTACAAATTCAACCAAACACTCAGATTCAAAATTTCAAGATCCTAGGTCAAGGCGTTCTTGAGTTATCGTGTTCACGGACAGACAGACAGACGGAATTTTTTATTATCCATTTTATCTTAACAATTTTAGTTTAAAAAAATTAACATATCAAATGAACGTTTTTTCTCCACACCAAAACAAATTTTATTTTTTGCAGAACCGTCGATGGGAAAGAGAAAAAAGACAAGAAAAAGAAAGGTTTGTTTTAATGTACTAAAACACGAAAGGCCAGTAAAAAAAACAAAGAAAACTTAAACAATGAACAAAAATTTATATAATTTAAAAAAATCATAATATTAAAATAAAATTTTCCAGATTATTCCTCCATATAATAATTATTCTAATGTTTGATTAACTCGAAAAAAGGAAAGAATAGAGTAGAGTATCGATAGTTATAAATAATTCGAAAAAATAAAAAAAATACGAAAAGATTAAAAAGTCGCTACTAATTATATTGTGTTGCATTCATATATTATTATATAAAAATTATTTAATAAGTATAAACAAAGAACAACTATAAATAAAAATTTCCAAGAACTTTATTTCTTATTTTGAATTATTTATTTTATTATTTTGTAATAAGCCTTACCTCCATCTGGCTCTTCTATTTTGGCAAATAAATGATTTAAGAGAATAAAGAATAAAATATATTTGCCAATTTGATACGCTCGAATACATAACGATAAAATTAACGTCAAAACATACTGCAGTCACGATCGGCTGCAAGCCAATCGTATAATACTCTAGAATCTAGAGTCTAGATGATACTGAACTCCGATTTATATTGTAGTTGGGGCTAAAGTAGAATTACATAGTGCATGTTGTATGTACTTTTTTAAGGACCTCCATTCAGTTGCTACTTTAAACTTAAAAACAGTATCATCAATGTTTAAAATCATTTCTTGAACTGGGTGTGCCATCGGGAATTAAATGTCATTTTTGAAGGACATTCACATGTGAGGTGCAGGAAGGACTCACTCGATTTCTTATATATTTATCCCTTTCTTTGGAACCATCCACAAATTAATGTGTACAAAATTTCAAATTCGTAGTTTGACGCGTTCAAAAGTTATGGGAAAATATTGTTGAATACGTATCTTAAGGATTTTTTGTATGGAAGGTACCAGAAGGAGTAAAAGGGTTTCGCTGACTAGTAAACTCGAAATAAGTTTTCACTCAAAACTAATTTGTACAAAGTTCTAAACTTACAGCTAAACAATTACTTGAGTTATAGTGAGTTTTGTAAATTAAGTGAAGACATTTTGAAAGGATATTTGTATGGCGGTTACGCGAAGGACTAATAGGATTTTTTTTCATAGAAAAACATTTAACTTCAACTATTAAAAAACAATCGTATACAAAATTTTAAACAAACAGCTAAAATGGTTGTGAAGCCATCAACAAATTTTCTAGAACACTGTCTTTTCAAGGATTTTTTTGTATGGAAGCTACTCGAAGGAGTCAAGAAATTTCACTGACAAACGCAGCCTAACTTCCATTTTGCTTAAATCTTATTTGTACAAGATTTAAACTTCGTGGCTAAACGATTTCTTGAGTTAAAGTGAGTTTCGTGAATTAAATGAAGATATTTTAACAAGGTATTTGCATGGCAGCCACTCAAAGGACTTATAGGATTTTCTTCATAATCATACATTTAGCTCCAACTATTGCAAAATTAAACAAAAATTTTTGAAACCATAGCTTGAGCCTGTCTGAAGCTATCGGCCAATATTCTTGAACACATGTTTTAAGGACATTTTATATGGTAGGTACCAGAAGGAGCAGAAGGATTTATGTGCCTAGTAAACTCAAACTTTGTTTTCACTCAAAACTAAATTGTGCAAAGTTTCGAATTCGTATCTAAATGATAACTAGAGTTATAGTGAGTTTCGTAAATTATGTGAAGTCATTTTGGTAGGATATTTGTATGGCGGCTACACGAAAGGCTAAAAGGATTTTTTTCATAATTATAGACTTAGCTCCAACTATTGAAAAACCAACGTATACAAGATTTCAAAGTCGTAGCCTTAGGTATTCCGAAGTTACTGGTCAATATTCTTGAACACATGTTTTGAGGACATTTTATATGGAAGGTACCAGAAGGAGTAAAATGATTTCGCTGATTAGTAAACTCGAACTTTGTATTCACTCAAAACTAATTTGTACAAAATTCTGAATTCATAGCTAAACGATTACTTGAGTTATAGTGAGTTTCGTGAATTGAATGAAGATATTTTAATAGGACTTTTGTATGGCAGCCACTCGAAGGACTAATAGGATTTTCGTCATAATCATACATTTAGCTCCAAATATTGGAAAATTAGCTCATACAAAATTTCCAAGTCGTAGCTTAAACCCTTATGAAGTTATCGGCCAATATTCTTGAACACGTGTTTTAAGGACATTTTGTATGAGAGCTACCCGAAGGAGTAGGACGATTTTGCCCGTTAACGAACTTAGCCTTACAAATTCAACCAAACACTCAGATTCAAAATTTCAAGATCCTAGGTCAAGGCGTTCTTGAGTTATCGTGTTCACGGACAGACAGACAGACGGACGGACGTCAAGCAGATTTGACGTTTTTGGGCACAAATAAACAAAAAATAATATATAACTTTTTTTCGTCCGAGCCTTGGTTCTATGCGTTACATAAATTTCATCTGGATCAAACTTATAATACTCTATATGATTTCATCTAGAGTATAAAAATAGCTCAATGCATTGGTTTTTACTGATGCAAAGTAGTATTATAAAATAAAAATCTGCCAACAATCTGGGCGTAACTTTATTATTTTTCCGGCAGAAGTTAGGAACGCGTTCAATTCTGAAATACGGTGTAGGCTACTATGTGACTGAAAACCTATCAAAAAGAACAAGATCATGGAAGTGAAAATTTGATTGGATCTGAGAGATATGGAATAGTTTATGAAAAAGTACACAATCACTTTACACCCCCTTGGGGGTCAATTTTCAGAAAATCTTGAAAACACTTTCTTGGTATTTATATGGAGAATACATAGAATAAAATTAAATTCATTATTTGGGACGAGGTAGTAGATATGTCGAAAATCGTGGGAAAATATGCATTCTATTTTCACAGATAATTTTTTTTGCCCCCCTTCTGAACGCCAATAGATATTCTTTTTTTTTATTCAAAATAATTTTTCTAGTTGATTTAGATATACACACCGAGTTTCAACATTGTAGCTTAAGCCGTTCTATATATAGGAAAAACACCTCCCACTTGTACCACACTACCCTGAGGGATCGAATTTCAAAAAACCTTGAAAACACTTTCTAGGTATTCATACGAAGAATCCGTAGAATAAAAATGAATTCAATATTTGGAAAGACCTAGTAGATATAACGAAAATCGTGAAAATATATGCATTTTATATATATTATATTTACAAATATTTTTTTTTGCCCCCCCCCCCCTTCTGAACGCCAATGAATACTCAAATTTTTTTTTATCACAATTACTTTTCTAGTTGATTAACATAAACACACCGAGTTTCAACATTGTAGCTTAAGCCGTTTTATATATAGGAAAAACACCCCCACTTGTACCACACTACCCTTAGGGGTCGAATTTCAAAAAACCTTGAAAACACATTCTAGGTATTCATACGAAGAATCCGTAGAATAAAAATGAATTCAATATTTGGAAAGACCTAGTAGATATGACGAAAATCGTGAAAATATATGCATTTTATTTTTATTATATTTACAAATAATTTTGTTTGCCCCCCTTTCTAAACGCCAATGAATATTCAAATTTTTTTTTATCACAATTACTTTTCTAGTTGATTTACATATACACACCGAGTTTCAACTTTCTATCATGAACCGTTTAATAGTTAGGAAAAACACCCCCCACCCCCGTAGCATACTACCCCTAAAAAAAATTATATTTTTCCAACATTCCGCTACTATAGCTCTATCTAAATACCAAGTTTAAGGCTTATATCATTACAGGTTCTCAAGATATAAGGATGGGAACTTTTTCCTTTTCACCCTCCCCCACCCTCCCCCTCTACACCCTCAACCCCAAAACTTTTTTCTCTACTAGGGTTTAATTAGCGCTACTTTTGGTAAAAATTCTAAACATCTATCTTAAACTGTTCTTGAGATATGAAATGTGTTTGATTTGAAAAATTCTCATCCCCTCCACTTCTATGCTCCACCTCCCACTTTAAAAATTTTACTTTGATCAATCTTTATTTGTCAACCTTTATACCCAAACCAAATTTTATTTTTCTAGAGCAATTGGTTCATGAGATATCGTAGTCTTAAGTTTTTCACCCCCCCACCCCCATACACAACTTCCCCCACCCAAAATTTTTCTTGATTCTGTTCTCCTAGTATAACTACAAATATTTGTTAAGTTTGAATAGTGTGCCATTAACGGTTTAGGAGATATGGATTTAAGAATGTGTCTATCTCACCTTTTTTGGGTTTCGGACGCATTACATTTCCCCCCACTCCCACACCCCTTGATCAATATTGACAATTTTTCTGCAAATGGGTCTACTATCAGAGATCTATAGAAATTCCAAATTTCAGCTTCCTAACATTAGGGGTTACTGAGATCTGGAAACCAAAATTTTCGGTCTAAAACACTTCCCCCTCCTTCCCCCTCACACCCCCACCCCTAAAAATTTGGTCACTTCAAGGCGCCTACCCCATCTATTCGTTAAAAAAATTTCAATTTAATATCTCAAAGCGCTTGGCAGCTACGAGCCTCCAAACGATCTTGCGTACGGCGGACGCCGTACGGCGGACAGACGGACTGAAAATTTTTATTGCTTTTTTCGCGTCTACTAGTTATGAAATGTGAAAATAAAAATTTTGAGAGTAGCAAATTTTTTTTTTTAAAAAATCAATCACAATACTTAATTATTAAAATAATAAAGTAAAATGATACATCAACGAAATTTGTCTCACTTGCAAAAATGAAATAAATACTAAAATGTTCAGTACCATGAAAATCTATAATAAAAGAATTGGTTGTATGTATAAATTATAAATATGCCGTAAAACATTATCTTAATTTTATATTACTTCTTTGTACTCAGGAATTCCATAGATTCTGTTGTTTTGATTATTTTCTGCACACGACCAGATCGAAGATTTAAGATTTTCGCTACTCGAGAATACTTTGGACTTGCTTATCTCAGATTAAAAACCTTCAATTTCATATTTAATCGATTAAATAAAAAAATATATATTTGGTTGCATGAAAGATAAAAAAGTTTATTTACATTACTTAGTATAGGTATTTCTAATTTATTATACCGGAAGACTGTAAGCGGATATGACTAATTATGTGGACCTATAAATAGATTATACATCGAAGTTTTATTCAGCTTTTTCATGATTAGGTATGATATAACACATTTACATTTAGATTATTTTTGTGTTCCTTTCAAAATTACGTAATTTATAGTGTAATTTATTTTCGGTTTGGGGAAGTACATCTAACACCTATAAAAATACGGGTGTTCAGATAAATGCTTCTAGTGATTGACTTATATACAAATACATACACCGTAATTTCTAACCCATAACACCTAGAGTAACGGTACTAAGCTTTTGAAACAGATAACTTATCTGCTTTTATTTAAGAATTAATTTTATTTGTGCAAGTATTTTGAAATCAAAGCTATTTTTCACCAAAGTGGTTTAGGAAAACTACGTCCCCAAAATTTTTTTCCCAATTAGCTGTAATATAGTTTTTATTGACCTTGTTACGAGTTCCACTCGTAAATTACACGTAGCTGGAAAGAAAAGGACAAACGTAAATTTCCGTTGTTAGTATAATTGAAATAAAATGAAATTACCTGTTTAAGCAAATCAACGATGCGCTGGTTATTACTTCCGCTCCACAATCGCTCCGGGCACCTAAAAAGACATCCGTACGCAATCATTAGTCATGAATTTTGTAAAATGAGTTAATTTTTGAAGAAAATACACGGAGAAGAGGCGGGAAGATGAAGGAACTAGGATTACGAATGTAAGACCAGGGTAAGTTAGAATTAGGTTTAGTTATATGTAGGAAAACAGGAATTACAATCAAAACAAAATTGAATTAACATTGGTAGGTTTAGGATTTAGGTTAGGAGTGAAAAGTAATTTTGGATTTATTAAAATTTAACGGAAGCGGTACTCACGAGAGATTACGATTCGATTACGCAGTCAACATGGATTCAGTGACTTACTTACGTTCACCGAGGGTTACTCCGTCCTGCGTAACTACTGAGTCCGTCCTGCTTCCAGTACACACCTAAGAACGAAGGATGGAATTACCTGAGTATGATTGGAAATAAACTAAAACAAACGAACTACCACCGAGCACGATAACAATTAAACAAGCACGAACAAAACACAGGGAACACAGGAGACAAGTATCTAAACAATAAACACAGCACAACACCGCACAACGTAAACATAACAACAAGAAACGTCAACCGGCGATGTAAACAGTCAACATGGACGAGCACTGCGCGATCGCGAAAGTGGAGTCGATAAGGCAACCCGATGGTTTGGATCCATGATGAAGTATTAAAAGCTAAAAGAAGTATTTATTAAAGGTGGGCTTTGCAATTAATCTGCACCTGAGAGAAAGGGAAAGTGAATACGAAAAAAAACGCTCGTTGACCTTGTGCAAAGTGAATACGAAAAACGATCGTTGACCTGGTGCAAACCAAAAACGGAATGATTCGCGAGGAAACGGGGATATTGAAGCTTGGCGAGATTTCGCGGAAGGTAATTGGCAGTGAAACGGGCTCTTAAACTGCGGGTGCGGAGCTGTAAGGTTGGAAGGACGGAACGCGTGAAGTGAAGGAGAAAGTAAAGGAAGTGGTGTAAGGAAATCGAATTAGCGAGTTACCGAAGCGAAGTGAGGTTGTAAGATTTATTGAAGAATACAGCTGTCGTCGAAGAAGCTGTCCGGAGGAGTGCCTCAGAACAAACATTGCGGGACAACGCACCAGTGGCGCCCTAGGTTTGAAGGTATAGAGTTGAGGTAGTTTAGTGCATTTTAGAGACTAATAAATTTATATTAAATATTTGCATACTTTAAATTTTTGAATTAACTCTCGTCATTTTAATTATAATCGAAAATCGAAGTACGTTTCTTTCTTTTGCTGTTTGTGACGTGTTCCAGCTTCTTCTCCGTGTCGGTTGGTAGTGGCTAAATTTGATATTTCCTCGAACTAGTGGTTCGGTCGGGGAAACTTTGTGAGAACGGGTTCCTTAAATTCAGGAACCACTGGCGCCCACGACCCTTCTCTGGGTTGGCCGGCAAGGACCCGTTCGCCCCCTGCATCGTTACGGGGGTTAAGTTACGGTGAGACTCATTGTCGCGTAGTTTGAACCGTAATAACCTGCGTCTCAAATATTTGCAGATGAGAATTTGCCTAAAGTTGGATCGGTAAGCTAGTTATAGATTATGTTAAAAAAAAAATGCAATACAGTTGAAGACTAACAATTATAATTCATGGAAATTAGAAATACATACTTGGAAATTAGATAAGAACTAAATCTTATTTTTATGTTAAACCTAGAATATAGTTTTATCGGTCACCCTAGATGTATTGGGGACTTTCTCCACCTTTTTTTTCATACAAATAATTTTTTTTTCAAAGAAATTTATGGAGGACATGTTGCCTATCACTACTACTGACTACTTTCTCCCATATTACTGACTGCACACGAATACCAAGTCGAGAGAACGACTCATCTTTTGTGGTTTCCCACGAATTTACCCATTTTTGGCATCTTCATAAGAATGGAAGAGTTGCTCAGCCAGGCCATGAGTTATCAATCAAAAAAGTCGGTAATCGGAGGGAGCAATATCCTCTTAATGCAGCGGGTGTGGTAGGCCTTTTACCGTTTCCAAGTAGATTTTGATCGGTTTCGCAGCATGCGGTAAAGCGTTGTTATGATACCAATAAGCGAGCGGAATATATATATACTGGAGATGACAAGCAGCGATTGAGTTGAAGGGGACGTCGTACTGTAGCGATTCCTTACGGAATCTATTGCTTATTATGATTCCCAATCAGAATCTTTAATGTCGTGATTCTTAACAGAATCAACTATTTAATTTTGTTACCATTTAAAACTCACTTGATTATAAACCGGTGTATTAAGGGGAGCAATACCTTTACAGTTTTAAAATTTTTAGAATTTTTTTTTTCACATATTTCGAAAAAATAAAGCGTAACGAATGTTGTGTACGAAATAGAGTCAGTTTGGCTCGAAGGAATCGCTTGTGCGGTTGAATTTCGAAACTAAAATACCAAACTATCCTAAAGGAATGCGATTCAATATGGCTCGAAAATGTTTTAAAAAAGGATATATCACGGGAATGAATTCACAGATATATGCTAGAGAAATACAAGTCACGGTGTGAGTGCGTTAGAAATTGAAGGTTTCTTATATGCGCCTGGAATCGCTGATTCGGTAAGTCACTAAAACTTATAGTTTTCTTGTATTGAAACTTTAAACGCGATTATCTCGAAACTGAATCTTCAAAAACTGCTCCTATTGTAGCTCAAAAAGTTATGGATCGATTTGGCTGATTTTTTTGGAGCTTTATGTTTACATATATATTGGAAGGGTATACCTAAAATTTGGAGGATATCGCGTAAATAAAGCACTATTTTGGGGTAAAAACTATCAAAAAAATAGTCGAAAAATTAACTTTTGATTGAAAAGCATCATATCTTTTTTGTTTTATATTTTTTTTTTTAAATTTTTAAGGTATATCCTTCCCATTCATCGGTTACTATTCCAAAAATATTTTAGTTTTCAGTTTAAGATCAATGGAAAAAATATGACAAATGGAGCAGTTTTCGTTGTCACGCAAAAGACGCCTAATGGAATACCCTATAACGCCGCCATTTTGTTCTGTAACAAAAAAATATTTTTTTTGTCAACACTTAAAAGTTCTAATAATATCATGTCAAAATTTTAAAATGATGCGATTATTTTATCACCATAAAAAAAATTCATGAAAAATGGCTCATTTTCGGGCGTCTAATAGGATTGCTCCTCTTAAACATTCACAATAACATGTATTTTATTCGGTAATTATTTTATATAAATCAATAAACTAGTATCATTTGGTTATTAGATTATATTCACAATAAAATATATTTAAACGATAATTATTTTATATTATTATCGGGTAAGTCCTTTATCGGTTCAGACCATTTTTAATATCTACAATTAAGAATTAAGAATATTCGTTCGATCTCATTTTTATCGCAAACCGTATCTTGCGATTAACTTAGTCCATTCGCAAGTCATATTGTAAAAACATCGCACTGCGAAAAGTGATTGAATACCTTTATGCGATTATCACTCGTTCATCTTATTGTGATAAACGCAAGAGTATTCCCATTGCGATCAACGACGATAATCGCAAGAATACCCCAATGTCGATATCAATAATTTGTCGCATCACGATAAGCGCAAGAAAACTATAGCGCTTTTATATACTTCGAAAGTTTTCACTCAGGTGCCCTTTATCTCCAACACCAAAATCATTATTTTTAAAGTGTCCAAATTAGTCTCTAAATGGTGTTTCCGATAGAGTATGGTCGCCGTAAGTCTCCACAAGAATTCTATGTGCTTTAGCTGCAGATTTTCTTTGGAAAAAATAAACAAAAATTTTCTCAAATACACTCCTTTTTGGCGTGAAACTCGACATGTTTAACGGTAGAAAAAATATATTGTTTTCTCTTCGGAATAACATGTATCTACTGTCATTTCTAGACTAATGGTGGAGCTTTACGTTGAAATTGGCTAAAGTATTGCCCGATGCAAAAGACTAAAATAACACCATCTTTTGGGAAACTGATGGGACTTATTCTAGTATACTATTGGGAATCGTATAACAACAGTAGAAGTTTCGTGATCCTAGAATAACACCGAAGACCCGATGATCTTTATAAATACGGTCCATCTCACCACATCCTTTTCGTCCACGTCATCCATGCTGATAATTCTTTCAAGGTAGCAAACTTTTTCTGCTTTCATTACGATTTATTTATTAAGTTCAGTCGAGCCTGCTTCTCGAACCACGACCTAAGAGGTCTTTTGTTCCTGACTCTAAACTACTCCCTAGCCCATATTTATTTCCTTGAGAAAGGAACCCAGTGGAGTCGTCGACAGGTCTTCATAGGTGAGGGTAAATTCACCGAGAATCTGCCTTCTTGATCTGGCCACTGCAGATGTGATATCACAGAGTCGACATGTATCTAGTGATACCTTACCGCAGATCTTAAGGTGATAATTAAGGAAATAATGTCCTGAAAAATATTCCATTATAACCCGTGCGTTATACCTACTTAAAGAAAGGAATTCCGAAACTTTCCTACTTGAGAAGGTCAGAAATTTCTTTGACTGTCTAAAGCCCGAAACACAATGCACGCATTCCGTTCCGTTCCGTCACGAAAAGTGAGGTTATGTGATCCGTATAAGTTGAATTTAGGTGAACTCGTCCGATCCGTTCCGTTACGACCATTGTGTGCATTTACATGGCCAGCCCATAAAGTCTACTTTGACAGCTGAACCTGACGGAACGGAACGTGAGCATTGTGTTCCAGGCTTAAGTCCTGAAAGGGGCTTCCAATAATTTTCCACCTGAAGATTTACCCACTTTAAAATGCCGTCCTTAATGAAGCCTTTACCTACTCTGCAGAATGGTTCCGGGCCTATCAATAGTGAGTTGGCTCCCTGCTTAGCTAGCTGGTCAGCCAATTCGTTACCCGGAATACTCTCATGTCCTGGCACCCACATCAGGGTTAGACCTTTATGATGTGCCAGCTCTTCAAGAAGAGTATGACAGTCCCGCACAAGCTTAGAGCGAAAACAATAAGATTTCCTGGCTGTCAAATACGATAATAACTGTAGTGTCTTTTGGTTTATTCAGTAGAAGTTTCCCTGCGTACAAGTGGGTCCAAATACGCCTGCTCCAGTTCCACTATAGATCTAAGAGCCGTCCGTGTACTAGACTGAAGCACCTTCACGATCTCCCTGAGTCAAAATCATATACCTTTGGCATGTTATCGTTTACTGAGTCGGTTAGGTCCTTCTGAATAAACTCCTGTAGAATTTTAAGGTGACCGACAAGTTCTCCTGCCTTGAATTTATTGTACTGCTGTAGCCTTATGGTCTCTCTCAGGGCCTCCTTCTTTATCTCTAAGTGTAATGGGGCCAAGTTTATTATTGCTTCCATTGCAGCAGTGGGACATGATTTTAGTCCACAGTAATGCTAAGAACAGCACGCCTTTGAATTTTTTGCAAGGTCTTCTGTGCTGTGATTTGTTCAATATTTGGCTACAACACCATAGCGGCATATGTAATCATTGGTAATATAAAAGACTTGTAGGTTCGGTATACCATATTTGGTATGAGACCCCAAGTGATACCACAGAGCCTACGACACGTCATAAAAGACAATGTTACTCGTGTGGAAATATTTTTAAGATGTAAATTCCAAGTTAGACACTTGTCCAAGGTAATTCCCAAGTATTTGACATTGGAAGAGAATTCAATTGTAGTTCCTCTCACAATCGGGGGCCTTCCATCTCCTAGTGAATGGTACTATAATTGTTTTACTTGGATTTATACTTAATCCCGGTTGGACGCACCAGGGATCAGCTATCTCTAGGGCCTCTTGCATGCGGTCCGAAATGACACAATCATGCTTACCTCTTACAGTGATCACCAGGTCATCAGGGTATGCTTGAGTCTCAAAACTCTTGATGCTTAGGTCCTTAAGGAGGTCATCTACAACAATGCAACACAGTAGTGATGAGAGTACGCCTCCCTGAGGACATCCTTTCACCACTCGTACAGTGAGACCTTTACCTCCTATCTGAGTCGAGATTCTGCATCGCTACTATCTATTTCGCCACCGTTTCTTCAACTCCTGTTTTTCGAGTGAGTAATTCGATGGATTTGTAGGAAGTGTTGTCAAAAGCACTAACGTCAAGAAAAGAGCACAACGCTATTTCCTTGGCTGCCAACGTCTTCTCAATTTTTGCACTAAATTGTGAAGGGCGCTAACAGTCGATTTATCAGGTTGATAAGCGAATTGGTATTTATTGTGTCGACTGAAGGCAGCTGAGCTCCTTATGTATTTGAATAATACCTTCTCCATAGATTTAAGTAAGAAAGAGGTTAGACTGATTGGGTGATATGACTTTGCGTGGGTCCAACATCTGTTTCCCACTTTTGGAATCTCTCTCTCTCTCTCTCTCTCTCTCTCTCTCTCTATCTCTCTCTCTGATGGCGCTACAGTCCAAATCGGACCTTGGCCTCCTGAATGTGCCGCATCCAGCCTTCTCGGTTCAGTGACTGCGTCCTCCAGTTTTATCCGAAAGAATAATCAGTTTTTCGTTTGCATGGTCGTTGCCGTTGAAACAATTCAGTCCGAGGCGGTGGATCAGGTTTCGAAACTAGAGTGTTGTTCCAAGGTGAGTAGTTAACACATCGCTCATCGGCCTTCTTCTTTATACTACTTCTTTATACTTATTTCTACTTCTGCTTTGAACTGCTACTCTCAACAACTCTTGAGTATACAATCCTTTATGGAATTTTGTGCTCTAAAGCAATATAATGTTGTCTTAAACCAAAACAATAGAATACTCGACCTAATATTTTCCAATTTCAGCTCTGATGTTGTTCTTACATGGTTTAACGCCTCTATCATTAAACTGTTGAAAGATAAAGATCAGGCAAGACGTCTCTGTAAGAAATTCCCTTCTCAGATTAATGAAGCTCAGTACACTGATCTTCGTAAAGTTGTAAAGAGAGAAATTAAGAAAGCCTTTAGACTGTATATATGTTGCCTGAATGCATCACGGGCTTCGGAACGACAAGCCATTCTGGAATTATGTCAACTCTTCACGTAAGACTACTACCATTCCATCATTCATAACTTACCGAAGTGATACTGCCTCTACTCCCCGTTCTATAGCAAATCTTTTTTCCTTATATTTTAGCTCCGTGTATTCTTCTTCTTCCTCACAGTCAATGCAGGATTTTGATGATCTTGACAATAACTCAATACAGTAATCCCTCGACTTTCGTCGGAGTTAAGTTCCGAGAATTTGTGACGTAAGTCGAAAACGACGTAACTCGAGGGTATAAGCAACCTCAAGCGATAAATATATAAGGCGCTGTACACATTGCATACGACCGAACAAATTTTCCGATCCGATTTTCCGTTTTTTGACCTATTGTGAAATCTTTAGTTATTGAAAAATTAGTTATAATCGTAAATTATAACATTTTCAAAAATATTATGAAAGAAAATCTCCAGGAACTTAGTAGTTTTTATTGATAATAAAAAGAAATATGAATCCGTCGTACGACTAAAAATATTCGTACCGACAAACGGATTTTTATTTATCAATCAAAATCTCTTGAAATTTACTCTTATGATATTCATAAAAATGCTATTATTAACGATTTCAACCAATTTTCTGTTATCAGAAAATTTGACATTAAGCAGAAAAACTAAAGTTCGTATTGGTCGTGTACAATGTGTATAGTGCCTAAACTTTCATTTTTTGAATATGAATGTATATATTTTTTAAGTTTGTAGGTAGGCACATAATTCATTTTTTTAAACAATTATTTTGGGAATTCCCTTTTACCAGGGGAAAAGTTTTCATATGAACAAACATCTGTTCTATGAAAACGGCGACGTAAGTCAAGGGACGGACGACGTAATTTCAAGGACTTGGTCTCAAAGTAGTGAACGACGTAAGTCGAAAAAACGTATAACAAGGGAGACGTAAGTCAAGGGACTACTGTATCTGTTTTTACTCCTACGGAGGCTCTCACTGTAATTAATTCTCTTGATTGCCATGGTGGCGCTGGTCCCGATAACATTCCAAACGTATTTGTTAAGAGGTTGGGCCACATTCTGGCCGAACCTCTTTCAACGTTATTTAACATGTCACTGAATCAACGAATATTTCCAACACTATAGAAAATCTCCCATGTCTTACCGATATTTAAGAAGGGTGATAAGCACAACGTTGAAAACTTCCGCCCGATTTGTATTCTGTCTTGTTTCTCTAAAATATTCGAAAAACTACTGCATGAAGTCATCTTTCTACAAGTCCGCAGCTCTGTTTCTCCTATCAGCATGGGTTTTTCAAGGGTCGTTCCACTGAGACGAATTTAGTTTCTTTTACTAATTCAGTATCAAGGACCCTTGAAAATCGACTTGATCTTCACACGGTGTATACCGACTTTTCGAAAGCTTTTGATAGAGTTGACCACCATACACTTATTCAGAAATTGAAGTCATTTCATCTAAGTATTGCTCTATTGCGCTGGCTTTCATCCTATCTTGTTAATCGTAAGCAAAGGTTAGGTGTTAGGTGTTAGGTGCTCCTTATCTTGTGACAAGCGGTGTTATACAAGGTTTAACCTTGGGTCCACTGATTTTCATTTTATTCGTTAATGATCTTCTTTCAGAATTTCATTCTGATTACTTAATGTATTCAGATGATCTGAAGTTATTTAGACTAGAAAAATGGGAAAAATGACGATCAAAGTGACAACGGTCGATGACAATCGACGTACACAATCGCTTTTTCATGCGTCGATATCAAATCGGCATCGAAGTGACGCGACGTGACACTTGCAATACGGCCAAATGTGTGTCGATCTACACCGCTTTTAATGAATCCTATGGCGATTACTTGATGCGAATCCATCAAAATAAAGAAAGAAACATCTTTTTGTCAAATCTATACTTACATTTTTGCATCGACGTTAATTTTCTTCAGGCGTCACGGACTCGGAATGTCATCGACGAAAAATTACGATCAAAGGGACAACGGTCGATGACAATCGACATTCACAATCGCCTTTTCATGCGTCGATATCGAATCGGCATCGAAGTGACGCGACGTAACAATCACAATACGGTCGATTATTTCTAATTACTCACTTAGTTGCTTTAATATTAATTTTAATTTATTTTTAACTAGGTATCTATTTTATTATTATTCTTATTTTCATTTATTTTTATTTTTTATTTTTGGCGCATTGTCTTATTGGAGTTTATATTCTGTTCATATTTCGCTTTCCAAATAAATAAATTTATTACACCCTGGTAGGAAAAGGGCGGGAGTTTTCAGCTGGATATGATATGCTGGAGTTCTCGCAGCTATGCTGTCCAACTATATCATATATACTTATGCCTTCTTCCTGAGACGCACTGGTGTTCCTGGTCATTCAGGATAACTCTATACCCCTCCTCCTTTCGCAACTGGGCTTGGGACCGTCTATGGCGGAGTTACTTTTGGAATAAAAGTCACATTTACGTCGCTCCATGCAAGTGGCACACGTAAGCGTATTAAAAACGGGCAATGAATAATTTGACCAGTATGGGAAGAAGCACATCGACTCGACACTCTATTGTGTTAGGAGTAAAAATTCTGCCGGATAAATCCCTTGTTCTGTTATTTGGCATAGTCCCATAGGACCTAATTTCATCTGTATGACACCCTTTCTCCTCCGAGCCAGGAAAATGTGTTTGCATCAAAACTTGCACAGTTTCCTCGATACTAACGGTGTTACTTCCAACTTGCTTTTGCAGAGTCCAATACCGTTGTGAACTCTAGATGTAATGGTTGGCCCAATAAAGAGTACAACGATCGGTTTCGAGTGCGATCTCTGTGCAACTATCGTTTATTATAAATAGTAACTGATATCCGTAGGGGCATTGCCAGACTCTAATACAATATATTACATCTCCCCTTTTAAAATTACAACTTCAAATAGCAAATATATGGTTAATTCTACACATATTTTTATTTTAAATGTTAATTATAACACTAGTATTCAATTTAGCATTCACATTTGGTATTACACTCAAACCTGTTTTTGTGCGGTGAATATACCGCATAAAAAATGCGGTGAATATACCGCATAAAAAAAGTCTCACGTAGAAAATAACTCAACACCTAACACTAAATGACTAGGAATTGCTTTTCTTAAACTAAATCAAGAGACGAGGCTTGACAGCTACTTGGAATCTCGTCCAAACTATCTACTTCCCTCGCCTAATTAATAAAGAAACCAAGGACAAATTTTTATAACAAAAATACTGCGTAGTGTCCTGTTTTGTCTTTGTCTTTGCTCCCTTCAAGTAAACTTCTTCTACCTACAAAACAAATCATGAGACTAGTCGCCAACTATCTCATTAGCAAAAGTTCTGCCAACAGTCTGGGCGCAACTTTATTATTTTTCCGGCAGAAGTTCGGAACACGTTCAATTCTGTGATGCGGTGTAGGTTACAATGTCACTGAAAACCTAAAAAAAAGTTCGGGAAGCGGTTAGAAGAAGGCGCAATATATGCTATGAATACCATAATTGGGTCATATTCCGGGATGCGGTCTAGGGGTTGAAAAAGGAAAAAACTTTTAAATAGGTGATTATTAAAAAAGCCTGTGGAAGTGAAACGATATTCGATATCTGATTAAACCTGAGAGATATGGAAGAATGAATGAAAAAGTATACAACCACTGCACACCCCCTTATGTGTTGAATTTCAAAAAATCTTGAAAACACTTTCTAGGTATTCATATGAAGAACCCGTAGAATAAAAACGAATTTAATATTTTGGTAGACCTAGTAGATATAACGAAAATCGTGAATGTGCATTTTTCTGATAAATTTTTTTTTTCGCCCCCTTTCCGAGCGCCAATGGATATTCGAATTTTTTTTTTATCAAAATTAATTTCTGGTTCATTTAAATATATAGTACACACCGAGTTTTAACTTTCTAGCATAAGCTGTTATTTAGTTAGGAAAAACACCCCCCACCCCCGTACCATAGTACCTCTAAAAAACTTATATTTTTCCAACATGCCGCTACTATAGCTCGATCTAAATATCAAGTTTAAGGTGTATATCATTATAGGTTCTTAAGATATGAACATAGGAAATTTTTCCTTTTCACCCTCCTCCTTCCTCACCCTCTACACAAAAATCCCCAAAAATGTGTAATTGACTCAGGCAATACTTATGTAATGTGATGAAATGCATTAAACCTACTAATTTTTTTTATTGATAACTTCTTCATTATTGATAACTTCTTCAATTATGATTGAAATTTTCATGAATCGCATAAAAAAAATCACACAAAAAAAAAATCGGATAAAAAAAATCGCACAAAAAAAAAATGCACAAAAAAAGACCGCACAAAAACAGGTTTGAGTGTACTTAATTTAGAAATTGGTTTATATTAATTCATTTTCGCTACAGCAACAATTTCGTGCAAAGTTTAATAACAAAAAATTATAAAATAATTCAATTCGTTCACAATCATCAAGCAGTGAAAAATGTCCACATGATCACAGCGCAGTGTTTCTTATATGACTCGTTCACGTAAAAATGTAGAATTCCGTGGTACACAAGAACCATTTAATATTTTTATCAAATATGATCGTGGAGATGTATCTTTCTCTACAACTTCAGTTTCTTCCCATTCCCTTCCCTTCCTATACCACACAAGTTCATTTTTTGAAAACTCTGCCTATCCTGCAACTTCTATCATAATAATATTTATTCCTAGTTCTGTTTTCAGCTGCTATTAGTTTAATTACCTCGTTCAAATTCGTTTTAAAAGAACTACTTTTGAAATTGAAATTTGAATTGTAAAAACGTTCTAGTTTTTCTACCCAACATTAATTCTGCCGGTGGTAATCTAGATCCCTTAATCGGTGTATTGCGATAATCCATTGCTTTCTTTAATGCGATTTTTGCTATATTAACAAATTTCTCGGCAAACCCGTTTGATTGTGGGTAATAAGGACTTGTCGTCACTATTTGAATGTCTAATTGATTTTCAAATTGACGAAAAGCTTCTGATCCAAATGGCATGTTATCAGCATTAGGAATTCCGTATATAATAGAAAACAAATTTTTTAAATTATCAATAATTTCGTGGGCAGTTTTCCGCTTCAACGTAAGAATATCGAAATATTTTGAATAATAGTCCACAACTATTAAAAATTACTTGCCACTTAATTCTATAACATCCATTCCAATTTTACTATGGCAAATCTGGTATGCTATGGGGTAAAAGTGGTTCCTTTACATTACTTGCCCTAAACTTTTGACAAATTCGACACTTCGTAATTATATTCTCAATATCTGTACCTCAGAGGTAAACTGTCGTAACTACCAAATTTTCGATTTTGGGATTATTAATGTAATTGCATTGTTGGGATGTATATTTTTAAGTGGTAAATCATCGCATCCGCAGAGCTAAGGGAAGTCAAAATAATCAATGAGTATTAATCGTATCTGCCTTGTATTGATAGAGGAAATGTATAGTTATAAAATGGTCTTCTGAACATTTTACGAAATGTCACTTATGACAGTTTACCTCTGAGGTACAGATATTTTTACTTATCTCCGGCCAGGATACACTTTCCCGAACCCTGCTCTTCGTTTTTCAATGCCCATGTGAGGCACATGTAGCAAATCTAACATTTAGTCCAGGCAACGAATGATTATAGAGGGAAGTTTTAGGGACAGAAAATTTGACTTCTGAACTTTGTATGGACTAGTCTTGAGATGAACATATCAAATGTTCCCACTCCTAGGGGGTGAGCGGAGGGGAGGGGGCACTTTAAAGGTCCCTTTTTTTTGATTTTTCGCATATATCTCGGAAACTATTCGTCGTAGCGGCTTGATCACTATGTACAAAATTGAAACTGACAAAATTTGCTACAAGAATCACTACTTACATTAGTCGATATGTTGTCCCGTTCTCGAGTTATCCGCCCTTAAAATTCGTAAATTTAGTAAAAAAAAATTTTACATCACGTTTTTTGCTCTATGTGCTAAGATATGTCTTCAAATATTGTTCCCTCGAAAAAGTCGTGATAGAAAAAGTTGTAGACCATTAAATTTTCTTCAAAAATATATATTATTTTGATTTTTTAATTAAAACCGTTCAAAATTTATAGCTATTTTAGGATATTTCCGAAATCCGAGGTTTAGTAAGAAAACTCAACTTTGGTTTTTTCAATTTTTCTTTATTCCAACTTTACAGCTAAATTTAAAATTTTTAATTTAAAACACATGCTTATACATAAACTAACCTATAATCAAGTTATAAAAATATTTATTTTATTTCCTCCGGGCTCTGTTTGGGCAGGAGGGCCCTGGCTCTTCGAGGGAACAGGGTTCAATTCTATCTGGATCGGTTTCATCCTCACCGAGGATAACCGGGAATGGATCTGTGTCCTCGTTTTCTTCAACCGTGTCAAAGGCAACAGTTCATCTTATGTGCACCTACAAAATATCAATTTTAAAATTTCTTCAGGTGCCGGCAACTCGCTGTGCACTGGGGATAGGACATTGTTTTGACGCTTCCATCCATACATGTGAGGGGACAGGTCATTTCCCAGCCACAATTGAACTTGGTGGAAGGTTCTGAGGGAATGTTGTTTCGCAGCCCCCTCAGAAGGTGGATGGTAAGAAAGGTCCGGTCTGATATTAGCAACTGATTTGACGAATGATTGGTACCGGTAAGCGTTGGGAGATTCTTCTTTGGGTGGGCCCCATACACCCAGAGAAAAAAACACGTAAAACTGTCTATTTTACGATCAATTTAATCGATTTTCGTTATCAAAATGGATCCTATTACCACTGTTGTCAATTTGACAACACGCTTGTTGTAGAATTGAAAATGTTGTAGAGTTTACTACGAGGAAGTAAAATTGATAGAAGTCTACTGTGAAATTGTTCATTATCCTATTGACAATTGGCACTGTAGAATCCATGGATTTAAGTTGTAAAGTTTACAATAAACTTGACAATAATTCATAATTTCAACGACAAATATTATACAGTTTATAGATCGGAGTCGTAAGTTTTACAACCACAGCATGCTAATTGTATAGCCCTTTTGTATTTTTTACAGGGGTCTTATTACTGAATACGATACGATCAAAATCAATCGTAAATTCCTAAATTCGGCATACTGAAATATAGAATTTACAATTGATTTTGATCGTATCGTATTCAGTAATGAGGCTCCAGGAAAAGTAAGACCTTTAAAAGAATAATTTGTTATATAAACGTAGTTCTTATAAGAGTGTGGTATTAAGATTTTCAATTGAAATAAAGAAACAACTTGCTTAATTTATATTTATTTATTTATTTATTTCATATTCATCAAATACTGATTACTCATAATAACAAAATATATAATAATAAAAAATAATAATATATATAATAATAACAAAAATATAAAATTATAAGAAAAAATTAAATATAAGTTGATGCAAAAAATAAGTACAAAAAATAAGTGCAAAGTTACTTTACATTATTTATTAGATACAGCCGATTTTAACTGTTGAACAGAAATATTAAAGTCAATTTGACTGTAATTATAGTTAAAAATGCGTGAAAGAGATGTGATTGGTTCATGTTGACCGTAATTTGTCCGATGGTATGGAATATCCAGCAACACATTGTCTCTTAAGGATCGAAATGGAACTTTGAAAGTAATGGCTTCCAGCAATGACGGGGAGTTAATATCACCAGAAATTACTTTGAAAGCAAAAACCGTTCTAAGGACATCTCGTCTATCATTCAACGACTCCATCGGCAGGAGCTTAAGACGCTCATGGTAAGGAGGCAGATGCAGTGAATCTTTCCAAGGAAGACTTTTAAGTGCGAATCGCAAGAATCTTCTCTGAACCGACTCAATTCTATTTATATGAACTTCATAGTATGGAGCCCATACCGGGCAGGCATATTCCAAAATAGAACGGACGAAAGTGCAGTACAACATTGTTGTAATATGCGGATCATTAAAATCCTTGCACCATCTTCGCACAAAGCCCCAGACGGAGTTAGCCTTACCAACAATATAATCAAAATGGTCATTAAAAGTAACTTCGTTATTAAAATATACACCTAAATCGATCACTTTGTCAGTTCTTTATAATGGGTTTCCTTCTAAGCTATAATCAAATGTAACTGGAGTTTTCTTTCTAGAGAATGATACAGTGTTACATTTACTAATATTCAAAGGCATACAATTAAGTGTACACCAGTCATAAAACCGTTGTAAGTCACTCTGAAGAAGAGAGCAATCAGTCACATTAGTTACATTACGAAAAATTTTTGCATCGTCAGCATACATTAAAATTTTAGAGTGGGAGAGAACCGAACTCACGTCATTTATGAACAGAATAAATAAAAGCGGACCCAAATGGCTCCCCTGAGGTACTCCAGAAGTGTTATATATATCGGATGAAAGGGCTCCGCGAAACAACACCTTTTGAGTGCGATTAAGTAGATACGAACGGATCCAATTAATAAACGTGACTGGAAAACCCAGTAATTGTAGCTTATATGTCAGGATGGAATGACTCATTTTGTCGAACGCCTTGCTGAAATCAGTGTAAATGCAGTCCACCTGATTCCCACCTTCAATTGCTTTAATGGAAAAATTAGTGAATTCCATTAAATTTGTGGTGGTAGACCTACCCTTAGTGAATCCATGTTGTGATGGACTTATGATTGATTTGCAATGAAAATTCATTACATCACAAACAATAGCCTCGAAAAGCTTCGAAATACAAGAAAGGTTAGCGACAGGCTGATTTCAATTTTTTACATATAAACAAAAATGTGTAATTTTTAATTATAAAGTTGTTTCCAAACATATGTTTTCCATTAAAATTTATATGTATTGAAGAATCTGAGCAAAATACAGTTACATCGTTTACAATTTTTGAGAGATCAATAACATACGAACCAAAATGGAAATCGAAAGAAATTATCTTATATTCTTTACTTATGAAAATTATATTTTCAGAATTTCTTTGGACTATTATATTTTTAATTTGACCCAATCTTTTTTCATTTTGTTTCATTTTAGCAACATAAAAATTGTTTTTAAACACAATTCCCTTGTATACAACTTCTTTGCATGAGTAAATTTCATTAAATTTAATATTTTGTTAATTGAGAAAATCAAAAACAAAAAAAAAATCGTTATTTCTAACTTACCTAATCTACGATAGTATCAAAGTGTTCTGCAGCTACATCCCTATTGAATCCGTCATATTTTATTATCAAATTTGAGAAATCTAAACAAGATTCCATTGAACGTGAGAGGATTTCAGATTTAATGGATGAACATTCTGATCCCAACGAAATATCTGGAGATTCCGCGTGCCGCAACCAAGTTCAAATTGAAGATATTGGTGTTGGAGTTCCAGAAATTATACTACACTGTCTGAAAAACAAATAAAATAATTAATTATAATAATTTTTCATTATAAGGTAGCCAAAGGAAAGTCATATCTCTATTGTGGAGAAATGCCCGAAAAGACGCATTAAAAAAGTACACCTTTGTATTACCATTGATGCTATTTTCCTGAATTTATTTATCCACAAAAAAACACCTAATGTTTCCTTAATTTTTTTATATAAAATTACTTACCTGCTAAAAATGGTAACGAGGATTTGGACAAATTAAACGAATTTACAGCGAACACTGCACTATCAATAATTAGTTCGGTTTCGAATCCCCGTTTTTTTTCACCAATTTCACTGGTATTATTGAATATGAATTGATCAATGTTGTACTTGATGCGTCTTCCATTTTTGCACTTGGCACATAAATGAAAATCACGTCCAGAACACAACGTGTTTTACGATCGAATGATCGAAAAATGCGCATTTCCTAAAATTTTACATTTTGGAAATAGAATCAACAACGTAAAATAAATTTTACTGCTACGGTATTTCTGTGATGGGTAAGCATGTTGATTTGATAAATGGTTGTAAATTTTACGACGAGTACGAATTTTGGCCATATTGAAATTACAACGAGTAGTTGTAACTTTAACTAATGATTAGTAGAATTTGATCCAAAATAGTAACTTTTATTATTTAATTCATTGTAATATTTATATCTAATTTTTACAACCGGTAGTATATCTTACAATTCAAATTTTTACGTTTTACTGTAAAAATAATCAATAATTAATAATAAGAACTGCGTTTACAGTAAAATTAACATGAATTTGTAACATTGTTGGTATATTATGTAAAAACGATAACTTCATCAAATTAACAGCTACGAGCTATCAAAAAAATAACTTTTTTTCTCTGGGTGTACCATTTCAAAAGGCACTTGCTCCCAGCTTTTTCTATGTCTTCTTTTGTTGCTGAAGCATTCGTGAAGACTGCAGCAGTCTGTTGGACGTCGGTAAAGATTTGCAAATGCAACCTTGCTCTTAAGGAATGCAGACGAGGTCGTATCGCACCCTGTGAAGGCATGCAAGAACAAAATATCTCGCAGGCCCTGCGTCTGAAGCGCCTGGATAGAAAAATATGAGGTTTTGATTTTTCCACGCCCAGGCTTGATAAAATAGATGCCTAATCTGCAGGTGTTTTTGCCATCAAGAGTACTATTAGGTCGCCGTCCTCACCAATAACACCTACAGTGGTTGTTTCAGATAATTCTACATCCGTGTCTACAATGAGAACGTCTGCATCGTTCTGGGCTTGAAGCACTGTGATTCCCTTTGCCTGTAACTTCAATTTCAGCATGTCGATGAGTCGGCTTTTGTTAAGGACGTTTGAAAGAAAATCTTCCTGTTTCACATTTATCTCTGTGTCATCACCGAAATCAATATTGGTAGATTTGCTGAGGCGGTACCTCCTTTGCTGTTCAGCGACCTTGGTACTTGATGATGAAGTAGGGTATCCATCAAAGACTACAGTGCAATTGCATCCACGGTAGTGGTTGTAGATAAAATTGATGTAGCCATTACAAATGTCAGATGTTTTGGAACCTCTTTGCCAAAAAACTTTGTGGATTAGAAGTCCTCCATCCATAACAAGGTCCAATTGTGCCACATGTAGGTATATCTTTGGTAGTGGGATCAAGAAGTTTGCAGAGAACTGACTTGGTCGATTTCCTCATTCCCTTCCTACCTGAAGCCAAGAGAAACAAAAACCGAACTAATACAATTCCTACAAAAATATGTACAATTCATTCGTGGAAAAATATATTATATATGTACGTGTCTATTTAATATATTTTTGTCATTTATTAGTATGCATAATGTACACTATGGGCCGTATTATTCACGTCGGGTTATTTATAAAGTCTGGGTAATTCCAGTTTTCCCCGAGATTTGGTATTATTCACGTCGGGTTATAGTTTTTCGCTGAGTTTATAATCAAGTGATCACAGTTACCCAGGGAAAAATTTAACTTGTCAACAACTTCCAGTTTTCTACGATATCCAGGGATTTAAACGACGATTTGACAAATTTTGTATTATTCAAGATTGAAGTTATGGCAAAAACTCATTTGTGGGAAAATTGGATTGATTCTGAGGAAGATTACGACAAAATAGAAAATGGAACAACGAATCGACATCGACATATGGGACGACAAATACAGTTGCTGTTGTTTCTAATGTACAAAGCCAATTGAATTGTTTCCTTTACACCATTTTACACCCTCACCCCTTACACACGCTCCCTACAGTTTTCAGCTAGGTATTTAACAGGTCAAATTCTCGTATTAATTGTAAGACCCTATCTTATACAGTTCTTGAGATATGAGATATAATTTTTAGGAGAAAAATGGTTATCCATTGTCTTGCTGAAAAATACTTTCAGTCAAGTCCTATTGTCCATCTTTAAACATAAGACACATTTCCTGTTTCTGGTTCAATTGGTTTGTGAGACATTGCAATGCAAAGTTTTTTACGCATAGTTCCTAGTCTAGCATGCTTCAAGTTACAACTTTGTAATATTACCCGCTCAGGAGATATGATTCTAGAATTTTTCGACCTAAGCTTTCAAGCGTTTCGAACACATTGTTTTTCTCAGAACTTCCAAATCATTTAATTTGTAAAAAAATTAAGCGAGCAAGTGGATACATTATCATAGATCTATGTAAGTTCCGAATTTCAGGTATCCAGCATAAGTGGTTCCTGAAATATTAAAACCAAAGTTTTTATTCTAACATTAATTCCACCCAGCCCCTTCACCACTCCATTAGAAACTTATCAGTTGACGGGGTCCACTCAATCTACCATACCAATAAACTTAAATGCAATAGCTCCAAGGATTTGGGAGATGCAAGCCTTCAATCGACTGTTCGCACTGCCGAAATCCAATCACTCGGTAGCACACACTCAGAAAACTATCGGGATCAAATGGGATGGTTCACGTTGAACGTGTAAACCGTGCACCACATATAACGTTTGTACTGCTCCCAGGTCCGCAACCATGAAAAAAATCTGCCAACAGTCTGGGCGCAACTGTATTATTTTTCCGGCAGAAGTTCAGAACGCGTTCAATTCGGGGATGCGGTGTATGTTACTATGTGACTGAAAACCTAACAAAAAGTTCGGGAAGCGGTTAGAAAAGGGTGTAACAAATGAATTAAATAATTAGGTCATATTCCGGGATGCGGTCTAGAGGTTGAAAAAAACAAAACTTAAAAATAGGTGATTATTAAACAAACCTGGGGAAGTGAAAAGATATTCGATATCTGATCGGACCTGAGAAACATGGTGGAATTCATGAAAAAGTATACAACCAGTTTACACCCTCTTAGGGGTCGAATTTCAAAAAATCTTGAAAACACATTCTAGGTATTCACATGAAGAATCCGTAGAATAAAAATGAATTCAATATTTTGAAAGACCTAGTAGATATGACGAAAATCGTGAAAATATATGCATTTTATATTAACCGATATTTTTTTTTGCCCCCCCTTCTGAACGCCAATGAATATTTGAATTTTTTTTATCAGAATTACTTTTCTAGTTAATTTACATATACGTACTGAGTTTCAACTTCCTAGCATAAGCCGTTCTGAAGTTAGGGAAAACACCCCCCACCACCGTACCATACTACCCCTAAAAAAAAAATTATTTTTCTACCATGCCGCTACTATAGCTTTATCTAAATACCAAGTTTCAGCTTCCTATCATTATAGTTTCTTAAGACATAAGCATCGGAACTTTTTCTTTCTCACCCTTCCCCACCCTCACCCTCTACACCCACACCCCCAAACTTTTTTTCCCTACTAGGGTTCTAGTAGGCCTACTTCTGGTAAAAATTTGAAACATCCATCTTACACTGTTATTGAGATATGAATCGTGTTATTTTTGAAAAATTCTAATCCCTCCCACTTCCGTGCTCCTCCACCCCCTTCAAATATTTTACTTTAAGCAATCTTTATTTATCAATCTTTATAATAAAACCGAATTTTGTTTTTCTGGCTCAATTAGGTTGTGAGATATCGTAATCTAAAGTTTTTCACCCCCCACCCCCGTACGCCACTACCCCCACCCAAAAATTTTGTTTCAGTCTACTCTCCCAGTATAACTACAGATATTTGTTAAGTTTTAATTGCTTGCTATTAATGGTTTAGGAGATATGGATTTTAGAATTTGTCGATCTCGGAATTTTTGCGTTTTGGACGCATTATTTCCCCCTCCACTCCCACACCCCTTCACCCATATCTGTTTTTTTTTTGCAAATGGGTCCATTATCAAAGCTCTATATAAATTCTAAGTTTCAGCCTCCTAACACAAGCGGTTCCTGAGATCTAGAAACCTAAATTTTTCGTCTAAAACGCTTACCCCGCCTTCCCCCTTACACTTCCTCCCCTGAAAATAATGTCAATTCAAGGGGTCCACCAAGTCTATTCTTAGAAAAAATTTTAATTTAATAGCTCCACTGGTTTGAGAGCTACGAGCCTTCAAAGATTTTGGGGCGGTCGACGTACGGCGTACGGGGTACGGCGTACAGACGGAGTGAAAATTTTTATTGCTTTTTTCGCGTCTACTAGTCATGAAACGTGGAAAAAAAAGCAAATTTTTTTTTTTTAAAAATCGATAACAATACTGTATTATAAATAATACAGTAAAATTGCAGCCAATAACTGATATTTTTCCTGAAATACACAAATTTTTTATATTCAAAAAAAGAAATTTGTCACATTTTGTTAATAATTTTTAAAGTTTTTGACGTTTGATTGGAAAAATAATGGAAAAATGGAAAACCAGCCGATAAGATTATCCAACCTATTAAATTGCTAACCAAAGGTGAATAATACAATTTTTCAACCAGAGAAATTAATCAGTGATTCAATTTAATACCCCAGATAAGATATCACCTAGATAAGGCAAAAATATCCCGAGGTGAATAATACGGCCCTGAGTGTACATATTACTTCGGTTATATCCTCTATTTCTTGTTCTGATCTATTCTCTAAAAAGTTTCGTGATAATAAATCCGCAACAAACATTTCTTTTCCTGGCTGATGTTTAATTTCTCAGTCATATTTTACGAATTTTAATTTAATGCGTTGTAATCTTGCCGATGGTATTTGTCTATTTCTTTCCCCATAATTCCCAGAAGGGGCTTGTGATCTGTGACAATCACAACTCTCTTTCCATCGTCAGCATACAGTAGAATTTTTGAGTTAGTAATAACCGAACTCACGTCATTATTATATATGTAATATAATCAAAATAGGACCCAAGGTGGCTTGCGGTACACCAGATGAGTTTAAAATATTTGAGGAAAGGACTCCACAGAACTGTACCTGTTGGGTGGGTGCAAGAGGAAAGATAAGATTTAATCCACATTATAAATAAAGTAACAAAACCTAATAGAGAAAGCTTGTGAACAAGGATGTCGTGGTTGATTTTTAGCTCTATTGAACAGTTTCCTAACTCTTGTTCGGAGTTTTTGAAGTTTTCCACCCCACCATGGCACGACCTCTTGGCCTTGGTCTTCTTGAGTGGAGAACTAGCTTCATAGCTATCAAGTATTACTCTTTGTACCGTGGAGGGTACTCGATCAGCTTCCCATTCATTACTGATAGGGCCATAAAGACTGACATTCGGGAGCAATTCCCCCAAGGTTGCTTTATACACAGACCAATTTGTACATTTTGGAATGCGTCTCTCGACATCCCACGATTGACTGATTTTGATATTAAAACAGCTATGCGCATGGTCTGACATAGATAGTTCGTCGGAGACATGCCAATCGTACATAGATGTTTTGAGCGGTTAAAGGGTCGCTGAGAGTCATTTCTAAGACTTCTTCCGTAATAACATTTCTAAAGGTAGGCTTATCACCTTCATTAATTATCTCTAGATTGGTAGAAGATAAGTAATTCAGTAGTACCTCACCTCTTGTGTTATTGTCGCTGCTACCCCAGACCACATGGTGCGCATTCACGTCACCGCCGAGGATGTGCCGCTTGTTGTTAATTGAGCAATAGTTTACTAGATTCTGTAACTCATCTGGAGTCACATCATCGCCATCTCCGGGAAAATAGACAGAGGCCATCACCGGAGCCGTCGTAATATACAGGCCAGACTGCTGGCGAGAAAATTTTTTATAACGTCACATTAAGCAGTCAATGTTTCTGTCAAATCTTCGCGGTTAGAACGTTGGTTCGGGTTTTCGCGGTAGTATTTTCTAGTTTTAGTACTTAAATATTAGTTTTTCGGCTAGTTAAAGTGGTGTGAAAGTGAATGAAGTGTGTTCTTAAGAGCTTAAGAACAATTTAACGTTTAAGCTCATTGAATCGGTTTTTTCGTGGTTCGAGTTTCTTTCATAACCTACAAAAGAAGTTGCAACTGGTGGAAGTTCCCGGTCACACGACCGAACGAATCTTCCGATTCGACTTATCCTTACCAGATTCTTGTGAAAACTTAGTTATTGATTGAAAAATTAGTTATGATTGTTAATTATAACATTTTTGAGAGTACTATATCGAAAATATCTACGGATTTGATAACAATAAGAAAAATGAATGCATCGTACTACAAAAAATATTCGTACGACGGACGAATAATTTTCTTATTATTATCAATTAAAACTACAAATCTTTTGAGATTTTCTTTTATGATATTCTTAAAAATGTTATAATTAACGATCACAGCTATAGATTTCACAATAAGCCGAAAATCGTATCGTGTCGGAAAATTCGTTGGGTCTAGTGTAATTGTTTACGGCACCTTACTATTTCTTTTTAATAATACAGTCCCATCCACATCCACAATTCTTCATCTGCCATCCTCTATCCACCATCTTCCATCCTTCATCCATCCATTATCATCTATCCATTATCTACCATCCCCCATTCCCTATCCACCATCCTCTATCAACCATCCACCATCCTCCATTTTCCATTTTCCATCCTCTATCCACCATCCTCCATCCTAAATCCATCCATCCTCAATTTATCATCCCCTATCCATCACCTACCATTCTATAGCTACCATCCCTCATCCCCTATCCACCACCCTATCCACCATCCTCCATCCTTAATCTTCTATCCGCCATCCTCTATTTACCATCCTCCACCCACCATCCCCCATCTTTCATCCACCATCCTCTATCCTCCATCCTCCATCCACCATCCTTCATCTACCATTCACCAACCTCCATCCTCTATCGAGCATCCTCCATCTTCCATCCACTGTCCTCTATCCACCATCCATCGTCCAACTCTACTTTTTACTAATAGGAATAAATAACTAATGCACCGAAAACGAACAAACTGCCGCTAAATCATTTGAAATACTCTCAAATGTTGAAATAACTCTCGTACCACCAATTGTAATATAATTCTGTTAACGCAAAAACCTTCGCAGGCATGTGGTCAATTTATCAGCGAAGTTTCATCGTAATCGGATGAATAGTATCGGAGAGTGCAAACAAACAATTAGAGCACCAGTGTACTAAAATCGCGAAAAAAAATTGAAAAATGTCAAGTAAAATAATTGTTTTTCATTCGATCGGTACCAAACTTCACAGGAATCATCGCGGGACTATTCTACACATTCTATGAAAATTTCATCAAAATCTGTTCAGCTGTTTAGCAGTTCATAGGGAACATACATACAAGCCTAAATCCTCTTTTACATATACATATACTAACCGCGGCTACGCTCGCTACGCTCACGTTGTTCTATCGCCCCTGTTTCTTCCGTCTTTCCCGTTCATCCCGTTTCTCCGGTCTGGTTGATCCATTGGTCCTGTTTCTCCCGATGCTCCGATTTCCCCCATTGCTTCCGTTACAACATCCTCTATCCACAATCTTCCATCCACCACCCTCCATCCTTCATCCTCCATCTCCCACCCCCTATCCGTCATCCTCCATCCTCCATCCACCATCCTCCATCTTCGATCCACCATCCTCTATCCTACATCCTCCATCTTCCATCCTCCACCATTCACCATCCTTCATCCACCAACCTTCATCCTCTATCCAGCATTCTTCATCTTCCAGCCACTATCCTCTATCCACCATCCATCGTCCAAATTTACCATTTAGTAATAGTAGGAATGAATAACTAATGCACCAAAAACGAATGAACTGCCGCTAAATCATTTGAAATACTCTTAAATGGTGAAATAACTCTCGTACCACCAATTGTAAAATTATTGTGTTAACGCAGAAACCTTCGCGGGCGTGTGCTCAATATATCAGCGAAGTTACATCGTAATCGGATGAATAGCATTGGAAAGCGCAAACAAACCACTAGAGCACCAGGGTACTAAAATCGTGAAAAAATTTGAAAAATGTTAAAAAAAACTTTTGTTTTTCATTCGATCTGGACCAAACTTCACAGGAACCATCCCGGGACTACTCTACACGTTCCCTAAAAATTTCATCAAAATCGGTTAAGCGGTTTAGCAGTTCGTAGGGAACATACATCCATACATACAAACAAACACACACATCCTCTTTTATATATATAGATATACAGGGTGTTTCTAGTACTGAGGTTCAAACGAAAATGGGAGATAGAGGAACTTGTCCTGAGTAGAAAATCGTTCTACACATACTCCCGTTTTTGCACCGTTAAGGAGATAGCTCGATTTTAAGGACGAAGGATTTTCATCGTACCTGTGATCACTGTTTGGTCTCTAACTTCTGCTGTACTTAGCGTAACGTAATAACTCTGGGCTCTTTGGAAAGGACACAAATTCTTCTTTCTAATTGCTATCAACTGTGTCAATCAGTGTTATACTTTTTGGGAAAAAACTCATTTACTAAATGACACTAAAATAATAAAAAAACAAAAAAGTCCTCTTTTCTCTAAGAAGGACCTGATTAACCGCCAAATTTTATTACATTTTCGGAAAGCCTATAAAATTTCACTGTACGTTTGACAACAGAATTTCTTCATATTTGCAACAACAAGTGAGTTTCCTGCACATGTTGGAAATACTGGTAAACATAGAATTTAACCGCAAAACAGATGCAGTAATGAGCAACCATGTTAACAACACACGTATTGCTCTTATGTCTGGAAATTATGTTAAAGGTAAGTAAAAATATGACAACTAATTAGATAGCGTCCATTTAAGTAAATTAACTAACATTCATTTAAGTTAATTAAGTAATATCCATTTAAGTAGGGCGTGGAGTTTACCTGCTCCCTTAAGGAACAGGAATGATTTCGTCCTACCTAGATTTTTCTGCTATAAAAGCATCGGGAGGAAGCAGCAGCAAACAGAATGTCATACACATCATTACGAGCAACATGGCAAGCAATAGGAGGCCTTTTACAACGGAAGAAATGGCAGACATGCACTTCGTGTATAGGTTGTGCGACGAGAATGCTAGGCGAGCCGAAAGAGTTTGCCGGGAACGATATCCAGACAGATCTCGGTACCCCCATTATCGGATGTTTACCTTCGTGAACGAGGTACACTGCAGCCGTGGCGGGAGACACAACATCCAGGACGGCGATACTCGGTACCTGTGGCCACGGAGGAGCGCATACTGCGCATCGCGGCTAGGGACCCCACGATAAGCACCCGGCGCATCGGCCATCGATTGGCCATCAACCACAAGCAAGTGTTCCGAACTCTGCAAGGAGAAGGACTGTATCCCTATCACAATTCACCAGTGCAACAACTGTTGCCCGGTGATCGTGAAGATCGGCGAGATTTTTGTCGTACCATGTTACTGCGCGCAGACGAACATCGAGTGTTTTTCGGAAGAATTCTCTGGACCGACGAATCGCAATTCACCCGCGATGGCATACAAAATTTCCACAATATGCATGTGTGGGCACGTGAAAATCCCCATACCAGCCGAAATACGTCCCATCAACATCGCTTCAGTGTGAATGTTTGGGCTGGCATCATCGGCAGAACTTTCATCGGTCCGCTATTTCTTCCCCCAATTCCTCAATTCCACCAATTATGCCGAGTTTTTGGAGGATACTTTACCAGACCTCATAGAGGATATACCACTCCGTGTACTGGTCAGGTTTTGGTACCATCACGATGGAGCGCCAGCGCATTATGGTGCTAATGTCCGTCGGTGGCTCGACGCGAATTTTCGGGATCGATAGATTGGTCGTGGCGGTCTCATTGCATGGCCTCCACGATCTCCCGACTTAACTCCCATGGACTTTTATGTCTGGGGGTATTTGAAAAGCATCGTCTACGCAGAGGAAATTCATACACGAGAACAGCTCATTACCCGTATCACAGAAGCATGCGATCAGTTACGAGCCAACTACTGCGTGTGAACCCCACCAATGCCATTCGTCGGCGATACCACCTCTGCTTGCTCCACAACGACGGACATATTGAAAATTTTTTATAAACGTAATAAACTAAATAAACGTAATAAACTATACTTCAACTCTTTTATTTCTTCCTCACTATTATTAATCATACTCCTTCGGCGAATGACGGGTGTCAAACCAGATTTACTTGAAGGGAACGTGCTTGATAACTGTTAGCCCCGCTCCTTTACAATGTAACCTATGAAGAAATTCTGTTGTGTTATACTTTTTGGGAAAAATTCATTTAAATGACACAAAAATAATAAAAAATTAAAAAACAATATAAAAGAGTAATGTTTTCTCCTAGAAGGACCTGATTAACTACCAAATTTTATTACATTTTTGGTAAGCCCATAAAAACGTACAGTTAAATTTTATGGGCTTTCCGAAAATGTAATACAATTTGGTAGTTAATCAGGTCCTTCTAGGAGAAAACATTACTCTTTTGTATTGTTTTTTAATTTTTTATTATTTTTGTGTCATTTAAATGAATTTTTCCCAAAAAGTATAACACTGATTGACACAGTTGATAGCAAAAGAAGAATTTGTGTCCTTTCCAACGAGCCCAGAATTATTACGTTACGCTAAGTACAGCAGAAGGAAGAGATGAAAATCCTTCGTCCTTAAAATCGAGCTATCTCCTTAACGATGCAAAAACGGGAGTATTGTTGAACGTTTTTCTACTCAGGACAAGTTCCTCTATCTCCCATTTTCGTTTGAACCTCAGTACTAGAAACACCCTGTATATAGAAGCCGTGTACCGCGGTTACGCTCGCTACATTCACGATGCTCTATCGCCTATGTTACTCCCGTCTTTCCCGTTGATCCCGTATTTTCTGTTGATCTATTGGTCCTGTTTCTCTCGTTGCCCCCGAATCTCTCGTTGCCTTCGAATCTCTCGTTGATCCACTGGTCTTGATTCTCCCGTTGCTCCTGTTTCTCCCGATGCTCCTGTTACTCCCGTTGCTCCCATTTCTCCCGTTGCTTCCGTTACTCCAGCCTCTATCCACAATCCTCCATCCACCACCCTCCATCCTTCATCTCCCATCCCCTAGCCTTTATTTACTATCTGAATACGAATGTAAGTTCGTTTCGCAAATGTATAATTGCGGAAGGCGGTGGACGCAACGAGATTGCGAAGGAAAAAGACTTGGTTCGTGGTGACGACGCTAGAAAAACACTATTGATCAAATTTTCAAGAGATAAGAGATAAAGGAAAGAGAAAAAAAGTATAAGAAAAAAAAAATTAAATATTACCGAAATAAAAATACTTCTGTGAAAAGATAGCGGAGGATTTGTCGGTTCGAAGAATGCAAGCAACGGGATGCATGCAACCGTTCACCCAGCTAGGCTGGTACTATCCAAAAATGCGTTTGTTTCATGAAAAATGGTCCCTTGCTGGTTCAGCAAGAAGTCAGTTTCTAATAGGATTCCGCAGTGTTTTTTTTAGTTACCTCTAAAAGGAGTTTGCTGAAATCAGCCGGAGCGTAACGCTGCCTAGTGACCTGAAAAAGTAAACTTTATTAGTAAAAAGAGGCCGAATCAACGGCGGCCGGGCCTTTTATAGGCCGTGTTGCTTTAAGTGCCATTGATCCTTCCAATCGACTATCGGCGCTAACTTTACTGGACCACAGTGGCCCGTGAAATTGTGAGTTAAGTTCACGCTGTGGTGAGTTAGGTTTACGCGCGTATGTTTGAATTTCAAATTTATATATTTGAAGTTCAAACACCATCCCTCATCCTCCATCTACCATTCTCCATCCTCTCTCCACCATCCTTCATCCATTTCCCATCCACCATTCTCCATCTACCATCCTCCATCCTCTATGAACCATCTTCCATCCTTCATCCATCCATAACCTCATCCATTATCATCTATCAATTATCTATCATCTATCAACCATCTACCATCCTATATCTACCATCCATCATCCCCTTTCCAGCATCCTCTATCAACCCTCCTCCATCAACCATTCATCATTCTCCATCCTCCATCTTTGATGGATGGAGGACATCCAGCATTCACCATCCCCTATCCAACATCCACCATCCTCCATCATCCATCTCCATCCTTCATCTAAAACCCTCTATCCACCATCCTCCATCCATCCATCCTTCATCCATTATCCTCTATTCATCTTCTACCATCCTATATCTACCATCCTATATCTACCAACTCCTATCCACCATCCTCTATCAACCATCCACCATCCTCCATTTTCCATCCTCCATCCTCTATCCACCATCCCCCATCCTCCATTCATCATACTCCATCCATCATCTACCATCTTATATCTACTATCCCCAATCCCTTCTCCTCCATCCCCTATCCATCATCCACCATCCTCCATCCACCATCCACTATCGTCAATCTTCTATCCTTCATCCTCTATCTACCACCCACCATCCTCATCCTTCATCTACCATCCACCATCATCTATCCACCATCCACCAACCTCCATCCTCTATCCAGCATCCTCCATCCAATATCCTCTATACACCATCCATCGTCCAACCATTTAGTAATAGAAAACGATCGAACTGCCGCAAAATCATTTGAAATACTCTCAAATGTTGAAATAACACTCGTACAGCCACCAATTGTAAAATGATTTTGTTAACGCAGAAACCTTCGCGGGCGTGTGCTCAATATATCAGCGAAGTTTCATCGTAATCGGATGAATAGTATAGGAAAGCACAAATAAACAATTAGTGCACCTGGGTACTAAAATCACGAAAAAATTGAAAAATGTCAAGTAAAACAATTGTTTTTCATTCGATCGGAACCAAACTTCACAGGAACCATCGCGGAACTATTCTGCACCAAGCGGTGGTGATACGTATAAAAGTCGTGTACGTGAACGTAATTTTTTTAGAGAAAGAGAAAACCGAAGAGCAAGTGAGATACTAGAGGTTTTTCCTGGTTTTTCGGTGCTAGGGTGTCAAAAGAAGGAGACGGAAAAATAATGGAAAAAAAACAGTTTGAAGTGGAAGTGAGATGGCAAGCATGACGCAAGTTTGGTGTTTGGGACCCAACTGTCAAGTTTGTTTTGTTTGTTTTAGTTGAAAGTTTACCGAATTGTGTGTTTTAGTCAGTTTCAGTAAAGATTTTAGTAAAAAAAAATAACTATTATAAAATTTAGATTGTGTGAAATTTGTTGCTGCCAGTGATTCGTGCGATAAACTATTAAAAACTATATAAAAAGAAACATGAAGTGTTCTTTCGATGGTTGCCGAAACCGAAGAGAGTTCCGGCAAAATAAATCGTTTTTCAGGCAAGTAAACCGATTCTAATTATCTGTAGTTCTACTGTAGTTGATATTAATGAAGAATACATTTCAATTAAAGTTATAAAATGTATATTTTGATCAAAGTTTCCTTGCATACAAACTTTGTTTACTTCTTAGCATTTCTTGGAATATGAAAGCAGTGACGGCGTGTAAAATATTTCTTCTTTGAAGGAAGTGCTTTTCAACTTCATAGTACATATAGCAAATACAATCAGTTATTAATTATTTCTTCAACTAAAACGTATTTGTAATGCACTCGTTTCGTTGGGACATTAATCACTAAAAAATCGAATCAAAAATTACCATTTTCAGGTTTCCTAAGGAATCAACATTGAAAAAGAAGTGGCTTGAAGCAATAGGAAGACAAGGCTTCACTCCAAATACAAAAAGTGGCATTTGTGAGGATCACTTTAAAAAATGTGATATAGTCATCAAATTAACAATCGCATAATTTTGAAATTAACTGACAATCTTTTTAGTTGCCCCTCTCAAAATACAACTTTTATGTGGGCCTGCACTGCTGCCACTAATACAAAAACGAGTAGTAACAAACACAACCAGATTTCATTACGAAAGGTGAAGTTATCAGCCATTCCATACTCTTCCAAGTTCTGCACATTCCCTGAAAATTTCATCAAAATCTGTTAAGCGGCTTAGCAGTTCATAGGGAACATACATACATACATACGTACATACATAGATCCCCTTTTATATGTATAGATTATATTTTTAAATAAATCTATATGCATGCCATGAACAAAATTAAAAGCAACCACTATCTTTTATTAACAATTAATTTATTTCTTATATATTTTTATTTGGATTAAACTCGATAAAATGATATGCGGCAAGAATTACAATTTATTTAAATTTTAAATTTCTTCTATTATCACTACACCAGTCACAACTCAAAAAAACTAAATGCATATCCGGATAAAAACACAATCGAAAACGTCACTATTTTTTATACAAACTTAGCTTCTATTTGCTCAAAATTTAATCTTTTGGAAATACAAATAAAAATTTATCGTCCAACAATAATTGCTCTTACTGAAACTTGGCTAAATGAAAATATGAGTGACAGTTTATTTAACATCAGTGGGTACTCATTATGTAGAATGGACCGAGTAGGAAGGCAAGGTGGTGAAGTGGCCATTTACTTTAGCAACGTTGTCAACAATTTGCCTATTTCTTTTAAATCAGTCAACATACGACTGCCACATAGTATTGAGGGTCTGTGTTTTGATGTGAGTATAGGGAATTTCGCCTTTACTCTTGGATGTGTTTATAGACCGAATTCTATCAATCGCGAAGATAACGTAATGTTCTTGGAATGGATTGAAACTATAGCTTCAACGAATAGAACACTAATATTGGTAGGAGACTTTAGCTATCCCGAAAATAAGTGGCCTATACAGGACTTTTCAAATGGAAATAGTCAACACAGTGACTTTGTGGATATGTACTTAAATAGCAACCTTCACCAATGTGTTATGGAACCCACAAGGTATCGAATTCATAATGATCCATCACTATTAGACTTAATACAATGCAACGATCCGCATCTTATAACCAACGTTGAGTATCAGCCACCCATTGGAAAGAGCGACCACGTAGTTCTAGTGAGTACCTTACAAATTCAAACATCAACCGGTCCAGTATCAAACCTTGTACGAAAAATAGATTATTACAGAGCAGACTTTGATGCTATAAGCGAAAAACTTGCTACTAGTTTTTCTAGCTATTATCCACTAAATTCAAACTCAATAAATGAGCAATGAACCTTTATTAAATCTACTATTTTGGACACAGCTAATCTTTTTACACCAGAAAAACGAAATATTATGAACAAGAATATGCCATGGATTAACGGCAATATTAGGAAGGATATAAAAACTAAGGCGAAACTGTGGAAAAAATATAAATTAACGCGTTGTGATACAGACTACAAAATATATATGAAAATTAGCAATAAGATTACTTCGGATAAACGTAGGGCTAGGTTGAATTTTGAAGAGCATCTTCTTAGTAGCGGAGATAAAACCTTTTATAGTTATTTCAGGAAGCAAGTTGCATCCAGGGTATCAGTCCCATTATCCTTGAAAGAGCCGCTAACAGGACAACTAACCCAGAAACCTGCAGATATTGCAAACATATTCGCTGAGTACTTTCGAACAACATTTCTCCAGGAACGCGATGATGTTCTTCCTATAGTGAATGGAATAATGAGGAATCAGAATGCAATAGAATCTATAGACATAACAGAACAAATGGTATACAACACACTAATAAATTTAAAAGAAGTTTCATCGCCAGGACCTGATAATATACCTCCAATCATTTTGAAACAATGCGCAACATCGTTAGCTAAGCCCCTAACCATCCTAATGAATCACTCTCTCCAAGTTGGCCAGATTCCGAGCGATTGGAAGATTGCATACGTAACTCCTATTTACAAGAAAGGTGACAAGTTCTCAGCGGAAAATTATAGACTTATCTCTATTACTTCAGTAATAAGCAAATGTATGGAAAAAGTAATCTCCAAAAAGATCCGAGAATTTCTCCAAGGCCAACAAATTATTCCTGAAAGTCAACATGGGTTTACCACTGGAAGATCTGCGTCCTCAAATCTACTAAGCTGTCTCGATACGTGTGTGCGGAACTTTGATCGCAATGAACCAAATGATGTCATATACCTTTATTTTGAGAAAGCTTTCGATCGAGTGCCGTTTAATAGACTTTTAAAAAAATTGGACCATTTCGGAATACGTGGACAATTACTAGAGTGGATTAAGTGCTTTATTTCGGATCGAGACTTTCGGGTTAGGAATGGTGATGCTTTATCAAATGAACATGCTGTTTTGAGTGGAGTCCCTCAAGGATCTGTACTAGGCCCCTGCTTTTTATACTTTTTACTGCAGATTTGAGCGTCACAATTTCATCCCATTCGTATATATTTGCGGACGATACCAAATTTTTCGGCAACCCACTAACTCAAATAAATTCTCTACAAAGTGACTTAATTAAAATTACCGAATGGTCTAAACAGTGGCTAATTAATATTAATTATTCAAAGTGCACAGTTCTCCACATTGGTAAAAACAATTCAAATACCGCGTATTACATGAATGGCGTACTACTGGAATCGGTACAGCAACAACCTGACCTTGGTGTTGTAATAACAAACAATTTAAAATGAAATACGCTTATCTTTGCTATTACTAAAATCTAATCTACCTAATTCGAAAAGCTTTTAACTATATTTCACCTGCCTTATTCTTAAAGATTTACAAGACATTCGTTCGACCAATTTTGGAGTACTGTTTCCTAATCTGGAATCCCTACTTTAAAAAGGATATTGAGCTCATTGAGAAAGTTCAAAGACGTGCCACAAAACTTCCTCATTGCCTACGAAGCTTAACATATTCAGAGAGAATGCAGGCTCTTGGTCTAACCACTTTGGAACAGCGGCGCACTCAAGGTGACCTAACCGAGACGTTCAAGATTTTAAATGGATTCTGCAGCTGTCCAGTTGCATCTCAAATGTTTTTAAGGAACAGAAATACTACTCTTCGTGGACATAAGGATAAACTTGCCAAATCAACTCGAGGTTCTAGTACTAATCCACTGAGAAACTTTCTACCGAACAGGATAGTGGACATTTGGAACAGCCTACCAAGTGAAATCATAAACGTCGCGTCCGTAAATGCATTTAAGAATAGACTGGACACCTATCTGACTAATGCTTAAATTGCTATAATTACTTATTGCTCATTTAAAAAAAAAAAAAAAAAAGAGATTTGTTTTACTCATTTCTGTATTCCTTCAACGCTTTTACTAGTTTCTTTTTTCTTTTACTAAACTTAATTTTTAAATTCTTCAGTAATTCCAATTGCTAAAATTACACTGAATTATATTACTTATATTGCATTATATATAATTTGTACAAAAGATATTAGGCATATCAGCAAACATGCTGCCTACCTAATTAATAAATAATAATAATAATAATATTTTTATTGTATATGTTTATTAATATCAAAACTAAATATACAAATAAATATACAAAATATACATTTTTTTATTAATATATTTAAAAACAAATGGTATTGTCTTTTATTTTATTGCTTATAAAAAATGCTAACTTTTCTTAGCAGATTACATAAAACCTTTTTTTTAACTGCACTAAGTAACTTAGACCCGTTTCTACGATCGTCAATTACGTTCTAACTGGAACATTAACTGACACATTTTCATGCAAAACTTCCAGTTAAAGTTCCGGTTAGAATTTAACTGACGGTAGGAACGGGCCTAATGCCGCAAGTACACACGCGCTTTCACTCGCATTGACCGATACGCGTGTGTACTTGCGGCACTAGAGACTCAAAAACACACAGTATTCTATTCGAACATGATTGTGTGCTTTATGTAGGTTTATACACCATACAATTATAGGCAACCCTTCAAATTAGATAAATAAAATGCTAAAACTTTGCTTGTCTGTTCAAACATCTGCTGAAAAAAATTAAATTAATTATGCAATGTGTCTAATGCTGTTGTGACACTGGCTCTTGTTGCGGTTTGAAAGGTGCAAGAAAATCCAAATGGATAGAGATGAAAACTTTAACAAACAATATAGACAGACATTGGTGTGCGAGATACAGTCCGAACAGCAAAACTCTGAAAAACTGGTTAAGCAAATCTACTTCATAGCGCATTCGAGCGCAACGTTCTAGCAGTTAATCCAAGAAAAAGCCACTGGTGGCTATATTTTCCAGCCGGCAGACTTGTTTTTGACAGTTCGTTATGTACATATAAATTATGGTATGTGTCATGTTATGTTGTGAAACGCGCTAAAACCTGTATTTCTCAAAACAAATCAGTTATAATTTCGTTTACAAGATGCCATTAGAAATTTTTTAACGGTAACTATTTGCCTTTTCTCTTAAAATTGGTCGCCTTGTCGCACAACTAGCTATTAGCTGTGTTTTTTATTCCCGGTTAACCATAAAGCTCGAAAAAATTGCACGGCAAAACAACAACAGTGCGGTTACCAACAGTTCAAGCGCGGTTCATTCGACCGGAGTTTCGGGTAAGAAAAATTATAGTTACGATATTTACGATATTTAAAGCTTCGCCACTTGGTGCTCTACAACAGATGGCGCGGATCAATAAAATTTTTAGCTATCGCGAATTTCGCCGAAATGTCTCCGAGAATCGGTGCGCATTTGTCTCCATACGTCGTATCGAGACAAATGCGCACCATATCGAAACAAATGCGCACCGATCGTATCGGATACGTATTTTTTTCATACAACGTCTCGGAGATTCTCGCAGACAGAGCGACATGTCTCCGAGAAATCTGCGAGATTCTCGCAGATTTTACCAACTGGGTACTAGCTTTTTACACATTGACAAGCGAAAATGGTATGAAGCTTGAATATCTTAAACTGGTAACCTCGAGCGTTTTTTATTTGAGCTTTTCAACCGGGAATAAAAAAAACAGCTATTATTGCAATTGAAAAATGGCCAGTGTCATAGCCGCATAAGGCCCGGACTAGTTGGTCCGTTTTTTTCCGATCCGGAGAAAATAGGCTCCGCCTTCCGGAAAGAATGAAAACTATGTCCCATAGAAATGTATGAGATTTTGGTTCGTCGACTACATGACTCTGGAAAACCGGACGTCCGGAAAAAAAAACCTCAGCATGCACAGGTTTCTCCGGACGGTTGATCAGGAATTTTTCGGCATATCCGGAATTAAATATCAAGAACATATAGAGTTGTATGAGCTCGACTACAAGTGGGTGTCCGGAATTTTTCCAAGTTGGTTTTGCTGTACGCAGTCGACATGGTCGGTTCAGAGTCGTGTAGTCGAAGCTGTCTGGAATCGGTTTTTTTCCGGAGCGGAAAAAAAACGGACCATGTAGTCCGGGCCTTAGGCAATTTTTTTCCGTTACAATCAACGAGAGAAAGATAATATTTTTCCTCCAACTATCTGTTGGGTCGATGGTTGTTGATTTAAAATACGTCCCAACTAGTGGGTAGCTCCAATTCAACTAGTAATTTAATCAACTAAAACTTGCTTATTTATAGTAAATTCTTTGGTATATAACTTACATTGTTTTTTGGTATATAGGTCTGGTACCTTATCCATGCGATACAATATAATGCATTTTGTTGTTGTCTTTCGAACGTCATGAACGTCAATCGCTATTGCATTGTGCACTGCTAACCATGCAATTGTTGGTAGTTGCTAGTAATGAAATTTACCAAATGCCGATGTCACAGGGTGAATCGTCACAAATTTCTTCTTTCTTTTACTTGCACAAGAATTGGCCGATCCGATGTTTTTTTACGCGATATGGTGTTGGATCGCTACATTACCCCCTTTCCAGTGAAAACGATATATCAAAAAAAAACAAAAATATAATAATAAAACAAAAAATAAAAAAATTAATGATCCTTCGAGAATCTTACCCTTTTTGTTGGTGTATTCTCGCTGTCTTGGTTCTGTGCCGTTTCGAAAGCGGGTTTTAGGCGGTCGATCGAAATGGATTTGTTTTTACCGCGTACATTTACGACGAAATGCTTTCGAAATCTTCTTACGATGGGATACGGTCCTTCGTAAGGAGGACTCAAGGCAGGTTTAACCTTGTCTACCCTAATAAATACATGTTTGCATGTGTCAAGTAATTGAGGAATGAAAATGTCTGGATTTTTGATTGTACGGAGTTCTGTTGGTTGCAGCTTTCTCATATGGTCTCTTAACCTTTCTATAAAACCATTTAAATTCAGCTCTTCTGTGATACTTTGATTTCCGAAAAATTCGCCTGGGATTCGTAATGTTTGCCCATAAACCATTTCTGCCGGGGTAGAGTTTAAATCTTCCTTAAAACAGACTCTTAGTCCTAACATTACGAACGGTAACTCTTCACACCAATGTGGGGTATTGCATCTGGACATTAATGACGCTTTAATCTGTCTGTGAAGGCGTTCTACAAGACCATTTGATTGAGGGTGATAAGACGTTGTTCGAATTCTTATAGTGCCTAATAGGATGGAGAGCTGTGCGAATAGCTTGGAATCGAATTGGGAGCCCTGATCAGTAGTTATTGTGGTGGGAACTCCGAATCGAGATATATATTCGCTTGCGAATGTTTTGGCTACTGTTTCTGCGGATATGTCAGCGATAGCGTACGCTTCAGGCCACCGTGTGAAACGGTCGATTGTTGTGAGTATGTATGGCCTTCCTTGCGATGTAGGGAGAGGGCCCACCAAATCCATATGAATATGGTCGAACCTGCCAGTCGGTATATGAAATTTTCCGGGTTCAGATTTAGTGTGCCGGTGCACCTTAGATTTTTGGCAAGCAGCACATGATTGGACTGCATTTTTGATATCAGCGTTCATGTTGGGCCAGAAATATCGTTCAGCTATTAATTTTCGAGATGCTCTGATACCTGGATGTGAAAGTGAGTGCAATTTTAAGAAAATTGTTGTTCTAAGTGCGTCTGGCACGTATGGTCGATTTTTCCCGGTGCTGGTTTCGCACCATATTTTCTCGTCGGACAAAGGTACATCAACTATATAATCAAAAAATTCAACACAACCTGGTTGCAATCCGATTGGGATGCCAGAATAAAAAAGCTCAAAAACTATAATGCTAATGAGAAAGAAAAAAAAAGAACTTCCAACACTTTTTCGTACTTCGTCACGAAAGCTCCTCGAATCGCAGACGCATCATGGCTGTGCAAGCTCCTGGAAAAGCAATTCTCAATAAAAGGGTGTAAGTGTGAAAAGTTACCACTACGCAGTGAGATTGCACCTAAATTTTCAAGCTTCAAACTGTACATGCCCAAGGAGTATGACTGGCTCTTCTTCAACAAAAAATCGGATGTGTTCAAATAGAACAGCATGGAGTTTCGACACTGGAGAAATAGGAGTATCAGTAACCTAAATAGTAAGAAAATTAACAACGATAATAGTAAAAAAATTAATAACAAAATTAACAACAACAATATTAGTAAGAAAATTATCAATAGCAATAAGAACAGTAAGATTGTGACCAAATCAAAAACCTCTCCTGACACTATTTCTGAAAAGCCCACTCACTCTAAAGCCTCGTCCAATCGTTTCAATATCCTTAATAATCCTGTGCCTGAAATGAATAAAATTTCCACCTTAAACCCAGTCTCAGTTCCTTATAAAAATCTCGTTCGCGGTGAAACATTAAGTCCCTACCCTTCTTCACCACAAACACGTCATCATGACAACAATCCCAATCTACCCTGTGTATCCCCAGATAATACAGTCACTAGTAATAATAGGCCCTCTTTCCTTGACCCTCTCCTCCCCCCTGTCGTAAAGAATTCTATTATCTCAACGAAATCCGAAGAGAATGGATATCTATTATCGCGGTTGAGAGAGCCCCGAATATTTGATAATGTGAGGCTATATCTTGCTTACATGCATAATAAATGCGACTCCACCTGTATCAATGGAAAAAACAAAAACCAGTTTGATACTATCCATCCAGCAAGAAGGACTTCCGACGGATCTTGAAGCTTTGCGGCTGATCTATATTCGTTTCCATGAGCAATTCAACCTCACGCCTGACCAAGTTCGTACTGATCTCGCCACGTTTGGCTCCCATGTTTCTTCGATGCACGTCTCTAATATGCAGAAAAGACGAGAAGATCACAATAGGTTTTTTCGTTCCTAAAGTGAACGTTAGTTCCGAGAACAATTTACGATTGTTCTACCACAATGGCGGTGGCATTAGGGGCAAGCTAAATAAGCTTTTTATCGATGCCAAATCATGTCATTTCAACATCATAATTATAACGGAAATTTGGCTTAACGACTCGTTCAAAAATGAGAAAATACTGGATACCGACTGGACCGTCTATAGAAATGACAGGAATTACAGTGCTACCGGTCTATCTAAAGGAGGGGGTGTGCTTATTGCAGTTCACAAATCTTTATCTAGTGAGAGTGTAAGCACAACCCCGTCGATATCTTTTGAACACAAGTTTATTAGAGTTAGACTGATCAATACACATGTTTATATCGGTGTTGCTTATATCCAACCTAACTCAGATGACCACAGATACCATGCCGTTCTAGACATCCATCTAAGTGTCTATGGCTCCTTAAACGAAAATGACAATATTTTCTTTTTTGGTGATTTTAATCGCCCCAGCATTTCCTTCGTCACTGATCATTCCGATGGCACTATCTTACCTGGAGATCTTACGTCTGACATTGACACCACTTTTATCGACACGCTGTATAGCAACGATTTACATCAGATAGTGAATTTTCCTAATTCTAATGGAAAATGGCTTGATATGATCTTTACAGACGCATACGATGACGTAATTGTTAGCCCTGCATCTGACGCCGAGAATCTTTTCTTCAATACTCAACATCACTCTGCCATCGTAGTGGACCTACCTTGCGACTCCTCATATTTTGTTCATTCCCACAACGATAATGTTATATTTGACTTCCGTAATGCTGATTTCAACAGTATACAAAATGAACTGTCATCAATAGTCTGGACATCCCTTTTCTCGTCGAATGATATTGACACTGCTGTACAATCATTTTATGACGTGATCTTTAAAATTATAACTAACTATGTTCCTGTAATCAAGCTCAAAGATAAAAGATCAGAACCTTGGTTGGATAAAAACCTCAGATCACTAGGAAACCAGAGGAATAAAATTTTCAAAAAAATTAGGAAATCATGCCCGATTACTCCTGACCATCAGAAAAATATGACCGGCTGGCCTTGGAATTCTCTTCTAAGTCCCGTGCAGCGTATGAATCTTATGTAAAAAGAATCGGTGAAGATATCATAACCGAACCAAAAAAATTTTTCGATTTTGTGAATACAAAACGTAAAAGCTCAGGTTACCCCGCAAATATGTCCAACGGAGACACGCACACATCCTGTCGGCGAGTCATTTGTGATATGTTTGCTGACCGTTTCTGTGAAGTTTTCGGTTCTCAGTCATATTTAACCAGCGACGATCCTTACATTTCGGTACCTCCGCTTGTTGACAATTTCTCATTATCCATCGAGGAGGTGCTTGATGCTCTCTCTACTATCGATGTTAAAAAAGGTCCTGGTCCGGATCTCATCCCTCCCGTATTCCTATCAAAGTGTGCCCTTCAGCTAGCTGCACCTCTGCACTTTCTTTTCAATAGGTCACTGTCATTGGGAATTTTTCCTTCTTCGTGGAAATCGTCGCATCTCAAGCCCATTCATAAGAATGGAGACAAACGTAATGTTGACAATTATAGAGGTATAGCAATTCTATCTGCCATACCGAAATTATTTGAAAAAATTATCTGCGAAAAAATGACTACAATTATCAATCCCATTCTAAATGACCAGCAGCACGGATTCAGAAAAGGGCGATCAACCATGACTAATCTAATGATTCTGGTATCTGATACACTGTGCTCACTCGAAAATGGGCATCAAATGGACGCGATTTATACCGACTTCAGCAAAGCCTTCGATCAAGTAGATCACAATATTCTGATTCTTAAATTAAAAAAAATCGGTGTAACCGGTTCTCTACTTGGTTGGCTCAAGTCATATCTTGAGAAAAGATCTCAATATGTTAAGTTTCAAGGCTTCATTTCCAAGGAAATAGTAGTATCCTCTGGGGTACCCCAAGGAAGTCACTTGGGTCCTCTTTTATTTAATATTTTTATATCAGACCTATCGAATGTACTGGAAAATGTGTCACATCTTCTGTACGCCGACGATCTAAAAATATATCATGTCATTACCTCACCTGCAGATGCTGTATTCCTACAATCTAAGCTCTTGGAACTTGAGGATTGGTGTTGTCAAAACAACTTAAAGCTTAATGTTGGCAAGTGTCACGTGATGAGCTTCTCGCGTAAAGGATCCACTTATCTCCATAACTATATTCTTAGTGGAACCGACCTACATCGTGTAGAGCAAATCGAGGACCTTGGAGTGCTACTAGATAATAAGCTATGCTTTAAATGTCACTACAGCAGAATAATCTCAAAAGCCAATAAACTTCTGGGTTTCATTAAAAGAAGAGCTAAAGAATTCAAAAACGTATGGGTTACTAAATCTTTATTCTGTTCTCTTGTCCGCCCTATTCTGGAATATGTGTGTCCCATCTGGGATCCGTTTTATCAGATATACAGCAACAGAATAGAGTCAATCCAGAAACAATTCCTACTTTTTGCCCTTAGGGATCTATATAGGTAGGTAGGTACACGTGGCTGTCCGTGAGAACACGGACACACTTAGACCTAAAAGGTCCGTTGTGGTACCACAGGATCTTCGACTCCGGTCCTACTCGTCGAACCATTTAGAGCTTATAATAAAGCGTTGGATTCTCGCGACTTCCATTGTGGCAAGTTCACCAAGACAGTTGAAGAAGTACGCTCCGAGATGAGCTTTCCTTCTGACGGACAGAGCTGGACAAGTGCAGAGAAGGTGAAGGACTGTCTCCTCCTCCTCCTCGTCCTGGCAGCTTCTACAGAAGTCGTTTGAGAAAAGTCCAAGCCTTTCTGCATGCCGACCTATAAGACAGTGTCCGGTTAGGACACCAACTGTTTTGCTGATGTCCGCCCTTTTGAGCAGAGTCAGCCTTTTAGAACGATTAAGATCCAGCTTTGGCCAGATCTGTCTCGCAGTGTGACATGTTGTACCCTCCGCCCATCTTGAGTTGGTTTTCTCAATTGAGTCCAGTCTCAGTAGCAGTTTACATGTGGAGAGAGGCACACCCAGGTTCTGATATACCGGCGAAGTATGAAGGGTAGTGCCGCGCCGAGCGAGTTCGTCAGCCATACAGTTCCCTGGAATATCCATGTGTCCTGGCACCCAGCACAGAAGAATATTGAACTGTTCGGCCATCTCCTTAAGAGATGATCTACATTCTACGGCGACCTTTGATGTTGTCGAGGTCGATTCCAGGGATTTTATCGCCGCTTGGCTGTCTGTGAAAATGCTAATATCCTTAGTGGATATTACATTACACCTCAGCCAGGACAGGGCCTCCTTGATCGCCATAAGCTCCGCCTGATAGACACTACAGTGGTCCGGAAGGCGGAAAGAGCTGCTAATATTAAGCATTTCAGAGAAAACACCTCCACCTACCCCGTCTTCAGTTTTGGAGCCGTCCGTATATATGTGGGCGGACTCCTTCTTCGTTCGTACCAAGTCCCTTTCCCACTCTAGGCGGGTTGGGATGGCTGTTGAGAAGTTTTTATCGAAGTCATAACTGGGAGGGGTGTAGTCGGTGTTTTCAGGAATGTTGAAGTGACTCAAAATTGTTGAGTGGCCTGCACATATGTCAGTCCACAGTGTGGAGGCCTTTAGCCGAAGGGCTGCACTGGCTGCCATTTGCTTGCCAAAGATGTCTAAGGGTGGCAGACTGAACAGCATGTCCAGTGCTGCAGAGGGAGTTGTTCTCAGAGCTCCGCTGATGCATATGCATGCTGTTCTTTGTACCTTTCCCAGTGTGGTGCGGTTAGCCGCTTTGTCTAAGGCCGTCCACCAGGCAACAACACCGTACATGAGTATCGGTCTGATGACGGACACGTAGAGCCAATGAACTATCCGGGGTTGCATACCCCATTTAATGCCAATGGCCTTTTTGCATGAGTAGAGCGCAACTGTTGCTTTCCTTACTCGTTCCTGAATGTTGGGTTTCCAGTGAAGCTTCCTGTCCAAAATAAGACCCAAGTATTTTGCACTATCGGTGAAAACTAGACTGGTACCATTCAGAGAAGGAGGGTCTACGTGAGGAATTTTGTATTTTCTGGTGAAGAGGACTAATTCTGTTTTGCATGGGTTCACGCCCAGTCCGCATTCAGAAGCCCAATTGGAAAGAATAGAGAGAACATTCTGCAATATCTCACTCAGTGTGTTTGGGTGCTTCCCCGAGACGGCAATTGTAACATCGTCGGCATAAGCAATCACTTTGCAGCCCGCCCCTTCCACTCTCAATAGTAGTTTGTTGACCACTAAATTCCACAGAAGAGGGGAGAGTACGCCACCTTGTGGTGTACCTCTGCTGACAAACCTTCGAGAGGAGGACTCGCCCAGCTTTGTGTTCACAATCCTGGATGTTAACATCAAATTGATCAGCGCGCCAAGCGAGGACTCCGCTTTCAGGGTAGAAAGTGCGTCAGTGATTGCCTCTGGTCTGACGTTGTTGAAAGCCCCCTCGATATCAAGAAAAGCAACCATGGTGTATTCTTTAATGCTGAGAGATTTCTCAATGGAGCGCACGAGCGAGTGTAAGGCCGCTTCGACAGACCTCCCCTTCCAGTACGCGTGTTGTGATGTTGATAGCAATCGCTTGTCCAGATTGTCGCGGATGTATACATCCATTAGTCTTTCCAATGTTTTTAGAAGAAAGGATGATAGACTGATAGGTCGGAGATCCTTAGGACATACATGAGAGCTTTTTCCCGCTTTAGGTATGAAAACCACCCTAACTTCCATCCATGTTGTAGGGATGTAGGTTAGATCCAGACAGCCTTTCAGTATAACCTTCAGCCAAGGCAGAATTATATCCGAGGTCTGCTGTATTTCAGCGGGAATAATTCCATCCGGTCCCGCAGACTTGAATGGTTTGAAGCCCTCTATCGCCCAGAGGAGCTTGGTCTCTGTTATAAGAGCATCCGAGTTGAACGGTGCATGGTTTCTTGTAATGCCTACCCGCTCCGGTTCAACGTGCGAGCTACCAGGGAAGTGGGTGTCTAGAAGAAGATCAGTGGTTTCCCTGCTTGAGGTAGTCTAAGATCCGTCCGGTCTCTTCAGGTAGCATGGTGTGGTTGGATTTTTGGAGAGAATTTTACGGAGCCTCGATGCCTCGGAGGAACCTTCTATCTCACTACAGAAGACTCTCCAGGAATTACGTTGCGCCTTTCTCAGTTCGTATTTGTATTTGCGAAGTGATCCTTTGTAGGAGTTCCAGTCGCAAACGTCTTTGGTGCTCTTGGCTTTGTTGAACCATTGCCTACAGCACTTCCGAAGAGCCCCGAGTTCTGCGTTCCACCATGGCGGCTTATGTCTCCCTCTTGGCCTGCTCTCAGGACAAGAGTTCGACATTGCCTCGTTTAGGGCGCGCGTTAAGGTGGTAACCAGACCGTCGAGATCAGTTGAGCTACTCGGTTCGAGTGGCGGTGTGTGTGGGAGTAAGCCGCTAAGAGTTTCCCTGTATTTGACCCAGTCGGTCCTCCTGTAGTTTCTAAAGGCCGATGGGATAGGTTTGTAATCTTTCAGATTAAATTGGAGGTAGCAATGATCCGAGAAGGAGTTTTCTTCAGAGACCTTCCAGTTGCTAACCATGTGTGAAATGTTATCGGAAACCAGCGTGATGTCAAGAACTTCTTGTCTATTCCTGGTTATAAAGGTGGGCTCTTGCCCTGTGTTACATAGAAGGAGGTTAGTGCTTAAAAAGTAGTCAAAAAGCGATTCCCCTCTGTCGTTTGTGTCGGTGCTACCCCAGACTGTATGATGCGCATTTGCATCACATCCCAGGATGACACCGGTATTGAGCTTACTAGCTTCAGCGATAAGATCGCTCATGATACTCGGTGGTAGCGGGCCCTGATGGTCGTGGGCCAGATAGGCCGAGATCAGCCAGTGAATCTTATTGTTCAGTTCAAGGCTTACTGCGACGATATCAGAGTCACTGAAGCTGTGTAGCAGAAATATATTTAAACTGTTTTTTGCAAGAATGCATGCTCTTGGCTTGCCGTAATTCCTTGCATAGAACAGAGTATAGTTTGGGGTCTTGAGGCCAGTAACCACGTCATTCACAATCCATGGTTCCTGGATCAAGACAAGGTCTTCTCCATCCCTACCTAGACGGAGAAGAAGGGAGGCTGATGCCGTTTTCGAGTGATGGAGGTTAATCTGCAGTATTCTCAGCATTAACCTCGATCACAGTCCGGTTCGCATCTGCCGAGTCTTCCGGGTCAGATGCCAGCAGATCTTCCTCACTGCACTCGGGAGGACCCGTCGAACATTCTTCCGTTCCAGCCTCCGAGCCGAGATCACTTTCGTCCGTTAAGGACGGGTGATCCCGATACGCCTGTGCTGAATTGGAGTCGTTTGGTGTCGGATCCAGATCCATCGCCAATACGGATTCGGCGAGTTTTGAGTCGTCACTGCGGTCGACATGAGAGGCGGAATTGGTTTCCCTTTCCGAGGCTTCGATATTCGTCGCACTCGTTCTGGGGTTCCCAGCATCCGCTTTGTATACCCTGAGTGTGATTTGGCCGAAACCGAATCTCACCACACCCTTCAGGCTAGCTAGGGGGGCCAGGGACTCCTTGTTTATCACGATTATCGCGACCCTCTCGTCCCCTTCTGGCTCCCCCATCTTAGCGATCTTCCAATTGTGCGTTGGAAGATCTGGATTGCAGACCTTTAAAAGCTCCAGGACAGTCGCCGCATCAGAAGGTAAGCTTGGTATCCTGGCTCTTGTTCGGGGTCGGCTTGGGATGTCCTCCCTTGCCACAACCTCCAACTTAGCTCCAGGCCAAACCTCACCCAGACCAGCAATTGCTTCCTTGTAGAGATCCACCGATCTCTGATCGGAGCAGGCCACTAGTTTGACGTGGCCCTGATGCCATCCGCCGTCAAGGCAGAGGGGAAGAGGACCAGGATGTTCCTTCAGAACTTTGAGGAAACCATCCGCCAGCACGGACTGCAGACGCTTCCATTTTTCCGGAGTGATCCTTCCGTCATCGTCACTTCTGTCGATGACGGCCATCACGAGGTGTTCCTTAAGGATTTCGTTGAAGGGCCTTAAAGGTGCCGCGGTGCTTGTATTAACCGTCTTGGCCCTTTTTGCCGCCTCGGGGGACTCGTCCAGCGATCTTTGTCTCTTGGACGTTTGATCCTTACCGGATGGTGCCACACCCTCGGTGGTTAGCTTTAGAGCCCAGACGAAGGAGGCCCGTTGTTTGTCCGTCCGCTGTTCCTCAGGTATGCTACTGAGGCGCTTCAGGACTCCCAAGGCCGTTTTCTTCTCTTTATAGAGATGTTTAGACGGAGCGATGTGGCGCGTGGAGCATCCACTTGGACCAGGTTTGGGGGCCGAAGTCTTCGTGGATGTTGAGCCGCATGGACCAGGTTTGGTTGCCGGAGTCTTCGCGGGTGGTGTTGAGTCGCTTGGACCAGGTTTGGTTGCCGGAGTCCTTGCGGGTGAGTTGCTCAGACCAGGTTCTGTGACCACAGTCCTCGCAGGTGAGTCGCTTGGACCAGGTTTGGTTGCCGGAGTCCTTGCGGGTAACCCCATTGTGGTGGAGGAGAGGGGACTTCCGTCCACCTCTCCGGCCGGTTTTTTGAGAGATCCGGACTCTGGTTTTTTGTTTGTTTTTTTGTTTTTTTTAGAATGCATAGTGTTCCCACGAGTAACGGAGAATACAAGTCCGTCTGCACAGAGATCCGCTTGTACAGATAAGGCTGATTAATCCGGAGGTCGCCAAGTATCCGGATACTCCGTTCGCGACTGGGCTATAGGGGCCCCCAGCCTGGTTGATCATCGGCACGGGTCGTGTGACACCTTGATCCGGCCCGTGAGGGTGGATGAAAGGATGTTAGGAGATGAATGGAGGGGGGAAGGATTTTAGGAAAGGGAGGGTTTGGTAGGAAGGGGTGCTAGGGGATGGAGGGGGAGGGGGAGGTTGACTCTCTCTTAGTTTCGGGCGAACCCTACTTCAGCCCCAACACCACGGCAAGGTGGACAGTCGTCGTTGGGGTAGGGATCTATATAACCCTAAAGACTTTGAGAACCATCCACATTACATAGACAGGCTTGAACTGTTAAATCTTCTACCGCTTAGTTCTAGAAGAACATTGCTCACATCCTGCTTTACCTTAGATGTTTTGAATGGTGATATTAAGGTTGACCACCTTAGAAATAAAATCAGACTCAATGACGAGACATTCAAAACCTCTCAAGGAATATCCCCATCGAACTGATTACGGTCTGAATGAACCTGTTAACAGATGCTGTAGGACTTTTAATAAGTTTAGCGAACTTTACACACCTCCAATTAGTAAGCTTGCCTACAAACTGAGAGTACGGTCCTTTTTATCAAATCCTCCACATTCCGTTTAATCATTCTTTTCCAGTGCCTGCTTCACATCTTCATTCTTTTATTTTAGGTAGACGTAAGTTTTTAGTTTTTTTTTTTTTTGTTTTTTTATTTTGAATTTGTTAATATTAAGTAAATTAAGTAATCTTGTTATGATGATAAATAAATAAATAAAAAACTAATTCAAGTTTATACCTAGAGGTCTGCGTTTGGTTGTTATCGGTCACATTTTTCAAACCAATATCATCCTTTTGCTGCTTACTGAAAGACCCAAAATCGATATTGTGATGTATGGTTGAGATTTCGGAGCCTAGTCGCGAAAGGCAGTCTGCTACAACGTTTTCCTTGCCATATAAGTGAAGAACGTCTGTAGTGAACTCGGCAATATATTGCAAATGTCTGGTCTGCCTCGGACTCCTTTCGGATTTGGATGTCATGGCGTATATGAGGGGTTTGAGGTCTGTGAACACGACAAATTCTCTACCTTCAATAAAATATCGAAAATGTTTTACTGAGAGGTACACGGCTAATAATTCACGATCAAACGCTGAATATTTTATTTCTGCTGGCGATAGTTTTCGCGAGTAAAATGATAATGGCTGCCAGCAATTATCGGTGAATTGTTGTAATACAGCCCCAACAGCTATCTCGGAAGCGTCAGTTGTGATGCTATATGGCTTGTCGTGTAAGGGGTGTACCAGTAAGGTTGCGTTCGACAATTCGTTTTTTATTTTTTCGAAAACAGTGTTACAGTTTTCAGGCCAACAAAAGATGAATTTAGCATCGGTTTTTCTCTGTTTCTGTGATTCGGTAATATGCGAGTAAATTGGCGCTAAGAGTTCTGCGAGGCGAGGAACGAAACGATGATAGTAGTTTATCATGCCTGCGAATCTCTGAGCTTGTTTTATGGAGTTTGGAGCTACGTAATTTACTATTGCATGAACTCTGTCCTTTGAGGGTGTGATTCCATCTTTTGACACTTAAAAATTCGAGGGAGTTCGTGCCGAAAACACATTTCGTCGGTTTAATTGTAAGACCGAACTTGACCAATCGCTCGAATAATAGTTTTAGGTGGTTGTGGAGTTCCTTGTCGTTTTTGCTAGCTACCAATATATCGTCGATATAGACGAATACGAAATCCAATCCCAGTGTGACTTCATTCATGAAACGCTGAAACGTTTGCGCTGCGTTTCGAAGTCCGAAACTCATTCTGGGAAATTCAAAAAGACCAAATGGAGTCGTAATGGCTGTTTTGTGAATATCTTCCGAAGCGACCGGAATCTGGTGGTACGCTCGGAAGAGGTCGATTTTTGAAAAAATTGTACAGTTTGCTAGCTGCATTGTGAAATCCTGAATGTGGGGAATTGGGTATCGGTCTGGGATAGTTGCTGCGTTTAATCTGCGGTAATCTCCACAGGGTCGGATTTCGCCACTCTCTTTTTTCGGTACTACTTGTAATGGCGAGGATACTGGGGATTTTGAAGCACGACAAATTCCAAGCTCTACCATGTGTTGGAACTCGAGCAACGCAGCCTGATGTTTTTCAGGATTGAGGCGTCTAGGTCTAGAAAATGGTAGTTGTCCTTCAGTCAAAATATGATGAACTACACTATGCTTGGGTGGATGACTAAAATTGGTAGCGGCTGTTAAAGAAGGGTACTTCCGGAGAATGTCACCGTATGTATTGTTTATTGCATAATTTAGTGGGCTAGGTGTGTCTACGTTTATGGCAACCATGTTCCTACTAAATTTGGTAGAGTTATCTATAAGGCGTTTACCTCTGATATCTACTACCAAGTTAAATTTGTCCAAAAAATCAGCACCTATTATAGGCCTGTTAACTTGGGCGATTATAAATTCATGTATGAAAGACCGTCTTAATCCAAGGTCTACGTTGATTATTTTGCTGCCAAATGTTTTTATATGGGTTCCATTCGCAGCGGATAAGTAAAAAGTGGAACTTTTGTTTAAATTGTTTTTAAAAGAGTTTTGTGGGAGAACTGATCGATCAGCTCCTGTGTCGATCAGGAAACTAAGGTTATTGGTTCCGTCTCTGATGATGAGACGGCGGCTTTTTGTAAGCACCCCACTGTCCGCCGAATGTACAGTGGGATGTTCTAGTTTGTTGCTACGCTTGAAGCAGTGGATGATTTTTTGTACTTGCACGGTTCCGTACATTTTTGTGCATTGTCCCCGAACTTGTAATGGTACCAGCATGTTGCATGCTGGGTTTGAGGTTTTCTAGATCCGGAAGATGATTGATTGCGAGATGTGTTTCGGTTCCTACTAACGGATCGTGAGTTTCTGTTTTGTGAAAAGTTTTTCTGTATTAATACTTTCAATTCCCTTATCTCCTTCTCCAGTTTCTCGATTTTTGCACTATCAGTGGAACTCGATTGTTCCTGAACAACTGATATATTGTTAGAGTTTTGCATAGCCTCCCAAATTTTGTCGGCCGTGTCTAAAATAGACTTCATATCATTGTCCATCTGAGATATAAGGGCGATACTTATTAAATTCGGGATTCTTGAGAGCCACAATTTTTTAATAAGTTCTTCCCCGACCGTTCCAGAAGTGCCTGCTAGTGATTTCATTCTTCTGAAGAAATCGGATGGCTTATTGTCGCCGATTTCTTCGTCCGAAATTAATTTTCGAATGCGAGCTTCGATGCTTAGAGAGTGCCTCTCGATGAGGACTTTTTTTAAATTCGCGTAGAGGTTTTCGTTTGGCGGATTCTCTAAAATATCCGTTAAGGACTCTGCTATGTCTTGCGGTAATGCGGCAACGACATAGTTATATTTTGTGACGTCACTCGTGATCCTGCCTATAGCGAATTGGGAGTCCACTTGTATGAACCAAGTTGGAAGACTCTTTGGCCAAAACGATGGAAGTCTTATTTGGATCCGGCTCACTTCACTATGTGTTTCAGAGGTAGCACCAAAGGTTTTATTTTCGGTAAGCCCTAGATTGTCGGTTTGCCCGTTCCGACCTCCCGGGGGGTCGCCTTCTTTTGGCAAGGACAGCATAATTTCACGCTCTTGCGATATGTGATATTAGCACGCTTATAAAAAAAAAACAATAAAAAAAATGTACCGCACACGGGGAACCAAGAATGCGAGGAACACAAACCTAAAAAAAAACACTTTTATATTTTGAAATATCAGTTTCACTGGAGGCGTATGTTTCTCTAACGTAACGCGGTTCGTAATATGCACGTAAGAGAATATGATTCGAGATAGAAAAAGAAAAAAGATTTCACTGTAACTCGGAATCAATTTTTTGTACTTTGCACGCGATTCCGAAGTTGATACGTATGTAATAATGCACCGAATTGTATTGTATGTTTAAGGTACTTACATGAAATTTTCTACTTTTTTCGATATATGTAGTTGATGAAACTGATGATTTGCTGTGCGTGGTAGTTTGATGTTGGTGCGAGTGATTAGATGTCGATGTGCTGCATTGCTGATGCTCGGAAACTTTCTTTACGGCTTCTCACGACGTCCTATGTGTGGGACGGACCGATTTGCGGTACTGCACGGCTACTGCGAACCCTGGAAAGGGCTGTTTGGTGGATACGCCGTCGTAAGTGACGGAACCCTAATAAGGGCTGTTTAGCGGAAACACCGCCGTTGTAAAATTCGAACCCTGAGAAGGGCTGTTTGGCGGAAAACCTCCGTTTTGAGGTGTGAACCCTGAGAAGGGCTGTTTAGCGGAGCACCGCCGTTGCTTAACCCTGATAAGGGCTTTTTTTTTTTGCTTAAATTGACTACTCTTTAAATCAGGAGTTGTGCGTTCAACCCTCACGGCAATGCCAACTGTTGCGCTCCGGTCATCCAGTGGGTTTTAACCGGTGAAGTTTTTTTGTTTTTCGGCAAACGCCAGTGAGGTTCCGGGGTCACCAGTTGTTGGGTCGATAGTTGTTGATTTAAAATACGTCCCAACTAGTGGGTAGCTCCAATTCAACTAGTAATTTAATGAACTAAAACTTGCTTATTTATAGTAAATTCTTTGGTATATAACTTACATTGTTTTTTGGTATATAGGTCTGGTACCTTATCCATGCGATACAATATAATGCATTTTGTTGTTGTCTTTCGAACGTCATGAAATTTTAGGTTTGGACCCTAACGGGAATCGCTATTGCATTGTGCACTGCTAACCATGCAATTGTTGGTAGTTGCTAGTAATGAAATTTACCAAATGCCGATGTCACAGGGTGAATCGTCACAAATTTCTTCTTTCTTTTACTTGCACAAGAATTGTGCGATCCGATGTTCTTTTACGCGATATGGTGTTGGATCGCTACATATCTCATTTGATTTAATTCTGTCGCTGGAACCTATGTATACCCATATAAAAGTTGTGTGGAATTGATTTTCAACCTTTTATTTTTTTTTGCCAGGATTTGGACTTGCACTTCTTGTCCTAACTCTACCTGTTTCCTGAATCCTTCTGTAAACGTCCTAAAATACCATCGTGGCAGGTGTCCTTCGGTTCAGATATTCCATTTGAGCTGTTAGGTATTTTATTATTATCACATTCAGGTAAGTGTAACAACTATCTTTAGACTCCTTAACATTTAATTGCTTTCCCCGATAAGTAAAATAATAAAAATGGGTAATGAATATGTTTAAGTAGAATCAGAGCTTATCCATATTGAATATTAAATTTTTCACTTTTATGTGTTTTTGCGTATTACCGGCAAATTAGTAAAACCCAAGGCGGTGTACACAGCATTACATTTGTCGGAACGAATTTTCCGATACGAATTTTCTTTTCTCTGCTTTCAAATTTTCAGTTATTAGAAAATTGGTTGAAATCACTAATAGGGCTTTTGCATACAAAACGTACACTAATACCCTAGATGCACTGCTTGTATACATTTCACGTTATTGAAATCATGATATGCGATACAAGGTGATACACAGCCCATACATGTTATACTTTGACATTTAGCAAAGACAACATTTCAAGTGTCTATCAATCGTGCGTCGACTGCTAGATATTCGTGCCTATGATATTCCGGCGAAAAGCACTTCCATTGCTAATAAAGATATGTACAAAGTGGACCATTACACCACACAAAAAAGTTAAAAAACTCTCAAAAAAATTTAATTTTGGAAGAATATTAAAATCCGTAACTGTCATTCATTCAAATTTCAGTTGATTTCAGTAACAGATGGCGCTGATGGCAGTTAAAAGTAGGCTATATCAGCTCGAAGTATCGAATTTGTAAACCAGGAAAGACTTTGGATACTACGTTAATATCAGCTCGTTGACGTACTATATGCGCTTTATTGGGTGATACACTGGTGATATTGGCGATATAATGATTTGTATACAAGCAGTGTATCTAGGGTATAAGCTACATTCTGCCCCAATCCTGTTCTTTTTGTCGGTGTGACGTCAGAGGTGGCTATTCTTTTTGTCGAGTGTAGACTCAGTGTACAATTTTGTATACTGGGTCGGGAGCAGGTGTCAGTTCTTCTTCTTTATCATCTGTCAAAATTGATGGCTGTACACAGATGAAATTAACTATTTAAATTTATGAAAATAATGTTTTGAAAGAATACATGCCAGAATATTGAATGGCAATAAAATTGCATTGATAGAAGTGAAAGAATAAAGCAAATAAAAAAGTTCTGAATCTTAGCTGTCGCTTTCTTATACTAACCCATTCTTTTTGCGCCATCTGCACCCTACACTTTCAGTGTAAAGTGTTTCGGACTCGACTGAGTAGTTTGATAAAGGACTCAGTCGAGTCCGAAACGTCACACAAAATAAATTTAACAGTATTCACCGGAAAACCTTGTATGTTTCAATTTACAGTTCTCATTCATTTCTATTTCAACCCTCTAATGCAGGGCTTCTTAAACTTTTTTCATTCACGACCCCACTTATGATTGCGAGTTTCCTGGCGACCCCATATAAATATAAAAGTTGTTGAGTGGTAAGTATTAAATTAAAATTAAAGGGAAAAATTTAATGAGATGGATATGCCTGCTTTTTATTGCATAACAAATTAAATCTTGGTGGAATGTTTGACACTGTTGGACGTAAGACCTCTTCATAATTTTTTAGCGATGAATGATATTGGGATTTAATATGTGTTAAAGCTGAGATAGTAACTTCACATAAATATGTGGTGTTGAATGGCAGAAGAACATTTAACGCCATATCAGCGATTGTGGGAAATTCAGTTCTAGTTCCGATCCAGAATTCAGTCAAGGTTTTTTTTTGGATATTGTAGTTTTAAGTTTGAGTCACTCGAAAGTTAAGCTAATTCCTCTTGAGCTTTAAGTGGCAGGTGATCAATCTCACTTAAGCCAATCCAAAACGGCTTTTGAATCCAAGCTATCTTTTTAAAATCAATATATAAAGGTTCCCACACACTGACGCGATTTATTCGCTGACGCTGCGATTATTTTGCAGCGGTACATTCGCCTTCATTTATTTACATGGTAACTAATGAGAATGACCGCACCGCTGCAAAATAATCGCAAATAGTCGCAGCGTCAGCGAATAAATCGCGTCAGTGTGTGGGAACCTTAATATAAAATATGTACGGAACTCATATATGTATTAGTATCTATATTGCTAGCAGTCATATTTTCTCATAGAAAATGAATAAGCACGAGTTGATTTGGAAATTCAGAATCAGCTGTTCGTCTTGTTCTTGTTCTGTCTGAAAAATGTGAAGAATCGGTGGCTCCAAAATTTGAATGCAAATATTTAATTACAAAAAATCATATATGTTCAGTATCTATATTGCTAGCAGTCATATTTTATCGTACAAAATCAATAAGCACGGGTTGAAATGGAAATTCAACAGCTTAGTCTGATTATTGTCTCAAAAATGTAAAGAGCCAAGAGAGGGCAGTACAAAATTTTTATTACAAATCAAGTTTTTATGAAATTTGAACATCGTAAATATAAGTATTTAATTAGAAAAATTATGTTTTATAAGAAATTGTACAGTTCATGATTTCAAAAACATTATAATATTAAATTAAAATCCAGTAACGTTTAAACTACCACTATATTGAATTCGAAAATTCGGAATCAGCTGTTAACGACGAGACTTACTCTGACAAGTGCGGCTGGCAATATACCTAGATACTAATACATATATGACGGAACTGTGTTTCTAGTGTTTTTAAGTGATCTACAATAATTTTTGCAATAAAAGTTTTACAATGATTTTTCTCGATTATAAAATTGTCGACACTGGAAAACATTTCAAACGAATTTTTTTCTACCCTACTTTTCCAAATGTTGGTCTTTTTAATAAAACTTTCAATTTTATCGTTCGAAGTAAATATATCGCAATTTTTTCCTTGAAGAGACAAGTTGAGATTGTTTAATTTCGCAAAGATATCTGACAAATAACACAGCTTGGATAGCCATAAGTCATTTTGAAAAAAGCAGCAAGTTCACATTTTCTCGTTCGGTTGAAAATATTTCGATTTCGTCCTTTAATAACAATAATCTTCTTAAACTTTGACCTCTTGACAACCATCTTACTTCTGCATGTAATAATAAAGTTTTGTAGTTGGAATCCGTGTCCTTACAGAGATTTGAAAATAAGCTGCTGTTAAGGGCATGGCTCTTAATAAAATTTATAATCTTAATAGCATCCTGAAGCACATCGTTCAATTCCGGTGCTAATTTTTTTGCTGCAAGGGCCTCTTGGTGAATAAGGCAGTGAGTAAAAGTTATATGATCATAATGGGCAGCTTGAAAAAATGATTTAAAACCAATATTTTTGCCCGTCATCGCTCTTGCACCATCTGTGCATATTCCACAGCAATTTTTCCATTCTAAACCTTCAGTTTTTAAAAATTCGTCAACTTTACAATATATGTCTTTCCCTGCAGTATGGTCTTTCATAGAACGACAAAATAACAATTCTTCCTCCACGCTTTCTGTATAAACGTTCCTGACATATACTAACAACAGAGCCAATTTAGTAATATCAGTTGTTTCGTTCAACTGAGTTGAAAATTTTGGGCTTTCTTTAATTCTTGTAATAAGTTGAGTTGGTGAACGGCTTTTTATTTTTAGCAATACAGTATGAAACTTCATAGGACGCTAGTAAATATTTTTCATTAACGGTCATAAATTTTTCAAAGGATTTTTTTTCTTTATTTAAAGTTTTATACAGTCTTTCAAAATATTCTTTTAGCTTATTGACATACGAAACATGCTTTGATTCAAGATGCCTTATTAATTTTGATGGTTTCATACTCTCCGGAGCCAATAATTCATTGCAGATCAAACAAAGAGGTTGTTCATTACCCTTACAATTTTGAAATGTAAAGCCGAATTGAAGAAAAGACTCATCATATTTTCTTTTTCGCACATTAGATACCTGTTTTTCAATACTTTGTCCTGCCTGAGGAGAGTTTGTAGCATTATCATCTGCGTCCCCGAACAACCATTTAGAGTTTTGTGCACATAAAATGTCCACGATGTGTCCACTTGTGCACAAAAATTGCGCATGATGGCGACTGACTCGTGCTTGGCGCAATTACCGGCGCTGTAAATAAAACGCCTTGACGCATATGAGTTGTACACATTAGTGTATGACTGAGTTGGACAAAAGAGTGCTACACATGTAAGTAATATTTGCCAGTAATGTGTTAGACGCGAAAGAAAGGGTTGAGTACGGCGAAATGGTGCGACGTTTACCGTTAATATTCGACAAGCAGTGTGTGTGTACATTCGCCTTATTGTTTGACTTTTTGATCAGTAATGTGCACAGAACGAGTAAACGCCATGTACCAGTAAGAAGTAAAACGCAAAACTGTACTGTACACATTTAACAAGGCCATTTAATGGAAATTCATCTTCTTGACTTTTTCAACTAGAGGTAGCTACTAGCTAGTAAAAAGGAAAAATTATAAAACAAATAAATAATTTCTTTTTAAAGTTTTATTTAAAGCACTAAATGATATTCCTTTCTTACAAAATACAAAACAAAATTTAAAAAAAAAAAATAGAAATAAAAATGTGTTTTAAAGTTAATTTTATATTTTATTTACCCTTTTTGCTGACTTTTAAATCTCTGAAAATTTTGTTTCCCCCTTTTTACGTAAACATTTTTTTTATGCAATAAATTTCAGTTTTAATTTTTTCAACGTTTTCAGTTAGAATACACATTTTCTTTGGTAAGTTTCCTTTTTTGGGGGTTGCATCCATTTTTTTACATTTTATTGCAGGTTCTTCGATTTCTGGTATTATTTCTAATTTTTTTCTTTTGAAACTGCTCTCTGAAATCAAATATTGTGATTTGGCCTTGTAATGACGGAAATTTGATGTCAAATTTACGTTACACTCAAGTGCAATGCTGGCAAACCGGAATAAAGAAATAAAAAAATAAATACCATACACTTTTTATTTTTTGGTATAATTCGCAGCCAGTGCATGTTCTGGACAGTATATAGTCCAACACGATCGAACACAAATGGTCTAGTTGGCGGCGTAGTTAGTAGCCGCGGGTCGAGCCTAAAAACTCCTCCCAAAGTGAAAACTAACGCCATGCCCGAGAAATCGACCTATGGCTTGGGTCTGTGGCTCTAGTGAGTTCGCCAAACATAGTCTCGAAAGTCTCGACGGTAGAGTACGGCTTGCCCCGGCCATGCCAATCTATTTAGGGTCTGTGGCTTTTGTGAGTTCGCCTAAAAACATAGAACGGCCAACCGGTTACCGTGACATTCACACACGGAGCCCAAACTCAGCCAACACAAGCACCGGAGGCCAAAGACAAACAGCGATGCGATGGACATCAGAGGCAGCGACTAACGGAGAGCTACGCAGACGACGGAGCGAGACCCAGAGGATGCTGCAAGATCCAGACGAGGCAGCGACGAAGAAGGCACGCGTAACCGAGGTCCGGAGGAAGCACCGCTACGCAACGCATGGAGCAACGCAACGACACGACGACGCACAACGCAGCACAGCGCTCAGGGCTAAGAGCAGCGCAATGCCACGACGACGCACAACGAAGCGCAGGGCAGCAGAGTAACGCTACACCATGAGCAGCGCCGCGCACAGGACAACGCTACGCCACGCACAGAGCAACGCAACGACGGCACACGAAACGCGCAAAGCAACGCAGCAACGATATTCAGAGCAAACAACGCACAGAGCAACGACGACGCACAGAGTAATGCAACGCGCAGAACTTCGACACACAGAGCAACGTGGCAACGCACAGAGCAAAGCAACGCACAGAGCAACACAGAGCAACGCAGCACAACGCGACACACCGAGCAACGACACAGAGGGCAACGCCACGCAGGGCAACGCAGCGCACAGAACAGAGCAACGCAACACACAGGGCAGCGACACACAGAGCGACGACACGCAGAGCAACGACGATACACGAAGTGCGCAGAGCAATACAACCCGTGGAGTAACGATACACAGAGCAAGCAACGCACAGAGCAGGGCAACGAGCGAAGTCACGCACGTACAGAGTAACATAGCACGCAGAGCAACGCAACGCAGCAACGCACAGAGTGACGGTACGCACAGATCAAGACAACGAAGGAAGCTACGCACGTATAGAGTAACATAACACGTTGGGCAACAGAGCAACGCAACGCGCAAAACAACGATACGCAGAACAACGCAACACAACACAAGTTGGACCGGAAAGGACGTAACGTAAAAGGACACAAGCATGAGATGACGCGCAGAGACCGAAGGAAGGCAAGCAGAGGCGTGCCAAGAGCCGAGCTACAATCAGCCACGGACAGTACGACGAACAACGCCAGAACTACGGGAAACAATCGCAAGAAGGAGGCAAGCACCGCAATGCACCAGGAGCAACGGAGCAAAGGGTACCAGGAAGACATTGAGCACAAGAAGCGCCAGGCGACACCAAGGGACGTAGACAGGAGGGGTCGAGGCAACACAGAGGAACAAGAAGCAAAGCGGGAGGATGCCGAGTCAAGCGAGCAACATCGAACTTGTGAGAACCATAGACAAAACGGAACGACGCCAGTCAGCGCAATGCGGCGTAGCAAATGCCACAAGCAACGCACGAAACAACGCAAAGCACCCGAGAAGTACCGAGCCGAGCAGCAACGAGAGGATAACGAAGTCAGAGATATTATAAGACCGGGGAAACCGAAGCGTATTAGACAATTAATACATAATACTTATTTGAATTTACCGAATTACATAATAAATTATAACCTTTAATATAATAAAATAGTTGAAGTCAAAACAAGAAATATTTGTAACGAACCCCTGACGCCCGATGAGCCTACCCCAGCAATTCGAGTCGTTACAGCCTATACACTACAGGGATGTTATCCTCAATTGAAGACGGAGAAGTCAGAAGAGTTGAAGTTGGAGATATACCTTCCACGTTAGATATTGTGATGTCAGAACCACGAGTATCTACATTTCCGGTACTATTATGGTAGATATTTTCTTTATTTTTGTCAAATACTGCATCATAATACACAGAATCAATATGTTTATTTTTGATTCGATGGCTCTCAATTTCGCTGTCGGTATTCGTGTATTTACTATACAGTTCTTCTTTTTTGCAGCTTCTGCATAATCCGCTAAGTGAAATAAAGTAGTGAGCGTTAAGAAAGTTTCTTTATGTGGGCAATGCTAGATTACCTATATTCTTTTTGAGGATATTTGCATTTTTAAATATTATCCAATCCTTTTGTGGCTCCATCCTCCCTTTTATAATGACGTCATTACCATTCTTATTTAAGTTCAGCTATTTATCCATGGCCAAGAATTATTTTGTTCCTAAAATCCAATAAATATATAAAAATAACATATTGCATATAATAATTGATTAATTAATTACCGAATAAATAAGAAAAACTAAAATCTCGTTACGGTGGAACACTGACAATTGACTACACTAGAAGAGCATCAATACTACACTAGTTCACATTACAGTCAGTGTTATTGAATCATTGTCTCGCTGCACGTGTGCGCGCGCATTCCAACCTTTGTTTGTGTGAAGGTTTATGAGTGTGACTCTGCACAAATACACATCTAGATGTTATAAAATCGTATATTTAAATATTAGACATTAAAATCTCTCGCGACCCCAGAATTTTGCTACGCGACCCCATTTGGGGTATTATATTTATTATATAGGTTAAGAGGGCTTGCTCTAATTATGGTTACTCCATGTACACAAGACACTCGCTAACATGGTCTGGCCGTTGATTACATCCGGCGTTTTTGCAATTCGAAATCGAATTCGAAATTAGCAGCCGATAAGTATGTGCGTGTGCAAATATGTGAACAGGTGGACATAAACAGCTGTTATATGACAGTTTATTTACAAATTGTCAACGACAGTTTGTTTATTTATTTACGAACTCCTATAATTTCAAAAGTAAGCGGCAAAGGGACGCAGTGAGGAAAAGAAAAATTGGAACGTAAGATCTAGCAGTTTCTTTCTTATCAAAAATTTATTAAACTGTACTTTCAACCACCAGGAAAAAACGATGTTTACATTTCAATGCCGACTGGTGCCGGAAAGTCACTATGCTTCCAATTACCCGGTGTACTTCAAGAAAACCAAGTAACACTCGTCCTCTCGCTGCTCCTCGCTTTAATCAAGGATCAAATCGATCTCTTGGCCAAACTGAAGATTGCTGCGAATTCGATCAATTCAAAAATCGGTAAGCGTGAACGAGATCGAATTCTGAACGATTTGAAAAGTATTCGACCGACTATAAAGTTTCTATACATTACACCGGAACAAGCCAACACGGAATCGTGTAAAGCCTTGATATGTTTACTTGTAAAGCAAAAGAAATTGTCGTATATAGTTGTGGAGGAAGCGCATTGTGTGAGTCAGTGGGGTCACGACTTTCGTCCTGATTTCTTAAAGCTCGGTACTTTGCGTACACTTTATCCGGAAATTCCATGGATCGCTCTAACTGCAACCGCTTCCAAGCAAGTATTGGACGATATACACGACCAATTAAAGCTGAAGAGGCCAATATCACAGTTCAAGACACCGTCCTTTCGAGAAAACCTCTTCTACGATGTTGTTTTTAAGAATACTATTCAGGACGACTTTATGCATTTACAGTTGTACATTGAGGGTTGCTTGGACCAAATCGATCCGAGTCTGAAAGGTAGCGACAAACCGTGCGGCATTGTGTACTGTCAGAAAACGGAAAGTGTCGAAAGATTGGCTTACGGCTTGACCAAATTTGGAATACCGGCTGTTGCCTATCATGCAGGTCTGAGTACATCAGATCGGACACAAGTTCAGGAAGATTGGATGTCCGGGAAGAGTCCGGTTATTTGTGCTACAGTCAGTTTTGGAATAGGTGTCGATAAAGCGCCGGTACGGTTTGTCGTTCATTGGAATGTTCCTCAAATATGGCTAACTATTATCAGGTGCGATTTGAATTTGAATTTTTGTCATTATTCACTTTAATTGTTGTCTGTTGCAGGATTCGGGAAGAGCTGAACGCGATAGATTGTTTTCATACTGTCAAATATATTATTGTCGTGACGATGTAAAGTTTAAAAGTTTTCTACTACAAGCTGATATTAACAAGAACAGCAAGCAAACACGCATTGAACAAGCGAAGTTAGCACAGAAGAACTTTGATACGGTCATTGATTATTGCGAGGGTTTTCGATGTCGCCATAAACTCTTTTCCGACTTCTTTGGTGATCCGCCTCCGCTGTGCCGGGATAGATGCGATATTTGTAAAACTCTGAAAATCGTTTCGAAAGTTATCGATATGTCCCACAAGTTATCTATGAAGGGAGTCTATAAGTGCGACATAGCTATGGACGACTGTTCCGATTTATTTGAAGGTAAGCTTTCTTTGGTAAACTATTTCCTTTGCTAATGAAAAACGAAAAACAAATAAAGGAGCACCTATGTTGGAATAATAATTAAATACTATTCAATTTTTTTATTACGATTTTTTCTAACGAAATATACTTTTTTAACGTAAGTTTTTATCTTCAACTAATGCGTACTACATTTTATTTTTATTAGGTGGAAGAGCTACAGTCCAAAAAAGTGAATTGGAAGACTATAACGAGGACGACGATAATAGCCAAGAAGAAGATCATGCAAGATTAAAGAAAGAATCAAAATTTTTCATTTAGAAGTTTGAAGTTTGCGTTGCGTAAATCAATTCACGCAGAAAAGGAGTTAGAAATGCAACCCTCAGCTCATATATCCAAAGCGAAATGTGCATTGTCTACCACTGCCTTTGTTGTAATATAATTTAATAAAGCTGGAAAAATTGCATTTTATTGTTTTACTTGAAAGTAGCAGCAGACGATAATATAAATAAATTTAAAATAAAATATAATTTTAATATAATAAAAATACAATTTAACGTCTACAAGAAGGCTAAATTGATGGTGAAGACGTTCTGGAAAACGACGGGAACCAACCATTACTTGGATTTAAAAATTGGAAGACGCGGTTGTTCGATCGACATACAAATATAGAACAGTCTTTTACGTCAGGCCGATGTTTGAGCTGTGCAATATGGGATCGGAGACAAGAGCGAAAGCTCTTCAATTTTGTCTTGAAGTACATCCTCTGGATCTTATTCGTTGTGATTTGATTCGTGCACTGAGATTATGCCATATGAAATCCTGACATTTAGGAAATGTACCAAATTTAGTGTTAAGGACCGGTCCATGAGTGGATCTGTTTTATTGAAGAATTAATTAAGTTAGTACTATCAAAACAATTTCATTGCAACTTACTTGTGTACTATGTCGGCTGAATGCAACACTGGGTTGGTTCTTACAAGAATCATTAGGGTAGGCTCTGATTGGTTGTTAGCCCAGTGTTGTAACTGTTGCATTTCTAGTCAATTGTTAACAGCTGGAGAGCACTCTCCATTACCACAAGAATGGTCGATTTCGCTGGCTGCAGAAATCCAGTTGCAAGCACATAAAACTTCCAAAATCGACGTATTCATCAAAGAACCTGGGCATCTCCGGACGGCCATACATTAAACCAGATAGACCACGTCCTTATCCAAAGGAGATGGGCGTCCTTAATATTAGATGTACCCTTAAAGCGGGGCGCTAATTGTGACTTCGATCACTATCTCGTAAAAGCAACCTATCGATGCTGCATATCCGCAGTTTATCATCATAAATCTGCAAATTCGACATCGATAAACTGCAAGATCTCTTCACTCTAGCTCTTGAATACGCCGTAAGAAATATATCGTTTGAAGCAACAGGGATGCTCACTACTTATTAAACCCACCTGAATTCTACTTAATGCCGATAATATCAACATCATGGTGCGATATTTTCTTTTGGCAAAAGAGACACTGGTGAGTTTCGAGGAAGCTTTAAACGAAGTTGGACTGCGTATTAATGAAGAAAATACAAAAACTATGACCCAAACAAGGAAAAGCACGCTAAACGGACAAAATATCACAACATCGGTTTACTCGTCTGCCGTAATACTTGGCGGAGTGGAATGCAAAAATGCAGATTAATGAAGGAACTCTACAGGAAGGGAATGAAGAAAGATGAATGCGTTAAATTTGTAAAGGTAAAAAAATTTATTAATCTTGTTTTACAGTTATATGAGAATTTTATATCCGATTTCAGCTGTTCAACGACGGCATTTCCGGAGGAGTTTGTCGTATCTGAACGGTATGTCTTATCGGAAGATGATAGCACTGCAGTTCAAGCTGGATCTCAAGTTGTGCAACAAAATATTTATTTTTTTAACGTACCCGAGATGTAATATAACCTTCCGGGACGTGTAGATGAATATGACTATAAACAATCAAAGTTCTATGGTTTATCGTTCAAAAATTTTGCGCAATTAAAAGCTCTTACCTTGCTTCCAGAAATGTATTTTCGTCTGCAACATTTTTGATGAAATTACGAGCCACTGTTAATGCAATTTGTGCCGAATCTTTCATAACATCGCCTAAATGACCGGTTACATGCAGGGAACCGTCTCCACGGTCATCCTTTTTTGTCGCGATCAGTTTCCGTTTTGCTGTTTCTATGAATAGAGTTTAACCGCCCATTGCAGTCCATGCTAAGCCCATTACAACACTGGGCGGTGTTTCTTGATAAATTCGATCTTGCGTGAATATCGCTTTGCCTAGGAATGAGTTTAAGTTTTGTTCGGTTATTTCAAGGTGTTCGGCTTCTTTTTTCACAATTTTGAATGCTGTTTTTCCAATTATCTGAAATTGGAGTTTGGTTAGTGTCAGTCAAAAGATCAGAACTATTTCGACGACAAACCTTTTCGATGTTTCTGTAAATTCCTTACACCAGACTCACGGCAGTAATTCTTAATTAGCATGGTTAACGATTCGTCCTTAATCGTGATGTGTTTATCTTCCAAGCCACAATCGTTCATTGCTTGCGGTATTAGATATTGCTTGGCAATTGCAATTTTCTCTTCAGCCACGTAGCCTTCAAAAGAAATCGGTAAATTTAACTTAAGTAAACTAAAGAACCTAATAGAATATATTACCTGACATTTCAATCATTTCCATTCGATCTCTCAACGGCTCCGGTATACCAGCAATTACATTGGCCGTCCAGATAAACCAAACATGTGAAAGATCAACAGCGACGTCCAGGTAATGATCAAGGAAATTGGCACTTTGCTCTGGGTGTAAGAGCTCTAACAGCGTCGAACTGGGGTCACCTTGGTATCCTTTAGAATAGCAAATATTATTTGTAACAACGAATTTAATTTTGTCTTTAATTTCGCTCGTACTTTCCGATTTTGTCCACTTCGTCGATTAAAACAAGCGGATTTTCAGTTTCCGTTTTCTTCAAACACTGAATCAGTTTGCCTGGCATGGCTCCGACATAGATACGTCGATGTCCCTTAATTTCCGCCACATCCGTCATACCGCCCACACTGAACCGAAAATATTCTCGATTTAAGACACGCGCAATCGATCTTGCTATACTAGTTTTACCGACTCCCGGTGGACCATGGAAGCAAAGAATTTTTCCGTGTTGTTCCATAAATTCTAAAATTAGTTTTTAATGTCTTCCATGCCATAATGGTCTTTTTCTAATATCGTAACAGCTTCGTCGATGCTGAGATTTTCTTTGCTCATAACACCCCACGGCAATGATGTCAGCCAGTCCAAATAGTTCCGAGTAACACTTTAATTAAAAAACAACCCCAAATATAACATTAACCAGATCACCAATTACAGGAACTCACTTGAACTCCGAACTGCTGACAGCGATGATCCTAAATCGCATAATAAATGGGATTGTCGACCACTCTTTGATTCTGATGGAGCATCTGCTGCAGACTTTCTCTGTCCGAAAAAAAGAATATTGCTACAAAAACTCTACAAAGAACGCAAAACGGATTCTAGCTATACAACGGATTCATGGTGATTATATCGCAAATTGTTTTGATCACATCCTGCGTTAGACGTACCAGGTCCCTGGTTTACTTGTCAATTTGACATTGTAAAGTGTCAATTCTCAATTTCGAAATCGAGAAGAAGAAGAAGTTCGAAAGTTTTCTTTCAAGTGTATGTGAACTTTTTATTAGATTTCTTTTTAAGATTTCTAATATTCATTTGAAATATTGTACTTAAAATAAATTTTTTTCGTAGCTTTCCAGTGCCTATAAATCTATTAAAAGCACTCGTTTTTTATTGTAGTGTTTCTGAAAAAACGTCGGCGGTTTTTCGAATTTAACGTTTTTTGACGGTCTCGCGGAGGCCGGACCATATTAGTAGTGTGTCTTGTGTACATGGAGTGACCATAGCTCTAATGCATACGAAGCCAAATATGGCTTTTCTTTTTCAAAATCCCTTTTTTACCTCAAATAGCACTTCAAATGACCCAAATCGTTTTCATTCAAAAATAGGAACCCTTACATATCTCTGAAATAATGCCATTTTTGTTTTGTGTTGTTCCTTCGTAGCTTTGCATGAGTACGAGACGTGTTACTAGTGATCGAAAAGTGTGAAATCCAGGCAGGCACGTAGCCAGAGAGGGGGGCCGAAGCCCTCCCCGAAACTGTACATGATAATTGAAATCTTTATTTGCTATTCTTATAGTTTGTTCAAAAAAAATATCAAAACCAATCAGTACGTTCGGTCGAATGTGCGTCGGGTTCAACCCCCAGCACCGACTACGTACTTTACTGTACGGATCTCTCACGGACACGGGGTCCTTATCTGTATTTTGTGTACATGAGAGCTTTCTATAAGCTCGCCATACATTTCATTGAAATACATGGAAAGAACTTGGAAAGAATTTGGAAAAGCTAAATGATTTTTATGAAAATTAGTTCTTCCGATTCTTCCGCCAATTAAGCTTTCCTGAAAATCACAGTAGTCGAGACTTATGCAGAACATACGTCAACATCAATTCAAAAGCTATTCATAAAATATTTAAAAATGTCCACAATTTTTAAAGCAACAATATGGTGATTTCTTTTCTGAAAAAAATGTGACCCGCTTAGATGCAAAATTATTGCAGTTCTGCCTTTTTTTTCACAGTTCCGTCCGACAGGTCAATTGACAATAGAACGCTTTCAGGTCAAGAAGCTATTATTAAAATTTAAATATATTTACACTACACTCCGTATGATTTCTAATTGCCGTATGACCCGTTTGACAGTTTAATTTATGCTTTTAAATCGGTTGCCGCTGTTGTCATAGGATATTTTTTTCTTATGTTGTCGCACATTTGAGATTAACTGAGTTGCACCTCCGAAATTTTCGGGGCAAGAAATGCGAGTTTTCAGGGCAATTTTAACCACGGACTCAAACCCCTTTTTCTAGCAGGTAAATTTTTTTTCCTCAATAGAACGGCGGAACTGCTAGAAAAAAATTGAGGGCAGAAACGGGTCACATTATTTTCCAGAAAAGAAATCACTATAAGTGTCATTCGAAATCTCAAAGGATATTAATTTGTTTTAATTCGGAAAGAATTAAGCGATCTTTGCTTAAATAATACGTGCAAGGATCGTGATCTACATTTGATGGTGGTCTACATTTGATTTGTTACTATGTAAGTTGAAATGTTTGTTTCTCTATGCAGCATTTGATGTAATTTGGTTTTGAAAAACTATTTCCTCGATAGCTAAATCCAGGAACAAAAAATTGTCTCATGAGAATGAATAACCGAAGAAAATCGATGCTGATCAATGGTCAAAACGGAATTCGAAACAAGTTTGCTGTTGGTTACAAGATTGCAAATATGCTACTCTTGGTATTTGTGGAATAGTGCTTGGAAAATAATTCCTGTTTTTAGTTTTTCCTCAAATTCAGCACTGGGATAGGGATTTAGAGCATATGGCACGAGGGTATCTAAGTCATTGTTCGATTGCCAAGGACAAATGTTATTTTCTATGTAAATTACTTTAAATTTGGTTTTAGTTAATTCATTTCAAAACGGTTTCTTTCCGATGCAGACAATGAAACAATTACAGTCGCAATGACATTTTCCTTCAGTCCAAAGTTTCCATTGAATCGGTTTGTTATATCGATTATGAGATCATGGCTTTTAGAAATTAAGGAAATCAGCACATTTGGGCAATTCCAAAAGTTGAAGTAATATTTTTAATTTCGAAATTTTCTAAATGTTATATATGCAAGTTTTCATTAAAATTTGTATATTTAGACCGGCAAATATGGACTGTATTAACATATCCCGCTGTGCAATTCGTGCCAAGTAAATATGTAAATTCGAACTTTTTAGTTAAGAGGGCAACAAAAAGAAATGATATAAAAAAAAAAACATTTTAAAAAATGTAAAAAAAGGTGTCGGGTCCAACAAAAAGTGATGATATTCACAGAGTCGGCTTTCTTTCTATTAAATATTTCCACTTACGTTTGTATTCAAATTTGTGATATTCATTTTCTCAAAAAACCTGACAATCGCTCGGAGAAATACCTCCCTCCAAATTTTCTAGATTAAAAGCAACCAAAAAGTAAACTTTGCACATCATTATTTTGGCATACGACGAGCGATTGTCGAGTTTCTTAAGAAAATGAATGACTCTGTGAATATCATCACTTTTTGTTGGACCCGACACCTTTTTTTTACATTTTTTAAAATGTTTTATATATCCGATTTCGAACTTTTTTCTCGCCATGGCCTAATTAATTCCTTATACGAGGCATTTTAATTTCAGGCTTTTTTCTTGATATTGGCAGTACTTAAAAACGTTGTTATAATTCAAGTATAAGAACAAAAGTTATAATATGCCAAGTATAAGTGTAAAATGGAGGATGTATTAAGTGCTATACATTAAATGTTATATTTAGTTATTATAATTTAACACCCCCACTACAATTAAATTTATTAATTCAAATGCAAATTCATTGACTCAAATTTACTAATCCAAATGCAAATTTATTAATCAGAACTTTCGATAGAAAGGGATTGTCGGGTTCACCCCCAAGCACTTGCTATGTTCTTTTACTGGGCACAACTCACATGGACACGGCGTCTTTATCTGCCTGCGTGTGTATATGAGAGTTTCCCATACGATTTTCAGTGTGTTCAGATGTGTGTGCGTGAAAAGCTCGGCTGAATTTTTCAAGTCAGTTGCAGCTGATTGAAAAAGTCTCTCGATATGTCGTTCGTATCGCGTCCCTGAGACCAGTACTGCCATACGCAAACTTCAGAGTAGCCGTGGCAAAAACCGATTGCCCTAAACAGTACGTATCATATCATAATGGGAAATGGGATCAAAATTGGGTAATTTCTCCGCTATTAAAGCTGCATCGAAACTTCCACTTCCACATTTTGACAGATGAACTTGCATTCTTGATGTTGTGACAATAGCCCTGACCAGAATAGACTTAAGGCAGCTTAAGTTTTTCAACGACTGTATAGAAATGCACGTAGACAGCCAGAATGGACTTAAGGCATCTTTCGTTGACTTTTCCAAACTTTCGTTAAAACTTAAGTGTACGGTTCTGAGCGTAGAAACTTAAGCAAACTTATGCGTTTGACATTTATTCACGGATTTTCCGAAATTTTTGTACTTTGTGACTTCAGACTTGTGATTTATAGTTAACTCCACTTTAAAAAAGAAAAATTTATTTTAATTTACACTCTCTTGATGAGTATTTGACGGCCGATATTTGACTTTTTTAGCTGTCAAACTTCTCTTACCTTAAGGCTATTGTGGTTGGGTATAAGATTCATTAAGTTTTGCCACAAACTTTACGTGCCTTAAGGCGTTTGACGAAAAGTTGTTAAGATTCCTTAAGTCTATTCTGGTCAGGGCTAATAACAAGATTACTTAAGTCTATTCTGGTCAGGGCTAATAACAATAGCCCTGACCAGAACAGAACACAACGATTTTTTCATTTGTGGAGATGGGAGAGATATATAGTAAATTTGAGAATCAAAATTTTGATCGAGGTCCGTACTAGGCTTAAGTTCGGAAAGTTAATTTTCTATCTAGAACAAGACCTATGAACTATGGACACGCTATTTAGGACCAGTAGTCTGCTAGGGAGTGAAAAATATTGGAAATTGATTGAGTTATCGTGCCGACCGTGACTAAAAACATAGTTTCGAGAAAAATGCGTTTAAAGATTTTGATAGGTACAACATGAACTTACGGCTAGTCTCCCATTCCAGCTTCGTACTGTACACCTTCTTCCTCTTGTATCTTCGTGTTTTTCACAGATGATGCTATAAATGACCTTGTTTTCTATGATAGGTACTCTGCTTTTGCGAAAAAAATATATGCTAAACGCGGCTGTTAAGAGTGGCGCGGCAAATAGCCAGGAAGCGGGATCGGATAAATATCACCCCCCCCCCACCCCAAATTTTCCAAATTATTAAAAGCTACCAAGCAGTAGACTTTGCACATCATCTTTTTGCCACGACGAGCGATTGTCGAGTTTCTTGGAAAAATGAAAATATCACAAATTTGAATACGAGCGTAAGTGGAAATATTCAATCGAAAGAAAGCCGAGTCTGTGAATATCATACCTTTTTGTTGAACCCGACACCTTTTTTTTTACATTTTTTAAAATGTTTTTTTTATGTTCAAATTTACTAAACCAAATGCAAATTTATTAATTCAAATTTACTAATTCAAATGCAATACTAGAAAAATAAATTAGCATAAACTTGTGCAAAATTGATGTTTAACTCCACAGGTTTAGTTAAGTTATCAGCCACCATTTCTTTAGTTGATATCGCTTGAACGTTGATGGTGTTGTCGTTGACCTTGTCTCGTACGTAATGGTGTCTGATATCAATATGTTTTGATCTCGAATGATAAGCATCGTTTCGAGACAAAATAATTGCACTTTCGTTGTCAAAGTATAGCGTGGCTAAGCCAAAAAGTATCTTGAGTTGCCATATACTCGGCTTCAGTCGTTGATAGAGCCACTATTGGCTGCCGCTTGCCTGTATGCGTAATGGCACCTCCTTGTAGCTTGATGACGTAACCGCTGCACGATCTACGATCATCTGTGTCGCTTCCCCAATCAGCATCCACATAACCCACGACGTTCTTATTTTCATAGTCCGAAAAACTTAATTTTAGGTGTGAAGTGTCCTTCAAGTATCTGAAGATTCGTTTCAATGCGCCCCAATGCGCTTTACCGGGATTGTTGTTGAATTTCCCGACATTATTCACAGCAAAAGTAATGTCAGGCCTAGTACCCTGCGATAAATATTGTAGACTACCAACAGCTTCTCGGTAGGGTATTCCTGACATCTGATGAACTTCTTCTTTGTTCTGTGGTGACATGTCCTTATTTAGCTTCTGATTTGGATCCTCCGGTGTTGAAACTGGTTTGCTGTCATCTTTCCTTGTGATGCATAATCCGACATAACTACTTCCTGCTTTTAAGGCTTCCATCTTGAATGACAAATTTAGATGACATTTTAATTTACCTTTTAAACATTCGTCGTTAGAAGGAATTAGGATATCGTCCACGTAAACAGCAACAATGAGAATGGAACCACTCGAAATTGTATTATAAACTAGGCTTGTGTAGTTCGTTAACGAACTAGTTCGGAAGATCGCTCCCAGAAGTGAAATGAACGGAACTCGTAGGGCTGGGGACCTTCCGGGCTGGCGACCTTTTTTTTTTTTTTTTTAGGTCCCTTCAAAGGAACTAGTTCCTTTTTTTTTGGTGAACGAACTAGTTCGCGAAGATTAAGGAACTAGTTCGTTCGCGGTCACAAAGGTGAACTACAATGCGCAAGCCTATTATAAACACATGGATCAACTCTCGCCCTTTTGAGTCCAAACTCAATTAGTACTGCATTCAGTTTCTTATTCCAGTCCCTGCTTGCCTGTTTAAGACCGTAAATTGACTTCTTCAGTCGAAGAACTTTTTCAGAACCATCGCTAAACTCTTGCGTGTTAGACGAAAAATGTTGGTTTCTAGATCTCAGCAACCGCTTATGTTAGGAAGCTGAAACTTGAAATTTCTATAGAGATTTAATAGTGGACTCATTTGCAAAAAAATTGCTTATATGGGTGAAGGGGTGTGGGAGTGGAGGGGAAACAATGCGTTCCAAACGCAAAAAAGTTGAGATCGACACATTCTAAAATCCATATCTCCTAAGCCGTTAATGGCAAGCAATTAAATCTTAACAAATATCTGTAGTTATACTAGGAGAGTAGATTGAAACCAAATTTTTGTGGAGGGGGGGGGTTGTGGCGTACGGGGTTGGGGTGAAAAACTTTAGATTACGATATCTCACAAACCAATTGCGCCAGAAAAACAAAATTCGGTTTGAGTATAAAGCTTAATGAATAAAGATTGCTCAAAGTAAAATCTTTGAAAGGGGGCAGGGCAGCGTAGAAGTAGAGGGGATAAGAATTTTTTAAATATATCACTTTTCATATCTCAATAACAGTGTATTTATTTATTTATTTATTTATCAAACAAGATATATATAGTACAGATACAACATTAACTCAAATTACACTAATTTAAAAAAATACAATTTGACTTAATTTAACTATATAATTAGAGGTACTGGTTGGTTAAACGGGATGAGGATGAGCTGATAACATCGAACGAAGTTTCAGTTTGTATGTCGGCTTACTTATTGGAGGTGTGAAGTGTTATGGGTTCGTTTTGACCGTAATCAGTACGGTGGGGATATTCCTTAAGAGGTTTTGAATGTCTCGTCAGCCTGACAATGTCATTAAGTCTAATTTTGTTTGTAAGGTGATCAACCTTAATGTCACCATTCTAGACATCTAAGGTGAAACAGGATGTTAGCATAGTTCTTCTAGAGCTGAGTGGTAGAAGATTCAACAATTGTAGCCTAACTGTATAGTGTGGGAGGTTAACAAAGTCTCTAGGGTCATACAAGTCCCTCAGAACAAAAAGAAGAAATTGCTTCTGGATTGACTCTATTCTGCTGCTATAAATCTGGAAAAAAGGAATCCCAAATGGGACATGCATATTCCAGGAGAGGGCGAACCAGGGAGCAGAATAATGATTTAGTGACTCATAGTTTATTGGCAAGTAGAACGCCGAGGTACTCAATATGCTCCACTCGATTTAAACCATTTCCACAGCTTATCACGTGACATTTACCGACATTAAGCTTTAATTTGTTTTGACTGCACCATCCATCTAGTGCCAAGAGCTTGGATTGCAGGAATACAGCATCTGCCGAGGAGCTAATGGAATGATATATTTTCAGATCATCGGTGTATAAAAGATGTGAAACACTTTCCAATACTTCTGATAGATCTGAAATGAAGATGTTGAATAAAAGAGGTCCTAAGTGACTTCCTTGGGGTACACCAGAAGACACTGATATTTCATTGGAAATGAAGCCTTGGAACTTAACATATTGAGTTCTATTACTGAGATATGACTTAAGCCAGTCAAGTAAAGGTCCTCTTATACCGATCTTTTTTAACTTAAAGATTAGAGTATGGTGGTCTTCTTGGTCAAAGGCTTTGCTAAAGTCAGTGTATATTGCGTCGATTTGGCGCCCATTTTCCAATGCGCAGAGTGTATCAGATACAAGATTCATTAGGTTAGTTGTGGTTGAGCGCCCTTTTCTAAAACCGTGCTGCTGGTCATTAAGAATGGAGTTCATAATATTGGTGAGTTTATCGCAGATAATTTTTTTCAAATAGTTTCGGTATGGCTGATAGTATTGCAATACCTCGGTAGTTCTGTACGTTTCCTTTGTCACCATTCTTCTGAATTGGCGTGAAATGCGACGATTTCCAGACTGAAGGAAAATTCCCAGTGACTTGTTGAATAGAAAGTGTAGAGGTGTTGAAAGTTGAATGGCACACTTTGATAAGAATAGGGGAGGAATAAGATCCGGGTCAGGACCTTTTTTGACGTCAATATTTGTAAGGGTATCAAGCACCTCCTCTGCGGACAATGAAATATTGTCAGCAAGTGAAGGGGTCGAGTTTTCAGGTTCGCTGAAGGTTGATTTCGACGGGGGGCTAAACACTTCTCGAAAACGGTCGGCAAACATATCGCAGATATCACGCCGGCAGGATGTGTGCTTGAGTTCATTGGTCATGGTTACGTGGTAACCTGAACTTTTACGTTTTGTATTCATCATCATCATCAATGGCGCGACAGCCCAAATCGGGCCAGGGCCTGCAGGATACATTGTCTGAAGTCATCTCGGTTCAGCGCCCGCGTCCTCCAGTTTGTGCATCTAAGAAGCGATTTGCAATCTGCGTCAACTGAAGCCTCGTATCTTTTTCGCGGTTTTCCCACCGGTCGCTTGCCATGGGCTCTACCTTTCAATGTGCGCTTGGGAATTCTTCCGTCCTCCATTCGCTCCACATGACCTGCCCATTGCAGCTTACGGAATTTTATAAGAGTCGATGCGGCTGGGTCGTCATAGATGTTATACAACTTGTTGTTGTACCGAATACGCCATTCAGTGCCTTCTCTTACTGGTCCCAAAATTCTTCGAAGAATTCGTCGTTCAAAAGCGTCTATTGATTTTTCAGACGCTTGTATTCTGTTTTGTATTCACAAAATCGAAAAATCTTTTTGGATCGGTAATAATATCTTCGCCAATTTTGTTTACATAAGACTCATACGCTGCTCGGGATTTAGAAGAGAATTCCGATGCCAGCTTGTCATATATTGTCTGAAGATCAGGAGTAGTCGTATCCGTTTTCTTAAGTTTTTTGAAGAACTTATTTCTCTGGTTCCGCAGTGATCTGAGATTTTTATCCAGCCCCGGTTCTGATACTTTATCCTTCAGCTTGATTACAGGAACGTATATAATGAAAATTTTTAAAATCACATCGTAAAACGATGATATAGCATTGTCCAGATTATTAGATGAAAAAGGGAATGTCCAGTCTATCGAAGATAATTCATTATTAATACTAATGAAATCGGCATTAAGGAAGTCAAATACAACATTATTGTTGTAAAAGTTAACAAAATTCATATCGTCACATGGTAGGTCTACTATGGCAGAGTGGTGTTGGGTATTTGAGAAAAGATTCTCAGCGTCAGATGCAGGGCTAACAATCATATCAAGCCATCTCCCGTTTCTATTCGGAAAATTCACTATCTGATGTATATAATTACTATACATCGTGTCTATGATAGTGGTGTCAATAACAGACGTAAGATTCCCAGGCATGATGGTGTTATCTGAGTGATTAGTGACGAAAGAAATGCTTGGGCGATTAAAGTCGCCAAGGAGAAAAAGATTATCGTTTTCATCTAAGGAGCAATTGACACCATGAAAAATATCCAGAATGTCATGGTATATCTGGTCTTCTGAATTGGGAGGGATATAAGCAACACCAATGTAAATATATTTATTGACCAACTTGATTCTGATAAACTTATGTTTGAAAAGCAGTAAAGGGTTTGTGCTTACTATCTCGCTGGATAAAGATCTGTGAACTGCAATAAGGACACCCCCTCCTAATGAAAGACCAGTAGCGCCATAATTCCTATCATTTCTGTAAATGGTCCAATTGTTGTCCAGTATTTCTTCATCTTTAAAGGAGTCGTTAAGTCATGTTGTAACTAAAACGTTGATTTAGCGTCAATAAAAAGATTACTTACTTCCCCCCTGATGCCGCCGCCGTTGTGATAGTATAATCGTAGGTTATTTTTAGAGCTAACGTCCACGTTAGGAACGAAAAAACCTATTGTGATCTTCGCGGCGTTTCTGCATATTAGAAATATGCATCGACGAAACATGGGAGCCGAACGTTGCGAGATCTTTTTGAACTTGGTCGGGCGTGAGGTTGAATTGTTCGTGGAATCGAATGTAAAACAGTCGCAAAGCTTCTAGATCCGTTGGAAGCCATTCTTGCTGGATAGATAGTATCTGACTGGTTTTGGTTTTTCCATTAATACAGGTTGAGTCAGTCAGTTTATTGTGCATGTAAGCAAGATACAGCCGCACATTGTCAAATACTCTTTGTTTTCTCTTAGGTTAGGTTGCAGTGGCGGCCAAAGGCCTCACATAGACCCACGAGGGTCCATAGTGATACCACACAAAAACAGGAGACCTAATGTACTTATGTAAGGTGCGCTAGAGTTTCGATCTGTGTAGAGAGCTCCTCGTTTAATTCGAATGTCCCTGTGACCTTAGAGAAGTTGAGCAACCTCTGCATGCTGTTAAGAGAGACTTCTTTGAGGTTTGCGAAGGTTGGTGCACCCAGAGCTTTCACCCTTCTCCTAGCGAGAGCTGGGCAGTTGCACAGGAGGTGTTCTAGCGTTTCCCGTTCCCCGGGAAGTTTGCAGTTTCTGCAGATAACGTTTGTATTCAGCCCCAATCTATACGCATGCGCCCCTATCAAACAATGGCCGGTAATTATGCCGACTAAAGTTGCGCATTGCGCTCTTGGTAGCGCTAACAAGAGCTTAGTTCCTTCTTTACTGAGAGTGCTCCACAATTGTTTCGTGGTTCTGGAGGTTGATGAAGCCCAGTTGTAAATGACGTTAAGAGGCGGTGGTACTGAAACCGCTGATGTTCTCTTAACCGGGATAAAAGATATCTATTCTCTTCGGATTTTGCCAAATTTATTATTACCAGCAATATCAACGCTTAGAGAAACGCAGGAAAGCATATCAGTGTTGTCATGATTATAAGTTTGTGATGTGGTGTGTACTGAAGACGAAGGGTAGGGGTTAATTGTTTCGCCGCGAACGAAATTTTTGTAAGGGATTGTTAATGGTGTTGATGCGTTTGGATGAGGTTTTGATGGAAGCATTAGTATTAACTTCACGAGGTGCATAGTTGGGAGAAGTTTTGGTTTTGTTGGAAGAAATTTTAACTTCACGAGGTGTATGGTTGGGAGAAGTTTTGGTTTTATTAATTTTATTTTTAATTTGATTATTACTATTCTTACTATTATTCTTACTGTTACGTTTTAAATCTGTCTTCCAGTGTCGGATTTCAATATTGTTCCATTTGAAGACATCCGATTTTGTATTGAAAAAGAGCTAGTCATATTCCATGGGCATGTACAGTTTAAAGTACAGTTTAAAGTTGTACAGTTTACATGTACAGTTTAAAGTTGGAGTAATTAGGCGTAATCTTACTATTTCTGCGGTATGGTAACTTTTCACATTTACAGCCTTTAATGCAAAACTGTTTCGCAAGGGATTTACTCAGCCATGATTCGACTACGTTTGGAGGAGCTTTCGTAACGAAATAAGAACAGGTGTTGTTTGACTTTTTAGTCTTTTCTTGATTGTTGAATCTATTGAGTCTCCTTTTTCTGGCATCCCAATCAGTTTGCGACCACGTTGTATTGAATTTTCTTAGCGAGTTTGGAACATCAACAGGTAGGTGCACCTTCGGTAGCGAAAAACTATGATCAGCTGACAGCGAAACAATGTATCCTTGCAAACAAATCTGGTAACAGCTACTTCGCGTTTAAAATTAACAAGCTTCGCCGACAAGTCTCTGGATGGCTTAATGTTGGATCCGGAAGTGTCGTCCAATTGATGAGATATAGTAGCTAGACATTTGTCAGCATTGGATGCTAGTACTTTTACTGATCTGATGTCATCATGGATACTGTTCAGCTTGCTTGTAACCACATTCCCATCCGAAAGTGACACGTAAGGGAGGAAGCTTTTGTATGGATCACGTCATAGTCTTGTATGAGGTTGATAAGGAATTCACTCCCCCAGACCTTAAGGTTTTTTTTTCGTTTTCCGTTGCATAAAATTGGGCGTTTTTCTTTTTTTGCATAAAATTGGGAGTTTTTTTTTCGGGGTTTTGAGCTTTTTTCGCGGTTGTTGCCAGGGACTACGGCTATCTGAAACTTAGGCTAGTGGGGAGCGGGTACTTAGGCTAAACGAAAACTTAGGCTAGCGGGGAGCGGGGACTTAGGCTAGCGGGGAGTGGGGGACTTAGGCTATCTGAAACTTAGGCTAGCGGGGGGCTTAGGTTATCCGAAACTTAGGCTAGCGAGGGACTTAGGCTATCCGAAACTTAGGCTAGCGGGGGGCTTAGGCTATCCGAAACTTAGGCTAGCGGGAGGCTTAGGCTAGCGAGGGACTTAGGCTATCCGAAACTTAGGCTAGCGGGGAGCGAGGGACTTAGGCTATCCCAAACTAAGGGTAGCGGGAGGCTTAGGCTAGCGAGAGACTTAGGCTATCCGAAACTTAGGCTAGCGGGGGGCTTAGGCTAGCGAGAGACTAAGGCTAGCGAGAGACTTAGGCTATCCGAAACTTAGCGGGGGCTTAGGGAATCTTAGGCTATCTGTATAATACATGTAAAGGTGAATTTTAGTTATTTGACTCAGGTTCCCAATCAATGTTCGGTGTGATAATAACAAGCTCAGCTAATTGCCTTTCACATAGTAATATAGGTAATAATAAAGACTGCTCAGTTTGATATTATTGACTCAGTTTCTTAAGGTATAATACTAAGAAATACCAAATCAATTAGGTTCAGCTGTTTGTCTCAGTTTCCTACAGTGTGATAATAACAAGGTTGACTTAGCTAATTGCCTTTATCAGAGTAATTAAAATATAGATAATAATAAGGAAAGCTGAATTAAAACAGACTCAGTTAGATATAGTTGACTCAGATTCTTAATAATATTATATAAAAAAGACTAACTTCATCAGGTTCAGCCATTTGACTCTATCAGTCAGGTCTTAGGCTAGCGGGGAGCGGAGGTTTATTTGACTCAGATTCTTAAGGTATAGTAATAATAAAGAAAAAGTTAAACAGGCTCAGCTAATTGTCTTCATCAGAGTATTTCGTATTAAATATAGGTTATAATACTATACTAATAAAAACAGACTCAGATAGATATCGTGGACTTTACTAGTCAGATGAAGGGCATAATATCAATGAAGGCTGCTCAGCTAGATATGGTATATTCAGATTCTTAATAAATATTAGGTATAATACTAACAAAAACTAACTTGATCAGGTTTAGCTATATGTGTTTGATTCTACCAGCAGGTTCCTAATAATAAAGACTAACTTAGATGGGATTCTGCTATTTTGCCTTTTTTCAGAGTAATTATATATAGGTTATAATACTAATAAAGGCTGCTCAGCTACATATGGTTGACGCACATTCTTAAGCTATAATACTAGGCTGATTTAATGAGGTTCTGCTAAATATGTTGAACTCTAGCAGTCAAGTTATAATAATAATAAAGCTTACTTAAACAGGCTGAACCTTTATCAGAGTAATTCATTCTAAATATAGGTTAACTTAAACGTGCTCAGTTAGATATCGTTGACTCAGATTCTTAAGGTATAGTAATCTTAAAGACAAAGTAAAATAGGCTCAGCTAATTGTCTCCATCTAGGTATTTCATATTAAATATAGATTATAATACTATACTTATAAAGACAGAGTCTTAATAAATGTAAGGTATAATACTAAGAAAGATTGAGTAAACAGGCTTAGATAATTGTCATGATCAAAGTAGTTCATATAAATATGGGTTATAATACTAGGCTTATTTAAACCTTTATCAGAGTAATTCATTCTAAATACAGCTTAACTTAAACGTGTTTAGTTAGATATCGTTGACTCAGATTCTTAAGGTATAGTAAAAATAATGACAAAATTAAACAGGCTCAGCTAGTTGTCTTCATCAAAGTATTTCATATTAAATTTATGTAATAATACTATACTAATAAAAACAAACTCAGATAAATATCGTGGACTTTACTAGTTAGATGTATGATATAATACCAATGAAGGCTGACTTAAGCAGACTCAGCTAGACATGGATGATTCAGACTCTTAATAAATGTAAGATATAATACTAATAAAGATTGAGTTAAACAGGCTCAGCTAGATATGGTTCACTCAGTTTTTTAATAAATGTTAGGTATAATACTAATAAAGGCTGAATTAATAAGGTTCACCTACTCTTTCAGTCAGATTATAATAATAATAAGGCTACCTTAAACAGGCTCAGCTAATTGACTTTATCATAGTAATTCATATTAAATATAGATTATATTACTAATAAAGGCTGACTTAAAAAGTCTTAGATATATATTTTTAACTTTACCAGTTAAGTTATAACAATAATAAGGTTAATTGCCTTTATCAGAAAATTCATATTATATATAGATTCTAACAATAATAAAGGCTGACTTTAATAAGCTCAGCAAGATATGATTCTTAATAAATGTGAGGTATAATACTAATAAACGCTAACTTCAGAAGGCTCAGCTAGATATGGTTAACTCAGACTGTTACTAAATGTAAGGTTTAATACTAATAAAGGCTGCTCAACTAGATTGTTTAACTCAGATTCTTAAGGTATAATAATAATATAGGCTGACTTAATAAGGTCCACTTAAATATGTTTGACACTATCAGTCAAGTTATAACAATAATAAGGCTGGTTTAAACAGGCTCATCTAATTGCCTTTATCAGACTAATTGATATTAAATATAGGTTATAATACTTATAAAGTCTGCTCAGCTAGATATGGTTGACTCAGCTTCTTAATAAATGTTAGGTATAATACTAACAAAGACTAACTTGATAAAGTTCAGCTGTATATGTTTGATTCTACCAGTCAGGTTCCTAATAATAAAGGTTAACTTAGCCAGGCTCAGCTATTTTGTCTTTTTTCAGGGTAATTAAATATAGGTTATAATACTAATAAAGGCTGCTCAGCTACATGTGGTTGACTCACATGCTTAAGCTATAATACTAATAAAGGCTGATTTAATGAGGCTCAGCTAAACATGTTGAACTCTAGTAGTCAGGTTATAATAATAATAATAAGGCTGGCTTTAACAGACTCAGCTAATTGCCGTTATCAGAAATATAGGTTGCAATAATAATGAAGCCTGACTCAGTTGTATGGAACACGAACTTTTTGATAGTTGTATGAGCTTTTTAAGTGTTGTATGGTGCACGAGCTTTTTGACAGTTGTATGAGCTTCTTAACAGCCTTTTAACAGGTGTATGGGGGGAATTTACTCCCAGCTTTTAAACAGAAATTCTTATTGCGAAGGAAAATATGACAACAGTTGTAGGCTGATATAGGCTATAATACTAATTAAGGCTAGATATTGTGAGAACGGAAATCTCCTGACGAATTTCCGCCCACAACTACGAAGACAGCAGCATTAAATTTCATATACATATATCATGTAACAAAGAAAAACAGAGACTGAATTACAATAAAGAAAAATTAACACCATGCATTTAATTTGATGACTTGTTATAATTCACAGCCAGGGCATGTTCGGGCCCGTATATAGCCCAAAACCAATCGAACACAAATTGAGCAGTCGGCGGCGTCAGTGAGTAGCCGCGGGTCGAGATAAAACTCCTCCCAAAGCGAAAGCTGACGCCAATTTTGAACGAACTGACCTATGTTTGAGTCTGTGGCTTATAGAAGTCCGTCAAATATATAGGCTCAAAGTACTGCAGAGGAGCTACGACGCTACGGTTACTCCTGGCCATGCTGAAGAAATCTAAGGTCTGTGGCTTATAGAAGTCCGCTTAGATCAGCCAACCAGTCCCCGTGAACATAACCACGGAACCGTGCTCCACCAAGACTAAGACGCCGGGAGAAACGCAAGACGAGGAAGCGGTGCGACCGAGGATCCCAGGCGGAACGTAAACGGCCACCCGAGGACGATGACCTAGGGACCCGAGCAACTTTGAGGACACCAGCGGTGACACCGAGCAACGCACGAGAAATAGCACGCACGAAACAATGCAACGCAGAGCCACGCAACGCACAGGACTACGCCACGCAACGCAGCGCCACACGACGCACAGAGCTACGCCACGCACGAGCAACGCAACGCAGCGCCATGCGACGCACAGAGATACGCCACGTACGAAGCAACGCAACGCAGCGCCACGCGACGCACAGAGCTACGCCACGCACGAAGCAACGCAACGCAGCGCCATGCGACGCACAGAGCTACGTCCCACACGAAGCAACGCAACGCAGCGCTACGCGACGCACCGAGCTACGCCACGCACGAAGAAACGCAACGCAGCGCCACGACACGAACAGAGCTACGCCACGCACGAAGCAACGCAAAGCAGCGCCATGCAACGCACAGAGCTACGCCCCACACGAAGCAACGCAACGCAGCGCTACGCGACAAACCGAGCTACGCCACGCACGAAGCAACGCAGCGCCACGCGACGCACAGAGCTACGCCGCGCACGAGCAACGCAACGCACGGAGATACGCAACAACGCCCAGCCCGAAGCTTCGCAACGCACCGAGCACCGCAACGCAGAGAGCAACGCAACGTACCGCGACGGGCAAAGCAACCGAATATCATAACCTCTAACTCATATGAAATCGGAAATGTAATAATAATTATAAATAGTAAGAAACACCTGAATAAATAAGATGAAGTCCAACTAAATAAATTTTTGGAACCCTTGGCGCCCGATGAGCCTACCCCGGAAATCGAGTCGTTACAATATGGTTGACTCAAATTCTAGTAAGGTAAGGTAAGGTTGCCTAATAAATGTAAGGTAGACCACCTACTTCCGAAGGAAATGATTAAAATTTTATCAACTCAAAACAAACTAGGATAATATACTCTTCAATAATTTCAAAAAGGTTACAAGACAAACCAAAACAAGAATTTCACAATATTTCACATGCTTTCGAAGGAATTATAAAATTGCATCAACTTTTTTTTTTTAGTTTTAATGTTCAATTCTCCAGCTCATTACCAGAATTGCAGGTGACCGTTATGGGCTTAGGCTAGTGGCCTTAAAAATCATTTAATATAAGAACAGGTCATGTCTAAAAAAGAATAGTTAATAGGTAAAATAAAACAGATCGGGTTAAGCATGAATATAAGAATGGTTTAGATGCAAGTCTCAAAAAAAAAAAAGTTCTTTGTAATATACCCAAGAGTTAAGTGTGACGCCAAATAACAAGATTCAAAGTAGGCCTAAAAGGGAATAGGGTAGATCAAAAAGCAGTAAATATCAAAACAAGACAGATCTAAAAAAAGAACTGGTCTAGTCTAAGAAAGAATAGGCCAGGTTTAAAAAAACAGGTTAGATCAAAAAGCCATTAATATAAAAAATACTTTAAGTGCATACATCCAAAAGAAATTGTTTCTAACATACCCAAGAGTTGTAAAGCTAAATAATAAGACTCAAAGTAGATCTGAAAGAGAATAGGGTAGAACAAAAAAGCAGTTAATATCAAACGAAGATAGGTTTAAAAAAGAACAGGTTAGGTCAATAAGCAATTAATATAGAAGGTTAGATATAAAAAAATCTGCCAACAATCTGGGCGTAACTTTATTATTTTTCCGGTAGAAGTTAGGAACGCGTTCAATTCTGAAATGCGGTGGAGGCTACTCTGTGACTAAAAACTTATCAAAAAGAACAACATCGTGGAAGTGAAAATCTGATTGGATGTGAGAGATATGGAATAATTTATGAAAAAGTACACAATTACTTTACACCCCCTTAGGGGTCAATTATGGAGAATACATAGAATAAAATTAAATTCAATGTTTGGGACGAGGTAGTAGATATGTCGAAAATTGTGGGAAAATATGCATTCTATTTTCACAGATATTTTTTTTGCCCCTCTTCTGAACGCCAATAGATATTCGTTTTTTTTTTTATTCAAAATTATTTTTCTAGTTGATTTAGATATACACACCGAGTTTCAACATAGTAGCTTAAGCCATTCTACATATAGAAAAAACACCCCCCACTTGTACCACACTACCCTTAGGGGTCGATTTTCTAAAAACCTTGAAAACACTTTCTAGGTATTCATACGAAGAATCCGTAGAATAAAAATGAATTCAATATTTGGAAAGACCTAGTAGATATGACGAAAATCGTGAAAATATATGCATTTTATATTTATTATATTTACAAATAATTTTTTTTGCCCCCCTTTCTGAACGCCAATGAATAATCAAATTTTTTCTTATCACAATTACTTTTCTAGTTGATTTACATATACACACCGAGTTTCAACATTGTAGCTTAAGCCGTTCCATACATAGGAAAAACACCCCCACTTGTACCACACTGCCCTTAGGGGTCAAATTTCAAAAAACCTTGAAAACACTTTCAAGGTATCCATACGAAAAATCCGTAGAATAAATTGAATTCAATATTTGAAAAGACCTAGTAGATATGACGAAAATCGTGAAAATATATGCATTTTATATTTATTATATTTACAAATAATTTTTTTTGCCCCACTTTCTAAACGCCAATGAATATTCAAATTTTTTTTTATCACAATTACTTTTCTAGTTGATTTAAATATACACACCGAGTTTCAACTTTCTAGCATGAACCGTTTAATAGTTAGGAAAAACACCCCCTACCCCCGTAGCATACTACCCCTAAAAAAAATTATATTTTTCCAACATTCCGCTATGTTGCGGCAACACTACATGTTTTCCGCTAGATGCTCAGCCTAAGTCAGTGACTCAGCCAGTCTACCTCTAACTCTCGTAACAAGCTGACGTGTATTGAAGAAATAAAACTAGTCTAAAATAACCGTACCGCGCATTTCATTTAAAACCTAAAAGTCTTTCCCATCCTGCAGCAACAATCATAGGATTGTTGGAGTTCGCCAAAACACGCTACTATAGCTCTATCCAAATACCAAGTTTAAGGCTTATATCATTACAGGTTCTCAAGATATAAGCATCGAAACTTTTTCCTTTTCACCCTCCCCCCTCCCCCTCTACACCCCAACCCCAAATTTTTTCCCTTCTAGAGTTTAATTAGCGCTACTTCTGGTAAAAATTCTAAGCATCTATCTTACACTGTTCTTGAGATATGAAATGTGTTTGATTTGAAAAATTCTCATCCCCTCCACTTCTATGCTCCACCTCCCACTTAAAATTTTTTACTTTGATCAATCTTAATTTGTCGACCTTTATACCCAAACCGAATTTTATTTTTCTAGAGCAATTGGTTCATGAGATATCGTAATCTAAAGTTTTTCACCCCCCACCCCCATACACAACTTCCTCCATCCAAAATTTTTCTTGATTCTGTTCTCCTAGTATAACTACAAATATTTTTTAAGTTTGAATAGTGTGCCATTAACGGTTTAGGAGATATGGATTTTAGAATGTGTCTATCTCGCCTTTTTTGGGTTTCGGGCGCATTACATTTCCCACCACTCCCACACCCCTTGATCAATATTGACAATTTTTCTGCAAATGGGTCAACTATCAGAGCTCTATAGAAATTCCAAGTTTCAGCTTCCTATCATTAGGGGTTACTGAGATCTAGAAACCAAAATTTTCGGTCTAAAACACTTCCCCCTCCTTCCCCCTCACACCCCCCCCCCCTAAAAATTTGGTCACTTCAAGGAGCCTACCCCGTCTATTCGTCAAAAAAATTTCAATTTAATATCTCAAATCGTTTGGCAGCTACGAGCCTCCAAACGATCTTGCGTACGGCGCACGCCGTACGGCGGACAGACGGACTGAAAATTTTTATTGCTTTTTTCGCGTCTACTAGTTATGAAACGTGAAAATAAAAATTTTGAGGGTAGCAAATTTTTTTTTTTAAAAATCAATCACAATACTTAATTATTAAAATAATAAAGTAATACATGCTAAGAGTTTAGTTCTTCTAAAACGGTTTGTGAAGTGCAATACAACGATGGAGGAGACCGAATGTCGATTTCCGATCGAAAACCTAGAAGGCTTAGAGCTTTTTGAGAAGGAAATTTCTAATAGGGAAAATGAAATTGTAAGTATAATATTGCAGGATATTTAATTTGCTACATATCCTTTTATATCAATGTAATCTACGATATTATAATAATAATGTTTCAAATAATAATAACGTTTAATAATAGGCGGTTGTGATTAAAAAAATCATTACCCCGGGCGGGTTAAGAAAAAGGCTGCATCAATTATTTGGGAAGCAAATAATTTTAGCTTACAATTACAATGGAACTCAAGGGAAGAAAGCATTCAAAAATCATATTAACATCAACGCTTTGCTGTTTAGTAAGTTATGAATGAACAATATGTATAATAAAAGTTTTTTACCTTCTTCTTATAAACTTTCAGAGGTTCTCTCAAAGGATGGTTATACGCAGAGCGAGTATATCAATGAGAACCAGAATGCCTTTCAAACATTCAAAAATCGCCATTTTAAAAATGAGTGCGTAAAGAGGGCAAAAAATTCCAAGCCGTCTTCACTATAATATTAATGCCAACTTGAAGGTTTCTATAAAATTTTTTATAAAATGGAATATTTTTTTTTAACAGTATTTTTGAAAAAAAGTCACAGCTGTCTACAATAATTTGAATGTTAACTTATTTTTTTTTAAATCTGTGGTATGTATTAAGAAATAAAATAATTTTTTTCCACTGTACTTTTGATGTTAATTTATTGAGCACATGATTTATGTTCAAATTTTGGTTTTTCAGCCTAGCAAGCTGAAAGACTGAAATGGTAACCACTAAAACGCATTGAGTGAATTAAATTTATGATCTTCCATGTAATTAACATTATAATTAATAACTTATCACTGCTGAAGTAGGTCCTTATTTGTAATGTTAGATTTTTGATCTACCCAGTAATTGGCATTATAAGCGATTACTTATCACTACTGAAGTAGGACCTTACAAGTAATGTCCATTGTAAGTGCATACTTAGGCGGACATTCCCATGTAAATGTAATGGGCTCTATAATGCATTCTTTACTGATTGCAGGTCCGACTGGGATGTAGCTGAGCAGCCTTTATTAGTATTATAACCTACATATATATAATTACCCTGAAAAAAGACAAAATAGCTGAGCCTGGCTAAGTTAACCTTTATTATTAGGAACCTGACTGGTAGAATCAAACATATACAGCTGAACTTTATCAAGTTAGTCTTTGTTAGTATTATACCTAACATTTATTAAGAAGCTGAGTCAACCATATCTAGCTGTGCAGACTTTATAAGTATTATAACCTATATTTAATATCAATTAGTCTGATAAAGGCAATTAGATGAGCCTGTTTAAGCCAGTTATAACGTGACTGATAGAGATAAACATATTTAAGTCAGCCTATATTAGTATTTTACCTTTATTTCAACCAGCCTTATTATTGTTATAACTTGACTGATAGTGTCAAACATATTTAAGTGGACCTTATTAAGTCAGCCTATATTATTATTATACCTTAAGAATCTGAGTTAAACAATCTAGTTGAGCAGCCTTTATTAGTATTAAACCTTACATTTAGTAACAGTCTGAGTTAACCATATCTAGCTGAGCCTTCTGAAGTTAGCGTTTATTAGTATTATACCTCACATTTATTAAGAATCATATCTTGCTGAGCTTATTAAAGTCAGCCTTTATTATTGTTAGAATCTATATATAATATGAATTTTCTGATAAAGGCAATTAACCTTATTATTGTTATAACTTAACTGGTAAAGTTAAAAATATATATCTAAGACTTTTTAAGTCAGCCCTTATTAGTAATATAATCTATATATAATATGAATTACTATGATAAAGTCAATTAGCTGAGCCTGTTTAAGGTAGCCTTATTATTATTATAATCTGACTGAAAGAGTAGGTGAACCTTATTAATTCAGCCTTTATTAGTATTATACCTAACATTTATTAAAAAACTGAGTGAACCATATCTAGCTGAGCCTGTTTAACTCAATCTTTATTAGTATTATATCTTACATTTATTAAGAGTCTGAATCATCCATGTCTAGCTGAGTCTGCTTAAGTCAGCCTTTATTAGTATTATATCTTAAGAAACTGAGTCAACGATATCTAACTGAGTGTGTTTAAGTTAGCTTTTAGTAGTATTATAACCTATATTTAATATGAATTACTCTGATAATTGAGGCTGTCTAAGTCAGTTTTGTTATTGTTATAACCTAACTGATAGAGTTAAACATATAAAGATGAGCAGTCTTTATTAGTATTATAACCAACATTTAATATAAATTACTCTGATAAAGACAATTAGCAGCTGAACCTGTTTAAGTTAGCCTTATTATTATTATCATAACCTGACTGGTAGAGTCAAACATATTTAGCTAAACCTTATTAAGTCAGCCTTTGTTAGTATTACTGTATTATTTATAATACAGTATTGTTATCGATTTTTAAAAAAAAAAAATTTGCTGCCCTCAAAATTTTTTTGTCCACGTTTCATGACTAGTAGACGCGAAAAAAGCAATAAAAATTTTCACTCCGTCTGTACGCCGTACCCCGTACGCCGTACGCCGTACGTCGACCGCCCCAAAATCTTTGAAGGCTCGTAGCTCTCAAACCAGTGGAGCTATTATATTAAAATTTTTTCTAAGAATAGACTTGGTGGACCCCTTGAATTGACATTATTTTCAGGGGAGGAGGTGTAAGGGGGAAGGCGGGGTAAGCGTTTTAGACGAAAAATTTAGGTTTCTAGATCTCAGGAACCGCTTGTGTTAGGAGGCTGAAATATAGAATTTCTATAGAGCTTTGATAATGGACCCATTTGCAAAAAAAAAAACAGATATGGGTGAAGGGGTGTGGGAGTGGAAGGGGAAGCAATGCGTCCGAAACGCAAAAAAGTCGAGATCGACACATTCTAAAATCCATATCTCCTAAACCGTTAATAGCAAGCAATTAAAACTTAACAAATATCTGTAGTTATACTAGGAGAATAGACTGAAACAAAATTTTTGGGTGGGGGTAGTGACGTACGGGGGTGGGGGTTGAAATACTTAACATTACAATATCTCCCAAACCAGTGGCACCAGAAAAACAAAATTTGGTTTGGATACAAAGCTTGATAAATAAAGATTGCTCAAAGTAAAATCTTTGAAGGGGGCGGGGGAGTACGTAAGTGGAGGGGATAAGAATTTTTCAAAAATAACACGTTTCATATCTCAATAACAGTGTAAGATGGTTGCTTCAAATTTTTACCAGAAATAGGCCTAATAGAACCCTAGTAGGGAAAAAAAGTTTGGGGGTGTGGGTGTAGAGGGTGAGGGTGGGGAAGGGTGAGAAAGAAAAAGTTCCGATGCTTATATCTTAAGAATCTATAATGATAGGAAGCTGAAACTTGGTATTTAGATAGAGCTATAGTAGTGGCATGGTGGAAAAATAAATTTTTTTTTAGGGGTAGTATGGTACGGTGGTGGGGGGTGTTTTTCCTAACTTTAGAACGGCTTATGCTGTTAAGTTGAAACTCGGTACGTATATGTAAATTAACTAGAAAAGTAATTCTGATAAAAAAAAATTTGAATATTCATTGGCGTTCAGAAGGGGGGGGCAAAAAAAAATATCGGTTAGTATAAAATGCACATATTTTCACGATTTTCGTCATATCTACTAGGTCTTTCGAAATATTGAATTCAATTTTTTTCTACGGATTCTTCATGTCAATACCTAGAATGTGTTTTCAAGATTTTTTGAAATTCGACCCCTAAGAGGGTGTAAACTGGTTGTATACTTTTTCATGAATTCCACCATGTTTCTCAGGTCTGATCAGATATCGAATATCTTTTCACTTCCTCAGGCTTGTTTAATAATCACCTATTTTTAAGTTTTGTTTTTTTCAACCTCTAGACCGCATCCCGGAATATGACCCAATTATTTAATTCATATGTTACACCCTTTTCTAACCGCTTCCCGAACTTTTTGTTAGGTTTTCAGTCACATAGTAACATACACCGCATCCCCGAATTGAACGCGTTCTGAACTTCTGCCGGAAAAATAATACAGTTGCGCCCAGACTGTTGGCAGATTTTTATACCTTACATTTGTTTAAAATCTGACTACTACCTGTCTAGCTGAGCCTTCTTAAGTCAATTTATTATCTATATTTAATACATGAATTACTATGATAAAGAAAGTCCTTAAGTTAGCCTTATTATTATTATAAACTGACTAGTAGAGTCAAACATATTTAGCTGAACTTAATTAAGTTAGTCTTTATTAGTATTATAACGTGACTAGTGGAGTCAACCATATGTAGCTGAGCTAGCTTAACTCAACCTTTATAAGTATTATAACCTATTTAATATGAATTACTCTGAAAAAAGACAAAATACCTGAGCCTGTCTAAGTTAGCCCTTATTATTAGGAACCTGACTGGTAGAATCAAACTTATATAGCTGAACTTGATCAAGTAAGTATTTGTTAGTATTATACCTAACATTTATTAAAAATCTGAATCTATCATATCTAGCTGAGCAGCCTTCATTGATATTATATCTTACATCTAACTAGTAAAGTCCACGATTGTAGCGGCAAATAAAAACACACTGACTAATTTGATTTGTTATTTATTCAAAGAAAAATAGATTCGCGTCGCGTTTCGTTTTTATTGGTTTCTTTTTTCAACTGGTGTCGTTCACGTCCAAACTTGAACTGAACTCCGAATTGCGTTTTAAAAAACGGTCGGTTTTTCGTTTGGAAGCGTTCGGTTTTTTAACATCCGTTTGGAAGCGTTCGGTTTTTGACATCCTCGGGCCCAGGTGAATCCTTCTGCGAAGAAGATTCGCGATATTCTAAGGCGGCTAGCCTCACTGCGGGACGTAGAAGAAGTCCTTGACGGGTCATCACTTCGGCTGTTCGAACTTGTCCATCTTTAGCGGGGAATACTTGGGTCACTCGTCCTTTGAGCCACTGGCCCCGTGGCTGATTAGGATCGCAGACGATGACTAACTGATCAGATCGTGTAACCTCCTGTCTCCACTTCGGACGGCATATAAGACGTGGCAGATACTCAAGCATCCATCGTTTCCAAAGTCGATCCTTCAAGTTTTGGGCTATGCGCCATTGCTTGCGCAGACATACTTTCTCGTTGATGTTACTTGGTGTTTGTGTGGAGTTCAAACAACCCAAAAGAAAATGGTTCGGTGTTAAGGGTTCGTCTTCATCTAGTGTTGTTTGCACGTCCGTCAACGGTCTACTGTTTATAATGTTTTCAGACTCAATTAACGCGCTTCTGAATGTCTCCAATCTTGGAGCTTCCTCTTTGAAAACTCGGCTTAACAGTCGCTTAACGCATTGTATCAAGCGCTCCCAACATCCACCGGCATGTGGATTAGCAGGGCAATTGAATACCCATTCGATGTTCTCTGTTGACATAGTCTGGTGAATTAAATCTAAATCGAAGATTCGATTCTCCTTCCGAAGTTCTTTTTGCGCCCCAATAAAATTTGTTCCGTTATCGCTTCGCATTCTTACTGGGGTTCCTCGACGATTCATGAAATTCCTTAGGCATAAAAGGAATGAGTCCGTTGACAAATCGTCTGCTATCTCGATGTGTACGGCACGGGTTGTAAGGCACGTGAAAAGAGCAACCCATTTCTTTTCTCGACGTCGTCCTATAGCCACAAAAAATGGCCCACAATAGTCCACTCCACTATAGGTGAACGGACGAACATATGGCGTGATACGATCAGGCGGCAATTGTCCCATGAGTGGTACTTGAGGTTTTGCCTTTAAGTATTGGCAAGTTGGACAGGCTTTCTTCACCCTTTTTAGAACAGACCGTATTCGTGGAATCCAAAATTTCTGGCGAATTTCGTTGATGATCAGATGATCGTTTTGGTGATGACGTTTCATGTGATGATAACTCACGATAAGGCTGGTGATATAATGATCCTGCGGTAATATTATTTTATTTCGAGCACTAAATGGCAAACAGCTGGCAGCGTCGATTCGTCCTTTCACCCTCATAACTCCATCCTGATCCAAATATGGCGTCAATTGAAATATGTCGCTTGTTTTTGAGACACATTCTTTGCCTACTAAGGCAGAAGCTTCTTTCATAAAGCACGTAGCTTGTACTTCGCGGCAAATTACATTCTCCGCACACGAAATCTCGCTGGCTGTCAATTCGTCTGCAAGGCGGTGGCTTATATTTTTCACATTATGTATAAATCGTAATATCCAAGCTGTAATCCGCAAAACTTTCATATACGAAGAGTATCTCGTGTATTCAATTATTAATTTGGATTTCGTTTTTATCAGCAGGAATGGCTTGGCAATATCTTGCACAGTGTAGTCGTCCGGAGTATCGATGATTCCTGTAGGCCACAATTCCTTATCATATCTTAAAAATTCCGGTCCTTTTATCCACCTGGAACTGCTATCAGCACTCGACGGTAGCGTGGCCCTAGTAGCTTCATCAGCGACATTTAATTTACTTGATAACCATTTCCACTGACTAGGCGTTGAGACTGATAAAATTTCTGCTATTCGACAAGAAACGAACTGTTTGTATTGCCTGGTTGTCGAATGTACCCATTGTATGACGGTTTTATTGTCACACCAAAAAACAATATCCATTAGTTTGACTTCCAAGCATTTTCTTATTGACTCCGAAAGATGGCATCCCAAAATAGCTGCTTGGAGTTCTAGTCTCGGAATGGTCATTCCTTTTATTGGAGCACATCTGCTCTTGGCGGCAACGAGAGCGATGTGAATCTGTTGTCCCTTTTGACATCTCAAATAGGCGACCGCGGCGTAGGCACTGGAGCTGGCGTCGGCAAATACATGTAGTTGAATGTCATCTGGTTCGAAGAACAGCGGCAAATAACATCTTGGTACGGAAAAATGTATAACATCTTGAAAACGTGTCCACCAAGCTTTCCATTGTTCATTCAGGTGGTCCGGCAATGGATCATCCCAACCGATATCTGCTTTCCATGTCGCTCTCATGATCAATTTTGAGTAGGTCGTATAGTTGGCTAATATACCAAAGGGATCGTATACGGACATTATAATTCCCAGAAGTTCTCTCTTTGTCGGCGGTCGATATTTTTCCAAAACTTCTCGTGGTATTTTGTGAAACTTAAACCTGTATTGAAGGGTGTCGTCTGTAGTATTCCAAAATAACCCCAATACTTTTTCTGTTGTCGTTCCTCGATCCAAATTTATCCCTCCTCGATTGCCGCTAGTTCCGTCTTTATTCAATACATTTTGCAGTCGCTGACTATTCGAGACGAAATTTCGAAGAACAAACCCAGCTTTTGAATTTATTTTGATGGCTTCTTTAACGGTGGCTTCTCCTGCATTTTCATCATGAAAACTCGCTACTAAGTCATCCACGTATGTTTTATTTATAACAACTGAAGCTCCATTTGGCATTATGGCGGCGTAATCCATGGCATTCTTGTTTTTAATATATTCGGCACAGCAAGGTGAACATATGGCTCCGAAAATCATTGACGTCATTGCATATATCTGAATTGGTTCGTTTTGTTTACCTTGTCTCCATAAAAATTTCTGAGCATTCTGATCTGCCTCCCGGATTCGAACTTGCGGAAACATCTCCATGATGTCTCCGGCGACGGCTATTGATCCCTGACGAAATTGAAACAAAATAGTCTGAAGCGGCTTGGCGTGCTCAGGACCTTTAATTAAAACGGAGTTAAGCGATGTTTCACTTGTTCTTGCTGCGGCATCAAAAACGATTCGAAGTTTTTCCGGCTTATTTGGATTGACGACTCCAAAATGGGGAAGGTACCAGGTCCGGTTGTCTTCTACCTTCGTCTCCTCCATGGTCAGCTTTCTCGCATATCCTTTCTCTATGTACTTATTAATTTCGCCGATGTACCTCTCTGCATACTGGCTGTCACTATTCATTCATTTCTCGACTTTTATCAGTCGGTTTCTGGCCATGTCATAACTTGGCGGCAAATGGATCTCGTCACTACACCAAAGCAATCCTGTTTCATAGCGATCTCCAATCCTTTTAGTGGTATCTTCCAAAATTTTAACGGCACGTCGATCTTCGTCTGATTTCATCTCGATGTCAGTACTGCGGACTCCGAAATTTTCAACTGAAAAATATTCACTAACGAGTTTATTAATATCCTTCAGTGGCAGAGTTTTGGTGATGTGAAGAACAGTGGGATCAGCCCGGGAAACCTGATCGCTCGGCCCATAGGCAATCCATCCTAGTTTGGTCTTTATGGCGATTGGCTGATGGCATCCGTTCTCAACGACTCTTTCGCTGACTCCCAGGAAGGCGTTATCCAGTCCCAATAAAATTTTTGGTTGGACTTGATAGTAGTTTGAAATCGGTAACGCTGACATATGCTTGTACTTCTCCTTGCGTAGGGTTTGCGCGGGTAGGTTCAAACTAACGATAGTGTGCACTCTCTTTAGAGTAAAGGTTGGTGCCGATATATATTCTCTTCCAATTTCGACGCTCACTTTTCTTGATTGTTCTGTTTTCCGTTCGTTTCCAAACCACTGCAATGTGAGTGGAAATTCCTGTCCATTTAGTCCTAATTTGCAGGCAATATCGGCTTCAATTAAAGATATTGATGAGCCCTCGTCCAACATGGCATATACCTCAACACTTCCCGAAGGTCCAGACAGCACAACTGGTACCTCTTTGAATAGGGTGACGTCTTCAACATTTGGGCGACAATTCAATACGTGGGCGTCAGAATTAGACTGAATTGGTCTGGGCGATTCTATGTCATTATTATGTAATATCTTGTGATGCATTCGTTGACATCCGTTCACAGAACAACGTTGCTTTTTTCGACAACTGAAGAGATTGTGTCCTCTTCGCAGGCAGCTAAAACATAAATGCTTACTTTTTACGATTTTCCACTTGTCGTCGGTTGACAGAGCCACAAATGTCTTGCAATCTTCGAGAATATGTCGTTTGCGAAGTACGTTGACTGGTGGCAGCATTTGTTTGCATTACACTGACGACATTTGCTAGCTGTCTTAGCCATTCTGCGAATTTGTCCACAGTTGGGAAGGACGGCAGGCAAACAGCATATCTAGCCCACTCGTACTGCTTGGACGGCGGCAATTTGCGAACTAGCTCATCCAATAAAGTGCCATTCATCAAATGATGTTCACACCCGGCGGATCTAAAGAGTGCCACCATATTTCGGAGCTGATTAGACAGAGCTAGCACCTCGTCAATGCGCGCTTCACTCATCGCGGGTATTTGATTCACTTTTTCAATTTGCGAACGCACGAGCATGTCAGGACGACCGAAATTAAACTCTAGTTCTTGCATCACTTCTGGTACATTGTCCGGAAAGATCAATAACGACACTACAGCACTTTTCGCGGCACCGTATAAAGCTTTGTTTAGTCTTATTATGTTTTGTCGATTCGCGTAATTGAACTCCCGTGTACTGTCAATAAACGAAGTTTTAAATAACGGCCACTCTTCCGGTTTGCCATCAAATTTCGGCAAATCGAAAAGTTGTTGACGTTCGGGCATATTGTATAACAGTCCGCAATTGACGTTTTGTGCGGGTTCTGCAGTAGGCTGCATTATCGTCGGGAATGTATATGACGTCGGTGAAGTTGTATATAACGACGGCGGTACTGGTGCTGGCTTACTCACACCCGGCAATGTCACATTCGGCTCGGCAGAATATGATGGTGGTTGAGTAGGTAGCGTTCTACTCATACACGGCAGCGTCGTTTTAGGCTCGGAAAAATCTGATGGCGGTTGTGTAGGTAGCGTTCTACTCATACACGGCAGAGTCTGTTTGGTCCATGGGGGAATTTGTATGCGTGTGCGTAGCGTGGGTTGCGGTAAATATGGGGCGTCTACTGGTTGCGTTAGCGGAGCACCTGATGCTTCGCCGGCCTTTAATGCAATTTCGGCACGCAAATCCTCCATATTTGCGGTTGTTTCTCGTCGAATGTCTTCAAACGCAGTTTGAAGAGCCGACATACCCGACATGATTGCTGTCATTTGGTCATTAATTTGACAAAGTGGCACTCGTCTAAAAGGAGTGCTAGCGGCAGATTCCGGATGTGCTTCTTCCTCTCCGAGGGCTTCTGCGTCGGCGTCAACATCCCTTTTCCTTGTCTTTCTTTTCGGCATTGTCCCGGCACTTACTATGGACGACTGGCAGAAAAAAACTTACGACTTGGCTGCAAGTTTTCACGGCACTAGTTTTTACAATAAAAAACAATGTAGCGGCAAATAAAAACACACTGACTAATTTGATTTGTTATTTATTCAAAGAAAAATAGATTCGCGTCGCGTTTCGTTTTTATTGGTTTCTTTTTTCAACTGGTGTCGTTCACGTCCAAACTTGAACTGAACTCCGAATTGCGTTTTAAAAAACGGTCGGTTTTTCGTTTGGAAGCGTTCGGTTTTTTAACATCCGTTTGGAAGCGTTCGGTTTTTGACAACGATATTTATCTGAGTTTGTTTTTATTAGTATAGAATTATTACTTAAATTTAATATGAAATACTCTGATGAAGACAACTAGCTGAGCCTGTTTAATTTTGTCATTATTTTTACTATACCTTAAGAATCTGAGTCAACGATATCTAACTAAACACGTTTAAGTTAAGCTGTATTTAGAATGAATTACTCTGATAAAGGTTTAAATAAGCCTAGTATTATAACCCATATTTATATGAACTACTTTGATCATGACAATTATCTAAGCCTGTTTACTCAACCTTTCTTAGTATTATACCTTACATTTATTAAGACTCTGTCTGTATAAGTATAGTATTATAATCTATATTTAATATGAAATACTTAGATGGAGACAATTAGCTGAGCCTATTTTACTTTGTCTTTAAGATTACTATACCTTAAGAATCTGAGTCAACGATATCTAACTGAGCACGTTTAAGTTAACCTATATTTAGAATGAATTACTCTGATAAAGGTTCAGCCTGTTTAAGTAAGCTTTATTATTATTATAACTTGACTGCTAGAGTTCAACATATTTAGCAGAACCTCATTAAATCAGCCTAGTATTATAGCTTAAGAATGTGCGTCAACCATATGTAGCTGAGCAGCCTTTATTAGTATTATAACCTATATTTAATTACTCTGAAAAAAGACAAAATAGCAGAATCCCATCTAAGTTAGTCTTTATTATTAGGAACCAGCTGGTAGAATCAAACACATATAGCTAAACCTGATCAAGTTAGTTTTTGTTAGTATTATACCTAATATTTATTAAGAATCTGAATATACCATATCTAGCTGAGCAGCCTTCATTGATATTATGCCCTTCATCTGACTAGTAAAGTCCACGATATCTATCTGAGTCTGTTTTTATTAGTATAGTATTATAACCTATATTTAATACGAAATACTCTGATGAAGACAATTAGCTGAGCCTGTTTAACTTTTTCTTTATTATTACTATACCTTAAGAATCTGAGTCAAATAAACCTCCGCTCCCCGCTAGCCTAAGACCTGACTGATAGAGTCAAATGGCTGAACCTGATGAAGTTAGTCATTTTTATATAATATTATTAAGAATCTGAGTCAACCATATCTAACTGAGTCTGTTTTAATTCAGTCTTCCTTATTATTATCTATATTTTAATTACTCTGATAAAGGCAATTAGCTAAGTCAACCTTGTTATTATCACACTGTAGGAAACTGAGACAAACAGCTGAACCTAATTGATTTGGTATTTCTTAGTATTATACCTTAAGAAACTGAGTCAATAATATCAAACTGAGCAGTCTTTATTATTACCTATATTACTATGTGAAAGGCAATTAGCTGAGCTTGTTATTATCACACCGAACATTGATTGGGAACCTGAGTCCAATAACTAAAATTCACCTTTACATGTATTATACAGATAGCCTAAGATTCCCTAAGCCCCCCGCTAAGTTTCGGATAGCCTAAGTCTCTCGCTAGCCTAAGCCCCCCGCTACCCTAAGTTTCGGATAGCCTAAGTCTCTCGCTAGCCTAAGCCCCCCGCTAGCCTAAGTTTCGGATAGCCTAAGTCCCTCGCTAGCCTAAGCCTCTCGCTAGCCTAAGTTTCGGATAACCTAAGCCCCCCCCTAGCCTAAGTTTCAGATAGCCTAAGTCCCCCGCTTCCCGCTTGCCTAAGTTTTTGTTTGGCCTAAGTCCCCGCTCCCCGCTAGCCTAAGTTTTCGTTTAGCCTAAGTACCCGCTCCCCACTAACCTATGTTTCAGGTAGTCTAAGTCCCTGGCAACAACCGCGAAAAAAGCTCAAAACCCCAAAAAAAACTCCCAATTTTATGCAAAAAAAGAAAAACGCCCAGTTTTATGCAACGGGAAACGAAAAAAAAAACCTAAAGCTCTGGGGGAGTGAATTCCTTATCAGCCTCATACAAGACTATGACGTCATCCATACAAAAGCTTCCTCCCTTCCTCCCTTGAGCCAGAGTCCTTATATTCACACTACTCACGTTATCATGGCGCACAGAAAAACCGTCCGCAAAAGAACTATCAGAGAAACTATTCATGATAGTGGTAAGCTTGGAGTCTGATTGTGTACACTTTTTTGTAAGTTTTGACGAGTCGTGTTGGATAATATTACAACTTGATTGAATCTTGTCCAGCTGAGATCCATAGTCACGAAACTCTTCAACACATTCACTCAAGTTAATTACGTTATCAACAAGATTATTGATTTCGTTCGCGATGAATGTATAAACACTTTTAAGGTCCTCTATTGCAGTGTTGCTCGAGTCAATTCGCAATGATGCAATTTTTAAAAGTCTCAATACATGACATGGCTTGATAGCACAACACTCACTACATGTAAAGCTCTGGGATGATGTTATACAGTCAGTATGAAAACTGCGTTCACAAATTCCATCGCAAATAATGATATTATTGTCACCTTAGTGGAAACACCACATAACTCATTAGAAAGTAGCGAAGACATATCAAATATAATTTTAATTTCCGTTAAGAGTTGAGATAGGGCAGAAAAACATCAAATATGCGTCAATGACGATGGAGAAAATATTATAAATGTTAAGAATAAAAACAAAAAAAAAATTTTTTTTTTAGAGTCGACTGAGACTAGGTCAAGGTAAAATTTATTAATGGGCCACTGATCATATAAATCGAAAGTCCTCGAAAACGACACAGTAAGCGGTTCGTGCTACAAAAGAAACGGAAACGTAAGCGCAATATGACAATAATAACGCACAACACCGAGCAAATTATCGATATTTATATTGTTGATATTGTTACGGAATATTAAACTATGTGTGGAAATTGAATAAAATAAAGACGCGGAGCTAAACGATAACAGGTCCGTACTGTTCGAATGCGAATCAATTAGTGTAAGATAGATGCTTCAAATTTTTAACAGAAGTAGGCCCAATATAGGCCTAGTAGGGAAAAAAAATTGGAGGTGGAGTGTAGAGGGTGAGGGTGGGGAAGGGTGTGAAGGAAAAAGTTCCGATGTTTATATCTTAACACGTTGAATGCCATGGGGGTGACCGGCACAGAAATTTTGACCCTTTAAATAGCATTGTCAGAATTTTTGACAAAAAACGTGGCACGCAAAGTGCTAATAACCTATAGTGATATAAAGCTGAAACTTGGTATTTAGCTAGAGCTATAGTATTGGCATGGTGGAAAAATAATTTTTTTTTAGGGATAGTACGGTAAGGGGGTGGGGGGTATTTTTCCTAACTTCAGAACCAATCAACTAGAAAATAAGTATGATAAAAAAAAATTCGAATATTAATTGGTGTTCGGAAGGGGTGGGCAAAAAAAATTATTAGTAAAATTAAAATGCATGTATTTTCACGATTTTCGTCTTACTTACGTCTTTCCAAATATTGAATTCATTTTTATTCTACGAATTCTTCATATGAATACCTAGAAAGCGTTTTCAACATTTTTTGAAATTCGACCCCTAAGGGGGTGTAAAGCAGTGGCGTGGCGTGATAATTCAACAAGGGGAAGCAATTGGTTAATATCCACAATTTTTTATTATTATTCTACTTCATCATCAACTACTACATCAATTTACTGCATATTGATTGAACCTCCTCCATTAGCACACAGCAGGGATCTAGGAGGCTATTTAGCACTTTGGTGTTTAGGTTGTCAGTCGCAGTCACCTACACCTAGCTCATCATTAAACGCTTTCCGGACTTCTATCAAAAAAATTATAAAGTTTCGATCATAGTACCTACATATTGGCAGATTTTTTTTATTTTTTACGTATTTTTTGGAATAGAAGAGTCAATAGAAATAAATAATAATAATAAAATAATAAAAATTGATCTCATTAACCCTAAAAGTGTTTCAGAATTCGTTAAAAATGCTTGTATCAGAGTTTTCTTCGATTCAATATAATAATAGAAATAAAAGTGAATTAAATATCTCATTAGACCCAATATATAAAAATTCTTGAAAATGTACACAACCTTTTTACACACCCTGAGGGGTTGGATATCGAAAAATCAGAAAAAAATATTTCTAGGTGCTCGCAAAAGTAAAATTTATTTCGCATGTCCAATATAAATATATAACCAAATCATGGAAATGTGAAAAAATCCCCTTTCATGGACAATTGTTTTAGTCAACCTCTATGCTAATAAAAATCAATTTTTTTTCTTTAATTACTTCATATACATACTACGTACTAAGCTCCAACTTTCTTCTTCATAAGCCGTTTTTGAGATATAAAAAATCACCACCAATTAATTTTTTCTAGGATACCTCTTTATTAGCTCTATGTAGTAATTTTTTTACCTTTCTATGGTTTGTAGTTTTTCAAAAATAAAAATTGATGTTATTTCCTTTCCACGCCCTCCCACCATCAGCCCCTTCACTAGTTCCTCCAGAATTTGTTTTCCCAGTTAGAACTGTACTGGACCTAACTCCTGTAAAATTTCTAAGATCATATACATATGGTACGGTTTTTGAAATAGAAAAATGAAATATTTTAAAAATGGCCCCACTTTTGTGGTGTACTTCTCAGTTTTATATTCAATGAGCTTCTCCGCATATCCTATATACACAAACTAAATTATACCTTCCTGATTGATTCGAAAGATATTCTTATCCAAAGTTGTTACCCCAATTACAGTTACCCCAACCCCTACTCACCACCTTCTGATTCAAAAATTTTAGCTCTTGATTAATCTGCTACCTATTATTTCTTAAAACAACTACAAGTTTCAATCTTCTGACATCAACCATTCAGAAGATACGAATTTTAGAATGTTTCAACCTCATCTTTCAAGCACTCCGAAGAAATTGCTTTCCCTCCACTCCCACACGCCACAAACCGTATCGTAAATTCTGCAGACAGGTCCACTATCATACTTTTATATAAGTTCCGAGTTTCAGCATCCTAACACACCATAAGTGGTTCCTGTGATCTAAAAACTAAATTAAATATGTACAATTGAACTATTTACCACAATTCAATTCAAAACTTCAATCAAAATTCAATTCCTATCCTACTCTGGTAGCACCAATTTCTGATCATATCTCTGCTCGCTGCAAGCTTCTCCGCTGCAGCCAGAATGTGTTGTACGAAGTAGAGTCACTGTATAAGAACTAACACAAACATCCACTATCTTGAGTACGGACAATGACCGCTTTTGGTACCTTTTTAGTACTCTTTAACCCTGCGAACTCCAAAGTTCGCAGGTTTCTTAAATGATATAGTTTTAGTGTGTATACGTGTAGCAGATGGATTTTGATTACCGTTTCACGGAATCGAGATACATATGTATGTCTCATGAAATGTCAACTAAATACAGCGTTTATCCACTTTAGTGGAGATAAAAATGAAAAATCGGACAACTGCAAAAAAATTTCAAATGTACTGGTTTCAAATGAAACACACATTGTCCGTACTCAAGATAATGGATGTTTGTGTTAGTTCTTATACAGTGCCTATAGTACGAAGTACGACCCGTGCAGATTGTGCAGAGATGCATAATCTGCATTGCTTCCACCGAGCTATACTACCATGCAGCGTGTGTGAGACTTTGCAGTGAGTTTACTGCGAAATGACTTCAACGCTCATACATGCATTGCTTTTCCGCGGGGTGTTTTTCTGAGTTTCTGTTCGCTTGCCGTGGTGCTGCTAAATCGGCTGTGTGCGATTTTCGCGTGTAGTTTCTTACGAACTTTTATTTAGACTGTGAAAATGTATGAAGTAAAATTTTTTTTTACGATTTTTCTGCGCGTGAACCATTTGATTACATGTACATTAGTAGTAATAGTTTGTGATTAGGCTTGTGTCTCTACAACAAAGGTTGGAAACTTAAAGCTAACAATGACTGTATTGAAATAAAATTAGATTAGCTTGAAGGAAAATGGTTAAGAAAAACGTATTTTAGATATACTATTTTTCAGCAAAGTGTAAGGGAAGCAATGCTTCCATGGACGCCACGCCACTGGTGTAAAGTGGTTGTATGCTTTTTCATTAATTGAATCGAATATCTTTCCACTTCCACGGGCTTGTTTAATAATCACCTATTTTTAAGTTTTTTCTTTTTCAACCTCTAGACCGCATCCCGGAACATGACCCAATTGTAAAATTCATATGTTACACCCTATTCTAACCGCTTCCTGAACTTTTTGGCAGGTTTTCAGTCACATAGTACCATATACCGCATCCCCGAATTGTACACGTTATGAACTTCTGCCGGAAAATTAATAAAGCTGCGCCCAGACCATTGGCAGATTTTTTATTGTTGGAAGCAAGATATGTATCCTCGCCTCGCTGCCTTCGCTTGCAATTCGATATTTATTTATTTGTTAAATTTACCAAAAACATAATGTATTTTCTATTTAATTTTTGATGAATGTTTTCACAGTACATTTCGAATTGAAAATACAAGGTTTTTCTGTGAATACTGTTAAATTTATTTTGTGTCACTGAGTTCTTAATCAAGTTTATACAGTTTGATAAAGGACTTAGTCGAGTCCGAAACGTCACACAAAATAGATTTAGCAGTATTCACAGAAAAACCTTGTATTTTCTATTCTCTATTTCTTTCCGTCATTTCTACGCATATTGTATGTGCTAAATTAGCATTACTTTCACGTTGATATCGTACAAAAAAGTGTATCAAAGGAACCCACAGCTCTAATATCTGTGCAACAACAAATGATACCCACCTATTCGAAACTACCTTAAGAATTTTATGCACTCCAACCATGGAGATATATGTAGTGGAGATGGCGAGCAGTGACTGTTTTGAAGACGGACGATTTCTCGCAAAGGACCGGCGATATTCACTATGCTACTATCATCATCTATGTTAAACTATCATGTATCATGTATGTTAAACTCCGGTATTGAAAAGGAAAAAAGCCCAACCGTTAAATACTACGCTACTATTTGCATTTCACTGCCACCGGGCATGAAACGCTCCATACAAAAACGTTCAATTAAACTTCAAAATGCTTCAAAGTGCTTTATACAGAAACGGCGTGCTGCCATCTCCGACATTTATATCTCCATGACTCCAACCGAAAAATATCTTGAAACTTCTTGGATTCAGACTGTCTTTTGGGACTATGTGCAAAAAAAGAACAAATATTTTTACCCAACGATTCCAAATGAGTAGGAAGCTTGTTTAAAGCTGCAGAGGAGCACAAGTGTAATGAGTGACAAATGGAACCCATTACTTATAACTTCCTTAGGAATCAGAGCTTTCACTCCTGACTTCTTTTCCATCATGACAGATGCCTTATCTGATGCAAATCCAACAAAATTAATTACAAATAGTTTTTTTCATCAGGGTAGCATATTTGAAACTTGAGTAGTATAAGTAATGCGGGCTTGAAAAAGTAGTAAAATGCTACTGTAGTAGCAAGTTCGGCCGCGCTGCATGGAACTAGTTCCTTGACGATGAAAATGAGGGCCTTTTTTTAGCTGATCACATATGTGCATAATACATTTGTTATAAAACCTTGATAATTTTTTATGACCCCCCCCCCCCCTCCGTTATACAATCCTGCGCACGAGCCTAGCCTTGTGAGTGACATGTAATTCGCTCTGTCTGTTGTGATGCAGATTACGCACTAATTCTCTAGCAGCGGTGGTGATCTGTTGATACGAGTTGTAATTGATTGCAACTATCGGTCGATGGTTTGAGTATTGTGCGTACGGGTATCGACAAAATACTTTAGTCCGGGCAAATAAGAGTTTACGCGACTCGATATGATTATCAAATTGCCGAACTGTTTAGTCTCTAGTATGCTCTCAATATTGAATCATTAGTGTATACATATCCTAATACTCTTATTCCTCGCTATACGGCCGCTCTTTATACGGCATTTCGAAATAACAATTTAAATGAAAAGAAAGAGCTCTAAGAAATTTGGCTTATTTATTCACCCGTATTGCGAACGTCGCGGTCACGTCACTTCGATGCCGATGCAAAGTGTCACGTCGATCGAAAAAAGCGATTGTGTAACTCCATCGACGTAACTCAATGGCATTGCCATATTGATATGCATGTATCAGCTGTGAATTGTGAATTTAAGTTCTTGTATGCCTTTGTTTACAACTATGAGGTTATTTTTTTGCAATATCAAATGCTACATTCAAATTTACGGTGCGGTTAATGCTTTTTTCTATAGTAGAAAAACTATACATGTTGTTCGGCCTATTTGTGGCTCTCACTTCTGCTTGCATCTCGTGACGGTAGTCCCAAAAAATTTTACAGTGCCGAAAATTGGAGCAATATTTCTTTAATGATTGTCGATCTACACCGCTTTTAATGACGTTACTTGTTGCAAATCCATCAAAATAAGGAATGAAACATCTTTTTGTCAAATCTATACATCCATTTTTCCATCGACGTTAATTTTCTTCGTCACGGACTCGGAATGTCATCGACGAAAAATGACGATCAAAGTGACAACTGCCGATTGCAATCGACATTCACAATCGCTTTTTCTTGCGTCGATATCAAATCGGCATCGAAGTGACGCGACGTGACAATCACAATACGGTCGATTACCTAAAATAATTGAATTGTTATACGGCGATTTACGGCCAACATTCCTGGAACGTATCTAGACCGTATAGCGAGGTATGCGAGTAATGTTAAACGTGGCTAACAAGAGGGGTTCAATTAATACGCTGTACATTTTTAGGAAGTATGTATATGAACATTGTAGTAAATTTTTGAAATCAACCAATTGCTTCCCTTAGTTGAATTGCCACGCCACGCCACTGAGAAAGCACTATCCTTATAAAGCTTAAGTTTAAAGCCTCAGTTATAATGGTTCCGATCCGATCCGGCAACGTCGGAAGGGAAAAATTTCTAGGCACAATGATTCCGTTCCGACATGCATCAAAGCCACACTATCGAGGTGTAATTTTGATTTTTAGTGTGGCGAAGGAGGTCGTGAAATTCAATAATTCACCGCTTAAAGTCGGAACGGATAGAAGTTCAAAGTTTACCGGAATGATTGTGACTGGGCTTTCCGAAATTCCCTTTAGATGTGTGTCAGATGGAGAAACTCAACACTCTCCGTTTTCCGGATCGGATCGGATCGGATCGGAACCATTATAACTAAGGCTGACAACTGGCATCGAAGTAACGTGACGTGACACTCACAATTCTGTCAGCTAGCAGACCTAAAAGTACTGTACATCGCATATTGACTGAAAATTTGGACATTCGCCAGAGATAGTTCTCTCGGATTATTTTCTTTTTTCAAACTTAAAAAAATGGCTCAAGGATAAAAGATTTTACAACTGAGAAGAGGTTGAATCTGGTGTTGACGGTTATTTTGAAGAGCTCGACAGCTCTCACCGTTATAAGAGGGAAATCGGAGCTATCCAACATTGGGAAGTGTATCTTCCTAAAAGGAGACTATCAGGCTTATCCTGCACCTACTTATTTTCTAGTTGATTGGTTCTCATGACTTATGAAAATAAGTGTTTTTTCAAAATATATATTACGCAAATATATAAAACTAGCCGCGTACCGCAGCTATGCTCGCTACGCTCACGTTGTTCCATCGCCTCTGTTACTCCCATTTATCCATTGGTCCTGTTTCTCCCGTTGATACATTACTTCCGTTTCGAATACACTTTTTCAGCTCAAGAAACTGGAGACATTAAAGCCATTTTTCATTTTTCACTTTTTACTATTCATTTTTATCTTCTAAGTTTTAATTTTTTATTTTTAATTTTTAGTTTTTCACTTTCTTTTTTTCTTTTTTCATGTTTCATTTCTCATTTTTCACTTTTCATTTTTCATTTTTAGTTTCCATTTTTCAGTTTTCAGTTGATTGTTCGGGGCATTTGTGCACGTATTTACGCTACATATTCCGCCATGCCTGTGTGTTTACCGTGCTCCTGCTCGTGATCCGTTCGTCGTACGAAAAACTGGTTTATATCTACGAAACTTTGAGGAATCCTCTACAACTTTACCATGTAAATATGTCACCTATTTTTAATAAAAATGGTCCAAAAGTTAAAAAAAAAATCTGCCAACAGTCTGGGCGCAACTTTATTATTTTTCCGGGAGAAGTTTGGAACGTGTTTAATTCGGGGATGCGGTGTATGTTACTATGTGACTGAAAACCTAACAAAAAGTTCGGGAAACGGTTAGAATAGAGTGTAATATATGAATTATATAATTGGGTCATATTCCGGGATGCAGTCTAGAGGTTGGAAAAGAAAATAACTTAAAAAAAGGTGATTATTAAACAAGCTCGTGGAAGTGAAAAGATATTCGATATCTGATCAGACCTGAGAGATATGGTAAAATTTATGAAAAAATATACAACCACTTTACACCTCCTTAGGGGTCGAATTTCAAAAAATCTTGAAAACGCTTTCTAGGTATTTATATGAAGAATTCGTAGAATAAAAATGAATTCAATATTTGGAAAGACCTAGTAGATATGACGAAAATCGTGAAAACATATGCATTTTATATATACTGAAATTTTTTTCTGCCCCCCCTTCTGAACCCCAATGAATATTGAAATTTTTTTTTATCACAATTACTTTTCTAGTTCATTTACATATACGTACCGAGTTTCAACTTTCTAGCATAAGCGTTCAAAAGTTAAGAAAAAAACCCCCCACCCTCGCACCACGCTACCCCTAAAAAAAAATTATTTTTCCACTATGCTACTAATATAGTTCTATCTAAATACGAAGTTTAAGGTTTATATCATTACAAGTTCTTAAGATATAAGCATCGGAACTTTTTCCTTCTCACCCTTCCCCACCCTCACCCTCTACACCCCCACCTTTAAATTTATTTTTCCCTACTAGGGTTCTATTGGGCCTAGTTCTAGTTAAAATTTGAACCATCTATCTGACACTGTTATTGAGTTATGAAAAGTGATATTTTTGAAAAATTCTTATCCCTTCCACTTCTATGCTCCCCCGCCCCCTCAAAGATTTTACTTTGAGCAATCTTTAATTATCAAGCTTTATACCCAAACCGAATTTTGTTTTTCTGGTGCAATTGGTTTGTGAGATATCGTAATCTTTACTATTTCAACCCCCACCCTCGCACGCCACCACCCCCACTAAAAAATCTTTGGTTTATCTACTCTCCTAGTATAACTACAGATATTTGTTAAGTTTAAATTGCTTGCTATTAATGGTTTAGGAGATATAGATTTTAGAATCTATAGGTCTCGACTTTTTTGCATTTCGGACGCATTGCTTCCCCCTCCACTCCCACACCCCTTCACCCATATCATAAATTTTTTTTGCAAATGGGTCCACTATCAAAGCTTTATAGAAATTCCAAGTTTCAGTCTCCTAACATAAGCGATTGCTGAGATCTGGAAACCAAAATTTTTCGTCTAAAACGCTTCCCCCACCTTCCCCCTCACACCCCCACCCCTGAAAATAATGTCAATTCAAGGGGTCTACCCAGTCTATTCCTAGAAAAAATTTTAATTTAATAACTTCACTGGTTTGAGAGCTAGGAGCCTTCAAAGGATTTTGGCGGTCGACGTACGGCGTACGGCGTACGGCGGACAGACGGAGTGAAAATTTTTATTGCTTTTTTCGTGTCTACTAGTCATGAAATGTACACAAAAAAATTTTGAGGGTAGCTAATTTTTTTTTTTTGAAAATCAATAACAATACTGTATTGTTACTAATAAAGTAACTGGGACAATCTCCTAATTTTTTACACTTTACGCTTATTATTAGCAATAAATAATTATTTTACAAAAAAGTTGTTCAGATATAAATTCGGTTCTTACCATTTTTAGCGAGAAACGCAAAATACGGCTATAAATCGACAAAACAGAAAATTCAAAATTTCGGGCGCACACCATCGAATTTTGGTCTAAAACTGTGATTCCCTGTTCTACATCATTGGAACCTAACTACGCCAAGACATTTCGCCTTCCATTTAATTCCGATATTTACTGAAATGTTGTCTAAAATTATCAGACTATATTGACGGATTTTTAATATCAGTATAATTAACCACTCTTGCTGTTCTCTTTGAATACAACCTAAGATATAAAAAAATTCCAATGAAATAAAATGTCTTATACTATACATATGGTATATGTGCATTAGACTGTTTCAAAAAAAAACGATATTTTTTTTTTTTCCGGCCATATCGAAAATAGTTAGTGTTTCATATCTAAAAAATCATACTCTAAACCCAGCTATGTTGCTTGAACACAGAACCAGCGCATTTGGAAATACGATTCCTCATGGTTTTTAAACGCAGAAATCTTTTCATTCCGGTTTTATCTATTTATCTCACTGTGAGATTTATTCGTATTCGCCTAGTTCGCATTGCATACTACTGCAATTTGACAGCGTGGTCATACAGTGTAAATTGTAAGTGTAATAAATTTATGTTGATTTGTCATAAGTGCGTAATGATTAAATATGAATATGCCTTTCAACCCACTGGGACTTCTGAACAGTCGAATTTAGCGATTTGGTTCTAGGGACCATTTTTGTAGCTCATGAAATTCTCTATAAGAAAATATGTTTTTTTTATTTTTATCAGCGAAGAAAAACAAGATAAATAGATAAAACCGGAATGAAAAGATTTCTACGTTTAAAATACATGGGGAATCGTATTTCCAAATGCGCTGGTTCTGTGTTCAAGCAACATAGCTGGGTTTAGAGTATGATTTTTTAGATATGAAACACTAACTATTTTCGATATGGCCGGAAAAAAAAAAATATCGTTTTTTTTTGAAACAGTCTAATGTGCATATGTACACTTACCTTACCTCTATTACCTATAATATTGATATAATGTTTTAAATGAACAATAAATAATAATTTCGATGACAAGAAGGTGTGCGATTACTTACTTTTCTTATCGCAGTTAATAACCAACTGTTGCAGGCAGCTAGCTCAGTCAGCATCAACCTGTCAAAGCCTATTAACTGTTGAAAGTATGGTGTCTCTCCATTAGTTAGCAATGACGCGAGTTGTCCAAACGAACTTATTCTCGGTTAATTTATTTTTATTGGTAGAATTCAATTCAAAATAATTAGATACAACCATTTAAATGTCTACTGATTTGTTTATAGTTTTACCAGTAGGTATTTTTGTGGCTCTTATACTACTTGTGATAATGGTGAGTTCTTTACACTAGCTGCACAGACTAGTTCAGCCGAAACTATGTTCATTTTGTGAAAAAAGTTCGTAGTTAAGATAATATTTATTCTTTTGTACTTTTAAAATTATTTATGATTCACTAGGTGGGTGACTCAAAAATTAGTTATAGCTCACTAGGTATTTAAAATTTAAAATCAGTTGTAGTAACTATAAAAATAATTTCATTATTTCCTATCGAAGTTCTTTGGCAAAATAATCTATAGAATCCAAGTGATATCTTCATGTTATCTAGAATTAACACATTATTAATCTTTTTTTTTTTAGATGGATAGATAAATTTATTCTCTATTTTTTTTTTAATTTCAACAAATTAATTTCAACAGGTGCTGGCTCTTCATATCAAAAGTAGTATTCCCATAATAAATAATTGTCTTGTATAATTCCCTGCTTTTGCGTATGGTCTTGTAGTTTAATATTGGCACTCGGCTACGACCATACTGAACATTTTTTTATTATGGCTAATAAGCTTGACTAAAAAACTAAAAGCAAAAAAAAAAAATTTCAGTCCGTTTGTTTGCCGTTCGCAAAATTTTTCATATGAGTAGAACAGTTTTGTATTTTCAAAATTTTATTAATCTCTCATCTTAAAGTTTATAGTCTTAAGAATATTTTTCTGTAAATTTCATATTGAAATTCCAATAATTGTGGAAATGATGGGCAATTAACCGGGATGGGCCCTTCGTGAATTCTCTATATAGCACGTCATTCAAACGCGATTATCTCGAAACATATTTTTCAAAAGCGGTTCCCAAAATCTTCGGAAAACGGCTGAGCCGATTACTTCCAAAATTTCACACATTATTCTTGAATATGTACTCCCCTTCGCTACGTAGGTTTTTTTTTATCTTATTTACTTTTTTTTATCAAGCGAGAAAGGTAAAAATAATTGAGGTTAAAAACTGAAAATAAAGTTCAATCGGCCCAAATCCCCGACGTAGCGAAGGGCATCATACTTTTCATTTTCAGAATCATTTTGAAATTTTTATTTTGGATCAACCGCCTGCATGGCGGACATTGTTTGTGCCGACCCTGACAGCAGAGCCCCTGGTTGATGTATATTTATAAAAAAAAATTATTATCGAATAAAACCAATCTGAATAAAATCGAGCAAAGAGTTTTTGAAATAATAAGTTCTAAAATTCACCTAATTTTTCAGCTTTCTACTCATATAAGCCCCCTTAAGTTGAAATATTTTTATGGATAGACTGAGAGGTGGCTTAAAGGAACCACCCATAGAGCTACTGGAAACGACAAGCCACTGGTTTTGTATGTCATTATATGTATGTCATGTATATTACCTACAAAAGTTTCATATATGTGTATGAGTTACGATTAATATTTTGGAAGAAATACATATCGCATAATAATTAAATATTTAAAAAGGCAGTGCCACTTTTATACAAAACGAAGAACATGTTTGAACTGAAAGAATTTAATAACTGTTTTACTTTATTATTTTAATAATTAAGTATTGTGATTGAAAAAAAATTGTCTACCCTCAAAATTTTTATTTTCACGTTTCATAACTAGTAGACGCGAAAAAAGCAATAAAAATTTTCAGTCCGTCTGTCCGCCGTACGCAAGATCGTTTGGAGGCTCGTAGCTGCCAAACGCTTTGAGATATTAAATTGAAATTTTTTTAACGAATAGACGGGGTAGGCGCCTTGAAGTGACCAAATTTTTAGGGGTGGGGGTGTGAGGGGGAAGTGTTTTAGACCGAAAATTTTGGTTTCCAGATCTCAGTAACCCCTAATGTTAGGAAGCTGAAACTTGGAATTTCTATAGAGCTCTGATAGTAGACCCATTTGCAGAAAAATTGTCAATATTGATCAAGGGGTGTGGGAGTGGGGGGAAATGTAATGCGTCCGAAACCCAAAAAAGGCGAGATAGACACATTCTAAAATCCATATCTCCTAAACCGTTAATGGCACACTATTCAAACTTAACAAATATTTGTAGTTATACTAGGAGAATAGAATGAAGAAAAATTTTGGGTGGGGGAAGTTGTGTGAAAAACTTAAGATTACGATATCTCATGAACCAATTGCTCTGGAAAAATAAAATTTGGTTTGGGTATAAAGGTTGACAAATAAAGATTGATCAAAGTAAAATTTTTTAAGTGGGAGGTGGAGCATAGAAGTGGAGGGGATGAGAATTTTTCAAATCAAACACATTTCATATCTCAAAAACAGTTTAAGATAGATGCTTAGAATTTTTACCAAAAGGAGCGCTAATTAAACCCTTGTAGGGAAAAAATATATTTTCACGATTTTCGTCATATCTACTAGGTCCTTCCAAATGTTGAATTCATTTTTATTCTACGGATTCTTCGTATGAATACCTAGAAAGTGTTTTCAAGGTTTTTTGAAATTCGACCCCTAAGGGTAGTGTGGTACAAGTGGGGGTGTTTTTCCTATATATGGAACGGCTTAAGCTACAATGTTGAAACTCGGTGTGTATATGTTAATCAACTAGAAAAGTAATTGTGATAAAAAAAAATTTGAATATTCATTGGCGTTCAGAAGGGGGGGGGGGGGGCAAAAAAAATATTTGTAAATATAATAAATATAAAATGCATATATTTTCACGATTTTCGTCATATCTACTAGGTCTTTCCAAATATTGAATTCATTTTTATTCTACGGATTCTTCGTATGAATACCTAGAAAGTGTTTTCAAGGTTTTTTGAAATTCAACCCCTAAGGGTAGTCTGGTACAAGTGGGAGGTGTTTTTCCTATATATAGAACGGCTTAAGCTACAATGTTGAAACTCGGTGTGTATATCTAAATCAACTAGAAAAATAATTTTGAATAAAAAAAACGAATATCTATTGGCTTTCAGAAGGGGGGCAAAAAAAATTATCTGTGAAAATACAATGCATATTTTCCCACGATTTTCGACATATCGACATACTACCTCGTCCCAAATAATGAACTTAATTTTATTCTTTGTATTCTCCATATGAATACCAAGAAAGTGTTTTCAAGATTTTCTGAAAATTGACCCCTAAGGGGGTGTAAAGTGATTGTGTACTTTTTCATAAATTATTCCATATCTCTCAGATCCAATCAAATTTTCACTTCCATGATCTTGTTCTTTTTGATAGGTTTTCAGTCACATAGTAGCCTCCACCGCATTTCAGAATTGAACGCGTTCCTAACTTCTACCGGAAAAATAATAAAGTTACGCCCAGATTGTTGGCAGATTTTTATGTTTTATTTAAATTTTTTTATTATACTGAATGTTCAAAATGGTTCAAAATATCGTTTGGCGAGTGTTCTTTTGGTATTCATATTCTTCAACTCCAACATTACTTCTCTTGCTGCCGCATCGATCCTGGTATTTATGGTAGATCTTCCAATGTTACTACTGCCGTTGTATTGACAAGGATTTAGAGCTGAACGATTGACCACGAACCAAATATTCTCAGTTAGCCAGGTGTTTGAAAAGTGCTGGAAATTTAACATTGATGTGCCCCAGATACTTGTGGACTTCAAACAGGCATGCGCCACTATCGACAGGCGCATACTGTATAAAATAATGATGGGTTTTGGAGTTCCACCGAAACTGGTTTGCAAGAATGACAATGATCGATTCTCTGTCACAAGCCAGAGTGGAAAATTATCTGAGTTCCAGCTTTAGAACCTACAACGGACTGCCCGTTGACAAGGGAATATATCGGAGGATGGAAGCGAACCCATCGAAATTAAAAGATAAATAATGATGCTAAATAAGGCGTATTATTCGGTAATTCCAATAACTAAAAACAAAAATGTGCACAGAAAAACAATGCTTAAACCATAGACAAATTATACATATGTATGTAGATGTCCATTCCTTTACAAAAAATTCTTCCTATGGAAAGTGATCTCGAGAAATTCTTTCAAATGAACCTAAACTACCTAACATGTGTGTGTGAGTCCATGTCTCTCTGCAGAGTTGCGGCCGATGATCGTAAAAGCACGAAGCCTCTCTCTTCAACACGATATTGTCTGAACTCTACAATAACAATTTTGCTTAACCGAAATTTAAGAAATGTTTTATTGCCCTGAAACTATGTGTTCGAAGGAAGTAGGTGTGCGAAAAATAACATTTTAGAAGATGTTTTCGTAGCAGAAAAGTGCAGGTGATACAGATTGTTTTTATAATAGCATCACATATCCCAAGAACTATTTTAAAAAGGATCTTAGAATTTAGACAGGAAGTAGACTCAATATCTGCAGACATATTTTTAGTGTAGAAAGCAAAACATGTTGATTTGAATATCTGCAGATTCATTCAAGTATTAAAAATAAGTATACTAGAAAGTTTAAACCATACATGTAATATGGTACTTATAGTAGAAAACTAATATCAATGAAAATAAATCTATGTAGATTTCCGTTGAAGTACAGAGGTGGAATAACAAATTATGTGGTTAAAAAGGAGTTGAATACATAATGGTATATCGTAGGTTAATACAAAGTTTTATTTCTTATAAATATACAATAGTAAAATCAAAGGAAATTAAATTAAAATATACAAATAAATATAATAATAGAAATTAGAAGACACACATATACACACATACATATGCATATTCTAAAATTTAGTTATTGCCTTAGTATTTTTAGTTTTCTATTTGAACTAAAATAAGTTTGTTGTTGGGAGATAGTTTTATCAATCTTCCATTTACAGTTTTTCTGTACCAAAACTAGAATAAAATATTGAAGAATTTTTTGTCTATGCAAATAACAATCATCCTCTCTATTGTACCACACAGGAAAACGTTTAATACATAATTTGCATATTTCATTAATTAAATTAATTATCCACAATAATCGGCATTATTGGAGAGAGTGTGCGATGCTTCTTGCAGTATATTGTCAATAACAGTATCATTTGCAGTTACTAAATATTGCAAAGAATTTAAATCATTTGAATCATTAGTATTAGCCGAAATATTACTTTCGTTATGAAATGTTGAAGAATCATCGAGAATAGCGTCCCAATCCATATCAAGCATTTGATCAGTATCTTCCTCACAATTTGCGAAAATAGAAGAATTGATAAATTTCACTGATAATACTCGTCCTAACAGGTCGTTAAATTCTGATAATGTGGGAGCAGCTTTTTCTCTGATCTGATTTTACTAAATAGATTTTCAACGGGATCTGAGCTTACGTCTTGGGCAAAAATATTCCCAATTATTGAAATGGCTAAATACATCTTCCGCCAACTCCAAAATGCCTTGAATAGTCTGCATAGAAGTGTTAATGCAATTAATTTTGATTCCTTTTTTTGGAACAATGAAACTACATTTTGATAAATAAGATAGTGCTTCGAATAATATATTTTGCGGTAGATTATTGATGGTCAGTGCACAATTGTAGGGATTTTTTATATAGCGCATTTTACTATTGCAGCTGTCAAATAATCTATTTAGAAATTCTATCAATTGGACGGTTGGATTTATATTTTCCATAACTTCTTTACTAAACATTCCTAACTGATTGATGGTTTTCATACCCGCAATTGTACTGGCACTAAATATTTGTACTGCGTACTTCACCTTCATTTTATCGAGCGTATTGGGGAGTTTTGGACATACTCTTCTTGATGATTTTGGTCAAAGTTATAAAGTTCCTGTATAACCGCCCATTTGGCTATTCCCTTATTCTCAATTTGTAAATCATACTTCATGAGGTTGTTTCTGAATGTTTTTAAAATATGCGGAATATCATATAAACAGAATTTTTTTTTATTATTCTTAAAAAAGTATGGCTTGTCTGACGAAACACCTAAATTTTTGTAAAGCTTTTGATTTGTAGTTGCTTGATCACAAGAGAGAGCTTTAACAATTAATCCTAAGTCTTCACATATAATTATATTTTCATCAACAAGAGTATGTAAAATGTCTACAGGTACACCCTTTTCTGAAGCTGAATATGATATAACTTGTGTCTAAGAGTCGCAAAGACTCCTTGCCATAAAAACCATTACATAGTTTGCGAGTTTGGGTAGCCTTTCTACTTTCCACATCCGAAGTCAACATAACCGTCAATCTTATCGTGATGAATATTATATTTCAAACCTTTTTAAATTTTGATTTCATCAAATATTATACAAACGTTTCTCGACTTTTCAGTTAATTTGTCAACTGATATTTTAATAAAATTTAAAAGCTTATCATTTTTGCCGGGTGTGAAATTTTTTATCGGTAACCATTTATATAGAGAGCTTAAAGAAGGAATATGAAAATTAAACTTGTCCCTTAAAAATTGATAAACTGAACTCCTGTAACTTTTGTGCTCCACCTTACCCCTCCTCCGACCTCACAACTCACTACCCATGAAGATACCACTCGTAGGAGTATCATCCAATCTACCTATTAACAAAATTTTTACTGAATATCTCTACGGGCTTGTGAGCTACGCGCAAACAATCGTACCCTTAAGGAACTTTATTATTTTTCCGATAAAAGCTCGGAACGCGTTCAATTCTAAGATGCGGTGTAGGGTACTATGTGACTGAAAAACTTAATATGATCATACTCCAGGATGCGGTCTAGGGGTTGAAAAAGGGAAAAACCTAAAAATAGGTGATTATTAAACATATTCGATACCTGAGAGATATGAAGGAATTTATGAAAAAATAAATACCAAGTTTCACCTTTTTATCATTATAGGTTCTTAAGATATAAACATTGGAACTTTTTCCTTTTCACCCTCCTCCACCCTCACCCTCTACACCCACATCCCCATAAAAAAATTTCTCTGCTAGGGTTCTATTGGGTCTACGCTTGTTAAAAAATTTGAGCATCTATCTTATACTGTTCTTGAGATATGAAAAGTGATTTTTTTGAAAATTTCTTATCCCCCCCATTCCGTGTGTCACAACCCCCTTAAAAAATTTTACTTTAAGCAATCTTTATTTGTCGACCTTTCTACTCGAACCGAATTTCATTTTTCTAGTGCAATTGGTTCGTAAGATATCGTAATCTAAAGTTTTTCACCCCCACCCCCGTACGCCGCTACCTTACCAATCTTTTCAATCCTTTCTCCTGGTATAGGAACAGATATTTGTTAAGTTTTAAGTTCGTGCCATCAACGGTTTAGGAGATATGGATTTTAGAATGTGTCGATCTCGCATTTTTGCGTTTCGGACGAATTAATTTCCCCCAGCTCTCACACCCCTTCACCCATTTCAACAATTTTTTTTTGCACATGGGTTTACTATCGAAGTTCTAAAGAAATTCTAAGTTTCAGCTTCCTAGCATAAGCGGTTGCTGAGATCTAGAAACCAAAATCCTCCCCCTCCCCGCTCATACCCAAACCCCTCTAAACGATACCAGTCGTAGAGGTTCACCCAACCTACCCACCATAAAAATTTCATGATAATACCTCAACGGGTTTGGGAGCTACGCGTCTTCAAACAATTTGGCGTACGGCGTACAGACGGAAATTTTTTTTTATTGCTTTTTTGGGGTCTACTAGTCCAAAAACGTAAAAATACAAAATTTCAGGGTAGCAAATTTTTTTGAAATTTCAGGTCGATCACAATACCTTATTATTAAAAAAACTTAAAGTAAAACAACTCACATTTCGTGTGATCGCAGCCAACATTCATAATCGACATAGGCGCGCCGTGGCCTAAAATCTGGCAGGGGCCAGGGCCCGAATGGCTCAGAACATACGACTCTTTCCGAAAGGCTCACAGGCTTTTCATACAAGTTCGTCCTTTTGGTGTTTACAGATTGGGTAATCGTACGAATGATTAGTCTTAGGCTACGACTTTGAAATGTTAATACGCTGTTTTTCCAATGATGATTTGATTTGATCAATTTCTTAACAGGCATAAGGATAAATTGTCTTTAAGAAAACCGATGGGAACATCATACTCGTATGCTTGTGACCATGGATTTAATAGCGAAGTAGTTAAAAAAATGTTTGACATCTAAGTACACTAATACGTGTAAGCACATACAATTTGACACGGCCAAGTGCACATGAAAACCTATTTTTACTTTCTTTTATAGCAAGCACAATTCGACCCATTAACCATTTCAGTAAAGAGGGATTCCCCGAAAATCAGACGTTTTTGGCGTTGGTCGTCATGTTTAAATCGAATCACTCGTTGTCATTTCTAACATATGTGAGTTTATGTCATGTCCGTTTGCGAAATGAGAAAATTGTATTTTTTCCGGCTAATACGACAGCCTTTATACAACCATTGGACGATGGTATTATAATATTTACTTTTAAAGTACAGATATTATCGACAACAAATATCAGACAATTCTGGCACTGGAATAAGGATTTCTCCAATTCTTTGGAAAATCTTTAGACGTCAAAAGCCCGTTCCTACGATCGTCAGCTGCGTTTTAACCGGAACTTTAACTGACAGATTTTCATACAAAACTTCCAGTTTAAGTTCCGGCTAGAATTTAACTGACGAGAAAGATCTTGGTAGTTAGTTTCACCAACAATAACTAAAAATTGTTTTCGCAAAGCTGGATTTACTTACAAACCTTTGCAGGAATTCCATGATAACGTAGAGGAAATGATTGAATTTCCTGTACCCGAGGATCAAAAGAAATGGATAATATGTGTTTTATAAGCCTTGAAACCTAGAGGCCTAGCTCACATAGGGCACATTTACAACACACTTGAATTAATACACTGAGAGTTGTCAGCACTTTACTTAGCACTTTGTCTCAAGAATGAAAAACCAAAAATGATCGTATTTCGTTTCATTTCTGCTGGACTAAAGACACACACCGGGACATGCACGACGAAAATCTGCCTTGATCAAAAAGTTCCCGGAATAACCACTGTGTGGCGCTTTTATTGTTCCGATTTGAGTTCTGTTTTTTTTATTAAGTTGGTACATCTGTCGTTGACATTCCTTCTAAATCTTAGCGTCATAGCTAGACATTTGCAAAAGTTACGTAGCCAAGAGTACATCTATCTCTGTGTGTCCCTGCGATTTTTCCATTTCGTCCTCTCGGCTGCTGAAACGCGTTCCCCGTAGTGTTTTTTTTTAACTTGATTAACCAGAAAGAAGTCACAGGGAGCCAAATCAGGTGAATTCGGTGGCTGTTGGATGGTATTTGTTGCTTTTTTCGTTAAAAAATTACGAATAACGATGGCACTGTGCGACGGTGCGTTATCATGGTGCAAAATCCACGAGTTTTCTGCCTAAAATTCTAGTCTCTTTAAGCGAATTGCTTCACGCAAACGTCTCATAACGCCCAAATAATACTCTTTGTTTACTGTCTGGCCTTCTGGCAAAAACTCATGATGCACTACACCGTTGTAATCCATGGAAACCGTGAGCATTCTTCTTCGAATCACGACCACTTTTGAACCGCTCGTGCCACTGGAAAACGACCGTTTTCTTTAGAGAATCGTTGCCGGAACACTTTTCCAACATTTCCAACGTCCGCGCACCATTTAATACGTTTTTTACTCAAAATTTAATACAAGTTCATGTTGTTGCAAATTTAAATCCATTTCTAAAATTGTAAAAAATCGCCAACACACACAGAGATAGATGTGCTCTTGGCTACGTAACTTTTGCAAATATCAAGCTATGACGCTAAGATTTAGAGGGAATGTCAACAACAGATGTACCAACTTACCAAAAAAACACAGAACTCAAATCGGAAAAATATCCGGGAACTTTTTGACCAAGGATGTATATCGGCCGTATCTTTTCAACAATGAGGAAAGAGATGCGAAACAGTCACGCACACAATGGATAACCTTATGGATTTTTTGCCTTTTCATATCTGTTGTCGACAAATTAAGTGAAGAAATCGCCAAGCTTTTCATGGTTTCCGCTCATAATTGTTTCGATTCGACATCTACCTTTGTAGTGGGGGTGTAGTGGAAACATGGTATAAGATGCATCTTCTTCATTTCAGTGTTGGCCTTCCTCCAAACTTTTCCTGGTCCATCGCAACCAAACATATTGAAGCGACTTTCATCCGTAAAAAGTACAGTTTTCCATAATTCGAAGTCCTTTAGATGCATTTTAGCGAAATCAAGTCGCTCTTGCCGATTTACTGTAGATATAAACGGTTTCATCCTTGCGATTCGTCCATGATAGCCAGCAGATCCTAATGTTCTTCGCACGGATTTAGGATGTAAGACTTTACCGAAGTCATTCTGAATATATTTCGCCAGTTCAGGTGCACTTATCTTAGGATTTTTTCTCACTTTTTCTAAAACTGATCGAGTATTACGCTCACTTAGCACTCTAGGTCGCCCAGATCTTGGCTTATTATCGATCCTGCCAGTTAATATAAATTTTTTTTACAATGCTTGGACGGTGGGACGACTCACTTTAACTATTCCGGTGATTTCGCCCAAGGATTTTCCTTCCTGTCACAATCTAACAACTAAAAGGCGTATATCCTTCGAAATTTCTTTTCTAGAGTTCATTTTTCCACTAATTTCAATGCAATCGCTTGTCGAAACTAACTCTAAACAAATATAGTGATAATTATACAAAAAGGCAATCCAATCAACAGTTTTCAAATTTCGGAGAAATGACAGTTAAGAAAATGCAATTCGTTGAATTAATTTTGCTGTATGTAGACTTCTATGGTGAGCTCATTGCTCTTTTTTTCGTTTTTCTAAAGAAATAACGAATTCTTTTGGTATTTTTTGTATCTTTATTGTTTGTTTCATATTATTGCATATTCTAGTTGTTTTGATTTGAATCTAGTTTTTGTTGTTTTCTTTATATAATATAATTAAGGGGTGTATGTAGACTTTTGTGACTGAGTGTATGTAGAATGTTAAAGTTTTCGCAAAAGTGGTGTCCGAGTCATTTTTGAAAGTTCATATCTCTGGTAATTATATACTTATGCATATGAAAAAAATCACTAGCAACATTTTTTTTTAATAATCGATAACAATACTTTATTATTAAAATAGTAAAGTAAAATCGCGAATATCAGAATCAGCAACAATAATTAAAATCACGAATATTTAATTTCGATAACAGTCAAATAAAAATTTAGGAAAAGATATTATCGTGTATAAATAATTGCATTAAACTTATTGTTATTCAATAAAAAGTGTTTTTTATAACCACGATAAACGTAGCCGTTCGTCAACTCTCAACTTTCCGTAGCCCGTCGTAGTTAGCCTCAAAATCGAGAAGTGACTTTTTTATCTCTAAAACATCGAATGGTTACTTGATCTGACCGAACTGAATTAAAATAAGTTTAAAAATAGTTTTTAGTTGTTCGCTGCGTCGTATGCACGAATACGAACGCTTTTTGGAAAATTTGATATATATTTAAAACTCAAACTAACGCAGAGAGTGAACAGTTATCTGACTTTATGATTTATTGGAGGGGTCAAGCTGCGCCGTGCTACCACATTCTTCTTTGTATCAGACTCAAGCATAATCATACGGAATCCTAAGAGCAGCAGAGGTCGATCATGAGTCCGTGGAACAGTGTTACCGTGAGGAGGTTTTTTGAATTAGCAATATCTGCTACCTTTTTCAAAAGAGATCTAGTATAAACTGAAGTTTAATAATTATAAAATAGATAATGATTACATTCTTGTGCTGTTTTCAATTTGATTTTCGAGAATTATCAGCAGTCAGCTCACTGCAACATCACACCGACAGTGAACCTTTTAGCCTTTCTTACTCTTACACACATGACCATAGCCGCTAACCCCTCCGGTACGAATCTATTCTAATTTATGTATATATATCTATATATTTTTTATATTATTATTTTAATAATACAGTATTGTTATCGATTAGTAAAAAAAAAATATGTTGATATGAATTTTTTTTTTCACGTTTCATAACTAGTAGACACGAAAAAAGTAACAAAAATTTTCAGTCCGTCTGTCTGCCGTACGCTGTACGAAAAATCGTTTGAAGGCTCGTAGCTCCCAAACGCTTTGAGATATTAAATTGAATTTTTTTTTACGAATAGACGGGGTAGGCTCTTTGAAGGAACCAAATTTTTAGTGGTGGGGTGTGAAAAAAGGAGGGGGAAGCGTTTTAGACGTAGAATTTTGGTTTCTAGATTTCAGCAAAAGCTTATGATAGGAAGCTGAAACTTGGAATCTCTGTAGAGCTCTGATACTAGACCCATTTGCATAAAAATTGTCAATATTAATTAAGGGGTGTGGTAGTGGGGGGGGGGGAATAATGAGGTCGAAACTCAAAAAAGCCGAGATAGACACATTATAAAATCCATATCTCCTAATCCGTTAATGGCACACTATTCAAACTTAAGAAATATTTGTAGCTATACTAGGAGGAAAGACTGAAAACAAATTTTTGAGCGGGGCCAGTGTCGGGTGAAAAACTTTAAATTTCAACCCTAAATGTTATAGTAATAGTTTTTAATGCTTACTTTAAAATTCTGTAATTCTAATAGAATTTTTTATTTGGTCTGGTAGCTCATTGAATAATTTGATTCCAGCGTAAGAATAGTGATTTTGCACCAAATTAGTTCTCCTCCGCGGCAATAAAAGTTCATGGAATGTTCCCCCACGAGTATGGTTGCTGTTACGTTTAATATCTCCCCTTTTGTAGCTCCTTGTAAATTTGTATACTAGCGATAACATTGAATATTTTATCAATATCGAGGACATTTATCATAGAGTATACTTTTTCTGTGCTATACTCGTATCTACGCGGTTTCTTCAGTAATATATCTAGTACCATGTTTTGTGCAATTTTTAACGGTTTTAATGCAGTTATTGTAGCCCCTCCCCAAGTAATTGAACCCTAATAAGGAAAAAAATTTGGTGATGTGGGTGTAGAGGGTGGGGAGGTCGAAATGGAAAAAGTTCAGATGTTTATATCTTAAGAACCTATATAAACCTTAAATTTGGTATTTAGATAGAGCTATAGTAGCGGCATGTTGGAAACAATTTTTTTAGGTGTAGTATGGTACGGGGGTAAGAAGTGTTTTTCCTAACTATAGAACAGCTTACGCTAGAAAGTTGAAACTTGGTGTGTATATGTAAATGAACTAGAAAAGCAACTTTTTTGGAAAACAATCGAATATCCACACCCAAAAAAATTTCCTATTAAAATCAATTATTTTCATGTATTTTCAACCAGTTTTACCCTATGTTTTTGAGCTAATGTGGCGAGTATGGTACTCTTGTTAACGTTTCGCCACTGTCGTTTTCAGTTTAGTTTATTAAATCAAAGTAATCATTGAGTTTCCGAAAATCATGAAAAATAATTGATAGTCGGAGAAAATTCAGTTCAACTTAATATTTGAATCTGATGACACTAAAAATATAATAAAAATAGTTGATTAATAAAATGTTATAAAAACGAATGTGCATATGTAACGTGTTATAATTTAATAAAATAAATTATAAGGTTTCTTTCGATTAAAATATGAATAATTTAAAATTATAAAAAGTGCAATCAATTTATTTACAAGCTCTTATTTAAGAGATAATAATTCATCTAAATTAATTTATGATTTATTAAATGTAAGGAAGGATCCTTACACTAATTATTATTCTATCTCAGAAAACATGAAAAATATTGTTAAAAGAACAAGGTTACAGAATATTTAAACTGAAAGTGAACATGTTTGGACTAACATAACACTACTTACTATTTTAACATGGTAGAATGTGTACATATTAGTTTGGTCATGTTATAAGAATATTTTGACAATAAGCAGAAAAACGAAAATTCGTATTGGAATACCATATTCGTTCGGTCATGTGCAATGTCTACAGCGCCTTAAATATCGTTATGTGAGCCGTTTATTTTTAAAGTCCGTTTTTGAAAAAACTACGATCATGATAATTATAGATAAAACTTACTACGATCTTTTAATCTGTAAGCAATTTGTAGTAAAAAGATTATTTTTTTACAAATGACAAAACTTTATTGAATAAACATAACATAAATTTAATTTCTTAATTAACAATAAAATTTCATACTTGTACACATAATTAGATAACTAACTATAACTAACTATTTATATATAGGTAATATGTCTGTAGGTACATCAAAATTTTTTAGCTCGTATTACTCTTCTTTTATTGGGAAGATCGTAAATATGGATAGGGGGCCCTTCAAGTTCATACAAATTTATAAAAAAAAGGAATTGGTAGCTTTTCCTACAACAAAAGATTGAATATGTTCATCAAAGTATTGGATTTCGTATTCTTTTCCTATTATATAGAAAACATTATTTATTAAAATAAACTCAATAATTTCAAACAATTTTTTTTTAGAACATAAAAACCCGTTTTATATAGCTTATTTCTAAAATGGAACTCATTGGAAAACATAAATTTTCAATTTTCAATAAAAACTATTTGTGTGCTGTGATTTCGAAAATAGTACTTTGCATGTATATTGCATTCAGTCTGGTGGAATGCTCTTATTTCATCTTCATCAAGGGAGTTACAAAATATTGTATTCGCAAATCTCAACTGCGATTTGATTGCTAGGGTGTAAGGTATATTTTTCCGAGAGGTTACGGTTCTTAAGTTCCTTGTGCTTGGCTTGGATGTTTTAGTGACCCGGATCTTAGAATAACAGATGGATAGTGAACTAGAAAATGGAAAAAGCAATTTTTTCAATTCATCACTATCATTTAAACTACCACTTGGTTGACACGGCACTTAACTCGTAAATGAAATTATTAATTATGTCGTCACTTTCAGTTATTTTACTTTTGTAATAATATTATTTTTAACTTTAGAACTCTAAAAACGACTTTCTCCCTAGCTCTGCGACTCTGAAACTACGAAATTTCGCGAAACTATGCCTCCGATTTAGGAAAAAGTCAAATCAACTGGAAAATCATGTCGTTTTAACGAGACAAATTTTAGTTCAAACAGTTTCTGCTGGTAAAATCTATAGGTTTATTCGAATCAAATTTTCTTACTTCACTTTAGTTTTTCATATTGACAAGAAAAACATGTTAAATTAAAATTGAGACTGTAAGAAAGGAACCATAAACATGTTTCTAGAATCATATCGACTGCTCAATCTGATTTAATTTAATGAAATGTTTTTCCATGTCTAATAAAAAAAATCAGTCTGGGCGCAACTGTACTATTTTTCCGGCAGAAGTTCAGAACGCGTTCAATTCGGGGATGCGGTGTATGTTACTATGTGACTGAAAACCTAACAAAAAGTTCGGGAAGCGGTTAGAAAAGGGTGTAACATTTGAATTAAATAATTGGGTCATATTCCGGAATGCGGTCTAGAGGTTGAAAAAAACAAAACTTAAAAATAGGTGATTATTAAACAAGCCTGGGGAAGTGAAAAGATATTCGATATCTGATCAGACCTGAGAAACATGGTGGAATTCATGAAAAAGTATACAACCAGCTTACACCCTCTTAGGGGTCGAATTTCAAAAAATCTTGAAAACACGTTCTAGGTATTCACATGAAGAATCCGTAGAAAAAAAATGAACTCAATATTTCGAAAGACCTAGTAGATATGACGAAAATCGTGAAAATATATGCATTTTATACTAACCGATATTTTTTTTTGCCCCCCCCCCCCTTCTGAACGCCAATGAATATTCAAATTTTTTTTTATCAGAATTACTTTTCTAGTTAATTTACATATACGTACCGAGTTCCAACTTAACAGCATAAGCCGTTCTAAAGTTAGGAAAAACACCCCCCACCACCGTACCATACTACCCCTAAAAAAATTTTATTTTTCCACCATGCCACTACTATAGCTCTATCTAAATACCAAGTTTCAGCTTCCTATCATTATAGATTCTTAAGATATAAGCATCGGAACTTTTTCTTTCTCACCCTTCCCCACCCTCACCCTCTACACCCACACCCCCAAACTTTTTTTCCCTACTAGAATTCTATTAGGCCTACTTCTGGTAAAAACTTGAAGCAACCATCTTACACTGTTATTGAGATATGAAACGTGTTATTTTTGAAAAATTCTTATCCCCTCCACTTACGTACTCCCCCGCCCCCTTCAAAGATTTTACTTTGAGCAATCTTTATTTATCAAGCTTTGTATCCAAACCGAATTTTATTTTTCTGGTGCCACTGGTTTGGGAGACATTGTTATGTTAAGTATTTCAACCCCCACCCCCGTACGTTACTACCCCCACCCAAAAATTTTGATTCAATCTATTCTCCTAGTATAACTACAGATATTTGTTAAGTTTTAATTGCTTGCTATTAACGGTTTAGGAGATATGGATTTTAGAATGTGTCGATCTCGACTTTTTTGCGTTTCGGACGCATTGCTTCCCCCTCCACTCCCACACCCCTTCACCCATATCTGTTTTTTTTTTGCAAATGGGTCCATTATCAAAGCTCTATAGAAATCCTAAGTTTCAGCCTCCTAACACAAGCGGTTCCTGAGATCTAGAAACCTAAATTTTTCGTCAAAAAACGCTTACCCCGCCTTCCCCCTTACACCTCCTCCCCTGAAAATAATGTCAATTCTAGGGGTCCACCAAGTCTATTCTTAGAAAAAATTTTAATTTAATAGCTCCACTGGTTTGAGAGCTACGAGCCTTCAAAGATTTTGGGGCGGTCGACGTACGGCGTACGGGGTACGGCGTACGGGGTACGGCGTACGGGGTACGGCGTACAGACGGAGTGAAAATTTTTATTGCTTTTTTCGCGTCTACTAGTCATGAAACGTGGACAAAAAAATTTTGAGGGCAGCAAATTTTTTTTTTTTAAAAATCGATAGCAATACCGTATTATAAATAATACAGTAAAATCCATTTATCCCTTTTACAAGGCTTAAATATTAAAACAACAATTATATAATTGGTTAAACATTTTTTTAATCAATTCAAGTAGAATTTGATCAATTTAATAGGTTTTTAGTAGCATGTTCAAATAACCAGTCAATCTATTTTAACAGACACAATTTTTTTTTTGGTGCATTGGCGTTCAGAAGGGGTGCAAAAATTATGATCAGAGAAAATAGAATGCATATTTTTCCATGATTTTCATCATATCTACTAGGTCTTCCATGATATTGAATTCATTTTTATTCCACGGATTCTTCATATGACTACCTAGAAAGTTTTTTCACGATTTTTGAAATTCGACACCTAAGAGGGTGTAAAGTTATTATATACTTTTTTATGAATTATTTCATATCTCTCAGATATCGAATATAGCCTAGTATCCAGATCGAGAGAAATTTCGCTAATTTCTGACTGCGCTCATTCCGCTGTGAATTTAGTTCGTAAACGTTATCGAAAGATGTCGTTTGATAAAACACAAAAAAAACAACAATTTATTTTAAATTTAAAATCAGTTCATTTTATATAAGAAATATTCAATATTTTCTTTCGAAATAATGTGTTCGAATTGGCAATACGTGAGAAGGACAATGTTTTGTCGACCAGACAGGGCACAAAACATTGTTGCTGTATGTTGTTTTCTCCATAATTTTTTGATGTAATTATGCTGATGCATTCGATGACAAGGGTAAAGTTTTCGAGAGTGAGTGCAGAGAACGGATTTCGAATGGCATTAATTCGTCATTGGAAATCAACACTGAACGTCCATCAAAATAAAAAAATCTATAAGGGATTTCGTAATGCAGTAGGTAATAAAATTTCAAAACGAGACAAAACGTCAAAATTGAAGTGAAACTACGATACACACTCATTTCGCTGCGGAATCATTGATCAGCGCCATCTGTTTGAAAACTTGAAGCAAAAAAAATAATTTCTTTTGAACTGGATACTAGCAAGCGAAATGAAAGCGAAATGAAAGCAAAAAAATTGTTCACTTGCATTTCGTTCGGTTTTTTTTGTATGTGTTTTTTGATTTCACTCTATCTGGATACTAGACTTTACTTTTGACTTCCACTGGCTCACTGGCGTAGGAACGGGGGGGGGGGGTTTTGACGATAACCCAATAACCATATAATTGCAATTTTTGTTTCTATCTCATTTTTTTGTTAGTTATTGTATGTGAAAGACTTCGCAAAAATGGTATCTGAGTCCTCTGCAAAAATTCATATCGCTGGTACTTAGTCTTTATCGTAGAAAAGGCCCGTGCGCACGGGGGGGGTTCAAACCCCCCCCCCCCCCCATTGGCCTATTTTCATAGGGAAGTGAGGACCTTTTTTTTTTTTTATGTCATCACATTTAGTATGGGGGAGCATGATAAACCCCCCCCCCCCCCCCCATCATACATTCCTGCGCACGGGCCTGTCGTAGAATAATAAAGTCGGGCTTACTTTAAAATGCAAGTTTGTCGCAATATAAAAAAAATACGAATAAAAATTATCCTTGGAAGTTTTTTCTCAAGGATAACTATTCTGTCCTTTAGCCTTGAATAATTCAATCGCGATTAACTTGGGATCTCAAGAGGATTGAGGTCAAAAAATCTAAGAAAATCAGTGGTTATCAATTCAGGCTAGTTTAGTTTAAGAACTAAGATAACAATATTAGGCTTTTTTGACTTCGATCCCCTTGAGATCCCAAGCTAATTTTTTGGTGTTTTGAAAAACAAAAAATTAAAGATATACATTTTAAGATATTCAAGGATAAAGGACAAAATCGTTATCCTTGAAAAGGAAATTTTATTTCAATTATTTTTCTCATTTGTTCTTCAAGTACATAAATTTTCAAAAGAATCCGAGATGGTAAGATGGCAAGATGACGATTCTTGGTGGAATGATCCATTTTACTTTATTATTTGATGAAATAAGAAAAAATTACAAAAAGACACCAAAAACGCAAAAACATTTTTAACCCGTCTGTATATCGTCCGTCTTGCGCCAAATCGTTTGAGGAGTACAATACGTCTGTATATCGTCCGTCTTGCGCCAAATCGTTTGAGGAGTACAATACGTTTTATTTATTATCGACGGATCATCGTTGATTAATTTCGTCCGTTTCGTTGCCGTCTTTTTCCAGATTAGCCTGAAGATACCTATACCTATGAACAGTGGCGTAGCTAGACATGATTTTCGGGGGGGGGGGGGGGGGGTGGGTCAGCAATTTTTTTTAATATTGTTCAATTTGAATTTTAAATTGACCAGTAAGGTTCAATATTATCTACAAGTAGTTATTAGTAGTAGTAGTAGTACATATTATATACTACAATAAAAGAAAGAGAAATTTGTAAGTAATGAAACTCTCTTTCGAGCTCTAATGATGCGATTCTCGAGATATCAAACTCGGAAGCCCTACATATTTTTACCGTATAAATTCTATCTATCTATCATTATATCTCGAGCAATTCGGAGGTATTGTTTTTTCTCACTCCCACACTCTTCACCAATATCGAAAACTTTTTGCGAACTATTCAAGTTGTATATTGTATTAAATTCAAGTTTCAGCTTTCTAGTATAACCGATTGAGAATATCTAAAATCTCCGCTTACAATTGACCACAGTCACTTAAAGAAAATCCACCTGGTTACACACTGAAAAAACTTCAGCTTACAAGGAATACAAAACGATTCCACAACCAGTTTTCGAACTGAGTGTGACTTAAGGGGGATCATCTGAGTAGAAAGCAGAAAAAAATAGGTGAATTTTAGAAACTATTATCTCAAAAACTATGAAACATATCCAACAATAATGTGTGAAATTTTTGAAGAAACCGGTTCAGCCGTTTTCCGAAGATTTTGGGAACGGTTTTTGAAAAGTATGTTTCGAGATAATCGCGTTTGAATGACGAAGAATTCACGAAGGGCCCATTCCGGTTAAATGCCCATAGATTCCACAATTATTGAAATTTTAGCATGAAATTTACATACAAAAAAAAAAATTTTTACTCAGATAATCCCCCTTAAAGTAGGGAGATGGTCTAGCACCCATGCTTTTCAACTTGGCACTAGAGAATGTCATCCGAAAAACCCTGGTCGACACTAATGGGACACTACTATTCAAGTCCACCCAATAGCTAGAACACCTCCTGTGCAACTGCCCAGCTCTCGCTAGAAGACGGCTGAAAGCTCTGGGTGCTTCGAACTTCGCAAACCTTAAAGAAGTCTCTTTTAACAGCATGCAGAGATGGCTGAGGTCTAAAAATTCAAATGATGGCCGAAATCTAAGAATTCAAATGATGGCTGAGGTCTAAGAATTTAAATGATGGCTGAGGTCTAGGAATTCAAATGATGGCTGAGGTCTAGGAATTCAAATGATGGCTGAGGTCTAGGAATTCAAATGATGGCTGAGGTCTAGGAATTCAAATGATGGCTGAGGTCTAGGAATTTAAAAGATGGCTGAGGTCTAGGAATTCAAATGATGGCTGAGGTCTAGGAATGGAAATGATGGCTGAGGTCTAGGAATTGAAATGATGGCTGAGGTCTAGGAATTCAAATGATGGCTGAGGTGATAACCTCATTTGAATTCTTACACCTCCATCAGCCATCAGCCATGATGGCTGAGCATCATTTGCATTCTTAGAACTCAGCCATCATTTGAATTCTTAGACCTCAGCCATCATTTGAATTTCTAGACCTCAGCCATCATTTGAATTCCTAGACCTCAGCCATCATTTGAATTCTTAGACCTCAGCCATCATTTGAATTCCTAGACCTCAGCCATTATTTGAATTCTTAGACCTCAGCCATCATTTGAATTCTTAGACCTCAGCCATCATTTGAATTCATAGACCTCAGCTATCATTTGAATTCTTAGACCTCAGCCTAGTATAATTTGGAGAGTATAGATAATTTCATATATAGTATTTTGAGACTAATCTAGAAAAAAATGGCTACGAAACGGACAAAATCAATCGACGATGATTCATCGATAGCAAATAAAACGTATTATACTCGGTTAAGGAAGATAGCAAAGCTATCCTAAAACTTAGCTACTGGAGGACGAGGTCTTTAAATCGAGACGGTTTGAGGTGAAGAATTTAGGAGACCAGGATTTAGGATCTCAAGGGGATCGGGGTCAACAAAATTTAATATTATTATTAAGAACTACACTAATCTTAATTGAGAATCACAGATTTTCTTAAATTTTTTTATAGTAATAGTTTTTAATGCTTACTTTAAAATTCTGTAATTCTAATAGAATTTTTTATTTGGTCTGGTAGCTCATTGAATAATTTGATTCCAGCGTAAGAATAGTGATTTTGCACCAAATTAGTTCTCCTCCGCGGCAATAAAAGTTCATGGAATGTTCCCCCACGAGTATGGTTGCTGTTACGTTTAATATCTCCCCTTTTGTAGCTCCTTGTAAATTTGTATACTAGCGATAACATTGAATATTTTATCAATATCGAGGACATTTATCATAGAGTATACTTTTTCTGTGCTATACTCGTATCTACGCGGTTTCTTCAGTAATATATCTAGTACCATGTTTTGTGCAATTTTTAACGGTTTTAATGCAGTTATTGTAGCCCCTCCCCAAGTAATTGAACCCTAATAAGGAAAAAAATTTGGTGATGTGGGTGTAGAGGGTGGGGAGGTCGAAATGGAAAAAGTTCAGATGTTTATATCTTAAGAACCTATATAAACCTTAAATTTGGTATTTAGATAGAGCTATAGTAGCGGCATGTTGGAAACAATTTTTTTAGGTGTAGTATGGTACGGGGGTAAGAAGTGTTTTTCCTAACTATAGAACGGCTTACGCTAGAAAGTTGAAACTTGGTGTGTATATGTAAATGAACTAGAAAAGCAACTTTTTTGGAAAACAATCGAATATCCACACCCAAAAAAATTTCCTATTAAAATCAATTATTTTCATGTATTTTCAACCAGTTTTACCCTATGTTTTTGAGCTAATGTGGCGAGTATGGTACTCTTGTTAACGTTTCGCCGCTGTCGTTTTCAGTTTAGTTTATTAAATCAAAGTAATCATTGAGTTTCCGAAAATCATGAAAAATAATTGATAGTCGGAGAAAATTCAGTTCAACTTAATATTTGAATCTGATGACACTAAAAATATAATAAAAATAGTTGATTAATAAAATGTTATAAAAACGAATGTGCATATGTAACGTGTTATAATTTAATAAAATAAATTATAAGGTTTCTTTCGATTAAAATATGAATAATTTAAAATCATAAAAAGTGCAATCAATTTATTTACAAGCTCTTATTTAAGAGATAATAATTCATCTAAATTAATTTGTGATTTATTAAATGTAAGGAAGGATCCTTAGGTAGGTAGGTACACGTGGCTGTCCGTGAGAACACGGACACACTTAGACCTAAAAGGTCCGTTGTGGCACCACAGGATCTTCGACTCCGGTCCTACTCGTCGAACCATTTAGAGCTTATAATAAAGCGTTGGATTCTCGCGACCTCCATTGTGGCAAGTTCACCAAGACAGTTGAAGAAGTACGCTCCGAGATGAGCTTTCCTTCTGACGGACAGAGCTGGACAAGTGCAGAGAAGGTGAAGGACTGTCTCAGGAAGGATCCTTACACTAATTATTATTCTATCTCAGAAAACATGAAAAATATTGTTAAAAGAACAAGGTTACAGAATATTTAAACTGAAAGTGAACATGATTGGACTAACATAACACTACTTACTATTTTAACATGGTAGCATGTGAACATATTAGTTTGGTCATGTTATAAGAATATTTTGACAATAAGCAGAAAAACGAAAATTCGTATTGGAATACCATATTCGTTCGGTCATGTGCAATGTCTACAGCGCCTTAGATATCGTTATGTGAGCCGTTTATTTTTAAAGTCCGTTTTTGAAAAAAACTACGATCATGATAATTATAGATAAAACTTACTACGATCTTTTAATCTGTAAGCAATTTGTAGTAAAAAGATTATTTTTTTACAAATGACAAAACTATATTGAATAAACATAAATTTAATTTCTTAATTAACAATAAAATTTCATACTTGTACACATAATTAGATAACTAACTATAACTAACTATTTATATATAGGTAATATGTCTGTAGGTACATCAAAATTTTTTAGCTCGTATTACTCTTCTTTTATTGGGAAGATCGTAAATATGGATAGGGGGCCCTTCAAGTTCATACAAATTTATAAAAAAAAGGAATTGGTAGCTTTTCCTACAACAAAAGATTGAATATGTTCATCAAAGTATTGGATTTCGTATTCTTTTCCTATTATATAGAAAACATTATTTATTAAAATAAACTCAATAATTTCAAACAATTTTTTTTTAGAACATAAAAACCCGTTTTATATAGCTTATTTCTAAAATGGAACTCATTGGAAAACATAAATTTTCAATTTTCAATAAAAACTATTTGTGTGCTGTGATTTCGAAAATAGTACTTTGCATGTATATTGCATTCAGTCTGGTGGAATGCTCTTATTTCATCTTCATCAAGGGAGTTACAAAATATTGTATTCGCAAATCTCAACTGCGATTTGATTGCTAGGGTGTAAGGTATATTTTTCCGAGAGGTTACGGTTCTTAAGTTCCTTGTGCTTGGCTTGGATGTTTTAGTGACCCGGATCTTAGAATAACGGATGGATAGTGAACTAGAAAATGGAAAAAGCAATTTTTTCAATTCATCACTATCATTTAAACTACCACTTGGTTGACACGGCACTTAACTCGTAAATGAAATTATTAATTATGTCGTCACTTTCAGTTATTTTACTTTTGTAATAATATTATTTTTAACTTTAGAACTCTAAAAACGACTTTCTCCCTAGCTCTGCGACTCTGAAACTACGAAATTTCGCGAAACTATGCCTCCGATTTAGGAAAAAGTCAAATCAACTGGAAAATCATGTCGTTTTAACGAGACAAATTTTAGTTCAAACAGTTTCTGCTGGTAAAATCTATAGGTTTATTCGAATCAAATTTTCTTACTTCACTTTAGTTTTTCATATTGACAAGAAAAACATGTTAAATTAAAATTGAGACTGTAAGAGCTAGTTAAAGGAACCATAAACATGTTTCTAGAATCATATCGACTGCTCAATCTGATTTAATTTAATGAAATGTTTTTCCATGTCTAATAAAAAAATCCTTTTATCCCTTTTACAAGGCTTAAATATTAAAACAACAATTATATAATTGGTTAAACATTTTTTTAATCAATACAAGTAGAATTTGATCAATTTAATAGGTTTTTAGTAGCATGTTCAAATAACCAGTCAATCTATTTTAACAGACACAATTTTTTTTTTGGTGCATTGGCGTTCAGAAGGGGTGCAAAAATTATGATCAGAGAAAATAGAATGCATATTTTTCCATGATTTTCATCATATCTACTAGGTCTTCCATGATATTGAATTCATTTTTATTCCACGGATTCTTCATATGACTACCTAGAAAGTTTTTTCACGATTTTTTGAAATTCGACACCTAAGAGGGTGTAAAGTTATTATATACTTTTTCATGAACTATTTCATATCTCTCAGATATCGAATATAGCCTAGTATCCAGATCGAGTGAAATTTCGCTAATTTCTCACTGCGCTCATTCCGCTGTGAATTTAGTTCGTAAACGTTATCGAAAGATGTCGTTTGATAAAATACAAAAAAAACAACAATTTATTTTAAATTTAAAATCAGTTCATTTTATATAAGAAATATTCAATATTTTCTTTCGAAATAATGTGTTCGAATTGGTAATACGTGAGAAGGACAATGTTTTGTCGACCAGACAGGGCACAAAACATTGTTGCTGTATGTTGTTTTCTCCATAATTTTTTGATGTAATTATGCTGATGCATTCGATGACAAGGGTAAAGTTTTCGAGAGTGAGTGCAGAGAACGGATTTCGAATGGCATTAATTCGTCATTGGAAATCAACACTGAACGTCCATCAAAATAAAAAAATCTATAAGGGATTTCGTAATGCAGTAGGCCATGTAATAATATTTCAAAACGAGACAAAACGTCAAAATTGAAGTGAAACTACGAGACACACTCATTTCGCTGCGGAATCATTGATCAGCGCCATCTGTTTGAAAACTTGAAGCAAAAAAAATAATTTCTTTTGAACTGGATACTAGCAAGTGAAATGAAAGCGAAATGAAAGCGAAAAAATTGTTCACTTGCATTTCGTTCGGTTTTTTTTGTATGTGTTTTTTGATTTTACTCTATCTGGATACTAGACTTTACTTTTGACTTCCACTGGCTCACTGGCGTAGGAACGGGGGGGGGGGTTTGACGATAACCCAATAACCATATAATTGCAATTTTTGTTTCTATCTCATTTTTTTTGTTAGTTATTGTATGTGAAAGACTTCGCAAAAATGGTATCTGAGTCCTCTGCGAAAATTCATATCGCTGGTACTTAGTCTTTATCGTAGAACAGGCCCGTGCGCACGGGGGGGTTCAAACCCCCCCCCCCCCCCATTGGCCTATTTTCATAGGGAAGTGAGGACCTTTTTGTTTTTTTTATGTCATCACATTTAGTATGGGGGAGCATGATAAAACCCCCCCCCCCCCCCCCCCCCCCCCCATCATACATTCCTGCGCACGGGCCTGTCGTAGAATAATAAAGTCGGGCTTACTTTAAAATGCAAGTTTGTCGCAATATAAAAAAAATACGAATAAAAATTATCCTTGGAAGTTTTTTCTCAAGAATAACTATTCTGTCCTTTAGCCTTGAATAATTCAATCGCGATTAACTTGGGATCTCAAGAGGATTGAGGTCAAAAAATCTAAGAAAATCAGTGGTTATCAATTCAGGCTAGTTTAGTTTAAGAACTAAGATAACAATATTAGGCTTTTTTGACTTCGATCCCCTTGAGATCCCAAGCTAATTTTTTGGTGTTTTGAAAAACAAAAAATTAAAGATATACATTTTAAGATATTCAAGGATAAAGGACAAAATCGTTATCCTTGAAAAGGAAATTTTATTTCAATTATTTTTCTCATTTGTTCTTCAAGTACATAAATTTTCAAAAGAATCCGAGATGGTAAGATGGCAAGATGACGATTCTTGGTGGAATGATCCATTTTACTTTATTATTTGATGAAATAAGAAAAAATTACAAAAAGACACCAAAAACGCAAAAACATTTTTAACCCGTCTGTATATCGTCCGTCTTGCGCCAAATCGTTTGAGGAGTACAATACGTTTTATTTATTATCGACGGATCATCGTTGATTGATTTCGTCCGTTTCGTTGCCGTCTTTTTCCAGATTAGCCTGAAGATACCTATACCTATGAAGTTGTGTATACATGTTTATTTTCCAAATTATACTCCGAAATTGGTATATTCTGTCTGATTGGCGTTCTCTTTTTGTGTACGTTGTGGCATAGTCAAGATTGACAAATACCTCCTCAGCACTAGGGAAGAATCTTGCGAAGATGTTTACATATGTATATCGTCAGCGTATGCTACAAGTTGGGTGTCCTATTGGTGTCGACCATTGTTTTTCGGATGACATACTCTAGTGACAAGTTGAAAATCGTGGGGGCTAGACCATCTCCCTGCTTTAAACCACATTTAGTTCGAAAGCTGGTTGTGGGATCGGTTTGTTTTCTTTGTAAGTTGAAATTTGTTCAGTGGGTAAACCGGATGAATCCTGTAGTGACTTCTTGTTTTGTGTTCAGTTGAGATTTTAGATATTCTAAACCGTTTATACTAAAAAGCTGAAACTTGAATTTATATAAAACTCTTAAGTTGTATTTATAAGGTCTTTCACTTTGCTGTATTTCCTTAATCTTATATACTAATTACACTAACTCCAACGTCTTACGACCAAATATGAAAAACATTAGTTGAAATGGGTACAGACACTCAATAGCTCTAAAGTAACTGTATAAGAAACACTGAATTTTATACATACATATTAGGCAAAATAAAAAGAATTTGAATTTGAATTCTTTTTCTTTTATTGTAGTATATTGTTGTAAACTTATTTTGATTTTGGAATCAAACAACTAATTTCAATTATGTTCGCCTTTGTTTATTTTAATTCGCTCAAATAATATCACCTTTTTATGCAAAGACCACATGAACATGAACTAGAGATAAGAACATCGCCTCCTCCAACGATCTAGTCGTCTTTTCTTACGCGTTTTTCTTCACGCCAGTGTTTTCTTCTTATTCCGTCCAACGACATCTTTGAAAAGGGTCGTAACAATATAATATCTACTGCTACAACTATTAATAACTACTTGTAGATAATATCGAATTTTACTGGTCAATTTGGAGTTCAAATTCGTCAATGTTAAAATTTTGGTGCTAGTACACCCGACTAGAGAGATAAGAACTTACTTTTCGTTGTAAAAAATATTCGAGATATCGAATTTTTTTGGGATATACCTATATTTTATGGGATACATTAAATTTTTTGTTTCTATCTCATTTATTTTGTAAGTTATAGTCTTAGATTATATACCTAAAACGATTTGACATGCCACAATAAAAGAGAACCAGAAACAATTTTGGCGGACATTTTAAAAGTTTTTTGCATATAATAAATATATTGCAAAAATATACTGCAGTTACGACCATCTGGAAGCCAATCGTATGATACTATGAGGACGATTTTACCCGCGAACTTAATAATAATATGTAATAATAATAAACAATCAATGGCGCAACAGCCCGAATCGGGTCCTAGGCCTTGAAGTTAATGCTAGAATTACTTCATTACGAACCACTAGGAGGTTAAGGGAGTTAGTGACTTGGCGAGTTTTGTTATTATGCTAGTAAATCTAATGCTACTGAACGAAGGAATTTCAAAAATATTAAGTATTTATTGACTTATAAGCTTTGAAAACATTTTCAAATTTTTTTAACTTAAAAAAAATTATTTAGAATCAACTTTTTAAAAATTCATTCGTTCAATATAAATACCATGTTTCTATCTTTAAGGAAAAGAAAAATATCTTGATATCTGTTATCAGTTTCGAAAAAAAGGAACAATTATGGAAAAAAATGCGGACAATTTTTTTTCCTGGAGAGCGAAAAACCTAAAATTGTTAATTTTTTATCTTTTTTCAATGGTTTTCTGTCAAAATTAAAACGTTTCTTTGTTTATATTGTTAATACAAATCACACAGATGGCATTGGTTCTATTTTCAAACCTTCTTCGGTTTTTTACCAGATTATGTGTTGTTTCTCATTTGAAATATAATAAAAAATACATATGAAAAATATTACCGAATACTCCCGCTGTGAACTAACTTTTTGAGCACTTTCACCGATCGGAAAAGTCTGCAGTTTGTTTTATTTTGTGCAGAAATGAGTGCACAAAAACAATAAAATATAAAAAAAAATCGATAATTTTTTCGTATCCAAGTCACTAGCTTCCTTAAGTGGTCAGCCACACGCTCGTCCGTGATTATTACCAGGTCTAGACACCCAGCTGCCTGACTGTCTTAGGCGTACGGCACTTTTTGCTTTTCTGACCGGTGCATTGGAAAGGGCATTGTCCATTACATCATATCCAATCAAACAGTGATCAGAGAAAGAATCGTGACTCGACACCCTCCATTTATTCATTCTGATAGCTGCTGTCCCTGCTGACTTTAGTCACGGAGGTTGGATCCAGTCCCGTATTGGAAATTACTAGATTGGAGTTAAATTTGAAATCAAAAATAGACTCACCTCTGTCGTTGATGTCCGAGCTGCCCCACTTCATTATGGCAGAGTTGCTACCTCACGCACCTATTCGCCAGATTTAGTATTCTCGGAATATTTTCTCTTTTCAAATTTAAAAAAGTGGCTCGGTGGTAAAAGATTTGCCAACTGACAAGAGGTGGAATCTGCGGCTGACAATTATTTTGAGGAGCTTGACAGCTATAAAGAGACTATCGAAGATATTAAACATCGCTTGAAAAAGTGTATCTTCCTCAAAGGATACTATGATGAGAAATAAGATTTTTTCTCACATTTTTTTTGTATTCTTGGTTAGGCTAAGTTTGTATAATACTTTCGTCACCATCCTCGTAGTAATTATGTGAAACAACAGTTCCGTAGAAAGACTATTGTTACTATTGTATGCCCGTGTGGGTCGTTATAAAGGGGGTCATACCTATTGAAAATGATAATAGCAAAATAGAGAGCTGCTCACTAAATGTATGTACACTAACTCAAAGCGTCATATAACTTTGCGCTTGAAAAATTCCTCTTAATGTTAAAGTAAGGGTTAGTATCTTCCAATTCTTTCAATTTGTTTGTTTTAAGAATGCATGAAAAATAGTCCAGGATGTATCTAATTAATTTTCCTAATTCTGTTTACTTTTTGTAGTACTCATGGAAAGAACGCGATAAAAGAATTCATATACAAACACGCTTAAATGCAAATAGTAAGGACTTAATAAAAATAAAAACCTGGTAATTATAATCAAATCCATTCTATTTTCTAGCTCCGACGATTCCTTTAGTTCAGAACAATACTGTGATTTATACAATACCTACTATAAGACAACTAGAAGTCATGTTTCCGGACCTCACTGAAGCCTCTGAGATTAGGCGTGATGAATTGCCTCCAGCATATGTAGACGTATCCTTACCACCAAGCTATGATCAAATCGATGTTCGTTTGTTAGAAAAGCAGAAAGAAGAGCCTAGCGTATTAAGTATTTCCGTTAGAGACGTGTATAACGTGCCCGCAGACCATGCGATTCCGGAAATTCTGAGTTAAGGCGGTACATCAAGCTAAAAAAAAATAAGGCAATTTACAGGATATGTTTTTCAAAGAAGGTACAAATATTTTTTGCAACATAAGTATTTACCTATGTACAAAAATACAATTTTTTATTCAAAATGATGTCACGGTGGCGAGTTATATAGCTAGTTACGACATCATTTTCAAAAAAGACGTCCACTTGGCGTCACGTGTACACGTCGTAAATCTTATCCGAATTTAAAAATTCAAAAAATTTTCAGAAATACGAGTGTATTTCTGTAGTTGGGGCTTATACCTATAACATCAATAAAACCTCAAACAAACAAAAAAGGCGGGTATACGAAGTTTTGGTTTCGTTTTTTAGGTTTTTCTTAGAAACAGTTTTTTTCACTTTTTTGTTGGTATAAGCTCCAATGACTTTAGTTTACTTTCATTGAGTTTATTGGGCTCAAGCTCCAGAACATACGCCAGTTCGCAAAATGTAGTTTCGAGAAAAACACGTTTAAAGTTTTCCTTTAGTAGGTGCCTAAAAGATACGGTAGCTCATGTATATAGTTAATTTCGAAAAATCCGTTTGAGTACCATATTCTACACATGTTTATCTACGAAAATAATTTAAAAAAATCGATTTTTGAATTGTGTTAAATGTAAATACCCCTTAAGTAATATCTGTACCTCAGAGGTAAACTGTCGTAAGTGACATTTCGTAAAATGTTCAGTAGACCATTTTATAACTATACATTTCCTCTATCAATACAAGGCAGATACGATTAATACTCATTGATTATTTTGACTTCCCTTAGCTCTGCGGATGCGATGATTTACCACTTAAAAATATACATCCCAACAATGCAATTACATTAATAATCCCAAAATCAAAAATTTGGTAGTTACGACAGTTTACCTCTGAGGTACAGATATGTACATAGGTTTAGCTCATGCGTCAGATGCTTCAGAGTTTTTTCATTGGCGAGAAATCCGTAGAGCACCACCTACAAAACATGACAAACCTACACCGTTGAGTTAATATGTAAATGTTTTTTTATATTAAAAATAGTTATTAATATTTTATTTTATATTTCTACTAACATAACGTGGTTTATTCTATAGTATTTATTTCGTAATAAAATTGAAATAGTAACTGGCCGGTCTTTTTGATCATACCTACTACTCTCTAGGTACATAAATGGTAATTTAGTGGACAAATTATTAAGGAGGTATACGAATAGTTTGCTTCGTTTAAATCTACGTACATAGTATATATAGTGACGTCACATCATATCATTGTTATTATATCAGTATAGAAAAAGCTAAGCTAAACCGTTAAAATGGATCAGCTCACCGCACACTGGACTAATAGCCGCGTATATACGCGATTTCGTCGTGAGAAATGCCCTCAGTTTTCAGCTGATGTGTGACATCACGGAACGAATCGAGAACATATACCAGTAGTGGGATTTTGTACAAGGTGAGTCGCCCAAAATATCGGCCAAAAACCGAAATTGACAACTTTTTGGATTTTGAGCACTGGTCTCTTGCCTATTAATTTTTCGCCTAAGGTGCTCAAAATCCCAAAGTTGTCAATTTCGGTTTTTGGACGATATTTTGGGCGACTTGTACAAAATCCCACTACAGTTGATTGATTTAATCCTTTTTGAACTGACTCTGACACAATATTTTATGATCCAAAAGGCCGATGTTTTAATACAAACTTTAGAATTAACGAACCTTCTAGAGTCGATACTGAATAACAAATATTCAGAATCATAGCTATATGCAATGTGTTTCATATAACACAAATTAACTTTCTGCAAATAAGCAATTTTACTGCACAGTTCTTAAATGACATAGTAATGTCGACATTGCTGAAAATTGCGATATTTTTTTATCCCAATTTTTCCTATGAATTTCACATAAGAAAAACGGCCAACATTCTGGGTGCAACTTTATTATTTCATGGGTTGAAGTCCGAAACGTGTTTAATGTTGAGATGCGGTGTAGGGTTGCTGCATAGACTAAGCCTCTAAGTGGGGTTTGGCAGATGCGTACCAAGGTGAAAAACCAGTAAATTTAAAATTTTTCCATTTTTATGGGATTTTGCTTAATATACATTTGAAATGACTGACTTTTCTCTTTAAAATAATAATTTTCCATAAAAGAAATGGGAGAAATGGTTAAATTTGCCTTTAAAAACCACAATTACGCGCACACACACTAGCATACAAAAGAAAAGGAAGTACTAGAGTAGTGGAAGGGAATCGTCAAACTGTCAGTCTGACTTGAGTGTTGTGACCGCGACGACTGGAGTGCTGGCGAAATGTTTTGGGTCCATTTTTACAGTCGCAAAATTTGGAAGTGAAGCCAGGATCGTGTCCTGAGTGCCAAAGTTTGGGAACTTTCAATGTAAGCTGTATTTCTTCCAGTCAATTGTATTTTGTTTAACGCACAAGTAATTTACAGATTTATATGGAGCCAACGAAATATCGTAACTATCAAAAAGTCACGCTACAAGAGTCGCCGGGACGTATCCTTGCCGGTCGTATACCGCGCTGTAAAGATTGTGTCCTTCTGGCCAATCTCTGCGACATGTGGAAGCCGGGCGACGATGTCGAAGTTACCGGTATCTACACGAACAATTACGACGGCTCGCTGAACACCGAACAAGGCTTCCCAGTTTTTGCCACAGTAATAGTTGCAAATTACTTAATCGTAAAGGACAGCAAACAAGTGGTGCAGTCTTTGATAGACGAAGAGATCGCAACCATTCAAAAACTAAGCAAAGATCCGTGAATATTCGTTCGGATCATTTCGAGTATGGCGCCGTCAATTTATGGATATTAAGCGAGCTGTAGCTCTGGCACTGTTCGGCGGCGAGGCTAAAAATCCTGGGGGAAAACACAAGATTCGAGGCGATATAAATTTATTGATTTGTGGTGATCCGGGAACAGCAAAGTCGCAATTTTTGAAACACACCGAGAAAATTGCGCCGCGTGCAGTTTTACTACGGGGCAAGGTGCCAGTGATGTTGATGTTGGTCTTACAGCCTATGTCCGGAGGAATCCGCAAACTCGAGAGTGGACCTTGGAGGCGGGTGCTTTAGTACTTGCCGGTCAGGGCGTTTGTTTGATGAGTTCGATAAGGTAATTTTATCCGTATGGATTTCCGCTTCCATTACTAACTTTATCAATTCCCGAACAGATGAATAATCAGGATCGAACGTCTATCCACGAAGCCATGGAGCAACAATCGATATCAATCTAAAAAGCTGGTATTGTGTCATCACTGCAAGCCAGGTGTACGGTTATTGCTGCCGCTAATCCGATAGGTAGACGTTACGATCCCAGTATGACTTTCACAGAGAATGTGAATCTGTCCGAACCGATTTTATCGCGTTTCGATGTTCTTTGTGTCGTTAAGGACGAATTTTATCCGATGTCAGATCAACTTTTGGCGAAATTCGTCGTCCAGTCACATATTAAACATCATCCGTTGAGCGAAGAAGTTATTGAAGAATCGCAGCAACATGGCGCGATGGACATAAAAAAGGAGCTGCTAAAGAAGTACATCTTTGCGATACTGAATCGAAATGGAGCTGATCTTCGGAAATCACGAATCTTCGTTTCACTTGTTCCGTGCAATGAATGTGCGAAATTGATCGTACAATCCGGAATATCGGAAGTGATTTATGCATCCAATAAGTATGCCACTGCAAATAATGCAGTGTCGTCCAAACGGATGTAGAAAGCAGCCGAGGTTATTTGTACGCAGTTTATTACAGATATGAATCGTATTGAAATTAATTTAAGAGACTGAACTAGTCGGGATCGCAAGAAGTCCACAAGAATAAACTGTTGTAAAATTATGTAAATCTTTTTATTTATTTATTAAACCATGCATTTTCCCTAAGATCTTAGAGTTTCTAGAACTTAAAGATGTAGAAACCACCAATACAGTACTTAAAAATACTTAACGATATTTTCAAAGCTTATCGGAATAAAACACAGAACTTATTGCATGAAATCAAAAGTAGTACCTAGTAACTATACCATATGTGATAAACGATAAGTTCAGAGGATAAGGCTAATCATCATAAACATTTATTCCATGGTTTTTCTTAGACGACTAAATCGGCCGCTATTCACAGTCGTCATAAAGTTGGCTTTGAGTTAAAGCTGACTTTAGTGTCGTGTTATTAATATGACACTAAAGTCAGCTTTAACTTAAAGCCAACTTTATGACGACTGTGAATAGCGGCCAATGTCTTCTTTGTGAATACATTTTAGAAGTCTACTTGGTGGTGGTTTGGTCTGGCTTTCACAAGGCATAAGATTGGTATCAAACACAACGCCTCAACGGTTTCGAGGATAGGAACTGTGAGTACACTGTATACACACGAGTGGTCCGAATTATGAGCGTCGTAAGCGTACCGATAATTCGGACCGGCTAAAAGCACTGTCAGCAATGTGAGCACCGTGAGAATAATTCGGACAGCGGCCTTAGTCTCATTCACAACGCGCCACGGATAATCGCACAAATTTCCTAAAATCGCGGCTATTCGATAAATAAAACATCACAAATAATCTGATGGAAAAAATTTACGCATTCGATAATTATGAGCTGCTTTTTTGTCCGGGAAAAGTTGGTTGCGGCAAGTACAGCAGCTACGGCCTCTTCGGACAAAGTTAAATGGTTCTATTCTCGGTTAATTTCTGGGCGTAGACGACATGATCCCATAAAAAAATTGTGATAGCTTTCGAGTCAAAGACGCGGTACACTTTGTATACAACCGAATGCATTTTTTTATATGATTCTTAAAAATGTTATAATTAAATGTTCTATGTTATGCTATGTTTATGAAATAAAAAGCAGTTTACGCAGTTTATTACAGATGTGATTTTATTTTAATTATTTACATATGTGATTTTATGATTGGAGTACGACTAAAAATATTCGTATCGACAGACCCATTGCAATTCAGTTTTCGCTTTAGTTCGCCTTGCAACAAATCAATTTCGGTTGGACGAAAATATTTCGTATTGACCTTAGCGCGAACAATTTCTTCCGTACCGTTCATTTCGATACCGACTTCATTCACTCCTTCGCCGCGCCATTCAATAGTTCGACCAATAAACTTAAAAGCAGCCTCAACGAATTTCCGAACACTATGTTTTTCTCCGGTAGCAATTACAAAATCTTCCGGCTTGTCCTGCTCTAGCATTAGCCACATTCCTTCGACGTAGTCCTTGGCATCACGTTTCGAGTCCAGACTACCAAGTTCGAATGATTGTAGCTGACCCAATTGAATTTTCGCTACCGATCGTATAATTTTTCGTATATCGAAATTTTCACCGCGTCGCGGAGATTCGTGATTGAAAAGAATCCCGTTACAGGCAAACATATTGTAGGCTTCACGGTAGTTGATCACGATCCAATATCCGTACATTTTTGCACAAGCTGTTGATGAAATTATAAACAATTGCGAGTATGTACAAACGACAAGTACTTACCATACGGTGATCGTGGATAAAGCGGCGTTCCTTCATTCTGTGGAGTTTCAAGAGTTGCATTCTATGGAGTTTCAACTTTCAACTTTTCCATATAGTTCGGAAGTTGCAGCCTGATAAAACCGGACCTGCTTCTCTAGGCCACAAGTCTTGATCGCATCGAGAAGACGAAGAGTTTCGACTGCATCGACTTCATAAAGCTGTTGATGAAATTATAAACAATTGCGAGTATGTACAAACGACAAGTACTTACCATACGGTGATCGTGGATAAAACGGCGTTCCTTCATTCTGTGGAGTTTCAAGAGTTGCATTCTGTGGAGTTTCAACTGTCAACTTTTCCATATAGTTCGGAAGTTGCAGCCTGATAAAACCGGACCTGCTTCTCTAGGCCACAAGTCTGGATCGCATCGAGAAGACGAAGAGTTCCGACTGCATAAGCTTCATAAAGCTGTAGATGAAATTATAAACAATTGCGAGTGTGTACAAACGACAATTACTTACCATACGGTGATCGTGGATAAAACGGCGTTCCTTCATTCTGTGGAGTTTCAAGAGTTTCATTCTGTGGAGTTTCAACTATCAACTTTTCCGTATAGTTCGGAAGTTGCAGCCTGATAAAACCGGACCTGCTTCTTTAGGCCACAAGTCTGGATTGCATCGAAAAGACGAAGAGTTCCGACTGCATCGACTTCGGCTGTATACCCGCTAAGATCGAACGTGACTTTGGGCTGCTAAATTGTAGATCTAAGTAGGCCGAACAAGATTTATCTCCATTGACATTTCGTCGTGAAATGTTAGAATGCCGATTCCACACATATTCGCACTAACACACTTTAAAAATGAAATTTTAGCTAGTACAAAAACAGGCGAACTATTACATAAACAGGCGATTTTATTGAGGTTAAATCGCAATTTCTAGTACATTAACGACCGAATTCGACACATCTGCCAAACCCAAGGTAGAGGGCTTAGTCTATCCAGGAACCCTAATGCGGTGTAGGTGACTATGGGACCGATAACCTAACCGATAACCAGGAACTGGGGCGTATGTAGAATTAAAGTTTGGAGTGGGTCACAAGATAAATGAACTAGCGGGAGCGAGGAACCAATTGCAAAAAAATCAAGACGGTTCCAAGGTATTTAATTCGGAAGTAAAACGCTGCACATTTGTCTTAGGTACCATTATTTATTTTTTAATAACAAATTCTAGACCCCTGCCGGACTTTTTTTGCGAACCTGGTAATAATTTTTTCAACATCCAACCCCAATGTCTTGATAGACATGCATTAACGCTAGCCCAGTCAAACGCTTCTGACTCATTTTAGCTCTTAGCCATTGTCAGTGTTACCAGCAAAAAAAATAGGATTCTGCTAAATTTAGCAGACTTAGCAGAATATTGTTCATCCAATTTCTGCTAAAAAAAACTGCTAACAATAATTTACAAATAATATTCTGCTAAAAATTCCGCTAACTATAGGTATTTAGCAAAATGTTTGTATTAAGTACTTAATTTTCATAAAGTCGTTGATAAATTACAACTGTAAAAATGGTGTATGACGCACAAGCAAAGAAGTAATGTAAGAAATTTTCCCTATTTTTAAATTACTTTATGAACTATACTTTGATATGTTTAAAGGCTGGTTTACATGACAACTGCAAATAGTTTTTACTAAAATTGTGAGGGAGCTAGCTTATCGAATTTTGAATGGAGTAGAAAGCAACCACAAAAAATGACATTCACACAAATATCGTCAATATTTGTTTGTATATAATATCTGTTCGTTTCACGCCTGATCAGTTTCTCATTAGAGATTTTCCTTCTCCCTCACAATCTCAGTGAAAATTGTTCGAAATCACCATATAAACCGCCCTTAAGTATGTACTCAACCAAAATATTTCAAATAACTATTTCAAGATGACTCTGCGCCATGTCATCGCGCTCGTATGGTAAGTTGTGGGTTTTTTACAAAAAATAGTTCAATAGAAACATAAAAAAAAAATAAAAGCCTAAAATAATTGTTCCGTTTTTAAACAGGTTAAAGAATTAATCGCAGAAAGGGGAATTTCCACACTTGAGTGGCCAGGAAACAGCCCCGATTTGAACCCAATCGAGAATTGTTGGCCAAGGACCAAGGAGAAGTTCAAAAACGCCGTCAACGACGCTTGGAAGTATCGAATACTGTCAGACATTGATAAAATCTATGCTTCGAAGGATTGACGCTGTCATCAAGGCTCGCGGAGGATACACGAAGTATTAGTTTTAGCTATTCATTAAAGAATATTCTTCCTACCTACCTACTAGTAACTTCTCATACAAATTCCCTGTTAAGAATCCAAAATAGTTGTTAATTTTGAATTCAACAACTTTTGTTGCAAAAATGCTCATTTTGCTGATAAAACATAAAAGTGGCTGTACCTTCAAAATAAATAAATTTTTTGTTTATGTGTCTTATACATTTTAAGTGTAACACTAAAATTAAGTAAATTAAAACCAATTCGTTTTTTTTAAAATCAGTAGCTCAGTTCTGTAGCACTGGGTGCCCGGTCACGAGGGCATTGAGGGTAACGAAATAGCAGATCAGTTGGCAAGAGACGGAGCAGCGGTCCGCCCAACTGGACCAGAGCCGTTCTGTGGAATCTCAACCTGTTCCATTAAAAGGAGCATAAGGGTATGGGAGGAACACAATAAATGCCAACACTGGGCCGCATTGCCAAGACTGAGACAAGCCAAAAAATTCATACCGAACCACTCAACTAAAAGAAGCAAACAGCTTCTACAGTTTGACAGCAACAAAGTACGGGTAATAACCGGAATACTCACGGGTCATTCGCGCTTGAAAGATCACCTTAAAAGAATAGGAATCATAACTGATAACCTATGCTGGTTCTGCCAACAGCAAGCTGAAACCTCGGAACACATTTTGTGTTGCTGTGAGGCAGTCGCAGCTCAGCGCCACAAGTGTTTCGGAGAACACTTTGTGGACCATAGTACCATTGCAAAAACAGACCTACACCAACTAGATAAATTCCTTAGAGAAACAAAGCTGAGTGAGGACCTCTAGGCTGGAACTGGAGAAAGATCAATGAGGTATAGCACAATAGACCAATGGTCGCGGTGCTTGGAGGAATCCCTCCGCCTCCGATGAAATCAATCAATCAATCAACACATGAGTGAGAAATGTCCCACCAAAACGTCATAGTGAGAACGAACTCATGCAATTTTTTGTCTGTATCCTCACCTAATGAGAAATCACCGTAATTGACGTCATAATAATCAATGGCGCAACATCCCAAATCGGGCCTAGGCCTTGAAGCAGGCCCGTGCCCCCATTGGCCTATTTTCATAGGGAAGTGAGGACCTTTTTTTTTTTTTTAGGTCATCACATTTAGTACTTCATAAACCCCCCCCCCCCCCCCCATCATACTTTCCTGCGCACGGGCCTGCCTTGAAGTAATGCTAGAGTTACTTCATTGCGAGACCAACGGAACACTAGGAGGTGAAGTGGTCAACTACACGCTCGTCCGTGATTATAACCCCGATTTTAACTCAGGTACTCATTTACATTTGAGTGAACGGGTAGTCCGGCACCCAATCCCATTTTCGAAAATTACTTGCCGCCAAGCAGATTCGAACCTGGAACCAGGTGCACCGAAGGCAAGTGAATTGACGTCATACACTGGAATAATGTTGGAAACACGTGAGAACAATGTTTCTGTAAGCAAGTGCGAGTTGGTTCTCACATATAGTGAGCCGATTTTCACGCTGTCTGTAGGTAGTGAAAATAACAAAAGCTGAAAAATCTCCCAACAATCTGGGTGCAATATTATTTTTTTGGGTAGAAGGCCAGAACTCTGCGACGAGGTGTTCGTTATTGTGTGACTGAAAACCTAAAAAAAATTCAGAAAGAGGTTTAAATGGTGTCGCGCTAGAATACTACTACTGCCACATATAACATTTATGAATTACAAAATTGGATCATGTCATACTCCGGGACGAGGTCTATGGTATGGTATGTTACGATATAAGGGATGGTAATGCTGTCATCCTCCTTCACTTAAACGTTATTGTTCGTCCATTGTGCTCCCCGTGGTAGGAGGTGTCCAAGCCGTAGTATAATATCAGTTGTTAGTTTTTTCTGATTTAACTGGTTCGTGAAAAATCGCAATGCAATGTTTTTTACCACTTGCCTACGCCACTAACAACTTTAAAAAAATTATTTTCGATCTATTCACCTAGTTCCTAGTCTATAAGCAAATATCAAGCTACAATTTTGTTACGTTAACCATTCAGTAAATATGGATTTTAGAATGTGTCGGATTAAGTAATGCGGACACATTGTTTTTCTCCAAACTCTAGACCCTCTTAAATCATATAAAATTTGTTATTGCAAATGGGTACAATATCATTGATCTATGTAAGTCCCGAGTTTCAGCTTCCTAGCATGAGTGGTTCCTGAAATATAGAAACCAAAGCTTTTCGTCTTAAACGCCACCGCTCCCCTTAGCACTCTCTCTCCACGAAAAAGTCTTCTCTTGAAGGGGCCCATTTAATCTACACTACAAATAAATTTAAATTAAATAGCTACAAAAGTTCGGAAGTTGAAAGTCTTCAATCGACTGTACGCACTGTAAAATCACACACTCAGAAAACTATAGGAATCGAATGATTCTTGTTGAACGTGTAACCTGCCGTAACCCCCGGAATGCTTATAAAAGCCATGAAGTTGAATTTGTGACCAACACATTCAAAACCATTAGTCGTCCGTCCGGCTGATTGAAAAATGACGACGGCTGTCATTTTTTGGTTTTGGATGTAAACACTACGCGCATTTTAGTTAGATATTTGTATATTTTAGAATTCGTATCGTAAACCGCGTTACCGGAAGAAACGTCAATTACCGTATTTTGTGTTCGTGTCTTTTTTGTGTGCTTTTTAAGTTGCCCGAAAAATGTTTTTGCCTGTCCTGTCATTTGTTGTTTTGCTGGATCTCTGTGGGAAAAGTCGTAAGGCCTGGTTTAAGAAGGGCACCGTGTTCACTAGATCTACTGAATCATGCCTGTTTTTCCTGCAGGGATATCAGGACTTCATTTGAAGGAAAGAAATAACTTTTTACTTTTAATTCATGAATAATATTTATTAAATAAAATACATCTGGTGGTGTTAAAAAAAATTTAATAAAAAAATAAAAGTTGGTGTAATAGTAATTTAATAAAATAATATAAGAAACAAGACACAAGGCACAAAATTAATAATATAATTCAAACTAACAATTGCGTTAAAATATTATATAAAATAATAAAAGTATAATAACAAAATAAAGTAAATAAATAAAAATAAATATTTTCAATTTAACAATAACAAATACTTTGTATATCAAATTCTTTGATCATAAAAAACACTTAAATAATATCAAAAATAATAACATTTCAGACAGAAAAAAAAACAAGTATGAGATACATGGTCATCACATAAATATCACATTTTTCAGGAAATTTAAGCTTAGGGATTTATCTGAAGTTATTTAAACGTCGGATATTATAAGACGAATTATCATTGGCAGATTTTACAAAATTGTTTAATACTATTTTTGCTAATGTATTGCAGATTTTTGAATAAACTTCCAGGCTTGAAGAACCACAAACGCACGTATTATTGAAGTTAAAATTTTCATCGAAAAGATTTGTGGAGGATAAAGATTTATAAACGAGTTCCATTAGAATTCCTTTTTGATTTTTTTTTTCGAAGAATAATTTGAAATATTCTCCGTTGTTAACCGTAAATTGAAATAGCGCGCACATATGAAAAAATATAATTTTTACCATTTGTGTGGGAATACATAAACCGCCCTGTTGCATGTGAGCAGAGTCATCAATTTCAACGTCCGATAAAAAGGATGAGTGGAAAATTGAATTAAATTCTGAGATGTCAAGATTTTCCTGAAGACTATTTTCACCGAAATCTTTAATTAGCTCTTTAAAATTTTGTCTTTTATGCAAAAAAATATTATGAATTCTAATTTTTTTTTCGGATTCAATAATTTCTGTGTATGAAATTTTATACCGACAGCCCGCTAGAGAGCGGTATAACTCAAATCTACTTTCTAAATCATCTGTTTGAAATTGACCGAATAAAATAAAGGAAACGCCAAGCTCTGAGAAGCAGTACGAGGCAATATCTATTAAAGTGGATGTTGTAAGAACAGCCGCTTGATAAGTATCAGCAGATAACGCACCAAAGTCATTTTCTTTCGATTCCAACTATGCAGCCATATTATGAATTTCGTTAAAAATAGAATATTTGGATCTGAAATTTTAAAAATTGGTTTGCAACGGGGATCTCTTTTTTCGATACCTTTTGTTAGATTTTTAACATTTAAAATATTCCACCATTCTCGAATAATCCTACAAAAGTCTGCTGTTTCAGAGTGCCCTTCCGATTCCAAGGCCGCGATAGTCGAATCATGAAATATATTACCCACTAAAATAACTTTTTGTCTATCCAGATTATTAGTGTCTATTGATTTTAAATTTAATTTGAATGCTTTTTTTATGTTTAAATGTTGTTCGCGATAGTATAAGTCGGCTAAGTTATCAAAATTGGCTCGTTTCACCTCACCAGTTTCAAAATCAGGAAAAGTAAAAATTTTCGGTGTCAAATTTATCCAGTTATTTCAAATGTACTGGATCATACATCAAAAAAATACGCTGATCAGGATAATCTGGATTGACAAAATAGTTACTATTATCGGAACGAAGTAATTTGAAATACACTGATTTGTTCTGTTGTTATCTGTTATGATAACTAATAGACGGAATCCTAGGTTTTGTATAAATTTGACGACATCAAGCGTTAGCAAGTGTAACGTCCTACCTCCCGGTCTCAAAACAGGTACCAGACGGACAATTTCTTTAAAATCTCCAAATAGAGATTTAACCATGAACGATACCACGGTTCTTGCCGCTTCTTTGGGATTGTTATCCGCAAGGCCGACTATATTATTGGCTTTAAACTGAAGACTGGGTTCTACATAGATTTCGTCAACCAATAAAGCTACAATTTTTGCCTGATCACTTAACGTTTTTACAGCATGCTCTAAATATCGCTCATCATTTTCAGGGTTCTTGTGAATTGGCGAAATGTTAAAAGAGGAGGATATATGCTGCAAGTGTCTTTTTGATGGAAAACATAGAAAATATTTTAGAAGATCTTATACAGCAGCAGATTGCGAATATATAATAAAAGCCATTGCAATCACTGAGGAATCATACCGAGGACGTTTTAACAGTAGTAACTTTACTTAATTGATCAGAGTTTCTAGTTTAACCGCGTGCTCGTAGTCTTCACTAAATCTGTCAGCATTTTCTAAATGATCAAGAGCCTCTTTTAAATGAAATTCGCGGTCAAAAGTGGATGGTGCATGATCGTATTTGTATCTGTTTAAAATATTAATAATTTGAGATCAAAGATATAATTTTTTATGTATGGGCAAAATCCAGGAAAGACTCTCTCCACACATTTCTTGATCTTTAGTAAAAATTCGTACATGCAAAGTACTATCAACTGAAATTCTAACTGTGAAGTCACAAATGTTGTATTTGTTTTGACTAATCAAAAAAAATATAACATTTTCCTCATTTTTTTTCACGTACCATCCTTCTAAATTTATTTCTTTTTCAAATTGACTTAAAAAATGGGTAACATTTTTAATATTATCGGCATTTAAAAATTGGTTGTTGAGTTCCTCAATTCTTGTATTAACCTTTTCTGACCGTTCTTTAGGATCTGTGCGTGATGTCGATGGCACCGGTTGAGATAGATAAGCTGGGGAGTTTGGAAATATACTTGGAATGGCATAAGGAGCAAGTCGAGGGCGAATTAGTGCGCGACCAATTGAGGAAGTTTGAATTACGTCTTTCGTAAGAAAATGCTTAGCACAAACAACAGTAGCCTTTGTTGGTATCCAATTTTTTCGTGGAATGGCTTTTACCCATAATTTATGACGATTCGCGTCGCGGGGAAATGAAAAAACTGAAACCGAATTACTCACGGACAAAGATGAATCGTAGTTCGATTTGCATCCGGGAACACAACAACGGTCAGGCATATTAAAATAATACTGAATTTAGAAAAATTGGAACTACACACAGATAAAAACCCTACGCTTAAAACTTCCGCGTTTAAAATACCAATACCAATACTAAAAATTGCCTAGAACACCATGTTCACTGTAAATGTTGTCCAACGTTGTTTATTCACGAAAATTGATGGTGTCCAACGTCGTTTCCTTCGGCGCTGATAATTCTGGACACTATCCTAAAATTAAAGGCAATTTATCCATTCACAAAATATTTTATTTAAATTACCGAGTTTGTTCTATCGAGGTCAATTTCTAAGATGTTCATCGCCAAGAATTGCCTTTCCTCCTAGTCGCAAGAATCCTGTAAAATAAAGATTTTGCACATAATTTGCATAACTTGTTGTGTCGTCGTTGCGCACGGCAGAATTCCCACTGGGCAGCAACAAGTGCGATGAATACCGAAAGGTATATGTAGGTCACAACAGCTGCAAAAGATAGCAATTTCGATACCATAATTGGTAATACGAAGGGCGAGTTGTGTCTGCGGCCCGGTGGAGAAATTTGAACCGGTGGTGAGTCGTTGAACAAACTTCAAAGTGTGTGCTCGCTTGCATTTCTTCTGTTTGATTCGATTATTTTAAATTTCGCCAACAATTTTCATATATTCGAAACTGTGAAAATTCGCGAATATTTTCTGCAAGTGAAAAAGTGCCATTGACAGTTGGTAAAACATCGGTAAAGTTGCGTTTTCGAGGTGTTTTAATTGTCGCCGAGTGTCTTGAAAAGAGTTTTTTTGTACTTTCCGGAGTCTAAGCGCGCGGAGTAAAGATGGGTTTTCCGTTGATGTACGGTACGGTTGCGAGGAGTTTTGCGTAAACGTTTGTTTTCTGTCGGTTCGGTCGGGAGGAGGAGAGGAATGGGGGATCGTTTTCCGTGTCTTGACAACCAGCAGGAGATTTTTTTTCTGGGGAGTTCGGAGTCCAAGCGCGCGAAGTGGAAATCGAGATTTTTTCGACTTGTGATCGAAAAGATGGTGGCAAATACCTTTGGACCTGAGGGGTTTTTTCTGATGCTTAGTGATTTGGCTGGAGAAGTCGAGATTTTCGGATGAGTTTGAGTGGTTCATTGTCGGTAATACGGTGTCTAGTTTGCTTTCTGTGAAATGCGAAATTATTGAGTGTCGAAGAGTTGTGTGTCGTCGAGCAAAAAGGTCAACAAAGAAAGTAGAAAATTTACGTGTCTCGTCGGGTCGTATGTTTTTTTTCTCGGAGTCGTCGTTTTCAAACGTCGAGTTTTTTTTACTTCGGAAAATTTTCGAAATGGGTTCTTTTGCTGTTTTGTGATTTTTTTTTCATTTGAAAATAAGAAATTAATTCTTGAATTGTGCAACCAGTGAAGCAATTAAAGGAATGATTCGGATTATGACATCAAATAAAACAGCGGCATATAATTGAAGCGATAAATTATATTTCAAGGGCAGTTCTGTTACAGTAACTCCTTCCATAGCTGCCAACGCGCCCAAAACCATTTGAGTGGCGTCTTTCACGTCGTCGTATTTATGGAGAAGTTCCATTATTTTCTTTTCTGTGTACCGTCATCCTTAACGGTTTTTCGCACGGTTCGGGAACTTTCTCGACCAAATTTAAATCGGCTGCCAAACTAATCGAATTCGATGTTGCGACCTCTTTCATTTACCTGACGTTTGACAGCAAAACGAGTTTGTGTTATAAACAAATATTATTGTCGTGCGCTTTCGATTGAAGAAGCCAGGGCGCGGCAACGCTCCGCATCGATGAACAGCTATTAGCGAAACATTTAAGATGATCTTCGTTCCGCCTCATTGTCGTGAAATCGTTTAATCGCCTGGAAATCGAAAAGTTGTCTAAAAAAAAAAAAAAAAAGGAAACAAAATTCGAATTAAATAAACAAATGAATGAATTAAGAAACTAAATAAAATTATATATAAAAACCAACAAAAACAAAAGCTTAAATGAATTAAAATGTAAAACCTGAAACAAAAAAAAAAAAAATAAAAATACAATGAATTAAAAAAAAAAAAAAAAAAATTGAAAATAATTATTAAATGACAGACGGACAGGACGAAACGAAGACGAAGTAAAAATTTAAATTAAAATAAATAACATAAAATAAAAAGTTCAACACCACATCGGGAGAATTAAATATGGGGTGAGTGCAAATTTTTTTTTTTTTTTTGCTTTTGTATTATCCTTTTGTTTGGTTTTCCTAAGATTTTTTTTTCAGATCTTGTCTTTAGGTTTTTTGTTTCCGCGCTTATTCTGGACATGGTTTTTTTTTTCGTATTAGATAAAATGATTAAAGGCTAAGTAGAGCCCTTATAAAATGAACCCGAGCGTTTAGCTCCTTCGCCCCGAACCTCAAAAAGGGGCCACGACGAAAAATGTTTGAAGGACAGTCGTGGCTGAGGTAGGGTGGGCAGAACAGGGCGCTAATAACACCAGAGCGCCCTGACAAATCGCGAAGCTGCGCCAATCCAACCGCTTCTTGGTCTTTCACGACCTGTTGGGAAAATAATCCCAATTTTTACGATTCCCTTGGATAAGTCGGCGCTGACAAATTTTGTTGTACAGGCCAAGGGTTTATGGTCTGAGTCGGAGCAATTACCCCCCCCCCCCCCAACACTGCCGTAGCTAGTCCCGGCCGCCAGCAAGAGCGTCGCACCAGCAAAGACTCAGCCACCAATTCGCACTTAGGTGGAATTGGCCCTTCTGTCCCGAACCTTCATTCTCCTTTCAATTCTTTTGACTTTTTCAAGACAAAATAATTCTTCCAAGGCCTTAAACACAACGAATGGCGCCCAACGTGGGGCTAGCCTCAGCTACGCTACGTGCACAAAGCGTAGCCCATCAACACGCGCGAGCTCTGAAAAATTCCGTGCAAAAGTTGATGGGCAAAAAGGTCTTAAATTTCGTCGTTCTGCGACAGTATTTTTCGCCTGAACGGCTACAAAAGCCTAAGTGTACAAGCTTTTCTGAGTTTTAACAGCAAACCATCTTATTGATCTTGGATGGAGGCAATGTGGAACGAGCTTATTGACGAACCGTTTTGGCAACCTTTAGGCGCCAACTCGGTTCCATAGGAAAGGGAAACATTGTCTGTATGCAAGACTGATTTGATGTAAGTTGGGTCAGACTATATTTTGTTGAACCATTCCACTTTTGGTTCGTGAGTACCCAACTGAGAGCTGGGCATGCCCTGACTTAGCGGGCGTGTCGTGAGACACATACTTGCGAAAAATTGGTGAGTTTGGTGATAGAAGGTATCGTCAAAAATTTAGAGTACCTTTTAAAGTAGATTAGTTTTTTTTAACTAACGTAGAATATTTTTTTGGTAATTAGTTTTTTGACGAACATTTAACGTAGATTTTGTTTTGCTGAATCTTGATAGATTTTGTTTGCTAACTTTCCCATTTTTTTTTCTTTGACATTTTATCGCGTTCCGAATTTTCTCAATGGAGCGAGGAAGATCAAGATCGGCTTCGCGATTTGATCTGCATATGAGGGGAGGGAAAAGGTTGCGACAACGTGAGGGTTCATTGTTTTTTTTTGTCGAATTAAGATCATGTAATTACTCATTCGTTTTTTTTTATCATTACAGTTATTACAATTATTCAATCTTTCATTCAGCAATTATTCTTTTCATACTTTCATTCACACGTTCAATCATTCTTCCGGAAATCTAAATTACGTATACATACATTCAATCATTCATTCATTTCCTTTTCGATGCATTTACTCGTTCATTTGTTCAATCATTTATTCATCGAGTTGCACATTCATTCGATTAATTTTTAATTCATCACTCACTCGTACAATAGCATTCATTCAATCACTCACTCAAGCACGCAGTCGTATCATTTGATCATCCATTCATGCAGTAAATTATTCACTCGTTCATTTTTTTTCAATCGTTCATTCACTCGTTCGCTGGATAGTTAAAATTTTTTTTTATCAATCGGTTAATTTTTATATGTTCATTATCGCTCAAAAATTTGTATGCAGTTGTACAAATTACACAATCAATCAAGCGTTAAAGCATCCAGTCACTCATTCCTAGATGCAAATTACTGACACATTCATTCCGTCATGTAATATTTAAAATTCAGGCACTCGTTAATTTTTTTTCTCTCGCTCAATTATATGGTCATTCAAGCATTCATGTGTTCATAGCTCTCTCGTTCAATACTTCATACGTTCACAACTTTCTCGTTCACAACTTTCTCGTTCACAACTCTCTCGTTCACAACTCTCTCGTTCACAACTCTCTCGTTCACAACTCTCTCGTTCACAACTCTCTCGTTCACAGCTCTCTCGTTCATAACTCACTCGTTCACAACTCTCTCGTTCATAACTCACTCGTTCATAACTCACTCGTTCATAACTCACTCGTTCATTCGTTATGAATTACGAAGGAATACCAACGCCAGTGCGCACAAATCCACCTGTGGGACGAGCCGAACTTGGAGTGGACCAATTGGTGGAATTGGTCAGGACGGTTTTGAGGGAGGAGCGGACGTCACAAGAACCAGTGGGGGCCCATTATTCGGCAGCGGATGGAGGCTCGCGTGCCGGGAGGGTAGTTCAGCGGATCGAAGCAGCCGCTGGGGCTAGCGATCGTGTTTGGCAAAGCCCTATCTATCGACAAAGAAATTCCTGCAACCCATTAAGGCATTGGCGTCTTCGTTTTAATGGAGATAGTCAATCCCTACGCGCAGAAGAAATGGTTTTTAGGGCCGAGGCTCTCGCGATGAGCGACTTGGGCGGCCGCTTGGATCTGCTGGCGCAAGGCTTTCATCTGCTGCTGGATGGTCGGCCCAACGAATGGTACTGGTTGTGGCGTCGATTTACCACCAATACGACATGGGGTACCCTGAAGGATGCATTCGTGCAAGTCTGGGGTGAGCGAAGAACGGATTGGGAGGTGCGCAAGCAGATGATTGACAGACGGCAATCTCCAAATGAACCCTTCTTGTCTTTTGTATAGGACATGATGGAGCTTCGCACACTGCTGCGCACTCCCATAATGGAGTCCGATTTCGTGGATCTGGTGCGTGGAAATTTAGTAGCCAGCACACAGCAACAGATGTGCTTCCACTCAGTCCTAACAATGGACGAATTACGTCGGCTTGTCCTCCAAGTGGAAGACACGCGCAAGGCTACCAGACCATCCCCTTGGAACCAGGCCGGAATTCACGAGGAGCCAATCGAAGAAGAACATACGGTTACGACTTCTTCAGTCGACTTGGCCGGACTAACGAACCCCTGGACTTGCTGGAATTGTAAGCGGGAAGGGCACGGGTATCGTGACTGTTGGGAGGCCATAAAGAGCATCTTCTGCTTTGGATGTGGGCGGGCTGACGTTCTAAAGCCCAACTGCGTCCATTGCAAGGCGGGAAACGGCCGAAGGGACTGAAGAACAACAGGTTCCTCTCGTCCAAGTACTGCAACACGAAATATAGTTCGACACCCCGACTCCAATTCCCAATTTAATTTAGAAATCCCTATTAAAAAAACTTTAACAAATTTTTAAACCCCTACAAATACCCCTCCAAACTTTAATACCCTACCTACAACATTTTCAGAACCCAATTCCCATCCTTTTAACGTAAAATCATCCAAAACCCATTTCCCCGACGAACAACACTCCGCACGTCAAAATTTTAGCAAGACCATAAGACGGAGCCGGCTGTTTCCCGGCCTGAAGATGACCTTATCGCCGAAGAAAATCCGAGACGACCTTCCCTCCATCCTCACAAGCCATACCATCTTCGGCTGAAGGAATATATGGAGGCTCGAGAGCGAATTTTCTCACCTACTTCAGTCGCAAGTGTTGATCAGGTGTCAGCACTAACGAGTGGATCCGGTCGCAGAAAAGCAATCGCGCGCCTTCGTATATTCTGGAGGATGGTGCGTGAAAGCAGAGAGTGATCTTATCGACCATTATCAACGAGCCGTTCGATAAACGTCCATACGCAGAGGTATCCTTGTACGGAGTGATCGTTAAAGGACTCCTCGATAGTGGGGCGAGCATCTGCCTGGGGGCAAACTCCCTACAATGCCTCCAAGATGCACAGGTGAAGTATCGACCGGTCTGTCAAGAGGTGACGACCGCGAATGGTGCAGCACAAAAGGTATTGGGCACGGTAACCACCGATATTACTTTTCGCCGTATTACCAAGCCTATTAGGCTATACATCGTGTCGAGCCTGTCGCAGAAATTGTACCTGGGGGTAGATTTCTGGCGATCATTCCAACTAGCTCGATACTCCCGATACTGCATCGCAACTGATAGCTCCGGATGCCCACCATTTCACGCCCACAGATGTAAAGAGGTTGGAAATGGTAAAGTCCAAATTTTCATCATACGAAGTATACGGACTCGGTGTGACCAACGTCGAACAACACAGTATAGACGTTGGTGATGCAAGTCCCATCAAACAGCGACATTATCCTGTGTCTCCTGCGATCCAAAAACTCTTATATGACGAGATCGATCGCATGAGAGCACTTGGCGTTATAGAGACCAGCCAGAGTGCATGGAGCTCACCTGTGGTTCTCGTGAGGAAGCCAGGCAAGGTCAGGTTATGTTTGGACTCGCGCAAAGTCAATAGTGTGACGAAGAAGGATGCATATCCATTACCACACATTGATGGTATCTTAAGTCGTTTGCCGCGAGCCAATTTTATTACTAGCCTGGACCTCAAAAACGCCTTTTGGCAGATTCCTCTCGAGAACAAATCCAGGGAGTACACTGCGTTTACCATTCCTGGCCGGCCACTGTACCACTACACTCGCATGCCATTTGGGTTATGCAACGCGCCGCAGAGGTTGTGTCGTTTGATGGACAAAGTCATCCTACCCGTGCTGAAGGAGCAGGTATTCGTATATTTGGACGATCTGCTGTTAATTTCTGAAGATTTCGATTCACATCTGGTTTTATTGGCTGAAGTCGCAGAATGTTTGCGAAAGGCTGGCTTGACTATCAACGTCAACAAGAGTAAGTTTTGTCTGAGAGAAGTGAAATATCTCGGATACATTGTCGGAGAAGGAGGCTTGAAAACTGATCCCAACAAAGTTTCAGCCATTGTCGATTACCCTTCGCCTAAGTCCGCACGTCAAGTACGACGCTTCCTTGGTATGGCAGGCTGGTATCGACGATTCGTTCCAAACTTTGCTGCTACTGTTTCACCAATTTCAGACACTCTAAAGAAGTCCAACCAGTTTGCTTGGACTACAGAGGCACAAACTTCGTTCCTATTAGTGAAAGACTTGTTGACGAAAGCCCCCTTATTAATCAATCCTGATTTTAAGAGGTCTTTCGTAATACAATGCGACGCCAGTAAATCAGGGGTGGGTAGCGTTCTCTTTCAGGAAAACGACGAAGGATCGGAATCTCCAGTGGCGTATATGTCACAGAAGCTCACCTCCGCTCAACGCAACTACAGCGTAACTGAACTCGAATGTTATGCAGCTGTGTTGAGCGTGAAAACATTTCGAGCCTATGTAGAAGGGACTGCGTTCAAAATCATTACGGATCACGCAAGTCTCAAATGGCTCATGTCGCAGAAAGACCTACAAGGACGGTTGGCAAGATGGAGTTTAAAACTCCAAGGTTACGACTTCACAATCGAGCACCGACGAGGGAGCCTGAACGTTGTACCCGACGCTCTCTCTCGTGTATACGAAGAGGGATTAAATGCGCTGATCGACGTGGCACCGATGGTGGACATGGACTCTCCAGAATTCTCTGGCAAAGAATATAAAGAGTTAGTGTCCACTGTCGATGCGAACGCCGATCGGCTTCCTGACGTATGCGTGAGGGATGGTTTCGTGTACAAGCGCACAGAGCCTCACAACGGTGACCCGATTGCTGAAGACAGAGCTTGGAAATTATGGATTCCATCGAGTCTTACGTCAGCTGCGATCGCTCAGGCGCACGAGGCAGACACCACGGTCCATGGTGGTTATGCCAAAACCCTAGAGCGAGTCAGGCGATTTTTGTACTGGCCCGGAATGGCTACACAAGTACGCACCTACGTTCTGGCGTGCGACACTTGTAAAGAAACAAAGTCCCCGAACAGACCTCTACGAGCGCCAATGGGGGAACCTTTCCAGACTGATCAGCCATTCCAACACCTTTACATCGACGTACTTGGACCATATCCGCGTACCAAACGGAGTAAGATCACAATCTTGATCGTCTTGGATCATTTCACTAAATTTCCCCTGTTTCATCCTTTGGGGCGGATCACTGCTGAAGAGATCACCAACTTTTTGGAGGGGCAGGTTTTCCATACGTTTGGAACACCCGAGACGATCCTCTCCGATAACGGCTCTCAATTTAGGTCGAATGTGTTTAACACCATGCTGAACAAATACGGAGTTAAACACCTGGACACCCCGAGCTACTCACCGCAAGCGAATGCTTCGGAGCGTGTCAATCAATCCATCCTGCCCGGAATTCGAGCATTCATCACTGATGACCAAACACGATGGGATGAGAGTCTAAGCAAAATTGGATGTGCTCTCCGAAGCTCACTCCACCAAGCCACTGGATTTTCTCCTTATCAGGTTTTGTTTGGGAATCACATGATGTTGCACGGGAAGGACTACGAACTGCTGAAGCAGTTGCGAGCATTGGGAGAGTCAAATGTACAGCTCCGACCTCGAGAGGGAATCCCTATCGTAAGGCAACTGGCGCAGACGAAAATAAGGGTCGCACATGAGGACAGCAGCAGGCGTTATAATCTGCGTGCTGCTAAAACACAATTTTGTGTAGGTCAAGAAGTATTCCGAAGAAATTTTTCCTTGTCCACAGCCGCGCAGAATTATAACGCCAAGCTGGCAAAGAAGTTCCTCAAGTGCAGGATTCGTCGTGTGCTAGGTAACTCACGATACGAATTGGAGGATTTAGGAGGCAAACGTCTGGGGACTTACGACTCCAAGGATCTGAGGCAGTGATCCGAGGAGTATGTCACCGATTGCCCGGCACTCAGTCGTGCGCACGAGACTCATGAGCGCGACGACATTTGTAGTCGTTTCGGCGTTGAAAATCAACGGCGAACCGCCTATGTTGTTGTGTCGTCGTTGCGCACGGCAGAATTCCCACTGGGCAGCAACAAGTGCGATGAATACCGAAAGGTATATGTAGGTCACGGCAGCATCACACAACAGCTGCAAAAGATAGCAATTTCGATACCATAATTGGTAATACGAAGGGCGAGTTGTGTCTGCGGCCCGGTGGAGAAATTTGAACCGGTGGTGAGTCGTTGAACGAACTTCAAAGTGTGTGCTCGCTTGCATTTCTTCTGTTTGATTTGATTATTTTAAATTTCGCCAACAATTTTCATATATTCGAAACTGTGAAAATTCGCGAATATTTTCTGCAAGTGAAAAAGTGCCATTGACAGTTGGTAAAACATCGGTAAAGTTGCGTTTTCGAGGTGTTTTAATTGTCGCCGAGTGTCTTGAAAAGAGTTTTTTTGTACTTTCCGGAGTCTAAGCGCGCGGAGTAAAGATGGATTTTCCGTTGATGTACGGTACGGTTGCGAGGAGTTTTGCGTAAACGTTTGTTTTCTGTCGGTTCGGTCGGGAGGAGGAGAGGAATGGGGGATCGTTTTCCGTGTCTTGACAACCAGCAGGAGATTTTTTTTCTGGGGAGTTCGGAGTCCAAGCGCGCGAAGTGGAAATCGAGATTTTTTCGACTTGTGATCGAAAAGATGGTGGCAAATATCTTTGGACCTGAGGGGTTTTTCTGATGCTTAGTGATTTGGCTGGAGAAGTCGAGATTTTCGGATGAGTTTGAGTGGTTCATTGTCGGTAATGCGGTGTCTAGTTTGCTTTCTGTGAAATGCGAAATTATTGAGTGTCGAAGAGTTGTGTGTCGTCGAGCAAAAAGGTCAACTAAGAAAATAGAAAATTTGCGCGTCTCGTCGGGTCGTATGTTTTTTTTCTCGGAGTCGTCGTTTTCAAACGTCGAGTTTTTTTTGCTTCGGAAAATTTTCGAAATGGGTTCTTTTGCTGTTTTGTGATTTTTTTTTCATTTGAAAATAAGAAATTAATTCTTGAATTGTGCAACCAGTGAAGCAATTAAAGGAATGATTCGGATTATGACATCAAATAAAACAGCGGCATATAATTGAAGCGATAAATTATATTTCAAGGGCAGTTCTGTTACAGTAACTCCTTCCATAGCTGCCAACGCGCCCAAAACCATTTGAGTGGCGTCTTTCACGTCGTCGTATTTATGGAGAAGTTCCATTATTTCCTTTTCTGTGTACCGTCATCCTTAACGGTTTTTCGCACGGTTCGGGAACTTTCTCGACCAAATTTACCTCGGCTGCCAAACTAATCGAATTCGATGTTGCGACCTCTTTCATTTACCTGACGTTTGACAGCAAAACGAGTTTGTGTTATAAACAAATATTATTGTCGTGCGCTTTCGATTGAAGAAGCCAGGGCGCGGCAACGCTCCGCGTCGATGAACAGCTATTAGCGAAACATTTAAGATGATCTTCGTTCCGCCTCATTGTCGTGAAATCGTTAAATCGCCTGGAAATCGAAAAGTTGTCTAAAACAAAAAAAAAAAAATGGAAACAAAATTCGAATTAAATAAACAAATGAATGAATTAAGAAACTAAATAAAATTATATATAAAAACCAACAAAAACAAAAGCTTAAATGAATTAAAATGTAAAACCTGAAACAAAAAAAAAAAACAAAAAATACAATGAATTAAAAAAAAAAAAAAAAAATTGAAAATAATTATTAAATGACAGACGGACAGGACGAAACGAAGACGAAGTAAAAATTTAAATTAAAATAAATAACATAAAATAAAAAGTTCAACACCACATCGGGAGAATTAAATATATGGTGAGTGCAAATTTTTTTTATATTTTTTGCTTTTGTGTTATCCTTTTGTTTGGTTTTCCTAAGATTTTTTTTTCAGATCTTGTCTTTAGTTTTTTTGTTTCCGCGCTTATTCTGGACATGGTTTTTTTTTTCGTATTAGATAAAATGATTAAAGGCTAAGTAGAGCCCTTATAAAATGAACCCGAGCGTTTAGCTCCTTCGCCCCGAACCTCAAAAAGGGGCCACGACGAAAAATGTTTGAAGGACAGTCGTGGCTGAGGTAGGGTGGGCAGAACAGGGCGCTAATAACACCAGAGCGCCCTGACAAATCGCGAAGCCGCGCCAATCCAACCGCTTCTTGGTCTTTCACGACCTGTTGGGAAAATAATCCCAATTTTTACGATTCCCTTGGATAAGTCGGCGCTGACAAATTTTGTTGTACAGGCCAAGGGTTTATGGTCTGAGTCGGAGCAATTACCCCCCCCCCCCCAACACTGCCGTAGCTAGTCCCGGCCGCCAGCAAGAGCGTCGCACCAGCAAAGACTCAGCCACCAATTCGCACTTAGGTGGAATTGGCCCTTCTGTCCCGAACCTTCATTCTCCTTTCAATTCTTTTGACTTTTTCAAGACAAAATAATTCTTCCAAGGCCTTAAACACAACAAACTTGGACTTACTGTATTCAAATTTACTTACCTTTTGATGTTTAGTAACCCAATTTTAGCAATGCTAATTGGAACTCTGTCCTGGCGAATAATTACTTCCCACCAAAATCTGACAGATGTGCGCAACCGTTCGGACGGCTAGCACACATTCACAACTTTCTGCTTCACGGCTTATTTTAGTATTCCGGGGGTTACGAACCTGCGCACATAGTTTGTACTGCTCTTAACGTAGCTTGGCAACCATATTAAAATCGCTGGAAATAATGATAACTTTTCTTGAAATACAAATTTAAATTTTCACAGAAAAGAAAAATGTCACATTCTGTAAATAATTAATAAATTTTTGACATTTGATTGGAAAAATAATGGAAAAATGGAAAACTAGCCGCTAAGATAATCCGACTTATGAGGGGAATAATACACATTTATACCCAGAGAAATTAACTAATGATCAAAGTTAATATCCCAGATAAGCTGGTTCAGGCGAAAATAACCTGAGGTAATAATACGGGCCTTAAATTTAAATTCTATGCAAACTGCCATTTAAATTCCATTGGAAATTTTCCACGGTAGATTGGAACAATGAGAACTATCATAATCGTTCTCAGGTGCGATTACAGAAACGGTTTTCATTTCCAGGTGAGAAGTACGTGTAAGAATTTCGTACTACGTCATAGCCGATTCACTTCTCACTAAAAATTACAGAACTGAGCTACAGATATCATTATGTAGAGGCAATATCACCACATATTTATAGGTGTTAACTTTTATTTGGCCACCACGGTATAATGATATGTGGCCGGCAGACCTATGATGCATTTCCAATGCGGCCCGCGAGATCATTTCGGTTGGCCACCACTGATTTAAATCAAGTGATGGCTTTTACTTGCCAAGCCAAGATGTCGTTCCTGCAATAATGGAATTAAGGACGAACGTTTGATGCGTATTTTATTTCATAGGGGAGACACGTCCAAAACCGTATACCGGGGTAAAGTCGTATAGTATATGTATTTAATTCCATATTTCAAAAATGATCTATCATTTGTCACCTCTGTATGGTCGCCGTTCCGATCTATATTTCAGCAAAAATACTTTGCGGTTCGACTGCGTGCAAGCAATTGATTGCATATTTTTGTTTTTCGGTGCTCTGATGTTATATTAGAGTAACTAAAATAGTGATTTGTGAAGATTGGATAAATAATACGTAAGTAAAATGTTTAATAAATAAAAGCATGTGCAAAATGTAAATATTTTAACATAAGTCTTGTTGGTAAACTTTATATCCAGCTGCAGTTTTGCAAGAGTTTGTCTCACGTTTTAGGGAAAAACCGTACAGGGTAATATCGTACCATAAGAAAAAATGAGAAAAGCAATCCTGGATGTATTTGAAGGAACTTACTTACCTACCTTCAGAAACCTATGGAGTACCAAAGTCTACATTTACCATATTTATTTATTTATCAAACAAGATATATCTATATAAAGATTCAAAATTAACTTAAATTAATCTAAATTAATACAATATAATTTGACTTAATTTAATTAGTTCAGTATAATTTAATTAGACGCACTGGTTGGTTGGTTAAACGGGATGAGGAGGAGCTGATAAGATCGAACGAAGTTTCAGTTTGTATGTTGGCTTACTTATTGGAGGTGTGAAATGTACGCTGAAATTGTTAAATGTTCTACAGCATCTATTGATGGGTTTATTTCGACCGTAATCAGTATGATGGGGATATTCCTTAAGAGGTTTTGAATGTTTCGTCAGCCTGACAGTGTCATTAAGTCGAATTTTATTTGAAAGGTGATCAACCTTAATAACACCATTCAAAACATCTAAGGTGAAACAGGATGTGAGCATAGTTCTCCTAGAGCTGAGCGGTAGAAGTAGCACGCCGTGGTCTTCAATATGCTCCACCCGATTTAAATCATTTCCACTTAGGGTATAGTTATGGTGATAAGTGGATTCTTTACGTGAGAAGCTTATCACGTGACATTTACCGACATTAAGCTTTAATTTATTTTGTCCGCACCATCCATATAGTGCCAAGAGCTTGGATTGCAGGAATACAGCATCTGCGGGGGAGCTAATGGAATGATATATTTTCAGATCATCGGCGTATAAAAGATGTGACACACTTTCCAATACTTCTGATAGATCATTGCAAGGTCTCGTCAACAAATTTAGAAAAAATTGAGACTGCGAAATAAACATAGGTATATCAAAAGGCTTAGACCACTTTAAGCCAATATTTTTTTATTGAGGAACAAGGCTTAGTTGACCATGTTTTGAGTATGGAAAGGTGCTTATTTGGTTTAACGTATAAAAACCTTCGTCGTTTAGCATTTCAATTTGCTGAATCTAATAAAGTTATTCATGATTTTATTAAGACTAAAAAATTAGCGGGCGAAGCTCGGTTAGCTGGTTTTCTTATTTTGCTGCTGCTGAAACGACGGACATTGAGTTAGATGAGAGTTACATCAGACTCAAATCGTGAAGATTACTATACGCTTTCCACCTCTGCTGTGGGAGAAACTTCAACGCAGGATCATCTACCATCGCATGTTGACCCGATACCATCAACCTCATAGCTTCGGTTTAACTTTCTCGACGAATTGAACTTGACTTGAGCAGACTCATCTCAATTTTCAACTTGTGTCTCCAGCTAAAATTATGCCAATTCATAAAATTAATATGGATAGAAAAAGAAAAAACAATCATCATATGGGAAAAAACAGCAATAATCACTTCATCTGCGTACAATGAAGAACTACTGAAAATTTCTCTAAATAGGTAGGTAAGTCTAAAAAACGGCCTAAACTTATGTAATATAGATAAACCACCTAAGAAATAAAACTTGCAAGTAAAGCAGAATTGAGTAATGGTGATAATATTGCTAGAACTATCATGAAGAGTATGGTAAAGGTAGGTTGGAGAAATGCTGGATGCAATGTACTAAGTGTGGTGAATGGTCTCACGAAGGTTGTATTAGCTGGGAGACCGAGAACTTGGACGATTTTCATTGTTCCTATTACATACTAGTTAATTTCCGGGGCAATATCGTGCAAGGTATACTTTTTTTTTTTAAAAGTTAATATTATAAGTCGAATTTCAATAAAAGTTTATATTGCATTACCTGAATTATAAAAGCCTTTAATAAAATTGATGATTATAGCCACTTGTTGCTCTCCATGTCTGAGATCGTTTTGCTTAGCTATACTGTTTTGGACGGATTTCCCCTACTATATACATAATAGATGATAGATAGTAGTGATGTGCAAAGCGATTACTTTGGAGTTACGAATAATTTCTGAATACTTTCAATTTAGTATTCGTTACTAGTATTCGTTAAAAATACAAGGTTTTCCGGTAAATACTGTTAAATTTATTTTGTGTGACGTTTCGGACTCGACTGAGTCCTTTATCAAACTACAGTTTGATAAAGGACTCAGTCGAGTCCGAAACGTCACACAAAATAAATTTAACAGTATTTACCGGAAAACCTTGTATTTTCAATTCAAAATGTACTGTGAAAACATTCATCAAAAATTAGTATTCGTTACTTTATTGAGTGATTCGTGTGAGCAAAAAAAAAAAAAAGAAAAGCTCATCCGCTCAGACGGGGAAATTTTTGGGATTTCAGTACCCAACACAATGTGAGAAGCTAAAAAAAAAAGGTCATCCGCTCGAAAGCGGGAATTTTTTTTTTAGTGGGGTTAGTAACGAATACTTTTGTAAAGTAGTATTCGGTACTCGGTACTCGTTTCAAGTAACGAATACTTAATAACGAATAATTACTTTTGCACACCACTAATATATAGGTGTGAGTATAATAGAGATGGCATACGGGTAACCAAAAGTGAAGCCCGAAAAAAGTTGTTTAAACATGTGTTAGCTTATGATAGCAATGGCGTACTAGTATTGCAATTTCGAAAAGTTGGAGGCAAACAAATTATGATACGATAATTGTTCAGTTATGTGACTCCATAATATGAACACATGGATCTACTTATAAATATATTGTAGCGGCACATTCAAATTTTATATTCCAAATTTTGAAATCGCAATTCTCAAAATAAAAATAGAAACCTTCTTCAATAAAAGAAATGGTCAAATACCGAAATAATTCGCACCGTTTTTCAATAACGGAAAAATACTTGAATTTAAAAACAATGAAATGGTGATAAGTTACAAAATAAAACGCCTTTTTTTTAAAAAAAAAAATCAAAAGAATTATATGAAAAAATAGTTAAAAGTTCCAAATTATCACTAAAAGACAATAAAAGTTAAAACAAACAGCAACACACGAAACACTAACAACAAGCAACACACAAAACACTAACAACAAGCAGCGCACGAAGCACCAACAACTGGCAGCATACAAAACACTAACAAAAAGCCACACACAAAACACTAACAACAAGCAGCACACGAAGCACCAACAACAGGCAGCACACAAAACACTAATAAAAAGCCACACACAAAACACTAACAACAAGTAACACACGAAGCACCAACAACAAGCAACACACGAAGCACCAACAACAAGCAACACACAAAATACCAACAACGATAAACTCATCATCATGTGCTATTGACGGCCGATAAAAATAAACGGAAAAAAGGTAACATATAATAAATAAGGTAATTATTATGTTACATTAAAATACCAAAACATCACTTTTCACACAATTTTACACTTTTCGCATACATAATAAAAACATTGATTCATTCAACACATCACGAATTAAATATTTGATCATCATGCGAATTTATATTCAAATTTTAACAAATTTTAATTAATTTTGAGGTTACTTAAGGGCTACGGAAAAGTTAAGAGCTGGCGAACTTTTTTTGATGGCTGCGTTAAGCTGCTTCCGTTGTGACTACCACAACAGAAGTACACTGTGCCCAACTTTTTGACACCTAGGCTGCGCCGGCTTGCGTTGCCGTTATGACTTACGGGTTAAGCTTGGTACAAGTGTATGGGGTGGAACATATAGAACTATACTGAAACCGATATATGTATATACTACAGAAACTTATATTGAAAATCGCAGCGAAAAAAACTGTAAGATATCCCAGTGAGCAACTATTTAAAGACTGGAATGTTCTAGATATATGGTATAGCAGTTGTACGCTTATACAGTTATGAATTTTGTGTACAAAAGAAAGGTTACTTATTTAAAAGACATGAAAACATCATAAAAGTACAGGAAATAAAATATTTAGGACTGATTATTGATTGCAAAATGAAATTCAATAAACATGTAGGGAACAAACTAAGAAAATGCCTATACATTTTTAAAGAAATAAACTTTGTCTCAGTTAATTTAATGAGAAAAATTTATTATGCCTTAGTCCTATCAATATTAATGCTTGAGTCACATACAAAGTAGAATGCGGCAGCACGGCGCAGCTTGACGCCTCCAATAAATCATCAAGTCAGATAACTATTCACTCTCTGTGTCAGGTTGAGTTTTAAATTAATTTGAAATTCTCACACAAGTGTTCATATTCGTTTATACAAGGCAGCTAACTAACTAGAAACAACTTTGTAGTTATTTTAATTTGGTCCGGGGCACATAAAGTACAGATTCAACGTGTTAAACATAACAAAACCACTCATTAATTTTGAGGTTACTTAAGGGCTACGGAAAAGTTAAGAGCTGGCGAACTTTTTTTGATGGCTGCTTTAAGCTGCTTCCGTTGTGACTACCACACCAGAAGTACACTGTGCCCAACTTTTTGACACCTAGGCTGCGCCGGCTTGCGTTGCCGTTATGACTTACGGGTTAAGTTTGGTATAAGTGTATGGGGTGGAACATATAGAACTATACTGAAACCGATATATGTATATACTACAGAAACTTATATTGAAAATCGCAGCGAAAAAAACTGTAAGATATCCCAGTGAGCAACTATTTAAAGACTGAAATGTTCTAGATATATGGTATAGCAGTTGTACGCTTATACAGTTATGAATTTTGTGTACAAAAGAAAGGTTACTTATTTAAAAGACATGAAAACATCAAGAAATATAACAAGTATTAAACTTCCTAGGATAGAAACAAAAATTTCAGAAAATAGTGTAGAATACAAAGCTAGAGTATTAATCAATAACCTAAGTTATGACATTGGTTCACTAATATATTCTAATTTAAATACCAACAGTTTTGCAAGAAAAATTAATATTATAATTGTAAATACTGAAAGAAAGAAATTTTAAAGCGAACTACTAACTCCATTATATTTAAGGGGATGAAATTGTCAAGTATATACATATTATTAAGTTATTAAGGAACTAAAATAATATATACAGAAAAAAAGCATATCACAATCTCCACACTGAGAACTAGCTATGCTATTCAGTGTGTAGTCTAGGAAATTATGAATTGTAAATTATGTTATAACATATTCTTATGAAGATGACAATAAATAATAATAATAATAATAATAATCTAGCCAATGGTGGATCGCCGGAAGAATTTGTAGGCGCCAACTGGGCAACGAGCGTTGACAACAGACGTTCGCGCACGGGATGAATTTTCCGTCTAGACATGGGGGCGATTTCGTGGCCTTCAAAACATCAGACGACAGTGGCCCTTTTGTCCACGGAGGCTGAATACATGGCGATGTGTTCGGCCGCACGAGAAGTAGATTGGCTGATCCTATTTAAGGACCAGCTGAGGCGTGCCACTCCACGGAGACAACCAAGGTGCTCTGGATATCGCACGCGAGGATGCATTCCGACAGGGCACGAAGCACATCGGAGTCCAATACCACTTCGTTCGAGGACGGGTCCAGATCGGGGCCATAAAGCTGGTCTACGTCCCCACGGAGAAGAGCGTGGCGGATGCCTTAACTAAAGGAGTACCATCAGCAAAGTTGCGGTTCTGCGCCGGTGGTATGGGGATATGTGCTCTACCATTGCAGTTATTGGTGGATCAACTTGGGGTGTTGGAAACCACCATACTCACCTCGGTTTCAACTGCTGCCAACTTAAGTTTGCTTTTACATGAAATGTCACTTTTACTTTTGTAACCTCATGAAAATTGTTCGTCTTACAAATAATCTGTGTTTTATATAAACTAAATCCGTGTGTGAGCATCTGCCATTTAAAACAATAGTGATACTGATACTGTTGAGTCGCCGTGCTAGGCGACCAAAAACTTTTACGATGCACTGTAGACGTTGTTCTAGGTACAGGAAATTGGGTCAATGGAACGGATCTATAGCTGCAAATGACCTTCAACGGCTAGGTGGTCGTGTGCTAGGTACATAGAATACAACCTATGTAAATGGAGCCCGACAACAGCGGTACGATCAGCTGCAGCGATTTTAAAGAACCTTCACTACCATTTTTGGTAATGAACGCGGATCGTGTCGGGGCGGGGTTATTAGGGCGAGCAGTGCACGGGTCGGGGTCTTTTTGGAGTGAAGGAGAGAGCTTAGGGTGGAGGAGATTTAGGTCGGATGGTGTCAAGGCAGGAGATCAAAATTAAATGGTGCCGGATTAGAAGTGAAATCGAAAATTAAAATGGTGGATGAAGAAGAAAAAAGTTAAATTCGAAATCGGTGGAAAAAAAAAGTTAAGTTAAATTTTGGAATTGGAAACAGATAAGTTAATTGATAAAGCGTGATCAAAATTAAATGGTGCCGGATTAGAAGTGAAGTCGAAAATTAAAATGGTGGATGAAGAAGAAAAAAGTCAAATTCGAAATCGGTGGAAAAAAAGTTGAGTTAAATTTTGGAATTGGAAACAGATAAGTTAATTGATAAAGCGTGATCAAAATTAAATGGTGCCGGATTAGAAGTGAAATCGAAAATTAAAATGGTGGATGAAGAAGAAAAAAGTTAAAAATAAAATCATGGTAAAACCATGAGATTTGAAGGTGGAAAAAATTTAGGAAACAAAATTATAGAAGAACCATAAGATTTGAAGTAGAAAAATTTAGGAAACAAAATTATAAAAGAACCATAAGATTGAAGTAGAAAAATTTAGGAAACAAAATTATGGTAGAAACATAAGATTTGAAGGAGGAAAAAATTTAGGAAACAAAATTATAAAAGAACCATAAGATTTGAAGTAGGGAAAAATTTAGGAAACGAAATTATGGTAGAACCATAGGCAAAGAAATAAGATAAGCGAATAGGGAACAAAGTAGGGTAAACAAAATAGAAGAAAAAAAAAGAAACTAATAAATAGTAAGGAAAAAGAAAGAAAACAAAACCTAATCGGCGGCAGAAAACACCGAAAATAAATGGGGTGAGTCTTTCCGTATTGTAATTTGTTTGTTGCCTATATATTGTTTGTATGGCGTTTTTTTCAGATTTTTTTTTTCTTCTTTTCCGTTAAATTAGACGTTGAAATGATGATGGGCTAATAGGCCATGATAAAGTGAACCCGAGCGGTTAGCACCTTCGCCCCGAACCTCTATAAGGGGTCACGACGAGATATTCGTTTTTGGAATGTCGTGACTGAGGTAGGGTGGGCAGAACAGGGCGCCAACAACACCAAGGCGCCTGACAAATCGCTGAGCCACGTCATCCAACCGCTTCTTGGTCTTTCACGACCTGTTGGGAAAATAATCCCAATTTTTACAATTCCCTTGGATAAGTCGGCGCTGATAAATATTGTTGTACAGGCCAAGGGTTTATGGTCTGAGTTGGAGCAAGTACCCCCCCCCCCCCCGCCCACACTGCTGTAGCTAGTCCCGGCCACTAACAAGAAAGTCGCACCAGCGAAAACTCAGCCACCAATTCGGACGTAGGTGGAATTGGCCCTTCTGTCCCGAACCTTACTTTTCCCTCCGACTATTTTGCCTTTTTCAAGTCGAAATAGTCCTTCCAAGGCCTCAAACACAACAATACTGAGTAGAATGAAAAAAGCTGAAATCTTATTCAATAATTTTCCATGAAACCACCGATCCTTCGCTTACTGAACAATTCAGCCTGTCGTTCCGTTACTACTTTTGCGGTGTGAAACGAGAAAATTTGTAACGTTTACTGATGTTTACGATTCAACTCGACCTGAAGATGTGGATGAGCTTTTGCTCATGGTGTGGATGATCTTTTGAAAAAGTTCATACTTGGTTGACATAGTAAAGTGTGTTGGAATTGCCACAGATAGTTCTTCTATGATGGAGCTGTTCAAGAGTTGCTTAAAAGGGCTGAAATGCAAGATGGTGTCTTTGTAGTTATCACGCATTAAATAACTTTTTATCGAAATGTTCAAATACAATTTCATTCCGGAACCCAATAGAAACAATGAAGAACGTTATCGCTTTCGCAAATTCGTCAGCAAGGATGAACCTGGTGCCTCATTGCACGACTTGTGTGATACGAGATGGAGTGAAAAGTAAGACGGACACTTGTAGCTTCAGGGAAACCTACCATAAATAGCAAAAGCCTTAGAAAAGATCTCGTTTTGGAAGGATTGCAAAACATATTCCGAAGCGTGCTGTTTGCTCTAGGCAGTCTCGCAGTTGTCCTTGGTACACACTTTAGAGTATAATAGAGATGGCACTCTCATATCAAAAATATTCAATTTTTGAAGCCCAGTACACCATCAACAAAACTCTCGTACGTACACGTACATTTCTGACGTCACATTAAAATTTTCTTCTTTTTTTCAATGTATCTTCGAAAAATGTACAGGCTGATTAATAAGTCATTCTCACAAAACTCAAAACTCTGTTAAACAATTAAATCGTTATTGGATTCGGAAAAATTGTTCACCAATCCTTTAGTTCCACAAAAGTATTTGGCAGAAAAAAAACTCACCAAGTAATAGTTTTCATGAACTTACTCGAAAATAAATTCACCTTTTGGTATAAATATTTGTGTCACCCTTTTATGTTAGCGGCCATTACACTAGTTGGTACTGCCAACTCAAAGAGAGAGAAAGAGAGTTTATTTCCTTTAAAATTTCCTTTCTTTCATTTATAACCATTGCCGCTTCAGTAGATCTTTTCTTCAATAAAAATAAATTTTTTACTAAATACAGTCTTATTAACTTTGATTGTTCCTCAGTTATTCGAAACTATGGGAACTTAAAAGAAAATTTGAAAAGCTTCATATTTGTAAATATTTCCCTAAAATTTCCTTTGTGGAAGAAAAACCATATTACGGTACATATGGCAGCACTGGGTTTCGAAATCTTGACTTGACAGTTCCCAATCAAGAAAATGTAAACAACTCTGTTGTTTACATAATTTCTTTAGATTTCGTTAGTTAATTACAATCCTTTAACACTGAATTTTTCAAATCTATTTGGATATGATTGAATTATTCAGTACATAAAAGGATCTGGAAATCAGTGATAGTTTTAATTTATGAAATGCAAAGTTCAGTGCAGTGAGTTACAAAGTGTAATTACTTTTTGGTGGACCATCTCCTTAAGAGTGAATTCACGCAAAAGCTAATTAATTTCTTAGAGGGTGTTATGTTTAGTTATGGTCTCGAGTTACATGTCAAGATTAACGTAACTTTTCATTTAAAAGATTCGCGTTTCGTTGATTAAAGTCGGATTTTGTAGGTAAAAATGTTCGAATTTGCCAGAGTCGTGCGCGAGTGATTTCCGGGTTATCGAAAGTTCTATGCGAAATGAACTTCAAAAAAGGAAAATTGAGCGCGCGTAGTTCAAATTTGTTAAAATTTTAATATAAATTCGCATGATGATCAAATATTTAATTCGTGATGTGTTGAATGAATCAATATTTTTATTATGTATGCGAAAAGTGAAAAATTGTGTGAAAAGTGATGTTTTGGTATTTTAATGTAACATAATAATTCATCATCATCAATGGCGCGACAGCCCAAATCAGGCCAGGGCCTGCAGGATACATTGTCTGAAGTCATCTCGGTTCAGCGCCCGCGTCCTCCAGTTTGTGCATCTAAGAAGCGATTTGCAATCTGGGTCAACTGAATCCTTGTATCTTTTTCGCGGTTTTCCCACCGGTCGCTTGCCATGGGCTGTACCTTTCAATGTGCGCTTGGGAATTCTTCCGACCTCCATTCACTCCACATGACCTGCCCATTGCAGCTTACAGAATTTTATAAGAGTCGATGCGGCTGGGTCGTCATAAATGTTATACAACTCGTTGTTGTACCGAATACGCCATTCAGTGCCTTCTCTTACCGGTCCCAAAATTCTTCGAAGAATTCGTCGTTCAAAAGCGTCTATTGATTTTTCAGACGCTTGGGTGAGAGTCCACGTCTCACTTGCATATAGTAGCACAGGTCTTATTATGGTCTTGTATATGCGAAGTTTGCTCAGCCTGTGCACTTTTTTCGATTTTAAGATCGGGAGAACCGTAAAATATGCCTTATTTGCTAGTGTGATCCGTTGATTTACTTCGTCCCTACATAATAATTACCTAATTTATTATGTGTTACTTTTTTTCCGTTTATTTTTATCGGCCGTGATGTGCTATTGACGATGAGTTTATCGTTGTTGGTATTTTGTGTGTTGCTTGTTGTTGGTGCTTCGTGTGTTGCTTGTTGTTGGTGCTTCGTGTGTTACTTGTTGTTAGTGTTTTGTGTGTGGCTTTTTATTAGTGTTTTGTGTGCTGCCTGTTATTGGTGCTTCGTGTGCTGCTTGTTGTTAGTGTTTTGTGTGTGGCTTTTTGTTAGTGTTTTGTATGCTGCCAGTTGTTGGTGCTTCGTGTGCTGCTTGTTGTTAGTGTTTTGTGTGTTGCTTGTTGTTAGTGTTTCGTGTGTTGCTGTTTGTTCTAACTTTTATTGTCCTTTAGTGATAATATGGAACTTTTAACTATTTTTTTATATAATTCTTTTGATTTTTTTTAAAAAAAAATATTTTTTTATATAATTCTTTTGATTTTTTGTTTGACTTATTAATCAGCCTGTACATTTTTCGAAGATACATTGAAAAAAAGAAGAAAATTTTAATGTGACGTCAGAAATGTACGTGTACGTACGAGAGTTTTGTTGATGGTGTAGTGGGCTTCAAAAATTGAATATTTTTGATATGAGAGTGCCATCTCTATTATACTCTAAGGTGTGTACCAAGGACAACTGCGAGACTGCCTAGAGCAAACAGCACGCTTCGGAATATGTTTTGCAATCCTTCCAAAACGAGATCTTTTCTAAGGCTTTTGCTATTTATGGTAGGTTTCCCTGAAGCTACAAGTGTCCGTCTTACTTTTCACTCCATCTCGTATCACACAAGTCGTGCAATGAGGCACCAGGTTCATCCTTAAAAAATAAATCATGTATATCGCATATCGCTCTGCTGACGAATTTGCGAAAGCGATAACGTTCTTCATTGTTTCTATTGGGTTCCGGAATGAAATTGTATTTGAACATTTCGATAAAGAGTTATTTGATATTTGATTTGATTGATAACTACAAAGACACCATCATGCATTTCAGCCCTTTTAAGCAACTCTTGAACTGCTCCATCATAGAAGAACTATTTGTGGCAATTCCAACACATTTTACTATGTCAACCAAGTATGAACTTTTTCAAAAGATCATCCACACCATGAGCAAAAGCTATTCCCGTCAATCGGCGTTTACCATCATCATCCACATCTTCAGGTCGAGTTGAATCGTAAACATCAGTAAACGTTACAAATTTTCTCGTTTCACACCGCAAAAGTAGTAACGGAACGACAGGCTGAATTGTTCAGTAAGCGAAGGATCGGTGGTTTCATGGAAAATTATTGAATAAGATTTCAGCTTTTTTCATTCTACTCAGTATTGTTGTGTTTGAGGCCTTGGAAGGACTATTTCGACTTGAAAAAGGCAAAATAGTCGGAGGGAAAAGTAAGGTTCGGGACAGAAGGGCCAATTCCACCTACGTCCGAATTGGTGGCTGAGTTTTCGCTGGTGCGACGTTCTTGCTAGTGGCCGGGACTAGCTACGGCAGTGTGGGCGGGGGGGGGGGGGGGGTACTTGCTCCAACTCAGACCATAAACCCTTGGCCTGTACAACAATATTTATCAGCGCCGACTTATCCAAGGGAATTGTAAAAATTGGGATTATTTTCCCAACAGGTCGTGAAAGACCAAGAAGCGGTTGGATGGCGTGGCTCAGCGATTTGTCAGGCGCCTTGGTGTTGTTGGCGCCCTGTTCTGCCCACCCTACCTCAGTCACGACATTCCAAAAACGAATATCTCGTCGTGACCCCTTATAGAGGTTCGGGGCGAAGGTGCTAACCGCTCGGGTTCACTTTATCATGGCCTATTAGCCCATCATCATTTCAACGTCTAATTTAACGGAAAAGAAGAAAAAAAAATCTGAAAAAAAACGCCATACAAACAATATATAGGCAACAAACAAATTACAATACGGAAAGACTCACCCCATTTATTTTCGGTGTTTTCTGCCGCCGATTAGGTTTTGTTTTCTTTCTTTTTCCTTACTATTTATTAGTTTCTTTTTTTTTCTTCTATTTTGTTTACCCTACTTTGTTCCCTATTCGCTTATCTTATTTCATTGCCTATGGTTCTACCATAATTTCGTTTCCTAAATTTTTCCCTACTTCAAATCTTATGGTTCTTTTATAATTTTGTTTCCTAAATTTTTTCCTCCTTCAAATCTTATGTTTCTACCATAACTTTGTTTCCTAAATTTTTCTACTTCAATCTTATGGTTCTTCTATAATTTTGTTTCCTAAATTTTTTCCACCTTCAAATCTCATGGTTTTACCATAATTTTGTTTTTAACTTTTTTCTTCTTCATCCACCATTTTAATTTTCGATTTCACTTCTAATCCGGCACCATTTAATTTTGATCACGCTTTATAATATAACTTATTTTTTTCCAATTCCAAAATTTAACTTAACTTTTTTTCCACCGATTTCGAATTTGACTTTTTTCTTCTTCATCCACCATTTTAATTTTCGATTTCACTTCTAATCCGGCACCATTTAATTTTGATCACGCCTTATCAATTAACTTACTGTTTCCAATTCCAAAGTTTAACTTAACTTTTTTTTTTCCACCGATTTCGAATTTAACTTTTTTCTTCTTCATCCACCATTTTAATTTTCGATTTCACTTCTAATCCGGCACCATTTAACTTTGATCTCCTGCCTTGACACCATCCGACCTAAATCTCCTCCACCCTAAACTCTCTCCTTCACTCCAAAAAGACCCCGACCCGTGCACTGCTCGCCCTAATAACCCCGCCCCGACACGATCCGCGTTCATTACCAAAAATGGTAGTGAAGGTTCTTTAAAATCGCTGCAGCTGATCGTACCGCTGTTGTCGGGCTCCATTTACATAGGTTGTATTCTATGTACCTAGCACACGACCACCTAGCCGTTGAAGGTCATTTGCAGCTATAGATCCGTTCCATTGACCCAATTTCCTGTACCTAGAACAACGTCTACAGTGCATCGTAAAAGTTTTTGGTCGCCTAGCACGGCGACTCAACAGTATCAGTATCACTATTGTTTTAACTGGCAGATGCTCACACACGGATTTAGTTTATATAAAACACAGATTATTTGTAAGACGAACAATTTTCATGAGATTACAAAAGTAAAAGTGACATTTCATGTAAAAGCAAACTTAAGTTGGCAGCAGTTGAAACCGAGGTGAGTATGGTATCCAACACCCCAAGTTGATCCACCAATAACTGCAATGGTAGAGCACATATCCCCATACCACCGGCGCAGAACCGCAACTTTGCTGATGGTACTCCTTTAGTTAAGGCATCCGCCACGCTCTTCTCCGTGGGGACGTAGACCAGCTTTATGGCCCCGATCTGGACCCGTCCTCGAACGAAGTGGTATTGGACTCCGATGTGCTTCGTGCCCTGTCGGAATGCATCCTCGCGTGCGATATCCAGAGCACCTTGGTTGTCTCCGTGGAGTGGCACGCCTCAGCTGGTCCTTAAATAGGATCAGCCAATCTACTTCTCGTGCGGCCGAACACATCGCCATGTATTCAGCCTCCGTGGACAAAAGGGCCACTGTCGTCTGATGTTTTGAAGGCCACGAAATCGCCCCCATGTCTAGACGGAAAATTCATCCCGTGCGCGAACGTCTGTTGTCAACGCTCGTTGCCCAGTTGGCGCCTACAAATTCTTCCGGCGATCCACCATTGGCTAGATTATTATTATTATTATTATTATTTATTGTCATCTTCATAAGAATATGTTATAACATAATTTACAATTCATAATTTCCTAGACTACACACTGAATAGCATAGCTAGTTCTCAGTGTGGAGATTGTGATATGCTTTTTTTCTGTATATATTATTTTAGTTCCTTAATAACTTAATAATATGTATATACTTGACAATTTCATCCCCTTCAATATAATGGAGTTAGTAGTTCGCTTTAAAATTTCTTTCTTTCAGTATTTACAATTACAATATTAATTTTTCTTGCAAAACTGTTGGTATTTAAATTAGAATATATTAGTGAACCAATGTCATAACTTAGGTTATTTATTAATACTCTAGCTTTGTATTCTACACTATTTTCTGAAATTTTTGTTTCTATCCTAGGAAGTTTAATACTTGTTATATTTCTTGATGTTTTCATGTCTTTTAAATAAGTAACCTTTCTTTTGTACACAAAATTCATAACTGTATTAGCGTACAACTGCTATACCATATATCTAGAACATTCCAGTCTTTAAATAGTTGCTCACTGGGATATCTTACAGTTTTTTTCGCTGCGATTTTCAATATAAGTTTCTGTAGTATATACATATATCGGTTTCAGTATAGTTCTATATGTTCCACCCCATACACTTATACCAAACTTAACCCGTAAGTCATAACGGCAACGCAAGCCGGCGCAGCCTAGGTGTCAAAAAGTTGGGCACAGTGTACTTCTGGTGTGGTAGTCACAACGGAAGCAGCTTAAAGCAGCCATCAAAAAAAGTTCGCCAGCTCTTAACTTTTCCGTAGCCCTTAAGTAACCTCAAAATTAATGAGTGGTTTTGTTATGTTTAACACGTTGAATCTGTACTTTATGTGCCCCGGACCAAATTAAAATAACTACAAAGTTGTTTCTAGTTAGTTAGCTGCCTTGTATAAACGAATATGAACACTTGTGTGAGAATTTCAAATTAATTTAAAACTCAACCTGACGCAGAGAGTGAATAGTTATCTGACTTGATGATTTATTGGAGGCGTCAAGCTGCGCCGTGCTGCCGCATTCTACTTTGTATGTGACTCAAGCATTAATATTGATAGGACTAAGGCATAATAAATTTTTCTCATTAAATTAACTGAGACAAAGTTTATTTCTTTAAAAATGTATAGGCATTTTCTTAGTTTGTTCCCTACATGTTTATTGAATTTCATTTTGCAATCAATAATCAGTCCTAAATATTTTATTTCCTGTACTTTTACTCTTAGTTGACAGTTGCATTGTACTTCTGAGCACTTAAAATTATGAAGCTTTAGTATATAATCGGTTGGATAATCAGACTGAGTTATTACAATAGGCATATGCACTGTTTTTTCTAAAGTAAGGAAATTATTTTTCACTATTTTTGCGATTTGCGATATAACTTGTTCAGCTTTGGTACACTTCTTTCCATGTTTTACCTGTAACGATAAGGGCGGTATCATCTGCACACTTATACATACTACTACCTATTTCTTGACTGATTACGTCATGCATATAGATATTAAACAAACAGGGGGCCTAATGTTGTACCTTGTGTGATGCCATAGTTCTCTACAAATATGATATCACTCGACTTCCCAGCAAACAAAAAGTATCGTAATTAATTCATAAAAGAGTCAGAATTTACGAGCCTTTCGTTTACGAGTTCGCAAATGAATTAAAAACGACTTATTGGGCATACCAAAATGGCCATCCGAGAAGAGCAGTGCCAACTTAATTTCAAGCAGCGCACATATGCTCTCTGGATAATAGCCGCGCAACTGATATTTCGTCGTGAGAAATGCCTCGATTTTGCCCCGGTTAGTAACGTCATGAATCGGTCCCCGCATACAAAATCGTTACTCATCAAGGCAAAATCGGAGCATTTTCGCACGACGAAATATCAGTTGCGCGGCTATTATCCAGAGGTCATTAATGAATTAGAAAAAATGTAGTTTAGCGAGTACAAATTCACACACACTATATACTCGTAAAAATGATTCTCTTATTAAAAGAAGACTGAGAGTCTCGATGAAGAGACGACTGAGAGTCTCAGTGCGAACTACAAGGGTGGAAACTAGAACAGAAAAAATCTGCCAACAATCTGGGCGTAACTTTATTATTTTTCTGGCAGAAGATAGGAACGCGTTCAATTCTGAAATGCGGTGTAGGCTACTATGTGACTGAAAACCTATCAAAAAGAACAAGATCGTGGAAGTGAAAATCTGATTGGATCAGAGAGATATGGAATAGTTTATGAAAAAGTACACAATCACTTTACACCCCCTTAGGGGTCAATTTTCAGAAAATCTTGAAAACACTTTCTTGGCATTCATATGGAGAATACATAGAATAAAATGAAATTCATTATTTGGGACGAAGTAGTAGATATGTCGAAAATCGTGGGAAAATATGCATTCTATTTTCACAGATAATTTTTTTTGCCCCCCTTCTGAACGCCAATAGATATTCGTTTTTTTTATTCAAAATTATTTTTCTAGTTGATTTAGATATACACACCGAGTTTTAACATTGTAGCTTAAGCCGTTCTATATATAGGAAAAACACCTCCCACTTGTACCACACTACCCTTAGGGGTCGAATTTCAAAAAGCCTTGAAAACGCTTTCTAGGTATTCATACGAAGAATCCGTAGAATAAAAATGAATTCAATATTTGGAAAGACCTAGTAGATATGACGAAAATCGTGAAAAAATATGCATTTTATATTTATTATACTTACAAATATTTCCCCCCCCCCCCTTCTGAACGCCAATGAATATTCAAATTTTTTTTTATCACAATTACTTTTCTAGTTGATTTACATATATACACCGAGTTTCAATATTGTAGCCTTGAAAACACATTCTAGGTATTTATACGAAGAATCCGTAGAATAAAAATGAGTTCAATATTTGGAAAGACCTAGTAGATATGACGAAAATCGTGAAAATATATGCATTTTATATATATTATATTTACAAATAATTTTTTTTGCCCCCCTTTCTAAACGCCAATGAATATTCAAATTTTTTTTTATCACAATTACTTTTCTAGTAGATTTACATATACAAACCGAGTTTCAACTTTCTAGCATGAACCGTTTAATAGTTAGGAAAAACACCCCCTACCCCCGTAGCATACTACCCCTAAAAAAAATTATATTTTTCCAACATTCCGCTACTATAGCTCTATCTAAATACCAAGTTTAAGGCTTATATCATTACAGGTTCTCAAGATATAAGCATCAGAACTTTTTCCTTTTCACCCTTCCCCACCCTCCCCCTCTACACCCTTAACCCCAAAACTTTTTTCCCTACTAGAGTTTAATTAGCGCTACTTCTGGTAAAAATTCTAAGCATCTATCTTAAACTGTTCTTGAGATATGAAATGTGTTTGATTTGAAAAATTCTCATCCCCTCCACTTCTATGCTCCACCTCCCACTTAAAAAATTTAACTTTGATCAATCTTTATTTGTCAACCTTTATACGCAAACCAAATTTAATTTTTCTAGAGCAATTGTGTCATGAGATATCGTAATCTAAAGTTTTTCACCCCCCCCCCCCCCCCACCACAATACACAACTTCCCCCCACCTAAAATTTTTCTTCATTCTGTTCTCCTAGCGTGCCATTAACGGTTTAGGAGATATGGATTTTAGAATGTGTCTATCTCGCCTTTTTTGGGTTTCGGACGCATTACATTTCCCCCCACTCCCACACCCCTTGTTAAATATTGACAATTTTTCTGCAAATGGGTCTACTATCAGAGCTCTATAGAAATTTCAAGTTTCAGCTTCCTATCATTAGGGGTTACTGAGATCTGGAAACCAAAATTTTCGGTCTAAAACACTTCCCCCTCCTTCCCCCTCACACCCCCCCCCCCTAAAAATTTGGTCACTTCAAGGAGCCTACCCCGTCTATTCGTCAAAAAAATTTCAATTTAATATCTCAAATCGTTTGGCAGCTACGAGCCTCCAAACGATCTTGCGTACGGCGTACGGCGTACGGCGGACAGACGGACTGAAAATTTTTATTGCTTTTTTCGCGTCTACTAGTTATGAAACGTGAAAATAAAAATTTTGAGGGTAGCAAATTTTTTTTTTTTAAAAATCAATCACAGTACTTAATTATTAAAATAATAAAGTAAAAGACAAAAAAACTAGATTCAAGGGAATTTTGGTAAGGATAAGTAAGTTATTTTTTTAATAATTACCGGGGATATGAACTTTCAAAGATCACTCGAACACCACTTTCGCAAAAACTTTAACATACTAGGTAATATAATAATAATATATAAAAAAAAAAGAAATAGAGACAAAATATTGAAATATGTTTGACTGACGACTGAGAGTTTCGATGCGAACTGCAAGGGTGGAAACTAGAAAAAAAAAGTGAAAAAAATTAGATTCAAGGGAATTTTGGTGTTTACGATACCGCACATTTCTTGCATGGGCCATTGTGCGCACTCATCACTGTATGCTGATCGTTCGATTATAATTTTACGGGCAGCTCATGTCCTACATGTGCGATATAACTATCGCGAAACAATCGTTTTTAGTAAACGCTCGTGAATTTGTTTGCTGGGTTGCCTAGCATCTCCACTTGTTGTGGGGCTCAATTCTCGAGTTCGCTCGAGATTCGTTTTATTCGAGATCTTCCACGATTTCCCAGATTGTCGAATGAAACGGCTTGGCTGGTATTCTTGAAATCTCATCGGTATCTCACCGACGTCTCACGTTCGAGAATTGTAGAACGTAAACTAAGAGTGGTATACATATTGCCATATTGCCGGGTCTATGTGACTAAAATTTTACAAAACCCCTTTGGGTTTCAAAAACACGTAACCTCCCAAGCCAATCGTGGGTGAACACCTTCTCTTCAATCATTAAAAAAAGAGTGTTAAAATTGAGGTTTTACAAGGACCAGTATATAAAATCAGCAAAAATATGTTGAACTATATTGCAAAAATATATTGAACGATATTGTCTTCAATGTAAAAAAGTGGATTTACCCCAATTAGTGTCTCTCAATATTCCTATAGTTATGATGTGGGGAATACTATGCGGACGAATTCAAAGTATTAACTATAATACGTAAAAGGAGCAACGAATATACAACTGAAGCCAAAGGACCAAAGTAAAATAACATTTTTTGTTAGAAGGAAATAAAAAAATCTGGCGTAACTTTATTATTTTTCCGGCAGAAGTTAGGAACGCGTTCAATTCTGAAATGCGGTGTAGGCTACTATGTGACTGAAAACCTATCAAAAAGAACAAGATCATGGAAGTGAAAATCTGATTGGATCTGAGAGATATGGAATAGTTTATGAAAAAGTACACAATCACTTTACACCCCCTTAGGGGTCAATTTTCAGAAAATCTTGAAAACACTTTCTTGGTATTCATATGGAGAATACATAAAATAAAATTAAATTCATTATTTTGGACGAGGTAGTATGTCGATATGTCGAAAATCGTGGGAAAATATGCATTCTATTTTCACAGATAATTTTTTTTGCCCCCCTTCTGAACGCCAATAGATATTCGTTTTTTTTATTCAAAATTATTTTTCTAGTTGATTTAGATATACACACCGAGTTTCAACATTGCAGCTTAAGCCGTTCTATATATAGGAAAAACACCTCCCACACTACCCTTAGGGGTCGAATTTCAAAAAACCTAGAAAACACTCCGTAGAATTAATATGAGTTCAATATTTGGAAAGACCTAGTAGATATGACGAAAATCGTGAAAATATATGCATTTTATATATATTATATTTACAAATATTTCCCCCCCCTTCTGAACGCCAATGAATATTCAAATTTTTTTTTATCACAATTACTTTTCTAGTTGATTTACATATACACACAGAGTTTCAACATTGTAGCTTAAGCCGTTCCATATATAGGAAAAACACCCCCACTTGTACCACACTACCCTAAGGGATCGAATTTCAAAAAACCTTGAAAACACTTTCTAGGTATTCATACGAAGAATCCGTAGAATAAAAATGAATTCAATATTTGGAAAGACCTAGTAGATATGACGAAAATCGTGAAAATATATGCATTTTATATTTATTATATTTACAAATAATTTTTTTTGCCCCCCTTTCTGAACGCCAATGAATATTCAAATTTTTTTTTATCAGAATTACTTTTCTAGTTGATTTACATATACACACCGAGTTTCAACTTTCTAGCATGAACCGTTTAATAGTTAGGAAAAACACCCCCTACCCCCGTAGCATACTACCCCTAAAAAAAAATATATTTTTCCAACATTCCGCTACTATAGCTCTATCTAAATACCAAGTTTAAGGCTTATATCATTGCAGGTTCTCAAGATATAAGCATCGGAACTTTTTCCTTTTCACCCTCCCCCACCCTCCCCCTCTACACCCTCAACCCCAAAACTTTTTTCCCTACAAGGGTTTAATTAGCGCTACTTCTGGTAAAAATTCTAAGCATCTATCTTAAACAGTTTTTGAGATATGAAATGTGTTTGATTTGAAAAATTCTCATCCCCTCCACTTCTATGCTCCACCTCCCACTTAAAAAATTTAACTTTGATCAATCTTTATTTGTCAACCTTTATACGCAAACCAAATTTAATTTTTCTAGAGCAATTGTGTCATGAGATATCGTAATCTAAAGTTTTTCACCCCCCCACCCCCATACACAACTTCCCCCACCTAAAATTTTTCTTCATTCTGTTCTCCTAGTATAACTACAAATATTTGTTAAGTTTGAATAGTGTGCCATTAACGGTTTAGGAGATATGGATTTTAGAATGTGTCTATCTCGCTTTTTTTGGGTTTCGGACGCATTACATTTCCCCCCACTCCCACACCCCTTGATCAATATTGACAATTTTTCTGCAAATGGGTCTACTATCAGAGCTCTATAGAAATTCCAAGTTTCAGCTTCCTAACATTAGGGGTTACTGAGATCTGGAAACCGAAATTTTCGGGCGAAAACACTTCCCCCTCCTTCCCCCTCACACCCCCACCCCTAAAAATTTGGTCACTTCAAGGCGCCTACCCCGTCTATTCGTTAAAAAAATTTCAATTTAATATCTCAAAGCGTTTGGCAGCTACGAGCCTCCAAACGATCTTGCGTACGGCGTACGGCGGACAGACGGACTGAAAATTTTTATTGCTTTTTTCGCGTCTACTAGTTATGAAACGTGAAAATAAAAATTTTGAGGGTAGACAATTTTTTTTTTTTAAAAATCAATCACAGTACTTAATTATTAAAATAATAAAGTAAAAGACAAAAAAACTAGATTCAAGGGAATTTTGGTAAGGATAAGTAAGTTATTTTTTTAATAATTACCGGGGATATGAACTTTCAAAGATCACTCCAACACCACTTTCGCAAAAACTTTAACATACTAGGTAATATAATAATAATATATAAAAAAAAAAGAAATAGAGACAAAATATTGAAATATGTTTGACTGACGACTGAGAGTTTCGATGCGAACTGCAAGGGTGGAAACTAGAAAAAAAAAGTGAAAAAAATTAGATTCAAGGGAATTTTGGTGTTTACGATACCGCACATTTCTTGCATGGGCCATTGTGCGCACTCATCACTGTATGCTGATCGTTCGATTATAATTTTACGGGCAGCTCATGTCCTACATGTGCGATATAACTATCGCGAAACAATCGTTTTTAGTAAACGCTCGTGAATTTGTTTGCTGGGTTGCCTAGCATCTCCACTTGTTGTGGGGCTCAATTCTCGAGTTCGCTCGAGATTCGTTTTATTCGAGATCTTCCACGATTTCCCAGATTGTCGAATGAAACGGCTTGGCTGGTATTCTTGAAATCTCATCGGTATCTCACCGACGTCTCACGTTCGAGAATTGTAGAACGTAAACTAAGAGTGGTATACATATTGCCATATTGCCGGGTCTATGTGACTAAAATTTTACAAAACCCCTTTGGGTTTCAAAAACACGTAACCTCCCAAGCCAATCGTGGGTGAACACCTTCTCTTCAATCATTAAAAAAAGAGTGTTAAAATTGAGGTTTTACAAGGACCAGTATATAAAATCAGCAAAAATATGTTGAACTATATTGCAAAAATATATTGAACGATATTGTCTTCAATGTAAAAAAGTGGATTTACCCCAATTAGTGTCTCTCAATATTCCTATAGTTATGATGTGGGGAATACTATGCGGACGAATTCAAAGTATTAACTATAATACGTAAAAGGAGCAACGAATATACAACTGAAGCCAAAGGACCAAAGTAAAATAACATTTTTTGTTAGAAGGAAATAAAAAAATCTGGCGTAACTTTATTATTTTTCCGGCAGAAGTTAGGAACGCGTTCAATTCTGAAATGCGGTGTAGGCTACTATGTGACTGAAAACCTATCAAAAAGAACAAGATCATGGAAGTGAAAATCTGATTGGATCTGAGAGATATGGAATAGTTTATGAAAAAGTACACAATCACTTTACACCCCCTTAGGGGTCAATTTTCAGAAAATCTTGAAAACACTTTCTTGGTATTCATATGGAGAATACATAAAATAAAATTAAATTCATTATTTTGGACGAGGTAGTATGTCGATATGTCGAAAATCGTGGGAAAATATGCATTCTATTTTCACAGATAATTTTTTTTGCCCCCCTTCTGAACGCCAATAGATATTCGTTTTTTTTATTCAAAATTATTTTTCTAGTTGATTTAGATATACACACCGAGTTTCAACATTGCAGCTTAAGCCGTTCTATATATAGGAAAAACACCTCCCACACTACCCTTAGGGGTCGAATTTCAAAAAACCTAGAAAACACTTTCTAGGTATTCATACGAAGAATCCGTAGAATTAATATGAGTTCAATATTTGGAAAGACCTAGTAGATATGACGAAAATCGTGAAAATATATGCATTTTATATATATTATATTTACAAATATTTCCCCCCCCCTTCTGAACGCCAATGAATATTCAAATTTTTTTTTATCACAATTACTTTTCTAGTTGATTTACATATACACACAGAGTTTCAACATTGTAGCTTAAGCCGTTCCATATATAGGAAAAACACCCCCACTTGTACCACACTACCCTAAGGGATCGAATTTCAAAAAACCTTGAAAACACTTTCTAGGTATTCATACGAAGAATCCGTAGAATAAAAATGAATTCAATATTTGGAAAGACCTAGTAGATATGACGAAAATCGTGAAAATATATGCATTTTATATTTATTATATTTACAAATAATTTTTTTTGCCCCCCTTTCTGAACGCCAATGAATATTAAAATTTTTTTTTATCAGAATTACTTTTCTAGTTGATTTACATATACACACCGAGTTTCAACTTTCTAGCATGAACCGTTTAATAGTTAGGAAAAACACCCCCTACCCCCGTAGCATACTACCCCTAAAAAAAAATATATTTTTCCAACATTCCGCTACTATAGCTCTATCTAAATACCAAGTTTAAGGCTTATATCATTGCAGGTTCTCAAGATATAAGCATCGGAACTTTTTCCTTTTCACCCTCCCCCACCCTCCCCCTCTACACCCTCAACCCCAAAACTTTTTTCCCTACAAGGGTTTAATTAGCGCTACTTCTGGTAAAAATTCTAAGCATCTATCTTAAACAGTTTTTGAGATATGAAATGTGTTTGATTTGAAAAATTCTCATCCCCTCCACTTCTATGCTCCACCTCCCACTTAAAAAATTTAACTTTGATCAATCTTTATTTGTCAACCTTTATACGCAAACCAAATTTAATTTTTCTAGAGCAATTGTGTCATGAGATATCGTAATCTAAAGTTTTTCACCCCCCCACCCCCATACACAACTTCCCCCACCTAAAATTTTTCTTCATTCTGTTCTCCTAGTATAACTACAAATATTTGTTAAGTTTGAATAGTGTGCCATTAACGGTTTAGGAGATATGGATTTTAGAATGTGTCTATCTCGCTTTTTTTGGGTTTCGGACGCATTACATTTCCCCCCACTCCCACACCCCTTGATCAATATTGACAATTTTTCTGCAAATGGGTCTACTATCAGAGCTCTATAGAAATTCCAAGTTTCAGCTTCCTAACATTAGGGGTTACTGAGATCTGGAAACCGAAATTTTCGGGCGAAAACACTTCCCCCTCCTTCCCCCTCACACCCCCACCCCTAAAAATTTGGTCACTTCAAGGCGCCTACCCCGTCTATTCGTTAAAAAAATTTCAATTTAATATCTCAAAGCGTTTGGCAGCTACGAGCCTCCAAACGATCTTGCGTACGGCGTACGGCGGACAGACGGACTGAAAATTTTTATTGCTTTTTTCGCGTCTACTAGTTATGAAACGTGAAAATAAAAATTTTGAGGGTAGACAATTTTTTTTTTTTAAAAATCAATCACAGTACTTAATTATTAAAATAATAAAGTAAAAGACAAAAAAACTAGATTCAAGGGAATTTTGGTAAGGATAAGTAAGTTATTTTTTTAATAATTACCGGGGATATGAACTTTCAAAGATCACTCGAACACCACTTTCGCAAAAACTTTAACATACTAGGTAATATAATAATAATATATAAAAAAAAAAGAAATAGAGACAAAATATTGAAATATGTTTGACTGACGACTGAGAGTTTCGATGCGAACTGCAAGGGTGGAAACTAGAAAAAAAAAGTGAAAAAAATTAGATTCAAGGGAATTTTGGTGTTTACGATACCGCACATTTCTTGCATGGGCCATTGTGCGCACTCATCACTGTATGCTGATCGTTCGATTATAATTTTACGGGCAGCTCATGTCCTACATGTGCGATATAACTATCGCGAAACAATCGTTTTTAGTAAACGCTCGTGAATTTGTTTGCTGGGTTGCCTAGCATCTCCACTTGTTGTGGGGCTCAATTCTCGAGTTCGCTCGAGATTCGTTTTATTCGAGATCTTCCACGATTTCCCAGATTGTCGAATGAAACGGCTTGGCTGGTATTCTTGAAATCTCATCGGTATCTCACCGACGTCTCACGTTCGAGAATTGTAGAACGTAAACTAAGAGTGGTATACATATTGCCATATTGCCGGGTCTATGTGACTAAAATTTTACAAAACCCCTTTGGGTTTCAAAAACACGTAACCTCCCAAGCCAATCGTGGGTGAACACCTTCTCTTCAATCATTAAAAAAAGAGTGTTAAAATTGAGGTTTTACAAGGACCAGTATATAAAATCAGCAAAAATATGTTGAACTATATTGCAAAAATATATTGAACGATATTGTCTTCAATGTAAAAAAGTGGATTTACCCCAATTAGTGTCTCTCAATATTCCTATAGTTATGATGTGGGGAATACTATGCGGACGAATTCAAAGTATTAACTATAATACGTAAAAGGAGCAACGAATATACAACTGAAGCCAAAGGACCAAAGTAAAATAACATTTTTTGTTAGAAGGAAATAAAAAAATCTGGCGTAACTTTATTATTTTTCCGGCAGAAGTTAGGAACGCGTTCAATTCTGAAATGCGGTGTAGGCTACTATGTGACTGAAAACCTATCAAAAAGAACAAGATCATGGAAGTGAAAATCTGATTGGATCTGAGAGATATGGAATAGTTTATGAAAAAGTACACAATCACTTTACACCCCCTTAGGGGTCAATTTTCAGAAAATCTTGAAAACACTTTCTTGGTATTCATATGGAGAATACATAAAATAAAATTAAATTCATTATTTTGGACGAGGTAGTATGTCGATATGTCGAAAATCGTGGGAAAATATGCATTCTATTTTCACAGATAATTTTTTTTGCCCCCCTTCTGAACGCCAATAGATATTCGTTTTTTTTATTCAAAATTATTTTTCTAGTTGATTTAGATATACACACCGAGTTTCAACATTGCAGCTTAAGCCGTTCTATATATAGGAAAAACACCTCCCACACTACCCTTAGGGGTCGAATTTCAAAAAACCTAGAAAACACTTTCTAGGTATTCATACGAAGAATCCGTAGAATTAATATGAGTTCAATATTTGGAAAGACCTAGTAGATATGACGAAAATCGTGAAAATATATGCATTTTATATATATTATATTTACAAATATTTCCCCCCCCTTCTGAACGCCAATGAATATTCAAATTTTTTTTTATCACAATTACTTTTCTAGTTGATTTACATATACACACAGAGTTTCAACATTGTAGCTTAAGCCGTTCCATATATAGGAAAAACACCCCCACTTGTACCACACTACCCTAAGGGATCGAATTTCAAAAAACCTTGAAAACACTTTCTAGGTATTCATACGAAGAATCCGTAGAATAAAAATGAATTCAATATTTGGAAAGACCTAGTAGATATGACGAAAATCGTGAAAATATATGCATTTTATATTTATTATATTTACAAATAATTTTTTTTGCCCCCCTTTCTGAACGCCAATGAATATTCAAATTTTTTTTTATCAGAATTACTTTTCTAGTTGATTTACATATACACACCGAGTTTCAACTTTCTAGCATGAACCGTTTAATAGTTAGGAAAAACACCCCCTACCCCCGTAGCATACTACCCCTAAAAAAAATTTTATTTTTCCAACATTCCGCTACTATAGCTCTATCTAAATACCAAGTTTAAGGCTTATATCATTGCAGGTTCTCAAGATATAAGCATCGGAACTTTTTCCTTTTCACCCTCCCCCACCCTCCCCCTCTACACCCTCAACCCCAAAACTTTTTTCCCTACAAGGGTTTAATTAGCGCTACTTCTGGTAAAAATTCTAAGCATCTATCTTAAACAGTTTTTGAGATATGAAATGTGTTTGATTTGAAAAATTCTCATCCCCTCCACTTCTATGCTCCACCTCCCACTTAAAAAATTTAACTTTGATCAATCTTTATTTGTCAACCTTTATACGCAAACCAAATTTAATTTTTCTAGAGCAATTGTGTCATGAGATATCGTAATCTAAAGTTTTTCACCCCCCCACCCCCATACACAACTTCCCCCACCTAAAATTTTTCTTCATTCTGTTCTCCTAGTATAACTACAAATATTTGTTAAGTTTGAATAGTGTGCCATTAACGGTTTAGGAGATATGGATTTTAGAATGTGTCTATCTCGCTTTTTTTGGGTTTCGGACGCATTACATTTCCCCCCACTCCCACACCCCTTGATCAATATTGACAATTTTTCTGCAAATGGGTCTACTATCAGAGCTCTATAGAAATTCCAAGTTTCAGCTTCCTAACATTAGGGGTTACTGAGATCTGGAAACCGAAATTTTCGGGCGAAAACACTTCCCCCTCCTTCCCCCTCACACCCCCACCCCTAAAAATTTGGTCACTTCAAGGCGCCTACCCCGTCTATTCGTTAAAAAAATTTCAATTTAATATCTCAAAGCGTTTGGCAGCTACGAGCCTCCAAACGATCTTGCGTACGGCGTACGGCGGACAGACGGACTGAAAATTTTTATTGCTTTTTTCGCGTCTACTAGTTATGAAACGTGAAAATAAAAATTTTGAGGGTAGCAAATTTTTTTTTTTAAAAAATCAATCACAATACTTAATTATTAAAATAATAAAGTAAAACCAAAAATTTGGTCCGAAGGAATTACAGGTTACTCATACTGTCTGACAAATCGAGTTACTAATTTCATTTAGAAAAACCATATATTGTATATCTGCCGCTGTCTCGTGGCTATTCCTTGTTCGATTTTATATTTGTTAAACTGAAGCTGCTATGGACGAATATTTTTAATTGTTATACATTAGGTTCCCATTGAGAATTTCATGGTCCGAAAGTAGTTCAAGTAGTTAAAAAAGGAAGATGCATAAGACGGGGTTAGTTGCAGGAGTCTACGACGGGAAGGATGCATGAAATTCATGCATGTCGCGATACGTCCAAAATCAAAATAAATTGAATGTAAATGTTCTGAAAACAGTTTTAATATATTTCCTCGTATTCCTATTGCTTTTAATTTTTCTACCAAGCTTTCTTTTCTTATAGTGTCAAAGGCCTTCGCTAAATCTAAGAATATAGTAATAACTTTTGACTTTCTTAGGTTTCCATAAATGTCTATTGTGAAATCATTTAAGATTTCTTCAATTCCTACACTTAGTCTGAAACCGAATTGTTTTGGACTTAATAATTTTATCTTTTCAACTTATCTTTCTAATCTAATTGCTACACATTTTTCAAATTGCTTCGCGACTGTGCTTACGAGCGCAATTGGTCTATAGTTTTTGTTCTCCGTTTTTTGCCGCTTTTAAACACGGGTGTTATTTTTGCTATTTTCAAGCTGAACGGAAATTTGCCTTTCTTAGTGGCTTACTGACGAAATCTGATACAGTTTTTAGTATTTCTCCCGTTATATTATCTATACCTGGTGCACAGTTTGTTGGGTCGTCGTTGCGAATCTTAAGACTAAAATTCGACTCACTTACCAATGATACAAACTCCAATTTTAAGTTGTTGTTTGGGTGATCGAAGAATGGTTTCATCCCGTGCACGGCTAAATGATGATCGGTGAGATTGTCGGAGAGCACCTGATTTGGAACCGTACGGGTCACGGAAAGCGAAACGTCTGACGCTAGTATTGTCGGCAGGATTTAATCTTTACGTTAATCACATTTAAGTTCACTTCCAACGTTGAAACGTAATCGGAATTATTTATAAACAAAAATCCTTCGCTTGACGTTTCAGTTAGGGTTCGAGCAAACAACACACAAATTTTGACAGCAAGGTTGGCATTAAAATTGTCGAACTTCGTTCGGGTGCAGGGATGGGATTTCTAGGTAAATTGGCATAATTTCGTTGAGTTGAGAGTGAAGTTGGTGGTAAATGAACTTTTGAGTGCTCGCTCGACTCCAATTGTTGTATTCGAGGAAAGCTAAATATTAACAATAATTTTGTGCGGTAATGTCATGTACAATTCCGGAAATTTCGTGGCACAATCGTGACCCAGAGTGGTGTCGCCGCTGTTAAAAAGCTTAAAGGTCTATGTGGAGCTGTTGCGATTGCAGTTCAACCCTGCAATGAATTGTGATCGTGGCAGCTCGACTGCGACCAACTTCACGCGGGAGAGATGGGTTTTCGTTGGTGTGGGTGCGGTTCGGATTTTTGGCGTGAAAAAAGCGCGTCGTTCGAGGTTGACAGAAAAGATCGAGGAGGAGGTAATTCGAAGATGGCTGTCAACTGAGTTCGAGTTCTGCATTCTAAAACCTTTCGTGCGGTTTTTATCGGTTGTAATATCGCTCGGGACTGTAAAACGATGATTTTGGGTGTGGCGATAAAGCTAATCGGAAATAATATTGGCTAATGCTGCTCATGTGATTGATTCTGTCTTCTTATTTCACAAAATGTGATGGGCATTAATGTCGGGCAATTAAGAATTAAGAGTGTTGCTTCCGAGCTGAGTGCGGTAATCGCGTCGATGAACAACTGTTCGCGAAACATTTAAGATGATATTCGTTCTGCCTCATTGTCGTGAAATCGTTTAATCGCCGGGAAATCGAAAAGTTGTCAAAAAAAAAGAAAAAGAATTACGAATTAAATAAAGTTAATTATGAAAACTAATAAGAAAACAAAATGAATTGAGAATTAAAACCACTTTTTTTTACTAAAATTCTTAACTAATATAAAAAAAAAGAATTACGAATTAAATAAAGTTAATTAACGACATGACATGACAAGGACGGGACGGAATGTAATTAATTAAAAATAAATACCCCTTTATAAAAAAAAAAATAATATATAATTAAAACAATATCAATAAAAAAAAAAGGAAAAATAAAGTGAACTAGAAGTCAAAACCAAAATCAAAGGGGTGAGTTTCTATTATATATGTTTTTTTTTGGATTTTCTTGCATGATTTTTTTTTTTAATTTAGGTTTTATTATGTTTTCTCGTTGTTCGGTTTTTTTTCCTCTTTGATTTGATGATGATAGGCTAAAGGCCAATTTATGAAAATGAACCAAAGCACAAAGCGTAGCCTATCAACACGCGCGAGTTCGGAAAAATTCCGTGCAAAAGTTGATGGGCAAAAGGTCTAAAATTTCGTCGTTCTGCGACAATATTTTCGCCTGAACGGCAACAGACCAAGTGTACAAGCTTTTTCTGATCTATTCCTCAGCAAAACATCGCAGCGGACTTATGTGGAGTCAATGTGGAACTTTCCTATCGACGAACCGTTTTGGCAACCTTTAGGCGCCAATTCGGTTCCATAAGAAAGGGAAGCATTGTCTGCATATGAGTCTGATGTGATGTGAGTTGGTCAGCTTTGGTACTTGAATCATTCCACTTCTGTCTTGCAAGTACCTAACTGAGAGCTGGGCATGCCCTGTCTTGGCGGGCGTGTCGTCAGACAGTTGGGAGCAATACTTGTGGGATATTGGTGAGTTTGGTGATAGGAACTATCGCTGAAATTTCGGTAAAGAACCTTATATCCTTATCCTTCCTTTTAGAGTACCTTTTAACGTAGCATAAATTTTTTTTGAAATAACGTAGATTTTTTTTTGTTGTACTTAAATTTTTTTTTGATAAGTCGGAATTACTTAGATTTTTTTTTGCGCTGGTTTTATTTTGATTTCGTTTGTTGTTAAATTTTCCCATTTTTTTTTTCTTCTACAGTTTTATCGCGTTCCGGATTTTTCCGATGGAGCGAGGAAGATCAAGATCGGCTTCGCGATTTGATCTGCATATGACGGGAGGGGAAAGGTTGTGACAACGTGAGGGTTCATTTTTTTCGAAGTTATACAAATATATACATATCTTTCATTTTTTTGATTCGTTGGTGACATTCACACAATAAAGTTGTTCATTCAATCTAAGATTCATTCGTCCATACATTCGAGTATTCACGTCATTACACATTGAATATTCATTTCATCATTCAACAATCATTTTTTTTTGCAATCACTCGTATATTCGTATCAACAGTCAATTGAGTGAATTTAATTTTTTTTTCACACGTAAAATCAGTCGTTCAATATTTTTTGTTCTCGATTTTTTTTTGAAATCCAACATACACTGGTTCGTACATTCGCACAATCAATTATATCCATACAATCATCTACTCAGATATAAAGTCATACCGTCGTTTCAACGTTCATGCGACAATTCAAAACACAATTGTTTACTCAGTCTATCGTTTTCGTACATACCGTTACTCAGACATAGATTCGATAATAATCACGCATTCGATTTTTTTTTCTCCAGTCAAGATTCATACACTCAAAAAATTCTTTCTATCGTACATTCGAGTATTAGTTCATTTTACATCATAGTTCACTCATAAATCATTCGTACAAGCATTCATTTTTTTTTATTCTAATTCCATTTATATTTATACATTTACACTCAATGGTCAACAATCACTCGTTGCAAACACTTGTTCATTCGTATCAGCAGTCAATTGTTTGAACTCAGGTTACACCATAAAATCAGTCATTCATTTTTTTTTTGTATATACGACCAATCATACATTCGTTCGAATTTACACGCTGCAATTTTATCATACATTGGTGCATTCACATTTGCGCAATTATTCGTCACTTAATCATTTAATTTTGCGATCAAAGTTATTCATTCATACTGTCGATCATCCCAGAATTCGTACAATAGCCATCTATTCAGCAATTTGGTAACAATCACACAATCAAATAGGCATTAGTACAAACATTCATTTAATTTTCTATTCTTATACTGCATTCAGCTATTCGATTTATTTTTTTCCATCGCTCAGCAATCAGTCGTTCTTTATTCGCTCCTTCTTACTGCACGCACGCAGTCATTCAGGTTATCGCTCATTCGCTTTCTTGCGTAGCGCTTGATTACTTTAACGGTATCTTCTCTTTCTCACTCGACCATAAATCATGTCCTTGTTGCACTCGCCGACGGGCGCAAATGGAATTTGCACCACCTGTAGGGAGAGCATAGACGCGGCAAATGAAGTGCGGACTAAATGTGGCCACCAATTTCACAGAGGATGCCTGGAAAGGTGGATCGTGGACAATCATAATTGTCCCAACTGCCGTGGACATCTGGGCTCTCAAGATTATTGGCCTACGCAGTCGGCGCGGTGACAAGAAGCCAGACGCAACTCAGGGGCCAGGAGTCTCAAAACGAAGTAGTTTCGCCTCCGAGGTTAAATTTGAATCTTACTCTCGAGACAGGGGGCGGACGAGCTCTCTACGCTCCAGATGGTTCAGTCGTACAAGAACGAAGTACGCAGGTACTGACCGCCAAGCCTTCGGATGTGCTGGGAGATAGTAGAGTGAGGTGGGCTGATATTCACGACACGCAGACGCCCACAGACTTGAACGCAATGCCCATGGGGCTTGCAAGCGAGCCAGGAGTGGACCGTTTGATATACCTTATTAGATCGTTGTTGCGAGAGGAATTGGCACAGACACCATCAAGGGTCAACCTCAACACAGGTATTCCACCACCACCTTTATATCAATCCGTTCCACGTGAACAATTACCACCAAGACCTAACGTGGGCACTGATTATAATTTTCCACCACCACCAAACCGTCGCGATGCACTGGACGGGCCGACAGGTCCATGCGACCGCTCAGATGGGCGACCGCAATGGCAACGGCCCAAATTATAGACAACGTAATCATGGCAGCCCAGTTCGTCATTGGCGATTGCGGTTTAGCGGAGATAGCCATTCTTTGCGAGCGGAAGAGTTGGTCTTCAGGGCCGAGGCTTTAGCTAGGGGAGATCTGGGCGGTCGCATGGACCTGTTGGCCCAGAATTTCCATCTGTTGTTAGACGGTAAGCCTAACCAGTGGTATTGGCTGTGGAGACGGTCCAATGACGAGTCATCTTGGGAATCACTGAAAGCGACATTTCTGCAAGCTTGGGGAGAGCACAGCTCAGATTGGGAGGTGCGCAAGCAAATGCTTGCAAGGCGTCAAGCTCCAAACGAAACTTTCTTGTCATTCGAGCAAGATCTGACTGTCTTGCGTACCCTGCTGCGCACCCATATGCACCCATATGCCGGAGCCAGAGTTCGGGAAGGCCGATATCATCAAGCCGAAATGCACTCATTGCATGTCAAAAAACGGGACGAGGGATGAGGGGTTATCGGGACCACAACGCCCAATGACATCCAACCATCAGGCCCGACCGTAGTAGACGATCCGTGTAGTGAGAGAACCTTTTCCCAATCCCCTTTTGATTTAGTTATCCCAAATAAAAAATTTTTATCACATTTTAATACCCCTTTAGAGTCCCCTCCAAATTTCAACTTACCTACCCAAATATTTTCACCCAATTTTGTAGACCCTAGTAGAGTAAAATCACCCCCACCTATTTTTTCAACGAGTTTAAGACAACCTATCACGATTCTGCAGAAGGGAACAGACGTGGATAAGGTACCGAATTGTTTACAGCCTGTAACAATAACAAAACGAAGTGATTCAAGACGAAGTGCTCCCCATCCTCATATACCGTAACATCAGCGTTTGAAGGAGTATGCGGAGGCGCGAAGACGAATTTTTGACACTGTTTCAAGCGCTCGTGCGAACGAAATATCCGAGTTAGCAAACGAAGCAAGTCGAAAAAAATCAGTCTTGCGCATGCGCACATTCTGGAGGATGGTGAGGGCCAAGAAGAAAGCAATAGTTTCCACCATTATTACCAATCCGTTGGACATACATCCGTACCCCGTGGTATCCCTGTACGGAGTGGACGTTGAAGGACAACTCGATAGTGGGGCGAGCATCAGTTGCCTGGGGGCAAACTCCCTACAACGCCTCCAAGATGCACAGGTGATGTATCGACCGGTCTGTCAAGAGGTGAAGACCGCTGATGGTGCTGCACAGAAGATATTGGGCACGGTAGATACCGATATTACATTTCGCGGTAATACTAAGCCATTTACATTCTACATTGTGCCGTGCCTATCGTAGGAATTGTACCTAGGGGTAGATTTCTGGCGAACCTTCCAGCTAGCTCCCAGCATCATCAGCGCGGTCGATACTCCCGATACTGTATCGCAACTGATAGCTCCGGATGCCCACCATTTAACGCCCACAGATGTAAAGAGGTTGGAAATGGTAAAGTCCAAATTTTCATCATACGAAGTATACGGACTTGGTGTGACCAACGTCGAACAACACAGTATAGACGTTGGTGATGCAAGTCCCATCAAACAGCGACATTATCCTGTGTCTCCTGCGATCCAAAAACTCTTGTATGACGAGATCGATCGCATGAGAGCACTTGGCGTTATAGAGACCAGCCAGAGGGCATGGAGCTCGCCTGTGGTTCTCGTGAGGAAGCCAGGCAAGGTCAGGTTATGTTTGGACTCGCGCAAAGTCAATAGTGTGACGAAGAAGGATGCATATCCATTACCACACATTGATGGTATCTTAAGTCGTTTGCCGCGAGCCAATTTTATTACTAGCCTGGACCTCAAAGACGCCTTTTGGCAGATTCCTCTCGAGAACAAATCCAGGGAGTACACTGCGTTTACCATTCCTGGCCGGCCTCTATACCACTACACTCGCATGCCTTTTGGGTTATGCAACGCGCCGCAAAGGATGTGTCGTTTGATGGACAAAGTCATCCTACCCGAGCTGAAGGAGCAGGTATTCGTATATTTGGACGATCTGCTGTTAATTTCTGAAGATTTCGATTCACATCTAGTTTTATTGGCTGAAGTCGCAGAATGTTTGCGAAAGGCTGGCTTGACTATTAACGTCAACAAGAGTAAGTTTTGTCTGAGAGAGGTGAAATATCTCGGATACATTGTTGGAGAAGGAGGCTTGAAAACTGATCCCAACAAAGTTTCAGCCATTGTCGATTACCCTTCGCCTAAGTCGGCACGTCAAGTACGACGCTTCCTTGGTATGGCAGGCTGGTATCGACGATTCGTTCCCAACTTTGCTGCTACTGTTTCACCAATTTCAGACACTCTAAAGAAGTCCAACCAGTTTGCTTGGACTACAGAGGCACAAACTTCGTTCCTATTAGTGAAAGACTTGTTGACGAAAGCCCCCTTATTAATCAATCCTGATTTTAAGAGGCCTTTCGTAATTCAATGCGACGCCAGTAAATCAGGGGTGGGTAGCGTTCTCTTCCAAGAAAACGACGACGGATCGGAATCTCCAGTGGCGTATATGTCGCAGAAGCTCACTTCCGCTCAACGCAACTACAGCGTAACTGAACTCGAATGTTATGCAGCTGTGTTGAGCGTGAAAAAATTTCGAGCCTATGTAGAAGGGACTGCGTTCAAAATCATTACGGATCACGCAAGTCTCAAATGGCTCATGTCGCAGAAAGACCTACAAGGACGGTTGGCAAGATGGAGTTTAAAACTCCAAGGTTACGACTTCACAATCGAGCACCGACGAGGGAACCTGAACGTTGTACCCGACGCTCTCTCTCGTGTATACGAAGAGGGATTAAATGCGCTGATCGACGTGGCACCGATGGTGGACATGGATTCTCCAGAATTCTCTGGCAAAGAATATAAAGAGTTAGTGTCCACTGTCGATGCGAACGCCGATCGGCTTCCTGACGTATGCGTGAGGGATGGTTTCGTGTACAAGCGCACAGAGCTTCACAACTGTGACCCGATTGCTGAAGACAGGGCCTGGAAATTATGGATTCCATCGAGTCTTACGTCAGCTGCGATCGCTCAGGCGCACGAGGCAGACACCACGGTCCATGGTGGTTATGCCAAAACCCTAGAGCGAGTCAGGCGATTTTTGTACTGGCCCGGAATGGCTACACAAGTACGCACCTACGTTCTGGCGTGCGACACTTGTAAAGAAACAAAGTCCCCGAACAGACCTCTACGAGCGCCAATGGGAGAACCTTTCCAGACTGATCAGCCATTCCAACATCTGTACATCGACGTACTTGGACCATATCCGCGTACCAAGCGGGGTAAGATCGCTATCTTGATCGTCTTGGATCATTTCACTAAATTTCCCCTGTTACATCTTTTGAAGCAGATCACTGCTGAAGAGATCACCAACTTTTTGGAGGGGCAGGTCTTCCATACGTTTGGAACACCCGAGACGATCCTCTCCGATAACGGCTCTCAATTTAGGTCGAATGTGTTTAACACCATGCTGAACAAATACGGAGTTAAACACCTGTACACCCCGAGCTACTCACCGCAAGCGAATGCTTCGGAGCGTGTCAATCAGTCCATCCAGGCCGGAATTCGAGCATTCATCACTAATGCGATGAAAGTCTAAGCAAAATTGGATGTGCTCTTCGTAGCTCACTCCGCCAAGCCACTGGATTTTCTCCTTATCAGGTTTTGTTTGGAAATCACATGATGTTGCACGGGAAGGACTACGAACTGCTGAAGCATTTGCGAGCGTTTGGAGAGTCAAATGTACAGCTTCGACCTCGCGAGGGAATTCCTATCGTGAGGCAACTGGCGCAGACGAAAATAAGGGTCGCACATGAGGACAGTAGCAGTCGTTATAATCTGCGTGCTGCTAAAACACAATTTTGTGTAGGTCAAGAAGTATTCCGAAGAAATTTTTCCTTATCCACAGCCACGCAGAACTATAACGCCAAGCTGGCAAAGAAGTTCCTCAAGTGCAGAATTCGTCGTGTGCTAGGGAACTCACGATATGAATTGGAGGATCTAGTAGGCAAACGGGAACTTACCACTCCAAAGATATTAGGCAGTGATCCGAGGGAGTACAACAGCTATTGCCCGGCACTCAGTCGTGCGCACGAGACTCTAGAACACGACGACCTTTTTTAGTCTGTTCGGCGCTGGGAAACCAGCGGCGAATCGACTAATGGTGTTGGTTCGTCGTTGCGAACCTTAATACTAAAAATCCGACTCACTTACCAATGATACAAACTCCAATTTTGAGTTGTTGTTTTTGTGATCGAAGAATGGTTTCATCCCGTGCACGGCTAAATGATGATCGGTGAGATTGTCGGAGAGCACCTGATTTGGAACCGTACGGGTCACGGAAAGCGAAACGTCTGACGCTAGTATTGTCGGCAGGATTTAATCTTTACGTTAATCACATTTAAGTTCACTTCCAACGTTGAAACGTAATCGGAATTATTTATAAACAAAAATCCTTCGCTTGACGTTTCAGTTAGGGTTCGAGCAAACAACACACAAATTTTGACAGCAAGGTTGGCATTAAAATTGTCGAACTTCGTTCGGGTGCAGGGATGGGATTTCTTGGTAAATTGGCATAATTTCGTTGAGTTGAGAGTGAAGTTGGTGGTAAATGAACTTTTGAGTGCTCGCTCGACTCCAATTGTAGGAGTTGTATTCGAGGAAAGCTAAATATTAACAATAATTTTGTGCGGTAATGTCATGTACAATTCCGGAAATTTCGTGGCACAATCGTGACCCAGAGTGGTGTCGCCGCTGTTAAAAAGCTTAAAGGTCTATGTGGAGCTGTTGCGATTGCAGTTCAACCCTGCAATGAATTGTGATCGTGGCAGCTCGACTGCGACCAACTTCACGCGGGAGAGATGGGTTTTCGTTGGTGTGGGTGCGGTTCGGATTTTTGGCGGGAAAAAAGCGCGTCGTTCGAGGTTGACAGAAAAGATCGAGGAGGAGGTAATTCGAAGATGGCTGTCAACTGAGTTCGAGTTCTGCATTCTAAAACCTTTCGTGCGTGTTTTATCGGTTGTGATATCGCTCGGGACTGTAAAACGATGATTTTGGGTGTGGCGATAAAGCTAATCGGAAATAATATTGGCTAATGCTGCTCATGTGATTGATTCTGTCTTCTTATTTCACAAAATGTGATGGGCATTAATGTCGGGCAATTAAGAATTAAGAGTGTTGCTTCCGAGCTAAGTGCGGTAATCGCGGCGATGAACAACTGTTCGCGAAACATTTAAGATGATCTTCGTTCTGCCTCATTGTCGTGAAATCGTTTAATCGCCGGGAAATCGAAAAGTTGTCAAAAAAAAAAAAGAATTACGAATTAAATAAAGTTAATTATGAAAACTAATAAGAAAACAGAATGAATTGAGAATTAAAACCATTTTTTTTTACTAAAATTCTTAAATAATATAAAAAAAAAAGAAATACGAATTAAATAAAGTTAATTAAAGACATGACATGACAAGGACGGGACGGAATGTAGTTAATTAAAAATAAATACCCCTTTATAAAAAAAAAAAAAATATAATTAAAACAATAACAATAAAAAAAAAGGAAAAATGAAGTGAACTAGAAGTCAAAACCAAAATCAAAGGGGTGAGTTTCTATTATATATGTTTTTTTTTGGATTTTCTTGCATGATTTTTTTTTTAATTTAGGTTTTATTATGTTTTCTCGTTGTTCGGTTTTTTTTCCTCTTTGATTTGATGATGATAGGCTAAAGGCCAATTTATGAAGATGAACCCGAGCGTTTAGCTCCTTTGCCCGAACCTCAATAAGGGTCCACGACGAAAAATGTTTGAAGGACAGTCGTGGCTGAGGTAGGGTGGGCAGAACAGGGCGCTAATAACACCAGAGCGCCCTGACAAATCGCGAAGTCGCGCAACTCCACCGCTTCTTGGTCTTTCACGACCTATTGGGAAGATATTCCAATTTTAAATACCCTGGAGTAAGCCGACACGAAATTTTTGTTGTATAGGTCTAGGGTTTATGGTCTGAGGTAGAACAAGAACCACCCACACTGCCATAGCTAGTCCCGCCAGCAAGCGTGTCGCTTCCGTTCTACTTCAGCCACCAGTTCAGACGTAGGAGGAACTGGCCCATTCTGTCCCGAACCTTTACCCATCCTTCGACTATTTTGACTTTCTCAAGTCAAAATAGTTTTTCCAAGGCCTCGAACACAACAAGTTATTCTGGAGACCAGTTATATAACCTAATATCTCTTTTTCTATTACTGGCATAAAAAAAGGAATTGTGGTTCGATATACTACTTACTGAAACTTGTTCCGAGTGTGTTTCGAAATAATTTGCTAATGATCTACCTACATTCGCGAAATATTGGTTTGTTGTATTTAATATTTCTAAATCATTTAGACCAGTAATGCACGCAATGTTTTGTAATGGAAAACTTTCCTTATACCCTTTTCTTCCTGTTAACTCATTTACAATGCCCCATGATTTTCTCATATTACCTTTATATTGATCTAATTTAAAATTATAATAATCTTCTTTTACTTTCCTTAAAATTGATGTTAATTTATTTTTGTATTTTTTAAAGTAACTCGTTAGGTTTGTGTTAAAAGGTTGTCGTTTAACTTTAACTGATAAATATTCTTTTCTTTTTATTTCCCTGATAACACCTGTTGTAATTTAAGGTTTTTTTGGTTCCTACATTTTGCTCCTAATTAAAATTTCAGTCTTTGATTCTAGAATATTATTTGTTAAAATTCTGATAAATTTTTCCAATGCTTGACTTATATCCCTAACTTCATAAATAGTTTCCCAGGTTTCTTTACTGCACAAAATATTGAATTTTCTGTAATCTATTTGTGTTATAATATTTCTATCTTGTGTTCTGCTCATTATGTTATTATTATTTAGTTTGTTGAATTGAAAATATGTCGTGTAATGATCTGTTATACTAGATTTAATAAAAGCAGCCTGCAATTGTGTAATATTTTTACAGAAAATATGATCAATTATTGTTCCAGTGTTATTGTCCATTACTCTTGTCGGTTTAGTTATACAACAAGTGATCTTTAATGTAATTGGTTGTGCTGGCCAAATACCGGAGGATTTGTTTCACCATCGTCCAATGTACCGCTCTATGGCGGGAATTGTAGCGACTGACTTCGCTGACGGCAAAGGCTTAATCCGGCCGGCTTCCTTGAACTAAGAACAGCAGGCTTCCAACAGCCTCCTGATATGGCACGTCTGCTCGAATCTCAAGCATGTAAATAGTTGAGGTTCGAACATAACATTTACAATGTTCACCTTTGCGAGCGAGTACTGTGCCGGCACCTGTCCGATTTTTTATTACGCAGAACGTAATCGCTCGGATAAGGGGTAAATAAAAAGCTCGCACCTGCTATAAAGGTCGCGACAACCGACGGCCTCACTCTCACTGCTTTTTTCTTCCTGAAGTGCTGTCGGTTTGGCGCCACACAGTCGATTTGACTGATCACCAATAAAAGGAATTGCTGCCGTTTGGGTGCACGATAGTCGATTTGACTAACACAAATCAAGGTAGTTATAAGAACAAAAAACCATTAAAAATAGTCCTACTCCAGAGCACCCTGATTGAATTGTCGTTTCGGTATTCAACTGGGTAATTTGAAGACAGGATCCCTCAAAATCAGATCTCCGAAAATCAAGAAAAAATAGAAAAAATTAACCAAATAAAGTAAATTTGCAAAAGAAAATCCAGCACTTCTTTTCTCTTCTATAAGATGTTAAAGGTAAGCAAACATTAAGAAGACAGTAGATCATAAGAGATCTAACATTGGTCCGTCGAGCCGGATATGCAAAAGCGAATTTTTGGTTGGTTTTTCTATTTTTTCTAAGTAAAAATCGGCAAAGGCAAACTGCAAAAAAATTGCAATCCAAGAAAAAATTGCAATCCAAGAAAAAAATTGCACCATTTCCTGCTGTTGACCGAAAAATCACTAACACAAACGATATACGTATCGTATTACAGTGTATAACAACCGGTCCAACAACAACTCTGTGTTGGCTCACTAGCATTACACAAACGCTGCAATCGCGGCAACAACAATTCCGTGTTGGCTCACTAACATCGCAAAAGCGCAAATTCACGGTCAAGTCCAAGGGCTTGATCAAAATTGCTCGTCATTGTTGGCCACCAACACATTTACAAATTGCATCCAAAGGATGTGTGTATGACACTTACATTTCACACCCGAATCCACAGAAATTTATGGCACGAAAACATATTACCCGAACGTCTATAGAAATTAACTCTTCACAATCAAATCACACGTAACCGATGCAATTTGCACCAAAAAGTAACCAATTACCCGTGAAAATCACTTCGCAACACAATTCGAAGCACACCAATACACGGATATTTCGTGCCGAGAACATTGACTATCTCTGCGATATCAAATCAAAACGCCTTTAATTTAAAGCGATAATTGACCCAATATCCCCGGAATAATCGCAGTAACCGAAATTCCGAAATCAGGAAGAAATTAGTTATAATTTGAGTAAAAATTCACAAAGCTCACTTAAAAAACTCGAGAATCAAAAATCGAATTTTTAACCGGCGGCGTCACTTCGTTCAGAAACCTACTTGTTACTGAACAATCAGCCGATCGTGGTTGCATTCAACGACATTAGTTCGTCTCACTCCAGCCCATAGCTCACGCAATATTTGATATTCACAAGAACAATCACAACCAAAGTTAGTCCGAGCGAAATCACAATACCACCATGGAAAAGGCCATGAAGGAGCAGGACGCCATGTTCAAAATGATAAAACAGTCGATCTCAAATTTCAAAAAGACTTTTGAAACAAGGCGAACTGCTGGCTACATATCTGGTCGTCTCGAGGATATCGAGCAAACATGGTCGCGTTGCAAGTCAAAATACGAAACCATTATAATCGACATAAGCGAGAGCGAACCAAAGGATGCAACTTACATGGAACTCTATGCAATAGCCGAAGACGCTGTATTCCAATACATAGGCGAGCTGAGAGATTACTCTTTAAAATTCAAAAGTACAGTCCCGATCGAAAATCAAACTCCAAACCCCAAGACTCAAACCATGATAAATCTCCCAAGGTTCGACATTCCTAAATTCGACGGAGATTATGCAAAATGGCGCCCGTTTCATGATTTATTTAAATCTCTGATTCACGATAACGACCAAATCCCTCCAGTGCAAAAATTATTTTATCTCAAAGGCAGCATTTCAGGTGATGCAAATAAAATTCTCACCCAATTCGACATTACGGAAAAGAATTACCAGGCTGCCTGGGATATGTTGGTAAAACGATTCGGAAACAAACGAGTTCAAGTAAATGCACTTATCTCTAAACTAATGGACACACCCGAAGTTCGTTCCGAATCTGACCGTGGGTTGAAAAATCTCATCGACACAGTCACTGAAACTCTACACGAGTTGCGCACAGTAGGAGTAAAAACTGCAGATTGGGATCCGATAGTGTTGCACATTCTAACTAAGAAACTCCCGTATCAGACGCACAGTCTTTGGGAGCAACAAGTGTCTACTTTAGAAGACTTACCCACATATAAAGAATTTCAAGTCTTAATAGAAGCTCGCCACAGAACCTTAGAAGTTCTGGCAGAATCCCGTCCAAAACCAAATTCTGTTAGCAAATCAAAAAGTTTTGCAAGTTCCCCAAACCCAAAACCGTCAGCATGTCCATGCTGTCAATCCGAGCATCCCTTATTTAAATGCAAAAAATTCCAAGGTATGGATTTACCCTCAAAATGGAAGTTCATACGGTCTCGAACTCTTTGTTCAAATTGTTTAGGCGCGCATTTGGCTAACACTTGCACTAATACGCGTCGGTGTTTTAAATGCAACGGCAGACACAATACAATTTTGCACGACGAAAATAAAACGCCGCATCAACCAAGTTGGATGGATTCGAACAAGACGATAAGCACCAACGAAGAAGAAGCCAATTCTATGAAAACTAGTTGCAACTTTGATCAACTAAATCAGCAAGCCCTTTTAGCCACAGCCATCGTAGGTATACAAACTGCAGATGGGAGTATGATTCCTCTTCGAGCCTTAATCGATTCTGGTTCAGAAAGCTGTTTTATTTCGCAAGCGGCGTTTCAATTAACGCGAATGAAGGCTCGTCCCACATCATTAAACATCACCGGTCTCAATTCAACGAATGTGAGCACCGCTAACAAAATTTTAGACATAAAAATGTCCACAAAATTCGGCAAAAAGAAGGAGTTGCGAACGCAAGCATACGTAATAAAAAATATTACTAAGGTCTGCTCCGCGTTTTCAATATCAGCAACCGAATGGCCACACCTGAAAGGAATCACCCTGGCAGATCCGAAGTTCATGGAGCCAGGGTCGATTGATTTGCTTCTCGGCGTGAAGGTGTATGCCCAAATTTTGCGTCCAGGGTTTAGACAAGGCCCACAGGGAGTTCCTGTAGCACAAAACACATCATTGGGATGGATATTATTCGGCCAAGTTCCGACCAGCCCACATGAAAAATACAACCAATTTACGGGTTGCATAACTGCGTCTACCAAATTTCTAAACGAAGAATTAAGAAAATTCTGGGAAATCGAAGACATAGTATCACCTCGTCAACTTACTTCCGATGAGAAGCTGTGTGAAAGCCAATACGACCAATCACACAAACGACTTTCAGATGGTTCATACCAAGTGAGTATACCATTCAAGCCAGATCCTCCAGTACTAGGGAAATCAAAATACATGGCAAAGAAAAGACTGCTATGTCTCGAACGCAGATTAGCGAAAAACTCAGAAGTGAAAAAACTTTATTCAAAATGTATCAACGAGTACATAGAACTCAACCATGTGAGATCTGCTCAAGATGTGGTAGATTCTACCACCGATATAGCAAACACACATCATTATAATCTGCCGCATCACGCAGTCATTAAGGAAAGTACAACAACTAAGCTGCGCGTCGTATTCGACGCTTCCGCAAAGACGACGAACGGCAAAAGTTTAAACGAGCAAATGCTCACCGGTCCGACCTTACAACCAAAACTATTCTCAATCTTGATGAAATGGAGGCTCCATCGATACGCAATGACAGCCGACATTGAGAAAATGTATCGTATGGTAAAGGTCGATCAGAAAAGTCAACAATATCAACGAATATTATGGCGAAATCATACAGATGAACCCATCAAAGAATTTTGTATTACTACGGTAACCTTCGGAACAGCAGCACCTCCGTACATGGCTATCAAGACTTTACAACAACTGGCAACGGATGAACAACTAAGATTCCCACTAGGTGCTAAGACAGCATTGCGGAATTTCTACGTTGATGACATGTTATCAGGTAGCGACGACATCGCAGAAGCGATGAAGTTGCAAGCAGAAATCATAGATCTCCTCAAAGATGGGGGATTCCATTTAAGAAAATGGACGAGTAACGAGCCTAAGTTACTAGAAAACATTCCATTAGAAGATCGTGAGTTAAGTATTCCAGTACGTTTCGGAGAAAAGGACTATATAAAGGCCTTAGGAATCTTGTGGAGTCCAGAACACGATCATTTTACATTGTCAATGAGCACATCGGATAAGACAACAAAATGGACTAAAAGATCCATCCTATCTCAAATAGCTAAACTCTTCGATCCCCTGGGGTGGGTCGCTCCAGCCATCATTCGCGCCAAGATCATGATACAAAAATTATGGATATCTGGCTGCAATTGGGACGATCCTCCGCCTCATGACCTTCTGTCACAGTGGGTATCTTATGATGCAGAAATTAACCACCTGTTAAGCATAAAAATTCCTAGATGGATGAAGACAAGTGCCAATGACACCAGCGATATTCAGCTCCACGGCTTTTGTGACGCATCAATGTTAGCTTACGCAGCCGTAGTATATCTAAGAATCACAGATAAAGAAAACAATGTCCACATCACACTAGTGAGCGCCAAAACTAAGGTAGCTCCCATTAAAGCAGTTACGCTGCCACGACTAGAGTTGTGTGCTGCAGATCTTCTGACGAACTTAACAAAAACAGTGAAAGAAGACCTCGATCTAAAAGACGTCAAAGGATATTCATGGTCCGATTCAAGGATTACATTAGCATGGATCACAGGGCATCCAGCAAAGTGGGCAACCTTCGTAGCCAACAGGGTAGCAACCATTCAAAACAACGCACAAAGCAATCAGTGGAAATACGTTCCTTCTAACGACAATCCTGCTGATGTTGCATCCAGAGGCATAGCACCCAGCGAACTACAACATCATTGTAAATGGTGGAATGGGCCACAGTGTCAAAGAATCAGAAGAATGCTGCCCCAGATCGGAAGGCGACTCCATCCCAACGACAACGCTGGAAGTAAAGGTTGCCAAGGCACTACACACGATTGCAACCGATCTGAGTATAATGAAAAGATTTTCAAATCTACTTACATTAATCCGAGTTACGGCATATTGCTTTAGATTTTATCGCAAGATCGACGTAAGGAAAGAGCAAACAAAACACACCGGAAGTTTGAGCCGAGAAGAATACCAAGACGCAAAATTAGTTCTCGTTAGACTGACGCAAAGAGATGAATTTGCGAAGGAACTAAAACTATTGAAAAATAACGAACAAGTACCTGTCACCAGCCATATAAGCAGTCTCAACCCATTCATCGATGATCAAGGTATCATCCGAGTTGGAGGAAGGCTGCATCAATCAATGCTGTCATACAACAGAAAGCATCCCATACTGTTACCCAAAAAGCACGACTATACTAATTTAGTCATAAATCACTACCATCAACGAACACTACACGGAGGTACAACTCTAATGATTAGCGCCATACGAAGCGAATATTGGATAGTAAATATCAGACACATAGTCCGAAAATGTGTTAAATGCCATCGATTTCGAGCTAAGGCAGCTGTGCAGCAAATGGGTGATTTACCGGAAACCAGAGTTCGCATGGCAAGGCCCTTTCAAAACGTCGGCATCGATTTTGCAGGGCCTCTAGTGCTCAAAGAATCAAACCTCCGAAAGGCACGTTATATGAAAGGATACTTCTGCATTTTTGTATGTTTCGCAACAAAGGCCATACACATCGAAGCAGTATCAGATTTATCGTCTGAAGCATTTGTAGCAGCATTCCGACGATTCGTCGGACAACGCGGCATGTGTACAAATATTTATACCGACTGCGGTACCAATTTCGTCGGAGCAAACCGAATGCTCCAGGAACAATTAGCCAAGGCGGTAAAGGAAAATGCTGCCAGAACTACATCCGAAGAAGGAATCAACTGGCATTTCAACCCTCCTGCAGCTCCTCATTTTGGAGGCTTGTGGGAAGCCGGAGTTAAGTCGATCAAACACCATCTAAGGCGTACAATTGGTGATGCGGCGTTGACATTCGAAGAATTGACGACCGTATTAGTGCAGATTGAAGCGTGTCTGAACTCAAGACCAATCTGCTCCCTCAGCTCGGATCCTGAAAACCTGTGCCTAACTCCTGGTCATTTCTTGATAGGGACTCCATTAATAACGGTTCCAGAACCAACTTCTAGTATCGTTTCAGATTGTCCCATCAGAAGATGGAAATATGGCCAAAGGCTGCACCAAACGTTTTGGCGCCAATGGTCCCGAGAGTACCTCCATGAACTGCAACAAAGACAGAAATGGAGGGTCTCCACCAACAACGTTGAAGTAAACGATGTTGTGATCGTTCTAGAGGACAACATGCCGCCGTCAAAGTGGCACTTCGGACGAATCCTCGAAGTTCAACGTGGCAAGGACGGACTAGTTCCAGTGGTCACCGTGGAATCACAGTCGAAGACTATGCAGCGACCGCTTGCAAAAATCTGCATCTTGCCAAAGCATTAAAAAAAAAAAAAATTTTTTCCTGTTCGTCCGTTTCAAATGGTAAATATACCCTGTATTCAATACTCGCCTTCTCTTTTCAGATGACAAGCTACGAAATCGATTGGCTCGAACTCATAACAGACGATGATTTGGAAAACTTTGGGTCTGGCCGAACATACACGGAAGAGGAGTTGCTGAACGAAGTAGAACATCCATTGCCGCTAACCACGGAGCGAATCGATCAACCAGAACTTCCATTGCCGCTAGCCCCGGAGCGAATCAATCAACCAGAACTGCCATTGCCGATAACCCCGGGTCGCAATATCGAGGTGTCAACGGAACTATCTGCTACCGTCGAAACGGTTGAGCAATCGCCATATATATATCCGCTGTCACCAATGCCGTCCTCCAGCGAGTTACCAATAACGCCAGGACGAAATTTGTCACCAAAGGTGTCTAGAGAAGACACGAATCAGCTGCTACGAGCAATACAGCGCTTCCCGGCACCAGCGAAGCCGAAACTATATAGTCTAGTCACCATGCAGGGAGACATGTTCGACGTATCCTTCGAAGAGATGGCGTCCATTCCGTGGAGAGACTTGAAGAAAAAGAAAAGGAAACAGTACACCCTATTCCTGACAGAAGGAGGCAAGGTTCGTGTAAAATTTCACAAAGGACGGACGATGTGGTTCGGTCTAAAACGAAACATACCCTAATAAAACTACGAGTAAAACTTACATAAAAAATATAACATAAAACAAAAATAGAGAATAATATATAAAAGATTGAATTAATGATGAATTAAAAAAAAAAAAAAATTAAATAAATAGAAAAATATTATATTAAAATAAAAACATGTATATAATAGTCTAATAGTCTACTTTAATAAGAATAATATTATGGTAGCAAGATAAGATAATTTATAACTACGATGTAACACATATACTTATAAGTAATTACGTAGTACAGTCAAACATTTTGTTTTGGCGCGGGAGAATGTTCGAATCTCAAGCATGTAAATAGTTGAGGTTCGAACATAACATTTACAATGTTCACCTTTGCGAGCGAGTACTGTGCCGGCACCTGTCCGATTTTTTATTACGCAGAACGTAATCGCTCGGATAAGGGGTAAATAAAAAGCTCGCACCTGCTATAAAGGTCGCGACAACCGACGACCTCACTCTCACTGCTTTTTTCTTCCTGAAGTGCTGTCGGTTTGGCGCCACACAGTCGATTTGACTGATCACCAATAAAAGGAATTGCTGCCGTTTGGGTGCACGATAGTCGATTTGACTAACACAAATCAAGGTAGTTATAAGAACAAAAAACTATTAAAAATAGTCCTACTCCAGAGCACCCTGATTGAATTGTCGTTTCGGTATTCAACTGGGTAATTTGAAGACAGGATCGCTCAAAATCAGATCTCCGAAAATCAAGAAAAAATAGAAAAAATTAACCAAATAAAGTAAATTTGCAAAAGAAAATCCAGCACTTCTTTTCTCTTCTATAAGATGTTAAAGGTAAGCAAACATTAAGAAGACAGTAGATCATAAGAGATCTAACATTGGTCCGTCGAGCCGGATATGCAAAAGCGAATTTTTGGTTGGTTTTTCTATTTTTTCTAAGTAAAAATCGGCAAAGGCAAACTGCAAAAAAATTGCAATCCAAGAAAAAATTGCAATCCAAGAAAAAAATTGCACCATTTCCTGCTGTTGACCGAAAAATCACTAACACAAACGATATACGTATCGTATTACAGTGTATAACAACCGGTCCAACAACAACTCTGTGTTGGCTCACTAGCATTACACAAACGCTGCAATCGCGGCAACAACAATTCCGTGTTGGCTCACTAACATCGCAAAAGCGCAAATTCACGGTCAAGTCCAAGGGCTTGATCAAAATTGCTCGTCATTGTTGGCCACCAACACATTTACAAATTGCATCCAAAGGATGTGTGTATGACACTAACATTTCACACCCGAATCCACAGAAATTTATGGCACGAAAACATATTACCCGAACGTCTATAGAAATTAACTCTTCACAATCAAATCACACGTAACCGATTCAGTTTGCACCAAAAAGTAACCAATTACCCGTGAAAATCACTTCGCAACACAATTCAAAGCACACCAATACACTGATATTTCGTGCCGAGAACATTGACTTTCTCTGCGATATCAAATCAAAACGCCTTTAATTTAAAGCGATAATTGACCCAATATCCCCGGAATAATCGCAGTAACCGAAATTCCGAAATCAGGAAGAAATTAGTTATAATTTGAGTAAAAATTCACAACGCTCACTTAAAAAACTCGAGAATCAAAAATCGAATTTTTAACCGGCGGCGTCCCTTCGTTCAGAAAACTACTTGTTACTGAACAATCAGCCGATCGTGGTTGCATTCCACGACATTAGTTCGTCTCACTCCAGCCCATAGCTCATGCAATATTTGATATTCACAAGAACAATCACAACCAAAGTTAGTCCGAGCGAAATCACAATACCACCATGGAAAAGGCCATGAAGGAGCAGGACGCCATGTTCAAAATGATAAAACAGTCGATCTCAAATTTCAAAAAGACTGGTGAAACAAGGCGAACTGCTGGCTACATATCTGGTCGTCTCGAGGATATCGAGCAAACATGGTCGCGTTGCAAGTCAAAATACGAAACCATTATAATCGACATAAGCGAGAGCGAACCAAAGGATGCAACTTACATGGAACTCTATGCAATAGCCGAAGAGGCTGTATTCCAATACATAGGCGAGCTGAGAGATTACTCTTTAAAATTCAAAAGTACAGTCCCGATCGAAAATCAAACTCCAAACCCCAAGACTCAAACCATGATAAATCTCCCAAGGTTCGACATTCCTAAATTCGACGGAGATTATGCAAAATGGCGCCCGTTTCATGATTTATTTAAAGCTCTGATTCACGATAACGACCAAATCCCTCCAGTGCAAAAATTATTTTATCTCAAAGGCAGCATTTCAGGTGATGCAAATAAAATTCTCACCCAATTCGACATTACGGAAAAGAATTACCAGGCCGCCTGGGATATGTTGGTAAAACGATTCGGAAACAAACGAGTTCAAGTAAATGCACTTATCTCTAAACTAATGGACACACCCGAAGTTCGTTCCGAATCTGACCGTGGGTTGAAAAATCTCATCGACACAGTCACTGAAACTCTACACGAGTTGCGCACAGTAGGAGTAAAAACTGCAGATTGGGATCCGATAGTGTTGCACATTCTAACTAAGAAACTCCCGTATCAGACGCACAGTCTTTGGGAGCAACAAGTGTCTACTTTAGAAGACTTACCCACATATAAAGAATTTCAAGTCTTTATAGAAGCTCGCCACAGAACCTTAGAAGTTCTGGCAGAATCCCGTCCAAAACCAAATTCTGTTAGCAAATTAAAAAGTTTTGCAAGTTCCCCAAACCCAAAACCGTCAGCATGTCCATGCTGTCAATCCGAGCATCCCTTATTTAAATGCAAAAAATTCCAAGGTATAGATTTACCCTCAAAATGGAAGTTCATACGGTCTCGAACTCTTTGTTCAAATTGTTTAGGCGCGCATTTGGCTAACACTTGCACTAATACGCGTCGGTGTTTTAAATGCAACGGCAGACACAATACAATTTTGCACGACGAAAATAAAACGCCGCATCAACCAAGTGGTGCGCCAAAGATGGATTCGAACAAGACGATAAGCACCAACGAAGAAGAAGCCAATTCTATGAAAACTAGTTGCAACTTTCATCAACTAAATCAGCCCTTTTAGCCACAGCCATCGTAGACATACAAACTGCAGATGGGAGTATGATTCCTCTTCGAGCCTTAATCGATTCTGGTTCAGAAAGCTGTTTTATTTCGCAAGCGGCGTTTCAATTAACGCGAATGAAGGCTCGTCCAACATCATTAAACATCACCGGTCTCAATTCAACGAATGTGAGCACCGCTAACAAAATTTTAGACATAAAAATGTCCACAAGATTCGGCAAAAAGAAGGAGTTGCGAACGCAAGCATACGTAATAAAAAATATTACTAAGGTCTGCTCCGCGTTTTCAATATCAGCAACCGAATGGCCACACCTGAAAGGAATCACCCTGGCAGATCCGAAGTTCATGGAGCCAGGGTCGATTGATTTGCTTCTCGGCGTGAAGGTGTATGCCCAAATTTTGCGTCCAGGGTTTAGACAAGGCCCACAGGGAGTTCCTGTAGCACAAAACACATCATTGGGATGGATATTATTCGGCCAAGTTCCGACCAGCCCACATGAAAAATACAACCAATTTACGGGTTGCATAACTGCGTCTACCAAATTTCTAAACGAAGAATTAAGAAAATTCTGGGAAATCGAAGACATAGTATCACCTCGTCAACTTACTTCCGATGAGAAGCTGTGTGAAAGCCAATACGACCAATCACACAAACGACTTTCAGATGGTTCATACCAAGTGAGTATACCATTCAAGCCAGATCCTCCAGTACTAGGGAAATCAAAATACATGGCAAAGAAAAGACTGCTAGGTCTCGAACGCAGATTAGCGAAAAACTCAGAAGTGAAAGAACTTTATTCAAAATGTATCAACGAGTACATAGAACTCAACCATGTGAGATCTGCTCAAGATGTGGTAGATTCTACCACCGATATAGCAAACACACATCATTATTATCTGCAGCATCACGCAGTCATTAAGGAAAGTATAACAACTAAGCTGCGCGTCGTATTCGACGCTTCCGCAAAGACGACGAACGGCAAAAGTTTAAACGAGCAAATGCTCACCGGTCCGACCTTACAACCAAAACTATTCTCAATCTTGATGAAATGGAGGCTCCATCGATACGCAATGACAGCCGACATTGAGAAAATGTATCGTATGGTAAAGGTCGATCAGAAAAGTCAACAATATCAACGAATATTATGGCGAAATCATACAGATGAACCCATCAAAGAATTTTGTATTACTACGGTAACCTTCGGAACAGCAGCACCTCCGTACATGGCTATCAAGACTTTACAACAACTGGCAACGGATGAACAACTAAGATTCCCACTAGGTGCTAAGACAGCATTGCGGAATTTCTACGTTGATGACATGTTATCAGGTAGCGACGACATCGCAGAAGCGATGAAGTTGCAAGCAGAAATCATAGATCTCCTCAAAGAAGGGGTATTCCATTTAAGAAAATGGACGAGTGACGAGCCTAAGTTACTAGAAAACATTCCAATAGAAGATCGTGAGTTAAGTATTCCAGTACGTTTCGGAGAAAAGGACTATATAAAGGCCTTAGGAATCTTGTGGAATCCAGAACACGATCATTTTACATTGTCAATGAGCACATCGGATAAGACAACAAAATGGACTAAAAGATCCATCCTATCTCAAATAGCTAAACTCTTCGATCCCCTGGGGTGGGTCGCTCCAGCCATCATTCGCGCCAAGATCATGATACAAAAATTATGGATATCTGGCTGCAATTGGGACGATCCTCCGCCTCATGACCTTCTGTCACAGTGGGTATCTTATGATGCAGAAATTAACCACCTGTTAAGCATAAAAATTCCTAGATGGATGAAGACAAGTGCCAATGACACCAGCGATATTCAGCTCCACGGCTTTTGTGACGCATCAATGTTAGCTTACGCAGCCGTAGTATATCTAAGAATCACAGATAAAGAAAACAATGTCCACATCACACTAGTGAGCGCCAAAACTAAGGTAGCTCCCATTAAAGCAGTTACGCTGCCACGACTAGAGTTGTGTGCTGCAGATCTTCTGACGAACTTAACAAAAACAGTGAAAGAAGACCTCGATCTAAAAGACGTCAAAGGATATTCATGGTCCGATTCAAGGATTACATTAGCATGGATCACAGGGCATCCAGCAAAATGGGTAACCTTCGTAGCCAACAGGGTAGCAACCATTCAAAACAACGCACAAAGCAATCAGTGGAAATACGTTCCTTCTAACGACAATCCTGCTGATGTTGCATCCAGAGGCATAGCACCCAGCGAACTACAACATCATTGTAAATGGTGGAATGGGCCACAGTGGCTCAAAGAATCAGAAGAATGCTGCCCCAGATCGGAAGGCGACTCCATCCCAACGACAACGCTGGAAGTAAAGGTTGCCAAGGCACTACACACGATTGCAACCGATCTGAGTATAATGAAAAGATTTTCAAATCTACTTACATTAATCCGAGTTACGGCATATTGCTTTAGATTTTATCGCAAGATCGACGTATGGAAAGAGCAAACAAAACACACCGGAAGTTTGAGCCGAGAAGAATACCAAGACGCAAAATTAGTTCTCGTTAGACTGACGCAAAGAGATGAATTTACGAAGGAACTAAAACTATTGAAAAATAACGAACAAGTACCTGTCACCAGCCATATAAGCAGTCTCAACCCATTCATCGATGATCAAGGTATCATCCGAGTTGGAGGAAGGCTGCATCAATCAATGCTGTCATACAACAGAAAGCATCCCATACTGTTACCCAAAAAGCACGACTATACTAATTTAGTCATAAATCACTACCATCAACGAACACTACACGGAGGTACAACTCTAATGATTAGCGCCATACGAAGCGAATATTGGATAGTAAATATCAGACACATAGTCCGAAAATGTGTTAAATGCCATCGATTTCGAGCTAAGGCAGCTGTGCAGCAAATGGGTGATTTACCGGAAACCAGAGTTCGCATGGCAAGGCCCTTTCAAAACGTCGGCATCGATTTTGCAGGGCCTCTAGTGCTCAAAGAATCAAACCTCCGAAAGGCACGTTATATGAAAGCATACTTCTGCATTTTTGTATGTTTCGCAACAAAGGCCATACACATCGAAGCAGTATCAGATTTATCGTCTGAAGCATTTGTAGCAGCATTCCGACGATTCGTCGGACAACGCGGCATGTGTACAAATATTTATACCGACTGCGGTACCAATTTCGTCGGAGCAAACCGAATGCTCAAGGAACAATTAGCCAAGGCGGTAAAATAACGATGTAACACATGTACTTATAAGTAATTACGTAGTACAGTCAAACATTTTGTTTTGGCGCGGGAGAATGTTCGAATCTCAAGCATGTAAATAGTTGAGGTTCGAACATAACATTTACAATGTTCACCTTTGCGAGCGAGTACTGTGCCGGCACCTGTCCGATTTTTTATTACGCAGAACGTAATCGCTCGGATAAGGGGTAAATAAAAAGCTCGCACCTGCTATAAAGGTCGCGACAACCGACGACCTCACTCTCACTGCTTTTTTCTTCCTGAAGTGCTGTCGGTTTGGCGCCACACAGTCGATTTGACTGATCACCAATAAAAGGAATTGCTGCCGTTTGGGTGCACGATAGTCGATTTGACTAACACAAATCAAGGTAGTTATAAGAACAAAAAACTATTAAAAATAGTCCTACTCCAGAGCACCCTGATTGAATTGTCGTTTCGGTATTCAACTGGGTAATTTGAAGACAGGATCGCTCAAAATCAGATCTCCGAAAATCAAGAAAAAATAGAAAAAATTAACCAAATAAAGTAAATTTGCAAAAGAAAATCCAGCACTTCTTTTCTCTTCTATAAGATGTTAAAGGTAAGCAAACATTAAGAAGACAGTAGATCATAAGAGATCTAACATTGGTCCGTCGAGCCGGATATGCAAAAGCGAATTTTTGGTTGGTTTTTCTATTTTTTCTAAGTAAAAATCGGCAAAGGCAAACTGCAAAAAAATTGCAATCCAAGAAAAAATTGCAATCCAAGAAAAAAATTGCACCATTTCCTGCTGTTGACCGAAAAATCACTAACACAAACGATATACGTATCGTATTACAGTGTATAACAACCGGTCCAACAACAACTCTGTGTTGGCTCACTAGCATTACACAAACGCTGCAATCGCGGCAACAACAATTCCGTGTTGGCTCACTAACATCGCAAAAGCGCAAATTCACGGTCAAGTCCAAGGGCTTGATCAAAATTGCTCGTCATTGTTGGCCACCAACACATTTACAAATTGCATCCAAAGGATGTGTGTATGACACTAACATTTCACACCCGAATCCACAGAAATTTATGGCACGAAAACATATTACCCGAACGTCTATAGAAATTAACTCTTCACAATCAAATCACACGTAACCGATTCAGTTTGCACCAAAAAGTAACCAATTACCCGTGAAAATCACTTCGCAACACAATTCAAAGCACACCAATACACTGATATTTCGTGCCGAGAACATTGACTTTCTCTGCGATATCAAATCAAAACGCCTTTAATTTAAAGCGATAATTGACCCAATATCCCCGGAATAATCGCAGTAACCGAAATTCCGAAATCAGGAAGAAATTAGTTATAATTTGAGTAAAAATTCACAACGCTCACTTAAAAAACTCGAGAATCAAAAATCGAATTTTTAACCGGCGGCGTCCCTTCGTTCAGAAAACTACTTGTTACTGAACAATCAGCCGATCGTGGTTGCATTCCACGACATTAGTTCGTCTCACTCCAGCCCATAGCTCATGCAATATTTGATATTCACAAGAACAATCACAACCAAAGTTAGTCCGAGCGAAATCACAATACCACCATGGAAAAGGCCATGAAGGAGCAGGACGCCATGTTCAAAATGATAAAACAGTCGATCTCAAATTTCAAAAAGACTGGTGAAACAAGGCGAACTGCTGGCTACATATCTGGTCGTCTCGAGGATATCGAGCAAACATGGTCGCGTTGCAAGTCAAAATACGAAACCATTATAATCGACATAAGCGAGAGCGAACCAAAGGATGCAACTTACATGGAACTCTATGCAATAGCCGAAGAGGCTGTATTCCAATACATAGGCGAGCTGAGAGATTACTCTTTAAAATTCAAAAGTACAGTCCCGATCGAAAATCAAACTCCAAACCCCAAGACTCAAACCATGATAAATCTCCCAAGGTTCGACATTCCTAAATTCGACGGAGATTATGCAAAATGGCGCCCGTTTCATGATTTATTTAAAGCTCTGATTCACGATAACGACCAAATCCCTCCAGTGCAAAAATTATTTTATCTCAAAGGCAGCATTTCAGGTGATGCAAATAAAATTCTCACCCAATTCGACATTACGGAAAAGAATTACCAGGCCGCCTGGGATATGTTGGTAAAACGATTCGGAAACAAACGAGTTCAAGTAAATGCACTTATCTCTAAACTAATGGACACACCCGAAGTTCGTTCCGAATCTGACCGTGGGTTGAAAAATCTCATCGACACAGTCACTGAAACTCTACACGAGTTGCGCACAGTAGGAGTAAAAACTGCAGATTGGGATCCGATAGTGTTGCACATTCTAACTAAGAAACTCCCGTATCAGACGCACAGTCTTTGGGAGCAACAAGTGTCTACTTTAGAAGACTTACCCACATATAAAGAATTTCAAGTCTTTATAGAAGCTCGCCACAGAACCTTAGAAGTTCTGGCAGAATCCCGTCCAAAACCAAATTCTGTTAGCAAATTAAAAAGTTTTGCAAGTTCCCCAAACCCAAAACCGTCAGCATGTCCATGCTGTCAATCCGAGCATCCCTTATTTAAATGCAAAAAATTCCAAGGTATAGATTTACCCTCAAAATGGAAGTTCATACGGTCTCGAACTCTTTGTTCAAATTGTTTAGGCGCGCATTTGGCTAACACTTGCACTAATACGCGTCGGTGTTTTAAATGCAACGGCAGACACAATACAATTTTGCACGACGAAAATAAAACGCCGCATCAACCAAGTGGTGCGCCAAAGATGGATTCGAACAAGACGATAAGCACCAACGAAGAAGAAGCCAATTCTATGAAAACTAGTTGCAACTTTCATCAACTAAATCAGCCCTTTTAGCCACAGCCATCGTAGACATACAAACTGCAGATGGGAGTATGATTCCTCTTCGAGCCTTAATCGATTCTGGTTCAGAAAGCTGTTTTATTTCGCAAGCGGCGTTTCAATTAACGCGAATGAAGGCTCGTCCAACATCATTAAACATCACCGGTCTCAATTCAACGAATGTGAGCACCGCTAACAAAATTTTAGACATAAAAATGTCCACAAGATTCGGCAAAAAGAAGGAGTTGCGAACGCAAGCATACGTAATAAAAAATATTACTAAGGTCTGCTCCGCGTTTTCAATATCAGCAACCGAATGGCCACACCTGAAAGGAATCACCCTGGCAGATCCGAAGTTCATGGAGCCAGGGTCGATTGATTTGCTTCTCGGCGTGAAGGTGTATGCCCAAATTTTGCGTCCAGGGTTTAGACAAGGCCCACAGGGAGTTCCTGTAGCACAAAACACATCATTGGGATGGATATTATTCGGCCAAGTTCCGACCAGCCCACATGAAAAATACAACCAATTTACGGGTTGCATAACTGCGTCTACCAAATTTCTAAACGAAGAATTAAGAAAATTCTGGGAAATCGAAGACATAGTATCACCTCGTCAACTTACTTCCGATGAGAAGCTGTGTGAAAGCCAATACGACCAATCACACAAACGACTTTCAGATGGTTCATACCAAGTGAGTATACCATTCAAGCCAGATCCTCCAGTACTAGGGAAATCAAAATACATGGCAAAGAAAAGACTGCTAGGTCTCGAACGCAGATTAGCGAAAAACTCAGAAGTGAAAGAACTTTATTCAAAATGTATCAACGAGTACATAGAACTCAACCATGTGAGATCTGCTCAAGATGTGGTAGATTCTACCACCGATATAGCAAACACACATCATTATTATCTGCAGCATCACGCAGTCATTAAGGAAAGTATAACAACTAAGCTGCGCGTCGTATTCGACGCTTCCGCAAAGACGACGAACGGCAAAAGTTTAAACGAGCAAATGCTCACCGGTCCGACCTTACAACCAAAACTATTCTCAATCTTGATGAAATGGAGGCTCCATCGATACGCAATGACAGCCGACATTGAGAAAATGTATCGTATGGTAAAGGTCGATCAGAAAAGTCAACAATATCAACGAATATTATGGCGAAATCATACAGATGAACCCATCAAAGAATTTTGTATTACTACGGTAACCTTCGGAACAGCAGCACCTCCGTACATGGCTATCAAGACTTTACAACAACTGGCAACGGATGAACAACTAAGATTCCCACTAGGTGCTAAGACAGCATTGCGGAATTTCTACGTTGATGACATGTTATCAGGTAGCGACGACATCGCAGAAGCGATGAAGTTGCAAGCAGAAATCATAGATCTCCTCAAAGAAGGGGTATTCCATTTAAGAAAATGGACGAGTGACGAGCCTAAGTTACTAGAAAACATTCCAATAGAAGATCGTGAGTTAAGTATTCCAGTACGTTTCGGAGAAAAGGACTATATAAAGGCCTTAGGAATCTTGTGGAATCCAGAACACGATCATTTTACATTGTCAATGAGCACATCGGATAAGACAACAAAATGGACTAAAAGATCCATCCTATCTCAAATAGCTAAACTCTTCGATCCCCTGGGGTGGGTCGCTCCAGCCATCATTCGCGCCAAGATCATGATACAAAAATTATGGATATCTGGCTGCAATTGGGACGATCCTCCGCCTCATGACCTTCTGTCACAGTGGGTATCTTATGATGCAGAAATTAACCACCTGTTAAACATAAAAATTCCTAGATGGATGAAGACAAGTGCCAATGACACCAGCGATATTCAGCTCCACGGCTTTTGTGACGCATCAATGTTAGCTTACGCAGCCGTAGTATATCTAAGAATCACAGATAAAGAAAACAATGTCCACATCACACTAGTGAGCGCCAAAACTAAGGTAGCTCCCATTAAAGCAGTTACGCTGCCACGACTAGAGTTGTGTGCTGCAGATCTTCTGACGAACTTAACAAAAACAGTGAAAGAAGACCTCGATCTAAAAGACGTCAAAGGATATTCATGGTCCGATTCAAGGATTACATTAGCATGGATCACAGGGCATCCAGCAAAATGGGTAACCTTCGTAGCCAACAGGGTAGCAACCATTCAAAACAACGCACAAAGCAATCAGTGGAAATACGTTCCTTCTAACGACAATCCTGCTGATGTTGCATCCAGAGGCATAGCACCCAGCGAACTACAACATCATTGTAAATGGTGGAATGGGCCACAGTGGCTCAAAGAATCAGAAGAATGCTGCCCCAGATCGGAAGGCGACTCCATCCCAACGACAACGCTGGAAGTAAAGGTTGCCAAGGCACTACACACGATTGCAACCGATCTGAGTATAATGAAAAGATTTTCAAATCTACTTACATTAATCCGAGTTACGGCATATTGCTTTAGATTTTATCGCAAGATCGACGTATGGAAAGAGCAAACAAAACACACCGGAAGTTTGAGCCGAGAAGAATACCAAGACGCAAAATTAGTTCTCGTTAGACTGACGCAAAGAGATGAATTTACGAAGGAACTAAAACTATTGAAAAATAACGAACAAGTACCTGTCACCAGCCATATAAGCAGTCTCAACCCATTCATCGATGATCAAGGTATCATCCGAGTTGGAGGAAGGCTGCATCAATCAATGCTGTCATACAACAGAAAGCATCCCATACTGTTACCCAAAAAGCACGACTATACTAATTTAGTCATAAATCACTACCATCAACGAACACTACACGGAGGTACAACTCTAATGATTAGCGCCATACGAAGCGAATATTGGATAGTAAATATCAGACACATAGTCCGAAAATGTGTTAAATGCCATCGATTTCGAGCTAAGGCAGCTGTGCAGCAAATGGGTGATTTACCGGAAACCAGAGTTCGCATGGCAAGGCCCTTTCAAAACGTCGGCATCGATTTTGCAGGGCCTCTAGTGCTCAAAGAATCAAACCTCCGAAAGGCACGTTATATGAAAGGATACTTCTGCATTTTTGTATGTTTCGCAACAAAGGCCATACACATCGAAGCAGTATCAGATTTATCGTCTGAAGCATTTGTAGCAGCATTCCGACGATTCGTCGGACAACGCGGCATGTGTACAAATATTTATACCGACTGCGGTACCAATTTCGTCGGAGCAAACCGAATGCTCCAGGAACAATTAGCCAAGGCGGTAAAGGAAAATGCTGCCAGAACTACATCCGAAGAAGGAATCAACTGGCATTTCAACCCTCCTGCAGCTCCTCATTTTGGAGGCTTGTGGGAAGCCGGAGTTAAGTCGATCAAACACCATCTAAGGCGTACAATTGGTGATGCGGCGTTGACATTCGAAGAATTGACGACCGTATTAGTGCAGATTGAAGCGTGTCTGAACTCAAGACCAATCTGCTCCCTCAGCTCGGATCCTGAAAACCTGTGCCTAACTCCTGGTCATTTCTTGATAGGGACTCCATTAATAACGGTTCCAGAACCAACTTCTAGTATCGTTTCAGATTGTCCCATCAGAAGATGGAAATATGGCCAAAGGCTGCACCAAACGTTTTGGCGCCAATGGTCCCGAGAGTACCTCCATGAACTGCAACAAAGACAGAAATGGAGGGTCTCCACCAACAACGTTGAAGTAAACGATGTTGTGATCGTTCTAGAGGACAACATGCCGCCGTCAAAGTGGCACTTAGGACGAATCCTCGAAGTTCAACGTGGCAAGGACGGACTAGTTCCAGTGGTCACCGTGGAATCACAGTCGAAGACTATGCAGCGACCGCTTGCAAAAATCTGCATCTTGCCAAAGCATTAAAAAAAAAAAAATTTTTTTTCCTGTTCGTCCGTTTCAAATGGTAAATATACCCTGTATTCAATACTCGCCTTCTCTTTTCAGATGACAAGCTACGAAATCGATTGGCTCGAACTCATAACAGACGATGATTTGGAAAACTTTGGGTCTAGCAGAACATACACGTAAGAGGAGTTGCTGAACGAAGTAGAACTTCCATTGCCGCTAACCACGGAGCGAATCGATCAACCAGAACTTCCATTGCCGCTAGCCCCGGAGCGAATCAATCAACCAGAACTGCCATTGCCGATAGCCCCGGGTCGCAATATCGAGGTGTCAACGGAACTATCTGCTACCGTCGAAACGGTTGAGCAATCGCCATACATATATCCGCTGTCACCAATGCCGTCCTCCAGCGAGTTACCAATAACGCCAGGACGAAATTTGTCACCAAAGGTGTCTAGAGAAGACACGAATCAGCTGCTACGAGCAATACAGCGCTTCCCGGCACCAGCGAAGCCGAAACTATATAGTCTAGTCACCATGCAGGGAGACATGTTCGACGTATCCTTCGAAGAGATGGCGTCCATTCCGTGGAGAGACTTGAAGAAAAAGAAAAGGAAAAAATACACCCTATTCCTGACAGAAGGAGGCAAGGTTCGTGTAAAATTTCACAAAGGACGGACGATGTGGTTCGGTCTAAAACGAAACATACCCAAATAAAACTACGAGTAGAACTTACATAAAAAATATAACATAAAACAAAAATAGAGAATAATATATAAAAGATTGAATTAATGATGAATTAAAAAAAAAAAAAAATTTAATAAATAGAAAAATAATATATTAAAATAAAAACATGTATATAATAGTCTAATAGTCTACTTTAATAAGAATAAGATTACGGTAGCAAGATAAGATAATTTATAACTACGATGTAACACATATACTTATAAGTAATTACGTAGTACAGTCAAACATTTTGTTTTGGCGCGGGAGAATGTTCGAATCTCAAGCATGTAAATAGTTGAGGTTCGAACATAACATTTACAATGTTCACCTTTGCGAGCGAGTACTGTGCCGGAACCTGTCCGATTTTTTATTACGCAGAACGTAATCGCTCGGATAAGGGGTAAATAAAAAGCTCGCACCTGCTATAAAGGTCGCGACAACCGACGGCCTCACTCTCACTCCTTTTTTCTTCCTGAAGTGCTGTCGGTTTGGCGCCACACAGTCGATTTGACTGATCACCAATAAAAGGAATTGCTGCCGTTTGGGTGCACGATAGTCGATTTGGCTAACACAAATCAAGGTAGTTATAAGAACAAAAAACCATTAAAAATAGTCCTACTCCGGAGCACCCTGATTGAATTGCCGTTTCGGTATTCAACTGGATAATTTGAAGGATCGCTCAAAATCAGATCTCCGAAAATCAAGAAAAAATAGAAAAAATTAACCAAATAAAGTAAATTTGCAAAAGAAAATCCAGCACCTCTTTTCTCTTCTATAAGATGTTAAAGGTAAGCAAACATTAAGAAGACAGTAGATCATAAGAGATCTAACACGTCTGTTACCAAATCCGCATCTGACACCACCGCCGATGGCTTTAGCGACAAGTCCGTTGAGGTGACAGCTGGCTTACATTCGGCCATCCTGAAGCGCGCCAGCACTTCTTTGGCGTACATCTCTTAGCCGATCGAAATGCCGTCATCGTCGTAGTAAATTGTGAGGCCCACAACATTCTTGGCTCGTCCCATGTCATTCATGTGAAAACGATTCTTAAGATTAGTCCTTAACTTGTCGCGCTCTGCAGCATTTGCCCACAAGATCAAGAAGTCGTCCACATCGATTAGCGTCAAGTTTTTTGTGTAGTATACACACGGATCCAGCTGCGATTTGATCAGCCGCGTCGAGACACTTATTCCACTGTCTTCAACTCTGTTTGAGACCGTAGAGTGCTTTGTTCAGTTTACAGACTCGGCCGCTGCCGTCGTCAAAACCAGCCAGCTGTCGGATGTAGATGTCCTCCTCAATATATCCCTGCATCCATTTAGTCTACGTTAAGTTTTCTCTGCGCCGCCAGCGCAAATTACAGGCGTATTGACGTGTAACGGACGACCGGTGAGAAGGTCTCCGTGTAGTAAAACCCGTACTTCTGGGCGCAGCCTTTTGCGACCTGCCGGGCCTCCATCTGATTGAACCATCATCGGCTCGTTTCGTTTTGTAAATCCATTTGGTGTGGACATTCCTGCCACCAGGTAGTTCCGTCAGATCCCACGTTCCGTTCTCCTTGAGCGGTGACAGCTCCTCTAACATTGCACGTTTCCACTGTGCCGAATTGTGACAGTCTATCGCCTCAATTATAGTGGTCGGATCATTTGGATCACGTTCGAAAGCCAAGTATGACACAAAATTAGGCCGTTTTACTGACTTCCGCAGTCGTTTCGACCTTCTGGATTTGACTTGCGGATCCACCTGCGAAGAAGTTGGAAGTGGCTCGTAATCCGGGTCGGAGGTTGCATCTTCAAAGTCGTCGGACGAATGATTTAAGCTGCTTACGTCTCGTTGCTGGGGGTGGATGTCGATTGGCGGTTGGCTTGACCTAAAGGTTCCTGTACACGCACTCACACTACTCACCCTACCTTATCCAGCAAACACAAATGTCATGAATCGGTGACTTCCGAAGTACAGAGCACTCTTCATGAGTCGTTCACTGAAATTTACTTGATTATATGAAAAATTTCAGTTATGTACTTTTTGTACGTCAAAGTGATCGTTGCAAGAACTACGACGCCGACCTGGACTATCCTTCGGAAAAGGATTGGGACCGACCCAGCAAACACGAATGTCATGAATCAGTTACTTCCGAAGTACAGAGCACTCTTCATGAGGCGTTCACTGAAATTTAATTGATAATATGAAAAATTTCAGTTATGTACTTTTTGTATATAAGAATACGTGTACGAAATTCTAGCTAGCTTTTTCACATGTGAAAATGGCCTGAGGCTGTTACTTCCGAAGTACAGAGCATTCATAACGATGCAAGAGAATGATATCTATACCGTTCTCTTTCATCGTGATGAACGCTCTGTACTTCGGAAGTAACAGACTCAGGACATTTTCGTACCTATACAACAAAATAAATTAGAAAGAGACGAATATTCATGTTATTATTTTAATTTAATATGGAACTAGAATTTTCATCTATAATGTTACAAAGTTTTTAATAGCATAAATTAGTTGGAATATTTGTTACCAGTTCCAGATAACATTGATTGTTTTTAATACCTTTTTAAGAAACTACTTATACTAAAACTCTTTTAAACTTCACTTGACACCCAAAACAATAAAATAAATGGCATGTCATATTCCTTAACGCGAGTGTATTGTGTAGGTTGCTACAATACAGTGAACAAAATACTGATGCAGCTTAAGTATATATGCATGATTGATGGATGCACGCATACCATAAGAAAAATGTTGGTTTAGGATGGGTAGCCCCTGAGCCTGAGTTTGCTTTGAGAGGACGTCTACTAATCACGTGATGCCGTTTGAGGAGATGCGTCGATTTCATGCGTAAAAATAAAAATCTTGTTTAGGAGGCGGTCGAGAAGGATATCGACGAATGCTTGGACGAAGTGTCTACGCCAAAACATTTGATTTTCTGGCTGAACTGCTAGCAGTAGCTTCTTTGTATCAGCGTGACATAATTTTATTCGAAGCCTACAATACGGGTTCTTGTAGGATTGAAGAAGGACATTTTACTAAACGTTTCCGTGTGGTCTTTACGCGAGGAAACATGTCGACTTGGTTTTCACAAATGATTACATAGATAGAGCGGGCTTTTTTTGTCAAGCACCTTGTTAGGAACTTCCTTACGAACATGTCTTCAAATTATCCGATGTTAGGTATGCTGTGGAAGAAATGTTGCTTGGCACCTCCATGAAAGTTGTTGCATTCGATACTTAGTATAGCGGACACTATGTCAGGTGCATAACGCTAAAAGACGGACGTAAAGTCAATTTAAATCGGCCTGAAGACACGCGTTGCATTCTCAATTATATTCTAGGTCATTTTCATAATCCACACTTTACGCCATTTGCTGATAATGTTCAGCATGCAAGCATTTATCAGACGAAACGCAGTACGAAACTAACCAAAGTAACGAAAATGCTGGACTCATTGTCACCCGAGAAGTATGTGTCGTGCGTACGACAATCGCTTGAAGAAGGCAAAACTCCTTTCCGTATTAAGTTGCTAAAGCGTTGGATCCGGATATTTATCGTAACATCGCATTTGATGCTTGGAATGAGATTCGGAAGGATCGGCGTTTTAAAAATTGGTACACAGGCGGGAAAAATTTACAGGTTGGAGTTAAATGCCTTGTGTAATTGCAAGATTCGCGGAATAATTTGTTCAATCGTTAGATCCAAGATATGTCTCCGGACAAAGGGCCATGCTTAGTCATATTGAAGAGCTATCATAAAGCGTATGGGGCCTTACGACGCGTTACCACCGCTCCCATCTGATCTATCGAAGCCACAGTCGTTACCGTTTCACTATCAAAGCATATCTTACGTTATCCGAACAAGGGACATGTCAACGATTCGCGAAAAATGCACCGTAACTGCAAGGGTAAGCGTTGATATCGCTCGATATCGTTCGATACCGCCGTGCAATTTTTTTCGACTAGTAAGAAAGAAATTTACTCGGAAGATGGAATATCTTTATGCAAGTGGGATATTGCGTATCAACTGAAACATTTCACTTCAATTTAACTGCACTGTTTTCGTCCGTCGGTCGGCACGACTTGGCCATAAGGTATCCGCGTCTAACCGGAGTATTCCTTTTTCTGTTTTTTTCTTCTTCGGACAATTTAATAACTACACATGGTGGCTACTCTGTTTGATCGTCCGTCGGATGATCTCACCCCGATGTTCCTCCCCTCAACACCTAGCTTCCTTCACCTTTCTTTTCCCGCACCCTTCGTGCAACTGGCCCCTCTACCTAGCCTCCTTCTCCAGCCCGCCGACCGTAAGATTGGGAGTCCCCAAATCCATTTGTCGGCCCACGCCGAACATAGTTAATCGGTCCACGGATAGAAACGACACACCCACCCCGTCCGACGAGCTAGCACGTGCTCTTATGCGAGATGCTCCGTCGTTTCATTGGCCGTCCGTGGGACTAATGTGTCCAATGACGCATAGTCAACGATAAAAATATAGAAAGTTATTCTCCATTTGGGTGAAGAAATGACGATTTCTTCCAACAGATGGAAGATAACTTTCCGTCCGCAAGGTTTACGTTCAAAATTTCGGCAATGACGATTGCCAACTGGACGTTCTGCGGACCAAATCGTTACAACATGATTCATGAGACCTATAGACTCCTAATCCGCTGAACTGATTTTGATGAAATTTTCAGGGAACGTGTAGCGTAGTCCCGGGATGGTTCTTGTGAAGTTTGGTCCAGATCGAATTAAAAAGAAAAGTTTTTTTTAACATTTTTCAAATTTTTTTCACGATTTTAGTACCCTGGTGCTCTAATGGTTTGTTTGCGCTTTCTTATACTATTCATCCCATTACGATGAAACTTCGCTGATATATTGAGCACACGCCCGCAAAGGTTTCTGCGTTAACAAAATCATTTTACAATTGGTGATACGAGAGTTATTTCAACATTTAAGAGTATTTCAAATGATTAAGTGGCAGTTCGTTCGTTTTCGGTGCATTAGTTTCATTCCAATTACTAAATGGTAAAGTTGGAGATGGATGGTGAATAGAGGATAGTGGCTGGAAGATGAAGGATGCTGGATAGAGGATGAAGGTTGGTGGACGGTAGATGGTAGATGAAGGATGGTGGATGGTGAATAGAGGATGGTCGATGGTAGATGAAGGATGGAGGATGGTTGATGGAGGACGGTAAATAGAGGATGGAGGATAGAAGATGAGGATGGTGGATGGTGAATAGAGGATGAAGGATAGAGGATGGGGGACGGTAGATATAGGATGGTAGATAGAGGATGGATGGTAGGTAGATAGGATGGTAGATAGAGGATGGTAGATAGAGGATGGAGGATGGAAATTGGAGGATGGTGGATGGTTCATAGAGGATGGTGGATAGGGGATGGAGATGGTGGATATAGGATGGCAGAAGATTAATAGAGGATGATGGTTGGAGGATGGATGGATGGGGAATTTAGGATGGTTGATAGAGGATGATGGAAAGAGGATGGTGGATGGTAGATATAGGATGGTGGATATAGGATATTAGATGATGGATAGATGATAATGAATGAAGGATGGACGGATGTAGATTGGAGGATGGTGGATAGAGGATGGAGGATGGAAGATGGAGCATGGTGGATAAATGATGGAGGATGAAAGATATAGGGTGGTGGATAGAGAATGGTGGATGGTGGAAGGAGGATGGTGGATGGTGGATGGAGGATGGAAAATGGAGGATGGGGGATGGTGGATGGAAGATGGCGAATAGTGGATGGAGGATGGAAGATGAAGAATTTAGGGTGTTGGATAGAAGATTGTTGATAAAGGATGGAGTAACAGGAGCATAGGGAGAAACAGGAGCAACGGGAGAATCAGGGCCAATGGATCAACGAGCGAAACGGGAGGAACAGGACCAATGGATCAACGATAGGAAAGGGAGCAACGGGAGGAACAGGACCAATGGATCAGCCGGAGAAACGGGATCAACGGGAAAGACGGGAGTAACAGGGACGATAGAACAACGTGAGATGTTTTTGTTGCTTATTTTTCGAATATTACTTTTTTTGGTTTATCCTTGTGATTATTCTGGTTTAATATATTGAACGCCGGTTTTAAACGATCGACGGAAATGAACTTCTTTTTTCCGTTGTAACTCACCACAAAATGTTTCCTAAATCTTCTTACTATTTGAAATGGTCCTTCGTACGGTGGGCTTAAGGCTCCTTTTACTTTGTCTATTCGCACGAAGGCATGTGTGCAGGTGTCTAACGTTTTTGGTATGTGTGTATGTTCGTATCAGACGCGATCCTAGGTTCGGTTGTTGTAAGGTTCCTCATATTTTGTCTTAATTTTTCTATGAATCCATCTTTAAAATAGTTTTCGCTTGAATTGGTATCTTATAGAAATTCGCCTGGTATGCGGAGCGCTTGACTGTAGACCATCTCAGCTGGTGAGCATTTTAGGTCTTCCTTGACAATGACTCGGCGTCCCAACATCACAAAAGGTAGTTCGGTATTCCAGTGTGTAGTATTGCACCTTGCCATTAGGGATGCTTTTAGTTGGCGGTGCATTCGTTCTACCATGCCATTCGATTGGGCGTGATAGGCAGTGGTTCTTATCCTTTCTGACCCTATCAGATTTTTAGCTCTGTAAACATTTTTGACTCGAACTATGATCCCTGATCGGTGATAATAGTTAATGGTACGCCAAATCGGGAGATGTATTGGCTTGTGAATGTTTCTGCGATGGTTACGGCAAATTGGTCTAGAATCGGATAAGCTTCCTTCGTGTGATATAATGAAACTTAGGAATTCTTTTTCCCCGAACTCCAAATACACACTTTTGTGGCTTAATATTTATGCCATATTTCGCAAGTCTTTCGAACAATAATAGCAAGTGATTCTTGTGTTCGTCTTCGCTCTTGCTGGCTATTAGTAAATCGTCGATATATGCAAAAACGAAATCCAGCCCGGTTACGACCTCATTCATGAAGCGCTAAAAGGTTTGTCCAGCATTTCTGAGCCCGAAACTCATTCTCTTAAATTCGAATAGGCCAAAAGGGGTAGTTATGGCGGTTCTATAAGTATTTTTAGGAGCGATCGGAATTTTGTGGTATGTTCTGAATAAATCTATTTTGGAAAATTGTGCAGTTTGCCAATTGCATAGTGAAATCTTGCAAATTGGGAATAGGGTAACGATCAGGTATAGTGGCTGCGTTAAGCCAGCGGTAGTCTCCGCATGGTCTTTTTTTCTTTGCAGGGTGTAGCGGTGAAAAGACCGGGGAACTTGAGACTTCGCAAATGCCTAAGTTTACCATATGTTGGAACTCTAATTTAGCTGTTCGAAATTTTTCCGGTTCTAGCCGTCGTGGCTTTGAATACAGTAAAGGTCCTCTGGTCAGTATGTGGTGCACTACACTGTGTTTCGCTGGGTGCTTGAAATTAAGTGGCGTAGTCAGTGACGGAAATTTGGACAAAAGTTTTCCAAATGCGTTCGTTGTGATGAAGTGTGCTGGGCTTGTTGTGCTGACAATGTCGGCAATTTAATGGCCAATACGCTTTCAACTCTTCACTTCTTTCATCGACTTCATAAGAAGTCCGATTATGTTTCGACGAATGGGACAAGCTCATTTGGTACACCGTAGAAAGAATGGATGCCAAAAATACAGTCGAGAAGTTCTTCAAGACATATCGCGAGTATGAGGACATCAAGGACACTTTGCGGATCGTTATGATTTTTTTAGCCTGAAAAATGTTAAAAAAAAACTTTTCTTTTTAATTCGATCTGGACCAAACTTCACAAGAACCATCCCGGGACTACGCTACACGTTCCCTGAAAATTTCATCAAAATCAGTTCAGCGGATTAGGAGTCTATAGGTCTCATGAATCATGTTGTAACGATTTGGTCCGCAGAACGTCCAGTTGGCAATCGTTATTGCCGAAATTTTGAACGTAAACCTTGCGGACGGAAAGTTATCTTCCATCTGTTGGAAGAAATCGTCATTTCTTCACCCAATTCCCAATCTTACGGTCGGCGGGCTGGAGAAGGAGGCTAGGTAGAGGGGCCAGTTGCACGAAGGGTGCGGGAAAAGAAAGGTGAAGGAAGCTAGGTGTTGAGGGGAGGAACATCGGGGTGAGATCATCCGACGGACGATCAAACAGAGTAGCCACCATGTGTAGTTATTGAATTGTCCGAAGAAGAAAAAAACAGAAATAGGAATACTCCGGTTAGACGCGGATACCTTATGGCCAAGTCGTGCCGACCGACGGACGAAAACAGTGCAGTTAAATTGAAGTGAAATGTTTCAGTTGATACGCAATATCCCCCTTGCATAAAGATATTCCATCTTCCGAGTAAATTTCTTTCTTACTAGTCGAAAAAAATTGCACGGCGGTATCGAACGATATCGAGCGATATCAACGCTTACCCTTGCAGTTACGGTGCATTTTTCGCGAATCGTTGACATGTCCCTTGTTCGGATAACGTAAGATATGCTTTGATAGTGAAACGGTAACGACTGTGGCTTCGATAGATCAGATGGGAGCGGTGGTAACGCGTCGTAAGGCCCCATACGCTTTATGATAGCTCTTCAATATGACTAAGCATGGCCCTTTGTCCGGAGACATATCTTGGATCTAACGATTGAACAAATTATTCTGCGAATCTCGCAATTACACAAGGCATTTAACTCCAACCTGTAAATTTTTTCCGCCTGTGTACCAATTTTTAAAACGCCGATCCTTCCGAATCTCATTCCAAGCATCAAATGCGATGTTACGATAAATATCCGGATCCAACGCTTTAGCAACTTAATACGGAAAGGAGTTTTGCCTTCTTCAAGCGATTGTCGTACGCACGACACATACTTCTCGGGTGACAATGAGTCCAGCATTTTCGTTACTTTGGTTAGTTTCGTACTGCGTTTCGTCTGATAAATGCTTGCATGCTGAACATTATCAGCAAATGGCGTAAAGTGTGGATTATGAAAATGACCTAGAATATAATTGAGAATGCAACGCGTGTCTTCAGGCCGATTTAAATTGACTTTACGTCCGTCTTTTAGCGTTATGCACCTGACATAGTGTCCGCTATACTAAGTATCGAATGCAACAACTTTCATGGAGGTGCCAAGCAACATTTCTTCCACAGCATACCTAACATCGGATAATTTGAAGACATGTTCGTAAGGAAGTTCCTAACAAGGTGCTTGACAAAAAAAGCCCGCTCTATCTATGTAATCATTTGTGAAAACCAAGTCGACATGTTTCCTCGCGTAAAGACCACACGGAAACGTTTAGTAAAATGTCCTTCTTCAATCCTACAAGAACCCGTATTGTAGGCTTCGAATAAAATTATGTCACGCTGATACAAAGAAGCTACTGCTAGCAGTTCAGCCAGAAAATCAAATGTTTTGGCGTAGACACTTCGTCCAAGCATTCGTCGATATCCTTCTCGACCGCCTCCTAAACAAGATTTTTATTTTTACGCATGAAATCGACGCATCTCCTCAAACGGCATCACGTGATTAGTAGACGTCCTCTCAAAGCAAACTCAGGCTCAGGGGCTACCCATCCTAAACCAACATTTTTCTTATGGTATGCGTGCATCCATCAATCATGCATATATACTTAAGCTGCATCAGTATTTTGTTCACTGTATTGTAGCAACCTACACAATACACTCGCGTTAAGGAATATGACATGCCATTTATTTTATTGTTTTGGGTGTCAAGTGAAGTTTAAAAGAGTTTTAGTATAAGTAGTTTCTTAAAAAGGTATTAAAAAACAATCAATGTTATCTGGAACTGGTAACAAATATTCCAACTAATTTATGCTATTAAAAACTTTGTAACATTATAGATGAAAATTCTAGTTCCATATTAAATTAAAATAATAACATCAATATTCGTCTCTTTCTAATTTATTTTGTTGTATAGATACGAAAATGTCCTGAGTCTGTTACTTCCGAAGTACAGAGCGTTCATCACGATGAAAGAGAACGGTATAGATATCATTCTCTTGCATCGTTATGAATGCTCTGTACTTCGGAAGTAACTGCCTCAGGCCATTTTCACATGTGAAAAAGCTAGCTAGAATTTCGTACACGTATTCTTATATATAAAAAGTACATAACTGAAATTTTTCATATTATCAATTAAATTTCAGTGAACGCCTCATGAAGAGTGCTCTGTACTTCGGAAGTAACTGATTCATGACATTCGTGTTTGCTGGGTCGGTCCCAATCCTTTTCCGAAGGATAGTCCAGGTCGGCGTCGTAGTTCTTGCAACGATCACTTTGACGTACAAAAAGTACATAACTGAAATTTTTCATATAATCAAGTAAATTTCAGTGAACGACTCATGAAGAGTGCTCTGTACTTCGGAAGTCACCGATTCATGACATTTGTGTTTGCTGGATAAGGTAGGGTGAGTAGTGTGAGTGCGTGTACAGGAACCTTTAGGTCAAGCCAACCGCCAATCGACATCCACCCCCCGCAACGAGACGTAAGCAGCTTAAATCATTGTGTCATACTTGGCTTTCGAACGTGATCCAAATGATCCGACCACTATAATTGAGGCGATAGACTGTCACAATTCGGCACAGTGGAAACGTGCAATGTTAGTGGAGCTGTCACCGCTCAAGGAGAACGGAACGTGGGATCTGACGGAACTACCTGGTGGCAGGAATGTCCACACCAAATGGATTTACAAAACGAAACGAGCCGATGATGGTTCAATCAGATGGAGGCCCGGCAGGTCGCAAAAGGCTGCGCCCAGAAGTACGGGTTTTACTACACGGAGACCTTCTCACCGGTCGTCCGTTACACGTCAATACGCCTGTAATTTGCGCTGGCGGCGCAGAGAAAACTTAACGTAGACTAAATGGATGCAGGGATATATTGTGGAGGACATCTACATCCGACAGCTGGCTGGTTTTGACGACGCAGCGGCCGAGTCTGTAAACTGAACAAAGCACTCTACACTCGCTATTAGTAAATCGTCGATATATACAAAAACGAAATCCAGCCCGGTTACGACCTCATTCATGAAGCGCTAAAAGGTTTGTCCAGCATTTCTTAAATTCGAATAGGCCAAAAGGGGTAGTTATGGCGGTTCTATAAGTATTTTTAGGAGCGATCGGAATTTTGTGGTATGTTCTGGATAAATCTATTTTGGAAAATTGTGCAGTTTGCCAATTGCTTAGTGAAATCTTGCAAATTGGGAATAGGGTAACGATCAGGTATAGTGGCTGCGTTAAGCCAGCGGTAGTCTCCGCATGGTCTTTTTTTCTTTGCAGGGTGTAGCGGTGAAAAGACCGGGGAACTTGAGACTTCGCAAATGCCTAAGTTTACCATATGTTGGAACTCTAATTTAGCTGTTCGAAATTTTTCCGGTTCTAGCCGTCGTGGCTTTGAATACGGTAAAGGTCCTCTGGTCAGTATGTGGTGCACTACACTGTGTTTCGCTGGGTGCTTGAAATTAAGTGGCGTAGTCAGTGACGGAAATTTGGACAAAAGTTTTCCAAATGCGTTCGTTGTGATGAAGTGTGCTGGGCTTGTTGTGCTGACAATGTCGGCAATTTAATGGCCAATACGCTTTCAACTCTTCACTTCTTTCATCGACTTCATAAGAAGTTCGATTATGTTTCGACGAATGGGACAAGCTCATTTGGTACACCGTAGAAAGAATGGATGCCAAAAATACAGTCGAGAAGTTCTTCAAGACATATCGCGAGTATGAGGACATCAAGGACACTTTGCGGATCGTTATGGTTTTTTTTAGCCTGAAAATTGGAATGTGATTGAAAAATGATGGAAATTTTTAAAAATTTGGAATAGTATTTTTGAGTTTTATTTCTAAATCAATTTGATCTGAGCGATAAGATCGTCTAGGCTTATGTCGGAATTTTCGGTTTGTGGTGAAGAGCTTCCAGCTTGTTCATCGTAAGCTAGTCTCAGTCCAGTTCCAATGTCTTTCGTTTGCGGCTGTTGCGTTTCTTCCACTGTTGAAGCGACAAGTTCTATTCCCCAATCGTTCGTCTCATGAATTGACCCGGCATCTGCCTCAGGTTTGGGTTCTTTAACAACCTGCGGTCATGCTTTCAATTCTTTCTGCTGTCGCAAGCAGTGTCGGTGATCACAGTGCGGGTTCGGTTTCAGGTTCATTTTCGGGAAGAAATCGATCATTGTATTATATCCCAAGTAGTGGGACACTTCACCAAAATTGAGCAGATACTTCAAAGTGTTTTGTACCAGCATTTCTGCAACGATTGCCATTGTTGTCAGCAAACTGGCTTCATCAATATTTTCGACTCATCGATATTTTCGGCTACGACTAGCAGCGGAACAGAATTAGCTTGCCGACACCGCACCTGAAATCGAAAACAGCCCGGATACTTCTTTCCTTGCTACCAATGGATTCTCTTACCTTGTCAGCATATCGGCTGTTACGCTTTCGACTCCGCCACTCCCACGACAGGAACTGACTTCTCGCGGTAAAGAGCAGCCGATTCACATTCCCCAGTTCGACCTTGTTGTAGTCGAACAAAATTAGCTTGCCGAAACCGCACCTGAAATCGAAAACGGCTGGTTACTTATTGCCTTGCTACCAATGGATTCTGTTACCTTGTCAGCATATCGGCTGTTACGCTTCCGACTCCGCCACTCCCATGAGAGGAACTGACTTCTCGCGGTAAAGAACAGCCGATTCACATTTGCCAGTTCGACCTTGTTGTAGTCGAACAGAATTAGCTTGCCGACACCGCACCTGAAATCGAAAACAGCCGTGTTACTTTTTTCCTTGCTACCAATGTATTTTCTTACTTCTCCCACTCCCATGACAGCAACTGATTTCTCGCGGATCTGTTTGTAGTTCTTTACGATTCCCATTCGTTGCAAGGCCATCAAGCGACTGTACGGGTTACGATGCGTTGTTATCATTTCACCCTGCAAAAAACGAAATCAGTCTGAGACAAATTAAACTCATAAATTGACCACCTTGCCTGTTTTGATTCCACACTTAAGCATTACATCAAATCATGGATGTAATAGTTTAACTGGATCGGCTGTATTGCGTAAAATTCCTATATGTGAGACTAATTCATTTCTGACAGTTGCTTCCATCTTTAAAAAAAATGTTTTCCGGTTTAATGACAATCATTTCTGACAATTGTTTTCACCACAGCGTCGGAGCAAAAAAATTTCCGGAGTACAGTACGTACGACAACTAACACAACCAGAACCTATAAGGCAAAATTTCGCTTACTACCGATCCAGTTATACTAAAGCCAGAAATACATGTGCATATGTCTGCATGCAGCGCGTCAAAACTGATTTAGAACGCATATGTTTAAGTGCGACGAAACACACGCTCGCACTGCATGCAGCGGAGCGCTGCATGATGTCTTTACTTCTACTTTTGCTGTGCAGCGTCAGTGGTACCACACCTTGAAGTTGAAATTTACCAACACAGAGGAATAAAAAAGTGTTTTGAATTACATTTAAGTATGCAATATAGGCAGCGTACAATAGATAATATCACATTATTGATAAAATCAAACTTCACTAATATCATTTTATGAGACTATAACTGAAACTGAAACTCAAACTCACAACCACCTATCGGGAAATGCGGTGATTTGTGACAAATACGACCAAGAGATCTGTCAAAAATTCTGCACATCTGTTTCACATGCAGTGATGCCTGTATTGCTGCGTGCATATATTCTGCACATGTATTTCAGGCATAATACATCCATGCATCGAATCCCCAGCAAACTCATGCTCAGGGGTTACCCATACTAAACCAACATTTTTCTTATGGTATGCGTGCATGTATCAATCATGCATATATACTTAAGCTGCATCTGTATTTTGTTCACTGTAGCAACCTACACAATACACTCGCGTTAAGGAATATGACAGGAGTCCGCCCACATATATACGGACGGCTCCAAAACTGAAGACGGGGTAGGTGGAGGTGTTTTCTCTGAAATGCTTAATATTAGCAGTTTTTTCCGCCTTCCGGACCACTGTAGTGTCTATCAGGCGGAGCTTATGGCGATCAAGGAGGCCCTGTCCTGGCTGAGGTGTAATGTAATATCCACTAAGGATATTAGCATTTTCACAGACAGCCAAGCGGCGATAAAATCCCTGGAATCGACCTCGACAACATCAAAGGTCGCCGTAGAATGTAGATCATCTCTTAAGGAGATGACCGAACAGTTCAATATTCTTCTGTGCTGGGTGCCAGGACACATGGATATTCCAGGGAACTGTATGGCTGACGAACTCGCTCGGCGCGGCACCACCCTTCATACTTCGCCGGTATATCAGAACCTGGGTGTGCCTCTCTCCACATGTAAACTGCTACTGAGACTGGACTCAATTGAGAAAACCAACTCAAGATGGGCGGAGGGTACAACATGTCACACTGCGAGACAGATCTGGCCAAAGCTGGATCTTAATCGTTCTAAAAGGCTGACTCTGCTCAAAAGGGCGGACATCAGCAAAACAGTCGGTGTCCTAACCGGACACTGTCTTATAGGTCGGCATGCAGAAAGGCTTGGACTTTTCTCAAACGACTTCTGTAGAAGCTGCCAGGACGAGGAGGAGGAGGAGACAGTCCTTCACCTTCTCTGCACTTGTCCAGCTCTGTCCGTCAGAAGGAAAGCTCATCTCGGAGCGTACTTCTTCAACTGTCTTGGTGAACTTGCCACAATGGAGGTCGCGAGAATCCAACGCTTTATTATAAGCTCTAAATGGTTCGACGAGTAGGACCGGAGTCGAAGATCCTGTGGTACCACAACGGACCTTTTAGGTCTAAGTGTGTCCGTGTTCTCACGGACAGCCACGTGTACCTACCTACCTACCTAAGGAATATGACATACCATTTATTTTATTGTTTTGGGTGTCAAGTGAAGCTTAAAAGAGTTTAAGTATAAGTAGTTTATTAAAAAGGTATTAAAAAACAATCAATGTTATCTGAAACAGGTAACAAATATTCCAACTAATTCATGCTTTTAAAAATTTTGTAACATTATAGATGAAAATTCTAGTTCCATATTAAATTAAAATAATAACATCAATATTCGTCTCTTTCTAATTTATTTTGTTGTATAGATACGAAAATGTCCTGAGTCTGTTACTTCCGAAGTACAGAGCGTTCATCACGATGAAAGAGAACGGTATAGATATCATTCTCTTTCATCGTTATGAATGCTCTGTACTTCGGAAGTAACAGACTCAGGCCATTTTCACATGTGAAAAAGCTAGCTAGAATTTCGTACACGTATTCTTATCTACAAAAAGTACATAACTGAAATTTTTCATATAATCAAGTAAATTTCAGTGAACGACTCATGAAGAGTGCTCTGTACTTCGGAAGTAACTGCTTCATGACATTCGTGTTTGCTGGGACCAAATTGAATTGCGTTCAAATGCGGTGGAGGCTACTATGTGACTGAAAACCTATCAAAAAGAACAAGATCGTGGAAGTGAAAATCTGATTGGATCTGAGAGATATGGAATAATTTCTTAAAAAGGTATTAAAAAACAATCAATGTTATCTGTAACTGGTAACAAATATTCCAACTAATTCATGCTTTTAAAAATTTTGTAACATTATAGATGAAAATTCTAATTCCATATTAAATTGAAATTATAACATCAATATTCGTCTCTTTCTAATTTATTTTGTTGTATAGATACGAAAATGTCCTGAGTCTGTTACTTCCGAAGTACAGAGCGTTCATCACGATGAAAGAGAACGGTATAGATATCATTCTCTTTCATCGTTATGAATGCTCTGTACTTCGGAAGTAACAGACTCAGGCCATTTTCACATGTGAAAAAGCTAGCTAGAATTTCGTACACGTATTCTTATATACAAAAAGTACATAACTGAAATTTTTCATATTATCAAGTAAATTTCAGTGAACAACTCATGAAGAGTGCTCTGCACTTCGGAAGTAACTGCTTCATGACATTCGTGTTTGCTGGGACCAAATTGAATTGCGTTCAAATGCGGTGGAGGCTACTATGTGACTGAAAACCTATCAAAAAGAACAAGATCGTGGAAGTGAAAATCTGATTGGATCTGAGAGATATGGACTAATTTATGAAAAAGTACACAATCACCTTACACCCCCTTAGGGGTCAATTATGGAGAATACTTTGAATAAAATTAAATTCAATATTTGGGACGAGGTAGTAGATATGTCGAAAATCGTAAAAAAATATGCATTCTATTTTCACAGATAATTTTTTTTGCCCCCCTTCTGAACGCCAATACATATTTTTTTTTTTTTAATCAAAATTGTTTTTCTAGTTGATTTACATATACACACCGAGTTCCAACATTATGTAGCTTAAGCCGTTCTATATATAGGAAAAACACCCCCACTTGTACCACACTACCCTTAGGGGTCGAATTTCAAAAAACCTTGAAAACACTTTCTAGGTATTCATACGAAGAATCCGTAGAATAAAAATGAATTCAATATTTGGAAAGACCTAGTAGATATGACGAAAATCGGGAAAATATATGCATTTTATATTTATTATATTTACAAATAATTTTTTTTGCCCCCCTTTCTGAACGCCAATGAATATTCAAATTTTTTTTTATCACAATTACTTTTCTAGTTAATTAACATATACACACCGAGTTTCAACTTTCTAGCATGAACCGTTTAATAGTTAGGAAAAATACCCCCTACCCCCGTAGCATACTACCTCTAAAAATTTTTTTATTTTTCCAACATTCCGCTAGTATAGTTCTATCTAAATACCAAGTTTAAGGCTTATATCATTACAGGTTCTCAAGATATAAGCATCGGAACTTTTTCCTTTTCACCCTCCGCCACTTTCCCCCTCTACACCCTCAACCCCAATTTTTTTTTCCCTACTAGAGCTTAGTTAGCGCTACTTCTGGTAAAAGTTCTAAGCATCTATCTTACACTGTTCTTGAGATATGAAATGTGTTTGATTTGAAAAATTCTCATCCCCTCCACTTCTATACTCCACCTCCCACTTAAAAAATTTTACTTTGATCAATCTTTATTTGTTGACCTTTATACAAAAACCGAATTTTATTTTTCTAGAGTAATTGGTTCATGAGATATCGTAATCTAAAGTTTTTCACCCCCCCCCCCCCCACCACCATACACAACTTCCCCCACCCAAAATTTTTCTTGATTCTGTTCTCCTAGTATAACTACAAATATTTTTCAAGTTTGAATGGTGTGCCATTAACGGTTTAGGAGATATGGATTTTAGAATGTGTCTATCTCGCCTTTTTTGGGTTTCGGAAGCATTACATTTCCCCCCACTCCCACACCCCTTGATCAATATTGACAATTTTTCTGCAAATGGGTCTACCATCAGAGTTCTATAGAAATTCCAAGTTTCAGCTTCCTAACATTAGGGGTTACTGAGATCTGGAAACCAACATTTTCGGTCTAAGACACTTCCCCCTCCTTCCGCCTCCTTCCCCCTCACACCCCCACCCCTAAAAATTTGGTCACTTCAAGGCGCCTACTGTAGTAGTCGGCAGGCTGTGATACTAAGCGGTTCTATTTTTTCGTCGCGCTACGCGTAAAGTATTAATTCTTTTCAAATTTCTGTCGCTTGACTTTGACTTCGGGTGCAGTTTTCTTTTGTTTTATTTTACTAAACTACGGCTGAGTGCTGTGGGGTGCCCTGTGCCAATAAATCTGACAAAACCCCTTTTATTTGCTGCTCCGGCTTCTGCGGAAAGACCTTTCATTGCAAATGTGTCGGCCTTTCGGGTGTTGTTGGTGATGCAGTGAACAATTCCGGTAGTGGTGTACACTGGTATTGCACGATATGCCGAGCGTCATCTTCATCTGCATATGTCGTGAAGATCCTGGAAGCGCGTTCCACAATGAAATTGCTGCACTCGGATTTTCTGGCGCTTCAGCTAAAATTTGCTGCATCATTACGTAGCATCGACGAGCTTTGTATCCCTTCCGCTAGGAATATCTCGAATCCCGATGTTACGGTTCCTGAGTTCATCGTGTCGCACTCTACGGCTACTATCCATGACCTAGGTCAACATAGTCGCAATGTTGACGATCGATCAACCGTTTCTCGTATGCCTGAAAAGCTTTCGACGAGAATTTTGCGCAGTGCTAAATTTAACGAGAGCAGTAAGTCTGCTTCACTTAATGATTTGCGTTCGGATTCGGTGATTGATCCGCTTGATCTTCGCAGTGGTGCTAGTGCCACTCAGCCTGTCCCTGTCTCAGTGGTCGTGACAGCTGATCGCCAAATTGCTGATACTTCTTCATCATCGCAAGTTCCTGCCAGTTGCTCTACTGATCTAATTGCTGCCAAACTTGCTAATGTGACTCAGCCTGTTCCAGCGATCATGTCTCCTGGTCTTCAAAATGCAGCTGGTTCCTCTACACTGCAGGAATCTTGCATTTCTCGTATGACTCAGTCTGTCTCTGATGTCGTTACAGCTGATCGTCATACTGATGAACTTACTACATCTCAAGTTGCCACTGGCTCTTCAATTCATCTAACAGCGGCCAGACTTCCTCGATGGATTTATATATCTCGATGCGAGGTGAATACTACGCCTGACATGATTCTTAACCACATTAAAGGTAAATTCAAGGATGTCTCGGCAACGGATCTGCCATGTTATCAGCTTACAAAGTCTGGTGATGAACTTTCGAAGTTTTCTTTTGTTTCCTTCAAACAGGAACAAAACAGGAACAGGAACACGAACCTGATAACATATTTGCTGCTGCTAGTAAGCCTTCTCTATGGCCTAAGGGTCTGTTAGTGAAGGAATTTCTACCCAGGCCTCGAAAGAATTTTCGTTCTACGGGCGGCAGGAATCTTCTGACGAAGTTGGCGTTCCGTCTTCCTCGCTTTGCAGATCTCGAGCATCGACTATCGTGGTTCCTATTTCCAATTTACTTTCAATATTTTATCAGAATGTTAGAGGACTGAAAACTAAGACAATTTCGTTTAAAAATTCTATTGTATCGAATTCCTTCGACATAATCTGTATTTCGGAGACTTGGCTGAATGAGTCAATATTAAACTCTGAAATTTTTCCGAGTTCTTATAATGTCTTTAGACGCGATCGTGATCTTCTGTCCACTAAAAAGTCAGACGATGGTGGTGTTCTTATACCGGTTCGCAATAGCTTGGTGTCTTATCTCTGCATTGACTTCAATTGCTCCTTTGAATGTATTGCTGTCAAGGTGAAATGTTCTAAAACTACATTATACTTATTCGCTTGTTATGTTCCATGTAATACTACTCTTTCTCTTCTCTCTACACTTTTAGAAGAATTATCCCTATTTATTAATCAATGTGATCCTTCTGCTAAATTCCTTATCTGCGGTGATTTCAATATGCCTTACTTAAATTGGGTTAATTCTATACCTACTTCTACTTTGAACTACTACTCTCAACAACTCTTCAGTATACAATCCTTTATGGAATTTTGTGCATTAAAGCAATATAATGTTGTCTTAAACCAAAACAACAGAATACTCGACCTAATATTTTCCAATTTCAGCTCTGATGATGTTGGTCTTACATTATCTCTTCCTGGGCTAGTGTCTCCTGATTCCCATCATCCGCCGATTGAGCTTGAACTAAATCTTAAGCCTCTAAAAAATACCGCATTAAATCACTTCAGTAAGCGTAACTTCTTCAGCTGTAATTACGATTTAATTTCATCTAGTCTTGCTGGTATTAACTGGCAGTTACTTGAAGTTTCATCGGTGAACAGTGCCCTCGATGACTTCTATTCCACTGTTCGGTTATAGTTGAACATGTTCCTTTTTCAATCACTCAGCGCCGGTCCTATCCCCAATGGTTTAACGCCTCTATCATTAAACTGTTGAAAGATAAAGATCATGCAAGACGTCTCTATAAGGAATTCCCTACACAGATTAATGAAGCTCAGTACACTGATCTTCGTAAAGTTGTTAAGAGAGAAATTAAGAAAGCCCTTAGATTGTACGTATGTAGCCTGAATGCATCGCTTGCCTCAGGCAACGACAAGCCTTTCTGGAATTATGTCAATTCTTCACGTAAGACTACCACCATTCCATCATTCATAAGCTACCGAATTGATACTGCCTCTACTCCCGGTTCTATAGCAAATCCCTTTTCCTTATATTTTAGCTCCGTGTACTCTTCTTCTGCCTCTCAGTCAATGCAGGATTTCGATGTCTTGACAATAACTCAATACCTGTTTTTACTCATACGGAGGTTCATACAGTTATTAATTCCCTTGATTGCCATGGTGGCGCTGGTCCTGATAATATTCCAAACATATTTGTTAAGAGGTTGGGCCACATTCTGGCGGAACCTCTTGCAACGTTATTTAACATGTCACTGAATCAACGAATATTTCCAACCCTTTGGAAAATCTCCCATGTTTTACCGATATTTAAGAAGGGTGACAAGCACAACGTTGAAAACTTCCGCCCTATTTGTATTCTGTCTTGTTTCTCTAAAATATTCGAAAAACTACTGCATGAAGTCATCTTTCTTCAAGTCTGGAGCTCTGTTTCTCCTAATCAGCATGGGTTTTTCAAGGGTCGTTCCACTAAGACGAATTTAGTTTCTTTTACTAATTCAGTATCAAGGACCCTTGAAAACCGACTTGATCTTTACACGGTGTATACTGACTTTTCGAAAGCGTTTGATAGAGTAGACCACCATACACTTATTCAGAAATTGAAGTCATTTCATCTAAGTACTGCTCTACTGCGCTGGCTTTCATCCTATCTTGTTAATCGCAAGCAAATGGTTACTTTCCAAGGATGCTTATCTGCTCCTTATCTTGCGACAAGCGGTGTTCCCCAAGGTTCAACCTTGGGTCCACTGCTTTTCATTTTATTCGTTAATGATCTTCTCTCAGAATTTCATTCTGATTACTTAATGTATGCAGATGATCTGAAGTTATTTAGACCAGTTAAATCTTTGGCTGACTGTCTCATTCTTCAAAATGACCTAAACAAACTATCGTCCTGGTGCTCCTCAAATAAGCTATCCCTTAATAAACAAAAATGTTTCAAGATGTGCTACACTAATAAATCCTCTTATCTTTCGTTTAATTACCACATTGGTGACTACTTTCTCCTTGAAGTCTTCAACTTCAATGATTTAGGTGTTATATTTGACACTCGATTAAAATTTGATGAACATATTATGGAAATATGCAAACGGGCCTATAGGTTATGTGGTTTTATTTTGAGAGCTGCTTATCCGTTCTGTAACTTAGATCTCTATATTAACCTGTACAAAAGTCGTGTCAAATGTCACCTTGAATACTGCTCAGTTGTGTGGAACCCATACTATTCTTATCTTATAGCAGCATTGGAATCAGTGCAGAGACGTTTCACACGATCACTCTTTCGCAGACTCAATTTCGAGGAAGTTCCGTATGATGCAAGATTACAACACCTTGGACTTTCTTTTATGAAGGACAGAAGATCTTACTTAGATATTTTGTTCCTATACAAAGTTTTATTTATCTTTAATTGTACTCTCTATGTTGAACTTACATTCAGGGCAACTAATCACCGTTCCAGATCACAAGACACTTTTATCATTCCATTTGCATCTATAAATGCCTATTTTAATTCGCCGCTCCTCCGTCTACCTCGATCTTATCATGAAAATTGTCTTAGTTTTCAGGGCCACAGTTTGCGCACAATAAAAATTCACTTGAAATCCATATTTGATATTTAATACATTATTTCTAAATACTCACTTAGGTTAGGTTTTAACTAGGTAATTTTAACTAGGTATTTATTTTTATTATTCTTATTTTCATTTTATTTTTATTTCTTTTTTTTTATTTTTGGCGCATTGTTTTATTGGAGTTTATATTCTGTACATATTTTCGCTTTCCAAATAAATAAATAAATAAATAAATACCCCGTCTATTTGTTAAAAAAATTTCAATTTAGTATCTCAAAGCGTTTGGCAGCTACGAGCCTCCAAACGATCTTGCGTACGGCGTACGGCGTACGGCGGACAGACGGACTGAAAATTTTTATTGCTTTTTTCGCGTCTACTAGTTGTGAAACGTGAAAATAAAAATTTTGAGGGTGGCAAATTTTTTTTTTTAAAAAAACAATCACAATATCAATCACAATACTTAATTATTAAAATAATAAAGTAATACTTAATTATTAAAATAATAAAGTAATACTTAATTATTAAAATAATAAAGTAATACTTAATTATTAAAATAATAAAGTAAAAGGGCAACGGTTATATTTTATCTCGGTACATGTTGCCAGGGACGTCATTTCAGTTTTAGCCAGGGGGGGGGGCAAGATGTTATGAATGTATATATTTTTATATGTAAATATACATATGTTATATATAATTTATGAAAATACAAAATTCAGGGGGGAGGGCAAATGCCCTCCCTGCCCCCTTCCCGCAAATGACGTCCTTCCTTGTCAACAAACGTAATGCTTCCTTGTGCTTCACCACTATGAACTATTTTGGAACAAAAATGACGACAACTAAAACAAAACACAGCATTCTGATTAATGGAGTATTCAATCCATGTAAATTGTTCAAAATAACTGCATTGAAATCGGCGCTTCGCTACCTGGGGGTATTCCTTCAGTATTGGCTGAACGAGGTCATTGTGATAAAAACGTGATATGTATATCAATAATTGACACATATCTCATTTCTTTAAATCAATTTTTTTTTATAATTTCTCATGCATGGAGAAAAAATATAACTTTATCTTGTTCGAGGCTCCGATCTATGCGTTTCTAATTTTTGGGTAGAATTAAACTTAAACCCTCAGATTTCATCCAGAGTCTAATAACCTTAAAGAAATACATTTTTGACTCCAAGCGGTCAATTTCATCTATTTGCAAATGTTACATTATAAAAAGAAGAAATTAAATTTAAATATACCTATACTAAGGGCTCGTGGACACTAGGAAGTAAATGAACAAGCTTGCGTGAAGATCGAATCTTGCAAGAAAGTTGGGATCGATGGTCTGACGAGATTTTTTTGAGTCAGATTTGACTTTGACGTAGGAGGTGCATTTGCCGCAACGTTTAATTGTTTAATTTAATTGTTTATTTATATTCATAAACATATAATAGTACTATAAGATTTTTGAAGTGAAAAACGCAAAAACCACTTGCAAAACACTTGTTACAGCAGATTTCTAGAGCAATTTTATTGCAATTTGCTAATGTAAACGTTATGGAAAGAAATGTCGCAAGTGCTAGTGTAAACGAGACTTTAGAAACTTTAAGATTTAGAATTACTAAGTTAGAAGAATTCGAAAAAATTCAAGAATAGATAAAATTATTTATATTATTTTAGATCAGTTTTAGTGGAAAAATTTTGTATGTTGTTTTTAATAAATTTTGATAACTGAAGGCAGTCATCCCGTGTGACGGTATCCAAAAATCGAATTTTTTCTTTGCATAAATTACATCGAAATATAGTGTTGAATATGTGGGCGGAGTGATATTCCGATATTCGAAGCCGTTCGGAAGTTACAGGGCGTTATATTCACTAACCTCCTATGTTGTTTCGAATATAATGAAAAGTTTAGTCGCGTTTTTCTCAAAACCATGTTTTTCAAATCGGTAGACACGATATCTCAAAATCTATCGAACGAATATCTTTGAAATTTAGTTAACTTATTCAGTACTAATATATAGTCTCCAAACTAGGATAATTGTGATTCATCAAGCCGTTTTTTTTTGTCGACCTGAAGAAGTCGTAAAAATACACTAAAATTGACGACAAAAAGTTCAATAAGCTGCCAAAAACGCACTGTTCAATATTGTTTGATAATCCTAGTTCCAAGACTAGTTCAAACTTCACAGATTAAAATGCTGTTGGTTTTTTTTTATTTGAGATAAACAGAACGCCCGCAATCGTGTCTACCGAAAACAAGGTTTTTTGAAAATGGATGGATAAGTTGCCATGTATCTCAGCAATGACCGACAATTTGGGATTAAAAAAATACTTAAGTTTGCTCAACATGTGCATAAATATATCGTAAAAATTTCACAGTTCTATCATTATTAAGTTCGTCAGAACAAATTCCCAAAAATGGAGTAAAAAAGATCCTGCACATGGGTTGACCCCCTTAAGCAATATTGAATATTAAAATTTCTGCTAGTAATAGATGTAGGGAAAGTTTAACTGAGACACACGAGAACATTTATCAGAATATGCGCGAGCTTTGAAGGGTTAGATAGAGAATGTGAAAATATTTCTTACCTTGAAGCAAGGAATAACGAACGGCACTTAGGTTTAATGTATGAAGAAATTGCCAGCTACTGCTTATAATAATATAGGAAGCGAGAAAAATTTAAACACTTTTTTATTAAATTAAGAACTGATGAAAATCAAATCTCAGATCTTTGATCAGAACATGCGTTAGAGGTAAGTACACCTTACACGAAATTGTGTTCTTTTTTATGATTCCATTTTTTTTTTTTTTACTTTTCGGAGTTTTGCAGAAACTACAATCAACCGAACGAACAAGACCACCAACACAGCCGCGAAATACCAGCGAAATTCTTTATGATTCCGCTTTTTTTGTTTTGCTTTTCCGAGTTTTCCGGATCCTACGATCAACCGATCGAAGAACACTACCACCGCGAAATTACAGAGAATTTTTCGTCTCTAGTCCAATTAATTTACTTGGTTGTCATTATAGTTTTATACAGGGTAATCCAAGTCGATAGGATTAATAGTTTTCTCAAATGTATACCCTTGAAAATTTTTAGTTGGTGTCATAATCAATTAAAATATTTCTGAGATTACAAATTCAGGGGGGGGCAAATGCCCCCCCTGAAATGACGTCCCTGCATGTTGCTACTGGCGAGTTGCCGGCAGTTCGCGAGTAGACGTCTAGCAGAAATAACGTTAAATCAATAGAGGTCTTTTCGTGGATTTATTGCCTTTTTATTTCTTTGAAAATCAGTTTCTTTCCGATAGCCGCAATCTGTGTATAGCTCGTACATTTTGGTCCGTCGTGCCGGGTATACGGAAACTGCTTCAAAGAAAAAAGCATCGTGTAAACTCAGTTTCCTGCCAGTATTCGCGATCAAGAATAATTTAATTATTGTTTCGTGCCGGTATTGAAGCTTAAGAAAATTTAAGTTTCAACAAAATGGAGTCGCTGGAAAAGCAACTGGAGTTTTTGTCCAATCTTATCATCCGCTTCACTACGAACGTTAATAAGACTGCAAAGGACAAACGCACGAATAGTTTTTTCAGAGCTCGAAAAAATCTTCTCATCAAATATTGGGATGACTTTGTGGAGCTGCACAACAGTTTTATCATATCCCAAAGAAATGGTGCAAAGGATTCCAAATTCCTTGAAGAGGATACATATACGACTACGGAATGCGCTTATATGGAAGCCCTGGCGTACGTCGACGATAATTTACTGGACTCAACAAAAAATACGTAGAAGGTCATAGAACCACCACAGACCGCATCAGATGGAACGGTTTGTGAGGTTAAATTACCTGCAATTAAACTACCCACATTTAATTTTCAAGAGTGGCCGTCTTTTCGCGATATGTACATCTCATTGATACATAGCAAAAAAAACATTTCTAATGTATAGAGGTTACATTACTTGAAAACCAGCTCGGTTGGCGAAGCGCAGCAGCTTCTTAAAAATGTTATTGTAACAGACGCTAATTGTTACAGCTCTTGGGATTTACTCAAAAAACGCTTTGAGAACGAACGAATATTGGTTAACATTTGCATTAAGCAATTGATGACGTTGCCAGTTATGGGAGCAGAAACTGCGATTAAGAAGCTTCTTAATGGAGCTTGTGAAGCTGTTCAATCCTTAAGTAATTTAGGGCGACCAGTCGATGAATGGAATGATTGGTTGGTGTATATCGTAGCACACAAATTGGAAGCGGCTCTTCGCCGTGATTGGGAGAAATCAATTAAGGACAGTACTATCGTGCCTGAGTTCAAAACCTTGTGTGATTTCTTGGAAGGACGGCTGCAGGCACTGCAAGTGATTAAAGCATCATCTCATGCTAGACCATCAACATCCGGAAGCAATCCGAGAAATGTCGCTAAGACTCACCACGTCGCAACTAACGGAAGGTGTCCGTTATGTCAAGGTTATCACATTCTAAAGTTTTGTAATGAATTCAAGAAGATGCCGGTTAGTCAATGAAGAGTGTACGTGCGGAAAGGTCAACTCTGCTTCAATTGCCTTAAGCGTAATTACACGGTACAAAATTGTTTGTCAACACAACACTGTCAAAAGTGTTCTACTAAACATCACACCATGCTACACTCGGATCCTGATGACGCATCTTCTAGTTCAACTCCCATCAATGAACATGACCTACACCCGACTAATAATGGTGCTGAACCAAATGCAAATAACGATACTATGTCAAATACATTCGGGGTGCATGTTGCAAAAACACAGGAATCTACAAATTGCATTCTTCTATCGACAATGTTACTCCAGGTTAAAAATTTAAATGGCAAATATTTCACCGCTAGAGCTTTGTTGGATAATGCGTCGGAAGTGTCATTTATCACTACAAATCTTAGTCGCAAGCTTGGACTGAGGAAGCAAAACGCCTCGGCCTTTATCTCGGGAATAGGTCGAGCAATAGCGTAAAAAGCGAATAGTAAGGTTTCTCTTGAGATATTTCCTCATTATAAAGAAGTCGAGAGCGTTAAGTTAGAATTAGACGGTCACTCAAAACCGTCAATGCATTGACACTCTGACGTCAAAATTACGTAGAATGTGGTCACAAAGTTGTCAATTCAGTGTCAATCCATGTGATCGTCATTTTTGTGACAGTCAATGCATTGATTGTAGAATTGACTACCGAATTGACACACATTTTTGTGTCAATACATTGACAATTTTGAATGACCGTGTGATCACCCTGTCAATGCGTTTGGACTAATTGACAAATATTTTGGATGGGTCGTCAATGCATTGACTCTGTCCCATGGATTGACACGACACAAAATTCTGCCGTGCCCTTTCTCTACAAATTGACACATTGGCAACTAGTTCGAACGAAAATGATTTAATTGTGGGACTTATTTTTACTTTATTATTTTTTAATAATAAAGTTTTGTGATCAACTGGAAATTTATAAATAATTTGCTACACTGAATTTTAGTATTTTCATATTTTGGGAATGGTTATTCCCAAAAAGCAAAAACAAATTTGTCCATCCGCCGTAAGGAAAAGCCTATGAATATGCTTAACTATTAAACGTGTCGAGATATTAAGTTCACTTTTTTTTTGTAAATTGGGTAAGCCCCTACGAGTTGTATCTTTTGGTGTGTGAGTTGTGAGGGAAGAGCGTTTTACTCTAGAAGGCTGAAACTTGAAGCTTGTATAGAACTATGTTGCAGAGGAGTGTAGGAGTATGCAGTATGCGTCCGAAACGCTTGATAGCTGAAATTGAAGTTTTCTAATCTCCTAAACGGTTGAAGTCGAAAGGTGAAAACTTTGTGGTTGGTTGTCTTAAGAGATACTAGCAGCCTAAACAAGAACTAAAATTCTTAAGATGGAAGGTGGTGAGAGTGGTGGGTAAGAGACTTTGGATTGCAATACCTTCCGAAACAATTGTATCAAAAAGATACAATTTGATTTTTTGTATGCAGGATTATAAGTGAGGTTTATTGAATGTAAAATTTATGACGGGTAAGGTGGGCTACAGAAGTTTTTTTTAAAAAATAAGTCCACACTTTAAGAACTATCTCAGTTATGAACTAGTGGTGAGTGGGTGGTATCAGAGGGGCAATGAAAAAATTCTGAATATTGTTTCTCATAATCCGTGAACTGTAGACAGACAAAAATGTACGAATATATAGACCCACTGTAGTGGCATTCTCTACATTTAAATTTTTGACAGTGGTAGCAAGGTACGGGGCTAGAAAGTTGGTGGTTCTCAAGTTGTCTCAACATTTGACTGTATTTCATATGATTTAGCGGCAGGTCGTTCGTTTTCGGTGTGTTAGTTATGAGTTCCTATTGATAAATGGTAAAGTTGGACGATGCATGGTGGATGGAGAATGTTAGATAGTGTATGGAGGATGGAGTACAGAGTATGATGGTAGATGGTGGATAGAAAATGGGAATGCAGGATGTTCGATGTGGATGATGGATGGGAATGGTGGATAGAGGATGGACGATGGAGGATAGGGATTGTACCAAGAAGACAATATTTACGTCCCTGAAGTTAGCGGACACTTTTTGGCGGAATCGGTTGAATTCTTCGAAATCATTTATAGCTAATTTATTGCTAATTAATTACCAAAAGCTCAAATTTATTGCTCCAAAATTGTAGGTTTTACGGGGTTTTCCGCTAAATGCAGATGAAGTTAGCGGACTTTTTTTTGAAAAATGACTTAATCGCAAGTTGACTTGCATTACGAGTTAGCCCTAATTTATTGCTAATTAATTACCAAAAGCTCAAATTTATTGCTCCTGAATTGTGGTTTTTACGAGCTTTTCCGCTAAATGCAGATGAAGTCAGCGGGATTTTTTTTGAAAATTGACTTAATCGCAAGTTGACTTGCATTACGGGTTAGCCCTAACTTATTGCTAATTAATTACCAAAAGCTCAAATTTATTGCTCCAAAATTGTAGGTTTTGCGGGGTTTTCCGCTAAATGCAGATGAAGTTAGCGGACTTTTTTTTGAAAAATGACTTAATCGCAAGTTGACTTGCATTACGAGTTAGCCCTAATTTATTGCTAATTAATTACCAAAAGCTCAAATTTATTGCTCCTGAATTGTGGTTTTTACGAGCTTTTCCGCTAAATGCAGATGAAGTCAGCGGGATTTTTTTTGAAAATTGACTTAATCGCAAGTTGACTTGCATTACGGGTTAGCCCTAACTTATTGCTAATTAATTACCAAAAGCTCAAATTTATTGCTCCAAAATTGTAGGTTTTACGGGGTTTTCCGCTAAATGCAGATGAAGTTAGCGGACTTTTTTTTGAAAAATGACTTAATCGCAAGTTGACTTGCATTACGAGTTAGCCCTAATTTATTGCTAATTAATTACCAAAAGCTCAAATTTATTGCTCCTGAATTGTGGTTTTTACGAGCTTTTCCGCTAAATGCAGATGAAGTTAGCGGACTTTTTTTTGAAAAATGACTTAATCGCAAGTTGACTTGCATTACGAGTTAGCCCTAATTTATTGCTAATTAATTACCAAAAGCTCAAATTTATTGCTCCTGAATTGTGGTTTTTACGAGCTTTTCCGCTAAATGCAGATGAAGTCAGCGGGATTTTTTTTGAAAATTGACTTAATCGCAAGTTGACTTGCATTAAATGCAGATGAAGTCAGCGGGTTAGCCCTAATTTATTGCTAATTAATTACCAAAAGCTCAAATTTATTGCTCCAAAATTGTAGGTTTTACGGGGTTTTCCGCTAAATGCAGATGAAGTTAGCGGACTTTTTTTTGAAAAATGACTTAATCGCAAGTTGACTTGCATTACGAGTTAGCCCTAATTTATTGCTAATTAATTACCAAAAGCTCAAATTTATTGCTCCTGAATTGTGGTTTTTACGAGCTTTTCCGCTAAATGCAGATGAAGTCAGCGGGATTTTTTTTGAAAATTGACTTAATCGCAAGTTGACTTGCATTACGGGTTAGCCCTAACTTATTGCTAATTAATTACCAAAAGCTCAAATTTATTGCTCCAAAATTGTAGGTTTTACGGGGTTTTCCGCTAAATGCAGATGAAGTTAGCGGACTTTTTTTTGAAAAATGACTTAATCGCAAGTTGACTTGCATTACGAGTTAGCCCTAATTTATTGCTAATTAATTACCAAAAGCTCAAATTTATTGCTCCTGAATTGTGGTTTTTACGGGGTTTTCCGCTAAATGCAGATGAAGTTAGCGGACTTTTTTTTTAAAAATGACTTAATCGCAAGTTGACTTGCATTACGAGTTAGCCCTAATTTATTGCTAATTAATTACCAAAAGCTCAAATTTATTGCTCCTGAATTGTGGTTTTTACGAGCTTTTCCGCTAAATGCAGATGAAGTCAGCGGGATTTTTTTTGAAAATTGACTTAATCGCAAGTTGACTTGCATTACGAGTTAGCCCTAATTTATTGCTAATTAATTACCAAAAGCTCAAATTTATTGCTCCAAAATTGTAGGTTTTACGGGGTTTTCCGCTAAATGCAGATGAAGTTAGCGGACTTTTTTTTGAAAATTGACTTAATCGCAAGTTGACTTGCATTACGGGTTAGCCCTAATTTATAGCTCAAATTTATTGCTCCAAAATTGTAGGTTTTACGGGGTTTTCCGCTAAATGCAGATGAAGTTAGCGGACTTTTTTTTGAAAAATGACTTAATCGCAAGTTGACTTGCATTACGGGTTAGCCCTAATTTATTGCTCATTAATTACCAAAAGCTCACATTTGTTGCTCTAAAATTGTGATTTTTACGGGGTTTTCCGCTAAATGCAGATGAAGATTTAGTTGGCCGAATTTTTCAATTTCACTCTCATACATACCTACAAGTAAAATTTACATCAAAAGCATATTATTTATTTCATTTTAGTTCGCAGGAAACATAAATAAGCATTTGAGGATTCACTTTGGTGGTGCTGTTCTTGCTTTTTATTCTGTCGCTTAAGTCATCATATGATATCCATGTTTTTCTGTTTCTAAGACAGAAAGTAAAAAAGTGCCCCATTTGTTCGTCTGACCTTTTATGGATATCTCCTTCGTAATGAATCACAGACTGCAATTCAAAATGTTTCATCTGTCCGCCAACTTGAATATTGAAATCTGTTGGTATCGATTCCAACATAAACATTTCTGTGGTCTGTGCGTTCTTACTGAATATTTCTACATATATTAAGGGTCCTGCAAACAGAAACCCAACGGGCAAAAGTAATTGTTAGAAATTGTAAAAGCTTAGAATAGCCGGAATGAAAATATTCATTCCGGATATTCTAATTCTATTCACCCAAATATTTCATTTCAATCTATTATAATTACCGGCTGAAACGATTTTGGCTGCACATTTCGATGAGCATTTTCCACAAGATTGCAAAAATCTAGGCTTCAAGTTTATGTAGTTCTGGATCACATCATTAAAAATGCCCTTTTTTACTGATTCGTTTTCAATCAGGAGAATGTTCATATCCCTGCTAATTGTTGAACAGCTGTTGGGACACTCGATTACATGTCTAATACTAGGACAAGCCACGAGAGTCTTGCTGGCTATATGTCCAACAGTTGTGTGACAATTCAAAAGGCCAATACCACTTTTATCTAACCTTACCGTGAAAATTGTCGATAGAATGTCTGCACGCTGTCGATATGTCTTTGCTGTTATTGTACCTACATAGTAATATAAATATTACACACAAGATTCGAAAAAATTTTCAACTTCAGAATCTCCACAAGTTATAGTTCAACAATCACTGTTTAGGCAAAGCCTCTTCATTGACCAATAACGTTATCATTTATAAATATAATAAACCAATATAAGTATACCTTTTTGTCGTTAACCATGTTGAACAAAGCCAGACTAATGCCAGACTAACTTCAAATTACCAAAGTGCGGGTCAAGTGACTAACAAAATCAAAATTTGATTGTTTATTATTTTTGATATTGTACATTTTTAACGTTATTAGTCAGCCACTTTATTTTGAATAAAACTTTTAATTGGAATAAAATCTGTCGCGGCTATTAATATGCTTTGGCTTAAGCTATCGAATGCACATGTATTTATGACAGAAAGGGACATGCGACCGGAAGCTGTTGCTCGCAGACTTAGCGAATTTCCGTTTTTTAATATAGGTACCTTTCGGTTCGGTCTTGCGTTTAATGCGTCTGATATTTCGTCTTTTCGCTGACCCAAATATTTTGCAGGTTTTCTTATCTTTGTTACCACATTTGCTTTTCCTCTCCAATTTTCCACCTCACAACAAGCTACTATTTCGGGTTCCTGTTCACTGTTCTCAGAATCGGAATATATGTGTCTGCCGTAGTGGTTGTTCCTTGAAGTAGCAAAATTAGAAAAACTTAAATCTGTATCTTCGTCTGAAATAGTATTGTCTAGAATTTCTGTCATTTCAGGTGGCGAATCCTTAAATGGTTCTTTCGAATTATTTCCATAAGTGTCGTCGTTCAACGTAATTGTTTCAGCGGCCAACAGGTTGAAGTCATGTACTTCACTTGTAGAATTCCGTTGAGGTTCGGTAGATACAGCTTCAATCATTGCAGATTCTGTGTTATCCTGAGGAAGATTGGCGTCTGCTATTAAATTTCGACCGATCAAATAATCAATGTAGGCTTCCACAAATTTATCAACTCGTCGAGATTCTGGTATAATAAAATTTTTTAATTTATTGAACTCGCCCTCGACTGGAGCACTAGACGCTGGCACCCTACCGTAACCGAATTTATCGGTATATATGTTACTCCACAAAGGAATAGTGCCTAAGGTGTAATAAACAGAGACATTTAATTATCAATTAGGGAATAAAATATTGGTAGGTACCTGCATCACGTAATAAACGCTTTGCTAACATTGGCGCATATTGTCCATTAGCTCGAGATCCTTGTTCAAGTTTGAACCTTTCAACTTCAGTTTGTAAAGCATTGGCCCATTTAGACCACCAATATGAATGCGTTTCCCTATCATTATTGTTCTCATCTTCAGCATGAGTTCCATCAGCATCATCCAATATATTTTCCTCATCGTATGAATTTTCCTTCCCAGTGATGAGTTGTTCCAAAAAATGTTGCTGCGTTTCACACTCCGTTAAATACAAAGTGCCCTTTATATAGCCAAAACTGTCGCATTGCGATACAATCAGCAAAGCTTTAAAAATTTTAGTAGCATCTTCAACTCGGCGACATAAAACAAGTTCGCCAATGGTGGCTAGATAAAATGAACGGGCAGGTTTTGAAAGTGGCTTGAGTGCAACCGCGTAATTTTTTAAAAAATGAGCAACATCCATACGAATGTAGCACTTTGGCACTTCATTCCGACAAGCATCTGCGTATTTTTCAATAGTGCAAAATCCAGTAAATTCCTTCACGACTGCTGTTAATAAAGCTCTCGAAGCGTCGGTTATAACTTCTTTTGGATGTTGAGCACCAAGCATACACCACTGCATAAGCCAGAATCTGATATATATAGAAGCTTGTGCTTCAGATAAAAATTGTGATACTGAAAACTGTCCCGCACTACAATTAACAACAGCTTGATATATGAAGATGTTATTTGAAAGACTTCCATCCGATCTTCTTAACTTTGGTATACGACCACCACTGCCGTCTATCATAAGAGTCACATGTCCCGATTTCATTAATCTTTTATAAATATGAAGCTGATGTGAAGTAAAATATATAACGAAAAATGGATAAGTGGAAATAGCAAGGATAACGTTTCTTCTCGTGGGTGATGTCTGTAATATTTCCAATGATCGTATTGGATTTGGGTCCAAATATTCTGATTTTTTCTTTTCATTTTTCGATTTGTGCAATACAGAAGCACTGTACAAGAATGGAGCCTCTGGATCACCACGACTCATGAGTCGTTTTGCTTCTTCTGATCTAAAAAGTTCTGCACTTTTGTGACATAGTATCTCGGCAACTTCCTTTCTCCTTATGCCTCTTAAATTGCGTTTTCCGCATTGCTGCGTACCGAGGGATGCAGTACACTCTATTTTCACGCAGGTTCCGTAGTTAAAAAGATTTCCCTCTAAAGTGGACCCACATCCACAGTATCCTAAAAACAGTCAATTAAGTAGTATGAATTGTTAAACATTTTTTACTAATTCTTGATGAGCTGTTTCATGGTAAAACTACATAATGGAAAGGTGTTGGGATTGGGGAAAACAGAAATGAAAGTTCCTTTTATTTATTTAATGTTTAATAACGGTTTACAAATATTTAAAGTCAAAAGTATACTAGTCATATATATTTATAAATATATAATAATTAAATTACAATGTTATTTTCGGGAGATTTTACCACGCTAACTGTAAACGTTTAATTCTTTTGTAATATTACTTATTTGCATAACTATTTTATAGGCTGCTAATAAATAAAAGGAAGTATAATTAAATAACAAAAACAGAATTGTTCGGAGGCACATTTACATTTTATTTTATTTAAGACCTAAAATTTATTAATGAATAATATACATACATACATATGTATGTGTTTTTTTTTATTAAGTTCTGCAATATTCGGAATAAAGAATGTTTATGTTTTGTTTAAGTAAATGTACTCGTATATCCTGTGTAAATTTATATTTGACAGTAAGGATATACACGTTATTACCCTAATCAACCAAAAGATTTAAATAGCGGTTTAAATTTAAAAGTGAACGCTATTAATTGGATGCTGGAAAAACATCGGTAACATCCAGTTTCACAAGTTATAAGACTTTTTTGAAAGAAATTAAGAGACCAGTGTGAGAACGGTTTGATGAAAAAAAATCGCAGGATTAATTTTCCGATATATTAATTTTCTGTGGGCGCTTTGTCGGAAACATGCAAAAAGACAGTTTGCACCTACAATTTTGGAGCAATAAATTTGAGCTTTTGGTAATTAATTAGCAATAAATTAGGGCTAACCCGTAATGCAAGTCAACTTGCGATTAAGTCAATTTTCAAAAAAAAGTCCGCTAACTTCATCTGCATTTAGCGGAAAACCCCGTAAAACCTACAATTTTGGAGCAATAAATTTGAGCTTTTGGTAATTAATTAGCAATAAATTAGGGCTAACCCGTAATGCAAGTCAACTTGCGATTAAGTCAATTTTCAAAAAAAATCCCGCTGACTTCATCTGCATTTAGCGGAAAAGCTCGTAAAAACCACAATTCAGGAGCAATAAATTTGAGCTTTTGGTAATTAATTAGCAATAAATTAGGGCTAACTCGTAATGCAAGTCAACTTGCGATTAAGTCATTTTTCAAAAAAAAGTCCGCTAACTTCATCTGCATTTAGCGGAAAACCCCGTAAGACCTACAATTTTGGAGCAATAAATTTGAGCTTTTGGTAATTAATTAGCAATAAATTAGGGCTAACCCGTAATGCAAGTCAACTTGCGATTAAGTCAATTTTCAAAAAAAATCCCGCTGACTTCATCTGCATTTAGCGGAAAAGCTCGTAAAAACCACAATTCAGGAGCAATAAATTTGAGCTTTTGGTAATTAATTAGCAATAAATTAGGGCTAACCCGTAATGCAAGTCAACTTGCGATTAAGTCAATTTTCAAAAAAAATCCCGCTGACTTCATCTGCATTTAGCGGAAAAGCTGGTAAAAACCACAATTCAGGAGCAATAAATTTGAGCTTTTGGTAATTAATTAGCAATAAATTAGGGCTAACCCGTAATGCAAGTCAACTTGCGATTAAGTCAATTTTCAAAAAAAATCCCGCTGACTTCATCTGCATTTAGCGGAAAAGCTCGTAAAAACCACAATTCAGGAGCAATAAATTTGAGCTTTTGGTAATTAATTAGCAATAAATTAGGGCTAACCCGTAATGCAAGTCAACTTGCGATTAAGTCAATTTTCAAAAAAAATTCCCGCTGACTTCATCTGCATTTAGCGGAAAAGCTCGTAAAAACCACAATTCAGGAGCAATAAATTTGAGCTTTTGGTAATTAATTAGCAATAAATTAGGGCTAACCCGTAATGCAAGTCAACTTGCGATTAAATCAATTTTCAAAAAAAATCCCGCTGACTTCATCTGCATTTAGCGGAAAAGCTCGTAAAAACCACAATTCAGGAGCAATAAATTTGAGCTTTTGGTAATTAATTAGCAATAAATTAGGGCTAACTCGTAATGCAAGTCAACTTGCGATTAAGTCATTTTTCAAAAAAAAGTCCGCTAACTTCATCTGCATTTATCGGAAAACCCCGTAAAACCTACAATTTTGGAGCAATAAATTTGAGCTTTTGGTAATTAATTAGCAATAAGTTAGGGCTAACTCGTAATGCAAGTCAACTTGCGATTAAGTCATTTTTCAAAAAAAAGTCCGCTAACTTCATCTGCATTTAGCGGAAAACCCCGTAAAACCTACAATTTTAGAGCAATAAATTTGAGCTTTTGGTAATTAATTAGCAATAAATTAGCTATAAATGATTTCGAAGAATTCAACCGATTCCGCCAAAAAGTGTCCGCTAACTTCAGGGACGTACAATATTTGGTTTTACAGTATTATAAGTAAGCTCTATTGAATATAAGATTTATGACGGGTGACGTGGGGTACGGAAGTGAGGAATACCTATTTTTTGAAAAAAAAATTTTACTTTGTAAGAACCACTTCGCATATGAACTATTGGTGAGGGGTGGCAGAGGGAGAAAGAAAAAAATTCGGAGTCTAATTTCTCAAAAACTGGGAACTGTAGAAAGATAAAAGTTTACGGCAAAACTCCTGTAGGTACAAGTCCGGTTCGCCAGCACGTAATTCGAGCAGTAACTAAGCACAAAGGCGAAGCCTTAGCCGATATTTCCTCTAAACGCTGCGCTTTCGTGACACTGTCTCGTCCGGAAGGTCTTCATCATCGATCGCTCTCCAGCAAAAACGCTAAAACTGCCATCTCTAAATGAGTCATTTTCTTTAAAAAAAATCTTGAAAATCACTTATATTTTCGAACAATTCTGACAATTAAAATTAAAAAATTACAATTCGTGGCTTGCTGTAAATTTCGAATGAAATGAAAAGAGAAATGTGTCAATTCCGTGTGATATTATATTTTTACATGCCATTCATTGACAGCGTAGGCGACAAATCGAATTGACTACCAGCATTGTACTTATATCTTATAGTAGTATCACGAATAACTTCACCTTAGCTCAAAAGATGGCGCAGCATATATCGTTTTTTGGGGTTTTGTTCTCTCGCGCTTTCACACTCATTCTTCCTTGAAGAATTCAAAATCAATCAAAGCAGGCATATCTCATTCATTCATATAGTTCAATCAACACGGCTTCCCATTGGTCGACAGCAAACTCCGCACTCGAGTGTTAAACAAATGAATGAGTGTGGAGAGCGCGAGAGCACAAAACCCCAACCAATGGGAAGTCGTGTTGATTGAACTTTATGAATGAATGATATAATGCTTGCTTTGATTGATTTTGAATTTTTCTTCGTAGGTACAATACGCATTGACATTTCTCACAGTTCTCACTACGTTCATTTCCTTTCCTCGCACACGGTGCATGAGAAAGGACGGGCGGTATGGAGAAGCAGATCGCTTTTCTGTTTCTTCATGCAAAAGAAGAATTCCATTATGCAGAAGATCATACATTTTTTTTTATTTTTGCGGTACAAAAAAGTACATGCAAAATTTTTGGAAACTATTTGGGAGTGAGGATTGTGGAAACACCGTACGTCTGCCGGTGTACGCAAAATTGTTTTAAAGCTCGTAGCACCCAAACCATTTGAGCTATTTATTTGAATTTTCGTTAGTAGATTTGGTACACCCCTTTTAGTAAACACCTTTTGAGGGATGCGGATGTGAAGGGGGAGGTGGGGGAGGTGTTTTAGATAGAAAGTTTTGGTTTCTAGATATCAGCAGTAGTAGTGGAGTACGGTGGTGGGGGGTGAAAAACTTTAGATTACCATATCTCAGGCACCAATTGCTCTAGAAAAATTAAATTCGGTTTGAAGAGAAAGGTCAACAAATAAAGATTGCTCAAAGTACAATTTTGTAAGGGGATGGCGGAACATGGAAGAGGGGGATAAGAAATTTTCAAAAAAATCACTTTTCATATCTCAAGAACAGTGTGAGATAGATGCTTTTTTGCCAGCTTTTTACCAAACGTAGGCCCAACAGAACCTTAGCAGAAAAAGGAAATTGGGGGATATGGGTGTAGAGGGTGAGGGCGGGGGAGGGTGAAAAGTAAAAGGTTCCGATGTTTATATCTTATGAACCTATAATGATAAAAAGCTGAAACGTGGTATTTAGATAGAGCTATAGTAGTGGCATGTTGGAAAAATATAATTTTTTTAGGGGTAGTGTGGTACGGGGGTGGGGGTGTTTTCCCTAACTATGGAACGGCTGATGCTAGAAAGTTGAAACTCGGTGTGTATATGAAATCAACTAGGAAAGTTATTTTGTTAAGAAAAAGATTCGAATATCCATTGGCGTTCAGAAGGGGAGCAAAAAAAATTATCAGTAAATATAAAATGCATATATTTCCACGATTTTCGTCATATCTACTAGGTCTTTCCAAATGTTGAATTCATTTTTATTTTACGGATTTATCATTTGAATACCTAGAAAGTGTTTTCAAGATTTTTTGAAATTCGACCCCTGAGAGGGTGTAAAGGAGTTGTATACTTTTCCATGAACTCCACCATATCTCGCAGGTCTGATCAGTAACTCAGTTCTGTAACTTATGAGTGAGAAATTTCTCACCAAAAAGTCAAAATGAGGACGAATTAATGCAGTTTTCTCTCTGTATTCTCACCAAATGAGAAATGAAAGATTGCCAAATGCGTAGTCAAGTACGGTGCTTTCTCATTTGGTGAGAATACAGAGAGAAAACTGTATTAATTCGTCCTCATTTTGACTTTTTGGTGAGAAATTACTCACTCATAAGTTACAGAACTGATCTACAGATATCGAATATCTTTTCACTTCCACAGTTTTGTTTAATAATCACCTATTTTTAAGTTTTGTCTTTTTCAACCTCTAGACCGCATCCCGGAATATGACCCAATTATACAATTCATATGTTACTACTAATGTATTCTAACCGCTTCCTGAACTTTTTGAAAGGTGTGCAGTCACATAGTAACCTACACCGCATCTTAGAATTGAACGCGTTCCCTACTTCTGCTGGAAAAATAATAAAGTTGCGCTTAGACCATTGGCAGATTTTTTAGTATGGCGAAGGAGGTGGAGAAATTCAATAATTCACCTCTTAGCGTCGGAACGGATAGAAGTTTCAAAATACCGCTTTAAAAAAAAAAAAAATTTTCCAACATTCTATTTTGTAAATATTAATTTCTTTTTAAAATTTTATATCTCTGTTTTTATAAGACTCAAGAGGTGCAACGCAGTTGAGATGATGTGGTATTTTGTACACTAAAAGCCTCACACAAACCCATTCGATTTCATTTGCACTTGGCATTTAAATTTCGAAGGAATTGTGAAACAGGTTTTTAAACGATTTAATAAATATGTAAGTATGAAGACAACACGAGAACGTAAAAACCAATTCAATTTCTTATCATTTTTAAAAGATGTGACGAAATTCATGAAAATGTGTTCAACCGTTTTTGTATGTATGTTTTTAGAGGCTTAAAAAGGATTATTACGCAAGCCCATGAAAGTGAAAATTTTTTCGATATCGATCAGGTCTAGGAATAAGGCAGACAAAAATCCTGAAAATATATGTATTCAATTTTCACTGATAATTTTTTTTGCCCCTCCCCCCTTTTCATCAGAATTCCTTCTTTAGTTGATTTGCACCGAGTTTCAACTTTCTAGCCGTTCTATAGAGAGAAAAAGTACCCGTATTCAAAATTATATTTTTCCAACACGCCACCATAGCTCTAAAATAGATACCAAGTGTCAGCTTTGTATCATTATGGGTTCTTGAGATATTTAAATCAAAACCTTTACCATTTCACCCTCCCCCACTCCCACCCTTTACACCCACACCCACCAAATTTTTATTTTAAGAATTTTACACTTACACTGTTCTGATATGAGACGTGAATTTTTAGAAATATTATTATCACTTCCACTTTCATGCTCCACCGCCCTCTTAAAAAATTTTACTTTCAACAGACTCCATTTATCAACCTTTACTCACAAACTAAATCTTATTTTTCTAAAGCAATTGCTTCGTTAGATATCGAATCCTAAAAATTTTCCCCCCAACCCCGAACGACACTACCCACTCAAAAATTTGATTCCGATCTATTCTCTTATTGTACCTACAGATATTAAATTTCAATTTTGAGTCATTAACTGTTTAGGAGATATGAATTGAAGACTGTGTCGATCTCGGCTGTTTTACGTTTTGGACGGATTTGCATTATTTCACCAACCCCACAGCCACCAGCCCCACAGCGACAGCAGAAAGAGAGACATGACTTTACTGAATGAAATGAGAAACGATAAAAGTATGAAGAGAGAAAACGCATGCAGCGCCTCTGGTGTAAGCAGGTGAAAACAGAAAAGTACGTCTGGTGATACTACTATAAGATATAAATACAATGCTACCAGCTTCGTCAATCTGATTATCAATTTAGTTTTGGGACAGATATGACCATTTTTGTCATACCATCTGATCGTCACACATGACGATTGACACTGCATTGACAGTGAAACGACGCATTTTTTCGTGACGTCAGAGTGTCAATGCATTGACGGTTTTGAGTGACCGTCTAATACTAGCTTTACTATCAACGCTATAGTACTCAACCGACTTACACGTCTAATCCCAGCCAGGCAACTTGAATATGAGATCGGTTGGGGACAATTAGATGATTTGATCTTGGCAGATCCGTACTTTGGCACGCCTGCAAATATTGACATATTATTGGGAGCGGATATATATCAAAGAATAATATTAGATGAACTTCACAAGCTACCAAATGGTGGCCCAATAGCTCAACGCACATCCTTCGGTTGGATTTTGTTTGGTGCTGTGAAATTTAACAGCTCAGACAGAACGAAGTAGCATTACACTGTAATCTGGCGGAAGACCTAAACATTCAACTAAGGAAGTTTTGGGAGCTAGAGGAAGTCACAGACAATGAGAACTTTTCTGAAGAGGAGCGCATTTGCGAAGAGCATTTCAACGCTACATACCGAAAGGATTCCAACGGACGGTGTAAGGTCAGGCTGCCCATTAAGGAGATAGTGCCTTCTTCTCTAGCGGACACCCGTGGTATAGCTGTTCGTACACTACGGAGCCTTGAAAAACGGTTTGCTTCTCGGCCTGCGGAGCGGAGTGGAATCAGTATGTTCAATTCATGACGGAGTATATGCAGTTGGGTCAGATGGAAGAAGAACCTAAAGGTTGTGCGTCTATGACCAACAATGTTTTCGATTTTTTTGACACCTTTGGCTGAGTGGGTGGGCTGAGTGGGTGGGTCCCACTGTTGGGGTGTCTGACCATTGTTTTTCCGTTTTTCATTGTAAAAACTAAATCTTGGCAAATTTTCAGCTTTCTCAAAACTGTTAAATTTTTCGATTTTTTAGACATCTTTGAGGGGGGCTGACTGGGTGGGTCCCACTGTTGGGGTGTCTGACCATTGTTTTTCAGTTTTTCATTGTAAAAACTAAGTCTTGGCAAATTTTCAGTTTTCTCAAAACTGTTAAATTTTTCGTTTTTTTTTGACATATTTGACAGGTCACCAAAGCCAGGTATACCGACGTCAGACCTGCTGACTCTAGTATATTCACATACACCCTAAATGTAACCAAATACCAAAATATTAGCTTTCTCAAAACTGTTGCGATTTTTTGTCGCGAGCTCTCCGACTATTAGTATTTAAGAATGATTTGAGGAATAAATCGGCTCAGTCGTAATACGTATCTTAACATCTAAACTTCGTCTTTTACTATCGATAATTACAAAGGTTTTCTAATATAGCTGAGTCGTGCTTGATTGCAATCTCGCTATATTAGATTTCTGAGTAACATAAATGGCAGCCGTTCCAGATTTTAATACACCTGATCAGTGGCGTAGCTAGACATGGTTTTCGGGTGGGATCAGCACCAAAATTTTAATATTAACCAATTTGAACTTCAAATTGACCAGTAAAATTCGATATTATCTACAAGTAGTTATTAATAGTAGCAGCAGTAGATATTATATTGTTACGACCCTTTTCAAAAGATGTCGTTGGACGCAATAAGAAGAAAACACTGGCGTGAAGAAAAACGCGTAAGAAAAGACTACTAGATCGTTGGAGGAGGCGATGTTCTTTTCTCTAGTTCATGTTCATGTGGTCCTTGCATAAAACGGTGGTATTATTTGAGCGAATAAAAAAAAAACAAAGGTGAACATAATTGAAATTAGTTGTTTGATTCCATAATCAAAATAAGTTTACAACAATATACTACAATAAAAGAAAAAGAATTCAAATTCAAATTCTTTTTATTTTGCCTAATATGTATGTATAAAATTCAGTGTTTCTTATACAGTTCTTTAGAGCTATTGAGTATCTGTACCCATTTTAACTAATGTTTTTCATATTTGGTCGTAAGACGTTGGAGTTAGTGTAATTAGTATATAAGATTAAGGAAATATAGCAATGTAAAAGACCTTATAAATACAACTTAAGACTGTTCTTATAACTAGAAATAACCTAAGACTAAATATGAACTAATTAGCTAAATAATCCTGAGGTTAGTGGATTTTTCGATATCGAACTTCGTTCAACAAATTTTTGATGAATGATGTCCATCTTGTCCTTTATTTTTGAAATATTTGCAATTTCATGAAGTTTCCGCGTGGAGAAATACCAGGGTGGGCTTAGCAATAATTTGAGGACTTTATTTTGGGCGATTTGCAATTTTTTGATATGGCAATTTCCCATGTACGAAAAGCAGAACGGCACAGCACAGGCTTGGTTGGTTGGTTGGTTTGGGTGGCAGCTCTGTCCCTAGACAGAGCACAATTAGCTCAAAGGCCGTTTTGATACCACAAACTCGTTAACCTGGATGTTAGGGTTAGGGGTTGTTGTGACTGGGAAATTAAGGGGTGAGTGCGGGGAAAAAATTGATCCAGTTATAGCCATCCTGTACTGTTCAGGAAAAGTAATAACTCACCGATCTTCTTGGTAGAAATTTCCCTCAGGTCCTCGTAGAAGGGCTTGCCAAGTGCTCGCTCTCGTGCTCTAGCTAATGCCGGGCAGTCGCAAAGGAAATGAACGAGTGACTCTCGCTCGTTTGTGTCCTGACAGCTGCGGCAGTGTGTGTTAAATGGAATGCCCAATTTGGCCGCATGATCCCCAATTGGCCAGTGACCCGTGCTAATCGCCGTGATTCTGGAGATGTCTGTACGGGTCTTATTTAAAAGTTCGTCTGACTTGGCTCTATTGTAAGATGGCCATATCTTCCTAGATATGGCACAGGTGGTTAGGCTCTTCTATCTGGAATTAGCCGCTGATTGGAAGTGTGAGAGTACGTCTCTCCTGACAACTCCTAAAGGAACGTGGACTGGTTCCGCAGAAGAACCGGGAAGAGCGGAGCCCCTCCTGGCCAGTTCATCAGCCTGCTCATTTCCCTCTATGTCTCTGTGCCCCGGGACCCAGAGCAAGGAAACTTTGGTTTCACAGGCTTAGTACTGGTGCCAGAGTTGCCAGTACTGGCAAATGTTTCAGGTTCAGCATGTGCCCTAGAACCAAGTCATTGCCGATCCAATGTCGATTTGATCACACCGGTCCTACACTTGGTGAAACTCTAGCCCAATACTAGGCATCAGTTAAAAAAAAATTAAAAAACTTTTTTTTGTGTGTTTGTGTTTTTTTTTGTGTGGGTGTGTGTGTTTTTTCTTAACTGCTATTTTATTTCCCTGTAAATATTTTTTTTTTAAATGCGAATTGGTTTTTCTTACATGCACACTCTTGGATTCGAACCATGGTCCCGTCGCACATAAGTCCGCTACGCTACCCACTAGGCTAATCTGAAACATTCTCGTGGTAGTGTTAAAGCCGAATCTAAATTGATTTTGAGAAACAAAAAAATATTTTTGCCAAAATGTGCCCAATACAGAGCCGACAGTGGAGCCAATGCCGAAAGAGCTTAAACAAACACCAATAATAAGCCAATTCTTGGCCCGACACTGGTCTGGTAGTTTGTGAGTACCAAAAGAATACCGATCCACAAGTTTTGGCGGACAATACGATGCCAATTCTGGGCAGTGTGCACAACTCCTTTGGACTCCGGCATTTCGCACAAGGGTTGCGATATCATGCCAAACTGGGACCGTATACAGAAATATACTTTGAAAAATTACCTTGTAGATAATAATTTTATTTTCAGTGCTTAGCACAGATCGGCGATTTATTAGGGGATATAAAACTCTAATCGCTTCATTAATCTTGTCTCTAATTAAAGCGGTATGTTTTTCAGAGGTCAGTGTCGTATCGAGAGTAACCCCAAGATATTTTGTTTTGTCTGTGCAAGGAAGATTCATATTAGAATTGTGTTGTGTTTGAGGTCTTGGAAAAACTATTTTGACTTGAGAAAGTCAAAAAAATCCAAGGATGGGTAAAGGTTCGGGACAGAATGGGCCAATTCCTCCTACATCTGAATTGGTGGCTGAGCCGGAACGGAAGCGACACGCTTGCTGGCGGCCGGGATTAGCTACGGCAGTGTGGGGTGGTTCTTGTTCCGACTCAGGCCATAAACCCTAGGCCTGTGGGGTGTTTGGCAACAAGTGGGCAACACTTAGCTAAAACACCTCACACATCACAACCGAGTACTTGATTTTAGTAGAAATCTGAAATCAAGTACTCAGTTCAAATTTAAAAAATAAAATTTTCGTTTGAAAAAGTTTAGTTTTAGAAAAATTTCTAAAACCAAAAGTCACGTTTTAATAAATTCGTTTATAAATATTTATTTAACCTACGACAGTGAATATAATTTTCAGTTGTATAGTAAATAAGAAAAGTTTTACAAAGTTATGTGCAGTGAATTTAAATAATAATAATTAATCTCAGTCATGTATAAAGGCAATATTAAATAAAAGTTAATCTTATTTATAACCATCACTGAGAATTGCTTGCAATTCTGCCACCGCAGAGACGACAACTAATAAGCAGTAACAACAGCAGCAGCGACAAGCAGCAGCAGCGAGTACAGCAGCAGCGAATACAGCAGCAACAACAACAGCAACAGCGACTACAGCAGCAGCGAGTACAGCAGCAACGACTACAGCAGCAGCGCCAACTGCATCGACAATATCAGTCTAAACTACGAAGATAACAGGAACGAAAATAGTAATATCAATCGCAGTTTAAATATTGGTACAATTTATTTGAGTCGTTTCTTTTGGTTTCTGGTAAGCGGTGAATTTTATTTATTTATTTACTTGTAAATTTTAAATTGTTAAGAGCGTTATGTCCAACGTTGAGGACAACGCAGCTTCGCAAGCTCTTGCTAACGAAGTATTCAATCTCCAACTCAGTGCCGGCACGTCGGCTAATCCCATCGCGAATGTAGCAGCGGTTGCCATTCAAAAGTTGCCCTTTTGGACGGCAAATCCTGCTGCATGGTTCAAAGTTATGGATGCACAATTTGCGGCAGCAGCAATAACAACGGAATTCACGCGGTAAAATCATGCGCTTAGCATGATGACCGCGGCGGAATGCGACCAAGCAATTGATATTATTGAAAGCGTTCCGGTGTTGACCGCATATTCTTCATTCAGAGAAGCAATGATTCGCAGGTTTGGGGAGTCAGAGGACAACAAATTAAAACGGTTAGTTAGTGGCTTGGATCTTGGTGACAATAAACCGTCACAATTGTTAGGCAAGATCAGATCACTGGCTGGCGCTAATTTCAACGATGAAATATTAAAAAAAAATTGGTTACAGCGTTTGCCAACTCAAACTCAGCCATTTTGGTTGTATCCGCGGGCTCCCTAGAAGAGTTAGCTCTAGTGGCTGACAAAATTACGGAGACTTTGGCCCCGTCAACGCATATGGCTGGTATATTTTCCACTCCGGTAAACGCGGTCAACTCCCAGCATGCAAGTTTTGAATCTCTTCAAAATCAAGTTGCTGCATTGACCAATTTGATTCATAACCAAGCCCAAAACAGACAAAGTCGTTATCCTGTACGCAGCCAACATAGCAAATCAAATGGTAATAACAGTCCTCACCAAAACGTTCAACGAGTGCAACTCGTAAGATTTCTGGATGTTGTTATTACCACGATCGTTTTGGTGATAAAGCCACCAAATGTCGCGGTAAGTGTTCTTACACAACGGCAAAAAACTAGGTCATGTGTTGGAGATGGCAACTTCCGACACTAGTCCACCCTCAAGTTGCTTTATCATCTTGGACTCGAAAACCGGTCTACATTTTTTAGTAGACACCGGCGCGGACGTCTCGGTGATCCCAAAACGATCTTTCGACACCCGATCCGCGAATCCAAACTTGGTCCTGACGGCAGCGAACTGCACCAAGATTCCGACTTATGGTTACCAACCGATTAAAGTTTCACTCAAACTACGACGCGATTTTGAATGGAACTTTATCGTTGCTGATGTCGATCGGCTTTTATTAGGAGCCGACTTTCTCCATAATTTTGGATTGATAGTCGACCTCAAACACAAATGTTTGATCGACCCGATCTCAAACATCAGCTCAACCATTGGTCAAGTCTTGAAGGGACCTTCTGCAGCATTGTCTGTTCTTGCAACACTACACGAGAATTCTCGGGTTGCAGCACTACTCAACAAACACACTCACATCTTACACTCAAACACTGAGAACACGCGTAAGATGCACACGATCCGTCACTTCATAGTTACGGAAGGTCAACCAACATTTGCCAAACCTCGACGTCTTTCGCCCACTCGCCTCTCGGTTGCGAAGTCAGAATTCGGCAAAATGGTGGATCGTGGCATTTGTAGACCATCGGACAGTCCTTGGGCTTCTCCACTTCACATGGTCCGTAAAAAGGATGGAAGCTGGAGACCATGCGGTGATTATCGGTCGTTAAACGCGCAAACGGTACCGGACAAATATTCAATCCAATCATTCAGGACTTTGCCCAACAACTAGATGGCTGCACCATTTTTTCCACAGTCGATTTGGAACGTGCCTATCATCAGATACCTGTGAATGAGGACGACATTCCAAAAACGGCAATTAAAACACCATTCGGCTTATACGAGTTCGTACGAATGACTTTTGGTTTGCGCAATGCTGCTCAAACCTTCCAAAGGCTTATTTTCTCGATTTTGAGGGATCTAGATTTTTGTTTCGTCTACATTGATGACATCTTGATCACTTCAAAATCAGAAGAAGAACATTTCGTTCACCTTGATACCCTTTTTCAAAGACTTGAAAACCATGGTTTAGTGATTAATTTCGCGAAATGCAATTTTTTTCAAGACTCAGGTTGATTTTTTAGGTCATACCATTGACTCGAATGGTATCCGCCCAATTATTTCTGAAGTTGATGCAATAACGTCGTATCCTCAACCGACTACAGTTCATGAAATGAGACGTTTCCTCGGTATGATAAACTTCTACCGAAGATTCATTCCTCATGCTGCCACTTCTCAGTTAATTTTAGACAAATTCACTGAAGGTATCAAGAAGACACATGACACACTAAACTCTTAGCACAAAAGTTCATCTGGCCATCCATCAACAAAGATTCCCACAGATGGTGCAGAGAATGCACATCTTGTGCAAAGGTCAAGATTTCACGACATGTGAAAAGCCCACCCGGTAAGTTCGAGCCAGCTACACCTTGACATTGGTCAAAGAGTTTATTCCACGTTATGGAACTCCTCTCACGATAGTAACTGACCAAGGAGCGCAATTTGAAGCTCAACTGTTCGCGGAGTTGGGTAGAGTTTTGGGATTTAAACGCAGTAGAACTACTGCATACAATTCCAAAGCGAATGGTATGCTTGAACGGTGGCATCGTACACTTAAGGACTCTGTGATGTGCAAAGCATCAGAAGGATGGACTCGCGAACTTCCATTCATTCTTCTTGGGCTTCGCTCTATCATCAGAGGAGATGCAGATGCCACTCCGGCCGAACTTGTTTACGGCCAGAATTTACGTTTACCGTACGAACTCGTACACACAGACACAACACAACCACTATCACCCAGTGATTACGTCCAAAGGCTGCGGGAGGTCATGCGTTCGGTGAAACCGCAACCACCTTCATCGCATACATCAACAAACGCATTTGTCTTTAATTCGCTTAAAGATTGCGAACATGTCTTCGTACGTCAGGACCTTGTGCGGAAATCGCTTCAGCCCCCCTATGAAGGTCCGTCCAGGGTAATCGATCGGCGGGAGAAGTTTTTCACCATTGCCATCAACGGCAAGTTGAAGAACGTCTCCATCGACCGACTCAAACCATCCTTCGACTCTGCGAATCATTCTTCGGAACAACCAGTGAAAACACGTAAACGCGTGAGTTTCGCTAATGATGTTGCCGCATAATCCACGACTCACACTAGATCGTGATCCGTTTCAATACGTGCAGGTATCGAGAAGGTACTAAACCTTCTCTAGGAAGGGGGTGTATGGGGTGTTTGGCAACAAGTGGGCAACACTTAGCTAAAACACCTCACACATCACAACCGAGTACTTGATTTTAGTAGAAATCTGAAATCAAGTACTCAGTTCAAATTTAAAAAATAAAATTTTCGTTTGAAAAAGTTTAGTTTTAGAAAAATTCCTAAAACCAAAAGTCACGTTTCAATAAATTCGTTTATAAATATTTATTTAACCTACGACTGTGAATAAAATTTTCTGTTGTATAATAAATAAGAAAAGTTTTACAAAGTTATGTGAAGTGAATTTAAATAATAATAATTAATCTCAGTCATGTATAAAGGCAATAAAAGTTAATCTTATTTATAACCATCACTGAGAGTTATTAATGTATGGGTACCACACCCCACAGGCCTAGACAACAAAAATTTCGTGTCGGCTTACTCCAGGGTATTTAAAATTGGAATATCTTCCCAATAGGTCGTGAAAGACCAAGAAGCGGTGGAGTTGCGCGACTTCGCGACTTGTCAGGGCGCTCTGGTGTTGTTGGCACCCCGCTCTGCCCACCCTACCTCAGCCACGACTGTCCTTAAAACATTTTACGTCGTGGCCCTTATTGAGGTTCGGGGCTACGGAGCTTACACGCTCGGGTTCACCTTTAAATGGCTTTCTAGCCTTCCATTATCAAAACAAAATCAATCCAAGCTTTTACGAGCAAAAAAATCATAATTGAGATGGTCCGGTTGTTTCAATATCTGACGTTAATTTTTCGATAGATTCATTCCCTTCCTTTTCCTTTTTGTCTTTTCCCCTATTTTTTATTTTTTTTTCTCTACCTCATTTATTTTCTTAATCTATCCTAGGTATACCTCTTTCTTTGCTTATCCTTATCATTTCTGAATTGTTCTATTTATTTGTCTTTTCATATTTATTTGGTTCCAATTTCCTCCTAAAATAATTGGTGGATGCACCAATTATTTTAGCTTCACGTTTCTTGATTTTTCTTTAATTTTAATTGCGCTCAGATCTTTTTTGCTTCCGCCATTTTACAATTTTTCCCAATTTTTCTAACTTCTTTCTCGATCCGGCATATCGATTTTTTCCAAAATCTACGACTCGACACTTTTCATTCCATTTCCACAAAATTTAATTCACTCGTCATACCCAATCAGTTTTTCTAACTCTTCTCTCGATCCGGCATTTCGATTTTATTCACGATCCGGCATTTTGATTTTTTTTCTAAAATTCCCGACTCGACACTTTTCAATAAATTTCCTACTTTTCATTTACGATCAGGCATTTCGATTTTTCTATAAAATTCCCGACTCGACACTTTTCAATAAATTTACAACTTTTTAATTACGATCCGGCATTTCGATTTTTCTATAAAATTCCCGACTCGACTGGTTTTAATAAATTTTTCTTCACAGCATCAAAACGAAACCATACGTAGCACGTCGCCCGGAACTTTTAACAATTGCGAACCGACATTTTACCCGCGCTTCGATACACTTCACACTGCACTTTTAACACTTAGTGTAAGATCGAATAAAATCGCAATGTGCAACGACCGGTAGGAAGGCAAGGGGTTTCTCCCCGTGCGGGTAGATTGCTGAAGAAAAATCTGAAAACAAACCAAGAAGTTTTTGCCAATGGGATAATTTTTCGCCTCTCGCTTCCGGCCTTGTCCGAATAACGGTCAAATCCCTTCGTTAAGTTTTGTGTGTGTGTGCGCAAGTTGGTGTCGTTGTTTGCAAGCGCGTTCAATGACAACCCAACACCATTAGTCGGTTCGCCGTTGGTTTCCAGCGCCGAACAGACTAAAAAAGGTTGTCGCTCCAGAGTCTCGTGCGCACGGCTGAGTGGCGGGCAATAGGTGTTGTACCCCTCGGATCATTGCCTCAGATCTTTGGAGTGGTAAATCCCCACACGCTTGCCTCCTAGATCCTCCAATTCATATCATGAGTTGCCTAGCACACGACGAATCCTGCACTTGAGGAACTTCTTTGCCAGCTTGGCGTTATAATTCTGCGCGGCTGTGGACAAGAAAAAATTTCTTCGGAATACCTCTTGTCCTACACAAAATTGTGTTTGAGCAGCACGCAGATTATAACGCCTGCCGCTGTCCTCATGTGCGACCCTTATTTTCGTCTGGGCCAGTTGCCTCACGATAGGAACTCCCTCGCGAGGTCGAAGCTGTACATTTGACTCTTGTAACGATTCAAATTTCCAGGGGTTTAACTCGTCGGATTCCAGAGTCCGTTACAAAAATTTGTTTAAAACCGACTTCACTTTATTTCAATAGTTCTGGTTTCATTTATTTTCACATATAAAATTCAATATTTAATTTCACTGTTATTCTGTCTCCGTTGTCGTCCTATGCGTTGTTGCTGGCTCAGTTGGTCCTGTCCGTGGTTGTTCACCTTCTGCTCTCGTACTCTTCGACGTCGCTCGTCTACGTTGTTCTTCTGGTATTGTGTCGCGGCCTTCTGGTATGTTACTTAGCTCGCGTCGCCGCTCTTGTCTGCTCCCACTGATTCGTCGCTGAGCTCCTCCGTTTTCGTCCTTCGCTGCCTTCGTATGGAATGACGCTGCTCTCGTCTGCTCTGCCTCTTCTGTCGCTTGGCTCGTCGCTGCCCTCCTCTGATATACGCTGCTTCGTCTGAATTACGTCACCGTCTTTGCCTTGGTATGACGTCACTACGTTTTCGTCCCTGGTTGCTTGCGTTTCGACTTTGTTTTGTCGTTCTTCCGTCTCGACACTATCTCATGGACTCGACCTAATTCAACTCGTGACTTTATAAGAGGGAGTGTACTACCACTGGCTTTATACGGTCGGAGAATCCTTGAGGTCAACCGTCCGATCAGAGTAATTATTTACTTCGAAGAGGGAGTGTAACCCCACTGGCCTTCTAGGTAAACTTGTACTGCTGACCGAGATACCATTTCTGGCTAAATATTTTGCTTATATGTTGAACCGAACATTCCGCCACCATGAATTATACTCAGGTAGAATTTTCGAACTTTGAGATTTTCCATCTATATAATTCGTGGCTGGTGTATGTCATGCGGGGTATATAGTCACTTTTGGGTTTTGAATATTTTGTCGGCGGGTTTTTCAGTCGCAATGCGTAACCTGGTACGTCTTGTGATCCCGTTGACCATTTTCCAGGTTTTATGCCAAATTCTTCTTTTCAGCCACTGTTGTGTTTGTCTTTATTTCGTGTTTCTTGTAGTTCGTGACGAGATTCTTCGTGAACCGTCTTATCTTATAAGTTGGTGTTGTGTTGTCTTGTTTTATGCTCTTTGTGTGACGAGATTCTTCGTGAACCGTCTTAGCTCATAAGTTAGTGTTGTGTTGTCTTGTTTCGTGCTCCTTGTGTGACGAGATTCTTCCTGAACCGTCTTAGCTTTAGTGTTGTATGTTGCTCTTTCCATGTTTCTTTGTGTTTCGTGACGTATTTCTTTGTGAATCGTCTTAGCTCTAAGTTGTGTTGCCTTTTAAAATATAAGTTTTGATTCGTTTGTGTTCGCAGTTCAATGTTTTTAATTCATAAGTTGTATTTGTAGTACATTGTGTTTAGTGTTACATTTTATTTACGTTGACATGGTGTGGATGGAAATTAGCAGAATTTCCATCCTTACACTTCCTCCTTCCTTCCATTAAGTGGCTTGCTTGATCGTGCAGGTGCAATCTCCTCGGCGTCCGAAGGAAACTATGTAAATGTTGTTGCCGACCCGTTTGCGCCATTTGGTCCGTCTTCGCCTATACGGGTATTTGGCGTGTGTTATCGCGATCTCTTTCATTACTTCGGGTGGTACTTCTGTGGATATCTCGATGTTTTCTGCTTCAGATGAACCTTCAGTCGTAATCGTAACAGGTTGTGGTAAATTAAGTGTGTCAACTTGTTCCTCTTCTCCGTCGGTTTCGGTGACGTTCTGTAAGAAGCTGCTCAGCAATTTTAGCTCCGCTGGGAAAGGTGCGCCTGCCGGGTCGTAATACTTTAGCCATCGCTCGTCCAGGTGTATTATGGCCAGACACCAATGGTTGCCATTCACGTGTAGAGGTACGAGCACCTTGCCGCCTTGATTGTAGTCTGGTTGTTTCCAGCGCTGAAGTCCTGTTGGCCCTCGCTTGGCCTGACACGGTAGGAAGAAGGTTTTTACTACGGACAGTCGCGGTAGGTTCGGTTGTTTCCGGCTCCGTCTCTCCAATAGCTCCGTTGATAGGTCGCTTCGTGTGATCTGTGTCCGGTTGATGGTTATGACCACCTCTTCTGGTGATCCCTGGCCCTTCTGCTGTGTGGGTGTAGTTGTTGATTGCGGTGGTTGCTGCTGTTCCCTTCCGCCCGTGGTCACGATACTGCAGTATAGTAGCTCCGTAGCGTTCTTCGTTTGGTCCATTGTACTTTGATTTGAAATAAAACTTTCACTTCACTTGTCGGTGGTTAAAAAAAAACTGATTTTCGCCCTAAACTTCGTGCCCTTTTTATACCTAGGCCTTGTTTGGTGTTATCGGATGGTCTTTAGTCTGATGGTTTGGCGCGAAATTTGAATATATTTTTTTTTCTTACTTTGTGGAGCTATCCTGATGTGCGGGGTCTGGGTCCGCGGAATGATAGCTCTTCAGTTCACTGATGTGCGCAGTCCGAATGTGGGAATCACCGTTCTTTTGTAACTGTACTATTACAGGTGCAGTGAAGTTAACCACCTTATAGGGTCCGTCAAATTTCGGTGCTAGTTTTGCCGAAAAACCGTCAATGGCCTTCGAGAGTGGGTGTTCTTTCACCATTACTTGTTGTCCAATCGTGGGAGTCCAGTGCGTCGTCTCAGATTAAAGTGGCGTGCTTGGTCTTGGGCGGTGCGTTCTAGATTGCGTCGTGTGATGCGGAACGCTTCTTGTAACCTGGTGGCTTTCTCGGCGGGAGATTGAGGGGTAATGCCAGTTCCGAAGGTGACCTCGTCGTAGAGCGTTTGGGGTAGGCGTGGTTCGCGTCCTTGCGTCAGGAACGCAGGGCTGTACCCCGTAGTTTCTGATATAGCGGAGTTAATGGCCAGCGAAATCTCCGGTAGGAGGTTGTCCCAGTCACGTTGGTTGTCACCAGTTAGCTGCGCGATTATTGTTCGCACGGTCTTGTTAACCCGCTCGGTGGGGTTTTCCTGCGGTGTATATGGGACGGTGAACTGATTTTTTATTCCTAGCTCGGTTATGAATTTCCGGAACGCCCTACTAGTGAATTGGGATCCATTGTCGGTGACCAGTACCTTGGGGATGCCGAATCTGGCTAGGATACGGTCGCGGAATGCTTTGCGTAATGCATCACTGGTTGCTTTTCGGAGTGGTATCAGTTCGGTCCATTTAGAAAACTTATCAAAGTATACAAGTAACATAGTGTTTCCATGTTTTGAACGTGGTAGTGGCCCTACGAAGTCGGCGCACAAGATACTCCATGGTTCTTCCGCGATTATTAACCTACAAAAATAGGGGTAAGCACCAGCCTCGCTCAGCCGAAGAAGGGTGGTTCGGGGATTACTTACTAGGTCGTACCGCGTACCTACTCGTCACCTGGGCGCCACCCAATTTACGAAGCGCGGAAAAAATTGGGAAATTCCTTGGAAACAAACACCAACGTATTTACTTGAAAGACACAAAATATATTTAAACGAAAAGAGAAAAAAACAGACACAAAATATATATTCGTTGGGTCTATGAATTGAATGCAAAAGGAACCCAAACCGGTCGGCAGGATCTCCCGTCGCGCCCCTCTACGTGCCTCATTATCTACGTCGCTCGGCAAACCTGGTAAGGGAAGGGAAAAATACCTGTGGAAAGTTTGATCGAATTCGGGCGCGTACTCCGACACCGCCGTTACTCCTCGGGCCTGAATTATTGCTTTTTGTCCTTGCCAAGAGTTCGAGTACACCTTGCTTGTCTTTCTTTTCCACGGATTCTCCACTCACTCCACGGCCAAAGTTTCTCCACGATCCCGCAACTCCCACGGGAAACCAAAAACTCCCCGTTATCCAACTCCAACGGAATAACTCGCCGGAAAAATTCAACCGCTCCAACGGATCTGCCTTCCAATTTGAACTCGAACTTTTTCGCGCGTTCACCCGGTTCTTCACGTACTACCGGTTCACAGTCAAAAAGCCTCGAACCGCTCAACTCTCCTCCTTAAGTACTCAGAACTTCGCCTGTTCTATTTCCGGCGTTTCCCCCTATTCGCTGACAATCGACAGGGCGCTGAGTCGGGTCCGACATGTTGATTCCGTCTGTCAGGAGTTGACAGGAGGTTTTCGTAAGTGTCCAGATTTTCGCAAGTAAGACGGAGCTTCGAATTGGAGACGGCCATCAAATTTATTTCCTTGTTTATCCGTCGGTCCCGAGTCCGTTCCGATCTTCTTTCGATCGCGAAGACTCCCAGAAATTGAACAAATGTCACGCGAAACGGCCGAATATCGCAACGTCCGGAGTTGAAGTGATGATTTGTAAAGTTTTGTGCCGGTCCTCCCGGTTCCGACGTAAGGAATATATCCACCCACTAGCTGCCGGGATTCACATACGGCAGCCTAGTATAAGGGGATTCGCCTGGCAACGTACTCAAGGTGTCTGGCGGCTGGCAGGTTATGGAGAACGACGGTGTCGGAAGTTTGTTGGTAGACAAGACATCGCCCGCGCAAGGCAAACATCTCCCTCATCCTACCAGGTCCCACCAACTGCTTGAAAGCCTTTTCCGGTTCGCGGGAAGATCGTAGAGGAACCCAGTACCCAACACAAGAGTGGGGCCGAGATCCGACCGAACGGTTCGTGACATATTCGTGGGACAAAATGTTAAACTGGTAATATCTTTCTTGTAACAAAACTAAAATTACAGATCTGAGTATGGCAAATAATTTGAAATAACTTTTCTTATTTTTAATTGTCTAGTACGGACTTGCTACAGCCGCCCATCCTCGGCTGGGCGTACCACGCGGCTGAACAGGGCTGCTCTCCATTCCTTCTGCACAGAAGCCGACCTGGGAAAGGGAAAGAGGTTTTACTAACATGCACCGAACCTGCCAAGAAATCGACATGTAACAACTCCACCGTCACCTCCTTGGAAAATTACTTTCCCAAGAATTTTCCACTTACTATACCCTCAGGTCAAAATTCGGTATCGATACCATCCTAACCGTCGTTTTCTCAGTAAAGTTTCCTTCGCATCTTTCAGGACACACCCTCCTGCGTCGCGGACAAATCCAGCACGACTCATGAACGTTCCAACACCGTTTCTTTAAACCACTAGTCCTCCTCCAGAGGTGAGGAAGAAGAAACCTGGTCATCCGTTCTAACATTCGATCAACGACACATGGAGCCCTGGCTGGCGATGAACACCATGGCTTCCCCCGATCCTCAACGTGCGACAACCATCCGCAGCCACGTTCGTAGTTTCGTTCAACATGGATAATAGATTAAGTAGCTCTAAGCAGATAAAAGAAAAATAGACATAAGTATAGGTAAATTTAACGACTAACACATTCCCCAGGCCATAACCTCACATCCCAACAGCATTCTCCAGTTCCTTCCATACCGCCGCCCTTCGACGAATCACCTCTCTTAACTAAACAACGCTTGGAAGGAAACAATATACATATTTAAAATAGCATGCAACACAAATCACCGCGCTAGGATAACAGAACGAATCCCTATGCCGAAAGGAACAAATAAATTTTATTCACGACTCCCCTAATTCGGGTTTTTATTCGGCCGCTCTAACCCGCGCGCTCATACATCTACTCCGCCAGTAAACGGTTTCAGATCCTTAACGTGCCACGTTCCCTTCTCCACCCCCTTCTCGTCGGCCAGCACATAGGTATTCGACGAACTGCATCTGGTAACTCGAAAAGGCCCCACATACTTCGGACCCAATTTCGCAGTGTAAAAGTCCGCCGCATTTGACAATGCAAAGTTCCTTCTCCATACTAACTCATTTGGAAGAAAACGCACATCTCTATGTAGGGCGTCATAGTTCGCCTTTGACTTAGCGACTGCCGCTGCCATTTTCCCCCGAATATTTTCGCGTAAGGATGATAATGCCCGCAACTTCTCCGTATATGCTTCTACGATGACCGGGGTCATTTCTGTGAAACCTCCCTCAGGCTGTGGGTGATTACCTCCGTTGGTGACCATTTCACTCCCAAAATTAACCCGATAGGGAGTAACACCCAAGACTTCGTGCTGCGACGTACGTATAGCACACGCTACCTTAGCCAAATGCGAGTCCCAAGTACGGTGATTTTCCGAAACGTATGCGCGGAGAGTGGTTTTGATGATTTGGTTCATCCTTTCTGCCGGATTCGCCTGGGGATGATAATGGGCCGTATAGCATAGAGTGGTCCCATACGAACCGATCAGATCCTTGAATACTTTGCTCGTGAACTGTGGGCCATTATCACAAATTAAATATTTCGGTACCCCGAACAACAGAAATACATTTTCCTCCAGCTCCTTGCAGATACTTGGTGTAATAGATGCACGTAACGCAAAAAGTACTGGGAATTTACTGAAGTAATCCACCACCGTTAAGATATACGTAAACCCCTTCGACGAGCGAGGGAACGGACCTATCAAATCCACAGAAATGGTTTCCCATGGTCGAGACGTTCCCTTCCGTTCCGTCATCAGGCCCGCCATCTTCCTCCGCTCGGGTTTCACGCGTTGGCAGACTTGACATGACCGCACATACTTCGCCGTGTCTGCTTTCATCTTCGGCCAATACACTTTTGTGCTGAGTCGGGCGAATGTTTTATAGACTCCCATGTGTCCAGCTAGAGGGTTGTCATGGCTTTCCTGCAAAACTCCTTTCCGCGCAGACTTAGGTACGACCCACTTCCACTCATTATCACCTTCCTCTACCTCAGGATATCGAATCTTCACTCGTTTAAATAGCTTGCCCTCCTCGACCCGCCAGTCTGGAAAGTTTATAGGATTTTCCGTCACTTGATTCAACATTTTGTCACACCAAGGGTCCGATACCGTAGTAGATACCCCAGCCAAAACTGGTACGGAGCGCGACAGCATATCTGGCACAACATGGTCTTTTCCCTTTCGATGCACCACCTCCATGTCGTACTGCTGCAGACGGACTGCCCACCTAGCCAGTCTGCCACAAGGATCCTTTATATTCGCGAGCCAATCTAACGAGTGGTGGTCGGTGATCATCGTAAACTGGGTACCCTCTAGATAAGGTCGGAGTTTCTCCACGGCCCACACCACAGCCAGACACTCTTTCTCGGTAGTAGAGTAATTCCGCTCTGCTTTCGACAAAGACCGACTCAAATAGGCGACCACCTTTTCTTCATCCCCATGCCCTTGAGACAATACCGCTCCAATTCCAAAATTTGACGCATCCGTTTGTACGGCCAAAGGTATGTCAAAATCGGGACAGGATAAAATGGGTGCTGTTATTAGGCATTCTTTCGCCTTCTGGAAGGCCTCTTCGCATTCCGGCGTCCACGTAAAGCGCACATTCTTTTTCAGCAACTCTGTCAGGGGTTTCGTGAGCGCGGCAAAATTGGAGACGAAACGGCGGTACCAGGAAATCGTACCCACGAAACTGCGCACCTCCTTGACGTTTGTGGGTGTAGGGATATTTACGATCGACTCGACCTTTTCCGGATCTACATGAAGCCCATTGGAATCCACTACATACCCAAGATATTTCAGCTGAGTGCGACACAACTGGCATTTCTCCCGGCTGACCCGAAGACCTGCCTCGGTGAGTCTTCTCAGCACCTCTTCTAACACCTCCAAATGCTTCTCAAAGGTCGGGGTTACTATCACAATATCGTCCAAGTACACGAAGACGTGTGGTTCTAGATCGGCACCCAAAACCTGATCTATAAATCGTTGCCAAGTAGCTGGAGCATTGTGCAACCCGAATGGCATCCTTTTAAATTGGAACAACCCTCTACCAGGAATAGTGAACGCAGTAAGCGGCTTTGATTTTTCTTCCATGGGTATCTGCCAATACGCCGACTTGATATCCAGAGAAGACAAAAAACTAGCGTTTCGGAGCTTATCCAATGTCGCTGACACAAACGGCAACGGGTATGCGTCCCGCGCCGTGACTTTATTTAGTTTCCTAAAGTCTACACAGAAACGGAACTTGCCATCTTTTTCTTGGATCAAAAGGATTGGTGACGCCCAAGGGCTCCGAGAGGGCTCCGAGAGGGCTCAATGACGTCGTCTTTCAACATTTCATCCAACTCAACGTTGATCTGATGCTGTACAATCGGATTAACAACATAGAACCGTTGTTTAATCGGGTCGGAATCAGTTCGGATCTTGTGCTCTACCAAATGTGTTTGGCCGAGGCCCGACGGCATTGCGCTAAAGGCAGTTGAGGTCCATTTCTCCAGCTCTTCCGTCTGGGAAGGCGTCAGTTTCGACGCTGATGCCTTGGATTCGAGCGCTGCTACCTCCATTTGGTGTGAAAATTCCCAAGCATTGCCACTAAGGTCCGGTACAATACCGAAATGGGCCCAAAAATCCGCCCCCAGAATTAGCGTTTGAGGTAAAGACGGAATTACCAACACATCCATCAATCGCAACACTCCCTTAACACAAAACGGAACAGATACCTTGCCAATAACCACTATACTAGACCCATCCGCCAACGCCACAGAGGGAAAGACTGATTCATTCACGGAGAATCCCAAATCCTGCAGTATTCGCCAGCCTTTATCGCCCACAATCGTACGAGACGCGCCCGAATCCAGCAAACCCAACATACTTACTCCGTAAATGTCAACCTTCAAATATGGTCTGTTATCCCATGACCACCTGTCCAATACATAATCGAGTCTTACCTTTTCTACAATACGGTTGCCGAATTCAACCATATTGTTACCCCCACCCTCTCTTCCTTCTTTGGCAGTTATATGTCGACGAGAACTTACTGGTCTGCCGCGCCGGAAGTTCCTTGCCCGTTTTCCGAACAAATAGGGCAGTTTTTCCGAATCACCCCCTCCCGACCACAACCATAGCAGCGTCTAGGTTGCTGGCAAGTGTTCGCAAGGTGCTCTTCACTATTGCAGTTGTAACACCGCATTTCGGATCTCGGTTTTCTCGGTTTTTTTTTTCCCCGCATATTCCTGTTCGACCCATTGTTGCCCTGAGAGACGGCCAGGTTCGTCGGTGTAGGTATATACGCCGCGTTTAGGGATGGCTCGTTGGATTTTGCCTCGAATGGATTCTTTGATACTTCCGTATTAACATACGCCAGATCCGGTTCCAATAACTTAGACTGTTTCTTGGATGGAGGCGGCACATAGTTCTCGACATTATATCTAGTCGCTTCCAGCCTCCTCCCCACTGTTACCAACTGCTGGACCGACGAAACCGACACCAACGCCAGCTGAGTTGAATAAAACGGAGCCAGATTTTTCACCATAAAAGCGAGCTGCAATGCCTCCGAACAGGGTCCGCTCAATCTCGAAAATAGGCTGAGCATAACGCTCACGAACATCCCTATGCTTTCCTTCTCTCCCTGTGTTCGATGCCGAATCTCCTCAAAAAGCCTGTCGTTGTACCCCGGCGGTAGGAATTCCTCCCTCAATTTCACCACAAGTTCAGACCAATTCTTTGTATAGGGCTTATTAGCTCGTAGCCAAATGAGCGCCCTTCCGTCGAAGAGATCTACCGCCGAGCTATATAATTTAGAGGCTGGGCAGCCCCGCGCTTCCCTCAACTCCTCCACCCGTTCCAGGAAGCAGCTTAGCGACTCTCCCTCGGCTCCCGAGAATTTAACGCCCCATTTGTAAATCGGGAAAATATGCCCTAGATCTGAAGTTTCCCTCGCTTCCACTTCTGCCTGGCCACCTACGTTTTCGACTGGTCCCATCCGTTTATTTGAGGTCGCCCCTCCTTCTTTCTGCACCCCTGGTACTACTTGTTTGGGCGAGGACGAATGTTGTCCCGAATACCATTTATCTGCCAACCCGATAATTGACTCAGTAGCATCCTCGCTATCGTCTTCCACTGGGATAGCTTTACCGTCTAACACCACGAAAAAGTCTGCCACCCTTTTCCGGACACTAGTAACAAATTCTTTCTGTTCTGGTTCCACCGCGACCATGTGATTCAGCCTTCTCAGAATCCACGCACCCTTAGCATCAATTTTTTTATAAACGGACGATTTTACAGTCCCCACGCAAGTTTCCAATAGCTTGGCAACTTCCTCTATTTTCGCCTCTACCTCCACCTTGTCTTCTTCGAAAGAAAACGGATAGTCCGGTATGCTGAAACTGGACGATCTTTTAAGCGTTGACCGGAGCGTCGCTCGCATTGCATCAACAGACGCCTCCGGTAATCCAAACACTGCCAGCTCATATTTCAGTTCCTCCGATGATAGCCGATTTATTTCCATTGCCCTAAATATATCCCTACTGCAACAACTTAAAACTAAAATGAAACAGAAATAAATCGCCTGAACTTCTAACAATTTATTCAGACCCAAACGGAACCCAAATACAAACAAAAAAAACTTTTAGATATCTATACTCGAATCGCGATCCGAAAGAGAAAAATAAAATTGTATGTGATTCCCAACGAATTACCTACTTGCGCTATCAATATATTTCTGGAATAATCTCTAGACTCTCTCAAGCAGCAACTACGCCTGACGCAAAAGCAAAAAAAAAAAAAAATAGTCCCAAATACCAACCGAATATTCCCTAAGCAATTCCACTGTCTCAACTTCGGATTTTTATTTTTATTTTCCCCCCCATACAAATTCCTATTCGACCAGAATGAAATCTAATACAAATTTTACTTTTAATCCAATAAAAAAAATTACTTAAAGTACGGAACCGCAAAAGAAAAAAAAAAAAAAATAATTAAATAAATTGGCCACCGGAGGTCTAGAACTGCTACCCCCACGCTTTGGAACCCTGCCGATCTAACCACTGCGCTGAATCACAATCTTTCAAATACCCGATTCCGTTCTCTATGCAACGAACGTATATTGCTAGAACACACACAACCAAGAGAACGAACCATACAGCACTTCGACCATATCACTCGAATTCCAATAATAACTGGCAATACAACCCGCTATTACCGGTATAATCGGGATCGACGAACGACCTTCATGCACACCCGTAACACTAACACCAATCCTTCACACTCCCGCAGTTACTGTAGAACACTGAATTCCCTCAAAAATCATACAACAAAACAATTCACTGTAACTCCACCAAAAATTACTTATCACCCGCGGTTTTGTAAATAATCCCAAACAGCACGTTGGGCGCCAATTATTACCCTACAAAAATAGGGGTAAGCACCAGCCTCGCTCAGCCGAAGAAGGGTGGTTCGGGGATTACTTACTAGGTCGTACCGCGTACCTCTCGTCACCTGGGCGCCACCCAATTTACGAAGCGCGGAAAAAATTGGGAAATTCCTTGGAAACAAACACCAACGTATTTACTTGAAAGACACAAAATATATTTAAACGAAAAGAGAAAAAAACAGACACAAAATATATATTCGTTGGGTCTATGAATTGAATGCAAAAGGAACCCAAACCGGTCGGCAGGATCTCCCGTCGCGCCCCTCTACGTGCCTCCTTATCTACGTCGCTCGGCAAACCTGGTAAGGGAAGGGAAAAATACCTGTGGAAAGTTTGATCGAATTCGGGCGCGTACTCCGACACCGCCGTTACTCCTCGGGCCTGAAGTATTGCCTTTTGTCCTTGCCAAGAGTTCGAGTACACCTTGCTTGTCTTCCTTTTCCACGGATTCTCCACTCACTCCACGGCCAAAGTTTCTCCACGATCCCGCAACTCCCACGGGAAACCAAAAACTCCCCGTTATCCAACTCCAACGGAATAACTCGCCGGAAAAATTCAACCGCTCCAACGGATCTGCCTTCCAATTTGAACTCGAACTTTTTCGCGCGTTCACCCGGTTCTTCACGTACTACCGGTTCACAGTCAAAAAGCCTCGAACCGCTCAACTCTCCTCCTTAAGTACTCAGAACTTCGCCTGTTCTATTTCCGGCGTTTCCCCCTATTCGCTGACAATCGACAGGGCGCTGAGTCGGGTCCGACATGTTGATTCCGTCTGTCAGGAGTTGACAGGAGGTTTTCGTAAGTGTCCAGATTTTCGCAAGTAAGACGGAGCTTCGAATTGGAGACGGCCATCAAATTTATTTCCTTGTTTATCCGTCGGTCCCGAGTCCGTTCCGATCTTCTTTCGATCGCGAAGACTCCCAGAAATTGAACAAATGTCGCGCGAAACGGCCGAATATCGCAACGTCCGGAGTTGAAGTGATGATTTGTAAAGTTTTGTGCCGGTCCTCCCGGTTCCGACGCAAGGAATATATCCACCCACCAGCTGCCGGGATTCACATACGGTAGCCTAGTATAAGGGGATTCGCCTGGCAACGTACTCAAGGTGTCTGGCGGCTGGCAGGTTATGGAGAACGACGGTGTCGGAAGTTTGTTGGTAGACAAGACATCGCCCGCGCAAGGCAAACATCTCCCTCATCCTACCAGGTCCCACCAACTGCTTGAAAGCCTTTTCCGGTTCACGGGAAGATCGTAGAGGAACCCAGTACCCAACACAAGAGTGGGGCCGAGATCCGACCGAACGGTTCGTGACATATTCGTGGGACAAAATGTTAAACTGGTAATATCTTTCTTGTAACAAAACTAAAATTACAGATCTGAGTATGGCAAATAATTTGAAATAACTTTTCTTATTTTTAATTGTCTAGTACGGACTTGCTACAGCCGCCCATCCTCGGCTGGGCGTACCACGCGGCTGAACAGGGCTGCTCTCCATTCCTTCTGCACAGAAGCCGACCTGGGAAAGGGAAAGAGGTTTTACTAACATGCACCGAACCTGCCAAGAAATCGACATGTAACATAGGGTCCGTCAAATTTCGGTGCTAGTTTTGCCGAAAAACCGTCAATGGCCTTCGAGAGTGGGTGTTCTTTCACCATTACTTGTTGTCCAATCGTGGGAGTCCAGTGCGTCGTCTCAGATTAAAGTGGCGTGCTTGGTCTTGGGCGGTGCGTTCTAGATTGCGTCGTGTGATGCGGAACGCTTCTTGTAACCTGGTGGCTTTCTCGGCGGGAGATTGAGGGGTAATGCCAGTTCCGAAGGTGACCTCGTCGTAGAGCGTTTGGGGTAGGCGTGGTTCGCGTCCTTGCGTCAGGAACGCAGGGCTGTACCCCGTAGTTTCTGATATAGCGGAGTTAATGGCCAGCGAAATCTCCGGAAGGAGGTTGTCCCAGTCACGTTGGTTGTCACCAGTTAGCTGCGCGATTATTGTTCGCACGGTCTTGTAAACCCGCTCGGTGGGGTTTTCCTGCGGTGTATATGGGGTGGTGAACTGATATTTTATTCCTAGCTCGGTTATGAATTTCCGGAACGCCCTACTAGTGAATTGGGATCCATTGTCGGTGACCAGTACCTTGGGGATGCCGAATCTGGCTAGGATACGGTCGCGGAATGCTTTGCGTAATGCATCACTGGTTGCTTTTCGGAGTGGTATCAGTTCGGTCCATTTAGAAAACTTATCAAAGTATACGAGAAACATAGTGTTTCCATGTTTTGAACGTGGTAGTGGCCCTACGAAGTCGGCGCACAAGATACTCCATGGTTCTTCCGCGATTTGAGAGAACATTTTCCCTGCGGCCTTCTGTTGGCTTGGTTTGAACTTCTGGCATGATTCGCAGCGCTGCACGTATTTGCTGATTTCCCGAAACATTCCGGGCCAATAGTACCGATTGGCGATGCGACCGATGGTTTTCCGGATACCTAGGTGTCCTGCGCTTGGTTCGTCGTGGTTCTCCCGCAGGATTCGGCTTCGAAGTGGTGTAGGTACGCAGAGTTTCTACGGTGCGCAGTCCTCGTCGTTTGACCGGTGCGGAATGTGTCGATACAGGTGTTGATTTTCGAAGATGTAGTCCGGAAACTTCTCAGGGTTTCCTCTCACCTCTGCCTTCCTCTTTTCTAGCCATCTGCACCCCGAATCGTTAGTGTCATCGGTATTGGCCATGCATAGTGCCTCCGTAGGTTGTCGAGAGAGAGCGTCGGCGACTACGTTCAGCTTGCCTCTTCTGTATTGGATATCGAATGTATATTGTTGAAGCTCGAGCGCCCACCTTGCTATCCGCCCCGTAGGATTGTCTATGGAGCTTAGCCACTTGAGTGCCAAATGGTCTGTAATGACGGTAAAGGAGTACCCCTCCACGTAGGGTCACATCTTACAGATACCCCAGACGATGGCTAGACATTCCTTTTCTGTTGGTGAGTAATTCCGCTCTGCTGCGTTTAAATGTCGACTTGCGTAAGCTATCACGTGTTCGGCTCCGTCAACTTCTTGTGTAAGTACGGCTCTCAGTCCGTAGTCGCTGGCGTCGGTCTGCAGGGTAAACCTCTAGCTAAAGTCCGGGCATGTTAGCACTGGTGCTTCTGCTAACCTTAACTTGATGGTGTCGAACACTGCTTGTTGATCCTCTTGCCACTTAAAATGCTTTCCTTTCTTCAAAAGAGAAGTCAGTGGGTGTACGACGGTGGCGAACTCGGGTACGAAACGTCGATACCAGGACGCGATTCCAAGAAACCGTCGTAGCTCTCGGAGGTTTGTTGGTGATTGCAATGCTTCGATGGCGGCGATTTTGTCGGGATCTGTGTGGATTCCCTTTTCACTGACAACATGTCCCAGATATTTAGTCTCCTTCTTGAAGAATTTGCATTTGTCCACGTTGATTTTGAGATTCGCGGCCCGTAGTCGGCGGAAAACTTCTCCTAGGTTCTTCATGTGCTCTTCGAAGGTTGTTCCCGTGATGATTATATCGTCCAAATAAGCAAAAGCAAATGGTTCTAGCTAATGACCGATCACTTGGTCCAGTGCTCGTTGAAAGGTTGCAGGTGCTGAGTGTAGACCAAAGGGCATCACCCGCCATTGAAACAGTCCGCGGCCGGGAACTGTGAAAGCGGTATATTGTTTGCTTGCCTCGTCCATGGGAATCTGCCAGTACTCATTCTTTAAATCTAGGCTACTAATAAATTTCGCGTTCCGTAGTCTGTCGAGGATGTACTCTATTCTTGGTAGTGGGTAGGTGTCGGGTATCGATCGTGCATTGAGTTGACGGAAATTCATGCAGAGTCTCCAGGTATCATTTTTCTTTTTGACCAGGACCACTAGTGAACACTCCTGATCAACTCGTCTACCTCCGTGATGAGGGTTGCTTGAGTTATAGGATTGCTGGTTGCGTATCGGTGTTTGAACGGTCGGTCGTCTCGCATAATAATCTTGTGCTTCGTGATGTTTGAGACGTCTCTGAGCTGTTCGAAAGCAAGAAGTTCCTTGCTTAAGAAATCGTTGGTTCTCTCCAGTTGTTCGGTCACCTCGTCTTGCATCACGGTGCAGGTATTGATGTGAGCTGGTTGAAAAGTAGCTGTGTTCCTATGCAGGACGATGGTCTGATTACCACAGGTAAGACTTGTGCCGATGTTCTGAAGGAAATCCATCCCTAGTATCAGATCTTCTATGAGGCTCGGGAGGATTAGTAGTGGCCTCCTGCACTGACGGTCGCCCAACCGGATGTGGATAGAAAGGGCCTGTACAACGTCATGGTTCGAGCCGTCCGCTATTTTTACTGTTACTTCTTGGTTGATTATCTGACCTATCTTTGTGAGCTTACCGGCGAGAGAGCCGCTGATGAAACTTCTCGTTGCCCCCGTATCCACTGTAGCTCGCACCAATTCTTCGCCGAGGGCAACAGTAGCGAAGATATGGCTGTTTTCCTGATATAGGAGTTTTACGATAGTGGAGGAACGTTTGCCTGGGGCGCCGCCATTCCTCGCACCTGGCGGGCTCCTGGTTCGTTTCCCGGTCGGCGTCTACAGCAATCGATAGTCCTGGTGTTGCGGCGTCCGCAGTCTCAGCAGAAGTAGACTATGGGGTTCTGGCAGGACCGGGCGTTATGACCGTCCTGACTGCAGTTGTAGCACGCTGTCCTTGTGTTGATCTGGGTTTCTGTGGTTTGTGCGATGGCACATCATCTTTCTTCTTGGGCTGGTCGGACTGTGTTGTTTCCTCCCCTGATACTCTCGTAGTCGTCCGCTAGTGAGATCAACTCGGGTAGTGTTGAGAAATCCTTTCGCCGGATGTAGAGCTGGTACCTTGCCTGGCAGTTCCGGAAGATCCGCTCAAGTTTTTCCTCGTCGGAGTAATTCATCGGACTCATGAGGTTCTGTAGGCCCAGTACATAGTCCTTGAAACTTTCTCCAGACGACTGTAATCTTTGCCGTATTATGTCGTCTAAGTCCTCCAGATAACGGGCAGGGAGGAAGAACTTCAAAAAGTCTTCTCTGAAGTCATCCCACTTAGCCACGCCTGGTGGTTGTCGCGGAACCACGTTAGCGCCTTGGCTCGCAGTAACTCTGGCATAGTTCTGGGCAGAAGATTTCGGTGGATCCCGTAGACGTCAGCCAGCTCTTCCACGCGTTCGATGAAATCCAGGGGGTCCTTACCGCCTTCGTATTTGACGGACCACTTCCGAATTTGGTCATCCACGGCCGTAAAGGTGAGCCCCACATTGGCGGTTGGTTCGTCGGAATTTTCCTCTCCCTCGGGTGTTACTGATAATTTTGGCGTACCCTTACTGTGCTGGATCTCAAGTTCGCTAAGTCTCTGCTCATGCTCACTGCCACCCTCGTCCTTGATCCACGTGGTAAAGCGTTTCCGCAGTTCGTCTATGGTTCCGGAATCATCCAGGCCGAACTCCTCCATATAGTTGGTAAGCTCCTCTCTTCGCAGTCCGTAGACCCAATTTGTCTTCACCATGTTTGATGTTTTCACTGTTCGTAAGTTCACTAGTAATAGACCACTGTTGGTTATTTTATTACACTCGCGGCGGTGTGCAGCCTGTTAGTTCACGGTTTGTTATTTCACTATCGGTCTAACTGATAACTCACTGATTGTTCTGCACCGTTGGTTTAATTCACTGCACTGCTGTTTAGTTCACTGCCTGTTTTCATTGTCAATTTATTTTGTGAAGTCCCTGCTCGGGCGCCATTGTAACGATTCAAATTTCCAGGGGTTTAACTCGTCGGATTCCAGAGTCCGTTACAAAAATTTGTTTAGAATCGACTTCACTTTATTTCAATAGTTCTGGTTTCATTTAATTTCACATATAAAATTCAATATTTAATTCCACTGTTATTCTGTCTCCATCGTCGTCCTATGCGTTGTTGCTGGCTCAGTTGGTCCTGTCCGTGGTTGTTCGCCTTCTGCTCTCGTACTCTTCGACGTCGCTCGTCTACGTTGTTCTTCTGGTATTGTGTCGCGGCCTTCTGGTATTGTGTCGCGGCCTTCTGGTATTGTGTCGCGGCCTTCTGGTATGTTACTTAGCTCGCGTCGCCGCTCTTGTCTGCTCCCACTGATTCGTCGCTGAGCTCCTCCGTTTTCGTCCTTCGCTGCCTTCGTATGGAATGACGCTGCTCTCGTCTGCTCTGCCTCTTCTGTCGCTTGGCTCGTCGCTGCCCTCCTCTGATATACGCTGCTTCGTCTGAATTACGTCACCGTCTTTGCCTTGGTATGACGTCACTACGTTTTCGTCCCTGGTTGCTTGCGTCTCGACTTTGTTTTGTCGTTCTTCCGTTTCGACACTATCTCATGGACTCGACCTAATTCAACTCGTGACTTTATAAGAGGGAGTGTAACCCCACTGGCCTTATGCGGTCGGAGAATCCTTGAGGTCAACCATCCGATCAGAGTAATTATTTACTTCGAAGAGGGAGTGTAACCCCACTGGCCTTCTAGGTAAACTTGTACTGCTGACCGAGATACCATTTCTGGCTAAATATTTTGCTTATATGTTGTACCAAACATTCCGCCACCTTGAATTATACTCAGGTAGAATTTTCGAACTTTGAGATTTTCCCTCTTTATAATTCGTGGCTGGTGTATGTCATGTGGGGTATATAGTCACTTTTGGGTTTTGAATATTTTGTCGGCGGGTTTTTCAGTCGCAATGCGTAACCTGGTACGTCTTGTGATCCCGTTGACCATTTTCCAGGTTTTATGCCAAACTCTTCTTTTCAGCCACTGTTGTGTTTGTCATTATTTCGTGTTTCTTGTAGTTCGTGACGAGATTCTTCGTGAACCGTCTTATCTTATAAGTTGGTGTTGTGTTGTCTTGTTTTATGCTCTTTGTGTGACGAGATTCTTCGTGAACCGTCTTAGCTCATAAGTTAGTGTTGTGTTGTCTTGTTTCGTGCTCCTTGTGTGACGAGATTCTTCCTGAACCGTCTTAGCTTTAGTGTTGTATGTTGCTCTTTCCCTTTTTCTTTGTGTTTCGTGACGTATTTCTTTGTGAATCGTCTTAGCTCTAAGTTGTGTTGCCTTTTAAAATATAAGTTTTGATTCGTTTGTGTTCGTAGTTCAATGTTTTTAATTCATAAGTTGTATTTGTAGTACATTGTGTTTAGTGCTACATTTTATTTACGTTGACATGGTGTGGATGGAAACTAGCAGAATTTCCATCCTTACACTCTCCCAACGCTCGCAAATGCTTCAGCAGTTCGTAGTCCTTCCCGTGCAACATCATGTGATTTCCAAACAAAACCTGATAAGGAGAAAATCCAGTGGCTTGGTGGAGTGAGCTCCGAAGGGCACATCCAATTTTGCTTAGACTCTCATCCCATCGTGTTTGGTCATCAGTGATGAATGCTCGAATTCCGGCCAGGATGGACTGATTGACACGCTCCGAAGTATTCGCTTGTGGTGAGTAGCTCGGGGTGTACAGGTGTTTAACTTCGTATTTGGTCAGCATGGAATTAAACACAATCGACCTAAATTGAGAGCTGTTATCGGAGAGGATCGTCTCGGGTGTTCCAAACGTATGGAAGACCTGCCCCTCCAAGTAGCTTGTGATCTCTTCAGCAGTGATCCGCCCCAAAGGATGTAACAGAGAAATTTCGTGAAAAGATCCAAGACGATCAAGATAGCGATCTTACCCCGTTTGGTACGCGGATATGGTCCAAGCACGTCGATATAAAGGTGTTGGGATGGCTGATCCGTCTGGAACGGTTCTCCCATAGGCGCTCGTAGAGGTCTGTTCGGGGACTTTGTCTCTTTACAAGTGTCGCACGCCAGAACGTAGGTGCGTACTTGTATAGCCATTCCGGGCCAGTACAAAAATCGCCTGACTCGCTCTAGCGTTTTGGCATAACCACCATGGACCGTGGTGTCTGCCTCGTGCGCCTAAGCGATCGCAGCTGACGTAAGGCTCGATGGAACCCACAACTTCCAGGCTCTGTCTTCAGCAATCGGGTCACCGTTGTGAGGCTCTGTGTGCTTATATACGAAACCATCCCTCACGCATACGTCAGGAAGCCGATCGGCGTTCGCATCGACAGTGGCCACTAATTCTTTATATTCATTGCCAGAGAATTCTGGAGAATCCATGTCCACCATCGGTGCCACGTCGATCAGCGCATTTAATCCCTCTTCGTATACACGAGAGAGAGCGTCGGGTACAACGTTCAGGCTCCCACGTCGATGCTCGATTGTGAAGTCGTAACCTTGGAGTTTTAAACTCCATCTTGCCAACCGTCCTTGTAGGTTCCGATCCGTCGTCGTTTTCCTGGAAGAGAACGCTACCCACCCCTGATTTACTAGCGTCGCATTGAATTACGAAAGGCCTCTTAATATCAGGATTGATTAATAAGGGGGCTTTCGTCAACAAGTCTTTCACTAATAGGAACGAAGTTTGTGCCTCTGTAGTCCAAGCAAACTGGTTGGACTTCTTTAAAGTGTCTGAAATTGGTGAAACAGTAGCAGCAAAGTTGGGAATGAATCGTCGATACCAGCCTGCCATACCAAGGAAGCGTCGAACTTGACGTGCGGACTTAGGCGAAGGGAAATCGACGATGGCTGAAACTTTGTTGGGGTCAGTTTTCAAGCCTCCTTCTCCAACAATGTATCCGAGATATTTCACCTCTCTCAGACAAAACTTGCTCTTGTTGACGTTAATTGTCAGGCCAGCCTTTCGCAAACAATCTGCGACTTCAGCCAATAAAATCAGATGTGAATCCAAATCCTCAGAAATTAACAGCAGATCATCCAAATATACGAACACCTGCTCCTTCAGCTCGGGTGGGATGACTTTGTCCATCAAACGACACATCCTTTGCGGCGCGTTGCATAACCCAAAAGGCATGCGAGTGTAGTGGTATAGAGGCCGGCCAGGAATAGTAAACGCAGTGTACTCCCTGGATTTGTTCTCGAGAGGAATCTGCCAAAAGGCGTCTTTGAGGCCCAGGCTAGTAATAAAATTGGCTCGCGGCAAACGACTTAAGATACCATCAATGTGTGGTAATGGATATGCATCCTTCTTCGTCACATTATTGACTTTGCGCGAGTCCAAACACAACCTGACCTTGCCTGGCTTCCTCGAGAACCACAGGCGAGCTCCATGGACTCTGGCTGGTCTCTATTACGCCAAGTGCTCTCATGCGATCGATCTCGTCATACAAGAGTTTTTGGATCGCAGGAGACACAGGGTAGTGACGCTGTTTGATGGGACTTGCATCAGCAACGTCTATACTATGTTGTTCGACGTTGGTCACACCGAGTCCATATACTTCGTATGATGGAAATTTGGACTTTACCATTTCCAACCTCTTCACATCTGTGGGCGTTAAATGGTGGGCGTCCGGAGCTATCAGTTGCGATGCAGTATCGGGAGTATTGACAGCGCTAATGATGCTAGGAGCAAGCTGAAAGCATCGCCAGAAATCTACCCCCAGGTACAATTTCTGCGATAGGCTCGGCACGATGTATAATGTAATGGGCTTGGTAATATAAAATTGGTAAATAATTCTCCAGAATACGCGCATGCGCAAGGCTGATTTTTTTCGACTTGTTTCGCTTGCTAACTCGGATAATTCGTTCGCACGAGCGCTTGAAACAGTGTCAAAAATTCGTCTTCGCGCCTCCGCATACTCCTTCAAACGCTGATGGTACGGTTTATGAGGATGGGGAGCACTTCGTCTTGAATCAATTGGTTCTTTTAATGCGACAGGCTGTAAACGATCCGGTACCTTATCCACGTCTGTTCTCTTCAGCAGAATCGTGGTAGGTGGTATTAATTGTTTTGAAATATTTGGTGGGGATGATTTTACTTTACTAGGGTGTACTAAATTGGGTGAAAATGTTTGGGTAGGTATGTTGAAATTGGGAGAGGACTCTAAAGGGGTATTCAAAAGTGGTAAAATGTTTTTATTTGGGATATCTAAGTCAAATGGGGATTAGAAAAAGGTTCTCTCTCTACTCGAATCGTTTACTGCGGTCGGGCTTAATGATTTGACGTTAACGGGCGATGCGGTCCCGCTAACCTCTCGTCCCTTGACCCGTTTTTTGTCATGCATCGAGTGCATTTTGGCTTAATAACATCAGCCTTCCCGCACCCGTAGCAAAAGATCGTTCTTGGTGTTACTCCGCAATCCCTATATCCATGCCCTTCCTGTCTGCAATTCCAGTAGGAGAGAGGAGTTGACACTGCAGCCAAATCTGCGCTCACGTCGTTCTCCGCTTCGACAACTTACGGCTGATCCAGTTCGTGGACTCGAGACTGTTGCCAAGCTGTTGAGCGAGTAGTCCTCCTGACTTCTTCGAACCTGGTCACCAGCGATCGAAGTTCGGACAGATTTCGCGTTTCGTGAAAACAAATCTGCTGCTAGGTGTGTCCCAAAAGATTACCGCGAATTAAGTCTACAAATTCTGGTTCCGGCATATGCGTTCGTAGCAGGGTGCGCAAAACCGTCAAATCCTGCTCAAAGGATAAATACGATTCGTTGGGAGCTTGCCGCCTCGCCAACATCTGCTTTCGTACCTCCCAATCGGAGCTACGTTCGCCCCAAGCCTGCAGGAACGTCGCCTTCAATGATTCCCAAGAGGTCTCCACGTTCGACCTCCTCCACAACCAATACCATTGGTTTGGTCTTCCGTCTAACAGTAGATGGAAGTTCTGGGCCAACAGATCCATGCGTCCGCCCAGATCCTCCCTAGCTTAAGCTTCGGCCCTAAAAACTAACTCTACTGCTCGCAATGCTTGGCTGTCGCCATTAAATCTCAAACGCCAACGCCGAATGGGACTTCCAAGATTGCGGGTTCTCATATTTGGGCCGTTGCCATTGCGATCGCCCATCTGAGCTGGCGCATGGGTCGGTCGGCCCCGAACTTGCATGGATGCATTCCAGGCATTATGACTTGCTGGTGGTGGTGGAGGTGGCAAACCTGCTTTGGGCGGTTGTTGTTGTGACTGCAGTGTCAACTCCTCCCTCAATAATGTGCGTATCAATCGCACTAGGTCGTCTACTCCCGGTTCAGTGCGTGCCAAAGGTGGATTCGAGCGCGCTGGCGCCGGATTTATTGCAGCCGGAATACCTGCGTCATGTACGTCGGACCAACGTAGCCGTTCGCCTACTATCCTTTCTGGTGACTGCAGAATTGGATTCGCGAGCTGATCCACCCCTTGCTCTTGACCAATTGAACCGTCAGGGGCGTAAAAGACACCACCGCTGACTGTTTCCAGCGGAAAATCTAAATTTAACCGCCTTGGTGAAAGTCCGCCGGCCGCTGACTTAGTTCTGCTGCGTGTCATGACTCCGGTTCTAGCGGTGGCGCCCTCCACGCCCCTAACCAACCAATAGTCCTGCGGTTCAAGTGCTTGACGACAATTGGGACACGTTTTGTGGCTCAATACCCATTCTTCCACACAATGTAAATGAAAGATGTGCCCACATTTTGTTCGCGCTTCGTCTTCGCCCACCACGATGTCTTGGCACATCGTACATGTCCCTTCATTACGTCTCAACGGCGACCGTGGCAGTGGCATGATTAAAAGTGAATGAACTGATGAGTGACTGGACGAGTAGTTGATTCAAAGGATGAGTTATCAGACGAAATGTAGTGGAATGATGACTGATAGAGTTGTACAAAGGTAATACAGAATGACTATGTATATATAATGGGAAAGTGTAAAAATGAATGAATCAAGTAAATCGTTGACTGAATGCCTCAATGAGCGAACGATTGATGAATGAACTGTGAGTGTAGAATTGAGTGATTCGAATAGTATGATTGAAGGTGATTGACTGAGTGTGAAATTTAGTAAAGCGGATGAATTTTTAATGTAATAATAAACGACTAAGTGAATGCGTGATTAAATGATTGAGTCAATAGATTATTGCAGGAATGAATTAGGAATAAATGCTGTATGACTAATAGAGTGTATGAGTCGATGAATGTATTTATGTATCTATTCAAAACGTTTAATCGAATGAACAACGCATGCGTAGTTTGAACCTTGAATGAATGAATAAATGTATGTATTCGTAGCTTGACTACTTGAGTGAATGATTGCACGAAACAAAAACCAAATGAGTGTTTAAATGCGTGTGTGTCGATATGTCTAAATGACTGTTTAAAACAAAATTTGAGTATCGAATGCTAGATGCGGTAAAAAAAACCGAACGAACAATTGAATGATTACTTGCATATATGAATGTGACTGTGCACGTAATGTGCGAAAGAAACGAATGAACGCTGGATAAATGAGTGACTAAATGTATGAATGAATGACATATGTATAAATTTAACTTCAAAAAAAACAAAATGAACCCTCACGTTTCGCCCTTTTCCCCTCCCCTCTATGCAGATCAAATCACGAAGCCGATCTTGATCTTCCCCGACTCACTGGGAAAATCTGGAACGCGATAAAATTGCAAAGAAAAAAAAATTGGGGAAAATTTAGCAACACAAAATAAATCAAAAATCAGCAAAAAAAACTAAGTTAAAATTTGTCATCAAAAGACTTATAAAAAAAATTTAATTACAAAAAAAATACACTACGTTAGTTCAAAAAAAAATATTCTACGTTAGAAGGTACTCTAAAAGGATGGATATGGAATTAGGGTACTTACCAAATCTTCAATGAAATTTCCTGTCACCAAACTCACCAATATTTTACAAGTATTTATCCCAATTGTCTGACGACACGCACGCCAAGACAGGGCATGCCCAGCTCTCAAAAGGGTACTTGCAATACAAAAGTGGAATGGGTCAAGAAAACTAAATTTGTCACAACGTACATCACATCAATCCCGTATACAGACAATGTTTCCCTTTCCTATGGAACCGAATTGGCGCCTAAAGGTTGCCAAAACGGTTCGTCAATAGGATCGTTCCACATTGCCTCCACACAAGTTCGATGACATTGTTTGCTGTTGAAAATCCGATAAGCTTGTACACTTGGACTTCGATTGCCGTTCAGGCGAAAATTCTGTCGCAGAACGACTAAGTTTTTGACCTTTTGCCTACCAACGTGTTGATGGGCTACGCTTTGTGCACGTAGCGTAGCTGAGGCTAGCCCCACGTTGGGCGCTATTTTGACTTGAAAAAGTCAAAATAGTCGAAGGATGGGTAAAGGTTCGGGACAGAATGGGCCAATTTCTCCTACGTCTGAATTGGTGGCTGAGCCGGAACGGAAGCGACACGCTTGCTGGCGGCCGGGACTAGCTACGGCAGTGTGGGGTGGTTCTTGTTCCGACTCAGGCCATAAACCCTAGGCCAAGACAACAAAAATTTCGTGTCGGCTTACTCCAGGGTATTTAAAATTGGAATATCTTCCCAATAGGTCGTGAAAGACTAAGAAGCGGTGGAGTTGCGCGACTTCGCGACTTGTCAGGGCGCTCTGGTGTTGTTGGCACCCCGCTCTCCCCAACCTACCTCAGCCAAGACTGTCCTTAAAACATTTTACGTCGTGGCCCTTATTGAGGTTCGGGGCTAAGGAGCTTACACGCTCGGGTTCACCTTTAAATGGCTTTCTAGCCTTCCATTATCAAAACAAAATCAATCCAAGCTTTTACGAGCAAAAAAATCAAAATTGAGATGGTCCGGTTGTTTCAATATCTGACGTTAATTTTTCGATAGATTCATTCCCTTCCTTTTCCTTTTTGTCTTTTCCCCTATTTTTTATTTATTTTTTCTACCTCATTTATTTTCTTAATCTGTCCTAGGTATACCTCTTTCTTTGCTTATCCTAATCATTTCTAAATTCCATCCTTCTATGCATACTTCTCAATTTTCTTATTCTTTTCTAATTCATTTCCTATTTAGTGTGTCATGTATAATTCGTTCCTTCTTCTTTTACTGTATTATTCATTATACAGTATTGTTATCGATTTTTAAAAAAAAAAAATTTGCTGCCCTCAAAATTTTTTTGTCCACGTTTCATGACTAGTAGACGCGAAAAAAGCAATAAAAATTTTCACTCCGTCTGTACGCCGTACCCCGTACGCCGTATGCCGTACCCCGTACGCCCTACGCCGTACGCCGTACGCCGTACGTCGACCGCCCCAAAATCTTTGAAGGCTCGTAGCTCTCAAACTAGTGGAGCTATTAAATTAAAATTTTTTCTGGGAATAGACTTGGTGGACCCCTTGAATTGACATTATTTTCAGGGGAGGAAGTGTAAGGGGGAAGGCGGGGTAAGCGTTTTAGACGAAAAATTTAGGTTTCTAGATCTCAGGAACCGCTTGTGTTAGGAGGCTGAAACTTAGAATTTATATAGAGCTTTGATAATGGACCCATTTGCAAAAAAAAAACAGATATGGGTGAAGGGGTGTGGGAGTGGAGGGGGAAACAATGCGTCCGAAACGCAAAAAAGTCGAGATCGACACATTCTAAAATCCATATCTCCTAAACCGTTAATAGCAAGCAATTAAAACTTAACAAATATCTGTAGTTATACTAGGAGAGTAGATTGTAACAAAATTTTTGGGTGGGGGTAGTGACGTACGGGGGTGGGGGTTGAAATACTTAACATTACGATATCTCCCAAACCAGTTGCACCAGAAAAACAAAATTCAGTTTGAATATAAAGCTTGATAAATAAAGATTGCTCAAAGTAAAATCTTTGAAGGGGCGGGGGAGTACGTAAGTGGAGGGGATAAGAATTTTTCAAAAATAACACGTTTCATATCTCAATAACAGCGTAAGATGGATGCTTCAAATTTTTACCAGAAGTAGGACTAATAGAACCCTAGTAGGGAAAAAAAGTTTGGGGGTGTGGGTGTAGAGGGTGAGGGTGGGGAAGGGTGAGAAAGAAAAAGTTCCGATGCTTATATCTTGAGAATTTATAATGATAGGAAGCTGAAACTTGGTATTTAGATAGAGCTATAGTAGTGGCATGTTGGAAAAATAGAATTTTTTTTAGGGGTAGTATGGTACGGTGGTGGGGGGTGTTTTTCCTAACTTTAGAACGGCTTATGCTAAGAAGTTGAAACTCGGTACGTATATGTAAATTAACTAGAAAAGTAATTCTGATAAAAAAAAAATTAAATATTCATTGGCGTTCAGAAGGGGGGGGCAAAAAAATTATCGGTTAATATAAAATGGATATATTTTCACGATTTTCGTCATATCTACTAGGTGTTTCGAAATATAGAATTCATTTTTATTCTACGGATTCTTCATGTGAATACCTAGAATGCGTTTTCAAGATTTTTTGAAATTCGATCCCTAAGAGGGTGTAAACTGGTTGTATACTTTTTCATGAATTCCACCATGTTTCTCAGGTCTGATCAGATATCGAATATCTTTTTACTTCCCCAGGTTTGTTTAATAATCACCTATTTTTAAGTTTTGTTTTTTCAACCTCTAGACCGCATCCCGGAATATGACCCAATTATATAATTCATATGTCACACCCTTTTCTAACCGCTTCCCGAACTTTTTGTTAGGTTTTCAGTCACATAGTAACATACACCGCATCCCCGAATTGAACGCGTTCTGAACTTCTGCCGGAAAAATAATACAGTTGCGCCCAGACTGTTGGCAGATTTTTTTTTCTATTCTAATTCATAACCTAAGTAATGTTTCATGTATAATTGCTAAAAACTTTTGCCCTTCCAAGTAAACTGTCAAGTTTGAATTTCAAAATATATTTAATTCGTTTAAAAATTCAATTCTAATTTATAAAAAGTGACACTTAAGTGAAAATTAAATTTTAAATATTGGTGTATACATATTAAAGTAATATATACAAAAATGATGCAACGCAACATTTTTGGAGCTTTTTTGTTTACATTAGAAGATGCAAAAGATCATGCAGAAGTCAGAAGGAAATTTGTTCTTAGAAATGACGCCTTCGATTTGCCGATTCAACATTTCGAAAAGATGTTTCGATTACGAAAAGAAATGGTTGAACAATTAATTGATCTTGTTGCAGAAAAAAGTGATGTGCAAAGAAGAAGTTCTGCCTTGGACTCTACTTCAAAGGTAAGACATTGAGTAATCTTTCTTTAAAACACTTTATTATTTAGAAAAAGTTATGTTTTCTAAAAATTAGTAAAGTAAAGTAGAGTATAAAAAATATGTAATCTCTATTTTAGGTACTAACAACATTGAGATTTTTGACATCTGGAAGCTACCAGTATTGGTTATTGGTCAAAATGTTAACATGGCGATTAGCCAACCATCGGTCAGTAGATGTATTCGCGATGCTTGCTACATTTTGAATGAACCAGAAATCTTCAATAATCCGAAATTTCTTTTAACTCGGCGTCTCGTTCGCGTCGTACCTCAGCAACTGTTGTTATTGAATTCATCGCATTTCGTTCTTCGTTGATTATTCGTCGTCTCTTGTTCTTCGTTCATCGTTTTTCGCGAATTGTTCGACCGTTCAATATTCTTCGTTCTATGTTTCTTCATTTATGTAATCTTACTCGTTAAAAAAAAAAAATTGTTAAGAATAGCAAAATTATTTTTTATTCAAAAAACATTTTTTTTAAATATTATTATAACATACACTCAGCAAACAAAATAACACATCAAATAAAATAACGCAACAAACCAAATAACATGTCAATAAAAAAACCTAATTTTTACAGTAGTTTACTTTCCAGTAAACTCACGAGGCTTCTTGCAGCAACAGCAATTTTCCTTTGATCCTCGGTTTTGGACTTCCGTGGCAGCTGCAATTCGTTCCTGGGCCACAACTTGCCTCTCTTTTGCTGAAGCGATGCGCTATAAAGCTTCTACTTGTCTTTCTAATAGAGACAGCTTCTTTGCGTAATATTTCTCTCTAGTATCGCAATCAAATTGCGACAATGTCAACAAGTCGTAACATTGTTGTTTAAATCTAACGGATTTTATTTCTATGACATAAGTTATTGACGTGTCAGATGTCACAGTGGCTTACCGAATTCATATTAAATATCAAAAAATGTGTCTGGCAATACCGCTTTCAATTCGTGTACGACCATTCAATGAAAAAGTTTCGCATGCCATTCAAGAATACCAATTTTGGATCGTGCACGAAATTTATCCTTCGAATAGATCGTTTGCGACCAAAATTCGAATGAACTCGAGAATAGGGCCCCAGATCTTTTTTGCTTCCGCCATTTTACAATTATTTCCAATTTTTCTAACTTCTTTCTCGATCCGGCATTTCAATTTTTTCTAAAATCTACGACTCGACACTTTTCATTCCATTTCCACAAAATTTAATTCACTCGTCATTCCCAATCAATTTTTCTAGCTCTTCTCTCGATCCGGCATTTCGATTTTATTCACGATCCGGCATTTTAATTTTTTTTTCTAAAATTCCCGACTCGACACTTTTCAATAAATTTACAACTTTTTAATTACGATCCGGCATTTCGATTTTTCTATAAAATTCCCGACTCGACTGGTTTTAATAAATTTTTCTTCACACCATCAAAACGAAAGCAACCATAGGTAGCACGTCGCCCGGAACTTTTAACAATTGCGAGCTGACATTTTACCCGCGCTTCGATACACTTCACACTGCACTTTTAACACTTAGCGTAAGATCGAATAAAATCGTAATGTGCAACGACCGGTAGGAAGGCAAGTGGTTTCTCCCCGTGTGGGTAGATTGCGGAAGAAAAATTCGAAAACAAACCAAGAACTCAGTTTTTGCCAACGCGATAATTTTTCGCCTCTCGCTTCCGGCCTTGTCCGAATAACGGTCAAATCACTTCGTTAAGTTTTGTGTGTGTGTGTGTGCGCAAGTTGGTGTCGTTGTTTACAAGCGCGTTCAATGACAACCCAACAATTGGGCAAATTTTTGAGTAATGGAGCCATGGATGTATTAGAATAACTGGATCGGCTGTATTGCATAAAGTTCCTATATGTGAGACTAATTCGTTTTCTGACAGTTGTTCCCATCTTTCAAAAAAAAAATTGTACGGGTTATGACAATCATTTCTGACAATTGTTTTCATCACAGCGTCGGACCAAAAAAATTTCCCGGGTACAGTACGTGTTTTCTATTTTGTAGCCCCCCCCCCCAATACACTAGCACTAACGCAAATAGACAACTCACACAACCAGAACCTATTAGGCAAAATCTCGCTTACTGCCGATCCAGTTATACTACTACATCCATGAATGGAGCTCTACAAAGCCAATTTCCTATTGTGCACAAATTATCATCACTCTCTCTGTACTAGTGCTGCGACATCTGAAACATCGATGTTTTGCAAAAACATCGGGTACTTTTAAAATCGATATTTTTACTTCGATGTTTTTCAAACATCGATGTTTTATAAAAACATCGACATCGATGTTTCAGACGTGTAAGACGCAAAATTTTGGTTTCTAGATCTCAGCAACCGCTTATGATAGGAAGCTGAAACTTGGAATTTCTATAGAGCTCTGATAGTATAAAAAATGCCATTTGCATAAAAATTGTCAATATTGAACAAGGGGTGTGGGAGTGGGGGGGGGGGGGAATATAATGCGTCCCAAACGCAAAAAAGCCGAGATAGACACATTCTAAAAACTATATCTCCTAAACCGTTAATGGCACACTATTCCAACTTAAGAAATATTTGTAGACATACTAGGAGAAGAGGTTGAAATACATTTTTGGGTAGGGGCAGTGGCGTATTGGGTTGGGGGTGAAAAACCTTAGATTGCAATATCTCACGAACCAATTGCTCGGTCGACAAATAAAAACTGATCAAAGTAAAATTTTTTAAGTGTGTGGTGGAGCATAGAAGTGGAGGGGATAAGAATTTTGCAAAAAAAGCACATTGCATATCTCAAGAATAGTGTAAGATAGATGCTTTGTACTTTCACCGGAAGTAGCGCTAATTGAACCCTAATGGGGATGTGGGTGTAGATAGTGAGGGTGGGGGAGGGTGAAAAAGAAAAAGTTCCGATAATTACATCTGTAATGATATAAACCTTAAACTTGGTATTTAGATAGAGCTACAGCCAAGTGCAAAAGTATAAGCACCCCTAACAGAATAAAAAAATTCGCGCAAACGTTGATTGCGACGCTCTTTTTCTGTTCTTTTACTATCATTACTTATTTGTCGTCGATAATTACATTGTTCGATGAAGGGGCCGAGGGAGTCATTTTCCAACAATACAACACCCCTTGGTACACTGCTGCCCGGAGCCGGACCTGGTTCCAGAACAATGGAGTGAGAGTACTTCAGTGGCCGCCCAGAGCCCGGACCTCAATCCCATTGAGCACCTTTGGTCTCATTTGAAGCTGAAGACCATGTGGAGGGACTGCAAGCCATGGTGCATTTACACTCAGCGTTTGCGACGAGCCTCTATTCCCACCAAAAAATCAATCAATGAAATAGCTCGTGCAGTCGCAAGAATCTTATACCAGGTTTCCACTACACCTTAATCTCGCGATTAGGAGAACTAGATTAAGCACGTAGGGACGTTATTAGTAAGGTGAGGGGGGCGACATGCAGGGCATTTGCCACATTTGTTAGAAATAATATATGAAAATACCAAATTCGCCCCTCCCCCCACAAATGTCGTCCCTCGTTCTCTTAATCGTGAGATTACGAGGCAGTGAAAACATGGCATTACATTGAGAAGCGGTTTGCTATGGCCTGCTGGGGGTAGCTTCTCGCCTCGAGGCGAGCCTCAAGGGTGAGTGTAAGCGCACTATCACTCCGTGAGGGGGAGACAGCGGCAATCGAGGAGTAGGGCAATATTAGCCCAAAGGTGTGCCAGACTCTCGTGGCTAGCACGCCTCCAAGAATCGAAGAACAACGTAGAATCAATCCGATATTAAATACTGTACAAAATTCATTTTTTTTTAATCCTGAAAATTTTATTGAACTAGCTTTGGTTTTGGTTGAATTATGACCACGAAAATACAAAATCTTTGGGCGCCTAATACTTTTGCACTTGGCAGTATAGTAGTGGGATGTTGGAAAAATATATTTTTTTTAGGGGTAGTATGGTACGGGGGTGGGGGGTGTCTTACCTAACCATAAAACGGCTTATGTTAGAAAGTTGAAACTTGGTTCGTATATGTAAATCGAATAGAAAATCAAATTTCATGAAAAAAAAAATTAGAATATCCATTGGCGTTCAGAAAAGGGGCAGAAATTATGATCAGTGAAAATAAAAAGCATATTTTCCATGATTTTCGTCATATCTACTAGGTCTTCCAAAATAATGAATTAATTTTTATTCTTTGGATTTTCCATATGACTACCTAGAATGTGTTTTCAAAATTTTTTGAAATTCGACCTCTAAGGGGGTGTAAAGTTATTATATAATAATAATAATAATAATAATCAATGGCACAACAGCCCAAATCGGGCCTAGGCCTTGAAGTAATGCCAGAGTTACTTCATTGCGAGACCAACGGAACACTAGGAGGTGAAGTGGTCAGCTACACGCTAAGTTATTATATACTTTTCAGGAATTCTTTCATGTCTCTCAGGTCTGATCAGATATCGAATATCTTTTAACTTCCACGGGCTTGTTGAATAAACACCTATTTACAAGTTTTTCTCCTTTCTCAACCCCTAGACTGCATCCCGGAATATGACACAATTATGTTATTCATATGTTACGCCCTAGTCTAACCGCTTCCCGAACTTTTTGTTAGGTTTTCAGTCACATAGTAACCTACGCCGCATTTCAGAACTGAGCGCGTTCCGAACTTCTGCCGGAAAAATAATAAAGGTGCGCCCAGACTGTTGGCAGATTTTTTTTTCTCACACCAATCTCTTAGCTAAAAACATTTTTTTTTGTTCATCTAAAATTCTAAAAACATCGATGTTTAGAAACATCGATGTTTTTCACCGATGTTTTATCGACATCGATGTCGTTTATTTCAAACATCGATGTTATAAAACATCGGTGTTATAAGATCGATGTCGCAGCACTACTCTGTACCATGAAACCCCTAGTAAGTCTTATTCTTAGAACTTGCCACAACTATAGCTCTACCTACCAAGTTTTAGTTGTATATCATAAACGATTCTCGAGATATGAAACTTGGAAACGCTACAACTTTTCTCCCATATAAATAATAAGCTTCTATCGAACAGTTCTTAAAATATGAGACGTGATTCCTTACCAAAATTCTCCCACTTCCTTACTTCACTGTCGACATTAACCGTTTACGAAAAAGACTCTGGAATACCTCTATATCGATCTCAGCTTTCGATAATTTCGGAGGTATTGTTCTTTATCACACCCACACTCTTCACTGATATCAAGCATATTTTAAGAACTGTTCAAGTTTTCTATAAATTCATGTTTCAGCTTTTTAGTGTAAACGGTTGAGAATATCTAAAATCTCAACTGAACACAAAACAAGAAGTCACTACAGGATTCATTCGGTTTATCCACTGAACAAATTTCAACTTACAAAGAATACAAAACGATTCCACAACCATCTTCCGAACTAAATGTGATTTAAAGCAATGAGATGGTCTAGCCCCACGATTTTCAACTTGTCACTAGAGTATGTCATCCGAAAAACAATGGTCGACACCAATAGGACACCCAACTTGTAGCATACGCTGACAACGCTGACGATATACCTATGTCCCTTGTGCTGAGGAGGTATTTGTCAATCTTGACTCTGTCACAACGTACACAAGAAAGAGAACTCCAATCAGACAGAATATACCAATTTCGGAGTATAATTTAAAAAGTAAATATACACAACTTCATAGGTACGTATATCTTCAGGCTAATCTGGAAAAAGACGGCAACGAAACGGACGAAATCAATCAACGATGATCCGTCGATAATAAATAAAACGTATTGTAATCCCTAAAACGATTTGGCGCAAAACGGACGATATACAGACGGGTTAAAAATATTTTTTTGCGTTTTTGGTGTCTGCTTGTAATTTGTTTTATTTCATCAAATAATAAAGTAAAATGGATCATACCACCAAGAATCGCCATCTTGCCATCTTACCACCTCGGATTCTTTTGAAAACTTGTGTACTTGAAGAACTAGTGAGAAAAATAATTGAAATACAATTTCCTTCTCAGGGATAACGATTTTGTCCTTTATCCTTAAATATCTCAAAATGTGTATCTTTAATATTTTGTTTTTCAAAACACCAAAAAATTAACTTGGGATCTCATGGGCATCGGATTCAAAAAAGTCTAATATTGTTATTAAGAACTAAACTGGCCTGAATTGATAACCACTGATTTTCTTAGATTTTTTGACCCCGATTCTCTTGAGATCACAAGTTAATCGCGATTGAATTATTCAAGGCTAAAGGACAAAATAGTTATCCTTGAGAAAAAACTTCCAAGGATAATTTTTATTCGTATTTTTTTATTTTGCGACAAACTTGCATTTAAAAATAAGCCCTACTTTATTATTCTACGATAAAGACTAAGTACCAGCGATATGAATTTTCGCAGAGGACTCAGATACCAATTTTGCGAAGTCTTTAACATACTATAACTAACAAAAAACATAACGCAGTCACGATCGGCTACAAGCCAATCGTATGATACTCTAGATAAAATACTGAACTCCGATTTATATTTTAGTTCGAAATATATCAAAACATTGAGGAGTGCAAAAGCAATTATCACATGACCTTTTACTTACAGGTACAAACTATTGTATAGTGGCTAATCGATTTTTTCATTTATAGTGAGTTTCATAAAGTAAGCTAGGACATTTTACAGAATTTTTGTATGGCAACTACATGATATTTTTCATATTAATAGTTTCAGCTGCGACTATTATAAAATCAATGTGTATAATATTTCAAAGTCGTAACTTAACGTGTACTAAAGTTATCGTTCAATATTGGTGAACATGTTTATTAAGGACTTTTGTATGACAGCTACCCGAAGGAGTCAACGGACGGCTCTAATTAATGAACTCCGTCTTGGTTTTGGTATAAAACTAATTCCTGTAAGATTTAAAATTCCTGCTTTAACTCGTTCTGGAGTTATAGTGGATTCAGTAACAAGCATACATTTTTGAAGGACTTTTCTAGGCTGATTCACGAAGGACTCATTCGATTTGCATCATATTCCGAACTTTCGATTTAAACATTGTAGACCTTAAGTAAGCAAAATCTCAAGTTCCTAACTTGAAGCATTCGAGCAATAATTGTGAAAACGTGTTTTAAGGACTCTTGTATGGGAGGTACCCGAAGGAGTGCAAGGATATCGCCCATTAACAAACTTAGCCTTACTTTTTCCATTTTACAAGTTGTGACAAAATTTCGACTTCCTAGGTCAACGCGTTCTTGAGTTATCGTGCTAACGGACGGACGGACGGACAGCAAACGGATTTGGGGGTTTTGGCCAAAAATAAACACAAAATAATATATAAATTTTTTTCGTCCGAGGCTCGGTTCTATGCGTTTTAAACTTTTCGGGCTGGATTAAACTTATAATACTCTATATGTTCATCTAGAGAATAAAAATTAGATAGAAACAAAAAATTGCAATTAGATATATGGTATTTGTTTCCTCACTAATTCTTCGAGTACCTACCTACAGTATGTAAAGTTCGTATTCGTACGGTCTATTTTTTATGGGTACCCTACCATGGTATCTTTAAAACAATAAAAATTACCATTCAGAATTTTTTATCTTTCTTCAAAATACTTAAACTTTAGCATACCATGCAGAATTAACTTTAATCTTCTTGCCATTCGATGAAAAAAAAAAAGAAGAAGCAAACGCCGTATTCGTACTCTTGTAATATTTTTACTTTTGATAAAAAAAAATTTTTTTTAATTTTTATACTTTGTTCTGTTTTGTTTAATATAAATATTACCAATGATTTTATTGTAAGTCTTTTCAATTGGCAGCTACTTTTTTCAGAATATAGAGGTTTTCCATATAAAATTGTTGGGGTACGAATACGGACTTTACATACTGTACATAATTTTTCAAAAGAATCGGTGATGGTAAGTCACAAATTTTATCATTTTTGACGATTCTTGATGGAATGATCCAAATGTTTGAATTCATAAGCGTTGATAGCTACAACCTACTTGTATCATTCACATTGAAGAACTATCTTTGTTAGTAGAGAGATTCAACTTTTTTTTATCGATCACCGGCCCATAATTGCTGGGTTATCGGTCGATAATATCCTTTCTTTTGAAGTCCTATTTACAAAATCACTATACGATAATATTTTGTGTACACTTGCGCACGCTTTGTAACTGGAAAACAAATGAAGTTGGAGATTTGAGACCAACAATAATCAAGCAGTATTGAAATGTCTTCAAAGAATTTCGTTCAACGCTACTACATTCTAACTTTTTCGTGCTGCTGAATTAAAAAAAATATAACTTACAAAGTGAGCAAAACATTTCGGGGGGGGGGGGGGGATACCCCAGTTCCTACGCCAGTGCACCTGATGAATCATTTCTAGGAGATTAATAAAGAGAAAAGAGTGATCCATCACTGTTAAGTGCTTTGAAACAGTAATGCCATAATCAATTCACAAATTTGTTGTTGTTGCAAAAAAGAAGTGCTGCGTTTCTAGGAGAAATTCTCAGCTGGGAAACACCTCCGAGATATAGGATGCAGTGGCTGAATTGAAATTTACTGGGTTGACACTACAGAATTAGGAGAATTGAAACTAAACTATTTCGTAATCTCGTGGTGTGGTAATCTCAATCTCGTATGGTTAATCTACTAGATTGATTTTTTTAGTACGGCGAGGGAAGTGAGGACATTTTTTTTTTAGGTCATCACATTCAGTCTAGCGGGAACTTAACGCAACCTTGATAATTTATTATGACCCCCCCCCCCCCCCCCCCTTCATTCAATCCTGCGCATGGGCCTGGTATTTGCTTAATCACGAGATTACGAGGCAGTGGAAATCTGGCATAAAATTCCTTTTGAAAGGGATAAGATAAATAGTTTTCTCTTTAGAAGGGAGCACTCATGATCAATTTGAGTCTCGCATCATTGGGAATATACGAATTGATATTTTTTAACTTTATTTTTCTAAAATGGCGGGACTAATAGTCGGAGAGCTCGCGACAAAAAATCGCAACAGTTTTGAGAAAGCTAATATTTTGGTATTTGGTTAGCAGGTCTGACGTCGGGACACCTGGCTTTGGTGACCTGTCAAAGATGTCAAAAAAATCGAAAAAGTTTAACAGTATTGAGAAAGTTGAAAATTTGCCAAAACTTGGTTTTTAAAATGAAAACTGAAAACCAATGGTCAGACACCCCAACAGTGGGACCCACCCAGTCAGCCCCCCCCCCCCGCAAAGGTGTTAAATCGGGTACGTTCTGTTACTATGCGCGTAATAATCATGCAAGAGCTTTAAGAAAGCTGAAAATTTACCAAGACGTAGTTTTTACAATGAACAACTGAAAAACAATAGTCACACCCCTATAGTAGGACCCACCCAGTCAGCACCCCCGCAAAGGTGTCGCAAAAAGCGATTACGCGTGAACAACAATTTGCATAGATGGGTATAAAATACTCGTATGTAGGTACATTTTTTCTATGTTTCAATGCGCTGGTTCATTGAAGTTTTACTTACATATTTATATGAAAATATAACTCCGTATGGAAAATGTACAATACTTTAAAGTAATACTAGGTACTTTATTATATTATGACATAAAGGGATCTTTTTTAGGTATTACGTGCATGTAACCGATATTTTCATAAACTATATTTAATCGATTTGTACCAAATTTCAGCTTCCTTAAAACTCTTACGCGCACTCCCCTCTACAGAGGTGCTGACTAGCAGGGTCCTACTATTGGGGTGTCTGACAATTGTGTTTTTGTTTGTCATTGTACAAACTACCCCGTGGTGAATTTTCAGCTTTCTGAGAACTCTTTCATGACACTAGTTTTGATTGTTGCGCGCATAGTAAGAGAAATTGCGCGTACCCGACTCTACACCTTAGCGGAGGTGCTGACTGGGTGGGTCCCACTGTTGGGGTGTCTGACCATTGTTTTTCAGTTTTTCATTGTAAAAACTAAGTTTTGGCAAATTTTCAGCTTTCTCAAAACTCTTGCATGGTTATAACGCGCATAGTAAGAGAATGAGCAGAGGGGCTGACTGGGTGGGTCCCACTGTTGGGGTGTCTGACCATTAATTTTCAGTTTTTCATTGTAAAAACTAAGTTTTGGCAAATTTTCAGCTTTCTCAAAACTCTTACATGGTTATAACGCGCATAGTAAGAGAAATCGCACGTACTCGATTTAACACCTTTGCGGGGGGGGGGCTGACTGGGTGGGTCCCACTGGTGGGGTGTCTGACCATTTTTTTTCAGTTTTTCATTGTAAAAACTAAATTTTGGCAAATTTTCAGTTTTCTCAAAACTCTTGCATGGTTATTGCGCGCATAGTAAGAGAACTCGCACGTATACTCGACTTAACACCCTTGTTGGGGGGCTGACTGGGTGGGTCCCACTGTTGGGGTGTCTGACCATTGTTTTTCAGTTTTTCATTGTAAAAACTACATTTTGGCAAATTTTCAGCTTTCTCAAAACTCTTGCATGGTTATTGCGCGCATAGTAAGAGAAATCGCACGTATACTCGATTTAACACCTTTGCGGGGGGGGGGGGGGGCTGACTGGGTGGTTCCCACTGTTGGGGTGTCTGACCATTGTTTTTCAGTTTTCCGTTGTAAAAACTAAATTTTGGCAAATTTTCAGCTTCCTGAAAACTCTTGCATGGTTATAACGCGCATAGTAAGAGAAATCGGACGTACTCGATTTAACACCTTTGCGGGGGGGGGGGCTGACTGAGTGGGTCCCACTGTTGGGGTGTCTGACCATTGATTTTCAGTTTTTCATTGTAAAAACTACAAATTTTCAGCTTTCTCAAAACTGTTAAATTTTTCGATTTTTTTTACATCTTTGACAGGTCACCAAAGCCAGGTGACCCGACGTCAGACCCGCTGACTCTAGTATATTCACATACACCCTAAATGTAACCAAATACCAAAATATTAGCTTTCTCAAAACTGTTGCGATTTTTTGTCGCGAGCTCTTGGACTGTAACTTCAAATAATTTTTAGCACATGGTCCTAACTTATTATCAATGAAAATGAAATAATATCTTTTTACGGCACAAATTGAGCACAAATCAGCACAATTGCGAAATTACATTTTTTCGAAAAAGGCAAAGGATACTAACTTGATGCACATACAATTCGAGCACAATTTCTGAATTACATTTTTTCGAAAAGGGGGGGGGGGTTAAGTATTTTGCTCACAATATTTATCAATGAAAGTGAAATAATTTCTTTTTACTAGCACAAACGGCACAAATTGAGCACAAATCATCATAATTGCAAAATTAAATTTTTTCGAAAAAAGCAGGGCTAACTTCACACCATTTTTAGTACATGGTCATAACTTTTTATCGACTGAAGTAAAATAATTTCTTTTCACTAGCACAAACGGCACAAATTGAGCACAAATCAGCACAATTGCGAAATTACATTTTTTCGAAAAAGGCAGGACTAACTTAACGCAATTTTTTGTACATGGTCGTAACTTTTTATCGACTGAAGTAAAATAATTTCTTTTTACTAGCACAAACGGCGCAAATTGAGAACATATCAGCACAATTGAGAAATTAATTTTTTTCGAAAAAAGCAGGGCTAACTTAACGCCATTTTTAGTATTTGCTCATATTAAATTATCAATGAGAGTAAAATAATTTCTTTTTATTAGCACAAACGGCACAAATTGAGCACAAATCAGCACAATTGCGAAATTAAATTTCTTCGAAAAAAGCAGGGCTAACTTAATGCCATTTTTAGTATTTTGCTCGTAATTAATTATCAATGAAATAATTTCTTTTTACTAGCACAAACAGCACAAATTGAGCACAAATCAGCACAATTGTGAAATTACATTTATTCGAAAAGAGCAGGGCTAACTTGATGGACATGTTTTTTGGCCGTTTTCAATGGTTTGAGACATCGTATATGAGTATAATACTTTCCATTGTCTTTGGTATGGAGTACGGACAAACATTTTTTTGCATTCAATTTGAAATGAAATTTTATACACAAAAAATATATTTTTGCGGTTGATCTTCAAAAAATGTACCAAGTGCATAATGGATGAAAGTAACTAAATTCTGAAAACAATATCTTCGAAGTCGCTTTGTAATAGAATATCAACATTTTTAAAACTTATAAACAGATGCTTTTGAAGAAATGAAAAAATGAATTCTTCGAGTGAAACATTTATTTAGAGTATCGAACGCGTCCCAGACCTCAACATAGAAAAATTTAAAGTTGCACCCAGAATGTTGGCCGATCTTTTTTCAACTTACGTAGCACTACTCATTACGCCTTATTATGTATCGCTATAACATAAAACTTCTTTGTTTATTTAAAATATATAGTTTATTTATACATTAAATTACAACACCATTTTATATAACATACAATAGGTAAATGGATCACATTTATAGAAATTATTTTTTAACAATAGAATTATAGATTATGATGAAACATATTGTATGATTTAGGCCGTGTTCCGATTCACAATTACTTCACTATTAATTAGGTTGCAGTTGTGGTTGTTCCAAATTAACATAGGTTGTAATCGACATGATGATATCATATTACTGCATTCGCTGACGCCTAAAGGGCCAGTTGAACTATAATGAATGCGTATCGAACGTTTCGTAACGTAAACGAAGCAAACATAAATCTGACACCTGATGTTTGAAATGGTTGAAATGATTGTACCAGGTATACAAGTATGAAACCGGAATTTGTTTATGAAAAAAAAAACGTTTATTCTACAAAAGTGTTACAACATATTTCATGCGAAGTACTGCCCATCGCTAGCTATACATTTTGCCCATCTCTCTGACAATTTATGTATGCCACGCCAAAAAAAATGTTGTTCTTTTGAGGCAAACTAGTCATCGAGCCATTTTTGGACATTTTCGTAGGAAGTGAAGCGCTGCTCAGCAAGTGCGTGTCCCATCGATGCAAACAAATGGTAATCAGACGGAGCCAAGTCTGGTGAATAAGCCGCATAGGAAAGAATTTCCCAACTGAACGACTCTATCATTTCCTTGACCAGTCTTGCTGTGTGTGATGCTGCATTATCATGCAGCAAAATCACTCTGTGTTGCCTCTTTCCATATTCTGGCCGTTTTTCAAGCAAAGCTTGCTGCAGATCGATCAGTTGTTGTCGGTAGCGTTCTGTATTAACGGTTTCGCCAGGTTTCAGCAGCTCGTAATAGATCACGCCCTTGTTCGGTGGTTTTCCACCTTCCTTGTTTCCGATGTCGAAATCACCACTTTTAAATTTTTTGAACCACTCAAAGCTCTGTGATTTCCCAAGTGCATGATCCCTGTAAGCTTCAACAAGCATTCGATGCGATTCTGCAGCCGTTTTTTTTAAATGGTAACAGAAAATCAATGCTGTCCGCATATCGTCGTTCCCAGGCACAAAAGTTGACATGTTCAACGCTCGTCAAAACTACACTGTTGTATGAAACCGGTATTGCTGGCTATTTTATATCTTTATCAGATATCCAAACAACAAAATGGCGTCCATGGTTCGGTTTGATAGTTACTACTTTGACAGCTAGAGCTATCTATGAGTGAATTCCGGTTTCATACTTGTATACCTGGTATTTAGCAGAAATGTAAACTATTATTCATTATGGCGTTGTTGTTGTTGCTTGGTGTGGGGAAGATACACTGAAAGGCGAGTCTTGAGCATTCAAGCCACCAGGCTCATTATACTCGAATCCCCAGTCTCTACCCGAACTTTTTCGTCCTCCTCACGAATTTCAAAAGCTCAGGTAGGTAGCGAGAACGGAGCTCCTCCATCCTCATAACATTGACACCATATACATGCATTCTTGCAAAAGAGTGAGTTTGACACTCGAGAAGAAAATGTTCCGTCGTGTTTTCACTTTTGTCGCAAGCTGTGCACATGAGGTCGTCAATGATTCTCAATCGGACCATGTGTAGGCCATACTACTACATTCCTTTCTGCTCAATTTAATCTTTGAAAAGACGATTGGATTATCTAAGGATTGTAGAGCGGCCTGACTGTCGCTGCAAATGCAGATCATCCTGCCTCTCCCTCTTCTTTCTATAATCTATTCTACTGCCTTAAGGATCGCATATACTTCAGCCTAAAATACCAAAGAATGTTTTCCTAGGGCAAAAAAGTACCTGAGATCTTCAGTCTGCAGGTACATTCCAGCTCCAGACCCTTTTTCAGCCATTGAGCCGCCCGTATAGAATATATCAGTAAATTCGCTAGGCAGAGCGAACTGGTTTACCCACTCCTCCTTGCTCGGGATCTATACCTTATATGTCCTTCTGCGCATACATGTCGAAGTCATAGCATCCGAAAGTATATCGAAGATGGAGTTCTCAGACAACCTTCGGCCATTTCTCCATGACTCTTGCAATGCCCTTTTCTCCACAGGCCCAGTCTCATCAGTCTGTGAGTAGCTCTCATTGCTTCTGCCTGAACAACAATATCAAGCGGTGGCAAATTCAGCTGCCCATCGAGTGTCACACCCGGTGTGGTACTCAGGGTACCTGTTACACTGATGCAGACAGTCCCCTGTAGTTTATGCGAGACCAGTTTGGATGTATGCACATTCCTCCACCAAACCACTGATGCATAGATTAGGATGGATCTTATAATCGCTGTATATAGCCAATATACCATTGAAGGTCTAAGACCTCATGTTCGTTCAAAAGCTCTTCGGCACTGCCAGAAAGTTACGAGCGCATCCTCCAGAGAAGCTTGCTATCCAAGACTACTCCAAGATATTTAACTTTTTCCGAGCATTGGTAGCACTAAACCTTCAGTTTTTCTTTTCCTAGTAATGCTGTTATGACACTGGCTATTTAGCGGTTATTTCTTAAGTCAATACCCTCTGGAAGCCGCGCAACTGATATTTCGTCGTGCGAAAATGCCTCGATTTCCCCTCGATGAGTGACGATTTTGTATGGGAACCGAGCCATGACGTCACTTATCGAGGTAAAATCGAGGCATTTCTCACGACGAACTGTCATATGTGCGCGGCTTGAAATTAAGTTGGCGCTGCTTAAGTGCAATAAAAGTACAATAACTGCCCCATCGTGCGACAAGGCGAACAACATTAAGAGAAAGTGATACCACTCTTTCCGACGCCAGCGGCATCTAGTAAACACCATTAACAACTGCATTGTTAAGAAAAATACCGATTTTAGCTCGTTTTATAACATAACATGGCACTTTTCACAATTTATACGTACCGAACTGTTAACAACAAGTCTGTAGCCGTTCAAAAATCTATTGGTAGCAGGTTTTTTATTGGATTAAGTGCTAGAATGTTGCGAAACACTGCTTGAATGCGCTATGTTGCGGGTATTTTGCGGCTATGTTGCGGCTAGTTTTTGACAGTACTCACTTAGCTATACGGACTGTCTCTCTCACACCAAAGTCTAAATTGTATGTTACATCTTCTATCCCTCGCGATTTGGATTTACTAGCCGCTTCAAAGCCGCAAAAATAGCCAGTGTCATAACTGCATAAACAAAACTAGAGCGGTTTTGCTAGAACTAACAGAAAGTCCGTGTCGTTCGCACTAGAGTCACTTCATACGAACTAACACAAACATCCATTATCTTGAGTACGGAATATGTGTGTTTCATTTGAAACCAGTACATTTGAAATTTTTTTTGCAGTTGTCTCGATTTTTCATTTTAAGTATCTCCACTAAAGTGGATAAACGCTGTATTTAGTTGACATTTCATGAGACATATCTCGATTCCGTGAAACGTCAATCAAAATCCATCTGCTACACGTAAACACTTTAAAACTATGCCATTTAAGAAACCTGTGATTTTTTATATTCGCAGGTTTTTAGACTAATAAATATGTAGCAAAAGTGATCATTGTCCGTACTCATGATAATGGATGTTTGTGTTAGTTCTTATACAGTGACTCTAGTTCACACCAGCCATCGATTACACAAAGGCGTATGCCGTAACCCGTTGTGCTTAACTGTCAGATTTTGGTGTGAAATTGATATTCGTCGGAGCAAGGTGTTACGACTTCCGCATATTTCTAGAACTCATTTTACTGTTTAAAGAAACAGTAAAAGGTGAGTAAATTTGAATACAGTAAGTCCAAGGTACATTAATTATGTGCAAAATATTAGGAAGCAGAAATTGATGGCAATTTGGTTGGCCTAGGAAATTCAATTCGATATGAACTCCACAACACATCCGGTAATTTTAAGTAAATTTTTGGTGAATGGTAAAATTGCGTTGAAGGGGGGGGGGGGGGGGGGGGGGTTCATCCCCCCCCCCTATTGGCCTATTTTTATAGGGAAGTGAGGATTTTTTCGGTCTTATCGATAGGTAGAAATTAGGTCTGATTTTGGTGTATTAAAATCAGACCTTTCAACTTTGCCCCCAGAAAAATATAAATCAGATCATATGCGTACAATAAATATTATAGCATTAATTTATTTCGGACCTAACGAATAGTCCAAACACAGGTTTGATTGTTGTGACTAAAATCAGGCCTTAAGACTTTTCCTAGATCATGATGTGCTTCATATCATACGCATATGGTGAGTAATCAGATCATAAATGTTGCACTTAAGGACAGGTTCAAAATCAGATCTGATTTTGAAAGTATTGAACTCATACCATTTAATTTTCCATCCAAAGTAGTATGGTTCATTTCATACATGTCCAGCGAACGTCATACCTTGCGTTTTGAGTCTATCGATAGGCCGAAATCAGGTCAAATTTTGCTATTATTTAAATCAGGCCTTGCTACTTTTCTTACAGCAAAACATAACAAATGACTGGACAGACAAATAAATTTTCCGCGCAACTCAAGAAGCACACAAAGGAGACACGGACACAAAATACGGTAATTGAAAATGTTTTTCCGGCAACACGGTCACGAAACGAATTGATTGCCTTAATTTCATTTTATAATAACTAAAATGCGCGAAGTATTTACATCCAACACCACAAAATTACGGCCATAAACATTTTGCAATCAGCCGACAGGTAGACTCATGGCTTTGTATTTATTGAGCACAAGTTCGACTTCACGGTTTTTAAAAGCATTCCGGAGGTTACGCGTATGCTCTTTAAAATGCAACTGTCAAATTTAAGTAAATCACCGCCAACTTAAACTCAGGCCGCGCACATATGACAGTTCGTCATGAGAAATGCCTCGATTTTGCCTCGATTGGTGACGTCATGGCTCGATCTCCATACAAAATCGTCACTCATCGAGGGGAAATCGAGGCATTTTCGCTCTTCGAAAATTCAGTTGCGCGGCTTTTATCCAGAGGGCAATGAGTAAATTCAAGCTAAGGCGCTATACACATTGCACACGAACGAACGAATTTTCCGATACGAATTTTCGTTTTTCTGCTTAATGTCAAATTTTTTGATACTAGAAAATTGGTTGAAATCGTTAATAATAACATTTTTAAGAATATCACAAGAGAAAATTTCATGACATTTGCATTTTGATTGATAATATTAAAAAAAAGTCAGTTTGTCGGTACGAATATTTTTAGTCGTACGACGTTTTCATTTTTCTTTTTATTATCAATTAAAACTACAAATTCTTGGAGATTTTCTTTCATAATATTTTTGGAAATGTTATAATTTACGATTATAACCAATTTTTCATTAACTAAAGATTTCACAATAGGTCGAAAGCGAAAAATCGGATCGGGAAATTCGTTCGGTCGTATGCAATGTGTACAGCGCCTAAAAGTGCGCGTAACGATCGTAAGCAGAAGAAATGATCTTAATCTACATACAGTCACATAATTATTGGGTCGAGACCAAAAACAATGTTTGGGGCAAAATTATGACTGAAACGAGCAGAAAAACAAAATTCATTTGTTATTGTCTTTACTATATACTCATGGAAATAAGTGTTTTTTTCAAAATGTATATTAAGAAAATATATAACAGTAACAGATTGGTGGAAGATATAATAGTGGTAGTCGGTTTTTTCCACTTTGGGACACTTGTAGTGCCGGAATTCTGGAATGATAGTGCCGTTTGCTTAGAATCTTATCTTGGTAGAATTGAAATGTTTCTAGAATTTCCAGTTCCTCTAGAAGTATTCCAATTGATATCTTGAAAATGTATAGCAATACATTTTTCTTCATAATGCCATCAATAAAAACCATCTGCCGAGAACGATATAGAGCCCAAACCATTACCTACTAATCCCACGAAAGAAAACAATTTTAAGCAGCGTCAATAAAAAGATCAGAATGGAGTTTGGTTAACTCTATGCAATAAAGGATCAAAACTTTTGGAATCAGGAGTTTTTACAGGAGAGAGTAGTTTTAATGTTTTTGGGTCTATAGCACCATGGTCGTTTGACCCAATAATTAAGTGATGTTAGATTTCATTTATTTGAATTGTTTTTATTTATTTCATATATTTGCGTAATATATATTTTGAAAAAACACTTATTTTATAGAGTATATAGTAAAGACAATTACAAATGAAATTAAATTTTTTTTATTTTCTCCTCGATTCGATCATAATTTTGCCCCAAACATTGTTTTTGGTCTCGACCCAATAATTTGTGAGCAACTGTATATTAATATTTTTTACTGTGTACACACATAAATATTCATTTTTTAAAATGTAAAAAACAGTCAAACTGTCGTACAGAATGAATGGTTTTGAATACATGTCGTTACCCTAATTTTAAAACCTCGTAACTCCAAATCATAAAATTTTACAGGAAAAACAAAAAAAAATGTTTTCTTCTATATTTTTAATTAAATTATTTAGAATTTTTGATAGCAGCATCTTATATCGGTTCTTGATAGTTCGTTTCATAAATATTGCATAGCCAAAGGTAAGGAATTTAATATATTTTTTTTTATTTTCTTTACAGTGGTGCTACGAGTTTTAAAATTTATTGTTTGTTAAGAGTTTGTTGAAAAACTAGTAACATAAAAATTTATTGTTTTTTATTATTTTAGAATTTTTTTGGAATTACATAGGTTTTATTAGCACGTGTGTCATGTCATCCTTCAAAATCAACAATAAATTTTTTTTTAGAAATTGCGGACTTGCACAGAATGGATACAATGGGCCGAAATCTGTCGCAGCCAAGTTGGTAAGAATTTAAAAAGTTGGCTTTATTTTTCAATTTCTTCTTTCCCGCTATTTGTAAAAGGGGAATTATAACTGTGTATAGTTGGTAAACGTTCGTATCATTCGTGGCTGTAAAACAATCATAATACAATATATTTAATTTCGATTAATTTTCGCAGCCGATACTTAATAATTAAACCTATGCATTTAATTGGTATTAAACTTTTATATGTTTAAGACATCTCCAACATTACGCAAAATTTTCCAATCGTAGGTAATATCCATAATCGTTTTTCATTTGGCAGTTGACTCCAACATTAATCCAGCCATTGTGTTCATGCGTCGTTAACTTGCAGATTTCCTCGTTTCCTTGCATTTCGTTGCTAGATTTTAAAATTCCAGTGTTTCGCACTAGTATCTCTCAATTTCATGAGTCGGATATGTGTTTTAACTAAAATGGCACTGCCACTTCATAGTTTGTGGGGGAAGATGAATTAATTCATCTTGATGATGTGGAGAAAATTACTTTACACATTTTTTTCTGATATCTGCATTGAGGAAATGTTATACGCACCGTCCTTTCTCTATAATGAGTGTTGCTCACATAAATATCTGATACACTGTTAGTATTCTTATCTCCACATCGTCAATATTAGCAGTTTATGAGCCAAGAAAATGCACATACGAGATAAAAGCATTAAATGTATATAAATTCAATAATTTTTGCTAATATCCAAAACCAAGCATTTTCTGCCAGTCTATGATGAAAATACTCGTAGTAAATAAATACGTTTTTTTTGCTTTGCTGTCAGCTTCACTTAGTTAATAAATAGGAACAGCGATTTTATAAAAAGCGTCAATTGCTTAATACATTTAATGCGCGACTTATAATGAGTATTGCCATTGCCACTGCAACTCTGTCTTTGAAGCATCCATTTATATACTGATTTCTTTAGGTAGATGACAAATACCGTAACTTCTGTGTACGAGTATCAACCCCACAAATCTTCGTATAATACGATTTCAATACCATGGAAAATATACTAGCACTGTATATTAATGGCATAACGTATAACTTTTAAAAATCAGACCAGACACTAGCAATTTAATGCACACACTAGCAATTTAATGCACTATAAGAGTTAATCAGAACACAGCCTGCGTGTTAAAGAGCTTATTGTTTTAAATCCTCTATCTCTGCTTTTATATTGCAACGAGCCTTATCCTCAAAGATATCTTGAAAACTTTGAGTTGAATATATTGTTGGAATAATCAAAAATGTTTGCAATATCTGAAAATAGGAAAGAGGTTTATTGTTTTACATAATCGAAAGAAAAAAAAACTAAAGTTTTCAAACCTTTAAACGCATTTTTTTATAGTTTGCATCATCTAAATGAAAATATTCTTTTCTTAAAAGTTGAGTATAATTTTTATAGTCTTCTTCGGGCAATCTGAAAAATATAATAATATTATATACATCTAACATATTAAAGTTAATGTTTGGGGCGAATAGATTTTGCATGCACATTCTCGAGACTGCCGGCAGTTCGAGAACATAGTTATATTCCCGAAATTTGTTTTGTATACACTATACTTTTTATACACTAGGATGTAGGTATGTGCCAATGTTCCCTCCACCTAAACCGCTCAACCGATTTTGATCAACTTTTCAGGGAACATGTAGAATAGTCCCGTGATTGTTCTTGTGAAGTTTGGTCCTGATCGAATGAAAAACAATTGTTATTTTTTGGCATTTTTAAATTTTTTTCGAGATTATAGTATCCTGGCATTCTAATTCTTTGTTTGTTTGTTGTTCATCCGATTACGATCATTCACACCAAATAACTCCTATGACGCCGGAAAACAAAAAAAAACTTCTTGTTGTTATGGGTTCATACCAAAAATGTTGATAGGTTCAGTGGCCGTGGTATAGGATCCTTGAGAAATTCCCATATTTGCGAACGGTTTATGAATTGGTCCATGATTACTATTATAGAATTTTGAAATTTATTGAAAACTAGCCGCGTGCCGCAGACACACTGACGTTGTTCCATCGGCCCTGTTACTCCCGTCTTTCCCGTAGATCCATTGGTCTCTCGTTTCTTCCGTTGGTCAATTGCTCCAGTTTCTGCCGTTGCTCCAGTTTCTCCCGTTGCTTCTGTTTCTCCTGTTGCACCTGTTTCTCCCGTTGCTCCGTTACTCCCATTTCTCCCATTGATCCATTGCTCCCATTTCTTCCGATCCTCCTGTTACTTCCGTTGCTCCTATTTCTCACGTTGCTTCTGTTACTCCAACCTCTATCCACAATCTTCCATTTGCCATCCCCATACTTTGCCCTCTATCTTCCATCCTCTATCAACCATCCTCCATCCATCATGCCCAATCCTCCATCTTTCAACTTTCATCCTCCATCCACCATTCTTCACCAACCATGTTCCATGTGGCACCAACCCTCATCCACCATGTTTCATTCTCTATCCATCATCCACCATCCATCGTCCTCCATCAACCATCCCCCATCTTCCATCCTACGAACGAATAATCTGGCGTTAAATCATATGAAAATACTCAAATATTGAAATAGCTCGCGTACCACCAATTGTTAAATGATTTTGTTAACGCAGAAACCATCACGAACGCGCCCCCAACAAATTACCAAAGTTCATCGAAATCGGATGAGTGGCTTAGGAGACTATACCGAAGAGACAAACAAACATTCATTTTTATATATAGAGATTTAAATTTCGGTTGTCCCTTATTTGTTTCTATGCCGGATAACTAGGTGATTATTTTTTGATGAATGTTTTCACAGTACATTTCGAATTGAAAATACAAGGTTTTCCTGTGAATACTGTTAAATTTATTTTGTGTGACGTTTCGGACTCGACTGAGTAGTTTGATAAAGGACTCACGTTGTTTTTTCCAAAACGTAGATAAGGTATCCAAAGTGAAGAGAGGTTGTATCCAGCGTCTCAGTTAAAATTTTGTGGATGTTTGGTTGTCTCAATTGCTTCTCTTACAATTCTTTGTAGATAGTGTTTCGTCCTGGCCAATATTTTGACGTTGATGAAATCGATTGAATGGTTTTCTACCGCTGCATGTTTTGCAATTACCGATGAGTGGACCTGGTTTTTTTGTGTGCAGCGTTGATGGCCCGTCCTGTTCCTCCGATGTAGACTTTGTTGCAAGACCCGCAGGGAACTTTGTAAATGCCCTCCATTTCCAGTGGGATTTTGTCCTTTTGGTTTCCTAAGAAACTTCGAAGCGTGGTTACCGTAGAGTAGGTCGTACGTATGTCGGCTTTCCTGAGTACCTTGCCCATTCGATCTGTTGTACCTTCTATGTAAGGTAATGTCACCCACCTTTTTATAGTACGCTCGTTCGTATCTTTTTATTACTGGTTCTTCACGGCTTTGGGTTTCTGTTTGCATACTTTGTTTGATAGTGCTCATAGTGGAACTTTGTAAATGCCCTCCATTTCCAGTGGGATTTTGTCCTTTTGGGTTCCTAAGAAACTTCGAAGCGTGGTTGCCGTAGAGTAGGTCGTACGTATGTCGGCTTTCCTGAGTACCTTGCCATTCGATCTGTTGTACCTTCTATGTAAGGTAAAGTCACCAATTTTTTTATGGTATGCTCGTTCGTATCTTTTTAGTACTGGTTCTTCACGGCTTTGGGTTTCTGTTTGCATACTTTGTTGATAGTGCTCATGGTGTATCCGTTGGCTGCAAAGGTTTTCTGTTGGTGTTCCATTTCGTTGCGAAGTGCGTGTGGGTACATTGGTGATTCATTGTGCTCTGTGGATAAGTGTTCTAAGTACTCCTTCCCTCTGCTTGGGATGATGGTGGGAAGACGCACGTAGATATCTGTTAGTGTGAGTAGGTTTTCTGTACACGGCGAAATGTAAGGATGGTACAGCTTTTTCGACTAGTTCATCCAAAAAGGGTAGTTTGCCGTCTTTTTCGATCTCCATTGTGAATTTGATGTTTCTGTTGTGTGAGTTGAGGTGGTCTAGGAACTTATCTAATTCCTCTTAGTGGTGCTGAGTTGAGAGAGTTCTTTTCGAATTATTCCATGAAAATTTCCGCAACTACTGGGGATAATGGAGTACTACGGTTATAACTACGCGGTCGCGTAATTAATATAGCTACAAGCGCGCTTCCTCGTTGGAAACCGCAATGAGAACCCCCTTTACACAAATAGCAGGCGAACGGGTCCTTTCCGGCCAACCCAGAGAAGGGTCGTGGGCGCCAGTGGTTCCTTGCTTTAGGGCCCCGTTCTTAAACCACCTCCTCGACCGAACCACAAGTACGAGGATTGCAATACCTTCCTTTTACCAACTTATGCACACGAAGAAAAGGCTGAAAAACATCACAGACATTAACAAGACGCAATGTTCCAAAATTCAAGTAAAAAGAATAAAAAAATTATGATGATAATGGTTGTAAGAGTTAGTTACGTTATAAACTAACTTCTGATATAGAAAACTTACTCGAAATTCCTCTTCTAATTGCTCGACTCCTCTATTCTACTCTACTCTACCTTCTTAACTCTAGGGCGCCGCTGGTGTTTTGTCCAACGAAGTCTGATCTTTTCCAATGCTCCAGCGCACGACTCCTTTTGGGCTCAACTGCAGTGCTCGATTTTTCCGGTTTTGACTTCCACCCTAGCATTTCGCCGTATCACTTCCTTTCTTCCTTCCGCTTATTTTTCTTCCCAAAATTATTCTTCTTCGCCTCGTTCCTTGTCCTTCGCCACGACAACTCTCACCTGAACACCTCCTCGAGCAGCTTCACTTTCCAAAAGAGGTCGTTTTTCGGCCATCTACTTTCCGCGAAATCTCGCCAAGCTTTTCTTTTCGTCACCGTTCTCTCGCTTAATTTTTCCGTTACTCTGTTCCACAAGGGTCAACGATCGTTTCGCGTATCACCTCCCCTTTCGCTAAGGTGCAGTTTATTTGCACTTGACATTTTTGACTTTTAGCTTTTAACACACTTAAATTGGTTCCAATCCAGCGGGTTGCCTCATCGACTTCAATTTCTCGCGATTCGCGCAGTACTCATCCATTTGTCTGTTGACGTCGTCCGATGACGTTTCGTGTGTTTATATTGACATTTGTGCGGTGTTGTGCTGTGTTGATTGTTTTCGTCGTCGTATTTCTCGTTGTCGTGTTGACATTTGTGCGATATTGTGCTGTTTTTATTGTTTGGCTACTTGTCTCTTGTGTTCTCTGTGTTTTGTTCGTGCTTGTTAGTTGTTATCGTGCCCTCGGTGGTAGTTTGTTTGTTTTAGTTTGTTTCCAATCAATCATACTAAAATGATTCCTTCTTTCTTCGTTTTAGGATTGTACTGGGAGCAGGACGGAATCACTGGTTACGCAGGACGGAGTAACCCACGATGAACGTAAGTATGTCACTGAATTCATGTTGACTGCGCAATCGAAGTCACGTCTCTCGTGAGTACCGCTTCTGTTAAATTTTAATAAATCCAAAATTACTTTTGACTCCTAACCTAAAGCCTAACCCTACCTATATTCCTACTCCTAACCTATGTTAACTCGATTTTCGATTGTAATTCATGTTTCCCTAAGTATAACTAAACCTAATTCTAGTTTATCCTAGTGATACATTAGTAATCCTAGTTCCTTCATCTTCCCGCCTCTTCTCCGTGTATTTCGCTCAAATAATATAATCACAGCTAATGCTTGCGTACAAATGTCTTTTTAGGTGCCATTCTCGACGGTGAAGCCGTGCGGGGAGGCGTGCATTAGCGGATCGGAACTTCCACAACAATAAGGTAATTTCCTGTTTCTTTCTTTTATTTCAAACTCACGGTTGTTCCTTTCCTTCCAGGTCCGTGTTAGTTACGAGTCAAACTCGTAACAGGAGAACCCATGGCGGCGCCTTCCGTCTGTTTGTAGAGTTTGCCTAATGCTGAGAAATAGGTGTTGGTTAAGCAAAATTCGATATCCACTCTGGTAACCGGTATGAATGAGTATGAGTTTTTTGATGAGATTCATAGTGTCCTTGATCGGAATATTGGTGAACCAAACTTACTAGTATGTCCTCCGGATTTATTTCGATGTTTCTTAATGTTTCAACTAGATGTGTAGAATTTTTCACGGTCCTGGGTGTTTTTCCGACGAAAGGGCGTACATCAGCTGAGAGAACTTTGGCCAAACCTTTTGTAAGCGCTCCGATGGAACTAACAATGGGGCGAAGAGGAGCATCCGGTTTATGGATCTTTTTTAAACCGTACATTTTCGGAGTATGTGGGTCAGAGGGGATCAATTTTGAATACGTTGACGTTAACTTTTTAATCAATAGTGATAGTTTTCGATGGAGCGAAGTAGTCGGGTCTCTTTTTATTTCCATGTATGGTCCTGTTTGTAACTCCAGAACATTCTACAAACAGGACCAGGTTTGGCCAAAGCTCTCTCAGCTGAGGTACGCCCTTTCGTCGGAAACACACCCAGGAACAGGAGCGGTCATGATCGTGTATATCATGGAAATATATATTACGGAGATGGCAACACTCCGTTTCTGTGTAAAGCACTTTAAAGTATTTTGAAGTTTAAGCGAGTTTCATGCCCGATGACAGTGAAATGCAAATATTAGCCTAGTATTTAAAGGTTGGGCTTTTTTTCTTTTCAATACCGGAGTTTAACATATATGTGAGTAAGATGCTGATAGTAGCATAATGAATATCGCCGTTTCTTTGCGAGAAAACCTCCGGCTTCAAAACAGTCACTGCACGCCATCTCCACTACATATAGCTCTATGGTGCATATCGTTTCGCGTTGCAGTGCGGTGAAAGTAATTGATGGGATTTTTATCTTTTTCGGCTGGCTGGATAGTGATTGCTGTTCATCGGCGGGAGTTCCATTGTCCTCCAAACTATCAAGAGGTTGAAATTGGTTTGTGTAATTTGGCATGTCACTGCTGTCATTTCGGGGGAGTTTGGTTTTATCCCGCAGGAGCATTTCTCCCGGGGAATCTTCTCGATTTCGTTTTTTTGAGGTTATCACTGCTTCCACTTCGGATTATAGGGATTTAAGAAATCTTAATTATTCTGTTTTTAGTAAAAATTTACTGAGGTTCGCGGTTCACTGTATTATTGCACTTGTGCACTGAACGAGTGTACGAACTGAACTATACTTTGTAATTCATTAAATATCTTCAACAGTCTTTGAGTGAAAATCTGTATCGGAATACTGAAAGGAATCTAAAAACGGCTCTTCTATTTTCTCTCCAAGATATGTAGTAACATTATCTGATCTTATTACTTAACACCGACAAAATAATTCATTTAATATTAACTTTATCGTACTAAACATTACACTTTTTAGAACAAAGTGCCTGCTATAGCATAGGAGCAGTCGGCCACCCATGGCCTATGCATGTGTCAGTGCGAGATTCTACCCGACGGCTTTCATATATAGGAGGCTCTGGCTAGTTCTAAGTGTATCGCATTCAATTAAACAATATTGATATCGGGGGGGGGGGGGGGGGGTTTGGACTTAATGAATGTGCTTTAATTTTCTGGTAGCGCGTTCTTGCAGGGCATATGCCTATTTAACTTAATATGTGAAATAAGCAGGCGCGAACGCAGAAAATTTTTTCGGGAGGTTTTTCAAAAAAATTATATCTTTAGTAGAATACTTATTATAAATATCAATTTCCGTTAGACCTCCTTTTTGCAAAAGTATTCTAGTACTTCTATGATTTGCGGCAAATGCTCTCTTCCTCTTATTAGGGAAGTCGAAAAGAATAATGGCAAAAATGTAGTTAAATGTGATGGAATATGTGAGCGTTCCTTCCATTTATTATGCACGGATTCTGTCTTGAGCCGCCAATCCGTGCCCAGTTTGACATGCATTGAATGCTGCAGTATTAAACCCTGTCACGTGCTCAAGCTATTGAATATCACCACTTCACGCTTAGACTCCCTAAGCAATACTCTCGATTCTCTGAGCAATGACACCATGTTCTTGACGAACAAAATAGGGAGTATCAGCGATACTTTAGCAATTTTGAACAATTGCTTTGACGACATCCGTGAACATGGTTCCCAGTCGAGTCTTGTTGCTCTCTTATGCAACACGATATTTCAAAAATATCAAAAAAGGTCTATAACTGCGACAATAAACTGAGTTTCAGTATCAAATAGTGTTACTGATCTTTGCTCCAGCATCACTGGTTGTAGTGTGAATAGACATGTTTTGGACAACACGGAAACAATTAATAAATCGGATCTATTGAATGATAGAATGAAGCTACTACTACTATCCAGCAATTTTAATTGCTCTAAAAAACAAGTGCCGGTTGTTAGAAGTAACATCGGCTGCCAAACAGATCCATTGACCTCATCATGCTCTATTAGCTGTCAGACGGACTCCAACATCCAACCTCTATCCGCTACTGTTTTACCCAATTCTGATTCGACAATGGTAAACGCAAAACACCGGCAGAATACGAAGAAAAATACGAAGAAGAGCACCAATAGTCGATCGAAGGCACACTTAAATAATAAGACGAAGAACAGTTTACCGGTAACTTCATTAGCAGCTGAATTAATAAATATTACCGATGAGCAAATCACCATCTCCGCGTCTGCATCTTCTGTCTAGAGTCACTGTATACTCACACACCCTTCTAGTAGGAGTTTGGCCAATAGTCCAAAATTGGACTAAAAGCCCACTACATAACCTGAAAAAAAGTCGTTTTAGCTCAGCCAAACTTTCAAGTTCAGCTGTACCAAATTTCGATGTATAAGTGCAAATCTGTGTAGCCGCCAGCCATATGACATGACATTTCGATTCTTGTTACGCGCCTTTTTGGGCGTTGCCGGCCAGCTGTCAAAGAAAGGGTGAGGATTTTTAAAAACGCCACCGGAATTCCAGACTAGAAGCTTCGTGAGCTCAAGTTGGGCGCCAGGTATTTTAGTAATGTGTTATCTTCTCGAGGAGAGAAAATACCAACTCTCCGCGGTGCACCCAGCTGCAATTCAGGAACGGATAATTCTGTTCAACAAGAAAAACAATAAAAGAAAGTTCGGAATTAAACGACCGAGTAAAGATTAAATAAATGATTTCCTTTTTTATTTCTCCGAATACAATTGATCCTCAAAGATCCTTTCCGTCGATCTCGATCTTTTTGCTCGTCACGATGCTCGCGTGTCGGTGGTCCCAGCCGAAGAGAACCTCCTCGCAACCAAGTTGTTCCGCCACCCCTTGTGTCGTTTTCTCCGCTCGATTCCGCAGCTTCCGTTTCGATCGCGATCCCACTTCGGATCTCCGATGCTCCTCGGTTTATTGTTTTAAGGTCGGCGGGGAAAAACTAGCCGCTTCGGTGGACGATTTCAGCAGTTGTCTTTGTCGTCGAAAAGCTTCGAAGCAAATTGGTGTGCGTGATGAGTTCGCCAGTCGTTCGGGATTGTTTTAAGGTCGGCGAAGAAGAACCAGTCGCTTCGTTGGGCGATTTCTGCAGTCGTCTTGTCGTCTTAACAGGTGTGCGTGTTGAGTTCGCCAGTCGTTTAAGGTCGGCGGGGTATTGTCGGCAGGAGCCCCAATAGCTAAGGGCTCTGCGGCGATATGGAATAGTTCGTTTGTCCGTCTCCTCTTCATCGTTCTCTCAGCTCGGGGTCGAAGCTTCCATTTCAACCTGGGATCCCTCTTCGGATCTCGGATGCGCGCGGGTTTCGGTTTTAAAGTCGGCAGGGGAATGTTGCCGCGCCGTCGACCGCAACCGTAGAAGATTTCGGCGGTTATCGTATTCCTCGAACTGCTTCGACTTCGCACGTTCGCACCCCAACCGATATGCGCGATGAAGGTGTCGTTACCACGGCTGATGTCTGGGGAGCAGGTATCGACGTCTCTCGCCGCCCTGCTGGTTTTCCGGACCGGCTTATGGCATCGCGACGAAACAAATTTTTATAATTTAAATTTGAAAAACCTTCCGAAATGCTCTCGTGATCCCAGCTGAGTGCACCGGGGAGACATCCACGCCGTTTTATGCTTAAAAGAGAAAATAAATATTGCGAACCGAATTCCACTTCGCCCTTCCTTGTGGCCGGCTCCGAACGAAAAGACGGTGGCCCGGAAGCCCATCCTCCGCACGCAAACGTGATCAGATCTTTTCCTCACCGCCTAAAACTACCCCAAAATCGCGGCACATAACAATTCCACCCTTTCTTCCAGGAGTTTGCCCGCAAACTCCTTGAGCCTCGCGTATGATAATGCGCGGAACCAGCCGGTTACTTGGTTGTCTATATACATTACATTATACCTGATATTCTCGAAGAAGTTGGTTAAAAAGAAGTTAAAGCGAGCTATCATCTCCCTAATTGGTGTGCTTAACCGGTACATGTTAATTCCTCGGAGACGTATTTAAAAGAAATTAAACTAAGCTAATAATAATGAAAGAATGAAGTCTCACTACTCTGTATGTGTAATTCAATATATTACAGATATTCATTATGACGGGTTATTAATTCCCCACGAAACTTGTTTGAGAAAGTTAAAAGAAGCTAATACTAAAGGAATAAGATCTTCTAATTCGTATGCTTCATCCGTTCACGTTAATTCCCAAAGAGCTGAATTTAAAAAAAAATAGAACAAGCTAATGCTAATCAAAGAATGAAACCTTGCCAATCATGTATTCGTAATTCAATATATTCCAAAAATAGTTTCGTTATTACGAGTCGTTAATTCCCAAGGAAACTTAGCTCGGAAGGTTAAGATAAGCTAATACTAAAGGCGTAAAATCTTACGAACTCGATGCGCCGTATCCGTTAATTTCTAATTTTTTAAAGAAATTTATTAGAAAAAAAACTAAAACAAACCGATAAGAAAGAAAGAGTGAAATCTCCGAATTCGGTAGACTTAATTCAATTATCTACAGAGAAGTGTTTCTTCCTTATCGTTAATTCCCTTCTCGTATAATACATCGCTGTATACGCTAATGTCGGAGGACCATTAGGGACCTTCGTGGAACGACTTTAGATCTTTTGCGTGCCAGGTACCCAAAGGTCTACGATCCTGATCTCCAAGCTCGTACGTCCAAGCTGATACTTTCTTCAGTATTCTACAGGGTCCGATGAACTTCGGAGCTAATTTCGCGGAGAAATAGTTGGCCGCGTTTGACAGAGCGAAGTTCCTTCGCCATACTAATTCGTCAGTTAAATATTCCACATCCGGAGGTTGTACCTTCGGGTGGCTTTTTCGGAGGCCTCTTTCATTTTTGACCTTATGTCCTCAAGCATCCTCGCCAATCCCTCTGCCCGTGATGGGTTCGGCTGGGGGTCCTCCACGGAGAGGTCCCTAGGTGGAGTGGTAGAGTTCTCTGGATCCCTCTGGATCACCATCTCTCGGCCAAAATTGACGAAGTACGGGGATAAACCCGTCGTATCGTGTTTCGCGGTCCGTAATGCACAGGCTACCTTTGCCAGATTTACGTCCCACTGACGATGATTTTCGGAAATGTAGGCTCGCAGCGCCGTTTTCACGGTACGATTAAGCCGCTCCGTTGGATTCGCCTGCGGGTGGTAATACGCGGTGTATGATATAGTTACCCCGTATTCCTTGGCCATGGTTTGCAGCTCCTTGCTACGAAATTGCGGCCCATTGTCTACAATAAGTGTTCGGGGTACTCCGAAAACCAGAAATACTTCCCGTTCTAACAAATCTCTAACCTTTTTGCCAGTTGCTGTGCGTAAACGGAAAAACATGGGGAATTTGCTAAAAACATCCAGAACCGAGAGGATGTAGCAGAACCCTTGATTGGACCGCGGAAGGGGGCCAATGAGGTCGGCGCTTACCACTTCCCAGGGATTTTTAACTTGAGGCCGCGCTACCATCAACCCGGCTGGAAGTTGTTGTAGCGGTTTTGTAGCTTGACACACACGACAGTTTCGGACAAAATGGGTAACATCAACCCACATTTTCGGCCAGTAAAATTTCCTTTTTTTTTTTTTTTTTAAGGATACTGATCTGGACTTAGGTGGTTAGCCTTTAATACACTGTAGTGTACAATCCAGTCAGCTTAGGGATGGGAGGTCAGAAATTGGGCCGGGTATGGCAGTGTACTAGTTGGTGTTAATAATTTTTTTTTTTGAATGCTGTTTGGTTTTGAGATGTGATCTACCAGAACAGCAATGTTGCCTATAACAAATCAACTACTGTCTGGTATCTCTGATGGTGTTAGTGAACCTGATAAGAATGTGAACAGAAGTCATCTGCTCAGTGTTAAATCCTTTAGTAGTGATCCTATTAAACATTCCGCACTGTTCACTATTTATATTAATAATTTCAAAGCCAATAGCAACTGAAAAAATTCTTATAAATAATTTATGCATAGAGTGGGAATTGAACCCACGACATCGCGTTTACAAGCCTAGTACGCTACCACTGGACTACACCCGATCCAGGGTTTTCGACACCCCCAAGTGTCCTGCTGTAGGCAGATCATGGAGTTGCGACAGTACGGCCCTTCTTCCCGCTTTGGGGATGACCCTTACCCAGGAGTCCTCCTCGCTAGCCAACTCCGGATATTTTACATCGCGATGTTTATACAGAGAGCCGCTTTCCACTCGCCAGGATGGAAACTTTGTTTGAACATTATGAACCCTCGCCAACATGGTCTCGTACCATTTATCAGGAGAAGTATCCGCGTCAATTGTCGCAATGGCAACGGCCCTGGATAAAGCGTCAGGCACCATGTGGTCCTTCCCCTATCTGTGAACAATTTCAAAATCATACTGCTGTAGTCTGACGGCCCAACAAGCTAAGCGCCCGGACAGCACTTTTATGTTGGCTAGCCAAACTAAAGAGTAGTGATCAGTGACGACCTGGAACTTTCCTCATTCTTTCCTCCAGCTGAGGCCATTTCCACGGCCCATATGACGGCCAAACACTCCCTCTCTGTTGTGGAATAGTTCCGCTCCGTCCGGGTTAAGGACCGGCTTAGGTACGCCACCACTTTTTCTCCCTCAGGATGAGGCTGAGAATGTACCGCCCCAATCCCGTATCCGAAGGCATCGGTCTGAATAACAAAGGGTAGATCGAAGTCTGGGCAGGTTAGAATGGGTGCCGATACTAATCTTTCCTTCGTTTCGGCTAACGCGTCTGAGCATTCTTAGTTCCATTCAAATTTCCGGTTTTTCCGTAGGAGGTCAGTCATTGGGGCTATAAGGGTGGAAAAGTCAGGGATGAAACGCCTATACCATGATACCATGCCAATGAATCGCTCAATTCGGAGACATTAGTTGGGGCTGCTATTTTCAAGATGGCTTCAACTTTTTCGGGGTCTACATGAAGCCCTAACTGATCCACTACGTAACCTAAGTACCGTAGTTCCTCTCGACAAAATTGGCACTTCTCTTCGCTGAGCACCAAACCGGCAGACTGTAATCGTCGAAAGACTTCCTCTAACCTCTCCATGTGTTTTTCGAACGTCTGGGTGACTATGATGATGTCGTCCAAATAAACGAATACGTGGGGTTCTAGTTCCGGTCCCAGGACTCGGTCGATCAGTCTTTGCCAGGTCGCGGGGGCATTGTGCAGGCCAAATGGCATTCGCTTAAATTGAAAGAGACCACGATTAGGTATCGTGAAGGCGGTGAACTTCCGGGATGCCTCTTCCACCGGAACTTGCCGATACGCGGATTTTATGTCTAAAGACGACAAATATCGGGCGTCTCGCAGCTTATCCAATGTAGCTGACCATAGGGCAGCGGATAGGCATCTCTTTCCGTTACTTTGTTCACACGGCGGAAGTCTATACAAAACCGAAAACTTTTACCCTTTTTTGGAATAAGCAATATTGGGGATGACCAGGAGCTTGCCGGCTTTTCCACTACCCCTTTCTCAAGCATATCGTTCAATTCTGCATCAATGTCGCGTTGTACCACTGGTGATACCGGGTAATACCGCTGCTTGATGGGTTCTCCCTGCGCCCGGATAACGTGTTCAACCAGGGTCGTGCACCCCAAACCCTTCCCCATTAGCGCGAAGGCCTTACTCACTAATCTATCGAGCCGCGCTTGTTGTTGAGGGTTCAGACTGGATCTGGCCTGAATCGTGGCTATACTAGACACTTCACTTTGGCCGGAAGAGCCAAAGTACCATTCGCCGGTTCCGAGATTTGGAACTACCTCCAGGCCTTTAAAGAAATCGACCCCCAGGATAAGGTCGACCGTCACGGTCGGAACTACTAACACTTCCAGGACCTTCACCCCACCTTGGAGTTCGATTGGCACCTCCACGGTTCCATTCACGCCGACCCTCTTGCCGTCGGCTAACGCGACTTGCGTGGATCTTGACCTTGATGTAGAAAAACCCAGTTGTTGGACCAGTTCCCATCCCTTGGACCACAAGATTGTCCGCGTAGCCCCCGAATCCAATAAGCCTATGAGTGGGCCACCTAGAATTGTCACCCGCATATATGGCCGTTCATCGTCTTCTCTACGCTCTAGTAAGTAGTCAACCCTAATGAGAGGGTTAACTGTTAGACTTCACTCTTCCGTCCGGGTAGCGCTGTTTTCCGTTCTTTTGGGTTCCGCCACCTGCGGTGTACTTTCAACAGTCACACCAGTAGGTTCCCTGGTGGTGAACTTGTTGACTCTAGTACGCCCTCTCCGAATACAATTTGTATACCTTCCCTTCCCGACCTCTGCGATTGACCCTACCGGAACCACTGATGGTTCTTTATATAAAGAGGGTCCTATCTTCTGTTTATCGAAAAAAAATTTAAACCACTTCAGAAACTTAACATTGTCGCGAAATTTTCCTGTAATCAGCCGCCTAACTGGTATTACCTTATCAACTCCAGCTTTTCGGAAAGCACCCTGAAGTAATTCCCAGTTAAAAATAAAGTCTTGATCCGACATTGCGTCGACTTTTATTTCCTTTAGCTGAATCGAATCCGGAAATAGAAGATTCATAAGTTGACAATAGGCCGTACCTTGGCAGAGAGCACCGATTTTCTTAACGGCGCAATGTAAAGTCGAATTGACCCATTGCAACAGATTTACGAACGACTCACTACCCGCGGCTTCTTGTTTGGGGTTTGCTCGGCCGCGCGTTAGCAATCCCCGTTGGCGTTTCCCGTTAGCTTCGAACAATTGGGGCAATTCCTCCGAATCACCCCCTCATTCCCACAAGAGTATCAGCTTTTGGGGCGAGAACATGACGTCATTAAGTGGCCTGGCTGATTGCAATTCCAGCAAACTTGCACACGTTTGACCGGATCCGTCACAGCTATCGTTGGAGGCTGGCTTTCACTTTCTTCTAGATAGGCCAGATCTGGCTCCAATAAGTTAGTTGTTCGCCTTGATGGTGGCGGAGCAAAGGCCTGTACGGACGTCCGCACCACTTCTAAAGTACGCCCCAAACGCAGTAAATCTGCTATGCTAGAGATCTTGGCCAACTCCAGAGCCAAATGCATTTGTAGCCCCGGGTGGATATTCCTCTTCAGGATTTTCAATTTTTGACCTTCCGTGCAAGGTTCCGATAATCGATTGAACAAGCCCCTCATTGCTGCAATATACAGCCCAATAGGTTCATGTTCATCTTGTGTTCGGCGCTTGATCTCCTCAAGTAAGCGGTCGTCACAGTCGGGTGGAAGAAATTGGTTTCGCATTTCTTGTACCAATTCATCCCAATCTTCCACGTCTTGTCTGGTCGTTTCTCTCTCACCCTCAATATATGTTCGTCACTGCGGCACTACCTACACATTTAAATGACACGTCAGGTTGCTACACAGGTCACCTACACTAACTCAGAACATCAATTCTTATGTTAATATTGGTTCCCTACACTACACGATACTGAATTACTAGGCCCCACGTTGGGCGCCAGAACTGTTACGCGCCTTTTTGGGCGTTGCCGGCCAGCTGTCGAAGAAAGGGCGAGGATTTTTAAAAACGCCACCGGAATTCCAGACGAGAAGCTTCGTGAGCTCAAGTTGGGCACCAGGTATTTTAGTAATGTGTTATCTTCTCGAGGAGAGAAAATACCAACTCTCCGCGGTGCACCCAGCTGCAATTCAGGAACGGATAATTCTGTTCAACAAGAAAAACAATAAAAGAAAGTTCGGAATTAAACGACCGAGTAAAGATTAAATAAATGATTTCCTTTTTTATTTCTCCGAATACAATTGAGATAGATAGATAGATAGATTTATTTCAATTTTTAAAAATAGTTCGTACAATTTTATACAATTTCAGTGATCAGATTTTATATCTTTGCATCTGTAGTTACAATTTAGATTTTTACTAAAATGGATTCTTTGTTTTTTATTTTAATTCAATCCAAGGAAAAATTAAGTAATAAAAACCTTGCTTGTTAACTCCTACCTAACTTACACACTAACTTACAAACTAACTTAAAATAAAATAGAAAAGTAAAAATAATGGAAGTAATTTAAAAATAGTAGTTACTAGAAGGAAAAGTATTTAAATAGATAACATATATGTTATAGGAAAGATGAAATTAGCGGGTTTTCTACCAACTGGGACCGTAACAAAAATGAGGAGAGTCTGGATTCGGCCAGTTCCTGTATAGTATAAACACCGGCATCAGAGTGTAGTATTCTTGTAGAGAAGTAGAAGGGTTTATTCATAGCTATTTTAAGGCATTTGTTTTGACAGACCTGTAGTTTCTTTTTGTGAACGCTAGCGCATTGACTCCAGATAGGAGTACCATAGGAAATAATAGGTTGAATTACGAGTTTAAAAATTAAAACTTTATTTTCCACAGAAAGGAAGGATTTCCTGTTTATAAGAGGGTACAGCGCATGAATGCATCCTGAGACTTTGAAGCATATGTTTTCGATGTGGCTAGCAAATGTTAGCTTATTGTCAAACGTAAGGCCAAGATAGATTAGATTGGAAGACCATGGGATAAGTTGCCCGATAAAATTTATTTCGCGATTTGGCAGATAAATTCGCTTCCTTTTTCTCGTGAAGAATATAGCTTTAGTTTTGGTTGTATTTATTTTAATTTTCCATCTGTGATAGAATTGGTACAACCGTTCCAAAAAGGATTCGAGCACTAAGATTATTGTGTTTGGGTTTTCGCCTCTTGTGTATAGACAGGTATCATCCGCAAACACGGCTAGTTCGCAGTTTGAATTTGTAGGTACGTCTGCAGTAAAAACTTTATATAGAGTAGGGCTTAAACTTGAGCCTTGGGGGACGCCCGCAGGGATGACGTGGAAACTGGACATGCTTGATTTGATTTTAACCGAATAACTTCGATTCGGCAAGAAAGACTGAATTAGTTTCACAAGGTACATTGGGCAGGAAAAATTTATTAATTTATGAATAAGCCCTTCGTGCCAGACAGAATCGAAGGCTTTTTCGATGTCCAGGGTTATCAATCCAACCGATTTCTTTTCATGAAATCCTTCTTTAATAAATTTGGTTACTCTATAAAGTTGGTGATTAGTTGAGTGCTGCCGCCTAAAACCAAATTGAAAGTTCGGGATAACCTTTGAGTCTTCTAGAAATCTGAGTACACGGCTCAGGACTACTTTTTCGAAAACTTTACTTATGGTAGGAAGTAAACTTATCGGGCGGTAGCTATTGGGGCAAGTAGGGTCTTTGCCCGGCTTGAGAATAGGTATAATAACCGCTTTTTTCCACGCTGAAGGAAAGTAGTTTAGTTTCAAGCAAGCATTAAAGATTAAATTCAATAGAATTATTGACTTTTTAGGCAGCTTTTTGAGGATAATGTTGGGTAGTTTGTCGTTTCCAGGCGCTTTGTTATTTTTAAGTCTTTTTATTATATTTATTATTTCCCTAGGTTTGCACAGGGCGTTCAGAGGTAGCTCAGTACTTAGTGGGATGTTTTGGATTGATTCCCGAACGACGCCATTAACTATAGGGTTTCCCATATTCGCTGATATGCAATGTGCGGCATGGAAATGGTTAGCAATCAATTCCGCTTTCTGATCGTCACTAAATACTAGTTTCTTGTTGTTGTCGAGAAGGTAAGGAATTTGCGACACTCCTCGTTGTTTGAAAAGCTTATTTAGTTTCCAAATCTTTTGTGAACCTTTTTCTAAGGAAGACAACATTGTATTCCATTTGGTATTACGTAGCATAGCTAATCTCTCACGAATGACCTTGGTGAGATAGTTAACTTTGATTTTAGTGGAAGCGACTCTGGTTCTTTGCCACTGTCGTCTAAGCGTGTTCCTTTCTTGAATAATTTCTTTCGTCTCATTGTCAATTTCAGGATTCCACAACCTATTGATTACTTTTTTCGGCGTGGTAGATTCTATCGCATCCCATATTTTAGTGTTTAAGTTAAGAATAAGATCATCTATATGTTCAAACTGAGTGATGTCAGCTAGGTTCAGAGAGGTTGTTAATACTGATTTATTTAATAGCGATTGGAATTTTGACCAGTTTGTGTCATTGAAACAAAATGTTTCTGACTGCGATTTCAAAACTTCGGTTGCCTCATCAATTGAAAAGGACACTGGAAGGTGGGGAGAAGATAAGGCGCATAGAGTAATAGGCTGTGAGATGTTCACCAGGCCGTTGCTAATGACAAGATCTAGGGTTGAGTCTCTACCATTTGATGGATGGAATGTGGGTTCCGAGGGAGTGTGAATAAAAAGGTGTTTATTGCAAATCAGGTCAAATAGGATTTTGCCAGCTTGATTAGCTTTGGCACAATTCCACTGTCTGTGCCTAGCGTTCAGGTCTCCGCATAAGATGTATTTATGTTGTAAGCTGATCAATGTTTCGAGATCGTTTTTAAAAAGTTTTAGCTTATTGGCATTAAGCTTGGTGCCAGGAAAGTAAGAAACAATGATGGTGGTGTTTATATCAGCAATTTGAATAGCAATCGTTTCAATTATTTTAGTGTTAAGAGGTGGTAGAAGCTTGTGGTTTATAATTTTATTGACACAAATAGCAACACCGCCGCCAGTTGCATCTTTCCTATCGTTTCTGTAAATACAATATTTCGAATTAAATAATTTATCTTTTACATTTAACCACGTTTCAGTGATAAGAAACAAATCAATATTATGTGAAATAACAAAATCAAAAGTTTCAATACGTTTGTTTCTAATACTTTGGGCATTCCAAAGAAGAGCTTTAATACAATTTAACTTATCTATTATAAAAATTTAACGGCTAATTGAACTAATGCGCTGTATTGTTCCTGCTTGGTCTTGCAATCCGAGAGTTTTTTAATTAACTCTGCTGATATTTCAATCAGCTCTTCTGGTGAGAATAGACTGGGATTACCGCCGGCGCTGGGGTTTGCAGCATAGGACGAGGTAGGTGCGTTTCTAGCTATACTGCTAAATAAAGGTTTTTGCACAAGATTACTTGCTGGTGTATTTGATGATCTTGACAGCAACGGAAAGTCACGGTGTCACGGTTTGAAATTACATTAAAACCCTGTCGTGGCGCTTTACCCTGATGGGTGTTACGTGTTGATGCTTTCTCTTTAATCATTATATATTGCAGTCTATTCCGGCAATGTCTGTCATTAGAAAAATGTGCGAGACCGCAATTTGCACATTTTACCATATCTAGTTGGTCTTCTTTTAGTGGGCACTCAGAGTGGACATGAGCCAAGCTGCAAATCATACATTTAGGCGGAAGATGGCAATGGGCGGAACCATGGCCGTAAAGCTGGCAGTTTCGGCATTGTGTAGGGCCTGCTTTACTGCGAGAATAGAAGTTCCAGCTGACGATAGTATGCATGATAGTTTTAATCGCACGGAGGTCATTTAACTTGGTACCTCGAACAAAGCTTAGTAAATAGCTCGCTGAGCTGTTAGATTTAACGTTAGAGTTGAATTGTTTAACATCGATGCAGTTGAGGTCGTGAACTTTTTTCAAGTACTTAGCCAATTCTTCAGTGGGCATTACATGCAGTCCAGTTAGAACAATTTTAACGGGTCTCTTATCAGACGGGGGATGTGTGAAAAAGTTTACTTTTTTCGATACGAGGTGAACATGTAGCTTTTCGTAATCTTCCGACGTGTCCAAGAAGATTCTTAAACCAATTGACAACAGCTTAATATTGTAGTTTTCGATTTTTAGCTCTGCCATGATTGCGTCTATCGTTTCACGTTTAAGATCAGGAAAGGTTATTGGAGGAATTCGTACCTTTTTTACCTGTTTAGGCGATGAAGTTTGTTCGGCATTAGTCAGCATTTCACTTTCGTTGGTGTTTTCTGGCGTGGCTAGGATTTAGTAGCGGTTTTCACTTCTCGAAATGGCGAGATCCGATCTCGGAAATTTTATTTTGTCCCGAAGAAACATTTCGACCGGGGAAGCCTCCAGGCTCCGCTTTTTTGATTGTTGCGTTTGAATTATTCGCGTGCTTTGTTCACTTGCAATAGTTTAATAGTACGGAACACTTTTCAATAAAAGGCACTGAGAACTGTAATAGATCACTTCAGAGACACTTGTGCACTCGCTGAGTTCACTGACGCGAATCCGAATACAATTGATCCTCAGAGATCCTTTCCGCCGATCTCGACCTTTTTTTTCGTCACGATGCTCGCGTGTCGGTGGTCTCAGCCGAAGAGAACCTCCTCGCAACCAAGTTGTTCCGCCACCCCTTGTGTCGTTTTCTCCGCTCGATTCCGCAGCTTCCGTTTCGATCGCGATCCCACTTCGGATCTCCGATGCTCCTCGGTTTATTGTTTTAAGGTCGGCGGGGAAAAACTAGCCGCTTCGGTGGACGATTTCAGCAGTTGTCTTTGTCGTCGAAAAGCTTCGAAGCAAATTGGTGTGCGTGATGAGTTCGCCAGTCGTTCGGGATTGTTTTAAGGTCGGCGGGGAAGAACCAGTCGCTTCGTTGGGCGATTTCTGCAGTCGTCTTGTCGTCTTAACAGGTGTGCGTGTTGAGTTCGCCAGTCGTTTAAGGTCGGCGGGGTATTGTCGGCAGGAGCCCCGATAGCTAAGGGCTCTGCGGCGATATGGAATAGTTCGTTTGTCCGTCTCCTCTTCATCGTTCACTCAGCTCGGGGTCGAAGCTTCCATTTCAACCTGGGATCCCTCTTCGGATCTCGGATGCGCGCGGGTTTCGGTTTTAAAGTCGGCAGGGGAATGTTGCCGCGCCGTCGACCGCAACCGTAGAAGATTTCGGCGGTTATCGTATTCCTCGAACTGCTTCGACTTCGCACGTTCGCACCCCAACCGATATGCGCGATGAAGATGTCGTTACCACGGCTGATGTCTGGGGAGCAGGTATCGACGTCTCTTGCTGGTTTTCCGGACCGGCTTATGGCATCGCGACGAAACAAATTTTTATAAGCTAAATTTGAAAAACCTTCCGAAATGCTCTCGCGATCCCAGCTGAGTGCACCGGAGAGACATCCACGCCGTTTTATGCTTTAAAGAGAAAATAAATATTGCGAACCGAATTCCACTTCGCCCTTCCTTGTGGCCGGCTCCGAACGAAAAGACGGCGGCCCGGAAGCCCATCCTCCGCACGCAAACGTGATCAGATCTTTTCCTCACCGCCTAAAACTATCCCAAAATCGCGGCACATAACAATGTCAAATGACTCAAATGTGGAAATAAACTGAGGCAGTTGCAACAAATTCGAGGTATTTATACAAGTTTAAGTGATAATTGTTAAATTAATTATGTTTTCACATTACAGATCTCAGTCAACGGCAGTTGGGGAATTTTTGAGCAGTATTATTCAGTTCATTTCGCCGGTAAGTCACCAAAAGTAAATATATTACTCCCGCGCGGTTTCGTGATTTCTTATTTCGCCGGTAAGTTGCTAAGACCTCGTCCGACGATTTAATTAAATTATTCCCGCTCGGTTTTGTGAAAAGGCTCGTTTTATACCAGTTCTGTCTCTCCAAAGTAATGTAAAGACCTAGCAATTAAATTTTTCATAGCTGCCCTATGTGTAAAATCCCAGGATAGTTCTACTTCACTAATCGGTTATTATTTGAAGCCCACCCAACCAATTATCTCGCTACACGCTAAGTTCAATCCCCAACAATCTTTAGATGGATTTAATTAATTCGACAAGCCCCATGTCGAGTAAATTCCGGGCTTGGAGTCGATTCTACTTAGTAATCCTCTGGATTTTGTTTTGGCTACCAGTCCTTCGGGTGTTAGCAACCGTTTTGTTTGGACGGTCTATGAATTGAGCCTCAATATACTCCAGGAATTCCTTCCGGGAGTGTCAGAATTATTCTGGTTTTTCTTCGCGTCGTATATTTATATTGTATATTTCAAAGTTGGTAGTGAGATCTTTTTTAAATAAGCCAGTAAAAGTGGTCCGTTGTAAATTTTTACGCATTTCGAGGTGTTTTCTGAAGTACACTGTCCGGGTCTCAGTGTGCGGTAAAACTGTGAACCGCGCAGTAGGCTAGTTTCACACTGCGCGGTTTGCGCCGTACGGTTATATATTATGAACGACTGCTCAATTTCAGTTTGGCCGTAAGGCTAGTTTCACACTGCACGGTTTGCGCCCTATGGTTTCTCGCCGCACGGTGAAATTTTTTTAGTGGCGCCAGGTCCCTGAGTGGCGCGAAGAAGTATATGGTCCCTTTCACATTGCGCGGCCACGGCACGGTCGACATACGATCGCCGTGTAGCAGCCGTTCGCGCCACTGCAACACACGGGGACCGTACGGCGACCGAGGACCTAGGGGCCTATGTGATCGTATGGATGCTTTCACACTGGACGGTGAAAACTGCAGTGGCAGCGGGCGGTTGCAACATGGCGGCCGGACGGCGACTGTACCGTGGCTACTCATGGGACCCGTTCTTATCTAGAAATAATAAAATTAACAAAATAAACCAAAAGAATTTAAAAACTGTTTTTTTTTAAATTCAGTCTAATCCGACAACATACTTTCAATTTGGACAAAAAATGCTAGAGAGCTTCTTCAATTTTGCATCAAGCTTTGCCGTAACTCAGTCTGAGATGGTACCGAATCCGGCTGAAACGTATGTTCCATTATCAACCTTAGACATGGTTTACGAACTTCCAACGAAGATTAGAGCAGAATCCCAATTTTAGGAAATCGTGAATTCTTACCAGGATAACTCGATGTTTTGCACTCACATCATTAACGCAGTACAGAAAAATGTTGTTTTATGCGCTCTTTGTAAAAATATATACAAAGAAAACTTTTTAATGAGTTAATTTTTTCTTCTGTTTGTTTTTTATGAAAATGAATAAAGCTTATATATAAATTTAAAACGACGGTTCTTCTTTTTGAAGTTACTTTATTTTAATAATATAATTCAACAAAATATAACAACAAATAAATCGATTAGTGTATTATATCCCAAGTAGTCGGACACTTCACCGAAGTTGAGCAGATACTTCAAAGTGTTTTGTACCAGCATTCCTGCAACGATTCCGATTGTTGTCGGCAAACTGCCGGCACACACTCCCTCACGCTTCATCGTTTTCTCATCGATATTTTTGGCTACGACTAGCAGTGGAGCACGGTATCGCCAGGACCGATGAATTGAATGTGACCGGATACTGCATTCTCGAACCAGTTCAGACCTAGTTCATTGCACGCAGCATTGATGGCCATTCAAAACCAAGTCGACTGGCGTGCCCGGAACTGATCCGCCGGTCTGGATAGTTTCCGTTTCCGTTGTAATGTTGCAGTTGTGCGTATAAATTCCAACGTCTGGATTTCTAAAATTCAAAGTACTCGTACCAGCTGCCACTTTCGATAGTTCGGCTTGATTGGGCGTAAGGAACAGCCGGTTCATATTCGTCAATTCGACTTCGATGTAGTCGAACAGAATTAGCTTGCCGACACCGCACCTGAAATCGGAAACAGCCCAGTTACTTATTTCCTTGCTACCAATGGTTTTTTTTACCTTGTCAGCATATCGGCTGTTACGCTTCCGACTCCGCCACTCCAACGATAGCAAGTGACCTCTCACGGTAAAGAACAGCCGGTTCATATTCGTCAGTTCGACTTCGATGTAGTCGAACAGAATCAGCTTGCCGACACCGCACCTGAAATCGGAAACAGCCCGGTTACTTATTTCCTTGCTATTTGGATTTTCTTACCTTGTCAGCAACTGACTTATCGCGGATCCGTTCGTAGTTCTTTACGATTCCCATTCGTTGCAAGGCCATCAAGCGACTGCACATAGTACGAGTGACGTTGTATGTAGTATCATTTCACCCTGCAAAAAACGAAATCAGTCTGGGACAAATTAAACTCATAAATTTTTTCACCTTGCCTGTTTTAATTCCACACTTTGGTATCACATCGAATCGGTTCCAATCCTTTTCCGAAGGATAGTCCAGGTCGGTGCCGTAGTTCTTGCGACCGATCACTTTCACGTTTGATGACATTTGAGAAATGTCATAAATTTGACGGTAACCTTGAGAATAGTACTACTTTCGTATGAAAGTATGTGTGAGCGAATTAAGGTTTTCTTTTGTAAATTTCGGTACATTATCAATTTCTTTTTTGGAAATTTTCTTTTTTATACCGACAAGTAAATTATTTTGAATTGATATTTGATAATCCCCCAATAAAATCAAAAAAAATTTGAATTTACTGGCTTTCGACCTGAGCATGCATCGGCCAAACCTACGGTAGGGTGCGTAGTGTGAGTGCGTATTCAGGTACCTTACTCCTGTCGTGCCAAATTCTGGTATATCCCGTGATGTACTGTGCACATTAAAGGCTGTAGAAAAGCCTAAAGTTCTTTTTGTATCCCGGTTAGACCCAGATACATCTGCGATGGATGTTGTTACCAACATAAGGAGTATTCTAGATCACGATAAAATTAACCTACCGCAAAACGCTATCTCGTGCCAAAAATTAATATCAGCTAGTCATCGTGGGCCTGCTCTGGTGTCATCATTTAGAATCGAGTTGCCGAGATCTTGCTTCGATATGGTTTCTACATCCAACTTTTGGCCGATTTCAGCAATAGTAAGAGAGTTCATTCCAAAAAGACGACATAATTCAACGCAGCATCGTTCTGGTACTTTTTCAAAAAACCGGATAGATCCATCTCAATCTACTATGCCAACATAAGTGGCATGGGTACCAAAACACGTGAACTTTACATCGCTGCTGCTGGTTCTTGCTTTGATGTTATTTGCCTCAATGAAACTTGGCTCAATGGTAGTTTCCAGGATGCTGAGCTGCTTGACTCTGAATATCAAATTTTTCGCCATGATCGTCATCTGGAGCTTTGGGACGTCAATGTTGGTGGCGGAGTACTCTGTGCGGTTCGAACTCAATTTCCGACTGAAGTTGTCGTCCTCACCGAGTCTACTGAATTTGAGATTTTATGTGTCTCTCTTTCACTTAAAGACAAAAAGCTATATACTAACACATTATTTATACCACCATTATCACCATCTGTTGTATACGAGGCAGCATACAATGCAATTGAGTATATCAGCAATTTGATGCAATCATGTGACGAGCTACTTATATTTGGCGACTTCAACATGCCTCTTGTTACTTGGTCTCATTCCGAAAGTGATGATTCCCTACTGCCAGATCCTTCAACCTGTACACGGCAAGACGCAACATTTTTGGATGGTTTGTTTTCAACGGGCTTACATCAATCCAATTCAATACCAAATTCTTTCGGAACGTTTCTTGACCTGGTATTTTGTTCGGATGTGAGCTACTTAACTAGCAACAGATGCCACTCGCCGTTGCTTCTAGAATCAGCGCGCCATCCTGCGTTCCATGCTATTTTCTCTTCGAATAGGTACTGCTGCTGATAGGATAAAAAATACTGATACTTCTCATCGATTTAACTTTAACAAAGCTGAGTTTGTTCTATTGAATGAAGATATTTCGAAATGCGATTGGTCGGGCGTACTTAACTTTACAATATTCTCTTCGGTTGCTTCACTTGGTGCTTGCCGGTTTCGAGTAATGGTTCACCTAAAAGATTTCCATGGTTTGACAACGATTTAGTTAATCTGAAAAGCTTGAAAGCTAAAGCATGAAAAAAGTACTCTCTCTCAAGAATTGAATCTGACTATAGATCCTACTCCGGGTTACGCGATTTATTTATTATCAAGTCGAAATAGGCCTATCAGACTTATCTATTCGATATGAAGAAGGCTATTAAAAGCAAGCCTAAGCTGTTCTGGAACTTTATGAACTCTAAGAGGCGCACAGATGGTTTTCCCGCGGCTCTGTCTTTTAACGGGCAAGTTAGTGACGACCCTAAAACAATTAGCAACTTTTTTGATGATCATTTTCGGACTGCATTTGATGCCCCTAACTGTGATATTAATTTCAAAAATTTTCAACACTTGACAAAATTTCCCTTTTCTACACTTGAGATGAAGGATCTTCTTATTGATGAAACCACTATGTCGAAATTTATCGCTAACATCACTGAAAGTTTTAATAGTGGTTCGAATGGTGTACCATCTGTTGTGCTTAAAAGGTGCTCTTCTACACTTTTAACTCCGCTTAAGTTCTTATTTAACTCATCCCTTCGTTGTGGGGTATTCCCAAGTTTGTGGAAATACTCGACAATAACCCCTCTTTTCAAGAAAGGCAAAAGGAATGAAGTCTGTAATTACCGACCTAAAGCTAAGCTGTCTAGTGTTCCCAAATTATTCGAGGCAATTGTGTGTGATGTAATGTACTTTCATTGCACATCAATAATTAGCCCGACCCAACACGGGTTCACCAAAGGTTGATCCACGACAACAAACTTGCTTGAATTTTCGAATTTTTCGATTCCTGCGATTGAAGCAGGTAAACAAGTTGACTGCATATATACAGATTTTAGCAAGTCTTTTGATAAGATTAATCACAAACTTAGCTTACTAGGATTTCCTACTATTTTCACCACTTGGATCGAATCCTATCTCTCTAGTCGAACCCAACAAGTGCAATTTCGAAATAGTTTTTCATCGGTTATTCCTAACAATTTCGGTGTACCTCAGGGTAGTCATCTTGGCCCACTTCGTTTATTTTATTTATTAATGACGTGAGTTCGGTCATCTCCAACTCAAATATTCTTTTGTATGCTGACAATGCAAAAATATTTCGTACTATCACCTGTACGAATGACAATACACTTTTGCAGAATGACTTAAAGTTGTTTTTTGACTGGTGTACCCTAAACTGTATGCCTTTAAACGTTGGAAAATGCACCACGGCAACTTTTTCTAGGAAGATGGTTCCAATTGAATTCACCTATGTGTTAGAGGGAATCGCTTTGCGAAAATTAAGCTTAGTACGTGATTTGGGCGTGCTTTTTAATGATAAATTTAACTTCGACGATCATGTCGACTGTATTGCTACCAAAGCTAACTCCATTTGGGGCTTCGTAAAAAGGTAGTGTAAGGACTTTAACGACCCTTTCATCACAAAGACACTTTACTGTGCTTTTGTGCGTTCAGGTCTCGAATACGCCAGCCCTGTGTGGTCTCCTTATTATGATGTTCGTAAGAATAAAATTGAATCTGTACAGCAAAGATTTTTAAGATTTGCTCTTAAGGGTCTCCCCTGGTCAGACCCAATATGTCTGCTTCCATATCTTGAGCGACTGCAACTGCTTTCACTGGATTCACTCGAAGTTAGGCGATTTATTCATAGTGCTGCAGTTGCAGTCAAACTAATTTCAGGCGAAATTTACTCCCCTGTTTTGCTAAGAGCTCTCCGCATCAAGATTCCTTATTGACCATTGGGAGACTACGCACTATTCGTTATTCCGTTTCATCGAACGAATTACGGCCAGCACGAGCCGATGCCCGCTATTTCACGGGCTTTAAACGCTAACTATAGCCATATTGATTTTAATCTTAATATTACCCAGATAAAGTCAGCTTTGTTGAAATAATAGAAATAAATAAAATTATAATATGTATAATAACAATTAAGAAAATAACTTATGAATGCTGTAATATTTCATTTAGAGTAATCATTTGTTGATGAACATAGAGCTTATAACGAGGTCTCTCATGGGACTAATTCTGGAGTACTCGCCCAACTATTAAAAGTCCCTTGATTAACCCTGGAGTACTCTCCAGGGACTTCCTTTTTGGAAGAGCGTGTCCTTTGAAATCTGATCTCTACTGTACTCACAAGGAATCATTTAAGGGCTCACATATACCTGAAATTTAAAAAAAAAATTCCCTACAGATTTTCATTTGTTATACTTTTAAGAAAAAAAAATGTTTTTTCACCATACACCTAACCTTTATAATAATTTATCAAAGTTGCTCGGTTTTCAGCGCGGACAGGAGTACGTGAGCTCTTAAAAACTATTGTTCTTTAGAAATACTATATCACCTCGCCTTCCTCTTCTTTTCTCCTCCTTTTTTTCGTTGCAATCTGATTTTAAGTCTAAGTGCAGTGGAATTATTTAAAAATCATACTATAGTCACGGTCGTTGCAAAGCAATTGTAAGATACTCTAGATGGCAGGCGAAAAATCCTCATCTTTAGTCCTGCACGTGGGCGTCTGCTGGTAATGATTAGTCGGCTGGATTAGGTTTCCTCACGATTACTCAGCCAAGACTTACACACATGCTTTCAATCGTGTGCTGTGGACATTAAGATCGAGGTACCCAACTGGGTTGAGCTAGTCGGTTCAGCGACTGGGAGAAAGAGCAGTACGAGAAAGCAAAGGGTATTGCGTCTGACGAAGGCTTTACAAAGTATTTAGCCGACTGTAAGGCAAGGGCAGTCACCTTAGCGGCAAGCGCGGAGGCATCAGTTTCGCAAATAGAGAAATCTGTAGGGAAGCAGCCAGTGACCGAAGCCCAGGCATGGAAGCTGAGGTAGAGCAAGTGGTTAAGGCCGGACCTTCGGGAATAAGCCTCGGGGGGTGGAGCAAGGTGGTAAGGGAGTCCAATGCAGGACCCATGGAAATGGTGACTGGGACTACTGTCGCATCATCTAAGGGAAAAGCAGAGGAAAAAAGGGAGGACTTGAGGGCGAAACGGAGTAAGTCGAAAGATGCAGTAACAGTGAGGGAAACGAAGAAGGCCAAGGCCTCTATGTCGACCCAAGCAACCGCTGTAGAGGACAAGCTTCGTAACGCTCTTGGCAACGAACAGGAACCAAGTGGTCGACTCCAGATGGACCAGTGGCTTCAGGTGAAGGGCCGGATTCTCGATGCGATTTTGGCTCAATATCTTTCGGGGGCGCCCGATCTTCAGCTAAATGGAGCTGGCTGGGATGGGGGCCACAAGGTGATAGCATGTGGAAATGAAGCATCCAAAGGACTCATATCGAGTATGGTTGCTAGTCTGGGGAAATATGGGAAGTGGCCAAGCTTAACCCTAGAACCGTGCCCACAAAAAAATTGACTTATCGTGTCCTGGGGCACTCAGTGCCCCAGTATGCATTTCATACAAAATGTATAGGTGGTGTGTTGAAAATACGCTTATTTCTTTGGTAATTAGCGTTCTTGATTTTCGCAGGCTTCTATGAGTTTGGAAAAAGAAGAGAAAATAAAAAATTGTCTCTATTTTCAAAAAATTAATTAAGTGTATATAAAAAAATAAAATAATAATGGAAATGAATGAAAAAAAAAATCGAAATTCAAAATATTAAATTGTTCACTAGTCTCAAAAAAGCATCCATTTCCACTCAAAACAAAACAAAATTATCACAAAATAAAATTATCACAAAATACTCAAGTAACTATCACTTGAAATTTCATCGACAACTAAATGTATTCAACTGATTTTTATTCAAAGGATCTATATACGCATATTGACGAAATCGCCTTGTTTTGTTTACATATTTATTTTTGTTTATACATCTATCAAATGCATGTATTCAAATGTTTTGTTTTCAAATGGTCAATGTACGTATGTTCTGGGGCACTGCGTGCCCCAGAACACGAAATTGACCTTTTTTCTGCGTTTACATATTTAGCAAATAAAACACAAAATAACCAGTTCGATTCTTTTGTTTATGCATTTGTGCATAACATATGTTTCAAAATATTGTGCATTCAGATGATGTTATAGAACTAGAAAGTCTCTAATTTACCGTTTGAAATTAGCTAGGGGCACTCTGTGCCCCAAAGACGGTTCTAGGGTTAAGGTGGTTTCTACAGCGGAATTGGCTAAGTACGTTCTGCCGAAGGCCTGGGTTTGGATCCCGAGATCATTCTTGAATGAGGAGAAGGTACTAGATCTTCTCCGCTTTCAAAACAGGGAGCTAAAGGCGGAAAATTTGAAGGTACTAAAGGTGTTACTGAAGCAGGAGTTTGGCCAACACTACCTTTTATCACTCAGCAGAAAGTCATTGCCATATCTAGAGACCTGCAAGGGTTTGGTGCCATTCGGTCTAGGCAGGGTGATGGTCAAGCCAGCCCAACAGAGGAAGGGTATTGAGGAGGTTGTACCTACTGATGTTGGAGGTGTAGCGTACTCAGGTTCATTTACAAGAGCATGAAATGATTGGACTGGACCGCTATTTTGAAACCACGTCCACGTTTTATAATAACTTTCACTGCGTGTTACTTAATGTGATTAGGGGTCACCACTGTAGGATTTAGGGTAGAACCTGGGAATACTGGGGATTTATTAATTAGTCGGAAGATGTTTCTTTCTAAAACGTTTATTAACAACTAACTTAATAACTAAGACTTACTCCTAGCTAAACTACTGGTAAATAATTTTTCATTCGATTATATACTAAGTGCACTTTACATTCGATGCCGCGATTTTGTACACACATTCTTAATCGCTTCCATTAACAAGCCAATAATCGGCGCAGATTTCCTGGAGAAATTTAATATTTTGGTCGACTTAAGAAATAAAAAGCTTATCGACTCAACCACTAAATTAATTTCAAGTATCAATTCAACTAAAGCTGATACCCCGACTCCACTGAATTTCAGTGTTGAGAATGAGTTCGGGTCTATATTAAAGAAATTTTCAGCACCTATAAAGCACGCAGTGCAGCACCATATAGTGACTCAAGGACCACTGCCGTGCTATCGTCCAAGAAGGCTCAACCCTCCGAGACATAAAATTGCCAAATTCGAATTCGAACACATGTTGGAAATTGGGATTTGCAGACCCTCAGATTCACCGGCATCATCACCACTACATATCGTACCAAAATCGGATGGTAAAGATTGGCGTCCGTGTGGGGACTACCATCGACTAAACTCAATTACAGTACCAGGCAGGTATCCGGTCGCCCATATTCAAAATTTCTCCATGTTTTTAGGTGGTTGCCGGATTTTCTCTAAAATTGATTTGGTGCGTGCGTACCTGTGGCTCCAGAGGACATTCATAAGACAGCCATTACCACACCGTTCGGTCTTTTTGAGTTTACGCGTATGCCATTTGGCTTAAAAATTGCAGCTCAAACCTTCCAGAGGTTCATAAACCAGGTAACCAACGGTTTGAATTTCGTTTTTGTCTTTTGTCATACCGTGTCCAGTAAAGGTGTGGTGCCAATGCAAGAGAAGGTAGAGGCTATTGCTAATTTACCTGTACCTTCATTCGTTAAACAAATTCAGCGATTCGTGGGTATGGTAAACTACTAAAACCGTTTTATACCCGACTTAGCCAAACTTTTAGCTCCAATTCACGGTCATGTCGCTGAACTCCAGAAACAAAAACGCTCGAAAAAGCCATTTACCTGGACAGAAGAATGTCAAGAAAGTTTTGAGCAAGTTAAATCCGCTCTTGCAAAAGCAACTCTCTTAACGCATCCAATTGAAGACGCATCGTACAGCCTCACTACGGACGCATCAAATGTAGCCGTTGGGGCAGTTCTTCAACAATATCACTCGGGGAAATGGCAACCCCTCGCATTCTTCTCAAAAAAACTTTCGCCAACAGAAGTTAAGTATTCTGCCTTTGACAGAGAACTTCTGGCAATCTACCTGTCTATCAAACATTTCCGCTATTTTGTGGAAGGCCGGAATTTCACAGTCTTTACTGACCACAAGCCGTTGGTGATGGCAATACCATCAAAAACGAAACGCTCTCCCCGTCAAACACGCCATTTGGATTTTATATCGCAATTTACGACGGATATAAAGCACATCAGTGGCAAATTGAACCATGTAGCGGATGTTCTATCCCGTATTGACAACATGGATATTCATGTATTGACGGTAAATCTCAATGATTTAACCGATAGGCAAACGGCGGACGAAGAACTAAAGACAATTTCAGACAACATTAACTCGTCTCAATCAAACTACAAATTGGAACTAATTGCTCTTCCTTTTTGTCAAAACAAGGTCTGGTGCGAAACTAGTACTTGTATAAACCGACCTTATGTTCCAAAAGAACTTCGAAAAAAAGTTTTCGAGTTGATCCACAATTTGTCACACCCCGGGATCAGAGGAACTCGTAAACTCCTGACTGAGAAATATTTTTGGCCATCGATGAACAAAGATTCGAATGATTGGGCCAAATCTTGTATTGGATGCCAAAAGTCTAAAGTCCATCGCCACACTCGAACACAGTTTGGGCACATCCCATTGCCTTCACAGAGATTCGAGCATGTACATATTGACATTGTCGGACCTCTTCCTCCATCAAACGGTCATTCATACATACTAACACTAATAGACCGATTTACCAGATGGCCGGAAGCATACGCTATGAAGGACATGTCTACTTTAACAATCGCCGAGACGCTGGTACAGCAATACATACCACGTTTTGGCGTACCAAAAGAGATCACAATGGACCAAGGGAGTCAATTTAGGTCAAAACTCTTTTCGGATTTGAAAAACTTGCTAGGATCTCACCGTATTCACACAACTGCTTACCATCCGCAGGCTAATGGTTTAGTCGAACGTTTCCATAGGCACATGAAAGCAACTTTGATGGCCAGGGAAAACGTGAAAAATTGGTACACGGAGCTACCACTAGTTTTATTAGGTATCCGTACTACTCCAAGAACCGACTTACAGTGTTCACCGGCAGACCTGGTCTACGGTCAAAGCCTCAGAGTACCTGGCGAATTTATTGTCCCAAATCCAAATTCCCCAGACCCAGATCAGCATGATTTCGTAAAACAATTAAGGCAATCAATGCAAAAAATCAGGCCAACTGATACGCGCATCAATTTGCAGAAAAATTTCCATTTTCCAAAAGAGTTAGACACCTGTGAATTCGTTTTCGTGAGAGTCGATAAAGTTAAACCAGGGTTAAGCACTCCTTATGAAGGACCATACCAGGTAATTCGACGGTTTCGAAAGCAATTCGTTCTAAATGTGAATGGAAAGAACTCAACAATCTCCATTGACAGGTTGAAACCCGCATATGTCCTTACCGAACAAACATAATATGAACTTTGAAATTGTAGCACCCTCTTTATTAATATCGCTTCGCTGGAAGGGGAGTGTGTAGCGTACTCAGGTTCATTTCCAAGAGCATGAAATGATTGGACTGGACCGCTATTTTGAATCGGTAAATCGCAAAATATAAAATTTAAAATCGAAAACGAGTACGCCCAAAATGTCGCAAACAATATAAAATAAAATTTAAAATCGTTCACCTATTGTACAAAATAGGATTTAAATTTGTTCATCTATTGCTTAACAATAGAGCGACCCTTTACGGTAAATGTATAGCGCGCGGCATCGAATGTAAAGTGCACTTAGTATATAATCGAATGAAATATTATTTACCAGTAGTTTAGCTAGGAGTAAGTTTTAGTTTTTAAGTTAGTTGTTAATAAACGTTTTAGAAAGAAACATCTTCCGACTAATTAATAAATCCCCAGTATTTTCCAGGTTCTACCCTAAATCCTACAGAGGTGATTCAGATAAACCTCCACCATAGTAAGGTGGCAACCGCTTGCATGCTAATTCAGGAGCCTTGGGTGAATTGCAAGTGACTCGGACTCCGGAATTATAAGCTTCACTACAGAAAATGCGAGGGTAAACCAAGGGCATATTAATAAAAAGCAAGTTTAATGCATTTTTGTTAAATAATTAAAGCAATGAAGATTTAACGGCGATACAATTAGAAAGGGAAAGGGGTAAGCCGATCTGTCTGGCGTCACCTTATGACGGCGACGAAGTTCCAGCAGAATTAGTACGGCTTCTCGCGCGACGCAATAAATTTTTTTTTTTTTAATAAATGCGTTATTTTGTTATAATAATTCTATACAATAATTAATTATTTCCACTACTCCCCCTTCTAAGCAAATATCCTTGTGGTAGGGGTGAGGAGTCTTATCAAATCAAATACATATATACACGTTTTGTGTGAAGTATGTAATTGGTAATCAATTCAATTCAATTCAATTTAAATATTAAAGGTAAATTCAAGTTACTTTCACTTTAATATCATTAATTGCAATAATTAAAGAATATTACTAAGTTCAACTGTAGTATAATTGTTTAATATATTTTTTAAACTATATTACATTCTCGCTTCTTTTTATATGAACTGGAAGTTCGTTAAATAATTTGCGACCGTGGTAATAATAGTGCCTTTGACCAGCTGTTGTTTGTCTAAGATCTATTTTGATGATACCGCTGCGGGTTGTGCCTGTATTTATTTGCAAATGTTGACCTTCTATTTCTTTATAGGTTTGTATAGTAGAGATTAAATCAAATATTTTTCTAATGGGGAGTACATCTAAGATGGGATAAAGCTCAGAAGTTGGGAAAGTCCGTTCTTTTTTCAAAAGAATTTTGAGCAGTGTTTTTGTATGATTTGTAGGGGTTTCAAAATGTCCCACTTCATCAGGTGATCAAAAATGATTCCTAGATATTTTATATTTGATACTCTTTGTAGATGGTCGCAACAGCAAACCCGGGTGCATTCACTGGAGTGAATTTTAATATTCAGACTATCTGGCTGTCCTTTCTGTATAAGGGAAAATGGCAAGTAACAGGATTTAGCAGAATTTAGAGTCAGATAGTTGAAATTTAGCCAATTCTTCATTTCACACAAACCATGATTTACTTTAACTTCCACATCTTTCCGGGACTCACCCTCGAAGTATAACACTGTGTCGTCTGCGTATGATATCATCTTTCCCAAAATAGGTTGGTTATGAATGTCATTGATATATATTAAGAATATAATTGGACCCAAGACAGTCCCTTGAGGCACTCCGTGACAGAAAGTTTCACGGTTTTTACTGATAATGTCATTGATTTTAACATACTGCGATCTGTCTTTTAGGTAACTTGAGATCCAGATAACCCAAATTTTATTTATACCAGTCTCGGTATTTTTTTTTATTAATTTATCGTGTGGCATTGCGTCAAATGCCTTTGCCAAGTCTAGGAAAACTGCACATCCTTTTTTCCCTTTATACAGGGAGGAACTTATTAAGCTAGTAAATAGGGCTATAGCGTCATGGGTACTACGTCCAGCTCGAAAACCAAATTGACTATCATTTAGAATCTTATGTGATTCGAAATAATAAATTAGCCTCTTTTTTGCGACCTTCTCAATCATTTTACCGATATTAGATATTACAGATATGGGTCTGTAATTATTGATGGCATTTATCTCCAGCTTTGTATATTGGGGTTACTAGAGCTGGCATGTAAATGTCGGGAAATACGCCATTTGATAGACTTAGATTAAGCAAGTGGGTGAGAGGCTTAGAGATTGACTCTCTTATACATTTTAAACATGCAATTGAAACGCCATCAAAACCTGGACAAGTACCATCCTTCATTTGATCGATTATTGTGCTTACTTCCGCTTCGGTTGTGTATTCTTTTTGTAGGACTGTTGTTTGAAGAGGTGGAGCCGATATAGTTGATAGTTCTGTGGCCGTGTTAATTATTTTTGAAGCTAAATTTTTCCCCACATTTGGAAACTAGTTATTAAAAATGTTGGCCATTTCCTGTGGGTCATCCTGTGCGGAAAGTCTTTGATGGTTATGCACTATTTCCGCTACGGATCCAGGGGTGAGATTACGGAGCTTGGTTCGAGTGTTTGTTTCGAGTTTGAAATAAAAATGGCATTACCGAACTCGGTTTCGACCTAGATAACTTTGGTTCAAGGTTTTGCTTCGAGTTCGAAAAAATAGTTGGCATTCTGTACTTTGTTTCGACCTGTCTTATGAGATTGATACGAGCGAATTTTGGTCGGTAACTACTTGGCTGTCGAGTACAAGCTTAAAATACCTTCAACGATGTAATTTTTCGTATATTTCTTTGTATTATTTGTTCTAATACTTGAAATATTGAAATCGTAGGGATGCAGGAGACAATAAAATTGTTCAGACAATAAACAAGCAGCAATGTGAAGTAATGGTGTGCTTCATGAAAAATCACGAAGACCTAGCCAAAGGAATTTTGAAATATGTGCACGGTACGTAAATTTCAAAGGAGTTATGGCAGACGTTGAAAACTTCCCTTAAAGATTGCCTGTGAAAAAAGTGCTTGAATGGGAAGGAATACAAAACTTAAGTTTATGCTCAAAAGTTGAAATCATAAAGTTGAAACTTAGGCAGTTTTATGAACTATACATCATAATTTAAGATTTTCAAGTTAACAAGTTATTCGAAAGCTACAGTCGAATATATCAACAAAAAAATTAAGAACTCTTAAAATTTGGTGTGTTAAAATGAAACCGTCTGAAATACTAAATTTTGAAATGAAATGTGTGTGGCTCGAATGTTAGGCTATAAGAAGTAAATTTTTTGTTACACAGTAAGTATGAAGCGTGAGAGGGTACGTACAAAGTGTTTAATTTGTATGCCGTGCATTTGCCGAAGGTCGGAGGACTTAAAAACGTTCCCAACATCAAATTTTAAAAGTTAAGTTAAGCCTAGTACTAATGTTAAAAACCGAACGCTTCCAAACGAAAAAACCGACCGTTTAAAGACGCAAGTGGAAGCTTAGTTCAAGTTTAGACGTGAACGACACCAGTTGAAAAAGAAACCAATAAAAACGAAACGCGACGCGAATTTAACCTTTGAATAAATATAATATTAAAATTAGTCAGTGTGTTTTACTTTATTATTTTAATAATTAAGTATTGTGATTGATTTTTTAAAAAAAAAAATTTGCTACCCTCAAAATTTTTATTTTCACATTTCATAACTAGTAGACGCGAAAAAAGCAATAAAAATTTTCAGTCCGTCTGTCCGCCGTACGCCGTACGCCGTACGCAAGATCGTTTGGAGGCTCGTAGCTGCCAAACGCTTTGAGATATTAAATTGAAATTTTTTTAACAAATAGACGGGGTAGGCGCCTTGAAGTGACCAAATTTTTAGGGGTGGGGGTGTGAGGGGGAAGGAGGAGGAAGTGTTTTAGACCGAAAATTTTGGTTTCCAGATCTCAGTAACCCCTTATGTTAGGAAGCTAAAACTTGGAATTTCTATAGAGCTCTGGTAGTAGACCCATTTGCAGAAAAATTGTCAATATTGATCAAGGGGTGTGGGAGTGGGGGGAAATGTAATGCGTCCGAAACCCAAAAAAGGTGAGATAGACACATTCTAAAATCCATATCTCCTAAACCGTTAATGGCACACTATTCAAACTTAAAACATATTTGTAGCTATACTAGGAGAACAGAATGATGAAAAATTTTGGGTGGGGGAAGTTGTGTATGGGGGTGGGGGGTGAAAAACTTAAGATTACGATATCTCATGAACCAATTGCTCTAGAAAAATAAAATTTGGTTTGGGTGTAAAGGTTGACAAAGAAAGATTGATCAAAGTAAAATTTTTTAAGTGGGAGGTGGAGCATAGAAGTGGAGGGGATGAGAATTTTTCAAATCAAACACATTTCATATCTCAAGAACAGTTTAAGATAGATGCTTAGAATTTTTACAAGAAGTAGCGCTAATTAAACCCTAGTAGGGAAAAAAGTTTTGAGGTTGTGGGTGAAGAGGGGGCGGGTGGGGGAGGGTGAAAAGGAAAAAGTTCCGATGCTTATATCTTGATAACCTGTAACGATATAAGCCTTAAACTTGGTATTTAGATAGAGCTATTGTTGCGGAATGTTGGAAAAATAAATTTTTTTTAGGGGTAGTATGCTACGGGAGTAGGGGGTGTTTTTCCTAACTATTAAACGGTTCATGCTAGAAAGTTGAAACTCGGTGTGTATATGTAAATCAACTAGAAAAGTAATTCTGATAAAAAAAAATTTGAATATTCATTGGCGTTCAGAAAGCGGGGCAAAAAAAATTATTTGTAAATATAATAAATGTAAAATGCATATATTTTCACGATTTTCGTCATATCTACTAAGTCTTTCCAAATATTGAATTCATTTTTATTCTACGGATTCTTCGTATGAATACCTAGAATGTGTTTTCAAGGTTCTTTGAAATTCGACCCCTAAGGGTAGTGTGGTACAAGTGGGGGTGTTTTTCCTATATATGGAACGGCTTAAGGTACAATGTTGAAACTCGGTGTGTATATGTAAATCAACTAGAAAAGTAATTGTGATAAAAAAAAATTTGAATATTCATTGGCGTTTAGAAAGGGGGGCAAAAAAAATTATTTGTAAATATAATAGATATAAAATTCATTTATTTTCACGATTTTCGTCATATCTACTAGGTCTCTCCAAATATTGAATTCATTTTTATTCTACGGATTCTTCGTATGAATACCTAGAATGTGATTTCACGGTTTTTTGAAATTCGACCCCTAAGGGTAGTGTGGTACAAGTGAAGGTGTTTTTCCTATATATGGAACGGCTTAAGCTACAATGTTGAAACTCGGTGTGTATATGTAAATCAACTAGAAAGGTAATTGTGATAAAAAAAAATTTGAATATTCATTGGCGTTTAGAAGGGGGGGGGGGGCAAAAAAAAATATTTGTAAATATAATAAATATAAAATGCAAATATTTTCTCGATTTTCGTCATATCTACTAGGTCTTTCCAAATATTGAATTCATTTTTATTCTACTGATTCTTCGTATGAATACCTAGAAAGAAATTTCAAGGTTTTTTGAAATTCGACCCCTAAGGGTAGTGTGGTACAAGTGGGGGTATTTTTCCTATATATGGAACGGCTTGAGCTACAATGTTGAAACTCGGTGTGTATATGTAAATCAACTAGAAAAGTAATAGTGATAAAAAAAATTTGAATATTCATTGGCGTTCAGAAGGGGGGGGGGGGCAAAAATAAATATTTGCAAATATAATAAATATAAAATGCATATATTTTCACGATTTTCGTCATATCTACTAGGTGTTTCCAAATATTGAATTCATTTTTATTCTACGGATTCTTCGTATGAATACCTAGAATGTGTTTTCAAGGTTTTTTGAAATTCGACCCCTAAGGGTAGTGTGGTACAAGTGGTAGGTGTTTTTCCTATATATAGAACGGCTTAATACAATGTTGAAACTCGGTGTGTATATCTAAATCAACAAAAAAAATAATTTTGAATAAAAAAAAAGGATATCTATTGGCGTTCAGAAGGGTGCAAAAAAAATTATCTGTGAAAATAGAATGCATATTTTCCCACGATTTTCGACATATCTACTACCTCGTCCCAAATAATGAATTTAATTTTATTCTATGTATTCTCCATATGAATACCAAGACAGTGTTTTCAAGATTTTCTGAAAATTGACCAATAAGGGGGTGTAAAGTGATTGTGTACTTTTTCATTAACTATTCCATATCTCTCAGATCCAATCAGATTTTCACTTCCATGATCATGTTCTTTTTGATAGGTTTTCAGTCACATAGTAGCCTACACCGCATTTCAGAATTAAACGCGTTCCTTACTTCTGCCGGAAAAATAATAAAGTTACGCCCAGATTGTTGGCAGATTTTTTATTTGCCGCTACATTGTTTTTTATTTGCCGCTACATTGTTTTATTTGCCGCTACATTGTTTTTTATTGTTAAAAGTAGTGCCGTGAAAACTTGCAGACAAGTCGTAAGTCTTTTGCCAGTCGTCCATCGTACGTGCCGGGACAATGCCGAAAAGAAGGACAAGAAAAAGGGATGCTGACGCCGACGCAGAAGCCCTCGGAGATGAAGAAGCACATCCGGAATCTGCCGCCAGCACTCCTTTTAGACGAGTGCCACTTGGTCAAATTAATGACCAAATGACAGCAATCATGTCGGGTATGTCGGCTCTTCAAAAGGCGCTTGAAGACATTCGACGCGAAACAACCGCAAATATGGCGGATTTGCGTGTCGAAATCTCATTAAAGGTCGGCGAAGCATCAGGCGCTCCGCTAACGCAACCAGTAGACGCCCCATATGTACCGCAACCCACGCTACGCACAGGCATACAAATTCCCGCATGGACCAAACAGACGCTGCCGTGTATGAGTAGAACGCTACCTACACAACCGCCATCAGAATTTTCCGAGCCTAAAACGACGCTGCCGTGTATGAGTAGAACGCTACCTACACAACCACCATTATATTCTGCCGAGCCAAGTGCGACATTATCGGGTGTGAGTAAGCCAGTACCGCCGTTATATACAACTTCACCGACGTCATATACATTCCCGACGATAATGCAGCCTACTGCAGAACCCGCACAAAACGTCAATTGCGGACTGTCATACAATATGCCCGAACGTCAACAACTTTTCGATTTGCCGAAATTTGATGGCAAACCGTAAGAGTGGCCGTTATTTAAGCCTTCGTTTATTGACAGTACACGGGAGTTCAATTACGCGAATCGACAAAACTTAATAAGACTAAACAAAGCTTTATACGGTGCCGCGAAAAGTGCGGTAGTATCGTTATTGATCTTTCCGGACAACGTACCACAAGGGCTGCAAGAACTAGAGTTTAATTTCGGTCGTCCTGACATTCTCGTGCGTTCGCAAATTGAGAAAGTGAATCAAATACCCGCGATGAGTGAAGCGCGCATTGACGAAGTGCTAGCCCTGTCTAATCAGCTCCGAAATATGGTGGCACTCTTTAGATCTGCCGGGTGTGAACATCATTTGATGAATGGCACTTTATTGGATGAGCTAGTTCGCAAATTGCCTCCGTCCAAGCAGTACGAGTGGGCTAGATACGCTGTTTGCCTGCCGTCCTTCCCAACTGTGGACAAATTCGCAGAATAGCTAAGACAAATGTCGTCAGTGTAATGCAAACAAATGCTGCAAACGACACGTCAACAGCCGGAGAAGCCTGTATCGACATCGCGCAGAATACTGCATAGTTCCAGTAACTCGGCACCACCACAACGTCTTGTCTACACTGCGACCAGCAACATGTTCTCGAGGATTGCAAGACATTTGTGGCTCTGTCAACCGACGACAAGTGGAAAATCGTAAAGAGTAAGCATTTATGTTTTAGCTGCCTTCGAAGAGGCCACAATCTCTTTAGTTGTCGAAAAAAGCAACGTTGTTCTGTAAACGGATGTCAACGAATGCATCACTAGATATTGCATAATAATGACATAGACTCGCCCAGACCAATTCAGTCTAATTCTGACGCCCACGTATTGAATTGTCGCCCAAATGTTGAAGACGTCACCCTATTCAAAGAGGTACCGGTTGTTCTGTCTGGACCTTCGGGAAGTGTTAAGGTATATGCCATGTTGGACGAGGGCTCATCAATATCTTTAATTGAAGCCGATATTGCCTGCAAATTAGGACTAAATGGACTGGAATTTCCACTCACATTGCAGTGGTTTGGAAACGAACGGAAAACAGAGCGTCGAAATTGGAGGAGAATACATTTCGGCACCAACCTTTACTCTAAAGGGAGTGCACACTATCGTTAGTTTGAACCTGCCCGCCCAAACCCTGCGTAAGGAGAAGTACAAGAATATGTCAGCGTTACCGATTTCAAACTATTATCAAGTCCAACCAAAAATTTTACTGGGACTGGATAACGCCTTCCTGGGAGTCAGCGAAAGAGTCGTTGAGAACGGATGCCATCAGCCAATTGCCATAAAAACCAAACTAGGATGGATTGCCTATGGGCCGCCATAATGCCAAATGGAGCCGTTATAAATAAAACATACGTGGATGACTTAGTAGTGAGTTTTCATGATGAAAATGCAGGAGAAGCCACCGTTAAAGAAGCCATCAAAATAAATTCAAAAGCTGGTTTTGTTCTTCGAAATTTCGTCTCGAATAGTCAGCGACTGCAAAATGTATTGAATAAAGACGAAACTAACGGCCAACGAGGATAATAAATTTGGATCGAGGAACGACAACAGAAAAAGTATTGAGGTTATTTTGGAATACTACAGACGACACCCTTCAATACAGTTTTAAATTTCACAAAATATCACGAGAAGTTGGAGAAATGTCGACCCCCAACAAATAGAGAACTTCTGGGAATTATAATGTCCGTATACGATCCCTTTGGCATATTAGCCAACTATACGACCTACTCAAAATTGATCATGAGAGCGACATGGAAAGCAGATATCGGTTGGGATGATCCACTGCCGGACCCCCTGAATGAACAATGGAAAGCTTGGTGGACACGTTTTCAAGATGTTAGGCATTTTTCCGTACCAAGATGTTATTCGACGCAGTTCTTCGAACCAGAAAACATTCAACTACATCTATTTGCCGACGCCAGCTCCAGTGCCTAGGCCGCGGTCGCCTATTTGAGGTGTCAAAAGGGAAAACAGATTCACATCGCTCTCGTCGCCGCCAAGAGCAGATGTGCTCCAATAAAGGGAATGACCATTCCGAGACTAGAACTAGAAGCAGCTACTTTGGGATGCCGTCTTTCGGAGTCAATAAGAAAATGCTTGGAAGTCAAACTAATGGATATCATTTTTTGGGGTGACAATAAAACCGTCATACAATGGATACATTCGACAACCAGGCAATACAAACAGTTTGTTTCTTGTCGAATAGCAGAAATTTTATCAGTCTCAACGCCTAGTCAGTGGAAATGGTTATCAAGTTAATTGAATGTCGCTGATGAAGCTACTAGGGCCACGCTACCGACGAGTGCTGATAGCAGTTCCAAGTGGATAAAAGGACCGGAATTTCTAAGATATGATAAGGAATTGTGGCCTACAGGAATCATCGATACTCCGGACGACTACACTGTGGAAGATATTGTCAAGCCATTCCTGCTGATAAAAACGAAATCCAAATTAATAATTGAATACACGAGATACTCTTCGTATATGAAACGGATTACAGCTTGGATATTACGATTTATACATAATGTGAAAAATGTAAGCCACCGCCTTGCAGACGAATTGACAGCAAGCGAAATTTCGTATACGGAACATGTAATTTGCCGCGAAGTTCAGTCTACGTGCTTTATGAAAGAAGTTTCTGCCTTAGTGGGCAAAGAATGTGTCTCAAAAACCAGCGACATATTTCAACTGACGCCATATTTGGATCAGGATGGAGTTATGAGGGTGAAAGGACGAATCGACGCTGCCAGCTGTTTGCCTTTCAGTGCTCGAAATCCAATAATATTACCGCAGGATCACTATATCACCAGCCTTATCGTGAGTTATCATCACATGAAACGTCATCACCAAAACGATCATCTGATCATCAACGAAATTCGCCAGAAATATTGGATTCCACGAATACGCTCTGTTCTGAAAAAAGGGAAGAAAGCTTGTTCAACTTGCCAATACTTAAAGGCAAAACCTCAAGCACCACTCATGGGACAATTGCCACCTGATCGTATCACGCCATATGTTCGTCCGTTCACCTATAGTGGAATGGACTATTGTGGGCCATTTTTAGTGGCTATAGGACGACGTCGAGAAAAGAAATGGGTTGCTCTTTTTACGTGCCTAACAACCCGTGCCGTACACATCGAGGTAGCAGACGATTTGTCAACGGACTCATTCCTTTTATGCCTAAGGAATTTCATGAATCGTCGAGGAACCCTTAACGCCGAACCATTTTCTTTTGGGTTGTTTAAACTCCACACAAACACCAAGTAACAACAATGAGAAAGTATGTCTGCGCAAGCAATGGCGCATAGCCCAAAACTTGAAGGATCGACTTTGGAAATGATGGATGCTTGAGTATCTGCCACGTCTTATATGCCGTCCGAAGTGGAGACAGGAAGTTACACCTTTGCGATCTGATCAGTTAGTCATCGTCTGCGATACTAATCAGCCACGGGGCCAGTGGCTCAAAGGACGAGTGACCCACGTATTCCCCGCTAAAGATGGACAAGTTCAAACAGCGGAAGTGATGACCCGTCAAGGACTTCTTCGACGTCCCGCAGTGAGGCTAGCCGCCTTAGAATATCGCGAATCCTCTTCGCAGAAGGATTCACCTGGGCCCGAGGATGTTAAAAACCGACCGTTTAAAGACGCAAGTGGAAGCTTAGTTCAAGTTTAGACATGAACGACACCAGTTGAAAAAGAAACCAATAAAAACGAAACGCAACGCGAATTTAACCTTTGAATAAATATAATATTAAAATTAGTCAGTGTGTTTTTTATTTGCCGCTACATTGTTTTTTATTTGCCGCTACATTGTTTTATTTGCCTCTACAACTAACTAGAAGCGAAACGAAATTTTCCATACAAATCTTATGTCCAAGCGAAAATTGTTAGTGGATTCTTCTAGTTAGTACTAGGCTTTAAGGTAGATTTTTGAACTGGAATTATTTTACGCTTCGGAGAAAGTTGATACAAAAATTGCATTTATTATTTAAAATTTTCAAGTTACAAGTAAATATAACACTAGAATTTCCCACCCACGAATTTTTTTCTAATAAAAATCTTAAATTTGAAACAATTTTCAATGTAGTAGTTCTCATTCATCAGCGTAAACCGAGGCGAGACTTGTTTTCACTTAAAAACAAACATTTTCACTATTTTTAATAAAATATCAACATTTTGACATTTCAAACTATTACCGAATTGGCGGATTCTTGTATATGCATAATGAGGTATCACCATTTTTCGAAGTCGTTTGAAATAGGTAATACCTAAACGAAGTCGTATCGAGTTCAACAGAGTTCGAAACAAACATCTCGAATCAAATTACGTAATCTCACCCAAACTTACTGTTCCTACCTATCGCAGAATTTATTGCTTTCGATACTAATTTTCCGTCATTACCTGCATGATATAATTTAGTTTTGAAATAGTCAGATTTAACTTTTTTTATTAAAATGGTCAGTTTATTTCTGAACTTTTTTAAATGGATTTTTAATTTCAAATTATTAGGGTCATTGGATAACTTCTTTCTGAGCTTGTCTCTAGTTCGTATGGAGTTAACTAAACCTTGTGTTATCCATGGTTTAATTTTATAGTTACGTGCACTTACACGCGATGCTAAAGCTGTACATTCTTTAAGTTTCGAAGTCAATATGTTATGAAACTCATTCGCACACTCATCAACATCGGCAAGTGACATTACATGGTCCCAATTTTTTGATTTAAATTTATCCTTTAATTGCATTAAGTTAAGGACTTCGAAGCGCGAGTTATTCGGATTAAGCTTGTATACTACGTCTATATTGAGAATAACTGCTATGCTATTCTCAGGCCCGGCCCTAGACTTTTCGGCGCCCGGTGCAGTATACACTTCGTCGCCCTAATCAATTTACATAACAAATTTTTCACTAAAAAAAAAACAAAAATATTTTACTTATTCACTTGTCGATTTTTCATACAAATTCATGTAACTTTTTCTCACGACCCACTCAACAGCTTTGAATCAAACTTTGTACACTTATTATTTTAGTAAATCCAATGCTAATGAATGAATTAATTTCAAAAATATTGAAAACTTGACATATAATGTTTGAAAATTTAAACATTTTTGATGTTTTTCAAACCTAAAAAAAGTATTTAGAATCAACTTTTTAAAAATTGCTTCATTCAGTATAAATACCAATACTATTCTATCTTTAACCAAAAAAAGTCATCTTGATGTCTCTTATCAGTTTCGAGAAAAGAAGCAAACTAAAATCTCTCCAAATTGAATTTTTTTATATATACATATTGTTAATACAAATCTCAAAGATGGCATTGGTTCTGTTTTCAAAACTTTCCTCTATTTTTTATCAGAGTATGCCATTTACTCGTTTGATTTAAACCCACTAATGTTATAAATAAAATTCAGACGAAGTTCGGTAGCGGCGGAAGGTCGGTGTCAAAATTTTAAAATTGTACCGAAACACACCGAAAAGTTTGCCCAACCGCTCGCCGTCGTAATTCTGTGTCCATCGATGTGTTGCGGTACAATTTTAAAAATTTTACAGGGAACTTCACCGCCGCTAGCGAAGTTCGTCTCAATTGTGTTTATACCATTACTTCTCTTTATCATTCATCCAAAACATTCATTCCCCTCTAGCAAAAATGACGTGTTTCCTATTTCCCCACATAATTCACCGAGGCGCATTCGCTCCATAACTATCTTTTTCTATTGTATAGAAATCATGTTCTGAGCTCTTTCAGCACACAATCAAATCAGCACCAGCGCTGCGGCGCGATGGAGCGGTGGCTCCAAATGAATCCGTACGAACGCAAAATCGTACTAGCTGATGAACGTATGAATGCAAAATTGGAATAGCAGATGATCGCACAAACGAAAAGCTGTACTAGTCGGTATCGTAGAGTGAGAATATCTTTAAGAGAAAAGATTCAATGTTTTGGTTCTTGAACAAGAATTGAAAGAGTGTTTTTTGAAAATGGAAAAATGGAAAAATGGAAAAATGGAAAAACCCTGCAAAATCTAGAATATGCATCGGAAAAAGTGTGGCAAATGTATTCAAGAAATCCTTTCTCTTAATTTCTAAGTATGTTTTAAATTTATAGCAAAATATTTGGAGATAATATGAACTAGCGCCTTCCTTAATTTGGCGCCCGGATTCAATGCGCAATTTGCACATATGGTAGGGCCGGCCCTGGCTATTCTGATCGGGGTGAGATTACGTAACTTGGTTCGAGTGTTTGTTTCGAGTTTGAAATAAAAATGGCATTACCGAACTCTGTTTCGACCTAGATAACTTTGGTTCAAGGTTTTGCTTCGAGTTCGAAAAAATAGTTGGCATTCTGTACTTTGTTTCGACCTGTCTTATGAGATTGATACGAGCGAATTTTGGTCGGTAACTACTTGGCTGTCGAGTACAAGCTTAAAATACCTTCAACGATGTAATTTTTCGTATATTTCTTTGTATTATTTGTTCTAATACTTGAAATATTGAAATCGTAGGGATGCAGGAGACAATAAAATTGTTCAGGCAATAAACAAGCAGCAATGTGAAGTAATGGTGTGCTTCATGAAAAATCACGAAGAACTAGCCAAAGGAATTTTGAAATATGTGCACGGTACGTAAATTTTAAAGGAGTTATGGGAGACGTTGAAAACTTCCCTTAAAGATTGCCTGTGAAAAAAGTGCATGAATGGAAAGGAATACAAAACTTAAGTTTATGCTCAAAAGCTGAAATCATAAAGTTCAAACTTAGGCAGTTTTATGAACTATTCATCATATATCAAGATTTTCAAGTTAACAAGTTATTCGAAAGCTACAGTCGAATATATCAACAAAAAAATTAAGAACTCTTAAAATTTGGTGTGTTAAAATGAAACCGTCTGAAATACTAAATTTTGAAATGAAATGTGTGTGGCTTGAATGTTAGGCTATAAGAAGTAAATTTTTTGTTACACAGTAAGTATGAAGCGTGAGAGGATACGTACAAAGTGTTTAATTTGTTTGCCGTGCATTTGCCGAAGGTCGGAGGACTTAAAAACGTTCCCAACATCAAATTTTCAAAGTTAAGCCTAGTACTAACTAGAAGTGAAATAAAATTTTCTATACAAATCTTTCGTCCGAGCGAAAATTGTTAGTGGATTCTTCTAGTTAGTACTAGGCTTTAAGGCAGATTTTTGAACTGGATTTATTTAACGCTTCGGAGAAAGTTGATACAAAAATTGCATTTATTATCTAAAATTTTCAAGTTACAAGTAAGTATAACACTACAATTTCCCACCCACGAACTTTTTTTTAATAAAAATCTTAAATTTGAAACCATTTTCAATGTAGTAATTCTCATTCATCATCGTAAAGACCGAGACTTGTTTTCACTTAAAAACAAACATTTTCACTATTTTTAATAAAATATCAACATTTTGGCATGTCAAATTATTGCCTAATAAAAATACTACTCTCTCTGGTACTCTTGTTAATAATTGAGATAAACCCATTTTCGTAAAGTAGACTTATATAATCTTCATTTGGATTTCTGAGGTCAATATTAATGTCACCTATGAGCATGACATTCTCATTTCTTTTCGCATATATGATTGAGTGTAGTGCATTGTTAAATTCATTGATATCGCTATTCGGGGATCTGTAAGCAGCGATGATTGACAAATGTTCAGATTTAGTAAGCGATAGATCTGCTACTAAGCATGTAGCACCGGGTAAGCTTATTTCAGTTACCACTGCATTTAAAGAAGACTTTGCGTACATTACAACGCCACTGTTTTGGTTGATAATCCTACGAGTGTGATGCTCCGGGTAATTTAAACATACGCAGATTTGTTAGGTTCCAGCACTCTGAGAGGACTATAACGTCGAAGCGTGTTTTGTACTCGTTTAGATGCAGTGTAAGATGATCAAAGTTCTTTTGTATACTGCGTATATTTGAATGGAAAACTGAAAAGGCACTGTCTCTACATTTCGATCGTATATCACTCAACGTATATAAACTCAACGGTAGAACAACATACGTGCTCCTCACATAGTGAAAGCGAATCGACCATGGATTCTAATTCATTGAACATTTTAAAAATGTGTAATTGTAGTTACCACATTGAAAAACACTATCGGTCCTATTACGAAACTCGAGTCAAGTGAGTAACTCACTCACATTTAAACTCGACTCGACAATTGGAAAGTCACTTCATTTCCAGTAGTCGAGTGAATTTGACATTTTTTACAAGTAAATACTCACTCGATCGGCTCTCATAATACGCAGTTCTCTTTACTCACGCTTTATTCTCGACTAAAAGTCGAATGAAACTCGACAAGTAGGCTGCCGGCGAGTTTCATATTCGCAGAATGTGCGTTTTTTGGTCGAGCGAGTTCTGTAAAAGGCCCGTTCATTAGATGGGACCTGGTCATCGGTTGTGATGCGAATGCACATCATACACAATGGGGAAGCACCGACACCAACGAGAGAGGTAAGTCACTTTTTGATTTTATATTGGGAACTTATCTAAGGATATGCAACCCAACTTTCATGATACGAAATCGGCAGGAGGTGTTAGACATTACTCTGGCCACGAACTCTAGAACACTTAGGGTTGATAAATGGAAGGTTTCTGATAAGCCGTCGTTCTCGGATCACTGCTGGATCCTATTTGAAATTTACTTTTACGCAACCCTAGGAAGGCGGATTGGGATAGGTTCAACCGAATCACGGAGCGGCAACTCTCATCGATCTCGCGTGAGCTGGATAATGGGGATGCTATTGAGGCAAGTGTGGGGACTTTAAATTCAATTCTGGTCACGGCTTTTGAGAAGTCCTGTCCCCTACTCAGGGCTGCAAAGAAGAAAGCCAACCCACCCTGGTGGAATGGCTAACTTAGAGAACTCAGGGAATCTTCTAGGAAGCTCTTCAATAAGGCGAAGCGGGATGGCAAAATGGAAGACTGGGACAGATATAAGGCTAGTCTCAGGGTTTTTAAATACAAGTTTAGGAAGTCTAAGCGTGGAAGAATTTCTGCATTTCAGTAGGAGAATATAGCGAAGTGTCTAGGCTCCGAAAAATTCTTTCTCAGATTCGAGTCCACCTAGCTATATTAGGTGGAGTGACGGGTCGTGAGACTTTGGAGCTCTTGATGACCACCAAAGAACTAGTGGAGACGACAAGCCACCGGTTTTGCATAAAGCGCTTTGAAGCCAAAAACACGATGAGAATTAAGACAAAACATGATCGATATATCAAATTGTTGTTATCTTAGCGTGTGAGTGAGTGAGACAGTACAGGTGCGCTATGTCAATTTGTTGTTGTTTTTCGTGCAAGTGAATTCGACGACGTCCGCCTTCAACTCAACCGCTGCTTGTCACCTCCAGTATATATATCTCTATGATGACCACTCACTTCCCGGGTAGTGCACTGGTTGACCCCTACTCTGTTAATAGGATGGTCAACTGTGGGAATAACTTGGTTGTATTGGAGGGCATCGTAGATCTCCTGGGAGAAGGGACGATCAAATATAAGTACATTTGCTCCCTTCAAATCACCAGGACCAGACGGCATTAGGCCTACCATACTGCAGAGAGCTTTTGGGGCGACTCTCAGCTGGTGTGATATCGAGGTGTGATATCGCCCCATCTGTGGTTCCTTGTAGTAAATGGGGTACTAGCGGAAATCGAAAGAAAGAGCATCAAAGTGGTGGCCTACGCGGATGATATAGTGATATTAGTTTACAGGAAATTTTTGGATACTCTTACGGACATTTTGGATTCGGCACACTGTACACTCGGAAAATAGGCCAAAAGATGCGGTCTGGGGGTAACGCTTGAAAAACTGAAGTGGTCTTATTCACTAGAAAGCACAGGATTCCGGAGTTCAGGCTACTAAGGCTTGACGGGGTCGAGCTGCAAGTATCGGAAAAAAGCAAAATATTTAGGTCTAGTCTTGGATAGGAAGCTCAATTGGAAAATGAATGACGGAGAGCGTATTAAAAAGGCTGATAATGCACTTTTAGCGTGTAAAACCTAGTATGGACGTACGGGGCACTAGTGTGGCGGAAAGCCACGGACAAAAAGTATATCCAGAGGGAGCTGAGTGGAGTGCAGCGCCTGTGTAATGATCACAGGAGCCCTGCGTACAACTCCAACAGCGGCATTGGTTGTACTGGTTGCGACAAACACGACGGCAAAACTATTGAGCTGTGGTCTCTTTAGGGAGAGGTTCGTAGGGCATAGCTAAATTTTTAGGGAATTTCTACACGGACCGATTGAGATATACACGGATACACCCTTCACGGTCGTATACCCAAGTAGGGAGGACTGGGAGAACACGGCAAGAGTGGGATCGGCGTCATCCAAATTGACGGAGGAGGGGGTTAGTCCACCGCCAAGCGGTTATCAGCGAGTGGGCCACAGACGCAGCGAACTCAAGGTGGGAGCAGCTGACGGGCTGCAGGATCTCTAAGGTATTCTGGCCAAGGCTGGACAAACTTAGGTTCAGGGAAATACTAGCATGAAATAGGTAAGGATTGCGGGTACTCATCGGAATACTAACGGGGCACTGCTTGCTAGGGAAACATGCCATGCGGATGGGGATAGCTGACTCTGACGTGTGTAGGTACTGCTTTGACTTATATGCTGAGGAGGATATTATCCACATTTTGTGAGAGAGTCAGGCGGCTGCAAGAAGGCGCTTGAAGTGGTTGGGCAGTCTCTACTTCGATAGTTTGGAAGATCTTAAATTGATAGGGTATGACAAAGTTGGTCAAATTCATTAGGGATTTGGGATGTTTTGGGGGTGATTAACTGGAAAGTTCCACGATTCTATTCGAAGGGATCACTATGGGCCGTCTTTTGGTGCCTAGTGAGCGCTGCAGCTCAGTGCGGCGCCCCTTCCTAAAAAACTAAAAACTTGCTAATATGCTCTAGATGAAATACTGAACTGATACTGGAGATAAAGTAGAATCAGAAGTGTATTTTCCTTTATTAAGGAAACTCATTTCGTTGCAACTAGGAACTAAAAGACAATATCATCAGTGTTCAATTTCATATATATTTTAATTTTGAAGGATTTTCACATGGAATGTGCAGGAAGGACTAACTCGATCTCTAGCATACTTGTTCTTTTACCTGCAACCATTTAATTAATTTGTATAAAATTTCAAATTCCTAGTTTTTACATTTAAAGCTATCGGAAAATAATCTTGAACACCTGTTTTAAGGAATTTTTGTTTAGAGCTACCCAAAAGAGTAGAATGATTTCACTGAGTGAAATTTCACTCAAAAATAACTTGTACAAAATTCTGAGTTTGAGGCTGAACGAATTCTTGAGATATAGTGAGTTCCGTTATTTGAGTGAAGACATTATTACAGGATATTGGTATGGCAGCTACACAAAAGACTAAGGGCCGTATTATTCACCTCGGATTATTTTCGCCTTATCTAGCTGATAACTTATCTGGGGTATTAAATTTAATCACTGATTAATTTCTCTGGTTGAAAAATTGTATTATTCACCTCTAGTTAGCAATTTAGTAGGCCGGTTAATTTTATCGGCTGGTTTTCCATTTTTCCATTATTTTTCCAATCAAACGTCAAAAATTGTATTAATTATTTACAGAATGTGACAAATTTCTTTTTTTGAATATAAAAATTTGTGTATTTCAGGAAAAATATCAATTATTGGCTGCAATTTTTTCGTGGTTGTGGACCTGGGAGCAGTACAAAGTGATTGGATTTCGGCAGTGCGAGCAGTCGATTGAAGGCTTGCATCTCCCAAATCCTTAGAGCTATTGCATTTAAGTTTATTGGTATGGTAGATTAAGTGGATCCCTTCAACTGATAAGTTTCTAATGAAGGAGTGAAGGGCGTGGGTGGAATGTTAGAAAAAAGACTTTGGTTTTAATATTTCAGGAACCACTTATGCTGGGTACCTGAAATTCGGAACTTACATAGATCTATGATAATGTATCCACTTGCTCGCTTAAATTTTATACAAGTGAAATGATTTGGAAGTTCTGAGAAAAACAATGTGTTCGAAACGCTTGAAAGCTTAGGTCGAAAAATTCTAAAATCCATATCTCCTGAACGGGTAATATCACAAAGTCGAAACTTGAAACATGCTAGACTAGGAACTAGGCTAAAAGATTGAAAATAATTTTGTTATAACGGTCAGTGGCGTGGGCGGTAGAAAACTTTGCATTGCAATGTCACACAAACCAATTGAACCAGAAACAGGAAATGTGTCTTATGTTTAAAGATGTACAATAGGACTTGACTGAAAGTATTTTTCAGCGAGACGATGGATAACTATTTTTTTCCTAAAAATCATATCTCATATCTCAAGAACTGTATAACATAGGATCTTACAATTAATACATGAGTTTGACCTAGCTGAAAATTGTAGGGAGTGTGTGTAAGGGGTGAGGGTGTAAAGCGGTGTAAAGGAAACAATTAAATTGGCTTTTTAAGTTGGAAACAGCAGCAACTGTATTTGTCGTCTCATATGTCGCTGTCGATTCGTTGTTCCATTTTCTATTTTGTCGTCATCTTCCTCAGAATCACTCCAATTTTCCCACAAATGAGTTTTTGTCATAACTTCAATCGTGAATAGTACAAAATTTGTCAAATCGTCGTTTAAATCTCTGGATATTGTAGAAAACTGGAAGTTGTTGACAAGTTAAATTTTTCCCTGGGTAACTCTGATCACTTGATTATAAACTCAGCGAAAAACTATAACCCGACGTGAATAATACCAAATCTCGGGGAAAACTGGAATTACCCAGACTTTAAAAATAACCCGACGTGAATAATACGGCCCTAAGTAATGAGATTTCTTTATGATAATTTTTTGACAGGATTTTTGAATAGCAGCCACTGGAAAGTCTTGTGGTATCTTGCATATTCATTCATTTAAATACAACATTTAAAAAGCCAATGTATACAAAATCAAGAAATGATAGCTGAAGGTGTTCCAAAGTTAATGGCCAATATTCTTTTAGCCAATATTCTTGAGCACGCAATGATTTTTGTATGGCAGCTACCCGAAATATTAAGACGATTTAGCCTTACAAATTTCGTGTTTTTGCAGTAAAGTGACTATATATCAACAACCAGGACGATAATGCTAAAACACGCTCAATAAACAATCTCCTAATAGAACTTTTCAAAACACTGAATAAACTAAAACTAAACACAAATTTATTGGTTCAAATCAGATATTTTTAAATTACGATTGCGTGATAGAATCCACACTTTCGATGTAAATTCTCAAAATAAATGGCGACTTGAAACATTAATATTCCTGGAAAAATATGAAACTCAAAAATTTTCTTCGTAATCCCATTTTTAACCATTTGGAGCAGTGGCGTGGCGTCCATGGAAGCAAGGGAAGCATTGCTTCCCTTACACTTTGCTGAAAAATAGTATATCTAAAATACGTTTTTCTAAACCATTTTTCCTTCAAGCCAATCTAATTTTATTTCAATACAGTCATTGTTAGCTTTAAGTTTCCAACCATTGTTGTAGAGACACAAGCCTAATCACAAACTATTACTACTAATGTACATGTAATCAAATGGTTCACGCGCAGAAAAATCGTAAAAAAAAAATTTTATTTCATACATTTTCACAGTCTAAATAAAAGTTCGTAAGAAACTACACGCGAAAATCGCACACAGCCGATTTGGCAGCACCACGGCAAGCGAACAGAAACTCAGAAAAACACCCCGCGGAAAAGCAATGCATGTATGTATGAGCGTTGAAGTCATTTCGCAGTAAACTCACTGCAAAGTCTCACACACGCTGCATGGTAGTATGGCTCGGTGGAAGCAATGCAGATTGTGCATCTCTTAGTACAATCTGCACGGGTCGTACTTCGTACAACACATTCTTGGCTGCAGCGGAGAAGCTTGCAGCGAGCAGAGATCTGATCAGAAATTGGTTCAACTGTACATATTTAATTTAGTTTTTAGATCACAGGAACCACTTATGGTATTGTTGCGAGCTAGGGGTTCGCCGGGATTACAAGTGAAACAAACAATTCGGTTAAAATAAAAATAAGTGATTTATTAATTCGCACTTTAATTCAGTTTTGCCATACAGTGCGAATAATTATTGTACGAATAATTTGTGTTAGTTAGTTTAATTCGTTTAATTTATTAATTCGCACTTAAATTCAATAACACGATTAAGTCTTCTAAATTTCAAAACGCTATAACTTTTTATTTCAGGGTTTGCGAGATTTGAAACATAGTTCAATATGTTTCAAAATATCGACAGATTTAAAGATAATTTTTTCTTTTTTTTTCAGGTTGTGGTCAAATGCAACAATAGTACTTTCACGCCCTTTCGCCTCATAGAGTCCTTCCCCTCTTCTAAGTTTTTGTAAAATCGGCAAAAATGCCCACGCCGATGGGAAATCGGCAATTTTCCAGCGGCCCCCCTCACATTTGATCGGACGCCGATGGAATTGCCACTTTGCTCCTTTGGTTCAACTCTACAGACGCCCTCAAAAATATATCCATCTCATTCATTCATGCAACAACAAAAATTATTTTTTTTCCTTCGTACAATAATTCGCACTGTATGGCTAAACTAGGATCACACTCTATCGTACGCTAGATATCGCTTCGACGTAATCCACAAATTACAACTGTGTCCCCAGTGAAGTGGAGCTTCTTTTATACCAGTTCGGTGGAAAGTCTAGGGTGTAGTAGAACTTTCCAGGAACTATGAAGGTTCATTCTGGAACCCTTTCGTTCGTTCGATCATTGGTTGGTTCTCGAAATATTTAGAAAGCTCGGTCTAGTCAGTCTGGTTGGTTGGTGTCTTTGATGCAGCTTTGAGTACTGGCCGCTAGGTGTCGGGTTTTTATCCCCAAGATCGAGTTGCGGAGTTGCCAGGCTTGCGCGTAACAGTATGTTAGGATGCTGAAACTCGGAACTTTTTTGTATGATAGTGGACCTGTCTGCAAAATTTACGATAAGGTTTGTGGCGTGTGGGAGTGGAGGGAAAGCAATGTCTTCGGAGTGCTTGAAAGCTGAGGTTGAAACATTCTAAAATTCGTATCGAGGGTGTGGAAAGAAAATAACATCAATTTTTATTTTTGAAAAACTACAAACTAAAGAAAGGTAAAAAATTACTATATAGAGCTAATAAAGAGGTATCCTAGAAAAAATTAATGGGTGGTGATTTTTTATATCTCAAAAACGGCTTATGAAGAAGAAAGTTGGAGCTTAGTACGTACATATGTATATGAAGTAATCAAAGAAAAAAAACTGATTTTTATTAGCATAGAGGTTGAGTAAAACAATTGTCCGTGAAAAGGGATTTTTCCACATTTCCACGATTTCGTTATATATTTATATTGGACATGCCGAAATAAATTTTACTTTTGCGAGCCCCTAGAAATATTTTTTTCTAATTTTTCGATATCCAACCCCTCAGGGTGTGTAAAAAGGTTGTGTACATTTTCAAGAATTCTTATATATTGGGTCTAATGAGATATTTAATTCACTTTTATTTCTATTATTATATTGAATCGAAGAAAACTCTGATGCAAGCATTTTTAACGAATTCTGAAAAACTTTTAGGGCTAATGAGATCAATTTTTATTATTTTATTGCTATTATTTATTTCTATTGACTCTTCTATTCCAAAAGATACGTAAAAAATAAAAAAAAATCTGCCAATAGGTAGGTACTATGATCGAAACTTTATAATTTTTTTGATAGAAGTCCGGAAAGCGTTTAATGATGAGCTAGGTGTAGGTGCCTGCGACTGACAACCTAAACACCAACGTTCTAAATAGCCTCCTAGATCCCTGCTGGGTGCTAATGGAGGAGGTTCAATCAATATGCAGTAAATTGATAGGTAGAATAATAATAAAAAATTGTGGATATTAACCAATTGCTTCCCCTTGTTGAATTATCACGCCACGCCACTGATTTGGAGCGAAAAAAGGAAAATGGCGTTTTTCTCCATAAATTTGTTAAAAATCTCCTTTTTTGCTTATTTTGAACACCCAAAAGCCCCCCCCCCCCCCCCCCCCTGCTTTCGCGCTACATACACGGCGACTTATGGACATGCACACACGAACCATATTAAAAATTTCACAAAGGGTTTTTCCGTTTATTCGTTCTTATCTTGTGTTCTGATGCAGACTACAGTATTAATACTCTGTCAGCAGTGGTTGAAGATTGATACGAGTGCCAATTGATGGCACGCGATTGAAAGTCTTTACAATAATATTGTCTGCACTTGTACATATTATGTACAATATATGTATGTATGGTCGTGATGAAATTCGAAGTTATTGTGCTTAGCCCACCTTTTGATAAGGTTAACCCACAGTACGTTTAAGCGGAAAATGAGGAATCGCGCTGGTTTTTGTTATATTATTTTATTATATAAGTAGATAGATAGATAGATATAGTATATGTATGTACGTATATCGTTACCCCAATACGACGAGATCCAAGTCCTGCAGTAATTCTAAATCCTGATCGAGTTCATCGTACGGTTTAATAGTTTCATTACCCAGCAAACGAAGTACTGTCTTCACGGTGGTCTCCTTAAAACAGTTAACTGGTTAGTATCTAGAACTGATTAGATGATATCATTGAATTGAACTCACGTCTTTGATTGCAGCTTCATCGCAAAACTCCCGAAATACTTGGCAATTTTCCTCGACACAATTTCGTCTCACGTCAAACTCGAAATATTGAAAATAAACTGCAAGTACCACAAACTTATTTACACCACCGAGGTATTTGGCTTTTCGTTCCAAAAGTTCGTTCCAATTGTGAAATAATCGACCGGATTCCGACGACATTCGCATTTTGAATTTCTCAAGCCAACGAATGGCTACGTCGTCATCCACTTTCATATGCCTACAGGTCGATGTCCAAATTTCGTCCATTTTTTTAAATTTGTTATAAAAGTGTGTAATTACTTTCAACTTTCAATCAAATCCACTCTTCTAATTGTTGTGAATCACACTATTCCGAACAACCCTCTTATATTGGCAATCGTAAAATTGATTTTTAACACACTGTCATCATTGGAACTGGTATAATAGGCCATTAAAGCGCATGTCTGTTCCCACTATCAAATGTGAGACGAAAATCGGTACAGTTTCGACATTTCCAATTGCTATCAAAACAACGAAAGAACAGCGTTTAAAATGTGCTTATTAGAACAGCCGTTAAATTCGTATGGCAGAACAAATTAGCGGTTTCAAATTGCATTCTTACATCCGATACCGATAACGTCGAACACATCTTTGTTGAGGTGACCTCGCTCCAGCGTAAGCTGCTAATAGGATGTGCATATATCGCCCCAGGATCATCCGTTGATGTCTACACTAGTCACTGCTCTGTAGTTGAAAACATTATGAACGGCTACCCACTCTCCGATATTCTACTTGTTGTCGATTATAATCTGCCGAATGTTGACTGGACGTCTACCAATTGGATGGCTTCGAATGACCGCATCATAGACAATACTATTGTGGATTGTCTCTGTGACCTAGATTTGAATCAATATAATCGCATCTTCAATAGTAAAGGTAAATTCTCGACTTAGTGCTCTCAAATATATCGTCCTCATACCAGGCCCGGCCCTAGACTTTTCGGCGCCCGGTGCAGTATACACTTCGTCGCCCTAATCAATTTACATAACAAATTTTTCACTTAAAAAAAAAATATTTTACTTATTCACTTGTCGATTTTTCATACAAATTCATGTAACTTTTTCTCAGGACCCGCTCAACAGCTTTGAATCAAACTTTGTACACTTATTATTTTAGTAAATCCAATGCTAATGAATGAATTAATTTCAAAAATATTAAAAACTTGACATATAATGTTTGAAAATTTAAACATTTTTGATGTTTTTCAAACCTAAAAAAAGTATTTAGAATCAACTTTTTAAAAATTGCTTCATTCAGTATAAATACCAATACTATTCTATCTTTAACCAAAAAAAGATCTTGATGTCTCTTATCAGTTTCGAGAAAAGAAGCAAACTAAAATCTCTCCAAATTGAATTTTTTTATATATACATATTGTTAATACAAATCTCACAGATGGCATTGGTTCTGTTTTCAAAACTTTCCTCTATTTTTTATCAGATTATGCCATTTACTCGTTTGATTTAAACCAACTAATGGTATAAATAAAATTCAGACGAAGTTCGGTAGCGGCGGAAGGTCGGTGTCAAAATTTTAAAATTGTACCGAAACACACCGAAAAGTTTGCCCATCCGCTCGCCGTCGTAATTCTGTGTCCATCGGTGTGTTGCGGTACAATTTTAAAAATTTTACAGGGAACTTCACCGCCGCTAGCGAAGTTCGTCTCAATTGTGTTTATACCATTACTTCTCTTTATCATTCATCCAAAACATTCATTCCCCTCTAGCAAAAATGACGTGTTTCCTATTTCCCCACATAATTCACCGAGGTGCATTCGCTCCATATCTATCTTTTTCTATTGTATAGAAATCATGTTCTGAGCTCTTTCAGCACACAATCAAATCAGCACCAGCGCTGCGGCGCGATGGAGCGGTGGCTCCAAATGAATCCGTACGAACGCAAAATCGTACTAGCTGATGAACGTATGAATGCAAAATTGGAATAGCTGATGATCGCACAAACGAAAAGCTGTACTAGTCGGTATCGTAGAGTGAGAATATCTTTAAGAGAAAAGATTCAATGTTTTGGTTCTTGAACAAGAATTGAAAGAGTGTTTTTAGAAAATGGAAATATGGAAAAACCCTGCAAAATCTAGAATATGCATCGGAAAAAGTGTGGCAAATGTATTCAAGAAATCCTTTCTATTAATTTCTAAGTATGTTTTAAATTTATAGCAAAATATTTGGAGATAATATGAACTAGCGCCTTCCTTAATTTGGCGCCCGGATTCAATGCGCAATTTGCACATATGGTAGGGCCGGCCCTGCCTCATACCGGAGATTACTCTCTCAAGTTACGAGCTACTTCCGTTGGACGCTATGTATCATCCGGCTCTTGCAATCACGCTTAACATTTCTCACAGTAATCTAGCCAATAATCATTTTTCTTAAATTGACTTTAAAAATGCCGACTATGTTTCTATCTGTGAACAGCAGTGGCGGACCAAGCCCGGAGCAATCCATCGACACTGCACCCTTACAGAAAATTTTTACTTAACAATTGCATAGTAACAACGATTTCTCAATCGCAAATATAGAATATGGAATTGCAAAGGAAGACCACATGGAAGAAAATAGAAAAATTTAAGATTTTAGAGTTGTCCATAGCGATCAAAGCCAACGTAAGTTTCCTGGAAAATTAAGATTTGTGAGGTTCTACTGTATACTTTATACATATATGTGACCTGGTTTATGAAAAGGGGGCTTACGTGTCAACAAATTGTTCACTTTTATGCCGATTCGGATAGAGTTTGAGACGCATGGTGAAATCCGGAAAATAATAATTTGTTTAAAAGTTTCCTAAAATTGAAGAGAAAAAAGAGTATAGATACGAAATTTTTTTTTTTTTAAAGTTGTTTAACTTAGATAGCTGTTTTCCTGAAAACTTGTTTTCGCGTAAGCCCCCTTTTCATAGACCAGGTCACATATTATGAAAATCCGTACTAATTTAGTAGATTGACACCTTTCTAGCCTTTTCCTTGGCAAAATTTAGTGTTAAGTCATCATATTCTAAGTCCTCAACTAATTTTTTTCTATGGACATCATTGCTAAGCCAACTAACCGCTCTTGACTCATAGTAGTTCTCAAATAATTTTTTATCAACTTCAACTTCGAAAAACTTCGTTCACCAGAAGCAACAGTGACTGGCAATGTTAATAAAATTCGCAAAGCAATAACTGTGTTTAGGAAAGCTGTTTCCAAGTTTTTTGAAAAAATTAAATTCAAAGCTTCCAAGCCATCGTACCTTGTTCAAGAATTGTCAAAATTCTGTAATAAAAATTGATCTTAAATTTTTCTTTTGGATTCAAAATCGGTTCATCACTTGCCTCATAATCAAATATTTTCTTCTTTCTAGTGTGGATGGAGGTGGAAAATCGGTTGCAACACCTAACTCAGTTGCTAATTTTGTGCCTGATTCAATGTAAGAGTGAAATTTTTCTTCATTTCTCATATCTTCAATGCACTTTTTTGTTGTTTTCAACATAGCAACTCCAGTAGCAATGCTTATTTTTGTATTTTGTATATATTTACTTGTGATATTTATTTGTTCTAATACAGTGGTACCTCCACATACGAGTTCAATTCGTTCCGTAACCTTGCTCGTATGTCAAATTGCTCGTATCTCAAAGTAATTTTCTCCATTGAAATTAATTGAAATGCCATTAATCCGTTCCAGCTCCCAAAACACCAACTCATTTGTTTTTGTTAAGTGTTTTTGAATAAAAAATATGTATTTACAAGAAGAAACATTTATTTATAAATAACAAATACATATTCTACAAAAACATAATAAAAGAAAAAGTGAAGTGCTCACGGAAGCGCTTAATTTTCGTCACTGGTCTTCGCTTTTTTCGTCACGCTTTGCTCATTTTCACCTGCAGATCGTTTAAAAAAACTGTCCAATTAGGTTTGTTTCTTCCTCCCTTTCAGGATATTGCGGAAATGCGTTAGGCAAGTTTCGTTGAACAACTCCGATGCACGACCAGTTGCAACTTTTTCGGGGTTATTTTTATCCACGAACTCTACAACTTTCTCTTCTGTTAAACTGGTCCTTCCAGAACTCTCGAAGGGTAAGGTTTGTGTTTTCCGTCACCTCAAAGCAGCGCCAAAAAATGTGCTTGGTGTACAACTTCTTAAAATTAGAAATCACCTGCTGATCCATGGGCTGCAGGATGGGAGTGGTGCTGGGTGATAGGTAGAGACCTTTTTAAACTTGAACTCTTCGAGTAAATCATCTTGAAGATTTGGTGGGTGAACAGGGAGGCGAGGCGCATGTTGGTGTCGTGTGTAGCGGTGTAGTGTGCGATTCCTCGTATCTCAAATCTTGCTCTCATCTCAAAGCAAAATATCGCTCGCTCGGCGGCTCGTATGTCAACACACTCTAATATTAGTGCCAGGCCCGTGCGCACGGGGGGGGGCTGTTCAAACCCCCCCCCCCACATTGGCCTATTTCCATAGGGAAGTGAGGCCCCACATTTAGTATGGGGGAACTTGATAAACCCCCCCCCCCCCCATCATACTTTCCTGCGCACGGGCCTGATTAGGGCACTCGTATATCGAGGTACCACTGTATGTCATACCATATAAGCAAGGAACATATGAATTTGAAATCCATTATTTTATTGCCTAGGGATTCAGCAATGCATTTACTTTCCATATCAGCCTTTTGCGTTAACTCGATCAAGGCCTCATAAATATTGCCCAACTGATGTGGTCTTATGGCGTCTATTCGGCTAGACCATCTTGTAGCACTAAGAGGTTTCAATGATAAGTTTTGCACGTTTGCCTTTAAAAAATCCCATCTCTTAGTGGAACCCGCAAACAAAACGTATATATTTTGAATAGTGTTAAAAAAAGAAATTGCTTCAATTGTCGAAGAAGCTGCATCGTTGACAACTAAATTGGTTGAATGCGAGGCACATGGAACAAAAAACGCTCTCGGTTCCAATTCCCTAATGCGGATTTGCATTCCAGAGTGCTTTCCCTTCATATTGGAACCGTTATCATAACCTTGCCCTCTACAGTTATTAATAGAAAGATCCAAATCATCTAAATCCCGTAACACTAAATCTTTTAACCCCAAGCCAGTAGTGTCTTTGCCTATAAGGAATCCTAAAAAGTGTTCGCGAATTTCAAAAGACTTCTCATTTTGATGAATAAATCTGATAACTAGTGTAACTTGCTCTGTGCGACTTTTATCCGGAGTGGTGTCAACTATAATAGAATAGTACTTTGCAATCTTTACCATATTTTTAATTTTGTCCTTAACAGACTCTGAAATTATCATTATACATACATAAGTTCATTTTGAATATTTTTGCTTAAGTACCTATTATGAGTTTCAGGGCATGTTATTCGACGTAGGTGTTCTGCCAATACTAAATCAAACTTACTTACACACTCCACAAGTTTTAAGAAATTTCCATTATTGTGATCACATAAAACTTCAGATGTACCACGAAAAGCCAGAGATTGAGTTCCTAAAAATTGTAAAACTTCCCTCCAATGTTGAACCTCTTTGCTATAATTCTTAATTATAACGGAGTCTATAGTACTGTTTTTGTGTATGCCATGCTCCAACGATTTCCATGATTGAAAAGCTTCGATGTGATTCGGGCTAATTTCATGCGCTTTGAGCAACCTGGTTAAATGGCTCCAATCACCAAAGCCATTTTGTGACAAATAGTCGTTCTTACCCAGTTGGTCGCGTCTGCGAGAATCTCGCAGATATCTCGAAGACTATGGCGGCCTGTCTGCGAGATTCTTCGAGACGTCTTATGGGAAAAATACACGGTATCGAGACAAATGCTCCCCGAATCTCGAAGACATGTCTGCGAATGTCTCGATAGAAAAATGGCTTTGGCAATAGCGCCATCTGTTCGATGATAGCGTTTTGTGATAAAAGCTCGTACTCGTATGAATATTTCGTGGAGATTGCCATCGGCTGGAAATAAGAAAGGGGGCTATGAAACGAAACGTGCAGGCAGGGCGAAGTTACCTTACTGCAATAAGTATAAAAAACTAATAACGTAGTCACACATTTCCAATCACTTCACATCGCACTTGTGTCGTTTTATTGTAACCGCACTTGAACTGTAACTTTTCGCGGGAAAAATTGTCCTTTATGAGCCCGTACCCGAAAAAAAAAAAAAATTATCACTAAATCTGGCGATATTTTGAAATATATTGCGCTATGTTTCAACTCTGGGAAACCCTGAAATAAAAAGTTATAGCGTTTTGAAATTTCCATTTTTCCTTACCTTTTTGCAGTACAAAATTGCCTCCAAACTGTCATTGCGGTACAAAATTTGCCTTCAAAGTGACATTTCCCTGAGACCAGTGCTGCCATATTCAAACTTTTGTGGAATGAGTTCCACATCAAATTTCCATTTGAAAAGTTCAAATTTACGTACCTTTTCGTGCTATTTTTGTAGGTCTGTTCTATTTGACGGGTGTAGTGTACACCTTCTACACTTTTTGCACTGGCTCTCGAGCTAGTGCAGGAAAGTGTAAAAGGGAGTGGCGGGGAAGGAACAAGAACACTATTTGAGGTTGAGTTTGTGTCATTGAATTGACGTCAAAGGCTGTTTAGAAAATCGGGTGCGAGAAAGTGCAACTTACACCGGGCAAAAGAAACAAGCCTAATGTCACCAAATTTACGTACCTTTTCGTGCTATTTTTGTGTCACCTGGACTTCACTTATGACATTTCACGGCACCAGTGCTGCCATATCAAAGTTTTTGTGGAATGTTTTGCACATCAACATTACCGAACCCAAAAATTAAAGGGGACAAATGCTCCGAGATAACTGCGAGGCTAAAGGTATTAAAACTCCCTTCTCGCGTTCATGTTTGGCTAACGCGCGCGCTCAAATTTAGATATGGCAACACTGGTGCGCGCGCAAAAAGAAGTTGGAGCGAAGCGCGCGTTAGCCAAACATGAACGCGAGAAGGGAGTTTTAATCCCTTTAGCCTCGCAGTTATCTCGGAGCATTTGTCCCCTTTAATTTTTGGGTTCGGTAATGTTGATGTGCAAAACATTCCACAAAAACTTTGATATAGCAGCACTGGTGCCGTGAAATGCCATAAGTGAAGTCCAGGTGACACAAAAATAGCACGAAAAGGTACGTAAATTTGAACTTTTCAAATGGAAATTTGATGTGGAACTCATTCCACAAAAGTTTGAATATGGCAGCACTGGTCTCAGGGAAATGTCACTTTGAAGGCAAATTTTGTACCGCAATGACAGTTTGGAGGCAATTTTGTACTGCAAAAAGGTAAGGAAAAATGGAAATTTCAAAACGCTATAACTTTTTATTTCAGGGTTTCCCAGAGTTGAAACATAGCGCTATATGTTTCTAAATATCGAAATAATAAATGAAAAATACTTTTTCATATTACCCTTTTCGCGTATTTAATTTTTATCGTGTAAGTCGCGAATGACATTTGCGGAGTGATGCTGCTATTTTTTGCCTTACAAATAGATTATGGTGAGAGCACATGTTTCTATTGCTATATATCTTTCTATCTAGTGATGAAGAAAGATAAGCAATATGATTCCTAGGCTCAAACCATCGAGATTATGTCTCTTAAGAGACAAGCGACCAACTGGGTATTCTTTGAGAAAATCTTACAACAAAAACAAAAAACCACGTCATTTGAAATTGAATATACCAACCAAATCCTAGGTACTACATCGCCATTTGCCATAATTCTATCATAATGCATAGTTTAATTTTCTGTTATTGCGCGTTGGAAAAATATGTGAATTTATCTGTATCGGACCTTTTTCGACAATTTTTTAAATTATCGATTGATTTAATGATGGCCACTTACCACGGTCGTCGAAACATTCGATGATGATATCATTTGAATGATTGTTATCAGCAAGATCATCCGAAACACTTACTGCCGGTCTGTCGATCAGGTAAGCGTTTATTTCAGGAATCAAAGAATAATAGATTACGACACACGCACCTTTTGTGACGTATCTAAGAGCGTTCGACTATACTGCATTATCGACTATATGTCTTTACTAGATGTATCGCGCAGAACGCAGAACTTGAACCATTTTTTTCCCTAACTGTCGCAATCTCTTTTTTTTTTATTCATGCGTTTATTTCATTATTTATTACTTCTGTAGCAGAAACTTGTGATTCGATCGCAGGAGCTGGCACAGAATGATCTTCGCTTGGCAAATTAAATAAAGTAATTGGACTTACCGATATAGCGCTGGATGCTGTAACATCCAGGAACCTACGTAAAGTACCTTCTTGATTTCGAGTGGCCTGTTCTTTTATTTTTCGCAATTTGCGATACTGGCTTCCCGATAACTTTTTTCTTTTTAAATGTTCAGACATGATTAAATGAACAATATCAGCAATAAAAATAAACTTATTATGAAAGAATACAAAAGATAAACTGCAATGTACAATTTCACACCTGAAATATCAACACGTCTCCATACTCTGCCATCGCCTAAGTTATCGTCACGTCATCGCCTCAGTTATCGTCATCGCCTGCGGGAGCAGAGCGCCCTAGTCTATGTATTGGCAGGGCGGCTTTTTTCTAAATAGCAAAAACTCTAGCTATATTATGCTTTTGTATGCGTTTATACTTCACCTACATTCATACCCTAAGTATGCGGTTATACAATGCATGGCGCAGATCGCCCTAATGTTTGTATTGGATGGGGCGAACATTTTTTTTTAGATTTTTAGGCCTAGAAGTGATCGTGGGAGACAAAATACAAACAAAATGGTTGGGTTTGCACATTGCAGTTTATCTTTTGTATTCTTTCATAATAAGTTTATTTTTATTGCTGATATTGTTTATTTTGGAAAAAAAACGTTTGAATCTTCTATAATGCCGCCCTTGGAAAGTGCCGCCCTTGGAAAGTGCCGCCCTTGGAAAGTGCCGCCGGGCGCGATTGCTCCACTTGCACCTTAGTAGGACCGGCCCTTGTGAACAGCTAACATTTACCGCGTTTACATCGAGAATCCAAAGATCGAAACATGAAATGGCATTGAAATGAATGACATAACCGGTTTCGATTCGATCTCGCTTCGATCCGATCATTTACATGCGATTTTAGAGGATTCAATTCGGATTCAATCCGGATTCAATCCATTTTTGACATTGTGGATTTATATGTTCCATTAAAAATATTTTCCTGTTTGTCCTTTCCTCGCTGATTCGATTCTGAACTTAGACAAATTATAAGGGACAAAAAAATTCCCTTTCCCTTTCCCTTTCCCTTTCCCTTTCCCTTTCCCTTTCCCTTTTCCTTTCCCTTTCCCTTTCCCTTTCCCTTTCTCTTATTAACTACTCGACATTCTGTACGGCTCTTAAGAAAAAACTCTGTTATATCGCGTATACTCTTCTTATTGAAAGTAATATATCCAGCAATACTAAACCTCTGTAAACTTAGAACCCAACTTTAACGATATTGAATAAAAAAAATTGTTTTCGGGTGGAGCTTTGTACTTGATTGTACCGAAAAAAAATTTTGTTTGTACCTCAAAGGGAACGGAGAAAAAATTGGTCCGTGTGCACTTAGCACCCGACTTGCACCAAATTAACTGAAATGATATTATTCAGATAGTACCCCGTCTGTAAATGATTGTACCGAAAACTATTTTTTTTTTAATTCAATAAAAAAAGTTATTAAAATTTTTTTTTTAGAAAAGAAAAGAGTACAGCAAACTATTGTAAATTGGTTATATTTGATTGTACCTTCAATTGTTTTTAAAATACAAAACTTTCATCAAATACTATCTATCTAAACCAAAAAAATCCTTCGCACAAAGAGTAAAATAATTCGAGATTCGATCCTTCGACAACACATTATTAATTGATAAGCGGTGTACAAGCCGCTTTCAATTTCGAAAAACCAAAGATGATATTCTATATGAACCGAAATTGATTGTACCTCTTAGGAAATATGAATTTTTCCATCAAAACATAACAATCTAAATCAGCCAATAATTAACCACATTATTACCACACTATTAATTGATAAGTGGAGTACAAGCCGGCTTCAAATTCGAAAAACCAAAGAAGGAAATGTATTCTATAGGAACCGAAATTAATTGTACCTCCAAGAAACTTTAATATATATTAATTTTTCCATCAAAACATAACAATCTAAATCAGCCAATAATTTACCCTCAGAGAAAAATAATTCGAAAGACGATCCTTCGACAACACATTATTAATCGATAAGCGGAGTATTGGCCGATTTCAAAACTCGAAAAATCCCCTAAATACTCTTGGCTGCAGATAATACAAAATACGTATCCTTTAGATTTTCGTATTCTACAACATATATTACAAAATCGGCGTGCGGCACTTGGCAATGATCCCGCAAGTGAAACCGAAATATCTTTTCGTCAAAAACGTTTTTTTTTGTGTTTTCCCTTTTTTACCTACATATGAATGAATATTTTACTAAAATTCTTCCAGGAATCATTGCCCAGTTTCATGAATAGATTATGTACCTTCTGATCGTATCTATTTATTTTAATTAGTCCCTTTTTTAAAAAGGGTACCTCTCATTTCTTAAATAAGAGTTTCTTTCCGAGAAACTTGGTTGGTTCCACTGTTCAGCTCTCGATAATACGTTCGGTAAATATCGGATCTTAGAATCGAATTCTATTCAGAAAATATGACCTCTATCATGAAAGTTTAGAGGCAGATATTTGAGACGGTACCTGTGTGGAATACATTTTTGATATTTCGTCCCGTCTACACTTGTTTCATTGGGTGTCAAAAAGTTGCAGAGTATATTTTGATATTTCGCGAGAAATTAGGCTGAAGTGAAATTGCAGACTAACTCTTTTAGCATAGGGGCTTACTTTTCGTTTGCATAAAAAATACGGCACAAATTTACTTCAAATATGAATGATTTTTCTCTGAGGGTGACTTATTGGCTTTGACAACACATTATAAATCGATAATCGGAGTACATGCCGCTTTCAAATTCGAAAAGCCAAAGATGCTAACATATTCTATAGGAACCGAAATTGATTGTACCTCCAAGAAATTTTAGGATATAATAATTTTTCCGTCAAAACATAACAATCTAAATCAGCTAAAAATTCACAATTAGAGAAAAATAATTCGAAAGACGATCCATCGACAACACATTGTTAATCGATAAGCGGAGTACAGGCCGCCTTCAAATTCGAAAAACCAAAAATGCAAATATATTCTATAGGAACCGAAATTGATTGTACCTCCAAGAAATTTTAGGAAATATTTATTTTCCATCAAAACATAACAATCTAAATCAGCCAATAATTCACCCTCAGAGAAAAATAGTTCGAAAGACGTTCCTTCGACAACACATTATTAATCGATAAGCGGAGTACATGCGATTTCAAAATTCGAAAAACCAAAGATGCAAATATATGCTATAGATACCGTAATTGACTGTATCTCCAAGAAGTTTTAGGAAATATTACTTTATTAGTAATAATACAGTATTGTTATTGATTTCCAAAAAAAAAAAATTTGATGCCCTCAAAACTTTTTTTGTCCACGTTTCATGACTAGTAGACACGAAAAAAGCAATAAAAATTTTCACTCCGTCTGTCCGCCGTACGCCGTACGCCGTACGTCGACCACCCCAAAATCCTTTGAAGGCTCGTAGCTCTCAAACCAGTGGAGCTATTAAATTAAACCTCTTGAATTGACATTATTTTCAGGGTTGGGAGTGTGAGGGGGAAGGTGGGGGAAGCGTTTTAGACGAAAAATTTTGGTTTCTAGATCTCAGCAACCACTCATGTTAGGAGACTGAAACTTGGAATTTCGATAAAGCTTTGATAGTGGACCCATTTGCAAAAAAATTGATGATATGGGTGAAGGGGTGTGGGAGTGGAGGGGGAAGCAATGCGTCCGAAACGCAAAAAAGTCGAGATCGACACATTCTAAAATCTATATCTCCTAAACCGTTAATAGCAAGCAATTAAAACTTAACAAATATCTGTAGTTATACTAGGAGAGTAGATTGAAGCAAAATTTTTGGGTGGGGGTAGTGACGTACGTGGGTGGGGGTAGTGACGTACGTAGGTGGGGGCTGAAATACTTAACATTACGATATCTCTCAAACCAGTGGCACCAGAAAAACAAAATTCGGTTTGGATATAAAGCTTGATAAATAAAGATTGCTCAAAGTAAAATCTTCGAAGGGGGTGGGGGAGTACGTAAGTGGAGGGGATAAGAATTTTTCAAAAATAACACTTTCCATATCTCAATAACAGTGTAAGATGGATGCTTCAAATTTTTACCAGAAGTAGGACTAATAGAACCCTAGTAGGAAAAAAAAGTTTGGGGATGTGGGTGTAGAGGGTGAGGAATGGTGAGAAAGAAAAAGTTCCGATGCTTATATCTTAAGAATCTATAGTGATAGGAAGCTGAAACTTGGTATTTAGATAGAGCTATAGTAGTGGCATGGTGAAAAAATAGAATTTTTTTTAGGGGTAGTATGGTACGGTGGTGGGGGGTGTTTTTCCTAACATTAGAACGGCTTATGCTAAGAAGTTGAAACTCGGTACGTATATGTAAATTAACTAAAAAAGTAGTTCTGATCAAAAAAAAATTTAAATATTCATTGGCGTTCAGAAGGGGAGGGGCAAAAAAAAATATCAGTTAATATGAAATGCATATATTTTCACGATTTTCGTCATATCTACTAGGTCTTTCGAAATATAGAATTCATTTTTATTCTACGGATTCTTCATATGAATACCTAGAATGTGTTTTCAAGATTTTTTGAAATTCGACCCCTAAGAGGGTGTAAACTGGTTGTATACTTTTTCATGAATTCCACCATGTTTCTCAGGTCTGATCAGATATCGAATATCTTTTCACTTCCCCAGGCTTGTTTAATAATCACCTATTTTTAAGTTTTGTTTTTTCAACCTCTAGACCGCATCCCGGAATATGACCCAATTATTTAATTCATATGTTACACCCTTTTCTAACCGCTTCCCGAACTTTTTGTTAGGTTTTCAGTCACATAGTAACATACACCGCATCCCCGAGTTGAACGCGTTCTAAACTTCTGCCGGAAAAATAATAAGGTTGCGCCCAGACGGTTGGCAGATTTTTATTTTCTCCATCAAAATATAACAATCTAAATCAGCCAATAATTCACCCTCAGAGAAAAATAATTCGAAAGACGATCCTTCGACAACACATTATTAATCGATAAGCGGAGTACAGGCCGCCTTCAAATTTGAAAAACCAAAAATGCATATATATTCTTAGAAACTGAAATTGATTGTACCTCCAAGAAATTTTAGGAAATATTAATTTTTCATCAAAACATAACAATCTAAATTAGCCAATAATTCACCCTCAGAGAATATTTAATTTAAATCAGAAGAAATCGTTTGAACTAATTTCGATCGGTCCGGGCTACAAATACTCTCGAATTTGCGCTCCGCAACAGCCTTCAAATTTAAACGTATTACTGAAAGTAATAACACGCGGAGCTCACAATGGAAGCCTTCAAAAATTCTGGAAGAATCAGAAGAACCCCACCAGCAGGAACAAGCTCAAAGCAAGGAGTATCTTCAAGCTGCCAACTGTGCCATGAAATTGACACGGAAGATATGGTACAGTGCGATATCTGCGACCTTTGGCATCATTTCGCGTGCGTTGATGTCTCAGACTCTATTGCTGACAACGATTTTGCGTGCCCTAAGTACAAAGCAATAGACCCAAAAATTCCAGTATCACCTCTTCTAGTTCGGCAAAAAAGAGGGTGTTACTGAAACTTCGAAAGCTAGAAGAGGAAAAGATGACGGCAAAACATTATCTGGACCAGAAGTACGAATTACTATTACAAATGGTAAGTGATTACGAGGAACCAGTATCCACAACACAACAGCACAACTTATCGAGAGATGTGCTAAATTGGGCATCTAATACAGCAGCATCTGTAGTACCGCTTAGCGAACCTGTCATCAACTTGACGTCTACATTTCCAACAATCGTGACTAACTCACAGGAATTAATGCAGAAACATCAACTAGGATCCCAATCCACATCAACACAGTTTGCGAAAGGCTGTTTGACGACAGCAACAACGCCTACAAAGCCAGTAACAGGAATTCAAAAAACTAGCGATAAGTATTCAAGTAACACAGGTAACAAAAATATTTGTAAACTACCCTTTACTGAAAATTTATCTAGTGGGCTTATGCCAACTGTAGTTAATAACCGTTCATGTTCAGCTATAGCTGCTATTTAGCTGCTCTTGTGTCTCGGCTAACTGTCATTCCGGTACTTAGCCGAGACACAAAAGCAGCTAAATAGCAGCTATAGTTGAACATTGGACAGACTCCGGGTTCAGTCAGTTATCTTAAAACTATAACAATAGAGCAATCGCAAAATCTCCCTGCAGGTTTGTCGAACGTTATGTCCAACGCGTCGACGGGTCCCCTAATCGGTACAAGTAGATCAAATCGTGCATTTAGTGCTCCGCAATCCGCGTACAGTTGTCCAAACCTACATGCAGGTAATGCATATAATGCATTTAGTGCTCCGCAATTCGCGTATAGTGGTCCAAACCTACATGCAGGTAATGCGTATAACACATTTAGTGCTCCGCACTTCGCGTATGGTACCCCAAAACTACCGGTTAGTAATGCGTCTAACGCATTTAGTGCTCCGCAAATGGCAGACGGTGCCCCAAATCCACCGGTTGGTAATGCGTCAAACGCATTTAGTGCTCCGCAATTGGCACACGGTGCCCCAAAACTACCGGTTGGTAATACGTCAAACGTATTTAGTGCTCCGCAATTCGCGTATAGTGGTCCAAACCTGCATGCAGGTAATGCGTATAACGCATTTAGTGCTCCGCAATTCGCGTATTGTCTCCAAATCTGCCGGTTGGTAATGCGTCTAACGCATTTAGTGCTCCGCAATTGGCACACGGTGCCCCAAATCCACCGGTTGGTAATGCGTCTAACGCATTTAGTGCTCCGCAATTGGCACACGGTGCCACAAATCCACCGGTTGGTAATGCGTCTAACGCATTTAGTGCTCCGCAATTGGCACACGGTGCCACAAAACCACCGGTTGGTAATGCGTCTAACGCATTCAGAGCTCCGCAATTGGCACACGGTGCCACAAAACCACCGGTTGGTAATGCGTCTAACGCATTTAGTGCTCCGCAATTGGCACACAGTGCCCCAAATCTACCGGTTGGTGAAACGTCAAACGAATTTAGTGCTCCGCAATACGCACACAGTGCACCAAATCTACCCGTAGGTAATGTACATAACGCATTTAGTGCTCCGCAATTCGCATACAGTGCCCAAATCTACCAGTATTTAATACACATATGGTAATCGGTGCACAACAAAGCGCGTATAGCGCGCAAAATATGCCTTTAGTACGGAACGCATACAATGCATTTAGTTTCCCGCAACTCACATACAGTGAATCAAGTCCCCCAAACGTCTCAAGAACATTATTTAATGCCACCAATTCAGTTAGTGCTCATTGTGGAACATCTACTGTGCCACCAAGCGTTACATTAGGAATCATGCAAGATAATAATGTTGACACCTCAAACCACTTACCCTCGGCTCCTGTATACGGACCCCATAATATACATATCCAAATAGTTATCGGTCTCATGCATTTAATGCGATTGACAGTAGCGTTGATCCTAGCATAAACCCAAGTCACCGCAGTGAACTGGCTCTAACTCAAAGCCAATTGGCTGCTAGGAGAGTAATGCCGAAGGACTTGCCAATTTTTAGTGGGAACCCCTTTGACTGGCCACTGTATATCAGTAGCTTCGAAGGACCATCTCGTGTGTGTGAATCCTCCAACGAGGAGAATCTTTTCAGACTCCAAAGGTGCTTGAAAGGGAAAGCACTTGAGGCAGTTAAAAGCCGGTTACTTCTACCACAAACGGTTCCTCAAGTGATTGAAACACTGCGACTATTATACGGTCGACCGGATATAGTGATGAATTCTATTTTACAAAATGTGAGGAATCAACCGTCACCTAAAGCTGAGCGGTTGGAAACACTCATTTCATACGCGCTCGCGGTACAAAACCTCTGCTCGACAATAGAAGCGTCTGGTCTAGTAGCGCATCTATGTAACCCTATCCTTCTACATGAACTTGTAGACAAACTTCCCGCGCTTATAAAGCTGTCATGGGCGATGTTCAAGCAAAGTGTACTGAGTGTTACCCTGGCGGATTTGGGAAACCGGCTCTATCGAATAGCGCAAGTTGCAAGTGAGTTTTTTCGGTACAGTCAAGTACAAACAAAGCTCCACCCGAAAACAATTTTTTTTTCAATTTGGTTAAAGTGGGGTGCTAAGTTCACAGTTCAGTTGACGCAGATTACAGATCGCTTCTTAGATGCTTGAATTGGAGGACGCAGGCGCTGAACCGAGTTGACTTCAGACAATGTATCCTGCAGGCCCTGGCTTGATTTGGACTGTAGCAACGTGCTTGCTGCGGCTGTGGGGGGTTCTTTGTATGGCAAACCATAAACCCTTGACCGGTTGATAAAACTGGAATAAGATTCCAAATCAGTCATGAGAGACCGATAAAACTCCCTTCAACTCGACAGGAGCCGATATTGTGTGCCGTCTAGCCCACCCTACCATAGCCATTTCTGTCCTCAAAGAAAATATTTAGATATAGAGTAGAATGTAGTAGATATAGATATAGTTGATGGTAGAAGAGGGATGGTGGATAGAGGATGGTGGATGAAGTATGGAGGATGATGGATAGAGAATGGGGGATGGTGGATGTGGGATGGTGGATGATGGAAGGGGGGGGTGATCATACCATTATGATGTAATTTTGGTAATTTGTTAAGGGTACTCAAGCGATGGTATCTGCGTTAGCAAACTCATTTAACAGTTGGTGATTCGCGAGTTATTTCAACATTTGAATGTTTTTCATATGATTTAGCAGCAGTTTATTCGTTTTCGGTATTAGTTACGCGTTCCTATTACTAAATGGTAAGGTTAAACTATGGATGGTGGATAGAGGATAGTGGATGAAGTATGGAGGATGGTGGATAAAGAATGGAGGATGGTGGATGGGGGATGGAGATTGTAGATAGAGGATGTTAGATGATGGGGGATAGGTAGGTAGGTACACGTGGCTGTCCGTGAGAACACGGACACACTTAGACCTAAAAGGTCCGTTGTGATACCACAGGATCTTCGACTCCGGTCCTACTCGTCGAACCATTTAGAGCTGGATTCTCGCGACCTCCATTGTGGCAAGTTCACCAAGACAGTTGAAGAAGTACGCTCCGAGATGAGCTTTCCTTCTGACGGACAGAGCTGGACAAGTACAGAGAAGAGACTGTCTCCTCCTCCTCCTCGTCCTGGCAGCTTCTACAGAAGTCGTTTAAGAAAAGTCCAAGCCTTTCTGCATGCCGACCTATAAGACAGTGTCCGGTTAGGACACCGACTGTTTTGCTGATGTCCGCCCTTTTGAGCAGAGTCAGCCTTTTAGAACGATTAAGATCCAGCTTTGGCCAGATCTGTCTCGCAGTGTGACATGTTGTACCCTCCGCCCATCTTGAGTTGGTTTTCTCAATTGAGTCCAGTCTCAGTAGCAGTTTACATGTGGAGAGAGGCACACCCAGGTTCTGATATACCGGCGAAGTATGAAGGGTGGTGCCGCGCCGAGCGAGTTCGTCAGCCATACAGTTCCCTGGAATATCCATGTGTCCTGGCACCCAGCACAGAAGAATATTGAACTGTTCGGCCATCTCCTTAAGAGATGATCTACATTCTACGGCGACCTTTGATGTTGTCGAGGTCAATTCCAGGGATTTTATCGCCGCTTGGCTGTCTGTGAAAATGCTAATATCCCTAGTAGATATTACATTACACCTCAGCCAGGACAGGGCCTCCTTGATCGCCATAAGCTCCGCCTGATAGACACTACAGTGGTCCGGAAGGCGGAAAGAGCTGCTAATATTAAGCATTTCAGAGAAAACACCTCCACCCACCCCGTCTTCAGTTTTGGAGCCGTCCGTATATATGTGGGCGGACTCTTCCTTCGTTCGTACCAAGTCCCTTTCCCACTCTAGGCGGGTTGGGATGGCTGTTGAGAAGTTTTTATCGAAGTCATAACTGGGAGGGGTGTAGTCGGTGTTTTCAGGAATGTTGAAGTGACTCAAAATTGTTGAGTGGCCTGCACATATGTCAGTCCACAGTGTGGAGGCCTTTAGCCGAATGGCTGCACTGGCTGCCATTTGCTTGCCAAAGATGTCTAAGGGTGGCAGACTGAACAGCATGTCCAATGCTGCAGAGGGAGTTGTTCTCAGAGCTCCGCTGATGCATATGCATGCTGTTCTTTGTACCTTTCCCAGTGTGGTGCGGTTAGCCACTTTGTCTAAGGCCGTCCACCAGACAACAACACCGTACATGAGTATCGGTCTGATGGCGGACACGTAGAGCCAATGAACTATCCGGGGTTGCATACCCCATTTATTGCCAATGACCTTTTTGCATGAGTAGAGCGCAACTGTTGCTTTCCCTACTCGTTCCTGAATGTTAGGTTTCCAGTGAAGCTTCCTATCCAAAATAAGACCCAAGTATTTTGCACAATCGGTGAAAACTAGACTGGTACCATTCAGAGAAGGAGGGTCTACGTGAGGAATTTTGTATTTCCTGGTGAAGAGGACTAATTCTGTTTTGCATGGGTTCACGCCCAGTCCGCATTAAGAAGCCCAATTAGAAAGAATAGAGAGAGCATTCTGCAATATCTCAATCAGTGTGTTTGGGTGCTTCCCCGAGACGGCAATTGTAACATCGTCGGCATAGGCAATCACTTTGCAGCCCGCCCCTTCCACTCTCAATAGTAGTTTGTTGACCACTAAATTCCACAGAAGAGGGGAGAGTACGCCACCTTGTGGTGTACCTCTGCTGACAAACCTTCGAGAGGAGGACTCGCCCAGCTTTGTGTTCACAATCCTGGATGTTAGCATCAGATTGATCAGCGCGCCAAGCGAGGACTCCACTTTCAGGGTAGAAAGTGCGTCAGTGATTGCCTCTGGTCTGACGTTGTTGAAAGCCCCCTCGATATCAAGAAAGGCAACCATGGTGTATTCCTTAATGCTAAGAGATTTCTCAATGGAGCGCACGAGCGAGTGTAAGGCCGTTTCGACAGACCTCCCCTTCCAGTACGCGTGTTGTGATGTTAAGAGCAATCGCTTGATGGGGGATAAATAAAATGGGGAATAAATAAAAATGGAAATATGTTTGTCTGTCTGTCTGTCTGTTTGTCCATAGCCTCGTAAGCCATTCATATGATTGCCATGACATTTTGGTGGTCTGTTGAGGGTACCCCCGCGATGGTTTGGGCGTTAGAAAGATCATTTAACAGTTGGTGGTTCGCGAGTTTTTTCAATATTTGAGTCTATTTCATATGATTTAGAGGCAGTTTGTTTGTTTGCGGTGTATTAGATATTTACGCGTTCCTATTACTAAATGGTAAAGTTGGACTATGGATGGTGGATAGAGGATAGTAGGTGGAAGATGAAGGCTGCTGGATAGAGGATGGATGATGGAGGTTGGTTAATGGTAGATGGAGGGCGGTGGATAGAGGATGGTGGATAGAGGATGGTGGATGAAGTATGGAGGATGGTGGATAGAGAGAATGGAGGATGGTGGATGGAGGATCGTAGATGGAGGATGGTGGATGGGGGATGGAGAAAAATGAAAAGTGAAAAATGAAAAGTGAAAAATTAAAAGTGAAAAATTAAAATTTAAAAATTTAAAATTTAAAATTGAAAATTGAAAAGTGGAGGATGGTGGATGGAGGATGGTGGATGGGGTATGGAGAAAAATGAAAAGTGAAAAAAGAAAAATACAAGCATAAAATGGTTGGGTTCGATGAAAATCTTCACCACTCATACGATCGTGATGAAATTTTGGTAATTTGTTAAGGGTACGCCAGGGACTCATTTAACAGTTGGTTCGCGATAAAGAATGGATAAAGAATGAAGGATGGTGGATGTAGAATGGAGAATGGGGGATGGGGATTGTAGATGGAGGATGTTAGATGATAGAGGATGGTGGATAGAGGTTGATGGCTAGAAGATTGGGGATGGTGGATAGAGAATAGAGGATGGTGGATAGAGGATGGAAGATGGGGGATAGAGGATGGAGAAACAGGACTAATGGATCAACAGGAGAGACAGGAGTAACAGGGGCGATGGAACACCGTGAGCGTAGTGAGTGTAGCCGCGGTACGCGGTTAGTATAATTTAAAAAACATACTTTTTGTTTCTGCATGCAATTAATTTACTTTCATGTTCATAATTTAATTTATTAACAATTTTTATATGTCAGTCCAAGTAAGTTTCTGTCCCGTTTAAGTCATATCATATTTTTTATTTATTATTTAATTTATTTTTATTATTTTTCTTCTTTAATAATTTATTTATTTCATTTTTAATGCCATATTTTTATTATTTTATTTATTAAGTTTTCGAATATCTTTTCTTTTCATTTTTATTTTATCGTGAATATGGCGAAAAGCTTAAAGTGGAGTGGTACACTCCCACACGTTTACCTACGAGATCTTCTAGCTTATATCGGAAGTTGCCTAGTATACGACGAATTCTGCACTTCAAGAACTTCTTAGTCAGTTTGGCGTTATAGTTTTGTACAGCTGTGGACAGGGAAAAGTTTTTTCTGTACACTTCCTGTCCTTCTCTGAATTGAATTTGAGCCGAACGCATGTTACAACGCCTATTGCGTTGTGCGATCTGAATATTCGACTGTACCATTTGCCTCACGATAGGATGTAGGAGTACTTTCTCTGGGACTCAGTTTCAAGTCTACATCTCCTAGAGCTTTAAAACGATACAGCTGAGCGTAGGCATCCCCATGTGACATCAGATGAGTACCAAACAAAATCTGATAGGGTTAACGCTTAGTGGTTTGGTGAATTAAACTCCTAAGACAAAATCCTATGTTGCTTAAATTTTCGTCCTATCGAGTCTGGTCCTCAACGATGAATGGGAGTCCAGCTAAAACTGACCGGTTGACTCGCTCTGAAGCATTCGCTTGAGGCGGGTATTTCGGGGAATGTAAGTGCTTAACCCCATCTTACAATGCTTGGAGTTAAATGTCGCCGACTTAAACTGGGATCCACTGTCGGAGAAAATTGTCTCGGGGTACCAAACACATAGAAAACATCTAAAAAAACGTCGTAATCTCACCCGCCGTAATTCACTGATGGTCAAGAAGAACAAGGATAGCGATTTGCCCAGTTTTGGTCCTAGGGTATGGTCCTAATACATCAATGTATAGATGCTGAAAGGGCTTCTGCGTTCTGACGGCATCTCCCATTGCAGCTCTAAGCGGACGGTTCGGAACCTTCGTGTTTTTACAAGTCTGACACTAAAAAATGAAATCGCGAACTTGTGTTGTAGACATACCGGGCCAAAACGCCGAAGGGCGTTTGCCTTCACAGTTGACTTCAAATCTTCATAATCCCTATTCTGAAGAGCTCAAGTCAACCACGGCTGCAACGTCGATCAGCGTATTTAATCCTTCTTCGTATACGCGAGAGAGAGCGTCGGGTACAACATTTAGGCTCTCACAACGATATTCCATCACGAAGTCGAATCTTTGCAACTTCAAACTCCAGCGAGCCAAACGTTCACTGAGAACTGAGATCCTTTGGAGACATCAGCCATTTGAGACTCGCATGATCCGTTATAATCATTTTTTCTAGCTCAACACAGCGCACATACGGGTATTCGAACGATTTACACGGCCAAAATTATTTTAAATAAAAAATAAAAAACAGCTTTCTGTTATTGATCAAGACATATTTATTGAAAATTTTTTTTGACAAATTAAGACTTGACAAATTAAGGTTTGACAAATTAAGATTTGACAAATTAAGATTCTGCATACGGTCGAATAAGTATTTACGGTCACAATTTTTATTCCAGAGGTACCTTGTGAATCTAAACCAAAAAGAATTTTTTTTAAAAATTCTTTTAACTTCAATTAGATTTTTTGGCTATTTTAGTAAGAAAAAATTCAAAGTACCGAAATAATACTTATCCGCGCTTTTCCGCGGCTAATTTTCTTATGAATTACTACTGAAAGCTTCAAACCTTCGACTTTATTAGGAATTATAGCAGGATCTAACTTGGAAGTATAAGAAATACATAAATAAACCAAAATAATAGCTAAAAAATACTCCACAATACGTGTGCCTTTCAAAACACTAAATCTAAACTGTAGAACGCTAAAAATAATGTTAATCCTAATATAGTTAGTGAGTTATTACCTGCTGTATCAGTACCCATCACTTTTACTTCCGAAATGAAGGTAGAATAATAAATATTCACTGTTAAAATTTGTTTTCACGTGAACGCCGAGAACAGACACATACGCCAAGTGGGTTGATCGAATTTCGACTGAACGTAAACACGCGACGCGCGCACAGAGGAAAGGCGGGAGGGGCTGAGTATTATTCTTAGACTAGTCTACAAGCTGATGTAGTCTTTTGTTTTTAACAGTTTCACATTTTGGTAAATTCACTTTTGGCCGCGTAGATTGTTCAAATACCCCACTGTGCAGCGGCGTAGTATTCAAGCTCTGTAACACTGTAGGAGATTCCGATCCACCATTGTTCTCTTAGAAAAGAACACCCCCCACTCCAGATTTAGTAGCATCACATTGCATCATGAATGATCTAGTTAAGTCTAAATTTACCAATGCAGGAGCCGCTGTTAATATGGCCTTCACAGACTAAAACGCAGCTTCCGCCTCTGAAGTCCAAGTAAATTTGTCAGTGACACCACAGCTGCAAAGTTAAAAATGAACCTTCGATTAAATCCTGCCATACCAAGAAAGCGTCTAACATGACGTACTGATTTTGGTGAAGGGTAATTAACTATGGCCGACACATTTTCGTTTCAGGATTTTTGTCAATGTTACCAGGGTTTTTCTTTGAGTGTACTAGAACGACATGAACAGTGCTTCACTCTGGTTTTAAAAGGCAGAGAGAAGAACGTCTAAATTGAGTTGACTGCCAAAACCCTCTTTCGACTATCCGGCTCAACCATCTATAGTACACTTGAAAACACGCAAATCGCAACACCAGAATTCATAATGCAGATCAGTACCGAATAGTGATGCGACATCGACATCGATATTTCTGAAACATCGATGTTTTGCAAATGTTTTTCAGACATCGATGTTTTGTAAAAACAGCGACATCGATGATTGAGGCACAGCGAGGTTTGTTTTTTTTGCTCCTCACACCAATCTCTTAGCAAAAATTGTACCGAGGTTTTATAACTCATCGAACTTTGTAAGGAAAAGGTAAAAAGGAGGTAAAACATCGATGGGACCAAAGAGCTAATGGAGATGACATGGTGGTATTTTTATAAGGGGCCCTGTGATGCATGACAATACATGCACACATCTGTGTACAGATTCATGTTTTTTTTTCGAATTTTCAGGGTTGATCACATGCAAAAATTTCAGTTTTGATTTGCAACGATTCAATAAAAATAATTAGAAATTTATTTTAAAAATGTCATATTTTCCGAAGTTCAAGATAAGATTAACATCAACGAAAGTTTTCTGTATACTATCAAAGTGAATATTGGTCACTGTAACTGTTTTGACGATGAAAAATTAAAACACTTTTCAATTTCGCGCCATTTAATAGCAATCGTCGTCGTTTGTACAGCCCTGCAATACGGCTGGCAACCTTTGAGAGCGAGACACAACAGGTACGCTATATCAATTTTCTATGGTTCTGAGAGGGGATGGCGGGGACTACGTGAGGAAAAATTGTTGTTGTTTTGTGTCTAGAAAATTCAACGCGTTTTTCACAGATGGTTCTATGAATGACCTTGTTTTCTGTGACACTCGGCTTGTAAGAAAAAATATACGCAAAAAATATACGCTAAACGCTGCTGTTGAGAGTGGGCGGCAAATAGCCAATAAGCCGATTTAAATCGATGTCTGGTCACATTTAGTGCTATAACTTTGTAATAGGGTGGAATTTTCTAAATTCAAATTTTTTTTATAATTCTTGAAAGTAAAAGACATAAAAATCTATAAAAAAAACTTGCTTTTCAGGGTGATATGAGCCCTTAAAACATAAAGTGTTTTCTTCAAAACTAAACTCGTGTTCAGTGAAGACAGTGCTCCGCGTTCTAGTGCCAATGATTTTGTCCGTAAAGTAAATAAAAAAGTGATAAAAAATTAAAATGAAGTGCTCGGTTAGTGGTTGCCGAAACGATATCGATATCAACAAGGGAAAATCGTTTTTCCAGTAAGTATACTACACAACCCTTCCATTGTTTCATTTAAAACAACTTTATAAAAGTGAAATGTTTGATTTAATTCAAAAAGAAGGAAAAAAATGTGTTTGTGTATCTCAGTTACCGGCTTGTTTACCTCGTTCCGTGCGACATTTGACGTTTCTATGTGCAGTGGCAACGTAAAAAAAATTGTTTTGGGGCGCTTTGATTGTAAAAGTTAAAGAGCATTTCAACGATCTTGAATGCTAAGAACCAAGTTTTCCGATAAATAAAGTGAATTTGTTAGTTAAAGTTCGGTGAAAAATATGGATGAGAAAACTTGCATTTTGGAGTAACGGATTGTTATACAGTTATGACACTGGTTTTTTTTGCGGCTTTAAAGTAAATCCAAATGGAGAGGGATAAAAGATGTAACATACAATTTTGGCTTTGGTGTGAGAGAGACAGTCCGAGTAGCATAAAGTGAATACTGTCAAAAACTAGCCGCAACATAGCGCATTCGAGCAGTGTTTCGCAACATTCTAGCACTTAATTCTAGGAAAATCTTTCTACCAGTGGATTTTTGACCTGCTACAGACTTGTTTGTAATAGTTCGGTACGTATAAATTGTGGAAAGTGTCATGTTATGTTATGAAACGCGCTAAAATCGGTATTTTTCTTAGCAATGCAGTTGTTAATTTCGGTTACTAGATGCCGCTAGCGTCGGAAAGAGTGGTATCTCTTTCTTTTAATATTGTCCACCTTGTCGCACGATACGGCAGTTATTGTACTTAAGAAATAGCCGCTAAATAGCCAGTGTCATATCAGCATTAGGCCCGTTTCTACGATCGTCAGTTAAATTCTAACCGGAACTTTAACTGCAAGTTTTGTATGAAAATATGTCAGCTAAGGTTACAACGAAACTGACGATCGTAGGAACGGGCCTTGATAACTTAAAATCACTTTATTTTTAATCGAGTAGAATCAATTTTTTTCAATTTAAAAAAAGCGCACTCGAATTAAGAATGAAGACGATCCACAAAAAAAAAAATAAAGTATATAAAACTTTCAGATTCCCTACCGATATGGTTCTTCAAAAGAAGTGGGTGGAAGCCTTGAGGAAAACGGAATTTATTCCGAACAGGTATAATGTGATATGTGAGGATCACTTTTTGGAGACAGATTATTTTCGGCAAACGGATAATAGAAAACTGCTGAAAATTAAAGCAGTACCTTCTCTTTATATGGTAAATGCATTATTATTTATTATATATATATATATACTGAGATCTCTAATTACATGTTTTGTTAAATTAGCCGCTCGAATGTCTCAGCCGGGAACCACCTGTTTTGCAGCCAGCTTATGACCAACAAACAGGAGTGGTGAGTTTACCTTATAACATTATGTATTGCGAACCTATTATATTTGATATATTGTTTAAGGATTTTGAGCGGTGCGAACAGTCCAGCCACGGACAAGCAGTTTTGCTGTCATTTGATGCTGCAGGAACGATGAGTTTATTCTTAAATGTTATATATTGAAGCTCTAATACAATATATTATTGAAGAATGTTCAGCCTCGCGAACAGCCCAGAAATTATAATTATTTATAATGGGTAATAAGTTATGTATTAAAACAATATGTGTATATCATTATATAATACTATCATTTCAGTGTTCAACATTATCCCATTAAAACAAATTTTTTCCTCCGCCACTGGAAAGTTTTACCACTAAATGTAACAAAGGATATTTTCTGCCTTGAAGCCATTTTGCTGATTGTCATCTCCATTAGCTCTTTGGATGGGACCAAATGAAACGAAACTAATCGCTGGAGGGTTGGGAACAGGTACAGGCATACTCTATGGGTACAGGGATACGTTCCTCGAAATTCGGCACTCATAAAGACTGCCATGAAATACTTATGTCTATTATGGCTACTTCAGTACCCTCTGAGAGAGTGTTCTCTGCTACAGCGAACATTGCTTCCAGTCCAGCAGAAGAAGCTCTCTCTCAAGGGAGAAGCTTCAAAAATTACTGTTTTTACAGACAATAAACTCAACATTTTGGAGTTTGGATTATTAGAGTTTAATTCCTTTTTACTTTATTATTTTTAATACTGTTATGGACTTGAAATTTAAAAAAAAAATTGCTACCCTGAAAGTTTGTATTTTCACGTTTTAAGACTAGTAGACCCCAAAAAAGCAAAAAAAAAAATAATGTCCGTCTGTACGCAAAATAATTTGAGGGCACGTAGCTCCCAAACCCGTTTAGGTATTATAATGAAAATTTTATGGTGGGTAGATTGGACGAACCTCTACTACTGGTATCTTTTAGAGGGGTGTGAGTATGAGGGAGAGGAGAGGGGATGAAAAATTTTGGTTTCTAGATTTCAGCAACCGCTTACGCTAAGAGGCTAAAAAACTTGAAATTTCTATAGAACTTCGATAGTGGATCCATTTGCAAAAAAATTTTTTCATATGGGTGAAGGGATGTGGGAGTGGGGAGGATGCATTCGAAACGCAACAATGCCGAGATCGACACATTCTAAAATCCATATCTCCGAAAGCCTTGATGGCACGAAATTCAAACTTATCAAATATCTGTACCTATACTAGGAGAAAAGACTGAAAAGAAATTTTTAAGTGGGGGTAGTAGCGTACGGGGGTGGGGAGTGAAAAACTTTAGATTACGATATCTCAAGAACCAATTGCTTTAGAAAGATGAAATTCGGTTTGACAAATAAAGATTGCTGAAAGTAAATTTTTTTAAGAGGGTGGTGAAACATGGAAGTGGGGAGGATAACAAATTTTCTAGAAAATTACGTTTCATATGTCAAGAACAGTATAAGATAGATGCTCAAATTTTTTACCAGAAGTAGGTCCAATAGAGCAGAGAATGAGATGTGGCTGTAGAGGGTGAGGGTGGGGGAAGGTGAAAAGGAAAAGGTTCCGATGCTTATATCTTAAGCAGCTATAATGATATAAAGCTGAAATTTGATATTTAGATAGAGTTATAGTAGTGGTATGTTGGAAAAATATACTTTATTTTAGGCGTAGTACGGTAGAGGGTGGGGTGTGACCAGGGGCGGAGCTTCCATAGGAGCAAGTGGAGCAACTGCGCCGGGCGCCAAATTTTTAGGGCGCCAAATGTTTAGGGCACCACACCTACTGTTCCACTTACCTTCACAATTCAGCCGTTTATTTTGAAAGTGGAATAAGTCCATTTCAATTTTAAATCGAGGTTAAGGGCTTGCATTTTAACATGTTTAAAAATAATCATGCCAACTTTCTTTACTTGTATTTATTTGTAAAAAGTGTAATGAAACTATTGCATCAACAGATTCTTAAAAAGTTGCTTCGTGTTGTATAAAACACCGTTTCAATGTCACAACAATTTTTTTTTTAAAAAGTGACTTATTCCACTTTCAAAATCAACGGCTCATACTGCTATTATCACTAAATTCAGTGATTGTAAACTTTGAAATACTAAAACATGGTATCCTACTTACATACATATACCTATCCGTATAAATTCATAATTTAACAACACGTCGTACGCCCAAACATTTGCATCATTCTCCTAAACAAACGGTTGCGGTTTGATCTTCGAACTACATAGTTCTATCATACTTGTGCGAATCCACTGTTTTGCTCTTTGGCGCAAAAATTTTATCCGCACCATAGTTCAACAAACACACGCACGGTACGGTGAACATTCTACACGTTCTTATGCGCGACGGCATGCGTTGTATTCCGCTGAGTGCATGTATCTGGCGCAGATTATACTTTTGCACCGGGCGGCGTATGAATGAAATGGGAGCTCAGAGGCGAGGCGCATGCGCTGTGCCAGTGCTTTGGTTCTTTATGTATTTTAGAATTTTCACGAATTGGGAGCACTGTTCAATGACCAAAAAAATGTGATATTTTGCTTGATAGGCTTTGTTTTATTGGATGAAAGAACAAGTGTCAAGTGCCAATAGGCGGTATTTTTCAAATGTAGTGTTAATAAACTTTTAGTGAGCTACCTTCTATATTTTGTTTCTTAAATCTAAAAATGACCATGAATCCAAAAAAAATGTCCGGTAGTCAATATCGAAAAAAGCGATTATTGGGGATTGAGAATTGAGGATTGAGGATTCAGAATTGAGAATTGAGGGTTGATTGATTGATTGATGAAATGATAAAAAATGGTAAAAAATTATAGAAGGTGATAAAAAATGGTAAAAAATGATAAAAAATGGTAAGATATGATAAAAAATGGTGAAGAATTGTAAAAAATGGTAAAAAATTATAAAGAATGATAAAAAATGATAACAATGTTAAAAAATGATAAAAAATAATAAAAAAATGATAAGAAATAACAGATTAAGATTAGAGATAAATATAAAAAAGGCCCGAAATTTTGAATTTTGTGTTGTGTCGATCTGTTGCCGTATTTTGCATTTCTCGCTAAAAATGGTAAGCACCAATTTAAGGAGAATTAAATTGTCTATCTCTTTTACCGCAACAAATTTTTGGCCAAATTATTATTTATTGCAAATAATAAGCGTAAAGGGTAAAAAATTAAAGTTTGTCCCAGTTTTGGACCATTTTTATCAAAAATAGGTGACAAATTTAAATGGCAGTTTGGTATAAACCCGTTTTTCGTACGACGAAAGGATTTTCTAAGTCGGCCTTGTGAAGAGCTACTCACACTAACGGAGTTCTTTGAAATTCAGTCGTTTGGTGAACTAAAATGCGCAAGCTTATTAAGCACGCCAGTGCCACCTGGATCTTTTGAACCGGCTCACAGAGCCGGATCTTTGAAAAGAGCAAGATCCGGTGAGCCGGTACACTGAAAAGATCCGAATTTCCCATCTCCAGCTAACGGTTTCGAGAATAGGTACTGTGAGTAAACTGTGCTCATCGGTCCGAATTGAAAGCTCCATAAGCGTACCAGCAATTCGGGCCGATTGTAAGTAATGTTAATTATGTAAGAAGCATGAGTGTAATTCGGACCGCGGCCTTAATATCGACGCACATGCATTCATTTATAGCAAGTAAAAAACATCTTGCCCCTGGGTAAAACTGAAATAACGCCCTTGTTCGAATTGTATTCAGAAGAAGCCTCATATTTACCACTTTCAGTACCTTATTGCATTCCGGTTTTACTCCATGGTGCTTTTAGTTCTGTTTTGAGGTGGGATATCTAATATGTAACTATACAAATGGTATCTATTATTATGGAATAATAATAATTAGGGGGCATAATCTTGCAAACTATTTAACTATTTATATTTTTCGAAAACAAACTATAAAATTTGGGGCACCAAAACGTTGAAACTGCGCCGGGCTCCAAAACTATTAGCACTGCCACTGGGTGTGACTTTCCTAACTATAGAACGGCTTATGCTAGAAAGTTGAAACTCGGTGTGTATATCTAAATCAACTAGAAAAATAATTTTTAATAAAAAAAGTCGAATATTTGTTGGCGTTCGGAAGAGGGGCAAAAAAAAATTATCAGTTGGAAAAGAATGCATATATTTTCACGATTTTGGTCATATCTACTAGGTCTTCCCAAATATCGAACTCATTTTTATTCTACGAATTCTTCATATGAATGTCTAGAATGTATTTTTTGAAATTCGATTCCTAAGGGGGTGTAAGGTGTATACTCTATTATTTTCCATGAATTCTGCCATATCTCTCAGATCAGATATCGCTTGTTGAATAGTCACTTATTTTAAATTTTTTTTTCTTTTTCAACCCCTAGACCGCATCCCGGAATAGGACCCAATTATGACCCAAACCAACATTTGTTGGTTGTATACTTTTTCTTGAATTTTGCCATATCTCTCAGATCTGTAGCTCAGTTCTGTAACTTATGAGTGAGAAATTTCTCACCAAAAAGTCAAAATGAGGTCGAATTAATTCAGTTTTCTCTCTGTATTCTCACCAAGTGAGAAAGCACAGTACTTGACTACGCATTTGGCAATCTTTCATTTCTCATTTGGTGAGAATACAAAGAGAAAACTGCATTAATTCGTCCTGATTTTGACTTTTTGGTGAAAATTTTCTCACTCATAAAGCCCTGTTTTCACGCTGATAGTTTTGTACGATAGGTCTTTCGCGAAAGTATAGCACAATAGTATGATAGTGTAACTATCGAGAAGTTTACATGGTGTTAGTTACGACGATAGTAATTATCATGACAGCAACTATCGTGAAAACGAGGCTTAAGTTACAGAACTGAGCTACTGATCAGATTTTCACTTCCACGGGCTTGTTTAATAATCACCTATTTGAAAGTGTTTTCCTTCTGCAATCCCTAGAACGCAAATGACCCAATTATGTAATGCATATGTTATTCTAACCGCTTCTTGTTAGGTTTTCAGTCCCATAGTAACCTACACCGCATCTCAGAATTGAACGCGTTACGAACTTCTGCCGGAAAAATAATAAAGTTACGCCCAGATAGCTGTCAGATTTTTTTGTTTTGTTAACACCACCCCAATAAATTTTGGAAAGTAGAATTTGTTAGTAGCAGAAATGAAATTATTTTCTTTTAAGAATCCTGTTCCTGTTTTTAGAAATATAATAATGAAATGAAATATAAAATAATAATGAAATATGTAATAAGATTGTTTTTAATTAATAAGATTATTTTGTTTTAACAATCGTGTCTTTTATCTACCGTGATAAAACATCAATCTTTGAGGAACATCGAAGTTCTTTTTTCTCACACCAATCTCTCAGCTAAAAAAATTTTTTAGTTGTACAACATCGATGTTTTGAGGTCGATGTCGCAGCACTAGTACCGAACGTCTCTGAAGTTAAAGGATACATTTTACCGGAATCGGTTGAATTATTGTTGTAGAATTGTGATTTTAACTGAGTTTCCTACTAAATGAAGATAAGGCTAGCGGAATTTTTTTTTTATAAAATGACTTAATCGCAAGTTTGCATAGGCTGGCCGCACACTGAAAGAGCAAAAACAGTATTAGTCAAAAAAAATTTTGACTAATTAATAATATGTCGCTGTTTCAATAGCAATTATATTATCAGAGCACACAGATTAGTCGCATGCCTCCAAGGAACGATACTAATCAGTTGTTGACTAAAACTGTTGGCTGGACGCACACTGAAAGAGAAAAAGGAAAAATGTTTTTGACTAAAACTGTTTTTGCTCTTTCACTTTAGCCCTAATTTATTGCGAAAAGTTCAAATTTATTGCTCCAGGATTGTGATTTTTACGAGGTTTAACCAATGTGGCAGTTTTGGTTGTACATAATACTGAAGCAAGAAATTTGAGTTTGGAGAATTTAACGGCCTGTAACTCCAAACGGCTTTAAATATCGGAATATCACTTCGCTCACATATTCTACAATGTGGGCAATTTAGACAGGCTCCACTGTAGCCAGCTAAATCATCCACAATATTAAGAAAGCAATAAAATATTGAAATGCATTTAGCATTTAGGAATTGACCGTTACGTCACCTTATGTACAGATTTGTGTTGAGATGCACTTAGCATCAAAACGGGACCGTTAGGTCATCTTTTGTTTGAAATGTAAAATTAGCAAAATCGTTTTAGAGTGGTACCGAACCAGGTATTATGAATTTCTGTTTAAAAAGACCCAAATTTAGTGTGAAATTATAACTAAAGACGACCGGGCGTTTTCCTATTAGCACAGCAGTAGCAGCCCATAAGTTTCAGTTCTTATCATTATTACGAGTAAAGATTTATAAGCAAACTTAACTTCAGTTCTTCTCAGAACTGAAGCCACATATCATAAAGAGTAAAAAACACAACGGCTCTTCTCAGAGCCGCCGCAAACTCCCGCCCCCGGATGCAGGCGACCTCAGACACTTTGCCCCCGGACGCAGGCGACCTTAGACACGTTGCCCCCGGACGCAGGCGATCTCAAGACCGTTTCCGTTGCCGACACTCGCCCCTGGACGCAGGCGAATGTAGGAACCTTGCCGCCACTCTCAGCCCGGACATTGGCGATCTTAAGACCGCCACCGTTGCCGACACTTGCCGCTGGACGCAGGCGATTTAGTGTCGTGACGTACCGCAACGCTCATCCCCAGACACGGGCAATTTCAGTAAGATTGTGTTGCGCGTCGCTCGCCCCCGGACGCCGGCGACAATTCGCTGACGCCAACCGCGGCACTTACAGGCGTGACGCGCTTATGTGACTCGCCACATCCGTGGTGACGTTACATAATTGGTGACCCCGATGTCGGCTCCACAGTATTGATGGACCCGACGGTTTAACACGCAACCTGCATCTACGAAACCCGACTTTCACAAAGCCAACCATGAATAACATCCTCAGCAGCAACACAAGAAGCATCAGCCCGAGTTTAGCATCAACAATACCATTTCTTCACGCTCAAATCAGAAAAGCACAATAGCGAATGTTCCAGTACAACGAGCCGCCTCCAAACCTGACGAAAAGGAATATGCAGTTTTAAGCACCGATAACGATCGAAATAGGAAAAAAACGTATGTAATATTTTTTGGTTTTTTTTATATTTTTTTTTTTATATATTATTTGAAGAAACAAAGTGTAAAATATTGTGATACAAGTGGAATTCGGTCTAGTGCGCGCGACAAATTTCAAGTATAACGGTTTGGGTTGGAAACATTATTTCCGCAGCACGTGTAACACAACTTTGTAACTCGTTCGCCACACGCATTTCGTTTTCTTTCTCGGTTCGTTTTGCGAAATATTATGATCTAACTCTTTCTTGGTCAAAATACGTACACTATAAAAGTGATTTTTAATTTCGCCAAACGCTTCGTTTGGACTGTTTCAATTTAACGCACGCTTCTGGTCAATACTATTCAAGATGACAGAAGAAGATTTAGAAGTTGCGTATATCCACTTTTTGGGACAAGGCTCCCTCTGTTTGGTTCATAGCGGCAGAGGCTCAGTTTGCCGCCAAGACAATTGTAAAAGATGCGGCAAATACGCCAATGTTTTGGCATCCTTGCCTGTCGACGCTATCAATAATGTGATCGATATTTTAAACGCGCCTCCCGAAGAGAACAAGTATGCGAGTTTAAAGCAAACGTTGATTAAACGGCATAGCGCGTCGGAGGAGAAACGATTAGAGCAACTTTTAAATTCGGAAGACCTTGGTGACCGCAAACCCTCGGAATTATTTCGACAAATGTCGCATTTGGCAGGAAATATTACCGCCATCGGACACTTTAATACAAACGTTATGGGAACGGAAGCTGCCAGCTACAGTTTCCAAGACCAGGAGTGGCATTATGTATATCGTTTCGAGTATTTTATTTCTGTTTCGAGACCGTATGGTATCACGTATCTCGTTACGACAGGTCGAAGTACATAAAGTGAAAAAAGTACTAGTTTCATGTTTTTGTGGCATCACGTATCTCGATTTCAAATCGCCCGATCGATTGAAACAAAGAATTTTCAGGCGAGTGCTCAGCAGCGTTCGAGTTAAAATCATCGAATAAAAAGTGTAAGTATATTTTTTTATTTATGGGATGTGATTCTTTAAAGAAAGGGAAAAAAACCGCACATAACATTTTCTTTACAAATCTGAACGATTTCAGTATCTTTATATGTATGTAGAAATAACCAAAAAATTCTCGTTTTGTTTTCAAGGGCTAGTGAGGAAATAAAAATTTCATAAGGTATCAACCGTCAACAGGAACGGCTTTTGGGTGATTTTATGGCGGAACATAATGAATTAGCTAGGGGGCTGCTAAAAACCTTAAATGGTCGAAGTGCATCCAATAAGATGTGGAGTTCGTTGACAAACTCTCTTAATGAGAGTGGACCGCCAATGAAAATGTCTGCCGAATGGAAAAAGGTAATGTGATTGTATTTAATGACAAACAAGATGAAAATTATTTTTTAAACTGACGGGCCTATTACGAAACTCGAGTCGAGTGAGTAACTCACTCACATTTGAACTCAACTCGAGCAAAAGTTGGTATGATGAAACTCGACAATTGGAAAGTGACTTCATTTCCAGTAGTCGAGTGAATTTGATATTTCTTACAAGTAAATACTCACTCGACCATCTCTCATAATACGCAGTTCTCTTTACTCACGCTTTTTTCTCGACTAAAAGTCGAGTGAAACTCGACAAGTAGGCCGTCGGCGAGTTTCATAGTCGTAGAACGTGCATTTTTTGGTCGAGTGAGTTTCGTAATAGGCCCGTAGGTCTGGGCAGACTACAAATATAAGGTAAAATTTAAATTGAGATTCAATAAGGAGAGCAAGAAGCAGACTGGCGGGGGTTTATTTAAGCTGAAGTCGCTCGATGCTTTGGAAGAAAGCGTTGTAGAATCAGCGGGGCTTGAGGCGACAGTAGAAGGGATTTCAGGAGTTCGAACCTTTGGATGCCCGTCGAGTAGCAATGCGAATATTTCAGATAACGAGATTGATATCAGTGATACAGAAAACATTGTTCTTGACACATGTACCGTCTCTAACGCATCACATGCCGCTCCCGAGCCCAACAGAACCGCGAAAGACAGAAGGCTCGAAAAGTACGTTAATGAAATTAGGGTCGGAAACGAACTACAAAAAGAAATTCTGAAAGTCAAAAAAGCGAATTCTTCCATTAAGAGAAAAGCGCATGACCTCCAAGAAAGGCAATACAGGTTGGCGGAAAAAAAGGTGGAGGATGATAACAAAAATCAAATTGAAGCTCATAGGTTGAGCACTATGCTCTTAGAGGCTAAGATTGAAGAGAACAGATTGATGCAGATGGAGCTGGATTGCCATAATAAATAATCGTTTCGGTTTTGGCCCGAAATCCAAAATTTAATTATTAGAGGAGATAGAGAGATAGAATATCCATTACTTTTTTAAAAATGCAATTTTTTATCTTCATTAATGTATTTTTTTTAATTAATTAAAGAATTTTTTATTTGAGATTTCAATCTTTGTCCTAGTCTGGTAAAATTGTTTTCATTGATGTCTTCTATGGGGGGGATGAAGTCTGGAGTCGTTTGGCGGTAAATTCAACTCCGTGGAACTTAACTCTACGTTGTAGTGTACGCAAATGTTGTGTAGTGCCGCAGTAATATTTATAATTAATGCTGCAATTTTTCGAGAATACCGCATCTTTCGTTCATCTTGCAGACATCTCCATCTACCTTTCCAGATGCCCAAAGTTCTCTCCACGATACTTCTTGCCTTGGAGTGAACAGTATTGTACACTTCTTCGACATTAGCTGCGTTAGCCGTTCGATATGGTGTCAGCAACCAGGGTGATATTGCATAACCATTATCGCCTAAAATGAAGTGCAAATAATAATTTGCTATTATTTTCTTTGAGGTTTTATAATTACCCAACAGTCGAGAATTTTCGTCTCCGCTCTCAAAACGAGTTTGAAAGAAGTTTTTCTCACCACATAGTCTCCATACAAATGAATCATGTGCTGCTTCTCCAAAAGCTGCATTTATCGCAATTATTTTGTTTGTATGGTCACATATCTATTAAAAACAAGTAATATTATCGCATCTAAATAATGGTTGTAGAAAAAAGGACTTACTATCTTTAAATTGATGCTGTGAGTTCCCTTCCTATTAAAAAACATATGCTCGTTATGTTTTGGCTTTTTGAACCGAAATCTAAGAAAATACATACATTACAATTAATGATTACTACCACTACATTTATTTTTACTTACTCTCTTTCTGGTAGATGTAAAGGATTACTTTTATCTCTTAACTCCCACCGAACCAATCTCATTTTGCAAACGTCTTCTTCGTCACTACTTTCTACAAACAACATTTTTAAAATATTTTTCGAATGAATCTCACATTTGACATTTGCAATTCAATTTTAAAGAAATCTAGTACGTTTTTTGCGTTTATTCTATTCACCAAATACTTAAACTCGATCGAGATACATGATGCCAAATTAAAATTGTGACGAGTTCAATTCAACGCGAGAGAAGTAACTCGAATCGAGATACATAATGCCACCCCAGACTTTCGAGCAACGACTTGATCTCGCGGATAGAATGTGGGAAGTAACACAGAAACCGAGTGTTAGTGCGATCACTTCAACTCGCGACTCTGAGTTTGAATCCCTTAAAAAGGAAATTAGTGAATTACGAGACGCAATTCGTAATTTCACCCACAAGTCGAATCGCGGTCGCAGTCGCACGCGCGAAAAAAAACAAAGCTAAAAACAGTAGTAGCAACCAGTGGCGTGGCGTGATAATTCCACAAGGGGAAGCAATTGGTTAATATCCACAATTTTTTATTATTATTCTACCTATCAATTTATTGCATATTGATTGAACCTCCTCCATTAGCACACAGCAGGGATCTAGGAGGCTACTTAGCACGTTGGTATTTAGGCTGTCAGTCGCAGTCACCTACTCCTAGCTCATCATTAAACGTTTTCCGGACTTCTATCAAAAAAATTATAAAGTTTCGATCATAGTACCTACATATTGGCAGATTTTTTTTTATTTTTTACGTATCTTTTGGAATAGAAGAGTCAATACAAATAAATAATAATAATAAAATAATAAAAATTGATCTCATTAACCCTAAAAGTTTTTCGGGAATTCGTTAAAAATGCTTGCATCAGAGTTTTCTTCGATTCAATATAATAATAGAAATAAAAGTGAATTAAATATCTCATTAGACCCAATATATAAGAATTCTTGAAAATGTACACAACCTTTTTACACACCCTGAGGGGTTGGATATCGAAAAATCAGAAAAAAATATTTCCAGGTGCTCGCAAAAGTAAAATTTATTTCGGCATGTCCAATATAAATATATAACGAAATTGTGGAAATGTGGAAAAATCCCTTTTCACGGACAATTGTTTTACTCAACCTATATGCTAATAAAAATCAATTTTTTTTCTTTAATTACTTCATATACATACTACGTACTAAGCTCCAAGTTTCTTCTTCATAAGCCGTTTTTGAGACATAAAAAATCACCACCCATTAATTTTTTCTAGGATACCTCTTTATTAGCTCTATGTAGTAATTTTTTAACCTTTCTATGGTTTGTAGTTTTTCAAAAATAAAAATTGATGTTATTTCCTTTCCACGCTCTCCCACCATCAGCCCCTTCACTAGTTCCTCCAGAATTTGTTTTCCCAGTTAGAATTGTACTGGACCTAACTCCTGTAAAATTTCTAAGATCATATATGGTACCGTTCTTGAAATAGAAAAATTAAATATTTTAAAAATGGCCCCACTTTTGTGGTGTACTTCTCAGTTTTATATTCAATGAGTTTCTCCGCATATCCTATATGCACAAACTAAATTATACCTTCCTGATTGATTCGAAAGATATTCTTATCCAAAGTTTTTTACCCCAACCCCTACTCACCACCTTTTGATTCAAAAATTTTAGCTCTTGATTAATCTGCTACCTATTATTTCTTAAAACAACTACAAGTTTCAATCTTCTGACATTAACCATTCAGAAGATACGAATTTTAGAATGTTTCAACCTCAACTTTCAAGCACTCCGAAGACATTGCTTTCCCTCCACTCCCACACGCCACAAACCTATCGTAAATTTTGCAGACAGGTCCACTATCATACTTTTATATAAAGCCTTGTATCCACTGAGATTGTACGCGACATTGACATTTCGCACGGGCCAGTTTTCAAATAGCTATGTACATCTTCTGATTTCAGGGGGATCGCGGAGTGAAACCGATTGCAATCAGTGTAAATGGACATGGACTATTGATAAAAACTATAAATTTTCATTTTCAAGCGACGGTCTTATATCGAACATTTTCCATTTTCAATTTTGCACTCCTTGAATAACATCGGCGAGCTGTCGAGCGTCCCACGTTCAGAACGCGAGCACACAAAAAAATGTATCTGTCAAAATTCTAAGCATGCCACAGCTCGCCGGTTATAAAAAGCAACGTGCACAATGGATACGCTCTAAAAACAGATGATGCAATAGCACGCGTGCTGCGCGTCAAATGCTATGTACAGTGCACCATGCAGTAGGCATTGATCAAAAATTATGCTCGCGATCTGCTTGCGAGCTGCAGTGGATACGAGGCTTTAGTTCCGAGTTTCAGCATCCTGACATACCATAAGTGGTTCCTGTGATCTAAAAACTAAATTAAATATGTACAATTGAACTATTTACCACAATTCAATTCAAAACTTCAATCAGAATTCAATTCCTATCCTACTCTGGTAGCACCAATTTCTGATCATATCTCTGCTCGCTGCAAGCTTCTCCGCTGCAGCCAGAATGTGTTGTACGAAGTACGACCCGTGCAGATTGTGCAGAGATGCATAATCTGCATTGCTTCCACCACAACAGGAGCAAAAAACTAAAAAATCCGACTGTCGCCACAACTGACAGTCGGATCGAACCTGCGCGCTGTTTATTCGCACATTGTTCCGTGAACAAATGCCAATTTCTAATTGACACAGGCACCGAGGTGTCAGTAATTCCCCAAAAAAATTTTCCAATTCAGAAGTTTCCTAAAACCGAGACCAATCTCACTGCTGCTAATGGAACTTCTATAGGTACTTTCGGAAAAAAAAACTACTAAAACTCGACATCGGGTTACGTCGACCGTTCTTTTCCCTTTTATAGTCGCAGACATTCAGAGACCGATTATCGGCGTAGATCTACTCAACCAATTTGGTATTATCATAGACTTGCGCCAAAGAAAATTGATCGACTCAACTACGAATTTATCTGTGGCTGGGATAGCATGCAATAAAAATTCAGACTCCACAAAGCAAAATATTAAGGATGGAAAATACGAAAGCCTGATTCGAGAATTTCCTTCTCTTCTTACAGCACCCGATTACTCTTTACCTGCAAACCACAAGGTAGTCCACCATATCGTGAATACAGGACACCTTCCATTTTCCAGGCCCCGGCGTTTAAAGCCCGAAAAACTAACTACAGCTCGGACGGAATTCGACCATATGTTGCAATTGGGAATCTGCCGTCCTTCTAGTTCACCCGTCTCTTCAGCTTTACATTTAGTACCTAAAAGAGACCCCAATGATTGGCGCCCTTGTGGCGACTATCGTCGTTTAAACGCGATAACCACACCCGATCGCTATCCGATCCCACACATCCACAATTTTTCGCTCCAGCTTCATGGATGCACGGTTTATTCAAAAGTGGATTTGATTCGGACATACCATCATATTCCGGTGGCAGAAGAGGACGTATGTAAAACTGCAATCACGACTCTTTTTGGACTTTTTGAGTTCACACGGATGCCTTTAGGTTTGCGCAACGCAGCCCAAACCTTTCAGCGGTTCATGAACGAAGTGACGCGAGAGCTACCTTTTGTGTTCGTCTACATTGACGACATACTCGTAGCAAGCAAATCTCACGCAGAACATGCAGATCACCTTCGAAAATTGTTCGTACAACTAACTTCGTATGACCTTAAAATCAACAACGCTAAATGCGTTTTCGGCGTAGAAAAAATTGATTTTTTAAGCCATAACATCAATAAAGACGGAATTCTCCCATCACAGATCCGCATACAGGCTATTAAAAATTTTGCATGTCCGACATCTCAGCGACTAAGCGTTTTGTGGGAATGGTAAATTACTACCATCGGTTCATCCCGAATCTAGCAGAATTCTTGGCACCGGTACATTCCCTCGTAGCAAAGCACTCCAATAAAAAACTTAAGCCCAAAAATTTCGAGTGGCCGAAAGAGTGTGAAGACGCAATCATGAAAATTAAAGAAGCAATAGCGAACGCAACGCTCCTGGTGCATTTGTTGAATGACGCGAAACTACGACTCACAGTAGACGCTTCCAATATCGCAGTAGGAGCAGTGCTAGACCAACGCAACGAGGAAAATCATTGTGAGCCTTTGGGGTTTTTCTCGAAGAAATTGAGCACCACCGAATGCAAATATTCTGCTTTCGATCGCGAGCTTTTGTCCATTTATTTAGCAATTAAACATTTCGCACATTTCATGGAAGGTCGTTGTTTTACGGTATGCACAGACCACAAACCGCTTACTACAGCTTCGACTGCAAAAGCGGACCGAAGCCCCAGGCAAACGCGACATTTAGATTTTATCGCTCAACACACCAGCGATTAATGTAGTGGCAGACTTTTTGTCCCACGTAGATAATAGCTCGTTGAGCTCTATAGATAGTAAGACATTGACTATAGAAAACTTTATTAAACTCCAAAAGACGGACCAGGAATTACAAGAAATCCTTTCCGCACCCATTTCAAAAGCATCCAAGGTAAAACTCGAACAAAGAGTTTTTCCCATCTTGAACGACCCCGTTTGGTGCGAAGTTTCGAGCACTCAGATTCGTCCTTTCGTACCTTTAGAACTCCGCACAGCTGTTTTCAATTCACTGCACGGCATGGCGCATCCAGGGATTCGTGGGTCAAGAAAGTTAATAAACACAAGATATTTCTGGCCTAATATGAATAGCGACATAAAACGGTGGACAGAAAGCTGCGTTAGCTGCCAGCGTTCAAAGATTATACGACACACCAGAGCGCCACTAGGAGAGTTTACGCCGCCAAGTAGACGTTTCGATAACATACATATGGATCTAGTCGGGCTTTTAAAGCCTTCGAGCGGTTTTAGCTACCTCTTAACTATAGTAGATCGTTTCACCCGTTGGCCGGAGGCGTACCCGCTGCGTGATATTACGGCTACCACCGTCGCAACTACATTTTTCCACGAATATATCTCCCGTTTCGGAGTACCCTCCAAAATCACGACCGATCAAGGCACGCAGTTCGAGTCGAAACTATTTTTTGAACTTAATAAATGCCATGGAACGCATAGAATTCGCATGACAGCTTACCATCCGCAAGCAAACGGTATGGTCGAACGATTCCACCGTCAATTAAAAATCTGCCAACAATCTGGGCGTAACTTTATTATTTTTCCGGCAGAAATTAGGAACGCGTTCAATTCTGAAATGCGGTGGAGGCTACTATGTGGCTGAAAACCTATCAAAAAGAACAAGATCATGGAAGTTAAAATCTGATTGGATCTGAGAGATATGGAATAGTTTATGAAAAAGTACACAATCACTTTACACCCCCTTAGGGGTCGATTTTCAGAAAATCTTGAAAACACTTTCTTAGTATTCATATGGAGAATAAAAGAATAAAATTAAATTCATTATTTGGGACGAGGTAGTAGATATGTCGAAAATCGTGCTAAAATATGCATTCTATTTTCACAGATAATTTTTTTTGCCCCCTTTCTGAACGCCAATAGATATAGATAGGAAAAACACCTCCCACTTGTACCACACTACCCTTAAGGGTCGAATTTCAAAAAACCTTGAAAACACTTTCTAGGTATTCATACGAAGAATCCGTAGAATAAAAATAAATTCAATATTTGGAAAGACCTAGTAGATATGACGAAAATCGTGAAAATATATGCATTTTATATTTATTATATTTACAAATATTTTTTGTTGCCCCCCCCCCTTCTGAACGCCAATGAATATTCAAATTTTTTTTTATCACAATTACTTTTCTAGTTGATTTACATATACACACCGAGTTTCAACATTGTAGCTTAAGCCGTTCCATATATAGGAAAAACACCACCACTTGTACCAAACTACCCTTAGGGGTCGAATTTCAAAAAATCTTGAACACGCTTTCTAGGTATTCATATGAAGAATCCGTAGAATAAAAATGAATTCAATGTTTGGAAAGACCTAGTAGATATGACGAAAATCGTGAAAATATATGCATTTTATATTTATTATATTTACAAATAATTTTTTTTGCCCCCCTTTCTGAACGCCAATGAATATTCAATTTTTTTTTTATGACAATTACTTTTCTAGTTGATTTACATATACACACCGAGTTTCAACTTTCTAGCATGAACCGTTTAATAGTTAGGAAAAACAACCCCTACCCCCGTAGCATACTACCCCTAAAAAAAATTTTATTTTTTTAACATTCCGCTACTATAGCTCTATCCAAATACCAAGTTTAAGGCTTATATCATTACAGGTTCTCAAGATATAAGCATCGGAACTTTCTCCTTTTCACCCTCCCCCACCCTCCCCCTCTACACCCTCAACCCCAAAACTTTTTTCCCTACTAGGGTTTAATTATCGCTACTTCTGGTAAAAATTCTAAGCATCTATCTTAAAACTGTTCTTGAGATATGAAATGTGTTTGATTTGAAAAATTCTCATCCCCTCCACTTCTATGCTCCACCTCCCACTAAAAAAATTTTACTTTGATCAATCTTTATTTGACAACCTTTATACCCAAACCAAATTTTATTTTCCTAGAGGAATTGGTTCATGAGATATCGTAATCTTAAGTTTTTCACCCCCCACCCCCATACACAACTTCCCCCACCCAAAATTTTTCTTCATTCTGTTCTCCTAGTATAACTACAAATATTTTTCAAGTTTTAATAGTGTGCCATTAACGGTTTAGGAGATGTAGATTTTAGAATGTGTCTATCTCGCCTTTTTGGGTTTCGGACGCATTACATTTCCCCCCACTCCCACACCCCTTGATCAATATTGACAATTTTTCTGCAAATGGGTCTACTATCAGAGCTCTATAGAAATTTCAAGTTTCAGCTTCCTAACATTAGGGGTTACTGAGATCTGGAAACCAAAATTTCCGGTCTAAAACACTTCCCCCTCCTTCCCCCTCACACCCCAACCCCTAAAAATTTGGTCACTTCAAGGCGCCTACCCCGTCTATTCGTTAAAAAAATTTCAATTTAATATCTCAAAGCGTTTGGCAGCTACGAGCCTCCAAACGATCTTGCGTACGGCGGACGCCGTACGGCGTACGGCGGACAGACGGACTGAAAATTTTTATTGCTTTTTTCGCGTCTACTAGTTATGAAACGTGAAAATAAAAATTTTGAGGGTAGCAAATTTTTTTTTTTAAAAAATCAATCACAATACTTAAAAATCTGCCAACAATCTGGGCGTAACTTTATTATTTTTCCGGCAGAAGTAAGGAACGCGTTCAATTCTGAAATGCGGTGTAGGCTACTATGTGACTGAAAACCTATCAAAAAGAACAAGATCATGGAAGTGAAAATCTGATTGGATCTGAGAGATATGGAATAGTTTATGAAAAAGTACACAATCACTTTACACCCCCTTAGGGGTCAATTTTCAGAAAATCTTGAAAATACTGTCTTGGTATTCATATGGAGAATACATAGAATAAAATTAAATTCATTATTTGGGACGAGGTAGTAGATATGTCGAAAATCGTGGGAAAATATGCATTCTATTTTCACAGATAATTTTTTTTGCCCCCCTTCTGAACGCCAATAGATATTCGTTTTTTTTAATCAAAATTATTTTTTTAGTTGATTTAGATATACACACCGAGTTTCAACATTGTAGCTTAGGCCGTTCTATATATAGGAAAAACACCTACCACTTGTACCACACTACCCTTAGGGGTCGAATTTCAAAAAACCTTGAAAACACTTTCTAGGTATTCATACGAAGAATCCGTAGAATAATAATGAATTCAATATTTGGAAAGACCTAGTAGATATGACGAAAATCGTGAAAATATATGCATTTTATATTTATTATATTTCCAAATATTTTTTTTTGCCCCCCCCCCCCCTTCTGAACGCCAATGAATATTCAAATTTTTTCTTATCACAATTACTTTTTTAGTTGATTTACATATACACACCGAGTTTCAGCATTGTAGCTTAAGCCGTTCCGTATATAAGAAAAACACCCCCACTTGTACCACACTACCCTTAGGGGTCGAATTTCAAAAAACATTGAAAACACTTTCTAGGTATTCATACGAAGAATCCGTAGAATAAAAATGAATTCAATATTTGGAAAGACCTAGTAGATATGACGAAAATCGTGAAAATATTTGCATTATATATATATTATATTTACAAATATTTTTTTTTGCCCCTCCCCTTCTAAACGCCAATGAATATTCAAATTTTTTTTTATCACAATTACTTTTCTAGTTGATTTACATATACACACCGAGTTTCAACATTGTAGCTTAAGCCGTCCCATATATAGGAAAAACACCTTCACTTGTACCACACTACCCTTAGGGGTCGAATTTCAAAAAACCGTGAAAACACATTCTAGGTATTCATACGAAGAATCCGTAGAATAAAAATGAATTCAATATTTGGAAAGACCTAGTAGATATGACGAAAATCGTGAAAATATATGCATTTTATATCTATTATATTTATAAATAATTTTTTTTGCCCCCCTTTCTAAACGCCAATGAATATTAAAATTTTTTTTTATCACAATTACTTTTCTAGTTGATTTACATATACACACCGAGTTTCAACTTTCTAGCATAAACCGTTTAATAGTTAGGAAAAACACCCCCTACTCCCGTAGCATACTACCCCTAAAAAAAATTTTATTTTTCCAACATTCCGCTACTATAGCTCTATCTAAATACCAAGTTTAAGGCTTATATCATTACAGGTTCTCAAGATATAAGCATCGGAACTTTTTCCTTTTCACCCTCCCCCACCCTCCCCCACCCTCCCCCTCTTCACCCTCAACCCCAAAACTTTTTTCCCTACTAGGGTTTAATTAGCGCTACTTCCGGTAAAAATTCGAAGCATCTATCTTAAACTGTTCTTGAGATATGAAATGTGTTTGATTTGAAAAATTCTCATCCCCTCCACTTCTATGCTCCACCTCCCACTTAAAAAATTTTACTTTGATCAATCTTTCTTTGTCAACCTTTACACCCAAACCAAATTTTATTTTTCTAGAGCAATTGGTTCATGAGTTATCGTAATCTTAAGTTTTTCACCCCCCACCCCCATACACAACTTCCCCCACCCAAAATTTTTCTTCATTCTGTTCTCCTAGTATAACTAAAAATATTTTTTAAGTTTGAATACTGTGCCATTAACGGCTTAGGAGATATGGATTTTAGAATGTATCTATCTCACCTTTTTTGGGTTTCGGACGCATTACATTTCCCCCCACTCCCACACCCCTTGATCAATATTGACAATTTTTCTGCAAATGGGTCTACTATCAGAGCTCTATAGAAATTCCAAGTTTCAGCTTCCTAACATAAGGGGTTACTGAGATCTGGAAACCAAAATTTTCGGTCTAAAACACTTCCCCCTCCTTCCCCCTCACACCCCCACCCCTAAAAATTTGGTCACTTCAAGGTGCCTACCCCATCTATTCGTTAAAAAAATTTCAATTTAATATCTCAAAGCGTTTGGCAGCTACGAGCCTCCAAACGATCTTGCGTACGGCAGACGCCGTACGGCGTACGGCGGACAGACGGACTGAAAATTTTTATTGCTTTTTTCGCGTCTACTAGTTATGAAACGTGAAAATAAAAATTTTGAGGGTAGCAAATTTTTTTTTTTAAAAAATCAATCACAATACTTAATTATTAAAATAATAAAGTAATTATTAAAATAATAAAGTAAAACAGCTTTGAAATGTCGCGAAAATCAAACACACTGAGCGGAGGAACTTCCAATTATCCTTCTGGGTATTCGGGCGGCTTTCAAAGCCGATTTAAATTGTTCTCCAGCAGAATTGGTTTACGGACAAGCTTTAAAACTCCCAGCTGAATTTTTCATCGACAATACTTCCGACGATTTTGAACCAGTAAATTTTGTCACTCAACTGCGTACCAAAATATCCCAACTCAAACCAAAGGACGCTAAAAATACCGACATTCCAATCTATATCCCGAAAGATTTGGAAAACTGCGATCAAGTCTTTGTTCGAATCGAAGGGACAAAACCAGGTTTGCAAGCGCCATACGCGGGTCCATACGCGGTAGTACGAAGATTTAGGTTACGTAATAAACATAAATGAAAAAATTCTAGCATAGGTATCGACCGTTTGAAACCGGCTTTCATTTTAAAATCGAATTCAAAAAAGAAAGTTAATTTCAAGTAAAGTAATTTTAAGTAAAATTCAAGTAAAATTAATTCTAGTACAGTAATTTTAAGTAAAATGAATTCTAGTAAAGTACAGTACGTAACGTGAACAGAATAAAACCGGACGCATTCACACTAGCGGGAGTGTTCACGTTAGCGGTAGTATAAAATCAAACGCAATTTTTGACAGAAAAAGACTTAAGATTGAATTTCAAGTGTAAGTTTTAATTTATACTTTTTCTATAAAAACGTTAAAAGAAAAGCATTTTACTTTTATTTTTCACATTCTAACTATGAAAACATGAAACACTACTTCACCACTTGCACATGGAAAAATAACTGATTTACATTACATTAGGAAACAAAATAATGGAAAACAAACGATCAAAACGCAAAAACAAAAGAAGACCAAAACATATTCATTTACCAGTATTGATCAATGAAATCTACATTTGATTGATTTTGTTCATGTTTGACGTAACATTTTTGTTCACGTTGTAGATTAGTCAATAGAAAATATTTGCTGTTCACAGTATCGGTATGTTTACGTTGTCGTGGCTCAAATTCTTCGGGTGTCTTCTTCACTATGTAGCTCACACGATTGTCTTCACGATTGCTTTCACTATTAATAAAACCGCCACTGTTTAACTATTCTTTAACTAATTTTATTCTATTTGGTTCACTTTTACATTCTTGCTACAACACGATATTCTAGTAATAAGCTACCACACGCTTTTTACAAATTAACGCGGAGGTCACTTGTCGTTCCGGTAATTTACACAAGACTCCCCGTTTCCCGGACTTGGAGAAATCGATCAGCAATTATCGCTTAGTCGATTCTTTTACATCAGCCCGATAATTGCTGATCTACATCGACCATCGATCAATTCTTGGCGGTTGACCTGAGTTGATCGATAGTCGATGTTGCACATTTCTTGTCGACCGTCGAGCAAAGGTATCCGACCTTATTCAAGTTTATCACCTCGTATCGGAAATTGTGACATACATAGGTAGTTCGAATATTGAACCTTATTTCCGATACGAGGTGCGCGTAGGGAGAGTCGGGACCAAACCGGACCACGACAACGTTAACGCTTGTTCACGTTCACGGGAGACTACTGTAATTTCAAGTAAAATGAATTCAAACAAAGGAAGTTCAGGTAAAAAAAATTCAAGTAAAAGGTTTAATTTTAACACTTCGTCTGGAAGGGGGGTGATGTGGGCAATTTAGACAGGCTCCACTGTAGCCAGCTAAATCATCCACAATATTTAGAAAGCAATAAAATATTGAAGTGCATTTAGCATTTAGGAATTGACCGTTACGTCACCTTATGTACAGATTTGTGTCGAGATGCACTTAGCATCAAAACGGGACCGTTAGGTCACCTTTTGCTTGAAATGTAAAATTAGCAAAATCGTTTTAGAGTGATACCGAACCAGGTATTATGAATTTTTGTATAAATAGACCAGATAATTTGAAATAAATTTAGAGTGAAATTATAACTAAAGGCGACCGGGCGTTTTCCTATTAGCACAGCAGTAGCAGCCCATAAGTTTCAGTTCTTATCATTATTACGAGTAAAGATTGATAAGCAAACTTAACTTCAGTTCTTCTCAGAACTGAAGCCACATATCATAAAGAGTAAAAAACACAACGGCTCTTCTCAGAGCCGCCGCAAACTCCCGCCCCCGGACGCAGGCGACCTCAGACACTTTGCCCCCGGACGCAGGCGACCTTAGACACTTTGCCCCCGGACGCAGGCGATCTCAAGACCGTTTCCGTTGCCGACACTCGCCCCTGGACGCAGGCGAATGTAGGAACCTTGCCGCCACTCTCAGCCCCGGACATAGGCGATCTTAGGACCGCCACCGTTGCCGACACTCGCCGCTGGACGCAGGCGATTTAGTGTCGTGACGTACCGCAACGCTCATCCTCGGACACGGGCAATTTCAGTAAGATTGTGTTGCGCGTCGCTCGCCCCCGGACGCCGGCGACAATTCGCTGACACCCACCGCGGCACTTACAGGCGCGACGCGCTAATGTGACTCGCCACATCCGTGGTGACGTTACATATACTATATTTGAACGCAATTTATGTAAAAAAAAAAAATTTTCATCCAGTCCCACGGGATGACCCCCTTAAAGACAATTTTCCAGAATATTTTTCAATAAGAATTTGAAATTTTGCACACAATAATTTTTTAATGGTTTCCGGCAAAGAGATAAATGTGCTTGAAATGGAATGTGTTCTGAAATTCCTGGAAAAATGGAAAATTTTATTTTCAGTGAATCACCAGTTCCAGACAAGAAATTGTACACTGATGATATTGTCTTTTAGTTAAGGTGTCATACGCAGTAAAAGACCGGAAAAAGGCAATTTATCATAAATGTTTTCTTTAAAGATATTTTAATTTATTATCGTAAAAATTTATATACATATTGTAGTAACTTTTAACTTTATTCTGATATTTATTATTTGTAAAATTAATAATTTTTAAAACAGCTACAGCCAGGTCCGTGTGCACGGGGTTTTCGGGGTTTCAAATCACGGGCCTGTGGCTCAATTCTCGAGTTCGCTCGAGATCGTTTCATTCGAGATCTTCCACGATTTCCCAGATTGTCGAATGAAACGGATTGGCTGGTATTCTTGAAATCTCACCGGAGTCTCACGTTCGAGAATTGTCGAACGTAAACTAAGAGTGGTCTTTTGCGTTCGAAGTTCGGATGTCGTATACGACATTCCAGTAATAGACAGAAAATTCAGTTCAAGTTTTTCTGAGTGATCATTTGTAAGTACTGAAGAATAATAATATTTAGTTTAATTATGCATTAAAAGAATAATAATGGTAGCAATAGTGGATATACAAAATTCTGAGTTTTAGGAAATTATGTAATTATGATTATATTGCAGAAATAATTGGTGATATGATGAACAACAGGGGGACCCACAAAATTCAGTAGATCTGACTCGGAATGAGACCAAAACAAGGATAATTATATCAAGAATAAATTACAGAAAAAATTGTCATATTGCCGGGCCTATGGAACTAAAATTCTACAAACCCTCTATGGGTTTCAAAAACACATAAAATCCCAAGTCAACACCTGCGTCAACACCTTCTCTCATTACAAATAAGAGTGTTAAATTTGAGGTTTTGCAAGGAAGTATAAAAACTCAGCAAAAATATATGAACAATAGAAAAATATTGTGTTCAATGTGCAAAAGTGGACTTACCCCAATTAGTGTCTGTCAATATACCTAGTTATGATGTGGGGAATACTATACGGACGAATTCAAAGTATTAACTATAATACGTATAAGAAGCAACGACTATCCAATTGAAGCCAAAGGACCAAATTAAACTTACATTTTTTGTTCGAGGGAAACTAAAAAACTAAAATTTGGTCCGAAGGAATTATTGGTTACTCTTTCCGTCTGAAAAATCGAGTTACTAATTTCATTTAGAAAAACCGTACCCTGTATATATCTGGCGCTGTCTCATACCTATTCCATGTTCTATTTTATATTTGTTTAACTGAAGGTGCGATGGTTCCCATTGAGAATTTCATGGTTCGAAAGTAGTTCGGGTAGTTAAAAAGGAAGATGTATAAGACAGGATTAGTTGCAGGAGTCTACGACGGGAAGGATGCATGAAATTCATGCATGTCGCGATACGTTCAAAATAAAAATTATTTTTTTGCAAATTTAAAAATCGCGCCTTTTTTTAACGTTAATCTGTCCATTGAGTTCGTTTGCTGAGTAGTAAGACATACACTTTTGTGGGGGCCAAAGTGTGCTACTACACTTTGAGCAGGTGCAAAGTGTGCTAGTCCCTAAGTAGTAAGACATACACTTTTGTGGGGCCAAAGTGTGCTACTACACTTTGAGCAGGTGCAAAGTGTGCTAGTCCCTAAGTAGTAAGACATACACTTTTGTGGGGGCCAAAGTGTGCTACTACACTTTGAGCAGGTGCAAAGTGTGCTAGTCCCTAAGTAGTAAGACATACACTTTTGTGGGGGCCAAAGTGTGCTACTACACTTTGAGCAGGTGCAAAGTGTGCTAGTCCCTAAGTAGTAAGACATACACTTTTGTGGGGCCAAAGTGTGCTACTACACTTTGAGCAGGTGCAAAGTGTGCTAGTCCCTAAGTAGTAAGACATACACTTTTGTGGGGGCCAAAGGGTGTGAGTTTTTGCTACGAGGTCCAAAGTGTGTGACTCCGGCGGCCGGCTTCTGTATGGGGAAAAAGGCTGAAAGTGTAGTGCGTTTGGCGTTTGAGAAGCTGAAAGTGTGTGGCTTGTGGGCTGGCTGCTTGGGCATGGAATCATGGGCCTGGGTTGTGGAACTGTGCCGATTGGCTGGGAGCTGGATTTGGTATGAGATGACGTGATCGATGTGAAGAGTTTGAGGGTTTTTAACAAAGAAAACACATGATAATAGATGTCATTTCATTCTTTATTTATATGCATGAGTTTATTTTTTCAAAAATCGTACTTTTAGAAATCCACCGCGTGTTTCATCTATACCATAGAAGACGAAGTACTGATCTGAAGATTGGTTCAGTTCATCTATCTGGCGTTGTGTCTTCACCCTTTCCGAAAATCGGGGTGGTAAGAAGCAGAAGATGCCTTCGTCGAAATGGAGTGCCAGCCTTACTCCGTATTTCGTCTTCACCAGCCGAAACAGTTTAATGAGATATTCCTTCCCGATCTCGAGGGAGCTAGTGGGAATCATACCATCAACCATCACCCCCAACAGCGGAAGCTAATAATTCGAAAGTATTCTGAAAAAAATTACAAAAATAAAGTTATTGGCAAAAAAGTAAAACGGATAATATGAAACTTACCATATTTGACTATCAGACCTGTAAGGAGATTATGATTTTCCTCACGAGGAGCTCCGACTTATATACCCGGCGGAAGATAGGTAAAATAGTCAAGAATTGGGATTACACAATACGAGGTAATGAACTGAAAAGTCGAGACCCATAAATCTTTGGACTGATGGTAAGAGGAAAAGAAATAATCAGACTATCATTCTTTCCCTATAAATCAGAGAGTCTAACATTTGCAACAAAGTTGCTAAAAGACCGTGCTAAATATGCGTTTTCCTGAGTTCTGTATTATCTAGTTAGATGGTTGGATGGTATAATGGTATAATAACCAAAACGAATAATGATCAGTTTGTCATTCTTGCCATATAAATCAGTGAGTCTAACGTTTGCAACAAAATAGGTAAAGGCCTAGTTAAGTATGCACTTTTCATTCTAAACGGGCGAGTGGTGTTATAAATAGAAAATTTATTAGCTTGAGACATGCGTAGGCTACATGCGCATGGCGGATAATGTACTTCTGTAGAAAATAATCCTTTTCTTGGCAAGTATAGCATACTAGCTTGAATAATTAATGTGTGAGGTATAATGACCTGTTAGAAAGATTGCACTGGATAATATGCGAAATAGCCTTGAGAATCGGTATAAAAGTCGGAGAATTTTTGCATTACGTTCGTATATGCAAGATTATTGCATATGATGAAATAACTGTGTCGCACGTTTTGTAAATTCGTATTAAGAAGACAAAAAAGGGTACTGCAGGTATCTTTGTACTTTATTGTTATTGCTGTTATCTGTGTACTTTATTTTGATTTCTGATATTCTTGAATGGGTTGCGAGGCACTTCAGCCAGACAGTCGGGAAAAAGTGTGTATTGTAGGTCTTCTATAATCTTTAAGATGTAGATTGCGAAATTTTTGTGATAATTATTTCGATGCGTTGTGTAAATCGGATGAGTATGTGGTGTAGTATAATGGACCTAAATGTGGGCATTTCATGATATTGGAGGGAATGAAACAAATTCTCAGTTTTTATTTTTTATTGTTTTTATTGAAATGAAAGTTCATGCAGATAACATTATTCTAGTCACATAATTGATTTTCTTAATTAAAATAGGTTTTAGTAGTTCCTCCATTTGTAAAATCCTACGTCGAAACCTGAGTCGGTCTAACACATTTTTTTGCCAAATACTCTGCCTACTACTTCTATATGCATACTCCCAGGCAATCATGTATTTGACCGAAACATGATCGGAAAAGTGGACATGTTTATCGTCCGTAGATGACATCGTAGAGGTTGATGAATTCAATCGCCAGCAAAAATATCAGAATTAACAGAGCAAACACTTGCATTACAGTAGAAAGTGATGGAAGGCAGGATTTGTATGATTTTTTAATCGGCTTGTCATATGGTCCGCAAACGTCCTTACCGCTAACAAACACACAATCTGGAGACAGGCGTAAATGTTCAGCTTCTACATCAGTTGGTGAAGAAGATGCGCTCATTATCAGAGAACAGAAGAAACACTTGACGTAATCCTTCAGGTTGGTGTAAAAGAAGCCGCTTTTCACAAGTTTAAGCACTTTCCTCTCCTCTAGATCCAGATTCTTGAACGTTTTTAGACGATCGTATTCATGTCTTAAGTTCATCATGGCGACTGACAATCTGAATGTTACAGAACATCTTTTATATCAATCCAGGAGTTATGAGATGATGGGAAACCAAGCCATTTTACAAGCACGCGATCTTTTCTTCATTTTAAAACCTTCTCTACGAGATGTACATCGGGATGCTTGACCTTTGTCAATTCTGTCTCATAGAAGCCCCCCTGGATAATGTTGCCTTGATAATCCTCAATTGAATATGTCCGTGGCTGCGTTTTTCTTACTTGCTTTATCTTGAATATCTCTGTCGACCAGTTCGGTGTGTAGCCTTTTTCAAAGACATATTTGTGCTTGCTTATTCGAACATGATTACCTATTTTATATTTAGGTTTTGAAATAACCTTAACTTTCCTATAGAAGGAAGACAATAAATGAATCTCGTTTGATGTTTTGACATCTATAGGCCTCATTTTAATAGTACGGTGTTTTGTCTTGTTGTACTTAATAAGTAGCTTAGGTAATATATCGACCCAGTGATAATTTCCCTTCTAATGAGCCATTATTAATAGTGCTGGATGATATGATGCTAAATGCGTTTTCAAGACAAGTATGCGAACTGTTTACAAAGGGTTCCCATCATCGCAATTTTTCTGTTATTTTAGTAACACAGAATGTATTTCATCAAGGGAAATTTTGTCGTGATATATCGCTAAATTGTAAATACATGGTGTGTTTCAAAAATCCCCGCGACAAAAGCCAATTTCATCATCTGGCTAAACAAATATATCCTGAAGACAGTTCCGAGCTTATGCGAATATATAAAGGAATTACGCAACGGCCACATAGTTATTTAATGGTCGACTTAACACAAGATATAAATGATATATTGAGATTTAGGACGGATATATTTAATAAAATTTTTTTAACGTGTTACTGTTCGACTGATAGTCTAAGAGAAGAGAATGGTGTGTCGAATGAAAAGATTGAAGGACAACAGGCATATGTTGTACGTGCTTAAAAACGCCAGTCCTTGTCTGAGGAAAGCTATATTAAAGTCAGCCGATCCGGAGGTGATTAAAACTCTTTGTGAGGTCACTCTGAATACATTAAACGGGAATCATTCGCCTCACCGGAAAATATATTCTCAGCTTTGTAAATATAAAAAGAGCATGCGCAAGTTGGTAGATGCTAAACAGTCTGTGCCACGACAGCGTAAAGTATTAATTCAAAACGGAGGATTTCTGCCAATACTCTTAGGAAGTGTTCTATCAGGAGTTATAGGATCGCTAATTGAAAAATATGCGTAGAGCCAATCATCTAAATAAAATGCTTCTGCTCCCCCCAGAAGTGTATGAAAATCTAAAAGATACGATTGAAGATACAAAGAGTCAAAGTTTGTTTGATAAAGCTATTAACAAGATATTGAGAAGTAAGAATACTGACGATAAAAACAAATGGTATCAATACCGGAACGAGCTTATAAAATTTTTTAATACACGACGCAGGAATAACATCTTTCTAGATATAAAGTCAAAAACTAATCCACTCTTTGATCAGTCAAACCGACGGCGTTATAGAAATATGCGTGACAATACTACTCAAACGAAAATCAAATTTAGCGATGAAAAATCAACACAATCTTCACCTATGCGGGGAGAGGAGATATTTGAATCAATGATAGATTTAACCCCACCAAAAGAAGAAATGACATCCAGATTCAAGAGACGACTATCGGCAAGTGGTATTGCAAAAACTCTTAAGCCACCACCAAAATTCTTGAAAAGAGTGAATGTAGAAGATCATGCGCCGGAAAAAGATTATAAGGTGATAACTGGTGATGACGGAATAACTCAATATACAGTTCCGTTTGACATGAGTGTTGACGAGCTGGATGAGGTTTTCAATAAATATGATAGGGAGAGCGGTAATACTGGAGCCGATGTGCTAGTTGAAGATACAGCACATGGTGAAGAAAGTCCACAGGCTGAAGAAATCTTAAAGATGGAAACACAGCCTATATTAGGACGTGCGGCGATTAACCTTCCCATTAGACGAGTTACTAGACAGAGTGAAAGGCTTAGGAATAAGTCAGAGAGTAGTACGAACAGGCCTAAACCGAATTGGGATAGACTTTAAAATGCCTATGACAATAACAGATAAAGAGTTCTACATATGCCTGCTAAGCAACAGTTCTCTAGATACTTATCCGGAAAATACCCTATCCTCATTTGAGAATATACTACCCAGTACATGCAAGTTTGGCAGCGATTGGAGTGTTGGAATAACTGAAATCGCATTACCAAGACGAAAAATAGAGAAGAGTGTATCGGTTAGTCGGCCTAAACGTTCCACCCGATATAAAGATGAAGAAGGTGGACAGAGAAATAAGCGTTTTCGTCGCTCAGACAAATCGGAAAAGAAATCAGATCCTCATTCCAGAGAAATAAGGGTTTCATTATGGGGGCCTGATAACACGAAATTAATTTGGTCTGATATCGATTTACAAAAGTTGTGCTATGCGGGCAACGATATTAATTTCTCGACGTTCTTAACATCATTTTTAACGGCGTTCCAGCCTAAATACAAAAAACCATACATGACATATATTAAACAGGATATTTACAGACGTATTAAAAATGATAAGGACCGTGGGGATATCCCTGATAATAGTGAAAAAAAAAATAGCCGGAGAGTTTTGTTTACATATTTACCAATGGGAGAAAGTTGCGGTAAAGGTTTATTTGGAGATGGGTGCACATTTCAAATCATGGGTAACCTTTTTTAATTACATAATCGGACAGATTCCGAGATCGCGCAGAAAACACGATGCATTACTAGAAATGATTGATGATTTTATATTGCCTGAGGTACCAGGAGATCGTCATAAAGTTCCACCCCCAACATCTCATACATTTCATCTAAAAGATCACGGTGTGGTGCTTAAACTGAAACTACCGATTACATATCCGATTAACGTTTCAGACTTCATTGCTTTATTATTGAGTGGTATAGAATACGATAAGGATATCCTTACGGAAAAGGCTAAATCTTTTCACATACCCGAAGATATGGCAAAAAAGCAGATATTCAACGATGTGCTGGCGTCAATTCGACAATCAATAAAAGATGCCGCGAAAGAAGTAGCCGCAGATATATTACCTGACACTTGGGTTACGTTAGAAGGAACAGCTCTAAAAATACCTTATAGAGAAGCTGACGGCACTACAGACACAACATCGGTAACAGTTGATCTGAGTACAACCGACAAAATTGGTGACTTCTTCGTAGAGACATTTTTAAAAACACCAGTTGATAAACGTGATCCAGAATTGATTGACGAGACAATAAAGGAATCAAAAGTAATTACGACTATTATCAAGGAAAAGGGAACACCTAGTCCTGAAGCAGAAAAGGCAACCCCCCCTATAACATCTGATTCTGAGACACGAAAGCTAATTCCTCCGAAAACATCTGATCGCGAGGCAGATGAGGCACCCTTGCCGAAAAGATCTTACAGAGCTACAGACGAATGTAACGAATTCAACTTAATTCATGTTTACACGGATATTATTAGACCTAGAATTATAGGATGCAAATTGGTGCGGAATCTTCGAGTGATCCCTCTTGAAGAGTGTGACAGTGTTTTCAGATTTGATCACGTAGAGTACTGTCCACTGGAGAAGACCTTTATCGAAAGCATCTCTATAAAAATTACAGACCAGCAAGGTAAATTAGTTAACTTTGAATCGTCTTTTACGCCTACCTATATAATGCTCCACTTCAGACGGATATAAGAAACCTATAAATATTCACATACTACAGATAGCTGCATAGTGCTAATACACATTTTATGTGGCATGCTTGTTTAATGAGATGAATGCGCACTACACACGGTATTACCTTATACAGAGTGGGGGTAAATTATCCGATATAGGAGAACTGTATCGATCGCCTCTTGTGTACCAGCGTGGGAGAGGAATCGGAAGTGTTTTTAGCGGCCTGATACGCTATTTACAACCGATATTTTCATCAGGAGCAAAGGCTGTAGGAAAACAGGTTATTAACACAGGAAAGTCAATCTTTCATGAAGTCGGGGGTAAGCCTATCAAGCAGATTTTGAAGGAGCAGGGAAAAACTGCACTACATGAGCTAGCTCAAAAAGGTATAAATAAAATGTTTGATGCTATGGACGGCAGAGGGAATCGAATGCCTATAAAAAGAGTTAATCCGTACACAAGCATGCAGACAAGAAGTTCAGCTAAACGCAAAAGACGTACTAAAGTAAGGAAATCGACGTCTTCGATCAGAAAAAAGAAAACTGTGAAAAAACGTCGTAATTTGAAAAAACGTGTGTTGGATATATTTGATAGATAATTCGATGGCGATGCTTAAAGAATGTATGAATTCTGAATTGGACCTTTTTGCCTCACTACTAATTCAGAGTAATATTTTAAAAACTGAAGAAGTTGCTTACAAACCTATAGCATCCCTAGATAACTCTTCCGTACTAGAGTTTGTTTCTCTCGGCCACGGCGACACATATCGTGATTTATTCAGCATCTACTTACGGTTAAAAGTACAACTCATTAAATTTAAAGATGGCAAGGAAGAAACCTTCACTGAGAAAGATACTGGAGGTGATCCATTCGGCGTAGTTAACAATTTGATGCACTCCTTATTCAAACAATGTACAGTGCAGTTAAATGGCAAGAATATAGCTCAAACTGACAATAACTACCATTATAGGTCCTATATTGAAAATTTGCTAAATTACGGAAAGGATGCCGCATCCACTCACCTAGAATCAGTGTGCTGGTTTCTGGATGAAGGTGAAATGGAGATGATTGCAGGAGGAAGGGGTGGAATAAGTAAAGACAATGAAGGTTATCTTAAGAGAGTCTCGATGTTTGAAAAAGGCGCCATAGTGGAACTGATGGGAACGATCCATAGCGATCTGCTTAATCAGGATAAACTATTAATAAATGGCGTTGATTTGCGCTTAATACTTTCATTGGAGAAGCCCGAATTCTATCTTTATTCTAAGGTAGATGATCTTAATCCACGTATTAAAATACTAGAAGCAACAATGTTTATGAATCATGTAACCGTCAACCCAGGAATACTATTAGCACATGAGAATGTACTTCAGCGCTCAAATACCATGTATCCGTACAAACGAGTCGAGGTGAAAACATACACACTTCCTGCTAACACTTTTACGCTATCTCTGGATAACGTAGTGATCGGCCAAATACCGAATTTACTGGTTTTTGCCATGGTTGATAGAGATAGATTGGAGATAGGGGTCGGTGTGGTTAACCTCTGTCACTGAAGCCACAGTTGGGCTTATTGTAACGTCCCCCGAATTGGTTATGATTCCTCTTCAATCCCTGCGCTTTCAATGAAGCTTAGTATTTTACGAAGAGAAATGGACAGGAATTCCGATGGTTCCATGAAACCCTGACCGAAGTGACGAAGTCTTTTGTGAGCTAAACCCTCACATTCACAGAGGATATGCTCCGGTGTTTCGTCTTCGTCATTGCATATTCTGCAGATTTTGGAATCCCCTGGCTTTGCAGTGCCAATATTCTGTTCAATATAACAATCGGTTAATAAAAATTTTTCAAGAAAAAAAGCTTCTTGTTTTTTATTTTTATATGTAAACTTTATTCATTAGCATAAAAATATAAATGTTTACACAATTTTGTACCGCACAGCGTCTAGGTTGGACTTCATTATGACTTTTACAGATGGTCTGGAAGTGCTGAAGATCAGTTAATTTCGGAATGGCAAGCTGTATTATTTCGGCATCTGGCAAGTATCTTCTGATGAAGTTCTCTTTCACAATGCCCTTTACGTATATAATGGAGCCCGTAAAGTCTTTCAGGATATCAGGTAGAGTGTTATAATATGCCTCGCCATCATTCCAGTGTAGACCGTTGATATTCTCTCGTTCATACTTCTGTTGCTGATCTGCTTTTACGCTCAATTCCTGATAGGGATGCGGAGGTAAGAAGTGATAGAGCGCTGGGCATAACGTACCAAAAGGTAGTATGGCAAGCTCTTTTGCAAAATACTGACCAGAATTCCCTGTGACAAACTGGATATCTAAAATAAATCTACTCATGTTGCCTGTAAGACACAATGTCGTTAAGTGAAAGACGATTTGTTTATGCCCATTTTATATATTTTCCAAAATATCATTCTACAACTTATGTCTAATTATACATTTCAAAATAGCATAATTTATACTAGCACGCATTCTTAAAGTAAAATCTTAATATTAAGCATGCTAACTTATATCTAAATATATATTTCAAATTTTATACTAGTGTGTATTCTTAAAGTAAAATCTTAATATTTAGCTTGCTAGCTTAATTTTTTTAAAACCATAAGGGTATGAAAAGTGAATTGCAGGTGTTTCTTTTCCACGGTGCTAATAACAGTCCCAGGATGCTTACGCTTGATCTTTCGCTCATTCGTTACACAAACTGCGTCGCCCCCATTGGTACCCAAAACCATAGATTTCAGACATTTAAAATTCACCTTTTTGGAATTTATATAATTGAGCGTTATCCCTTTACACTTTGTAACATACTCGACCTGATCCCCTATTTCGATTTTTAGACTGTAAGTTTTAGGACCGGTACTTACATATTCTGAAATAATTGCATCAGGACCAAAGCTTTCAATTTCGTTTGTTAAATCCCCCAGAAAGTTTGAAATTGTAAAGGGGATAGAAGATGTCTTATCATCTACAAAAACCATACTATCAGTATCACAATAAAGTATCTTTGTACCGACCTTTTCTAATGTCTCGTAGAGCTTAAGTCTGGCGAACGCTGTCGTATAGGCTGCTATTGGTGTGTTTACATGTGGCAACATATTTAAATTCTCTTCTATATTTCTCCATGTATTCCACAGGATGTCTTGAGATATTGGTAAGAACGAGCAGATTTCTATACCCGGAGCGTGTAAAAAATCGTTAAAGTCTTTGAAATTGTCTACCACTTTTGTGTTGGTACGGTTTTCCCTCTGAGCGAATTTACCCCAAAAAGAATTTAGACAGATTTTTGCGGTGTTACGCCTACCCGAATTCGTCTGGATTTCATTTTTGTCCAAGACAATGTCCTCCTTTATCTGATATGACTTTATAAAATCATCTTTTTCCGCATCTGTCGTACATTCGCTCCCCCAACCGCTAGCCTCCTGTTTAATCTTTAGAAATGTGTTTACGTATTCCGTGAATAAACCTCCTGTCTTTGTAACGGGGTCGTATACAGTATGATTATATTTCCAAACCTCATGCACGATTTTAATCTCATAACCTTTCTTTACAGCTAAGGCTACTTCGGGTATAACCCATGTACCAGTAATTTCCCGGTCACCATCATTATGTTGACATCTTGTTACTCTATTTTTAGATGCGCAAGTTCTACAAAGTGCAAAATACAGTTTAAGGTTATTTTTGAAAGGTAATACAGGCAGGAATAAATCATTTGGCGGCAATATGGTACAGGTAATAAAACCGTGCATTGATAGTATTTCTGATTTTGTAGGGAGGTTCTCGTTCCTGTATATTTCCGGATGACCAATGGGGTATGGTGCATATTTATTAATGTACGGATACAGACTTGTAAAGTCCAAATATCTAATTAATTCATTCTCTCTAGTTTTATGATATAGTCTAAACACCTCAGTACGACCTCCAAAAATAGCATCACGAGGGTTCAGGGGTGCCTTGATATTTATAGTAAGTTGTTCTAACTTCTTTTTCTCTTCGGGATTTGCCTTTAAAAAATTGTTGAACACACATTCCCAGATATGTATTAACTTATACCCACTACGTCTAATCATTTCCATTCTTCTAAGTGTAGCCTCATTCCTTTGCGCTAAATTTTTGCGGCCACCTGTATTAGTATATACATCCTGCACTCTGTAACAGGTTGTACAACCATGGTGAAAGCATCCAAAGAATTCGTAAACAGTGTTTGTCTTTGGATTGAAGCCATCTACATACATGCCGCCTTTCTCTAACTTCACCTCGCCCTTATTGTTAGCCGATAAAATCCCGTCCTGTATTTTGCACGACTCCCAAGCAAGCCATTTAGAGGCGATTAGCGATTTTTAGGCATTATGCCTATAGTATTCGCCTTCAGATAGTTTTTTCGAAAAACAAGCATACATGCTGAGGCTATAGTTAAGGCTTCTGTAAAAGGATTTACATTAGTAATGCTTAAAAATTCTCTCATGAATCGAAGGCATCCCAACCGCAAGATATTGACATCACTCACACAGTATCTCAGTAACTCCTTTCTGTTATCAAAGGTCCCTGTAGCATTTGTGTTATACCACTTAAAGAACTTGTCTTTTTCTCCCCCCCCCGCATTGTAGTATAGCCATATAATGCAGGTGTTGGGTATGCACCTACATAGTCAATATTTTTCATTGTATTAAAGAAAAACGGATAATAACCCTTTACATGATCTTTAATTTCAAAAACCTTAGGAAAATGTGATAGCGGGAATGCCAAATAATTTAATGAGTCTATAAAAGATACCCTTCCGCAGGTTAGCTTCATTATCTTAGTGCCATTCATTATAGGTTCGATTTTCATCTTTCTGCTCATTAACTCAGAAATTATAAAATGACAATCATAGCCTTGCGAATTGTGAGCTATACAATAAACGTTTGAAATAGAAACTCGAGTTCTGAAACAGTAATTTAAAAACTCTGCTACGACGCTCTTATTCTCGTGATATTGAAAAATATGCTCCCTCACACCACAAACACTGCATTCCTCCCTTATGTCAGGATTTTCATAGCAGTTATAGCAGACCTGCTGTGCAACAATCAAGTTGACAATATGGAGGAAGGAGTTATCATCGTAGGAAGTATCCTGAGTACTTTCACAATCAAAGAATATTATCATAAATCTATTATCAATCCCTTTCTTCGGAGGTTTAATATAACAGAGATGATCTGACGGCACAATTTTCCAGCAAATTTGGCATAGGAATTCGTTGCATGTGTGACTACCATCTCGTCTTCTATCGATAACTATGAACTTGCCGCACTGATCGCATATTCTGAGACTTTCACACACGTTCTTTTTCTCATATTTATTTCTTAAATGATTCTCAAAACAATTGTCGCCTCTGAACACACGATTACATTCTTTGCATTCCCTAACTTCTTCTACAAACAGACATGGCGGAGAGGATAGACAGTATGTACATTTTTCAGCATTATTTTGCTTCACGTACAATGTCCTATCGCAAAGAGTGCATGCATACGGTCTGTTGAAAAAACCGGTAAGTGACTTTATCACATAAAAGTGCTCCAACTCTTTCGAATAGTAGAAGTATAATTTTTTTAGGGAGTTGTGCTCGTACGAGGGCCTAAACATAAAAGATTCTGGCTTTTTCATATCATTAAAAACGACAATTTGATACTCCCTCAAAATTTTTTGAAATTTGTAAAGATCTGCCTGAATACACCCTTTCTTACCCACCACAACCTTTGCTTCTTTACATAACTTCTTCGTCAATCTATCTAGAGTTTTAACAATCGAGACTTGACTTTTTCCCTTGATTCTTCCCGAGATCATCTCAATAGCATAACATAAGCTTCGTGGGAGACAATTAAAATCACCGTCCTTACCAACATCCACCACACTATACTTCCTAGCCAGAATCTCCCTTTCTGTGGAATTCACGGCATCCACCCTCCCCCCGATGAAGGGGAAATTTATAATATCCGCTTTTATTTGCATAGCCCCATCTGAGAGAAAAGTGCTGTTGGACTGATTGACATTAGAAATAAGTTGAATAATGGTAGCCCCACTCACCTCACTTACAGGTCTTAAACTACACCAAATGGGCTTGACGTCAGGATAATCTTGAGGTTCAATCGATAAACTAATTTTACTTCCTTGTACTGAACCGGCGACTAACTCTTTTACCACCCTATCAAACATCTTCTCCAGCTCTTTGACAGGGTCTTCAACGTTCTCTCTGAAATCCTTTAGTCTGAAGACCATCTTAACACCCTCGAGATTAAACTTTTTAAAAAAGGTCTTTTGTTTAGATAAAATCTCTATTTCACTATCTGACCCTCCGCCAGTTTGGTTTAAACCATTTTCCTGATTCTCTTCGTGCATATTTTCAAAAAATGCGCCTGATCTGTTGGCAATCGATCTCTCGCAAACAAGGCTATTTTGATCTATCTATTCCAAAGGTGTGCTATTAGCACCCCTCGCATTTTTGAGAGAAGAAACAACTTCTTTTAAACCCCCATCCGTAAAGGGAACACCATGTTCCAAAGGTGTGTTATTAGCTCCCCCCGCATTTTTGATAAAAGAAACATCTTCTTTCAATCCTCCATCCGTAAAGGGAACCCCATGTTCCGAAGGCGTGTTATTAGCTCCCCTCGCATTTTTGAGAAAAGAAAGAGCTTCTTTCATTCCTCCATCCGTAAAGGGAACACCATGCAATTCTGAGAAGCTGGTTAACAGCTCTAAGAACCGGTATTTTTCCGGCAGTTCGAAATATATTTTTTTTTTCTTTAAGATCCTTAACTAAGATACTTAAACTAGACAGAAATATATTATATCCTAGACTTAAGGAGCTACTTAAATAATTTATCGCACTTACACTATCCATCTTATTTTATTATCTATTAGTGTACTAAGTATAGTATATAGGCGGGTTCTGGATACAAGGGACTTGGACTCAACTGAAAAGGATTATTAATGAAGTTGTATGGCACTGATAAGGAATTGATAAGATGTAAGTCCAGACTGTATATTTTTGTAGGATAACAAGATCGCATTATTCATTTTTTAAAATTATTATCTTAATAATGTACTAATGTAAATATATATCTTTAACTTTTTTCTTGTATTACACATCCCTTTAACGGGTTACAAATTTTGCATGGTGCAGCATGCCAACTTAAACTAATTGGAGCGATCCTCAGTCCTCTCCTCCTCCTCGACGCCTTGCTTGCAGGCCTGATGGCAGACGGTCCCGGCTTCAAATTATCCCGAACTGCATCAGAAGCGAAATGCGCTTTCCTCAACACCGTGCTTGCAGGCCTGATGGCTGACGGTCCCGGTTTCAAATTATCCCGAACTGCATCAGAAGCGAAATGCGCTTTCCTCAACACCGTGCTTGCAGGCCTGATGGCAGACGGTCCCGGCTTCAAATTATCCCGAACTGCATCAGAAGCGAAATGCGCTTTCCTCAACACCGTGCTTGCAGGCCTGATGGCTGACGGTCCCGGTTTCAAATTATCCCGAACTGCATCAGAAGCGAAATGCGCTTTCCTCAACACCGTGCTTGCAGGCCTGATGGCTGACGGTCCCGGCTTCAAATTATCCCGAACTGCATCAGAAGCGAGATGCGCTTTCCTCAACACCGTGCTTGCAGGCCTGATGGCTGACGGTCCCGGCTTCAAATTATCCCGAACTGCATCAGAAGCGAAGTGCGCTTTCCTCAACACCGTGCTTGCAGGCCTGATGGCTGACGGTCCCGGCTTCAAATTATCCCGAACTGCATCAGAAGCGAAATGCGCTTTCCTCAACACCGTGCTTGCAGGCCTGATGGCAGACGGTCCCGGTTTCAAATTATCCCGAACTGCATCAGAAGCGAAATGCGCCTGTTTTTTTCCCTCAAGCACCTCCGATATTCTTCTGATATCGTTGCATATTCTTAGAAGGGCCGTATGCACTTCTATTTCTCCCTGCAAACTGAAAATTTTTCTATTAAGATTTAAAGGTTGAGATTAATTTTATTTCAAAAACAAGCCTTACCTGACCATAAAATTGGTTATCACTTTGAGCTGCTCTTAATACCTCAGGGTACAAGTCCGGATGCTAATGTTCTCTAGCCTCCTGAAACTCCGACTTTTATACCGATTCTCAAGGCTATTTCGCATATTATCCAGTGCAATCTTTCTAACAGGTCATTATACCTCACACATTAATTATTCAAGCTAGTATGCTATACTTGCCAAGAAAAGGATTATTTTCTACAGAAGTACATTATCCGCCATGCGCATGTAGCCTACGCATGTCTCAAGCTAATAAATTTTCTATTTATAACACCACTCGCCCGTTTAGAATGAAAAGTGCATACTTAACTAGGCCTTTACCTATTTTGTTGCAAACGTTAGACTCACTGATTTATATGGCAAGAATGACAAACTGATCATTATTCGTTTTGGTTATTATACCATTATACCATCCAACCATCTAACTAGATAATACAGAACTCAGGAAAACGCATATTTAGCACGGTCTTTTAGCAACTTTGTTGCAAATGTTAGACTCTCTGATTTATAGGGAAAGAATGATAGTCTGATTATTTCTTTTCCTCTTACCATCAGTCCAAAGACTTTTCAGTTCATTACCTCGTATTGTGTAATCCCAATTCTTGACTTTTTTACCTATCTTCCGCCGGGTATATAAGTCGGAGCTCCTCGTGAGGAAAATCATAATCTCCTTACAGGTCTGATAGTCAAATATGGTAAGTTTCATATTATCCGTTTTACTTTTTTGCCAATAACTTTATTTTTGTAATTTTTTTTTTCAGAATACTTTCGAATTATTAGCTTCCGCTGTTGGGGGTGATGGGGACTCTATGAATCCCACTAGCTCCCTCGAGATCGGGAAGGAATATCTCATTAAACTGTTTCGGCTGGTGAAGACGAAATACGGAGTAAGGCTGGCACTCCATTTCGACGAAGGCATCTTCTGCTTCTTACCACCCCGATTTTCGGAAAGGGTGAAGACACAACGCCAGATAGATGAACTGAACCAATCTTCAGATCAGTACTTCGTCTTCGATGGTATAGATGAAACACGCGGTGGGTTTCTAAAAGTACGATTTTTGAAAAAATAATCTCATGCATATAAATAAAGAATGAAATGACATCTATTATCATGTGTTTTCTTTGTTAAAAACCCTCAAACTCTTCACATCGATCACGTCATCTTATACCAAATCCAGCTCCCAGCCAATCGGCTCAGTTCCACAACCCAGGCCCATGATTCCATGCCCAAGCAGCCAGCCCACAAGCCACACACTTTCAGCTTCTCAAACGCCAAACGCACTACACTTTCAGCCTTTTTCCCCATACAGAAGCCGGCCGCCGGAGTCACACACTTTGGACCTCGTAGCAAAAACTCACACCCTTTGGCCCCCACAAAAGTGTATGTCTTACTACTTAGGGACTAGCACACTTTGCACCTGCTCAAAGTGTAGTAGCACACTTTGGCCCCCACAAAAGTGTATGTCTTACTACTTAGGGACTAGCACACTTTGCACCTGCTCAAAGTGTAGTAGCACACTTTGGCCCCCACAAAAGTGTATGTCTTACTACTTAGGGACTAGCACACTTTGCACCTGCTCAAAGTGTAGTAGCACACTTTGGCCCCCACAAAAGTGTATGTCTTACTACTTAGGGACTAGCACACTTTGCACCTGCTCAAAGTGTAGTAGCACACTTTGGCCCCACAAAAGTGTATGTCTTACTACTTAGGGACTAGCACATACTTAGGGACTAGCACATCCTCCAATTCATATCGTGAGTTTCCCAGCACACGACGAATCATGCACTTGAGGAACTTCTTTGCCAGCTTGGCGTTATAGTTCTGCGCGGCTGTGGACAAGGAAAAATTTCTTCGGAATACTTCTTGACCTACACAAAATTGTGTTTTAGCAGCACGCAGATTATAACGCCTGCTACTGTCCTCATGTGCGACCCTTATTTTCGTCTGCGCCAGTTGCCTTACGATAGGAATTCCCTCGCGAGGTCGAAGCTGTACATTTGACTCTCCAAACGCTCGCAAATGCTTCAGCAGTTCGTAGTCCTTCCCATGCAACATCATGTGATTCCCAAACAAAACCTGATAAGGAGAAAATCCAGTGGCTTGGTGGAGTGAGCTACGAAGAGCACATCCAATTTTGCTTAGACTCTCATCCCATCGTGTTTGGTCATCAGTGATGAATGCTCGAATTCCGGCCAGGATGGACTGATTGACACGCTCCGAAGCATTCGCTTGCGGTGAGTAGCTCGGGGTGTACAGGTGTTTAGCTCCGTATTTGTTCAGCATGGTGTTAAACACATTCGACCTAAATTGAGAGCCGTTATCGGAGAGGATCGTCTCGGGTGTTCCAAACGTATGGAAAACCTGCCCCTCCAAAAAGTTGGTGATCTCTTCAGCAGTGATCCGCCCCAAAGGATGTAACAGGGGAAATTTTGTGAGGTGATCCAAGACGATCAAGATAGCGATCTTACCCCTTTTGGTACGCGGATATGGTCCAAGTACGTCGATGTAAAGGTGTTGGAATGGCTGATCAGTCTGAAAAGGTTCTCCCATTGGCGCTCGTAGAGGTCTGTTCGGGAACTTTGTTTCTTTACAAGTGTCGCACGCCAGAACGTAGGTGCGTACTTGTGTAGCCATTCTGGGCCAGTACAAAAATCGCCTGACTCGCTCTAGCGTTTTGGCATAACCACCATGGACCGTGGTGTCTGCCTCGTGCGCCTGAGCGATCGCAGCTGACGTAAGACTCGATGGAATCTATAATTTCCAGGCCCTGTCTTCAGCAATCGGGTCACCGTTGTGAGGCTCTGTGCGCTTATACACGAAACCATCCCTCACGCATACGTCAGGAAGCCGATCGGCGTTCGCATCGACAGTGGACACTAACTCTTTATATTCTTTGCTAGAGAATTCTGGAGAGTCCATGTCCACCATCGGTGCCACGTCGATCAGCGCATTTAATCCCTCTTCGTATACACGAGAGAGAGCGTCGGGTACAACGTTCAGGCTCCCTCGTCGGTGCTCGATTGTGAAGTCGTAACCTTGGAGTTTTAAACTCCATCTTGCCAACCGTCCTTGTAGGTCTTTCTGCGACATGAGCCATTTGAGACTTGCGTGATCCGTAATGATTTTGAACGCAGTCCCTTCTACATAGGCTCGAAATTTTTTCACGCTCAACACAGCTGCATAACATTCGAGTTCAGTTACGCTGTAGTTGCGTTGAGCGGAAGTGAGCTTCTGCGACATATACGCCACTGGAGATTCCGATCCGTCGTCGTTTTCCTGGAAGAGAACGCTACCCACTCCTGATTTACTGGCGTCGCATTGAATTACGAAAGGCCTCTTAATATCAGGATTGATTAATAAGGGGGCTTTCGTCAACAAGTCTTTCACTAACAGGAAGGAAGTTTGTGCCTCTGTAGTCCAAGCAAACTGGTTGGACTTCTTTAGAGTGTCTGAAATAGGTGAAACAGTAGCAGCAAAGTTGGGAACGAATCGTCGATACCAGCCTGCCATACCAAGGAAGCGTCGTACTTGACGTGCGGACTTAGGCGAAGGGTAATCGACGATGGCTGAAACTTTGTTGGGATCAGTTTTCAAGCCTCCTTCTCCAACAATGTATCCGAGATATTTCACCTCTCTCAGACAAAACTTACTCTTGTTGACGTTAATAGTCAAGCCAGCCTTTCGCAAACATTCTGCGACTTCAGCCAATCAAACCAGATGTGAATCGAAATCTTCAGAAATTAACAGCAGATCGTCCAAATATACGAATACCTGCTCCTTCAGCTCGGGTAGGATGACTTTGTCCATCAAACGACACATCCTTTGCGGCGCGTTGCATAACCCAAAAGGCATGCGAGTGTAGTGGTATAGAGGCCGGCCAGGAATGGTAAAAGCTGTATACTCCCTGGATTTGTTCTCGAGAGGAATCTGCCAAAAGGCGTCTTTGAGGTCCAGGCTAGTAATAAAATTGGCTAGCGGCAAACGATTTAAGATACCATCAATGTGTGGTAATGGGTAGGCATCCTTCTTCGTCACACTATTGACTTTGCGCGAGTCCAAACATAGCCTGACCTTGCCTGGCTTCCTCACGAGAACCACAGGCGAGCTCCATGCACTCTGGCTGGTCTCTATAACGCCAAGTGCTCTCATGCGATCGATCTCGTCATACAAGAGTTTTTGGATCGCTGTTTGATGGGACTTGCATCACCAACGTCTATACTGTGTTGTTCGACGTTGGTCACACCGAGTCCGTATACTTCGTATGATGGAAATTTGGACTTTACCATTTCCAACCTCTTTACATCTGTGGGCGCTAAAAGGTGGGCATCCGGAGCTATCAGTTGCGATGCAGTATCGGGAGTATCGACCGCGTTGATGATGCTAGGAGCTAGTTGGAATGATCGCCAGAAATCTACCCCCAGGTACAATTTCTGCGACAGGCTCGGCACGATGTATAGCGTAATAGGCTTGGTAATACCGCGAAAAGTAATATCGGTGGTTGCCGTGCCCAGTACCTTTTGTGCTGCACCATCAGCGGTATTCACCTCTTGACAGACCGGTCGATACTTCCCCTGTGCATCTAGGAGGCATTGTAGGGAGTTTGCCCCCAGGCAACTGATGCTCGCCCCACTATCGAGGAGTCCTTTAACGACCACTCCGTACAAGGATACCTCTGCGTATGGGTGTTTATCGAACGGCTCGTTGATAATGGTCGATAAGATCGCTCTCTTTTTTTCACGCACTATCCTGCAGAATATACGAAAGCGCGCGATTGATTTTCTGCGACCGGATCCACTCGTTAGTGCTGACACCTGATCAACACTTGCGACTGGAGTAGGTGAGAAAATTCGCTCTCGAGCCTCCATATATTCCTTCAGCCTAAGATGGTATGGTTTGTGAGGATGGAGGGAAGGTCGTCTTGGATTTTTTTCAAAAATAGGGCCATCTCCAGGCTGAGAAGCAGCCGGCTCTGTAGTAGTGGTTTCTCTCGCCAATATCGTGACTTGCGATGTGTTTGTTGTCGGGAAAATTGGGGAGGATGATTTTACGCTAAAAGGATGGGAGTTAGGATCGGAAAAGGTTGATGAAGAATATGTATGTAATGATGAAGAATATGTATGTAAAATTGGGAGGGGGTTCTACGGGAGTGTTAGCAATGGGTAAAATGTTTTCGTTGGGAGTATCAAATTGAAATTGGGATTGGGAATCGCTGACATACTGCTTCGAACCATTTAAGATGTTCGGGCCGGTGGATTGTCCGTCACTGGGCGAGAAGGCCCCGGTAACCTTTCGTTCTTCGGTCCGTTTTTTGAATTACACCGAGTACACTTCGGCTTGATCACGTCCGCCTTCCCGCAACCGTAACAGAAGATGTTTTTGTTGTCAGCTTCGCAGTCTCGATATCTGTGACCCTCTTTACGGCAATTCCAACATTTAAGAGGAGTAGATAAGCCGGCCACATCTACGTTATCTTCGACTTCTTCGGTAGCAACCAACGGCGGTTCCAGCTCGTGAACCCGAGGCTGTTGCCAGGTTGCTACATGATTCGCCTTTTAAACTTCTTCGTAGCGAGACACTAGAGCTCGAAGATGTGCGAGGTCTCGTATCTCATGGAAGCAGATTAGCTGCTGAATACTGCCTAGTAGATTTCCGTTGACCAGCTCAAAGAATTCTGCGTCTGTCATTGGGACTCGCAATTGCGTGCGAAACCTGGTCATCTCTTGCTCGAATACCAAATACGGTTCACCAGGAGCTTGCCGTCTGGTTATCATCTTTTTCCGCACCTCAAAGTCGGTGCTACGGTCGCCCCAGTATTGCAGGAAGGTGGTTTTAAGCGAGTACCAAGTCGAATCAGGGTTGGTTCTCCTCCATAACCAGTACCACTGGTTTGGCAGGCCATCCAACAGCATATGGAAGTTCGCGACCAACAAATCCATGCGCCCGCCCAAATCAGACAACGCCAATGATTCCGCTCGGAAAATTAGCTCTTCGGCGCGTAGCGACTGGCCATCACCGTTAAATCTTACTCGCCAATGGCGAATAAGGCCGCCAGCGTTATGGTGAATATAATTCGAGCCGTTGTCATCGCGAATGGGCATTTGGGCGTTCGCATGGGTCCGTCGGTCCCGAACTTGCTCACGTTGTGGTTGTCGAATAGGCGGATACAGGGGTGGCGGAAATTGGTACGCAGTCGATACGCTCGGTCTAGATAAAAATTGTGGCGGTTGTGAGGGATGAATAACAGGCGGTGGTTGAGGAGTGTTTGACACAATTGGCCCTTGCTCTCGTTCTTCTCGTGTAACCGAACGAATTACTTGAATCAGGTCACTCAGCCCTAAACTGCTAAGACCCCCCCCCCCCCGGAAGCAGCTGGTGTATCGACGGGTGTCTGAACTTCATGGATCTCCGGCCACCTAACTCTGTGCTGCTGATGGGTTTCCAGAACATCCGATGGCCTACTACCTAGCACTTGTGTGCCTCGTTCCTGGATAATTGTCCCATCCGGAGTGTATAGAGTGCGTCCACCCGCAGTCTCTAGTGCAGAATCCAAATTTACCCTACCAGGAGAAACTACATCGCTTAGAGACCTTGCGCCATCCTCGCGAGTCTGTCTTCTGGTTCTCACGCCGGATTTGGCGGTCGCACCCTCCACACACCGAGTGGGCCAATAATCTTCCGGACCTAGATGACCACGGCAGTTCGGACAGTTGTGGTTGTCCACAATCCATCGTTCCAGACAGTGTTTGTGGAACTGGTGACCACACTTGGTGTTCGTACCCTGGTCTGGATCTACCTTACTCAGGCACGGCGTACAGACCACCCCTCCCTCCCTAGTAGGTGAATGTTCTAAGGGCATATTGAAGAATGACTACGATGGATGTCGAGTGGATGACGAATGACCAGATGGGTGAACGAGTGCGTGAATATTCTAGTATGTGACTGAATGAATGACTGTGTGTGTTGTATTGAGTGAATCGGGTAGAACGGTTAAATGTATGATTGAATGATTGAGTGTAGGATTGACTGTCAACTAAATGAACGAAAAAAAAAATTATAAATGTATGAAACGATTGTGCAAATGCTCGAACGAATGTATCGGGAAAAAAACGAATGAGTGATAACTAAAGCTGTGAACTGTGCGTATAAGGAGAAAAAAAATTATGTATCCGATGATTGGGTGCGGTATATAAAAAAACCTGTGCGATTCGATGAGTGAATGTGTGGATGAACGTATGTTGCGGATAGAAAAATGAATGGATGAAAAACTATATGCGTAGTTTGAATTTTTTTTGAATGGGTGTTTGAACGAAAAAATTATTTTTTTTTTTTTTTTTTTTTTTTTCAACACGACGAACGAATGAATGTATAACAAAACGAACGAACGAATGAACGTATGAAAAAAAAATGAATAAACGAATTGGTGTTTGTATGATGTATGTAGAAAAAAGGAATGAACGATCGAATAAATGTGTGAATGAGAATGTGTGAATGCTTGAACGAATAAAAAAAACGATTGAATGTTGTAATTATATTTTGTATGAATTCAAAAAAAAATGAACCCTCACGTTGTCGCAACCTTTCCCCTCCCCTCATATGCAGATCGAATCGCGAAGCCGATCTTGATCTTTCTCGCTCCATTGAGAAAATTCGGAACGCGATAAAATGTCAACTATAAAAAAAATTGGGGAAAAATTTAGCAAACAAAAGAAATCAAAATAAAAACAGCAAAATAAAATTTTTAAGTTAAAATTTTACGTCAAAAGACGACACGCCCGCTAAGTCAGGGCATGCCCAGCTCTTAGTTGGGTACTCCCGAACCAAAAGTGGAATGGTTCAAAAAAATAAAGTCTGACCCAACTTACATCGAATCAGTCTTGCATACAGACAATTTTTCCCTTTCCTATGGAACCGAGTTGGCGCCTAAAGGTTGCCAAAACGGTTCGTCAATAGGATCGTTCCACATTGCCTCCATCCAAGATCAATAAGATGGTTTGCTGTTAAAACTCTGAAAAGCTTGTACACTTAGGCTTTTGTAGCCGTTCAGTCGAAAATACTGTCGCAGAACGACGAAATTTAAGACCTTTTTGCCCATCACCTTTTTGCACGGAATTTTTCAGAGCTCGCGCGTGTTGATGGGCTACGCTCTGTGCACGTAGCGTAGCTGAGGCTAGCCCCACGTTGGGCGCCATTTGTTGTGTTTGAGGCCTTGGAAAAACTATTTTGACTTGAGAAAGTCAAAATAGTCGAAGGATGGGTAAAGGTTCGGGACAGAATGGGCCAATTCGTCCTACGTCTGAACTGTTGGCTGAAGTAGAACGGAAGCGACACGCTTGCTGGCGGCCGGGACTAGCTACGGCAGTGTGGGGTGGTTCTTGTTCTACCTCAGACCATAAACCCTAGACCTAGACATCAAAAATTTCGTGTCGGATTACTCCAGGGTATTTAAAATTGGAATATCTTCCCAATAGGTCGTGAAAGACCAAGAAGCGGTTGAGTTGCGCGACTTCACGATTTGTCAGGGCGCTTAGGTGTAAGTAGCGCCCTGTTCTGCCCACCCTACCTCAGCCACGACTGTCCTCAAAACATTTTAGCGTCGTGGTCCCTTTTTGAGGTTCGGGGCAAAGGAGCTAAACGATCGGGTTCATTTCAGTGGGCTCTTTCTAGCCGTTCATCACTTTACGATAAGAAAAAAAATCCATATGTTACAAGGCAAAAAAAAACTGAAAAATTTATATAAAGAAAATATATAAGGCAATATAGAAAAAAAATAAAAAAAAAAAGTTTGGACTCACCCCGTTAAATTTGCAGTTTTTCGATTTTTAGTTCATTTTTTTTTGTTAAATTATTATTTACTTTATTTATTTATTTCGTCCCGTCCTTGTCTACGTCTGTCATTTTAATTCAATTATTTTTTTTCTATTTAAATTTTTAATTCATTTCGTTTAGTTTTTTATTATTTTTTTTTTTTTTTATAATCTATGCTATGATTCTCTTCGGTTAATAATTTATTAAACAAAAATTATTATGGTCGTTCCGTTTTTTTTTTAATATAACTATTATACACAAATATGACCCACAAAATGACTAGTATGGGACCATGGAAGAGACATTTAAATCATCAAAAGGCATGTGACAAGGCCATAATTTTGAAGAAAAAATACACGCCGAAAATGTTACAATAAATAAATTTCGTGGATTAACGTTGGTTCATTTTCGATCATTTGGTTAATTAATCTTTTTTTTTTTTTTTTGTAGCACAATATCGCAATAAATTTCCGTCAATTTCGACGATTCCTTCCAACTTTTCGTTTCACAATTCGCCCTCGTCGCACTCATGACATGTCCACCATTTTTACCACTGCCATCGCCGTGTAAATAACTCCGCCATAGCCGGTCGCAAGCCCAGGTTGAGATAAGGAGGAGCGAGTGAACACATCCTGAATGGCCAGGAACACCAGTGCGTCTCAGGAAGTAGGTCTAAAAACCGGTGTAGTTGGACTCGCGGCATAGCTGTGAGAACTCCAGCACACCCTAACCGAAAGTTGTTCACACGTCTATGTACTATAGACCTGGTCCTCCAGGTTTGGGGTTGGGCGATGGGTTAACAACCCATCCCCGGAAAAAAACCTATTGTTCCGAAAGCAGGACTACAGCCTCGGAAAAGATTGGATCAACGGCAACGACTCTGGCAACGCATTAAGGACTACTCTTTTGGATCTTGGAACGTTCGCTCCCTTTACAGAACAGGTGCACTGCGAGAGCTTCTTCAAGAAGTTTCAGGATACAACATCAACATTCTGGCGGTCCAAGAAACGAGATGGCTTGGCAGTGAGATTAATGACTTGCGGACACACACAATACTAACCAGTGGAAAAGCTTCGGGAAGCAGGGCTTTCGTGGTAGATACCAAATTTAAGAACTTAATCACTGACTTCAAACCCGTAAACGAAAGATTGTGTGCGATCCGCATAAAAACAAAATTTTTCAATGTATGGCTGGTAAACTGTCACGCTCCAACAGAGGAAAAGGATGACGCAGTGAAGGACATTTTTTACAACACCCTAGAACAAACATTTGACTCTTTACCATCTAACGACATAAAGATACTTCTAGGAGACTTCAATGCTAAAGTTGGACAAGAGGAGACACATAGAGGAACCACAGGAAGGCACAGTCTCCATAACACCACCAATGACAATGGACAACGTCTAATCGACTTCGCTACCAGCAAAAACTTAGTTGTAAGCTCAACATGCTTCCCTCATCGCAACATTCATAAAAGAACGTGGTCATCTCCGGATGGTCGCACTTTCAATCAAATTGACCACGTTCTAATCGAGAGAAGGGCTGCGACCAGCATTCTAGACGTAAGATCTTTTCGCGGAGCAAACTGCGACTCCGACCACTATCTCGTAAAAGTGAAATATCGATGTCGAGTGGCATTATGCGGGTACTCCAAAAAGGGCAGGACACCCAAATTTGACATCGATAAACTAAAGGACGAGACTGTCGCGTCAGCCTATAAGTCAGCGCTACAAAATCACTTTGAAGCATCACGAACTGACGAAGTGACAACCATCGATCAAGAGTGGACACAGTTGAGAGATGGAATCAGAACGACAGCAGAAAAGATCATTGGATTAAAACCCCAGCAGAAACATAATGACTGGTTCGATGATGAGTGTAGTGACGCAATAACGAAAAAGAATGAAGCTTACAAGGCGTACATTGAAAGACCGACGAGAGCCAAAAAGGAAGGATACGACGAGCTTAGGCGATTATCAAACAAAATCTGCAGACGAAAGAAACGAAAACACAACAATGACATAATTATAAACCTAAATACTGACATGAAGTCACATAATCTACGATCCGCATATACTGCCGTCAAACAAATAAGACAAGGCTATAAGCCACGAACAAACCTCTATAAAGACAAGGAAGGAAATATCCTTAGTGACGCAGAACAAATTAAACAAAGATGGGTTGAATACTTTAAAAAGCTGCTGAACCCTAACAGAGTGACGACCACCGACCCAATTATAACATCAAGTGCACCATCGGATGAACAGACATCAACTACGGTACCCACTATCGGAGAAGTGGAAGCAGCCCTGCGCGACCAAAAAATACATAAATCACCCGGAGTCGATGCAATACCAGCAGAGCTCCTAAAGGGAGGTGGTCCGTACCTCGCCAATCTCCTACACAAAATCGTGACAAAAATTTGGATTGAAGAAAAAATACCCGACGACTGGCGCCAGAGCATTATATGTCCAATCTACAAGAAAGGGGATAAACTGCGATGTGAAAATTACAGAGGCATATCATTGTTGTGTACGTCCTACAAAATACTGACGAAAGTAATTCATAATCGATTAAAGCCTTATACAGAAAGTATTATCGGCGAATACCAAGGTGGTTTCAGAACCGGACGATCTACTATTGACCAGATATTCTCAGTCAAACAAGTGCTAGAAAAATGCTGGGAGTATAACATTGACGTGCACCAGATCTTCGTGGACTTCAAACAGGCATACGATAGTATAGATCGTAATGTACTATATAAAATAATGCTCGACTTTGGAATCCCATCAAAACTCGTCCGATTAACAAAAATTACCATGACTGACACTGAATCCCAAGTAAGGATACAAAACGAGCTAACCCAAAGCTTCCGAACAGAATCCGGCCTGAATCAGGGAGATGGACTCGCTCCCATGCTCTTCAACCTTGCCCTGGAATATGTCATCAGAAAGGTACCCGTTGATACCAGAAGTACCCTACTAATCAAGTCCACTCAACTAGTGGTGTACGCGGATGACGTAAACATCATGGCCAGATCTGTTCCAGACGCAAAGGAAATCTTCCACTGTCTAGACTCAGCAGCAAAGGAGGTCGGGCTAAGGGTCAATGAGAGTAAGACCAAGTTCATGACCCAAACAAGAAGAAACGCGCCAACTAGACAAAATATGACCTTGGGGGACTACAACCTGGAGAATGTGGATCATTTCTCATACTTGGGATCACACCTTGTAAGAGACGGCAACGAACGGGACGAAGTAAATCAACGGATCACACTAGCAAATAAGGCATATTTCACGGTTCTCCCGATCTTAAAATCGAAAAAAGTGCACAGGCTGAGCAAACTTCGCATATACAAGACCATAATAAGACCTGTGCTACTATATGCAAGTGAAACGTGGACTCTCACCCAAGCGTCTGAAAAATAAATAGACGCTTTTGAACGACGAATTCTTCGAAGAATTTTGGGACCAGTAAGAGAAGGCACTGAATGGCGTATTCGGTACAACAACGAGTTGTATAACATCTATGACGACCCAGCCGCATCGACTCTTATAAAATTCCGTAAGCTGCAATGGGCAGGTCATGTGGAGCGAATGGAGGACGGAAGAATTCCCAAGCGCACATTGAAAGGTAGAGCCCATGGCAAGCGACCGGTGGGAAAACCGCGAAAAAGATACGAGGATTCAGTTGACGCAGATTGCAAATCGCTTCTTAGATGCACAAACTGGAGGACGCGGGCGCTGAACCGAGATGACTTCAGACAATGTATCCTGCAGGCCCTGGCCCGATTTGGGCTGTCGCGCCATTGATGATGATCGCCGTGTAAATGCTGCTTAGTACGTATTCGCGGTGGCGCCTTATCTGTCTCGCTCTGACACACGGTACATGAATCCCGAACAGTAAATTGTCGGGCCGACGGTGATTCTATCTCGGTCGCGCAAACAGCCCACTTTTATGAATTGACATAGAAAGCCACAAAACAACGCACACAGAAATCTCGATTGATAGAGCGTGTCGTCTCGTTCGTGCCACTTTAAAAAAACCGTACGACTTACAGTGGTAAGCAATCGACAAAAAAAAATCCAACCGCACTCACACCAACTCAAAACGATCTCTCTTCCCGTGAAGTTGGTCGCAGTCGAGCTGATGCGATCACAATTTATCGCAAAGTTGAATTGTAATCGCAACAGCTCCACATGGACCTTTTAACGTTCTGACAGCGGCGACACAACAACCCAGACGGTTCGCAACGACGACCCAACAGCATTAGTCGGTTCGCCGTTGGTTTCCCAGCGCCGAACAGACAGAAAAAGGTCGTCGTGTTCTAGAGTCTCGTGCGCACGACTGAGTGCTGGGCAATAGGTGTTGTGCCCCCTCGGATCACTGCCACAGATCCTTGGAGTGGTAGACTTCCACACGTCTGCCACCTAAATCCTCCAATTCATATCGTGAGTTTCCCAGCACACGACCAATCCTGCACTTGAGGAACTTCTTTGCCAGCTTGGCGTTATAGTTCTGCGCGGCTGTGGACAAGGAAAAATTTCTTCGGAATACTTCTTGACCTACACAAAATTGTGTTTTAGCAGCACGCAGATTATAACGCCTGCTACTGTCCTCATGTGCGACCCTTATTTTCGTCTGCGCCAGTTGCCTTACGATAGGAATTCCCTCGCGAGGTCGAAGCTGTACATTTGACTCTCCAAACGCTCGCAAATGCTTCAGCAGTTCGTAGTCCTTCCCATGCAACATCATGTGATTCCCAAACAAAACCTGATAAGGAGAAAATCCAGTGGCTTGGTGGAGTGAGCTACGAAGAGCACATCCAATTTTGCTTAGACTCTCATCCCATCGTGTTTGGTCATCAGTGATGAATGCTCGAATTCCGGCCAGGATGGACTGATTGACACGCTCCGAAGCATTCGCTTGCGGTGAGTAGCTCGGGGTGTACAGGTGTTTAGCTCCGTATTTGTTCAGCATGGTGTTAAACACATTCGACCTAAATTGAGAGCCGTTTTCGGAGAGGATCGTCTCGGGTGTTCCAAACGTATGGAAAACCTGCCCCTCCAAAAAGTTGGTGATCTCTTCAGCAGTGATCCGCCCCAAAGGATGTAACAGGGGAAATTTTGTGAAGTGATCCAAGACGATCAAGATAACGATCTTACCCCTTTTGGTACGCGGATATGGTCCAAGTACGTCGATGTAAAGATGTTGGAATGGCTGATCAGTCTGGAAGGGTTCTCCCATTGGCGCTCGTAGAGGTCTGTTCGGGAACTTTGTTTCTTTACAAGTGTCGCACGCCAGAACGTAGGTGCGTACTTGTGTAGCCATTCTGGGCCAGTACAAAAATCGCCTGACTCGCTCTAGCGTTTTGGCATAACCACAATGGACCGTGGTGTCTGCCTCGTGCGCCTGAGCGATCGCAGCTGACGTAAGACTCGATGGAATCTATAATTTCCAGGCCCTGTCTTCAGCAATCGGGTCACCGTTGTGAGGCTCTGTGCGCTTATACACGAAACCATCCCTCACGCATACGTCAGGAAGCCGATCGGCGTTCGCATCTACAGTGGACACTAACTCTTTATATTCTTTGCTAGAGAATTCTGGAGAGTCCATGTCCACCATCGGTGCCACGTCGATCAGCGCATTTAATCCCTCTTCGTATACACGAGAGAGAGCGTCGGGTACAACGTTCAGGCTCCCTCGTCGGTGCTCGATTGTGAAGTCGTAAGCTTGGAGTTTTAAACTCCATCTTGCCAACCGTCTTTGTAGGTCTTTCTGCGACATGAGCCATTTGAGACTTGCGTGATCCGTAATGATTTTGAACGCAGTCCCTTCTACATAGGCTCGAAATTTTTTCACGCTCAACACAGCTGCATAACATTCGAGTTCAGTTACGCTGTAGTTGCGTTGAGCGGAAGTGAGCTTCTGCGACATATACGCCACTGGAGATTCCGATCCGTCGTCGTTTTCCTGGAAGAGAACGCTACCCACTCCTGATTTACTGGCGTCGCATTGAATTACGAAAGGCCTCTTAATATCAGGATTGATTAATAAGGGGGCTTTCGTCAACAAGTCTTTCACTAACAGGAAGGAAGTTTGTGCCTCTGTAGTCCAAGCAAACTGGTTGGACTTCTTTAGAGTGTCTGAAATAGGTGAAACAGTAGCAGCAAAGTTGGGAACGAATCGTCGATACCAGCCTGCCATACCAAGGAAGCGTCGTACTTGACGTGCGGACTTAGGCGAAGGGTAATCGACGATGGCTGAAACTTTGTTGGGATCAGTTTTCCAGCCTCCTTCTCCAACAATGTATCCGAGATATTTCACCGCTCTCAGACAAAACTTACTCTTGTTGACGTTAATAGTCAAGCCAGCCTTTCGCAAACATTCTGCGACTTCAGCCAATCAAACCAGATGTGAATCGAAATCTTCAGAAATTAACAGCAGATCGTCCAAATATACGAATACCTGCTCCTTCAGCTCGGGTAGGATGACTTTGTCCATCAGACGACACATCCTTTGCGGCGCGTTGCATAACCCAAAAGGCATGCGCGTGTAGTGATATAGAGGCCGGCCAGGAATGGTAAACGCTGTATACTCCCTGGATTTGTTCTCGAGAGGAATCTGCCAAAAGGCGTCTTTGAGGTCCAGGCTAGTAATAAAATTGGCTCGCGGCAAACGACTTAAGATACCATCAATGTGTGGTAATGGATAGGCATCCTTCTTCGTCACACTATTGACTTTGCGCGAGTCCAAACATAGCCTGACCTTGCCTGGCTTCCTCACGAGAACCACAGGCGAGCTCCATGCACTCTGGCTGGTCTCTATAACGCCAAGTGCTCTCATGCGATCGATCTCGTCATACAAGAGTTTTTGGATCGCAGGAGACACAGGATAATGTCGCTGTTTGATGGGACTTGCATCACCAACGTCTATACTGTGTTGTTCGACGTTGGTCACACCGAGTCCGTATACTTCGTATGATGGAAATTTGGACTTTACCATTTCCAACCTCTTTGCATCTGTGGGCGTTAAATGGTGGGCATCCGGAGCTATCAGTTGCGATGCAGTATCGGGAGTATCGACCGCGCTGATGATGCTAGGAGCTAGTTGGAATGATCGCCAGAAATCTACCCCCAGGTACAATTTCTGCGACAGGCTCGGCACGATGTATAGCGTAATAGGCTTGGTAATACCGCGAAAAGTAATATCGGTGGTTACCGTGCCCAGTACCTTTTGTGCTGCACCATCAGCGGTCTTCACCTCTTGACAGACCGGTCGATACTTCCCCTGTGCATCTTGGAGGCATTGTAGGGAGTTTGCCCCCAGGCAACTGATGCTCGCCCCACTATCGAGGAGTCCTTTAACGACCACTCCGTACAAGGATACCTCTGCGTATGGGTGTTTATCGAACGGCTCGTTGATAATGGTCGATAAGATCGCTCTCTTTTTTTCACGCACTATCCTGCAGAATATACGAAAGCGCGCGATTGATTTTCTGCGACCGGATCCACTCGTTAGTGCTGACACCTGATCAACACTTGCGACTGGAGTAGGTGAGGAAATTCGCTCTCGAGCCTCCATATATTCCTTCAGCCTAAGATGGTATGGCTTGTGAGGATGGAGGGAAGGTCGTCTTGGATTTTCTTCAAAAATAGGGCCATCTCCAGGCTGAGAAGCAGCCGGCTCTGTAGTAGCGGTTTCTCTCGCCAATATCGTGACTTGCGATGTGTTTGTTGTCGGGAAAATTGGGGAGGATGATTTTACGCTAAAAGATGGGAGTTAGGATCGGAAAAGGTTGATGAAGAAAATGTTGTAAAATTGGGAGGGGGTTCTACGGGAGTGTTAGCAATGGGTAAAATGTTTTCGTTGGGAGTATCAAATTGAAATTGGGATTGGGAATCGCTGACATCCTGCTTCGAACCATTTAAGATGTTCGGGCCGGTGGATTGTCCGTCACTGGGCGAGACGGCCCCGGTAACCTTTCGTCCTTCGGTCCGTTTTTTGAATTACACCGAGTACACTTCGGCTTGATCACGTCCGCCTTCCCGCAACCGTAACAGAAGATGTTTTTGTTGTCAGCTTCGCAGTCTCGATATCTGTGACCCTCTTTACGGCAATTCCAACGGGTCATTGGGACTCGCAATTGCGTGCGAAACCTGGTCATCTCTTGCTCGAATACCAAATACGGTTCACCAGGAGCTTGCCGTCTGGTTATCATCTTTTTCCGCACCTCAAAGTCGGTGCTACGGTCGCCCCAGTATTGCAGGAAGGTGGTTTTAAGCGAGTACCAAGTCGAATCAGGGTTGGTTCTCCTCCATAACCAGTACCACTGGTTTGGCAGGCCATCCAACAGCATATGGAAGTTCGCGACCAACAAATCCATGCGCCCGCCCAAATCAGACAACGCCAATGATTCCGCTCGGAAAATTAGCTCTTCGGCGCGTAGCGACTGGCCATCACCGTTAAATCGTACTCGCCAATGGCGAATAAGGCCGCCAGCGTTATGGTGAATATAATTCGAGCCGTTGTCATCGCGAATGGGCATTTGGGCGTTCGCATGGGTCCGTCGGTCCCGAACTTGCTCACGTTGTGGTTGTCGAATAGGCGGATACAGTGGTGGCGGAAATTGGTACGCAGTCGATACGCTCGGTCTAGATAAGAATTGTGGCGGTTGTGAGGGATGAATAACAGGCGGTGGTTGAGGAGTGTTTGACACAATTGGCCCTTGCTCTCGTTCTTCTCGTATAACCGAACGAAATACTTAAATCAGGTTACTCAGCCCTAAACTGCTAAGACCCCCCCCCCCCCCCGGAAGCTGCTGGTGTATCGACGGGTGTCTGAACTTCATGGATCTCCGCCCACCTAACTCTGTGCTGCTGATCGGTTTCCAGAACATCCGATGGCCCACTACCTAGCACTTGTGTGCCTCGTTCCTGGATAATTGTCCCATCCGGAGTGTATAGAGTGCGTCCACCCGCAGTCTCTAGTGCAAAATCCAAATTTACCCTACCAGGAGAAACTATATCGCTTAGAGACCTTGCGCCATCCTCGCGAGTCTGTCTTCTGGTTCGCACGCCGGATTTGGCGGTCGCACCCTCCACACCCCGAGTGGGCCAATAATCTTCCGGACCTAGATGACCACGGCAGTTCGGAGAGTTGTGGTTGTCCACAATCCATCGTTCCAGACAGTGTTTGTGGAACTGGTGACCACACTTGGTGTTCGTACCCTGGTCTGGACCTACCTTACTCAGGCACGGCGTACAGACCACCCCTCCCTCCCTAAAAAAAGAAAAAAAAAAAACGAATGAGTGATAATTAAAGTTGTGAACTGTGTGTATGAGGAGAAAAAAAATTATGTATCGGATGATTGGATGCGGTATATAAAAAAAACCTGTGCGATTCGATGAGTGAATGTGTGGATGAACGTATGTTGCGGATAGAAAAATGAATGGATGAAAAACTATATGCGTACTTTGAATTTTTTTTGAATGGGTGTTTGAACGAAAAAACTTTTTTTTTTTTTTTTTTTTTTTTTTCGACACGACGAACGAATGAATGTAAAACAAAACGAACGAACGAATGAACGTATGAAAAAAAAATGAATAAACGAATTGGTGTTTGTATGATGTATGTAGAAAAAAGGAATGAACGATCGAATAAATGTGTGAATGAGAATGTGTGAATGCTTGAACGAATAAAAAAAACGATTGAATGTTGTAATTATATTTTGTATGAATTCAAAAAAAAATGAACCCTCACGTTGTCGCAACCTTTCCCCTCCCCTCATATGCAGATCAAATCGCGAAGCCGATCTTGATCTTTCTCGCTCCATTGAGAAAATTCGGAACGCGATAAAATGTCAACTATAAAAAAAATTGGGGAAAAATTTAGCAAACAAAAGAAATCAAAATAAAAACAGCAAAATAAAATTTTACGTCAAAAGACTTAGAAAAAAAATTTAATTACAAAAAAAAACTCTACGTTATTTCAAGAAAAAATTTTACGTTGAAAGGGTACTCTAAAAGAAAGGATAAGGAAATAAGGTACTTAACAAATTTTCGACGATACCTTCTATCACCAAACTCACCAATTTTTCGCAAATATGTTTCCCAACTGTCTGACGACACGCCCGCTAAGTCAGGGCATGCCCAGCTCTCAGTTGGGTACTCACGAACCAAAAGTGGAATGGTTCAAAAAAATAAAGTCAGACCCAACTAACATCGAATCAGTCTTGCATACAGACAATGTTTCCCTTTCCTATGGAACCGAGTTGGCGCCTAAAGGTTGCCAAAACGGTTCGTCAATAGGATCGTTCCACATTGCCTCCATCCAAGATCAATAAGATGGTTTGCTGTTAAAACTCTGAAAAGCTTGTACACTTAGGCTTTTGTAGCCGTTCAGGCGAAAATACTGTCGCAGAACGACGAAATTTAAGACCTTTTTGCCCATCACCTTTTTGCACGGAATTTTTCAGAGCTCGCGCGTGTTGATGGGCTACGCTCTGTGCACGTAGCGTAGCTGAGGCTAGCCCCACGTTGTGTTTGAGGCCTTGGAAAAACTATTTTAACTTGAGAAAGTCAAAATAGTCGAAGGATGGGTAAAGGTTCGGGACAGAATGGGCCAATTCGTCCTACGTCTGAACTGGTGGCTGAAGTAGAACGGAAGCGACACGCTTGCTGGCGGCCGGGACTAGCTACGGCAGTGTGGGGTGGTTCTTGTTCTACCTCAGACCATAAACCCTAGACCTAGACATCAAAAATTTCGTGTCGGCTTACTCCAGGGTATTTAAAATTGGAATATCTTCCCAATAGGTCGTGAAAGACCAAGAAGCGGTGGAGTTGCGCGACTTCACGATTTGTCAGGGCGCTTAGGTGTAAGTAGCGCCCTGTTCTGCCCACCCTACCTCAGCCACGACTGTCCTCAAAACATTTTAGCGTCGTGGCCCCTTTTTGAGGTTCGGGGCAAAGGAGCTAAACGATCGGGTTCATTTCAGTGGGCTCTTTCTAGCCTTTCATCACTTTACGATAAGAAAAAAAATCCATATGTTATAAGGCAAAAAAAAACTGAAAAATTTATATAAAGAAAATATATAAGGCAACATAAAAAAAAAAAAAAAAAATTTTTGGACTCACCCCGTTAAATTTGTTTTTCGATTTTTAGTTCATTTTTTTTTGCTAAGTTATTATTTACTTTATTTATTTTTTTCGTCCCGTCCTTGTCTACGTCTGTTATTTTAATTCAATTATTTTTTTTCTATTTAAATTTTTAATTCATTTCGTTTAGTTTTTTTATTATTTTTTTTTTTTTTTTTATAATCTATGCTATGATTCTCTTCGATTAATAATTTATTAAACAAAAATTATTATGGTCGTTCCGTTTTTTTTTTTTAATATAACTATTATACACAAATATGACCCACAAAATGACTAGTATGGGACCATGGAAGAGACATTTAAATCATCGAAAGGCATGTGACAAGGCCATAATTTTGAAGAAAAAATACACGCCGAAAATGTTACAATAAATAAATTTCGTGGATTAACGTTGGTTCATTTTCGATCATTTGGTTAATTAATCTTTTTTTTTTTTTTTTTAACACAATATCGTCGCACTCATGACATGTCCACCATTTTTACCACTGCCGTCGCCGTGTAAATGCTGCTTAGTACGTTTTCGCGGTGGCGCCTTATCTGTCTCGCTCTGACACACGGTACATGAATCCCGAACAGGAAATTGTCCGGCCGACGGTGATGCTATCTCAGTCGCGCAAACAGCCCACTTTTATGAATTGACATAGAAAGCCACAAAACAACGCTCACAGAAATCTCGATTGGTAGAGCGTGTCGTCTCGTTCGTGCCGCTTTAAAAAAACCGTACGACTTCCAGTGGGTAGCAATCGACAAAAAAAACTCCAACCGCACGCACACCAACTCAAAACGATCTCTCTTCCCGTGAAGTTGGTGCTGATGCGATCACAATTCATCACAAAGTTGAATTGTAATCGCAACAGCTCCACATGGACCTTTTAACGTTCTGACAGCGGCGACACAACAACCCAGACGGTTCGCAACGACGACCCAACAACGCATAGAACCAAGCCTCGGACGAAAAGAAGTGATATAGTATTTTGCGTTTATTTTTGGCCGAAACCAGCAAATCCGTTTGCTGTCCGTCCGTCCATCCGTTTGCACGATAACTCAAGAACGCGTTGACCTAGGAAGTTGAAATTTTGTCACAACTTGTAAATTGGAAAAAGTAAGGCTAAGTTCGTTAATGGGCGATATCCTTCCACTCCTTCGGGTACCTCGCATACAAGAGTCCTTAAAACACGTTTTCACAATTATTGCTCGAGTGCTTCAAGTTAGGAACTTGAAATTTTGCATACTTAAAATTTACAATGTTTGGATCGAAAGTTCGGAATATGATGCAAATCGAATGAGTCCTTCGTGTATCAGCCTAGAAAAGTCCTTCAAAAATGTATGCTTGTTACTTAATCCACTATAACTCCAGAACGGGTTAAAGCAGGAATTTGAAATCCTACAGGAATTAGTTTTATACCAAAACCAAGACGGAGTTCATTAACTAGCGCTATCCATGGACTCCTTCGGGTAGCTGTCATACAAAAGTCCTTAATAAACATGTTCACCAATATTGAACGATAACTTTAGAACGCTTTAAGTTACGACTTTGAAATTTTATACACATTAATTCTATAATAGTCGCCGCTGAAACTACCCAAGCTAAGAATTGCTACCCAAATTTGCTACCCTGAGAAATATCAAAACGGTCACACTGCTCCGCACATCATAACTATAGGTATATTGACAGACACTACAATAATACTCTATTGTTCAATATATTTTTGCTGATCTTATATACTGCTCCTTGTAAAACGTCAAATTTAACACTCTTATTTGAAATGATTGAAGAGAAGGTGTTGACACACGGTTGACTTGGGAGTTTATATGTTTTTGAAACCCAAAGGGAGTTTGTAGAGTTTTAGTCACATGGACCCGGCAATATGTCCATCTTTCCGATCATTTATTCTTGATATAATTACCCTTGTTTTGGTTTCATTCCGAGTTAGATCGACTGAATTTTGTAGGTCCCGTGTTGTTCATCATATCACCAAATATTTTTGCAATGTAATCTTAATTATACAATCTCACAGCACTCAGAATTTTGTATATCCACTATTGCTACCATTATTATTCTTATAATGCATAATTAAATTAAATATTATTATTCTTAAGTACTTACAAAAGATCACACAGAAAAACTTACACTGAATTTTCACTGGAATGTCGTATCCGACATCCGAACAACGAACGCAAAAGACCACTCTAGTTTACGTTCGACAATTCTCGAACGTGAGACACCGGTGAGATTTCAAGAATACCACCCGAACCGTTTCATTCGACAATCTGGGAAATCATGGAACATCTCGAATGAAACTAATCTCGAACGAACTCGAGAATTGAGCCCACTGTTCGAGAGTCATCTCGAACGATCTCGAGAATAGCAATTTTCTGTTTCGTTCGACTCGATCATTCAGACGTCTCGAATGCTCACTTGAATCTCGAGCGAACTCGAGAATTGGGCAACTGGTTACAGCCCATCAACGGGAACTCATATAAAAAGGGCGGGACGAATTTCTAGGCACAATAGGTCTGTTCTTCTTGCATGTAAAGTGTACGCTAAGTTACACTTTCTGCCCCAATTCTGTTCTTTTTGTCGGTGTGACTTCAGAGGTGGCAGTTCTTTTTGTCGAGTGTAATGCACTCAGTGTACACTTTTGTACACTGGGTCGGAAGCAGGTGTAAGTTCTTCTTATTTACCATCTGTCAAAATTAATGGCTGTATACAGATGATATTACTCTTTGAATTCAAGAAAATAATGCTTTGAATGAATACATGCCAGAATATTGAATGGCAATAAATTTGCATTGATAGAAGTGACATAATAAAGCAAATAACTTAACAATAACTAACTCCTTCTTTTTGTACCATACACATAAATATGTGCAAAAAGTAATTATTCGTTACTTACATAGTATTGAATACTTTATCGAATACCATTTTTGAGAAGTATTCGATATTGCCTCATTCCAAATGCCACTCAATAGTACATGTCAAATCAACACAAGATATTTTACTCAGCTGGGTATAGTATTTGAACAAGTATCGAATACCAAAGTAATTGAGTACTAAGCCACGGGATTCAAATTGTTGTGAGCATATAAATGAATACCTTATGGTTGGTTAAGTATTTGTAGAAGTATCCAATACTAAATATCGAATAATGAAATTGATTTATTCAGTAATTATTCTTTACTGAAAAGTAATTGAATTGCACATCACTAATCTGCACCCTACACTTCCATTGTAAAGTGTATTACACTGAAGGTGTAAGTTACACTAAAATGTGAAGTTTCCCTGGCAAAAAGAACAAAACTATGATTCCGTTCCGACATCCATCAAAGTGACACTAATACCATAGATACACTGCTTGTATATAAATCATAATAGGTCTGTTCTTCTTGTCGGATTTAGTGTAGTGTAGTTTGCACTAACTTTTCTAAACAACATTTGGCGTCAAATCAATGACACAAACTCAAACTTAAACAGTAAGCTTGTCCCCTCCCCACCACTCCCTCTTACATTTTTCTGGTGTACACTCAACCTGACAAAGAGAACAGACCAAATATCGCCAATATTACCAGTGTACCATTACGTCAATGTACATGCATCGCCTATCATGATTTCAGTAAAGTAATTTGTATACAAGCAGTGTATCCAAGGTATAACGAGGAGTAATTTTGATTTTAAGTGAAGCGAAGGAGGTGGTGAAATTCAATAATTCAACTCTTAGCGTCGGACCGGATAGAAGGTTAAAGCCTCAGTTATAATGGTTCCGACCTGGAAGACAGAGAGTGTTGAGTTTATCCATTCGACACACATTTAAAGTGAATTTCGGAACGCATAGTCACAATCATTCCGGTAATTAGCCGAGACACAAAGCGGAGGGGTAAAGTTGACTAACGCCTCAGTTATAATGGTTCCGATCCGATCCGGCAACGTCGGAGGGGAAAATTTTTTAGGCACAATGATTCCGTTCAGACATGCATCAAAGTGACGCTATCGAGATGTAAGTTTGATTTGTATGCTGTTATGACACTGGCTATTTAGGGGCTATTTCTTAAGTGCAATAAAAGTGCAACAACGGCCCCATCATGTGACACGGCGAACAACATTAAAGAAAAGAGATACCTAGTAATCAACATTAACAACTGCATTCTTAAGAAAAATACCGACTTTAGTGCGTTTTATAACATCACATGGCACTTTCCACAATTTATACGTACCGAACTGTTAAAAACAAGTCTGTAGCACTTCAAAAATCCACTGGAAGCATTTTTCTTGAATTAAGTGCTAGAATGTTGCGAACCACTGCTGGAATACGCTATGTAGCGGCTATGCAGCGGCTAGTTTTTGACAGTACTCACTTTATAGCTATACGGACTGTCTCTCTCACACCAAAGTCAAAATTGTACACTACCGTGCAAAAGTTTAAGGACATCATCCAAAAAACAGATTTTTTGAGTTTGTGATTGTGTTTTATTGTGTTCAACAGCATTTTATGATTAAATCTTGTACATTAACTAGAAAATAGACTATTTTGTTATGATTTACATACATTTGCATTAAATTAACTAATTATTATGAGTCAAAATTATGGAATTATGAAGGAACCAAGAATTCTTATTTTTAAGTAGCATCATTTTTGCACTGTAATTTCAAATACTGAACTAGAACTGTTAAATTCATTCCCGTCATTGTTTACACGTGCAAAACCGATTGTGATCGCTGAAAATGGCTCGAAAAAAGAAAATTTCATTTGAAAAACGTTCACAAATACTTATTCTGAGAAAAGTGGTAAAACAATTCATGAAATCGCTAATATTGGTGGTGTTTCAAAGTGTGGAGTTGAAACCGCGTTGAAGCGGTTCGCCGAAACAAACTCAACTGTTAATCGAAAACGCTCTGGCCTACCAAAAAAAATAACTCAAGCTGATGATCGACACATTTTATTGATGAACAAGCAAAATCGGTTCAAAACAGCACCAGACATTCGCGCCGAAATCGACGAAACCCTGACGAACCCTATTTCGGTTGATACTTTCAAACGTCGTTTGCGAGAGAAGGGATATTTTGATCGTGTTGCTGTGATAAAACCACTTCTACGACCACAAAACAAGTGGAAAGGATTATTGTTTGTCCGAAAACATAAAGATTGGTCATTAGATCAGTGGAAATCTGTGTTATGGACCGATGAATCAAAGTTCGAAATTTTTGGATCCAGGCGGCGCCAGTATGTTCGTCGAAATAAAGATGAGTGGTATAATCCCCAATGTATTGCGTCAACAATTAAACATGGCGGAGGATCCGTGATGGCCTGGGAGTGTTTCAGCTTTAGGGGGATTATACCCTAAATTAAATATTCACAGCTATGATTTGCTATAAGATTACTTTTATTTATTTTATTTTAGCATATAACTGATATTAATTATTTATTAAATTAACTTTCACTTCGATTAACCAGTATAACTTTTCTTATCTAATACACATAAGAGGACGATAATTACAATCGAAGATTTATTAAATATTTAGTACCGAATTAATTATTCGTGACCTTTGGCTTTTGGAATTCTAATCAAAACTAAATTCTTTCGAAAGAAAATTTTATTTTCTAAATTTGACCCGAGTACTTGATTTCCGATTTATTAAAAAATCAAGTACTCGTTGTGATGTGTGAGGTGTTTTAGCTAAGTGTTGCCCACTTGTTGCCGAACACCCCACACACCCCCTTCCTAGAGAAGGTGTAATACCTTCTCGATACCTGCACGTATCCAAACGGATCACGATGTAGTGCGAGCCGTGGATGATGCGGCAACATCATCAGCGAAACTCACGCGTTTACGCGTTTTCACTGGTTTGTCCGAAGAATGATTCGCAGAGTCGAAAGATGGTTTGAGTCGGTCGATGGAGACGTTCTTCACCTTGCCGTTTATGGCAATGGTGAAAAACTTCTCTTGCCGATCGATTACCCTGAACGGACCTTCATAGGGGGGGGCTGAAGCGCTTTCCGCACAAGGTCCTGACGAACGAAGACATGTTCGCAATCTTTAAGCGAATTAAAGATAAATGCGTTTGTTGATGAATGCGAAGAAGGTGGTTGCGGTTTCACCGAACGCATGACCTCCCGCAGCCTTTGTACGTAATCCCTGGGTGAAAGTGGTTGTGTTGTGTCTGTGTGTACAAGTTCGTACGGTAACCGTAAATTCTGGCCGTAAACAAGTTCGGCCGGAGTGGCATCTGCAACTCCTCTGATGATAGAGCGAAGCCCCAGAAGAATGAATGGAAGTTCGCGAGTCCATCCTTCTGATGCTTTGCACATCAAAGAGTCTTTAAGTGTACGATGCCACCGTTCAAGCATACCATTCGCGTTGGGATTATATGCAGTAGTTCTACTGCGCTTAAATCCCAAAACTGTACCCAACTCCGTGAACAGTTGAGATTCAAATTGTGCTCCTTGATCAGTTACGATAGTGAGAGGAGTTCCAAAACGTGGAATAAACTCTTTGACCAATGACGAGGCAACAGTTGTTGCCCGAATGTCTGCAATGGGGTATGCTTCTGGCCATCTGGTGAAACGGTCAATGACGGTAAGACAGTATCTGAAACCTTCCGAGGTAGGAAGTGGACCAACCAAATCAATATGAATGTTAGTGAATTTTTCTGTAACTGGCTCGAACTTACCAGGTGGACTTTTCACATGTCGTGAAATCTTGACCTTTGCACAAGATGTGCATTCTTTGCACCATCTGTGGGAATCTCTATTTATGGATGACCAGATGAACTTCTGTGCTAAAAGTTTAGTTGTAGCTTTAGCACCGGGATGAGCCGTACAATGTACCACATCGAAAATCTTCTTACGCAACATCGCAGGAATGTAAGGTCGCAAGACTGCTTGCGAAGCATCACACCACAGCTGCTGAGAGGAATTTTCGATGTTAATAGGTAACATCTTTAGGCTTGTTAACTGTTTAACGGCGATAAGCTCTTCATCAGTCAATTGAGCATCCGCTATCTGAACATAATCCACCGTTGGTGGAATTACGAGTTCGTCGATGCGTAACAATGCGTCAGCGACTACATTGTCGACACCTGATACGTGTCGGATGTCGGTGGTAAACTGACCGATGAGATCTAAATGTCTAAGTTGACGAGGAGAAGCTTTTTCAGAATTTTGTCTGAAAGCAAAAACGAGTGGTTTGTGATCTGTGAAAAGTATAAAAGTTCTGCCTTCTAGCATGAACTTGAAATGCTTAATGGCGATATAAGCAGCCAAAAGCTCACGATCATATGCACTATACTTTCGCTGTGCTGAAGAAAGCTTCCGAGAAAAGAATGCCAACGGTTGAAAGATATTTGAAACTTTTTGTTGTAACACAGCCCCGATGGCTGTGTCCGAAGCATCAACCACAAGCGAAAGTGCCGCAGTGGAAGAAGGAAAAGCTAAGATGGTAGCTGATGCTAAATGCTTTTTACAGCAGTCGAAAGCTTCCAATGACTCAGGATTCCATTGAAGAACTGTTTTATCATGTTTCTTCTTGCTACCTTCAGTGAATTTGTCTAAAATTAACTGAGAAGTGGCAGCATGAGGAATGAACCTTCGGTAGAAGTTTATCATACCGAGGAAACGTCTCATTTCATGAACTGTAGTAGGTTGAGGATACGACGTAATTGCATCAACTTTAGAAGCGATTGGGCGGATACCATTCGAGTCAATGGTATGACCTAAAAAATCAACCTGAGTCTTTACAAAATTGCATTTTGCGAAATTAATCACTAAACCATGATTTTCAAGTCGTTGAAAAAGGGTATCAAGGTGAACGAAATGTTCTTCTTCTGATTTTGAAGTGATCAAGATGTCATCAATGTAGACGAAACAAAAATCTAGATCCCTCAAAATCGAAAAAATAAACCTTTGGAAAGTTTGAGCAGCATTGCGCAAACCAAAAGTCATCCGTACGAATTCGTATAAGCCGAATGGTGTTGTAATTGCCGTTTTTGGAATGTCGTCTTCATTCAGAGGTATCTGATGATAGGCACGTTCCAAATCGACTGTGGAAAAAATGGTGCAGCCATCAAGTTGTTGGGCAAAATCCTGAATGTGCGGGATTGGATATTTGTCCGGTACCGTTTGCGCGTTTAGCGCCCGATAATCACCGCATGGTCTCCAGCTTCCATCCTTTTTACGGACCATGTGAAGCGGAGAAGCCCAAGGACTGTCCGATAGTCTGCAAATGCCACGATCCACCATTTTGCCGAATTCCGACTTCGCAACTGAGAGGCGAGTAGGCGAAAGACGTCGAGGTTTGGCAAATGTTGGTCGACCTTCCGTAACTATGAAGTGACGGATCGTGTGCATCTTACGCGTGTTCTCAGTGTTTGAGTGTAAGATGTGAGTGTGTTTATTGAGTAGTTCTGCAACCCGAGGATTCTCGTGAAGTGCTGCAAGAACAAACAATGCTGCAGAAGGTCCCTTCAAGACTTGACCAATGGTTGAGCTGATGTTTGAGATCGGGTCGATCAAACATTTGTGTTTGAGATCGACTATCAATCCAAAATTATGGAGAAAGTCGGCTCCTAATATAGGCCGATCGACATCAGCAACGATAAAGTTCCATTCAAAATCGCGTCGTAGTTTGAGTGAAACTTTAATCGATTGGTAACCATAAGTGGGAATCTTGGTGCAGTTCGCTGCCGTCAGGACCAAATTTGGATTCGCGGATCGGGAGTCGAAAGATCGTTTTGGGATAACCGAGACATCTGCGCCGGTGTCTACTAAAAAACGTAGACCGGTTTTCGAGTCCAAGATAATAAGGCGACTTGAGGGTGGACTAGTGTCAGAAGTCGCCATCTCCAACACCTGACCTAGTTTTTTGCCGTAGTGTAAGAACACTTACCGCGACATTTGGTGGCTTTATCACCAAAACGATCGTGGTAATAACAATAACCAGAAATTCTACGTGTTGCACTAGTTGAGCGTTTTGGTGAAACACTGTTATTAACGTTCGATTTCCCATGTTGATTGCGCACAGGGTAACGACTTTGTCTGTTATGGGCCTGGTTGTGTACCAAATTGGTCAATGCAGCAATCTGATTTTGAAGTGCTTCAAAAGCTGATTGCTGGTTGTCCGCGTGCGAGTTGACCACGTTTGGCGGAGTGGAAAATACACTAGCTATTTGAGTTGTCGACGCCAGAGTCTCCGCTATTTTGTCAGCAACCAGACCTAATTCCTCTAGGGAGCCCGAGGATACCACTAATATGGCCTGTGTTTGGGCTGGCAGGCGTTGTAACCAAAATTTTTTGAGCATTTCGTCGTTAAAATTAGCTCCAGCCAGTGATCTGAGTTTACCCAATAATTTTGACGGTTTATTGTCACCGAGATCCAAACCACTGACCAACCGTTTTAACTTATTATCCTCCGACTCCCCGAATCTGCGAATCATTGCCTCTTTAAAAGATGAATATGGAGTTAATATTGGAATGCTTTCAATTATGTCGATTGCATGATCGCATTCTGCCGCCGTCATCATGCTAAGAGCATGATTGTAACGCGTGAGTTCTGCTGTTATGGATGCCGCCGCGAATTGGGCATCCATGACTTTAAACCATGCTGCAGGGTTTGTCGTCCAAAAGGGCAACTTTTGGATGGTAACCGCCGCAACAGTCGCGAGGGGATTAGCCGACGTGCTGGCATCGAGTTGGATATTGTTCAATGCCTCGCTAGCTGTAGCTTGCGAAGCTGCACTGTTCTCACCACGGAGCATATTACTCGTATGTGTTGGTATTTAAAATTTATATTTAAAATTTAAAATAAAATATATGTGAGTTGTCCACCAAAAACCAAAAATCAAAATAAACAATACTATTTACCAACCGCAACACAAACAATGTTATAAATGATGCTGCTATTGTCGCTGCTATTGTAGCTGCTGTTGTTGCTGCTGTGGTTGTTATTGTTGTTGAGGAAGAAAGAGAAAGGTGTGCTCAAAATCATGGATTGGCCGCCGCAATCCCCTGACGTCAGCCCGATCGAATTATTATGGAATGAGCTCGACTGGCAGGTGAAGAAATGCACGTGACTAGTGGAAAACATTTGTTCGACAGTCTAAAACTGGCTTGGGATAATCTCGCAACTGAAACACTTGAAAAATTGGTCGAAAGGCTTCCCAGAATTTGCGCTGCAATCATCAAAGCACGAGGTTGAAAAATACCTCATTTGACTTGTCGTGATATTTTCGGTATTTTTAAATATTTTTGTACAAAATTTGCGTGTAATGAACATAAATCATAACAAAAAAGCTTATTTTCTACTTTATATACAAGATTTAATCATAAAATTCTGTTGAACACAATAAAAAATAATCACAAACTCAAAAAATCGGTTTTTTGAATGATGTCATTATACTTTTGCACGGTAGTGTATGTTACATCTTCTATCCCTTTCTATTTCGATTTACTAGCCGCTTTAAGGCCGCAAAAATAGCCAGTGTCATAACTGCATTAGTATGGCGAAGGAGGTTGTGAAATTCAATAATTCACCTCTTAGCGTCGGAACGGATAGACGTTGAAAGTTGGTCAACTTTACCCATCCGTTATGTATCTCGGTTAATTACTGGAATGATTGTGACTGGGCTTCCCGAAATTCCCTTTAGATGTGTGTCGGATAGAGAAACTCAACACTCTCCGTTTTCCGGATCGGATCGGAACCATTATAACTGAAGCTTAACTTTCAACTTCTATTCGTTCCGACGCTAAGAGGTGAATTCTTGAACTTCACCATATCCTTCACCTCAATGAAAATCAAAACTGCACCTCGTTAGTGCCACTTTGATGTAAGTATGTCGAACCGGAATCATTGTGCCTAGAAATTTTTCTCCTCCGACGTTGCCGGATCGGATCGGAACTATGATCACTGAGGCTTAAAAATTGGTTTAACTTTACCCCTTCGTGGTGTCTCGGCTAATTACCAGAACGATTGTAACTAGGCGTTTCGAAATTCCTTTTAGATGTGGTCGGATGGCGAAACACAACACTCTGTTTTCCGGATCGGATCGGATTGGAACCATTATAACTGAGGCTTTACTCTACTTTTGATCGGTTTTGACAGCCAAGGGTGTCGAAATGAAAATCTAAATACCGGCCCTATGAGAACATATCAGCAGCTAAGGTTGTAATTCATATACATACTAGAAAGAATAAAAACTTACCAAGAGCTCGATTCACACTTAATTAAGAAAAATTGAATGCAATTAATTGAATGAGCAAAAAAGCATATACTGAGCATACAGGCATCACTACATTAATACAAGTAGAACGAACTATGAGTAGCTATATCTACGAGTAGTTATATCTTCCACGTGCAGTTCATTTTTTATAAATTTAAATTCACACGCTTTTTAGAATTACTAACTTTCATTTTTCAGACATTAATTTCGTTAACTTGTTACCATTTTTTCCCAACAAAAAACTTAGGTAGCTTTTATAAATATTTTGGACGCTAACTAAGCACACACTAAGTAGCCATTAAACGAAAGTTGAATTTTGAATTAATATCTTATAATTTATTTATTTTTTTAATCTTACCTTCCGGATTCTAATTATTTCAGTCAAACGATAAAGAATTCCTTCGAAAGCTCCGATTTTTGCCAACAAACGTAAAGCGCAAATAGACTTCAACCAATATCTTCAGATTCAAACAAACAGTTGTGCGAGGTTCCGTTCTGAGGTACTCACTTTTTGGGCTAGATTAAATTTTTTATATGTAATTTATCTATTGATTTCATTTAGTGTATAAAAATATTGTTTAAGAATCTAACCGGCTGTGCTTTAAAAACGTATTTTCACTTCAGACCCTCGCTTATGTATTCTATTCATTAGAAAATCAAAACACATTAACTCATGAAAAAAATGTTATTTCAAAAGTAACGGAAAAATAATTTGTAATTTGCTAAGCTTCCTAAAAACAAAAATAAAACATATTAATAACGTTATATATGTAATTTAATTAGTATTCTTTATATAAATTATATACAACATTTTCGATTCTTCTTCTAAGACATATATACCTTAATACAAAACTAATTGAAAAAATAGTAATAAGACTATGTGAACGCCCCTTTCTCGTAAATTTATGTGTATTATTTTGGGAGAATTCGACTCCAATAACATAATTGGCAATTTTGAACTTGGCAGTTTCTGATGAATAACAAAACTTTTTTGAAAACCTTTTTCTTCAAAAAACTTTATATACAAAAATATACTAACATTAAACATTACGAGACGGAGAAACTATGATAACTTTAAAAATTAAATGAAATCATGTATATTACGTCCGATTCAATATAATACTTAAATTAGGCCCATTACGTCCATATGGGTCTTTGGGCAACATAAACATGTCTTTACACCAAGTATAACCGATCACTCGCGTTTCAATAACTTTTTTAAAGGCCGGGTTCTCAGTTAATAAATCGCGATAGTTATCATTCGACACAACAGCCGCATCGAATTCGACAGCTAACTGAAGTATAAAACTGTAAGCAAAAAAATAAATTTAGCAAATAAATGTATTTAATAATTTTTAAATTAAAATACAACTCTTGAGTCTTACCGATCATCATAACAGCTAGTACTTTTTCCTGGCAAATTTTTGCAAGGGGTTAAGACTATTTTTCCACCTCGATGGAGTAATATTAATAAATCGGGATCAGAAGACCTATCTCTTTGCAAACGATGTTGCGGTACTACCGCTTTTGCTTCATGGCCCATCTTTTCAAAGTACTGTAAAGCAATTTCTATTCCCTTTACAGAAAATCCTTTATTACACGAATGGCTTAAGGGAAAATAAAAAATACGGAATATTTAAAAAAGCAAATATAAATTAAATTCACACTAAATCAATAAATAAATATCTTACGCATAAGCAACATTACTGCCATCAATAATGATCATCCTTTTCCCAGGTCTTCTTTTTTCTTTATTAGGATTATAGGTATTAGAATTATATATTTCATTTCGTTTACGTTCTGTTGTAGTAAATGCGAAGTCATTTTTTATAGCCGTACCCGGTGGTGTTTCAGGCTCTGATAAATACGACAGACCCAAGTTTTCTTTAAATTTCTTAAAAGGTTGTGTTAATCTATTAAGAAATCCGCCAGGATTTTTGGTTCGCTTTACTGGAGTTTCAACATGCTGTAATATTATTGTAATTTTTCAGATTAAAAGTACAGTATCAAATTATTATAAAAGCAAAATGTAGATCAAGAATTAATTATTTTTTTTTTACTAATTATAGTACTTACAACATAATAATAAATTAATTTACGTAATATCAGTAGATACTGACATACATTCATACTTCGTATGAATTTCCATATATCTTGTTAAATTATAAATTGAACTTGTGCGATGCAAATATGTCTACACGTGCCGCCGGCAATAATTTTTGCTTATATCGAATTTCTTCACAGCTAGAAATTATTGGTGCCGGCACGCGCCGATATATTGCAAGTTGCGCATCAGCACAATTCATTTTTAAGGTAATTTTAAGAATGTCGGATTAATTGCTTAATTGCTTAAACTGCTAAACTGTTAATTTACATTATCAAATCAATTTCTAATAAAGTGCTAATTGCTTAATTGCCAAATTATTTATATAAATAAGACCGAAATCAAATAAAGAGCTCAGAGTTCTGAAAGCAACCAGAGTATTTTATTTTCTTTCCGAGACGACAACATTGGTGACCCCGACGATCCAACATCACTACGATGGACGAAACTCTAAATAGTCAAGTTGAGCTGGGCCAGCAAATTGAAGCCATCATTCGCAACTTCAAAAAGGATTCCAGCGCCAGGAAGGACGAGAACTACCTCAAGGTGAGGTTGGAGAAGCTGCAACGCATATGGAATACGTTTGATGAAAACCACGCCACCATACTCGCTGCTGCTGACACCCCAACGGACCACGAATACTTTGAGAACAAGTATTACGAGGAAGTCAAGGAAATTTTTAAAAAAAATGTCACAAACAATCAGGACTCTCCTTGAAGAAGCAGCACATAGCGGGTCTACTTCTTCAAAACTTCAAACGGATACCAAAAGTATCACCAGATCATCAGGCGAAGCAGTCAAATCACTCATAAGACGACAGAAGATGCTGATGATGACATTAACTCAACTCTTCAAACGCATTGAGGAGCGTCTAACCACTATGAACCATTTACCAAGGGCATTTACGGAAATGCAAACAAACGCCATCTCTAAACAATGGTGTGACATCCAAGATGAACACAAAAAAATACTTGAAGCTTCTGGATCAAAGGAACTGGATGATTACGACATCAACCATTTCATCGAGGTGGAAAGTTGGATGGAAGAGATTCAACTTCGTCTCATGAAAGAGATAACTCAACCAACCGAAAAACTTGGACAAGGTGATATCAAGCTACCAAGAATAGTTCTTCCAAAATTCGCCGGAAATTACTTGGCATGGCAGGAGTTTCACGATCTCTTCATTCAGTTGATAGACCAGAATCAGATAGGATCAGCTCAGAAGTTATTTATTTATTTACGGGTACCAGACCCTCGAGAGAAATGTACACTTATAAATACAAATGTAAAAGATGACATAATTATAAGATAACGTTAAAACATAAATGTAATAAAAAAAAAGTTGAAAAAAGGAAAAAAAAAAAAAGAGAAAAGTATAACTAAAAGTAAATAATAATTTTAAAAACTAAATAACAAATGAAAATTATAATAATTGAATTGCCTTTATACAATTAATGTTTGTGGAAAATATATCCAACAGAGCTGAATACTTGTTAGCAGCTCTCATCAAGCGAGTGGCCGGACTATTGCTAGCATAACCAGTAACGCGAGGGGTGACATAAAAACTGTCAGTAGAGCGTGACGCATGATTTGGAACACGAAAATTTAAGAATTCAAGGAATTCCGAGCAATCCAGCTTATCATTAACAATATTATATATGGCTATTAGCTCACACCGTTCCCGACGTTTGGACAGTGACTCCAGGTTCAAAGTAGTGAGCAAGTAGTCGTAGTCAATAGTTTCGACAGGTATGTGAAGCTTAAAGGCAATGTACCGCAGGAATTTGTGCCGAACCGTTTCAATGTGGGCTGAGTGAATATGGAAAAAGGGGTTCCAGATGACAGATAAATATTCCAGATGTGGACGCACCAATGAGCAGTAAAGAGTTTTCAGGGAATAAATTGTTTTGAAATCTTGACTATTGCGTATCGCGAGGCCCAGCATTCTCCGAGCTGAACTACAAATTTTGTTGTAGTGAGGTACGAATGTCAATTTAGAGTCGAGTAATAGACCCAAGTCCTTCACAACATCAACCACTGGTAACTCGCGTTTAGTATTGAAACGCTCACGACGTCTGCTGAATAAAATGTAATTGCACTTAGAAATGTTCAGTGGAAGACGATTTATGATACACCAATCATACATGTGATTAAGATTATTTTGGACAACTGTACAATCGTGTACAGCGTTTATAATTTTATAAGTTTTAAGATCATCCGCGAATAACAAAAAATTTACGTTTACGAATATATTAGATATATCATTAATAAAAACAAGAAAGACAAGAAAGGGCCCTAAATGCGATCCTTGTGGTACTCCTGATGTTACGAGAAAAGGTTCCGAATGAGCCGATTTTATATTTACAATACTAGTTCGATCATGTAGGTAATCACGTATCCAACTCAGAAGATCGCCAGAGATGTCTAAGGCGTGAAGCTTCGAAACGAGTAGGCAGTGATCAACTTTATCGAAGGCTTTTGAGAAGTCTGAGTAGATTGCGTGGACCTGGGAGTTAGACTCCATTGCATGGATAATAGTCTCAACACAGGGCAAGAGAAAAAGAAATATTAGCTTCAATATTGCTTGTGTATTCAATGTAACAGGATGCCTTCTTAGCTTTACAGAGACTGCGTAATCTTGAGAATTCCAGGTAGTCACTTTGGGAAAGCGATTCTTTATATTTAGCATGTGCTGCTTTTTTGTTCTTGATAAGCTGACGCAATTCCGCGTCGTACCAACGGGGAAATAAAGAGCTAGAAATAATTTGAGAAGGGACCAAATCATCGATGACTTTATACAGAACGCCATAAAATCTAGAAACGGCTTCATTTATGTCAACTATATCGAGTAAGAGCGGCCAGTCGATTGATGAGAGCTGCTCACAGATAAAATCATAGTTGGCAACTTTAAAACTATAGGAGGCAAAGTGATGAATGTGAGCAATATTAGGGATAGAATTTAAATTTATGTTTATATTGAGTGCTGGATGGTACATTTTATCAAGCGGCAGCAATTCGTCGTGCGATGAAACCACTACAGGTAGTGGTGAAAGACTAGAAAATACCAGATCAAGTAGCTTCCCTTTGGCGATGAAAATGCGGTTGCTTTGAGTGAAGTTGAGATCGCAGAACTGATCAATGAGAGCACTGCCCGCGCTATTAACACTGGATTCATACCAGTTAAGAGAGGCCCAATCGACTTCAGGCTGGTTGTAGTCTCCAACGATCAGGGTATCCGCAAATGGAAAGCTGTTAACTATGCCTTCGATAAACTGGCAATGGCTAGTATAAGTCTCGGCTGATGATGACGGTGGCATGTATACACATCCAATAAATAATTTGCGTTGGTTGAGGCTGAGCTCGACGAAGATATCTTCCACATCGTTAGAGGGCTTAATCAAGAGTTTCGCAGAATAACAATTTTTCACAGCTATTAGGCAGCCACCACCTCTGCACTTCGTACTCCGAGTATGGCACCGATCCAAGCGGAATACATTGTAGCTCGAGAAACCAAGTTCACTGGTTAGTACATCGTCAACCAACCAAGTTTCTGTGAGAATGATGACATCAAATTCAGTGTTTAATAAGCTCAAGCGAAGAAGGGGTAGCTTGGTTTTCATGCCCCTGACGTTTTGATAATAAATTTGGAACATTTTATCCGCTTGCTGCAAAGGGGTTGAATACGTATCATGAGCTATGTGGAGTCGATGATCGCTGCGTGAGACCCGTTTTTTGGCTGATGCTTGAAGGGTCGAATGAGTAGACCTTCAGGCCAGAATTCTGCAGCGAAACACTTCTCGTACACATTGCAAGGAATATCTAACTTAAAGTTGATGAAACGCAGCGTGGCAATATCGGTATCCTTTTTCACGAGTTTCAAACATCGTAAGTCATCATTACTAATTTTAAGCTTATTAGCAACGTAACCAATGATCGACTTTTCATCAGTGGCCGAGTTCAGGCGCGATAAGTGTAGCCATTTATGACCAGTAACAACTTTTAAGGTATCTTCGACATCTCCTTTCCCAACAATTTTCCTACGGGAATTTCGCTTGTTATGGACAACACTCCACGCTGGGGATGCAGAAGAATTCTTATCTGCTGCGCTAAGTTTGTCAGTTGGGGAAACAACTGAACTAATATTCGGTAAATTAGGTGACGTAGAAGTGCTCGCAGTGGCCCTTGGTATGGCTGCAGGAACATGGAGTGTACCGGATTGAGCAAAATCCACAGAGCCGTCTTTAAGTACAATCGACGGCAGGGGGGACTCCCCTTTAGATGACAATTTTTTCCGCGCCGGCCGGGGCTGGGTTGAAAACTGCAGCTGATTAGTCTCCACCTGCTTTTGACGTAAAAGAGATTTACTGCGTGTGACGACTGTGGTTGCTTCAGAGATTAGTGGAGCATTTTTGTTGATAGGCCCTTGTAATTGGCAGAGCTCTTCTTTCAATGAAAAAAAGGCATTTTGAAGCGATGAAATGGCTGACGACATATCGTTTAATTTAACATGGAATGCGGCAATGCCACAGTTAGGGCAAAGCCAGTGAATGCCCGGTAAGGCCAATGCAGCGAAGTATTTGGGTGCAGTAACACCGACGCAAGCAGCATGAAACGACTTACCACACAAACCAGCACAGCGAAGACCATCAACAGCAATAGTCAAGGAACAATGACCACATAACATTATGATTTCGTGCTTAATCACAGACGAGGTGGCACCACTATTTCAACTATATACAATTATGTATAGCCCAAAAAAAAAAAATGGTTTTTAACTTGGCTAAATTTCGAGTCTCGAAGAAGAAAATTTTATAAAGTATTAAAATATTTTGGCGGTAACGAACATAACCTCACTACGAAACTTCAAAACAAAATAAACACTTGTGAGGACTTCGCCACCCGGAAGCCGCAAGAGCTGAAAGGGGCTTTGGGACGACACGATCACCAGGTCAACCCTTCGGAATGACCTGCCGACAGACGTATCGATACAAATCGCAGCCCGGACGCCCGGCAATATAGAACAAAAGAGTTATAACTCGGATCACTAGGAGGTAAGAACCCGAATTTTAATGTCAATAACAACACCCGAACCATTAACCGAATGATAGGCAATAAAAGTGTTTTTAGTTTAATTTTTTCATTGTTATGAGAGGAAATCACTTTAGAATTTTATCACAATATCATCGTTAACAATTTGAATTAGAGTTTAAGATTTTAAACGCATTTTTGCCAGAGACACTGTTGACACTCTATTTCATTTATGATTTAAAGTAAAAAAAAAACCTGAAGACCAATTTGACTGGTGAAGCCGAGGCACTGATCCGTCATATGACAGTCTGTGATCAGAACTACGAGCCGGCCTGGAAAATTATTAAGGAACGTTACCAAAACAAACGTCTCTTAATAAACTCCATGCTAAGTAAACTGATATCACAACCAACAATTACGGAAGAAACATCCTCAGGCGTCAAGTCATTACATGACGTAACACAAGAATGTATCCTTGGCTTAAAGGTGCTGGAGATTGAGGTGGACACATGGGATCTACTGGTCACATTCCTCCTACTGAAGAAACTGGACAAAACTACTCACATGCTGTTCGAACAATCATTGCAGTTGTTGTGTTTGAGGCCTTGGAAAAACTATTTTGACTTGAGAAAGTCAAAATAGTCGAAGGATGGGTAAAGGTTTGGGACAAAATGGGCCAGTTCCTCCTACGTCTGAACTGGTGGCTTAAGTGGAACGGAAGCGACACGCTTGCTGGCGGCCGGGACTAGCTACGGCAGTGTGGGGTGGTTCTTGTTCTACCTCAGACCATAAACCCTAGACCTAGACAACACAAATTTCGTGTCGGCTTACTCCAGGGTATTTTAACTTGGAATATCTTCCCAATAGGTCGTGAAAGACCAAGAAGCGGTGGAGTTGCGCGACTTCACCATTTGTCAGGGCGCTTAGGTGTAAGTAGCGCCCTGTCCTCAAAACATTTTAGCGCCGTGGTCCCTTTTTGAGGTTCGGGGCGAAGGAGCTAGACGCTCGGGTTCATTACAATGGCTCTTCTAGCCTTCAACCATCTTTAGATAGAAAGTATATCAAAAGAAATGTCAATGCGAAAAGAAGAAGAAAAAAAAACTTAGATAAAAAAAAAATATATGAAAAAAACCAAAGAAAATTCAAAATATATGTAGAAGCAATAGGTAAATAGACTCACCTCATTTCTTTTCTTTTTCTTCTGGTGTGTTGTTAAGTTATTTTATTTTTTTAAAGTTAATTGCAATTATATTTTAAATTATTCCGTCCCGTCTTTGTCTACGTCTGTCATTTTAATTAAATTTTTTTTTTTATTCAAACATTACGATATTTTTTCTTTTTTTTTAAGATTGATATATTTTTATTCCAAATTCATTTTAGTTCACTTAAGTCGAATTTCTTTTTTCCTCTTTCTTCTTTTTTTTTCTTTTTAAATTTATTTTATTCTGCGTTCATTTGTTTTTTTTTTTCCTTTTTTTCTTATTTTTTTTTTATTGCGATACATTCGCTTAATATTCCCTAATCTGCTACTAGAATCTAACGACCTCTGCGCTGACGACTCAGTCGAAACATTTTTACGATTGTTTACACGGGGTTTGCCCGTCCTAATTTTGAAAAGCTATTTATTTTGTATACTAAACCAAATTAAATGATAGTAATGAAGTGCAATTAATCTTTATCTGAGATGCGGGGAAACTCTTTTTGCTGGATAGAACTATGTTCAGTTCCTTTTTTATATTCTTACGAGACTGCCGGCCATTCGGAACTATAGAAAATTGCTTGCACTTATATTTCTTACATTGTCACATACACGTTTTGTTTTGACAACTCGTTTTGAATACTATTTGCTTCAGAAATGTTCAAAAAAATTGATTTGATTCTTTAAAAAAAAAACAACAAATTCGTGTTGAATATTATCGCTCCATGATTTTGACATTTTATTCGATGCAGCGCTGTGTGATTTCATGTGCGGCTTTGAATTGTAAGTGGTGTTTGCTCAGCGCTCTACCGTTTGCAAAAATTTTTCTCGCTACGCTGCAGGCTGCCTGGCTAAAATTCTACGCACTTATGCACCTTTCACCGCACGAAATGATTTTGCAATTTCAATTAAAAAAAAATCAAGCGGACACACTTCTCTGTTCGCAAACGCACTGCACTTTTTACTTGATGAGTTTTGTTTTTTTTCCACTTCGGTTTTTCTGAAAGAAAGGCAACGTTCCAAGCGGGACGATTAGGAAAAATCCAAAACGCGAGTCGTACGACGCCTACTAAAACAACACAACCAGCTACTCGACCCGGACACCAAAAGTGCTCTTCGTATTTTTCGTTCCGTCTCCCTCGAACGCCCGCTTTTTACCCGCCAAAACCCCAACCGCACGCACACCAACTCCAAAACGATCTCTCTTCCCGTGAAGTTGGTCGCAGTCGAGCTCATGCGACTACAATTCATCGCAAAGTTGAATTGCAATCGCAACAGCTCCACATGGACCTTTTAACTTCTGACAGCGCGACACAACCACCCAGTCGGTTCGCAACGCGACACACCAACCCAGTCGGTTCGCAACGACGACCCAACACCATTAGTCGGTTCGCCGTTGGTTTCCCAGCGCCGAACAGACTAAAAAAGGTCGTCGTGTTCTAGAGTCTCATGCGCACGACTGAGTGCCGGGCAATAGTAGTTGTGACCCCTCGGATCACTGCCTCAGATCCTTGGAGTGGTAAGTCCCCAGACGTTTGCCTCCTAGATCCTCCAATTCATATCGTGAGTTTCCCAGCACACGACGAATCCTGCACTTGAGGAACTTCTTTGCCAGCTTGGCGTTATAGTTCTACGCGGCTGTGGGACCCTTATTTTCGTCTGCGCCAGTTGCCTCACGATAGGAATTCTCTCGCTAGGTCGACGCTGTACATTTGACTCTCCCAACGCTCGCAAATGCTTCAGCAGTTCGTAGTCCTTCCCGTGCAACATCATGTGATTCCCAAACAAAACCTGATAAGGAGAAAATCCAGTGGCTTGGTGGAGTGAGCTACGAAGAGCACATCCAATTTTGCTTAGACTCTCATCCCATCGTGTTTGGTCATCAGTGATGAATGCTCGAATTCCGGCCAGGATGGACTGATTGACACGCTCCGAAGCATTCGCTTGCGGTGAGTAGCTCGGGGTGTACAGGTGTTTAACTCCGTATTTGTTCAGCATGGTGTTAAACACATTCGACCTAAATTGAGAGCCGTTATCGGAGAGGATCGTCTCAGGCGTTCCAAACGTATGGAAAACCTGCCCCTCCAAAAAGTTGGTGATCTCTTCAGCAGTGATCCGCCCCAAAGGATGTAACAGGGGAAATTTTGTGAAGTGATCCAAGACGATCAAGATAGCGATCTTACCCCGTTTGGTACGCGGATATGGTCCAAGTACGTTAATATAAAGATGTTGGAACGGCTGATCAGTCTGGAACGGTTCTCCCATAGGCGCTCGTGAGGTTGGGGACTTTGTCTCTTTACAAGTGTCGCACGCCAGAACGTAGGTGCGTACTTGCGTAGCCATTCCGGGCCAGTACAAAAATCGCCTGACTCGCTCTAGCGTTTTGGCATAACCACCATGGACCGTGGTGTCTGCCTCGTGCGCCTGAGCGATCGCAGCTGACGTAAGACTCGATGGAATCCATAATTTCCAGGCCCTGTCTTCAGCAATCGGGTCACCGTTGTGAGGCTCTGTGCGCTTGTACACGAAACCATCCCTCACGCATACGTCAGGAAGCCGATCGGCGTTCGCATCCACAGTGGACACTAACTCTTTATATTCTTCGCTAGAGAATTCTGGAGAGTCCATGTTCACCATCAGTGCCACGTCGATCAGCGCATTTAATCCCTCTTCGTATACACGAGAGAGAGCGTCGGGTACAACGTTCAGGCTCCCTCGTCGGTGCTCGATTGTGAAGTCGTAACCTTGGAGTTTTAAACTCCATCTTGCCAACCGTCCTTGTAGGTCTTTTTGCGACATGAGCCATTTGAGACTTGCGTGATCCGTAATGATTTTGAACGCAGTCCCTTCTACATAGGCTCGAAATTTTTTCACGCTCAACACAGCTGCATAACATTCGAGTTCAGTTACGCTGTAGTTGCGTTGAGTGGAAGTGAGCTTCTGCGACATATACGCCACTGGAGATTCCGATCCGTCGTCGTTTTCTTGGAAGAGAACGCTACCCACCCCTGATTTACTGGCGTCGCATTGTATTACGAAAGGCCTCTGAAAATCAAGATTGATTAATAAGGGGGCTTTCGTCAACAAGTCTTTCACTAACAGGAAGGAAGTTTGTGCCTCTGTAGTCCAAGCAAACTGGTTGGACTTCTTTAGAGTGTCTGAAATTGGTGAAACAGTAGCAGCAAAGTTGGGAACGAATCGTCGATACCAGCCTGCCATACCAAGGAAGCGTCGTACTTGACGTGCGGACTTAGGCGAAGGGTAATCGACGATGGCTGAAACTTTAATGGGATCAGTTTTCAAGCCTCCTTCTCCAACAATGTATCCGAGATATTTCACCTCTCTCAGACAAAACTTACTCTTGTTGACGTTAATAGTCAAGCCAGCCTTTCGCAAACATTCTGCGACTTCAGCCAATCAAACCAGATGTGAATCGAAATCTTCAGAAATTAACAGCAGATCGTCCAAATATACGAATACCTGCTCCTTCAGCTCGGGTAGGATGACTTTGTCCATCAAACGACACATCCTTTGCGGCGCATTGCATAACCCAAAAGGCATGCGAGTGTAGTGATATAGAGGCCGGCCAGGAATGGTAAACGCTGTATACTCCCTGGATTTGTTCTCGAGAGGAATCTGCCAAAAGGCGTCTTTGAGGTCCAGGCTAGTAATAAAATTGGCTCGCGGCAAACGACTTAAGATACCATCAATGTGTGGTAATGGATAGGCATCCTTCTTCGTCACACTATTGACTTTGCGCGAGTCCAAACTTAGCCTGACCTTGCCTGGCTTCCTCCCGAGATCCACAGGCGAGCTCCATGCCCTCTGGCTGGTCTCTATAACGCCAAGTACTCTCATGCGATCGATCTCGTCATACAAGAGTTTTTGGATCGCAGGAGACACAGGATAATGTCGCTGTTTGATGGGACTTGCATCACCAACGTCTATACTGTGTTGTTCGACGTTGGTCACACCGAGTCCGTATACTTCGTATGATGGAAATTTGGACTTTACCATTTCCAACCTCTTTACATCTGTGGGCGTTAAATGATGGGCATCCGGAGCTATCAGTTGCGATGCATTATCGGGAGTATCGACCGCGCTGATGATGCTAGGAGCTAGTTGGAATGATCGCCAGAAATCTACCCCCAGGTACAATTTCTGCGACAGGCTCGGCACGATGTATAGTGTAATGGGTTTGGTAATACCACGAAAGGTAATATCGGTAGTTACTGTGCCCAAAGCTTTCCTGGACATAGAGGGGGCTTTCAACAACGTGACAGTGGAAGCAATTAGGGTAGCACTGTTTAGCATAGGACTAGAGGAGGCATTGGCAGGTTGGCTAACAGCTCTTCTGAATACCAGAATCGTGATTGCGAATATGGGACAAGGCATGGTTAGAAGACAGGCCTCGAGGGGAACGCCTCAGGGAGGGGTGATATCTCCCCTTCTTTGGCTCCTTGTTGTGAACGAGGTTCTCACGGAAATTGAAAAACAAGGAATAAAGGTCGTGGCATATGCAGACGACATTGTAGTGATCGCTAGGGGCAAGTTTTTGGATACGCTGACGAGCATTGTGGAATCAGCACTTCGCACACTCAGCCAGTGGGCTAGAAGAAGCGGCCTGGGAGTGAATGCTTCTAAGACTGAATTGGTGCTATTCACAAGGAAGCATAGAGTCCCGGCATTTAGGCTGCCGAAGCTCGAAGGCGTGGAGCTTAGACCATCGGAACAAGCTAAATATCTGGGACTAATTCTGGATAGGAAGCTCAGCTGGAAATTAAATATTCAGGAGCGCGTTAGGAAGGCAAATAATGCGCTTTTCGCGTGTAAGCAGACTGTGGGGAAAAGCTGGGGGCTTAAGCCAAACATAGTGCACTGGCTGTACACGGCGGTTGTGAGACCTATTCTGACTTATGGGGCAGTGGTGTGGTGGAAAGCCATGGATAAAAAGTACAATCACAGGGAATTGGAAGGAGCGCAGCGGACTGCCTGTGTTATGATCACGGGAGCCCTTCGCACAACCCCTACTGCCGCGTTGGAGGTGTTTTTGCATCTATTGCCATTGGACATCTTTGTAAAACAGGTAGCGGCAAATACGGCAGTTAGGCTATCGAGCTGTGCCCTTTTTAGGAGAAGCTCTAAGGGGCACAGTTCCATTCTTAGCTTCATGGGAAGCCATGCTGCAGATATTAGTACGGACCACTCAATTCCGGGGTTGGATTTTGGGAAGCCATACGAAATTGCTTATCCTAGTAGAGTGGACTGGGAGAACAATAGAGTAATACGTGAAGGGGAGATCTCCGTTTATACGGATGGATCAAAAATGGAATGTGGCACAGGCGCTGGCGTCTTCTCGGAGCAGCTGAGTGTAGAGAAGTCGTTTAGGTTGCCAGATGTATGCAGCGTCTTCCAGGCGGAAATTTTGGCCGTGTTACAGGCAGCAAACATCCTGTTAATGGGGGAGATATGCGATCAGAATATTTCACTCTACATTGACAGCCTGGCGGCCATAAAGGCGCTGGAATCGGTAACCATTAAATCCAAGTTGGTAAAGCGCTGTCGAGAAGTGCTAAAGGTACTTTGTAGTCACAACAGAGTACTGATTTGCTGGGTGCCAGGGCATAGTAATATACTAGGGAACGAAAGAGCGGATGAGCTTGCTAGATTAGGATCAACATCGATTGGTAGAGTAGAGGAGGATGTTAGTCCACCCGTTTGCGGTATCAAAGTGCAAATTGGTGAGCGCTCCAAAATAGCCGCCAACTCTAGGTGGGCAGGACTAGCAAGCTGCAGGATTTCTAGATCTTTGTGGCCAGAGTTGGATAGTCAAAAGACTAAGAACATTTTAAATTGGGATAGAGGGAGACTGCGCCTGCTCGTTGGAGCACTGACGGGGCACTGCATGCTGGGGAAACACGCTATGCGGCTAGGGATAGTGGAGTCGGATATGTGCAGGTTCTGCCACGACCTGTGTGCTGTGGAGGACATCACTCACATTTTGTGTGAATGCCCGGGGATCGCTAGAAGGCGCTTTAGATCAATGGGTAGTCTCTTCTTTGAGAGCATTGAGGATTTGAGGGCGGTAGGGTATGGCAAATTGGTCAAGTTCTGCAGGGAATTGGAATGTTTCTGAGATAGTAACATAGCCCACGAGGACCTGAAGGGATCGCAATGGGCCCATAAGGCGCCTAGTGAGTGCGGCGGTCCTAGCGCTGCGCCCCTTCTTAAACCTAACCTAACCTACTGTGCCCAATACCTTTTGCGCTGCATCATCAGCGGTCTTCACCTCTTGACAGACCGGTCGATAATTCACCTGTGCATCATGGAGACGTTGTATAGCGTTAGCCCCCAGGAAACTGATGCTCGCCCCACTATCGAGGAGTCCTTCAACGTCCACTCCGTACAAGGATACCACGGCGTATGGACGTATGTCAAACGGATTCGTAATGATGGTTGACAGAATCGCTTTCTTTTTTTCGCGCACCATCCTCCAGAACATACGAAGACGCAAGATTGACTTTCTGTGGCCGGATCCACTCGTTAGTGCTGATACTTGATCAACACTTGCGACTGGAGTAGGTGAAAAAATTCGCTCTCGAGCCTTCATATATTCTTTTAGCCGAAGATGGTATGGCTTGAGAGGATGGCGGGAATGTTGTCTTGAATTTCCATTTATAATAGGGTCTTCTTCAGATCTGGAAACAGCCGGCTCTGTAGTAGCGTTTTCTCTCGCCAATATCGTGACATGCGATGTGTTTGTGGATGGAAAATTAGGGGAGGATGATTTTACGCTAAAAGGATGGGAGTTTGGTTCAGAAAGGGATGATGAAAGTGTTGTAAAATTTGGAGGGGTTATTAAGGGGAATTAACAAGGGGTGAAATGTTTTTATTGGGAGTAACAAAAGGAAAGGGGTATTGGGAATCGCTGACATCCTGTTTCGAACCTTCTAAGATGTTCGGGCCGGTGGATTGTCTGTCACTGGGCGAGCAGGCCCCGGTACCCTTTTGTCCTTCGGTCCGTTTTATGAATTACACCGAGTACACTTCGGCTTGATCACGTCCGCCTTCCCGCAACCGTAACAGAAGATGTTTTTGTTGTCAGCTTCGCAGTCTCGATATCTGTGACCCTCTTTACGGCAATTCCAACATTTAAGAGTGGATAAGCCGGCCACATCTACGTTATCTTCGACTTCTTCGGTAGCAACCAACGGCGGTTCCAGCTCGTGAACCCGAGGCTGTTGCCAGGTTGCTACACGATTCGCCTTTTTAACTTCTTCGTAGCGAGACACTAGAGCACGAAGATGTGCGAGGTCTCGTATCTCATGGAAGCAGATTAGCTGCTGAATACTGCCTAGTAGATTTCCGTTGACCAGCTCAAAGAATTCTGCGTCTGTCATTGGGACTCGCAATTGCATTCGAAACCTGGTCATCTCTTGCTCGAATACCAAATACGGTTCACCAGGAGCTTGCTGTCTGGTTATCATCTTTTTCCGCACCTCGAAGTCGGTGCTACGGTTGCCCCAGTATTGCAGGAAGGTGGTTTCAAGCGAGTACCAAGTCGAATCAGAATTGGTTCTCCTCCATAACCAGTACCACTGGTTTGGCAGGCCATCCAACAGCATATGGAAGTTCGCGACCAACAAATCCATGCGCCCGCCCAAATCAGACAACGCCAATGATTCCGCTCGGAAAATTAGCTCTTCGGCGCGTAGCGACTGGCCATCACCGTTAAATCGTACTCGCCAATGGCGAATAAGGCCGCCAGCGTTATGGTGAATATAATTCGAGCCGTTGTCATCGCGAATGGGCATTTGGGCGTTCGCATGGGTCCGTCGGTCCCGAACTTGCTCACGTTGTGGTTGTCGAATAGGCGGATACAGTGGTGGCGGAAATTGGTACGAATTGTGGCGGTTGTGAGGGATGAATAACAGGCGGTGGTTGAGGAGTGTTCGACACAATTGGCCCTTGCTCTCATTCTTCTCGTATAACCGAACGAATTACTTGAATCAGGTCACTCAGTCCTTAACTGCTAAGACCCCCCCCCCCCCCCCCCCCCGAAACTGCTGGTGTTGCTTCTGGTGTTTGCGCATCGTGTATTTCCGCCCACCTAACCCTGTTCTGCTGATCATTTCCCAGAACATCTGATGGCCTATTGCTCAGCATTTGCGTGCCTCGCTCCTGAATGGTTGTCCCATCCGGAGTGTATAAGAGTGCGTCCACCCGCAGTATCTAGTGCAGAATCCAAATTTAACCTACCAGGAGAAACTACATCGCTTAGAGACCTTGCGACATCCTCGCGAGTCTGTCTTCTGGTTCTCACGCCGGATATAGCGGTCGCACCCTCCACACCCCGAGTGGGCCAATAATCCCCCGGACTCAAATGACCACGACAGTTCGGACAGTTGTGATTGTCCACAATCCACCGCTCCAAACAGTCTCTGTGGAACTGGTGACCACACTTGGTGGTCATATCCTGGTCCGGATCCACCTTGCTGATGCACGGCGTACAGATCACCTCCGCCTCGCTAGTTGGAGAGTGTTCTAACGGCATCTTGCAGAAATTGTGGGTGCGATGAACGTAGGGATGAAGGAATGAACAATTGAGTGAAAGAGTGCGTGAATAATCGAGTATGTGACTGAATGAATGACTGTGTGCGAGTGAGACGAATGAATGTCGAGAGAAAAAAAAAAATGAAAGAATCGAGTGAATCAATAATTGAAGAAATGCTTGAATACGTGGATGAACGATTTAATGTATGATTGAATGAAAGAACTATTGTGCGAAAGCGTTATGAATGAATGATCGACTATTTGAATGTAGTAATTATATATCATTGACTAAATGAATGCAACACGATGAATGCATGTATGTACCTATATAAAAAAATGAACGATTGGATGATTGCTTGTATAAAAAAAATAAATGAACGATCGAATAAATGTAAAAAAATCGTATATATAATTGTGTGTATGATTGAATATATCTATTGTAATGAATTCTAAAAAAAAATGAACCCTCACGTGTTCGCAACCTTTCCCCTCCCCTCATATGCAGAACAAATCGCGAAGCCGATCCTGATCTTCCTCGCTCCATTGAGAAAATTCGGAACGCGATAAAATGTCAACTATAAAAAAAATTGGGGAAAAATTTAGCAAACAAAAGAAATCATAATAAAAACAGCAAAATAAAATTTTTAAGTTAAAATTTTACGTCAAAAGAGAAATTTAATTACAAAAAAAACTATACGTTACTTCAAAAAAAATTCTACGTTAAAAGGAAACTCTAAAAGGATGGATAAGGATGAAGGTACTTTAACGAAATTTCAGCGATAGTTCCTATCACCAAACTCACCAATGTCTCGCAAGTATTGTTCCCAACTGTCTGTCGACACGCCCGCTAAGTCAGGGCATGCCCAGCTCTCAGTTGGGTACTCACGAACCAAAAGTGGAATGGTTCAAAAAAATAAAGTCTGACACAACTTACATCGAATCAGTCTTGCATACAGACAATGTTTCCCTTTCCTATGGAACCGAGTTGGCGCCTAAAGGTTGCCAAAACAGTTCGTCAATAGGATCGTTCCACCTTGCCTCCATCCAAGATCAATAAGATGGTTTGCTGTTAAAACTCAGAAAAGCTTGTACACTTAGGCTTTTGTAGCCGTTCAGGCGAAAATACTGTCGCAGAACGACGAAATTTAAGACCTTTTTGCCCATCAACTTTTTGCACGGAGTTTTTCATAGCTCACGCGTGTTGATGGGCTACGCTTTGTGCACGTAGCGTAGCTGAGTCGAGCGTTGGGTGCCATTTGTTGTGTTTTAGGCCTTGGAAGGACTATTTCGACTTGAAAAAGTCAAAATAGTCGAAAGGAAAAGGAAGGTTCGGGACAGAAGGGCCAATTCCACCTAAGTCCGAATTGGTGGCTGAGTCTTTGCTGGTGCGACGCTCTTGCTGGCGGCCGGGACTAGCTACGGCAGTGCGGGGGGGGGGGGTACTTGCTCCGACTCAGACCATAAACCCTTGGCCTGTACAACAAAAATTGTCAGCGCCGACTTATCCAAGGGAATTGTAAAAATTGGGATTATTTTCCCAAGAGGTCGTGAAAGACCAAGAAACGGTTGGATTGGCGCGGCTCCGCGATTTGTCAGGGCGCTCTGGTGTTGTTGGCGCCCTGACCTGCCCACCCTACCTCAGCCACGACTGTCCTTCAAACATTTTTCGTCGTGGCTTCTTTTTGAGGTTCGGGGCGAAGGAGCTAGACGCTTGGGTGCATTACAATGGCTCTTCTAGCCTTCAACCATTTTTAGATAGAAAGTATATCAAAAGAAATGTCAACGCGAAAAGAAGAAAAAAAAACCTAGATAAAAAAAATATATGAAAAAATGACCAAAGAAAATTCAAAATATATGTAGAAGCAATAGGTAAATAGACTCACCCCATTTCTTTCCTTTTCTTCTGGTGTGTTGTTAAGTTATTTTATTTTTTTAAAGTTAATTGCAATTATATTTTAAATTATTCCGTCCCGTCTTTGTCTACGTCTGTCATTTTAATTCAATTTTTTTATTCAAATATTACGATATTTTTTCTTTTTTTAAGATTGATATATTTTTATTCCAAATTCATTTTAGTTCACTTTGTTCGAATTTTTTTTTTACCTTTTTTTTTCTTTTTTTTTTCTTTTTAAATTTATTTTACTCTGCGTTCCTTTAATTTTTTTTTTTTTTTATTTTTTTTAAATATATTTTATTCTGCGTTCATTTGTTTTTTTTTTCTTATATTTTTTTATTGCGATACACTCGTTTAATATTCCCTAATCTGCTAATAGAATCTAACGACCTCCGCGCCGACGACTCAGACGAAACATTTTTACGATTGTTTACACGGGGTTTGCCCGTCCTAATTTTGAAAAGCTATTTATTTTGTATACTAAACCAAATTAAATGAAGTGCAATTAATCTTTATCTGAGATGCGGAGAAACTCTTTTTGCTGGATAGAACTATGTTCAGTTCCTTTTTTATATTCTTATGAAGCTAAGACTGCCGACTGACATTTTATTCGATGCAGCGCTGTGTGATTTCATGTGCGGCTTTGAATTATAAGTGGTGTTTGCTCAGCGCTCTACCGTTTGCAAAAATTTTTCTCGCTACACTGCAGGCTGCCTGGCTAAAATTCTACGCACTTATGCACCTTTCACCGCACGAAATGATTTTGCAATTTCAATTAAAAAAAAATCAAGCGGACACACTTCTCTGTTCGCAAACGCACTGCACTTTTTACTTGGTGAGTTTTGTTTTTTTTTCACTTCGGTTTTTCTGAAAGAAAGGCAACGTTCCAAGCGGGACGATTAGGAAAAATCCAAAACGCGAGTCGTACGACGCCTACGAAAACAACACAACCAGCTACTCGACCCGGACACCAAAAGTGCTCTTCGTATTTTTCGTTCCGTCTCCCTCGAACGACGCGTTTTTTTCCCGCCAAAACCCCAACCGCACGCACACCAACTCCAAAACGATCTCTCTTCCCGTGAAGTTGGTCGCAGTCGAGCTGATGCGACTACAATTCATCGAAAAGTTGAATTGCAATCGCAACAGCTCCACATGAACCTTTTAACTTCTGACAGCGCGACACAACCACCCAGTCGGTTCGCAACGCGACACACCAACCCAGTCGGTTCGCAACGACGACCCAACACAGTCACCACGAGAACCACCTACTATGGCTCAATTCTTAAACTTCTTGGAACAACGGTTCCAATCGTTGGAGGCGTTTGGAAGCAAGGTTTCAAGAAATCAATTCAGGAATCAACAAGGATCTACAACACTGACAACAAGCAAAAACACAAACAATTCCTGCTCTCTTTGCAAGGGATTGCATACACTCAACAACTGCGGAAGCTTTATGGAAATGTCCCAAGTTGAAAGGAAAAAACACGTTTCGAAGCATCAGCACTGTTTCAACTGTCTACGAATCGGACATGCAGTCAAGGACTGCTCATCGCGCAGCTGTACCAAGTGCAATAAACGGCATCATACATTACTACACTATGATGACTCCAGCAAGGAAGGTACTGTCCCATTTACTAACACGCAACAACAAGAAGAGCCAAATGGAACCACCTTAGCAGTATACAAACCAAACAATGAAACACCATCAATTATTGTTCTGGGTACTGCACTAATACATCTCACCACTCAACACGGAGAAACGATAACAGCAAGAGCCCTGCTTGATTCAGGATCACAACTAAACTTTATAACCGAAAGACTGCATAAAAAATTAGGATTCAGAGGAACATCTGCTAACCAAACTATACTCGGAATTGGCAATACCAACCAGAAGGCTTCGAGGAGAGTCCATTTAACTCTTAACTCCCGAACAAGTACTTACAATGCCCAATATGAGGCCCTTGTTCTCAACCAAATTACGGCTTATCCTCCCGAAAGTCACATCAACATCAACCAATGGCCTATTCCTGAAACAATCAAACTGGCGGGCCCAACTTTTAATCAACCACAAAACATAAACGTGCTACTTGGAGCAGAATTGTTTCCTGTTCTAATGGACACAGGGAAAATCGAAATGCGAAACGATCTACCGCTACTCCAAAATACGACGTTAGGCTGGATAATTCTGGGAAGGATCAAAAATCTGGCACCAACCACTGCCTTCTGCGGAATTGGGAGACACTTCGAACAGCTTGTAGAACAATTTTGGAAACTTGAAGAGGTTGCAGAACCATCAACGAAACTCACGGAAGAAGAACTCGAATGTGAAGAATTCTTCGAGTCAACATTCACAAGAAACGACGATGGAAGATTTGTTGTGCGTTTACCATTTGCCCAAAATCCTTCATGCTTAGGCGCGTCCAAACAAATTGCACTACGAAGATTCCAGAGCCTACAGAGACGGTTCACAAAAAATCCTGAACTTCATAAGGAGTATTCATCTTTTATAAATGAATATCTAGAGCTTGGCCACTTAGAACCTGTAGAGAACATAAACGAAGCTTCACCTCACTTTTATCTACCACACCACTGCGTCATAAAGCCAGACAGCACAACCACCAGGTTACGAGTAGGCTTTGACGGGTCAGCTAAGACATCCTCAAATTTATCACTGAATGATACATTGAAGACCGGCCCCACTATTCAAAGTGATCTATTCACACTGCTATTGAGATTCAGAAGCTACAAATACGTTATCACAGCCGACATAACAAAAATGTACCGGCAAATTCTAATGGACCAAAGGGATCGAAATTTTCAACTTATTCTGTGGAAGGATAGCTCCAACGTCGAAATTAAAACTTACCGGCTGTGCACAGTGACATACGGGACTAGAAGTGCACCATACCTAGCAACAAAACGCTTGCAAAAATTAACTGATGAAGAAGGCCAAACACGACTTCTATGTAGACGATTTGTTAACAGGGACCGACAACCTACAGGAAGCATTGACATTACAACAGGAACTCAGAGATCTGCTAGCCAAAGATGGGTTTCATTTGCATAAGTGGTGCGCCAACAACCCAACACTACTGAAGTCAATTCCTCGCCAAGATAGAAACACGGAGTTTAACATTACGACTATAGAAGAACAGCATACCGTTAAGGCCCTGGGACTGATCTGGAATCCAGCAGCAGACGAATTTGGCTTCAAGTCAACCCAGAAATGTCGCGGCTTTTCGACCCACTTGGACTTGTTAACCCTGTCGTGGTGTTAGCAAAAATCTATATGCAACATCAACAAGCAACAAATCTATATGCGTTGAAATTAGATTGGGACACAGAATTACCATCAACATTACAAGAGAAATGGATCAGTTACCGTCAGCAACTACCCTTACTTAGTTCATTGAAAATACCGAAGAATGCTGTAGTTTACTCAAAACGATCTTCAACTCAACTACATGGATTTGCCGATGCCAGCGAAAGGGCGTATGGAGCATGTCTCTACTTGCGAACTGAAGGCATGTCAGGCGAAATATCAATCACTCTTCTCTGTGCCAAAAGTCGCATAGCACCTTCAGAAAAAAGTACAATCACACGCCTGGAATTGTGCGCAGCCAAACTATTATCTAATCTAACGAAACGAGTAAAAGCAGCACTCAACTTTACAATAGACCAAACATTTCTCTGGAGCGACTCAACTGAAGTTTTATCATGGATCGCGTCACCGTCATCTAAATTTACTACATTTGTAGCCAACCGAGTGGCATCGATACAAACATCTTCAAATGGAGAAACTTGGCAGCATGTAGGCTCCAAACAAAACCCAGCTGATCTGATATCTCGAGGAGCATTGCCGCAGGAACTTCTCTCGTCACAACTATGGTTTAAAGGTCCAGAGTTTTTAAAGCACAACATAATTTTACAACAACCCACCGTGTCACCTACTGATATCAATACTGCTGAGATAAGGAAAATAAAATACGTCCTCGCCAGCACTACAGAGAGCACCACAATTATTAAGGAGATCCAACACCACAACAACTTTCAGCGACTACAAGAAGTACTGGCAATCATCATTCAATTTACAGAAAATTGTCGAGCAGCAGCGAATAAACGGATATATGGCAAACCATGCCCAAGTGATATGGAGAAGGCATTAAGACTCAACGTTACATCAATGCAAAGAGAAGACTTCCCGGAAGATATCACACATCTAAACATGCATGGCGTAGTAGCATCCAGTAGCAAACTAGTTTGTCTAGCACCATTTCTGGACAACAATGGCATCATTCGGGTTGGAGGAAGACTTCAGAAGAGCAAACTACCCTTCAATGCAAAGCACCCAATGTTGATTGCATCATCCAATGAATTCTCTAAACTCATCTTTCAAAACATGCACATCAAGCACTTACATGCCGGGCCACAGTTCTTGCTGTACATCATAAGGCAAACCTTTTGGCCTCTAAATGGCAAAGGATTAGCTCACACAACTGTAAAACAGTGTATGCGATGCGCAAAAACTAGGCCAACACTGCTAAAACAAATCATGGGCAATCTACCAGCAGAACGAATTCAAGCAGCAAGGCCGTTTCTTCATGTTGGCATCGACTTCTGCGGACCAGTAATGATACATTACCAACTTCGAGGAAAACGACCAACTAAAGCATACATTGCACTGTTCGTATGCTTTACCACAAAGGCAGTGCATTTGGAATTAGTCTCGGATCTAACGGCATTAGCCTTCATCGGTGCACCAAAACGATTTGTTGCCAGAAGAGGACACCCGGCAAAAATATTCAGCGACAATGCAACTAACTTCGTTGGAGCCAAGTCTGAACTGCAAGAGTTAGCTGAACTATTTCATGAGAAGCGTACACAAGAAACACTGAAAACGGAATGCTGTAAGAGAGGAATAGAATGGCTGCACATTCCGCCACGTTCTCCTCACTTCGGTGGATTAGGGGAAGCCGCAATCAAATCAGCAAAATATTACCTTAAACGAGTTGTAGGAGGCGCCTCCTTAACATATGAAGAACTCAATACCATTATTTGCCAAATAGAGGCCATTCTAAATTCACGGCCGCTTACACCACTGTCATCAAATGCAAACGATCTACAAGCTCTAACACCAGGGCACTTCTTAACAGGACAACCTTTATCAACCGTTCCAGACGCAAATGTCGACACGTCCAAACAGTCTTCATTAACACGATGGAAACTAGTGCAGGCACTTCATAGAGAATTCTGGCAAAGATGGTCAAGGGAGTACCTCACTGAGCTGCAGTCACGCAACAAATGGACTAAGACCGTTCAAAACGTCCAAGTAGGCACCTTCGTATTACTTAAGGACGACAACGTGCCACCTCTTAAATGGAACATGGGTATCATTTCAAAGTGCATAAAGGGACAAGACAACAAAATTCGGGTAGTAGATGTTACCACGTCATCTGGGACATTTCGGCGAGCAATCCAAAACATAGCATCTCTGCCGCTGGAAACAGCACAGTCATCTGAAGGTCGTGAACAGGATCAGACGCCAAGCACATCATTAACAAATCGAAAGAAAAAATTCTCACCGATCAGCCCAAAATGGCCCACAGAAACTACAAAAAACCATTCAGAACCCACAGTGAAGTGTCGGAAACTGAACCTAGGCAATATCATCATAAACACGCTGTGACTGTTATGTCTTCCAACCATGGGAACAAGCCAACCAGTCGAAGTGATTCAAGGATCAACCAGGAATCTTTTTTGAAGACCTAGGACATGTTGATCTAGTCAAGGGCGAATGGAATTTAATTGTTCACTTTAATTTGTCTCTCTATTGGTCCGAATTTGATGGTTTCGTCGAGTATACAAGTAAGCTTGATAGAATTTGTCTGTACGCAAATGCTAAAACACAGCTATTGTGCAAAACAATTTTAACTCAACTGCAATTCGATATGGAAAACATCAGACACCGAAATCTAATTTTTATTGAGACACACACACGTAACAAGCGTGCAGCGCTTGATATAATATGTAACATAGCTCACTCATTATTTGGAGTTTTGGACAGAGAGTACGCCAAAAAAATCGATGAAACCATCAGCAAAGTAAACAGAAACGAAATACACTTAACGAATCTAATCCGAAACCAAACATCTATACTAGAAGCAACGTCGAACATTCTAAAAAAATCTGATGAGGAGATCAAAAATCAATTCAGACTTATCGATCAACACATTAAGGAAATCGACAACCAGCTGAACACAATAACAACATCCATCAACCAATCTCACATCATGAATACATTCAACAGCTTGGCAGTAATAACCGCGTTATTGATGACATCATACAAGGAAACACAATCAACAATCATCGAAATAGTAAGAAGTGTCCACAATGACAAACTGACGCCTTACCTAATAACACCAGACCAACTACAAGGGGAACTAACGAAAATAAAAGAACACCTACCAACAAACACGATGATCCCAAATGCAGGTTCACTGATAACCATATATAAACTCAGTAAGGTCAATGCCCATATAACACTGAACAGGATCCTATTCCAAATCACAATTCCATTGATAAGCCAAGAGGCATTTCAATTGTTGAACCTGATACCAGTACCAACAACCCATAATGGATCATTTTTTTACATCGAGCCCTCTACAACATACCTCGTCGTAAACTCGCATAGAGATAAATACTATGCAATGGAAAAACAGGAGAAAGACGATTGCATAACAATTACGTCACGGAAAAGGGTGTGCAAACAACTACATCCAATGTTCAACATCAAATCAATGCTGCACCATTGTGAAATGACTCTCCTCAATCACAACGATAAACTTTCACCGCTATGCAACATAAAAAAAATACCGCCTGGAAAATTCTGGATTCAGCTTTCATCGCCTAATCATTGGATATTTTCTTTGGACAGCCCCTACAACTTTGACATTGTGTGCAACGAAGAGATTACAACAATGCAACTATCGGGAGAAGGGCTCCTCAAAATTCAGGCTAATTGTGAACTAAGACAACCAACGATGACAATAAGTGGGTACAATGCACACATGAAAGATGTCGGAACTTCGTTCCCATCAAGAGCTAACATTACCAACGTATTGCACTTCAACTTATCATCACCAATCCTCGAAAAACCATCTTCCAAGGTCATCTTTGACATTAACACCAGCAAGGAGCTAGACAACATCAGCAAAGACATCGCTATCCTAAAGACGAAGGAAGGCCTACCAGAAGACATATTGACATCCCGAAACATCACCAGTTCACCATTAGCTACACTGCACTGGCACTCCTTGGCCTGGTATTGGCCTACCTTCTCTGGCAACGGTTCCAGAGACCAAGACATCAACCAAAATCTAGACTACCGGCACCATCTCCACCAAAACCACGACCACGGTCCATTAATGAAACTCAACCACGAGTATTCACGGTGGGGGAAGATGTTAAATTATAAATTGAACTTGTGCGATGCAAATATGTCTACACGTGCCGCCGACAATAATTTTTGCTTATATCGAATTTCTTCACAGCTAGAAATTATTGGTGCCGGCACGCGCCGATATATTGCAAGGTGCGCATCAGCACAATTCATTTTTAAGGTAATTTTAAGTATGTCGGATTAATTGCTTAATTGCTTAAACTGCTTAACTGTTAATTTACATTATCATATCAATTTCTGATAAAGTGTTAATTGCTTAATTGAAAAATTATTTATATAAATAAGACCGAAATCAAATAAAGAGCTCAGAGTTCTGAAAGCAACCAGAGTATTTTATTATCTTTCCGAGACGACAACATATCTGAAGTTTAGAATTTTATTCGAAGTTCTTACCCCGACGAATTTTTTAGGCTTTTCGAGCCCAAATTCAAAAATAATAGTATTACTTTAAATATTAAATGTGCTGTAGGAAGGGATGAGACGTTTTGTTTTTTTGTACGCAAAAGAATGACTGACTTAGACTATTATATGAAAAAATTAAGATACAGTAGAACCTGAAGAAGTGACCACCTTCTATCTTGACCACTTGCCTGAAGTTGCCATTTTTTACGGTCCCGATGTAAATCATCTATTTTCCAGACACATTTCGTTGTGTATTGTGACCATTGACCACTTATTAGCCAATATTTCTGTAGTCATATGGCAGTACCGCACAAGTCACATTTTCAACTTTTTGAGTTATCGACGCTTAAGCTCAGTACGGACCTCGATGAAAATTTTCATTCGCAAATTTACTATATATCTCTCCCATCTTCACAATGAAAAAATCGTTGTGTAGAATAATGTGGAGAAGTAAACAGCTGATCTTCTGTTTGACTTTTACAATTGTCAAATTGACGATTTTTTGAAAATGTAGTATCATGGACATTAATATATGGGCCCTTTTTTAACATAAAAATTAAATTGAAATCACAAGACAAATTTTAAAATAAAAGCACAACTCAAAATATCCACTTCCGACTTCAAAAATATTAACTTCCGACAAAACACACTCTTTAGTCGGTTTGAAAAAAGAAACTGACAAATAAATTCAAACGAGTGACATAAGATGTCAAAATTTTCATCCCGGCAATGAAAAATTAAATAGCAGCACATTTAATTGGACGGAAAAATATGGTCTCCATGCTTTCAGCGCCATCTGGTGGTGAATACGTGAGCTGTCAGAACGAATGAAAATTTTCTTTCGAACTCCGTACCGCAAACAGAAACCCAACGCAAAAATTTGCGAAGAAAATTTTCATCGGTTTTTTTTTACATGCATTTGGTATGGAAATGAAATTTTTGTTGTGTTGGAAAAATTATTTTGACTTTAAAAAGTCAAAATAATTGAAGGATGAATAAAGGTTCTGGACAGAATGGGCCAATTCCTCCTACGTCTGAATTGGTGGCTGAAGTAGAACGGAAGCGACAAGCTTGCTGGCGGCCGGGACTAGCTACGGCAGTGTGGGGTGGTTCTTGTTCTACCTCAGACTATAAACCCTAGGCCTGGACAACAAAAATTTCGTGTCGGCTTACTCCAGGGTATTTAAAATAGGACTATTTTCCCAATTGGTCGTGAAAGACCAAGAAGCGGTGGAGTTGCGCGACTTCACGATTTGTCAGGGCGCTTAGGTGTAAGTAGCGTCCTGTTCTGTCCACCCTACCTCAGCCGCGACATTCCAAAAAAACGAATATCGCGTCGTGGCCCGTTATTGAGGTTCGGGGCGAAGGAGCTAAACGCTCGGGTTCATTTGCAAAAGATGGCCTTTAGCCTAGCATCATTTCTTTTACGGTTTCAAAAGGAATATAAAAACGCCCCAAAACAAAGTTATACTAAAAAAAAATCATTTATTGCTAAAACGAAAGAAATCAAAGAAAATAAGTTAAAAAGAAACTTACCCCATTTATGTATTCAGCATTTCATTTTTCTTTTACTCTTTCTATTAATTTACTTTAATTGACTTAATTTTTATTCTGTCTTGTCTGTCATTTTATTATATTTTTAATTTTTATTTAAATTTTCTGATTCCATTAAATTTAATTTTTAATTCACGTTAAATTTTTAAAACTACTAATTTAATTTTTCATTATTTCTTTTCATTGATTCCTTATTAATGCATCCGTCATTAGTTTTTAGAAATTTCGTTTTTTTTTTATGAAATTCATTTATTCAGTTTTTGCTTAATTATTCCGGAGCTGAGGAGATTGTGACGTCGTTTGAGGTAGCCGGGGTCGAGGTGTTCGTACTACTACAACAATCTATTGCGCATGCGGCAGTCGTCATATGATTTGCCAAATTTTCGATTGATACTTATTCGAATTAGGAGCTGAGTTTCCAGTTAAGCCTCAGTTACAATGGATCCGATCCGATCCGGCAACTTCGGAAGAGAAAATTTTCTAGTCACAATAATTTCGTTCCGACATCCATCAAAGTGACATTATCGAGATGTAATTGTGATTTTTAGTGTGGCGAAGGAGGTGGTGAAATTGAATAATTCACCTCTTGCCGTCGGAACGGATAGAAGTTGAAAGTTGGTCAACTTTACCTATCCGTTTTGTGTCTCGGCTAATTACCGGAATGATTGTGACTAGGCTTTCCGAATTTCCCTTTAAATGTGTGTCGGATGGAGAAACTCAACACTCTCCGTTTTCCAGATCGGATCGGATCGGAACCATTGTAACTGAGGCTTTAAACTTGAGCTTGACGTTTTATATGGGGCTTCGGTTTGCAGTCCAAGTTCTGTCGATGGAGCCACCCGGAAAATACTTGCAACTGAACCAAACTGTCCTGAGTTGAAAAAATAATTCTTTCACAATTCACGCAAATTAAAACTAGATATACCACTTGCTTGTAATATTTCGTACTATTTTTCCAATAAGAAATTGTAGCTACGAAAAAGCTTTATTCAAGTGTCGAAGATTTAAATTTAATTCGTCGACGACACTCATTCTCTTGCAGAAAACCGACGAAACTTTTTGTTTTACGTTGTTAATTTATGTTGTTTTTAAGTGACAACAAATTCTGGCCGGTCATCTTATTCCGATCACCAGTAAAAAAAACTTTTTGTCGACGACCACCGTCTCTTCTTTTCATCTCGGCAATTTTTAAACCGATTTCCTCGTCAGTAACCAGTATGCGTTAAGGTGTGAACTTGTAACACGTGTGCATATGCGAACGCTTTACCGCATGTTTGACATAGACACGGAAGTTCACCAGTGTGGGTTCTTTCGTGCTTGATCCGACTTCCAAAATTCGCATATGTCGTTTTCTTCCGACAACAAGCTGCAAAAGCAACACACACACACACACACACACACACCAAAGTACGGTTGCAGTTTTCGGTGCCGCAATTCACTTGCAGTCTATCCATCGAGCTCTAACGTTCTGTCTGAGTGAAATCTCTCAATAAAGTTGTTTTAAACCTTAAAGAAGCTAAAGTGTTTTAATTTAGACAAAATTTGCACAGAACATCGTGAAGTACTCTACATTTTTGGTCCGTCGAGCCGGATTCTGTACAAAAATCGGAAAAATTACTCAACACTTTTCGTGAATAATACGGTGGGGTTTCTATCAATTCGCGAAAGTGATACGAACAAATTTCGTAAATAATTCGGTGCGGTTTCTATCAATTCGCGAAAGTGATACGATCAAATTGTCGTGAATAGTTAAAAAAAAAAAAAAAATAATTCGCGATAGTGATAAAATCGAAGTGTATAACAGCGATATTATCAAAAATCGAACATGTCAATGACCGTTGAGTACCTCATCGAACGGCAAGAAGAACTTGCGGGACTTATTGCTCGCGGTATGATGAACATAGGAAAGCTGGAGCTAAAACGGCGTACGGTAAATAACATCAAAACATGAATCGCGAATCTTGATGCAAATTGGGCGAAATTTAATGCTAACCATGAAAGCATAAGCTCGCAAAGCTCAAAGGAAATAAGAAATACCGATTACTTCGTGAATGAAGTCTATTGCAAGTGCGAGGAAACTTATATGAATGTCAAAGCAGAAATGCTTGAATTCATGGAGATACTGTAACCTGTTCACAAAGAAAAAGAGTCTGTAATAGCGAGAAACGATCAAGTCGAAAGGTGCAAGACAACTTCCGCGAATCACACTTCCCCAGTTTTCGGGATCATACAGTGCATGGGAGCATTTTAGAGATATGTTCACATCCATGGTCCACAAAAACACGTCACTCACGAACGTCGAAAAGCTTCAATACCTGAACATGAGTTTGACAGGTGAAGCATCCCAACTAGTAAAGAATATCGCAGTAACAGATGAAAACCTTGATCGCGCATGGAAGATAATCATATTTCAGTATAAATGCCATCTATCAGTACAACGACAAGCCGCTTCGAAGTCACAGCAACATGCCAAATCACATCAAACTAGTATAGTTCCGATAACCGACAACGCAACAACGTCTTCTGCTTCTAACAACTCTAAAAATGCGTGCAGCCTCTGTAGTGCTGAACACTACATCTCATCTTGTCCAGAATATCGCAAAAATCTCCAGAGCAAAGACGTGAAATAGTCATTCAAAAGAACTTATGTTACAATTGCCTCGGTCCACATCACATCCGAAATTGTCGGACTCAAAAGAGATGTCAACAGTGCGAAGAGCATTTTTCATCGACGGAAACCAGAAGGACGCTTTGTCGTTAAACTGCCTTTCAAAAACCTACCAAGCGATCTTGTCAACTCGTACGTGCCTGCGTTTCGAACACTGTTGCGGCAAGAAAAACGATTTGTCAATAATGAATCGCTCAAACAGGCTTACTCAGACTTTCTCGATGAAGACGAAACTCTTGGGCATATGAATCTCGCTAAAGCAAGTGCTCGGTCTCCTCATCACACTTTTTATCTGCCCCATCACGATGTCGTACGTGAAAGTAGCTTGACTACAAAACTACGGGTAGTTTTCAACGGTTTTCAACGGTTCTCAAAGTTCGAATTTCGGAATAGCAATCAACGATCTTTTACATGCTGGACCGAAAATTCAAACTGATCTCGCTGACGTAATCACACGTTGGCGTCGATATGCTGTCGTCTTTTCTGCAGATGTCGAAAAAATGTACCGACAGATTCTCGTTTATGAAGATGACCGAGACTTTCAACGGACTCTCTGGAGAAAAAATCCCACAGAAAGCATACTTTCGTATCAACTCTGTACAGTTACATACGGTCTTACAAGTGCACCATATCTTGCACTACGGACACTTCGGCAGCTCGCTACCGATGAAGGGTATCGTTTTCCATGTGCGGTTGAAGTCATTCAACGCGAGACCTATGTGGACGATGTTTTGTCGGGAGCAGATGATCAGATCGAAGCAAAACAAAAAATTCAACAACTGGACAACCTTCTCAAGGCGGGCGGATTTACTCTTCAAAAGTGGACTTCGAATTACGATGAAGTTTTATCTGACATCTCTCTCACACGACAAGCAAATACTGTTTCTGTTTCGTTCACGGAAAATCCTCTCGTTCGTACTCTTGGAATATCATGGCAGCCAAACTTAGACTCTTTTGTCTTTACATCATATCATCCGGAAACACACGCCAATGTAACAAAACGGTCTGTGTTGTCAATGATTTCACAGCTTTTCGATCCTCTTGGTTGGTTAGCACCTGTTGTATTACGTGCTCAAATCTTCATGCAGAAGCTGTGGGCAGTCGGTCTCAAGTGGGATCAACCACTTCCGGATGATCTCGCGGCTCGTTGGGTCAAGGAATACGATGAGCTGCAAGCAGTTTCTGAACTCACTGTGCCGAGGTGGCTAGGATCTAGATCTTGATCAATCGCAATGGAGTTGCACGGATTCTCGGACGCTTCTCAAACCACCTACGGAGCTGTTATCTTCGCGTAATGGCTGATTTCAACGACATCCGCATCTCTCTAATTTCTGCGAAGACACGAGTAGCACCTCTAAAGCAAGTTACAATTCCACGACTTGAACTTTCATCCGCACTGCTTTTAGTTCGGCAAATTTCTCACGTTCGAAAAGTTCTCGACCTCGAAACAGCTCCCGTTCATCTGTGGACAGATTCCACGGTAGCGGTTGAAGGCAATCCCGATCGATGGGCTGACTACGTTCGGAATCGCGTCACTGAAATCAAGGAGCTCTCCAATTCTCGGTGGCATCACGTTTCAGGAAAAGAAAATCCTGCAGGCTGTGCATCTCGTGGCTCATCGCCTCAGCAACTAAAGGATAATTCTCTCTGGTAGAAAGAACCGCAATGGCTTAAAGAAAACTCAGTCAGTTGGCCTTCATCAACTCCTCCACTTAAGAAATCGTTGGACGCTCCTGGACTCTATACACCTCTGAATCCAAAAGAGCTTGATAATGCTCGAATGTTCTGGATAAAGAAGGTTCAATGCTCGTATTTCGCAGCAGATATTAAGCAACTCATGCAAAAGAAACAACTCCAGCGCTCAAGCCAGCTCGAACGGCTCGCTCCATTCGTCGACACGCATGAATACCTACGAGTGGGTGGCAGACTCAAAAATTCGTTGCTTGATCACGACGAAAAGCATCCTCTGATATTACCACGTGAATCCCCACTAACGACACTAATAATTGATTAAGCCCATCAAATCACGCTTCATGGTGGAACTCAGGTGACTCTCGCAACCTTACGCCAGCGGTACTGGATATTAGGTGGTCGTGTTCCTGTACGCGCATTTATTCATCGCTGCACCCAGTGCGTTCGACATCGAGCTGTTATCGGACAGCAACTAATGGGACAATTACCTCAAACTCGAACTCGCTGCTCTCGTCCATTTCAGCATTCCGGAGTGGATTATGCAGGACCCATTACGATTTCCACTTTTCGTGGCCGCGGTGCCAAATACAATAAAGGATACATCGTTGTCTTCGTCTGCTTCTCTTCATCTGCAGTTCATCTAGAGCTTGTGAGCGACTACACTTCAGAGGGATTTATTGCGGCGTTTAAGCGCTTCACTGGCCGACGAGGAATATGTTCTACACTCACAAGCGATTGTGGAACGAATCTAGTGGGAGCAGATCGAGAATTACGAAAACTCTTTAAAGCATCGTCTCACGAATTTGCTTCTTTAGCAAATACTCTTGCAAATGATGGAACTCAATGGAAGTTCAACCCTCCATCTACACCGCATTTTGGAGGAAAATGGGAAGCGGCTGTGAAATCAGTCAAATTCCACTTGAAGAGAGTTATTGGTGACATTCGAAGAATTTTCGACTCTCCTCGTGCAGATAGAAGCAGTTCTTAACTCTCGACCTCTCTGTCCGCTATCAGATGACCCTTCAGATCTAGCCACGCTAACACCTGGTCACTTTCTGATCGGTAGCGCATTGACAACAGTGCCAGAGCCATCTCTCACCGACGTGCCTACATCTCGCCTATCACGATGGCAACTTTTGCAACAAATGTTGGACCACTTCTGGAATCGATGGGCTTCAGAATACCTGCATCAACTTCAAACACTCTCCAAGTGGGATCATCAGATAGATAGATTGTCGCACATTGGACGCAGTTACAAACACCGGAAATAATATTCCGCGACGACTCAACAACATAGGCGTCTCGCCGTTGATTTCCAGCGCCGAACCGACTAAAGAAAGTCGTAGCGCTGTTTGCTGTCTCGTGCACACGACTGAGCGCCGGGCAATTTCGTCCTAACTTCTCGAAGGATTGCCTCATCTCTTCGAATGAACCTTTCATCCTTCTTAGTAGTACTTCGCCCTAAAAGATGTAACAGGGGTACTTCGGGTTGATGTCCGAGACACTTAAGAAAGCGATCTTGCCTCGCTTCGTTCGTGGCTATTGTCCGACTACGTCGATGTGAAAATGTGGAGTGTTGGGCGTCCGGAGCCATCAGTTGCGATGCAGTTTCTGGAGTATTGACCGCGCTGATGATGCTTGGAGCTAGTTCGAAGGATCGACAGAAATCTACCCCCAGGTACAATTTCTGCGATAGACTCGGCACGATGTATAACGTAATGGGCTTGGTTTTACCCCGAAAGGTAATTTCGGCGTTTTTTGTGCCCACTACTTTCTGTGCAGCACCACCAGCAGTCTTCACCTCCTGACAGACCGGTCGATACATCACTTGTGCATCTTGGAGGCGTTGTAGGGAGTTTGCCCCCAGGCAACTGATGCTCGATCCACTATCGAGAAGTCCTCGAATGTTGTCCACTCCGTACAAGGATACTGGTGCGAAATAACATATATCGTACGGCTCGACAATGATGGTAGACAATAAAGCTTTCCTTTTTGCTCTCACCATCCTCCAGAATATGCGCAAGCGCAAAATCGACTTCTTGCGACTTTTTCCGTTCGTTCGTGTGGACACCTCATCCGCACGGAAAATGGGGTGAAATTGTGGGTGGGGTGGTGTTAAAATTGGGAGGGGTCTCTAAAGGGGTAGCAAAATAGGGTGAAATGTTTTTATTGGGGTGATCATGATGAAATGGGGATTGGGAATTCGCTCGCGTAGCCTTCCGCACTTCTTCTGCGCGGTTCACAACATGGCGCAACTGAGCCATGTTGTGCTCCTCGTAGAAGCACATTTGTTGTTGCGTACTCGCCAACAAAGTCCCGTGCACAAGGTCCACAACTCGCTTTCCAACATGGGAGTGCGCAGCAATGTGCGGAGCTCTGTCATATCTTGCTCATAGAACAAGAATGGCTCGTTCGGTGCCTGACGTCTCTCCAGCATCTGCTTGCGCACCTCCCAATCAGTAGTGCGCTCCCCCCAAGCTTGAAGGAAGGCAGATCGCAAGACTGTCCAGTAGGTCTCTGGATTCGATCGCCTCCAAAGCCAGTACCACTGGTTTGGACGACCGTCCAAAACCAAATAAAAATTCTGGGCCAACAGGTCCATGCGCGCGCCCAGATTTCCCATCGCTAACGCTTCAGCCCTGAAGACAAATTCTTCGGCGCGCAATGAACGGCTGTCTCCATTGAAACTTAATCGCCAATGGCGAATAGGACTGCCAGGAATGCGGTGTCTATATGGTATGGCTATGACATATTTTGTTAATTCGCATTGTGCGGTGACTATATATCTGAACCCTTCTGATATACGCAGGGGTCCTACTGTATCGATTGCTATTATGTCAAAGCATTTCGTCGGTGTGTCTGTAATTGTAAATTTTTCTTTTGTATGCCTAGTTATTTTATTTTTATTGCCGGATTCGCAGTTTTGGACATGTTTCTTTACCATCTTATTCATATGTTTCCATACGTATCGTTGTTTTAATTTCCCGATTGTTCTTCTTATGCCCGTGTGGCCTCCATGTTTGGATTCGTGATTTTCACTGATTAACCTTAGTTGATCTGTTACTTTGTTCACTCTTTCCGGCGGATTATATAATATTATTTGTATATCGTTTTGCCTACGATTTTTATTTGTTTTACTGTGCGCTTCAGTATACGCTACTATCAATTCTTTTGTTGTTGTATATTCGAATATCTTGTCTTTCATTGATAGAGCTAGTTTATGTATTTTCATACTTCTCAGTTCGGATATAAGCTTCTCCAGTGCCTGACCGAATCTCGGTGAGGATTATCGCTGTATTCCGTAACTATCCGCTTGTCATTAATAATCTTTAATTGTGGCAAATTTGTTTGTGCGCGTCTTACATTTTTTCCTTCATTCGTTTTTCACGTGAAATTCTAAATTAGGCAAGTTCCTTACGTCGGATATCGATGTACCTGTCCACATGTAGAGTTGATCAGACTCGTTAGTGAGTAAGGTTTCCGCGTTATTATTGGTAACTTCCTTTTTCTTTAATTCTTTCTTAGTGCGGCTACGGGTTACCACGTTGGTGGTTTTCGGCATCATGTCTTTTAGGGTCTGTGAATCTATTTTTATTCGGGATAATGCGTCTGCATTTGTATTTATTCTGCCTTGTTTGAATACTCTTTGGAAATCGTAGTCCATTAAATCTATTCTTATTCTAGTTAATTTTGATGATGGGTTCTTATGAGTGAATAACGATACTAGTGGTCGGTGGTCTGTTACAACTGTGAACTTTCTACCGTATAGGTATGGTCTGAAATGATTAATTCCCCAGTGAATTGCAAGTAACTCTTTTTCAATGATTGGTTTATTGAGTTCATGCTTATTGAGTGAACGGCTGGCATAAAATATCGGAAGATCTTTGCCTATTTCGCCTTGGGACAAGATCGCTCCTAACGCATAGTCTGAAGCGTCTGTAGTTAGTACAAATTCCTTATTAAAATTAGGATATTGTAATATTGGGGGTCGAGTAATACATTCTCTTAGTTGTATGAATGCTTTCTCACATTTTTCAGTCCATTTAAATTCTTTGTTCTTTTTCAGTAGCTCATTGGGTGGTTTGGCTATTGCGGCGAAGTTTTTTACAAATCGTCTGTAGTAGTTACAGAAAGCTACGAATCTTCGTACTTCATCAGCATCTTTAGGGGTGGGGTATTCATATACTGATCTAGCTGTTACACCGTTGGATGTAATTAAGTGTCCTAAGTATACTACTTCCGTTTTTAGTAATTTACACTTGCTTGGGTTTAATTTAAGGTTGTATTTTCTTAGTCGTTCAAATACCTCTATCAGATTCTGGTTGTGATGTTTCAAAGAACATCCGAAAACTATTATATCGTCTACGTACAAAAATGCTTTGGCATCGAGACCTGAGAGGGCTATGGTCAACATACGTTGAAAACTATTGGATGATATCTTCAATCCAAAAGGTAGACGTTTGAACTGATAGATCCTGACGTTTGAACTGATAGATCCTAAGTATACTACTTCCGTTTTTAGTAATTTACACTTGCTTGGGTTTAATTTAAGGTTGTATTTTCTTAGTCGTTCAAATACCTCTATCAGATTCTGGTTGTGATGTTTCAAAGAACATCCGAAAACTATTATATCGTCTACGTACAAAAATGCTTTGGCATCGAGACCTGAGAGGGCTATGGTCAACATACGTTGAAAACTATTGGATGATATCTTCAATCCAAAAGGTAGACGTTTGAACTGATAGTGTCCATTGTTAGTGGAAAATGCAGTTAATGGTTTAGATTCATGTTCCAATTCTATTTGGTGGAATGAACTTGTCATGTCTAAACTCGAAAAGTATTTCGCTCTGCCGATTCGGTCTAAAACGTCTTCTAAGCGTGTGAGTGGGAACTTATCGTTCACTAGTTTCTTGTTGAGTTGTCTGTAATCAACTACTAGTCTCTATCATTTTGTGTCATCCTCGCTTCTTTTCGGTACGATAAGAAGTGGAGAGTTATGTGGGCCCACAGAGTGTTCTATGATCTTCTTGTCTAGAAGATCTTTAACTTGCTTGTCTATTTCCTCGTGGTGCACATGGGGTAGTCTATAATTCTTTATATACACAGGATGGTTATCTATTGTCTGAAGGTGTTGTTTATAAAAATTGTTTGTTGTGAGTTTATCATCTTCCAAATAAAAGATGTCTTGAAACTCTTTACAGATTTGCTCTATTGTTTGTTTTGAACTGGTGTCGTTTCAATTTATCTTTAGTTTTTGTTTTAATTTTTCCCATCTGTGTGTGGTCGGGTTGCTTTTAGTTTTAAGTAACTTGAATTTCGAAATTAGTTTTAGTTCTAATTTTAAGTCATTTATTTCTTAAGTTTTTTCCGGTGTCTCCTGTATTTAATAGTCTAATGTGCTTGATGCCTTTGGCTGGGATTATAGTGTTACCTATAAAAATATTATCTGATAGCTGTTTTCCACATACTAAACTATCTCCCGTATTTGATAGTTCTACTGGGTGGATTATTTCAGTTCGTGGGGGTATTTTGATCTGAAATATTTTTGTATTCATTGGAAGTGTATGTTCTCTAGATTTCGTGTTTAAAGAGAAAGTGTAGGAGTCGTAATCTACTTTGGCTCGAAATTTTGCGAAAAAATCTCGTCCCAATATTCCGTCTGTTGCGATTGGAAAATCGGCATCGACTACTTGGATTTTATGTGAAATCCATTCGTCCTCTAGACTGAATTCTAAGCTGATAGTACCTAAAGTGTTGATTTCTTGATTTGTAATGCCTGATAGCTTACAGTATTCTCGTTAATTAATATCATATCTGTTTATTGCACTGTTCAATTTGCATATTGATATGTCTGCTCCCGTATCTATTAATAATTTAAGTTGTTTTTTACCGTTTGTTCTTAAAGTTATGTAATTTGTTATTCCATCATTAAACTCTATTATATTTAATTTGTATTTGTTTATTTGTTGTTGGCAGTAATTATTTGTATTATTTTCTTTTAGGCATACTTTATTGTTTAATCTCCCCGAGTGTCCTCCATTTGCATTTCCTCGTCGGATTCGGGGGTTTCCTTGTTTCCCTGTTCTTCTAGAACGTAAACTTTGTTGTTTTGTTGATATCCATTATTACTTTGGAAATTGCGTCTTTGTCCGTTATTGTTGTTATTTTGTTGGTTTCTGTTTTGAACATTTCTGTTTTGACCATTTCTGTTTTCATTATTTCAATTATTGTTGTTATTATTATTTCTATTTTGATTATAGCTATTATTGTTATTATTATTATTATTATTACCGTAATTATTGTTATTTCTATTTTTGTTATTATCATATTTTTGTGGAGGGTTATTATTGTTGTTCCACTTTTTATTATTGTTATAATTCTGCTGTTTGTTTTGGGATCTATTCCCTCCGTAATGCAAGATTTTACTTTCCTTAAGCGTGTTAGTTGTTTCTTCTGCAATAGTAGTTACTTCTCTGAAAGTTTTTACGCGGCTTGCTTCTATAGTTTGGATGACATTTCTGTCCCATATTCCTTTCTTAAATGCGTTTAGTGCGAGAATGTCTTTAGTTTGGTTCAGGATTGTTCTGCCTTCTTCTCCAATAACGCGTATCTGTGTCGTAGTCAACTCATTTATGATTTCATCGTTGTTCTGCGAATTGTGAAATGGTGCATTGGTTTGTTTGTTTTAGGTTTGATAATTCTGCGATTAGTGCATTTGCTGATTTGGTGGGTTTGTAGAGTGTTTCTAGGTTCTTGGTTAGTTCCGCGATGGTTTTGGATGTGGAGAGTGTATTTAATTTATTTCTTGTTATTGGGGTTAGTTTCGTATTTATGACCAGAGTGAGGAAGTCTTGCTTCTGATCGTCTGGTTCAAATTTATCGACAATTTTTGTAACGCTCAAAAACTGGCTAAGGTCTTTGTAGTTTCCAGAAAAGTTTGGAACTGTCTTTAGGCTTTGGAATACATTGCTTGTAGCCATGGTGTTGTTCTGTTGATTTAATTTGTCTGAGATAAATCTTTGCAATTCAGAGTGAATTGTTAGGAATTGGAGCTTTAATGAAAGTTTGTCTTTGTCTTGAAGAGACTCTAGTTCTGAAATGAATTGTTCTCTTAAGGAGTTTAATTTGATAGCGGTTTCAGCTAATTGCCGATCCGTGAAGGTTCTATTTGGGTTTTTCTTAAAATTTTGTTGAACCCGTTTAATTAGTTCCAACTGTTCCATACAAGTTTATGTTTGAAAGTGGGAAAAAAATATTTATGACTGTTTATGATTGAAATTTGACTTTTATTTATTATTTTATTGTAGAAGATTTGAAGTTATTTTGTTAAACTGTTACATTGTTGTCTATCTGTTTGATTATTGTGGACTTAATATATTTCTTTATGATTATATATGCAGTTGCTAATATTGTAATTATGCCTATGGTTGTGCCTACTGCACCGGCAATGTGAGTCGCGGAATATGTTGCAGCTGATGCATTACTTGCTGAACCAGAATTCAGAAAGATCTTATCTTCGATATTTGTGTCCGCGAAACCCATCTTTAGTAAGGTTTCTAGTTTCGTTGCGCATATCGCGTATCTCCTTCTTTATGCGTTTCTTGTCTTCGTTTCGGGTTGACTGGTTTAGTTGGTGGTACAGTATTGCAATTTTTTTTCGTCGCAAGAATGCTTTTCCTCCTCTTTTTGGTTTTGGTGTTGTGTTAATTTGTTGAGGTTGGTTTGTCACCTCTTTTCTGCTGAGTTGTCTTCTCCTGTATTCCTCGATTGTTATGGGTTTGGGTCCAAGACGATTTGGTATAGGCAGTGGCGGTGCTAATAGTTTTGGCGCCCGGCGCAGTTTCCGCCTTTTGGTGCCCCAACTTTTATAGTTTGTTTTCGAAAAATGAAGGATAGTTTGCAAGATTAAGCCCCCTAATTATTATTATTCCATGATAATAGATACCATTTGTATAGTTACATACTAGATATCCCACCTCAAAACAGATATAAACACACCATGAAGTAAAACCGAAATGCAATAAGGTACTGAAAGTGGTAAAAATTAGGCCTCTTCTGAATACAGTTCGAACAAGGGCGTCATTTCAGTTTTACCCAGGGGCAAGATGTTTTTTACTTGCTATAAATGAATGCATGTGCACATTAAGGCCGCGGTCCGAATTACACGCATGCTACTTACATTATTAACATTACTTACAATCGGCCCGAATTGCTGGTACGCTTATGGAGCTTTCGATTCGGACCGATGAGCACAGTTTACTCACAGTACCTATTCTCGAAACCGTTAGCTGGAGATGGGAAATTCGGATCTTTTCAGTGTACCGGCTCACCGGATCTTGCTCTTTTCAAATATCCGGCTCTTTGAGCCGGTTCAAAAGATCCAGGTGGCACTGGCGTGCTTCATATGCTTGCGCATTTTAGTTCACCATACGACTGAATTTTAAAGAACTTCGTTAGTGTGAGTAGCTCTTCACAAGGCCGACTGAGAAATTCCTTTCGTCGTACGAAAAACGGGTTTATACCAAACTGCCATTTAAATTTGTCACCTATTTTTGATAAAAATGGTCCAAAACTGGGACAAACTTTAATTTTTTACCCTTTACGCTTATTATTTGCAATAAATAATAATTTGGCAAAAATTTGTTCAGGTAAAAATGATAGACATTTTAATTCTCCATAAATTGGTGCTTACCATTTTTAGCGAGAAATGCAAAATACGGCAACAAATCGACAAAACATAAAATTCAATTTTAAATCTATCTCTAATTTTCAATTTATAATCGTTAATCTGTTATTTGTTATCATTTTTTTATTATTTTATCATTTTTTATCATTGTTATCATTTTTGATCATTCTTTATAATTTTTTACCATTTTTTACAATTCTTCACCATTTTTTATCATATCTTACCATTTTTTATCATTTTTTACCATTTTTTATCACTTTCTATAATTTTTTTTACCATTTTTTACCATTTTTTACCATTTTTTACCATTTTTTATCATTTCATCAATCAATCAAACAATCCTCAATTCTCTATCCTCAATAATCGCTTTTTTCGATATTGACTACCGGACATTTTTTTTGGATTCATGGTCATTTTTAGATTTAAGAAACAAAATATAGAAGGTAGCTCACTAAAAGTTTATTAACACTACACTTGAAAGATATCGCCTATTGGCACTTGACACTTGTTCTTTTATCCAATAAAACAAAGCCTATCAAGAAAAATATCTCATTTTTTTGGTCATTGAACAGTGCTCCCAATTCGTGAAAATTCTAAAACACATAAAGAACCAAAGCACTGGCACAGCGCATGCGCCTCGCCTCTGAGCTCCCATTTCATTCATACGCCGCCCGGTGCAAATGTATAACCTGCGCCAGATACATGCACTCAGCTGAATACAACGCATGCCGTCGCGCATAAGAACGTGTAGAACGTTCACCGTACCGTGCGTGTGTTTGTCGAACTATGGTGCGGATAAAATTTTTGCGCCAAAGAGCAAAACAGTGGATTCGCACAAGTATGATCGAACTAGTTGGACTTGGAAGATCAAACCGCAACCGTTTGTTTAGGAGAATGAAGCAAATGTTTGGGTGTACGACGTGTTGTTAAATTATGAATTTATATGGATAGGTATATGTATGTAGGTAGGATACCATGTTTTAGTATTACAAAATTTACAATCACTGAATTTTAGTGATAATTGCAGTATGAGCCGTTGATTTTGAAAGTGGAATAAGTCACTTTTTCAACAAAAAAATTGTTGTGACATTGAAACGATGTTTTATACAACACGAAGCAACTTTTTAAGAATCTGTTGATGTAATTGTTTCATTACACTTTTTACAAATAAATACAAGTAAAGAAAGTTGGTATGATTATTTTTAAACATGTTAAAATGCAAGCCCTTAACCTCGATTTAAAATTGAAATGGACTTATTCCACTTTCAAAATAAACGGCTGAATTGTGTAGGTAAGTGGAACAGTAGGTGTGGTGCCCTAAAAATTTGGCGCCCGGCGCAGTTGTTCCACTTGCTCCTATGGAAGCTCCGCCCCTGGGTATAGGAGTTGGTTTATAAGCTGGTAAGCGGTTGGCTCGTGTGTGGCTTAGGCACAATGCCCGATACTCAACCTTTATCCTCTGTTAGGAACGGAGTTGACCCGTGGTCGACGAAAGGTAGGCACGATGCCTGTATGCTGGAATGTAGGCACGTTGCCTGCATTGCGATTAGTAGGCACTATGCCTGTATGAACGAAGAGCCAATTAAAAATTATCAGTTTAGTAGCGGCACGTTGCCTAGCGTAACTTTATTTAACGATTGGCCCCGAATATGGTCCGATGCATTCCTTTTATACAAAACTAATGTCTAGAGTCTATATAAAAAAAATGTACATTTAAAAATACTTAACTAGCAATTTCTTATACTAACTTATTCATAAAAAAGGTTTTTACGTAAATCTATTCATTAAAAATATACTTATTCTTACTTACTTATAAAAAAGGGAAATACATACCGATGGTCAATGTATTTCTTGCGTTTGTCTATATAAATCAGCACGAGTCTTTAAAGCCTGAAATACATGTGCAGAATATATGCATGCAGCAATGCAGGCATCCCTGCATGTGAAACAGATGTGCAGAGTTTTTTGGCAGATCTTTTGGTTGTATTTGTCCCAAATATACTTTTTCCTAGTTCCATGAAACGCTCCTTCCTTAATACTCCTCTCCACAGGTACAAAATTACTACTAAACATTACCTGTCGAACCACTTTTTCATGTTTCTGTGTTGGTAAATTTCAACCTCAAGTTGTGATAATACTGCCGCTGCACCGCAAAAGTAGAAGTAGAGACATCTTGCAGCGCTCCGCTGCATGCAGTGTGACCGTGTATTTCGTCGCACTTAAACTCATGCGTTCTAAATCAGTTTTGCCGCGCTGCATGCAGATATATGCACATGTATTTCTGGCTTAAGTGCGAACGCAGCACAATTTGCTGCATAAAAATTCGTCACATTACACACAATTTCTCCGTCCCTTTATTGTATGGAATTGTAATCGGAGATAATTGTTTCACGTTTGTTTTATATTGCACCGAAAGGCGAGCATAGAGAATTCCCATGATGATGGCTCTATGCTTGACTTTGTGTGTGACAATATTTCACCTAAACATAACATTGACATTGGGTTTATGTTATGCTTTCTTCGAAAGATAAGATTTGATCAGGATGATCCTGAAATCTTGTCTTTCGAGATGCTCGTGATGATTTATATTTTTACACTTTTGATAGTGGCGAGAGTACACTACAACAGGTGGATCTGCGCGTATTCCCTTCCCATTCATGTCAGACAAACAAGGGATTGAATGATTGTTCGAATGAACGAGTAAGTTATGAACGAACGAGTGAGTTATGAACGATCGAGTGATTTATGAACGATCGAGTGAATGATGAACGATCGAGTGAATAAACGAGAGAGTTGTGAACGTATGAGTGAATGAACGAGAGAGTATGAATAAGTGAGTTGTGAATGAGAGTTATGAACGGATGAATGCTTGAATGACTAAGTAATTGAGGCGAAAAAATGACCGAGTGTCTGAATATTAAAATATTACATGACTGGAAGAATGTGCAAGTAATTTGCATCCATGAATGAGTGACTGGATGTGTTAAAGCTTGATTGATTGCATAAATTGTACGACTGCATTATGAACGAATGAAAGATCGAATAATTGAGTGTCTGAATGAATGCAACAGAATGAACGAACAATTGAACGAGTGAGAGATAAATGTATGTTGAATAAAATGAATGAAGTGAGTGAATCGCAAAAAAAAAAATGTATGTATAAATGATGTATGTATATCGAATGAATCGTTGTACAATAAAAACCGAATGAACGATACAATAAATGATTGATTTAAATTCCTGGATGAATGTTTGAATGTGTGAATGAAAGTATGTTGTGTATATGTTGTGTATATTCTTTACGGAATGAGCGATTGAATTAACGTATGAATAAACGATTGTGTGAATGCGTGATTAAATGATCGTGTGACTGTTAGAATGAATGTACTAAAAAAACGAATAAACGATATAAATGTTTGTATGTATAAATATGTAATTGAATTCATTAATGTTAACATGGCTGAATATCAACAAAAAAAACAACGAACCCTCACGTTTTCGCAACCTTTCCCCTCCCCTCTTATACAGCAAATCGCGAAGCCGATCTTGTTCTTTCCCGACTCACTGGGAAAATGTGGACCGCGAAAAAATTGCAAAAAAAAAAAAAAATTGGGTAAAAATTAGCAAGCAATATATATCGAAAATCAACAAACAAAATCTAAGTTTAATAATCGTCAAAAGACTCTAAGACTCTTATTACCAAAAAAATAGTACGTTATTTAAAAAAAAATTTAAACTACGTTAGAAGGTACTATAAAGGATAAGGATAAGGATTGAAGGTACTTTACCGAAATTTCGACGACACCAAACTCACCAAACTCACCAATATCTTACCAGTATTGGTCCCAATCGTCTGACGACACGCCCGCCAAGACAGGGCATGCCCAGCTCTCAAAAGGGTACTTGCAAAACAGAAGTGAAATGGGTCAAGAAAATGCAGTCTGTCACAACTTACCTCAAATCAATTTCGTATACAGACAATGTTTCCCTTTCCTATGGAACCGAGTTGGCGCCTAAAGGTTGCCAAAACGGTTCGTCAATAGGATCGTTCCACATTGCCTCCATCCAAGATCGACAAGATGGTTTGCTGTTAAAACACAGAAAAGCTTGTACACTTAGGCTTTTGTAGCCGTTCAAGCGAAAATACTGTCGCAGAACGACGAAATTTAAGACCTTTTTGCCCCCCAACTTTTTGCACGGAATTTTCTGTACTCGCGCGTGTTGATGGGCTACTCTTTGTGCGCGAAGCGTAGCTAAAGGAGCCCCACGTTGGGCGCCATCTGTTGTATTTGAGGCCTTGGCAAAATTATTTTGACTTTAAAAAGCCAACATAATTGAGAGAAGGGTAAAGGTTCGGGACAGAATGGGCCAATTCCTCCTGCGTCTGAAGTGGTGGCTGAAGTAGAACGGAAGTGACACGCTTGCTGGCGGCCGGGACTAGCTACGGCAATGTGGGGTGGTTCTTGTTCTACCTCAGACCATAAACCCTAGGCCTGGACAACAAAAATTTCGTGTCGGCTTACTCCAGGGTATTTAAAATGTGACTATTTTCCCAATTGGTCGTGAAAGACCAAGAAGCGGTGGAGTTGTTCTGCCCACCCTACCTCAGCCACGACATTCCAAAAAAACGAATATTGCGTCGTGGCCCCTTATTGAGGTTCGGGGCGAAGGAGCTAAACGCTCGGGTTCATTTTGAAAAGATGGCCTTTAGCCTAGCATCATTTCTTTTACGGTTTCAAAAGGAATATAAAAACGCCCCAAAACAAAGTAATCCTAAAAAAAAAATTTACTAAGACAAAAGAAATCAAAAAAAATAAGTTAAAAAGGAACTTACCCCATTTATGTATTCAGCATTTCATTTTTCTTTTTCTCTTTCTATTCATTTACTTTAATTGACTTAATTTTTATTCTGTCTTGTCTGTCCTGTCCGTCATGTCATTTTATTATATTTTTAATTTTTATTTGAATTTTCTGATTCCATTAAATTTAATTTTCAATTCACGTAAAATTTTTAAAACTACTAATTTAATTTTTCATTATTTCTTTTCATTAATTCCATATTAATGCATCCGTTATTAGTTTTTAAAAATTTCTTTTTTTTTTTATGAAATTCATTTATTCATTTTTTGCTTAATTATTCCGGAGCTGAGGAGATTGTGACGTCGTTTGAGGTAGCCGGGGTCGAGGTGTTCGTACTACTACAACAATCTATTGCGCATGCGGCAGTCGTCATATGATTTGCCAAATTTTCGATTGATACTTATTCGAATTTGGAGCTGAGTTTCCAGTTAAACTTGAGCTTGACATTTTATCTGGGGCTTCGGTTTGCAGTCCAAGTTCTGTCGATGGAGCCATAACACCCGGAAAATACTTGCAACTGAACCAAACTGTCCTGAGTTGAAAAAAAAACTAGATGTACCACTTGATGTATGTAAAACTAGATGTACCACTTGCTTGTAATATTTCGTACTATTTTTCCAATAAGAAATTGTAGCTACGAAAAAGCTTTATTCAAGTGTCGAAGATTTAAATTTAATTCGTCGATGACACTCTTGCGGAAAACCGACGAAACTTTTTGTTTTTCGTTGTTAATTTATGTTGTTTTTAAGTGACAACAAATTCTGGCCGGCCATCTTATTCCGATTACCAGTAAAAAAAAACTTTTTGTCGACGACCACCGTCTCTTCTTTTCATCTCGGCAATTTTTAAACCGATTTCCTCGTCAGTAATCAGCATGCGTTAAGGTGTGAACTTGTAACACGTGTGCATATGCGAACGTTTTACCGCATGTTTGACATTGACACGGACGTTCACCAGTATGAATTCTTTCGTGCTTGATCCGACTTCCAAAATTCGCATATGTCGTTTTCTGGTTGTTTTGTTATACGAAATACGAACATACAAAAGATCTGTGCTGAGTTTGTTGGAGATCCGGCGGCCGGTTGCAGGGCCTTCTGTTTGAAAGTTTCGCAATTCTCGTGCGAACCGACAAAACCTCTATAAACTATGGAAGTAATGCGCGAAATCAATCGAATTTTTTTGAAAAACAAAATAGTTCGCAGAAAGCGGAAAACCGTAAGCAAGGCACTAGGAGTAACACACGATCGAACACTTATCACCCACCACGCATTTCAATGCTATCACTGAGCAAAATGAATTAATATTCTTTCTAGTTAGAAACAGATTTTAGAAGGCAGAATCGCGTCGACTTAACATTTTTCGCTTTTAATATCCGGATTATCGAAGCGTCGCTTGTCGCGCACCATTTTTCGTGGGAATCTCGTTCTCCGGGCCAATATAAAAAAAAAACGTTTCTTTCGAGCCGGCCTCTATAAAGCAACGAGAAGAAACCTTCGTTCAATGTTTGTGTGTGTGCGCAAGTTGGTGCCAGTGTTTGCAAATGCGTCCAATGCCCAATAGATTGTCGCACATTGGACGCAGTTACAAACACCGGAAATAATATTCCGCGACGACTCAACAATTTTCATCGAGGTCCGTACTAGGCTTTACATGTCAAACGACTGGCAAGTACTGTTTCCATTCGGGATTCAGATTAAATTGAAGGTTGAGTATATGTACGTCATAACATAACAGAACATGCATCTATGATGAGTTATATGATTCGCGATGTGTGCCCATGAAAAAGCAGAAAACGCCCGCGGCATTAAGCAGAACAGCATAAGTTACAATGACGTGCTGATCAATGTTCAGTGACATTAATATCATTCGCAGGATGAGCGATTTATGTTTCCAATTGATGTAATATGTTAACTACTTTCGAAAATATATAAAAGTTGTAGCTAAATCGCGCGTAGTAAAAAAAAGGACTTATGGCTGTTTTCCATGGCACCGATTGGTGCATTTGGACTTATGCTGTTTTTCATGACACCGATTTGGACTTATGCTGTTTTTTATGGCACCGATGTGGTACATTTGGACTTATGCTGTGTTCCGCTCACTGTTTTCATATACACACATATGCCTGATACTTGTGAAAAAGTGGCAGTCGACCTCTCTGACTTTATATGTGACCTTTAGTGAGATTTTGTACAAAGCGACTCGACTCGCCATTTACGATTTTCTCGCCCATATCGATTCGTCCCTGGTCGGTTTTAGCGATTTTGTGCAATGGGACAAAAGTAAGTGACGAGCAAATTGAGTTGCTGTACATGTTCCCATCTTCGACTGAGCGCGACTGTCACAAGTGGAGTAGGCTGTAAGAACATCAAGAAAACGAGAAGCGGTGGTCGCGTGGCGTGAGCGGTGGATTTATATCAGTGTGTCCCAGAAGACTTTTTTTTTCTTCCTTTTTTGTTACTTTTCGCTTATTTGAGTTATTTGGGATACATAGTATATATAGTACAAATTTCACAGGAATTAGTTTTAAGTCATAAACACGACTCAGCTCATTAATTATAACATACGTAAACTCATTCTAGCTGCTGTATAACAAAAGTCCTTAAAACATGTGTTTACCAATATTGAAGGGTAGCTTCAGAACACTTTAAGCTACGATTTTGAAATTTTTAAAACGGCAATTTAATAATAATTGCAGTTAAATGCGTGAATACGAAAAAATTTCATTAGTCTTTCCTGTAGCTATCATACAAAAATTCTGTTAAAATTTCCTAACTTTATTTACCGATTTCACCATTACTCAAGTAATCGTTTAGCCACGCAGTCAAAATTTAGTACAATTAGTTTTGGGTGAAAATAAAGTTTGAGCGTACTTGTCGGTGAAATCATTCTCCTCCTTCGGGTTACTCGCATACAAAAACTCCTTAAGACAAGTATTCAAGAATATTTTCCGATATCTTTTGAATGTTGCAGTGTATGTTATTTAAATTAAGTGCACAATTCTAGCTGCTGTATAACAAAAGTCCTTAAGACATGTGTTTACCAATATTGAAGGGTAGCTTCAGAACACTTTAAGCTACGATTTTGAAATTTTTAAAACGGCAATTTAATAATAATTGCAGTTAAATGCGTGAATACGAAAAAATTTCATTAGTCTTTCCTGTAGCTATCATACAAAAATTCTGTTAAAATTTCCTAACTTTATTTACCGATTTTACCATTACTCAAGTAATCGTTTAGCCACGCAGTCAAAATTTAGTACAATTAGTTTTGGGTGAAAATAAAGTTTGAGCGTACTTGTCGGTGAAATCATTCTACTCCTTCGGGTTACTCGCATACAAAAACTCCTTAAGACAAGTATTCAAGAATATTTTCCGATATCTTTTGAATGTTTCAGTGTATGTTATTTAAATTAAGTGCACAATTCTAGCTGCTGTATAACAAAAGTCCTTAAAACATGTGTTTACCAATATTGAAGGGTAGCTTCAGAACACTTTAAGCTACGATTTTGAAATTTTTAAAACGGCAATTTAATAATAATTGCAGTTAAATGCGTGAATACGAAAAAATTTCATTAGTCTTTCCTGTAGCTATCATACAAAAATTCTGTTAAAATTTCCTAACTTTATTTACCTATTTCACCATTACTCAAGTAATCGTTTAGCCACGCAGTCAAAATTTAGTACAATAAGTTTTGGGTGAAAATAAAGTTTGAGCGTACTTGTCGGTGAAATCATTCTACTCCTTCGGGTTACTCGCATACAAAAACTCCTTAAGACAAGTATTCAAGAATATTTTCCGATATCTTTTGAATGTTTCAGTGTATGTTATTTAAATTAAGTGCACAATAAGTTTTAAATGGTTCGGTGATTCTTCAAGTTTCAGATTTGAAATAGAATAATGAAGCTATTGTCTTTTACTTGCGAGTAGCACCCAATTGAGAGTCCTTATTGAAGGCCAAACGATATGCCTCTCCTTATTGTACTTCATCCCCAACTACAGCACCTAATTGAGAGTCCTTATTGAAGGCCAAACGATATGCCTCTCCTACCATATGATTTGCTTGCAGCCGATCGTGACCGCAGTATGTTTATACTCTAGATGAAATCATATAGAGTATTATAAGTTTGATCCAGCCGAAAAATATGTAACGCATAGAACCAAGCCTCGGACGAAAAAAGTTATATAAAATTTTTTGTTTATTTGTGGCTAAAAACCTCAAATCCACTTGACGTCCGTCCGTCCGTCTGTCTGTCCGTTAGCACGATAACTCAAGAACGCCTTCACCTAGGCTCTTAAAATTTTGAATCTGGGTGTTTGGTTGAATTCGCAATGCTAAGTTCGTTAACGGGCAAAATCGTCCTACTCCTTAGGGTAGCTGCCACACAAAGTGTCCTTAAAATCAAGAATATTGGTCGATAAATTCAGAAGGGCTTAACCTAGGTCTTTGAAATTTCGCATATATAATTTTTCCAAGAGTTGGAGCTAACTGTATGATTATGAAAAAAATCCTAATAGTCCATCGAGGGGCTGCCATACAAATATCCTGTAAAAATGACTTCATTTAATTTACGAAACTCACTATAACTCCAGTAATCTTTTAGCTACGAGTTCGGAATTTTATACAAATTAGTTTCGAGTGAACACGGAGTTCAAGTTTACTAGTCAGCGACATCCTTTAACTCCTTCAGGTACCTTCCATACAAAAATTCCTTAAAACACAAGTTCAGGAATATTGGCCGATACCTTCATAAGTATTTAAGCTACGACTTTGAAGTTTTGTATGTGCCATTTTTTCAAGAGTTGGAGCTAACTGTATGATTAGGAAGAAAATCCTAATAGTCCTCCGAAGGGCTGCCATACAAATATTCTGTAAAAATGACTTCACTTAATTTACAAAACTCACTATAACTCCAGTAATCTTAGCTATAAATTCAGAATTTTGTATAAATTAGTTTTGAGTGAAAACCAAGTTCGAGTTTACTAGTCAGCGAAAACCTTTTTTCCTTCTGGTACCTTCCATGCAAAAAATCCTTAAGACACATGTTAACAATATTTTTCGATAACTTCAAACTACAAATTTGAAATTTTGTACACATTAATTTTTGAATGGTTCCAAGAAAAAGGATGAATATGTAAGAAATCGAGTGAGTCCTTGCTCCGCCTCCCATATGAAAGTCCTTCAAAAAGGATATTTATACTCTAGATGAACATATAGAGTATTATATGTAAGTTTAATCCAGACCGAAAAGTTTGTAACGCATAGAACCGAGCCTCGGACGAAAAAAAATTGTATATTATTTTTTGTTTATTTTTGGCCAAAACCCCCAAATCCGTTTGCTGTCCGTCCGTCCGTTCACACGATAACTCAAGTACGCGTTGACCCAGGAAGTTGAAATTTTGTCACAACTTGTAAATTGGAAAAAGTAAGGCGTTAATGGGCGATATCCTTCCACTCCTTCGGGTACCTCCCATACAAGAGTCCTTAAAACACGTTTTCACAATTATTGCTCGAATGCTTCAAATTAGGAATTTGCAATTTTGCATACTTAAGGTTTACAATGTTTGAATCAAAAGTTCCGAATATGATGCAAATCGAATGAGTCCTTCGTGTATCAGCCTAGAAAAGTCCTTCAAAAATGTACGCTAGTTACTGAATCCACTATAACTCCAGAACGAGTTAAAGCAGGAATTTGAAATTTTACAGGAATTAGTTTTATACCAAAACCAAGACGGAGTTCATTAATTAGCGCTATCCGTGGACTCCTTTCGGGTAGCTGTCATACAAAAGTCCTTAATAAACATGTTCACCAATATTGAACGATAACTTTAGAACGCTTTCAGTTACGACTTTGAAATTTTATACACATTAATTTTATAGTAGTTGCAGCTGAAACTATTAATATCAAAAATATCCCATAAGTCCTTCATGTAGTTGCCATACAAAAATTCTGTAAAATGTCCTAACTTACTTTATGGAACTCACTATAAATCAAAAAATCGAGTAGCCATTATACAATAGTTTCTACCTGTAAGTAAAAGGTCATGTAATAATTGCTTGTGCTCTCCTCATTCTTTTGATATATTTCCAACTAAAATATAAATCGGAGTTTAGTATTTCATCTAGAGTATCATACGATTGGCTTGCAGCCGATCGTGACTGCGTTATGTTTTTTGATTACAATAATTTATTGCATAACATTCAAAAAATATCTGCCAACTGTCTGGGCGCAACTTTATTATTTTTCCGGCAGAAGTTCGGAACAAAAAACAAAAGTTCGGGATGTGGTTAGAATAGAGCGTAACATATGAATAACATAATTGTGTCATATTCCGGGATGCAGTCTAGGGGTTGAAAAAGGAGAAAAACTTGTTAATAGGTGTTTATTAAACAAGTCCGTGGAAGTTAAAAGATATTCGATATCTGACCAGACATGAGAGATATGAAAGAATTCATGAAAAAGTATAAACTTTACACCCCTTAGGGGTCAATTTTCAAAAAATCTTGAAAACACTTTCTAGGTATTCATATGGAGAATCCATAGAATAAAAAATGAATTCAATATGTTGGAAGACCTAGTAGACATGACGAAAATCATGGAAAAATATGCATTCTATTTTAGCTGATCATAATTTTTGCCCCCCCCCATCAAATCTGATCCCTTCCACTTCTATGCTCAACCACCCACTTAAAAAATTTTACTTTGATCAGTTTTTATTTGTCAACCTTTACACCCAAACCGAATTTTATTTGTCTGGTGCAATTGGTTCATAAGATATCGTTATCTAAAGTTTTTCACCCCCCACCCCCATACGCAACTGCCAACCCAAAATTTTTTTTTTCAATCTGTTCTCCTAGTATAACTACAAATATTTCTTAAGTTTGAATAGTGTGCCGTTACCGGTTTAGGAGATATGGATTTTAAAATGTGTCTATCTCGGCTTTTTGCGTTTCGGACGCATTATATTTCTCCCCACTCCCACACCCCTTGATCAATATTGACAATTTTTATGCAAATGGGTTGTACTATCAGAGCTCTATAAAAATTACAAGTTTCAGCTTCCTATCATAAGCGGTTACTGAGATCTAGAAACCAAAATTTTCGGTCTAAAACGCTTCCTCCTCCTTCCCCCACACACGGACTGAAAATTTTTATTGCTTTTTTCGTGTCTACTTGTTATGAAACGTGAAAATAAAAATTTTCAGGGTAGCAAATTTTTTTTTAAAAAAAAAGATCACAATACTGTATTATTAAAATAATAAAGTAATAATGTAATCAAATAACTCGACTGCACTAGTACTGTACTAGGCGAGAAAAATAGGCGAAATAAATATGCGTGACAGGCGAGAAAAATAGGCGAAATGAATATGCGTGACAGGCGAGAAGTAATTTGACGAAATCGCTTCTGCAGTAGGCGGCAAATTAATAGGCAAGAACGCCAGTGCACAAAATCCGTTTTTGGATGATATTTTGGGCGACACGCCTTGTACAAAATCCCAGTACTGATGAATACTTTTGACTTTCCTGTGTTAACTCACACATTTGAAATATCTACTGTCAGATTAACATTTCCTTCGCGATGTTACATTCGATAGGATTTGGCAGTTTCACAAGAGTTCGGGGTGTCTATTATAATAAATACTTTATTACCCTTTCTTAAATTTCTTCGAATTATAAGCAGTCTATTCGAATTACACCCAACTATTCTATTACACGGCCTTTTTTACACGTTTTTGAAATAACACGGTCCATGAAGAAGAACAAACCACTTTTTTACAGAAATTTTTGAAACAACGCAAAAAGAGGGTAGCAAATTTTTTTGAAATTTCAGGTCGATGCCAATACTTTATTATTAAAATATAATATACAAAGTCAAATTCATTGGATGGCAAATAAAAAGGCAAGGATGACGGCCGATTTATTTAAGAAATGGTATTACGAATGTTTCGTTCCTGAAGTCAAGAAATACCTAAGTAGATAGAACAAAAAGTTTTTTAATTCAAAGTAATTTTACTCGTCGATGATGCTTCCAGTCATCCTGTGCTAGATCATCTAAATATCCAATTGGTATTCTTGCAGTCTAATACAACATCCTTGATTCAGCTATTGGATCAGGGTATAACACAACATTCAAAATGTACACTAAATATATTTTACAATCAGTGGAGAAAAAAACATAACGATCATAGATGCATTGAAAAATTATGCTATAAAGGATTATGTTACACATGCTTTTTACTAACAAATTTTTTAATATTGAATATCATTTAATTTAATAAATGAATTATATTTTATGGAAGTAACATAATATGTGCTATTCTTAATTTTTTTGCACAATTTTCTTGAACAGCATGTATTTATTTTTTCAACATACACGGTTTTCCAAAATTTTGGTACACATCTACGATTTTACACGGTTGTTTTATACACGGTTTTTGTTGGAACGCATGTACCGTGCTGAAACAGAGTTGGGTGTACAAGCAAACAGCGCGATCGAATTATACCAATAGGAAACATGTAAATTTCGACAGAAAAAAAAGATTTGTAATATTATTGTTTTACTTATGGCTCGTTCGGATGTCTAAAAATTGCATGAATTGTTTTTCACAGATCTTTCTCCAGTTTCAACCTAGATATCCTCACTCAACTTTATTTCCCTTAGGAATTTTCGCAATGATACTATGGTCCACAAAGTGTTCTCCGAGACACTTGTGGCGCTGAGTTGCGACAGCACATCAGCACTAGAGTCACTGTATAAGAACTAACACAAACATCCACTATCTTGAGTACGGGCAATGACCGCTTTTGGTACCTTTTTAGTACTCTTGAACCCTGCGAACTCCAAAGTTCGCAGGTTTCTTAAATGGCATAGTTTTAGTGTGTATACGTGTAGCAGATGGATTTTGATTAACGTTTCACGGAATCGAGATACATATGTCTCATGAAATGTCAACTAAATACAGCGTTTATATACTTTAGTGGAGATAAAAATGAAAAATCGGGCAACTGCAAAAAAATTTCAAATGTACTGGTTTCAAATGAAACACACATTGTCCGTACTCAAGATAATGGATGTTTGTGTTAGTTCTTATACAGTGACTCTAATCAGCACAAGATATGTTCAGAGGTTTCTGCCTGCAGCCAAGAGCAACGCAGGCAGAACCTGCCAAGGTTATCAGTTATGCTTCCTATTCTTTTAAGATGATCTTACAAGCGCGAATGACCGGTGAGTATTCCGGTTATTACCCGTACTTTGTTTCTATCAAACTGTAGAAGCTATTTGCTTCTTTTAGTTGAGTGGTTCGGTATGAATCTTTTAGCTTATCTCAGTATGGGCAGTGTGGCTCTGTTTTGACATTTCTTGTGTTCCTCCCATGCACTTTTGCTCCTTTTAGTGGAGCAGGCTAAGATTCCACAGAACGACTCTGGTCCAGTAGGGCGGACCGCTGCTCCGTCTCTTGTAAGTTGATCTGCTATTTCGTCACCCTCAATGCCCTCATGACCGAGCACTCAGAGCTAGAGGACTCTGTTGTTTGCACTGAGGATACACCATTTTGTCTTGTCTTTTCCACACCTGTTTACTGTGTGTGCAGTCAAGGCTTTTATTGCTGCCTGACTATCTGTGAGAATGATTATGTTCTTATTTGAGTAGCCCCTTTCGAGTTTTATTTCTATGGACGTGGATATAGCATGGACCTCCGTTTGAAAAACGGTAGGATATTCACCGAAGGATTCTGTTATCCTAGGTTCATAAGGCTATTTTGGGTTTCAAGCCCCAGGTTTTGCCTACGACTTTTATACACAATAGTAGAGCAGTAGTGGCTTTCTTTGATACCTTTTCTATAGCAGTTTCTGATCCAGAATTACTCCTAGATATTTTACTTCTGTCGAGAGTTTGATTTCCGTCTCGTACATCATGAGCGATCTTATTTTGCTCACGTCTCTCTTTCGTGTGAAAGGCAAAATAGTGGCTTAGCCGGATGCGTTCGGATAATAGCTCGAGTAAGAGATAAGTAAAAAAATATTGTTCGAAAATGTAGAGTAGTCAATTTTACTCTATTGACGTAATAAAGTAGAGTCCGAAAATGTCAGAATAGAGTAAAAAAGGAAAACTCTACCAACTCCAGTCATGAGCACGATTACAAGGAGTACGAAACGTCATATATAACAAGGAATATTAAGTGGTCAGCTTTTTTGAATACATTACATAGTGTAAAGTTTTGTCGAAAATCTTTAGTCGCAGCAATAACACTTTGATATATCACTTCCTATTTCCCAATTTTTATAAAAATCATACACCAAATGAAATTGGCAAGCTTCAATTTTATGTCAAGTTAGAATTTGGCTCTCGAGTCTCGAGTAGAGTTGACTCTCATTTGAATGCGTTAGTTAAATCTGAAGGTAATTCTAACTCTACCCGACATAATTTCCCAACGCATTCCAGCGAATGTTTTGATTAATTAAACACTTGTTTAAGTGAAGTACATTTTCAACTGAAAATACTTGTGTCCCAGGTAAAATATTGTTTATTTTTTGTTCGACGTTTCGGACTCTACTGAGTCCTTTATCAAACTGAAACTGTAGTTATTACAAATTATATCTTAATATAGTATTATTGAAATAAATGAACTATAAACTGGAACTGCTGGAACCAGTTTTACTTTATTATTTATAATACAGTATTGTTATCGATTTTTAAAAAAAAAAAATTTGCTGCCCTCAAAATTTTTTTTTCCACGTTGACTCATGACTAGTAGACACGAAAAAAGCAATAATAATTTTCAACCTGTCTGTCCGCCGTACGCCGTATGTCGACCGCCCCACGCAAAATCGTTTGAAGGATCGTAGATCCCAAACCAGTTGACCCATTTGCAAAAAAATTGATGATATGGGTGAAGGAGTGTGGGAGTGGAGGGGGAAACAATGCGTCCGAAACGCAAAAAAAGTCGAGATCGACACATTCTAAAATCCATATCGCCTAAACCGTTAATGGCAAGCAATTTAAACTTAACAAAAATCTGTAGTTATACTAGGAGAGTAGATTGAAACAAAATTTTTGGGTGGGTAGTGGCGTACATGGGTGGGGTAGTGGCGTACGGGGGTGGGGGGGGGGGGGGGGGTGAAAAGCTTTAAATTTCGATATCTCACAAACCAATTGCACCAGAAAAACAAAATTCGGTTTGAGTATAAACCTTGATAAATAAAGATTGCTCAAAGTAAAATCATTGAAGGGAGCGGGGGAGCAGGAAAGTGGAGAGGATAAGAATTTTTCAAAAATAACATGCTTCATATCTCAATAACAGTGTAAAGTGGATGCTTTACATTTTTACCAGAAGTAGGCCTAATAGAACCCTAGTAGGGAAAAATTGTTTGGAGGTGTGGGTGTAGAGGGTGACGGTGGGGAAGGGTGAGAAGGAAAAAGTTCCGATGCTTATATCTTAAGAATCTATATTGATAGAAAGCTGAAACTTGGTATTTAGATAGAGCTTTAGTAGTGACATGGTGGAAAAATAAATATTTTTTTTGGGGCAGTGTGGTACGGAGGTGGGGGGTATTTTTCCTAATTTTAGAACGGGTTATGCTAGGAAGTTGAAACTCGGTAAGTATATGTTAATCAACTAGAAAATAAAAATTCGAATATTCATTGGCGTTCAAAAAAATATCAGTAAATGTAAAATGCATATATTTTTACGATTTTCGTCATATCTACTAGGTCTTTCGAAATATTGAATTCATTTTTATTCTACGGATTCTTCATATATACCTAGAATGTGTTTCAAGATTTTTTGAAATTCGAGGATGATCAGATATCGAATATCTTTTCACTTCCCCAGGCTTGTTTAATAATCACCTATTTTTAAGTTTTGACTTTTTCAACCTCTAGACCGCATCCCGGAATATGACCCAATTATATAATTCATATGTTACACCCTATTCTAACCACTTTTCGAACTTTTTGTTAGGTTTTCAGTCACATAGTAACATACACCGCATACCTGAATTGAACGCGTTCTGAACGTCTGCCGGAAAAATAATAAAGTTGCGCCAAGACTGTTGGCAGATTTTTTTTTTATTTGTTCACTAAACTCGTACTTCTTCGTTAAAGAGCTCAATAAAATAAAATCATTACGTATTACAATATTCTTATGTCATTATACTTCATCTTCTTAAACCTTAGTCTTTTAAGCCACAACCAGAAATATCAATTACACTTTCAGTTTAGTCATTACATGCATATGACAAAAAGTTTTTTCGAATTATAGGTACATAAATTTTTATTTAATTAAATTTACAAACCTTTCTTTTGTTACTCTCATTTTGGCTATCCAACGGTATGAAATCCGAAGTATTTACGATCGTTGGTGTTTGTTGTACAATTTCTTCACTTATAAATATTACAGAATTATCAAGTTTACGTTTTCTCTTTTTCATTCGTTTCGTCTTTTTAGGAGTAATGCTTGAAACGAAAATAACATCTTCTGTAAGGACATTTCTGTTTCGGGGTGTATCTGGATCTGAGTTAATTGTTTCATATAAAGGAACGTCAGTTGTGGCAAAACTAGCAGTGATGTCTTCATAATACATCGATAAATCATCGCCCTCTTGTTCATTATTGTTTTCTATCTCTGTACAATTAACAATTTCAATTTTCTTCTTTACTTCCGATATCGTATTTTCAAAATCTGTACTAGAATCTATTTCACCATTCTCCTGACTCGGAATAGATAAATCTTTTAGATTATCAGTAGTTCCAGTAATTTTACTCTCTTTTATTGAAGCACTAACTTTTTCGATTTCTTTTTCAAGTTCTTGAATCTGAACGGAAACTTCGTCTTCATCATCGATCACAATAATTTCTGGATTATCCTCTATTAGAATGCAATCGCTACAGTTCTCGATACTTTGACACTCTTGGGTATCATTATCCTGCAACATGGATAGGCTTTCGGATCTGTCACGAATTCGCACAGATCGTCTAACTAAATCCGGTTCTATAGTTGTTTGCTTATTAGCGCCCTTCGCAAGCAGCTTCGGGTAAAGATTCGCTCCGGCTAATAAATTGTGCTTGGAGTTTACATTTGATTTTCTTCGCGTACTAACCTGAGTATAAAAAAATTTAATTGTTAACATTTTTGACACACAGATCATAAGACATAAATTAAACATGCCTGTTTAGATGAATTCAATTCTTCCACATTTCGATACGGAGTTGATGTATTACCGATCTACATATTACACACATTGTAAAAAAAATTGTTAAATCTACTTAGGTTATGTAAAAAATTAGTTCTATAGGTAGTCTACAAATTACTAAAATACGTACGGACATAAGAATACAAATCTGGCAACAGATTGGGCGCAGCTTTATATTTTTTTGGATGGAATTCTTTCCAATTTTTTGGGTAGAATTCAACAAGATTACTATGCGACTGACCATGAAAAAAAATATTATTCCATGTAGACTCCTGGTTATTCTTCATTTTAACTATGAACTTCTGTAAAATTTACATTTACAAGTTTACATTCAGTAGACTTCACTTGGGGTCCCATATACAGAAACAAAAATTGTATCTTCCTGGTGGAATTGGTTTGAAAGATATTGTAATCAAAAGTTTTTCACCACCACCCCCCTTAAAAATGTTAGCCGTTGTCTAATATCCAAGTAATTTTTTTTACAAAGTAAAAAGTTTACAAAGTTGGTACAATCTAACTCGTTATTGATGATTCTATACAAGCAAAGACAATAGACTATAAGATGTCTCAAGTCATTAAAAACGAACGAAAGAGCTTTCAGTTCAGAAGGGGAAGTTTATTTGCGTTGCTGCCTTTTTTCACACATTTTCATGTTGATTTCCTGTTCTACATTGCATTGGAATTGAATATTTTGCGACTTTAACAATCGAATTAAAAAAATGGTTATGGAATTCTTTCCAAGTCGTCGATAGTTTCACAAAAATAGATATGTTATTCAAATAACCGCAATTTACCAACATTTCGCAGTATGACTTTTTATCAGTTTTGTATGTCATATGATCCTATACTCAGTTTCAGTATGACTCCCGATGGGTCATAGTGCAGCAACAGTTCTCTTTCGAAAGTCGTGTTATGTGCGATTATGATAGGCTTCATCTCTCGCCGGACTTATGTACTTCTCATATTTTCTTCTGGATTATTCATCTCCATATGTTTTGTTGGACGACCCAATCTACGCCTTTCATTTGAATTTTGAAAGGTTTTGATCAACAAATGACCGATCCATTGCCCCGTCGCCTCTGAAAAGCAATACCTTTCTTGGTCTATTCGGATAGTAGAGTTTAAGCAATATATGTATACATATGTATTTGTACTCTGAAGTAAATCAGTATTATAAGTTTAATTCAAGCCGAGAAATTTGCAATGCTTGTAAATTATTATTGCTCTTCGGTAGTTTATTATTGGCAAAAATCTCTCATTCATTCGGATTCTACATACGGAAGCAACCGGAACTCGAGATTCAGCACATTGCACGATAATTCAAGAACGCTTTATCTTAAAACTTAAAACTGCCATCGGACGAATCGAAGCGAATTTACATATTTCTTTAATTTTTACAATGCACTATTATTATTGTTTCCCCGGCTTACATAACCGCTGAAGAAAATGGAAGCAAAAAAATATAGGAATTCTAAATATTTAATCCTTGCTTGTTCAAAAAAATTGTATCAGATTACGGTTAGATTCGGTTTGTGTATTGTCATATGGCAACACTGAATTACTGTCATACGTTGTCATCCAGCACTAACCAATAAATCAGTACTGTACAACACGTTGATCTGAGCGTTTATCTTCTGCCACCGCGCGTACGTTATATGGTGTCAGATGTGGGGTCAAGTCTCTAACTGCTCGAACGATACGCGCGTGCAAATAACGAGCGAACCATATGCCTAAATAATAAATGAGTAACGTCGAAAACGGTGAAGCGGAACAGAAAGAAAGCGTACACGTGCCAGATCCAATGTCGCTAAATTTAAATCCACCAAAGCCCTTCAGGGTCAAAACGGATGCCGCAACGGAGAGGAGAATGTGGCTAAAATCGGTGTATTGGTTCGCTGCAGGTGTCGAGCTGGACAAAAAATCACCGGCAGTACAAGCGAGCACTTACATGGCTGTTGCCGGATTCGAAGTAGCGGCAGTAATCGAAACGCTAGTTCTTGATGAAAATGACCAGCAGTGCATTAATAAGCTAAAAAATGCATTTAATTTCTACTACATACCGCAAAAGAACATAACCTTTCAAAGGTACAGCTTTAACAAAATTTATCAATAAATAAATTTTCACTACACTCCGTATGATTTCTAATTACCGTATGACCCGTTGGACAGTTTAATTTATGCTTTTAAATCGTTTGCCGCTGTGTCGTAGGATATTTTTTTCTTATTTTCATCGTTTCTTACGCACATTTGAGGTTAAAGGAGTTGCACCGCCGAAATTTTCGGGGCAAAAAATGCAACTTTTCAGGTTAATTTTAACCACGGACTCAAACCCCTTTTTCTAGCAGGTCAAAAAAAAATTGAGAATAGAACAGCGGAACTGCTAGAACAAAAATTTAGGGCAGAAACGGGTCACATTTTTTTTGAGAAAAGAAATCACCATTAAGCAAACTTATGCGTTTGACATTTATTCACAGATTTTCCGAAATTTTTGTACTTTTTGATTTCAGACTTGTGATTTATAGTTACCTCCATTTTGAAAAATCAAAATTTACTTTAATTATCACTCTCTTGATGAGTATTTGACAGCCGATTTTTGTCTTTTTTAGCTGTCAAACTTCTCTTACCTTAAGGCTATTGTAGTTGGGTATAAGATTCATTAATGGTGATTTCTTTTCTGCAAAAAAATGTGACCTGTAAAGATGCAAAATTATTGCAGTTCTGCCCTCTTTTTTGACAGTTCCGTCCGACAGGTCAATTTACAATAGAACGCTTTCAGGTCAAAAAGCTATTATGAAAATTTAAATATATTTACACTACACTCCGTATGATTTCTAATTACCGTATGACCCGTTGGACAGTTTAATTTATGCTTTTAAATCGTTTGCCGCTGTTGTAGGATATTTTTTTTCTTATTTTCATCGTTTCTTACGCACATTTGAGGTTAAAGGAGTTGCACCGCCGAAATTTTCGGGGCAAGAAATGCGAGTTTTCAGGTCAATTTTAGCCACGGACTCAAACCCCTTTTTCTAGCAGGTCAAAAAAAATTTGAGAATAGAACAGCGGAACTGCTAGAACAAAAATTGAGGGCAGAAACGGGTCACATTTTTTTGCAGAAAAGAAATCACCATAAGTTTTGCCACAAACTTTACGTACCTTAAGGCATTTGACGAAAAGTTGTTAAGATGCATTAAGTCAATTCTGGTTAGGGCTAAGGTCTGCAATAAATGTAAGAAAAAAGGGCATTTTGCGGCCGTGTGTAAAATACAAAAGGTAAATGCGATCGTCGACAGTTCATCTGACAGTTCGCATACAGGGTTATACATAAACGCGGTTAACTCCGGTGACAAAGACAAGGACGGAGATTGGAGTGAATTGCTACGAATCGGTCGACAAGCAATAAGCCCTAACCAGAATTGACTTAAGGCATCTTAACAACTTTTCGTCAAATGCCTTAAGGTACGTAAAGTTTGTGGCAAAACTTAGTGAATCTTATACCCAACTACAATAGCCTTAAGGTAAGAGAAGTTTGACAGCTAAAAAAGACAAATATCGGCCGTCAAATACTCATCAAGAGAGTGATAATTACAATAAATTTTTCTTTTTTAAAGTGGAGTTAACTATAAATCACAAGTCTGAAGTCACAAAGTACAAAAATTTCGGAAAATCTGTGAATAAATGTCAAACGCATAAGTTTGCTTAAGTTTCTACGCTCAGAACCGTACACTTAAGTTTTAACGAAAGTTTGGAAAAGTCAACGAAAGATGCCTTAAGTCCATTCTGGCTGTCAACGTGGATTTCTATACAGTCGTAGAAAGACTTAAGGTACCTTAAGGCTCTCTAAGTCAATTCTGGTCAGGGCTATACGCGTAAACTTAGACACCGGTGCACAATGTAATGTGCTAGGCAAAGCGATCGCGGAGAAATTAAAAGCAGTAGTAGTTTCGTCGCGAACCAAACGTTTAATCTCGTACTCGGGCCACAGTCTTAAAGTGTGCCGAGAAACTAAATTATTTTGTGAGACAAAACGCAAATCAGCTGCAATCACATTTAAAGTGGTAGAAGATGACCTGAAACCAATATTAGGAATGAAGTCGTGCGAAGAATTAGAATTCATTGTAAGAGTTCAGACAGTCGAAGCTAAGGAACTTTTTGAAGGGTTAGGATGTTACAAAAACTTTATATACGATCTGGATTTTGTCGAAAATCCTAACTTTAAAATACATCCGTCACGTCGCATACCGCACGCAATTCGAGCACAAGTTAAGGACGAATTGGATAATATGGTTAAGCTTGGAGTAATATCTCAAATGAAAGAGCCAACACCATCAGTAAGCCCCATCATGATCGTTCGCCGAAACGGAGCTATAAGAATATGCATGGACCCGACTGATCTAAACAAAAACATTTTACGACGAGAGTATCCATTGCAAACCATCGATGAGATAGCAGCACGCATAGGGAAGTCTAATTGGTTTACGGTGTTAGATTGCAAAAGAGGATTCTGGCAAATTCAAGTAAGTGATAAGTCAAAAAAATATCTAACTTTCTCTACACCGTTTGGAAGATATTGCTACAACAGGCTGCCATTTGGAATTTCGTCGGCACCTGAAATCTTTTCGGAAAGAATCACAGAGTTATTCTCAGACATCGAAAATGTCGAGTGTGCTATGGATGACCTACTGATTCATGCAGAAACAAAAAATCGTCTGGAAGAGGTTACTCGCAAGGTCATGTTAAGATTAAACGAAGCTGGCTTAACACTAAACAAGGATAAATGTGTATTCAATGTACAAAAAATAAAGTTCTTAGGACACATATTGACGTCAGAGGGACTAAAAGTAGATCCAGACAAGGTGAAATCCATCAACGAACTGCAACCGCCAAAAACAAAAAAAACAACTTCAACGTCTTTTGAGAATGGTAAATTATGTTGCAAAACTTATCAGCAATTTATCTTCAATTACGGAACCCTTGAGGAGATTACTAATAATAGACGAACGAGAATGGCAGTGGTGTACAGCACAAGAAGCTGCTTTGCAAGAAATAAAGAAAGCATTGACAGAGCCTCCAGTTTTAAGGTACTTTGATGTAAAGAAGAAAATAAAACTGTCAGTTGATGCTAGTTCCAAGACTATTGAAGTGGCTCTTATGCAAGAAAATCAGCCAGTGGCTTATGCAACTAAGGCATTCACAATAGCTCAGCAGTTGCTGCCCCAGATGGAAAAAGAAGCCCTAGCTGTGAAATTCGGCTGTAAAGTTTCACCAATTCGTGTATGGCCAAAACTTCGAAATAGAAGCAGACCACAAGCCGCTCGAAAGCATTTTTAAAAAACCGATACACACAGCGCCAGCACGATTACAAAAAATCCTCTATGACGTGATGCCATATGCACCGAAAGTGCGTTATGAAAAAGGCAGTAACTTACATATTGCCGACACGCTGAGCAGAGATTGCAATTACGATCTTCGAAAATACACAGATGAGACTGAGACAGACGAGACCGTTATCGTGCAGTCCGTCCTGTCCATGTCTGAAGAAGCACTGCAAAGGTATGCAACAGCAACATTAAGCAATAAAGATCTTAGCCAGTTAAGAAGTTTCATTCAAAACGGGTGGCCAGACGATCTTAAAAAGATATCTTCAAACATTAGACATTTCTCAAACTTCAAAGAAGAGTTGTCAATAACTGACGGCATAATGTTTAAAGGTGAAAAGGTCATCGTTCCACCATCCGAACAAAAGAATTGCCTGATATCCATTCACAGAGGCCATCCAGGAGTAACAAACTCTCTTAAAAGAGCGCGACAATTTGTCTATTGGAGAGGCATGGCCCTCGACATAAAAAATATGGTCGAAAAGTGTTCTGTTTGTCAACAAACACAGCGAAACAACGACAAGCAACCCATGTTACTAACAGAGATTCCACAGCATCCGTTCGAGCTAGTATCAACCGATCTCTTTTAACTTCGAGGAAAAGAATACATCGTCCTAGCAGACAACTACTCAGGCTTTTTAGACTTTAAAAAGTTAAAGCAACCAACTACTTCGGAAGCGATTAAACAGTTGAAGAACTGGTTAAGCGTTCATGGCGTCCCACGTATATTAAAATCCGACAACGGACCACAGTACACATCGAAGCAATTTCAAGACTTCAGAACCGCCTGGAACTTTGAACATCGTACTTCCAGCCCGCATTTTTCAAGGTCAAACGGCTTCGCGGGGCGACATGTACAAACTGCTAAAGATATTCTACGAAAATGTCACCTGGATGGATCAGAAGTACAGTTAGCCCTACTTCAACATCGCGTCACACGACGAAACGAGGAACTGGGAGCGCCATCCCAAAGGCTGATGGGCAGATTAATTAGAGGAATACTTCCGGTCAAGAAAGACGTTTTGAAGCCACGCATAGTCGAGGTCGTACCTAGTGAATTGAAGAAAATTCGCCAGTAACAAAATGAGTAGGCATAATGTTGCAAATCCTAAGCGCACACCATCGAATGAATTGCATCCAGGTCAACAAATACGTAATCAGAAAGGTCATCGTAATTGGGAAAACGCAGTAGTAGTAGTATCCAAATCGAAGCATCCCAGGTCATTCAACGTTAAGACAAGAGACGGGCGAATTTTTCGAAGAAATATTCATCATCTACATTCCACAAAAGCCACGATCAAAAAGTCTACTATAATCGTTCCAGACATTGCTCAACCCGAAGTTCCCATGAGCTCATCCAGCCTCGCAAACAGAAATGAACCAATGACAGAATCGTCTGAGGTAGACCCCTCACTCCAAAGGAATTCAACCCCAGAACAACCGCAGGTTGCTGACTAAACAGAGTATCGGACACGCTATGTAAGAGTAATCAAACCCGTTCAAAGATATAAGTCATAAAATCTATTCTCGGTATTTCACTTTTATTTACTTTAATATACTTTTTTTCTACATTAATATGCTACTCAAAATTACAAAAGCAAAAAAAATTTAACAAAATTACAAAATCTAAAAAAATTTTTTTTTTAAAATTACAAATTTAAAAAATTTCTAAATTCTTACTAAATAATACTTAAAATACATAAAATGTCATTATTTCTAATAAGTGAAAAAATTGATTTATAAATTTTGTAAAAAAAAGGGATATCATATGGCAACACTGAATTACTGTCATACATTGTCATCCAGCCCTAACCAATAAATCAGTACTGTATAACCAGCGTTGCCACTCTACTTCGATCGAAGTAGATCTACTTCGATTTTTCGGAAATTGATTTCTAGTGCGAAGTAAACGATTTCTACTTCACTTTTATTTTTTCTACTTCATTTTTATTATTATTAAATTATCAACGTCCAACCACGATCTGAAATTATTTGTGTGATGTATTGTCTTCAACATCATCTTCCATTTTCATTAATGGACTCATTACCGAATTTGATATCAACTATTTGCACATCAGACATCGCGAAAGAAATTAAATGCGGACGCACAAAAGCTACTGCAATGGTAACAAGTGTTTTACGTCCATTTTCATTGGAAAAAATAGCTGAAAGACTTAGAAAGTCCTATTTTTCTTTGATTATTGATGAGACAACAGACGTCTCTACCGCGAAGTCTCTAGTTATGGTCGCCCGTAACTTTAATGGCGAACGAAATAAAGTTTTAGACAGTTTTTTCGGAATGGTAGAGTTAAAAAACTCAGATGCGTCGGAAATATTTAATACAATCCAGAACCATTTGAGTATATTAAATATTCCGCTTAATAATATGATTGGCTTAGCATCCGTCGTTGACTGGCGTTAAAACTAGATTTGAAACCGTCAATGCAAATATATTTTTCCTGGGATGCACTTGTCATTCATTGCATTTGTGTGCATCAGCCGCAGCAAAAGTTTTACCGGAAGGTATCGAAAAAAACATTAAAAACATATATGCCCACTTGTTCCAAGGAATAGGATAAACGTGCCCATAATTATAAAAGTGGTCTAAGACAAAATTAAAAAAAAAATGAGATTAGTCATTAGTCTAATAAAATACTAAATTAAAATAATGCATAACATAGAAACATTTTTTAATTTATTCAAATGCAAACCTTTAAATATTTCGAAACCAGAAATATATGACTTAGACCACTTTCATAATTATGGGCACAAATATGTAAAAAATCGAGTGAGTCCTTTCTACGATTAGCTGTAGCCGATATTGACTCCAGAATAGGTATATAACTAACATACCTATTCTGGCAATGTTAGCAAAAATGGTGTCCGAGTCCTCTTTGAAAATACATATCTCTGGTAATTTTTATTATAGTATTGGTTTGTTATTGATATTAAAATTGTGATATTGGAATTGTGTGATTGTAAGATTACATTTTATTGAAATTTAAAAATGTATCAAAGAATGGCAATTTTTTTAAAAAAACATAACGCAGTCACGATCGGCTGCAAGGCAATCGTATGATACTCTAGATGAAATACTGAACTCCGATTTATATTTTAGTTGGAAATATATCAAAAGAATTATTACATGACCTTTTACTTACAAGTATAAACTATTGTATAGTGGCTACTCGATTTTTTGATTTATAGTGAGTTCCATAAAGTAAGTTAGGACATTTTACAGAATTTTTGTGTGGCGACTACATGAAGGACTTAAGGGATATTTTTCATATTAATAGTTTCAGCTGCGACTATTATAAAATTGAAGTGTATAAGATTTCAAAGTCGTAACTTAAAGCGTTCTAAAGCTATCGTTCAATATTGGTGAACACGTCCTTTAAGGACTTTGTATGACAGCTACCCGAAGGAGTCGACGGATGGCACTAATTAATGAACTCCGTCTTGGTTTTGGTATAAAACTAATTCCTGTAAAATTTTAAATCCCTGCTTTAACTCGTTCTGGAGTTATAGTGGATTCAGTAACAAGCATACATTTTTGAAGGACTTTTCGAGGCTGCTACACGAAGGACTCATTCGGTTTGCATCATATTCGGAACTTTCGATTCAAACATTGTAAACTTTAAGTGTGCAAAATTTCAAGTTCCTAACTTGAAGCATTCGAGCAATAATTGTGAAAACGTGTTTTAAGGACTCTTGTTTGGGAGGTACCCGAAGGAGTGGAATGATATCGCCCATTAACGAACTTAGCCTTACTTTTTCTATTTTACAAGTTGTGACAAAATTTCAACTTCCTAGGTCAACGCGTTCTTGAGTTATCGTGTGAACGGACGGACGGACTGCAAGCGGATTTGGGGGTTTTGGCCACAAATAAGAATAAAATACTATATAACTTTTCTTCGTCCGAGGCTCGGTTCTATGCGTTACAAACTTTTCGGGCTGGATTAAACTTATAATACTCTATATGTTCATCTAGAGTATAAAAATCAATTGAATTCTTATCTAGATATGTACATGATACATCTAAGCTGTTATTGTTTTGTTTTTTACTACAAAAGTATCAATCTTCTTTTTTTTTAAGTCAAACCGTATTATATCGAATATGTATATGTTATTGACGTTGAATCTGTGTTCATTAGAAAAACAGATAATTGATTTCTAAATATGACTTTTTTTGTAATAAAAATATCTTAATATTATTTTTATCAATTTTTTTAATTTGTCTAAAGACCAGCAACAAATTTAAATCCCGGTCACCAAAATTCTAAAATTCTACTTCGAAAAATTCATATCTACTTCGATTTTTCCGCCTAACCTACTTCGAATTTAAAGAGTTTAAGTGGTAGCCCTGTGTATAACACGTTGATCTGAGCGTTTATCTTCTGCCAACGCGCGTACGTTATATGTTTAAGGGTTGACTAATAAAGTTTGCGGAAAGTAACATTTTTTATGAGGGCAGTGGAGCATGAATGTGGATGGGATAAGAATTTTTCTAAAAAATCACGTCTCATATTTCAAGAACAGTGTGAGATAGATTCTTCAATTTTTACCAGTAGTATGCCTAATAGACCAGTAATATTTTTTTTGAGGATGATGGTGTTAAGGACCAACTAGCACACAAACTTCGCATTTATTAATTTTTTTATTTTCCGGAGGCTATAACGATAAAACTTCGGTAAGACTGTTGAGCGCAGGTTGTAAAATTTTAAAATCGATAAGGCTTCCGTAAGACTTGCGAGCGGAGATTGAACTATCAATAACTAAGGTAATACCCTCTAGAAAGCCTTATGGAAATACCAACAGTCTTATGGAGAATTGTGGACTTTTAACTTAAAGCTTCCGTAAGACTAGCGAGGGAAGGTTTCGAAGCGAGCTTCGCTCGACATGTGTAATTCCAAGTGATTCGGCTTTAACCCTATTACAAGAATGTTTCAGATTGGCCTATTGTGCAGCGTAGCGGATTTATGTGTAAGGGACCTTGGCTCAAATCCGAGAGTGTGCAACGTTAATTCGCATTTAAAAAAATTGTGAAAATAATTTGTCAGTTTTTTTTCTTCCGTACTTCCAAAGCAAGAATAGCTTCGATAAGGCCTTATACCAACTGTTGGTGCTTGGCTGTTACTGTTGAAACAAGGGGAAATGTACGCCAGATTAGTTCGGTAAGACCTTATCGAATCTTTATCGAGGTACCTTAAATTGAGACACTCTTTTAACGGTTGTAAATTATGAAATTCTCTATTCGATGAACATGGAATAAGTACATGATTGTGTTCCGGCGCTACCGATCTACGGTAAGACCTTATCGAAGCTTTATCGAGGTACCTTAAATTGAGACACTCTTTAAACTCTTTAAATTCTCTATTCGATGAACATGGAACAAGTATGAAAATGATTGCTTTCCGGCGCTACCGATCTTCCACTTATCGTGTAGCGCACCTTCTTGCTCGCTTCTACGCCGACCGGGAGACTCCGATTCCAGCGGATCAACCTGTAAGGAAAAGCTAAGAAAATGGGGTCCAGTTTTACCTGCGACTTTAACGAGCCGCCGCTGCCGTAACTGCCGTCCGTACCCTCGAAAATTCCGCGACCACGCAACCTTTGTTTTCAGTTTTCCCTTCCTTCGTTTCTTGACAAAATACGTCCGGTATCTTTGAGACATAAGACAGATCTCGTATTGAGTAAACATGTCCAAAGCTTGTGACAGGCGCAAGGTTTATGAGCTATCTTCGAGTGACGTTTCTTAATCGTTTGCATAAATAAAGAGTTCGCGCGGGCAGACTCTACCGGTTGTTTTGAACTTCCTCGGTTATCGTCGGCCATTTCGCTCCAACACGTCTCGAATGAGAAATTTCTTCCAAAGTTTTAAACTTTGAAGGGAACAGGAAGGTGAACTCGCTATTCGTTTTCCTTGAAAGCTTGAGCCGGTCCGGAGCTCCCGGAATTCACCTACGAAAACATAGCTCGTGAGAACCGTGGCCGGACTGATGTTATATTTTGAGAGAAAAAATGTTCCACAGTATTGCTCAGTTTTTAAATGAAAATGCGAAGTTTGATTGCTAGTTGGGCCTCTACGTCAAAAATAATGTTCTACTAGTGGACTATTATACCTACTTCCGGTAAAAAATTGAAGAATCTATCTCACACTGTTCTTGAAATATGAGACGTGATTTTTTTTAGAATTATACACAAATCGAATTTTATTTGTCTAATGCAATTACTTCGTGAAAAACTGGAATCTAAAATTGTTAAGCCCCAACCCCCGTACGCCACTGCCACAATCAAAAATTTGTTTCCTATCTATTCGCCTAGTACACCTACAATAAAAGACTCATCCCCCAACCACCATCCTCCATCTTCCAGCCTAAATCATTCATCCACTATTCTCCATCCATCGTCCAACTTTATCATTTAGTAATAGGAAGGCATAACTAAGACACCCGAAAAATAATAAAGTTTTGCCCAGACCACTGGTAGATTTTTTTTCTGCGGTGTTATACTAACGACCTCCAAATAATTTAGTCAGGAAGCCCATACAACGTTTTCCATTAGATTCATAATGAACGACCTGATGAGTTCATCACTTCTTGACTACTAACGTACATTTCCATGTGCATGCTTAAAAATTACTAGGGCCCGGTTTCACAGTCGAAGTTTAAACCAAAAATTTTCTTTAAACTTAGGATCAAACGAATAATACGTTTCACAGATGTTGTACGGTAGAATTTCTTCCGTTTATAAAGGGTTTTCCAATAAGGACTTGACAACTTTGAATTTAATTTGTGAACGCACCCTTTCACTAATCATCGAACTGTCACTGTCAATTTATTCAGTAAACTTAACATTTTTATCATGGTAAAGTACACGAAGGAACAACGTCTGCAAATTAAATTATATTATTTTGAAAAAAAGTTGTCAAGTCCTTATTGGAAAACCCTTTAGCTCGGATTAATGCTTTTGACAGTCAGTCGATTCTACACTAATCAAAGTAACCGTGATTGTCAATAACTCCAAATTTTGAATATTACAACGAAATAAAATGACAGAAAACGCAGGGTGTACCAATGTAAAAAAGTTTAACTCATTTAAATTAGTTTGATTGCGAATTTCAGGTTAGTTAATCATAGGATACTTATTTACCGTGAAACCGAGTCAAGTTTAAAGTGCAGATTATTCTTAAGTTTAAGTTTAACTAAACTTAGGTTCAAATTTCTACTGTGAAACTGGCCCTAAGATATACATTTTTTGAAAAAGCAATGATTAAATATTTAGCACATCTATATAGTATAGTTACTATACTTACTTGCTTCCATTTTCTTCAGTGGTTATGTAAGCCGAGGAAACAATAATAGTGCAATGAAAAAATAAAAGAAATATGTAAATTCGCTTCACATTAGTCCGATGGCAATTTTAAGTTTTAAGATAAAGCATCTCGAATTATCGTGCAATGTGCAACGTGCAGAATCACGAGTTCTGTTGACTTTCGTATGTAGAATCCGAATGAATGAGAGATTTTTGCCACTAATAACCTACCGAAGAGCAATAATGATTTCCAAGCATTGCAAATTTCTCGGCTTGAATATAATATAATAGTGACTTCGGAGTACAAATACATATGTATTTTATACTGTTTAAACTCTATTATCCGACCAAGAGAGGTATTGATTTTCAGAGGCGAAAAGGGCGATGGATCGGTCATTTCTTGATCAAAACCTCTCAAAATTCAAAAGAAAGGCGTAGAGTGGGTCGTCCAAGAAACATACAGAGATGAACTATCCAGAAGAAAATACGAGAAGTTTATAAGTCCGGCGAGAGGTAATGGCTATCATAATCGCCCATAACACGACTTTCGAAAGAGAACTGTTGCTGCCCTATGACCCATCGGGAGTCACACTGAAACTGAACATATGTGCATATCTACGACATACGAAACGGATAAAAAGTCTGCGAAATGTTGGTAAATTGCAGTTCTTTGAATAACATAATTTTGCGAAACTATCGACTTGATTGACAATATCAGTCGAAGAACCATTTTTTTACTTCGATTACCGGAAAACTAAAAAAAAAAATTCTAAATTCGCAAAATATTAAATTCCAATGTAAAAGACAACAATGCAAACAAACTTCCCCTTTTACTGTCTCCAAAAAAAATCGCATTCGGCAGTTTTGTAAACAGGGTAGGGTAGCTAGGCAGTTTGCAAAAGCTTTTTTCAATAGCTGTGTTTTTTATTCCCGGTTAACCATAAAGCTCGAAAAAATTGCACGGCAAAACAACAACAGTGCGGTTACCAACAGTTCAAGCACGGTTCATTCGACCGGAGCTTCGGGTAAGAAAAATTATAGTTACGATATTTAAAGCTTCGCCGCTTGGTGCTCTACAACAGATGGCGCGGATCAATAAAATTTTTAGCTATCGCGAATTTCGCCGAAATGTCTCCGAGAATCGGTGGGCATTTGTCTCCATACGTCGTATCGAGACAAATGCGCACCGATCGTATCGGATACGTGTATTTTTTTCATACAACGTCTCGGAGATTCTCGCAGACAGAGCGACATGTCTCCGAGAAATCTGCGAGATTCTCGCAGATTTTACCAACTGGGTACTAGATTTTTACACATTGACAAGCGAAAATGGTATGAAGTTTGAATATCGTAAACTGGTAACCGCGAGCGTTTTTTATTTGAGCTTTTCAACCGGGAATAAAAAACAAAGCTAATATCGCTGATCTGTGTAACCAAAGTAAAAGCTTTTTCGTTCGTTTTTAATGACTTGAGACATCTTATAGATTCTATTGTCTTTGATATTAAATATTTAAAAGCCATGTCTTTGAAACCACTAACTGTTCTCTGATCTCTAATTTGTTTTGGAATACTATTCCAAATTATTAAGCCATGCACCAAAAACAGTTCATAGCTTTGCCTGCAAGCATGGTTGAATAAGATGCTGGGTTCTAGCGGATGTAGCAAATTGGAGCTTCAAAAAAAGGTATTCAGGAACCATTTTATTTACAACTTTAAACATCATTAATGCAAGTTGTGAGGACGTAAATTTGGGGACAAATTTCCGCACACAAAACTTGGCATAGAACATGGAAAGAAGCTTAGAACTAAGACAATAGCAATTAAGACTTAGAACCAGTGATCCCACACTACTCCGATTGGAGTAGATCTACTCCTTTTCTGTGCTCTAAATCATCTACTCCGGAGTTAGCAAAATATACTCCTTTTTCTGCCATTTGAAATTTTGGTACAAGACATTTTCGTTTGTCATGGCAATACAGCCGCCACTCTAATTCTTCACACAGGCGGTAGCAGACAGGTCATTTTTCTGCTTGCATTATTTGCCAAACAATTTGAACCACAGTATAAAATTATAAAAAAACGTATTTTCTTTCATATGGATATGCCTACTCCCTTGTTGCTTAACTCTACTACTATTTTTGATTTGCTACTCTTCTTTCTCGTCGGGTGGGATCACTGCGTAGAACTAAGACAAAATGAAGTAAAGCATAGAACAATGAATTACAAAATAACAACGATTAAGAATCATGAAGAAACTACATCTGATTAAACTAGCATCTAACTAATATGAAATCGGAAATGTGATAACGTAGATATTAAGAATTAAATTAATAAAGTGAAGTATATCTAAAAAGAAATGTTTTGTAACGAAACTGGCACCCGCTGAGTTTACCCCGGAATCGAGTCATTACATATTGATATTTTATATAGTTAAAAATTGTTACATTTAAAATTGCATAGCTATATGAGGATATATGTTCCCCTCTTCAAATATTAAATATATATCTAGCATCTCGCATCATGAATTATAGGCAACTTTTATTTTATGATTAGATTTACTATCCGTAAGTCCAGTAACGCATACAAAATAAGTAATTACAGGAAGAATCAATGATTGTAACAAAAGTTTTCTAGTGTTTATCGGGATAAAATGTGATAAGCTATTAAGTGTTCTTAAGGGCTCATATAACCCTGAACGCCATGAAAATCTAGTAAATTTGAAAAATTATTATGCAGGTTTTATGGTGATACATTTCATATTGGTATATTCAACTATAGAATGAAAAAAAAATTTTGTTGGTTTTTAATATTAACATTGTTTTTTCCTGGTATAAATGGACTACTTATGAAAACCATGACGCCTGCTGGTCGGCATCATAACTTCACTAAAAATAATTCAATTTGCAAAAATGAAAAAGAATCTTGTAAAAGAATGTAGTAGTTATAGTCTATCGGAGAGAATTTTTATTTTTTTTTAAAAATAAATAATTTACAGTATTTCAAACTTTAGTAATCAGTTTTTTTAAGAAAAACTTGAGTTTAATAATTTATAAAAAAAAGTTCCAAGCAAAAAATTAAAAAAAGCTCTCGATAGACTATAGAGAAAACAGTTATCAAAATTTAAAAAAATAAAGTTGAAAAATATTGAAAACTGACTGAGTTATATGTCTAAAAACATAGTTTCAAAAAAATGGGTTTAAAGTTTTTGATAGGTAAAACGTTAACTTACGGCTAGTATCCCACTCTAGCTTCATACTGTACGCTTTTTTCCTCTTTTATCTTTGGGTTTTTCACAGATGGTCCTATGAATGACCTTGTTTTCTATGATACTCGGCTTTTGTGAATAAATATATGCTAAACGCTGCTGTTGAGAGTGGCGCGGCAAATAGCCAGGAAGCCGCTTTAAACATTTAGCGCTATAACTTTGTAGTGAAGTGGATTTTTCTAAATTCAAATTTTTTTATAGTTCTTGAAAGTATAAGACATGAAAATTTGTAAAAAAAAAATCGATTTTCAGGGTGATATGAGCCCTTAAAACACCGTATACCTTTCCAGTGCAGTAACAATTACCCCAAGGTTTTTAATTTTTTTTTCGTATGTAATTGCTACTTGTTGGATGTATATTTTGGGGAAAAGATCAGTATTAAAATATCTGGAATCAATGACGATAGTGTGGCGTAGTTACACAAAACACTTTGGCTATTTCAACTACACTTTACTTTACATAAAAACACCTAACACTTATACATAAACAAAGTACACTCAAATGTAAATTAAAAAAAAAATTAAATTAAAAAATGTCTGTTGTAGAAAATTTAAAAATAAATCAAGTTGTATCACTTAAAATGTTTTCATGTTTTTAACATTATTAAACTAAAAATAATAATAATTTAATATATAAAAAAAAATATTATGTTTTATTAAAATATAATGTGTTTAATTCAATTGTAAAAATTGATTTATTAAAATCTTTAAAATATTTAGTGAAGCTAAAAGATTTGCAAATAGCTTTACAATAGCTATCATTCTCATGAGCTCATTTCGAAATATTTCCCAAGTCTTTGTTCAGTTTACTTATGGCATCATCTATTTCGCAGGTCTTCATATCTATTAGTAATTGAAAATCATCTGCATATAAAGATAAGTTGCTGAATTCAATACAGTTTCCTATATCATTAAGATAAAGAGAGAAGAGAAGTGGTCCAAGTATGGATCCTTGCGGGACTCCTGCATTCAAAACAATCACGTCTGAATTAACATCGCCTATATTTACTAATTGCTTTCTATCTCGAAGGTATGACCATATCATTTTTATTCCAATACTTGAAAAATTATACTCACTAACAAGTTTCGATAATAATTTACCATGATTTATTGAGTTAAAAGCCTTCGAAAAGTCAAGCAACAATGTTAATTAATGCTGTTTCCGTGCTGTGTTCGGATCGAAACCCAGATTGTCTACTATCTAAGAGATTATTTGACCGGCTATATGTATTAATTTGATCAAAAAGAATTCTTTCTAGAATTTTGGAGAGAACAGGGAGCATGCTAATCGGTCTGTAGTCTTCTACCGTCTTAGCATTACTAGCTTTAGGTATGGGAATAACCTTTGCACTCTTTCATTGTTCCGGAAAACTTGATGTTGTTATTGCAGTATTTTTCAAATACAAGAGGATAGTAATAATTCTTGGAAATAAAATTTTTAGAAATTTCAAATTCAAATTATCTAATCTCACCGCATTGCTTTTTAATTTACTGAAAGCTATTATCATATCATTAAGTGTTGCATTTTGAAATACAAAGCCATCATTGCCAATTGGTATATTATCCGTATTCACGTGAAATGAGATAACTTGCTGACTGCTACCAAAAGAGTTGTTTAGAAAATTTGGTTCAAGCGAACAGCTTTTTTCTGCTTTAGAAAATCCGACGTTTTTCGTTTTCCATAATTTCTTAGTTGGCTGACTAGAGTCCAATTTTTTAGAATAATAAGAAACTTTGGCTTTCTTAATTGCAGCTGTAGTTTTGTTTCGCAGTGCCTTATAGTTGTCAAAATTCGATGAAGTTTTATTTCGACGCAACAAGTAGTACGAAAAATCTCTATCAGCCATTAATTTAAAAATATAATTATTCAGCCTTGGTGCATCAGATACAATATTGACAGTTTTAATAGGTACAAAGGATTTAAAGAGTCTATGTTAACCACATCATTAAAATAATTAACTTGACGTTCGCAGCCATTAGTTGTATAAATTGGGCTCCAGTCTATGAGTTCAACGTTCATTTGAAGTGCATCAATATTAATGGAATTGTAATCATAGAAAGTATAACGTACCTTAGACTTGAACTTACAACAATCAAAAGACGCATATACCGCATCATGATCACTAATATGTATGTGGTATGGAGATATTTCCAGAATCTAGTACAAGATCTGGTTTATTAGTTAAAATCAAATCAATCAATGTTTCGCTATCAGTTGTAAGTCGAGTAGGTTTAATTAAATTAATAATGCTAAATTTAATACCCTCCATGAAATTTTCAAATTTTGTAGTCTCAAAGCTGGTAGACAACATGTCTATGTTAAAGTTGCCAAGCATAATGTTCATTGGAGCCACACTACAAAAATCAGTCAGTTCATTGAAAACCTGATTTAATTTATCAGCTCGAACTGTCTGTGGTTTATAAACAGAACCTATAACAATTTTTAATCCGTTGTTGATTGTTTCCAGAAACATGTACTCAACTTCTCCAGCAATCGCAGCAGATGATTTAACAATTTTGACGTGAGTACCCTTTCTTATGTAAACTCCAACACCGCCACATCCTTTATAATATAATCAATGGCGCAACAGCCCAAATCGGGCCTAGGCCTTGAAGTAATGCTAGAGTTACTTCATTGCGAGACCAACGGAACACTAGGAGGTGAAGTGGTCAGCTACACGCTCGTCCGTGATTATTACCCCCTTTTTAACTCAGGTACTCATTTACAGCTGAGTGAACTGGTAGTCCGGCACCCAGTCCCATTTTCGAAAATTACTTGTCGCCAAGCAGATTCGAACCTGGTACCAGGTGCACCGAAGGCAAGTGTTCTAGCCACTAAGCCACTCAGACTCAGCCACATCTTTTATAGATTCTATCATTTCTATAAAAACTATAATTATTTACTTAATTATTATTAGTTACTTATATTATCTTTGAGCCAGGTCTCTGTTACACAGATTGCATCAAAATCATAGCCAGTCAGCAGAGAACGAATATCAGAAAAAAATAAAGGAAATATAGTTAACACAAATTTAAAAAAAGGAGTGGACCAAGGTGTGATCCTTGTGAATACGTGACAACCTTTGTAATACAAAGGTTGTCACGTATCCACCTTAAAAAACTGCGGGAAACATCCAGATTAGCTAGTTTCGTAATAAGTAAACAATGATCCGCTTTATGCCTTTGAGGGATCTGTGTAAACGCCATGCAGCTGTGAATGCTTATCCATTGCACGATGAATAGTCTAGATGTAAGGTAAAAGATATCAATGTGGGTTTGATTAGGTGGAAATCAGAAAACAACTCCACAATACTGGATGGATCGTATGCAGTTTTGTCGTTAGCATACATTTATTTATTTCAGTTTCATCAAAAAAAGCTGATTCTTACAGATAAATTTAGTAATTATTACAAAAAAAAAGCGATAATTAACTAGAACAAATTACATAGAATATTTAATTATTTTATTCAAAGCTGACATCAGCTGTGTCACGCTCACGTCAAAATCAATATCATGATAAAAACGGTTAACAAGACGTGAAATGGATGTGATCGGTTTATGTTGCCCATAGTTAGTCCGATTATATGAAATGTTTAGTAGTGCATACCAGGTATGCAAGTATGAAACCGGAATTTTTTTATGAAAAATAGACCTTTATTCTACAAAAGTGTTACAACATATTTCATTCGAAGTATTGCCCATCGCTAGCTATACATTTTGCCCATCTCTCTGACAAGTTATGTATGCCACGCCAAAAAAAAAGTTGTTCTTTTGAGGCAAACCAGTCATCGAGCCATTTTTGGACATTTTCGTAGGAAGTGAAGCGCTGCTCAGCAAGTGCGTGTCCCATCGATGCAAACAAATGGTACTCAGACGGAGCCAAGTCTGGTGAGTAAGCCGCATAGGAAAGAATTTCCCACACAGAGCATTGTCTTCCGTCCATAGCGATTTGGTGTTACAGTCGAGGTCGATGGTTCGCTTGGAAATTTTTTCCGCTTCGAATTCTCAAAATAAATCCACTTTTCATCGCCAGTCACAATTTGATGGAGAAATGACTTTCTTTGGTATCTGGCGAGCAAAATTTCGAAAGTGGTTTTTCGGTTTTCCTGCTGTCTTGCATTGAGTTCGTGTGGAACCCATTTCCTCATCTTCTGGACTTTTCCCATGGCTCTCAAACGTATGGCGACGGCTACTGTGTTACGTTAACCGATCTGCCAGTTGTTGTTGCATTTGAGCGTCGTCCTCATCCAACAATGCGTCTTCAAACTTTTTCGGTGGTTTTCCACGTTCTTCGGTTCTCACGTCAAAATTTCCAGTTTTGAATTTTTTAAATCACTCAAAGCACTGTGATTTACCAAGAGCATGATCAGCGTAAGCATTCGATGCGATTCAACAGCAGTTTTTTTAAATGGTAGCAGAAAATAAATGCTGTCCGCATATCGTCGTTCCCAGGCACAAAAGTTGACATGTTCAACGCTCGTCAAAACTACACTGTTGCATGAAATCGGTATTGCTGGGTATTTTATATCTTTATCAGATATCCAAACAACAAAGTGGCGTCCATGGTTCGGTTTGACAGTTACTACTTTAACAGCTAGAGCCCTCTATGAGTGAATTCCGGTTTCATACTTGCATACCTGGGCTCTGTTCAAGATTTCTGCTATAGCTGCTTCGAAAGCATAGCATAGCAAGACTGTAGCAGCTGTCAAATTCAGCCATAGCATGAAATAGCTTCTTCGGTTTTTGAACAGCCAAAAGCAGCTTGTATAGCTTACAACAGCTGTTCGACACATACATACGCAACTAACGTTCCATATGACATATATATTAATAAAAAAAAGTGAAAATGAGCACTACCAGTAGTGTCCTTAAATTTTTCACTTTTTCTATTGTTAATAAAACATTATTTTCTATTTTAAACATTCAAAATGTCGTTGAGACGAAACTGACAGCGGCACACACATATGCATATTGCAATAGCCGCTTTCTAGCTACAGTCCGGAGTACGAGCAAGAAAAAGCAGCTATGGAAGCAGCTTTTTAAAAATCTTGAACAGATCTAGTGTCAAATAGCAAGCACGAAAAAGCAGCTTTTTGGTTACATTGAACACACAAAAGCATAAAAACGCAGCTAATAGCAGCTATAGCAGAAATCTTGAACACACCCCTGGTAGTCTCTAAAAAGTACGACCCGGAATACGGAAAAAAAATTTCTTGTAACAATATCGGAGCATCAATTCCTCCAGTGATAATGTTAAACGGAAAGACAGTACCGAGAACTTTCCTTTTGGTATCAAGCGAATCGAGACATCGAAGATTAAGGTCGTTTCTCAATTCCTTGCTTCATCTACGTCTACGTCTATGTTGACGTCACAGCATAGCATTGCCATTATAACAGTTTAGAAAAAGCTCGGATAAACTGTCAAAATGGATCAGCTGATGCTTATTTGACACTTCAAATATCAAAAATTAATTAAATTCCACAGAAAAATTTGAATTTTTTTACGTTTGCTTAGATTGACTGATAGTCAAGATACGAACCGAAAATGAATTTAGACACAGTTTTGCTCCATCTGACGTAATAACTGTTATAACTAGACGTAGACCACAGACAATATAATAACCAGATGACGAATGCCATGTTGGAAATATGTACCCATTTTCAAAAAATAGCTGTCGTTAAAACGCCAGCTAAAAAGCTTCATTATCGTGGTTTGAATCTAAAGTAAAAGTTCCTTCCCTGTAAATATGAATGATATAGAAAACGCTTACCTGAAACCGAGAAAACAAAAGAAAGATCAATAAGCAACGCACATATATATGGTATGTTCATATACGGTATAAATACAAACATAATGACATTAGGTATGCAATGTACCTGCATGTACTGAGATATTTTCAAATGGAATCAGGTTTTAATGATTCTACACGAAGAGGTGAATTAAGTCCTATGTGCCGGGTCAGAAATAAAAATAGTTTTTTAACTAAATTACTTTTAAATGAATCCTAGAATATGTATGTAAAAGGATTTTTCCGAATTCGAAGTCGTTGTAAAGTAATAACCGTATAATGGGGCAATTGTTCGGAGCTCACCCGGCCCACCACCGATCTAAGAACTCAAAACCTGATTTTTTTTTAGAAAAATGATTGATTGAGAAAAACTACTAAACGGATTGCACTGTAATTTTAATAACATATAGTATTTAGAGGATACCTAGTCAAAAATGGTAACAATATCTTAGCGATATGTGTTAAACTTTTTTCATCGAATACAAATTTTCAAAGTTAGGTCTATTTATTTTTTTTTTTTTATTTTTTTCCAAATTACTTTATTATTGTTTTAATAAAAGATTGCTATCAATTTAAAAAAAAAAAAAAATACAGTGAAATAGTAATCTACACATTCCAACCTACGCATCTCAGAATTGAACACGTTCCGAACTTTCCGAAAAATAATTAAGTTGCGACCAGACTGTTGGCAAATTTGTTTTACTTAATTCTGGTACCAGTTATAGCCACAGGCCTATAGATAAGGTTTCAGGTAAGGATGATAAATAAAGTGTAAGACTCTGGTCAGAACTGACCTGCTATAGCTAGTTTTCTTGCTATCGAATGAAAAATATTTGGAAGGGAAAATTAATTTTAAAATTAAATGAGAATATGGAAAATACCTTAAATACGGATTACCTACATTTCACATGATACCTGTAAAACTTCCATTCATAAGTTACTAGACCCAACATTTTTTAAGAATGAACATGAAATCGTTTAAATCTCTTAGGAAAACCCTGAAGACTTCTAAATGTTACCTTCGACCAACTAGAAACACCCGACAGTTTTTAGAGGAAAGGATGTTAAATAAAGTGCAAAACTCAGGTCAGAACTGACCTGCTATATATCTTACTATTGAATGAAAAATATTTCGAAGGGAAAATTTATTTTGAAATTAAATGAGAATATTAAATAAGGCTTACCTAAATTTCACATGATACCGTTAAAACTTCCTTTCATAAGTTGTTACTAGTTGAGACTTTAAAACGGAGCTGACCAAGTCACATCAAAATTTATGCGAATTTTTTATTGGTGGAAGATATTACTCTTTGGTAGCTGTGATACTACGTATTGTGAAAGTGTCTTTATAAATTATAATTATATTCAAAGTTTTACAAAATTTTATAAAACTTAACGATACAATTCAGTGGTAAGTTAATTTTAAATTATTTTAGATTTAATTATTTAATATTTCAAATAACTTTGTGTTTAAAAAATTAAAGTTTTAATAATTTTTGTAGAAGTTTTTTATTGATCTATGTTAACAGGTTTTACTTTATTTGTAGGTTTTCAGGCATCATCGCACCCCAGAATTAGATAATTTGATTATCGAGCTTACAGTTTGAAGCTTCCAGGGTTCGTGCATTAGATAAAATTCTATTGCAAATGCTTACTTCGTCATCTTCAATGTAGAGGGACGACAAATTTGGGCATGTCACAAGATTTCCTATGTCGATTCGTCATCTGGTATTTTCTGTGCGTAGACTCAAGCAAGGAATTGAGAAATGACCTAAGACGCTCAGAATAGGGAGGAAGATTTTTTGTTACTAGTTTTTCATGGTAAGCTACCATTGAAGCTATTAATATTCAGAGTTAGTTGTTTTTTCCGGTGTCAGTGGAGTGAAACTCCAACACGAAATCCCCGACTGTTGATTAATCGCCGTCCCTGAGGTCATGACAAATTTGGAAAGAACTTCACTGGAGAGGCCAGTTTTTCATAAGATTGTGTTGGACTAGGTCCGAAGGAGCTGTTTCGTCATCGGAAGGCATAGACTCGTCAGAGGGTGTATTCTAGCCAACTATCCGAAACACCCTGACAGCTGGTGGAACTGCTGAGGCAAATTCTATATAGCAACACCGTAATCCAAATTCATTTCCATGAATCATGTACTGGGTAAATAGCCGACATCTATCTATCATAGGCGGAAAGAATATGCGTGACAGGCGAGAAGTGATTTCACGAAATCGCTTTTTCTCACCAGTTGCTCAATTTTGTGGCAGAATGGCAGTAGGCGGGAAATTAATAGGCGAGACGTCAGTGCACAAAATCGCTAAACTATCGATTTTCGTTTTTGGACGGTATTTTGGGTGACTCGCCCTGTACAAAATCCCGGTACAGGTAGAAAAATTTAATCCTTTTAGGCCAGCCACTTGGCAAAACAAGTAAACGCGGTACGATGCAGGGACATCGGAAGAAATTACATGAACGGGGTTTGAAGTCAGTTGAAATTTCGGGATGTATCAATAGGTCGAAAAATACGGCAGCCACATAGGTAAGGAAGTTATAGCGGCGGCAAATTGGTGACCCGGGTCAGTTAGATCGGGTCACATCAGTGACCCGTTTTTCCCATCTCTATTCTAGATTGCATTGGAATTGAATATTTTACGACTTTAGAAAATTATTAGGATTTTTTTTTTAATTTGCCGATAATCGAAGTAAAGAAAATGGTTATTCGACTAATATTGTCAATCAACTCGATAGTTTCGCCAAATTACGTTAATCTAAGAACTGCAATTTACAAACATTTCGCAGTATCACTTTTTATCTGTTTTGTATGTCATAGGTATGCACATATGTGTATTTTATTCTGTATTGTCCTTTTGAATTTTGAGAGGTTTTGATCAAGAAATGACCGATCCATTGCCCTTTCGCCTCTGAAAAGCAATACCTATATTGGTCTATTCGGATAATAGAGTTTAGACAGTATATATGTATATATGTATTTGTACTCCGAAGTAAATCAGTATTATAAGTTTAATTAAAGCCGAGAAATTCGCAATGCTTGTAAATTATTATTGCTCTTCGGTAGTTTATTATTGGCAAAAATCTCTCATTCATTCGGATTCTACATACGGAAGCCAACCGAACTCGTGATTCAGCACATTGCAAGATAATTCGAGAACGCTTTATCTTAAAACTTAAAATTGCCATCGGACGAATGTGAAGCGAATTTACATATTTCTTTTATTTTTATATTGCACTATTATTATTGTTTCATCGGCTTACATAGCCGCTGAAGATAATGGAAGAATTCTTGCTTGTTCAAAAAATTTATATCTAAGTAATTTTTGACCATACATATGTATGTGGAATGGTGTATTCCGGCAATGGAAATGTTCGTTGGTAGTCAAGAAGTGATGTACTCATCATGTCGTTCAATATAAATCTAATGAAGAACGTTGTATGAGCTTCCGGACTAAATTACTCAAAGGTCGCTGGTATAACACCAAAGAAAAAAATATACCAAGACGTTAAAACCGGTGACTCTGTAGGGTCGATTAATATCTATACTGACGGTTCTAAGATGGAGGACGGAGTGGGCGCAGCCGTGCACTCACTTGATCTTCCAACAAACTCTTGCTACAGGCTGCCGGATAATTGCAGTATTTTCCAAGCGGAGGTACTGGCGGTTCAGAAGGCGGCGGAATTAGCTCACAAATCGCGGAAAAGGGATAATGCTGTTTTTATCTATACAGATAGCGAAGCAGCCTTAATGGCCTTGCAGTCCTGCACTATCAAATCCAAGGCAGTACTAAACTGTCAACGCGCTTTACAGGAACTGTGCTCAAATAGGAAAGTGGAACTCTGTTGGTTTCCATGGCACAGTGGTATTTTAGGAAATGAACTCGCGGATGATCTTGCCAAAAAAGGTGCTAACCTTGGACAAGAACTAAACCCTTGTTAGCGCTACCAAGGGCGCAATGCGCAACTTTATCTAAAAGTGGTATAAGTCCATTTTTTCATACATATATTGAGTTTTACGTTAGAAATAATTTAAAAATATTGGTACACGTTAATATAATTCGGATGATGCGCTAACACTATAAACCTGTTAAATTTTATTATGCAATAATAATTATTAAATTTTTTTAAAGAGAATAAACGATTTTTTTGCTCCAAATAGACTTAACATATCTGTGGTCAAAGGGAATAACTTGGTGAGTCGAAAAGTATTATAGTAAAAAAGGGTAAGTCATCTCCCAAGCCTTATACACTGTACGCACTGTGAAGAAGCTATTGTTATACATATGTTATTTGATCACTGAGATTTAAAATTTTTATTTTACTCACTTTAGTGCAATTCGAACCGCCATGACGGTTCCGTTCAACAGTTTTCTTACACGTCAACGGGAAAAGGTTTTTTTAATCCCTTTAGCCCTGTAGCTGTCGGGATGCGCAAAAGGTAGTTGGAAAATAAAGATTATTTGCTGAACATGACATAATGTTTTTATTATATAGTTGTATGTTCCAAATTTCAAAAATTTTGGTTGATCAAATTTTAGTTTATAAAGCACCGATTTCACAGTGCGAGCACTACTATGAAACAGTGATACCAGTTGAGCGAAAGCTTAAGTAGAATTTGAAGCTTAAGCTCGCACTGTGAAACCAAACCAAGGTAATTTAAAAATAGGGAAAATTTTTATCACAATCACTTTTTCGCTTGTGCGTTGGACCGTATTTTTCCCTAATTTTTATTTATTTATCTAAAACATGAAAATCTTTTTCATATTCGGAAAAGTTTCAAAAAACGTACTATACGTACATTCTAACGAAGAAGTAAAACTATTATTTCCTCTATTTCATAACAATAAAAACACTGAATGTGAAATTTTTGATGGTTGTTTTTTGGCGTCAGAGGAGTTTCTGGTGTGAAACTCCAACGCGAAAGCCCGACTAGGATCCATCGCTATCCAGGCTACTGCCAATGTTGAGTTCATGCCATCCGATGAAAAAACAGCTGCTTTGAACCTAGTTTAACACAGTTCATAGCTTCTCCTGTGAGGGTTTTTCAAATCACATGTCATCATTGGCAGTAGTCACGACCGCGATTGATCCCATTCTGGATTTCGTGTTGGTGTTTCGAACCGTAAAGTCCTTTGATGGCGAAAAACAATCAAAAAACTCTTTTAATAAAACAACGATTTTAGCAGAATCGTCGTAAAAGTTTTACTGCTTAATTTTCGCCAAAAATTTTCTCTACGAAAAAATATTTTCCTCTGCTAAATATAGCAGAATTTCTACTAAAATTGGATCCTACCTTACACGGTGAGAGATTGTTTATGAATATTGTAGTGAATTCCGTTCCAAATTCCACATACACGCAGAAGGAAGATGTTTTGCCAAAAAAAAAACTTAACATTTTTCGAAAAACTATTCACGACACAGTTTAAAACATTCGCATTCGCACCAAAAATGATGCAACAATGGGTTGAAAAAAAGGCCAGCAAAAAAGAGGAATTTTTTCCATAGAAAACAAAAAACCGTTCTCGACCGAACATACGAAACAACCGTGCTGTCGTGTCACAAAAAATGGTCATATCATCGCATTGTTGGAATGACCACTGGATCTTCAACAAATATTGTTAGACTGAGCCATTGATATTGAAAATGGAATAAGTCACTTTTTTTAAAAAAAAATTGATGTGACACTGTGGCGATGTCTTATACAACACGGAGCAACTTTCTGAGAATCTATTGATGCAATTGTTTCATCACATATTTAACAAATACAAGTAAATTTTCTCGAAGGTTGGCATGAATATAAAACACAAACCCTTAAGCATGTCGATTTAAAAACGAAAGTGACTTATTCTACTTTCAAAATAAATGGCTCATTTGTACATAGTCGCATCGCATATGAAAATTTTTCCAATTAACATTTGCAATTTTCGACAATAGCTGTGTTTTTTATTCCCGGTTAACCATAAAGCTCGACAAAATAGCATGGCAAAACAACAACAGTGCGGTTACGGTAACCGCACTGTTGTTGTTTTGCCGTGCAATTTTGTCGAGCGTTACGGTAACCGCACTGTTGTTGTTTTGCCGTGCAATTTTGTCGAGCTTTATGGTTAACCGGGAATAAAACACAGATAATACGGATTATATCTGGTTCCTCAGTCTGACATTATATGACATCTGTCAACACTCGACTTCGATGAATCGTGCCATGCGCGCGACGATAATCAGTAGAACTTTGTAAAAAGAATGAAGAAACGTTTTCATAACGTTTTTTGCAACGCTAGAATATGAGTATCGTATCTTGCAAATCCGCTCTTCTAGGATTCTATCAATACTTATTATACATACTTTTCATGTATAAAATTTCTTGTACTGTCAGAATTTACAAACAAATAATTTTCTCGTGATCGTCTTGTGGGGACCCCCTCGATGTGTGGGGCGCGGCACCGTCGGCCCATACGTTAACCCGGCCCTGCGTAGGGTATTATCCTCGGAAATTTTTAACACATTGGAAGTTCCATAAGGCAGTCACTTAGGTCCGATATTATTCATATTATTTATTAATGACTTGAGTCAAAGACAATATTGACTTGAGTCAAAGACAATAGAATCCATAAGATTTCTCAAGTCATTAAAAACAAACGAAAGAGCTTTTACTTTGGGTACCCAGATCAGCGATATTAAAAAAAGCTTTCACAAACTTCCTAGCTACCCTGTTCGAAAAAATTAACAAAACTGCCGAATGCAGTCGGTAAAAGGGGAAGTTTGTTTGCGTTGTTGCCTTTTTTCACACATTTGCATGTTAATTTGCTGTTCTAGATTTCACTGGAATTGAATATTTTGCGACTTTAGAAAATTTCCGATAGTCGAAGTAAAAAAGTGGTTATTCGACTGATATTGTGGCTCGATAGTTTCGCAAAATTATGTAACATTTCGCAGTATGACTTTTTATCCGTTTGTATGCACATATGTTCAGTTTCAGTGTGACTCCCGATGGGTCACAGGGCAGCAACAGTTCTCTTTCGAAAGTCGTGCTATGGGTGATTATAACAGCCATTACCTCTCTCCTCGTATTTTCTTCTGGATTGTTCATCTGCATATGTTACTTAGACGACCCACTCTACTCCTTCCTTTTGAATTTTGAGAGGTTTTGATCAAGAAATGACCGATCCATTGCCCCTTTCGCCTGTGAAAATCAATACCTATCTTGGTCTATTCGGATAATGGAGTTTAAACAGTATATATATGTGGAATGGTGTATTCCTGCAATGGAAATGTAAGTAAATAAGTGATGAACTCATCATGTCGTTCAATATAAATCTAATGAAGAACGTTGTACGAGCTTCCGGACTAAATTACACGAAGGTCGCTGGTATAACACCGAAGCAAAAAATCTGCCAGTAGTAGGCGAAACTTTATTATTTTTCGGGTGTATTAGTTATGCCTTCCTATTACTAAATGATAAAATTGGGCGATGGATGGAGGATAGAGGATAGTGGATGAAAGATGGAGGATGGAAGATTGATGATGATGGATAGAGGATGGATGATGTTGGCTAGGGGATGGTGGATGGACGAAGGTAGATAGAGGATGGTGGATGGAGGATGGAGAATGGAGGATGGGGGATGGTAGACAGAGGATGGTAGATGATGGATAGAGGATGATGGATGGAGGTTGAATGGATGGAGGATGGTGAATAAAAATCGCGATATGATATTCGCTGTTCGAATACCGGATCACAATAAAATATTGAAACTCAACAAAAAAGATAAGATCTTGAAAAAAAATTAAGAACTGGAAATTCTTCTCGAAACACAAAGTGTCGAAAAGACTAAATACGACGAAAATAAAAAGGTGGAGCATACATTTTATTGTGAGTCTTTTACTGTAAGTGTACTATGCGAATAGATAGGAAACAAATTTTTAAATGTAGCAGTGGTGTACGGGGGTTGGGGCTTAACAATTTTAGATTACAGTTTTTCACGAAGTGATTGCATTAGACAAATAAAATTCGGTTTGTGTATAAGGGTTGACTAATAAAGTTTGCTGAAAGTAACATTGTTTATGGAGTCCACTGGCCCCATAAAAAAAAACATGATTGTGGAGGGGATAAGATTTTTTTTAAGAAATTACGTTTCATATTTCAAGAACAGTGTGAGATAGATTCTTCAATTTTTACCAGTGCCTAATAGTCCAGAAATTTTGAGGATGATGGTGTTAAGGCCCAACTAGCACACAAACTTCGCATTACTTTTATTTTCCGGAGGCTATAACGATAGGACTTCGGTAAGACTGTTATGCGCAGGTTGTAAAATTTTAAGATTAAGATTAAGATTGAATTTATTTCAGTATCCATGAGCGTAGCTCGTGCGGATAATATTAAATATATACAATGTCCACATGGGTTTTAATATCGAGTAAATAATTCAACAATAATTAATTATAAAAAGGAAAATTCATTAAGAAAGAGAATGACGTGAAAGTGAATGATAATTGAAAAACATAACGCAGTCACGATCGGCTGCAAGCCAATCGTATGACTAGATGAAATACTGAACTCCGATTTATATTTTAGTTGGAAATATATCAAAAGAATGAGGAGTGCACAAGCAATTATTACATGACCTTTTACTTACAGGTAGAAACTATTGTATAGTGGCTACTCGATTTTTTGATTTATAGTGAGTTCCATAAAGTAAGTTAGGACATTTTACAGAATTTTTGTATGGCAACTACATGAAGGACTTATGGGATATTTTTCATATTAATAGTTTCAGCTGTGACTAATATAAAATGAATGTGTATAAAATTTCAAAGTCGTAACTTAAAGCGTTCTAAAGCTATCGTTCAATATTGGTGAACATGTTTATTAAGGACTTTTGTATGGCAGCTACCCGAAGGAATCAACGGATGGCGCTAACTAATGAACTCCGTCTTGGTTTTAGTATAAAACTAATTCCTGTAAGATTTTAAATTCCTGCTTTAACTCGTTCTGGAGTTATAGTGGATTCAGTAACAAGCGTACATTTTTGAAGGACTTTTCTAGGCTGATACACGAAGGACTCATTCGATTTGCATCATATTCGGAACTTTTGATTCAAACATTGTAAACCTTAAGTATACAAAATTGCAAGTTGCAATAATTGTGAAAACGTGTTTTAAGGACTCTTGTATGGGAGGTACCCGAAGGAGTGGAAGGATATCGCCCATTAACGAACTTAGCCTTACTTTTTCCAATTTACAAGTTGTGACAAAATTTTAACTTCCTAGGTCAACGCGTTGAGTTATCGTGCAAACGGACGGACGGACAGCAAACAGATTTGGGGGTTTTGGCCAAAAATAAACACAAAATACTATATAATTTTTTTTCGTCCGAGGCTCGGTTCTATGCGTTACAAACTTTTCGGGCTGGATTAAACTTATAATACTCTATTGTCCGATTTCACAGTGGTAGCTTAAGCTAAGGCTTAGTAAAGCTAGAATAGGTAGCTTAAGCTATGGATTCGTTTCGACTGATTTCACAGTTTTTTGTATCATGCGGCTTAGCTAAACCAAGCACAATCCGTAGTAGCGTTTCATTTGGCAGCCTACTGTAAGCTTTTGTAATGGATTTGCGTACATTCGATATTTCTTATGAAGTGGAGTAGCTACGCGGCTATATTTTTTTAATTACACAGTCTTGAATACAGAGAAAATTACAGTTTGACAGTTCGTAGGCTTATTTTATAAACGGAGCTTAAGCTCGCAAAATTGATGGCTTAAGCTAAGCTAGCGCTTGTCTTAGCTTATGACTTAAGCCATTACTGTGAAATTGAAGATGTTCCTAAGCCCAAGCTTAAGCTCCACACAGAGCTTGAGCTACCACTGTTAAATCGGCCATATATGTTCATCTAGAGTATAAAAAAGTGAGAAAATAAATAAAGCTAATCAAATGTCAAACAACAAAGAAAAATAGTACTATTTTGAAGGAAATGCAAAAATATGAAGATAATGATAAAGCTATGAAAAATAAGGTAATACATATGGTGCTTTATTGTAGAAGATATTTATTTAAATTTTGTTTAAATTGGTTTGAGTGAGATTGAAGATCTTCGGGAAGTTGGTTGTAGTTTTGTATCGCCTTGGTTAAAACTGAGCAGGACCCGTGTCTGGCAATACGTATGGCAGGAACGTAAATATCGGCAGCACGCCTAGTGTTGTAGTTATGGTTGTCACAGTGATAGGAAAATATTATGTCGCTGTTTATAGTCTGTCACTTAATTTTGTTAATTTGGTCTGATGATTCTAGGTAGTAAAGTTGTTCGACCTTGAGCAGTTGATATTTTTCATGAATGGTCTTCGTGTGCTCCCGAGAGTTTATATTATATAGGTTTTTAATTGCTTTGTTTTGCATTTTCTGGATGCACTGTAATTTGAAACTAAAAGCCGATCCACATATTATTATACCATACTGCATCTGACTTATAAATAGAGAAAATAATATAGTTCGCTTTAAGTTTCCAGGTACGTCTTTCCCGATTTTACGAAATATACCGGCGATAGAAACCAGGTTCCGTTTTAGTTGATCAATGTGGAGGTCCGACGTTAGCTTTGAATCCAGCACTATACCGAGATATTTGAAGCTATCAACTTCATCAATTATTCCGCCGTTGAAAACAATGCTAATATCAGTTGATCAGCTGCATCCTATTAAAGTGTCCGGGTAGTGTTTATCCCGAAGGTTGGTAAGAGAGGTCATGAACTCGCGAAGGACTTCAGACCCATCAGCCTAACATCATTCGTGCTGAAAACACTGGAGCGCATTATAGATATACATGTGCGGCAGACCCTGGAAAGGTCACCGCTATCCGAATCTCAGCATGCCTACCTCAGGGGGAGATCCACGGAGACGGCTCTCCACGAAGTGGTGCGCACGATTGAGCATTCGATAAACTACAAACAATACACTCTGGCAGCCTTTCTTGACATAGAAGGCGCTTTCAACAACGTCCATACCGAAGCTATCCAAGAATCTCTCACCGAACTAGGTGTGACCGGAAGCTTCAAGAATTGGATAATATCCATGCTACGGACCAGAATTATCCACTCAAACCTAGGAAAGAGCAATCTGACTAAGCATGTGCGTAGGGGAACACCACAGGGTGGTGTTATCTCGCCCCTACTCTGGCTACTAGTCATGAATAAGATCCTAGTAAGACTAGACAAGGAGGGGATTAAAGTGAGCGGACGATCTGGTGATATTGGTCTCAGGAGCATTTCCTTCCGTAATCAGTGAGATCATGGACGGAGCTATGGGTAAGGTAAGCACCGGCTGTGGCCTAGGTGTAAGCCCGGATAAAACTGAGTTGGTGCTATTCACCAGGAAAACCAAGATACCAGTCTGTTCAGATCTTAACACTGCTCATGACCTGAACATGGCCCATGACCTGAACATGGCCCATGGCCTGAACATGGCCGCAGTTAAAGCCGCCGGAAAAAGGCATTAAAAAAGCTCGGGCGGCTATAAAGGTTGTGGCGGGCCACGGCTCAACGTCTTAGTACGTACGAGTCAGCTTTCTGCTCAAACACATTTTCAAACGTAAGTATCACGCAAATCGAAAGACTGTTTTTCGCTGCAAGGATCGGCCCAAAGTTTCAAGGGACGACCCCGTGAAGCAGAAAGTTGTGGATGTGTGCTAGCAGTCCGAACAGTTGCGCCATCTGTCAGATTTTGGTGGGAAATAATTATTCGCCGGGACAGAGTTCCAATTAGCATTGCTAAAATTGGGTTACTAAACATCAAAAGGTGAGTAAATTTGAATACAGTAAGTCCAAGTTATGCAAATTATGTGCAAAATCTTTATTTTACAGGATTCTTGCGACTAGGAAAGGCAATTCTTGGCGATGAACATCTTAGAAATTGACCTCGATAGAACAAACTCGGTAATTTAAATAAAATATTTTGTGAATGGATAAATTGCCTTTAATTTTAGGATAGTGTCCAAAATTATCAGCGCCAAAGGAAACGACGTTGGACACCATCAATTTTCGTGAATGGAACAACGTTGGACAACATTTACAGTGAACATGATGTTCTAGGCAATTTTTATTTATACCTATTATTTTAAACGCGGAAGTTTTAAGCGTAGGGTTTTTAACTGTGTGTAGTTCCAATTTTTCTAAATTCAGTAAAAGTTATTTTAATATGCCTGACCGTTGTTGTGTTCCCGGATGCAAATCGAACTACGATTCATCTTTGTCCGTGAGTAATTCGGTTTCAGTTTTTTCATTTCCCCGCGACGCGAATCGTCATAAATTATGGGTAAAAGCCATTCCACGAAAAAATTGGATACCAACAAAGGCTACTGTTGTTTGTGCTAAGCATTTTCTTACGAAAGACGTAATTCAAACTTCCTCAATTGGTCGCGCACTAATTCGCCCTCGACTTGCTCCTTATGCCATTCCAAGTATATTTCCAAACTGCCCAGCTTATCTATCTCAACCAGTGCCATCGACATCACGCACAGATCCCAAAGAACGGTCAGAAAAGGTTAATACAAGAATTGAGGAACTCAACAACCAATTTTTAAATGCCGATAATATTAAAAATTTTACCCATTTTTTAAGTCAATTTGAAAAAGACTTAAATTTAAAAGGATGGTACGTGAAAAAAAATGAAGAAAATGTTATATTTTTTTTGATTAGTCAAAACAAATACAACATTTGTGACTTCACAGTTAGAATTTCAGTTGATAGTACTTTGCATGTACGAATTTTTATTAAAGATCAAGAAATGTGTGGAGAGAGTCTTTCCTGGATTTTGCCCGTACATAAAAAATTATGTCTTTGGTCTCAAATTATTAATATTTTAAATAGATATAAATACGATCATGCACCATCCACTTTTGACCGCGAATTTCATTTAAAAGAGGCTCTTGATCATTTAGAAAATGCTGACAGATTTAGTGAAGACTACGAGCACGCGGTTAAACTAGAAACTCTGATCAATCAAGTAAAGTTACTACTGTTAAAACGTCCTCGGTATGATTCCTCAGTGATTGTAATGGCTTTTATTGTATATTCGCATTCTGCTGCTGTATATGATCTTCTAAAATATTTTCTATGTTTTCCATCAAAAAGACACTTGCAGCATATATCCTCCTCTTTTAACATTTCGCCAATTCACAAAAACCCTGAAAATGATGAGCGATATTTAGAGCATGCTGTAAAAACGTTAAGTGATCAGGCAAAAATTGTAGCTTTATTGGTTGACGAAATCTATGTAGAACCCAGTCTTCAGTTTAAAGCCAATAATATAGTCGGCATTGCGGATAACAATCCCAAAGAAGCGGCAAGAACCGTGGTATCGTTCATGGTTAAATCTCTGTTTGGAGATTTTAAAGAAATTGTCCGTCTGGTACCTGTTTTGAGACCGGGAGGTAAGACGTTACACTTGCTAACGCTTAATGTCGTCAAATTTATACAAAACCTAGGATTCCGTCTATTAGTTATCATAACAGATAACAACAGAACAAATCAGTGTATGTTCCGATAATAGTAACTATTTTGTCAATCCAGATTATCCTGATCAGCGTATTTTTTTGATGTATGATCCAGTACATTTGTTTAAAAATTTTCGAAATAACTGGATAAATTTGATACCGAAAATTTTTACTTTTCCTGATTTTGAAACTGGTGAGGTGAAACGAGCCAATTTTGATAACTTAGCCGACTTATACTATCGCGAACAACATTTAAACGTAAAAAAAGCATTCAAATTAAACTTAAAATCAATAGACACTAATAATCTGGATAGACAAAAAGTTATTTTAGTGGATAATATATTTCATGATTCGACTATCGCGGCCTTGGAATCGGAAGGGCACTCTGAAACAGCAGACTTTTGTAGGATTATTCGAGAATGGTGGAATATTTTAAATGTTAAAAATCTAACAAAAGGTATCGAAAAAAGAGATCCACGTTGCAAACCAATTTTTAAAATTTCAGATCCAAATATTCTATTTTTAACGAAATTCATAATATGGCTGCATAGTTGGAATCGTAAAGAAAATAACTTTGGTGCGTTATCTGCTGATACTTATCAAGCGGCTGTTCTTACAACATCCACTTTAATAGATATTGCCTCGTACTGCTTCTCAGAGCTTGGCGTTTCCTTTATTTTATTCGGTCAATTTCAAACAGATGATTTAGAAAGTAGATTTGGATTATACCGCTCTCTAGCGGGCTGTCGGTATAAAATTTCATACACAGAAATTATTGAATCCGAAAAAAAAATTAGAATTCATAATATTTTTTTGCATAAAAGACAAAATTTTAAAGAGCTAATTAAAGATTTCGGTGAAAATAGTCTTCAGGAAAATCTTGACATCTCAGAATTTAATTCAATTTTCCACTCATCCTTTTTATCGGACGTTGAAATTGATGACTCTGCTCATTTATATGCTTGTGGGTACGCATCTTTTTCAGTCGCGAAACGTTTAAATTGCAATACATGTAAATCATTAATTATTGAAGAAAAGGGCATTCCTGCAGGCGACGAATATTTTGATAACATGCAACGGGGCGGTTTATGTATTCCCACACAAATGGTAAAAATTATATTTTTTCATATGTGCGCGCTATTTCAATTTACGGTTAACAACGGAGAATATTTCAAATTATTCTTCGAAAAAAAAAATCAAAAAGGAATTCTAATGGAACTCGTTTATAAATCTTTATCCTCCACAAATCTTTTCGATGAAAATTTTAACTTCAATAATACGTGCGTTTGTGGTTCTTCAAGCCTGGAAGTTTATTCAAAAATCTGCAATACATTAGCAAATATAGTATTAAACAATTTTGTAAAATCTGCCAATGATAATTCGTCTTATAATATCCGACGTTTAAATAACTTCAGATAAATCCCTAAGCTTAAAACTTCCTGAAAAATGTGATATACCTATGTGATGACCATGTATCTCATACTTGTTTTTTTTTTCTATCTGAAATGTTATTATTTTTGATATTATTTAAGTGTTTTTTATGATCAAAGAATTTGATATACAAAGTATTTGTTATTGTTAAATTGAAAATATTTATTTTTATTTATTTACTTTATTTTGTTGTTATACTTTTATTATCTTATATAATATTTTAACGCAATTGTTAGTTTGAATTATATTATTAATTTTGTGCCTTGTGTCTTATTTCTTATATTATTTTATTAAATTACTATTACACCAACTTTTATTTTTTTATTAAATTTTTTTTAACACCACCAGATGTATTTTATTTAATAAATATTATTTATGAATTCAAAGTAAAAAGTTAGTTCTTTCCTTCAAATGAAGTCCTGATATCCCTGCAGGAAAAACAGGCATGATTCAGTAGATCTAGTGAGCACGGTGCCCTTCTTAAACCAGGCCTTACGACTTTTCCCACAGAGATCCAGCAAAACAACAAATGACAGGACAGGCAAAAACATTTTTCGGGCAACTTAAAAAGCACACAAAAAAGAAACGAACACAAAATACGGTAATTGACGTTTTTTCCGGTAACGCGGTTTACGATACGAATTCTAAAATATATAAATATCTAACTAAAATGCGCGTAGTGTTTACATCCAACACCAAAAAATGACAGCCGTCGTCATTTTTCAATCAGCCGGACGGACGACTAATGGCTTTGAATGTGTTGGTCACAAATTCAACTTCATGGCTTTTATAAGCATTCCGGGGGTTACGACACGGTGCAATAATATGCATTTGCATAGTCTAAATACCCACATTAAAACACTGTACCACACGGTGCAATAATATGCATTTTGCATAGTCTAAACACCCAAACAAAAAAATATCGCTTCAGGCGAAAACACCACCGCAAGCTGCTAGCCTTTAGCAGTACAGCAAACTTTCAACACGAAAGCACCAACAAGATGCTGTGTTGAGCACTCACACCATAAAACACTTGGTTTGGTCACATAATAACCAGACCTGAACGCCACGACGCGAAGCACAACAACAGTGCCGTGTTGGTTCACCAATACCTTGAGCGATTCGCGCATCGAATCGCACCAATAAACGCAAGGTCACAAAATGGCGTAAAAATCGCCAAATTTAAAAAAAAAATAGAAATAATAAAAATTTCAAGGGAATTTTGTTAAAACTTCAACATTTCCATCGCAAACGATATAAAATATCGACACACCACATGTAGCCTTGCCCGTCGAATTCACGGATCATTTGGGCAATATTGCTTTGAAAAACGCAATCATTTCGAGCGCAATCAAAGCAATATAAATGCCAACATAATCCTTTAAGGGCGGCAAGAAACAAAAAACACCAAACAACTCGATTTAACCCGGTAAATCGAATTAAAACAAAAGCCACGAACCGAGAAAATTAAGGTCAAACTTCACAAAAAACCTTAAAATTGAAATTTCGGATCGGTTCGATCCACAAAAACCCACCGGCGGCGTTGTCACAAGGTTCACGACACTAACAATACTGAATTCGCACAGTACGTGCTCAATCCGACAACATCGTTGTACCTCACTCCAACGCATAGACTTGCAATAGAGAGAAGGTGCGTTGCATTTCACTGCACACAAGTGCAAATAATAAAAACCAAAATTAGAATCCCACTCCAACGCATAAACTTCTAACAAGAGAGAAAGTGTGTTGCATGTCATTGCACACAACTGCAAATAGGAAAAAAAAAAAAAAAACTATAGAGTCCTAGCAAAACCCAATAGGTAGGAAACCCAGTAAAGAAAAAACCCAGTAGGTAGGAAACCCAGTAAAGAAAAAAAACCCAGTAGGTAGTAAAACCCAGTAAAGAAAACTCCAAGCTCAACTATGGAAGGGCTTATGAGAGAGCAGGACGTCTTGTTCAAGCTGGTGAGACAAGCAGTCACCAACTTTAAAAAGACAGGGGAAACAAGGCGTACTGCTGGGTACATCTCCGCTCGTCTGGATTCTATAAAAAGAACCTGGTCTGAATGCACCACACTCCATAAAAATATTATGATGACTTCAGGCGAGACTGAGTCAGAAGATGAATTTGAAAAATACGTAGACCTTTATTCAGCCACTGAAGAAGTTGCATTCTCGTATATCGGCGAACTTCGAGACCGAGCCATCAACTTCAAACAAGTGTGCAATCCCGGAACCAAAACCCAAACTTCCGATGCGCAAACCCCAAACCGTCAAATTACACAGGCGCAGCCGATGATCAATCTACCTAGGATTGACATTCCGAAGTTTGATGGCAATTACGAGAGATGGCGCGTATTCCATGACTTGTTCAAATCGCTGATTCATAACAACGATCAAATTTCCCAAGTGCAAAAATTGCACTACTTAAAAAGCAGCGTTTCAGGCGAAGCTAATCGTATCCTTGGTCAATTCGATATAGCAGAAGCCAATTACACTGCTGCGTGGGAGTTATTGGTATTGGTATTGGTTATTGGTAACAAACGCGTATTAGTGAACACGCACATAACAAGATTGATGGAATTACCCGAAATTCGGTCAGAAACTGATCGAGAACTAAAAAATCTCATAGACACGGTCAATGAAACTCTTCACGAGTTAAAAACGTTAGGCGTAAATACAAAGGATTGGGACCCAATAATCTTGCACATCTTAACAAAAAAGCTGCCGTATTTAACTCATAGTCTGTGGGAACAACAAGTCTCCAATCCTGACGCATTACCTACCTACGATGAGTTTCAAACTTTCATCGAAGCCAGGCATAGAACTCTAGAAGTCTTGTCCGAATCTCGAGCAAAACCAAATTCTGCGGGAAAGGCCAAGAACTTCGCGAGTTCACCAAAGCCCAAACCGTCTAATTGCCCACATTGCAAATCCGACCACCCTTTATTCAAATGCCAGAAATTCCATGGCCTTAACGTAGCCGAAAAATGGAAATTCGTACGAGCTCAAAATATTTGCTCAAATTGTTTGGGCACGCATTCGACCAGCACCTGCACCAACACGCACAGATGTTCCAAATGCAACGGGCGGCACCACTCTACGTTGCATGAAGATCGCAAAACCCAACAACAAGCATGTAACAACGCATTAGCAACGGAAACAACAAAAGAGACAGCCAAGCTGAGCGTTTCAGATCCACTTCCGTCAACATCAAGCTGAAATTTTAATCGCTTGAACCAACAAGCCCTTTTGGCGACAGCCATAGTTGAAGTGAAGACAGCAGATGGAGACACATTAACTTTGAGAGCTCTGATTGACTCAGGTTCAGAAAGTACGTTCGTGTCGCAATCCGCGTATCAACAGACGCGACTGAAGGCAAAGGCCACGTCGCTAACCATCACAGGTCTTAACGCAACCAACGTGAGCACCGCTACTAAGACGTTGAACCTAAAAATCCTCACCAAACTCGGAAAACAAAAAGAAATTCATGCTCAAGCGTACGTCATCCCAAACATCACCAAAGTGTGTTCCGCAAACACACTATCAGCCAATGAATGGCCCCACCTCAAGGGAATCACCTTGGCAGATCCAAAATTTATGGAACCAGGGTCGATCGATCTACTCCTTGGAGTGAAGGTGTACGCGCAGATTCTGCGTCCGGGATTCAAGCACGGCCCTCAAGGCGTTCCGGTGGCTCAAAACACCTCACTGGGGTGGATACTATTCGGCCAAGTGTCACATAACCCACCAAACTCGAACAACAAATTCACAGGTTGCACTCTAAGTGCATACTCTAACTCGTCCATTAGCCAAGAATTAAGAAAATTCTGGGAATTGGAAGAGGTCTCCACAGCACGACAACTCACAACTGACGAAAGGCTTTGTGAAGAACACTACAAGTCATCACATAAACGGCGTCCGGATGGATCATACCAAGTGAGCATCCCGTTCAATCCAAATCCTCCAATACTAGGAAGTTCTAAGCACATGGCTAGAAAGAGGTTCCTAGGCCTCGAACGGAGGTTCGCCAAGAGCCCCGAGTTAAAGGAATTATACGCCAAATGCATCTCCGAGTACATCGAATCCAATCAAATGGTACCAGCACAGAGTGTCAATGAGAAGATCCACGCGACTCGAACAAATTACTATTTCCTACCACCCCGCTGTCATGAAGGAAAGCTCAACGACAAAACTACGCGTCGTATTCGACGCATCCGCTAAGACTTCAAATGGGAAAAATCTAAACGAACAAATGCTTGTCGGCCCCACGCTACAACCGAAGTTATTCTCGACTATAATGAATTGGAGGATTCATAAATACGCCATTACCGCGGACATTGAGAAAATGTACCGCATGATAAGGGTTGATCCACAAAGCCAACAATATCAGAAAATATTGTGTCGCGAAAATCCGAAAGACCCAATGATGGAATACGACATCACCACCGTAACCTTTGGAACTGCCGCCGCCCCCTACATGGCCATCAAAACACTACAACAATTGGCAATTGATGATCAACACAAGTTCCCATTAGGGTCTCAAGTCGCGTTAAAAAACCTGTACGTGGATGACATGCTTGCGGGAAGCAATGATTTAACAGAGACCAAGACTCTGCAGCAAGAGATCATAAATCTTCTAAAGGGAGGCGGTTTTCACCTGCGAAAATGGACCAGCAACGATCGGATCGAGAATTAGGCATCCCAGTAAGATTCGGAGAAAAGGACGCCATAAAGGCATTAGGGATTCTGTGGAATTCGGAACAAGATTTCTTCACACTTTCCATGAGCGCCCCAGAAAACACAACATCACGTTGGACAAAAAGAACGATATTATCACACATCGCAAAGCTTTTTGAAACCTTAGGGTCGATGTCTCCTGCAGTCATATGCGCAAAGATCATGATGCAAAGGTTGTGGATCTCCAGTTGCGAATGGGACGATACCCCGTCTCCGGAACTACTCCGAGAATGGACAACGTATCATCTTGAAATTCATCATCTATCAGAAATCCGAATACCCAGATGGATGCGCACCAACGCGAAAGACACAAGCAACGTTCAACTCCACGGCTTCTGTGATGCGTCAACGCGAGCATACGCGGCGGTGCTATATCTTCGGGTCAAAGATGAGGACAACCACGTCCACACGACATTAGTCACGGCCAAAACAAAGGTGTCACCCATTAAACAAATCACACTTCCTCGTCTGGAGTTGTGTGCTGCAGACTTGCTAGCAAAAATGATGAAAACAGCCAGGGTAGATTTACAATTAACAGAAGTCCAAGGTTTCGCATGGACTGATTCACTAATCACCTTAGCCTGGATAAATGGTCATCCAACGAAATGGACTACGTTCGTAGCAAACAAAGTAGTAAGTATCCAGGAGAATGGCCATGGAAATCAATGGACACATGTCCCCTCGAACGATAATCCAGCTGACGTCGCGTCACGAGGAATATCGCCCAGCGAATTGCGTAATCACTCCATATGGTGGGATGGACCAAAATGGTTAAAAGAAAGCCCAGAGCACTGGCCAAAGATAAAAAACCAACTAAATCCAATAACAACTTTAGAATCAAGGCCAACTAAAGCATTATATGCACAACTCGCATCCGAACCATCAATACTGACACGTTTTTCGTCCTTGTCAAAGCTGATAAGGGTTGCTGCGTACTGCTTCAGATTCTGCTGCAGTTGCAACCAAAGGGACAAAGGTTTGCGTAATACGGGGATCCTGTCCGCGCACGAATATCAAGCGGCAAGGACAGCTTTAGTCAAAAACGTGCAAGGTGAAGCATTTGCAGAAGAGCTAAAGGTCCTGCAAGCCAACAAACAATTGCCCAGTCGAAACCATGTCAGCAGTCTCAACCCGTTCATCGACGATCACGTAGTCATACGAGTCGGAGGAAGATTGCGGCATTCAGCGCTCCCGTACCGCACGAAACACCCTATCTTATTACCGAAAAAACACCATTACAGTGATCTAGTAATTCAACATTACCACGAGAAAACATTACACGGAGGGTCCACACTAATGATTAACGCCATAAGAGGCGAGTACTTGATCATCAACATAAGAAACGCCGTTCAACACAAGGTGCGCCAATGCATCCAGTGCATCCGGTTTCGCGCTAAAGCCGCGGAGCAACAAATGGGTGACCTACCTGCAGCTCGAGTTCAAATGGCTAGGCCATTTCAAATTTGCGGCATAGATTTTGCTGGACCACTGACAATCAAAGAGTCAAATCTCAGAAAGACACGGGTCACAAAAGGATACTTCTGCATCTTCGTCTGCTTCGCGACTAAGGCGATTCACATCGAAGCCGTGTCCAACCTGACTTCAGAAGCCTTCTTGGCTGCATTCCGACGATTCGTCGGGCGACGCGGACTTTGTTCCGATGTTTACTCAGATTGCGGCACCAACTTCGTCGACGCTGACCGCAGTCTGAAAGATCAGTTAGCCAAAAGCATAAAGGAGAGTGCCACACAAACCTTCATCGATGAAGCCATAAACTGGCATTTCAACCCTCCTGCAGCGCCACATTTTGGAGGCTTGTGGGAGTCTGGGGTGAAGTCCATAAAGCACCATTTGAAACGCACCTTGGGTGGCGCAACCTTAACATTTGAAGAGCTGACAACGGTGCTGGTGCAGATCGAAGCGTGCCTGAACTCACGACCACTATGCGCCTTAAGCGCTGATCCCGATTCTCTGTGCCTAACCCCGGGACACTTTCTGATAGGGTCTCCCCTGCTCACGATACCCGAACCGTCTCTTATTAATTTCACAGACCACACCCTCAAAAGATGGAAGTATTGCCAGAAACTGCACCAAACATTCTGGCGACAATGGTCACAAAGTTATCTACACCAACTGCAGCAGCGACATAAATGGAAGTCTCGCAAGGACAACATTAAGGTGGACGACGTTGTCATTGTGATGGAAGACAACACACCGCCATCGAAATGGCGTCTTGGTAGGATCACAGAGGTGCATCTCGGTAGAGATGGGCTCGCTCGGGTGGTTTCCATCGAGACGCAATCCAAACTCATCCAACGACCTCTGTCCAAGGTGTGCATGCTACCTACGACAAACTAACCCTCAGCATGAATGTCGTTGTCCACAATTCAATGTTCGGTGTAGTATCGTTTGCCTTTATATTTACCACAAGTTTTATTACACTTTGATTCTTTCTAGATGGACAACTTACTCGACTACTTGGAATTAATCAATGACGACGATCTGGAAAGATTTACTTCCAATCACTTATTCTCTGAGGAAGAACTCCTGCAATTCGCAGATCACGATGCGGTAGAAGATCTCTTCCCCACCAAACTGTTCTCAGAAGAAGAATTGCTAGAGGAAGGACAGTATGAACCAACCTCCGATTTGCCACCGACTCCAGGACGTGACGTACGTCTGGACTTGCCGCCGACTCCAGGACGTAATATCTGTCTGAACCTGCCACCAACTCCAGGAAGTGATCTGCGTCTAGATCTACCGCCGTCGCCAGGTCAGAGCAACATTAACGACCTACCATCAACATCAGACAAGGTCGATGCTTCAACACGGCCATGACTGGCATCGCCGGATCACGGAGCATCCAATCCGAGCATCAGCGAGCTGCCGATAACCCCATGGCGAAATATCGGCCCAAGAGTGACTCGCGAAGACACCGACAAACTACAACTAACCGTCCAGCGTTTCCCGGAACCAGTCAACCGGAAGGTGTATACGGTGATAACAAGGCAAGGAGAGATGTTGGATCTGACGTACGAACAACTGTCTTCGATTCCGTGGAGGGACATGAAAAACAAGTCTCGAAAAACGTACACTCTGTTCCTCCCGGGCGGAGGAAAGGTACGGATGAAGTTTCACAAAAACCGCCCAACATGGTCTAATCTGAAGCGTCCTCGTAACACCACATCGCATTAATAAGCCAATGAATAATTAGTACAGTAAGAACAATAAATTGAACTATACTTATATCGTTATATTTTAGATTTACTTAATTTTAAAACATGAATTACACTACATTAACAACATTATATATTAAATCCTTATATCCTTATATCATTATACTTACTTAATTTAAGACATGAATTACACTACATTAACAACAGTATATATATTAAAAAAAAAAAAAAAAAAAAAATTTATAATACTGATATTCATATATAAAATAAACTTATTAACGCCACTCCAACATTTCGCGCGCGGAAGAATGTTCAGATCTTAACACTGCTCATGACCTGAACATGGCCCATGACCTGAACATGGCCCATGGCCTGAACATAGCCGCAGTTAAAGCCGCCGGAAAAAGGCATTAAAAAAGCTCGGGGCGGCTATAAAGGTCGTGGCGGGCCACGGCTCAACGTCTTAGTACGTACGAGTCAGCTTTCTGCTCAAACACATTTTCAAACGTAAGTATCACGCAAATCGAAAGACTGTTTTTCGCTGCAAGGATCGGCCCAAAGTTTCAAGGGACAACCCTCTGCAAAGGACAACAAGTCAACCGCGAAATCTACGAATTATACCCTGTTTTTCTGTTGTCGGCCCTCTCAACGTTTCGGCGAGAGGACATACAATCGAACAACAGGCTGCGCTAAACCTTTTAACTCAGCCGAAAACAAAAACCCAACCCGATTTCAAAACGCATTACGAAAGATCGAATAAAGAAAAAGGGAGTTCTCACAAAACCGGCATTTTTATTTTTTCATTCCTTTCCCAAATTTCAGGAAAGAAGGGATCGGACGTGAGAGTCCGATCACAGTCTTTAATCTTCCCCGCCTCAACGGCCGAACGCTCCAGCTCTCCATCAGCGCAAAGTATCTTGGTGTCATCCTTGATTCAAAGCTGAGCTGGAAACTAAACATAGAAAACCGAGTGGAGAAAGCCCGTCTGGCTTTCTACGCCTCCAAAAGAACATTCGGCAAGAAGTGGGAGCTCAAACCAAGGATGGTCTTGTGGCTATATACTGCTGTAATACGTCCAACTCTCAACTACGGGTCACTAGTCTGGTGGCCCGCTCTGAGTAAGGACTATAACATAACTAAACTCAGTCGAGTTCAGCGAAGCGCAGCAATAGGCATTACAGGCGCTATGCGGTCATGCCCGACCAAGGCTCTAAACGTGCTACTCTATCTTCTGCCAATCGACCTTCATGTAAGAAACACTGCATCAAACAATGCCGTCAGACTCAAAGAATCTGGGTGCTGGACGGCAAAGCCGTACGGACATAGTAACATCCTGGGACAGTTACCAAAGGAATTGGTCCTGTCACCGACTGACTACATCACCCCCAAACTGAGCTTCACGAAATGCTTTTCTGTTGGTTTCCGAACTAGAGAGGAGTGTAAGAACGGTGCGGTGGAAGCAGACTTCGACACGATAATATTTACCGACGGTTCGAAAATGGACTGCGGGGTCGGGGCAGGAATATTCTCAGATACCCATAATATAGCTCAATCCTACCGCCTCCCGGACCACGCTAGCGTCTTCCAGGCAGAGATACTAGGGATTCGGGAGGCCTGTCGTACACTAAAACACGACTTATCGCCGAAACGGAGCATAGCCATTTTCACCGACAGCCAAGCTGCAATCAAAGCACTAAATTCGGCTACCACCTCCTCCAAACTAGTTCAGCAATGCCGTAACGAATTATCCGATTTAGCGGAACGGCTCAAAGTCACTGTGCTTTGGGTCCCGGGACATAGAGACATAACGGGAAATGAGCGGGCTGATGAACTGGCCAGGGAGGGCTCCGCTCTCCCCGGTTCTCTTGCGGAACTAGTCCAGTTCCTTTAGGAGCTGTAAAAAGGGACATACTCTCTCACTTCCAGACAGCGGCTAACTCCAGATGGAAGAGCCTAACCACCTGCGTAATATCTAGGAAGATGTGGCCATCTTACAACCGAGCCAAGTCAGACGAACTTCTATACAAGACCCGGGCAGATGTCTCCAGAATCACGGCGATCAGTACAAGTCACTGGCCAATTGGGGATCATGCAGCCAGATTGGGCATTCCGTCCAATATACACTGCCGCAGCTGCCAGGACACTAATGAGCGAGAGTCGCTCGTTCATTTCCTTTGCGAATGTCCGGCTTTAGCTAAAGCCAGACAGCGTGCGCTAGGCAGACCCTTCTACGGGGACCTAACTGAGATCTCGGGGAGGAAAATTGGAGAGTTATTACTATTCCTGAACAGTACGGGATGGCTATAGCGATGCAATCCAACCCTTCTTTTCACTGTCTTAAGTCCCCTGTCATAACAGCCCTTAACAGCCGGGTTTAACATGAGTTTGTGGTTTCAAAACGGCCTCTGAGCTAATTGAGCTCTGTCTAGGGACAGAGCTGCCACGTTAACCAACCAACCATCAGTTGATAACGACTTATTAAAAACGACATATTTAGTTTTTTTTGGATTCACTGATAGCTTATGAGCATTGATCCAAATATTGATTTTATCGAGGTCGCAATTAATATCGTTCTGTAGTGCATCAATGTCGGGTGCAGCGTAAATTAAAGCTATATCATCTGCATACAGTGAAATGTTGCCTTTTAGATTTAAGTTTTTTATCGAATTTGTATAGATGTTATACAGGACAGGCCCAAGAACACTACCTTGTGGGACACCACTGCTGCATAATTGTTAGTATCGTTAATTACTTTCAATTTAGACTCTTCATCGGGTGTACTTCGCAAGAGATCGGATTCCTTTCGAGGCACATTTCCATTGTATATGCACTCTTTAATCACACGCCAGGTAGCTCTCGAGTTGTTAATGTTATTCGAAATCGTTTTTGCGAAGTAATTCGCTTACTCCTCTTGAAGCTATTGGCTCTGTTTCTCCAATAGTGAAATTCTCTGCGCAAATTGAGGTTTCCCGGGTCCCGGGAAAGTTTGTTGTACCAGTAATTCCTTGCGAGGAAGCATTCAGTCAATTCGGCATCTATCCATGGTTTGGAATAGACCTTATTGGCCTTACGAGGTTTTATTAGTCTTTGGCAGACCTCAATCCGCTTTTTTAGGACTTCCAAGAACGAGTTCAACATATCATTAACATCAAAAAGAACAAGATCGTGGAAGTGAAAATCTGATTGGATCTGAGAGATATGGAATAATTTATGAAAAAGTACACAATCACTTTACACTTCCTTAGGGGTCAATTATGGAGAATACATATCTCCACTTTACTTGTGCCTTTATAAAACCAGGTAATAAGTTTTTTCCATATATATTTATTTTAAATCCAAAAAATCCTTAAATTGAGTAATTTTTCGGGCCTTTTAACTAATACGTTGCCTTAAAGAAAATTAAACATAGATCCGTTTCTATGGAAAAAAGTGATAACTGTCCACAGGTATACGGGTTGCCCCTACGTTAAATTTATTTATAAGAAATAAAATGGTGACATGTTATTCAAATTTCATGAATAGGTGAAAACGCAAAAAAACACTTTTCCTTTAAAAAATTATAGCTTCGTCAATGTTCAATATTTTCTCATAAAATTTTGACGTTTCACTTCTTAGAAATGCTGCTTCGGGAAAAAAAAACTCTAGCATAGTGCGCGTACGTACCCCTAATGACGAAGGGTTAAACGAACTTAGCCCTACGAATTCGACCCAACATCCAGATTCAAAATTTCAAGTTCCTAGGTCAAGGCGTTATTGAGCTATCGTACTAACAGACAGACAGACGGATAACCGTGAAGCAGTTTTTGAGTTTTTGACTACAAATAAAAACAAAATAACATTTAAGCTTTTTGGTCTGAGGCTCCGTTCTGTGCGTTTCGAACCTTTGGATTGGATTAAACTCATAATACGGTCAAATTTCACCTAGGCTTCTTTAGAAAATGCCATTTCACAGAAATACATTTTTGACTGATTTTGAGGTGTCCTAAAGGCTCGTGGACACAAGTAAGTAAATAAGCATATATGCTAGGGTGGAGATCAAACCATACAAGCTTCTATTAATTAAACTGTCCTATCCTCGCCATCTGGCCTCGGAAAAGTTTTTTTTGATCTTCTTTCCATAGGTGTATAGCGTGGTTGATTTAGTAGTCATAACGGTAACATTAACATGCAATAATCGAGGTAATTTAGTATAGTAACTATCAAATATCATTGGCCTCGTATACACCGGTATTAACATAGTCCGTACTAACAGTAAGGCCGTATTACGAGGCGGTGTAAACGTGTGGTATTAGGTTAGTTCAGTTCCGCATGTGAACTAGAACTAGACTAAATTAAACCGAGCACATTTGAAATGGCATTAGGGCAACACTAAGCTTAAAAGTACACAATCACTTTACACTTCCTTAGGGGTCAATTATGGAGAATACATAGAATAAAATTAAATTCAATATTTGGGACGAGGTAGTAGATATGTCGAAAATCGTGGGAAAATATGCATTTTATTTTCACTGATATTTTTTTTGCCCCCCTTCTGAACGCCAATAGATATTCGTTTTTTTTTATTCAAAATTATTTTTCTAGCTGATTTAGATATACACACCGAGTTTCAACATTGTAGCTTAAGCCGTTCTATATATAGGAAAAACACCCCCCATATGTACCACACTACCCTTAGGGGTCGAATTTCAAAAAATCTTGAAAACACTTTCTAGGTATTCATACGAAGAATCCATAGAAAAAAATTAAATTATATATTTGGGACGAGCTAGTATATATGATGAAAATCGTGAAAAAATATGCATTCTATTTCCACAGATAATTTTGTTTTGCCCCCCTTCTGAACGCCAATACATATTTGAATTTTTTTTTAATCAAAATTGTTTTTCTAGTTGATTTACATATACACACCGAGTTTCAACATTGTAGCTTAAGCCGTTCTATATATAGGAAAAACACCCCCCACTTGTACCACACTACCCTTAGGGGTCGAATTTAAAAAAGCCTTGAAAACCCTTTCAAGGTATTCATACGAAGAATCCGTAGAATAAAAGTGAATTCAATATTTGGAAAGACCTAGTAGATATGACGAAAATCGTGAAAATATATGCATTTTATATTTAGGAAAATTTCTCCTTTATGAGCCCGTACCCGAAAAAAAAAAAAAACTATCACTAAATCTGTCGATATTTTGAAATATATTGCGCTATGTTTTAACTCTGGGAAACCCTGAAATAAAAAGTTATAGCGTTTTGAAATTTCCATTTTTCCTTACCTTTTTGCAGTACAAAATTGCCTCCAAACTGTCATTGCGGTACAAAATTTGCCTTCAAAGTGACATTTCCCTGAGACCAGTGCTGCCATATTCAAACTTTTGTGGAATGAGTTCCACATCAAATTTCCATTTGAAAAGTTCAAATTTACGTACCTTTTCGTGCTATTTTTGTGTCACCTGGACTTCACTTATGACATTTCACGGCACCAGTGCTGCCATATCAAAGTTTTTGTGGAATGTTTTGCACATCAACATTACCGAACCCAAAAATTAAAGGGGACAAATGCTCCGAGATAACTGCGAGGCTAAAGGGATTAAAAGTCCCTTCTCGCGTTCATGTTTGGCTAACGCGCGCTTCGCTCCAACTTCTTTTTGCGCGCGCACCAGTGTTGCCATATCTAAATTTGCGCGCGCAAAAACTTCTTTCCCTACTAGAGTTTAATTTGCGCTACTTCTGGAAAAAATTCTAAGCATCTATCTTAAACTGTTCTTGAGATATGAAATGTGTTTGATTTGAAAAATTCTCATCCCCTCCACTTCTATGCTCCACCTCCCACTTAAAAAATTTTACTTTGATCAATCTTTATTTGTCGATCTTTATACCCAACCCGAATTTTATTTTTCTAGAGCAAGCGGTTCATGAGATATCGTAATCTAAAGTTTTTCACCCCCCACCCCCATACACAGCTTCCCCCACCCAAAATTTTTCTTCATTCTGTTCTCCTAGTATAACTACTAATATTTCTTAAGTTTGAATAGTGTGCCATTAACGGTTTAGGAGATATGGATTTTAGAATGTGTCTATCTCGCTTTTTTTGGGTTTCGGACGCATTACATTTCCCCCCACTCCCACACCCCTTGATCAATATTGACAATTTTTCTGTAAATGGGTCTACTATCAGAGCTCTATAGAAATTCCAAGTTTCAGCTTCCTATCATTAGGGGTTACTGAGATCTAGAAACCAAAATTTTCGGTCTAAAACACTTCCCCCTCCTTCCCCCTCACACCCCCACCCTTAAAAATTTGGTCACTTCAAGGAGCCTACCCCGTCTATTAGTTTAAAAAATTTCAATTTAATATCTCAAATCGTTTGGCAGCTACGAGCCTCCAAACGATCTTGCGTACGGCCTACGGCGTACGACGGACAGACGGACTGAAAATTGTTATTGCTTTTTTCGCGTCTACTAGTTATGAAACGTGAAAATAAAAATTTTGAGGGTAGCAAATTTTTTTTTTTAAAAAATCAATCACAATACTTAATTATTAAAATAATAAAGTAAAATTGTTAGTAGATGAGACCGTGTTAGTGTAGTTCTTATTGGTTGTGTCAGTGAAATTAAAAAGATCAAAATTGAAATCACCCGCGATGATGGTAGGAGTGTTAGAGCTTTTAAGTCTGCTGTCTAGACTACAGAGGAATTCATTGACCTCAAACGTGTTTTTACGTGGCTCTCGGTAGTATCCAATAACATTAATATGCATGTGTCCATGTGCAACAGCAACTGCAATACCGCTGTCGTGGTCGTTGCTATTGTGGCGAGAGTGGTACTATGTATAGTGTTTCGTCACTGTCATTTTTAGTTTCAGTTCTATTTCATTTAAGTAACCGAAAAATAATAGAAAAATATTTGAGAAGTGAAAATAATTAGTTCAATGAGAATTGTGAATTAGTCAACATTAAATTTATATAATAATCAAATTAATTATTAATGTTTCATAAAAATACGTTATTGTCCGATCAATATAAAATAATTATTTTAAACGAAATCTTATTTAGTGTTATAATAATAAATTATCATACAACGATAACAAAAGATCAACTTTTATATGAATTTATAAATGTAAGGAAGTATCCTTACACTATCTTCAAAAAGGAGATGATGCTGCAAATCGTCGTGTACTAGTATTGCAACACCACCAGCTGTTCTGTTTGGTCGGCAGGAGAAATAGCAGGAATAAAGATCAATGCGAAAATATTTACTTGTGGTCATATTGAGGCAGGTTTCAGCGATAACGATTACATGTATTTGTGATTGAGCGCGATTTAGTATATAGTTGATAACTTCCATTTTATTTTTCAAGCTTCGTGCATTTAAATATAGAAGTTTAAACGAGACAGCACTCGTAAATTTTAGGGTTCGCAGTGTTTCTTCATAGGTTTGGGTAGAATGATAGGATGGAATTAACATGTTCTGAGTTCATCTAGTTGAGAGGAATGGAGGATTGTGGACTTATGGAGGATTGTGGACTTTTGACTTAAAGCTTCCGTAAGACTTGCGAAGGAAGGTTTCGAAGCGAGCTTCGCTCGACATGTGTAATTCCAAGTGATTCGGCTTTAACCCTATTACAAGAATGTTTCAGATTGGCCTATTGTGCAGCGTAGCGGATTTATGTGTAAGGGACCTTGGCTCAAATCCGAGAGTGTGCAACGTTAATTCGCGTTTAAAAAAAAAAAAATTACAAAAGTAAAAAAATTGTGAAAATAATTTGTCAGTTTTTTTTCTTCCGTACTTCCAAAGCAAAAACAGCTTCGATAAGGCCTTATACCAACTGTTGGTGCTTGGCTGTTACTGTTGAAACATGGGGAAATGTACGCCAGATTAGTTCGGTAAGACCTTATCGAATCTTTATCGAGGTACTTTAAATTGAGACACTCTTTTAACGGTTGTAAATTATGATATTCTCTATTCGATGAACATGGAATAAGTACGGAAATGATTGTGTTCCGGCGCTACCGATCTTCCACTTCTCGCGTAGAAAACCTTCTTGGTCGCTTCTACGACGACCGGGAGACTCCGATTCCAGCGGGTCTACTTGTAAGAAAAAGCAAAGAAAATGGGGTCCAGTTTTACCTGCGACTTTAACGATCCGCCGCTTCCGTAACTGCCGTCCGTACCCTCGAAAATTCCGCGACTACGCCACCTTTGTTTTCAGTTTTCCCTCCCTCCGTTTTCCGATACCACTTCGTTTTCAGCTTCTCACAATCTTGTAACGATCCCACTTCGCTTTCAACTTTTTCTTTCTTACTTCAACTCCGTGTTCCGACAACAAAGAGACCCGCGCGATCGCGGTTCGTCCTTTTTATAGGTTTTGGCCGTACGTTCGGCTAGTCTTAGCTTCGCCGTGACCACTTCCTCTTTTCTTGACAAAATACGTCCGGCGTCTTTGAGACATAGAACATATCTCGTATTATTAAACATGTCCAAAGCTTGTGACAGGCGCAAGGTGTATGAGCTATCTTCGAGTGACGTTTCTTAACTCTCGTCTAGTTTGCATAAATGAAGAGTTCGCGCGGGCTTACTTTACCGGTTGTTTCGAACTTCCTCGGCTATCGTTGGCCATTTCGCTCCAACACGTCTCGAATGAGAAATTTCTTCCGAAGTTTTAATCTTTGAAGGGATGCTTGAGCCGGTCCCGAGCTTCCGGAATTGACATACGGAAACATAACTCGTGAGAACCGGGGCCGGACTGATGGAAATTAGCAAGTCAAAACACCGAGAAGATGTGCAATGTTGCTTTTGTGGTACGGAGGACCTCAAGATTTGTCTTCCAAAGAGTACTTGTCCAAAGGATCCATTCAAGACGGCAGCGGACGACAGCAGTAAGCGCCGGCGAGAGATACCGATCTGACATCAACTTCAATACCCGCTTTCGTAGCATATAAGCTTTTCCCTTCCTTACAGGATATGACGTCGACAGCTAGAGGGGCGTGGGTCACTTCTTACGCATCCAACAACACGAAGAAAAGAGCTGGAAGGAAGCGCAGAACTGCGAGCTTTACCGCTGTCAACGCTCGAAACACTACCACTCCATGTATCTCTTAATACTGACTTTCTCTTACAATATTCAAAAAAGAAAAAAAAATCTGCCAACAGTCTGGGCGCAACTGTATTATTTTTCCGGCAGAAGTTCAGAACGCGTTCAATTCGGGGATGCGGTGTATGTTACTATGTGACTGAAAACCTAACAAAAAGTTCGGGAAGCGGTTAGAAAAGGGTGTAACATATGAATTAAATAATTAGGTCATATTCCGGGATGCGGTCTAGAGGTTGAAAAAAACAAAACTTAAAAATAGGTGATTATTAAACAAACCTGGGGAAGTGAAAAGATATTCGATATCTGATCAGACCTGAGAAACATGGTGGAATTCATGAAAAAGTATACAACCAGTTTACACCCTCTTAGGGGTCGAATTTCAAAAAATCTTGAAAACACTTTCTAGGTATTCACATGAAGAATCCGTAGAAAAAAAATGAACTCAATATTTCGAAAGACCTAGTAGATATGACGAAAATCGTGAAAATAAATGCATTTTATACTAACCGATATTTTTTTTTGCCCCCCCTTTTGAACGCCAATGAATATTCAAATTTTTTTTTATCAGAATTACTTTTCTAGTTAATTTACATATACGTACCGAGTTTCAACTTAACAGCATAAGCCGTTCTAAAGTTAGGAAAAACACCCCCCACCACCGTACCGTACTACCCCTAAAAAAAAATTTATTTTTCCACCATGCCACTACTATAGCTCTATCTAAATACTAAGTTTCAGCTTCCTATCATTATAGATTCTTAAGATATAAGCATCGGAACTTTTTCTTTCTCACCCTTCCCCACCCTCACCCTCTACACCCACACCCCAAACTTTTTTTCCCTACTAGAGTTCTATTAGGCCTACTTCTGTTAAAAATTTGAAGCAACCATCTTACATTGTTATTGAGATATGAAACGTGTTATTTTTGAAAAATTCTTATCCCCTCCACTTACGTACTCCCCCACCCCCTTCAAAGATTTTACTTTGAGCAATCTTGATTTATCAAGCTTTGTATCCAAACCGAATTTTGTTTTTCTGGTGCCACTGGTTTGGGAGATATTGTAATGTTAAGTATTTCAACCTACACCCCCGTACGTCACTACCCCCACCCAAAAATTTTGCTTCAATCTACTCTCCTAGTATAACTACAGATATTTGTTAAGTTTTAATTGCTTGCTATTAACGGTTTAGGAGATATGGATTTTAGAATTTGTCGATCTCGACTTTTTTGCGTTTCGGATGCATTGCTTCCCCCTCCACTCCCACACCCCTTCACCCATATCTGTTTTTTGTTTTGCAAATGGGTCCATTATCAAAGCTCTATAGAAATTCTAAGTTTCAGCCTCCTAACACAAGCGGTTCCTGAGATCTAGAAACCTAAATTTTTCGTCTAAAACGCTTACCCCCGCCTTCCCCCTTACACCTCCTCCCCTAAAAATAATGTCAATTCAAGGGGTCCACCAAGTCTATTCTTAGAAAAAATTTTGATTTAATAGCTCCACTGTTTTGAGAGCTACGAGCCTTCAAAGATTTTGGGGCGGTCGACGTACGGCGTACGGGGTACGGCGTACGGCGTACGGCGTACGGCGTACGGGGTACGGCGTACGGGGTACGGCGTACAGACGGAGTGAAAATTTTTATTGCTTTTTTCGCGTCTACTAGTCATGAAACGTGGACAAAAAAATTTTGAGGGCAGCAAATTTTTTTTTTTTAAAAATCGATAACAATACTGTATTATAAATAATACAGTAATATGAAATGTCTAATTTATTTTTGGAATAGTACCGCCCCATAACTCAATGAAATGATCAAAATAAATGCCCCGTTTCCGGTATACTTTCTCAGCTCAAGAAGCTGGAGACATAACCGGCATCCGGTTCAATGAGCTAGAAAATGTTTACCATATCTATCAACATACACATATGATGATATTAGGCTTAATACCTAATCTCTACCTTAACCCCTATTGCTCCACACTCAATACAGCGCACTGGTATAAGAGCTAGTGCAAAAATAAATCAGTTAATTTTTATATATTAATACATATTAATATAATAATTAAGAGAGTTTTAAGTAATAAAGTAATTAATAAGGAAAATACGAATGTTCAAAATATTATATATTAATTTTTTTTTAATTAACACGTTGACGGACAGTTGCGTCTATAGCCGTCAAGTTCAAGTTCACTATGTGACATGACGGCAATAGCCGTCCAATACGAAACGGTCGTTTTTAGACACTGCGGCTGTAGCAGCACAAATGTGCATTTACCAGCGTACAAGTAGAAGCCTAGTGTCATGTTTTCGAAAAAAAATTTAGTATGCAAGGTTATACATTGAGTATGCACGTGGTTGTGAACGGAGTAGTGCGATCTTGTTTTCTCTTCAATTTACAGTTGCTATTGATACATTTAACGATATTTTTTGTTTATACTGGTAAGTATTTGTTTATGATTGATTTTACACTTTAAATAGAAATAAAAAAATTTAAATTTAGCATTTTTTCATTCATTTAGCGATATTTATAGTTATACTGTTTACTTTTTGTTTTTTATGATATTACATTTGAAATATAAAAACAATAATGTAAATAATAAATGTATAAATAATATACAATAAATAATAATATAAAATAAAATTGAATGTTTTATTCAATATTTATAGAAAATGGCCAGTTGGGAAAAAGAACAGGCTAGGCTGCTGAAGCTTTTTGAGGAAACAGGTAGTGGGTCAAGCAACAGTGAATCTGAACCTGATGCTGACTGTGCTGAAAATAACAGTTCGGGTAGTGAAGAAAATGAATCAACTACAGATGAGGAATATGAAGCACCAGAAGAACCAGAAAATGATGAGACAGGGCATATCAATACAACACCTATAAGAAACTTTTCTTTTGATGCAGATGAAGAAAATGAATCAACTACAGATGAGGAATATGAAGCACCAGAAGAACCAGAAAATGATGAGACATGGCATATCAATACAACACCTATAAGAAACTTTTCTTTTGATGCAGATGCGGCTGGGATTCTTTTGGATATAGACGAAAATGTGTCTCCAATTCAGGTTTTTGAAAAAATTTGGGATGACCAAGTAATGGAAATGATTATAAAATCTACGAATGATTACGGCCTAAAACTTTGCAATCAAACACGGCCACATACAAGGAATAGTAGGAAGGCAAATTTCAAAAATACTGATACGATTGAAATGAGAAAGTTTTTGGGTTTGTGTTTGCTTCAGTCCCAGCTAAAATTCTCCAGTATTAGAAAACTCTTTTCCATTGATGCATTACATTACCACCCAGCTTTTCCTTCACAAATGTCTGGAAGGAGGTTTGAGCAAATATTGAGATGCTTTTGTGTAGAAGAAGAAAATTCAAACGACCGTTTGAGGAAAATAAAAATATTTCTTGATTTGCTCATAAAAAAGTTTGCGAATGCATATGCACCAAATGAGGCATTATCATTAGACGAATCTTTGTTATTATTTCGAGGAAGGCTTTCTTTTCGCACGTACATGAAAGGCAAAAAGGCAAAATACGGAATTAAATTGTACGAACTTTGTTCTGCCCAAGGTTATGTTTTGAACATAGAAATATACAAAGGCCATCGAGAAAACGAAGAAAACATGACAACTATTGAAAGTCTTGTGATGCGATTGATGCAGTCATATTTAAACAAAGGGCATCATTTGTTCATGGATAACTATTACAACAGTGTACCATTGGCTAACAAATTACTGAGCAAAAAGACACATGTGACAGGAACTCTTCGTGTAAATAGGAAGGGTCTGCCGCAAGAAATAACAGGTCGTAAGCTTAGAAAAGGAGAACATGTATGGCGACGCCAAAATCAGACATACGTGTCCAAATGGAAAGATAAACGGGATGTGCTATGTCTAACAACAGCTTACCACCCAAGTATGATAAACACAGCTAACCGTCGACAACAGGAAAAGAGAAAACCAATTGAAATAGTGAATTATAATCAGAATATGTCAGGTGTCGACAGAGCAGATCAGATGATGTCCTATTATTCCTGTCCACGAAAAACAATTAGATGGTATAAAAAGATAATCTTTCATCTACTGGATGTAGCAGTGTGGAATTCTTACTACATCTTTAAAGAAAAGACAGGTTCTCAAATGAAGTTTATAGAATTCAGGGAAGCAATTATACGATCTCTAACTGGCATAGATTATAAACAGGATGGAAGGTCTTTGGTTCAATTTAAACGTGCACGAATCCAAACCAATGAAATCAGCAACAATGGAACACAGCATTTTCCTGAGAAAATTTCTCCTCCTGAAAATTATCAGCGAAAAACATATTTTCAGCGTTGTAAACAATGTTATAAACAGGGAGTAAGGAAGGAAACATCATATTGCTGCAAGAATTGCATATCAAAACCTGCACTGTGTCCTGCACCATGCTTTGAAACATGGCATACCGAAAATAATGTATAATAATTATAAAATTATAATAAATTTATTTGTCATTTATTTATTTTTGTTTGATCATGAACTAACATTTCGTGTAAAACTCCCAAAAATACTTTGTTGCTCACAAAAAATTGCTTATTTCAGTCATTAAACCTGTCATTTACGTTTTTAAATTTTTGCTGTTATAGCCGCCATCGTCCCATTACATAGTGTCTAGAGTCCGCTGGCGCCATGACGGTTGTAGCCGCAACCTAATTAAAGGTGCTGAATTAATCAAAATTAAGTGTATTTAAGCAGAAAGAGTAAAACTATACTTCTAATATTCTAAAAATTACAAAAACATATAGTGTCAATTTTCGAATTTCACTTGTTTCTACTGTCCGTCAACGTGTTAATTAATCTATATATATAAAAGAGGATGTATGTATGTATGTATGAATGTATGTTCAATGTAGGAGTTCCTAAGCCGCTCAACCGAAGTTTGGTACCGATTGAGTCAAAAACAATTGTTTTTTACATTTTTCGCAATTTTAGTACTCTAATTGTTTGTTTGTTTGTGCCAAGTGCTTTTCTATATTATTCCAATTACGACGAAACTTTGCTGATATATTGAGCGCACACCCGCGAAGCGTTTTGTTTTAGTAAAACGATTCTACAATAGTTGGAGAGCGACACAAACAAATGAGTGTGTTTTCGGTGTACACGTCGGAAAAATTTGAACACCTGAAACAATGGGTGCAACAAAGCAACGAGAGTAGCGGGAACAACGAAGCAACAGAAACAACAGAAACAATGGGAATGAAGGAAGTAACGGAAGTAACGGGAGCATTGGAGCAACGAAATCAACGAGAGAAACGTGAAAAACGGAAGCAACGATAGTAACAGGAGCAATGGGAGTAACAAAGCAACGGGAGCAGCTATGGAGCAGCGACAGCAACAGGCGCAACAGAGAAACAGGAGCAACATAAGCAACGGGAGAAACAGGAACAATGGTTCAACGGGAGAAACGGGAGTATATCAGCATACAGATTTGAAAGCAGCCGCGGTACGCGGCTAGTAATATTAATAATTAATTCTTATATACACCACATACATTTCCATCATTGGTTTAGCACTCGCAGTCTAGAACTTTTAGTCATATCTTCAGCTTCCCAAGTTTTCCAAATGCAATTTTTTCGCAACAGAACAAGTAGCATAAAGTCTAGAACCAATTTTCGATGTTCAATTCATGGATTACATTTATCAAACCAGAGAGGAAAATTTTCATTTGTTTTTTCTACAGATTTCAAATTTTTTTTTTTTTTTATATTAAGTACAGATAGATATTGAGAGAAAAATTCTTTAAAAATATTAAAATGGAGTTCACATATTTTGAAAAAATCATCTGATGGTGCTTGCAAGTACATTTGTTCAGGCAATGTCGTATTAGAATAATCTTTGTTTAAAAATAAAAATTCACTCGGCAAAGAAAGTAACTCACCTGATTTTATCATGTTTCTATAATAGCACAGGAATGACAATTAAATTTTCTTATTATTGTCTTTTAAAGTGCGTATCCCACAAAGTAACGTCGACTAGCGCTTTCAAGAAGAAAATCTGTAGAATTTTTTGTACCATGAAAAATTACAGAATTAAGGGTATTAGGTTCGTCTGTTTGTTGACAATTAATATTACCTATATTAACTATGTCATTAGCGTCTATTTGCTGCACAACACTACTTTCGATCCAGTCCAATTACACATCATCATCATCCTCACAATTTTTTTCAAATGACATAATTTTTGCAATCACGTGATTAAATTCAAGGACTGAAGGTTTTCTATTATTTCCCCCTTTGCACCTAATTTGAGAAATTAAGTTTTCGATTGGGTCTTGATTCAACCGCGAAGTTAATAAATAATGATCAAAAGTCCCGGGATAAATGTGTTTTTTTGTTAATTTAGGACACATCTTAACAACCGCATTGGAATCTGATTGGAAAAACGCTTTAACCACATTTCAACTAACAACACCGTTTTCAGTTTCGATGTCTCCTTCTAAAAGAGTGTTTCTAAAGGATTTTATTAGATGTGGAACATCGAAAATACAATAAATTTTTTTTTCATTAAACACGAAATACGGGTTTTCTTTCGTCCCTCCCATAAGTTTAAAGCATTTCCGATTATTGGATCCTTCATCGCAAATAATGGCTTGAATTTTAAGACCGATATTCAAAGTGATATTCAGGTTTTGTCGTATAATGTCTTGAAGTTTATCTCTAACAATAACTTCTTTCGATACAAAATAGCTAACAATATATTTCCAATTAGCTAGCAGACCTCTTATCATGAAAACATAAACAGTTTTCCCTACAAAGTTACTGCGATCTCCATTGCCAAAATCAACCACCCCTTCTATTTGATCAACAAATGGGTCATATACCAATCCCTTCCGAATTTTTACTTCATCAAAGATAAGTACAGCTTCTTTCATAAATTCGTCCATATCTTTAACTACATTTTTCAAATTCGTTATTAAATCCATATTAAAACCCGGATGCAACTTTTTTAATGGACTCCACCTATACAACGATGCCTTGGAGGGAAGAGTAAAACCTAAATTGTCAAGCATAAAAATATAAGCTGAATTAGACTTATAACTAATATTTTGTGCAAGAAGATTCTGTTTACCCGTCCAATCTGTAGTTTTTGATCGCTCGGTTAAAAGCATTTTACATTTTCATCGACATATCCAATGGCGTCTATTTTTTCTTTACTTCAAACCTTTTCTTAGAAATTTTTTTAAGTGCTTTATTTCATTGAGTAGGTTAATATTTTGTTCCTCCAAATCTTTATTTCTTTTAAGCAGTTTAAAATATTTCCTTCTGTAGTAGACCACATTTCTCTCATTCTTTAAACATCGTTTAAATAGGGAGACCTTCATTTAACATATCTGATTCTACAAGATTATAAGAATATTCCAATGATAAAATATTCGACGAATTCGCAACGCAAGTATTTGACTGACATAAAGTTGTACTGCTACAAGTTTCTGTTAAAATATTTTCAGGTGATTGCAAAATTTCAGAAGGATCATTAATATTTTCAGCAGTATTTTCATCATAATCGAAAACTCGTTCACTCTTTGGCAAATTTAAAGTAGGAATGGCATTAAGTAAAAGTTTTTCTATTCCAATATCCTTGCAATGAAAATGTTTTTGGCAAATAAGTTTCCCCTTTGTATTACGAATATCTGATCGTTCCATAAACTTAAACAACTTGCACGTTCGATAAAGAACAATGCTTTATATTTTTTTTTCTTCCTTACACATTGATCAGACACGTTGTCCTTATTTAAATTAAGTTCCGGTATAGCACCAGAACTAAGTTTTTTGCGATTGATAAAATTATTTTAGAAATGCTTACCATAAACAAATTTTTTTGCAACTTCTTTAGGGCTTATTTTAAAAATACGTACCCATTTTGCTCGAATCTTTTCGCACTTAGGAAAACGGTATAGTTTTACTTTGTCATCACTGGGGTTGATTGTGCAACCAGCTATTCATCAATGCTCATACCGTTTTCGTTTAGCAGTGAAAATTGCAGATTTTTTTTCCGAAGAATTACTCATTTCACTAAACAATTATTTGAAAAACTCATAAAAGCAGGCAGCTTGTATAATCACAAAATCTAATCATAACCAATTGTTTTATCTGGCATTTGCAATATGCAATTACCCTAGTAGCCAAGATCAAAAGTTCACATATACCACCAAATGAATGTTCTAATCATCAAACACAATCGTTTCCAAATGATATAAATAATAATGATATATACTTAGTCTTTTTTCATGAGTGATTACTTGTTATGCTGTTTAAGAAAAAATTTGCCACAGTGTTGCTCAGTTTTCTAATGAAAATGCGAAGTTTGTTTGCTAGTTGGGTCTCTACGTCAAAAAAAATGTTCTACTAGTGGTTTATTAGACCTACTTCTGGTGGCTGGTTCGACTAGCTCCTCCCCTGTAGCAATGCTATGACAACTCCCAATATGGGACCTCATCGAGGTGTCACGGGTGTGGTATCACAATGGACCAACCGAATGGTCTAAGTGAGCCGATCCATGGTTTGGATGGCTGCCACCTAACCTAACCTACTTCTGGTAAAAAATTTAAGAATCTATCTCACACCGTGATTTTTTAGAAAAATTCTTATCTCCTCCACTTTCATGCTCTACTGCCCTCATAAAAAATGTTACTTTCAGCAAACTTTATTAGTCAACCCTTATACAAATTATATAAATGTCTGCTTCACCTTTCTACTCTCGTCGTATTTAGTCTTTTCGACACTTTGTGTTCCGAGGATAATTTCCAGTTCATAATTTTTTTTTAAGATCTTATCTTTTTTGTTGTGAATTCAAGATTTTATTGTGATCCGGTATTCGGACAGCGAATATTATATCGAGATTTTTTTTCAACATCCTCTATCCCCCATCCTCCATCCATCCATCCTGCATTCATCATCCTCTATCCATCCTCTGTCTACCATCCCCCATCCTCCATTCTCCATCCTCCATCCACCATCCTCTATCCACCTTTGTCCAGCCACTATCCCCCAACCACCATCATCCATCCTCTATCCACCATCCTCAATCTTTTATCCTCCATCTTTCATCCACTATCATCTATCCTCCATCCATAGTCCAACTTTATCATTTAGTAATAGGAAGGCATAACTAATACACCCAAAAAATAATAAAGTTTCGCTCAGACTACTGGCAGATTTTTTTCTTTAGGTTAGGTTAGGTTACAGTGGCGGCTAAAGGCCTCACATAGACCCACGAGGGTCCATAGTGATACCACACAAAAACAGGAGACCCAATGTACTACTGTGACCAAAAAGTAAGGTGACTCAGCATTTATTTTGAAAAATCTTTATTCTCCCAAATCAATTTCATCGCCTTCAAAGTATTCCCTCCAGATACAATGGTGCCAGCGGATTTTCCAATCTTCGAAACAGTTGTTAAAGTCAATTTCAGGGATGGCCTTCAGCTTTCTCTTCGATGCGGCTTGTATCTCCTGTATTGACTTAAAACCGTGTCCCCGGAGCGGTCTTTTGAGTTTGTTGAATAACCAGAAGTCACACGGTGCCAAATCAGGTGAATACGGCGGTTGTGGAACGATATGGGTCGAGTTTTTGGCGAAATGGTCACGAAGAATCAATGCAGTGTGAGGCGGTGCATTATCGTGGTGCAAAAACCAAGAGTTGTCTCGCCACAAAATGGTATGGGCTGATCCTTTTGAAATGCCAACATGATCAGCAAGATCTCTAATTGTTAATCGACGATTTTCAAGCACCTAATCTTTGATTTGTTGGACGTGAGCTTCGTCGGTCGAGGTTGATGGTCGACCGGGGCGCTCTTCGTCTTCCACACTTTCTCGACCTTTTTGGAACTCTTTATACCACTTGTAAACATTTTATTTCGACATCACCAAAGGCTTTTTGCACCATCCTCAACGAATCGGCAGCAGAAAGTACATTCCGCAAACAAAATTTAATGCAAATTCTTTGCTCAACAAATGCAGACATTATAAAAATCGAAAAATTCACTTCTTGCAGCTTACAAAACGAATCCTATCTCCAACACTAATGAATATGATGTGACCCTTGGCACGAATGTCAAAGCCAGTCCTACCAACCTAAAAATAAGAGCACTGCCCCAAATCCATTTGCGCGCGCAGTTTAAATTCAAATGTCACCTTACTTTTTGGTCACAGTAGTACTTATGGAAGGTGCGCTAGAGTTTCGATCTGTGTTGAGAGCTCCTCGTTTAATTCGAAGGTCCCTGTGACCATAGCAAAGTTGAGCAAACTCTGCATGCTGTTAAGGGGTTACATCTAGTTGGCGGCCGAAAAAAGGCGTGTTTTAGTAATTTTTTTTTTTGGGAAAATGATTGCAGGTTTCGAACTGTCTTTTTTTTCATAGTGAAGGGTATTTGTTTGGCTATGTTTGATAATTTTTTTGTTGGAAAAATTTCACAAATGTAGCAGATATAGATTTTTCTCGAAACGGCTATTTCAAGATCGGTGACCACGATATCTCACACTTTTTTCTTACATCAAAAGGCAGTCCTTGATCGAAGGATTTCTTTTTTCGAAGCATACTATTTTTTATGTCAAGAAAAATGAAGTGAATTTTTCACCGAAAATTAGACTTAGACGCCGACCATTTTTTCAAAAATGAATATATTATCAAATCCTTCGATTAAAGACTAGATAATACGATAAAAAAACTTAGTGTGTTTGGTTTTTTTTAGGTTTTAAATGTGCTTTATTGATGCCTATAACTTAAATCTAACATTTTTTCTTTATTTCTCAAGCTAAAACTAATTAATATCTAAGTTGCTAATGGTTCTTAATGGCCTCAAGTGGGCACTCTAAGATATAAATGGTATCGGGGATGTTTTGGGGGATCTGATTCACTTTATTGAACTATAATTTGAATGTATACTTAATTCTAGAATACTCATGAGAGCCGTACGGAGTTCATCCAACTACGTTGGATGTCCGCCCGGAAATCGCAAGCATTTTCACTAGTCAAGAAAAAACCCAATATTACATATTGATACTCTTTACTCTACTTACTGCTATATACAATTACTTACAAAACTAACTTACAACTAGGTTTTGAGCCGAACTCTCCGCCGCCGCACAGTGGGGCGTTTGCCCGATCTAGCTGGCCAAAATTCGGTTTTTCAAACATGCAAATGTTAACCAGCATTTTATGTCCTAATTGTCTTAACCAATTAGGGCGTTTCAAGAAGTGATTTTTGTTTACCTGTATTTACTATAAAAGCCGTGGGCTCAGTTCAAAGTAGCCATTTGTAAAAGTTCATTTGAAACGGAAAAATCTATCTTAAAAACTGACTGTGATCACATAACTTTACGTGATTTTAAAGGAAAATTATGAAATTTTAAAAAATGGATATTGAAGTAGCAGGTATGTACTTGATTTTTGCAATTTATGGTTTTTTTAGGATATATAGTTTTTGAACTAGATAGTTTTAAATTTTGGTATAATTTGAGATCTATTTTTTCAAAATTGAAAAAGTTATATAACTCCGCACGACTCCGTCAAAATTTATGTGACAATATGAAGGTCAAATAATCATTCTTAAGTAGTCACAAAAATGTTCTGCCAATATCTGCCCAACGAGATTTTATAACAGTTTATGTTGATAACGGAAATTCGAAATATTTGTATTTTGAATATTCCTTTAGCAAGGATAAAGGACTCAATCCTTGGTAAAGGCCTTGAACAGGTGTCACTCGAGTCCGAAACGTTACAAAAAAAATAAATCAAATGGTATCTTACCCGGAAAACTATTATATAACCGTATTTTCAGTTAAAAAAGTGATGGAAAAACATTCACCAAGAAAATTATATATTCATTTTTCACCAAATTTTTTTTTCGAGAAAATATGTTCCATTATTATTATTACTGAATAATAACTAAATAATATCTTACTTTAAGATGAATGGATAGTATAAATAATTTTGGCCAGCTAGATCGTGCAAACGCCCCACTGTGCGCCGGGGCCAGCAGCACTATTCGAGAATAGCGAAGCAGAAGCCACCGTTCCCAGCCGCGGACAGCCCAGTCCTGCATATATATTTTGCATTTGATAATGCTTTTAGAAGGATTAATTTAGGAGGGATAGAGTCGCTTTATTCATAATTTACAATAATTACTAAATTATACAATTTTTTTTATACATTATTAACTTAATAATACTCGTATATCTATTCCGGACCGAGCCATTCGTCAATTGGACCGATGGCTGAAGGCAATCAGTTCTGTAGCGAATGACTCGGTCCAGCATGCCTTATCCTACGGAAGCTGTTAACAGGGTTAGTACTTAATCTAGTTTCGTTTCTTTCTTTTTTTGGGGTTAACTTAATTGACTTATTCTAAATTGAAAAAAGTACTGAATGTCTACTGATTTAGCCACCAGTACTTCGTATCCTCACGCTTATTTCTGTGAACGCCAATGTAGTTCGCGGTGGAGTATCGCCATAGGGGCAGAGGGAAAGCTAGTTTGGAGATTTGGGTCATATCCTATTTTCTTGTCTGTTGCGCGCCTATACGCATGGTATATAATTGGCACGCACACGGAGTCTAATATACTGTATATCTATTTTCATCCAGATATACGGCTTCGGGTGGGATAAAACCAGTTGACATGGTTTTTTCGAAGTATTGTGGGTTGGGTAAAAAGAGTTGGTGTATACAGGGGTAAATGTTTTGGTCTGAGGTAGATCTTTCTATGTGGTTCCTAGTAAGTCTAATTATTATTGAGTCAACGCGAGAGATTTCGGCCGTATCATATATTTTCTCGTTCGATATATGATGAAGGAAATCTGTCTCTGCCTTTTTATATAAGCCGGTACACGCGCGTAGACATTTTCTCTCGAAAAGTCTGAATTTTTCCATATAAGATGGACTAATATTGAACCAGATGGGGCAACCATAGGTGAGAATAGGTCTCACCAATGCTTCATAGCAAATGATTTTAACGCGAGGGTATAAATGTTTCGCGTGAAAGATTCGTTTTAGGGACATAAATGCTTTACGTGCCTTTTCAAGCTGAATTTGAATGATTGTTGAAGTACAAGTGTTGATCCAGGTGTACGCCGAGATATTTCACACAAGCTTTGTGCGGAATTTGCTCTCGGCTTCCCTCTCCATCAACAATATGGAATTTCTTCCAATTGCGCATCAAATCCCGATTGGCATGTGCTAAGGTGGTGCGGAATAAGCTTGTCTCACATTTCTGTGGATTCATTTTCATTTTCCAAGAGTTTGTGTAGAACTGAACATCATAAAACATTTTTTGAAGTTCCTCTTGAGCTTTAGTTGCTTTTGGGTGGGGTGTATAGATTATAAGGTCGTCTGCGAATGCGACTATTGATCTTTTGGGTGATTTATTAAATTCGAATGATTCTAATAGATCGCTAGTGAAGATCGCGAATAAGGTGGGTGCAGTTACTGTTCCCTGTTGGAGTCCTTCCCTGACGTTAAAGGTCTTTGTGGTAACAATTTTCCCGTTTGTTAGCACAAAGCTTTTATTATATATCATGTGTATTAGGGTGTTAATTAGGTGTTGGGGGAATTTTTTCTGTATTAATTTGAATATAAGACCGTCGAGCCAAACTGTATCGAAGGCCTTCTCCATGTCTATTAGACAGGCACCTACGCATTCTTTGTTATTCAAATGCCAGCAGATGTCGGATGTGACCTTCATTATGGCATGTATGGTAGAATGTCCATTTCGAAAGCCAAATTGGCAATTCGGTATCAGATCATTCTGCCGAATGTGGGAATTGAGAGAGTCGTTGAGGATGGATTCAAAGACTTTACTAATATTAGGTAAGAGACAAATGGGCCTATAGCTTTTCGGATCTGCAGGATCCTTTCCTTTCTTGAGAATAGGAAACGTTTTTGCGCGTTTCCATTTTTCAGGTTAATGTCAATTATTTAATAAATTATTGAAGAGGGTACAATATTCCTGGATTATCACATCCGGCAGATTTTTCAATACTAAATTGGGAATTCCGTCCATGCCTGATGATTTTTTACTATTGAGATGTTTAAAGAGAAATTGAAGTGTTTTAAATGAAACAAAGTAATCTATTATTTGGTCGTCGGGTATCTGGTTAGCCATCAGATTTTCGCTAAAAATTAGTTAAAGTACGTTACCTTCGTTCTCATTTTTGAATTCTATGACCTTTCTAGTAACTATTTCGTTAAGTCTTTCCCTTCCCAAGTCGGTGTTCTGAGTATGGATTCCTTCTAGGTGAGTTCCTATTAATTCTAGCTTTTGGGGCTCGTCGGTTATCACGAAGCAACCGTTTGAATCGCGGCTTGTACATGTAGTATCGATTTTTGCGTCTTCCAGGAGTTTTTGAGACCCGGCCGGTACCTTAATCGTGGGTACGCTTGCGCTATTCTTTTTCCTAAATATGGAGTTTATTTGGGCAAACATTCCTGCAGAGTCACTGGGCCTAACTGACTGAATTTTTTCCCTCCATAGTAAGTTTCGTTTGTAAGATTTTGTTTAATAAGGGTTTTGACATTTTTTAATATTGACTCTAATCTATTTAAGTTGGGATTATTATAATCCAAAAATCTACGATAAATATTGTTAATCCGCGTGAGAAGGTGGCTTTTTAGTCTTTGGAGTTTACAGATTAAGGGGTTTTCGTAGTTGTCTAAAGTATATCGCGATTAACGTTTTGGGACAGTCCTTTCTATCGTGGCAACCGTGAGGTTTTCCAGTATTTGGATATAGTGTTCTATCTCCGAATTTGTTAGATTCCTATCAGCGGGGGTCATGAATTCGTTTTCTTCTGGAATTTCTTCTGAGTATGATTTCACTATTCTCTTTCGGAATAAATTCCAGTTAGTTTTTTGGAAGTTTAGGTGAATATTTTCTTCTTGGGTTTCTATAAGAAAATATGTGTCCTTCTCATGGCTAAGTGTCATAAGAATGGCTTGATGATCGCTGTCATAATTTATAGTTTGTAGTCTATTGGTATCTCCGGAAACGCGAAGTTCAGTCGGGCATCTGCTATGCATATGTCAAGATACGAATTAGCTTTCGGTAAGGTGGGTAAGTCTGAGCCGAAAAGTTATGCCCTAAATTCTATTTGATTTTCTAATATTAAGTTATTTAAAAAATTTCACCGGGTATTATTGTCTCGGTTAAGCCAAGCTTTGTGCTTTGCATTTAAATCCCCTGCAATTATATAGTAATTCTGTGGTTTATTGAGTTCTAGGGTCTGAAAAAGAGAATGGAATTCGTTGTTAAACTTTTTTAAGTTTCTTTTTGATGCATAGGTGCTAACAACGAATAAGTTATCATTATTCTGCAGAGCTATTTTGATGCAAGTGAGCTCCAGATACTCATATAGGTAGAGTGAATTCTGTTCTGTTTATGGTCGAGAATTTAAGTGGCTTCTTTGCTAGGATACCCGTGCCACCGCCACCTTTGGCATTTGGCCGGTCTGTCCTAATAAAGTCGTAATCTTGAAATTGGAAGTGTGATAGGGTTTCAGCTTAGTTTCCGTTAGGAGGAGGAAATCGGGGTTTTCAGATTTTAACAGGTCTTTTAAGTTTTACGTTTATTTTGATACACGATTGAGTTCACATTCACAGAAATGAGCCTGAGCTCGGTCTTCTGGAGGTTTTGGGATACCTGGCCATCAACAGACATTGGACATGTTTAAAAAGCTAGCAATTTTATTAATTTGGTGGGTGTGAGCGCCAATGGCTGGCTCAAACCGTTCAAACTGATTATTTAGTAGTGTTGGGTCGTCGTTGCGAACCGACTGGGTTCTTGTGTCGTAGTTGCGAACCGACTGGGTTATTGGGTCGTAGTTGCGAACCGAATGGGTTCTTGTGTCACCGTTGCGAACCGACTGGGTTGTTGTGCCGCGCTGTCAGAAGTTAAAAGGTCCATGTGGAGTTGTTGCGATTGCAATTCAACCCTGCGATGAATTGTAGTCGCATCAGCTCGACTGCGACCAACTTCACGGAAAGGTGATCGGGGTTGAGTGGTGTGCGTGCGAGTGGAGAGTTTTTTTGGCGGGAAAAAGCGCGTCGTTCGGAGTTGAGAGAGAGAAAAGATCGACGAGGGGACGTTCGCGCAAAACGTCATGGCGAAGAAGTGAAACGAATTGAATAAAAACGAGGAATGGTTTTCTACGCGTTTCGTACAAATCGGCGGTGATAGATATTTTTTCAAGTTCAAGGGCTCGCGCGTTTCGTGCATTTTTCTCTAGATTCTATTTTCGGAAAAAAAAGGAAATTGACGGTGCCGCGGAAAGATCGTTTGTGTCTTGATCGACGATGAATTGAATTGTTTTGCGGTGCAGAAATAGCGCGGAAAATTTGTTTAATTTTACTAGTGAACCGATTAAATCCAAAATCGAGAGAAACAATGTGTAACTCGATGCCCAGGTTGAATTGATCAACACCACAAATTTACTCAGCAAAATGATAACCTAATCCACGACCTCATGGAGGAGTGCAAGCGTTGCGTCGAAGGAAGGCTCCGGTTGAAAATTTTCAAGCTCAAATTCTGTTTGCGATTCAAATCCTTCGATCTTTCGAGAAAATTTAACATAAACTAAATGAATTAAATTTTATAACTAACTGCGAAAGCTCAGAAAACCCCCTAATTCGGTCTATCTTTGCTGATCACAATCATTGATAGCTTTTAAAAGTAGTTTAAGGTTAGGTTAATTTAGTTTAAGTTAAATATAAGGTTTTTCACTCCGACGGAATAAAAAAAAAAAAAAGAAAAAAAAAAAAAAAAAAAAAAAAATTAAAAATTGTATATGAAGTGCAAAGACGAATTATTTATGGGGTGAGTTATTTTCTTTTATAATTTTTTCTTTTTTTTTACATTATTTTGTTCTTTGGTGCGTTTTTCAGTTTTTTTTGCCTTGTAACATAGAAAATTTTCTTTTCTCTTATTGTGAAGTGATGAACGGCTAGAAGGCCAGTTTTGAAAATGAACCCGAGCGTCAAGCAGTCGTGGCTGAGGTAGGGTGGGCAGAAGAGGGCGCTAATAACACCAGAGCGCCCTGACAAATCGCGAAGCCGCGCCAATCCAACTGCTTCTTGGTCTTTCACGACCTGTTGGGAAAATAGTCCCAATTTTTACAATTCCCTTGGTTAAGTCGGCGCTGATAATTTTTGTTGTACAGGCCAAGGGTTTATGGTCTGAGTTTGAGCAAGTACCCCCCCCCCACACTGCCGTAGCTAGTCTCGGCCGCCAGCAAGAGCGTCGCACCAGCAAAGACTCAGCCACCAATTCGGACGACTGTGGAATTGGCCCTTCTGTCCCGAACCTCCCTTTTCCTTTCGACTATTTTGACTTTTTCAAGTCGAAATAGTCCTTCCAAGCCTCAAACACAACAAATGGCGCCCAACGTGGGGCCAATCAACACGCGCGAGTTCGGAAAAATTCCATGCAAAAGTTGATGGGCAAAAGGCCTAAAATTTCGTCGTTCTGCGACAGTATTTTCGCCTGAACGGCAATAGACCAAGTGTACAAGCTTTTTCTGATTTATTCCTCAGCAAAACATCGCAGCGGACTTATGCGGAGCCAATGTGGAACTTTCCTATCGACGAACCGTTTTGGCAACCTTTAGGCGCCAATTCGGTTCCATAAGAAAGGGAAGCATTGTCTGCATATGAGACTGATGTGATGTGAGTTGGTCAGCTTTGGTACTTGAATCATTCCACTTCTGTCTTGCAAGTACCCAACTGAGAGCTGGACATGCCCTGTCTTGGCGGGCGTGTCGTCAGACAGTTGGGAGCAATACTTGTGGGATATTGGTGAGTTTGGTCATGGGAACTATCGCTGAAATTTCGGTAAAGTACCTTTTATCCTTATCCATCCTTTTAGAGTTCCCTTTTAACGTAGATTATTTTTTTGAAATAACGTAGAGTTTTTTTGTAACTTAAATTTTCTTATAAGTCTTTTGACAAACATTTTAACTTAGATTTTTTTTTTTCTTAGCTAATTTTTGTTTTTTGCTCAATTTGCTAATCTTCCCCAATTTTTTGTTGGATTTTTTTTTTCATCGCGATCCAGATTTTCCCAATGAGTCGGGAAAGGTCAAGATCGGCTTCGCGATTTGATCTGCATACGAGGGGAGGGGAAAGGTTGCGACGACGTGAGGGTTCATTTTTTTTTTTTAATTTAAATCGCAATCATAACCATACATTCGATCATCTCGGTCATTCGATTCATTCGTTTAAATTTTTTTTTTGTCCATGCATTTGTACAAACATAAAAGGATTTTTTTTTGTTCGTGCAAACATTAATTTTTGGTTCAAATATCACTTGCTTGCATACATTTGCACTCATATATATATTCACTTAACGCATATATTTGATATCATTCAAACATTCATTCGTTCGATGCGCATACAGCAGTCATTCAGATATAATTATACACACATTTTTTTTCTCTCGATTCATTCGTTTATATTTTTTTCTCGGCAGTCATTCATTTCACTCGTTCACAGTTCATTTACTCAATCATACACACAATCATCTAAGCATTCATTCGTTCGTTTGTTTTTTTTATAATCACTCAGATCTTCCACTACCACACAATCATATCTACAATTAGTCATTGTACATCGATCATTCACTTATTCAGTTTTAAACACTTACATCCATTCATTCGGTTTTTCTTCTGAACACTCGTTCACTCGTTTGCACAATCAAATAATTCAAATAATCTATTTCGTAACACTCACTCAATCATTAACATTAGCATCAGCGTCGTTCTAGCATTCATTATTTCCCTTTTTATTCCGTACCGCAAGCACAGAAGTCAGTCATCGAGTGCACAGTCATTCAATAGATCACAGTCATTCGGTTGATTTTTCTCTGCTAATACTTATTCATACAATAGTTCAGTTACTCAGTCATACCTTCGGTCCCACACACACCGATTATTCACCGCACACATTCACTCATTTTGTATATTCTCTAACCGTATCAGCTACATCTATTTGGTCACTCACTAGTTCCTTCATCAGTAGTCATGCCATTGCCACGATCGCCGTTGGGGCGAAATGATGAAATGTGTACGATGTGCCAACATGTCGTGGGGGGCGAAGACGAGGCGCGGACGAAATGTGGGCACACTTTACACCTGCATTGTGTGGAAGAGTGGGTGCTGCGCCACAAAACGTATCCCAATTGTCGCCAGGCACTCGAACCGCAGGACTATTGGACAGTTAGGGGCGTGGAGGGCGCCACAGCCAGAACCGGAGCCGTGACACGCAGCAGAGCTAAGTCAGCGGCCGGCGGACTTTCACCAAGGCGGTTAAATACAGATTTTCCGCTGGAAACGGTCGGCGGTGGGGTCTTTTACGCCCCTGACGGTTCAATTGGTCAAGAGCAGGGGGTGAACCAGCTCGCGAATCCAATCCCACAATCACCAGAAAGGGTAGTAGGCGAACGACCACGTTGGTCCGATATACACGACGCAGGTATCCCGGCTACGGCGAATCCAGCGCCAGGGCGTACACGTTCACCAGTGGTACGAACTGAACTGGGAGTGGAACTGATAGAGTTGATGAGAAGGGTTTTTCGGGAAGAGTAGGCGTCTCAGAGACCGGTGGGGGCCCATTATTCGGCGGCAGAGGGAGACTCGCGTGCTGGGAGCGCAGATCAGCGGACCGGAGCGGCCGCGTCGGTCAGCGATCGCGTTAGCCACGGCCCTAATCATCGAACAAGAAATTCCTACAGCCCATTAAGACATTGGCGTCTGCGTTTTAACGGGGATAGCCAACTCTTACGCGCAGAGGAGCCGAGACTCTCGCCGAGACTCTCGCGATGAGCGACTTGCGCGGCAATTTAGATCTGCTGACGCAGGGCTTCCATCTGCTGCCCAACAAGTGGTATTGGTTGTGGCGTCGGTCCAATAACAACTCGTCTTGGGATACCCTGAAGGGTATGCATTCTTGCAGGTCTGGGGAGAGCGCAGCACGGATTGGGAGTTGCGGAAGCAGATGCTTGGTAGACGACAAGCGCCACACGAGCCCTTCATGTCCTTCGAACAAGACATGACGGAGCTTTGTTCACTGCTGAGCGCTCCCATGATTGAGTCCGAATTTGTGGCTCTGGTGCGCGGAAATCTGGTGGGTAGCACACAGCAACAATTGTGTTTCTATTCAGTACTTACTATGGACGAACTACGTCGACTTGTAGTGCAAGTGGAAGACACGCGAAAAGCCACCAGACCATCCCCTTGGAACCAGGCCAGAGTCCACGAAATACAGGAGCCAGTCGTGGAAGAACATCCGGATACGACTTCTTCCGTCGACTTGGCCGGACTATCGAACCCCTGGATCTGCTGGAATTGCAAGAAAGAAGGACATGGGTATCGTGAGTGCGCGGAACCTGCGAAGGGCATCTTCTGCTTTGGATGTGGGCGGGCTGACGTTCTAAAGCCCAACTGCAGCCATTGCAAGGCGGGAAACGGCCGAAGGGACGGAAGGACAGCGGGTCCCTCCCGTCCGAACACTGCATCCCGACAGCAGTAGGAAAATTTGTTCACCACACCAATTACACGTCCCAATTTCATCTAGACCTCCCAAATAAAACAACTTTACCAAATTTTTCAACCCCTACAAATACCCCTCCAAATTTTAATACCCTACCTACAACATTTTCCGAACCCAATCCCCATCCTTTTAACGTAAAATCATCCAAACCCATTTCCCCGACGATCAATACTCCGCACGTCAAAATATTAACGAGATCAAGCGATAAGACAGAGCCGGCTGTTTCCCGGCCTGAAGATGATCTTATCGCCGAAGAAAATCCAAGACGACCTTCCCACCATCCTCTCAAGCCATACCATCTTCGGCTAAAGGAGTATAAGGAGGCGCAGCAGCGAATTTTCGGACCTACTCCAGTCGCAAGTGTTGATCAGGTATCAGCACTAACGAGTGGATCCGGTCGCAGGAAATCAATCGCGCGCCTTCGTATATTCTGGAGGATGGTGCGTGAAAAAAAGAAAGCGATTCTCTCTACCATCATTACGAATCCGTTTGATATACGTCCATACGACGTGGTATCCTTGTACGGCGTGGACGTTGAAGGACTCCTAGATAGTGGGGCGAGCATTAATTGCCTGGGGGCTAACGCTCTATAACGTCTCCATGATGCACAGGTGAATTATCGACCGGTCTGTCAAGAGGTGAAGACCGCTGATGGTGCAGCGCAAAAGGTATTGGGCACAGTAACTACCGATATTACTTTTCGCGGTATTACCAAACCCATTACGCTGTACATAGTGCCGAGCCTATCGCAGAAATTGTAACTGGGGGTAGATTTCTGGCGAGCATTTCAACTAGCTCCTAGCATCATCAGCGCGGTCGATACTCCCGATACTGCATCGCAACTGATAGCTCCGGATGCCCATCATTTAACGCCCACAGATGTAAAGAGGTTGGAAATGGTAAAGTCCAAATTTCCATCATACGAAGTATACGGACTCGGTGTGACCAACGTCGAACAACACAGTATAGACGTTGGTGATGCAAGTCCCATCAAACAGCGACATCGATCGCATGAGAGCACTTGGCGTTATAGAGACCAGCCAGAGTGCATGGAGCTCGCTTGTGGTTCTCGTGAGGAAGCCAGGCAAGGTCAGGTTATGTTTGGACTCGCGCAAAGTCAATAGTGTGACGAAGAAGGATGCTTATCCATTACCACACATTGATGGTATCTTAAGTCGGTTGCCGCGAGCCAATTTTATTACTAGCCTGGACCTCAAAGACGCCTTTTGGCAGATTCCTCTCGAGAACAAATCCAGGGAGTATACAGCTTTTACCATTCCTGGCCGGCCTCTATATCACTACACTCCATGCCTTTTGGGTTATGCAACGCGCCGCAAAGGATGTGTCGTCTGATGGACAAAGTCATCCTACCCGAGCTGAAGGAGCAGGTATTCGTATATTTGGACGATCTGCTGTTAATTTCTGAAGATTTCGATTAACATCTGGTTTTATTGGCTGAAGTCGCAGAATGTTTGCGAAAGGCTGGCTTGACTATTAACGTCAACAAGAGTAAGTTTTGTCTGAGAGAGGTGAAATATCTCGGATACATTGTTGGAGAAGGAGGCTTGAAAACTGATCCCAACAAAGTTTCAGCCATCGTCGATTACCCTTCGCCTAAGTCCGCACGTCAAGTATGACGCTTCCTTGGTATGGCAGGCTGGTATGGACGATTCGTTCCCAACTTTGCTGCTACTGTTTCACCAATTTCAGACACTCTAAAGAAGTCCAACCAGTTTGCTTGGACTACAGAGGCACAAACTTCCTTCCTGTTAGTGAAAGACTTGTTGACGAAAGCCCCCTTATTAATCAATCCTGATTTTAAGAGGCCTTTCGTAATTCAATGCGACGCCAGTAAATCAGGGGTGGGTAGCGTTCTCTTCCAGGAAAACGACGACGGATCGGAATCTCCAGTGGCGTATATGTCACAGAAGCTCACTTCCGCTCAACGCAACTACAGCGTAACCGAACTCGAGTGTTATGCAGCTGTGTTGAGCGTGAAAAAATTTCGAGCCTATGTAGAAGGGACTGCGTTCAAAATCATTACGGATCACGCAAGTCTCAAATGGCTCATGTCGCAAAAAGACCTACAAGGACGGTTGGCAAGATGGAGTTTAAAACTCCAAGGTTACGACTTCACAATCGAGCATCGACGAGGGAGCCTGAACGTTGTACCCGACGCTCTCTCTCGTGTATACGAAGAGGGATTAAATGCGCTGATCGACGTGGCACCGATGGTGGACATGGATTCTCCAGAATTCTCTGGCAAAGAATATAAAGAATTAGTGTCCACTGTCGATGCGAACGCCGATCGGCTTGTCGTGTTGAAGGCCTTGGAAGAATTATTTTGACTTAAAAAAGTCAAAATAATTGAAAGGAAAAAGAAGGTTCGGGACAGAAGGGCCAATTCCACCTAAGTCCGAATTGGTGTCTGAGTTCAGCTGGTGCGACGCTCTTGCTGGCGGCCGGGACTAGCTACGGCAGTGTGGGGGGGGTACTTGCTAAACTCAGGCCATTAAACCCTTGGCCTGTACAACAAAAATTATTATCAGCGCCGACTTATCCAAGGAAATAAAAAAAATTGGGATTATTTTCCCAATTGGTCGTGAAAGACCAAGAAGCGGTTGGATGGCGCGGCTCCGCGATTTGTCAGGGCGCTCCGGTGTTAATAGCGCCCTGTTCTGCCCACCCTACCTCAGCCACGACTGTCCTCTAAAACATTTCGCGTCGTGGCCCCTTATTGAGGTTCGGGGCTAAGGAGCTAGACGCTCGGGTTCATTATATTGGCTTATTTAGCCTTCAGTCATTTTAGGAAAGAAAAAAAAATATCAACTCGTGACTTTACGAGCAGCAACTCTGAAAAACGTGATACAAACATGTAATTTACATGGAAAAAAATGAAAAAAAAAACCAAAAAGAATAAAGAAAAAACTCACCCTATCAAAACAGCATTATGACAACGATGGTCCGGTTGGTTTGTTTAGTATGCATTAAATTACTGGTGGATTCCTTCCCTTCACTTTTCTTTTCTTTTCTATGATTTCTACCTAATTTATTTTTCCTAATTCGTCTCCCATTTGTACATCCTAATTCGTTTCCTATTTGTTCATTCTAGTTCATTTCTTATTTGTTCATCCTAGTTCAATTCTTGATTGTTTATCCTAATTCATTTCTTAATTGCCTATCCTAATTCATTTCTTAATTGTCTATCCTAATTCATTTCTTAATTGTTCAACCTAATTCATTTCTTAATTGTTTATCCTACTCATTTCTTAATTGTCTATCCTAATTCATTTCTTAATTGTTCATCCTAATTCATTTCTTAATTGTTCATCCTAATTCATTTCTTAATTGTTTATCCTACTCATTTCTTAATTGTTTATCCTACTTCATTGCTTCCTTCTAGGCGACCAACTTAAATTGCACTTTCGCTTACTTCTCCTTTCCATCCACCATTTTTAAAAAAAAATAACTTTTCTTGCACGTTTTTATTTAGTTGCTCATTTTATCCGCCACTCAATTTTCTTCAAACTTCAACCTCGATTTTTCTCGCCACTCAAATGCACATTTTTAATTTAACTTGCTCATTTTATCCGCCACTTCAATTTTTTTCAAACTTCAACCTCGATTTTTCTCGCCACTCAAATGCACATTTTTAATTTAACTTGCTCATTTTATCCGCCACTTCAATTTTTTTCAAACTTCAACCTCGATTTTTCTCGCCACTCAAATGCACATTTTTAATTTAATTTGCTCATTTTATCCGCCACTCAATTTTTCGCCACTCAAGTGCACATTTTTAATTGAATTTGCTCATTTTATCCGCCACTTCAATTTTTTTCAAACTTCAACCTCAATTTTTCGCCACTCAAGTGCACATTTTTAATTTAACTTGCTCATTTTATCCGCCACTTCAAAACTTTAAACTCAAACTTCCTATCTTCTTTTCTCTTCCTTCTCCGTAAAACTATCTTTCTTACTTTAAAACTTCAGGAGCCCTGTACATGAATTCACTCGACTCGTTGGCGCACGTACTTTCGATTTTCTTGCCTAATTCCACGGCAGTTAATTTAATTCGATTTGGGGGTTGCGTTCCCATTGATTCCTGATTCTTCCCCGCCGAAAACCGAAACACCGTACAAGGGGACTCTCTGACTCGCAGCAACCGGTCCCCCAGGAGCAACGTATCGATTTTTGAATCTCGACAAGAAGTAACACGGCCAAACACACACTTTCCGACCCGAAGGAATCACTTTAATCTCTCCCGTTTGTTTTTGATTTTAACCTGCCGACACGTCACACTGGGCTTTTAGCAACATGCACCAAAAATTAAAAATCACGACTTGATTGCAGATAAACAAAGCGCCCACTCAAGACCGAACATGACGACTAAATTCACTTTTCAGCTCCACTCGAATGTCGAGTCACGCAGGCTTGTCCCGAACACACCACTACATACGCCCGAAATACATTCGGCCCTCCGCATGACCAATTATGGTATCGAAATTTTTCAGGGTCGTTGCAGCAGTCGTTGATGTCGCCGTAGTGGTGCCCCACTTACAACACTTTCGGGAGGACACAACCACAGCGTCATGAAAATTTACCGTGTCGGTGCTTGCTAGAATTCAACATCTGTTTCGCTGGGTCGAAAGCTACAGTTGCGATCACGACCCAATGGGAAAACATTGAATCCTGATCGCACTTGTTGCTGCCCAGTGGGAATTCTGCCGTGCGCAACGACGACACAACAACATAGGCGGTTCGCCGTTGATTTTCAACGCCGAAACGACTACAAAGGTCGTCGCGCTGATGAGTCTCGTGCGCACGACTGAGTGCCGGGCAATCGGTGACATACTGCTCGGATCACTGCCTCAGATCCTTGGAGTGGTAAGTCCCCAGACGTTTGCCTCCTAGATCCTCCAATTCATATCGTGAGTTTCCCAGCACACGACGAATCCTGCACTTGAGGAACTTCTTTGCCAGCTTGGCGTTATAGTTCTGCGTGGCTGTGGACAAGGAAAAGTTTCTACGGAATACCTCCTGTCCTACACAAAATTGTGTTTTAGCAGCACGCAGATTATAACGCCTGCTGCTGTCCTCATGTGCGACCCTTATTTTCGTCTGCGCCAGTTGTCTCACGATAGGAATTCCCTCTCGAGGTCGAAGCTGTACATTTGACTCTCCCAACGCTCGCAAATGACTCAGCAGTTCGTAGTCCTTCCCGTGCAACATCATGTGATTCCCAAACAAAACCTGATAAGGAGAAAATCCAGTGGCTTGGTGGAGTGAGCTACGAAGAGCACATCCAATTTTGCTTAGACTCTCATCCCATCGTGTTTGGTCATCAGTGATGAATGCTCGAATTCCGGCCAGGATGGACTGATTGACACGCTCCGAAGCATTCGCTTGCGGTGAGTAGCTCGGGGTGTACAGGTGTTTAACTCCGTATTTGTTCAGCATGGTGTTAAACACATTCGACCTAAATTGAGAGCCGTTATCGGAGAGGATCGTCTCAGGCGTTCCAAACGTATGGAAAACCTGCCCCTCCAAAAAGTTGGTGATCTCTTCAGCAGTGATCCGCCCCAAAGGATGTAACAGGGGAAATTTTGTGAAGTGATCCAAGACGATCAAGATAGCGATCTTACCCCGTTTGGTACGCGGATATGGTCCAAGCACGTCGATGTAAAGGTGTTGGAATGGCTGATCTGTCCGGAAAGGTTCTCCCATTGGCGCTCGTAGAGGTCTGTTCGGGGACTTTGTCTCTTTACAAGTGTCGCACGCCAGAACGTAGGTGCGTACTTGTGTAGCCATTCCGGGCCAGTACAAAAATCGCCTGACTCGCTCTAGCGTTTTGGCATAACCACCATGGACCGTGGTGTCTGCCTCGTGCGCCTGAGCGATCGCAGCTGACGTAAGACTTGATGGAATCCATAATTTCCAGGCTCTGTCTTCAGCAATCGGGTCACCGTTTTGAGGCTCTGTGCGCTTATACACGAAGCCGTCTCTCACGCATACGTCAGGAAGCCGATCGGCGTTCGCATCGACAGTGGACACTAATTCTTTGTATTCTTTGCCAGAGAGTTCTGGAGAATCCATGTCCACCATCGGTGCCACGTCGATCAGCGCATTTAATCCCTCTTCGTATACACGAGAGAGAGCGTCGGGTACAACGTTCAGGCTCCCTCGTCGGTGCTCGATTGTGAAGTCGTAACCTTGGAGTTTTAAACTCCATCTTGCCAACCGTCCTTGTAGGTCTTTCTGCGACATGAGCCATTTGAGACTTGCGTGATCCGTAATGATTTTGAACGCAGTCCCTTCTACATAGGCTCGAAATTTTTTCACGCTCAACACAGCTGCATAACACTCGAGTTCGGTTACGCTGTAGTTGCGTTGAGCGGAAGTGAGCTTCTGTGACATATACGCCACTGGAGATTCCGATCCGTCGTCGTTTTCCTGAAAGAGAACGCTACCCACTCCTGATTTACTGGCGTCGCACTGGATTACGAAAGACCTCTTAAAATCAGGATTGATTAATAAGGGGGCTTTCGTCAACAAGTCTTTCACTAGTAGGAAGGAAGTTTGTGCCTCTGTAGTCCAAGCAAACTGGTTGGACTTCTTTAGAGTGTCTGAAATTGGTGAAACAGTCGCAGCAAAGTTGGGAACGAATCGTCGATACCAGCCTGCCATACCAAGAAAGCGTCGAACTTGACGTGCGGACTTAGGCGAAGGGTAATCGACGATGGCTGAAACTTTGTTGGGATCAGTTTTCAAGCCTCCTTCTCCAACGATGTATCCGAGATATTTCACCTCTCTCAGACAAAACTTGCTCTTGTTGACGTTTATTGTCAAGCCAGCCTTTCGTAAACAATCTGCGACTTCGGCCAATAAAACCAGATGTGAATCGAAATCTTCAGAAATTAACAGCAGATCGTCCAAATATACGAATACCTGCTCCTTCAGCTCGGGTAGGATGACTTTGTCCATCAGACGACACATCCTTTGCGGCGCGTTGCATAACCCAAAAGGCATGCGCGTGTAGTGATATAGAGGCCGGCCAGGAATGGTAAACGCTGTATACTCCCTGGATTTGTTCTCGAGAGGAATCTGCCAAAAGGCGTCTTTGAGGTCCAGGCTAGTAATAAAATTGGCTCGCGGCAAACGACTTAAGATACCATCAATGTGTGGTAATGGATAAGCATCCTTCTTCGTCACACTATTGACTTTGCGCGAGTCCAAACATAACCTGACCTTGCCTGGCTTCCTCACGAGAACCACAGGCGAGCTCCATGCACTCTGGCTGGTCTCTATAACGCCAAGTGCCCTCATGCGATCGATCTCGTCATATAAGAGTTTTTGGATCGCAGGAGACACAGGATAATGTCGCTGTTTGATGGGACTTGCATCACCAACGTCTATACTGTGTTGTTCGACGTTGGTCACACCGAGTCCGTATACTTCGTATGATGGAAATTTGGACTTTACCATTTCCAACCTCTTTACATCTGTGGGCGTTAAATGGTGGGCATCCGGAGCTATCAGTTGCGACGCAGTATCGGGAGTATCGACCGCGCTGATAATGCTAGGAGCTAGTTGGAATGATCGCCAGAAATCTACCCCCCCCTAGGTACAATTTCTGCGACAGGCTCGGCACTATATACAAGGTAATGGGTTTGGTAATACCACGAAAAGTAATATCGGTGTTTACCGTGCCCAAAACTTTCTGTGCAGCACCATCAGCGGTCTTCACCTCTTGACAGACCGGTCGATAATTCACCTGTGCATCTTGGAGGCGTTGTAAAGCGTTTGCCCCCAGGCAACTGATGCTCGCCCCACTATCGAGGAGTCCTTCAACGTCCACTCCGTACAAGGATACCATGGCGTACGGACGTATGTCCAACGGATTGGTAATGATGGTAGAGAGAATCGCTTTCTTTTTTTCACGCACCATCCTCCAGAACATACGAAGGCGCGCGATTGACTTTCTACGACCGGATCCACTCGTTAGTGCTGATACTTGATCAACACTTGCGACTGGAGTAGGTGAAAAAATTCGCTCTCGAGCCTTCATATATTCTTTCAGCCGAATATGGTATGGCTTGAGAGGATGGCGGGAATGTCGTCTTGAATCATTATTTAATAAAGGGACTTCTTCGGAGCTAGAAACAGCCGCCTCTGTATCAGCGTCTTCTCTCGCCAATATTGTGACTTGCGATGTATTTGTTGTCGGGAAATTAGGGAAGGATGAATTTGCGCTAAAAGGATGGGAGTTAGGATCAGAAAAGGTTGATGATGAAAATGTTGTAAAATTGGGAGGTGTTTTTAAGGGGGTAGTAACAAAAGGTAAAATGTTTTTGTTGGGAGTATCTAGATGAAATTGGGATTGGGAATCGCTGACAGTCTGCGTCGAACCATTTAAACTGGTCGGGCTTGCTGATTGTCCGTCACTGGGCGAGAAGGCCCCGGAAACCTTTCGTCCCTCGGTCCGTTTTTTGTTTGGCATCTGGTGCACTTCGGCTTTATCACGTCTGCCTTCCCGCAACCGTAGCAAAAGATGTTCCTGGGCGTCTCTTCGCAGTCTCTGTAACCATGGCCCTCCCGTCTGCAGTTCCAACATTTAAGAGGTGTGGTTATGCCAGCTAAGTCGGCGGTATCCTCGACTTCATCGGTAGCAACCAACGGCGGTTCCAGCTCGTGCACCCGAGGCTGTTGCCAGGATGCTACTCGATTTGCCTTCTTCACCTCCTCGTACCGAGATACTAAGGTGCGAAGATGAGCGAGGTCTCGTATGTCATGGAAACAGATTATTTGTTGGACACTGCCCAAGAGATTGCCGCTGACCAGCTCGAAAAATTCGTTGTCAGACATCGGTACTCGCAGCTGGCTACGACATCGGGTCATCTCCTGCTCGAAGACCAGGTATGGTTCATGAGGAGCTTGCCGACGAGTCATCATTTTCTTCCGCACCTCGAAATCTGTGCTACGGTCGCCCCAGTATTGCAGAAACGTTGTTTTAAGCGACTCCCAGGTCGAATCTGGGTTGGTTCGCCTCCATAACCAGTACCACTGGTTTGGCAAATTATCCAGCAACAAATGGAAGCTCGCGACCAACAAATCCATGCGCCCGCCCAAATCAGACACCGCCAACGCCTCCGCTCGGAAAATAAGCTCTTCGGCGCGCAACGACTGGCCATCTCCATTAAATCGTAGTCGCCAATGGCGAATTAAACTGCCAGCGTTGTGGTGAATATAATTCGAGCCGTTGTTATCGCGAATGGGCATTTGGGCGTTCGCATGGGTCTGTCGGTCTCGAACTTGCTCACGTTGTGGTTGTCGAATAGGCGGATACAGTGGTGGCGGAAATTGGTACGCAGTCGATACACTTGGTCTAGACAAGAATTGTGGCGGTTGTGCTGGATGAGCGACAGGCGGTGGTTGAAGAGTGTTTGACACAATTGGCCCTTGCTCTCGTTCCTCTCTTATAACCGAACGAATCACTCTAATTAGGTCACTCAGTCCTAAACTGCTAAGACCCCCCCCCCCCCCCCAGAAACTGCTGGCGTATCGACGGGTGTCTGAACGTCATGGATCTCCGCCCACCTAACTCTGTGCGACTGATCGGTTTCCAAAACATCCGATGGCCTACTACCTAGTACTTGTGTGCCTCGTTCCTGGATGACTGTCCCATCCGGAGCGTAGAGAGTGCGTCCACCCGCAGTCTCTAGTGCAGAATCCAAATTTAACCTACCAGGAGAAACTACATCACTTAGAGACCTTGTGACATCCTCGCGAGTCTGTCTTCTGGTTCTCACGCCGGATATAGCGGTCGCACCCTCCACACCCCGAGTGAGCCAATAATCCCCCGGACCTAAATGACCACGACAGTTAGGGCAATTGTGGTTGTCCACAATCCACCGCTCCAGACAGTCTCCGTGGAACTGGTGACCACACTTGGTGGTCATACCCTGGTCCGGATCCACCTTGCTGATGCACGGCGTGCAGATCACCCCCCCCCCCCCCCTCTCTAGTAGGAGAATGTTTTAAGGGCATATTGACAAAATGTGGATGCGATGAACGTATGAATGCGACAAACAAAAAAAAACCAATGACCTGAATGAACGATCGATTGAACTATGCGTGTAATATCGAATGAATCGGATATAATGACTAAATGTGATCGATTGCGTGATTGAAAGATGACCTATTGTAGGAATGAGTGAATAACCGTATGATTAGATTACTGTGTGAATGTATGAGCCAGTGTATGTTGGATTGTAGAAACAATAAAAAAAAACGTGTGAAAGAGAAGAGAAAAAAAAATATACATTCAACCAAACGACTGTTGTTACGAATGCACGAGTGTTTGAGAAAAGAACAATGATTGTTGAATGATGAAGTGAATAATCAATGTGCAAGGACGTGAATACTCAAATGTATGGATGAGTGAATTTTTGATTGAATGAACAAATGATTGTTAGAACGTTAGAAGAGCGTATGCAAAAACGAATGAATGAACAATTGTATGCGTAGTTCGAATTTTTAACTGACTGTTTGAAAAATATTAATGAGAAAAAAAATTATTATGCGTGACCGAGTGATGAGTGCACGCACTATTGTATGATTGAATGATTTGAGCGCCTGAATAACGATGAGTGACGAATGAAGGTATGTCTCAAAAAAAAATTGAACGATAAAATAAATGTGTAATCGTACAAATGAATGTGTGTATGCTTGAACGAAAAAAAATAATGTTGTAATTATATTAGTTTGTATGAATTAAAAAAAAAAAATGAACCCTCACGTTGTCGCAACCTTTCCCCTCCCCTCAATGCAGATCAAATCGCGAAGCCGAACTTGATCTTTTCCGACCTCTCGGGAAAATCTGGAACGCGATGAGAAAATGCAAAAAAAAGTGGGAAAATTTAGCAAGCAAAAATCAAAATCAGCAATAAAAAAAAACTACGTTAAAATCTGTCAACAAAAGACTTAGAAAAAATTTTAAATACAAAAAAAAACTCTACGTTATTTCTAAAAAAAAAATACTCTACGTTAATAAGGTACTCTAAAAGGATGGATAAGGAAATAAGGTACTTAACAAATTTTCGACGATACCTTTTTCAACCAAACTCACCAATTTTTCGCAAGTATGATTCCCAACTGTCTGACGACACGCCCGCTAAGTCAGGGCATGCCCAGCACTCAGTTGGGTACTCACGAACCAAAAGTGGAATGGCTGAAAAAAATAAAGTCTGACCCAACTTACATCAAATCAGTCTTGCATACAGACAATGTTTCCCTTTCTTATGGAACCGAGTTGGCGCCTAAAGGTTGCCAAAACGGTTCGTCAATAGGATCGTTCCACATTGTCTCCATCCAAGATCAATAAGATGGTTTGCTGTTAAAACTCAGAACAGCTTGAACACTTGGACTGTTGCCGTTCAGGCGAAAAAAATGATGTCGCAGAACGACGAAATTAAGTCCTTTTGCCCACCAACTTTTTGCACGGAATTTTTCAGAGCTCGCGCGTGTTGATGGGCTACGCTCTGTGCACGTAGCGTAGCTGAGGCTAGCCCCACGTTGGGCGCCATTTGTCGTGTTGAAGGCCTTGGAAGAATTATTTTGACTTAAAAAAGTCAAAATAATTGAAAGGAAAAAGAAGGTTCGGGACAGAAGGGCCAATTCCACCTAAGTCCGAATTGGTGTCTGAGTTCAGCTGGTGCGACGCTCTTGCTGGCGGCCGGGACTAGCTACGGCAGTGTGGGGGGGGTACTTGCTAAACTCAGGCCATTAAACCCTTGGCCTGTACAACAAAAATTATTATCAGCGCCGACTTATCCAAGGAAATAAAAAAAATTGGGATTATTTTCCCAATTGGTCGTGAAAGACCAAGAAGCGGTTGGATGGCGCGGCTCCGCGATTTGTCAGGGCGCTCCGGTGTTAATAGCGCCCTGTTCTGCCCACCCTACCTCAGCCACGACTGTCCTCTAAAACATTTCGCGTCGTGGCCCCTTATTGAGGTTCGGGGCTAAGGAGCTAGACGCTCGGGTTCATTATATTGGCTTATTTAGCCTTCAGTCATTTTAGGAAAGAAAAAAAAATATCAACTCGTGACTTTACGAGCAGCAACTCTGAAAAACGTGATACAAACATGTAATTTACATGGAAAAAAATGAAAAAAAAAACCAAAAAGAATAAAGAAAAAACTCACCCTATCAAAACAGCATTATGACAACGATGGTCCGGTTGGTTTGTTTAGTATGCATTAAATTACTGGTGGATTCCTTCCCTTCACTTTTCTTTTCTTTTCTATGATTTCTACCTAATTTATTTTTCCTAATTCGTCTCCCATTTGTACATCCTAATTCGTTTCCTATTTGTTCATTCTAGTTCATTTCTTATTTGTTCATCCTAGTTCAATTCTTGATTGTTTATCCTAATTCATTTCTTAATTGCCTATCCTAATTCATTTCTTAATTGTCTATCCTAATTCATTTCTTAATTGTTCAACCTAATTCATTTCTTAATTGTTTATCCTACTCATTTCTTAATTGTCTATCCTAATTCATTTCTTAATTGTTCATCCTAATTCATTTCTTAATTGTTCATCCTAATTCATTTCTTAATTGTTTATCCTACTCATTTCTTAATTGTTTATCCTACTTCATTGCTTCCTTCTAGGCGACCAACTTAAATTGCACTTTCGCTTACTTCTCCTTTCCATCCACCATTTTTAAAAAAAAATAACTTTTCTTGCACGTTTTTATTTAGTTGCTCATTTTATCCGCCACTCAATTTTCTTCAAACTTCAACCTCGATTTTTCTCGCCACTCAAATGCACATTTTTAATTTAACTTGCTCATTTTATCCGCCACTTCAATTTTTTTCAAACTTCAACCTCGATTTTTCTCGCCACTCAAATGCACATTTTTAATTTAACTTGCTCATTTTATCCGCCACTTCAATTTTTTTCAAACTTCAACCTCGATTTTTCTCGCCACTCAAATGCACATTTTTAATTTAATTTGCTCATTTTATCCGCCACTCAATTTTTCGCCACTCAAGTGCACATTTTTAATTGAATTTGCTCATTTTATCCGCCACTTCAATTTTTTTCAAACTTCAACCTCAATTTTTCGCCACTCAAGTGCACATTTTTAATTTAACTTGCTCATTTTATCCGCCACTTCAAAACTTTAAACTCAAACTTCCTATCTTCTTTTCTCTTCCTTCTCCGTAAAACTATCTTTCTTACTTTAAAACTTCAGGAGCCCTGTACATGAATTCACTCGACTCGTTGGCGCACGTACTTTCGATTTTCTTGCCTAATTCCACGGCAGTTAATTTAATTCGATTTGGGGGTTGCGTTCCCATTGATTCCTGATTCTTCCCCGCCGAAAACCGAAACACCGTACAAGGGGACTCTCTGACTCGCAGCAACCGGTCCCCCAGGAGCAACGTATCGATTTTTGAATCTCGACAAGAAGTAACACGGCCAAACACACACTTTCCGACCCGAAGGAATCACTTTAATCTCTCCCGTTTGTTTTTGATTTTAGCCTGCCGACACGTCACACTGGGCTTTTAGCAACATGCACCAAAAATTAAAAATCACGACTTAATTGCAGATAAACAAAGCGCCCACTCAAGACCGAACATGACGACTAAATTCACTTTTCAGCTCCACTCGAATGTCGAGTCACGCAGGCTTGTCCCGAACACACCACTACATTCGGCCCTCCGCATGACCAATTATGGTATCGAAATTTTTCAGGGTCGTTGCAGCAGTCGTTGATGTCGCCGTAGTGGTGCCCCACTTACAACACTTTCGGGAGGACACAACCACAGCGTCATGAAAATTTACCGTGTCGCCGCTTGCTAGAATTCAACATCTGTTTCGCTGGGTCGAAAGCTACAGTTGCGATCACGACCCAATGGGAAAACATTGAATCCTGATCGCACTTGTTGCTGCCCAGTGGGAATTCTGCCGTGCGCAACGACGACACAACAGGCTTCCTGACGTATGCGTGAGGGATGGTTTCGTGTATAAGCGCACAGAGCCTCACAACGGTGACCCGATTGCTGAAGACAGGGCCTGGAAATTATGGATTCCATCGAGTCTTACGTCAGCTGCGATCGCTCAGGCGCACGAGGCAGACACCACGGTCCATGGTGGTTATGCCAAAACGCTAGAGCGAGTCAGGCGATTTTTGTACTGGCCCGGAATGGCTACACAAGTACGCACCTACGTTCTGGCGTGCGACACTTGTAAAGAAACAAAGTCCCCGAACAGACCCCTACGAGCGCCTATGGGAGAACCGTTCCAGACTGATCAGCCATTCCAACATCTCTATATCGACGTACTTGAACCATATCCGCGTACCAAACGGGGTAAGATCGCTATCTTGATCGTCTTGGATCACTTCACAAAATTTCCCCTGTTACATCCTTTGGGGCGGATCACTGCTGAAGAGATCACCAACTTTTTGGAGGGGCAGGTTTTCCATACGTTTGGAACGCCTGAGACGATCCTCTCCGATAACGGCTCTCAATTTAGGTCGAATGTGTTTAACACCATGCTGAACAAATACGGAGTTAAACACCTGTACACCCCGAGCTACTCACCGCAAGCGAATGCTTCGGAGCGTGTCAATCAGTCCATCCTGGCCGGAATTCGAGCATTCATCACTGATGACCAAACACGATGGGATGAAGGTGCGTTTCCATCTCCGCCGTTTTGCGGCGCCGACTTAGGTGTCCCGTCACTGTTTTGATACTGTCGTTTCCATCTGCGACGAAACGGTCGACGCGTCGCTGAAAAGTTTTCAATCAGTTTCCTAGGTGATTTGTCGCTCGTCGTGCAGTTTTGACTTTTAATTGACTTTATTATTTTTTAATATTAATTATTTTGGCCGTCACCATAGGAACGTAGTTTGGATACAAACCAACCTTTATCGAAGGCACATTAGTATCGGCTCTCGCCGATAAAGTTGAAGTTCGGTCAACTCTCGACGATTGCTTCGGCGCGTCACAGATCTAGTTTTTTATGTATGGAGAATCTAGTCGGCACCGCAAAACGGCGGAGATGGAAACGCACCTTGAGAGTCTAAGCAAAATTGGATGTGCTCTTCGTAGCTCACTCCACCAAGCCACTGGATTTTCTCCTTATCAGGTTTTGTTTGGGAATCACATGATGTAGCACGGGAAGGACTACGAACTGCTGAAGCATTTGCGAGCGTTGGGAGAGTCAAATGTACAGCTTCGACCTCGCGAGGGAATTCCTATCGTGAGGCAACTGGCGCAGACGAAAATAAGGGTCGCACATGAGGACAGTAGCAGGCGTTATAATCTGCGTGCTGCTAAAACACAATTTTGTGTAGGTCAAGAAGCTGGTAAAGAAGTTCCTCAAGTGCAGGATTCGTAGTGTGCTGGGAAACTCACGATACGAATTGGAGGATCTAGGAGGCAAACGTCTGGGGACTTACCACTCCAAGGATCTGAGGCAGTGATCCGAGGGGTCACAACTACTATTGCCCGGCACTCAGTCGTGCGCACGAGACTCTAGAACACGACGACCTTTTTTAGTCTGTTCGGCGCTGGGAAACCAACGGCGAACCGACTAATGGTGTTGGGTCGTCGTTGCGAACGGACTGGGTTCTTGTGTCGTAGTTGCGAACCGACTGAGTTATTGGGTCGTAGTTGCAAACCGAATGGGTTCTTGTGTCACCGTTGCGAACCGACTGCGTTGTTGTGCCGCGCTGTCAGAAGTTAAAAGGTCCATGTGGAGCTGTTGCGATTACAATTCAACCCTGCGATGAATTGTAGTCGCATCAGCGCGACTGCGACCAACTTCACGGAAAGGAGATCGGGGTTGAGTGGTGTGCGTGCGAGTGGAGAGTTTTTTTGGCGGGAAAAAGCGCGTCGTTCGGAGTTGAGAGAGAGAAAAGATCGACGAGGGGACGTTCGCGCAAAACGTCATGGCGAAGAAGTGAAACGAATTGAATAAAAACGAGGATTGGTTTTCTACGCGGAAAACTGCTGGCGCGGATTTTTGTGACCTTTTTCGTTTAGTACAAATCGGCGGTGATAGATATTTTTTCAAGTTCAAGGGCTCGCGCGTTTCGTGCATTTTTCTCTAGATTCTATTTTCGGAAAAAAAAGGAAATTGACGGTGCCGCGGAAAGATCGTTTGTGTCTTGATCGACGATGAGTTGAATTGTTTTGCGGTGCAGAAATAGCGCGGAAAATTTCTTTAATTTTACTAGTGAACCGATTAAATCCAAAATCGAGAGAAACAATGTGTAACTCGATGCCCAGGTTGAATTGATCAACACCACAAATTTACTCAGCAAAATGATAACCTAATCTACGACCTCATGGAGGAGTGCAAGCGTTGCGTCGAAGGAAGGCTCCGGTTGAAGATTTTCAAGCTCAAATTCTGTTTGCGATTCAAATCCTTCGATCTTTCGAGAAAATTTAATTGAATTGCACGTGCCCTGATTCAAAAAAAAGAATTTATAGTCGGTTCAATGCGTTGAAAAGGAACGACCTGTCGATATACATATTATAAAGATGAATGTAAAAGCCAACTAAGTAAACAAAAACTAAATGAATTAAATAAGAAACAAAAATTTAAATATTAAAGTAAAATTAAAAACATAAAAAAAAAAAGAGTAAAATAAAATGACAAACGATAACAAGGACGGGACGGAGTAAAAAAAAAAAATTTTAATTTAAAAAAAAAAAAAAAAAAAAAAAAAAAAAAAAAGTAATTATATATGAAGTGCAAAGACGAATTATTTATGGGGTGAGTTATTTTCTTTTATAATTATTTCTTTTTTTTTTACATTATTTTGTTCTTTGGTGCGTTTTTTAGTTTTTTTTTTGCCTTGTAACATAGAAAATTTTCTTTTCTCGTATTGTGAAGTGATGAACGGCTAGAAGGCCAGTTTTGAAAATGAACCCGAGCGTCTAGCTCCTTCGCCCCGAACCTCAAAAAGGGGCCACGACACAAAATGTTTACAGGACAGTCGTGGCTGAGGTAGAGTGGGCAGAAGAGGGCGCTAATAACACCAGAGCGCCCTGACAAATCGCGAAGCCGCGCCAATCCAACCGCTTCTTGGTCTTTCACGACCTGTTGGGAAAATAGTCCCAATTTTTACAATTCCCTTGGATAAGTCGGCGCTGATAATTTTTGTTGTACAGGCCAAGGGTTTATGGTCTGAGTTTGAGCAAGTACCCGCCCCCACACTGCCGTAGCTAGTCCCGGCCGCCAGCAAGAGCGTCGCACCAGCAAAGACTCAGCCACCAATTCGGACGTCTATGGAATTGGCCCTTCTGTCCCGAACCTTCCTTTTCCTTTCGACTATTTTGACTTTTTCAAGTCGAAATAGTCCTTCCAAGGCCTTAAACACAACAGTAGTTTAGAAAGATTTTCCTGGAAAGAAAAGAAATTATTTTCATTAGAGTTATTATCTTTACCTGTGTGCTCATGTAGGTAATCTTGGCTTGGTAGAGCTTTCGTGTTTTGTCCCCTCACGGCGTCGGCGAAGTTCACTCCTGGTCGAACTGCACTTTCGATGATTAGCTGGTACTGCTGGTTTGTTGTCGTTGTCTTCGTTGTCGCTGTTTTGTCCTTCTGGATCGCTGATTTCGTATCTTTCGCCGCTTTGTGCGCTGGGCATCCTTTATACGATGCTGGGTGTCCATATTTCTGGCAGTTGACGCAGAAAGTTAGCGCCTTTTCGGCAATCTCCTCCAACTTACACGCGCCTGGTGCATGGGTATTCGAGCACTTCACGCACCGGAAGCTTATGTGGCAATTTGCTGCCGAATGGCCATATCGCTGGCATCTACGGCACTGGGTGATGTCGGTTTTCCGGAGCTTCTCAAACCGAACCACCTGGTAGTTCACGTATGTCGGTTTTCCGGAGCTTCTCAAACCGAACCACCTGGTAGTTCACGTATTTTACCACTTGAAGCTCTGCTGCCTTGCTGGCTCTGCCTATCTGTACCATAAAGATAGGCAAGTTTTTCTTTTCGGCGATTGCTCGCCGTGTTGTAAATCTTGAGACTGACAAAATCTCAAGATTTGGCGCCTGTTCCTTTAGGGACGCCATGATTTCCTCCGGGTCAGCGTATACGCTCAGTCCTTTTAGAAAAAAAATTGTCATCTTTTCCTCTTTCGGCGTATATGTGAAAAACTTGATTTCACTCTCAGTGAGGACGGATTTCGCATTGCTAATATTCAAGCGTGGTCGTACTGATCGCGATCTTATTACCTGATACATTCTGCACTTAAAAATTTCCAATCCCGGCACATGATTTCAAAATATTCATCATATCTCCCGGATTTTGATTAAATGCCTTGATTGGCGGCATTTTTTGCTTCGTGGCATTTGTTTGCGGTACTAGATTCTTACTCATGGCGTTTAGTTTCGGGGAATTTTCCTTCGTAGGGACCTTCTCTCGCTCGGTTCTGCTTCCACACAGCTTTTATGAGATCGTTCTCACGTGAGTCCATGTGGTCTTCTTTGGCGACGACATTATTTATTTATTTCGCATTTTTAATATTACTTCTTAAATTTTCCGTCGGGATCGGATATTTTAGGTTAAGCTGCTTTTTTATTTCGCTGTCGTCTCTCTTGCTTAACTCCTCCCTTAATACGTCGGCTTCATTTTGCTCTTTCTCGCTCAAACATTCATCGAGGGCACTAAAGGCCCCTCCTCTTTCGTTGCTGGAGCTATCCTGCTTATCCTTCTTTGTGACAGTATGTGTATTGGCGTTGTCGCTCGATAGGGCTTGGTCGCGAGACCGCACCCTCTTCGCTCTTTGGCCCACCATAGGTACGGGTCCAACACTCGCGCACTTAAGATCACTGTCTCTGTCACTCACTGCTATCATATGTGTCTCTATCTCTCACTAGCACAGGCACTACTTAGTGCCGACGGTTTTAAATAGGGTTTAAATGGAATGGTTCTTATTGCCTGCCGGTGCAGGTATCCGTTTCTCTATCTATCACGTATTTTTTAAGCGGAGCTTATACAAAACACGTCTGACTACCTCGGGTGTCAAAGATCGACTTCTTAAGATCATTGGTGTGGAAGTGGTCACCGCGGAAGGCTTTTTTTGAACAGCGGTCCGGGAAATATATTATATCTGCTACATTTGTGAATTTTTTCCAATAAAAAATCTATGAAACATAGTCAAATATATACCCTTCACTATGGAAAAAAAACAGTTCGAAACCGGCAACCATTTACCCAAAAAAAAATTCACAAAAACACACCTTTTTTCGGCCGCCAACTAGATGTAACCCTTTAAGAGAGACTTCTTTGAGGTTTGCGAAGGTTATTGCACCCAGAGTTTTCACCCTTCTCCTAGCGAGAGCTGGGCAGTTGCACAGGAGGTGTTCTAGCGTTTCCCGTTCCCCGGGAAGTTTGCAGTTTCTGCAGATATCGTTTGTAATCAGCCCCAATCTATACGCATGCGTTCAATATAAATCAAACAATGGCCGGTTAATTACCGATACAACAGCTTATATGTACATGGATAATTGAAGGATTCGCATTAAATTTAATATACCGGTAATTGCAATAGGGTCCCCACATTTCCCTCGGCCTTAGCCCCACATGTCTTAATCCGGCACTGACCCCACGAAATATTGCACAAATAAGGTGAAAGCCAATTAATAAGCTTATTTGGAAAAAACAAATACTTTAGTTTGCATATCAAGATATTGTGATTGATTTTATCGAACGCCGTACTAAAGTCGGTATAAATACAATCAACTTGATTACCCGCTTCGATGACCGAAATGGAGAAATTTGACAATTCCATCAAATTTGTCGCTGTGGATCTGCCTTTCGTGAATGGCAAGGTTTAATGATCGATTTGATATGAAATTTTAAAGTTTCACAGACAATCAATTCAAACAGTTTAAAAATACAGGATATGTGGGCAATAGGTCGATAATTCTGTATACCTGTCCAAAATTATCATTAATGTCCGAGATGAACCTTAAGAATATGGCCTCGTTAACATTGAGGTCTTTCATTTCTAATGAGGTCTGCGGAAACTTAGTCATGTAGTGGCTATCACTGTAGCTAATATTACAGTTTGATGATGTAAGAGCGGTACATATATGATGACATAACGGTGTCCGAGCGAAAAAGGCCTTGGCATTGCTGGTGATACTATAATAGATAGAGATGATAAACAGCGATTGAATTGAAGGTGGACGTCGCCTTAATCACTTGCACGCAAAACAACAATTGACATAATGACCCTGTTTTGTCTCACTCACTCACACGTTAAAACAAAAACAATTTGGTATACCGACTCTGCTTTGTCTCACTTTTCACCGTGTTTTAGGCTTCAAAGCGCTTTGTACAAAACCGGTGGCTTGTCGTCTCTAGTAGCTAGTAAATCGAAAACCGTATAAATACAAGAGTAGAAACGGGAAACAATATCATCAACAGTTGTATCGTCAAACAATATGAACCAATCAATCAATGAAATCTGTTCACATTCAAAATTATAAGAGTAAGACCAAATGATACCAGGCAAACGTGGAAATCAATAGCTTGGATGCATATATTTTTTGATCGCAATAAGACATCCTCCACTCCTTCTTTTACCACCAACGTTCTGATATCTAACATCCCAACGATATACGGAATAAATGTTATATACAGGGTGGGCCAAAAGTCACCATGGGGTTTAAAAATTTAATAACTTTTTCGTTTATGTATTTTTTTTTTTTTTTTCAGATTATATAAATAACACCTGGAGAATAAATAATAGAGAGATTCACAACTGAACAAAGAACCAGAATAATAGAATTTTACTATTTAAATTAGTGATCAATTTAAACCCCATGGTGACTTTAAGCCCCATGGTGACTTTTGGCTCACCCTGTACATCTTCGTCAAGCCAAGTTTCCGTTAAAGCAATAACTTCAGCACCTGCAATACAAACATTAAAACAAAAGATAGCCAATTTGGAAAAAAAATGAGAAAGCACCATAATTGACTACGCATTTGGCAATCTTTCATTTCTCATTTAATGAGAATACAGAGAGAAAACTGCATCAATTCGTCCTCATTTTGACTTTTCGGTGAGAAATTTCTCATTCATACGTTACAGAACTGAGCTACAATATCAAGAAAAAGGAACATTAATATGAAAAAATGCGAAAAAAATTGTTCAGGATAGCGAAAAAACTATAACCGTTTAGTTTTTATGTTTTTTCAATGGTTTTCTCTCCGAATTGAATTTTTTTCTTAATTTTTAATACAAATCACACAGATGGCATTGGTTCTGTTTTCACACCTTCTTCTGTTTTTTATCAGATTGTGTGTTGCTTTTCATTTGAAGTATAATAAAAAATACATATGAAAATGTATACATAAACACAAAATATTACCGAACTTTCCCACTTTGAACTAACTTTTTGACCACTTTTACCGATCGGAAAAACCTGATATTTGTTTTATTTTGTGTAGAACTGAATGCAAAAAAATAATAATATATAAAAAATGCGATAATTTTTTCGTATTCAAGTCACCCAGAGCTGAGTTTGGCCTAATCGTTAGGTCCGAAATGAAAGCTATGACTTTTAATGTACGCGTATGATGATTTATACCTTTCGAATGGAAAAATTGAAAGTTCTGATTTTCATACACTAATATCAGACCTAATTTAGGCCTATCGTTCAATAGAAAACATTCAACACCAGACATATACATATAGCCATAGGTTTTATTAAGTCAGTAAGTGAAATAATATTTGAAATAGGAAAATAGTGTCTTAGAAGAGTCCTCTATCTCCTCCTAGGTAACAAAAAAAAAGTCTATGTGTTTTTTTGGATAGTATGTACTAGTATCATGTATGTATTAGTATCTATATTACTAGCAGTCCTACTTTCTTATATAAAATCAATAAGCACGAGTTCTTAAAATTTTTATCACAAATCAAATTTTTATAAAATTTGAACATCGTAAATATAAGTATTTAATTACGAAAAATATGTTTTATAAGAAATTGTACTGTTTATGATTTCAAAAACAATATAATATTAAATAAAAATCCAGTAACGTTTAAACTACCACTATATTGAATTGGAAAAGTTCAAAATCAGCTGTTAACGACGTTACTGACTCTGACAAGTGCCGCTGGCAATATAGATACTAGTACATATATGACTAGTATGGTAAGAGTCAGACCAAAATGTCCGGTCTGACATTTCATACTGGTTGGGTGTAAATATCGTGAATAAAATCAAGGAACGGTCAGGTACAAATCATAGCTGTGATGGCATTGCAAAACAGTAGATCTGTCAGATCTGAATCATGCCTATTTTTACTGCAAGGATATATTCGAAGGTAAGGACAGTTGATTTGTTGGTCTGTTCATCAGCTTTGTTTATAGTTTGATTGCCGATACTACATATTTGAAATATTTTCATAGCTATAAATTTTTTCTGAAATAAAAAACTGATTTTGTCGCGGATATAATTACATTTAATATGGTTTTAATGGAGAAGCATCTTAGCATTTGCTTATTACTTAAGCTAGTATTAGACGGTCACTCAAAACCGTCAATGCATTGACACTCTGACGTCACGAAAAATGCGTCGTTTCACTGTCAATGGAGTGTCAATCGTCATTGTGTCAATTCTTGACGAATTGACGATCAGACGGTATGACCAAAATGGTCATATCTGTCCCAAAGCTAAATTGACAATCAGATTGACGAAGCTGGTAGTCAATTCGATTTGTCGCCTACGTTGTCAATGAATGGCATGTAAAAATATGATATCACACGGAATTGACACATCTCTCTTTTCATTTCATTAGAAATTTACAGCAAACCACGAATTGTAATTTTTTAATTTTAATTGTCAGAATTGTTTGAAAATATAAGTGATTTTCAAGATTTTTTTAAAGAAAATGACTCATTTAGAGATGGCAATTTTAGCGGCGTTTTTGCTGGAGAGCGATGATGAAGACCTTTCAGACGAGACTGTGTCACGAAAGCGCAGCGCTTAGAGGAAATATCGGCTAAGGCTTCGCGAAAAGCATAGTCTTTGTGCTTAGTTGCTGCTCGAATTACGTGCTGGCGAACCGGACTTGTAAATTTGTATCTGTCTACAGTTCCCAGTTTTTGAGAAATTAGACTCCGAATTTTTTTCTTTCCCCCTCTGCCACCCCTCACCAATAGTTCATATGCGAAGTGGTTCTTAAAAAGTAAAATTTTTTTTAAAAAAAAATAGGTATTCCTTACTTCCGTACCCCACGTCACCCGTCATAAATCTTACATTCAATAGAGCTCACTTATAATACTGAAAAAACAAATATTATCTTCTTGGTACAATTCCTATCCTCCATCGTCCATCCTCTGTCCACCATTCCCATCCATCATCCACATCGAACATCCTGCATTTCCATCCTCTATCCACCATCTACCATCATCCATACTCTGTACTTCATCCTTCATACACTATCTAACATCCTCCATCCACCATGCATCGTCCAACTTTACCATTTAGTAATAGGAACGCATAACTAACACACCGAAAACGAACGAACTGCCGCTAAATCATAAGAAATACAGTCAAATGTTGAGACAACTTGAGAACCATTAACTTTCTAGCCCCCGTACCTTTCTACCCCTGTCAAAAATTTAAATGTAGAGAATGCCACTGCAGTGGCTTTATATATTCGTACATTTTTGTCTGTCTACAGTTCACGGATTTTGAGAAATAAAATTCAGAACTTTTTCATTGCCCCTCTCACACCACGCACTCACCACTAGCTCATAACTGAGATAGTTCTTAAAGTGTGGACTTATTTTTTATAAAAAAAACTTCTGTCATCCCACCTTACCCGTCATAAATTTTACATTCAATAAACCTCACTTATAATGCTGTATACACAAAATCAAATTATATCTTCTTGATACAATCGATTCGGAAGATATTGCAATCCAAAGTCTCTTACCCACCACTCTCACCACTTTCAATCTTAAGAATTTTAGTTCTTGTTTAGGCTGCTAGTATCTCTTAAGACAACCAACCACAAAAATTTTACCTTTCGACTTCAACCGTTTAGGAGATTAGAATACAGGTAAGCCTCCTTCAACGCGGTACTTTTCCAACGCGGTTTCGCTACAACGCGGTTCAGGTAATGCGGAAATTTTTCTACAACGAGGTACTTCTATAGCGTGGTTTCACTACAACGCGGTTCAGATAATTTGCACGTTTCCTTCAAAGCTTTTTTGTTCAGCTAACCTATCAAGGATAGCTGATGTTGCTAGACATTTTAATCTTAATGAATCGTCAAAACAAACTATTAAGCTAGATAAAGACTACATTACACGTTTCGTTTAATCCGCAGCGTCTGTACTTGCCAAAATTACTGTCGTCCAAGACCTAACACAATGGAAAAAGTGGAAGAAGCGCTTGCAGTTGCAGTGTGATATATGACCACAAAACGGTTACCTTTAGGCACTGAAAACATTTTAATGGGTCAGTGTTCAACTGATGAAACCAGTCATCAATTCCTTGACAGCAATGGTTGTTACAACGATGCTACACCAGCGAATGAATATCCAGCAAAGCTTGCGAAAATAATCCATGAAGGGTTATTTGGCAGAACAAAAATTTTACCCTAAAAGGGTAAAAGAGTCTTAGATATAGCGAAGTAGTTGAGAATCCTTTTACGGAGAGAGTCAACATTTTTAAAAGAAATCTTCAACAACGCTTGTTTTTATTAAAAAATTGAATAAACAAAAAAAGGAAATTCATCTATTAGAGCCGAACTCCGGTTCTTATATTTTCATATCTCCTACAACGCGATTTCCTACAACGCGGCATTTTCTTGGAACGTATCTACCGCGTTGTAGGAGGCCTACCTGTACTTCAATTTCAGCTATCGAGCGTTTCGGACGCATACTGCATACTCCTACACTCCTCTGCAACATAGTTCTATACAAGCTTCAAGTTTCAGCCTTCTACACCTTTTCAACATGTATTTCAGATTATATAATATTAATTTCAGATTAGGTAAATTGTATTTCAGAATAGTGAGTTGTATTTCAGATTAGGTAAATTGTATTTCAGAATAGTGAGTTGTATTTCAGATTATGTAAATTGTATTTCAGAATAGTGAGTTGTATTTCAGATTAGGTAAATTGTATTTCAGAATAGTGAGTTGTATTTCAGATTATGTAAATTGTATTTCAGAATAGTGAGTTGTATTTCAGATTAGGTTAATTGTATTTCAGAATAGTGAGTTGTATTTCAGATTAGGTAAATTGTATTTCAGAATAGTGAGTTGTATTTCAGATTATGTAAATTGTATTTCAGAATAGTGAGTTGTATTTCAGATTAGGTTAATTGTATTTCAGAATAGTGAGTTGTATTTCAGATTATATAAATTGTATTTCAGAATAGTGAGTTGTATTTCAGATTAGGTAAATTGTATTTCAGAATAGTGAGTTGTATTTCAGATTAGGTAAATTGTATTTCAGAATAGTGAGTTGTATTTCAGATTAGGTAAATTGTATTTCAGAATAGTGAGTTGTGTTTCAGAGTACGTAAGTTTGAATTCAGAAAACGTAAGTTGTATTTCAGAATACGTAAGTTTGAACTCAGAAAACGTAAATTGTATATCAGATAGGTACCCTTGCATTCTTTATCAGAATGTTGACATTTAACGTAATTATTGTATTGAGATCGCATTAAGTGGGGGAGTCCGGGAGACTTGACCATATGGGAGAGATGAACCACCTGAAATATCTTTCAATTTTCCCTTCAGGATGGGGGGTTTAGGTTCACGCGATACGGATCATCGGTTACTTGCATGTCACAGAGTAAGATGATAATCGGCAATTTGTTTCGGCCGTCAGTGAAGCAAACGTGAATTATTGCTCCAGAAGCAAAAATAAAATTTCTTGTTTATATCATCGCCATTCCTTTATCTACATATAAAGATTTGTACAGACATTCGATCTTAATTGCACCATAAATTATCGCTGTTTGAGACAATCGAAGTTTTATTATTCTATAGTTAATATTTTTTCGGGAAACTGCATCGAAGTCGGGAAAGTGCTGGGCGGTAGATTTGAACCACTACTAGGGTTCTTTGAACAACCAGGATAGCCAAAAATACTAAAAAATGATAAAGAAGATCAGAGGTCAAAGATTAAAGAAAATTTTGAAATATTAGTTTCATTTTGCATTGCTTCTTTACAATGAAAGCGCAAGTTTATTATTTTTTCTTTTTTTTTTTGTTATTTTGTTATTTTATAATTCATTGAAAAGAGCATATAATATCAATATAATGTATGGATTTTTTTTAATTTGTGGTAATTTAGTATAAAATGCAAATATACTTGTGTGAATTGGTTTTTTTACTTATTTGTTCACGAATTGTCCTCAAATGGTCAAATCTCCCGGCAAGGTGGATCATATCTCCCTGCCCTTGGGGAGACATGAGCCAAATCTGATTTTAATAAAAAAACATGTTGGTGCTTCCGTCTGATAATTTATTGTAAAGGTTAAGAATGAAAATAGTAGTCAGGTAATGTGGCTATTTGTAACACAAAAGTTGAATCGATTAATCGCATACACTATGAAGTATGAGAGTGGGGAATTAAGTCTTATTATTTCGATTATCAACTTAAATGTTATGTAATATGTGTTCTGAATTTCAATTGATATACTCTGAAATACAATTTACGTTTTCTGAATTCAAACTTACGTATTCTGAAATACAACTCACTATTTTCAAATACAATTTACGTATTCTGAAATACAACTCACTATTCTGAAATACAATTTACCTAATCTGAAATACAACTCACTATTCTGAAATACAATTTACCTAATCTGAAATACAACTCACTATTCTGAAATACAATTTACATAATCTGAAATACAACTCACTATTCTGAAATACAATTTACCTAATCTGAAATACAACTCACTTTCTGAAATACAATTTATATAATCTGAAATACAACTCACTATTCTGAAATACAATTTACCTAATCTGAAATACAACTCACTATTCTGAAATACAATTTACCTAATCTGAAATACAACTCACTATTCTGAAATACAATTTACCTAATCTGAAATACAACTCACTATTCTGAAATACAATTTACCTAATCTGAAATACAACTCACTATTCTGAAATACAATTTACATAATCTGAAATACATGTTGAAAAGGTGTAGAGTAAAACGCTCTTCTCTCACAACTCACACACCAAAAGATACAACTCGTAGGGGCTTACCCAATTTACAAAAAAAAGTGAACTTAATATCTCAACACGTTTAATAGCTAAGCATATTCAAACGCTTTTTCTTACTGCGGATGGACAAATTTGTTTTTGCTTTTTGGGAATAACCATTCCCAAAATATGAAAATACTAAAATTCAGTGTAGCAAATTATTTATAAATTTCCAGTTGATCACAAAACTTTATTATGAAAAAATAATAAAGTAAAAATATATACAAGAGAAGACCCACAATTAAATCATTTTCGTTCGAACTAGTTGCCAATGTGTCAATTTGTAGAGAAAGGACACGGCAGAATTTTGTGTCGTGTCAATCCATGGGACAGAGTCAATGCATTGACGACCCATCCAAAATATTTGTCAATTAGTCCAAACGCATTGATAGGGTGATCACACGGTCATTCAAAACTGTCAATGTATTGACACAAATATTGTGTGTCAATTCGGTAGTCAATTCTACAATCAATGCATTGACTGTCACAAAAATGACGATCACACGGATTGACACTGAATTGACAACTTTGTGACCACATTCTACGTAATTTTGACGTCAGAGTGTCAATGCATTGACGGTTTTGAGTGACCGTCTAATACTAGCTTAATACTAGCTTTAGGGTGAGCAACTATATTTTTGGGAAAAGTGGAAAATTCATAAGGCAAAAAGAGTACACTACTATTCTTCCGTCCTAACATTAAAGCTTAATGAATTTTTGTCTAGTCTTTCGGAGTGAGTACGGAGTCTGTGAAGACCTCCGGACGAACTTCTCTACAGGGATCGATCACTGCCTTAGCAACTTTTAGATAGATATGAGCCGTTGATTTTGAAAGTGGAATAAGTCTATTGATGTAATTGTTTTAACTTTTTAACTTTTAACCAATACAAGTATATTTTCCCTAAAGTTTGCATGAATATTTTAAAACATGTTAAAATGCAGACCCTTAAGCATGTCGATTTAAAAACGAAATGGACTTATTTCACTTTCAAAATCAACGGCTCATACTCGTATATGTATTGGAGATGACAAGCAGAGACTGAGTTGTGCGTCCGTCGTACAACTATTTTAGTTGTACCTACGACAGATTCATTTTTATACTCTAGATGAAATCATATGGAGTATTATAACTTTAATCCAGCCCGGAAAGTTTGTAACGCAAAGAACCGAGCCTCGGACGAAAAAAAGTTATATAATATTTTATGTTTATTTGGGGCCAAAACCCCCAAATCCGTTTGCTGTCCGTCCGTCCGTTTGCACGATAACTCAAGAACGCGTTGACCTAGGAAGTTGAAATTTTGACACAACTTGTAAAATTGAAAAATTAAGGCTAAGTTCGTTAATGGGCGATATCCTTCCACTCCTTCGGGTACCTCTCACACAAAAGTCCTTGAAACACGTTTTCACAATTATTGCTCGAATGCTTCAAGTTAGGAACTTGCAATTTTGCATGCTTAAAGTTCACAATATTTGAAGCGAAAGTTCCGAATATGATACAAATGGAATGAGTCCTTCGTGTAGCAGCTTAAAAAAGTCCTTCAAAAATCTATGGAAGTTATAGAATCCACTATAGCTCCAGTACGAGTTAAAGCAGGGATTCAAAATTTTACAGGAATTAGTTTTATATCAAAAGCAAGACAGAGTTCATAAAGTCTGAAACACAATGCTCAAGTTCCGTTCCGTCACGTTCAGCTGTCAAAGTAGACCTTATGGGCTGGCCATGTAAATGCACACAATGGTCGTAACGGAACGGATCGGACGAGTTCACCTAAATTCAACTTTTACGGATCACATAACCTCACTTTTCGTGACGGAACGGAACGGACCGTGTGCATTGTGTTTCGGGCTTTAGTTGGCGCCATCCGTGGACTCCTTCGGGTAGCTGTCATACAAAAGTCCTTAAGGGCGGGGTAAGGTTTTTAAACATTTTTTTTGCTATTTATTTTTTATTTTTTTAAATGAATGTATAACATTGCAAGAATGTTGTGTCAAAATTTCAAGTCGATCGGAGCAAAATTAACGGAGTTGTGAGCAGTTTATAGGTGTATGCACTCGTATGTGATGCCTAGTGTACAAAACTTTAAAGCGTTTTTCTGAAACTTGTCATTTTTGAAGTCGGTGAACGTTGTAACTCTAAACGTATTGCACCGATTCTTTTGAAATTTTGTTTACTATATCTAAACATAAATCACCAGGTAGTGACGTCGAGTTTTTTTTAAATTTACAATTATTTTTTATTTTACAATAAAAAACTTAACAATTTTTTCAGCAAACATCGCGTTTTTGACTTTTAAGTGCTACCAAAAATGGAAAAATCGGTTAAAAAAAAAAAACTCGACGTCATTACCTCGAGAAACATCTCACCTAATAAACGCAATTAGATTTTTTTGTTTCGCATTATCTAGTCACGAGTTGTAGCGTACACCGCAAAACAACTTTTTTTCGACACGCCTGCGGAGATTTGCTGCTAACGCCTTATTTATAAATATTTTGAAATGAAATACAGTCGAACTTCGATAAGTCGAACTTCGATAACTCGAATTTTTGATAAGTCGAACCATGTTGGTTGGCAATAGCGTTAAAAGTAGGGAATGTGTGTTAATTTGTCTTGATTATTCGAACTTCGATTACTCGAATATCTTGATAACTCGAATGAAATATTTGGCCCCAACTTCGATAAGTTGAATTTTTTTCGGGGAATCCCCTAATTACGGTCGATTTTAACCTGTCTTTTTTGACGTGTGCAGGCAGTTCAGTTTCTGCGCTTGCTAAGTTCACTTGCATGACATATTAGTTAGTTCCTAGTAAGTAATACATACTGTGCCTATTTCATTTATTACATTGAAGACATTTTTACGTGTGTTAATATGTCATCAAAACGTACATTAAAAACTTTGTCTGTTGATCAAAAATTTAAGCTTATACCATAAAGGAAGTGGAAAGTGGCTCAAGAAATAAAGTGGTAGCATGCAGAACTTACCTATATCCGGGGGGATCATTAAAGAAAAGGCATTGGAGTTTAATGAAAAAGGCTTGGATGACACGCGCACTTTTCGAAGAATGGCTATTAAAATTAGATAAACAGTTTAAAAACCAGGGAAGGAAAATTATTCTTTTTATTGACAACTGTCCGGCCCATCCTAAAAACATTCAGGAAAAATTAAAATGTATTAAACTTGATTTTTCCCCGCCGAATATGACATCTAAGTCACAACCACTTGATCAGGGAGTCATACAATGTTTAAAATGCCATTATCGCCGAAGAATTAAAAAAAAAAACTATCAAACGTTTTCAAGCAAACGAAAACAATAACATTACATTAATGGATTGTGTTGACAATATAAGTAACGCATGGAATATCGACGTCAAACCTGAAAAAATTTCTACCTGTTTTAAAAATGCCGGTTTTGGTCAGTATTCCGAATGGGAAGAAGAGGATGAAATTCCCTTGATTTCATAAGTGAACGCCTGAAAGAAAAGAGCGAAGACGAAATCCAACTGCAAACCGAGTACGAAGCTTGGACGAATATTAAAAGTATAGAAGAAGGTAGCACCATTAACGATTTTATACATGTGTATGACGATATTGTTACTTCGGAGATTCCCACCGATGAAGATATTATCGAGTTCCGCAGATCCGTACCGGTACAGTTGAACAACGGAGATGACTACCAAAGTGACACAACGGAGGAGGAATGGGAAGACGATTTTCAGCAACCACCTTCAAACGAATTGGTTGAAAATTCGTTGAGGCTTGCGTTCCTATTTAAAAGCCAGTGCATATACAACGGATTCCCTGTATAGTGGGTTAAATAAAAAACAAAAAACTCACTTTTTTACAGTAAAATAGTAAAAACATAAATACATATGCATATAGGTACATTACGTACATATGTACTTATATATGCATATAGGTACATTAAGTACATATGTACTTATATGTACATATGTACATATAGGTATGTAGAATGTACTGTTTCATAATTTCGTTATTTTTTTTTAACTAAGATATTAAGGCACTTATGTAACATATATTTACTAAAATAAATACATAATGTTCATTCACAAAAAAAGTACACTCATATGTGCAGTTATTTTTGATAAGTCGAAGTCTTGATAACTCGAAATTTTTATGCATCTCATAGCAGTTCGAGTTATCGAAGTTCGACTGTATTTTGAAAATGTAGTTCAGATGTTGTATTAAAATATAAAAATGAAATGAAACAATCCAGCATTGCCGGTATCGTCTAAAAAAATGCTTGAAAATATGCCTTATTTTCACCGAATTAACCTTACCCCGCCCTTAAGACACGTGTTCACCAATATTGAACGATAACTTTAAAACGCTTTACGTTACGACTTTGAAATTTTGCATACGTTGATTTTATAATAGTCGCAGCTAAAACTATTAATATGAAAAATATCCCATTAGTCCTTCATGTAGTCACCATACAAAAATTCTGTAAAGTGTCCTAACTTAATTTATGGAACTCACTATAAATCAAGAAATCGAGTAGAAACTATAAACTTGTGCACTCCTCATTCTTTTGATATATTTTCAACTAAAATATAAATAAAAGTTCAGTATTTCATCTAGAGTATCATACGATTGGCTTGAAGCCGATCGTGACTGCGTTGTTTCTTATTATTATGAATTAAAACTATTAGATCTGTCTGGTATCATACACACAGGCACAGGCCTATTCAGCACCAGAGTCACAAGTCACAAAGTAGGTGGAAAGTCACAATTAATTTAAAATTAATACAAAATTGTGACTTTCCACCTACTTACTGACTTGTGACTCTGGTGCTGAAAAGGCCTGACAGTTTCACTAATGAAATTTTGAACATTTATATCACAGTAGACAAGCATAATAGGTCTGTTCTATTTGACGGGTGTAGTGTACACCTTCTACACTTTTTGCACTGGCTCTCGAGCTAGTGCAGGAAAGTGTAAAAGGGAGTGGCGGGGAAGGAACAAGAACACTATTTGAGGTTGAGTTTGTGTCATTGAATTGACGTCAAAGGCTGTTTAGAAAATCGGGTGCAAGAAAGTGCAACTTACACCGGGCAAAAGAAACAAACCTAATGACATGCACTTTGGCAGTTTAAATGTGTTTTGTAACAGAATCGTTACAAGTATTGTACCAACATTTAAATCTGTAGGCAGCGTTTATTACTTTTAGAAATTTTTCGAAATCGTAAGTAAAAAAGAGAACAAAATAGTATGAATCGGAAAAAAATAAAATGGATACAAATTGAAAAAGAAAGAGTACGGAGAAACAGATGCCTAAAAGAGTACACGTACTCTTTTTAGAGTACGGTTGGTCACCCACCCTATTATTACTGCAATATGCCAGCGTGGTCATACAGTGTATACTATCTTTACTAATCAACGTGGGACACATTTTTTACATCTAAGGCCCGTTCCTACGATCGTCAGTAACGTTCTAACTGAAACTTTAACTGACAGATGCTCATACGAAACAATGGTGATTTCTGTTCTGAAAAAAAATGTGACCTGTAAAGATGCAAAATTATTGCAGTTCTGCCCTCTTTTTTGACAGTTCCGTCCGACAGGTCAATTTACAATAGAACGCTTTCAGGTCAAAAAGCTATTATGAAAATTTAAATATATTTACACTACACTCCGTATAATTTCTAATTACCGTATGACCCGTTGGACAGTTTGATTTATGCTTTTAAATCATTTGCCGCTGTTGTAGGATATTTTTTTTCTTATTTTCATCGTTTCTTACGCACATTTGAGGTTAAAGGAGTTGCACCGCCGAAATTTTCGGGGCAAGAAATGCGAGTTTTCAGGTCAATTTAAGCCACAGACTCAAACCCCTTTTTCTAGCAGGTCAAAAAAAATTTGAGAATAGAACAGCGGAACTGCTAGAACAAAAATTGAGGGCAGAAACGGGTCACATTTTTTTGCAGAAAAGAAATCACCATTACAGTCAAAGTTCTGGTTAAATTTTAACTGAAGGTCGTAATAACGGCCCTAAGAATGTAGTCTGAAACTGTGAATGTAGAAAAAACTGAAAGTGTTTTGAAGATTTACCATTTCAAATGAAAACAAAAAAATCGTGGAAGAAAGTGTGCAACGTGCAAAAATGAGATTTACTTTTTTTCCAACATAATCATTAATATCTACATGCATAACTACCTGAAATTTAGGCTGACTGGGAGAGAGCAACCGCTTCGGCAAGCATTTCCGAATTGCTCTTATGAGAAAACGTTTCTTGCTAGAATTGGGCCGGCTCGTAGAGTTTCGGACGTACTGTTGATCACGCTTTGACTTACTACTGTCTTGACGTTTTTTGCGCGACACTGTTTTTCCTTTAAAAGACTTGTGTGTGTTGCGAGTCTTCATAATCTTTCATTTTATTCTGTACTTCGGTTAAATGACAAAAACTGGATCAGTTATATATTTAATACTAAATAATCAACTCAAATTAAAAATTTATTGCAATAGTTAAATAACATAACCGAAATTTTTTACATCTATTCGCAAGCTACGTCAAAATTTTTTGTTACTCATTCGCAGTCCACAGGTGAGTTTGTAATACTCTTAGGTTGGCGAGCCTGATTCGATGTATTACGTTCAGTGCTGCCATTTTAACAGAAATTCTGCTAATGCAGTTATGACACTGGCTATTTTTGCGGCTTTAAAGCGGCTAGTAAATCCAAGCGGTGGTGAATAACCACTGGTGATACCCGTAAAATTTGTGTGCCTGAGCGTAATTTTTCATGAGAAGGAGAAAGGTTGAAAATTGACAAATATACCATGTGCTCTGGTGGCAAATTTCGGAGCTATATATGGTAGACAGAAAGTGGCAGTTGCATGTTATTTTCAGACAAAATTGAGATTGAGCTCAAATAAGACGGTCCTACTACAAAATATTATTTCTAGTGAGCTTAAATTATTGTTGTAATTGAATAAGAAGGACATATGTATCATAACATATCAAAAACAACAATTTTTTTTTTAAGAAATCAATTTAAAGTACCAAAATAAAAGAAAAAAGTATTGAAAAAACGGTCTTCGTTCATTTCAAATAATTTAATAATTATTTCATATATCTTTTTCCTAGAATATTAAACATTTGAGAAGTTATTTCGAAGTTTATACCTCCCATTCATATGGAAAAATTGTTAATTTTCCTGACTTCATTATGCGGGATTGAGCCCATGATTTTCGAAATGTAGAACCGGAAATGAGTACCTTATTATCAACCAAACCGATCGCCATCAATCTTTATCATGTCTTTCATAATGAAACTAAGAGAGAATCGAAAATTCACCGAGCTCCGAATCGTCAAAATACACACGAACCGTCATATAACAGTCAGCTGACGAAAATGTGTCTATCATATCTGGTAGTTTTTTTTCCCACCAGGTGGAGATTTCCAACTTTACCATTCGTCAATTGGTTTGTAAAGGAAGTGAGATGAACGGGATTCAAGTGTCAAACGAAAGAGACTGAAGAATAACAGTTTGTAGGGTAAGTGAGATGCAAGAATGCTGCAAGGGACGCAATTTCGGTGTTCGGGCCTGAAGTGTCAAGTTTGTTTGCAACCGTACAGTGTTTCATGCAGTGTTTAAGGCAAAAATTTGTTTTAGTCAGTGTCCATGAAGACTTTAATAAAATAAATTAACTAATATATTTATAACTTAGATCGTGTAAAATTTGTTTGTGATTCATGCGATAAACTCTGAAAATACCACTTTTATATGGGCCTGCACTACTGCCACTAACACAAAAACGAGTGGCTACAAACGTTACTAACACAACCAGATTTCATTACGAAAGGTCAAGTTATCAGCCATTCCATACACTTCCAGGAGTAAATCCAAGTGGAAAGGGATAGAAAATGTAACATACAATTTAGACTTTGGTGTGAGAGAGACAGTCCGAGTAGTATAAATCCAGTACTGTCAAAAACTAGCCGCAAAATAGCGCATTCGAGCAGTGTTTCGCAACATTCGAGCAGTGTTTTGCAACATTCTAGCACTTAATCCTAGGGAAATCTTTCTACCAGTGGATTTTTGACCTACTTCAGACTTGTTTTTAATAGTTCGGTACGTATAAATTGTGGAAAGTGCCAAGTTATGTTATAAATGCGCTAAAACCGGTATTTTTCTTAACAATTCAGTTGTTAATTTCGTTTACTAGATGCCGCTAGCGTCGGAAAGAGTGGTATCTCATTCTTTTAATGTTGTTCGCCTTGTCGCACGATTGGGCAGTTATTGTACTTTTATTGCACTTAAGAAATAGCCAAAAAATAGCCAGTGTCACAACTGCATAAATTTAGCAGAGAAAAATATTTTTTTGAAGTGAAAATTTTCGTCAAAAACAAAACAAATACAAAAGCAGAATTGAAAGGATAATCACATGGATGTAATAGTATAACTGGATCGGCAGTAAGCGAAATTTTGCCTAATAGGTTCTGGTTGTATGAGCTGTCTATTTGCGTTAGTGTAAGTTGTTGTAATTAATGACAGATGTTCATGGAAACAAAAGGATTTAAATAGAAACACAATATATTTTGTAAACTAAAACAGCTAGAGCTTTCGAAGGTACGTAAAGAATGAGAATGAATAAAAATGACATTTCAAGCATATGTGAACTTAGGTTGGTCGCAGTAGAAAAAGCCTGCTGAGTATAGGTGGTTTCCAACATAAGTGTATTGGGGGGCTACAAAATAGACAAATACGTACTGTACCCCGGAAATTTTTTTGGTCCGACGCTGTGGTGAAAACACTGATATATATGATACATATGGATACCTCATCGGCTCATTTCCCTATCACCGCCAACTTAAACTCAGGCCGCGCACATATGACAGTTCGTCATGAGAAATGCCTCGATTTTGCCTCGATTGGTGACGTCATGGCTCGATCTCCATACAAAATCTTCACTCATCGAGGGGAAATCGAGGCATTTTCGCTCTTCGAAAATTCAGTTGCGCGGCTTTTATCCAGAGGGCAATGATAGGGACATTGCCCTCTGGATAAAAGCCGCGCAACTGAATTTTCGAAGAGCGAAAATGCCTCGATTTCCCCTCGATGAGTGAAGATTTTGTATGGAGATCGAGCCATGACGTCACCAATCGAGGCAAAATCGAGGCATTTCTCATGACGAACTGTCATATGTGCGCGGCCTGAGTTTAAGTTGGCGGTGTCCCTATACGATTTGACAGGTTGAAATAGCCGATGAAATCGTACCCTCTCGCTCCTTCTTTCAACTTCGAATTTGTGACGAATTTCGAAAAAACAGGGGCAACAAGGGGAAGTTCTGACAATTTGAATTGTCAGTCTGACAATCCGAATTGTCAGTTCTAAAACTGTTCAACTGTTGTCGGCCGCCTTCTCATTGCTTAACGGTTGCGATTTATACGTAGTAAATGCCGGTGATTCGCGTTGCGTTGTATGTTGAAACGGAAAGGCAATAGAAACGAGCTTCGATCACAAGCCCGAAGACGATGAGGAGAGCGAACGAATATACAAAGCGGGCGGCAAAGTTACTTTTGGCCGCGTTAATGCCGCGCGATTGGAGATCACGCCTATAAAATGGTAAGTTGATATTTTTCGGAGAGTAATTGGCATGTCGGTGATTTTTTTGTTTTTTTTTATAGAATCAAGATTTGCCCGACGAAAAACAAATGATCTCAGCTCTGCCGGATGTTAGAAGCTAATAATTGGTCTGTTTCTATTTGACGGGTGTAGTGTACACTATGGTCACTCCATGTACACAAGACACTTAGTAGTGTGTCTTGTGTACATGGAGTGACCATAGTGTACACCTTCTACACTTTTTGCACTGGCTCTCGAGCTAGTGCAGGAAAGTGTAAAAGGAAGTGGCGGGAAAGGAACTAGAACACTATTTGAGGTTGAGTTTGTGTCATTGATTTGACGTCAAAGGCCGTAACCTCCGGAATGCTTATAAAAGCCATGAAGTTAAACTTGTGCTCAACACATTCAAAGCCATTAGTCGACCGTCCGGCTGATTGAAAAATGACAATGGCTGTCATTTTTTGGTGTGGGATGCACATTTTAAATATTGTAAAATTAAAATTAGGGCAATGAATTCGTGTCGGATACCGTGTTGACCTTATCAATTACCGTATTTTGTGTTCGTGTCTTTTTTGTGTGCTTGTTAAGTTGCCCGATAAATGTTTTTGCCTGTCCTGTAATTTGTTATGTTTTGCTGGATCCCTGTAGGAAAAGTTGTAAGGCCTGATTTAAGTTAGATTTAAGAAGGGCACCGCGCTCACTAGGTGCCATACGGGCCCATTGCGATCCCTTCAGGCCCTCGTGGAAGGCTTATTTAAATAATACCAAAATCAGACCTGATTTCGGTTTATAGATAGGCCCAAAACGCAATCTATGACGTTCGCTGGACATGTATGATATAAACCATACCATTTTGGATGAGATTACATCGCTCCACTCTGGAGGAGATTACAGCTCCACTCTGGAGGAGAGTACAGCTCCACTCTAGAGATTACAGTACTCCACTCTAGAGGCGGTAACAGCTTCACTCTGGGGAGATCATAACGCACCATCCGGTGCCCCTAGTCCACTCACACCCTAGCCAAATAAAAACACAACATCTTCTTAAGACATACTTCAATTTATTGGAAAGGAATAACTTGAAAATACAAATAACAAATTCGTAGTCTTCGTTAATTTATTTTGGATGTTTCCAGTATCAGTAGCAGCACCGGCCGAATCGATCGGTTGCGGCTCGTCGTTGAGCAGCGATCTTTGCCGGACGACCTCGTTAGCGGCCCGGCTAACAAGATTGCGTTGCCATTCCGGTAAATATTTGGCGGCCAATTGTTGCATGATCAGATTCCGATCGGTTAGCGGTACACCGGTCGAAAAGTGAATTGGCAACATCAAGAAACGCGCCGCGTACAACTTGTGCGGCCATCGCTTGTGACCGTCTTCCGGTCGAAGCAGCAGCATCACCGTCATCATCACCAACATCGACATCACTTTCCTCGCCAACACTTAACCAGCTACTTGTACTACCTGGCGATTTAACCAGCGGCGCCGATATCGGAACATCCTTTTGTCCAACGTCGTTTCTTTTAGCGCTGATGATTCTGGCCACTATCCTAAAATTAAAAGCAATTTATCTAATCATAAAAAATTTACTTTAAACTACCGAGTTTGTTGTCATATCGAGGTCAATTTCTGTGAAGTCCATCGACATGAATTTCCTTTCCTCCTAGTCGCAAAATTCCTGTAAAATAAACATTTTGCACATAATTTGTATAACTTGGACTTACTGGATTCAAATTTACTCACCTTTTGATGTTAAGTTAAGTAGGAAACCGAATTTTAGCAATGCTAATTGGAACACTTTGCTCCGGCGAATAATTATTTAGCACCAAAATCTGACAGATGTACACAACTGTCCGGTCGGCTAGCACACATTCACAACTTTCTGCTTAACGGCTTGTGTTAGTATTCCGGGGGTTACGCAAAGGCTGTTTAGAAAATCGAGTGCAAGAAAGTGCAACTTACACCGGGCAAAAGGAACAAACCTAATCTCACCAAACAATGAGTTTATGATTCTTGCATGCGACGGCATCTGGAACTTCATGTCCAGTGACGAAGTGGTTGAATTCATTAAGAAAAGAATCGACGAAGGATGCGAAAAACTATCACAAATTTGCGAACAGGTAAAAGAAAATAGGAAAACATTGGAAAAAATGTCCAAAAATTTAATCACCACCTCATTCTCTAGCTCTTCAACAATTGCCTAGCACCGAATACAATGGGCGACGGAACCGGCTGTGATAACATGACGGCAGTCAGAAACCAGCAATTCTCGATCTACCGACGAAAATTTTCATGGAATCGGAAGCAGTTCCGATTGCCCCATCAAGAAAACGTGCCGCATCACCAGCTGCAGCCCCCGATAGCGAATCATCGTCGACAAATGAGTCGGCCAGTAAACGTATGAAAATCGACGATGATGTTAAACCGGTAAGCGCTCAGGATGACGACGATGTCACAATGTCTTCGACGACAAGCGCTAATCGAAGTACATCGTCGTCGACGACAACAAGAACGACATACTAAGAACCGATGATTTTACGAGAGGCGCAAGAGTCCGTACTGATTGCAGCGCGGCGCACAGATTTATGCTGTTTATGATATCAATTACAAGAAACTAGGAGTTTTCTTTTTCTTTTTATCATTAATGTTCTTTTTTTTATTAAATTCAAACAACAAACAAATTGATCGAGGAACGAACGTCGGATTTGATTTGTCTCAGATTGTATCGTATAATGGAAAGCGAATATATTTTGGTTTATTATAATTTACGTTTTTATTTACTTAATTTTCGTGATGTCAAGCTTTTTTAATCAGGCCTGAATTATGGCCCAAACAGAACACGGACTTCGACTTCGGTACAGTAGGCAAATGGCAAAATCGAAGTCGAAGTCCGTGTTCTGTTTGGGCCAATACTCAGGAATACAACAAATGGATATCAGCCCTAACGTTTTTACGTTACCAACAACCAAACTTTCTCCGTAAAAAAATGATCTATAATAATAACAGTTCCTTGGGAAAATTTATAACGGTTGAGCATGTAATACGCTATTTTTTAATATAGCGCCATAACGATAGGAAAATGGCAGTGGCGTGGCGTCCAAGGTAAGAAATTACTACATAGAGCTAATAAAGAGGTATCCTAGAAAAAATTAATGGGTGGTGATTTTTTATATCTCAAAAACGGCTTATGAAGAAGAAAGTTGGAGCTTAGTACGAACATATGTATATGAAGTAATCAAAGAAAAAAAACTTATTTTTATTAGCATAGAGGTTGAGTAAAACAATTGTCCGTGAAAAGGGATTTTTCCACATTTCCACGATTTCGTTATATATTTATATTGGACATGCCGAAATAAATTTTACTTTTGAGAGCCCCTAGAAATATTTTTTTCTAATTTTTCGATATCCAACCCCTCAGGGTGTATAAAAAGGTTGTGTACATTTTCAAGAATTTTTATATATTGGGTCTAATGAGATATTTAATTCACTTTTATTTCTATTATTATATTGAATCGAAGAAAACTCTGATGCAAGCATTTTTAACGAATTCTGAAAAACTTTTAGGGCTAATGAGATCAATTTTTATTATTTTATTGCTATTATTTATTTCTATTGACTCTTCTATTCCAAAAAATACGTAAAAAATAAAAAAAAATCTGTCAATAGGTAGGTACTATGATCGAAACTTTATAATTTTTTTTGATAGAAGTCCGGAAAGCGTTTAATGATGAGCTAGGTGTAGGTGCCTGCGACTGACAACCTAAACACCAACGTTCTAAATAGCCTCCTAGATCCCTGCTGGGTGCCAATGGAGGAGGTTAAATCAATATGCAGTAAATTGATAGGTAGAATAATAATAAAAAATTGTGGATATTAACCAATTGCTTCCCCTTGTTGAATTATCACGCCACGCCACTGGTAAATGGTATTATATTCGTACTGCAGTAGCCAATGTTGCCTGTAAAATTTACACAACTTAGTTGCAATTTTATGAACTCATTTTCTTTCAATGCCTTGCACTGTTTATCCAAAAAAGTATTTATCAAATTCAAATTATTTGCGCCCAATTCGTTATTACACCTAAAAGTTCGAATTTTTTTTCATGTTGTCTGTAATTTTGCTGTCTGTTGTCTGTAATTCTGTCATTGACATTGTCATTGTTTTTCTTCTCGCTTTAAATATATGCGCAGCCATGCTACTAACTCTTTCCTTCTTTCCATTTCCGGTTTCGAAATCGGATTTTCCAATTTGTGCCCTGGATAACTTTCGAAGTTACATCAAACTTAAAATTAATTGAATTTCTGAAAGAAACTAAAAGAAATGTTTCGATCAAAAATTATTTTATCTGCATTACCAATTTTAAATCTAATGAATGTTTAAATTCATCAGAATTTTGTTCAATAATGCAGAAGCTCGGCTTATCATGGACAACTTTTTCGAAATAATGACATTTCTAAAACGTCGGCTATATTATGGTGATTTCTTTTCTGCAAAAAAATGTGACCCGTTTCTGCCCTCAATTTTTGTTCTAGCAGTTCCGCTGTTCTATTCTCAATTTTTTTTTTACCTGCTAGAAAAAGGGGTTTGAGTCCGTGGCTAAAATTGACCTGAAAACTCGCATTTCTTGCCCCGAAAATTTCGGCGGTGCAACTCCTTTAACCTCAAATGTGCGTAAGAAACGATGAAAATAAGAAAAAAATATCCTACGACAACAGCGGCAAACGATTTAAAAGCATAAATTAAACTGTCCAACGGGTCATACGGTAATAAGAAATCATACGGAGTGTAGTGTAAATATACTTAAATTTTCATAATCGCTTTTTGACCTGAAAGCGTTCTATTGTAAATTGACCTGTCGGACGGAACTGTCAAAAAAGAGGGCAGAACTGCAATAATTTTGCATCTTTACAGGTCACATTTTTTTTCAGAAAAGAAATCACCATAAGATAGCAAATCGAGGTCTCCATGTATACATCTCAGTGGGTGAAAACAATTGTCAGAAATGATTGTCATTAACCCGTATAAATTTTTTTTGAAAGATTGAAACAACTGTCAGAAACGAATTAGTCTCACATATAGGAATTTAATGCAATACAGCCGATCCAGTTATACTTATAGTGATTTCTTTTCTCAAAAAAAATGTGACCTGTAAAGATGCAAAATTATTGCAGTTCTGCCCTCTTTTTTGACAGTTCCGTCCGACAGGTCAATTTACAATAGAACGCTTTCAGGTAAAAAGCTATTATGAAAATATAAATATATTTACACTACACTCCGTATGATTTCTAATTACCGTATGACCCGTTGGACAGTTTAATTTATGCTTTTAAATCGTTTGCCGCTGTGTCATAGGATATTTTTTTCTTATTTTCATTGTTTCTTACGCACATTTGAGGTTAAAGGAGTTGCACCGCCGAAATTTTCGGGGCAAAAAATGCGAGTTTTCAGGTCAATTTTAGCCACGGACTCAAACCCCTTTTTCTAGCAGGTCAAAAAAAATAGAGCGAGAGAGAATAGAACAGCGGAACTGCTAGAACAAAAATTGAGGGCAGAAACGGGTCACATTTTTTTGCAGAAAAGAAATCACCATAATACATCCATGGATAATCATTGTGACGATTCTGCTCAAATGGTCCTTTTAATTAAGAAATTTTTGCTTGTTTTTCACCGCCAGAGGAGTTTATGGTACGAAAACCCTACCAATGAGGACTCCCGAGAGTTGAAAAACCTTCACTGAAGACGCCAGTCTCAAACGGCGATGGACTAGGTCATTGCCCTCTGGATAAAAGCCGCGCAACTGAATTTTCGAAGAGCGAAAATGCCTCGATTTCCCCTCGATTGACGATTTTGTATGGAGATCGAGCCATGACGTCACCAATCGAGGCAAAATCGAGGCATTTCTCATGACGAACTGTCATATGTGCGCGGCCTGAGTTTAAGTTGGCGGTGACTAGGTTCGAAGGAGCTGTTTCATGGATGGAATAGTATAACTGGATCGGCTGTATTGTATAAAGTTCCTATATGTGAGACTAATTCGTCAAGAGAAAAAAAAACATCAATGTACTGACATTTGTGCTGTTATGTCAAATTAATTTTTGACTTATGATAAAAAAGAAGTTTAAAAAACGAAGTTTTCTGCATTTAAACGGTAAGTATTAACCAGTTTTTGATTGAAATTAACGTGGAGTGAACTGAAAAACTTTTTTCAATAACATTTTCAGTGAGAAACATTAGAGAAAAGAAGAAAAAGTGAAATGAAGTGCGAAGTGTACGGATGTGCAAATAAATCCAATTGCCGGCAAGGAAAGTCGTTTTTCAAGTAAGTACACTGTATAAATTACAATTTAGTGAGTTGCGGAATATATTAATAGCCTAATATATTGAACTAAGTGCTAATTCAAGCGAAAATTTCAACGTTTTATTTAAAAAAAAAAATTGTTTACGTTTTAATGACAATCATTTCTGACAGTTGTTTTCACCACAGCGTCGGAGCAAAAACATTTCCGGGGTATAATACGTAATTTCTATTTTGAAGCCCCCCCCCCCCCAATACACTTACACTAACGCAAATAGACAACTCACACAACCAGAACCTATTAGGCAAAATTTCGCTTACTGCCGATCCAGTTATACTACTACATCCATGAGCTGTTTCGTCATCAGCATTGGCAATAGCCAAGACAGCGATATATCATAGTCGGGATTACATGCTGGAGTTTTACTTTTTACACCAGAAACTCCTCTGAAGAGCCGTACAGAATGAACGCAATCCGAGTCGGATCGAAATGTCAAAAAAACTGAGGGGAAAAAACAGTTTCTAATGCATGTGGTTGCATGTAGAGTCACTGTATAGGAACTAACACAAACATCCATTATCTTGAGTACGGAATATGCCAGTACATTTAAAATTTTTTTGCAATTGTCACGATTTTTCATTTTAAGGATCTCCACTAAAGTAGATAAACGCTCTAATTACTAGAAAATTATTAATTTTTCGAACAAAATCCGAAATGTTATATAAAACTGTGATTAAAAATCGAAATTTAATCACGCATACCATTATGTTTTAGTACTTCAGTCAATGACATTTTAAGACGTCAAGTTAAAACTCGTAAGTTGCAATTTCGGGCGGCTGTTCGGTTTGTTTTAAAGTAATTTCCCGACAAAATACCGCAAAAGTAATGAAATTGTGCATTACATATTTTGTGCATAACATAGTTATGTTTAGTGAGTGTTTATATTTAGTGGAGTGCCATATCCGCCAAGAATGTGCCAGGATTCGTTCGTAATCCGAACAAATATCCCGAATATCTCGAGGAAGCAGACGAAACGGTGCATAAACTTGACCTTAAGATCAACTAGTCCGACTTTCGAAACAACACGGCCAACGTACAATTCCTGCGCGATGCTCGACAGGTCGTTGTTGCGGGCGTTAATTCGGTCGACGGTAAAAAAACATTTTCATCGAATAGAAGATCTTGTGGAGAAACACGGTCGCACGTTGACGTCGCGTACCAATCAAACCAAACGCTTGAAACGGCACCTCATGGACATGGAACTGCCTGCCGACGCAAAACTCTTCCTGTTTCGCATCGTCATCGGTCGAGCAAATGGTACATAACCTTGTCCGAGTATCGGGGAAACGGGAAAAAAATCTTCTCTATTGAGTTGAGACCTACGAGCATCCCTTGAAGCAATTGATTGTCACGGTAATTACTTAGGAAACTATTTAAAACTATCATTTTAAAACTATCTTCCAAAGCAGATGATTCACAGTAAAGGTACGAGGAAGCCTGGGAGCCTGAGCAACACCAGCAGTCGAACTTCATCCATTACGCGAGGGAAGACTGTCGCAGTAAGTAGTAGAAGTGAATTGAAATGTAGCATGGCTAATTATTTAATTTCATTGCAGCAAAAAGTTCTGTCTGATAGTTCACAATCCGACACCGAAGCAGTTGTTCAGACGCCACCATGCTGTCGCTTGAAAAACGCATGTAATAGTGCATCACCGTCCGGCGTGAACCGCAGAACTGCCGTTCTTTTTACACGAAAAGCGCAAACAGGTCTCAGAATCGTTGTGTGACAAAGTCAATACTCAACAGCACGGCGAAGACGACGACGAGTCGTCAACGCCACAACCGAAAGAAAATAAACCGCCATTGGAACCACTTCAACTGGTTTGGGCAAAATTTCGGTGATATCCGGGGTATCCAGCATTGGTAATAAATCCGAAAACCCCGAAAGGATTCGTACATAACGGTGTACCGTTGCCAGTGCCGCCGCAAAACGCAAAAACGACACCGATGAGGTTTTCTTGATATTGTTTTTCGATGTTAAACGAACGTGCCAATGGTTGCTATCGACCAAATTGGATTTACTCGGTTTGGACAAGCAAGTCGATCAGTCCAAATTAATCGAGTCGCGTAAGCCGACTCAACGAAAAGCCGTTAAGAAAGCTTATCAGGATGCGTTGGATTATTAAAGTCAAGTAACCGATTTAGAAGCTCAAGGACCCGGAGCTATAATCTAGACGTTTTAAAGTTAAGCTACATTTTTTTGTTGTCCCCGACTTTTATATTTATGAGGTTCTGGTAATAAAAATCCATGTCAAGTATTTAAATTTATGGTTTTTAATCAAAAGGTGTTGCAAGTCCTGAGATCGTCTTCTCTCGTTTTTTGTTTAATTCGAAACAGTCGCATTTTTTGTCAATGCACGCTCTGAATTTTTTTTTATTCAACAAATTTCGTTGTCTTCGGCCGATCTACGTACTACCGAAAATACCACATCAATTTCCAGAATTAATCGAGGCCGGGGTCCACAATTGAATAGATATTTTCCAGAGTGCCTGCAGTAGATAAAGAGCTTTGGGATGGGTGATTTGAATTACCGAAAGTTGATCGGCGATTTCAACTGGAACAAAACCGAGACATGCCTAAGGCGTAAGTATTATTTATGATTTGTCAGGCTTTACATATTTTATCGTTAATACCTGCAGAGTTTTGGCCGACGAATCTTTGCACACTGCGCACAGTAAAAGCTGATCTTATATGCGGTTCAAAAGACGGCGTTGCTGAAAAACTAATAACACCGATAGTTTATTCAAGAATGAACGGTTACGTACATCCTTAGTGAAATTAAAAATCCAGCGGTAATTGTGCAGCGCAACGAATCTGATACACGAAAAAGTGAAAAAATTCAAATGTGAATTGTGCGATTATCAAGCCGCATACAAACAGTCCTTGACGATTCATATGTGTGCCTATAACAACGAAACACCGTAGAAATGCACGATATGTTCGAAAGGATTTCGCAGGACGTATGCGTTGACTTTGCATATGAAGCGTTACAACAATATCCGAAAGTGAGTAGCCCGTTGAAATTTGATTTGCCGAGTTTGAGATAAATTGTGTGTCTTTTAGATTTGTCTGTCCGTACGAAGACTGTGAGTGCGCCTATCCAAGTCAAGGAATATGAAATTCTCATTTTCGTATCAAGCATCCGAACAGAAGTAAGGATCAGTTGATCTTATTTTTTAATAAGTCTACTAATGTTTCGTTTTGCTGTTCTAGAAAACGTTAAGGGTCGTAAACGGCTCACTGTTGCTACACCATCGGCCAGCAACGAGCAACGACCACGCCGTCGATTCGATGTACCGCTATCGAATGTCTTTATTGACAATAAAGGAAGATGGTGTTATTGGTGAACCGGCACATAAACTAGTCCAAACCGAGGCTGGGGACTGCGAATACGAAACGAACGATAATCCCGACGATCCGGTTACGTACATTCTTAGTGAAATTAAAAATCCAGCGGTAATTGTGCAGTGCAACGAATCTGATCATACTACATTGTTCGACCAGACGAAAATAAAAGTGTTTATTAAGCGAATGAAATTGTACAAATTATAGACTAGAGAGCAGTTTGTTACCAACGAATAAAACGAGAAAATTTGATTAAAAATATCAACTGTAATTTATTGTTTTATAAATTTGTTATTTTTTTTAGATAGAACACAAACGACATTATATGAAAAATATATAATTGTTATATTGCAAACATTCTTAAACAAAAACCTCTGGAATATCGGGAAATTATTCTGGAATGAATTATTAAAATTACATTAGAAGCTGCTCGTCATAAATCCAGTCACTACGTTTTTGGTCGTCCTTTGTTCAATTTTGCGAATGTAACGAAGCACCAGTCTATTTCTTCTTTTTGGACTGTTTAGCCTTACGTTTCTCTTCGCGCTTACGTTCCTTTTTGATCAGCGACTTGACCAGCTTGTATCCGAAGAAAACTGTAAATAAAAAATTATCGTTTAAGTTTTTAATGTAAAACATAAGCACTGACATGTCCTGAATCTAAAACGTGTCCTCTTATCGTTTTATTGATATGCCATGCGTGGAATGTCCGTCAAGAGAAAATACAGTATTCGATCAACTTCGATGAATGTAATTCTCAACTTGACCCAAACTCACATCATGATATTATGGAAGATGGAGAAATATTTAATGATGATAGTTCAGTAGAAGGATTAGGAGAAATTTTAGTTAACATTCTTATAATTGTTTTATGTTTTTTAACTTTCAATATTACGTTTTCATTTATTTGATGCGTTATAAAAAAACAATAATATTTACCTTAAAAAATTAGGACCACAACTAAGTATATAGAATCGTCATGTATGTACAATCGTCATGCTTCGATACGATGTTCTGAAATAAAATAATTGAAACATAAGTAAAACGTACGTCATAGAAACAGCACAATTTGAACGTTCAGTACGACACGACAAAATCGAAAGGGTCTCAAACGACTGTTCGGTGAATTCCGTAAGCTACAATGGGCAGGTCATGTGGAGCGAATGGACGACGGAATTATTCCCAAATGAACACTGAAAGGTAGAGCTCATGGCAAACGACCGGTGGCAAAACCGCGAAAAAGCTACGAGGACTCAGTTGACAGATTGCAAATAGCTTCTTTGATGTAGAAATTGGTGGACGCGGGCGCTGAACTGAGATGACTTCAGACAATGCAGACCCTAGCATTGACAATCAGACAATGCTAGAGCCTGCATTGTCTGAAGTCATCTCGGTTTGGGTTGTCGCGCCATTGATTATAATGCAATGGTATGGAAGTGCGTCCACTAAAGGCGGGCCACATCGGTGCGGATTTTGTTGGTGAATCGCTTTGCGACCGGATTTCTACTAGAGTAGAATTGCGCCCAGGCTCGGCATTTTCCGTTTCTCGTTCACCGTCGCAAGTTGATCAAGAAAAAAACAACCGTACCGTTGCGGCCCGCCTCAAGTGCTCCAAGTATTTTTTTAACTAACCGATTCCGAAATTTGCCCGACTTCACTTTGCACAACACTATTGATTTTTTCCCTGTAAAAACACTTTAGTAATTAATTATGCTTACCTGATGGGCTGCAGGTCAGTCTGCTGCTGTTAAACTGCAAATTAAAAGTTAAAAGTTAAAGAATTTAAAGTTTCCTGTAAATAAAAACACTTACCTTCCGACGTTGACGTTGACGTTTCGTATACGTCAATCAACGTCAATAAAAACCATATGGGTTTCATGTACATACACTAACACTATTACATTTTAGAACCCTGCGAATTTTGGAGTTCGCAGGGTAGCAGAGTACTAAAAAGGTACCAAAAGCGGTCATCGTCCGTACTCGTTGCATGTAGCTTAACAGAATGAACGCTAATGTAGTTATGACACTGGCTGTTTTTGCGGCTTTAAAGCGGCTAGCAAATCCAAATGGAGAGAGATAGAAGATTTTACATACAATTTTGACTTTGGTGTGAGAGAGACAGTCCGTATAGCTATAAAGTGAGTACTGTCAAAAACTAGCCGCTAAATAGCCGCTGCATAGCCGCTACATAGCGTATTCCAGCAGTGGTTCGCAACATTCTAGCACTTAATTCAAGAAAAATGCTTCCAGTGGATTTTTGAACTGCTACAGACTTGTTTTTAACAGCTCGGTACGTATAAATTGTGGAAAGTGCCATGTTATGTTATTAAACGCGCTAAAGTCGGTATTTTTTTTTAACAAAGCAGTTGTTAATGTTGATAACTCTTAAAGAGCCGTACAGAATGAACTCAATCGGAGTCGGATCGAAATGTCAAAATAACGGTGGGCAGCGCCAGCTTTATTTCAAGCCGCGCACATATGACAGTTCGTTGTGAGAAATGCCTCGATTTTGCCTCGATTAGTGACGTCATGACTCGGTCTCCATACAAAATCGTCACCCATCGAGGGGAAATCGAAGCATTTTCGCACGACGAAATATCAGTTGCACGGCTATTATCCAGGGGGCATTGCGGAGGGGAAAAATCAGTTTCAAATGCATGTAGCTAAACTGAATGAAAGCTAAGCGTCGGAAAGAGTCGCAAGTAACGCAATGTTTAAAAATAATCGCAAGTGATCGGATCGAAATGTCAAATATAACATTATCACAATCTAAAACGCGCTGTATTATTTAAAAAAGAAAGTAATACAATGGAAAATGCAAGAGATTTCGATGAGAGTTAAGAATAATTCACTGATTTTCGCGTTCATATCAATTTCGCATTGATTACTGACACTAATATAACTGCGACTCAATCCAGCCCATAGAGATATATACTGGAGATGACAAGCAGCGGTTGAGTTGAAGGCGGACGTCGTTGCATTCACTTGTACGCAAAACAACAACAAATTGACATAACGTACCTGTTTTGTCTCATTCACTCACACACTAAGTCAACAACAATTTGATATAACGACTATGTTTTGTCTCAATTCTCATCGTGTTTTTGGCTTCAAAGCACTTTATACAAAACCGGTGGCTTGTCGTCTCCACTAGCTCTATGATCCGGCCATTGTGTTCATGTAGCATTTACTTGCGGCTTACAGCGATCCATTGCATCTCGTTGCGACATTTTGACATTTCGATCTGACTCCGATTGCGTTCATTCTGTACGGCTCTTAAGGCAGGGGTCAGAGCCTCCTTTATATGAAAGCCGTCAGGTAGAATCTCGCTCTCACACATGCATAGGCCACGGGTGGCCGCCTGTTTCACTGCTATACCAGGCACTTTGTTCTAAATAGGGTAATGTTCAGTACGATAGAATTAATATTAAATGAATTATTTTGTGCGGTTGTTGGGTCGTCGTTGCGCACGGCATAATTCCGACTGGGCAGCAACAAGTGCGATGTAGAGTCACTGTATAAGAACTAACACAAACATCCACTATCTTGAGTACGGACAATGACCGCTTTTGGTACCTTTTTAGTACTCTTAAACCCTGCGAACTCCAAAGTTCGCAGGTTTCTTAAATGGCATAGTTTTAGTGTGTATACGTGTAGCAGATGGATTTTGATTAACGTTTCAATCGAGATACATATGTCTCATGAAATGTCAACTAAATACAGCGTTTATCCACTTTAGTGGAGATAAAAATGAAAAATCGGACAACTGGAAAAAAATTTCAAATGTACTGGTTTCAAATGAAACACACATTGTCCGTACTCAAGATAATGGATTTTTGTGTTAGTTCTTATACAGTGACTCTAGTGCGATGTATACCGAAAAGGTGTAAGTAGGTCACGGCGGCATCAAACAACAGCTGCAACGAGATAAAAATTTCGATACCATAATTGGTAATGCGAAGGGCGAATCGTGTTTCGGGCGTGTGTAGTGGTGTGTTCGGTGTGCACTGGTGGTTTGGAGGTGAGGAAGAGAGGAGACCTCGGCGAGTCGCAGCAGAGAACACAATCTCCGTGGCGTTCACAGTTGCTTTTTTTTTGGATTGCGAGCGAGGGGGCCGCCATGCTACTAGCCGCGGTCAGTCGCGTTTGAGTACCGTGCTGTTAACTCGGTTGGCTATTTTTTTTTTGCTGTCAGTAGTGCGTCATTTTATTGCAGCAAATCGCTTCTGATATATTTCCGGAAACTTTCCATCGCTCTGTTGATTGACGGGGCAAGCGTTTCATGCGACCCCAAAGTGCGTGTTATTATCTTTTTCGGTTGCGCGATAAATCGTGAAAACTGTTCCGTGATTGTCTCAGCCTTCCGGGAAATTTGCGCCCGCTGTTGTCGGGAAACGTTGACATTCGATCGCAACGATTTCGAATTGCGCCGAGATATGCTCAACGACAGATGGTAAAACTCCGAATTCACTGGAAATAAAAAAGTTTTGCGTGTTGGCCGTGTACGTTGTCTTCTTACTGCCTTTGTGACTCCATGCGAGCTCGCTGATCATCATCATCACCACCGTATTCGTCGTGGTTGTTTCGTTCCCGAAACGATTCACCCTGCTACCAAACAGAAAACGGCAAGTGAAATAAAAGAAGAACGTCGCGGGGACGCACAACGAACGGCACAACGAAAAGAATCACGCGTCATTGTTGTATTGCACGGATTGTTTTAACCGTTCGTCGCGGCAAATGCTGCAAAATTTCCGCGCAGCTCGATGAGGGTAATACGGTAACGGGGATCATACCGCACGCGCTTTTCACGCGGAAACAACGACGTGAAATCACGAGAGAAAAAGGGATGACGTGCTGACAGAAGGGAGTCGTGTCGTGGTCATCGAACGTCCCGGTGAAAGTGCAAGATTTTGGGGTGCGACGACCACTTCTGATGAATGTCGATGAGGAAAATTTTAAATGAATGGAGAAATTTGAGAAAGGAAAAAGTGTCGAAAAGTTAAAATTTTAAAAATGGCGGTTTAAATGAATAGAGAAATTTGAGAAAAAGGAAAAACTGTCAAAAAGTTAAAATTTTAAAAATGGCGGTTTAAATGAATAGAGAAATTTGAGAAAGGAAAAAGTGTCGAAAAGTTAAAATTTTAAAAATGGCGGTTTAAATGAATAGAGAAATTTGAGAAAAAGGAAAAAGTGTCGAAAAGTTAAAATTTTAAAAATAGCGGTTTAAATGAATAGAGAAATTTGAGAAAGGAAAAAGTGTCGAAAAGCTAAAATATAAAAAATGGCGGTTTAAGTGAATAGAGAAATTTGAGAAAAAGAAAAAAGTGTCGAAAAGTTAAAATTTTAAAAATGGCGGTTTAAATGAATAGAGAAATTTGAGAAAAAGGAAAAAGTGTCGAAAAGTTAAAATTTTAAAAATGGCGGTTTAAATGAATGGAGAAATTAGAAAGATTAGGAATCGAGGCGAAAAAATTTTATAAAAAGGAAAAAATGAGTTAAAACTTGAAATTGAATTAAATTGTTGGAGAATGAATTAAAAATTATTAATATAAAAATAAATAAGACATGACGACACTACAGACGTACAGAAATAAAAATAAATAAAACTAATTAACAATAAATTAAAATTAAGAAGCTGAACAAACAAAAATAATGGGTTCAGTTGATTTTCAATTTTTTTATTTATTTTCCTTTTATTACATACATTTTTTTCCCCGTTAGAATTTTTTTTCTGTTGCTATTTTTTTTTGGTTTTGTTTCTTGATGGAATTTTTTCTTGTAGTTCAGTTTTCTACACTTTCTTGGTAAAAATGATGCAAGGCTAGTATAGCCAGTTATAAATGAACCCGAGCGTTTAGCTCCTTCGCCCCGAACCTCAATAAGGGGCCACGACGAAAAATGTTTGAAGGACAGTCGTGGCTGAGGTAGGGTGGGCAGAACAGGGCGCCAACAACACCAGAGCGCCCTGACAAATCGCGAAGCCGCGCCAATCCAACCGCTTCTTGGTCTTTTACGACCTGTTGGGAAAATAATCCCAATTTTTTTGTATTCCCTTGGATAAGTCGGCGCAAATAATTTTTTGTTGTACAGGCCAAGGGTTTATGGTCTGAGTCGGAGCAAGTACCCCCCCACACTGCCGTAGCTAGTCCCGGCCGCCAGCAAGAGCGTCGCACCAGCAAAGACTCAGCCACCAATTCGGATATAGGTGGAATTGGCCCTTCTGTCCCGAACCTTCCTTTTCCTTTCGACTATTTTGACTTTTTCAAGTCGAAATAGTCCTTCCAAGGCCTCAAACACAACACGGTATCAAGTAATAATTGCAGATAGTGTAAATACGTATCTTGGAGACATTATAGAATGACAGTTTTTAGATGCATTTCAGTATTCCGACACAGATTTTCACTCGAAAGACTGTGGAAGATGAAACGTTTTGCGGTATGCCAGAAAAAAATGTATAATGATTTAATATATTTTTATAAATTTAGTAGGTAGTTCTGGCTACTAAAATCTTATGGAAGAAAAATAGTTACCCAATTGCCTTTGAAAGTATGAAACTATTGAATTTACTAGTATCCATTGCTTGGGATCACTTTAACTACGAGGTTGTTCTATCCAAACTCTGGAATACACATTTCTGTATAAATATCCAATTACTCTGTCCAATAAGTTTTAGGAATAATTTATATAGAAAGTATTATACGAAAGTTCTAATATAAAACTTAAAAATCCAATAGTTTCCAGCACGTCGTAAATTGTAGCTTGCGTAATTCATTCACTTCCTAAGAGTCTTCAATGCATTGAGAAAAGGAAAACAAACTTATGCGTGAAATAATACAAAAGACACTATTAATATATTATTTTATTATTATTTTTAAATAAATTTATTAATAAATAATAAAAAATATTGCTTTATTAAAATAACCGTATGTTAATTGAAGTCTATACTGATTGGGAAATAAAACAAAAGAATTAAAAATTAAATTAAACATAAGATCCGCTGTTTTCAATTGCTCTATTCTTGTTAAATGGGCCTCACGCCTTTCCTGAAGATCTCTCCGAGTTTGTGCTTCTGTGGAAGTTAAATAAATCGGCCAATTCGGGAAAATACTCGGCATGCCACCTTCACGTAATCTAAAAAACTTTACGGACACCAAGATCTCGCCCGTTAACATGGTTCGTTTTTATTACGTCACATTCAGAAAAATGGTTTATACATACTATACGTAACTAAATTTCGTGGGACTCCAATTATCTCGTGGAATCGTCTTCATCCAGGCAGCTCGTTGATCTTCCTTGGCTGGAAAGGAGAACGTTACTATTGTTTTCCCTCCCCCCTCAATAGTGTCGTGATAATTGGATCGGAACGGAACGCAGCACTTCCTCGGCATGGTGATGAGCTTTGAAATGAGAAAACGTGAAACTATTATAGATTGGTAAATTTGGCTAGTTAAATAACTCATACTTACTTATCCTAAAGATAATGCAAAATCAATTGCAGTTCGTGTGTGCCGTACAAGGATCCTCGGGTGTCCTGTTTGAGACAAATAATGTTTCTTTTTATATTATTCTGAACCAGTTGGGTGCTACAAGCCCAAAATGTAGAAAATTTATTTCATTGCATTTAATTATTAAGTGACAATAAATAGTGCGCACATATCTCCCAATTTTATATGAAAAAACAACTGTTGAGTGAAAGTACAAATTTTACCCGAATATTTAAATTATGTACAAAAATTGCAAAATTTACTAGCAACTTGCAGGCTAGTGTACCTGTGAATCGAAAAAGTTTTCATATTAATGTGACATCCCCAAAATCACATTTTTCACGTCACGTACTTTTGAACATATTAATTAATATTGAAAACAAAATCTAATTGAATTATTTCACTTAATAATTATACAAATAAAACAAAATTCTGAACATTGTAAACATTTCTAGTCTAACCACATTATTTGACCGCAAAATCTTTTCATCAGTTTCTTCTAAATCAATTGCGAATTCGCAAAAGATTTAAAGAGAAAATGAAGCACAGACTTAAAATGTTTACATTTTCTACCATTGTCACTTGTAACTTATCACTAAATTAAAATTATTACACAAAACTTACCCACGATATTCACCGCGCACTTCTTATTTCCACAAGAAAAACGAAACTGTCAAACATCGAATGGTCACCCACGCACACTATCATACAACCTACCCGACGGCTTTTATATGTAGGAGGCTCTGCCGGGGTACATTGCATGCGAGAGAGCGATGCGCGACTCGCACGAGATCTCGCTCGCATACTTCATCGCAATCCAAAGTACAGTAACTGAGCGCGAGCGGCGTTAAGTGACATCAGGCGTTTGTTTGAAAGTGTCCAATTTGTTTTAAAACTATTAAAAATCAATTTTTTCCGAACTAAACTTCTGCAAAAAAATTGTTCACTTTTAAATTTTTTTACCCGAACCGCTCAAATCACAAACTGTAAATGACAGCTCTACCGCACGCACCTCGGATGCGAGATTTTTCAATTTTTCGAAATTGTCTCGCATTGCATCGCATCGCACTCTCGAGTAACGCAGCAATGTACATTGCCAGCGCCAACTTAATTTCAAGCCGCGCACATATGACAGTTCGTCGTGAGAAATGCCTCGATCTTGCCCCGATTAATGACGTCATGGATCGGTCCCCATACAAAATCGTCACTCATGGAGGCAAAATCGTGGCATTTTCGCACGACGAAATATCAGTTGCGCGGCTATTATCCAGGGGGCAATGACATTGCCGAATGGACCCAGTAGGAAAAATAGGCATGATTCAGATCTGATTCAGGTATTATTTGTAATGCCATCACAGCTATCATTTATACCTGACCGTTCCATGATTTTATTCACGATATGCACCCCCAACCAGTATGAAAAATCAGGCCTGACATTTAGGTCTGACTCATACCATACTAATCATGCCTACGTCATAGCTTGCGAGTCCTTCATGAATCACACCTTATTGATACTGTCAAATTTCAGGTCTGACACATAAAATCACAATCAGGTAATAGTAGTTATACCTTTGCCATATCTTACGATTACTGTATAAATCACAGCTAATTTGTACCTGACCGTTCCATGATCTTATTCACGGTATGCACCCCCAACCAGTATGAAAAGTCAGGCCTGACATTTAGGTCAGACTCATACCATACTAGTATTATCCAAAATATTGAGTTATTTTGTTAGTTAAATCCTATCATGAATTCTTTTTTGTTACCTAGGAGGAGGTAGAGGACTCTTTTAAGACAATATTTTCCTAGTTCAAATATTATTTCTAATTTACTGACTTAATAAAACCTATGTCTGTTTGTAGGAATCGAACCCGGTGTTGAATGTTTTTGGATTGACGCGCGTAACCGCTGCGCCACAGAACCCCTTTCATTTTCATTTCGCTATAGGCTTGTTACAAAAATCAGATCTTAAAACATTTCCTACACAATGATATGATTCATATCATATGCATGTTAGAAATCAGATTAAAAAGACACTCAGTCACAGTACAATAAATATATTAGATTTTGATTGTTACACAACAATTACAAATAAAAGGCGCGTTGCTTATTCCGGCACTCGGCTGAAGGACTCGGCTAAAGGACTCGGCTAAAGGACTCGGCGTGTCATTTAAGACTGACGATCGACTTCTTTTGCTCGTCAGTTATCTCCGCTACCGTCCGGTTGTATGTGTGCGCTATCATGCATATGGTGAATAATCATACCTTGCGTTTTCGCCTATCGGTAGGCCGAAATCAGGCCTGATTTTGCTATTATTTAATTTAGGCCTGTAGCTCAGTTCTGTAACTTATGAGTGAGAAATTTCTCACGAAAAAGTCAAAATGAGGACGAATTAATGCAGTTTTCTTTCTGTATTCTCACTAAATGAGAAAGCACCGTACTTGACTACGCATTTGGCAATCTTTCATTTCTCATTTGGTGAGAATACAGAAAGAAAACTGAATTAATTCATCTTCATTTTGACTTTTTGGAGAGAAATTTCTCACTCATAAGTTACAGAACTGAGCTACTGATTTTGCTATTATTTAAATCAGGCCTTACGACTTTTCATACAATATATACTTTTCATATCATATGGTGATTTCTTTTCTGAAAAAAATGTGACCTGTAAAGATGCAAAATTATTGCAGCTCTGCCCTCTTTTTTGACAGTACCGTCCGACAGGTCAATTTACAATAGAACGCTTTCAGGTCAAAAAGCTATTATTAAAATTTAAATAAATTTTCACTACACTCCGTATGATTTCTAATTACCGTATGACTCGTTGGACAGTTTAATTTATGCTTTTAAACCGTTTGCCGCTGCTGTTGTAGGATATTTTTTTCTTATTTTCATCGTTTCTTACGCACATTTGAGGTTGAAGGAGTTGCACCGCCGAAATTTTCAGGGCAAGAAATGCGAGTTTTCAGGTCAATTTTAGCCACGGACTCAAACCTTTTTTTCTAGCAGGTCAAAAAAAATTTGAGAATAGAACAGCGGAACTGCTAAAACAAAAATTGAGGGCAGAAACGGGTCAAATTTTTTTGCAGAAAAGAAATCCGTGGCTAAAATTTACCTGAAAACACGCATTTCTTGCCCCGAAAATTTCGGCGGTGCAACTCGTAAGAAACGATGAAAATAAGAATAAAATATCCTACGACACAGCGGCAAACGATTTAAAAGCATAAATTAAACGGTCCAACGGGTCATACGGTAATTAGAAATCATACGGAGTGTAGTGTAAATATATTTAATGGTGATTTTTTTTCTGCAAAAAAATGTGACCCGTTTCTGCCCTCAATTTTTTTCTAGCAGTTCCGACGTGTTATTTCTGCTAGAAAAAAATTGAGGGCAGAAACGGGTCACATTTTTTTGCAGAAAAGAAATCACTATAAATTTTCATAATAGCTTTTTGACCTGAAAGCGTTCTATTGTAAATTGACCTGTCGGACGGAGCTGTCAAAAAAGAGGGCAGAACTGCAATAATTTTGCATCTTTACAGGTCACATTTTTTTTTCAGAAAAGAAATCACCATAAAATTTAAGAAACCTGCGATTTTTAAAATTCGCAGGTTTTTAGTACTAAATATGTACCAAAAGTGGTGATTGTCCGTACTCATGATAGCGGATGTTTGTGTTAGTTCTTATACAGGGACTCTAGATGCACGTAGGTAACCTCGGGATTCAAGTGTCAAAAGAAAGAGACTGAAGTATAACAGTTTGTAAAGGAAGTGAGATGCAAGCATGATGTAAACAACATCATGGGATTTTAGTGTCAAATTTCATGTTGCCAGCGCCAGCTTAACTTCAAGCCGCGCACATATGACAGTTTGTCGTGAGCATGGATGTAGTAGTAAAACTGGATCGGCAGTAAGCGAAATTTTGCCTAATAGGTTCTGGTTGGGTGAGTTGTCTATTTGCGTTAGTGTAAGTATATTGGGGGGGGGGGGCTACAAAATAGAAATTACGTATTGTACCCCGGAAATGTTTTTGCTCCGACGCTGTGGTGAAAACAACTGTCAGAAATGATTGTCATTAAAACGTAAACAATTTTTTTTTTTAAATAAAACGTTGAAATTTTCGCTTGAATTAGCACTTAGTTCAATATATTAGGCTATTAATGTATTCCGCAACTCACTAAATTGTAATTTATACAGTGTACTTACTTGAAAAACGACTTTCCTTGCCGGCAATTGGATTTATTTGCACATCCGTACACTTTGCACTTCATTTCACTTTTTCTTCTTTTCTCTAATGTTTCTCACTGAAAATGTTATTGAAAAAAGTTTTTCAGTTCCCTCCACGTTAATTTCAATCAAAAACTGGTTAATACTTACCGTTTAAATGCAGAAAACTTCGTTTTTTAAACTTCTTTTTTATCATAAGTCAAAAATTAATTTGACATAACAGCACAAATGTCAGTACATTATTGATGTTTTTTTTTCTCTTGACGAATTAGTCTCACATATAGGAACTTTATACAATACAGCCGATTCAGTTATACTATTACATCCATGGTCGTGAGAGTCAAAATCGAGGCATTTCTCACAACGAACTGTCATGTGTGCGCGGCTTGAAATTAAGTTGGCGCTGCCAGGGGGCACTGATGTTGCTGATTGGTTAATGGCTACTAGAGTCACTGTATACTCACACACCCTTCCAGTAGGAGTTCGGCCGATATCCCAAAATTGGACTAGAAGACCACTACATAACCTGAAAAAAAGTCGTTTTCGTGTAGGAATTTCGGTTCATAGGTGCATAGTATGTGTGCGCATAGTATGTGTGCATAGTATGTGTGCGCGAATTAAGGTTTTCTTTTGTAAATTTACGTACATTATCTATTTCTTTTATGGAAATTTCCTATTTTGTACCGAAAATTAGACTATTTCGAATTGATATGTGATATTCCCCCAATAAAATCAAAAAAATTTAAAGTTACTGGTTTTCGACCTGATCATGCATCGGCCAAAGCTTAGGTAGGGTGAGTAGTGTGAGTGCGTATACAGGAACCTTAATGGCTACTACCTTTTAAACTTCCATCACCTAATGCCATGTTTCCACTGCCCGGTAGATTACCCGTACGAGATTGGGATTACCAAACCACGTGATTAAAAAATAATCTAGTTTCTAATCTCGTAATTTTTTAGTGTCAACCCAGTAAATTGCAATTCAGCCAAAGGAAGAGAAATTCAGCAAACCATATGTTTACAAATGACATACTTGGAGATATCAAATGTGAAATGTCAGTTATATAAAAAGAAAATTGTTAAGCGGTCTAAAAATAATTCTGGACAAACCTTGGGACTTTTCCACAAGGGAACTCCATAATATCGCATCTCTTCCAAAGGTTGACGACATTGTTCACAAAATATCAACTAAGTTCGACTTAAAATGCAGAAACTCGAATAACCCGCTGATTCTCTCCTGTCTCTATTCTCATCATTAACCCTGAATTTAAATTTTTCTTCTTTTTGTATTGAGTCGAATTAATTAAGCTAAGTTTAATTTTAATGGTAGTTTTAAATTTTGGATTTTTATTTTTAGTTATAGATTTTAAGGCTAGTCTTAAGCTCTAGTTTTAGTCAAGCAACATACACATGAGGTTTTTTTTCGTTCCATTTTCCTCGCATAATTAATCAACAATATCAAGCCACTAATTATTATATCCTTAGTATAATCGTTTTATATTTACGAGATGAAAAGACCGCAGTCTCTGAGCATCCCATTACCTGTTATGTTATATATACATATAAAATTGTAATATGGAACAATAAAGAATCTAATCTAATCTAATCTAAAATTGTTAAGCGTAAGTATGTTTTTTACTTAACTTTTGTTATTTACAGTATTTAATTGTTGAACGGAAACATTTTTGCACGTTGACTCCATTTCGAACTGTGTGTGTAATAAAAATTTTAACAGTACACAACAGATGTTTCGTTTGAACTGTCAAATTTAATCTAGGAATGCAATGGAAACAGTTTTTAATCCAGTACTCTTAATCGCGAGATTACGGGGCAGTGAAAACATAGCATAACACAATCAGATTTCGTTACGTAATATCTCGTTATAGCCATTCCATATACTTCCATGTTCGTTTCGTACGGCGCCAGTATTGTCATATTCAAACTTTTTATGCTCAGAGTACATTTTGCACGCGCAAAGTGGCTCAAAAGTGGATATGCCATTAAGAAAAAACATTAATTTACATTTTGGTTTTTAGTCTCCTCTCAAACTTATTTCAGAACTGCCACCTCTGACGTCACATCGACAAAAAGAACAGCATTAGGGCAAAAAGTAGGTTTGTTCTATTTGCCTGCACTATCTACACCTTTTACACCTCTTGCACTTTTTCCGTTCTTTTTGCCGGTGTAGCGTCACCGGTGGCTGTTCTTTTTGACGAGTGTAGTGCAAAAGTGTACACTTTGCTGCACTCGGTTGGGAGCTAGTGTAAGTTCTTCTTCTTTACAATCTGTCAAATTTGAGAGCTGTATGCAGATAACATTGACTTTTTGAATTTAAGAAATCGCTGTTTTGACTGAAAACATGCAAGAATATTGAATGGCAATAAATTTTCATTGATAGAAGTGAAAAAATAAAGCAAATAAAAAAGTTCTGAATTTTAGCTGTTACTTTCATACACTAACCCGAACTTTTTGCGCGACCTGCACTCTACACTTTGAGTGTATTTTGACGTACAATTAAGGTGCAAGGTACAATAAAGTGTAACTTACACCGGGCAAAAGAAACAAACAGAGTGCAAAAAGAGTATACCTAATATGAATCATGCAAGAAAAAGCAAGTGCGTGTGATACACACCACTACAATTTCCAATATGGAATTGAAAACAAACTTATGACATGAATGTCAACTAGCTAACTTAAACTCAACCACCCTAAGCACCAATAGCTACAAGCAAAGTTTTCGTAGAGAAGTTTTTATCACGTATTGTAGAAGCGGAGGTCAGTCGGTGGGAAATAGTTTCAGTAAAGTTCAATTTCAAAAAAAAATTTGTATGCTTTAAAATTTTGCAATTAGTGCAATTATTTGCAAGAGATATAGTGTACTTAGTTAAGTTACTGGATCGGTAAGTAGCTTATTATTGTGCTCTTTCCACTAAAATCTTGAAAGTTTTAAAATTACAGCACACAATGGATTTCGTGACGCCAGTACTTATCTGCCTGTTTATCTTTTTAATGTGCACTTTGTGCGGTTACTGTTGTCGCAGAAAACACCAGGGAGCAATATTTTCAAGTAAGTGCATTAGCAAAACAATTTGCAAACTTGTGTTGAAAGCATTTCTCGTTGGTCGCAAGAAGATCAGGTGTAAACAGGCCTCGAGAAAAATTTGTCGATTTAGGTTCTTCAGTGGATTCGTCATTCAAATTATGCCTAATTACGAGGAATGTAAAAACAAAAATCCACTTGTTGCAGAGTTGTTCGTTTTACTTCTAATACGTACCTAAAGGGCACCATACACTATCATTTCTGCATGTCATGCATGCATGTCATGATTGAATTTTGATTTGCCATACACGTTCATGCCAACCAGTCTCGCTTCAAAACTCGAAGTGAAATGGTCGTAGTGACGATTCGATACCGCCGAAGTCCGATACTTTTACTCGTTACTCGAATCGGAACTGTCTTCCAATACTACTCATATATCGGAAGAAAAGTATCGAGTATATACTCGTATCGGGTATCGAATAAATTTTTCCTTTATTTGTTAGGAATTTAAACAGGCTAATGTATGTTCCTAAAAAGAAAAGATTCCTACAATTTAAGAAAAATTACCTTTTATAAGTACACACATGAAACTTTGCACATTACATGATTGTGTATTATAAAAGCAAAATAAAAAGGCGAACATGAGCTGAAAATTTTTTGTTGTGTCAATATGTAGACATTAACTTCGTCAAAATAAAGTAAAACATTAATATTTAGTGAAGATTTATTGTTTTCTTAAAAAAAATTACAAAAAGTTTGATAAAGGCCTCAGTCGAAGCCGAAACGTTAAACATAAAAAAAAACAACAATATTTTAGCAGGAAAACAAGTATATTCTGTTATTACAATATTATATTAATTAAAAAAAAGTTGTTCTCATTTAGGCCGTACAAATCAGTTATTACATTGGTTTGGTGAATATTTCCTCAGTACATTTTTCACATGAAAAAAATTGTTTTCATCACACATAAAAAAAATAAAATAAAAATATTTTACCCGGAAAACATGTTTTTTCTGTTATTACAATATATTAATTAAAAAAGTCGTTCTCACTTAGACCGCCCAATAATAGTAGCTTATCAACATATTTACCTAACAACCGATTTCTTTTTTGTGTAATAATGGATCCTGCCTTCGAAAATAAGCGTTCAGATGGTACAGATGAAGCCACAATGACTAGAAACGCACGAGCCAATTTATATAGTGATAGAAATAACGGCTTCATGTCCTCCCATTCTTCCAACGGATTACTTTTTAATGGTGATACGGGTGATGCCAAATATCGAGTTAATTTATCATTTGTTTGACCTCTTTTTTTATGCTTGTGTCCTAATACCAATTCCCGATGATACTGCCAAAAATAATATTTAATTTCATGGCTTTCTTCCTCAGAGTCACTGCTGCTTGTCAACATTGTATTTTCATTTTTTAATAATTCCCGTAATTTGTGGATTGCCTTGCCACATGCATTGGGATCTTGGAAATGAATATTTTTGAATCTCGGGTCAAGTATTGATGCTAGTGCTACATGAGTGTTTTGTTCAATTTGACCAAAACGTCGTTTCAATTCAGTCAAGAGATGATTTTTCATTTCTAAAATGTATACTACATTACAGCTTACTTTAGTTACTTCTGAAACTAAGCAGTTAAAAATTGGTATTATTTTAGACAAAGACACATATTGATCAGCAGATGTTTCTTTTGTAGCGAATTCGAAAGGTTTCAATAGTGATAAAATCTGCTTTAGTACATCAATTTCTTGACCTGTTGGCATTTCCGGCGCATCGCGGCTATACAGCAAAAGTTGCGAACAAGTTCCGGCCATTTCAACAAAGCGATTTATCATGTAATAAACGGAGTTCCACCGTGTTTTTACATCTAGTAACATTTTTTTTACCAGTCCCTCTGGCACACCCAAATCCATTTGAATTTTTCTAAGCTTATCCGAGTTTTTTACACTGTTTTTCACCCATAGTACGATACATCTAACTTTCGATATTATTGGTTTTATTTCTTTCATGCTCAAAGCAGCTTCGACAACCAGATTCAAAGTGTGCGGAAAACAGGGCAAGTGATTTCTATCGCCCACTACAGTCTTTGCTGCGAGAACCATGTTTGCTCCATTATCTGTTACAATGCATCGAATTTTATTTGTAGGAATATTCCATTGTTCTAAGATATTAAAAGTAATGGAAGCAATGTATTCGCCTGTGTGACTACTGTTTAACTCCTGTGTGGCCAAATTGCAGTTCATCATTTTAATCCCTTCTAAAAAATGCAATGTTACCCCGAGATAGCTTTTTTCTGACATGGTCTCTGTCCAAATATCCATCGTCATACATAGATCATTAGCTTTACCGATCTTCTCAGCGTATTTAATTCTGACGACGTCGTACTTTGCACACAGTTGTTTTTTTAAATAAGCAGGGCGAGGAACTTTATATAAAGGTGCCACTTCCTTCATCAACCTTAAAAATCCTTGCCCTTCTACCACATTGAATGGTCTCATATCTTTGCAAATTAAAAAAAGTATGCACATGGTAATGTTAGCATGCCTGGATCCGCCATCTAAAATTTGAAAAAAATACGTCAATTTTAATGCACTGAAGTGCTAGGAAGCACGGAGGTAGGCAAGTTACTCGGCATGCAAAAATGTATTATAGTGTAATTTCAATTATAATCTACCAATCTAAAACTGAGTGCTTGGGCAATACCATGATTTACCGAATATTGTGTAGGCACGGAGGATCACCGTGCTTAAATCATTGCTCGATAAGAAAATCGTGGCAACCGAGCTCGATTTCTTAAATATTCATCCTTTTCCTTGGAGCCATTAAAAAATTTGTGTGTACAAAATTTCAAATTCGTAGTTTGAAGCGTTCAAAAGTTATCGAAAAATATTGTTGAACACGTGTCTTAATGATTTTTTGTATGGAAGGTACCAGAAGGAGTAAAAGGATTTGGCTGACTAGTAAACCGAACTTTGTTTTCACTCCAAACTAATTTGCACAAAATTCGTAATTCATAGCTAATCGATTACTTGAGTTATAGTGAGTTTCGTAAATTAAGTGAAAACATTTTTACAGGATATTTGTATGGCAGCCCCTCGAAGGACTATTAGGATTTTCTTCATAATCATACAGTTAGCTTCAAATCTTGGGAAAACAACACATGCGAAATTTCAAAGACGTAGGACGTCTGCTCCTTCTGAAGTTATCGACCAATATTCTTGAACACGTGTTTTAAAGACACTTTGTATGGCAGCTACCCGAAGGAGTAGGACGATTTTGTCCGTTAACGAACTTAGCCTTACAAATTCAACCAAACACCCAGATTCAAAATTTTAAGTTTAAGCGTTCTTGAGTTATAGTGTTCACGGACAGGCAGACGGACGGACGTCAATCGGATTTGAGGTTTTTGGCCACAAATAAACAAAAAATAATATATAACTTTTTTTCGTCCGAGGCTCGGTTCTATGTGTTAAAAACTTTTTTGCTTGATCAAACTTATAATACTCTATATGATTTCATCTAGAGTATAAAAACCAAAACTGTACTGTTAAACATGTACTTTACCTTGATAAGATATTATTTTTCCAAAAGCTTCTCGAAGGGGTTCAGTTGATCTGGATAGTTGTCTCACTTGCAACGAACTATTTGAACTGAAAAAGATGAAGGAAAACCCTATTTCAGACAAGACACAAGAATAATTTGAGTAAACGTCCCCTGACAATATGAGAATTTAGCAAAACAAACTAAAAACCAGAACTAAACAAGAACAAATTGTAATTAACTAACTCACCTTGAATTTTGCTCAACATTTGTAGATGTTGTGCTGCTGCTGGCGGTTGAATTAGACGAAGGCAGAGAGTCAACAGCAGGCTGGGTCTGCTGCGTCTGCTCCTTAGTTTGACTCCGACCAACTGACTTTACACTATCACTGCTATCAGTATTATGCCTTTTAATGTGTTTGTGCAGGTTAGATGTGTTTCCGCAATATTTAACTTCCTTGGAGCAATGCTTACAGTTTGCGATTTTGTCATTCTTCTTTATGAAATGCGCCCAAACCTTTGACAAAGTTGGCGGCATATTCAACAATTCTGCCTACACGCTATGTACTTTTAAAAAGCCGGATTTTTCAAAGGCAATTGCCTTTGACTAATACAAAATTTGGCTGTTAGCGGTGGCGGATCCTCGGCAATCTTGGTAGAGTAGCGATGATGAATTATCTTGCTGGAATAATAACAAATTAAATAAATAAATTCAATATCTAAATCACACCGAATTTACCTCGTAGGTTTTGCAAAATCCACTTGATTTTTCGATTGCGTTCCGTTATGCCGCTTAAAAAGCCGGATTTTTCAGAGGCAATTGCCTTTGAATAATACAAAATTTGGCAGTTTGCGGTGGCGGATACTCGGCAATCTTCGTAAAATGGCGAGGATGATCGAGAACTTGTAGCACTTAACACAAAAAAAATGTTTTCCAAAATGCACGTGATTTGCGGTCCGTTATGCCGCTTAAAAAGCCGGATTTTTCAGAGGCAATTGCCTTTGAATAATACAAAATTTGGCAGTTTGCGGTGGCGGATACTCGGTAATCTTCGTAAAATGGCGAGGATGATCGAGAACTTGTAGCACTTAACACAAAAAAAATGTTTTCCAAAATGCACGTGATTTGCGGTCCGTTATGCCGCTTAAAAAGCCGGATTTTTCAGAGGCAATTGCCTTTGACTAATACAAAATTTGGCTGTTAGCGGTGGCGGATCCTCGGCAATCTTGGTAGAGTAGCGATGATGAATTATCTTGCTGGAATAATAACAAATTAAATAAATAAATTCAATATCTAAAACACACCGAATTTACCTCGTAGGTTTTGCAAAATCCACTTGATTTTTCGATTGCGTTCCGTTATGGCGCTTAAAAAGCCGGATTTTTCAGAAGCAATTGCCTTTGAATAATACAAAATTTGGCAGTTTGCGGTGGCGGATACTCGGCAATCTTCGTAAAATGGCGAGGATGATCGAGAACTTGTAGCACTTAACACAAAAAAAATGTTTTCCAAAATGCACGTGTTTTGCGGTCCGTTATGCCGCTTAAAAAGCCGGATTTTTGAAATACAATTGCCTTTGATACATACAAAAATTTTGGAAACTGGCGGATAACGTAAAATAGCGATGATCGAGAACTCTAAACTGGTAGCACTTTCACAACAAAATTATCTTCCTGAAATAGTACTCACAAATTAAATAAATAAATTCAAAACTACACTCACTGAATTTTCATACCTCGTATGTTTTTTTCAGAAATCAAAAATCACTTGATTTGCGCTCCTCTATTCCGTTACGTTTGAAAATCCGTAGTTGGTTTCTACCTACACCAACATCCGTCCAATCGCCAAGAGAAATCGAATTTAACCGCAAACCGCACGTCCGCACACCGCACACAAAAAAGGAAAGAAAAAAAACTTTAAGCAAATTCTATTGGCGATTGGCGTGTCGAACACGCACTTCGCGCGCGCGCGCCATCACTTGTCAGCCTCCTCAGCCGGCTTAGAGATGAATGCGAATTGCGAACAAATGAAACACGCGATCGAGGAAAACGACGTTTTGTCAATTTAGTGTTGCCGGATGCCGTGAATGCCTGTGCCAGTCATGTCATTTTCAAAGTCAGCCAAGCAGCCTTGCTGACTTTGAACCTGACATGATATGGATGATTGTTTCGATCCGATACGAAGCTTTTTTTTCGATACCAAGTATTTACTTGAATGAAAGTATCGAGTACAAAAAGTACTTGGATCGAAACAAAAGAATCGAGTATTTACTCGTATTTACTTGTATCGAATCGTCACTAAATGGTCGACGTATAGTGGCTTGTGCTCTCCTAATCGATAAAATTTTGGACGGTACGCAAAATCGTTTGAAAGCGCGTAGCTTCCAAACCCGTTGAGATATTGACATGAAATTTTTATGGTTGGTAGATTGGATGAATCCCAACGACTGGTTTCTTTTGGAGGTGTGTATGAAAGGGGGAGAGGGGATGGTTTTTGGCGAAAAATTTTGGTTTCTAGATCTTAAGAACCACTTATGCTATGAGCTTGAAACTTGGAACTTATGTAGTTGCAAAAATAAAATGGTTAATAAGGGTTGAGGGGTGTATAAGTGGGGGGAAAACAATGAGTCTGAAACGCATGAAAGCCGGGATTCAAAAATTTTAAAATCCATATCTATTGAACAATTTATGTCAAAAGTTTGAAACTCTATTCTTGTCCTCACGTATACTTCAAGATTAGACTAGGGATAACATTTTTAAGGGGGGTTGTGGGGTGTGAGGTTGTGGGTGGTGCGTTGGGGATGGTGAAATACTTTGGATTACAATATCTTCCGAACCAATTACACCAGGAAGAGAAAATTTAGTTTTTGTATATAGGATCACAAGAGGAGTCTACTGAAAGTACAATTTTAGAGGGGACGAGAGGGTGAGCGCTATAGTGTTTGAGACAGCAATTTTTCAAAAAATGTAATTTTTATATCACTGAAACCGTATTAGATATGATCTTGAAAACTTTACAGGAGTTAAGGTGAGGAGGCATTTTTGGGGGTGGTGGTGAAAGGGGTAGAAAGGAAAATATTCTGATTTTTATTTCTCGAAAACCGTAATGAATAGAAGGCTAACAATTTAGTATTATTATAGAGTTCAATAGGGGTAGCACGATACAGCGGTGAGGGGTGGTTTATATCTCGGAAGCGGTTTGTGCCAGTAAGTTGAACACATATGTATGTAGATGCAATACTAGAATAATTAAACCAAAAAAAGTTTAGATTTTGTTTATGTTCAGAGATTGAGTAAGAAAAATGTATGTATTTTCACGAACATCTTTAAAACTTTTACCTAGATATATCGAGCTATTTTACTTTTGCGGGTTCTACATATGTACATATATGTTTCTAAAAATATTCTTCTAAATTTTTCGATATATAACCCCTAACGGGATATAATGTGTTTGTGTATTCACGAATTGCTATATATTTCTAAAGGAAGCTTTAATGAACGGTATTTTTTAGGTTGTCAGTTGCATAGTAACCTACATCGCTTCAAAACACGCAACGCGTCCCGAACTTCTACCGAAAAAATAATAAAGTTGCGCCCAAACGGTTGGCCAATTTTTTTCTCTGCGTCGATCCACCCGTACCTGACTAGGTGCCGACATGGCGGGGTTTTATGGCAAGTAATAAGCAAGGCGCGAAACTTCGTAGTTCTAGTGCAATAACACGATCATGAAATTCAAAGAATTCTATAACCATAAAATCGCAAATTTCATTTAGAAATAAAATTCGATTTCTAAATTCCTAGAAGAAAACCAGAAATTGTGAGTAATTTAGCCTTATGAAGATTCATGCAACGCACATGGCAATAAGATATTTGTTTTCCGTTAGGATACGGAACAAAAATCAAAGTAAATCTTTTTCTGCCTTCAATGAGCCGAGTTTTACGACTGTCCTTATATCTTTGTAGCCTGGTGATAAAGAGATTCGTTCTAAATCGGGTTAAATTTTAAATATTATATTTAATATTTAATTTGAATAATACAAGGATATGGGTAATAAAACGAATTTGGGTAATAAAATGTAAGGACACAACAAATACTGTAAGCCGGACATCAAAGGATTTTTTGTCTGACTAAATCTACCCGTACCTGACTAGGTACCGACATGGCGAGGTTTTATGACAAGTAAACCTTCGTAGCGCTAGTGGAAAAATACGATCATGAAAATCAAAGAATTCTGCAACCATAAAAACGTACCTATGTACATATGTTTCATTCAAAATTAAAATTTCGATTGCTTAATTGCCAGGAACAATTCTAAAAATTGTGCGTAACTTAGCGATCATATCAGTGCGCTAGCCCTATGAAAATTCACGCAACGCACCTGGTAAAAAGATATTTCTTTACCGTCAGGATACGACACCAGAATCAAATCGCCTTCAATGAACCGTCATCCGCATTCGAAAAATGTAAAGATGGAATGACGATCACCATAGACCATCATGCATTTCGTCATGCGCGTTGGCTCCGCCCACAAACATCAAAATTTTTTGATTTTCATCATGCCGCAGACGGTCGGCATGAAATGCCATCATGCAGCCCCATACACGAGAGATTTTCGAGAAAAATTCAAAGCTTCGTGCATGCATGACATGCAAAAATGATAGTGTATGGTGCCCTTTAAAGGCATGATTTTCATGCCGGCCGTCATGCGGCATGATGAAAATCAAAACATTTTGATTTTTGGGGGCGGAGCCAACGGGCATGACACCATGCATGATGGTCTATGGCGATCGTCATTCCAATTTTACATTTTTCGAATGAGGATGACGGCTCATTGAAGGCGATTTGATTCTTGTTCCGTATCCTGATGGTAAAGAAATATCTTATTACCAGGTGCGTTGCGTGAATTTTCATATGGCTAACGCACTGATATGATCGCTAAATTACGCACAATTTTTAGAATTGTTCCTGGCAATTAAGCAATTGAAATTTTATTTTGAATGAAACCTACATATAGTAGGTACGTTTTTATGGTTACAGAATTCTTTGATTTTTATGATCGTATTTTTGCACTAGCGCTACGAAGGTTTACTTGTCATAAAACCTCGCCATGTCGGTACCTAGTCAGGTACGGGTAGATTTAATCAAACAAAAAAATTCTTTGATGTCCGGCTTATAGTATTTGTTGTGTCCTTACTTTTTATTACCCAAATTCGTTTTATTATCCATATCCTTGTATTATTCAAACTAAATATTAAATATAATATTTAAAATTTAACCCGATTTAGAACAAATCTCTTTATCAGCAGGCTACAAAGATATAAGGACAGTCGTAAAACTCGGCTCATTGAAGGCAGAAAAAGATTTTCTTTGATTTTTGGTATCCTAACGGAAAACAAATATCTTATTGCCATGTGCGTTGCGTGAATCTTCATAGGGCTAAATTACTCACAATTTCTGGTTAGTAATCGAATTTTATTTCTGAATGAAATTTGCGATTTTATGGTTATAGAATTCTTTGAATTTCATGATCGTGTTATTGCACTAGAACTACGAAGTTTCGCGCCTTGCTTATTACTTGCCATAAAAGCCCGCCATGTCGGCACCTAGTTAGGTACGGGTGGATCGACGCAGACAAAAAATCGGCCAACCGTTTGGGCGCAACTTTATTATTTTTTCGGTAGAAGTTCGGGACGCGTTGCGTGTTTTGAAGCGATGTAGGTTACTATAATAATAATAGATTTAGTCCCGAAGCACCGTGTAGTGAACGCGCGCATTGGGTTACAAGCCCCTGCAGTATGCACTTTGTTGAATAGCTTATATAACTGAACTTATTATATACTACTCCAATTTATGTACTTTGTAAATGTAGAAACTAAGACAATGTAAAGCATTCAGAATAAATGTAAGTTGAATTTTAGACTCCGTCCGACTCGGACGTTTTATTATTAGCGTTACCCTAGTCATCCGTACCTGCGTACCTACACTGGTGACCCTCGACAAAAAGTTTTATTTTAAAATAAATCTAAATTTTCGAAAAGTACAATACGCGAATTGCTTAAATTGACTAGCAAACGTTTTACATTGTCTTCGAGAGGTACGATTGGGTGGCTAAGCAGAATTTATGGTTCATATTCTCCAAAAATTTACAATTTGACGCAATTTATAATTCAACGCAATGGATGGCGCCTACTGCAGAAGCTAAATTCGTGAACAATTCGTCCCGCAATATCGCAGAGTTCAGCATACACTTATTTCCTACGGCTGTAACATTTAAGGAACATTTAAACGGCGAGGTAATCAGGAAAAAGTCCCGACACACGGTCGCATAATCGCATCCAGTAAAGAAAGGAAGAAAACCCAGTCCATCACCCGGCAACAAGGAACCTTAAGTAAATTAACATTACAATAATTTTGTTTCATTTTTATTACAATTTTCATAAATCATAATCCATTAATATCCATTAATATTATCAAAGATTGGTGTAAAAGTGCGTACTGTTGCGGCCGGGTTTTCTGTAGTTTCCGTAATACCCAGTGTTATAATCCATACATATATATGGATACTTAAATACAGAATTTCGGTAAGGGAACGGTGTCTAAAGAAATTTTTTTTAAAGAAACTAAAAATTGCAAAAGATTCAATTTCATAGGTGTAGTAGTGCCTTTTCCTTTTGTTTTACACAAAGAAAATTTCCAAAAAAAAAAAAAAAAACCGTTAATGATTTTAGCGTGGGTTTTAGAAACCGTTCTAGAATTTTTTCTCATTGTTCTGTAACAAGCCGTTGTTCCAGCAACTAGCGGAACGCTTTCGCGCTGAGAAATACTTGCAACGCTTATACATATTTTTTTTTTCTCTCGAACGTAATTGTGTTATTTGATTATAAGATTATTATGACGGAAGGTGAACTACCTATTGATAAGAAACTAGTAGACCACCAAGAGGTCGAGATACATTCGGTCAAACTGCCGGTATTCTGGCTGCCGAAGCCCAATTTAAAATCAAAAAAATTTATAAGGATGAATCGAAATATTCATATATCCTTACAGCGCTTCCTCTTGAAGCCATAAACGCGATAATCGACATACTAAACAACCCTCCGGCTGAAAATAAATATGATAACTTAAAGCAAACGCTCATTAAAGGACATTCACTCTCGGAACAAAAACGTCTCGAAGAATTACTTTCGACTGAGGATCTCGGAGACCGCAGACCATCCGAACTCTACCGTCATTTGGTTTCAGTTTCGTCAAATATCTCCACAATTCGAGATGATTTGATTGTGTCATTATGGGAACGGAAGCTACCACCGTCCATTACCATTCCTCTAGCCGTAGCAACCGATCAGACACAAGATCGAAAGCTTGAGTTAGCTGACAAAATTTGGGAAGTCACCCAAAACCCTTCAGTATCTGCATTAGCTCCAAATAGAGACAATAAGGCCATAGAGGAAATTAAATTAGAAATAGCAAAAATCAATAAAAATATGCAAAGTCTTATGTCGCGAGGTCGCAGTAAATCCCCTCAGAATCGTTCCACACGGCGAAAGTCTCAACACAAGAGTCCACACAAGGACAAGACAGAGACTTGTTGGTATCATACTAAATTCGCTACTAAGGCAAATAAATGCGTGAAGCCCTGCAACTTTTCTGACACTACTTCGAAAAACTAGGCACACCGATTGTCGAAGCGGCAAACAATCGGTTCCAACAAAAACGCACTTGCCGCTTATTCGTTCGATGCTTAAATTCTAAGATAAATTTTCTTATCGACACCGGTGCAGAGGTATCTGTAATTCCCATGTCTTATTACAAAAATCAATGCTCAAGAAGTTCAGAACTTAATTTAACAGCTGCCAATGGAACGCTTATAAAAACATTCGGCACGAAATTGCTGAATCTAAATTTAGGACTCAGACGACCTTTTGCATACCCCTTCATTCTTGCATCCGTGAATAACCCGATCATCGGCGCGGATTTTTTAAACAAATTTTCACTCCTAGTCGACATCAAAAGAAAGAAACTTGTCGACGAGGTAACAACTCTTTCGGTCAATGGGATCACACGCATGTCAAATACTCTCTTGCCATGCACGCCCACACCGAACAACAATTACGGTACACTCCTAAAGAGTTACCCAAGCTTAACAGCAGCACCCGAGTATTCACTTCAACCCAAACACACAGTTGTCCATCACATTATGACTTCTGGACATCTACCAGTCTCACGCCCAAGACGACTAGAAAAATGCAAGTATAAAATTGCATTAGAGGAATTTGAGGAAATGCAACGAATGGGAATTTGTCGGCCATCAGCATCTCCTGCGTCGTCACCACTACACATGGCACCTAAAAAGGACCCTAATGATTGGCGGCCTTGTGGCGATTATCGCCGTCTAAATGCAGTAACAACACCAGATCGATACCCAATACCGCATATTCAAAGTTTCTCATTGCATCTTAGCGGTTGTAACGTCTTTTCAAAAATAGATCTCGTTAGGGCGTATCATCACATACCCATCACTCCCGAAGATGTTCATAAGACTGCCATCACAACACCCTTTGGGCTGTTTGAATTTGTACGAATGCCTTTTGGGCTTCGTAACGCTGCCCAAACATTTCAGCGATTTATGCACGAAGTGACAAGGGAGTTAGACTTTGTGTTCGTTTACTTAGATGACATCCTGATAGGCAGCAAAGATCATACAGAACACATAGAACATTTAAATACCTTGTTCAAGAGACTGGTAGAATACGACATAAAAATCAAACCATCTAAATGTACTTTTGGTGTAAGCGAACTAAATTTCTTAAGCCAAAAATGCTAAATTAAGACTTACAGTCGATGCTTCTAATATCGCTGTAGGATCAGTTCTGGAACAAGCCAATGGTCCAGCATGGGAACCATTGGCTTTCTATTCAAAAAAACTAAGCCCCGCCGAAACCAAGTATTCCGCCTTCGACCGGGAACTGTTGGCAATTTATACTTCAATTAAGCATTTTCGACACTATCTTGAAGGTCGGACATTTACAGTTTTTTCCGATCACAAGCCATTGACAAGAGCTTTGTTCACGAAAACAGAGCGGAGTCCAAGACAATCTAGACACTTAGACTTCATTTCACAATACACTAACGACATTCAACATGTCAATGGCCGGGATAATGTGGTGGCAGACTGTTTATCTCGCATAGTAAACGATGACATCTCAACTCTAAACGTGCCAACATTAACATTACACAATTTGTTAAAACTTCAGATCGCTGATGATGAACTAAAATCTTTACAATCCTCGGACAAACATAAAAATTCCGTAGTCAAGCTCGAACAGCGATCTTTCCCAACTTTAGACCAGTCATTATGGTGCAAAGTTAATCAAAACCGCGTTCGGCCATACGTTCCATTACCTCTCCGTAGAACTGTATTTGACAGTTTACATTCATTGTCACACCCAGGCATCAGAGGTTCTCGAAAAATTATTGGCGACAGGTATTTCTGGCCTAATATGAACTCGGATATAAAATCGTGGACACAAGCATGTACTCAGTGTCAACGAAGCAAAATTACTAGGCATACAAAAAGTCCACTCCAAAACTTCGACCTGCCTAGTACGCGGATGGAACACATCCATATGGATTTAGTCGGTCCTTTGCCGATATCGAACGGATTTTCATACATTCTTACATTAGTGGACCGCTTCACTCGGTGGCCAGAGGCGTACCCACTTAAAGACATTTCAGCCACGACAGTTGCTCGAACATTTGTCAATGAGTTTATCAGCCGTTTTGGCGTTCCATCTAGAATTACGACTGATAGAGGATCACAGTTTGAATCCAAACTGTTCTCGGAATTGAATTGCCTGATCGGCATACAGCGAATTAGAACATGCGCGTATCATCCGCAGGCAAACGGCCTAGTGGAGAGATTCCACCGTCAACTTAAGACAGCCCTTAAATGTCGTGAAACTCAGGTTCATTGGACCGATGACTTACCCATCATATTACTCGGTATCAGAGCAGCTTTCAAAAACGATCTCAACTGTTCACCGGCAGATTTACTCTATGGCCAACCTTTAAAGTTACCCGGAGAATTCGTTGCAAATTCCACTTCTTCTAAATTTGATGACCCAGTATCCTTTGTGACGCAGTTGCGGGAGAGAATGACTAAACTGAAACCAACCGACACAAGAAAACCGAATGAACAGTCGTACGTCCCTAAAACTCTAGAAGATTGCAAGCAAGTGTTTATCAGAATTGAAGGAACAAAATCAGGCCTTCAACCGCCATACGAAGGACCGTTTGAGGTTGTCAGAAGATTGAAAAAACAATTTATAGTACAGAAGAACAATAAAAACATTACGGTTTCTGTAGATCGTTTGAAACCGGCATTCACACTAGAATCAAATGAAACTAGAGTTCGTTTTGATTCTTGAAACGTTTTTGGCATTATAATTATTATTAACATCATTTTTTTTTTTTCATATTATTTTTTTTTATTTTTTATTGTTTTATTATTTCATATTATTTTTTTTATTTTTTTTATTATCTTATTATTTTATTTTTCTTTCTTCATTCTTTCTTTGTGAAATTGATGTATTCATTTCAAACATTCATTTCGTCTCCGACTGAAGGGAGGGTGATGTAGTGAACGCGCGCATTGGGTTACAAGCCCCTGCAGTATGCACTTTGTTGAATAGCTTATATAACTGAACTTATTATATACTACTCCAATTTATGTACTTTGTAAATGTAGAAACTAAGACAATGTAAAGCATTCAGAATAAATGTAAGTTGAATTTTAGACTCCGTCCGACTCGGACGTTTTATTATTAGCGTTACCCTAGTCATCCGTACCTGCGTACCTACACACCGTACTTGACTACGCATTTGGCAATCTTTCATTTCTCATTTGGTGAGAATACTACGAGAAAACTGCATTAATTCGTCCTCATTTTGACTTTTTGGTGAGAAATTTCTCACTCATAAGTTACAGAACTGAGCTACTGAAGAGAGAAAGATTCAGCGCGGGATGCAATACAATCGCGTTGAAAATCTCAGTTACCACATGAAGACCAATAACGTAATTGGAATATTACCGATAAGTGAAAGGCAAAATTGACCAGCTCCCAAGTACTGAAAAAAAATACCAGCTACTGTGTGTTGCGAGGGATGAATCACCGGCTAGACCAAACCGAAGCTAAACGAGGCTGAGCAGGCATGAAATAATAGACAGGGCAGCCTTGACGAACTGAACCAATTCCGACCTAGCCTCTGTGGTGCGACCCGTCCCTGCCATCATAGAAAGCAATGGGTTTTTTTTTAAATTTTCTACCGCCTCCGTACTGGAGCTATCCACCAGGCAAAGCGGAGAAAGATAGAAGAAGTCCCCGGGGTTGTTAGTTAAATTAGAACAAATATTTGCTAGTAGTTCATTATCATGATCGGGGAGTCTTTTAGCACTCTTGTTTCAAAGGATCGAGAGATAATTCATAATCGGGGGGAACCCAGCTTTTTCGTAGATAGCCAGGTTTGAATAATATCTATCCTTATCTATAAATAGCATGGACAGGCAATGTCTAAGAATCATTCTCTCAAAGATCTCTAATTTCCTTGCCATTGTAGTGGAGCAGGAGAACCAGCAGGCAAAGCCGTATGTCAAAATAGGTCTGATCAGTTGTTTGTAGATTAGAAGTTTGGTATTCCTGTGTAGTTTGCCTTTATGATGCAAAAGACTCCTAAATTTCAGGAAGATGAGCTTGGCCTTCTGTAACTGGATGGCTACGTGTTCGTTAAGTTTGAATAAAGAATTAAAATTTATACCGAGATATTTAATCGTCCTTTTGACAGGGATGACCCTATCAACCAGAAGAAAGCCAAGCTCTCTACTTTTCCGAACCGTCCCTTTAGGACCCTTACCACTCGCATTTCTGAAGCAGATTAATTCGCTTTTTCCAGGGTTTAACGACAAACCCCAGGCAGTGTAAAACTCTTTAATTAGATGAATGTGAAAAGCCACTCTTTTCAGAGCTAGCTTAGGGTCTAAGTTCGCGGAGTATACAACTGTGTCATCTGCGTACAGTAACGCACAGGAATGGGTAGGCGATGAGCCCATCACGTGAGGAAAATCGTGCATGCCTATATTGTATAACTTGGGGCCAAGAATCGAACCTTGAGGGACTCCCCTGGCGACCGTAACCAATTCTAATTTCGCCTTATCCAGTTCCACATATAGAGATCTATCCCTATGGAAACTGAAGATGCACTTAATAATCAATGACGGAGCGTTAATGGATAACAGTTTAAAAAGAATACCGTCCGACCAGACCGAATCGAAAGCCTTACTGAAGTCAAGGGTGTAGAGAACAGTGGCCCTCTGACCCCTGAGGTTATTGGTAATATCATCGTGAATTTTGAGGAGAGCATGCTCCGTTGAGTGCGCTCGAACCAAATTTCTCGTTAGCTAGAATATTATTCTCCTCACAGAAAGCATCAATACGAACCGCTATAACCTTTTCCAATATTTTCCCAATATTAGAGAGCATAGAAATAGGCCTAAAATTGTCAATGGAACAATCAGAACCCTATTTCCTTATTGGAATTAACTTGGCTATCTTCTATTGAGAGGGAAAGAACCCGATATTCAAGCAGCTATTCAAGATTGTTAGGAGAAAGTCCACGGCCTTATCAGAGATCTTTTTAAGTACGAAGTTAGAGATGCCGTCCGGGCCCGACGATTGTTTCCTCTTTAGGGATTTTAAAATAGCCTTCAGATCCTCAAAAGAAACAAAAGGATTTGGCTCCACTTCGTAAACGCGTAGGCGAAATCCGGGGGATAGAAAGAAGGTTCAAAACCACTGCCGACACGATAAGAATTCTCTTCCAAAAAGGAACTAACTGAGCGTTTGACCAGACCAGGAAGTGGGTCGTCTCTAGCAGCGAAGCTATCCCTGTAAAGGGATTCGTAGTAAGCCCTAAAGGCTTCCAACTTGTCGACCCGGTCAGTGAAGCAGGTGTTACCAACATGTACCTTGCCAATATTAGCCGAACTCTTACCACCAATAATTTTATTCAGTTCCCGAAATGTCTCCGGCCCAAGTTTTAGGAGTGAAAGTTTTCTTTGAAACTCCTTGTTAAAGTGGGCCTCGACGGCCGAACTAATTTTTTTTAGAGATGAGTCTAATGTCCCTTGCAATATCCGCGCATTCTTGACTCCAGGAGTTATTATTGGTCTCGAAGCACCTTTTCTGACATTTCTTCCAAATACGTCTTATTCTGAATAAATCCTTAATATTTTCCGGGAGTTTATCATTTCATTCGACACCTTATTAGAGGTGTGCCTGCTAAGGACCGCCTTAATCGTGTAGGTGAACGTGTGGATCAGATCGTTAATTTCCTCACAATTCAGAACTCTATCCCGGGGATGTAAGAGGACCTCGAAAGTGGTATCCATATCTTCCCTAACTTTATTGCAATCAGTCCTGGCATATGAGACGTAAGAACCAGCATTACAAAAGGCCAATCTGGCATTGTGGAAAGAGGCAAAGCTCCACCACATAGTGATCCGAGAAAGGGATAGCTAGAGTCTTACAAGAGATGTTATTATCGCCAAGTGGAAACTGATGCACGCAGTTGTGGGACACCAGAAAAATGTCTAAACAGGCCCCGCTGAGTGGAAAAGTGGGACTATTCGGCTGGATTAACTCAAGCTTATTAAAGGCGAAATTGTTGATCATCCAATTTTTTAGTAATCTACCGAAGCTGTTAACCCTAGGGTTAGCCCAGTCTGGCTGTTTCGCGTTCAGGTCCCCACCAACGATCACGTAGTCGAACTGGTTATTGGAACAGAGGTCGTTAAAGATGTTGAGAGAAGTTTCAATGTCGGTTAATTTTTCTGTGCGGGGGTTGAAATAATTGGAAATTAGAAGTATGCATTTGTCTGCCCCATTTGAAGTGGAGAGAACAATTGATGCCAACGACCAAGGGATAGGGCCCGCCGTGAGGTTAACTTCTTTAATACAGATGGTCTGTTTTATAAGTAACAACGTGCCGCAATTCTCATTATTTCTGAAGATCTTATAGTTAGGGAAATAGAGCTTACTCTTGTCCTTAAGATGCGTCTCATTGATCATAAGAATATCCGGCTTAGTGGAATCGATGAAAGAGGTAAGGGCTAGCTTTTTACATTTGGAAACTAACGATCTGACATTCAGAGTAATAATTTTGACCATTACGGAGCCGCGGTATTACATAAGTTCAGGAAGAACTCTAGATAAGCGACCTGTCTCTCCGAAAGAGGTTTTAACGAGTTGTATTTAGGGAGAAATGAGTTAATTTTGGAGAAAAACTCCAATGGGGAAATCCCAAATAAAATTTGGGATTGACGGATGAAGTTTGCAGGTTCCACCGAACTATCTGACATTTCCAAACCCAAACGAGTGGATGGATTGGCCAGTGGCCGTTGCCTTGCTGAGGGGACTCTGAAGTTATTCACCGCACGGTTGACAAAAGCACGTCTTTCCTCCCTGGAGCTTTTAGCACTGGCTTTGAGAGCTTCTCTTCTTGCTTTTGCCTCAGCGAACACCCTGAAGCCACCAAAACTAGCAAGGTGACCCTCCTGTTTACAGTTAACGCAATAGGGAGTGGCGTTAGGGGACCCATTAAGGGGGCAAGCTCCCTTCTCATGTGTTTCTTTACATTTTACACATCTGTGCTCGAAATTACAATTCCCAGACGAATGGCCAAATTTCTGGCAGTTCCAGCATTGAACAATACCCTGGTTTTTAACATTTTCCCACCGCACAACCTGGTTGCAGATCCTGTTATTAGACCGCATTAACTCATCAGAATTAACCCCATTATGAATGGTAACCAAATGCATGTCAAGAGGCTTCCCGCTCTTCCTTGACCAAGCCGTGGAGAAGTTCTTAACTTAGCTAACCCATTTAGAGTTAGCATTGAGGGCCAGGAGAATTTCAGCCGGACTCGCACTCTCCGGATCCACTCCTAACATCAGGACAGTCTTCTTTTTCCTTTCCTTCGGGGTAAAGGAGTAAGAAGGAATTTTCTGATTCTTCAGATTCAGGATAATGTGGTCGTATACTGAAAGATTGAACGTTGCAATTTTAATTGCATTGCCCGCTCTGTTTTTTGAAAGGACAAAATCATTTGTTTTGTAGCTCTTGACAAGTTGAGCCCTAATGTCACGCATGTCACAACCGAAGACAAAGATAGGGGGACAGGAGTTAGACTTTTTCTTTGCAGGGGCACCCAGATAGTCCGCCTTCCGATTTTTGAAAGGGGGGGGCTAGGAGAAGAAAGCTAGAGCACCCGGGCGTTTTCCATCTGTCTGAGCGCTTCAATGTCAATCATTTCCTTTACGCACTCAATGGGAAATAAAACCGATTCGTCGGCCAGCTCTATGCTCATCTCCGACCTTCTTCAGGCGAGCTCGTCTGCCTTTTCATTTCCAGGGAAGTCACTGTGACCAGGAATTCAGGAGATCCTCAGGTTGTTATTCATACCCATTATCTGTAATATTCTTTTGCATTCCTCCACAAGCCTAGACTTAGTAATGTGCGCCTTAACAGCCTTGATGACAGCTTGGCTGTCAACATAAATGGTTATTGTACCATTCGCGCACTGTTTTCGCACATATTTCCGCTGCTTTTGTCACGCTATCCGGTAGCCTAAACTATTCCATAATGTCGAGGTCACAAGGGTACATTCCCGCACCCGTACCGCTTTCTGTCTTTGAGCTATCAGTGTATATAGCCACCGTGTCTGAGGCGGTGATCCCAGATCGCCACTCCAGCCTGGTGGGATTATTTACCGCATAGGAATGTTCAAAACTACAAGACGGTGTCCTGTAGTCGGTGCGCTCCGGAATGGCGGAGCACAGCGAAATTGTCAAGAAACTGGAGTGACCCACACTGCTTCCCAACCAATAGCCTGCCTCATGCAGACGCAAAGCCCCTGTTACCGCTATTGATTTTACCGCTATTAACAACGGGATCACGTGTAGCATTACTTCCAGAGCCTGCGTGGCCGTGGTACGTAAGGCCCCAGTGATACCAATGAATTCAATTCTTTGAATTCTATTCATGGCGACCCTGTTGGTCCCAACCTCCAATGCGTGCCACCACACCAGGGTCCCATAAGTTAGAACAGGTCTAGCTACCGTGATGTACAGCCAGTGGAGTATCCTGGGGTTGAGGCCCCAGGTTTTCCCTACCATTTTCTGACAAGCACAGTAAGCATTCGATGCCTTCTTGATCCTGTCGTCAATCGTGAGTTTCCAGTTCAGTCTAGGATGAAGATATACACCTAAGTACTTCACACTATGTGAGAGCGAGATGGTAGTGCCATTCAAGCGTAAGAGCCTGAATTCTCGATCTTTTTTCCTCGTAAAGAGGATTATGTCGGTTTTCTCCGGATTGATGTTGAGACCGCAGTTACCAGCCCACCTGCTCAATGATTTGAGTCCAACTTCTAGTAGATCGCTCAGAGTGTCCAGGAACTTGCCTCTCACCATGTAACGACTCGATTCCGGGGTAAACTCAGCGGGTACCAGTTTCGTTACAAAACATTTCTTTTAGTTAGACTTCACTTTATTTGGATGTTGTAAAATATTCACTTAACTTAATAATATAATTGTTACTCTAATTCTTGTCATTTACGGTATTGCACTATTAAAATTCAATATAACTATAATGTTCTACATCCGTTTCAATTCAAGTTCGTTTGATGCACTTAGTTACAATACGCCCTAATTCCGTTATCTTGGTTCGACTTTGGGTAGTGTGTCGTCGTTAACGTCGTTGTCATCACTCGACTCCTGCGACTTCCCTGCCTTCGTTGTTTTCCTGCGGTTGTGGTTTCGTCGACGTTGTCTTCATTCGTCGTCTTGCTGCTGTGTCTTCGTGATCGTCGTTGTCCTTGACTGTCTTCTTGTCGCTGCGTGTTCATTACCGTCGTTGTGCGCGCTTATCGTTGACTGCGGCCCTTCGTCGTTGTCCTTGCTTGACTTCAGGTTGTTGCGTTTCCGCTTCGCTGTCTTTGGTTCGTTGCGTCGCCTTGCCGTACGCTTCTTCTTCATACTTGGTCGCTGTGGTTCTGCTTTGCGTTGGTTGCGTCGTTTCGTCTCTTGGCGCGGGTTTATGAGCCACCTCGTCGTTGTCTTCGTTAGCCTTACTGTGGCTTCGTTGCAACTTCGTCGTTAGTCCCTGGCCGTCGTCCTTGCTTCCTTCGTTCGATGTGCGTGCTCGCCTTGACATTCTCTGCTCTGTCCATCCCTCTTGGCCTCTCTGTGTGGCTTCAGGATCATCATAATACTATTTTCGTAATTATTATACCTGGCCTAAAATGGAAAGGAAAAATTTATGGTTCATTAAAATGCATTTATGACAGAAACAGTGCGAAAAACCTATTGTCTTTGACGTTTTGGTAAGTTTTCGATACAAGGACCGTCGCTTGAAAATTAAAATTTATACTTTTTATCAATAGTCCATGTCTATTTATACCGATTGCAATCGGTTTCACTCCGTGATCCACCTGAAATCAGATTTGACATTTCGCACGGACCAGCATCCTGTTTTCAAATAAACTATGGCCGCGGTCCGAATTACGCTTACGGTGCTGACATTACCAACAGTGCTTACAGTCGGTCCGAATTGTATGCGCGCTTACAACCATATATGTATTAGTATCTATATTGCCAGCCGCACTTGTCACAGTAAGTCTCGTCGTTAACAGCTGATTCTGAATTTTCCAATTCAATATAGTGGTAGTTTAAACGTTACTGGATTTTAGTTTAATATTATAATGTTTTTGAAATCATGAACTGTACAATTTCTTATAAAACATAATTTTCCTAATTAAATACTTATATTTACGATGTTCAAATTTCTTAAAAACTTGATTTGTGATAAAAATTTTGTACTGCCCTCTCTTGGCTCTTTACATTTTTGAGACAAAAATCAGACTCAGCTGTTGAATTTCCATTTCAACCCGTGCTTATTGATTTTGTACGATAAAATATGACTGCTAGCAATATAGATGCTAAGCATATATGATTTTTCGTAATTAAATATTTGCATTCAAATTTTGGCGCCACCGATTCTTCACATTTTTCAGACAGCTCAAGAACAAAACGAACACAAACGAACACAAAAGCTGATTCTGAATTTCCAAATCAACTCGTGCTTATTCATTTTCTATGAGAAAATATGACTGCTAGCAATATAGATACTAATACATATATGCTTACAACGCATATAATTCGGACCGATCGTATGCACACAAATGTCAGTTGATTATTTGAAATGTCAGTTGTGTCAGTTATTTGAAAATGACACTTGACTACCGACGTGAACAGCTTTGGTTGGAAAAGTCTCAAGTTTTGCAGCTTTTTGGGATCTTGTGATAGCGTGGCCGAAAAAAGCATTTTATGCGGCTGGAGTAGCGATTCGTTTTCGAGGTCGTTTAGACAAAGCGGTGCCGATCGGCCCGACATGAACATGTCCGACACGTTGCTTTAACGTGTGCGTCCAAATGATACAACCAGTTGTGGTGGAGTTGTTCCATGATTCGATCGGCCTCATCGATACCGAGGAATCGCTAAGATTTCAAACAAAAACCCTTGGTCGCGTGCAAATGTTCAACGAGTCGGCCGGGTGTCGTGATAACGATATTGGGAACAGACAAACTGTTAGGCTCGAATTGTGCACCAACTGCTTAAAAACCTTGTAGACGTCCAGAGCTAATTCCGTCACGGGTAAAACTACCAGTGTTTGGATTTTCCTCTCAACTCGTTTCGAGAGCAGCTGAACAATTGGGACAGCGAAAGCCAATGTCTTGCCGCTTCCAGTCGGTGCCGAAACGCGTAGACAAATTTTTTAACCGTCAATGCACCGCCAACTTAAACTCAGGCCGCGCACATATGACAGTTCGTCATGAGAAATCGAAGAGCGAAAATGCCTCGATTTCCCCTCGATGAGTGAAGATTTTGTATGGAGATCGAGCCATGACGTCACCAATCGAGACAAAATCGAGGCATTTCTCATGACGAACTGTCATATGTGCGCGGCCTGAGTTTAAGTTGGCGGTGGTCAATGTGAATTTGACAATTTTCAAATTTTTAACCGTCAATGTGACAGATTGCGAAGACGTACACACAGTGCATATGCTCGAAACCGTGAGTAGTGTAAGCGCCAGAAAATTTCCCCTCCATGCAAATTGTATGCGTTGAGAGCGTAATTCGGACCGAGTGTGAGCGCGCTAAAAGCGCAGAAAGCGTAATTCGGGCCGCGGCCTATATCTCGCGAGCACACAAAAAAATGTATCCGTCAAAATTCTAAGCGTGCCACAGCTCGCCGGTTATAAAAAGCAACGTGGACAATGGATACACTCTAAAAACAGATGATGCAATAGCACGCGTGCTGCGCGTGATCGAAAATAATGCTCGCGATCTGTTTGCGAGCTGCAGTGGATACGAGGCTTAAGGAACCCTTCTTCAAATTGTATGTGACTGCGATGTAGTTCTCCGTCAAAGCCGTTGTTCGGCCTTAGCCTTTAGTTTTCATGTGGAATACGTACAGTAACACACGGACACCGAATTTGGTTTCTCTGCGTAAATGGTGTTTACCTGTTTGTTTAATTCGCGGCGAACAAAACTTTCCTCATTTCATGTCCATACATATCCATATATTTACGTCATAGTTTCATTACTGTGACTGCATTTCAAAACCTGAATGGTATTACTGACTGTTAGATTAGATAAGGGAAAATCATGGTGAATCAAATATTGAAACAAGTATGTATTGTATCTGTAATCTTATCTTATGACAATTTTCACTCGGCAAATGTTTCTCTTTTAATGGCGTTCATATAAAATCTTATTTCGCTTTGTGTCTTTTTTACAGTTGGTGCATTACTCAAGAACTCCGATATGGAAGAAACGATCATAATAGTGGTTATAGTTTTTGGTGTACTTATTGTGATCGGCACGTTTATACTAGGTTGTTTGAGAAGGCGACGACGAAAGGGTGCAATACTTGCAGGTCGTTAGTATTATTTTCAAGAATAACTAGCCTTTTGCTTATCGTTTTTTGTAAATGTTATGCAGTTAATAATACACTACCTTAAATTAAAGTTAATACTTAATTATCCAACAATTTTTATATTAGATCTAATTTAGCTTTTCATAGAATTTCTATTCATATCCGCGTCACACATTATGTGAAATTTTCCGCTACATCTGTTCAAATAGAATAGAGATAAGACTGTATAATCCAATAATACATATTCCCAAACATAATATAACAACAACAAATGTCAGATAATATACAGTTCTGTATGGTACATGATATCAGGTCTGGGGTCTATTAATTTTATAATGCTTGGAACATACCTGCATCACGCCTGATGAGATTTTTTAGTTAAACGCAGATATACAGGTCTATTCAGCGCCGGAGTCACAAGTCACAAAGTAGGTGGAAAGTCACAATTAATTCAAAATTAATACAAAATTGTGACTCTCCACCTACTTTGTGACTTGTTACTGTGGCGCTGATAGACGCTACTACTTATTACCGGCCTCAGACGTAGTCGCTAGAACAAACTACGCGTTGTTTACTGAGTTAGAGTCGCCATATTCATATTAGAAATTGGACTTGTAAATTTGTCAGTTTAAAGGGGTATTTACATCTAGCTAACCAAAAAAATAAAACAATTTACAGGATTTGTTTTTCCATGCGGGTACAAATAGAATTCTGGGAATCTTTTGCAACATATTTATTAGGTTAGGTTGAGAAGGGTGAACTGCAGCACTGTGCCACAGCCCAAAACATATTTATTAAGTAATTAAGTACATCAAAACAATTTTTTATTTAAAATAATGTTATGGTGGCGAGTTATATGGCGAGAGAGGTCATCATATTCAACAAAAAAAGATGTTCACTTGGCGTAACCTGTACACGTCGTAAATTTTATCCGAATGTAAAAACTCAAAATTTGTTCAGAAATATATATCTGTAGCTGGAGCTTATACCTAAAAAAACAATAAAACCGCAAACAAAAAAGAAATTAACGGTTATACGATGTCTTAGTCTCGATTTTTCAGTTTTTTTTTATCTTAAAGGCATTAAAAAAATAGAGACAATTTTTTGTTCACATTTTTGTTAAAAAAAATAAAAAAAATTAAGATGATAGCTTATTGGGTTCAAGCTCTAGAACTTACGCCAGTTAGCAAAACGTAGTTTCGAGAAAAACACGTTTAAAGTGTTCCTTTAGTACTTTTTGCCACTAAAAATCCATAAAGTGGGTGCCTAAATGACACGATAGCAAGATAGAGACTGACGTTATTCCCCACCAAACAGAGTGGCAGATGCAAGGAGTGTTGTCCATGATATTTGGAGAGTGATCCAAAAACCTGATCAGCATCCTCAAATTGGTTGCAATGGGCGTACAATGGGTTTCCAGTAATTCCTAATCTGTTCAAATTGCTACTGAGGTCATCGTGGTTAGGCATGTGTCGAGAAAATGGTACTACCATTGAGTGGTTATAGTCTACCAGCAGTCTTTGGAACCATGCATATAATGAGATAATTAGAGTTGTGGAGTGACAGTATCTACCTATATCATCTTCTTCCCAGTGTTTTCGCTACCTATCCAGGAGTCTGAGTCTGAGTTGTCATGAAATCTTCCGGAAGCAGATTCGAGAAGAACGTCTGCGTGTAAGGTAAGGAGGACTGTCGGATCAAATTAAGTAGTTTCCCGGAAAATGATTCAGTTTGATATTGTGGCACGCAATTTATACTGCGATTATTTCCGCAGAAAATACTAATCCCGGTTCTGGCAGTTTCAACCTTTTCTGGTAAGATTCATTCAGATATTGGGTAATTCTACCGATTTTAAGCTGTCTGTGTAAAAAATTGTTGGATTTTTGCAAATCTTTTAACCATTTCAATAATTTCCAAACAGATTGTAGGAGTGTACTGAACTACGAACAAAGATTTAAGGAAATGAAAGTACTCGAGAGAAATGAAGCGGAAATGGAAATACCGCACGCATACTATTGTAACGTATAATAGTGTTTGTTATTGTGTTGGTTGGTTGGTTGGTTTGGGTGGCAGCTCTGTCCCTAGATAGAGCACAATTTGCTCAAAGGCCGTTTTGATACCACAAACTCGTTAACCTGGATGTTAAGGGTTGTTGTGATTGGGAAATTAAGAGTACGAGTGAGTACGGGGAAAAATTGATCCACTTATAACCATCCTGTACTATCCAGGAAGAGTAATAACTCTCCAAACTTCTTGGTAGAAATCTCCATCAGGTCCCCGTAGAAGGGCTTGCCTAGTGCTCGCTCTCGTGCGCTAGCTAATGCCGGGTAGTCGCAAAGGAAATGAACGAGTGACTCTCGCTCGTTTGTGTCCTGACAGCTGCGGCAGTGTGTGTTAAATAGAATGCCCAATTTGGCCGCGTGATCCGCAATTGGCCAGTGACCCGTGCTAATCGCAGTGATTCTCGAGATGTCTGCACGGGTTTTATTTAAAAGTTCGTCTGACTTGGCTCTGTTGTAAGATGGCCATATCTTCCTAGATATGGCACAGGTGGTTAGGCTCTTCAATCTGGAATTAGCCGCTTATTGGAAGTGTGAGAGTACGTCTCTCTTGACAACTTCCACCTGGCCAGTTCATCAGCCTGCTCAATTCCCTCTATGTCTCTGCCCAGGGACCCAGAGCAAGGAAACTTTGGTTCGCTCCGCTAAACCTACTAGTTCGCTACGGCATTGCTGTACCAGTTTAGAGCAGATGTAAGCCGAATCTAGTGCCTTGATTGCGGCTTGGCTATCGGTGAAGATAACGATGTTGCGTTTCGGCGATAAGTTTTGTTTCAAAGTCCGACAAGCCTCACGGGTCCCCAGTATCTCCGCCTGGAAGACGCTAGCGTGGTCCGGTAGGCGATAGGACTTAACGACATTGTGTGTGTTAGAGAATATTCCCGCCACGACCCCGCAGTCCATTTTTTAGCCGTCGGTTTATATTATCGCGTCGAAGTCTGTTTCCACCGCACCATTCTTCCAATCCTCTCTAGTTGGGAATCCAACAGAAAAGCCTTTCGTTAAGCTCAGTTTGGGGGTGATGTAGTCAGTCGGTGACGTGCCCAATTCCTTTGGTAACTGTCCCAGGATGTTACTATGTCCGTACGGTTTTGCCGTGCAGCACCCTTTGAGTCTGACGGCATTGTTTGATGCAGAGTTTTTTATATATAGGTCGATTGGCAGGAGGTGGAGTAGCACATTCAAAGCATCGGTCGGGCATGACCGTATAGCACCTGTGATGCCTAGTGCCATACTTCGTTGGGCCCTACTCTGCTAAGTTATGTTATACGTCTTACTCAAAGCTGGCCACCAGACTAGTGACCCGTAACTGAGAATCGGACGTACTACGGTAGTTATTGTGTAATGGCGTAGTCTAAAATAATTTTTTTTTCGACGGGAGGTTCTATTAGAGAATATACATTTTATAATGTAAATCAAAACGATGTGAATTTTAATTACAGCGTAATTATAGTAGTCTCGTATCAAGTATCGCACATAAGGAAAGGAGTAAATACAGGTAAAAAAAAAGAATCATTTCAAATTAAGAAATTTTATCCGATAATGTTAAAATTTCCGCTTTGAACACAGAGAAGTGAGACAAAACAGGGTCGTTATACAGGGTGTAACTAGCACTGAGGTTCAAACGAAAATGGGAGATAGAGGAACTTGTCCTGAGTAGAAGAGTCCTGTTTTTTGTTAAGAAGGACCTGATTAACCACCAAATTTTATTACATTTTCGGAAAGCCCATAAAATTTCACTATACGTTTGATAACAGAATTTCTTCATATTTGCAACAACAAGTGAGTTCCCTGCACATGTTGGAAATACTGCTAAACATAGAATTTACCGCAAAATAGATGCAGTAATGAGCAACCATGTTAGCAGCACACGTATTTCTCTTATGTGTGGAAATTATGTTACAGGTTAGTAAAAATATGACAACTAATTAGATAGCGTCCATTTAAGTAAATTAACTAAAATCCATTTAAATTAATTAAGTAATATCCATTTAAGTAGGGTGTGGAGTTTACCTGCTCCCTCAAGGAACTGGAATGACTTCGTCCTACGTACATTTTTCTGCGATAAAAGCATCGGGTCATAGACATCATTACGAGCAACATGGCAAGCAATAGGAGGCCTTTTACAACGGAAGAAACGGCAGACATGCACTTCGTGCATTATTATTACTATCGGATGCTCATCAGCATTCATCGGAACCTTCGTGAACGAGGTACACTGCAGCCGTGGCGAGATACACAACATCCAACACCGCGGCTAGGGACCCCACTGTAAGCACCCGGTGCATCGGCCATCGAAATTATTTGTAAACGGAATAAACTAAATAAACGTACACATACACTATACTTCAAATTTTTTTATTTCGTCCTCATTATTATTAATCATACTCCTTCGGCGAATGAGGGTGTCAAACCAGATTTACTTGAAGCAGGCGCGTAGCCTCGGGGGTAGCGCACTTTTCTTCGGTATGGCCAGCGCTAGAAATATGCGCTACCTCTATGCGGTTTTCTTCTGGAAACGCACGAAACCATATGAGTCCGTGCTGTCGTTATGGTTTCGTGCGTTTTCCGAAGAAAACCGCATAGAGATAGCGCATATTTAGTAGTGCGCTACCCCTGAGGCTACGCGCTTCAATTCAATGGAACGTGCTTGATAACTGTTAGCCTTGCTCCTTTACAATTCAACCTATGAAGAAATTCTGTTATCAAACGTATTGTGAAATTTTATGGGATTTCCGAAAATGTAATAAAATTTGGTGGTTAATCAGGTTCTTCTTGGTGAAAACAGGCCTTTTTTGTATATTTTTTTAAATTTTTATTATTTTTGTGTGTCATTTAAATGAATTTTTCTCAAAAAGTATAACACTGATTGACACAGTTGATAGAGAATTTGTGTCCTTTCCAACGAGCCCAGAATTATTACGTTACGCTAAATACAGCAGAAGTTTTTTTTTTTTTTTTTAATTCAATTTATTTAGTTTAATTCATTTTATATACAATAATTCATACAATTAGTATTTGTGATTGTGTGTTACATAATTAATCAGTACCTCCCAGACAGCCAAGGCTGGTATAATGGAAGTATAAGCATTTAATTCAAAATAAAAATTATAAATTAGTGTAAAACAATAATATGAAAAAATAGATATATGAAAGAACAATGAAATTAACATATGACTAATAATAGAAGTAGCATAATATGATTAAACCTAAGTTTTGAAGAAAAAGAAGTCAGCCCAAAATCAATCCTCATGCTGGTCCTAGTAGTTATCATACATCCAGCATGTGCCGCTGGAGTTCACTCAGCTATGCTGAGTGTCTAACAGACTCTACTGGATGCCAACCACGTCAGGATTACTTTTCACATTGCTTTTAAGCATCGTTGTAAACTTGGTTTCTGCCGTTTTAATTCTATCCGGAAGAGCATTATAAAGGAGTACAGCTACATAAATTGGATCCTCTCGTACGCGGTTTGTCCTTGGGCGGTAGTAATTCTTTAAATTAGATGCACTCCTAGTCGGATAGTCATGTATTTCACTATTATGGATTATCGTAATTGATGTTTTTGTGTTACCGTGCATAGAGTTGTATACAAATTTGGCCCTTTCAATGGCTATTAGTTCCTTGATATTATACATCCCCGTAAGTTTATATAACTCTATTGGCGGAGTCAGGTGAGGTAAGTTCAAGACAGCTTTAATACTCTTATTAAGTAGTCTGGCGATAATGTCAATATTAGTCCTTGACGCTTGCGACCACACAATTAAACCATAAGCTTGCACTGACATTATATATCAATTCTCAGCAGTGATCCCACCCGACGAGAAAAAAGAGTAGCAGAATCAATCAAAAATAGGAGTAGATTTAAGCAACAAGGGAGTAGGCATATATGTACATATGAAAGAAAATACGGTGTTTTACAATTTTACACTGTAGCTCAAATTGTTTGGCAAATAATGCAAGCAGAAAAATGACCTGTCTGCTACCGCCTGTGTGAAGAATTATAATAAATGAATATGTTTTGTACCAAAATTTCAAACGGCAAAAAAAGGAGTATATTTTGCTTACTCCGGAGTAGATGATTTACAGCACAGAAAAGGAGTAGATCTACTCCAATCGGAGTAGGGTGGGATCACTGATTCTCAGGCCTTTAAGCCTTCGTAGGATGCCGACTATAGGAGCAATCTTTTTTCGTACTTGGCAAATGTGAGCACCCCAGTTCAATTTCCCATCTATTATCAGGCATAAGTATTTAGTTTCTGTCACTCTTTATAAATTTTGTCCATTAATTTTTAAATTTAGTTCTACATCCGGCTTACCTTTTTGTTTAAATAGCATATAATTTGTCTTATTGATGTTTATTGTTAGTTTTTTTCCATATATCCAGGTAACGTAGTTGAAAAGATCAATATTTATCGCATTTTCCAGAGATTCACGGGACTTATCGCTGTATAGTAGTACCGTGTCATCCGCGAATATCACGTATCTACCCTTCAGTCCAGCAAATTGCAAATTATGAACATATAGCAAGTATAGCGTTGGTCCTAGAATTGATCCTTGTGGAATTCCAATATTCACTGCTTGTCACTTAAGACCTTGTCATTTTTTGTTATATATCTTCTATCCTTAAGATAGCTTGAAATGATTGAGTTGGTTTTACCTATTATACCTAACACCTCTAAGCTCCGGAGTAGTTCAAGATAGAGAGATCAAACAGTGATCACAGGTACGATAAAAATCCTTCGTCCTTAAAATCGCGCTATCTCCTTAACAGTGCAAAAAACGGGAGTATGTGTAGAACGATTTTCTACTCAGGACAAGTTCTTCTATCTCCCATTTTCGTTTGAACCTCAGTACTAGTTACACCCTGTATAAAATTGTTGTTATTTAGCGTGTTTCAAGAGCGGGACATAACATAAATTTGCGTGAGGAAAAACGTGTAAGTGAATTAGATAATGTCTGCTTTCAACTCAATCGCTGCTTGTCATCTCCAGTATATACATCTCTATGCCATAGAGTAACAAAATTTGTGGTTTTTTGATTAAAAATAAATTAACAAAAATTATACATTCCTATTTTTCAGACTCCTATTGGTTTTAAGAATAATGGTTTTTCATAGTACATAGATAAAGGCTACAGTCGAAATTAAAAATTGACTCAAAAAAAAAAACCTGCCAACAGTCTGGGCGCCACTTTATTATTTTTCCGGCAGAAGTTCGGAACGTGCTTAATTCGGGGATGCGGTGTATGTTACGATGTGACTGAAAACCTAACAAAAACTTCGGGAAGCGGTTAGAATAGAGTGTAACATATGAATTATATAATTGAGTCAGATTCCGGGATGCGGTCTAGAGGTTGAAAAAGAAAAAAAACTTAAAAATAGGTGATTATTATACAAGCCTGTGGAAGTGAAAAGATATTCGATATCTGATCAGACCTGAGAGATATGGTGGAATTTATGAAAAAGTATCCAACCACTTTACACCCCCTTAGGGATTGAATTTCCAAAAATTTGAAAACACTTTCTAGCTATTCATATGAAGAATCCGTGGAATAAAAATGAATTCAATATTTGGAAAGATCTAGTAAATATGACGAAAATCATGAAAACATATGCATTTTATTTTAACTGATAATTTTTTTTTATCAGAATTACTTTTCTAGGTTATATACGTATATGTACGTACCGAGTTTCAACTTTCTAGCAGAAGCCGTTCTAAAGTTAGGAAAACTTCCCCCCCCCCCCTACCCCCGTACCATACAACCCCTTGTTGAAGTCGCCGTGCCAGTCAACCAAAAATTATTTTTGCGGCGCCGTGGATTTGGCCATATACCTAACTAGGTATATGAGCAAAATCACGGTGCCCTAGCCCTTGACCATTTTCGCTTTGGCGACGGGAGTTGCGTTGGTATGTGTGTCATCGCGGTTGCTTTCTGGGTGTATTACTGGGTACATAGGAAGCGGCTGTGAGGCCAACAAACCGCTACGGCGACATCAACCGAATGTTGCAACGACGCTGAAAAATTGGATACCATAAATGGTAGTGCGTCAGCGAGTTGTGGTCCGAGCCTGTGTAGTGGTGTGTTCGGTGCACGGAGGGGAGAGGTCGCGATTGTTCTGCTGGGGGAGAGTGGGAATTTCTAATTTTCGTCGGATGGATAGGTGCAGGCCAGTATTTGTCAGGGAGTGCAATTTTGACGGAGAAAAAAATCGAATTTCGGCAAGACAAGGTTGGGCCATTCGATACGCGATTAGAACGCGGCGGGAAATGATTTTGAGAGTGTTATTGCGTGCTGCAGAACTTAGTTGAGACGTTTTCTTCTGTACATTTCCTACTCAGCTGATGATTTTGTGCAGTTCAAGTGCATAACAAAAAAAAAGACGGGTAGTGAGTTGTAAAAGAAAACCCAATGTGAAAAGAAATGAAATTTGTGAATTGTTTTATGAAATGTTGAGGAATTTCTTCTTACCGAACATTATTTTCGGCATAAATAAGGTTCCGACGCCGGGGCAGCCCAACGACGTCCCTCAGAATAAGGTGTTTGAATTGTCGCGGAGTGTCTTGTTGGACGTTGAGTGCGCTAGATGTTCGTATAGTCGGTTAGTCCGCGACTAGTTTGAATAATAAGAAATCAAAACCAACGCAAATATCAGTTGTGATGTGCATGTGCAATGTGAAGATCGGTGCGTGCGGCTGAAAAGTCATTGGTCCAAAATCGCCATTTTGAAGGAATATCTTCATTTTCACCAATACCCGCTGGAATAGTCGATAGCTAATTTTTAAAAGCATGTGTTTAAATGTCGAATTTTATATGCCGAGTTGAGTTTCCAACGAAAACTGAAAACTGAACTTTAGCGAAGGAAAAAGAAGGGGAAAGTTTTGTGCAAGTTAGGAGTGTGATCCTTTTTGTGCAGCAGGGAGAATTGAGTTTTTCTGGGTGCGTGTCACGCGCCGCCAAGATCTGCGGATTTTGAGCAGTCATCGATCGCCGGGATTTTCCGATCGTGAATTTAGAAGTTTTTCGTGAAAAAGGGGGCGAGCAAAGAAAGAAAAAGAAAAATTGTGTGCGGTTCCGATTGTAGAATTTCTCCACGACGAGCAAAATCGTATCAGCGGTGGTCGACTAAATGCACAGGAGGAAAAAAAAAAAAAAATTGACCTGATTTTTTTTAAAAGATTTTAATTAAATAAAACTTAATCTAAAATATACATGAATACGAGGGCAAACTGAACGAATAGCAAAATTTAAATTTTAATTAAATAAAACTGAATATAAATATACACGAATACGAGGGCAAACTGAACGAATAGAAAAATTTAAATTTTAATTAAATAAAACTGAATATAAATATACACGAATACGAAGGCTTACTGAATGAATAGTCAAATTTAAATTTTAAATAAATAGAACTGAATATAAATATACACGAATACGAAGGCTAACTGAATGAATAGTCAAATTTAAATTTTAAATAAATAAAACTTAATCTAAATATACGCGAATACGACGGCAAACTGAATAAATAGAAAAATTTAAATTTTAAATAAATAAAACTTAATCTAAATATACACGAATAGGAAGGCAAACTGAATAAATAGTAGAAATGAGTTTAAACAAATGAATTAGAAAAAAAATATATCAATAAATAATAAAATGGCCGACTGACAGGACGAAACAGTAAAAAAAAAAACTAATAAAACATTAAATTAATACGAAAAAAAAGAAACCTTAAAACAATTTAAGAAACTCAATGGTAATGCCTTTTAATATCCGGAATCTACAAAATGAACTGGGGTGAGTGTTTATTTATATTTTGTTTATGATTTTCTTTCCTTCTTGCATTTCTCCTCTTTCAGCTTTGATTTTTATAGGTATTTTTGCCTAAATGGTTTTTTTTTGGTTGTCACGATGATTAAAGGCTAATAGGCCATTCGCGAATGAACCCGATCGTCTAGCACCTTAGCCCCGAACCTCAAAAAGGGGTCACGACGAAATATTCGTTTGTGGAATGTCGTGACTGAGGTAGGGTGGGCAGAGCAGGGCGCTATTAACACCAGAGCGCCCTGACAAATCGCGGAGCCGCGCCATCCAACCGCTTCTTGGTCTTTCACGACCAATTGGGAAAATAATCCCAATTTTTACCTACCCTTGGATAAGTCGGCGCTTACAATTTTTGTTGTACAGGCCTAGGGTTTAATGGCCTGAGTTTGAGCAAGTACCCCCCCCCCCCCCACACTGCCGTAGCTAGTCCCGGCCGCCATCAAGAGCGTCGCACCAGCTGAACTCAGCCACCAATTCGGACTTAGGTGGAATTGGCCCTTCTGTCCCGAACCTTCTTTCTCCTTTCAATTATTTTGACTTTTTCAAGTCTAAATAATTCTTCCAAGGCCTTAAACACAACAGTTAAAAGAACCTTTTAATACTGGATTATATACAGATTGAAAACTTTAAAATGTCCACCAAAAAAGAGTACCTGTAAATTTCCATCGAATAACAGGAATTAAGACAATAAAAACATGATTATAATTCATTGGCCAGGTACTGTAATTGTTTTCGTCCATATTTCTTAATAACACCAACGGAAACTTGCTGTTTTTCTAAAATATATGCATTTTTGCACCTCACACTTAACTTTCCGAAACATTTTAAACACTTTTTCTTTCGTTTTTTCACAAATTTAATCGCGCGACTCGAATTTTTTTTCTTCGGCGATCTTCGGAAATGGGGTCGGAGAGTTATGTACAGAGTTATATAAAAGATCTTTGATACTTTGGATTGTATATAGTGGAATATACACCGAAAAAATTTGTGTTGTGTGTTTTTCTGTATTGATACGGCAAAGCGGGAGCTAAGAAGACAGGGGAAATCGGTTTGACGGGTTCTGCTCTCTCGATAAATTTGGTTTCTTTTGGGTGGAATAGGTGTAAAATAACTTCATAACTTTTATGTGTACATATACGGTATTACATCCGCCTGGTACTGAACTACTAACCAGTCGTCTTCAAGTCGGTAAATGGTTTTCTGGTTTAGTTGTAGCACTAACATTATCTGAAGTCATAAATTCAAATAACAAATAAAATAGGTGTCTCGGTCCAGCACCCACATCCTATTTTGTACATCTAAGAATCGGTCTGCAGTCTGCGTCACCTGAGTCCTCGGTTTCTTTTACGCGGTTTTCCCACCGGTCGTTTTCACTGTGCTGTACCTTTCAGTGTGCGTTTGGGAATTCTTTTGTCAGCCCTTCGCTCCATATGACCTGCCATTGTAGGTTGCGAAATTTTATAAGGGTCGATGCGACTGGGTCATCATAAATATATACAACTCATTGTTGTACTATAGCCGGTCGCAAGCCCAGGTTGAGATAAGAAGCTAGTGAACACATCCTGAATGGCCAGGAATACCAGTGCGTCTCAGGAAGTAGGTCTGAAACCGGTACAGTTGGACTCGCGGCATAGCTGTGAGAACTCCAGCACACCATATCCGAAAGTTGTTCACACGTCTATTTACTATAGACAACCCATCCCCGGAAAAAACCTATTGTTCCGAAAGCAGGACTACAGCCTCGGAAAAGATTGGATCAACGGCAACGACTCTGGCAACGCATTAGGGACTTTTCTTTTGGATCTTGGAACGTTCGCTCCCTTTACATAACAGGTGCACTGCGAGAGCTTCTTAATGAAGTTTTAGGATATAACATCAACATTTTGGCGGTCCAAGAAACGAGATGGCTTGATAGTGAGGTTAATGACTTGCGGACTCACACAATACCAGTGGAAAAGCTTCGGGAAGCAGGAAATTTGGAGTAGTTTTCGTGGTAGATACCAAATTTAAGAACTTAATCACTGACTTCAAACCCGTAAACGAAAGATTGTGTGCGATCCGCATAAAAACTAAATTTTTCAATGTATGGCTGGTAAACTGCCACGCTCCAACAGAGGAAAGGATGATGCAGTGAAGGATATTTTCTACAACACCCTAGAACAAACATTTCACTCTTTACCATCTAACGACATAAAGATACTTCTAGGAGACTTCAATGCTAAAGTTGGACAAGAGGAGACACATAGAGGAACCACAGGAAGGCACAGTCTCCATATCACCACCAATGACAATGGACAACGTCTAATCGACTTCGCTACCAGCAAAAACTTAGTTGTAAGCTCAACATGCTTCCCCCTTCGCAACATTCATAAAAGAACGTGGTCATCTCCGGATGGTCGCACTTTCAATCAAATTGACCACGTTCTGATCGAGAGAAGGACTGCGACCAGCATGTGACTCCGACCACTACCTCGTATAAGTGAAATATCGATTTCGAGTGGCATTACGCGGGTACTCAAAAAACGGCAGGACACCCAAATTTGACATCGATAAACTAAAGGATGAGACTGTCGCGTTAGCCTATAAGTCAGCGCTACAAAACCACTTTGAAGCATCACGAACTGACGAAGTGACAACCATCGATCAAGAGTGGACCCAGTTGAGAGATGGAATCAGAACGACAGCAGATGAGATTATTGGATTAAAATCCCAGCAGAAATATAGTGAGAATCCCAGCAGAAATATAGTGAGAAAGAATGAAGCTTACAAGGCGTACATTGAAAGACTGACGAGAGCCAAAAAGGAATGATACGACGAGCTTAGGCGATTATGAAACAAAATCTGCAGGCGAAAGAAACGAAAACACAACAATGACATAATTATAAACCTAAATACTGACATGAAGTCACATAATCTACGTTCCGCATATGCTGCCGTCAAACAATTAAGACAAGGCTATAAACCACGAACAAACCTCTGTAAAGACAAGGAAGGAAATATCCTTAGTGACGCAGAACAAATTAAACAAAAATGGGTTGAATACTTAAAAAAGCTGCTGAACCCAGACATCAACTACGGTACCCACTGTCGGAGAAGTGGAATCAGCCCTGCGCGACCCAAAAATACATAAATCACCCGGAGTTGATGCAATACCAATAGAGCTCCTAAAGGAAGGGGGTCCATACTTTGCCAATCTCCTACACAAAATCGTGACAAAAATTTGGATTGAAGAAAAAATACCCGACGACTGGCGCCAGAGCATTATATGCCCAATTTACAGGAAAGGAGATAAACTGCGATGTTAAAATTACAGAGGCATATCATTGTTGTGTACGTCCTACAAAATACTGACGATAGTAATTCATAATCGATTAAAACCTTATACAGAAAGTACTATCGGCGAATACCAAGGTGGTTTCAGAACCGGACGATCGACTATTGACCAGATATTCTCCGTCAAACTGGTGCTAGAAAAATGCTGGGAGTGTTACATTGACGTGCATCAGATCTTCGTGGACTTCAAACAGGCATACGATAGTATAGATCGTAATCTAATATATAAAAATAAGTCAGTTTTTTGGTCGAGCGCGATTAAAATCTACATCTGTGAACCGTTCCCTCCCAAATATTGCATGGACATTCTCGAGACTACCGGACAGGTTGAGAACATAATTATATATTCCCGAAATTGGTGGTTCGCGAGTTATTTCAACATTTGAGTTTTTTAATAAGTTGAATCAGATAAACCTGACTTAGAATTAAAAATTTCCAACAGGCAGTCGTAGCCGAGCGGGTAAGGCGTCTGACTAGAAATCAGATGATTCCCTCTGGGAGCGTATGCTCCTGACCGCGAACATGTGTGATTTTTTTTTTTAATTTATTTGTTTCGTTTTTACTACCGGCTGCGAACACGTGACGCGATGAAACATAAAAATATATATAACCCGAAATTGGTGGTTCGCGAGTTATTTCAACATTTGAGTGGTTGAAGCATGGAGGATGGTGGATAGAGAATGGAGGATGGTGAATGGGGGATGGAGAAAAAATTAAAAACTAAAAATTAAAAATGTAAAAGGAAAAACGAACAATGAACAATGAAAAATGGCATTAATGTCTCCAGTTCCTTGTGCTGAAAAAGTGTATCCGAAACGGGAGAAACAGGACCAATGGATAAACGGGAGTAACAGGGGCGATGGAACAACGTGAGCGTAGCCGCGGTGCGCGGCTAGTATACTATAAAAAATAATGCTCGACTTTGGAATCCCATCAAAATTCGTCCGATTAACAAAAATGACCATGACTAACACTGAATCCCAAGTAAGGATACAAAACGAGCTTACCCAGAGCGTCTGAACAGATTCCGGTGTGAAGCAGGGAGATGGATGCACTTCCATGCTCTGCAACCTCGCTCTGAAATATGTCGTCAGAAAGGTACCCGTTGATACCAGAAGTACCCTACTAATCAAGTCCACTCAACTAGTGGTGTACGCGGATGACGTAAACATCATGGCTAGATCTGTTTCAGACGCGAAAGAAGTCTTCCACTGTCTAGACTCAGCAGCAAAGGATGTCGGGCTAAGGGTCAATGAGAGTAAGACCAAGTTCATGACCGTGGAGCACTACAACCTGGAGAATGTGGATCATCTCTCATACTTGGGATCACCCCTTGTAAGAGACGGTAACGAACGGGACGAAGTAAATTAACGGATCACACTAGCAAATAAGGCATAGTATTTTACGGTTCTCCCGATCTTAAAATCGAAAGAAGTTCACAGGCTGAGTAAACTTCGCATATTCAAAACCATAATAATACCTGTGCTACTATATGCAAGTGAAACGTGGACTCTCACTCAAGCGTCTGAAAAATCAATAGAAGCTTTTGAACAACGAATTCTTCGAAGAATTTTGGGACCAGTAAGAAAAGGCACTGAATGGCGTATTCGGTACAACAACGAGTTGTATAACATCTATGACGACCTAGCCGGATCGACTCTTATAAAATTCCGTAAGCTACAATGGGCAGGTCATGTGGAGCGAATGGATGACGGAAGAATTCCCAAGCGCATAATGAAAGGTAGAGCTCATGGCAAGCGACCGGTGGGAAAGCCGCGAAAAAGATACGAGGACGAAGCGATTTGCAATCTGCGTCAGCTTGCTCTGCTCTGCGTCAGGTGTTATTATGTTCTTGTATATGCAAAGTTTGCTCGGTCTTTGCACTTTTTTCGATTTTAAGATGCCCGAGTATCACAAATAAGATAAGAAAAAACTATTTAACTGTGCTTTGATAAAGTGACGCTTTATTGAGCATATAGAACATGCGATTCAGTCAGTAGTTGTAACGATACTGATTTGAGTTATGAAATGAATTGATATGAGCCGGTAAGACCGTGTTGCCAGATCGAACATGCCGCCCACCTTAAAAGCCCTGGATTTCAAATTTAAGTTGTTAAGGCTCCACAGGCAGTGGACACACGTTGACTACTGATCTCTTGAAGGCTCCTGTTGCCGTCTTCACAGTAACGGCTCTAACTAAGCCATCAGATCCAGGATGAACCTCGATTATACGACCAAGCTGCCGTTTCAACGGTGGCAAATTTGAATCCTTTGAGAGAACTAAAGTGTTTACGGTGACATTGTTGGACTCATCCTTCCATTTGGTTCTGTTTTGGAGTGTGTTGAGATAATCCGATGACCATCTATTCCAAAAGTGCTGATATAAAGCCCGCAAGCGATTGTATCGATTCAGTCGATTGATGTTTTCTTCTTTGATCTGTGGTTCGATTATAGACGTGAGTGGAGCACCGATAATGTAATGTCCAGGAGTCAATGCTTGGAGATCGTTAGGGTCAGCCGAAAGCGGAGAAATGGGTCGAGAATTCATGACTGCTTCAATTTGTATGATAATGGTGTATAATTCTTCGTACGTAATTAATGATGTACCAATAGTGCGATGCATGTAAAACTTAGCTGTTTTGACGGCAGCCTCCCACAGGCCTCCGAAATGTGGTGATCGCGGTGGGATGAATTTCCACTGTATTCCGTTTTCCTGGCATGCGATGATTACATCATCTTGATGTTGTTGTGAATAAAGGAGTCGTCGAAGTTCTCCTAGCTGCGACTTTGCCCCAACAAAATTAGTGGCATTATCAGAATAGAGAACTGAACATATACCACGACGTCCGATGAATCGTTTCAAGGCCAGAATGAAAGCCTGCGTTGTAAGTTCTGAGACCAGCTCCAGGTGCACTGCTTTCGTAGCGAAGCATATGAAGTTTGCCACATAAACCTTGATTGCAGCCTTGCCTCTGATACGGGTAGTAATATACATCGGACCGCAAAAATTGATTCCCGTTGTAATAAATGGTCGAAGTTCCTGGTGTTGAACGCGTTCTGGTGGGAGCGCACCCATTAATTGGGGCGACAACGGAAGCACTGAACACATTTGTGTACTATTTTCCGGGCAGTACTTCTTCCTCTTATCGGCCAGTAATGCTGCCGAATACTGTTGAGAATTGCAAGACAGCCTGCATGTAGCATAATTTTATAGAAATGGTTAAAAAGAGCGTCTATAACTGGGTGAGACTTAGGCAATACCATCGGATGTTTGGCATCATGTTGTCATTGTGAGTGCTTGAGACGACCTCCCACTCTAATAAGACCTTCATCGTCGATGAACGGATTTAATCCCTCTAGTGTACTACGTCCAGGAAGCTCTTTTTGTGACGCAAGAGCGTTGAACTCTGCCTTGAAGAACTGTTGCTGTAGGATTTTGACAATTGCCTTACCTCCTTGCTCTAGCTCCTTGATCGTAAGATGTCCTGACGAACGCCTGCTACGATTGCGACATGTTGTGATGAACATTGTAACATATGTGAAAACTCGCTGTAAGCGGGAAAATGAATTAGATTAATTAGTCGTTGTTTCCGTGGCGACTAACATCAAACATTTACCCGTATTGCGGTTGTCGTAGTCGTATCGAAATCGACAGTCAAATTCTGTATTGTCAATGTCGTTTTCATACGACATTGTCGAAAAAAACGACACTTCTGTCGATGACCTTCCGTCTTGACGACAGAAGTGTCGTTTTTTTCGACAAATGTCGTATGAAAACGACATTCACAATTCGATACGACTATGACTACGACAACCGCAATACGGGATTGTTTGCGCTCCTCTGGTGGGTTCTCGACTTTTGTGAATGTAAGTGACTTAAATGATTGATCTGAACATTCTCTCAAAAAATGTGGACCATTGAACCATAATGTTGATGACACCAGTTCTTCCGGGTACACGCCTCGGCTGATAAGATCGACCGGGTTGTTTTCACTCCGAACGTGTTTCCATATGTAACCTTTTGTGAGGTGTTGTAATTTTGCTACGCGATTTGCTACAAATATGGTCCATTTATAAGACGGTTCTGATATCCATGTTAGAACGATGGTAGAATCACTCCAGTACACTCCAACAGTAGACCTGTTTTATGGAAAAGCTTAATGCCGGCAAAGTATGCTGAAGTAATTCAGAAAGAACCAAGGCTGCATTTAGTTCTAGACGAGGAAGTGATATATTTTTTAACGGTGCTACTCTTGATTTACCGCACAGAAGCTGTAATTGTGCTGGACCTTGACTCCCGATGGACCGACAATATATACATGCGCCATATGCCTTTTCGCTGGCGTCTGCAAACCCATGTTTTTCTATGACAGAATTAGGCGATATAACATGGCGAGGAGTTCGAAGATCATTGATCTCGATGATTTATTGATAATATGTCTCCCATTGTGTCTCCAACTGCTGGGGGAGTGTCTCATCCCAGTAAATATTAAGTTTCTACAGATTCTGCAAAAGAATTTTCCCTTTGACGACAATTGGATTGATGATTCCTAACGGATCAAAGATACGAGCAACTTCATCTAATATCCGCCTTTTGGTGAATGGGCGTCAACTTTCGTTGTCAGATATCTGGTGCAGGAACATGAAACTGTCTTGGTTGGGATTCCAAATGAGCTCTAAGGCTTTGAAAACCTCGTTGTTGTTGATGTACATTAAAGGCTCCCTGTCTTTTGATGGTATGTGTCTAATAGCCTCCAAATTGTTTGAGCACCATTTACGTAGCGGAAGTTGGCCGCGCTCAAGTTTCGCAGTAGTTTGGTGTATGATGTTCGATAATTGTTGCAAGGAGTTAGATCCTGACATCAGATTATCCACATAGAAGTCACGTGTAATTACCTGACTTCCTAGCGGGTACCTTTCTGATTCATCCATGGCGAGTTGCTGAAGAGTTCGTATTGCCAAAAATGGCGCAGACTTCGTTCCGTAAGTAACCGTCGTCATCCGGTATCCTTGAAGATCATCATCCGGGCTGTTACGTCAGATAATGCATTGCCAATGGCGATCATTTTCTTGCATTGCAACTTGGCGATACATTTTGGCAATATGATATGATGTTGTTGGAGCTCCGTAGTTTTCTGAGTTCCAGAACAGTTGAACAAGTTGATTTAGTCTATCATCAGACTCTTCGTTGCTTTGAATGCATGTGTTGGCTGCTACCGTGACACATGATGAAGTTCCCGTAGGTCCGGCAACTATCCATCCCAGTAAAGTTTTCTGGATCGTGGGTAGGTTGTTGCCAACTTTCATTTGAGCGACTGCAAGTACTTCAAAGAATAATGTCGCTCCGATGAGAATATCGACACGTTGAGGCATATGAAACGTTGGATCCGCCAAGACAATGTTGTTAGGAATGTTCCAATCCTGGGTGTCGATTTTATTATTTGGCTGGGCAGCTCTTACTTTACGAAAGACAAGGGCATCAATGGCTGTCCTAAAGTTCGACTGACGTGACTGGAATGACAATTGTACTGAATGATGAGCCAGAGAGTCTGTTTCTCCAATTCCATTCACAATTACGTTCACCTTAGTTCGCTTTAACTTTAAAAGCTGCGCACAGTGTTCTGACACGAAGTTTATTTGAGAACCAGAATCCCATATAGCTCTGCAGGTAAATAATGCCCCAGCGTGATCCTCCACATCGATTAGAGCGGTGGCTAGTATGGAGCCGTGATGACTAGCACGATCGCTGATGTGAAAAGTTGTTGTGTTTGAGGCCTTGGAAAAACTATTTTGACTTAAGAAAGTCAAAATAGTCGAAGGATGGGTAAAGGTTCGGGACAGAAGGGCCAATTCCACCTACGTCCGAATTGGTGGCTGAAGTAGAACGGAAGCGACACGCTTGCGGGCGGCCGGGACTAGCTACGGCAGTGTGGGGTGGTTCTTGTTCTACCTCAGACCATAAACCCTAGACCTATACAACAAAAATTTCGTGTCGGCTTACTCCAGGGTATTTAAAATTGGAATATCTTCCCAATAGGTCGTGAAAGACCAAGAAGCGGTGGAGTTGCGCGACTTCGCGATTTGTCAGGGCGCTCTGGTGTTATTAGCGCCCTGTTCTGCCCACCCTACCTCAGCCACGACTGTCCTCAAAACATTTTAGCGTCGTGGCCCCTTATTGAGGTTCGGGGCAAAAGGAGCTAAACGCTCGGGTTCATTTTTAAAAGATGTCCTTTAGCCTAGCCTCATTTTTCCTTTTACGAGGTCCAAAGTAACATAAAAAAAAAACCGGCCCAAAACAAGGTAATCAAAAAAAAATGAATTGTTGCTGAAACAAAAGAAATCAAAGAAAATAGCAAAAGGAAACTTACCCCATTTATGTATTCTGCATTTCAATTATGAATCAACATTGTTATTAGATTAAATTAATTTATTCATGATTATTATTATTTTCCGTCCGTCGGTCCTGTCATGTCTCGTTTCTTATTTTATTTTTTTTTTTTTTTATTTTTTTAAATTTTTAATTCAATATTTTTTTTTCTTTTGCTAACTCATTTTTCTTTTTAGTTTATTTCAATAGTTTTTTTTTCTTTTGCTAATTCATTTTTCTTTTTAATTTATTTCAATAGTTTTTTTTTTCTTTTGCTAATTCATTTTTCTTTTTAATTTATTTCAATAGTTTTTTTTTTCTTTTGCTAATTCATTTTTCTTTTTAATTACTTTCAACGCGCTTTTCGACCGTCCAATCACTCGAAATCAAATTTTCGGGGATGAAAGACACATCCGCTAGCACAATTTCTGGTAGAAAAAAAATTGGCACGTTCCAGGAAACTTGTTCGCCAATGCAAATTTACGCGTTTATCGTTCGATTCAAACCAGGACTTTTTTTTTCTCTTTGCACTTTCGACAGATTAAAATCAGTCGTGGGCGTCCGTACAACCCGAACTCCAACACATTTGCCGTGAAATTTCGGGGAAAAGCTAAACAAAGCACTGCGCACAAATCCAGAACATTATTTGCGGAAATTTTGGGTGTTTAGTTCATCGCGTTTTGGAGACTTTAACGCGCGATTCTTCACCACAACTTTTGGGCTTCCAAGTACCCGAACTGCAAACTTGCAACGCCAACCACGCTGGCGTCCGCACGACCCGGATTCTAGGCAAAACAAAGAGAACAGGCTCACTCGCGGCCAATGCACGGCAATTTTACCACTTCGTGGCGCACACACGTCAGGTGAAAAAAATTCGGGAAATTCGACTATTCCAGCGGCATTGGTGAAAATCCAAATATGCACACAATCATTCAATCCAGCGCTTCGAGTTTACACAACAATTAATGATTCGGGACGTCAATTGTTCGACAAAACTGAAAAAGCACTTCTTACGGAGACCTTCCTTCAAAATGGCTATTTTTGGACCACCAAAAAAATGACTTCTTCACCACACGCACGCCAACGAAAAACAATCCCTCCTCTGTGAAGTTGGTCGCAGTCGAGCTGCCGCGATCACAATTCATTGCAGGGTTGAACTGCAATCGCAACAGCTCCACATAGACCTTTTAACTTTCTAACAGCGGCGACACCACTCTGGGTCACGATTGTGCCACGAAATTTCCGGAATTGTACATTCCATTACCGCACAAAATTATTGTTACAATTTAGTTCTTTAAGAATGCAACAATTGGAGTCGAGCGAGCACTCAAAAGTTCATTTACCACCACCTCACTCTCAACTCAACGAAATTATGCCAATTTACCAAGAAATTCCATCCCTGCGAACGAAGTTCGAAAATTTTAATGCCAACCGGCTGTCAAAATTTGTGTGTTGTTTGCTCGAACCCTGACTGAAACGTCAAGCGACGGATTTTTGTTTTTACAAGAATTCCGATTACGTTTCAACGTTGGAAGTGAACTGGAATGTGATTAAGTAAAGCCTAAATCCTGCCGACAATACTAGCATCAGACGTTTCGCTTTCCGTGACCCGTACGGTTCCAAATCAGGTGCTCTCCGACAATCTCCCCGATCATCATATAGCCGTGCACGGGATGACTCCATTCTTCGATCACCTAAACAACAACTCAAAATTGGAGTTTGTATCATTGGTAAGTGAGCCGAATTTAGTCTTAAGATTCGCACCGACGACCCAACAAAGTGGAGGTTGAATTGGTATTCGCTGCGATTAGAGCTGGTGCTTGACTTTTATCGGCCTTTGGATCTACTTCGTTCTTGTCTATGTTAGGATGAGACTCAAAGTGTAGAAGCGTATGGTGGGATTTTTTACATATCTGACATTTACCTGCTTTACACTGACGGATAACGTGATCGGAACTCAGGCAATTAATGCACAAATTCCGCGTGTTTGCTTCATTGAATCGTTGAACGGGTGTGAGTTTCAGCCAATCTTGACACTTAAAGACGGAATGCGACGTGTCTTTGCATATTATGCAGCGTTTTGACACATCCGATACTGCAGCAGTTGAAATGAACGTTGTTGAAGTATGAACCCTGTTTTGATTCGATTGTTTTGCCGTTTGACGTTGACTGACGTTTGGCAATTGACGTTGACTGACGTCTACTGAAATGATGGCAAGTGACCGACAGCGGGATTCGAGGAACTGACGAAACTCGTCCCACGTTGGTATCTCTGTAGTGGTAGAACATTCCTGCCACTTTGCTTGTGTTTCGATGTCCATTTTGCTAGCTATTAAATGAATTAGCAGCGACTCTGCGAGTTGCTCTTTAGTTTTAATGGTTAACAATGCGCGAATGTGGCAGTTCGCGGAGTCCAAAACATCTCGTAATTGTTGGGTTGATTTCTTACCTACACTAGGCAAGCCGAAAAGTTAAGCAATGTGAGATCGGACGATGAATGATTTGTCTTCGTAGCGCTCCCTCAACGCAGCAAGCGCTTCCTTATAACTTTTCGTTGTGAGCTCTAAGTACGATACTATTTTTGCAGCGTTGCCGGTAAGACATGACCTCAAATGATAAAACTTCTCTATATCGTCAAGGTCATTGTTTCCATCTACCATTTTTTCGAGCAGATTGATGAAGTCGAGCCAATTTGTAGCTTCACCATTAAATTTAGGAAGCTGAATATTAGGTAGATGTACCGAGCGTCGTTGTGTCACTTCGGATGTCGATTGGTTTCCTACACAGTACAAATTTTTTACTACTTTAAAAGTAGGCAATTTGATGCCAACTTTAATTATAGTAAAATTACACTGCATTGTGTTCGCTACAGAATAGTGTGTAAACTGTAATTACATGCTGATTCTGTATACTTTACACACTAGTGTGTAAAATTTTTTTTTTAAAAAACTTTGTTTTTTTTTTCTGCTTGCTACGAATTTATTTTCTGTAAATGATTTTTTTTGTTTGAAAAATTAGAATGCACACTCTCGGATTCGAGCCATGGACCCGATTAAACGTTGCGAAGTATGATTCGAGCAGTTGAAGTTTAGTCTCCAATTCTGGAATGCAGGCTCGCTGCTCTGCGTATGTCCCCATCTTTGTCTGCCGCATCGTCGCTACTCCACGCTCCACTCTCAATTTGGAAAGATTCTTCGCATCCCCAGCGGTTTTCCTTGAGGATTGCTCCTCCTCGGACGAAGACATGTTTTAGGTTCAAATGCTACAGATATTTTACAGCACAAACTCTTTTACTTTATTATTTTAATAATTAAGTATTGTGATTGATTTTTAAAAAAAAAATTTGCTACCCTCAAAATTTTTATTTTCACGTTTCATAACTAGTAGACGCGAAAAAAGCAATAAAAATTTTCAGTCCGTCTGTCCGCCGTACGCCGTACGGCGTCCGCCGTACGCAAGATCGTTTGGAGGCTCGTAGCTGCCAAACGATTTGAGATATTAAATTGAAATTTTTTTAACGAATAGACGGGGTAGGCTCCTTGAAGTGACCAAATTTTTAGGGGTTGGGGTGTGAAGGGGAAGGAGGGGGAAGTGTTTTAAACCGAAAATTTTGGTTTCTAGATCTCAGTAACCCCTAATGATAGGAAGCTGAAACTTGGAATTTCTATAGAGCTCTGATAGTAGACCCATTTGCAGAAAAATTGTCAATATTGATCAAGGGGTGTGGGAGTGGGGGGAAATGTAATGCTTCCGAAACCCAAGAAAGGCGAGATAGACACATTCTAAAATCCATATCTCCTAAACCGTTAATGGCACACTATTAAAACTTAAAAAATATTTGTAGTTAAACTAGGAGAACAGAATCAAGAAAAATTTTGGGTGGGGGAAGTTGTGTATGGGGGTGGGGGGTGAAAAACTTTAGATTACGATATCTCGCGAACCAATTGCTCTAAAAAAATAAAATTCGGTTTGGGTATAAAGGTCGACAAATAAAGATTGATCAAAGTAAAATTTTTTAAGTGGGAGGTGGAGCATAGAAGTGGAGGGAATGAGAATTTTTCAAATCAAATACATTTCATATCTCAAGAACAGTGTAAGATAGATGCTTAGAGTTTTTACCAGAAGTAGCGCTAATTAAACTCTAGTAGGGAAAAAAGTTTTGGGGTTATGGGTGTAGAGGGGGAGGGTGGGGAAGGGTGAAAAGGAAAAAGTTCCGATGCTTATATCTTGAGAACCTGTAATGATATAAGCCTTAAACTTGGTATTTAGATAGAACTATAGTAGCGGAATGTTGGAAAAATATAATTTTTCTTAGGGGTAGTATGCTACGGGGGTAGGGGGTGTTTTTCCTAACTATTAAACGGTCCATGCTAGAAAGTTGAAACTCTGTGTGTATATGTAAATCAACTAGAAAAGTAATTGTGATAAAAAAAAATTTGAATATTCATTGGCGTTCAGAAAGGGGGGCAAAACAAATTATTTGTAAATATAATAAATATAAAATGCATATATTTTCACAATTTTCGTCATATCTACTAGGTCTTTCCAAATATTGAATTCATTTTTATTCTACGGATTCTTCGTATGAATACCTAGAAAGTGTTTTCAAGGTTTTTTGAAATTCGACCCCTAAGGGTAGTGTGGTACAAGTGGGGGTGTTTTTCCTATATATGGAACGGCTTAAGCTACAATGTTGAAACTCGGTGTGTATATGTAAATCAACTAGAAAAGTAATTGTGATAAAAAAAAATTTTGAATATTCATTAGCGTTCAGAAAGGGGGGCAAAAAAATTTGTAAATGTAATAAATATAAAATGCATATATTTGCACGATTTTCGTCATATCTACTAGGTCTTTCCAAATATTGAATTCATTTTTATTCTACGGATTCTTCGTATGAATACCTAGAAAGCGTTTTCAAGGTTTTTTGAAATTCGACCCCTAAGGGTAGTGTGGTACAAGTGGGGGGTGTTTTTTCTATATATAGAACGGCTTAAGCTACAATGTTGAAACTCGGTGTGATATGTTAATCAACTAGAAAAACAATTTTGATTAAAAAAAAATCAAATATGTATTGGCGTTCAGAAGGGGGGCAAAAAAAATTATCTGTGAAAATAAAATGCATATTTTTTTACGATTTTCGTCATATATACTAGCTCGTCCCAAATATTGAATTTAATTTTATTCTACGGATTCTTCGTATGAATACCTAGAAAGTGTTTTCAAGGTTTTTTGAAATTCGACCCCTAAGGGTAGTGTGGTACAAGTGGGGGGTGTTTTTCCTATATATAGAACGGCTTAAGCTACAATGTTGAAACTCGGTGTGTATATCTAAATCAACTAGAAAAATAATTTTGAATAAAAAAAAAACGAATATCTATTGGCGTTCAGAAGGGGGGCAAAAAAAATTTCTGTGAAAATAGAATGCATATTTTCCCACGATTTTCGACAGATCTACTACCTCGTCCCAAATATTGAATTTAATTTTATTCTGTGTATTCTCCATAATTGACCCCTAAGGGGGTGTAATGTAAAGTGATTGTGTACTTTTTCATAAATTATTCCATATCTCTCAGATCCAATCAGATTTTCACTTCCACGATCTTGTTCTTTTTGATAGGTTTTCAGTCACATAGTAGCCTCCACCGCATATCAGAATTGAACGCGTTCCTAACTTCAACCGGAAAAATAATAAAGTTTCGCCCAGATTATTTTTGGCAGATTTTTTACTTTCTTCCTCGTTTTTTCTCTTTATTTACCATTTTTTTCCTACTTCTTTTTTTGCTTTCTTCTTTCTTTTTTCTTCTCTCATTCCTCTCTTCTTCAAATCATTACTTACTTGCTTTACTTACTTGCTTTACTTCCTTTTTCTTTTCTTCTCGCTCTTACTTTTTTTAATTTTTGTTGTTTTCTTCTTTCCATTTTTTTTTTGCTTCCTTGATTCGTTTTTCCCTTTTTACTTTATTATTTTAATAATAAAGTATTGCTATCGATTTTTAAAAAAAAAAAAATTTGCTTCCCTGAAAATTTTTTTTTTATACGTTTTATGACTAATAAACGCCAAAAAAGCAAAAAAAAATTTCACTCCGTCTGTACGCCGTCCGCAAACTCGTTTGAGGAATTATAGTTGCCAAATTTACATGGTGGACCCCTAGAAGTGATATATTTTTGAGGGGTGAGGGCGTGAGGGGGGAGGTGGGGGAAGCGTTTTAGACGAAAAATTTTGGTTTCTAGATCTCAGCAACCACTTATGGTAGGAAGCTGAAACTTGGAATTTCTATAGAACTTTGATAGTGGACCCATCTGCAAAAAAATTGCTGATATGGGTGAAGGGGTGTGGGAGTGGAGGGGGAAATAATGCGTCCGAAACGCAAAAATGCCGAGATCGAACATTCTAAAATCCATATCTCTTAAACCGTTAATGGCAAGCAATTAAAACTTAACAGATATATGTAGTTATACTAGGAGAGTAGATTGAAATAAAATTTTTTGGTGGGGGTGGTGGCGTACAGGGGGTTATCATTTTCGGAAACAAAAGAATGTAACTAAAGAAATTTTAAGGATGCAATACAAAAACCGGCTTAGCTCGTGCGATATCTTCCTTATAATTTGATGTCTACAATTGTAGACAGTCACCGTGTGAAAGGGTTAACATTACGATATCTCAGAAACCAATTGTACCAGAAAAACAAAATTCGGTTTGGGTATTAAGCTTGATAAATAAAGATTGCTCAAAGTAAAATCTTTGAAAAGTGGCAGGGGAGCATAGAAGTGGAGAGGATAAGAATTTTTCAAAAATATCACTTTTCATATCTCATCAACAATGTATGATAGATGCTTTAAATTTTTACCAGAAGTAGGCCCGATATAGCTCTAGTAGAGAAAAAAAAATTGAAGGTGGGGGTGTAGAGGGTGAGGGTGGGGAAGGGTTTGAAGGAAAAAGTTTATATGTTTATATATTAAAAACCTGTAATGCTATAAACCTTAAACTTCGTATTTAGATAGAACTATAATAGTGGCATGGTGAAAAAATATTTTTTTTTAAGGGTAGCATGGTACGAGGGTGGGGGGTGTTTTTCCTAACCTTAGAACAGCTTATGCTAGAAAGTTGAGACTCGGTACGTATATGTAAATCAATTAGACAAGTAATTCTGATAAAAAAAATTTAAATATTCATTGGCGTTCAGAAGAGGGGGGGGCAAAAAAAACTATCAGTAAATATAAAATGTATATATTTTCACGATTTTCGTCATATCTACTAGATCTTTCCAAATATTGAATTCATTTTTATTCCACGGATTCTTCATATGAATACCTAGAATGTGTTTTCAAAATTTTGTGAAATTCGACCCCCAAGGGGGTGTAAAGTGGATGTATACTTTTTCATGAATTCCACCATATCTCTCAGGTCTGATCAGATATCGAATATCTTTTCACTTCCCCAGGTTTTTTTAATAATCACCTATTTTTAAGTTTTGTCTTTTTCAACCTCTAGACCACATCCTGAAATATGACCAAATTATATAATTCATATGTTACACCATATTCTAACCGCTTTCCGAACTTTTTGTTAGGTTTTCAGTCACATAGTAACATACACCGCATCCCCGAATTGAACACGTTCCAAACTTCTGCCGGAAAAATAATAAAGTTGCGCCCAGACTGTTGGCAGATTTTTTTACTTAACTTCAATCACACGTTTGCACACGCGGTTCGAACGGTAAATTGTATAACTTTGCAATATTTGCATTAAAACTTTAATCTTCGGATTTTAAGATCCGGCTTGACGGACCATGAATAACACCAAGCGTTTTTGATGCGTTCTTGGAAAAATGCCCGAGTATCACAAATAAGAAAAAACTATTTATCTGTGCTATGATAAACTAACGCTTTATTGAACATATAGAACATGCGATTCAGTCAGTAGTTGTAACGATACTGATTTGAGTTATGAAATGAATTGAACCGGTATGACCGTGCTGCCAGATCGAACAAAGATTGCGGTAACTGTGAAATACGTCTTACACTCTAGTGTCATCCGTCGTTTTACTTCGTCCCGTTTGTTACCGTCTATGACAAGGTGTGATCCCACCCAAGTATGAGATATGGTCCACATTCTCTGGATTGTAGTCATCAAAATCTGAAAAATAAAAGTTTTAATAGGGTAGCAAGGTTTGGGTGGTGTTTGATTTTTTATATCTCAGAAACTGCTTTTGCTTGAAAGTTGAAACTTAGTACGTATATGTAGAAGTATTACAGGAGTAATTATAGCAAGAAAAAGTTCAGAATTTTATGGACATACAGAGGTGGAGTTAAAAGGATGTCCATGAACAGGATTTTTCTCACATTTTCATGAATCACGTTACATCTCTTAGACATATCAAATTAATTTTACTTCTTCAGACTCTTTAAATAAACAACTCAAATCTTTCAAATTTGATGATGTCGTATTCGCTTTTACTTCTATTGAAAAAATCTGCCAACAGTCTGAGCGGAACTTTATTATTTTTTCGGTAGAAGTCCGAATCGTGTTTAATGCTGAGATGAATGTGGAAAATCTAAAGAATAACCATATTGAAAAGGTTTTGTTTAGATTGCTCTAGTAGCGTATCTACGTATATGCTCTAAGTTTCAACTTACTAGAATAAGCTGAAAACTGTATTAAGCTACTAAAGAGACATCCCAGAAAAAATTTATTGATACTAGCAAGGTACGGGGGTGGAGGTGGCTTTTGCATATCAGAAACGGCTTGTGCTAAAAATCTGAAACTTAGTATATTTGTGCAGATGTGCTACTACAATAATTAAAACTAAAAAAAGGCCAACAGTCTGGACGCAACTTTATTATTTTATGGGTTGAAGTCCGAAACGTTTTTAATGCTGAGATGCAGTGTGGGTCGCTATGCGACTGACCTAAGAAATAACCAGGAGGCTATTTGAAACATTATTTTTTTGGTTGTCAGTCGCATAGTACCCTAAACCGCATCGCAGCATTTAACATTTTTCGGACTTAAAACCATAAAATAAAGTTGCGCCCAGTTGACCGATTATTTTAGATTGTAGTCGCATAATATAAACATATTCCCGTAGTACATAGCAAGTTTTTTGACTGAATTCTTAATCTTTCTTCATGTTTAATGTAGTAAAAAACGGACAAGAAACAATATCAAAAAAGAAGGTAAAGAAGGCTGATGGGGTATTACTCATCCTTGAGGCGAGCCTCTACCCTATGATAGTGGATTAACACTCATTGTTTGAGCCGCGCTACTGTCCTCACCATAAAATCAACCAATCAGAAGTGTCGTAGAGCCGCAAGAGTCTAACATTCTTCAACTTTTTCTTCGACGCACGGTTCCATACAATGAAGTCTGGCAGCATGCCATTCGCATTTCTGTCGTTTCGACAAATTGCGCTGCTGAGGCATGTTGAGTGTAAATCACCATTAGCACAGCAAAGAATACAGCCGACAAAACCGGTTTGCCCTGCCCTGATGGAGGTACCGGCTACTCGCCTCATGGGTGAGTGTAAATCCATCATGTTAAGACTCTTGCGTCTCCACGAGCCATCTGATTGGTTGATTTTATAGTGTGGTTAGAGGCGCGTCTGAAACTTTGAATGGAAATCATTCATGATGAAAATTAGGAGAATTTTATAAAAGGTTAGAGCTAGGGTATATGTAAGGTGCTCCGAGCGATCTATATTCAAGCGCAGGAAAATTTATGTGAAATTTTTTTTCGTCTATTGTTATCACCCGGTGTGTTTGTGGCTGGCTCCAAGGTGAAAGTAATAAGCTTCAACCACTGTAGTACATTATGTCTTATTTCTGCTGGAAATCCACGTAAATGCGATAATCGCCTAAGCTCTTCGTATCTCTCCTTTTTAGCTCTCGTCGGTTTTTCATTGTATTCGTTGTAAGCTACGTTCTCTTACGTTATTGCGTCGATACGATCATTATCGATACAATCACGATACGTTTCTGTTGGCATTTGAATCCTCTTCATGATTTCATATGCTGTCGTTCTGATACCATCTTTTAGTTGTGTCCACCCTTGATCGATAGTTGTCCCTTCGTTCGTTAGAAAAACTTCGGGACGTCTTTGCAGCGCTTACTTAGAAGTTAACGCGAAAGTCTCGTCAACTAGTTTTGGTTGAAAGTGCGGCCATCAGGAAATTATCTTATTATTTTATGAATATTTCGATGAGAGAAGCATGTCGAGTTTTCAATTAAGTCTTAGCAAGTAGCGAAGTCGATTGGTCGTTGGACAATGTCATTGTTGGTATCAATTGTTTTCTCACGTCCAACTTACGTATTGAAATAAGTGCTGCGACATCGACATCAATGTTTCTAAAACATCGATGTTTTGCAAAACCATCGGGTACTTTTAACATCGATGTTTTTCAAACATCAGTTTTTATAAAAACATCTTTATCGATGTTTCAGGCACATCAATTTTTATTTTGCTCCTCAAACCAATCTCTTAGCAAAAATTCTACCGAGGTTTTATAAAAGCATCGAACTTTGTTAGAAAAAGGTAAACAAAAGAGGTAAAACAGAGATGAGACCAAATGAAACGAAACTAATAAGCAGGCAAAGTTTCTGATAATACATGTGATGAAATTCGTTTGCGTCGCAATCAATTCTATTTGACTTGACGTTTGAAGATTTTCTTGCTTCTTTCATTTGTTTGGCTACGTAGATGATAAAACATTTTATAAAATGTACTAAAAGTTGTCGGGTCTAACAAAAAGTGATGATATTCACAGAGTCGGCTTTCTTTCTATTAAATATTTCCACTTACGTTTGTATACAAATTTGTGATATTCATTTTCTTAAGAAACTCAACAATCGCTCGTCGTATGGCAAAATGATTTTGTGCAAAGACTACTTTTTGGTTGCTTTTAATCTGGAAAATTTGGAGGGTAATATTTCTCCAAGCTATTGTCGGGTTTCTTGAGAAAATTAATATCACAAATTTGTATACGTAAGTAGAAATATTTAATAGAAAGAAAGCCGACTCTGTGAATATCATCACTTTTTGTTGGACCCGACAACTTTTTTGACATTTTTTAAAATGTTTTTTTTTTTGATATAATTTCTTTTTGTTGCCCTCTTAACTACTGCGATTAAAAAGTTCAAATATACATATTTACTTGGCAGAAGCACATTCTACGAACTGCGCAGCGGGATATGTTAATACAGTCATATTTGCCGGTCTAAATATAAAATTTTTAATGAACTTAAATGAACTTTAATGAACTTAAATATATGAAATTTAGAAAATTTCAAAATTAAACAAAATTACTTTAACTTTTGGAACTGCCCAAATGTGATGATTTCGTTAATATCTAAAAACCATGATCTCATAATCGAGATAACAAACCGATTCAATGGAAACTTTGGACTGAAGGAATAAGTCATTGCGACTGTAATTGTTTCATTGTCTGCATCGAAAAGAAACCGCTTTGAAATGAATTAACTAAAACCAAATTTAAATTAATTTACATATACAATTACATTTGTCCTTGGCAATCGAACAATGTCTCTCAATGTCCCTCGTGCCATATGCTCTAAATCCCTATCCCAGGACTGAATTTGAGGAAAAACCAAAAACAGGAATTATTTTCAAAACACTATTCCACAAATACTGTTACCTTGGTATTGCAATCTTGTAATGAACAGCAAACTTGTTTTGAATTCCGTTATGACCATTGACCAGCACCGATTTTCTTCGATTAATCATTCTTATGAGACAATTTTTTATTCCTGGATTTAGCTATCGAGGAAATTGTTCTTCAAAACCAAATTACATCAAATGCTGCATAGAGAAACAAACATTTCAACTTACATACTAACAAATCAAATGTAGACTACCATCCTCGCACGTATTATATAAAGAAAGATCGCTTAACTCTTTCCGAATTAAAACAAATTAATATCCTTCGAAATTTCGAATAACACATAACAATAATATTGCAACTTTAAAAATTGTGGACATTTTTAAATACTTTATGAATAGCTTTTCAATTGACTTTTGAAAATTGACGTTGACGTATGTTCTGCATAAGTCTCGACTACTGTGAGGTAAGCTTAAAGCTTAATTGTCGGAATAATCGAAAAAACTGATTAACTGAAGAATTTAAAACTAAAAATCATCGAGCTTTTTTTCCAGTTTTTTGAATGTATTAATTATTATTTTGAATATTTCATTAAAATATTTATTGGTCTACAACTTAATAATGAGACTTTTTTTAGAGATGGCAACACCGATTAACCAATGGTAGTCCATCTTTGACATACATACCATTTGAAGTTTGTATTCATAAGCTGTCAATGTCAGTATAAACATTTCGTGTTGATTGTTGACAACGTATTTTACCGGACCATGGAAAGTTTCGAAAATTCACAAAAAACAACATTTGCGGGAAGTTTTACTTGGACATTATTTTGCTAAGAAGACTGCAGCTCAGAGTCATAAATTGCTCGTGGAAGTTTACGGTGACGATGCTTTTTCGCGTGCACAGTGTTTTCGGTGGTTTCATCGGTTCAAAAATGATAATTTCGACATTACCGACGAAGAGCGACCTGGCCAGCCAAAAAAGTTTGAAGACGAAGAATTGACGAAATTACTCGAAGAAGATTCGTGCCACACTCAAAAAGAGTTGGCAATTTCGTTGGAAGTGACTCAGCAAGCCATATCGAAGCGGTTAAAATCACTGGGAATGATCCAAAAGCAAGGCCACTGGGTTCCGTACGAGTTGAAGCCAAGAGATGTTGAGAGGCGCTTTTGCATGTGCGAACAACTGCTTCAAAGGCAAAGACGGAAGGGTTTTTTGCATCGTATTGTGACCGGTGATGAAAAGTGGATTCATTATGATAACCCAAAGCGAAAGAAATCATGGGGACCGCCCGGGCACCAATCAACATCGACCGCGAAGCCAAATATTCATGGTTCCAAGCTTATGCTCTGCATTTGGTGGGACCAGATCGGTGTTCTTTATTATGAGCTGCTAAACCCGAATGAAACCATTGACGGGCAGCGCTATCGACTGCAATTGATGCGTTTGAGTCGAGCATTGCGTGAAAAACGGCAACAATTTGCTGAAAGGCACGACAAAATAATTCTTCAGCATGACAATGCTCGCCCTCATGTTGCGCAAGTCGTGAAAACGTACCTGGAAACAACCAAATGGGAAGTGCTACCCCACCCGCCGTATAGCCCTGACATTGCTCCATCCGATTACTATTTGTTCGCTTCGATGACTCATGCGTTGGCTGATCAGCACTTCACTTCATATGAGGATACTAAGAACTGGCTCGATTCATGGATAGCCTCGAAACCCCAAGATTTTTTTCGCGACGGAATTCGTAGACTTCCTGAAAGATGGGAGAAAGTTATCGCTGCTGATGGCCAATATTTTGAATAATTTAGTTATATGAATAAATCTATGAACAAATGCCCAAAATTCCAAAAAAAGTCTCATTATTAAGTTGTAGACCAATACATATTTTAATGAAATGTATGGCGTGTCCGTGTGGGATCCGTACAGTAAAGTACGTAGTCGGTGCTGGGGGTTTTGAACCCTACACGCACATTCGACCAAACGTCCTGATCCTTTTATTACGTATTGTAATATATTATATTCTCGATAATGTGAACTTAATTGAAACCGACTGAAAAAGCATTCAATACTATCCGGCAATCCAAAATAAAATTTTTTTTCATACCTGCCTCTCCAGATTAGAATAGTATTTTTATTTTTCATTTTCAGAATTATTACAAATAGTTTTGGTTTACGAAAAATATAAATGGTTTTTGAGTTTAGGCTTAATGTACATAATATTGTTTTTTGAAATTTTATTATGGTATTCAATAAAAAACATACATATATACACCATATATTACACCATATATTTTTCGTCTCCAATAAAGTGAACACCTCCAAAATGTGAAATCAGACGGTTTCAATTAAGTTCACAATATCGAGATTATACTGTAGCAGAAATGAAATTATTTTCTTTAAAGAACCCTGTTTTTTTTTTTAAAATATAATAATAAAATGAAATATAAAATTATGATGAAATAGGTAATAAGGTGAATACTGTTAAATTTATTTTATGTGACGTTTCGGACTCGACTGAATTAATAAGATTATTTTGTTTTAACAATCGTGTTTTTACCTACCGTGATAAAACATCAATGTTTGAGGAACATCCAGGTTTTATTTCACACACCAATTTCATAGCTAAAAACTTTTTTTTTTTGCTTCTTCTCTAAAGTCTCACCTTAAATTCTAAAAACATCGATGTTTTTTTTTTCACCGATGTTTTATCAACATCGATGTTATAAAACATCGATGTTTTGAGGTCGATGTCGCAGCACTAATTGAAATCCCCTGTAAGAATCTTTATACCGTTGGAGGGCAATGAATATTATTTGTTTTAGGGTGTTGTAAAATACGTCCTTCACTCCGTCATCTTTTACACTATACAACATTTGTACTATGTGTACAATTATGTGTGTAGAATTCTTGGTTAACTTCATATTGTGTTATACATACATATGTATAACAAATACGTCAGTAGCTGCTGTTTCGGATAATTGTGGTATTTTTAATTTCATATAATAAACCAACTCAGAGCCAATGATGGAAAACTCAGTTATTATATAATATTAAATAACTTCTATATTAATTGGCTTTATAATTATTAAAAACTATTGAAATTCGTTCAATTTATATTAAGAATTAAAATAATTTTTTTTATATAATTGAAAGTAAAAATATTATGTTTGCATAATATATATACCTATATGATATATAGCGGAACAAAAAATTTGAATTTACTATTTACTTCTCGGAAATATAATTAAGTAGGTACATGCAAAATCTAATCGCATGTTTTCGCTAAATAAAAATTAACTCGGCTTATCACTATCAAACGAGCCTTTATCAAATGTGACGAGCACCAATAAACAGTACACATGATTGTATTTTATTGTCAACTTTCGAGATGAGGTTGCCTTGCAGCCTTCTTGATTTAGTAAGTTAAAAGGTTTGATTTGATTGTGACTTTAATACTCAAAGTAAAATAATACAATGAATACGCTTGTAGCTATTTTTGTATATGTTTCAATTATCGCCATTGCTTTGCCAATTGCGTTTTATTTCTGTTGGTGTTACTTGGCATATAGTAAAGGAGTAAAGTTTAACAAAAATAGAAGTGAACAAGGTTCTTACATATTGAAGTTATTAATAAAAAAATTTTCCGAGCACTGCAATGCTTAGAATAAAATAATTTCTAAGCTGTTTCAGTGGTTTGTTCCGTCTTTGGCTACATATCTGTTGACGTCACGAAGCCATAATAGCACTGCTATTTTACATACATATATACAACAAGCTTAAAACTGATATAACCCATCTAAATTGATCTCTTCCTGCATGATGCGGTTGTCAAAGTCAATATGGCTACATACGAGTATGTAATAGCACACTTTGCTGGTTTTGAATAAACCTTTTGAAAAAATGATTCGTCATAACGTCGTTATGCTACTAAAAGTTATGAAAACACAATACAAATACTGTAAAAGGGTTATTCCATCAAAAATCGCAAAAGTAATGACCTTACCGCCGACTCTTTTGAAAATTTTTTTGCTTGAAAGACTAGTAAAAAAAAAAATATAATTTCAATTTCTTTTTTTATCTCATTTTTTTTGTTAGTTATAGTATGTTAAAGATTTCTCAAAAATTGTGTCCAAGTCCTCTTTGAAAATTCATATCTCTGTTAGTTTTTATCATAGAATAATAAAAGTATATAACTTATTTTAAAGGAGAAGGTTGTCGCAAAATAAGAAAAATACAAATCAAATTTATCCTTAAATTTTTTCAAGGATAATGATTTTGTCCTTTATCCTTAAATATCTCAAAATACCGTTTTTTTCTATTTTTTTTATTTTTTTTATATTTTCTGTATTATACTGTTCTTCAAAACATATCAAAAATTCAACTTGGGATCGCAATGGGTTCGGGATAAAAAAAAATAGAAGAACATCAGTGCTTCTTAATTTACTTTATAGAAAAAGGGTCATTCCATCAAGAATCGCCAAAAGTGTAACCTTACCATCGCCGATTCTTTTGAAAATTGATCAACTCGAAGAATTAGTGAAAAAAAAATGTAATTTAAATTTTTTGTTTCTATCTCATTTTTTTTAGTGGTTATAGTATGTTAAAAATTTCGCATAAAAAGTGGCCAAGTCTTCTTTGAAAATTCATATCTCTCGTAATTTTAATCCTAAAATAATAAAGTATGGCTTATTTTAAAGATTTTTGCTTAAAAATTTCTGTAATACCTATAAAAAAATAAGAATAAAAATTATCCTTCAAAGTTTTTTTTCAAGAAAAAGGATTTTGTCCTTTATCCTTAAATGTCTCAAAATGGATTTTTTATAACTTATAGGTTATACTATTTTACACAACATACCAAAAACTTAACTTGGGATCTCAATGGCATCGGGATCAAAAAAATCGAAGAACATCAGTACTTCTCAATTATGTTATAACTGTAATTTTTCTATAACATAATTGAAAAGCACTGATGTTCTTCGATTTTTTTTTCTCTGATCCCCTTGAGATCAAGCTAATTTTTAGATGCGTTTTCAAAAACAGCGTAACCTACAAAATATAAAAGAATAAAAAAAACACATTTTGAGATATTCAAGGATAAAGGACCCAATCCCTTTTCTTAAAACAAAAAACTTTGAAGGATAATTTTTATTCGTATTTTTTTATAATACAGAAATTTTAAAACAAAAATCTTTAAATAAGCCATACTTTATTATTTTAAGATTAAAATTACGAGAGATATGAATTTTCAAAGAAGACTTGACCACTTTTTATGCGAAATCTTTAACATACTATAACTGCTAAAAAAATGAGATAGAAACAAAAAATTTAAACTAAATTTTTTTCACTAATTCTTCGAGTAGATAAATTTTCAAAAAAATCGGCGATGATAAGGTCACAAAATTGGCCTTGTTTTGGGATTTTTGATGGAATGACCCAAAACCGTTTAATTGCAACTTGATTTTTCCAAGACTTTCATTGCAATTATACGAGTTTATCGTTTAAGCGGTGCCCGTTTAAGTGCACTCATGATACTTTTAAACGGTGCCCGTATACGTACAACTACACTGTTCGTAAACGCAAACTTTTGTAATTTGTGTATTTGTTCCTATACCAACTAATAAACTTGGTCTTTTTAGTCCGTTTCTCTCATGGGTAGTCCTATCACTAAACGCCAAAAACTAATTGGTTGAAAATTTGTGTTCTTGAAGAATTAGTGAAAAAACCTACTGCAGTCACAATCGTATCGTATGATACTCTAGATCAGGGGTCGGCAACCTGCGGCTCTTTCGATGTCAAGTTGCGGCTTCCCAGTTCCATGCGCAAATATTAATAATTATAAAATGTTATTTTCAAAATTCCTTAAAGGAATATTAAACTGCCAAAAAATTTACTGCTAACATGACAAAAACAGTGAGAATAGGTTGAGTAGAAAAGGACAGCTGACAGCCGCTTCGGCACCAGAGCCCGCCCCACAGCCGTGCTGTGGCCAGCCCCGTGGCGAGGGCTCAATGCCGGCGACTGCCGCCGTCACTGTGCAGCAAGTTCACAGAACTCAAGAGCAAGTTAGAAGAGTTGCAGGTCCAGAAAAGCATGCACCTCACGCTGCACAAGTGGACAGCTCTAAAAGAAATGTCGCGAGTTGAGGCACTAATATTGGGTTTGAGAAAACATTTCGTGGCGTTTTTTCCCAATAAATGGCGTCAATTGCAAATAACTCAGAAAACACAGATCGAATCGACATCGTATCATAGCGTATGGAAATTTCATAGTTCGAGTGTTACTGGGAGTGTAGAAACATTGAAATTGAACTAAAATTTGTTTGAATTTTAAAATGGAGAAAAGTAATGAAAAATGTCGCTATATTTTGTAAAATTGTTATGACAAATGGAAGAACGCTGCGTAGTCTGGGTGGCTTAGTGGCTAGAGCACTTGCTTTCTGTGCACCTGGTACCAGGTTTGAATCTGCTTGGCAACAAGTAATTTTCGAAAATGGGATTAGGTGCCGGACTAGTTCTCAAAGCTATAAATGAGTATATGACTTAAAATCGGGATAATAATCACGGACGAGCGTATAGCTGATCACTGCTGTGCTGTGTACGGTAAAGATACGTTATCAAAATCTGTTACGCGGAAATGGTTCGATCGCTTTCGTTCTGGTAATTTTGATGTGAAAGATAAGTCACGCTCTGGTCGTCAATCGCAGAAAAAGCTGATGAAATTCTTGGAAAAATCCAGCAAAATAAGCATATATGTAGTGTTGATATTGCTATTGACCTCGGTATTGATCACAAAACGGTTTTGAACCATTTAAACAAAGCTGGCTACGAAAAGAATGATGGTGAGCAGTTACAAGCGTTCGCAAAGCCAGAGTTGACGCCGAATAAGGTGACGCTGTGTATGGTGAAACTGGAATAGAATCGTTCATCACGAGCTACTTCCAACTGGTCAAACGATTGATTCACAAATCTATTGTTATCAACTAGAAAGATTACGCCAGCCAATTGAAAGAAAGGAACTCGAATTGAATAATAGGAAAAGTTCTGTCTTCCATCTTGACAACGCCCGACCATACACTTCTTTGATGATCCGTAGAAAATTGCGAGATCTTGGTTGGGAAGTTTTGATGTATCCACCGTATAGTCCGGACATAGCCGGACCGGATTAGCACTTCTTCCGATCTCTGCAGAACTCACTGAATGGAGTGAAGTGCTTTCAAGAGAAACCTGTGAAAACCACTCGATTCAGTTTTTCAACCAGAAACCACAGAAGTTCTTCAATCAATCAATATTTATTAGTTTAGCTTATCCACTTATGTTTAACATCTTATAAATTATGATTTAGAGAACAGATAATTCAATATCTTAACAGCTAAATTAAACCTAGTTAGTCTGGGCGCAACTTTATTATTTTTCCGGCAGAAGTTCGGAACGTGTTTAATTCGGGTATGCGGTGTATGTTACTATGTGACTGAAAATCTAACAAAAAGTTCGGGAAATGGTTAGAATAGAGTGTAATATATGAGTTATATAAGGGTCATATTCCGGGATGCGGTCTAGAGGTTGGAAAAGAAAAAAACTTAAAAATAGGTGATTATTAAAAAAACCTGGGGAAGTGAAAAGATATTATTTGAGATATGGTAGAATTTATGAAAAAATATACAACCGCTTTACACCCTCTTAGGGGTCGAATTTCAAAAAATCTTGAAAACACATTCTAGGTATTCATATGAAGAATCCGTGGAATAAAAATGAATTCAATATTTGGAAAGATCTAGTAGATATGACGAAAATCGTGAAAATATATGCATTTTATATTTACTGAAATTTTTTTCTGCCCCCCCCCCCCCTTTTCTGAATCCCAATGAATATAGAAATTTTTTTTTGTCAGAATTACTTTTCTAGTTCATTTACATATACGTACCGAGTTTCAACTTTCTAGCATAAGCCGTTCAAAAGTTAGGAAAAACACCCCCCACCCTCGCACCATGCTACCCCTAAAAAAAATTTTATTTTTCCACTATGCCACTAGTATAGTTCTATCTAAATACGAAGTTTAAGGTTTATATCATTACAAGTTCTTAAGATATAAGCATCGGAACTTTTTCCTTCTCACCCTTCCCCACTCTCACCCTCTACACCCCTATCTTTAAATTTATTTTTCCCTACTAGGGTTCTATTGGGCCTACTTCTAGTTAAAATTTGAACCATCTATCTTACACTGTTATTGAGATATGAAAAGTGATAATTTAAAAAAATTCTTATCCCCCCCCACTACTATGCTCCCCCGCCCCCTTCAAAGATTTTACTTTGAGCAATCTTTATTTATCAAGCTTTATACCCAAACCGAATTTTGTTTTTCTGGTGCAATTCGTTTGTGAGATATCGTAATCTTTACTATTTCAACCCCCACCCCCGCATCCCACCACCCCCACCAAAAAATTTTGTTTCAATCTACTCTCCTAGTATAACTGCAGATATCTGTTAAGTTTTAATTGCTTGCCGTTAACGGTTTAAGAATTATGGATTTTAGAATGTGTCGATCTCGGCATTTTTGCGTTTCGGACGCATTATTCCACCTCCACTCTCACACCCCTTCACCCATATCAGCAATTTTTTTGCAAATGGGTCCACTATCAAAGCTCTATAGAAATTCCAAGTTTCAGCTTCCTACCATAAGCGGTTGCTGAGATCTAGAAACCAAACTTTTTCGTCTAAAACGCTTCCCCCACCTTCCCCCTCGCACCCTCACCCCTGAAAAAATTCTCACTTCAAGAGGTCTACCATGTCTATTCAGAAAAAAAAATCAATTTAATAGCTTATAGGGTTTGGGAACTATAATTCCTCAAACGAGTTTGCGTATGGCGTACGGCGCACAGACGGACTGAAAATTTTTATTGCTTTTTTGGCGTTTATTAGTCATAAAACGTATAAAAAAAAAATTTCAGGGTTGCAAATTTTTTTTTTTTAAAAGTCGATAGCAATACTTTATTATTAAAATAATAAAGTGAATGTGTACAAAAAACCTTGTATAGTGGTCTTAAACCTAACTTACTATCTAACTTAAATTAAAGAAAAATCAAAAGAAAAAGTAAAATAGTAAATTAAAACTTAATAATAATATTTGACTCCAGAACTTGCCTAGTAGGGGAAGTTCTTCATCGATGGTATCATGGCTCTACACGAAAAATGGCGAAAGATTGTCGATAATGAAGGAGCATATTTGGTTTAAATAAATTTATTTCACACTATAAGAAAACAAGTTGAATTTTACTAAAAAAAACGCCACGAGCTTTTTTCCAAGACCCAATATTTGACGCATGGAATAGTTTTCCAGAGTGCTTCAGTGAGGTAAAGAAGTTGGCAATTGGAGTGTTGACGATCTTCGGGTCAACATATTCGTGCGAGCAAGCGTTCTCTTGCACGAATATAATAAAAAGTAAAGCAAGAAGCCAACTAACAAATAAAAATCAAGAGGTGTGCTTGAAACTGAAAAGAAGAAGGTATGAGCCAGATTTAACCAAACTTTCAAAAGGCATGCAAGGCCAATGCTCCCATTGATGTAACTATTGTATCTATCTATTATTCAATAATTACAGTTATATTAGGTATTTGTTTACTACTTTTATTATCCATTAGAGCTAGCTAAAATACTTTAACATGTTTTGTGTAAAACATTTGTGTGATTTTATATGAATAATTATTATTTCATCTATAAAGCTATTTATTTTAAATCAAAAACCAAATTTATATACCTAATCCTAATCAAATTCCAAAATATTGAATCAAAAATGTTAGTGGCTCTTTAAAAACTGAGAAATTTTGTAAATTGTAACTTTTGGCTCTTCCGTTACTAGCTTAATTGGGAAGGCCCTTACCAAATCATCTCCTGGGTAAATGATGTTGTTTACCTCATTAAGTTGCAAAAAAAAACTAGAATTACAAGTTGTACTCCTCAATAGACGGTCGAAGTTCCGTTTCATCACTGACAAAGGAAACGACTCTATTCGGGGCGAGCTGGGGTCTATCCAATGTTCAGCTACAGCTGCTACGATAGCAGCTATAGCCAGGGTTGCCAGACGATTTAAAAAAATTGCGCTAAAGGTCTTTTAAAAAATCGCCAAATTACGCCATGATGAAAAAATATCAATTTTGTAGTGAAAATAAACTTAAATATATTCAATATAAAAATAACATCACAAAAAACAACAAATTAAGTAAACAAAAAGAAAAATCTTTCACTGAAAACCCCCCACTTGAAAATGAAAATTAACCTTTTTTATGAATAGTTCATGTCCATTTAAACCAATTCCAATCGGTTTCTTGGCCTGAAATTAAAAGGTATTGCTATTTAAAAACTTAAAATTTATTAAAAAACTTGAAATTTTCTTACCATTTCATATCAAAATGGTAAGAAAATTTCAGGTCTTTAAATAGCGATATCTTTAGATTCAGCTCGAACGGGGAGAGTAACCGATTGGATTAGATTTAAATGGACATGAGCTATTCATAAAAAATGTCAAAAGCAAACCAAAACGACTGGTTGGATATTTCGAATTAAACAAGACATCGTTGATGCTATCATGAGTAAAAACACTCAAATAAGAACATTTTATCTAAAAATTTCGTGGAAAGTTTTTAAATCTATAAATATATATATAAAAATCTATATAGGTATATAAAATGTAAAAATGTTTGTCTACTGTAAATCTTTATATATAAAAATCTATATAGGTATATAAAATGTAAAAATGTTTGTCTGTCTGTTTGTCTGTTTGTCCGGTATAGCCTCCTAAACCACTTATACGATTGCGATGAAATTTTGGTGGTTTGTTGAGGGTACCCCAGCGATGGTTAATGCGTTAGAAAAATCATTTAACAGTTGGTGGTTCGCGAGTTACTTCAACATTTGAGTCTTTTGCATATGATTTAGCGGCAGTATGTTTGTTTTCGGTGTATTAGTTACTATGGATGGCGGATAGAAAATATTGGATGAAGTATGGAGGATGGTGGATATAGAATGGAAGATGGTTTGTGCGTTAAAAAAATCATATAACAGTTGTTGGTTCGCGAGTTATTTCAAAATTTCATCTTTTACGTAGGATTTAGCGGCAGATTGTTCGTTTTCGGTGTATTAGTTACGCGTTCCTGTACTAAATGGTAAAGTTGGACTACGGATGGTGGATAGTGGATAGTAGGTGGAAGATGAAGGATGCTGGATAGAGGATGGATGATGGAGGTTGGTTGATGGGGGATAGAAGATGGGGGATAGAGGATGGTGGATGAAGTATGGAGGATGGTGGATAGAGAATGGAGGATGTTGGATGGGGGATGGAGATTGTAGATGGAGGATGTAAGATGATGAGGGATGGAAGATGGTGGATGGTAGATAGAGGTTGATGGATAGAGGATGGTGGTTAAAGAATGGTGGATGTTGGATGGAGAATGGGGGATGGGGATTGTAGATGGAAGGTGTTAGGATGAAGGATGGAAGATGGTGGATAGAAGATGGAGGATGGTGGATAGAAGATGGAGGATGGTGGATAGAGAATGAAGGATGGTGGATGTAGGATTGTGGATGTAGGATTGAGGATGGAGGATGGAGGATTGTAGATGGAGGATGTTAGATGATGGATAGAGGATGGGGGATGGAAAATGGAAGATGGAGGATAGGGGATGGTGGATATTGGATGGAAGATGGAGGATATGGGATGGTGGATATAGGATGGAAGATGAAGGATGAAGGATAGAGGATGGAGAAACAGGACTAATGGACCGATGGTAGAGACGGGAGTAACAGAAGCGATAGAACACCATGAGCATAGCGAGCGTAGTTGCGGTACGCGGCTAGTATTTAATAAAATTCTAACATTGACCTAAAATTTTTACTCGATCAAAATGTAAGAATTGCGCCATGTTTTGCGCCGCCGCATTCATGATAAAATTGAGCGCCAAGCTATAACAAAAAAGCGCCAGTCTGGCGCGAAAGCGCCAAATCTGGTAACCCTGGCTATAGCAGATTTTTTGTGTCCAATACAACCAAAAGCTGCTTTCTCGTGCTTGCTATTTGACAGATATTCTGTTCAGTGATTTTGTAGTGCACCCTACAATATAATAATACTCGAATTATTATAATGAATTAAATTAATAATATCACTATTTCGAATTGACATTGCTACGCATTTTGATCACGACCTGTACCTTTTTTTACTTTTGACGCACACTGTATATATATAAAGGGTTTTCCAATAAGGACTTGACAACTTTTTTTTCAAAATAATATAATTTAATTTGCAGACGTTGTTCCTTCGTGTACTTTACCATGATAAAAATGTTAAGTTTATTGAATAAATTGACAGTGACAGTTCGATGATTAGTGAAAGGGTGCGTTCACAAATTGAATTCAAAGTTGTCAAGTCCTTATTGGAAAACCCTTTATTATACCGAAATGCCAGGTACATAATGTTTCATATTTAGTAACTGTATTATATTTACTTTTGTTCCAACATGCAACGAAATAAATTTAGTCTCGTTCACTTTTTCGAGAACCATTTAATCATCAACAGCTCTGCAGTTTTCAATAATAAATTCAACGATTAGAGTCAAATTAAGGAAGAAGACCCTAACAGTGGTACTGTAGTGCACCCTACAATATAATAATACTCGAATTATTACAATGAATTAAATTAATAATAAAACTATTTCGAATTGTCATTGTTACGCATTTTTATCATAACCTGTACCTTTTTTAATTTAACCGTTGGATTACGGTACTTTGGGACACTGTAATGGCACTGTAGTGGCACATGCTGTGGTGCGTAAAAACAAAATTTCGAAACAAAAACTATCGCACTTTTTACGAAAATTTTTGTATTTCCGAATAATATTTGTTTCACTCTTTAGAATCCTCACTTGCAACGTACCACGATGCTTGTATGGCAATAATTTTTGCGATATGTGCACTGTCTGTATAATGATGATTTTTTTTTTTATTATCATTTTTTATCTTTGTAGTATACGTGGCAGCACCGAAAGCTGAATAAAAAAGGAAATTAATTTGTATGTGGCAAGGCCTGTCTTGTCGTTCTTCCGGGCTGTCATTGTCAAGATGTGTGTGAATAAAAAGCACGTTGTGCAATTTTAGAAAAGAAATCGTGCGAAGTCTTTTTCAATCCTTTTACGAAGATACATAACACTTTAGTTCCTTTTTTTTTTTTTTTATTATTATCAAAATCATTTTATACTTTTATAACCGTTTCACTAGAGAGGGGGTACTGTAGTGCACCCTACAATATAATAATACTCGAATTATTACAATGAATTAAATTAATAATATCACTATTTCGAATTGTCATTGTTACGCATTTTCATCACGACCTGTACCTTTTTTTACTTTTGACGCACACTGTATATTTATATTATACTGAAATGCCAGGTACATAATGTTTCATATTTAGTAACTGTATTATATTTACTTTTGTTCCAACATGCAAAGAAATAAATTTAGTCTCGTTCACTTGTTCGTGAACCATTTAACCATCAACAGCTCTGCAGTTTTCAATAATAAATTCAACGATTAGAGTCAAATTATGGGGAGCAATCCCTTTACAGCTTTAAAATTTTTAGAAATTTTTTTTTCACATATTTCGAAAGAATAAAGCGTAACGAATGTTGTGTACGAAATAGAGTCAGTTTGGCTTGAAAGTATGGCTTGTGCGGTTGAATTTCGAAACTAAAATACCAAACTATCCTAAAGAAACGCGATTTAATATAGTTCGAAAATGTTCTAAAAAAGGATATATCACGGGAATGAATTTACAGATTTATGCTGGAGGAATACAAGTGAAGGTGTGAGTGAGTTAGAAATTGATGGTTTCTTATAAGCGCCTGGAATCGCTGATTCGGTAAGTCACTAAAAGTTATAGTTTTCTTGTATTAAAACTTTAAACGTGATTATCTCGAAACTGAATCTTCAAAAACTGCTCCTATTGTAGCTCAAAAAGTTATGGATCGATTTGGCTAATTTTTTTGGAGCTCTCTGTCTACATATATATCGGAAAGATATACCTAAAGTTTTGGGGATATCGCGTAAATAAACCACTATTTTGGGGTTAAAACTATCAAAAAAATAGTCGAAAAATGAATATTTGATTGAAAAGCCTCATATCTTTTTTGTTTTATATTTTTTTTATAATTTTTTAGGTATATCCTTCCCATTCATCGGTTAGTATTCCAAAAATATTTTAGTTTTCAGTTTAAGATCAATAGAAAAAATATAACAAATGGAGCAGTTTTCGATATCACGCAAAAGACGCCTAAAGGAATACCCTATAACGCCGCCATTTTGTTTTGTAACAAAAAAAAATTGTTCTTAACACTTAAAAGTTCTAATAATATCATGTCAAAATTTTAAAATGATGCGATTATTTTATCACCATAAAAAAAATTCATGAAAAATGGCTCATTTTCGGGCGTCTAAAGGGATTGCTCCCCTTCAGGAAGAAGACTCTAACAATTTTACGACCAATTATTGGCGCAACAGGCACAATGCGAGTTTGCCATGAGCAAATCGGACTTTGCCACTTACCGTGACCAAATCGGACTTTGCCACCAAAATGATAAAGCCGGAACAATTGTGTCAAGCATAGCCAAGCGCGATATTGAAGCGAGCAAAGAGGATTTTACTCTCTCACGTTTTAGGGCGTTAAAATTAATAAGGTTCTTGAAATTGGCAAAAAAAAACTTACAGAATTTTCTTCGTTGTCCTTTGAGCCATCTGACTCTTCATTGTCTTTATCCGCTTTAATTTTAGCTTCTTTGCCGTCCTGAGGCACTACTGGCTCCTCACTTTCCACTTGTAAATTATTTATTGAAACTCAATTCACAATTCAAAAAATAATAAAGTGAAAATTAAATGCTGCGGCCGGCACTAATTTTTCGTCATAAATGACATGAATGTCACGTCGCTTACACATGTATGTGTTAATCAGCTGTTGTAAGCTATTAAAGCTGCTTTTTGCTTATCAACTATTTTGCTTTTGTTATTATCAAATCTTCAGTTATTAAAAAATTTGTTGAAATCGTTAATTATAACATTTTCAAGAATTTTATAATATAAATATATAAACATTTAAGTTTTTCAAAAATGACTGTCCCTCCACATCCGAACTTCACCTCCCCTCTCAAAAGTTTTACATATTGTAGACTCCGATAGTAATTCTATATACAGAAACCAAATTTTATCTTCCTGAGATAATTGAGTCCAAAGGTATTGTAGTTCAAAATTTTTAATAAAAAAAGTGCAATTTTATTATTTCTTAAAATGTGTATGCAAACTGGTAAGGGGCTGGTTGCAAATTTCGAGCTCCCATACATTTTGTATGTCGAAACACGTTATCTTTCGGTACCTACCTGAATCTCAGCTTCCACTTAACTCACAACAGTAAAATTTTTTACACTTTTTGTTTAGTGTATTTAAAAGCCTAGTACGTACAGTTACTCACATAATTATTCGGTCGAGACCAAAAACAATGTTTGGGGCAAAATTGTGACTGAAACGAGGAGGAAATAAAAAAAAAATTTCATTTGTTATTGTATGTACTATATACTGACGGAAATAAGTGTTTTTTTCAAAATATATATTACGCAAATATATGAAATAAATAAAAACAATTCAAAAAAATGAAATCTAACAACACATAATTATTGGGTCGAACGGATTTTTTGTACTTTTTTCAATTTAAACTGCTAAATTAATATTTGGTGGGATCTCCTTTCTTATTCAGTATCCACTAACATCTATTTCGCATTAATTCAATAAGTTTCTGGTTAGCTGATTCGAAGATTTCTGTCCATTCATCGTATGGAACCCTTTTCAACTCCGGTGTACTGCTAATTGGGTGAATCCTGCTTCTATCATCAAGCTCCTCCTGAAGATGTCTTCTGGGAGCAGATTGGTGGAAGGTGGAAGAGTGGTGGTCGGTTTTTTCCACTTTGTGACACTTGTAGTGTAGGAATTCTCGAATGATCTGTACCGAATGTCTAGAATCTTATCTTGATAGAATTGAAATGTTTCTAGAATTCACATTTCCCCTTAAGAAGTTTTCCATTTATTTCTTGAAAATGTGTAGCAATACATTTTTGGTTATAATGCCATCAATAAAAACCATGTTTTCATTTGCTGAGAACGATATACAGCCCAAACCATAACCTACTGATCTCACAAAGAAAAAAATTTTAAGCGGCGTCAATAAGAAGACATGATGGAGTTTAGTGAACTCCATCTAAAAAAGAATCAAAACTTTTGGAATCAGGAGATTTTTACAGATGAGAGTAGTTTTAATGTTTTCGGGTCACCATTGTGCTGCGCAAGACTAATGTTGAACTAAATAAAGAAAATCCTCTCATATGACTGTTTAGCATAGCGTGGGATTAGTAATGGTCATTCGAGAATTCCTACACTACAAGTGTCACAAAGTGGAAAAAACCGACCACCACTCTTCCACCTTCCACCAATCTGCTCCCAGAAGACATCTTCAGGAGGAGCTTGATGATAGAAGCAGGATTCACCCAATTAGCAGTACACCGGAGTTGAAAAGGGTTCCATAAGATGAATGGACAGAAATCTTCGAATCAGCTAACCAGAAACTTATTGAATTAATGCGAAATAGATGTAAGTGGATCCTGAATAAGAAAGGAGATCCCACCAAATATTAATTTAGCAGTTTAAATTGAAAAAAGTACAAAAAATTCGTTCGACCCAATAATTAAGTGATGTTAGATTTCATTTTTTACTTTATTAGTAATAATACAGTATTGTTATTGATTTTCAAAAAAAAAAAATTTGCTACCCTCAAAATTTTTTTGTGTACATTTCATGACTAGTAGACACGAAAAAAGCAATAAAAATTTTCACTCCGTCTGTCCGCCGTACGCCGTACGTCGACCGCCAAAATCCTTTGAAGGCTCGTAGCTCTCAAACCAGTGGAGCTATTAAATTAAAAAATTTTCTAGGAATAGACTGGGTAGACCCCTTGAATTGACATTATTTTCAGGGGTGGGGGTGTGAGGGGGAAGGTGGGGGAAGCGTTTTAGACGAAAAATTTTGGTTTCTAGATCTCAGCAACCGCTTATGTTAGGAGACTGAAACTTAGAATTTCTATAGAGCTTTGATAGTGGACCCATTTGCAAAAAAAAATGATGATATGGGTGAAGGGGTGTGGGAGTGGAGGGGGAAGCAATGCGTCCGAAACGCAAAAAAGTGGAGATCGACACATTTTAAAATCTATATCTCCTAAACCGTTAATAGCAAGCAATTTAAACTTAACAAATATCTGTAGTTATACTAGGAGAGTAGATTGAAACAAAATTTTTGGGTGGGGGAAGTGGCGTACGGGGGTGGGGGTTGAAATAGTAAAGATTACGATATCTCACAAACCAGTGGCACCAGAAAAACAAAATTCGGTTTGGATATAAAGCTTGATAAATAAAGATTGCTCAAAGTAAAATCTTTGAAGGGGGCGGGGGAGTACGTAAGTGGAGGGGATAAGAATTTTTCAAATATAACACGTTTCATATCTCAATAACAGTGTAAGATGGATGCCTCAAATTTTTACCAGAAGTAGGCCTAATAAAACCCTAGTAGGAAAAAAAAGTTTGGGGGTGTGGGTGTAGAGGGTGAGGGTGGGGAAGGGTGAGAAAGAAAAAGTTCCGATGCTTATATCTTAAGAATCTATATTGATAGGAAGCTGAAACTTGGTATTTAGATAGAACTATAGTAGTGGCATGGTGGAAAAATAATTTTTTTTTTAAGGGTAGTATGGTACGGTGGTGGGGGGTGTTTTTCCTAACTTCAGAACGGCTTATGCTAGGAAGTTGAAACTCGTTACGTATATGTAAATTAACTAGAAAAGTAATTCTAATAAAAAAAATTTCGAATATTCATTGGCGTTCAGAAGGGGGGGGGGGCAAAAAAAAATGATCAGTATATATAAAATGCATATATATTCACGATTTTCGTCATATCTACTAGGTCTTTCGAAAAATTGAATTCATTTTTATTCTACGGATTCTTCATATGAATACCTAGAATGTGTTTTCAAGATTTTTTGAAATTCGACCCCTAAGAGGGTGTAAACTGGTTGTATACTTTTTCATGAATTCCACCATGTTTCTCAGGTTTGATCAGATATCGAATATCTGTTCACTTCCCCAGGCTTGTTTAATAATCACCTATTTTTAAGTTTTTTATTTTTCAACCTCTAGACCGCATCCCGGAATATGACCCAATTATTTAATTCATATGTTACACCCTTTTCTAACCGCTTCCCGAAATTTTTGTTAGGTTTTCAGTCACATAGTAACATACACCGCATCCCCGAATTGAACGCGTTCTGAACTTTTACCGGAAAAATAATAAAGTTGCGCCCAGACTGTTGGCAGATTTTTTGAATTGTTTTTATTTATTTCATATATTTGCGTAATATATATTTTGAAAAAAAAAAACACTTATTTCCGTCTGTATATAGTACATACAATATCAAGTGAAATTTTTTTTTTATTTCCTCCTCGTTTCAGTCACAATTTTGCCCCAAACATTGTTTTTGGTCTCGACCCAATAATTATGTGAGTATCTTAAGTAAATTAAAAAAATTTCGATAAAAGTGGAGATATTTAAGAAAAAGGGATTGAAAATTTTTTTTTTAACATTTTTCTTCATTCATATTGGAAAAAATGAGTTTTTGATGAGATATTTTAATTTGCTCACGTATGAAGCAAGTCAATATTACCTCGAAAAAGTGAAAAAAAAAAATTAACCACACGTCGTAGGTTACTGAGAAACGTGTACAGAAAGTTGAAAAAGCATTACTTTTCAGGAGAGCCAATAAAGAAAACATATCTCGAAGTAACTTATTCGCCTTCCCCGACTTCAGAGCAAAATTTGAGGCACTTCCTGTTATCCCAAAAAGGTGCGGTCTTTTGTGTGATATGCAGAAAAATAGTGTAGAAAAATAATATGAAATGCAAAAAAAATTCTTTTATTTTTAACATTTTTTGCAACGAGGCCCTTAAGTGCCACAGCGGGTACCGACAGTCATATCTCCGTGTTAAGAGATCTCCATCAAAACTTAACATTAAGTTATAAATTAATAAAAGCTCTTGTGTTATTGACATTACAAGTGTTGAAATAAATCGGAACTACGGGCTGGTTTTTGTATCATGTCTGATTAGTAGATCACGTACATACATATGTATGCATTTATTTCCCTTTACTAGGCTTCAAGTTGAAAATTTAGTAAAGAATCAAATTGAAATAAAATTACTTAGCATAAAAGCAAATAACTATATTACTATCTATACTTCCATCTTTTATTCTATAATAATAGATATTTCTTTTTTTAAACTTAAAGCACCAGTAATAGTAACTTCCACGACAACAACGACCCCAGGTGGGTACCCAATTACTGTACAAAGTACTCCTGGCGGAGGCCTGCTGGCAACACCATATCCAACAACAATGCCAATGCCACAATCAGGACATATGATGGTAAATCCTCCATACTCAACACACGGAGGGTAAGCAATTTTTTTTTTTAAATTAATTGAACATTTTTAATTGATTCTGCTTTAGACCAATGCCACAACCATATTCTGCGCCTCGAGGGTAATGTTCTATATGATATTCTTAAAAAAATATATTCATAAAAAAAATTCATAACTTATAGGTATCCGTCCAGTCCGCCATATCCACCTGGAGGTGCACCTGGACAAATGAATCCTCCATCTTACGATCAAGTAGTTGGTTCGGATGCATTCCAAAAACAAGCTCCCTATAATCCAAACTATACGGGAAATTAGTGTTTCATTTATTTGCGTACGTAAATGCATAATTACTACCGCTTCTGTTCGTAGATTATATCTAATGTGTTATTCAACAAAAGGAAAAACGAAAAATATGTGATTTAAAGCACAAAACTGTATTTTATTAGTTTGTTTTATTACACTTTTACATAATTGAATTTTGTTGATTTTTGTTTCCGATAAACAACTTCTCACATAATGGTAAAATACCTAAATATATTTACAAATAATTTAATGGAGTATTTAAACGAATTAATTATAAAAAAATTTTAAATTTGGCTCCTTTTTGATACCAAAAAAAACAACAAATAAAACCATATGCTGTGTCTTCTGAAAAAAATATACTTGTTAGCTTTAATGAATTAGAAGCCATATGTATAAAAAATTCGTTGTAGTTACATATAATTCATACTTTGTTAAAAATATACATTTTTTAAACGATGAATATAGTATTTAATAAATACTATAAACTATATTTGCTTCATGATTAATGCGGTTATAACACTGAATATTTTTCGAGCTGCAGTAATAACCTATCATGCAACAAGAAGAACATCATTAAAAGAAAGAGTTATCACTCTTTCCGACGCTAGCGGCATCTAGTAAACGATCGCCATAAGCTCCGCCTGATTGCTCTGCAGTGGTCCGGAAGCGGAAGAAACTGCTAATATTAAGCATTTCTGAGAAAACCCCCACCTACCCCGCCTTTAGTTTTGGAGCCATCCGTATATATGTGGCCGGACTCCTCCGTTTGTACCAAATCCGTTCTCCATTCTTGACGGTTTGGGATGGCTGTTAGGAAATTTTTGTCGTGATCGTAACTGGGAGGAGTATACTATAGTCGGTGTTTTCAGGAATGTTGAAGTGGTTCAAGGTTGTTGAGTGGCCTGCACATATCTCAGTCCACTGTGTGGAGGCCCTAAGTCGAATGGCTGCACTGGCTGCCATTTTCTTGCTTAATTCGAACATTCAGAATCAGATACCATATAATATAAATGTATTCTGGAATTATGTAAACTAACTCAGAAAGAATAATATAGTGCCAACCAAAATGTTCCTAAATGATGTAGTTGCTAATGACACACAGAAGGTATTGCGGATCTGTTCGCTAAACATTTCTCATCTGTTTGTGAGGAATGTACTGTTACTGTATAATCTTGAAAATGTGAACAAGCATTTTTTAAATGTCTCTTGTAATGTGCACAGTGGTAATTTTTGCGCCTCTATAATATGAACATGGTTATCAATAAAGTAACTGTTGGAGAATTGTCCAACTTTCAAATCTACGCGCCTCACGTTCGCATACTTACACACACATACACATAACTACTGAAGTTGAATGTCAGTCGTCAGCCAGTATCCGATCGCGAAGCACGCGCTCTTTTTATTGTCGCCGTGTTTTCCTTTTATTTACTTTTAATTAAACTCGTATTCCGCTATGCCCTGGTACCCAGCAAAGTTGTACTCTACTCTGACAGCAAAGTACCTTGAGCACTTCACGGCAGCGCTTCACTAGTTGGGATTTGATAGCCTCCGATATCAGTGCCTTCAAAGTTGCTTGGCTATCAATGTAGATTGAGATATGCCTACCGCATATCCCACCCATCAACAAGATGTTAGCTGCCTGGAGCACCGCCATAATTTCAGCTTGGAATACACTGCAGGCAAAATTAGGTCTATAGTCGTCGAAAAAGCATTCTATCCGACAATCCAAAATAACAAAATTCTTAAGCCTGCCTCTCCAGAATAGAATAGTATTTCTCTTTATCATTTTCACAATTATTACAAATAGCTTTGGTTTTCGAAAAACATAAATGGATTTTTGTTTTAGGCTTAATATACATAATAATGTTTTTTGAAATTTCATTTTTTTTTTCAATAAAATGTATATATAAAGTCATCTACAGCATGTATTTTTGGTCTCCAATGAAGTGAACACCTCCAAAATGTGAAATCAGTCGGTTTCAATTAAGTTCACATTATCCAGATTATACTGTAATACTATGTTTACTAGTACCCATCAAAAACACAATATTCACATCAATGTATCCAAAATCGAATTATCTGAGGTACTGTATAGGCTGCAAAATCTTGATATTTCTAAGGGATCTGGTCCTCACAATATACCACCAATCTTTTTGAAAATGTGTTCTGATGTTCACGTTTATCCTATTTATAAGATTTATAATTTATCTTTAAGCTCGAGTTCATTTCCCTCTGATTGAAAATCCAGTTATCTTATTCCGGTTTTTAAATCTGGTAATAAAAATGATATAAAACTGGGCGCAACTTTATTATTTTTTCGGCAGAAGTTCGGAACGTGCTCAGTTCTGAGATGCGGCGTAGGTTACTATGTGACTGAAAACCTAACAAAAAGTTCGTGAAGTGGTTAGAATAGGGCGTAAAATATGAATCACATAATTTTGTCATATTCCGGGATGCAGTCTAGGGGCTGAAAAAGGAGAAAAACTTGTAAATAGGTGTTTATGAAACAAGTCCGTGGAAGTTAAAAGATATTCGATATCTGATCAGACCTGAGAGATATGAAAGAATTCATGAAAAAGTATACATCCACTTTACACCCCCTTAGGGGTCAATTTTCAAAAAATCTTAAAAACACTTTTTAGGTATTCAAATGAAGAATCCATAGAATAAAAATGAATTCAATATGTTGGAAGACCTAGTAGATATGACGAAAATCATGGAAAAATATGCATTCTATTTTCACTGATCATAATTTTTGCCCCCTTCTGAACGCCAGTGGATATACGAATTTTTTTTTTAACAAAATTTGCTTTTCTAATTGATTTACATAAACACCAAGTTTTAACTTTCTAGCATAAGCCGTTCTATAGTTAGGAAAAACACCCTCCACCCCGGTACCATAATACCCCTAAAAAAAAAAATATTTTTCCAACATGCCGCTACTATAGCTCTACCTAAATACCAAGTTTAAGGCTTATATCATTTCAGGTTCTTAAGATATAAACATCGCAACTTTTTCCTTTTCACCCTCACCCTATACACCAACATCCTCACATTAGTTTTCCCTATTAGGGTTCAATTAGCGCTACTTCTGGTAAAAATTTTAACCATCTATCTTACACTGTTCTGGAGATATGAAATGTGCTTTTTTTGAAAAATTCTTATCCCCTCCACTTCTATGCTCAACCTCCCACCTAAAATTTTTTACTTTGATCAGTTTTTATTTGTCGGCCTTTACACCCAAACCGAATTTTATTTCTCTGGTGCAATTGGTTTATGAGATATCGTAATCTAAAGTTTTTCACCCTCCCACCACCATACGCAACTGCCAACCCAAAATTTTTTTTTCAATCTGTTCTCCTAGTATAACTACAAATATTTTTTAAGTTTGAACAGTGTACCATTAACGGTTTAGGAGATATTGTAACGACTCAAATTCCGGGGTAGGCTTGTCGGGTGCCAGTGTCCGCTACAAAACATTTATTTCTTGATTTGACTTCACTTTATTCATAATTCAGTTTAATAAAATAGTAGGTTTGATAATTCACATTCCTTGCGTACGAATTCGGTCATGTGTTTCGTGTCGAATCTGCTACCGTCTTAGGTGCGCTGTCCGCTGTGGCTCGACTGTGTTGATCCTCTTGTCTGTCACTCTCGTCTCGCTCACTCCCGCCTGGGCTTCTTGTCTGACTCCGCGTCGCTGCTTATGCTCGAAACGCTGTTGTCCTTGACTGATACGCCGCTGCTCCGTCTGGTACAATGCTGCTGCCGTCTTGATCTTCGTTACTTCCGTCTCCTGTGTTGCTGCTTACGTCTGGGGCGACGCTGCCTTCATTTGATACGTTGCTGCTGTCGGTTTGGCCTTGCTGCGTGCGTCTTCTGACGCGACGTGACATTCGCAATACGGCCAAATATGTACATTAAGCCTAAACTCAAAAACCATTTATATTTTTCGAAAACCAAAACTATTTGTAATAATTCTGAAAATGATAAAAATGAAAAAAATTGTTATTTTGGATTGTCGGATAGTATTAAATGCTTTTTCAGTCGGTTTCAATTAAGTTCACATTATCGAGATTATACTATATCACAATCAGGACGTTCGGTTGAATGTGCGTGTCGGGTTCAAAACCCCAGCACCGACTACGTACTTTACTGTAGTCTGTACGGATCTCACACGGACATGCTGTGTACATGAGAGCTTTCTACAAGCTCGCCATACATTTCATTAAAATATGTACATTCAAAAAACTGGGAAAAAAAGCTCGAGGATTTTTAGTTTTAAATTCTTCAGTTAATCAGTTTTTTCGATTATTCCCACAATTAAGCTTTAAGCTTACCTCAAAATCACAGTAGTCGAGACTTATGCAGAACATATGTACGTCAACGTCAATTTTCAAAAGTCAATTGAAAAGCTATTCATAAAATATTTAAAAATGTCCACAATTTTTAAAGTTGCAATATTATTGTTATGTGTTATTCGAAATTTCGAAGGATATTAATTTGTTTTAATTCGGAAAGAGTTAAGCGATCTTTCTTTATATAATACGTGCGAGGATGGTAGTCTACATTTGATTTGTTAGTATGTAAGTTGAAATGTTTGTTTCTCTATCCAGCATTTGATGTAATTTGGTTTTGAAGAACAATTTCCTCGATAGCTAAATCCAGGAAGAAAAAATTATCTCATAAGAATGAGTAATCGAAGAAAATCGATGCTGATCAATGGTCACAACGAAATTCGAAACAAGTTTGCTGTTCGTTACAAGATTGCAAATATGTTACCTTGGTATTAGTGGAATAGTGTTTTGAAAATAATTCCTGTTTTTGGTTTTTCCTCAAATTCAGTCCTGGGATAGGAATTTAGAGCATATGGCACGAGGGTATCTAAGACATTGTTCGATTGCCAAGGACAAATGTAATTTTATATGTAAATTAATTTAAATTAGGTCTTAGTTAATTCATTTTAAAGCGGTTTCTTTTCGATGCAGACAATGAAACAATTACAGTCGCAATGACTCATTCCTTCAGTCCTAAGTTTCCATTAAATCGGTTTGTTATCTCGATTATGAGATCATGGTTTTTAGATATTAACGAAATCATCACATTTGGGCAGTTCCAAAAGTTGAAGTAATTTTGTTTAGTTTTGAATTTTCTAAATTTCATATATTTAAATTTTCGTTAAAATTTTTATATTTAGACCGAACTTTCCGGTTGTTGTTCCTGAGAAAATTTGTCTACAATATGCGCTATTAATGCGCGTTGTTACTCATGCAACGTTTCTATAATCTCTCTGAGCTGATTTGCTTCCATTTTTAATTATTTTCCGGAAATTTTTGGTAAAAAATAAAGTAAAATTTCTTACCTTATACAATTTTGATTATGTGCTTCTTGAAAAACCATCCACATTCGGGTCGATCAATTTGAAGTGTTTTTCCTTGAACTTCTTTTAATGATGCTTTTTCTTGTTTTTACTCGTCGCCAACTATTATAGCTATTATGTTTCTGATCCGCACAGCGATCTAGGAATCATAGTTCCGTTTAGAAAAGAATAAAACATGAGTCTTACCCCCAAGTCACAACGGCAACGCAATCAGAGGCAGACAAGCTGTCAAAAAGTTGAGCGCGGTGTATTTTCTTTGTGGTAGACACAACGAAAGTAGCCAAAGGCAGCCTTACGCAGTCATCCAGAAAAGTTCGCCAACTTTGAACTTTTTCGTTGCCCTTAATTAACCTCAAAATCGAGAAGTGACTTTTTTATCTTTACCACATCGTATGGTTACTTGATCTAACCGGAGTGAATTAAAATTTGTTTAAAAAGCTTTTTTAGTTGTTCGCTGCGTCGTATCCACGAATACGAACGCTTTTTGGAAAATTTGAAATTTATTTAAAACTCAAACTAACGCAGAGAGTGAATAGTTATGTGACTTGATGCTTTACTGAGTGCGTAAGGCTGCGCCGTGCTGCCTGATTCTACTTTGTATGTAACTCAAGCATTATGCTTTTGACATTATCCAGACAGAGCTATCAAAACGTACTTATTTTATTTTTTAGGGTTACCACAATAGATAATTTCATATATGTATGACCCGTTGTATTTGAAAGTGGAATAAGTCCATTTTGTCATACATTGGAATATTTAAGTTCTTGCGTTTGTAATAATTTAAAAATATTGGTATACGTTAATATAATTCGAGTGATGTATTCACACTATAAGCCTGTTAAATTTTATTATGCAATAATAATTATTAAAATATTTAAAGAAAGTAAACGATTTTTTTTAGCTCCAAATGGACTTATACCACTTTCAAAAATAACAATTTATAAGAAATAAAAGCAAAAGTGAACATAATCTCCATATTTTTATTGATGTTGACTTTATTAAAATTGAATTTTTAATGTAAAAAACAGTAATTAAAAATTTGACTTTTTTTTGTCCGATGGACTTATTCTACTTTCAAAAAAGACGGCTCATATCTTGAGACTAATCTAGAAAAAATGGCTACGAAACGGACAAAATTAACGATGTTTCATCGATCGCAAATAAAACGTATTATATTCGGTTGAGAAAGATAGCAAAGCTATCTATTAACTTAGCTACTGGAGGACGAGGTCTTTAAATCGAGACGGTTTGAGGTGAAGAATGTTCTATTTGCCTGCACTATCTACACCTTTTGCACTTTTTCCGTTCTTTTTACCGGTGTACCGTCACCGGTGGCTGTTCTTTTTGCCGGGTGTAGTGAAAAAGAGTACACTTTGCTGCACTCGGTTGGGAGCTGGTGTAAGTTCTTCTTCTTTACAATCTGTCAAATTTGAAAGCTGTATGCAGATAACATTGACTTTTTGAATTTAAGAAATCGCTGTTTTGACTGAAAACATGCAAGAATATTGAATGGCAATAAATTTTTATTGATAAAAGTGAAAAAATAAAGCAAATAAAAAAGTTCTGAATTTTAGCTGTCACTTTCATACACTAACCCGTTCTTTTTGCACGACCTGCACTCTACACTTTGAGTGTATTTTGACGTACAATTAAGGTGCAAGGAACACTAAAGTGTAACTTACACCGGGCAAAAGAAACAAACCTCAGGACTTGGAATCTCAAGGGAATCAGGGTCAAAAAAATGTAATATTAATAGCTGCATTACATTCACTTTGTATTTATAAATCAGCTTAAGGCTGCTTTTCAATCCCATTAAAATTCCCTAAATTTCCCAATTTTTGTATGACCCTGCACATTTCAGAGCTGAGGTTTACAGTTGTCCATATGACAATTCAAAGTGTCAAAAGTGTGTTATTTTTCTGTAGAGCGGTGACAACCATGGATGTATTATGGTGATTTCTTTTCTCAAAAAAAATGTGACCTGTAAAGATGCAAAATTATTGCAGTTCTGCCTTCTTTTTTGACAGTTCCGTCCGACAGGTCAATTTAAAATAGAACGCTTTCAGGTCAAAAAGCTATTATCAAAATTGAAATAAGTTTTCACTACACTCCGTATGATTTCTTATTACCGTATGATCCGTTGGACAGTTTAATTTATGCTTTTAAATCGTTTGCCGCTGTGTCGTAGGAATTTTTTTTCTTATTTTCATCGTTTCTTACGCACATTTGAGGTTAAAGGAGTTGCACCGCCGAAATTTTCGGGGCAAGAAATGCGAGTTTTCAGGTCAATTTTAGCCACGGACTCAAACCCCTTTTTCTAGCAGGTCAAAAAAAATTTGAGAATACAACAGCGGAACTGCTAGAACAAAAATTGAGGGCAGAAACGGGTCACATTTTTTTGCAGAAAAGAAATCACCATTAGTATAACTGGATCGGCTGTATTGCATAAAATTCCTATACGTGAGACTAATTCGTTTTCTGACAGTTGTTCCCATCTGTCAAAAAAAATTTTACGGGTTATGACAATCATTTCTGACAATTGTTTTCACCACAGCGTCGGACCAAAAAAATTTCCCGGGTACAGTACGTATTGTCTATTTTGTAGCCCCCCCCCCCCCCCCCAATACACTTACACTAACGCAAATAGACAACTCACACAACCAGAACCGATTAGGCAAAGTTTCGCTTACTGCCGATCCAGTTATACTACTACATCCATGGTGACAACCATCTTTCAATTTGCAGAGTTGGTCGTGCTATAACTCCGCCCAACGCTCTAATGGGCCCTACAACAAACTCTTCAATGCCGACAGCAGCAGCTGTAGCCGCCGCAGGTCCAACCGCTAAAATTCAAGCAATGGACGCTGTCGCTAGTACTGCAGTCCTGGGATTATCAACATCAACAGCCCCAACACTTATACCTCCCATATCGGCACTCTTGCCGACGAAGGTCGGAACAATTCCCCTCGTTCCGACAACGCTTCAAGCTCCTGGACTTACTGTACGGACGCCAGCTGCAGTTTTGAACGTAAGTACTATCAACCGATGGCCTAGATGCTGAAATACTAATGGCACCCGACGTTTTCAATTTCCAGCCACCACAAATCATAACTCCTATCCTCGGCATACCAGGCGCAATCAGACTCCAAAGTGATAATCCTGCGAAATATGGTCGGCTCCAAGATGTCGACGAAACGCTACAGGAAGAAATTCAGGACGAATGTGCGAAATTCGGTCTGGTCGATCGAGTCATTATTTATAAGGAAAAACAATTGGAGAACGAAGAAGATGACGAAGCGGACGTGATAGTGAAAATATTCGTTGAGTTTTCGGCATCTGTTGAGGCAGAACGGGGACATGAAGCGCTCAATGGACGATTTATTGGTGGACGAAATGTTGTCGCCGAACTGTATGATCAGGCATTGTTTGATCATGGCGATTTGTCCGGTTAAAAAACAAGAATTAAATGAAGAAAATATGAAGAAATTAAGAAAATAAAATGTTTATCAAATTGAGAAGAATTTTCCTGTTTTATTTAAAAGATTTATTGCTGTTTTCACTAAATGTTACACAGGTCAAAGCAAATCCTCTAACACGTTACCCCAAGCATCTTTGCGCAATGTTGGATGCATAAATTCGTTCTGCCTGGAACGATAACTTTCAAGGAAGGCTCGTGGTTCGCCGTTCGTTCAATTTCGTCGTCTAAATACAAAAAAAGTTCAATTTAATATCACAATTAATTCACAGCCGGACGAAATAATTTAACTTTACTTTATTTTATTAGGAGGCATCTCAACTGATTCAGATTAAAAAAAATTTATTGACACTTTTTAATGTCAACTGATACTTTGACAATACAAACTGTCATTTGCAACTGTCAAACAGTGTGAAATGTGTGCAGGGTTGTACAAAAATTTGGGAAATTTTTTAATGGATTGAAAAGCAGCCTTAAACGGATTTATAAATCCCAATTGAGGCATGGATTTAGCTTTTTCAGTGCAAGATTTATAAATCCAAAGTGAATGTAATGGTGATTTCTTTTCTGCAAAAAAATGTGACCCGCTTCTGCCCTCAATTTTTGTTCTAGCAGTTCCGCTGTTGTATTCTCAAATTTTTTTTGACCTGCTAGAAAAAGGGGTTTGAGTCCGTGGCTAAAATTGACCTGAAAACTCGCATTTCTTGCCCCGAAAATGTGCGTAAGAAACGATGAAAATAAGAAAAAAATATCCTACGACAACAGCGGCAAACGATTTAAAAGCATAAATTAAACTGTCCAACGGGTCATACGGTAATTAGAAATCATACGGAGTGTAGTGTAAATATATTTAAATTTTCATAATAGCTTTTTGACCTGAAAGCGTTCTGTTGTAAATTGACCTGTCGGACGGAACTGTCAAAAAAGAGGGCAGAACTGCAATAATTTTGCATCTTTACAGGTCACATTTTTTTGAGAAAAGAAATCACCATAATACAACTACTATTAAAAACTACACTAACCTTAATTGAGAATCACAGCTTTTCTTAATTTTGAAATTAAGATATTCAAGGAAAAGACAAAGTCTTATCCTTAAAAAAAAAACTAATTATATAATTTTTATTCGTATTATTTTTATATTGCGACAACCTAGTTCATTATTGTACGATAAAGACTAATGCTGTTATGACACTAGCTATTTTTGCGGCTATAAAGCGGCTAGTAAATCCAAATGGAGAGGGATGGAAAGTGTAACATACAATTTAGAATTTGGTGAGAGAGAGAGACAGTCCGTATAGCTATAAAGTAAGTAGCCACTGCATAGCCGCTACATAGCGCATCCCAGCAGTGGTTCGCAACATTCTAGCACTTAATCCAAGAAAAATCCTGCCAACAGTGGATTTTTGAGCAGCTACAGACTTGTTTTTAACAGTTCGGTACGTATAAATTGTGAAAAAAGCCACGGTATGTTATAAAACGCGCTTAAATCGGTATTTTACTTAACAATGCAGTTGTTAATGTTGTTTACTAGATGCCGCTAGCGTCGGAAAGAGTGGTATATCTTTTTTTTTAATGTTGTTCGCCTTGTCGCACGATGGGGCCTTTGTTGCACTTTTATTGAACTTAAGAAATAGCCACTAAATAGCCAGTGTCATAACAGCATAAGGATTTAGTATTTAGGTCATGGATGTATTAGTATAACTGGATCGGCTGTATTGCATAAAATTCCTATATGTGAGGCTAATTTGTTTTGTGACAGTTGTTCCCATCTTTCAAAAAAAATTTGTACGGGTTATGACAATCATTTCTGACAATTGTTTTCACCACAGCGTCGGACCAAAAAAATGTCCCGGGTACAGTACGTGTTTTCTATTTTGTAGCCCCCCCCCCCCCCAATACACTTACACTAACGCAAATAGACAACTCACACAACCAGAACCTATTAGGCAAAATTTCGCTTACTGCGCCCAGTCGGACCTGTAATCAGTAAGGAATGCATAATGTAATGTCTCTTTCTATGTGCCAGGCATTACTTTAGACATTATAGAACCCATTACATTTATATGGGAATGTCCGCCTAAGTATGCACTTACAATGGACATTACTTGTAAGGTCCTACTTCAGTAGTGATAAGTAATAGCTTATAATGTCAATTACTGGGAAGATCAAAAATCTAACATTACAAGTAAGGACCTACTTCAGCAGTGATAAGTTATTAATTATAATGTTAATTACATGGAAGATCAAAAATTTAATTCGCTCAATGCGTTTTAGTGGTTACCATTTCAGTCTTTCAGCTTGCTTGTTAGGCTGAAAAACCAAAATTTGAACATAAATCATGTGCTCAATAAATTAACATCAAAAGTACGGTGGAAAAAAATTATTTTATTTCATAATACATACCACAGATTTTTAAAAAAAAATAAGTTAACATTCAAATTATTGTAGACAGCTGTGACTTTTTTTCAAAAATACTATTAGAAAAAAAATATTCCATTCCACTCCATTCAAGTTGGCATTAATATTATAGTGAAGACGGCTTCGAATTTTTTGCCCTCTTTACGCACTCATTTTTGAAATGGCGATTTTTGAATGTTTTAAAGGCATTCTGGATCTCATTGATATACTCACTCTGCGTACAACCATCCTTTGAGAAAACCTCTGAAAATTTATAAGAAGACGGTAAAAAACTTTTATTATACATATTGTTCATTCATAACTTACTAAACAGCAAAGCGTTGATGTTAATATGGTTTTTGAATGCTTTCTTCCCTTGAGTTCCATTGTAATTGTAAGCTAAAATTATTTTCTTCCCAAATAATTGATGCGGCCTTTTTCTTAACCCGCCCGGTGTAATGATTTTTTTAACCACAACCGCCTATTATTAAACGTTATTATTATTTGAAACATAATTATTATAATATTGTATATTAAATTGATATAAAAGGATATGTAGCAAATTAAATATCCTGCAATATTATACTTACAATTTCATTTTCCCTATTAGAAATTTCCTTCTCAAAAAGCTCGATCGGAAATCGACATTGGTCTCCTCCATCGTTGTATTGAGCTTCACAAACCGTTTTAGAAGAACTAAACTCTCAGCATGTATTTTTGTTAATTCTAAGTTTTACTGTTTTATTTCCTCATATTGAGCTATAAGCTTATTATTTTGTTGCTTAATGACTTCCAATTCATTTTTCAGTTCTATTTTGAATTCAGCCAGTTCAGTTTTTGATGAAGTGTCTAAAAAAAATGTAATAAAAAAAATCTCTATATAGATACAGTAGAGTCTCGCTAATCCGGATCAATTAAAACCACCCCCAATCCGGATTATGCGGGAATTCGGATTACCAAAGGCATATGCAAATTATTAAAGATAAACATTTACAAACGCTTATTCATTTATAACAACAAATAAAACATATAGAATCTCCAAAAAAACAAAAACAATACTTTCAAGATAAACGTTAGAAATAAGTAAAAAGTAATGAAATACATAAACTCAAAATTTAGTGAACGGAAAAACGCTCACAAGCCTGCATGGTTGCATAGAGTAGTATCAATACTTATTGCCATATGAAATATGTACATACATACAAACAAAACGATGCATATGAAGTGTCTATGAGAATATTCGGGAATTTCCCGTTCTACACTTATTTGATTTCACTGTATTGTTGATCATTGCTTTATTTAACATGCAATCCGGATTAGCGAAACTGTGGTCGATCCGGATTACAAGGAACATAATGGAAATTTTTAAATTTTTCATCCCATCCGGACTACCGAAGGATCCGGATTAGGCCGTATCCGGATTAGTGAGACTCTACTGTATATGCAATGAGCAAATTACTGGCAAGAAATCCTTCAGCTCCTGGAACTGCATTGCATCTTTTCAACGCCTCCTTCTCGAAAATTCTTTGCTTTATTACATTCTCTTTATTAGAGTCACTGTATAGGAACTAACACAAACATCCATTATCTTGAGTACGGCCAATGTGTGTTTCATTTGAAACCAGTACATTTGAAATTTTTTTGCAGTTGTCCGATTTTTCATTTTTATCTTCACTAAAGTGGATAAACGCTGTATTTAGTTGACATTTCATGAGACATATGTATCTCGATTCCTTGAAACGTTAATCAAAATCCATCTGCTACACGTATACACACTAAAACTATGCCATTTAAGAAACCTGCGAACTTTGGAGTTCGCAGGGTTTAAGAGTACTAAAAAGGTACCAAAAGCGGTCATTGTCCGTACTCAAGATAGTGGATGTTTGTGTTAGTTCTTATACAGTGACTCTACTCTTTATTAGATGTCATCTGTTCTAAAAGACAAACCTTTTTTAATGTGAGATTTCTTCCTTCGGCATTTTTTAGAACAAAAAAATAATATATTGCTCACCTATTATAAATTAATTATTTTTCACGATTAAAAGGTCTTAAATTATCAGCAAACACTTGTTTTCACTCCGATAGTTTCAATTCGAATGCAGCGTCATTTACTCAAAACAAATTATTCAAGAATTTCACAATTCTGCGAAAAACAATAGCGCACGTGCCACAAATTTAAGTCGTTACCGAGTAATGTCAAAGTATTGTAAAATGTAATGACTAGTCGTTGCAACGGCCACTGTTCCTTATTTTTTGCATTATTATGACATTACCCGGTAACCATCTACGTTTTTGGAAATTGTCATTGCTGAAAGAATGGAATACCAATTCCTAGCTTCCCAAATATCCGACTGGGGCCGATCCAGTTATACTACTACATCCATGATTTAGGTACTCCTTGCAACCATGGATGGAATAGTATAACTGGATCGGCTGTATTGCGTAAAATTCCTATATGTGAGACTTATTCATTTCTGACAGTTGTTTCCATCTTAAAAAAAAATTTTGTACGGTTTAATGACAATCATTTCTGAAAATTGATTTCACCACAGCGTCGGAGCAAAAAAATTTCCGGGATACAGTACGTATTTGTCTATTTTGTACGCCGCCACTTAGAGTCACTGTACCGCCACTATACACCTACACTAACTCAAATAGACAACTAACACAACCAGAACCTTTTAGGCAAAATTTCGCTTACTACCGATCCAGGTATAGTAATACATCCATGCTTGCAACTAAAATTGAAAAATTTGGATTTGGATTATGTTTAGAAAATTTTAATTATGTATTCTAATAATTTTCCTATATTTAGATCAATTTGAAATCTACTAAAGTAAAAAGGGTTGTTCAAATCCTAAATAAAGCTATTCACTCAATTAAAAAAATTTTAATTTTTTCACAACTGGCTCGAATTAGTGTTAAAAAAACACGTTTTAAGTTTCATCTCGATAATATATGGGTGTTACATCCCTCAAGAACCTTAAAGAAATCAAAATTGTATATGTGTAAGATTCCGTAAACTCACAAGATATCGACATAGGGACTATAAAGTATCATTCTGTGGATGGAATAACTCTGATTTTGAACAACTGATTTTGAAAGTGGAATAAGTACATTTCGTTTTCAAATTGACATTTTCGTTTTAACATGTTTAAAAATATTCATGCCTACTTTTAGGAAAATTTACTTGTATTTGATAAAGTGTGATGAAACAATTGCATCAATTGATTCTCAGAAAGTTGCTTCGTGTTGTATAAAATACCGTTACAATGTCACAAAAAATATTGGCCGCTATTCACAGTCGTCATAAAGTTGGCGTTAAGTTAAAGCTGACTTTAATGTCGTATTATTAATAAGACACTAAAGTCAGCTTTAACTTAAAGCCAACTTTATGACGAATGTGAATAGCGGCCATTTTTTTTAAATGGACTTATTCCACTTTCAAAAACCACGGCTCATATATAGGTGGTTGGTGTACTATCAAAAATGCCATCTATGCTCAAATTCAGAAATTGAAGTTTTTCTTAAAACAAAAATTTTTGAGCGTAATTTTGTAACGGTAAACGATACGAAGCTAGTGACATGAGTAGATGCTCAATGTTATGATAAAAAGAAAAATAATATAACCCATATACGAGTATGTTGTGCCTAGCACATGCCCTGCATCAATTTCCCGTTATCTAATCCGGACACTTGGGTTTGCTCTCGCCTTTTTATTACCGGTAGGTCAGTTTCATAGTTCAAACGAAACATAAATAGCTCGGTTTTTTTACTGACCTACCGGGAATGCCGGTAGTGTTAAGTGCATGCTAAGAAGTATTACTGACTTGCGGATTTGGTCTTAAGCGCCGGTTCATATTGCTTGTTCGGGGTTGAAGTTAAAAACAAAATACGATTGTTTAGAACTTCATGCCTCGATATGCAATATGTGGCCGAGGCCAAGACCTACATCCGGATTTCGTCAATGTTGGCCGGTTGACATAGAATTGAGTATTTTCCCAAAGTGGAACACAATACTCAATTCCGTGTCAGTCGGCACTTTTTTAATATATAAGTCTAGTTGTAATTAGTAATAAGGACTCAGTATTTTTATAAACGAGAAGTAACGCTGTCGAAAAGAACATTAAAGTATTTTTTAAACTTCAAACCGACGAGTCTTTTATTTTTACAGGTGAAGCTAATAACATTATTTTTCTTTTAGGAATATCTAACACAAACCTGGCTAGTCGCTCTACGTTGGCATCCATAGGTGCCAAAAACTAACCAGGCATACTTTACACATTGGCACTTAGGTGCCATGAGTGAAACACAAACATTAGGTCCCAAATATCTTTTGGGACTAACCGAAGTGTCTACAAACACAACATTGGCGCAGCCGGATTTCTACTTTGTTGAGTCGCCGCTGGCTGGTAACACCAATCTCGTTAACATTTCTGTGGATCCACTCGATCCTCGAAAAATGTCATTCGAGTATCGTGTGGATCCACAGAAAGTGCCGACAACCCTGCCACCAAAAAAACGTAGAGGAGGAGACCGTGCAAATGGCGGACTCTAAGTGTAGCACAGATCGCAGTTCCCAATTTTTTTTTAAATTCTTAACTCGGGCAAGATTATTCACCTTAGTGCTTTTCTCTTAGTAAAATCTTAACGTACGTATTGTTTTCAATCTCAATAAGTTCGTGAATAGCCCAGAATCGCGCTAAATACTCGCGAAAACTCTTCGGGAAAAAAACACCTCGGGGGGCGAAAATTTCTGCTCGTCTGCTAATTGCAAACGCCCAACAATTTTATTTTATTTATTTATTCTTCTTTTAGTTTACAACACCTTCCCTGCGACGATTGAGTGGTCATTTTGCCGTAAAATCCGAAGAACGTGAGTGGCCAGAGCCACCGAAGAATTTTGAAGGCATCGGATTGCAAACGCTGTTGGTTCGGGTTCAAAAGCTGCAACACTTCGCGTATCAATTAAATGTGACACGAGAAGCCATCTTCATACTTGTGACAGCCATGTGAAAGATCTGGAAAATAGGAAAAGGGGTTCCAATGAACCGAATGAAAAACAAGTTTCAAAGTGAATGGAAATGTTTTGTGAATGTTTTCGCGAATCGAGCAATTAACTCAAATTTCGTTTTGAGTTAAATACACGCGTCGTGCCCGTTAATCGTCCCGGGTGTGACAAGAAACGTCGACCGTACGAAAATCCAATCTTGTCCGAATGTCGCGAAGAAGAATATCTCGTATTTTGTTGAGTCGCGCTGGCTGCGCGCGTCGAGTTGGAGGATGAGCTTTGCGATTTAGTTTTGAAAGTTCGCGGTGTCCAGAACGTCCGGAGCGTTTAAACTAGCGAGGAAAAAAAAAAACAGTGAATTTAAACGCGCATTTTACCCGCCTCCCGTGGAATTGGTATTTTACCAAGCATATTGAGAATTACATCGATTGTCGTTTAATCGAGCCGCACGACGAATTTTTACAAGAAAAGAATGAAGGATGAAATTTGAAGAAAAGAAAAACAAAAAAACAAAAAACGGGGGGGGCAAGACAAACCAAAAGGCGGCCGCATTAAGGAAAATGGGGTAAGTCGTTTTTTTTTTTGTTTTATATAAATTTTTTTTTCCTTTTCATTCAAATTTGCTTATATTGTGTTGGTGATGTTTTTCTTTGTTTCCTTCCTTGATGGTTTTTTCCTTTTTTTTTGTTTAAAATGATGATAGGCTAAAGGCCAATTTTTTTAAGTGAACCCGAGCGTCTAGCTCCTTAGCCCCGAACCTCAATAAGGGGCCACGACGCGAAATGTTCTAGAGGACAGTCGTGGCTGAGGTAGGGTGGGCAGAGCAGGGCGCTACTTACACCTAAGCGCCCTGACAAATCGCGAAGTCGCGCAACTCCACCGCTTCTTGGTCTTTCACGACCTATTGGGAAGATAGTCCCAATTTTAATCACCCTGGAGTAAGCCGACACGAAATTTTGTTGTCTAGGCCTAGGGTTTATGGTCTGAAGTCAGAACAAGAACCACCCCACACTGCCGTAGCTAGTCCCGGCCGCCAGCAAGCGTGTCGCTTCCGTTCTACTTCAGCCACCAATTCGGACGTAGGCGGAATTGGCCCATTCTGTCCCGAACCATTCCTATCCTTCAATTATTTTGACTTTTCTAAGTCAAAATAATTCTTCCAAGGCCTCAAACACAACAAATGGCGCCCAACGTGGGGCTAGCCACCGCTACGCTTAGTGCACAAAGCGTAGCTCATCAACACGTGCGAGTCAGAAAAATTCCGTACAAAAAAGTTGGTGAGCAAAAGGACTAAAAACTTAGTCGTTTTGCGACAGAATTTTCGCCTGAACGGCAATCAAAGTCCAAGTGTACAAGCTTTTCAGATTTTCAACAGCAGAACATTTCATCGAACCTGTATGGAGGCAATATGGAACGATCCTATTGACGAACCGTTTTGGCAACCTTTAGGCGCCAATTCGGTTCCATAGGAAAGGGAAATATTGTCTGCATACGAGATTGATGTGATGCAAGTTGGATAAACGTATTCTTTCTGATTCTTTCCACTTTTGTTTTGCAAGTACCCTTTTGAGTGCTGGGCATGCCCTGTCTTGGCGGGCGTGTCGTCAGACAATTGGGAAAAATACTTGTAAAATATTGGTGAGTTAGATGATAGGAAATTTCGTCGAAAATTTGTTAAGTACCTTATATCCTTATCCATCCTTTTAGAGTTCCCCTTTTAACGTAGAATTTTTTTTTGAAATAACGTAGAGTTTTTTTTTATATACTTAATTTTTTTAATTAAAAGGTCTTAAATTATCAGCAAACACTTGTTTTCACTCCGATAGTTTCAATTCGAATGCAGCGTCATTTACTCAAAACAAATTATTCAAGAATTTCACAATTCTGCGAAAAACAATAGCGCACGTGCCACAAATTTAAGTCGTTACCGAGTAATGTCAAAGTATTGTAAAATGTAATGACTAGTCGTTGCAACGGCCACTGTTCCTTATTTTTTGCATTATTATGACATTACCCGGTAACCATCTACGTTTTTGGAAATTGTCATTGCTGAAAGAATGGAATACCAATTCCTAGCTTCCCAAATATCCGACTGGGGCCGATCCAGTTATACTACTACATCCATGATTTAGGTACTCCTTGCAACCATGGATGGAATAGTATAACTGGATCGGCTGTATTGCGTAAAATTCCTATATGTGAGACTTATTCATTTCTGACAGTTGTTTCCATCTTAAAAAAAAATTTTGTACGGTTTAATGACAATCATTTCTGAAAATTGATTTCACCACAGCGTCGGAGCAAAAAAATTTCCGGGATACAGTACGTATTTGTCTATTTTGTACGCCGCCACTTAGAGTCACTGTACCGCCACTATACACCTACACTAACTCAAATAGACAACTAACACAACCAGAACCTTTTAGGCAAAATTTCGCTTACTACCGATCCAGGTATAGTAATACATCCATGCTTGCAACTAAAATTGAAAAATTTGGATTTGGATTATGTTTAGAAAATTTTAATTATGTATTCTAATAATTTTCCTATATTTAGATCAATTTGAAATCTACTAAAGTAAAAAGGGTTGTTCAAATCCTAAATAAAGCTATTCACTCAATTAAAAAAATTTTAATTTTTTCACAACTGGCTCGAATTAGTGTTAAAAAAACACGTTTTAAGTTTCATCTCGATAATATATGGGTGTTACATCCCTCAAGAACCTTAAAGAAATCAAAATTGTATATGTGTAAGATTCCGTAAACTCACAAGATATCGACATAGGGACTATAAAGTATCATTCTGTGGATGGAATAACTCTGATTTTGAACAACTGATTTTGAAAGTGGAATAAGTACATTTCGTTTTCAAATTGACATTTTCGTTTTAACATGTTTAAAAATATTCATGCCTACTTTTAGGAAAATTTACTTGTATTTGATAAAGTGTGATGAAACAATTGCATCAATTGATTCTCAGAAAGTTGCTTCGTGTTGTATAAAATACCGTTACAATGTCACAAAAAATATTGGCCGCTATTCACAGTCGTCATAAAGTTGGCGTTAAGTTAAAGCTGACTTTAATGTCGTATTATTAATAAGACACTAAAGTCAGCTTTAACTTAAAGCCAACTTTATGACGAATGTGAATAGCGGCCATTTTTTTTAAATGGACTTATTCCACTTTCAAAAACCACGGCTCATATATAGGTGGTTGGTGTACTATCAAAAATGCCATCTATGCTCAAATTCAGAAATTGAAGTTTTTCTTAAAACAAAAATTTTTGAGCGTAATTTTGTAACGGTAAACGATACGAAGCTAGTGACATGAGTAGATGCTCAATGTTATGAGAAAAAGAAAAATAATATAACCCATATACGAGTATGTTGTGCCTAGCACATGCCCTGCATCAATTTCCCGTTATCTAATCCGGACACTTGGGTTTGCTCTCGCCTTTTTATTACCGGTAGGTCAGTTTCATAGTTCAAACGAAACATAAATAGCTCGGTTTTTTTACTGACCTACCGGGAATGCCGGTAGTGTTAAGTGCATGCTAAGAAGTATTACTGACTTGCGGATTTGGTCTTAAGCGCCGGTTCATATTGCTTGTTCGGGGTTGAAGTTAAAAACAAAATACGATTGTTTAGAACTTCATGCCTCGATATGCAATATGTGGCCGAGGCCAAGACCTACATCCGGATTTCGTCAATGTTGGCCGGTTGACATAGAATTGAGTATTTTCCCAAAGTGGAACACAATACTCAATTCCGTGTCAGTCGGCACTTTTTTAATATATAAGTCTAGTTGTAATTAGTAATAAGGACTCAGTATTTTTATAAACGAGAAGTAACGCTGTCGAAAAGAACATTAAAGTATTTTTTAAACTTCAAACCGACGAGTCTTTTATTTTTACAGGTGAAGCTAATAACATTATTTTTCTTTTAGGAATATCTAACACAAACCTGGCTAGTCGCTCTACGTTGGCATCCATAGGTGCCAAAAACTAACCAGGCATACTTTACACATTGGCACTTAGGTGCCATGAGTGAAACACAAACATTTGGTCCCAAATATCTTTTGGGACTAACCGAAGTGTCTACAAACACAACATTGGCGCAGCCGGATTTCTACTTTGTTGAGTCGCCGCTGGCTGGTAACACCAATCTCGTTAACATTTCTGTGGATCCACTCGATCCTCGAAAAATGTCATTCGAGTATCGTGTGGATCCACAGAAAGTGCCGACAACCCTGCCACCAAAAAAACGTAGAGGAGGAGACCGTGCAAATGGCGGACTCTAAGTGTAGCACAGATCGCAGTTCCCAATTTTTTTTTAAATTCTTAACTCGGGCAAGATTATTCACCTTAGTGCTTTTCTCTTAGTAAAATCTTAACGTACGTATTGTTTTCAATCTCAATAAGTTCGTGAATAACCCAGAATCGCGCTAAATACTCGCGAAAACTCTTCGGGAAAAAAACACCTCGGGGGGCGAAAATTTCTGCTCGTCTGCTAATTGCAAACGCCCAACAATTTTATTTTATTTATTTATTCTTCTTTTAGTTTACAACACCTTCCCTGCGACGATTGAGTGGTCATTTTGCCGTAAAATCCGAAGAACGTGAGTGGCCAGAGCCACCGAAGAATTTTGAAGGCATCGGATTGCAAACGCTGTTGGTTCGGGTTCAAAAGCTGCAACACTTCGCGTATCAATTAAATGTGACACGAGAAGCCATCTTCATACTTGTGACAGCCATGTGAAAGATCTGGAAAATAGGAAAAGGGGTTCCAATGAACCGAATGAAAAACAAGTTTCAAAGTGAATGGAAATGTTTTGTGAATGTTTTCGCGAATCGAGCAATTAACTCAAATTTCGTTTTGAGTTAAATACACGCGTCGTGCCCGTTAATCGTCCCGGGTGTGACAAGAAACGTCGACCGTACGAAAATCCAATCTTGTCCGAATGTCGCGAAGAAGAATATCTCGTATTTTGTTGAGTCGCGCTGGCTGCGCGCGTCGAGTTGGAGGATGAGCTTTGCGATTTAGTTTTGAAAGTTCGCGGTGTCCAGAACGTCCGGAGCGTTTAAACTAGCGAGGAAAAAAAAAAACAGTGAATTTAAACGCGCATTTTACCCGCCTCCCGTGGAATTGGTATTTTACCAAGCATATTGAGAATTACATCGATTGTCGTTTAATCGAGCCGCACGACGAATTTTTACAAGAAAAGAATGAAGGATGAAATTTGAAGAAAAGAAAAACAAAAAAACAAAAAACGGGGGGGGGCAAGACAAACCAAAAGGCGGCCGCATTAAGGAAAATGGGGTAAGTCGTTTTTTTTTTTGTTTTATATAAATTTTTTTTTCCTTTTCATTCAAATTTGCTTATATTGTGTTGGTGATGTTTTTCTTTGTTTCCTTCCTTGATGGTTTTTTCCTTTTTTTTTGTTTAAAATGATGATAGGCTAAAGGCCAATTTTTTTAAGTGAACCCGAGCGTCTAGCTCCTTAGCCCCGAACCTCAATAAGGGGCCACGACGCGAAATGTTCTAGAGGACAGTCGTGGCTGAGGTAGGGTGGGCAGAGCAGGGCGCTACTTACACCTAAGCGCCCTGACAAATCGCGAAGTCGCGCAACTCCACCGCTTCTTGGTCTTTCACGACCTATTGGGAAGATAGTCCCAATTTTAATCACCCTGGAGTAAGCCGACACGAAATTTTGTTGTCTAGGCCTAGGGTTTATGGTCTGAAGTCAGAACAAGAACCACCCCACACTGCCGTAGCTAGTCCCGGCCGCCAGCAAGCGTGTCGCTTCCGTTCTACTTCAGCCACCAATTCGGACGTAGGCGGAATTGGCCCATTCTGTCCCGAACCATTCCTATCCTTCAATTATTTTGACTTTTCTAAGTCAAAATAATTCTTCCAAGGCCTCAAACACAACAAATGGCGCCCAACGTGGGGCTAGCCACCGCTACGCTTAGTGCACAAAGCGTAGCTCATCAACACGTGCGAGTCAGAAAAATTCCGTACAAAAAAGTTGGTGAGCAAAAGGACTAAAAACTTAGTCGTTTTGCGACAGAATTTTCGCCTGAACGGCAATCAAAGTCCAAGTGTACAAGCTTTTCAGATTTTCAACAGCAGAACATTTCATCGAACCTGTATGGAGGCAATATGGAACGATCCTATTGACGAACCGTTTTGGCAACCTTTAGGCGCCAATTCGGTTCCATAGGAAAGGGAAATATTGTCTGCATACGAGATTGATGTGATGCAAGTTGGATAAACGTATTCTTTCTGATTCTTTCCACTTTTGTTTTGCAAGTACCCTTTTGAGTGCTGGGCATGCCCTGTCTTGGCGGGCGTGTCGTCAGACAATTGGGAAAAATACTTGTAAAATATTGGTGAGTTAGATGATAGGAAATTTCGTCGAAAATTTGTTAAGTACCTTATATCCTTATCCATCCTTTTAGAGTTCCCCTTTTAACGTAGAATTTTTTTTTGAAATAACGTAGAGTTTTTTTTTATATACTTAATTTTTTTATAAGTCCTTTGGACGATAAATTTTTAACGTGGATTTTTTTTTTTTTTTTGCGCTTTATTTTGATTTTTTTTTGATTGCTATTTTTTTTCCCATTTTTTTTTTTGTTGAAATGTTATCGCGTTCCGAATTTTCTCAGTGGGCGAGGAAGATCAAGATCGGCTTCGCGATTTGCTGCATATGAGGGGAGGGGAAAGGTTGCGACGACGTGAGGGTTCATTTTTTTTTAATTCAATAACACATAACTATTCATACAAACATTCAAACACAAAATTCATTTCACTCGTTCATTCGTTTCGACGTACCGCATTCAGTCATTCGATTCGTAATTTTTTTCTTACATTCACTCATTCATTCATTTGTTTGTTGGTCATATTCGCGAAGTACACAGGAAATTTACCATTCGTTCGATAAATAGTTTGTTTTATCAGTCAACTCTATCTTTTGGTTTTCATTCGATCGCACACTCAGTCAATCGCCTTCAATCACATTATTCGACTCACTCAATACTACATTCACCAGGTCATTCACTTTAGTCATGCCACTGCCAAGGTCGCCGTTGGGGCGAAATGACGAGATATGCACGATGTGCCAACATGTCGTGGGGGGCGAGGACGAAGCGCGGACGAAATGTGGGCACACTTTCCACCTGCATTGTGTGGAGGAGTGGGTGCTGAGCCACAAAACGTGTCCCAATTGTCGCCAGGCACTGGAGCCGCAGGACTATTGGACCGTTAGGGGCGTGGAGGGCGCCACAGCGAGAACCGGAGCCGTGACACGCAGCAGAGCGAAGTCAGCGGCCGGCGGACTTTCACCAAGGCGGTTAAATCTCGATTTTCCGCTGGAAACGGTCGGCGGTGGGGTCTTTTACGCCCCTGACGGTTCAATTGGCCAAGAGCAGGGGGTGAACCAGCTTGTGCATCCAATCCCACAATCACCGGAAAGGGTAGTAGGCGAACGACCACGCTGGTCCGATATCCGTGACACAGGTATCCCAGCTACGACGAATCCAGCGCCAGGGCGTACACGTTCGCCAGTGGTACGAACTGAGCTGGGAGTAGATCAGCTGATAGAGTTGATGAGACGGGTTTTTCGGGAAGAGCAGGCGTCTCAGAGACCGGTGGGGGCCCATTATTCGGCAGCAGAGGGAGACTCGCGTGCTGGGAGGGCAGATCAGCGGACCGGAGCGGCCGCGTTGGTCAGCGATCGCGTTAGCCACGGCCCTAATCATCGTGTAAGAAATTCCTACAGCCCATTGAGGCATTGGCGTTTGCGTTTTAACGGGGATAGCCAACTCCTACGTGCAGAGGAGCTGATTTTTCGGGCCGAGACTCTCGCGATGAGCGACTTGCGCGGCAATTTAGATCTGCTGACGCAGGGCTTCCATCTGCTGCTGGATGGTAGGCCCAACAAGTGGTATTGGTTGTGGCGTCGGTCCAATAACAACTCGTCTTGGGATACTCTGAAGGTAGCATTCTTGCAGGTCTGGGGAGAGCGCAGCACGGATTGGGAGCTACGGAAGCAGATGCTTGGTAGACGACAAGCGCCACACGAGCCCTTCATGTCCTTCGAACAAGACATGACGGAGCTTCGTTCACTGCTGAACGCTCCCATGATTGAGTCCGAATTCGTGGCTCTGGTGCGCGGAAATCTGGTGGGCAGCACACAGCAACAGTTGTGCTTCCACTCTGTACACACTATGGACGAGTTACGTCGGCTTGTAGTGCAGGTGGAAGACACGCGAAAAGCCACCAGACCATCCCCTTGGAACCAGGCCAGAGTCCACGAGATACATGAGCCAATCGTGGAAGAACATCAGGATACGACTTCTTCCGTCGATTTGGCCGGACTATCGAACCCCTGGATCTGCTGGAATTGCAGGAAAGAAGGTCACGGCTATCGTGAGTGTGCGGAGCCTGCGAAAGGCATCTTCTGCTATGGATGTGGTCGGGCTGACGTTCTAAAGCCCAACTGCGTCCATTGCAAGGCGGGAAACGGCCGAAGGGACGGAAGGACAGCGGGTCCCTCCCGTCCGAACACTGCATCCCGACAGCAGTAGGAAAATTTGTTCACCACTCCAATTCCACGTCCCAATTTCAATTAGACAGCCCAAATGAAACAACTTTACCCAAATTTTCAACCCCTAACAATACCCTTCCAAATTTTAATACCCTACCTACAACATTCTCTGAACCCAATTCCCATCCTTTTAACGTAAAAGCATCCAAACCCATTTCATCGACGATCAACACTCCGCACGTCAAATTATTAACGAGACCAAGCGATAAGACGGAGCCGGCTGTTTCCCGGCCTGAAGAAGCCCTTATCGCAAAAGAACATCCAAGACGACATTCCCACCATCCTCTCAAGCCATACCACCTTCGGCTAAAGGAATATATGGAGGCTCGAGAGCGAATTTTTGCGCCTACTTCAATCGCAAGTGGTGATCAGGTATCATCACTAACGAGTGGATCCGGTCGCAGTAAATCAATCTTGCGCCTTCGTACATTCTGGAGGATGGTGCGTGAAAAAAAGAAAGCGATCCTCTCTACCATCATTACCAATCCGTTGGACATACGTCCGTACGCCATGGTATCCTTGTACGGAGTGGACGTTGAAGGACTCCTCGATAGTGGGGCGAGCATCAGTTGCCTGGGGGCAAACGCTTTACAACGTCTCCATGATGCACAGGTGAATTATCGACCGGTCTGTCAAGAGGTGAAGACCGCTGATGGTGCTGCACAGAAAGTTTTGGGCACGGTAAACACCGATATTACTTTTCGTGGTATAACCAAACCCATTACCTTGTATATAGTGCCGAGCCTGTCGCAGAAATTGTACCTAGGGGTAGATTTCTGGCGATCATTCCAACTAGCTCCCAGCATTATCAGCGCGGTCGATACTCCCGATACTGCATCGCAACTGATAGCTCCGGATGCCCACCATTTAACGCCCACAGATGTAAAGAGGTTGGAAATGGTAAAGTCCAAATTTCCATCATACGAAGTATACGGACTCGGTGTGACCAACGTCGAACAACACAGTATAGACGTTGGTGATGCAAGTCCCATCAAACAGCGACATTATCCAGTGTCTCCTGCGATCCAAAATCTTTTATATGACGAGATCGATCGCATGAGAGCACTTGGCGTTATAGAGACCAGCCAGAGTGCATGGAGCTCGCCTGTGGTTCTCGTGAGGAAGCCAGGCAAGGTCAGGTTATGTTTGGACTCGCGCAAAGTCAATAGTGTGACGAAGAAGGATGCTTATCCATTACCACACATTGATGGTATCTTAAGTCGTTTGCCGCGAGCCAATTTTATTACTAGCCTGGACCTCAAAGACGCCTTTTGGCAGATTCCTCTCGAGAACAAATCCAGGGAGTATACAGCGTTTACCATTCCTGGCCGGCCTCTATATCACTACACTCGCATGCCTTTTGGGTTATGCAACGCGCCGCAAAGGATGTGTCGTTTGATGGACAAAGTCATCCTACCCGAGCTGAAGGAGCAGGTATTCGTATATTTGGACGATCTGCTGTTAATTTCTGAGGATTTCGATTCACATCTGGTTTTATTGGCAGAAGTCGCAGAATGTTTGCGAAAGGCTGGCCTGACCATTAACGTCAACAAGAGCAAGTTTTGTCTGAAAGAGGTGAAATACCTCGGTTACATCGTTGGAGAAGGAGGCTTGAAAACTGATCCCAACAAAGTTCAGCCATCGTCGATTACCCTTCGCCTAAGTCCGCACGTCAAGTTCGACGCTTTCTTGGTATGGCAGGCTGGTATCGACGATTCGTTCCCAACTTTGCTGCGACTGTTTCACCGATTTCAGACACTCTAAAGAAGTCCAACCAGTTTGCTTGGACTACAGAGGCACAAACTTCCTTCCTATTAGTGAAAGACTTGTTGACGAGAGCCCCCTTATTAATCAATCCTGATTTTAAGAGGTCTTTCGTAATCCAGTGCGATGCCAGTAAATCAGGGGTGGGTAGCGTTCTCTTTCAGGAAAACGACGACGGATCGGAATCTCCAGTGGCGTATATGTCACAGAAGCTCACTTCCGCTCAACGCAACTACAGCGTAACCGAACTCGAGTGTTATGCAGCTGTGTTGAGCGTGAAAAAATTTCGAGCCTATGTAGAAGGGACTGCGTTCAAAATCATTACGGATCACGCAAGTCTCAAATGGCTCATGTCGCAGAAAGACCTACAAGGACGGTTGGCAAGATGGAGTTTAAAACTCCAAGGTTACGACTTCACAATCGAGCACCGAAGAGGGAGCCTGAACGTTGTACCCGACGCTCTCTCTCGTGTATACGAAGAGGGATTAAATGCGCTGATCGACGTGGCACCGATGGTGGACATGGATTCTCCAGAATTCTCTGGCAAAGAATACAAAGAATTAGTGTCCACTGTCGATGCGAACGCCGATCGGCTTCCTGACGTATGCGTGAGAGACGGCTTCGTGTATAAGCGCACAGAGCCTCACAACGGTGACCCGATTGCCGAAGACAGGGCCTAGAAATTATGGATTCCATCGAGCCTTACGTCAGCTGCGATCGCTCAGGCGCACGAGGCAGACACCACGGTCCATGGTGGTTATGCCAAAACGCTAGAGCGAGTCAGGCGATTTTTGTACTGGCCCGGAATGGCTACACAAGTACGCACCTACGTTCTGGCGTGCGACACTTGCAAAGAGACAAAGTCCCCGAACAGACCTCTACGAGCGCCTATGGGAGAACCGTTCCAGACTGATCAGCCATTCCAACATCTGTACATCGACGTACTTGGACCATATCCACGTACCAAACGGGGTAAAATCGCTATCTTGATCGTCTTGGATCACTTCACCAAGTTCCCGCTTCTACATCCTTTGGGGCGGATCACTGCTGAAGAGATCACAAACTACTTGGAGGGGCAGGTCTTCCATACGTTTGGAACACCTGAGACAATCCTCTCCGATAACGGCTCTCAATTTAGGTCGAATGTGTTTAACACCATGCTGAACAAATACGGAGTTAAACACCTGTACACCCCGAGCTACTCACCGCAAGCGAATGCTTCGGAGCGTGTCAATCAGTCCATCCTGGCCGGAATTCGAGCATTCATCACTGATGACCAAACACGATGGGATGAGAGTCTAAGCAAAATTGGATGTGCTCTTCGTAGCTCACTCCACCAAGCCACTGGATTTTCTCCTTATCAGGTTTTGTTTGGGAATCACATGATGTTGCACGGGAAGGACTACGAACTGCTGAAGCATTTGCGAGCGTTGGGAGAGTCAAATGTACAGCTTCGACCTCGAGAGGGAATTCCTATCGTGAGACAACTGGCGCAGACGAAAATAAGGGTCGCACATGAGGACAGCAGCAGGCGTTATAATCTGCGTGCTGCTAAAACACAATTTTGTGTAGGACAGGAGGTATTCCGTAGAAACTTTTCCTTGTCCACAGCCGCGCAGAATTATAATGCCAAGCTGGCGAAGAAGTTCCTCAAGTGCAGAATTCGTCGTGTGCTAGGCAACTCACGATATGAATTGGAGGATCTAGGAGGCAAACGTCTGGGGACTTACCACTCCAAGGATCTGAGGCAGTGATCCGAGGGAGTACACCGATTGCCCGGCACTCAGTCGTGCGCATGAGACCGACCAAAAGCGACGACTTTCTTTAGTCGGTTCGGCGCTGGGAAACCAACGGCGAGCCGCCTATGTTGTTGAGTCGCCGCTGGCTGGTAACACCAATCTCGTTAACATTTCTGTGGATCCACTCGATCCTCGAAAAATGTCGAGTTCGAGTTCGAGTATCGTGTGGATCCACAGAAAGTGCCGACAACCCTGCCACCAAAAAAACGTAGAGGAGGAGACCGTGCAAATGGCGGACTCTAAGTGTAGCACAGATCGCAGTTCCCAATTTTTTTTTAAATTCTTAACTCGGGCAAGATTATTCACCTTAGTGCTTTTCTCTTAGTAAAATCTTAACGTACGTATTGTTTTCAATCTCAATAAGTTCGTGAATAACCCAGAATCGCGCTAAATACTCGCGAAAACTCTTCGGGAAAAAAACACCTCGGGGGGCGAAAATTTCTGCTCGTCTGCTAATTGCAAACGCCCAACAATTTTATTTTATTTATTTATTCTTCTTTTAATTTACAACACCTTCCCTGCGACGATTGAGTGGTCATTTTGCCGTAAAATCCGAAGAACGTGAGTGGCCAGAGCCACCGAAGAATTTTGAAGGCATCGGATTGCAAACGCTGTTGGTTCGGGTTCAAAAGCTGCAACACTTCGCGTATCAATTAAATGTGACACGAGAAGCCATCTTCATACTTGTGACAGCCATGTGAAAGATCTGGAAAATAGGAAAAGGGGTTCCAATGAACCGAATGAAAAACAAGTTTCAAAGTGAATGGAAATGTTTTGTGAATGTTTTCGCGAATCGAGCAATTAACTCAAATTTCGTTTTGAGTTAAATACACGCGTCGTGCCCGTTAATCGTCCCGGGTGTGACAAGAAACGTCGACCGTACGAAAATCCAATCTTGTCCGAATGTCGCGAAGAAGAATATCTCGTATTTTGTTGAGTCGCGCTGGCTGCGCGCGTCGAGTTGGAGGATGAGCTTTGCGATTTAGTTTTGAAAGTTCGCGGTGTCCAGAACGTCCGGAGCGTTTAAACTAGCGAGGAAAAAAAAAAACAGTGAATTTAAACGCGCATTTTACCCGCCTCCCGTGGAATTGGTATTTTACCAAGCATATTGAGAATTACATCGATTGTCGTTTAATCGAGCCGCACGACGAATTTTTACAAGAAAAGAATGAAGGATGAAATTTGAAGAAAAGAAAAACAAAAAAACAAAAAACGGGGGGGGGGCAAGACAAACCAAAAGGCGGCCGCATTAAGGAAAATGGGGTAAGTCGTTTTTTTTTTTTGTTTTATATAAATTTTTTTTTCCTTTTCATTCAAATTTGCTTATATTGTGTTGGTGATGTTTTTCTTTGTTTCCTTCCTTGATGGTTTTTTCCTTTTTTTTTGTTTAAAATGATGATAGGCTAAAGGCCAATTTTTTTAAGTGAACCCGAGCGTCTAGCTCCTTAGCCCCGAACCTCAATAAGGGGCCACGACGCGAAATGTTCTAGAGGACAGTCGTGGCTGAGGTAGGGTGGGCAGAGCAGGGCGCTACTTACACCTAAGCGCCCTGACAAATCGCGAAGTCGCGCAACTCCACCGCTTCTTGGTCTTTCACGACCTATTGGGAAGATAGTCCCAATTTTAATCACCCTGGAGTAAGCCGACACGAAATTTTGTTGTCTAGGCCTAGGGTTTATGGTCTGAAGTCAGAACAAGAACCACCCCACACTGCCGTAGCTAGTCCCGGCCGCCAGCAAGCGTGTCGCTTCCGTTCTACTTCAGCCACCAATTCGGACGTAGGCGGAATTGGCCCATTCTGTCCCGAACCATTCCTATCCTTCAATTATTTTGACTTTTCTAAGTCAAAATAATTCTTCCAAGGCCTCAAACACAACAACTTGTTAGTATTTATACTAACAAGTTGAACATAATCTTTTACGAAAATAGTTCTTAATTGCGAAGAAGTTTTAAGAAGACTCGCAATTTTGGAAACTATATTCAATTAAATTTTTCAGCCGTTTCTAGTATCTCAAACGGACTTATTTTCGGTCTACATATGTACTACATGCACAATTTATAATTTCCACTATATTGCTAATAGCAATATAATGTTGTTTTGTTTGCAACTAGTTTTTCTCTTCATACCAATTCATATTTGGTTATTTTAAAGTTTTCAACACAACACCAAGTACAACTTTTACATGGCCAGAATTTAGAAGTCTCAATGTTTTTCTTTGTTTTTTTTTTTCTCAATTTCCAACGGAAATTGACTTCAATTTGTTGCCTATCCAGCAATGAATAGCGCGTTAGCTGAGGAAATAAGACGTAATCCGGGTTACGGTCCTAAGCCACTTTCAATTGAGGAATACAGGAGTCGACAAAAGGAAAAGCCAGCATCAGCGACGGAAAAGCCGATCCAAAGGAAAAAATCGAGGGGAGGTTGGAAAGTGAAACTCAGGGAGGAAAAGGCCGACTTTACCGGATAATCGCTATAACAACGGATCTGGACCTAAAAAGGAAGCTGATTTCCAAGCTAGACCAGCTGCCTTGCGGACCAAAACCTGCGAACGTTAAGCCCAACAAGAAACAATAGAAAAAATGTCAAATTGCAGTTAATAAATTTTTTTTTTCTCTCCAAACAACATCTTTTTCATTTTTCAATACCTAAACAAACTAAAAATTCTATGGATAGTGTGCCAATAATAAAAGGAAAAATAAGCCAGTTAAAGAAGGAAAAAAATAACAAGAAGAAGAAACCAAACGTTTTAACAATTCACTTCTTGCGGAGCTAAAGAAACACGCTGGCAGGGAATTATATGAATTGCTCTATACCCAGATTTCTTCCGAATGGGGACAGTTAACACGACTCGAAATTACTGACGTGATCCTTAGCAAACTCCTAACCGTACTCGAGCAATCACATCGAGCGCTTGATACAGAGATTCAAGAGCTAAGAGAAAAAAGTTGAATCAACGAAAAGGCCATTCAGAAATATAAGTTACCACAACAACAGGCAGAAGAGTTGGACACGGTGTCAGATCAGAAGATAGAGGACCTGACGAAACAACTGGAACACGCGCTGACTAGAAAACAAACGTTACTGGAAGTCAACTTGGAGCAAAGGGATTCGCTTGAGGCTTACGAAGTGAATTTGCAGGAGTTAAGCAGCGAAGGGGAAACCACGCAAAAACGTTTAATCAACAAGATTGCCAACCTCCGTGATCAGCTGACAGAAAAAGAGCTTACTTTAGACTTGTTGAAGGAAAAGTTGAGCGGTCAGGAAGCTCAGTTCAGCGGCAGTAACACCCATCTGGTTACAAACGTTCGGAATAGTGCAGAAAAAGAAATGGCATCATACGAAGCGATAGCGAAAACCGTTTCGTGGCTGATACCTGTTTTCAATGGTGTCCGAACAGCGGAACTATCGGGAAAGGTCCATGAATTCATAAATGCATGCGATCTGGCCTTTAAGTGTTTGGATGAAAAGAATGAAGAGATATTCGTATCGCTTCTATCCACACGGCTAGTAGGTGACGCTTTTGATTTAGTACGGGGTAAAACAACAAAAACACTGAATGAATTCAAGGTGCTCATAAAAGACACATATCTAATAGCAAGAACATTGGATAGCGTAATTTATGAGATTAAAGCGGCACATCAAGTCCCCACAGGGGATGTAAAGGGATTTTCACGTCGACTTTGCCATCTGATGACGGTAGCGCAAGAGATTATATCTGGGCAATATAATGCAGAGGATTCGGTTGCGTTATTTCCGGAGGTGAGAAAGACTGGGGTGAACACTTTTAAAATGGGATTAATCGACCCAACTCTTCATCAGTTTATGCTAATGAGCACCGAGGAGTCCATCGATAATCTAGCGACGATGGCTTTAAAAACCTCGTTAATGAAAAATCCCCATTTTAACACCTCGAGCGCACCGATTCAATATCCCAGGGGCCAGTCAGAACAGCAGCACTGCGCCCCGGTAGAACTGAAAAAGGAACAAGCTAATTCATCCCCAGCTTGTCATAAACTTAATACCGTTAGGGCCTCATTAAGGGAAAAACCTAGAGCAATTAAGAGTAGCGGGGACGTTAACATTAGAAGAAAGAGTAGCCAAGTTGTTACTAGTAAAACAGAGTTTAGTTCTGTAAAGGTTAAAGAGGATAGCTTAGAGAAACCTAGTATAGAGATTAATAAGAAAAAATTAGATTTTAGTAAGGTAGAAAATACACAAGCTAGCATAGAGAAGCCTAGTATAGAGATTAATAAGAAAAAATTAGATTTCAGTAAGGTATATTTTAAAACAATAGAAAATACACAAGCTAGCATGGAGAATCCTAGTTTAGAGTACAATAAAAAAAGTAGATTAGAGACCCCACTCCGCTCCGATTGTATAGAATTAATACACCTTAAAGCCGGGATACATTGCACGCGAGAGTGCGATGCGCGACTAGAGCGAGACTCGCACGAGATCCCGCTCGCGCACTTCATCGCAATCCAAAATACATTAACTGAGCGCGAGCGGCGTTAAGTTTTCAATTTTTTGTACGATCGGTTCCTCTTGTCATACAGTGCCGGCTTCACCTTCACCAAATTAATTAGTTTTTCAATTTTTTCCGAACTTAACTATGCATTTTTACCAAAAAATTTTAATCGAACCGCTCAAATCACAAACTGTAAATGACAGCACGCACGCACCTCGGATGCGAGATTTTTCAATTTTTCGAAATTCTCTCGCATCGCATCTCATCGCACTCTCGCATAACGCAGCAATATACATTGCCAAATGGAGGTATTTGTTACGAAAACGATTTGACAACTGATGCGAGTCTCGCACTAGTCGCGCATCGCACTCTCGCATGCAATGTATCCCGGCCTTTATATACATATGTATTCGAGTGAACCTCAGCCAAGCATATTTTAAGGTAAAAACGATCGTGTACGGAATGCATAAGCATTTAGCGGGCTCATTAATTAATCTGAGAAACATAGGCGTGGGTTGTTTTGAAAAATTCACCCTATACACATTGCCAAGGAACGCGGACGACGATGTCTTTATCGAGTTTCTATGTCACCTAGCAAAATCCGGTAGGATCATAGCGTTATCGGACACGGGGGCCGATGCCAGTTTTTTGCGATTATCGGCAATGAAGCATCTGAATCATATAGAGAGGCAGGACATCAGGGAGTTAGGTGGAGTGTTTGGCGGAACCAGTAGGACACTGAGCACCGTTAACTTAAGTCTACACCCTAAACAGACATTTGTTTCTAAATGGCATCTGGTAAAGGATCTAAATGAAATTCCGGCAGACGCATCGTGATCTACTTTGGAACCGATCCATTATTGACACAAATGCAAAGACTTTAAAATTCTCAAACGGTATGCACGAGTGCATCCCGGATTTCTCACTAAAGAGCCTGGCCCAACTAAATAAGGTAACACCGGCCCCAACTAGTCAGAACAGAGTTCTTACGGTCCCGGCACGCACTCAGCAGGTTTTGCAGTTACATGTTGCAGTCAAGAGAGGAGAGATTTTAGTAGAGTCTCAGGAGTTAAGTCCGGGCGTTTACATTGGTAACGTTTTAGCAAGTGTGAAAAATTATACAGTAAATGTTCCTGTTATCAACGCAACTCTCGATGATTACCCTCTATGCGACAACTTCGTTCCGGTTCATCATCGTTTCAACAAGTACAAGGTAGCACCCTCAACAGTGAGCCGTATAAACCACGTAGCTTCAGGGCCAGCCACTGATAGGGTCAAACTGTTGTTAGATGTCTTAAAAGTAGGAAACGATCTTAACGACGAGGAAAGGGCTGCGGTGGAAAATATATACGTACAATACAATGATATTTTTCATTTGGAGGGCGATCCGTTATCGCATACCACTGTGTTAAAACGCCATTCCCACCAAGACCGACCAGCCACCCATTAATCAGAAACAGTACCGGCTACCACAAATACATAAAGCCGAGATTAATGAGCAAGTAGCTAAAATGTTGTCGGATGGCAATGTCTCCTTAAGTAAGTTACCATGGAATTCTCCACTGTTAGTAGTTCCCCAGAAAGCAGGTGCAGATGGCAAGAAGAAGTGGCGCGTGGTGGTAGATTTTCGTAAGTTAAACGAAGCTACTATCAAGGATGCGTTTCCGCTGCCCAGAATCGAAGATATTCTGGACCTGTTGGGGCATTGCCGCTAATTTTCAACTCTTGATTTAGCCAGTGGCTACCACCAGGTTCTAATTGAACCATCCGACAAGCCAAAAACTGCATTTCCAAAGGATAATGAACCACATTTTAACGGGCTTACACGGATTGGATTGTTTCGTCTACCTCGACGATATCGTGGTATACGCAAGGAACTTGTCAGAACACAATGAAAAACTTAGTCGGGTTTTTTCACAGTTACGGGACAATAACTTAAAACTTAATACCGAGAAATGCAATTTTCTGTGCCGTGAGGTAGTATATCTTGGACACAAATGTTCGGAAGAAGGTGCTCTTCCGGATCCCGCAAAGACAAGTTGCGTCATGGACTACCCTGTTCCTAGGAACATAAAGGAGGTCCAATCATTTTTGGGTTTTGTCAATTACTACAGATAGTTTATCGTAAACCGTTCCGCCATAGCGGCACCTATAAAAAGGTTATTAAGAAAAGAGAACCCATTTGTTTGGACATCTGACTGCCAGTTTGCTTTCGAGGCATTAAAAAAAGCAATAACCTCACCACCTCTTCTGATATACCCGGATTTTACGAAACGGTTCATTCTCACCACGGATGCAAGGTAGGCGAGGATAAACCCATAGCGTATGCTAGCCGAGGTCTAAGTTCTGCCGAGAAAAATTACTCCACTATAGAGAAAGAGCTGCTGGCCATTGTGTGGGCTACCAATAATTTTCGTTCTTACCTTTTAGGGCGCCCGTTGTGAGGACGCAAATTTGGAGACAAATTTCCGCACACAAATCTTGACATAGAAACATGGAAAGAAGCTTAGAACTAAGACAATAGCAATTAAGACTTAGAACTAAGACCATACGAAGTAAAACATAGAACACTGAATTACAAAAACAACACGAATACGAAACATGAAAGAAGAAACACAAAACAGAGAACACAGAACACAGAAGCTGAAATACGGCACAAGAATTCAGAATACCCTGGAAAATGGTCGACGGAACCACAGCAACGCCCCAGGTGACGTGTGTGGCAGAATAACCCACCGACAAGTATATGAGGGCTCAGTTTGCCCTATATACACGAGAGAACATGCACCGTCCACGAATTTTATAAAAGCCAAAAGCACATGGAAATGAGAAATAATTCATGGCTGTGAAATGTTTGCCGGTGTATATGAGGCAAAACGATTCGGGGAATCGAGGACGAGGAGGAGGGAGCCAGTCGGCGGTTCCATACTGGAACGAAGATAGTGGGGTTGTACTTCCTTTCTTCTAACAGTCTTGGAAACCGAGCTCGCTCAATTCAACTTGCGATGTTGGTCTTGTGGGGTTGTACTTCCACCAAATAAGCAAGTCTGAAGCGAACGAAGTACTGTGCGGAGGACGAGAACGGTTCGTGTTATTGGTCTTGTGGGGTTGTACTTCCACCAATAATCACGGAACGAAGAACTGAACCAAGACGAGCAATGAAGATGAAGCATCGCAGGCAACGCAGCATAGACGAAATAACATCAAGACGTCCAGTGAAGAAGCGGAAGCCCCAACGATGAAGACGAAACCAGGCAGTCAGCGTAGTACAGCAGAACCGCAGCAGGAGGGCATGCAGCGCAGTCAAGCAACACAGACGAAGCCATAGCAGGACTTCAACGATGCATACGACGAAACAACGCAGACAACACGACAGCAATGGAGCAGAGAATATACAGAGCCGAGGACGAGCGACGCCTAGCCTAACAGCAACGAGCACAGGCACGCCGGAAGCATCCAGAAGATGTGCACCAGGACAGGACCAAGGAGGCAGAAACGATTGCGCCATAGTTCAAGCTACAACCAGCGACGATAAGCACAACGACGACGCCAGGAACCTGACAACCAACCGCTGAGCTGAGAAGATCACCGCAATGCCATACATGCAGGGAGAAGAGTACCAGGTTACACACAGAGACGAACACAGGAGACGCCAGGCGACACAACGGGACGTGGACAAGGGATGTCGAGGCAATTCAACGAAACAGAGGCAAGGAAGGGCAGAGCGGAAGATAACGAAGCAAGCATGCACATCGAAGTATGTAAGTCGGACGAGAACACAGACTAACTAGGACATAGCAGCGATACGGAACGGCGGCCAGGAACCTAAGCCAAGGAAGCTACCGGAACCGAGCTGGAACCTTAACCGGATGAACACAAGGAACACAACTTGAAGCACCTAGAAGCCTCATAGTGAACCATAAGAACACATTGAACGATATAACTAAGATTAGCCTCTAAACAGTAATATAGAAATAATTATAAGTTAAATAATAGTATAACATCTAATTTAAGTGAATCAAAGTGAATTAAACTAGAACTAAGTTAAACCTTTAAATAATATAATATCTAATTGGAAGTGTGATATTTAGAATTTAAACAATAAAAGTGAAGTCGATTAATAAAGAAATGTTTTGTAACGAAACTGGCACCCGCTGAGTTTACCCCGGAAAACAAGTCATTACACCGTTTACGGTGTACAGTGACCATCGTCCCTTAAAAGGTGTATTCAATGTTAAAGATCCTACATCTCAGCTTGTACGTTTTCACCACAAGTTGTCTGAGTACGACTATAAAATTAAATATAAGCCCGGGAAGTTTAACGTAAACGCGGATGCTCTGAGTAGGATAACCAACAGGGACGAAAAAATTTCTGCCGCTCAAACTCGTAGTAAAACTCGCGTAGATAACACAGTAATTCCGCCTCCGACCCCAGCAAAAATGCCAGAAAAAGAGAATTTTGTGACGCTCACCGACCCAAAGGAAATCCAGACGATATTGCGCGATTTTCACAACTCTGCTCTGGGAGGCCATCAGGGTATGAAAAAAATTTATTGGTGCATAAGGAAGCAAATTCGTTGGAAAGGTATGCAGAAAGACTTTGATCGGTTCATCAAAGCCTGTCCGAAATGCCAAGCGAACAAAAGTTCTAGGCTAACGAAAATGCCGATGGAGCTGACAGACACGCCAGAGTATCCTTTCGACAAGGTATACATGGATATGGTAGGGCCCCTACCAATAACTTACTCCGGTAGTCGTTACATCCTGACGTTTCAGGATGATCTAACGAAATACATGGCATGCGTTCCACTTCCAGATGCTGAGGCAGTGTCAGCGGCCAAAGCTTTTTATGATGAAATCATAACGAGGTACAGGATTCCAAAATGCTTAGTAACAGACAATGGCACCAATTTCACCTCTAGGCTATTTTCAGAAACCTGCAAGCTCCTGGGAAGATAGGACACACAAGTTCTCCAAGGAAGATATAAACAACCAAACGACTCGTAACATTTAAAAAAAATTATTATTATCAGAAAATTTTTAACAGTAGATTGAGACAAAGAAGTATTATTATGAAAATTTATTAAAATTCAGTAAAGAAAAACACGTATGTAAATACAAAATTAGCGATAGATTGAATATTAAAATATAGTAGAATCTAAGTTGTTAAGGAATCAGATATAAATATAAATTAGTAGTTAAAACAATAAATATTATGATGAATAAGTTAGTTAGGTTATGTCATGTCGTTACGCTATTAGCTGTCATTATGCTACTAAAACTAGCAAATGGTAAACCCACCTTCGTCATCAAGCAGTTAGAGGAAAAAACAACAGAAGCTGTCTTCTACGAAAATGTGTGGAGTATTTTTACAAAATTCACACCAATGGATTTCTCGGCTGTACTCGATATCGTAGACCAATACGACCGGTGGATTGACCAGCTATGCCATTCACCCACAAGGATACCCGAGCACACACGGGTGAAGATGGTACTCAAATCTCCCGCGCAAGACCCCCAATATGAAAAGTCGACCGGTTTTCCCAGCCCTCAACGGCCTAGTGAAGAATCTCTGAGTTTATCACCCAACAGAAGCAGTGATCAACCGCCTCGGGAAAGTAGACGAGTTCCAGTATCCAGCGAAAACAGTTTCAAGACGACGTGCCTTCAGATGGTGAAAGAGACCGCTGTCAAAGTGAAAATTCTTCGCCAAAATTCCGAACACGTTCGGCAGATTTTACATCTTCAATGATCCAGAAGAGCGTTGGAATTCATCGGTAGATTCGCCAAGCGGGCTTTCGGTACAATGGACAGTGAAGATTCTTGCCAAGTGTACAGCCGATTGAGCACTTTGGGGCAGCAAATCACTGTGATGAGATCGAATTACGATAGGCTAAGCAGGCCAGTAACAAACCTAACATCAGACATGAAAGTTATCGCAGAAAATTTACGTGAACTGGGTGCCGCCCACGACAAAGCCACTGCCACTACCGTCGAAGAAATCAAGAGGTTAAAGCTAAAAACCGAGGTTTCGGAGCTACTCGCGCTGATCAACGCCAGCCTTTAGGAGATTAGTAGCAGTCAGTCAACCGAGTTATCAATCCTGGATGACTTGTCACGACAATGCTGGAGAAGCTATTTTTATCTTCGGGAACTCGGCCGTTCTTTCGAGATCAGTATGCTTTGCATCAAGCCGCACGAATAACAACGATGCTGGATCAAGGGAATCTTCTAGTCAAAATCGAGATTCCACTACCTGATCCTACCACTTATTCGATCCAGAAAGCGTACTACTTACCAACCATCCTGAACGATCGATGGGATCTGATGCTCCATACACGAACACCCTATATAGCGGAAGCACAGTCGCACAACATTTTTATCAAGTTAACCCAGAAGGATTACTCAGAATGCACACACGTGGCTTACAACTCATCGACGTCTATGGCTATATGCCGCCATAACGGACCCATCCTTACTAACGGAAATCCCGATTGCCTAGTTGAGCTGTTGCTACATTCTACGTCAACCACAGCTAGTTGCACGCATACAGCGGTACCGGCTACTGAGGGCGTCTTAATGAAGATGGAGACCAGCAATCAGTGGCTCTTTAAAGACGAGAAGACCGCTTATTCTGTCGGCAGCATACCAGGGTGCGCATTTTGTGGCAAATCCGACTGGTCTAGGTTTACTAAAAATATTAGAACCCTGTGAAATCAGCAACAGAGTGGTGAGGTTGCCGTACGAAAAGACAGTATACACAACAAAGGAATACAGACAACCCACGGTGACCTACACCGAGTTAGCGGAAGCCCTAAGGCAGGGCATTGCTTCATTCGACATGTCGGGGTCTACTCCAAAACCCAGAAAACTCCTACCACTCATGGTAGGAAATCACAAAGACATTGCTGATTCGTTAGCTGAGGGACGTAAATCATTAGACGAGCTACACGATGATCTAATGGTAACGCGAAATTCTAGACGGGTTAACGAGCAGGTCAGCAAAATCAAACTACATCGGTACTCCATATTTGCTGTGGGCATATTGCTGGTGATATTAGTTGCAGCCTGTCTTATTGGTCTAAGATTTCTTGTTACACGCCGATCGAACAATCACGCCATACCACCAGTAAGCCACTAAGGTCGGAGTTTCGATACGGCAGAAGACACTCAACCACGGGTACAGCTCCAGGTCATCAAAACAGCTCCGAGGATGCAGAGGCCTACGGAGCCACCACCACGAGCTCCAGTGGTTTACGAAATTCCGCGGAGTTACGAGATAACACCGAAAAATCTAGCTAATAGCATAACATTCGCTTATTGTTGATTAGGAAATAAACAAAATAATGTATATATTCATTTTCATAAATTTAATAGGAAATCAAGAATAAATAAGGAAATAGTAACTAGTATTTAAGACCCGGCGGGCATGGAAGAGTAGATCCAAGCTCATAGGATGGGGAGGGATGCTGTGCTTAGCACATGCCCAGCATCCCGATTCCGTTATCTAATCCAGATGCTTGGGTTTGCTCTCGCCTTTTTATTACTGGTAGGTCAGTTTCATAATTCAAACGAAACATAAATAGCTCGGTTTGTTTAGTGACCTACCGAGAATGCCGGTAGTATTAAGTACGTGCTAAGAAATATTGCTGACTTGCGGATTTGGTCTTAAGCGCCGGTTCATATTGCTTGTTCGGGGTCAAAGTCAAAAACAAAATACGATTGTTTGGAACTTCATGCCTCGATATGCAATATGTGGCCGAGGCCAAGACCTACATCCGGATTTTGTCAATATTGACCGGTTGACATAGAATTGAGTATTTTCCCAAAGTGGAACACAATACTCAATTCCGTGTCAGTCGGCACTTTTTTAATATATAAGTCTAGTTGTAATTAGTAATAGGGGCTCAGTATTTTTATAAACGAGAAGTAACGCTGTCGAAACGACCATTAAAGTATTTTTTAAACTTCAAACCGACGAGTCTTTTATTTTTACAGGTGAAGCTAACATTATAACATTATTTTTCTTTTAGGAATATCTAACACAAACCTGGCTAGTCGCTCTACGTTGGCATCCATAGGTGCCATAGACTAACCAGGCATACTTTACACATTGGCACTTAGGTGTCATGAGTGAAACACAAACATTAGGTCCCAAATATCTTTTGGGACTAACCGAAGTGTCTACAAACACAACAAGTATTTAAAATTACAATCATCCCGATATTAAAATTATTCGGCCGTTTTGTCAATACATCGGGACTCATTGTTCGGAATCTCAAATTTTTTTTTTTTTTCTGATCAGGGTGAAACTTAAAACATATATTTTCTATACTAATTAGGACCATAATATGAGGTGCGGCGAAAAAAATCTCTTGACAAAAATTTTTTCAATACAAATTATAGTCACTAAACAGCTCTAAAATTATCTGTTACCATAACTACCTAATACTGTAATCCCTCGACCTGCGCAGTAATTACGTTCTGAAAATTCAGCGCACAAACCGAAACCGCGCACTGTAAAGCCATTTTTGTATTAAATTTAGCTAATACGTTCCAAATCCTAAATTTCTCATAAAAAAATTTAATTTTAAGAAAGTACATAGTTCATATAAGGTCTGTATTCAGTGAGTAGTTATATTACATATAAATAAAAGTTAAACATAAACAATGATTAACACTTTGAAGTGGCTAGTGGTACACCAGTCTGGACGCGCCTTTACATGAAGAGTTTCGAAAACAAAATGCGATGTATGTACAAATTACAAGTCACATCACATAATTTACGGGGATCCACCAAATTTTATGTATATATTGCATGAAAAATAGACGGAAAAAGAGAAATGGAGAAATAATTACGCGCTACTGCGAAAATTTTACCGCGCAATGCGAAATTTTAATTTAAAGCTTACACGCTCGGGTTCGAAGGGCCTTTAGCCTATGAACATCGTCATTGACTCACAATTAAATACACGAAAGGAGAAAAAAAAAATAGTTTCTGCTAAAGAACATAAAAAAGAAAATGCAAATAATGTGCAAGAAGAGAAAAAAAATTAAAAAAATGTACGACTCACCCCATTAAACAGCTTTACTTAGCGATGGTCCGTTTGGCGTAGTTATGATTGAGATTAATTTAGGAATGGATTCATTCCGTATAATCTCCTTTTACTTTATTATTTTAATAATTAAGTATTGTGATTGATTTTTTAAAAAAAAAAATTTGCTACCCTCAAAATTTTTATTTTCACATTTCATAACTAGTAGACGCGAAAAAAGCAATAAAAATTTTCAGTCCGTCTGTCCGCCGTACGCCGTACGGCGTCCGCCGTACGCAAGATCGTTTGGAGGCTCGTAGCTGCCAAACGCATTGAGATATTAAATTGAAATTTTTTAAACAAATAGATGGGGTAGGCGCCTTGAAGTGACCAAATTTTAAGGGGTGGGGGTGTGAGGGGGAAGTGTTTTAGACCGAAAATTTTGGTTTCCAGATCTCAGTAACCCCTTATGTTAGGAAGCTGAAACTTGGAATTTCTATAGAGCTCTGATAGTAGACCCATTTGCAGAAAAATTGTCAATATTGATCAAGGGGTGTGGGAGTGGGGGGAAATGTAATGCGTCCGAAACCCAAAAAAGGTGAGATAGACACATTCTAAAATCCATATCTCCTAAACCATTAATGGCACACCATTCAAACTTAAAAAATATTTGTAATTATACTAGGAGAAAAGAATCAAGAAAAATTTTGGGTGGGGGAAGTTGTGTATGGGGGTGGGGGGTGGGGGGTGAAAAACTTAAGATTACGATATCTCATGAACCAATTGCTCTGCAAAAATAAAATTTGGTTTGGGTGTAAAGGTTGACAAAAAAAGATTGATCAAAGTAAAATTTTTTAAGTGGGAGGTGGAGCATAGAAGTGGAGGGGATGAGAATTTTTCAAATCAAACACATTTCATATCTCAAGAAAAGTTTAAGATAGATGCTTAGAATTTTTACCAGAAGTAGCGCTAATTAAACCCTAGTAGGGAAAAAAGTTTTGGGGTTGAGGGTGAAGAGGGGGAGGGTGGGGGAGGGTGAAAAGGAAAAAGTTCCGATGCTTATATCTTGAGAACCTGTAAGGATATAAGCCTTAAACTTGGTATTTAGATAGAGCTATAGTAGCGGAATGTTGGAAAAATAAATTTTTTTTTAGGGGTAGTATTCTACGGGGGTAGGGGGTGTTTTTCCTAACTATTAAACGGTTTATGCTAGAAAGTTGAAACTCGATGTGTATATGTAAATCAACTAGAAAAGTAATTGTGATAAAAAAAATTTGAATATTCATTGGCGTTTAGAAAGGGTGGCAAAAAAAATTATTTGTAAATATAATAGATATAAAATTCATATATTTTCACGATTTTCGTCATATCTACTAGGTCTTTCCAAATATTGAATTCATTTTTATTCTACGGATTCTTCGTATGAATACCTAGAATGTGTTTTCAAGGATTTTTGAAATTCGACCCCTAAGGGTAGAGTGGTACAAGTGGGGGTGTTTTTCCTATATATGGAACGGCTTAAGCTACAATGTTGAAACTCGGTGTGTATATGTAAATCAACTAGAAAGGTAATTGTGATAAAAAAAATTTGAATATTCATTGGCGTTTAGAAGGGGGGGGGGCAAAAAAAAATATTTGTACATATAATAAATATAAAATGCAAATATTTTCACGATTTTCGTCATATCTACTAGGTCTTTCCAAATATTGAATTCATTTTTATTCTACGGACTCTTCGTATGAATACCTAGAAAGTGTTTTCAAGGTTTTTTGAAATTCGACCCCTAAGGGTAGTGTGGTACAAGTGGGGGTGTTTTTCCTATATATGGAACGGCTTAAAAATAATAAAGTTACGCCCAGATTGTTGGCAGATTTTTTTTCTAGTTCCTGTCTTATTTATTTCCCTAATTCGTTTCTTATGCATTCCTCCTCATTTCCTTCTTAATTTTTCTATCCTAATTATTTCTTAGGTATTCCTCCTCATTTCTTTCAGAATTTTTTCCATCCTAATTATTTCTTATGTACTCCTCCTCATTTTAAATTTCAATATTTTCGCCATTTTTAAATTTATAAGTTTCATTTTCAATTCCCTTTAATTCTCACTTTTCGCCACGATGCATTTTGCTTTTCGCCATTTTAAAATATATCCACTTTCATTTTGTTTTTTATATTTCTTATTTCTTTAACTTTAACTTTCACTCATTTTTCTAATTTTTGATTTCACGCATTATAAAATATTACAACTTTTAAATTTCTTCCGCCATTTTAAAATATTTCCACTCTCATATTTTTTCTAATTTCTTCAACTTTAACTTTCACTCATTTTTCTCATTTTTGATTTCACGCATTTTAAAATATTTCAACTTTTTAATTTCTTCCACCATTTTTAAAATACTTCCACTTTCATATTTTTTTATATTTCTGGTCCAATGTTCAGCTATTGAGAAATATACCATGTGCTCTGGTGGTAAATTTCGGAACTATATATGGTAGACAGAAAGTGGCAGCTGCATTTTATTTTCAGACAAAATTGTGATTGAGGTCAATTAAGAGGGTCTTACTTCAAAATATTACTGCAAGTGAACTTAAATTCTTGTTTTAATTGAATAAGAAGGACATATGTATCATATCATATCAAAAACAAAATTTTTTTTTTAAGAAATCAATTTAGAGTACTAAAACAAAAGAAAAAAGTATTGAAAAAACGGTCTACGTTCTTTTCAAATAATATAATAATTATTTCATAAATCTTTTTCCTGGAATATTAGGTGTGTTTTTTATTCCCGGTTATAAATCCCAAATAAAAAACACTCGCGGTTACCAGTTTACGATCCCAGTTGGCGCTTGTCTCTTAAGAGATATAATCTCGATGGTTTGAGCCTCGGATTCATATTGCTTATCTTTCTTCATCACTAGATAGAAAGAAATAGCAATACAAACATGTGCTCCCACCACGATCTATTTCTAATGCAAAAAACAGCCGCATCATTCCGAGCGCAGCAAATGTCATCCACGACTTACACGATAAAAATTAAATACGCGAAAAGTTACAGTTCAAGTGCGGTTACAATAAAACGACACAAGTGCGATGTGAAGTGATGAAATGTGTCACTACGTTATTAGTTTTTTATATTTATTATATTGCAGTAAGGTAACTTCACCACTGCCTGCACGTTTCATTTCATAGCTCCCTTTCTTATTTCCAGCCGATGGCAATTGAGAGATGGAACCGTGTGCACTGGCGGCAAAAATTGAAAGTGGTAGACCGAAATTTAATCCGAAATTTATGGCAGAAGCTTACCAAACTTAATAATTCACTATCTCTTGCACAATATATACGTTATTTCACTTCAAAACCCGACGTAAATATTTCCGTTATGGAAATAAGCAGCGATAAAAAACTGAACTGTCAGATTTCATATCGGTCCACCGCTTTAAATTTTTCCACGAGGGGGCGCTTACCCAACTTTACCATCTCTCAATCTCCGCGAAATATTCATACGAGTACGAGCTTTTATCACAAAAGGCTATCATCGAACAGATGGCGCTATTGCCAAAGCCATTTTTCTATCGAGACATTCGCAGACATGTCTTCGAGATTCGGGGAGCATTTGTCTCGATACCGTGTATTTTTCCCATAAGACGTCTCGAAGAATCTCGCAGACAGGCCGCCATAGTCTTCGAGATATCTGCGAGATTCTCGCAGACGCGACCAATTGGGATATTAAAGCTCCATGCCATTTTCGCATGTGCAGCTGGAGTCTGTCCAATGTTCAGCTATTGACAAATATACCATGTGCTCTGGTGGCAAATTTTGGAACTATATATGCTACACAGAAAGTGGCAGTTGCATGTTATTTTCAGACAAAATTGAGATTGAGCTCAAATAAGAAGGTCCTACTATAAAATATTACTTCAAGTGAACTTAAATTATTGTTATAATTTAATAAGAAGGACATAGGTATGTATCATAACATATCAAAAACAAAAAAGAAATCATTTTAAAGTGCTAAAAGAAAAGAAAAAAGTATTGAAAAAACGGTCTACGCTCTTTTCTAATAATTTAATAATTATTTCATTTTTCTTCTTCCTAGAATATTAAACATTTGAGAAGTTATTTCGAAGTTTAAATCTCCCATTCATATGGAAAAATTGTTTATTTTCTGACTTCGTTGTGCGAGAATGAGCCCATGATTTTCGAAATGTAGAACCGGAAATGAGCACCTTATTATCAACCAAACCGATCGCCATCAATCTTTATTATGTCTTTCATAATGAAATTAAGAGAAAATCGAAAATTCACCGAGCTCGGAATCGTAAAAATACACACGAACCGCCCTACAACAGTAGTCAGCTGACGAAAATGTGTATAGCATATCTGGTAGTTTTTTTCTCCACCAGGTGGAGATTTCCAACTTTACCATTCGTCAATTGACAAATATACCATGTGCTCTGGTGGCAAATTTCGGAACTATATATGCTAGACAGAAAGTGGCAGTTGCAAGTTATTTTCAGACAAAGTTGAGATTGAGCTCAAATAAGAGGGTCCTACTACAAAATATTACTTCAAGTGAACTTAAATTATTGTTATAATTGAATAAGAAGAACTTATGTATCATAACATATCAAAAACATTTTATTTTTTTTAAGAAATCAATTTTAAGTACTAAAATAAAAGAAAAAAATTTATAAAACGGTCTACGTTCCTTTCAAATAATTTAATAATTATTTCATATTTCTTTTTCCTGGAATATTAAACATTTGAGAAGTTATTTCGAAGATTATTCCTTCCATTCGTATGGAAAAATTGTTTATTTTCTGACTTCGTTGTACGGGATTGAGTCCATAATTTTCGAAATGTAGAACCGGAAATGAGCACCTTATTATCAACCAAACCGATCGCCATCAATCTTTATCATGTCTTTCATAATGAAATTAAGAGAGAATCGAAAATTCACCGAGCACCGAATCTTCAAAACACACACGAACCGCGCTACAACAGTAGTCAGCTGACGAAACTGTGTATAGCATATCTGGTAGTTTTTTTCCCCACCAGGTGGAGATTTCTAACTTTACCATTCGTCAATAGCTGCTACCCAGTTGGTCGCGTCTGCGAGAATCTCGCAGATATCTCGAAGACTATGGCGGCCTGTCTGCGAGATCCTTCGAGACGTCTTATGGGAAAAATACACGGTTTCGAGACAAATGCTCCCCGAATCTCGAAGACATGTCTGCGAATGTCTCGATAGAAAAATGGCTTTGGCAATAGCGCCATCTGTTTGATGATAGCGTGTTGTGATAAAAGCTCGTACTCGTATGAATATTTCGCGGAGATTGCCATCGGCTGGAAATAAGAAAGGGGTTATGAAATGAAACGTGCAGGCAGGGGTGAAATTACCTTACTGCAATATAATATATATAAAAAACGAATAACGTAGTGACACATTTCCAATCACTTCACATCACACTTGTGTCGTTTTATTATAACCGCACTTGAACTGTAACTTTTCGCGTATTTAATTTGCATCTTGTAAGTCGCGGATGACATTTGCAGCGCTCGGAGTGATGCGGCTGTTTTTTGCCTTACAAATGGATCGTGGTGGGAGCACATGTTTAAATTGCTATTTCTTTCTATCTAGGGATAAAAAAAGATAAGCAATATGATTCCTAGGCTCAAACCATCGAGATTATGTCTCTTAAGGCGGCTCCTCACACAAAAAAAGCTCATATGTTGATCGTATCGCCGCTCTGCTGTAAACTAGTGAAAACTAACATCATAAAATTTTTAGCATAGACACAGCTTGTCAGATCCTACGAAACAGTCATCAAAACCCTTTTCTAATGTGCAGGTAGCAGAGTTGGTGAGCGCTCCTCTTCCTCCTGGCAGATGTGTGTGCCGATGGGAAAGTGTCTATCTGGCTGGTTATGGCACCTATGGTTGCCGCGGTATGATTACTACCCAGGGATGGTTCGGTGTTTTTTTCTTATCATCAAAAGTGGAAGTGTAAAATGACGTCACAGTACTTCAGGTCAGGTTGTGTATTGCACTTCTCATCATGTTTGTTGACATCGGAAACACAATCGATCGAGCCATTACTGAACGACTAATGAATTATGGGTATTTTTAAGGTGTAAAGTACAACACAAGTCTGAAACCTTTTATATGAAATGAGAAAGATTTGCAAATAGGTATGCCATTCCTATGAAATAAAAATAATTCATATTATGTTATGAAAATCGGCTGTTTGATTCGATGATTTTGATTTTTTCGTTTATTGACTATTTTCAACATTTGAAGGAAACAATGGTTAAAAATTCTTTGTTTTTCATTTATGCAAATGAAGACCAACAAAGCAATTTTTAGATAAAGGTCCTTTTTATCTATCGGTACTATAATGCCAGTACATTTTGCAATAGTACAGCCATTACTAATTTTTGGTATACTGATTTAGGAGTATTATTTCGATCATTATGAAAATTTTCGTAATAAAAGATTCTACATAATTGCAACGAGATTGTTGCCAAGAAATATCGGCACAAGGAATTACTGGTAGATACCTAAGTCAATGCAGCTCAACAAAATTTTACGTATTTTATTATTACGAGTAAAGGACGATTATTACGATTATTTTACATTTGCCAACATCAACTTTCCACTTTCCACTTTTTCTTTTTCTCTGTTTATCGTCTTTAGCACCCATTTTAATTGATTTTCTTAAATTATGAATAGTGAAGTTTCAGGAAATGTTTGATTTTGCTATTCACACCCAATTCGTATATTCCCAAAAATACTATTACCATCCATCCTTCAATAAATATATACCTTCATTCCCATTTTTGTCCGAAATATTTTTTTTTATAGTAGCATGATTTTCATCAATATGTAGGTACCTGATGCCTGTACTACTGCTTGTAACTGAATTTATTATGATCTGTTTTATGCCCTTACCTGCGCCTATCGGGACGCAAATTGACATATTACGGGACGCAACGCTAATGTAGATTTTCGCCGCTAATCTTCTATTGTTCCACAAGGAAATTACAAGCCATTAAATATTATAATACAAAACCGCTATTTTCGCTTCTACAATTGCAGAAGAATGGCGTGAAATTAGAAATGACTTTATCGCGCTAGAGTTAGGCTGGCCGCCCACTGAAAGAGCAAAAACAGTTTTAGTCAAAACATTTTTGACTTAAGATGAATATATCGCTGTTTTATAGCCCTTACTACTGCTTGTAACTGAATTTATTAGCATCTGTTTTATGCCCTTACCTGCTAAGTGTGGAATTTTTATCGAAACATATTAGCGCGCTACGCATATGAGCGAGGTCCTAGCATTGAAGAATGTACCTGCAAGCCCTAAAATGTAAGATTAGTTTTTCCTTATCTTCTTTACTTTTGATCGAGTTAAGAAATAACAATTTACTCTTTAATTTTGAATTACCATCTTCATACCTATAATTAAAAGGTTTATATTCAAAATTTAATGTGTTTATGATGTGTTTGGGTTCAACACACACAACAACGTCATAAAACTACTTGTAATTACAATCTCTTACAATCTTAATGTGATTAAAAAGGTGATCACAGCTCAGTACTGTACGCGCCTACCTCTAATATCATTTCGGACCGATCGCACACATACACTTTTACTCAATTTTCCATTAAAATTGAATTCAAAACTACCGTCCAATTTGACAGTCGTGCTTACAGTGTATGAATGGTATATCCTATAAACTCTAAGCAGTGTAAGCGCCAGAAAATGTAATTTTCATAACGTCATTGGATCCATGCAAATTGTAGGCGTGTGAAGGCGATTCGGGCCGATTGTGAGTGCGCAAAAAATGCAGAAATCATAATTCGAATCACGGCGTATACTTATTTAAAACATCAAAAGGACAAAATGAAAAGCTTCCTTGAAACTTTCACAGCGTTTCTTCAAAACTTTCAAGCTCAGTTGGGCGCTACCTATCGACGAATAGTCAAACTATTTCAGCATTTTGTATGGAGAAAACTGTTTTTTAAAATATACCCCAATTTAATTTATTTGTTTGGGGGGACGCTATTTTTTTCTACAATATGTTAGAAATCAGTCCAATCAAAGTTATATTCTCAACAAATACTTGTAAAAATAAGAGCAAAGTAGAAAAAAAAGACATTGAAAAACAGTGTTTTTTACATATTGCTAACACTCATTTTTTTAATTAAAATAGCAAAATATTAAAAATCCACTGCCGAGTATTGGTTAAAGACATTCCTCTTTTGAGATTAACGTACTTTTCAGTTCATTTTTATCCAATAGAAACGCTGTATGAATGTATGAAAAGTGAACCAAATTAGCAAAATTTTAAAACATCTACCTTTGAAATACTTACAACTTTTTCAAATTTAAAAAAATCGAAAAACCGATACCGAGGATCGGCTCCAAAAGCATCATTCTTTCTAATTTACTCAAAACTAAAGTATACTGAAATATAGCGTCAGTTCTATGAGTGCATGAAAATCGCCATTTTTCAGCTTTTTTCACAATTATGAGAGGAGGCGCCTTAAGAGACAAGCGACCAACTGGGTATTTAGCTGCTTTTGTGCCTCGGCTAACTGTCATTCCGGTACTTAGCCGAGACACAAGAGCAGATATAGCTGAACATTGGACAGACTCTGGGGGTGGAATTTGGACGCCATATTGAAAAGTCGTGTCTTACTTTGCTTAAGAAGAAAATTGCGAATATTTTGTTAAAGGTCGAGTTTAAAGCATCGAATTTGCAGATTTAATAGTCCAGCAATATTTGCTAGTAGTTTCAAAGCGTTGAAATCGACAAAAATAAGTCTTTATTTCCGATTAGAACAAAATAGAAGGCCGGTCGCGGTCGCCATTTTGGACGCTTGGATCGGAGGAAATTTCTTAGAAAAGATTTGCGGATTGATTGTTCTATCGGCCTCTTCCCCCCTCAATCTCGAGAGGGCTTGAGGCCTGGTTAAATTTCCTACACCGCTTCCACCCAAAAGCGATATCCGTTCAGCTGCCCTCGCTCAATCGAGGCCACCTTGAGCATTATCGTCTCAGACTGACATTACGGCAGCCCCCTAGAGACTGCCTTGGCGTAAAACACTAGGATCCTGGACTCCGGAAGTCCGAAACACGTGGACCCAGGGGCGGCGGGCCGTCTGGCCGCTGCGGGAGTTCCCCAATCTACAAAAAATAAAAGTAACATCGGGCGCCCCAAGCCATATCCTGGGCGGGTGCCGCCCAAGGTCACCACTCCAGTAAAGTGCTCTTTGCACAAACAAGCCGCCGGTTCGCCTTTCCCCGCGAAAGTGCCTACTCTTCGCAAAATTCTCGCCGCCGCAGGGCATGACATCGTAACAGTTAATGCCCTACTTGATTTGGCCAAACCCGTCGCACAAGGCCGTGTCCTCACGGCTTCAACATCTATAGAACAAAAACACGATTCCACTAACGGCCCAAGTGTTATCTCGTCGCTAGTCACCGAATCTGCTGCCAATATGGATACTGATCAAACGCCGTCTACAGCCTCCCCCGCAGGAGCACCTTCAGATCAGGTAGTTGTCCAACAGTTACCTCACACAGACCACTCTATGCCGTCGACAGATATCGACTTAGCCGGACTTTATGATAAATTTATACGTGTTTCCGGGCGACGTGCCATCAAACACCCTGTTCCTCCTCCCCCTATTCCTCCGCAGCCGGACGACAATCGTTTCTCGCTTTTCACGGATACCACCGCCGATACTAATATGGACAACGAACCCCAGTCCTCCGAAGCCCCAGCCCCCCAGAGTTGGTGCCCGGTCATAAAACTTGAAAAAATAACCGCTCGTGGCGTCGCTGAGTGGATGTCTGCGTGGCCGCAAGTAAAATATAAAATCTTGTCGAACAGAGCGGGGTTCGTCAGCCTTAAAGTAAATTCGCTGGTTGCCACGCCGACATTCTCAACACCATCAGGAAAAAGATGGGTTCTGGCATTGAGGGCCACACCTTTACCCCCCCGCACCTCCGCAGACCTACAGCGATCATTAGAGGCATTAGTGCCGAGTTTTCCCCCGATGAAATCATATCTGATATTCTTGCCCAATGTCCGTCCCTGGGGGCCATTAAAGTATCACCAGTCTCCACGCCTTGGTCCCGCACCAATGGTCGCTTGCTTGACTTATTCCGTGTGTCATTCAACTCTGCTGACGATCTTAATTTGGCTATTAAATTGCGCTTTATATTACATCAAAAAACGACATGGGAACGTCCTCGGAAACGAGACGTCACCCAGTGTTATAACTGCCAACGCTATGGACACGTTGCAGCGAACTGCGGCCACGCGGCGAGATGTGTCGCTTGCCTTGAACCTCACCTCTCTGTGCCGTGTCCTCGCAAGTCCGCCGAGGACATTTCTTTGCTCTCCCCCCCTCAATGCGTTGTTTGCGGTGCTAAGGACCATCCGGCTAACTTTTACAATTGTCCGGTAAGAATTCGTAACAGAGAGCGTATGTCCGCTGCTGTTCTGAATAAATGTTCTCAGATGCCCCCTGCTGGCACCCCTTCACGTTCAAACCACCATGCGCCAGGGTTGCCCCCCAACATAGGAGCGGGCACTTCATTCTCGGATGTGGTGAAAGGTCCCAGTGCCCTCCCAAATGTTTCTGCCTTTTCATGGCTGGAGCAGCAGGCCGTCGACTACCTGGGCCACTCAGTCTCCGACATCTGCGCTAAAATTTCTTCCTTCAAATCCCATTTCACCCGTTTGAGCGAATCCGAACGCCCGCAGGCGCTGCTATCTTTTCTTTTTAGTTTCTTCTCACCAAATAATGCCTAGATTCAATCCTATCACCTCGATCCAATTAAGATCCTTTCCGCCTACATCCCCCCCTCAATGGATACCGGTCCCCTCCACCCATTACCGCACTTCTACTCACACCCACCTATTAACACCTACAGAGGGTAGGTCGCCCCACGTGCCGCGTTCACATCTTGTCACGTTCATCATGGAGTTGTCTGCTGTATACTGTTTACTGTTTTTCTTTTTATTTGGTGCTCCTGCGCTCCGAGGGTACACTTCGTTGTAAGGCATTTCATTACCGTTCCTTCTCAATTTTATCTTTAATCAGTGATATATAATTGTTACCAAAATGTAAATATTCGTATGGATCTCATAAATCTTTTAGAGCAAATAAGCCTTACTCTATCGCATTGCTTAAGCCACAACTGTCGTAAAGGACGAAATTGTCATATATCACGTCGGGGAGCGTCGCACATCCCCCTTGTCTTCCTGGCTCTCCGGAGCTTTTGGGGGAGCGGAGGATATGCGACGCCTCCCGACCATCTTGTCACATTTAAAATCTTTTGTTCGGAACAGAATAGGTTCCATTTTCTTTGTTTTATTATATTATCTTTTGTTTTAGCATAAGTTTATTTATATTAGTTTTAAGTCTCGAAATGTTACATGCCAAAATGAGCATTTGGCTCCTCACTAACTAGTACATTCTCGTACATTATTACATATTGTGTGACTACGGTCAATATTTACTATTTAAAGCTGCCTGACATTAATTTGCTGTCAGGCTTTGAAGCTATATCTCTCTGTATACTATTAAGTTTTTTAAGTCTCAATAAAAATGTTTGAAGTTTGTTTGGACAGACTCCGTGAGTCTACTACTACAATAGCTGCTTTTGTGTCTCGGCTAACTGTCATTCCGGTACTTAGCCGAGATACAAAAGCAGCTATAGCTGAACATTGGAGGTCTGTTCAAGATTTCTGCTATAGCTGCTATTAGCTGCTTTTGTGTCACGGCTAAGTATCGGAATGATTGTTAGCCGAGACACAAAAGCAGATAAATAGCTGCTATAGCAGATATCTTGAACAGACCTTGGACAGACTCCATGAGCTGCTATTTAGCTGCTTTTGTGTCTCGGCTAAGTAACGAAATGACAGTTAGCCGAGACACAAGAGCAGCTAAATAGCAGCTATAGCTGAACATTGGACAGACTCCTGAGGTCTGTTCAAGATTTCTGCTATAGCTGCTTTTATGTCTCGGCTATGTACCGGAATGATTGTTAGTCGAGACACAAAAGAAGCTAAATAGCAGCTATAGCAGAAATCTTGAACAGACCTCTGGTAGCACTACGAGTTAAATGACACTAGATGGCGCTTTTCAATGTGTCTAGTATCTGTCAAAGTGAAACTTCCAGTAAACGGTAATTTAATTTAAAAAAAAAAAAATATTATTGATGAATATTTTCACAGTACATTTCGAATTGAAAATACAAGTTTTCCGGTGAATACTGTTAAATTTATTTTTTGTGACGTTACGGACTCGACTGAGTCTTTTATCAAACTGATCGACAATATCTCCACAACTATTATTTATACAAATGAAAGCAGGTAAAACAGGGTAACAAAAATTAACTAACAGAAGGGGAAATTTTGTTAATAAGGGAGGCAATGTCCCCTGGATAATAGCCACGCAACGGATATTTCGTCGTGCGAAAATGCCTCGATTTCCCCTCGATGAGTGCCGATTTTGTATGGAGACCGAGCCATGACGTCACTAATCGAGGCAAAATCGAGGCATTTCTCACGACGAACTGTCATATGTGCGCGGCTTGAAATTAAGTTGGCGCTGAGGGAGGTCATAAAAACATTAAAATGGAGGCGGGGGTTAAAAGAAGGGAAAAATTATCAAAGTAATTGAATCTTGTACTGGGGCGGATAGCATCTTCGCCCAGAGCAACTGCTTTCTGCTCGGTGACTTGCGCATTCATTATCTAGTTGGTTGGTACCACCAATGCCCCCTGGGTAATAGCCGCGTTACTGATATTTCGTCGTGCGAAAATGCCTCGATTTCCGCTCGATGAGTGATGATTTTGTATGGAGACCGAGTCATGACGTCACTAATCGAGGCAAAATCGAGGCATTTCTCACAACGAACTGTCATATGTGCGCGGCTTGAAATTAAGTTGGCGCTGGTACCACCTATTAAGGATAATAGCTCCCTGTCAACAGAAAATACCGAATTTAACAAACTGCACTAGTCCGCACGAATACTGGTGGAACATGCATTTGGAATGTTAAAAAAAAAATTCCGGTGGATTTTGCTCTTTACCGAATATGTGCAGCTGGAATTTGTCGTCAATTTATCGATTGCGGCATGTGTGCTGCACAACATATGCATATCCGAAAATGACACCATCGAAGCCGAAATCATAGAATCCGAAAGCAGTGAATCCGACATCAGTGAAGTGGATACTAGTGATGAAGATGATGGTCTGGCACCAGCACACGGCCCACCAGGTGTAAATCGAAATGAGGAGCTAATAGAATATCTACTACGTACGAACCGAATTCGGTTATAAGCTGTAAGTTTTTCAATTATGTTAATAAATTCTTAATTTACAAGTGCTATTCAGGATATACTTACATATTTTCATCTTATACATACGGAAAATAAAGAACATTTTTATGCCTTACATAAAATTCAAATTATTCTTTTTCGATTGGCAGAGTTATAAAAAAAGTGTCCATTCCAGACTAGAGTCACTTCATACGAACTAACACAAACATCCATTATCTTGAGTACGGACAATGTGTGTTTCATTTGAAACCAGTACATTTGAAATTTTTTTGCAGTTGTCTCGATTTTTCATATTAAGGATCTCCACTAAAGTGGATAAACGCTGTATTTAGTTGACATTTCATGAGACATATCTCGATTCCGTGAAACGTCCATCAAAATACATCTGCTACACGTATACACACTAAACTATGCCATTTAAGAAACCTGCGATTTTTTAAATTCGCAGATTTTTAGTACTAAATATGTACCAAAAGTGGTGATTGTCCGTACTCATGATAGAGGATGTTTGTGTTAGTTCTTATACAGTGACTCTATTCCAGACGAATGCATGAAAAAAAAAAATTATGGTGTGTGCCAGAGGGGCACAAGCACTTTACGGCGGTTTCATCCGCTCAGTAAGGTTTGCCGTCAACTTTGCCAGCAGATCCATCTTTTGTTTGTGGCGCTGCTCTTTTACGGCAAGATGCCCCGCAAGAGCAGCATCTCTTTTACGGAGGAGCTTCAAGTTCTCCTCCTCATAAAGAGATAGTGGTTTCATTTTTTTTAAAGGGGTGTTTGCCCTCGAAACCACTGCCAACGAAGTCGATGGACCTGCTGACAAAGACGTCAACGGAGCTGGCGACGATGGCGGCGGTGACGACGTTGTTGCTGGCCACGGTGTTGGTAAACCCGTGGAGTGAACTGGCGACGATGACGAAGGTGCTGGCGACGCTGCTGGTGAAATTAAACGCACGAAAAGGTACGTAAATTTGAACTTTTCAAATAGAAATTTGATGTGGAACTCATTCCACAAAAGTTTGAATATGGCAGCACTGGTCTCAGGGAAATGTCACTTTGAAGGCAAATTTTGTACCGCAATGACAGTTTGGAGGCAATTTTGTACTGCAAAAAGGTAAGGAAAAATGGAAATTTCAAAACGCTATAACTTTTTATTTCAGGGTTTCCCAGAGTTGAAACATAGCGCAATATGTTTCAAAATATCGCCAGATTTAGTGATAATTTTTTTTTTTTTTCGAGTACGGGCTCATAAAGGAAAATTTTTCCTCCAGCTCAGCCTCAAAGGGGACTTGCTGGTACCCTACACCAGTCCTGTTTTTTTTGGCTATCCTTGGCCAATTTATATGCCCGCAGCAAATTTCGTAGTTTCATCGCGAGAATGTCCACACAAACTGGAGATACCTAAACAAACAAAAACAATTCCATTATGGTATATATTATATTTCTATTAATCTACTTACCATGACATTCTGCGCGACTAAGTCCTCCAACAAATTCTTCCAGGTACTTTTTTTTTTGTTGGGTGCTTGAACTCCCCCGTGCCTTATAACTTTCCAGCATGGCCTTCGTTTCGGTGTACGTCCAGTTGTGCCGTCTCCTTTGAATAAAAAAGGGTAATTTATTATGAAATCAAAGCTGCTACATATTTACCAGTTGCTCATTGTGCCGGTTGAACGATGTTATGACAGTAACCAGCTGATCGAACTGTCACTTGCTTGTACATTTGCAGGGTTGTTTTATCGTAAATATCGTAACAATAATTTTACTTAACCGGAACTTCCCGAAACTGCGGTCGCTATAACCGTGGTTGAATTGTTGGTAACCGCACTTTTGTTGTTTTGCCGTGCAATTTTTAGCAAGCTTTGTGGTTAACCGGAAATAAAAAACACACCTATTAAACATTTGAGAAAATATTTCGAAGCTTATACCTCCCATTCATATGGAGAAATTGTTCATTTTCTGACTTCGTTGTGCGGGATTGAGCCCCTGATTTTTGAAATGTAGAACCGGAAATGAGCACCTTAGTATCAACCAAACCGATCGCCATAAATCTTGATCATGTCTTTCATAATGAAATTAAGAGAGAGTCGAAAATTCACCGAGCTCCGAATCGTAAAAATACCCAAGAACCGCCCTACAACAGTCAGCTGACGAAAATGTGTCTACCATTTCTGGCAGTTTTTTTTTCCACCAGGTGGAGATTTCCAGCTTTACCATGCGTCAATAGCTGCTTCGATAGCAGCTATAGCTGCTTTTTCCTGTCCAATGCAACAAAAAGCTGCTTTCTCGTGCTTGCTATTTGACAGTTATTCTGTTCAGTACATTCAAATAGCTGCTATCATAACTGCTTTTCAGTCCCAGCAAACAAAAAGTATCGTAATTAATTCATAAAAGTGTCAGAATTTACGAGCCATTCACTCGTTTACGAGTTCGCAAATGAATTAAAAACGACTCATTGGGCATACCAAAATGGCCATCCGAGAAGAGTCATTTTTTACGACTCATTAATGAATTAGAAAAAATGTGGTTTAGCGACTACAAATACATACACACTATAATACTCGTTAAAAATGATTCTCTTATGAAAAGAAGACTGAGAGTCTCGATGAAAAGACGATTGAGAGTCTCGGTGCGAACTACAAGGTTGGAAACTAGAATAGAAAAAAGACAAAAAAACTAGATTCAAGGGAATTTTGGTTAGGATAAGTAAGTTATTTTTTTTAATAATTACCAGAGATATTGACATGGACACCACTTTTGCGAAAACTTTAACATAGTCTGTCCAATGTTCAGCTATAGCTGCTATTTAGCTGCTTTTGTGTATCTCGGCTAAGTACCGGAATGACAGTTAGCCGAGACACAAAAGCAGCTAAATAGCAGCTATAGCTGAACATTGGACAGACTCCTGGTATAACTTACAAAAAAAGAAAAGAAATAGAGACAAAATATTGAAATATGCTTGACTGACGACTGAGAGTCTCGATGCGAACTGCAAGGGTGGAAACTAGAACAGAAAAAAAGAGAAAATACCGCACATTCCTTGCATGAGCCATTGTGCGCGCTCATCCCTGTATGCTGATCGTTCGATTATCATTTTACGGGCAGCTCATGTCCTACATATAACTATCGCGAAACGATCATTTTTAGTAAACGCTCGAGAAATTGTTTGCTGGGCTGCTTAGAGTACAGGAGTCTGCCCAATGTTCAGCTATAACTGCTTCGATAGCAGCTATCGTAGCATAGCATAGCTTCACGATTTGAACTGTCAAATTCAACCATTGCAGCGCCAACTTAAACTCAGGCCGCGCACATATGACAGTTCGTCATGAGAAATGCCTCGATTTTGCCTCGATTGGTGACGTCATGGCTCGATCTCCATACAAAATCGTCACTCATCGAGGCATTTCTCATGACGAACTGTCATATGTGCGCGGCCTGAGTTTAAGTTGGCGCTGCCAGAGGGCAATGACCATTGACGAATGGTAAAGTTGGAAATCTCCACCTGGTGGGAAAAAACTACCAGATATGCTAGACACATTTTCGTCAGCTGACTGTTGTAGGGCGGTTCGTGTGTATTTTTACGATTCGGATTTCGGTGAATTTTCGATTCTCTCTTAATTTCATTATGAAAGACATGATAAAGATTGATGGCGATCGGTTTGGTTGATAATAAGGTGCTCATTTTCGGTTCTACATTTCGAAAATCGTGGGCTCAATCCCGTACAACGAAGTCAGAAAAGTAACAATTTTTCCATATGAATGGGACAGCGCCAGCTTAAACTCAGGCCGCGCACATGTGACAGTTCGTCATGAGAAATGCCTCGATTTTGCCTCGATTGGTGACGTCATGGCTCGATCTCCATACAAAATCGTCACTCATCGAGGAGAAATCGAGGCATTTTCGCTCTTCGAAAATTCAGTTGCGCGGCTTTTATCCAGAGGGCAATGAATGGGATGTATAAACTTCGAAATATTTTCTCAAATGATAAATATTTCATCAAAAAGAAATATGACATAATTATTAAATTATTTGAAAAGAACGTAGACCGTTTTTTCAATACTTTTCTCTTTTATTTTTAGTACTTTAAATTGATTTCTTAAAAAAAAAATGTTGTTTTTGATATGATATGATACATACATATGTCCTTCTTATTAAATTATAACAAAAAGTTAAGTTCACTTGAAGTAATATTTTGTAGTAGGACCCTCTTATTTGAGCTCAATCTCAATTTTGTCTGAAAATAACATGCAACTGCCACTTTCACTTTCCGAAATTTACCACCAGAGCACATGATATATTTGTCAATAGCACGAAAAAGCACTGGCGCGTATTGGACAGCAACAAGCAGCTTCAATAGCTTAAAACAGCTGATTCACACATCCATGTGTAAGTGACGTGACATTTATGTCATTACGGCCGCGGAGTTAAATTAAAATGTACATAAATAATTCAAACTGATATCACGGCGATTCACTGGACAAATAGCACAAAAAGAAAATCAAACGAGGGAAAAGCTGAAAACCAGCAATCGTGACTTGTCCCTGGCCAAAATGAGATTTTTTAGTCATAGAAATTTACCCGATGATGATTATACCGAGTGTTCGTTTATTTTCCTTTATATATTATGTACGATGTCGATTCGTCAGAATATTCAAAAATTGTTAGGACTCGCACGGATTCTTTCCACGGAAACATGTAAAAGTTTCATAGAGTCAAGCAAAAAGCACCTAAATGCCCGGGACAAATCAGCCCTGAGTGCTTATGTAATGCATCCGTTTTGAAATTACAACGTGCAGGTAAGGCGTCACCTCGCTTTTTCAATTTCTACTATTCGCCATTTGTTTGTTCGATTGTTTTCTTGCAGTTTTGTCCTGCTTGGCTGGCTCCTAATTTCCTTCTGTCCGTTTTTAGGCACCCTAAAACGGCGAAGAATTATGGTAGGTCGAAATAACAGAGAAGATGGGACTGCTGGGCGCGTTATGGAGGAAGATATCGAACGTATGGTTAAAAAAACGAAGACGACAAACAAAAGGAAACAATTTCCGCAAAGAACGGTCTCGAATCGTACTGCTTCAACATAAAGGTTACTATGGACAAAGATAATTTGGATGGAAACATTGCCGATACCGACAAGACCCTTATGTTGGACAAATGCAATGAAACTAAATACACAAAAAAAAAAAAATGGTAAAAAAAAAAATTATATAATTACATATATGCAAATTGAAGTAAAGTTAAAAATACCATAAAAGGCTGTCATCACACGACTTGTTTACAAAATCGGATGCAATTTTCACTAATTTGGGTCCATTGGTTTGTAGGATGCTTGGGGAGGCTGGCTGTTGGATAGAGAAAACTTACGATTCCAATCCAACGGAGGGATAAAGCGCAACAAAGTTAAAAGGACACGAAATCAATAACCGTAGCAGTACTAGCCCGCTCGAGGTACAGTCTGGCTGGTACTGCCGACCGTCGCGGTTAGCAGAAACTGCCGGTAGTTGACTACTGCTTCAGGCCAAAACAAGCTGTGTTGTCTGTTTACGACTGCTCGGCAGTTGACGGTTGTAAGTGCAAAGGTTGACAGCTACTACTGTCCACGACGGCCGATGTAAGCACCGTGAGAATAATTCGGACCACGGCCTTAGTCCCATTCACAACGCGCCACGGATAATCGCACAAACTTTTTTTCTATAATTATAAGCTGCTTTCTTGTCCGGGAAAAAATTTCAATGACATCTTGTTGTGATTGAGGCCTTGGAAGAACTATTTTGACTTGAAAAAGTCAAAAGAGTCGAAAGGAAAAGGAAGGTTCGGGACAGAAGGGCCAATTCCACTTACGTCCGAATTGGTGGCTGAGTTTTCGCTGGTGCGACGCTCTTGCTGGCGGCCGGGACTAGCTACGGCAGTGTGGGGGGGGGGTACTTGCTAAAACTCAGACCATTAGACCCTTGGCCTGTACAACAAAAAATTATCAGCGCTGACTTATCCAAGGGAATAGAAAAATTAGGACAGGTCGTGAAAGACCAAGAAGCGGTTGGATGGCGTGGCTCCGCGATTTGTCAGGGTGCCCTGGTGTTGTTGGCGCCCTGTTCTACCCACCCTACCTCAGTCACGACATTCCTCAAACGAATATTTCGTCGTGACCCCTTATTGAGGTTTTGGGGCGAAGGAGCTAACCGCTCGGTTCATTCCAATTAGGCGCTTTAGCCGTTAAACATCATAAAAAAACAAATCAACCCACAAAACAAAACCATAATAGGTCTCAAGACAAAAAACAACTGCTGAAAAACGCACCACAAATGAAGTTAACAAAATGAAAGAAAAGAAAATGTTTATAAGTATAGGTTTATAAAAATAAGGACTCACCACATAATAATTGTTGTGACCTCGATTTTTCTCTTGTAATTTTTTAAATTTTTGGTTTACATTTCTATTTATTATCTGATTCATTACTTTTATTATTTTCTGTCAGTCGGTTCTGTCATGTCTCGTGTTTTTTTTTTATTATTTTATTTTTAAATTTTTAATTCGTTTTTTGTTTTTTATTTTTATGTGTTTTTATTTAATTTTTTTCTTTCTTTGCTAAATCATTTTTGTTTTGTATTTTAAAATTTTTACGTTTAAACAATTTATTTTGTATATATAATTTTGTTTCAAAAATTCATTTTGTATATTTAATTTTGTTTTAAAAACTCATTTTGGATATACAATTTTGTTTTAAAAATTCATTTTGTATTTTTAATTTTGTTTTAAAAATTCATTTTGTATACATAATTTTGTTTTAAAAAAATCATTTTGTATATCGAATTTTGTTTTGAAAAAAAATTAGGAGGATTGTCTGCAAGCGAGCTGACGAAAATGATAGCAAATGTAATTGCTAATTTGGTTCTTAATGAATTGTTCCGTATATAATATTACGGATCGGAGCAAATGGGGAGCACGTATTAACACACATTATCGATGCGACCCCGCATGATAGTTGTTTAAACTTTTATCCGCACAGCGATCACATTTTCCGATTATGATCGACCATTCGATTGAATCGGCACTCATTCGATTTCGACTTCGAACAGGATATTAACAATTGAATTTGGGCAACTTGAAGCGCCATTGACACGAATTCCACAGGGTTTTGATGCAATTATGAACTACCGTCCCGGCCGATTTACATTTGATTCGACGTTTCCTTTTTCTAATTTGCACTTAACAGATTTAATGATCACTGAAAATACGCACTTTTAGCACTTGTGTGCGGAACATTACCAATAAAAGGCCGCAACCTGCTTGGTATGCGTTGCTGTTGAAACGGACAGAAACAGAAGTCAAGCAAGGGGAAAGAAGACGGACGACCAAGAGGGAGAACCGTCTTGGGGTGCTCAGCCGAATGGGGCGCTTCGCAACCTGAACGCGACGGCACTGAACTCTCGCAAACCACAAGAAACAAGCCGTGATTTCTTTTCTTTTTAAGTAGGATGGCTACGCGGACGAAAGCAATTACCACAAAATGCACTGACGCCGGAGACTTTTAACAATTTCTCGACATTTTATCCGTGCTTTGCAACACTTGTCACTGCACTTTTTCGGAAGAGCGGCAGCGCGAGGTCGAACTAAATCGCAACGTGCAACAAGCGGTATCATAGATCACCTCAATTCCCAAAATTTTTCTTTTGTTCACGATCAGATTACTTCGCGGTGTCAATTGTTTGAATTCAACGCGATGACTTTCGTTTTCACGGTCGTCAGCACTCCGTTAGCCTCGTTTCCGACCTTTACCAAGTAACGGTCAAATCCCTTCGTTAAGATTTGTGTGTGTGTGCGCAAGTTGGTGTCGTTGTTTGCAAGCGCGTTCAATGACAACCCAACACCATTAGTTGGTTCGCCGTTGGTTTCCCAGCGCCGAACAGACTAAAAAAGGTTGTCGCTCCAGAGTCTCGTGCGCACGACTGAGTGCCGGGCAATAGGTGTTGTTCCCCTCGGATCACTGCCTCAGATCTTTGGAGTGGTAAATCCCCACACGCTTGTCTCCTAGATCCTCCAATTGATATCGTAAGTTGCCTAGCACACGACGAATCCTGCACTTGAGGAACTTCTTTGCCAGCTTGGCGTTATAATTCTGCGCGGCTGTGGACAAGGAAAAATTCCTTCGGAATACCTCTTGTCCTACACAAAATTGTGTTTGAGCAGCACGCAGATTATAACGCCTGCTGCTGTCCTCATGTGCGACCCTTATTTTCGTTTCGGCCTGTTGCCTCACGATAGGAATTCTTTCGTGAGGTCGAAGCTGTACATTTGACTCTCCCAACGCTCGCAAATGCTTCAGCAGTTCGTAGTCCTTCCCGTGCAACAACATGTGATTTTCAAACAAAACCTGAAAAGGAGAAAATCCAGTGGCTTGGTGGAGTGAGCTCCGAAGGGCACATCCAATTTTGCTTAGTCTTTCATCCCATCGTGTTTGGTCGTCAGTGATGAATGCTCGAATTCCAGCCAGGATGGACTGATTGACACGTTCCGAAGCATTCGCTTGCGGTGAGTAGCTCGGGGTGTACTGGTGTTTAACTCCGTATTTGTTCAGCATGGTGTTAAACACATTCGACCTAAATTGAGAGCGGTTATCGGAGAGGATCATCTCAGGTGTTCCAAATGTATGGAAGATTTGCCCCTCTAAATAGTTGGTGATCTCTTCAGCAGTGATCCGCCCCAAAGGATGTAACAGGGGAGATTTGGTAAAATGATCCAAGACGATCAAGATAGCGATCTTACCCCGTTTGGTACGCGGATATGGTCCAAGTACGTCGATGTAAAGGTGTTGGAATGGCTGATCAGTCTGGAACGGTTCTCCAATTGGCGCTCGTAGAGGTCTGTTTGGGAACTTTGTCTCTTTACAAGTGACGCACGCCAGAACGTAGGTGCGTACTTGTGTAGCCATTCCGGGCCAGTACAAAAATCGCCTGACTCGCTCTAGCGTTTTGGCATAACCACCATGGACCGTGGTGTCTGCCTCGTGCGCCTGAGCAATCGCAGTTGACGTAAGACTCGATGGAATCCATAACTTCCAGGCCCTGTCTTCAGCAAACGGGTCACCGTTGTGAGACTCTGTGCGCTTGTACACGAAACCATCCCTCACACATACGTCAGGAAGCCGATCGGCGTTCGCATCGACAGTGGACACTAATTCTTTATATTCATTGCCAGAGAATTCTGGAGAATCCATGTCCACCATCGGTGCCACGTCGATCAGCGCGTTTAATCCCTCTTCGTATACACGAGAGAGAGCGTAGGGTACAACGTTCAGGCTCCCTCGTCGGTGCTCGATTGTAAAGTCGTAACCCTGAAGTTTCAAACTCCATCTTGCCAACCGTCCTTGTAGGTCTTTCTGCGACATGAGCCATTTGAGACTTGCGTGATCCGTAATGACTTTGAACGCAGTCCCTTCTACATAGGCTCGAAATTTTTTCACGCTCAACACAGCTGCATAACACTCGAGTTCGGTTACGCTGTAGTTGCGTTGAGCGGAAGTGAGTTTCTGTGACATATACGCCACTGGAGATTCCAATCCGTCGTCGTTTTCCTGGAAGAGAACGCTACCCACCCCTGACTTACTGGCATCGCATTGAATTACGAAAAGCCTCTTAAAATCAGGATTGATTAATAAAGGGGCTTTCGTCAACAAGTCTTTCACTAACAGGAAGGAAGTTTGTGCCTCTGTAAGCCAAGCAAACTGGTTGGACTTCTTTAGAGTGTCTGAAATTGGTGAAACAGTAGCAGCAAAGTTGGGAACGAATCGTCGATACCAGCCTGCCATACCAAGGAAGCGTCGAACTTGACGTGCGGACTTAGGCGAAGGGTAATCGTCGATGGCTGAAACCTTGTTGGGATCTGTTTTCAAGCCTCCTTCTCCAACAATGTATCCGAGATATTTCATCTCTCTCAGACAAAACTTACTCTTGTTGACGTTAATTGTTTGGCCAGCCTTTCGCAAGCAATCTGCGAATTCAGCCAATAAAATCAAATGAGTATCGAAATCTTCCGAAATCAACAGCAGATCGTCCAAATATACGAATACCTGCTCCTTCAGCTCGGGTGGGATGACTTTGTCCATCAAACGACACATCCTTTGCGGCGCATTGCATAAGCCAAAAGGCATGCGAGTGTAGTGGTATAGAGGCCGGCCAGGAATAGTAAACGCTGTATACTCCCAGGATTTGTTCTCGAGAGGAATCTGCCAAAAGGCGTCTTTGAGGTCCAGGCTGGTAATAAAATTGGCTCGCGGCAAAGGACTTAAGATAGCGTCAATGTGTGGTAATGGATATGCATCCTTCTTCGTCACACTATTGACTTTCCGCGAGTCCGAACATAACCTGACCTTGCCTGGCTTCCTCTCGAGAACCACAGGCGAGCTCCATGCACTCTGGCTGGTCTCTATAACGCCAAGTGCTCTCATGCAATCGATCTCGTCATACAAGAGTTTTTGGATCGCAGGAGACACAGGATAATGTCGCTGTTTGATGGGACTTGCATCACCAACGTCTATACTATGTTGTTCGACGTTGGTCACACCGAGTCCGTATACTTCGTAAGATGGAAATTTGGACTTTACCATTTCCATGGGCATCCGGAGCTATCAGTTGCGATGCAGTATCGGGAGTATCGACCGCGCTGATGATGCTAGGAGCTATTTGGAATGATCGCCAGAAATCTACCCCTAGGTACAATTCCTGCGACAGGCTCGGCACGATGTAAAGTGTAATTTGCTTGGTATTACCGCGAAAAGTAATTTCGGTATCTACCGTGCCCAATATTTTCTGTGCAGCACCAACAGCGGTCTTCACCTCTTCACAGACCGGTCGATACTTCACCTGTGCATCTTGGAGGCGTTGTAGGGAGCTTGCCCCCAGGCAGCTGATGCTCGCCCCACTATCGAGTAGTCCTTCAACGTCCACTCCGTACAAGGATACCACGGCGTACGGACGTATGTCCAACGGATTGGTAATGATGGTAGAGACAATCGCTTTCTTCTTGGCCCTCACCATCCTCCAGAATGTGCGCATGCGCAAGACTGATTTTTTGCGACTTGTTTCGCTTGTCAGCTTGGATATTTCGTTCGCACGAGCGCTTGAAACAGTGTCAAAAATTCGTCTTCGCGCCTCCGCATACTCCTTCAAACGTTGATGGTACGGTTTATGAGGATGGGGAGCACTTCGTCTTGAATCAGTTGGTTCTTCTAATACGACAGGCTGTAAAAGATCCGGTACCTTATCCACGTCTGTTCTCTTCAGCAGAATCGTGATAGGTGGTATTAAATGCTTTGAACTATTTGGTGGGAATGATTTTACTCTACTAGGGTGTACTAAATTGGGTGAAAATGTTTTGGTAGGTATGTTGAAATTGGGAGAGGACTCTAAAGGGGTATTCAAAAGTGGTAAAATGTTTTTATTTGGGATATCTAAGTCAAATGGGGATTGGGAAAAGGTTCTCCCTCTACTCGAATCGTTTACTGCAGTCGGGCTTGATGATTTGACGTTGACGAGCGATGCGGTCCCGCTAACCTTTCGTCCCTCGTCATGTTTTTTGTCATGCAGCGAGTCCATTTTGGCTTAATTACATCAGCCTTCCCGCACCCGTAGCAAAAGATCGTTCTTGGTGTTACTTCGCAATCCCTATACCCATGCCCTTCCTGTCTGCAATTCCAGCAGGAGAGAGGAGTTGAAACTGCAGCCACAACTGCGTTCACGACTTCTTCTTCCGCTTCAACAACCAACGGCTGATCCAGCTCGTGGACTCGAGACTGCTGCCAAGCTGTTGAGCGAGTAGCTCTCCTAACTTCTTCGAACCTGGTCACCAGCGATCGAAGTTCAGACATATTTCGCGTTTCGTGAAAACAAATTTGCTGCTGTGTGTGTCCCAAAAGATTACCACGAATCAGGTCGACAAATTCTGGTTCCGGCATATGCGTCCGTAGCAGGGTGCGCAAAACCGTCAAATCCTGCTCAAAGGATAAATACGATTCGTTAGGAGCTTGGCGCCTCGCCAACATCTGCTTTCGTACCTCCCAATCGGAGCTACGTCCACCACAAGCTTGCAAGAACGTCGCCTTTAATAAATCCCAAGATGTCTCTACGTTCGACCTCCTCCACAACCAATACCATTGGTTTGGTCTACCGTCTAATAGTAGATGAAAGTTCTGGGCCAACAGATCCATGCGTCCGCCCAGATCCCCCGTAGCTAAGGCTTTGGCCCTGAAAACTAGTTCTTCCGCTCGCAATGCTTGGGAGTCGCCATTAAATCTTAAACGCCAATGGCGAATGGGACTTCCAAGATTGCGGGTTCTCATATTTGGGCCGGTGGCATTGCGCTCGCCCTCTGAGCGGTCGCATGGGTCGGTCGGCCCCGAGCTTGCACGAACTCATTCCATGCATCATGACGTGTTGATGGTGGTGGAGGTGGCAAACCTACGTTGGGCGGTTGTTGTTGTGACTGCAGTGTCAACTCCTCCCTCAATACTGTGCGTATCAATCGCACTAGGTCGTCTACTCCCGGTAAATTGATACCAATCGCCGGTGATCGGACTATACGTGCTTGTGGTTCATCTCTAACTTCTGACCATCTCACACCTCTTTCTCTTTCCACTCTATCAGTTTCTAATAAGCGATTTGGGTTTGGATCGTCCATTAAGGTGCGCTCTGGGACCATTGACCCGTCCGGGGCATAAAACGCTCGTGTGATACCTCTGGATTTAACCACAAGGGTGACGTATCATCAATTGGAGGTTCTGCGGCCTGAGCCTTTTTTTTCCCGCGTGTGACTGGGCCCGGTTTAGCGATCGCGCCCACTACGTCCAGAGCGGACCAATAGTCCTGAGGACCCAATTCCTGCCGACAGTTTGGACAGTTATTGTTATTGGCTATCCAGGCTTCAAGATAATGTCTGTGAAAGCTGTGATTACATTTCGTCTTTACTTCCTGCTCAGGTTCTACACCCTCCTGGCAAGTCGTACAGACTACTTCTACCCCTTTGGATGGTGAATGAGTAATCGGCATGGTGAAATATTCGATTTAGCTCCAACCGAATACAGAGTCAACAGATGGTCATATGAGTGAGTACGCGGTGAAATGATAAATTGAATGGTTGTGTAACTGATAGGTGGTGAGTGTGAGACTGAATGAATAACTGTGTGAAAGGTGACTATTGTATGGTAGAGTGATACCAACAAATTTAATTACTGAGTGAATGTATTCTATCGAATGACTGTGCACTCGATGAATGACTTCTTGTGTCTATGCGGTATTGAATCAAAAGAATTGAATGAATTTAGAACGACTATGTGATTAAGTGATTGATACTGAATTGCTGTATGGATGGGCTATTGAACAAATACGTAATTGATCGACTGTATAAATGAGTGATTGTGTGCTGGTATGAATGTATTTATGAATCTATTCAAAACGTTGAATCGAATGAACAAACGCATGCGTAGTTTGAACCTTGAATGAATGATTGAACGTATTTGAATTTTTGACCAAAAAAAAATGTGTGATCGAATAATTGAATGAGTGCGCTACTATCTCTACCTGAGTGTGTATCTGATCACAGATTGAGTGAGTATTCGAATGTAGTGAATGAATGAGTTTCTGATTGTACGATTTAGACATTTGTATGAGTGAACGAATGATTGTTTTTTTTTTTGGATGATTTAAACGATTGAATGAGGGAATGAACGTTTTTTTTAAAAAAAATTGAATGTCCGTGCAAATCGTTAAATGAACGCGTGGATTTACTGATTACTGAATACGTGTGTGAAAATTACTATATGACTGAGCTATTGTATGAATGAGTGAATGAATCAAAATTGCGATGTACGAGTAAACGAGTGCCAAATGATTTAAAGCAAACTTTATCGAACGATTGAAGCAATACAATCGAGTGAATAACCAATCGAACGAATGCTTGACTGTATAGCCGAATAATTGAGTGTATGATCGAATGAGTGAACAAAAAAAAATATGATTGACTGCAAAAATATTATCTATCGAATGAATGAATGAATGAATGAATGAATGAATGAATGAATGTATGTATTCGTAGCTTGACTATTTGAGTGAATGATTGCACGAAATAAAAACCAAATAAGTGATTAAATGCGTGTGTATCGTTACGTCTAAATGACTGTTTAAAACAAAATTTGAGTATCGAACGCTAGATGCGGTATAAAAAAAACCGAACGAACAATTGAATGATTGCTTGTTTATATGAATGTGTACGATGCGGTGCAAAAAACGAGTGAACGCTAAATAATTGAACGACCAAATGCAAGAATGAATGATATGTATAAATTAAACTTCAGAAAGAAACAAAAAATGAACCCTCACGTGTTTGCTCTTTTTCCCCTCCCCTCTATGCAGAACAAATCGCGAAGCCGATCCTGATCTTTCTCGCTCCATCGGGAAAATCCGGAATGCGATAAAATTGCAAAGAAAAAAAATGGGAAAGTTTAGCAAACAAAAATCAAAATCTACGTTAATATTTTGGTCAAAAGACATATCAAAAAAAAAATTTTAGAGTACAAAAAAAAACTTTACACTATTTAAAAAAAAAATTTTAAACTACGTTAAAAGGTACTCTAATAGGAAGGATAAGGAAATAAGGTACTTAACAAATTTTCGACGAAATTTCCTATCATCAAACTCACCAATATTTTACAAGTATAAGTCCCGATTGTCTGACGACACGCCCGCCAAGACAGGGCATGCCCAGCACTCAATAGGGTACTTGCAAAACAAAAGTGGAATGAATCAGGAAAATTAAGTTTGACACAACTTACATCCATCAATCCTGCATACAGACAATGTTTCCCTTTCTTATGGAACCGAGTTGGCGCCTAAAGGTTGCCAAAACGGTTCGTCAATAGGATCGTTCCACATTGCCTCCATCCAAGATCGACAAGATGGTTTGCTGTTAAAATTCGAAAAGCTTGAACACTTGGACTGTTGCCGCTCAGGCGAAAAAAATGATGTCGCAGAACGACAAAATTAAATCCTTTTGCCCACCAACTTTTTGCACGGAATTTTTCCGAACTCGCGCGTGTTGATGGGCTACGCTTTGTGCTCGAAGCGTAGCTTACGCAAGCCCCACGTTGGGCGCCATTTGTTGTGTTTGAGGCCTTGGAAGAACTATTTTAACTTGAAAAAGTCAAAATAGTCGTAAGTGGAATTGGCCCTTCTGTCCCGAACCTTCCATTTCCTTTCGACTATTTTGACTTTTTCAAGTCCTTTCGACTATTTTGACTTTTTCAAGTCAAAATAGTCGAAAGGAAAAGGAAGGTTCGGGACAGAAGGGCCAATTCCACTTACGTCCGAATTGGTGGCTGAGTGTTCGCTGGTGCGACGCTCTTGCTGGCGGCCGGGACTAGCTACGGCAGTGTGGGGGGGAGGGGTACTTGCTAAAACTCAGACCATTAGACCCTTGGCCTGTACAACAAAAAATTATCAGCGCTGACTTATCCAAGGGAATAGAAAAATTAGGACAGGTCGTGAAAGACCAAGAAGCGGTTGGATGGCGTGGCTCCGCGATTTGTCAGGGTGCCCTGGTGTTGTTGGCGCCCTGTTCTGCCCACCCTACCTCAGTCACGACATTCCTCAAACAAATATTTCGTCGTGACCCCTTATTGAGGTTTTGGGGCGAAGGAGCTAACCGCTCGGTTCATTCTAATTAGGCGCTTTAGCCGTTAAACATCATAAAAAAACCAACAACAATCTGGGCGTCACTTTATTATTTTTCCGGCAGAAGTAAGGAACGCGTTCAATTCTGAAATGCGGTGTAGGCTACTACGTGAGTGAAAACCTATCAAAAAGAACAAGATCATGGAAGTGAAAATCTGATTGGATCTGAGAGATATGGAATAGTTTATGAAAAAGTACACAATCACTTTACACCCCCTTAGGGGTCAATTTTCAGAAAATCTTGAAAACACTGTCTTGGTATTCATATGGAGAATACATAGAATAAAATTAAATTCATTATTTGGGACGAGGTAGTAGATATGTCGAAAATCGTGGGAAAATGTGCATTCTATATTCACAGATAATTTTTTTTGCCCCCCTTCTGAACGCCAATAGATATTCGTTTTTTTTATTCAAAATTATTTTTTTAGTTGATTTAGATATACACACCGAGTTTCAACATTGTAGCTTAAGCCGTTCTATATATAGGAAAAACACCTACCACTTGTACCACACTACCCTTAGGGGTCGAATTTCAAAAAACCTTGAAAACACTTTCTAGGTATTCATACGAAGAGTCCGTAGAATAAAAATGAATTCAATATTTGGAAAGACCTAGTAGATATGACGAAAATCGTGAAAATATATGCATTTTATATTTATTATATTTCCAAATATTTTTTTTGCCCCCCCCCCCCTTCTGAACGCCAATGAATATTCAAATTTTTGTTTATCACTATTACTTTTCTAGTTGATTTATATATACACACCGAGTTTCAACATTGTAGCTTAAGCCGTTCCATACATAGGAAAAACACCCCCACTTGTACCACACACCACACTACCCTTAGGGGTCGAATTTCAAAAAACCTTGAAAACGCTTTCTAGGTATTCATACGAAGAATCCGTAGAATAAAAATGAATTCAATATTTGGAAAGACCTAGTAGATATGACGAAAATCGTGAAAATATATGCATTTTATATTTATTATTTTTACAAATTTTTTTTTGCCCCCCCCCCCTTCTGAACGCCAATGAATATTGAAATTTTTTTTTATCACAATTACTTTTCTAGTTGATTTACATATACACACCGAGTTTCAACTTTCTAGCATAAACCGTTTAATAGTTAGGAAAAACACCCCCTACCCCCGTAGCATACTACCCCTAAAAAAAATTTTATTTTTCCAACATTCCGCTACTATAGTTCTATCTAAATACCAAGTTTAAGGCTTATATCATTACAGGTTCTCAAGATATAAGCATCGGAACTTTTTCCTTTTCACCCTCCCCCACCCTCCCCCACCCTCCCCCTCTTCACCCACAACCCCAAAACTTTTTTCCCTACTAGGGTTTAATTAGCGCTACTTCTGGTAAAAATTCTAAGCATCTATCTTAAACTGTTCTTGAGATATGAAATGTGTTTGATTTGAAAAATTCTCATCCCCTCCACTTCTATGCTCCACCTCCCACTTAAAAAATTTTACTTTGATCAATCTTTTTTTGTCAACCTTTACACCCAAACTAAATTTTATTTTTCTAGAGCAATTGGTTCATGAGATATCGTAGTCTTAAGTTTTTCACCCCCACCCCCATACACAACTTTCCCCACCCAAAATTTTTCTTCATTCTGTTCTCCTAGTATAACTACAAATATTTGTTAAGTTTGAATAGTGTGCCATTAACGGTTTAGGAGATATGGATTTTAGAATGTGTCTATCTCGCCTTTTTTGGGTTTCGGACGCATTACATTTCCCCCCACTCCCACACCCCTTGATCAATATTGACAATTTTTCTGCAAATGGGTCAACTATCAGAGCTCTATAGAAATTCCAAGTTTCAGCTTCCTAACATAAGGGGTTACTGAGATCTGGAAACCAAAATTTTCGGTCTAAAACACTTCCCCCTCCTTCCCCCTCACACCCCCACCCCCAAAAATTTGATCACTTCAAGGCGCCTACCCCATCTATTCGTTAAAAAAATTTCAATATAATATCTCAAAGCGTTTGGCAGCTACGAGCCTCCAAACGATCTTGCGTACGGCGTACGGCGTACGGCGGACAGACGGACTGAAAATTTTTATTGCTTTTTTCGCGTTTACTAGTTATGAAACGTGAAAATAAAAATTTTGAGGGTAGCAAATTTTTTTTTTTAAAAAATCAATCACAATACTTAATTATTAAAATAATAAAGTAAAACAAATCAACCCACAAAACAAAACCATAATAGGTCTCAAGACAAAAAACAACTGCTGAAAAATGCACCACAAATGAAGTAAGCAAAATGAAAGAAAAGAAAATGTTTATAAGTATAGGTATATAAAAATAAGGACTCACCCCATAATAATTGCTGTGATCTCGATTTTTCTCTTGTAGTTTTTTAAATTTTTGGTTTAGATTTCTATTTATTATCTAATTCATTACTTTTATTATTTTCTGTCAGTCGGTCCTGTCATGTCTCGTGTTTTTTTTTTTAATTATTTTATTTTTAAATTTTTAATTCGTTTTTTGATTTTTGATATTTTTATTTAAATAACTTATTTTGCATATTTAATTTTGTTTTAAAACTTCATTTTGTATATTTAATTTTGTTTTAAAAATTCATTTTGTATATATAATTTTGTTTTAAAAATTCATTTTGTATTTTTAATTTTGTTTTAAAAATTCATTTTGTATACTTAATTTTGTTTTAAAAAAATCATTTTGTATATCGAATTTTGTTTTGAAAAAAAATTAGGAGGATTGTCTGCAAGCGAGCTGACGAAAATGATAGCAAATGTAATTGCTAATTTGGTTCTTAATGAATTGTTCCGTATATAATATTACGGATCGGAGCAAATGGGGAGCACGTATTAACACACATTATCGATGCGACCCCGCATGATAGTTGTTTAAACTTTTATCCGCACAGCGATCACATTTTCCGATTATGATCGACCATTCGATTGAATCGGCACTCATTCGATTGAATCGGCACTCATTCGATTTCGACTTCGAACAGGATATGAACAATTGAATTTGGGCAACTTGAAGCACCATTGACACGAGTTCCACAGGGTTTTGATGCAATTATGAACTACCGTCCCGGCCGATTTACATTTGATTCGACGTTTCCTTTTTCTAATTTGCACTTAACAGATTTAATGATCACTGAAAATACGCACTTTTAGCACTTGTGTGCGGAACATTACCAATAAAAGGCCGCAACCTGCTTGGTATGCGTTGCTGCTGAAACGGACAGCAACAGAAGTCAAGCAAGGGGAAAGAAGACGGACGACCAAGAGGGAGAACCGTCTTGGGGTGCTCCGCCGAATGGGGCGCTTCGCAACCTGAACGCGACGGCACTGAACTCTCGCAAACCACAAGAAACAAGCCGTGATTTCTTTTGTTTTCAAGTAGGATGGCTACGCGAACGAAAGCAATTACCACAAAATGCACTGACGCCGGAGACTTTTGACAATTTCTCGACATTTTATCCGTGCTTTGCAACACTTGTCACTGCACTTTTTCGGAAGGGCGGCAGCGCGAGGTCGAACTAAATCGCAACGTGCAACAAGCGGTATCATAGATCACCTCAATTCCCAAAATTTTTCTTTTGTTCACGATCAGATTACTTCGCGGTGTCAATTGTTTGAATTCAACGCGATGACTTTCGTTTTCACGGTCGTCGGCACTCCGTTAGCCTCGTTTCCGACCTTTACCAAGTAACGGTCAAATCCCTTCGTTAAGATTTGTGTGTGTGTGCGCAAGTTGGTGTCGTTGTTTGCAAGCGCGTTCAATGACAACCCAACACCATTAGTTGGTTCGCCGTTGGTTTCCCAGCGCCGAACAGACTAAAAAAGGTTGTCGCTCCAGAGTCTCGTGCGCACGACTGAGTGCCGGGCAATAGGTGTTGTTCCCCTCGGATCACTGCCTCAGATCTTTGGAGTGGTAAATCCCCACACGCTTGTCTCCTAGATCCTCCAATTCATATCGTAAGTTGCCTAGCACACGACGAATCCTGCACTTGAGGAACTTCTTTGCCAGCTTGGCGTTATAATTCTGCGCGGCTGTGGACAAGGAAAAATTCCTTCGGAATACCTCTTGTCCTACACAAAATTGTGTTTGAGCAGCACGCAGATTATAACGCCTGCTGCTGTCCTCATGTGCGACCCTTATTTTCGTTTCGGCCTGTTGCCTCACGATAGGAATTCTTTCGTGAGGTCGAAGCTGTACATTTGACTCTCCCAACGCTCGCAAATGCTTCAGCAGTTCGTAGTCCTTCCCGTGCAACAACATGTGATTTTCAAACAAAACCTGAAAAGGAGAAAATCCAGTGGCTTGGTGGAGTGAGCTCCGAAGGGCACATCCAATTTTGCTTAGTCTTTCATCCCATCGTGTTTGGTCGTCAGTGATGAATGCTCGAATTCCAGCCAGGATGGACTGATTGACACGTTCCGAAGCATTCGCTTGCGGTGAGTAGCTCGGGGTGTACTGGTGTTTAACTCCGTATTTGTTCAGCATGGTGTTAAACACATTCGACCTAAATTGAGAGCGGTTATCGGAGAGGATCATCTCAGGTGTTCCAAATGTATGGAAGATTTGCCCCTCTAAATAGTTGGTGATCTCTTCAGCAGTGATCCGCCCCAAAGGATGTAACAGGGGAGATTTGGTAAAATGATCCAAGACGATCAAGATAGCGATCTTACCCCGTTTGGTACGCGGATATGGTCCAAGTACGTCGATGTAAAGGTGTTGGAATGGCTGATCAGTCTGGAACGGTTCTCCAATTGGCGCTCGTAGAGGTCTGTTTGGGAACTTTGTCTCTTTACAAGTGACGCACGCCAGAACGTAGGTGCGTACTTGTGTAGCCATTCCGGGCCAGTACAAAAATCGCCTGACTCGCTCTAGCGTTTTGGCATAACCACCATGGACCGTGGTGTCTGCCTCGTGCGCCTGAGCAATCGCAGTTGACGTAAGACTCGATGGAATCCATAACTTCCAGGCCCTGTCTTCAGCAATCGGGTCACCGTTGTGAGGCTCTGTGCGCTTGTACACGAAACCATCCCTCACACATACGTCAGGAAGCCGATCGGCGTTCGCATCGACAGTGGACACTAATTCTTTATATTCATTGCCAGAGAATTCTGGAGAATCCATGTCCACCATCGGTGCCACGTCGATCAGCGCGTTTAATCCCTCTTCGTATACACGAGAGAGAGCGTCGGGTACAACGTTCAGGCTCCCTCGTCGGTGCTCGATTGTAAAGTCGTAACCCTGAAGTTTCAAACTCCATCTTGCCAACCGTCCTTGTAGGTCTTTCTGCGACATGAGCCATTTGAGACTTGCGTGATCCGTAATGACTTTGAACGCAGTCCCTTCTACATAGGCTCGAAATTTTTTCACGCTCAACACAGCTGCATAACACTCGAGTTCGGTTACGCTGTAGTTGCGTTGAGCGGAAGTGAGTTTCTGTGACATATACGCCACTGGAGATTCCGATCCGTCGTCGTTTTCCTGGAAGAGAACGCTACCCACCCCTGACTTACTGGCATCGCATTGAATTACGAAAGGCCTCTTAAAATCAGGATTGATTAATAAAGGGGCTTTCGTCAACAAGTCTTTCACTAACAGGAAGGAAGTTTGTGCCTCTGTAAACCAAGCAAACTGGTTGGACTTCTTTAGAGTGTCTGAAATTGGTGAAACAGTAGCAGCAAAGTTGGGAACGAATCGTCGATACCAGCCTGCCATACCAAGGAAGCGTCGAACTTGACGTGCGGACTTAGGCGAAGGGTAATCGTCGATGGCTGAAACCTTGTTGGGATCTGTTTTCAAGCCTCCTTCTCCAACAATGTATCCGAGATATTTCACCTCTCTCAGACAAAACTTGCTCTTGTTGACGTTAATTGTTTGGCCAGCCTTTCGCAAGCAATCTGCGAATTCAGCCAATAAAATCAAGTGAGTATCGAAATCTTCCGAAATCAACAGCAGATCGTCCAAATATACGAATACCTGCTCCTTCAGCTCGGGTGGGATGACTTTGTCCATCAAACGACACATCCTTTGCGGCGCATTGCATAAGCCAAAAGGCATGCGAGTGTAGTGGTATAGAGGCCGGCCAGGAATAGTAAACGCTGTATACTCCCAGGATTTGTTCTCGAGAGGAATCTGCCAAAAGGCGTCTTTGAGGTCCAGGCTGGTAATAAAATTGGCTCGCGGCAAAGGACTTAAGATAGCGTCAATGTGTGGTAATGGATATGCATCCTTCTTCGTCACACTATTGACTTTCCGCGAGTCCGAACATAACCTGACCTTGCCTGGCATCCTCTCGAGAACCACAAGCGAGCTCCATGCACTCTGGCTGGTCTCTATAACGCCAAGTGCTCTCATGCAATCGATCTCGTCATACAAGAGTTTTTGGATCGCAGGAGACACAGGATAATGTCGCTGTTTGATGGGACTTGCATCACCAACGTCTATACTATGCTGTTCGACGTTGGTCACACCGAGTCCGTATACTTCGTAAGATGGAAATTTGGACTTTACCATTTCCATGGGCATCCGGAGCTATCAGTTGCGATGCAGTATCGGGAGTATCGACCGCGCTGATGATGCTAGGAGCTATTTGGAATGATCGCCAGAAATCTACCCCTAGGTACAATTCCTGCGACAGGCTCGGCACGATGTAAAGTGTAATTTGCTTGGTATTACCGCGAAAAGTAATTTCGGTATCTACCGTGCCCAATATTTTCTGTGCAGCACCAACAGCGGTCTTCACCTCTTCACAGACCGGTCGATACTTCACCTGTGCATCTTGGAGGCGTTGTAGGGAGCTTGCCCCCAGGCAGCTGATGCTCGCCCCACTATCGAGTAGTCCTTCAACGTCCACTCCGTACAAGGATACCACGGCGTACGGACGTATGTCCAACGGATTGGTAATGATGGTAGAGACAATCGCTTTCTTCTTGGCCCTCACCATCCTCCAGAATGTGCGCATGCGCAAGACTGATTTTTTGCGACTTGTTTCGCTTGTCAGCTTGGATATTTCGTTCGCACGAGCGCTTGAAACAGTGTCAAAAATTCGTCTTCGCGCCTCCGCATACTCCTTCAAACGTTGATGGTACGGTTTATGAGGATGGGGAGCACTTCGTCTTGAATCAGTTGGTTCTTCTAATGCGACAGGCTGTAAAAGATCCGGTACCTTATCCACGTCTGTTCTCTTCAGCAGAATCGTGATAGGTGGTATTAAATGCTTTGAACTATTTGGTGGGAATGATTTTACTCTACTAGGGTGTACTAAATTGGGTGAAAATGTTTTGGTAGGTATGTTGAAATTGGGAGAGGACTCTAAAGGGGTATTCAAAAGTGGTAAAATGTTTTTATTTGGGATATCTAAGTCAAATGGGGATTGGGAAAAGGTTCTCCCTCTACTCGAATCGTTTACTGCAGTCGGGCTTGATGATTTGACGTTGACGAGCGATGCGGTCCCGCTAACCTTTCGTCCCTCGTCATGTTTTTTGTCATGCAGCGAGTCCATTTTGGCTTAATTACATCAGCCTTCCCGCACCCGTAGCAAAAGATCGTTCTTGGTGTTACTTCGCAATCCCTATACCCATGCCCTTCCTGTCTGCAATTCCAGCAGGAGAGAGGAGTTGAAACTGCAGCCACAACTGCGTTCACGACTTCTTCTTCCGCTTCAACAACCAACGGCTGATCCAGCTCGTGGACTCGAGACTGCTGCCAAGCTGTTGAGCGAGTAGCTCTCCTAACTTCTTCGAACCTAGTCACCAGCGATCGAAGTTCAGACATATTTCGCGTTTCGTGAAAACAAATTTGCTGCTGTGTGTGTCCCAAAAGATTACCACGAATCAGGTCGACAAATTCTGGTTCCGGCATATGCGTCCGTAGCAGGGTGCGCAAAACCGTCAAATCCTGCTCAAAGGATAAATACGATTCGTTAGGAGCTTGGCGCCTCGCCAACATCTGCTTTCGTACCTCCCAATCGGAGCTACGTCCACCACAAGCTTGCAAGAACGTCGCCTTTAATAAATCCCAAGATGTCTCTACGTTCGACCTCCTCCACAACCAATACCATTGGTTTGGTCTACCGTCTAATAGTAGATGAAAGTTCTGGGCCAACAGATCCATGCGTCCGCCCAGATCCCCCGTAGCTAAGGCTTTGGCCCTGAAAACTAGTTCTTCCGCTCGCAATGCTTGGGAGTCGTCATTAAATCTTAAACGCCAATGGCGAATGGGACTTCCAAGATTGCGGGTTCTCATATTTGGGCCGTTGCCATTGCGCTCGCCCTCACGCATGGGTCGGTCGGCCCCGAGCTTGCACGGACTCATTCCATGCATCATGACGTGCTCATGGTGGTGGAGGTGGCAAACCTACGTTGGGCGGTTGTTGTTGTGACTGCAGTGTCAACTCCTCCCTCAATACAGTGCGTATCAATCGCACTAGGTCGTCTACTCCCGGTATATTGATACCAATCGCCGGTGATCGGACTATACGTGCTTGTGGTTCATCTCTAACTTCTGACCATCTCACACCTCTTTCTCTTTCCACTCTATCAGTTTCTAATAAGCGATTTGGGTTTGGATCGTCCATTAAGGTGCGCTCTGGGACCATTGACCCGTCCGGGGCATAAAACGCTCGTGTGATACCTCTGGATTTAACCACAAGGGTGACGTATCATCAATTGGAGGTTCTGCGGCCTGAGCCTTTTTTTTCCCGCGTGTGACTGGGCCCGGTTTAGCGATCGCGCCCACTACGTCCAGAGCGGACCAATAGTCCTGAGGACCCAATTCCTGCCGACAGTTTGGACAGTTATTGTTATTGGCTATCCAGGCTTCAAGATAATGTCTGTGAAAGCTGTGATTACATTTCGTCTTTACTTCCTGCTCAGGTTCTACACCCTCCTGGCAAGTCGTACAGACTACTTCTACCCCTTTGGATGGTGAATGAGTAATCGGCATGGTGAAATATTCGATTTAGCTCCAACCGAATACAGAGTCAACATATGGTCATATGAGTGAGTACGCGGTGAAATGATAAATTGAATGGTTGTGTAACTGATAGGTGGTGAGTGTGAGACTGAATGAATAACTGTGTGAAAGCTGACTATTGTATGTTAGAGTGATACCAAAAAATTTAATTACTGAGTGAATGTATTCTATCGAATGACTGTGCACTCGATGAATGACTTCTTGTGTCTATGCGGTATTGAATCAAAAGAATTGAATGAATTTAGAACGACTATGTGATTAAGTGATTGATACTGAATTGCTGTATGGATGGGCTATTGAACAAATACGTGATTGATCGACTGTATAAATGAGTGATTGTCTGCTGGTATCAATGTATTTATGAATCTATTCAAAACGTTGAATCGAATGAACAAACGCATGCGTAGTTTGAACCTTGAATGAATGATTGAACGTATTTGAATTTTTGACCAAAAAAAAATGTGTGATCGAATAATTGAATGAGTGCGCTACTATCTCTACCTGAGTGTGTATCTGATCACAGATTGAGTGAGTATTCGAATGTAGTGAATGAATGAGTTTCTGATTGTACGATTTAGACATTTGTATGAGTGAACGAATGATTGTTTTTTTTCCTGCATGATTTAAACGATTGAATGAGGGAATGAACGATTTTTTTAAAAAAAATTGAATGTCCGTGCAAATCGTTGAATGAACGCGTGGATTTACTGATTACTGAATACGTGTGTGAAAATTACTATATGACTGAGCTATTGTATGAATGTATAGCCGAATAATTGAGTGTATGATCGAATGAGTGAACAAAAAAAAATATGATTGACTGCAAAAATATTATCTATCGAATGAATGAATAATTGAATGTATGTATTCGTAGCTTGACTATTTGAGTGAATGATTGCACGAAATAAAAACCAAATAAGTGATTAAATGCGTGTGTATCGTTACGTCTAAATGACTGTTTAAAACAAAATTTGAGTATCGAATGCTAGATGCGGTATAAAAAAAATCGAACGAACAATTGAATGATTGCTTGTTTATATGAATGTGTACGATGCGGTGCAAAAAAAATGAGTGAACGCTAGATAATTGAACGACCAAATGCAAGAATGAATGATATGTATAAATTAAACTTCAGAAAGAAACAAAAAATGAACCCTCACGTGTTTGCTCTTTTTCCCCTCCCCTCTATGCAGAACAAATCGCGAAGCCGATCCTGATCTTTCTCGCTCCATCGGGAAAATCCGAACGCGATAAAAATGCAAAAAAAAAACAAAATGGGAAAGTTTAGCAAACAAAAATCAAAATCTACGTTAATATTTTGGTCAAAAGACATATCAAAAAAAAATTTTTAAAGTACAAAAAAAACTCTACGTTATTTAAAAAAAAAATTTTAAACTACGTTAAAAGGTACTCTAAAAGGAAGGATAAGGAAATAAGGTACTTAACAAATTTTCGACGAAATTTCCTATCATCAAACTCACCAATATTTTACAAGTATTAGTCCCGATTGTCTGACGACACGCTCGCCAAGACAGGGCATGCCCAGCACTCAAGAGGGTACTTGCAAAACAAAAGTGGAATGAATCAGGAAAATTAAGTTTGACACAACTTACATCCATCAATCCTGCATGCAGACAATGTTTCCCTTTCTTATGGAACCGAGTTGGCGCCTAAAGGTTGCCAAAACGGTTCGTCAATAGGATCGTTCCACATTGCCTCCATCCAAGATCGACAAGATGGTTTGCTGTTAAAATTCGAAAAGCTTGAACACTTGGACTGTTGCCGCTCAGGCGAAAAAAATGATGTCGCAGAACGACAAAATTAAATCCTTTAGCCCACCAACTTTTTGCACGGAATTTTTCCGAATTCGCGCGTGTTGATGGGCTACGCTTTGTGCTCGAAGCGTAGCTTAGGCTAGCCCCACGTTGGGCGTCATTTGTTGTGTTTGAGGCCTTGGAAGAAAAAAGTCAAAATAGTCGAAAGGAAAAGGAAGGTTCAGGACAGAAGGGCCAATTCCACCTACGTCCGAATTGGTGGCTGAGTTTTCGCTGGTGCGACGCTCTTGCTGGCGGCCGGGACTAGCTACGGCAGTGTGGGGGGGTACTTGCTAAAACTCAGACCATTAGACCCTTGGCCTGTACAACAAAAAATTATCAGCGCCGACTTATCCAAGGGAATAGAAAAATTAGGACAGGTCGTGAAAGACCAAGAAGCGGTTGGATGGCGTGGCTCCGCGATTTGTCAGGGTGCCCTGGTGTTGTTGGCGCCCTGTTCTGCCCACCCTACCTCAGTCACGACATTCCTCAAACAAATATTTCGTCGTGACCCCTTATTGAGGTTTTGGGGCGAAGGAGCTAACCGCTCGGTTCATTCTAATTAGGCGCTTTAGCCGTTAAACATCATTAAAAAAAATCTGCCAACAATCTGGGCGTCACTTTATTATTTTTCCGGCAGAAGTAAGGAACGCGTTCAATTCTGAAATGCGGTGTAGGCTACTACGTGAGTGAAAACCTATCAAAAAGAACAAGATCATGGAAGTGAAAATCTGATTGGATCTGAGAGATATGGAATAGTTTATGAAAAAGTACACAATCACTTTACACCCCCTTAGGGGTCAATTTTCAGAAAATCTTGAAAACACTGTCTTGGTATTCATATGGAGAATACATAGAATAAAATTAAATTCATTATTTGGGACGAGGTAGTAGATATGTCGAAAATCGTGGGAAAATATGCATTCTATTTTCACAGATAATTTTTTTTGCCCCCCTTCTGAACGCCAATAGATATTCGTTTTTTTTATTCAAAATTATTTTTTTAGTTGATTTAGATATACACACCGAGTTTCAACATTGTAGCTTAAGCCGTTCCATATATAAGAAAAACACCCCCACTTGTACCACACTACCCTTAGGGGTCGAATTTCAAAAAACCTTGAAAACACTTTCTAGGTATTCATACGAAGAATCCGTAGAATAAAAATGAATTCAATATTTGGAAAGACCTAGTAGATATGACGAAAATCGTGAAAATATATGCATTTTATATTTATTATTTTTACAAATTTTTTTTTGCCCCCCCCCCCTTCTGAACGCCAATGAATATTGAAATTTTTTTTTATCACAATTACTTTTCTAGTTGATTTACATATACACACCGAGTTTCAACTTTCTAGCATAAACCGTTTAATAGTTAGGAAAAACACCCCCTACCCCCGTAGCATACTACCCCTAAAAAAAATTTTATTTTTCCAACATTCCGCTACTATAGTTCTATCTAAATACCAAGTTTAAGGCTTATATCATTACAGGTTCTCAAGATATAAGCATCGGAACTTTTTCCTTTTCACCCTCCCCCACCCTTCCCCTCTTCACCCACAACCCCAAAACTTTTTTCCCTACTAGGGTTTAATTAGCGCTACTTCTGGTAAAAATTCTAAGCATCTATCTTAAACTGTTCTTGAGATATGAAATGTGTTTGATTTGAAAAATTCTCATCCCCTCCACTTCTATGCTCCACCTCCCACTTAAAAAATTTTACTTTGATCAATCTTTTTTTGTCAACCTTTACACCCAAACCAAATTTTATTTTTCTAGAGCAATTGGTTCATGAGATATCGTAATCTTAAGTTTTTCACCCCCCACCCCCATACACAACTTCCCCCACCCAAAATTTTTCTTCATTCTGTTCTCCTAGTATAACTACAAATATTTGTTAAGTTTGAATAGTGTGCCATTACCGGTTTAGGAGATATGGATTTTAGAATGTGTCTATCTCACCTTTTTTGGGTTTCGGACGCATTACATTTCCCCCCACTCCCACACCCCTTGATCAATATTGACAATTTTTCTGCAAATGGGTCTACTATCAGAGCTCTATAGAAATTCCAAGTTTCAGCTTCCTAACATAAGGGGTTACTGAGATCTGGAAACCAAAATTTTCGGTCTAAAACACTTCCCCCTCCTTCCCCCTCACACCCCCACCCCCAACAATTTGATCACTTCAAGGCGCCTACCCCATCTATTCGTTAAAAAAATTTCAATATAATATCTCAAAGCGTTTGGCAGCTACGAGCCTCCAAACGATCTTGCGTACGGCGTACGGCGTACGGCGGACAGACGGACTGAAAATTTTTATTGCTTTTTTCGCGTTTACTAGTTATGAAACGTGAAAATAAAAATTTTGAGGGTAGCAAATTTTTTTTTTTAAAAAATCAATCACAATACTTACATATTAAAATAATAAAGTAAAACAAATCAACCCACAAAACAAAACCATAATAGGTCTCAAGACAAAAAAATCTGCCAACAATCTGGGCGTAACTTTATTATTTTTCCGGCAGAAGTAAGGAACGCGTTCAATTCTGAAATGCGGTGTAGGCTACTACGTGAGTGAAAACCTATCAAAAAGAACAAGATCATGGAAGTGAAAATCTGATTGGATCTGAGAGATATGGAATAGTTTATGAAGAAGTACACAATCACTTTACACCCCCTTAGGGGTCAATTTTCAGAAAATCTTGAAAACACTGTCTTGGTATTCATATGGAGAATACATAGAATAAAATTATATTCATTATTTGGGACGAGGTAGTAGATATGTCGAAAATCGTGGGAAAATATGCATTCTATTTTCACAGATAATTTTTTTTGCCCCCCTTCTGAACGCCAATAGATATTCGTTTTTTTTATTCAAAATTATTTTTTTAGTTGATTTAGATATACACACCGAGTTTCAACATTGTAGCTTAAGCCGTTCTATATATAGGAAAAACACCTACCACTTGTACCACACTACCCTTAGGGGTCGAATTTCAAAAAACCTTGAAAACGCTTTCTAGGTATTCATACGAAGAGTCCGTAGAATAAAAATGAATTCAATATTTGGAAAGACCTAGTAGATATGACGAAAATCGTGAAAATATATGCATTTTATATTTATTATATTTCCAAATATTTTTTTTTGCCCCCCCCCCCTTCTGAACGCCAATGAATATTCAAATTTTTGTTTATCACTATTACTTTTCGAGTTGATTTATATATACACACCGAGTTTCAACATTGTAGCTTAAGCCGTTCCATACATAGGAAAAACACCCCCACTTGTACCACACTACCCTTAGGGGTCGAATTTCAAAAAACCTTGAAAACGCTTTCTAGGTATTCATACGAAGAATCCGTAGAATAAAAATGAATTCAATATTTGGAAAGACCTAGTAGATATGACGAAAATCGTGAAAATATATGCATTTTATATTTATTATTTTTACAAATTTTTTTTTGCCCCCCCCCTTCTGAACGCCAATGAATATTGAAATTTTTTTTTATCATAATTACTTTTCTAGTTGATTTACATATACACACCGAGTTTCAACATTGTAGCTTAAGCCGTTCCATATATAAGAAAAACACCCCCACTTGTACCACACTACCCTTAGGGGTCGAATTTCAAAAAACCTTGAAAACACTTTCTAGGTATTCATACGAAGAATCCGTAGAATAAAAATGAATTCAATATTTGGAAAGACCTAGTAGATATGACGAAAATCGTGAAAATATATGAATTTTATATCTATTATATTAACAAATAATTTTTTTTGCCCCCCTTTCTAAACGCCAATGAATATTCAAATTTTTTTTTATCACAATTACTTTTCTAGTTGATTTACATATACACACCGAGTTTCAACTTTCTAGCATAAACCGTTTAATAGTTAGGAAAAACACCCCCTACCCCCGTAGCATACTACCCCTAAAAAAAATTTTATTTTTCCAACATTCCGCTACTATAGCTCTATCTAAATACCAAGTTTAAGGCTTATATCCTTACAGGTTCTCAAGATATAAGCATCGGAACTTTTTCCTTTTCACCCTCCCCCACCCTCCCCCTCTTCACCCACAACCCCAAAACTTTTTTCCCTACTAGGGTTTAATTAGCGCTACTTCTGGTAAAAATTCTAAGCATCTATCTTAAACTGTTCTTGAGATATGAAATGTGTTTGATTTGAAAAATTCTCATCCCCTCCACTTCTATGCTTCACCTCCCACTTAAAAAATTTTACTTTGATCAATCTTTTTTTGTCAACCTTTACACCCAAACCAAATTTTATTTTTCTAGAGCAATTGGTTCATGAGATATCGTAATCTTAAGTTTTTCACCCCCCACCCCCATACACAACTTCCCCCACCCAAAATTTTTCTTCATTCTGTTCTCCTAGTATAACTACAAATATTTGTTAAGTTTGAATAGTGTGCCATTACCGGTTTAGGAGATATGGATTTTAGAATGTGTCTATCTCACCTTTTTTGGGTTTCGGACGCATTACATTTCCCCCCACTCCCACACCCCTTGATCAATATTGACAATTTTTCTGCAAATGGGTCTACTATCAGAGCTCTATAGAAATTCCAAGTTTCAGCTTCCTAACATAAGGGGTTACTGAGATCTGGAAACCAAAATTTTCGGTCTAAAACACTTCCCCCTCCTTCCCCCTCACACCCCCACCCCCAAAAATTTGATCACTTCAAGGCGCCTACCCCATCTATTCGTTAAAAAAATTTCTATATAATATCTCAAAGCGTTTGGCAGCTACGAGCCTCCAAACGATCTTGCGTACGGCGGACGCCGTACGGCGTACGGCGTACGGCGTACGGCGGACAGACGGACTGAAAATTTTTATTGCTTTTTTCGCGTTTACTAGTTATGAAACGTGAAAATAAAAATTTTGAGGGTAGCAAATTTTTTTTTTTAAAAAATCAATCACAATACTTAATTATTAAAATAATAAAGTAAAACAACTGCTGAAAAACGCACCACAAATGAAGTAAGCAAAATGAAAGAAAAGAAAATGTTTATAAGTATAGGTATATAAAAATAAGGACTCACCCCATAATAATTGCTGTGATCTCGATTTTTCTCTTGTAGTTTTTTAAATTTTTGGTTTAGATTTCTATTTATTATCTAATTCATTACTTTTATTATTTTCTGTCAGTCGGTCCTGTCATGTCTCGTGTTTTTTTTTTTAATTATTTTATTTTTAAATTTTTAATTCGTTTTTTGATTTTTGATATTTTTATTTAAATAACTTATTTTGCATATTTAATTTTGTTTTAAAACTTCATTTTGTATATTTAATTTTGTTTTAAAAATTCATTTTGTATATATAATTTTGTTTTAAAAATTCATTTTGTATTTTTAATTTTGTTTTAAAAATTCATTTTGTATACTTAATTTTGTTTTAAAAAAATCATTTTGTATATCGAATTTTGTTTTGAAAAAAAATTATGAGGATTGTCTGCAAGCGAGCTGACGAAAATGATAGCAAATGTAATTGCTAATTTGGTTCTTAATGAATTGTTCCGTATATAATATTACGGATCGGAGCAAATGGGGAGCACGTATTAACACACATTATCGATGCGACCCCGCATGATAGTTGTTTAAACTTTTATCCGCACAGCGATCACATTTTCCGATTATGATCGACCATTCGATTGAATCGGCACTCATTCGATTGAATCGGCACTCATTCGATTTCGACTTCGAACAGGATATGAACAATTGAATTTGGGCAACTTGAAGCACCATTGACACGAATTCCACAGAGTTTTGATGCAATTATGAACTACCGTCCCGGCCGATTTACATTTGATTCGACGTTTCCTTTTTCTAATTTGCACTTAACAGATTTAATGATCACTGAAAATACGCACTTTTAGCACTTGTGTGCGGAACATTACCAATAAAAGGCCGCAGCCTGCTTGGTATGCGTTGCTGCTGAAACGGACAGCAACAGAAGTCAAGCAAGGGGAAAGAAGACGGACGACCAAGAGGGAGAACCGTCTTGGGGTGCTCCGCCGAATGGGGCGCTTCGCAACCTGAACGCGACGGCACTGAACTCTCGCAAACCACAAGAAACAAGCCGTGATCTTTCTTTTGTTTTCAAGTAGGATGGCTACGCGAACGAAAGCAATTACCACAAAATGCACTGACGCCGGAGACTTTTGACAATTTCTCGACATTTTATCCGTGCTTTGCAACACTTGTCACTGCACTTTTTCGGAAGGGCGGCAGCGCGAGGTCGAACTAAATCGCAACGTGCAACAAGCGGTATCATAGATCACCTCAATTCCCAAAATTTTTCTTTTGTTCACGATCAGATTACTTCGCGGTGTCAATTGTTTGAATTCAACGCGATGACTTTCGTTTTCACGGTCGTCGGCACTCCGTTAGCCTCGTTTCCGACCTTTACCAAGTAACGGTCAAATCCCTTCGTTAAGATTTGTGTGTGTGTGCGCAAGTTGGTGTCGTTGTTTGCAAGCGCGTTCAATGACAACCCAACACCATTAGTTGGTTCGCCGTTGGTTTCCTAGCGCCGAACAGACTAAAAAAGGTTGTCGCTCCAGAGTCTCGTGCGCACGACTGAGTGCCGGGCAATAGGTGTTGTTCCCCTCGGATCACTGCCTCAGATCTTTGGAGTGGTAAATCCCCACACGCTTGTCTCCTAGATCCTCCAATTCATATCGTAAGTTGCCTAGCACACGACGAATCCTGCACTTGAGGAACTTCTTTGCCAGCTTGGCGTTATAATTCTGCGCGGCTGTGGACAAGGAAAAATTCCTTCGGAATACCTCTTGTCCTACACAAAATTGTGTTTGAGCAGCACGCAGATTATAACGCCTGCTGCTGTCCTCATGTGCGACCCTTATTTTCGTTTCGGCCTGTTGCCTCACGATAGGAATTCTTTCGTGAGGTCGAAGCTGTACATTTGACTCTCCCAACGCTCGCAAATGCTTCAGCAGTTCGTAGTCCTTCCCGTGCAACAACATGTGATTTTCAAACAAAACCTGAAAAGGAGAAAATCCAGTGGCTTGGTGGAGTGAGCTCCGAAGGGCACATCCAATTTTGCTTAGTCTTTCATCCCATCGTGTTTGGTCGTCAGTGATGAATGCTCGAATTCCAGCCAGGATGGACTGATTGACACGTTCCGAAGCATTCGCTTGCGGTGAGTAGCTCGGGGTGTACTGGTGTTTAACTCCGTATTTGTTCAGCATGGTGTTAAACACATTCGACCTAAATTGAGAGCGGTTATCGGAGAGGATCATCTCAGGTGTTCCAAATGTATGGAAGATTTGCCCCTCTAAATAGTTGGTGATCTCTTCAGCAGTGATCCGCCCCAAAGGATGTAACAGGGGAGATTTGGTAAAATGATCCAAGACGATCAAGATAGCGATCTTACCCCGTTTGGTACGCGGATATGGTCCAAGTACGTCGATGTAAAGGTGTTGGAATGGCTGATCAGTCTGGAACGGTTCTCCAATTGGCGCTCGTAGAGGTCTGTTTGGGAACTTTGTCTCTTTACAAGTGACGCACGCCAGAACGTAGGTGCGTACTTGTGTAGCCATTCCGGGCCAGTACAAAAATCGCCTGACTCGCTCTAGCGTTTTGGCATAACCACCATGGACCGTGGTGTCTGCCTCGTGCGCCTGAGCAATCGCAGTTGACGTAAGACTCGATGGAATCCATAACTTCCAGGCCCTGTCTTCAGCAATCGGGTCACCGTTGTGAGGCTCTGTGCGCTTGTACACGAAACCATCCCTCACACATACGTCAGGAAGCCGATCGGCGTTCGCATCGACAGTGGACACTAATTCTTTATATTCATTGCCAGAGAATTCTGGAGAATCCATGTCCACCATCGGTGCCACGTCGATCAGCGCGTTTAATCCCTCTTCGTATACACGAGAGAGAGCGTCGGGTACAACGTTCAGGCTCCCTCGTCGGTGCTCGATTGTAAAGTCGTAACCCTGAAGTTTCAAACTCCATCTTGCCAACCGTCCTTGTAGGTCTTTCTGCGACATGAGCCATTTGAGACTTGCGTGATCCGTAATGACTTTGAACGCAGTCCCTTCTACATAGGCTCGAAATTTTTTCACGCTCAACACAGCTGCATAACACTCGAGTTCGGTTACGCTGTAGTTGCGTTGAGCGGAAGTGAGTTTCTGTGACATATACGCCACTGGAGATTCCAATCCGTCGTCGTTTTCCTGGAAGAGAACGCTACCCACCCCTGACTTACTGGCATCGCATTGAATTACGAAAAGCCTCTTAAAATCAGGATTGATTAATAAAGGGGCTTTCGTCAACAAGTCTTTCACTAACAGGAAGGAAGTTTGTGCCTCTGTAAGCCAAGCAAACTGGTTGGACTTCTTTAGAGTGTCTGAAATTGGTGAAACAGTAGCAGCAAAGTTGGGAACGAATCGTCGATACCAGCCTGCCATACCAAGGAAGCGTCGAACTTGACGTGCGGACTTAGGCGAAGGGTAATCGTCGATGGCTGAAACCTTGTTGGGATCTGTTTTCAAGCCTCCTTCTCCAACAATGTATCCGAGATATTTCATCTCTCTCAGACAAAACTTACTCTTGTTGACGTTAATTGTTTGGCCAGCCTTTCGCAAGCAATCTGCGAATTCAGCCAATAAAATCAAATGAGTATCGAAATCTTCCGAAATCAACAGCAGATCGTCCAAATATACGAATACCTGCTCCTTCAGCTCGGGTGGGATGACTTTGTCCATCAAACGACACATCCTTTGCGGCGCATTGCATAAGCCAAAAGGCATGCGAGTGTAGTGGTATAGAGGCCGGCCAGGAATAGTAAACGCTGTATACTCCCAGGATTTGTTCTCGAGAGGAATCTGCCAAAAGGCGTCTTTGAGGTCCAGGCTGGTAATAAAATTGGCTCGCGGCAAAGGACTTAAGATAGCGTCAATGTGTGGTAATGGATATGCATCCTTCTTCGTCACACTATTGACTTTCCGCGAGTCCGAACATAACCTGACCTTGCCTGGCTTCCTCTCGAGAACCACAGGCGAGCTCCATGCACTCTGGCTGGTCTCTATAACGCCAAGTGCTCTCATGCAATCGATCTCGTCATACAAGAGTTTTTGGATCGCAGGAGACACAGGATAATGTCGCTGTTTGATGGGACTTGCATCACCAACGTCTATACTATGTTGTTCGACGTTGGTCACACCGAGTCCGTATACTTCGTAAGATGGAAATTTTGACTTTACCATTTCCATGGGCATCCGGAGCTATCAGTTGCGATGCAGTATCGGGAGTATCGACCGCGCTGATGATGCTAGGAGCTATCTGGAATGATCGCCAGAAATCTACCCCTAGGTACAATTCCTGCGACAGGCTCGGCACGATGTAAAGTGTAATTTGCTTGGTATTACCGCGAAAAGTAATTTCGGTATCTACCGTGCCCAATATTTTCTGTGCAGCACCAACAGCGGTCTTCACCTCTTCACAGACCGGTCGATACTTCACCTGTGCATCTTGGAGGCGTTGTAGGGAGCTTGCCCCCAGGCAGCTGATGCTCGCCCCACTATCGAGTAGTCCTTCAACGTCCACTCCGTACAAGGATACCACGGCGTACGGACGTATGTCCAACGGATTGGTAATGATGGTAGAGACAATCGCTTTCTTCTTGGCCCTCACCATCCTCCAGAATGTGCGCATGCGCAAGACTGATTTTTTGCGACTTGTTTCGCTTGTCAGCTTGGATATTTCGTTCGCACGAGCGCTTGAAACAGTGTCAAAAATTCGTCTTCGCGCCTCCGCATACTCCTTCAAACGTTGATGGTACGGTTTATGAGGATGGGGAGCACTTCGTCTTGAATCAGTTGGTTCTTCTAATGCGACAGGCTGTAAAAGATCCGGTACCTTATCCACGTCTGTTCTCTTCAGCAGAATCGTGATAGGTGGTATTAAATGCTTTGAACTATTTGGTGGGAATGATTTTACTCTACTAGGGTGTACTAAATTGGGTGAAAATGTTTTGGTAGGTATGTTGAAATTGGGAGAGGACTCTAAAGGGGTATTCAAAAGTGGTAAAATGTTTTTATTTGGGATATCTAAGTCAAATGGGGATTGGGAAAAGGTTCTCCCTCTACTCGAATCGTTTACTGCAGTCGGGCTTGATGATTTGACGTTGACGAGCGATGCGGTCCCGCTAACCTTTCGTCTCTCGTCATGTTTTTGGTCATGCAGCGAGTCCATTTTGGCTTAATTACATCAGCCTTCCCGCACCCGTAGCAAAAGATCGTTCTTGGTGTTACTTCGCAATCCCTATACCCATGCCCTTCCTGTCTGCAATTCCAGCAGGAGAGAGGTGTTGAAACTGCAGCCACAACTGCGTTCACGACTTCTTCTTCCGCTTCAACAACCAACGGCTGATCCAGCTCGTGGACTCCAGACTGCTGCCAAGCTGTTGAGCGAGTAGCTCTCCTAACTTCTTCGAACCTGGTCACCAGCGATCGAAGTTCAGACATATTTCGCGTTTCGTGAAAACAAATTTGCTGCTGTGTGTGTCCCAAAAGATTACCACGAATCAGGTCGACAAATTCTGGTTCCGGCATATGCGTCCGTAGCAGGGTGCGCAAAACCGTCAAATCCTGCTCAAAGGATAAATACGATTCGTTAGGAGCTTGGCGCCTCGCCAACATCTGCTTTCGTACCTCCCAATCGGAGCTACGTCCACCACAAGCTTGCAAGAACGTCGCCTTTAATAAATCCCAAGATGTCTCTACGTTCGACCTCCTCCACAACCAATACCATTGGTTTGGTCTACCGTCTAATAGTAGATGAAAGTTCTGGGCCAACAGATCCATGCGTCCGCCCAGATCCCCCGTAGCTAAGGCTTTGGCCCTGAAAACTAGTTCTTCCGCTCGCAATGCTTGGGAGTCGCCATTAAATCTTAAACGCCAATGGCGAATGGGACTTCCAAGATTGCGGGTTCTCATATTTGGGCCGGTGGCATTGCGCTCGCCCTCTGAGCGGTCGCATGGGTCGGTCGGCCCCGAGCTTGCACGGACTCATTCCATGCATCATGACGTGTTGATGGTGGTGGAGGTGGCAAACCTACGTTGGGCGGTTGTTGTTGTGACTGCAGTGTCAACTCCTCCCTCAATACTGTGCGTATCAATCGCACTAGGTCGTCTACTCCCGGTAAATTGATACCAATCGCCGGTGATCGGACTATACGTGCTTGTGGTTCATCTCTAACTTCTGACCATCTCACACCTCTTTCTCTTTCCACTCTATCAGTTTCTAATAAGCGATTTGGGTTTGGATCGTCCATTAAGGTGCGCTCTGGGACCATTGACCCGTCCGGGGCATAAAACGCTCGTGTGATACCTCTGGATTTAACCACAAGGGTGACGTATCATCAATTGGAGGTTCTGCGGCCTGAGCCTTTTTTTTCCCGCGTGTGACTGGGCCCGGTTTAGCGATCGCGCCCACTACGTCCAGAGCGGACCAATAGTCCTGAGGACCCAATTCCTGCCGACAGTTTGGACAGTTATTGTTATTGGCTATCCAGGCTTCAAGATAATGTCTGTGAAAGCTGTGATTACATTTCGTCTTTACTTCCTGCTCAGGTTCTACACCCTCCTGGCAAGTCGTACAGACTACTTCTACCCCTTTGGATGGTGAATGAGTAATCGGCATGGTGAAATATTCGATTTAGCTCCAACCGAATACAGAGTCAACAGATGGTCATATGAGTGAGTACGCGGTGAAATGATAAATTGAATGGTTGTGTAACTGATAGGTGGTGAGTGTGAGACTGAATGAATAACTGTGTGAAAGGTGACTATTGTATGTTAGAGTGATACCAAAAAATTTAATTACTGAGTGAATGTATTCTATCGAATGACTGTGCACTCGATGAATGACTTTTTGTGTCTATGCGGTATTGAATCAAAAGAATTGAATGAATTTAGAACGACTATGTGATTAAGTGATTGATACTGAATTGCTGTATGGATGGGCTATTGAACAAATACGTAATTGATCGACTGTATAAATGAGTGATTGTGTGCTGGTATGAATGTATTTATGAATCTATTCAAAACGTTGAATCGAATGAACAAACGCATGCGTAGTTTGAACCTTGAATGAATGATTGAACGTATTTGAATTTTTGACCAAAAAAAAATGTGTGATCGAATAATTGAATGAGTGCGCTACTATCTCTACCTGAGTGTGTATCTGATCACAGATTGAGTGAGTATTCGAATGTAGTGAATGAATGAGTTTCTGATTGTACGATTTAGACATTTGTATGAGTGAACGAATGATTGTTTTTTTTTTTGGATGATTTAAACGATTGAATGAGGGAATGAACGTTTTTTTTAAAAAAAATCGAATGTCCGTGCAAATCGTTAAATGAACGCGTGGATTTACTGATTACTGAATACGTGTGTGAAAATTACTATATGACTGAGCTATTGTATGAATGAGTGAATGAATCAAAATTGCGATGTACGAGTAAACGAGTGCCAAATGATTTAAAGCAAACTTTATCGAACGATTGAAGCAATACAATCGAGTGAATAACCAATCGAACGAATGCTTGACTGTATAGCCGAATAATTGAGTGTATGATCGAATGAGTGAACAAAAAAAAATATGATTGACTGCAAAAATATTATCTATCGAATGAATGAATGAATGAATGAATGAATGAATGAATGAATGAATGAATGAATGTATGTATTCGTAGCTTGACTATTTGAGTGAATGATTGCACGAAATAAAAACCAAATAAGTGATTAAATGCGTGTGTATCGTTACGTCTAAATGACTGTTTAAAACAAAATTTGAGTATCGAACGCTAGATGCGGTATAAAAAAAACCGAACGAACAATTGAATGATTGCTTGTTTATATGAATGTGTACGATGCGGTGCAAAAAACGAGTGAACGCTAAATAATTGAACGACCAAATGCAAGAATGAATGATATGTATAAATTAAACTTCAGAAAGAAACAAGAAATGAACCCTCACGTGTTTGCTCTTTTTCCCCTCCCCTCTATGCAGAACAAATCGCGAAGCCGATCCTGATCTTTCTCGCTCCATCGGAAAAATCCGAACGCGATAAAAATGCAAAGAAAAACAAAATGGGAAAGTTTAGCAAACAAAAATCAAAATCTACGTTAATATATTGGTCAAAAGACATATCAAAAAAAAATTTTTAAAGTACAAAAAAAACTCTACGTTATTTAAAAAAAAAATTTTAAACTACGTTAAAAGGTACTCTAAAAGGAAGGATAAGGAAATAAGGTACTTAACAAATTTTCGACGAAATTTCCTATCATCAAACTCACCAATATTTTACAAGTATTAGTCCCGATTGTCTGACGACACGCTCGCCAAGACAGGGCATGCCCAGCACTCAAGAGGGTACTTGCAAAACAAAAGTGGAATGAATCAGGAAAATTAAGTTTGACACAACTTACATCCATCAATCCTGCATGCAGACAATGTTTCCCTTTCTTATGGAACCGAGTTGGCGCCTAAAGGTTGCCAAAACGGTTCGTCAATAGGATCGTTCCACATTGCCTCCATCCAAGATCGACAAGATGGTTTGCTGTTAAAATTCGAAAAGCTTGAACACTTGGACTGTTGCCGCTCAGGCGAAAAAAATGATGTCGCAGAACGACAAAATTAAATCCTTTTGCCCACCAACTTTTTGCACGGAATTTTTCCGAACTCGCGCGTGTTGATGGGCTACGCTTTGTGCTCGAAGCGTAGCTTACGCAAGCCCCACGTTGGGCGCCATTTGTTGTGTTTGAGGCCTTGGAAGAACTATTTTAACTTGAAAAAGTCAAAATAGTCGTAAGTGGAATTGGCCCTTCTGTCCCGAACCTTCCATTTCCTTTCGACTATTTTGACTTTTTCAAGTCAAAATAGTCGAAACGAAAAGGAAGGTTCGGGACAGAAGGGCCAATTCCACTTACGTCCGAATTGGTGGCTGAGTGTTCGCTGGTGCGACGCTCTTGCTGGCGGCCGGGACTAGCTACGGCAGTGTGGGGGGGTACTTGCTAAAACTCAGACCATTAGACCCTTGGCCTGTACAACAAAAAATTATCAGCGCTGACTTATCCAAGGGAATAGAAAAATTAGGACAGGTCGTGAAAGACCAAGAAGCGGTTGGATGGCGTGGCTCCGCGATTTGTCAGGGTGCCCTGGTGTTGTTGGCGCCCTGTTCTGCCCACCCTACCTCAGTCACGACATTCCTCAAACAAATATTTCGTCGTGACCCCTTATTGAGGTTTTGGGGCGAAGGAGCTTACCGCTCGGTTCATTCTAATTAGGCGCTTTAGCCGTTAAACATCATAAAAAAAATCTGCCAGCAATCTGGGCGTCACTTTATTATTTTTCCGGCAGAAGTAAGGAACGCGTTCAATTCTGAAATGCGGTGTAGGCTACTACGTGAGTGAAAACCTATCAAAAAGAACAAGATCATGGAAGTGAAAATCTGATTGGATCTGAGAGATATGGAATAGTTTATGAAAAAGTACACAATCACTTTACACCCCCTTAGGGGTCAATTTTCATAAAATCTTGAAAACCCTGTCTTGGTATTCATATGGAGAATACATAGAATAAAATTAAATTCATTATTTGGGACGAGGTAGTAGATATGTCGAAAATCGTGGGAAAATATGCATTCTATTTTCACAGATAATTTTTTTTGCCCCCCTTCTGAACGGCAATAGATATTCGTTTTTTTTATTCAAAATTATTTTTTTAGTTGATTTAGATATACACACCGAGTTTCAACATTGTAGCTTAAGCCGTTCTATATATAGGAAAAACACCTACCACTTGTACCACACTACCCTTAGGGGTCGAATTTCAAAAAACCTTGAAAACGCTTTCTAGGTATTCATACGAAGAGTCCGTAGAATAAAAATGAATTCAATATTTGGAAAGACCTAGTAGATATGACGAAAATCGTGAAAATATATGCATTTTATATTTATTATATTTCCAAATATTTTTTTTGCCCCCCCCCCCCTTCTGAACGCCAATGAATATTCAAATTTTTGTTTATCACTATTACTTTTCTAGTTGATTTATATATACACACCGAGTTTCAACATTGTAGCTTAAGCCGTTCCATACATAGGAAAAACACCCCCACTTGTACCACACACCACACTACCCTTAGGGGTCGAATTTCAAAAAACCTTGAAAACGCTTTCTAGGTATTCATACGAAGAATCCGTAGAATAAAAATGAATTCAATATTTGGAAAGACCTAGTAGATATGACGAAAATCGTGAAAATATATGCATTTTATATTTATTATTTTTACAAATTTTTTTTTGCCCCCAATGAACGCCAATGAATATTGAAATTTTTTTTTATCACAATTACTTTTCTAGTTGATTTACATATACACACCGAGTTTCAACTTTCTAGCATAAACCGTTTAATAGTTAGGAAAAACACCCCCTACCCCCGTAGCATACTACCCCTAAAAAAAATTTTATTTTTCCAACATTCCACTACTATAGTTCTATCTAAATACCAAGTTTAAGGCTTATATCATTACAGGTTCTCAAGATATAAGCATCGGAACTTTTTCCTTTTCACCCTCCCCCACCCTCCCCCTCTTCACCCACAACCCCAAAACTTTTTTCCCTACTAGGGTTTAATTAGCGCTACTTCTGGTAAAAATTCTAAGCATCTATCTTAAACTGTTCTTGAGATATGAAATGTGTTTGATTTGAAAAATTCTCATCCCCTCCACTTCTATGCTCCACCTCCCACTTAAAAAATTTTACTTTGATCAATCTTTTTTTGTCAACCTTTACACCCAAACCAAATTTTATTTTTCTAGAGCAATTGGTTCATGAGATATCGTAATCTTAAGTTTTTCACCCCCCACCCCCATACACAACTTCCCCCACCCAAAATTTTTCTTCATTCTGTTCTCCTAGTATAACTACAAATATTTGTTAAGTTTGAATAGTGTGCCATTACCGGTTTAGGAGATATGGATTTTAGAATGTGTCTATCTCACCTTTTTTGGGTTTCGGACGCATTACATTTCCCCCCACTCCCACACCCCTTGATCAATATTGACAATTTTTCTGCAAATGGGTCTACTATCAGAGCTCTATAGAAATTCCAAGTTTCAGCTTCCTAACATAAGGGGTTACTGAGATCTGGAAACCAAAATTTTCGGTCTAAAACACTTCCCCCTCCTTCCCCCTCACACCCCCACCCCCAAAAATTTGATCACTTCAAGGCGCCTACCCCATCTATTCGTTAAAAAAATTTCAATATAATATCTCAAAGCGTTTGGCAGCTACGAGCCTCCAAACGATCTTGCGTACGGCGTACGGCGTACGGCGGACAGACGGACTGAAAATTTTTATTGCTTTTTTCGCGTTTACTAGTTATGAAACGTGAAAATAAAAATTTTGAGGGTAGCAAATTTTTTTTTTTAAAAAATCAATCACAATACTTAATTATTAAAATAATAAAGTAAAACAAATCAACCCACAAAACAAAACCATAATAGGTCTCAAGACAAAAAACAACTGCTGAAAAACGCACCACAAATGAAGTAAGCAAAATGAAAGAAAAGAAAATGTTTATAAGTATAGGTATATAAAAATAAGGACTCACCCCATAATAATTGCTGTGATCTCGATTTTTCTCTTGTAGTTTTTTAAATTTTTGGTTTAGATTTCTATTTATTATCTAATTCATTACTTTTATTATTTTCTGTCAGTCGGTCCTGTCATGTCTCGTGTTTTTTTTTTTAATTATTTTATTTTTAAATTTTTAATTCGTTTTTTGATTTTTGATATTTTTATTTAAATAACTTATTTTGCATATTTAATTTTGTTTTAAAAATTCATTTTGTATATTTAATTTTGTTTTAAAAATTCATTTTGTATATATAATTTTGTTTTAAAAATTCATTTTGTATTTTTAATTTTGTTTTAAAAATTCATTTTGTATACTTAATTTTGTTTTAGAAAAATCATTTTGTATATCGAATTTTGTTTTGAAAAAAAATTATGAGGATTGTCTGCAAGCGAGCTGACGAAAATGATAGCAAATGTAATTGCTAATTTGGTTCTTAATGAATTGTTCCGTATATAATATTACGGATCGGAGCAAATGGGGAGCACGTATTAACACACATTATCGATGCGACCCCGCATGATAGTTGTTTAAACTTTTATCCGCACAGCGATCACATTTTCCGATTATGATCGACCATTCGATTGAATCGGCACTCATTCGATTGAATCGGCACTCATTCGATTTCGACTTCGAACAGGATATGAACAATTGAATTTGGGCAACTTGAAGCACCATTGACACGAATTCCACAGAGTTTTGATGCAATTATGAACTACCGTCCCGGCCGATTTACATTTGATTCGACGTTTCCTTTTTCTAATTTGCACTTAACAGATTTAATGATCACTGAAAATACGCACTTTTAGCACTTGTGTGCGGAACATTACCAATAAAAGGCCGCAGCCTGCTTGGTATGCGTTGCTGCTGAAACGGACAGCAACAGAAGTCAAGCAAGGGGAAAGAAGACGGACGACCAAGAGGGAGAACCGTCTTGGGGTGCTCCGCCGAATGGGGCGCTTCGCAACCTGAACGCGACGGCACTGAACTCTCGCAAACCACAAGAAACAAGGCGTGATTTCTTTTGTTTTCAAGTAGGATGGCTACGCGAACGAAAGCAATTACCACAAAATGCACTGACGCCGGAGACTTTTGACAATTTCTCGACATTTTATCCGTGCTTTGCAACACTTGTCACTGCACTTTTTCGGAAGGGCGGCAGCGCGAGGTCGAACTAAATCGCAACGTGCAACAAGCGGTATCATAGATCACCTCAATTCCCAAAATTTTTCTTTTGTTCACGATCAGATTACTTCGCGGTGTCAATTGTTTGAATTCAACGCGATGACTTTCGTTTTCACGGTCGTCGGCACTCCGTTAGCCTCGTTTCCGACCTTTACCAAGTAACGGTCAAATCCCTTCGTTAAGATTTGTGTGTGTGTGCGCAAGTTGGTGTCGTTGTTTGCAAGCGCGTTCAATGACAACCCAACACCATTAGTTGGTTCGCCGTTGGTTTCCCAGCGCCGAACAGACTAAAAAAGGTTGTCGCTCCAGAGTCTCGTGCGCACGACTGAGTGCCGGGCAATAGGTGTTGTTCCCCTCGGATCACTGCCTCAGATCTTTGGAGTGGTAAATCCCCACACGCTTGTCTCCTAGATCCTCCAATTCATATCGTAAGTTGCCTAGCACACGACGAATCCTGCACTTGAGGAACTTCTTTGCCAGCTTGGCGTTATAATTCTGCGCGGCTGTGGACAAGGAAAAATTCCTTCGGAATACCTCTTGTCCTACACAAAATTGTGTTTGAGCAGCACGCAGATTATAACGCCTGCTGCTGTCCTCATGTGCGACCCTTATTTTCGTTTCGGCCTGTTGCCTCACGATAGGAATTCTTTCGTGAGGTCGAAGCTGTACATTTGACTCTCCCAACGCTCGCAAATGCTTCAGCAGTTCGTAGTCCTTCCCGTGCAACAACATGTGATTTTCAAACAAAACCTGAAAAGGAGAAAATCCAGTGGCTTGGTGGAGTGAGCTCCGAAGGGCACATCCAATTTTGCTTAGTCTTTCATCCCATCGTGTTTGGTCGTCAGTGATGAATGCTCGAATTCCAGCCAGGATGGACTGATTGACACGTTCCGAAGCATTCGCTTGCGGTGAGTAGCTCGGGGTGTACTGGTGTTTAACTCCGTATTTGTTCAGCATGGTGTTAAACACATTCGACCTAAATTGAGAGCGGTTATCGGAGAGGATCATCTCAGGTGTTCCAAATGTATGGAAGATTTGCCCCTCTAAATAGTTGGTGATCTCTTCAGCAGTGATCCGCCCCAAAGGATGTAACAGGGGAGATTTGGTAAAATGATCCAAGACGATCAAGATAGCGATCTTACCCCGTTTGGTACGCGGATATGGTCCAAGTACGTCGATGTAACCACCATGGACCGTGGTGTCTGCCTCGTGCGCCTAAGCAATCGCAGTTGACGTAAGACTCGATGGAATCCATAACTTCCAGGCCCTGTCTTCAGCAATCGGGTCACCGTTGTGAGGCTCTGTGCGCTTGTACACGAAACCATCCCTCACACATACGTCAGGAAGCCGATCGGCGTTCGCATCGACAGTGGACACTAATTCTTTATATTCATTGCCAGAGAATTCTGGAGAATCCATGTCCACCATCGGTGCCACGTCGATCAGCGCGTTTAATCCCTCTTCGTATACATGAGAGAGAGCGTCGGGTACAACGTTCAGGCTCCCTCGTCGGTGCTCGATTGTAAAGTCGTAACCCTGAAGTTTCAAACTCCATCTTGCCAACCGTCCTTGTAAGTCTTTCTGCGACATGAGCCATTTGAGACTTGCGTGATCCGTAATGACTTTGAACGCAGTCCCTTCTACATAGGCTCGAAATTTTTTCACGCTCAACACAGCTGCATAACACTCGAGTTCGGTTACGCTGTAGTTGCGTTGAGCGGAAGTGAGTTTCTGTGACATATACGCCACTGGAGATTCCGATCCGTCGTCGTTTTCCTGGAAGAGAACGCTACCCACCCCTGACTTACTGGCATCGCATTGAATTACGAAAGGCCTCTTAAAATCAGGATTGATTAATAAAGGGGCTTTCGTCAACAAGTCTTTCACTAACAGGAAGAAAGTTTGTGCCTCTGTAAACCAAGCAAACTGGTTGGACTTCTTTAGAGTGTCTGAAATTGGTGAAACAGTAGCAGCAAAGTTGGGAACGAATCGTCGATACCAGCCTGCCATACCAAGGAAGCGTCGAACTTGACGTGCGGACTTAGGCGAAGGGTAATCGTCGATGGCTGAAACCTTGTTGGGATCTGTTTTCAAGCCTCCTTCTCCAACAATGTATCCGAGATATTTCACCTCTCTCAGACAAAACTTGCTCTTGTTGACGTTAATTGTTTGGCCAGCCTTTCGCAAGCAATCTGCGAATTCAGCCAATAAAATCAAGTGAGTATCGAAATCTTCCGAAATCAACAGCAGATCGTCCAAATATACGAATACCTGCTCCTTCAGCTCGGGTGGGATGACTTTGTCCATCAAACGACACATCCTTTGCGGCGCATTGCATAAGCCAAAAGGCATGCGAGTGTAGTGGTATAGAGGCCGGCCAGGAATAGTAAACGCTGTATACTCCCAGGATTTGTTCTCGAGAGGAATCTGCCAAAAGGCGTCTTTGAGGTCCAGGCTGGTAATAAAATTGGCTCGCGGCAAAGGACTTAAGATAGCGTCAATGTGTGGTAATGGATATGCATCCTTCTTCGTCACACTATTGACTTTCCGCGAGTCCGAACATAACCTGACCTTGCCTGGCTTCCTCTCGAGAACCACAGGCGAGCTCCATGCACTCTGGCTGGTCTCTATAACGCCAAGTGCTCTCATGCAATCGATCTCGTCATACAAGAGTTTTTGGATCGCAGGAGACACAGGATAATGTCGCTGTTTGATGGGACTTGCATCACCAACGTCTATACTATGTTGTTCGACGTTGGTCACACCGAGTCCGTATACTTCGTAAGATGGAAATTTGGACTTTACCATTTCCATGGGCATCCGGAGCTATCAGTTGCGATGCAGTATCGGGAGTATCGACCGCGCTGATGATGCTAGGAGCTATCTGGAATGATCGCCAGAAATCTACCCCTAGGTACAATTCCTGCGACAGGCTCGGCACGATGTAAAGTGTAATTTGCTTGGTATTACCGCGAAAAGTAATTTCGGTATCTACCGTGCCCAATATTTTCTGTGCAGCACCAACAGCGGTCTTCACCTCTTCACAGACCGGTCGATACTTCACCTGTGCATCTTGGAGGCGTTGTAGGGAGCTTGCCCCCAGGCAGCTGATGCTCGCCCCACTATCGAGTAGTCCTTCAACGTCCACTCCGTACAAGGATACCACGGCGTACGGACGTATGTCCAACGGATTGGTAATGATGGTAGAGACAATCGCTTTCTTCTTGGCCCTCACCATCCTCCAGAATGTGCGCATGCGCAAGACTGATTTTTTGCGACTTGTTTCGCTTGTCAGCTTGGATATTTCGTTCGCACGAGCGCTTGAAACAGTGTCAAAAATTCGTCTTCGCGCCTCCGCATACTCCTTCAAACGTTGATGGTACGGTTTATGAGGATGGGGAGCACTTCGTCTTGAATCAGTTGGTTCTTCTAATGCGACAGGCTGTAAAAGATCCGGTACCTTATCCACGTCTGTTCTCTTCAGCAGAATCGTGATAGGTGGTATTAAATGCTTTGAACTATTTGGTGGGAATGATTTTACTCTACTAGGGTGTACTAAATTGGGTGAAAATGTTTTGGTAGGTATGTTGAAATTGGGAGAGGACTCTAAAGGGGTATTCAAAAGTGGTAAAATGTTTTTATTTGGGATATCTAAGTCAAATGGGGATTGGGAAAAGGTTCTCCCTCTACTCGAATCGTTTACTGCAGTCGGGCTTGATGATTTGACGTTGACGAGCGATGCGGTCCCGCTAACCTTTCGTACCTCGTCATGTTTTTTGTCATGCAGCGAGTCCATTTTGGCTTAATTACATCAGCCTTCCCGCACCCGTAGCAAAAGATCGTTCTTGGTGTTACTTCGCAATCCCTATACCCATGCCCTTCCTGTCTGCAATTCCAGCAGGAGAGAGGAGTTGAAACTGCAGCCACAACTGCGTTCACGACTTCTTCTTCCGCTTGAACAACCAACGGCTGATCCAGCTCGTGGACTCGAGACTGCTGCCAAGCTGTTGAGCGAGTAGCTCTCCTAACTTCTTCGAACCTGGTCACCAGCGATCGAAGTTCAGACATATTTCGCGTTTCGTGAAAACAAATTTGCTGCTGTGTGTGTCCCAAAAGATTACCACGAATCAGGTCGACAAATTCTGGTTCCGGCATATGCGTCCGTAGCAGGGTGCGCAAAACCGTCAAATCCTGCTCAAAGGATAAATACGATTCGTTAGGAGCTTGGCGCCTCGCCAACATCTGCTTTCGTACCTCCCAATCGGAGCTACGTCCACCACAAGCTTGCAAGAACGTCGCCTTTAATAAATCCCAAGATGTCTCTACGTTCGACCTCCTCCACAACCAATACCATTGGTTTGGTCTACCGTCTAATAGTAGATGAAAGTTCTGGGCCAACAGATCCATGCGTCCGCCCAGATCCCCCGTAGCTAAGGCTTTGGCCCTGAAAACTAGTTCTTCCGCTCGCAATGCTTGGGAGTCGCCATTAAATCTTAAACGCCAATGGCGAATGGGACTTCCAAGATTGCGGGTTCTCATATTTGGGCCGGTGGCATTGCGCTCGCCCTCTGAGCGGTCGCATGGGTCGGTCGGCCCCGAGCTTGCACGGACTCATTCCATGCATCATGACGTGTTGATGGTGGTGGAGGTGGCAAACCTACGTTGGGCGGTTGTTGTTGTGACTGCAGTGTCAACTCCTCCCTCAATACTGTGCGTATCAATCGCACTAGGTCGTCTACTCCCGGTAAATTGATACCAATCGCCGGTGATCGGACTATACGTGCTTGTGGTTCATCTCTAACTTCTGACCATCTCACACCTCTTTCTCTTTCCACTCTATCAGTTTCTAATAAGCGATTTGGGTTTGGATCGTCCATTAAGGTGCGCTCTGGGACCATTGACCCGTCCGGGGCATAAAACGCTCGTGTGATACCTCTGGATTTAACCACAAGGGTGACGTATCATCAATTGGAGGTTCTGCGGCCTGAGCCTTTTTTTTCCCGCGTGTGACTGGGCCCGGTTTAGCGATCGCGCCCACTACGTCCAGAGCGGACCAATAGTCCTGAGGACCCAATTCCTGCCGACAGTTTGGACAGTTATTGTTATTGGCTATCCAGGCTTCAAGATAATGTCTGTGAAAGCTGTGATTACATTTCGTCTTTACTTCCTGCTCAGGTTCTACACCCTCCTGGCAAGTCGTACAGACTACTTCTACCCCTTTGGATGGTGAATGAGTAATCGGCATGGTGAAATATTCGATTTAGCTCCAACCGAATACAGAGTCAACAGATGGTCATATGAGTGTGTACGCGGTGAAATGATAAATTGAACGGTTGTGTAACTGATAGGTGGTGAGTGTGAGACTGAATGAATAACTGTGTGAAAGGTGACTATTGTATGTTAGAGTGATACCAAAAAATTTAATTACTGAGTGAATGTATTCTATCGAATGACTGTGCACTCGATGAATGACTTCTTGTGTCTATGCGGTATTGAATCAAAAGAATAGAATGAATTTAGAACGACTATGTGATTAAGTAATTGATACTGAATTGCTGTATGGATGGGCTATTGAACAAATACGTAATTGATCGACTGTATAAATGAGTGATTGTGTGCTGGTATGAATGTATTTATGAATCTATTCAAAACGTTGAATCGAATGAACAAACGCATGCGTAGTTTGAACCTTGAATGAATGATTGAACGTATTTGAATTTTTGACCAAAAAAAAATGTGTGATCGAATAATTGAATGAGTGCGCTACTATCTCTACCTGAGTGTGTATCTGATCACAGATTGAGTGAGTATTCGAATGTAGTGAATGAATGAGTTTCTGATTGTACGATTTAGACATTTGTATGAGTGAACGAATGATTGTTTTTTTTTTTGGATGATTTAAACGATTGAATGAGGGAATGAACGTTTTTTTTAAAAAAAATTGAATGTCCGTGCAAATCGTTAAATGAACGCGTGGATTTACTGATTACTGAATACGTGTGTGAAAATTACTATATGACTGAGCTATTGTATGAATGAGTGAATGAATCAAAATTGCGATGTACGAGTAAACGAGTGCCAAATGATTTAAAGCAAACTTTATCGAACGATTGAAGCAATACAATCGAGTGAATAACCAATCGAACGAATGCTTGACTGTATAGCCGAATAATTGAGTGTATGATCGAATGAGTGAACAAAAAAAAATATGATTGACTGCAAAAATATTATCTATCGAATGAATGAATGAATGAATGAATGTATGTATTCGTAGCTTGACTATTTGAGTGAATGATTGCACGAAATAAAAACCAAATAAGTGATTAAATGCGTGTGTATCGTTACGTCTAAATGACTGTTTAAAACAAAATTTGAGTATCGAACGCTAGATGCGGTATAAAAAAAACCGAACGAACAATTGAATGATTGCTTGTTTATATGAATGTGTACGATGCGGTGCAAAAAACGAGTGAACCCTAAATAATTGAACGACCAAATGCAAGAATGAATGATATGTATAAATTAAACTTCAGAAAGAAACAAAAAATGAACCCTCACGTGTTTGCTCTTTTTCCCCTCCCCTCTATGCAGAACAAATCGCGAAGCCGATCCTGATCTTTCTCGCTCCATCGGAAAAATCCGAACGCGATAAAAATGCAAAGAAAAACAAAATGGGAAAGTTTAGCAAACAAAAATCAAAATCTACGTTAATATTTTGGTCAAAAGACATATCAAAAAAAAATTTTTAAAGTACAAAAAAAACTCTACGTTATTTAAAAAAAAAATTTTAAACTACGTTAAAAGGTACTCTAAAAGGAAGGATAAGGAAATAAGGTACTTAACAAATTTTCGACGAAATTTCCTATCATCAAACTCACCAATATTTTACAAGTATTAGTCCCGATTGTCTGACGACACGCTCGCCAAGACAGGGCATGCCCAGCACTCAAGAGGGTACTTGCAAAACAAAAGTGGAATGAATCAGGAAAATTAAGTTTGACACAACTTACATCCATCAATCCTGCATGCAGACAATGTTTCCCTTTCTTATGGAACCGAGTTGGCGCCTAAAGGTTGCCAAAACGGTTCGTCAATAGGATCGTTCCACATTGCCTCCATCCAAGATCGACAAGATGGTTTGCTGTTAAAATTCGAAAAGCTTGAACACTTGGACTGTTGCCGCTCAGGCGAAAAAAATGATGTCGCAGAACGACAAAATTAAATCCTTTTGCCCACCAACTTTTTGCACGGAATTTTTCCGAACTCGCGCGTGTTGATGGGCTACGCTTTGTGCTCGAAGCGTAGCTTACGCAAGCCCCACGTTGGGCGCCATTTGTTGTGTTTGAGGCCTTGGAAGAACTATTTTGACTTGAAAAAGTCAAAATAGTCGTAAGTGGAATTGGCCCTTCTGTCCCGAACCTTCCATTTCCTTTCGACTATTTTGACTTTTTCAAGTCAAAATAGTCGAAAGGAAAAGGAAGGTTCGGGACAGAAGGGCCAATTCCACTTACGTCCGAATTGGTGGCTGAGTGTTCGCTGGTGCGACGCTCTTGCTGGCGGCCGGGACTAGCTACGGCAGTGTGGGGGGGGGGGTACTTGCTAAAACTCAGACCATTAGACCCTTGGCCTGTACAACAAAAAATTATCAGCGCTGACTTATCCAAGGGAATAGAAAAATTAGGACAGGTCGTGAAAGACCAAGAAGCGGTTGGATGGCGTGGCTCCGCGATTTGTCAGGGTGCCCTGGTGTTGTTGGCGCCCTGTTCTGCCCACCCTACCTCAGTCACGACATTCCTCAAACAAATATTTCGTCGTGACCCCTTATTGAGGTTTTGGGGCGAAGGAGCTAACCGCTCGGTTCATTCTAATTAGGCGCTTTAGCCGTTAAACATCATAAAAAAACCAACAACAATCTGGGCGTCACTTTATTATTTTTCCGGCAGAAGTAAGGAACGCGTTCAATTCTGAAATGCGGTGTAGGCTACTACGTGAGTGAAAACCTATCAAAAAGAACAAGATCATGGAAGTGAAAATCTGATTGGATCTGAGAGATATGGAATAGTTTATGAAAAAGTACACAATCACTTTACACCCCCTTAGGGGTCAATTTTCAGAAAATCTTGAAAACACTGTCTTGGTATTCATATGGAGAATACATAGAATAAAATTAAATTCATTATTTGGGACGAGGTGTAGATATGTCGAAAATCGTGGGAAAATATGCATTCTATTTTCACAGATAATTTTTTTTGCCCCCCTTCTGAACGCCAATAGATATTCGTTTTTTTTATTCAAAGTTATTTTTTTAGTTGATTTAGATATACACACCGAGTTTCAACATTGTAGCTTAAGCCGTTCTATATATAGGAAAAACACCTACCACTTGTACCACACTACCCTTAGGGGTCGAATTTCAAAAAACCTTGAAAACACTTTCTAGGTATTCATACGAAGAGTCCGTAGAATAAAAATGAATTCAATATTTGGAAAGACCTAGTAGATATGACGAAAATCGTGAAAATATATGCATTTTATATTTATTATATTTCCAAATATTTTTTTTGCCCCCCCCCCCTTCTGAACGCCAATGAATATTCAAATCTTTGTTTATCACTATTACTTTTCTAGTTGATTTATATATACACACCGAGTTTCAACATTGTAGCTTAAGCCGTTCCATACATAGGAAAAACACCCCCACTTGTACCACACACCACACTACCCGTAGGGGTCGAATTTCAAAAAACCTTGAAAACACTTTCTAGGTATTCATACGAAGAATCCGTAGAATAAAAATGAATTCAATATTTGGAAAGACCTAGTAGATATGACGAAAATCGTGAAAATATATGCATTTTATATTTATTATTTTTACAAATTTTTTTTTGCCCCCCCCCCCTTCTGAACGCCAATGAATATTGAAATTTTTTTTTATCACAATTACTTTTCTAGTTGATTTACATATACACACCGAGTTTCAACTTTCTAGCATAAACCGTTTAATAGTTAGGAAAAACACCCCCCTACCCCCGTAGCATACTACCCCTAAAAAAAATTTTATTTTTCCAACATTCCGCTACTATAGTTCTATCTAAATACCAAGTTTAAGGCTTATATCATTACAGGTTCTCAAGATATAAGCATCGGAACTTTTTCCTTTTCACCCTCCCCCACCCTCCCCCTCTTCACCCACAACCCCAAAAATTCCCTACTAGGGTTTAATTAGCGCTACTTCTGGTAAAAATTCTAAGCATCTATCTTAAACTGTTCTTGAGATATGAAATGTGTTTGATTTGAAAAATTCTCATCCCCTCCACTTCTATGCTCCACCTCCCACTTAAAAAATTTTACTTTGATCAATCTTTTTTTGTCAACCTTTACACCCAAACCAAATTTTATTTTTCTAGAGCAATTGGTTCATGAGATATCGTAATCTTAAGTTTTTCACCCCCCACCCCCATACACAACTTCCCCCACCCAAAATTTTTCTTCATTCTGTTCTCCTAGTATAACTACAAATATTTGTTAAGTTTGAATAGTGTGCCATTACCGGTTTAGGAGATATGGATTTTAGAATGTGTCTATCTTACCTTTTTTGGGTTTCGGACGCATTACATTTCCCCCCACTCCCACACCCCTTGATCAATATTGACAATTTTTCTGCAAATGGGTCTACTATCAGAGCTCTATAGAAATTTCAAGTTTCAGCTTCCTAACATAAGGGGTTACTGAGATCTGGAAACCAAAATTTTCGGTCTAAAACACTTCCCCCTCCTTCCCCCTCACACCCCCACCCCCAAAAATTTGATCACTTCAAGGCGCCTACCCCATCTATTCGTTAAAAAAATTTCAATATAATATCTCAAAGCGCTTGGCAGCTACGAGCCTCCAAACGATCTTGCGTACGGCGTACGGCGGACAGACGGACTGAAAATTTTTATTGCTTTTTTCGCGTTTACTAGTTATGAAACGTGAAAATAAAAATTTTGAGGGTAGCAAATTTTTTTTTTTAAAAAATCAATCACAATACTTAATTATTAAAATAATAAAGTAAAACAAATCAACCCACAAAACAAAACCATAATAGGTCTCAAGACAAAAAACAACTGCTGAAAAACGCACCACAAATGAAGTAAGCAAAATGAAAGAAAAGAAAATGTTTATAAGTATAGGTATATAAAAATAAGGACTCACCCCATAATAATTGCTGTGATCTCGATATTTCTCTTGTAGTTTTTTAAATTTTTGGTTTAGATTTCTATTTATTATCTAATTCATTACTTTTATTATTTTCTGTCAGTCGGTCCTGTCATGTCTCGTGTTTTTTTTTTTAATTATTTTATTTTTAAATTTTTAATTCGTTTTTTGATTTTTGATATTTTTATTTAAATAACTTATTTTGCATATTTAATTTTGTTTTAAAAATTCATTTTGTATATTTAATTTTGTTTTATAAATTCATTTTGTATATATAATTTTGTTTTAAAAATTCATTTTGTATTTTTAATTTTGTTTTAAAAATTCATTTTGTATACTTAATTTTGTTTTAAAAAAATCATTTTGTATATCGAATTTTGTTTTGAAAAAAAATTATGAGGATTGTCTGCAAGCGAGCTGACGAAAATGATAGCAAATGTAATTGCTAATTTGGTTCTTAATGAATTGTTCCGTATATAATATTACGGATCGGAGCAAATGGGGAGCACGTATTAACACACATTATCGATGCGACCCCGCATGATAGTTGTTTAAACTTTTATCCGCACAGCGATCACATTTTCCGATTATGATCGACCATTCGATTGAATCGGCACTCATTCGATTGAATCGGCACTCATTCGATTTCGACTTCGAACAGGATATGAACAATTGAATTTGGGCAACTTGAAACACCATTGACACGAATTCCACAGAGTTTTGATGCAATTATGAACTACCGTCCCGGCCGATTTACATTTGATTCGACGTTTCCTTTTTCTAATTTGCACTTAACAGATTTAATGATCACTGAAAATACGCACTTTTAGCACTTGTGTGCGGATCATTACCAATAAAAGGCCGCAACCTGCTTGGTATGCGTTGCTGCTGAAACGGACAGCAACAGAAGTCAAGCAAGGGGAAAGAAGACGGACGACCAAGAGGGAGAACCGTCTTGGGGTGCTCCGCCGAATGGGGCGCTTCGCAACCTGAACGCGACGGCACTGAACTCTCGCAAACCACAAGAAACAAGCCGTGATCTTTCTTTTGTTTTCAAGTAGGATGGCTACGCGAACGAAAGCAATTACCACAAAATGCACTGACGCCGGAGACTTTTGACAATTTCTCGACATTTTATCCGTGCTTTGCAACACTTGTCACTGCACTTTTTCGGAAGGGCGGCAGCGCGAGGTCGAACTAAATCGCAACGTGCAACAAGCGGTATCATAGATCACCTCAATTCCCAAAATTTTTCTTTTGTTCACGATCAGATTACTTCGCGGTGTCAATTGTTTGAATTCAACGCGATGACTTTCGTTTTCACGGTCGTCGGCACTCCGTTAGCCTCGTTTCCGACCTTTACCAAGTAACGGTCAAATCCCTTCGTTAAGATTTGTGTGTGTGTGCGCAAGTTGGTGTCGTTGTTTGCAAGCGCGTTCAATGACAACCCAACACCATTAGTTGGTTCGCCGTTGGTTTCCTAGCGCCGAACAGACTAAAAAAGGTTGTCGCTCCAGAGTCTCGTGCGCACGACTGAGTGCCGGGCAATAGGTGTTGTTCCCCTCGGATCACTGCCTCAGATCTTTGGAGTGGTAAATCCCCACACGCTTGTCTCCTAGATCCTCCAATTCATATCGTAAGTTGCCTAGCACACGACGAATCCTGCACTTGAGGAACTTCTTTGCCAGCTTGGCGTTATAATTCTGCGCGGCTGTGGACAAGGAAAAATTCCTTCGGAATACCTCTTGTCCTACACAAAATTGTGTTTGAGCAGCACGCAGATTATAACGCCTGCTGCTGTCCTCATGTGCGACCCTTATTTTCGTTTCGGCCTGTTGCCTCACGATAGGAATTCTTTCGTGAGGTCGAAGCTGTACATTTGACTCTCCCAACGCTCGCAAATGCTTCAGCAGTTCGTAGTCCTTCCCGTGCAACAACATGTGATTTTCAAACAAAACCTGAAAAGGAGAAAATCCAGTGGCTTGGTGGAGTGAGCTCCGAAGGGCACATCCAATTTTGCTTAGTCTTTCATCCCATCGTGTTTGGTCGTCAGTGATGAATGCTCGAATTCCAGCCAGGATGGACTGATTGACACGTTCCGAAGCATTCGCTTGCGGTGAGTAGCTCGGGGTGTACTGGTGTTTAACTCCGTATTTGTTCAGCATGGTGTTAAACACATTCGACCTAAATTGAGAGCGGTTATCGGAGAGGATCATCTCAGGTGTTCCAAATGTATGGAAGATTTGCCCCTCTAAATAGTTGGTGATCTCTTCAGCAGTGATCCGCCCCAAAGGATGTAACAGGGGAGATTTGGTAAAATGATCCAAGACGATCAAGATAGCGATCTTACCCCGTTTGGTACGCGGATATGGTCCAAGTACGTCGATGTAAAGGTGTTGGAATGGCTGATCAGTCTGGAACGGTTCTCCAATTGGCGCTCGTAGAGGTCTGTTTGGGAACTTTGTCTCTTTACAAGTGACGCATGCCAGAACGTAGGTGCGTACTTGTGTAGCCATTCCGGGCCAGTACAAAAATCGCCTGACTCGCTCTAGCGTTTTGGCATAACCACCATGGACCGTGGTGTCTGCCTCGTGCGCCTGAGCAATCGCAGTTGACGTAAGACTCGATGGAATCCATAACTTCCAGGCCCTGTCTTCAGCAATCGGGTCACCGTTGCGAGGCTCTGTGCGCTTGTACACGAAACCATCCCTCACACATACGTCAGGAAGCCGATCGGCGTTCGCATCGACAGTGGACACTAATTCTTTATATTCATTGCCAGAGAATTCTGGAGAATCCATGTCCACCATCGGTGCCACGTCGATCAGCGCGTTTAATCCCTCTTCGTATACACGAGAGAGAGCGTCGGGTACAACGTTCAGGCTCCCTCGTCGGTGCTCGATTGTAAAGTCGTAACTCTGAAGTTTCAAACTCCATCTTGCCAACCGTCCTTGTAGGTCTTTCTGCGACATGAGCCATTTGAGACTTGCGTGATCCGTAATGACTTTGAACGCAGTCCCTTCTACATAGGCTCGAAATTTTTTCACGCTCAACACAGCTGCATAACACTCGAGTTCGGTTACGCTGTAGTTGCGTTGAGCGGAAGTGAGTTTCTGTGACATATACGCCACTAGAGATTCCGATCCGTCGTCGTTTTCCTGGAAGAGAACGCTACCCACCCCTGACTTACTGGCATCGCATTGAATTACGAAAGGCCTCTTAAAATCAGGATTGATTAATAAAGGGGCTTTCGTCAACAAGTCTTTCACTAACAGGAAGGAAGTTTGTGCCTCTGTAAGCCAAGCAATCTGGTTGGACGTCTTTAGAGTGTCTGAAATTGGTGAAACAGTAGCAGCAAAGTTGGGAACGAATCGTCGATACCAGCCTGCCATACCAAGGAAGCGTCGAACTTGACGTGCGGACTTAGGCGAAGGGTAATCGTCGATGGCTGAAACCTTGTTGGGATCTGTTTTCAAGCCTCCTTCTCCAACAATGTATCCGAGATATTTCACCTCTCTCAGACAAAACTTGCTCTTGTTGACGTTAATTGTTTGGCCAGCCTTTCGCAAACAATCTGCGAATTCAGCCAATAAAATCAAATGAGTATCGAAATCTTCCGAAATCAACAGCAGATCGTCCAAATATACGAATACCTGCTCCTTCAGCTGGGGTGGGATGACTTTGTCCATCAAACGACACATCCTTTGCGGCGCATTGCATAAGCCAAAAGGCATGCGAGTGTAGTGGTATAGAGGCCGGCCAGGAATAGTAAACGCTGTATACTCCCAGGATTTGTTCTCGAGAGAAATCTGCCAAAAGGCGTCTTTGAGGTCCAGGCTGGTAATAAAATTGGCTCGCGGCAAAGGACTTAAGATACCGTCAATGTGTGGTAATGTATATGCATCCTTCTTCGTCACACTATTGACTTTCCGCGAGTCCGAACATAACCTGACCTTGCCTGGCTTCCTCTCGAGAACCACAGGCGAGCTCCATGCACCCTGGCTGGTCTCCATAACGAGATCATGCGATCGATCTCGTCATACAAGAATTTTTGGATCGCAGGAGACACAGGATAATGTCGCTGTTTGATGGGACTTGCATCACCAACGTCTATACTATGTTGTTCGACGTTGGTCACACCGAGTCCGTATACTTCGTAAGATGGAAATTTGGACTTTACCATTTCCATGGGCATCCGGAGCTATCAGTTGCGATAGGCGTACGGACGTATGTCCAACGGATTGGTAATGATGGTAGAGACAATCGCTTTCTTCTTGGCCCTCACCATCCTCCAGAATGTGCGCATGCGCAAGACAGATTTTTTGCGACTTGTTTCGCTTGTCAGCTTGGATATTTCGTTCGCACGAGCGCTTGAAACAGTGTCAAAAATTCGTCTTCGCGCCTCCGCATACTCCTTCAAACGTTGATGGTACGGTTTATGAGGATGGGGAGCACTTCGTCTTGAATCAGTTGGTTCTTCTAATGCGACAGGCTGTAAAAGATCCGGTACCTTATCCACGTCTGTTCTCTTCAGCAGAATCGTGATAGGTGGTATTAAATGCTTTGAACTATTTGGTGGGAATGATTTTACTCTACTAGGGTGTACTAAATTGGGTGAAAATGTTTTGGTAGGTATGTTGAAATTGGGAGAGGACTCTAAAGGGGTATTCAAAAGTGGTAAAATGTTTTTATTTGGGATATCTAAGTCAAATGGGGATTGGGAAAAGGTTCTCCCTCTACTCGAATCGTTTACTGCAGTCGGGCTTGATGATTTGACGTTGACGAGCGATGCGGTCCCGCTAACCTTTCGTCCCTCGTCATGTTTTTTGTCATGCAGCGAGTCCATTTTGGCTTAATTACATCAGCCTTCCCGCACCCGTAGCAAAAGATCGTTCTTGGTGTTACTTCGCAATCCCTATACCCATGCCCTTCCTGTCTGCAATTCCAGCAGGAGAGAGGAGTTGAAACTGCAGCCACAACTGCGTTCACGACTTCTTCTTCCGCTTCAACAACCAACGGCTGATCCAGCTCGTGGACTCAAGACTGCTGCCAAGCTGTTGAGCGAGTAGCTCTCCTAACTTCTTCGAACCTGGTCACCAGCGATCGAAGTTCAGACATATTTCGCGTTTCGTGAAAACAAATTTGCTGCTGTGTGTGTCCCAAAAGATTACCACGAATCAGGTCGACAAATTCTGGTTCCGGCATATGCGTCCGTAGCAGGGTGCGCAAAACCGTCAAATCCTGCTCAAAGGATAAATACGATTCGTTAGGAGCTTGGCGCCTCGCCAACATCTGCTTTCGTACCTCCCAATCGGAGCTACGTCCACCACAAGCTTGCAAGAACGTCGCCTTTAATAAATCCCAAGATGTCTCTACGTTCGACCTCCTCCACAACCAATACCATTGGTTTGGTCTACCGTCTAATAGTAGATGAAAGTTCTGGGCCAACAGATCCATGCGTCCGCCCAGATCCCCCGTAGCTAAGGCTTTGGCCCTGAAAACTAGTTCTTCCGCTCGCAATGCTTGGGAGTCGCCATTAAATCTTAAACGCCAATGGCGAATGGGACTTCCAAGATTGCGGGTTCTCATATTTGGGCCGGTGGCATTGCGCTCGCCCTCTGAGCGGTCGCATGGGTCGGTCGGCCCCGAGCTTGCACGGACTCATTCCATGCATCATGACGTGTTGATGGTGGTGGAGGTGGCAAACCTACGTTGGGCGGTTGTTGTTGTGACTGCAGTGTCAACTCCTCCCTCAATACTGTGCGTATCAATCGCACTAGGTCGTCTACTCCCGGTAAATTGATACCAATCGCCGGTGATCGGACTATACGTGCTTGTGGTTCATCTCTAACTTCTGACCATCTCACACCTCTTTCTCTTTCCACTCTATCAAATTCTAATAAGCGCTCTGGGACCATTGACACGTCCGGGGCATAAAACGCTCGTCCGCCACCTGCCTCGTATGATACCTCTGGATTTAACCACAAGGGTGACGTATCATCAATTGGAGGTTAAGTGGCCTGTGCCCTCTTTTTCCCGCGTGTGACTGGGCCCGGTTTAGCGATCGCGCCCACTAAGTCCAGAGCGGACCAATAGTCCTGAGGACCCAATTCCTGCCGACAGTTTGGACAGTTATTGTTATTAGCTATCCAGGCTTCAAGATAATGTCTGTGAAAGCTGTGATTACATTTCGTCTTTACTTCCTGCTCAGGTTCTACACCCTCCTGGCAAGTCGTACAGATTACTTCTACCCCTTTGGATGGTGAATGAGTAATCGGCATGGAGAAATATTCGATTTAGCTCCAACCGAATACAGAGTCAACAGATGGTTATATAAGTGAATACGCGGTGAAATGATAAATTGAATGGTTGTGTAACTGATAGGTGGTGAGTGTGAGACTGAATGAATAACTGTGTGAAAGGTGACTATTGTATGTTAGAGTGATACCAAAAAATTTAATTACTGAGTGAATGTATTCTATCGAATGACTGTGCACTCGATGAATGACTTCTTGTGTCTATGCGGTATTGAATCAAAATAATTGAATGAATTTAGAACGACTATGTGATTAAGTGATTGATACTGAATTGCTGTATGGATGGGCTATTGAACAAATACGTGATTGATCGACTGTATAAATGAGTGATTGTCTGCTGGTATCAATGTATTTATGAATCTATTCAAAACGTTGAATCGAATGAACAAACGCATGCGTAGTTTGAACCTTGAATGAATGATTGAACGTATTTGAATTTTTGACCAAAAAAAAATGTGTGATCGAATAATTGAATGAGTGCGCTACTATCTCTACCTGAGTGTGTATCTGATCACAGATTGAGTGAGTATTCGAATGTAGTGAATGAATGAGTTTCTGAATGTACGATTTAGACATTTGTATGAGTGAACGAACGATTGTTTTTTTTTCCTATATGATTTAAACGATTAAATGAGTGTATGAACGTTTTTTTAAAAAAAATTAAATGTCCGTGCAAATCGTTGAATGAACGCGTGGATTTACTGATTACTGAATACGTGTGTGAAAATTACTATATGACTGAGCTATTGTATGAATGAGTGAATGAATCAAAATTGCGATGTACGAGTAAACGAGTGCCAAATGATTTAAAGCAAACTTTATCGAACGATTGAAGCAATACAATCGAGTGAATAACCAATCGAACGAATGCTTGACTGTATAGCCGAATAATTGAGTGTATGATCGAATGAGTGAACAAAAAAAAATATGATTGACTGCAAAAATATTATCTATCGAATGAATAAATAATTGAATGTATGTATTCGTAGCTTGACTACTTGAGTGAATGATTGCACGAAATAAAAACCAAATAAGTGATTAAATGCGTGTGTATCGTTACGTCTAAATGACTGTTTAAAACAAAATTTGAGTATCGAATGCTAGATGCGGTATAAAAAAAACCGAACGAACAATTGAATGATTGCTTGTTTATATGAATGTGTACGATGCGGTGCAAAAAAAACGAATGAACGCTAGATAATTGAACGACCAAATGCAAGAATGAATGATATGTATAAATTAAACTTCAGAAAGAAACAAAAAATGAACCCTCACGTGTTTGCTCTTTTTCCCCTCCCCTCTATGCAGAACAAATCGCGAAGCCGATCCTGGTCTTTCTCGCTCCATCGGGAAAATCCGGAACGCGATAAAATTGCAAAGAAAAAAAATGGGAAAGTTTAGCAAACAAAAATCAAAATCTACGTTAATATTTTGGTCAAAAGACATATCAAAAAAAAAATTTTAGAGTACAAAAAAAAACTTTACACTATTTAAAAAAAAAATTTTAAACTACGTTAAAAGGTACTCTAATAGGAAGGATAAGGAAATAAGGTACTTAACAAATTTTCGACGAAATTTCCTATCATCAAACTCACCAATATTTTACAAGTATAAGTCCCGATTGTCTGACGACACGCCCGCCAAGACAGGGCATGCCCAGCACTCAAGAGGGTACTTGCAAAACAAAAGTGGAATGAATCAGGAAAATTAAGTTTGACACAACTTACATCCATCAATCCTGCATACAGACAATGTTTCCCTTTCTTATGGAACCGAGTTGGCGCCTAAAGGTTGCCAAAACGGTTCGTCAATAGGATCGTTCCACATTGCCTCCATCCAAGATCGACATGATGGTTTGCTGTTAAAATTCGAAAAGCTTGAACACTTGGACTGTTGCCGCTCAGGCGAAAAAAATGATGTCGCAGAACGACAAAATTAAATCCTTTTGCCCACCAACTTTTTGCACGGGATTTTTTCGAAATCGCGCGTGTTGATGGGCTACGCTTTGTGCTTGAAGCGTAGCTTAGGCTAGCCCCACGTTGGGCGTCATTTGTTGTGTTTGAGGCCTTGGAAGAACTATTTTGACTTGAAAAAGTCAAGAAAATCGAAAGGAAAAGGAAGGTTCGGGACAGAAGGGCCAATTCCACCTACGTCCGAATTGGTGGCTGAGTTTTCGCTGATGCAACGCTCTTGCTGGCGGCCGGGACTAGCTACGGCAGTGTGGGGGGGGGGGGGTACTTGCTAAAACTCAGACCATTAGACCCTTGGCCTGTACAACAAAAAATTATCAGCGCCGACTTATCCAAGGGAATAGAAAAATTAGGACAGGTCGTGGAAGACCAAGAAGCGGTTGGATGGCGTGGCTCCGCGATTTGTCAGGGTGCCCTGGTGTTGTTGGCGCCCTGTTCTGCCCACCCTACCTCAGTCACGACATTCCTCAAACAAATATTTCGTCGTGACCCCTTATTGAGGTTTTGGGGCGAAGGAGCTAACCGCTCGGTTCATTCCAATTAGGCGCTTTAGCCGTTAAACATCATAAAAAAAACTAATCAACCCATAAAACAAAACCATAATAGGTCTCAAGACAAAAAACAACTGCTGAAAAGCGCACCACAAATGAAGTAAGCAAAATGAAAGAAAAGAAAATGTTTATAAGTATAGGTATATAAAAATAAGGACTCACCCCATAATAATTGTTGTGATCTCGATTTTTCTCTTGTAGTTTTTTAAATTTTTGGTTTAGATTTATATTTATTATCTAATTCATTACTTTTATTATTTTCTGTCAGTCGGTCCTGTCATGTCTCGTGTTTTTTTTTGTGTGTGTTTTTTGATTTTTGATATTTTTATTTAAATAATTTATTTTGTATATTTAATTTTGTTTTAAAAATTCATTTTGTATATTTAATTTTGTTTTAAAAATTCATTTTGTATATTTAATTTTGTTTAAAAAAAATCATTTTGTGTATCGAATTTTGTTTTGAAAAAAAAATTATGAGGATTGTCTGCAAGCGAGCTGACGAAAATGATAGCAAATGTAATTGCTAATTTGGTTCTTAATAAATTGTTCCGTATATAATATTACGGATCGGAGCAAATGGGGAGCACGTATTAACACACATTATCGATGCGACCGCGCATGATAGTTGTTTAAACTTTTATCCGTACAGCGATCACATTTTCCGATTATGATCGACTATTCGATTGAATCGGCACTCATTCGATTTCGACTTCGAACAGGATATGAACAATTGAATTTGGGCAACTTGAAGCGCCATTGACACGAATTCCACAGGGTTTTGATGCAATTATGAACTACCGTCCCGGCCGATTTACATTTGATTCGACGTTTCCTTTTTCTAATTGCACTTTACAGATTTAATGATCACTGAAAATACGCACTTTTAGCACATGTGTGCGGAACATAACCAATAAAAGGCCGCAACCTGCTTGGTATGCGTTGCTGATGAAACGGACGGCAACAGAAGTCAAGCAAGGGGAGGACGACCAAGAGGGAGAACCGTCTTGGGGTGCTCCGCTGAATGGGGCGCTTCGCAACCTGAACGCGACGGCACTGAACTCTCGCAAACCACAAGAAACAAGCCATGATTTCTTTTCTTTTTAAGTAGGATGGCTACGCGGACGAAAGCAATTACCACAAAATGCACTGACGCCGGAGACTTTTAACAATTTCTCGACATTTTATCCGTGCTTTGCAACACTTGTCACTGCACTTTTTTCGAAGGGCGGCAGCGCGAGGTCGAACTAAATCGCAACGTGCAACAAGCGGTATCAAAGATCACCTCAATTCCCAAAATTTTTCTTTTGTTCACGATCAGATTACTTCGCGGTGTCAATTGTGTGAATTCAACGCGATGATTCGTTTTCACGGTCGTCGGCACTCCGTTAGCCTCGCTTCCGGCCTTTACCAAGTAACGGTCAAATCCCTTCGTTAAGTTTTGTGTGTGTGTGCGCAAGTTGGTGTCGTTGTTTGCAAGCGCGTTCAATGACAACCCAACAATCTTTCGCGGCAATACAATTTATTAGCTGGTAAAATACAATTATCATCTTCTTACCTCATCGTCTTAAATTATAATAATATAAGAATTAAATCCTCCTTCTCGTCTTTGTCGAACGCAATTTTTTCATCGGTTGCTTCTTCAACGTTCGAACCATAGAGCTATAATTAACGGAGATCGCATAGCGCCGTTTCTGTATAAGGCACTGTGAAGCATTTTCAAGTTTAAGCGACTGTTTTTGTATGGAGCGTTTCATGCCCGGTGGCAGTGAAATGCAAATATTAGCCTAGTATTTAAAGGTTGGGCTTTTTTTCTTTTCAATACCAGGGTTTAATATACATGTGAGTAAGATGCTGATAGTACCATAGTGAATATCGCCGGTCCTTTGCAAGAAAACCTCCGGCTTCAAAAAAGTCGCTGCACGCTATCTCCATTATATATATAGCTCTATGGTTCGGACTATCATCCAAACTACTCTGTAACTCCTTAATCGATCGCATCAATACAAGAAAATAATTTTTTCCCGTGTCCAATTTGCGCTGTAACTGTGCTTTTTTGTCCTCGATTTCGTGCAGATCCTTCTTTAGAACGTCAAATTTTTTGGTGGTTTTCTTCCGATCAGGCTGCGAATTAATTACTTTGGTCACTACATCGTATTCCATTCGATTCTCACGGACTTTCTTTGCCAGTTGGTCTGTTCTATTTGACGGGTGTAGTGTACACCTTCTACACTTTTTGCACTGGCTCTCGAGCTAGTGCAGGAAAGTGTAAAAGAGAGTGGCGGGGAAGGAACAAGAACAAGACAAGAACAAGAACTGTTTAGAAAATCGAGTGCAAGAAAGTAATATCAAACCCTCTTTGCTAGCTTCAAGCTCGCGCTTGGCTATGCTTTACTCAATTGCTCCGGCTTCATCATTTTGGTGGTAAAACCCCTTTTGGTCACAACAATACATTATTTGACTGAAACGAAGTGATTGAATAAACATAAATTTTTTTTTAACGCAATTTCGTTTTAGAGTTGAACAATAACTTTATACTTTTTATTGAAGGTCAAGTCGCGTTCGAAATGGATTATAGGTAGGTAGGTATATGGAGATAAACAAGAAAAGTAGTTTGAATAAAAAATTTGCACATATCCGTTGGCGTCTGGAGTTTGGCAAAATAGTCTATTTTCACAAATTTCGTCATATCTCATAGACTCTTAAATATTGAACAAATTTTTCTTCTACGTGCTCTTCAGATAAATGGTTAGAGCCCCATTTCAAGATTTTCTTAAATCCTATCTGTAACCAAAACCAAGAGCCGATTAACTGTTCTATCAAATTATACATTTTTGTATTATAATAAAATCATTCCGGATAAATAAAATTGTCTATCTCACCTAGGATACACTTTAAATTCAATTGATCGTTCTGTTGACTTAATTTTTCCGGTATACTGAAATTGTAAACAGGATTAGAATAAGCAAAAAAAAAACCGTAATGTGTATTAGTTACCTCATTCGATCCTCTCCGGTACAGACAACTAATGCCTGCGGTCCTACCGAAAGATCACATCGAACCGAACTCTCGTTAAGTCTAGTACTGTGTTCAGCGAAACGAACACGAACGAAAAAGTCACCTTCGAAGCGGAGTGAAATATTCTGTACTGTTCGCTACTAGATGTCATTGATAAAAACACGCGCGAAATTTGAAAATATTAAAAAAATGTCAAGTAATTACTATTCCGGCACATAACACAACAAAATATTGCTTACACAAAATTTCCCGAGCACAAACTCACTGAATTGACAGCAAACTATTGAAAATTTTGAGTTGTCAATTATTTCGCTTGTCAAAAAGCCTCCGGTACCATTAAAAACGAAACGAAATCGCCACGAGCGCCATCTATTAGTGACTACGGCAAATGTCCATTCCGTCCCCGAACACAGTACTGCAAAACGAACGAAATATTTCGTCGGTGAAATGTCAACGAAAATTCCATTTTTTTTATATGAACTTTGACAGTTCATTTCGTTTCGCTCGGAGCACAGTACTAGGCAATAGTTGTAACGCCACTGAATACCTCCTCACCGAATCCCAGTAGATTTTGAGTTTGCTGCAAAAGAATGTACTTGGCTGATTTCGGGATCATTTTGCATTTCGCCAATTCTTCGTGTTCGAGAGCGACTTTTCGCAGAAGTTCAGCCGGAATATTGAAATCGGATCCAGCTGGTCGGATTATGTAGTTCTTGTAGACATGTAGTGGCGATAATTCCTCGTCAATTTCCGGCGTAGTTGAATCACTGCTCGACAAATCAATACTGTCCATTGATTTCACCGCCAACTTAAACTCAGGCCGCGCACATATGACAGTTCGTCATGAGAAATGCCTCGATTTTGCCTCGATTGGTGACATCATGGCTCGATCTCCATACAAAATCTTCACTCATCGAGGGGAAATCGAGGCATTTTCGCTCTTCGAAAATTCAGTTGCGCAGCTTTTATCCAGAGGGCAATGTTGATTTCCTTTTGGACAATCGTCGCTTTTTTGCCGCTAAATTTAGTTCCTTTTCCCGCTTCTCTTTCAGTTCGAGTTTAATTTGAACGGAACACTTGGCCGATAGAGCGGCCTTACGAAATTGAATACCGTCCGCTTGACAGAGTAGAGCACCGAAATATGTAGTTAGCGTTATCCCAATCGTTGGCATTTAAACGTTCCTCGATGAGATCAAATTCCGCGCGTAATCGTAATCGTAGAACACGGACCACTTATATTTCACAACGCGAATTATCCGTGGCACAAATTTACTTTATTCCTATCACAAAATACGATAACAAAATAAAGTTTAGTTAGATTAAACTTTTATCGGCACGGCAAGTGAACTGTTAGTTTCTTGTCTTTATGTTTGATTGAAAAGACACTTTGTGTTGAAATATTAATTATATTAATTTAATAGTAATAGAATCACTATGGACCCTCGGGGGTCAATGTGAGGCTTTTGGCCACCACTGCAACCTAATAGTAATAGAGCACATGCTTTCAGTGTGAAGCGGCGACCAAAAAGAAAGAAGGAAGATGGCGGATCTTGTCACTAAGGTCGTGTACTAAAATGTAAAGGTCTATACTGAACTTCCAATGTTTGTAAGTGGTACAAATATAACAGCTTCCTTCCTCCTTAAGTTAAACACAAAATTTACAATTCAATTTATAATTCATTTATAATGCACTATTCGAAACACTGGTGTAACTTTAAAATTTAATGTACGTTAATCTATCGACTGGTTTTTTTATTCTAACGCTACGTCTTACACTTACTTCATCTTTTTAACTCGTAGGCGCTTGAAGTGGAGGTTGCTCCGTGGTTTCAGCTGGTACTACCCCCGTATTATCCGAAAGCTCTTGTTCGAAAGGCTTGGCTTCCCAGTCTGGAAGTGTATCTCTAATATCTATGTGCGCGGATTTTACCTGATCAACATGTCTGCGCCATCCAAAACCGTCATCTGTTTCAACCCTTTAATGCAATTTCCCTTCTCTTTCGGTAATTGTACCAAACTTCCACTTCGCATTTCCTGCAAAATCTCTTACCGCAACCCTATCACCCACGTTAAACTGTCTGCTCCTTACACCTGCATTGTCATATTCGGTAATTTTATCTTATTTTTGAAACCTTGCAAAAAGATAGCATAATGTTGCATCCGCGATGCAGACATATGTGGAAGTGCCTTGTCTGGTCCAAATATTTGGACTAACGGCTTGTGATCGGTTAGCAAAATAAATTCGTGTCCATACAGAAATTGGTAGAACTTTTTAACACCAAAAATTATTGCGTAAGCCACCTTATCGATTTGCGACCATCTTCTTTGTGTACTTGACAACGTTTGTGAAGCAAACTGGATTGGTCGTTCCGTACCATCCGGAAAAATGTGACAACACCGCTCCCACTCCAAACGATGATGCATCTGTCGCAAGAACTAACGGAAGCTGAGGCGAAAAGTGAACAAGGAAATTCTTATCGCTAAAGTTTTGTTTCAAATGGTGAAATGCTTCATCACATGCCTTCTCCCACTTCCATTTAACACTCGAACGCAACAAGTTATGCAGAGGTTTTAGTTTTGAACTTAAATTCTGAAAGAAACTCCCATAATAGTTCACTAAACTGAAGAACGACCGCAGTTCAGAAACATTGTTCGGTCGCAGTGTATTTAACACAGACTCAATTTTCGAGTGGGACTTATGCATACCATTTTTCTCTATCGTAAATCCACAATATTCCACAATTTCCTTGAATAATTCCGTTTTTTCAAGATTTACTTTTTTAATCCAAATTCTAACAATCTACTGAAGACTTGTTCTAAGTTCCTAATATGTGTCTCATCATCCGGACCAGTAACACATACGTCATCTATAAACACTACTACTCCCGGAATATTCTGCAATATACAATACAACTTAAACCAAACAACATTCTAGTACATTTGTATAATCCCTTGTGAGTAGACAAGGTAATTTTCTTTTGATTCTCGACACGTACTGGCCACTGCAAATATGCCCGTCTTAGATCGATCTTTGAAAACTTGTTACCACCACCTAAGACTGAAAATAATTCGTCCACCGTTGGCAACGGATGTTCGTCTACTATTAGGTGCGGATTCAGTGTGACCTTGAAATCCCCACAAATACGAATTTGTCCATTTGCCTTCACTACGGGTACTATGGGGGTAGCCCACTCACTACTGTCCACTTTCACTAAAATTCCTTGGTTCTCTAAATCCGCAAGTTCTGCTTCAACCCGGGATTTTAGCGCGAACGGAATATTTCGAGCCTTGATAAATTTGGGGACCGACCCGGATCGTAATTCTAATGAAACTGGTTCACCTTTAATTTCTCCTAGCTCATTATTAAATAACGCACTGAATTTGACAGCTAAATTTTCCTTAACTTTCATAGGAATTGACAAACCTGTTGGCACGGCTAACGCGTTAATTTCACGGCATACAGTACTCCATCCAAACACAGTCAGCCAATCCCTTCCAAAGAGGCCATGTCTTTCGTTGTCCACGACGTAAGCTTTTAATTTTTTTTTATATTATCGCCCAGAGCAACTTCCACCTCCGCAACACCTAGAACAGTTAAATAGTTATCACAATATGATTTTAATTTTATAGTTGTTTGCTTGAATTTTGTGTTACATACTCTATTGAAATCTTTTATACTTAATATCGAAACTGCAGCTCCGCTGTCCACCTCCATTTTCATGTTTGTTCCGTTGATTTTTACCGGCAACCAAAATTTCTCGTTCGTTGAATTTACGCCGTTGATAAACGAAACTATATTATCAACCTTTTCGATATTGTTGACCTTCACGCCTTTGCATACAGCTTGCAAATGACCTTTTTTTTTGCAGTTGTGGCAGGTGCTATTCTGGTACTTGCACTCGTTGGCGTAATGGGAGTCTCCTTGCGGAGCACCTTTCGAATTTTTCTGGTTCACCCCCACGCGATTTACGAATTTCACTTGCAATGGGTTAGAAAATTTTACCGAGTCGCTATGCGATTTTTCTAGACTCGTTGCAATTTCCGTCGCTTTCGGTAGCGTTAAGTCTTTTGTTTCCAATAACCGATCGACAATCCGTTTATCGCGCAATCCGCACACTAGTTGATTGCGTAACGCCCCAAAATTGCAATTCACCGCCATTTTGCGTAATGCCGCAATGTAGTCGCGAATTTGCTACCCTTCAGTTTGGTGGCGATGATGAAAGTTGTAGTATTCCGCCACTTCCAAGGGTTTCGGATTGTAATGATCCCCAAGAATACGAACCAACTCTGGATACGATTTATTCTTTGGGGCATCCGGAGAAATCTCGTCACACAGAATATCGAAAGCATGTGCTCCAATGTAATGAAGAAGTAGATTCTTCTTAATCTCTTCCTCCGATATTTTGTAAATAGAAAATGCTTCCTCGAGCCGCATTTGCCATCTTCCAAAATGTGTATTTCCCTCCTCGAAGGGCTCGATTGCGAAATTTGCTGGCACATGGCCGACATTTGCACTGTTTGCCGCATCTGTTGTCATGTCGCAACTTCAATATATTTCTTTAAAATTCCTTACCGGCAATATTCACGCAAATCTCGATATCCCCGTTGCCAATTGTTAGTTTCTTATCTTTATGTTTGATTGAAAAGACACTTTGTGTTTAATTATATTTATTTAAAAGTAATAGAGCACATGCTTTCAGTGTGAAGTGGCGACCAAAAAGAAAGAAGGAAGATGGCGGATCTTGTCACTAAGGTCGTGTACTAAAATGTAAAGGTCTATATCGAACTTCCAATGTTTCTAAGTGGTACAAATATAACATGAACTGTCATACACATACGAATGCAATGCATAGCTTCTTTCCAGTCCCTAGTCAAAGCAGTGAAAAGTAGAGTCACTGTATAAGAACTAACACAAACATCCACTATCATGAGTACGGACAATCACCACTTTTGGTACATATTTAGTACTAAAAACCTGCGAATTAAAAAAATCGCAGGTTTCTTAAATGGCATAGTTTTAGTATGTATACGTGTACCAGATGGATTTTGATGGACGTTTCACGGAATCGAGATATGTCTCATGAAATGTCAACTAAATACAGCGTTTATCCACTTTAGTGGATATCCTTAAAATGAAAAATCGAGACAACTGCAAAAAAATTTCAAATGTACTGGTTTCAAATGAAACACACATTGTCCGTACTCAAGATAATGGATGTTTGTGTTAGTTCGTATGAAGTGACTCTAGTGAAAAGCAGCTATGATAGCAGCTATGATAGCAGCTATGATAGCAGCTATTTGGATGTACTGAACAGAATACCTGTCAAAAAGCAAGCACGAGAAAGCAGCTTTTTGTTGCATTGGACAGGAAAATCGAAGCACAGACAGACTCCAGACTGTAAGCAAGAAAGCAGCTATGCGTTGCATTAGTATGTGTAATGTGTGACATTTTCGTTCTTTCAAAAGGAGAAATGTCATTTAAAATGTTTAATATTTTGTGTATTTTGTGTGTGGCCGTGAATAAAGTAAATTGTGGGCGAAAACAGTGAAAAATAGCAAGACGAGCTGCTGAAATTTTGACGGAGGATATAGGCGAGGATGTGAAGCGGTTGAAAACGGACGAGCTCGTCAAGAAGCACACTCTGGACTCGGACGAAGAAGACTGCGGCGATGATGAGTGGTGGGCTGCATTTATGTATATTTTCCCTATTTTTTTCACTGATAATTCGCGATTTCGGCTTTCAGCTACAATATTATGAACGAAAAGGATTTCAGGGGTGAAGAGGAAGGAATCTCAGGAATAGACGGCGAGGTCAAAATCACACCGTTCAACATGAAAGAGGAACTCGGGGAAAAACACTTCGACAAGGGACGATTCGATGGAAGTCAAAGACAATTGGCTTGATAACATCGACGGGATTAAGGTAGGGAATGCTTGGGATTTAAACGCATTGTTTCGGCCAATTTTAGAGGGAGAATGCTTTGTAACCAACAAATCTATTTTCCAGGTCAAGACCGACAAGAACTACATCGAGAAAACCAATCGGGGCCTGGCCGATTCAAGTGATTCCGAAGACGAATCGTCCAAAAACTTCAATGAAATTGAAGCGTACAAGGAAATCTTCAAACTAATGGAGCCCGGCGAAACCGTCAAGAAGACACTGCAAAGTCTGGGCAGCAAAACTCCAAAGCTCTCGTCTATCGAACGATGGCGTCGTAAAAAGGCGGGAATTGTCGATGAGAATGCCGAACTCGTGACGAAATTCATCGAACTGACAAACAACGTCCTGGCGGAAATAAGCAACATGGACATCTATCAGGAAACATACCAACAGATTCAGTTGAAGAAAAAACGGAGATCTTGAAAGGCAGGCACGAGTACAAAGAATACGTAGGAAGATGATAATTGTATTTTACCAGCTAATAAATTGTATTGCCGCAAAAGATGTCTTTAAAATCTTTTCCCTGACAAGAAAGCAGCTCAAAATTATAGAATGACCGTGATCTAAAAAAGTTTGTGCGATTATCCGTGGCGCGTTGTAAATGGGACTAAAGCCGCGGTCCGAATTATTCTGCTTACATCGCTAACAGTGTTTTTAGCCTATCGTATCGTATCGTACTTATCCTCGAAACCGTGAGCAGTGTAAGCGCCAGAAAATTACCCCTCCATCCAAATTGTATGCATCGTGAGTGCAATTCGGCTTGGTAAATATAATTATAATTATCATTATGTAAGCTTCTTTTCAAGGACTTTCTTAGCCGGCACTGGTTGTACAATCTTCAGTAATTTTGGAGTTCGCGTTCTAGTTCTTGTTTCCAGGTTTTCAGACGCAAGTGGATGCTTCCTGAAGGTTCAATCTGGCTGGTACTGCCGGCCGTCGCGGACAGTAGTAACTGTCAACTTCTGAGCAGTCGCAAACAGACAATACAGCTTGTTTTGTCCTGAAGCAGTAGTCAACTGCCGGCAGTTTCTGCTAACCGCGACGGTCGGCAGTACCAGCCAGACTGTACCTCGAGCGGGCTAGTACTGCTGCGGCTATTGATTTCGTGTCCTTTCAACTTTGTTGCGCTTTATCCTCCCGTTGGATTGGAATCGTAAGTTTTCTCTACCCAACAGCCGGCCTCCCCGGGCATCCGACAAACCAATGGACCCAAATTACTGAAAATTGCATCCGATTTTGTAAACAAGTCGTGTGATAACAGCCTTTTATGGTATTTTATTTTAACTATACTTCAATTTGCATATAATTATAATATTTTATGTTTTTTTCCAATTTTTTTTTTGTATTTAGTTTCATTGCATTTGTCCAACAAAGGGTCTTGTCGGTATCGGCAATCTTTCCTTTCAAATTATCTTCGTTCATGGTAACCTTCATGTTGAAGCAGTACGATTCGAGACCGTTCTGTGCGAAAATTGTTTCCTTTTGTTCGTCGTCTTCTTTTTTTTTAACCATACGTTCGATATTTTCCTCCATAACGCGCCCAGCAGTCCCATCTTCTCTGTTATTTCGACTCACCATAATTCTTCGCTGTTTTAGGGTGCTGAGAAACGGACAGAAGGAAATTAGGAGCCAGCTAAGCAGGACAAAACTGCAAGAAAATAATCTGGCGAATAGTAGAAATTGAAAAAGCGAGGTGACGCCTCAACTGCACGTTGTAATTCCAAAACGGATGCAATACATAAACACTCAGGGGTGATTTGTCCCGGGCATTATACAGTAAATAGAATTGATTTAGGTGCTTTTTGCTTGACTGTATGAAACTTTTACATGTTTCTGTGGAAAGAATCGGTGCGAATCCTAACAATTTTTGAATATTCTGACGAATCGACATCGTACATAAAATATAAAGGAAAATAAACGAACACTCGGTATAATCGTCACCGGGTAAAATCCTATGACTGCGTCCTTGAATCCAGAAAATGGGTAGAAATGGTAGCCGGGCTACAATACGTCCGTAAAAACTGTAATTTACCGGGATATTAGTGAATTCGGAAGAGAAATATTGACGGGACATTGTACTTACATGTTGTTGAACATGCTGAGCAACGCGGTAAATGCAAAGCCAGCCACAAACATCGACTTCATTTTGACCAGGGACAAGTCACGATTGTTGGTTTTCAGCTTTTCCCTCGTTTGATTTTCTTTTTGTGCTATTTGTCCAGTGAATCGCCGTTATATCAGTTTGAATTATTTATGTACATTTTAATTTAACTCCGCGGCCGTAATGACATAAATGTCACGTCACTTACACATGTATGTGTGAATCAGCTGTTTTAAGCTATTGAAGCTGCTTTTTGCTGTCCAATACGCGCCAGTGCTTTTTCGTGCTATGGTTGAATTTGACAGTTCAAATCGTAAAGCTATGCTATGCTACGATAGCTGCTATCGAAGCAGCTATAGCTGAACATTGGACAGACTCCTAATTTCCTTAACTTTAACTTTCACTAATTTTTCTAATTTTTTGATTTCACGCATATTAAAAAAATTTCAACTTTTAAATTTCTTCAAACTTTAATCAATTTTTGCTTTTTTCTGTCTAAACTTTTACTTTTAACCAAGAATCACATCACTCATTTTTCTAGCGCGGAAACAAAAAAAAACTCCTAACTCAACTCTCAAAACTCCCCAAAATTCAAAATCCTTCCCGTACCGTGCGTCTTCCACAAATTTTGTTTCCGATCCCTCTTAGTTATGTCACTTAAGGAACTGTTAGACCTGACCGAGAGTGAAAGGTGTTTAAATAAATGTTTAGCAATCGTGCTTTAATTTTATAAGTGTTTATTACAAGTGTAGTTACAAGTTCGAGTATAAAAGTAGACTGCCTTAAGAATATACTTATCGTTCTAAAGAAACCTCGGTTTCCGTTGCAAACGGGAAACCGATCCTTTTATCTTTGTTTATCTAAGAATGCATTCGGGCAGTTGGCTCATGCAGCAAAACAATTAATTTGCCATATGGGCTCATACTGTTAGTCCTGTGTAGCCATATGGGCTTGTTAAGTTATGTGACTGACTTGGTGGCCAAATGGGCTTATATGTAACTCCTCCCTCCTTAAGTTGAGGCTCCCGACTCAAAGGTTCAGCTTTTTGTTTTATTTCTAAGTTTTTTTTATTTTTGGGTGACTGCATTTGGTTTATAATCTTTAAGTTTTGCCGTCCCCTACATTTTATGTAAAAGTAGTCAAGTCTTATGTAAAAGTAAAGCGCTCTATAGAGACGAAAAATTCTCTGTAATTTCGCGGCTGTGTTGGTGGTGTTCTTCGATCGGTTGATCGTAGGTTCCGGAAAAGTCGGAAAAGCAAAATAAAAAAAGCGGAATCATAAAGAATTTCGCTGGTATTTCGCGGCTGTGTTGTTGGTCTTGTTCGTTCGGTTGATTGTAGGTTCTGCAAAACTCGGAAAAGCAAAACAAAAAAACAAAAACGGAATCACAAAGAAGAACACAAACTCGTGTAAGGTGTAGGTACTTAGCTCTAACGCATGTTCTGATCAAAGATCTGAGATTTGGTTTTCATCAGTTTTTAATTTAATAAAAAAGTGTTTTAACTTTTCTCGCTTCTCATATTATTAGAAGCAGTAGCTGGTAATTTTGTCATACATTATACCTAAGTATAATAAGTATAAGTGCTGTTCGTTATTCTTTTCTTCAAGGTAAGAAATATTTTCACATTCTCTATCTAACCCTTCAGAGCTCGCGCATGTTCTTAAATGTTCCCGTCTGTCGCAGTTAAACTTACCTACATCTGTATTACCAACAGAAATTTTAATATTCTATATTGCTTCAGTTATCAAAATTTATTAAAAATAACATACAAAATTTTGCCACTGAAACTGATCGAGAATAAAATAAATAATTTTATCTATTCTTGAATCTTTTCGAATTCTTCTAACTTAGTAATTCTAAATTTTAAAGTTACTAAAGTCTCGTGTACAGTGCTAGTGTTCGACATTTCTTTCCATAACGTTTACATTAGCAAATTGCAACAAAATTGCTCTGAATCTGCTGTAACAAGTGCTTTGCAAGTGGTTTTTGCGTTTTTCACTTCAAAAATCTTGTAGTACTATTGTATGTTTATGAATATAAATAAACAATTAAACGTTGCGACAAATGCACCTCCTACGTCAAAGTCAAATCTGACTCAAAAAATATCGTCAGAACATCGATCCCAACTTTCTTGCGAGATTCGATCTTCACGCAAGCATGTTCATTTACTTACAAGTGTCCACGAGCTCTTAGTATATATTTTAATTTCATTTTTTCTTTTTATAATGTAACATTTGCAAATAGATGAAATTGGCCGCTTGGAGTCAAAAAAGCATTTCTTTGGTTTTTAGACTCTAGATGAAATCTGACGGTTTAAGTTTAAGTTTACTATAATTTTATCCAAAAGTTAGAAACGCATAGATCGGAGCCTCGAACAAGATAAAGTTATATATTGTTTCCTCTTGTCATGAGAAATTAAAAAAAAAAATTGTTTTTATATAACGAAGAAATTAAAAATAAAATAAAAAAAGATTTAGGGTATTTACTTTTGTTTATTTCAGACTGATTATGTCAAAAAAATCAATTAAGTCGTCGATGTATAACATTTTTGAAAGAAAGAGTGTACCAAACCCAGATAAAACAAATTAAAAACAAATTCTTGATTCCGAGCAATCCATTGATGGTAGTGTTGTGCCCAGCACAAATCTGATGTTTGGATTTACTCTCGGCAATTATCATTTAAGCCAGTCCAGTCGTTCTTCTCCTGACTTATCCAAATTATTTTCCATTCATTTATATTTCTAAATTACTACAAATAACAAAGCTTAACAACTCGACCGTAAACATATCGAACTACGGTTCTTGCCTCGAGGTACGACATTGTGACGACACAGCTGGGATTTCCCCTTTTTCGCTGTGTCATCACATGTCGCGTGCCACAGGTACTGGGAATGGTCGAGTTGATACGCTTTGTTTTTCTTTCATAATATGTATTATATTTCTTTTCATCGCGATCAAATTGCAAGTGTAACAAAATTATCGCGACCCGCAAATGAGCGCATTGCACTATTAGTGGATTGCACCATTCGTGGGTCACTAAAACTGCCGATTGTTTGAATCGACAAATTCTCGACTTCTCGGACTTTGCCATGGGTTGAACGACTGGCCCAATTACGATTAACATAATTAGCAATAATTTAGTATATAAGTCTTTTCGATGTTAGTACTAGGTCTCAGTCAATTTTAAAATCAATCAAGGGGAACCTCCGAACAAGTAAATGTATTTTCAAACGCAGCAGTCTTACTTTTATTCATTTTTAGGTCAAATTAATTATTCTTTTTCAGCAAAAACAAAAGGGTAATTTGCGTTTCTTCCGAAGCGCTTATACCCATTCTTCGGTTTCACTTGTGGACTCCTTACGGAGACCGAAACCGAATTTTCAGGTTAATTAAAAATAATGCAGTCTGAGATATCCTGGGGATATCAAGGACTTAACATTGGCGCAGCCGGTTTCAACTATTAGCAACTATTGCTAATAGTCGAGCCTTTTTACAAAAAAGAGATAAGAAGATTTGGACGATTTTAATTCGCTTTCTTCACAAGTTTTCGCAATTTCCACTACGGTTTCAATACTAACAAGCGGTAATCACATTTTTCGGTTTTAAAAAATAGGAAGATTTAGAAGTTTTTAAGCCCAAATTTCTCTATCAGGATTCCAATACTGGATCATTTTTTCTCTTCTCTTATTTCGAATTTTTGCAAGAAGATTTAGAAGCATGGCAAAAGCTCAATCGTTCGCACAAATTATAACAAAATAGCATTCCATTTTTATTTTCTTTTTTATAATTGGTAAAACTTTTGGGTCAAATACTAACTTGTTAGTTCGGTTTAAAAATGGGATCAATTTGCTATCTTTCCAGTAGGCGCAATGGACGCAAATGGTAACGGGTATAGCAACAGTAAGGAGTTAAGGAAGACCGTAGCAGAAAATCCAACTTGGGGCCCGAAACTGTTGACAATAAAGGAGTATCAGGGGCGCATACAGCCACAACAACCTCAACAACCGCAACAGCCGAAACAGCCACCGCACAAGGTGTCAAAAAAACACAAACGAGGCGGTAGGCAGGTGAAGGAACGACGCGAAAGGGCAGAACTCTACCGAATAGTAACTTTGACGACGGACTCAGCCTTGAAAAAGAAGTTATTGAAAAAAATCAACGACTCCAAAAAGCGAGGGAAAAATAAAAAGAGGGAAGACTGGTCAAAATTATTAGGGAATACGACGGATGACAACTTGGAAGAACGTGTAAAAAAGAATTTGGAGATAATAAAAATAAAATCGGCATTGTTCTGAGCGATTTTTGTTTATATTATCAATAAAAATCTTAGTCATTCTATTAACGTTTGAATTTTTCTTTTCCCGTCTGTTCTTTTAGACTAATGGAAGATTGTGAAGCGCTAAAAGAAATTGTAGCACAAAACACAAAAGACACAAAAGAGCGTGAACAGTTGGTAAAAACGTTCAACTTTTCTCTGCTCGCCGAACATAAAAGGCTAGATTCAAGGGACGTTTACGAGTTGTTCTCGAAACAGGTCTCATCGAGGTGGGGAAATTTAACACGATTAGAGACAACCGATTTCATTTTGACTAAGTTGCTCTCCTTGATTCAGGAAACAGTTGGCACACTAAATAATAAGAATAAAAATTTAAAAGTACAATTAGAAGAAAAGGAAAAGCGATTAAAAGATTCCCGACGACGTCTTCAATTAGCAAACGAGAAAATTGAAGAAGAATCACTCAAAAAGGAAGAAACTCTAACTAGGTTACAAGAATCCCAGACTAAAGAGGAAAAACTAGTGGGTAGAATATCCGAAAAGAATTCGACGATAAAATTACTACAGGACAAGTTAGAACAGCTCGAGGTAGAAGCAAAACCACCTCAAACGACTTTATTAGCAAGAATTAAAGAATTATAAGATAAAGTAACAGGGGAAGTGTTTTTTAGTAACGCACAGCGGGTAAATCTAGAGCAAGAGCTAAGGCGAGTTGAGGTTAGTCCGTTAGTCAAAGTAAACGACATCATCAGAGTCCCAATAGCGTCATACGAAGTAGTAGGGAAGACGGTGTCCCGATTAATTCCTATGTTCAACGGTACACGATCTCCGGGTCTTGCGGGTAAGGTAATTAATTAATAATAACGAAGATGGAGAAACAGCCTCGCTTATAGAAAAGCCGAGTAAACCCATCGACATAAGCAGTATCTACTCTGCATTAATAGTTAATAATAACAAAGATGGGGAAACAGCCTCGCTTATAGAAAAGCCGAGTAAACCCATCGACATAAGCAGTATCCACTCTGCATTAGTAATTAATAATAACGATGATGGGGAAACAGCCTCGCTCAAAGAAAAGCCGAGTAAACCCATCGACGTAAGCAGTACCCACTCTGCATTAGTAGTTAATGATAACGATGATGGGGAAACAGCCTCGCTAAAAGAAAAGCCGAGTAAACCCATCGACATAAGCAGTACCCACTCTGCATTAGGGTTTAATAAAGACGAGGATGGGGAGGCGGCCTCGTCACGGGAAAAGACGAGCCGACCTATCGGAAGAATAAGCAGTACCGTCGTTCGGGGATCCGGAAATTCCGACGATGTGTTTATTGAATTTCCATGTTCCCTGGCAAGAGCGGGAAAGATCACCGTACTAGTAGACACGGGGGCAGACACTAGTATAATTAAACGGACTTCGTTAGTACGTTTAAATCAACTTTTCATAGACAAAAGTGATGTTAGGAATTTAGGTGGGGTGTTTGGGGGCGTAAGCGCAACTCTAGGTTCGGTGAAACTGAAAATCGACCCACGATTGTCATTCAAAACGGGATGGCAGATAATTAACGAAGGCCACGCCATTCTGGCAGATGGGATTATCGGTCGAGACATACTCTGGAGCCGATCGATAATTAACGCTAAATCAAAAACGATTACCATCTCTGACGACAAGGGCAAAACCAAGGATTTCCCTTTAATAAGCTGGGATAGGTCGGTTCAGTCCGAGGGACTATTGACACTACCGGCACGAATGAGGACCCATAGTTTTTGTACAAACTATGGGTCCCCATTGAGAAAGGTGAAATCCTTGTAGAAGCACAGGAAGTCGATTCCGGCATCTACATTGCCAATACGTTAGCCACTGCGAGTCAACACAAAGTCATTGTACCCATTTTGAACGCCAGCACACAGGACTATTTACTGGAGATAGATTTTGTGCCTAGCTATTCCAGGTTGAACCAGTACCAAGTCATAGCTCCAACATCAGGAAGAGTGAACATAATAACCGCTGAGCCACCCTCCAAGAGGTTGGACAAGTTATTAAAATCATTGAAAACTGGGGGAAACTTAAACAGCGAGGAAAAGAACGCGCTAGAAAATATATGCGTTCAGTATGCTGATATTTTCAACTTGGACGGCGACCCCCTTACACACACTAACGTGATAACCCACAAAATCCCCACGAAGGCAGACTGTGGGCTATTTATATGGACTTTACTGTCCTCAACTAAATACCACACAAATATCCCGAGTTCAAAATATTTTAATTTGACCCGTTAGGTCAGAAAAAATTTATGAACATTGTTCAATTGTGAAATGCAATTAGCATTTAAAAAACTAACCGTTAGGTCAAGCATGAAATTCGATAGAAATGTACGAGGTAGGAAATAACCATTTACTATTATATTAGGTATAAATAGGCTAAGTTTTTAGAAAATAAATGTTAGTTGAATTCAGAACACGTTCGAGGGCGCAAGCCACTTTTATTTGTCGTTAAACAAATTGCTCTTCTTAAAGCAGGGAGTAGATTTTAAAGCATTGCTCGCACAAGCCTAAGACGTTTGACCAAGGGTTATATTATATAGCAACCCTTACAGCAGACATCAACCCTTCCTAGGGTTTTTAACGGCAAGCCGCAACTCGGGACATCCTCGTTCCTGGATACTTCTCACCCCCGGACGCCGGCGAAGCCTCCATACAGGCACCATCAACCCTTCTTAGGGCTTCCAGCGACGAGCAGTAATTTGGATACTTCTCGCCCCCGGACGCCGGCGAAGCCTTTATACAGGCCCCATCAGTCCTTCTTAGGGCTTCCAGCGACGAGCAGTAATTTGACGCATTCTCGCCCCCGGACGCAGGCGACGCCCCTTTGAGGCCACTACGACATTCGGTCGCATCGCATCCTCTCGCCCCCGGACGCAGGCGACCCCCCGCTAAGGCACTATAGGTGCAGCGAATGTGGCGGTCTAATTCAACATAGCCGCTACAACTGGTGACCCCGACGTCGGCTCCACAATTGATGGACCCGACGGTTTTACAACGCAACCTGGCATCTACGGAACCCGACGTTTCACACACAACCGGCGTCTCAGAACAACTTTACTCAATTTCGCAAACGCAACAACAACTATAACAACAACTACAACAACGTGAAGGAAGCATCATCAGCAGCAACACAAGAAGCATTGTACAATGAACAACCATTTCTTCACACTCAAAACATCAAAACACGCACAACATTGATTCCAACACTACTAGTCGCCACCAAACCTGACGGAAGGAGAATGCAGTTTTAAGCATCGATTATCAGCGAAATTAAAAAAAAAAAAAAAACGTATGTAATTTTTTTATTATTATTTTGGTTTCTATATTTTTATTTTGAGAAATAATAAGTGTAATACATTGTGAGACAAGTTGGAATTCGATTCAAGTGCGCGCGCGACAAGTTTATTTATCCCGGTTTGTGTTGGAAACATTATTTCCTTGTGTAATACGCTCGCCACACGCATCGCGTTTGTCTTTCTCGTTTCGTTTCGCGAATTATACTAATTTAACAATTTTCTTGGTCAAATTACACTGTAAAAGCGAATTTTTAATTTCGCCAAACGCTAGGTTTGCAACATTTCAACATAACGCAAGCTTCTGAGTCAATTCTATTAAGATGAAGGAAGAAGTTGCGTACATTAAACTCCCCACTTGTTGGGACAAGGCTCCCTCTGCCTGGTTCATAGCGGCAGAGGCTCAGTTTGCCACCAAGAAAATTTGTAAAGACTCGAGTAAATACGCCTACGTTTTGGCATCATTGCCAGTCGACGCTATCAATAATGTGATAGATATTTTAAACACGCCTCCCGAGAATGACAAATATGCGAGTTTAAAGCAAACGTTAATTAAACGGCATAGTGCGTCGGAAGAGAAACGGTTAGAGCAACTCTTAAATTCGGAAGACCTTGGTGACCGCAAACCTTCGGAATTATTCCGACATATGTCGAGTTTGGCAGGAAACATTTCCGCCATCGGACCTACTTTAATTCAAACGTTATGGGAACGGAAGCTGCCAGCTACAGTTTCCATTCCTTTAACTGTCGCGAAAGACCAGACACTCGAACAAAGGCTTGATCTCGCGGATAGAATGTGGGAAGTAACCCAAAAACCGAGTGTTAGTGCGATCGTTTCAACTCGCGACTCCGAGCTCGATTCCCTTAAAAAGGAAATTAGCGAATTACGAAACGAAATTCGTAATTTCACCCGCAAGTCGAATTGTGGGCGCAGTCGCACTCGCGAAAAAAGCAAAACTAGAAATCATAGCAACAACAAAAAAGGTACGCAGTCGGGTGACACCTTTTGTTGGTATCACGCAAAATTCGCCGAAAAGGCGGCGAAATGTGTCAGTCCCTGTAGTTTTGACTTGAAAAAAACTACAGGATCAAAAAACTAAAAAATCCGACTGTCGCCACAGCTGACAGTCGGATAAAGCCCGCGCGCCGTTTGTTCGCACACTGTTCCGTAAACAAGTGTCAATTTCTAATTGACACAGGCGCAGAAGTGTCAGTAATCCCAAAAAAAATTTTTCCAAAGGAGAAATTTCTTAAAGCAGAGACCAATCTCACTGCTGCTAATGGAACCTCTATAGGTACATACGGAAAGAAACTATTAAAACTCGACATCGGGTTACGTCGACCATTTTCTTTCCCTTTTATAGTCGCAGACATTCAAAGACCGATTATCAGCGTAGATCTACTTAACAAATTTGGTATTATTATAGCCAAAGAAAATTAATCGACTCGACTACGAATTTATCTGTGGCTGGCATAGCATGCAATAAAAATTCAGACTCCCCAAAGCAAAATATTAAGGATGGAAAATACGAAAATCTTATTCAAGAATTTCCTTCCCTTCTTACAGCACCCGATTACTCTTTACCTGCAAACTACAAGGTAGTCCACCATATCGTGACTACGGGACATCTTCCATTTTCCAGACCTCGGCGTTTAAAGCCCGAGAAACTTACTACAGCTCTAACAGAATTCGACCATATGTTGCAATTGGGAATCTGCCGTCCTTCTAGTTCACCCGTCTCCTTAGCTCTACATTTGGTACCTAAAAGAGACCCAAATGATTGGCGCCCTTGCGGCGACTATCGTCGATTAAACGCCATAACCACACCCGATCGCTACCCGATCCCACATATCCATAACTTTTCGCTCCAGCTTCATGGATGCACGGTATTTTCGAAAGTGGATTTGGTTCGGGCATATCATCATATTCCGGTGGCAGAAGAGGACGTGTGTAAAACGGCAATCACGACACCGTTTGGACTTTTCGAGTTCACACGTATGCCTTTCGGTTTGCGCAACGCAGCCCAAACTTTTCAGCGTTTCATGAACGAAGTGACGCAAGAGCTACCTTTCGTGTTCGTCTACATTGACGACATACTTGTGGCGAGCAAATCTCACACAGAACATGCAGATCATCTCCGAAAATTGTTCGCTCAACTAACTTCCTATGACCTTAAAATCAACAACGCTAAGTGTGTTTTCGGCGTTGAAGAAATTGATTTCTTAAGCCATAAAATCAATAAAGACGGAATTCTCCCATCACAGATCCGCATACAGGCTATTAAAAATTTTGCGAGTCCAACATCTCTTCGGCTCACTCAGCGTTTCGTGGGAATGGTAAATTATTACCATCGGTTCATCCCGAATCTAGCAGAATTTTTGGCACCAGTACATTCCCTCGTCGCACTGCACTCCAATAAAAAACTTAAACCCAAAAATTTCGAGTGGCCGAAAGAGTGTGAAGACGCAATAGTGAAGATTAAGGAAGCAATAGCGAACGCAACGCTCTTGGTGCATCCGTTGAATGACGCGAAACTACGACTCACCGTAGATGCTTCAAATATCGCGGTAGGAGCAGTGCTAGATCAGCTAAACGAGGAAAATCCCTGGGAGCCTTTGGGGTTTTTCTCAAAGAAATTGAGCACCGCCGAATGCAAATATTCAGCGTTCGATCGCGAGCTTTTGTCCATTTATTTGGCAATAAAACATTTCGCACATTTCCTGGAAGGTCGTGGTTTCACGGTATACACAGACCACAAACCGCTTACAACGGCTTTGACTACAAAAGCGGACCGAAGCCCTAGGCAAACGAGGCATTTGGATTTTATCGCTCAACACACCAGCGATATTCGGCACATCAAAGGTCGCGATAATTTAGTGGCAGATTTTTTGTCCCGCGTAGAAAATATCTCGCTGAGCTCAGTAGACAATAAAAATTTTACTATGGAAAATTTATTTAAACTCCAAAAGACTGACCAGGAATTAAAGGAGGTCCTTTCCGCACCCATTGCAAAAGCTTCCAAGGTAAAACTCGAACAAAGAGTCTTTCCAATCTTGAACGACCCCATTTGGTGCGAAGTTTCAGGCACACAGATTCGTCCTTTCGTACCTTTAGAACTCCGCACAGCTTTTTCAACTCACTGCACGGCATGGCGCACCCATGGGTTCGTGGATCAAGAAAATTGATCAATACAGGGTATTTCTGGCCTAACATGAATATCGACATAAAACGGTGGGCAGCAAGCTGCGTTAGCTGCCAGCGCTCAAAGGTTATACGACACACCAGAGCGCCACTAGGAAAGTTCACGCCGCCAAGTAGACGATTCGATCACATACATATGGATCTAGTCGGGCCTTTAAAGCCTTCGAGCGGTTTTAACTACCTCTTAACTATAGTGGATCGTTTCACCCGTTGGCCAGAGGCGTATCCGCTGCGTGATATTACGGCTACCACTGTCGCGACAACCTTTTTCCGCGAATATATCTCCCGTTTCGGAGTACCCTCCAAAATCACGACTGATCAAGGCACGCAGTTCGAGTCAAAGCTATTTTTCGAATTGAATAAATGCCTCGGAACGCATAGAATTCGCACGACAGCTTACCATCCGCAAGCAAACGGTATGGTCGAACGATTCCACCGGCAATCAAAAACAGCATTGAAATGTCGCGAAAATCAAACACACTGGCCGGAGGAACTTCCAATCATCCTTCTGGGTATTCGGACGGCTTTTAAGGCCGATTTAAATTGTTCCCCAGCAGAATTGGTTTACGGCCAAGCTTTAAAACTCCCAGCGGAATTTTTCATCGACAACACTTCTGACGATTTTGAGCCAGCAAATTTTGTCACCCAATTGCGTACCAAAATATCCCAACTCAAACCAAATGATTCTAAAAAAACCGACATTCCAATCTATGTCCCGAAAGATTTGGAAAATTGCGATGAAGTCTTTGTCCGAGTCGAAGGAACAAAACCGGGTTTGCAAGCACCATACGAAGGTCCATACGCGGTAGTACGAAGATTTAGGAAGAGCTACGTAATAAACGTAAATGAAAAAAACTCCAACATAAGTATCGATCGTTTGAAACCGGCTTTCATTTTAGAATCGAATTCCAAAAGTACAGGAAAGAAAGTAAATTTCAAATAAAATAAATTCAAGTAGAGTGTTACGAGTAAAATGAATTAAATTATTGTCAAATAAAACAAATTCAAGTAGAGTATTACAAGTAAAATGAATTCAATTATTGTCAAAGAAAATGAATTCAAGTCAAGTAATTGCAAGTAAAATGAGACTAGTAAAATAAATTCATTTTAAGAGATTTAATTGTAAATCATTACACCTTCGTCTGGAAGGGGGGTGATGTGGGCTATTTATATGGACTTTACTGTCCTCAACTAAATACCACACAAATATCCCGAGTTCAAAATATTTTAATTTGACCCGTTAGGTCAGAAAAAATTTATGAACATTGTTCAATTGTGAAATGCAATTAGCATTTAAAAAACTAACCGTTAGGTCAAGCATGAAATTCGATAGAAATGTACGAGGTAGAAAATAACCATTTACTATTATATTAGGTATAAATAGGCTAAGTTTTTAGAAAATAAATGTTAGTTGAATTCAGAACACGGTCGAGGGCGCAAGCCACTTTTATTTGTCGTTAAACAAATTGCTCTTCTAAGAGCAGGGAGTAGATTTTAAAGCATTGCTCGCACAAGCCTAAGACGTTTGACCAAGGGTTATATTATATAGCAACCCTTACAGCAGACATCAACCCTTCCTAGGGTTTTTAACGGCAAATCGCAACTCGGGACATCCTCGTTCCTGGATACTTCTCGCCCCCGGACGCCGGCGAAGCCTCCATACAGGCACCATCAGCCCTTCTTAGGGCTTCCAGCGACGAGCAGTAATTTGGATACTTCTCGCCCCCGGACGCCGGCGAAGCCTCCATACAGGCACCATCAGCCCTTCTTAGGGCTTCCAGCGACGAGCAGTAATTTGGATACTTCTCGCCCCCGGACGCCGGCGAAGCCTTTATACAGGCCCCATCAGTCCTTCTTAGGGCTTCCAGCGACGAGCAGTAATTTGACGCATTCTCGCCCCCGGACGCAGGCGACGCCCCTTTGAGGCCACTACGACATTCGGTCGCATCGCATCCTCTCGCCCCCGGACGCAGGCGACCCCCCGCTAAGGCGCTATAGGTGCCGCGAATGTGGCGGTCTAATTCAACATAGCCGCTACACAGACCAACCTGCCATTAACCAAAAACAATACCGGTTACCACAAATTCATAGGGAAGAGATAAACGAACAGGTGGCAAAGATGGTGGCGGATGGAATAGTTTCTGCGAGCAAATCCCCTTGGAATTCCCCACTCCTAGTGGTTCCGAAAAAGGCGGGGGCAGATGGTAAAAAGAAATGGCGAGTAGTAGTAGATTTCCGAAAGTTGAACGAAGTAACGATCAAAGACGCATTCCCATTGCCTAGAATAGAGGATATTCTGGACCAATTGGGACGTTGTCGCTACTTTTCAACTCTCGACTTGGCCAGCGGCTATCACCAGGTCTTGATAGATCCGGAAGATAAGCCGTAAACGGCGTTCAGCACGGGTTTAGGGCATTACGAGTTCAACCGGATGCCATTCGAACTTACAGGAGCACCCACCACGTTCCAACGAATCATGAACCACATCATGACAGGTTTGCAAGGGCTAGACTGTTTCGTTTATCTCGACGGCATCGTGATCTATGCCCGAAATCTGCAGGAGCATAACGATAAATTGTCGCGGGTTTTCTCCCAGTTAAGGGAGCACAATTTAAAGTAAAACACAGAGAAATGCAATTTCCTCTGTCGTGAGGTGATTTACTTGGGTCACAAATGCTCGGAAGAGGGTGCATTACCCGACCCGGGAAAAACAAGTTGCGTGGACGATTACCCCATTCCGACTAACGTTAAACAAGTCCAAGCATTTTTAGGGTTTCTTAATTACTACAGGAAATTCATACCTAATATGGCTGCCAAGGCGTCCCCCATTATTAAGCTACTAAAGAAGGATAGCCCGTTTGTATGGACGGAAGATTGCCAAAAAGCTTTTGAGCTGTTGAAAAAAGCAGTAAGTTCACCGCCCATACTCATATATCCCGACTTCGCAAAACCATTCATATTAACCACTGTAAGGATTGAAATTCTGCAAATTTCCATCCACACCAATTCGCCTTAAAATGGTAAAACAATTAACACTAAAGACATTGTATTCCTAATACAACATAAACTTATGAACTAAGAACATTGAATTACGAACACAACACGAATTAAATCTTATTAATTAAAAGACAACACAACTTAGAGCTAAAGACAACACAGCTCAGAGCTAGGCTCAATGAACATGGAACACAAAGAAACTTTAAGCTAAGGCGGCGCACGAAAACACAAACCACAAAGAAAGACATAAAAACAGAGTACCTGAAAAAGAAGCACAACAGAGGCTGAAAACGGGAAAAAATTGTGGATTTGCCTGGAAAAGATCGACGGGATCACAAAACGTCCCAGGCGACGCATTGTGACGGATAAACCCGCCGACAAAAATATGAAATACAAGAAGTGACTATATACACGGCATGACATGCACTAGACACGAATTATAAAAAGGCAAAATACACAAATTCGGAAAATGTTACCATAATATAATTCATGGACGCTGAATGTTTATCACGATATATAAGCAAAAATAATCGAGCAGAAGGGGAGCTAGGTGGACAGGTACCAAGTCTGCGATGAAGGTCAGTGGGGTTACACTCCCTCTTCTAGCAACATTGGGAACTGTTCGGACAGTCGATCTCAGTGATTCTCAGACCGTATAAGGCCAGTGGGGTTACACTCCCTCTTAGAAAGTCTACATGAGATGAACTAGGTCTAGTCCAAGCCGAAACTCGAGGCGAAGCAGCGTCACAGAAGAACACCTGCAGCAGAGACCGAAGCGAAGCAACGACGCAGAAACGCATACAGGAAGGTCAAGACGAACAACGACGTTGCAGTAACGCATGCAGTAAGAACCAAAACGAAGCAGCGACGCAGAAGATCGAGCAGCAACGAGCCAAGCAGCGAAGTAAGCCACGCAGCGAAAAACCAAGACGAAGCCAAAAGCCAAGACGAAGCAGCGAGGCAGAAGATCGAGCAGCAACGAGCCAAGCAGTGAAGCAAGCCACGCAGCGAAAAACCTTGCGACGTTGTGCCAGGTAGCGACATTCCGGACAACGAAGCAAACGAAGCAACGGAGCCAACCGAGTAGCGAGCAAGCGAAACAGCGGACATCCATAAAGTTGAGCCGAGCGACGAGCAAGTTCAAGGACGGAGCCAACCATGAGATGACAAACAGGGACCGAGTCGAGGAAGGCATACGGAGTCGTGCTACGAGTCGAGCGGCTACCAGCCACGATAAGTACGACGACAACGCCAGGACTACGAGGACCGACCGCAGAGCCAGGACATTCGAAGTAATGGCCACCCACACAGAGAGACTAGGATTGCCAAAACGTAGGGGCATCACAGAGAGACGAAGACAAGGAGGAGACCGAGCGGAGAGGGCCAAAGCGTAGAGGCCACCCACATAGAGAGACGAAGACAGAGAAAGGGCAGAGCAGAGAAAGTCTAGGCGAGCGAACTACATCGAACATGAGGAACAAGGGCGACGGTCAAGGACTAGCGAAGATGGATCACGAAGGAAGTACCAAGACAGGAACAACGAAGACAACCCAGACGGGAGCAATGAGGCAAGCAAACAACGTACAAGACAAGCGTAGCAGCCCCAACACGTAAGAAGATGACACAAAGCGAAACAGCAAACGCTTCATACTAATTGAATTATACCAATTATCAATCTACTACTATTTTATTAAACTGAATCATGAATAAAGTGAAGTCTAATCAAGAAATAAATGTTTTGTAACGGACCCTGGAACCCGACGAGTTTATCCCTGGAAATTTGAATCGTTCCACCACGGATGCGAGAAACACTGCGTTAGGGACCGTCCTATCCCAGGATAAGGTGGGAGAGGACAGGCCTATAGCCTTCGCTAGCCGAACACTAAATGCGGCCAAAAAAAAATTACTCGACGATAGAGAAGGAGCTGTTAGCCATCGTTTGGGCCTCGAACAATTTTCGTTGTACTCCGACCATCGTCCATTAAAGGGCGTATTTAGTGTAAAGAATCCAACATCTCGTTTAGTGCGTTTCCATCATAAACTGTCCGAATTTGACTACAAAATCGAGTACAAACCGGGCAAGTACAATGCGAACGCTGACGCCCTCAGTAGGATACCCACTGAGGATGAAGGGATCGAAAAAGTGGCAAACAGCAGCAACATGTTGCCCCTAGCGGTAGTACAAACAAGAAGCGCAACCCACGCTCAGAATGCAGACACCGTCACCACAGTTTCGGCTCCACCTATTCGAGCAGAAGAGGCGACAAGGCACTTTGAAACCCTTACCAACCCTAAGGAGGTACAAATAGTGTTGAAAGATTTTCACAACTCGGCATTGGGAGGCCATCAGGGCGTAAAGAAGACACATCTACGCATCAGTCGACAGTTCCGATGAAAGGGCATGCGAAAAGACATTGAGAATTTCATAAAAGCCTGTCCCAAATGTCAAGCCAACAAAAGCTCCAAGCTGACTAAAATGCCTATGATGATAACGGATACACCAGAGTTCCCATTCGACAAAGTGTACATGGACATGGTGGGACCATTACCCATGACACACGCAGGAAACCGTTATATACTTATACTTATACTTATATACTCACATGCTCCTATGCCAGATGCAGAGGCATTCACCGTCGCCAAAACATTCTACGACGAGATCATCACCAGGATGCTCGGAATACGGAAGTTACATATAACACCGTATCATCCACAGGCGAACGGATCGTTGGAACGCAGTCACCGACCGTTAGCGGAATACCTGAGAAGTTTCGTGGGAGACGATGAGCGAAATTGGGATCAATGGCTCAAACCGGCTATGCATGTTCATAACAACACACCACATGCATCGTCAAAAATGTCTCCGATGAATTGCCTATACGGTTTTCAATTCGATATGCCGAGAAACCTGAAAAGAAGCCCCAAACCTTTAACTAACAGCATAGATTGCCCAAGTCAATTAAAAGTACAAATTCAGAGGGCGCATGAGCTAGCTAGGAAGAATTTGGATTACGCCAAACGCGCTTCTAAACAGGCTTACGATCGCAATGTCAACCTGTTAAAAGTCCAAGTAGGCCAAAAGGCCCTACTCAAAAATCCCACGAGGCAAAATAAGTTTTCACCCATTTGGGTGGGTCCCTACGAGGTAGTCGAACTAAAGGGTCCGGTCACTACAACAATCAGGGTGGGGAATAAAACACGGAAGGTGCACAACAACCGTATTAAACTTTTCCATGTTTAAATGATTTTTTTTTTTGACTTTATTTTCTGAAAACCCAGAAGGACGAATAAGGAAAAACTCAGTTGGTCAAGACTCAGGACTGAACAACAACAAAAAAAAAACCCCTACAACTTTCATATTAGATAGTAAAGGGTTTTCCAATAAGGGCTTGACAACTTTTTTTCAAAATAATATAATATAATTTCCAGACGTTGTTCCTTCGTGTACTTTACCATGATAAAAATGTTAAGTTTACTGAATAAATTGACAGTGACAGTTCGATGATTAGTGAAAGGGTGCGTTCACAAATTGAATTCAAAGTTGTGAAGTCCCTATTGGAAAACCCAGGGTTTTCCAATAAGGACTTGACAACTTTTTTTCAAAATAATATAATTTAATTTGCAGACGTTGTTCCTTCGTGTACTTTACCATGATAAAAATGTTAAGTTTACTGAATAAATTGACAGTGACAGTTCGATGATTAGTGAAAGGGTGCGTTCACAAATCGAATTCAAAGTTGTCAAGTCCTTATTGGAAAACCCTTTACAAGCATAATAATAGTAAACAAATTACCCATCCTAGTTATTAGGTATACCTATTACATAACTTTAACGATTCTGTTTTCTTGGTTTTCGAGTTTTTCTTTGATAATTCATTAATAACAAACGTAAATTCTAGTTTATTTTCATTCGTGTTAATTATATTACTCATTTCATCATCAATATTTGTTTTTAAAGAAAGCGTAGTTTATCTTAGTGCATAAGGCGCTCCAAAACTTTTATTAAACTGAAATGTATATGTTGCAAATTATTGGTTTAGCGGCAAGTTTGGTTATTCTCATAATCGCAGAGGAGAGCTTACCTTTCATCAACACTCCGCTCACCAACACTCCTGTACTATTCGAGAAAGTGGGAAACGCGGTATTCTACAAACATACGTGGACTATTTTCACGAAATTCATCCCCATGAACTACGCGGTTGTGCTGGACCTCGCAGATGAGTACGACGAACAAATCAGCAAATTGTGCCGCTCTTTCCAGGAAAATGCGGCCATTGCTACGGTCAACTCACAGCCGCCCAGTGGCCACGACACGCCGGACGACCAAGCGAAAAGTTTTCGGAAAACCTGTCAACAAATGGTAAGAGAAACTACCACCATAATCCAGAATATCCGAACAACAAACGAAAAGATGCAGCACCTTTTCAGTCCCCAAAGGAGTCGGCGGTCATTAGATGTTCTCGGGAAATTTTTGAAGGGCCATATACGGCAAGCTGAACATGCTAGAGAAACACGACGACCAGACATTCGAGCTCCTAAAACGACAAGTGACGGTGATGAACTCCAATTTCGATAAATTCAGCAAACCGGTAGAGGAGCTAAAGAAAGACATTGGCCAAATTTCAGGCAATTTGCGGGAGCTGGGCGCTCTTCACGATACACTCGCGAGTTCGACGAATATTGAATTCTTCAGATTAAAACTGAGAATGGAGGTGTACGAGCTCCTAACTGTAGTAAATTCAAATCTCCTGGGCATACAGGGAAGGCAATCCACAGAGCTATCAATACTAGACGACCTGTATAGTAACCGGTTACATCCTTTTATCCTGGACGTACAGGACGTCACCAAGATCTTAGAGGGACTAATACTATCAACGAATGCAAAACCATTTTTTCGCGACTTATATTTCCTGCACCAAGCGTCAAGAACAACGGTACTGCTAGGTGACCACACACTACTGATCAAAGTTGAAATTCCACTACCAGAAGAGAACCTGTATGCAGTGCAACGAATTCATTACATCCCCACACGGTTAAACGAGCACTGGGACTTGTTATTACGAAATCGGAAGTAGTACATTGCCGAGTCCGAAATGCAGAGGACATTCATAATCCTGTCCCAACGAGATTTCGACACATGCCGACAGGTGACATACAAGGCCACGTCGACATTGGCTCTATGCGCACATAGCGGGGCCATCCACACTAATGGGAGCACAGAATGCCTGATAGAACTGCTCCAATACTCATCATCGGTGGAAACTAGCTGTCAACATGTAGCGGTACCGGCCACCCGGGGCGTTTTTACGAAGATGTGGAGCCATCATCAATCACTGGCTTTACATGCTCAGATATCCACTCGTCCTAACCATCTCCTGTCCCGGGGCACAATACACCGTTAACTTGACCGGGTTGGGTATTCTGAAGCTGATCCAATCCTGTGAAACCAGCAGCAAAGAGTTCCTGCTGCCATTCGAGCAAACCGTTAATTCGAAGTACGAGTTCAAACAACCGCAGATTGATATTTCCCAACTAGCAGAAACTCTGAAGGCGAGTTTAACTCAAATGAAAGCACTGCCGACCGTGCCCACCCAACGCAGAATTTTACCCATGAGAATTGGTCGACATTAGGACCTGCCCTAGCCGAGGAACATAAGACCCTGGAATCATTTCAGGAGGACTTACAGCGTGCCAACGTAGTCAGAGAGCTCACCAAATATGGTTAGGAGATCTCCATTCATCGCTATTCCATGGCATCATTAGGGACATTTATCTTCGCCATACTGCTAATAGGCGCCGTCTCAATGATTTGCACAAAGCGGAAAAAATTAAGTAAGCCCGCGGTCCACTCGCAACCTGCAATCATCTCGCGACCCGAGATTACCTCACGACATGTGGTTAGCAGTGAAAGCGTTCATCTCGAACTGGACTCTCCACCATGCACCAGCGCACCCAAACCAGCCAAACCATCAACAACGAAGGAAGCTAAATACGAGGTCCCCCACCCCCAGACGCCGATGACCAGAGCAACGCCTACTCAAACCTCAAAGCGAAAAAACAACAGTTTAACCTTTGCCTAAGTGTGAGCACAGCCAAAAATCTGCAAATTTGTCATTTAAAAAAAAAAAATTTTTTGTCATTATGTATTTCTCTTCCATTATTTTTCCTTCTGAATCATCGGGTTTTATTTGGTTTACGATGGTCATTGTCCCTAGTGTTTAAGTAATAATAATGTATATTTATATGCTTGTTATTGTAAATATAATAATAATAATAATATTTTATATGTTAAATTTATTTAGAATTTAGTTAAGTCTTTAAACTTTATTTTTAAAAATTCCCTTCTGTTAAAAGCAAAGAGTAAATCCAAACTCATCGGATAGGGAGGAATGTTGTGCCCAGCACAAATCTCATGTTTGGATCTACTCTTGGCAATTATCATTTAAGCCAGTCCAGTCGTTCTTCTCCTGACTCATCTAAATTATTTTAAATTCATTCAAATTTCTAAATTACTACAAATAACAAAGCTTAACAACTCGACCGTAAACATATCGAATTACGATTCGATCAAACTTTATTTTTAAAAATTCCCTTCTGTTAAAAGCAAAGAGTAAATCCAAACTCATCGGATAGGGAGGAACGTTGTGCCCAGCACAAATCTCATGTTTGGATTTACTCTCGGCAATTATCATTTAAGCCAGTCCAGTCGTTCTTCTCCTGACTCATCTAAATTATTTTCCATTCATTTAAATTTCTAAATTACTACAAATAACAAAGCTTAACAACTCGACCGTAAAAATATCGAATTACGATTCTTGCCTCGAGGTACGACATCCTGTCACGGTCGCCAAATGTTGAGTCCTTGATATCCCCAGGATATCTCAGACTGTATTATTTTTAATTAACCTGAAAATTCGGTTTCGGCCTCCGTAAGGAGTCCACAAGTGAAACCGAAGAATGGGTATAAGCGCTTCGGAAGAAACGCAAATTACCCTTTTGTTTTTGCTGAAAAAGAATAATTAATTTGACCTAAAAATGAATAAAAGAAAGACTGCTGCGTTTGAAAATACATTTACTTGTTCGGAGGTTCCCCTTGATTGATTTTAAAATTGACTGAGACCTTGTACTAACATCGAAAAAACGTATATACTAAATTATTGCTAATTATGTTAATAGTAATTGGGCCAGTCGTTCAACCCATGGCAAAGTCCGAGAAGTCCAGAATTTGTCGATTCAAACAATCGGCAGTTTTAGTGACCCACGAATGGTGCAATCCACTGAAAGTACAATGCGCTCATTTGCGGGTCGCGATAATTTTGTAACACTTGCAATTTGATCGCGATGAAAAGAAATATAATACATATTATGAAAGAAAAACAAAGCATATCAACTCGACCATTCCCAGTACCTGTGGCACGCGACATGTGATGACACAGCGAAAAAGGAGAAATCCCAGCTGTGTCGTCACAATGTCGTACCTCGAGGCAAGAATCGTAGTTCGATATGATTACGGTCGAGTTGTTAAGCTTTGTTATTTGTAGTAATTTAGAAATTTAAATGAATGGAAAATAATTTGGATGAGTCAGGAGAAGAACGACTGGACTGGCTTAAATGATAATTGCCGAGAGTAAGTCCAAACATGAGATTTGTGCTGTGCACAACATTCCTCCCTATCCGATGAGTTTGGATTTACTCTTTGCTTTAAAAGAAAGGAAATTTAACAACAACAGAATATTGCTATTTCTTAGAATAAACTTAAATAAATGAATATAATGCAATAAAGTTTATGAACTTAACTATTTTTTTTTTAAATATTTAGAAAATGCAAATCAAACTATTTTTAAAATCTATAGTGGTGGCTTCGCAACTATCGTCTCGTTCGTAAGAGTCTTTAGGCTGTTGGATGATGGATCATGTGATGCATTCCGGAGCCCCTGTTAGTGATATGATCTGTGCGGCGGGACGTCTAAAATTGTGAAAATGTTTCATATGCCGACCATTGGACGTGTGGCACTGGCGTGGTGTATATATATGTTAAGTAGTGGGCAGGGATGTGCGTGAGCCTCGTGATGCAATTGAATACCGATGGGTTAAAATCGCCTAGTCCTGATCGGTTATTTCTCGTACAAAAGAGCCCATTTGGATGTGGCCAATGGAATAGCTTCATTATTCAAATTTTGTACGTACTTGAGTTGAATATTTGAAGTCGTCATCAACAATTTATGCAATTCGTTCTAGAAATCCACGTTGTTTTAGAATTAGTGGGAATATCGTAGTTGTAGTCTTATAGTTGACTTTTGCTGAATGCTGCATTGTCGTTTCGGAAGTTGCGTTAAAATCGCATGAGAAGCTGCGGAGGACGGAACGGAAACAGTAGTGGCTTCGTGTTTTTTCGGAGGCTGTTGTTATCTCGTGTGGTCGTGACGGATGTGGTTGTTACCTCGTGTAATCGTGACGGAGGTGGATGTAACCTCGTGAAGTCGGTGACGGAAGCTGTATTGACTTCGTAGAGTCGTGACGGAGGTTGTCTGTATAACCTCGTGTAGTCGTTGACGGAAGTTGCAGCACCTTCGTGTAGTCGTTGACGGAAGTTGCAATGTCTTGTAGCATGTAGTATGTTTTTTTTCGAGACATTTATCTCTAGATGATGTTTCCGCTACTGCAGATAAACGTAGCTGAGTGAGGATCTAATTAATTTTGAGGGATTCCCTGAACAAAACATTAGAAATCGCTCATTATTAATTTAATATCCAGTCAACAGTGCTTCAAGATTTCCCGAAACCGAAGGGCGTCTCCGAAGGGCGTCCCCGAAGGGCGTCTCTCCCCTCTTAAGATAATCTTCACCATCTCAAAGAAATAATTCCGTTGATTGTATTAGATGTAGAAAAGAGCATCGTCCCATTGTTCATGTTGTTGTTGTCATACGACGCCAAATTAAGCCAATCTACTAATAATTATTACTCATATATACTATATTTATATATTTACGTTAATTGGATTATATTATTTTTTGTTTTAAAAACAAATTGCTTAACTTTTACTTTAAACTATTACAGTGCTTTTAAATTTTCAACATTCTTTAACGATAGAGGAATGTATCTCATTGTTTTTCGGCAATAGTTACACATATAATTTTTTTTTTTTAACAAAAACTGCCTTGATTTTTTTTTCTAAAGGCATGTTAAAAAGTTTTTCGATAAATATCTGATTATGTATTTCTAGATACATTTTGGAATCTCGTTTTATATATTCTATGTAGTTTTTCTTTGTGTATTTTATTTTTAAATTGTATCACCTTTGAAATTTTTAAATTTATTCTTGTTTACACTATGTTCTTAAAATTTATTTTTCTATAGTACTTTTGTAGCTGTTCAGTAGCAGAACAAGAGGCAGCATAATTGGTTTTTTATGACACAATCGATCGCACATAATTACCAATCAAAGGTAAATAACTTTCATGTGCTATCATTCACCCAATTGACCCACTTTTTAGTGTAAAATGATCGCACAATGCATTTTTTTATACGTGTGCATTTTTCTAGGTAAATTTTCCGTATGCATTGTGCGATCATTAAACTTATAATATTTTTTTACCATGTTAAGCGTTTTGTCATTATATCATTTTTACTAGGTTAAGCATTTTAATAATTATAAATAGATGTTAAGTGAATTGAATAAAATCACTCCACCTTAAACAGGCAAGAAAAAACGTATTTTTATTTTGTCACTCCTAGTTTCCCAAAACCTTCAAACTTTGTGGCAACGGCTGGTGTGGCCGGTGTCTACAAATCCTTCCATTTACTTAACCTGCTTCACTCGAGTTCCGAATCCCCGTTCTCGACTGAAGGTACTTCATCGGCTGCAACTTACGATTAAAACAGCTGGTGTGGCTGTGTTTAAAAGTTCCCTGCCGCCGAAACATTGGTCCGTCGAGCTTAAGTTCCAGTATCGTTATTGACTAGGAAAAAACAATCGCCGCGTCGTCGAGCAATACCATACCATCAGCATTTGATTTTTATACTCTAGATGAACATATAGAGTATTATAAGTTTAATCCAGCCCGAAAAGTTTGTAACGCATAGAACCGAGCCTCGGACGAAAAAAAGTTATATATTATTTTGTGTTTATTTTTGGCCAAAACCCCCAAATCCGTTTGCTGTCCGTCCGTCCGTCCGTCCGTCCGTTAGCACGATAACTCAAGAACGCGTTGACCTAGGAAGTTGAAATTTTGTCACAACTTGTAAAATGGAAAAAGTAAGGCTAAGTTCGTTAATGGGCGATATCCTTCCACTCCTTCGGGTACCTCCCATACAAGAGTCCTTGAAACACGTTTTCCCAGTTATTGCTCGAATGCTTCAAGTTAGGAACTTGAAATTTTGCATACGGATGGTTTAAAATGTTTGAATTGAATGTTCCGAATATGATGCAAATCGAATGAGTCCTTCGTGTAGCAGCCTAGAAAAGTCCTTCAAAAACGTATGCTTTTTACTGAATTCACTATAACTCCAGAACGAGTTAGAGCAGGAATTTAAAATTTTACAGGAATTAGTTTTATACCAAAACCAAGACGGAGTTTAATTATTAGCGCCATCGGTTGACTCCTTCGGGTAGCTGTCATACAAAAGTCCTTAATAAACATATTCACCAATATTGCACGATAAGTTTAGAAAGCTTTCATTTACGACTTTGAAATTTTACAAACATTAATTTTATAATAGTCGCAGCTGAAACTATTAATATGAAAAATATCCCATAAGTCCTTCATGTAGTTGCCATACAAAAATTCTGTAAAATGTCCTAACTTACTTTATGGAACTCACTATAAATCAAAAAATCGACCACTACACAAAAGTTACTACCTGTAAGTAAAAGGTCATGTAATAATTGCTTGTGCACTCCTCATTCTTTTGATATATTTCCAACTAAAATATAAATCGGAGTTCAGTATTTCATCTAGAGTATCATACGATTGGCTTGCAGCCGATCGTGACTGCGTTATGTTTTGCACTTAAGTTCCAGTATCGTTCTTGACTGCAAAAAAAGAATCGCCGCGTCGTCGAGCTACACTACCGATCATTATGAACACTGACGTCCTTCTTGTGGATCAGCAAAAGGTTGCTGAATCCTTGCAGAATTTGGAGAGGAACTTCAAGAAAGACAGCAGTTCCCGAAAAGACAGAGAGTACTTCAATAAGAAACTTACAAGTATTAAAGAGCTCTGGAAAAGTTTCCAAGCAAATCATGGCAATCTTCTAGCCAGTTTGAGTGGCGATCACCCGTATTTTAAAGAAGAATTGTATGAGGCTACTAGAGTCCTATACGAGGCGACGAAAGCAACGTATGACGAAGGATTACTTCTTCTATTACAACACACGATTGATGATCCTATCGTTCGTCACACTCATGCGGTGACTACATCAATACCAGCTACTTCTATAGCCAATACCTTCGCTTGGCCAGCACCTACGACTAGTACCCACGGAACGAAATCGCTAGTATGGCCAGGAACGGTAAGTCCTACCGTGAGGCAAAGTTCAACCACAAACACGATGCCATCAACCGAGCCATGGCGCACATCTAATCTTTTAACAGGAGCAATTCCGAACTTCAATGCACCAGACCACAGCGTGCCAAAACTACCACCCATATCCATTCCAACGTTCAACGGCGACTACAGAGAATGGAGGGTTTTCATTGACCTATTCAGGACGGTCGTACATAACAACCCCTATCTAGGATCGATCCAGAAGATGCAGTATCTGTTAAGTTATTTGCAAGGAGAAGCAAAGAATGCTGTCTCTCATCTTCAGCTAGATGCACTAAATTACGATACGGCCGTAATAATACTACAAGAACGATTCGCCAATAATAAAAAGATGACATTGTCGTATTTAGACACAATGTTGGACATGAAGAAAGTTGAACATAGAAGTGCGGCAGGAATCATTAACCTGTATAATGTGCTGCGCAACTGTCTTGCTGCCCTAAAATATATGGGTTACAATACCGAATATTGGGACCCAGTTATAATTCACATGGCTATGCGGAAACTCGATAGTGAAAGCATACGTATGTTCGAAGAGAGTTTAGGAAACAGTAGAGAAATGCCAGACATACAACAGCTGTACGACTTCTTATTAAAAAGACATCAAGTCTTGACAACAATTAAGCCACATGAGCACGAAGCTCAGACAAGTAAAAAATCATTCACATCAATGACAAAGATTTCGTGCACATATTGCAAAGAACAGCATTCTGTATATCGTTGTGAGAAATTCAAAAACATGACCGTCGATGAACGCCAGAAATTCGTTTCCGCAAACAATTTATGTAAAAATTGCTTGATTCATGCAAAAGATACAAAATGCAAAAGTAAACGCAATTGTTTCGAGTGCAATAAACCTTACCATACATTACTGCATTACGCCAGCTCGAAGACAATAAATGCTAACGTTGCCACTAGTGACCAAACTGAAAAGTTAGCTGTGGCGCATAATGACACAAATGTTCTCCTTGCAACTGCTCAAGTTAATGTATCAACGAAATCTGGACAGAAACTTCTACTACGAGCCTTGATTGATCCTGGTTCACAATCATCCTTTGTGACGTCAAAAATTGTTAAACAACTTGGACTTCCAACCCAAAGTATTTTGGCCAGCATATCTGGCATCGGTGGAACTACTTCCTCAACAGTTCGAAGCAAAGTCATTCTTACGGTTTCGTCCAGATTTTCTTCGAAACTTACGCTGCTAATGGAGGCACTGATCATGCCCAAACTCACTACGTTGATACCAGATCAGCGGGTGCACATAAGCAATTCTAGTAAACTCAGTACATTAAATCTCGCAGATCCCAGCTTTGCAAAACCTGGCAGAATTGATATGATTCTTGGTGCGGATGCCTTCGAAGAGATAATTGAAGAGGGCCTTAGAAAATAAAATCCGTTACTCGCACAAAAAACGAAGCTTGGCTGGATTTTGTCAGGAAAAACCAGACCCAATGCTGAATCAAACTCGAAAACGATATCCTCTCACATATCTATGACAGATTTTCATAAGACAGTGGAAAGATTTTTTGAGATGGATAATGAAGAAGGCGAGAGAGCACCTGCAATAGATGAAATCAGATGCGAAGAACACTTTCAATCAGCCCATAGCAGAAATACCGATGGAAGATATACAGTGCAGCTACCATTTAAAGATGAGAAGCACTTAAAACCACTTGGAGAGTCAAGAAACAGGGCGTTGTTAAGATACAGACAAGTCGAAAATAGGCTTGAAAAGAATACAGATTTGAGAAGAACCTACAATGAATTCCTAGAGGAGTATCTTGAGCTTGGGCATATGGACAAAGTTCTACCTTACGTTGGTGATAACAGAAACGTTTTTTACCTACCTCACCATCCGGTTTTGAAAGAAGACAGCACTACTACAAAGCTTCGAGTTGTCTTCGATGCTTCAGCCAAAACATCAGACGGAAGCAGCGTGAACGACTTACTCTACACCGGAACCAAGTTGCAACAGGATCTATCACAAATTTTGCTGAGATGGAGGAAGCATAAGTACGTTTATACTGCCGACATCGAAAAAATGTTTCGCCAAATAAGCCTTGCAGTGGAAAACCGAGACTTTCATCGTATCCTATGGCGAAAAGATAAAACACTACCGGTGGAAGAATATCGACTCAACACTGTCACGTATGGAACGGCTAGTGCCACATATCTAGCCGTGAGATGCTTGGTGCAACTAGCAGATGATGAGGTAGAAAAATATCCACTTGCCTCGAGTACGTTGAAAAATGATTTCTACATCGACGATATGCTGAGCGGTGCTGCCACGAAAGAACAAGCCATGATCCTACAAACGGAGATAACGAATCTGCTCAGAAAAGGCGGGTTCAACCTCAGAAAATGGACGAGCAACAACGCAGAATTACTAGCCAACATACCTGAAGAAGCAAAAGAAAAGGGTTTGCTACATATTACCGAGGATGCTTCGTTAAAAACATTATGTATAATTTGGAATCCAGCCCGAGATGAGTTCCAATTTAAGACAGCAGACTTTGACAAAACAAAAAAACTAACGAAGCGCCAGTTGCTATCCAATATCGCAACAATTTACGATCCCCTACAATGGCTTGCTCCTGTTACAATTCGAGCTAAAATACTGATGTAGGATATCTGGAAGTCAGCAATAGACTGGGACCAGGTTCCCTCTGAGAAAATATTAGATCGCTGGACTAACTTCGAAGGCGAACTACGAAGCTTAAAAGACATCAGAATTCCACGTTGGATTCGTTATACTGGCAACTGTAAGGTTGAACTACATGGCTTTTGCGACGCTTCAGAAGCAGTAGTCTATAGCAAATCTATTAGCTCTGATGGATCGATTAGGATCACACTTCTTTGTACAAAAACTAAGGTGGCTCCCATAAAGGCCAAGATATCGCTACCAAAACTTAAACTAAACGCAGCTGTACTACTGGGGAATTTGCTTCACCAAACAGCAAATTCGATGTCCATACAGGACACACAGACATTCGCCTGGAGTGACTCGATGATAACGTTAGGATGGATCAAAAGAGACCTAGCTTCTCTAGATACCTACGTTGGCAATAGAGTATCAAAGATTCAGAACTTCGATGGCGGAAAATGGAAATGGAATCACGTAAGGTCAAAGCACAATCCAGCCGACTGTGCTTCAAGAGGAATCAGTCCCAATGAACTACAAAATCATACGTTATGGTGGAATGGACCGGAATGGCTACAACACGTAGGACAGATAGAAATACCTGCCACAGTTACATTAATAAGTACAACAAGAGAAGAAATTGAGCTTTTGGAACGTTACTCTGATCTAACGAAACTCATCAAAATAGTGAGTTTGTGTCTTCGATTCATTCACAACGTCAGGAAGCCACGTCAAGAAAGAAAAGTTGGAAGAATACAGCCGAAGGAACTTGAAGAAGCTCGATTAAGAGTCATATCGCTGATACAAAAGACAGAGTTCTCTCAAGATAAAGCCGACTTAAGAGCGAACAAGCAATCAAACACTAGGTTAAGGTGTCTAGCTCCTTTCATCGACGCCTCTGGCATCCTTCGAGTCGGCGGCAGATTACGAAACGCAGACATTTCGCAAGAAGCCAAACATCCTATTTTATTGCCACAACGGCATCATATAACGTACCTGATCGTAAAAGAAGCCCATATAAGAACCATGCATGGAGGTTTGCAACTCGTTCATAACTACTTGAGGATGAGATACTGGATAGTAAATGACCAAAAGGTTATTCGGTACGAAATTCATCGATGCATAACCTGCTGCAAGTACGCCAATAAGAATAACCAGCAGATGATGGGTAATCTAGCAGCCGTGCGTATAACTCCATCAAACGCCTTTTCACATTGCGGAGTCGACTATGCTGGCCCGTTTAAAACAAGAATGTCTAAAGGACGACCATGTTGAAAAGATACATTGCCTTGTTCGTATGCATGGTAACGAAAGCTATTCATCTAGAGTGACATGTCAACAGAAGCATTCCTTGCAGCCTTCAAGCGTTTCATCAGCCGACGAGGACTGTGTCAGGAAATATTCAGCGAAAATGGAACGAACTTTGTTGGTGCAAACAATCAAATGGACAAGGACATTCAAGAAGCCATTGAACGATCAACGAACGACGTAGCGCGTATCACAGCGAAGGACGGTGTTACATGGAAGTTCATACCAGTCGCCACACCGCATTTCGGAGGACTGTGGGAGGCTGGCGTGAAATCTGCTAAAGGACATATCAAACGTGTCTTCGATGAGTCAAAAATAGTTCCAACGTTTGAAGAATTTACAACAGTTTTATGTCAAATCGAAGCCTGTCTCAACTCTAGGCCAATAACACGATATCTAGTGATCCCAATGATCTAGAAGCTTTGACGCTAGGACATCTTTTAATTGGTCGACCACTATTAGCACTTTCTGAACCAGACAAATCAAGCAGGACTCTACACGAACGTTGGCAGATCCTTACAGCAGTGCACCAGATATTCTGGAAAAGATGGTCGACTGAATATCTTCATAACCTTCAGAGACGAACGAAATGGACTAAAAACGCCGAAAATCCCAGAGTAGGAGAGATAGTCCTCATAAAAGAGAATAATACGCCTCCAACACAGTGGCCACTAGCACGAATTCACGAGGTGCAGCCCGGGTCAGATGGTAAGGTACGAACTGCAACAGTCAGATATCACGGCAATAAACTCAAACAAGTTGGAGTTGTAAATCTATGTCAACTTCCAGTCGAAATCTCGGAAGAGCCCGCTGCGGCGCCGGTAGTGTCACTTCACACACAAACGTTAAAGCGATCAGTTCCAAAACAACTTCAGCAAAAACGAAAACAGGAAGAAGTGCCAGTCGAACAATTAAGAGCACAGCAAAAAAAGAACTAGGATCGCGCCATGCACATGGGCCACCAAGATATTGAACATGGCCATACTACTACTACCACTTCTAACATTAGGACTTGCCGATCCAAGGATTCAGCTAGGTAGGAACTCTACTTATAATATTTTTGCGCCAAATGGAGGATTCTACATCGAAGAATTGGGACCCACTCAAATAGTTAGAGGTAACTTGCGTCTAGAAGTGAATTATCCCATAAAGGATATCCTACAAGATGAAAAAGATGTGACGAGCACTTGGAACCAAGTAGAAAATATGTGTCGAAAAACGAAAGAGTTATCTGATCTTACACACTGTGAGACTTTACTAATGCATCTGAATAACAAACGACATCATATTCTTGCTCAAATTCATTCACGTTGCAGGATGTCTCTATGAAATTAGGCAGTCACTTCAGAATAATACGCACCCCACAAAGGCGAACATCGATGAAGAAACATGAAGATGAAATAAATGTTTACGGATATTTTTACATTGTCGAGGCAATCAAGTATGATTTGATCCATGTAACAGCGATACCTCACAAAAAGCAAGAACATAAATACTTGGTACCTATCATCAAATCATCAACAATAGCAGTCAGCTTTAATCATCAATTGTACTTCAATCTGGATGAAGAACAACTTAAAGCGTGCATGATTGAAGAAGACTTACATTTATGTACAGAGGGTGATCAACGAATTATGATCACTTACGTATTTTCTAGAAAATATTAAAACTAACTGCTTTATGAAGGTATTAAAGTATTATTAGTTGTCAACTTTACCGGAATGGGTTCCGGGTACTTTCTGAAGGTAAAAGACATATTCTTTAATGACCTGTCAGCAGGTAGAAACCCTTATTTTTGAAGAAAGTAGAGGTAATGCCCCTCCCACCTAAATACCTTTCCTAGTTAAAAGTACTGCCTACTTAAAAAAGATATAAATATACTGAGGTATTCAAAACAAAACTATTCCGAGATTGTTCGTGGTTAAGTCAAACTGAAGTTTAAAAATTTAAAGTGGGTATATTAGACGCTAAGCAGCTTACAGCCAAAATTAAGAGTGTTTTCAAAAAGTGTTCATAATGGGACGTGCAAAAGACATTACTGATTTAAAAAAAATTGCCATTTCATCGCTGTTGAAACAAAAAATATATTCGTATCGCGAAATTGCCCGAAAAGAGTGCGTTTCTTACGCAACAGTACCAAATATTGCCAAAAATTTGCAATTAGGACTGTCTCCACGTGCGAATAAACGCAAAAACTGCTGTGGAAAACGGAAGACAACACCGCGTACGGACAGACAAATTATTAATACCGCTCTGCAACATCGCAACGCACCCATTGGAGCATTAAACGCAACAATTCGAGAAGAAGGCATCAATTTATCTGCAGTTACAGTGCGAAGAAGACTTTACGCAGCAAATATAAAATGCAGGCGTCCCGCTAAAAGACCACGAATAACCGAAGTGATGAAGAAGAAACGGTTAATTTGGCCGAAACTTCACAAGAACTATACGGAAAGTGATTGAGATAAGGTAAATTAAAAAATAAAATTTGTTAATACTAGTAGATTGCTTAATAGTAGACTTGCTGGTATTTAAAATATTTTGACATTTACACAGGTTATCTTTAGCGACGAGTGTCGTCTAGAGGCGTTGACGGAATCAACACAATTTGTCAGAAGACGGCCGCAAGAGAGTAACCATAAAGACTGCGTGGTAACAAGGGTGAAACATCCTCCCACAGTGATGATATGGGGTTGTATAACATCCGAGGGACCAGGACCGATCCATTTTGTAGAATGGAATCTTCGTCAAGATCAATACAAAAACATTGTGCGGGATGAGCTTACACCATTTATGGACTCCTTACCCGTCGGAGGATCGGGATACACATTTATGCAAGACGGGGCACCTTGCCATACAGCGGCATCCGTAAGAAGATTCTTTGGTGATGAGGAAATCATGGTTTTACCTTGGCCAGGCCATTCGCCGGATAGAAAATTGTTGGGCGCATCTTAAAACCTTAGTGTATCAACGGCAGAATACTAATATTAATATTTTAAAAGAAAATATTCAAGATGTGTGGGATAATAACTTAGATTTTAAGAACTTAGTGATAAAAAAATATGAAAAGTATGACGAATAGAACAAAAGAGGGGGGGTGGGGGGGCTTTACTAAATATTAACACAGAATGTTTATTTTAGTGTAAATACTTAAACAAGAATACATTTACAAGTTTCAATTAAAAAAAAAAGTTTTTCTTCATTTTTGTGAGTTCCTGATATAATTAAAGTCGAAATCGTGAAAAATTTCGAAGTGATCATAATTCGTTGATCACCCTCTGTATTCCTGATATGGTCAGGAACATGAACACCAACCCGAACTGTGCTTTAGACGAACTCTACAATAGGCACAAAAGGAAACCATGCCCAACGATCGAAATTGAAACAACACACACTCTGTGGAAGGAGTTAATGATGACTAACACCTGGCTCTTCGTAACAGACAACCCAGCGGTAGCATCCGTGGTATGCAAGGACTCCAGAGAAGAAATCCTCCTGCAAAACATAGGTATAATACAGCTCAAGGACAACTGCATCATCCAGACCGACGAGATCACACTTCAGCCATCCGTGGAAGGGTTATCAGCAGCTTGTCACGTGAAATACCTCCTCACGTTTTGGAGCATAGTTCAGCAACTGAGAGAAGCCATGAAACTATTTCTAAGGTTTCGGAACAGTTATTCAACGGAGCATCATATCCCACAACGGAGCCTGCAACTATACTTGCAACTATCAAGAAGCATGCCGCACCGACCACAACTACAATTCTCATCACCGCTATCATAATACTGCAATGTAGAAGATGTAGAAATACCTGGACCCCAACCAAAACACAAGAATCCAATACTGTGCAGCCAGATGCCGAATTAACACTTCAGGAAAGATTCAATGCGGTTCTTGCTGCCCGAGGCCCAACATTTTCAGTAGCAGAACAAGAGGCAGCATAAACAAATTGGTTTTTTATGACACAATTGGGTGAATGATCGCACATAATTACCAATCAAAGGTAAATAACTTTCATGTGCTATCATTCACCCAATTGACCCACTTTTTAGTGTAAAATGATCGCACAATGCATTTTTTTATACGTGTGCATTTTTCTAGGTAAATTTTCCGTATGCATTGTGCGATCATTAAACTTATAATATTTTTTTACCATGCGTTTTGTCATTATATCATTTTTACTAGGTTAACCATTTTAATAATTATAAATAGATGTTAAGTGAATTGAATAAAATCACTCCACCTTAAACAGGCAAGAAAAAACGTATTTTTATTTTGTCACTCCTAGTTTCCCAAAACCTTCAAACTTTGTGGCAACGGCTGGTGTGGCCGGTGTCTACAAATCCTTCCATTTACTTAACCTGCTTCACTCGAGTTCCGAATCCCCGTTCTCGACTGAAGGTACTTCATCGGCTGCAACTTACGATTAAAAGAGCTGGTGTGGCTGTGTTTAAAAGTTCCCTGCCGCCGAAACAGTAGCTTTTTCGAAATTTATTTAGTTTCACATTATCGTTATTTAAATGTGTTTGAGCAAAAGTTTTAGATTTTTTTTTCTTTTTTTTTTTAAAAAAATATAGTTATAGCAGCGTTATTAGAAATGTGCTATTTATTTATAGCTTATATGTATAGGAAAATCATGGAAAAGACTTAAAAAATTTTCTATCCATCCGAATCTGTTTTCTCGGGCACTGCCAAGAGTGGAGAATTCCGGGGTGACATACCTTCTGTTGAATACCGTCCGACAAGGTATTGGCATGTTATTTAATTTAGATTTGGGCTTTAGATACGTTTGTTACGTATGTTGCCCGCCAAAGACTTCGCTTTGTTGCGATTAAAATTATGGAAGACTGGAACAAAATCGGCATTCATAGGGTAACCATCAGGGGTGTTTACAGTAGGTATCCATAGAATACTTGGTTCATAATGAATACATAAACTGATACCTGAGAGAAAAAAAAAATTCACTTCGAGACTGGTACTCTCGGCTGCGTAACCTTCAGTGTGCGAACTTGAATGCTACGCCAATCTCTTAAGTTGGAAATTCTCTCCTATCTTGCGACCTAAAACTAAATTGGTTGGAGTCCTATTCTGACCGTCATGGAATACTGGAACAAGATCGGCATTCATAGGGTAACCATCAGGGGTGTTTACAGTAGGTATCCATAGTTTTCTTGGTTTCTCTTTTGCCAAGGTGTTATACAGGGTGGCGCAAAATGACACCACCTACTTGAACTCCTTATAACTTTTATAAAAAAAATTTTTTTTTTTTTTTTCAGTATTTTGTAAAGAACACTTGAGGAATTTTAAATGGAGCATTACACACTCGAACAACGAGCCCAAATCGTTAGACTTTACTTTTTATATCAACAGTCCATTATTTTGACTCAACGTGAATATCGTCGATATTATAATGTGCGGATTGGACCCTTGGGGTCAACAATAAACTGTCTGGTTTCAAATTTTCTGGGACAAGGATCAGTAAGAAACCTTCCTGGTGCCGGAAGACGAAGTACGGTGCATACTGATCACAATATTGAATGTGTACGGGAGAGTATTCAGGAAAATTCAGAAACATCAACAAGAAGACGTTCGGCACAACTGGGGATATCACGAAGATCGCTACAAAGAATTTTGGGTACTTTACACATGTTTCCATATAAAGTTCAGCTTGCGCAAGAACTGAAGCCAGCAGACTACCAGCAAAGGCTTGATTATGCAGTTCATTTACGAAAAAAATCAGAAGAAAATTATGATTTTATTCATAACTTGATAATGAGCGATGAAGCCCATTTCCAATTAAATGGGTTCGTTAACAAACAAAATTGCAGGATATGGTCTACGGAGAATCCAAGAAGAGTTCATCAGACACGATTACATCCACTCAAGTGTACTGTTTGGTGCGATGTATCGTCCGAAAGGATTATTGGCCCATATTTCTTCGAAAATGAAGACGGTGCCGCTGTTTCCATCGGTGGTGCTCAATATCGAAGAATGTTGGAAAATTTTTTAAGGCCAGCTGTGGAAAACCATCCACAATTATGGTTCCAACAGGATGGCGCCACAGCGCATACGGCAAGGGACTCAATGGCTCTGTTAAGGGATATCTTTGGCGAACGGATTATTTCGCGCGGAAGTGATTTTAATTGGCCTCCTCGTTCACCGGATTTAACCGCTGCTGACTGTTTCCTTTGGGGATATTTGAAGGAAAGAGTGTACGTGAGCAAGCCCAGAACCATCCTGCAATTAAAAAATAACATTCGCAATGAAATCTTGGCCATAACACCAGAAATTTTGAGAAAAGTTATGGAAAATGTGTTAAAAAGAGCACAAAAATGCGAAGCAGAAAATGGCCACCACTTGCAAGATATCATTTTTCATAATTAAACCAAAAAAATTTCCCATTAATATACTGTATGTAAAAATAAAAAAAAATTTATAATTATCGCTCAAATAAAAAATTTATAAGGAATTCAAGTAGGTGGTGTCATTTTGCGCCACCCTGTAGTAATGAATACCTAAACTGATACCTGAGAAAAAAAAATTCCCTTGATTGATTATAAAAATACTGGGAGTTCCCCTTTTCCGCTGTATCGTCACAATGTCGTACCTCAAGACAAGAATCGTAATTCAATATGTTTACGGTCGAGTTGTTAAGCTTTGTTATTTGTAGTAATTTAGAAATTTAAATGAATGGAAAATAATTTAGATGACTCAGGAGAAGAACGACTGGACTGGTTTAAATGATAATTGCCGAGAGTAAATTCAAACATGAGATTTGTGCTGGGCACAACAGTAGTAAGAAGCTAGACTTCTTCCAATCTGCGCAATCAGTTGATGCAATACCATCTACAAGTAAACATGTAAAAGTTCATTCAGAAGCATTACCAGAAGCATTACGTTTGTTGACAAGCAGGGACGTCATTGGTTGGGGAGCAGGGAGGGCATTTGCCCCCCCCCCCCTGAATTTTGTATTTTCATATATTATTTATAACATATGTATATTTACATATACAAATATATACATTCTTAACATCTTGCCACCCCCTGGAAAAAATTGAAATGTCGTCCCTGGGCGTGAACTACTTCTCTGGATTTCTCAGGTGCCTCTGTTAGTTGAAACGGTGTTTTCATTGGTTTTCTATCGTATTTCGCCAGTATACACACTTCGCAATTATTGATGACTTCCTCCACTTTCTTCTTTAGGTTTGGGTAATATATTCTATCTTTGAGTAGTTGATAATTTTTTTCGATTCCGTCATGTTGCGTTCTCTTATGAATTTTGTGTATTTCTTCAACAACTTCCTCATCTCCTGCATTTATCAAGTGAGTACTGCATTTTACACAATTCGTACTGTTTTTTGTTTCTTCTTTCCATTTTTTGTATTGGTTTTGGAATTTAACGAAGGTTTCTGTGTCATTAACGTGTATTCCAATTGTTTCTTTCTGTGGAAAGTTGTTCTTTATTATGTATGCCATAAAATTATCGTCTGGTTCTTTCGTCTTGAATGTAATAAGTTTCTTGACTTTGTATCTTTCCACCTTAGTTTTGTTTATCTTTGTTTTCAGTATTTTTATTTGAAGTTTAAAATAATTGAGTGGTTTTTCTGTAATCCATATCAAATTGGTATCGTCTTCCTCATGGCTGTGCGCTGTCATTCTATTACTTATTTCTTCGTCGGCTTCCTGTAATTCCTCATTTATATTTATCTCAATCCTACTAAGAGCGTCCGCTACAACATTGGATTTTCCTTGCAAATATTCGATCTTGAAGTCGAATTCTTCTAACTTCAACTTCCAGCGTTGCATCTTTTGGTTTGGCTCCTTCATGTTAGCCAACCATACCAATGGTTTATGGTCGGTTCTAATGACAAATTGACTTCCAAAAATGTATGGCCTGAAATACTGTGTGACCCATACTATCGCTAAGAGCGCTTTTTCTATTGCGCTGTAATTTGTTTCGTGTTTTCCCAATGTTCTTGATGCGAAACATATCGGGTGTTCCTCTTATGACAGGACTGCTCCCAATGCATAATTCGATGCGTCCGTTGTTACTGCAAAACTTTTCCGTAGTCCGGGTAACGCATGATTGGATCTGTCACTATTTCTGCTTTTAATGTTCTAAAGGCCTCGTTGTATCTCTCATCTTTTACGTCTATCCTCGAGCCATGCTTCAGTCTTTCGGTTAGTGGTTTTGCAATTTTTGCAAAGTCACGTACAAATTTTCGGTAGTAGCCAACCAGGCCTAAAAACTGCTTGTTCTCCTTCTGTGTTCTCGGAATTGGTTAGTTCGTAATCGTCTTTATTTTTTCTGGATTTGCCTTTATACCTTCTTTTGTAATTAACTGCCCTAGGAATTCTGTTTCCTGCTTGAAAAACTCACACTTCGCCATTTCCACTTTTAGGTTCGCGTCCCTTAATGTCTTTAATATCATTCTTATTGCTTTCACATGCTCCTCTAATGATGCAGAGAAGATGACAATGTCATCCATGTACAGCATACAAATACGTCCAATATGTTTGTGCAACACGTCGTTCATCATGCTCTGGAACGTCGACGGTGCGTTCTTTAATCCGAATGGCATCCTTAAATACTTGTAATGCCCACTCTTTGTCGAGAAAGCCGTTTTGTGTCGATCTGATGAAATCCTTTAGTCAGATCTAACGTAGTGAAATACGTACATTTTCCTAATCTGCTCCATATTGGGGATAGGATATTTGTCCGTAACTGTATTTTCGTTTAGTTAACGGTAATCTATTACAATTCTCCAATTCTTCCCCCGTCTTTGGAATCCTTCTTAGGTACAACCAAAGAGGTATAATATAATGGAGGCCGTACAGTCGCAGAAAATTGAAGGCCGAAAACGTCTGCTGTGTCATAGTATAGGTGTGTTTTTCCATAGGCGGAGGTTGAATGGGGGTCTCCATTTATTTGTTATAAAACATTTATGTGATTGTATTTTAACATATTTATTATATTATATTTTCGTATATAATAGTTTAACTTAATTGTTTTCGTTATCTAATTACGATGTGATGTACAGATAAATTTGACTGTACAACACGAAAAAAGTGCAATGATACAGAAATCTCAATAATTTATATAATTTTATTAACTTACAAGCTATACATATGTACATATTATATAAAATATAAAATAGCTATTCCAGTAATTACAGCATAATATCCATTAAAAAAAAAGTATAATGTAAATATAGATTCAAGTTGGTGTATTATTGACCTCTAAATATAATTAATTTAGTATATAAGTTCCTGAAATATATTAAATGCTCACTATTGGTCTTTGCAACATATTTCAAGGGAGTTAATATTTTTTCAATTACGTTACAAATCCTTATAACATCGTGAGATGGATATTGAAGGCCTCCTCTAGATTTTTGTTTTATTAAAGAATACATAAATTCACCTCTGTCTCCCGTAATAGCAGTAATGCATTCTTCACACTGAAGTTTATTTTTTAAATATTTTGTAACAAAACCCGCAACGTATATAACTACTTCTCTAACACAGTCTGAAAATGTACCTAAAAATTGCATACAGTCTAAAGTTTCGCTTAGTCATCATCATCGCTTTCAGTAGTATTATCTACTACACGTGGATCTCGCAACATGTCAACGGAAGACGCATTCAATATATTTATATCTTCAAGTGGTATACAGTTACCGAAACCCCTATTACTCAATTGTACATGAACAACAATTCTTTTGTAAGCAGCTTCAAATTGTCTTGCAGTTGGATTGTTATTATATCCAAGCCTTGACCGTACCGTTGAAACGAATAATTCAAGATGGTCTTGACTTAATTTATAAGTTGCTATGTAGTTCAGTATACCCGTTCTTTCCACATAATGTGCATATAACTCAATACAATTTCTTAAACTTGATATGAGTCCTATAAAGCCGGTTTTTCGTCTACTATTTATTACTAAAGTTTCATCTGTAGATTTCAATTTACTAATATAACTAATGCATGAATTAGAAAATTGTTGTATTTCTGAAATATTTTGAAGGCATATTGCTTTTTTGCTATATTTCGAAAATATGCTTCGAGAATTTAATATATCAAATGACTGATTTATTCTCCTGATAAATTTCACTGTACCCGCTGATCCATGAAAGTCCTTCAAATTCAATATCTTATCACAGTATTCTATTGCATCCGCAACGGAATTACTCAAAGTTTGTGTAGCGAGTCTAACCTTCATTTTTAAAGAAATTAATATGAGTTTTCTTTAATTTATTTCCTAAGTGGAGACCTTCAGATTCTTGAAGTTCATGTAATTTTTTAATATATTGCCAGTCAATTTTTTGATTATCTCCGTCTAATAATGGACCACATTGTGCTAATGTATTTCGAATTAGTTTAATCATATGCGAAGCATCCAGAAAAACAAGCAATTTATTTTCTTTGTAGCTAAATTCAAAGGAATCGGCAATTGCTTTGGAGCTACGAAAATTACAACCCAACAATGAAGCCATACTCATATTTGAATGTGCACCATCAAAAGTCAAACTTGTGACTACAACCCCAACTTCATACAAAAGATCCAAACAGCTTTCAACTAAATTCTTTTTCTGGTCTCCTCTACAACCATTAATAAAAAAATATCCAACTGGCACTTTCCAAGCCCCGTTAAATGCTACTGCCATAAAAACAAGAACCTCTGTAGCAATAATTTGCGGATTTTCTTGGTTGTCTCCGAAACTTACGTATCCGAAATATTTACCACCAATCGAATTCCGTATGGCGACGAATATACATTTCATCCATAGAAAGAGCGCAAACAATTTTAGTTGTGCTTTTTTCAACCATATATCGCAATGACTCTATTGATTCTTTTGTGAGACCTGGACCACCTTTAACACTTTGATACCATTTCGATATTGTTCCTTGGCGCGGTAAACAGGTATTAAACGTAGATCGAACAAAATCATAAGCTTTTGGCGACAAAAAATTAAGCGTAAGTGCGAATCTACGTAGGGTCAATGAATATTTTTGAGATAAGGTACTTCTTTGTGATTTTTTTAACATACGAGTAAAGAGCTCTACTCCCCCGTTTTCCCTACCCAAGGTTACAAACTCGTCCACAGATATTAAATTCTTACTTAATAAATCCGCTAAAACATTCTTTAGACTACATATTTTTTTACTTTATCTACGAACCTTTTGTCGTAAAGCTTTTTTTGTTTTACGATCGTGTTTCACAATACCCTTTAGTACGTTGAACCTATTCTTTAATTTCCTCTTAGTTGGTGATGGTGGTTCTACACTTGAAGAAGACTATGTTTTCAAGATTTTATATAGCGGCGTTTTACGTTTCTGGAAAATATTAAAATATTATGCTTCATAAATTCATTAAGAGAGTGACTTTTCAATATCAAACTTTAACATTCTAAACTTATTACTGTATAGTAACTGTTCCGTATCATGACGGAAAAGGAAACCGATTCATATCGTCATAAAATCACAACGTATCGGAACCTATGCAGGTACGGGCGGATCTTTGCCGGCAAAAGATCCTTTGATGTCCCGCCTCTAGAGTTTTTCCTGCTATTCCCGTTATTTCCTAAATTACTTTTATTACCCAAATTCTTTTTCTGTTAAAAATTTAAATATTATCCTATTTCCTTTTTATTGCTATAATCCCTTTCTGTTTATGATCCTATAAAGATGAAACTAAACTTCATGTAATATAGTTCTTAGATAAACCCCAACAGTAACAGTAGTTATCAAATAAAAAATTGAATGGTACTATTTATACTTACATCAATTTTACGAACTTTAATAGGCCTAACACTTTCCGTCATTTCACTTGTTGAAGGTCCAGGTAAACATTAAAGTAGTAGACAATAATATTACAATATTTGAAAAATTGTAAACTTTCTTTACATACATAGTATTTAGGAGGAGTCCCCATGAAGGCACTTGTTGAAGGTCCAGGTAAACCCTAAAGTAGTAGACAATAATATTACAATGTTTGAAAAAATTGAAAACTTTCTTTACATACATAGTATTTAGGAGGAGTCCTCATGAAAGCACTTGTGGATGGACCGGGGACCTATAGTAGTGAAAATAATGAATTTACTATTAGTCTTTGCATTTATTCTTTAATAGCAATAGTGAAAACAACTCACAGGAATTGGTTCGTCAGCTTCTATATTCTTCAGACTACTGCCATCGCCGATTATCTATATTGAGTATATTAGTACTTGCTCCTGTAAAACATTTCATAACTTACTTCATCGTCGAAAATCGTAGGAATCGCATCTTCTACCAACACTTTTCTCTCATGAACCACTTCGAAGCTCGATGCTACAAAATGGGCTTCGCACACTCTGTCTCTTCCAGGTTGAATTTCACAACTCACATGATTTTTTAAAGCTGCTCGCCACAATTTTAATTTTTTATTTATTTTCGGGATGCTATAATATAAAATTGATTGAATACGTCAAATCTCGAACAAAAATTTAAAAAGAGGGCGCCACTGCCCACTTTGCTCATATTATGAGAAAGTAGACTGATTTTGTAGATTTTTTCAATGAAAAGTTAATGTTTGGGTTAATTTTATTGAAGAAAATGATATTATACCAGTTTTGATATGATTTACAAAAGTTTACTTTAAGAAAACCCCGGTCCTTTCGAGATATTCATCAAAATGAAAATTACTTCCCGACGTGAAAGATGTGACTTATGCAAATTTTGCAGGAAATTTTAACAGAACATAACGGCAGACACATAGTAATGGCAATGGTATGATTATACAATTAATGATAGAATACTCCACTTATAAAATTACTCCACGAAAAACCATTTTCTTCGTAAAAAAACACTTTTTCACTGCAGTGACAGAACTGAACATATTTCAACCTTTTTCACAAAAACATTTTTCACAATTCAGTTGTAATCGTTTATGCCGATTTTTTTAAAGTAACGTTAAGAAAAATTGAATGACTTTTAATGTGTCCATTCCTTTTTTTACTAAACGCCGGTCCTTTTATGATATAATAAAATGAATGTGTGGAAATGATGGCTTTTCGTAGCACTCACCTATAAAACGAACAATTTTGACATTCTGCCTTCCACTCCGAAGAACACGTTGACACAATACACTTCATTTTTAACACGTGAACTAAGAAAAAATAGAAAGGAACCGCGTTTCACTTACTTTTGTCGAACAAAACTAAAGAATAACTTTCAACAACAAACAACTGTCAACTTCAAATGCACCGCCATTACGCATAAGAAAATGAACAGCTGATACATTTCCATTTGAAATGCAGGGTTGAGTACAATCGTTCGGCTTTCACACCGAAATTAGTTCGGTGTAATTTTTGAATTTTAATAACTGATGGTATAAATTATGTTATTCATAATTTTTAAATGTAAAAACAAATTGAAAAAAATTGAATAGAACCACGATTGATGTGTATTGTAATATTGTCCGAAAATTAACATTGCAAATTTTGAATTATTCAGTGTGGTCAACCCTAAAACTTCTGTGTACGGATACAATTATTTACATGTCTTCGTGAGCTTCAACACCTTACGGGCAAATTTCGGGCTAGGTTATTTCCATTAGTATATAGTTCTATGGGTACAACGCATAGAGGTGCGTTGTATGGAGAATTTGTTTGTGTAATTATGACCTGTTCCAACATTGTGGAAATCTGCTTTTGTACCTCATTCTCGAGGAACTGAGCGTACTTGTAGGGTCTTCTGTAAATTGGATTCTCATTAATTGTCCTCACTTCATGTTTTACGACGTTGGTAAGTGCTCAAGTACTGTCCTGTACCAAACACGTCCTCGTAATCAGTCTTTATTCTATCTAACTCCGCTTCCTCCTCTTTATTAAATTCCTTCTTTATGAATTCATTTTCAATCTTATCTTCAATTCCTAGCTCCATCTCGATATTGTGGATTTGCTCCATGTAAAGTTCATCCTCTTCTTCTTCGTTCATTGACAAATATATCTTCGTTTCTTTATTCCCTAACTTCACTGTTCGTCTGTTAAAATTTATAATTGCATTTAATGGTGCTAATATGTCCGTCCCCACAATACCGTCGTAAAATTTGTGAACATCTTTCATAATAAAGAATGTTATCTCTTTGTCCGTTCCTAATTTCTTGAATATGTCCGTCGTCGAGTATTTATTTATTAGTGCCGTACCGTTAATAGTTGATAGTTTTAAAGGGTTTTATATAATACTTTTTGTTTCCTAGGATCGCATATCTTTTCATTTACCAGGCTTGCTGTTGCGCCGGAGTCAATCAAGAATCACAAGTATGAATTTCGTACTTTTACCTTTATATAAGGTAAGTTTCGTCCGAGGCTGGTGGCTGAAAATTTTCGCCTTCAGTCTGGTTGTGTAATGACATACCAGATTGGGCCGTACGCATTGAAACGTCGTCTGAAGGATGCTGTATTCCCTGCGCGTTATTACCCTCGTGATTATTGTTCTGTCTATTGCTATTCTGTTGGTTCCCTTGATATCCCTGTCTGTTATAATTATTATTCAAATTGTTATTGTAGTTGTTATTCCCTTGATATAGTTATTTCCTTGGTACACACAGCAAAACAATTAATTTGCCATATGGGCTCATACGGTTAGTCCTGTAGCCATATGGGCTTGTTTAGTTATGTGACTGACTTGGTGGCCAAATGGGCTTATATGTAACTTCTTCGCTCGATCAAAACTCAAACCCTCAGCCTTCCGTCCAGCACGCTGCCTACGCCCACATACCAACACAAATGTATTCTCTCATTTGTTCTGTCTTTTTGTGACCAAATTTGGTCACACGACCTTCGGACCTTTATTTTTCCTGTCTTCTGCCTGATCGATCGTTGCCGAGTCGTTCAGGTCGTTGTAGTTGAGGGCACCGTAGTTGCACTCTATGTACAAGTTATGTACCCAGAAAACAGCTACGGCGCCATACAGACTGGTATTGTACACAGAGGAGCCGAATTATCACGTCTAGTTGGATGGATGACCGTGAATTTGCATTTTTATGCGGTTCTTTGGCTGTTGCTTGGTATGTGGCATCTACAGCTGTAGCATTGTGAAAACAGTGGCGGACGCAATCACGATCCAACAAGAAAATTGAATCCTGATGCGTTTGCCACCGTACAGCGAAATTTGTTATTGTGCTCGTATATATATTTATATATAAATATACCTACATACTATATATTATTTTTAATATATGAAAATAGCAAGTTGAGGAAGGGGCAAATGCCCACCCTCCCCCACAAATGACGTCCCTGATTACAAAATTTCAAATTGCATGATAATTCAAGCTTTCGACTCTTGTTCAATCAATTTAAATTTCCTCATTTCTAAAAGTTAACTCTTACAAAATAAATTAGTAACTTTAGCATCATGGTCGTTGTACAACAAATGTTTTCAGAGCGTTCAAAATCTACTTGCCAAAATTATGCGATTTCAATCAGGTACTGCTTATGAAGTTATAATAATTGAAAATAGTTTTTAGAGGATTTCTGACTTTTTAAAAATTTTAAATGACTGCACCAATTTTCTATACAGCAGCTACTGAACTTCAATGCACCCCCCCCCCCCCCTCCTTCGAAGAGCAATATTACCGCCACTAGTTCTGTCTAGCCGTACTGTTCGAATTCGAACAGATCTTTAGACATATTTACAAAAAAAAATTCAATTTTATTTATAAAGATCGAAAATAATTCTGTCCTTTTCTCTATTATATTAAAACATATTATGTATATATTTTTAAATTTTGAATAATTACTTTTTGGTCACTCACCGTTCATAATAATACGATACGACAGTACCATTAAAATTAAGTTAAATTTGGAGTTTTAATTGGAAATGGTATGTCTCGTAACTTACTACCTTCATATGGCTAAATGACATCAGTAGAATTAAATAGATAATATCTGCGGTCACAGGGAATAACTAGGTAAGTCGAATAATAGTAAAATGGGAGAACTGTACAGTGGTCATCCCCCAAGACTTACACGCACTGTGAAGAAGTTATTGTTATACATTATTTGATCACATTGATGTCAACAAAATTAATTGTTTCACAAAAACTATTCATTTCCAGAAATAGTAAAAATAGCAAAAAAGTGCTTCCTTAAATAGTTTCGTTTTAAGACTTATCGACTTATTCCCTGTGGCCACAGATATTATTAGTTATATGCAGACACATATTTTAAATTATTTATATATTTACAAAAAATTTCTATCATCTTAAGAATAATATTAAAAAATGGTTACACAATAAATTGACCAATAATCACAATGTAGCTCTAAAAATTATTTTTCTGATATTGTCAAAAGATTAATCGTTTTAAATTATTTTAAATTAATATATTATTTTATAGCATGTGATCGTTTTTGAATTTTCAGTTAACACCTTTAAAATGCGTTGCTATCAAAATATATTGCCATATTATCGTAATCCACTGAAAGGGTGGTAGCGAAACTCGCCTTATCCAGAGTGTATAATAGAACGGCTGGGATCTAATTAAAACTTTCATCTCAATGTTATATTTATTGCGATAGTCACATGCTTAAAATGGACAGTCGATTGTTGATGATCAAGAAAAAAGGAAATTGCCGAATATATTTATAATGAAACCGAAATGTGGCTGTGTGAGAGAGGTTTTAACTTCGATCAGATTAAAAATTAGATGTTAGTTGAAACCATGGTCGTTCATACAAGTTTGGAAACACAATGCAATTTTTTGTGGTGGGGTAGACATCTTTTATGATTACAAATTTGGTTGGTGTCATATTGACCTCCAGGATCGTAATGCTGTGGTTGTTTTCTGTCCGATAATAATAAATTTATGGTTGAAATTTCTTCCTTCCACAGCGTTGGTTCGCAACCTATAGCAACCAATAGCGACCCTGACGATAAGCTTTAGTACATAGTTAATTTTCATTACAAAAGGTGTAAGCTAGTATTACACTGTATGACCACAATTTCAGTAATATCACCGCCAACTTAAACTCAGGCCGCGCACATATGACAGTTCGTCATGAGAAATGCCTCGATTTTGCCTCGATTGGTGACGTCATGGCTCGATCTCCATACAAAATCGTCACTCATCGAGGGGAAATCGAGGCATTTTCGCTCTTCGAAAATTCAGTTGCGCGGCTTATATCCAGAGGGCAATGACATTACCACCGCCAACTTAAACTCAGGCCGCGCACATATGACAGTTCGTCCTGAGCACCGCCAACTTAAACTCAGGCCGCGCACATTTGACAGTTCGTCATGGGAAATGCCTCGATTTTGCCTTGATTGGTGACGTCATGGCTCGATCTCCATACAAAATCGTCACTCATCGAGGGGAAATCGAGGCATTTTCGCTCTTCGAAAATTCAGTTGCGCGGCTTTTATCCAGAGGGCAATGTCCTGAGAAATGCCTCGATTTTGCCTCAATTGGTGACGTCATGGCTCGATCTCCATACAAAATCGTCACTCATCGAGGGGAAAACGAGGCATTTTCGCTCTTCGAAAATTCAGTTGCGCGGCTTTTATCCAGAGGGCAATGCATTACTGCAATTTGACAGCGTGGTCATACAGTGTAATGCCGCAAGTCCACACGCGCCTGGTGCGAGTGAAGGCGCGTGTAGAAATGGCACACGAGTGCTGTAAGCGAGTCCCTTTGAAACGCGTCCAAACAGTGCCAGAGAGACAAATGTACGCGCATCTCAATTTCATGCGCAAGCTAACGCGAATGGGCCCTTTCCACACACGCCTCGCGCTAACTCGCATCGGTCAATGCGTCATCGCCAATATTAAAAATTCTAGATAAGGCGAGTCTTAGAACTCACATCAAATAATCTTTACGCGTCGTATAAATATAAGACTAAAAGTAAACCTTGTTAAATTTTTCAAATCGTATCTTTTTCAGCTTGGACGTTGTTATTGGAATTTCTTTTATAGCATTGTTTTAGGTAGTAAATAGTGTCCTTGTGTCCAGAATTCCATAAAATTTTACTGATTTCGCCCAAAGTGGCGTTGTTTTCATTTCTACTCCAGTCAAGGAGTAATTGATAAATAACCTACAACAAAGAGCATAGCACAATAATGACTTCAAATTTACGTGATTTCAATAGATCACACTTACCTCACTGAGTCCTCCGTCGATTTGAAAATCAACAATAGCCTGATGAATCTGCCCTTCGGAAAATTTCAACTGTCTCATTATACCCTGCCAACCTTCTCCTAAATGTTTCGATATTTCACTGAGATATTGCTCGTTAAGAGGCTCATCAGATTGTAACATAGTCTGTATTGTGCGAGTGTAAAAAACAGGTTTGTTTCGCGGAACCCCCTTTTGGTCACCGCCTTGACGGTGTTCGCTTTCAGATGATCCAATCTTGTACACTGATCCTATGTGCAATTTATTGATATTTGAGAACTGATAAACATTCTGCGCCTGAGTGTTGTTGATTGCCAACAGATTATTATTGGCCGATGATCCCGAAGGATAACCATTCGAACTTATCAAGTCGACACTACCAATTGGCGACGGAACAATCTGCTGGCTAGTATTTTGGGCCATTTGTAAGTCGTGCGAAGGAAGCTGTATATTGTAAGTTTCTTCGGTAGCTGGTATCTGATCGGATTCACCATTTTCATCCGAAGCGGGAACAGCATCAGTCTCGAGTTGCTTCGATCGTGAAAAAATATTGGATAGGATCTCGTTAATTTTCGGCATATTTAATGCCTGAAAAGCACTGTAGCGAAAGCGATATATTCCTTGAAATTAGCTCGGGCGAACTCAGATCGGTCTTCTAATCTCCGTCCACAGAGTGTATAGTGTACAAAGAAGTATTTTTACCAAAGTAGGGTTGTTAACCATTTCATTGGCAATTCGCTAATGACGTTTCTATCTTCTTCTTCTTTACAATAATTGGTAAATTTTTTGCACCGGGCACCAGCGGGAAGAGCGTGAAAACATTTTTTTTTTTTAAACATTTTATAAACTAAACTTTGATATATTTCCGTTTGTGGTCAATCAAAATATTTGGCAGTTTCCACCTATAACTATAAAAAAAACCGATTTAAAAATGTTCAGTTAACTTGCAAAAGTACAACACATCCAATTCAACCACCAAATGTTAAATGTGAAAATAAAAAGGTTCAGAGCTTTGATCTGGACGTTCCTCTTCACACCAGTACTACCATATCCAAATTTACAAAGCATGTGGAACGAAACATTGTGGCAAATACAAAAGCGGGAATAGTTTGAAAATTTAAAAAAAAATTATTTCTTTTCGTACAAAATGTAGGTACAGAGAAACTGACTAATAAAGAATAAATTATCTAGAGTCTAGAGTGAGGTTACTTCTCATTATTTTATAACATTTCTGGTGTTAAACATCAAATCCGGAAGTTCTAAATTTGACAAAACTACAGTTCCCTGTTCAACGAATTAGGACCACTAAATTTTTTTTAAAAATTTTCCCTTTCTTTAAGCTATAACTTTTTGCAGAAAGGAAAAAACAAATACATTTTTTGTTTTCAAAATTCTTTATTCGTTCTATGATATTTTATGTATTAAAAATTTAATTTGGTGTTAATATTTGGTAGGGCCACCCTTAGCACTAATTACAGCCTTAATTCTTTCTGGCATGCTTTCAATGCAACGATGTATAATATTTTGGATTCCTTCGCTGTTTTGCCAGATATTTCCAATATTTTCTTTTAAGATAGTAACGGTAGGATTAGGAGAGGAGTAAACTTCAGATTTCAGGAGACTCCAGACATTCTCGATAGGGTTAAGGTCGGAAAAATTGCCTGGCCAAGGAAGAATTGGGATATTTGCGGTAGAGAACAGGTTTCTGATAATATGGGCATGATGACAGGGTGCACTATCCTGCATAAATATATTTGCTTTTTCACAACTCTTCAAGGAGTTGAAATAAGTTCTATCACGTCGTAGTACTGGGTAATGTTCATGGTTCCTTCGATGAAAAAGATCGGTCCAGGTCCCTCGCCTGAGATGCAGGACCATATCATTGTGGCTGGTGGATGTTTTATTGTTTTCACGATGCAAGCTTCGTCATACTTCTCTGATGGCCTCCTTCTAACGTATTGGTGGCTTGGTGTCTGCATTCATCAATAAACACCAGCTAAAAAAAAAAAGCAATTTTTTAATGTTGGATTCCCAAGCGAAAAGTAAATGCAATATAATCATTACGCATTCATATAAAATATTCCTCACATTTTTCCAATCAGCTACGGTGAGATGTTAATAAGCTGTAGCAAACTCCAGCCTGGCTTTTCTCATTTTAGCTTAGACTTTTTTGCTGGTCGCCTCGACTTAAGGTTGGCTTCATAGAAACGCCTTCCTTCCTTATTCCGCGACAATTCCGCCGTTTGTTGCTGACTAGGTCTTGATTTTCCTGCGCTGAATTATTGATTCTCATGACAGTTTGATGAGAAACGTCCTCTTTTCTTGCAATTTCTCTCAAGGAAAACGTTTGGGTCTTCAATAAAGATATTATTGCTGACTTTTTGTTCAAGCTAATGTCCTTGTGCTTTCCCATTTTTATTGTTTTGACCAAAATGTCTCAGAAAAGTACACGAAGTTTTGAATGACCAAAACGAAGTTTACGAAGTAAACTAAAACCACTAAATTTCTAAAAACAGCTTAAATACAATATTTTCTTCACCACTTGACAAATTCTTTCCAAATATTTGAAGAAGAATGAGAAATTCGGGATAGTTTCACTATTTTATATAGATACAGGTCTATTGCCTTCAACACGTAAAGGGAGGGGCAGGTAATAAGCACTCTCCTTTAAGACGGGTAGAAGGGTGGGACTTTCCATTTAGGGTATGCCATATTCACAACTTTTACAGCCGTCAGGTAAAATTAATCTTCTTGGGAAAAAATCACTTTTTCGTGCAGCTACAGTTAATTTCTTTCAAAGAATGGAAAAAAATGTGAGTGGTCCTAATTCGTTGAACAGGGACTGTATTTAAACTTGGACAGTGTAATATCGATTCCCACGAAATGTATTCGATTTACTCATGGTAATGTAAGAACAGATTATGTATGTCCGTCTGGAGTTACTGAGCGCACATCTCGGTATTTTCTTCTGAAAACAAAAAACAATCTGTTTATCGGTAAACCTAAGAAAATAATTAAGTAATGAAAAAGTCTACCAAATATATAAATATATTCCAAAAGCTGACATTTGTTTACAGAAATAAATTGTTTAATAAGAATAAAGAAATATAATTAAACCATAACAAAAAAATTCCAAAAATTATCAATAAATTATACAGTAAAGTAAGTAGTGACGATATTTTTAATGCAATAAAACACCGAAGAAAAGTAAGAACTTGCCTTAAGAATTTCACCTGAGATTTCGCTAGTATCCATTGTTATTAATTGCATTTGATTGTTCTTGCCCCTAGAGTATTGGACATACGTAGACGATATGATATGATTGCATGATGGAACAGTCCTGATAAGATCTATAAGTAGTGACGATATTTTTAATGCAATAAAACACCGAAGAAAAGTAAGAACTTGCCTGAAGAATTTCACCTGAGATTTCGCTAGTATAGTAGTTATTAATTGCATTTGATTCCGATTGTCTCCCTGTTGAATCCTCCATAATCTGTAGCGATGACAAGAGTAAAATCGGCTCCGCATTCAACATACAGAGGATTCTCGACACTTTCCACAGCAAATGGTTTGATAACGGTCCATCCGATCTATATCTTTGGTTCCTAACTAATGCTCTAAGTTCTTGCTCCTAGAGTATTAGACATACGTAGACGATATGATATGATTGCATGATGGAACAGTCCTAATGAGATCTATAAGTAGTGACTTGCTCTCATCAAACTCGACTATTTTCCCTGGCCCAACAAGCTTTACTGGATTGCTGTAAAATGCATTGAGCAAAACCTCTCGACATAACGATGACCAGTTGCCTAAAGTCGCACTTGACTTTATTCTTGCGTTTATACCCGTGGTTTTTAAACTTAAGGTCTGTACCCATGAGTTGACGAAGCTCAAAATTTGAAATAATTGCTGCTTTGATTTTTCGAAAAAAGTTCCTGAACGAAAACTTGATGTTTTTCCGCACCGAACTTTTTTTTTTGTTTCAAGACTGTTGTAATAGAGAAAAACTAAAAGACCTCTGTTCTGTTTAAAGTTTATGACACGAGTGAAAAAACAAGTCGTATTTATTTTACAAATTATTGACTAAAATCAAACATGTTGCTGAGATGGAATACAGAACAGTATTTTATAACAACACCCCAACTCATTGGGTCAAGTGATCAATTTAAACTATCCCTTTGAACCAATGCCCATAATGTCCAGTCCACGCTGGATGATGATGCGAGACACAGCTTTTGTCAACGCGTCCGCTGCGTTGGCTTCTGATGCGACGAAGTTGATGTTGATCGTTCCGTCGCCGATCCTGTCTCGAACATGATGATGGCGGATATCAATATGTTTCGTCCTCTTGCGAAACATATCCTCCATCGCCAATGAAATGGCACCCTGGTTATCGCACTTGATCTCAACTGGCCCATTAATATCTTTGAGCGAGTCAACAAATTGACGCAACCAGATTGCCTCTTTGGTTGCCTCCGAAAGCGCCATGTACTCTGCTTCGGTAGATGATAAAGCAATTGTGTGTTGACGCGAACTGCTCCATGACACAGCACCATCGCTTATCATGAACACATACCCGGTACATGAACGTCTTTGGTCAATGTCCGACGCCCAATCCGAGTCCGAAAAACCTCGCAATTGACCACCTCCATAGCGATACAGAATGCGAAACTCGGTTGTTCCACGCAGATATCGCAAAATTCTTTTCACCGCAGTCCAGTGAGCTTCACCATAATTCGCGTTGAATCTACTCACATCATTTACTGCGAAAGCAATATCGGGTCTGGTCCCCTGGACCAAATAAAGCAAACTGCCCACAGCTTCTTGGTACGGAATACCCGACATCCTTTCACTGGAATTTACCATCGTAATTGACAGCTTTTGACTCGGGTCGCTAGGCGTTGGTGCAGCCTTGCAACTTGACATCCCGAATCGCTCAAGCACTTTCTCAATATAGCCAATTTGGTGAATGGCTATGCCTTCATCGTCATATTCAATCTTCAGCCCAATGCATTGCTCCGCTCGTCCAAGATTCTTCATTTTGAATGCTGCACACAGTTGAGATTTGATCTTCTCCAAGGTATGTTGATCCCTCCAAAAAATCAAGACATCATCAACATAAATAGCCACAATTACCTTCTCCTTGGATGAGACGTAAACACACGGATCGAGTTTTGACTTGGTCAACCCGAATCCTATCAGGGCCCGATCTAGCTTACGATTCCACTGTCTTCCGGCTTGTTTAAGACCATACATGGCCCGCTCCAACTTACATACAAGCCCAGTGCCATCATCGTATTGCTCCGGTTGTTCCGTGTAGATCTCTTCGTCCAGGTTACCTTGTAGGAATGCGGTTACAGCATCCATTTGATGAATTCCCATTCGATGTCTGGCAGCAAATGCAATCAAAATTCGGATTGATTGATATCGCACCACCGGCGAGAAAGTCTCCACGTAGTCGATCCCGAACTTCTGGGAGCAACCCTTCGCTACAAGTCTGGCCTTATAACGAGCCACACGCCCATCAGCTCCGACTTTGACTTTAAACACCCACTTCGTCTTGAGTGCCTTGCGACCAGGTGGCAGCTTGACCATGCTCCAAGTTCCATTTTCAGCATGAGCCTCCATCTCCTCGTTCATCGCAGCAATCCAATGTTGCTTGTTACCGGATTCCATTGCCTCGTCCACGGTTTCGGGTTCAACCGTTTCAACGATATATGCTGATGCCAGCAATGTCTCAACAGTCTTCTTGGCAATCCGTTCCGATTTCTGACGTTGAATAATCGGTGAAGAATCAAGTGTGGTTGGAACAAAATCCTCGTCGTTAGGATCGTCGACACACGACAACTCTGCGTCCTCAAAAACCTCACTTCCTTCTGAAATCATTGTATCATTCGAATCATCTGATATATTCCCCAACTGAATCGAATTCTCCAATTGAACCATTGTTGCATCATTCGAATCATCTGATGTATTCCCCAACTGAATCGAATTCTCCAATTGAACCGAACTGTTCAAATCGCTTGTCAACCCTGTTGTTCTTCCACCGTTTCCTGTGCAAGGTTCAGTTTTAACTTCCTCCACTAGAACGATATCATTCGAGGTATTAGTTGATGGAATAGACTGAATTACCTTCACTCCAGGCGGATCCATGAATTTGACATCACGACTAATGCAGACATCGTTCGTTTCCTTGTTGAAACATCGCCAGCCCTTTTGATTCGCTGCGATTCCAACGAACAACATCGATTCCGACTTCGCGTCCCATTTGCGACGTTTTTCTTTCGGTATGTGCACCATCACTTCAGTTCCGAATATACGCATATCGGAAATGTTGACTTTCCGTCCAGTCCAGACCTCTTCTGGCACTCGTTTGCCCAATGTCCGATTTATTGTTCTATTCGTCACGTACGCAGCCCAATTGATCGCTTCGGCCAACATTGGAACTTCCAAATTAGCATCATACAACATGCATTTTGCCCGTTCAACCAATGTCCGATTCATCCTTTCTGCAACGCCGTTCTGCTGTGGCGTGTACGTGCAGCTGGTTTGATGAATCACTCCACTTTCCCGGCAAATACGGTCAAACTGACCGAAATACTCCTTACCGTTGTCCGAACGTATCACCTTCAGTTTGAATTCGGTCTGCGTCTCGACCATCGCCTTCCATTCTGCAAACAACTGCTGAATATCACTTTTCCTCTTAGCAAAGTAAACAAAAACTTTTCTCGAGAAATCATCAACAAATGTCACGAAATACAATGCGCCACCGACTGACATATTCTCCATCGGACCGCAAACATCTGTGTGCACTAGCTCCAACACACGCTTCGATTTGATCACTGTGTCCGAGCGGTGAAACGGTTCACGACTCTGCTTCCCCTTCAAGCATGACACACATTTTGACAAATCACTTTGCCCTCCATCGATGTTGAATCCATCCACAATGTTCTTCAGCTTAATCAAGTCTCCGTATGCCACATGGCCTAGTCGACGATGCCATGTCATCAAATTCACGCCGGTGTGTGTAGTTGCCTTCAACGCAACAGGATCGCTTTGCAACTTATAGGTACCGTTGCTTGGTTTCAAACATACAACCATACTGCCGTCACTTCGATCACGCACAACACAACCGTTTTCATCAAACTCAACCCTTTTTCCGGATTTCACCATTCTATGCACTGACAATAAATTTGTTGATAAGCCGGATACAAGCAGAACGTTCTTTGCGCTTATTGTTTGGTCTTCAACACGCAGATCAACTGATCCAGTACCGAGTACTTTCAAATGCGTGTTATCAGCCGTCGAAATATCAGTGTATGCTGCATTTTCCACAAAATTTTTCAACAAATTTCGATTTCCAGTCATGTGTTGACTTGCACCACTGTCGACATACCATATGCCATCCGAATGATTCACATCACAGGCCGCCATTGCATGAAGTGCCACTGGCTCCAATTTTCCGGTTAAAACACAGTATTTTGCCGCTTTACTATTTGATGTCACTGCCAGAAACGCCTTTGGTTTGAGATTTGACACTGCGCACTTTGCATCTGAACCTTCCAGTCGCTCTGGACAATCTCGACGCATATGACCGGTTTTGTGACACCGAAAACACTTAAACTGGAGTTCACTATTTTTTGCACCATTCCTCGGTCCATTCTTTCTAGATGGATTCCCTGATTTGGCTCCTTTGTAATTTACCGATGCTCTGAACACATTACCAGAATTACCAGTTCCACCTTCACTGTTGATCGCCCGCTTAGCGCGTTCCGTATCAATCAGTCTTCGCTTCAAGATGTTTGAAGTTAAACTGGTCATCATTTTCTCCTTGTTGATGAGCATCCCACCATCCAATCCGGTGACAAATGCTTCATATTCAGACGTGAGTCCGAACAGAATGATTCCACAAATCATTTAACATTTAACTTTCTGTGACATTTTTCCCACTTTTGTGCTAATTTTACCCAAAAAAATGTATTGTTTGCGTTATATGTTTCTCCATTTCATCCGAAATTTTATTACCTTCAATTTTGTCAACTACATCTTTGAAAACGGCATCAAATTTTTCTTTTTTTTTGCATTCTTTTCGCGATATTTCAAAGAGATCGGTTTTTTTATACAGAGGTTACCTAAAGAAAAGAGGCATTACTCGTAAAGCGCAAAAAATCGCAATTTCAAATATATTGCCAATAACTTGTTGTGTTTAAGGCCTTGGAAGAATTATTTTGACTTGAAAAAGTCAAAATAATTGAAAGGAGAAAGAAGGTTCGGGACAGAAGGGCCAATTCCACCTAAGTCCGAATTGGTGGCTGAGTTCAGCTGGTGCGACGCTCTTGCTGGCGGCCGGGACTAGCTACGGCAGGGTGGGGGGGTACTTGCTTAAACTCAGGCCATTAAACCCTAGGCCTGTACAACAAAAATTGTAAGCGCCGACTTATCCAAGGGTAGGTAAAAATTGGGATTATTTTCCCAATTGGTCGTGAAAGACCAAGAAGCGGTTGGATGGCGCGGCTCCGCGATTTGTCAGGGCGCTCTGGTGTTAATAGCGCCCTGCTCTGCCCACCCTACCTCAGCCACGACTGTCCTGAAAACATTTTTCGCGTCGTGGCCCCTTGTTGAGGTTCGGGGCTAAGGAGCTAGACGCTCGGGTTCATTTTACAGAGGCTCTTTCTAGCCTTGAATCATTGTGTAACGTAATCAACAAAATATTCCGGCCCAAACAAGATTCGGAAACATAACAAGCTGAAAACAGGGGAAATGCAAGAACAAAAAAATAGATTTATATAAAAAAAACAAAATATTAACAGCACTCACCCCATTTTTTTTATGTTGAATCTCCGGTTTCGTTTTTAGAAAAAATTGCTCTTTGGTTTTTATTTTTTTTTTTTCCTAATACATTTATCTATATTACCTTATCCTTTCTTACCTATGTATATGTGTATAACCTAATTCATTTCTCTTAGCTTCTCTTTTCTTTCTTATGTATATTTTTATAACCTAATTCATTTTTCTTAGCTTCTCTTTTCTTTCTTATGTATATTTTTATAACCTAATTCATTTCTCTTAGCTTCTCTTTTCTTTCTTATGTATATTTTTATAACCTAATTCATTTTTCTTAGCTTCTCTTTTCTTTCTTATGTATATTTTTATAACCTAATTCATTTCTCTTAGCTTCTCTTTTCTTTCTTATGTATATTTTTATAACCTAATTCATTTTTCTTAGCTTCTCTTTTCTTTCTTATGTATATTTTTATAACCTAATTCATTTTTCTTAGCTTCTCTTTTCTTTCTTATGTATATTTTTATAATTTTATATCAGGTTTGTCCAGCTTTAATTCATGGTTTCAACTTTCGAAATAATTGTGCCCGAACACGCGTTATAAAAAAATCAAGCGTCTATCATTTTTTTTTTTTTTTTTTTTTCATTTGGTGTTTATAAGGCGGTGCCCCATGCGAACAAATTTCCAAGATTTGTCAGGTTATGTATGCTTTTATATTTTTGATCTCTCTTGATCAATTATCACTTTCGAAACGCGTTGACCAGCTGATTGGCATTGCCACTAATACGACATGTGAAAACCTGTCCGTGATCGGTGGCGTAATCGCATAAAGAAACACCACAAAAAAACTGCACAATCACACAATCCCTTGGAACGGTTTCGTTAAAACCCCAGAGCGGTAGACACGGATGCAAACAAAATTTGCCAATTTTAGACGGAGCGGAGAACGGACAGACGGGTCTTTTGTTTCGATTTCTAATTAAAAACGAAAAATAGTCGCGATAAACGGACCGGACAAAAGAATCACTTGACTTCGCCAAGACGCCACAGAAACGACACGATTCACGCCGTTGTTGTCTTCAAATCACCAAATTACTTTTTCTCATTCGATTCCGCGATTCGATTATTTTGCCGTCGTCGTTGTCGCCGTATTGTTCCACTCGCGCCCGCTTTCCAACCAACCAAAAAAACTCGTGCCGCACTCCAGCCGGCATCTATATGCTCGCGGTGCCTTTCCCGTTGCCAAGCCGGTTTCGTTTTGTTCGTTCCAGTGCTTACAAGTGCGTTCGGTACTTTATTAAGTATCGAAAGCACCTGCAAGCACCGGAAACGAAATTCCGGCGGCACTCAACAAACTCATTATTTATTGTTGTTATTAGATTTTTTGTGGTAAGCTACCACAGAATCTATTAGGATTAGGAGTCCAACACAATCTTATGATGAACTGGCTTCTCCAGTGAAGTTTCTTTCCAAATTTGTCATATCCTCAGGGATGGCGGTTAGTCCACAGTCGGGGACTTCGTGTTGGAGTTTCACTCCACTGACACCGGAAAGAATAACTAACTTCTAATCATAATAGCTTCTGTGGAAGCTTACCACGAAAAATCTAATAACAACAAATATTGGTTAAAAAATAAGTTGCGGTGGATGGGATTTGTTTCTCTTCGTAGATCAGATTCAAGGTTACAACCAATGTAAATTTCACAGCCATTAAACGCTGACCATATCCAAGGTTACAACCAGAGTATAGCTGAAATCAAGAGAAAAAAGCTTCTCAAATACACGCCTTTAGTCTAAGGTAGAGGACGCCCTTCTTGACCATTATACTCTTCTCGGTAATAAATTTGGAATGCGATGTGGCTATATAGAATTTACCTCAGCGATCCCACCAGCTGTCAAGGTGTTTCGGTTAGTAGGCAAGAATACACCTTCTGAATACACATCCGATGACGAAACAGCTCCTTCGGACCTAGTCCAACACAATCTTATGATGAATTGGCTTCTCCAGTGAAGTTTCTTTCCAAATTTGTCATATCCTCAGGGATGGGCGGTTAGTCCACAGTCGGGGACTCCGTGTTGGAGTTTCACTCCACTGACACCGGAAAGAATAACTAACTCCTAATCATTATTTATTATTTAATTTATATTTTTAATTTGGAAGAGGTCAAATTGGGTCAAAATTTTTGATGGCTTACAGAAAGTCAAAGTTTTAGATAAATCGTATCGTTTTAAGGTTGTTTAGCCTAATGAGTTATTTTCAAGAATAGCGACATAAATATGAAGCAGTTTTAATCAAACACATATATGATATACTCACTTGTCTCTTTATTTTCCATTTTACACAAATTAATTACTATTTCTCACACAATTCGAGAAACCCTCACCTAAACTTGACCAAGAACTACTGAACTCGTAAGCTTATTTGTAGAAAAAATTGGTTCGATTGACTTTGGCGCACAGATGTGTAACGGTGCTATCTGTTTAGCACAAAAAAAGTCACGCGTCCTTGTTTTGAAGCATTTCCAATTAAAAAACAACAACAACAAAAGTTCAAATTCAAATTCATATTTATTTCCAATAATTTAAATTACTCTTAAACGTTAACATTTCTTTAAGTGGTCAGGCTGTCGCCTCTTCAGCTGTTGGTTACATTGGTTTAGCATGTGCTGGTAATATAGTTCTTGGTATTAATTTTTTAGGAAAGTGGAAAGCAAAAACCTTATGAATAAACTAAACCTATGACTAAAGTAAAACTAAAACTTAATAGTAACTTAATGCTACCTTAAAACTAAATTTAATTTATAAAGTATATATATGCGTATATGAACATATACATATATGAGCATATATGCATATATACATATATATATACATATATATATATATATATATATATATATACATACACATGCACGCACATATGATACGCAAATACAAAATATGTAATATAGCTCAGGTAGGGAATCCAGTAGTGAAAGAAAGAATCAGTGGGTTCTCAGAAAGTGTGCATTTGGCTTTAAATGTAGCTTCGAACTTGCTTGCGATATCATTTAGTCTGTTCTTTTTGCATGAAATTTCTGCACTTTTTTGCACTCGATTTTCTAAACAGCCTTTGACGTCAAATCAATGACACAAACCGTAACCCCCGGAATACTAACACAAGCCGTGAAGCAGAAAGTTGTGAATGTGTGCTAGCAGTCCGAACGGTTGCGCACATCGTCAGATTTTGGTGGGAAATAATTATTCGCCGGGACAGAGTTAGAATTAGCATTGCTAAAATTGGGTTACTAAACATCAAAAGGTGAGTAAATTTAAATACAGTAAGTCCAAGTTATGCAAATTATGTTCAAAATCTTTATTTTACAGGATTCTTGCGACTAGGATGAAAGGCAATTCTTGGCGATGAACATCTTAGAAATTGACCTCGATAGAACAAACTCGGTAATTTAAATAAAATATTTTGTGAATGGATAAATTGCCTTTAATTTTAGGATAGTGTCCAGAATTATCAGCGCCAAAGGACACCATCAATTTTCGTGAATGGAACAACGTTGGACAACATTTACAGTGAACATGGTGTTCTAGGCAATTTTAATTTATAGCTATTATTTTAAACGCGGAAGTTTTAAGCGTAGGGTTTTTAACTGTGTGTAGTTCCAATTTTTCTAAATTCAGTAAAAGTTATTTTAATATGCCTGACCGTTGCTGTGTTCCCGGATGCGTGAGTAATTCGGTTTCAGTTTTTTCATTTCCCCGCGACGCGAATTGTCATAAATTATGGGTAAATGCCATTCCACGAAAAAATTGGATAGCAACAAAGGCTACTGTTGTTTGTGCTAAGCATTTTCTTACGAAAGACGTAATTCAAACTTCTTCAATTGTTATGTTTTTGATATTATTTAAGTGTTTTTTATGATCAAAGAATTTGATATACAAAGTATTTGTTATTGTTAAATTGAAAATATTTATTTTTATTTATTTACTTTATTTTGTTATTATACTTTTATTATTTTATATAATATTTTAACGCAATTGTTAGTTTGAATTATATTATTAATTTTGTGCCTTGTGTCTTGTTTCTTATATTATTTTATTAAATTACTATTACACCAACTTTTATTTTTTTATTAAATTTTTTTTAACATCACCAGATGTATTTTATTTAATAAATATTATTCATGAATTAAAAGTAAAAAGTTAGTTCTTTCCTTCAAATGAAGTCCTGATATCCCTGCAGGAAAAACAGGCATAATTCAGTAGATCTAGTAAGCACGGTGCCCTTCTTAAACCAGGCCTTAAGACTTTTCCCACAGAGATCCAGCAAAACAACAAATGACAGGACAGGCAAAAACATTTTTCGGGCAACTTAAAAAGCACACAAAAAAGACACGAACACAAAATACGGTAATTGACGTTTTTTCCGGTAACGCGGTTTACGATACGAATTCTAAAATATACAAATATCTAACTAAAATGCGCGTAGTGTTTACATCCAACACCAAAAAATGACAACCGTCGCCATTTTTCAATCAGCCGGACGGTCGACTAATGGCTTTGAATGTGTTGGTCACAAATTCAACTTCATGGCTTTTATAAGCATTCCGGGGGTTACGCACAAACTCAACCTCATATAGTGTTCTTGTTCCTTCCCTTTTACACTTTCCTGCACTAGCTCGAGAGCCAGTGGAAAAAGTGTAGAAAGTGTACACTGAAACCGACAAAAAGAACAGACTAATTTATTAGTGGTGCAGCAAGCGCGTGTAGTTCACGTGTTGAGAAGTACCAGGGCTTTTTCAAAATTATCTTGAGGCACTTATTTTGAATGATTTGCAGACGTTTTTTGTGAACATCAGCGCAGGACACATGACGGATTTATAGATCAGTAGCTTGTTCCTTGTGGAAAGAGCGGAATTTCGACAGATAAGTGGATACAAAATTCTAATGCTTTTTAATGTTTTGGAACAAGACTCAGTTATATGGTCGCAAAATGTTAATTTTTTGTCTAGTATGACTCCCAGGTATTTTAGGCTGTGTTCCCAATTAATATTTACTCCTAGTATAGTGTTGGGCTAAGGCATGAGCCTTGAAGTACACCTGCAGGAATGCGATAGCTCTTAGACATTGTTGAACCAATTTTTGTTGTAAACAACCTGTTAGTGAGAAAGGAGCATATAAGGTTGACGAGATAGGCTGGAAAGGAGTATATTATTAGTTTGTATATCAGACCGTCATGCCAAACTGTGTCGAATGCTTTTTCGATGTCTAAAGTGATCATACCGATAGAGTTTTTTTCCTTATGGGAAGTTTTAATGCCGTGCGTTACTCTAAAAAGCTGATGGTTAGTAGAGTGGTTAGCGCGAAAACCAAATTGGTGATGTGGGATGATTTGGTTATTCTCGATATGTTCAGTAAGGCGGCTAAGAACGATTCTTTCGAACAGTTTTGCCATAGAGCTCAGGAGGCTTATTGGTCTGTAATTGCTTGGGATTGTCGGATCTTTTCCTGGTTTGGGAAGGGGAACTATAACCGCAGCTTTCCATTTTTCAGGGAAATATCCTAGTTTTAAGCATGCGTTGAAAATCGCGTTTAGGTAGATAATTCCTTTCTTCGGTAAGTTTTTTAGGAGAATGTTAGGGATTTGGTCGTACCCAGGGCTTTTCCTGTTATTTAGCCTTTTCTGGTGTCGTTTGATTTCTTTGGGCTTGCATAGAACAACAGCCGCTAATTGCGAATCGGTAGTTAGTGTGATACCTGCTTCGACAAGCTTGGCGATTTCTAGGTTACTCATGTTGTCATTCAGCTTGTGAGCAGAGAGAAATGTTTGTGCCAGAATTTCGTATTTTTCAGAATTAGTTGAGCTAGTGCCGTTGTCGGTAGAGAGATCTGGTATGGCGCATGTTTTCCTTTTGAAGAACTTATTAAGTTTCCAGAGTTTTTGGGCTCCGTAGTCTATTTCCGAGAGCATCTTGCTCCAACGAGTTTTTAGCTTCGCGGATTTCGCCGTCAATTCTCTTTTGCAAGCAATTGATCTTTTGCTTTAGTTGTGGGTTGCGGGTTCTTTGCCATAGCCGTCGTGTGACATTACGAATACGTATAAGTTCTTTCGTTGAGGGGTTTATTGCGAAACTATTTTCTTTGACAAATAATTTTGGCGAACAATTGTTGGCAGCATCTAAAATAATTTGTGTGATAGTTGTGACCATGTCGCCAACTTTTGAAGGGGTGACTGATGCTAAGTTTAAGTTGTCAAGTGATCGTGCTATTGCAAGGTGGAATTTGCGCCAATTGGTTTTAAAACAGTTAAGTCTTTGTGAGATATTTTCAGTTGAGCTAATTTGGTCTATTATTGTAAAGAAAACTGGGAGGTGCGGCGAGGACAGCTCTTGCAGTGTTGTTGGCTGTGAGATCTGGACTCTATTGTTAAGAAAGACGTCTAAAGTTGAACCTTTGCCTTGAGGAGAGTAAAATGTGTGGTCTGTAGGTGGGTGGACATTAAAGTGCGATCGGTTCAGTAGGGTGAATAGGGGCTTACCTGCTCTATTAGCTCTACTGCAGTTCCAGTGACGATGTTTGGCATTTAAATCGCCGCATATGATAAACTTGGAGTTCTGTCGTGATGGCAGCATGAGATCGTTTTGGAAGTCTTTAAGCATGTCCGCATTTACCTTGGTTCCTGGAAAGTATACCGCCGTAACAGTAACATCGCAAGCGTCTAATTTAATCGAAATGTTTTCGATAACTTTGGTTTTAATAGGTGGGATAGTAGCATGTTTAAGCTTTTTGTTAATTAAAATGGCAACACCTCCTCCCATCTGATTCTCTCTGTCTTGTCTGTAGATTCTGTATTTTTGATTTGTAAATTTATCGCAAGATTTGAGCCATGTTTCTGTAACTATAACTAATGGTGATTTCTTTTCTGCAAAAAAATGTGACCTGTTTCTGCCCTTAATTTTTGTTCTAGCAGTTCCGCTGTTCTATTCTCAAATTTTATTTTGACCTGCTAGAAAAAGGGGTTTGAGTCCGTGGCTAAAATTGACCTGAAAACTCTTGCCCCGAAAATTTCGGCGGTGCAACTCCTTTAACCTCAAATGTGCGTAAGAAACGATGAAAATAAGAAAAAAATATCCTACGACAACAGCGGCAAACGATTTAAAAGCATAAATTAAACTGTCCAACGGGTCATACGGTATTTAGAAATCATACGGAGTGTAGTGAAAATTTATTTCAATTTTAATAATAGCTTTTTGACCTGAAAGCGTTCTATTGTAAATTGACCTGTCGGACGGAACTGTCAAAAAAGAGGGCAGAACTGCAATAATTTTGCATCTTTACAGGTCACATTTTTTTTCAGAAAAGAAATCACCATTAGGCTCTGTTGTTGATGGTACCATGGCGAAACTGGTTGACACGAATTGTAGTAGTTGCTGGCGCAGGTTTGATGAGCTGTTCCGTACGGGTTCGTTCAGTTCTTCCTCTACTCAATCTTGTACGCAAGTTAACATAGTTGGTTCTGCTAGAACAGTTCACGTCGTTGGCGAGATGATTTTGGCCGCAGTTAGCACATTTGATTTCCGTTTCGACAGTGGCTTCGCAGGTATTGTGGTTGTGCTCATTGCCGCAAATTAGGCATTTGGGTTTGACGTTGCAGAATGAGGATCCATGGCCAAATGCCTGGCAGTTTCGGCATTGGGTAGGTCCGTGACTACGTTTGCGTTGGTGGTTCCATTTTACCATAGTATGCATTATGACTGGTGCATTTTTGCGCAAGTCGGCGAGTTTGGTTGTGTTTTTTTTTAAATACACGACATAGATAGTATGATCAGCGTGATGTTTGTTTTTGGGGTTGAACGATTTGACGTCAGTAACTTTGTAGTCGAGGTCTTTCAAATGTTTTTTCAAATCATTAGGTTCCATCTGGTGTAGGCCAGTTAGAACAAATTTGGCTGGTACATCCTCTTTTGCAGGGTGAGTAAAAAATTCTACTTTTTTATCAACTAGGTACTCGCATAGCTTGGAGTAACTGCTGTTGCTTTTCACAGTGACGCCTATACCGATGGACATGAGCTTGATTACGCGATCTTCAATTTTGAGGTTATCGAGCATGGCATCAACACTTATGCGCGGTAGTGGCTTTATCGTTATTGACGGAAGATTTGTTTTTGGGGGAACTGTAACATTGTCGTCACTGAGCGGCACGTCGTGCGTACCGATTTTCACTGTTACTGGAAAGTTTTCTGAGTTTTAATTTGTCGCGGAGTTTTTCGGGGGAACCTTCAGCGCCCCTCTTATTCTTCGACATTTCCTGAGTTTTTCGCACTTTCTCGGTTTGTATGTTGCACTTTCACTTTCACTTTCACTCAAACTAAGCCTCGGATAACCGGTATATAAGAATGCCAGCTAAACTAGAAGACGCATCCGTACTCTTTGAGTTCTAGACTGCGACTCGACAACAAAAGTAAAACGGCACATTGATTTTTATCACTTTTGCACAGTCATTTGTCATTTGACCTATAGTGCACCGCTGTAAAGTAATGGTAGTGATTAAAAAAACGCCATCTAGTGGGGAAACCGGTCTCGCCGTTATTATTTGTGTTGGCACTGACTGAGGAGTATTCTTGGGTTTAAGGTATTCATATTAGACATCGCCCATTAACGAACTTATCCTTACTTTTTCCATTTTACAGATGGTGACCAAATTTCAACTTCCTCGGCCAACGCATTCTTGAGTTATTGTACAAACAGGCAAACGGACAGTAAACGGATTTGGGGTTTTTGGCAACAACTGAACACAAAATAATATATAACTTTTTTTCGTCCGAGGCTCGGTTCTATACGTTACAAACTTTTCGGGCTGGATTAAACTTATAATACCTTACATGATTTCATTAAGGCCGCGGTCCGAATTACGCTTACGGTGCTTACATTACCAACAGTGCTTACAGTCGGTCCGAATTGTATGCGCGCTTACAACGCATATAATTCGGACCGATCGTATGCACACAAATGTCAGTTGTGTCAGTAATTTTAAAATGAGTTTTGAAAAAGTGTTTTTAGTAGAAACGGTAATGGAAATGTGTGACAGTAATAGCGATCTGGAGATGATATCTGGCTCCTCATCTTCATCTTCTTCAACAATATTGTTATAACTCATTTTCTTCAATATCGCGAATAAATTTTAGTGTTTTTAAATTTTTAACGGTCAATGTGACAGATTGCAAAGACGTACACACAGTGCATATGCTCGAAACCGTGAGTAGTGTAAGCGCCAGAAAATTTCCCCTCCATGCAAATTGTATGCGCTGTGAGCGTAATTCGGACCGAGTGTGAGCGCGCTAAAAGCGCAGAAAGCGTAATTCGGACCGCGGCCTAAGAGTATAAAAATCAAACAAGTACCGAGTTTGCGAAAAAAATAAAAGTGACGTAAGTGTTATGGTTACTAATGCCCATAGTGCGACTCAGTAATCATAAATAAAATAAAAAAACATTTTAAAAAATGTAAAAAAAGGTGTCGGGTCTAACAAAAAGTAATGATATTCGCAGAGTCGGCTTTCTTTCTATTAAATATTTCCACTTACGTTTGTATTTAAATTTGTGATATTCATTTTCTCTAGAAACTCGAGAATCGCTCGTCGTATGGCAACATGATGATGTGCAAAGTTTACTTTTTGGTTGCTTTTAATCTGGAAAATTTGGAGGGTGATATTTCTCCGAGCGATTGTCGGGTTTCTTGAGAAAATAAATACCACAGATTTGTATACAAACGTAAGTGGAAATGTTTAATAGAAAGAAAACCGACTCTTTTTTTTGATATCATTTCTTTTTGTTGCCCTTTTAACTACTGCGATTAAGGGCTTATGCGGGTCTAGACACTTAAAAAAGATAATTTTTTTGAAAAAACAGAATAAACATAGAAATAGAAAACATAGAATAGTACATCATGTCAGGAATATTGTCTCAAAATTTCAAGTCGATCAAAGCAAAACTGTAGGAGTGAGAGAGATTTAAAGCGCCTTGTACCTATTAAACATATTGTTATGATATGGCAATGACAAGCCAGATTTGGCAATGCCTCAACTGGTCGAATACAGATCTGGCAATGCCAAATCTGACAGAGTAGAACAGGCAAAGTCAGGAGGCCAACTTGTCAAGCAGACTAAGTAAAACTTTATAATAAAACATATCGATGTAAATAAAGGCCTTTTAATAAAAGAATAATAAAAAACAACATGGTGTCAGATGTGGGGTGCTAAAATAAAATAATATAGTAAAACGTCAACGTATTAAGTGAAGATGAACGTGAATGCAAAGTCATCGACGTCGACAGCAAACCAGGGGGCCACAAGTTTCAGTCTCAGCCCGATGAATTTCGAGCAATCCAATTTGTCGGCTGAATGGAAAAACTTTATCATCAAATTCAAAATATTTATTCGGGCAAGCGGCCTAGAAGACGCCAAGGATAACCGAAAAGTGGCACTCTTCCTTCACCACATGGGACTTCGGTCATTGGAAATATTTCAGTCATTCAATTTGGACCTTGACACCGTAAGTTTTGTGAATTTAGAAAAAAAATTCGAGTTCTACTTTGTTCCAAAGAGCAATATTGCTTGGGAACGACATAAATTCTTCACGAAACATCAAAGCAATGAAGAGAGCATTGAACAATACTGTACGATTCTTAAAAATCTAAGCTTATCTTGCGATTTCGGCGAACTACGAGAAGAATTGGTCAGAGACATTTTCATTTGCGGCTTAAGCAACTCTCACATAAAAATAAAAGAAAGGTTGCTCAACGAAGGATCCATTCCATTGGATAAGGCATATGAAATAGCCAAAACAATGGATCTGACCAATGCACAATCAAAGGAAATTTCTTTCCAATCTTCGCCCTCGTCTACCGAACACACGTTAATCGGTGCACTATCATCAAACAACAAAAACTCGTCGTCGGCATATAATCGTCGAACGCAGCCGCCGCAGGAATCAAATCAGAACACTTCAAAATACTGTGACAAATGTGGTCAAGTTCATCGTTACCCAGTGGCGTGGCGTGGCAATTTAACTTGGGGAAGCAATTAGTTAATATCAAAAATTTACTACAATATTCATATGCTTTCTAAAAATTTACAGCGTATTAATTAAACCCCTCTCGTTAGCTACTTTTAACATTACTAATGTAAAAGCACCCAGGAATCACGAACGGGGACGTGAGAGTAGGTATACTGCCCTATATCAGCATTTTAATTCCCATGCTACCAATATATAATAATATACTTTTTAAATAAATAATTGTAAAAATTATATATTGGTAGACTTATCAAAAAAGCAAAGCTAAGTATATCAATAAAGCATATTTGAATATAACTTATAATATATAACTATAGAATAAAGCCGAAAAAAATTGAAAAATAAATATATATTAACAGGTAAAGAAAGTAATCATATTCTAAACATCACCAATAAAATAAAAAATCTAATAACAATAAAAATTAAAAATAGTTCAACATATTACCACACATATCTACCCAACAATAATATCTACATAAAAAATCACAGTTAGGAAATAAAATAAAAATGAACAATATATTATCACATAACGAAAGTAATCATATTCTATAAATTAAAAAAACAACAAAAAAACACTAAAAAATTAAAAATAATTCAACTATTTACCACACATACCCAACAACATAAACATTAAACATTATATATATTATTATAACTCAAAATAAATAACAAAATTCGCACATACTACTGTTTATAATTTAATTCTATACGTCTTCCTTTTTTTGCAAACTCATCTATAACATCGGAGTAAAAACTTTGTTCACACAAACATGATTTAAGAAAAACCTTTTCAATGGACATTATTGCCAAGTCGCTAAGCCGTTGTTCACCTGTACAGTTCCTAAGATACGTTTTAATTCTTTTTAAACAAGAAAAACTACGCTCTGCAGACGCACTGGTTACCGGTAATGTTAAAACCAAACATATTTATTTATAAAACTGAGTGAAGCTATCTTTTAATTTATTGTTAATGACATAGTTAAAAATTTCTTGAAAAGATTTTCCTTGCTAGTCAGAATCTGAATAAAGCACAATGAGTTCAGTCTTTAATGAAATAGGGTCAAATAAATCAGCATAAGTTTTAGTTAAATTAAGTAAAAGATTGTCTGGAAATGTTTTTAAGTATTGATTAAATTTAGAAGAATCTAAAAGGTTTAAAAATGTGAAACTGGCTAGGGATGAACATTTTGAATTTATTTCTGCTGTAATATTATCTATAATTTCGACATAAATACGTGTAAAGAATAGTTCAAAATTTTCATTACTGTCAACCAGGCACCTTGCTTTTTTCCGACGTTGTGGTATTTCGCAAATAGATGAGGTTTGGGTCCAAATTTCGGTGAAACTATTTCTTAATAATTGAAGTTAATTTTTAAATTCGTTAATTTTTTGAATGCAGTACGTTATATCAGTTTGTTTACATTGAAATATATCGAAAAGTACGTCGGTTTGTGGAAAAATGTTTGAAAAAATATTGAGCTGAAAAACAAACTGAAAATCTGTAAGTAAAACAAGAAGTCCCCTTAAACTATTAACAGTCTCGCCGTCCCACTTTCCACTCTCATTTTCAATGATATATTCAAAGAGTTCTTTCAATTGATCTAAGTTATTAAAAAATGGTTAAAACTAATCGACCATTAAAAGTCCAACGTGTTGGAGCTAATTTTGGGAGTCTTTTTTTGAGGAATAAATCTAGTGCAACTGTTCTCTTTGTTGAGTGATTAAAAAATGTTGGAAAACAAGTAATAGATTGAAAAAAAATTCGACATTCACGTATTTTATCGCATGATTTAGATAAAACTAAATTTAACCGGTGAGCGAAGCAATGAATAAATATTGCGTTTTTATACACATCCTTTACACGTGTTTGTAAGCCAGTTATATTGCCAGACATTACCGCAGCTCCGTCATAGCTTTGACAAATAAGTTTATTACCGCAATTAAATTTTTGAACAATATCCAAGACATGGTTCAATAAACGTCTGATCATCGTTTGATCATAAGTTTATTACCGCAATTAAATTTTTGAACAATATCCAAGACATGGTTCAATAAACGTCTGATCATCGGAAATATCTGTAAAAGCTATGAAAGTTTCCTTAACTATTCCGGAAGAAGTAATGTAGCGAAAGGTTGTTGAGAGTTGAGAACGACATGAAACATCAGTTGTTTCATCTAATATTATTGCAATAAACTTAGTGTCCTGAATTTCATTGTAAATCTGTTTTAATAAAATTTTAGAAATGCTACTAATGAGATCATTTTGAATATAATTTGATATTCCGGAAAAAACAGTTGCTTGCTCTAAGTGAGCTCGCAAGTCTAGATTATATTTAGCTAAAAGATTTAAAAGTTCAACGTAATTTCCTCTGTTGCAAGAATTGACATTTTCATTGTGACCACGGAATGCCTGTTCTTGACATCCTAAGTGACACACAACGTCTATTAACATTTTAATAATATCTCTATTTTTTGTAACTTTTTCATTGTGCAATATTACAGACGACCTATGTTGGCTACTTAATAGCTCTTCAATTCTAGGACCGGAACCGAACTTGGAAAGAAGAAGGACTGATTTTAAATGATCAACGCTTTTCGTACCATGCCTGTCCACTGCTTTATGCAAATTATTTAAATCACAAAACCGGTAGTTCGCCAAACATTTGAATCATTTGAAAATAACAGGCATGGCCAACAAAATAATTTTTGCTTGGTCTTACAACCGGTAATCCATTTCGTATCTTGATAAATTTTAACATTAAAATACCTAGTACATGTTTTTGTATTGGAAACAATTTCCAAAATCGGTTTCGGTCGACCCTTTTCGATAATATCTTTTTTTTCTGCGAAAGATCGAGATCCAAAAGACAATCGAAAAAGATCATCAATAATGCTAAATTGATCCATGCTACTTTAAAAACAAATAAAAATACCTGAAGCACTACACCAGCAAAAAGCATGCCAATCGGCCTACACCTACGATAAAGCACTGCACTAAAGCACTACGCTAGAGCAAATGAGTTTGAAATGTAACGGCTCATTCAATTCCTTATGACGTATATGGCGGCTTGAAGCAGTATTACCAACTCTCACTTGTTTTTTTTTAGTTTTCCGTAAAAAATTTTCTATTAAAAATAAATTATTGAAATATGCGTAAATACTAAAATTTAAATTTAGTCTCTTACTAATATACTAATATACACTAATTCTAAGCGTAATTACTTCTTTTAGAATCTACCAACAACAATTTTTACCGTCGACGTCGATATACAATATTTCATTCAAATCGGAACTTTATCCATAATTCTATTCACATCCTATCTGGTAACCCTCGTGACACTTCCCCTTTTCATAAATTCTTATAGGACATGCGCAGAGCAACACAGCAACATTCTCCAACCGTACGGAATGGAATGCGGCTGAGTGGCAGAGAAGAATTTGGAAGCACATAACACAATGCATCTCCTCCAGCGAGTAGGTTTTTTTTTTTTTAAAGACTTCACAGTGGCTTCAGTACGGAAAGAAGTAAAAGCCCGTACAAGCAGAATTTGAAATGCTTCCGTGAAGGTTTCTTCTTGGTTTCTGTTCGTTTCCTTTTCGGAGTGCTGCCAACTCGGCTGTGCGAGATATTCGCGTTCAGTTTCTTGGGAAATTTTATTTAGACTGTGCTGAAGAAATGGGGAATTCTTCTCCGACTTTTTTAGTTGGAAGGAGTTGTCCATTTTGCACTCAGGGATTAACTCAATTATTATTATATAAAATTCTTAAGACATGTATTTTTCGCAACTATTTTGCGTGATTTGGAAAAAACATTTTAAGTATTTTTTAGTCAAATGTAAGGGAAGCAATGCTTCCCTTGCTTCCATGGACGCCACGCCACTGTCGTTACCGGTGTCCAGCCTGGCATGCCGTTTGCAGAAAATGTAATCGTAAGGGTCATTTCGCCAAATGTTGTAAATCGTCGTCGGTAAACGCAATTGCTGACGAAACAAATGAATCGGATGAAACAGTTGCAGAGCAGAACTTGTTTATCGGCACATTACAATACATCAATAACTTAAGCCTAAATAGGAACTCATGGATAATCAACTTAAAAATTAACAATTGCATCGTTTCAGTACAGTTGGATACAGGTGCACAAGCCAATGTATTACCTATTAATAAATTTAAGGAAATTGGATTAAATGCGAAATTAATTGAAAAATCTAATGTCAGTCTGTTTACATTTACAAAAGACAGCATTCAAGTTTTAGGAAAATGTACACTAGAATGTAGGTATTTGCGCAAAAATTACTTAATCGATTTCTTTATCTTAAATTTTGAGTGTCAAAGAGTATTGGGACTGTTCACCTGTGTCAAACTGAACTTGATCAACAGAAGCAGCAATCATGATATAAAAGGTATAATGAATTTAAAGCCAAATGACTTAATATTAAAAAAATTTATTTCACAGAATTATAAAAATATTTTTGATGGGATTGGTCAACTAAGGAATGAATGTAATCTTACCTTAAAAGCAGACATCAAACCAATTATTAATCCGCCTCGAGTCGTACCATTCAAATTAATGTCCGACCTTAAAAAGGAGTTAGCAAGGTTAGTTAAACTTGAGATAATCACTAGTGGAGGAACCTACTGAATGGGTCAATTCGATAGTTCTAGTTAAAAAACCCAATGGCAGTCTTCGATTATGCTTAGATCCCCGAAATTTAAATAAGGCAATTCTTAGGTCACAATTTCAATTTCCTTTCATAGACGACGTCAAGGGTCAATTGGCAGGCGCTAAATATTTTTCGTGTTTAGACGCGACGTCCGGATTCTGGGCAATACCACTAAACGAAGCTTTGTCTAGATTATGTACTTTTATAACACCCTATGGTCGGTACAGATTTTTACGTCTTCCATTCGGAATTAATGCGGCTCCAGAAATTTTTCACGCCGAAATGATAAATAACTTTAGCGATATCCCAGGTCTTATTATATATATTGACGATTTTTTAATATATGGCTCCACGATAGACGAGCACAACGATCGCTTAAAATTAGTCCTTTAAAGAGCAAGTGCTATCGGCCTTAAATTCAATAAAGATAAATCCGTATTCGGGGTAAACGAAATAAAATATTTAGGTCACATTTTTAACAGTGAAGGCGTCAAGCCGGACCCAAACAAAATAAGAGCCATCAATGACATGCAACCTCCTAAAACAATTACTGAATTACAGAGATTTCTGGGCATGGTTAATTACTTGGGATCCTTTATAAAGAATTTATCGATAGAAACTAATAACTTGAGGGAATTATTAAAGAAAGACGTTCTATGGCATTGGAATTCACTTCACGAGACAGAATTCAATAACCTTAAAGTACTAATTAGTCAAGCTCCAATCTTAACATATTACAATCCTAATAAACAACTGACATTATCAGTCGATGCATCACAATATGCCTTAGGTGCAGTCTTATTGCACGACACAGTCCCACTGCATACGCTTCAGCCACTCTAACTCAATGTCACCAAAACTATGCGCAAATTGAAAAAGAGCTCTTAGCCATACTTTTTGGTTGCGTAAAATTTCACAGATATGTTTATGACCAATCTATTCACGTCGAGACTGATCACAAACCCTTAGTTACATTATTTTCTAAAGCTTTGCACAAAGTTCCAGCTCGACTTCAAAGAATAATGTTAAGACTGCAGTCTTATGACCCAGTAGTTGCGTACAAACCTGGAAAAAGCATGTTTGTTGCGGATACACTGTCAAGAGCACCTCTTGCAGAAACGACATTGACTGAGATGGATGACGATATTGCTGTTCATGTGAATTTGTTGTCCACTAATTTATCAGTATCTGCATCCAAGTATCAGGAAATTCAAACAGCCACTTTAGCTGACCCGTCCTTACAAAAGGTTACAGAATATTACCAACAAGGGTGGCCAAATAATAACCGATCTACAGATATTAATGCCAGGCCTTAATATACCATTCGAGATGAAATACATGTTGTGGATGATATAGTATTTAAAGGATCTAGTATAATAATTCCCTATGCGCTAAGAAATAACATATTAAAGATAATACACGAAGGCCACTTAGGCGTGGAGAGATGCAAAAATATTACACGGGGTGTGGTTTTTTGGCCTAATATTAGCCAGGATATCACTAACTTTGTATCTCAATGCGAAACATGTGTTAGAAACCGTCCCAATAACAGAAGACAGCCATTATTATGTCACGAGACACCTAACATTCCGTGGAACAATTTGGCAGCAGATTTTTTTGAATTTGAAAATAAAAAATACTTATTAGTCGTTGATTATTATTCAAAATATTTTGAATTAGCTTTGTTGAATACAGGGGCCACGAGTGCAAGGGTAATTATTCAATTAAAATCGATCTTCGCACGACATGGTATCCCTTTAAAATTTGTAACAGATAAAGGACCACCATGGAACTCCATAGAGATGAAACGTTTTTTCAAAGAATGGGACATTCAACATATAACAACTAGTCCATACTTACCTCGCTCTAATGGGTTAGTAGAAAATATGGTGGGAAAAATAAAGAATTTGTTAAAGAAATGCTCTGAAAATAAATCGGATCCCTATATTGCTTTACTACAATTCAGAACCACTCCTAAGGGTGTTAACAATTCACCATCCCAATTATTAATGTCACGTAATTTAAGAACGAAATTACCAATTAGCGAAGAAAACCTTCGTCCATCATTAGTTTCCTATAAGGAACATAATAAGAAAGAGGTTATAAGAAAGGAAAAAATGAAGTCATATTATGATCGAGGAACAAAAAGTTTAAAGCCTTTACTGGAAGGAGAAAAAGTTTATTACAAAAAAACTCCTGATTCCAAGTGGCAACCGGGGACTGTTAAACATATCTGTGATGAGCCAAGATCGTACATACTTAAGGATGACGATAACCAAACAACATACAGGAGAAATAGAGAACATATTATTAATAGACCAATTAGTAGTACGTCTTCGTCCCCAAGTAGTAGTACCTCGGCGTCTCCCCTTTTTGAAACACCAAATGATTCTAGTGATGACGCGATAACACATCAAGATTCTCATGATCTAACTAATCACAAAACGACTCGTTCTGGGTGTCCAATTAAAGCTCCTAAAAGATTTACGTTTAGCGAATTTGATTAAAAAAAATAAATAAATAAATAAAAGTTACATTTCTTCTTTAGTTAACCGAGTAAGTATAACTTTATGTTTTGAAATACTGCTAAGCGTTTTAAATGGAGTATGTACTTTAAATAATTAATTTACACTAATACCTAATGATTTATATACTAAAATAATGTTTATAATATTGTAGTAAATGTAACAGCATAAAATTGAACAGCCTATTGAATTTCTAAATTTAATCCATTTAAATAGATAAATAAGTTACAATGAATTATGAACGTAAGCATATGTGTATTTTTTGAAAAAGTTAAAAGAAAAAAAAAAAAACTCAACTGGTCGAATACAGATCTGGCAATGCCAAATCTGACAGAGTAGAACAGGCAAAGTCAGGAGGCCAACTTGTCAAGCAGACTAAGTAAAACTTTATAATAAAACATATCGATGTAAATAAAGGCCTTTTAATAAAAGAATAATAAAAAACAACACATATCTTTGCCGGCAACCCGAACCCTGCCACCGACCATCTCAGGTATGCCTACAAACAAGCGGAAGCTCAGACCCGAGATTCCAGAATTTGACTCAGGCAGGAACAAGAGGATGAATTGGTCCTTGCAGCTGCAGCAGAACCTTCCCTTTATGGGCTTGGAATCGACGATTCCATTTATTCCATTTTCTCTGTTTTATTTCTGTTTTAAACCTTAAACGCGTTTTTCTCAAAACCACTTTTTTGAAGCCGGTAGTCAAAATTTCTCTGAATCCTTATATACCGATCGGCTTGAAATTTTACACACTGCTTTTAGACATAATAGGCTTGTGCTTGAACGAAGGATTTTTTTTCCTTCAAATACAATTCATTTTATAAGCCAAATATGGCCAAAATTTATAGAAAAAATGACATTTTTCGTAAAAAACGGTACCAAAAATTCAATTTTCAATTTTTAAAAAAATCCTTCGTTCAAGCACAAACAATATTCATATACTAACAGGAAAATTTTGGTTTTTAGATAATGAAAATGTATAGCGAGCTTTTAGAAAACTCTCATGTACACAGCATACAGATAAAGCCCCCGTGTCAGTGTGAGATCCGTACAGTAAAGGTACGTAGTTGGTGCTGGGGGTTTTGAACCCGACATGCACTTTCGACCGAACGTCCTGATGACACATTCAACGGTAAAATAATTAAAGAACCAAGTTAGGTTAAGCTTAACTCAAATCTTATAAGATAAAAAAATATAATAGAAAAAAAAACGTCATCAAATTGTTTTAATATAAATAAATAATTTTTAAATAGTAAATACATATTGTTTTTAATTTACTTATTAATTAAGTCTAGTACTAACAAGAAGTGAAAACAAAATTTTCTGTTAAATCACATACAAAATCCACTATCAGCTTTTGCTCGAACGAAAAATTTGTATACAAAATTTCGTTTCGCTTTTAATTAGTACCAGGCTTTACTGTAAAAATTCAAGTGAAAAACTTACTTACTATTTAAGGCGTCTTCCTGCCATGGACATTTTTTTGAATTAATTTTTTTTTTTTTATAAAAAACTTTGAAGTGTTACGCACATTTGATGCCATTCGCGGTATTGAAAATCGCAAAATTGCCGAAGTTACAGCTACGTTTTCTGCACGACAACCGACGAAAACTCTTACGATACAGCAAACAAGCTTACTTTCTACTCTACTCTTCTCGGAACTCGTAACACGTGTTGTGTCGTCGAGCGCACCGCATAATTTCGGCTGGAGGACGGCGGTTGCGAAAACAACCCATTGTTTTCCCACTGGGCTGTGGTCGCAGCTGCATCCTCCGATCTAGCGAAATAGGCGCTGAAATGTCGCGACGGGAGTTGCGTTGGTTTGTGTGCAACACTGAGTGCACGGAGAGCGGCGGTGAGGCCAACAAACCGCTACGGCGACAGCAAACGGATGCTGCAACGACGCTGGGGGAATTTTGAATGCCATAAATGGCCATGAAGTGGATGATTGGCGATCGAGCGGTGATCGATGAATGTGTGCGTGCCCGGATTTTCTGAGAGGTGACGAGCGAATGAGGAAGGGAGACGGTCTGAGGGAGTCTTCGGAAAAGGTTTTCTGGATGGTATCGAGCGGCTTGTTTTTGGGGGAGAGGGGGTTTGAATGTGAATTCGGGGAGTTCAGGTTCGTCTTCGTTTTTTTGTGAAAAGAATTTTTGGATACGCGATATCGAATTTTGGCTGCGGTCCGGTGGCACATGTTCGTCCGCTTCGATAATCCCGGTTCGTTCGTTTCTGATGGTTTTGTGGAAAAAAAAATGGAGGAAAAATTTGATTTTTTCGAGAGAAATGAAGTGAAGTTTGAGAAATAAAAAGAATTGAAAAGAAGAAATGAAGTGAAGTTTGATAAATTAAATTGAAAAGAAGAAATGAAGTGAAGTTTGAGAAATGAATTAAATTGAAAAGAAGAAATGAAGTGAAGTTTGAGAAATAAATTAAATTGAAAAGAAGAAATGAAGTGAAGTTTGATAAATTAAATTGAAAAGAAGAAATGAAGTGAAGTTTGAGAAATAAATTAAATTGAAAAGAAGAAATGAAGTGAAGTTTGAGAAATAAAAAGAATTGAAAAGAAGAAATGAAGTGAAGTTTGAGAAATAAAAAGAATTGAAAAGAAGAAATGAAGTGAAGTTTGAGAAATAAATTAAATTGAAAAGAAGAAATGAAGTGAAGTTTGATAAATTAAATTGAAAAGAGTGAAGAAAAAGAGTGAAGTCTAGGAAAAATTGCAAAGAATGAAGAAAAGCAGGAAATATTAGGATAAAATAAAAGAATTAGAAATAGGGCACAAAGCAGGAAATATTAGGATAAAATAAAAGAATTAGAAATAGGGCACAAAGCAGGAAATATTAGGATAAAATAAAAGAATTAGAAATAGGGCACAAAGCAGGAAATATTAGGATAAAATAAAAGAATTAGAAATAGTGCACAAAATAGGTACCATTAGGACAAAATGAAACGGAAAAGGTTGAGACAACACAGATAAATGGAGTGAGTACATATATTTTTATATTTTTTCTCTTTATTTCTTTATATATATTTTTTTATACATATTTTTTTTTTTGCTCGATTTTTTTTGTTGTTCCATGATCCATTTGACCTTTCTTTAAGCATGTTTCTTTTCGGGTTTTTTTTTGGTTTTTAGAGAGATAATGATGCAAGGCTAAAGGCCTTTATATGAAAATGAACCCGAGTGCTTAGCTCCTTAGCCCCGAACCTCAACAAGGGGCCACGACGCGAAATGTTTTAAAGGACAGTCGTGGCTGAGGTAGGGTGGGCAGAGCAGGGCGCTACTTACACCTAAGCGCCCTGACAAATCGCGAAGTCGCGCAACTCCACCGCTTCATGGTCTTTCACGACCTATTGGGAAAATAGTCCCATTTTAAATACCCTGGAGTAAGCCGACACGAAATTTTGTTGTCTAGGCCTAGGGTTTATGGTCTGAAGTCAGAACAAGAACCACCCCACACTGCCGTAGCTAGTCCCGGCCGCCAGCAAGCGTGTCGCTTCCGTTCTACTTCAGCCACCAATTCGGACGTAGGCGGAATTGGCCCATTCTGTCCCGAACCTTTCCAATCCTTCGACTATTTTGACTTTCTCAAACCAAAATAGTTTTTCCAAGGCCTGAAACGCAACACACGATATCTCGTAAAGTAGTGGGCCGATGGCTCTGAAATTTGAACACAATACTTTTAGAAGTATTATAGAAAGAGTAGCGTAGGATTTTTAAGATTGCTAAATTAGTTTTTTTTTATTGACGCTTTTCGACGTTTTTCTTAGGAAAAAATTTAATTTTTTTTCTTCGGCTCACCAAAATTTTAAAAAAAAAATCGCTACGCTACATTCTAGCTACACTACCCACGAACAAGCCTATTTTTTCTTTTCTGATGCATATTATTGAAAAAAACGATGACATCATATCCCCCTTCTTGTGACGAGGGCCTCCGGGGAAAAATGCACAGCGCCGCCATTTTTTTTTTTATTCAAAATTATGTCAAACGTTCCTCAAATTGTAATATACCTTGTGTCCAAAAATTAAAAAAAATTTCTTTTATACTTTCGAAGTTATGAATTTTTTAAAAAACACGCATTTTTCGAGCGGACATGGTAGGAAGACCCCTTAAGCCCCAGGTTACAACGGCAACGCAAGCCGTCGCAGCCTAGCTGTCAAAAAGTTGATCACAGTAGGTTTGTTCTTTTTGCCTGCACTATCTACACCTTTCACACTTTTAACACCTTTTTATGTTCTCTTTGCCGGTGTAACGGCACCGGTGGCTGTTCTTTTTGCCGAGTGTAGTGTAAAAGTGTACACTTTGCTGCACTCGATCGGGAGCTGGTGAAAGTTCTTCTTCTTTACAATCTGTCAAATTTGAAAGCTGTATGCAGGTAACATTGACTTTTTTAATTTAAGAAAATCACTGTTTTGACTGAAAACATGCAAGAATATTGAATGGCAATGAATTTTCACTGATAGAAGTGAAAAAATAAAGCAAATAAAAAAGTTCTGAATTTTAGCTGTCACTTTCATACACTAAGCTGGGGTGGAATCACGTATCTCGAAACGAGTCTTGTTTTCGAGTTTCGAGCTGATTTGGTACTACCTATCTCGTTTCGACCTGTAATGTGCTCGAAGTAAAAAAAATCGTACCAGTTTCGAGTTGTATTCGGTACTACCAATCTCGAATTTGGTTTGTTTGACAACTCGAAACGATTAAATTTTAGTCGTCAAGTGTTCAGCATTCGAGTTACACAAATTTTTTTTAATTGAGGCTAAAATTGAAGAGAATCGATTGAAGGCAGTTGGAATCGGACATGAGAAGATGATGTAAGACTTAAATTCACGAGAAAAGACATAAATAGAGAAGAAACTCTTGAGTTTGATTTATATTTTGTTCTTGTTTTTACTTTACTATTTTAATGGTTTGTAATGTGGTGAAAAGAAATAAAACATGAACACTGAAATGTGATTTTTGTTTATTATTCACTAAATAACTAGAAATTTTACTTAAAACTTATTTTGCCGACCGATTGTCGAAGCAGCGAAATATTTTTAATATTTTTCAATTCGGTAGGATTGCGAAGAAATCTGTTGGAGGGAGTGAGATAAAGCTTTCGAATTTCGTTTTGCTAACTGAAATTAATTATCTTACTCATAGCAATGCCTTTCGCCTTGGACCTTTCGCCAAATATTGACACGATAATAGTAGCGAAGTGCTCGCGACATCTTATCGTAGTTCATCGAAAGATGATTCTTTTGAATTCCCCAGAGCTTGGCTAAGCCGGGCGGATCGATGAGTTTAAAGACGCCGGTAACTTGGCACTTCCAAGCAATGTAATTGCTGTACCTTTGAGCAGGATCGTTTAGCAATTGTTGGAGGAAATCCCAAAAGTCGTCCGTCTAGAAATTTAACATAACAGTTAAGTGATACCGACAAGAGCGAATCTCGAATAAAAACTTACTTGTATTTGATTCAGGACTTTCGGGAAAGAACTCTCATTTCACGGTGTCGTGGGCACTGAAACTGAACCACCGCTGCTCTCATTCTTCGGACTATGAATGTTCGACCACGAGTTCACAACATTTGTGATTTGCTGGGGCAAACTATGTTTAAGATCCTTTAGAATAGGATGGCGAACTTGAATGCATCTGTGGCTTCACCCCCGAATAGCTGTCTTCATCCGAATCGGATTGATTACTGCTCGAGCTTGTCGCGTTATTTTGTGGAAGTCATTTTGGTTGGCTTCTTGAAAGTAACCAACCGAGCCAAATTGAAATTAAAATAATAATTAAATTAAGTCAACTTTCTGTCAGATGCCATCCTACAGAAACATTCTAGTACTTTCCTGTTTAATAATCTTGGCCATACGACTTTCAAACTCGCACCGAGATTGGTGCTACCAAAATGAACTCGAAACGAGTTTAACTAGACTCGAAACGAGAGACTCGTTTCGAGATACGTGATTCCACCCCTGTTCTTTTTGCTCGACCTGCACTCTAGACTTTGAGTGTATTTTGACGTGCAATTAAAGTGCAAGTTACACTAAAGTGCAACTTACACCGGGCAAAAAGAACAAACCTAGTGATTTTCTATTGTGATAGTCACAACGAAAGCAGCTTAGTGCAGCCATCAGAAAATGTTCGCCAACTCTTAAGCCCGAAACACAATGCACACGTTCCGTTCCGTTTCGTCACGAAAAGTGAGGTTATGTGATCCGTAAAAGTTGAATTTAGGTGAACTCGTCCGATCCGTTCCGTTACGACCATTGTGTGTATTTACATGGCCAGCCCATAAGGTCTACTTTGACAGCTGAACGTGACGGAACGTTACGTGAGCATTGTGTTTCAGGCTTTATGCTTGAGTCAGATACAAACAAAGTAGAATGCTGCAGCGCGGCGCAGCGTGACACCTCCAATAAATCATCAAGTCAGATAACTATTCACTCTCTGCGTCAGTTTAAGTTTTAAATAAATTTCAAATTTTCCAAAAACCGTTCGTATTTAAGCATATGACGTAGCGAAAAACTAAAAACAATTTTTAAACTAATCTTAATTCAGTCCGGTCAGATCAAGTCACCATTCGATGTATTAGAGATAAAAAAGGAAATAAAAAAAGTTAAAGCACGGTGCACCCAACGAGAAAAGTCATACGTTTTTATTGAGAATGAAGTTTTTTTTACATTATCTCGGGAGCTAGGAAGATATATTTCAGTAATATAACAAAAAAAAAACAATACCATAACAATTTTTAAACATAATGAAAAAAATTCTTCTTTGCAACTAAAAAACGACTCAAAAAAGTTAAGGCACGATATAGTTTTATCTGAAATTATTTAAAAATACTTTAGTTTTATTACCTTCAAAGTTTAAAAATTTGCTTACTATTAATATTTTGTGGACTTTCCTCGCATTCTTATAACTTCCTGGAGGCGTGTTTTTATCGTCGCGTAGTATGGAAGAGATGAAAAGTTATCTTCAGTATTCTTTTTTCACTTTGGTCAGGTTGACTGCGCGACCACGCAACTTGTATAGGCTAGATAGAGCCGCTCTTAGAAAAAGTAGGAGAAGGCTAAAGAAAAGCCGAGAGATTTTGATTGAAATGCACTTTTAGATTGTCAAAACACAATTAATTTTATTTAACATAATCGGTTCGCTTAAATACTAAATTTTTGCTGGTGCGACAAAATATTCTAATAAAAAAATAAGGTGATGACTTCTTACTAAATTATCTCCATACAATAGAGTTCACCTGTTGAGAAATATAATCCTGTCTGGATCATGCACAATTTATTATTTTTATGCTTGAGATAAAAAGCAAGTCATCTAGCGCATACTATGCATTGTTATAGTGCTAGATGTGCTTGTACATAATATGTGGTACTTACTGCTTGTTATCATGTTGCTACTTGTTTCGTTGTTATTGTTTTTATTCAAGTGCAACATGATTTACATATGTTGTTATGATTTAACTTTTCTTCACATATGTTATTATGTTTTTATTTTTCTTTGCAGTTTGTAGATAAGGTATTTCGATTTCAATTGAATCATTACACCTTCGGCCTTTATGAAAAAAAAAAATTGATGTTTACTGTTTTTTTTTTTTTATATATAGGTATATATACCTACATATTTAGTATACCTATTATTCATTTCTTATACTTTATTTTCGTACTTTATATTTTATATTTATACTTATATTTTCTATTTATTAGTGTTTTTTTAACCTATTATTATGTACTAATTTACTCTTATCTTTAATTTTTAACAATGAATTTACACCTTGTGTGTCTATTATTTCGTATGGTCCTTCATATGGACTATCTAATTTACGTTTATTTTCTACTCTTAAATATACATAATTACCTATAATTAATTTTATACAATTTGTTTTGTCAACATTTTGTTCTTTTCTTTTATGTTTTGCATCTATTAACAGTCTTTTTGCTGTTTCATGGGCCATTTTTAATTTAACTTTTAATTCGGATAAGTAAGTATCATAATTGTATGTTGGTGTATTATCGTGAATAGTGTCTGGTAGTGGAGCTAAATGTCCATATACTAATTCAAAAGGTGAATATTGTGTGTCTGTATGTGGTGTGTATGTGTAATATGGTATCCAAGTGTGCCATTCGTGCTGGTCGGAAAATTATAGTAAATATTCATTTTACACTTTGTGGTTACGTTCTAAAGATCCTAAACTTTCGTGGTGGTAAGGGGTTGAAGTTACATTTTGTATCTTTAAATATTTTAATATACTTTTTATTAATTCGTTTATATATTCAGTTCCGTTATCTGTTTTAATTATTTTAAAATGTCCATATCGTAATATAATTTTTTCGACTATTGCTTTTGCTATTACTTCTGCTTCTTTACTAATGACTGGGATGGCTTCTATATATTTAGAAAATTCACTTTGTGCTGTGACAATATAACGATATCCATCAGATATTCTTAATGGTCCAACTGTGTCTATAGATACTATTTCAAAACATTTATTGGGTGTATCAGTTATTACAAATTTTTCTTTGGTATGCCTTATGATTTTGTTTCATTTACAAGAATCACAATCTTGAATAAATTGTTTAACCATCTTGTTCATATTTTTCCAAACATATCTTTGTTTGAGTTTTGCAATTGTTCTTCTTATACCTGTATGTCCTCAGTATGTTGACTCATGATATTCACTGATTAATCTGGTTTGATCAGTTACTTGTTTCACTTGTAATGGGGGTGTATACAATATTGTTATTATTGGTTGCCTATTTTTGTTTAATATTTCTGCATGCTTTATATTATACGCGTTAATTAACTTTTCTTTATTTATATATTTGAATATACTATCGTACTTTGATAGGGCTAGCTTTTTTATATTTATATTATTCATTTTGGATATAAGCGTCTACAGTATCAAACATAAGTTTTGAGTAGGATTATTGCTGTATTCCACTATTATCCGGCGGCAAACGGATTTTTCTTTTATTACTTGTATATTTGGCAAATCTTTATTATTGTTTCTATTATGTGCGCGACTTTTATTTTCATTTATTTGAAATTCCAGTACTGGTACTTTTTTAACGTCTGAAATCGAAATTCCTTCCCACATGTAAATTTGATTAGGCTTATTAGTAGGTGAGGGTTTTGATTCATTAGTTACTTTGTTCTTTAATTTGTTACATTCGCTACGTGTCATTACGGTGATTGATTTTGGAATCATTTCTTTTAATATTTGCGAATCTATCCTTATTCTTGATAATGTATCTGCATTAGTGTTTATTTTTCCCTGTTTAAATATTATTTTGAAGTCGTAATCGATTAAATGAATTCTTATTCTTGTTAGTTTTGACGATGGATTTTTTGTGAAAATAGAGATACTAATGGTCTATGGTCTGTTACTACTGTGAAGGTTTTTCCAAAAATATAAGGTCTAAAATAATTTATTGCCCAATAAATGGCTAATAATTCTTTCTCAATAATTGGTTTATTTAATTCGTATTTTGTTAATGAACGGCTTGCATATGAGATTGGTAAATCTTTTCCTAAATCTCCTTGAGATAGTATGGCTCCTATGGCGTAGTCTAATGCATCCGTAGTTAATACAAATTTTCTGTTAAAATCTGGGTATTGTAATATCGGTGGGTTTGTAATGCAATGTTTTAGTTCTTCAAATAAATTTTGGCATTTTAATGTCCAATCGAATGATTTGTTTTTCTTTAGTAACTCGTTAAGAGGTTTTGCTATCTTAGCGAAGTCTTTAACAAAATGTCTGTAATAATTACAAAAAGCGACAAATCTACTGTAGTGCACGTCTCGGCACTTGTAAGCCGTAACTTTGAATTTATTAAAAAATCAATAATTTTTGTATCGATCTAGTAATCGGAAATTGACTTGAAAAACAAATGATTTTTATTTATTTTTATTTTGCAGTCGAAATATTATTTTCAATTCAAAAGGTTCTTTCAATTAATTTATCATTAATATTTAATTATATAAATAATAATTTATCATCAGCATTTAATTATATAAATAATAATTTATCAAAAATATTTAATTATATAAATAATAATTTATCATCAATATCTAATTATAAAAATAATAATTTATCATCAACATTTAATTATATAAATAATAATTTATCAAAAATATTTAGTTATATGAATATCAATTTTATAAAAGTTATTATAAACCTTTAAATAATAAATTACTAAAACAAATATACAATAACTCTTAACATTGGTGACCCCGACAATAGAACAAATCTAACGGTAATTAACACAAGAATTTAAAGAATATGGAGTACAAAGCAGCAGCAATACGCCGTTGAATGCTGAAAATCTAAAGAAGAAATTTAACGCAGAAAATAATTTGAACGCTGAAAATTTAATGAAGAAAGAATACCCTGCCGCAGAATCAAAAAGAAAGGAAATCCTACCACAAAAATAAGTTGGGGATGTTGAAAATTTCAAGAATATAGAAAAATTTTACTAAGGAAGAAAGAATAATGTTTCAAAGGAAAAAAGGAAAAAAATATTTAAGGAAGTGGAAATTATCAAAGGTAAAAAAGAAAGAAAATACTTACGGAAACGGAAGATAAGAAAAGAAAATAGTAACTAAATTTTTTTTATTAAACCATTATACGTTAACTTAAGTATCATTATGTCGTTTTTGTAATAGAAAATAATATTTACGATAATATTGAGTCATAATGCCAACCACCTTTCTTTTGGAAAGGGCGTTGAAAATTTAATTTTAATAATTAACTAATAATCTTAACTAACGTTCGCGTTTATTAACAATTTTAATACATTTTTATCAAGTTTTAATGATTGGAGATAACATCGACAGTTCATCTATTCGACCCTTTCCTAGGGGGGGGGGGGGTGAATTTTCAGCCAGATCTTGTGTATGGCTACCGTAACGCTGAATGTTATATAATAGCGAAACGGATATTTTATTTAATTACTCGACTGACAAATATACCATAGGTATACTGGTCAACCTTTTGTTAGGGTGGATGAGTTTTCTGTAACATTTTCTGATATGATTACATTAATCATACGAAAATTGGTCTCAAGGTGTCACATAGTGATTTACCAACAGTATTACTTAATAGAAGAGGATTTCTCTCAAGGTATCACATAGTGATTTACCAATGGTATTACTTAAAGAAAATTTGTCTCACAATATCACATAGTGATTTACAGCAGTATTACTGATTTAATTCAGAAATTGGAGAACTAAACAATCCAATAATATATTTAGTGAATTGAAGTTTGGGTCATCTCTAAATGATATGGTTTTTTATATATTGTATCACTTATACCATTTTTTTGATCGTAACCCATTCAATTCAACTATTTTATTGTATTTAATACAATTTAATAGATTCTTTTTTACTTAGGTCGATGTTGATAAGACCAATTTGGAACAATTGATAATAATATTTTAACACCATATGTGATTATACTTGATACATATCTATTTTCCATTTTTTTTTTTTTTTTAAACTTTCATGAAGTTTTTATTAAAAGCCTTCACTAGGAAGGGGGTATGTAGTGCACGTCTCGGCACTTGTAAGCCGTAACTTTGAATTTATTAAAAAATCAATAATTTTTGTATCGATCTAGTAATCGGAAATTGACTTGAAAAACAAATGATTTTTATTTTGCAGTCGAAATATTATTTTCAATTCAAAAGGTTCTTTCAATTAATTTATCATTAATATTTAATTATATAAATAATAATTTATCATCAGCATTTAATTATATAAATAATAATTTATCAAAAATATTTAATTTTTTATGACCGAAACTTTATTATCAAAATTGGTTATATTGCGTTTTACAAATGTTTTCTCTTCGAGCGACTTTTCCATTCTTTTCGTCTGCTTTCAAAAACCGCGTGTCTTCCTTGTTCCGTTCCTCTCCGCCAGTGGCGTCGTGCCCCTCTCACACCAAAGCTCAGTACAGTGGCGTCGTAAACTCTGGACACAGTGGCGTCGTAAACTCCGGACACAACAGCTCGGCCAATCTGATAAAACTGATCGCCTCGATCAGGAAACTCAATGCGGACATATAATTAAATAAACCAGAATAATACATAACCTCTTCTACTGTTTTTCAAATTCAAGTCAATGCAAGTTTATACAATACAAATAAATGAACTAGTACATTCAAGTTACTCTACTCTTTTCAAATTTATATCATTTCTTCGCCGTTTTCGGGCAAGTGTTGCTCATCAGAATCGCAATTATCGGACAGACTGGATCCCAAGTGGTCCGCCCAACGACGCATGTGTGCTGACTCTATTACGCCATCGTATGGTATTTGCGTTACCTGGTAATTTTCGATGTCACGTATTACATACCGGTCGTTTGGAAGTACCTTGTGCACCACGTACGGGCCCCTGAACTTTGGAACCAACTTTTTGTTTTTGCCTATGGTAGTTCAACATTCTTAATTACGACAAAATCCCCTTTGTCGAATACCTTCGCCGGTCGGTGTTTAGCACAGTGATAACTCTGACTCTTTACTTGTGACGTAGAGATTGCGACCGCTGCCCGCTCACGCAAGTCGCCCAGATCTCGCTCACGGCTTTCTAAATGCTTCTCGTCACAATATTCCCCTAACCAATCGACATCTTCGCCTCGTTGGCGAACACCAAACAATAATTCACTAGGTGTACATTTAGTAGTTTGGTGTACAGAATTATTTATGGCAAATTCCACCCGATTCAACATCCTGGTCCAATCCGCATGCTGGACTACTTCTGTCGTTTTAGCTAACATTGAAGTTAGCACGCGATTTACGCGCTCTACTTGTCCATTCGCCTGTGGCGACGCGGTTGCGACCAGTATGTGCTGGATATTTAGCTCAGACATGAAGTCCTTGAATTCGCTTGACGTAAAACACCGTCCTCGATCACTTATTACCCGTCGCGGGCGACCGTAGTATTCGAAGTACTTCTTCAATGACGCACAAACCTCGTTGGTGCCAGTGGAAACGACTGGGTATAGTTTCATGTATTTTGTAAATCCGTCCGACACCGCTAGTATGTATTTACGTTTAGAATTTACCGATGGCAGTGGTCCATAATGGTCGATGTGCAATGTATCAAACGGAATCGGAACTTTAGGAATGGGGTGTAAATTACAGTCAGTTGCCCGCGTCGGGCCGGAGTACATGATGCACTTGAGGCAGTTTTTGATAAAACGCTCTACTTTCGATTTCATCGACGGGAACCAATAGCGTAGCTTTAATTGATCAACACACTTAACAATCCCGCAGTGGGCGATACTTTCGTGCGTTTGTCTGATCACATTCTCCTCCATTTCATGTGGAACATATAGCTGTAGTTGATCGGAAAAACCCCTACGATACACCAAACCATTGTGCAACTCGAAAGGCTCATAAGCGCCTTCCTCTAGTTTCTCGCGTATTTCAGCAATCCTTTGGTTTCGATTTTGTGTGATTTGCAACTTCGTGTCGACGTCTATAACATCTTCGCCAACGTACGCCACTAGATAGCATCGACTCAACGCGTCGACATGTCCCATGCTCATTCCACTCCGGTGGACAATCTCACAATCGTATGCCCGTAATTCCATAACCCAACGGGAAATCTGTGGGTTTGGATCCCTTTTATTTAGCGTCATTACTAGCGAGTTGCAATCGGTTATTATAGGGAAAGACAGTCCGTGCAGATAGACATGAAATCGTCGCAGTGAATAAATTATCGCCAACGTCTCGAGTACAAAGCTATGCAACTTTGACTCCGTCTCTGAAGTACGTCTCGAGTAGTACGCCACAGGATGGAGCTTTCCGTCAGCCTGCCGTTGCATTAGCACTCCTCCAAAGCCTTGGGAGCTCGTGTCACAATGTAATTCAGTTTCCCGCTTCGGATTATAAATGGCCAGCACGGGAGCCAACGTCAATTTGTCACGCAATTCGTTGAACGCGCGAACGTGTTCCTCTGTCATCTGAAAGGGATGTGCCTTTTTCACCAAATCTAGCAGTGGTTTGGCAATTCTTGAAAAGTTCGGTACAAATCGTCTGAAATATGAGAAAAGTCCCAAACATGACTGGACCTCCTTTGCATTTCGCGGACGCGGATAACTTTTTATATTTTCAACGTGTCTATTACTGGGTCGTATACCACGTGAATCCACCAAATATCCGAGGTACTCTATTTCCGAGTAACCGAACCGACATTTTTTTAAATTTAATTTCAATCGATATGCACCTAATAATCGTAATACCTCTTTAAGAATTTCCATATGCATTTCTAGACCAACAGTCGCAATTATTATGTCGTCAACGTATACCACAATACTTCCTTGTTCAATCAGAGGACGCAGAACCTTCGTTATGAATCGTTGGAACACAGAAGGTGCGTTTTTCATACCAAAAGGCATTCGCACATACTCATATTGGCCCATAGGAGTAACAAAAGACGTAAATTTAATCGATTCATCAGCTACTTTTACTTGGTGGAAGCCATTTTTTAGGTCGAGGATTGAAAAAATTGTTTTGCCTTCCAAATATTCGAGGCAATCCTCTATTAATGGGAAAAAATCAACGCACAGCCTTGTTGAACCATCCCTTTTCTTGACTAAGACGATTGGGGAAGCATATGGTGATTCACTCGGCCGCACAATTCCTTGTGACTTCAAATCAACAATAATTTTCTGTACCTCTGCTTTATCGAAAGCGGACAGTCGACGCGGTGCAAAATGGAACGGAACTTCGGACGTAACTCTTACATTCATTTCATAATCATGATCGATTTCTGGGATCCCGGACAATTTCAAGTAGTTTTCTTCTATTAAACTGATCAACAAGGCCCGTTGTGATTTATTTAATCTTTCGTCAATGTCAACACCACTCGATTCGATTCCAGAGTCAATTGCAAAAACATCAGGTACCGCGGTGCACAAGGAACCTACACTATTATCAAGCGGATCAGTTACTTTAACTTCAACACAGCTATTGGGCGGGCCACTGAAAATAATACCACTGACCGAAACAGTCAAATTCTTAAATATGGTCAGGTCATGCATGCAAAAATACGATTTCGATTCGACTTGTGGTAACTGGTCGGAAATAATGTTGATAGACGACGTAATTTGTTTAGAAAGAAATTTATTATGTATTAATTGGATGCCAAACAAATCCATGAAATCACGTCCGAGTAGTAGTGGCACCGGCAGCACGTCATCAGCAATAATAAAAATTTCAATTGTACGAATTTGGTTTCGGAATTTTACTTCAATTGGCACGCGGCCATAACTAAATAACTTCATGTTGCCGATCCCCATGAAATTCGAATACGTTAACGTGTTTTGGCTGAGCTCTTCCGGGGCCACTGATCTACGGATGAAGCTAGCCGGACTACCGGTATCAAATAAAGAAAGTAACCGTTCAGGATAAGCGCGAACTTCATGACCAATTCTGAAAGCAACACTTACCCAATTAGTGGTGGCGAATACCGCCGTCCCTTCTTCAATCGTTTCGGAATTGTGCTGCTGCGAATCTTCGTCGGAAATAACTGCTACACGCCCCGGTTGACGTACTGGTCCGGAATTCGGGCAATTTTTATAGTTGTGCCCCATCAAGTTGCACTTAAAACACGAGCCAATCGGACGTCTTGGCTTCGGACAATGACGTGACAGGTGTCCCTTCTCGGAACAGTTATAGCAGAGTGTTTCGTTCGTGGTCGATTTTCGAGCAGCCGGCACCGTTCGCCTTATCGTACTAGATGCCGCGGCTGCTCTGGCGTCTTCTAGGCGGAATTGCTCGTACAACGGAATCGTGTCTCGTAACTGCGCCAGCGTATGACAGTGAGACAAAACTGAAGCCAGGGCTGAATTATTGTTGCGCACCCCAACGATTATGTGCTGTACTAGCTCCCTTTCGCTGATTCCTGAGGTGCGTTGGGATATCACCTGCATCCGCACCATGTAGTTCAGAAGGCTTGTTTTATCATCGTATTTAACGGCTCGCATCTCATTCAAAACTTCCGATATGGAAAATTCCCGGTGGAATTGTTCAATCAACGCATCGTGGAATTCTAGCCAAGTGCTCGCAACGATGGTCTGTAGCCACAATTCGGCGGAGCCACCCATCAATTTTCGTGCGGCGGCCATTCGAAATGCGTCTGTACACTGGTATGGCGCCAATTGTCGATCAAAATCGGCCAGCCATTTCTTCACCGCGTAAGTGTCGTCACCCGTAAATTTCACTATGGTGCCTTCGATTAGCGAGAACCGGCACTGCTGCGGCTGCTCCTCAACGAGCCTTGGAGTCAAAGGTTTGACCGTCGGAGTCGGAGTCGGCGTATCCAGATCCCGTTCCAAAACGTCAATCTGTTGGCGCAGCGTCAAAAGTCGATAGCGCTTTTCCTGTCGCGCTAATTCTCGGTCCAATTCTGCATCTTCATTAGCCTGAGCCAAATCAATATTCGGAAGGTTTAATTCGTTCACTGGGGTTTTCATGCCTTGCGGAATTGCTTCACCCCCCCGTTGTTCTTCATCGGAAATTTTTAGTTGATCTTCGTCGGAATCGATATCGGAAGTTCGAGGCCGTACGGAACCAAGATTTTCAGCCTCATCTGCATGCTCGGAATACAGTGTGCGTAGCTGTGACACCGTCGCTGTACGAGGAAAAGCAACATTTTTCGACTCCAGCAACCCAACCAACTGTTGTTTGGACATCTTGAGGTAGTCGCTCATATTTGATGTTTTTCGCACTTGACTCGTAATTACTTTTCTTTACGCGGTATCCCACTTCTGAGATTTTATGACCGAAACTTTATTATCAAAATTGGTTATATTGCGTTTTACAAATGTTTTCTCTTCGAGCGACTTTTCCATTCTTTTCGTCTGCTTTCAAAAACCGCGTGTCTTCCTTGTTCCGTTCCTCTCCGCCAGTGGCGTCGTGCCCCACTCACACCAAAGCTCAGTACAGTGGCGTCGTAAACTCTGGACACAGTGGCGTCGTAAACTCCGGACACAACAAATTATATAAATAATAATTTATCATCAATATCTAATTATATAAATAATAATTTATCATCAACATTTAATTATATAAATAATAATTTATCAAAAATATTTAGTTATATGAATATCAATTTTATAAAAGTTATTATAAACCTTTAAATAATAAATTACTAAAACAAATATACAATAACTCTTAACACTACGAACGTCGTCCGCGTTCTTTGGTAGAGGATAGTACTTTACATTTGTTAGGGTCTCCAGTGACTCCTTTGGAAGTAATTAAATGTCCTAAATAAATTACTTCTGATTTAAGTAAATTACATTTACTGGGGTTTAATTTTGAATTAAATTTTCTTAGACGTTCCAAAGATATTAATAAGATTGGCATTGTGGTGCTTTAGTGAGCATCCGAAGACAATAATGTCATCGACATATAAAAATGCATTTGTGTCTAATCCTGATAAGGCTACGGTTAACATTCGTTGAAAACTGTTTGATGAAATTTTTAAACCAAACGGTAAACGTTTAAATTGGAAATGACCATTGCTTGTTGAAAATGCTGTAAGTGGTCTAGATTGTTCATCAAGTTTTATTTGATGAATTGAGCTTGTCATATCAAGGCTAGAAAAATATTTTGCTCTTCCAATTTTGTCTAAAATGTCTTCAAGACGAGTGAGTGGAAGTTTATCACTAACTAATTTTTTGTTCAATTGTCTGTAGTCTACTACTAAACGCCATTGTTTAGTGTCATGTTCACTTTTTTTGGGTACAATTAAGAGTGGTGAATTGTAAGGGCTTACTTAATTTTCAATTATGTCCTTTTCGAATAAACCTTTAACTTGTTTGTCAATTACTTCATATTGTGAGTGAGGTAGTCTGCAGTTTTTTATGTAAGTAGGGTTGTTATCGACTGTTTGTAAGTGTGGTTTGTAAAAATTATTTGCTGACAATTTTTCATCTTCTAAGTGAAATATATCTTGAAAATCTCTGCATATGTTCTCTATAATTTCTTTCCCTTTAATGTCTTTTGTATCGATATTTAGTAATTCTTTTACTTTGTTCCATCTATTGGTTGATGATTTTGTTTCATGCGAAAGAATTTTGAAGTTATTAATTGGTTTTATGTCAAATTTTAAATCTTTAGTTTTTATTATTGTAGTGTCATCTGAAGTATTAAGAATTCTTATGTGTTTTATGCCTTTTGCTGGTACTATTGTATTAGCTATAAATAAATTTTCAGTTAATTGTTTTCCACAAATTAAGCTGTCTTCGTTCAGATTAATATTTATTGAGTGAATGATTTCTGTTCTTGCTGGGATTTTTATTTGTAAAATTTTTGTCTGCATTGGAAAAATATATTCTGTTTTGTTGGTGTGTATTGAAAACGTATATGTTTCATAGTCTATTTTTGATAAGTATTTATCGAAAAAGTCTCTTCCGAGAATTCAATCAGTAGGAATTGGAAAATCATCATTTATGATTTGAAATTTGTGTTCAATATTGTCATTATTCAAATTGAATTGTAAAGCATATGTTCCTAAAGTGTTTGTGCTTTGATTCGTTATCCAGTTAGTTTACAATTTTCGTCTTCATTGATATCATTTATGTTAATTGATTTATTAATCTTACATAGAGAAATGTCTGCACCTGTATCTATGAGAAATGATAGGTTTACGTTTTCTATTCTTGTCTTTATATTAATATAATTGGTTGTTCCTTCATCAAATTTTGCTATATTTAATTGGTACTCCTTCGTAACATTTTTATTATTTGTAGCGTTAAGTTTTATGTCATTCCCCGAGAGACCTGTGTTATTTATTCTTGTACGGTTCCGGGGGTCTCTTTGTTTCCCTGGGTTAGATAAACACGATTATTACTTTGGTTATTATCCTGATTACTTCGATTGTTATTGTTGTTGTTGTTGTTGTTTGGGGTGGGGAAGACACACTGAAAGGCGAGTCTTGAGCATTCAGGCCACAATGGCCCATTATACTCGAATCCCCAACCTCTACCCGAACTTTTTCGTCCTCCTCACGAATTTCAAAAGCTCAGGTAGGGAGCGAGAACGGAGTTCCTCCATCCTCATAACATCGACGCCGTATACATGCATTCTTGCGAAAGAGTAAGCTGGACACTCGAGAAGAAAATGTTCCGTCGTGTCGTCGCTCTCGTCGCAAGCAGTGCACATGGGGTCGTCAATGATTCTCAGTCTGACCATGTGTAGGCCACACGAGTTATGCCCTGTGAGGACACCAACCATACTACTACATTCCTTTCTGCTCAGTTTGAGAAGAAAAGCAGCGGTTCGTCCACTTGGTCCCTCAACAAGGTTTCTGGTCTGCCGCATTCCCGGAAAAAGCCGCCATCTCTCAATGTGTGATTTACTCACCCACTCAGCAATGGCAGACCTAACAGAGGCAACTGGCACATCGAAAGCTGGCTCTGGTCCAACCATGGCTGACTCCGATCCAGTTTTTGCCAAAGCATCCGCTATTTCATTGCCATTTATCCCTTGGTGACCCGGAACCCATATGAGCATTAAGTCATTGAATCTTCCAACAGAGTTCAACCGTTCTTTACACTCACGTACCATCTTCGAATAGACGATTGGGTTATCTAAAGATTGTAGAGCGGCCTGACTGTCGCTGCAAATGCAGATCATCCTGCCCCTCAATTTTCTTTCTATAATCCATTCAACCGCCTTAAGGATCGCATATACCTCAGCCTGAAATACTGAGGAATGTTTTCCTAAGGCGAAAGAGTACCTGAGATCCTCGGTCTGCAGGTACATTCCAGCTCCAGACCCTTCTTCAGTCATTGAGCCGTCCGTATAGAATATATCAGTGAATCCGCTAGGCAGAGCGGACTGGTTTACTCACTCCTCCCTGCTCGGAATCTCAACCTGATATCTCCTTTTGAGCATATACATCGATGTCATAGCATCCGAAGGCATATCGAAGATAGAGTTCTCAGACAACCTTCGGGCCATTTCTCCATGACCATTGCAATGCCCTTTTCTCCACAGGCCCAGTCTAATTAGTCTGTGGGTAGCTCTCATTGCTTCTGCCTGAACAACAATATCAAGCGGTGGCAGATTGAGCAGCGCATCGAGTGCCACTCCCGGTGTGGTACGAAGAGCACCTGTTACACCGATGCAGACGGTCCTCTGTAGTTTAGCGAGACTAGCTCGGATGTATGCACATTCGGACTTGGTCCACCAAACCACTGATGCATAGATTAGGATGGGTCTTATAACAGCTGTATATAGCCAATATACCATTGAAGGCCTAAGACCCCATGTTCGTCCAAAAGCTCTCCTGCACTGCCAGAAAGTTACTAGCGCACGGTTCATCTTTGTATCTACATGTTCCCTCCAGAGAAGCTTGCTATCCAAGATTACTCCCAGATATTTCACTTTCTCCGAAAGCTGAATGGTTTCACCCTTCAGCATTGGTAACACTAAACCTTCAGTTTTTCTTTTCCTAGTAAACAAAACTAGAGCTGTTTTGCTAGGACTAACAGAAAGCCCATGTCGTTCGCACCAGCCATCGATAACCCCCAGGACTCTTTGCATTTTACTACAAACCTCCCTAAGCGATAGCCCGACAGCAAGTGCTGCCACGTCGTCAGCGTAAGCTTGTACGTGAATATTCAGATCCTGCAGTTCGAGGAGCAGTGAGTCGATGAGCATACTCCACAACAGTGGCGAAAGAACCCCGCCCTGAGCACAGCCCTTACTGACCCCTGTCGTAGCATACTGCCCATCCCCAGTCTCCGCGAATAGCATTCTCTGTGTGAGCATGGAGTGAATCCATTTAACTAAAGTGCCATCCACCCCATGTCTATTGGCAGCATCACACAGTGATTCAAAGGGCGCACTATCAAAAGCACCCTCAATGTCCACAAAAAGGCCCAGCGCGTACTTTTTCCGGTCCAGCGCCTCTTCTATTCTGGATACCAGAGAGTGAAGCGCTGAATCACAAGACTTTCCGCTTTGATACGCATGTTGTTGGGAACAAAGAGGATGGGCTCTGAGAGACACTTCTCTGATGTGTTTTTCTACCAGTCGTTCCAGACTCTTCAGAACAAACGATGTTATGCTGATTGGTCTGAAACTTTTGGGCAAAGTATAGTCGTCTCTACCTGGTTTCGGGATGAACGCTACTCTGACCGGTTGCCAAGAAGATGGGACGTATCCATGCGCCAAGCATGCAGAAAATATCTTTCTGAGGATAGGCACTAGAACATCTGCGCCCTCTTTTAGCATTATTGGATATACACCGTCCACTCCTGGTGACTTGAAGCTATCAAATGATGAAATAGCAAATTTCACCGTTTCAACTGTCACAACAGCAGACGCCATATACCAACTGCGCCTGGGCACTCTGTCTTTGGTCGGACAGAGTGTCTTAACCAAGCATTGATCGCTTTCGATCACCTGATTTCCTGGAAAATGGGCCTCAAAGAGGGTTCTTAGTGACTCAATTCTCGAAGTAGTATATGTACCATCAGGTTTTAGCAGGGAATCAAGCCTAGCCGTGTTGTCTTTCTGAAAGACTTTGTGCAGCCTAGCCGTTTCCCTGGTCCCTTCCAAACTCTCACAGTAGTTCCTAAAAGAGGCTAGTTTAGATGTCTTAACCAGCTTCTTGTATTCCCTCTGCACTGTTCGGTAGTGATCCCAGTCGGCCGCTGCGCCACTCTTAAGTGCGCGATTCAGAAGCCTTCTGGAGCTTTTTCTGAGCGTCTGCAGGTCCGCAGTCCACCAAGGAACTGTGGTGCCACATCGGCTCTTGCTGACAGGACACGATTCCGCAAAACACTGACCTAAGGTTAGACTTAGACGAGAAGTCACTTCCTCAATCATATCTGGCGTCCTCATTTTTTTTGGTATTTGAGACCTCTCCTGTAAGAGAGATCTGAATAAATTCCAGTCAGCCTTCCTTGGATTCCGTATAGCCGGTATGACAGGATTGTCAGCCGCCAGTCGGAATTCCAGATATCTATGATCCGACAGAGTCTCCTCTTCCAGGACGCGCCAGTTTGTTATTGATTCTGCGATCCTAGAAGAGGACATCGTCATGTCTATCACTTCCGTCCGCCTGGTTGTAACAAACGTTGGCTTATTGCCTCTATTGTTTACCACGAGGCACGACGACATAATGAACTCCAATAACCGCTCACCCCTAGGATTGCATTTGCTGCTGCCCCAAACAGTGTGTTGAGCATTAGCATCACATCCAATGACAAGCTGTAAGTTGTTGGTGTCCGCGAATCTAACGAGCTCGGTCAGCTCCCTGGATGGGGGAGGAAATAACGAGTCATACGGAAGGTAAGCCGACACTACTATTATGTCTTGTCTTCTACCCCCCAATACGTTAGACATTTTGACCGCTACGACATCTTGACAGGTGAACTGCCTCAACATCGTCGCCTCTATCATATTTGATATGAAAAGACAGGCACGCGGTCTTTCAGATCCTTCATCATAAAAGATCCGGCCTCCCAGAATCGAATCCAATCCACACACTCGCCTATTGCGAATCCATGGTTCTTGTATTATTGATATATATGGGGATGTGTGCAGTATGTTAAGTCTCCTACTTAGTAATGCGGTAGCAGCCTTAGCATGTTGCAAGTTGATCTGGGTAAATATGATGCCGCAGTTAGCCATTTCAAGATAATCACCCACACATTACATCCACATGCTACTACTACCTGGGAAGATTAAATTTAATCCTCCCAAGGAACAGATATGGACGCATGTCATATCTAGTTCGCAGAACCTCTACACTACCGCTATCTATGCCCAGTACAAGAGTACAGCCTTCAGTGCCGTCGGGACTGCTGCTCTTAATCTGTTCATAAACGCGCCATTTGGTAGTGTCAACTCCTGCGTTCTGGATACGAAGCCGGGCAAGTATTTCCTGGGGTTTCCTAGGTTTACCAGGAATCCAGCATACTGCCCGAATCAGCTTCAGAAAGGTGCCCCCTTTCGCAACCACGAAATTGACACGATTCTCCGCCGAAACCTTCCCCACGGCATCCGTCAGCCACTCGAATGCCAATGAATCTCCACAACGAACTTGCATAAGCCCGTCATAGACATTCATGCCCTCGAATCTAGGTGAGGCCTTTGCTTCACCCAAGAGCTTCCACAGGCCGTTCTCCAGAGCAGCAATATGACTCTTGGCCAGCTGTTTGCCCTGTGGACCAATGCCGATTACCGCCAGCAAGGCGGAGGCCGCCACCTCAGAGAAGGTTTTGCCCTTTTTTGAGGTGGCAGTCTCCGCGCGAGCAGTATTCAGAGTGGTCTTCGCGCCTGAGGATCCAGCGTCAGCTAGGTCAGCTACACTAATCTCCCCGCGCATTCGCTCTGCCGGTACAGAACCAGTCTCTCCTAAGGTGGAGCAGTCCAGTTTGCCAGCTGCAGCGGCTCTCGAAGTAGACGGTGGAACATCCGCTTTAATGGCTTCCGTCCTCCTCATCCTCTTCGTCCTACCAGAAGTAGAAGTCCGGAATTCGCTATCAACCGCAAGAGCTGTTTCAGGTGATTCCTCCACAGACCGATTGCGCTTAACAACGTTTTCACAGGCAGGCTTCTCCACGACATTACCACTGACCGCTACGACACCTGTCGCAACAGCCCCAGCTCTTGCCTTGGCTTTTGCCCACCTTCTTCTTTTCTTCTGGCCTTTGCTCAACTTATCCTCAAGAGGATATGAGCTTGCCGGTTTCGGATAAACCATTAGTTATTCGATTGTTATTACTATGGTAACTATGATTATTGCTATTTTGGTTACTACGATTATTATTACTTTGATTATTGTTATGACTGTTATTATTATTACTATTTCTCGGTTATTGATATCTACTTTGATATTGTTGTCTATCTATATATATAAAAGAGGATGTGTGTATGTTTGTATGCATGTATGTATGTTCCCCACGAACTGCTAAACCGCTTAACCGATTTTGATGAAATTTTCAGGGAACGGGGTTGGTTCCTGTGAAGTTTGGTCCAGATCGAATGAAAAACAAAAGTTTTTTTTAACATTTTTCAAATTTTTTTACGATTTTAGTACCCTGGTGCTCTAATGGTTTGTTTGCGCTTTCCAATACCATTCATCCGATTACGATGCAACATCGCTGATATATTGAGCACACGCCCACGAAGGTTTCTGCGTTAACAAAATAATTTTACAATTGGTGGTACGAGAGTTATTTCAACATTTAAGAGTATTTCAAATGATTTAGCGGCAGTTCGTTCGTTTTCGGTGCATTAGTTATTCATTCCAACTATTAATAATCAATGGCGCAACAGCCCAAATCGGGCCTAGGCCTTGAAGTAATGCTAGAGTTACTTCATTTCGAGACCAACGGAACACTAGGAGGTGAAGTGGTCAGCTACACGCTCGTCCGTGATTATTACCCCGATTTTAACTCAGGTACTCATTTACAGCTGAGTGAACTGGTAGTCCGGCACCCAATACCATTTTCGAAAATTACTTGCCGCCAAGCAGATTCGAACCTGGTACCAGGTGCTCCGAAGGCAAGTGCTCTAGCCACTAAGCCACCCAGACTACTATTCCAACTATTACTAAATGGTAAATTTGGACGATGGATGGTGGATAGAGGATAGTGGCTGGAAGATGAAGAATGCTGGATAGAGGATGAAGAATGCTGGATAGAGGATGAAGGTTGGTGGATGGTAGATGGTAGATGAAGGATGGTGGATTGAGGATGGTCGGTGGTGGATGAAAGATAAAGGATGGGGGATGGTGGGTGGAGGATGGTAAATAGAGGACGGAGGATAGAAGATTGAGGATGGTGGATGCTGGATAGAGGATGGTGGATAGAGGATGTGAGATGGTAGATATAGGATGGTAGATGATGGATACAGGATGATGATAGAGAATGGATGGATGGAGGATGGGGGATGGTGGTTAGAGGATGGAGGATGAAAAATGGAGGATGGTGGATGGTGGAGAGGGGATGGAGATGGTGGATATAGGATGGTTGAAGATGAGTAGAGGATGATGGATGGAGGATGAATGGATGGAGGATGGTGGATGGAGAATGGAGGATTTTGAATGGAGGATGGTGGATGAAGATGAATGTTAGTGGATGGTGGATGTTGGATAGGAGATGGTGAATGGTGGATGGAAGATGAAGGATGGAGAATGATGAATGGTGGATGGAGGATGGTTGACAGAGGATGGTGGAAAGGGGATGGTGGATGGTAGATATAGGATGCTAGATGATGGATAGATGATAATGGATGAAGTATGGATGGATGAAGGTTGGAAGATAGTGGATGGAGGATGGTAGATGATGGATGGGGAATGGATTAAGGATGGTGGATAGAGGATTGAAGATGAAGTATGGTGGATAAAGGATGGAGGATGGAAGATGGAGGATGGAAGATGGAGGATGTAGGATAGAGGATGGTGGATCGAAGATGGAGGATGGTGGATGGAGGATGGTGGATGGAGGATAACGGATAGGGGGTGGGAGATGGAGGATGAAGGATGGAGGGTGGTGGATGGAAGATTGTGGATGGAGGATGGTGTAACGGAAGCAACGGGGGAAATCGGAGCATCGGGAGAAACAGGAGCAACGGGAGGAACAGGACCAATGGATCAACCGGACCGGAGAAATGGGACGAACGGGAAAGACGGGAGTAACAGGGGCGATAGAAAAACGTGAGCGTAGCGAGCGTAGCCGCGGTACGCGGCTAGTTACTATTATAATAATTGTTTTGGTTATAATTATTATTATTATTATATGGGTATCTTTGTCTATTATTATTCCTATTATCATTTCTGAAATTATTTCTATTATTGAAATGGTTATTGTTATTATTACGATTATTGATATTATTATTATACTGATTATTATTATTATTATTATGGTTATAGCTGTTTTGATTGTTATATCTATTATTTTTATTACATTTATTGTTAAAATTATTTCCGTTATTATTATTATGTCTAAAATGCATTATTCTAATCTCATTTAGAGAAATTTCTGTTTCCTCTGCTAGGTTTACTGCATCTCTAAAATTAGTTATGCGACTAGCTTCTAAAGTCTGAATCTTTCAATCCTTTCTTAAAAAAACTAAGTGCAAGTTTATCATTTGCAAGTTTTAATGTCTCTCTACCTGTTTCTCCTATGTCTATTATCTGTAAGGATGTTAATTCTGCTATTAAAGTGTCAATTCGTTCGACAAACTGTTTGATAGGGGTTTGTTGTCCTTGTTGGATGTTTGACAGTTTGTTAAGTATTAATCCAACTGATTGTGTAGGTTTATAAATTTCTGTTAGTTTTGCAAGTAGTGCTGTGATATTTGTAGGTGTTGTGTATGAATTTAATTTTACTCTAGTGGATGAATTTAATTTTATGTTAATGACAAGGTTTGTGAAATCTTGTTTGTGTTCAGTAGGCACTGATTTTTCGATAATTTCCAATATATTTTTAAATGATGGTAAATCAATAGGTTTACCCGAAAATTCTGGTATAACTTTCAATGAATTAAACATGTTAAATTCGGCCATGTTGTCTTTTAAGAGACTTGTTTTATTTCCAATTATTTTTGTAGTTTCTGTTAAAGTTAATGCAAATTTTTGATTTAAACTTATAGTTTCTTGTGAAACTTTCAATAAATTTATTTGTTCACGAAAAAAAAGTTTTATTTCTGTTTAGTTTTAATAACGTCTCTGAAATATATTTTCCCGAATAAATTCTATTTGGAGTCTTTTTGAAATTACTTATTTAATTGTTCCATACGAAATATAAAAGTTATATGTTAATAATAATTCTTTATTAAATTGCTTTTCTTATACATATTCGAAAGTAGATAATATTTATAATTTTTTGTTTTTATTAAGATATTTTAATTTTTGTTATTTATAATTAATTTTTTTTTTGTTATACAGTAACTGTATTTTTATTCACATATTTTCGCACGTAATTTTTGAAATGTTTATTTATTTTTAATATTAGCATAATTAATAACATGAAGAAAGTTATGTAGATCACGATGTTGATTGTAGTGTTGTCGTTCAATATGCTGGAGCAGCTGCTGTTGTTGTTATTGATAACTTCTTCTTCCGTAGACTGCGTACCTCCCATGGTAATGGTTTCGCGTAGAGTATGTTCAGATGTGTAGAAGTTGTTCGTAGAGCTCAGTTAAGTTTGATTATTGATTTCAAAGTTGAAAAATTTTTCGGCTAAGTTAAAGTTGAGGTGGAAAATTCTTCAAAGTTAGAAGATTGTAGAAATTTCGGTTAAGTCCGAAGTTGGAGTTTGTAACGACTCGATTTCCGGGGTAGGCTCATCGGGCGCCAAGGGTTCGTTACAAAAATTTATTTGGTTGGACTTCATCTTATTTATTCATGTGTTTCTTACTATTTATAATTATTATTACATTTCCGATTTCATATTAGTTAGAGGTTATGTTATTCGGTTGCTTGACTTAGTTCTAGTCCGATTCACTTCCGGTTCACTTAGGTTAGATTGCGTTATTATTCTATCGTTTAATTTAGTTCTAGTTTAATTCACTTGTTTCACTTATATTAGAGGTTATAATATTATTTAACTTAGTATTATCACTATTGTACTGTTCGTGTCTACTGTGTTGCCCTGTACGCTGGGTTGTTCGGTTGCGTTGCCCGTCGCGTTACGTTGCTGGGTACGTTGCGTTGCTCTCTGCGTTGCGTTGCTCTCTGCGTTGCGTTGCTCTCTGCGTTGCGTTGCTCTCTGCGTTGCGGTGCGTTGCGAAGCTTCGTGCTGGGCGTTATTGCGTATCTCTGTGGGTTGCGTCGCTCGTGCGTGGCGTAGCTCTGTGCGTCGCGGCGTTGCGTTGCTTCGTGCGTGGCGTAGCTCGGTGCGTCGCGTGGCGCTGCGTTGCGTTGCTTCGTGTGTGACGTAGCTCTTTGCGTCGCGTGGCGCTGCGTTGCGTTGCTTCGTATGGGGCGTAGCTCTATGCGTCGCATGGCGCTGCGTTGCGTTGCTCGTGCGTGGCGTAGCTCTGTGCGTTGCGTGGCTCTGCGTTGCATTGTTTCGTGCGTCCTATTTCACATGCGTTGCTCGGTGTCACCGCTGGTGTCCTCTAAGTTGCTCGGGTTCCTAGGTCATCGTCCTCGGGTGGCCGTTTGCGTTTCGCCTGGGATCCTCGGTCGCGCCGCTTCCTCGTCTTGCGTTTCTCCCGGCGTCTTAGTCTTGGTGGAGCACGGTTCCGTGGTTATGTTCACGGGGACTGGTTGGCTGATCTAAGCGGACTTCTATAAGCCACAGACCTTAGATTTCTTCAGCATGGCCAGGAGTAACCGTAGCGTCGTAGCTCCTCTGAAGTACTTTGAGCCTATATATTTGACGGACTTCTATAAGCCACAGACTCAAACATAGGTCAGTTCGTTCAAAATTGGCGTCAGCTTTCGCTTTGGGAGGAGTTTTACCTCGACCCGCGGCTACTCACTGACGCCGCCGACTGCTCAATTTGTTTTCGATCGTTTTGGACTATATACTGGCCACAACATGCACTGGCTGCGAATTATATCGGTTATATAAAAATACATGATGTTTTTATATTATAGCTCTCTTTCGGTATTTTGGTTCTACAGCACTGTCGTTGTTGTAGGCGGAAATTTACCGTAAGATTTCCGTCCTTACAAGTTGAAATCTTTAAGTTGAAAGTTCGTCCAAGATGATTGACGATTGTAGAAAAAAAAAATCTCTAAGTCCATAGTTGAGTGTTGAAAAATTTTCTAAGTCCAGTAGTTGAATTGATGCGTGGGATTTCGGCTAAGTCTGATGTCGATGATTTAAAATACTTCTAAGTCCAGATTAATGAAGTTCCCGGTTGGTCGGCAGGGTCGCCATGTAATGATGTTTTTATCGTCGCGTAGTATGGAAGAGATGAAAAGTTATCTTCAGTATTCTTTTTTCACTTTGGTCAGGTTGACTGCGCGACCACGCAACTTGTATAGGCTAGATAGAGCCGCTCTTAGAAACAGTAGGAGAAGGCTAAAGAAGAGCTGAGAGATTTTGATTGAAATGCACTTTTAGATTGTCAAGACACAATTAATTTTATTTAACATAATCGGTTCGCTTAAATACTAAATTTTCGCTGATGCGACAAAATATTTTAATAAAAAAAAATAAGGTGATGACTTCTTACTAAATTATCTCCATACAATAGAGTTCACCTGTTGAGTAATATGATCCTGTCTGGATCATGCACAATTTACAATTTAATTTTGATGGAACAAAAATTAACATACTTGGATTTGATGGGAAGCAGTATGTTAGGAGAAAACCAAATACTGAATTAATTTTCAAACATACCAATCCCACAGTTAAACACGGCGGTGGAAGCATTATGTCATGGGGTTGTATGGGGGCTTATGGACTTGGAAACTTAGAAGTTATAAATGGCATAATGGATCAACATTATTATCAAAATATCCTCAAAAGGAATATAAAACAATGTGCTGAAAAGATGGGCATTTTAAACTCTTGTGGACTGTACCAGGATAACGATCCCAAACATAACTCGGAGTAATGCCGACTTTGGGCCATTTATAACTGCCCAAAAGTTATTAAAACCCCTGCTCAGTCCCCAGATTTAAACCCCATAGAGCAGTGGTCTTCAACCTTATTTTAATGAAGAGCCAAATTTTTGTTATGGAAGTTCTTGAGGGCCGCAATAATCTAATTATTATGTACCTATATTGTCTTTTAACTTGGAAGAAATAAATTTTATATAAATTTTAAATAAGTTTTTTTAAGTTTTAAAATTACAGTGAAATCAATTAAAATTAAAAAGAAATGAAATATGTTGAACAAAACTAAATTAAAAATATCAAAATAGTATTTTTTTAGTTCAATGAGAAATCTGCCACAGTTTCTCTTTCACTAATCTGTCAACATTGGCTGTTATATTTTATATAGCCCTCTGATCTATAGCCGCGCAGCTGAATTTAACATAAAAAATCAGAGTCATAACAGCTCCATACGATTCGCAACAATTTTGTATGGGGGATGCGTGACTTGGATGATAAAAAAAAAAAGTTTTCTATTAAAGTACAAGATTTTGTTAGGCACAGCAAAGTGAAATAGCTCACAAACATATTCAAAAATGAGAATTAGACTTCTTTTCTCATCTGGAATTGAGTTTTCATAGAAAAAATTAGGAATACAAAAATATCGCAATTTTCAGCAATGTCGACATTCTGCCATTTAAAAAGTGTGCAGTAATCTTGCTTATTTTTTTAATGGAAGTTTTTGTTATGTGAAACAAATCGCAAATTACAATGATTCTGAACATTTGTTTTTCAGTATCGAGTCTAGAGGATTCGTCAATTCTAAAGTCTGTTGGGTTGTCATTGAAGCAGCTGTAGACATCTATCGGGCATTGAGCGCATTCGCAAGCAACGAAACCATCATTTCCACCTTTGTGTCTGTCCGCCATTGCTACCGCACGAACCACCACTCGAACATTTCGGACGTGCTATAAGCATAACAGCCACCACGGCCATAAATAAAGTCGTCAATTAAAGCGCGAAGTAACGAGTAATCCACCGGACCAGCAGTACCGGAGGAGCTTTCCACTCGATTCATAAATCCGACTTGCTGTGTGGTTAGGCCCACAACGTAAGTGTGACTCTAGATTGTGTTTTCCTAAAATTCATGCTTTGTGCTTCTAGCGATCGTCTCGGAAAAATTGAAGGAAACGTCAGGTGCTGTACCCCCTCGAGCGCCTGGTAATCGATCTCGGGTTCTCGACCGCTCTGTTCCCCGAGAAAAAGAAAATCTAATTTGTCGGAACAGTCAAATCCGGGATCGCGGGCTGCCAAAAAAAAAAAAAAAGGGAAATTGGAAATGAAGGATCGAGTTACTTAAAATTCTGGCATCGCGCCGACATTTTCTGTGTTTTATGTAGGGAAACAGGACCCGGAAATTTTGTTTGTTTAAGTTGGAATTAGTTTGAAGGCCACAAACGCGCGAAATATCACCGCGGAAGAAAGTTGTTAAAATCCTAATCAGAAAGAAAAATAAGAAATTGTTTTCTGAATTCTCGGCAGCTGTTTCGCCTCGTGCATTGTGGTCGGCACGGAGTTCGACTTGATGTCAAGTCGGGCAATTCTTTTCTTTCGAATCGATCTAATGGAAAACAATTCCTCAACTTTCGTTTTGTATTCTCGGTGAAAATTTCAGTTCGATCTACACCACAAATTTGCTTTGCAAAATCAAAACCTAATCTACGACCTGATCGAAGTGTGTACGCGTTGCGCCGAAGGAACGTTCCTGTCGAAGAATCTCCAGGGGCGAATTATAAAGCTCAAATGCTGCTTGCACGTCAAATCCTTCGGAACGACCAAGAAAAGTGCTACGTTATAAGCAAAACGCGATTTTATGCAAAACGCGCCTAGTCTCGTTGTCGATGGAAATTTGTTCGAGTTTATTTTCACGGTACTTAAATTCGGTATCGTTTTGCGTTTTCGTTTCCGGATCTCCGCGTCGTTTCGATGGGTGCTCCGCTGATTCGCGGAAGTGAGGTTAAGTGAATGAAGCGAATATTTAGAATCAACATAGATCATAAAGAAATTTAAAATTTATATAAAAAAAAAAGAAAATTAAACGAAGTTGCAACGATTTTACAATAAAATGAAAATAAATTGAGTATAAACAATTAGAATACAAACAAAACCCAAAGATTGAAATTTAAAGAAACAAATTACAAACATAAAAATAAATAAATACCCCCATGAATTAAATTAAAATAAAAAAATATAATTAATTTATAAATAAAATTAAAATATTAATAAATAAGACACGACAGGACAAGACGGACGTATTTAATAAAATATAAAATTAAAATAAATTATCACCAAACCAAGAACCAGCTGAAAAGGAAATGGGGTGAGTTTTTTTTTATTTTCTACACACCTAGATATTTTTTTTCTTTGTTTTCTTTTGTTGCATATGGATTTTTTTTTGATTTAGGTTTTTTTTAGTTGTCGCGCTATTGTTTTTTTTTTGAATTTTTGTTTCTCGACAAAAATGTTGAAAGGCTAAAGGCCAATTTATTATAGTGAACCCGAGCGTTTAACTCCTTCGCCCCGAACCTCAATAAGGGGCCATATCGGAATTTGTTTTAGGACAGATATGGCTGAGGTAAAGTGGGCAGAGCAGGGCGCTACTTACACCTAAGCGCCCTGACAAATCGCGGAGCCGCGCCATCCAACCACTTCTTGGTCTTTCACGACCTGTTGGGAAAATAATCCCAAATTTTTTTGATTCCCTTGGATAAGTCGGCGCTGATACTTTTTTTGTTGTACAGGCCAAGGGTTTATGGTCTGAGTTGGAGCAAGTACCCCCCCCCCACACTGCCGCAGCTAGTCCCGACCGCAAGCAAAAGCGTCACACCAGCGAAAACTCAGCCACCAATTCGGACGTAGGTGGAGTTGGCCCTTCTGTCCCGAATCTTCCTTTTCCTTTCGACTATTTTGACTTTTTCAAGTCGAAATAGTCCTTCCAAGGCCGAAAACACAACAAATGGCGCCCAACGTGGGGCTAGCCTAAGCTACACTTCGTGCACAAAGCGTAGCCCATCGACATGCGCGAGCTCAGAAAAATTCCGTGCAAAGAAGTTGGTGGGAAAAAGGTTTAAATTTCGTCGTTCTGCGACAGCATTTTTTCGCCTGAACGGCAACAGACCAAGTGTACAAACTTTGTCAATTTTTCCACAGCGAAACATTGCATCTGACTTTTGTGTAGGCAAGGTGGAACTTTACTATCGACGAACCGTTTTGGCAACCCTTTAGGCGCCAACTCGATTCCATAGGAAAGGGAAGCATTGTCTGCATATGGGACTGATGTGATGTGAGTTGGTCAAGCTTTGGTACTTGAATCGTTCCACTTCTGTCTTGCAGGTACCCAACTGAGAGCTGGGCATGCCCTGTCTTGGCGGGCGTGTCGTCAGACAGTTGGGAGCAATACTTGTGGGATATTGGTGAGTTTGGTGACAGGAACTATCGCTGAAATTTCGGTTAAGTACCTTCAATCCTTATCCTTCCTTTTAGAGTACCTTCTAACGTAGAATTTTTTTTTTTGATATAGCGTAGAGTTTTTTTTTGTAACTAAAATGTTTTTTTATAAGTCTTTTGACCAAAATTTTAACGTAGATTTTTTTTTATTGTTGATTTTTGGATTCTTGTGTTTGCTAAATTTTCCTAATTTTTTTTTGTAATTTTCTCATTGCGTTCCGGATTTTCCCGATGGCGCGAGAAAGATCAAGATCGGCTTCGCGATTTGATCTGCATATGAGGGGAGGAGAAAGGTTGCGACGACGCGAGGGTTCATTTTGTTTTATTTTTGAAGTCATACATTAAACATTCATTCTATCGTTCATTCGTTTTTTTTTTGCGTACTACATACATTCGTTCTAACATACATACGATCATATGTTTATCCATGCAAGCAGTCATTCATCGAGTTGCACATTCATTCGATTAATCTTTTATTCATCACTCATTAGTACAAGAGTTCATTCACACAATTATTTAATCACGCATTCACATTCGTAATTTCGGAATACATACATTCGATCTGACGTCCACACGATCATATGACCATACGTGCAAGCAGTCATTCATCAAGTTGCACATTCATTCAATTAAATTTTGGTTTTGTTTATCAATCACTCGGTCACAGCCATCCACGCAATCATTTAACCACGCATTCACTTAGTCGGTCATTCTTCAGAATTAAAAATTAAGTTCAATTATTTAAATTAAACATTCATCCGCTTACACTAAATTACACACTCAATCAATCGCATTCATTCATACTATCCGATTCACTCATTACTACACTCACCGTTCATTCAGTCACTCGTTCACTCATTGAAACATTCATTCAACGAGTTATTTGGTACATTCAGTTCTATACTTGCCCAACATTCATTCATTTTAATTCTGTTGTACATTGGGGCAATTTTTTTTGGTCATAACTGCTGCACTTACCTTTGTTCACTCATTTCTCTAACCAATCACTCGTCTCTCACCTGCATTCACCAGCTATGCCACTGCCACGATCGCCGTTGAGGCGAAATGAAGAAATATGTACGATGTGCCAAGATATCGTGGGGGGCGAAGACGAAGCGAGAACAAAATGTGGGCACACCTTTCATTTACATTGTGTGGAAGAGTGGGTATTGCGCCACAAAACGTGTCCCAATTGTCGTCAAGCACTTGAACCGCAGGACTATTGGTCGGTTAGGGGCGTGGAGGGCGCTACAGCTAGAACCGGAGTCGTGACACGCAGCAGAACCAAGTCGGCAGCCGGCGGATTTTCTCCAAGGCGGTTAAACTTAGATTTTCCGCTAGAGACAGTCGGCGGTGGTGTCTTTTACGCCCCTGACGGTTCAATTGGTCAAGAGCAGGGGGTGGATCAGCTCGCGAATCCAATTCAGCAATCACCAGAAAGAATAGTAGGCGAACGGCCACGTTGGTCCGAAGTACATGACGCAGGTATTCCGGCTGCAATAAATCCGGCGCCAGCGCGCTCGAATCCACCCTTGGTACGCACTGAATTGGGAGTAGGCGATATAGTGCAATTGATACGCACGTTATTGAGGGAGGAGTTGACACTGCAGTCACAACAACAACCGCCCAACGTAGGTTTGCCACCTCCACCACCACCAGCAAGTCGTAATGCCTGAAATGAATCCGTGCAAGTTCGGGGCCGACCGACCCATGCGCCCGTTCAGATGGGCGAGCGCAATGGCAACGGCCCAAATATGAGAACCCGCAATCTTGGAAGTCCCATTCGCCATTGGCGTTTGAGATTTAATGGCGACAGCCAAGCATTGCGACCAAAGAGTTAGTTTTTAGGGCCGAAGCTTTAGCTAGGGGGGATCTGGGCGGACGCATGGATCTGTTGGCCCAGAACTTCCATCGACTGTTAGACGGAAGACCAAACCAATGGTATTGGTTGTGGAGGAGGTCGAACGTGGAGACCTCTCGGGAATCATTGAAGGCGATGTTCCTGCAGGCTTGGGGCGAACGGAGCTCCGATTAGGAGGTACGAAAGCAGATGTTGGCGAGGCGGCAAGCTCCCAACGAATCGTATCTATCCTTTGAGCAGGATTTGACGGTTTTGCGTACCCTGCTACGAACATGCCGGAACCAGAATTTGTCGACTTAATTCGCGGTAATCTTTTGGGACACACCTAGCAGCAAATTTGTTTTCACGAAACGCGAAATTTGTCCGAACTTCGATCGCTGGTGACCAGGTTCGAAGAAGTCAGGAGGGCTACTCGCTTGACAGCTTGGCAACAGTCTCGAGTCCACGAGCTGGATCAGCCGTTGGTTGTCGAAGCGGAGAACGACGTAAGCGCAGATTTGGCTGCAGTGTCAACTCCTCTCTCCTGCTGGAATTGCAGACAGGAAGGGCATGGTTATAGGGATTGCGAGGTAATACCAAGAACGATCTTTTCCTACGGGTGCGGGAAGGTTGATGTAATTAAGCCAAAATGCACTCGATGCATGACAAAAAACGGGTCAAGGGACGAGAGGTTAGCGGGACCGCATCGCCCGTCAACGTCAAATCATTAAGCCCGACCGCAGTAAACGATTCGAGTAGAGAGAGAACCTTTTCCCAATCCCCATTTGACTTAGATGTCCCAAATAAAAACATTTTACCACTTTTGAATACCCCTTTAGAGTCCTCTCCCAATTTTAACATACCTACCAAAACATTTTCACCCAATTTAGTACACCCTAGTAGAGTAAAATCATTCCCACCAAATAGTTCAAAGCATTTAATACCACCTACCACGATTCTGCTGAAGAGTACAGACGTGGATAAGGTACCGGATCGTTTACAGCCAGTCGCAGTAACGGAACCAAGTGGTTCAAGACGAAGTGCTCCCCATCCTCATAAACCATACCATCAAAGGTTGAAGGAGTATGCGGAGGCGCGAAGGCGAATTTTTGACACTGTTTCAAGCGCTCGTGCGAACGAATTATCCGAGTTAGTAAGCGAAACAAGTCGAAAAAAATCAGCCTTGAGCATGCGAGTATTCTGGAGGATGGTGGAGCCAAGAAGAAAGCGATTATATCCACCATTATTACCAATCCGTTGGATATACGTTCGTACGCCGTGGTATCCCTGTACGGAGTGAACGTTGAAGGACTACTCGATAGTGGGGCGAGCATCAGTTGCCTGGGGCAAACGCTTTACAACGTCTCCATGATGCACAGGTGAGTTATCGACCGGTCAGTCAAGAGGTGAAGACCGCTGATGGTGCCGCACAAAAGGTATTGGGCACAGTAACAACCGATATTACTTTTCGCGGTGTTACCGAGCCGAGCCTGTCGCAGAAATTGTGGTAGCTCCGGATGCCCACCATTTAACGCCCACAGATGTAAAGAGGTTGGAAATGGCAAAGTCCAAATTTCCATCGTACGAAGTATACGGAATCGGTGTGACCAACGTCGAACAACACAGTATAGACGTTGGTGATGCAAGTCCCATCAAACAGCGTCATTATCCTGTGTCTCCTGCGATCCAAAAACTCTTGTATGACGAGATCGATCGCATGAGGGCACTTGGCGTTATAGAGACCAGCCAGAGAGCATGGAGCTCGCCTGTGGTTCTCGTGAGGAAGTCAGGCAAGGTCAGGTTATGTTTGGACTCGCGCAAAGTCAATAGTGTGACGAAGAAGGATGCCTATCCAATACCACACATTGACGGTATCTTAAGTCGTTTGCCGCGAGCCAGGCAGGCAAGAAATCCTCATCTTTAGTCCTCCACGTGGGCGCCTGCTGGTAATGATTAGTCGGGATGGATCTTGTTTCCTCCGGATTACTCAGCCGAGACTTACGCACTCGCATCAATCGGGTGTTGTGGTCATTTAGATTGAGGTACCCAAATGTGTGTTACTTCCCCCCTGTGCCGTCTACCCTTTCCCGTCCAACCCCAAGTCAAGGTGTAAATCATCGTGCTGAGGACTGCATGGCTGAGGGCGTAGCTCAGTCGCGGACGATAGACTCCACCGGGCGACCTCTGGTTTAACCTAGCCTTCCCATGGTAATGCGGTGCTCTGCCATGGGTGACGTCCCTTTTTCACGCGCTACTCGTGGGAATCACATGAACATCAATAACAAAAAAAATACAAAAAATACAAACAAAATAGTAGAGGACGTAGAGGGAGATAGACGGGAGCCCAGCGTTCTGTCGAGTGACGACGATGAGGTTTCGCTCTCGTCCAACTCGCTGGACGGCAGGTTCGGGAGCTTGTCGACGGAGGATCAGCTTCTGGCGCCGGTCGAAGACGCTGACGTTACCCTGACTGGTGATACGCAGGATGACTATGAGCACACTGCTATTGCTTGTGAGGTGAGCACAGCTGTCTGCAACACTGTTGACCTAGCTGGTGAGACTCGGGGTGGTAAGCATTCCTTTCTTGCTGGGGAGGCCTCGGAGGTTGCACTTAGTAGGGATGCCGACCTGGACCTAGTTGCTGACACAGCCGTTGATGAATCCATCAAGGAACAGGGATGTTTTAAGTGGGAAAGGGTGGGCAAGGGTAGAGCTAACGCCCACCTGCAGGCGAAGCGTAGGATGTGATCGGCTCTACGGAAGATTGCCAAGTATGAAGCTCTGGAACTTAGTCAGCTCAGCGACTGGTAGAAGGAGCAGTACGACAGGGCAATGGCAATTGCGTCGGACGCTGGCCTGATCAAGTATCTGGGCGATTGCAAGAGAAGGGCTGCTGAGTCAAAAACAAGCGCGGAAGCGTCAGTTTCGAGCAAAGGGGCAGTGGTCGGAACCTCTGGCATATCGGGGGTGAGGCGAGTGGAGGAAACGGGGTCAGCCGTAGTGGACTGCGGGGTGATAAAGGAGAGGGTACCCGAAGCTGGGACCTCGGGGGGCTCAACCCAAGCGGTGGCTGGACCCTCGACGTCTAAGGGGGAGGGAAAGAAGGATGGCTTCAGGGCGAAGCGGGTCAGATCTGACGACATGGTGGTTGCGGGGGAGGCGAAGAAGGCTAAAGCTTCTACGTCCTTCCAGGCAAGCACGGTTGAGGATAAGCTTCGCATCGCCCTGGTCAATGATCAGGAACCCAGTGGACGGCTCCTCATGGATCAGTGGCTGAAAATTGAGGGCAAGATCCTCGATGCATTGCTGACCCAATATCGAGCAGGCGGTCCTGATATGGACCTGCAGTTTGACGGGGCAGGCTGGGATGGAGGGCACAAAATTATCGCTTGCGGTAATGAAGCCTCCAAGGAACTGATTGCTAGGGTGGTTGCCGAACTTGGCGAATTATGGGAGGGCGCCAGGATTAAGGCGGTTCCTCAGTCTGAACTGGGGAAGTACATCCTGCCCAAGGCATGGGTATGGATTCCCAGACCATACCTGGAAGGAGAAAAGGTTCTGGACCTTCTTAAATTCCAGAATAGGGACCTTAAAGCGGACAGCTGGAAGGTGCTTAAGGTGGGGCTGAAGCAGGAGTTTGGCCAGCACTTCCTCCTGGCTCTTAGCAGGGATTCGATGCCATACCTGGAGGAATGCAAAGGGATGGTAAGGTTCGGACTGGGCAGGGTCATAATAAAACCATCGCTACAGAAGAGGGGTATAGAGGATGCGGTTCCCACTGATGTTGAAGGTGATACAGATAAACCTCCATCATAGTAAGGTGGCAACCGCGTGTTTGGCGGCCTACATGGCAGAAACGGGAGTCTCTGTAGCATTAATTCAGGAGCCCTGGGTCAACGGAAAGAACGTTATCCAAGGACTTAAGCTCCGGAAGTATAAGCTATACTACAAGAAAGGTGAAGGTAAGCCCAGGGCATGTATATTAATAAAAATGGAGCTAAAGACCTTTTTATTGAATAATTACAGTAATGAGGATATAACGGCAGTTATCATTGAAAGGGAGAAGGGTAAATCAATGTGTCTGGCGTCGGCTTACCTACCATACGACAGCGCGGAAGTTTCAGCGGCAGCAGTGCGGGAGCTCGCATTGTGTAACAAATGGGACACGGTCATCGGATGCGATGCGAACGCACACCACACGCAGTGGGGCAGTACTAACACCAACGAACGGGGTAAGTCTCTTTTTGATTTTATTGTGAGTACCAACCTTAAGATTTGCAACACAGGGTCAGACCCTACGTTCACCGAACCGAACCGAAAGGAAGTGCTAGACATCACGCTTGCCACAAACTCAAATACTTTGAGAGTTGAAAAATGGAAGGTCTCGGACAGACCATCTTTTTCGGACCATTGTTGGATTCTCTTCGAAATTAATTTCGAGCAGGCGAGATTTCAGCCGGCACGGAATCCCAGGAAGACGGATTGGGACAAGTTCCACAGGATTACGGAGTCGGATTTGCCGCCTCCACCGGGGGAACTGAGGTGTGTTGATCAGATTGAGGAGTGCGTGGGAGTTTTCAATGCAGTGTTAGTTAACGCTTTTGAAAGGTCCTGTCCGCTGCCTAGGGCCCCTAAGAAAGCTAACCCACCCTGGTGGAATGGCGAGCTTAGGAAATTAAGGGAGGCTAGCAGAAAGCTTTTTAATAGGGCAACACGGTACGGAAATGAGGCGGACTGGGACAGGTATAAAGACGGTCTCAGAGTCTTCAAGTATGAAACTAGGAAGCGTAAACGGGAGTCGTGGAAAGGTTTCTGCGAGTCTATTAGCGGAAACAGTGAGGCGTCAAGGCTACGGAAGCTACTCTCCAAGGAGCCATGTGCCCCGAGCTACATTAGGCGGAATGACGGAACATGAGTGGAAACCAGTCAAGAGACGCTAGAGCTTTTGATGTCCACTCACTTCCCTGGTAGCACATCGCTGGATGAGCACCACTTGGGAAATGAAGCTTCACTGACACATCAAGGGAGTGTTTCGGGAGGGATGGTCGATCTACTAGGTGAGGAAAGGATCAAATGGGCTATTGGCACTTTTGCTCCCTACAAATCACCAGGACCAGACGGCATCAGGCCAATCATGCTACAAAGAGCTTCTGGGGCAATCCGAAAATGGCTAAGCACTATTTATAGGAGCTGCCTGTCGGTGGGGTACGTCCCATATGCCTGGCGGGAGACGCGTGTCGTCTTTATCCCGAAAGCCGGCAGACCCAGCCACACAACAACAAAGGACTTTCGACCCATCAGTCTATCGTCCTTTGTGCTCAAAGTACTTGAAAGGCTTTTGGAAACGCACATTCAGAATCTATGTGGAAATAGGATGCTGTCGGGCGCACAGCATGCCTACATTAGAAAGAAATCTGTATACACAGCCCTGCACGAGGTAGTGGGGTCTATAGAATCTAGCCTGGAGTATAAGGAATTTGCCTTAGCAGCTTTCCTGGACATAGAGGGGGCTTTCAACAACGTGACAGTGGAAGCAATTAGGGTAGCACTGTTTAGCATAGGATTAGAGGAGGCATTGGCAAGTTGGCTAACGACTCTTCTGAATACCAGAATCGTGATTGCGAATATGGGACAAGGCATGGTTAGAAGACAAGCCTCGAGGGGAACGCCTCAGGGAGGGGTGATATCTCCCCTTCTTTGGCTCCTTATTGTGAACGAGGTTCTCATGGAAATTGAAAAACAGGGTATAAAGGTCGTGGCATATGCAGACGACATTGTAGTGATCGCTAGGGGCAAGTTTTTGGATACGCTGACGAGCATTTTAGAATCAGCACTTCGCACACTCAGCCAGTGGGCTAGAAGAAGCGGCCTGGGGGTGAATGCTTCTAAAACTGAATTGGTGCTATTCACAAGGAAGCATAGAATTCCGGCATTTAGGCTGCCGAAGCTCGAAGGCGTGGAGCTTAGACCATCGGAACAAGCTAAATATCTGGGAATTATTCTGGATAGGAAGCTCAGCTGGAAATTAAATATTCAGGAGCGCGTTAAGAAGGCAAATAATGCGCTTTTCGCGTGTAAGCAGACTGTGGGGAAAAGCTGGAGGCTTAAACCAAATATAGTGCACTGGTTGTACACGGCGGTTGTGAGACCTATTCTGACTTATGGGGTAGTGGTGTGGTGGAAAGCCATGGATAAAAAGTACAATCACAGGGAATTAGAAGGAGTGCAACGGACTGCCTGTGTTATGATCACGGGAGCCCTTCGCACAAATCCTACTGCCGCGTTGGAGGTGTTTTTGCATCTATTGCCATTGAACATCTTTGTAAAACAGGTAGCGGCAAATACAGCAGTTAGGCTATCGAGCTGTGCCCTTTTTAGGAGAAGCTCTAAGGGGCACAGTTCCATTCTTAGCTTCATGGGAAGCCATGCTGCAGATATTAGTACGGACCACTCAATTCCGGGGTTGGATTTTGGGAAGCCATACGAAATTGCTTATCCTAGTAGAGTGGACTGGGAGAACAATAGAGTAATACGTGAAGGGGAAATCTCCGTTTATACGGATGGATCAAAAATGGAATGCGGCACTGGCGCTGGCGTCTTCTCGGAGCAGCTGAGTGTAGAGAAGTCGTTTAGGTTGCCAGATGTATGCAGCGTCTTCCAGGCGGAAATTTTGGCCGTGTTACAGGCAGCAAACATCCTGTTAATGGGGGAGATATGCGATCAGAATATTTCACTCTACATTGACAGCCTGGCGGCCATAAAGGCGCTGGAATCGGTAACCATTAAATCCAAGTTGGTAAAGCACTGTCGAGAAGTGCTAAAGGTACTTTGTAGTCAGAACAGAGTACTGATTTGCTGGGTGCCAGGGCATAGTAATATACTAGGAAACGAAAGAACGGAGGAGCTTGCTAGATCAGGATCAACATCGATTGGTAGAGTAGAGGAGGAAGTTAGTCCACCCGTTTGCGGTATCAAAGCGCAAATTGGTGAGCGCTCCAAAATAGCCGCCAACTCTATGTGGGCAGGGCTAGCAAGCTGCAGGATTTCTAGATCTCTGTGGCCCGAGTTGGATAGTCAAAAAACTAAGAATATTTTACAGTGGGATAGAGAGAGACTGCGCCTGCTCGTTGGAGCACTGACGGGGCACTGCATGCTGTGGAAACACGCTATGCGGCTAGGGATAGTGGAGTCGGATATGTGCAGGTTCTGCCACGACCTGTATGCTGTGGAGGACATCACTCACATTTTGTGTGAATGCCCGGGGATCGCTAGAAGGCGCTTTAGATTAATGGGTAGTCTCTTCTTTGAGAGCATTGAGGATTTGAGGGCGGTAGGGTATGGCAAATTGGTCAAGTTCTGCAGGGAATTGGAATGTTTCTGAGATAGTAAAATAGCCCACGAGGACCTGAAGGGATCGCAATGGGCCCTGTTAGAGCAGCGCAGCGCTCTAATTTTGTAGTTTTTGTTGCGCTCTAATTTTATATTTTTGTTACGCGCTCATTTTACAATTTTTGTTCTATTGTATACTTTTAACTCGCAATGTACAATTCAACTTGTAACCTTACTTTCAACTCGCACTGTACAAGTCAACTTGTAGACTTTTTACGTGACAGGTACCCTTACGGTCGTTATAATAAAACTCGTTTTGGATTGTTCTTCTTGTACTGGCAGTGGTCGCGAGCAGACGTCTCACGAAAAATAAATTTTGAATTCGAACAAAAGGGTAACGTGTCTTGCTAATTCTTTTTAATTTAGACTCAGGGCGGAAAAACTATTGCGAACTCGAACATTTGGAGGCCCCGACGAGATTTCGAACCACTTTCATACATTGTTTTAGTGCTTTTTAAAACATTGCGCTATTGTGCGAATTACTCGTGGGAAAAAAGGTGCGGTTATCGAAAAATGGCGAGTGTTGAATTTTTGAAAAACCAGCGTGCGGCATTTAAGGGTCTTATGACTCGCATTAAAACATACATCGAAAGCACACCGAACTTAACAGTGGAGGAGGTGCAATGCCGCTTAGGAGTGTTAGAAGGCTATTTTCAGCAGGCGCGGCTAATTCAAGACAAGCTGGAAGAAGCTGATCCCGAGCAAATAGACGCCAAAGCACGCGGTGACCTTGAGGACCACTATTGCCTGGTGAAGTCGCGGCTGTTGGTGCATATTAACCAACATAGGAAGGAAAGTATTGCAAGCCCAAGCGAAGCTAAAAACTCATCCTTAATTTCAGCACCACCTGCCATTCGTACTTTCCTTCCGAAAATTCCACTGCCGTCATTCTCGGGAGGTTACACCGAATTTACCTCATTTCTGAACAGTTTCACCGTTCTCATCGACTCGGTAAGCGACCTTGGCGATACACAAAAATTACACTATTTGAGATCGTGCTTATCGGGCGAAGCGCTTCAAACAATCGATGCCCTTGAAATAACGGAGGAAAATTACAGCGAAGCGTTAAAGTTAGTAAAATCGCGTTACGGGAATGAGTGTCTACGGTTTGAAGCACATATAACTAAACTTTTCGATTTGTCTCGAATCTCACACGGTACCGCGTCGGCCTTACGGACGTTAGTAGATTCGGTGAATGTACATTTCCAAGCCCTAAAATCGTTAGGGTCTAGTGAGGACATTGTGAATGCACTGCTAGTGCATATCGTTGCCATCAGGCTTGACGGGGAAACCCACAACAAATGGGAAGAATCCCGTACCTACGACAGTCTTCCTACATGGAACGAGCTGTCTACATTTCTCAACAAAAGAGGTCAACAGTTAACATCACGTGAAGACGGTTCGAACTCTGGTGTTAAAAATACTTCGTCGTCATCCTCGTCTTTGAGAAAATCTTCTAATTCGTCACGGAATAAGACGGTCCTGACTGCTTCAAAATCTAGTTGCGTTGTTTGTCAATCGGTTGACCACAACATCTATAAGTGTCCCAGTTTCTTAAACCTGTCCATTCGGGATCGGTTTGACTCTGTCAAAAAATTGAACTTGTGCATTAACTGTTTAGTGAAGGGACACACAATTAAAAATTGTTCGTCGTCACGCTGCAGAGTCTGCAGTCAATCGCTTCACACACTACTTCATCAATTCGCTCCCTCGACCCCATCCTCGTCGATTCCAAATAGCGGATCAATCATTACACCGGCTTTGGAAGTTGCTGTCAACGATCAATCGGTATCGTCACAAGCAACACTACACATTTCGGTGCCTCCTTTGAAGGCACACCAAACAATTTTGGCTACGGCGTTAATCCACATCAAGGATAGCTCGGGAAATTTTGTTCCTGCTCGTGCATTACTTGATTCTGCATCCCAGTTAAACTTTGTCACCTCATCGTTGGCTCAAGCCTTAAATCTGACTCGTCATAAAATTCAGGGTCAAATGTCTGGTATTGGAGAAGTTAGCACTCGCGTACAATACTCTACGCAGATAGTCGTTAAATCGAGGATAGGAAACTATCAAGCAAATGCTGAGGCGTGGATTTTACCTCGCATTACCACGTGTCAGCCAGAAAGAGCCATCAACATTAGCAATTGGAATCTTCCAAAGAACATTAGCTTAGCGGATCCAAATTTCTTTTCTCCTCACAAAATTGATCTTCTACTCGGAGCAGATTGTTTCTTCGAGATGCTTGCTGTTGGACAATTTAGCTTGGGCACTGACCGACCCACACTACAGAAAACGGTATTTGGATGGATTGTTTCGGGACGTTGTATATCATCTACTTCAAATAAGGAATTTTGCCACCTCGTTCGTGATGCAGCCCACGGCTCCGAATCGGACGAAACTCTTCACCACCAATTAAAGAAGTTCTGGGCCATAGAACAACTGGAAGGTAAGCCTTCAACTTGGACTTTAGAACAAAGCAAATGTGAAGATCACTTTATCAAGAATATACAACGGACAGAAAATGGCAGAATTGTACTACGTTTGCCATTTAAGGAAAATCCAGAACTATTAGGAAATTCGTTGGAGATCGCTCGCCGAAGATTTCTGTCGCTAGAACGCAGATTGGCTCGAGATCCAGCGTTAAGAGACCAATACATCGCATTCATGCGGCAATACATTGATCTTGGGCACATGGAACAAATAGAGCCCACGAAAGAATCCATCGCTAAGTATGTTATACCACATCATTGTGTAATCCAGCCGGAAAGTTCAAGTACGAAGCTTCGCGTCGTTTTTGATGCCTCGTGTCAGACATCATGGGGAAGGTCGCTGAATGATGTCCTGATGACAGGCCCAGTAATTCAAAGCGATCTTTTTGCAATTATCACTCGATTTCGTACCCGGCTGTATGCAGCCACAGCGGATATTTGTAAAATGTACCGACAAATTTTGATTGATAAAGAGGATCAACCTTATCAGACAATTCTGTGGAGAGAAGATGCATCGATGCCGTTGCAACTCTATCTGCTGAGAACAGTCACCTACGGGACAACATCAGCCCCATTCCAAGCTACTCGATGTCTCAATTATTTGGCGGACATGAATCAACATCTGCCATCAGCTTCACAAATTATTAGGAGGGATTTCTATGTGGACGATTTAGTGACTGGGGCGGATACTTGTGAGGAACTTATGCAGATCAAAGAGCAAGTCGAAACCATTCTTTCTCAAGGTCAGTTTGAACTATCCAAATGGTTTTCCAACAATTTCAAATTTTTGGGTAGGGTTGAGGCAAGTCGACGTGAACAACCACTTCAAGTCAATCAGGTGGATATCATAAAGACCTTAGGAATCATCTGGGAACCTAACGACGATGAACTTCATTTTCGATGGTCGTGCACAAACCGTCGGATAACCAAGCGGACTGTTATCTCAGAATTGGCAAGCCTCTTTGATCCTTTAGGATTGCTTAATCCACTGATTGTAAAGGCGAAAATCTATCTGCAGCAGTTATGGATGCTGAAGCTTTCCTGGGATGAATCCTTACCGTTGAAAGAGCACACGCAGTGGGAGCATTTTAGGGAACAATTGGAAGAAGTTAATCTTATTCGCATTCCTCGATATATTTTCTCGTCACCAAATCCGGTGCGATGGGAAATTCATGGTTTTTCTGACGCATCAATACGGGCTTACGGATGTTGTTTTTATTTACGCTGCGTGGAAAGTTCGGGACATATTTCTACAAGCCTGATTTGCGCCAAATCCAGAGTCGCTCCATTGAAAACCCAATCGTTACCACGACTAGAGTTATGTGGATTCTTATTGATGGCCGAACTTCTTACTCGAATCAAAGAAATCTTTTCACTTCCGCATCGCACAGTGCTTTGGACGGACTCAGAAATTGTGCTACATTGGATTCAGGGGCACGCTTCCAACTGGACGACGTTCGTAGCCAATCGTGTGGCTCAAATACAACTACTTGTTCCGGAACATATCCAATGGAGACATTTTGATTCCAAGTCAAATCCAGCAGATATTGTTTCGCGTGGAGCGTCAGTGGCAGAACTGATAAAGTCTATATGGTTCGACGGACCCGACTTTCTAAGGAAGGATGAAGATTTCTGGCCGATAAATAAGGTTGGAACAGTGAATGAGATACCAGAGCACCAACCTCGAAAGGCCGCGTTAACAACCAGTTATGTTGAAGAGGATATAATTGCAAATCATACCTTTGCGAACGACTTTAAAAAAATGCGTAGAATCTTTGCCTATGTCCTACGGTTCATAAAAATCATGTCGCCACGGCTGAAGAGAAAGGATCTCGCATCGACGCCATTATCAACCGAAGAATTGGATAAAGCACTACAGCGCATGATTTATGCAATTCAACGTAAGGCTTTCGCACAAGAAATCACAGATCTTAAAGGCAAATCGATGATCAGCCCGAAGAGATCCATCAAATCGCTATCTCCATTCCTCGATGGGAATTCTCCCCCACTACTAAGAGTGGGTGGGCGTCTGCAGAACGCAGACTTACCCTATGAAGCCACCCATCCGATCCTCCTCCCCAATAATCATTGTTTCATTTTCTCTTACATGAACCATGTGCACCGATCATCACTTCATGCAGGTAGCCAAGCGTTGGTTGCAATCGTACGTCAACGGTTTTGGGTGGTCAACGCTAAGACGGTAGCAAACAAAGTGATTCGCCGTTGCATTCACTGCTTCCATTATCGCCCGAGAATTTTAAGCCAGATAATGGGAAGTATTCCTCGACACCGACTTCGTGGACTTTTGCGGGCCCTTTACAACAACTCGACTCGTCAGAGGGAAGGCATTTACCAAATCATACCTCGCTGTGTTCGTCTGCTTTGCCACGCGTGCATGCCACTTGGAAGTAGTGTCTGATCTGACTGCGGATGCGTTCCTGGCATCCTTTAAGAGGTTTATTGATCGTCGAGGGGTGTGTCACACAATCTTTTGTGACAACGCAACTAATTTCGTCGGAGCACGGAATAAATTGGCCGAGTTCCGGAAAAGGTTTTTCGTTCAAGCTACGAAGACGAAGATAGTTGACACATGCATCGAACACGGAGTTAACTTCAGCTTTATTCCACCACGCTCACCACACTTTGGAGGACTGTGGGAGGCTGCGGTCAAGTCTGCCAAGTATCACCTGGTCCGCACCTTGCAGTCCTTAGCCGTTACGTTTGAAGAGCTGACTACGATTGCGATTCAAATTGAATCCATTTTGAATTCTCGCCCGATCTGTGCAATGTCGTCGGACCCGAACGATGAAGAAGCTTTGACTCCCGGTCATTTTTTGATCCAGGGACCACTTACTACAATTCCAGAACCTGACCTCACCCCTCTCAAATTGAGCTCGGTAAACCGCTGGCAACGATTGTGTGCCATTCAACAACATTTCTGGTCTCGGTGGTCCAAAGAATACATTCCACAACTGCAGCAGAAGTACAAATGGACAAGCTCCTCTAAAAACGTAGAAGTCGGAATGCTTGTGTTGGTAGCTGATAACCTGCCACCAAATCAGTGGCGGTTAGGTCGAATCGTCGATACTGTCCCGGGACGCGACGGAAAGGTTAGAGTCGTTGACATCAAAACCAAACAAGGACTCATTCGTCGTGGAGTAGTCAAGATAGCTCCATTACCTTTGGAATCTTGAAGCTTCGATCACACCTTCAAGGCGGCCGGTATGTTAGAGCAGCGCAGCGCTCTAATTTTGTAGTTTTTGTTGCGCTCTAGTTTTATATTTTTGTTACGCGCTCATTTTACAATTTTTGTTCTATTGTATACTTTTAACTCGCAATGTACAATTCAACTTGTAACCTTACTTTCAACTCGCACTGTACAAGTCAACTTGTAGACTTTTGACGTGACAGGTACCCTTACGGTCGTTATAATAAAACTCGTTTTGGATTGTTCTTCTTGTACTGGCAGTGGTCGCGAGCAGACGTCTCACGAAAAATAAATTTTGAATTCGAACAAAAGGGTAACGTGTCTTGCTAATTCTTTTTAATTTAGACTCAGGGCGGAAAAACTATTGCGCCCTCGAACAGGCCCATAAGGCGCCTAGTGAGTGCGGCGGTCCTAGCGCTGCGCCCCTTCTTAAACCTAAACCTAAGCCTTGCCGCGAGCCAATTTTATTACCAGCCTGGACCTCAAAGACGCCTTTTGGCAGATTCCTCTCGAGAATAAATCCAGGGAGTACACTGCGTTTACTATTCCTGGCCGGCCTCTATACCACTACACTCGCATGCCTTTTGGGTTATGCAACGCGCCGCAAAGGATGTGTCGTTTGATGGACAAAGTCATCCTACCCGAGCTGAAGGAGCAGGTGTTCGTATATTTGGACGATCTGCTGTTGATTTCCGAAGATTTCGACTCACATTTGATTTTATTGGCTGAAGTCGCAAATTGTTTGCGAAAGGCTGGTCTAACAATTAACGTCAACAAGAGTAAGTTTTGTCTGAGAGAGGTGAAATATCTCGGATACATCGTTGGAGAAGGAGGCTTGAAAACCGATCCCAACAAAGTTTCAGCCATCGTCGATTACCCTTCGCCTAAGTCCGCACGTCAAGTTCGACGCTTCCTTGGCATGGCAGGCTGATATCGACGTTTCGTTCCCAACTTTGCTGCTACCGTATCACCAATCTCGGACACTCTAAAGAAGTCCAACCAGTTTGCTTGGACTACAGAGGCACAAACTTCCTTCCTGTTAGTGAAAGACTTGTTGACGAAAGCCCCCTTATTAATCAATCCAGATTTTAAGAGGCCTTTCGGAATTCAATGCGACGCCAGTAAGTCAGGTGTCGGTAGCGTTCTCTTCCAAGAAAACGACGACGGATCGGAATCTCCGGTGGCGTATATGTCGCAGATGCTCACTTCCGTTCAACGCAACTGCAGCGTAACTGAACTCGAGTGTTATGCAGCTGTGTTGAGCGTAAAAAAATTTCGAGCCTATGTAGAAGGGACTGCGTTCAAAGTCATTACGGATCACGCAAGTCTCAAATGGCTCATGTCGCAGAAAGACTTACAAGGACGGTTGGCAAGATGGAGTTTGAAACTTCAGGGTTACGACTTCACAATCGAGCACCGACGAGGGAACCTGAACGTTGTACCCAACGCTCTCTCTCGTGTATACGAAGAGGGATTAAACGCGCTGATCGACGTGGCACCGATGGTGGACATGGATTCTCCAGAGTTCCCTGGCAATGAATATAAAGAATTAGTGTCTACTGTCGAGGCGAACGCCGATCGGCTTCCTGACGTATGCGTGAGGGATGGTTTCGTGTACAAGCGCACAGAGCCTCACAACGGTGACCCGATTGCTGAAGACAGGGCCAGGAAGTTATGGATTCCATCGAGTCTTACGTCAGCTGCAATTGCTCAGGCGCACGAGGCAGACACCACGGTCCATGGTGGTTATGCCAAAACGCTAGAGCGAGTTAGGCGATTTTTGTACTGGCCCGGAATGGCTACACAAGTACGCACCTACGTTCTGGCATGAGACAAAGTCCCCGAACAGACCTCTACGAGCGCCTATGGGAGAACTGTTCCAGACTGATTAGCCATTCCAACATCTTTATATCGACGTACTTGGACCATATCCGCGCACCAAACGGGGTAAGATCGCGATCTTGATCGTCTTGGATCACTCTACTAAATTTCCTTTGTTACTTCCTTTGGGGCGGATCACTGCTGAAGAAATCACAAACTACTTGGAGGGGCAAGTCTTCCATACGTTTAGAACACCTCAGACGATCCTCTCTGATACCGGCTCTCAATTTAGGTCGAATGTGTTTAACTCCATGCTGACCAAATACGGAGTTAAGCACCTGTACACCCCGAGCTACTTACCGCAAGCGAATGCTTCGGAACGTGTCAATCAGTCCATCCTGGCCGGAATTCGAGCATTCATCACTGATGACCAAACACGATGGGATGAGAGTCTAAGCAAAATTGAATGTGCCCTTCGGAGCTCACTATAAAGCCACTGGATTTTCTCCTTATGAGGTTTTGTTTGGAAATCACATGATGTTGCACGGGAAGGACTACGAACTGCTGAAGCATTTGCGAGCGTTGGGAGAGTCAAATGTACAGCTTCGACCTCGCGAGGGAATTCCTATCGTGAGGCAACTGGCACAAACGAAAATAGGGGTCGGACATGAGGACAGCAGCAGGCGTTATAATCTGCGCGCTGCTCAAACACAATTTTGTGTAGGACAAGAAGTATTCCGAAGAAATTTTTCCTTGTCCACAGCAGCGCAGAACTATAACGCCAAGCTTGCAAAAAAGTTCCTCAAGTGCAGGATTCGTCGTGTGCTAGGCAACTCACGATACGAATTGGAGGATTTAGGAGGCAAACATGTGGGAGTCTACCACTCCAAGGATCTGCGGCAGTGATCCGAGGGATTTCAACACCGATTGCCCGGCACTCAGTCGTGCGCACGAGACTCTTCTACGCGGCCACTTTTCGTAGTCGTTTCGGCGATGAAAATCATCGGCGAATCGCCTATGTTGTTTAGTGCCGCCGGAATATTGTTTCCGGTGCTTACAGGTGCGAAATTTTTGTTGTCTAGGCCTAAGGCCTGCCGTAGCTAGTCCTGGCCGCCAGCAAGCGTGTCGCTTCCGTTCTGGCTCAGCCACCAATTCGGACGTAGAAGGAATTGGCCCTTCTGTCCCGAACCTTCCTATCCTTTCGACTATTTTGACTTTTTCAAGTCAAAATAGTTATTCCAAGGTTTCAAACACAACAACGTGTGTTATTATCTCGGTTAAGCCAGGATTTGTGTTTCGCGTTGAGGTCCCCTGCTATTACATAGTAGTTTCTTAGGCTATTTAATTCAAGGGTCTGGAATAGTGAAAGAAATTCGTCATTGAATTTTTCGGAATTTCTTTTTGAGGCATAGGTGCTAACAACGAAAATATTATCATTATTCTGCAGGGAGATTTTTATACAGGTCAGTTTTAAACATTCAAAAAGGGCGAATTCCGGCCGGTTTGTTGTAGTGAAGTTTAAAGGTTGTTTATATGAATACCCTTGCCTCCTCCACCACCGGAGTTCGGTCGGTCCGTTCTTATAAAATCGTAATTAGTGAATTGGGGGATATGGTGTGGTTTTAATTTTGTTTCGTTTAAAAGGAGAAGATCGGGTTTTTCTTTTTTTAGGAGATCATCTAAATTCATCCTTCTATTTAGGTACACAATGGAGTTGACATTGACAGAGATGAGCCTGAGCTCGGTCATCTGAAGGCTTTGTGTTACCTGGCCATCAACAAGTTGAGAACGTTACTTATATAGCTAAGTTGTTGAGCGTGAGCGCCAATGGCTTGTTCGAAACGCTCAAACTTATTATTTAATAACTTAATGAGGTTGTCCTGGAAAGATTTAAAGAAATTTTGATTAGCATTATTGTCCTTACCTGTGTGCTCTCGTAGGCAATCCTGGGTTGGTAGAGCTTTCGTGTTTTGATTTTTTCCCTTCACGGCATCTGCGAAGTTCACTCCAGGTCGAACTACACTTTCGATGATACGCTGGTCCTTTTGATTTGTTGTTGCTGCCTTCGTTGTCGCTGCTTTCTCCTGCTGGGCTGTGATCCTCCTGGATTTCGCTGCTTTATGCGATGGGCATCCTTTGTACGATGCTGGTTGTCCGTGTTTTGCAATTTACGCAAAACATCTTTGTCTTCTCCGCTGTAGACTCCAACTTGCACTCGCCTGGGATTGGTCGCATTTCACGCAACGGAACTTCATACTGCAGTTAACCGCTGAGTGGCCATACCTTTGACACCGACGGCATTGTGTGATTTCCGTCTTTTTCAACTTCTCAAATCGCACCACTTGGTAATTTAGGTAACGGATTTGGTGCTGCTATTGTGTCTGATTTGAACCATAAGAATCGGCAGGATTCTGTTTTCCTGCGATGATCTTCTAGTCGAGAAGCGCGAGACTGACAAACTTCTATCGCCGGTAGTTTAACTTTTATTTCAGCCATAATTTCGGATGGGGCCGCGTGGCTGCTCAGACCTTTCAATAGGAAGGTCGTGGTCTTTTCTTCACGGGGAGTGTATGTGAAGAAGTTTGACTCGGACTTTCCAAGTACTTCCTTTGCTTTTTTAAAGTCTTCGATGTTGGTCGTTTTAATCGCGATTTTTGAGTTGCTGATATTTTTTATCTCAAAATCAGCTATGCCGGCACTTTTCTGCAGTAGTTTCACTATATCCTCTGGGTTCTGGTTATACGTTTTGATGGGAGGCTTCTTGTACGCGTTTTTCTTGGATTGCTGTGTTGTCAAGTTTTTCGTGGCGGTAAATTTTTTTTTGGTTGTTGTTGAGCTGGGCATCTTGCCCACGCGTTCTTTGGAGGTCATGGCCGATTTTTCCCGGATTTTTTTGGACAACTTCTACGTAGTCCATCTCGCTCGTTTCCTTGCCGACCATTTCAACATCAGGTGCTCTCTTTTTTTCGTTTGCCTGAAGCGCAGCTAGTGCTTCCTGCATTTGCGCTTGCAGACTTTCGATGATGCTGTCTCTTTTCTTAATTTGGTTGACTAGTGCAGCCTCCCGTATTGTGAGCCCGCCGTTTGTTGGTTCCAGTTCTGGCTCGCTCTCGTATTCGCTTTCTGCTAAGACGCTGAAAGCTTCGCCCTTATCGCAGCTCTTCGCTACCTTCTCCTTTTTCCTTGCGACAGTGCCGTCACTGTCGCAGTGTCGCTATTTGTGAGGGCTCGGTCTCTGGACCGCACTCTTTTCACGTTCCGTCCCATTGCGAGCGTTAACACTCGCACACTATCACGTTTTTTTCCTCTTGTCCTCAATTTCACAGGTACCTGAACTCGGTCCTTCTAGGCACTAGCACGAACACTATTGCACACACTCCGCGCGCTTCGTTTTAAACAGGTTGTATCCTATTTAAGATATCATCTTTAGTACCTGCTGGTGCAGAGTATCCGTATTTCTATAAATTTATTTTAAACTAGGAGCACGTTTAAAACACGTCTAACCACTCAGATCATTGACATCATGATTGTCATCAATATATGGATCTTCTTCCGATTCAGAGAAGAATATGAATTCATTGATTTCTTCATCCGTCAATCGGGTATTCTATGAAATTTTGTCTATATGATTAGATGAAACCAAGAACCAAATCAATGATAAAGTTACGAAATCAAATATATCATCATCATCAATTGCGCGACAGTCCAAATCGGGCCAGGGCCTGAAAACCAAATGTATAACTAAATCCAATGTAGCGCAGGGTCCCGCAACATTTTCAAAGCTTCCATCTGCTATTTTCACTGAAATATTTTCCTATAATTTTTCTGGAAAAGTGCACAAAACTGTATAACCTACTGAGCTTTTAACGCGAAGAGAAGTCGCGACGCGTCGAAAAATGAAAAAGAACTAATTAATTTTGAAAAAAAGAGCTCGCAAGAAACATAAAAAAGTGAGGGTGAGTTTAAAAATGGTTGGCTACCAGATGTCGATACAATAAAAAAAAGCCTGTGTTTCAAATGCTGCACTTACAACACGGATAAACCGAATTTATACCTTGGGCAATAAATTTTATTGGAATGGCGCGGCGCGCTGGCGACGCAAGGATCAACATACGACACAGATCAAGATCTACCGTGTATTTCAAATTTACTAAGTCTACTGAGTAGCAGTATTATACAATAAATAAAAAACAGCAAATGGAGTGAAATTGCTAATTGAACAGAAGTATCCAACAACAGAAACAAAATCCGCCGTCGTAATAGGTACCCGGTAGATTTAAGGTGAAAAATTCTATGATAACATAAGGGTTAATGAACTGAGATATCTTATAGCTACTGTATTTGGGAATCCACGTTACGTGTGGGACGCCAGTTTCAATTAACACTAACCACAGATATGTTGAATTGCCAACAAGGATCTTGTTGAAAATCACATCAGTAAAAACTAAACCAGAGAAAAGGATACTTGATTCTCTACTAGAACTCTAATAAAAACTTGTTTCATTGGAAAAAATTTATCGATAAGAACGTTAAGATACAATACAAACCATAAATAACACGTGCTTACGATATGATTATGGTTACATTATTATCAAGAATTATAATAAAATATACATGATTAATGATTACATACATTCAAATGTTTCTTCTTAAACTTCTTAAATTATTTTCCTTTTCTTTTTCTTTGAATTATCTTCCGGCTTCAATCCTTGAAAATTATATTTTGTCTTAAGACGTTCGCGTATGAGAAGTCCGCGGATAAGTTTTTTCCAGTTCCCGAAAACTCGTTGATAATATTTTTCATCTTCACGTCGTTCAGCATCTTCTTGATCTCTGGTCCACGCATCGGTGACGAGCTCGGCGAATTCTTCGCATACAATATAACCATCAATAACCGGATGACATGATCCCTGATGAAAGTCGAATCCAGTAACGGCCGGCGCGCAATCGATTTTTAGCTTTTTACAAACACGATTAAGTCCTGGCACTAAAATATTAAAATTTATTTACTAATGTAAAATCAGCTTTAGCATATTTTTTTTTATTGTTACAATGTAAATGTACTGTCTTTTTGGGCAACATGGTCGGCTTGAAGAGATCAACATTGCCATATGCATTTCGCGGAACGATTCCATTTTTAGCTGTAGGTGGATCGTATTCCATAGTTTGCCAATAGCCAAATATTTCGAGTGGTAGGTCTTTTATCACACTACTTGTATACTAGATGTAATAATATATATACATAAAAAAATTTTTTTTATTGATTTCATTTTTCTTTACCTTGTCCCATTTGGGCCTTGCTTTCACAATCTTATACGGTTGTTCAGCTGGTCGAACAACTCGAGCCGATTTCAACCAAATCTCGCGTGAATGTAGAGTTTTGACACATTCACGGGCATATACTGGCTCACCCCGAACAAAACCTAATGTCAATGCGTCTGCTGGGTAAATAGCCTCGAATTTTAGGAGATGTCGTTGTAAAGCATATAATGGATGATTTTTGTATCTGAAAAAAATATATTTTTCATGTGTTTCCTATGTGGTTATTTACTTTACTAACTCGGAAATTGTAGACGGTAGTGGTTTATCCAAATGCATTCGATGAAATTCAACGTCTTCTGCTTTTGAACGTTCAGTACGTCGACCGAAATACTCGCTTATGGCAATTTCAAGCCATTCCTTATCGACACGAAGTTTTCTTGTTGCTGTATTCCATTGCGGACAATAACGTGGTGATACGTCCTTTAGCGTGTTGTTGTTATTCCATGCAAATACATACGAAATAGGAGTGGTTGCAGATTTCTACGGAGATATTATGTAATTGAAAAATAAATGTAATTTACAAATTCAAATAAAACCACATTTTCTATCATACCCTTATGTTATCGACCTTGTCCACTTCTCCTTTGAATAAATTTATAGCAACCCATTTCTCTTCCTTTTCGGAATACACCTCGACCCAAATGTCCATTTTCTTTTTATTAGCCTTCTCTTCACCTTCCGTGTCTGTAGATAGCACACGATTATCTTTCAATTTCTTGTTTGTCGCAGTTGAAGTCGATTGTTTCTGTTTGCCTGGACGGATCCTTTTTGGCGGCGAAGGCGCAAAATCATCATCTGAATTTGAAGATCGATTAAGAGATTTTAATTTTAATTTTTTTAAATTGGCGTTGGTATCGGTGGATCCATCCAACTGCGGAATTTTGATGTTGTCGGATGCTAGCTGCTTCAATTTTGACGATGATCTTGTAGAGCGTTTAGTCGGAAGTTGGACATAAATCGATTGGGTTTCTTCTTGTTTTTTGCTAGTTGATGGAGCAGATGATCCTTGTTGGTTGGATGAATTTAATTTAATTCGTTTTGCTGGCAAATTCTTTATTATTTCTTTGAAATGATTATTTTCAACAGTTACAGCATTTGTTTTAATTTTTGAATTTTTTGTGAACTTCTTTTTAGATGAAATTGCAGGTTTCTTTGGAATAAGGCCATCTTGAAGATTTTCTGCAATATTTCTATTTGATTTCACATCTATGGTTTTGGCGACTTCTGCATCAGGCAACCCACGTCTTCTCAACCTTTTTCTAGTAGTCTTTGTATCGATTTCGGATCCGTCGCCGTCAGATTCTATTCTTAATTCTTTTTTTTCTATATCTGTTCTACTTTTGATTTTTTTGATTTTTTCTTTTTCTTTTGTTCGTGTTTCTTTACTGTGACCCACTTTATTTGTAATAGCTTTATCTTCATCTGTTATTTTAATATTTTTATTGTTTAGTTGAGATGTATTTGTAGGTTTTTTTTGTGATATCTTCTTGAGTGAATTTTTTTTATCTTCATCTTTAGTTTTAATATTTTCATTATTTCGGTTAGTTGCACTTATAGGCATTCTTTGTGAAACTTTGTGTGTTGTTTCTTTACTATCATCCTTTTTTGTCACCCTCTTATCACTCGTGATTTTGTTTTGTGTCTCTTTCTTCTCTTCTTTCACTTTTGAATGATTGATGTCATCTTTATTTTTCGTTTTCTTCTCGACTTTCGGATCTGACGTTACTTTAATTGTATGCAACTCACTTGAAGGCGGTTTAAAGGATGAGGGAACAAGATTTATAACTAATCGGCACTGCATACCCATCGCTCGGAGCAATATAATAAAAATCATTACAAAATCCTTTTTACAAAGAGCTTCTTTATACTTAATTTGTAGGGCCAACGAAACACCCATTTTCGGCCGCCTCATAGTCCCCAAATACATTTGATTTTTCCGAATTGGAACTGCTAACTTATACCATTTTGATATTGACTCGAAATATTGAATGCAGGTTTGTCCGTCAGGATAACATGTTTTATTTGGGAGAAGTTTTAATGCAGCTTCCATTAACTCAGGACTATTTAAAACTCTATTACAATACATGCCGTGTGCAATGTGACACAGTAAAGATATCTTATGCAAATATATTTGTTGTTCTTTAATGTTTCGATTCAATTTTCGTCTAATCATCATTTCAATATCGGATTCTCCCTTTTTTTTTTGAGCAACTATTTGTGGTAACGGTATGTTGATTTGGAGAACGCCTTCAACTATTGACTCCAGTGGTGTTGGGATATGATCTAAAATTATTAAATATAAGTAGAGAAATTTTCTAGAATTTAGGAATAATCGAATTTAAATGATTCACTTTACAAGCTTTCATCTGAAGTAAATCAGTAGTTCGGGACTTATCACGTTAAAAAAGTGGCTGCGAGAAGCCCAGAATAAAAATCGAAATCGCAAATAGGATAAAGTACCCAGTTGCGAGCCCTGCGCTTATTCCGAGCTACCATCTTTAATTCAACAAATAGCTAAGAATTCATGACAGTTTTTTCTTCACTTCCAATTTTAGCCATTGCTGTTGTGGCTATAGAAATGGCTTAAATTGGTAGTGAATAAAAAACTGTCATGAATTCTAAGCTGTTTGTGGAATTAAAGACGGTCGCTCGGAATAGGTGCAGGGCTCGCAACTGGGTATCTTATCCTAATTGCTGATATTTCTAAAGCCAAGTGTACACTATGGAGAGAAAACAATAGAGTTAGAGGAAAATCTCGCGAATTACGTGTACATACCAGGTAGTGCTCTACTGGAGAGCACTACAATCTCTCTATACGAAATTTGTTTACTAAAATTTTCTGTCGGGTATACGGCACTTTATACTTTATGCTACGTCGACTCTACAATCTATCCAAGGCGTTTAATACATATATGTATTAGAACTATATTGCTAGCTGTGGAAATTCATCAACTGTTAATTTTTGTCTCAAAAATGTAAAGAACCAAAGAGGGCAGTACAAAATTTTAATACCAATCAATTTTTTATGAAATTTGAATATCGTGAAGCTAGTATTACACTGTATGACAACGCTGTCAAATTGCAGTAGTAAGCAATGCAAAATAGTGAGTTTGACCGAACGAATACTATGATATTTATTTGTATTCGCCTACTTCGCATTGCATATTAATGCAATTTGACCACTTGGTCAAACAGTGTAACACCCAAGCTTATATATAAATATTTAATTACGAATTACTTCGCATTGCATATTAATGCAATTTGACCACTTGGTCAAACAGTGTAACACCCAAGCTTATATATAAATATTTAATTACGAAGCAGTATGTTTTATAAGAAATTGTACTGTTCATGATTTCAAATTAACAGCATCTTCAAAATTTTCACAAAATGAGGTATGTAACGTGAAGAATAGTGTTATATTTTTGAAATATTTCAACTTTTTATATATAAAAAATATAAAAAAAACATTATAATATCAAATTAAAATTCAGTAACGTTCATAGAGTAAGTACTAATAGAAAGACAACTCTCTAGCATTGTCTGATCCGCTATTTGTGGGTTCTTAAGGTTCGCTCTAAGGGACCTTCCCTGGTCTGATACGTTGCATCTTCCTCCTTATGAACAGCGTCTAAAACTCCTTTCTCTAGAGTCGCTTGAGAATAGATGGATTATCCTTAGGTCTGGTTTTGTATTTAAATTAATCTTAGGTGAAATTGATTCCCCTTATTTGCTTGAAGCCATAACTTTCAGTATTCCGCGTCGTTCCTTGAGAAACTATGTGCCACTCCACATTTCTCATCATCGCACCAACTACGGTCAAAACGAACCAATCGCATCTCTTTCGCGAATTTTCAACAATAATTACTACCGAATTGACTATAATTTATCTAGCATGCAGTTAAAGTCAGCTTTACGCGATAAATAACTTGTGATTTTTTTTTTTTTTAATCTTTTAAGTAATCATTGTTTTGATAAAAAAAAAAGAATAAATAAATAAATAAATAAATAATGGAAGCGACTTTGGGGGAAGTGTGAGGAGGTTACTGTTTCGTACTAGAAAGCTTTCTTCAATACGAAAGATTCCCCTTCAACCTGATATTTTCGTTCAAGGACTACTAGACCTCAAAATTTCTCGCCATACGTGTTTGAAGGCGAGTTTCTTACAAACCGATTGAGCTATTGAATTGAATCTTTTTAAGTGGGTCGAAAGGGTAGAATGGTGACTTTTTGGAGGCTGCTAATAAGATGGAGGAAAGGCGGAGGGAGCATCAACAAATCGAAATTGAAGTTATGTTGATTTTTGATTGTGGATCCATTTGCAAAAATTATATAAAAAGAAATTTTTCAGGCCCGAAAAGTATATAACGCAAAGAATGGAGCTACAGATAAAAAATGCTTTTTATTATTTTTTGTTCAGCTTGTTGGGTCGTCGCAGTGCACCACTTAATTCCTGCTGGAGGGCGGCAGTTGCGAACACAATCCATTGTTTTCCCACTGGGTTGTGGTCGCAGCTGCAGCCACCCGATCGAGCGAAAGGGGGCGCTAAAAGGTCGCAAGGGAGAAACGGCTACGGTGACACAACTACAACGACCTGAACGACTCGGCAACGATCGAGTAGGAAAAAACAAGCAAGCTGAAGGTCCGAAGGTCGTATTGCCATTTTTGGTAATGAAGCGATACCAAATGGCATGGATCGGGGGACGGGAGGAAAGTACCTGCGCGCGGATCGTTGCTTCGTTCTTCATGGTTCGATCGAATTTTTTGGGAAGTGGGAAAGAGAAAAAAAAAAAAAAGAAAAGTCGTGCTCTACGCGTTTCGGTTTCGTGTGGAGGAATTTAAAAACTGTCGTGACGCGTAGTTGTGGTTTTTTTTTTCTTTCTTTGGGCTCTTTTTGTTATCCTCGGACAAGGAATACGTGCGAGTTGTCGGTGGCGCGTGTTAAAAAAATCAAAAAAACCGGCTTGAATCGTCTTCGCAAGTAGAAAGTGTGAAAAGAAAAAGAAGTGTCTGCTGTCTCGTGCGTAGAGCAACGGTCACCGTTATTACCGTGGCTAGTTTCCGACTTCCTCAGCGCTTTGCGCAAGATGACTTAGCAATAGTTTGTTTAGCGGTCATTCGAATTTGAGAGTGAAAGAAAATTGCCCTTGAGTGATCTAATTGCCCTTGAGTGGTCTGAATTGCGTCGAAAGAAGGAAAATTGCCAAAAAGGTCGGGTGGAAAATCTTACAAGTGAAGTGGTTGCCAATTCTTGGTCCGCGATCGGAATATTTTCCCGAAATACATATAATGCGTTGATTTCCGTTTAAATTCGACAGTGGTGTCAGGGCGGAGCACTCGCCTGTTGAGATGCATTTGGTTGAAGTTGGATGGGGTTGGCGGCGTGACGTGTGGCTTCCGGTCGCCCTTTTTACGGAAATTGATTTGCTGGCGGAATTTGTAAGATTTCTCGCCGAATTAGTGGTTTCTTTTGTCGTGTGGTTGACATCTGTCACATTCAGTGACAAGATCTCTGTGAGAATTTCGAGAATCAATCGCGTTTCTTCAAAGTGATAAAATCAGAATAGAATCATTCGAAATCGCCTAAATTCAATCGAAAGTAAAAGTGACGCTTGCATTTTTTTTTGTTCCGGTTACTGCCTAAATTCCAAGTGCTGCTTCAGTTGTACCCTGTTGCGTGCAATCGTGAAATCGCATTCGCGAAACCGCAATTGTTCTGAAATGCTTCCGTTCCGGTGGGATTTATGCATTCATTATTGATTAATGTGAGACGACATACATCGCGGAATCCCTCAAAGAAGAGAGTTGTATTGCACAAGCAGTTGGCTAGCCTTACGCGATTTCGTCGAGTATACGAGTGAATCGAGAAAAGGAATGAAGATGGCGGAAGGATAAGCTAAATTGAGTGGAAACATAAAATGAATTTTGAAAATTGAAACCCACAAAAAAATTGAAACTAAAATACGTAAAATGAATTTTGAAAATTGAAACCCACAAAAAATTTAAACTAAAATACGTAAAATGAATTTTGAAAATTGAAACCCACAAAAAAAAAATTTTAACTGAAATACATAAAATGAATTTTGAAAATTGAAACCCACAAAAAAAATTTAAACTAAAATACAAAAATTGAAGTCGATTAAAAACAAAATAAAATAAATTGAATTTATAAATCAAATTACGACATGACAGGACAAGACGGACGGATTTAATAAAATATAAAAAATTAAAAATAATTAACAAAAACAAAAAAAAAGGAAAATGGCTGAAAAGAAAATTGGGTGAGTTTGGTTTTTTTTTATTTGATGTATTACACATTTTGATTTCTTTTGGTTTCGGTATTTTTTTTTGCAGCACAGTTTTTTTTTGTATGGTTTGGTTTATTGCGCGTATTTTGGGAAGTTTTTTTAAATGATCTCGTCACAATGTTGAGCGGCTAAGAAGGCCACCTTGAAAATGAACCCGATCGTTTAGCTCCTTCGCCCCGAACCTCAAGAAAGGGTCACGACGAAATATTCGTTTGAGGAATGTCGTGACTGAGGTAGGGTGGGCAGATCAGGGCGCTAATAACACCAGAGCGCCCTGACAAATCGCGAAGCCGCGCCAATCCAACCGCTTCTTGGTCTTTCACGACCTCTTGGGAAAATAATCCCAATTTTTACAATTCCCTTGGATAAGTCGGCACTGACAATTTTTGTTGTACAGGCCAAGGGTTTATGGTCTGAGTCGGAGCAAGTACCCCCCACACTGCCGTAGCTAGTCCCGGCCGCCAGCAAGAGCGTCGCACCAGCAAAGACTCAGCCACCAATTCGGACTTAGGTGGAATTGGCCCTTCTGTCCCGAACCTTCCTTTTCCTTTCGATTATTTTGACTTTTTCAAGTCGAAATAGTCCTTCCAAGGCCTCAAACACAACAAGCTATGACCAAAAACTTCAAAAAAATTCGTTGGCACTATAGCTCAGGAGCGCGTGACGTGGACACTTTTTCACAATAATATAACAGTTTGTGGGGGATAACTCGCTAGATGCGACCGAACTCCACAACAATCAAAACACACGCGTTGTACGGAATAAATAACTTTATTGTCAGCAATACTAAAAACCAAAACTATGTAGGTGTTCGTTCCGACGTCTCGTTTGCGACTGACTCGTCGCTGTGTGGCAAGTGTACTCGGCGCTACAAGCTGTAAAGCTAACTTCCCTAAGAGGCGATATCATTACACTCCTCCCAGTACTTCTTATACCAAAGTACTTATAACGCACTAATGAGAAATCCATACATATGTATTATTTTCTTTTATTATTATAATAATGTTGCGAACTAGGGGTTTGCCGGGATTTTAAGTAAGACAATTCGGTTAAAATAAAACAAGTGATTTATTTATTAGTTCGCACTTTAAATTCAATTTGTACAATTATTCGCACTATATGGCAATACCGCCCGTTTTTACATTCGCTTAACTCGATCGTACTCTATCGACGTCTAGTCGACGTAACCAAAATTACAATGTCCCTCGCTGAATGCTTCGCATGCTTTTATACCGTTTGGTGAAAGTTGAGGGTGTACGTGAAGATTCGATCAGGGGAACTTTCTCGAACGATTCAGATCTTTCGATTTTCGATCGCGTGAACTTTCTCGAACGCTTTAGATTTTTCGATTTTTGGTTGGTGTCTTCAATTTGTTCCACTCTTAACGAAGCTCTGATTGGTTGAGTTTTTCCGCTAGGTGTCTGGTTGTTGTTGTACACATGATTCGAGTTGCGGAGTTGCCAGACTTGCACGGAACATTATTTCATCCCTAGTTTCTGTTCGTCCCGAACAGAGTCGTTCAATTCGTCAATAGCGCCCTGGTATTTTGTTAGTCGGCCGAGGTGTACCTCTTTCATTTTAGTACGACTTTTTTGATGTAGCTGAATCCGGTAGACGACATCATTTAACCGGGTGATGATTTGGTAAGGGCCTTCCCAATTGCGCTGTAGTTTCGGCGATCTGCCCTTCTGTCGTTTGGGGTTGTATAGCCAAACTAAATCGCCTACTTAAAATCCTGATGAATTCGCCCGTTGATCATACCTCGTCTTCATGCGGTCGGTCGCCAAATCAATTTTATCTCTGACCAGGTTGTAAATTGTGTGCTGTCGATGTCGAAGATCCGAGACGTAATCTTTTGGATTGGTTGGTTGGTCGGGTGGTGCTCCAAACATTAGTTCCGCAGGGACTCGAATATTCTTTCCAAAAATAACCGGGGAGGGGGTTTCTCCCGTTGTTGTGTGTACCGATGTTCTGTAGGCAATTAAAAATAGAGGAATGTGTTGATCCTAGTCCTGCTATTTTTCGCTGACGAGTTTGGATAGGTTCGAATTCAATGTGCTATTGAAACATTCCACCATTCCATCGCACTGTGGATGTAGTGGAGTTGTCCTCGTTTTGTTTATTCCCAGCGTTTGACACACGTGTTCGAATATTTGAGATTTGAAATTGCGCCCTTGATCGGAGTGTAGTTCACGTGGTACTCCAAATCTGCTCACCCATCTGTTAACAATTTGTTTTGCGACGGTGACTGCTTCTTGATTTGGAATTGCGTAAGCTTCGGGCCACTGGCTGAAATAATCGATGACCACTAGAATGTAGCGATTACCATTTTCTGATTCCGGAAATGGTCTAGCAATATCTACAGCAATTCTCTCTAATGAAGCTCCCACGTTGTATTGTTGCATTTCTCCCTTTGATCTGCGTTGCGGGCCCTTACTTTATGCACAGGTAGTACGGCACCAATTTTCGGCATCATCTCAGAGATGGATCCAATGGAACCCCTCTCGTATCTTTGCCAAGGTTCTATTTACACCTGAATGTCCACCGGAAGTACCTCCGCGATATTCCTTCAAAATTTCCTCGACTTTAGAATGCGGGACGATGGTTTGCATGTAATGCGATGTTCCGTCAGCGGTTTCCCATTTCCGTTTTAATAATTCGCGATCTAGGTGAAGGGAGTTCCATTGTGCCCAATAACTCTTTAAGGTTTCGCTGAATTGTGAGATGTCTTTCCACTCATAACGCTTCATTTTGTCATTCCATGCCATGATCGGTGAAATATCTGGATCTTTTCGTTGAGCTTCTTCCAGTTCTTGATGATTCCATCCATCTTTGGTTCGGTCGTTATTCGCTGAATGGTTTCTCCGACTTCTTTTTTTTCTACATGCTGACAATGTACAAGGGCGACATGAAAGCGCATCGGCATTACCGCGAATTCTCCCTCTTCGGTAAAAAATTTCAAAATCGTAGGATTCCAGCCTTTCTATCCATCTTGCTACTTGGCCTTCGGGATTCTTAAACTGAAGTAGCCATTTAAGCGATGCGTGATCCGTTCGAAGATGGAACTTTTGGCTATAGAGATATTTGTGAAAATGCTTTTTTGCTTCTTTGTAGAAGCTAATAGCTAGTTCATTTCTGATTTTGAGAGTACTCGGCTGTAGTATAATAGCACTTTCTCCTGCCCGTTGATCTCTTGTGATAGCACTGTTCCGATACCGACATTGCTGGCGTCAGTGTCTATGATGAAACCGTGACCTTTTTTTTGATATGCCAGAACTGGGGAGTCGCAGAGTTAGTCTTTCGAATGCGTCCTGGCACTGTTGATTTCAAGTAAATGGCTTTCCCGTTTCTGTTAGCTGATGCAGATATTTCGCCATATTGCCAAAGTCTTTTACGAATCGACGGTAATATGTCGCTAATCCTAAGAAGCTGCGCAGCTGGTGTTTATCACTCGGAGTAGGCCAATTTTTCACCGCCAGTATCTTTTCCGGATCCGTCAAGTACTTTACTTCTGCACTAAACAAAGTGCACTTCTTCGGACTTAGCTTTAATTTTGTCGCTTTCCATCAGTCGTTCGAACGTAGCTGGAGCATTGCGCAGGCCAAACGGCATAACGATGTATGGCCATAGTCCGCTGCCGACAGAGAATGCTGTTTTCTCTCTATCATTTTCGTCTATTTTCACTTGCCAGTAGCCACTTTTCAGGTCCAATGTTGAGAACCATTTAGCATCTGTCAGGGTATCCATGATATTGTCGATTCTAGGTAGTGGATAGCTATCCTTTTTCGTAACATCGTTTACTTGTTTGTAGTCCACACAAAAACGGGTACTGCCATCCTTTTTCTTTACCAGCACTACTGGCGATATCCACGGACTCTTTGATTCTTCGATGATTCCCTGATGCTCGATAGTTTTGGCCATTGAGTCTCCTTGTTTCGCTAATGGTACTCTTCTTGGAGGTTGACGTGTAAGTGTAGCACTTCCGGTATCTATACGATGCTTCACTAAGTTTGTTTTGCCACAGTCCTCATCACCGGTGGAGAAGACGTCGCTGAATCTTTCCGTTAGATCAACCGCTCGCTTGTGTTGTGCTCCTCTAAGGTTGCTTGACTGAAGAAGTGCTGATGTTACATTATTCTACCTTCTCGGATTATTTTTAGAGGCTACGTCATGATGATCTTCAGTGTCGATGCTCGTCACCGGCGAGATTGGTTCGCAGCTGCCAATTACATCTCTTCCTAGTATCAGACTTCGTAATGCAGGTGTCGCTTCTGGTTCTATGAGGTAGAAACGGTGGTCCCCAGAATCACATTCGGCTCTGCCCAAATAACATTCACCGATGACTTTGGTATATCCCCATCTTCGCATAATATAACTCGCAGCTTGGTTGTGTTGGAGGATGTTACTTCCATTGGGATTTCGATATTCCGCCACTTCATTATTCATTGTTCGATCCTAAGTCCAGCTGGATCCTGTGTGGTTTCAGAAAATCCATTCCAAGGATACACTCATCGGTAATATCAGCTACCACGAATACATGCGAGAATGTCAAATCTCCAAGGTGTATGTCACGAGCTATTTCCCCATGGACAGTTGTAGTTTCTCCTGTTGCTGTGCGAAGTGCGTACTTTTTGGTGTAGGTACGATCAACGAGGTCGGATCTTAGCACTGATCGTGTTACGCCTGTGTCAATTGTTATTATGCAGTTTAATTTGTCGACTCGACCACTCATGCTTAAGTCGTTTGCACCACGATGTAGTCGAGAAACTGCGATGATGGTTCCGGGGGCCTCGATTCAACCAGGCAACTTCTGCCCCATGCAGTTGGCTTTTACTCGTTTCCCGGACTGTCATTAGGCGAAGCGTGCTCTCGTGACGGTTCGCCTCGTTCTCCCTTTTGTTTAGCAGCGCAGCCGGTAGCTTTTCTTGGTTAACGATAGTCGCGTCTTAAGTGTCCTGCCTGTCCGCAATTCCAACATCGGGGGGCACCAGATCCTTCGCTCCGCTTGGTGTACTCTGCTCTCTGACAAAAACACTCTTTCTCGGACTCGGTAGTTACTCCGCGAGCTTTGCTTGGCAGCTTCGAACGTAAGCCCATATTTTTTTTTTTTTTTTTTGAGGATACTGAACTGGACTTAGGTGGTTAGCCTGTAATACACTGTAGTGTACAATTCAGTGAGCTTAGGGATGGGAGGTCAGAAATCGGGCCGGGTATGGCAGTGTACTAGTTGCTGTTAATAATTTTGAGTGTTGTTTGGCTTTGATGTGATCTACCAGAATAGCAATGTTGCCTGTAACAAATCAACTACTGTCTGGTATCTCTGATGGTGTTAGTGAATCTGATAAGAATGTAAACAGAACTCACCTGCTCAGTGTTAAATCCTTTAGTAGTGATCCTATTAAACATTCCGCACTGTTCACAATTTATATTAATAATTTCAAAGCCAATAGCAACTGAAAAAATTCTTATAAGTAAGTTATGCATAGAGTGGGAATTGAACCCATGACATCGCGTTTACAAGCCTAGTACCCTACCACTGGACACCCGGCCTAATACTAAGGCTTCGCCGATTGTTCTCTTTCCTGACAATTGTAACACCTGCTTCAGCTCTCTGTCCTGTACAGCACTGTTAAATGCGAAAATAGCTGTATCGTCGCGTTGCTCTTTTGCGCATTGGGAAGCGATAATAGTGTAAGTCGTTCTATATCGCGTGCAAGCTCTTGCAGTGTTTCACCATTCTTTCGAGTTCGGTTGTCGAGTTGTGTTTTGTAGATCTCACGCATGTGGTCTGTACCAACGTCGAAAAATCTTGTAGCTGCTCCTGAGGAATGGTTTGAAGAAGTTCTGCTGGTGGACCTCTTAGCGCCAATATCAAAGCCGTTCCTTTTTCCAAATCATTCCAACGGTTGTTTTTCGTGGCCGCCTCAAATTGGGTTTGGTAGATAGGCCACGGTGTTTGTCCATCGAAGATCGGAGCCTTGAGATCCTTGTGCGTAACGTCTTGATGACTCCAGTCGCTTTCACGTTATCAAAGTCCTTTTTTAGGCGTTCAACTTCTTCCACAATATTAGATGTCTTTTCTTCGAAGGTTTGAAGTTTCTTCTCAACATTTTCTTCGATTGTTTTACCCATGGTGTCTATTTTATTATTTTACAGCTCCTATTTCTAGTTTTGATCCTTAGAAGTCTGGTCTAGCTTCTCGTTAAGGTCTGTTGATGTTTGATCTAACTTCTTGTTGAGGCCCGCTGAGAGTTGACTTTGTTGATCCATTTTCTGGTTGAGGTCTGCTGAAAGTTGATAGTGCTGTTGACGTTGGTGGTCCAATTTCTGGCTGAGGTCCGTTAATTGTTGGACCATTTTTTGGCTGAGGTCCGTCGATTGTTGGTCCATTTTCTGGCTGAAGTCTGTTGATTGATGGTCCATTTTCTTGCTTTGTTGGTCCAGTTTATTCATCATTTGCTCTATTAACTGCGTCAGAGCATCCGATGCACCAAAACACTCCTCACCACTTCCTGCACGAGCTTCTTCGATTGGGAACTCACAAGTGTTTGCGTCCTTACCTTCAGCCTCCAGTACCTCATTCATTCGGCTGACAATTTTAGACTTGTTTCCAACGGTTGGCAATTCTCGTCTACCAAACTCTTCCTTCAGCTCAGTTAATTTTAAGTCTTTCAAATAACGCGGCATTTTTCACAATCGATTCATTGCCCGTCAACGATTTTCCCGATTCAATCTAATTCTCTTTTTGTCCGTATAAGAACTTTGCGCTTCACTAAGTTATCACTCACTAGAGCACTCGAGATTGTTCGATTTCACAAAATTCTCACTGTCCGTTCGAGAATTTACCACTTTACTTCACAGTTTGGAAACTTATTCGCGAACAGAATTCTCACTTTGCTCGTTCGAGAATTTTATTTTCATTTTTTTTCCAACTCGCGATTTCAACCCGAATTAAACCTTGAAATCCCACTTCTGACACCAATTGTTGCGAGCTAGGGGTTCGCTGGGATTTCAAGTAAAACAATTCAGTTAAAATAAAACAAGTGATTATTTATTAATTCGCACTTTAAATTCAATTTGCACAATAAATAATTCGACACACAACTATTCGCACTATATGGCAATACCGCCCGTTTTTTCATTCGCTTAACTCGATCGCACTCTAAAAATTACAATGTCCCTCGCTGAAAGCTTCGCATGCTCTTAAACCGTTTGGTGAAAGTCGAGGGTGTACGTGAAGATTCGATCGGGTGAACTTTCTCGAACACTTCAGATCGTTCGATTTTCGATCGGGTGAACTTTCTCGAACGCTTCAGATTGATCGATTTTTAGTTGGTGTCTTCGATTTGTTCCACTCTTAATGAAGCTCTGATTGGTTGAGTTTTTCCGCTAGGTGTCTGGTTGTTCCCATGATTCGAGTTGCGGAGTTGCCAAGCCTGAACGTAACAATATCTTATATAATACAATAATAAAAAAAACGTTCAAGAAGCGGTTCGAAAAGGGTCGCGCGTAAGTATTCTAGCCGGTGCTACAAATAACATATGACTTACATAATTGGGCCATATTCCGGGAAGCGGTCTAGGGTTGAAAAGGGAAAAAAATTAGGAAATATGTGATTATTAAACAAGCCCGTGGAAGTGAAAAGATATTCGATATCTGATCAGGCCTGAGAGATATGGCAGAATTCATGAAAAAGTATAAACACATTACAAAACTCATTACACATTAAACCCAGTTAGGGTTTGTTAGTTATCAAGAATGCATAGAAAAATTAATTGAATGTTGGGGAAGGCCTAGAAGATATGACGAAAATCGTGAAAATATATGCATTCTATTTTCACTGATCATTTTTTTGCCCCTTCGGAACACCAATGGATTTCGAATTTTTAATCAAAATTACTTTTCTAGTTGATCTTCATTTACACACCGAGTTTCAACCTTCTAGCATAAGCCGTTCTTTAGTTCGGAAAAACACCCCCCACCACCGTATCATACTACTCCTATAAAAAATTATATTTTTCAAACTTGGCACTACTATAGCTCTATCTAAACACTGAGTTTCAGCCTTATATCAATATAGGTTCTTTAGATAAAAGCATCGAAACTTTTTCCTTTTCACCCTCCCCTATACCCACACTCCCAATACATCAATCATCTTAGAAGCGATTTGCAATCTGCGTTAACTGAGTCCTCGTATCTTTTTCGCGGTTTTTCCACCGGTCGCTTGCCATGAGCTCTAACTTTCATTGTGCGCTTGGGAATTCTTCCGTCATCCATTCGCTCCACATGACCTGCCCATTTGTAGCTTACGGAATTTTATAAGAGTCGATGCGGCTGGGCCGTCATAGATGTTATACAACTCGTTGTTGTACCGAATACGCCATTCAGTGCTTTCTCTTACTGGTCCCAAAATTCTTCGAAGAATTCGTCGTTCAAAAGCGTCCATTGATTTTTCAGACGCTTGAGTGAGAGTCCACGTTTCACTTGCATATAGTAGCACAGGTCTTATTATGGTTTTGTATATGCGAAGTTTGCTCAGCCTGTCCACTTTTTTCGATTTTAAGATCGGGAGAACCGTGAAATATGCCTTATTTGCTAGTGTGATCCGTTGATTTACTTCGTCCGGTTCGTTGCCATCTCTTACAAGGTGTGATACCAAGTATGAGAAATGATCCATGTCAACCTTTATACTCAAACTTTCTATGTTTCTAGAGCAATTGGTTTGTGAAATATCGTAATCTAAAGCTTTTCACCCCCACCACTGTACGCCACTGCCTCCTCTCAACAATTTGAATTCAATCTATTCTCCTATCTATCTTCAGATATTTGTTAAGTTTTAATTTAGTGCCATTAACGGTTTAGAAGATAAGGATTTTAGAATGAGTCGACCTCGGCTTTCTCGCGTTTCGGACGCTGCCTTTCTCCAATATCAGAATTTTTTTGCAATGGGTCCACTATCGAAGCTTTGTAGAAATTCCAAGTTTCAGTTTCCTATCCCTGGTGGTCTGGTTCTGTTGCGTAGTAGGGTTAACGCTGCGTAGCGGACAAGTCGTCTCACTACCTCCTCGTGGTGACTATTGGAAACTGCCAATGGCAGGCCAAATGTGCGTTCGGCCGGGCTGGGAGTAGGTTCATCCGACTGATGAAGACTCACTTGTCTGCTGGTCATGTTTTAGGGACTAGTGAGACTGGCTGACGAATGAACTCGAAGTAACAGCTCGAGGATCGTCCATCTTGTGCTGCAAAGTACCAAACGGACCTGAAGCCAACATACGGTGGAACAGCATGCGCCGAGGGCTGCGTGGCCAAGGGGAAGCTTGGTCTCCGGTATGCGGACTCCAAATACCTGGGCAAGTTCGGTTTCAATCTAAGCCCTTATCATGGCAAGGAGCTTTACCATGGCCGACCTTTATTTCTTCAAGTTAACCCCAGTCTCTCGCGGACGATTATGAATATGGATAACTCTAAAAATAAAACAACCGATGAGGGTAGTGTACCTCTTAATACATTGCAAGCGATTTCGTCTGCAACCAGCATGGAATGGTTGGGAAACGAATATCTGTTCGATCCTGAAGGCCACACCATATCACCATTATGAGATGAGGGTAGAGCAAGTCCCGTCAAGGAACTAGCTCATGAGGCCCTGTCAGATAATTCAGAAGAAGCCGGTAAAACTGTGGTAGAATGTAAAACTACCAAACGACAGTTTATTAAGCTTAACGGTGCTGGTAAGCGATTCTTCAAACAGCTTTACGAGCAGGGTGTCCCAAGGGAAGAGGCCCGCATCGCAGCAGCAGCTCAAATGAAGAACAAAGGCTCCAGCAAAAGAGCACTGTCCGAAAGCCCGCAGGAAGTGGTCAAGTCGGACAGTAAAAGAAGTAAGGTGGAGGATGTGGCAGTGAAGCAGGTGCAGTCAGAAGCTGTTAAGGCCGACTTCAATGCCGCAAAACCCACCTACTTACAACGGGTTTCAAGGTCGGTATCATTCCGAAATCTTTTCCCGAAGCCAACCTTACTATGGACCAGATTATTCTGGTCAAGGACAAGCTAAAGGAAATGATTCTCGGACAAAATGATAGTCCGATAAAGCCCATGTTCTATGGACACACTCATAGGCCCGGCTGGCTAGCAATTACTTGCGCTAATCAAGCAACTATAGATTGGCTAAAGCAAGCAATTGACACACTGCAGCCATGGAAGAGTGCGTCTCTTATTGTAGTCGATGAGGATAAGGTTCCAAAGGCCCAAATTCTTGTAGGATACTTCCCGGACAGCATCAGTCTATCCACTGATGGCGTTCTCGACTACATTAGAGCGCAGAATGAAGAACTGCGCATAGACGAGTGGCAGGTCTTAAGTAGGACCAATGAAGGCCCGGTTAGCAGACTAACATTGTCAGTGGATCATCACTCTGTTAAAAAGCTGAAAGAGACAGGTTGCAAGATCTGCTATTTATTAGGGTTGGTCCAACTCAGACCCAGGAGCGCTCTTCATAAGGAGTTGGTAAAGGCTGGAGTTCCAAACCGCTACTTCTTCATCCGCAGCAAATGGAAGTAAACAGGGTGGATCGACCTCTCAAGGTGAGAAGTCGATAACCACCAAAACGGTCCTGCCCGTAGCTTCAGGCTCCAATGGCCAGGCGGAGCAAACGAGAACACCAACGCTTGCTGTCAACACAAAAGGTAAAAGCAGGCCAATTGTGAAGACCGCGGGTGTATCTAGCACAAGTGTGAAGCACAGTGATGGAGAACGGGTATCCAAGGAAATTTACATCATGCCAAGGCTACTAGAAGCATTTTCGGTCGCAGATTTGTGTTGGAACAGCTTGACCTCGGACTTATTCAAGAGCCCTGGGTTCTACATGGTGACATTAAAGGCCTGCCAAACTCAGGTAAACTTGTTTATAGCAGGCAGGGTAATAATCCAAGGGCTGCTTTACTAATAAGTAAGAAAATAAAATACATTCCGCTGACAGACTTTATAACTACAGATCTGGCGGCAGCAATAGTCATCACTCCAACAGGGGAAGGTGGAACAGAAGAGTTGGTGGTGGCCTCTGTCTATTTTCCCGGAGATAACGATGAAGTGCCTCCAGATGAGGTACAGAATCTGGTAAACTATTGCTCAATTAAATACAAGCGGCTCATCCCCGGCGGTGACGTGAATGCGCACCATGTGGCCTGGGGTGGTATGGCAATCTGTACCACTACGAAGAGTTACTTAAAAGTGTCCGAGTCGGACGACGGTTCGATTTCAACTAACTCTATATTTCGTTGCTATATAAAATTACACTTAAAACTAACTGTTAACTTAATACTAAATGATGTACAATGAGTTGCGGGTGGAATTTGATATTCGCGAGCTCGTGCTGCGACATTGTTTCATGTTTATTACTAAGTTATTTCGTGGAAGCAAAAAGTAATCTTTCGGTTGCTACATCACCCTCCCCTTAGCTGAATGCGCGACTGTAAATAAGAGACTTAACCGTTTGTGCCCTTGTTATAACTTTCTTCAAATCGTATTTATTACGTTGCTATTTTAAATAGTTTTTAATGACTTCTTAATAATTTTTAATACTTAATTCAATATGTTAATGTTTGCACTGAAATGAACTTTTTTAGTTGTGGATTCGCTGTTGGAGTCTATCGTAAATGCCGGTTTGAGTCTATCTATTGAGATTGAAATGTTTTTATTATCTTTGTTGATAATGAAGGATTTCCGAAATCGTCGAGTCACATTATAGGGGCCCTGGTAGGGATGCGTAAGCCCGGACTTGATGCCTTCGACTGTGACGAAGACCTGGTCGGACGTGTATAGGTTTTTTGGTATGTAAGAAGGAGTACAAGCTTTTCTCGTGTCTGTGGGTCTTAAATGTGTCATTCGTTCGCGTAGTGATGTAACGAAATTAGTTGGATCGTTTTCATTCAAATTTGGATCATTTATAAAGAAGTCTGATGGTTTTAAGGGCTGACCATATACGAGTTCTGCGGGTGAGCAGCTCAAATCTTGTTTGAATGTTGCGCGAATGCCTAAAGGTATAATCGGTAGGTCCTGACTCCAGTTTCCCTCCGACTCGCGACATTTTAGCGATGTTCAATTGTCTATGGAACCTTTCTACGAGGCCGTTTGCCTGTGGATGGTAGCTATTTGTTCTTATCCGATGAGATCCGAGAATTTTTTATAATTCGTTGAATAAATTTGATTCGAATTGTGAACCTTGATCAGTCGTTATTTTTGCAGGTGCACCGAATCTACTAATATATTCGGTGAAAAACTTGTTAGCAATGTTTGTGGCTGAAATATCTCGCAGAGGGTATGCCTCTGGCCAGCGAGTGAATCAATCAATTATGGTCAATATGTACGAATATCCATTAGAAATTGTTAACGGTCCCACAATGTCCATATGGATGTGTTCAAACCTTTGATTAGTTAGACTAAATTTTTCTATAGGAGCTTTGGTGTGTCTTTTTTTGGACCGTTGACAAGAAAGGCAAACTTGTGTCCAATGTTTTATATCGGAGTTCGTCTTCGGCCAGAAGTACCGATGTGATATGAGCTTCCGTGATCCACGAATGCCAGGATGTGATAAGGAATTTAAAGATTCGAAAAAAGGTTGTCGAAGTTCCAGTGGTACAAATGGTCGAGCTTGTTTGCTGCTTACTTCGCACCATAAGGAATCTAGAAGTGTTGGCATGTATCGTTTTTCTAAGATGAATTTTGAATTTACTGGTTTTTCTTTTATTTGTAGGTCTTTCAATTCGTTATTGGATTGCTGAGCTATAAGCAATTTTTATAATCTAGATGAATATAGAGTATTATAAGTTTGATCCAGCCGAAAAATATGTACCGCATAGAACCAAGCCTCGGACGGAAAAAATATATATAGTATTTCTTGTTTATTTGTGGCCAAAAACCTCAAATCTGATTGACGTCCGTCCGTCCGTCTGTCTGTCCGTTAGCACGATAACTCAAGAACGCCTTCACATAGGCTCTTGAAATTTTGAATCTGGGTGTTTGGTTGAATTTGCAAGGCTAAGTTCGTTAACGGGCAAAATCGTCCTACTCCTTCGGGTAGCTGCCATGCAAAGCGTCCTTAAAACACGTGTTCAAGAATATTGGTCGATAACTTCAGAAGGGCTTAACCTAGGTCTTTGAAATTTCGCATGTGTTGTTTTTCCAAGAGTTGGAGCTAACTGTATGATTATGAAGAAAATCCTAATAGTCCTTCGAGGGGCTGCCATACAAAAATCCTGAAAAAATGACTTCACTTAATTTACGAAACTCAAGTAATATTTTAGCTACGAATTCGGAATTTTATACAAACTAGTTTCGAGTGAAGACGAAGTTTAAGTTTACTAGTCAGCGAAATCCTTTAACTCCTTTTGGTACCTTCCAAACAAAAATCCTTAAACCACTAGTTCAAGAATATTTGCCGATACCTTCATAAGTATTTAAGCTACGACTTTGAAATTTTGTATGTGATGTTTTTCCAAAAGTTGGAGCTAACTGTATGATTATGAAGAAAATCCTAATAGACCTTCGAGGGGCTGCCATACAAATATCCTGTAAAAATGACTTCACTTAATTTACGAAACTCACTATAACTCAAGTAATCGTTTAGCTATAAATTCAGAATTTTGTACAAATTAGTTTTGAGTGAAAACAAAGTTCAAGTTTACTAGTCAGCGAAATCCTTTAACTCCTTCTGGTACCTTCCATACAAAAAATTCTTAAGACACGTGTTCAACAATATTTTTCGATAGCTTTTGAACGCTTCAAACTACAAATTTGAAATTTTGTACACATTAATTTTGGGTTAAAAAGAGATAGAAGTACTGACGACGCTATTTATAATCTTACCGAGTACATATAACGGGTTTTCCAATAAGGACTTGACAACTTTTTTTCAAAATAATATAATTTAATTTGCAGACGTTGTTCCTTCGTGTACTTTACCATGATAAAAATGTTAAGTTTACTGAATAAATTGACAGTGACAGTTCGATGATTAGTGAAAGGGTGCGTTCACAAATTGAATTCAAAGTTGTCAAGTCCTTATTGGAAAACCCTTTATAAGTCGTTGGACGTTAATGACAGAGTTTTAGCGATATTTTTAGATCTCAAAAAGGCGTTCGACACACTAGATCATAATATTTGGCTTAAGAAATTGCAGGAGTAGTTCGAAATACCATACATATTCATTACTAAGTTCGTATCTAACAAATCGCACACAGAGGGTTAAAATAGGTGAAGTGGTTAGTGAGCAATTAACCTTAAGTTGTGGAATACCGCAAGGGACCGTTTTAGGTCCGTTATTATTCCTGATTTACATGAATGATCTTTGTAAAATGGATGGCTTAGCAATTAATGGTCACTTAATATCCTTTGCCGATGATACCGTTGTTCGAGGGCGCAATAGTTTTTCCGCCCTAAGTCTAAATTAAAAAGAATTAGCAAGACACGTTAATCTTTGTTCGAATTCAAAATTTATTTTCCGTGAGACGTCTGCTCGCGACCACTGCCAGTACAAGAAGAAAGAATCCAAAACGAGTTTTATTATCACGACCGTAAGGGTACCTGTCACGTCAAAAGTCTACAAGTTGACTTGTACAGTGCGAGTTGAAAGTAAGGTTACAAGTTGAATTGTACATTGCGAGTTGAAAGTATACAATAGAACAAAAATTGTAAAATGAGAGCGTAACAAAAATATAAAATTAGAGCGCAACAAAACTACAAAATTAGAGCGCTGCGCTGCTCTAACAACCGTCATTTTGTTCAAATCGAATAACTGGCAGGATACATTCAGAAAAGCGACTACTGGTTTGAGGAATATTGACGAGTGGCTAATAAAACATAAAATGACTATTAATGTCAGCAAAACAAAGTATATGTGTTTCGGAGAGACAGCAAAAAATAAAGCTTTGCAAACTCTAGTCGACTCGCGTAACAACACAATAACTGGAGTAACTGAGCTTAAATATTTGGGAATTATAATTGATAGTAAGCTTAAATGGGAAAATCATATAACTTACCTCTGCAAGAGAATCAGGAAAACAATTCACTCTTACTTATTACTACGTAACGTACTTAACCTAAATCTATTGAGAATGGTATATTTTTCTATAACACAAAATATAATTCTGTACGGATTATTAATCTGGGGGTCGACGTATACGGCAACTTTGACACCTTTGAAGAATCTACAGAGTAGAATCATAAAATTATGCTTAAAAAAATCAAAGTTTTTTTCTACTACAGAATCATTTACAAATTTTAGCGTGATGAATATCTCTCAGTTATATACATGTGCTCTACTTAAATTTATGTTCTGTAACGAATCAAAATTTGTAATAGTTATAACACGAGAAGTCAACTTAACCCATTGCTAGCAGTCAATAATTGTAAAAAAAAATTCATGCAAAGACATGCTTGCACTCTTGGACCAATAGCCTACAATAATATTCCGAGCTCAATTAAGATTTTGCTAAATGAAAGTAACTTTAAGTTAATCATAAAAAAGTATATCCTTGATAATCCAAACGCCTGTAATATGTTCAATTTAGTAAACTAGTAACCACAATGTAGATAATAATAATGTTTTTCCTTCTAGTACTTTAAATATTTATACTACATTTTATTCATGCTTATTGCCATCAAAACAATTTTTTATAACTTTAATGTTTTATTTTACTTTAATCATAACATGTATGTGTCTTGTATATATTTATGTTCCATCCTTTCACAATCGAATTAGAACTCTCACACACAAGCCAATGGCTCATGTGAGTTTGTGGTTTTTTTTTTTTTTTTTTTTTTTTAATTTAATATGTTATCTAAATTTTTTTTTTATCTAAATTTTTTTTACTTATAGTTAATTTGTTAAAAATATTGTACATATGCACAAATTACCACAAATAAAGAACTATTATTATTATTATTTGTGAGAGGCTTGTGATCGCCCTTCCAGGAAGTGTTGAAAATGTTTAATAGCTAAGTATGTAGATGGCTAGAAGTTCTCTATCGAATGCAGAGTACTTGGTTTCTGCGGGTGATAGTTTTTTTGAGAAAAATCCTAGTGGCTCCCAACCGTTGTTGAATTGTTGCAGCACTGCTCCGACAGCGTTGTTAAGGCTCGTGTCCACTGGCAAGTAACTTGCGACAGTTCTTGCTAGAGTAATTTGGTGCGATGTGTACACTATCTGTCAAATTGCAGCAATTTTACTCTAGCAAGTAGCTCTACAAAAATCTTGCAAGTAAAACTTGCTCTTCCGTATACACTTCATCATCAAAGTTTCGTTGAACTGTCAAAACGAAAAAAAAAAATTCCACAACTCTGGATAAAGTTCCACATTGGAAATGAGCAAAAACGTGTACTCGGAACTTCACTTGGATTTTCCGTTCATACTTCGCACTATGGAACTACGACTCCTAAAACTGAACTTAACCTCACACCCAATGCAATTGTACTGACTTGCTGAAAAATTTCGGAACCGATCAGAACTTTCTTGCGAGATCTCAACTCTCGCAAGTTAGCGTGTACATTCACAACTTGCTTGAAAAGGCAAGCGTTTGCTGGCTAGAGCAAAAACTTGGGCAAATGCGCTCTCAGAACCATGTACACATGCAGCAATAAATGTCATAGAGCAACTCTAACAAGTTTTGCTTGCTAGTGGACACGAGCCTTTAGAAGCGTCAGTGTTTAGCTTCTTCCAAAGGGTGAGATAAGATTACGGCATTTGAAAGGGCTTGCTTGATGATTGTAAAGCTAACTTCACAATCCTTGGTCCAGAAAAATGTCTTTTTGGGATTTTTCTGTTTAAGCAGTTCTGTGAGGTGATTGTGTATCGGAGCAAGCATTTTAGACAGCTGGGGAATAAAACGATGGTAGTAGTTTACCATTCTCACAAACTGCTGTATTTTTCGGATCGAGGTTGGTGACGGTAATGTTGTTATTGCTTCGACCCGGGATTTTGAAGGTAGGATTCCTTTTGCCGAGATTTCGTGTCCTAATAACGACAGTTCTGAAACTGCGAAAACGCATTTCGATGGTTTTATGTTCAGTCCGTAGTCAACAAGTCGTTGAAAAGGACATTCTAAGTGGTTTTTGTGCTCGCTTTCGTTTTTGCTTGCCACAAGCAGGTCGTCAACGTAAGCAAATACGAAGTCCAAATCTTTAATAACTTCGTTGATGAATCTTTGAAATGTGGGGCCTGCATTTCTAAAACCGAATGGCATTCGAGTAAATTCGATTAATCCGAATGGTGTTGCAACAGCTGTTTTGTAGACATCTTCTGGAGCAATAGGAATTTGGTGATAAGTTCTGATTAGGTCAATTTTTGAAAATATAGTGCATCCATGGAGATACATTGAAAAGCTGTGAATGTGAGGAATTGGGTATCTATCCGGTATTGTCAGATTATTGAGACGGCGATAGTCACCGCATGGTCGCCAGTCGGAACTATCCTGTGTTGCATGTGCAACAGCGAGGAAGTGGATGAACAAGATGGTCGGCATATGCCCATTTGGACAATTTGAAAGAATTCGAATTTTGCGGCTTTATGCTTAATTGGATTAAGCCGCCGAGGTTTCGATGTGGGTAGTGTACCTGAAGTAACTATGTGATGCTGTACTTTGTGCTTTATTGGGTTGTTGAAATTTGGAGTTTCGCAAATAACGTGATTTTTTTTTTTAACAAATCACCAAATTCTGTATTTACTGCAAAATGGCGTGGTGTAGGAGAATTATTTTTGGCATACGGGAATTTAGAAGTAGTTTTGGTCTCACCATCGATCAGGATTTTCTTGTGTAAGTCGACGATTATGTTATTTTTTGTAAGGAAATCTGCACCTAGTATGGCTTTTTTTTACAGAGGTTATAATGAAAGAATGAACGAAATCTCGACGTAAGCCTATATTTAATTTTAATAGTTTTGTACCGAATGTTTTGATTGAGGTGCCATTGGCAGCAGTATCTTGACAAGTTAGCTAATATTTACTGTATGGTCTCGATACTTCTGCTGACATTGGAAACTTATTTAACAGCTGAGACAAGGCGTGTGCTTGGTAGTGCTTCCCAAATTCTATCTGCTAATGCTAATTAACTCGCTAATATTATTGTCGCTTTGGGGAATTAAAGCGATATTAATGGCTTGGGGAAGTTGGCGCATCCACAATTTCTTTACTAATCCATCATTTATTGCTGCGCAAGGACCCGCTAATTGTGACAGATATCTACAGAATTCTGATGGTCGACGATCGCCCAATTCCTTATTGCTGAGAAGTTTTTCGATCCGCTTCTCTTCACTTAGTGAATGCCTGCTAATTAAAGCATTCTTAAGATGAGGGTAAAGTTCCGATTCGGGCGGGTTTTGAATAGTGTCGATCACACTTTCAATCACTTCTTGCGGAAGAGATGCTATTACGTGATTGTATTTATTCCGATTCTTTTTGATCCTGCCTACTGAAAATTGAGCTTCAGCTTGTATGAACCACACAGCTGGAGATTTTGACCAAAAGGGTGGTAGTTTTATAGAGAGTTCTAAGGTATTTTCTTCTTTAATTGAAATGTTCGGATTGGCATTGGTATTATTGGTTTTATCCTTGTCCTCCATTGCGAACCGAAAAAAAATTAAGTTTGTTTTTCTCAATGTGTAGCTTCAAACCGGCAATATTGTAAGGTTATTTTCGGTTAATTCAAATTTAATATAATAATAAGAATAAAATTGCAACAAGGTTTTCACAAAACATAACGCAGTCACGATCGGCTGCAAGCCAATCGTATGATACTCTAGATGAAATACTGAACTCCGATTTATATTTTAGTTGGAAATATATCAAAACAATGAGGAGTGCAAAAGCAATTATTACATGACCTTTCACTTACAGGTACAAACTATTGTATAGTGGCTACTCGATTTTTTCATTTATAGCGAGTTCCATAAAGTAAGTTAAGATATTTTACAAAATTTTTGTTTGGCAACTACATGAAGGACCTATGGGATATTTTTCATATTAATAGTTACAGCTGCAACTATTATAAAATTAATGTGTATAAAATTTCAAAGTCGTAACTTAAAGCGTTCTAAAGTTATCGTTCAATATTGGTGAACATGTTTATTAAGGACTTTTGTATGACAGCTACCCGAAGGAGTCAACGGATGGCTCTAATTAATGAACTCCGCCTTGGTTTTGGTATAAAACTAATTCCTGTAAAATTCCTGCTTTAACTCGTTCTGGAGTTATAGTGGATTCAGTAACAAGCATACATTTTTGAAGGACTTTTCTAGGCTGCTACACGAAGGACTCATTCGATTTGCATCATATTCGGAACTTTCGCTTCAAACATTGTAAACCTTAAGTATGCATAATTTCAAGTTCCTACCTTGAAGCATTCGAGCAATAATTGTGAAAACGTGTTTTAAGGACTCTTGTATGGGAGGTACCCGAAGGAGTGGAAGGATATCGCCCATTAACGAACTTAGCCTTACTTTTTCCATTTTACAAGTTGTGACAAAATTTCAACTTCCTAGGTCAACGCGTTCTTGAGTTATCATGCTAACGGACGGACGGACAGCAAACGGATTTGGGGGTTTTGGCCAAAAATAAACACAAAATAATATACAACTTTTTTTCGTCCGAGGCTCGGTTCTATGCGTTACAAACTTTTCGGGCTGGATTAAACTTATAATACTCTATATGTTCATCTAGAGTATAAAAATTAAGGCAATGTAGATAAAATAATTTTCAGCCTTGCGCTGGACTATTCACAGAATTATTTAGGAAAGCTACCGAATAATCAAGTATTCTCACTTAGCGACCGAAAGAAAATCCCTTCGTTTATAGAAAGGTTGATATTTTAGGTAGATTTTCGTCAGTGATTCATGACAATGGAAATATTAAATGCTTTGAAAATGATGACACTGTATTATTCTCCTGTGTAACTCAGGTATTCTCACTTAAAAAGGAAGCAGTTTACGTTAATTTGGATTCCACAAATTGTAAAGCATAATATGTAGACTATGAAACTATGATTAAAATTTTTCGGTTACTTGCGGTACTGTGTTTTCCCGTTTAAATTCAATTTGCCACGCGTTTTCACAAATTCCACCTTTCACTTTACAGTATACTTTTATAACGGAGTAGCGATTAAAATTCGATTTGGATAGCACATTTATGTATAAATATTTTTTTTACAAAAGAAATGATTTTTATGTAGGTATGTGGAAATGTAATGAAGTAATTAAATAAAATGTGTTGCGTTTTTGGTGTACATTAGATAAATTTTGAAATATGAAATTTATGTTACGAGAAAAATGTTATTTTATTTTATACTCTAGTTATTTCGTTCCCCGAAGTTATTATTCTGCGATGTCAATTATATCTGGTGTGCTGGAACTGTTGCTCAGTGGAGTAGAAAAGAATTATGTTTAGCAGCGATGAATTCTGAATCCAAAAACGTCGTATGCTAATCGAGGCATAACTTCTGGTTGCTACAGATCACGATGGCTTAACTACAAATTAATTAACTACCGAAACGATATCACATCAATCTCACAAAAAAAAACTACATAAAAGCCCATCATATGATATTTTCAATAATTCACATAAAACGTCGATTTTTACAACGAATTGCGCAAATTATTTGGCGACGACTTCGAATATTCAACTCAAGCCCGTACATGATTTGAAAAGTAAAGGTATTCCATTAGCTATGAATGAACGGATTTTTCCTGTACGAGAAACAACCGATCAGGACCAGGCGATGCTAATCCATCGGTATTCAATAGCATCACTAGGCGGCTCGTGCACGTCCTTTCCGACTACTTACCATATAAATACACCCCGACAGTGCACCACGTCATATAAATACACCCCACCTCCTACACCACCAACAAACACCAGGACCCAGAGGAATTGCCCTACTATCAACATCGCAGCGCATAGGAACGCATCGAGTTTTGTCACACCCGTCAACCAACAGCTAAACTACGAGATTCCGCTATCGGAGTTAAAATCTAGTAAACCATTAGCCCCCCGAACACCGACGCGAAAAAATAGTGGTCCAACTTTTGCCTGCGTCTAGACGCACCATAACTACAAACCATTTGCCCGCTATATTTTATAACATACTTATAATATTTCATTAAAGTTATATAATATAATACTTGATGCAAAATTATAACATATAACATTTCATCAAAAAGTTATAATATACAATAGTTCATACAAAAGTTATAATATTCCATATATATAATATTTCACTCAAATTAGTACGTATTTTTAGTATAGATGTCATATGCGCGAGAGTAAAACCAAACTCAGAGGATGGGGAAGGATGTTGTGCCCAGGCCCCGATCAGAAATCGAGCAAACATCTATTTGGTTTTCCTCACGCGCCAAATATTATGAAATAAGACACATGCCAGTCGTCTAAGATCCTATGGCCATTGCGCGAGCATAATAGTGACTCAGCTATATCAGGGTAAGTCGACTGGCACATTATGTATGTTGAGCAATAATTTAGTATATAAGATTTTCGATGTTGGCATTAAGGCCTCAGTAATTTTTGAACTCCAAACGATAATCTACGAATACACAAGTTTTTCTTTAAAGCAGCTAATTTTTATTTCTCATTTAATCCGTCCAGGTACAAAGATAATAATAAATCTGTTCTTTTTTCAGCAAAAATTCTCAAAGGTAATTTGCGTCTCGTATTGCGGCGCCTATACCTTTTTCTACGGTTCCACCTGAGGCTTTCTCGCGAGAGCCGGAACCAATTTTCAGGTTTCATTCAAATTTACTGTCTGTGATATCCTGGGGATATCGCGGACACAACAGAGTACTCGTTGCAATTAAATTATAAAATAAATTTGCTTGTTGAGATGTTGAGGTCAGGCGGCGTAGTAATTTTGTGCTGTACGATGTAATTTCGTGAGATCGCTATGATGCTCATACTCGAAGAAGAATTTATTCGATGCGATGACGAGACTGTATGATATACATAGTTTCACAAATGCTTGATTTTGTAATAAAAAGAGATGCTTTCAAAAAAATTATGTTCGGCGTGTTCTTGGTGTCTGGGGTCACCAGTATGGCAATCTGTACCACTACGAGGAGTTAATTAAAAAAATCCGAGTCGGACGACGGTTCGATTTCAACTAATGGTATAAACACAATTGAGACGAAATTCGCCAGCGGCGACGAAGTTCGCTGTCAAATTTTTAAAACTGTACCACAACACACGTACTGACGCAGAATTACGACGGCGAGCGGCTGGCGAACTTTACGTGTGTTGCGGTACAACTCACTGCGGCGCCTATACCTTTTTCTACGGTTCCACCTGAGGCTTTCTCGCGAGAGCCGGAACCAATTTTCAGGTTTCATTCAAATTTACTGTCTGTGATATCCTGGGGATATCGCGGACACAACAGAGTACTCGTTGCAATTAAATTATAAAATAAATTTGCTTGTTGAGATGTTGAGGTCAGGCGGCGTAGTAATTTTGTGCTGTACGATGTAATTTCGTGAGATCGCTATGATGCTCATACTCGAAGAAGAATTTATTCGATGCGATGACGAGACTGTATGATATACATAGTTTCACAAATGCTTGATTTTGTAATAAAAAGAGATGCTTTCAAAAAAATTATGTTCGGCGTGTTCTTGGTGTCTGGGGTCACCAGTATGGCAATCTGTACCACTACGAGGAGTTAATTAAAAAAATCCGAGTCGGACGACGGTTCGATTTCAACTAATGGTATAAACACAATTGAGACGAAATTCGCCAGCGGCGACGAAGTTCGCTGTCAAATTTTTAAAACTGTACCACAACACACGTACTGACGCAGAATTACGACGGCGAGCGGCTGGCGAACTTTACGTGTGTTGCGGTACAACTCAGCGAACTTCGTCGCCGCTGGCGAATTTGGTCTCAATTGTGTTTATACCATAACTCTATATTTCGTTGCTATATAAAATTACACTTAAAACTAACTGTTAACTTAATACTAAATGATGTACAATGAGTTGCGGGTGGAATTTGATATTCGCGAGCTCGTGCTGCGACATTGTTTCATGTTTATTACTAAGTTATTTCGTGAAAGCAGAGAGTAATCTTTCGGTTGCTACAGGTAGCAGTGACAATAACACAAGAGAAAGTTACTACTGGATTACTTATCTTCTACCAATCTAGAGATAATTAATGAAGGTAATAAACCAACCTTTAGAAATGTTGTTAGGGAAGAAGTCTTTGATATGACTCTCAGTGACCCTTTAACCGCTCAAAACATCAATGATTGTGTTGTGTTCGAAACCTTGGAAGACTTATTTTGACTTGAAAGAATTGAAAGGAGAAAGAAGGTTCGGGACAGAATGGGCCAATTCCGCCTACGTCCGAATTGGTGGCTGAGTTCAGCTGGTGCGACGCTCTTGCTGGCGGCCGGGACTAGCTACGGCAGTGTGGGGGGGGGGGGGGGGGTACTTGCTAAAACTCAGGCCATTAAACCCTAGGCCTGTACAACAAAAATTGTAAGCGCCGACTTATCCAAGGGAAGGTAAAAATTGGGATTATTTTCCCAATTGGTCGCGAAAGACCAAGAAGCGGTTGGATTGGCGCGGCTTCGCGATTTGTCAGGGCGCTTAGGTGTAAGTAGCGCCCTGTTCTGCCCACCCTACCTCAGCCATATCAGTCCAAAAAAATAATATCCGATATGGCCCCTTGTTGAGGTTCAGGGCTAAGGAGCTTACACGCTCGGGTTCATTTTCTAATGGCTCTTTCTAGCCGTGCGACATTTTTACCAATAAGAAAAGTAAAAAGGTCCAAAATAAGAAAAAATAAAAATCTGAAACAAAAAAATCAATGCAAAAAAAATTTAAAAAACAAATTCAACTCACCCCATGAATTATGTTATTTTCTCGTTCTTAATTCTTTTTATTTATTTTATTTTATTTATTTTAATTTATTAGTTTAATCCGTCCCGTCTTGTCCTGTCGTCTGTCATTATATTTTAGATTTATAATTTATTTGGATTTTAATTCAATTCATCTTCGTTTAATTAAATTTTTCGAAAGGAAAAACGACTAATCGGGGGAAATTTGTTTGCTAATGGAACATGAACGAGATGCAGTTCCGAATCACAGAAGACGAGTTGACAAAACGTTGATCAGCTGGTGTCTTGTTCAAAATATTTTCATTCGTGGCCGTGGCGCGCTGGAGTGGGTGGAGTAACGTGTTGACAAGACACCCAACAAATGTCAAAACAAACTTGACCTGCGTGTTTCATTTTCCTTTTATTTTACTTCTTTTTCGATTTTAGCTTTTTCTACGTATCGCGGACGTAACAGGGCGGCACTTAGAGGAAGGAGCAGCAATCATGTCAATCAGTTCATCTCGCTCGAATTATGCAGTTCGCCTATTGGCCAGAATGAGAACGCGCGATCGTTCTTATCACACAATCAGTAGTTGCACGTTTGAATTTAGTCGAAAAAAAAAATTGATTCACCCGGTCGCGAATAGCTCACACAAAAATAAAATTATTGGGAATAAATTTGGATAAAACGTCGGTAGAAGTTGAACGGGAATTTGTGAATCCCGAAATGCTCACGTATCACTTCCTTAACAGATGCATTTTCCATCCAAAACTCTCCTCCTTACACTCACTGGCATAGAAAGCATCCCAAACGGTTTTTTGTTTTGACAACTCGTTTTGAGTACTATTTGCTTCAGAAATGTTCAAAAAAACTGATTGGATTTTTTTAAAAGAAACAACTAATTCGTGTTGAATATTATCGAATATTCCACATTATTTATAAAAAAAAATCGAAACGAAACGACGGAGTGAGGCGAACGGGAACTTTCAATAAGTTTTGCACTTGGCAAGCGCGCGGAAACAACCGTGAGAATGTCGCGAGAATTTCTTCACCAAACGAAAACTTCACACCACGCAGTTCACTGCTCAATTAAACAGAAATCAGAAATTTATCATTACACTTGCCCTTCATTACGGACACCGTGTGATTTTCACACTCCGAACACGCCACGGGAAAAACTTTTCTTCTCGAAATTTTTCAGCAATTTTCGAACAACTTGTCGTACCTTAAATGGCTGTCGACGAGCGCGGAGATTTTGTGCAAATTATTACGCGCGAAACTTTGGGGCGGTTCGGGACGAGTTCGATTCTATTTTCGATTATTATCCACTAAAACACCCGTCGAAATGGCGAGGTTGATTTTTATCGGCACGACGGGAGAAAAAACTAACTTCGAGGTTCGTAGGTGCAAGGTTATTGCCAAAACACGTCTGACTTGAGATGCGCACACTTCCCTCATTCGCTCGTCACCTGCCAGAAATCCGGGCACGCACACATTCATCGATCGCGATCGCCCTTTTTCTCTGACCATTTTTGGCATTCGCTTGTTGCCTGCGTCTCGCCGGTTGGTGCAGCTGTAGCTGTGCTCCACTTACAAAAAGAAATGTCTTTGTTAATGCAGCACAACCACCGAGCAGTTGAAGGTCATGTGCAGCGGTAGGTCCGTTCCATTGACCCAATTACTTGTATAGAGAACGATTGCTACAGTGCATCGTCTAAATTTTTTTTTTCGCCTGGCGCGGCGATTCAACAACATAGGCGGTTAGCCGTTGTTTCCCAGCGCCTAACCGACTAAAAAAAATTGCCGCGCTCGATAGTCTCGTGCGCACGACTGAGTGCCGGGCAATAGGTGTTGTACCCCTCGGATCACTGCCTAAGATCCTTGGAGTGGTAAATCTCCACACGTTTGCCTCCTAGATCCTCCAAATCATATCGTGAGTTGCCTAGCACACGACGAATCCTGCACTTGAGGAACTTCTTTGCCAGCTTGGCGTTATAATTCTGCGCGGCTGTGGACAAGGAAAAATTTCTTCGGAATACTTCTTGTCCTACACAAAATTGTGTTTTAGCAGCACGCAGATTATAACGCCTGCTACTGTCCTCATGTGCGACCCTTATTTTCGTCTGCGCCAGTTGTCTCACGATAGGAATTCCCTCGCGAGGTCGAAGCTGTACATTTGACTCTCCCAACGCTCGCAAATGCTTCAGCAGTTCGTAGTCCTTCCCGTGCAACGTCATATGATTTCCAAACAGAACCTGATAAGGAGAAAATCCAGTGGCTTGGTGGAGTGAGCTACGAAGAGCACATCCAATTTTGCTTAGACTCTCATCCCATCGTGTTTGGTCATCAGTGATGAATGCTCGAATTCCGGCCAGGATGGACTGATTGACACGTTCCGAAGCATTCGCTCGTGGCGAGTAGCTCGGGGTGTACAGGCGCTTAACTCCGTATTTGTTCAGCATGGAGTTAAACACATTCGACCTAAATTGAGAGCCGTTATCGGAGAGGATCGTCTCAGGTGTTCCAAACGTATGGAAGACCTGCCCCTCCAAGTAGTTGGTGATCTCTTCGGCAGTGATCCGCCCCAAAGGATGTAACATGGGAAATTTTGTTAAATGATCCAAGACGATCAAGATCGCGATCTTACCCCGTTTGGTACGCGGATATGGTCCAAGTACGTCGATGTAAAGGTGTTGGAATGGCTGATCAGTCTGGAAAGGTTCTCCCATTGGCGCTCGTAGAGGTCTATTCGGGGACTTTGTCTCTTTACAAGTGTCGCACGCCAGAACGTAGGTGCGTACTTGTGTAGCCATTCCGGGCCAGTACAAAAATCGCCTGACTCGCTCTAGCGTTTTGGCATAACCACCATGGACCGTGGTGTCTGCCTCGTGCGCCTGAGCGATCGCAGCTGACGTAAGACTTGATGGAATCCATAATTTCCAGGCCCTGTCTTCAGCAATCGGGTCACCATTGTGAGGCTCTGTGAGCTTATACACGAAACCATCCCTCACGCATACGTCAGGAAGCCGATCGGCGTTCGCATCGACAGTGGACACTAACTCTTTATATTCTTTGCCAGAGAATTCTGGAGAGTCCATGTCCACCATCAATGCCACGTCGATCAGCGCATTTAATCCCTCTTCGTATACACGAAAGAGAGCGTCGGGTACAACGTTCAGGCTCCCTCGTCGGTGCTCGATTGTGAAGTCGTAACCTTGGAGTTTTAAACTCCATCTTGCCAACCGTCCTTGTAGGTCTTTCTGCGACATGAGCCATTTGAGACTTGCGTGATCCGTAATGATTTTGAACGCAGTCCCTTCTACATAGGCTCGAAATTTTTTCACGCCCAACACAGCTGCATAACACTCGAGTTCGGTTACGCTGTAGTTGCGTTAACCGGAAGTGAGCTTCTGTGACATATACGCCACTGAAGATTCCGATCCGTCGTCGTTTTCCTGAAAGAGAACGCTACCCACCCCTGATTTACTGGCGTCGCACTGGATTACGAAAGACCTCTTAAAATCAGAATTGATTAATAAGGGGGCTTTCGTCAACAAGTCTTTCACTAATAGGAAGGAAGTTTGTGCCTCTGTAGTCCAAGCAAACTGGTTGGACTTCTTTAGAGTGTCTGAAATTGGTGAAACAGTCGCAGCAAAGTTGGGAACGAATCGTCGATACCAGCCTGCCATACCAAGGAAGCGTCGTACTTGACGTGCGGACTTAGGCGAAGGGTAATCGACGATGGCTGAAACTTTGTTGGGATCAGTTTTCAAGCATCCTTCTCCAACAATGTATCCGAGATATTTCACCTCTCTCAGACAAAACTTACTCTTGTTGACATTAATAGTCAAGCCAGCCTTTCGCAAACATTCTGCGACTTCAGCCAATAAAACCAGATGTGAATCGAAATACTCAGAAATTAACAGCAGATCGTCCAAATATACGAATACTTGCTCCTTCAGCTCGGGTAGGATGACTTTGTCCATCAAACGACACATCCTTTGCGGCGCGTTGCATAACCCAAAAGGCATGCGAGTGTAGTGATATAGAGGCCGGCCAGGAATGGTAAACGCTGTATACTCCCTGGATTTGTTCTCGAGAGGAATCTGCCAAAAGGCGTCCTTGAGGTCCAGGCTAGTAATAAAATTGGCTCGCGGCAACCGACTTAAGATACCATCAATGTGTGGTAATGGATACGCGAGTCCAAACATAACCTGACCTTGCCTGGCTTCCTCACGAGAACCACAGGCGAGCTCCATGCTCTCTGGCTGGTCTCTATAACGCCAAGTGCCCTCATGCGATCGATCTCGTCATATAAGAGTTTTTGGATCGCAGGAGACACAGGATAATGTCGCTGTTTGATGGGACTTGCATCACCAACGTCTATACTGTGTTGTTCGACGTTGGTCACACCGAGTCCGTATACTTCGTATGATGGAAATTTGGACTTTACCATTTCCAACCTCTTTACATCTGTGGGCGTTAAATGGTGGGCATCCGGAGCTATCAGTTGCGATGCAGTATCGGGAGTATCGACCGCGCTGATAATGCTAGGAGCTAGTTGGAATGATCGCCAGAAATCTACCCCCAGGTACAATTTCTGCGACAGGCTCGGCACGATATATAGTGTAATGGGTTTGGTAATACCACGAAAAGTAATATCGGTAGTTACTGTGCCCAATACCTTTTGCGCTGCACCATCAGCGGTCTTCACCTCCTGACAGACCGGTCGATAATTCACCTGTGCATCATGGAGACGTTGTAAAGCGTTTGCCCCCAGGCAACTGATGCTCGCTCCACTATCGAGGAGTCCTTCAACGTCCACTCCGTACAAGGATACCATGGCGTACGGACGTATGTCCAACGGATTGGTAATGATGGTAGAGAGGATCGCTTTCTTTTTCTCACGCACCATCCTCCAGAATATACGAAGACGCAAGAATGACTTTCTGCGACCGGATCTACTCGATAGTGCTGATACTTGATCAACACTTGCGACTGGAGTAGGTGAAAAAATTCGCTCTCGAGCCTTCATATATTCTTTTAGCCGAAGATGGAATGGCTTGAGAGGATGGCGGGAATGTCGTCTTGAATTATCATTCACTATAGGGTCTTCTTCCGATCTAAAAACAGCCTGCTCTGTAGTAGCATTTGCTCTCGCCAATATCGTGACTTGCGATGTGTTTGTTGTTGTTGGAAAATTAGGGGAGGATGATTTTACGCTAAAAGGATGGGAGTTAGGTTCAGAAAGGGATGATGAAGGTGTTGTAAAATTTGGAGGGGTTATTAAGGGGGTATTACCTAGGGGTAAAATGTTTTTATTGGGAGTAACAAAATGAAAGGGGGATTGGGAATCGCTGACATCCTGCTTCGAACCTTCTAAGATGGTCGGGCCGGTGGATTGTCTGTCACTGGGCGCGAAGGCCCCGAAAACCTTTCGTCCTTCGGTCCGTTTTTTGAGGAACACCGAGTACATTTTGGCTTGATCACGTCGGCCTTTCCGCAACCATAGCAAAAGATTTTCTTATTGGTATCTTCGTAGTCTCGATAACCGTGACCCTCCTTCCGGCAATTCCAACATACCAGTGGAGTTGATATGCCAGCTACGTCTGCGGTTTCTTAGACGTCTTCGGTAGCAACCAACGGCGGTTCCAGCTCGTGAACTCGAGGCTGTTGCCAGGCTGCTACACGATTAGCCTTCCTGACCTCTTCATATCTCGACACCAAAGCGCGAAGATGAGCCAGATCTCGGATCTCATGAAAGCAGATTAGCTGTTGTATACTGCCCAAGAGATTGCCGCTGACCAGCTCAAAAAATTCTGGATCCGGAATCTGGGTGCGTAGTTGAGTCCGAGATCTGGTCATCTCCTGCTCGAATACCAGGTACGGCTCGTTAGGTGCTTGCCGTCTGGTAATCATTTTTTTTCGAACTTCGAAATCCGTGCTACGGTCGCCCCAGTATTGCAGGAAGGTGGTTTTAAGCGAATACCACGTCGAATCCGGGTTAGTTCGTCGCCATAACCAATACCACTGGTTTGGCAGGTCATCCAACAGCATATGGAAGTTCGCGACCAACAAATCCATGCGCCCGCCCAAATCCGACGAAGCCAATGCTTCCGCTCGGAAAATTAGCTCCTCGGCGCGTAGTGACTGGCCATCTCCATTAAATCGTAGTCGCCAATGGCGAATCGAACTACCAGCGTTGTGGTGAATATAATTCGAGCCGTTGTTATCGCGAATGGGCATTTGGGCGTTCGCATGGGTCTGTCGGTCTCGAACTTGCTCACGTTGTGGTTGTCGAATAGGCGGATACAGTGGTGGCGGAAATTGGTACGCAGTCGATACACTTGGTCTAGACAAGAATTGTGGCGGTTGTGCTGGATGAGTGACAGGCGGTGGTTGAGGAGTGTTTGACATAGTGTGCCCTTGATCTCGTTCTTCTCGGATGACCGAACGAATTATGTTTATCAAGTCATTCACTCCCAAATTAGACAACGCCCCCTGGAAACTGCTGGTGTTGCTTCGGGAGTTTGAGCATCGTGTATTTCTGCTCACCTAACCCTGTTCTGCTGATCGTTTCCCAGAACATCTGAGGGCCTATTGCTCAGCACTTGCGTGCCTCGCTCCTGGATGACTGTCTCATCCGGAGTGTAGAGAGTGCGTCCACCCGCAGTCTCTAGTGCAGAATCCAAATTTAACCTACCAGGAGAAACTACATCACTTAAAGACCTTGCGACATCCTCGCGAGTCTGTCTTCTGGTTCTCAGGCCGGATATAGCGGTCGCACCCTCCACACCCCGAGTGAGCCAATAATCCCCCGGACTCAAATAACCACGACAGTTCGGACAGTTGTGATTGTCCACAATCCACCGCTCCAGACAGTCTCTGTGGAACTGGTGACTACACTTGGTGGTCATACCCTGGTCCGGATCTACCTTGCTGATGCACGGCGTACAGATCACCTCCGCCTCCCTAGTGGGAGAGTGTTCTAACGGCATCTTTACCAAGAATTTGGGTGAGATGTATGAATGAATGAGTGTATGTAGTACAAAAAAATGAACGACAGAATGAATGATTTAATGTATGTATGCGCCGATGAATTTGACCAACAGAAAAAAAAATGAATGAACGTGAAAAAAAATTTATGTATCGAATGACTGAATGCGGTATGTCGAAAACGGATTAATTTACACCGTTGGATGTTGATACGAATGAACTAGCGAATAAAAAAAATTGATTGACCGACTATGCTTAATTGGGTGAATGTGTGAATCGATGATGGACTATTGCCTGTGCAAATAACTGGTTGTGTGAATGCTAGAACAATGTATGTGATACGCATGGAAACGAATGAAAATAGACTGAATGACAAATTTTAAGTGTGCAAAAAAAATGAATCCAAACAATCGAATGTTGATACGAATGTACGTGTGATTGAAACGAGTGACTGTTGACGATTGAGTGTTAAAGTATATATATATAAATGAATTTTGACTGAGAAATTTGTGATTAATATTGAATATATTCGAGTAAAGGTATGTGCGAAAGCAACGAAAGAATGAATGAAAGTATGAACAAAAAAAATGAATGAGTAAATGATTGTATGTATTTATGCGTAAATGAATTCAAAAAAATTAATGAACCCTCACGTATCTGCTCCTTTCCCCTCCCCTCGTATGCAGCAAATCGCGAAGCCGATCTTGACCTTTCCCGACTCATTGGGAAAATCTGGATCGCGATGAAAAAAAAATATGCAACAAAAAAATATGCAACAAAAAAAAATGGAGAAAAATTATCAAAGTGAGCAAAAATCAAAAATTAGCAAAAAAAAATATCTAAGTACAAATGTTTGTCAAAAGACTTATAAAAAAATTAAGTTACAAAAAAAACTCTACGTTATTTCAAAAAAAAAATTCTACGTTAAACAGGGAACTCTAAAAGGATGGATAAGGATATAAGGTACTTTACCGAAATTTCAGCGATAGTTCCTATCACCAAACTCACCAATATCCCACAAGTATTGCTCCCAACTGTCTGACGACACGCCCGCCAAGACAGGGCATGCCCAGCTCTCAGTTGGGTACTTGCAAGACAGAAGTGGAATGATTCAAGTACCAAAGCTGACCAACTCACATCACATCAGTCTCATATGCAGACAATGCTTCCCTTTCTTATGGAACCGAATTGGCGCCAAAAGGGTTGCCAAAACGGTTCGTCGATAAGAAAGTTCCACATTGCCCACACAAAAGTCAGATGCAATGTTTTGCTGTGGAGAAAAAAAAAATCGACAAAGCTAGTACACTTGGTCTGTTGCCGTTCAGGCGAAAATACTGTCGCAGAACGACGAAATTTTAGACCTTTTGCCCATCAACTTTTTGCACGGAATTTTTCCGAACTCGCGCGTGTTGATAGGCTACGCTTTGTGCACGTAGCGTAGCTGAGGCTAGCCCCACGTTGGGCGCCATTTGTTGTGTTCGAGACCTTGGAAGACTTATTTTGACTTGAAAGAATTGAAAGGAGAAAGAAGGTTCGGGACAGAATGGGCCAATTCCGCCTACGTCCGAATTGGTGGCTGAGTTCAGCTGGTGCGACGCTCTTGCTGGCGGCCGGGACTAGCTACGGCAGTGTGGGGGGGGGGGGGGGGTACTTGCTAAAATTCAGGCCATTAAACCCTAGGCCTGTACAACAAAAATTGTAAGCGCCGACTTATCCAAGGGAAGGTAAAAATTGGGATTATTTTCCCAATTGGTCGCGAAAGACTAAGAAGCGGTTGGATTGGCGCGGCTTCGCGATTTGTCAGGGCGCTTAGGTGTAAGTAGCGCCCTGTTCTGCCCACCCTACCTCAGCCATATCAGTCCAAAAAAAATAATATCCGAAATGGCCCCTTGTTGAGGTTCAGGGCTAAGGAGCTTACACGCTCGGGTTCATTTTCTAATGGCTCTTTCTAGCCGTGCGACATTTTTACCAATAAGAAAAGTAAAAAGGTCCAAAATAAAAAAAAATAAAAATCTGAAACAAAAAAATCAATGCAAAAAAAATTTAAAAAACAAATTCAACTCACCCCATGAATTATGTTGTTTTCTCGTTCCTAATTCTTTTTATTTATTTTGTTTTATTTATTTTAATTTATTAGTTTAATCCGTCCCGTCTTGTCCTGTCGTCTGTCATTATATTTCAAATTTATAATTTATTTGGATTTTAATTCAATTCATCTTCGTTTGATTAAATTTTTCGAAAGGAAAAACGACTAATCGGGGGAAATTTGTTTGCTAATGGAACATGAACGAGATGCAGTTCCGAATCACAGAAGACGAGTTGACAAAACGTTGATCAGCTGGTGTCTTGTTCAAAATATTTTCTACGTATCGCGGACGTAACAGGGCGGCACTTAGAGGAAGGAGCAGCAATCATGTCAATCAGTTCATCTCGCTCGAATTATGCAGTTCGCCTATTGGCCAGAATGAGAACGCGCGATCGTTCTTATCACACAATCAGAGTAGTTGCACGTTTGAATTTAGTCGAAAAAAAAAATTGATTCACCCGGTCGCGAATAGCTCACACAAAAATAAAATTATTGGGAATAAATTTGGATAAAACGTCGGTAGAAGTTGAACGGGAATTTGTGAATCCCGAAATGCTCACGTATCACTTCCTTAACAGATGCATTTTCCATCCAAAACTCTCCTCCTTACACTCACTGGCATAGAAAGCATCCCAAACGGTTTTTTGTTTTGACAACTCGTTTTGAGTACTATTTGCTTCAGAAATGTTCAAAAAAACTGATTGGATTTTTTTAAAAGAAACAACTAATTCGTGTTGAATATTATCGAATATTCCACATTATTTATAAAAAAAAATCGAAACGAAACCGACGGAGTGAGGCGAACGGGAACTTTCAATAAGTTTTGCACTTGGCAAGCGCGCGGAAACAACCGTGAGAATGTCGCGAGAATTTCTTCACCAAACGAAAACTTCACACCACGCAGTTCACTGCTCAATTAAACAGAAATCAGAAATTTATCATTACACTTGCCCTTCATTACGGACACCGTGTGATTTTCACACTCCGAACACGCCACGGGAAAAACTTTTCTTCTCGAAATTTTTCAGCAATTTTCGAACAACTTGTCGTACCTTAAAAATGGCTGTCGACGAGCGCGGAGATTTTGTGCAAATTATTACGCGCGAAACTTTGGGGCGGTTCGGGACGAGTTCGATTCTATTTTCGATTATTATCCACTAAAACACCCGTCGAAATGGCGAGGTTGATTTTTATCGGCACGACGGGAGAAAAAACTAACTTCGAGGTTCGTAGGTGCAAGGTTATTGCCAAAACACGTCTGACTTGAGATGCGCACACTTCCCTCATTCGCTCGTCACCTGCCAGAAATCCGGGCACGCACACATTCATCGATCGCGATCGCCCTTTTTCTCTGACCATTTTTGGCATTCGCTTGTTGCCTGCGTCTCGCCGGTTGGTGCAGCTGTAGCTGTGCTCCACTTACAAAAAGAAATGTCTTTGTTAATGCAGCACAACCACCGAGCAGTTGAAGGTCATGTGCAGCGGTAGGTCCGTTCCATTGACCCAATTACTTGTATAGAGAACGATTGCTACAGTGCATCGCCTAAATTTTTTTTTTCGCCTGGCGCGGCGATTCAACAATTGGCATGTCTCCGACGAACCATTTATGTCGGACTATGCGCACATCTGTTTTAACATCAAATTTAGTTAATCGTGGGATGTCGAGAGACGCATTCCAAAATGTACAAATTGGTCTGTGTATAAAGCAACCTTGGGGGAATTGCTCCCGAATGTCAGTCTTTATCGCCCTAATAGTAATGAATGGGAAGCTGATCGAGTAGCCTCCACGGTACAAAGAGTAATAATTGATAGCTATGAAGCTAGTTCTCCACTCAGGAAGGCCAAGGCCAAGAGAGATGTGCCATGGTGGACTGGAGAACTTCAAAAACTCTGGACAAGAGTTAGGAAACTGTTCAATAGAGCTAAAAGGTCCAATAGTTGGGCTGAGTTTAAAAGGGCTCTAACAGTATATAATAGAGAAATTAGGGACTCAAAGAGACGCACCTGGCGCAACTTTTGCGCGGGTATAGAAAGCCTACCAGAAGCTTCCAGAATGCACAAAATACTCTCTAGAGTTCACAATAACGGTATTGGACTCTTGCAAAAGCAAGATGGTAGCAACACCGTTAGTATCGAGGAAACTGTGCAAGTTTTGATGCAGACACATTTTCCTGGATCGGAGGAGTTAGGGTGTCATACTGATGACATTAGACCCTATGGGACTATGCCAAATAACTAGGGCTTTATCCGGCAGAATCTTTACTCCTAATACAAAAGAATGAGCGGTAATGTCATTCCTCCCATTTAAATCCCCAGGAGCTGATGTCATCTTTCCTGCATTTTTGAAACAAGGATTCGATGTGCTTCTTCCCATACTGGTCAAATTATTCAGAGCCAGTTTTGAATACGCTTACGTGCCACTGGCATGGAGAGACGTAAATGTGACTTTTATTCCAAAGTGTGAAACAGGTGTCGGACCCACGCAGTCATATCTCCCAATCAATCTAACCTTTTTCTTACTTAAATCTATGGAGAAGATATTAGGCAGATACATAAGGAGCTCAGCTGCCTTCAGCCGACTCAACAAATACTAATTTGCTTATCAATCTGGTAAATCGACTGTTAGCGCCCTTCACAATTTAGTGCGAAAAATTGAGAAGACATTGGCAGCCACGGAAATAGCCTTGTGCTCTTTCTTGACGATGAAGGTGCTTTTGACAACACTTCCTACAAGTCCATCGAAGTACTCACTCGTAAAATAGGAGTTGAAGAAACGGTAACGAGATGGATAGTAGCGATCCTTGACTCCCGCAGAATCTCGGCTCAGATCGGAGGTAAAGGTCTCACTGTACGAGCGGTGAAAGGATCCCCTCAGGGAAGTGTACTCTCACCACTACTGTGGTGCCTTGTTGTAGATGATCTCATTAAGGAACTGAGCATCAAGGGTTTTGAAATTCAAGCATACGCTGATGACCTGGTGATCACTGTAAGAGGTAAGCCTGATTGTGTCATTTCGGACCGCATACAAGAGGCCCTAGAGATAGTAGATAACTGGTGCGTCCATCCACGTAAAACAATTATAGTACCATTCACTAGAAGACGGAAGGTAAACTTAAGGCCCCCGATTGTGAGAGGAACTACAATTGAATTCTCTTGCGATGTCAAATACTTGGGAATTATCTTAGACAAGTATCTGACTTGGAATTTACATCTTAAAAACATCTCCACACGAGTAACATTGTCTTTTATACTGGACCTACAAGTCTATTATAATACCAATGATCACATATGCCGCGATGGAGTGGTGGCCAAAGGTAGAACAAATCACAGCACAGCACAGCACGTGCTGTTCTTAGCATTACTGGGGGACTTAAATCATGTCCCACTGCTGCAATGGAAGCCATGATAAACTTGGCCCCATTACACTTAGAGATAAAGAAGGAGGCTCTGAGAGAGGCCAGAAGGCTACAGCAGTACAATAAATTCAAGGCAGGTGACCTTGTCGGTCACCTTAAAATTCTACATGAATTTAATCAGAAGAACCTAACCGACTCAGTAAACGATAACATGCCAAAGGTATGTCGTGTTATTACAATGCGTTTACATATTTGATAACACAACTTTATTATTTTTATAAATATTTTATTTATCGAATTTGATAATTGAAATAAGTTGATTTAATTTGTTATAGTATTTATCCATCCAATTTAATTATCTGCAATTCAATATTCGCTTTAATTTTGTAGTGCTCTATTCAGTATCTTTATTTGAACTGCCATTTTTCAAATTGATTTTCTAATTTTTTACAATGCCCGATTACTTGATTTTCGGTTTGTGTGGGGTGTTAGCAACTTGTGTTGCCCACAAGTAGCCGATACCCCACAGGTATATGATTTTGAGAAAACATATATGGTGACTCTGAGAGATCGTGTATCATGGCAATCTGATCTACCAGATTTCGGGGAAGGTGCTTCAGTCTGGTACACGGACGGCTCTAAGACCTATAGTGGAACTGGAGCGGGCGTATTTGGACCCAATTGTAAAATATGGATGGTTTCAAGCTGAGGTTTATGCCATAGAGCTGTGCGCAGGTAAACTTCTACTGAATAAACCAAAGGCACTACAGTTATTATCCTATCTGACAGCCAGGCGGCACTGCTAGCGCTGAAATCTTACTGTTTCCGTTCTAAGCTTGTGTGGGACTGTCATACTCTTCTGAAAGAGCTGGCACATCACAATAGTCTAACCCTGATGTGGGCGCCAGGACATGAGGGTATTCCGGGTAACGAATCGGCTGACCAGCTAGCCAAGCGGGGAGCCAACTCAACATTGATAGGCCCGGAACCATTCTGTGGAGTAGGTAAAGGTTTCATTAAGGACGGCATTTTAAAGTAGGTAAATCTTCAGGTGGAAGATTATTGGAACTCCCTTTCAGGACTTAGACAGTCAAAGAAATTCCTGACCTTCTCAATTAGGAGAGCTTCGGAATTCCTTTCCTTAAGTAGGTATGACGCACGGGTTATAATGGGATATTTTTCAGGACATTATTACCTTAATTATCATCTTAAGATCATCGGTAAGGTATCACTAGATACATGACGATTCTGTGATATGACATCTGAAACCACGGCACACATTCTGTGTGATTGTGATGCAGTGGCCAGATCAAGAAGGCAGATTCTCGGTGGATTTACCCTCACCTATGAAGACCTGTCGAAGACTCTCCTGAGTAAAATCATTTCCTTTCTCAAGGAAAAAAATATGGCCTAGGGAGTAGTTTAGAACCAGGAACAAAAGACCTCTCAGGTCGCGGTTCGAGAAGCAGTAAGGCTTCTATAGACTCTACAGAACTTAATAATAATACAGCTCATGGTTGACCCTGTTGAAGTAGGCCTTGGTGCTAGCTGTTAGAAGAAATATTGCTTGAAAATTTCTAATAGTGCCATTTGATAATACGATGGAATCTGCATCAATGCCAAAATTTACAAATTGCGAGTCGCATACCGATTTATAGAACGTTTCCACTGAGTAATCGGTTAACAACAAAATGTTTGTTAAATAATTTATTAGTGTGTTCTCCTATATAAAACACATATAAAGAAGCGAAAATTGCCACAACGTTGGAAATTGATGTAAAAGATGTTGCCAGTAAAATGAGTAATCTGTATCCGTTTCGTGCTTTGGGTGGTCCCGAACGTGTTTTCATTTGCTGAAAATCTATTCGAAATAATGTCGGCTAGATTTGTGTCCGTGTTTGTACATACTCTGAAACGCGCTACCTGATCTCGAAGCTGGACCATACTCTCGTTGAAGTGCAGTTGCTACTGTACCACCGCCGCGTCAGCATCGCTCTGATTCAAATTCTTTCAATAAAGTTAAATCGAATCAATTCTGTATGTTTTTAATTGGCAATCGCAACATTTGGTCCGTCGAGCCGGATATATTGATACGATAATCATCCTCAACCGAACGGCAAAGTTGTTCTCGGCAAATAAATAATCTCATTGAATCACAGGAGAAACGGAGGAGATGGATTCAAAGGTCGTTTCTGAATTTTAACAAAATCGGCGCAGCCAATATGACCCGAGGTGCCTGTCAAGCTATTTTATTTATTTATTTATTTATTCATTTGTAGACAATTAAAGTCTATTTTACAATATATAAAAACAAAAATTCTTAAATTCTACTCTTAAAACTAATATTACAGCTCAATAATACAACAAGAAAAAAGCACAAAGAATAAATATCTTAGACCTAAAAATTTTAAAAGTTTCTTAAATATTAACTCGCAGATAGTGTCTTAAGTTTAGTCATTATATTGCCCTTGTATGTAGTTCTACTTACAGAGCTGGTGTAGCAATCTGAATGCAAGTTAAAGTTTCTAATAGCACAAGCAATAGGATCATTCATCATGAAGTTCGAAGAATGATTTTCCATTTTCAGGATTCTGCCGTTTCGAAAATTAAACCTGTGCTCAAGAAATATTAGGCGGACAAGGAGTTCATTCGAAATTAAATTGGAATTAATTAAGTCGAAAGCTAGTGTTGCCGAAGCTAGCTCTCTTCTTCTTTCAAGCGTGGTCATATCCAGCAAAAGTAGCCTACACTTATAAGAGGGCAAACGGTAGCTACTAAACTGGAGGCTTCGTAAAGCAAACAGCAAAAATTGGACTTGTACTCTTTCAACCCTGTACGAGTCAATTTGAGTGGATGTTGACCAGACAACGCTTGCATACTCGAGCAGAGGCAACAACAATGTACAGAAAAGAGTCTTACGCAAATATGGGGCATCGAATTCTTTGACTCTCCTTTTTAAGAATCCTAACATAGCCATACCACTATTTGAAATTTTATCAATGTGCGACTTGAAAGTCAACTTAGTGTCAAATATTACCCCCAGATCTTTGATTTGTGTGACACGTTTTAACCTTTCATTGCTTATATTGTAGTCAAACTGCAATGAGCCAGCTGTTTTTCTAGAGAAGGTTATTGCTGCACATTTTTTAACGTTTAATTGCATAGCGTTATTTAAGCACCAAACAGATAAAATGTCAATATTGTTTTGCAATATGAGACAATCCTGAGTCGAGTCAATTGTTCTGAAGATTTTTAGGTCATCAGCGTAAAAGGATGCTTTGCAATCATTCAATAGTAATGGCACGTCATTAATGAAAATTGTGAATAAAAGTGGCCCCAATATGCTACCTTGAGGAGCACCCGAGGAAACTGAAGTTTTTTTGGATAAATGCGATAAAAATTTTACTTTTTAACTGAAGTTTTTTTGGATAAATGCGATAAAAATTTTACTTTTTGTGTACGATTGGATAAGTAGGACTTCAACCAGTTCAAAAAAGCACCTCCAATACCATATCGTTCCAGCTTAAATAGTAGCAAACCGTGGTCCACTACATCAAAAGCACTAGAAAAATCCTTGCACACCGAATCTACCTGTTTACCATTACCCAATCTATTTCTGATGAACGTAGAATATTCCAAAAGATTAGAAACAGTAGATTTTCTCTTTAAAAAACCATGCTGACATGGATGAATAATAGGACTTACAAGCTCTACAACTACTTCAGCAACCAGTTTTTCGAAAACCTTACTAATAGAAGATAAAATGCTTATACCTCTGTAATTGTTAATGTCCGATCTATCTCCGGATTTAAAAATGGGTGTTATATGTGCCAATTTAAAACACTCAGAAAAAATGGAATTCTGAAGAGACATATTAAACAAGGGCGGTTTTGTTCAAAAAGATTGGGGGAATGAGATCAGGACCGGCACCTTTATTAGTGTTGAGATCAAGTAATGGAGTAATTATTTGATCATTTGTAAGAATCATATCACTTAACTTCGGATCGTGGAAAGGTATATGTGAAAAGTGACCGGGATCGAAATTAAAGGAATTGGCAAACTTAAATTCAAAGTGTTTAGCGAATAAGTTTGAAATTTTTACGGGATCAGAAGATGAGCTATCATTAAGCTTCATAGAATCTGGATAGCCTTTAGTTCCACGTTTGTCGTTATTGTGTTGCCAAATTTTTTTAGGACGATCTATTAGGCTGTTTAAGATTTTGCGGTTATACAGTGCTATGGCTTTCATTTCACTAATATTGAAAATCTCGCGAAGGTGCAGAAATACGGTGTGATCCTCTACCGACTGAGACTTACACCATTTCCTATAGGCTTTATTTCTTTTGTTACGAAGTACTCTAAGGCCTTTATTCATATGGGGGGGGGGGGGGGGGGACAAGATAACTTTGTACTAATGCGCTTAGGCGTGTGCTTATCCATTACATGTATTAAAGAGGTAATGAGGTTTTCAGCTATTACATTCACATCTGTAATGTTGTCCGCAAATTTTAAATTGGAGATTTCGAAATTAATTATTTCGTAGTCAGCATTATGAAAATCATAAGTTATAGTCTTGTTAGAGTCACTACGAAAAACATGTTCAGAAGAAAAATAATTTAATGTGAGTATTTTGTGAAAAATACTCGTCTTTTTAGTCAAAGTGGAAGTTGCTTCTGATAATGAAAAGTTTGAAGCAAAGCTGGTGAAAACAAGATCCAATACATTTCCGAAATCATTAATTTTGTCAGAAAGTTGGAACAAACCAAGCGAATGAATTTCAGTTAAAAATGTAATTTGATGATCACCTATGTTAAGCGGGTCAAACACAGAATTAAAAATTTCACTGGCCTCCCATTTTATACCACTTAGGTTCGCGTCACCATACAACAAAAAATCGTCACCATACAACAAAAAATCGTCACCAGGAAGGATTGATGAATGAATCAAAGTTATGGCTGCTGCGAGATCAACGTAGTGCTGCTCATTAGAATCTGGTGGTATGTAAAAACAGACTAATACCAGATTTCTATCTAGCATTTGAATTTTACATGCACAAATTTGAAACTGAACCGATATGGGAAAGCTAGAGAGCTTATTGTTTACTGCAATAAAGACACCACCTCCACGCTGATCAACCAAAGGAGCTGGTTTAAATTTGTCCATCCGAAAAATGGACCATCCTGACGGGATGATTTCCGCATCTAAGTGCGTTGTGAGGAGCCAGGTTTCAGTGATCATTGCTATGTCATAAGGACAGTTTGCTAAATCGTTGCGAAACTGGGGCAGGGAGCATCTCATTCCTGACATATTATGAAAGTAAAAATTCAATTCATTAGCAATATTGTGTCGATCTGGACTTGTTCTTACTTGCGTTAGGTAGCGCAAATGTCTGTCAAAATTATGAACCGAGTTATTAGTACTAACTGTATTCGGTTCATTAGGAGCAAGGCCATTATTAGGCACGAAAAAACCTGTTATGATCTTCACGCGCTCTTTGAAGATCAGAAATGTGCCTCGAAGACACATGTGAGCCATAGGCATCAAGATCTTTTTGAAACTGTTCAGGAGAGAAACTAAATAGCTCGAGAAAGCGTGTGTAAATTTCACGCAACCTCTTCAAATCCGTTGGAAATCCTTCTTGTCGAATGGAAAGAATCGTACTAGTCTTTGTTTTCCCATTGATACAGGTCGTGTCAGATTTGTTGTGCAGATAGGCAAGGTATAGCCGCACATTTTCGAAAATTCTGTTATTTCTTAACCGTGATAGTAAGTATCGACTTTCAGAGGAACCATCAGAATTAATTGTGAGCTTCACAACTGGTGGAAGAAGCGGGTCAAGAAAAGGAGTATGATTAGGTGCACTACTCTCGCAGATATTAAATTGGGGTGGATCTCTGTTTGGTGTATCTGGACACGCGTTAATACTCTCGCAGATGTTAAAATGAGGTGGATTTCTGCTAGATGAATCAGAATACGGGTTAATTGTCTCTCCCCGTACAAAATTACTATAAACCCCCTTAGAGGGCTCTGAAGTGTGAAGAGATTTCGCAGCCATATGGGAGGCTTTGTTGTTTTTGATGATCCTAATGCTTGGTGACTTGCGCTTATTTTTATTATTTTTATTTTTATTTTCAAATTGGGGCGGATCTCTGTTTGATGTAACTGGCTCTGAAGTGTGAAGATATTTCGCAGCCATGTGGGAGGCTTTGTTGGTTTTGTTGATCATATTCATATTGCTTGGTGACTTGCGCTTATTATTTTTATTTTTATTTACATTATTATTAATAGTCTTAAAACTAGTCCATTTTTTACTTCGAATGATGTACTGCCATCCTTCGTTGTCCTCGATTATCCCTCTTGCATTCAAGTGAAGTTGCTTTGACGGCAAATCGAGATCCTTGGATATTACTGCTGGTTCATTTAATGGCGTTGCTACGACCATCGGCTTGAAAACAGGAACCGCAGCAGGAGGAGAGGTTTTTGGTGATGTTGAAGACTTGCCAGCTTTAGCCACAAGTAGTTTTGTAGATACAACATCATCATGAATAATGTTGAGCTTGTTAGTGACAGTATTCATGTCCAAAAGCGAGACGCTAGTAATGGTTGATGGGGCTATACCATTAGCGCAGATATCCGATAAACTATTCATTACTGTTGTTAGCTTCGAATCTGTTTGAGCCCACTTTTTCTGCAGTTTCGCTGTCTCAAGCTGAGTTAACCCGCAACAAGATTGCAGTTTGTCCAGTTGTGACACGTATTCTCGAGAATCATCTACAAATTCGCTTAGCAACGATAATTTATCCACGAGCTTATTGACTGTGTTCACAGTAAACGAGCAAACACTTTTTAGTTCTTCTATATCCGCGTTAGTAGAGTCAATTCGAGATGACGCTATTTTAAACAGCTTCAGGACGTGGCAAGGCTTAATGGCCGAACACTCCACACACGTAAAGCTGTCTGCATTGGTAGAGTCCCGAACAGATTTAACACATTGTGTATGGAAGCTGTGCTCACAGATTCCATCACATTTGATACTGTTTGTATTTTTAATAACTTTCGCACAAGCACCACATAAGGTTGATAACAAGGGAGATGCCATTACTATTGTTAAAAATTTTAGCCACTAGGTTAACAGATGTTTTAAGTTTAACTGTGTCAAGTTTGCTGATACACGATGATAACAAAAAAAAAAACAAAAAACAAAAAGGCTCACAACAACAGAGTCGTTCAATCTAAAGTAGGGCAAAGCGATTGATTTTGAACACCGAAGCAAGTATTGGCAGTTCACTTTAAATTATTTCAATATTAGGTGTGTTTTTTTTCAGATTTATCCAGATCGAGAGTAGTGATTGAAATTTTTATAGAAAACACGAAGAATACTGTTGTTTTTTATTGCTTTTTCCTGTAGATAGTAGGCTAGAATATAGATTTTAACCGAAATAGTAGCCACAGTAATCTTACTGGGGTAGCTTTTCGCGATAAACTCTCAAATCTAGCCTACTATCTACAGGATAAAGCAATAAAAACATGAAAAAAACAACAGTATTATTGGTGTTTTCTATACGAATTTGAATCATTACTCTCGATCTAGATAAATCGCAAAAAACACACCTATTATTTTTATAACTGCAAGTCAACGAATCTGTTACATGAGGCGGTTCACACAAAGAAAACAAAATGCACGCAACGGCCGAGTATAACCGAAAAGTAGGTCAACAAAAGCGATTGATTTAAAATATTAATTTTCACGGAGCTAATTAAAAAGACGTCCGTACTGGTTAGCAAGTCGGCAATGAAAAAGAAGCTAGACTCGAAAATCTCGAGAAGTATTGGTCGACCTTTCAAAGTACGCATAATAAAATTCTTGACATTGCACAAGACTCCGATAAAACTCTAAATTATTACCTGAAAGATGACCATTGGAATCTAGCGGAGGACGCTTATCTTCTCGAAAAAGGAAAGTTTCTTGACAACTTGGAGTCGTTCAATAAACCACAAGACTTCACTTCAAATTCCTTTTCAATGTCCAATGATAATCACTTTCATCATGTTGTGTTTGAGGCCTTGGAAAAAGGATGGGTAAAGGTTCGGGACAGAATGGGCCAATTCCTCCTACGTCTGAATTGGTGGCTGAAGTAGAACGGAAGCGACACGCTTGCTGGCGGCCGGGACTAGCTACGGCAGTGTGGGGTGGTTCTTGTTCTACCTCAGACCATAAACCCTAGACCTAGACAACAAAAATTTCGTGTCGGCTTACTCCAGGGTATTTAAGATTGGAATATCTTCCCAATAGGTCGTGAAAGACCAAGAAGCGGTGGAGTTGCGCGACTTCACGATTTGTCAGGGCGCTTAGGTGTAAGTAGCGCCCTGTTCTGCCCACCCTACATCAGCCACGACTGTCCTCAAAACATTTTAGCGTCGTGGCCCCTTATTGAGGTTCAGGGACAAGAGCTTAAACATCATTTTGACTAAGTCAAAAAAACAAAAAAAAAAAACAAAAATGCTGCAAAATACGCATCAAAATAAATGATACAAAAAAAAAACTATGCTGCCAAAAAAAAACAAAAAAAATATAAACAAAGAAGATAGAAAAAAAGTTAAAATTCAAATAAGGAACATACCCCATTTATGAAATTTTTACTGCTTTTTGATTTGGGATTTGTTATAGTTAAATTTATTATAGTTAAATTTATTCTTATTTAATTAAATTTCGTTCCGTCCTGTCTTCGTCTTGTCATTTTAATTATTATTTTTTTTTTTCCTTTCCATTTTATTTTTAATTCATTTTTATAAATCTATTCTTAGTTTTATAGAAATTCGTTTATTTATTCATTTTAATTCAATTCCCCGTTTTATTTAAGTTCTTTAATTTTTCGTTTATTTACTTCAATGATATTGCAGGCGTTATAAGTTACGCTATAGCTTCACTTTTTTTGTTTAAAAAAACAGTCGTAACAAGATTCACTGCATTTTTGACAACAAATGCACAATTTAGAAATTACTTGATTTTCGATTCCACCTCTTTTCACCCCCCAACTCCCTCCGGCCTTGCTCCGAATCGCTGTCAAACTTCCTCTCCAATTTTTTTGTCGCTAGATTGGTGCAGGTGCTTTGGGCAGCGTTCGGTGACAGTTAGTCTGTTCTTTTTGCATGAAATTTCTGCACTTCTTTGCACTCGATTTTCTAAACAGCCTTTGACGTCAAATCTATGACACAAACTCAACCTCAAATAGTGTTCTTGTTCCTTCCCCACCACTCCCTTTTACACTCTTCTGCACTAGCTCGAGAGCCAGTGGAAAGATGCACTCGGTGTACACTAAAACCGACAAAAAGAACAGACCAAGTGTTTGCAAATGCGCCCAATGCCCGACAGATGTCGCACATTGAGCGCAATTACAACCACCGGAAGGAAGTATAAGTTCTTGCGACAACCCAACAATCATCATCTTCCCAAAATTGAACCCCAAAAATTCAGCGGTCGATATCAAGATTGGCCTAATTTTCGGGATCTTTTCAATTCGCTAGTCACATCTAATCCGACCATTACAAACGTCGAACGTTTGTATTATCTGAAATTGAGCTTCAAGGACGAACCGGCTCAATTACTAAATAATATAGCCACTACCTCAGACAATTTTAAAAGAGCATGGAATATACTTTTGGAGCGATATGACAATAAGCGATTGTTGATATCTGCACAAATAGCTTCACTCTGTAACATAGAACCCATTGCCAAGGAATCTGCTTTGGATTTAAAACGCGTTTATAACGATACGACTGATGCATTTGGAGCTCTTAAGGCTCATGGGCGTCCAATCGATAGTTGGGACGATTGGTTAGTTTATATAACCGCCCAAAGGCTCGATAATCAATCGCGTCGATCCTGGGAAACCTCACTTGGAGCAGCAACTGATCCACCAACTTTCGAAGCACTTAAGACTTTCTTACTGACTCGAATTCGGACACTGGAGTCTCTTGATCATACTGATCGACATCGTCTTTCATCGAAAGCCGATCAACCAAAATCATCGGGAAACAAATCAGTGCGGTCTATCAAAGCTCTCCCTACTACCCAGCCGTCGAATGCAACCAAGAAGCCTTCATCAAACAATTGTTCATTCTGCCAACAGAAACACTATCTTGCATTCTGTGAAACGTTCAGGAACCATACAGTAAATCAGCGGAAGGAATTTGTAACAAGTAATCATCTTTGCTTTAATTGCCTTGGTAGATATTTACTGAAGGACTGTCGCTCTAATAAAGTTTGTCGTGAATGTCGTGGACTTCATCACTCGCTTCTGCATGACTCTTCAACTACACGCATGACTTTTAATGCTAGTCAAGCTCAAGAGTTCGTGCCCAGACAAGCCAGCATTGAAACAACTAACGCTCTTGTGACCCAAACAGTAACAGGAGTTACAACTCCTGTCTTACTTGCTACAGCTATAATCGAAGTCTACGACCAGAATGGAGCTTCAACTCATGCTCGTGCCCTGGTCGATCCTTGCGCCGAGAGTAACTTCATTTCGGAAAAATTAGCGCAACGTCTTCATTTACCTCGTCGTTCCGCATCGTTACCACTCTCTGGAATTGGTGCAACCCCATCAGGTGTCTCTCGTGGAGTTGTGAGCATCATCATTTCGCCACGGTTGTCATCACACTTTCGGTGCGAAACCTCAGCTCTAGTACTACCACGCCTAACAGATTATTTACCGCCTCAAAGTAGTTATCAACAAAGCTGGTCCTTTATCAACGGACTTACACTAGCGGATCCGAAATTCGATTTTGCGGATACCATCGACATTCTTCTTGGTAGTGAAGTCTACGCATTACTTATACGACCAGGTTTGCGTACAGGTGAACCTGGTGGACTCATCGCACAGGAAACTGCACTAGGATGGATCCTTACGGGTCCAACAACTCCTACCTCTAGCACCAAAATCATTACTGATCAACTTACACCTAGACCCATCATCAGCTTGCCATGTACGCTCACTCACTTATCTCACTTATTGGTACGCTTTTGGGAGCAGGAGGAAATGAACGCACCGGCTTCGTCGCTACTTTTTTTTTTTTTTTACGGCCGTCGTTATAACTAAGGGGGTCACCCTTTAATGCGATTGCACAGCTATAACGACATAGGGTGGGAATAAAATGGTGTGGTAGGGGATTTAGGTCGGTGGAACAGGAGGGAAACGTCTAAAGTGTCGGTGGACGTTGTTTTTGAACCGCTGAAGGTCATACTTATCAGGGAATAGATCGGATGGCAACGCGTTCCACATTACTGATGTTCGGGGGATAAAGGACTGCCTAAATTTCACTGTTCTCCACGAATGGGGCTGAACGGTATACTCGTGGGCGCGTGAAGCTTGGCGAGTGTTACGGGGGGCGACTAAGAGTGGGGGAATAAGTTCTTTTAGTTCCTTACTACATTTACCATGAAAATATCGGTAGTAAATACTGAGTACTCCGACATTACGGCGATGCTCAAGGGAGTCTATAGAAGCTGAAATGGCTTCGTCTCCAATTAGTCGGAACGCATGTTTTTAAACACGATTGAACAAGGCTAAATGGGATTTAGGGGCCCCAGCCCAGATATGCGAATTGTACTCAAGACGTGGTCTGATATATGCCTTGTAGATTGTAGCTAAATCGGACGCTGAGAAGTATTTCTTACACTTCCGTAGAATTCCAAGGCGTTTAGAAGCATCAATAGCGACATCATAGATGTGCTGGCTCCAGTTTAGGTGGTTGTTGATTTTTACGCCTAGTAATTGGAAGTCATCAGAAGAAGAAATTTGTACGCCACCAAAGGATATACTTGGGACCGACGTCGGAAAATCTCGTTTAAGGGATAGATGACAGGACTGTGTTTTGGAGGCATTGAACTCTACTCTATTTTTCTTGCCCCAGTCCAAGATGAGATTGAGGTCTGAGTTCAATGAGCCGAATAACTCAGTGCGTTGTAAGGCCACCGAAGTCGGACGTGCCTCTGCAGCCGAATCGAAATTAAAGACATTGTCTAACGTACTATCATCTGCAAAACTATGGATTGGATTGAGAGTTGACGACAGAAGGTCGTTTATAAAGATGAGAAATAGGGTGGGAGATAAAACAGAGCCCTGGGGTACGCCGGAATCAATTGGAAATGAGGATGAAGTTATTCCGTCTAATACGACTCGTATTGAACGTTTGCAGAGAAAACTCTCAATCCATTTAAGAAAGGTTGAACTAAAGCCGAAGGCTTTAAGTTTTACTAAGAGACATTGGTGCCAAACTCTGTCAAATGCTTTAGCAATGTCAAGGGCAAGCACTTGACCTTCACCAAATTTGTGAATGCACGAGTTCCAGCGTTCCGTTAGGTAAACTAAAAGGTCACCTGTAGAACGACCGGAACGGAACCCATATTGGCGATCGTGGATCAGATCTCTGTCCATCAGGTATTTGACTATTTTGCGATTGACAGCAGTTTCCATTACTTTTGCGAGCACGGATGTAATGGCTATTGGGCGGTAATTAGCGGGATCCGCTTTGCTTCCTTTCTTGGGAATTGGTTGAACATTCGCAACTTTCCACATCTGAGGAAAGCACCCTGAAGAGTATGAAAGGTAAAAGAGATTGCGAAGCGGTTTAGCCAGAGAGGAAAAGCATTTCTTGAGGACTATGGGGGGGATACCATCAGGTCCAGCAGACTTGTGAATACTGAGCCCTTGCAAGATCTTGGAAATAACCCTTGTTCGAAAACGAATGGGTGGCAACAAGGAATCAGTGATGGGGGGGTTGGGGAGACTCTGATTCGAAGGTGGAAGTCTAGAATTTCTAGCGAAACTTGCCGCCAAGAGGTTAGCTTTTTCCACAGGATCTACTACGGTTCGGTCACCATCGAGAAGAGGTGGTGTAGAAGTTTTTACAAAGTTGTTATTGACCGATTTAACAAATGACCAAAAAGATCTCGAGCTCTTAGGGCTGTCGACGATCTTCCGCCGAAGACTTTGATCATATGCAAACTTAGCACGTTTTAAGATACTATTGCAGGAATTTCTTGATAATTTTAGTGCGATCTTATTTTCAGCAGTCGGGTTGTCTTTAAATATTTGGAACGTGTTCTTTTTGGCTTTAATTGCTCCAAGACAGTCCTTATTGAACCAAGAATCCCTCGACGGCCTGATTCTTTTGCGGTTGGAAGGAACAAAAAGACTCATTCCTTTAAGGACTGTCTCTGTTACTAGTTGACATGCCAAGTCACAATTTCCAGATTCAAAGCACAACTTCCAGTTGAAAGCACGAAAAAACTCTTCAAGGGCTCCCCAATCAGCTCTCTTGAAGTGCCAAACCTGTCTTCGAGGTGCTTTGGAAGCTGGCGATTTTAATGTCGAAATTGGAAATTGTGCACGAACCAATAAATGGTCGGTCGTTCCAATTGGTGGCAAAATTGAGACGTTGTATTTGACTGGCTGATTAGTTAAAAAAAGATCAAGTAGATTTGATGATTGACCTGCAATGTCAGGTAGACGGGTGGGATTGTCTACCAACTGTACTAATCCGTTAATGGAAGCAAAAAGCTCAGTATCCCGACCCTGCTGATCCGTATGGGTAGAATGTTTAAGCCAGGCAGTGTTATGAACATTGAAATCGCCCGCGACAACGATTTCAGCGTCTGGATTTGCAGTATATATGGATTGAATAGAGTCAGACAACTTATCCAATTCAAAGGTGGTATTTAATGCATTCAGTGCCGGGCTTCTGTAAACATAACAAAAGAATATGATGTGCTTTTGGGTATGAATTTTTATCCAGCTAAAGTTGAATTCTGGATTGGAGCAAGTTCCTAAATGTGGAACTAAATGAAAAGCTACATCATCGCGGATATATATTGCGAGACCCCGCTGACGGAAAAAAGTTGGTATAATGTGATATCCAGGTAAGACATAGAATTGTTCATTACCTGGCAACACCTTGCATTCGCTAATTGCAAGAATATCCGGTCTTGAGGTTTGGGTGTGAATATACACAGAAAGATAGGCAGTGCTTAGGCCCCGAATATTTATTTGGTCAATAACAAAATTAACCATTGAAATTTAAAAATAAATAAAAGGTGGTACAGGCCGAAATGCATCGACAACAACAATCATGCACATCAAAGTACGACACAACAACAATTCAGGCACAACAAACGAACCGTGATCCGCCCGAGCACAACACCCATGCCAGTACTAGGCCTTTAACATAGGTATTGGTACTCGTTAAGATCACAGTCCGCTAGCCGGCACTAAAAACTTAGCTTGGAACTGGGACCTGATGGATGTCGTATAGCTGGACTATGGTTGACCCCTATGCACGCAGAATGAATTAACATAAACACTCGCAAATGCTGTATTCGCTGCGGTCAATTAAATAAAAAAACACTAAATGCGATGAATAATTGAACTAATTGAACTAAGTATTATACTATTCACATAAAAAAACTAAACTAATTGACATAACATTTTCACGAGACCAGTTCGAAACAAGAACCGTCCGACGCGACCGATAGACGCTTTTCAACGACGCTTTACATATTTACTTACCGAGGAGGAGACTCAATGCGAAGAACACTTTCTGTCTACTCATTCAAGGGACGGAACAGGACGTTATATAGTGCGTCTACTATTCAAATCTGACGTTCACGATTTTGGCGACTCTCGCACTCCAGCCAAACTTATGCTGCAAAAAATGGAACGCAGATTTTCTCACAATATTCAACTTTCTCAAGCATACTCCAACTTTTTACGTGAGTATCTTACATTGGGTCACATGGAGCTAACTGAAATCGCTAGAGAACCCAATACGTGCTTCTACTTACCACATCATGGCGTTTTCAAGGAGACCAGCACGACCACTAAGTTGAGAGTCGTGTTCAACGGTTCACAACGCACATCAATTCGGACTTCCTTTAACGACTATCTGCACATCGGACCGAAACTTCAACCAGACCTTTCGGATACTTCGATGGCGCATGTTTTCGGTAGTCTTCTCTACGGATATCGAAAAGATGTTTCGACAAATCGCCGTCCATCAGGACGATCAGAATTATCAGCTCATCCTTTGGCGTTCAACTGATAACGCATCTATCACAGAGTTTTGCCTAAGAACGGTTACATATGGACTTGCATCAGCTCCATATCTTGCGTTGCGTACTTTGAAGCAGCTATCGCAAGACGAGAGTCATCGTTATCCTCGCGCAGCCTTGGCCTTGGACGAGAACACTTACGTTGACGATATTCTCTCAGGAGCTGACGACATCAACTCGGCTCTCGCTCTTCAACAAGAAATTATCGATCTACTTACTGCAGGCGGATTTCCACTGAGGAAATGGGTGTCGAACGACGAACGACTTCTTTCATCACTTCCGCAAGATTGGATCGCATCAGCGCAATCAAGGACTTGGCACCAGGAGCCTGAATACCATATGCTCGGGCTAATCTGGCAACCTGATGCGGATTCTTATACATTTCGAGCACGTCCATCACAACTTAGCGAACCCATGACAAAGAGGGCAGTGTTATTAACAATATCAAAGCTCTTTGACACGCTGGGTTGGCTAGCCCCAATAACCATCGAGCATAAAGTCTTTCGCAGAGACTCTGGACATTAGGCGTTGGATGGGATGATGTGTTACCACAAAATGCGATCACACGGTGGCAAGAGCTATATGCTAATCTACAAGAAATAGAGGAAATCCTTATACCACATTGGTTGGGATTTTCTCACGGCTTGCAGTTCGTGGAGATGCATGGATTTGCAGATGCATCAATTTCTGCTTATGCTGCAGTTCTCTACTTGCGCGTTTGCACCGCAGACGGAGACATACACATAACGTTGATATCTTCAAAAACTAAAGTCGCTCCGTTGAATCAAGTTGCGATACCTCGCTTGGAACTTTGTGCCGCGTTTCTACTAGCAAAACTGGCAGCTCAAGTTCGTCAAACGCTCTCACTTCAGTCGACACCATTACATTTATGGTCAGACAGCACAACAACACTAGCTTATATTAAATCAACACCATCAAGCTGGAAAACTTTTGTAGCAAACCGAGTAGCTGGTATACAAGGTGCAGCACCTGAAGCTATCTGGCATCATATCGCTGGCGTTGATAGTCCCGCCGATTGTGCCACTCGTGGATTAACGGCTCGTCAACTTAAAAAATTCACATTATGGTGGAGAGGACCGGAGCGGTTATCAAATTCACCTCTATCATGGCCAACGTTTGAACCACCTTCCCCACATGAGGAATCCTTGGATAGACGTGTAGTTGTCCTTAAAACGATCATTCACAAACCTCCACTTTGGGAATTATTCGCTTCATCAGCCTCAAGTTTATCTAAACTATTGCGAGTAACTGCTTGGTGTCAAAGATTAGCTCGTCGCTTTAGAATGAGGAACGAACAGCAATCTACGCAATACCTCGTTCATACACATATTCTCTCTCCACTATAGTTGGAAGCTGCTAGAATCTATTGGATAAACACCTTTCAAGACGCTTTCTTCTCCTCTGAGATGGCACAGCTTACTTCATCCAAACCCTGCCAACTCAAGAGGAGCTCATTACTTTCTCTCAATCCGTTCATAGATGAGAGAGGTATAATTCGTGTCAGTGGTCGCTTAAAGCATGCTATTCTCGATCCAGATGAGAAGAATCCCATAATTTTGCCGCGAGATGCACCAATCACGAAATTGATTATTGATTCCTGCCATCGAAAGGTATTACATGGTGGTACACAATTGACTCTTGGAACACTCAGGCGTCAATATTCCACGAGGACGACAAGCTGTCAAGGATTGTATTTCGAAATGCGTTCCATGTATCCGACATAAAGGCTCTACTTGCTCTCAGCAGATGGGAAGTTTACCACCTTCAAGGGTGCAGCGAAGTCGTCCTTTTCTGTATAGCTGTGTGGATTATGCAGGACCAATTGATCTACGTAGCAGTCCTGAACGTCTCAAAAGGGCTACATTGCAGTTTTTGCTTGTATGGCCACTCGCGCTGTACACCTCGAGGCAGTCTCTAGCTATTCAACATCATCTTTTTTAGCTGCATTTCGGAGATTTACGTCTCGTCGGGGAGTTCCTTGTACCATAGCTAGCGACAATGGTACAAACTTCGTTGGAGCAGATGTTGAGCTACGAAGACTCTTTACAATTGCATCGAAACAATCAACAATCATCGCAGATGCAGTTGCCAGTGACGGTATTACCTGGCGCTTTAATCCTCCTGGTGCGCCACACTTTGGCGGACTGTGGGAGGCTGCTGTTAAATCGACTAAACATCATCTCAAGCGAGTTATCGGTACTGCTACACTCACATTTGAGGAGTCTCCACATTTTTGAACTCTCGGCCCCTTATCAGATGACCCATCCGATTTATCACCGCTTACACCCGCGCACTTTCTGATCGGAGCGCCTCTTACATCAGTGCCTGAACCTTCACTGTTGAATCTAAAAGTCCCCCTGTACAATAGGTGGCAACTGATTCAAAAAATTAGGGATGATTTCTGGCATCGGTGGGTAACAGAATACCTGCAATCATTACAAAGTCTTCTAAAGTGGCGTCATCCCCAACCATCAGTTAAAGTAGGAGATTTGGCGATTCTGAAGAATGAGAATCTCCCTCCTGCGAAGTGGGCTCTTTGCAGAGTAACCGAAGTCCATCCAGGTGATAATAGACAAACTCGGGTCGTTACAGTACGTACTGCTACATCAACTCTTAAACGACCAATTGTCAAACTGTGTCTACTACCACGCACGGTTACTGACCCTCATGAGAATTCGTCACCATAAACATAATCTTCAGTTTCACATACGTCACGGCGGGCGGAGAGATCCAACTACATTGCCATTATCGGTCCACAATGAACCGAGGCGGGCGGAAATGTTCGTGTTTGTACATACTCTGAAACGCGCTACCTGATCTCGAAGCTGGACCATACTCTCGTTGAAGTGCAGTTGCTACTGAACCACCGCCGCGCCAGCATCGCTCTTATTCAAATTCTTTCAATAAAGTTATATCGAATCAATTCTGTGTGTTTTTAATTGGCAATCGCAACAATTTGGGATACTATTAAAGCCACTTGGATAAAGATAAGACCCAAAAAATTGTTTTAGACATCTGCGTATTACACAATTATTTCATGACTTATTTCGGCAAATATGTAACAACTCTTGATTTTAACCTTGAAGCAAATGATGAGGTTTTCATTACAGGACGATAGCGAATTGAATGATGTCCTGGATCAGAAATCAACAAAGAAATCGACTGATTTGGATGCAAAGAATGTTCAAAGTGTTCTTAAAGATTTTTTTGTGAACCCAGAGGGAAACGTCTCATGGCAGTACATGGGCATTTAATTCTTATTGTATTCTAATTGCTTGTCGATCCAGTAAAATTTCAAGAAATTTTAAAAAAATTTAAAAACTGTTTGCTGACCTAATTCGAGGTAGTATTGGAGGACTGACTTCCATTCGTCAGAAATTTCAACGAATTGAAATATTCCCAATTAGGAACATAAACTTCATCCGATCCAGCACCACTTTTTTTTTTAGTTTTCGCAAAACATCGAATGGCCGCTACACAGTAGAGTGGCGTAGAAGAATCTACATGGTTCACCTGACTTGGTGAATATCCTTCACTTGCATAATTCTAGCCCACTCGAACAGTTCACACACACCATCGAGTATTCGACCTCATAGTGGGATCTGATGCGAATGCCCATCACACCCAATGGGCTAGTAGTAATACATACGAGAGAGGTGAGTCCCTTTTCAATTTAATTTATTTTCCTCTCTGCTTATCTGTAATCGGGGTAATACCCAACTTTTATGAATAGTATTAGAAGAGAAGTTCTTGACCTAGCCCTGGTATCTGACTCAGAGCGAATAAGAGTCGAGAATTGGAGGGTATCGGACAAGCCATCCCTTTCGGATCACTGTTTGATAACCTTCAACGTACAATATCAAGTAACTCCCCCTAAACCATTCAGAAACCCCAAGAAAACAGATTGGAAAAAATTTACGAATTTAGTAAATGGACAACTGAGCACATGAAGTATGGACACAGTCCAAGACAGAGCAGAGCAGAACTCGACACTGCGGTGGAGGAACTGACCTCTGTGTTGCGTGACGCATTCCAAAACTTGTCCAATCAGCAGACCTTCTACGAAAAGACTCCCTGTCTGGTAGAATGTCGAGGTTAAGACCCAACGTGCAGAAGCTAGGAACCTCTTCAACAGAGCTAAACTTAGCGATTCTGCAGAAGACTGGCAGCTCCACAAACAGGGTCTTAAATGACTCAAGCAAGAAGAAGGAAACCAAGACTTGTTCAACTCAATAATTGTTACTGACAAAATAAGCTGGACAATCGGATCCTTCTCTTTGTACAAATCGCCAGGACCCGATGGAATTACACCTGCAATGCTGCAACACGCGGCAGACTCGATAATTCCTCGGTTACTGGTGATATTCACAAACTGTAGTCGACTCAACCATGTTCCATCGTAATGAAACAGGGTACGAGTACGAGTAGTTTATATACCCAAAGTGGGTAAACCTAGTCACACGACTGCAAAAGACTTTAGACCGATAAGTCTCACGTCCTTCATCCTCCAAATCTTTGAAAGGTCACAGCATGCCTATACAAAGGGCAAGTCTGTGGATACAGCCTTACATGAAGTAGTGTTAACATTCCTTGATATAGAAGGCACCTTTAATAATGTTCGTCTTTCGACTATTAAAAGCGCACTACTAACGATGGAAGTGGAACCCGAGATTTGCAATTGGCTTGACCAAATGCTACACAAGAGGATCATTGAATCCGAACTATCGCTCTTACTTTGACTTCTTGTAGTCAACAAAATCCTTGTTGAACTTGAGAACCTCGGAATCAAGGCATGTGCATACGCCGATGACGTGGTCATTCTTGTCTCAGGGAAACATCTACCGACAATTAGTAGTTTGATGGAGAGAGCACTCAACAAACTACGAGAATGGGCTGCAACTGCACTCTAAGACTGTGCTGGTCCTCTTCACAAAGAAGTACAAAATCCCAGTTTTTGCGGTACCAAAGATGGGAAGCGACGAGCTTCATCTTTCCGACAGCGCCTGCGGAGAGATGTTCTGAAACAGGTGTGGTCTACAACCAAAATTAATACATTGGATGTACACAGCCATAGTAAGACCAATCTTAACATGGCGCGATAGTGTGGTGGGAGGCGACTAGAAAGTCCACGTATCTAAGCAAGCTGGCAAAAGTAAAGCGTTTGACATGCATTGGTGCCACTACCGCCCTCAGAACCACACCCACGGCAGCACTGGAAACTATCCTCCACCTGCTGCCAATGAACATGCACATCAAAAGCATGGCTGCAAAAGGCGCTCTTAGACTCAAAGAAAACGGACTATATTATGCCAAAATTAGATTTCAGTAGGGAATTTTCTGTTAAAATTCCACACAGGGTCGACTGGAATGTAGAACGCACCCTAGACAACAGGACCACAATGGTATTTACCGACGGTTCGAAAATGATTTCTGATACAGGCGCGGAGTATTCTCACAGGAACTCGATATTAATGAGTCCTTCAGGCTATCGGACCATACCAGTGTATTTCAAGCTGAAGTCTTTGCAATACTTCAAGCATGCAAAATTTGTAACGAGCCGCTGTGGCAATACTACGCCACCTATTCGTTATAAAAATACTTAACGCGCGCAGCGCCAGATCTATCGGGGCGGCAGAAAAAAATAACATCCAGCAGCGAGAACGATCTCTCGCCCCAGTCAGTGAAGTATCGCAGAAGAGACTAGACGTCACCCAACGAAATTATTCATCGTGTATTCGCATTTAACGCATGGTAGTTATTTTTTTTATTTTGTGCATTCTCGAAAGAACAAAAGGTGAAGCAGAAGCCGCAGGACAGCACCCCACTTACGCCAACGCACAATTAACATTCAGGTGAGTGCCTCATGGCATCTTGCGTTTCTTTTTTTTCGGCCTCATTGGCGTCGCCATAATAAAGATAACGGTGTCAACGTTCCGTTAGTTTTCTTTTATTCTCGTCCACCTATTCCTTTCTTTGGTTATTAACGCTGTACGAAAGCAACAATTATAGTACGAAAACCGCTCGGACTGACATAATTTGTGCGCCCCGGCGTATGGTAGTCCGGAAAATTATTAAATTGTAAGTTTCCTTGTTTTTCGGCGCTGCGGTGAGGTTATTTCTTCGGGAAAGGGTTGTTAGTCGCGGTCACTGTCGGAATTATCACGTGATTAAATACAGTAACGAAATATTCAAGGAGAATGAAGTGCAGGTGATCGATGTAGACTTGATAGCTCAGTTAGCGGTCGAAACCAATGAACCAGCTTATCGTGAAACCGTAAAAGTATTTGGCAACGACGTTGTAAGGGACAATGGTGAGATAAATCGTAAAGTTCTTGGCAATATGACCTTCGACATTAGTGAACTACGTCGCAAAGTAAAGCAAACTACCCATCCGTAAATCCGTCGAACAATTTTGCTAGAAGTCTCACAGAATTGCGTGTCGGGTAGAAATTACGTTGCACTCGATCTGCCTTTATTGTTCGAGTCCGGAATTCTTATCGTCCTCTTACACAACGACAACACGGTGACATGTTCCGACGGATCGACAAATGGAACGTCTTATGAAACGCAGCGGCTTGTTTAAAGACAAATGACGGAAGAAGCGTGCCGACCCACTAGGGAGTTGGAAGACCTGGAACCTGTTCTCACTAGTATCGGGCCCACCTTTCGTATCCTTACGGTTCATGTTATTAAGGTCAAACTCCAAGTAATCGCAAACGGATCCTTCGTTTGTGAACCATCGTCAGGTCAGTAAATTTATCTCGATAGCCTGTTATATCATCCTTATGTAAAAACGATCATCCATAGGCCTTTAACATAAGCGGAATTTTAACCAGCACACACAGTTATGGAAGCACCGTTAAGCCATGATGTTATTCAACCGCCGTACTCCAGACAGCCTCCGCGTTGAAATCTTCGACTGCTGCAAGGACCTTAAACACCTTAAAACGTAGGCAACGTCATCAACCACCAACCCGATTACAGTAACAGCATCAACGATAGCAATATCAGCTGCACCCGATTGTCTCCACGACGGCAACAACATCGTTAGCCACGCCTCTTCAACAACATTAATATCATTAAGGTTGACATTTACATCAACATTGCACTCACCTTTGCTTCTAACAGCAGTAATTGCAAGTGAATACGCAGCCGGGCGGCGCTTCAGAAGATGTCATCCGGCAGAGATCAAAATCAACACCAACTATTCCGGCTCAGAGTCAAGCCCTGACGACATTAATAGTGTACGAAAACATGCCACCTAGATGGGATATAATCTATTCTGTCCAACTGAAAGCGAACCCTGACATTGTAGAAGAAGACCGTCAAGAACAAACACAATTATAAACTTATTATTTAATCAGTTATCATTGGTTGTAACCAAAGTACCCAACCATTGCTGAAGATCCACAGAGCAGAAAACCTCACACCTAACGACGGCCAACTTCACGGAAAAGAAATTTGAACTCCATTTTTGAGCACAGTAAACAAATTTAAAGTCATTGTATAACATATACGTAGGTTGCCTTTTATATTTCGGGATTAGAGAAGAAAAACAAATATTAATCATCGAAAACCACTTTATTGTTTTTCAAAATATTCCCCATGAAAATCTATACACTTTTGCATGCGTTTGAACCAATTGTCGAAGCACTTTTGCCACTCTGATTGAGGTATCTCCAAAACATACATTCTGAATGCGGCAACCGCTTCTTCAGGTGTCGAAAAACGTTGACCTCTCAGTTTGTTTTTTACGTACGGGAATAAAAAGAAGTCATTCGGTGCCAAGTCAAGACTATACGGTGGATGACTCATCAAATCGATGTTTTTGAGCATTTCTTTGGACCAATTGACACGAGCATCTTTTTAAGCTTTTGTCAAATTATGCGGGATCCAACGCGAACAAATTTTTTTGACAATCAAATGATCATGCAATATTGAATGTATGCTGGTCCCACTAATGCCTAAGGTTGTCTCAACTCACGATAGGTCACATGACGATCTTCCAATATCAGTTTGCGCACAGCATCAATGGTTTCCGGAACAACAACTGATTTTGGACGACCTTCACGAAATTCGTCTTGAAGTGAACTACGACCACGATTGAATTCACCATTTCATCGATAAACACTGGTCCTTGATGGAGCTTCATCGCCCAAAATTGAATTAAGTTCATCTATACACTGTTGCTGAGTTAATCCACGTCGAAAGTTGTAAAAAAATAAACGCACGAAAATGTTCACGATTTAATTCCATTTTTGAGCTGAGATAAATCTTTTAACTTACTGCAAACAACACAAATAGCGCTCGTATGTCAAAACGTTCTGAGTACGTATAACCTCAAAAATGTCCAACTTTACGATAGAACTGTCAGTTACCAGATTGCACCACCAGGGTTGCCAAATCCCGAAACATAAAAGGCAGCCTACGTAATAGAACGCGAAAGATTACAGTATTGTTAGAGTGAATATCATTTAAAGAGGAAAGAAAAAAAATAAATTTGTAGCCGTCGCTACACAACTTAAAACAAAAAAGAACGGACTTATAATTTACCACAATTCCTCGGACGCTTCTCTCTACATTCTACAAATTTATTTATTTTTGAAGTCATTTTCGCAAAATGGCCAACGCATTCGACCGATCGAAGAAAATCAACAGATCACCACCTGTAGTTTCTGTGCACGGCGCTATTAGCTCGAATTGCGGACTTTGCACCGAAATGGATAATGAGCAGATGGTACAGTGCGACGGTTGTGATATGTGGTATCACTTTACCTGTGTAGGCGTCGACGAAACTGTAGAGGAGGTGGAATTTCTGTGCTCTAAATGTTTACCGGCACAAACGCTTCCAGGAAACTCAGGAAAACCGACATCCAAATCCGATCTGAAAACACATGGCGGTGACAACAAGTCCATAACCTCATCTCGGGCATCGTCACAGCGTCCTAAAGAAAAACCGGCATCCAAATCCGATCTGAAAACACATGTCGGTGACAACTGTTGTAGAATGGAATCCAACCACACTTGTTTCAAATAAAAAACACCGATGGTTCTCGATTCTCAGTTCATTTATTAATAAATCAAAAGGAGACAGCAGAAGGCCATCGTGTAAAATATAAAAGATAGAAAAACATAGCATCCACGACTTGTATGAAAAGTCGGTGCTGCCAAGATGCGGGAGAGAGTATGGATGATGTATATTTCGTGTATTGCAACACTCCTCCTCATTCATACTTCTTTCACGCTGCAGAGAGTCCGCAATTTTTTGATGCGTGCTGCATGTAGTGGTTTCGTTAACAGGTCAGCTACCATATCATCCGTCGGACAATAAATGCATTGAACAATTTCCTTGTCAACATAGTCCTTAACAAAGTAATATTTAACATCGATATGTTTCGATCTGTTCGATAATTTTTCTTGTTCGACGAGTTTCAAACAACTTTGGTTATCCTCACAGATGGTCGTAGGATCGCTAATGATTAAGTTAAAGTCAATGAGAACACGTCGCAACCATTGAGCTTCTTTGCACGCTTCTGATAGTGCTATGAACTCTGCCTCCGTTGAAGATAATGCGACACATGTTTGCCTCTTGCAAGTCCAGCTGATGGTTGCACCGAATAAAAGGAAAACATAGCCGCTGTTTGATTTTCTGTCACCTCTGTTCTCCGCCCAATTCGCATCGGCGTATCCGAGTAGTACTGGTTCGTTGTAAGCACCCCCGAGTATCAATGAAAGGTGTATTGTTCCTTTCAAATATCTGACCACACGTTTGAGCTCGTTCCAGTCTTCTGTATTTGGTTTAGACACCTTTTGTGATAATATGGATATGCCAGCAGATATATCCGGCCTTGTACTTACCGATATATATAGTAAGCAACCAACTAGCTGTCTGTATTTTTCGTTGCTGGGGAGTAATTCGGAATCAGCTTCTTTCGCGTATGATATGTTGACTGGAACATCCGATGATTTTGCGTTCTCCAACCCAAAATTTTTTACAACCTTTTCAATGTATGCTGATTGATTTAACGCGAAATGCCCATTTAATGTTCGGTTGACCTGGAGTCCAAGATAGTTATGAATATCACCGAGACTTTTAATCTTAAACTTTGAATTCAAAAACTGTTCAATGCGGGATATCATGTCAATGCATTTACTGGCGATAAGAAGATCATCAACGTATATCAAGATATAGCAAAAATTACCTCGCTCGGACAATGTGTACAAACATGGATCGCTTGAACTTTGTACGTATCTTGCATCGATTAACGCTTGGTGGAGCGCGACGTTCCACACTCTAGCCGACTGCTTCAGTCCGTATAAACTCCTCCTCAAGAGGCAAACTTTTTCTTCGTTGCCTTCCGCTACAAAACCAGGCGGTTGTTTCATGTAGATGATTTCATCAAGTTTTCCGTTAAGAAACGCTGTCTTAGCATCAAAATGCATCACATTCAAGTTTTCTCTTGCCGCAATGGTTAGTAAAACTCTAAACGTCGTCTGTCGAACAACTGGTGCAAAAACTTCATCATAATCTGTTCCGTATTTTTGAGAAAAGCCCAGTGCAACCAACCGTGCCTTATACTGCTGAGCATTGCCAATTTGGTTGGTTTTAATTTTGTACACCCATTTGCTGCCAATCGCGCGTGATTGCTGGGGAGATCCACTAGTTCCCAGGTTTGGTTCTCATTCAATGATTCGATTTCTTCTCTCATCGCTTGCTGCCACTTATCACTTTGTTTTGATAGTATCGCATCATTGTAACTGGTGGGCTCAAACTGTGTTTTGGTGATATTTACTACGTTGCCATATCGAATTGGTGGTATTCCTCGGTTTGTTCGGGTCAATTGACGAATCTGAGGCGAAGTCTTCGGTATGTCACACAATTCATCGTTGTTTGAAATCGTAATGTCTTCATTATCTGTACCAGTTTCTTCAGTCGAGTCGATTTCATTCTTTGGTTCATGTTTATCTTTAGTTGGTTCAATCACGATCCTTGATTCGTCTTTTGCTGGATCAACTTTCCACTCACAATCTTTGTCTAAAAATCTAACGTTGCGACTAATAACAACTCTGTTGCTTGATGGTACGTAACACCTAAAGGCCTTTGACTGCAAGTCGTACCCAACCAAAACCGCGGATACAGATTTTGCGTCCAACTTTCTTCGACGTTCATCCGGTATGAATACGAAGCACTTCGCACCAAAACGCTTAAGTGTGCGATGTTTGGTTTTGCACCATGCCATCCTTCTAATGGGGTTTTCTGTATGTCACCTGCTGGCAACCGATTCTGTATATAATTCGCCATCATTAATGCTTCCGCCCAAAATTTATTTTCCAATTTTGATTCAATGAGCATACAACGTGCCATTTCGACGAGTGTCCGATTTTTTCTTTCTGCGACGCCGTTTTGCTGTGGACTATACGGCGCTGTTCGCTGATGTTCGATACCCTCTTCTTTCATGTATTTGTTGAAAGCGCGACTGACATATTCGCCACCGTTATCTGTGCGAATACACTTTGGCTTAGCATTAAACACGGTTTTACAAGTCTCGACGTATTCTTTGAGTTTGCCCAATACTTCAGATTTCTCCTTCAACAAGTAGACTACGGAATATTTTGAGAAATCGTCGATAAATGTGAGCACGTACCTTTTTCCTGACGGCGATGCTGTTTGCATCAGCCCACAAACATCTGAATGTATCAATTGCAGTTTTTCCTTAGCTCGATTTTCAGATTTTACTGGAAATTGTATTCTTGTCATTTTTCCTTGCAGGCACGTACCGCAGTTTAGCGACTGTTTACACTCATCCGAACACTGTTTAAAATTGACACCATCAACCAATGACGCGTCTGATAATTTCTTCACTATTTCAATGTCTCGATGGCCGAGTATACTATGCCATTCGTGGATGCAGGTGTTTGCTGGTTCTCCTATTGCACAAACCTTATTCGCTGTCCGTAATTTGTAGAGATTTCCGGTGATGTCTGCAATTGCAATCACTGTTTTTCCTGTTTTTATTCTGCAGTGCCGATCGTCGAAATTAACAACATAACCTCTATCTGTCAAACACTTAACAGAGATTAAACCGCCTTCAATACCCGGCACATACAATACATTTATAATGTTAACCGTGTTTGTGTGGCCTCGGTCATTTATAAAATTTACCGTAGCAATACCTTTGCCCATTGCTTGCATTTGTGTTCCGTTTGCGATGAATATTTTCTCTCGATGATTTGGATCGAATTTGACGAAATAATTCTTGTTTCCAACGATGTGGCATGTTGCACCTGAATCAATTAGCCAGCCCTCAGTATTGGATAGAACGAATAGAAATTGATTGGAAGATTCGATAATATTTGCCTTTTGTTCGGTGATCTTTTTCTGTAACCATTCCTTGTATTTCGGGCAGTCTTTTTTTATGTGTCCGTGTAATTTACAGAAAAAACAAGTGAAATCACTCTTCCCCTTTTGATGAGCGATTTTTAATGCCACAACTTCGTTTTCATCTTCATGATCATTGCGACGTCTGTAGCTCGCAATTAATTTGCTGCTGACCAAATTCATAGTCAGTTCCTCTTCGCTGCGAACTTCAAGGGCCTGAATCAAACCGTCGTAGCTTTCCGGCAATGATCCCAATAATGTTGCACACATGAAGAACTCTGGTTTAATTACGTCGCACAGTGCTAATAACTTCTGGAATAGTTCGTTCATTTTCCCGACGTGTTGCTCGACATTTCCGCCTTCTTCCAGTTTTTGCCGCATAATCGTCCGTAGGATATAGACTCGGTTACTCGGTGAATCTTTTTGGTGAAAATCTCTTAATGCATTCCATGCATTCCTTGCTGTTGAGCTATTCCGAATATGTTGAATTTGAGAATCTTCCACGTTCAACGCTATTGTAGCAAGCGCTTTTTCGTCGTTTTTTACCCAAATATCCGTCACTGGAACTGGTGCATTGTTGCTTATAACAGTCCAAATCTCCTTTTCTTTTAACAACATTTCTAACTTATACCGCCAATTAAAGTAATTGTCCGAATTTAGCTTTTCAATGTGGTACTTAGATTCCGCCATTCTGTCCGTATATGCCGTGAACTTTACGCACTAACAAAAACTATATGTGCCTGAAACTTTATGGCTTTACACTCCGAAATACGACATGCGGCCGAGAAGAGGAAAAAAAAAAAAATTACTTCCGCGATTTATCAAGAAAATATCACTGTTGTGCGTGTTGAGGGCCCATAACCTGTTGTAGAATGGAATCCAACCACACTTGTTTCAAATAAAAAACACCGATGGTTCTCGATTCTCAGTTCATTTATTAATAAATCAAAAGGAGACAGCAGAAGGCCATCGTGTAAAATATAAAAGATAGAAAAACATAGCATCCACGACTTGTATGAAAAGTCGGTGCTGCCAAGATGCGGGAGAGAGTATGGATGATGTATATTTCGTGTATTGCAACATCTCGGGCATCATCACAACGTCGGCTTTTAGCCGAAAAACGTGATGCAGAATACTTAAAGAAAAAGTATGATCTATTGGAGGCTCTGTCAGATAGTGATGATGGAGACCTCAGTGAAGAAGAAACTCAAATCTCTGATACAATTCATCAGTGGGTTTCAAACATTAAACCTAGCAAGGCACCGTTACCACATATAATCTCGATTGAATCGAAACCAAAGGTACCGTGCGCCAACGACAATCCTAACGTCACCTTGGCACAGACGCAACCAAAATATCCGTCAACAAGTGTCACCGTCACTAATGTGACACCTACAACAGTTACGCAGAATCATCGACAAGCAGTGGCATCAACTTCGTACATCAATATGAACCCAGTGCCCACAGCTGTTTTGTCATCAAGTGGCGGTAAATTTATTAATACCGAGACAAACGAACCCCCGGTTACCGTTCATCAGCAAGTGTCAGACTTCAACCTTACCAGCAACCAGTTAGCCGCAAGGCAAGTAATGTCCAAGGAATTACCTGTCTTCAGTGGAAACCCACAGGAATGGCCTATCTTCATCAGCTGTTATGAGCGGACTACACGCATTTGCGGTTATTCGGACGAAGAAAACATCATTCGTCTGCAAAAAAGCTTAAAGGGTAAAGCGTTGGAATCGGTGAGAAGTCTTTTACTATTACCAAATTCATTACCAAACACTTTACAAACATTAAAAATTCTCTTCGGAAGGCCAGAGGCCATAATATTTTCCCTTCTGGAAACAGTAAAGAACAAACCTGCACCGAGAGCTGACCGACTGGAGACGTTAATAGATTTCGCCCTATCGGTTCAGAATCTATGTTCGACCATGGAAGCTTCAGGCCTAACAACTCACCTGTGCAATCCGTCCCTACTTTACGAGCTTGTGAACAAGTTGCCCGCTACAATTAAATTAAATTGGGCTATTCATAAAGATGGCATCGCCATTGTCCCCCTTTCGACCTTTAGCAATTGGCTTTTTCAAATAGCTCAAGCCGCCAGCGACGTCACCTTACCATTCATGGACCAATATCGCGAGACTAAGTCTGATAAACGATCTACTGGCGATAAGGGTTATTTACATGCGCATGCGGAAAGCCCCTCTGCCCAAAACACATCTCAAGCGATACATACTACTGATGGAGTTCAACCCACAATTTGTGTAATATGTAACCTAGAAAGTCATAAGGTGGAAAACTGCGGCAAATTTAAGCAACTCGGTCATTCAGCCAAATGGAACGCCGTCAAGGAAAATAGCCTTTGTACGGAAGTGTCTGGGGCAACATGACGAATTCAATTATAACAGACATAAAGTTTGCAATAAGAATAATTGTTCTTTTAAACATCATCCGCTACTACATAATGACAAGAACGATAGGAAAGTGTCTCAGGCTACACAACTTCAGAAATCCGCCAGAGCTGCAATACACATCTGCAACCAGTGACTCAATCGGTACTTTTTAGGGTAGTACCTGTGACCCTACATGGTTTCCAAACATCGGTGAAAACGTTTGCCTTTCTGGATGAAGGGTCGTCTCTCACTTTAATAGAAGACGACTTAGCCGACGAACTAGAGCTGAATGGTACACCAGAAAGTCTGTGTCTGAAGTGGACAGCTGACATGGTACGTCTAGAACAAAATTCGCGAAGGGTAGCACTGAAAATATCGGGCGCATATGAAGGCGCCGCGAAATATGTGATATCCAACGTACGGACTGTCCAGAATCTCAATCTACCTGTTCAGTCAACACCCCGACTCAACCTTTACGAAAGATATCCACATCTAACAGGAGTTCCGGTCGAACCATACACCAATGCCAAGCCTAGAATTCTAATTGGAATTGATAACTGGAGATTGGGTTTACCGCTCGAAGTTCGTGAGGGAAAATGGAAGGAGCCTGTAGCAACGAAAACACGCCTAGGGTGGTCACTGCATGGATTTCATAATACAATTAACACACCTCGCCCAGAATATGCGCAGCATCATTACAACTTTCACATCTGCAGTTGTCAGCCAAAGGACGAACTACACGACCTAGTGAAAACCTTCTTTTCAATTGAATATCTTGGAGTGAAACCGCCTAACCTGGCGCTTGAATCACAAGAAGAGGTTCGTGCCCGGTCAATGATGGAAAAGTCAACTATCTGCAAAGGCGATAGATTCGAAACCGGCCTCCTGTGGAAGTACGATAGTATAAACCTTCCACATAGTTATCACATGGCATACAGTCGTTTAAAATGTCTCAAAAAACAGATGTCTAACAATCCTGATTTAGGCAAGCAAATTTACGATATAATATGCGATCATATTAAAAATAATTATATTCGCAAATTTACCCAAGTGGAAATGACGATGCAACATCCTAACGTATGGTATTTACCAGTGTTCGCTGTAAAAAATCCAAATAAGCCAGCGAAACTTAGAGTCGTATGGGATGCCGCTGCCACGGTGGATGGAGTGTCCCTTAACTCCGTGTTGCTCAAGGGTCCAGATCAGCTGACATCACTACCGCACGTATTGTATAAATTTCGAGAAAAACTTGTAGCATTAACAGGAGATATCAAAGAGATGTTTCACCAAGTTCTCATTCGAGAAACAGATCAACACGCACAGCGCTTCTTATGGCGCGAACATAACCAAATGAGCGCTGATGTCTACGTAGTACAGGTCATGACCTTTGGAGCATCATGCTCACCAAGTTCAGCGCAATTTATAAAAAACTCCAACGCTCGATAAATATCCATTGGCAGCTCGAATAATAACCGACAATCACTACGTGGATGACATGTTGTGCAGCGTAGAAGAAGTTGATGAAGCGATCAATTTGGCAAAAGAAGTAAAATTCATCCATAGCAAGGCAGGATTTGAAATACGAAATTGGATTTCCAATTCACCGGAAGTTTTAAATGCCTTATGCGAAGTTTCTTCAACCAAACCAAAGAACCTGAACCTTGAATCCAGTCCCATTGCCGAGAAGATATTTGGGATGTGGTGGTGTCCGGGATCGGATACTTTCACCTACTCGCTAAAATACAACAAAGTCAACCAAGATGTTCTTACAGGGATACGACGACCCACGAAACGAGAGGTTCTTAGGACCCTCATGTCGATATACGACCCATTAGGACTATTGGCGTCATTCTTAGTATATGTTAAAATGTTACTACAAGCGATTTGGCGAACGCCACTTCAGTGGGACGATCAGTTAACGGATGAGCTCTTTGACAAGTGGCTGAGATGGATCCGGATTCTTCCGCAAATAGAAGAATTACACATTCCAAGATGCTATTCCTGCGTGCCATCAATACAGCATAAAACAATTCAACTGCACGTTTTTGTCGACGCCAGTAAAGCAGCTTGTGCAGCAGTGGCGTATCTCAGAATAGAAAGCGAGGACAGAATAGAGTGCACACTCATTGCAGCAAAAACCAAGGTATCACCGCAGAAACCAATGACTATACCGCGTCTGGAATTACAGGCAGCACTACTGGGTGCACGATTAGCTAATAGTATATGCGAAGGACATACTATAAAAATAGATGAGAAGTTTATATGGTCGGACTCAAAAACTGTACTAAGTTGGCTGCACTCGGATCCAAGCAAATATAGACAATTCGTCGCTTTTCGCTTAGGCGAAATCTTGGAACTAACAAATATCCGAGAATGGCGTTGGGTACCAAGTGCATTAAATGTAGCGGACCAGGCCACCAAATGGCCTAAAGTGGTGAAATTCCACGCATCAAACGTATGGTTTAGAGGACCAGCCTTTCTTAGCACATGTAAGGACGAATGGCCAAAGTATGATAATACATATACAAATGAGGAGAGCCCAGAATTAAGTCCGCACTATTTCCATGATGCACAATTTAGTGAAAGCTTCATAGACGTGAAGAGGTTTTCAAAATGGTCACGTTTAGTCAGGACCGTCGCATATGTAACTCGTTTCGTAAATAACTTAAAAAGCAAGGACCTCTACTGCCGGAAGAGTGCTCGTTAGCTGGAAACCAGATATACCAGTTAGCTCAAGTCGAATATTATGCTAATGAAGTACACATACTGAAATACAATAATGATAATCTGGAAGGCAAGAATTTACCGATACCAAAAGCTAGCAGCATTTTTAATAGATCTCCATATTTGGATGAATCTGGAACACTTAGAGTAAGGGGACGAATTGATGCTGCAGCGGGAATTAGCTATGATGTTAAACGCCCAATATTGCTTCCGAATAAACACTACATAACGAATCTACTTGTGGACTACTATCACCGGAAGTACCATCATTGTAGTCAGGAGACCACAGTCAATGAAATACGCCAGAAATTCGACATTGCAAAACTAAGAGTACTCGTTAAAAACGTCAGTCGGTCGTGTCAGAAATGTAAAAATCTACGAGCGAAACCAGTAGCACCGGAGATGTCAGATCTACCAAATGCCCGATTAGCCGCACATACGCGCCCCTTTTCCTTTGTGGGAGTGGACTATTTCGGACCCATGTATGTCACCGCAGGCAGACGTACCGAGAAAAGATGGGGTGTACTATTTACATGCCTCACAGTACGCGCAATTCATTTAGAAATCGCTCACACGTTATCGACCGACTCTTGCATTATGGCAATAAGAAACTTCATCGCTCGTAGAGGAATGCCAGTTGAACTTTACAGCGATAACGGAACTAACTTTCGAGGTGCTGATCAAGAACTTCGGAAAGAGATCTTACGAATTGACACCACCAAGCTTCAAGAAGGCATATTTCCGATCTCCTCCATAAAATGGAAATTTAACCCACCAGCTGCACCGCATATGGGAGGGTGCTGGGAACGCATGGTGCGGTCTGTGAAAGAAACCATGAAACAAATGAAACCATCACGAAATTTGTGCGACGAATCATTACGATCTTTACTAATGGAGGTCGAGAACATCATTAATTCTCGCCCACTCACTTACATGCCGATTGATTCAACTTGCCATGAAGCACTTACCCCCAATCATTTTTTGTTGGGAAGTTCAAATGGTGAGAAACCTCCGGGAGAATTCGACGACCACCCGCTCATATTACGCAAAAATTGGAAGATTGTTCAACAGTTGGCTAACGAATTCTGGAAGAGATGGATTCGGGAATATCTACCCGATTTGACGAGAAGAACGAAATCGTTTTGTCAGGTAAAACCAATAAAGAAGGGGGATGTTGTCATTATTGTTGACGAAAGTCAACCTCGAAATTGCTGGAAAAGAGGAATTTTCGTCGAGACCACCGAAGGAAGAAGCGGGCAGGTACGCCAAGCTGTCGTTCAAACACCAAATGGACTCCTTTCTAGACCTGCAGTTAAACTAGCTGTGCTCGACGTGAGAGAAGACGAGGAGTTGGTAGAACGATCGGACCGATCGATATACCAGGAGGGAGAATGTAACCAAAGTACCCAACCATCGCTGAAGATCCACAGAGCAGAAAACCTCCCACCTAACGACGGCCAACTTCACGGAAAAAAAATTTGAGCACAGTAAAAAAATTTAAAGTCATTGTATAACATATAATAGAACGCGAAAGATTACAGTATTGTTAGAGTGAATATCATTTAAAGAGGAAAGAAAAAAAATAAATTTGTAGCCGTCGCTACACAACTTAAAACAAAAAAGAACGGACTTATAATTTACCACAATTCCTCGGACGCTTCTCTCTACATTGGTATTATTTATTTTTTTTTCTTCTGGGGCGTGTTGAAGGTTCGCATTGCGGGGTGTCGTTGAACGATGTAGCTCCTCCAAGGTGAGGACAGCTGTCCTAAGTACTTCACTGTTTTGTTTGAGATCGGAGCGGTGAATGGTTTTCTGGAGTTTGATGCCGACATTTTTACTTTCCTTCTTTTGGGTCACAACGTTTCTGCAAGGTGGGCACGCGCTGTATTTTAGCTGGCTATTTGTTAATTTCGCTTAGATAATCAAATTTCTTCAGGTTGTTAACACTCTCAAGGGATTATATTTTTTTTTCTGTTGTAATGTGGCAAGGAAAATTGTCAGACGGAATCGCTGTCGCGCCTAATCCAATTGAATACCAAGCAAGGACTTCGACACTGATCTCCGGAGTTGTCCCTCGTTGACAAAGGGACAGTAGGAACTCCCTTACGGTAGTAAAACCTTTCGCTACCAATGACGTCAGTCGGCGAATTAAAGTCTTATAATGGCGGACATATTATTCGATCCAGGCCTTGTGCGAGGAACTCATAGTTTCCATCGGCACTTCCCGGACGTGGTAAAATACCTGAAACCACTTTAGTCAGACCGTGGCCGTTAGGAAAATGTGTAATGACTCTAAACATAATCTTCTGCATACATAGATATGCATGAATTAGGGCTGCTGTTCCGATCGGACCAAGACCAATGAGATTGCCAAATGGTCTCTCTCTGAGAGAATCATTGGCAGTGGCATGGCCTCGGTCCGGCCGCAACAGCACTGTATCCGTCCGATGTCGGCCTGACTGGGCCAAAAGGTATCCGTTTCTAAACGAAACATTCCTATCTCTATATTTTTTTTCCCTCTGACAATGCAATAACTATACAGAAGAGTCATCATGTTCGGTCATACGTCGGATGATCTCACCCCGATGTTCCTTCCCAATCACCTACCTCCTTGCACCCTCTTTTCCACACCTTTTTCGTGCATCTGGCCACCTCAACCAACAATCCTTTCAAGCCCGCCGACAGATAGAAGGGGAGTTCTCAAACCCATTCGTCGGCCCAACCGAGCATAATTAATCGGTCCACGGATAGAAACGGCAAATCCACCCCATCCGACGAGCTAGCACGTGCTTTTATGCTAGATGCTCAGCCGTTTCAGTGGTCATCCGTGGGACTAATGTGTCCAATGACGCATAGTCAACGACATAAACATAGGAAAGTTATCCTTCATTTGGGTGAAGATATGACGATTTCTTCCGACAGATGGAGGATGACTTTCCGTCCGCAAGGCTAACGTTCAAAATTTCGGCAATGACGATTGCCAACTGAACGTTCTGCGGACCAAATCGTTACAAATTATTGAAGCAAAGGTGAATGCAACAGAAGACATCACTATTTGCATTGAAAGCCAAGCAGCCATTAAGGCCCTTAGCTCGAACACAACACGATCAAAACTAGTTAGACAATGTCGTGGTTTTCTTAACACTATCGGCACACGGCACAATATTACCCTCTGATAGATGCCAGACCACTGTGGAGTCCAGGGGAATGAGCAAGCTGATGAACTCGCTCGAGCAGGCTCCAGCCTAAGCTCCCTAGTGATGGACCAGCACATTGTGTTGAGCCGCCGTGCTAGACGGCACAAAAATTTTTACGATGCACTGTAGACATTGTTCTAGGTACAAGAAATTGGGTCAATGGAACAGATCTACAGCTGCACATGACCTTCAACTGCTCGATGGTCGTGCGATAGGTACATAGAATACAGCCGATGTAAATGGAGCCCGACAACAGCGGTACCATCAGCTGCAGCAACAGAAAATCGGCTTTGGAATTTTTTTCTTTGTTTCTGGGAGAGAATGAAAAAGGGAAATTATTTTGGGGACGAGGAGTGGAGTTTTTTTTGGAAGAAGAGTTTTGGGAAGTTTTTTGCGATCTTGGAGGCGAGTGGTTGGTTTGAGCGAAGGAAAGAAAGAAAAGAAAAAAAAGCAGGATCGAGTGCGTGCAAAAAGATGAAAATCGAGTGTGAAAAGAAAAATTGAATGTCGAGGAAGAAAATTTTTGAAAAATCGAAATGCCGGATCGTGAATAAAGTTACAAAATTTATTGAAAATGTGGAGTGAAGGAAATTTTTTTGAAAAAAATCGAAATGTCGGATCGTGAATAAAGTTAGTGAGAAAAATTTATTGAAAATGTCGAGCGCAGGAAATTTTTGAAAAAAAAAAAATTATTAAAATCGAAAAGCCGGATCGTAAAGAAGTAAGACATACACTTTTGTGGGGGCCAAAGTGTGCTACTACACTTTGAGCAGGTGCAAAGTGTGCTAGTCCCTAAGTAGTAAGACATACACTTTTGTGGGGGCCAAAGTGTGCTACTACACTTTGAGCAGGTGCAAAGTGTGCTAGTCCCTAAGTAGTAAGACATACACTTTTGTGGGGGCCAAAGTGTGCTACTACACTTTGAGCAGGTGCAAAGTGTGCTAGTCCCTAAGTAGTAAGACATACACTTTTGTGGGGGCCAAAGGGTGTGAGTTTTTGCTACGAGGTCCAAAGTGTGTGACTCCGGCGGCCGGCTTCTGTATGGGGAAAAAGGCTGAAAGTGTAGTGCGTTTGGCGTTTGAGAAGCTGAAAGTGTGTGGCTTGTGGGCTGGCTGCTTGGGCATGGAATCATGGGCCTGGGTTGTGGAACTGAGCCGATTGGCTGGGAGCTGGATTAGGTATGAGATGACGTGATCGATGTGAAGAGTTTGAGGGTTTTTAACAAAGAAAACACATGATAATAGATGTCATTTCATTCTTTATTTAAATGCATAAGTTTATTTTTTCAAAAATCGTACTTTTAGAAACCCACCGCGTGTTTCATCTATACCATCGAAGACGAAGTACTGATCTGAAGATTGGTTCAGTTCATCTATCTGGCGTTGTGTCTTCACCCTTTCCGAAAATCGGGGTGGTAAGAAGCAGAAGATGCCTTCGTCGAAATGGAGTGCCAGCCTTACTCCGTATTTCGTCTTCACCAGCCGAAACAATTTAATGAGATATTCCTTCCCGATCTCGAGGGAGCTAGTGGGAATCATAGAGTCCCCATCACCCCCAACAGCGGAAGCTAATAATTCGAAAGTATTCTGAAAAAGATTACAAAATTAAAGTTATTGGCAAAAAAGTAAAACGGATAATATGAAACTTACCATATTTGACTAACAGACCTGTAAGGAGATTATGATTTTCCTCACGAGGAGCTCCGACTTATATACCCGGCGGAAGATAGGTAAAATAGTCAAGAATTGGGATTACACAATACGAGGTAATGAACTGAAAAGTCGAGACCCATAAATCTTTGGACTGATGGTAAGAGGAAAAGAAATAATCAGACTATCATTCTTTCCCTATAAATCAGAGAGTCTAACATTTGCAACAAAGTTGCTAAAAGACCGTGCTAAATATGCGTTTTCCTGAGTTCTGTATTATCTAGTTAGATGGTTGGATGGTATAATGGTATAATAACCAAAACGAATAATGATCAGTTTGTCATTCTTGCCATATAAATCAGTGAGTCTAACGTTTGCAACAAAATAGGTAAAGGCCTAGTTAAGTATGCACTTTTCATTCTAAACGGGCGAGTGGTGTTATAAATAGAAAATTTATTAGCTTGAGACATGCGTAGGCTACATGCGCATGGCGGATAATGTACTTCTGTAGAAAATAATCCTTTTCTTGGCAAGTATAGCATACTAGCTTGAATAATTAATGTGTGAGGTATAATGACCTGTTAGAAAGATTGCACTGGATAATACGCGAAATAGCCTTGAGAATCGGTATAAAAGTCGGAGAATTTTTGCATTACGTTCGTATATGCAAGATTATTGCATATGATGAAATAACTGTGTCGCACGTTTTGTAAATTCGTATTAAGAAGATAAAAAAGGGTACTGCAGGTATCTTTGTACTTTATTGTTATTGCTGTTATCTGTGTACTTTATTTTGATTTCTGATATTCTTGAATGGGTTGCGCGGCACTTCAGCCAGACAGTCGGGAAAAAGTGTGTATTGTAGGTCTTCTTTAATCTTTAAGATGTAGATTGCGAAATTTTTGTGATAATTATTTCGATGCGTTGTGTAAATCGGATGAGTATGTGGTGTAGTATAATGGACCTAAATGTGGGCATTTCATGATATTGGAGGGAATGAAACAAATTCTCAGTTTTTATTTTTTATTGCTTTTATTGAAATGAAAGTTCATGCAGATAACATTATTCTAGTCACATAATTGATTTTCTTAATTAAAATAGGTTTTAGTAGTTCCTCCATTTGTAAAATCCTACGTCGAAACCTGAGTCGGTCTAACACATTTTTTTGCCAAATACTCTGCCTACTACTTCTATATGCATACTCCCAGGCAATCATGTATTTGACCGAAACATGATCGGAAAAGTGGACATGTTTATCGTCCGTAGATGACATCGTAGAGGTTGATGAATTCAATCGCCAGCAAAAATATCAGAATTAACAGAGCAAACACTTGCATTACAGTAGAAAGTGATGGAAGGCAGGATTTGTATGATTTTTTAATCGGCTTGTCATATGGTCCGCAAACGTCCTTACCGCTAACAAACACACAATCTGGAGACAGGCGTAAATGTTCAGCTTCTACATCAGTTGGTGAAGAAGATGCGCTCATTATCAGAGAACAGAAGAAACACTTGACGTAATCCTTTAGGTTGGTGTAAAAGAAGCCGCTTTTCACAAGTTTAAGCACTTTCCTCTCCTCTAGATCCAGATTCTTGAACGTTTTTAGACGATCGTATTCATGTCTTAAGTTCATCATGGCGACTGACAATCTGAATGTTACAGAACATCTTTTATATCAATCCAGGAGTTATGAGATGATGGGAAACCAAGCCATTTTACAAGCACGCGATCTTTTCTTCGTTTTAAAACCTTCTCTACGAGATATACATCGGGATGCTTGACCTTTGTCAATTCTGTCTCATAGAAGCCCCCCTGGATAATGTTGCCTTGATAATCCTCAATTGAATATGTCCGTGGCTGCGTTTTTCTTACTTGCTTTATCTTGAATATCTGTCGACCAGTTCGGTGTGTAGCCTTTTTCAAAGACATGTTTGTGCTTGCTTATTCGAACATGATTATCTATTTTATATTTAGGTTTTGAAATAACCTTAACTTTCCTATAGAAGGAAGACAATAAATGAATCTCGTTTGATGTTTTGACATCTATAGGCCTCATTTTAATAGTACGGTGTTTTGTCTTGTTGTACTTAATAAGTAGCTTAGGCAATATATCGACCCAGTGATAATTTCCCTTCATGCTGAATTCTTTCCACATGATATTTTTCAATGTTCGATTAAACCTCTCGACAATGGAGGCTTTCAACGCACTGAATGTAGAGTAATGGTTTATCTCATAATGTTTCATCATCTGACGAAATACTTTGTTAAAAAACTCTGTACCGTCATCGGTTTGTAAGTTTCTAGGCACACGTCTTTGTTTGAAAATTTTTTCCATAGCCTTTGCTACAACATCTGCACTCTTATTTTTAATGGGGAAAGCCCACGCATATTTAGAAAAGGTATCGATCACTGTCAAAAGAAACTTTAAACCTTGATTTTGAGATGAGAATGCACTCATGTCAACCAGATCCGCTTGCCATAAATCATCTATGCCCCTGATGGTAACCCGTCGACGAGTGAATCGTCTACGTGCGGGTCTGTGCAGCTCATTAACAACTTGTCGTCTACTCATCTTGCTAAAGTTATAAATATTCCTCACGGCATTATATAGAATATCGATATCAACTCAGAGACATGATACAATTTAGGCACCCGTTCACAATGATGATTGCAGGCCCTTCCGGGTGTGGTAAAACAACCTTTATAGAAAATCTTCTTACGAGCGGTGCAATGATTCATCCGCAGGTGAAAAAAATCATGTGGTGTAATGCGGAGCAGCATGCTATACCTGCATTGAAGTCACTAAAAAATATAGAGTACTTAAGCTCAATTCCTGAAGAATTCCCAAACGATTCTAATGAGCCAATATTAATAGTGCTGGATGATATGATGCTAAATGCGTTTTCAAGACAAGTATGCGAACTGTTTACAAAGGGTTCCCATCATCGTAATCTTTCTGTTATTTTAGTAACACAGAATGTATTTCATCAAGGGAAATTTTGTCGTGATATATCGCTAAATTGTAAATACATGGTGTGTTTCAAAAATCCCCGCGACAAAAGCCAATTTCATCATCTGGCTAAACAAATATATCCTGAAGACAGTTCCGAGCTTATGCGAATATATAAAGGAATTACGCAACGGCCACATAGTTATTTAATGGTTGACTTAACACAAGATATAAATGATATATTGAGATTTAGGACGGACATATTTAATAACATATTTAACGTGTTACTGTTCGACTGATAGTCTAAGAGAAGAGAATGGTGTGTCGAATGAAAAGATTGAAGGACAACAGGCATATGTTGTACGTGCTTAAAAACGCCAGTCCTTGTCTGAGGAAAGCTATATTAAAGTCAGCCGATCCGGAGGTGATTAAAACTCTTTGTGAGGTCACTCTGAATACATTAAACGGGAATCATTCGCTTCACCGGAAAATATATTCTCAGCTTTGTAAATATAAAAAGAGCATGCGCAAGTTGGTAGATGCTAAACAGTCTGTGCCACGACAGCGTAAAGTATTAATTCAAAACGGAGGATTTCTGCCAATACTCAGGAGTTATAGGATCGCTAATTGAAAAATATGCGTAGAGCCAATCCTCTAAATAAAATGCTTCTGCTCCCCCCAGAAGTGTATGAAAATCTAAAAGATACGATTGAAGATACAAAGAGTCAAAGTTTGTTTGATAAAGCTATTAACAAGATATTGAGAAGTAAGAATACTGACGATAAAAACAAATGGTATCAATACCGGAACGAGCTTATAAAATTTTTTAATACACGACGCAGGAATAACATCTTTCTAGATATAAAGTCAAAAACTAATCCACTCTTTGATCAGTCAAACCGACGGCGTTATAGAAATATGCGTGACAATACTACTCAAACGAAAATCAAATTTAGCGATGAAAAATCAACACAATCTTCACCTATGCAGGGAGAGGAGATATTTGAATCAATGATAGGTTTAACCCCACCAAAAGAAGAAATGACATCCAGATTCAAGAGACGACTATCGGCAAGTGGTATTGCAAAAACTCTTAAGCCACCACCAAAATTCTTGAAAAGAGTGAATGTAGAAGATCATGCGCCGGAAAAAGATTATAAGGTGATAACTGGTGATGACGGAATAACTCAATATACAGTTCCGTTTGACATGAGTGTTGACGAGCTGGATGAGGTTTTCAATAAATATGATAGGGAGAGCGGTAATACTGGAGCCGATGTGCTAGTTGAAGATACAGCACATGGTGAAGAAAGTCCACAGGCTGAAGAAATCTTAAAGATGGAAACACAGCCTATATTAGGACGTGCGGCGATTAACCTTCCCATTAGACGAGTTACTAGACAGAGTGAAAGGCTTAGGAATAAGTCAGAGAGTAGTACGAACAGGCCTAAACCGAATGGGGATAGACTTTAAAATGCCTATGACAATAACAGATAAAGAGTTCTACATATGCCTGCTAAGCAACAGTTCTCTAGATACTTATCCGGAAAATGCCCTATCCTCATTTGAGAATATACTACCCAGTACATGCAAGTTTGGCAGCGATTGGAGTGTTGGAATAACTGAAATCGCATTACCAAGACGAAAAATAGAGAAGAGTGTATCGGTTAGTCGGCCTAAACGTTCCACCCGATATAAAGATGAAGAAGTGGACAGAGAAATAAGCGTTTTCGTCGCTCAGACAAATCGGAAAAGAAATCAGATCCTCATTCCAGAGAAATAAGGGTTTCATTATGGGGGCCTGATAACACGAAATTAATTTGGTCTGATATCGATTTACAAAAGTTGTGCTATGCGGGCAACGATATTAATTTCTCGACGTTCTTAACATCATTTTCAACGGCGTTCCAACCTAAATACAAAAAACCATACATCACATATATTAAACAGGATATTTACAGACGTATTAAAAATGATAAGGACCGTGGGGATATCCCTGATAATAGTGAAAAAAAATAGCCGGAGAGTTTTGTTTACATATTTACCAATGTGAGAAAGTTGCGGTAAAGGTTTATTTGGAGATGGGTGCACATTTCAAATCATGGGTAACCTTTTTTAATTACATAATCGGACAGATTCCGAGATCGCGCAGAAAACACGATGCATTACTAGAAATGATTGATGATTTTATATTGCCTGAGGTACCAGGAGATCGTCATAAAGTTCCACCCCCAACATCTCATACATTTCATCTAAAAGATCACGGTGTGGTGCTTAAACTGAAACTACCGATTACATATCCGATTAACGTTTCAGACTTCATTGCTTTATTATTGAGTGGTATAGAATACGATAAGGATATCCTTACGGAAAAGGCTAAATCTTTACACATACCCGAAGATATGGCAAAAAAGCAGATATTCAACGATGTGCTGGCGTCAATTCGACAATCAATAAAAGATGCCGCGAAAGAAGTAGCCGCAGATATATTACCTGACACTTGGGTTACGTTAGAAGGAACAGCTCTAAAAATACCTTATAGAGAAGCTGACGGCACTACAGACACAACATCGGTAACAGTTGATCTGAGTACAACCGACAAAATTGGTGACTTCTTCGTAGAGACATTTTTAAAAACACCAGTTGATAAACGTGATCCAGAATTGATTGACGAGACAATAAAGGAATCAAAAGTAATTACGACTATTATCAAGGAAAAGGGAACACCTAGTCCTGCTGAAGCAGAAAAGGCAACCCCCCCTATAACATCTGATTCTGAGACACGAAAGCTAATTCCTCCGAAAACATCTCATCGCGAGGCAGATGAGGCACCCTTGCCGAAAAGATCTTACAGAGCTACAGACGAATGTAACGAATTCAACTTAATTCATGTTTACACGGATATTATTAGACCTAGAATTATAGGATGCAAATTGGTGCGGAATCTTCGAGTGATCCCTCTTGAAGAGTGTGACAGTGTTTTCAGATTTGATCACGTAGAGTACTGTCCACTGGAGAAGACCTTTATCGAAAGCATCTCTATAAAAATTACAGACCAGCAAGGTAAATTAGTTAACTTTGAATCGTCTTTTACGCCTACCTATATAATGCTCCACTTCAGACGGATATAAGAAAGCTATAAATATTCACATACTACAGATAGCTGCATAGTGCTAATACACATTTTATGTGGCATGCTTGTTTAATGAGATGAATGCGCACTACACACGGTATTACCTTATACAGAGTGGGGGTAAATTATCCGATATAGGAGAACTGTATCGATCGCCTCTTGTGTACCAGCGTGGGAGAGGAATCGGAAGTTTTTTTAGCGGCCTGATACGCTATTTACAACCGATATTTTCATCAGGAGCAAAGGCTGTAGGAAAACAGGTTATTAACACAGGAAAGTCAATCTTTCAAGAAGTCGGGAGTAAGCCTATCAAGCAGATTTTGAAGGAGCAGGGAAAAACTGCACTACATGAGCTAGCTCAAAAAGGTATAAATAAAATGTTTGATGCTATGGACGGCAGAGGGAATCGAATGCCTATAAAAAGAGTTAATCCGTACACAAGCATGCAGACAAGAAGTTCAGCTAAACGCAAAAGACGTACTAAAGTAAGAAAATCGACGTCTTCGATCAGAAAAAAGAAAACTGTGAAAAAGCGTCGTAATTTGAAAAAACGTGTGTTGGATATATTTGATAGATAATTCGATGGCGATACTTAAAGAATGTATGAATTCTGAATTGGACCTTTTTGCCTCACTACCAGTTCAGAGTAATATTTTAAAAACTGAAGAAGTTGCTTACAAACCTATAGCATCCCTATATAACTCTTCCGTACTAGAGTTTGTTTCTCTCGGCCACGGCGACACATATCGTGATTTATCCAGCATCTACTTACGGTTAAAAGTACAACTCATTAAATTTAAAGATGGCAAGGAAGAAACCTTCACTGAGAAAGATACTGGAGGTGATCCATTCGGCGTAGTTAACAATTTGATGCACTCCTTATTCAAACAATGTACAGTGCAGTTAAATGGCAAGAATATAGCTCAAACTGACAATAACTACCATTATAGGTCCTATATTGAAAATTTGCTAAATTATGGAAAGGATGCCGCATCCACTCACCTAGAATCAGTGTGCTGGTTTCTGGATGAAGGTGAAATGGAGATGATTGCAGGAGGAAGGGGTGGAATAAGTAAAGCCAATGATGGTTATCTTAAGAGAGTCTCGATGTTTCAAAAAGGCGCCATAGTGGAACTGATGGGAACGATCCATAGCGATCTGCTTAATCAGGATAAACTATTAATAAATGGCGTTGATTTGCGCTTAATACTTTCATTGGAGAAGCCCGAATTCTATCTTTATTCTAAGGTAGATGATCTTAATCCACGTATTAAAATACTAGAAGCAACAATGTTTATGAATCATGTAACCGTCAACCCAGGAATACTATTAGCACATGAGAATGTACTTCAGCGCTCAAATACCATGTATCCGTACAAACGAGTCGAGGTGAAAACATACACACTTCCTGCTAACACTTTTACGCTATCTCTGGATAACGTAGTGATCGGCCAAATACCGAATTTGCTGATTTTTGCCATGGTTGATAACGACTCATACAATGGAAATCGTACGAAGAATCCGTATAACTTTAAACATAACAACATAACAAACTTCAACTTGTCAGTAAATGGTGTTCAAGTTCCAAATCAGCCTCTGGAATTTGATTATTCAAAAGCTAATTCTTTAAGTACTAGAGGATATCTCACCCTCTTCAAAGGCACCGGAATAAATTACTTCGATAAAGGTCATCAGATATCGAAAAAATTCTTCGACGATGGGTGCTTCATGTTAGCCTTTGATTTAACAGCGAATAACTCATACAACTCAGGTTGTGGCAACCTGTTAAACCAAGGAGTGGTGCGAATTGAAGGTCGATTCAAGGAGTCTCTAAAGAACAGTGTCAGCTGCATTGTATACACAGAATATGACAGTAATATCGAGATAGATAAGAACCGAAATGTATACACAAGTTTCTAAAAAAGTATATATACAGCTTGATAAGGGGTGTATTAGCATAGTATCCAACTAGGTACAAAAAGAAAATCATGACAAATTGCCTGGTAAATGTTGAGTATCTATCAGAAGGCCATTTAACCTTCTTTAAGAAAATATCACTTACAGGTTTCGGGGCACAGAATAAGCTCTACTCAAAAGAAATTATATATAAATATCCAACGTCTTTGGCAACTTCTATAGATCAGACAGGAGTATGTGGAAACTTAGAGCTCAAACGCCTAGATGAAGAACTTATCAGAACACTGGCAAAATTTTCAACAGTTTTTGCTAATGGTGAATCATCAAAAGAATTCTTACAAAGTTACGTGACTTCTCATACACAGATCATAAACATTGAAAACTTAATTTCAAAAGCCCAGGAATGAACACGATTGAACTTGCCCAGATTCTGAAAACAAATAGCGTCACTAGAAACTTGTTCAAGGGCGTCTTCCCATGTGATCATCTGCCCAGTAAAATAAAAAGACCCGCATACGTTATAGCGAACACTGACCCTTCTCATAAAAGTGGCACGCATTGGATTGCTTTCTATCTACCCAGGAACGGACCTGTAGAATACTTCGACTCTTTTGGAAGATATCCGACAAATAAATACTTTAAAATTTTTTACATGGCCACTCAGAAATGTTTATAAATAGTAAAAAGAGAATACAGGGTCTGTACATCGACCTGTGGTAAATACTGTTGTGTATACGTATATTCCCGCTGCAAGGGGAAGAGTCTAAAGTTTTTTCTTAAACAGTTCTCATCAAAAGAATTTTCACATAATGACGCTAAGATCGTTAATTTATACCATCATATATTTTCATCGGATACTACACAGAACGGAGGGATTTGTCACAACCAGTATTGTAAATCAGAGGCTGAGAGTATAAAAGCAGCAGGTTGAAACAGTCGTGTTTCAGTTTTTATTGTGAAATCTTCAGTTCAATATGTCTACGATTCCTACAAAAAAAGTGCGTTCCGCGGATCTTACAAAAAAAGTGCGTGCCGCGGATCTTGGGATCCCTTTCAAAGGAAAAAAATCAGCACCCTCCGACAAAAAAGTTAATGAGAAGATTAGCAAAAAGAAAAGATCAGAGGTTCCGGGTGAAAACGCTCTACTAAACTACACCTACTGTCTGGATGGCTGCCAGAACCGGAAAATTGTGCTCGGATTCGATCCATTCACGTTTGAGGCAAAAATAATCTTCAGTCACCATGGGCGTTTCCCTGTGTCAACAAACTACTTCGGATGGCTATCAGTATACAACCATCTTGCCCAGTTGAAGAATAAGGTTGAGATGCAGCCGGGTAATCAGCTTGGATTACTAGAAGAGTACAGAATACCTGTAGGAGAAGGCAGCATTAAATTGAAACATCTCGAACTGTGCTGTTTGTTTGAAATGATGGATTTCTTTAATATCGTTATGTTTCATAACAACAGCGCTCATGAAAGTGTGAGGGAGTATTTCAACCAATACACGACTAGATGCAAGGCGAAGGATGTGCTAAAATTGTCCAATGACGACTTTTTTATACCATCACGAAGTTCAAATGTACATTTAAACTATTCTAGACTTTTTTATGAAATCCCCTGGCTTTGCAGTGCCAAAATTCTGTTCAATATAACAATCGGTTAATAAAAATTTTTTAAGAAAAAAAGCTTCTTGTTTTTTATTTTTATTTGTAAACTTTATTCATTAGCATAAAAATATAAATGTTTACACAATTTTGTACCGCACAGCGTCTAGGTTGGACTTCATTATGACTTTTACAGATGGTCTGGAAGTGCTGAAGATCAGTTAATTTCGGAATGGCAAGCTGTATTATTTCGGCATCTGGCAAGTATCTTCTGATGAAGTTCTCTTTCACAATGCCCTTTACGTATATAATGGAGTCCGTAAAGTCTTTCAGGATATCAGGTAGAGTGTTATAATATGCCTCGCCATCATTCCAGTGTAGACCGTTGATATTCTCTCGTTCATACTTCTGTTGCTGATCTGCTTTTATGCTCAATTCCTGATAGGGATGCGGAGGTAAGAAGTGATAGAGCGCTGGGCATAACGTACCAAAAGGTAGTATGGCAAGCTCTTTTGCAAAATACTGACCAGAATTCCCTGTGACAAACTGGATATCTAAAATAAATCTACTCATGTTGCCTGTAAGACACAATGTCGTTAAGTGAAAGACGATTTGTTTATGCCCATTTTATATATTTTCCAAAATATCATTCTACAACTTATGTCTAATTATATATTTCAAATTAGCATAATTTATACTAGCACGCATTCTTAAAGTAAAATCTTAATATTAAGCATGCTAACTTATATCTAAATATATATTTCAAATTTTATACTAGTGTGTATTCTTAAAGTAAGATCTTAATATTTAGCTTGCTAGCTTAATTGTTTTAAAACCATAAGGGTATGAACAATGATCTTCAACGACAACCCTTTTATTAAAAGTGAATTGCAGGTGTTTCTTTTCCACGGTGCTAATAACAGTCCCAGGATGCTTACGCTTGATCTTTCGCTCATTCGTTACACAAACTGCGTCGCCCCCATTGGTACCCAAAACCATAGATTTCAGACATTTGAAATTCACCTTTTTGGAATTTATATAATTGAGCGTTATCCCTTTACACTTTGTAACATACTCGACCTGATCCCCTATTTCGATTTTTAGACTGTAAGTTTTAGGACCGGTACTTACATATTCTGAAATAATTGCATCAGGACCAAAGCTTTCAATTTCGTTTGTTAAATCAACCAGAAAGTTTGAAATTGTAAAGGGGATAGAAGATGTCTTATCATCTACAAAAACCATACTATCAGTATCACAATAAAGTATCTTTGTACCGACCTTTTCTAATGTCTCGTAGAGCTTAAGTCTGGCGAACGCTGTCGTATAGGCTGCTATTGGTGTGTTTACATGTGGCAACATATTTAAATTCTCTTCTATATTTCTCCATGTATTCCACAGGATGTCTTGAGATATTGGTAAGAACGAGCAGATTTCTATACCCGGAGCGTGTAAAAAATCGTTAAACTCTTTGAAATTGTCTACCACTTTTGTGTTGGTACGGTTTTCCCTCTTAGCGAATTTACCCCAAAAAGAATTTAGACAGATTTTTGCGGTGTTACGCCTACCCGAATTCGTCTGGATTTCATTTTTGTCCAAGACAATGTCCTCCTTTATCTGATATGACTTTATAAAATCATCTTTTTCCGCATCTGTCGTACATTCGCTCCCCCAACCGCTAGCCTCCTGTTTAATCTTTAGAAATGTGTTTACGTATTCCGTAAATAATCCTCCTGTCTTTGTAACGGGGTCGTATACAGTATGATTATATTTCCAAACCTCATGCACGATTTTAATCTCATAACCTTTCTTTACAGCTAAGGCTACTTCGGGTATAACCCATGTACCAGTAATTTCCCGGTCACCATCATTATGTTGACATCTTGTTACTCTATTTTTAGATGCGCAAGTTCTACAAAGTGCAAAATACAGTTTAAGGTTATTTTTGAAAGGTAATACAGGCAGGAATAAATCATTTGGCGGCAATATGGTACAGGTAATAAAACCGTGCATTGATAGTATTTCTGATTTCGTAGGCAGGTTCTCGTTCCTGTATATTTCCGGATGACCAATGGGGTATGGTGCATATTTATTAATGTACGGATACAGACTTGTAAAGTCCAAATATCTAATTAATTCATTCTCTCTAGTTTTATGATATAGTCTAAACACCTCAGTACGACCTCCAAAAATAGCATTACGAGGGTTCAGGGGTGCCTTGATATTTATAGTAAGTTGTTCTAACTTCTTTTTCTCTTCGGGATTTGCCTTTAAAAAATTGTTGAACACACATTCCCAGATATGTATTAACTTATACCCACTACGTCTAATCATTTCCATTCTTCTAAGTGTAGCCTCATTCCTTTGCGCTAAATTTTTGCGGCCACCTGTATTAGTATATACATCCTGCACTCTGTAACAGGTTGTACAACCATGGTGAAAGCATCCAAAGAATTCGTAAACAGTGTTTGTCTTTGGATTGAAGCCATCTACATACATGCCGCCTTTCTCTAACTTCACCTCGCCCTTATTGTTAGCCGATAAAATCTCGTCCTGTATTTTGCACGACTCCCAAGCAAGCCATTTAGAGGCGATTAGCGATTGATTTTGAGATTTATAGTATCCATTTTTAGGCATTATGCCTATAGTATTCGCCTTCAGATAGTTTTTTCGAAAAACAAGCATACATGCTGAGGCTATAGTTAAGGCTTCTGGAAAAGGATTTACATTAGTAATGCTTAAAAATTCTCTCATGAATCGAAGGCATCCCAACCGCAAGATGTTGACATCACTCACACAGTATCTCAGTAACTGCTTTCTGTTATCAAAGGTCCCTGTAGCATTTGTGTTATACCACTTAAAGAACTTGTCTTTTTCTCCCCCCCCCCCCGCATTGTAGTATAGCCATATAATGCAGGTGTTGGGTATGCACCTACATAGTCAATATTTTCCATTGTATTAAAGAAAAACGGATAATAGCCCTTTACATGATCTTTAATTTCAAAAACCTTAGGAAAATGTGATAGCGGGAATGCCAAATAATTTAATGAGTCTATAAAAGATACCCTTCCGCAGGTTAGCTTCATTATCTTAGTGCCATTCATTATAGGTTCGATTTTCATCTTTCTGCTCATTAACTCAGAAATTATAAAATGACAATCATAGCCTTGCGAATTGTGAGCTATACAATAAACGTTTGAAATAGAAACTCGAGTTCTGAAACAGTAATTTAAAAACTCTGCTACGACGCTCTTATTCTCGTGATATTGAAAAATATGCTCCCTCACACCACAAACACTGCATTCCTCCCTTATGTCAGGATTTTCATAGCAGTTATAGCAGACCTGCTGTGCAACAATCAAGTTGACAATATGGAGGAAGGAGTTATCATCGTAGGAAGTATCCTGAGTACTTTCACAATCAAAGAATATTATCATAAATCTATTATCAATCCCTTTCTTCGGAGGTTTAATATAACAGAGATGATCTGACGGCACAATTTTCCAGCAAATTTGGCACAGGAATTCGTTGCATGTGTGACTACCATCTCGTCTTCTATCGATAACTATGAACTTGCCGCACTGATCGCATATTCTGAGACTTTCACACACGTTCTTTTTCTCATATTTATTTCTTAAATGATTCTCAAAACAATTGTCGCCTCTGAACACACGATTACATTCTTTGCATTCCCTAACTTCTTCTACAAACAGACATGGCGGAGAGGATAGACAGTATGTACATTTTTCAGCACATTTATGTTGCTTCACGTACAATGTCCTATCGCAAAGAGTGCATGCATACGGTCTGTTGAAAAAACCGGTAAGTGACTTTATCACATAAAAGTGCTCCAACTCTTTCGAATAGTAGAAGTATAATTTTTTTAGGGAGTTGTGCTCGTACGAGGGCCTAAACATAAAAGATTCTGGCTTTTTCATATCATTAAAAACGACAATTTGATACTCCCTCAAAATTTTTTGAAATTTGTAAAGATCTGCCTGAATACACCCTTTCTTACCCACCACAACCTTTGCTTCTTTACATAACTTCTTCGTCAATCTATCTAGAGTTTTAACAATCGAGACTTGACTTTTTCCCTTGATTCTTCCCGAGATCATCTCAATAGCATAACATAAGCTTCGTGGGAGACAATTAAAATCACCGTCCTTACCAACATCCACCACACTATACTTCCTAGCCAAAATCTCCCTTTCTGTGGAATTCACGGCATCCACCCTCCCCCCGATGAAGGGGAAATTTATAATATCCGCTTTTATTTGCATAGCCCCATCTGAGAGAAAAGTGCTGTTGGACTGATTGACATTAGAAATAAGTTGAATAATGGTAGCCCCACTCACCTCACTTACAGGTCTTAAACTACACCAAATGGGCTTGACGTCAGGATAATCTTGAGGTTCAATCGATAAACTAATTTTACTTCCTTGTACTGAACCGGCGACTAACTCTTTTACCACCCTATCAAACATCTTCTCCAGCTCTTTGACAGGGTCTTCAACGTTCTCTCTGAAATCCTTTAGTCTGAAGACCATCTTAACACCCTCGAGATTAAACTTTTTAAAAAAGGTCTTTTGTTTAGATAAAATCTCTATTTCAATATCTGACCCTCCGCCAGTTTGGTTTAAACCATTTTCCTGATTCTCTTCGTGCATATTTTCAAAAAATGCGCCTGATCTGTTGGCAATCGATCTCTCGCAAACAAGGCTATTTTGATCTATCTGTTCCAAAGGTGTGCTATTAGCACCCCCCGCATTTTTGAGAGAAGAAACAACTTCTTTTAAACCCCCATCCGTAAAGGGAACACCATGTTCCGAAGGTGTGTTATTAGCTCCCCCCGCATTTTTGATAAAAGAAACATCTTCTTTCAATCCTCCATCCGTAAAGGGAACACCATGTTCCGAAGGCGTGTTATTAGCTCCCCCCGCATTTTTGAGAAAAGAAAGAGCTTCTTTCATTCCTCCATCCGTAGAGGGAACACCATGCAATTCTGAGAAGCTGGTTAACAGCTCTAAGAACCGGTATTTTTCCGGCAGTTCGAAATATATTTTTTTTTCTTTAAGATCCACAACTAAGATACTTAAACTAGACAGAAATATATTATATCCTAGACTTAAGGAGCTACTTAAATAATTTATCGCACTTACACTATCCATCTTATTTTATTATCTATTAGTGTACTAAGTATAGTATATAGGCGGGTTCTGGATACAAGGGACTTGGACTCAACTGAAAAGGATTATTAATGAAGTTGTATGGCACTGATAAGGAATTGATAAGATGTAAGTCCAGACTGTATATTTTTGTAGGATAACAAGATCGCATTATTCATTTTTTTAAATTATTATCTTAATAATGTACTAATGTAAATATATATCTTTAACTTTTTTCTTGTATTACACATCCCTTTAACGGGTTACAAATTTTGCATGGTGCAGCATGCCAACTTAAACTAATTGGAGCGATCCTCAATCCTCTCCTCCTCCTCGACGCCTTGCTTGCAGGCCTGATGGCAGACGGTCCCGGCTTCAAATTATCCCGAACTGCATCAGAAGCGAAATGCGCTTTCCTCAACACCGTGCTTGCAGGCCTGATGGCTGACGGTCCCGGCTTCAAATTATCCCGAACTGCATCAGAAGCGAAATGCGCTTTCCTCAACACCGTGCTTGCAGGCCTGATGGCTGACGGTCCCGGTTTTAAATTATCCCGAACTGCATCAGAAGCGAAATGCGCTTTCCTCAACACCGTGCTTGCAGGCCTGATGGCTGACGGTCCCGGCTTCAAATTATCCCGAACTGCATCAGAAGCGAAATGCGCTTTCCTCAACACCGTGCTTGCAGGCCTGATGGCTGACGGTCCCGGTTTCAAATTATCCCGAACTGCATCAGAAGCGAAATGCGCTTTGCTCAACACCGTGCTTGCAGGCCTGATGGCAGACGGTCCCGGTTTCAAATTATCCCGAACTGCACCAGAAGCGAAATGCGCCTGTTTTTTCCCTCAAGCACCTCCGATATTCTTCTGATATCGTTGCATATTCTTAGAAGGGCCGTATGCACTTCTATTTCTCCCTGCAAACTGAAAATTTTTCTATTAAGATTTAAAGGTTGAGATTAATTTTATTTCAAAAACAAGCCTTACCTGACCATAAAATTGGTTATCACTTTGAGCTGCTCTTAATACCTCAGGGTACAAGTTCGGATGCTAATGTTCTCTAGCCTCCTGAAACTCCGACTTTTATACCGATTCTCAAGGCTATTTCGCATATTATCCAGTGCAATCTTTCTAACAGGTCATTATACCTCACACATTAATTATTCAAGCTAGTATGCTATACTTGCCAAGAAAAGGATTATTTTCTACAGAACTATACGCCATGCGCATGTAGCCTACGCATGTCTCAAGCTAATAAATTTTCTATTTATAACACCACTCGCCCGTTTAGAATGAAAAGTGCATACTTAACTAGGCCTTTACCTATTTTGTTGCAAATGTTAGACTCACTGATTTATATGGCAAGAATGACAAACTGATCATTATTCGTTTTGGTTATTATACCATTATACCATCCAACCATCTAACTAGATAATACAGAACTCTGGAAAACGCATATTTAGCACGGTCTTTTAGCAACTTTGTTGCAAATGTTAGACTCTCTGATTTATAGGGAAAGAATGATAGTCTGATTATTTCTTTTCCTCTTACCATCAGTCCAAAGATTTATGGGTCTCGACTTTTCAGTTCATTACCTCGTATTGTGTAATCCCAATTCTTGACTATTTTACCTATCTTCCGCCGGGTATATAAGTCGGAGCTCCTCGTGAGGAAAATCATAATCTCCTTACAGGTCTGTCAGTCAAATATGGTAAGTTTCATATTATCCGTTTTACTTTTTTGCCAATAACTTTAATTTTGTAATCTTTTTCAGAATACTTTCGAATTATTAGCTTCCGCTGTTGGGGGTGATGGGGACTCTATGATTCCCACTAGCTCCCTCGAGATCGGGAAGGAATATCTCATTAAACTGTTTCGGCTGGTGAAGACGAAATACGGAGTAAGGCTGGCACTCCATTTCGACGAAGGCATCTTCTGCTTCTTACCACCCCGATTTTCGGAAAGGGTGAAGACACAACGCCAGATAGATGAACTGAACCAATCTTCAGATCAGTACTTCGTCTTCGATGGTATAGATGAAACACGCGGTGGGTTTCTAAAAGTACGATTTTTGAAAAAATAAACTTATGCATTTAAATAAAGAATGAAATGACATCTATTATCATGTGTTTTCTTTGTTAAAAACCGTCAAACTCTTCACATCGATCACGTCATCTCATACCTAATCCAGCTCCCAGCCAATCGGCTCAGTTCCACAACCCAGGCCCATGATTCCATGCCCAAGCAGCCAGCCCACAAGCCACACACTTTCAGCTTCTCAAACGCCAAACGCACTACACTTTCAGCCTTTTTCCCCATACAGAAGCCGGCCGCCGGAGTCACACACTTTGGACCTCGTAGCAAAAACTCACACCCTTTGGCCCCCACAAAAGTGTATGTCTTACTACTTAGGGACTAGCACACTTTGCACCTGCTCAAAGTGTAGTAGCACACTTTGGCCCCCACAAAAGTGTATGTCTTACTACTTAGGGACTAGCACACTTTGCACCTGCTCAAAGTGTAGTAGCACACTTTGGCCCCCACAAAAGTGTATGTCTTACTACTTAGGGACTAGCACACTTTGCACCTGCTCAAAGTGTAGTAGCACACTTTGGCCCCCACAAAAGTGTATGTCTTACTACTTAGGGACTAGCACACTTTGCACCTGCTCAAAGTGTAGTAGCACACTTTGGCCCCCACAAAAGTGTATGTCTTACTACTTAGGGACTAGCACACTTTGCACCTGCTCAAAGTGTAGTAGCACACTTTGGCCCCCACAAAAGTGTATGTCTTACTACTTAGGGACTAGCACACTTTGCACCTGCTCAAAGTGTAGTAGCACACTTTGGCCCCCACAAAAGTGTATGTCTTACTACTTAGGGACTAGCACACTTTGCACCTGCTCAAAGCGTAGTAGCACACTTTGGCCCCCACAAAAGTGTATGTCTTACTACTTAAAGGGGAGGTGATATAAAGAAAATTGAGTAGGAATGACGAGTGAATTGAAATTTCAAAAATTGAAATTTAAAAAAAAAAATTGAAAATGGCGGTAGAAAATTAAAAATGAAGGAATAAAACGTGTGAAGTAGAGAGAAAAAGTTAGTGGAAAAATTGTTAAAAATTGATATTTAAAAAAAAAAAAATTGAAAATGGCGGTAGAAAATTAAAAATGAAGAAATAAAACGTGTGAAGTAGAGAGAAAAGTTCGTGGAAAAATTGTTAAAAATCGAAATTTAAAAAAAAAAAAATTGAAAATGGCGGTAGAAAATTAAAAATGAAGAAATAAAACGCGTGAAGTAGAGAGAAGAGTTCGTGGATAAATTGTTAAAAATTTAAATTTAAAAAAAAAAATTGGAAATGGCGGTAGAAAATAAAATGAAGTATTAAAAAAACGTACGAATTAGGAAAAAGTAGAAAAAAAAATTAATAATATACACGACCATGACAGGACTGACGGACAGATTCTAATAAAACAAATTGAAGCATGAAAACCTACTTTTAACAAAAAAAAAGAAGAAAAGAGAAGAATGCATAAATCAGGTGTGTGTTTACATTTTTTTTTGTAATTCTTTTATTTCGCACATACATTTCTTCCTTTTGCTTTGATTTTTTTGGTATGGCTATTCTTTTTATAGTTCGGGCATAAGTTTATTCCGCATATGTAAAGATGTTTAGAGGCTAAAAGGCTACTTTTAAAGATGTACCCGAGCGTTTAGCCTTTTCGCCCCGAACCTCAATAAGGGGCCACGACACGAAATATTTTTATAGGACAGTCGTGGCTGAGGTAGGGTGGGCAGAACAGGGCGCCAACAACACCAGGGCGCCCTGACAAATCGCGGAGCCGCGCCATCCAACCGCTTCTTGGTCTTTCACGACCTATTGGGAAAATAGTCCCATTTTAAATACCCTGGAGTAAGCCGACACGAAATTTTGTTGTCTAGGCCTAGGGTTTATGGGCTGAGTCGGAACAAGAACCACCCCACACTGCCGTAGCTAGTCCCGGCCGCCAGCAAGCGTGTCGCTTCCGTTCCGGCTCAGCCACCAATTCAGACGTAGGAGGAATTCGCCCATTCTGTCCCGAACCTTTACCCATCCTTCAATTATTTTGACTTTTTCAAGTCAGAATAATTTTTCCAAGGCCTCAAACACAACAATTGCTATTCCCATCGGATCCAAACATCAGTCTATCGACTGACTATGCTTGCAGCGGGCAGGCAATAAATGGTCAAACCTAACTACAGTGGCGAGAAATGAAATGTTTCCAGGTAAAAAAAATCGTTTGCCAGTGCTCTTTCTAGGAAATTTTGCGAAAAGTGGTAAATAATTTTTTTTTTTCTTAGAGGCAAATCTCATCCCTAAAATTAGGTCAGTTAAAATTTGTACGTTAAAGCTATCGGTCGACAATAATTAGAAAACAGAAAAATGGTGAAAAAATGCAAAATGGATGAATTAGTGAAATCCCGAATAATCGCATCCTCCGAGGATAATTTAAGCACTCGTGAGATAGCAGCTAAGGTAGGGTTCAGTCACACCGCTGTAGGTAGATTTCTGTTGAGTTTGAAGAAAGCTGGTTGTTTGGAGCGTAAGAAAGGTAGTGGAAGGAAAAAAATTACGAGTGCCGCAGAAGATAGGGCTATAAAACGCGCCAGTCTTCGTGATCGTTTTAAAACTGCTGTGGATATTCGAGGGGAACACGTGAGAGCCGGAGGAACTGTCATCGGTGTCCATACTGTCCGAAATCGCCTGAGGGAGACTGGTTTGAAGGCGGCTAAGTCCCCAAAAAATTAATTTTTAACACCGAAAATGCGAAAAAATAGACTGCAATGGGCCAAAAAATACGAAAACTGGACAGAAATGAATTGGAGAAGTGTTATTTTCTCTGACTAGAGCAAATTCAAATTGTTCGGATCAGACGGATTCCAGTAAGTAAGACGAAGATCTAGAGAGCGATATAGCGATGAGTGCATTAGACCAACAGTGAAACATCTGGCTGGAAATATGGTGTGGGGATGCTAATCCTTTTACGGAGTGGGAGAGCTGGCCTTTCTTCAAGACACAGTGAACGCTGTAGCCAATAAAAATATTTTGATCAACAGTTTACATCCTTCGATTGAAAATCATTTATCGTTCACCAATGAGTGATTCTGCACCATGCCATCGCGCCAAATTGGCAAGTTTATATTTTTTACTAATACTGGCAATGTTCTGAATTGGTTTCATACGAAAAGGTATAATTTTTTTATCTCCTTCCTTCGTAGATTAAGGATTTTATTTCCGAAACTGCATTTTTAACGCTCGACTGGCCCGGTAATAGCCCCGATCTCAACCCCACCGAGAATCTATGGTCCATTATGAAGGTCAGGATATCAAAACCAAAACCGACTTCAATGAAAGAGCTCTTGAAATTGCTCGAAAAAGTTTGGTATGAGGAGATAACCGTTGAAACACTCCAGGATCTGGTGAACTCTATGAAGGATAAAGGCGTTCATCAAAAGTAAAGGAAGCACCACAAAATATTGAAATCGACTTATTTCACATTATTATACTACATATACTATGAAAAATTAAAAAGATATTCAGAAAAATTAAATATTGAGAAATTATTGCCAGTATTTCATGTTACACGATTTCGATAAAATTTTAGTAGAAAGTGAACAATTCATATATCTGCCCAATACTTCCATAAACAAAACTCAAACTATATATTTTATATAGTTAATATTATTATTTAATATTGTAAAGAACGTATTTTATCAACCGATCAAATTTTTTATAATAATTTCGCACTTATAGATAATTTTTTGGGTGGAAACATTTCACTTCTCGCCAGAATTTAGGAGAATCGGGTGAATGAAAAAAAGTAAGGGGTGAGAGAGGGGTGAGGAAAATCAGTTGTATAAAAAGGGATAGGTGAAGAGGGGGAAGAGATAGGAGTAGTATTTCAAATTGTATTGTGTGGTCAGAAGGGAATACCACGCAGGTTAAAAATAAATTTTCTGAGTTTTTTCAATGTGTCGTAGGAGGGGTAGGCGGTACAGAGGAGGGTGGGGGGATAAAGAAAGTAGATGAGGGGGAACAATATGTAGGGTGAGGGGTAGAATGATAAGGGTACACAGAGGGGGGTATACAGTGGGAGTGAAGTGTTAAATTTTGGAGAATGGGGTGTAAGAAGAAAAGTAAGGGGTGAGAGAGGGTTGAGGGAAATCAGTTGTTTAAAAAGGGATAGGTGAAAAGGGGGAAGAGATAGGAGTAGTATTTCAAATTGTATGGGTGTTTTTACTGTCGCTTTTTCGTTTCATCGAGTTTCAAATCACAACGTGGCTAAAGAAGTTTTCACTTCAATAAATTAGCGCTAAAAAAATTACAACTAATGTTCAAATTCACTAAAATTGCTTTGTGTTATAAATCTTAACTAAACCGTGTCCTACAAAATAAACTTCTTATACCTATTAAAACCGTATTTACGATTAAATATCTTCTCATCATTAGAGAGCCTGTACACGCATTAACGCAAACATTCACCGTCTTGATAGCGTAAAAACCAGTAAATTTCACTCTAATACGTTTTCATTGGCTGTTGTTTTTTTGTCACAAAAGTTGTTTTATGAACAGGGAAGTACATATATCATATATTTAAAACAATTAACTTGGATAAACTAAAATAATGCCAAATTTTAGTTAAGGTTAGCTCATCAACATAACCAGTTTCTAACCGACGCAAACCTTTTTTAATTTACCTTGTACATGCTCCCAATCTGATTCGGAATCACTTCCAACGGCTGTATTATTCCTTCGATTCGTCGAGATACTTTTTTTTTTCTTGCATTGATGACTTTCCGATTGACCACTGCCTTCACCGAGAGCCAGTAAATTCAAAACATTTACATCTTCGTCCTTTTTATGTACCGTTGATTTAAGTTTTTTCATCTTATCTTCGGCTTCTTTTGCGTTTTTATTATAATTAATAAGTTTGTGAAAATCAACTTGTGCTTTTGAATTTTGCTTTATTACATCTTTATCATTTTTAAATTGGAAAGATGATGTTGGTGGTAGTACTGCACACATTTCTTCATCGTCTTCGGAATCTGTCAATTGCATGCCAGCATTGCAATCGAAATTTGGAACATTTTCATCACGATTGGAATTGTTTTTAACTACATCGAAAAAGCTTGACTTTAAATCTATTTCTTTGGGATCGACCAAATGGTCGTCTCCGCTACTATCTGAGTTTTGAGAGCTTGTAATAGATTTCTTTTTTTTAAATTGTGATGACTGAAGAATTTTTGAAATGTTGCGGCTTAATGGTTTTGATGAAGGTTTGAGCTTTTTAATGTTTTGATTTCGTAGTGATGATATAGTTTTACTTTTATTTAGAGAATTTCGACGAGAAGACAAAGGCGTTTTCAAAGAACTGAAACAAAAAAATATAATTCAATTAATGTCTTTCGAAGTTAAATGATTTAAGGGGTTACATCTAGTCAAAATTTTTGGAAATTCGATTTTTCGTTTTCGACGAATTCTTAAAGTATAACCTTTCAAAAGTATTCTTTGAAAATTTCAAGTCGATCTGTTCAAAATTGAGCGAATTACGGCCGTTTTTACAGTTACGTTCTCACTGTATATTCGAAATCGAAAACCGTCAAAGTATAGCAGTTGACTTCAAAGCGCTCACTACATTCAGTTATACGTGTTCTTCTAATATTTGATGTTTAAAAATGAATCGTGCGAAAGGCTCAAGAGAATTACGAGAATCAGCGAATGTTCGGAAGTCGCGGCCGAGAAACTTTAAACGCGTTTTTCTCGAAACGGCTTTTTCAAAATCGGTGACCACGATATCTCAAAAACGAGTGGACCGATTAACTTGAAATTTTTCAAAAGGCAATCCTTAAGCGAAGGATTTTTTTTTTTTTGATTCATACTTTATTTTATATCAAGGAAAATTAAGTGAATTTTACACCGAAAATTGGACTTTCACTTTCGATCGCCGACCATTTTTTCAAAAATGTATATTTTTATCAAATCCTTCGCTTAAGGACTAGATTCTACGATAAAAAAACTTAATTCATTTGGTTTTTTTATTTGAGATCATTGGTGTGGAAGTTACAGTGGTCACCGCGGAAGGCTTTTTTTGAACAGCGGTCCGGGAAATATATTATATCTGCTACATTTGTGAATTTTTTCCAACAAATAAATTATGAAACATAGTCAAAGATATACCCTTCACTGTGAAAAAAAAAAGTTCGAAAGTTCGAAACCTGCAATCTTTTTCCCAAAAAAAATTCACAAAAACACCTATTTTTTCGGCCGCCAGCTAGATGTAACCCCTTAAGGAATGACGTCGCACATAGGGGTATTTGGCAATCTAGCCGGACAAAAAACTTAAAACAGGTAGAAAGAAGTATTTTATTGATAACATAGTAGTATAGTAATAGTAATATTTTTGCGGTTTGAAAAAGGCCTTACATTTTTTAAATTTTAAATAATACTTTAGAGAATTGAAAAGTATATGTTGTTCTTCAGGGTCCATCCCGGTTATTATTTTTATTGTGATGGAAGCTATTTAATTTTGCACTGAGGGATGAAAATTTTTATATCTCATGTCGTTCATTTGAATTTATTTTCTCAGTTTGTTGTTTCAAACCAACTAAAGAGGATGTGTTTTGTCGTTATTTTTTTGAAGTCGGAAGTGGATATTTTGAGTTGTACGTGTACGTGGTGTCGAGTTGTTTATTTTTAAAACTTTTAAAATAATTATAAAAACTAAAAAAAATAAAATAAAAAATACCAAAAAACAATTTTCTTGAAATTTCAAATCAATTTTAATGTAAGGTTCGCTAATTCTCTGTGCTACGATACAGACCCTAATAGTCGGAGAGCTCGCGACAAAAAATCGCAACAGTTTTGAGAAAGCTAATATTTTAGAATTTGGTTACATTTAGGGTGTATGTGAATATACTAGAGTCAGCAGGTCTGACGTCGGGACACCTGGCTTTGGTGACCTGTCAAAGATGTCAAAAAAATCGAAAAATTTTACAGTTTTGAGGAAGCTGAAAACTTGCCAAGACTTAGTTTTTACAATGATAAACTGAAAAAAATGGTCAGACACCCCAACAGTGGAACCACCCAGTCCGTCTCCGCAAATGTGTTAAATCGGGTACGTGCGATTTCTGTTACTATGCGCGCAATAGTCATGCAAGAGTTTTAAGATAGCTGAAAATTTGCCAAGACATAGTTTTTACAATGAGCAACTGAAAAACAATGGTCAGACACCCCTATAGTAGGACCCACCCAGTCAGCACCACCGCAAAGGTGTCGCAAAAAACGATTACGCGAGAACAACAATTTGCATGGACGGGTGTAAAATATTCGTAGGTATATGTACATTTTCTTTATGTTTCTATCAGGCGGGTGCAATACCGTATACGTACACATAAAGTTGGTGAAGTAATTTCACACGTATTTCACACAAAAGAAACTTAATTTTTCGAGAGAGCAGAACCCGTCTAACCGGTTTCCCCTGTTCTCTTAGCTCCCGCTTTGCCGTAGCAACGTAGTAACTACCGGAAAAACGCGCACGCACACATTGAAATTGCAGGCCAAAATGTCAAACAAGACCGGTTTTAACTCTGAACATCCCACCGACCCCCCCTTTCGGAAGATCGCGAAGAAAACAAAATACGTGTCGCGCGAAATAATTTGTTGAAAAGTGAATGAAAAAGTTTGAAAGTGGAAAAAGTCGTTTTTTAAAAAATACATTGTTGTGACATTGTAACGATGTTTTATACAACACAAAGCAACTTTCTGAAAATCTATTGAAGCCATTGTTTCATTACACTTTTAACAAATACCAGTAAATTACCCCGAAAGTTGGTATGCATATTTTTAAACATGTTAAGCGTGTTATGCCTTAAGCATGTCGATTTAAGAACGAAAGTGACTTTTTTTTGTTACTCTATGGCATATAGATGTATATACTGGAGATGACAAGCAGCGATTGAGTTGAAAGCAGACATTATCTAATTCACTTACACGTTTTTCCTCACTCAAATTTATGTTATGTCTCACTCCTGAAACACGCTAAACAACAATTTTATATAACGACGATATAAAACTGGAGGCTTGTCGTCTCCAGTAGCTCTATGGTCTATGGTAATGATATGAATGTATTTATAAATTTTTCGAGCGAATATTTTAACATTCATTGGATAGAATTTCTTAGTTTAAAATGATTCTATTCTTTTGAACCTGCATTTACCCTTTTCCTTATGTGCGATACTTAATACGAGACGCATTACAATTATATAATTACGCTGTAATTAAAATTCAAACCGTTTTGATTTGCATTACAAAATGTATATTCTCTAATGGAACCCCCCCTGAGAAAAGAATTTGTTTTTGACTACGCCACTGCACAAAAACTAACACTATTATACGTTACAATAGTATGCGTGTGCTATTTCCATTTCCACTTCATTTCTCTCGAGTTAAGCTAAGTGTCCACGATAGAGAAAAAACAATAGAGTTAGAGAAAATTCTCGCAAAATACGTGTACACACCACATAGTGAGAAATAAATTTCCTCTATACGAAATTTCTCTACTAAAATTTCTCTGTCGTGTAGACGGAACTTTCTAATTTAATCGAGCGGTCTACATCGACTCTAAAATCTATTCAACGCGTTGAATAATCAGATGCTCTACACATTATTCCTGTTGTATTTGATGAGTAAAATATTCAGCTCCTTCTTTTGAGGGGTTGTGGTATGATGATGGAGGTAAAAGGAGTGTATTAGACAAACAATTTTGATTTATAGATCTCAGCAACCGCTTATGGTAGGAGGCTGGAACTTGGAATTTCTGTACAGCTATGATACAAAATATTGAAAAAACATTGGATTGCAATATCTTTCGAACTAATTGAAACAGTGAACTGCGATTTCTATTATAGTTGGAGATAAAGTCATAGAGTGCGCATGTAGATTTTCTTTTATTATTTTCGGTAAAAGTTTAAGAGACTAAAATCCAAAATTAAAAATTTATATTTTTCCTTAATGGTATATCCACTTTCATTTTACAAAACTCTCCACTTGACCAGAAATTTAAAGATACAGTAGTTTAAAAATGTAGAATTTGCTCACCATTTCGATGTCAGCTGTACTTCAAAATGGCATTTCGCATGGCACCAGCATAGCCATATTCAAACTTTTTATGCTCTTTCCTCTATCTCTATCAACCATCCTCTACCTGCTATCATCCATCCTCCATCCGCCGTAATCCATCCTCCATAATCCATCATCCACCCTTCATCCTCCATAATCCATCATCCATCCTCTATCCTCTATCCTCCATCATCTATCGGCCATCCTCCATAATCCATAATCCACCTTTTATCCTACATAATCCACTATCTTTTATCCACCATCCATAACTAATACTAACAAACTATATGAAATACACTCAAATGTTGAAATAACTCTCGTACCACCAATTGTTAACGCAAAAACCTTCGCGGGAGTGCCCTCAACAAATCACCAAAGTTTCATCGCAATTACATAATTAATTAATTGAAATCACCTGATCTTAGCAAACCAATTTCAAATGCCAAGTCGTGCTCTATGCTCAATATCTCGGCGAGTCAAAAGAGTGTAGCGCGTGGACACGCCATGTAGAGACCTACGAAATGCACTACTCAAATTTTCACTACGGGCACACTATGATGATAGAAATTATTGTAGAGACGTCTCCTCGTGTACACACTTTTCGTAGATAAGATTTTTTTTTCAGTACAGCTCTAACGTTTTACTTTATTATTTTAATAATAAAGTATTGTTATCGACTTTTAAAAAAAAAAATTAGCTACCCTGAAAATTTTTTTTTATACGTTTTATGACTAATAAACGCCAAAAAAGCAATAAAAATTTTCAGTCCGTCTGTGCTCCGTACGCAAACTGGTTTTGAGGAATTATAGTTCCCAAACCCTATGAGCTATTAAATTGATTTTTTTTTCTGAATAGACATGGTAGACCTCTTGAAGTGAGAATTTTTTCAGGGGTGAGGGTGCGAGGGGGAAGGTGGGGGAAGCGTTTTAGACGAAAAATTTTGGTTTCTAGATCTCAGCAACCGCTTATGGTAGGAGGCTGAAACTTAGAATTTCTATAGAGCTTTGATAGTGGACCCATTTGCAAAAAAATTGCTGATATGGGTGAAGGGGTGTGGGAGTGGAGGAAGATATAATGCGTCCGAAACGCAAAAATGCCCATATCGACACATTCTAAAATCCATATCTCTTAAACCGTTAACGGCAAGCAATTCAAACTTAACAAATATCTGTAGTTATACTAGGAGAGTAAATTGAAACAAAATTTTTTGGTGGGGTGGTGGCGTGCGGGGGTGGGGGTTGAAATAGTAAAGATTACGATATCTCACAAACCAATTGCACTAGAAAAACAAAATTCGGTTTGGGTATAAAGCTTGATAAATAAAGATTGCTCAAAGTAAAATCTTTGAAGGGGGCGGGGGAGCATAGAAGTGGGGGGGATAAGAATTTTTCAAAAATAACACTTTTCATATCTCAATAACAGTGTAAGATAGATGGTTCAAATTTGAACTTGAACTAGGCCCAATAGAACCCTAGTAGGGAAAAATAAATTTAAAGGTGGGGGTTTAGAGGGTGAAGGTGGGGAAGGGTGAGAAGGAAAAAGTTCCGATGCTTATATCTTAAGAACTTGTAATGATATAAACCTTAAACTTCGTATTTAGATAGAACTATATTAGTTATTAAAATTTTTTTTAGGGGTAGCATGGTGCGAGGCTTATGCTAGAAAGTTAAAACTCGGTACATATATGTAAATCAACTAGAAAAGTAATTCCGATAAAAAAAAATTTCAATATTCATTGTGGTTCAGAAGGGGGGGGGGGGGGGGGGGGGGGGGGGGGGGTCAGAAAAAAATTTCAGTATATATAAAATGCATATATTTTCACGATTTTCGTCATATCTACTAGGTCTTTCGAAATATTGAATTCATTTTTATTCTACGGATTCTTCTTACGAATACCTAGAATGTGTTTTCAAGATTTTTTGAAATTCGACCACTAAGGGGGTGTAAAGTGGTTGTATACTTTTTCATAAATTCCACCATATCTCTCAGGTCTGATCATATATCGAATATCTTTTCACTTCCACGGGCTTGTTTAATAATCACCTATTTTTAAGTTTTTTTCTTTTCCAACCTCTAGACCGCATTCCGGAATATGACACAATTATATAATTCATATATTACACTCTATTCTAACTGTTTCCCGAACTTTTTGTTAGGTTTTCAGTCATATAGTAACATACACCGCATCCCCGAATTAAACACGTTCCGAACTTCTGCCAGAAAAATAATAAAGTTGCGCCCAGACTGTTGGCAGATTTTTTTCCCTATCGTGGACACTTAGCTTTAGAAGAGTTCCTTATATTCTTCTTCGTAGGTTTCAATGCTGGTTCATTGAAGTTTTACTTATTTATAAAAAATAAAATTCCGTATGGAAAGTGTACAATACGTTAAAGTAATACTACTTTATTATATTATGACATAAACGAAACTTTTAAAGTTATTTAACATATGTCCGTGCATCTAACCGATATTTTCATAAACTGTATTTAATAGATTTGCACCAAATTTCAGCTTTCTTAAAACTCTTGCGCGCATTCCCCTTTACGGGGGTGCTGACTAGGTAGGTCCTACTGTTGGGGTGTTTGACAATTGTGTTTTTGTTTGTCATTGTACAAACTACCCCGTGGTGAATTTTCAGCTTTCCTAGAACTCTTTCATGACACTAGTTTTGATTGTTGCGCGCATAGTAACAGAAATCGCGCGTACCCGACTTTAAATACTCGTAGGTATATGTACATTTTCTTGATGTTTCAATGCTGGTTCATTGAAGTTTTACTTATTTATAAGAAAATATATTTCCGTATGGAAAATGTGCAACACCTTAAAGTAAAACTACTTTATTATAATGTGACATAAACGAAACGTTTATAGTTATTTCACATGTCCGTGCATCTAACCGATATTTTCATAACCCTACCCCGTGGTGAATTTTTAGCTTTCTTAGAACTCTTTCATGACACTAGTTTTGATTGTTGCGAGCATAGTAACAGAAATCGCGCGTACCCGACTTTAAACCTTTGCGGGGGTGCTGACTGGGTGGGTCCCACTGTTGGGGTGTCTGACCATTGTTTTTCAGTTTTTTATTGTAAAAACTAAGTTTTGGTAAATTTTTAGCTTTCTTAAAACTCTGGCATGATTATTGCGTGCAGTAACACAAATCGCACGTACCCGATTTAACACATTTGCGGGGGGGGGGGGCTGACTGGGTGGATCCCACTCTTGGGGTGTCTGACCATTTTTTTTCAGTTGTTCATTGTAAAAACTACGTCTTGGCAAAATTTTCAGCTTTCTTAAAACTCTTGCATGATTATTGCGCGCATAGTAACAGAAATCGCACGTACTCGATTTAACACCTTGGCGGGGGGAGGGCTGACTGGGTGGGTCTCACTGTTGGGGAGTCTGACCATTGTTTTTCAGTTTTCCATTATAAGAACTAAGTTTTGGCAAATTTTCAGCTTTCTCAAAACTGTTAAATTTTCCGATTTTTTTGACAACTTTGACAGGTCACCAAAGCCAGGTGTCCCGACGTCAGACCTGCTGACTTTAGTATATTCACATACACCCTAAATGTAACCAAATTCTTAAATATTAGCTTTCTCAAAACTGTTGCGGTTTTTTGTCGCGAGCTCTTGGACTATAAAGGTGAATTCAAATAGTTTTTATATCAAATTGCCTTCCCCTACAAGGAATATAATTTCCTAATAAAGGGGTATTTACATCTAACTAACAAAAAAATAAGACAATTTACAGGATTTGTTTTCAAGGAGGGTACAAATAGAATCATAAAGAAAGTCGTAATAGAGAAACAAACCCATAGCCGTTCTCTACTGTTTCCTTTTTCATACATTCGATTTGGGGGGAAAAATTTTATATGAAGATAAATTCATGTATCGTTGTTTCAACGACAAAAAGTAGGTAAGAGATATTGATTTTTAATTTTTGGTAGTACAGTAATCTCATTACGATTGAAGTAAATGTTAGCTGATTTACGTTTCATAGACTTTTATATAATTTCGTAATTCTTGTTTAGTTCTATACATTTTGTTGTATCCGCGATTTTGGATTAGTAATGTTCATATAGCACATTTCATTTACGTTGCGTACACACAAAAATACATATAAGATTAATAAGTTCTCTCGCCTGACACTAGAAGAAATATTAATATCCGGAACATATTAATATGGAACATTAAGCAGTGAATATATAATTATTTTTATTTTACGACCTGTGCTCTGTTATGGGCAGCAAAACGTAGACATTAACGCGATTCCGAAAAAAACAGATAACGCATTCGAAGGAAGGGTTCCCGAAGAATGTTTAGGAACTGTGGAGGAAGGAACGGACTGGGCGAATAAGATACAACCATGAGCTGTATCAACTCTTAAGACCCAAACAGCACACGGACTTCAACTTCGACTATTTCACTTCATTCTCTTTCATCTTGAATGAAAAACCTTTACGTACGAGAGAGATGCGAATGACGTGAAATAGGCGAAACGCGCTTAAGTACTAAACAGAACACGGACTTCGACTTCGATTTGCCTACCTTGCGTCAGTCAATCCTGTGTAGTCTGAAAGACAGGGACTGCGCGGTCGAAGTCCGTGTTCTGTTTGGGTCTTTAGTCCTTAGCCGGCTTTAAGGAGTCAAAAGCTTCAACGTCAAATTAAAGGCCGCGGTACATTGCATGCGAGAGTGCGATGCGCGACTAGTGCGAGACTCGCATCAGTTGTCAAATCGGTAATGTACATTGCTGCGTTATGCGAGTGCGATGCGAGACAATTTCGGAAAATTGAAAAATCTCGCATCCGAGGTGCGTGCGTGTGGTAGAGCTGTCATTTACAGTTTGTGATTTGAGCGGTTTGGGTAAAATTTTTTAAAATGAATTAAGTTTTTTTTTTTATTTATTTTTATAGTGAATTGCAAAGAATTTTTTGGAAATTTAAAGACATTTCGAATTGGTGAAAATAAAACGCCGCCCAGTTAATGTACTTTGGATTGCGATGAAGTATGCGAGCGAGATCTCGTGCGAGTCTCGCACTAGTCGCGCATCGCAGTCTCGCATGCAATGTACCCCGGCCTTAAAGGCAAAGCGGGTGGTAGCAGGATAGTACTACCATAGACAAATTATACATAGATGTCCATTCCTTTACAAAAAATTCTTCCTATGGAAAGTGGTCTCGAGAAATTCTTTCAAATGAACCTAAACTACCTAACATGTGTGTGTGAGTTCATGTCTCTCTTCAGAGTTGCGGCTGATGATCGTAAAAAGACGAAGCCTCTCTCTTCAACACGATGTTGTCTGAATTCTACAATAATAATTTTGCTTTACCGAAATTTAAGAAATGTTTTATTGCCCTGAAATTATGTGTTCGAAGGAAGAAACATATGCGGGAGATAGTTTTATCAATCTTCCATTTACAGTTTTTCCGTACTAAAACTAGAATAAAATATTGAAGAATTTTTTGTCTATGCAAAGAACAATCATTCTCTGTATTGTACCACACAGGAAAACGTTTAATACATAATTTGCATATTTCATTAATTAAATTAATTTCTGAACTTTTTTCAGAAAAAAAATCATCAAAAATTATAAGTTGTTCCTTGCATAAATCAATAAATATTTTTGTGGGTGCTTTTAGATTGCCGAAATCAGAATTTTCATTATAATTTTTTAAGTGCAAAAGCCACTCTGAACTGCGGTGTTAATGGTGTTAATGAACCATCGTGAATAATTGTTTCTTTTTCACAAACTTCACAGTTCTTGCAGATACCGCGTTTTAGGCTTTGCTTTATAACAAATCCACAAATATGTATATACTAATGCATTATCGGAGAGAGTGTGCGATGCTTCTTGCAGTATATTGTCAATAACAGTATCATTTGCAGTTACTAAATATTGAAAAGAATTTAAATCATTTGAATCACTAGTATTAGCCGAAATATTACTTTCGTTATGAAATGTTGAAGAATCATCGAGAATAGCGTCCCAATCCATATCAAGCATTTGATCAGTATCTTCCACACAATTTGCGAAAATAGAAGAATTGATAAATTTTACTGATACTACTCGTCCTAACAGGTCGTTAAATTCTGATAATATGGGAGCAGCTTTTTTGTATCAAGAAGATACCACTCGTAGGGGTATCATCCAATCTACCCATTAACAAAATTTTTACTTAATATCTCTACGGGTTTGTGAGCTACGCGCATACAATCGTACCCTTAAGGAAAAATCTTCCAATGGTCTGGGCGCAACTTTATTATTTTTCCGACAGAAGCTCGGAACGCGTTCAATTCTAAGATGCGGTGTAGGTTACTATGTGACTGAAAAACTTGATATGATCATACTCCGGGATGCGGTTGAAAAGGGGTTGAAAAAAGAAAAAACTTAAAAATAGGTGATTATTAAACAAGTCTGTGGAAGTGAAATTATATTCGATATCTGATCAGACCTGAGAGATATGAAAGAATTTCTGAAAAAATAAATACCAAGTTTCAGCTTTTTATCATTATAGGTTCTTAAGATATAAACATCGGAACTTTTTCCTTTTCACCCTCCCCACCCTCACCCTCTACACACACATCCCCGAAAACATTTTTCTCTGCTAGGGTTCTATTGGGCCTACGCTTGTTAAAAAATTTGAGCATCTATCTTATACTGTTCTTGAGATATGAAACGTAATTTTTTTGAAAATTTCTTATCCCCCCCATTCCGTGTGTCACCACCCTCTTAAAAAAATTTACTTTAAGCAATCTTTGTTTGTCGACCTTTCTACTCAAACCGAATTTCATTTTTCTGGTGCAATTGGTTCGTGAGATATCATAATCTAAAGTTTTTACAAAATTTCAGGGTAGGAATTTTTTTTTGAAATTTCAGGTCGATCACAATACTTTATTATTAAAAAATAATAAATTAAAAAAACCCACATTCCGTGTGATCGCAGCCAACATTCATAATCGAATGAGCTAGTACACTTCAGGACTTCAGCGCACAATGCATAATAACCCTGAAGGGGGATTTCCATTTTCGTCGCAATTCTGCGTTTGCGTCATACGTCGAACATTGTTCAGCTTTTTTCTGTGCCGCAAAATTAAATTTCTATGACTTTTCTGTCAGACGCATAAAATGCGACGACAATGGAAATCCCCCTTAAAGCTTCAAAAACAGCTCCGATTCACAACACGATCGCATTCGTTTTCTCATAGCGAACTGCATCGAGAGAGAGAGTTCGTATACGTGAACAAATGTCGATAATTTCCTTAGTGTTGGTAAGATTAGGCCGGCATTAGGTGTTAGGCCCAAAAAAAATGTACCCGAATTCTTAGCATGGAATGGACATCTATATGTGTAATTTGTCTATGGTACTACTGCCACAGTAGGCAAACCACGAAAGCGGTGGGAAGAGAACAAAGTCATCGCAAAAAATCGGCCAATGGGTAGAAGTATGGAAGCGTTTTAGACGGAATATGTTGGTTTCTAGATCTCAGCAACCGCTCATGTTATGATAGGAAACTGAAACTTGGAATTTCTACAAAGCTTCGATAGTGGACCCATTTGCAAAAAAATGCATATATGGGTGAAAGGCTGTGTCCGAAACGCGAGAAAGCCGAGGTCGAGTCATTCTAAAATCCTTATCTACTAAACCGTTAATGGCACTAAATTAAAACTTAACAAATATCTGAAGTTATACTAGGAGAATAGATTGAATTCAAATTGTTGAGTGGGGCCAGTGGCGTACAGTGATGGGAGGGGGGGGGGGGGGAGGGTGAAAAGCTTTAAATTACGATATTTCACAAACCAATTGCTCTAGAAACATTAAATTTGGTTGAGTGTAAAGGTAGACAAATAAAGATTGCTCAAAGTAAAATTTTTTAATGCAGTGGATCCTAGAAGTGGAGGGGATAAGAATTTTTAAAAAAAATCGCGTTTCTTATCTCAGGAACAGTGTAAGAATTTTTACCAGAAGTAGGCCAAATAGAACCCTAGTAGAGAAATTTTTTTGGGAGTGTTGGTGTAGAGGATGGTGGGGGAGGGTGAAAAGGAAAAAGTTTCGATGTTTATATCTTAAGAGCCTATAATGATATAAGGTTGAAACTCTGTGAGTAGTATGATACAGGGGTGGGGGGGGGGGTGTGTTTTTCCGAACTATAGAACGGCTTATTCTAGAAAGTTGAAACTCGGTGTGTAAATGAAGAAAAGTAATTTTGATTAAAAAAAATTCGAATATCCATTGGAGAAGGGGGCAAAAAAAAATGATCAGTGAAAATAGAATGCATATATTTTCACTATTTTTGTCATATCTTCTAGACCTTCCCTAATATTGAATTCAAATTCAAATTCTTTATTTAATTCCTTAATAATAACAATATGGTTGCGCTTATTATAAATTATTTGGTGATCAGGATAATTCCTTTGCATCCATGGAGCTCGTATAAAATTATATTGAAGTGTAAATAGTCTACTTACATTATGTGTGAGAATAAAGTTAACACAAGGAAAAGGAATTACCAAAAACCTTGTATGGAAAAAATAACATAAGAAATAAAAATGAAATAAAAATAAAAATAAAAGTATAGCTTAATCTAGAACTTGAAGTAAGAACTAGACCTAGGAGGTGCAACAGTTACAGTTTACTACAATTGCGCCTATGTAGAAAGGAGAGAGAGAATCAGCGGGTTGTCTGACGAATCGCATTTATTTTTAAAATATAACTCGTATTTGGTGATAGCGTCCTAAACTAGCGGAAGGTCTGCTGATTGTGCAGTAGGCGAGTTGAATAATGCCAGGGCTTATTCCGGATGATCTTGAGGCACTCCTTCAGGGTAATTTGCATTTGTTTTTTGTGAGTATTAGAACAGCAGTTCCAAACCGGTGCGCCATACAGAAGCAGGGGACGCATGACTGACTTGTAAATTAGCAGTTTGTTTTCGGTGGAAAGAAAGATGGGATTTCCTGTTAATAAGAGGGTATAGTATTCGAATACTCTTCATTGTTTTGGATATTGCTTTGATAAAATGGTATTGGAACGTAAGTTTCTTATCTAGGTGTATTCCTAAATATTTGATATTTTGTGACCAAGTTATGGAGTCACCAAGAATATTTATACTGGGGCTAGGGAGATATCTTGCGGCTCGTTTCCTGGTAAAAAAGATGGCGTTTGTCTTGGAGGTATTTATTTTGATTTTCCATTTCGTAAAATACAGTTCTATTTCTGTTAATTGACTTTAAAGGGTATTTATGATTAGGTTTGGGTCACCATTCATAGATAGCCAGGTCGTCCGCGTAGGCTGCTATTTCGCAGTCCGGGTTGGTTGGTGGATCAGAGCAGAAAATATTATACAATAGCAGACTAAGAGCTGATCCCTGAGGGACTCCCGGAGGAATAGGTCGACTCGCTGAAAGGGTGGACAATATTCTTGTTTGGAATTGTCTGTCGTGGAGAAAGGATTGTATAATCTTGATCAGATATATAGGGAATGAGAGTTGGATTAGTTTGAATAACAGAGCATTGTGCCATACCGAATCAAAAGCTTTTTCAATATCAAGAGTAATCGTCTCTACCGATTCTTTGTTTTTCACCGATTTTTCGATAAAGCTTGTTACTCTTGATAATTGATGATTGGTGGAGCAGCCTTGGCGGAATCCAAGTTGGTAGTTGGGTAAAATACTATTTGATGTAGTATGAGTAAGCATGCGGGTTAGTTAAATTTTTTCCAAGATCTTGGCTATAGAAGATAGCAGGCTAATAGGTCTATAATTAGATAGAATTGATGCATCCTTGCCAGGTTTTTGTATAGGTATAATTATAGCTTTTTTCCATTTATCCGGAGAGTAGCCTAGTTTCAAACAACTATTAAATATAGCGTTCAAGAATACTAATCCTTTTCTGGGAAGGTGTTTTAAAAGGATATTTGGAACATGATCTATACCTGGGCTTTTCCTATTTTTCATTCTTCGTAGAATAGCTTTGATCTCTTTAGGCTTACATAGGTTAGATGCGTCTAGTTTGGATGAAAGAGTTTCGAATTTTTGCAGGGTCGTACTCACTAGGTTGGAAGTAGTTAAGTCACTGAGATTTTGAGTGATTCGATGTGCAGATTCAAAGCTATTCGCCAAGAGTTCGGCTTTGTCTTCGGTTGACACCGCCTTGCCATTATTATATTGAAGATCAGGTATACCGGTCCTTCTCCTTTTAAATATTTTATTAAGGTTCCAAAGTTTTTTGGAACCTTTGTCGAGTTGGAGTAGCATATTGTTCCAGCTATTATTCTTCAGTAATTTAATTTCATTATGGATTTGCCTTTGTAGTTGGTTAATTTCGAACTTTAGACGGCTGTCGCGTGTCCGTTGCCATTGCCGACAACATATTTTTCGAAGTAATCAAATCTGTTATTTTGGGACTTAGCTTAGGAGTATTTCCTTTTATTGTGATTTTAGGAGCGCATTTATTGCCTACATATAGAACTAAATTGGTAAACAGATGTATCATACGATCTACTTTTGGACGGTTCATTTCCTATCCCAATCCATCGAGGTTTAGTAATTGTGACAGAATACGGTGGAATTTGTTCCCATTGGTCTTGTTATAGTTAGTAATTTTTAAAGCTTCACTGTTATTAATTTCGCCACCTAGAATGGAGAAGGACACTGGCAGATGAGGTGAGGAGAGATCGTTCAGTGTGGTGGCTTGACTCATAGTCACCCCTATCCTGATTATAAGATCTAAAGTTGACCCACGGCAGGTGGGTGAATAGTAAGTGGGTGCATTCGGTGGTTCTAAGATGCAGTTGCTTCGATTCAGGATATCAAATAAAATTCTGCCAGCCTTATTGGATCGGGAGCAATTCTAGTGGCTATGTTTGGAGTTAAAGTTACCGGCTAGAATAAGCTTGGGTTTATTTGTTTATTTATTTATTTATCATAACTTATAACTTAAATTAAACTAATTTAAAACAATACAATTTGACTTATTTTAACTATTTTAGTATAACTTAGGTAGAGGCACTGGTTGGTTAAACAGGATGAGGATGAGCTGATAACATCGAACGAAGTTTCAGTTTGTATGTCGGCTTACTTATTGCAGGTGTGAAGTGTACGCTGAAATTCTTAAACGTTCTACAGCATCTATTTATGGGTTCGTTTTGACCGTAATCAGTACGGTGGGGATATTCCTTAAGAGGTTTTGAATGTCTCGTCAGCCTGACAGTGTCATTAAGTCTAATTTTATTTGTAAGGTGATCAACCTTAATATCATCATTCATGACATCTAAGGTGAAACAGGATGTTAGCATAGTTCTTCTAGAGCTGAGTGGTAGAAGATTCAACAATTGTAGCCTAACTGAATAGTGTGGAAGGTTAACAAAGTCTCTAGGGTCATACAAGTCCCTCAGAACAAAAAGAAGAAATTGCTTCTGGATTGACTTTATTCTGGTGCTATAAATCTGGTAAAAGGGATCCCAAATGGGACATGCATATTCCAGGAGAGGGCGAACCAGGAAGCAGAATAATGATTTAGTGACCCATACATTTCTGAACTCTTCAGCCCTTCTTTTAATGAAACCTAAAAGTTTGTTGGCCTTGGAGATTATTCTGTTGTAGTGAGATTTAAAGCATAGTTTATTGTCAAGTAGAACGCCGAGGTCTTCAATATGCTCCACTCGATCTAAACCATTTCCACTTAGGGTACAGTTATGGTGGTAGGTGGATTCTTTACGTGAGAAGCTTATCACGTGACATTTACCGACATTAAGCTTTAATTTGTTTTGACTGCACCATCCATCTAGCGCCAAGAGCTTGGATTGCAGGAATACAGCATCTGCCGGGGAGCTAATGGAATGATATATTTTCAGATCATCGGCGTATAAAAGATGTGAAACACTTTCCAATACTTCTGATAGATCTGAAATGAAGATGTTGAACAAAAGAGGTCCTAAGTGACTTCCTTGGGGTACACCAGAAGACACTGATATTTCTTTGGAAATTAAGCCTTGGAACTTAACACATTGAATTCTATTACTGAGATATGACTTAAGCCAGTCAAGTAAAGGTCCTGTTATACCGATCTTTTGTAACTTAAAGATAAGAGTATTGTGGTCTACTTGGTCAAAGGCTTTGCTGAAATCAGTGTATATTGCGTCGATTTGGCGCCCATTTTCCAGGGTGCAGAGTGTATCTGATACAAGAATCATTAGGTTAGTCGTGGTTGAGTGCCCTTTTCTAAAACCGTGCTGTTGGTCAATAAGAATGGGGTTGATAATATTGGTGAGTTTATCGCACATAATTTTTTCAAATAGTTTCGGTATGGCTAATAGTATTGCAATACCTCGGTAGTTCTCTACGTTTCGTTTGTCGCCATTCTTGTGAATTGGCGTGAGATGCGACGATTTCCAGACTGAAGGAAAATTCCCTAATGACAGTGACTTGTTGAATAGAAAGTGTAGAGGTTTTGAAAGATGAATGGCACACTTTGATAAAAATAGGGGAGGAATGAGATTCGGGCCAGAACCTTTTTTGACGTCAATACTTGTAAGGGCATCAAGCACCTCCTCTGCGGGCAATGAAATATTGTCAGCAATTGAAGGGGTCGAGTTGTCAGGTTCGCTAAAGGTTGATTCCGACAGGGGACTAAAAACTTCTCGGAAACGGTCGGCAAACATCGGCAAACATCGCAGATATCACGCCTGCAGGATGTGTGCTTGAGTCCATTGGTCATGGTTACGGGGTAGCCTGAACTTTTACGTTTTGTATTCACAAAATCAAAAAAACTTTTTGGATCGGTAATAATATCCTCGCCAATTTTGTTTAAGACTCATACGCTGCTCGGGACTTAGAAGCGAATTCCGATGCCAGCTTGTCATATATTGTCTGAAGATCAGGAGCAGTCGTATCCGTTTTCTTAAGTTTTTTGAAGAACTTATTTCTTTGGTTCCGCAGTGATCTGAGATTTTTATCCAGCCACGGTTCTGATACTTTATCCTTCAGCTTGATTACAGGAACATAGTTGATGACAATTTTGAAAATCACATCGTAAAACGATGATATAGCATTGTCCAGATTATTAGATGAAAAAAGGAATGTCCAGTCTATCGAAGATAGTTCATTATTAATACTAATGAAATCGGCATTACGGAAGTCAAATACAACATTATTGTTGTAAGAGTTAACAACATTCATATCGTCACATGGTAGGTCTACTATGATGGCAGAGTGATGTTGGGTATTTGAGAAAAGATTCTCAGCGTCAGATGCAGGGCTAACAATCACTTCATCATATGCGTCTGTAATGATCATATCAAGCCATCTCCCGTTTCTATTCGGAAAATTCACTACCTGATGTATATCATTACTATACATCGTGTCTATGATAGTGGTGTCAATAACAGACGTAAGATTCCCAGGTATGATGGTGTTATCAGAATGATTAGTGACGAAAGAAATGCTTGAGCGATTAAAGTCGCCAAGGAAAAAAGATTATCGTTTTCATCTAAGGAGCAATTGACACCATGTAAAATATCCAGAATGTCATGGTATTTCTGGTCTTCTGAATTAGGAGGGATATAAGCAACACCAATGTTAATGTATTTATTGACCAACTTGATTCTGATAAACTTATGTTCGAAAAGCAGTGAAGGGTTTGTGCTTACTATCTCGCTGGATAAAGATCTGTGAACTGCAATAAGGACACCCCCTCCTAATGATAGACCAGAAGCGCTATAATTCCTATCATTTCTGTAAATGGTCCAGTTGTTGTCCAGTATTTCTTCATCTTTAAAGGAGTCGTTAAGCCATGTTTCAGTTATAACTAAAACGTTGAAGTGACATGATTTAGCGTCAATAAAAAGATTATTTACTTTGCCCCTGATGCCACCGCCGTTGTGATAGTATAATCGTAGGTTATTTCTAGAGCTAACGTCCACGTTAGGAACGAAAAAACCTATTGTGATCTTCGCGGCGTTTCTGCATATTAGAAATATGCATCGATGAAACATGGGAGCCGAACGTAGCGAAATATTTTTAGACTTGGTCGGGCGTTAGGTTGAATTGTTCGTGGAATCGAATGTAGAACACTCGTAAAGCTTCTAGATCCGTTGGAAGCCCTTCTTGCTGAATGGATAGTATCAGACTGGTTTTGGTTTTTCCATTAATACAGGTTGAGTCAGATTTATTGTGCATGTAAGCAAGATACAGCCGCAAATTGTCAAATACTCTATGTTCTCCCAACCGCGATAAAAGATATCTATTCTCTTCGGATTTCACCGAATTTATTGAGTGCTTTACGACAGGGGGGAGAAGTGGGTCAAGGATAGGGCGGTTATTATTACCAGCAATATCAACGCTTGGAGAAACGCAAGAACGCATATCAGTGTTGTCATGATTATGAGTTTGTGATGTGGTGTGTACTGAAGACGAAGGGTAGGGGTTAATTGTTTCGCCGCGAATGAAATTTTTGTAAGGATTAGGAACTGAGCTTCAGATCATCCTGAAAATAGCTTAAGGTAGTAGAATATAGATTGGAACCGGGAAAATCCGCTACCGTAATTTGTAGGCCAGTATCAGCCAAATTTAATTGATAAATTTTCAATTACCTTGGTTGATGTGGAAGGGAGGAGAACAATGATTTTTAATTCCATTTTAACTAAAACCGCAACGCCTCCACCCGTCCGGTTCTCTCTGTCCTTCCTAAATACGCGATATTTGGCGTTAAATAATTTATCAGAGGGCTTGAGCCATGTCTCTGTTATTAGAAGAAGATCTATGTCGTTAAGAGTTTGTTGTTCTTTCCGGTGTCAGTGGAGTGAAGCTCCAATACGAAATTGCCTCAGCAATTCCACCTGCTGTCAGGGTGTTTCGGAAGTTGGCTAGAATACACCTTCTGAAGAGTCTTCTGCATTTCGATGACGAAACAGCTCCTTCGGACCTAGTCCAACACAAAATCTTATGATAAACTGGCCTCTCCAGTGAAAGTTCTTTCCAAAATTCGTCAAGTACTACGGTCAATCAACAGTCGGGGATTTCGTATTGGAGCTTCACTCCACTGACACCGGAAAGAACAACAAACTCTTAACATTTAATAGCTTCAATGGTAGCATGACCATGAAAAACTAGTAACATAAAAGTATTGGTAAAAATAAGTTTTGCGTTGGACCCACTGGGCCCCGGACTTAACAACAGATTTTCAAGATTCATAGCCATATGGTTATCCAAGGTTACAACCATTTCATAGCCATATACGTCCCACCTTTAGTATAAGGTAGATGTCCGGCGAGTTCCCGATTACATTATTCGTGGAAATGAATTTGGATTACGATGTGGCTATATAGAATTTGCCTCAGCAATTCCACCAGCTGTCAGGGTGTTTCGGAAGTTGGCTAGAATACACCCTCTGAAGAGTCTTCTGCATTCCGATGACGAAACAGCTCCTTCGGACCTAGTCCAACATAAAATCTTATGATAAACTGGCCTCTCCAGTGAAAGTTCTTTCCAAAATTCGTCAAGTACTACGGTCAATCAACAGTCGGGGATTTCGTATTGGAGCTTCACTCCACTGACACCGGAAAGAACAACAAACTCTTAACATTTAATAGCTTCAATGGTAGCATGACCATGAAAAACTAGTAACATAAAAGATCTATGTCGTTGCGCTCGATGTAATCAAAAGCTTCGATTGTTTTTTTTCTCAGGCTTTGAGCGATCTATAGTAGACACTTAAGGCTGCCTGGATTAGCCATAGAGAAATTTGCTGGCTAGTTCGACGAGTACCTGATATTGTTCTTGTTTGTTTTGACAGCTTGCTAGTTTGGAAATAAGTTCTGTGGAGAGCTGTATTAGTTGCTCAGTAGTAAAAAGACCGTTGCTGTTATTATTGCTGCTGGGGTTTGGTGCGTGCACATCACGTCATAGCATTCGACTGTAAGATTGCGAGCCACTGATAGTTGAGCTCATCAAAAGTGGTGGTGCTGGATATCGTCTCGTAAGCGTAGGAAATTCTTCTGCAGAGTTTGGGTTAGGATTCTTGTTGATTGTTGGGTGTTTTCGTTGGTTGACACGATCGTTGGTGCTATTTGATTTATTGAGTTTCGCCCTTATGTTATCCTTAATTTAGATGTATTCTTGGCGTTTCGGGCAAGACCTGTCAGAAGAAAGGTGTTTGCCAGAGCAGTTAGCGCATTTTATATCGTCGTCGTTGGTTTTAGTGCAGGTGGAGTGATGGTGATTTTCACTGCAAATCATGCAACATGCAGTCAAGTGGCAGTTCGAGGAGCCGTGGCCATACATTTGGCAATTACGACATTGCGTTGGGCCTAATCGTTTCCGCGTGTAGAAGTTTCATTGAACCATAGTGTTTATTACAGATTTAATTTGTCGCAGATCAGCTAATTTGATAGAGCCATGCTCAAAATAAATTATGTTGATCGTCATATTTCTTATTATACAAGTGAAAAGTTTTGATGTCGTTACAGATAACATTGATTTTTTTAAGGAGTTCCTTCAACAATTCGGGCTGCATTTGGTGGAGACCAGAGAGAGCAATTTTGATTAGCCGTTTATCGTTACGGCTGTGCGTAAAAAACTTGACTTTTTTAGAGATTAAGTATTCTTCTGTTTTAGTGAAGTCTTCGATTAAGCAAAGAAATAATTTTTTTCGCAGTAGATGTGTTTTTAACATCAAAATCCGTTATTTGAATTGTTTTTAGTATAACGTGAATAGTTTCACGATCCAGTTTAGGAAAATGTATTGCTGGTACCTTTATTTTTGGTGTATTCCCAGATGATGCGTTACCTTCGTTGTCTTCGAGTAGATCAGCTAGGGGCTGGAATCCGTTTCTTGGGGTTCCTTCCGTGGAGGAGGTAGTTGCTACTGACAATTTTAGCATCTTGATTTTGTTTCTCAGAAGAGTTTCCGGGGGGTCATCCCGACCCCTTTTGGAGATTGCACTGAGTAAGGAGCTTATCTTGCAATAGTTCTACTTCGCGTAATTCGTTTAACCGAAATTGATACAAAGTACTTAGAAAAAAAACTGTTTTAAAAACTGTTTTAAAATTTTAACTGTTGCTGTTTTGCGCACAGTGAATAAAAAGCAAGTCTGGATGCTTGGAAACCCTACGCGAGGTAGAAAGTTTAAACTCGGTGTGTAAATGAAGATCAACTAGAAACGTAATTTTGATTAAAAAGAATCGAATATCCATTGGTGTTCGGAAGAAGGGCAAAAAAACATGATCAGTGAAAATGGGATGCATATATTTTCACGATTTTCGTCATATTTTCTAGGCCTTCCCCAAAATTGAATTCATTTTTTTTTCATGCATTCTTCATATGAATACCTAGGAAATGTTTTAAAATTTTCTTGAAATTCGACTCATATGTTATTTATGGCAGCGCCGTAAGTATTCTAGCGCGACCCTATTCGAACCGCTTCTTGAACGTTTTTTTATTATTGTATTATTTAAGATATTATAATAATAAAAGAAAACTATACATGTTTGGATATCTCATTAGTCTTTATAAGTAGGTACTCTGGTACGCGCTCCTGAGCTATTTGTGCCAACGAAGCTTTTTTGGAGTTTTTGGTCATAGCTGAACAAAAAATAATAAAAAGGCTTTTTGTATCTGTGGCTCCATTTTTTGCGTTATATACTTTTCGGGCCTGAATAATTTCTTTTTATATAATTTTTTGCAAATGGATCCACAATCAAAAATCAACATAACTTCAATTTCGATTTGTAAGAGGTTGTTGATGCTCCCTCCGCCTTTCCTCCATCTTATTAGTAGCCTCCAAAAAGTCGACCCACTTAAAAAATTTCAATTCAATAGTTCAATCGGTTTGTGAGAAACTCGCCTTCAAACACGTATGGCGAGAAATTTTGAGGTCTAGTAGTCCTTGAACGAAAATATAAAATATCAGGTTGAAAGGGAATCGTTCGTATTGAAGAAAGCTTTCTAGTACGAAACAGTAACCACCTCACCCTTCCCCCAAAGTCCCTTCCATTGCCCACAAGTAGCGGATCAGACAATGTTAAAGAGTTGTCTCTCTATTAGTACTTACTCTATGAGCATACATACATAGTTGCATACATACATACTGACATCGGTTGCGATCGGTCGAGTTTAATAGGAACAAGAAGAAGCATAAGACTAGCAATCGTAGTCATATTGTTGGCTCAGACGTGTCTTCTGATGCAACCCTCAAAGTTATTCCCAATATGAAATAGTTGCATATTTCGCGCTTTCATGTGGAAACAACGGAATTAATGCTAAAAGAATATGTCGCGAAGAAGCTTGGTGTTCAACCTGACGTTGTAGTATGCGGTAGGTTTACCAAGCGCGATGTGGATCTTACAGCTCTTCGCTTCGTAAGCTTCAAACTTATAGTTCCATCTTTATATTCCGAGAAGATTTTGGATTCTGTGTTTTGGCCGGTTTCTGTACGCGTAAAGCGCTTTGTATATCGCTCAAAAAACGTAGAGGCGGGATCCATTCCAACCGCGCTGTAGCTTATGGGAGTGGATGCACTTTTTCCTGTTTTTACCACAATGCTAGCGGAATGAGGACAAAAACCCAGAAATTCTTCAAATTTTCTTCGGGCCATGACTATGACATTATTGCCATCACTGAGACATGGCTACATGATCATATTTATTCTTCTGAACTGTTCGACAGTTTTTATTACGTATATCGGAAAAATCGTGCGAATTTCGGGTGTCATCAAAGAGGAGGTGGTGTTTTACTGGCAATAAATTCGAAGCTCTCGAGTAAGGAAATTGTGCTGCCATCCTTGAAAGTGAATCAAGTCGAAATCGATCAACTCTGTGTTCTAGTGCGATTGGACCCTTCAAATGAAATTTATTTCATCCTCAGCTACATTCCTCCCAGTAGCTCCTTCGAAGTATATATGCTGCACTATGAAAATATAAATTTCATTGCCGGGAGCTTAACTGATGAACAGCGCATTTGTGTGTTTGGTGACTTCAACCTTGGTAACGTTTCTTGGACATGGTGTCCTGATAGCCAAATGTTCATCCCAACTCATGCTAAAACCGATATTGAGACTTACTTTCTTGATTAAATTTTTTATTTAGATTTAGTGCAAATCATTCATGTTGTAAATTCATTAGGACGTATTTTAGACCTAGTTTTTCTTGACAAAAATATTAAAGTAGTGAATGTTGGTGAAGCAGTTTTTAACCTTTTAAGTAATTCAATTCATCGTAAAGCAATTGTAATTCATTTTCCATTTTATTGTTTCGATTCTAAAAATAATTCTAATAACTAAAAACTAATAACTGTAGTGAATTACTGTATAGTTTTGCTGAAGCAAATTTTTGTGATATCAATAACTACTTCTCCTCAATTGATTGGGTTTAGATCTTATTGCTGCTTATACTAAATTTAATTGTGTTGTTAATGACTGTATTGCGCTAATTGTTCCTAAAAGAATCAACAAGAGTAACAAGCTTCCCTGGCATAACGCGCGTCTTTCGAAACTTAAGAACGCGAGAAATAAAGCTCATGAAAAATTCAAGGATACGAAGTCGATAGTGGATCTTGAACGGTTTATGGGCTTACGCAGGGATTACGATTATTTAAACAAGTTCCTCTATAAACAATATTTACTGTCTACGGAGTCTAGAATAAAAACTGATAGTAAATTCTTTTGTACTTTTCTAAACTCAAAGAAAAAATATTCGTCCCTCCCTTCTGTGATGGAATTCAGTGGGTGCTCCTCCATTGACTTATCATTATCTTGTGAGGCCTTGGAGTGAATACCATATTTCGACTTCAAAAAGTCAAAATATTCGAAGGGAGAGGTAAGGTATGGGAAACAATGGGCCAATTCCGTCGAATTGGTGGCTGACGTTCGAGCTGGAGCGACGCGCTTGATGGCGGCCGGGACTAGCTGCGCTCTGGTGTTGTAGCCCCACGTCGGGCGCCATTTTTTTGTGAACGGTTGCCTTGGAGTGAATATTTCGACTTGAAAAAGTCAAAATATTAGAAGGGAAAGGTAAGGTATAGGAAAAAATGGGTCAATTCCTCCTACGTCCGAATTGGAGGCTGAAGTAGAACGGAAGAGACACGCTTGCTGGCGGCCGGGACTAGCTACGGCAGTGTGGGGGGGTTCTTGTTCTTACTTCAGACCATAGACCCTAGGCCTGGACAACAAAAAATTGGATTATTGGATTATTCTCCCAATAGGTCGTGAAGGACCAAGAAGCGTTGGATGGCGCGACTTCGTGACTTGTCAGGGTGCTCTGGTGTTGTAGCGCCCTGTCTGCCCACCCTTCCTCAGCCACGACTTTCCTAAAAATGTTCGCGTCGTGGCTCCATATAGAGGTTCAGGGTCAGGAAAACTTACTCGCGAGGGTTCATTATACTATGGCTCTCCTAACCTTCAAACATTTTCAATATTAAAGACCCAAGTTAATTGTCGAGGAAAAAAAATTAAAACTGAGAAAAAACTTTACAACAAAAAAAAAACAGAAAAATTCTATGTAAAAAAAATTAACGAAATTTTTAACTCACCCCGTATATATTCTTTCTTCTGCTTTATTTAAAATTAATTAACTTATTTTTACTTTTATTTAAAATATCCGTCCATGTCTTGTCATGCCAGTTGTTTTTTTTTTATAATTTTATTAATATATATTTATTCTTTATTATTCGATTTTAAATCTCAAGATCTCCGGGGAAATCAAGAATAAAAAAAACCGATTCGAAACGGCGACAGCGGAGGCTGCGACGCAATCAACGGAAGAACCCACACGCTCGGGCTTCGACGATCATGGAAATTTTACCACTCTGTACCCGGGAAAAAGAAAACTATTTACAATGGTCTCGTTAAATGCTAGCGAATTTTACAGGTGTTCGGTTCGGTTCATCGACGATCTCTTTGAGCCATTTCTGTAGTGTTGTGCCCAGCACAAATTCCATGTTTGAATTTACTCTCGGCAATCATTAATTTAAGCCAGACCAGTCGTTCCGCCCCTGACGCATCAAAATTATTTTCATTCACTTAAATTCCTAAATAACAACAACCTACCAGCTCGACCATAAACAGATCATATTACAATTCTCGGCCGAGGTACTACATTATGACGCAGCTCAGGGAATCCCAACTGCTGAGTCATAACAAGTGGCGTGCCACAGGTACTGGGAATGGCCGAGCTGATACTTCGTTTGTTTTCTTTTTCTTTTTTTTTAATCACATTATATTTTTCTTGATTTACGCGATCAAACTGCAAGTGTACAAAATTGTCGCGACCGGCAAATGAGCGCATTGCACTTTCAGTGAAATGCACCATTTGTGGGTCGTTTAAACTGCCGATTGTTTGAATCGACAAATTCTCAACTTCTCGGACTTTGCCATGGGTTCAACGACTGGCCCAATTACGGTTAGCATAATTAGCAATAATTTAGTATATAATTTTTTTCGATGTTAGTATTAAGCCTCAGTAATTTTTAAAACACCAAAAGCGATACACGAATACACAAGTTTCTTTCAAAGCAGCCGATTTTTATTTTATCTTCCAGGTACAAAAATAATAATTAAAACTGTTCTATTTTCAGCAAAAATTCCCAAAGGTAATTTGCGTCTCATATTGAGGCGCCTATACCTTTTTCACGGTTCCACCTGAGGCGTTCTTACGAGCGCCGGAACCAATTTTCAGGTACTACATTAATTATCTGATCATCATTAATTGTTTAACTGGAATATCACAGGGATATTCCAGAATTTCAACATTGGCGCAGCCGGTTTTTATTATTATATTTTTATAAAAGGCATATATATATACACACAGTTATACTTAAGCACTAGTTACAATGACCATCAGCTTCGGTTTTTAACTATTAGCAATTATTGCTAATAGTCGAACCTACAAAAAAAGATTTGGAAGAAAAAAAAAAAAAAATTTTTTTTTGTTTGTTAGTATTTACACTAACAAACCGGCTCTCCATTTCTTTTTCACCGGGAACAACATTTTCTTTTATTGCGAAGAAGAAGATTAGGAAGATTCGCAATTTAAGAAACTGTTTTCTAAACTGTTTTACCTTTTACAGATAAAAATTCTAGAAGACGCATGGTTGTTTTTGTTCTCTTCGTTGCAACCGTGTATTTCTTTCTCTGAAAAAATTGCTGAGCCTAGCATTAACTGCTAGTAATTCGTATTGTGGTATTTAGTATAATTTCTGAAATTGCTGAAAAATCGAAGCAAAATTATTCCAAAGCACCAAAAACATTCAACTTCCAAAAATTAAAACATTTCAAGATACATATTTCCTTTTAAAGACTGAGCCGTTTTCTAGCTGGTAACGAAATACCAGTAGTCTCAATATTAGCACCAGAGACAATAACACCCTTTTAAAAATGTCATCTTATGAAGTAACTAGTGAGTCAGTATCTCCAATATTTTCAATTTCACAATCTCCGAATCAAACGAATATGATACACGAGTACTATTTTACGAGTACAACTAAAACACTCGATAGGGTAATGTGGGAAATCAGGATGACACACCAGACAGCAATAGAAAACATTCTAGGTTTCTCAAGGCGTCTGGGTAGTCTTAGGACGACAGCTTACAAAATTATTGATAACCAATACACTACTGCAGATTCAGTGACCTTACTAGCCGAAATAAACAAGTCGGTAATAAGGACTTTCAAAATGGGTCTTCTAAATCCAGTAGTCCGGCAGTCCATGCTCACTAGCACTGAAAATTCATAAGACAAACTAGTAGAGAAAGCCGTCAGTATTTCGCTGAGGATAGGAGTTGCAATCCCCATAAGCTTTTTAAATGTCAAGGAGCATTGCCTCAAATGGGTTACACTCATCCCAGTTGTTTACAGCATTCAGGCGAAAATTCACAGACCCACCAACACTTTATGGGTAACTCGCCTAACAATCTTCTTCAGACACATCCATTCCTAAACGCCAATCCAAATCACATTACCAAGTTAAAATGTGAATGGTGTGCAAGGCTAGGCCATAAAGAGGATGCTTGTGTTCACAAGAGAAAATTTTTGGAACATTACCAAAAACAATTAGAGGGCCAGCTCGACAAGCAACGCTGCGCTCCGAATAGTAGTAATTATAGTTCAAACCCCGATAACGTTAGTAAAGACACTAACAGTAAATACATAAGTATCAATACGATAAGTTCAGTAAGTAAGAAAACGAAACATCGTAGGAATAAAAAAATGAAAAAAGCCTAGCAGAAGGGAGCCAAACAATCCCCGGGAGAGCACGAACTCAAGCCTGGGTACCAGTTTCCTTCAGCTCTTGCACCTCACCTACCTCTTCATCCGAAAAAATGTATTCGGATGTAAGGTAAATTCAGTTTGTCCAGCGCGGAGACAATTTAATCGTGCGCACAAAAAACGGAAGGGGATGGATTGTACTACAAAATCCACCCTAAATACGTTACCGAAGGACATCTACGAAGATGTATTCATCGAATTCCCCTGTTCCCATGCAAAATCTGGCAAGATTATAGTACAAGTGGACACAGGGGCCGATACAAGTCTTTTACGGGGATCGGCGTTGAAGAACCTTCGGAAGATGAACAAACATGAAACAAGACTGCTGGGTGGAGTATTTGGTGGTTTAGGTAGAACCTTAGGCACCAATTTAATTGGACTTCACCCTAAACTACGTTTCAGGACAAAATGGCATGTGGTAGATGACCTAAATAATATTCCAGCCGATGGAATTTTAGGTTGGGATTTTTTATGGAATCGATCCGTATTAGATATGGCTACCAAAACCCTAACACTCCTGAACGGCGAACGCGAGATAACAGAGAAATTTCCTCTTAAGAGATGGACGCAATTGAATGAGCAAGGCAGAGTCCATTCCATTCAAGCTCGTACACATAAAGTTACGCAGCCGCGAGTACTAGTCTCAAAGGATTTTTTATTAGAGAAATCTCACGAATTCAGTAGGGGTATTCATAACGTTAATACTTTGGCAAAAGTGAAGCCAAATAAACTACGGATACCTACTGTAAACACTCCTGATGATTATCCTATAAATACTGACCGTGTTCCAGTCTTCCATAATTTTAATCGCAAAAAGGCGAAGTCTTCGGTGGGAAACATACGTAACAAAACGTATCTAAAGCCCAAAGCCGAATTAATTAAACATGCCAATACCTTGTCGGACGGTATTCAATAAAAGGTATGTCACCCCGTTCTCCACTCTTGGCAGTGTCCGAGAAAACAAATTCTGATGGATAGAGAAATGGTTAGCTCACATAACTTAAGCAAAGCCACCATGAACTGCGCGTTTCCTCCAAGCCAGCGGCTATCACCACGGTCTCATAGATCCGGTAGATAAGTTCTAAACCTAAATTCGGCACTGGTTTTGTTTTTTCCGAGTTTTATCGAATGTCATTCGATTTAATTTTTTTTTCTTCTTTAATTTAAACTTACACTAACCTCATATTAACCAACAATTTAACACTCACACACACACACACATTAAGAATAAATATGATCAATAATTAACCGTTAAGTTTTTTTTTTCTTTTGGTTTTAAAAAAAAAATTATAAATAAAAAAAAATTTTTAAATAACGTCTGTTAATATTTTGAATAACTAGAAATAAGAAAAAATCGAATTAAAATATTCTGGTCCAAAAACATTTTTACACCGATTATGAAAAGAAAACAAACAACTAAAAAAAATCTGCCAACAATCTGGGCGTAATTTTATTATTTTTCCGGCAGAAGTTAGGAACGCGTTCAATTCTGAAATGCGGTGTAGGCTACTATGTGACTGAAAACCTTATCAAAAAGAACAAGATCATGGAAGTGAAAATCTGATTGGATTTGAGAGATATGGAATAGTTTATGAAAAAGTACACAATCACTTTACACACTTAGGGGTCAATTTTCAGAAAATCTTGAAAACGCTTTCTTGGTATTCATATGGAGAATACATAGAATAAAATTAAATTCATTATTTGGGACGAGGTAGTAGATATGTCGAAAATCGTGGGAAAATATGCATTCTATTTTCACAGATAATTTTTTTTGCCCCCCTTCTGAACGCCAATAAATAAATATTCGTTTTTTTATTCAAAATTATTTTTCTAGTTGATTTAGATATACACACCGAGTTTCAACATTGTAGCTTAAGCCGTTCTATATATAGGAAAAACACCTCCCACTTGTACCACACTACCCTTGGGGGTCGAATTTCAAAAAACCTTGAAAACACTTTCTAGGTATTCATACGAAGAATCCGTAGAATAAAAATGAATTCAATATTTGGAAAGACCTAGTAGATATGACGAAAATCGTGAAAATATATGCATTTTATATATATTATATTTACAAATATTTTTTTTTGCCCCCCCCCCCCTTCTGAACGCCAATGAATATTCAAATTTTTTTTTATCTCAATTACTTTTCTAGTATATTTACATATACACACCGAGTTTCAACATTGTAGCTTAAGCCGTTCCATATATAGGAAAAACACCCCCACTTGTACCACACTACCCTTGGGGGTCGAATTTCAAAAAACCTTGAAAACGCATTCTAGGTATTCTTACGAAGAATCCGTAGAAAAAAAATGAATTCAAAATTTGGAAAGACCTAGTAGATATGACGAAAATCGTGAAAATATATGCATTTTATATTTATTATATATACAAATAATTTTTTTTGCCCCCCTTTTTAAACGCCAATGAATATTCAAATTTTTTTTCACAATTACTTTTCTAGTTGATTTACATATACACACCGAGTTTCAACTTTCTATCATGAACCGTTTAATAGTTAGGAAAAACACCCCCTACCCCCGTAGCATACTACCCCTTAAAAAAAATTTATTTTTCCAACATTTCGCTACTATAGCTCTATCTAAATACGAAGTTTAAGGCTTATATCATTACAGGTTCTCAAGATATAAGCAACGGAACTTTTGCCTTTTCACCCTCCCCCACCCACAACCCAAAACATTTTTCCCTACTAGGGTGTAATTAGCGCTACTTCTGGTAAAAATTCTAAGTATCTATCTTAAAGTGTTCTTGAGATATGAAATGTGTTTGATTTGAAAAATTCTCATCCCCTCCCCTTCTATGCTCCACCTCCCACTTAAAAAATTTTACTTTGATCAATCTTTATTTGTCGACCATTATACCCAAACTAAATTTTATTTTTCTAGAGCAATTGGTTCATGAGATATCGTAATCTTAAGTTTTTCACCCCCCACCGCCATACACAACTTCCCCCACCCAAAATTTTTCTTCATTCTGTTCTCCTAGTATAACTACAAATGTTTGTTAAGTTTGAATGGTGTGCCATTAACGGTTTAGGAGATATGGATTTTAGAATGTGTCTATCTCGCCTTTTTTGGGTTTCGGACGCATTACATTTCCCCCCACTCCCACACCCCTTGATCAATATTGAAAACTTTTCAGCAAATGGGTCTACTATCAGAGCTCTATAGAAATTCCAAGTTTCAGCTTTCTATCATTAGGGGTTACTGAGATCTAGAAACCAAAATTTTCGGTCTAAAACACTTCCCCCTCTTTCCCCCTCACACCCCCACCCCTAAAAATTTGGTCACTTCAAGGAGCCTACCCCGTCTATTCGTTAAAAAAATTTCAATTTAATATCTCAAATCGTTTGGCAGCTACGAGCCTCCAAAAGATCTTGCGTACGGCGTACGGCGGACAGACGGACTGAAAATTTTTATTGCTTTTTTCGCGTCTACTAGTTATGAAACGTGAAAATAAAAATTTTGAGGGTAGCAATTTAAAAATCAATCACAATACTTAATTATTAAAATAATAAAGTAATAAATGTAAAACATAATTTATATAAAAAAATTTTTTTTTAAAGATTACGCATGAAGCTTAGAAATAAATTGGAAAAGAAAGTCAGAAATACATAGAGAAAGAAAGAAATTAATTAGACATGGGAATTTAATAATACAACAAATTATAAATGAAATTAATGTTAAAGTAACAAATAAATATATATTGATGTAGAAAATTTTAAAGCAAAATATGTATAGTAATTAATTAAAAAGTTTAAAGCAAAAGTTAATCAATTTGTAAAAAAAAAAAAATTAATGAAACTAACGTAAAAATATCAATATAAATGAATAACAATTACTAGTAAACTGGCTTAATTTGGCGTCGTATGACAACAGCAACATGAACAATGGGACGATGCTCTTTTCCACATCTAATATAATCAACGGAATTACTTCTTTGAGATGGTGAAGACTACTTTACGAGGGGAGAGACGCCTTTCGGTTTCGCCATACACTATAAAGTGAATAAGGAGATTAGCATTCAGGTGAAACCCAACGAGAAATCTTGAAGCAATGTCGACTGGAAATTTCGAATGTTTTGTTCGGGGAATCCGTCAAAATTAAGCCTCAGTTACATTGGATCCGATCCGATCCGGCAACTTCGGAGGAGAAAATTTTCTAGTCACAATGATTCTGTGCCGACATCCATCAAAGTGACATTATCGAGGTGTAATTGTGATTTTTAGTATGGCGAAGGAGGTGGTGAAATTGAATAATTCACCTCTTGCCGTCGGAACGGATAGAAGTTGAAAGTTGGTCAACTTTACCTATCCGTTTTGTGTCTCGGCTAATTACCGGAATGATTGTGACTAGGCTTTCCGAATTTCCCTTTAAATGTGTGTCGGATGGAGAAACTCAACACTCTCCGTTTTCCGGATCGGATCGGAACCATTGTAACTGAGGCTTTAATTAGATCCTCACTCAGCTACGTTTATTTGCAGTAGCGAAAACATCATCCAGAGATAAATGCCTCGGGAAAAAAAAAAAAAAAAAAACATACTACATGCTACAAGACAGTGCAACTTCCGTCAACGACTACACGAAGATGCTGCATTTCCGTCAACGACTACACGAATACACTGCAACTTCCGTCAACGACTACAAGAGGTTACACAGTCCACCTCCGTCACGACCACACGAGGTAACAACAGCCTCCGAAAAAACACGAAGTCACTGCTGTTTCCGGTCCGGTGTCATCCTTCGCAGCTTCTCATGCGACTTTAAAGCAACTTCCGATAAACTGAAACTGATGTTTACAATGCGGTGTCACTGCTACCAACTTCCGATGTAAGACGCCATTGCAGGAGAACACTGCGGCCAAGTCACAGGCATCCCGAACATCAATGCGTACAATCATCTCGCGACCCGTGGTTACATCACGACCTGTATTTAGCAGTGAAAGTATTCATCTCGAACTCGACTCTCCCCCATGTACCAGCGCACCCAATCCAGCCAAACCATCAGAACCACCAACGATCATCAGGATTCCATGTGGAACGATTCTATTAACGAACCGTTTTGGCAACCTTTAGGCGCCAATTCGGTTCCATAGGAAAGGGAAACATTGTCTGTATGCGGGATTGGTGATGCAAGTTGTAACAGGCTTTAAGTTCTTGAACCATTCCACTACTGGTTCGTAAGTACCCAAGTGAGAGCTGGGCATGCCCTGACTTAGCGGGCGTGTCGACAGACAGTTGGGATTAATACTTGCGAAACATTTGTGAGTTTGGTGATAGAAAATATCGCCGAAACTAGGAAAAGTACCCTAAATCCTTATCCTTCCTTTTAGAGTACCTTCTAAGGTAAAATTTTTTTTTTTTTTTTAAATAATGTAGAGATTTTTTTTGTAACTTACATTTTTTTTGATAAGTTTTAGGACAAATTTCTAACTTAGATTTGTTTTTGCTCTTGTATTTTGATTTCTTTTGATTTGCTATTTTCCCTAATTTTTTTTTAGTTGCAATCTTAACGCGGTCCCGATTTTCCCGATGGGTCGTGAAAGGCAGAGATCGGCTTCACGATTTGCTCTGCAATTGAGGGAAGGGGAAAGGAATGGATACGTGAGGGTTCATTTTTTTTTAATTTAAACAACGCAGACACACATACAATCATTTCATTCATTCAATTCATCATTAATTTTTTTTATTCATGCATTCGTACAAACATTCATTTACACTCAATCGTCAACAATCATCAACAATCACTTGTTTCAATCACTAGTTCATTCGTATTGTAAAGTTTAATGTTTTATTTATTTATTTATTTTTTTTATAAAAGGCATATAAATATACACAGTTATACTTAAGCACTAGTTACAAAGACCATCAGCTTAGTTTAATGTTTTTTATAACTTTACATTTGTAATTATTTAAAAAAAAATTATATTATTTAATACATATTATATTTAGATTTAGATTTATATTTATAATTTATTGAAATTATATTAGTTAATTTAGAGTCAATACAATAATAGAACATTGAACATTGAAAATTAAGATGTTACTAATGAAAAATATTTTGTATAACTGACTTTTTAAATTTAATTTTTTTAATTTACATTTTTGTGTATACTTTGTTTATATTTTAGTATTAAGCGTTTTTATGTAAAGTGAAATGTATTTTTGAAATTTTATGTGTGTGTTGTGTATTGTGTAACTACGCCACATTACTCCCCCTCCAGTAATGAGGTCACGAAAAAATTTTAATTTGAGGCTGTAGTTCGAAATTAAATGTGTTTTTTTTATTATTATTCAGTTTAGTTTCAACTAGTAAATTATTACTGTTGGAAAACGTTAAGTTTAAGCTATTATTCAAAAAATTATGTGAATCTATCTGTGAAGTGAAATTGCTGTGTTCAACGAAAGCTGCCTTAATGCGATCAATCGCAACTTCCTGACCTTTTCCTCGAATTTTAATGACAAACGTTGAGGGTTTCTTCTTTAAAACAATATAAGGACCGCTATAAAATGGTGTTAAAGGTGGGGAAACCGCATCGTTTCGAAGAAAAACATGGGAAGACGTTTCAAGATCTTTTTGAACGAAATTTTTCCTACAAGAATTATGATTCGAAGTGTTTACCGGCTTAAAATCCGTAAAAATAGATTTGAGATTTTTGACATAATCGGTTTGAGGAACCTCTTTAGTGGATTCGTCAAAAAATTCTCCCAGTAACCGTAAGGTACCGTAAACTAACTCAGAAGGAGTTGCGTTTAAATTTTCTTTAATGGTCGAGCGATGACCTAAAAGTATTGTCGGTAAACAATCTACCCAGTCGTTTGCATTGTTGCACTTGAGTGCGGATTCAATATTTCTATGCAAACGTTCAATCATTCCGTTACTTTGTGGATGGTAGGAAGTCGTTCGATAGTGTTTAATGCCTAAGATCTTGGTTAACTCTTTAAATAAGATAGATTCAAATTGTCTGCCGTAATGTTACGGGGAATTCCAAATCGAGAAATCCAACCAGACATTAGTGCTTTAGCAACTGTTTCAGCGGTAATGTCGTTGATGGGAATAATTTCCGGCCATCTTGTGAATCGATCAATGCAGGTGAGGCAGTAATTAAAACCTCGAGATGTTGGAAGAGGTCCAACAAGATCGATATTAATATGTGCAAAACGTTCATCTGAGACTAAAAAAGTAGCTAAAGGTCGTCTATTATGTCGACTAACTTTAGTAGTTTGGGAGTGGACGATCTAGTCAATCTGATTCGGTCTGTTCTACGGGAGGAACTGGAGAAAAGGCCAACAGTGCCGAATATTCATCAATCACCACCAGTATTCCATCCAGTTCCACCGCAACAATTCACATCAAGGCCGAATATAGCACATGCGTACCAATTTCCACCACCATTGTATTCGCCAGTCCAACAAGGAGAACGTGAGCAAATTCGGGACCGACCGATCCATGAGAACGCTCAAATGGGCGATCGTGACAACAACGGCTCAAATTTTGTTCATCAAAACGCTGGCAGTCCTATTCACCATTTGAGATTACGATTTAATGGGGATGGCCAGTCATTGCGCGCCGAAGAGTTGATTTTCCGAGCGGAATCATTGGCGTTGTGTGATTTGGGCGGGCGCATGGATTTGTTGGTCACGAATTTCCATTTATTGCTAGATGGTCTGCCAAACCAATGGTATTGGTCATGGAGACGAACCAACCCGGATTCGACATAGCACTCCTTAAAAACTACTTTCCTTCCATACTGAGCGACCGAAGTACAGACTTCGAGGTGAGAAAGAAAATGATTACCAGACGACAGGCTCCAAATGAACCATACTTAGTGTTCGAACAAGAGATGACCAGGTTTCGAACACAGTTGCGCACCCCGATTACGGCTTCAGAATTGAGCTGGTTAGTGGAAATTTGTTAGGTAGCACACAACAACTCATCTGCTTCCACGAAATTCAGAATCTGGCTCAGCTTCGCTCGTTAGTCTCTCGCTTCGAAGAGGTGAAAAAAGCCAATCGTGTAGCAACCTGGCAACAGCCTCGTGTACACGATCTGGAACCGCCGTTAGTTGCTACCGAAGAAGATGAACATACAGCAGACTTAACCTAGATGTACCCGATGTAGGACAAAAAACGGACAGAGGGACGAAAGGTATTCGGGGCTTTCTCGCCCAGTGACGGACATTTTTCAGGCCCGAACGGCCTAGAAGGTTCGCAGCAGGTTGTCACCGATTCTCAATCCCCATTTCAAACTGCTATCCCTAATAAAAACATTTTTCCCGTTATTGCAACCCCTGTAGAAACCCCTCCAAATGTTACTACCCTTCCTTCAACTTTTTCTGAACCTAACTCCCATCCGTTTAGCGTAAAATCAGCCCATCCTATTTTCCCGACACAAAACACTTCGCATGTCACTTGGCGAGAGAAAGCACTAAGACAGAGCCGACGGTTTCTCGGCCTGAAGATGACCCTATATCACATGAAAATTCAAGACGACATTCCCTCCATCCTCATAAGCCTTACCATCTAAGGCTAAAGGAATGTATGGAGGCTCGAGTGCGAATTTTTTCACCTTCTCCAGTCGCAAGTGTTGACCAAGTATCAGATCCGGTCGCAGGAAGTCAATCTCGCGCCTTCGTATGTTCTGGAGGATGGTGCGTGAAAAAAAGAAAGCGATTCAATCGACCATCATTATCGAGCCGTTTGATGTACGTCCGTACGCCGTGGTATCCCTGTACGGAGTGAACGTTAAAGGACTCCCTCGATAATGGTGTGAGCATCAATTGCTTGGGGGCAAACTCCCTACAACGCCTCCAAGATGCACAGGTGAATTATCGACCGGTCTGTCAGGAGGTGAAGACCGCTGATGGTGCTGTACAAAAAGTTTTGGGCACAGTAGTTACCGATATTACCTTTCGCGGTATTACCAAGCCCATTACGTTATATATCGTGCCGAGCCTATCGCAGGAATTGTACCTGGGGGTAGATGGCGATCCTTACAGCTAGCTCCCAGCATCATCAGCGCGGTCGATACTCCCGATACTGCATCGCAACTGATAGCTCCGAATGCCCACCATTTAACGCCCACAGATGGGAAGAGGTTGGAAATGGCAAAGTCCAAATTTCCATCATACGAAGTATACGAACTCGGTGTGACCAACGTCGTCGAACATAGTATAGACGTTGGTGATGCAAGTCCCATCAAACAGCGTCACTATCCCGTGTTTTCTGCGATCCAAAAACTCTTACATATATGACGAGATTGATCGCATGAGAGCACTTGGCGTTATAGAGACCAGCCTGAGTGCATGGAGCTCCCCTGTGGTTCTCGTGAGGAAGCCAGGCAAGGTCAGGTTATGTTTGGACTCGCGCAAAGTCAATAGTGTGACGAAGAAGGATGCCTATCCATTACCACACACTGACGGTATCTTAAGTCGTTTGCCGCGAGCCAACTTTATTACCAGCCTGGACCTCAAATACGCCTTTTAGCAGATTCATCTCGAGAACAAATCCAGGGAGTATACAGCGTTTACCATCCCTGGCCTGCCTCTATACCACTACACTCGCATGCCTTTTGGCTTATGCAACGCGCCGCAAAGAATGTGTCGTTCGATGGACAAAGTCATCCCACCCGAGCTGAAGGAGCAGGTATTCGTATATTTGGACGATCTGCTGTTAATTTCTGAGGATTTCGATTCACATCAGGTTTTATTTGCTGAAGTCGCAGATTGTTTGCGAAAGGCTGGGTTGACAATTAACGTCAACAAGAGCAAGTTTTGTCTGAGAGGCTTGAAGACAGACCCGAACAAAGTCTAAGCCATTATCGATTACCCTTCGCCTAAGTCCGCACGTCAAGTTCAACGCTTCCTTGGTATGGCAGGCTGGTATCGGCACTCTAAAGAAGTCCAACCAGTTTTCTGGGACTACAGAGGCACAAACTTCCTTCCTATTAGTGAAAGACTTGTTGACGAAACCACCCTTATTGATCAATCCAGACTTTAAGAGGCCTTTCGTAATTCAATGCGATGCCAGTAAATCAGGGGTGGGTAGCGTTCTATTCCAAGAAAACGACGACGGATCGGAATCTCCGGTGGCGTATATGTCGCAGAAGCTCACTTCCGCTCAACGCAACCGAACTCGAGTGTTATGCAGCTGTGTTGAGCGTGAAAAAATGTCGAGCTTATGTAGAAGGGACTGCGTTCAAAGTCATTACGGATCACGCAAGTCTCAAATGGCTCATGTCGCAGAAAGACCTGCAAGGACGGTTGGCAAGGTGGAGTCTGAAACTTCAGGGTTACGACTTCACACTCAAGCATCGAAGTGGAAGTCTGAATGTTGTACCGGACGCTCTCTCTCGTGTGTACGAAGAGGGATAGTGGATTCTCCAGAATTCTCTGGCAATGAATACAAAAAATTAGTGTCCACTGTCAAAGCGAACGCCGATCGGCTTCCCGACGTATGCGTGAGGGACGGTCTCGTGTATAATCGAACAGGGCCTCACAATGGTGACCCGATTGCTGAGGACAGGGCCTGGAAATTATGGATTCCATCGAGTCTTACGTCAGCTGCGATTGCTCAGGCGCACGAGGCAGACACCACGGTCCATGGTGGTTATGCCAAAACGCTAGAGCGAGTCAGGCGATTTTTGTACTGGCCCGGAATGGCTACACAAGTACGCACCTACGTTCTGGCGTGCGACACTTGTAAAGAGACAAAGTCCCCGAACAGACCTCTACGAGCGCCTATGGGAGAACCGTTCCAGACTGATCAGCCATTCCAACATCTGTACATCGACGTACTTGGACCATATCCGCGTACCAAACGGGGTAAGATCGCAATCTTGATCGTCTTGGATCATTTCACGAAATTTCCCCTGTTACATCCTTTGGGGCGGATCACTACTGAAGAGATCACCAACTTTTTGGAGGGGCAGGTTTTCCATACGTTTGGAACACCAGAGACGATCCTCTCCGATAACGACTCTCAATTTAGGTTGAATGTGTTTAACACCATGCTGAACAAATACGGAGTTAAACACCTGTACACCCCGAGCTACTCACCGCAAGCGAATGCTTCGGAACGTGTCAATCAGTCCATCCTGGCCGGAATTCGAGCATTCATCACTGATGACCAAACACGATGGGATGAGAGTCTAAGCAAAATTGGATGTGCTCTTCGTAGCTCACTCCACCAAGCCACTGGATTTTCTCCTTATCAGGTTTTGTTTGGAAATCACATGATGTTGCACGGGAAGGACTACGAACTGTTGAAGCATTTGCGAGCGTTGGGAGAGTCAAATGTAAAGCTTCAACCTCGCGAGAGAATTCCTATCGTGAGACAACTGGCGCAGACGAAAATAAGGGTCGCACATGAGGACAGTAGCAGGCGTTATAATCTGCGTGCTGCTAAAACACAATTTTGTGTAGGGGGATGCTGTAGTTCCGTGGTTGTGTGCTATGTATATAGAACACAGCCTATGTGCATGGAACTCAACCATAGACTTACAAGCTACCGCTGTACCGATAAAAAAAGTAAAAATTCGAAAGATTGCGGGAGAAAGGAGTCGAGATCGGCAGGACAAGTGTTCGGGGTCGGAAAAATTTGGTGAAAACGTCTGACGCGTGGTCGGCTACGAGATTTTTATAAAACTGTCCGCCTTTGAGTGCGCTTTCGTAAAACGCGGTGGAGCCTAACGGTGACGGTCCAGAAGCGGATCCGCGAAAGTGATCGCATCGAGCAGCAAAGGTTTGAACTTGACACGATCGACGCGGCGGGCTTAATTCGGTGTTCTAGCAGAGGCCCCGCCCCGAAAGTCGTAATCGGGAAGTCCGGCGAACTGTCGGAACAGCAAGAAGAACTTTCAGTTTTGAGTGTTTCCTCGCTGATTACGTGCGTGCGCGACTTTCTCGTTAGTGAATTGAAACGCATTTCTGCCGTCTCGTCATTTGGTTCGAGGTTTTCTAATTGTTTCCATGCGAGCGGTGCCCAAGATTGAAAAAAAGGAAAAACCACGAAGGTTCTATAAATTAAAAAGGAAAATACGGTACAACTGAACGGACAGCGAGTTTGGAGGGGACAAACAATCGCGCTGCATTTAAACGGGCGGTAATTGGGGTTCCTTTCCCGCAAAAAAAAAACATGTGGAAGGTACATAACCTCGAAGTAGCCAGAAAGTGCGTGCAGAAGGTATGGTAGGGAATTTTTTGCGTAAAATTCCCTGACGAATTGGGAGAAAGGGAAATTTCGACGTTCGCTCTGGACAAACGGACAAAAAATGGCCTTGTGACGGGCTGAAAATGTGAGAAAGATTTCCGTGTGGATCCATTTACAAGTAGTCTACGTGTTAACGATTTTATTTGAGACTGATCCTGATGAGGTCGTAATGAAAGGAGAGTAGAAACGAGAGTGTGAAAAGTAGTTACGGAGATCAGCTTAAGCCGGTCGTCTAGTGTGTCAGATCTAAAAAATCAATTTTTTTTTCATAAATCACATCTAAAACATGTATAGAAGACGTTGGTAAAAGAATTTTTCGAAATTTGAAGCCGTTGAAAAGTAACAGCCGTCGGTCGATCAGGTCGATCGGTCATTTTCTTGTTATAAATTATATGTAACAACTTTCAAACGCGTTTTTCTCAAAACACGATTTTTTCAAACTGCTGCCATGATATCTCAAAAACTATTTGATTGATTCTGCTCAAATTTAAACAGCATCTTTAATACATATATAACTACACGTTGAACTAAAATAATTAAGATTGCTTCGTTAGTTTTCTTTTAATCAGCTATATAGACCGCAAAAAAATACGAAAAATTGAATTTTTTTTTGTTAAGCGTAAAAAAATATTTTTTGGAATTCTAACTTTATTTTAGTTCCACGTAGAGCCTCAAGTCTCACGATTAAAATTGCGTTTGGTTTTTTGATTTGAGATAAGCAGAACGGCCGGAATCATGGCAGCAGTGGAGCACCTCTTTTTAAATATGTGTTCCTGTTGGGCGGTGTATCTCCGACTATATTTTATATGACTTCAAAAAATTCACAAAGTTTGTTTAAATGTTACTAAAAATAATATACAATTTAAAAATTATTTAATTTTAATGGTTTGTGAAAAAAAAATTCCCCAAAAAAGCATTAAAAAAACTGCTTTCACACTAGACGACCCCCTTAAAAGATCGTGGAAATGGGCCGAGGGAAATAAATGAATCGAATTTAAGAAGTTAATGAAAATGTAGTGAGTCGGTATTAAAAGAGAATGGCTTAAGGGGCTATGCCCCTCTAGAAGCTGAAAAAATAGGCCTTCTTCGGAATTTTTTTCAGAAAAACTACAAAATAAATCGATATTCCAAAAATGGATATTTATAATACATGTTATTGACTATGTACAGTATTTTTTTTAAAGAGATTAAATTCAAAATGGCGGCTGTGTAGCGTTTTTGCGATGATGTCTCCGTTTTTCAAGGGTCCATGGCCGGACACCTAGTGTCTGTACTTTTTGAACTATGATAAGCTAATAAATTTATTTCGATTACATATGTTATAACAACAGCCACAAGAGTACGTAGAATTTTTTTTCGATATTTTGATTTTTAGCCAAATGGCGCACTTCTAAAGTGAAAAGTGTGAAATTTGCCTAAAAAATCGTCAGAAAATTGTTAATAACAAATGAACTATGCAATATAAAAAAAAAAATCTTACGTACTCTGATGGACATCTGCCAACAGTCTGGGCGCAACTTTATAATTTTTCCGGCAGAATTTCAGAACGCGTTCAATTCGGGGATGCGGTGTATGTTACTATGTGACTGAAAACCTAACAAAAAGTTCAGGAAGCGGTTAGAAAAGGGTGTAACATATGAATTAAATAATTGGTTCATATTCCGGGATGCGGTCTAGAGGTTGAAAAAAAACAAAAATTAAAAATAGGTGATTATTAAACAAGCCCGTGGAAGTGAAAAGATATTCGATATCTGATCAGACCTGAGAGATATGGTGGAATTCATGAAAAGGTATACAACCAGTTTACACCCTCTTAGGGGTCGAATATCAAAAAATCTTGAAAACACGTTCTAGGTATTCATATGAAGAATCCGTAGAATAAAAATGAATTCAATATTTGGAAAGAGTAGATATGACGAAAATCGTGAAAATATATGCATTTTATATTAACTGATATTTTTTTTGCCCCCCCCCCCCTCCTGAACGCCAATGAATATTCAATTTTTTTTCATCACAATTACTTTTCTAGTTAATTTACATATGCGTACCGAGTTTCAACTTCTTAGCATAAGCCGTTCTAAAGTTAGGAAAAACACCCCCCACCACCGTACCATACTACCCATAAAAAAAAATCTATTTTTCCACCATGCCACTACTATAGCTCTATCTAAATACAAAGTTTCAGCTTCCTATCACTATAAATGTTATTATTGAAAAATTCTTATCCCCTCCTTTGTTTTTCTGGTGCCACTGGTTTGGGAGATATCGTAATGTTAAGTATTTCAACCCCCACCCCCGTACGTCACTACCCCACCCAAAAATTTTATTTCAATCTACTCTCCTAGTATAACTACAGATATTTGTTAAGTTTTAATTGCTTGCTATTAACGGTTTAGGAGATATAGATTATAGAATGTGTCGATCTCGACTTTTTTGCGTTTCGGACGCATTGCTTCCCCCTCCACTCCCACACCCCTTCACCCATATCTGTTTTTTTTTGCAAATGGGTCCATTATCAAAGCTCTATAGAAATTCTAAGTTTCAGCCTTTACTGGTTTGAGTGCTACGAGCCTTCAAAGATTTTGGGGCGGTCGACGTACGGCGTACAGACGGAGTGAAAATTTTTATTGCTTTTTTCGCGTCTACTAGTCATGAAACGTGGACAAAAAAATTTTGAGGGCAGCAAATTTTTTTTTTTTTTTAAATCAATAACAATAATGTATTATAAATAATAAAGTAAAATTTCAAGTGAATCGAATTTGAGATAAACGCGTTTGAAGTTTTCAGTATGTAGAAAATCATAAGTCATAATATTTTGGAACAGCATTTTTGAGGTCCTAGGGAACCATTTTTTAAATAGATTTTTTTTTTATTATTTTATAATAAAAAAAAAATCCATTTCCCCAAAACTCATAACCCCTTAAGGGGGTATTTGCCTCTAGCTGTTGTTGTTGAACTTTTTGAAGAAATTATTCGGTCATCTCTTGTATCGAATATAATTTCTGCGTTATGAATAAATCAAACCATCGGTCGATAATAAAAATCATAAACGAATAATGTAAAGGAAGCGAAATGATACAAAATGAATAAACGAATGATTGTAAACAAATTACAAATAAATCAGAGAAGAATTAATTAAACAAAACCAAATTTAAAAATTAAAAAATACGTAGGCTGCCTTTTATGTTTCGGGATTTGGCAACCCTGGTGGTGCAATCTGGTAACTGACAGCTCTATCGTAAAGTTGGACATTTTTGAGGTTATACGTACTCAGAACGTTTTGACATACGAGCGCTATTTGTGTTGTTTGCAGTAAGTTAAAAGATTTATCTCAGCTCAAAAATGGAATTAAATCGTGAACATTTTCGTGCGTTTATTTTTTTACAACTTTCGACGTGGATTAACTCAGCAACAGTGTATAGATGAACTTAATTCAATTTTGGGCGATGAAGCTCCATCAAGGACCAGTGTTTATCGATGGTATGGTGAATTCAATCGTGGTCGTAGTTCACTTCAAGACGAATTTCGTGAAGGTCGTCCAAAATCAGTTGTTGTTCCGGAAACCATTGATGCTGTGCGCAAACTGATATTGGAAGATCGTCATGTGACCTATCGTGAGTTGAGACAACCTTAGGCATTAGTGGGACCAGCATACATTCAATATTGCATGATCATTTGATTGTCAAAAAAATTTGTTCGCGTTGGATCCCGCATAATTTGACAAAAGCTCAAAAAGATGCTCGTGTCAATTGGTTCAAAGAAATGCTCAAAAACATCGATTTGATGAGTCATCCACCTACAGTCCTGACTTGGCACCGAATGACTTCTTTTTATTCCCGTACGTAAAAAACAAACTGAGAGGTCAACGTTTTTCGACACCTGAAGAAGCGGTTGCCGCATTCAGAATGCATGTTTTGGAGATACTTCAATCAGAGTGGCAAAAGTGCTTCGACAATTGGTTCAAACGCATGCAAAAGTGTATAGATTTTCATGGGGAATATTTTGAAAAACAATAAAGTGGTTTTCGATGATTAATATTTGTTTTTCTTCTCTAATCCCGAAATATAAAAGGCAACCTACGTATAACGATAAAAGAATGAATTAAATAACACAAATATTATCATAAAAATAAATAGTAATATGAATCTAGGAATTACAACGATTAAAATCTAAATAAATCGAACTAAATGACAGACAGGACCAGACGGACGAAATAATATAGGTATAATAATTAATACAGAAACTAAAAGCAATTAAATTTTTTTAAAGCTGATCACATAAATGGGGTGTGTTTAAAATTTTTATTTATTTCTTATATTTTTTTTTTCCATTTGTTATAATGAAGCTCTTCCCTTAAGATTTATCTTTTAGTTTGGTCATTCTTTGTTGGTTGAAAATATTTCGGGCATAATTTTTATTTTGGTACATAAAGATGGTGAGAGGCTAAAGGTCCTGTTTAAAGTGAACCCGAGCGTCTAGCTCCTTCGCCCCGAACCACTAAAAGGGGCCACGACGCGGAAATGCATTTAAGGAATGTCGTGGCTGAGGTAGGGTGGGCAGACAAGGCGCTAGAACACCTGAGCGCACTGACAAATCGCGAAGCCGCGCAATCCCACCGCTTCATGGTCTTTCACGACCTGTTGGGAAAATAATCCCAATTTTAATATTCCCTGGGTAAGTCGGCGCGAAGAATTTTTGTTGTACAGGCCTAGGGTTTATGGTCTGAGTTTAAGCAAGTACCCGCCCCCCCCCCCCACACTGCCGTAGCTAGTCCCGGCCGCCAGCAAGCGCGTCGCTCCAGCTAAAACTCAGCCACCAATTCGGACGTGGGTGGAATAGGCCCTTCTGTCCCGAACCTTTCCTATCCTTCGATTATTTTGACTTTTGCAAGTCAGAATAATCATTCCAAATGCCTAAAACACAACAGTGTACAAGCTCTTTTACGACTGGGATTTGAGCGAAGTTATCGGCTAGTATTCTTGAACGCATGTTTTAAGGGCTTTGTATGGACCCTTCGGAGCAGCACGATTGGCCCGTTAACGAACCTACGGTAAAATTACAACCATAAGTTCAGATTCTACGATAAATGGAGTGTGGGGTTATTTTAAAAACTTTTTGCCTTGCCTTGGAAGAAGTTCTATGGGCGCCCTTGGTCAGACCTAAATGTCAGGTCTGATATTTCATACTGGTTGGTTGTCCATATCGTGAACAAAATCATGGAACAGTCAGGTACAAATCAGCTGTGATTTATATAGTAATCGTAAGATGACACACAACTCCGCCATAGACGGTCCCAAGCCCGGTTGAGAAAGGAGGAGGGGTATGGAGTTATCCTGAATGGCCAGGAACACCAGTGCGTCAGGAAGTAGGCATAAGTATGTATGATATAGTTGTACTCGCAGCATAGCTGCGAGATTTCCAGCATATTATATCCAACTAAAAACTCCCACCCTTTTCCTACCAGGGTGTAATAAAGAAGTAGGACCGGCCCTCCAGGCTAGGGGGTTGAGCGATGTGTTAACTACTCATCCTCGGAAAAACAGTCTAGTTTCGAAACCTGATCCACCGCCTCAGACTGAATTGTTTCAACGGCAACGGCAACGACCACGCAAACGAAAAACTGACTATTCTTTTGGAACTTGGAACGTGCGTTCCCTGTACAGAACTGGAGCAGTGAGAGCGCTCCTGGAACAGGCGAACAAGTACAAGATAAACATCATCGCACTCCAAGAAACTAAATTGTTAGGTAGCGAGATTACCGACATTAGATCGCACACAATTTTCAAAAGTGGGAAATCTTCGGGAAGCCGCGAGTTTGGAGTTGCGTTCATCGTCGACAACAAATTTAAACATCAAGTTACCAACTTCAAACCCGTTAATAACGATTGTGTGCAATCCGCATTAAAACAAAATTCTTTAATGTTTGGCTTATTAATGTCCACGCCCCAACGGAAGACAAAGACGACGAAGTTAAAGATGATTTCTACAGCACCTTAGAATCAACATTCGACTCCTTCCCGTCGAACGATACAAAAATAGTATTAGGTGACTTTAACGCGAAAGTGGGCAAAGAGGAAACCTAAACCTATAAGGGACAATTGGAAGGCACAGTCTACATGATATAAGTAACGACAACGGCCAACGGCTGACTGATTTCGCCAGCAGCAAAAACCTTATTGTAAGCTCGACATGCTTCCCGCATCGTAACATTCATAAGAGAACGTGGGCGTCTCCCGACGGACGAACATTCAACCAAATAGACCACGTTCTAATAGAAATAAGGGCGGCCTCCAGCATTCTCGACGTACGTACCTTTCGAGGTGCTAATTGTGACACAGACCACTACTTAGTCAAGACCAAGTTCCGATGTCGAATAGCAAATCGAGGACATCCAAGAACACAACCGGTCCCTAAATTCGATATTGGAAAGCTCAAAGATGAGACAATAGTTGCGAAATACACTTCAGCCTTGGAGAGGCATTTCGCGACAATGCTAAATAACACCAGCATACCAATCGGTGAAATGTGGCAAAACATCAAAGATGGCATAACATCCGTCGCAGAGGAGGTGATAGGACAACAACCCCGGCGCAAAAGAAATGAGTGGTTCGACAACGAATGCCAAGACGCATTAAAGAGAAAAGACGAAGCTTACAAAATATTAACGGAACGGCCAACACGAGCCAAACTGGACAAATATAATGATCTTAGACGATTTGCAAATAAAATCTGCAGAGAGAAAAACGGAAGTACAATAATGACGAAATTAAAAACATGGACGAACAATTTAAATTACACAACACAAGAGCCGCATACTCCCTAGTTAAAAGGATGAAAGAGGGATATAAACCGAAAACGAGCCTCTGCAAGAATGCAGAAGGCAACATTATAAGTAATGCGGAAGAGATAAAACTAAGATGGGCACCATATTTTGAACACCTTCTCAACCCGAGCCCATCATCCGCACGAACAGCAGCAGCAGACATAACAACAGCCGAGGTAACAGCTGAGGTAACAGCTGAGGTAACAGCTGAGGAAGGATCCTCTTCGAGTCCTCCCACACTCGAAGAAGTAAAAACAGCCCTGAGGAACCACCCAAACAACAAAGCGCCGGGCACTGATCAAATTCCAGCTGAACTTATGAAAACAGGCGACACCTGCATACCACATCTCCTACACAGATTGATCTCGGACATATGGATGCAAGAAACACTTCCTGAAGATCGGCGCAGGAGTATCATATACCCAATTTATAAAAAAGGTGACAAACTCTGATGTGAAAACTACCGAGGAATATCCCTGTTGTGTACGTCTTATAAGATCTTGACGAAAATTCTAGAAAAGAGAATAAAGCCCTTTGCGGACATAGTAATTGGTGAATACCAGGGCGGATTTAGAGCTGGGCGATCGACCACGGACCAAATATTCTCAGTTAGACAGGTGCTTGAAAAGTGCTGGGAATTTAACATTGATGTGCACCAGATATTTGTGGACTTCAAGCAGGCATACGACAGTATCGACAGGCGCGTACTGTATAAAATAATGATAGATTTTGGAATTCCACCGAAACTAGTTCGGCTTACAAAAATGAAAATGACCGATTCTCTATCACAAGTCAGAGTGGAAAATGATCTGACTTCCAGCTTTAGAACTGACAACGGGCTTAAACAAGGTGATGGCCTGGCACCAATGCTTTTCAATTTGACACTCGATAATGTTGTTCGGAAACTGCCCGTTGACACCAACGGAACACTATGCTTCAAATCCACACAACTAGTAGCATATGCCGACGACATAAATATACTTGCAAGATCCCTGGAGAGTGCCAAAAAAATATTTGTAAACCTTGATTCGGTAGCAAGGGAAGTTGGACTACGTATTAACGAAAACAAAGTTATGACACAAACTAGGAAAAACATGCCAATCAGACAAAATATTACAATAGGAGACTTCAACCTAGAAAACGTACACAACTTTGTATATCTCGGGGCAAACATATCGAAGGATGGAAGCGAACCCATCGAAATTAAAAGAAGAATAATGATGGCAAACAAGACGTATTATTCGGTACTTCCAATAATTAAAAACAAAAATGTGCACAGAAAAACAAAGCTTAAACTGTACAAAACAATAATAAGACCTGTGCTATGCTATGGCAGCGAAACGTGGACATTGACTCAGGCGTCCGAAAAATGGTTAACGCCCTTGAAAGATAAGTCCTCAGAAGAATACTCGGACCTGTGAGGGAAGACTCGATCTGGAGAATACGATACAATAGAGAATTGTATGCCATCTTCGACAATCCAGAAGTATATCCTCATAAAATTTAAAAAGCTACAATGGGCTGGTCATGTGGAGCGTATGGATGACGGAAGAATCCCCAAACGCACACTAAAGGGAAAAGTCTATGGACAAAGACCAGTTGGGAAACCACGAAAGCGCTGGGAGGACTCTATTGACGCAGACAGCAAATCACTTCTTAGATGTAGAAACTGGAGGACGCGATCACTGAACCGAGAAGGCTGGAGGTGGCACATTCAGAAGGCCAAGGTCCGATTTGGACTGTAGCGCCATCGTAAATAAGTAAGATGACACAAGCATTTCTACCAATACCTGATTGTGATTTTATGTGTAAGATCTGAAATTTGACTGTATCAATAAGGTGTGATTCATGAAGGACTCGCAAGCTATAACGTAGGTAGGTATGATTAGTATGGTAAGAGTCAGACCTAAATGACAGGTCTGATATTTCATACTTTTTGAGTGTGCATATCAGGAATAAAACCACGGAACGGTCAGGTATAAAGCCCGAAACACAATGCACCAAGTGGTGGTGATACTCGTAAGATTCGTGTGCATGAGCGTAATTTTTTATGAGAAGGAGAAAGGTAGAAAATTGGTGTGTAGTAGAAGTGAGATGCAAGGGTCTCCAGTGCCAAAAGAAAGAGACTGAAGAACAACAGTTTGTAGAGCAAGTGAGATGCAAGGGATTCAAGTGTCAAATTTCATGTTGCTGATTAGTAAAAGGCTACTACCATTTAAATTTTCATCAACTAACACAATCAGATTTCATTACGGAAAATCTCGTTAACAGCCATTCCATATACTTCCATGCAATGCACACGTTCCGTTCCGTTCCGTCACGAAAAGTGAGGTTATGTGATCCGTAAAAGTTAAATTTAGGTGAACTCGTCCGATCCGTTCCGTTACGACCATTGTGTGGTCGCGATCGTATTCGGCGCGTGTATGAATAGAATAAATGCTCGTTTGTTGTATCGTATACCGATTTGGCGAACAAAGAGCATGTCTTGGCCTACTTTCTGCGGGAAGCTCCTTTTCAGAGGCTCGAAATCTTCGATAAAGTCGCTAATGAAATGGTTCTGAGCATGTTTCCAACGTACGAACGCGTTACAACCGAAATTCACGTTCGTATATCCGAGCTGGCGTTGATCGAAGAACTCCGTACGATCAGAAAATTGCATCACCCATTGATTCAATTGGTTCGCACGCTGGGTGTTGTGACCGCGACGACTGAAGTGCTGCCGCAATTGTCTGTCGTTAAGTATGATTGCGTCAAGTGTGGCTGTGTTTTGGGTCCATTTGTACAGCCTCAAAGTTTTGAAGTGAAGCCAGGATCGTGTCCTGAGTGCCAAAGTTTGGGTGCAAGGTGCCAGTGCTGTTGGTCTTACAGCCTATGCCGCAAACTCGAGAGTGGAGAGACAGATGAATGATCAGGATCGAACGTCATGTCCACGAAGCCATGGAGCAACAATCGATTTCAATCTCAAAAGCCGGTATTGTGACATCACTGCAAGCCAGGTGTACGGTTATTGCTGCCGCTAATCCGATAGGTGGACGTTACGATCCCAGTATGACTTTCTCGGAGAATGTGAATCTGTCCGAACCAATTTTATCGCATTTCCATGTTCTTTGTGTCGTTAAGGACGAATTTGATCCGTTGTAAGATCAACGTCGTCGTCCAGTCACATATTAAACATCATCCGTCGAGCGAAAAAGTTATTAAAGAATCGCAGCAACATGGCGCGATGGAGATACCACAGGAGGTGCTAAAGATGTGCATCGTCTATTCGAAAGAGAATGTCAGGCCGAAATTAACGGTAAGCAGTCTGGTGTTTTGCAAAAATATTTTTACAAATTAAAATAAAATCGCCGAAATGTACGTTATAAAACGCATGCGATCGACATTCCAGAAGTATTTGTCGTTCCAGAAGGACCACGCAGAGCTCCTGTTCTTTATGTTGCGACAATTGACGCCCGATCTATTAGCCTATATTCGGAGAAAGGATGGATGGATGGATGCGACACATGTTTAAGTTATGGAACGCGACCTCATCGAATGTGCCAAGCAATTGGAAATTTACAGTTTGAAGCAGTTTTTTTTTTTTTTTTGACTTTACGAAAGCGAAACGTTCAAGAAGAATGGTTTTTCTTAGGTAAGGTCATATTGCGGATTGTTCCGGCCGGATCGGATGCTTGATGCGATTCTAATTCGGACTTATGTTTATAGCCCAGTACAAAGACTTGATAATTCGATACTTTACAGAACATTTTTTTTAGTTTTGATAAATTTTGTGTACCATAAGTTTTAACTTGTATCTGTTTAATTTATCCGAAATTTCATCAAGATTTGAATGCGTATTTTAGCTGGGGGTCTTTTAGAACTGGATCAGAGCATTGTAGTGAGTTTCTATTCGATATGGGTCTGTCGATCACTCTATGAGCAACACACCTTGCGAATTAAAAAAATCCTTAACCATAATCTTTTCGGCTGATTTATAATTGAATCAGAGCACGAGTTACAATCGAATGGGAATTTATTGTCGTGATGTACTTTATTTTATAATGATTAACTGCCTTATCGGAATAGTCTGCATGGGCATGTAATACCCGAATTAAAGTACAAAACATTTGACGACGAGGACATCTTCCCAAACACATGCTGGCTATGCCTTTAGGTGATTATTGTTATGGCAATATCAGCGAATCGTGTGCTAGGTACGTGTTTGGCATGCAATTGAATCTTTGTATTTTCCTGCACATAATTTGCTGACATTGCCATATTACATGAATGAAATGATCATATCTAAATTTAAATTTTATGTGCTGCTGAACATCAGTCAATGACAATGGGCTGTAGTTTATCATCGTCCTTTGCGCTCCTAATGTACACCACGAAAAGTATCGTGAGCAGCGAGACTAACAGGTAGAAATTTCGCAAATGGATATCTTTTCGGATCCCGAAAGAACGATGCGAATACGTCAACGAGAAGCTGATATGAAAATTGCTGTTAAAAGTGCGACGGTAAAATACGATGCGACGACTGACATACCTGAAAGTATTCGATACCCCCGTTAAAATTACGCTATAAATGCCGAATAGTATTATCGAAATTTTCGGCAGTTCGTACTTCAGAAAAACCGTCGCAAACTGCATATTCTCGTCGAACTTGGGCAGATATTTAGATGCCTATAGTTCAGCTAGAGTGAATTCCACCCTTACGTATGAGTCGAGAATATAACTTATGGCCTTCCCGACGGATTTATCAATTGTCGGAACATGTCCGGTCAATTCGAACCTTAGTATGTCATTGTTGAAGCCTTTGATCAGGTAACTAAGGATAGGACGCCCCGGTGTAAATGCGCGAAAAAAATAGAGACCAAAATTATTTTGACAGCACCATGGGATCTAAGGATGCCAAGGGATCTTGCGAGTCAAAAACACACGGGAAATAATTATGAAGGAATATTTTGTTGTTTATTTTTATTGATTGTCATGGTAACCTGAAAGGCTTGGATCTTGGATCCAATGGCGTATCAAAATAACGTAATATTTAGGGTCATTTCGAACATGCAACTGTAGTTAGAAAATAAATATTTATTAAAATATCCATTTCAGTACAAATGCTCTGCATCGAAAGAAATCTTTCCAATGACTAGCCTCCCTTGAGTTCACAACAATATAGCCTTCTCATTAAATTAGTAATGATTGCATTATTGTTAAAAATAAGTCTGACGAAATATCGAAATTTTGTGTTTTTCAAAAAAGTACGGATTTTAAATCTGAGGATTATAAGTTTAATCCGGAACAAAAAATTGTAACGCTTAGAACGAAGCCTCACACGAAAAAAAATTATATATTATTTTGTGCTTTTTTGGGGACGAAACATCTAACTCCGCTTGACGTCCGTCCGTCTGTCTGTCCGTTAGCATGATAACTCAAGAACGGCCTATGATATTGACCTATGGTCTTGAAATAATTTTGAATGTGGATGTATGGTCGAATTTGTAAGGCTTAGTTCGTTAACGGGCAAATTCGATCGTGATTGCAGTATGTTTATGCAATATATGTATGTATTTAATATGGTATGTTCAAAAAAAATTTAAAATATGCGCCAAAATTGTTTCCCCAAAAACAATCAGTTTTGTACGCCCATGCAGCTTTTACTTCGACATGCGCATAAAACATCTTGGCTCTTTTTTATTGAGTAATGTCCCATCCTTTTATCATACATAATCTAAGGTTGAAGCTGTCGTCACGCTCGTAGCTGTACATCTGATGCGCCCACTCTCTGTTGTCGCAAAAATATTTGAGATTTAAAGTGCTCGTTTCGTTGTACATGAACTGCGAGAACGACGAAAATTTAAGACGCATACCTGAGAAAAGAGATAACGATACATTCGATTTTACTATTTAAACTGTATCCTCTTACCATTGTAGTGATCACGGATCACGCCCATGCCGTGCGCTCATAATTCGCGATATCCTTGATTCGGATCGTGTTTAAGTAAACAACAGAATTGACATCTGACGTTTTGAATTGTCATCAGCACTGTGTTCACACATTGTCACGCACACCACCGAGAGCGGCTAAAGTTCGAAATTCGACTTCGAATGCAAAAACCATCGGATGCCTTTGATGGCCGGACTATACCCATATATGTATTAGTATCTATATTGCCAGCCGCACTTGTCAGAGTAAGCCTCGTCGTTAACAGCTGATTCTGAATTTTCCAATTCAATATAAAGGTAGTTTAAACGTTACTGGATTTTAATTTAATATTATAATGTTTTTGAAATCATGAACTGCACAATTTCTTATAAAATATAATTTTTCTAATTAAATACTTATATTTACGATGTTCAAATTTCATAAAAACTTAATTTGTAATAAAAATTTTGTACTGCCCTCTCTTGGCCCTTTAAATTTTTGAGACAAAAATCAGACTCAGCTGTTGAATTTCCATTTCAACCCGTGCTTATTGCTTTTTACGATAAAATATGACTGCTAGCAATATACAGTGGCGAGAAATGAAATGTTTCCAGGTAAAAAAAATCGTTTTTAAGTGCTCCTTTCTAGGAAATTTTGCGAAAAGTGGTAAATAGTTATTTTTTTTTGTATAAAGGTAAGTCTTATCCCTAAAATTAGGTCAGTTAAAATTTGGACGTTAAAGCTATCGGTCGACAATAATTAGAAAACAGAAAAATGGTTAAAAAAAGGCAAAATGGATGAATCAGTGAAGTCCCGAATAATCGCATTCTCCGAGGGTAATTTAAGCACTCGTGAGATAGCAGCTAAGGTAGGATTCAGTCACACCGCTGTAGGTAGATTTCTTTCGAATTTCAAGAAAACTGGCTGTTTGAAGCGGAAGGAAGGTAGTGGAAGGAAAAAAATTACGAGTGCCGCAGAAGATCGGGCTATAAAGCGCACCAGTCTTCGCGATCGTTTTAAAACTGCTGTGGATATTCGAGGAGAACATGTGAGAGCCGGAGGAACTGTCATCGGTGTTCATACTGTCCGAAATCGCCTGAGGGAGGCTGGTTTGAAGGCGGCTAGGCCCGCAAAAAAAACATTTTTAACACCGAAAATGCGGAAAAGTAGACTGCAATGGGCCAAAAAATACGAAAACTGGACAGAAATGAATTGGAGAAGTGTGATTTTCTCTGACGAGAGCAAATTCAACTTGTTCGGATCAGACAGATTGCAGTACGTAAGACGAAGACCTGGAGAGCGATACAGCGATGAGTGCATTAGACCAACAGTAAAGCATCCGGCTGGAAATATGGTGTGGGGATGCTTTTCCTTTTACGGAGTGGGGGAGCTGGCCTTTCTTCAAGGCACAGTGAACGCTGTAGCCTATAAAAGTATTTTGGTCAACCATTTATTTCCTTCGATTGAAAATCATTTATCGTTCACCGATGAGTGCATATTTCAAGATGATTCTGCACCATGCCATCGCGCCAAATTGGTAAGTTTATATTTTTTTCTAATACTGGCAATGTTCTGAATTGGTTTCATACGAAAAGGTATAATTTTTTTATCTCCTTCCTTCGTAGATTAAGGATTTTATTTCCGAAGCTGCAATTTCAACGCTCGAATGGCCCGGTAATAGCCCCGATCTCAACCCCATCGAGAATCTATGGTCCATTATGAAGGTCAGGATATCAAAAGCAAAACCGACTTCAAAGAAAGAGCTCTTGAAATTGCTCGAAAAAGTTTGGTATGAGGAGATAACCGTTGAAACACTCCAGGATCTCGTGAACTCTATGCCTAGAAGGATAAAGGCGGTCATCAAAAGTAAAGGAAGCACCACAAAATATTGAAATCGACTTATTTCACATTATTACACTACATATAGGTACTATGAAAAATAAAAAAGATATTCCGAAAAATTAAATTTTGAGAAGTTACTTTCAGTATTTCATATAACACGATTTCGATAAAATTTGAGTAGAAAGTGAACTATTCATATATCTGCTCAATACTTCCATAAACAAAACTTAAACTATATATTTTATAAAGTTAATATTATTATTAAATATTGTAAAGAACGTATTTCATCAACCGATCAAATTTTTTATAATAATTTCGCACTTATAGATAATTTTTTGGGTGGAAACATTTCATTTCTCGCCACTGTAGATACTAAACATATATGATTTTTCGTAATTAAATATTTGCATTCAAATTTTAGCGCCACCGATTTTTCACATTTTTCAGACAGAACAAGAACAAGACGAACAGCTGATTCTGAATTTCCAATTCAACTCGTGCTTATTCATTTTCTATGAGAAAATATGACTGCTAGCAATATAGATACTAATACATATATGGCTGTGATGTCATTGCAAAACAATAGCTGATTCAGATCTGAATCATGCCTATTTTTCATGCAGGGATGTAGTCTGTGACTTAAATGCTATAGGATTTGTAAGGTCACGTGCAGTTCGCGATGCCTATACTATTTCGGTTACTTTTGTACAAATGGTAAAATGTTTTTAAGCAACCAAATCCTAGTCGAAGATAGTCCTGTTTGTGATTGTGACTCAAACAGTATAGGGATTCTAAATACGCGAGCAGAAACAGGTTGTGCATGCAATATCAAATCGTGCATTTTGTTGTTTATTTCAAACGCCGCACAAGTCATGAATGCCCTTATAAGCTAAAGCCTGAAACACAATGCTCACGTTCCGTTCCGTCACGTTCAGGGGCCTTATTACTGAATACGATACGATCAAAATCAATCATAAATTCTAAATTCGGCATTACTGAATACGATCGAACGATAAATCGTAAATTTCGATCGTAAGTTCGGCATTACTGAACACAATTTTTTGAGAAATCGTTAAGTTTTGGTCGTCAAATTTTACGGTCGCTGTCGACCAGTCGTAAGTCACTTGAAAGATAAGAAATACGAACAAAAAAGAAAAAATTTGAGCATTTGAATAAAGTATACCTATACAGAAAAGCAAATATAACGTATGTAAACCTTAGAAATAAAAAAAAGTTGAACTTGGAAGTTGAAAACAAAAATCTTAAAATGAATGTACTACGCGACGGCATTTAAAGAACAAGTGCGCGCTATGGCTAGGTCTTACTATGTGTCCGATCAACATAGCCAATTACACCAGGCAATCTGTATTTCTCATAAAAGAAACGTTTCGCGGCATCTTTTTCCTCCGAGTTCGATTCTTTTATCGACTTTAAGCATAGCTTCGTTTCATCACGCCAAAGAGCTTTTTAAGTACAACAGAAACCTTCGGTTGAGACATATCGCTCTGTCCAACGCTACACTGATAGCTGCCGCTCAGTGCAGATGCTAATTTCAAGATTAGTGGCGCTGATGAGGAGCGACTACATACTTTCAATTCGTCCTTTATTCCATTCAATACTACCAAAAATGCTGGTTTGGATAATCGGAACAATTGTTTGAAACTGTAATTTTTTACAATAAATTGTCTAATTAAAAATAAAGTACAAGAGAATCCTACCTTGGATCAGGAACTTCTAATGGGTTCACAGCGTCACGAATCCGTTTAATATTTTTGATCGAGTTTCAGCATCAAAATCCTCGTCGCTACATACTACATACACCGCCAAATTAAACATTTCTACGTCAACAACAGTAACAAAAGCAATATCGAATTCAAACTAACGACATAAACAACAACCACTTGTGTAATTTATTGTTTAGTATAGTGTCAAGTTAGACGCAATACACTTTGAACAGCAAAATTCACACACTTTAAATGGCAGCACCGTTTGTCCCTTACGATCGTATTCAGTAATACCAAAGTAAAATCGTATCGTAAATTTAAATCGTAAATATTTTTGATCGTATCGTATTCAGTAATAAGGCCCCAGCTGTCAAAGTAGACCTTATGGGCTGGCCATGTAAACGCACACAATGGTCGTAACGGAACGGATCCCTGTAAACATTTTAGCGAAGAATTCGCTTTCGCGAAGTTATTTCGAAATGGAGCAAGAAATGAGAATTTCGAGCTTCTCCCAAAATTCCTTCGTGTCTCTGATGATGTTACATATGAGAAGAAAAAAGAGAGCCCACCACTACAATTCCGCTTTGTGCCCGAGATTTCGACATTTCTCTGATTGCGGAATTACAAAGAAATGAGACTACGTGCGGCTATGCTTCGAATTTACTGCGAGATTCCTTCGTTTCTCTGAGTACAATTGAAATGACTCATCACTGTCCTGATCATAGTATAAATACTTACATAGTAAGCAAACTCAGCTCGAGTTCTCGATGTAAACACACCAATATGCGTACAATCTACAAGTATTCAGAAGCTGCGTCTCTTTCAGTCATGGGCGATCACTCATCTCTCTCTTTTTTTGCACGATTTGGTATGTTTGGAATAGTAATTAGGGAAAATGACGTGAGGGTGAGAGATATACAGGCAATACAGGAAATAAGCATACAAACATCCAAAACAGACAAAAAAAGCGGTATAACTATATTACACGTACGTAATTGAAAGAGACGAAAGATTTGGCTCAGTCATCAGCTGTTTAAAATTTTGAGAGGTATAACCAACCAAAATCGTCCATATGAGAGGTAAAATTTTTTTATGCGAAAAATTTTGTGGACAATGAGGAAGATACGGAGTTTGCTTCCTATGTAAGTAGAGACGGGCAAAGCAGTTCCTTTTAGTGAGTGAGTTAACTTCGACTCACTCACTTGAAAGAACTAGTTCTGTGAACTAGTTCCAGTTCGTTTTAAAGCTCAGAGTGATTGAATGTGAGGACCAAAAAAAAAGGTCCTCACTTCCCTGACGAAGAGGAAGTAGTTCCATTTCAAGGTGGGAGTGAATGTGATGATCTAAAAAAAAAGAAAAGAAAAAGGTCGTCACTCATGAAGGAACTTCCTGTTAAAGCTGTCTCACGTGGGGAGAGAAGGTACAGTTCACCCACCTAACCTAACCTACAGTTCACCCAAAAGAAGTTACTTCATTTACTCAAAGTGTGAATGTGATGACCTAAAAAAAATGTTCCTCACTTACTCATCACTTCCTCAGCCAAGAACTAGTTCCTTTTCAAGTTCGGAGTGAATGTTATGACCTAAAAAACAAGGGTCCTCACTTACGCACGAAAAGTACTCATTCCTTTTCAAGCTGTGTCACGTGGCGAAAGAAACTACAATTCACCACAAGGAGTGAATCAGTTCACTCACTCACTTCAATGAACTGGTTTTTTGGAACAGTTCACTCATGAACGACCCATCTCTATATGTAAGTATTTCTACTATGGTCCTGATAATGCTCGAAACAGAACGCATTGATCTGTTTACTGTTTAGTGGCACGCGCGCAGATACATATGTTCAGTTGAGTTAGAATTGATTAATTAAGTGTACGCAATTAAATTTATTTTATGTGAAAAACAATAAAAAGTGGAGTAAAAAATATTGAACTGTTAATATGGATGTCATACATTTAAGACAATAAATATTTTTCTACCTTATTTTTCTCTGCTTTCTATTTATTTCTACAACTCAGTCAGTCAGATGCCATGTAGTGCCAATGACAATACTGTCCACGGACATTATTTCCCGCTTAACATTAATAAATGTCCAATTCCACGGCTCTACTGAAATGTCCGTACAACCTCGCTCTGCGCGAATCGCTTACGACACGAGAATAGCTCGCTTCTCTTAATATATAAGCAATATATACAACCACTACCACAACCGTATTGTGCACCTAACTTCGTTTTCACATCACTTTCGGGTTGTCTTCGAACCTACCGCCATTCGCTATCGAAAGAGAATCTCGGGTTAATAAGTCGAGAAAGGTCGAGAATCATGTTCCTTTTCCTTCGCTGGTCGTCTGTTTTCCGTTCGATATCGAAGTTTAAGCCAGAGATTACGGTTTGCTAGCACATCGTTTTCGAATCATAATCTTTGCAGGGATCGGACGAGTTCACCTAAATTCAACTTTTACGGATCGTATAACCCATGGATGTAGTAGTATAACTGGATCGGCAGTAAGCGAAATTTTGCCTAATAGGTTCTGGTTGTGTGAGTTGTCTATTTGCGTAGCGTAAGTGTATTGGGGGGGGGGGGGGGGGGGGGGGGGGGGGGGGGGGGCTACATAATAGAAAACACGTACTGTACCCGGGAAATTTTTTTGGTCCGACGCTGTGGTGAAAACAATTGTCAGAAATGATTGTCATAACCATGGATGTAGTAGTATAACTGGATCGGCAGTAAGCGAAATTTTGCCTAATAGGTTCTGGTTGTGTGAGTTGTCTATTTGCGTAGTGTAAGTGTATTGGGGGGGGGGGGGGCTACAAAATAGAAATTACGTATTGTACCCCGGAACTGTTTTTGCTCCGACGCTGGAAAACAACTGTCAGAAATGATTGTCATTAAAACGTAAACAATTTTTTTTTTTAAATAAAACGTTGAAATTTTCGCTTGAATTAGCACTTAGTTCAATATATTAGGCTATTAATATATTCCGCAACTCACTAAATTGTAATTTATACAGTGTACTTACTTGAAAAACGGCTTTCCTTGCCGGCAATTGGATTTATTTGCACATCCGTACACTTCGCACTTCATTTCACTTTTTCTTCTTTTCTCTAATGTTTCTCACTGAAAATGTTATTGAAAAAAGTTTTTCAGTTCACTCCACGTTAATTTCAATCAAAAACTGGTTAATACTTACCGTTTAAATGCAGAAAACTTCGTTTTTTAAACTTCTTTTTTATCATAAGTCAAAAATTAATTTGACATAAGAGCACAAATGTCAGTACATTGATGTTTTTTTTTCTCTTGACGAATTAGTCTCACATATAGGAACTTTATACAATACAGCCGATTCAGTTATACTATTACATCCATGGTCGTGAGAGTCAAAATCGAGGCATTTCTCACAACGAACTGTCATATGTGCGCGGCTTGAAATTAAGTTGGCGCTGCCAGGGGGCACTGATGTTGCTGATTGGTTAATGGCTACTAGAGTCACTGTATACTCACACACCCTTCCAGTAGGAGTTCGGCCGATATCTCAAAATTGGACTAGAAGACCACTACATAACCTGAAAAAAGTCGTTTTCGTGCAGCCAAACTTTTAAGTTTGGCTGCACGAAATTTCGGTGTATAGGTGCATAGTATGTGTGCGCATAGTATGTGTGCATAGTATGTGTGCGCGAATTAAGGTTTTCTTTTGTAAATTTACGTACATTATCTATTTCTTTTATGGAAATTTCCTATTTTGTACCGAAAATTAGACTATTTCGAATTGATATGTGATATTCCCCCAATAAAATCAAAAAAATTTAAAGTTACTGGTTTTCGACCTGATCATGCATCGGCCAAAGCTTAGGTAGGGTGAGTAGTGTGAGTGCGTATACAGGAACCTTAATGGCTACTACCTTTTAAACTTCCATCACCTAATGCCATGTTTCCACTGCCCGGTAGATTACCCGTACGAGATTGGGATTACCAAACCACGTGATTAAAAAATAATCTAGTTTCTAATCTCGTAATTTTTTAGTGTCAACCCTGTAAATTGCAATTCAGCCAAAGGAAGAGAAATTCAGTAAACCATATGTTTACAAATGACATACTTGGAGATATCAAATGTGAAATGTCAGTTATATAAAAAGAAAATTGTTAAGCGGTCTAAAAATAATTCTGGACAAACCTTGGGACTTTTCCACAAGGGAACTCCATAATATCGCATCTCTTCCAAAGGTTGACGACATTGTTCACAAAATATCAACTAAGTTCGACTTAAAATGCAGAAACTCGAATAACCCGCTGATTCTCTCCTGTCTCTATTCTCATCATTAACCCTGAATTTAAATTTTTCTTCTTTTTGTATTGAGTCGAATTAATTAAGCTAAGTTTAATTTTAATGGTAGTTTTAAATTTTGGATTTTTATTTTTAGTTATAGATTTTAAGGCTAGTCTTAAGCTCTAGTTTTAGTCAAGCAACATACACATGAGGTTTTTTTTCGTTCCATTTCAAGCCACTAATTATTATATCCTTAGTATAATCGTTTTATATTTACGAGATGAAAAGACCGCAGTCTCTGAGCATCCCATTACCTGTTATGTTATATATACATATAAAATTGTAATATGGAACAATAAAGAATCTAATCTAATCTAATCTAAAATTGTTAAGCGTAAGTATGTTTTTTACTTAACTTTTGTTATTTACAGTATTTAATTGTTGAACGGAAACATTTTTGCACGTTGACTCCATTTCGAACTGTGTGTGTAATAAAAATTTTAACAGTACACAACAGATGTTTCGTTTGAACTGTCAAATTTAATCTAGGAATGCAATGGAAACAGTTTTTAATCCAGTACTCTTAATCGCGAGATTACGGGGCAGTGAAAACATAGCATAACACAATCAGATTTCATTACGTAATATCTCGTTATAGCCATTCCATATACTTCCATGTTCGTTTCGTACGGCGCCAGTATTGCCATATTCAAACTTTTTATGCTCAGAGTACATTTTGCACGCGCAAAGTGGCTCAAAAGTGGATATGCCATTAAGAAAAAACATTAATTTACATTTTGGTTTTTAGTCTCCTCTCAAACTTATTTCAGAACTGCCACCTCTGACGTCACATCGACAAAAAGAACAGCATTAGGGCAAAAAGTAGGTTTGTTCTATTTGCCTGCACTATCTACACCTTTTACACCTCTTGCACTTTTTCCGTTCTTTTTGCCGGTGTAGCGTCACCGGTGGCTGTTCTTTTTGACGAGTGTAGTGCAAAAGTGTACACTTTGCTGCACTCGGTTGGGAGCTAGTGTAAGTTCTTCTTCTTTACAATCTGTCAAATTTGAGAGCTGTATGCAGATAACATTGACTTTTTGAATTTAAGAAATCGCTGTTTTGACTGAAAACATGCAAGAATATTGAATGGCAATAAATTTTCATTGATAGAAGTGAAAAAATAAAGCAAATAAAAAAGTTCTGAATTTTAGCTGTTACTTTCATACACTAACCCGAACTTTTTGCGCGACCTGCACTCTACACTTTGAGTGTATTTTGACGTACAATTAAGGTGCAAGGTACAATAAAGTGTAACTTACACCGGGCAAAAGAAACAAACAGAGTGCAAAAAGAGTATACCTAATATGAATCATGCAAGAAAAAGCAAGTGCGTGTGATACACACCACTACAATTTCCAGTATGGAATTGAAAACAAACTTATGACATGAATGTCAACTAGCTAACTTAAACTCAACCACCCTAAGCACCAATAGCTACAAGCAAAGTTTTCGTAGAGAAGTTTTTATCACGTATTGTAGAAGCGGAGGTCAGTCGGTGGGAAATAGTTTCAGTATAGTTCAATTTCGAAAAAAATTTGTATGCTTTAAAATTTTGCAATTAGTGCAATTATTTGCAAGAGATATAGTGTAATTTTTGATGAATGTTTTCACAGTACATTTTGAATTGAAAATACAAGGTTTTCCGGTAAATACTGTTAAATTTATTTTGTGTGACGTTTCGGACTCGACTGAGTCCTTTATCAAAGTTTGATAAAGGACTCAGTCGAGTCCGAAACGTCACACAAAATAAATTTAACAGTATTTACCGGAAAACCTTGTATTTTCAGATATAGTGTACTTAGTTAAGTTACTGGATCGGTAAGTAGCTTATTATTGTGCTCTTTCCACTAAAATCTTGAAAGTTTTAAAATTACAGCACACAATGGATTTCGTGACGCCAGTACTTATCTGCCTGTTTATCTTTTTAATGTGCACTTTGTGCGGTTACTGTTGTCGCAGAAAACACCAGGGAGCAATATTTTCAAGTAAGTGCATTAGCAAAACAATTTGCAAACTTGTGTTGAAAGCATTTCTCGTTGGTCGCAAGAAGATCAGGTGTAAACAGGCCTCGAGAAAAATTTGTCGATTTAGGTTCTTCAGTGGATTCGTCATTCAAATTATGCCTAATTAAGCACTCGTGAGATAGCATCTAAATGCTATCTCACGAGTGCTTAAATTACCCTCGGAGAATGCGATTATTCGGGACTTCACTGATTCATCCATTTTGCCTTTTTTTAACCATTTTTCTGTTTTCTAATTATTGTCGACCGATAGCTTTAACGTCCAAATTTTAACTGACCTAATTTTAGGGATAAGACTTACCTTTATACAAAAAAAAATAACTATTTACCACTTTTCGCAAAATTTCCTAGAAAGGAGCACTTAAAAACGATTTTTTTTACCTGGAAACATTTCATTTCTCGCCACTGTATATTGCTAGCAGTCATACTTTATCGTAAAAACCAATAAGCACGGGTTGAAATGGAAATTCAACAGCTGAGTCTGATTTTTGTCTCAAAAATTTAAAGGGCCAAGAGAGGGCAGTACAAAATTTTTATTACAAATCAAGTTTTTATGAAATTTGAACATCGTAAATATAAGTATTTAATTAGAAAAATTATGTTTTATAAGAAATTGTACAGTTAATGATTTCAAAAACATTATAATATTAAATTAAAATCCAGTAACGTTTAAACTACCACTATATTGAATTGGAAAATTCAGAATCAGCTGTTAACGACGAGACTTACTCTGACAAGTGCGGCTGGCAATATAGATACTAATACATATATGCATGTAACCCGTACAAAATTTTTTTGAAAGATGGGAACAACTGTCAGAAACGAATTAGTCTCACATTTAGGAATTTTATGCAATACAGCCGATCCAGTTATACTAATACATCCATGGTATAACCTCACTTTTCATGACGGAACGGAACGAAGCGGAGCAAAACTAACCATGGCGCCTACCTATTTGGTAACGCTCCTTTGGGATATTACTTGGCGAGGAAACGTTGCAAGTCAAATCAATACTTAGTAGTGAATATTCATATTTGTGAATGCTGAAGATGCGTTATTTTTTTTCTTCAAATAAGCGCAAACGTTGTATCAATGTAAATTCAATGCTTTCATTTTAATCGGTACCTTTAATACTTTTCCCGCCTATTGCTAACCGTTATTTTACAACAAAAAAATCACAACTATGTTCCATGCTTTAGGCACGTATAATTCGCGTTAGTTACCTTTTCAGTTTAGCGCTCCGCGCCGTTATGTCGGGTTCAAAATCATCATCGTCGTTTTCTTCTGAATCGGATTCATTTGCAGTTGGATTCCATTCATCCTCACTGGCCGAAAAGTCCTCGTCCTCGTCGCTACTTTCATCGTCCTCGGCATTAACACGTTTCGCACAAGACATTCCGGACAGCAAATTTTTTTTGTTATTGTTATGAAATTCAACTAGCACGACGTAACACCTGCTTCTACTGCATATATTACTTGTGACTGTCTAACATTAATAAAATATTCACATCCATTAATTTATCATGTTGACACTGCACCAATTTCTAATTGCTTGCAATTGATAAAGAATTGCAATTTTTTTGTTGAAACGACAAAGAAGCACCGGCCAATACATGTTTTCACTACTACGAACACGAACTACAAGTCGATCTCGTTCATCGTTCTCTAATGGTGCGAACATGGACCAATGGTCTGTTCTTCTTGCATGAAATTTCGGCACTTTTTTGCACTAGATTTTCTAAACATTTGACGTCAAATCAATAATTAGTCTGTTCTTCTTGCAGGAAATTTCTGCACTTTTTTGAAGTAGATTTTCTAAACAACATTTGACGTCAAATCAATGACACAAACTCAAACTCATATAGGGAGCTTGTTCCTTCCCCGCCAATCCTTTTTACACTTTTCTGCGCTAGCTCGAAAGCTAGTACTAAAAGTGTAATCAGTGTACACTAAACCCGACAAAAAGAACAGACCAAATGACAGAAACTCAAACTCAAATAGTGTGCTTGTTCCTTCCCAGCCACTCCCTCTTCGCTTTCCGGAACACGCTCAATGGCTAGTGCAGAAAAGTGTACTCAGTGTACACTAAACCTGACAAGAAGAACAGACCAGGAGTGTGTTCAAGACGCGACCTATTGACAAATATACCATGTGCTCTGGTGGCAAATTTCGGAGCTATATATGGTATAGTATATAGTATATATGGTACAGTTGCATGTTATTTTCAGACAAAATTGAGATTGAGCTCAAATAAGGTCCTACTACAAAATATTACTTCAAGTGAACTTAAATTATTGTTATAATTGAATAAGAAGGAAATATGTGTCATAACATATCAAAAACAAACATTTTTTTTAAGAAATCAATTTAAAGTACTAATATAAGAGAACAAAGTATTGAAAAAACGGTCTACGCTCTTTTCAAATAATTTAATAATTATTTCATATATCTTTTTTCCTGGAATATTAAACATTTGAGAAGTTATTTCGAAGATTATACCTCCCATTCGTATGGAAACATTGTTCATATTCTGACTTCGTTTTGCGGGATTGAGTCCATGATTTTCGAAATGTAGAACCGGAAATGAGCACCTTATTATCAACCAAACCGATCGCCATCAATCTTTATCATGTCTTTCATAATGAAATTAAGAGAGAATCGAAAGTTCACCGAGCTCCGAATCTTAAAAACACACACGAACCGCCCTACAACAGTCAGCTGACGAAAATATGTCTAGCATATCTGGTAGTTTTTTTCCCACCAGGTGGAGATTTCCAACTTTACCATTCGTCAATAGCTGCTTCGAAAGCATGGCATAGCAAGACTGTAGCAACTGTCAAATTAAGCCATAGCAATGTCCTCTGGATAACAGCCGCGCAACTGATATTTCGTCGTGCGAAAATGCCTCGATTTTGCCTCGATTTTGCCTCGATGAGTGACGATTTTGTATTGGGACCGATCCATGACGTCACTAATCGGGGACGAAATCGAGGCATTCGAGCATCGAGCTGTCATATGTGCGCGGCTTGAAATTAATTGGTGCTGGCCATAGCAAGAATTAGCTCCTTCGGTTTTCGAACAGCCAAAAGCAGCTTGCATAGCTTACAACAGCTGTTCGACACATACATACGCAAGTAACGTACCATATGACATATATTATATTAAAATAAAGTGAAAAACATAACGCAGTCACGATCGGCTGCAAGCCTATCGTATGATACTCTAGATGAAATATATCAAAAGAATGAGAAGTTCACAAGTAATTACTACTTGAAATTTTACTTACTGGAGTCTGTCCAATGTTCAGATATAGCTGCTTCGATAGCAGTAGAGTCACTTCAAACGAACTAACACAAACATCCATTATCTTGAGTACGGACAATGTGTGTTTCATTTGAAACCAGTAAATTTGAAATTTTTTCGCAGTTGTCTCGTTTTTTCATTTTAAGGATCTCCACTAAAGTGTATAAACGCTGTATTTAGTTGACATTTCATGAGGCATATTTCGATTCCGTGAAACGTCCATCAAAATCCATCTGCTACACGTATACACACTGAAACTATGTTGTGTCGTCGTTGCGCACGGCAGAATTCCCACTGGCAGCAACAAGTGCGATCAGAATTCAATGTTTTCCCATTGGGTCGTGATCGCAACTGTAGCTTTCGACCCAGCGAAACAGATGTTGAATTCTAGCAAGCGGCGACACGGTAAGTTTTCATGACGCTGTGGTTGTGTCCTCCCGAAAGTGTTGTAAGTGGGGCACCACTACGGCGACATCAACGACTGCTGCAACGACCCTGAAAATTTCGATACCATAATTGGTCATGCGGAGGGCTAAATGTATTTCGGGCGTATGTAGTGGTGTGTTCGACACTGTGCAGTTTTTTTTTTGAAGAGAACTTGAAGAATTGGGCGATGGATGGGGAGGTCGATTTTGAGGAGGTGGTTTGTGAGGGAGGGAATTGAAAGATGGCTTGGATTGAAAGTGCGATTTTTTTTTCTTGGTTTTTCGATATGTTCTCGTCGGGCTCCTGAAATTTTAAAGAAAAAAAAGATATTTTTACGGAGAAGGGAAAAAAAAGAAGATATGAAGTTTGAATCGCGAAATATCGAAAACGTGCACTTGAGTGGCGGAAAAAATTGAAGTTGAAGTTTAAATTTTTGAAGTGGCGGATAAAATGGTCAATTAAATCAAAACGTGCACTTGAGTGGCGAAAAAAATTGAAGTTTAAGTTTAAATTTTTGAAATGGCGGATAAAATGGTCAATTAAATCAAAACGTGCAAGAAAAGTTAATTTTTCTAAAAAGGTGGATGAAAAGGAGAATTAAGTTAAAATGCAATTTAAGTTGGTCGCCTAGAAGGAAGCTATGTATAGGTTAATCAAATAAGAAATCAACTAGGATAATATAAAAAAAAAAAAAACGAATTAGGATAGGCAATTAAGAAATGAATTAGGATAGGCAATTAAGAAATGAATTAGGATAGGCAATTAAGAAATGAACTAGGATAAACAATTAAGAAATGAACTAGGATAAACAATTAAGAAATGAACTAGGAGAAAGATAAGGAAAAACTAATAATGAAAGTGGCGGATAAAATGGTCAATTAAATCAAAACGTGCAAGAAAAGTTATTTTTTTTTAAAATGGTGGATGGAAAGGAGAATTAAGTTAAAATGCAATTTAAGTTGGTCGCCTAGAAGGAAGCTATGTATAGGTTAATCAAATAAGAAATCAACTAGGATAATATAAAAAAAAAAAAACGAATTAGGATAGGCAATTAAGAAATGAATTAGGATAGGCAATTAAGAAATGAATTAGGATAGGCAATTAAGAAATGAACTAGGATAAACAATTAAGAAATGAACTAGGATAAACAATTAAGAAATGAACTAGGATAAACAATTAAGAAATGAATTAGGATAGGCAATTAAGAAATGAATTAGGATAGGCAATTTAGAAACGAACTAGGATAAACAATTAAGAAATGAACTAGGATAAACAATTAAGAATTGAACTAGGATGAACAAATAAGAAATGAAGTAGGATAGACAAATGGGAGACGAATTAGGAAAAATAAATTAGGTAGAAATCATAGAAAAAAAAAGAAAAGTGAAGGGAAGGAATCCACCAGTAATTTAATACATAATAAACAAACCAACCGGACCATCGTTATCGTAATGCTGTTTTGATAGGGTGAGTTTTTTCTTTATTTTTTGGTTTTTTTTTAATTTATTTCATTTTTTTCCATGTAAATTACATGTTTGTATCACGTTTTTTTCAGAGTTGCTGCTCGTAAAGTCTTGAGTTGATATTTTTTTTTTCTTTCCTAAAATGATTGAAGGCTAAATAAGCAAATATAATGAACCCGAGCGTCTAAGCTCTTAGCCCCAAACCTCAAAAAGGGGTCACGACGAATATTTTCATTTTGGAATGTCGTGACTGAGGCAGGATGGGCAGAGCAGGGCGATATTAACACCAGAGCGCCCTGACAAATCGCGGAGCCGCGCCATCCAACCGCTTCTTGGTCTTTCACGACCTGTTGGGAGAATAATCCCAATTTTGACAATTCCCTTGGATAAGTCGGCGCTGACAATTTTTGTTGTACAGGCCAAGGGTTTATGGTCTGAGTTAAAGCAAGTACCCCCCCACACTGCCGTAGCTAGTCCCGGCCGCCAGCAAGAGCGTCGCACCAGCTAAAACTCAGCCACCAATTCGGACTTAGGTGGAATGGGCCCTTCTGTCCCGAACCTTCATTCTCCTTTCAATTGTTTTGACTTTTTCAAGTCAAAATAATTCTTCCAAGGCCTCGAACACAACAAATGGCGCCCAACGTGGGGCTAGCCTAAGCTACGCTCCGAGCACAAAGCGTAGCCCATCAACACGCGCGAGCTCTGAAAAAATTCCGTGCAAAAAGTTGGCGGGCAAAAGGACTTAATTTCGTCGTTCTGCGACATCATTTTTTTTTCGCCTGAACGGCAACAGTCCAAGTGTTCAAGCTTTTCGAACTTCAACAGCAAATCATCCTGAGAATCTTGTATGTGGTCAATGCAGAACGATCCTATTGACGAACCGTTTTGGCAACCTTTAGGCGCCAACTCGGTTCCATAGGAAAGGGAAACATTGTCTGCATGCCGGATTGATGGATGTAAGTTGTGACAAAACGTAATTTTCCTGATTCATTCCACTTTTGTTTTGCAAGTACCCTTTTGAGTGCTGGGCATGCCCTGTCTTGGCGGGCGTGTCGTCAGACAATTGGGACAAATACTTGTAAAATATTGGTGAGTTTGATGATAGGAAATTTCGTCGTAATTTGTTAAGTACCTTAATTCCTTATCCTTCCTTTTAGAGTACCTTTATAACGTAGATTAATTTTTTTGTAGAAATAACGTAGAAGTTTTTTTGTATTTAAAATTTTTTTTTAGTCTTTTGATGACAGATTTTAACGTAGTTTTATTTTGGCTGATTTTTGATTTATTTTTGTGTTGATAAATTTTCCCCAATTTTTTTTTATTTGCATCTTTGATCGCGATCCAGATTTTTCCAGTGAGTCGGGAAAGAACAAGATCGGCTTCGCGATTTGTTCTGCATATGAGGGGAGGGGAAAGTTGCGACAACGTGAGGGTTCATTTTTTTTTTTAATTCATACAAAGGAAAGTAAAATCAAACTACGCATACAGTTTTCATCCATTCATTTTTTTTTTCATCCGCAACATACGTTCATCCACACGTTCACTCTTCGAATCACATATTTTTTTATTATACCGCATCCAATCATCGGATACATAATTTTTTTTTCTCATACACACGGTTCTCAAATGTAATTATCACTCTGTCGTTTTTTTTTACATTCGTTCGAGCATTTGCACCATCGTTTCATACATTTGTAATTTCTTTTCCGTTCATTCAGTTAACAGTCGATTCTGCACTCAATCGGTCATTCATATATAGATCATTAATCCAATCCCACTCAATCATTCGCATTCGCTCTCTCGATTTGACTCACTTCGTAGTACCCACATAGTCTCTGAGTCATGCCACTGTCACGATCGCCGTTGGGGCGAAATGACGAAATGTGCACGATGTGCCAACATGTCGTGGGGGGGCGAAAATGAAGCGCGGACGAAATGTGGGCACACTTTCCACCTGCATTGTGTGGAAGAGTGGGTGCTGCGCCACAAAACGTGTCCCAATTGTCGCCAGGCACTAGAACCGCAGGACTATTGGACAGTTAGGGGCGTGGAGGGCGCCACAGCCAGAACCGGAGCCGTGACGTGCAGCAGGGCTAAGTCAGCGGCCGGCGGACTTTCACCAAGGCGGTTAAATCTACATTTTCCGCTGGAAACGGTCGGCGGTGGGGTCTTTTACGCCCCTGACGGTTCTATTGGTCAAGAGCAGGGGGTGAACCAGCTCGCGAATCCAATCATACAACCACAAGACAGGGTAGTAGGCGAACGACCACGTTGGTCCGATGTACACGACGCAGGTATCCCGGCTACGGTGAATCCAGCGCCAGGGCGTACACGTTCGCCCGTGGTACGAACCGAACTGGGAGTGGATCAACTAATAGAGTTGATGAGAAGGGTTTTTCGGGAAGAGCAGGCGTTTCAGAGACCGGTGGGGGCCTATTATTCGGCAGCAGAGGGAGACTCGCGTGCTGGGAGGGCAGATCAGCGGACCGGAGCGGCCGCGTTGGTCAGCGATCGCGTTAGCCACGGCCCTAATCATCGAACAAGAAATTCCTACAGCCCATTAAGGCATTGGCGTTTGCGTTTTAACGGGGATAGCCAACTCCTACGTGCAGAGGAGCTGATTTTTCGGGCCGAGACTCTCGCGATGAGCGACTTGCGCGGCAATTTAGATCTGCTGACGCAGGGCTTCCATCTGCTGCTAGATGGTAGGCCCAACAAGTGGTATTGGTTGTGGCGTCGGTCCAATAACAACTCGTCTTGGGATACCCTGAAGGTAGCATTCTTGCAGGTCTGGGGAGAGCGCAGCACGGATTGGGAGTTGCGGAAGCAGATGCTTGGTAGACGACAAGCGCCACACGAGCCCTTCATGTCCTTCGAACAAGACATGACGGAGCTTCGTTCACTGCTGAGCGCTCCCATGATTGAGTCCGAATTTGTGGCTCTGGTGCGCGGGAATCTGGTGGGTAGCACACAGCAACAATTGTGTTTCTACTCAGTACTTACTATGGACGAACTACGTCGACTGGTAGTGAAAGTGGAAGACACGCGAAAAGCCACCAGACCATCCCCTTGGAACCAGGCCAGAGTCCACGAAATACAGGAGTCAGTCGTGGAAGAACATCCGGATACGACTTCTTCCGTCGACTTGGCCGGACTATCGAACCCCTGGATCTGCTGGAATTGCAAGAAAGAAGGACATGGGTATCGTGAGTGCGCGGAACCTGCGAAGGGCATCTTCTGCTTTGGATGTGGGCGGGCTGACGTTCTAAAGCGTTCTGCAGCCATTGCAAGGCGGGAAACGGCCGAAGGGACGGAAGGACAGCGGGTCCCTCCCGTCCAAACACTGCATCCCGACAGCAGTAGGAAAATTTGTTCACCACCCCAAATACACGTCCCAATTTCATCTAGACCTCCCAAATAAAACAACTTTACCAAATTTTTCAACCCCTACAAATACCCCTCCAAATTTTAATACCCTACCTACAACATTAACGTAAAATCATCCAAACCCATTTCCCCGACGATCAACACTCCGCACGTCAAAATTTTAACAAGACCAAGCGATAAGACGGAGCCGGCTGTTTCCCGGCTTGAGGATGAACTTATCGCAGATCAAAATCCAAGACGACATTCCCACCATCCTCTCAAGCCATACCATCTTCGGCTGAAAGAATATATGGAGGCTCGAGAGCGAATTTTCTCTCCTACTCCAGTCGCAAGTGTTGATCAGGTATCAGCACCAACGAGTGGATCCGGTCGCAGAAAATCAATCGCGCGCCTTCGTATATTCTGGAGGATGGTGCGTGAAAAAAAAGAAAGCGATTCTCTCTACCATCATTACCAATCCGTTGGACATACGTCCGTACGCCATGGTATCCTTGTACGGAGTGGACGTTGAAGGACTCCTAGATAGTGGGGCGAGCATCAGTTGCCTGGGGGCTAACGCTCTACAACGTCTCCATGATGCACAGGTGAATTATCGACCGGTCTGTCAAGAGGTGAAGACCGCGGATGGTGCAGCACAAAAGGTATTGGGCACGGTAACCACCGATATTACTTTTCGCGGTATTACCAAGCCTATTACGCTATACATCGTGCCGAGCCTGTCGCAGAAATTGTACCTGGGGGTAGATTTCTGGCGATCATTCCAACTAGCTCCTAGCATCATCAGCGCGGTCGATACTCCCGATACTGCATCGCAACTGATAGCTCCGGATGCCCACCATTTAACGCCCATAGATGTAAAGAGGTTGGAAATGGTAAAGTCCAAATTTCCATCCTACGAAGTATACGGACTCGGTGTGACCAACGTTGAACAACACAGTATAGACGTTGGTGATGCAAGTCCCATCAAACAGCGACATTATCCTGTGTCTCCTGCGATCCAAAAACTCTTATATGACGAGATCGATCGCATGAGAGCGTTATAGAGACCAGCCAGAGTGCATGGAGCTCGCCTGTGGTTCTCGTGAGGAAGCCAGGCAAGGTCAGGTTATGTTTGGACTCGCGCAAAGTCAATAGTGTGACGAAGAAGGATGCATATCCATTACCACACATTGATGGTATCTTAAGTCGTTTGCCGCGAGCCAATTTTATTACTAGCCTGGACCTCAAAGACGCCTTTTGGCAGATTCCTCTCGAGGCCTCTATATCACTACACTCGCATGCCTTTTGGGTTATGCAACGCGCCGCAAAGGATGTGTCGTTTGATGGACAAAGTCATCCTACCCGAGCTGAAGGAGCAGGTATTCGTATATTTGGACGATCTGCTGTTAATTTCTGAGGATTTCGATTCACATCTGGTTTTATTGGCTGAAGTCGCAGAATGTTTGCGAAAGGCTGGCTTGACTATTAACGTCAACAAGAGTAAGTTTTGTCTGAGAGAGGTGAAATATCTCGGATACATTGTCGGAGAAGGAGGCTTGAAAACTGATCCCAACAAAGTTTCAGCCATCGTCGATTACCCTTCGCCTAAGTCCGCACGTCAAGTACGACGCTTCCTTGGTATGGCAGGCTGGTATCGACGATTCGTTCCCAACTTTGCTGGGACTGTTTCACCAATTTCAGACACTCTAAAAAAGTCCAACCAGTTTGCTTGGACGTCAGAGGCACAAACTTCCTTCCTATTAGTGAAAGACTTGTTGACGAAAGCCCCCTTATTAATCAATCCTGATTTTAAGAGGTCTTTCGTAATCCAGTGCGACGCCAGTAAATCAGGGGTGGGTAGCGTTCTCTTTCAGGAAAATGACGACGGATCGGAATCTCCAGTGGCGTATATGTCACAGAAGCTCACTTCCGCTCAACGCAACTACAGCGTAACCGAACTCGAGTGTTATGCAGCTGTGTTGAGCGTGAAAAAATTTCGAGCCTATGTAGAAGGGACTGCGTTCAAAATCATTACGGATCACGCAAGTCTCAAATGGCTCATGTCGCAGAAAGACCTACAAGGACGGTTGGCAAGATGGAGTTTAAAACTCCAAGGCTACGACTTCACAATCGAGCACCGACGAGGGAGCCTGAACGTTGTACCCGACGCTCTCTCTCGAGTATACGAAGAGGGATTAAACGCGCTGATCGACGTGGCACCGATGGTGGAAATGGACTCTCCAGAATTCTCTGGCAAAGAATATAAAGAGTTAGTGTCCACTGTCGATGCGAACGCCGATCGGCTTCCTGACGTATGCGTGAGGGATGGTTTCGTGTACAAGCGCACAGAGCCTCACAACGGTGACCCGATTGCTGAAGACAGGGCCTGGAAATTATGGATTCTATCGAGCCTTTCGTCAGCTGCGGTCGCTCAGGCGCACGAGGCAGACACCACGGTCCATGGTGGTTATGCCAAAACGCTAGAGCGAGTCAGGCGATTTTTGTGCTGGCCCCGAACAGACCTCTACGAGCGCCTATGGGAGAACCGTTCCAGACTGATCAGCCATTTCAACATCTGTATATCGACGTACTTGGACCATATCCGCGTACCAAACGGGGTAAGATCACGATCTTGATCGTCTTGGATCATTTCACTAAATTTCCCATGTTACATCCTTTGGGGCGGATCACTGCTGAAGAGATCACCAACTACTTGGAGGGGCAGGTCTTCCATACGTTTGGAACACCAGAGACGATCCTCTCCGATAACGGCTCTCAATTTAGGTCGAATGTGTTTAACTTTATGCTGAACAAATACGGAGTTAAACACTTGTACACCCCGAGCTACTCACCGCAAGCGAATGCTTCGGAGCGTGTCAATCAGTCCATCCTGGCCGGAATTCGAGCATTCATCACTGATGACCAAACACGATGGGATGAGAGTTTAAGCAAGATTGGATGTGCTCTTCGTAGCTCACTTCACCAAGCCACTGGATTTTCTCCTTATCAGGTTTTGTTTGGGAATCACATGATGTTGCACGGGAAGGACTACGAACTGCTGAAGCATTTGCGAGCGTTGGGAGAGTCAAATGTACGGCTTCGACCTCGAGAGGGAATCCCTACCGTGAGGCAACTGGCGCAGACGAAAATCAGGGTCGCACATGAGGACAGTAGCAGGCGTTATAATCTGCGTGCTGCTAAAACACAATTTTGTGTAGGACAAGAAGTATTCCGAAGAAATTTTTCCTTGTCCACAGCCGCGCAGAATTATAACGCCAAGCTGGCAAAAAAATTCCTCAAGTGCAGGATTCGTCGTGTGCTAAGTAACTCACGATACGAATTGGAGGATTTAGGAGGCAAACGTCTGGGGACTTACCACTCCAAGGATCTGAGGCAGTGATCCGAGGAGTATGTCACCGATTGCCCGGCACTCAGTCGTGCGCACGAGACTCATCAGCGCGACGACCTTTGTAGTCGTTTCGGCGTTGAAAATCAACGGCGAACCGCCTATGTTGTTGTGTCGTCGTTGCGCACGGCAGAATTCCCACTGGGCAGCAACAAGTGCGATCAGAATTCAATGTTTTCCCATTGGGTCGTGATCGCAACTGTAGCTTTCGACCCAGCGAAACAGATGTTGAATTCTAGCAAGCGGCGACACGGTAAATTTTCATGACGCTGTGGTTGTGTCCTCCCGAAAGTGTTGTAAGTGGGGCACCACTACGGCGACATCAACGACTGCTGCAACGACCCTGAAAATGTCGATACCATAATTGGTCATGCGGAGGGCTAAATGTATTTCGGGCGTATGTAGTGGTGTGTTCGACACTGTGCAGTTTTTTTTTGAAGAGACCTTGAAGAATTGGGCGATGGATGGGGAGGTCGATTTTGAGGAGGTGGTTTGTGAGGGAGGGAATTGAAAGATGGCTTGGATTGAAAGTGCGATTTTTTTTTCTTGGTTTTTCGATATGTTCTCGTCGGGCTCCTGAAATTTTAAAGAAAAAAAAGATATTTTTACGGAGAAGGGAAAAAAAAGAAGATATGAAGTTTGAATCGCGAAATATCGAAAACGTGCACTTGAGTGGCGGAAAAAATTGAAGTTGAAGTTTAAATTTTTGAAGTGGCGGATAAAATGGTCAACTAAATCAAAACGTGCACTTGAGTGGCGAAAAAAATTGAAGTTGAAGTTTAAATTTTTGAAGTGGCGGATAAAATGGTCAACTAAATCAAAACGTGCACTTGAGTGGCGAAAAAAATTGAAGTTTAAGTTTAAATTTTTGAAATGGCGGATAAAATGGTCAATTAAATCAAAACGTGCAAGAAAAGTTAATTTTTTTTAAATGGTGGATGAAAAGGAGAATTAAGTTGAAAGATAAAGAAAAACTAATAATGAAAGTGGCGGATAAAATGGTCAATTAAATCAAAACGTGCAAGAAAAGTTAATTTTTTTTAAAATGGTGGATGGTAAGGAGAATTAAGTTAAAATGCAATTTAAGTTGGTCGCCTAGAAGGAAGCTACGTATAGGTTAATCAAATAAGAAATCAACTAGGATAATATAAAAAAAAAAAAAAAAAACGAATTAGGATAGGCAATTAAGAAATGAATTAGGATAGGCAATTAAGAAATGAATTAGGATAGGCAATTAAGAAATGAACTAGGATAAACAATTAAGAAATGAACTAGGATAAACAATTAAGAAATGAACTAGGATAAACAATTAAGAAATGAATTAGGATAGGCAATTAAGAAATGAATTAGGATAGGCAATTAAGAAACGAACTAGGATAAACAATTAAGAAATGAACTAGGATAAACAATTAAGAAATGAACTAGGATGAACAAATAAGAAATGAAGTAGGATAGACAAATGGGAGACGAATTAGGAAAAATAAATTAGGTAGAAACCATAGAAAAAAAAAGAAAAGTGAAGGGAAGGAATCCACCAGTAATTTAATACATAATAAACAAACCAACCGGACCATCGTTATCGTAATGCTGTTTTGATAGGGTGAGTTTTTTCTTTATTTTTTGGTTTTTTTTTAATTTATTTCATTTTTTTCCATGTAAATTACATGTTTGTATCACGTTTTTTTCAGAGTTGCTGCTCGTAAAGTCTTGAGTTGATATTTTTTTTTTCTTTCCTAAAATGATTGAAGGCCAAATAAGCAAATATAATGAACCCGAGCGTCTAAGCTCTTAGCCCCAAACCTCAAAAAGGGGTCACGACAAATATTTTCATTTTGGAATGTCGTGACTGAGGCAGGGTGGGCAGAGCAGGGCGCTATTAACACCAGAGCGCCCTGACAAATTGCGGAGCCGCGCCATCCAACCGCTTCTTGGTCTTTCACGACCTGTTGGGAGAATAATCCCAATTTTGACAATTCCCTTGGATAAGTCGGCGCTGACAATTTTTGTTGTACAGGCCAAGGGTTTATGGTCTGAGTTAAAGCAAGTACCCCCCCACACTGCCGTAGCTAGTCCCGGCTGCCAGCAAGAGCGTCGCACCAGCTAAAACTCAGCCACCAATTCGGACTTAGGTGGAATTGGCCCTTCTGTCCCGAACCTTCATTCTCCTTTCAATTGTTTTGACTTTTTCAAGTCAAAATAATTCTTCCAAGGCCTCGAACACAACAACTATGTCTGAACATGAACTGTCATATGTGCGCGGCCTGAGTTTAAGTTGGCGGTGGCCATAGCATTGCCCTCTGGATAAAAGCCGCGCAACTGAATTTTCGAAGAGCGAAAATGCCTCGATTTCCCCTCGATGAGTGAAGATTTTGTATGGAGATCGAGCCATGACGTCACCAATCGAGGCAAAATCGAGGCATTTCTCATGACGAACTGTCATATGAGCGCGGCCTGAGTTTAAGTTGGCGGTGGCCATAGCCATTGCCCTCTGGATAAAAGCCGCGCAACTGAATTTTCGAAGAGCGAAAATGCCTCGATTTCCCCTCGATGAGTGAAGATTTTGTATGGAGATCGAGCCATGACGTCACCAATCGAGGCAAAATCGAGGCATTTCTCATGACGAACTGTCATATATGCGCGGCCTGAGTTTAAGTTGGAGGTGGCCATAGCACGAAAATGCACTGGCGGGTATTGGACAGCGAAAAGCAGCTTCAATAGCTTAAAACAGCTCATGCACACTAGAGTCACTTCATACGAACTAACACAAACATCCATTATCTTGAGTACGGACAATGTGTGTTTCATTTGAAACCAGTACATTTGAAATTTTTTTGCAGTTGTCTCGTTTTTTCATTTTAAGGATCTCCACTAAAGTGTATAAACGCTGTATTTAGTTGACATTTCATGAGGCATATTTCGATTCCGTGAAACGTCCATCAAAATCCATCTGCTACACGTATACACACTAAAACTATGCCATTTAAGAAACCTGCGATTTTTTAAATTCGCAGGTTTTAATACTAAATATGTACCAAAAGTGGTGATTGTCCGTACTCATGATAGTGGATGTTTGTGTTAGTTTTTATACAGTGACTCTAGATAGCAGTAGCAAAGCTTCACGATTTGAACTGTCAAATTCAGCCATAGCACTGCCAACTTAAACTCAGGCCGCGCACATATGACAGTTCGTCATGAGAAATGCCTCGATTTTGCCTCGATTGGTGACATCATGGCTCGATCTCCATACAAAATTTTCACTCATCGAGGCCATAGCATTGCCCTCAACACTCCGCACGTCAAAATTTTAACAAGACCAAGCGATAAGACGGAGCCGGCTGTTTCCCGGCTTGAGGATGAACTTATCGCAGATCAAAATCCAAGACGACATTCCCACCATCCTCTCAAGCCATACCATCTTCGGCTGAAAGAATATATGGAGGCTCGAGAGCGAATTTTCTCTCCTACTCCTGTCGCAAGTGTTGATCAGGTATCAGCACCAACGAGTGGATCCGGTCGCAGAAAATCAATCGCGCGCCTTCGTATATTCTGGAGGATGGTGCGTGAAAAAAAAGAAAGCGATTCTCTCTACCATCATTACCAATCCGTTGGACATACGTCCGTACGCCATGGTATCCTTGTACGGAGTGGACGTTGAAGGACTCCTAGATAGTGGGGCGAGCATCAGTTGCCTGGGGGCTAACGCTCTACAACGTCTCCATGATGCACAGGTGAATTATCGACCGGTCTGTCAAGAGGTGAAGACCGCGGATGGTGCAGCACAAAAGGTATTGGGCACGGTAACCACCGATATTACTTTTCGCGGTATTACCAAGCCTATTACGCTATACATCGTGCCCAGCCTGTCGCAGAAATTGTACCTGGGGGTAGATTTCTGGCGATCATTCCAACTAGCTCCTAGCATCATCAGCGCGGTCGATACTCCCGATACTGCATCGCAACTGATAGCTCCGGATGCCCACCATTTAACGCCCATAGATGTAAAGAGGTTGGAAATGGTAAAGTCCAAATTTCCATCATACGAAGTATACGGACTCGGTGTGACCAACGTTGAACAACACAGTATAGACGTTGGTGATGCAAGTCCCATCAAACAGCGACATTATCCTGTGTCTCCTGCGATCCAAAAACTCTTATATGACGAGATCGATCGCATGAGAGCGTTATAGAGACCAGCCAGAGTGCATGGAGCTCGCCTGTGGTTCTCGTGAGGAAGCCAGGCAAGGTCAGGTTATGTTTGGACTCGCGCAAAGTCAATAGTGTGACGAAGAAGGATGCATATCCATTACCACACATTGATGGTATCTTAAGTCGTTTGCCGCGAGCCAATTTTATTACTAGCCTGGACCTCAAAGACGCCTTTTGGCAGATTCCTCTCGAGAACAAATCCAGGAAGTATACAGCTTTTACCATTCCTGGCCGGCCTCTATATCACTACACTCGCATGCCTTTTGGGTTATGCAACGCGCCGCAAAGGATGTGTCGTTTGATGGACAAAGTCATCCTACCCGAGCTGAAGGAGCAGGTATTCGTATATTTGGACGATCTGCTGTTAATTTCTGAGGATTTCGATTCACATCTGGTTTTATTGGCTGAAGTCGCAGAATGTTTGCGAAAGGCTGGCTTGACTATTAACGTCAACAAGAGTAAGTTTTGTCTGAGAGAGGTGAAATATCTCGGATACATTGTCGGAGAAGGAGGCTTGAAAACTGATCCCAACAAAGTTTCAGCCATCGTCGATTACCCTTCGCCTAAGTCCGCACGTCAAGTACGACGCTTCCTTGGTATGGCAGGCTGGTATCGACGATTCGTTCCCAACTTTGCTGGGACTGTTTCACCAATTTCAGACACTCTAAAAAAGTCCAACCAGTTTGCTTGGACTACAGAGGCACAAACTTCCTTCCTATTAGTGAAAGACTTGTTGACGAAAGCCCCCTTATTAATCAATCCTGATTTTAAGAGGTCTTTCGTAATCCAGTGCGACGCCAGTAAATCAGGGGTGGGTAGCGTTCTCTTTCAGGAAAACGACGACGGATCGGAATCTCCAGTGGCGTATATGTCACAGAAGCTCACTTCCGCTCAACGCAACTACAGCGTAACCGAACTCGAGTGTTATGCAGCTGTGTTGAGCGTGAAAAAATTTCGAGCCTATGTAGAAGGGACTGCGTTCAAAATCATTACGGATCACGCAAGTCTCAAATGGCTCATGTCGCAGAAAGACCTACAAGGACGGTTGGCAAGATGGAGTTTAAAACTCCAAGGCTACAACTTCACAATCGAGCACCGACGAGGGAGCCTGAACGTTGTACCCGACGCTCTCTCTCGAGTATACGAAGAGGGATTAAACGCGCTGATCGACGTGGCACCGATGGTGGAAATGGACTCTCCAGAATTCTCTGGCAAAGAATATAAAGAGTTAGTGTCCACTGTCGATGCGAACGCCGATCGGCTTCCTGACGTATGCGTGAGGGATGGTTTCGTGTACAAGCGCACAGAGCCTCACAACGGTGACCCGATTGCTGAAGACAGGGCCTGGAAATTATGGATTCTATCGAGCCTTTCGTCAGCTGCGGTCGCTCAGGCGCACGAGGCAGACACCACGGTCCATGGTGGTTATGCCAAAACGCTAGAGCGAGTCAGGCGATTTTTGTGCTGGCCCCGAACAGACCTCTACGAGCGCCTCTGGGAGAACCGTTCCAGACTGATCAGCCATTCCAACACCTTTACATCGACGTACTTGGACCATATCCGCGTACCAAACGGGGTAAGATCACGATCTTGATCGTCTTGGATCATTTCACTAAATTTCCCATGTTACATCCTTTGGGGCGGATCACTGCTGAAGAGATCACCAACTACTTGGAGGGGCAGGTCTTCCATACGTTTGGAACACCAGAGACGATCCTCTCCGATAACGGCTCTCAATTTAGGTCGAATGTGTTTAACTCTATGCTGAACAAATACGGAGTTAAACACTTGTACACCCCGAGCTACTCACCGCAAGCGAATGCTTCGGAGCGTGTCAATCAGTCCATCCTGGCCGGAATTCGAGCATTCATCACTGATGACCAAACACGATGGGATGAGAGTTTAAGCAAGATTGGATGTGCTCTTCGTAGCTCACTCCACCAAAGCCACTGGATTTTCTCCTTATCAGGTTTTGTTTGGGAGTCACATGATGTTGCACGGGAAGGACTACGAACTGCTGAAGCATTTGCGAGCGTTGGGAGAGTCAAATGTACGGCTTCGACCTCGAGAGGGAATCCCTATCGTGAGGCAACTGGCGCAGACGAAAATCAGGGTCGCACATGAGGACAGTAGCAGGCGTTATAATCTGCGTGCTGCTAAAACACAATTTTGTGTAGGACAAGAAGTATTCCGAAGAAATTTTTCCTTGTCCACAGCCGCGCAGAATTATAACGCCAAGCTGGCAAAAAAATTCCTCAAGTGCAGGATTCGTCGTGTGCTAGGCAACTCACGATACGAATTGGAGGATTTAGGAGGCAAACGTCTGGGGACTTACCACTCCAAGGATGAGGCAGTGATCCGAGGAGTATGTCACCGATTGCCCGGCACTCAGTCGTGCGCACGAGACTCATCAGCGCGACGACCTTTGTAGTCGTTTCGGCGTTGAAAATCAACGGCGAACCGCCTATGTTGTTGTGTCGTCGTTGCGCACGGCAGAATTCCCACTGGGCAGCAACAAGTGCGATCAGAATTCAATGTTTTCCCATTGGGTCGTGATCGCAACTGTAGCTTTCGACCCAGCGAAACAGATGTTGAATTCTAGCAAGCGGCGACACGGTAAATTTTCATGACGCTGTGGTTGTGTCCTCCCGAAAGTGTTGTAAGTGGGGCACCACTACGGCGACATCAACGACTGCTGCAACGACCCTGAAAATGTCGATACCATAATTGGTCATGCGGAGGGCTAAATGTATTTCGGGCGTATGTAGTGGTGTGTTCGACACTGTGCAGTTTTTTTTTGAAGAGACCTTGAAGAATTGGGCGATGGATGGGGAGGTCGATTTTGAGGAGGTGGTTTGTGAGGGAGGGAATTGAAAGATGGCTTGGATTGAAAGTGCGATTTTTTTTTCTTGGTTTTTCGATATGTTCTCGTCGGGCTCCTGAAATTTTAAAGAAAAAAAAGATATTTTTACGGAGAAGGGAAAAAAAAGAAGATATGAAGTTTGAATCGCGAAATATCGAAAACGTGCACTTGAGTGGCGGAAAAAATTGAAGTTGAAGTTTAAATTTTTGAAGTGGCGGATAAAATGGTCAACTAAATCAAAACGTGCACTTGAGTGGCGAAAAAAATTGAAGTTGAAGTTTAAATTTTTGAAGTGGCGGATAAAATGGTCAATTAAATCAAAACGTGCACTTGAGTGGCGAAAAAAATTGAAGTTTAAGTTTAAATTTTTGAAATGGCGGATAAAATGGTCAATTAAATCAAAACGTGCAAGAAAAGTTAATGTTTTTAAAATGGTGGATGAAAAGGAGAATTAAGTTGAAAGATAAAGAAAAACTAATAATGAAAGTGGCGGATAAAATGGTCAATTAAATCAAAACGTGCAAGAAAAGTTAATTTTTTTTAAAATGGTGGATGGTAAGGAGAATTAAGTTAAAATGCAATTTAAGTTGGTCGCCTAGAAGGAAGCTACGTATAGGTTAATCAAATAAGAAATCAACTAGGATAATATAAAAAAAAAAAAAAAAAACGAATTAGGATAGGCAATTAAGAAATGAATTAGGATAGGCAATTAAGAAATGAATTAGGATAGGCAATTAAGAAATGAATTAGGATAGGCAATTAAGAAATGAACTAGGATAAACAATTAAGAAATGAACTAGGATAAACAATTAAGAAATGAACTAGGATAAACAATTAAGAAATGAATTAGGATAGGCAATTAAGAAATGAATTAGGATAGGCAATTAAGAAACGAACTAGGATAAACAATTAAGAAATGAAATAGGATAAACAATTAAGAAATGAACTAGGATGAACAAATAAGAAATGAAGTAGGATAGACAAATGGGAGACGAATTAGGAAAAATAAATTAGGTAGAAACCATAGAAAAAAAAAGAAAATTGAAGGGAAGGAATCCACCAGTAATTTAATACATAATAAACAAACCAACCGGACCATCGTTATCGTAATGCTGTTTTGATAGGGTGAGTTTTTTCTTTATTTTTTGGTTTTTTTTTAATTTATTTCATTTTTTTCCATGTAAATTACATGTTTGTATCACGTTTTTTTCAGAGTTGCTGCTCGTAAAGTCTTGAGTTGATATTTTTTTTTTCTTTCCTAAAATGATTGAAGGCCAAATAAGCAAATATAATGAACCCGAGCGTCTAAGCTCTTAGCCCCAAACCTCAAAAAGGGGTCACGACAAATATTTTCATTTTGGAATGTCGTGACTGAGGCAGGGTGGGCAGAGCAGGGCGCTATTAACACCAGAGCGAACTGACAAATTGCGGAGCCGCGCCATCCAACCGCTTCTTGGTCTTTCACGACCTGTTGGGAGAATAATCCCAATTTTGACAATTCCCTTGGATAAGTCGGCGCTGACAATTTTTGTTGTACAGGCCAAGGGTTTATGGTCTGAGTTAAAGCAAGTACCCCCCACACTGCCGTAGCTAGTCCCGGCTGCCAGCAAGAGCGTCGCACCAGCTAAAACTCAGCCACCAATTCGGACTTAGGTGGAATTGGCCCTTCTGTCCCGAACCTTCATTCTCCTTTCAATTGTTTTGACTTTTTCAAGTCAAAATAATTCTTCCAAGGCCTCGAACACAACAACTATGCCATTTAAGAAACCTGCGATTTTTTAAATTCGCAGGTTTTTAATACTAAATATGTACCAAAAGTGGTGATTGTCCGTACTCATGATAGTGGATGTTTGTGTTAGTTTTTATACAGTGACTCTAGATAGCAGTAGCAAAGCTTCACGATTTGAACTGTCAAATTCAGCCATAGCACCGCCAACTTAAACTCAGGCCGCGCACATATGACAGTTCGTCATGAGAAATGCCTCGATTTTGCCTCGATTGGTGACGTCATGGCTCGATCTCCATACAAAATCTTCACTCATCGAGGCCATAGCATTGCCCTCTGGATTTTGTATGGAGATCGAGCCATGACGTCACCAATCGAGGCAAAATCGAGGCATTTCTCATGACGAACTGTCATATGTGCGCGGCCTGAGTTTAAGTTGGAGGTGGCCATAGCACGAAAATGCACTGGCGGGTATTGGACAGCGAAAAGCAGCTTCAATAGCTTAAAACAGCTCATGCACACTAGAGTCACTTCATACGAACTAACACAAACATCCATTATCTTGAGTACGGACAATGTGTGTTTCATTTGAAACCAGTACATTTGAAATTTTTTTGCAGTTGTCTCGATTTTTCATTTTAAGGATCTCCACTAAAGTGGATAAACGCTGTATTTAGTTGACATTTCATGAGACATATTTCGATTCCGTAAAACGTCCATCAAAATCCATCTGCTACACGTATACACACTAAAACTATGCCATTTAAGAAACCTGCGATTTTTTAAATTCGCAGGTTTTTAGTACTAAATATGTACCAAAAGTGGTGATTGTCCATACCCATGATAGTGGATGTTTGTGTTAGTTCTTATACAGTGACTCTAATGCACACATGTAAGTGTAAGTGACGTAACGTGTCATTACGACAAATTATTCCCGCCAATAAGGCAGTTAATCGTTACGTGGTTTTTTTCTTTGATTTTTTCCCGATAAAAGTATTAAGATCTAGATTGTCGTTTTTTATTGAGTTCCGTTTGAAACTATCGGAACAAGACGCAGTCTTGGATTAGCGTTTGGGCTTAATAAAGGCCTGTCTAGGCTTTTTCCTATGTTTCGATGACTAGAAATGATGTTGTGTAGCCTAATCTTGCAGCTCTCCCTCTCTCCTCAAATTTCGTCTTCTTTATCAACCGTCCTTTGGTCTCGGAATTTCCCATTTTCAATTTCAAATAAAACAGGTTTTTTCTTAAATTTTTTTACTACAACAAAACCATAAAAACTCCCACCTCAAACACAAAATTCTACAAGTACCTACAATTCAAAATCAATTCGATTGCTCGAATAAAATTTCGTATCTTCCCCAACCTTGCGCGCGATAACGCCATCCTTGAAATACCCATCGTTGCTCCAATTCAGCATTTGTTCGGTTATAAAGGGTCCGTGAATTTCGCTGTCGACATCCTTCCACTTGAATTCCCATTTCAAAACTTTCGGGGCATCGTCTTCATCGTTACCGCCGCCGTCCCCGTCATCTCGTTCGCTTTCGTCCACTTTATTCGTGACCAGTTTCATCTTTTCCTTCTTCTCGAAATCATCGGCGTACATGTCATGCTCGTCGTCCTCGTTGGCGGCCTCGCCAGTAGCAGTGGCAGTAGCGGCAACAGCTGTACTACTCGTGCCTACCTTTCTAGATCTCAGTTTTTTCTTCAACTGAATCTGTTGGTATGTTTCCTGATAGATGTCCATGTTGTTTATTTCCGCCAGGACGTTGTTTGTCGTTCGATGAATTTCGTCACGAGTTCGGCATTCTCATCGACAATTTCCGCCTTTTTACGACGCCATCGTTCGATAGACGAGAGCTTTGGAGGTTTCCTCCCAGACGTTGCAGTGTCTTCTTGACGGTTTCGCCGGGCTCCATTAGTTTGAAGATTTCCTTGTACGCTTCAATTTCATTGAAGTTTTTCGACGATTCGTCTTCGGAATCACTTTAATCGGCCAGGCCCCGATTGGTTTTCTCGATGTAGTTCTTGTCGGGCTTGACCTGGAAAATAAATTTGTTGGTCTCGATTCCAAAACAAAGCCTTCTCCCTCTAAAAGTTGCCGAAGCAATGCCTTTAAATCCCAAGCATTCCCTACCTTAATCCAGTCGATGTTATCAAGCCAATTGTTTTTAATTTCCATCGACTTGTCCCAGTGAAAGTGGCGCTCCTTGTCCTTCCTCGAGTTCCTCTTTCATGTTGAACGGGGTAATTTTGACCTCGCCGTCCGTTCCTGAGATTCCATCCTCTTCGCCCTCGAAATCATTTTCGTTCATAATATTGTAGCTGAAAGCCGAAGTCACGAATTATCAGTGAAAAAAATAGGAAAAATATAAATGCAGCCCACCACTCATCGTCACCAATGTCTTCTTCGTCCGAGTCCAGAGTGTGCTTCTTGACGGGCTCGTTCGATTTCAACCGCTTCACATCCCCGCCTACATATATCCTCCGCGAATATTTCAGCAGATCGTTTTGCTATTTTTCACTGTTTTCGCCCATAATTTACTTTATCCACGGCCACTCACAAAATACTCAAAATCAGCAGCTCGTTTTGCTATTTTTCACCGTTTACGTCCACAATTTACTTTATTCACGGCCACAAAATATTAAACATTTTAAATGACTTTTCACTTGATGGAATGAAAATGTCACACATACTAATGCAATGCATAGCTGCTTTCTTGCTTACAGTCCGTACTCTAAGCAGTGAAAAGCAGCTATGATAGCAGCTATTTGAATGCACTGGACAGAATAACTGTCAAATAGCAAGCACGAGAAAGCAGCTTTTTGTTGCATAGGACAGGAAAAAGCTGCTATAGCTGCTATCGAAGCAGCTATAGCTGAACATTGGACAGACTCCAGGTAGAACCTATTGTATAGTGGCTACTGGATTTTTTGTTTTATAGTGATTTCCATAAAGTAAGTTAGGACATTTTACAGAATTTTTGTATGGCAACTACATGAAGGACTTATGGGATATTTTTCATATTATTAGTTTCAGCTGCGATTATTATAAAATTAATGTGTATAAAATTTCAAAGTCGTAACTTAAAGCGTTCTAAAGTTATCGTTCAATATCGGTGAACATGTTTATTAAGGACTTTTGTATGACAGCTACCCGAAGGAGTCAACAGATGGCGCTAATTTATGAACTCCGTCTTGGTTTTGGTATAAAACTAATTTCTGTAAAATTTTAAATTCCTGCTTTAACTCGTTCTGGAGTTATAGTGGATTCAGTAACAAGCATACATTTTTGAAGAACTTTTCTAGACTGCTACACGAAGGACTCATTCGATTTGCATCATATTCGGTACTTTCAAATCAAACATTGTAAACCTTAAGTATGCAAAATTTCAAGTTCCTAACTTGAAGCATTCGAGCAACAATTGTGAAAACGTGTTTTAAGGACTCTTGTATGGGAGGTACCCGAAGGAGTGGAAAGAGCCCATTGACGAACTTAGCCTTACTTTTTCCATTTTACAAGTTGTGACAAAATTTCCTACGAACGGACGGACAGACGGACGGACAGCAAACGGATTTGGGAGTTTTGGCCAAAAATAAACACAAAATACCATATAACTTTTTTTCGTCCGAGGCTCGGTTCTATGCGTTACAAACTTTTCGGGCTGGATTAAACTTATAATACTCCATATGTTCATCTAGAGTATAATGAGCACTACCAGTAGTGTCTTTAAATTTTTCACTTTTTTTTATTGTTAATAAAATATTATTTTCCATTTTAAACATTCAAAATGTCGTTAAGACGAAACTAACAGCTACACACCCATCTGCATATTGCATGTAATTGACGAATGGTAAGGTTGAAAATCTCCACCTGGTGGGAAAAAAAACTACCAGATATGCTATATACATTTTCGTCAGCTGACAACTGTTGTAGGGCGGTTCGTGTGTATTTTTACGATTCCGAGCTCGGTGAATTTTCGATTCTCTCTTAATTTTATTATGAAAGACATGATAAAGATTGATGGCGATCGGTTTGGTTGATAATAAGGTGCTCATTTCCGGTTCTACATTTCGAAAATCATGGGCTCATTCTCGCACAACGAAGTCAGAAAATAAACAATTTTTCCATATGAATGGGAGATCTAAACTTCGAAATAACTTCTCAAATGTTTAATATTCTAGGAAAAAGAAATATGAAATAATTATTAAATTATTTGAAAAGAGCGTAGACCGTTTTTTCAATACTTTTTTCTTTTATTTTAGCACTTTAAATTGATTTCTTTTTTGTTTTTGATATTATTCAATTATAATAATAATTTAAGTTCACTTGAAGTAATATTTTGTAGTAGGACCTTCTCATTTGAGGTCAATCTCAATTTTGTCTGAAAATAACATGCAACTGCCACTTTCTGTGTAGCATATATAGTTTCGAAATTCGCCACCAGAGCACATGGTATATTTGTCAATAGCTCCTTTCTGGCTACAGTCCGGGGGTGTGTTCAAGATTTCTGCTATAGATGCTATTAGCTGCTTTTTTGTGTTCAATGCAACCAAAAAGCTGCTTTCTCATGCTTGCTATTTGACACTAGATCTGTCCAAGAAAAAGCTGCTTCTAAAACTGCTTTTGGTTGCTCACACTCCGGACCGTTGTTTAAATTTAGAAACCATAAATTTGGTAATGAAACACAGCTGAATATATACTTGTCAGAAAAAATTACGTCAAGCTGTCAGCTATCTAAATAAAACGAGTTGCATAGTGTGAACACTACTTTTTTAAGACGTTAATTTTGCCTACTTAAATTTGTTTAAAACTCACAGTCTGAACATAGGGTGAACATTAGGGTTAAACCCACACAATTAAGACAGCAAATGGACTATTTTTCTCTGTGAATGGCCGGTATAAACTTCCCAATAACTTTACAAATGTTCAGTATTCCGAGAAAAAAATATGTAACGTTTACTGGGGTCTGTCCAATGCTTCGATAGCAGCTATAGCAGCATTTTCCTGTCCAATGCAACAAAAAGCTGCTTTCTCGTGATTGCTATTTGACAGTTATTCTGTTCAGTATTTCCAAATAGCTGCTATCATAGCTGCTTTTCACTGCTTACCCTGCGTCAACACTGGCAATTCTTCTGGCAATGGCAACGGCAACGGCATTATTGCCACACACAAATTGACAGTGTAGACGCATCAAACGCATGTGGCAAAAATGCTTTCACCATTGCCATGGCAATTTTGAGGATAATATTGCCAGAAAACGAATGGTTTGACAGAAGTTAGCGTCATTTGTCAACAGGTAGACTTAGGCTAGATCGCAAAATGAGTGAAAGTAATTGGACTTAACAAAAAAATATTGAATTAATCAATTATTTTCGAAGCCACGACACTTCGAACTCACTCGCTCAAATTAAAATTGCCTGGTAATGAAATGCCCACTCACTACTATTTGACATTTAACTCAATGGCAATATTGCCATTGCCATTGCCAGTTAAATTTTCAGTGTAGACGCAGGGTTAGAGTACGGACCAGGGACCTGGTAATAGAATGGACTACTCATGTGAAATTTTCCCATACAATTTCCGAGACAACGATGGGCCAAAAAACATTTCCCTCTCTTTCCCGCTCAATTACACGGTGTTGTTGTTGTGCCACCGTCAACTTAAACTCAGGCCGCGCACATATGACAGTTCGTCATGAGAAATGCCTCGATTTTGCCTCGATTGGTGACGTCATGGCTCGATCTCCATACAAAATCGTCACTCATCGAGGGGAAATCGAGGCATTTTCGCTCTTCGAAAATTCAGTTGCGCGGCTTTTATCCAGAGGGCAATGGTTGTGCCACCGCCAGCTTAAACTCAGGCCGCGCACATATGACAGTTCGTCATGAGAAATGCCTCGATTTTGCCTCGATTGGTGACGTCATGGCTCGATCTCCATACAAAATCTTCACTCATCGAGGGGAAATCGAGGCATTTTCGCTCTTCGAAAATTCAGTTGCGCGGCTCTTATCCAGAGGGCAATGGTTGTGCCACCGCCAACTTAGGCCGCGGTCCGAATTAAGCTTTCTGCGCTTTTAGCGCGCTTACACTCTGTCCGAATTACGCTCACACGCATACAATTTGCATGGAGGGGAAATTTTCTGGCGCTTACACTACTCACGGTTTCGAGCATATGCACTGTGTGTACGTCTTTGCAATCTGTCACATTGACGGTTAAAAATTTTAAAATTATCAAATTCACAAAAATTTGTCGACGCGTTTCGGCACCGACTGGAAGCGGCATGACTTTGGCTTTCGCTGTCCCAATTGCTCAGCTCCTCTCGAAACGAGTTGAGAGGAAAATCCGAGCACTGCTAGTTTTACCCGTGACGGAATTAGCTCTGCAAGCCTACAAGGTTTTTAAGCAGTTGGTGCAAAATTCGAGCCTAACAGTTTGTCTGTTCTCAATATCGTTATCACGACACCCGGCCGACTCCTTGAACATTTGCACGCGACCAAGGGTTTCTGTATGAAATCTTTGTGATTACTCGGTATCGATGAGGCTGATCGAATCATGGAATAACTCCACCGCAACTGGTTATATCATTTGGACGCACACGTTAAAGCAACGTCGGACATGTTCATGTCGGGCCGATCGGCACCGCTTTGTCTAAACGACCTCGAAAACGAATCGCTACTCCAGCCGCATAAAATGCTTTTTTCGGCACGCTATCACAAGATCCCGAAAAGCTGCAAAACTTGAGACTTTTCCAACCGAAACTGTTCACGTCGGTAGTCAAGTGTCATTTTCAAATAACTGACACAACTGACATTTCAAATAATTCACTGACATTTGTGTGCATACGATCGGTCCGAATTATATGCGTTGTAAGCGCGCATACAATTCGGACCGACTGTAAGCGCTGTTGGTAATGTAAGCACCGTGAGCGTAATTCGGACCGCGGCCTTAAACTCAGGCCGCGCACATATGACAGTTCGTCATGAGAAATGCCTCGATTTTGCCTCGATTGGTGACGTCATGGCTCGATCTCCATACAAAATCGTCATTCATCGAGGGGAAATCGAGGCATTTTCGCTCTTCGAAAATTCAGTTGCGCGGCTTTTATCCAGAGGGCAATGGTTGTGCGGATTTTGAATTTTCGACAAGTTTCGAAACTTCAAAGTGACAAGAGAAAATTCATAGTGGAGAACTGTCACAACAAATCAACGGACGGACGGTTAATATTTTTCTTCTCGTGCTATTAAATTAAAATTTAACTAAACTTTAATTTAGAAGACGTAGTCAAGCGACAGGACCGGAGATGACCGCCGGCTGAATGTACTTCTGAAGACTTTCATTAAATGGTGTGACACAAATCGCAGGAAAATAAGTTAGTCAAAACGAAATTGTGTTTAAAAACGTTTGTTTATTGAATCCTTTCGTTTCAGGCAAATATTGTACGACTGATTGTTGGCGCAACTGGCACAATGCGAGTTTGCCGTAACCAAATCGGACTTTGCCACCAAAATGATATCCGGAAGAATTGAGTCAAGCATCGAGAATGAAGCGAGCAATTCGGAATTCAACGAAATTGACAGCCACGAAAATGGTCGCTGCTGACGAAAAGATTGAACCAAGTGAATGGAAAGACGCCAAAGATACTCCAGATCCAAAAAAGACTCCCGTCGAAGATTCGCAAAACGTGTCCCGGTAGGTAGCGAAATCCAGCCGTTGCTTATGGTGGAAGTTGAAAATCTGAAACTCAAAAATTACACGCAAACTGAAGAAGTTAAGGCTCTAACGCAGGAAGTGATCAAAACAATTCGCGATATAATCACCATGAATCCGTTGTATAGGTAGAATCAGTTTTGTGTTCTTTGTAGAATTTTTGTAACAATATTCTTTTTTTCGGACAGAGAAAGTCTGCAGCAGATGCTCCATCAGAATCAAAGAGTGGTCGACAATCCCATTTATTATGCGATTTAGGAGCATCGCTGTCAGCAGCCGATCCAGAAGAACTTCAAGGTATCATGGAAGAGTTAAATGTAATTTACACACATCCGAAATTATGATTAACCAATAACGGTTCGAAATTCCACTATAGATTCCAAAACGTTTGATGCTTGCGTTGTCTCTGCTCAAAAAGGAACTGGAGCTTTCGAAATTGCAGCAGAAAATTGGCCGAGAAGACGAGGTGAAGGTGAAACAGCAACATCGAAAATATATTTTACAAGAGCAGCTTAAAGTGATCAAAAAAAAGCTGGGCATTGAAAAGGACGATAAAGACGCAATCGGTGAGAAGTACAAGGAACGAGTTAAAGAGAAAATAGTTCCGGCCGCTATCATGCATGACTGTTATCGATGAGGAGCTCAACAAATTAAACTTTTTGGAGAGCCACAGTTCGGAGTTCAAGTGAGTTCCTGTAATTGGTGATCGAGTTAAGGTTATATTTGGGGTTGTTTTTTAATTAAAGTGTTACTCGGAACTATTTGGACTGGCTGACATCATTGCCGTGGGGTGTTATGAGCAAAGAAAAACTCAGCATCGACGAAGCTGTTACGATATTAGAAAAAGACCATTATGGCATGGAAGACATTAAGAAACGAATTTTAGAATTTATCGCTGTTAGTCAATTGAAGGGAACAACACAGGGAAAAATTCTTTGCTTCCATGGTCCACCGGGAGTCGGTAAAACTAGTATAGCAAGATCGATTGCGCGTGCCTTAAATCGAGAATATTTTCGGTTCAGTGTAGGCGGTATGACGGATGTGGCGGAAATTAAGGGACATCGACGTACCTATGTCGGAGCCATGCTGGGCAAACTGATTCAGTGTTTGAAGAAAACGAAAACTGAAAATCCGTTTGTTTTAATCGACGAAGTTGACAAAATCCGAAAGTACGAGCGAAATTAAAGACAAATTAAATTCGTTGTTACAAATAATATTTGCTATTCTAGAGGATACCAAGGTGACCCCAGTTCGGCGCTGTTAGAGCTTTTAGACCCAGAACAAAATGCCAATTTCCTTGATCATGGACGTCGCTGTTGATCTTTTACATGTTTTGTTTATCTGCACGGCCAATGTAATTGATGGTATACCAGAGCCGTTGAGAGATCGAATGGAAATGATTGAAATGTTTGTTTCTTTAGTTGATTTAAGTTAAATTTACCGATTTCTTTTCAAGGCTACGTGGCTGAAGAGAAAATTGCAATTGCCAAGCAATATCTAATACCGCAAGCAATGAACGATGATGGCTTGGAAGATAAAGACAGCACGATTAAGGACGAATCGTTAACCATGCTAATTAAGAATTACTGCCGTAAGTCTGGTGTAAATAATTTACAGAAACATATCGAAAAGGTTTGTCGTCGAAATAGTTCTGATCTTTTGACCGACACTAACTAAACTCCAATTTCAGATAATTCGAAAAACAGCATTCAAAATTGTGAAAAAAGAAGCCGAACACCTTGAAATAACCGAACAAAACTTTAACTCATTCCTAGGCAAAGCGATATTCACGCAAGATCGAATTTATCAAGAAACACCGCCCGGTGTAGTAATGGGCTTAGCATGGACTGCAATGGGCGGTTCAACTCTATTCATAGAAACAGCAAAACGGAAACTGATCGCGACAAAAAAGGATGACCGTGAAGACGGTTCCCTGCATATAACCGGTCATTTAGGCGATGTTATGAAAGAGTCGGCACAAATTGCATTAACAGCGGCTCGTAGTTTCATCAGAAATGTTGCAGATGAAAATACTTTTCTAGAAGCAAGGTAAGAGCTTTTAATTGCGCAAAATTTTTGAACGATAAACCACAAAACTTTGATTGTTTATAGTTATATTCATCTACACGGCCCGGAAGGTGCGACACCAAAAGATGGACCCAGTGCAGGCGTAACCATTGTCACTGCCTTATTATCTCTAGCTCAAAATAAGCCTATCCGGCAGAATATTGCGATGACCGGAGAAGTATCTTTAATGGGTAAGGTATTGCCAGTAGGGGGAATAAAGGAGAGACCAATTGCAAAATCTTTTTGAAATTTTGATTTTTAATTCGGGTTTTGTTTTAATAGGCGAAACGAAGCGGTGTTACATACGTGCATTATTCTTCCCGAAGAAAATCGAAAAGATTTTAACGAACTACCGGCATTTATTACTGATGGACTCGAAGTGCATTTTGTTTCGAAATACGACGAACTTTATGAAATAGCTTTTAAAAATGATTAGTTTTTACCGTAGAAGATGTATTTGATAGATTCAATAAAGCAAAAAAAACGATGTACCACTGTGGGCAATAAATAGTAAGACTTTGTTCATAATTTTAAAATTATTTATTTATTCTCCCAAATATATTTCGTCCCCCTCAAAGTAATCCCCCCGGCCACAATACACTTGCACCAACGTTTTTTCCAATCCTCGAAACAGTTGTTGAAGTCAATTTCCGAAATAGCCTTGAATGCGCTTAGCGATTCGCGTGTAATGTCTTCAATTGTCTCAAAACGGTTTCCCCGGAGCGGTCGTTTGAGTTTACTGAACAGCCAGAAGTCACACGGAGCTAAATCAGGCGAATACGGTGGTTGTGGAACGATATTGGTTGAATTTTTGACGAAAAAATCACGAAGAATCAATGGAGTATGCGACGGTGCATTATTGTGGTGCAAAAACTAAGAGTTGTCTCGCCACAATTCCGGCCTCTTTTTACGAAAGTCGGAAGGAATTCGGAGTGCACCACACCTCGATAATCGAAGAAAACTGTCAACATGAACTTGATTTTTGACTTGCTTTGACGATGTTTTTTCGGCTTCGGCTCACCTTTGACACGATATTCGGCAGATTGATCGTCTGTTTCTGGGTCGTAAGCATAGATACAAGACTCATCGCCAGCTTTAATACGTTTTATGAAATCCTGGTAGTCGGAAAGCATTGTTTCACAGGCGTCAACGCGACGCTGTTTTTCAAGAAAATTTAGTGATTTTGGAACCAATCGTGCTTTAACTTTTCTTAGGCCCAAATTATCTTTTAAAATCGTTTTCGCTGATTCTTCCGATATTCCAACGATGCCAGTAAGGTCTCTAACTGTTAGTCGTCGATTCTCAAGCACCAATTCCTTGATTTTATTGACGTGTTGATCATCAGTTGATGTTGATTGGGCGTCCTGGACGTAATTCGTCGTCAACGCGTTCTTGACCCTCTTTGAACAGTTTGTACCAATCAAAAACACTTGCTCACTTATCACCGAAGGCCTTTTGCAACATTCTGAACGTTTCGGCACCAGAAATTTGATTCCGCACCCAAAATTTAATGGAACTTCTTTGTTGAATAATTTCACTCATTGTAAAAATCGAAAGGAACCTTCTGGCGCACAAGTTTTGCTGTTTCTACGCGCTCTGAAGTAATCGAAAAGATTCGAATTGACTTTCTGTGGAGTAGGCTACCCAGCCACCTATCTTACAAACTATCTTACAAAAAAAAAAACAATACTTGTGCATTTTTTTTTTTTTTAATTTATCAATAACATTAGGAGTTAGTTTTATCAATAACAATTTATTTATTTAATATAGCAAGACACAATTCTATCATCTGCCAATTTCAATTATAAAATATCACTTTTTTTTTATTTAATATAACAAATATTTTTAACGGTTTTCATTTGCGAAATGCAACGGTCAAATCACAGCTGACACCAAAATTTCACTTTCCATGTTCGAAAACAGTACACTCCATCTTCTTCTAATTCCCACGATCTGAATGCTTTTATCTCTGTCCCGCTCAATAAGGGAAATTAATTTCCCAAATTGTGTCCCTCAGCTTTCGAAGTTCCATAAACGAGCTAAAATCAAGTAAAAAATGGTATTTCTGAATGAAACTACAATAAAAATTACTATCAGAAATTATTTAATGTTCATTTACAATTTTAGAACGATATCTTGCTTATATATATTAAAAAAAAGTTCAAAAAGTGCAAAACTCGACTAAGCACGTACAGTTTTTTCGAAACTTCAAATCCAAAAACTTGTCCCACGTGAGATAAAAAAACAGGTAGTCCATTCTATTACCAGGTCCCTGGTACGGACTGAGGTCTGTCCGATGTTCAGCTATAGCTGCTTTGATAGCAGTAGCAAAGCTTCACAATTTGAACTGTCAAATTTAGCCATAGCACGAAAAAGCACTGGCGGGTATTGGACAGCGAAAAGCAGCTTCAATAGCTTACATCAGCTGATCCACACATGTACGTGTAAGTGACGTGACGTGTCAATACGACAAATTATTCCCGCCAATAAGGCAGTTATTCGTTACGTGGTTTGTTTCTTTGATTTTTTTCCGATAAAAGTATTAAGATTTAAATTGTCGTTTTTTATTGAGTTCCGTTTGAAACTATTGGAACAAGACGCAGTCTTGGATTAGTATTTGGGCTTAATAAAGGCCAGTCTACAGTCAAGGCTTCTTCCTATGTTTCCTATAAACACGTCGGGACTAGAAATGATTTTATTTAGCCCAATCTTGTAGCTCACCCTATCTCCTCAAATTTCATTTTCTCTATCAACCGTCCTTTGGTCTCGGAATTTTCCGTTTTCAATTTCAAAATTCTACAAGTACAATTCAAAATCAATTCGATTGCTCGAATAAAATTTCGTATCATCCCCAACCTTGCGCGCGACAACGCCATCCTTGAAATACCCATCGTTGCTCCAATTCAGCAGTCGCCGTCGGTCGATGGACGACAGCTTTGGGGTTTTGCTGCCCTGTCGTTTGCAGTGTCTTCTTGACAGTTTCGCCGGGCGCCATTAGTTTGAAGATTTCCTAGTACGTTTCAATTTCATTGAAGTTTTTCGACGATTCGTCTTCGGAATCACTGGAATCAGCCAGGCCCCGATTAGTTTTCTCGATGTAGTTCTTGTCGGGCTTGATCTGGAAAATAGATTTTGTTGGTTACGATTCCAAAACAAAGCCTTCTCCCTCTCAACGTTGCCGAAACAATGCGTTTAAGTCCCAAGCATTCCGTACCTTAATCCAGTCGATGTTATCAAGCCAATTAATTGGCTTTTATTTCCTTCGACTTGTCCCAGTGAAAGTGGCCCTCCTTGTCGAAGTGTCCTACCTCGAGTTCCTCTTTCATGTTGAACAGGTCAATTTTGACCTCGCCGTCCATTCCTGAGATTCCATCCTCTTCTCCCTCAAAATCATTTTCATACATAAATATTGTAGCTGAAAGCCGAAATCGCGAATTATCAGTGGAAAAAATATAAATGCAGCCCACCGCTCATCGTCGCCGCTGTCTTCTTCGTCCGAGTCCAGGGTGTGCTTCTAGACGGGCTCGTCCACTTTCAACCACTTCACATCCTCGCCTATACCCTCCACGAAAATTTCAGCAGCTCGTTTTACTATTTTTCACCGTTTACGCCCACAAATTTACTTTAGTCACGGCCACACACAAAAAAAAACAAAATATTAAACATTTTAAAGGACATTTCTCCACTTGAAGGAAAGTCATGTCAAGCTGCTTTCTTGCTTACAGTCTGTACCCTAAGCAGTGAAAAGCAGCTACAGTAATCCCTCTGTTGGGTCGCCCGTGTAATTTCAAATTTTTGAATTGAGGGCTGGTGAGTAGGCTGTGCATACAAGAAAAAAATAGAGTTTGAATGTTTTGGAGCGAGTGAGTAGGCGGTGAGAAAAAAAAGAAAAGATTGGGGAGTTTTGTTTTGGAAAGAAAGAAGAAAGGAGGCTTGATGGAGATTTTTGGAGATGAGAATCGAGTATAGGGAAAGTTAATAAAAATAAATTAAGAATTTTCCGGGTTTTTTAGTTATCAAACGAATTGTGCAAAAGCGTGATTTATTTTGGATTTTCTCGTTGGTTTTTTTTTCCAAGCGGGAGTCGTGTCTCGTGTGTGTGTTTTTTCCTCTGGACGATTCCATGGGTTTGCAGCAATCATGGAGGCTCTAACAGCGACCGGAAATTGGTTTTCAAATGTACAAAATATTGCGTGAGGAAATATCGCTATTAAATTTTAAATGAAAAGAGAGATCAATTAAATTGAAGATAAGAGAACAAAAAAGGGAAATGATTAAATCAAGCGACATCAATATAAAAAAAAGAAAAAATACGAAGTTTGAATTTTACTAAACAAAACTAAATAAAGTATATTCATGTAATAATAAAATAATTAAATACACATGACTAGACAGGACTGACGAACAGAATTAATTAAAAAAAAATAAAAAAATATTATAATTAAAATATTTTTAAAAACAAAACCAAAAAGTGAGAAACGATGAAAATGGGGTGAGTTTTCTTTTGTTGTTTTGTTTATTGATTTTGTGTGCTATTTTTTTTTGTTTCCTTTTACCGTTTTTTTTTTGATTTGGTATAGGTTTCGGGATTTTATTGATTTTTTTTTTTAAAATGCACAAGGGCTAAAGGTCAAATTTATAATGGACCCTCGCGGGTAGGTTTTCCTGACCCAGAACCTCTAAACGGGGCCACGATGACAACAATTTTTTTTTAGGAATGTCGTGGCTGAGGCAGGGTGGGCAGATAGGGCGCTATAACACCAGAGCGCCCTGACAAGTTACGAAGTCGCGCCATCCAACGCTTCTCGGTCTATCATGACCTATTAGGAAAGATATCCTAAAATTTTAACCTCCTGGATAAGTCGACGTGTTTTATTTTTTTTGTTGTACAGGCCTAGGGTTAATGGCCTGACGTGAGAGCAAGTACCCCCCCCCCCCCACACTGCCGCAGCTAGTCCCGGCCGCCAGCAAGCGCGTCGCTCCAGCTCGAACGTCAGCCACCAATTCGGACGTAGGCGGAATTGGCCCATTGTTTCCCGTACCTTACCTTTCCCATCGAATATTTTGACTTTTTCAAGTCGAAATATCCACTCCAAGGCCTCCGTTCACAACAAAATGGCGCCCAACGTGGGGCTAGACGCAACTACGCGACGTGCACAAAGCGTAGCTCATTAACACGCGTGAGATCGACAAAAATTCCACGCACAAAGCTAATGAGCAAAAGGACTCAACTTAGTCGTTCGGCGACAGAAATTTCCGCCTAAACGGTACCAAAGTCCAAGTGTACACGCTTTTCTGTTTTTTCTACAGCGAAACATCATATCGGACTTACACGAAGGCAATGTGGAACTGTCCTATTGACGAATCGTTTTGGCAACCCTTAGGTGCCAACTCGATTCCATAGGATGGGGAAATATCGTTTTTATGTGAGAGTGATGTGATTTTTGTTGGATCAGTTGGTAATTTGGAGGCTCATTCCATTTATATGTCGCAAGTACCCTTTTGAGTGCTGGGCATGCCTTGTCTTGGCGGGCTGTCGTCAGACAATTGGGAACAATACTTGTGAGATATTTATGAGTTTGATGTTGAAAATTTTTGACGAATTTTCAGAAGAGTTCCTAAATTCCTTATCCTTCCTTTTAGAGTTCCTTTTTAAAGTAGATTAAATTTTTTTGACATAAAGTAAAGTTTTTTTTTGGTAATTAAATTTTTTTTTGGTAAGTCTTAAGACGAAATTTTGAACTTAGATTTTTTTTTGCTGTCTATTTTGATTTTTTTTTTTTGTTTGTTCAATTTTCCCATTTTTTTTTGTTGTTGCATTTTTTTTCGCGTTTCCGATTTCCCGATGGGTCTGAGAAGACAGGGATCGGCTTCGTGATTTGTCTGCAATGGAGGGGATGGGAAGGGAGAGTTGCTTGTGAGGGTTCATTTTTTTTGTTTAAATTCAATTACAATCAACTATAGATACATTCATTTATTGATACGATTAAGAATCGGTACACTCATTCATTCAAGGTTCATTCGTTCAATAAATATACACATTCAATTATTCGTTCGCTGATCGGTTATAAAATATTTTTATTATACTATCGTTCGTTCGTTTTTTTTTTTTTGTATATACATACATTTTAATATTTATAAATCGTTTATGCGTACGCGTAGAGTTCATTCTTTCGTTCATTAGTTGTTTATAAATACCTACATACGGTCGTTAAACATTCATTCATTTTTTTTTTGTTCAATTTCGATTTACACATTCAATTGCTCATTGACGGTTCATTCAATAATTCGTTTCATACAGCAGTTATTCGATATTCTCGCAATCGTTTGCGCTCAAAATTCTTTCTATAGTTCGTTAGTCGTCTTTGAGTGCATACATTCGATCTGACATTTGTACAGTCATTGAATCGAACAATTAAACATCCACTCATTTGAGCAATAGCCCATTCACTGCTCACTTGTACAGTTGCTCGCTTTGGACGTTCGTTCATTATTTTTAAATCATGTCACTAATACATTCGCCAGTGAGATTGGATGACGGTTTTTGCACGGCATGCCAGAGTACAGTGGAGCCCGAGCGTGAGGCCCGAACCAAATGTTTTCACGTTGGACATTTGGGCTGCCTGGAATCGTGGGTTCGGCAGAACAAAAGCTGTCCAAGCTGCAGACAGCACCTTGGGCCGCAAGATTTTTGGTTGGTTCGGGGCGTGGAGGGCGCAACTGCCAGACTAGGAGCTGTGACTCGTAGTCAAAACAAGTCACGGACTTCTGGTTCTTCGAGAGGTGGAATTTCGCCCAGAGGGTTGAATTTAGATTTTTCACCGGGGAGAGTCGGTAGTCGGGATCTCGACGCCTTGAACGAATCAATAGTCCAGGAACAAGGGGAGCCGTCACAACGCGCGATTTTGGGCAGCTCGGTCAACGAGGGAGTTGGTGAGCGGCCTCGTCAGTCTGGTGTGGGCGAGCACCGGGTGCATTTCAGGGAGACGGTGGACGTACATGTACCTCCTGCAAGTTCTTCAAATGCACTGGATGTGGGAGATTTGGTGCAGTTCATTAGAACAGTGTTGCGGGAGGAATTAGCGTCCACTGGAAGTAGAGAGAGATTACCAGCCGTTAGGGAGGAATCAACTCAGGAGGAAGGAGTGCGGGTTCTCGATCGGCAGAGTTATTTGAGCACAACAGTTGGCAGTCGTGGAAGCGACGGCCCTACATACAGACACCGCAACCCTGACATTCCAATGAGACATTGGGGGTTGAGGTTCACTGGGGACAGTCAGTCGTTGCGAGCGGAAGAACTAGTCTTCAGGGCCGAGGCTCTCACGACTGGTAACTTGGGTGGTCAAGTGGATCTGCTAGACGAAAATTTTCATCTGGTGTTGGAAGGTCGTCCTAGGCAGTGGTATTGGTTGTGGAGGCGTTCCAACCCAGCCACTTCCTGGGTAATTTTGAAACCAGCCTTTTTGCAGGCTTGGGGTGAGCGCAGTTCCGATTGGGAAGTGCGCAAGCAGATGTTGGGGCGACGTCAGGCACCCAACGAACCATTCTTGTTATACGAACAAGACATGACGGAGCTCCGCACATTGCTGCGCACTCCCATGCTAGAGAGCGAATTCGTGGACCTGGTGCGCGGAAATTTGCTGGCGAGTACGCAACAGCAAATGTGTTTTTACGATGTCAACAACATGGCTCAGTTGCGCCATCTTGTAAACCGCGTAGAAGAAGTGCGGAAGGCTACGCGAGCGAATTCCTGGCAGCAAGGAAGGGTTCACGAGGTCGGCGAGCCCCAAGTTGCAGCATCAATAGAGTCCGAGTTAGATGAGGTGGCCGGTTTATCAAACAAATTGACCTGTTGGAATTGCGGCATAGATGGTCATGGTTATCGTGAATGTGTAGAAGCCCCGAAAGGTATTTTTTGCTATGGATGTGGGCGGGTTGACGTGTTGAAACCCAATTGCATCCAATGCAAGTCGGGAAACTTCCGCAGGGACGGAAGGGTTGCGGGTTCCTCCCGTCCAGGTCCTCACACTTACACCCCTCGTACACCGTAGATACCCATCAACCAAGCAATTCAACAGACAATTTCCAATCCCCCTTTCGACTTGATTTCCCTGAAAAAAACACTTTACCCCATTTTGTTACCCCTTTAAAGACCCCTCCCAATTTTGACATCACCCCACCCACAATTTCACCCAATTTTTCAAACCCTATTAACGTAAATTCATCCCCTTCTAAAATTTTAACCCCTCTTAACCCTCGCATCACGATTCTGCAAGAGAGAACAGACGGTGATGTCAAACCATCTACTTCTCAGCCTGAAGGGCTAAGTAATAATAGTTCAAGAGGTAACGCTCCCCATCCTCACAAACCATATCACCTTCGGTTGAAGGAATATATGGAGGCGCGAGAGCGAATTTTCGCGCATGTTTCAGACGGCAGTGTTGATGAAGTATCTGCACTGACGAGTGAAATAGGCTGCAGGAAGTCTATCTTACGCCTGCGTAGATTCTGGAGGATGGTAAGAGAGAAAAAAAAGCGATTGTTTCTACGATCATAACCGAGCCGTTCGACGTGCGTCCTTACGCAATGGTGTCATTGTACGGAGTGCACGTTAAAGGACTCCTCGATAGTGGGGCCAGCATCAGTTGCCTGGGGGCAAATTCCCTACAACGCCTTCTAGATGCACAGGTGAAGTTTCGACCAGTATGTCAGGAGGTGAAAACAGCTGATGGTGTAGCGCAGAAGGTAGTGGGTACGGTGATCGGTGATTTTACTTTTCGCGGCATCACCAAGGCCATTACTTTATATATAGTACCGAGCTTATCGCAGGAATTGTACCTAGGGGTAGATTTCTGGCGATCGTTTCATCTGGCTCCCAGCATCATCAGTTCGGTCGAAACTGCCGAAACTGCATCGCAACTGATTGCTCCGAACGCCCACAATTTAACGTCCACCGATATAGAGAGGTTAGAACTGGTAAAGTCCAGATTTCCATCTTACGATGTTCACGGACTGGGTGTGACCAACGTCGAAGAACATTGTATAGACGTTGGTGATACGAGTCCTATCAAATGCAGCCCACCGCTCATCGTCGCCGCTGTCTTCTTCGTCCGAGTCCAGGGTGTGCTTCTAGACGGGCTCGTCCACTTTCAACCGCTTCACATCCTCGCCTATACCCTCCACGAAAATTTCAGCAGCTCGTTTTACTATTTTTCACCGTTTACGCCCACAAATTTACTTTAGTCACGGCCACACACAAAAAAAAACAAAATATTAAACATTTTAAAGGACATTTCTCCACTTGAAGGAAAGTCATGTCAAGCTGCTTTCTTGCTTACAGTCTGTACCCTAAGCAGTGAAAAGCAGCTACAGTAATCCCTCTGTTGGGTCGCCCGTGTAATTTCAAATTTTTGAATTGAGGGCTGGTGAGTAGGCTGTGCATACAAGAAAAAAATAGAGTTTGAATGTTTTGGAGCGAGTGAGTAGGCGGTGAGAAAAAAAAGAAAAGATTGGGGAGTTTTGTTTTGGAAAGAAAGAAGAAAGGAGGCTTGATGGAGATTTTTGGAGATGAGAATCGAGTATAGGGAAAGTTAATAAAAATAAATTAAGAATTTTCCGGGTTTTTTAGTTATCAAACGAATTGTGCAAAAGCGTGATTTATTTTGGATTTTCTCGTTGGTTTTTTTTTCCAAGCGGGAGTCGTGTCTCGTGTGTGTGTTTTTTCCTCTGGACGATTCCATGGGTTTGCAGCAATCATGGAGGCTCTAACAGCGACCGGAAATTGGTTTTCAAATGTACAAAATATTGCGTGAGGAAATATCGCTATTAAATTTTAAATGAAAAGAGAGATCAATTAAATTGAAGATAAGAGAACAAAAAAGGGAAATGATTAAATCAAGCGACATCAATATAAAAAAAAGAAAAAATACGAAGTTTGAATTTTACTAAACAAAACTAAATAAAGTATATTCATGTAATAATAAAATAATTAAATACACATGACTAGACAGGACTGACGAACAGAATTAATTAAAAAAAAATAAAAAAATATTATAATTAAAATATTTTTAAAAACAAAACCAAAAAGTGAGAAACGATGAAAATGGGGTGAGTTTTCTTTTGTTGTTTTGTTTATTGATTTTGTGTGCTATTTTTTTTTGTTTCCTTTTACCGTTTTTTTTTTGATTTGGTATAGGTTTCGGGATTTTATTGATTTTTTTTTTTAAAATGCACAAGGGCTAAAGGTCAAATTTATAATGGACCCTCGCGGGTAGGTTTTCCTGACCCAGAACCTCTAAACGGGGCCACGATGACAACAATTTTTTTTTAGGAATGTCGTGGCTGAGGCAGGGTGGGCAGATAGGGCGCTATAACACCAGAGCGCCCTGACAAGTTACGAAGTCGCGCCATCCAACGCTTCTCGGTCTATCATGACCTATTAGGAAAGATATCCTAAAATTTTAACCTCCTGGATAAGTCGACGTGTTTTATTTTTTTTGTTGTACAGGCCTAGGGTTAATGGCCTGACGTGAGAGCAAGTACCCCCCCCCCACACTGCCGCAGCTAGTCCCGGCCGCCAGCAAGCGCGTCGCTCCAGCTCGAACGTCAGCCACCAATTCGGACGTAGGCGGAATTGGCCCATTGTTTCCCGTACCTTACCTTTCCCATCGAATATTTTGACTTTTTCAAGTCGAAATATCCACTCCAAGGCCTCCGTTCACAACAAAATGGCGCCCAACGTGGGGCTAGACGCAACTACGCGACGTGCACAAAGCGTAGCTCATTAACACGCGTGAGATCGACAAAAATTCCACGCACAAAGCTAATGAGCAAAAGGACTCAACTTAGTCGTTCGGCGACAGAAATTTCCGCCTAAACGGTACCAAAGTCCAAGTGTACACGCTTTTCTGTTTTTTCTACAGCGAAACATCATATCGGACTTACACGAAGGCAATGTGGAACTGTCCTATTGACGAATCGTTTTGGCAACCCTTAGGTGCCAACTCGATTCCATAGGATGGGGAAATATCGTTTTTATGTGAGAGTGATGTGATTTTTGTTGGATCAGTTGGTAATTTGGAGGCTCATTCCATTAATATGTCGCAAGTACCCTTTTGAGTGCTGGGCATGCCTTGTCTTGGCGGGCTGTCGTCAGACAATTGGGAACAATACTTGTGAGATATTTATGAGTTTGATGTTGAAAATTTTTGACGAATTTTCAGAAGAGTTCCTAAATTCCTTATCCTTCCTTTTAGAGTTCCTTTTTAAAGTAGATTAAATTTTTTTGACATAAAGTAAAGTTTTTTTTTGGTAATTAAATTTTTTTTTGGTAAGTCTTAAGACGAAATTTTGAACTTAGATTTTTTTTTGCTGTCTATTTTGATTTTTTTTTTTTGTTTGTTGAATTTTCCCATTTTTTTTTGTTGTTGCATTTTTTTTCGCGTTTCCGATTTCCCGATGGGTCTGAGAAGACAGGGATCGGCTTCGTGATTTGTCTGCAATGGAGGGGATGGGAAGGGAGAGTTGCTTGTGAGGGCTCATTTTTTTTTTTAAATTCAATTACAATCAACTATAGATACATTCATTTATTGATACGATTAAGAATCGGTACACTCATTCATTCAAGGTTCATTCGTTCAATAAATATACACATTCAATTATTCGTTCGCTGATCGGTTATAAAATATTTTTATTATACTATCGTTCGTTGGTTTTTTTTTTTTTTTGTATATACATACATTTTAATATTTATACAATCGTTTATGCGTACGCGTAGAGTTCATTCTTTCGTTCATTAGTTGTTTATAAATACCTACATACGGTCGTTAAACATTCATTCATTTTTTTTTGTTCAATTTCGATTTACACATTCAATTGCTCATTGACGGTTCATTCAATAATTCGTTTCATACAGCAGTTATTCGATATTCTCGCAATCGTTTGCGCTCAAAATTCTTTCTATAGTTCGTTAGTCGTCTTTGAGTGCATACATTCGATCTGACATTTGTACAGTCATTGAATCGAACAATTAAACATCCACTCATTTGAGCAATAGCCCATTCACTGCTCACTTGTACAGTTGCTCGCTTTGGACGTTCGTTCATTATTTTTAAATCATGTCACTAATACATTCGCCAGTGAGATTGGATGACGGTTTTTGCACGGCATGCCAGAGTACAGTGGAGCCCGAGCGTGAGGCCCGAACCAAATGTTTTCACGTTGGACATTTGGGCTGCCTGGAATCGTGGGTTCGGCAGAACAAAAGCTGTCCAAGCTGCAGACAGCACCTTGGGCCGCAAGATTTTTGGTTGGTTCGGGGCGTGGAGGGCGCAACTGCCAGACTAGGAGCTGTGACTCGTAGTCAAAACAAGTCACGGACTTCTGGGTCTTCGAGAGGTGGAATTTCGCCCAGAGGGTTGAATTTAGATTTTTCACCGGGGAGAGTCGGTAGTCGGGATCTCGACGCCTTGAACGAATCAATAGTCCAGGAACAAGGGGAGCCGTCACAACGCGCGATTTTGGGCAGCTCGGTCAACGAGGGAGTTGGTGAGCGGCCTCGTCAGTCTGGTGTGGGCGAGCACCGGGTGCATTTCAGGGAGACGGTGGACGTACATGTACCTCCTGCAAGTTCTTCAAATGCACTGGATGTGGGAGATTTGGTGCAGTTCATTAGAACAGTGTTGCGGGAGGAATTAGCGTCCACTGGAAGTAGAGAGAGATTACCAGCCGTTAGGGAGGAATCAACTCAGGAGGAAGGAGTGCGGGTTCTCGATCGGCAGAGTTATTTGAGCACAACAGTTGGCAGTCGTGGAAGCGACGGCCCTACATACAGACACCGCAACCCTGACATTCCAATGAGACATTGGGGGTTGAGGTTCACTGGGGACAGTCAGTCGTTGCGAGCGGAAGAACTAGTCTTCAGGGCCGAGGCTCTCACGACTGGTAACTTGGGTGGTCAAGTGGATCTGCTAGACCAAAAATTTTCATCTGGTGTTGGAAGGTCGTCCTAGGCAGTGGTATTGGTTGTGGAGGCGTTCCAACCCAGCCACTTCCTGTGTAATTTTGAAACCAGCCTTTTTGCAGGCTTGGGGTGAGCGCAGTTCCGATTGGGAAGTGCGCAAGCAGATGTTGGGGCGACGTCAGGCACCCAACGAACCATTCTTGTTATACGAACAAGACATGACGGAGCTCCGCACATTGCTGCGCACTCCCATGCTAGAGAGCGAATTCGTGGACCTGGTGCGCGGAAATTTGCTGGCGAGTACGCAACAGCAAATGTGTTTTTACGATGTCAACAACATGGCTCAGTTGCGCCATCTTGTAAACCGCGTAGAAGAAGTGCGGAAGGCTACGCGAGCGAATTCCTGGCAGCAAGGAAGGGTTCACGAGGTCGGCGAGCCCCAAGTTGCAGCATCAATAGAGTCCGAGTTAGATGAGGTGGCCGGTTTATCAAACAAATTGACCTGTTGGAATTGCGGCATAGATGGTCATGGTTATCGTGAATGTGTAGAAGCCCCGAAAGGTATTTTTTGCTATGGATGTGGGCGGGTTGACGTGTTGAAACCCAATTGCATCCAATGCAAGTCGGGAAACTTCCGCAGGGACGGAAGGGTTGCGGGTTCCTCCCGTCCAGTTCCTCACACTTACACCCCTCGTACACCGTAGATACCCATCAACCAAGCAATTCAACAGACAATTTCCAATCCCCCTTTCGACTTGATTTCCCTGAAAAAAACACTTTACCCCATTTTGTTACCCCTTTAAAGACCCCTCCCAATTTTGACATCACCCCACCCACAATTTCACCCAATTTTTCAAACCCTATTAACGTAAATTCATCCCCTTCTAAAATTTTAACCCCTCTTAACCCTCGCATCACGATTCTGCAAGAGAGAACAGACGGTGATGTCAAACCATCTACTTCTCAGCCTGAAGGGCTAAGTAATAATAGTTCAAGAGGTAACGCTCCCCATCCTCACAAACCATATCACCTTCGGTTGAAGGAATATATGGAGGCGCGAGAGCGAATTTTTGCGCATGTTTCAGACGGCAGTGTTGATGAAGTATCTGCACTGACGAGTGAAATAGGCTGCAGGAAGTCTATCTTACGCCTGCGTAGATTCTGGAGGATGGTAAGAGAGAAAAAAAAGCGATTGTTTCTACGATCATAACCGAGCCGTTCGACGTGCGTCCTTACGCAATGGTGTCATTGTACGGAGTGCACGTTAAAGGACTCCTCGATAGTGGGGCCAACATCAGTTGCCTGGGGGCAAATTCCCTACAACGCCTTCTAGATGCACAGGTGAAGTTTCGACCAGTATGTCAGGAGGTGAAAACAGCTGATGGTGTAGCGCAGAAGGTAGTGGGTACGGTGATCGGTGATATTACTTTTCGCGGCATCACCAAGGCCATTACTTTATATATAGTACCGAGCTTATCGCAGGAATTGTACCTAGGGGTAGATTTCTGGCGATCGTTTCATCTGGCTCCCAGCACCATCAGTTCGGTCGAAACTGCCGAAACTGCATCGCAACTGATTGCTCCGAACGCCCACAATTTAACGTCCACCGATATAGAGAGGTTAGAACTGGTAAAGTCCAGATTTCCATCTTACGATGTTCACGGACTGGGTGTGACCAACGTCGAAGAACATTGTATAGACGTTCGTGATACGAGTCCTATCAAACAGCGACATTATCCTGTGTCTCCTGCGATCCAAAAACTCTTGTATGACGAGATAGATCGTATGAGGGCACTTGGCGTAATAGAGGTCAGTCAGAGTGCGTGGAGCTCGCCTATAGTTCTCGTGAGGAAACCAGGCAAGGTTCGGTTGTGTTTGGACTCGCGCAAGGTCAATAGTGTGACGAAGAAAGATGCTTATCCACTTCCACACATTGACGGCATTTTAAGCCACTTGACGAGAGCCAATTTTATCACCAGCCTTGACTTGAAGGCGCCTTCTGGCAGATTCCTCTTGAGAACAAATCCAGAAAATACACTGCTTTCACAATCCCTGGGCGTCCTCTTTACCACTACACTCGCATGCCTTTTGGATTATGCAATGCGCCGCAAAGGATGTGTCGTTTGATGGACAAAGTTATTCCACCCGAGTTCAAGGAACAAGTATTTGTTTATTTGGACGATCTGTTGTTGATTTCTGAGGATTTCAACTCACACTTGGTTTTACTGACAGAAGTCGCAGACTGTTTACGGAAGGCTGGCTTGACCATCAATGTCGGCAAGAGTAAGTTTTGTCTGAGAGAGGTAAAGTATCTTGGGTTCATCGTTGGTGACGGAGGATTGAGAACAGACCCAAATAAAGTCTCAGCTATTGTCGATTACCCATCGCCTAAGTCCGCACGTCAAGTACGACGTTTCCTTGGCATGGCGGGCTGGTATCGACGATTCGTACCCAACTTTGCTGCTATCGTGTCACCGATCTCTGACACCCTCAAAAAGTCCAACCAGTATGCTTGGACTGATGAGGCAGAAACCGCATTCCGAACTGTGAAAGACTTGCTGACAGGAGCTCCGGTATTGATTAATCCCGATTTTCGGAGGTCGTTCGTGATTCAGTGCGATGCCAGTAAGTCAGGTGTGGGTAGTGTTCTTTTTCAGGAGAACGACGATGGAACGGAATCTCCTGTAGCGTATATGTCGCAGAAGCTCACTTCCGCTCAGCGCAACTATAGTGTGACCGAACTCGAGTGTTATGCAGCTGTGTTGAGCGTGAAAAAATTTAGAGCTTATGTTGAAGGGACTGCGTTTAAAGTTATCACGGACCACGCAAGTCTCAAATGGCTAATGACGCAGAAAGACCTGCAAGGACGGTTAGCCCGATGGAGTTTGAAACTTCAAGGCTTCGATTTCACAATCGAACATCGACGAGGGAGCCTGAACGTTGTACCCGATGCACTCTCTCGCGTGTACGAAGAAGGATTAAATGCGCTGATTGACGTGGCACCGATGGTGGACATGGATTCTCCAGAATTCTCTAACAACGAATATAGAGAGTTAGTGTCTACTGTCGATGCGAACGCTAATCGGCTTCCTGATGTATGCGTGAGGGATGGCTACGTATATAAGCGCACAGAGCCCTACAATGGTGATCCGATTGCTGAGGACAGGGCTTGGAAGTTATGGATTCCATCGAGTCTTGCGTCAGCTGCGATTGCTCAGGCGCACGAGGCAGATACCACGGTCCATGGTGGTTATGCCAAAACGCTAGAGCGAGTCAGGCGATTTTTGTATTGGCCCGGGATGGCTACACAGGTACGCACCTACGTTCTGGCGTGCGACACTTGTAGAGAAATAAAGTCCCCGAACCGACCTTTACGAGCACCTATGGGTAAACCGTTTCGAACAGATCAGCCTTTTCAACACCTCTATATCGACGTACTGGGACCCTATCCTCGAACGAAGCGCGGTAAAATCGCGATCTTAACTATTCTGGACCATCATTCCAAATTTCCACTTCTACATCCATTAGAGCGAATAACGGCTGAAGAAATCACCACTTACTTAGAGAGGCAGGTCTTCCATACGTTTGGAACACCAGAGACGATTCTCTCCGATAATGGCTTTCAATTCAGGTCAAAAATGTTTAACTCCATGTTATCCAAATATGGAGTGAGACACTTGTACACCCCGAACTATTCACCGCAAGCAAATGCTTCGGAACGGGTCAATCAGTCCATCCTGACCGGACTACGAGCTTTCATCAATGATGACCAATGATGGGATAAAAGCCTAAGCAAAATTGGATGTGCACTTCGGAGCTCAATTCATCAAGCCACTGGGTTTTCTCCTTATCAGGTTTTGTTTGGCAATCACATGATGTTGCACGGGAAGGACTATGAGCTGCTGAAGCGTTTGCAAGCGTTGGGAGAGTCAGATGTACAATTACGACCTGGGGAAGGAATTCCTATCGTGAGACAGTTGGCGCAGGCGAAAATAATGGCCGCGCATGAGGACAGTAGCAGGCGTTATAATCTGCGCTCGACTCAAACACATTTTTGTGTAGGACAGGAAATATTCAGAAGAAACTTTTCTGTGTCCACAGCGGCGCAGAATTATGTGCTAAGCTGGCGAAGAAGTTCCTCAAGTGCAGGATTCGTAATGTGCTTGGTAACTCACGACATGAATTGGAGGATTTAGGTGGTAAGCGTATTGGGATTTACCACTCTAAGGATCTGAAGCGGTGATTTGGTGGGAAAAAGTGCCCGGCTCTCAGTCGTGCGCACGAAACTCAAAAAACGCCCGGGTTCCTGGTTTTTTAGACTGTTCGGCATTGAAGGTCAATGGCGATCAGTCTAAGGGTGTTGGGTCGCCCGTGTAATTTCAAATTTTTGAATTGAGGGCTGGTGAGTAGGCTGTGCATACAAGAAAAAAATAGAGTTTGAATGTTTTGGAGCGAGTGAGTAGGCGGTGAGAAAAAAAAGAAAAGATTGGGGAGTTTTGTTTTGGAAAGAAAGAAGAAAGGAGGCTTGATGGAGATTTTTGGAGATGAGAATCGAGTATAGGGAAAGTTAATAAAAATAAATTAAGAATTTTTCGGGTTTTTTAGTTATCAAACGAATTGTGCAAAAGCGTGATTTATTTTGGATTTTCACGTTGGTTTTTTTTTCCAAGCGGGAGTCGTGTCTCGTGTCTCGTGTGTGTGTTTTTTCCTCTGGACGATTCCATGGGTTTGCAGCAATCATGGAGGCTCTAACAGCGACCGGAAATTGGTTTTCAAATGTACAAAATATTGCGTGAGGAAATATCGCTATTAAATTTTAAATGAAAAGAGGGATCAATTAAATTGAAGATAAGAGAACAAAAAAGGGAAATGATTAAATCAAGCGACATCAATATAAAAAAAAGAAAAAATACGAAGTTTGAATTTTACTAAATAAAACTAAATAAAGTATATTCATGTAATAATAAAATAATTAAATACACATGACTAGACAGGACTGACGAACAGAATTAATAAAAAAAAAAAATAAAAAAATATTATAATTCAAATATTTTTAAAAACAAAACCAAAAAGTGAGAAACGATCAAAATGGGGTGAGTTTTCTTTTGTTGTTTTGTTTATTGATTTTGTGTGCTATTTTTTTTTGTTTCCTTTTACCGGTTTTTTTTTGATTTGGTATAGGTTTCGGGATTTTATTGATTTTTTTTTTTTAAATGCACAAGGGCTAAAGGTCAAATTTATAATGGACCCTCGCGGGTAGGTTTTCCTGACCCAGAACCTCTAAAAGGGGCCACGATGGCAACAATTTTTTTTTAGGAATGTCGTGGCTGAGGCAGGGTGGGCAGACAGGGCGCTATAACACCAGAGCGCCCTGACAAGTTACGAAGTCGCGCCATCCAACGCTTCTCGGTCTATCATGACCTATTAGGAAAGATATCCTGAAATTTTAACCTCCTGGATAAGTCGACGTGTTTTATTTTTTTTGTTGTACAGGCCTAGGGTTAATGGCCTGACGTGAGAGCAAGTACCCCCCCCCCCCCCACACTGCCGCAGCTAGTCCCGGCCGCCAGCAAGCGCGTCGCTCCAGCTCGGACGTCAGCCACCAATTCGGACGTAGGCGGAATTGGCCCATTGTTTCCCGTACCTTACCTTTCCCTTCGAATATTTTGACTTTTTCAAGTCGAAATATTCACTCCAAGGCCTCCGTTCACAACACCCTCGAGTTACGTCGGAGTTAGGTTCCGAGAATTTGCGACGTAAAGCCTCAGTTACAATGGTTCCGATCCGATCCGATCCGGAAAACGGAGAGTGTTGAGTTTCTCCATCCGACACACATCTAAAGGGAATTTCGGAAAGCCCAGTCACAATCATTCCGGTAATTAGCCGAGACACAAAACGGATGGGTAAAGTTGACCAACTTTCAACTTCTATTCGTTCCGACGCTAAGAGGTGAATTATTGAATTGCTTCGCCACACTAAAAATCAAAATTACACCTCGATAGTGTCATTCTGATGCAAGTCGTAACGGAATCATTGTGACTAGAAATTTTTCCCTTCCGACGTTGCCGGATCGGATCGGAACCATTGTAACTGAGGCTTAAGTCGAAAACGACGTAACTCGAGGGTAGAAACCACCTCAGGTGATAAATGCATAAGCTTTCATTTTTTGAATATGAATGTATTTATTTTTTAAGTTTGTACATAAATTATTAAAATTTAAAGTCGTGGATTTTCGTCTACATAAGTTTTATTTTCGTATACGTACAATTGCATATGTCGGCTGTTACTTGCAGCCTTCATCGAGTGCCTGTACACGACGACACGTTAAATTACAAATTTAGCAGCCGGAATACGTATTTATAAAACTTACGAAGAAGAAAATAGACGGCTTTCTTTAAATACAAATACATATATGACAAAAAGCATACACTTTTTATCTTACGTCCGTCAGGAGTTTCTTCGTCGAATTCAATATCATACAAAAGAGCACAAAACTCGATCAATTATTCAAACACCAACCAAACACGAAATTCGTTCGAAATATACGAATCATAACACCTCAATTCAAATATACTGGTTTCAAATGAAACACACATTGTCCGTACTCAAGATAATGGATGTTTGTGTTAGTTCGTATGAAGTGGCTCTACTCAACACAACCTCGGTCAATATTGTAAGAACGTCAAACACGAAAACTTTCCTACGTAAGTCGCGCTTACAAAGTTTTCATATGAACAAAAATCTGTTTCATGAAAACGGCGACGTAAGTCAAGGGACGGACGACTTAATTTCGAGGGTTTGGTCTCAAAGTAATGAACGACGTAAGTCGAAAAAACATATAACGAGGGAGACCTAACTCGAGGGATCACAGACAATACCAGATGACGAATCGACATAGGAAATCTTGTGATATGCCCAAATTTGTCGTCCCTCTACATTGAAGATGACGAAGTAAGCATTTGCAATAGAATTTTATCTAATGCACGAACCCTGGAAGCTTCAAACTGTAAGCTCGATAATCGAATTATGTACTGACCAATTGTATATTTGGTACAGGCTCGTCCCTTAAAATACAATACGATCGTCAAATATGACCGAATTATATAAAAACTTCTACGAATTCGTTACACATAGTTTTATGAATGAATGAAACTTTGTTTTTATAGTTCTTAAATTGAACAGAACAATTGTCAAATAGCAAGCACGAGAAAGCAGCTTTTTGTTGCATTCATGGAAGTATATGGAATGGCTAATAACGAGATATTCCGTAATAAAATCTGATTGTGTTAGGCGATGGAAGTTTAAATGGTAGTGGCCTTTAATCAATCAGCAACATGAATTTGACACTTGAGAACCCCAACATATTGTTTACATCATGCTTGCATCTCACTTCCTCTACAAACTGTTGTTCTTAAGTCTCTTTCTTTTGACATTAGAGACCAGAGTGCATCTCACTTGTACTATACACCAATTTTCTACCTTTCTCCTTCTCATGAAAAATTACGCTCATGCACACGAATTTCACTACCGCTTGGTTGCATTGGACAGGAAAAAGCTGCTATTGACTAGAGTCACTTCATATGAACTAACACAAACATCCATTATCTTGAGTACGGAATATGTGTGTTTCATTTGAAACCAGTACATTTGAAATTTTTTTGCAGTTGTCTCGATTTTTTATTTTAAGGATCTCCACTAAAGTGTATAAACGCTGTATTTAGTTGACATTTCATGAGACATATCTCGATTTCGTGAAACGTCAATCAAAATCCATCTGCTACACGTATACACACTAAAACTATGCCATTTAAGAAACCTGCGATTTTTTAAATTCGCAGGTTTTTAGACTACTAAAGCGAAATCAAAAATTTAAATCACTCAATCCCGTATAAATTTTTTCTTAACATGGTTTACACTAGGCAAAATAAGGGCAAGAATACATGGACAGCATATGTGGAGGTATCTGGGAATTTATACACAAGACTAGTAAATACTTACACCAATATAGGATTCAGCTCACATTTTGTAAAAGAGGACTTTAACGTCCTACGGTGTTTTAAGTGTCAAAAATATGGACACTTATCAAAAAACTGCAATCATTCCAGTAAAGTCTGCGTAAAGTGTGCAGGCTGTCACCTCACAGCTGATTGCACTTCCAATAAGATAGAATGCGCACACTGCAAATTAAGCAATCCTCAGCACTGCCAGCATAGGGCTGACAGCATTGAATGTCCGGAAGTTTTGAAAGCAATCGCAATCGCGCAGAGACGAATCGATTACAACTTTACGGAATATATTTAATTATTATAACCTATACTATAAATTAATTATGTACTCCAAAAATCATATTAAAATATTTTATGCAAACCTACGAAGTATTCGAAATAAACTGCTGGACATTGAGGCGCATTGTTTATTGAATGTCCTGATATTGGTTTGCTAATTTTTGGTGAGATTTGGCTGTATAATACAGAAGCACAGTATTTTAATATCAAAGGATTCACTGCCTTACATAATTGCCGTGATACTGGTAGAGGAGAGGGGACTGCGATCTTTATTAGAGACGATATCGAATTTAATGTTGTGCGTATGGAAAACAAGTATAATACAATATTGATTGATACTACCTTTAATAATACTCGGACAAGGATTGCAACCTTCTACAAACCACCAAATGAATCTGAAAACGACTTCATTGAATATATAGCTGAACTGTATTCGACCTTTCCCAGCATGTTATCAATAGCGGACACTAATATAAACATTCTGACGAATAACGATGCAGCACAAACCTATCTCGAAATGTTGACTATGAATGGTCATAAGATCCTAAATAACAGTTCTCCTACAAGACTCAACGATAGATCTTCAACTCTACTTGACCATGTATCGACTGATATAGCACAAATACAGATACATCATTCAATAGAATTGCAGGACTGGTCAGGTCTCGATCAAAAAACGATAACTATGACAATAAGAAATTCTTATGTTTATGCTTCAAAACAAAAAATGACATCAAATCGCATAAATATTCTAAATAAAAAGACTTTCATTCAACGGGCGGCATTCAATATTCAAAATCTGGAGAGTGAATCAATTGAACATATTATGGCAGCTATCATTTCTGCTAAGGCTGCAGCTACGAAATCAGTGCGAAGAAGAACACGGAATTCTACTTGGATCACTAATGACTTATTAAGGCTGATTGAAAACAAAAGAAAAACTTACGAAAAACTTAAACTTCATCCTAATAACCCGACTATGTCATGTGTATATAATAAATTAAAGAATGAAACAAATAATAGAATAAAAGAAACAAAAAAAATTTATTACAATCAAAAATTAGCAACTATTAATGGCGACTCAAGAAAATTATGGAACTTAATTAATGAAAGCCTTGGGAAGAAGCTGCACTCAGATAACATAGGAGTACAGGAGTTAGATACGCCTTCCGAAACTACGCGTGATCCCACTATAATAGCAAATTCCTTAAACAATCATTTTGTCTCAGTAGGCACAACATTGGCAGACGATTTACCCCCTGACTCTTGTAGAATAAGTTGCCAACATCAATCCAAATCAATGTATTTATTTCCGACAAACAAGAACGAAATCGAGTCCATTATTTCTGAACTCAAAAATAATACTGCACCGGGTATTGATGGAATAACATCTACAGACTTAAGGACCATTCAAAAAATTATTGCAGATCCGCTTTCAAATGCAATCAATGAGCTTGTGGCACATGGTACATTTCCCAACTGTTTAAAAAAATCGCTTATTACTCCTATCCATAAAAGTGGCTCAAAAAAAGATTCTAATAATTACAGACCTATAGCACTTACCAGCACGATTAACAAAATTATAGAAAAAGTCATTAATACACGGTTAGTAAAGTTCATCAGAAGTACCGGTGGTTTTGATCCTAGTCAATATGGATTCCAAAAACAAAGTAATACATCCGCAGCTTTACTGGATGCCATGAAATACATTAATGAAGGACTTGACAAAAGCAACTACGTAGCTTCAGTTTTCATTGATCTTGGAAAGGCTTTTGATACAGTTAATCATGATCTATTACTAAGTACTCTTGAGGAATTAGGTATTCGTGGAAAACCAAACGCCTTAATTAAGGACTATCTACTTGACCGGACTTATATCACAAGAAACATGGACATCTACAGCGAAGAAAGACTCATAAACTTGGGAATTCCACAAGGATCGATCCTGGGACCGACTTTGTATCTGATATATATTCATAACCTTCAAAATGCGGGACTCTCGGGGAAATACATTACATTTGCGGACGACACCCTGCTGCTGTATAAGAGTGACAGACAGGTAATCTTAGAACAGGAAATCAATAATGACCTTGCTACGTTCAATAGATGGTTAAATGGAAATAGATTATCTCTAAATGCCACAAAAACAAATTTTATACTTTTTAAATTGAAGAACAAGCCAGATATTCAACTTCATTTTGAGATTGGTGGCAAGGAAATTTCTAGAGTCAACCAGACTAAGTACCTAGGATTAATTATTGACGAAAACCTAAACTGGACAACTCATATATCAGAAATACGCAAAAAAATAGCACCCATTATTGGATTATTAAGACGCAGCCATCATATTGAATATCAGGTGAAGGATCTCATATTCAATGCCTTCGTCCTTTCCAACATTAGCTATGGATTACTCTCTTGGAGCCAAACAGCTTTGTATAATCTGGAAAAAATTGCAAGATTGATGAACAAAGGAATCAAGGCGGTATACAATCTCCCTCGACTGACGCCTTCGTTGAATCTCTACTCTGACTACAAGAAGCTAACAATATATGAACTCATAGCGCTTAAGAGAGTAGAATTCATTTACAAATCTCTGAATAAAAAAACTAAAACCCCGCTTACCATACGCCACATTAAAGACTTGCATCAATTTAACACACGTAATGCGAACAATATTGTAAATCTATGTAGACCAAGAACGAATCGTCTGAGAAGAGACCCACTATATGACGCAATCATTGGTCGCGTTTATGTGCTGACCAGACCAGTCTAAAAAGACCAAAAAAACCAGTTCGGTCTCACGCATAAATGTAAACCGGACCAGTCCATGTGGACTTATTTTGGTTCCATTGGTCGCGTTTACGTGCAGACCGGACCAGTCTAACCCGTAAGTCACAACGGCAACGCAAGCCGGCGCAGCCTAGGTGTCAAAAAGTTAAGCACAGTGTACTTTTATTGTGGTAGTCACAACGGAAGCAGCTTAACGCAGCCATCAAAAAAAGTTCGCCAACTTTTAACTTTTCCGTAGCCCGTAATTAACCTCAAAATTAATGAGTGATTTTGTTATGTTTAACACGTTGAATCTGTACTTTATGTGGCCCGGACTAAATTAAAATTAGCTACAAAATTGTTTCTAGTTAGTTCGCTGTTTCGTATAAACGAATATGAACACTTTTGTGAGAATTTCAAATTAATTTAAAACTCAACCTGACGCAGAGAGTGAATAGTTATCTGACTTGATGATTTATTGGAGGCTTCAAGCTGCGCCGTGCTGCCGCATTCTACTTTGTATGTGACTCAAGCATAAAAAGACCGGTTTGGTCTTTTTCGGTCTTGCATTTATGTGTGCTTTTCTTTTTTATGTTTTGGTCTAAGACCGTTTATGTGCCAGTACTAGACTGGTTCGGTTTCGTTTGGTTCGTACCAAAATCAGAACCAAAATAAGTCCAAATGGACTGGTCCGGTTTACATTTGTGCGTGCGACCGAACTGGTTTTTTTGGTCTTTTTAGACTGGTCTGGTCTGCACATAAACGCGACCATTGAGTACAATTCCTTAAGCTTAGTACTGTGTTCAGCGAAACGAACACGAACACGAACGAAAAAGTCACCTTAGAAGTGGAGTGAAATATTCTACACACTTCGCTACTAGGGGTGTGTTCAAGATTTCTGCTATAGCTGCTATTAGCTGCTTTTTTGTGGTCAATGCAACCAAAAAGCTGCTTTTTCGTGCTTGCTATTTGACACTAGATCTGTTCAAGATTTTTAAAAAGCTGCTTCCATAGCTGCTTTTTCTTGCTCGTACTCCCGGGGTGTGTTCAAGATTTCTGCTATAGCTGCTTTTAGCTGCTATTAGCTGCTTTTTTGTGTTCAATGCAACCAAAAAGCTGCTTTCTCGTGCTTGCTATTTGACACTAGATCTGTTCAAGATTTTTAAAAAGCTGCTTCCATTGCTGCTTTTTGTTGCTCGCACTCCCGAGTGTAGCTAGAAAGCGGCTATTGTAATATTTATATGTGTGTGTAGCTGTCACTTTCGTCGAAACGTTATTTTCAGTCTTTAAAAATGGAAGAAACTCTATCATTAGCATTAGAAATTAACGAAAAATTTAAGGAAACATTAGAAACAGTTAATGCGGTAAGTATTCAAAGTTATTCAAACAAATGTCTTATATGCCACGCCAACTTGCGTATGTGCTTGTCGAACAGCTGTTATTAGCTATACAAGCTGCTTTTGGCTGTTCAAGACCCGAAGAAGCTATTTCATGCTATGGCTGAAATTGACAGCTGCTACAGTCTTGCTATGCTATGCTTTCGAAGCAGCTATAGCAGAAATCTTGAACAGAGCCCCGACTGTAGCTAGAAAGCGGCTATTGCAATATTTATATGTGTGTGTAGCTGTCACTTTCGTCGGAACGTTTTTTTTCAGTGTTTAAAAATGAAAGAAACTATATCATTAGCGTTAGAAATTATAACGAACAATTTAAGGTAACATTAGAAGCAGTCAATGCAGTAAGTATTCAAAGTCATTCAAACAAATCTCTTATCGATCGTCGAACAGCTGTTATTAACTATTAAAGCTGCTTTTGGCTGTTCAAAACCCGAAGAAGCTATTTCATGCTATGGCTGAATTTGACAGCTGCTACAGTCTTGCTATGCTATGCTTTCGAAGCCGCTATAGCAGAAATCTTGAACAGAGCCTAGATGGCATTGATAAAAAAGCGCGCGAAATTTGAAAATATTAAAATATTGTTAAGTAATTACTATTCCGGCACATAACACAACAAAATATAACTCACACAAAATTTCCCGAGCACAAACTCACTGAATTGACAGCGAACTATTGAAAATTTTGAGTTGTCTAATATATCGCTTGCCTAAAAGCCTCCCGTACCATTAAAAACGAAACGAAATCGCCACGAGCGCCATCTATTAGTGACTACGGCCTATTCCGTCCTCGAACACAGCACTGCAAAACGAACGAAATATTTCGTCGGTGAAATGTCAACGAAAATTCCATTTTTTTTTTTTATATGAACTTTGACAGTTCATTTCGTTTCGCTCGGAGCACAGTACTAGGCTTTACCCAGCTCCATTAAAAATGCAACCAGTATTGCCGACTTCAAAGGCCCAAGTGAAGGGATATTTTCTAGAGAAGCGGTCCTGAAAGACGCTTGAAGAAACGGTTATGGTTTTGTGTTGTTGTAGCGCATGTATTCGTACTTTATTTTATTTTTTTAAATCATTTTTTTCTTAAATATAAACTCTCTTTAATTTGCATGTATTACTTAATATTTTGATCTTTTGAATTTTCCTTATTAATCACTTTATTACTTTAATGAAACTTTACTTTTTTATTAAATTTATTTTTGTACTACCTCTTATACCAGTGCACTGTCTGAGGAGTACTAGGGGTTATGGTATATTATTAGGCATTGAGCCTAATGTCATCATACACGCATGTGTATGTTGATATGGGTGAAATTTTTCTAGCTCAAGCCTAGTACTGTGCTCCGAGCGAAACGAAATGAACTGTCAAAGTTCATATAAAAAATATGGAATTTTCGTTGACATTTCACCGACGAAATATTTCGTTCGTTTTGCAGTACTGTGTTCGGGGACGGAATGGACATATGCCGTAGTCACTAATAGATGGCGCTCGTGGCGATTTCGTTTCGTTTTTAATGGTACCGGAGGCTTTTTGACAAGCGAAATAATTGACAACTCAAAATTTTCAATAGTTCGCCGTCAATTCAGTGAGTTTGTGCTCGAGAAATTTTGTGTGAGCAATATTTTGTTGTGTTATGTGCCGGAATAGTAATTAATTGACAATATTTTAATATTTTCAAATTTCGCGCGCTTTTTTATCAATGACATCTAGGTGTGTTCAAGATTTCTGCTATAGCTGCTTTTAGCTGCTATTAGCTGCTTTTTTGTGTTCAATGCAACCAAAAAGCTGCTTTCTCGTGCTTGCTATTTGACACTAGATCTGTTCAAGATTTTTAAAAAGCTGCTTCCATAGCTGCTTTTTCTTGCTCGCACTCCCGAGTGTAGCTAGAAAGCGGCTATTGCAATATTTATATGTGTGTGTAGCTGTCACTTTCGTCGAAACGTTATTTTCAGTCTTTAAAAATAGAAGAAACTCAAAATCATTAGCATTAGAAATTAACGAAAAATTTAAGGAAACATTAGAAGCAGTTAATGCGGTAAGTATTCAAAGTCATTCAAACAAATGTCTTATATGCCACGCAAACTTGCGTATGTGCTTGTCGAACAGCTGTTATTAGCTATACAAGCTGCTTTTGGCTGTTCAAGACCCGAAGAAGCTATTTCATGCTATGGCTGAAATTGACAGCTGCTACAGTCTTGCTATGCTATGCTTTCGAAGCAGCTATAGCAGAAATCTTGAACAGAGCCCAGGTCAATTTTAGCCACGGACTCAAACCCCTTTTTCTAGCAGGTCAAAAAAAATTTGAGAATAGAACAGCGGAATTGCTAGAACAAAAATTGAGGGCAGAAACGGGTCACATTTTTTTGCAGAAAAGAAATCACCAAAACTGTGCCCGCCCTTTTTGGGTTCGGTAATGTTGATGTGGAACACATTCCACAAAAACTTCAATATGGCAGCACTGGTGCCGCAAAATGTCATAAGTGAAGTCCAGGTGACACAAAAATAGCACGAAAAGGTACGTAAATTGGAACTTTTCAAATGGCCATAAGTTTTTATTGAAGGTAGATCGCGGATTAAAATCTTCTGCGATCGCCTTAAAAAAACATCAAAAAAAATAGAAAAATAATTTTTTTTTTTCTAGCTATCGAGTCTTTCCCAAAATTATTCCCTAATTCGTTTCAGACAGTTGTTCCCATCTTTCAAAGAAATTTTGTACGGGTTATGACAATCATTTCTGACAATTGTTTTCACCACAGCGTCGGACCAAAAAAATTTCCCGGGTACAGTACGTATTTTCTATGTTGTAGCCCCCCCCCCCCCCCCCAATACACTTATGGTGATTTCTCTTCTGAAAAAAAATGTGACCTGTAAAGATGCAAAATTATTGCAGTTCTGCCCTCTTTTTTGACAATTCCGTCCGACAGGTCAATTTACAATAGAACGCTTTCAGGTCAAAAAGCTATTATGAAAATTTAAGTATATTTACACTACACTCCGTATGATTTCTAATTACCGTATGACCCGTTGGACAGTTTAATTTATGCTTTTAAATCGTTTGCCGCTGTTGTCGTAGGATATTTTTTTCTTATTTTCATCGTTTCTTACGCACATTTGAGGTTAAAGGAGTTGCACCGCCGAAATTTTCGGGGCAAGAAATGCGAGTTTTCAGGTCAATTTTAGCCACGGACTCAAACCCCTTTTTCTAGCAGGTCGAAAAAAATTTGTGAATAGAACAGCGGAACTGCTAGAACAAAAATTGAGGGCAGAAACGGGTCACATATTTTTGCAGAAAAGAAATCACCATTACACTAACGCAAATAGACAACTCACACAACCAGAACCTATTAGGCAAAATTTCTCTTACTGCCGATCCAGTTATACTACTACATCCATGGGACAGTACTTTATACGCTTCAGCGTTCTTTTTGCGTAGTCTATTGACAAATATACCATGTGCTCTGGTGGTAAGCTTCGGAACTATATATGGTAGACAGAAAGTGGCAGTTGCATGTTATTTTCAGACAAAATTGAGATTGAGCTCAAATAAGAGGGTCCTACTACAAAATTAAACTTCAAGTGAACTTAAATTATTGTTGTAATTAAATAAGAAGAACATATGTATCATAACATATCAAAAACAAGAGTTTTTTCTTTAAGAAATCAATTTAAAGTACTAAAATAAAAGAAAAAAGTATTGAAAAAACGGTCTACGTTCTTTTCAAATAATTTAATAATTGTTTCATATATCTTTTTCCTGGAATATTAAACATTTGAGAAGTTATTTCGAAGTTTATATCTCCCATTCATATGGAAAAATTGTTCATTTTCTGACTTCGTTGTGCTGGATTGAGCCCATGATTTTCGAAATGTAGAACCGGATATGAGCACCTTATTATCAACCAAACCGATCTCCATCAATCTTTATCATGTCTTTCATAATGAAATTAAGAGAGAACCGAAAATTCACCGAGCTCCGAATCGTAAAAATACACACGAACCGCCATATAACAGTCAGCTGACGAAAATGTATATAGCATATCTGGTAGTTTTTTTCCCACCAGGTGGAGATTTTCAACCTTACCATTCGTCAATTGCATGCAATATGCAGATGGGTGTCAATCATATCTGGTAGTTTTTTTTTCCCACCAGGTGGAGATTTCCAGCTTTACCATTCGTCAATACCCTGACAGTTCAGTTCCGTGTCCCAGTTGGACGCGTTTGCGAGAATCTCGCAGATTTCTCGGAGACATTTCGACTTGTCTGCGAGATTCTTTGAGACGGCTTATGGACAAAATACAGTAAGACCCCGCTTAACGCTGTTTCGTTTAGCGCTCTTTTATTTATCCCGGGGATTCCCCGAAATTGTGCGCAGCACTAGGTTTGCAAATATGTACTTGTTTGGTGCGGTGCTGTACGGAATCATTTTTATCATATGAAACATTTGTTGACATTATTGTAAGTAGAAATTTATAAATTTATATATTTATTAAGATAGCCTCGTTTAGCGCTGTTTCGCATTACGCTCTACTTTGATGGAACGTATCCCTCGCGTTAAGCGGGGTCTAAAGGTGGGTTCCATCTCCGCCGTTTTGCGGCGCCGACTTGGGTGTCCCGTCACAGTTTTGATACTGTCGTTTCCATCTGCGACGAAACGGTCGACGCGACGCTAAAACGTCATCTGTCAGTATTTTTATATCTATACATGGAACGCTGAAATCTAAAATGAGAGCATTTACACATCAGAAATTTTTAAGGAGACAGAAGTTGTTAAAAATTCTTTTATTCCGATATCCATTATTTCGATATAGCTTTAGAGAGGAATCAAATAATATCGGCCTTTTTTCGACCTCTGAAATTAGCCGCTCTTCCATTTTTGACGTTTAAATAAAGTATCCCAGTTGGTCGCGTCTGCGAGAAATCTCGCAGATTTCTCGAAGACATATCGGTTTGTCTCCGAGATTTTTGCGAGACGTCTTATGGGAAAAATACACGGTATTGAGACAAATGCACCCCGAAATCTCGAAGACATGTCTCGCAAATGTCTTGATAGCAAATTTTTGTTTACTGCAGCGCCATCTGTTTTATGATAGCGTGATGTGATAAAAGCTCGTACTCGTATGAATATTTCGCGGAGATTGCCATCGGCTGGAAAAGAGAAAGGGGGTTATAAAATGAAACGTGCAGGCAGGGGCGAACTGCTATATAATAAATATACAAAACTTATAACGTAGTGACACATTTCATCACTTCACATCGCACTTGTGTCGTTTTATTGTAACCGCACTTGAACTGTAACTTTTCGCGTATTTAATTTTTATCGTGTAAGTGCGGATGACATTTGCTGCGCTCGGAATGATGCGGCTGTTTTTTGCATTAGAAATAGATCGTGGTGCTCCCACATGTTTATATTGCTATTTCTTTCTATCTAGTAATGAAGAAAGATAAGCAATATGATTCCTAGGCTCAAACCATCGAGATTATGTCTCTTAAGAGACAAGCGACCAGCTGGGATTATATTTTTTCCGTTACCATAGGAACGTAGTTTGGATTCAAACCAACCTTTATCGAAGGCACATTAGTATCGGCGCTCGCCGATAAAGTTGAAGTTGGGTCAATTCTCGACGATTGCCTCGGCGCGTCCCAGACCTAGTTTTTTACGTATGGAGAATCTAGTCGGCGCCGCAAAACGGCGGAGATGGAAACGCACCTTTACTGTACACGGTATCGAGACAAATGCTCCCCGACATCTCGAAGACATGTCCGCAAATGTCTCGATAGCTAATTTTTGCTTACCGCAGCGCCATCTGTTTGATGATAACGTGTTGTGATAAAAGCTCGTACTCGGTGATTGACATCGGCTGGAAATAAGAAAGGGGGCTATAAAATAAAACGTGCAGGCAGGGCGGAGTTACCTAAAGGGCACCATACACTATCATTTCTGCATGTCATGCATGCATGTCATGATTGAATTTTGATTTGCCATACACGTTCATGCCAACCAGTCTCGCTTCAAAACTCGAAGTGAAATGGTCGACGTATAGTGGCTTGTGCTCTCCTAATCGATAAAATTTTGGACGGTACGCAAAATCGTTTGAAAGCGCGTAGCTTCCAAGCCCGTTGAGATATTGACATGAAATTTTTATGGTTGGTAGATTGGATGAATCCCAACGACTGGTTTCTTTTGGAGGTGTGTATGAAAGGGGGGAGAGGGGTTTTTGGCGAAAAATTTTGGTTTCTAGATCTTAAGAACCACTTATGCTATGAGCTTGAAACTTGGAACTTATGTAGTTGCAAAAATAAAATGGTTAATAAGGGTTGAGGGGTGTATAAGTGGGGGGAAAACAATGAGTCTGAAACGCATGAAAGCCGGGATTCAAACATTTTAAAATCCATATCTATTGAACAATTTATGTCAAAAGTTTGAAACTCTATTCTTGTCCTCACGTATACTTCAAGATTAGACTAGGGATAACATTTTTAAGGGGGGTGGTGGGGTGTGAGGTTGTGGGTGGTGCGTTAGGGATGGTGAAATACTTTGGATTACAATATCTTCCGAACCAATTACACCAGGAAGAGAAAATTTAGTTTTTGTATATAGGATCACAAGAGGAGTCTACTGAAAGTAAAATTTTAGAGGGGACGAGAGGGTGAGCGCTATAGTGTTTGAGACAGCAATTTTTCAAAAAATGTATTTTTTATATCACTGAAACCGTATTAGATATGATCTTGAAAACTTTACAGGAGTTAAGGTGAGGAGGCATTTTTGGGGGTGGTGGTGAAAGGGGGTAGAAAGGAAAATATTCTGATTTTTATTTCTCGAAAACCGTAATGAATAGAAGGCTAACAATTTAGAATTATTATAGAGTTCAATAGGGGTAGCACGATACGGCGGTGAGGGGTTGTATGTTTATATCTCAGAAGCGGTTTGTGCCAGTAAGTTGAACACATATGTATGTAGATGCAATACTAGAGTAATTAAACCAAAAAAAGTTTAGATTTTGTTTATGTTCAGAGATTGAGTAAGAAAAATGTATGTATTTTCACAAACATCTTTAAAACTTTTACCTAGATACCTATATCGAGCTATTTTACTTTTGCGGGTTCTACATATGTACATATATGCTCCTAAAAATATTCTTCTAAATTTTTCGATATATAGCCCCTAACGTGATATAATGCGGTTGTGTACATATTCACGAATTCCTATATAAATAAATAAAATAATAAAGTTGCGCCCAAACGGTTTGCCGATTTTTGTCTGCATCGATGCACCCGTACCTGACTAGGTGCCGAGATGGCGGGGTTTTATGGCAAGTGAAAACCAAGGTGCGAAACTTCGTAGTTCTAGTGCAATAACACGATCATGAAATTCAAAGAATTCTATAAAATCGCAAATTTTATTCAGAAATAAGACTCGATTACTAAATTCCTAGAAAAAAAAACAGAAATTGAGAGTAATTTAGCCTTATGAAGATTCACCCAACGCACATGGCAATAAGATATTTGTTTTCTGTTAGAATACGGAACGAAAATCAAAGAAAATATTTTTCTGCCTTCAATGAGCCGAATTTTACGACTGTCCTTATATCTTTGTAGCCTGCTGATAAAGAGATTTGTTCTAAATCGGGTTAAAGTTTAAACATTATATTTAATCTTTAATTTGAATAATACAAGGATATGGGTAATAAAACGAATTTGGGAATAAAAAGTAAGGACACAACAAATACTATAAGCCGGACATCAAAGGATTTTTTGTCTCATTCAATCTACCCGTACCTGACTAGGTACCGACATGGCGGAGTTTTATGACAAGTAAACCTTCGTAGCGCTAGTGCAAAAATACGATCATGAAAATCAAAGAATTCTGTAACCATAAAAACGTACCTATGTACATATGTTTCATTCAAAATTAAAATTTCGATTGCTTAATTGCCAGGAACAATTCTAAAAATTTTGCGTAATTTAGCGATCATATCAGTGCGCTAGCCCTATGAAAATTCACGCAACGCACCTGGTAAAAAGATATTTCTTTACCGTCAGGATACGACACCAGAATCAAATCGCCTTCAATGAACCGTCATCCGCATTCGAAAAATGTAAAGATGGAATGACGATCACCATAGACCATCATGCATTTCGTCATGCGCGTTGGCTCCGCCCACAAAAATCAAAATTTTTTGATTTTCATCATGCCGCAGACGGTCGGCATGAAATGCCATCATGCAGCCCCATACACGAGAGATTTTCGAGAAAAATTCAAAGCTTCGTGCATGCATGACATGCAAAAATGATAGTGTATGGTGCCCTTTACTGCAATATAATATATATAAAACATTAATAACGTAGGGACTCATTCCCTGATCTCCAATCACTTCCCATCGCACTTGTGTCGTTTTATTGTAACCCTTAGAGTATAATAGAGATGGCATTCGGGTAACCAAAAGTGAAGCCCGAAAAAAGTTGTTTAAACATGTGTTAGTTTATGATAGCAGTGGCGTACTAGTATTGCAATTTCGAAAAGTTGGGGGCAAACAAATTATGATATGAAAATTGCTCATTTATGTGTCTATATAATATGAACATATGTACTTATTAATATATTGTGAATATACATTACCATTTACAAAATAAAAAGTATGACCGCATATGTTCCCATGGTGTCTATTATACAAGAACTTACGCATAGCTATGAATAGGATTATAGGATATGGAAAGGATGTAAATAAGAAAAAGACGAAGTTTTATTACAAATTTAAATTAAATGTATTGATATCTTAAGCAAAATGGAATATACAACTTTTCGTTGATAGAAAATCGTTTGACAAAAATTCACAAAAAGTCACAAAGTAAAGAGGCTTAAACCTAAATTAAAAAAAAATGCCTTAAACTAAGTTAAATGTTGCTTAACATAAGAAATTTTTTTGGAATGAAGAGAAAAATGAATTAATAATAATAAGTATGCGAGTATCCCTCAAGATCCCAAACACGCCTAACGGTCGAAAAAGTTTCATTACACATCTTTGTAAAACAGGATCTATTGTTTATTATGTGTATTTATTGGCCTTTAAAATGCACGAGTTTCGTAAATAAATTTCTGTAGTAAATGTAATGCTCACTTTCTGTTTTAGCGATATGTTTTAGTCTAATCGTTAAGTATTTAACTATTATACAATTAATTAAAACAAATCTATGACCGTCTATTGGACCTGTTTCAAAGTTATGTAATATCAAATGTTCAAAAATGTTGGAATTGTAAGCATCTGGTATTGCGGCGTTCTTAACCGTTTGATATAAGCTTTTCGGATCTGAGTACCTATAGTTTCTAATTAGTTTTTCTACAATTTCACAAATTTTGATAACGTCCTTTGACGGATATTCTAAGCCCCCGCGATTTTTTTGCTCAATTAGAGAAAACATAAAATCACTTCTAGAACCTGACAAAGAAGATACACAATCCTCACACTGTAATCTCCTTTTAAGATGTCTAACAACGAAACCGGAAACATATTCAATCACCTTTTCGACAAATTCTGACAACTCAATGGGTATTTGAACAGCATCTAAATATTCATGATGCTCTTCCTGTAAGGTAATCTCGTTTTCGATAATAATTCTAGGGTCCCTTAGAGAAGCTACAAGAGGTGGATTTAATATATTTATATTTTCTAAGGATATGCAATTTCCTAACCCACTCTCACTTAGTTGACCATGAATGATAAGTCTTTTGTAACCTGCCTGAAACTGTCTTGCTGTTGGGTTATTGTTAAACCCAAGACGATTTCGAATCTTACAAAAAAAAGAGTTCAATATGGTCTTGGCCGATTCTATATAGTGGAATTGATTGTAAAGAACTATCGTTTTCAACGTATTTTTCATACAGTTTTACAGTGTTTTGCAGATCTTGTAGAAATCGAATAAAACCTACTTTTCTTCTGCTTTGTAAAATTAAAGTGCCATCTGAAAGTCTTAGCTTATTCAAATATGCCGTAAATTCGTAAACAAAATTTCTAATATCTGCAATATTTTCTTTGCAAATCGCTTTGCGCGCGCAAAAACAACAACAACAAAGGTACAAATAAACATACTGTATTTCTCCATTTTCAGGTTGGAACGGATGACAACTCTTTTACCTGCAAATAAAGTTATTTCCAAGCATTTGTCACCCAAAAACAATAATTTCTGTAAATGTTTTCAAACTATTCGCGCCATTTTAATTTTTGCTTCAGGAATTCTGATGTGGAACAAAGAGCACAAAAGTTTGAATATGGCAATGCTGGTGCAATCCGAAAAGTCATTAAATACCACAAAAATTTGAATCTGGCAATGCTGGTGCCCTTCACATTGTCATTTTGAAGTAAAAGTGACAGAAAATGGTGAGTAAATTGCAAATTTTTAAAGTGCCATATCTTTTTATTTTAGGTAGTCCGGGGACTGGAAACAAATGGAAATGCCTTCAAATTGGCCCTAAATTGAAAGAAAAATAAAAATTTCAATTTTCGAAGTGAGGTGGTGCCCTTTAGTTTTTCCAATAATGCTTTTGATATATTGAATTCACGTAGTTCTCTATCATATGGGTACAAAAAAGCGATTTGCAAAGAAAATATTGCAGATATTAGAAATTTTGTTTACGAATTTACGGCATATTTGAATAAGCTAAGACTTTCAGATGGCACTTTAATTTTACAAAGCAGAAGAAAAGTAGGTTTTATTCGATTTCTACAAGATCTGCAAAACACTGTAAAACTGTATGAAAAATACGTTGAAAACGATAGTTCTTTACAATCAATTCCGCTATATAGAATCGGCCAAGACCATATTGAACTCTTTTTTTTGTAAGATTCGAAATCGTCTTGGGTTTAACAATAACCCAACAGCAAGACAGTTTCAGGCAGGTTACAAAAGACTTATCATTCATGGTCAACTAAGTGAGAGTGGGTTAGGAAATTGCATATCCTTAGAAAATATAAATATATTAAATCCACCTCTTGTAGCTTCTCTAAGGGACCCTAGAATTATTATCGAAAACGAGATTACCTTACAGGAAGAGCATCATGAATATTTAGATGCTGTTCAAATACCCATTGAGTTGTCAGAATTTGTCGAAAAGGTGATTGAATATGTTTCCGGTTTCGTTGTTAGACATCTTAAAAGGAGATTACAGTGTGAGGATTGTGTATCTTCTTTGTCAGGTTCTAGAAGTGATTTTATGTTTTCTCTAATTGAGCAAAAAAATCGCGGGGGCTTAGAATATCCGTCAAAGGACGTTATCAAAATTTGTGAAATTGTAGAAAAACTAATTAGAAACTATAGGTACTCAGATCCGAAAAGCTTATATCAAACGGTTAAGAACGCCGCAATACCAGATGCTTACAATTCCAACATTTTTGAACATTTGATATTGCATAACTTTGAAACAGGTCCAATAGACGGTCATAGATTTGTTTTAATTAATTGTATAATAGTTAAATACTTAACGATTAGACTAAAACATATCGCTAAAACAGAAAGTGAGCATTACATTTACTACAGAAATTTATTTACGAAACTCGTGCATTTTAAAGGCCAATAAATACACATAATAAACAATAGATCCTGTTTTACAAAGATGTGTAATGAAACTTTTTCGACCGTTAGGCGTGTTTGGGATCTTGAGGGATACTCGCATACTTATTATTATTAATTCATTTTTCTCTTCATTCCAAAAAAATTTCTTATGTTAAGCAACATTTAACTTAGTTTAAGGCATTTTTTTTTAATTTAGGTTTAAGCCTCTTTACTTTGTGACTTTTTGTGAATTTTTGTCAAACGATTTTCTATCAACGAAAAGTTGTATATTCCATTTTGCTTAAGATATCAATACATTTAATTTAAATTTGTAATAAAACTTCGTCTTTTTCTTATTTACATCCTTTCCATATCCTATAATCCTATTCATAGCTATGCGTAAGTTCTTGTATAATAGACACCATGGGAGCATATGCGGTCATACTTTTTATTTTGTAAATGGTAATGTATATTCACAATATATTAATAAGTACATATGTTCATATTATATAGACACATAAATGAGCAATTTTCATATCATAATTTGTTTGCCCCCAACTTTTCGAAATTGCAATACTAGTACGCCACTGCTATCATAAACTAACACATGTTTAAACAACTTTTTTCGGGCTTCACTTTTGGTTACCCGAATGCCATCTCTATTATACTCTAAGGGTTACAATAAAACGACACAAGTGCGATGGGAAGTGATTGGAGATCAGGGAATGAGTCCCTACGTTATTAATGTTTTATATATATTATATTGCAGTAAAGGGCACCATACACTATCATTTTTGCATGTCATGCATGCACGAAGCTTTGAATTTTTCTCGAAAATCTCTCGTGTATGGGGCTGCATGATGGCATTTCATGCCGACCGTCTGCGGCATGATGAAAATCAAAAAATTTTGATTTTTGTGGGCGGAGCCAACGCGCATGACGAAATGCATGATGGTCTATGGTGATCGTCATTCCATCTTTACATTTTTCGAATGCGGATGACGGTTCATTGAAGGCGATTTGATTCTGGTGTCGTATCCTGACGGTAAAGAAATATCTTTTTACCAGGTGCGTTGCGTGAATTTTCATAGGGCTAGCGCACTGATATGATCGCTAAATTACGCAAAATTTTTAGAATTGTTCCTGGCAATTAAGCAATCGAAATTTTAATTTTGAATGAAACATATGTACATAGGTACGTTTTTATGGTTACAGAATTCTTTGATTTTCATGATCGTATTTTTGCACTAGCGCTACGAAGGTTTACTTGTCATAAAACTCCGCCATGTCGGTACCTAGTCAGGTACGGGTAGATTGAATGAGACAAAAAATCCTTTGATGTCCGGCTTATAGTATTTGTTGTGTCCTTACTTTTTATTCCCAAATTCGTTTTATTACCCATATCCTTGTATTATTCAAATTAAAGATTAAATATAATGTTTAAACTTTAACCCGATTTAGAACAAATCTCTTTATCAGCAGGCTACAAAGATATAAGGACAGTCGTAAAATTCGGCTCATTGAAGGCAGAAAAATATTTTCTTTGATTTTCGTTCCGTATTCTAACAGAAAACAAATATCTTATTGCCATGTGCGTTGGGTGAATCTTCATAAGGCTAAATTACTCTCAATTTCTGTTTTTTTTCTAGGAATTTAGTAATCGAGTCTTATTTCTGAATAAAATTTGCGATTTTATAGAATTCTTTGAATTTCATGATCGTGTTATTGCACTAGAACTACGAAGTTTCGCACCTTGGTTTTCACTTGCCATAAAACCCCGCCATCTCGGCACCTAGTCAGGTACGGGTGGATCGATGCAGACAAAAATCGGCAAACCGTTTGGGCGCAACTTTATTATTTTATTTATTTATATAGGAATTCGTGAATATGTACACAACCGCATTATATCACGTTAGGGGCTATATATCGAAAAATTTAGAAGAATATTTTTAGGAGCATATATGTACATATGTAGAACCCGCAAAAGTAAAATAGCTCGATATAGGTATCTAGGTAAAAGTTTTAAAGATGTTCGTGAAAATACATACATTTTTCTTACTCAATCTCTGAACATAAACAAAATCTAAACTTTTTTTGGTTTAATTACTCTAGTATTGCATCTACATACATATGTGTTCAACTTACTGGCACAAACCGCTTCTGAGATATAAACATACAACCCCTCACCGCCGTATCGTGCTACCCCTATTGAACTCTATAATAATACTAAATTGTTAGCCTTCTATTCATTACGGTTTTCGAGAAATAAAAATCAGAATATTTTCCTTTCTACCCCCTTTCACCACCACCCCCAAAAATGCCTCCTCACCTTAACTCCTGTAAAGTTTTCAAGATCATATCTAATACGGTTTCAGTGATATAAAAAATACATTTTTTGAAAAATTGCTGTCTCAAACACTATAGCGCTCCCCCTCTCGTCCCCTCTAAAATTTTACTTTCAGTAGACTCCTCTTGTGATCCTATATACAAAAACTAAATTTTCTCTTCCTGGTGTAATTGGTTCGGAAGATATTGTAATCCAAAGTATTTCACCATCCCTAACGCACCACCCACAACCTCACACCCCACCACCCCCCTTAAAAATGTTATCCCTAGTCTAATCTTGAAGTATACGTGAGGACAAGAATAGAGTTTCAAACTTTTGACATAAATTGTTCAATAGATATGGATTTTAAAATGTTTGAATCCCGGCTTTCATGCGTTTCAGACTCATTGTTTTCCCCCCACTTATACACCCCTCAACCCTTATTAACCATTTTATTTTTGCAACTACATAAGTTCCAAGTTTCAAGCTCATAGCATAAGTGGTTCTTAAGATCTAGAAACCAAAATTTTTCGCCAAAAACCCCTCTCCCCCCTTTCATACACACCTCCAAAAGAAACCAGTCGTTGGGATTCATCCAATCTACCAACCATAAAAATTTCATGTCAATATCTCAACGGGCTTGGAAGCTACGCGCTTTCAAACGATTTTGCGTACCGTCCAAAATTTTATCGATTAGGAGAGCACAAGCCACTATACGTCATAATCGATTAAAGCCTTATACAGAAAGTATTATCGGCGAATACCAAGGTGGTTTCAGAACCGGACGATCTACTATTGACCAGATATTCTCAGTCAAACAAGTGCTAGAAAAATGCTGGGAGTATAACATTGACGTGCACCAGATCTTCGTGGACTTCAAACAGGCATACGATAGTATAGATCGTAATGTACTATATAAAATAATGCTCGACTTTGGAATCCCATCAAAACTCGTCCGATTAACAAAAATGACCATGACTGACACTGAATCCCAAGTAAGGATACAAAACGAGCTAACCCAAAGCTTCCGAACAGAATCCGGCCTGAAGCAGGGAGATGGACTCGCTCCCATGCTCTTCAACCTTGCCCTGGAATATGTCATCAGAAAGGTACCCGTTGATACCAGAAGTACCCTACTAATCAAGTCCACTCAACTAGTGGTGTACGCGGATGACGTAAACATCATGGCCAGATCTGTTCCAGACGCAAAGGAAGTCTTCCACTGTCTAGACTCAGCAGCAAAGGATGTCGGGCTAAGGGTCAATGAGAATAAGACCAAGTTCATGACCCAAACAAGAAGAAACGCGCCAACTAGACAAAATATGACCTTGGGGGACTACAATCTGGAGAATGTGGATCATTTCTCATACTTGGGATCACACCTTGTAAGAGACGGCAACGAACGGGACGAAGTAAATCAACGGATCACACTAGCAAATAAGGCATATTTCTCGGTTCTCCCGATTTTAAAATCGAAAAAAGTGCACAGGCTGAGCAAACTTCGCATATACAAGACCATAATAAGACCTGTGCTACTATATGCAAGTGAAACGTGGACTCTCACCCAAGCGTCTGAAAAATCAATAGACGCTTTTGAACGACGAATTCTTCGAAGAATTTTGGGACCAGTAAGAGAAGGCACTGAATGGCGTATTCGGTACAACAACGAGTTGTATAACATCTATGACGACCCAGCCGCATCGACTCTTATAAAATTCCGTAAGCTGCAATGGGCAGGTCATGTGGAGCGAATGGATGACGGAAGAATTCCCAAGCGCACATTGAAAGGTAGAGCCCATGGCAAGCGACCGGTGGGAAAACCGCGAAAAAGATACGAGGATTCAGTTGACGCAGATTGCAAATCGCTTCTTAGATGCACAAACTGGAGGACGCGGGCGCTGAACCGAGATGACTTCAGACAATGTATCCTGCAGGCCCTGGCCCGATTTGGGCTGTCGCGCCATTGATGATGATGATGAAGCCACTATACGTCGACCATTTCACTTCGAGTTTTGAAGCGAGACTGGTTGGCATGAACGTGTATGGCAAATCAAAATTCAATCATGACATGCATGCATGACATGCAGAAATGATAGTGTATGGTGCCCTTTAGGTAACTCCGCCCTGCCTGCACGTTTTATTTTATAGCCCCCTTTCTTATTTCCAGCCGATGTCAATCACCGAGTACGAGCTTTTATCACAACACGTTATCATCAAACAGATGGCGCTGCGGTAAGCAAAAATTAGCTATCGAGACATTTGCGGACATGTCTTCGAGATGTCGGGGAGCATTTGTCTCGATACCGTGTACAGTAAAGGTGCGTTTCCATCTCCGCCGTTTTGCGGCGCCGACTAGATTCTCCATACGTAAAAAACTAGGTCTGGGACGCGCCGAGGCAATCGTCGAGAATTGACCCAACTTCAACTTTATCGGCGAGCGCCGATACTAATGTGCCTTCGATAAAGGTTGGTTTGAATCCAAACTACGTTCCTATGGTAACGGAAAAAATATAATCCCAGCTGGTCGCTTGTCTCTTAAGAGACATAATCTCGATGGTTTGAGCCTAGGAATCATATTACTTATCTTTCTTCATTACTAGATAGAAAGAAATAGCAATATAAACATGTGGGAGCACCACGATCTATTTCTAATGCAAAAAACAGCCGCATCATTCCGAGCGCAGCAAATGTCATCCGCACTTACACGATAAAAATTAAATACGCGAAAAGTTACAGTTCAAGTGCGGTTACAATAAAACGACACAAGTGCGATGTGAAGTGATGAAATGTGTCACTACGTTATAAGTTTTGTATATTTATTATATAGCAGTTCGCCCCTGCCTGCACGTTTCATTTTATAACCCCCTTTCTCTTTTCCAGCCGATGGCAATCTCCGCGAAATATTCATACGAGTACGAGCTTTTATCACATCACGCTATCATAAAACAGATGGCGCTGCAGTAAACAAAAATTTGCTATCAAGACATTTGCGAGACATGTCTTCGAGATTTCGGGGTGCATTTGTCTCAATACCGTGTATTTTTCCCATAAGACGTCTCGCAAAAATCTCGGAGACAAACCGATATGTCTTCGAGAAATCTGCGAGATTTCTCGCAGACGCGACCAACTGGGATACTTTATTTAAACGTCAAAAATGGAAGAGCGGCTAATTTCAGAGGTCGAAAAAAGGCCGATATTATTTGATTCCTCTCTAAAGCTATATCGAAATAATGGATATCGGAATAAAAGAATTTTTAACAACTTCTGTCTCCTTAAAAATTTCTGATGTGTAAATGCTCTCATTTTAGATTTCAGCGTTCCATGTATAGATATAAAAATACTGACAGATGACGTTTTAGCGTCGCGTCGACCGTTTCGTCGCAGATGGAAACGACAGTATCAAAACTGTGACGGGACACCCAAGTCGGCGCCGCAAAACGGCGGAGATGGAAACCCACCTTTAGACCCCGCTTAACGCGAGGGATACGTTCCATCAAAGTAGAGCGTAATGCGAAACAGCGCTAAACGAGGCTATCTTAATAAATATATAAATTTATAAATTTCTACTTACAATAATGTCAACAAATGTTTCATATGATAAAAATGATTCCGTACAGCACCGCACCAAACAAGTACATATTTGCAAACCTAGTGCTGCGCACAATTTCGGGGAATCCCCGGGATAAATAAAAGAGCGCTAAACGAAACAGCGTTAAGCGGGGTCTTACTGTATTTTGTCCATAAGCCGTCTCGAAGAATCTCGCAGACAAGTCGAAATGTCTCCGAGAAATCTGCGAGATTCTCGCAAACGCGTCCAACTGGGACACGGAACTGAACTGTCAGGGTATTGACGAATGGTAAAGCTGGAAATCTCCACCTGGTGGGAAAAAAAACTACCAGATATGATTGACACCCATCTGCATATTGCATGCAATTGACGAATGGTAAGGTTGAAAATCTCCACCTGGTGGGAAAAAAACTACCAGATATGCTATATACATTTTCGTCAGCTGACTGTTATATGGCGGTTCGTGTGTATTTTTACGATTCGGAGCTCGGTGAATTTTCGGTTCTCTCTTAATTTCATTATGAAAGACATGATAAAGATTGATGGAGATCGGTTTGGTTGATAATAAGGTGCTCATATCCGGTTCTACATTTCGAAAATCATGGGCTCAATCCAGCACAACGAAGTCAGAAAATGAACAATTTTTCCATATGAATGGGAGATATAAACTTCGAAATAACTTCTCAAATGTTTAATATTCCAGGAAAAAGATATATGAAACAATTATTAAATTATTTGAAAAGAACGTAGACCGTTTTTTCAATACTTTTTTCTTTTATTTTAGTACTTTAAATTGATTTCTTAAAGAAAAAACTCTTGTTTTTGATATGTTATGATACATATGTTCTTCTTATTTAATTACAACAATAATTTAAGTTCACTTGAAGTTTAATTTTGTAGTAGGACCCTCTTATTTGAGCTCAATCTCAATTTTGTCTGAAAATAACATGCAACTGCCACTTTCTGTCTACCATATATAGTTCCGAAGCTTACCACCAGAGCACATGGTATATTTGTCAATAGACTACGCAAAAAGAACGCTGAAGCGTATAAAGTACTGTCCCATGGATGTAGTAGTATAACTGGATCGGCAGTAAGAGAAATTTTGCCTAATAGGTTCTGGTTGTGTGAGTTGTCTATTTGCGTTAGTGTAATGGTGATTTCTTTTCTGCAAAAATATGTGACCCGTTTCTGCCCTCAATTTTTGTTCTAGCAGTTCCGCTGTTCTATTCACAAATTTTTTTCGACCTGCTAGAAAAAGGGGTTTGAGTCCGTGGCTAAAATTGACCAGAAAACTCGCATTTCTTGCCCCGAAAATTTCGGCGGTGCAACTCCTTTAACCTCAAATGTGCGTAAGAAACGATGAAAATAAGAAAAAAATATCCTACGACAACAGCGGCAAACGATTTAAAAGCATAAATTAAACTGTCCAACGGGTCATACGGTAATTAGAAATCATACGGAGTGTAGTGTAAATATACTTAAATTTTCATAATAGCTTTTTGACCTGAAAGCGTTCTATTGTAAATTGACCTGTCGGACGGAACTGTCAAAAAAGAGGGCAGAACTGCAATAATTTTGCATCTTTACAGGTCACATTTTTTTTCAGAAGAGAAATCACCATAAGTGTATTGGGGGGGGGGGGGGGGGCTACAACATAGAAAATACGTACTGTACCCGGGAAATTTTTTTGGTCCGACGCTGTGGTGAAAACAATTGTCAGAAATGATTGTCATAACCCGTACAAAATTTCTTTGAAAGATGGGAACAACTGTCTGAAACGAATTAGGGAATAATTTTGGGAAAGACTCGATAGCTAGAAAAAAAAAAATTATTTTTCTATTTTTTTTGATGTTTTTTTAAGGCGATCGCAGAAGATTTTAATCCGCGATCTACCTTCAATAAAAACTTATGGCCATTTGAAAAGTTCCAATTTATGTACCTTTTCGTGCTATTTTTGTGTCACCTGGACTTCACTTATGACATTTTGCGGCACCAGTGCTGCCATATTGAAGTTTTTGTGGAATGTGTTCCACATCAACATTACCGAACCCAAAAATTAAAGGGCGGGCACAGTTTTGGTGATTTCTTTTCTGCAAAAAAATGTGACCCGTTTCTGCCCTCAATTTTTGTTCTAGCAATTCCGCTGTTCTATTCTCAAATTTTTTTTGACCTGCTAGAAAAAGGGGTTTGAGTCCGTGGCTAAAATTGATCTGGGCTCTGTTCAAGATTTCTGCTATAGCTGCTTCGAAAGCATAGCATAGCAAGACTGTAGCAGCTGTCAATTTCAGCCATAGCATGAAATAGCTTCTTCGGGTCTTGAACAGCCAAAAGCAGCTTGTATAGCTAATAACAGCTGTTCGACAAGCACATACGCAAGTTTGCGTGGCATATAAGACATTTGTTTGAATGACTTTGAATACTTACCGCATTAACTGCTTCTAATGTTTCCTTAAATTTTTCGTTAATTTCTAATGCTAATGATTTTGAGTTTCTTCCATTTTTAAAGACTGAAAATAACGTTTCGACGAAAGTGACAGCTACACACACATATAAATACAGTATGTTTATTTGTACCTTTGTTGTTGTTGTTTTTGCGCGCGCAAAAACAACAACAACAAAGGTACAAATAAACATACTGTATTTCTCCATTTTCAGGTTGGAACGGATGACAACTCTTTTACCTGCAAATAAAGTTATTTCCAAGCATTTGTCACCCAAAAACAATAATTTCTGTAAATGTTTTCAAACTATTCGCGCCATTCTGATGTGGAACAAAGAGCGCAAAAGTTTGAATATGGCAATGCTGGTGCAATCCGAAAAGTCATTAAATACCACAAAAATTTGAATCTGGCAAGGCTGGTGCCCTTCACATTGTCATTTTGAAGTAAAAGTGACAGAAAATGGTGAGTAAATTGCAAATTTTTAAAGTGTCATATCTTTTTATTTTAGGTAGTGCGGGGACTGGAAACAAATGGAAATGCCTTCAAATTGGCCCTAAATTGAAAGAAAAATAAAAATTTCAATTTTCGAAGTGAGGTGGTGCCCTTTATTTTTACCGCATTATTTACATATTTGATGAATGTGACGGTACCTGATGCAGATGTAAAATCTGCCAAATTGAGCACGGTACTACAGTATTCAATTCCGTCTGCTACAGATTTACTTAAGGTCTGTGTAGCCAGTCGAACTTTCATTTTCTGTTTAAAAAAATTGATATGGGCTTTTTTAAGTTTATTCCCTAAGCGAAGACCTTCCGTTTCTTGCAGCTCCTGAAGCTTCCTAACAAAATCCCAACTAATTATACTGCCATCAGCATCGAAAAAGGGACCAGTTTCAGCTAAGGAGTTTCTAATTAATTTAATCATATGTGGAGGATCGAGAAAAACAAAGATATCCCTATTTCTATGGGAGAATTTGTAGTAGTCAACAGTTTGAAGTTTTTTATCAGCAGATAACTTTTTCAAAGAATCGAATGACTCTCCTGTGAAACCAGGTCTACCATCTACGGTTTGATACCATCTACTAATCGTTCTTGGATGCGGTAAACAACAATGAAATGTCTGCCTAACATATTCGTACGCTTTGGGTGAAATATAATTTAAATTTAAGGCGTATTTTCGAAGATTTGCTGAATATTTCATTTTGTGTTTGGGATTTTTAACTTTATGTTTCAATTTTGAAAATAATTCATTATTCAAAGAGTTTTTTCCTAATATTTCGCAATTACTGTCAATTGTTTGGAATTCATCGGCAGTAAGTAAATTTTTTTTTTTTAGCATATTATGCATTTCCCTTAAATTTACAACTATTTTAACCAACCTTCTCGTTTTCTGTTGACTAGTCCTTTTCTTTCTCCTTTCCATTTTCACGACTCCCTTCAGCACTCGGAAGCGCCGCTTATATTTTATTGTCGCTTTATGGTCAGTGTTCTCTGCACTGGAAGATGATGACGTTTTTAATAGCCTATAGAGCGGTGTTGTTTTAACCTAATATCAATTGAATGAAAATAAATTTATTAAAACCCTACAAATATGGTGTGATATTTTCGATCTTGTTTAAGCTTAGTACTAAGTAGAAACGAAACGAAATTTTGTGTCGAAACAGGCTCGAATGAACAATTTATATTGGAAATTGCGTTCCGCTTCTTGCTAGTAAATACTAAGCTTTAGACAACCATAAAGTTATAAAGTTTAACTTAACTTTCCTATTATTTTCCCAAATGCTTGCAATTTCAGTGCGTTCGGTGTTCCGGTTAGTTTCTAAATAAGAAGGAAAAAATAATGTAATGCAAATTTTTAATCTTCCGCGAATTTTGTATTATTAATATTGAAAAAAGAAAAACTAATTTTTAATTAATATGAACACGTTAAGAAATGAATGTTTTGTATAACTAACAATCAAATTAAGGTTTGAGCTGAAGTGGCTTCTTTTCTGTTAAACTAGAATCATCAACTTTTACTAGAATTGGTTAAACTTTGAAAGAATATACATGTATTATTAAATACTACTGTAAATATGTAATAAAAAATATGAAATTATCACAAATTTGAATTATATTATAATTAATTATAATAATTTATGTATAATTATAATAATTAATATTAAAGTATAAGATATTATAATCTTGCTTTGATTACGAAATTTTAATAGTTCTGTTTGATTTGAACATATGAAGTATGATACAAAATTTACGAGTGAAATTGAATTCTCTAAAGGTAAGCGTCCACTAGGGCGGCCCGTCGCAAAAATCTGCCTACCATACATTGTTATGGAAGTGCGTCCACTGAACGAGACTCTCGACCGAACGACGTATATAGAAAAAAATTCTCGCCGTCTAAACTAACCGTTGCGATACGGCCCGCCTCAAGTAGACGCCTACCTTTAGACATGATGTTGCAAAGCCAATTCTACCACTTAAGTATATGTTCACTTTTCACAATGCCGTGTGAACAAAGGTTAGCATAGCATGAATACAAAAATTATTACCTGCTTTTGCATTTTTCTTGGCGGGCTTTCCAGGTCGACTGTTTGTAGGAAGGATTTAGATGTACCTTCCCCTGCTAATTGTCTCTCCTGTAAAGAAAAAAAAGTTGGTTAAGCTACAAATAAAATGCGACAGAAAATTGGTATACCCTAGCTTCATCCGATATCGACATTACGTTGTGTTCACCAGAATTTTCCACAATGCGGTTGCAAGTGGAAAGGCTGCTAATCTTTAAAATAAAAAATGTATGTTTACCGAAAGTAATTAAATAAGGGATACTAAAGAGTTTATTATTACGTACCACGGTGAGTGATGTTGCAGTTTCTTCATCACAATCCTTCGAAAGCAATGGGTTTATTACCTGCAAAGAAGTGAATGTATTTATTTTTTTAAATCCAATAGTTAGATGTCTTACCTCATTAACAAATATTGATGGCACTGCATCTTTTTTCAGGGAACGTGTCCCTCGCCAAGGAATGAAGCAGGAGTCTTCAAAATGCCTGCTACACACACGATCTCGCTTGCAATTTAAGCGTTTATCCGTGTACGGCTTCAGCAAAGTCACCCACCTTTTTCCATTGTCCTATTTTTTGGAAAGCTGTAAATTTCATAGATTAGTCAAAATTTTCTATAATACATCAAAACTTAAAAAGGCTACAATGTAAAAGCTAAAAAAAAATCCACTTGTAATTCAATTCAAATTTAAACAAACTTGAACTACGCGCGCTCAATTTTCCTTTTTCGAAGTTCATTTTGCATAGAACTTTCGATAACCCGAAATTCGCTCGCGCACGACTCTGGCAAATTCGAACATTTTTACCTACAAGATCCGACTTCAATCAACGAAACGCGAATCTTTTAAATGAAAAGTTACGTTAATGTCGACACGTAACTCGAGACGATAAATAAACATAACACCGTCTTAGAAATTAAAAAGTTTTTGTGTGAATTCACTCTAAGGAGATGGTCTACAAAAAACTAATTTCACTTTATAACTCACTGCACTTTGACGTGATTTGAACTTTTCATAAATTAAAACTTTCACTAATTTCCACACCCTTTTGCTTACTGAATATCTGAATCATATCCAAATAGATTTGGAAAATTCAGTGTCAAGGGTTTGCAATTTTTGAAGATATGTGAGATTTTTACGACCCGCACGGAATGTCACTTAACACTTTTGTACTGCACTTTCACTAAACCGAGTTCCAATTTACCATCTTTTCACCGGAAAACACTTTCTATTACTTCTGCCGACATGATTTTATTCAACTTTCAGTTGAAATGTACTCTTTTTTAAAAATAATTGTAAATAAAAGAAAACTTTTCCTACTTACTTGTAAAAACTCTCGTTTTCTGCGCCTGCACACCACTTACTGCTACAATGTTTCAAACAACACTTCATTCTACTTTTTGAATTTATATTTCAAGTCACAAATTTCCTTAATCACCGCGCGAATCAACGAAAACTAAAGAAATTATGAAAACAACAGAGTTTACATTTTCTAGTTTCGGAACTGTCAAGTCGAGATTTCGAAACTCAGTGCTGCCATATGTACATTAGAATGGTTTTTCTTCCACAAAGGAAATTTTAGGGAAATATTTACACATCTGAAGGTTTTCAAATTTTGTTTTAAAATCCCATAGTTTCGAATAACTGAGGAACAATCAAAGTTAATAAAACTGTATTTAGTAAAAAAATACTTTTTGTTGAAAAAAAGATCTGCTTGAGCAGCAATGCTTATAAATAAAAGAAAGGAAATTTTAAAGGGAATAAACTCTCATTCTCTCTTTTTGAGTTGGCAGTACCGACTACTTTAATGGCCGCTGACATGAAAGGGTGACACAAATTTTTATACCAAAAGGTGCATTTCTTTTAGAGTAAGTTCATGAAAACTATTAATTGGTGAGTTTTTTTTTCTGCCAAATACTTTTGTGGAATTAAAGGATTGGTGAGTATACAATTTTTTTCCGAAACCCATTGTTTAACAGACTTTTCAGTTTTGTAGGAATGTCTTATTAATCAGCCTGTATATTTTTCGAAGATGCATTGAAAAAAAGAAGAAAATTTAAATGTGACGTCAGAATTGTACGTGTACGTACGAGAGTTTTGTTGATGGTGTAGTGGGCTTCAAAAATTGAATATTTTTCATATGAGAGTGCCATCTCTATTATACTCTAAGTTGTAACCGCACTTGAACTGTAACTTTTCGCGTATTTATTTTTCATCGTGTAAGTCGCGGATGACATTTCCAGTGAGCATTCGCCGCGCAGTTGCGGATGTTTTGGCATTACAAATAGATCGTGGTGGGAGCAAATGTTTTTACTGCTATTTCTTTCTATCTAGTGATGAAGAAAGATAGAAAGATAAGCAACATGATTCCTAGGCTCAGACCATCGAGAATAGGTTTGTTCTATTTGCCTGCACTATCTACACCTTTTGCACCTTTTCCGTTCTTTTTACGTGTAGCGTCACCCGTGGCTGTTCTTTTTGCAGAGTGTAGTGCAAAGGTGTACACTTTGCTGCACTCAGTCGGGAGCTGGTGCAAGTTCTTCTTCTTTACAATCTGTCAAATTTGAAAACTGTATGCAGATAACATCTACGTTCGAGAGAAATATTAGAAAAATGGAATTAAAATCACCAGGAGCTGCTTTTGTTATATTAACGACGGTAATCGTTGGAACTATGCTTTTTGCACACGGATTTTTCTCGTTCCTTCCTAATAGCAACGAACGAGCGAAATTTTCGAGTGTTCCGGATCATCTGGGTGAAATACGGTAAGCCGACGTATTTTTTTATTTATCATACAAAAAGAGGGTAAAGTTCCTGATATGTATAGTATAAGGCAATTTGAAGAAATTGTGAACAATTTTTTTATTCGGCGATGTTTAATGTTTAAGACAAACTGTGATGTGATCTGTTTCAGTTTTCTGTCGCTCAATATTTACTGTTTTTTACTCTTAAAGTATAAGAAATTGCCTTTAAAAATATTTGGTTTTTTCACGACTTCTTTCGAGTTCATGTTATCTCGACTTCACGCCAAAGGAAGTTGAAGCGGAGCGCGGGTCAGTCAAACATGAACGCGAAAAAGGAGTTTAATTTCCTTTAGTCACTTAGGGCCGTGCAAAAAGTTTTGGAGCGTAGCGCGCGTCTTACAAACTTGAACGCAAAAGGAAGGGTAAATCCATTTGGCAGGTACGCGCAAAAAGTAGTTGGAAGGAGCGCAGCGCGCATCAGCGAAATTTCAATGTAAAGTCGAGATGACATGATTCAGTTGGTCGCTTGGAAAAGACTATTACAACAATGTTCGCAAATCTAAATCGCTACGGTGGTAAAGCTAGCTACGGTGTCTCGTAACTCCGCGGAATTTCGTAAACCACTTGGGCTCGTGGTGGTGGCTCCGTGGTCCTCTGCATCATCCGAGCTGTTTTGGTGACCTGACGTTGTACCCGCGGTTGTGTTTCTTCTGCTGTATGAGTGGACATCTCTTTCAATTCGATGCTCCGACCTGGGTGGCACACTGGTGGTACGGCGTGTTTGTTCGATCGGCGCGTAACAAGAAATCTTAGACCAATAAGACAGACTGCAACTACTATTACCAGCAATATGCCCACAGCAAATATGGAGTACCGATGTAGTTTGATTTCGCTGACCTGCTCGTTAACCCGTCTCGAACTCCGCGTTGCCATTAGATCGTCGTGTAGCTCGTCTAATGATTTACTTCCCCCAGCTAGCAAATCAGCAATGTCTTTCTGATCTCCTACCATGAGTGGTAGGAGTTTTCTGAGTTTCGAAATAGACCCCGGGATGTCGAATGACGCAATATTCTGCCTTAGAGCTTCTGCTAACTCGGTGTAGGTTACCGTGGATTGTCTGTATTCCATTGTTGTAGGTATACACCGTCTTTTCGTACGGCAACCTCACCTCTCTGTTGCTGATTTCACCAGTCAGATTTGCTACAAAATGCGCACCCTGGTACGCTACCGACAGAATTAGCGGTATTATATTATGCAAATTTTGCATATATAACAACATCCAAGAGCCACTGGTTGCTGGCCTCCATCTTCATTAAGGCGCCCTCAGTAGCCGGTACCGCTGTATGCGTGCAACTAGTTGTGGTTGACGTAGAATGTAGCAACAGCTCAACTAGGCAATCAGGATTTCCATTAGTAAGCATGGGTCCGTTATGGCGGCATATAGCTATAGACGCCGATGAGTTGTAAGCCACGTGTGTTCCGAGTAATCCTTCTGAGTTAACTTGATTAAAATGTTGTGCGACTGTGCTTCCGCCATATAGGGTGTTTGTGTATGGAGCATCAGATCCCATCGATCGTTTAGGATGGTTGGTAAGTAGTAAGCTTTCTGGATCGAATAAATGATAGGATCTCAGGTAGTGGAATCTCGATTTTGACTAGAAGATTCCCTTGATCCAGCATCGTTGTTATTCGCGCGGCTTGATGTAAAGCATACAGATCCCGAAAGAATGGCCGAGTTCCCGACGATAAAAATTGCTTCTCCAACATTAGGTGTGTTTTAATGCTCTCCAGAGTAGAGCACCTAATCGGCAGGCGAAAAAAAACGATCCAGGGTATTATGTGGAGTACATTTTATTGGAAGATTTGGCAGCCCTGCGCTGTCAAGTTTGAAATTTTATTCAAACATTGCAATCACTCAACTTTTCTTTTCTTGCTTATTAATTTCACTTTAATTTCTACCAAAAATTTAAAAAAAATATTTGTCCTTTGCTGCAAAACTTACGGCAATATAACTGTCATCGGATTTTATTTAATTGCAGTTCGGTTGCATTTCTGTTGTGCTGCCAACCATTAAAATCGAAACGAGTAAAGCGAATTCATCCTAGGCTCACACCATTTCATTCTCTCCGGGGTAGGATATGTCACCTAGTAACATTAGTGGGTTTACTATCCTGGATGTTGTTGTTGTTTCACGTATACTTATGCCGTACTATCCTACTCTGGAGAGCATTAAAACACGCCTATTGTCGTGATATTCGTTATATCCAGGATAACCGGATGAAGTTTGTTATTACAGTAGAATCCCGATTAACCGATGTCCGTTTATCCGATGTTTCGATTAACCGAGGTAGTCTAGGCTTCCGATATTACCTCGAATAATATTTTTTTATCCGATTTTCTTATGTTTCACAGAATTTTTGTAGATTTTCATGCGTTGCAGAATTTTATTGCCCTGTATAAAATTTCAGCAGTACGCACATTTCGATTTTCACAAAAAATTGCGTCCTACTAAGGCTTTGGGAGAATATTTAATTATCCGAGTTTTTAGGTTATCCGATGTGGATCTACTTCCGATTACATCGGTTAATCGGGATTCTACTGTATATAAGTCATCTAAGACTAATAACTCGGTCGACTGTCTGCTACTTTTTTCCAAAAGGCTGGCGTTGATCAGCGCGAGCAGCTCGGAAACTTCGGTTTTTAGTTTTAACTTCTTGATTTCATCGATGGTGGTGGCTTTGTCGTGGGCGGCACCCAGTTCACGTAAATTTTCTGCGATAATACTCGAATGTTTTTTCGTCATGCTGCCCCAAAGTGCTCAATCGGCTGTTTACCTGGCTAGCATCATCACTGTCCATTGTACCGAAAGCCCACTTGGCGAATCTACCGATGAACTCCAACGCTCTTCTGGATCTTTGAAGATGTAAAATATGCCGAACGTGTTCGAAATTTCGGCGAAGGACTTTCACTATAACAGCGGTCTCCTTCACCATCTGAAGTCACGTCAACTGTTTCCGCTGGATACTGGAATTCGTCTACTTTCCCGAGGCGGTTGATCACTGCTTCTGTTGGGTGATAAACTCAGAAATTCTTCACTAGGCCGTTGAGGGCGGGGAAACCCGGTCGACTTTTCATATTGGGGATCTTGCGCGGGAGATTTGAGTACCCTCTTCACCCGTGTGTGTACGGGTGTCTTGTGGGTGAGTGGCATAGCTGGTCAATCTGCCGGTCGTATTGGTCTGCGATATCGAGTACAGCCGAGAAATCCATTGGTGTGAGTTTTGTAAAATGTGTGGAGTATACATTTTCGTAGAAGACAGCTTCTCCAGTTTTTTCGAAATAGATCGAAGTGTCCTCTAAGTGCTTGATGACAAAGGGGGGTGTACCATCACCCCCAAAACATCCTAAATCCCCAATGAACTTGACTAACTTGTCATACCCTATCAATTGAAGATCTTCCAAACTATCGAAGAAGAGACTGCCCAACCATTTCAAGCGCCTTCTTGCAACCGCCTGACACTCGCACAAAATGTGGGTAATATCTTCCTCAGCATATAGGTCAAAGTAGTACCTACACACTAAGATGTTCGATTTCGATTCGATTAATCGACTAATCGATTAATTTAAAAAAAAAAATAGATTTTAGCAATCGATATGAGTGTTGTCGATTAATCGACATAATCGATTAGTTAGCGTTAATTAATCGAATGAATTTCAACAGTTAAAAGATTCGATGCACGATAGATTTTCCTACATTAGTTAACGAAAAATTAGCTGATAGCACTGATCTGAATGTCAAGTTAACTGCAAATGTGTTAAATATTACGATACCTTCGAGTATCGGATTCGTACCATCTAGTATAATCCGGTTGCAATTCGCGAGGCGATCACTATATTAAATGGCGAAACAGTTGGAGTTCTACGTCTCCTCTTTTTTCGATGGAATCCGAACCTTCATCATCAAGGTAATGCAGCTGATCTTTGGGCGATCCATGATTCACTTGCGTGTCAGAGCGCTTCTCAAGCTCATGCAGATGAAGACCTTAATGGAATTTCTGAAGAGCTCAGTCAGTTTTTATGTCAACCTGTAGTGAGTAGAACAAAAAGTCCTTATGAAATTTAGGAAACACTCAAGTTTCAATTTCCACGGACGCATACCCTTGCAATTAAATACTTATCATTGTATCTTCGGTACCTGCAGAAAGATTGCTTTCAGAGGCTGGGTTAATTGCTACTGATATGAGGAACAGGTTAACAGGTTCAAATTTATCAATGCTAATTTTTCTGTCGTCAATAGACGAAATGTTTTGGTTGTGAAGGAAGTAGCAGTACAAACAATTAATTTTGAAATTAGTTTTTATGAAAAAAATTATTTTATAAAAAAAAAGATATTTACGAAGAAATAATATCTTCGAATTTTATTTCCATTATTTTATGTTTATTATTTTAATTTATTTATTTTCTTCTCATTTTTAGCATGGGATATTATTTATTTAACCATTAAAAAGAACATACATATATGTATGTACGTTAAAAACTCATATTCACACACATTTTTAACGGACATTTAGCGTCACCAGTGAGAGGAAAATAGAAAAAATCTTTACATACATATTCTACCCTTCATCCAGCATCCTCCACCTTCAATCCTCCGTCCTGCATCCACTATCCAACATTCATCATCCATCTTTACCATTTAGTAATGGGAATGCATAACTACTACACCAAAAATGTTGAAATAACTCTCGAACCACCAATTGTAAAATGATTTTGTTAATGCAGAAACGAAGTTTCATCGTAATCGGATGAATGATATAGGAAAGCATACGAAACAAACAAACAAAGAATTCGAGCACCAGGGTACTAAAATCGCAAAACAAATTGAAAAATGTAAAAAAAAAAAACAATTTGTTTTTATTCGATCGGTACCAAACTTCACAGGAACTATTCCGGAACTATTCTACACGTTCCCCGAGCGGTTTAGGAGTTCATAGGGAACATAGCCACATTCATACATCCATACATACATAGGTAGTTAAATAGTTAAAATTGTATGTATGGACAATCACTATGTTAAACGTATAATGAACCTAGACATTTCAATTCAAATCTACCTATTAAGTCTACGTATACTTATACGATAACCCTGGGACTTAAGAATTACGCGATTAATCGATTAATTGCTTAAATCCCATCAATTAATCGATTGATCTTAATCGGACATTTTAAAATAATCGATCATGCAACAATCGATTGTTGAGCAATCGATTCCCATCCCTACTACACACGTCAGAGTCAGCTATCCCCATCCGCATGGCATGTTTCCCTAGCAAGCAGTGCCCTGTCAGTATTCCGATGAGTACCCGCAGTCTTTCCCTATTCCACGCCAGTATTTCCCTGGACCTATGTTTGTCCAGCCTTGGCCAGAATGCCCTAGAGATCTTACATCCCGTCAGCTGCTCCCACCTTGAGTTCGCTGCGTCAATGGCCCGCTCCCTGATCAGCGCATTGATGCCGCTTAGCGGTGGACTAACCCCCTCCTCCGACAATTCGGATGACGCCGATCCCACTCTTGCCAGCTCATCGGCCAGTTCGTTCCCTCATATGCCGCTATGCCCTGGTACCCAGCAAAGTTGTATTCTATTCTGATAGCAAAGTACCTTGAGCACTTCACGGCAGCGCTACACTAGCTGGGATTTGATAGTCTCCGATTTCAGTGCCTTCAAAGCCGCTTGGCTGTCAATGTAGATTGAGATATGCCTACCGCATATCCCTCCCCCCCATCAACAAGATGTTAGCTGCCTGGAGCACCGCTATAATTTCAGCTTGGAATACACTGCAGGCATCTGACAGCTTTGCAGATGCATTAAAGAGAAAAGACGAAGCTTACAAAATATTAACTGAACGGCCGACACGAGCCAAACAGGACAAATATAATGATCTTAGACGATTTGCAAACAAAATTTGCAGACAGAAAAAACGGAAGTACAATAATGACGAAATTAAAAACATGGACGAACAATTTAAATTACACAACACAAGAGCCGCATGCTCCCTAGTTAAAAGGATGAAAGAGGGATACAAACCGAAAACGAGCCTATGCACGGATGCAGAAGGCAACATTATAAGTAATGCGGAAGAGATAAAACTAAGATGGACACAATATTTTGAACACCTTCTCAACCCGAGCCCATCATCCGCACGAACAGCAGCAGCAGACATAACAACAGCCGAGGTAACAGCTGAGGAAGGATCCTCTTCGAGTCCTCCCACACTCGAAGAAGTAAAAACAGCCCTGAGGAACCACTCAAACAACAAAGCGCCGGGCACTGATCAAATTCCAGCTGAACTTATGAAAACAGGCGACACTTGCATACCACATCTCCTACACAGATTAATCTCGGACATATGGATGCAAGAAACACTTCTTGATGATTGGCGCAGGAGTATCGGATTTAGAGCTGGGCCAAATATGCTCAGTTAGACAGGTGCTTGAAAAGTTCTGGAAATTTAACATTGATGTGCACCAAATATTTGTGGACTTCAAGCAGGCATACGACAGTATCGACAGGCGCGTACTGTATAAGATAATGATAGATTTTGGAGTTCCACCGAAACTGGTTCGGCTTACAAAAAAGACTGTTCAGCGTCACGTTTTGGCGTCATATCATCATCATTTTTAATACATTGGAATAAGTTCTTATTGTTTCCAATTTCGCTAAATTAAATTCTGTGTCACAAACATTCTTCTTGCGGAAACATGAGTAGCAATCGTGTCCGATGTCCAGAGACAATCCGCAAGAGGAATGTTTGTAGACAGACGAGGTGTCAGCATTTCTCACGACATGTGTTGTTACCGTGAGATAGTGCTGACACCTCAAAATCCAAATAATTGCAAACTGAAAGCTTTCTTAGTTATTAAGTTTTAAATTTTTATTATAGTCTTGATTAAACCATAAAACGAGCAACATCGATGTTTTTTTCCTTGTAGTACGAGTCAGTGTTTTACTTTATGTCTTGTGGTTTGCTGTTCGGTATATCGTTCGATTCTTACCTGATTGCCGTTATTTGTGTGGCTTGTTTTCTGATTGTGATTGTGCGTGGTTGTGCGACTTATCATCTTCATTCCCACTGGTGGATCGATATTGAATCGATATACCACTCATAGAGACCGGATAGATTTTACATCTATACGACTTCTAATCGCGAGGAAATAAATTAATTTCGTCGCGCAATAAACATTTGGTGACCCCGACGTGATGGAGTTCTTAGCCGCGAAACAAGTCGCGAACGGTGAACGCATTCAGAAGGCGCTCGCTAGTTTTAAGAAGGATGGCCCGCAGAGACGCACATCGGAATATATCAACGCTCGACTAGAACTACTGGAAGCAGAATGGTTGCAGTTCAAAGACCGCCACTCGACTATCGCGGAATTTGAAGATTCAGACCACTCGTACTTCAAGGAAGGTCTCTACCATCAGGTCGAGGAGATCTACGAGAAGTTCAAGGCAGTCTTGTTGTCTGCAGCCCAAATACCAGCAGCAGGATCCAACCAAAAGGAGACAACTAAGCCCGCCGCAGCATCCGACGCACAGCAGCGACGAATCCGGCAGCAAAAGGTGGCCATATCCGACCTAACAAAACTACTCATCGAGACCGAAGCGGAGGCTGCTACTAGTCAATCCCCGGCCTACTTCAAACATGGAAAAGAAACGATTACAGATCATTGGAGCAGGATCGTCAACTTGCATTACGACAATACGGGGGAAATCCTGCAACCGGGCTACGAAGCAGAACAGTTTGCGAATGTGGAAAAGCAGATGCGGCGCGTCCTGATTATATTACAAGAAAAGTTAGATGGAGCACTTCAAGTCTCAGCCACAGCAACCGCAACAGTTCAGTCCGCCAGTATATCTGTAAATTTACCAAGGATCACCTTGCCGACATTCTCAGGTGATTACTTGCAATGGACCCAATTCCACGAATTGTATCTGGAATTAATTCATAATCAACCAATTACAAAGGCTCAAAAGATGTACTATTTAATGAGCAACCTATCAGGCGAGGCACGAAGTTTGGTACAGCATTTAACGATCACGGATCAAGGATATGACACAGCGTGGAACATCTTGACCGCCAGATATGCAAACACGCGGTTACTAGTAAATTCTGTGATCCAGCGGTTACTGTCACAACCAGCAGCCACCGTTGAAAAAGCTGGAACTATTCGAGCGCTCCACGACACAACGAACGAATGCGTGCGAGCGCTATCGAACCTCAAGATGCCGGTAGAGATTTGGGATGCGATTCTTGTCTACGTCATATTGCAGAAGTTAGACTACACTACGCGCGCGCAATATGAGCAACAATTAACTTCGCCTCGAGAAGTGCCCTCCTTACAGCAGCTGTTGGAGTATTTGGAGCTATGATTTCAGGCCCTCGAAGTTCTAGGCGTGAACATGGGCAACACCGCGGCAAGTTCACGTGGAAACAAAACAATGGCTCCAGCCGCACGATCTACGTTGTTAGCAACAGGCAGCAATCCAGAATGTGTCCTATGCAAGAAGGACCATGCTCTGTTCAAGTGCCAGAGTTTCTTAGCGCAAGTCCCAGCAACAAGGTACCATACAGCAAAGAAACACAAACTATGCATCAATTGTTTGAAGGAAGGTCACATTGCCTCCGCATGTTCAGCGCGAAGTTGTCCCAAAAAGCATAACACTTTGCTTCATAAGGAGGAGCCTTCTACTTCCAATCAGGCGTCCACAAGTCAACGCAACAGCAATGCCGTGGTGGCACCAGTTCCTAGCGCCAGTGCATCAAATAACTCGACAGTATCCCTAGCAGCTGAGATATCATCGTCGCAAGTTCTGCTGAGCACTGTCCTTCTCAACATAATGAACTGCAAAGTAGAGCCAACGTCGTTTAGGGCCATTTTGGACTGTGGCTCACAAATCAGTCTGATTATGGATGCTGCAGCCAAAAAACTCGGTCATAAAACAACACAATCCGAGATTTACATCCGAAGCATTGGCGGCATCTCACAACAAGTGCATCGGCGAGTAAGCCTCTCGCTGCATTCAAAAATTAACCGTTTTTCTGCCCAATTGGAAATGCATATTCTACTACAAATTACGTCGCCTCAACCGCTCCAAGGTTTCAACAGAGAAAGGTTGAACATTCCAAGAAACATCGAACTCGCCGATCCAGCCTTCGAACAATCAAAACAAGTAGATGTCCTTATCGGAGCAGAGCTATACTATCAGCTGCTCTCTGTTTGCCAAATTAATCTTGGAAGAGGATTACCAATTCTTCAAAATACTGTTTTCGGATGGATCGTAGCCGGAAAAATGAATAGTAGTGCCCAAGGCAGTAGATCAACAACCAATGTGTGGTATGAATAGCGCCGCAGATGAACAACTAAACGAACAGTTAGAGCGATTTTGGAAGCTGGAAGATAATCAAATCTCGGTCAAACATATGACGCCACTCGAAATCAAGTGTGAATCATATTTCCATCAAAATACTAAAAGGACAAGTGAAGGACGCTTCGAAGTAAAAATACCATTTTTGCACGACAGCAAACGGCTAGGAGAATCGAAGGAAAAAGCTTTGAAGCGGTTTTTTCAACTCGAACGGCGACTTGCAAAACAACCTGAATTGAAGGCCCTGTATATGGATTTCATGGAAGAATATCAGAGCTTAGGACACATGAGCGAAGTCAATGCTAGCCAAATCAAATCACCGCATTACTTCCTCCCGCATCATTGTGTCTTAAAACCAGACAGCACAACAACAAAACTGCGAGTAGTTTTCGATGCCTCGGCAAAAACGACTTCTGACACCAGTCTCAACGAAATTCTTCACACCGGTCCAACAATCCAAGACGATCTGTTTATCATCCTGCTACGATTTCGGTAACATCATTTTGCATTCACGGCTGATGTCGAGAAGATGTATAGGCAGATCATCGTTGCTCCATATGACAGAAGATTTCAACTTATTTGGTGGAGAGATAACCCTACTGGACCATTAAAATGTTTTCAACTCAACATGATAGCGTATGGTACAACGTCGGCATCGTATTTAGCAAAAAAGTGTCTACAGCAACTAGCCATTAATGCTGCGGACAAATATCCACTAGGTGCTCCACCTGTTAAAGAAGATTTCTACATGGACGACTTGATGTCCGGCGCAGACAGTCTGCGTGAAGCTATTTGCAAGAAGTAGGAAATCGTGCAGATACTGGATCCAGCGGGTTTCAAACTACGCAAATGGTGCGCTAACCATACCCATATCATTCAAGACGTTCTACCTGAAGAGACAGTGCTACAATTAGAGCTTGGAGTTGATGACCAAATCAAAACATTGGGCTTGACTTGGTTGCCGAAAAGTGATGATTTCGCCCTTCGTGCTTTCCAGAATGAGTCAACTAGAATAACGAAAAGATCAGCTTTATCCGATATCGCAAACGTGTTCGACCCGCTAGGCTTGATCAGCCCAGTCACAATAACGGCAAAAATCTTTATACAACGACTTTGGAGTCTGAAATTGGACTGGGACGCCGCTCTCCCAGTAGAAATGCATCGCACCATTAAAGCTTACAACGATCCCGCGCTTGGAGCTATGTGCAGCTAAACTAGCAGTAGAACTGGTGGAACGGCTACGCAGAGATCTCAAAATGATAAACAATCGTTGTTTTTTCTGGACGGATTCGCCAATTGTTCTAAACTGGTTGCACGCAGAAGCAGCATCTTACCAAGCATTCGTCGCCAATAGAATAGCAGCTATCCAAGGATGCTCATCACCCAATCAGTGGAGACATGTTGACACCAAGGAAAATCCGGCAGATGTGGTTTCTCGAGGAATCGCACCAGACAGATTACAAGAGTGTACGTTATGGTTCTACGGCCCCTTTTTCTTGGGGCGGGAAGACACCTGGGACCGCAGCTATAAGGGAGAGGATATTGATCTGGAGAAAAAACGGTCCAAGGTAGTGCTGGTCGCAGTCCAGAATTCGCAACATTTCGTCTATAGTGTCGACCATCAAAACTCGTTCAGAAGACTCCAGCGTATAGTCGCATATGTCGTACGTTTTACACAAATAGCCCGGAAAAAGACGGATAGTACCCTGGAAGGTCACTCGCTATCTGTCTAAGAGCTCGAAAAGCAACTGAGGTAATTGTCAAGGAGATTCAGCAAGAAGAGTTTAAAGAGGAAATACATACATTGAAAGCCACAGGACAGCTGAGTAACAGCAATCGTATAAGCAACCTTACCCCTTTTCTCGACAAGACAGGAGTATTAAGAGTTGGCGGGCGTTTGGAGCACTCAGACTTACCATACGATAGCAAGTATCAAATACTTCTTCCCTACGGACACGTCATTACAAAGCTGATATGTACGCAAATCCACAACGACAACTTACATGCAGGTCCACAAACTCTGCGAGCTTTACTACGACAAAAATATTGGCCCCTCAAAGACATGACGATCGCCAGATCCGTCGTTCAGAACTGTATTCGATGTACAAGGAGTAAACCGAAGATGATGAATCAATAATTGGAAAGTTTACCAATTGGCCCCGTTCAGCCAGCTCGACCATTTTTGCATTCCGGAGTCGATTTCGCTGGACCCTTCTGGACACATTTCAGAATTCGAGGAAAGCGTCCGCAAAAGACATATCTTGCGGTTTTCTGTTGTTTTGCCACCAAGGCTTGTCATCTGGAATTAGTGACAGACCTAACTACGGAGGCCTTTATCGGCGCTCTGAAGCGGTTCTCTAGAAGGCGCGGACGGTGCCAAAGATTATATTGTGACAACGCTACTAACTTTGTAGGCGCCAAAAATCAACTTGAAGAGCTGAAGGAAGCACTATACGCCGAACCAGCGAAACAGAACATTACTAATTTCTGTACCTCTAAAGGAATGGAGTTTCATTTTATTCCACCAAGATCACCGCATTTAGGAGGTCTGTGGGAAGCGGCGGTCAAGTCTGCAAAACAATATTTACTGCGAAATATTGCATCCGCCAGTCTAACCTATGAAGAACTGGAGACCGTCATCATCCAAGTGGAGGCCATACTCAATCCACGGCCCTTGACACCGTTGTCAACAGATCCGAATGACCTATGTGCGCTGACACCCGGTCATTTCTTAATAGGTTAACCATTAACCAGCACGACAGACAGTTACACTCAAACCGCAAAACTGAGCTTGTCACATCGATGGAAAATGATATCCGAGATCAAAAATTAATTCTGGCAAAGGTGGTCCAACGAATATCTAAGCGAACTTCAGAACAGATACAAATGAAAGCAACGCTGCGACAACGTTAAGCCCGGAATGATGGTCATATTAAAAGACGACAACTTACCAGTGCTGAAGTGGCAATTAGGCAGAGTTCTTCGTGCTATCAAGGGTAGAGATGTTCTAGTTCGAGTCGTGGAAGTGAAAACAACGTTGGGTGTATTAAAACGACCAATTCATAAGATTGCACCTCTACCAGTCGAAGTAAGCCCAGAACCAATCGAATCTACGACAATCAGCAATCCAGGAGTTTCACAGCGCCAAAAACCAATCCAGCATAAGGCCGCCACCCTCACAGACGAGGAGGCAGATGGCGATGAATCCCGACCGATGCCTGTCATCAGAAAGAAGAAACAAAGTAAAGTTCAATCGGCGTTCAATCTGCTGTTGTTAGCAAACCTTATGATGCCTCTACTAGCAGCGACGGTGAAGGTTACCCCATTCAGAACACCACCTGGTCTCTAAATAGAAGTGCTGGGATCAGCTGACCTGATCATAGATGAATGGAAGCTAGTAGTCTATTACAATATGAGCCCGTACTGGAAGGATCTCGATAACATAAAAGTGGGTCTGGACTTACTCACCCGAATGTGTCAGCGAAATAGAAAAAATTCGTCATGCACAGCTACAATAGCTCAGTTTCACATTCTCTTCAGTGAAATTCAACGGAATAACGATCTCCTACTCGCAACAAGTGGCCAAAATCATCACAGAGGACCTAGAACTGGCTATCAATCAAAGTGTAGCCCGGCTTAATAATATAACTCGCGACAACTATATGGCGCAATCAGAGCAATCAAAAACACTTGCAGTCCGAGTAATGTTGACACTGACCAATTACCAGCGTGTTCAATCAGCACTAGTGGATGTTTTGACTGACACGCATTATGGAAGAATCAACACGCTGCTGTTAAACCCAAACCAGTTGCAAGCAGCGCTGATCAAAGTCAAGGAGCAATTGTCTTCAGCAGTTCGGCTGCCGTTTCAACAAGCTGATCTGTCTCTGGTATATCGGAGCTTGAAAGTGGAAGGACGGGTCAGGAATATTTATTTATTTATTTATCATATCATCTACTGAACATAAATATTCTACAGACTAAAAAAAGTAACAATACTTATAATAATACTAATAATAATGGCATTTAATTACATTGTCTCAGGCTTTCCATTACTGCCTTCTTAAAGATAGATCTACTGTCAGTATGGTCGATCATGTTCGCGATAGAATTGAAGTAAAGCACACACCTAGAGATTGGTTCATTGGATCCGTACCTAGTGCGATGTGGATCCTCGTATAGAAGAGATCTAGGCCTTACAACTCTAGAAGGTATATAGAGCTTGTACAGAAATAATAGTTCTGGTGAATTTATGCTGTAAGCTAAACAGTCCCTGACAAACATAACGCTTAAGAAAATTCTGCGCGACCTTAACGTCATTATATCTAATAATTGGCATCTAGCCTCATAGGCAGGTAAAACTGAAGACCAGTTCAATCTACGTAGTGCAGATCTCGTAAACCTCCTTTGAATCTTTTCAATCCGACTAATATGAACCTGATATGATGGATCCCAAATCACTACACAGTATTCCAAAATAGGTCGCACTAAAGATACGAAGAGTGATTTGAAAGTATAAGGGTCATGAAAACCCGCAGAGGATCTATTAATAAAACCTAACATTGAGTTGGCTTTAGATATGACATAGTCAACATGAGGAACAAATGAAAGTTTTTCATAAAAAATGACACCAAGGTCTTTAACTTCATTCGTTCTACATAACAGTGAATTATCAATCCTGTAATCAAATGATAGTGGAGAAGAGGACCTAAAAGCCGAAAAAATTTTACATTTTGGAATACTGAGTCGTAGTGAGTTTGAAATACACCATAAATTGAATTCGTCTAAATCATTCTGAAGCGCTTGACAGTCCTCCGGACCAGAGATCATCTTAAAAAATGTTACATCATCAGCATACATAAGACACTGTGAGTGCTTCAGGATTAAGGGAATATCATTCACAAAAATTAAGAACAATAGCGGACCTAAATGACTACCCTGTGGCACACCTGATACTACATCTATGAACGATGAAGTTACGTTTCCCATTTTTACCAACTGTTTCCTGCCATAAAGATACGAACAATAACCACGTCATATTCAGGATAACACAACTCCTGGCATCGTACGAACGGTTCGAGCTACGACACCTGGTACCTGTACCAACGAACATTAATGGAACTATAGCAGCGATAGTCATCGAGACAAGCTATCTCCTGATCAGCGTCCACCGGGACGAATATTATCCGCTATCCGATCAAGAACCATCCACTTGCGTCAAGAATGCAGAGCTCAATCACTATTCGTGCAGGCAGTTGCATCCACTATATCGTAGAGGTTCTACCATAGCAGCGTGCGAGCTCAGTTTCGTCAACCACTTAGCCACACCTACTTCGTGCTCAGTGAAAGCCATGCTACAGATCCCGCGATATATACAGTTGCTCCAACCCAATCACTGGATCTATTTTTTGCCGGACGGAGCGACTGTCTACATCGTTTGCGTCAACGCCGGTTCGCAACTAAATCTAGAAGGCGCCGGTGTTCTTGAGTTGGGCGAAGATTGCGCAATTAAGGAAGAAACAGTCACCATTCAAGCACATAAGTTGTACCAATATTTCTGCTATAGCAACCAGAAATTTTTCGGAATGGAAGATGCCCAACCAAGTTGCAGATCTACCGATGGCTTCCAGTTCCCAAGAGTCTTTTAGGAAGACCCTTGAGGAGCTGCGACAAAAAATCAAGGCGCAAAGGAACATGGAAGAATTTCCTCTCAACATCAGGCAGCACGACACCCACCAGTTTGTAATCGGCTACGTAGGCCTCGCAATGGTGGTCCTGATCGGTGGTTATCTAGCGTGGCAACGTCGGAAAACAGCACACTCTACAAGACGCACAACGAACCCGACTCCACTGCCTAGGCAACTTCCAGCGAAAGCCTTTCGTCTGAAAATAGAGCCGGAGACGGTGTTGAACTGACGTCCAACGCGGGGAGCATGTTCAGTGTCACGTTTTGGCGTCATCATCATCATCATCATCATCATTTTTAGTACATTGGAATAAGTTCTTATTGTTTCCAATTTCGCTAAATTAAATTCTGTGTCACAAACATTCTTCTTGCGGAAACATGAGTAGCAATCGTGTCCGATATCCAGAGATAATCCGCAAGAGGAATGTTTGTAGACAGACGAGGTGTCAGCATTTCTCACGGCATGTGTTGTTACCGTGAGATAGTGCTGACACCTCAAAATCCAAATAATTGCAAACTGAAGCTTTCTTAGTTATTAAGTTTTAAATTTTTATTATAGTCTTGATTAAACCATAAAACGAGCAACATCGATGTTTTTTTTTCTTGTAGTACGAGTCAGTGTTTTACTTTATTTCTTGTGGTTTGCTGTTCGGTATATCGTTCGATTCTTACCTGATTGCCGTTATTTGTGTGGCTTGTTTTCTGATTGTGATTGTGCGTGGGTGTGCGACTTATCATCTTCATTCCCACTGGTGGATCGATATTAAATCGATACACCACTCATAGAGACCGGATAGATTTTACATCTATACGACTTCTAATCGCGAGGAAATAAATTAATTTCGTCGCGCAATAAATAATGACAATGACCGATTCTCTGTCACTAGTCAGAGTGGAAAATGCAAGTAAGTATCTTTAGAACTGACAACGGGCTTAAACAAGGTGATGGCCTGGCACCAATGCTTTTCAATTTGACACTCGAATATGTTGTTCGGAAACTGCCCGTTGACACCAACGGAACACTATGCTTCAAATCCACACAACTAGTAGCATATGCCGACGACATAAATATACTTGCAAGATCCCTGGAGAGTGCCAAAAAAATATTTGTAAACCTTGATTCGGTAGCAAGGGAAGTTGGACTACGTATTAACGAAAACAAAACCAAAGTTATGACACAAACTAGGAAAAACATGCCAATCAGACAAAATATTACAATAGGAGACTTCAACCTAGAAAACGTAGACAACTTTGTATATCTCGGGGCAAATGTATCAAAGGATGGAAGCGAACCCATCGAAATTAAAAGACGAATAATGATGGCAAATAAGACGTATTATTCGGTACTTCCAATAATTAAAAACAAAAATGTGCACAGAAAAACAAAGCTTAAACTGTACTAAACAATAATAAGACCTGTGCTATGCTATGGCAGCGAAACGTGGACATTGACTAAGGCGTCCGAAAAATTAGTTAACGCCTTTGAAAGAAAAGTCCTCAGAAGAATCCTCGGACCTGTGAGGGAAGACTTGATCTGGAGAATACGATACAATAGAGAATTGTATGCCATCTTCGACAATCCAGAAGTATCGATCTTCATAAAATTTAAAAAGCTTCAATGGGGTGGTCATGTGGAGCGGATGGATGACAAAAGAATCCCCAAACGCACACTAAAGGGAAAAGTCTATGGACAAAGACCAGTTTGAAAACCACGAAAGCGCTGGGAGGACTCTATTGACGCAGACAGCAAATCACTTCTAAGATGTAGAAACTGGAGGACGCGGTTACTGAACCGAGAAGGCTGGAGGCGGCACATCCAGGAGGCGAAGGTCCAAATTGGACTGTAGCGCCATCGTAAGTAAGTAAGTATCTTACAGCTTAAACAACTCCCGCGCACTCAGCTGCTCGGAGAAGACTGCAGCGCCAGTTCCTCATTCCATTTTTGACCCATCCGTATACACAGAGAGTTCCCCCTCACATAATACACTATTGTTCTCCCAGTCCTCCCTACTTGGGTATATGACCGTGAATGGTGATTGAAGATCAATCACTGGAATCATATAGTCCGTGCAGATCGCAATCGGTCCTTGTAGAAATTCCTTAGGAATAGAGCTCTGCCCTGCGGACCTCTCCCTAAAAAGACCACAGCTCACTAGTTTTGCCGCCGTGTTTATCGCAACCTGCTTAATGAAAATATCAAGTGGTAATTTTTGTAGGTGAAAAAATTTTAGTCATAAGAACAGAAGAAGATTTAGCTTTTTTAGTTTGATTGCTTATTATCAAATATGCAAAATATTAAATTATTTATTTCAAAACCCACATTTTTAAATTTTTAATTAACATTTCCATTCAAATAACACACATATCGAATAACGTTAACACATCTATAAAATTCAAATTCAAAATTATATCAATTATTATATTCCACAATATTATTTATAATTCTAATCAAACTAAACTCCAAAACAATCTCTATTCTCCATGTAAGAGGTTAAACACTAAATTCAATATGTCATTGCCTCTTATTTATTATCCAAATCAAGCTAAACTCCAAAACAATCTCTATTCTCTATGGAAGCAGTTGAACACTAAATGTAATATGTCATTGCCTCTTAACGCAGTAATAACCCGTCAACTGTACAGTATCAAAATTAAACAGCTCAAATGGCTAGTGACCTGATCGAGTCTATTGACAGCCTCCAGTTATGTAGCGAATTTGAATGTGATAGTGCTCGTGATTTCGCTCAATTTGCAAAATGCAATAGCTTGTCCTTATCGATATTTCACACTAACATAAGAAGTTTACAAAAAAACTTTGACAAGCTAGTAGTATACCTCACCCAATACCCGAACGCTTTTCACATCATTATATTAAGCGAATGTTGGAACCCAAAAACATTACGTATATTTCAACTACCAGGCTATACTGTTTTTGGTACGCTTGTAAAGAAGTTATGGTCAAGGAGACTGTTTTCACCACATTCACTGGTTTAATACTAAAATGTAGCCTCGTTCGAAACCTCAATTTCAAAATAGTTGCAATTTACAGATCACCTTGCACCAATATCAGCCTTTTTAATGAAGAGTTAACCGAAGTTATCCATTCAAACGACATCGACAACTCGTTAATAGTTGGGGATATCAACATTGATGTAAAAAATGATCATTCATCTCAACTTAACTCAGACTATAGGAAACTACTAAATGAACATGGATACATATCGCTGATAAATGGAGGAACAAGAGACAAAAACTGCATTGACCACATATTTGGTAAAATAAAATCTAGATTGTTCCACCAGCTTAAATCATTTATTATTAATTCAGGAATTACGGATCATAAGAGTACTGCGCTAGTATTAATCCCACTTGATCAAACTCATGAGCTGAGGCATGGTCATCGATTAATTAAGCACTTAAACCACTATGCTCTAATAGAAAAAATTAAAAAAATTAGCTGGGCACCCATAATGTCAACAAATAATATTGACGAAAGTGTCGAACAATTCTATTGTATCATGAATAATTTAATTACATTAAGCACGGAGACTCTGACAAAGGCTAGCTCAAAAAATAAAAAACTAAAGCCTTGGACTACACCAGGATTAGTAAACTCTATAAGAAGAAGAGATAAACTAAGTAAAGCCCTGAAAAAAAACCCAAATAACGTAAAACTAGAGAAAAAGCTGGAATCGTTAGTCACTAAAGTCAAGACTGAATACTTTAAAAAATTAATGATATCGGCTGAAAACAATGGGAAAAAAGTTTGGAAGACTATAAATCAAGCGTTAGGAAAGAAGCCAACTACAAATCGGATATCAGATATTAACCACAATGGAAAAAACCTAAATACCGCTGAGCATGCGGAATCCATAGCAAATATTTTTAACGACTACTTTACTAATGTTGGAAAAAACTTAGCAAAAAACATCCCAGCAGTACCGCAACACGACAATATTGAAAAAACCTCAACGCAACCGGTAAATGCCTTAAAAATCAATCCGGTCACTGAAGATGAAGTCAAATTAATAGTTAATAATATGAAAGGTGGCTCTAGTCCAGGATTTGATGGCATTACTATTGATTGTCTTAAATATATTATCAACTATATTGCCAACTCCTTTAACTCATATAATTAATTTGAAGCACTGGACAAAGGAAATAAGCCATGCGCAGTGTTCCTAGATTTAGCCAAAGCGTTTGATTCTATACCTCACCAAAGTATTATTAGAAAATGTAAGAATGCCGGTCTGCCCGTTGAATGGACAAAGTGGATACAAAGCTACTTATACGAAAGAAGGCAAATTGTTAAAATAAATGATTCAAAGAGTACCGAAATGTCATTTGAATATGGAGTTCCCCAAGGTACTTTGATTGGACCATTACTCTTCCTAATCTATATTAACGATTTATTTATGCAAAATATAGAAGGACAGATAATTTCATTTGCTGATGATACCGTACTGTTTTTTGAGGACAAGTCTTGGAATGGAACACGGTTGAAAGCCTCTTATAGTTTGTCGATTATTAAGGACTGGCTAAATTTCAACTGCCTAACACTGAACACAGAAAAAACACACTATATGACATTTGCTCTGACCCAAAATGGGTTTCCGGAAAATTTCGACCTAAAAATCCATTCAACCTCGTGTGATCAAACTTGCATTTGTCCACTACTTTTACGAGTACCTAGTACAAAATATCTCGGAGTTGTCTTTGATCAATACATGAAATGGGATTTACAAGTTCAAAGCACAGTCTCGAGATTAAAAAAGCTAATTCCTATTTGCTTTGAAGTGAGATCCTTTTTAACTAAAAAGTCAATTCGACTATTCTATTTCGCTATCGTTCACTCTATTTTACAATATGGGATAATCTCCTGGGGTAGCGCAGCAATTACAGTCATTGAACCATTAAAAATAACCCAAAAAATGTTAACTAAAATACTGCTAAGAAAAAAAATAACATTTCCCTCCTCACTATTGTTTCCACTACTAGATTTACTAGACATCAATCAAATTTTCAATTTGATCGCTACGATCCAAACATTTAAGGAAACTAAAAAGAGTTTAATACAAACCAACACAAACGCTACTCGTGGAGGTATTCAAAAAATGCTACTACTGCCCTGGAGAGCCACTAAAATTGGCCAACTACATTATTCGTTTATCGGAGTTAAATTATTTAACAACCTTCCATCAAGTGTAAAAAGTTGTAATGACTTAACTATCTTTAAAAAGAGGCTCAAAAAACTCTATTACAATGGATCTGATTGAGATTGTTTTGAAGTATTGAAATTTTAAATATTAACTACATAAATTGTGTATATAATTTCATATATAATTCATGTTATTATTGAGTATAAGTAGATTTTATTTTATTTTTTTTTCTGAAATATTATCTGTATTATTCCTTGTATTGGTATTGTTCATTAATTGAATTATGAATTATGAAGTCTTATTTTTTTTTACTGATAGCGTAAAATATGCTTTTTTGATTGAATTTTAGTAATTTTTCGTTTTATTTTTTCTTTTTATTTTAAATTTAACACATTAATATCCACGCGTTGTATATCATAAAGTATATAGTCATCATCAATTGTAAAATATATTATGTAGACATTTAATCCAGGCTCCTCACCCCTAATACGGAATTAATATATTTCAAAAGGGGGAGTAGTGCTATTTTATTTTTTATTTTTGTTAAAATTGTTCTAACTATACTAGAAAATATTAATAAAAACATGCAGTGCCGCTGTTGGAGTTGTACGCAGGGCTCCTGTGATCATAACACAGGCAGTCCTCTAAACACCACTCAGTTCCCTCTGTATGTACTTTTTGTCCGGGGCGTTCCACCACACCAGTGCCCCGTACGTCAGAATGGGTCTCGCCACCACCGTATACAGCCAATGCACCATACTAGGGTTCAGGCCCCAACTCTTTCCAACTGCCTGTTTACACGCAAAAAGCGCATTATTAGCCTTTTTAATACGCTCCCCGACATTCATTTTCCAATTCAGCTTCCTATCCAAGACCAGACCTAGATATTTAGCTGTTTCCGATATTTGCAGCTCGACCCCGTCAACCTTTGGTAACCTGAACTCCGGAATCCTGTGCTTCCTAGTGAATAACACCACTTCAGTTTTTGAAGCGTTAACCCCCAGACCGCATCTCTTGGCCCATTTTCCGAGTGTACAGAGTGCCGACTCCAAAATGTCCGTAAGAGTATCCAAAAATTTTCCCTGAACTAATATCACTATATCATCCGCGTAGGCCACCACCTTGATGCCCTTTCTTTCGATTTCAGCTAGTACCCCATTTACTACAAGGAGCCACAGAAGGGGCGATATCACACCACCCTGCGGAGTACCCCTCGAGACTTGCCGCGTTACCTTACATTGCCCACTCTCCGAGCTCACGACCCTAGTCTTCAACAGGGTCGTCAGCCAGTCAGTCAGCCCCTCCTCTAAGCCTATGCCGTTTAAAGCCTCATTAATTGCCTCCACTGTTACATTGTTGAAGGCACCCTTAATATCCAGAAATGCCGCTAGAGTAAACTCCTTACTTCCGAAGCTAAACTCTATAGATCCCACTACTTCATGTAGGGATGTGTCAACAGATTTCCCTCTGATATAGGCATGCTGTGCAATAGACAGCATACTATCCTTACATAAGCTCCGAATGTACGTTTCTATTAGCCTTCTTTTTTAATTAACTTATACATCATAATATTTACTGTTTTTATTACTAATCTATCTACATATAAAAGAGGATGTATGTATGTTCCCCATGAACTGCTAAACCGCTTAACCGATTTTGATGAAATTTTCAGTGAACTTGTAGAGTAGTCCCGGGATGGTCCCTGTGAAGTTTGGTTCAAATCGAATAAAAAACAAAATTTTTTTTTAACATCTTTCAATTTTTTTCACGATTTTAGTACCCTGGTGCTCTAATGATTTTTCTGCGCTTTCCTATACAAATCATCCGATTACAATAAAACTTCGCTGATATATTGAGCACACGCCCGCGAAGGTTTCTGCGTTAACAAAATCATTTTATAATGGGTGGTACTTGAGTTATTCCAACATTTGAGTGTACACGTGAGGTGTGTTATTGTGCACGTGCATTGCTTGTCTAAGCCATTGATCCCAATTCTTCCCATCGGTTTCTACGAAACTTCTTAGATATTCCGCAAGAGGTCTATGACTTCGTTCTAGAGAACCATTAGCTTGTGGGTGATACGCAGTGATATGAATTTTCTTAATACCCAGAAGTTTTCAGGTGTCCGAAAATAGCCTAGATAGCCTTGGTACCATTATCTGTTACTAAACACTTGGGAATTCTGTACCTAGTTATGATCTCATCATAAAAAGCTTTGGCGACTGACACTGCCTCAGCATCTGGGAGCGGAACGCATGTCATGTATTTCGTATAATGTCAATATGTTACGATTACCGGAGTAGGTTATTGGTAGGGGCCCCACTATACTTTATCGAAAGGAGACTCTGGCGTGTCCGTCAGCTCCATCGGCATTTTCGTTAGTCTAGAACTTCGCTTGACATTTTGGAAAGGCTTTGATGAACCGATCAATGTCCTTCTGCATTCCTCTCCAACGAAATTGATTCCTTATTCGCCAATAAGTTTTTTTCATACCCTGATGGCCTCCCAGAGCAGAGTTGCGAAAATCGCGCAATACCGTCTGGATTTCCTTTGGGTCGGTGAGCGTCTCAAAATTCTCTTTTTCTGGCATTTTCGCTGGGGTCGGAGGCGGAATTACTGTGTTATCTACGCGAGTTTTACTACGAGTTTGAACGGCGGACATTTTTTCGTCCACGTTGGTGATCTTACTCAGAGCATCCGCGTTACGTTATACTTCCCGGGCTTATGTTCAATCTTATAGTCGTACTCAGACAACTTGTGGTGAAAACGTACAAGCCGAGATGTAGGATCTTTAACATTGAATACACCTTTCAAGGAACGATGGTCACTGAAAACCGTAAACTGACGCCATAAAAGGTAAGAACGAAAATTGTTGGTGGCCCACACAATGGCCAGCAGCCCTTTTTTTATAGTGGAGTAATTTTTCTCGGCAGAATTTAGACCTCGGCTAGCATACGCTATGGGTTTATTCTCGCCTACCTTACCCTGAAATAATACCGCCCCCAACGCTTCGTTGCTTGCATCCGTGGTTAGAATGAACGGTTGCGTAAAATCGGGATATACCAGAAGGGGTGGTGAGGTTATTGCCTTTTTTAGTTCCTCGAAAGCAGTCCGATGTCCAAACGAATGGGTTATCTTTTCTTAATAGCCTGGTTATGGGTAGTAATTGACAAAGTCCAAAAATGATTGAACCTCCTTTATGTTCCTAGGAACAGGGTAGTCTTTGACGTAACTTGTCTTTGCGGGGTCCGGAAGAGCGCCCTCTTCTGAACATTTGTGTCACAGAAAATTGCATTTCTCGGTATCAAGTTTTAAATTATTGTCTCGTAATTGTGTTGCATATATCACTATATCGTCGAGGTAGACGAAACAATCCAATCCGTGTAAAACCGTTTAAATGTGGTTCATTATCCTTTGGAACGTCGCAGAGGCTCTTGTCAGACCGAATGGCATTCGGTTGAATTCGTAGTGTCCCAGTCCAGTTATTATGAGTTTGACTCGTAATGTGTCTATTTCCTGTAAAGACAAGAGAGAACAATCGTTAATTTCGGGATTGATAGGAATCAAATCGTAGAAAGAATTACCTTTTATGCACAGTGAATTCCTCCGATGCGCTGGCGTCGCCTCTCAGCCTGGTTACGCTTTCCTAAAAGTAAACGTAAAGTAATGCATTAGTAAGTATCACTGGATTGGAGGAAAGGCTGAAAATGCGATAATAGCATTGTTTATTTATATGTACTACGTTAGTTAGTTTTTGCTAGTTAGTATGTAGGTTTAGTATTAGAATTTACGTTATCATTTGAATTTTAGAGTAGGTTAGGTTATTATTAAAGTTAGGATTATTTGTATTGAAATACGAAGATTTGATTGTCATCGAAAATTGTGGGCAATGTACCTAAAAACATTGTCACGTCGTGGGGACAGCGCGAGCGAATCGCACTTACCGACATCAGTGCCTTTACCCCGTCCGGTTATTCCGTCCTGCCAGACGGGCTACTCCATCCTGCGGACGTCCGGGTGGTGCGGCAAAATCGAGCTGAAAAATGAAACACATCACTTACTGATCACTACGCTCCCGCACGTATAACACCACAAACGGCTTGGACAACACTTACGAAGCGGAAGTCTCCCGAACGGAAACATCACGGAACGCGCACTCGGGATCACAATACCAAAACAAATACGCGTAAATCCAAACGTTAACAAACGATCTGTCATTTGGCGATCAGACACTGAGCGAGCGAATTCAATACGACGGCGAACTGTGGAATATGAGAAATGTTATGAATCTCGGCTAGATACCCGAATGGAATGCTGGAAGTCTGTACGAAGCTATCATGCGAGTAGAAAAATGTCATGGGAGCGAAAGACCGTTGAACTCAAAATTAAGTTTGAAAAACTGGTTGAAGCTAACCGTTGGATGAAAGAACCGCTGGGAGTTTTCGTCGAAGCAACTAAAAAATGAAACGGGCACTTTTTGGATTGGCAGCGAAGCGAGTGAGTTCGAGATCCCGAGTCTACGGGACGAATTTCTAAGTCACACAAGAGGATAACGCTGTATTGGGAAGACGGAAAAATAATTGCCGAGGCAGTCAACCATATAGAAGGCGAGAAGAACGAGAGAAATCAAGCGATCGTCGTGGGAAGATTAAGATTGCACCAGAGGCGCCCTAATTGTTAAATAGACTTGATTACGTTAGGGACCAGTTAGTGTAAGTTTTTTTGAATTGCGCATTACCGTTCCATATATTATATTATATTTAAATCCATATATATCTTTTACTTGAGTGTCAACTTTTGTGCCGTGTTCTAAGCAATTCCTCCAGTGTGTCGCGAGTTTTTGTATCGTAGTGTCGCTTAGTAAGAAAACTTCTCTAGATCAGTGATCCGGTCTAGGGAAGGAGCAGACCTTTCGAAAGGGATCGCTGGCGCCCACGACCCGTCTCTGGGTTTTAGTCGGACAAAGGTCTGTTCGCCCCTGTGTCGCTACGGGGGTTTAATTGCGGTTTTTTTTTGTTTTACCGGGTATTTGCGGTACTGAGACCGTCGACGCGAATTAAAACCGTAATATTTGGCGGCCAACGTGATTTTTTTTTGTAAATTTTTGAAAATTGTGGAAATACAAGAAGTGGAGTGTCGTAGCTAGGGCTAGGGCATCGGAAGGTATTTAGGAATTCAGAGGTTACGCTAAGTGCGAGTTACGGTGTTGTAATTTTTTTTTTTTTGTTTTTTTTTTGTTTGTGCGATTGTTCTTTTCTTGCTTTTTTTTGTTGCTGTGTTAGAGTTAATGACAAATGCGATAAACCATCTTAGCCAGGATGAGTTGGGATACGAGTTGGCTATAAGAGGGTTAGCAGCGGAAAAAGTGGACTCTATGAGCAAGGCACTTAGAATGTCGTTGCAGCTAGAAAATTCTACCGGGAAGTTCTCTGTAATATCAGTTTACCCGTTCAAATTTTCCGAAGATATTGTAGCTCTTCAGGCTAAATCGAAGGAAATCGAAGTACTGCTAGAGAAATTTGAGGGAGATAAGTCCAGTGGGGAGTTTAAAAGACTGTCGGCGAAGGTCAATTGGTGTTTGAGGCGAATTGAGTATGGTCAACCATCCAAGGAAGAGGTGGGCCGAAAGGCAGTGATTAAAGTGGATTTATTGGTTCATTTGGGGACTTTGCTAGAAAAATCCGGTCATAATTTTCCGGACGAAGAGGAGGACACGGTACAAACGCGAACAGCGCCTGCAGGAAATGGGATAGTGAGTAAAAATGTAGCAGATGCTGGGAATACGGCGGTGTATAAGTGGTACATTAAGTTCTCAGGTGAGCCGAACACACTATGTTCGTTCCTAGAGCGGGTCGAGGAGTTGAGGGAGACTCGAGAAGTGCCAAAATTAGTGCTTTTCCGATCGGCGATAGATTTATTTGAGGGGAAAGGTTTGATTTGGTTGAGAGCAAATAAAGGGCGGTGCAACTCTTGGGAGGAGCTAGTGGTGGAACTAAGGGAGGAGTTTTTGCCACCAGATTACGACGACCGTTTAAAGGAGGAGATTCTTTGTCGCACTCAGAGCAGTGGTGAATCAATTGGGGTATACACAGCCATTATGGAAAGTTTGTTCCGTCGTCTGTCGGTTACTGCTACAGAGTCGGAAAAAGTCAAGATTTTGCGCAGGAACATCTCACCTTTTTACCAGACGCAGTTGGGTCTGACTACGGTAATATCGGTTCAGGAGTTAGTGAACCTAGGTCGTACCTTAGATGCCACGAGACTGTCTGTGGAAAACTTTGTACCACCCACGAAGAGGTCAAATTTGTTGGAGCCAGATATGGCTTATGTTTCCGCGATCGACAATAGTAGACCAAACGAATGGCGTGAGAGCGGCAATACACAGTATAGGGAGCAAGATCGTAAACGCACTGTGACGTGTCAAAATTGTAAAAAACCTGGCCATGTAGCCAGTGAGTGTAGCGAATCTCGTCGTTGTTTCGGTTGCGGAAAGGTGGGAGTATATCGGTCGAATTGCCCGGTGTGCAATCCGGAGGCGGGTATTAATCAGGGAAGCACTTCTACGTCCCAGTCGGGAAACGAACCAAGTGCTCACTAGAATGCGGGGTAGTGAGTGCGGAGGTCAAAGCGACAAAACCCGTACATCTGGACTTTGCTTTGACTCCGATGTGCGGCGACAATCGCCCACATCTACTGGTGGATGTTTTTGGAGTAGAGTTCATTGGTTTGTTGGACTCCGGGGCTTCAAAAACAATATGGGGAGGTAAAGGGTGGGATAGCCTGAAGAGATTGGGGGTTAAACTGCAGCCATCATCCGCGCATGAAATTCGCCTGGCGAATAATGATGTCAGTAGGGTGGATGGATTGGTATGTATACCTTTCGGAGTCGATGGTTGTACGCGCTGGATGCAGTGCTTAGTAGTAAAGAAACTTCCACATACGATCATTTTGGGTGCCGATTTTTGGAGGGAATTCGGTATAGTTCTGGATCTGAGACGGGGGCAGGACCTAAGTAGTATGTCCGACGTAGCCACGGTTGAGTTTTTGCAACCTAGATCCAAATTGGGAGAGGTGGAATTGAAGGAATTGAAGATTCTACTAGAAGAAGAATTTGCGAGTATGGGGGACGGTCTCGGCAGGGCATCGGAGGTAGAGCATACCATCAAAACAAACTCTCCTCCGATCAAACAGCGTTATTATCCGGTGTCTCCAGTAAGGCAAAAGGATATTGACCAAGAATTGAAAGATATGCTAGAGGCAGAGATAGTACAACCGTCAAAAAGTCCGTGGTCATCGCCCATTTTACTTGTTCGAAAGAAAAATGGATCTTTTCGCTTTTGTGTAGATTTTCGTAAGGTCAACAAAGTTTCAGAGCGCGATGCCTACCCCATTCCTTACGTGTCGGCGACACTAGATAAATTGCGGGATGCCAAGTACCTGTCTTCTTTGGATATTAAATCCGCGTACTGGCAAGTTCCAATGGCCGAAGATTCGAAAAAATATACGGCTTTCACAGTTCCGAGTAGAGGTTTGTTCGAATTCAACCGGATGCCTTTCGGGCTACAGAATGCCCCAGCTACTTGGCAACGGTTGATCGACCAAGTGTTGGGTGCTGATTTGGAACCATATGTGTTTGTGTACCTTGACGACATAGTCCTGGTGACTCAAACTTTCGAGAAACATACGAAAATCCTGCGTGAAGTGTTCCGCCGGCTTAGAGAGGCTGGTTTGAAAGTGTCAAAGGAAAAGTGTGAGTTTTGTAGGTCGGAACTACGCTACCTAGGCTATGTCGTCGATGAGTACGGACTGCATGTGGACCCGGATAAGGTGGAAAGTTTGGTTCGATTCCCGGCGCCTAAAAACATAAAGGAAGTTCGACAATTCTTGGGAATGGTATCGTGGTATAGACGCTTCATACCGGATTTTGCAACATTAGTTGCACCTTTGACTTCGCTGTTGAGGAAGGGTCGCAAATTCGCGTGGGAGGCAGATTGCGAGAGGGCCTTCTCGGAAGCGAAAGTTAAACTATCCACGGCACCCATATTAACCTGTCCTGATTATGATCTGCCATTTACGATCCAGACCGACGCTTCCGATTTCGGGTTGGGAGCAGTGCTCACGCAACAACAGTCAGATGGGGAGACAGTGATCTGCTATCTGAGTCGTTCGCTGACAAAGTCGGAACGTAAATTCTCCACGACGGAGAAGGAATGTTTAGCCGTCCTGTGGGCAGTGGAGAAGTTGAGGCCTTATATTGAGGGGACACGGTTTACCGTGATAACGGATCACCATTCTCTTATCTGGTTGGATAACTTGAAGGATCCTACAGGTAGACTAGCGCGTTGGGCTGTCTGACTACAACAATACGATTATGAAATTACACACCGAAAAGGTAGGGAGCACTTTGTTCCGGATGCTTTGTCAAGGTCTGTGCCAGTGGTGGAGTCGTTGTTTGCAATCACACAGTCTGACCGGTGGTATAAAAGCATGTTGGATAAAGTACAAAATCAATCTGCTAAATATCCGTCGTGGCGAGTAGAGGGTGGAGTATTGTGGAAGCACGTCTCACCCAGATATCCGGCACTCGAAGACGAGACCGCATGGAAAAGGGTTCCAGCGAAAGGGGAACGGGGGGGGGGGGGAATCTTGTGACACTGTCATGACGACCCAAATTCGGGTCATTGCGGCGTGAAAGGCACGGTGGACCGGGTTTCGCGAAATTTTTATTGGTCAAAAATGCAGGGGGACATAAAGAAGTATGTTCAAGCATGTAAGACTTGCCAAGCAGTTAAACCTGAGCGCAGATTGCCATCGGGTTTGATGGCTTCGAGGAGTGGAGAGGCAAAACAACCGTGGAGGATGGTGTGTGTAGATCTGGTAGGATCGTTCATCCTTACGGTTGTGGACTATTCTTCGAAATTTCCGCTTTTGTTTCCGTTGAGGGCGGCTACAGCAAACGCAGTAACGCGGGCTTTAGAAAACGAAGTATTCCTACTTTTCGGTGTTCCAAAATGGGTTGTGTGCGACAATGGCGTTCAGTTTCGATCGAAGGAGTTCCAGGGTATGGTAGAGTCGTATGGGACGCAAATTAAATTCACGGCTTTTTATTTATTTATTTATCAAACAAGATATATACAGATACAACATTAACTCAAATTAAACTAATTTAAAACAATACAATTTGACTTAATTTAACTATTTTAGTATAACTTAATTAAAGGCACTGGTTGGTTAAGCAGGATGAGGATGAGCTGATAACATCGAACGAAGTTTCAGTTTATATGTCGGCTTACTTTTTGGAGGTGTGAAGTGTACGCTGAAATTGTTAAACGTTCTACAGCATCTATTTATGGGTTCGTTTTGACCGTAATCAGTACGGTGGGGATATTCCTTAAGAGGTTTTGAATGTCTCGTCAGCCTGACAGTGTCATTAAGTCGAATTTTATTTGTAAGGTGATCAACTTTAATATCACCATTCAAGACATCTAAGGTGAAACAGGATGTTAGCATAGTTTTTCTAGAGCTGAGTGGTAGAAGATTCAACAGTTGTAGCCCAACTGAATAGTGTGGAAGGTTAACAAAGTCTCTAGGGTCATACAAGTCCCTCAAAACAAAAAGAAGAAATTGCTTCTGGATTGACTCTATTCTGCAGCTGTAAATCTGGAAAAAGGGATCCCAAATGGGACATGCATATTCCAGGAGAGGGCAAACCAGGGAGCAGAATAATGATTTAGTGACCCATACATTTCTGAACTCTTTAGCCCTTCTTTTAATGAAACCTAAAAGTTTGTTGGCCTTGGCGATTATTTTGTTGTAGTGAGATTTAAAGCATAGTTTATTGTCAAGTAGAACGCCGAGGTCTTAAATATGCTCCACTCGATCTAAACCATTTCCACTTAGGGTATAGTTATGGTGGTAGGTGGATTCTTTACGTGAGAAGCTTATCACGTGACATTTACCGACATTAAGCTTTAATTTGTTTTGACTACACCATCCATCTACTGCCAAGAGCTTGGATTGCAGGAATATAGCATCTGCCGGGGAGCTAATGGAATAATATATTTTCAGATCATCGGCGTATAAAAGATGTGAAACACTTTCCAATACTTCTGATAGAAATGAAGATGTTGAACAAAAGAGGTCCTAAGTGACTTCCTTGGGGTACACCAGAAGACACTGATATTTCTTTGGAAATTAAGCCTTGGAACTTAACACATTGAGTTCTATTACTGAGATATGACTTAAGCCAGTCAAGTAAAGGTCCTGTTATACCGATCTTTTTTAACTTAAAGGTTAGAGTATTGTGGTCTACTTGGTCAAAGGCTTTGCTAAAGTCAGTGTATATTGCGTCGATTTGGCGCCCATTTTCCAGTGCGCAGAGTGTATCAGATACAAGAATCATTAGGTTAGTCGTGGTTGAGCGCCCTTTTCTAAAACCGTGCTGCTGGTCATTAAGCATGGGGTTGATAATATTGGTGAGTTTATCGCAGATAATTTTTTCAAATAGTTTCGGTATGGCTGATAGTATTGCAATACCTCGGTAGTTCTCTACGTTTCGTTTGTCACCATTCTTGTGAATGGGCGTGAGATGCGACGATTTGCAGACTGAAGGAAAATTTCCTAATGACAGTGACTTGTTGAATAGAAAGTGTAGAGGTTTTGAAAGTTGAATGGCACACTTTGATAAGAATAGGGGAGGAATGAGATCCGGGCGTTTTGACGTTTTGACGTCAATATTTATAAGGGCATCAAGCACCTCCTCTGCGGACAAAGAAATATTGTCAGCAAGTGAAGGGGTCGAGTTGTCAGGTTCGCTAAAGGTTGATTCCGACGGGGGACTAAAAACTTCTCGAAAACGGTCGGCAAACATATCGCAGATATCACGCCTGCAGGATGTGTGCTTGAGTCCATTGGTCATGGTTACGGGGTAACCTAAACTTTTGCGTTTTGTATTCACAAAATCGAAAAATTTTTTTGGATCGGTTATAATATCCTCGCCAATTTTGTTTACATAAGACTCATACGCTGCTCGGGATTTAGAAGAGAACTCCGATGCCAGCTTGTTATATAATGTCTGAAGATCAGGAGTAGTCGTATCCGTTTTCTTCAAGTTTTTTGAAGAACTTATTTTTTTGGTTCCGCAGTGGTCTGAGATTTTTGTCCAGCCACGGTTCTGATACTTTACCCTTCAGCTTGATTACAGGAACATAGTTGATGACAATTTTGAAAATCACATCGTAAAACGATGATATAGCATTGTCCAGATTATTAGATGAAAAAAGGAATGTCCAGTCTACCGAAGATAATTCATTATTAATACTAATGAAATCGGCATTACGGAAGTCAAATACAACATTATTGTTTTAAGAGTTAACAAAGTTCATATCGTCACATGGTAGGTCTACTATGATGGTAGAGTGATGTTGGGTACTTGAGAAAAGATTCTCAGCGTCAGATGCATGGGTAACAATCACTTAATCATATGCGTCTGTAAAGATCATATCAAGCCATCTCCCGTTTCTATTCGGAAAATTCACTACCTGATGTATATCATTACTATACATCGTGTCTATGATAGTGGTGTCAATAACAGACGTAAGATTCCCAGGTGAGATGGTGTTATCAGAATGATTAGTGACGAAAGAAATGCTTGGACGATTAAAGTCGCCAAGGAGAAAAAGTTTATCGTTTTCATCTAAGGAGCAATTGACACCATGTAAAATATCCAGAATGTCATGGTATTTCTGGTCTTCTGAATTAGGAGGGATATAAGCAACACCAATGTAAATGTATTTATTGACCAACTTGATTCTGATAAACTTATGTTCGAAAAGCAGAGAAGGGTTTGTGCTTACTATCTCGCTGGATAAAGTTCTGTGAACTGCAATAAGGACACCCCCTCCTAATGATAGACCAGTAGTGCTATAATTCCTATCATTTCTGTAAATGGTCCAGTTGCTGTCCAGTATTTCTTCATCTTTAAAGGAGTTGTTAAGCCATGTTTCCGTTATAACTAAAACGTTTAAGTGACATGATTTAGCGTCAATAAAAAGATTATTTACTTTGCCCCTGATGCCGCCGCCCTTGTGATAGTATAATCGAAGGTTATTTCTAGAGCTAACGTCCACGTTAGGAACGAAAAAACCTATTGTGATCTTCGCGGCGTTTCTGCATATTAGAAATATGTATCGACGAAACATGGGAGCCGAACGTAGCGGGATCTTTTTGGACTTGGTCGGGCGTAAGTTGAATTGTTCGTGGAATGGAATGTAGAACAGTCGCAGCTTCTAGATCCGTTGGAAGCCCTTCTTGCTGGATGGAAAGTATCAGACTGGTTTTGGTTTTTCCATTAATACAGGTTGAGTCAGATTTATTGTGCATGTAAGCAAGATACAGCCGCACATTGTCACATACTCTATGTTCTCTCAACCGCGATAAAAGATACCTATTCTTTTCGGATTTCGCCGAATTTATTGAATGCTTTACGACTGGGGGGAGAAGGGGGTCAAGGAAAGGGAGGTTGCTATTACCAGCAATATCAACGCTTGGAGAAACGCGGTTATTATTACCAGCAATACCAACGCTTGGAGAAACGCAGGAACGCATATTATAAGTTTGTGATGTGGTGTATACTGAAGACGAAGGGTAGGGGTTAATTGTTTCGCCGCGAACGAAATTTTTGTAAGGATTAGGAACTGTAAAAGGATTCGAAGTGAGTGTTAGTCGCTAAGGGATTCTTAGTGGTGTTGATGTGTTTGGATGAGGTTTTAATGGAAGCATTAGTATTAACTTCACGAGGTGCATGGTTGGGAGAAGTTTTGGTTTTGTTGGAAGAAATTTTAACATCACGAGGTGTATGGTTGGGAGAAGTTTTAGTATTGTTAGTTTTATTTCTAAATGGACTATTACTATTCTCACTAGTATTCTTACTGTTACGTTTTAAATCTGTCTTCCAGTGCCGGATTTCCATATTGTTCCATTTGAAGACATCCGATTTTGTATTGAAAAAGAGCCAGTCATATTCCATGGGCATGTACAGTTTAAAATTAGAATATTTTGGCGTAATCTTTCCGCGGTATGGTAATTTTTCACATTTACAGCCTTTAATACTAAACTGTTTCGCAAGGGATTTGCTCAGCCATGATTCATCTACGTTTGGAGGAGCTTTCGTAACGAAATAAGAACAGGTGTTGTTTGACTTTTTATTTTTTTCTTGATGGTCGAATTTATTGAGTCTCCTTATTCTGGCATCCCCATCAGTTTGCGACCACGTTGTATTGAATTTTCTTAGCGAGTTTGGAACATCAACAGGTAGGTGCACCTTCGGTAGCGAGAAACTATGATCAGCTGACAGCGAAACGGTATGAATATGCAAGATATTTTGCGGGATCTGTGATGTATCCTTGCAAACAAATCTGGTAACAGCTACTTCGCGTTCAAAATCAACAAGCTTCGCGGTCAAGTCGCTGCATGGCTTAATGTTGGATCCGGAGGTGTCGTCCAATTGATGAGATATAGTAGCTAGACATTTGTCAACATTGGATGCTAGTACTTTTACTGATCTGATGTCATCATGGATACTGTTCAGCTTGCTTGTAACCACATTTCCATCCGAAAGTGAACCGTAATCAGGGCGCGCAGAAAAACCGTCCGCAAAAGAACTATCAGAGAAACTATTCATGATAGTGGTCAGCTTGGAGTCTGATTGTGTCCACTTTTTTGTAAGCTTAGACGAGTCGTGTTGGATAATATTACAACATGATTGAATCTTGTGCAGCTGAGATCCATAGTCACGAAACTCGTCAACACATTCACTCAGGTTAGTTACGTTACCAACAAGATTATTGATTTGTTCGCGATGAATGTACAAACACTTTTAAGATCGTCTATTGCAGTGTTGCTCGAGTCTATTCGCAATGATGCAATATTTAAAAGCCTCAATACATGACATGGCTTAATAGCACAACACTCACTACATGTAAAGCTCTGGGAGGATGTTATACAGTCATTATGAAAACTGCGTTCACAAATTTCGTCGCAAATAATGATATTATTGTCACCGATAGCCTTAGCGCAAACACCACATAACTCATTAGAAAGAAGCGAAGACATATCAGATAAAGTTTTGATTTTCGTTTAGAGTTGAGATAGGGTAGAAAAACACCAAATATGCGTCTATGACGATGGAAAGAATTCTTGTTAAAAAAAATTTTTTTAGAGTCGATTGAGACTAGGTCAAGGAAAAATTTATTAATGGGCCACTGATCACATTAATCGATAGTCTTCGAAAACGACACAGTAAGCGGTTCGCACTACAAAAGAAACGGCAACGTAAGCGCAATATGACAATAATAATGCACAACACCGAGTAAATTATTGATATTTATATTGTTAATATTGTTACGGAATATTAAACTAGTATGTGCGAAAATTGAATAAAATAAAGACGCGGAGCTAAACGATAACCCGTCCGTACTGTTCGAATGCAAAAGACACTGACACTTACCACCCTCAAGCGAATCCGGCAGAGCGGATAAACCAATCTATCAAGACTATGCTTGGAGCATATGTTGCCGAAAATCACCGGAAGTGGGACGAACATCTCCCTAAGATAGCGTGCGCCCTGCGAACCGCCAAGCACGAAGTAATGCAGGTATCTCCGTTCTTCGTGAATTTCGGAAGAAATATGTCCGTTGGGATAGAACCTCTAGAGAGACCGGGCGAAATGTCGATAACCTGGCAGAACCCTTTGGAGCGAGCCAAAGCTCTGGAGGGCGTGCTAGAGGATATTAAGAAGCGTTTTGAACACGCAACAAATCAAACTAAGAATCGATATGACCTTCGACGACGAGACACGAGCTACTATCCGAACGATCGCGTTTGGAGAAAGAACTATGTCCTATCAGATGCGGCCAAGTATTTCTCAGCGAATCTGGCACCGAAGTATATTGGGCCGTTTGTTGTGCGGAAACGAGTGTCGCCATGGACCTAAGAGCTGGAGGGCGAAGGGGGGAAGCGCGGTGGTGTGTGGTATGCAAAAGACCTGAAACCCTATATAGGAGCTCAAGAAGAAACGTGAGTGAGCTACTTCGATAGGACTTCACAGGGCGACCCGGAATTTTTAAATAGCACAATGAAAATATTCACCTAATCTTACTCCTGGTCCGAATCTCTTCCATCCGACTCAACCCACTAAGAATTTCGTAAAATTCTTTTCCTTATAAGGGGGGAGTATTACGAGTTTGACTCGTAATGTGTCTATTTCCTGTAAAGACAAGAGAGAACAATCGTTAATTTTGGGATTGATAGGAATCAAATCGTAGAAAGAATTACCTTTTATGCACAGTAAATTCCTCCGATGCGCTGGCGACGCCTCTCAGCCTGGTTACGCTTTCCTAAAAGTAAACGTAAAGTAATGCATTAGTAAGTATCACTGGATTGGAGGAAAGGCTGAAAATGCGATAATAGCATTGTTTATTTATATGTACTACGTTAGTTAGTTTTTGCTAGTTAGTATGTAGGTTTAGTATTAGAATTAACGTTATCATTTGAATTATAGAGTAGGTTAGGTTATTATTAAAGTTAGGATTATTTGTATTGAAATACGAAGATTTGATTGTCATCGAAAATTGTGGGCAATGTACCTGAAAACATTGTCACGTCGTGGGGACAGCGCGAGCGAATCGCACTTACCGACATCAGTGCCTTTACCCCGTCCGGTTATTCCGTCCTGCCAGACGGGCTACTCCATCCTGCGGACGTCCGGGTGGTGCGGCAAAATCGAGCTGAAAAATGAAACACATCACTTACTGATCACTACGCTCCCGCACGTATAATACCACAAACGGCTTGGACAACACTTACGAAGCGGAAGTCTCCCGAACGGAAACATCACGGAACGCGCACTCGGGATCACAACACCAAAACAAATACGCGTAAATCCAAACGTTAACAAACGATCTGTCATTTGGCGATCAGACACTGAGCGAGCGAATTCAATACGACGGCGAACTGTGGAATATGAGAAATGTTATGAATCTCGGCTAGATACCCGAATGGAATGCTGGAAGTCTGTACGAAGCTATCATGCGAGTAGAAAAATGTCATGGGAGCGGAAGACCGTTGAACTCAAAATTAAGTTTGAAAAACTGGTTGAAGCTAACCGTTGGATGAAAGAACCGCTGGGAGTTTTCGTCGAAGCAACTAAAAATGAAACGGCCTCTTTTTGGATTGGCAGCGAAGCGAGTGAGTTCGAGGTCCCGAGTCTACGGGACGAATTTCTGAGTCGCACAAGAGGATAACGCTGTATTGGGAAGACAGAAAAATAATTGCCGAGGCGGTCAACCATATAGAAGGCGAGAAGAACGAGAGAAATCAAGCGATCGTCGTGGGAAGATTAAGATTGCACCAGAGGCGCCCTAATTGTAAAGTAGACTTGATTACGTTAGGGACCAGTTAGTGTAAGTTTTTTTGAATTGCGCATTACCGTTCCATATATTATATTATATTTAAATCCATATATTTCTTTTACTTGAGTGTCAACTTTTGTGCCGTGTTCTAAGCAATTCCTCCAGTGTGTCGCGAGTTTTTGTATCGTAGTGTCGCTTAGTAAGAAAACTTCTCTAGATCAGTGATCCGGTCTAGGGAAGGAGCAGACCTTTCGAAAAGGATCGCTGGCGCCCACGACCCGTCTCTGGGTTTTAGTCGGACAAAGGTCTGTTCGCCCCTGTGTCGCTACGGGGGTTTAATTGTGGTTTTTTTCGTTTTACCGGGTAGTTGCGGTACTGAGACCGTCGACGCGAATTAAAACTGTAATACGGTACTAAATGCAGTTTTTGGCTTGTCTTCTGGCTCAATTAGAACCTGGTGGTAGCCACTGGCTAAATCATGAGTTGAAAAATATATAATATATATATAAAATACGGTAATGCCCCTGGTCCAGAATATCTTCGATTCTGGGCAGCGGAAATCGCCCTCCAAATGAAAAATATCATTCTATTGTACGCATATATTTTCCACCGCAGCCTTTTCCTCGTCGTTAAGATCGTTTCTTACTTTTAAGACGCTTAACAACAGTTTGACCCTATCAGTGGTTGGCCCTGAAGCTTCGTTGTTTACACGATGATAAACCGGAACGAAGTTGTCGCATAGAGGGTAATCATCGAGAGTTGCGTTGATAACAGGGACATTTATTGTATTATTTTTCACATTTGCTAAAACGTTATCAATGTAAACGCCCGGATTTAACTCCTGGGACTCTACTAAAATCTCTTTTGTCTCAACTGGAACACCTGCTGTGTGCGTGCCGAGACCGTAAGAACTCTGTTCTGACTAGTTGGTGCCGGTGTTACCTTATTTAGTTGGGCCAGACTCTTCAGTGAGAAATCCGGGATGCACTCGAGCATACCGTTTAGGAATTTTAAAGTCTTTGCATTTGTATCAATAATGGATCGGTTCCAAAGTATATCTCGAACTAATATCGCGTCTGCCGGAATTTCATTTAGATCGTTTATCAGATGCCATTTAAAAGTAAATGTCTGTTTAGGGTGTAGACCTAATTTAACGGTGTAGACCTAATTTTAATTTTACAGGTTTACGTACTAGCACGACAGGCGAACTCCACGCGCTTAAACTTTTCTCACTGACCGCTAAAGACAACATTCTATCTAGTTCTTCATACATTAGTTTTTGTACGGCTGGAGAAACAGGGTAATGTCTTTATTTTATGGGCTCGGTGGTTCCCACATCAATAATGTGTTGTTCTAACGGAGTTTTGCCCAAACCGAGAATATCGCAAGATGGAAATTTACTTACCACTAAATTAAGACTATGCTGTTCATCCGCATTTAATTGATGTTTATTCGGGGAAGTGACCTTATATAAAGATTCTACTACACCTGTTAACGGACAAGAGGGAGTTAGATTAAACAATTTCCAGAAATCAATACCTAGATATAACTTCTGTTCTGGATCTGGAACTACATGAATTTGTAAAGTCTTCGTGACATCATTGAATTCAATTCGAGACGGAAAGTATCCAAAAATCGAATCTGTACCGCCTCCAGCTGTTCTAACGTCTGATTTTATGGGTACGTATTTAATTTTTAGTTTCTTAAGAAAATTTAAAGCACCTGCACCGAGACAACTAATACTTGCTCCACTATCCAGTAGACCGACGATTGGATGGCCACCTATGGTTACTTGAGCGTATAATCGAGCATCTCCTTTTTTCGACTGAATTGAAGAGATGTGTAAAAGCTTATGTCGCTTAATATACCTAGTCATATCATAAATACTGACACACGGTTTTTTGGAAATTCAAAAATAACGGCTTGAGATATTTTCATAATTTTTTCTCAGTTTATTCAAATAACGGTACAGATAGAAAAAAAATACATTCATTCAAAATTGCCGCCATTGGCCTTCACACACGCACGAATTCGCCTTGGCCAGTCATCAATCGCAGCAAGCACCTCAGATAGGGAAAAATGGGCCACTGCATCCTCTAGATCCTTTTTCAAGGACTCAATATTGGGTGACGTTTGCCCTCCAAAACGGACCATAGCTTGTAATCCAAGGGATTAAGGTCTGGGCTGGCGGATGGCCATTCTTCAGTGCTAATAAATTTGGGTAAATTGTTTTTCAACCAGGCCTGGGTGGTTTTGGCCTTATGAACGGGTGCAAAGTCCTGCTGGAACACCCAATGCTGGTTTTTAAATAAGGACTCGTTGAGAGGCTATACAACACGTTCTAAAATATCTGATTGGCAGTTTCTGGCCGCAGTTTTTACACCTTTTTCGCAACAATTAAGCTTGGTGACGCCATCATAGGACATCCCCCACCAAACCATCACTGAGGCCGGGTGGTGCCCTTTTTGAACTCGTGAAACTACCTCGGATGCTTCCTTGGAAGAGCGATCATACACTCTATCATTCTGTTTATTGAACTTTTCCTGCGGGGTAAAAATTTTCTCGTCGGTAAACAGAATTTTTTTTAAATTCCCACCTGCGTGCTAGGCGAGTAGCACTTTTGATTTTGTCTTCCTATTTCCTTTCAACTTCAGATTGAGCAATTGTCCGGTTCGCCGTTTGTAAGCCCCGAGCCTCAAGGCCTTTTTTGTGATGAGACTCATAGATATCGGTTTGGTGTTCATCTCTTGAGCCAATATTGCGGAGAGGGTTTCGTCGAAATCGTTCATGCACTGCTTTGACGGCCTGCAGCGTACGAACGGTGCGAGAATGGCCGGATCGCTGGCGGTCATTAACATTACCGGTCTCTATGGACAATTTGCTGGCACGATACATAAAACTTCGTGAAAGATTAAGCGGTCGGAGCGTTCGGAAAATGTCAACTTTTTTGATTTCATACTTGTATAGCCCTACGATAACGATACGATTTTCTTTATCCGTTCACTTCATGATGAATCACGAACCAAAACTAAATTTTTTTGGCATATAAGCAACACACATACCAACTGTCAAAAATGACATATTAATATTTTGGTGCGTTACGGTATTTAAGAAATACCGTTGAGTTTACAGTTTTGTCAGTATTTATGATATGACTAGGTAGTTGTGTCGTCTATTCCGGCGTTTAGTTGGATTCGGGGTTCCGAAAATTCGTTACCTAACCTCGGTTTCGTTGCGCTAAATTTTACTGGTGGAGTGGTATTGGTAGGATTGATTTAGAATTGGTAGCTGATAGCTCGACGCTATCTGAGTGTATCAGGTCTCCCGAAAGCTGAGACTCATTATTTGAAATGGGACAAGGGAATGTAACAGGTATTGACAATATTACTGGTTTAGTATTTAATGATGGGTTGTTGTGTTTGCCGTTTCTGGGGTCGGTTTCCTGAAGGGATTCACGGTTGAAGACGTTTTCGCTTCTTTTACTACTTGGGCACCAGGCCTGAGAGAAGTTTGTCGACCCCTCTTTAAGTTTTTTTCCTTTACAACGTGGACAGTTATTGGTAGTCTTTTCCTTTTCGCCACAACGATAACAGAAGAGGTGTCTAGAGGTCGAAGGACAATCTCTAAAACCGTGACCGGTCTCATCACAATTCCAGCATACCCAACGTGAAATATCTACGGCCTCTACTTCTAAGTTGTCAGGTTCGAGATCGAGTTCCTGATCCAAAGGAAATTCTTCCAATTCGGCTATGGGATGAGTCTTCTCACGTGTGTAAGGAGCGGGACGTTGATCAGGGATTGAAAGTTCTCTTAAATAGATTTCCGCTTCATGACATTCCTCTCGAAAAATATCTAATGTATGCAGATTCATGTCATACTTTAATTGTGCCACTCGGGGGTTTATGTTAGGCATCATTAGACGAACTAACTCATCGTCTCGCATTCAAATTACGCGTTGTGAATTTAGCGCTACGACTGCTGAAACATAATCTTCGACAGTTTCACGACGATCTTGACGACGTCGCTCCATCGCTCTTGTAATTTCTGCATCTGAACTCTAGATTTTGAATCTTTAGTTAGTGCGGATCTTAACTCGTCCCAACTAAGGTCTGGGTTGGCTCTAGGAAATTGCCAATACCATGTCTCTGCCGCGCCACTAACACATCGATGAAACTGAGCTATCCAATAGTTTTCATGAGCCTGACTTTGACTTTTAATGCGGTCAAGGCGAAACAAAATCTCGTCTACTGGCATATTAGCCGGATTACCATTAAACTTGTCCATATTTTCAGAGGGCTTTCAGAACGTGAGTGATATTGGCTACCCTGAATAGGTGGGGGCCTAAATTGGTTAATATCTGAATACCGATTGGATGGCAATGGTGGAGCGAATGTTGGAGCTTGAGCTTGGAAATCATTTCCAGTTGGTTGGTTAATGTTTCTAGCGTCTCTCTGGAACTGCAACTATTGTAACGCAAGTTGTAACTCTCTGATTTGGTTTTCCTAAGTCCTATTTTGTTTCTGTAAAGTAGACCACTCATTAAGAGGTACTCTAGAACGACCTCGCGACATAGAAGCGTTTCCTATAATTTGATTTGACGAATGATCCCACTGTAAATCCATCAGAGAATTGGAAAAATTTGGGTTTGGTCGAGGACGTACTCTAGGCTCGACTGGCGACAATAAACCAACTCCTGACGTGTTTAAATTAGGAGGAGGTCTATTCGTTGGCAAATCCCATTGAACTTGACCTTCCATCTGATGGGTCGGGTTACTAGGCAGGTTAATTGGAGTACCCGCTCGCGACGAATTAATGGAAGCTGCACCACTCTGGACGGATTGTTGACCAAGGTGAAGGGACTTATTTGCCACTTCTTTCGAAGTTTTATCAACCGAACTACCCATTTGAACAGCGATCTCATCTCGTTGCCTTTTTCTGGTGGTCACTCCCCTTTTAGAAATGGCTCCTAAAGGTGTTCTAGAGGTAATTTTTTCCTTTGACGGAACTTTCTTGTTCAACTTTACCCTTCCCCAGGTGACCAACAACGAATTAACAGATTAAGACTAACATTTACCACCTTTAACTTTTTCCTCCCTGATGTTGTCCGTCGGTCTGGTGAACTATAGCCTTCAGATATCAAAAACCGCTTCCGAATGTCTCCTTCCTTTTTCCTCTCTACAATGTAGCGACTCTTGTTCCTGCACTTCTCTGTTTTTTAACTACAATTTACAAATTTCGCCGAAATACTTCATCTAAAAAATAGAAAGAAATTATCTCCATCCAGTCATCTTTTGAATGGAAACGGACTATGAGTTGATTTACTAATAAAACTCCCTCTTTCAATACAAAAGGAAAAATTACTTTATTCAAACCCAATCCAACCACATCCACAAATAGACATAATAGAACAAACCCGCTGTTCTACAGCTTGACAAAACAAACAAATAATATTCGATAGTTAAAAAAAAAAAATTATTCCGTCTTAAAGACCAAAATGAACAGCTCTATTCATCTCTGCAATGTCATTGGTTAATTGTGATATTTTAACCTGGTACGACTCACTCTAGGGCGCGGCCCCAAAGGCCGTGGCTCTGGTAACGGGTATGGGGCAAAAAATTCGTTAATCGACGAATCTGCTTCTTTCCATTCTTCGAAAGCATGGTCCTGTCACCTTAGTTTGCGTAGATACGGTGCGCATTCCCGGTCGTCTATCCGGGCACGAAATTACTTTCGGTTTTCGATCACCGGTTCCTTAACTTCTGGAGATTCAGTCTCACCTCCTGCACCGGGTCCTAGCTCCAAAGTTTGGAACAACCTCTGTAGTTCATCTTGGGTTGACGCATAAGATGCAACCAAGGAAGATGATACACCTCTCGCCGAATCGCGTTTACTCGGAGAGACTGCCAGAAACTCAGGCAAATGATTGCTATGAGCTGTAACACGAGTGACATTTAAACGAACCGGATATAATTTACCCAACGTAGACCAATCAACGGCTGGGAAAACAGTACTAGCGTCACTCTCGGTTTCTACTCCTTTGATCTGTGCCACATGCTGATCCCACATTTCTTGCATAGACGGTCCTGCGTATCGGTCATTCCACGCTATGCGTAATGACTTAAATAGTCTCTCATTGGCTAAAGCATGGGCATCACCAGCTGCCATCTGAAGCATTTCCCTAGTAACCGGTCGAAATGCCCAATAGTTCTTGTACTGGTTACATACGCCTTTTTGCAGATCTCTCTTATTATTAGGAGCTGCGCCATATTTCCTACAGATGTCGTTCAGGGTCAGTCGACCGTTTTTCTTTTGAATAGCGTGCCCTGTCTGAATTTGGATATGTGCTTCTTTTGCGTCTATGGCTCGTCCAATGACAGTTCCGAACTGCTGATAAAGATGAGCCGGCACTAAAGTCCAGTCATATATTAGGAAGACAAAACTTCTATCTTCCAAAAAGGAATGTAGTCGTCCTTCACTCATCATCCGGTTACATCCTTTTAAATCGAAAAAGAACACTACCAATACATGTCCCCATGGTCAAGGACTGAATATGTACTCCCTTACGAGAGTTTGCCATTTGTGCGATCAGATAAATACGTCTCTTTAGTACGGATATTCCTTCCAATAGAATATTCAGTAAACGACGACAAACTCCTGGCATATAAATGTTGTATACTGGAACGCCGTTCAGTGGTTTGTACGGATCTCCTGTTACCGCCTCCAATTGAGATTTTAATTGGTCCTTCTGTGTGACCTCTGAGACTTCCTGTGGAGTATCCAATGCACAATTTTGAATATTAACCAGATTGGATGACCCCTCAACGCGTTCTGTGCACTGATTGTCATTCATTCGGTGATTCGGGTCTGACGAAGCTGATGCCAAATCTTGAAAGCCACTCTACACTGGTGTCCAATTCGGGAGCGCTGTCTATCAGTTAAACGCCCATCAATAACGAAGCGTGTTGAATTAGATCTTCACTCGTACATCGGAGTATCGGATTTGGACGGTTGCTGTGTGTCCTTTGATAATTGAGGTGGCAGCTAGCCAGGCCTTCTTTAGGATGTATCTTTAAAACTTCCCCAACCGGACCATACTTTACAAGATTTGACAAACCACCTTCTATGTAGCTGCCTAAATCATCTACTCGAAAATATCTGTTGTACTCAGCTTTAACCGGCAGGTAATCAATACAACCAACAATTTTCCATACACGAGCTAAGGTATGAATCAGGTATTTATTCCCCGAACCGAGCAAGTCCATCTTCTAGGTCTCGGTTGATACTTGCAACTCAGTCAATTGGGTGTTCAAGGACCGTAGGTTACTTGAAGCTCGATGATCGTCGTATCTACAAAATAAGAACAGAACACCAATAAAACCCCAATTAAACGACAACCAAACACCAAGTGCACAAAACAAAACTAATATCTCCATTCTCATCACATTTCCACCAACAAAAGGAATGACATGAACAGAAAAGGAAAGGATATCAGTGCCTTTTCGTTGGTGTTTGGCGCCCTGGTGCAGATTTTCAGTGGCGCCCCTTAAATTTTGTAAAGAATTGTTGTGAGGGAGAAGGAAAATCTCTAATGAGAAACTGATCAGGAGTGAAACGAACAGATATTATATCCAGCAAAAAATATTGACGATATTTGTGAGAATGTCATTTTTTGCAGTGGTTGCTTTCTACTCCATTGAAAATTCGATCTTAGTAAAAATTGTTTGCAGTCGTCATGTAAACTAGCCTTTATTCGCTCAGTTGAAACAGGCTCAAGACCAAAATAAAACGGCGATAAAACACTGTCGGTTTGGTTGATACAGTGTTTTGAATTTGTTGGAGTTCAAGTTTTTGTTTTCCGTGTATTCGAAAACATGAACAAAACAAAAACTTACTTGTCTGTTTGGTAGAAAACCGGCAATAGAATAGCGTATCGCCGTTGCTAAAAGAAGAAGGTGTCAATAGAATTTAAGAAATAATTTCAGAATGCCTGAGTACTCCAATGAAGAATATGGGGACATTATGTTCATTTGTGGAGACCCATGTGCGAAATGCCGGAGTCCAACGGAGTTGTGCACACAGCCCAGAATTGGCATCGTATTGTCCGCCAAGACTTGTGTATCGGTATTCTTTTGGTACTTTTGAAACTACCAGACCAATGTCGGGCCAAGAATTGGCTAATTATTGATGTTCGAGCACTTTCGGCATTGGCTCTACCGTCGGCTCTGTATTGGGCACATATTGGCAAAAATATTTTTTGTTTCTCAAAATCAATTTTGATTCGGCTAGTGGGTAGCGTAGTGGATTTATGTGCGACGTGATTACGGTTCGAATCCAAAAGTGTGCAAGGTGTAAGAAAAACCAATTCGCATTTTAAAAAAATTATAATAAATATTTACAGGAAACTTACTGACGCCCCTGCATCGGGCCAGAGTTTCACTAGGATCGGTGTGATCAAATCGACATTGACTCGGCAGTGATTTGGTCTAAGGGCACATACTGGACCCGAATCATTTGCCAGTACTGGCAACTCTGGCACCAGTACTAAGCCTGTGCTGTGCCGTTCTGCTTTACGTCCATGGGGAGTGTCACGGAAATGCACGAGCCGCGCGTTTGAGCACTGAATTTCCAAAGCGCGCCAGGGCTCCTTCGGCGTTTTTTGTACGTTGGCGTCTTCGGTGCCTTTGGTACTTTGGCGCCCTGGTGCGCCGCACCACTTGCACCACCGCTAGAAAAGGCTCTGGATATATCAATTAATCCATAGGTGTTCGGTGAAAATTGATATTCGGTATTACATCACTTCCTGTTATCCGTCTCTCTTTGAAGAACTCGTCTTCCTTTATTTCGCCTGTTGCTAAGACTCGAAATTAATCTTTGTGAAAACTACAAACAACATTCTACAAACAACATTCAACATCTAACATGGAGCCATGAAAGAAACAAAATATATATCAGGAAATTAAATGTAATTCCCTTTACGCGAACAGAAAACAACCATAACTTAATTGGCGGGAAAGATATGATGAGGGTTTATAAATAAATTTTTTCGTGCTCAAACTAACAGTCTATAATAGCCCTAAGTTTCCAATGAACTTCCTAACTAAAATAATATAAGAGAGATATCTCTAAAATAGCGACACAATAATTTGTAACTATTGTAATGACTCGAATTGCTGGGGTATGCTCATTGGGCGCGCGTTACAAAACATTTAATTAATTAATTTTAATTACTTCAAGTTATTTATTATATTAAGGTTTTAATTCAGTATGTAATTCAAGTTAGTATTATGTATTCTTTGTTTAATACGCTTCGGTTTCCTCGGTCCTACAGCGTCTCTGACCTCGTTATCCTCTCGTTGCTGCTCGGCTCGGTACTTCTCGGGTGCCTTGCGTTGTTCAGCGTGTTCGTTGCTCGGTGCGTTGCTCTATTCGTTGCGTTGCTCTGTGCGTAGCATCGCTCTGGGTATCGTTGCTCTGTGCGTTGCGTTGCTCTGTGCGCGCGTTGCTCGGTGCGTTGCTTTAAGCGTTGTGTTGCTCTGTGCGTTGCGTTGCTCTGTGGGTTGCTTCATTCGTTGCGTTGCTCTGTGCGTAGCATCGCTCTGGGTATCGTTGCTCTGTGCGTTGCGTTGCTTTGTGCGCGCGTTGCTCGGTGCGTTGCTTTATTCGTTGTGTTACTCTGCGCTTTGCGTTACTTGGTGTCTCGTTGCGTTGCGTTGCCTTGTGCGTTGCGTTGCTCTGGGTGTTGCGTTGCTCTGTACCAGGGTTGCTTCGCTCTGTTGCGTCGTTCGGGGCGTTGCGTTGCTCTGTGCAAGGTGTCGCTCGGTGTGTCGTAGCTCTGTGCGTTGCGTTGCGTTACGCGGTGTGCCGTAGCTCTGTGCGTTGTGTAGCTCCGTGCGTTGCGTCCTCTTCGTCGTAACTTCTTCCGGGTCCTGCTGCGTCGTCTGGTTCTCCGTGTTGGCCGCCTCTTGCTCGTCCTAGCTCCTCGTAGCTCTGCTCCGTGGTCCTCGTCTTCGTCTCGGCTGGGAACCACGTAGACTGCTTGGCTGTTTTCAAGTTTAAGCGAACTCACAAAAGCCACAGACCTTAAATTGGAGTTAGCATGGGCAGTAAATAGCCGGTGCTTCAGTCTTTCGATTTACTTCGAGATAGAGTTTTGGCGAACTCACAAGAGCCACAGACCCGTAACACGATTCGAATTCCTCGAATACAACGTCAGATTGCCTTGGGAGAAGTGTAGGTTACTCCGCGTCCAGCTACTGAGCGTTGCCGACTGCTTGCCTTCTGGTCGATAGTTTTGGCCTATATACTGGCCAGAACATGCGCTGGCTCCGAATTATATCGTATATGCAAAAAAATATATGAAGTTCATATAACACCCCGCTTTTCCGGTATTTCGGTCCTGTATCACGGTCGTTGTTGTAAGCGGAAATTTACCCTAAGATTTCAGTCCTTACACTTCCCTCCTACTTGGAAGTAGAAAGGCTCGGCGTTCCAGGTATGCTTGCGGCCTCGTCCGTGGTGTGGTACGCCTTCAGCTCGCTAATGTGAGCAGTCCGGGTGCTAGCGTCGTCCTCTTTCTGTGCCTGCACAATCACGGGTGAGATGTAATTTATAACCTTGTACGGGCGATCGAACTTCGGGGCCAGTTTTGCGGTGAAACCATCGATAGCTTTTGAGAGAGGGTGCGGCTTTATTAGGACTTGTTGTCCTATCGCGGGGGTCCATTGACGTCTTCTCAGGTTGTAGTGTCGTCCTTGGTCCTGGGCTGCTCGTTCTTGGTTTCGGCGTACGATTTTAAAAACCTTCTGCAACCTCGAGTCCTTTTCGACTGGTGTCTGTGGTGGGTTACAGGTTCCAAAGGTCTGTTCGTCGTACACGGTTCGGGGTAAACGGAGCTCTCGTCCTTGCGTCAGGAATACTGGGCTGTACCCGGTGGTTTCGGAGATGGCGGAGCTTATGGCCAAGGAGATTTCTGGAAGCAGTTCATCCCAAGAGTTATGCTTCTCGCCGGTCAGCTGCGCTATGATCGTCTTTATGGTTCGATTGGCTCGTTCCGTGGGGTTCTCTTGGGGGGTATACGGGGCTGTGAACTGGTGTCTGACCCCCATCTCTTGCAAGAACCTCTGGAATGTCCTGCTGGTGAACTGGGTTCCATTGTCGGAGACCAGAACTTTTGGGACCCCAAATTTGGCTAAGATGTGTTCTCGGAAAGCCTTCGTTACTCCCTCGCTTGTCGCCTTTCTTAGGGGAACTAATTCCGTCCATTTTGAAAACTTGTCAAAAAAGACCAGAAGCGCGGTAATGGTCCTACGAAGTCGGTACATAGGATTGTCCACGGTTCTTCCGCGATCTGGGTGAGCATTTTTCCGGCTACTTTCTGTTGACTCTGCTTATATCTTTGACATGACTCGCACGCTTGGACGTATTGGCTGATTTCTCTGAACATTCCGGGCCAGTAATAATGGTTTGCGATGCGGCCGATGGTTTTCCGGATGCCGAGATGACCAGCGCAGGGACTATCATGATTTTCCCCCAGTATTCGACTTCGCAATGTTGTGGGGACGCAGAGCTTCCAGGGTGCACAGTCCTCGTCGTTTGACTGATGCGGGATATGCCGATACATCCTTCCATCCTCGATGACATAGTCGGGGTATTTGTCTGGATTATTTTTGATTTCCGCTATTCTTTTGTTTAGCCATCTACAATTTGGTTCGTTAGGCGTCTCGCTAGTAATTTTGTAGAGCGTGTCGGTCGGTTGTCGTGAGAGTGCATCAGCGACTACGTTTAGCTTTCCGCGGCGATATTGGACGTCGAAGGTATATTGTTGGAGTTCCAACGCCCACCTCGCAATACGTCCCGAGGGGACTGTGACTGATATCCTTCTAAGTAGGGTCGCATCTTACGAATTCCCCAGACGATGGCTAAGCACTCCTTCTCCATCGGCGAGTAGTTTCGTTCCGCCGGGTTCAAATGGCGGCTGGCGTAGGTGATCACGTGCTCCTTAACATCGATCTCCTGGGTTAGTACTCCTCCCAATCCATAATCGCTAGCGTCCGTTTGTAGTGTGAACTTCCGATTGAAGTCTGGGCAAGCTAATACTGGGGCATCGCAGAGCTTTTGTTTCTGTGTGTCAAACGCGTCCTGTTTGATTTGCCACTTCCAATGTTTCCCCTTTTTAGGAGGGTGGTAAGAGGGTGCACTAAAGTAGCGAATTCGGGTACGAAACGGCGGTACCAAGATGCAACTCCGAGGCTGCTACGCAATTCTCAGATGTTCGTCGGTGGTTGTAGCGCTTTGATTGCGGTTATCTTATCTGGGTCGGTGTGGATTCCTTGTTCGCTCACGATGTGTCCCAGGTACTTCGTCTCCTTAAAAAATCTGCATTTTTCGACGTTTATCTTCAGATTGGCAGTTCTCAATCGCCGGAATACCTCGCGTAAGTTCTTCAGGTGTTCTTCGAACGAAGCTCCCGTGACGATGATGTCGTCTAGGTATGCGAAAGCATATGGTTCCATCTATGGGCCAATTACTTGGTCCAAAGCCCTCTGGAAGGTGGCAGGCGCCGAGTGTAAACCGACGGGCATGACTCGCCATTGAAATAGCCCGCGGCCAGGTATGGTAAGCGCTGTATATTGTTTACTACCCTCGTCCATGGGGATTTGCCAGTATCTGTTTTTTAAATCCAAGCTACTGATATATTTGGCGTTTCGTAGACGATCCAAGATGTATTGTATTCGTGGTATTGGATAAGCGTCTGGTGTGGAGCGAGCGTTGAGTTGTCGAAAGTTAAGGCAGAGTTTCCAGCTACCGTTCTTCTTCTGAACGAAGACCACCGAGGCTATGCGATGGTTCGATACACCCTTTGTTGAGTAATTCATCCACTTCGGTATTAATGATGGCCTGGGTGATGGGATTGCTTGTGGTGTACCGGTGTTTCAAAGGTCGGTCATCCTGCATGATAATCTTGTGCTTGGTGATGTTCGAGGTTCCGCTAAGTTGCTCGAATGCGGCCAATTCCTGGTTCAAGAATGTGTTGATGCTATCCAGCCGCTCTGTCATCTCATCCTGTATCACGGTACATGTACTAATGTTGGTTTGTTTTGGAGCGACGTCTCTGCTTCGTAGCGTGACGGTATGGCCCCCACAACTGAGCGTTGTCCCGATGTGATGTAGGAAATCCATCCCGAGTATTATATCTTCGACAGGCCCGTGCGCACGGGGGGTTTTGAGGTTCAAACCCCCCCCCCCCCCCCTCCCCTCCTTGGCCTATTTTCATAGGGAAGTGAGGACCTTTTTTTTTTGGGTCATCACATTTAGTATGTGGGAACTTCATAAAAACCCCATAAAAAATCATAAAAACCCCATAAAAAATCATAAAAACCCCAAGCTAGTGCTTTGTCCCGGAGTAGTTCCGGCATTGTCCTTGGTAAACAATCCTTCGGGATACCATAAACCTCGGCTAATTCCTCGGCTCGTTCGAGGAAGTTCAGTGGCTCTTTTCCACCGTCATATTTGAGCGACCACTTTCGGATCTGGTCGGCGATGGCAGCATACGTCCGGGACGCAATCCGGTTTGCGCCAGAGGCGGTGGTAGTGGGTCCCTCTTCCTCCTGCTGTTTCGTCTGTGTCTCTTCCTCCGTGGCCTCTTCGTCCTGATTTCCTTCCTCGGGTATACCTGGTAGCTTCTGTGTCCCGCCCTTGTCGTGTTGTAGTTCAAGTTCCTTAAGTCTTTGCTCGTGTTAAATGCCTCCCTTGCCTTTGATCCACAAGGCGAAGCGTTTCCGTAGTTCGTCTACGGTTCCGGTACCATCCAAGTCGAACTCCTCCATGCAGCTGAGAAGATCCTCTTTCCGCAGCCCGTAAATTCAGTTGGTCCTCACCATGTTTGTGTCTTCCGTTAGTTCACTGATTGACTCTTGCTTCTTTCACTGTTCGTGCACTGATTGTTTCTTGTCTTTGATTTTTTCACTGTTCTTTCGCTGATTGTTCACTGCCTGTTTTCTTTGTCTTTATTTGTTATTCCACTGTTGATTTACCGTTTGGCTGATAATTTAAATAGTTAGTTCACGGTGTTTTCACTGTTCACTGTACTGTCGCTGCACTGCCCGTTTCCTAGTTTGTGGTTTGAAGAAGTCCTTGTCCATCCTACTGTTTTGTTCACTGCCAGTTTTCCTTGGTTTCCTTTTATTTGTGAAGTCCCGGCTCGGGCGCCATTGTAACGACTCGAATTGCTGGGGTAGGCTCATCGGGCGCCAGGGGTTCGTTACAAAACATTTAATTAATTAATTTTAATTACTTCAAGTTATTTATTATATTAAGGTTTTAATTCAGTATGTAATTCAAGTTAGTATTATGTATTCTTTGTTTAATACGCTTCGGTTTCCTCGGTCCTACAGCGTCTCTGACCTCGTTATCCTCTCGTTGCTGCTCGGCTCGGTACTTCTCGGGTGCCTTGCGTTGTTCAGCGTGTTCGTTGCTCGGTGCGTTGCTCTATTCGTTGCGGTGCTCTGTGCGTAGCATCGCTCTGGGTATCGTTGCTCTGTGCGTTGCGTTGCTCTGTGCGCGCGTTGCTCGGTGCGTTGCTTTATTCGTTGTGTTGCTCTGTGCGTTGCGTTGCGTTGCTGTTTTTTTTTTTTTTTTTTTTTTTTTTTTTTTTTTCTAACGAGGCGGGAAGCGTTGAAAGCCTAAGTCAGTGCGGGACTTTAACCCGCTAAACCCTCCTCACTCGTACGGGTGGATCCTCCCGGAACCACCGTCAGGTATTGCGTCGGGAGGCCGTCATAGCAATACTGCTAAAATCGTCAGTTATTGTCTGAATAGTTTAGTCAGTCGTCTCCTGTGGTACGTCGCGTTGGATGTTTCTTAATCGTTCAAAGCGGCGAAGTGTCGACATAATTCGCGCTGCTGCAGACTGGAAAGCTTGCCATTTGTAGGCTGTGTCACAAATGTGTCTTACAAAGTTTTCTGCGGTCGGGGCTTCTCCGAAAGCCTCCGCAATCTCGGCTCGGTCGGTGTCAAAGCGCGGGCAGTGCAGTAAGATATGTCGCGCGTCCTCGATCTCGTGCGGACAGTTGGGACAGAACGGGTCTTCCTCATGCTTGAAGCGATGAAGATACTGCTTAAAACAGCCGTATCCGCTCAACAGCTGGGTCACATAAAAATCAACTTCTCCGTGCTTGCGGCTTATCCAGCTATCTATGTTTGAAATCAATGCAAATGTCCATCTTCCTTTGTTCGCGCTGTCCTTGCCATTCCTGAATGCTGCGCAGTCGCTCGTGCACTTTCGATGCATGATCTCCTGCTACGTAGAGTCGCTGAAGTTCAGACGCTAGTATGTCAATTGGCAACATTGCCGATATTACCCCGATTGCATCATCGGACACTGTTCGAAAAGCACTAGCAACCCTCAGTGCGCTAAGACGTTAGATAGATCGGATTCCGGCTGTATACGATTTCTTCTTCGTCGCATCCGCCCAAATCGGTGCAGCGTATAGCATTACTCCGTTGCTAGTAGTTTTCGTCTGCTGGAGCGTGGACCCCCAGTGTTTGACATGATGCGTGAGAGCGCACCATTTATCTTTGAGGCTTTTTCGCTGATCGCCAGGAGATGATCCTTGAAAGACATTCGAGTGTCGATTAACACTCCAAGATATCGCAGATTCGGCTGCGAGATGATCTCGTGCATTCCAGCTCTGAATGTGAACGTTTCGCGTACTTTCCGAGAGCTCAAAAGAACCGCTTCCGTTTTATGCGAAGCCAACTCCAAGTCCGCACTACTCAACCACCGCATAATTCTGTCGATCGCATCACTACACAGAGCTTCCAAGGTGTGGATATGTTTCGCTACTACCACAAGTGCGATATCATCCGCATAGCCAACTAGTGTGGTGTCCGTTGGGAGCTCGATGCAAAAAACGTCATTATACATGATGTTCCATAAAGTGGGGCCAAGCACTGAGCCCTGAGGGACTCCTCGTGAGACGTCGTAGCGCTTGACACCGTCTTTGGTGTCATACAAAAGAACTCTTTCTTCGAAGTAGTTAGCTATGATTCGCTGTAGATATCCCGGTACGTTGAAACTATTTACTGCTTGCATTATTCGCACCCAGCTCGCTGAATTGAAGGCATTCTTAACGTCAAGTGTTACCACTGCGCAGTACTTTTTGTCGCCGTTCTTCCATCTTTCTCCGGATGTTGCTTCACGCGCAATTCTCATAACGGCATTAATGGCGTCGATGGTGGATCTCCCTCGACGGAATCCAAATTAATGCTCGGATAGACCTCCAGGTCTCTCGAGTAACTCCTGCAGTCGGTTGGTGACAATGCTCTCCAGTACTTTTCCCAATGAGTCCAGCATAAATAAAATGATATGATATTGCGTTGCTCTGTGGGTTGCTTCATTCGTTGCGTTGCTCTGTGCGTAGCATCGCTCTGGGTATCGTTGCTCTGTGCGTTGCGTTGCTTTGTGCGCGCGTTGCTCGGTGCGTTGCTTTATTCGTTGTGTTACTCTGCGCGTTGCGTTACTTGGTGTCTCGTTGCGTTGCGTTGCTCTGGGTGTTGCGTTGCTCTGTACCAGGGTTGCTTCGCTCTGTTGCGTCGTTCGGGGCGTTGCGTTGCTCTGTGCAAGGTGTCGCTCGGTGTGTCGTAGCTCTGTGCGTTGCGTTGCGTTACGCGGTGTGCCGTAGCTCTGTGCGTTGTGTAGCTCCGTGCGTTGCGTCCTCTTCGTCGTAACTTCTTCCGGGTCCTGCTGCGTCGTCTGGTTCTCTGTGTTGGCCGCCTATTGCTCGTCCTAGCTCCTCGTAGCTGTGCTCCGTGGTCCTCGTCTTCGTCTCGGGTGGTCCTAGCATTGGCTTCCGTGGGAACCACGTAGACTGCTTGGCTGTTTCCAAGTTTAAGCGAACTCACAAGAGCCACAGACCTTAAATTGGAGTTTTATAGTATTATATCTTCGACAGGCCCGTGCGCACGGGGGGTTTTGAGGTTCAAACCCCCCCCCCCCCCCCCCCCCTCCCCTCCTTGGCCTATTTTCATAGGGAAGTGAGGACCTTTTTTTTTTGGGTCATCACATTTAGTATGTGGGAACTTCATAAAAACCCCATAAAAAATCATAAAAACCCCATAAAAAATCATAAAAACCCCAAGCTAGTGCTTTGTCCCGGAGTAGTTCCGGCATTGTCCTTGGTAAACAATCCTTCGGGATACCATAAACCTCGGCTAATTCCTCGGCTCGTTCGAGGAAGTTCAGTGGCTCTTTTCCACCGTCATATTTGAGCGACCACTTTCGGATCTGGTCGGCGATGGCAGCATACGTCCGGGACGCAATCCGGTTTGCGCCAGAGGCGGTGGTAGTGGGTCCCTCTTCCTCCTGCTGTTTCGTCTGTGTCTCTTCCTCCGTGGCCTCTTCGTCCTGATTTCCTTCCTCGGGTATACCTGGTAGCTTCTGTGTCCCGCCCTTGTCGTGTTGTAGTTCAAGTTCCTTAAGTCTTTGCTCGTGTTAAATGCCTCCCTTGCCTTTGATCCACAAGGCGAAGCGTTTCCGTAGTTCGTCTACGGTTCCGGTACCATCCAAGTCGAACTCCTCCATGCAGCTGAGAAGATCCTCTTTCCGCAGCCCGTAAATTCAGTTGGTCCTCACCATGTTTGTGTCTTCCGTTAGTTCACTGATTGACTCTTGCTTCTTTCACTGTTCGTGCACTGATTGTTTCTTGTCTTTGATTTTTTCACTGTTCTTTCGCTGATTGTTCACTGCCTGTTTTCTTTGTCTTTATTTGTTATTCCACTGTTGATTTACCGTTTGGCTGATAATTTAAATAGTTAGTTCACGGTGTTTTCACTGTTCACTGTACTGTCGCTGCACTGCCCGTTTCCTAGTTTGTGGTTTGAAGAAGTCCTTGTCCATCCTACTGTTTTGTTCACTGCCAGTTTTCCTTGGTTTCCTTTTATTTGTGAAGTCCCGGCTCGGGCGCCATTGTAACGACTCGAATTGCTGGGGTAGGCTCATCGGGCGCCAGGGGTTCGTTACAAAACATTTAATTAATTAATTTTAATTACTTCAAGTTATTTATTATATTAAGGTTTTAATTCAGTATGTAATTCAAGTTAGTATTATGTATTCTTTGTTTAATACGCTTCGGTTTCCTCGGTCCTACAGCGTCTCTGACCTCGTTATCCTCTCGTTGCTGCTCGGCTCGGTACTTCTCGGGTGCCTTGCGTTGTTCAGCGTGTTCGTTGCTCGGTGCGTTGCTCTATTCGTTGCGGTGCTCTGTGCGTAGCATCGCTCTGGGTATCGTTGCTCTGTGCGTTGCGTTGCTCTGTGCGCGCGTTGCTCGGTGCGTTGCTTTATTCGTTGTGTTGCTCTGTGCGTTGCGTTGCGTTGCTGTTTTTTTTTTTTTTTTTTTTTTTTTTTTCTAACGAGGCGGGAAGCGTTGAAAGCCTAAGTCAGTGCGGGACTTTAACCCGCTAAACCCTCCTCACTCGTACGGGTGGATCCTCCCGGAACCACCGTCAGGTATTGCGTCGGGAGGCCGTCATAGCAATACTGCTAAAATCGTCAGTTATTGTCTGAATAGTTTAGTCAGTCGTCTCCTGTGGTACGTCGCGTTGGATGTTTCTTAATCGTTCAAAGCGGCGAAGTGTCGACATAATTCGCGCTGCTGCAGACTGGAAAGCTTGCCATTTGTAGGCTGTGTCACAAATGTGTCTTACAAAGTTTTCTGCGGTCGGGGCTTCTCCGAAAGCCTCCGCAATCTCGGCTCGGTCGGTGTCAAAGCGCGGGCAGTGCAGTAAGATATGTCGCGCGTCCTCGATCTCGTGCGGACAGTTGGGACAGAACGGGTCTTCCTCATGCTTGAAGCGATGAAGATACTGCTTAAAACAGCCGTATCCGCTCAACAGCTGGGTCACATAAAAATCAACTTCTCCGTGCTTGCGGCTTATCCAGCTATCTATGTTTGAAATCAATGCAAATGTCCATCTTCCTTTGTTCGCGCTGTCCTTGCCATTCCTGAATGCTGCGCAGTCGCTCGTGCACTTTCGATGCATGATCTCCTGCTACGTAGAGTCGCTGAAGTTCAGACGCTAGTATGTCAATTGGCAACATTGCCGATATTACCCCGATTGCATCATCGGACACTGTTCGAAAAGCACTAGCAACCCTCAGTGCGCTAAGACGTTAGATAGATCGGATTCCGGCTGTATACGATTTCTTCTTCGTCGCATCCGCCCAAATCGGTGCAGCGTATAGCATTACTCCGTTGCTAGTAGTTTTCGTCTGCTGGAGCGTGGACCCCCAGTGTTTGACATGATGCGTGAGAGCGCACCATTTATCTTTGAGGCTTTTTCGCTGATCGCCAGGAGATGATCCTTGAAAGACATTCGAGTGTCGATTAACACTCCAAGATATCGCAGATTCGGCTGCGAGATGATCTCGTGCATTCCAGCTCTGAATGTGAACGTTTCGCGTACTTTCCGAGAGCTCAAAAGAACCGCTTCCGTTTTATGCGAAGCCAACTCCAAGTCCGCACTACTCAACCACCGCATAATTCTGTCGATCGCATCACTACACAGAGCTTCCAAGGTGTGGATATGTTTCGCTACTACCACAAGTGCGATATCATCCGCATAGCCAACTAGTGTGGTGTCCGTTGGGAGCTCGATGCAAAAAACGTCATTATACATGATGTTCCATAAAGTGGGGCCAAGCACTGAGCCCTGAGGGACTCCTCGTGAGACGTCGTAGCGCTTGACACCGTCTTTGGTGTCATACAAAAGAACTCTTTCTTCGAAGTAGTTAGCTATGATTCGCTGTAGATATCCCGGTACGTTGAAACTATTTACTGCTTGCATTATTCGCACCCAGCTCGCTGAATTGAAGGCATTCTTAACGTCAAGTGTTACCACTGCGCAGTACTTTTTGTCGCCGTTCTTCCATCTTTCTCCGGATGTTGCTTCACGCGCAATTCTCATAACGGCATTAATGGCGTCGATGGTGGATCTCCCTCGACGGAATCCAAATTAATGCTCGGATAGACCTCCAGGTCTCTCGAGTAACTCCTGCAGTCGGTTGGTGACAATGCTCTCCAGTACTTTTCCCAATGAGTCCAGCATAAATAAAATGATATGATATTGCGTTGCTCTGTGGGTTGCTTCATTCGTTGCGTTGCTCTGTGCGTAGCATCGCTCTGGGTATCGTTGCTCTGTGCGTTGCGTTGCTTTGTGCGCGCGTTGCTCGGTGCGTTGCTTTATTCGTTGTGTTACTCTGCGCGTTGCGTTACTTGGTGTCTCGTTGCGTTGCGTTGCTCTGGGTGTTGCGTTGCTCTGTACCAGGGTTGCTTCGCTCTGTTGCGTCGTTCGGGGCGTTGCGTTGCTCTGTGCAAGGTGTCGCTCGGTGTGTCGTAGCTCTGTGCGTTGCGTTGCGTTACGCGGTGTGCCGTAGCTCTGTGCGTTGTGTAGCTCCGTGCGTTGCGTCCTCTTCGTCGTAACTTCTTCCGGGTCCTGCTGCGTCGTCTGGTTCTCTGTGTTGGCCGCCTATTGCTCGTCCTAGCTCCTCGTAGCTGTGCTCCGTGGTCCTCGTCTTCGTCTCGGGTGGTCCTAGCATTGGCTTCCGTGGGAACCACGTAGACTGCTTGGCTGTTTCCAAGTTTAAGCGAACTCACAAGAGCCACAGACCTTAAATTGGAGTTAGCATGGGCAGTAAATAGCCGCTGCTTCAGTCTTTCGATTTACTTCGAGATAGTGTTTTGGCGAACTCACAGAAATTCATGTGCATATATCTGCATGCAGCGCGTCAAAACTGATTTAGAACGCATGTGTTTAAGTGCGACGAAACACACGCTCGCACTGCATGCAGCGGAGCGCTGCATGATGTCTCTACTTCAACTTTTGCTGTGCAGCGTCAGTGGTACCACAACTTGAAGTTGAAATTTGCCAACACAGAGAAATAAAAAAGTGTTTTAAATTACATTTAAGTATTCAATAGTAGGCAGCGTACAATAGATAATATCACATTATTGATAAAATCAAACTTCACTAATATCATTTTATGAAACTATAACTGAAACTGAAACTCACAACCTATCGGGAAATGCGGTGATTTGTGACAAATACGACCAAGAGATCTGTCAAAAATTCTGCACATCTGTTTCACATGCAGTGATGCCTGCATTGCTGCGTGCATACATTCTGCACATGTATTTCAGGCAACAACGTCAGATTGCCTTGGGAGAAGTGTAGGTTACTCCGCGTCCAGCTACTGAGCGTTGCCGACTGCTTGCCTTCTGGTCAATAGTTTTGGCCTATATACTGGCCAGAACATGCGCTGGCTGCGAATTATATCGTATATGCAAAAAAATATATGAAGTTCATATTACACCCCGCTTTTCCGGTATTTCGGTCCTGTATCATGGTTGTTGTTGTAAGCGGAAATTTACCCTAAGATTTCCGTCCTTACACTACGTAGGTTGCCTTTTATATTTCGGGATTAGAGAAGAAAAACAAATATTAATCATCGAAAACCACTTTATTGTTTTTCAAAATATTCCCCATGAAAATCTATACACTTTTGCATGCGTTTGAACCAATTGTCGAAGCACTTTTGCCACTCTGATTGAGGTATCTCCAAAACATGCATTCTGAATGCGGCAACCGCTTCTTCAGGTGTCGAAAAACGTTGACCTCTCAGTTTGTTTTTTACGTACGGGAATAAAAAGAAGTCATTCGGTGCCAAGTCAGGACTATACGGTGGATGACTCATCAAATCGATGTTTTTGAGCATTTCTTTGGACCAATTGACACGAGCATCTTTTTGAGCTTTTGTCAAATTATGCGGGATCCAACGCGAACAAATTTTTTTGACAATCAAATGATCATGCAATATTGAATGTATGCTGGTCCCACTAATGCCTAAGGTTGTCTCAACTCACGATAGGTCAAATGACTATCTTCCAATATCAGTTTGCGCACAGCATCAATGGTTTCCGGAACAACAACTGATTTTGGACGACCTTCACGAAATTCGTCTTGAAGTGAACTACGACCACGATTGAATTCATCATCGATAAACACTGGTCCTTGATGGAGCTTCATCGCCCAAAATTGAATTAAGTTCATCTATACACTGTTGCTGAGTTAATCCACGTCGAAAGTTGTAAAAAATAATCGCACGAAAATGTTCACGATTTAATTCCATTTTTGAGCTGAGATAAATCTTTTAACTTACTGCAAACAACACAAATAGCGCTCGTACGTTCTGAGTACGTATAACCTCAAAAATGTCCAACTTTACGATAGAGCTGTCAGTTACCAGATTGCACCACCAGGGTTGCAAAATCCCGAAACATAAAAGGCAGCCTACGTATCATATTAGATAAGGTTATTAAATAACTGGAACGCAATAATTTATCCCTATTACTTGAAATCATGATTAAAATCACAACTTCTCTGCACGATTTTACAAATCCAACAGATGGCCATTACTTGCTAGTATGCCTACTAGTTCCGCAATGGTCCGACGCTATCAACCTTCAGTTATGCGTGTCTTATCCATCTCCATACCTGAAGTGACCGTCAAATCGACAACCGACTCAGCAACTAGTGTACTTCAGTGACTACAAGCTCCCGATCAAAATGTGGGTGTACGGAGGAGGTTTGTATCGACCAAGATTATGCTTTTGCCTGGACACGCTTAGCGGAATTCGCAAGTCTAAGCAGTCAGGGAAGGCAGGGCGGAACTTGCACATATGTGCTCAAGTTTACCAAGGCTAATCAATCCCCTGAATATTCAGTCCAGCTCACTTCCAGCGCCAGACACAAAATCGAGATCGCCCCCAAGCTGATTCGATCCCGCACCCGGATCAACGGTAACAACCGATGATACGCAGACATGCTAACCGAATCCCGTTCTTCATCTGCCCCGGTTGTCTCTAGAGGATGAGCCATGAGAGTCCGTGATCCACAGGAACTCCTTTCATTGCATATGCATCGCCGGCTTAGCATCTAACTCCTGTGCTGGGAAAGGAAACACATAAATCTACATATTTACAAAATGTTGCCTTATTAAGCCGAAAAGGCTGAAATTGAGACTAATTTCCGAATACAACGATTTCTAAGGACTTTACCTCTTTGCTGGAAAACAATTGAATACTACGGTTATATCAGACTGATATAACAAACGTCTAAGTCGGGCTGTAGCAAATTCTGTACATCCTTAATCCGTGCAGGAATTTTGTACTGATGAATGGTATTCATCAGCCAGAGTTGCCTGCCCGTTGGGCGCCATATTGGAGCTGATGACTGAGACCAATCTTTGGTCTCTTTCAATTACGTAGGTGCAATATAGCTTTACCGCTCTTTTGTCTGTTTTGTCTGTTTTGGTTGTTTTTATGCTTATTTCGTGTATTGCCATATCCCTCACCCTCACGTCATTTTCCCTAATTACTATTCCATAAATACCAAATCGTGCAAAAGAAACAGAAATGTGTGAAAGAGAAGCAGCTTCTGAATACGTGTAGATTGTACGCATATTGGTGTATTTACATCGAGAATTCGAGCTGAGTTTGGCTACTATGTAAGGATTTATACTATGCCCCAGCCGTTGTCCGTTATCTAGCCGGCATCTATCACCTAGCGGAACTTTTATCGTCGCTTTTGCGCTGCACAGTTGTTGCAATTTCGAACGCAAATTGTGTTGCCAGCGGAACTCAACAATATTTAACTCAAAAGAGTTGAAGTATTTAAAGCCCTGTGGCTCATTGAATAGGGTGTATCTTGCCTGTATTCGGGGTAGACATGTTACTGCGTTAGCTACTAGGGGGAAGATGCGTTAGAAAAACCCGTATAGCGTGTGTGTTGTCTTCTGACGCCATATAATGTGTAAACACATTGGTTTGCGCCATATAATGATGGCGTAAGGCGCCATATAATGTATGCCGCCGGTTTTTTTACGGCCCAAACTCGTTGGACGCCATATATTGTGTTTCGCCTCTCATCTTTGAGCCGCCCACCCTGGTGTATATCTATATTTCTTACCCTTAACGCATGGGCTTCGAAATCTACCCCAAAAGAAGGAAATTGACTAATGCGCTCAGCGCCATTTTTCCCAAAAGGATATTTAAGACGGAGCGCAATGATTTGCGTATCCCTCAACGTACTCTTACGTTCCCTCTCGGTCAAAATCATACAACAACATACTGCAGTCACGATCGGCTGCAAGCCAATCGTATAATACTCTAGATGATACAGAACTCCGATGGATATTGAAGTTGGAGATGAAGAAGTATTACGTGTGTGCATGTTGTATGTCCTTCATTAAGGAGTTTCACTGTTTAATTTTATATCTTGAACTGGAAAAAAATATCCTTTTTGAAGGACTTTCATATGGGAGGCGGAGCAAGGACTCACTCGATTTCTTACATATTCATCCTTTTTCTTGGAACCATTCAAAAATTAATGTGTACAAAATTTGAAATTTGTAGTTTGAAGCGTTCAAAAGCTATCGAAAAATATTGTTGAACAAGTGTCTTAAGGATTTTTTGTATGGAAGGTACCAGAAGGAGTACAAGGATTTAGCTGACTAGTAAACTCGAACTTTGTTTTTACTCAAAACCAAATTCTGTACAAAATTCTGAACTCATAGCTAAACGATTACTTGAGTTATAGTGAGTTTCGTAAATTAAGTGAAGTAATTTTTACATGATATTTGTATGGCAGCCCCTCGAAGGACTATTGGGATTTTCTTCATAATCATACAGTTAGCTCCAACTCTTGGAAAAATAAGACATACAAAATTTCAAAGTTGTAGCTTAAATACTTATAAAGGTATCGGCCTATATTCATGATCTAGTGTTTTAAGGGGCAACACCACTGTAACAGTCTAAAAAAATGCTCTTTTTCGACATTTTTTTTTAAATTAAAGGAAAGGAAATAGATAAATAATATTATGGGAACTGAATAACCATATATTTGAATATATAATAGAAAAAAAATTAGGTCAAAAATTTACAAAATGGCGGTACTAAAATCAGTCTCCCGAGGCATGTTAAATTTTAGGCACTCTGCGGCCTGCAGGTTTGCTTGCGTAAATTTGAATCTAGCATAACGAAAAAAAAGACTGAATCTTCATGAGTATAGCTAGAGAACGACGTACGGGAATTTAGAAATATTAAGTTTTGTGCGGTTGGCGAGTATTTGAATAATTTTTTTCAATTTTCGACCAAAAACAGGACAGTTTCTTTAACTTTTAGACACTAAAAATGTAATTTTCAATCAATTGAATGAAAGAAAACGTCCGCCATTAAACAACAGTGGACAGTAACTATTTTTTAAATCAACGTATCAAAAATTACGTACGTCATTCTCTTAGGAATATTATTTTGAAGATATGGTAAAAAATTCAAATGAAAAGAATGAAAATTATTCGAGATAAGTTGCAGGCCTATTTCGAAAATCGTGTTTCGAGAAAAACGCGTTCAAAGTTTTGAAATGTGTTACAGACATGAACAAGTAAACAATTCTAGTTTTAATTATTTTTTACCATCAATCTGCAACTCCAGGACCATGAAGCTGTCCTTCTAAGTTAAAATATTCCTCTTCGATCCCTTTCCTCGACGATTTAATGGTGGTGGCGCGCCTTTTTTGCAGCAACTGTCAGCAACTGATGTCGCTTAGCATCGAACTTGACACAAAAAGTGTAGCATTAGACGCTAATATCCACATCCAGAACCTTCGTAATCCGTGGTATGTTAGTCAGTCCATCATTAAAATTGCATACAGCGATATCCGTAGGATTTTTACCTTTTTGTACATGAACTGACGCTATACTAACGAAATTCTGTGTGAAAATACATCCAATGGAACAAAAAACCTTTTTAGCGATATCTATTAGTATTACCCAGAAGTTAGAAACCAACAGGTAAATCATTAGGCAGTATCTTCTCAGATGGATACCTGATGCGACACAGGTAGTCGTTTCGAAGCAACCTGACGCGCTCTCTAAAGAGCTCCAAATTCCAGGATAAAATTTATTTTCATGATTTACAATTTTTTTCCCATATTCTCCAAGGTTCAAAGAATTTTTTAAGCAAATAAAAAAAAAATAATTTTTCCAAATTTTTACAGTGGTGTTAGGTCTTAAGGATTTTTTGGTATGGAAGGTACGAGAAGGAGTTAAAGGTTTTTACTGAGTAGTAAACTTGAACTTCGTCTTCACTCGAAAGTAATTTGCATAAAATTCCGAATTCGTAGCTAAAAGATTACTTGAGTTATAGTGAGTTTCGTAAATTAAGTGAAGTAATTTTTACAGGATATTTGTATGGCAGCCCCTCGAAGGACTTTTAGGATTTTCTTCATAATCATACAGTTAGCTCCAACTCTTGAAAAAATAACACATGCGAAATTTCAAAGACCTAGGTTAAGCCCTTTCTACGGCAGTGTGGGGTGGTTCTTGTTCTACCTCAGACCATAAACCCTAGGCCTGGACAACAAAAATTTCGTGTCGGCTTACTCCAGGGTATTTAAATGGGACTATTTTCCCAATAGGTCGTGAAAGACCAAGAAGCGGTGGAGTTGCGCGACTTCGCGACTTGTCAGGGCGCTCTGGTGTTGTTGGCGCCCTGCTCTGCCCACCCTACCTCAGCCACGACTGTCCTTTAAAACATTTCGCGTCGTGGCCCCTTATTGAGGTTCGGGGCGAAGGAGCTAAAGGCTCGGGTTCATTTAAAAATGGCTCTACTAGCCTTTAATCATCCTCCAATAGCAAAAAAAAAACCATCCAAAGAAAACTGAAAAACGTAACAACAAAAGAAAATATATATATAGGCAAAAGAAATAAAAATAAAAAGACTCACCCCATTTAGGTAATTGTTCCGCTTTCAAATCTTAAATCACAATTATATTTCGGTTTCGTTATCTTTATTTTATTTATTACAGTCCTCGTCGGTCCTGTCAGTCATTTTAGTATTCATCCTTTTTTTTTTTTTTGTATTTATAATTCATCTGATTTTGTTTTACTATTCGTTTTACTATTTATTTTGCATGTATATTTAGGTTTATTTCAATTCATTGTTATTTAATGTAGGTAAATTCATTTTTTTATGTGTTTTACTCTTTCTAATTATTTCAGTTAGGTTGTTATTTTATTTTGCCTATATTTATTTATTTATTTGGTAAATTTTCATCTAGTACTTCTATTTAACTCATTTCATTCCGAGAAACGTTGTATATTTATATTTATTTATGTAAATTTTTGGTTCATTTCATATTTAATCCATTTTAATTCATCTTAATTGTGAAATTCGTAAACGCACGTATATTGACCCGAGTTAGACCGATAACGCGTTTGAAGCCACACTTTCAAAAATCTTCAACGTTTATTCTACGACATACGACAAATTCTATTTAACTCATTTCATTCCGAGAAACGTTGTATCTTAATTGTGAAATTTGTAAACGCACGTATATTGACCCGAGTTAGACCGATAACGCGTTTGAAGCCACACTTTCAAAAATCTTTAACGTTTATTCTACGACATACGACAAATTCAAGAATGAATGGAGACTCAATTTTCACTCACTTGCCTATAAGGCCATCAAAGACTGATTTTATACACTTTTGATCGCTTTTGGGTTGATGTGCGGTCCACCGTATTCAAATTCGTTGTTGCGCTGACGAGCACACAAAAAAAAGCTAACCACCATGATATCGTGAATACACTCCTTTCTTTTTCAAGATGCTGGGTGCTGTCTCGAAGTCGAGATCGTTTGACAGGAGCTCAGGGAAATTGCCTCAGTACAGCCGAACCGTTTCAGTCGATTTTCTTCTCGTGACGATCGGACGTGGGCAATAATCGCACAGCAAATTGAATTTTGAAATCGAGGGGCAAAGCTCCTCCGGTTCTGTTGTTCCTATGGCTGTGGTTGCTTGTTGGGCCCCTGAACAGACCCCGAAGATTCCGTTTACGTCCTGATCCTCGACAACGCAGACCCGAGTCTTTGAGAAACGTAAACTTTTACTGGCTGTCTCTAAAGCGGTCGCATTCATCAGCACAACTCCCAAAAACCTCTCAAGACCTCCGTTTGGCCTGAGAATTCTGTGTACGTACACGACGCCACAAGAAATAAAAAAATTAAATCACACTCTTGACGAAGTTATGACCAAAACAATTTACCCTTCTATTTTCTTTACGGTTTAATATAACAGGCTAAAACTTTTCTGACACACGGTTACGGCAATGCCTTAAGATCCAGCCGAATTACAACGTCGTTGAAGTCGCCACGTTTTCTTTTCTTTTTCTCCTATTGTGAGAGCTGCGCCGAAAATAACAAAACTTGTTTACGATGAACTCGTTCCGTTCTGCCGGCACACTCGATGCACATACTCTCGATTCTAACAATTTTAAACTTGCATAAAAACAATGAGAAAATAAATGCGCGTACTTTATAACCACCAACTTTCACCGCTTCAGCCATGCACTTCCGCCATGTGACTTTTGCCTCCGGCATTGACCGATTAGCTGTCGAACTTTCGTTCAATTTTTGTGCTGCAAGGTTGGTGTAGGTGTTGACAACTGCGTTCAATATTCGACGAATTTTCGAGTCTCGAACGCATCTGCAACACCGGAAATTTTATTTTGCGACGACTCAACAACATAGGCGGTTCGCCGCTGATCTCCCGCGGCGAACCGACTAAAGAAAGACGTCGCGCTGAGTCTCGTGCGCACGACTGAGTGCCGGGCAATAGGTGTTGTGCTCCCTCGGATCACTGCCTGAGATCCTTGGAGTGGTAAATCCCCAGACGTTTGCCGCCCAGATCCTCCAATTCGTATCGTGAGTTGCCTAGCACACGACGAATCCTGCACTTGAGGAACTTCTTCGCCAGCTTGGCGTTATAGTTCTGCGCGGCTGTGGACAAGGAAAAATTTCTTCGGAATACCTCTTGTCCTACACAAAATTGTGTTTTAGCAGCAGGCAGATTATAACGCCTGCTACTGTCCTCATGTGCGGCCCTTATTTTCGTCTGCACTAGTTGTCTCACGATAGGAATTTCCTCGCGAGGTCGAAGCTGTACATTTGACTCTCCCAACGCTCGCAAATGCCTCAGCAGTTCGTAGTCCTTCCCGTGCAACATCATGTGATTGCCAAACAAAACCTGATAAGGAGAAAATCCAGTGGCTTGGTGGAGTGAGCTACGAAGAGCACATCCAATTTTGCTTAAACTCTCATTCCATCGTGTTTGGTCATCAGTGATGAATGCTCGAATTCCGGCCAGGATGGACTGATTGACACGTTCCGAAGCATTCGCTTGCGGTGAGTAGCTCGGGGTGTACAGGTGCTTAACTCCGTATTTGTTAAGCATGGTGCTAAACACATTCGACCTAAATTGAGAGCCGTTATCGGAGAGGATCGTCTCAGGTGTTCCAAACGTATGGAAGACCTGCCCCTCCAAAAAGTTGGTGATCTCTTCAGCAGTGATCCGCCCCAAAGGATGTAACAGGGGAAATTTCGTGAAATGATCCAAGACGATCAAGATAGCGATCTTACCCCGTTTGGTTCGCGGATATGGTGCAAGTACGTCGATGTAAAGGTGTTGGAATGGCTGATCAGTCTGGAAAGGTTCTCCCATTGGCGCTCGTAGAGGTCTATTCGGGGACTTTGTTTCTTTACAAGTGTCGCACGCCAGAACGTAGGTGCGTACTTGTGTAGCCATTCCGGGCCAGTACAAAAATCGCCTGACTCGCTCTAGCGTTTTGGCATAACCACCATGGACCGTGGTGTCTGCCTCGTGCGCCTGAGCAATCGCAGCTGACGTAAGACTTGATGGAATCCACAACTTCCAGGCTCGGTCTTCAGCAATCGGGTCACCGTTGTGAGGCCCTGTGCGCTTATACACGAAACCATCCCTCACGCATACGTCATGAAACCGATCGGCGTTCGCATCGACAGTGGACACTAACTCTTTATATTCTTTGCCAGAGAATTCTGGAGAGTCCATATCCACCATCGGTGCCACGTCGATCAGCGCGTTTAATCCCTCTTCGTATACACGAGAGAGAGCGTCGGGTACAACGTTCAGGCTCCCTCGTCGGTGCTCGATTGTGAAGTCGTAACCTTGGAGTTTTAAACTCCATCTTGCCAACCGTCCTTGTAGGTCTTTCTGCGACATGAGCCATTTGAGACTTGCGTGATCCGTAATGATTTTGAACGCAGTCCCTTCTACATAGGCTCGAAATTTTTTCACGCTCAACACAGCTGCATAACACTCGAGTTCGGTTACGCTGTAGTTGCGTTGAGCGGAAGTGAGCTTCTGTGACATACACGCCACTGGAGATTCCGATCCGTCGTCGTTTTCCTGAAAGAGAACGCTACCCACCCCTTATTTACTGGCGTCGCACTGAATTACGAAAGACCTCTTAAAATCAGGATTGATTAATAAGGGGGCTTTCGTCAACAAGTCTTTCACTAATAGGAAGGAAGTTTGTGCCTCTGTAGTCCAAGCTGGTTGGACTTCTTTAGAGTGTCTGAAATTGGTGAAACAGTAGCAGCAAAGTTGGGAACGAATCGTCGATACCAGCCTGCCATACCAAGGAAGCGTCGAACTTGACGTGCGGACTTAGGCGAAGGGTAATCGACGATGGCTGAAACTTTGTTGGGATCAGTTTTCAAGCCTCCTTCTCCAACTATGTATCCGAGATGTTTCACCTCTCTCAGACAAAACTTACTCTTGTTGACGTTAATGGTCAAGCCAGCCTTTCGCAAACATTCTGCGACTTCTGCCAATAAAACCAAATGTGAATCGAAATCCTCAGAAATTAACAGCAGATCGTCCAAATATACGAATACCTGCTCCTTCAGCTCGGGTAGGATTACTTTGTCCATCAAACGACACATCCTTTGCGGCGCGTTGCATAACCCAAAAGGCATGCGAGTGTAGTGATATAGAGGCCGGCCAGGAATGGTAAAAGCTGTATACTCCCTGGATTTGTTCTCGAGAGGAATCTGCCAAAAGGCGTCTTTGAGGTCCAGGCTAGTAATAAAATTGGCTCGCGGCAAACGACTTAAGATACCATCAATGTGTGGTAATGGATATGCATCCTTCTTCGTCACACTATTGACTTTGCGCGAGTCCAAACATGACCTGACCTTGCCTGGCTTCCTCACGAGAACCACAGGCGAGCTCCATGCACTCTGGCTGGTCTCTATAATGCCAAGTGCTCTCATGCGATCGATCTCGTCATACAAGAGTTTTTGGATCGCAGGAGACACAGGATAATGTCGCTGTTTGATGGGACTTGTATTACCAACGTCTATACTGTGTTGTTCGACGTTGGTCACACCGAGTCCGTATACTTCGTATGATGGAAATTTGGACTTTACCATTTCCAACCTCTTTACATCTGTGGGCGTTAAATGGTGGGCATCCGGAGCTATCAGTTGCGACGCAGTATCGGGAGTATCGACCGCGCTGATGATGCTGGGAGCTAGCTGGAAGGTTCGCCAGAAATCTACCCCTAGGTACAATTCCTGCGATAGGCTCGGCACAATGTAGAGTGTAATTGGCTTGGTATTACCGCGAAATGTAATATCGGTATCTACCGTGCCCAATATCTTCTGTGCAGCACCATCAGCGGTCTTCACCTCTTGACAGACCGGGCGATACTTCACCTGTGCATCTTGGAGGCGTTGTAGGGAGTTTGCCCCCAGGCAACTGATGCTCGTCCGTACAGGGATACCACGGCGTACGGACGTATGTCCAACGGATTGGTAATAATGGTGGAAATTATCGTTTTCTTCTTGGTTCTCACCATCCTCCAGAATGTGCGCATGCGCAAGACAGATTTTTTTCGACTTGCTTCGTTTGCTAACTCGGATATTTCGTTCGCACGAGCGCTTGAAACAGTGTCAAAAATTCGTCTCCGCGTCTCCGCATACTCCTTCAAACGCTGATGGTATGGTTTATGAGGATCGGGAGCACTTCGTCTTGAATCACTACGTTCTGTTATTGTTACCGGCTGTAAACAATCCGGTACCTTATCCACGTCTGTTCCCTTCTGCAGAATCGTGGTAGGTTGTCTTAAACTCGTTGAAAAAATAGGTGGGGGTGATTTTACTTTACTAGGGTCTACAAAATTGGGTGTAAATATTTGGGTAGGTAAGTTGAAATTTTATTATTATTATTATTATTATTATTATGAAATAATTAGGCAGGCAGCATGCTGATATGCCTAATATCCAATGTGGTATACAAATTCACATTTTAGACTTATATATCTAGATATAATGATATGAATTATATGAAAAAAGAAAAGAAGAAAAATGTATAACGAAAATAAACAAGAAAAAGTTAAATAAAATTCAAATGTAAAATTCAATTTCAAAAGAATGTTTTGACCAAAAAAAAGAAGAAAAGTAAAAACAAAAAAAAAAAAACAAAAAAAAACTATGTTGCATTAAAGAGAGAGTTGAAGTTATCCAAACGATTTTTAAAGCTGATAGTAGTAGATGCGCCAATTACTTCACTTGGTAGGTCGTTCCACATGTCCACTACCCGATTGGGCAGAAAATCGGTTTGTAGGCAAGAATACACCTTTTGAAGAGTCTATGCCCTCCGATGACGAAACAGCTCCTTCGGACCTAGTCCAACACAATCTTATGATGAACTGGCTTCTCCAGTGAAGTTTCTTTCCAAATTTGTCATATCCTCAGGGATAGCGGTTAGTCCACAGCCGGGGACTCCGTGTTGGAGTTTCACTCCACTGACACCGGAAAGAATAACTAACTCCTAATCATAATAGCTTCTGTGGTAGCTTACCACGAAAAATCTAATAACAACAAATATTGACTATTTCTTATTTAAAATAAATTGATTTTAAGTTTAAAATAAATTGTTGGTTTTTTTGTGTTTTATCAAACGACATCTTTCGGTAACGTTCACGAACTAAATTCACAGCAGAATAAGCGCAGTGAGAAGTAAGCGAAATTTCACTCGATCTGGATACTAGGCTTTAGGCGGTGGCTGCTTCGTAATTTTGTGGAGGTGCGTGATTTTTGTATGGCCGAGTCTTAATCTTGTAATGGCTATGGAATACATACGTGGAAGATTTTTGTTGAATGTGAAGGTTTCTTTTTCCGGATTTATAATTTGTGTATAGAAGTTGGTTACGGGGGGCCAACTATTGTTTATTGTCGCCTCGAAGAAGTGGCTAATAGTTCTTTTGGCATCTGTGCTGGTGAAGCTATCAGTGGCGCTTCCGCTGCGTATTTCGCACATTGGTCGGCAAATTCGTTGCCCGGAATTCCGGCTGGTAAAATTTTCACCATGTATTGCCTCATAAAATAAGTTGTAATAAAAATTTGAAAAAAAATCCTTCTCTTAAGCACTAGATAATGTTATTTTGAAGAAGTGTGCAAAATTTGAACAAGGTCGGTTCATAACTTTTCGAGAAATCGTGTCCACCAGGGACGTTATTTGTGGAGGGGCAGGGAGGGCATTGGCCATCCCCTGAATTTTGGGTTTTCATTACATTACATACAGTGGCAGTCAAAAGTAAGTAAACAGAAGTGATATTGGAAAGAAAATGGAAAAAAATACTTTAAAATCCAAATTATTTTATTCTTCTTTTAACAATAACAATAACTAATCATATGTTCTACAAAATAAAGTCAAATTCATAAAATAAATAATAAGTAATAGTAGTTAATTATGGAGTGATAAGCGAATAATTGCAATTCGATCAGTCAAAAGTAAGTAAACATTTTGCTTAACTACCACAATGACCACCATTATCTTGGGACATTTTGGCTACTCGACTGGGCATGGAAAGAGCGTACTTCCTGCATTGTTGCTCTGAAAAAGTTGGCCAAATTTGTTCGATGCACACTTTCAATTCCGCAATGCTTCTTGTAGCTCTTTCGCTTATTTTAATTTTCAGCCAAGACCATACATTTTCAATTGGCGAAAGGTCTGGGCTCTGAGGTGGCCATGCCAGGACATTTATTTTCTCGTCCTGTAGAAAATTCTGGACAATTTTGGCTTTATGTATAGGAGCGTCATCTTGCTGAAGTTAGAAATCTTCGCCTATCAAGCGTTTGCCTTCAGGTAAAATGGCATCTTTCATTAGATTTAGGTAGACTTATGCATTTACCTTGCCTTCTAAAATAATAATTTTACCAATACCATTCGCAGAAAAACAACCCCACACCATAACCCCTCTTTCGGTACCCTTTAATGTTGGTTTTGTACACTTGTAAGAGAGCGATTCACCTTTTCTCCTCCACACGTACATTTGTCCATAGCTGTACCGCATCCTTATCATTGATTCGTCTGTCCATAAAATGGAATACCAAAAATTTTGAGGTTTTAATGCATGATCGTTATAAAAATTGATTCTTTTTATTATATTGGCTTTGCTGATGTATGGTAATTTGCGAGCAACACGTCCTCTTCTACCACTTTCTCTTAAACGTCTTCTGATCGTTTCTACAGAAGGTGTAACTTTACTTCTCGAAGCCAGTTTTGACCGAATCGCAGGAGCCGATAAAAACGGATCTGATGAAAACATGTTGACGATTCGTAAACCGACTCTCGTATCTGTGATTCTGGACGCCCTGGCCTAGAAATTTCTTCAACTCGACCAGATTCTTTGTAGGTTTTAATAACTTCGAAAATCGATGCCGGTGATTTATTAAATAATTCGCCTATTTCCCTGTATGTTTTGCCTTAGCTGTGTAATTTTATAAATGCTTGCCTTTCTCCTGTTGTTAAATGCTTGAATTTAACCATTTTTTTGATAATATTTAATAGCAATTTTATATGTTTAATACTGAAAAAAGATTTTAATAATTTTTTTAAAAAAACAAACACTTTTCTTACGTACCGACGTAATTTTTATTTTTTTTTAATTTGACTATGATGCAGACTACATTAGTGAAATTTAACGGAATCCCAAATTTTAATAATTTAGCAGAAATATAAGAAAAACTTCTTTGTTCACTTACTTTTGACTTGTCCGTTTTGACGGTAATTTCGTACTAATTGCATTATCGTTCATCCAAATAAACAAAAGCTATAAAAATCAACTCGAGTGGGCTTGTATAACTGTAGTCTTAGATTTCAAGGAATTTTTTCCCAAGAATAGTAACGGGAAATTCTAGTATTGCCAGGTTAAAGTTATATATCATGTTATATTTTGGCTGTTAACTTACTTTTGACTGCTACTGTATATAACATATAACATATGTATATTAATAAAATATAATATATCCCCCCCCCCCAGAAAAAACTGAAATGACGTCCCTGGTGTCCACCGACTTCAAAAATAGAGTTTCAGAAAAAAAACGTGATTAAAGTTTTAAGTTGAGGCTGACGTGGTTCGATGGACGGAACTTCCGAAGGCTCTATCTCTTCGAATTTTACTGGGATCGATTTAATATTTTGGGAGAATATTCTAGACATATTGTATTATTTAATAATGGAAAAAAACAAAAAACCATTTTTTTTCAAATTTTCAAACCATCCTAATCTCTTAAGGGAGGGGTCTGGCATTTAAATTTTAAATTTTTTGTTATATTTTTTTGCAAGAATGTTGTGTCAAAATTTCAAGTCGATCGGAGCAAAACTAACGGAGTTATGAGCAGTTTAGACGTGTACGTTATCATATGTGAAACCTAGTGGGCAAAACTTTAAGGGAGGAGTACGGTATTTAAATTTTTTTTTACCTATTTTTTTCAATTTTTAAATGAATGTATAACGTTGCAAGAATGGTGTGTCAAAATTTCAAGTCGATCGGAGCAAAATTAACGGATTTATGAGCAGTTTAGAGGTGTACGTTATCGAAAGTGCAAAGCTTTAAAGCGTTTTTCTGAAACTTGTCATTTTCACTCAAAATCTAATGCACCGATTCTTTTGAAATTTTTTACACTATTTCTACAAATAATTCAGCAGGTAACGCCGTCGAGTTTTTTTTCTTTTTTCTCATTATTTTTAATTTTACAGTAAACATTTTTGGGTTTTTGGGTTTTTGACTTCAAAATGCTACCAAAAATGAAAAAAAAAATGGTTAAAAAAAAATTCGACCTTGCTACCTCGAGAAACATCTTATCTAATAAACGCATTTTGATTTTTTTGTTTCGGATGATCCAGTCTCGAGTTGTAGTGCACACCGCAAAACAACTTTTTTTTGAGGCACCTGCGGGGATTTGCTGCCAACGGCTTATTTATAAGCATTTTGCAATGATTTTTTTTTTGACGACTACAGATTCATAGTATTTACACAGACTTTTCAAATGCTTTTGACAAAGTAAACCATTCCATACTTATTCAAAAGCTATTCACCATCGGTATAACTGGCCCGCTCCTTAATTGGCTTCAGGATTATCTACTCGACCGAAGTTTGATTGTTCGTATAAAGTCTGTCAATTCCGATCCGTTCATTGTTAACTCTGGAGTTCCCCAGGGATCCCACCTGGGTCCTCTCCTGTTTTCGCTCTTTGTTAATGATATTCAGGACATGTTTTCCGACGTTAACTTTCTTTTACTTGATGATGATTTAAAAAATTTTTAAAACTGTAATCTCCCATGACGATTGTTTAGTCCTTCAGAGAAATTCGAACTCACTTTATTCATGGTGTATCTCTAATCATCTCCATCTCAACATTGATAAATGCCATTTTATTGTTTTTAATAGGTCACGAGAAGCTATTCGGTTCGACTATCAAATTAATAGTGTCTCACTTCCTCAAGTCAAAACTGTTAAGGATCTAGGAATTATATTCGATTAAGGTTTTACTTTTGTCCCCCATTATGATCGTATTTGCAGTTCTGCCCGTAGAATGCTTGGTTTTATCTCTCGTAACACCAGGTCCTTCACTAATATACATACGCTAAAATACCTTTATTGTGCGCTAGTGCGACCTCACCTGGAGTACCTTTCTCCAATATGGAGTCCTCACTTTAATGTTCATGCAAATAGAATCGTAACGATACAACATAAGTTTCTTCGCCTGATAGCCTAATTAAATACATATACCCATCAACGAATTGAACTATGATTCGTTGTCGTCGGAATCGCCAAAATAAAATTAAAATGACATTTTTATAATGGGTTTTTAATTTTATTTTTTTATAAACCCTATTATTACCTACAAAAGCCGCATACATATGTATGAGCTACGAATAACATTTTGGAAGTAATAGGTAAAAATACATTCATTAAATGTTTAAAAAATCGTAGCTCATACATATGTATGCAGCTTTTGTAGGTAATAATAGGGTTAATAAAAAAATAAGGGAGGGGTCTGGCATTTAAATTTTTTTTTTGTTATATTTTTTTGCAAGAATGTTGTGTCAAAATTTCAAGTCGATCGGAGCAAAACTAACGGAGTTATGAGCAGTTTAGACGTGTACGTTATCATATGTGAAACCTAGTGTGCAAAACTTTAAGGGAGGAGTACGGTATTTAAATTTTTTTTTACCTATTTTTTTCAATTTTTAAATGAATGTATAACGTTGCAAGAATGGTGTGTCAAAATTTCAAGTCGATCGGAGCAAAATTAACGGATTTATGAGCAGTTTAGAGGTGTACGTTATCGAAAGTGCAAAGCTTTAAAGCGTTTTTCTGAAACTTGTCATTTTCACTCAAAATCTAATGCACCGATTCTTTTGAAATTTTTTACACTATTTCTACAAATAATTCAGCAGGTAACGCCGTCGAGTTTTTTTTCTTTTTTCTCATTATTTTTAATTTTACAGTAAACATTTTTGGGTTTTTGGGTTTTTGACTTCAAAATGCTACCAAAAATGAAAAAAAAAAAATGGTTAAAAAAAAATTCGACCTTGCTACCTCGAGAAACATCTTATCTAATAAACGCATTTTGATTTTTTTGTTTCGGATGATCCAGTCTCGAGTTGTAGTGCACACCGCAAAACAACTTTTTTTTGAGGCACCTGCGGGGATTTGCTGCCAACGGCTTATTTATAAGCATTTTGCAATGATTTTTTTTTTGACGACTACAGATTCATAGTATTTACACAGACTTTTCAAATGCTTTTGACAAAGTAAACCATTCCATACTTATTCAAAAGCTATTCACCATCGGTATAACTGGCCCGCTCCTTAATTGGCTTCAGGATTATCTACTCGACCGAAGTTTGATTGTTCGTATAAAGTCTGTCAATTCCGATCCGTTCATTGTTAACTCTGGAGTTCCCCAGGGATCCCACCTGGGTCCTCTCCTGTTTTCGCTCTTTGTTAATGATATTCAGGACATGTTTTCCGACGTTAACTTTCTTTTACTTGATGATGATTTAAAAAATTTTTAAAACTGTAATCTCCCATGACGATTGTTTAGTCCTTCAGAGAAATTCGAACTCACTTTATTCATGGTGTATCTCTAATCATCTCCATCTCAACATTGATAAATGCCATTTTATTGTTTTTAATAGGTCACGAGAAGCTATTCGGTTCGACTATCAAATTAATAGTGTCTCACTTCCTCAAGTCAAAACTGTTAAGGATCTAGGAATTATATTCGATTAAGGTTTTACTTTTGTCCCCCATTATGATCGTATTTGCAGTTCTGCCCGTAGAATGCTTGGTTTTATCTCTCGTAACACCAGGTCCTTCACTAATATACATACGCTAAAATACCTTTATTGTGCGCTAGTGCGACCTCACCTGGAGTACCTTTCTCCAATATGGAGTCCTCACTTTAATGTTCATGCAAATAGAATCGTAACGATACAACATAAGTTTCTTCGCCTGATAGCCTAATTAAATACATATACCCATCAACGAATTGAACTATGATTCGTTGTCGTCGGAATCGCCAAAATAAAATTAAAATGACATTTTTATAATGGGTTTTTAATTTTATTTTTTTATAAACCCTATTATTACCTACAAAAGCCGCATACATATGTATGAGCTACGAATAACATTTTGGAAGTAATAGGTAAAAATACATTCATTAAATGTTTAAAAAATCGTAGCTCATACATATGTATGCAGCTTTTGTAGGTAATAATAGGGTTAATAAAAAAATAAAATTAAAATGACATTTTTATAATGGGTTTTTATGAGAAAAACTACATTGATCACTGAATTTTTAGGATTGACGAAGCAAAAATCTGTGTTTTCGACTAAATATTTCAAGATTGGGTGCTGTTACACCAAATGAAAGGTAATTCGATCGCCTAAAAAACGAGCTTTAACGCTTTGATAGATATAACGTTTTTTTTTATTTATTTAGAATAAACGGACAAGGTCCTTATAATACAAAATAGTTATCAATATGAAATATTGATAAAAAATGATAAAAATGTAAAAAAAGAAAAATAGTATAATAAAACTTAATGAAAATTAGTATTAAAAAAGAGAAAAGAAAAAGTATGAAAAAGAAAAAAAGAAAGCGTTAAACGAAATTACACATAAAATATTCTTTTAATGTCAGCATTGGAAGTATTAAACAAGTCCGCTTCACTTCTGTAAGTATTGCCAGCTCGCATTATTCTAGAAACCGGGCTATTTTTACGATAATTTGTCGAGTGGTAATCAACGGAAAAGCTGTCGATGGACCGAGATGAGTAACCAGGGACCCTGAAGTTGATGAGGACAATGACAGTCCAAATCATTATTAATAACCTTAAACAATGTGACAAGCTCAGCTAGTTTGCGGCGTTTAGATAAGGTGGCAAGGTGCAATTCCGACGACAACGAATCATAGTTCAATTCGTTGATGGGTATATGTATTTAATTTGAAGGCTATCAGACGAAGAAACTTATGTTGTATCGTTTCGATTCTATTTGCATGAACATTAAAGTGAGGACTCCATATTGGAGAAAGGTACTCCAGGTGAGGTCGCACTAGCGCACAATAAAGGTATTTTAGCGTATGTATATTAGTGAAGGACCTGGTGTTACGAGAGATAAAACCAAGCATTCTACGGGCAGAACTGCAAATACGGTCATAATGGGGGACAAAAGTAAAACTTTCATCGAATATAATTCCTAGATCCTTAACAGTTTTGACTTGAGGAAGTGAGACACTATTAATTTGATAGTCGAACCGAATAGCTTCTCGTGACCTATTAAAAACAATGTTACGCGCCTTTTTGGGCGTTGCCGGCCAGCTGTCGAAGAAAGGGCGAGGATTTTTAAAAACGCCACCGAAATTCCAGACGAGAAGCTTCGTGAGCTCAAGTTGGGCGCCAGGTATTTTATGTAATGTGTTATCTTCTCGAGGAGAGAAAATACCAACTCTCCGCGGTGCACCCAGCTGCAATTCAAGAACGGATAATTCTGTTCAACAAGAAAAACAATAAAAGAAAGTTCGGAATTAAACGACCGAGTAAAGATTAAATAAATGATTTCCTTCTTTATTTCTCCGAATACAATTGATCCTCAGAGATCCTTTCCGTCGATCTCGATCTTCTTGCTCGTCACGATGCTCCCGTGTCGGTGGTCCCAACCGAAGAGACCCTCTTCGCCACCCTGTTATTCCCAGCTCCATCCCGCAGCTTCCGTTACGTTCGCGATCCCCCTTCGGATCTCGGATCCGCTTCGGTTCATTGTTTGAATGTCGGCGGGGAAGAATTAGCTGCTTCGGTGGACGATTTCGGCAGTTGTCTTTGTCGTCGAAAAGCTTCGTAGCAAGTCCATATGCGCTCTGAGTTCGCCAGTCGTTCGGGATTGTTTTAAGGTCGGCGGGGAAGAACCAGCCGCTTCGGTAGACGATTTCGGCAGTCGTCTTGTCGTCGAAAAGCTTCGTAGCAAACAGGTATGCGTGTCGAGTTCGCCAGTCGTTTCAGGTCGGTGGGGAATTGTCGGCAGGATCCCCAACAGCTAACGGCTCTGCGGCGAAATTGAATAGTCCATTTGTCCGCCTCCTCCTTCGTCGTTCTCTCAGCTCGGTGTCGAAGCTTGCGTGTTTCTTTTTCTTTTTTAAAGTCGGTAGGGGAATGTTGCCGCGCCGTCGGCCGCATCCGTAGAAGATTTCGGCAGTTATCGTATTCCTCGAACTGCTCCGCCTTCGCACGATCGCACCCCAACCGATATGTGCGATAAAGATGTCGGTACCACGGCTGATATCTGGGGAGAAGGTATCTACGTCTCTTGCCTCCCTGCTGGTTTCCGGACCGGCTTATGGCATCGCGACGAAACAAATTTAGATCAGGTAAATTTGAAAAAACCTTCCGAAATGTTTTCTCGCGATCCCAGCTGAGTGCACCGGGGAGACATCCGCGCAGTTTTATGCTCTAAAAGAGAAAAGAAATATTGCGAACCGAATTCCTCTTCGCCCTTCCTCGTGGCCGGTTCCGAACGACAAGACGGCGGCCCTCTCAGCCCATCCCCCGCACGCAAACGTGATCAGATCTTTTCCTCACCGCCTAAAACTACCCCAAAATCGCGGCCCATAACAATCCCACCCTTTCCTCCAGGAGTTTGCCCGCAAACTCCTCGAGCCTGTCGTATAATACTGAGCGGGAACCAGCCTGTTTGTTGGTTGCCTATATCCCTTACATTATACATCCTGTTCCCCAAAAGTTGGTTAAAAAGAATTTAAAACGAGCAAATAGGTGTGCTTAACCTGTCCATGTTACTTCCTCAGAGACGTATTTAAAAGAAACTAAATTAAGCTAATAATAAGGGAAGAATGAAGTCTCACTACTCTGTATACGTAATTCAATATAGTACAGATATTCTTTATGACGGGGCATTAATTCCCAAGGAAATTTATTTGAGGAGGTTAAAAGAAGCTAATACTAAAGGACTCATCCGTATGCTTAATCCGTAACGTTAATTCCTAGAGAGACTTATTTAAGAAAACTAAAACAACCTAATACTAATAAGAGAATGAAACCTGGCAAATCCTGTATGCGTAATTCAAGTCATATATTTCAGCAAATGGTTTCGTTATGACGTTTGGCTAATTCCCAAGGAAACTTAGTTCAGAAGGTTAAACGAAGCTACTAATAAAAGAATGAAATTACCCTAATTCGTACGCCCAATCCGTCCATATTAATTTCTAATTTTCTAAAGAGTTTTATTAAAAAAAAAAAAAACTAAAACTAGCTAATAAGAATGAAACAGTGAAATCTCATAATTCGGTAGACTTAATTCAGTTTTCTACAGAGAAATGTTTCCTCCTTATCGTTAATTCCCTTCTCGTACATCGCTGTAGACGATGATGTCAGAGGACCATTAGGGACCTTCGTGGAACGACTTCAGATCCTTCGCGTGCCAGGTACCCACAGGTCTACGATCCTGATCTCCAAGCTCATACGTCCAGGCTGATACTTTCTTCAGTATCCTACAGGGCCCGATGAACTTCGGAGCTAATTTCGCGGAGAAATAGTTAGCCGCGTTTGACAGAGCGAAATTCCGTCGCCATACTAATTCGTCAGGTAAATATTCTACGTCCCGATGTCGGAGGTTGTACCTTCGAGTGGCTTTTTCTGAGGCCTCTTTCATTTTAGACCTTATGTCCTCAAGCATCCTCGCCAATCCCTCTGCTCGTGATGGGTTCGGCTGGGGGTCCTCCACGGAGAGTTCCCTAGGTGGAGTTATAGAGTTTTCTGGATCCCTCTGGATCACCATCTCTCGGCCAAAATTGACGAAGTACGGGGATAAACCAGTCGTATCGTGTTTCGCGGTCCGTAATGCACAGGCTACTTTTGCCAGATTTATGTCCCACTGACGATGATTTTCGGAAATGTAGGCTCGCAGCGCCGTTTTCACTGTACGATTGAGCGGTTCCGTTGGATTTGCCTGCGGGTGGTAATACGCGGTGTATGATATAGTTACCCCGTATTCCTTGGTCATGGTTTGCAGCTCCTTGCTACGAAATTGCGGCCCGTTGTCTACAATAAGTGTTCGGGGCACTCCGAAAACCAGAAATACTTCCCGTTCTAGCAACTCTCTAACCTTTTTGCCAGTTGCTGTACGTAAAGGGAAAAACATGGGGAATTTGCTAAAAACATCCAGAACCGAGAGGATGTAGCAGAACCCTTGAGTGCACCGCGGAAGGGGGCCAATGAGGTCGGCGCTTACCACTTCCCAGGGATTTTTAACTTGAGGCCGCGCTACCATCAACCCGGCTGGAAGTTGTTGTAGCGGTTTTGTAGCTTGACACACACGACAGTTTCGGACAAAACGGGTAACATCAACCCGCATTTTCGGCCAGTAAAATTTCCTTTGTACCCGATCCAGGGTTTTCGACACCCCCAAGTGTCCTGCTGTAGGCAGATCATGGAGTTGCGACAGTACGGCCCTTCTTCCCGCTTTGGGGATGACCCTTACCCAGGAGTCCTCCTCGCTAGCCAACTCCGGATATTTTACATCGCGATGTTTATACAGAGAGCCGCTTTCCACTCGCCAGGATGGAAACTTTGTTGGAACATTATGAACCCTCGCCATCATGGCCTCGTACCATTTATCAGGAGAAGTATCCGCGTCAATTGTCGCAATGGCAACGGCCCTGGATAAAGCGTCAGGCACCATGTGGTCCTTCCCCTTTCTGTGAACAATTTCAAAATCATACTGCTGTAGTCTGACGGCCCAACGAGCTAAGCGCCCGGACGGCTCTTTTATTTTAGCTAGCCAAACTAAAGAGTAGTGATCAGTGACGACCTGGAACTTTCCTCCTTCCACGTATGGCCTCAGCTTTTCCACGGCCCATATGACGGCCAAACACTCCCTCTCTGTTGTGGAATAGTTCCGCTCCGTCCGGGTTAAAGACCGGCTTAGGTACGCCACCACTTTTTCTCCCTCGGGATGAGGCTGCGAAAGTACCGCCCCAATCCCGTATCCGGAAGCATCGGTCTGAATAACAAATGGAAGATCGAAGTCTGGGCAGGTTAGAATGGGTGCCGATACTAATCTTTCCTTCGTTTCGGCTAACGCGTCTGAGCATTCTTGGTTCCATTCAAATTTTCGGTTTTTCCGTAGAAGGTCAGTCATTGGGGCTATAAGGGTAGAAAAGTCAGGGATGAAACGCCTATACCATGACACCATGCCAATCAATCGCCGCAATTCGGAGACATTAGTTGGGGCTGCTATTTTGAAGATGGCTTCAACTTTTTCGGAGTCTACATGAAGCCCCAACTGATCCACTACGTAACCTAAGTACCGTAGTTCCTCTCAACAAAATTGGCACTTCTCTTCGCTGAGCACCAAACCGGCAGACTGTAATCGTCGAAAGACTTCCTCTAACCTCTCCATGTGTTTTTCGAACGTCTGGGTGACTATGATGATGTCGTCCAAATAAACGAATACGTGGGGTTCTAGTTCCGGTCCCAGGACTCGGTCGATCAGTCTTTGCCAGGTCGCGGGGGCATTGTGCAGGCCAAATGGCATTCGCTTAAATTGAAAGAGACCACGATTAGGTATCGTGAAGGCGGTGAACTTCCGGGATGCCTCTTCCACCGGAACTTGCCAATACGCGGATTTTATGTCTAAAGACGACAAATATCGGGCGTCTCGCAGCTTATCCAATGTAGCTGACACATAGGGCAGCGGATAGGCATCTCTTTCCGTTACTTTGTTCACACGGCGGAAGTCTATACAAAACCGAAAACTTTTATCCTTTTTTGGAATAAGCAATATTGGGGATGACCAAGGGCTTGCCGACTTTTCCACTACCCCTTTCTCAAGCATATCGTTCAATTCTGCATCAATGTCGCGTTGTACCACTGGTGATACCGGGTAATACCGCTGCTTGATGGGTTCTCCCTGCGCCCGGATAACGTGTTCAACCAGGGTCGTGCACCCCAAACCCTTCCCCATAAGCGCGAAGGCCTCACTCACTAATCTATCGAGCCGCGCTTGTTGTTGAGGGTTCAGACTGGATCTGGCCTGAATCGTGGCTATACTAGACACTTCACTTTGGCCGGAAGAGCCAAAGTACCATTCGCCGGTTCCGAGATTTGGAACTACCTCCAGGCCTTTAAAGAAATCGACCCCCAGGATAAGGTCGACCGTCACGGTCGGAACTACTAACACTTCCAGGACCTTCACCCGACCTTGGAGTTCGATTGGCACCTCCACGGTTCCATTCACGCCGACCCTCTTGCCGTCGGCTAACGCGATTTGCGTGGATCTTGACCTTGATGTAGAACAACCCAGTTGTTGGACCAGTTCCCATCCCTTAGACCCCAAGATTGTCCGCGTAGCCCCCGAATCCAATAAGCCTATGAGTGGGGTACCTAGAATTGTCACCCGCATATATGGCCGTTCATCGTCTTCTCTACGCTCTAGTAAGTAGTCAACCCTAATGAGAGGGTTAACTGTTAGACTTCGCTCTCCCGTCCGGGTAGCGCTGTTTTCCGTTCTTTTGGGTTCCGTCACCTGCGGTGTACTTTTAACAGTCACACCAGTAGGTTCCCTGGTGGTGAACTTGTTGACTCTAGTACGCTCTCTCCGAATACTATTTTTATACCTTCCCTTCCCGACCTCTGCGATTGACCCTACCGGAACCACTGATGGTTCTTTATATAAAGAGGGTCCTATCTTCTGTTTATCGAAAAAAAATCTTAAACCACTTCAGAAACTTAACACTGTCGCGAAATTTTCCTGTAATCAGCCGCCTAATTGGTATTACCTTATCAACTCCAGCTTTTCGGAAAGCACCCTGAAGTAATTCCCAGTTAAAAATAAAGTCGAATCGAATCCGGAAATAGAAGATTCATAAGTTGACAATAGGCCGTACCTTGGCAGAGAGCACCGATTTTCTTAACGGCGCAATGTAAAGTCGAATTGACCCATTGCAACAGATTTCCGAACGACTCACTACCCGCGGCTTCTTGTTTGGGGTTTGCTCGGCCGCGCGTTAGCAATCCCCGTTGGCGTTTCCCGTTAGCTTCGAACAATTGGGGCAATTCCTCCGAATCACCCCCTCATTCCCACAAGAGTAGCAGCTTTTGGGGCGAGAACATGACGTCATTAAGTGGCCTGGCTGATTGCAATTCCAGCAAACTTGCACGCGTTTGACCGGATCCGTCACAGCTATCGTTGGTGGCTGGCTTTCACTTACTTCTAGATAGGCCAGATCTGGCTCCAATAAGTTAGTTGTTCGCCTTGATGGTGGCGGAGCAAAGGCCTGTACGGACGTCCGCACCACTTCTAAAGTAGGCCCCAAACGCAGTAAATCTGCTATGCTAGAGATCTTGGCCAACTCCAGAGCCAAATGCATTTGTAGCCCCGGGTGGATATTCCTCTTCAGGATTTTCAATTTTTGACCTTCCGTGCAAGGTTCCGATAATCGATTGAACAAGCCCCTCATTGCCGCAATATACAGCCCAATGGGTTCATGTTCACCTTGTGTTCGGCGCTTGATCTCCTCAAGTAAGCGGTCGTCATAGTCGGGTGGAAGAAATTGGTTTCGCATTTCTTGTACCAATTCATCCCAATCTTCCACATCTTGTCTAATGGAACGAAACCAGATCAATGCAATACCCGAGAAAAGATCCAGGGCCGACTTAAATAAGTCGAACTTCGAGACTTCTCGTGCCACTCGCAGCTCTTCCACTCGTTCGAGGAAAGCAGTCACTGACTGACCCTTTGCGTCGCCCGAAAAGTGAATACCCCATTTAACAACGGGAACGGCATCGCGAAAGACGAAAGTTTCTGCCTTCTTTCCTACAATTGGTGTCGAGCACTCGATTCCGTCCCTGCACGGCCCTGCGTGTGATAGGGCAAGCGCCTCCCCATCTGCCTTGTTCTCACCCAACCCGTCAAGTTTCGTTAGTGCTGCTAACACTTTGGCCCTTAACTCCAGGACAGGTTTTCGTTCGTCGTCCTTGGCCTCGTAACGCTCTAGCCTATTGAACGACCATTGAATCTTGGTCCTAATCTTCCGATAGTCAGCTGATCCTACTCCCCCTACCAAAGCCGTTGTAAGATCTTCTATCTCAATTAATTTATCTGCCACCTCACGCAAATCATCTGCCACGGTGAAAGGGTAATCCGGTATTATCAGGCTCGTCCCGTCTTGTTCCAGTTTTAAAGCGCTGCGAAGAGCTGCTCTCATCGACTCCACACTACCAGATGGCAACGCACGACTTGCCATCTCATATACCAGTTCATCGCGGTTTAAGCGGTTTATCTCCATTATGAAATTTACGAACGATACCCTCGCTAATACCAAACCAAAATTGCCAAAGGCGCCTAAAGACCACAACCCTATGGTTCGTAGGTTTCACAAATTCGCGTCAATTTGCCAGTAGTCTCAGCCCACTTCAAATACTAATATCCGCGGATAGCACTACCATACGAAAGTCTCGTAAGAACCGGACGGAATTTTGGAAATGACCTTCCCAAGCTTATGCGCTCACGAGTTGCGATTCTCAACCGTAACTTTACTGCCCACTAAATTATTTGCTTAACTTTTCCTAGAAATTGTCACTTACTCTGGATTCTTGGGTTTTGAAATGTCAAACTTCAACTGACACAAACTCCGAAATGTCACTGGACCTGTACCAACAAACCGGCTATGGACTGGAATCCTATGGCGAGATTTACCAGGTCTTGGAAATTCTTATGGAGTTTTGAGACACGGCCGCTGCAGTTTTAAGTGGACGGGGGCGGCAGGCTGCGAGATTCGGCTGCAAAGTTGCTTAAAACCAATGCGTGGTACCACGGAGCACTTTAACCAACTTAATCCGCGTCGGAACTTGTTTTTGCTTACACGGTTTGTCTGGTCGTTTCTCTCTCACCCTCAATATATGTTCGTCACTGCGGCACTACCTATACATTTGAATGACACGTCAGGTTGCTACACAGGTCACCTCCACTAACTCAGAAAATCAATTTTTATGTTAATCTTAGTTCCCTACACTACAGGATACTGAATCAATATCTCTTTCTATTGCACTAAGTTGCGGTTCCCGACGTTGAGTACCGTCTACGCACACCGATATGGAACTTCGTATTCTATGACTGCCTCTAAGGATTTCTACCTAACCTCACTTTACACATGCGGCAAAAGATTCAGCCTAAAATTTTCTAAATAATTTTGATTTCTAGGGTCTCGCCTGTTCGATATGAGGAAAAGATCTGTTCACCGCTTACCTGCAGATTGCAATATGGGTTCAAAACACGTTGTCCGGAATTCTTCGCGTCTTTTATCATAAGCCCCACGTTGGGCGCCAAAACTGTTACGCGCCTTTTTGGGCGTTGCCGGCCAGCTGTCGAAGAAAGGGCGAGGATTTTTAAAAACGCCACCGAAATTCCAGACGAGAAGCTTCGTGAGCTCAAGTTGGGCGCCAGGTATTTTATGTAATGTGTTATCTTCTCGAGGAGAGAAAATACCAACTCTCCGCGGTGCACCCAGCTGCAATTCAGGAACGGATAATTCTGTTCAACAAGAAAAACAATAAAAGAAAGTTCGGAATTAAACGACCGAGTAAAGATTAAATAAATGATTTCCTTCTTTATTTCTCCGAATACAATTGATCCTCAGAGATCCTTTCCGTCGATCTCGATCTTCTTGCTCGTCACGATGCTCCCGTGTCGGTGGTCCCAACCGAAGAGACCCTCTTCGCCACCCAGTTATTCCCAGCTCCATCCCGCAGCTTCCGTTACGTTCGCGATCCCCCTTCGGATCTCGGATCCGCCTCGGTTCATTGTTTGAATGTCGGCGGGGAAGAATTAGCTGCTTCGGTGGACGATTTCGGCAGTTGTCTTTGTCGTCGAAAAGCTTCGTAGCAAGTCCATGTGCGCTCTGAGTTCGCCAGTCGTTCGGGATTGTTTTAAGGTCGGCGGGGAAGAACCAGCCGCTTCGGTAGACGATTTCGGCAGTCGTCTTGTCGTCGAAAAGCTTCGTAGCAAACAGGTATGCGTGTCGAGTTCGCCAGTCGTTTCAGGTCGGCGGGGAATTGTCGGCAGGATCCCCAACAGCTAACGGCTCTGCGGCGAAATTGAATAGTCCATTTGTCCGCCTCCTCCTTCGTCGTTCTCTCAGCTCGGTGTCGAAGCTTGCAGTTCGCCCCGGGATCCCTCTTCGGACCTCGGATGCGCGCGTGTTTCTTTTTCTTTTTTAAAGTCGGTAGGGGAATGTTGCCACGCCGTCGGCCGCATCCGTAGAAGATTTCGGCAGTTATCGTATTCCTCGAACTGCTCCGCCTTCGCACGATCGCACCCCAACCGATATGTGCGATAAAGATGTCGGTACCACGGCTGATATCTGGGGAGAAGGTATCTACGTCTCTTGCCTCCCTGCTGGTTTCCGGACCGGCTTATGGCATCGCGACGAAACAAATTTAGATCAGGAAAATTTGAAAAAACCTTCCGAAATGCTTTCTCGCGATCCCAGCTGAGTGCACCGGGGAGACATCCGCGCAGTTTTATGCTCTAAAAGAGAAAAGAAATATTGCGAACCGAATTCCTCTTCGCCCTTCCTCGTGGCCGGTTCCGAACGACAAGACGGCGGCACTCTCAGCCCATCCCCCGCACGCAAACGTGATCAGATCTTTTCCTCACCGCCTAAAACTACCCCAAAATCGCGGCCCATAACAACAATAAAATGGCATTTATCAATGTTGATATGGAGATGATTAGAGATACACCATGAATAAAGTGAGTTCGAATTTCTCTGAAGGACTAAACAATCGTCATGGGAGATTACAGTTTTAAAATTTTTTTAAATCGTCATCAAATAAAAGAAAGTTAACGTCGGAAAACATGTCCTGAATATCATTAACAAAGAGCAAAAACAGGAGGGGACCCAGGTGGGATCCCTGGGGAACTCCAGAGTTAACAATGAACGGATCGGAATTGACAGACTTTATACGAACAATCAAACTTCGGTCGAGTAGATAATCCTGAAGTCAATTAAGGAGAGGGCCAGTTATACCGATGGTGGATAGCTTTTGAATAAGTATGGAAAGGTTTACTTTGTCAAAAGCTTTTGAAAAGTCTGTGTAAATACTATGAATCTGTAGTCGTTTTTTCAGCGAACAGCAAATATTCTCGGCATAAGGTAATAAATTCGTCAAGGTTGATTTCCCTTTTTGGAACATACATACATTATCAGATGATAATTAAGATGATATTACTTTTAATAATGAACAATGTTTTAAAAACATCACGATTGTTTATACTGGCGGTTAATAAATTCGGGAATCTTCTCTGAAAATTAAATTTTGAAATGAAACAAAATTGCATGAACTATTACTTAACCCTTTGCAAGCAAATATCGAAGAGAATAAATTTCAGTTTCCTACAAGGTTTAAATCCCTCATCCATGGCTGAAACTACAACAAATTAAGTTTTTTTTAATGAAAACTTAGACGCTGAATGGCGATTAGTACTTGAGAAATCAATAGTACCAAAATATTTAGATTGTGAAGATTTTTGGGCTAAAATATTTATGTTGAAAGAGGCTTTAAATGAAAAAATGTTTCTAAAGCCAACGAAATTCATAAGTTCCTTAATATGTCTTTCGCATAGTAGCGCAACTGCAGAGAGAACCTTTTCTCAGCTTGCGCTTATTAATAAAACACGGAATGCTTACTGGAACAGCTACTGCAAATTGGGTACCAAGCAAAGCGCTTATTGGAAAGTACCATAAGTGAATACTGGTACTGATGACAATCGGTCGAGGGGTCTAGTTAATTCGGTCAAAAAAAGGCATATTTTCAAGAATTTTTTTTCAATACAAACGTAATGCTGGTTTTATTCATTTCATTTTTATATTTTAATACAACATCTGAACTATAATAAAAAAAAAAAATCATTGCAAAATGTTTATAAATAAGCCGTTGGCAGCAAACCCCCGCAGGTGCCTCAAAAAAAAACATCAACAGTAGAGACGGGAGTAACAGGGGCGATAGAACACCGTGAGTACAGCGAGCGTAGTCGCGGTACGCGGCTACTAGTGTATAAAATCGAAAAAAGAATTTCATTTTCAAGGCAAGACGCAAGAGTAGTACAAAATTGAAAGGAGTAGTAAAATGTGACCATTTTGCAATTCGCTGCTGAGTGGCCATACCGTTGGCAACGCCTGCACACTAATATACTTTAGTTAGAGGCACTGGTTGGTTGGTTAAACGGGATGAGGAGGAGCTGATAAGATCGAACTAAGTTTCAGCTTGTATGTTGGCTTACTTATTGGAGGTGTGAAATGTACGCTGAAATTGTTAAATGTTCTACAGCATCTATTAATGGGTTCATTTCGACCGTAATCAGTACGATGGGGATACTCCTTAAGAGGTTTTGAATGTCTCGTCAGCCTGACAGTGTCATTAAGTCGAATTTTATTTGTAAGGTGATCAACCTTAATATCACCATTCAAGACATCTAAGGTGAAACAGGATGTGAGCATAGTTCTCCTAGAACTGAGCGGTAGAAGATTTAACAATTGTAGCCTAACTGTGTAGTGTGGAAGGTTATTAAAGTCTCTAGAGTCATACAAGTCCCTAAGAACAAAAAGAAGAAATTGCTTCTGGATAGACTCTATTCTGCTGCTATATATCTGAAAAAAAAAAGATCCCAAATGGGACATGCAACAAGGGAACAAAATAATGATTTAGTGACCCACACATTTTTGAACTCTTTAGCCCTTCGTTTAATGAAACCTAGAAGTTTGTTGGCCTTTGAGATTATTCTGTTGTAGTGGGACTTAAAGCATAGTTTATTGTCAAGTAGCACGCCGAGGTCTTCAATATGCTCCACTCGATTTAAATCATTTCCACATAGGATATATGTAGTTACGGTGATAAGTGAATTCTTTACGTGAGAAGCTTATCACGTGACATTTACCGACATTAAGCTTTAACTTATTTTGACTGCACCATCCATCTAGTGCTAAGAGCTTGGATTGCAGGAATATAGCATCTGTTGGGGAGCTAATGGAATGATATATTTTCAGACCATTGGCGTATAAAAGATGTGAAACACTTTCCAATAACAAAAGAGGACCTAAGTGAAATGAAGCCTTGGAACTTAACACATTGAGTTCTATTACTATGTTATGGCTTAAGCCAGTTGAACACGAATGTGCTTTATTGTGCAATATAGGAATTGCGGATGGGGTGGATGCAACGAGGTTGCGAAGGTAAAATTATGGAATGTGTGGTGGTGACGCTAAATCAAAAAAAAACAGACGAAAGAAATGGTTGAAGAAAAAAAATAATTGCCACCGAAATAGAAGTACTTCGATGACACGCCGGGGTTCGCAGAATTATTTTCCTTTGTTTTGGAAGTGGCAATTACGGGATGCCAGACCGTTCAACCAGCTTGGCTGGTACAAAATAATTTAATACAATGCGTATTTCTCATGAGAAATTGTTTTCTGCTGCAACAGCAAAAACAACAATCCCTAATGAGATTCCGCAATGGACAATGGTTATACCTTTTAAAAATTGAAATGCTGAAAACAGCCGAGCGTAACGCTTCTTCAAATGGTTCGTGATTGAAAAAATCGACTAGAGCCCGAATCAACGGCGGCCGGGCCTTTTATAGGGCCGGTTAGCTTTATGCACCGTTTATCCTTTCGACGGATAACCGGCGCCAACTCTACTGGACCACAGTGGCACGTGAAATTGTGCGTCAAGTTCACGCCGTGGTGAGTAGCGTTTACGCGCGTATGTTTGAATTTCAAATTTAATGTATAAATTCAATGTAATGCATTTGAAGTTCAAACATTCTCCCGGGCGCAAAAAAAAAAAGAGAAAAAAAAGAAAAAGCAAATGAACCGAATAAAAAAAACCGATTACTTGTTTACAGCATAGTATGTGTATTCATGATAGATGCAATGAAACAAGAAAGAAAAAAAAATATGAAAAAGATTAAGATAATAAAATGAAAATGATAAAAAAAAATGGAAATGATACAAATATCAATATAGAATATATAAAGAATAAAATAGGATAAAATCCACGATGTGATGCATCTAACGTTGGTGCTTGCGTTTCAACGCGAACCACGTTGTCTTCCCCTTTGCGAAGCGAACACGCACCTTGTCCCCGCCGTTAAAAAACAACGTGTAAATCGGTCGTTTGAACGATTTGATACGACTCCATGGGACTGTGTTTAGTTCGTCGTAGGTGACGTCAAAGGTTTCTCCTTTATTGGTCACTAGACCACAAGTGGGTCTCTGTTTGCGATTGATGATGTTGAAAGACGGTTGTAGTGATTGTCGTGTTTTTGTTGAGTTTATTTGTTCATCTAAACAGCGGCCTGGCGTGAGCGGCAATTGCCGTTTGTTATCGTGTGGAGCGGGCGGTGGCCGTTCTATACTGCGGTCTGGTGTAACTCGCAGATGATAGTGACTTTTCTCTTCCTGATTCGTGATAGAATGTACCTGTATGGCTGCCGTATCTTCAAGCTTGCTGAAGAGTGAGTTTACAGCGAGCCCGGTGAACACTGTTTTGTGGTTTATTGTGAAACCCGTGAACTTTGGTTGGTTGGTCGCAGGATGCTGCGGCATTTGTCCAAACAAAATCCAGCCCAGTGAAGTTTCTTGCGCTATCGGATGATCCCTTGGTCCATACCTAAGACCCGCTCGCAAAATCTGCGCGTAGGTTTGGACCCCGAGTAGCAAGTCAATTGACCCGGGTTCCATGAATTTTGGGTCTGCAAGAATGATATCGCTTATGTAAGGCCATTGCTTCGCGGGAACGCTAACTGAAGAACGCATCTGTGTTATGTTCTTGATCACATATGCTTGAGTTCGAATTTCTTTCCCGTTTCCGATCTTCGGAATAATGTTGAAACCAATTTCTTGCGTTGATGTGCTAACGTTTGTAGAGTTCAACCCAGTAATGGATATGGATGTGGGTTGTGCTTTCGTTCGCAGAAGTTGGTAAGCAGCACTAGAAATAAACGAATTTTCTGACCCAGAATCTATCAATGCTCGGAGTGACATGATATTTCCTTCTGGTGTTTTAATTGTGACGATGGCGGTTGCTAATAGAGCTTGCTTACACTCTTTGGTTGATGCAGATTTTGAGCATAATGCTTCAGTAATTGATGACGGTTCAGGTTGTGCACTACTTGTGGGTGTCGCAATTGAATGTAACGAGGATTTATCAGACTCGTGTAAGGTAGTGTGATGTCTTTTATGACAAGTAAAACAGGTTCGCTTACTCTTACATTCGTTCGAAGGGTGTTTTGTCAAACAATTGAAACACAAATGTTGAGTTTTAACAAAGTCCCACTTTGCAGATGTGTCGAGGTTGTGAAACGTTTGACATTTGAAAAGGAAATGATCCTTTTTGCAATAAGAGCAAGATGGCTGGGATGTCTTCGCAAAATTGCTTGAACTCTTACGCTGGTTATTGTTGCTTTGTGTGGCCGACTGTGACTGTGTCTTGGCTGCAGCTAATACTTCCAGCGTTCTATGGCGACATTCAATCACCGCCTAAAACTACCCCAAAATCGCGGCCCATAACAACAATAAAATGGCATTTATCAATGTTGATATGGAGATGATTAGAGATACACCATGAATAAAGTGAGTTCGAATTTCTCTGAAGGACTAAACAATCGTCATGGGAGATTACAGTTTTAAAATTTTTTTAAATCGTCATCAAATAAAAGAAAGTTAACGTCGGAAAACATGTCCTGAATATCATTAACAAAGAGCAAAAACAGGAGGGGACCCAGGTGGGATCCCTGGGGAACTCCAGAGTTAACAATGAACGGATCGGAATTGACAGACTTTATACGAACAATCAAACTTCGGTCGAGTAGATAATCCTGAAGTCAATTAAGGAGAGGGCCAGTTATACCGATGGTGGATAGCTTTTGAATAAGTATGGAAAGGTTTACTTTGTCAAAAGCTTTTGAAAAGTCTGTGTAAATACTATGAATCTGTAGTCGTTTTTTCAGCGAACAGCAAATATTCTCGGCATAAGGTAATAAATTCGTCAAGGTTGATTTCCCTTTTTGGAACATACATACATTATCAGATGATAATTAAGATGATATTACTTTTAATAATGAACAATGTTTTAAAAACATCACGATTGTTTATACTGGCGGTTAATAAATTCGGGAATCTTCTCTGAAAATTAAATTTTGAAATGAAACAAAATTGCATGAACTATTACTTAACCCTTTGCAAGCAAATATCGAAGAGAATAAATTTCAGTTTCCTACAAGGTTTAAATCCCTCATCCATGGCTGAAACTACAACAAATTAAGTTTTTTTTAATGAAAACTTAGACGCTGAGTGGCGATTAGTACTTGAGAAATCAATAGTACCAAAATATTTAGATTGTGAAGATTTTTGGGCTAAAATATTTATGTTGAAAGAGGCTTTAAATGAAAAAATGTTTCTAAAGCCAACGAAATTCATAAGTTCCTTAATATGTCTTTCGCATAGTAGCGCAACTGCAGAGAGAACCTTTTCTCAGCTTGCGCTTATTAATAAAACACGGAATGCTTACTGGAACAGCTACTGCAAATTGGGTACCAAGCAAAGCGCTTATTGGAAAGTACCATAAGTGAATACTGGTACTGATGACAATCGGTCGAGGGGTCTAGTTAATTCGGTCAAAAAAAGGCATATTTTCAAGAATTTTTTTTCAATACAAACGTAATGCTGGTTTTATTCATTTCATTTTTATATTTTAATACAACATCTGAACTATAATAAAAAAAAAAAATCATTGCAAAATGTTTATAAATAAGCCGTTGGCAGCAAACCCCCGCAGGTGCCTCAAAAAAAAACATCAACAGTAGAGACGGGAGTAACAGGGGCGATAGAACACCGTGAGTACAGCGAGCGTAGTCGCGGTACGCGGCTACTAGTGTATAAAATCGAAAAAAGAATTTCATTTTCAAGGCAAGACGCAAGAGTAGTACAAAATTGAAAGGAGTAGTAAAATGTGACCATTTTGCAATTCGCTGCTGAGTGGCCATACCGTTGGCAACGCCTGCACACTAATATACTTTAGTTAGAGGCACTGGTTGGTTGGTTAAACGGGATGAGGAGGAGCTGATAAGATCGAACTAAGTTTCAGCTTGTATGTTGGCTTACTTATTGGAGGTGTGAAATGTACGCTGAAATTGTTAAATGTTCTACAGCATCTATTAATGGGTTCATTTCGACCGTAATCAGTACGATGGGGATACTCCTTAAGAGGTTTTGAATGTCTCGTCAGCCTGACAGTGTCATTAAGTCGAATTTTATTTGTAAGGTGATCAACCTTAATATCACCATTCAAGACATCTAAGGTGAAACAGGATGTGAGCATAGTTCTCCTAGAACTGAGCGGTAGAAGATTTAACAATTGTAGCCTAACTGTGTAGTGTGGAAGGTTATTAAAGTCTCTAGAGTCATACAAGTCCCTAAGAACAAAAAGAAGAAATTGCTTCTGGATAGACTCTATTCTGCTGCTATATATCTGAAAAAAAAAGATCCCAAATGGGACATGCAACAAGGGAACAAAATAATGATTTAGTGACCCACACATTTTTGAACTCTTTAGCCCTTCGTTTAATGAAACCTAGAAGTTTGTTGGCCTTTGAGATTATTCTGTTGTAGTGGGACTTAAAGCATAGTTTATTGTCAAGTAGCACGCCGAGGTCTTCAATATGCTCCACTCGATTTAAATCATTTCCACATAGGATATATGTAGTTACGGTGATAAGTGAATTCTTTACGTGAGAAGCTTATCACGTGACATTTACCGACATTAAGCTTTAACTTATTTTGACTGCACCATCCATCTAGTGCTAAGAGCTTGGATTGCAGGAATATAGCATCTGTTGGGGAGCTAATGGAATGATATATTTTCAGACCATTGGCGTATAAAAGATGTGAAACACTTTCCAATAACAAAAGAGGACCTAAGTGAAATGAAGCCTTGGAACTTAACACATTGAGTTCTATTACTATGTTATGGCTTAAGCCAGTTGAACACGAATGTGCTTTATTGTGCAATATAGGAATTGCGGATGGGGTGGATGCAACGAGGTTGCGAAGGTAAAATTATGGAATGTGTGGTGGTGACGCTAAATCAAAAAAAAACAGACGAAAGAAATGGTTGAAGAAAAAAAATAATTGCCACCGAAATAGAAGTACTTCGATGACACGCCGGGGTTCGCAGAATTATTTTCCTTTGTTTTGGAAGTGGCAATTACGGGATGCCAGACCGTTCAACCAGCTTGGCTGGTACAAAATAATTTAATACAATGCGTATTTCTCATGAGAAATTGTTTTCTGCTGCAACAGCAAAAACAACAATCCCTAATGAGATTCCGCAATGGACAATGGTTATACCTTTTAAAAATTGAAATGCTGAAAACAGCCGAGCGTAACGCTTCTTCAAATGGTTCGTGATTGAAAAAATCGACTAGAGCCCGAATCAACGGCGGCCGGGCCTTTTATAGGGCCGGTTAGCTTTATGCACCGTTTATCCTTTCGACGGATAACCGGCGCCAACTCTACTGGACCACAGTGGCACGTGAAATTGTGCGTCAAGTTCACGCCGTGGTGAGTAGCGTTTACGCGCGTATGTTTGAATTTCAAATTTAATGTATAAATTCAATGTAATGCATTTGAAGTTCAAACATTCTCCCGGGCGCAAAAAAAAAAAGAGAAAAAAAAGAAAAAGCAAATGAACCGAATAAAAAAAACCGATTACTTGTTTACAGCATAGTATGTGTATTCATGATAGATGCAATGAAACAAGAAAGAAAAAAAAATATGAAAAAGATTAAGATAATAAAATGAAAATGATAAAAAAAAATGGAAATGATACAAATATCAATATAGAATATATAAAGAATAAAATAGGATAAAATCCACGATGTGATGCATCTAACGTTGGTGCTTGCGTTTCAACGCGAACCACGTTGTCTTCCCCTTTGCGAAGCGAACACGCACCTTGTCCCCGCCGTTAAAAAACAACGTGTAAATCGGTCGTTTGAACGATTTGATACGACTCCATGGGACTGTGTTTAGTTCGTCGTAGGTGACGTCAAAGGTTTCTCCTTTATTGGTCACTAGACCACAAGTGGGTCTCTGTTTGCGATTGATGATGTTGAAAGACGGTTGTAGTGATTGTCGTGTTTTTGTTGAGTTTATTTGTTCATCTAAACAGCGGCCTGGCGTGAGCGGCAATTGCCGTTTGTTATCGTGTGGAGCGGGCGGTGGCCGTTCTATACTGCGGTCTGGTGTAACTCGCAGATGATAGTGACTTTTCTCTTCCTGATTCGTGATAGAATGTACCTGTATGGCTGCCGTATCTTCAAGCTTGCTGAAGAGTGAGTTTACAGCGAGCCCGGTGAACACTGTTTTGTGGTTTATTGTGAAACCCGTGAACTTTGGTTGGTTGGTCGCAGGATGCTGCGGCATTTGTCCAAACAAAATCCAGCCCAGTGAAGTTTCTTGCGCTATCGGATGATCCCTTGGTCCATACCTAAGACCCGCTCGCAAAATCTGCGCGTAGGTTTGGACCCCGAGTAGCAAGTCAATTGACCCGGGTTCCATGAATTTTGGGTCTGCAAGAATGATATCGCTTATGTAAGGCCATTGCTTCGCGGGAACGCTAACTGAAGAACGCATCTGTGTTATGTTCTTGATCACATATGCTTGAGTTCGAATTTCTTTCCCGTTTCCGATCTTCGGAATAATGTTGAAACCAATTTCTTGCGTTGATGTGCTAACGTTTGTAGAGTTCAACCCAGTAATGGATATGGATGTGGGTTGTGCTTTCGTTCGCAGAAGTTGGTAAGCAGCACTAGAAATAAACGAATTTTCTGACCCAGAATCTATCAATGCTCGGAGTGACATGATATTTCCTTCTGGTGTTTTAATTGTGACGATGGCGGTTGCTAATAGAGCTTGCTTACACTCTTTGGTTGATGCAGATTTTGAGCATAATGCTTCAGTAATTGATGACGGTTCAGGTTGTGCACTACTTGTGGGTGTCGCAATTGAATGTAACGAGGATTTATCAGACTCGTGTAAGGTAGTGTGATGTCTTTTATGACAAGTAAAACAGGTTCGCTTACTCTTACATTCGTTCGAAGGGTGTTTTGTCAAACAATTGAAACACAAATGTTGAGTTTTAACAAAGTCCCACTTTGCAGATGTGTCGAGGTTGTGAAACGTTTGACATTTGAAAAGGAAATGATCCTTTTTGCAATAAGAGCAAGATGGCTGGGATGTCTTCGCAAAATTGCTTGAACTCTTACGCTGGTTATTGTTGCTTTGTGTGGCCGACTGTGACTGTGTCTTGGCTGCAGCTAATACTTCCAGCGTTCTATGGCGACATTCAATCACCGCCTAAAACTACCCCAAAATCGCGGCCCATAACAACAATAAAATGGCATTTATCAATGTTGATATGGAGATGATTAGAGATACACCATGAATAAAGTGAGTTCGAATTTCTCTGAAGGACTAAACAATCGTCATGGGAGATTACAGTTTTAAAATTTTTTTAAATCGTCATCAAATAAAAGAAAGTTAACGTCGGAAAACATGTCCTGAATATCATTAACAAAGAGCAAAAACAGGAGGGGACCCAGGTGGGATCCCTGGGGAACTCCAGAGTTAACAATGAACGGATCGGAATTGACAGACTTTATACGAACAATCAAACTTCGGTCGAGTAGATAATCCTGAAGTCAATTAAGGAGAGGGCCAGTTATACCGATGGTGGATAGCTTTTGAATAAGTATGGAAAGGTTTACTTTGTCAAAAGCTTTTGAAAAGTCTGTGTAAATACTATGAATCTGTAGTCGTTTTTTCAGCGAACAGCAAATATTCTCGGCATAAGGTAATAAATTCGTCAAGGTTGATTTCCCTTTTTGGAACATACATACATTATCAGATGATAATTAAGATGATATTACTTTTAATAATGAACAATGTTTTAAAAACATCACGATTGTTTATACTGGCGGTTAATAAATTCGGGAATCTTCTCTGAAAATTAAATTTTGAAATGAAACAAAATTGCATGAACTATTACTTAACCCTTTGCAAGCAAATATCGAAGAGAATAAATTTCAGTTTCCTACAAGGTTTAAATCCCTCATCCATGGCTGAAACTACAACAAATTAAGTTTTTTTTAATGAAAACTTAGACGCTGAGTGGCGATTAGTACTTGAGAAATCAATAGTACCAAAATATTTAGATTGTGAAGATTTTTGGGCTAAAATATTTATGTTGAAAGAGGCTTTAAATGAAAAAATGTTTCTAAAGCCAACGAAATTCATAAGTTCCTTAATATGTCTTTCGCATAGTAGCGCAACTGCAGAGAGAACCTTTTCTCAGCTTGCGCTTATTAATAAAACACGGAATGCTTACTGGAACAGCTACTGCAAATTGGGTACCAAGCAAAGCGCTTATTGGAAAGTACCATAAGTGAATACTGGTACTGATGACAATCGGTCGAGGGGTCTAGTTAATTCGGTCAAAAAAAGGCATATTTTCAAGAATTTTTTTTCAATACAAACGTAATGCTGGTTTTATTCATTTCATTTTTATATTTTAATACAACATCTGAACTATAATAAAAAAAAAAAATCATTGCAAAATGTTTATAAATAAGCCGTTGGCAGCAAACCCCCGCAGGTGCCTCAAAAAAAAACATCAACAGTAGAGACGGGAGTAACAGGGGCGATAGAACACCGTGAGTACAGCGAGCGTAGTCGCGGTACGCGGCTACTAGTGTATAAAATCGAAAAAAGAATTTCATTTTCAAGGCAAGACGCAAGAGTAGTACAAAATTGAAAGGAGTAGTAAAATGTGACCATTTTGCAATTCGCTGCTGAGTGGCCATACCGTTGGCAACGCCTGCACACTAATATACTTTAGTTAGAGGCACTGGTTGGTTGGTTAAACGGGATGAGGAGGAGCTGATAAGATCGAACTAAGTTTCAGCTTGTATGTTGGCTTACTTATTGGAGGTGTGAAATGTACGCTGAAATTGTTAAATGTTCTACAGCATCTATTAATGGGTTCATTTCGACCGTAATCAGTACGATGGGGATACTCCTTAAGAGGTTTTGAATGTCTCGTCAGCCTGACAGTGTCATTAAGTCGAATTTTATTTGTAAGGTGATCAACCTTAATATCACCATTCAAGACATCTAAGGTGAAACAGGATGTGAGCATAGTTCTCCTAGAACTGAGCGGTAGAAGATTTAACAATTGTAGCCTAACTGTGTAGTGTGGAAGGTTATTAAAGTCTCTAGAGTCATACAAGTCCCTAAGAACAAAAAGAAGAAATTGCTTCTGGATAGACTCTATTCTGCTGCTATATATCTGAAAAAAAAAAGATCCCAAATGGGACATGCAACAAGGGAACAAAATAATGATTTAGTGACCCACACATTTTTGAACTCTTTAGCCCTTCGTTTAATGAAACCTAGAAGTTTGTTGGCCTTTGAGATTATTCTGTTGTAGTGGGACTTAAAGCATAGTTTATTGTCAAGTAGCACGCCGAGGTCTTCAATATGCTCCACTCGATTTAAATCATTTCCACATAGGATATATGTAGTTACGGTGATAAGTGAATTCTTTACGTGAGAAGCTTATCACGTGACATTTACCGACATTAAGCTTTAACTTATTTTGACTGCACCATCCATCTAGTGCTAAGAGCTTGGATTGCAGGAATATAGCATCTGTTGGGGAGCTAATGGAATGATATATTTTCAGACCATTGGCGTATAAAAGATGTGAAACACTTTCCAATAACAAAAGAGGACCTAAGTGAAATGAAGCCTTGGAACTTAACACATTGAGTTCTATTACTATGTTATGGCTTAAGCCAGTTGAACACGAATGTGCTTTATTGTGCAATATAGGAATTGCGGATGGGGTGGATGCAACGAGGTTGCGAAGGTAAAATTATGGAATGTGTGGTGGTGACGCTAAATCAAAAAAAACAGACGAAAGAAATGGTTGAAGAAAAAAAATAATTGCCACCGAAATAGAAGTACTTCGATGACACGCCGGGGTTCGCAGAATTATTTTCCTTTGTTTTGGAAGTGGCAATTACGGGATGCCAGACCGTTCAACCAGCTTGGCTGGTACAAAATAATTTAATACAATGCGTATTTCTCATGAGAAATTGTTTTCTGCTGCAACAGCAAAAACAACAATCCCTAATGAGATTCCGCAATGGACAATGGTTATACCTTTTAAAAATTGAAATGCTGAAAACAGCCGAGCGTAACGCTTCTTCAAATGGTTCGTGATTGAAAAAATCGACTAGAGCCCGAATCAACGGCGGCCGGGCCTTTTATAGGGCCGGTTAGCTTTATGCACCGTTTATCCTTTCGACGGATAACCGGCGCCAACTCTACTGGACCACAGTGGCACGTGAAATTGTGCGTCAAGTTCACGCCGTGGTGAGTAGCGTTTACGCGCGTATGTTTGAATTTCAAATTTAATGTATAAATTCAATGTAATGCATTTGAAGTTCAAACATTCTCCCGGGCGCAAAAAAAAAAAGAGAAAAAAAAGAAAAAGCAAATGAACCGAATAAAAAAAACCGATTACTTGTTTACAGCATAGTATGTGTATTCATGATAGATGCAATGAAACAAGAAAGAAAAAAAAATATGAAAAAGATTAAGATAATAAAATGAAAATGATAAAAAAAAATGGAAATGATACAAATATCAATATAGAATATATAAAGAATAAAATAGGATAAAATCCACGATGTGATGCATCTAACGTTGGTGCTTGCGTTTCAACGCGAACCACGTTGTCTTCCCCTTTGCGAAGCGAACACGCACCTTGTCCCCGCCGTTAAAAAACAACGTGTAAATCGGTCGTTTGAACGATTTGATACGACTCCATGGGACTGTGTTTAGTTCGTCGTAGGTGACGTCAAAGGTTTCTCCTTTATTGGTCACTAGACCACAAGTGGGTCTCTGTTTGCGATTGATGATGTTGAAAGACGGTTGTAGTGATTGTCGTGTTTTTGTTGAGTTTATTTGTTCATCTAAACAGCGGCCTGGCGTGAGCGGCAATTGCCGTTTGTTATCGTGTGGAGCGGGCGGTGGCCGTTCTATACTGCGGTCTGGTGTAACTCGCAGATGATAGTGACTTTTCTCTTCCTGATTCGTGATAGAATGTACCTGTATGGCTGCCGTATCTTCAAGCTTGCTGAAGAGTGAGTTTACAGCGAGCCCGGTGAACACTGTTTTGTGGTTTATTGTGAAACCCGTGAACTTTGGTTGGTTGGTCGCAGGATGCTGCGGCATTTGTCCAAACAAAATCCAGCCCAGTGAAGTTTCTTGCGCTATCGGATGATCCCTTGGTCCATACCTAAGACCCGCTCGCAAAATCTGCGCGTAGGTTTGGACCCCGAGTAGCAAGTCAATTGACCCGGGTTCCATGAATTTTGGGTCTGCAAGAATGATATCGCTTATGTAAGGCCATTGCTTCGCGGGAACGCTAACTGAAGAACGCATCTGTGTTATGTTCTTGATCACATATGCTTGAGTTCGAATTTCTTTCCCGTTTCCGATCTTCGGAATAATGTTGAAACCAATTTCTTGCGTTGATGTGCTAACGTTTGTAGAGTTCAACCCAGTAATGGATATGGATGTGGGTTGTGCTTTCGTTCGCAGAAGTTGGTAAGCAGCACTAGAAATAAACGAATTTTCTGACCCAGAATCTATCAATGCTCGGAGTGACATGATATTTCCTTCTGGTGTTTTAATTGTGACGATGGCGGTTGCTAATAGAGCTTGCTTACACTCTTTGGTTGATGCAGATTTTGAGCATAATGCTTCAGTAATTGATGACGGTTCAGGTTGTGCACTACTTGTGGGTGTCGCAATTGAATGTAACGAGGATTTATCAGACTCGTGTAAGGTAGTGTGATGTCTTTTATGACAAGTAAAACAGGTTCGCTTACTCTTACATTCGTTCGAAGGGTGTTTTGTCAAACAATTGAAACACAAATGTTGAGTTTTAACAAAGTCCCACTTTGCAGATGTGTCGAGGTTGTGAAACGTTTGACATTTGAAAAGGAAATGATCCTTTTTGCAATAAGAGCAAGATGGCTGGGATGTCTTCGCAAAATTGCTTGAACTCTTACGCTGGTTATTGTTGCTTTGTGTGGCCGACTGTGACTGTGTCTTGGCTGCAGCTAATACTTCCAGCGTTCTATGGCGACATTCAATGATGTTGTTGATACCTGTTGTTCCCAAAGACTTCGAGTTAATGGAGGCAGTTTAGCTGTTAGCAAGTACAAAATAATCGGATCCCAATTTTTTGTATCAAGACCTAATTGCTGTAGCTCATGCACGCACTCGTTTGTAGTGTCTAACATTTCTTTGAAACTCTGCTCTGATTCTGAGCGAATCTCGGGGGTGGAGAACAACGCTTGCAGATGTACATTACATGTGATTCTTTTGTTATCGAATCGTTTAGTGAGCAAAGTCCATGCTGGGTCGTAGTTTGAATCGACGCTTTCGAACTGATTCAGAATTTTTGACGCGTCCCCGATCAAACTGCCTTTTAAATAATGCAGTTTATGGACTCTGGATAGAGGATTGTTGTCATGTATAATTGACTTAAAGGTATCTCTGAATACCCGCCAATTTTTGAACTTTCCATCGAACTTTGGGAGGCTTATGTTCGGAAGTTTAAATGATGGTTGTGGTTCTTGCCTCGACTCAACGCGTTGCTTAGAAAGCTCTGCTTCAGGCTTTTTGATCAATTGGTGCAGATCACCGATATACTCAAAAGCGTCTTTTTCTATTTCGCCGTAAGTCGAAAGGTATTGGGTCTTGACTGACTCAGCGATCTCGCTCTGACTTGTTATGATTGTCACGTGCGCGTCTTCGCACTGAGACCAGATTTTGTGGATGTGTTCGAGTCGGCCGCTGGCGTAGCCAACGGTTCTCCGTACTTCGCTAGTCTTCTTAAAATTCGAGATCGCTTGTCGTACGAGGGCAAAAAAACCTGTTTGTTTCTCTATCGCTTGCTCCATGGCCTGTGAATAGTGCAATGCACGTGCAACACAGACAAACGATCGAAAATGTGCGAGGTTCTATGAGAGAACGTGGGCCGGTTTGTTTTGAGTTTACAAGGAATCGGCCGACAACGCGCGATGTTGTTCGAAATACCTCGATTGCTTGTTTACTCAAAAATTTTTGCCGCTTGATTGTCGACAATTTTTTGCGTGCCGGCTCGAAGGTCGACAAAATTGCTTGTTGGGAGCAAGTTTTGTTGTTTTACTGGTGGCGTGCCGCTAGAGAACGTTTACGCAAACTCACGGAAATTTCAGGCCGTGGCTAGTGAATTCCGTGCAATAAATTGTGACGAAATTGCGCGGAATTGATGTAGTTTCGTGGAATACGAATGTGCGTTCGTTTTGTTGTGTGTCTTGTGCAATTTCCTGGTGAATTGCTGACGGAAATGTTTTTGTTTTAAATCGCGGAGATTTCGGTTGGTTTTTTTTGATTCCGCTCGATAAATTGTCGGCGGAATTGCGTGAAATTGTCGCAGATGCGACTTATGTGTTCCGTGCGATGGTGTGTCGTCGGAAGCTATTTTTTCGAGATCACGGAGATTTCGAATTGATGGTTTGCGAGTTCCGTACGGTGGGATCCCGACGGAATTGGTTTGATTTTGTTGTGAATTCCGTACGGTGATGTACCGACGGAATTACGGTGCACAAATTCGCGGAGATTCCGGCTGAATTTTGTGTTTTGTGCTTTCCGTGCGGCGATGTGCCGAACGGAATTAAATTTGCGAAATCACGGAGATTTCGGGTTGTTTGTTAGTGAATTCCGTGCGGCGGTGTTCCGACGGAATTGCTATGAGCTAAATCACGTAGATTTGAGCTTGAATTCTGGCTGGATTCCGTACGGTGGTGTTCCGACGGAGTTGATGTTGCGAGTTTACAAAAACTTCGGCTTTTTGTGTGTAAATTCCGTACGAGAGATATCGACGGAATTACTTGTGCGAATTTATGAGAAATTCGGCTTTTGTGTGTAACTTCCGTACGCTAGATGTCGACGGAATTACTTGTGCGAATTTATGAAAAAATTCGGCTTTTGTGTGTAACTTCCGTACGCTAGATGTCGACGGAATTACTTGTGCGAATTTATGAAAAATTCGGCTTTTGTGCGTAACTTCCGTACGCTAGATGTCGACGGAATTACTTGTGCGAATTTATGAAAATTCGGCTTTTGTGTGTAACTTCCGTACGCTAGATGTCGACGGAATTACTTGTGCGAATTTATGAAAATTCGGCTTTTGTGTGTAACTTCCGTACGCTAGATGTCGACGGAATTACTTGTGCGAATTTATGAGAAATTCGGCTTGTTTTTGTGTTTTGTGATATCCATACGACGATGTGCCGACGGAGTTGAGCTTACGAAAACACGGGAATGTCGGGCTGAATTTCTTACTTTCATACGGCTAGGAGTCGACGAAATTGAGTTCGATAACTTGCCGACGGGAATTTCAGCTGATTTGTTTACAAGTTCCATACGGTGCTGTGCCGTCGGAACAAATTTTTGCAAGTTTTTGTGAAGCACCTGATTTGTGCTTTGTGAATTCTGTACGGCGATATGCCAACAGAACTGTGTTATTCAAAATGCCGAGAATTTCGTTTTTGAATTTTTGATAAGTTCCGTTCGGTGATGTGTCGACGGACTTGATTTGTGAATTTACAGGAAATTCGATTTGATGTGAAAAAACGGTTTTTCAGCTTTGAATGTAAATTCCGTACGCTAGATGTCGACGGAATTACTTTGTGCAAATGTATGGAACATTTGGCTTAGTGAAATTACGAAGAATTTCAGTTTTGGTGCATGTGAAAAATGAACCACATCGGGGTCACCAATAATTATGCTACCTGAATGTTGCGCGAAATCGCGGAATTTTCGGATTTTTCGTAGGTTTCTCTAGAGATGAGCGTAAAATTGGACAATTCTACCTTCGGTCTCGTCAACTATCCGGCTCGACGGACCATGAACACGAATGTGCTTTATTGTGCAATATAGGAATTGCGGATGGGGTGGATGCAACGAGGTTGCGAAGGTAAAATTATGGAATGTGTGGTGGTGACGCTAAATCAAAAAAAAACAGACGAAAGAAATGGTTGAAGAAAAAAAATAATTGCCACCGAAATAGAAGTACTTCGATGACACGCCGGGGTTCGCAGAATTATTTTCCTTTGTTTTGGAAGTGGCAATTACGGGATGCCAGACCGTTCAACCAGCTTGGCTGGTACAAAATAATTTAATACAATGCGTATTTCTCATGAGAAATTGTTTTCTGCTGCAACAGCAAAAACAACAATCCCTAATGAGATTCCGCAATGGACAATGGTTATACCTTTTAAAAATTGAAATGCTGAAAACAGCCGAGCGTAACGCTTCTTCAAATGGTTCGTGATTGAAAAAATCGACTAGAGCCCGAATCAACGGCGGCCGGGCCTTTTATAGGGCCGGTTAGCTTTATGCACCGTTTATCCTTTCGACGGATAACCGGCGCCAACTCTACTGGACCACAGTGGCACGTGAAATTGTGCGTCAAGTTCACGCCGTGGTGAGTAGCGTTTACGCGCGTATGTTTGAATTTCAAATTTAATGTATAAATTCAATGTAATGCATTTGAAGTTCAAACACCAGTCTAGTAAAGATCCTGTTATACCGATCTTTTTTAACTTAAAGATTAGAGTATTGTGATCAACTTGGTCGAAGGCTTTGCTAAAGTCAGTGTATACCTATTGCGTCGATTTGGCGCCCATTCTCCAGGGCGCAGAAAGTATCAGATACAGGTTAGTCATGGTTGAGCGCCCTTTTCTAAAGCCGTGCTGCTGGTCATTAAGAATGGGGTTGATAACATTAGTGAGTATGGCATATATTTTTTTCCAATAATTTCGGTATTGCTGATACTATTGCTATACCTCTGTAGTTCTCAACGTTTCGTTTGTCACCATTCTTGTGAATGGGCGTGAGATGCGACGATTTCCTGGCTGAAAGGAAAGTCCCTAATGACAGTGACTTGTTGAATAGAAAGTGTAGAGATGTTGAAAGTTGAAAATGGAATAGGGGAGGAATAAGATCCGGGCCAGTACCTTTTTTGACGTCAATATTTGTAAAGGCATCAAACACCTCCTCTGCGGACAATGAAATATTGACTGCAAGTGAAGGGACCGAGTTGTCAGGTTTGTTGAAGGTTGATTCTGACTGGGGACTAAAAACTTCTCGAAAACGATCGGCAAACATATCGCAGATATCACGTACACGTTTTGTATTCACAAAATCGAAAAATCTTTTTGGATCGGTAATAATATCTTCGCCAATTTTGTTTACGTAAGACTCATACGCTGCTCGGGATTTAGAAGAGAATTCCGAGGCCAGCTTGTCATATTTTTTCTGAAGATCAGGAGTAGTCGTACACGTTTTCTTAAGTTTTTTGAAGAACTTATGTATTTCTTTGGTTCCGCAGTGATCTGAGATTTTTATCCAGTCATGGTTCTGATACTTTATCCTTCAGCTTGATTACAGGCACATAGTTGATGACAATTCCGAAAAGTAGTAAAACGATGATACAGCATTGTCCAGATTATTAGATGAGAAAAGGAATGTCCAGTCTATTGAAGATAATTCATTATTAATACTAATGAAATCGGAAGTTAAATACAACATTATTGTCATAAGATTTAGCAAAATTCATATTGACACATGGTAGGTGTACTGTGATGGCAGAGTGATGTTGGGTATTTGAGAAAAGATTCTCAGCGTCAAATGCAGGGCTTACAATCACTTCATCATATGCGTCTGTAGAGATCATATCAAGCCATCTCCCATTTCTATTTGGAAAATTCACTACCTGATGTATATCATTACTATACATCGTGTCTATGACAGTGGTGTCAATAACAGACGTAAGATTCCCAGGTATGATGGTGTTATCTGAATGATTAGTGACGAATGAAATGCTTGGACGATTAAAGTCGCCAAGTAGGAAAAGATTATCGTTTTCATTTAAGGAGCAGTTGACACCATGTAAAATATTAAGAATGTCATGGTATTTCTGGTCTTCTGAGTTAGGAGTGATATAAACAACACAAATGTAATGATTCTGATAAACTTGTGTTCGAAAAGCAGTGAGGGGTTTGTGCTTACAATCTCGCTGGATAAAGATCTGTGGACTGCAATAAGGACACCCCCTCCTAATGATAGACCAGTAGCGCTATAATTCCTATCATTTCTGTAAATGGTCCAGTTGTTGTCCAGCATTTCTTCATCTTTAAAGAAATCGTTAAGCCATGTTTCCGTTATAACTAAAACGTTGAAGTGACATGATTTAGCGTCAATAAAAAGATTATTAACTTTCCCTCTAATGCCGCCGCCGTTGTGATAGTATAGTCGTAGGTTATTTCTAGAGCTGACGTTCACGTTAGGAACAAAAAAACCTATTGTGATCTTCACGTTTTTTCTATTATATTGAAATATAATTATGGGAGCCGAATGCAGCGAGATCTTTTAGGCCTTGGTCGGGCGTGAGGTTAAATTGTTCGTGGAATCGAATGTAGAACAGTCGCAAAGCTTCTAGCTCCGTAGGAAGCCCTTCTTGCTGGATAGATAGTATCAGACTGGTTTTTGTTTTCCCATTGATACAGGTTGAGTCAGATTTATTGTGCATGTAAGTAAGATACAGTCGCACATTGTCAAATACTCTACGTATGTTCTCTCAACCGCGATAGAAGACATCTACTCTCTTCGGATTTCGCAGAATTTATTGAGTGCTTTAAGACTGGAGGGAGAAGTGGGTCAAGAAAAGGGGGGTTATTATTACCAGCAATAAGCGTATCAGTGTCGCCATGATTATTAGTTTGTGATGTGGTGTGTACTGAAGACGAAGGGTAGGGATTGATAGTTTTGACGCGAACGAAATTTTATGTAAGGATCAGAAACAGTAACAGGATTCGAAGTAAAAGTGTTAGTCGCTTCAGGCAAAGGATTGTTACCGGTGTTGATCAGTTTAGAAGAGATTTTAATGGAAGCGTTAGTATTAACTTCACGAGGTGTATGGTATAGTTGGAAGAAGTTTTAGTTTTGTTAGTTTTAATTCTAATTTTACTATTACTAGTCTTACTATTATTCTCATTGTTACGTTTGAAATCTGTCTTCCCATGTCCGGATTTCCATGTTGTTCCATTTAAAGACTTCGGGTTTTGTATTGAAGAAGAGCCAGTCATATTCCATGGGCATACTCAGTTTAAAATTTGAGTATTTAGGCGTGTTTTTACTGTTTTTGCGGTTTGGTAGCTTTTCACACTTACAGCCTTTAATACAAAATTGTTTCGCAAGGGATTTGCTCAACCATGATTCGTCTGCGTTTGGAGTAGCTTTCGTGACGAAATAAGAAACGGTGTTGTATGACTTTTTTGTCTTATCTTGATGGTCCGATCTCTTAAGCCTCCTTATTCTAGCATCCCAATCAGTTTGCGACCACGTTGTATTGAATTTTTTTTACAGAGTTTGCATCAGGAACATTATCAGGTAGGTGCACCTTCGGTAGCGAGAAACTGTGGTAGAGAAATAGCGAAACAGTATGGATGCAGGTTTTCTTGCGAGGGCTGTGATGTAGATTGATTCCGGAAATCATCACTAGTGTCCTTGCAAACAAATTGGATAACATCTAGTTCGCGTTCGAAATCAAGAAGCTTCACCGTCAAGTCGCTGGAGGGCTTAATTTTCGATCCGGAAGTGTCATCTAATTTATACGATAAGGTAGCTTAAGATTTGTCAGCATTGGATGCTAGTAGTTTTACTAACCTGATGTCATCATGGATTCTGTTCAGCTTACTTGTAACAGCATTTCCATCCAAAAGCGAATCGTTTTCAGGGCGTGCAGAAAAACCGTAAAAAGTACCAAGAGATAAACTATTTATGACAGTGTTTAGTTTGGAGTCTGATTGTGTCTTTTTCGTTAGTTTATATGAGTCATGTTGATACTACAACATGAGTGTACCTTGTCCAATTGGGATCCAAAGTCCCGAAATTCCTCAGCACACTCACTCAAGTTCGCTACATTGTCCACTAGGTTATTAAGTTTATTGGCAATGAACGTGCACACACTTATGGTCCTCTAATGCATCATCATAAATGATAGAGGATTGAGGGTAGAGGACTTTGTATAAAGATTGAGCAATTGAGGATGGAGGTGAAGAATAGAGAATGAAGAATGGAGAATAGAGGACATAGGATAGAGGATGGTGGATGGAGTATTGAGGATGACGGACGAATAATGAAGAATGAAGAAAGATGGATGGGAGAGGATGGAGGATCGGGGATCAAGGATGCATAACGGAAGATGAAACATGGAGAATTGTGGATAGAGGATGGATAATAGAAACAGTTTTCTATAAGTCAATAAGAAAAGGTTTAAAACAGAAAAGCATTATATTTCGTATAAAAAACAAGATTTTTTTTCTTTCTTAGTTCCACATTCATAGTTATCAACTTTGTCCCGCTTACCAATCATAGTTACCATAATGATAAAGTGACTTTCACTCCAACCAATTCTATTTGAAACAATAAATGTTGATTGATATTTGGAACCCCCCTTTAGTAAATTTGGAAATTTGGAGCCCCCCCTTTAGAAGGTAGATAACGTTCCTGGAAAAAAGCATTTACCTATTCAAAAAGTTATACGTAAATATTTCTATATCACCGATCTCTCGCGAACGGGCTCGATTTTTTTGGACGCGTGATTTCATTGATGAGAAAGGCAGTAGTTTGAAACGAGGTATAATCATCATTACGGTAGAATGTAATGAGCAAAAAGAAAAGATTGAAGTCGTAATTTTTAGTCGAATGAAATGTGATCAGCAAAAAAATAAATAAATAGGGCGTCAGTGTAGCACTGAATTATGAACGGGGCAATGAATAAATAGAAACTAACTAGGAGCGGGACTCACTGCGAACTAGTTCGTTCATTTCGCTTCTGGGAACGCTCTTCTGAACTAGTTCGTTCGCGAACTACACAAGCCTAATACATAGCTATAATATTTACTGTACTGAAAGGTAAAGCTCATGGCAAGCGACCGGTGGGAAAACCGCGAAAAAGATACGAGAACTCAGTTGACGCAGATCGCAAATCACTTCTTACGCTAAGTGTCCACGATAGAGAAAAAACATTAGAGCTGTACTGAAAATAAAATCTTATCTACGAAAAGTGTGTACACGAGGCGACGTCTCTATAATAATTTTTCTCATCGTAGAGTGTCCGTAGTAAAAATTTGAGTAGTGCACTTCGTAGGTCACTACATGGCGTGTCCACGCGCTACACTCTTTTGACTCGCCGAGATATTGAGAATACTATAGAGCACGATTTGGCATTTGAAATTGGTTTGCTAAGTTGAGGTGATTTAAATTAATTAATTGCGATGAAACTTTGGTGATTTGTTGAGGGCACGCCCGCGAAGGTTTCTGCGTTAACAATTGGTGGTACGAGAGTTATTTCAACATTTGAGTGTATTTCATATAGTTTGTTCGTTTTCGGTGTATTAGTTCTGGATGCTGGATAAAAGATAGTGGATAGAGGATGAATTATCTAGGATAAAGGGTGGATGATGGATTATGGAAGATGGCGGATGGATGATGGAGGATAGAGGATGGATGATAGATTATGGACGATGAGGGGTGGATAATGGATTATGGAGGATGGATTACGGCGGATGGAGGATGGATGATAGCAGGTAGAGGATGGGGGATAAAGATAGAGGAAAGAGCATAAAAAGTTTGAATATGGCTATGCTGGTGCCATGCGAAATGCCATTTTGAAGTATAGCTGACATCGAAATGGTGAGCAAATTCTACATTTTTGAACTGCTGTATCTTTAAATTTCAGGTCAAGCGGAGAGTTTTGTAAAATGAAAGTGGCTTAAAAGTGGATATACATACCACTAAGGAAAAATAAAAAATTGTAATTTTGGATTTTGGTCTCCTCTCAAACTTTTACCTAAAGTAATAAAGGAAAATCTACATGCGCACTCTATGACTTTATCCCCAACTACAATAGAAATCGCAGTTCACTATTTCATCTAGTTTTAAATGTCTATCACATCAATTTCGTCCTCTACCTTCTCCACTCAAAAATTTTTCAATTAAAAGAATCCACTAGTAATTCTATATACCTATGTATCTACACAAACCAAATTTTATTTTTCTGGTACAATAAGTTCGAAAGATATTGTAATTCAATGTTTTTTCAATATTTTGTATCATAGTTATACAGAAATTCCGAGTTCAGCCTCCTATCATAAGCGGTTCCTGAGATCTAGAAATCAAAATTGTTTGTCTAATACACTCCTTTTACCTCCATCATCATACCACCACCCCTCAAAAGAGGGAGCTGAATATTTTACTTTTCAAATACAACAGGAATAATGTGTAGAGCATTTGATTATTCAACGCGTTGAATAGATTTTAAATGTTTTTTAGATTCGATGTAGATCGTTAGAGTAAATTAAACCGTTCCGTCTACACAACAGAGAAATTTTGGTAGAGAAATTTGGTATTGAGGAAATTTATTTCTTACTATGTGGTGTGTACACGTATTTTGCGAGAATTTTCTCTAACTCTATTGTTTTTTCTCTATCGTGTACACTTAGCTTTAGATGCACAAATCGGAGGACGCGGGCGCTGAACCGAGATGACTTGGCCGCTGTAAAGTTGCTCTTGCTGCAAGCTTTATTCCCTTAAGATTTTTTAAAATTCATATATGCATAACGGCAAAGAGTTCCGGTAAACCGAGAAGTGATATTGACTTTAAAAATTTATATATTAACATTAAGTGCCAAAGCTCGAATAAAATTAATAAAGCAACAAATACAAATAAGTAATGTAAGGTCGGGTAATGACCTCAAATACTTAAAATTGTATGTCGAACAAATTCGATCATCAATTCAACCGACAAATTTTTGAGCCACTTGCAGAACTCAAATTGTCAAAACGGAAAATAAAAATGTTGCAAATTCTGTTGATGCTGCGATCAACGAACTTATAGTCTTCGTAGCGCGCATATTGTCTTCGTAGCGGACCAAATAGACCAGGCAAAATTCTAATGAGTTTCACAAGAAGAGTTACACGAGAAGAGATGCAGTTTTGTCGTCATTCAGAACAGTAAGGAGGATAAAGGGTGCCCGGGCATTGACGCGAAATCAATAGACTTGAAATTAGGTGAAGATCGAAAGTTTCTTTCTGAACATCTGTCGACTTATACCTAGACTCTATTACTTGATGCCAAAGCGAAATTGAAAACCAAAAAAACCTCCGCAACACCTAGTTTTCTGGAATGTCACCGATAAGGCAATGGTCCGTCAGTACACCAATTAAAATACGAATAGTGTGTAGTGGGTACATTATATTATCCGAAACAATTTACCATAAAAGTTAACTAAATTAAATAATACGAAAAATGAAGCATTGACCTAACTGTGATTTTGGAAACAATATCAAAATGCACTTATTTTAATCCGCACCGCTATTTAGAAACGGGTAAATATTTCTAACCGAAAACAGTGTAATATTTGAATTATTGTAACAACAGAATAGTTGAATTGTATTTGAAATTAAAAAGATGCTAAAAAGAGTAAAAGTATATGTATATTTTTATAAGTCGATAGGATAGGTAGTTAAAACTGTAGTGTGAAAAATAAATTTTAGTTTATCAGCAAGCCAAATCTTTCTTTCCTTTATTAACTACACAAATTGTACTCCTCAGTTCGAAGTACTGGCAGTGGTAGTACCAACGTGATTTGAACACGTAACCTTCTATTTGGAGAACAAATTTAGTCCTGCACGCATTTAGGGTGGGCCAAAGCTGCCGAGACACGATGTGAGGCATGGCTACCTGAGGCCTGTCCAATGTGCAAGCTATAGCTGATTCAATAGCATAGCAAAGCAACACAATTTAAACTGTCAAATTCAGCCGTAGCAAAAAAAGCACTCGCTGGTATTGGATAGCAAAAAGCTGCTTAAATAGCTTACAGCAGCTGATTCACACATCAATGTACAAGTGCACTGACATTTATTTCAAAGAAATACTTAAGAATTGTGGACTTCTTGATTAATTCAGACAATCAAGCGTAACGAACAACGTTCGATACCTCTGTAAGCCAAGTGCTAATTTTGTTCTAAACAAAAAAGACAATAAAAAGAAACACCATTATTCAAATTTTGATTTTAGTTACAGGACACCTCTGTCTCGGATAATTTTCTTATTAAGGTAATTTAAATAAAAATTAAAACAAAGCCAGCGTCCTTGCAAATAGGACGAAAAAAAGCATATTTGAAAATACTGAACTGGACAACTGTCAAATAGCAAGCATGAGAAAGCAGCTTTTGGTTGGTTGCATTGGACAGAAAAAAGCTACCATAGCTGCTATCGAAGGACCTATAGCTGAACAATGAACATACCAATGGTGTTAGCGTCTGACATAGCCGTCACGTCGATTGCTTGTTTAATATCCTCAATTGGCCTCCTCCCTAGAAGAGTGCTTCATTTAGGACCGAACCTTTCCTTGCGAGTTCATCCGCAGCCTCGTTGCCCAGGATCCCGCTGTGACCCGGAACCCAACAAATTGATATGTTGAAAAAAGTGCTAGCGCACTAATCTTATCCGTGCATAGCTTCACGAGGCGGAATTTGATCAAGTGTGAATCGAGCACCTAAATCGCCGCCTGACTATATGTTAAGATGACGACGGGTTTTTTCCGCATAGCACAAGCTTGTAGCAGATTGCAAGCCGGACCAATTCCCATCATCTCTGCCGGAAATACGCTACAGCAGTCCGGTATTCTGTCTGAATGCCTCGCTATGGTTCAAGTTAGCGAATAATTCTCCTACAGCTGTACCCGCACCTGTCTTCGAACCGTTCGTGTAAATATGAAAATCCCCTTTGTGGGGTTGACCCAGTCTCTCCCTTCTGCTAGTGATCCTCGTTGATAATCTCTTAGAGAGTTCGAGCTGCGAAATCAAGTAGTCTGTATCCTCTTGCGTATTTTACCTCATAGCTGGAAAAACCCCGTCTTTTTCTGGCGATTTAAAAGACAGAAAGGACTTGATTGACCTTATTATCTTCTCCAAGCTGACAATTGAGTTACAGGATTCCTGCCCCATGTACTCGTTCATTGTACTATCTGTGATTTCCTGTGCTCTAAGGTACCAAGCAACCCGGAATGTCAAAATGGGAGAGTTAAGTGAAACAATAGAGATAGAGCAGAATGTTAATACAATAACTATTTCTAATACAACTGTTTGTACAGTTTTTTAAGTAACATTTTAGTTTCTTCTTCAATGTATTTTTTTAAGGGGGTCGTTCTATAAAAAAATTTTTTTTCACTAAATTACTTCAATTTTTTTCCTAGAATATGTATAAGGATTTCTCCGAATTCAACTTCTATAGAGAGAAATTGAGGCTGTTAAAAAAGATTAGAAAAGGATTAACCAAATGGTATACAATCACGAATCCAAAAACTCAATTGATCAAATTCGAAACTCAGATGATAATAAAAGACAAAGACACAATTTGTCAACCACTGAACCAGGATTTTGTGAATGAGTGAACAAATTTGTTAATCTGTTTAGAGATTAGGCAATTATGATAGATCATATTATCCATGAGAGTACAATTTCAGACCATATCTCTGAGTTTACACAGACAATCTATCAAATAGTAATAATATAATATATCACCAGCTTTAGATAAGTACACCTCAAAAATTGTTAGCAACACTTTTAATCCGATAATTAAACCTATGTGAATATGTACCTTTTCTAGCCTAAATACCAGCAAATACACGAGACGCGTTTCAAATGTTATGCTAATGATAATCGATGCATTAAAATATGATTTTGTTACGGCGGAAAACATGCGTTATGTTGCGGAGCAGCTAAAAACCGAAAATGCATGTCTGATACGGATGAAAGTGGACGTGCCCACAGTAACAATGCCTCGAATAAAAAGCATGATGACTGGAACTATTTCGAATTTCATCGATATAGTCATGAATCTGGGTAACAAAGAAGTTGTATCTGATTCAATTATTCATCAAATGTATGATCGTGGCGATAAGTTGGTTTTTTACGGTGACGACGTTTGGACCAAATTATTTCCGGGAATGTTCTATCGGAAACAGGAAAATTACGACTCGTTTTACGTACATGATTTTCATTCGGTATCTTGTCATGCATATTTTAAATTATTGTATAAAATGAATTCTGTTTTCAGGGTGATAAGAATATTACAAAAAGGTTATCATCTGAACTGAAATATCTCGGATGGGATATGTTAATTTTGCATTACCTCGGATTGGATCATATCGGACACGTTGAAGGTTCTTTCAGCTCGAAGATATTCGACAAACTAAGCGAAATGGATCGAGTGATACAGCAAATACATACATCAGCAAATGCGATTGTAAGTAAAATGATTAGTATATACTTGAGACTGCCTGATATATTTTGCTTGCAGGAACGAAACTCGAATTTGCCACCATTGTTTCTTGTAACATCTGATCATGGCATGCGTGATACTGGTGGTCATGGTGGAAGTTCTATTGGGGAAATATTCATTCCTCTATTAGTATTTAGTTCGGGTTGTAGTAATAAAAGGTATTCAATCCTTACTTTTGTAATGCACACTGCACGTAGAATATTAACTAATTTAATCTGTAAATATAGTGCTAACGATGCTGCAGACATATTTCACAATCAAATCGATATCGCTTCAACATTAGCCGTCCTTTTGGGATTTCCAATCCCAGAAGCAAGTATCGGATGCATACTTACGGAATTAATAGACGTTTTGGATTATGAAGATCAGCTGCTTGCTTTGTATTACAATACGCATAGACTTGTTCAAAAGGCAATCAGTAAATTTGGTTTTAATACTATAAACACAAAATGTAGGATTGAATTTTATAATAGGAGGAGTCCGGGGAGACTTGACCATATGGGAGAGATGAACCACTTCAAATATCTCATTCAATTTTCCCTTCAGGTTAGGGGATTAAAGTTCACGCGGTACGGAGCATCGGATACTTGCATGTCACAGAAAAAGATGATAATCAGCAATTTGTTTCGACCGTAAGTGAATCGAACGTGAATTATTGTTCCAGAAGCAAAAATAAAATTTGTTATACAATCGCCATTCTTTTATCTATCAAGGTTTGTGCAGACATTCGATCTTAATTGCACCATAAACTCTCGCAGTTTGAGGCAATGAAATTTTTATTATTCTATTGTTTATATTTTTTGGGAAACTGCATCAAAGTCGGAAAAAAGCTGTGCGGGAGATTTGACTCACTCCTGTCCTTGAACAACCATGATAGCCAAAGATACTAAAAAGATAAAGAAGATCAGAGGTCAAAGAATAAAGAAAATGTTGAAATATTAGTTGCATTTGCGTTGCTTCTTTATAATGAAAACATAACTTCATTATTTTTTTTTTTTTTTTATTATTTTATAATTCATTGAAAAGAGCAATTAAATATCAATATAATGTATCGAATTTTTTTAATTTGTTGTAGTATACTTGTGTGAATTGTTATATTTCTTATTTGTTCACGAATTGTCCCCGAATGATCAAATCTCCCGACATGGTGGATCATATCTGATGACTATTTGTAGCACAAAAGTTGAATCGATAATTCGCATACACTATGATGTTATGGGCCTTCAAATAAAACTTGGTTCAACTGTCCCGGACTCCCCATACATCAAGAGCAATATAACGGATTGTACAATTTTCTAATTTGTTTTCAGATTATTACAAGGAGTACGAACTAGCTAGAAACTATCACTCGCAATTTTTAACATCAGTAAGAGGGAATGCAAAAAATACGTATTATAATATGGCGAAAGCTCGATACAGGAATTCGTGTCAGAATTTATCGGGGGTGCTTTCTTCAAGTTTTATACATTTTGATATGTTTGCGATTCTTCTCGGAGTGTTTCATACTACTTATGTAAGAGTTCTTACTTGACTTGTTAAGAGCTAGTAACAATTTTTTTCAGGCCGGCATACTCCTAGTATTAATGACAGCGCTCCTTATATCAAAACGTCACATAAAACGAACTCATGCGCTAAGAAATGTTTTAATCGCCGGATTTTTTGGGATATTAATTCGACTTTTCGCTTGCGAAATATTTTCATCCGATTCAGAGCTATGTACGTCGCGATGGCACTATTATGCTGTTTCCGTTGCGTTGGCTCTGATTGCATTTGCCAACCTTCGAGTTTGTGCAACAACAAAATTTCAGGTAGACCTAAATTTTTAAAAGTGTTGTTCAATTTTGTATAATCTTTTGCTTACTTATAGCTCTCCAAAGACAAACCGTATATTTTTTTGGTAAATGTATTTCATGCTCTGTCGCTATTCAGCAGTTCATTCATTGAAGAGGAACACCAAACATGGTATTACATTACAAGCTCTTTTCTCTTGGTCTTATTTTTGATGGAAATGCGATACTTTAAATTGGAAACAATGCACATGCGATGGAGTGAGGCAATCGAGAATTTTCTGCGGCATAAGAAACGTACTAGTAACTTCGTGAGCGGTGGCAATCGTAAAAGTGAATCCTTAACAGCTAACTTGAGAAAAGTTGATATCATGCTGGTGTACATTTTCAATTGGATGATTGTTTTTGCTATTTTTATATATATTAGACGATTAAATCAGACCGGTGATAAGTGGTTAAGTAATCGGGATATCGGCGATTGGATGGTTGACCATAAGCTGGCGTTGAGTCTCACATTCTTCGTCTGTAAGTATATTATTTACATAATTAAGAATGCACAGTGTTGATTTAATTATTTCTTTTAAGCCCTATTAGCGTTGGTATATGTTTTGAAAGATTTCAATGGTCTGCTTACGAACATACTCAACTTTACAGCAATATTACTAGTTTATCACTATCGTACGATAACAGGATCGGTCCTTTTATTTGATTTTAAAGAGTCCACATCGAAAACGTCTCTTATTCTATTCTGGTTGAATATAGTCGAAATACTGGCGATCAATTACTTACCAGCAATTCATAAATATATTTTCTATAAACAAATATCGCCGCAAAGTATTAAAAATTGTTTAGGCTCACACGTTACTACTTTCGCATTAATAGCTGCATTGCTGCATAAGCCACATAATACGATTTTAGTGCCGTCATGTATTTGGATACTGGAACGATGCTTTAAGTCTTGTGATAAATTATTTAAGGAGAGTAGTGCATTGATGTGCAAGATTACTTTAAGCTATTGGATGGGTAGAGCCTTCTTTTTTTACCAGGTAAGCGAAACTAAGATAACTTCAAGAAAGAAATTAAATAGCTTTATAATTTTCAGGGAAATTCAAACAATTTGGCTTCTATTGACCTAACGCCAGGTTATATTGGCATGGGCAGTTATAATCCGATAGTTGTCGGTTTGTTAGTAACCATGAATACGTACAGTGGGCCCATATGCTGTTTTCTATGTTTATTGCACAGTGTATTCAATGAAAGTGATGTGAAAAAGAAGTATGATTTTAATTCGTTACCGATTTGTAATATAATAATATTCTCTTTTAGTGCTGCCATAATCAGCCGCGTGATTTATTTAACATCCTTGTTGGTTGTTTTTCCATTAGTCATTTATTTATTTGTGATTGTTTGCATGCGATCTCATATTTTCATATGGACCGTATTTTCACCAAAGGTCTTATACGAGTTTTTTAACACATATCTTTACTATTGTATATTAATAATAACATTCTTGGGATTCAAATCAGTCAGATGTATTTTTTAAAAGACAACTGTTAAATAATATAAAAATAAAAATGAATAAATTTTATTGTTGTGTGATAAATATATGTAAATCACTCGCTAATTGTTTTTTAATTGCAGCGCGTAATGAATATCATCAGTGCTAACATTTAACAAGATCTTTTGAAATATATCAATCCGTGAATGTTCACAAATTAAAAGTCGCTCCGCGCCAAGTTTAGCGCATATTTTTAATGCCCGGCCTGTTGAAAGCAAAAATTAAAAATATTTGTGATGAGATGCATTAGTTAAGTAAAATAAATTTATGTTTTACCAGGTACGGGAACAGAAACACCCATAAATGCCGAAATTGCTTCAAACTGTGTGTATACACCTAAATATGTTGTCTCTTCCACACCTGTTCTTGTAACCTGTAGAGGAGTAATACAACTTTTAAATCTAAATCGGTAAAAATTAAAAAAGAGGGCTCAACCGGGATTCGAACCCGGGACCTCTCGCACCCAAAGCGAGAATCATACCCCTAGACCATTGAGCCTCCTACGGGCAGATCGCATAACATTGTGCAAGAGTCGATAGATTGTAGTCGTCAATAAAAAGGCTTACCAAACATAAGAAAACTGTTCTTGGCCTTATTATAACGGATAAATAAATTTATATTTTATTATTTGTTATTCGATAAACAATTCAGTTTAAGCCATAGAAATTATACTCTAAGCTATAGAGCAACTACGTACCGTACAGCGTAACCGGTGCCGGCCCCTCAAAACTAATTTGTACAAAACAGTGGCGTGCAACGGCGTGGTTGAACGGTTTCTTGAGTAATAGTGAGTTCCGTGAATTGAGTGAGAATATTTTTAAATGATTTTTGTATGGCAGCTATTCGAAGGACTCATGGAATTTTTTCATATTCGTGGAACTATTAGAAAACTAGCGTATACAAAATTTAAAAGTTGTAGTTTTAGGTATACGGTGTACCGAAGATATTGGCCCATATATTTGAACACGAAGAAGTGTAGCAGTGAAAGCCAATCTGATATCTCATCAATCCTAAGAAAATCTGCCAACAGTCTGGGCCCAACTTTATTATTTTTCCGGCAGAAGTTCGGAACGCGGTCAGTTCTGAGATGCGGCGTAGGTTACTATGTGACTGAAAACCTAACAAAAAGTTCGTGAAGTGGTTAGAATAGGGCGTAACATATGAATAAAATAATTGTGTCATATTGCGGGATGCAGTCTAGGGGTTGAAAAAGGAGAAAAACTTGTAAACAGGTGTTCATTAAACAAGAGATATGAAAGAATTCATGAAAAAGTATATACAGTAGACTCACGAAAACTTGAACTAATTAAAACCAGGCAAGTTCAAGTTATTGGATAGATTTTTTTCAGTTTATTTAGTGTTTATTTACATATGTTTAAAATGATGTTGAAGTCCGATGTTCGGCTTTTAAGATTTTTTCTGTTCCTACTGCTTATATTCTTGTATAGTATTATCGAAATAAAATATTAAAAATAATATAATAATCAAAGTTGAACCCGATCTAGAAAAACCCTTTATCGGAAGGCTACAAAGATATAAGGATAGTCTTGAGTTGCGCTTAGGACAAGCCCTGCTAATTCTTGTCTTGACTACATTTACTATTGTTTATTCTTTATTTAATTATTTTTATTTTTAATACTTTTCCGTTTTCTCCCCTTGTTATACTGAAAATCATCGTCCAAAACACTGTCGATTAGGAGAGCACAAGCCACGATGTCGACCATTACACTTTTTTTTGAAGCGAAAAGTATTGGCATGAATGAGCGTGTATGGGAAACCAAAATGTATGCATGGTACGCATGAATGACATGGAAGAATGTCCGTCTAGGGGCCCTTAAGGTAGGATGAGGTTCAGGGTTAGGCAAGTTAGCTTTTGTCGTTTATGAGGTGCCATATCAAAATTTTCACCAACAATTTACAAAATCGACCGTATTGTGATTGTCACGTCGCGTCACTTCGATGCCGATTTGATATCGACGCATGAAAAGGCGATTGTGAGTGTCGATTGTAATCGACCGTTGTCACTTTGATCGTCATTTTTCGTCGATGACATTCCGAGTCCGTGACGCCTGAAGAAAATTAACGTTGATGCAAAAATGCCAGTTTCAAGTTGTTTCTTTCCTTATTTTGATGGATTCGCAACAAGTAATCGTCATTAAAAGTGGTGTAGATCGACACACATTAAAGAAATACGGCTCCAATTTTCGACACTGTAAAATTCTTTGGGACTACCGTAACGAGATGCAAGCAGAAGTGAGAGCCAAAAATGAGCCAAACAAGATGTATAGCTTTTATACTTTAGAAAAAAGCACTATCCGCATCTTAAATTTGAATGTAGCATTTGATATTGCAGAAAAATAACGTCATAGTTGTAAACGAAGGCATACAAAACCTTAAATTCGCAATTTTCAGGTGATACATACATATCAATATGGCAATGCCATTGAGTCACGTCGATGGAGTTACACAATCGCTTTTTTCGATCGACGTGACACTTCGCATCGGCATCGAAGTGACGTGACCGCGACATTCGCAATACGGGTGAATATTGAAATAATAAACTTTACGAACTGAGTATCGCGAGGACTGATTCGGATTCTTCAACGAAAAACAAAACAGCCCTTGTGTTCTTCAAACCGCTAATTATTTTATTCAACGTTTTAGTTATAACGGAAACATGGCTTAACGACTCCTTTAAAGATAAAGAAATACTGGACAACAACTGGACCATTTACAGAAATGATAGCAATTATAGCGCTACTGGTCTATCATTAGGAGGGGTGTCCTTATTGCAGTTCACAGATCTTTATCCAGCGAGATAGTAAGCACAAACCCTTCACTGCTTTTCGAACACAAGTTTATCAGAATCAAGTTGGTCAATAAATATATTTACATTGGTGTTGCTTATATCCCTCCAAATTCAGAAGACCAGAAATACCATGACATTCTGAATATTTTACATGGTATCAACTGCTCTTTAGATGAAAACGATAATCTTTTTCTCCTTGGCGACTTTAATCGCCCAAGCATTTCTTTCGTCACTAATAATTCTGATAACACCATTATACCTGGGAATCTTACGTCTGTTATTGACACCACTATCATAGACTCGATGTATAGTAATGATATACATCAGGTAGTGAATTTTCCGAATAGAAACGGGAGATGGCTTGATATGATCATTACAGACGCATATGATGAAGTGATTGTTAGCCCTGCATTTGACGCTGAGAATCTTTTCTCAAATACGCAACATCACTCTGCCATCATAGTAGACCTACCATGTGACGATATGAATTTTGTTAACTCTTACAACAATAATGTTGTATTTGACTTCCGTAATACCGATTTCATTAGTATTAATACTGAATTATCTTCAAAATTGTCATCAACTATGTTCCTGTAATCAAGCTGAAGGATAAAGTATCAGAACCGTGGCTGGATAAAAAACTCAGATCACTGCGGAACCAAAGATATAAGTTCTTCAAAAAACTTAAGAAAACGGATACGACTACTCCTGATCTTCAGACAATATATGACAAGCTGGCATCGGAATTCTCTTCTAAATTCCGAGCAGCGTATGAGTCTTAAGTAAACAAAATTGGCGAGGATATTATAACCGATCCAAAAAAATTTTTCGATTTTGTGAATACAAAACGCAAAAGTTCAGGTTACCCCGTAACCATGACCAATGGACTCAAGCACACATCCTGCAGGCGTGATATCTGCGATATGTTTGCCGACCGTTTTCGAGAAGTTTTTAGTCCCCCGTCGGAATCAACATTTAGCGAACCTGACAACTCGACCCCTTCACTTGCTGACAAAATTTCATTGTTCGCAGAGGAGGTGCTTGATGCCCTTACAAATATTGACGTCAAAAAAGGTCCTGGTCCGGATCACATTCCTCCCCTATTCTTATCAAAGTGTGCCATTCAACTTTCAAAACCTCTACACTTTCTATTCAACAAGTCACTGTCATTAGGAAATTTTCCTTCAGTCTGCAAATCGTCGCATCTCACGCCCATTCACAAGAATGGTGACAAACGAAACGTAGAGAACTACCGAGGTATTGCAATACTATCAGCCATACCGAAACTATTTGAAAAAATTATCTGCGATAAACTTACCAATATTATCAACCCCATTCTTAATGACCAGCAGCACGGTTTTAGAAAAGGGCGCTCAACCACGACTAACCTTATGATTCTTGTATCTGATACACTCTGCACACTGGAAAATGGGCGCCAAATCGACGCAATATACACTGACTTTAGCAAAGCCTTTGACCAAGTAGACCACAATACTCTAATCTTTAAGTTAAAAAAGATCGGTATAGCAGGACTTTTACTTGACTGGCTCTCAGTAATAGAACTCGTGTTAATTTTCAAGGCTTAATTTCCAAAGAAATATCAGTGTCTTCTGGTGTACCGCAAGGAAGTCACTTAGGACCTCTTTTGTTCAACATCTTCATTTCAGATCTATTAGAAGTATTGGAAAGTGTTTCACATCTTTTATACGCCGATGATCTGAAAATATATCTTTCCATTAGCTCCCCAGCAGATGCTATATTCCTGCAATCCAAGCTCTTGGCACTAGATGGATGGTGCAGTCAAAAGAAATTAAAGCTTAATGTTCTCACGTAAAGAATCCACCTACTACCATAACTATACCCTAAGTGGAAATGGTTTAGATCGAGTGGAGCATATTGAAGACCTCGGCGTTCTACTTGACAATAAACTATGCTTTAAATCTCACTACAACAAAATAATCGCCAAGGCCAACAAACTTTTAGGTTTCATTAAAAGAAGGGCTAAGGAGTTCAGAAATGTATGGGTCACTAAATCATTATTCTGCTCCCTGGTTCGCCCTCTCCTGGAATATTCATGTCTCATTTGGGATCCCTTTTTTCCAGATTTATAACACCAGAATAGAGTCAATCCAAAAGCAATTTCTTCTTTTTGTTCTGAAAGACTTGTATGACCCTAGAGACTTTGTTAACCTTCCACACTATTCAGTTAGGCTACAACTGTTGAATCTTCTACCACTCAGCTCTAGAAGAACTATGCTAACATTCTGTTTCACCTTAGATGTCTTGAATGGTGATATTAAGGTTGATCACCTTACAAATAAAATTAGACTTAATGACACTGTCAGGCTGACGAGACATTCAAAACCTCTTAAGGAATATCCCCACCGTACTGATTACGGTCAAAACGAACCCATAAATAGATGCTGTAGAACGTTTAACAATTTCAGCGTACACTTCACACCTCCAATAAGTAAGCCGACATACAAACTGAAGCTTCGTTCGATGTTATCAGCTCATCCTCATCCTGTTTAGCCAACCAGTGCCTCTAATTAAGTTATACTAAAATAGTTAAATTAAGTCAAATTGTATTGTTTTAAATTAGTTTAATTTGAGTTAATGTTGTATCTGTATACTAGCCGCGTACCGCGGCTACGCTTACGTTGTTCTATCACCCCTGCTACTCCCGTTGATCCCGTTGCTTCGGTTGCCATTGGTCCTGTTCCTTCCTTTGCTCCTGTTTCTCCCGATGCTCCTGCTACTCCCGTTGCTTCTGTTACTTCATTCTCTATACATCGAACACCCTCCATCCTTCATCCTCCATCTCCCATCCTCTATCCGCCATCCGCCATCCTCCATCTTCTATCCTCCATCCACCATCCTCCTTCCTTCATCCTTCATCCACCATCTACCATCCTTCATCCACCATCCTCCATCCTCCATCCTTTATCCACCATCCTTCGTCTTCCATGTTTCGTCCACCATCCTCTTTCCACCATCTTCCAACCTTCATCCATCCATACTTCATCCATTATCATCTATCCATCATCTATCATCCTATATCTACCATCCACCATCCCCTTTCTACCATCCACTATCAACCATCCTCCATCCACTATTCATCATTCTCCGTCCTCCATCTTCCATCCTCCATCCACCATTCAACATCCCCTATCCAACATCCACCATCATTCATCTTCATCCACCATCATTAATCTTCATCCACCATCATTAATCTTCATCCACCATCATTCATCTTCATTCACCATCCTCCATCTAAAATCTACCATTCCCCATCCACCATCCATTCATACTCCATCCATCATCCTCTATTCATCTTCTACCATCCTATATCCATCATCTTCATCCCCTTTCCACCATCCTCTATGGACCATCTACCATCCTCCATTTTACATCCTCCGTCCATCCATCCTCTATCCATCATCCTATATCCATCATCTACCATCCTATATCTACCGTCCCCCATCCACCATCCTCCATCCTCTATTTACCATCCTCCACCCACCATCCTCCATCCTCCATCCTTCATCGACCATCCTCTATCGACCATCCTTCATCTACCGTCTACCGCCCACCAACCTTAATACTCTATCCAGCATCCTTCATCTTCCAGCCACTATCCTCTATCCACCATCTCCAACTTTACCATTTAGTAATAGGAATGAATAACGAATGCACCGGAAACGAACGAACTGCCGCTAAACCATTTGAAATACTCCTAAATGTTGAAATAACTCTCGTACCACCAATTGTAAAATGATTTTGTTAACGCAGAAGCCTTCGCGGGCGTGTGCTATATATATTAGCGAAGTTTCATCGTAATCGGATGAATAGTATAGGAAAGTGCAAACAAACCATTAGAGCACCAGAATACTAAAATCGTGAAAAAATTTGAAAAATGTTAAAAAAAACTTTTGTTTTTGATTCGATCTGGACCAAACTTCACAGGAACCATCCCGGGACTACTCTACACGTTCCCTGAAAATTTCATCAAAATCGGTTCAGCAGTTTAGCAGTTCATAGGGAACATACATACATACATACATACATACACACATCCTCTTTTATATATATAGATAGATATCTTGTTTGATAAATAAATATATAATATGTTGTGAACATACTTTCGTATGTACCTATCGCAAAAACGCACTATGCACATGCACTGTTCAAGTTTTAGAGCGTTAATTTTCTGTTCAAGTTTTAGAGTAAGTAATGTAAAAATCCATTGTTCAAGTTACTGGATGATTCAAGTTTTCGATGTTCAAGTTTTCGCGATTCTACTGTAATAACTTTACACCCCCTTAGGGGTCAATTTTCAAAAAATCTTGAAAACTCTTTCTAGGTATTCATATGGAGAATCCATAGAATAAAAATGAATTCAATATGTTGGAAGACCTAGTAGATATGACGAAAATCATGAAAAAATATGCATTCTATTTTCACTGATCATAATTTTTGCCCCCCTTCTGAACGCCAATGGATATTTGAATTTTTTTTCATCAAATATGGTTTTCTAGTTGATTTACATATACACATCAAGTTTCAGCTTTCTAGCATAAGCCGTTCTATAGTTAGGAAAAACACCCCCACCCCTGTTCCATACTACCCCTAAGAAAATTATATTTTTACAATATGCCGCTACTATAGATCTACCTAAATACTAAGTTTAAGGCTTATATCATTTCAGGTTCTTAAGATAGGTATATACATCGGAACTTTTTCCTTTTCACGCTCCCCCACCCTCACTCTCCACACCCTCATCCCCAAATTTTCCCCAGCGCTACTTCTGGTAATTTCCCACTTAAAAAAATTTACTTTGATCAGTTTTTATTTGTCGACCTTGATACCCCAACCGAATTTTATTTGTCTAGAGCAATTAGTTCATGGGATATCGTAATCTAAAGTTTTTCACCCCCCCCCCCCCCATACGCAACTGCCCCCACCCAAAAAATTTGTTCTCCTAGTATAACTACAAATATTTCCTAAGTATGAATAGTGTGACATTAACGGTTTAGGAGATATGAATTTTAGAATGTGTCTATCTCTGCCTTTTTGGGTTTCGGACGCATTGTATTTCCCCCCACTCCCACACCCCTTGATCAATATTGACAATTTTTATGCAAATGGGTCTACTATCAGAGCTCTATAGAAATTCCAAGTTTCAGTTTCCTATCATAAGCGGTTACTGAGATCTAGAAACCCTCCTTCCCCCTCACACCCTTCAAGGAGCCTACCCCGTCTATTCGTAAAAAAAATTCAATTTAATATCACAAAGCGTTTGGGAGCTACGAGCCTCCAAACGATTTTGCGTACGGCGGACAGACGGACTGAAAATTTTTATTGCTTTTTTCGTGTCTACTAGTTAAGAAACGTGAAAATAAAAATGTAGGGTAGCAAATTGTTTTTTTTTTTTAAATCGATCACAATACTGTATTATTAAAATAATAAAGTAAAATATGTCGAAAGCCTTACGTCCGTCCTCTTACAGTTGAATATCTTAAAATGAAAGCAACTATTTGACGATTATGTAGGAAGTAAAAATGAATTCGATGTGTAATCGGAGCTAAGAAATATGTAGAAATTAGTGAAAACATATGCAACCCCCTTGCACCCACTTTGCGGTTAAATATCGAAAAATCCGGAAATGAATTTTTTGATATATATGTAAGTAAAGAGAGCCAGAGGAAGTGAAAGCCAATCCACTCCTAGGGGATATGAATTCGTGAAAACATGTTCAACCGGTTTATACCCTCTGAGTGGTTGAAAAAGGAAAAAAACTTGAAAACGAGATTTAAGTGATTATTAAACAAGACCGTGAAAGTGAAAATTTATTCGATATCTAATCAGACCTGCGGGATAGGGTTGAATTTGTGAAAATGTATACAAGTCCCTCCCTTACACCACATTGGTGGTTGAATTTTGAAAACACTTTTTTGGTATTTATATAAAGAATCCGTAGAATAAAAAGAATTCAATGTTTGGGAATATGACGAAAACCGCGAAAATATATGCAATCAATTTTCACTGATATTTTTTTCGCCAATCCATATTTGCATTTTTTTTATTCAAATTTACTTTTCCAGTTGATTTATATGTCCATACCGAGTTTCAACATTCCAGCATTACCTATAGTTAGGAAAACATCATTCACTCCCGTATCGTACTACCACTGTAAAAAAATTTCAACGTTCTACTACTCTCTATCCAAATAGCAAGTTTCAGCTTTATAGTATTACTAGCCACATACCGCGGCTACGCTCGCTACGCTAACGTTGTTCTATCACCCCTGTTACTCCCGTCTTTCCCGTTTCTCCGGTTGATCCATTGGTCCTGTTCCTCCCGTTTCTCTGGATGATCCATGTGTCCTGATTCTCCCGTTGCTCCTGTTTCTCCCGATGCTCCTATCACTCCCGTTGCTCCCATTTCTCCCGTTGCTTCCGTTACTCCTTCCTCTATCCACAATCTTCTATCCACCACCCTCCATCTACCATCCTCTATCCACCATCCTCCATCTTCCATCCGCCATTCTCCATCTTCTATCCATTATCTACCATAGTTACTCCCGTCGCTCCCATTCCTCCCGTTGCTTCCTTTTCTCCCGTTGATCCCGTTGCTCCCATTTCTTCCGTTGCTGCCCATTGCTTCAATTTCTCCCGTTACTTCCGTTGCTACCGTTACTACATCCTCTATCCACCATGCTCCATCTTCTATTCATCATCCACCATTCCCCATCATCCATCCTCCATCTCCCATCCTCCATCCACTATCCATCATTCATCGTGAATAACTACAACACCAAAAACAAAGGAACTACCGCTAAATCATATGAAATACACTCAAATGTTGGAATAACTCAAGTACCACCAATTGTAAAATGATTATGTTAACGCAGAAACCTTGGCGGGCGTGTGCTCAATATATCAGCGAAGTTTTATTGTAATCGGATGATCGGAACGCAGACAAACTATTAGAGCACCAGGGTACTAAAATCGTGAAAAAATTTGAAAGATGTTAAAAAAAAACTTTTGTTTTTCATTCGATCTGGACCAGACTTCACAGGAACCATCTCGGGACTACTGTACACGTTCCCTGAAAATCTCATCAAAATCGGTTCAGCCGATTAGGAGTCTAAAGGGATCATACATACATACATCCTATTATATATACATATATAGATTATAGGTTTATGAGATATAACTTTTTCCTTTTCACCCTCACCCCCGATTTACCTATACCAAAATATCTACCTACCTACCTTCTTCAGGTAGCCACTAAATGATAGCTAAACATGGAATTAATTCTGAAACTGTATGGCAAATCACTGAATACCTTTAAAATTTTCCTTTTCCAAAGACTTCAAGCTGAGAGGATGAATTGGCATACGAACTTGAGCGAATGAAGTCCGCGTTTAAAGTCACGGTAACGTTACCAACACCTGAGAACCGACCCACGCAGAATTCAGTCCGAAAACCTGAGTAAAGAGTAGCGCTGGCGCTTGCCATTAAATAGAGGCCAAGGAACTTTATTAAAGAAAATCAGTACCAACATCAGGCCAATTGGATCAAATGCTGCAACGCTGGTATAGAGAACGAGTGAACGTTAGCAGGAAACAAGGTTTCCTCGAAATGGAACAACGACCGAAGCCTCTTTTGGCACTGGACTGTCGAGGAGTGAGGCTGGCTTATCCGACACCGATTACGACACGTTGTCGAAATTTTCTGCAAAAGCGAGCGTAAGTACTGTTGCCCTATAACATTTAGTTTGGTTGGAACCAAATAGCTCCATCACGCCCATCTCTATAGCTCAACCGGGAGTGAAAGGAAAAAGACGTAATACACTTTCTATTTATTATTAGAGCCCTGATCGAATTGAAGTCAGCATGCTAAACCGACATTTAAATTATTTTTTAGTAAAATTTAACAAATGCAATATATGTGATCGTATAACACAGCTGGCCGAACTTAGCATTTACCTTTTCTAATAAAAGAACTCACCTCAGCAGCTACAGCCTGTAAAAACAATTGCTCTAGTTTGGAGCAATTCTTGATTGCCTGAACTTTGGCACTAGAAATCATTTCGCCTAATGCCTGTTGAACATGAGACATTGAAACCGTTTTTTCTTTATTACTTTCTTCGGCAATTTCTGTAGCACGTCTACATATATCTAATGCTCGCCGTGCATCACCGGACACTGCCGCAACTTTTCTATACAACAAATAAAGGTAAATAATTTCACAGCAAGAACTGATATTTAAGTTACCTTGCAACTAATTGAATTGCATCGCCTTTAAATGCTTGAGAATCGCTCAGTCTAGCTGTGACAATTTTCTGGAGCTGCTTATGTGAATACGGTTGAAATGTTAGTCGAGTAAGTCCTAATCGTGATGTTACTTTGCCTAAAATTGAGTGTATTAGAATTATTCAAAATTTTGATTATAATTAAAAATCATCATACTCATAAGCATCCTTTCTGGCAAGTCCATAGTATTTGCAATCGTAACCACAATTAACCGAGCAGTTGATTTCGTTGGCCAATCTAATAAATTATAAACTACATCTTGTCGTCGATTACATAAAATATCTAATTCATCAACTAGTAAAACGGTTGTCATACGCCGCGGCCCAGCATTAGTAAAACGTTTTTCCAACAACGATTGACCGTGTTCCCATGTAACAGTCTTTCCAGTTAATTGCTTGTAGATCTGAACATAAGCTTGGCGCGGTTCTGTTAACCGCATTCCATTGATTTCGATAAAATCGAATTCCGGCACGTTATCTAATTCAACGTCACGTTTTAAACTACGAATCACACCTGTTACCGTTGCAGTTTTTCCCGTACCGGGTACGCCCGAAATATACATACATCCCCCGCATTGATCCTGAATTTTACCCTCGAGAAATGTGTAAATATTGTGAAACTCTTGCTCGCGACAAGGAAGACTTTGCGGTACAGCCGAAACATGCAGACATTCGCGAGCCACTTGAAGATCGGACTTACGGCGACCTGAAGATTTTTCACGTGCGTCGATTCTCGGCATTATCGCGTCTGAACGAATTAGTTTCAATTTTTGCGTTGGAGTCATTGTGGTCGATTTGCTACTGGATGATGGAGTCTTACGTTTAGGCGTATTCGATTCATCATCTAAAAAATCCAGGTTATTGATTTTCCTACTGCGACGAGGGGTATTAGTTCTATTTGATTCGGCCAGTGATGAATTCCCGTTGAAGACAACTTCCTCAACTATGTTTGAAAGCTGGATGTTGCGCTTGGGTGTTCCAGCTGGGAAATAATTGGCATACTTGAAAAACTGTATTATACAAGAAGCTAAAGGCTTAGAAAAGTTTCACATATTGTGCGGAACCTTGTGGTATACTGAAATTAAATTGTTATTTATACAAGAATGTTGCAGCATCATAAAAGATACCAACCACACATTTATTACTATTCATGTACATACAATATATTAAATAAATTTATGTACATACAATATATTAAATAAATATAATAGAAACAAAATGTTTTAAACTTCTTTTACTAATTATTCTGTTTTTATTTCCGAGTTCAATCAGGCATTTGAGGCATTTCCAAACAAGTTTGGAGTAGATTTAAATGAACTGAAGTGCCATTATTGCAGCCTTGCTGTCAGAGAGAATATGTATTTGTTGGTTTTTGTAGCCCCGTCTAATATTTTTGCTAATGCATATAACTTCAAAAGCATGAGTCTCCACTAGGAATGTTGGAAAAATATCGATCGATATTTTTTTAAACGATATATCGGTATTGAAATCCCACTATCGGACCCGATATTTTTTGTTAAGAATAGTATATTTTAGAGCTCGAACAGCATTTTTCATTTCTGCTTATTTTTGTGTATGGTATATGTACCTACCTACTCATGATTTTGCCGCAAATTTAGTTAGTTTAAGCTAGTTGATATTTTATGTGGCAATCTAAAACCTAAGTATGCCGAAACATTAAGCAAACATCTGACCCGTAACCTAGTGGGAGAGAGCTACCCAGAGACTGATGAGACTGGGCCTGTGGAGAAAAGGGCATTGCAATGGACATGGAGAAATGGCCCGAAGGTTGTCTGAGAATTCTATCTTCGATATGCCTTCGGATGCTATGACTTCGACAAGTATGCTCAAAAGGAGATATCAGGTGGTGATCCCGAGCAGGGAGAACTGGGTAAACCAGTCTGCTCTGCCTAGAGGATTCACTGATATATTCTATACGGACGGCTCAATGACTGAAGAAGGGTCTGGAGCTGGAATGTACCTGCAGACTGAAGATCTCAGGTACTCTTTCGCCCTAGGAAAACATTCTTCGGTATTTCAGGCTGAAGTATATGCGATCCTTAAGGCAGTAGAATGGATTATAGAGAGATAATGGAGAGGCAGGATGATCTGCATTTTCAGCGACAGTCAGGCCACTCTACAATCTTTAGATAATCCAATCGTCTTTTCTAAGATGGTACGTGAGTGTAAAGAACGGTTGAACTCTGTTGGCAGATTCAATGACTTAATGCTCATATGGGTTCCGGGTCATCAAGGTATTAATGGCAATGAAATAGCGGATGCATTAGCAAAAACTGGATCAGAGTCAGCCATGGTTGGACCAGAGCCAGCTTTCGGTGTGCCTGTTGCCTCTGTTAGGGCTGCCATTGCTGAGTGGGTGAGTAAATCACTCATTGAGAGATGGCGGCCTTTTCCGTCACAATAGGCTTTAATGGCCTCGTATATACCGGTGTTTACGAAGCCAATGACAGAGGTGACCAAACCAACCCCTACACGAAAATTTAATGATGTGTAGGAGGAATGTTAGAAAGGTTGAACCTAGAAAACTGTTTTTCGGTCATGCAAAGTCTATTTTTGTCGAAACAAAAACATGCAAGACACATGATTTCTGTAGGCGGATGCAACTATCCTGATATATCCGCTCAGTACCTTGTTGTTATTGGTTTTTAATCTTGGTCTTTCAACTAGAAGGGATTTTTAAAAAAACTGGAGGAATGTAATATATGTTGGCATTAAAGAGTCACAGTTTACTATAACTACACATTGCTGCATAACATCCTTTTTCGTATATTTTACTTTTTTTATTAATAAAGTATTGTTATCGACCTAAAATTTCCAAAAAATTTTATACCCTGAAATTTTGTATTTTCAAGTTTTAGGACTAATAGACCCCAAAAAACAAAGAGATGATCCATCTGTCCGTCGTAGACGCCGTTCGTAAAACTATTTGAAGGTGCGTAGCTCACAAACTCCTTCAGATATTACGTTTAAATTTTTATGATAGGTAGACTGGGTGAGTCCCGACGAGCGGTATCTTCCTTTTGTAGGGGTGGGCCTGTATGGGTTGAGGAGGAGGGATCGTTTTAGATGGAAAATTTTAGTTGGAGGCTAAAAGTTGGAACTTATACAGTACTATGATAGAGGACTCCGGGACGTAAAGTATACGGGCCTATAACGAAACTCGACTCGACCAAAAAACTCACATTTTGCGATTATGAAACTCGACGAGTGCCTACTTGTCGAGTGTCCTGCGGAAGTGAAAAGTTATTCGATAACTAATCAGACCTAAAGGATGTTGGGTCGTCGTTGCGAATCTTAAGACTAAAATTCGGCTCACTTACCAATGATACAAACTCCAATTTTGAGTTGTTGTTTAGGTGATCGAAGAATGGATTCATCCCGTGCACGGCTAAATGATGATCGGTGAGATTGTCGGAGAGCACCTGATTTGGAACCGTACGGGTCACGGAAAGCGAAACGTCTGACGCTAGTATTGTCGGCAGGATTTAAGCTTTACTTTAATCACATTTAAGTTCACTTCCAACGTTGAAACGTAATCGGAATTCTTTATAAACAAAAATCCTTCGCTTGACGTTTCAGTCAGGGTTCGAGCAAACAACACACAAATTTTGACAGCCGGTTGGCATTAAAATTTTCGAACTTCGTTCGGGTGCAGGGATGGGATTTCTTGGTAAATTGGCATAATTTTGTTGAGTTGACAGTGAAGTTGGTGGTAAATGAACTTTTGAGTTCTCGCTCGACTCCAATTGTTGTATTTTTAAAGAACTAAATTTTAACAATAATTGTGTGCGGTAATGAAATGTACAATTCCGGAAATTTCGTGGCACAATCGTGACCCAGAGTGGTGTCGCCGCGGTTAGAAAGTTAAAAGGTCTATGTGGAGCTGTTGCGATTACTATTCAACCCTGCAATGAATTGTGATCGCGGCAGCTCGACTGCGACCAACTTCACGGAGAAAAGAGATGGTTTTGAGTTGGTGTGCGTGGAGTTGAGTTTTTTGCCGCAAAAGCTCGTCGTTCGAGGGAGAAGAAAGAAGGAGGTTTGTGAAGGACACGACAGCACGCGGATGAGTTGTCTTTTGTTTGGCAATTTGCGTTCTAGGAATAAAAGACGGGGTTTTTTTTGTGATCGAGTGTCGGAAATTGTTCTCGAAGTTCAAGTGGAAAAAATTTCAGGCAACCCGCGCGTGGCAAAGACAGTGCGAAAGAAAACGAGAGAGAAAGTTGCGAAGAAGGCAAGAAACCGACCAGAGGAATTTAGTGTTCGCGACGTGTTTTCGTTCGTCTTGCGGGCCACTTGTTGATTAGAGCCGTGAAAAACGGATTTGGCCAATCTGTCGTGAAAATGTCCCGTTGAAATTCGAGAAAGTGATCTAAATGCTCTATAAAAAAAAAAAAAATCAGATATTGATCAAAATTCCCTTGAATTGATCTAAATGCCCTCAAGTGAAAATGCCCCGTTGAAATTCGATTCAAAGAGAGTGAACGCAAGAAAAAAAAAATGAATGAATTGAAATAAATAAATAAATTTTAAAAATATTAAAACATGAATTAAGAACAAATTTAGAAAACAACACAAAAATTTAAAGCTTTAAAAACAATATATTAAGCAAAATTCAAAAAAAAAAATTAATTAAAAATACACAATAAATAAATTAAAAATACCCAATAAAAAAAGAATTAACAATCCATAAGTAATTTTAAAAATAAAAATTTAAACGACAAGACGGACAGGACCGACGAGACGGAATTTAAAATGAAATAATAATTCATATCAAAATTTCAATAAAGTTTTGCTTTAATTTGTAAATACAAGTGCGATGAATATATTATGGGGTAAGTTTTTTTAAAAAAAAAAAAAAAAAAATTTTTTTTAGTTTTTTGGTTTTTGCAGCAGAGTCTCTTTTTACGTATCTTGGGGCATGCTGGTTTTTTTTGGTTGATATCGTCATGAAGATGAAAGGCTAAAGGCCAAATTCGAAGATGAACCCGAGCGTTTAGCTCCTTCGCCCCGAACCTCAACAAGGGGCCACGACGCTAAAATGTTTTGAGGACAGTCGTGGCTGAGGTAGGGTGGGCAGAACAGGGCGCTAATAACACCAGAGCGCCCTGACAAACCGCGAAGTCGCGCAACTCCACCGCTTCTTGGTCTTTCACGACCTATTGGGAAGATATTCCAATTTTAAATACCCTGGAGTAAGCCGACACAAAATTTTTGTTGTCTAGGTCTAGGGTTTATGGTCTGAGGTAGAACAAGAACCACCCCACACTGCCGTAGCTTGTTCCGGCCGCCAGCAAGCGTGTCGCTTCCGTTCTACTTCAGCCACCAATTCGGACGTAGGTGGAATTGGCCCTTCTGTCCCGAACCTTCCTTTTCCTTTCGACTATTTTGACTTTTTCAAGTCGAAATAGTCTTTCCAAAGCCTCAAACACAACAAGGATACGGCCTTTATTCGTGAAAATTTTAGAGTCATTTACGTGAAGAAGACATAATTTTAGAAGACCTAAGAGATATGACGAAGTTCGTGAAAATATATATATATTATACATTCCGTATCTTTCTCACCGGTATTATCTTAGTCCGTATTAAGAGTAAGGCCGTATTAAGGAGCGGTGTAAACGTGCGGTATTAAGTTAGTTCAGTTCCGCATGTGGACTAGAACTAGACTAAATTAAACCGAGCACAGTTGAAATGGCATTATGGCAGTACCAAGCTTCCATGTTCACAGATGGCGCCCTTAAATTTGTAGCAGGTATTTGCACCCAATAGTCGGAGAAATCAAACAATTTTTTTCGGAAATTTAAGTCTATGTGTAATATACATCATCTTAAAAATCATTGAAACAGCCTTGGTATTTCTGTGCTTTTTCCATAGAGTTTCATCGCTACATACAATGAAGGGAAACTACGCGTATCCGAGACATTTACCTGCATGTCAACTTCAAATATGACGTTTAAAGCAAGTGGATTAACTTAGTACGTTCAGGCGGTATAAACGGCAATCGTACTAACTTAATACCGAGAACAGTTTAAACCGTATTAACGATTGCGGTATATACGAGGCCACTGATAATTTATTTCTTTTCTAAACACATATCTTTAACTGTTTTGAGATATGATTTTTTTTGGAAAAAATTCTAATGTTGGGCTATCGAAGTGTATATATTTTTCGGAGATAGATCTTATGTGTGCCTATCAGCAGCTTCCCCTATACGAAAAGAGTAAACAACTGTTAGTAATCAATACATAACGCATGTTGCCGACGGTAGCAAGAATTAGACGCACTCTAAAGAGTCGCGGCCAACTTCGTGCCGGACGCTGGGGGCGCGCCATGCGCGACATTGACTAAAAGTCTTTCTTTTTCGTATCAAACCGTGGAGGAGTGTGGACGCGTTTTTTTTACGTTAACTAAGCAAAAGGTACAACTACTTCCATATTTTAAATTTTCATATTTTAAATTTTCACTATGTTTTAAGGTAAAGAAAAAGCAATTTGTAGAAACAAAATTGTTAAACGGCATTTATTGAATGGATTAAAAATTAAAACCAAAAACAAACAGAAAAATTGTTCCTAACAAATTAAACCCAACAACACTACAAATTGTATTACAAATTGGATTACAAATTGATTACGAATTGGTTTACAAACCATACCAAAATACAATGTTACACACTCCACCTCAGCGAAAAGGCGAAGAGTCGGCCTGCGAATTGTGCACAGAAGGGGACAACGAGACCATGGTACAATGCGACATATGCGACAGGTGGTACCATTTCACCTGTGCAGGCGTAACAGAATCTGTGGACGAAAAGGACTTCATCTGCGTGAAATGCATCGACAAAGGCCAAACGCGTATACACGGCGACGAGAAAAGCTCGACGCGATCTCATACATCGGCTAAGTCAACATCGGAAACATCAGCAAAATCAAGCAGCGCACTCGAGAAGAAGGCCCTTTTAGAGCTACAGCGGCTTAAGGAAGAAAGAGCAGCTAACAGGGAGTATAGGGAGAAAAAGTATGCGCTACTAGCTGCAATGGTAGCAGAAGGAGATGATGTCCCAGCTGCATACAGGAACCTGCACGAGATCAATAATATAGAAGGTATTAAAGAAGACATAACCTCTACAATGGCGGCGGTAAGAAATATTTTAGCTTCTAAGAAAAAAAAATGAAATTGTTAGTAGTGATAAGGTTCATTGTAATGAAAATTTAAAATCTGAAAGTGAGTTGCACCCGTTGCGAAGTGCCGCGTTTAGTAAAGCGACTAATACTCTTCACCAAATCGGTGGTGAAGCGGAGAATTCCGCGAGTGATTTCGGCCCTCCTCCATGTGCGCGGTCCACCACAATCGTTCCATTTAGTGCTCCGGCATATTTAGTGGGCCACACGGAGTGCCTAGTTCATTACAAAGCGACGCTGCAATGTACCCGGCACATAGCATTCCTTTCATCGGTGGAACAACTGTAAGTAGAAGTGAACCAAGTTCACTACGTCAGGTAACAAATACCTCTTCTGTGCCACACGGTATATTTACTATACCCCAAGAAGCGCCTAATTCGTCGCATAACGCCGCTGCGGTGTACCCGCCATCAAGCATTCCGTTTATAGGCGGCGGAACAACTGTGAGTTATAGTGCGCGAAATGTGTTGCTTCAGAGACCAGGCATCTCTTCTGTCTCATATGGCATACCTAGTGCGCCCCACAGAGCGCCTATTTCGTGGCATAGTGCGGCTGCGGTGTACCCGTCATTAAGCATGCCGTTTATCGGGTGCGGAACAACTGTCAGTTGTAGTGCGCCAAATGCGTTGCGTCATGTGCCAAATAACTCTATAAATTCGTATGACATATACAGAGTGCCACAGGGAGCATCTAGCTTGTTACATAACCCCGCCGCGGGATATTTTCCGCCTTATACCGTGAACCCTTCGAGTAATTTATACTGCGCACCACAGAGCGCACTCGGTACACAACATTCAACCATGACTCATGAATCTCACAAGGCTTTACCTACTCAGCTCAGAATCGAAGAACCCACCGCTTCGACGTCTAATAACTTCGAGAGACCGGTCCTGAACTCAAACCAGCTAGCTTCAAGACACGCGATGCCTAAAGATCTTCCAATCTTCAGTGGAAATCCACTTGAATGGCCCATATTCATAAGTAGTTTTGAGGGGTCCACTCGAGTATGTGGGTTTTCAAATGAGGAAAATCTGTTTCGGCTACAGAAATGCCTAAAGGGTAAGGCACTCGAAGCTGTTCGTAGTCGCTTACTTCTTCCACAATCTGTTCGTCATATAATCGATACCCTTCGCCTTTTATTCGGACGAGCGGAAATAATTATTCATACTCTTCTGCAGAGCATTCGAAACCAACCTGCGCCCAAAAACCGAGCGACTTGATACACTAGTAATATTTGCTCTATCTGTACAAAATCTTTACGCGACCATAGAAGCTTCGGGTCTGGTAGGCCACCTCTACAATCCTACCCTTATGCAAGAGCTGATTGATAAGCTGCCAGCCAATATTAAGTTGTCGTGGGCCCTTTACAAACAGAGCATACAAGTTGTAACATTGACAACACTTGGTGATTGGTTGTTCCAAATTGCTCAGGCCATTAGCGAGGTTACACTACCTCAAGACAATCTCAGTCAAGAATCTTTGACAGGAAAGCGATCTGGCAAGGAACGTGGATACCTACACACACATGTAGAGGATATACCTGAGGTAAATAGTATAGGAACCGTTGAGCCCAAACCAAAACCTTCAAAAGATGCGAAACCGAACTGCTGTTTCATGTGCGCTAGTGAAGGTCACTTCATCCAGAACTGCAGTCAGTTTATCGGACTGGAACTCTCTGAAAAATGGCAGACAGTTAAAGATAAAAAACTTTGTCGTAAATGTCTAAAACGACACAACTATTTCAAATGTAAACGGTCTGAACCTTGCGGTCAAAACGGATGTCAGTACAGGCACCACCCATTATTGCATAATCCGCTAAAGGTTAATAGTTTAAATAAATCTTTAGAAAGCAAACCCTCAATTGAGCAATCAAGCTGCAATACGCATCAACAGATACGGCAGGAAACTCTGTTTCGAATAGTTCCCGTAGTGCTGTATGGCGAAAACACCTCCTTAAAGACCTTTGCGTTCTTGGATGAAGGATCGTCACTCACGTTGATCGAGAACGATATAGCGAATGAGCTTAATCTAAGTGGAACCGCGGAGAGTCTATGCCTGTGGACCGCGGACACGACTCGCTTTGAACCGAATTCAAAACGACTCGCCTTAAAAATATCAGGAACCTTCCCGAAAGCTATGAATTATAGAATGAATGACGTACGGACTGTGGAAAAGCTCAGCTTACCCACGCAGACTGTGTCACATTCGAAACTCCTGAAAAAATACCCCCATCCAAGATGCCTCCTTCGAAAGCTACGATGACGCTACTCCGTGTGTACTGGTAGGAACCGACAATTGGAAGCTCGGTATTTCGTGCTACGTAAGGGAAGGGAACGATAACGAGCCAGTGGCTACAAAAACAAGGTTGGGATGGGTAGTACATGGGCGCTGCCACCAACCCGGCCCGCTTGACGAAGAAAGTACCAAAAACTATAGTCTTCACATTTGTGATGCCTCCTTCGAAAGCTACGACGACGCTACTCCGTGTGTACTGGTAGGAACCGACAATTGGAAGCTCGGTATTTCGTGCTACGTAAGGGAAGGGAACGATAACGAGCCAGTGGCTACAAAAACAAGGCTGGGATGGGTAGTACATGGGCGCTGCCACCAACCCGGCCCGCTTGACGAAGAAAGTACCAAAAACTATAGTCTTCACATTTGTGAGTGTCAATCTAATATGGATTTATATGGACTTGTTAAAAATTTCTTTAGTATCGAAAGCATGGGCATAAAGATACCTGGGGTACTCCCTGATTCAAAGGACAATCAACGGGCCAAACAGATCATGGAACAAACTACCGTGAGAAAGGCTGAACGATTCGAAACCGGCCTCCTGTGGCGGTATGATAACGTTGTCCTACGGAATAATTATCATATGGCGCATCAGCGCTTTACTTGTCTCGAAAAACAAATGTCACGTGGCTCTGAACTATGTGATTTCATTCGAAAGACTATCCGAGAATATGTTGAAAAGGGCTACGTTCGTAAGCTCTCTCCAGATGAACGGAGAACACAACATCCTCGCACATGGTATCTGCCGATATTTACCGTGACAAACCCTAACAAGCCGGGAAAACGCAGAGTCGTATGGGACTCTGCAGCACAGGTTGATGGGATTTCATTAAACTCAACCCTACTCAAAGGTCCAGACGAATTGACGCCCTTAATATTTGTAATGTTTAAATTTCGGGAACGAGCCGTCGCAGTGACTGGCGATATTAAGGAAATGTTCCACCAAATCGCGATACGAGTTGAAGATCAGTATGCGCAACGATTTCTATGGAAAGATGACGAACATTAAATTGATCCCGACATATACGCTATGAGGGTTATGACCTTTGGAGCTGCATGCTCGCCCTGTTCGGCACAATTCGTTAAGAATCTGAACGCACGGCAGCACTCTGTACAATTTCCAAAAGCCGCGAAGGCAATTGTAGAAAACCATTACGTTGACGATATGTTAGTGAGTGCAGAGTCAGATGAAGAAGCCACTCAGCTAGCCAAAGAAGTACGCTTTATTCATCTCCAGGGTGGCTTCGAGATTAGAAATTGGGTATCAAACTCTCCCAATGTTCTGAGTGCTTTAGGTGAAACTGAGGCCAATTGCTCAAAGAACATAAATGTCACCAAAGAATCCAGCGCGGAAAAGGTTTTAGGCATGGCATGGTGTACGTCTTCTGACACCTTCAACTTTCCATTCTCATTAAAAAAAAAAAATAAAGACACTCTAACAGGTAGTCAGCGTCCGACCAAAAGAGAAATGCTCAGAACACTCATGTCCATATTCGATCCACTCGGACTACTATCAACCTTCGTAGTTTACGGCAAGATTCTACTTCAGGATATATGGCGTTCTGGCTTAGAGTGGGATGATCGCCTTACGGATGAGCTCAACAAGAAGTGGTTGGAATGGGTATGTGTCTTCACCGAAGTGTCCCAACTTCATATCCCTCGATGTTATAGTTACCTGCCCTCTACAAGGCATAAAACAATACAATTACATATATTTGTTGATGCCAGTGAGTCTGCATACGCAGCTGTGGCCTATTTTCAGATAGCGAACGATTACGGTGTTGAACTATCTCTAATAGCAGCCAAAACGAAAGTGGCGCCACAGAAACCTGTCTCTATTCCGCGACTGGAGCAGCAAGCAGCAATACTTGGTACAAGACTTTCTTGTAGTATTCTTGAGGGCCATACGTTCATGGTTGAAAGGCGATATATATGGACGGACTCACGAACCGTGTTATGCTGGTTACAATCAGACTCTAGGCGATATAAACAGTATGTAGCCTTTCGGATAGGGGAGATCCTGGAGTCTACGACCATAAAAGAGTGGCATTGGGTCCCTACAAAACTCAATGTGGCTGACGACGCGACAAGAGGTCTGAATTCCAATCTGAAAATTTCCTCTGAAAACCGCTGGTTTACAGGACCTGATTTCCTGCACGAACCTGAAAATAAATGGCCGGAGAACTTAACGAAGCCAGAGAATGAACCTCCAGAAGAGCTCAGACCATCTCATTGCTTTCACGTACTACACCAAACGGGAAGCTCCATAGAAGTAGAGCGATTCTCGAAGTGGCTGCGACTCCTTCGTAGTATGGCTTACGTTTACAGGTTTATACGCAATGCTAGATGCAGAGAACGGGTAATTACCCCTATCACTGCTATGGAATACGAACTAGCGGAAAACAAGCTATACCAGATAGCTCAGAATGAATGCTATCCGGATGAAGTCTCAACTCTTCGTCGAAACCAAACCCGACCTATCTCTGAACACGTTCCAATTAGTAAATCCAGTCAAATTTTCAACCGGTCTCCATATATCGACGACACTGATACTTTAAGAGCAAGAGGTCGTATCGACACTGCTTTGGGAATAGGACGTAATTTACAGCGACCAATACTTCTACCGAAACAGCATCCGTCAAATACGTCAAAAATACGACATACCTACACTCAGAGTTCTCCTAAAGAAAACAGTCAAGTTGTATCAAAAATGCAAAAATCTACGTGTCTCGCCGAAGCCACCTGAAATGGCCGACCTTCCAAGCGCTAGATTAGCTTCATTTACGGCACCATTCACGTTCATAGGTATGGACTATTTCGGTCCCATGCAAGTAACCGTAGGAAGACGAAGCGAAAAACGTTGGGGCGTACTCTTTACTTGTCTCACGGTGCGCGCCATTCATATCGAAATAGCGCATAGTCTATCTACCGACTCCTGCATACTTGCTTTGCGTAATTGTTCGGCTCGACGTGGTATGCCACGGGAAATTTACTCGGACAACGGAACCAATTTCCGTGGTGCAGATAAGAAACTCCGTCAAGAAGCTTTCAAAATCTGCAACAACAGGCTTCAGGAAGAATCTTTTGCTGGCAGGCAGATTAAATGGTGTTTTAACCTACCAGCTGCACCTCATATGGGTGGGAGCTGGGAAAGACTAATACGCTCCGTGAAAACAACTCTCAGTGAAATACAAAAAGGATCGAAATTTTCAACTTATTCTGTGGAAAGATAACTCCGACGTCGAAATTAAAACGTACCGGCTGTGCACAGTGACATACGGGACTAGAAGCGCACCATATCTAGCAACAAAATGCTTGCAAAAATTAGCTGATGAAGAAGGTCACGCATTTCCATTAGCAGCCAAAGCAACTAAACACGACTTCTATGTAGACGATTTGTTAACAGGGACCGACAACCTACAGGAAGCAGTGACATTACAACAGGAACTCAGAGACCTGCTAGCCAAAGGTGGTTTTCATTTACATAAGTGGTGCGCCAACAACCCAATACTACTGAAGTCAATTCCTCGCCAAGATAGAGACGCAGAGTTTAACATCACGAATATAGAAGAACAGCATACCGTTAAGGCCCTGGGACTCATCTGGAATCCAGCAGCAGACGAATTTGGTTTCAAGGCAATCCAATTAACTTCATTAACCATAACGAAACGGACAGTCCTATCAGAAATGTCACGGCTTTTCGACCCACTTGGACTTGTAAACCCTGTCGTGGTGTTAGCAAAGATGTACATGCAACAATTATGGGCGTTGAAATTAGATTGGGATACAGAACTACCACCAACGCTAGAAGAGAAATGGATCAGTCATCGTCAGCAACTACCCTTACTTAATTCATTGAAAATACCGAGGAATGCTGTAGTATTCTCAAAACGATCTTCAACTCAACTACATGGATTTGCCGATGCCAGCGAAAAGGCGTATGGAGCATGTCTCTACTTGCGAACTGAAGGCATGTCAGGCGAAATATCAATCACTCTTCTCTGTGCCAAAAGTCGCATAGCACCGTCAGAAAAAAGTACAATCACACGACTAGAATTGTGCGCAGCCAGACTACTATCTAATCTGACGAAACGAGTAAAGGCAGCACTCAACTTTACAATAGACCAAACTTTTTTCTGGAGTGATTCAACTGTAGTTCTATCATGGATCGCCTCACCGTCATCTAAATTTACGACATTTGTAGCCAACCGAGTAGCATCGATACAAACATCTTCAACTGGAGGAACTTGGCAGCATGTAGGCTCCAAACAAAACCCAGCTGATCTGATATCTCGAGGAGCATTGCCGCAGGAACTTCTCTCGTCACAATTGTGGTTTAAAGGTCCAGAGTTTTTAAAGCACAACATAACTTTACAACAAACCCACCGTGTACTGATATCAATACTGCTGAAAAGCAAACTGTCCTTCAATGCGAAACACCCAATGTTGATTGCATCATCCAATGAATTCTCTAAACTCATCTTTCAAAACATGCACGTCAAACACTTACATGCCGGGCCACAGTCCTTGCTGTACATCATAAGGCAAACCTTTTGGCCTTTAAATGGCAAAGGATTAGCTCATACGACGGTAAAACAGTGTATACAATGCGCAAAAACAAGGCCAACAATGCTAAAACAAATCATGGGCAATCTACCAGCAGAACGAATTCAAGCAGCAAGGCCGTTCCTTCATGTTGGCATCGACTTCTGCGGGCCAGTAATGATACATTACCAAATTCGAGGAAAACGACCAACTAAAGCATACATTGCACTGTTCGTATGCTTCTCCACAAAGGCAGTGCATTTGGAATAGTCTTGGATCTAACGGCGTTAGCCTTCATCGGTGCACTTAAACGATTTGTTGCCAGAAGAGGACACCCTGCAAAAATATTCAGCGACAATGCAACTAACTTCGTTGGAGCCAAGTCTGAACTACAAGAGTTAGCTGAGCTATTTCATGAGAAGCATACACAAGAAGCACTGCAAATGGAATGCTGTAAGAGAGGAATAGAATGGCTGAACATTCCTCCACGTTCTAGACACTTCGGTGGACTATGGGAAGCTGCAATCAAATCAGCAAAATATCACCTCAAACAAGTCGTAGGAGGCGCCTCCTTAACATATGAAGAACTCAATACCGTTATATGTCAAATAGAGGCCATTTTAAATTCACGGCCGCTCACACCATTATCATCAAATGCAAACGATCTACAAGCTCTAACACCAGGGCACTTCTTAATAGGACAACCTCTATCAACAGTGCCAGACGCAAATGTTGACGCGTCTAAACAACCGTCATTAACACGATGGAAGTTGGTGCAGGCACTTCATAGAGAATTCTGGCAAAGATGGTCAAAGGAGTACCTCACTGAACTGCAGTCACGAAACAAATGGACTAAAACCGTTCAAAACATTCAAGTAGGCACCTTCGTATTACTTAAGGACGACAACTTGCCATCTCTTAAATGGAACATGGGTATCATTTCAAAGTGCATAAAGGGAAAAGACAACAAAATTAGGGTAGTAGATGTTACCACGGCATCTGGGATATTCCGACGAGCAATCCAAAACATAGCACCGCTGCCGCTGGAAACAAAACAGTCAATTGAAGGTCGTGAACAAAACCAGCCGGCTGTTCAGACGCCAAGCATATCATTAATAAATCGAAAGCAAAAATTCTCACCAATCAACTCAAACTGGCACTCAGAAACTATAAAACACCATTCAGAACCCACAGTTAAATGCCGGAAACTAAACCTAGGCAACATCATCATAAACACGCTGCTACTATTATGTCTTCCAACCTTGGGAATAAGCCAACCAGTCGAAGTGATTCCATTCAAGGATCAACCAGGAATCTTTTTTGAAGATCTAGGACATGTTGATCTAGTCAAGGGTGAATGGAATTTAATTGTGCATTTTAATTTGTCTCTCTATTGGTCCGAATTTGATGGATTCGTTGAGTATACAAGCAAACTTGATAGAATTTGTCTATACGCAAATGCTAAAACACAGTTATTGTGCAAAACAGTTTTGACTCAACTGCAATTCGATATGGAAAACATCAGACACCGAAATCTAATTTTTATTGAGAAACACACACGTAACAAACGTGCAGCACTTGATATAATCGGTAATATAGCTCACTCATTATTTGGGGTTTTGGATAGCGAGTACGCAAAAAAAATCGACGAAACCATCAGCTAAGTAAACAGAAACGAAGTACATTTAACGAATCTAATCCGAAACCAAACATCTATACTAGAAGCTACGTCGAACATTCTAAAAAAATCTAATGAGATTAAAAATCAATTCAAACTTATCGATCAACACATCAAGGAAATCGACGACCAGCTGAACACAATAGCAACGGCCATCAACCAATCCCACATCATGAATACATTCAACAGCTTGGCAGTAATAACCGCGTTATTGATGACATCATATAAGGAAACACAATCAACGATCATCGAAATCGTAACAAGTGTCCACAACGACAAACTGACGCCTTATCTTATAACACCAGACCAACTACAAAGTGAGCTAACAAAAATAAAAGAACACCTAACAGCAAACACGATGATCCCAAATGCAGGTTCACTGGTAACAATATACAAACTCAGTAAAGTCAATGCCCATATAACACTGAACAGGATCCTATTTCAAATTACAATTCCACTGATAAACCAAGAGGCATTTCAATTGTTAAACTTGATACCAGTACCGACGGGTCATAATGGATCATTTTTCTACATCGAGCCATCTACAACATACCTCGTCGTAAACTTGCATAGAGATAAATACTATGCAATGGACAAACAGGAGAAGGACGATTGCATAACAATTACGTCACGGAAAAGGGTGTGCAAACAATTACATCCCATGTTCAACATTAAATCAATGCTGCACCATTGCGAACTAACTCTCCTCAATCACAACGACAAGATCTCACCACTATGCAACATAAAAAAAATATCGCCCGGAAAATTCTGGATTCAACTGTCATCACCTAATCATTGGATATTTTCTTTGGACAACCCCTACAACTTTGACATTGTGTGCAACGAAGAGATTACAACAATGCAACTATCGGGAGAAGGTCTCCTCAAAATCCAGGCTAATTGTGAACTAAGACAACCAACAATGACAATAAGTGGATACAATGCACACATGAAGGATATTGGAACATCATTCCCATCAAGAGCCAACATTACAAACGTGTTAAACTTCAATCTATCATCACAACCTCTAGAAAAACCACCGTCCAAGGTCATCATCGACATAAACACGAGCAAGGAGCTAGACAACATCAGCAAAGACATCGCTATCCTAAAAACGAAGGAAGGCCTACCAGAAGACATATTGACATCTCAAAACATTCATCAGTTCACCATTAGCTACACTGCACTGGCACTCCTTGGACTGACGTCAACCAACACCCAGCCTACCGACACCATCTCCACCAAAACCGCGACCACGGTCCATTAGTGAAACTCAACCACGAGTATTCACGGTAGGGGAGGATGTTAAAATGTAAAAGTGAACTTTGTACGATGCAAATATATCGACACGTGCCGCCAAAAATAATTGCAGTTGATACCAAATGCTGATATCAATTTTCTCCATGGATAGAAATTATTGTTGCCGACACGCGCCGATGTATTGCAAGGTGCGCATCAGCACAATTTATCAATAAGGTAATTTTAAGTACCTATGAATAAAATACTAAATTGCTTACTCCCTCAAACTGATTAAAATGCATTATTGTAGCAAGTCTAAATATTTCTGATAAACTATCAAATTGCTTAATTGCTAAATTGTTAATATAAATAAGACCGAAACGTAATAAAGAGCTCAGAGTTCTGAAAGTGATCAGATTGTTTTAATTGATTATTCCGAGACGACAACATTACCCACACGCAACACAACGGATGAACTCCTCAGAAGCCTGCTGATGGAAGTCGAGATGGTTGTAAATAGTAGACCCCTTACGTACATCCCGCTTGAAACTAATCATTTTTTACTAGGCAGCACCAGCGGGCAAAAACCATTGGGTTGCTTTAGTGTTAGCCCACTGGCCCTACGAAAAAACTGGAAGATGGCTCAACAATTAGCGAATATATTCTGGAAGCGTTGGGTTCGGGAATACCTTCCCGAAATTACTGGACGAACCAAATGGTTTCAACACGTCGAACCAATTAAGGTTGGAGATGTTGTAATAATAGTTGACGAAAACCAGCCGCGGAATCTTTGGAGGAAGGGTATAGTGCTCGAAGCAATATGTGCACGATCGGGACAGGTTCGTCAAGCAGTAGTGCAGACGGCAACCAATATTTTAACTAGACCAGCGGTCAAATTGGCGGTGCTGGACGTCAGAGCCAAGCAGAGAGTTAATGGTAGATCGACCAATGGTGGTCAATATACCGGGAGGGAGGATGTTGCCGTCGGTAGCAAGAATTAGACGCACTCTAAAGAGCCGCAGCCAACTTCGTGCCGGACGCTGGTGGCGCGCCATGCGCGACATTGACTAAAAGTCTTTCTTTTTCGTATCAAACCGTGGAGGAGTGTGGACGCGTTTTTTTAGGTTAACCAAGCAAAAGGTACAACTACTTCCATGTTTTAAATTTTCATATTTTAAATTTTCACTATGTTTTAAGGTAAAAAAAAAGCAATTTGTAGAAACAAAATTGTTAAACGGCATTTATTGAATGGATTAAAAATTAAAACCAAAAACAAACAGAAAAATTGTTTCTAACAAATTAAACCCAACAACGCAGTAATTACTTTTCTGTTTTTATAGTCTATTTTTTGGGGTCAGTAGCGATGTAGATCACCCCAAAAGCTAATTTAGCAGAGTATTGAGTTACCTCGTATTGAGTTAAAATGTATTGAGTTACCTCGACTTTTCGATAAGCATATTCTGCCTGTTAGGTGCAAAGACCTGCTACAAATTGAATTTAGTGCTAAACCACGTGACACCATCTGTGAAAATGCTAAAATAGTTGACATTTAAATAAGGTTGAAAAGCACAAAAGTGATCCATGGGTAATCCCATTTTGATTTTGGATGATCTCTTTGTTGTTCTTTCAATGTAAAACGAATGATCTTAATCTTGATCCAGTTGAAAGAAAACACACCTAATGTTTCGATCTCAGCTTTCGAGCGTTTTGGACTCATTATGTTTGTCCCAGTCCCGCACCCTGTATAAACGAATTTCTGTAACGCACAGTGCTGTCAAATATAAACTGATAAAAAAGTTCATAGTTTTAGAATGTTATAATTGTTTTATAATCTGGAAAACAGTAATTTTAGGAACACTAATATTGCCAGCATTTTCATAATAAGCAGTAAAAAGTGAACGAAACTCGAAATGACAGAAAAGTTAAAGAAATTTAATTTTGCGGCACAGAACAAAGCTGAAGAATGCTCGAGGTGTGATGCAGACGCATCCAGTCGCTTGAACTAAAATCTGTTTGGTTGATTGTTGCGCCTGACTCTCAGACGCATAAGTGCGACGACAATGGAAATCCACCTTAAGGCGCTGTACACATTGCTTGGGCTTATGATCAAGTCTTCAATTGTTAGAAAATTGGTTGAAATCGTTAATTATAACACTTTTAAGAATATCATAAGAGAAAATTTCTAGGGACTTGGATTTTGATTGATATTATTAAAAAAAAGTTCGTTTGTCGGAACGAATATTTTTAGTCGTGCGATGGATTCATTTTTCTTTTTATTATGAATTAAAATTATAAATTCCTGCTGATTTTCTTTCATGATATTCTTGAAAATGTTATAACTTACGATTATAACAAATTTTTCAATAACTAAAGATTTCACAATAGGTCGAAAAACGAAAAATCGTATCGGAAAATTCGTCAGTCATATGCAATGTGTACAGCACCTAAGGGTCATATAACAATATGTACAGTTTTTGGGAACGAGATATGAAAAACCACCCCCACCCCTGAACCTTGCTACCACCATCGAACGAATCTATTCAGCCTACTGGGTGCAAATACCTGCTACAAATGGTGCATTATCAGCTGAGTCGCAGGCCGCCATCTGTGAAAATACTGAAATAGCCTGGGCAAAACTTACTATTTTTTGTGGATTTAATGATTGATTTAAATGAAAAAAGCTCAAAAAAAATCAACGGAGACGAAAAATTTGAATTTTTAAAATTCACTCCACTACAAAGTTATAGCAATAAATGTGACTGTACATCGGTTTGGAGCGGCTTCCTGGCTTTTTGCCGCGCCACTCTCAACAGCCGCGTTTGGCATATATTTTTTTCGCAAAAGACGAGTATCATAGAAAACAAGGTCATTTACAGGACCATCTGTGAAAAACACGAAGATACAAGAGGAAGAAGGTGTACAGTACGAAGCCGGAATGGGAGACTAGCCGTAAGTTCGTGTTGTACCTCTCAAAATCTTTAAACGTATTTTTCTCGAAACTGTTGGTGATTTCTTTTCTGCAAGAAAATATGACCCGTTTCTGCCCTCAATTTTTGTTCTAGCAGTTCCGCTGTTCTATTCTCAAATTTTTTTTGACCTGCTAGAAAAAGGGGTTTGAGTCCGTGGCTAAAATTGACCTGAAAACTCGCATTTCTTGCCCCGAAAATTTCGGCGGTGCAACTCCTTTAACCTCAAATGTGCGTAAAAAACGGTGAAAATAAGAAAAAAATATCCTACGACAACAGCGGCAAACGATTTAAAAGCATAAATTAAACTGTCCCACGGGTCATACGGTAATTAGAAATCATACGGAGTGTAGTGTAAATATATTTAAATTTTCATAATAGCTTTTTGACCTGAAAGCGTTCTATTGTAAATTGACCTGTCGGACGGAACTGTCAAAAAAGAGGGCAGAACTGCAATAATTTTGCATCTTTACAGGTCACATTTTTTTTTGAGAAAAGAAATCACCATGTGTTTTAAGACATGGTCGGCACAATAACTCAGTTAATATTCCATTTTAATTTTGATAACAGTTTTCTCTATAGTCTGGGCAAAACCGAGAGCTTTTTTTAATTTTTTGCTTGGAAATTTTTTTATGAATTATGCCCGAAACACACTGCACACGTTCCGTTCCGTCACGGAAAGTGAGGTTATGTGATCCGTAAAAGTTGAATTTTAGGTGAACTCGTCCGATCCGTCCCGTTACGACCATTGTGTGCATTTACATGGCCAGCCCATAAGGTCTACTTTGACAGCTGAACGTGACGGAACGGAACGGATGCATTGTGATCGGGGCTTTATTAAACGCAAATTTTTCTTTAAAAAAAACTGATTAATTAAGTTTGAAATACAGTAACTTATTTATTTTTGAAAAAAAAAAGTCCCTCCGACAGACTACAACTACTACATTATTTTACAAGATTATTTTTGCAAATTCAGTTATTTTTGGTGAAGTTATGATGCCGACCAGCTCAGGGGGTCAATTCTGGTTCTGTGAAATGATAAAATGAAAAAATTAATTTCATTAACGTTTCCACGCAACTGTATCATTTCATTTACCTCAGCGATGCTCTTTCTCAAAATGATAAAAATTGCAGAATCGAATGCTGAATAGTACTTTTCCTTTGTCAAATGTCAACGCCAAAAGAAATTTAGTGTCAGAATTGTAATTTTCTAGTAAAAGTATGTGTAATAGTTCACATTCAACAAGCCTTGCCTTGGAGGGTAACAACCGGCATTTAAATACTTGTGAGATGAAAGAAGGGAATTCCATCGGATATTATAAATACTTATTTTACTCAATAAAGTGAAAACGAATGCATTGTTAATATATGTTTTATTTTATTGTTGAATTATCGTCAACTAGTGGACCGTCTTCATCGAGGTTCTTTGGCTCTTCAGCCTGCGAAATAGAAGAGATTGTCATTTAAAAAGAAGAACTTAATGGTTAAACTTTCTCCACTTTATTCTATCCTTGTTGTCACCTCCTAGAGCGTTCAGCTCCTTTCCAAGGGAGCTCTCCTGACGTTCAAACCTGAAATGAATTTTAATTGAAATACAAACATGTATTAATTAATTCAATAGATTTTACAACTCACCTGTCTTGTGCTCTACGTGAAGGTCCAACAAATCTATTAAATACGCATTTTGAGCAAACTTGCTCTTTTCCCGCGAGTACTTTTGTCATACTCCATTTTATCATGCAGCTACTTTGCCATGATAACTTTTTTATGAAATGAAAAAAGTTTGACAGTACTAGAATCGGAAACAACGGTTTATCACTGAAAAGTCTTTTCACAGCGGTTTTCACAGAACCAGAATTGACCCCCAGTGGGCGCCATGGTTTTCATAAGTAGTCGATGTATACCCGTAAAAACAATGTTAGAATTTAGAAAAAAAAAATTTCTTTCTATAGTTAAATAGTTATTAAGATGTCAGCTCAACAATTAAGGTGCGTTTCCATTACAGCCGCTTTGCGTCGCCGACTCGGGTGTCCCGTCACACTTTTGAGATCATCGTTTCCATCTGCGCCGAAATGGTTGACGCGACGCTGAAAAGTTTTCAGTCAGTTTCCTAGGTAATTTGCCGCTCGTCGTCCAGTTTTGACTTTTAATTGACTTTATTATTTTTTAATAATAAAATATTTTGGACGTCACCATAGGCACGTAGTTTGGATACAAACCAACCTTTTTCGAAGGCACCTTAGTATCGACTCTCGCCGAGAAAGTTGAAGTTGAGTTAAAGGTGCGTTTCCATCTCTGCCGTTTTGCGGCGCCGACTTTGGTGCCACGTCACAGTTTTGATACTGTCATTTCCATTTGCGACGAAACTGTCGACGCGACGCTGAAAAGTTTTCAGTCAGTTTCCTAGGTGATTTACCGCTCGTCCTGCAGTTTTGACTTTTAATTGACTTTATTATTTTTTAATACTAATTATTTTGGCCGTAACCATAGGAACGTAGTTTGGATACAAACCAACCTTTATCGAAGGCACATTAGTAGCGGCTCTCGCCGATAAAGTTGAAGTTGGGTCAACTCTCGACGATTGCCTCGGCGCGTCACAGACCTAGTTTTTTATGTATGGAGAATCTAGTCGGCACCGCAAAACGGCGGAGATGGAAACGCACCTTTACTCTCGACGATTACCTCGGCGCGTCACAGAGCTAGTTTTTTTTATGGACATATGTAGAATCTAGTCGGCGATGCAAAACGGCGGAGATGGAAACGCACCTTTCACCATATGACCTTCATAATAATTTTTCAAATTTACTCGGTTTACAGCGCGTGCAGGGTTATATGAGCTCTTAAGCAGAGCGAAAGCAGCATTGCTTTCACCGTAACTACTTTATTATGTAATGTCCTTTTAATTCTGCTAACTCCAATCAAGAGCAGTGTTAGAAGTTACATGTGATCTGATTTTCATCAAGTAATTAATATTTATGAATTTTCATTATATTGATAAACAAAGCGTTGCATGTAATCCTGCATAGAAAAAAATTCTCTTCGCTTTTCGATTCAAACCACTAAGTTATCTTTTAAAAATCGTAATTCTAGGCAATAATTTGAACGTATCCGGGACGTTATTCCTTTTTCTTTTGTAACTTTTTTTTGTTTAAAGGCTCCTGTACACTAGCAAGTAACTTGCGACAATTCTATCTAGATTAATTTGCAGCAATTAACTCTAGGAAGCAGCTCGACAAAAATCTTGCAAGCACGACTTGCTTCTCGGTGTGCATACGTTTCTCGTGTGTCAACAAACCAAAAAAATACAAAAAAGACTTGCAGTAAGGTTTTGCAACCGACCGAAACTCTTTTGTACGATTTCAACGCTCTTCAACTTGCTTGAAAATGCAAGCATTTGCAGGCTAGGGGTAAAACTTCAGAAAATACGCTTTCGGAATCGCGTACACATAAAGCAATAAATGTCGGAGAGCGACTTTAGCAAGTTTAACTTGCTAGTGTCCACGAGGCTTAAGTCACGAAAGATAAGTCCATGATGTAGAGTTCTTTCGCTATTTTTGGGGAAAATAGGAAGGCCTGTGGGTGTATTCTCAATCACTCCGATATAGGATCGTTTTGTCGGTATTATTTACTTTCCTTATAAAATATTTACCATGACACTCGATTTACAAGTATTTACCGCACTCTTATTATATTTATCAAATTATGATTTATGAATGATTCGGGTTAGAGTTTAATATGTATTCACTTACCCAAGCTTTGTCGGCCACTCGGTGTTTTCAAAATACTTTTTCTTCGTGGGGTTTCATAGATTTTTACAATAGAAGTGGGCGACTTTTCCACGCTGCTCTCCCGACTACTTGTTGGAGTGCTTTCGATATTTTCACACAAAGACCGCTTTCTCGACGATCGTACAAGAGCTCCGTATATTTTGCCCTGCGTGTCAATCGAAGTGCGACGAGTCGTTCGCCTGAAAGTAGATAACTCAGAATTTAAGTCCATCAAGTTACTGTAAATATATCAGGTTTTTTTTTTAGTTTTTCTAGTTATTCCAATACAAATTGAAGTAATTAAACTTACAAATCTTTCTGACAATCAGATAGTCTCAATTTAATTTTTAGATCCGATTGTGCATGATTTGGTGGATTTTTAATAATCGAATAGTTGAGAAGATCGGAATCTGCAGTCGAGTTTGCCTCCAAACTTATATTCAAATTTCGGCGAGCTCCATTAAATTTAGCTTTCAAACTTGGGGAGTTGATTTCTGGCGATTGAGGTAAATAGTTTGCATTTACTTCCAGTTTTCCGGGAGTTTGGTTTATTATTTTTGATGATGAATTTTTTTTAATTTTTATAATAGAATTTCGAACAATTTTAATGGGTGAAACAATAGATTTCGATTTGTCTATATCAATCTGATCAACATCCACAAATTCCATCTCGTTTATCAACCTTTTCGAACCGCTACGTTTTTTACAGGAAGATTTAGGTGTGTGTCGGCTTGTATCATATTTTGGAGTTTCAGACAAAGGTGTTTCCTTTCTCCTGCTCTTATCTTTCAACGGTATTAACTGGTGTCCACCTCGTACTTTTACGATTTTATAACGACATACAAACATCGGATACATGCTTTTCCCTTTAGGCATCAGCGATGCCGCTGATTCCAACGGATCTCCACAAACGACGATACACTTTCGAAATATCGTATCTACTGCTATTACCGGATCATATGAACGATGGTCCTCGACAATCTCTAAACTAAAATCGAGACAAACTGTGTCGTCATCGAACAGTTTGTGTGGAACTTTCTCGGGTCTGCGGTACAGAAACTATTAATAATTCTGTATTAGAAATTTCCACTATTCTATTTACCTGGAGTACCATTGAACTATGGCTTGATACGGATCCTGGCATAGCGTGTCTCCTTCAACTTCGTACAAGTGAATTATCCGAGCTATCTCGCAACTTTCGACCGAATCCGAATCAACGGAACCTGCACTTGAGATGAGAACGAAGTCACCTGTCTTCAGAGTCATAGGCCCATATATACACTTCCTTCGGTTAAAAATATCAAAAACAAATTAAAATAATATTAAAATTAGCTGATATTTTCTTTACTTGTAAAAGTAGCATTCCTTATGTGCCAATTTGGGTACATAAACATTAGGGTCGGGAGGCCCAATCCAGTAAACTTTTTGCAGTGAACTACCTTCTAGTTTCATTGCGCGGCTTTTACGAATTAAAACTTGAGAATATCGAAAAGAAATTTGCCGAGAGCAGCATTAATTAACGGGGTCAGAAAAGGTCGAACAAAACACAACACATATCTAAAATACTAAAAGCACTGGATAACTGCTTACTGGCTTCAGTAATGTCAGATGAGAGTTTTTGGCGCCAAACACCCTACCCTATACTTGCTGTTCTGTGCAGGGCTGTGTAGATACCCTATACCTAATGTGGGTACGAACATACCCAGTTGGTCGCGTCTGCGAGAATCTCGCAGATTTCTCGAAAACATTTCGACTTGTCTGCGAGATTCTTCGAGACGGCTTATACCATGGATATACTACTTGTATTGACGAATGGTAAAGTTGGAAATCTCCACCTGGTGGGAAAAACAACTACCAGATATGCTAGACACATTTACGTCAGCTGACTGTTGTTGGGCGGTTCGTGTGTGTTTTTAAGATTTGGAGCTCGGTGAATTTTCGATTCTCTATTAATTTCATTATGAAAGACATGATAAAGATTGATGGCGATTGGTTAATAATAAGGTGCTTATTTCCGGTTCTACATTTCGAAAATTATGGACTCAATCCCGCACAACGAAGTCAGAAAATGAACAATTTTTCCATACGAATGGAAGGTATAATCTTCGAAATATACGTAGACCATTTTTTCAATAATTTTTTTCATTTATTTTAGTACTTTAAATTGATTTCTTAAAAACAAAAAATTGTTTTTGATATGTAATGATACATATGTCCTTCTTATTCAATTATAACAACAATTTAAGTTCACTTGAAGTAGTATTTTGTAGTAGGACCCTCTTATTTGAGCTCAATCTCAATTTTGTCTATATATGGTAGACAGAAAGTGGCAGCTGCATGTTATTTTCAGTTAAAATTGAGATTGAGCTCAAATAAGAGGGTCCTACTACAAAATATAACTTCAAGTGAACTTAAATTATTGTTATAAATGAATAAGAAGGACATATGTATCATAACATATCAAAAACAACAATTTTTTTTTTAAGAAATCAATTTAAAGTACTAAAATAAAAGAAAAAAGTATTGAAAAAATGGTCTACGTTCTTTTCAAATAATTAAATAATTATTTCATATTTCTTTTTCCTGGAATATTTAACATTTGAGAAGTTATTTCGAAAATTATACCTCCCATTCATATGAAATTGTTCAATTTCTGACTTCGTTGCCCATGATTTTCGAAATGTAGAACCGGAAATGAGCACCTTAGTATCAACCAAACCGAACGCCATCAATCTTTATCATGTCTTTCATAATGAAATTAATGGTGATTTCTTTTCTGCCAAAAAATGTGACCCGTTTCTGCCCTCAATTTTTGTTCTAGCAGTTCCGCTGTTCTATTCTCAATTTTTTTTGACCTGCTAGAAAAAGGGGTTTGAGTCCGTGGCTAAAATTGACCTGAAAACTCGCATTTCTTGCCCCGAAAATTTCAGCGGTGCAACTCCTTTAACCTCAAATGTGCGTAAGAAACGATGAAAATAAGAAAAATATATCCTACGACAACAGCGGCAAACGATTTAAAAGCATAAATTAAACTGTCCAACGGGTCATACGGTAATTGGAAATCATACGGAGTGTAGTAAAAATTTATTTAAATTTTAATAATAGCTTTTTGACCTGAAAGCGTTCTATTGTAAATTGACCTGTCGGACGGAAATGTCAAAAAAGAGGGCAGAACTGCAATAATTTTGCATCTTTACAGGTCACATTTTTTTTTCAGAAAAGAAATCCCCATAAGAGAGAATCGAATCGTCAATTGACAAATATACCATGTGCTCTGGTGGCAAATTTCGGAACTATTTATTTTAGACAGAAAGTGGCAGTTGCATGTTATTTTCAGACAAAATTGAGATTGAGCTCAAATAAGAGTTTCCTACTACAAAATATTACTTCAAGTGAACTTAAATTATTGTTATAATTGAATAAGAATCGTTGGAGAGCTCGCGACAAAAAATCGCAACAGTTTTGAGAAAGCTAATATTTTGGTATTTGGTTACATTTAGGGTGTATGTGAATATACTAGAGTCAGCAGGTCTGACGTCGGGACACCTGGCTTTGGTGACCTGTCAAAGATGTCAAAAAAATCGACAAATTTAACAGTTTTGAGAAAGCTGAAAATTTGACAGGACATAGTTTTTACAACGAAAAACTGAAAAACAATGGTCAGACACCCCAACAGTGGGACCCACCCAGTCAGCCCCTCCGCAAAGATGTCAAAAAAATCGAAAAATTTAACAGTTTTGAGAAAGCTGAAAATTTGCCAAAACTTGGTTTTTACAATGAAAAACTGAAAAACAATGGTCAGACACCCCAACAGTGGGACCCCCCCAGTCAGCCCCCCGCAAAGGTGTTAAATCGAGTACGTGCGATTTCTCTTACTATGCGCGTTATAACCATGCAAGAGTTTTGAGAAAGCTGAAAATTTGCCAAAATTTAGTTTTTACAATGAAAAACTGAAAAACAATGGTCAGACACCCCAACAGTGGGACCCACCCAGTCAGCACCTCCGCAGAGCTGTAAAGTCGGGTACGCGCAATTTCTGTTACCATGCGCGCAACAATCGAAACTAGTGTCATGAAAGAGTTCTAAGAAAGCTGAAAATTCACCACGGGATAGTTTGTACAATGACAATCAAAAACACAATTGTCAGACACCCCAACAGTAGGACGCATCTAGTCAGCACCCCCGTAAAGGGGAGTGCGCGTAAGAATTTTAAGAAAGCTGAAATTTGGTACAAATCGATTAAATATAGTTTATGAAAATATCGGTTACATGCTCGTAATACCTATAAAAGATCCGTTTATGTCATAATATAATAAAGAACCTAGTATTACTTTAAGGTATTGTAAATTTTCCATACGGAATTATATTTTCATATAAATAAGTAAAACTTCAATGAACCAGCGCATTGAAACATAACAGAAAAGTACATATACCTACGAGTATTTTATACCCCTCCTTGCAAATTGTTGTTCACGCGTAATCGTTTTTTCCGGCACCTTTGCGGGGGTGCTGACTGGGTGGGTCCCACTGTTGGGGTGTCTGATCATTAATTTTCAGTTTTTCATTGTTAAAACTAAGTTTTGGCAAATTTTCAGCTCTCTCAAAACTCTTGCATGGTTATAACGCGCATAGTAAGAGAAATCGCACGTACTCGATTTAACACCTTTGCGGGGGGGCTGACTGGGTGGGTCCCACTGTTGGGGGGTCTGACCATTGGTTTTCAGTTTTTCATTGTAAAAACTAAGTTTTGGCAAATTTTCAGCTTTCTCAAAACTCTTGCATGGTTATAACGCGCATAGTAAGAGAAATCGCACGTACTCGATTTAACACCTTTGCGGTGGGGCTGACTGGGTGGGTCCCACTGTTGGGGTGTCTGACAATTGGTTTTTAGTTTTGCATTGTTAAAATAAGCTTTGGAAAATTTTCAGCTTTCTCAAAACTCTTGCATGGTTATAACGCGCATAGTAAGAGAAATCGCACGTACTCGATTTAACACCTTTGCGGGGGGCTGACTGGGTGGGTCCCACTGTTGGGGAGTCTGACTAGTGGTTTTCAGTTTTTCATTGTAAAAACTAAGTTTTGGAAAATTATCAGCTTTCTCAAAACTCTTGCATGGTTATAACGCGTATAGTAAGAGAAATCGCACGTACTCGATTTAACACCTTTGCGGTGGGGCTGACTGGGTGGGTCCCACTGTTGGGGTGTCTGATCATTAGCTTTCAGGTTTTCATTGTTAAAAATAAGTTTTGGCAAATTTTCAGCTTTCTCAAAACTCTTGCATGGTTATAACGCGCATAGTAAGAGAAATCACACGTACTCGATTTAACACCTTTGCGGGGGGGCTGACTGGGTGGGTCCCACTGTTGGGGTGTCTGAACATTGGTTTTCAGTTTTTTATTGTAAAAACTAAGTTTTGGCATGTTTTCAGCTTTCTCAAAACTCTTGCATGGTTATAACGCGCATAGTAAGAGAAACCGCACGTACTCGATTTAACACCTTTGCGGGGGGGCTGACTGGGTGGGACCCAATGTTGGGGTGTCTGACCATTGGTTTTTAGTTTTTCATTGTTGAAATAAATTTTGGCAAATTTTCAGCTTTCTCAAAACTCTTGCATGGTTATAACGCGCATAGTAAGAGAAAATGCACGTACTCGATTTAACACCTTTGCGGTGGGGCTGACTGGGTGGGTCCCACTGTTGGGGTGTCTGACCAGTGGTTTTCAGTTTTTCATTGTAAAAACTAAGTTTTGGCAAATTTTCAGCTTTCTCAAAACTCTTGAATGGTTATAACGCGCATAGTAAGAGTAATCGCACGTACTCGATTTAACACCTATGCGGGGGGGCTGACTGGGTGGGTCCCACTGTTGGGGTGTCTGATCATTAATTTTCAGTTTTTCATTGTTAAAACTAAGTTTTGGCAAATTTTCAGCTTTCTCAAAACTCTTGCATGGTTATAACGCGCACAGTAAGAGAAATCGCACGTACTCGATTTAACACCTTTGCGGGGGGGCTGACTGGGTGGGTCCCACTGTTGGGGTGTCTGAACATTGGTTTTCAGTTTTTTATTGTAAAAACTAAGTTTTGGCATGTTTTCAGCTTTCTCAAAACTCTTGCATGGTTATAACGCGCATAGTAAGAGAAATCGCACGTACTCGATTTAACACCTTTGCGGGGGGGCTGACTGGGTGGGTCCCAATGTTGGGGTGTCTGACCATTGGTTTTTAGTTTTTCATTGTTGAAATAAATTTTGGCAAATTTTCAGCTTTCTCAAAACTCTTGCATGGTTATAACGCGCATAGTAAGAGAAAATGCACGTACTCGATTTAACACCTTTGCGGTGGGGCTGACTGGGTGGGTCCCACTGTTGGGGTGTCTGACCAGTGGTTTTCAGTTTTTCATTGTAAAAACTAAGTTTTGGCAAATTTTCAGCTTTCTCAAAACTCTTGCATGGTTATAACGCGCATAGTAAGAGTAATCGCACGTACTCGATTTAACATCTTTGCGGGGGGCTGACTGGGTGGGTCCCACTGTTGGGGTGTCTGATCATTAATTTTCAGTTTTTCATTGTAAAAACTAAGTTTTGGAAAATTTTCAGCTTTCTCAATTTTCTTGCATGGTTATAACGCGCATAGTAAGAGAAATCGCACGTACTCGATTTAACACCTTTGCGGGGAACTGACTGGGTGGGTCCCACTGTTGGGGTGTCTGACCATTGGTTTTCAGTTTTTCATTGTAAAAACTAAGTTTTGGAAAATTATCAGCTTTCTCAAAACTCTTGCATGGTTATAACGCGCATAGTAAGAGAAATCGCACGTACTCGATTTAACACCTTTGCGGGGGGGCTGACTGGGTGGGTCCCACTGTTGGGGTGTCTGACCATTGGTTTTTAGTTTTTCATTGTTAAAATAAGTTTTGGCAAATTTTCAGCTTTCTCCAAACTCTTGCATGGTTATAACGCGCATAGCAAGAGAAATCGCACGTACTCGATTTAACACCTTTGCGGGGGGGCTGACTGGGTGGGTCCCACTGTTGGGGTGTCTGACCATTGGTTTTCAGTTTTTCATTGTAAAAACTAAGTTTTGGCAAATTTCCAGCTTTCTCAATTTTCTTGCATGGTTATAACGCGCATAGTAAGAGAAATCGCACGTACTCGATTTAACACCTTTGCGGGGGGGCTGACTGGGTGGGTCCCACTGTTGGGGTGTCTGACCATTGGTTTTCAGTTTTTCATTGTAAAAACTAAGTTTTGGAAAATTTTCAGCTTTCTCAAAACTCTTGCATGGTTATAACGCGCATAGTAAGAGAAATCGCACGTACTCGATTTAACACCTTTGCGGGGGGGCTGACTGGGTGGGTCCCACTGTTGGGGTGTCTGACCATTGGTTTTCAGTTTTTCATTGTAAAAACTAAGTTTTGGAAAATTTTCAGCTTTCTCAAAACTCTTGCATGGTTATAACGCGCATAGTAAGAGAAATCGCACGTACTCGATTTAACACCTTTGCGGTGGGGCTGACTGGGTGGGTCCCACTGTTGGGGTGTCTGACCATTGATTTTCAGTTTTTCATTTTAAAAACTAAGTTTTGGCAAGTTTTCAGCTTTCTCAAAACTCTTGCATGGTTATAACGCGCATAGTAAGAGAAATCGCACGTACTCGATTTAACACCTTTGCGGGGGGGGGGGGGGGCTGACTGGGTGGGTCCCACTGTTGGGGTGTCTGACCATTGATTTTCAGTTTTTCATTGTAAAAACTAAGTTTTGGCAAGTTTTCAGCTTTCTCAAAACTCTTGCATGGTTACAACGCGCATAGTAAGAGAAATCGCACGTACTCGATTTAACACCTTTGCGGGGGGCTGACTGGGTGGGTCCAACTGTTGGGGGGTCTGACCGTTGTTTTTCAGTTTTTTATTGTAAAAACTAAGTTTTGGCAGATTTTCAGCTTTCTCAAAACTCTTGCATGGTTATAACGCGCTTAGTAAGAGAAATCGCACGTTCTCGATTTAACACCTTTGCGGGGGGGCTGACTGGGTGGGTCCCACTGTTGGGGTGTCTGACCATTGATTTTCAGTTTTTCATTTTAAAAACTAAGTTTTGGCAAGTTTTCAGCTTTCTCAAAACTCTTGCATGGTTATAACGCGCATAGTAAGAGAAATCGCACGTACTCGATTTAACACCTTTGCGGGGGGGCTGACTGGGTGGGTCCAACTGTTGGGGGGTCTGACCGTTGTTTTTCAGTTTTTTATTGTAAAAACTAAGTTTTGGCAGATTTTCAGCTTTCTCAAAACTCTTGCATGGTTATAACGCGCATAGTAAGAGAAATCGCACGTACTCGATTTAACACCTTTGCGGTGGGGCTGACTGGGTGGGTCCCACTGTTGGGGTGTCTGACCATTGATTTTCAGTTTTTCATTTTAAAAACTAAGTTTTGGCAAGTTTTCAGCTTTCTCAAAACTCTTGCATGGTTATAACGCGCATAGTAAGAGAAATCGCACGTACTCGATTTAACACCTTTGCGGGGGGGGGGGGGGCTGACTGGGTGGGTCCCACTGTTGGGGTGTCTGACCATTGATTTTCAGTTTTTCATTTTAAAAACTAAGTTTTGGCAAGTTTTCAGCTTTCTCAAAACTCTTGCATGGTTATAACGCGCATAGTAAGAGAAATCGCACGTACTCGATTTAACACCTTTGCGGGGGGGGGGGGGCTGACTGGGTGGGTCCCACTGTTGGGGTGTCTGACCATTGGTTTTTAGTTTTTCATTGTTAAAATAAGTTTTGGCAAATTTTCAGCTTTCTCAAAACTCTTGCATGGTTATAACGCGCATAGTAAGAGAAATCGCACGTACTCGATTTAACACCTTTGCGGGGGGGCTGACTGGGTGGGTCCAACTGTTGGGGGGTCTGACCGTTGTTTTTCAGTTTTTTATTGTAAAAACTAAGTTTTGGCAGATTTTCAGCTTTCTCAAAACTCTTGCATGGTTATAACGCGCTTAGTAAGAGAAATCGCACGTTCTCGATTTAACACCTTTGCGGGGGGGCTGACTGGGTGGGTCCCACTGTTGGGGTGTCTGACCATTGGTTTTCAGTTTTTCATTGTAAAAACTAAGTTTTGGCAAATTTTCAGCTTTCTCAAAACTCTTGAATGGTTATAACGCGCATAGTAAGAGAAATCGCAAGTACTCGATTTAACACCTTTGCGGGGGGGCTGACTGGGTGGGTCCCACGGTTAGGGTGCCTGACCAGTGGTTTTCAGTTTTTCATTGTAAAAACTAAGTTTTGGCAGATTTTCAGCTTTCTCAAAACTCTTGCATGGTCATAACGCGCATAGTAAGAGAAATCGCTAGTACTCGATTTAACACATTTGCGGGGGGGGGGGGGGGGCTGACTGGGTGGGTCCCACTGTTGGGGTGAGTAGTAAGACATACACTTTTGTGGGGGCCAAAGGGTGCTACTACACTTTGAGCAGGTGCAAAGTGTGCTAGTCCCTAAGTAGTAAGACATACACTTTTGTGGGGGCCAAAGTGTGCTACTACACTTTGAGCAGGTGCAAAGTGTGCTAGTCCCTTAGTAGTAAGACATACACTTTTGTGGGGGCCAAAGTGTGCTACTACACTTTGAGCAGGTGCAAAGTGTGCTAGTCCCTAAGTAGTAAGACATACACTTTTGTGGGGGCCAAAGTGTGCTACTACACTTTGAGCAGGTGCAAAGTGTGCTAGTCCCTAAGTAGTAAGACATACACTTTTGTGGGGGCCAAAGTGTGCTACTACACTTTGAGCAGGTGCAAAGTGTGCTAGTCCCTAAGTAGTAAGACATACACTTTTGTGGGGCCAAAGGGTGTGAGTTTTTGCTACGAGGTCCAAAGTGTGTGACTCCGGCGGCCGGCTTCTGTATGGGGAAAAAGGCTGAAAGTGTAGTGCGTTTGGCGTTTGAGAAGCTGAAAGTGTGTGGCTTGTGGGCTGGCTGCTTGGGCATGGAATCATGGGCCTGGGTTGTGGAACTGATCCGATTGGCTGGGAGCTGGATTTGGTATGAGATGACGTGATCGATGTGAAGAGTTTGAGGGTTTTTAACAAAGAAAACACATGATAATAGATGTCATTTCATTCTTTATTTAAATGCATAAGTTTATTTTTTCAAAAATCGTACTTTTAGAAACCCACCGCGTGTTTCATCTATACCATCGAAGACGAAGTACTGATCTGAAGATTGGTTCAGTTCATCTATCTGGCGTTGTGTCTTCACCCTTTCCGAAAATCGGGGTGGTAAGAAGCAGAAGATGCCTTCGTCGAAATGGAGTGCCAGCCTTACTCCGTATTTCGTCTTCACCAGCCGAAACAGTTTAATGAGATATTCCTTCCCGATCTCGAGGGAGCTAGTGGGAATCATAGGGTCCCCATCACCCCCAACAGCGGAAGCTAATAATTCGAAAGTATTCTGAAAAAGATTACAAAAATAAAGTTATTGGCAAAAAAGTAAAACGGATAATATGAAACTTACCATATTTGACTAACAGACCTGTAAGGAGATTATGATTTTCCTCACGAGGAGCTCCGACTTATATACCCGGCGGAAGATAGGTAAAATAGTCAAGAATTGGGATTACACAATGCGAGGTAATGAACTGAAAAGTCGAGACCCATAAATCTTTGGACTGATGGTAAGAGGAAAAGAAATAATCAGACTATCATTCTTTCCCTATAAATCAGAGAGTCTAACATTTGCAACAAAGTTGCTAAAAGACCGTGCTAAATATGCGTTTTCCTGAGTTCTGTATTATCTAGTTAGATGGTTGGATGGTATAATGGTATAATAACCAAAACGAATAATGATCAGTTTGTCATTCTTGCCATATAAATCAGTGAGTCTAACGTTTGCAACAAAATAGGTAAAGGCCTAGTTAAGTATGCACTTTTCATTCTAAACGGGCGAGTGGTGTTATAAATAGAAAATTTATTAGCTTGAGACATGCGTAGGCTACATGCGCATGGCGGATAATGTACTTCTGTAGAAAATAATCCTTTTCTTGGCAAGTATAGCATACTAGCTTGAATAATTAATGTGTGAGGTATAATGACCTGTTAGAAAGATTGCACTGGATAATATGCGAAATAGCCTTGAGAATCGGTATAAAAGTCGGAGAATTTTTGCATTACGTTCGTATATGCAAGATTATTGCATATGATGAAATAACTGTGTCGCACGTTTTGTAAATTCGTATTAAGAAGACAAAAAAGGGTACTGCAGGTATCTTTGTACTTTATTGTTATTGCTGTTATCTGTGTACTTTATTTTGATTTCTGATATTCTTGAATGGGTTGCGCGGCACTTCAGCGAGACAGTCGGGAAAAAGTGTGCATTGTAGGTCTTCTTTAATCTTTAAGATGTAGATTGCGAAATTTTTGTGATAATTATTTCGATGCGTTGTGTAAATCGGATGAGTATGTGGTGTAGTATAATGGACCTAAATGTGGGCATTTCATGATATTGGAGGGAATGAAACAAATTCTCAGTTTTTATTTTTTATTGTTTTTATTGAAATGAAAGTTCATGCAGATAACATTATTCTAGTCACATAATTGATTTTCTTAATTAAAATAGGTTTTAGTAGTTCCTCCATTTGCAAAATCCTACGTCGAAACCTGAGTCGGTCTAACACATTTTTTTGCCAAATACTCTGCCTACTACTTCTATATGCATACTCCCAGGCAATCATGTATTTGACCGAAACATGATCGGAAAAGTGGACATGTTTATTGTCCGTAGATGACATCGTAGAGGTTGATGAATTCAATCGCCAGCAAAAATATCAGAATTAACAGAGCAAACACTTGCATTACAGTAGAAAGTGATGGAAGGCAGGATTTGTATGATTTTTTAATCGGCTTGTCATATGGTCCGCAAACGTCCTTACCGCTAACAAACACACAATCTGGAGACAGGCGTAAATGTTCAGCTTCTACATCAGTCGGTGAAGAAGATGCGCTCATTATCAGAGAACAGAAGAAACACTTGACGTAATCCTTCAGGTTGGTGTAAAAGAAGCCGCTTTTCACAAGTTTAAGCACTTTCCTCTCCTCTAGATCCAGATTCTTGAACGTTTTTAGACGATCGTATTCATGTCTTAAGTTCATCATGGCGACTGACAATCTGAATGTTACAGAACATCTTTTATATCAATCCAGGAGTTATGAGATGATGGGAAACCAAGCCATTTTACAAGCACGCGATCTTTTCTTCGTTTTAAAACCTTCTCTACGAGATATACATCGGGATGCTTGACCTTTGTCAATTCTGTCTCATAAAAGCCCCCCTGGATAATGTTGCCTTGATAATCCTCAATTGAATATGTCCGTGGCTGCGTTTTTCTTACTTGCTTTATCTTGAATATCTCTGTCGACCAGTTCGGTGTGTAGCCTTTTTCAAAGACATGTTTGTGCTTGCTTATTCGAACATGATTACCTATTTTATATTTAGGTTTTGAAATAACCTTAACTTTCCTATAGAAGGAAGACAATAAATGAATCTCGTTTGATGTTTTGACATCTATAGGCCTCATTTTAATAGTACGGTGTTTCGTCTTGTTGTACTTAATAAGTAGCTTAGGCAATATATCGACCCAGTGATAATTTCCCTTCATGCTGAATTCTTTCCACATGATATTTTTCAATGTTCGATTAAACCTCTCGACAATGGAGGCTTTCAACGCACTGAATGTAGAGTAATGGTTTATCTCATAATGTTTCATCATCTGACGAAATACTTTGTTAAAAAACTCTGTACCGTCATCGGTTTGTAAGTTTCTAGGCACACGTCTTTGTTTGAAAATTTTTTTTCATAGCCTTTGCTACAGCATCTGCACTCTTATTTTTAATGGGGAAAGCCCATGCATATTTAGAAAAGGTATCGATCACTGTCAAAAGAAACTTTAAACCTTGATTTTGAGATGAGAATGCACTCATGTCAACCAGATCCGCTTGCCATAAATCATTTATGCCCCTGATGGTAACCCGTCGACGAGTGAATCGTCTACGTGCGGGTCTGTGCAGCTCATTAACAACTTGTCGTCTACTCATCTTGCTAAAGTTATAAATATTCCTCACGGCATTATATAGAATATCGATATCAACTCAGAGACATGATACAATTTAGGCACCCGTTCACAATGATGATTGCAGGCCCTTCCGGGTGTGGTAAAACAACCTTTATAGAAAATCTTCTTACGAGCGGTGCAATGATTCATCCGCTGGTGAAAAAAATCATGTGGTGTAATGCGGAGCCGCATGCTATACCTGCATTGAAGTCACTAAAAAATATAGAGTACTTAAGCTCAATTCCTGAAGAATTCCCAAACGATTCTAATGAGCCAATATTATTAGTGCTGGATGATATGATGCTAAATGCGTTTTCAAGACAAGTATGCGAACTGTTTACAAAGGGTTCCCATCATCGCAATCTTTCTGTTATTTTAGTAACACAGAATGTATTTCATCAAGGGAAATTTTGTCGTGATATATCGCTAAATTGTAAATACATGGTGTGTTTCAAAAATCCCCGCGACAAAAGCCAATTTCATCATCTGGCTAAACAAATATATCCTGAAGACAGTTCCGAGCTTATGCGAATATATAAAGGAATTACGCAACGGCCACATAGTTATTTAATGGTCGACTTAATACAAGATATAAATGATATATTGAGATTTAGGACGGATATATTTAATAAAAATTTTTTAACGTGTTACTGTTCGACTGATAGTCTAAGAGAAGAGAATGGTGTGTCGAATGAAAAGATTGAAGGACAACAGGCATATGTTGTACGTGCTTAAAAACGCCAGTCCTTGTCTGAGGAAAGCTATATTAAAGTCAGCCGATCCGGAGGTGATTAAAACTCTTTGTGAGGTCACTCTGAATACATTAAACGGGAATCATTCGCCTCACCGGAAAATATATTCTCAGCTTTGTAAATATAAAAAGAGCATGCGCAAGTTGGTAGATGCTAAACAGTCTGTGCCACGACAGCGTAAAGTATTAATTCAAAACGGAGGATTTCTGCCAATACTCTTAGGAAGTGTTCTATCAGGAGTTATAGGATCGCTAATTGAAAAATATGCGTAGAGCCAATCATCTAAATAAAATGCTTCTGCTCCCCCCAGAAGTGTATGAAAATCTAAAAGATACGATTGAAGATACAAAGAGTCAAAGTTTGTTTGATAAAGCTATTAACAAGATATTGAGAAGTAAGAATACTGACGATAAAAACAAATGGTATCAATACCGGAACGAGCTTATAAAATTTTTTAATATACGACGTAGGAATAACATCTTTCTAGATATAAAGTCAAAAACTAATCCACTCTTTGTTCCGTCAAACCGACAGCGTTATAGAAATATGCGTGACAATACTACTCAAACGAAAATCAAATTTAGCGATGAAAAATCAACACAATCTTCACCTATGCGGGGAGAGGAGATATTTGAATCAATGATAGATTTAACCCCACCAAAAGAAGAAATGACATCCAGATTCAAGAGACGACTATCGGCAAGTGGTATTGCAAAAACTCTTAAGCCACCACCAAAATTCTTGAAAAGAGTGAATGTAGAAGATCATGCGCCGGAAAAAGATTATAAGGTGATAGCTGGTGATGACGGAATAACTCAATATACAGTTCCGTTTGACATGAGTGTTGACGAGCTGGATGAGGTTTTCAATAAATATGATAGGGAGAGCGGTAATACTGGAGCCGATGTGCTAGTTGAAGATACAGCACATGGTGAAGAAAGTCAACAGGCTGAAGAAATCTTAAAGATGGAAACACAGCCTATATTAGGACGTGCGGCGATTAACCTTCCCATTAGACGAGTTACTAGACAGAGTGAAAGGCTTAGGAATAAGTCAGAGAGTAGTACGAACAGGCCTAAACCGAATTGGGATAGACTTTAAAATGCCTATGACAATAACAGATAAAGAGTTCTACATATGCCTGCTAAGCAACAGTTCTCTAGATACTTATCCGGAAAATACCCTATCCTCATTTGAGAATATACTACCCAGTACATGCAAGTTTGTCAGCGATTGGAGTGTTGGAATAACTGAAATCGCATTACCAAGACGAAAAATAGGGAAGAGTGTATCGGTTAGTCGGCCTAAACGTTCCACCCGATATAAAGATGAAGAAGGTGGACAGAGAAATAAGCGTTTTCGTCGCTCAGACAAATCGGAAAAGAAATCAGATCCTCATTCCAGAGAAATAAGGGTTTCATTATGGGGGCCTGATAACACGAAATTAATTTGGTCTGATATCGATTTACAAAAGTTGTGCTATGCGGGCAACGATATTAATTTCTCGACGTTCTTAACATCATTTTTAACTGCGTTCCAGCCTAAATACAAAAAACCATACATGACATATATTAAACAGGATATTTACAAACGTATTAAAAATGATAAGGACCGTGGGGATATCCCTGATAATAGTGAAAAAAAAAAATAGCCGGAGAGTTTTGTTTACATATTTACCAATGGGAGAAAGTTGCGGTAAAGGTTTATTTGGAGATGGGTGCACATTTCAAATCATGGGTAACCTTTTTTAATTACATAATTGGACAGATTCCGAGATCGCGCAGAAAACACGATGCATTACTAGAAATGATTGATGATTTTATATTGCCTGAGGTACCAGGAGATCGTCATAAAGTTCCACCCCCAACATCTCATACATTTCATCTAAAAGATAACGGTGCGGTGCTTAAACTGAAACTACCGATTACATATCCGATTAACGTTTCAGACTTCATTGCTTTATTATTGAGTGGTATAGAATACGATAAGGATATCCTTACGGAAAAGGCTAAATCTTTACACATACCCGAAGATATGGCAAAAAAGCAGATATTTAACGATGTGCTGGCGTCAATTCGACAATCAATAAAAGATGCCGCGAAAGAAGTAGCCGCAGATATATTACCTGACACTTGGGTTACGTTAGAAGGAACAGCTCTAAAAATACCTTATAGAGAAGCTGACGGCACTACAGACACAACATCGGTAACAGTTGATCTGAGTACAACCGACAAAATTGGTGACTTCTTCGTAGAGACATTTTTAAAAACACCAGTTGATAAACGTGATCCAGAATTGATTGACGAGACAATAAAGGAATCAAAAGCAATTACGACTATTATCAAGGAAAAGGGAACACCTAGTCCTAAGGCAGAAAAGGCAACCCCCCCCCCCCCCCCCCCCCCTATAACATCTGATTCTGAGACACGAAAGCTAATTCCTCCGAAAACATCTGATCGCGAGGCAGATGAGGCACCCTTGCCGAAAAGATCTTACAGAGCTACAGACGAATGTAACGAATTCAACTTAATTCATGTTTACACGGATATTATTAGACCTAGAATTGTAGGATGCAAATTGGTGCGGAATCTTCGAGTGATCCCTCTTGAAGAGTGTGACAGTGTTTTCAGATTTGATCACGTAGAGTACTGTCCACTGGAGAAGACCTTTATCGCAAGCATCTCTATAAAAATTACAGACCAGCAAGGTAAATTAGTTAACTTTGAATCGTCTTTTACGCCTACCTATATAATGCTCCACTTCAGACGGATATAAGAAAGCTATAAATATTCACATACTACAGATAGCTGCATAGTGCTAATACACATTTTATGTGGCATGCTTGTTTAATGAGATGAATGCGCACTACACACGGTATTACCTTATACAGAGTGGGGGTAAATTATCCGATATAGGAGAACTGTATCGATCGCCTCTTGTGTACCAGCGTGGGAGAGGAATCGGAAGTTTTTTTAGCGGCCTGATACGCTATTTACAACCGATATTTTCATCAGGAGCAAAGGCTGTAGGAAAACAGGTTATTAACACAGGAAAGTCAATCTTTCAAGAAGTCGGGAGTAAGCCTATCAAGCAGATTTTGAAGGAGCAGGGAAAAACTGCACTACATGAGCTAGCTCAAAAAGGTATAAATAAAATGTTTGATGCTATGGACGGCAGAGGGAATCGAATGCCTATAAAAAGAGTTAATCCGTACACAAGCATGCAGACAAGAAGTTCAGCTAAATGCAAAAGACGTACTAAAGTAAGGAAATCGACGTCTTCGATCAGAAAAAAGAAAACTGTGAAAAAGCGTCGTAATTTGAAAAAACGTGTGTTGGATATATTTGATAGATAATTCGATGGCGATGCTTAAAGAATGTATGAATTCTGAATTGGACCTTTTTGCCTCACTACCAGTTCAGAGTAATATTTTAAAAACTGAAGAAGTTGCTTACAAACCTATAGCATCCCTAGATAACTCTTCCGTACTAGAGTTTGTTTCTCTCGGCCACGGCGACACATATCGTGATTTATCCAGCATCTACTTACGGTTAAAAGTACAACTCATTAAATTTAAAGATGGCAAGGAAGAAACCTTCACTGAGAAAGATACTGGAGGTGATCCATTCGGCGTAGTTAACAATTTGATGCACTCCTTATTCAAACAATGTACAGTGCAGTTAAATGGCAAGAATATAGCTCAAACTGACAATAACTACCATTATAGGTCCTATATTGAAAATTTGCTAAATTATGGAAAGGATGCCGCATCCACTCACCTAGAATCAGTGTGCTGGTTTCTGGATGAAGGTGAAATGGAGATGATTGCAGGAGGAAGGGGTGGAATAAGTAAAGCCAATGAAGGTTATCTTAAGAGAGTCTCGATGTTTGAAAAAGGCGCCATAGTGGAACTGATGGGAACGATCCATAGCGATCTGCTTAATCAGGATAAACTATTAATAAATGGCGTTGATTTGCGCTTAATACTTTCATTGGAGAAGCCCGAATTCTATCTTTATTCTAAGGTAGATGATCTTAATCCACGTATTAAAATACTAGAAGCAACAATGTTTATGAATCATGTAACCGTCAACCCAGGAATACTATTAGCACATGAGAATGTACTTCAGCGCTCAAATACCATGTATCCGTACAAACGAGTCGAGGTGAAAACATACGCACTTCCTGCTAACACTTTTACGCTATCTCTGGATAACGTAGTGATCGGCCAAATACCGAATTTGCTGGTTTTTGCCATGGTTGATAACGACTCATACAATGGAAATCGTACGAAGAATCCGTATAACTTCAAACATAACAACATAACAAACTTCAACTTGTCAGTAAATGGTGTTCAAGTTCCAAATCAGCCTCTGGAATTTAATTATTCAAAAGCTAATCCTTTAAGTACTAGAGGATATCTCACCCTCTTCAAAGGCACCGGAATAAATTACTTCGATAAAGGTCATCAGATATCGAAAAAATTCTTCGACGATGGGTGCTTCATGTTAGCCTTTGATTTAACAGCGAATAACTCATACAACTCAGGTTGTGGCAACCTGTTAAACCAGGGAGTGGTGCGAATTGAAGGTCGATTCAAGGAGTCTCTAAAGAACAGTATCAGCTGCATTGTATACACAGAATATGACAGTAATATCGAGATAGATAAGAACCGAAATGTATACACAAGTTTCTAAAAAAGTATATATACAGCTTGATAAGGGGTGTATTAGCATAGTATCCAACTAGGTACAAAAAGGAAAACATGACAAATTGCCTTGTAAATGTTGAGTATCTATCAGAAGGCCATTTAACCTTCTTTAAGAAAATATCACTTACAGGTTTCGGGGCACAGAATAAGCTCTACTCAAAAGAAATTATATATAAATATCCAACGTCTTTGGCAACTTCTACAGATCAGACAGGAGTATGTGGAAACTTAGAGCTCAAACTCCTAGATGAAGAACTTATCAGAACACTGGCAAAATTTTCAACAGTTTTTGCTAATGGTGAATCATCAAAAGAATTCTTACAAAGTTACGTGACTTCTCATACGCAGATCATAAACCTTGCAAACTTAATTTCAAAAGCCCAGGAATGAACACGATTGAACTTGCCCAGATTCTGAAAACAAATAGCGTCACTAGAAACTTGTTCAAGGGCGTCTTCCCATGTGATCATCTGCCCAGTAAAATAAAAAGACCCGCATACGTTATAGCGAACACTGACCCTTCTCATAAAAGTGGCACGCATTGGATTGCTTTCTATCTACCCAGGAACGGACCTGTAGAATACTTCGACTCTTTTGGAAGATATCCGACAAATAAATACTTTAAAAAATTTTTACATGGCCACTCAGAAATGTTTATAAATAGTAAAAAGAGAATACAGAGTCTGTTTTCATCGACCTGTGGTAAATACTGTTGTGTATACGTATATTCCCGCTGCAAGGGGAAGAGTCTAAAGTTTTTTCTTAAACAGTTCTCATCAAAAGAATTTTCACATAATGACGCTAAGATCGTTAATTTATACCATCATATATTTTCATCGGATACTACACAGAACGGAGGGATTTGTCACAACCAGTATTGTAAATCAGAGGCTGAGAGTATAAAAGCAGCAGGTTGAAACAGTCGTGTTTCAGTTTTTATTGTGAAATCTTCAGTTCAATATGTCTACGATTCCTACAAAAAAAGTGCGTTCCGCGGATCTTACAAAAAAAGTGCGTGCCGCGGATCTTGGGATCCCTTTCAAAGGAAAAAAATCAGCACCCTCCGACAAAAAAGTTAATGAGAAGATTAGCAAAAAGAAGAGATCGGAGGTTCCGGGTGAAAACGTTCTACTAAACTACACCTACTATCTGGATGGCTGCCAGAACCGGAAAATTGTGCTCGGATTCGATCCATTCACGTTTGAGGCAAAAATAATCTTCAGTCACCATGGGCGTTTCCCTGTGTCAACAAACTACTTCGGATGGCTATCAGTATACAACCATCTCGCCCAGTTGAAGAATAAGGTTGAGATGCAGCCGGGTAATCAGCTTGGATTACTAGAAGAGTTCAGAATACCTGTAGGAGAAGGCAGCATTAAATTGAAACATCTCGAACTGTGCTGTTTGTTTGAAATGATGGATTTCTTTAATATCGTTATGTTTCATAACAACAGCGCTCATGAAAGTGTGAGGGAGTATTTCAACCAATACACGACTAGATGCAAGGCGAAGGATGTGCTAAAATTATCCAATGACGACTTTTTTATACCATCACGAAGTTCATATGTACATTTAAACTATTCTAGACTTTTTTATGAAATCCCCTGGCTTTGCAGTGCCAATATTCTGTTCAATATAACAATCGGTTAATAAAAATTTTTTAAGAAAAAAAGCTTCTTGTTTTTTATTTTTATATGTAAACTTTATTCATTAGCATAAAAATATAAATGTTTACACAATTTTGTACCGCACAGCGTCTAGGTTGGACTTCATTATGACTCTTACAGATGGTCTGGAAGTGCTGAAGATCAGTTAATTTCGGAATGGCAAGCTGTATTATTTCGGCATCTGGCAAGTATCTTCTGATGAAGTTCTCTTTCACAATGCCCTTTACGTATATAATGGAGTCCGTAAAGTCTTTCAGGATATCAGGTAGAGTGTTATAATATGCCTCGCCATCATTCTAGTGTAGACCGTTGATATTCTCTCGTTCATACTTCTGTTGCTGATCTGCTTTTACGCTCAATTCCTGATAGGGATGCGGAGGTAAGAAGTGATAGAGCGCTGGGCATAACGTACCAAAAGGTAGTATGGCAAGCTCTTTTGCAAAATACTGACCAGAATTCCCTGTGACAAACTGGATATCTAAAATAAATCTACTCATGTTGCCTGTAAGACACAATGTCGTTAAGTGAAAGACGATTTGTTTATGCCCATTTTATATATTTTCCAAAATATCATTCTACAACTTATGTCTAATTATACATTTCAAAATAGCATAATTTGTACTAGCACGCATTCTTAAAGTAAAATCTTAATATTAAGCATGCTAACTTATAACTAAATATATATTTCAAATTAATTTTTTTAAAACCATAAGGGTATGAACAATGATCTTCAACGACAACCCTTTTATTAAAAGTGAATTGCAGGTGTTTCTTTTCCACGGTGCTAATAACAGTCCCAGGATGCTTACGCTTGATCTTTCGCTCATTCGTTACACAAACTGCGTCGCCCCCATTGGTACCCAAAACCATAGATTTCAGACATTTGAAATTCACCTTTTTGGAATTTATATAATTGAGCGTTATCCCTTTACACTTTGTAACATACTCGACCTGATCCCCTATTTCGATTTTTAGACTGTAAGTATTAGGACTGGTACTTACATATTCTGAAATAATTGCATCAGGACCAAAGCTTTCAATTTCGTTTGTTAAATCCCCCAGAAAGTTTGAAATTGTAAAGGGGATAGAAGATGTCTTATCATCTACAAAAACCATACTATCAGTATCACAATAAAGTATCTTTGTACCGACCTTTTCTAATGTCTCGTAGAGCTTAAGTCTGGCGAACGCTGTCGTATAGGCTGCTATTGGTGTGTTTACATGTGGCAACATATTTAAATTCTCTTCTATATTTCTCCATGTACTCCACAGGATGTCTTGAGATATTGGTAAGAACGAGCAGATTTCTATACCCGGAGCGTGTAAAAAATCGTTAAAGTCTTTGAAATTGTCTACCACTTTTGTGTTGGTACGGTTTTCTCTCTGAGCGAATTTACCCCAAAAAGAATTTAGACAGATTTTTGCGGTGTTACGCCTACCCGAATTCGTCTGGATTTCATTTTTGTCCAAGACAATGTCCTCCTTTATCTGATATGACTTTATAAAATCATCTTTTTCCGCATCTGTCGTACATTCGCTCCCCCAACCGCTAGCCTCCTGTTTAATCTTTAGAAATGTGTTTACGTATTCCGTAAATAAACCTCCTGTCTTTGTAACGGGGTCGTATACAGTATGAGTTATAAGTAAGCCCTTCTGGCGTATACAGATAAGCCCGTCTGGCGCATTAAGATATGAGTGACGACCTTTTGACCAGTCGTCTACTCGAGATAAAAATAAGACGATCTTTTGACCAGCCGTCTACTCGAGATAAAATAAGATAAAGATAAGGAATGTGAGAAGCCGAGGTTTCTTTTAGAGTTAAGTGAAACACAATCGGCAGTCTACGTTTTAATTTCAAACCAATAATAAACACTTATAACCACGAACTGCATGAAGTTTTATTTAAATTTCGTTACGAAACTCAAGACTTCATAACTGGCGCAGCCGAAACGGAATTCTACTTCCCAACATAAAATCAATTCACGTAGTAAAGTGAAAATTTAAACTTCACGCAAGTAAAGTGAACTTTAAGAACTGCAACGTGCAAAGTTGCCAAATAGGTAAAAAGTGTTTAGAAGTTAAAGTGCAGTGGTTTCCCGTGATTGACTGGTGAATTGTTGCCTGTATCCAACAGCAACTGAGGCGGAATAGCCTACACGACAACGAGAACGCGGATCCACACGGACAGACGAAGCCGCGCAAGGCTGACTCTAAGGCACTTAAGGTAAAGGAAATAATAAGTAGTTACTCAAGTATGGCGCAGGGAGAAGACAACATATTAGTTATAACATTCGATGAAGTTATAAGAACTGCACGCCACGTTTCGACATACGACGGTGGTCCAAACTCAGCTACTGCATTAGAATCATGGATCGAGGAGTGTAACGACACACTTGTACTGGTACCAAACGGACCCCAGTGGATGCACATTTCGAGGATACTTACCAAAAAATTGACAGGAAGGGCCAGAGAGGAATATAACAAAATTCAGGGATGTTCATGGCCGGACTTGAAGAGAGCCTTACGGATAAGATTTGGTGTGACACAATCCTATTTCAATATAATATCGGAAATGCACGCTATAAACCGAAACGCGTCCACAATCAGCATTTACGACAAATTATCAAAAGGGCTAACAAAATTAAACACCAAATATCTTTCTGAAGAAGATCGAGCATTACATGATGAATATACACAAAGGAACGAACGCTTAGTTTTAAATTTATTTTTAGAAATTATACCATTGACTAAATCATGTATCCTACGAGCACAAAGTGTTGCCTCAATGACACAAGCTTTTAGTCTTTTATCAATTAATAACTTGTTGTATGACAAAGCAGATGATAATTCATACATGAGCAATTATAACCAATCTACATTTAACAATAACGGAAATTTTAGTCCTAAATTCAAAAATAATTTTCAAAATAATTCATATAGCAATGGAAACAGTGATAGCAATTATGAAATGGAACGACAAAATTCGTCAGACAACCAAATTTTTAATGAGAATAGAAATTTTCAGAGTTCAAATCAGAATAGTTATCAAGGAAATAATTTTAGCGTTAGAAATAATTACCAAGACAGATGTAAAGGATATCAGGGGAGTAACAATTATAATCAAGGAAACAATTACAATGAACAAAACTATCAAGAAAATAATAACGCACGAAATTACGGGGGGAATAACAACTACAACGGTCAGAACTATCAGGCTAATAGACCGGGTTACAAGAATCTTAGTGGTCAGAATAGCCAGTATCAGGATGGCAATGGGCTGGGAAATAATGCAGGAAGACTAACTAATGACGATGTTTCGATGCGAACGATACAGTCAAACGTATCACTGCATAATCAGGAGGAGCCACACGAATTTTCGGCAAACACCCTCGTGAGACAATTACCATATGTAAGAATTAGCAGCAAGGGTACATATCTCAGGTTTTTGATCGATTCAGGAGCAACTACCAGTTTGGTAAATGAAAAGATTTGTGACCCGAGAAAGCAAAAAACACTTGAAAATCCTATAAAAATTAGTACGATCAGTGGAACAGTAACAATTGATCGTTACACAATAGTTAACACATTTCCAGAATTGGGGGATAAAGAAGTAAAATTTTATATATTAAAGGACGTACATAAGTTCTACGATGGTATTATAGGAACTGATATCTTGGGACCCTTAGACGCGTTAATAAACTTTAGGAAACGAACAGTAAAATTGGGGGACAAAGAAAATAGGATCTATTTAACGTTAACAGAAGAAAAAGAGGAAGAAATATACATGCACCAAATACATAATATAGAGGCGGAATTGGGGATTGAAGACAAGCCCGAAGAAGATATTATAAGAAAAAAACTGAACACAGAAGAATCGAGGGAATTAGATAGAATTAAACTAGAACATGATGATGATTTCGGGACAGGGAAAAAACTAAGTTTGACACACGTAGCGAAGCACGAGTTTAAAACAGTAAACGAGAATCCTATTTATATCAGACCATATTATAAGTATGCACAATTTTACGAGGAGGGAATTCAAACGCTTTGCGTAGAGCCGAAGAAAGATTCTAAAGACGGAAGTAAGAATTGGAGAATTATAATAAACTTCAGGAAACTTAACGAAAACACAGTTACGGACAAATATCCTATCCCGAATATCGATGACATATTGAGAAAATTGGGTAAGTCAATGTACTTTACGACGTTGGACCTTACGAAAGGGTTCTATCAGATAGAGATGGATAAGCAGAGTTGCCATAAAACGGCTTTTTCAACTAAGAACGGACATTATGAGTACTTGAGAATGCCGTTCGGGCTTAAAAATGCACTGTCAACCTTCCAGAGGATGATGAATAACGTATTGCAAAAATATATTGGACGAATATGTTTAGTCTATATGGATGATATAGTGATATTTACAGAATCACTTGAAGAACACGTTAAGTCAATAAAGACAATATTGGGAACATTAAGAAGTGCGAACTTAAAAGTAGAATTGAAAAAGAGTGAATTTTTTAAACAAAAAACAGAGTTTTTAGGACACGTGATAACGAAGAATGGAATTAAAGCAAATCCAGAGAAGATCAAAACAATCACAAAATACCCAATACCAAAGACGCAGAAAGAAATAAAAACAAAAGGACACATCCTGAACAACATATGCGAAAAAGGAAAGACTATAAAAAGATCACTTTTCTTCCAGATGAAAGCTGCAAGGATGGTAATGATCATATTGATGATAGCGACAACTGAAGCAAACGCAAAAGGAATAACGATAGAAACAATAGACGATAACGCGAAAATTATACTACTAAACGAAAAGACGGTGAATTTAATAGAGGATGACTACAAAATTTTTCATACCATCGATCTAAAGGAGATGCAGAATACATTAGACGCTCTTACGCAAAAAACGGAGGTTCACGAAACATTTGACTACAATGATCAAGACTTAAAACACAAAGCAAACATAATACAAACTCATCTGGATATATTGAAACGATATAATAAAATACCGAATTACAGGGCGAAACGGAGATTGTTCAATTTGGCCGGATCCGTATACAATATGTTATTTGGAATTATGGATAATGACGATAGAGAGGAGATCATGAACATCCTACATACTTTAGAAACAAATCAGTTAAGTGTTAAGGAATTTTCAGACAAGCAAATTATTATTAATAGTCAGTTTGAGCATAATATGAAGAATATTAGAGGCTCATACGAGAAAATGAGGTTAGAAGTAGAAAGGAAATGGATGGGCTTAGAAAAAACGATGAAACAGTTATGGATAAATAATGCGTTAGATGATTTAACAGCAGAGGTGGATAAAATGATTGACAATACCAATTCAGCTAAAACGGGCACAATGTCTAAACTGATATTAGATTCAGACGAAATTTTAGAGTATGGAATAGGAGTAAAACATATACAAGACTTGTCGATTGAAATATTAGGGAAACAGAATACATTAAAATTCATAATTGTCATTACTATTCCTGTTTTTTCCAATATGACAGCAAAATCTTATGTAATGAAAGCTTTACCAACCAGAGATAATAAAATAATTGAAATTATTCACGAAAAAGTAATTAAATTAGAAGGAAAAATATATCCATATACAAAATACCTACGTAAGTTAAAGCAAGAAATCAAGTGCGAATATGAATGTCAAATAATTAAAATTTCACCTAATGTAAATATTAACGAAATACAAAAAGGGACATTATTAGTAACAAATAAAAAATTGAATAACACTGCAATTACTCAAGATTGTAAGGAAGATGAGGTGACTCTACCCCATAACTCGATCATAACATTTTCCAATTGTACCATTACATTAAACAATAAGACATATTCTAACAAAATATTGAAACATGATTACTTATCATACACACAAGTACATTTTTTATTTAACAATAGCAAAACTAAAGTTCATTTAGAAGATCTGGATTTAATAAATATTGAACATCAAAAAGAGTTAGAACTAATTAAAGTACAACACGGCAGGCATGGCCTAGCTATATCAATAATCTCACCAATATGTATAGTATTATTAATCATTGTAATTATTTTCCTTTATATAAAATTAAGAAACCAAAATAATGTAAAGATAACTAACCAATTACAATTATCTGAACAAAAACATAAAGATGACGAAATTTTAGAAATGAAAGAAAAATGTAATCCTTTGAGTCAGGAGCCTCAACTTAAGGAGGGAGGAGTTATAAGTAAGCCCTTCTGGCGTATACAGATAAGCCCGTCTGGCGCATTAAGATATGAGTGACGACCTTTTGACCAGTCGTCTACTCGAGATAAAAATAAGACGATCTTTTGACCAGCCGTCTACTCGAGATAAAATAAGATAAAGATAAGGAATGTGAGAAGCCGAGGTTTCTTTTAGAGTTAAGTGAAACACAATCGGCAGTCTACGTTTTAATTTCAAACCAATAATAAACACTTATAACCACGAACTGCATGAAGTTTTATTTAAATTTCGTTACGAAACTCAAGACTTCATAACTTATGATTATATTTCCAAACCTCATGCACGATTTTAATCTCATAACCTTTCTTTACAGCTAAGGCTACTTCGGGTATAACCCATGTACCAGTAATTTCCCGGTCACCATCATTATGTTGACATCTTGTTACTCTATTTTTAGATGCGCAAGTTCTACAAAGTGCAAAATACAGTTTAACCCTAGAACCGTGCCCACAAAAAAATTGACTTATCGTGTCCTGGGGCACTCAGTGCCCCAGTATGCATTTCATACAAAATGTATAGGTGGTGTGTTGAAAATACGCTTATATCTTTGCTAATTAGCGTTCCTTGATTTTCGCAAGCTGCTCTGAGTTTGGAAAAAGAAGAGAAAATAAAAAATTGAATGTATTTTCAAAAAATTAATTAAGTGTATATTGAAACGAAAATAATAATGTTCACAAAGTAATGAAAAGAAAAAACTAAATCGAAATTCAAAATAATAAATTAAATATAATACTAAAATTAAACAGGGGAATGGGTTCTGGATCGTTTTGAATGTGGCCGTCCAGATGAGGTAGATGGTGCTGTCGAAATATCCAAACATGATTCAGCTTCTGATTCAGTATCACTTATGGGAGATGAGTTTGGAACGTAGCATTTTTGACATACCCGAATAAAATGTTTCGAACAGGTAGGGTTGTTGCACAAATCACAGACAGCAGTAGTTTTAGTGTCTCCTTTATTTTGTTGGCGATCAGTCTTGCATGTTTCACATCTATTACGTTTTTTATTTGACCGAACTGCTGGGAACATGGTTAGAGTTGTAGGCTCAAAACCAATTAATGAAAGTGCAGTTTTCACTGATTGCTGTAGTGAACCTTTTTCCATTTTATTCCGGATGTGCTTACTTGCCAATTCAACAGCCAAAGATTTAAGAAAATGTTTTCTTACATATTTTCCTGTATCGGATGTGGGATTAGTAATACCGAACATCCGATAAGCACCAAGGGCTGCTACGTCGACCATATTGAAAAATAGTGTCACAGGCCAACGGTTAGTTTTGCGCCTACAAGTGTATGTTCGATTCATTTGGTCGAACGTGTCAACACCTCCTTTGGTCGCATTGTAGTCAATAATCATCTTAGGCTTTCTGGTTGATGCATCTATTTCCTCATCCGCGTGTGTAGTTGACAACAATAAAACGTTCTTCTTCGTGTTTGATACGTAACTAACAAGGCTCATGCAATCTGAGAAGCAAAAAATTGATGAATACACTTTTCTATGTTGGGCTTCTTTTGGATCTGCGAATTGTTTCGGTAATTGCGGTTTGTTTGACCTAATTGTGCCGATAATAGTAGTGTTCCTTGCGCACAAATCTAATGCCAATGGAATACTTGTAAAAAAGTTATCCATAGTGATATTGTAGCCCTTATCTAGATATCGATTGCAGAGCCGAAGTACTAGGTCATACGAAATGTTTTTGGCACGATGTTGTCCTGGTTGAGTACCTAGGTATACTTCACCAAGTAGAGGATAATTGGTGACAGCATCAACGATCCAAAAGATTTTTATTCCATATTTTCCTGGTTTGCTTGGGATGTATTGTCTGAAGCTGCATCTTCCACGTGTTGAGACCAGCTGCTCATCTATAGTCAGTTCTTTTGATGGTCTGAAGAACGCAGTAAGATTGACTTGAAACAAAATCTAAATATAACGAAATGAAACCGATTTACAAATAAAATTACCTTGAAACAAACTCCACACATAACGAAAAGCGGCTAATTTATCGGATTGTAATCGATATGGTCTAGTACGAGAATCATCAAACCTGAGAAATCTGTTGAGCTGTTCGAATCTCTGCAATGACATGACAGCTCTATAAAATGCCATGTGAGACATGTGGAAAAGGTCCTTAGCTTGCACAGAAGAAGATTTTTCCGCACCAGAGTACAAAAGTATAGCTATGTATGCATATATTTCATCTTCGTCTGTATCGAACCACTTTCGCATTTTCTTCGGGCTCCCCGATCGACTATTATTCTCATATACCCGCTTAGCTTTTCTATTCGTTTCTATAACAATAGTTGAAATGATCAATGGAGATATAAGGCTTTTGAATGCGTCTACTTTGTTTTCAAAAATCTTTGAACATGATGGCGCGTGATTTTTTCTCTCATCTTTTACACTGGACGCTCTCTGCTTTTCTCTTTCTGTAGAAAGGGACCACCAGATTTGATCGTGTTTCCTATTTTGAGCCTTATAACGCATTCCTCTATTTGGTTCTACGGCTGGTAGTTCTTCCTCATTGGCTTCTTGCAGTTCTTGATGAGCAGCAATTTCTTGTTCGCGAATTTCCTCCATGATTTGTACAACGCGTACATCCTGTACTTGTTCTTGCTCGCAGTTTGGATCATCAACGTCTGAAACATACTGATCAGAATCTTGCTCATGATCTGAATCGTTTGGAATTTCTAAAGGATGCTCTGCAGCAGGAAAATCTGCACCGCCAATAGGTACGTTTTCAGTACTATTTTCATCATCGTTGTGAAGAAAAACTTCGAACTCGTTTTGAAGAAGGTCTTGCTCCTCAGCAGATAACTCTCGTCGCGCTGCACTGTTCACTAGTCTCAAAAAAGCATCCATTTCCACTCAAAACAAAACAAAATTATCACAAAACGAAATTATCACAAAACTATAAAATTGAATCACAAAATACTCAAACTCAAATTCAAACTCAATTATCACTTGAAATTTCATCGACAACTAAATGTATTCAACTGATTTTTGTTCAAAGGATATACGCATATTGACGAAATCGTCTTGTTTTGTTTACATATTTATTTTTGTTTATAGATCTATCAAATGCATGTATTCAAATGTTTTGTTTTCAAATGGTCAATGTACGTATGTTCTGGGGCACTGCGTGCCCCAGAACACGAAATTGACCTTTTTTCTGCGTTTACATATTTAGCAAATAAAACACAAAATAACCAGTTCGATTCTTTTGTTTATGCATTTGTGCATAACATATGTTTCAAAATATTGTGCATTCAGATGATGTTATAGAACTAGAAAGTCTCTAATTTACCGTTTGAAATTAGCTAGGGGCGCTCTGTGCCCCAAAGACGGTTCTAGGGTTAAGGTTATTTTTGAAAGGTAATACAGGCAGGAATAAATCATTTGGCGGCAATATGGTACAGGTAATAAAACCGTGCATTGATAGTATTTCTGATTTTGTAGGGAGGTTCTCGTTCCTGTATATTTCCGGATGACCAATGGGGTATGGTGCATATTTATTAATGTACGGATACAGACTTGTAAAGTCCAAATATCTAATTAATTCATTCTCTCTAGTTTTATGATATAGTCTAAACACCTCAGTACGACCTCCAAAAATAGCATCACGAGGGTTCAGGGGTGCCTTGATATTTATAGTAAGTTGTTCTAACTTCTTTTTCTCTTCGGGATTTGCCTTTAAAAAATTGTTGAACCCACATTTCCAGATATGTATTAACTTATACCCACTACGTCTAATCATTTCCATTCTTCTAAGTGTAGCCTCATTCCTTTGCGCTAAATTTTCGCGGCCACCTGTATTAGTATATACATCCTGCACTCTGTAACAGGTTGTACAACCATGGTGAAAGCATCCAAAGAATTCGTAAACAGTGTTTGTCTTTGGATTGAAGCCATCTACATACATGCCGCCTTTCTCTAACTTCACCTCGCCCTTATTGTTAGCCGATAAAATCCCGTCCTGTATTTTGCACGACTCCCAAGCAAGCCATTTAGAGGCGATTAGCGATTGATTTTGAGATTTATAGTATCCATTTTTAGGCATTATGCCTATAGTATTCGCCTTCAGATAGTTTTTTCGAAAAACAAGCATACATGCTGAGGCTATAGTTAAGGCTTCTGTAAAAGGATTTACATTAGTAATGCTTAAAAATTCTCTCATGAATCGAAGGCATCCCAACCGCAAGATATTGACATCACTCACACAGTATCTCAGTAACTCCTTTCTGTTATCAAAGGTCCCTGTAGCATTTGTGTTATACCACTTAAAGAACTTGTCTTTTTCTCCCCCCCCCCGCATTGTAGTATAGCCATATAATGCAGGTGTTGGGTATGCACCTACATAGTCAATATTTTCCATTGTATTAAAGAAAAACGGATAATAACCCTTTACATGATCTTTAATTTCAAAAACCTTAGGAAAATGTGATAGCGGGAATGCCAAATAATTTAATGAGTCTATAAAAGATACCCTTCCGCAGGTTAGCTTCATTATCTTAGTGCCATTCATTATAGGTTCGATTTTCATCTTTCTGCTCATTAACTCAGAAATTATAAAATGACAATCATAGCCTTGCGAATTGTGAGCTATACAATAAACGTTTGAAATAGAAACTCGAGTTCTGAAACAGTAATTTAAAAACTCTGCTACGACGCTCTTACTCTCGTGATATTCAAAAATATGCTCCCTCACACCACAAGCACTGCATTCCTCCCTTATGTCAGGATTTTCATAGCAGTTATAGCAGACCTGCTGTGCAACAATCAAGTTGACACTATGGAGGAAGGAGTTATCATCGTAGGAAGTATCCTGAGTACTTTCACAATCAAAGAATATTATCATAAATCTATTATCAATCCCTTTCTTCGGAGGTTTAATATAACAGAGATGATCTGACGGCACAATTTTCCAGCAAATTTGGCATAGGAATTCGTTGCATGTGTGACTACCATCTCGTCTTCTATCGATAACTATGAACTTGCCGCACTGATAGCATATTCTGAAACTTTCACACACGTTCTTTTTCTCATATTTATTTCTTAAATGATTCTCAAAACAATTGTCGCCTCTGAACACACGATTACATTCTTTGCATTCCCTAACTTCTTCTACAAACAGACATGGCGGAGAGGATAGACAGTATGTATATTTTTCAGCACATTTATGTTGCTTCACGTACAATGTCCTATCGCAAAGAGTGCATGCATACGGTCTGTTGAAAAAACCGGTAAGTGACTTTATCACATAAAAGTGCTCCAACTCTTTCGAATAGTAGAAGTATAATTTTTTTAGGGAGTTGTGCTCGTACGAGGGCCTAAACGTAAAAGATTCTGGCTTTTTCATATCATTAAAAACGACAATTTGATACTCCCTCAAAATTTTTTGAAATTTGTAAAGATCTGCCTGAATACACCCTTTCTTACCCACCACAACCTTTGCTTCTTTACATAACTTCTTCGTCAATCTATCTAGAGATTTAACAATCGAGACTTGACTTTTTCCCTTGATTCTTCCCGAGATCATCTCAATAGCATAACATAAGCTTCGTGGGAGACAATTAAAATCACCGTCCTTACCAACATCCACCACACTATACTTCCTAGCCAGAATCTCCCTTTCTGTGGAATTCACGGCATCCACCCTCCCCCCGATGAAGGGGAAATTTATAATATCCGCTTTTATTTGCATAGCCCCATCTGAGAGAAAAGTGCTGTTGGGCTGATTGACATTAGAAATAAGTTGAATAATGGTAGCCCCACTCACCTCACTTACAGGTCTTAAACTACACCAAATGGGCTTGACGTCAGGATAATCTTGAGGTTCATTCGATAAACTAATTTTACTTCCTTGTACTGAACCGGCGACTAACTCTTTTACCACCCTATCAAACATCTTCTCCAGCTCTTTGACAGGGTCTTCAACGTTCTCTCTGAAATCCTTTAGTCTGAAGACCATCTTAACACCCTCGAGATTAAACTTTTTAAAAAAGGTCTTTTGTTTAGATAAAATCTCTATTTCACTATCTGACCCTCCGCCAGTTTGGTTTAAACCATTTTCCTGATTCTCTTCGTGCATATTTTCAAAAAATGCGCCTGATCTGTTGGCAATCGATCTCTCGCAAACAAGGCTATTTTGATCTATCTGTTCCAAAGGTGTGCTATTAGCACCCCCCGCATTTTTGAGAGAAGAAACAACTTCTTTTAAACCCCCATCCGTAAAGGGAACACCATGTTCCGAAGGTGTGTTATTAGCTCCCCCCGCATTTTTGATAAAAGAAACATCTTCTTTCAATCCTCCATCCGTAAAGGGAACACCATGTTCCGAAGGCGTGTTATTAGCTCCCCCCGCATTTTTGAGAAAAGAAAGAGCTTCTTTCATTCCTCCATCCGTAAAGGGAACACCATGCAATTCTGAGAAGCTGGTTAACAGCTCTAAGAACCGGTATTTTTCCGGCAGTTCGAAATATATTTTTTTTTCTTTAAGATCCTTAACTAAGATACTTAAACTAGACAGAAATATATTATATCCTAGACTTAAGGAGCTACTTAAATAATTTATCGCACTTACACTATCCATCTTATTTTATTATCTATTAGTGTATTAAGTATAGTATATAGGCGGGTTCTGGATACAAGGGACTTGGACTCAACTGAAAAGGATTATTAATGAAGTTGTATGGCACTTTAGGATAAGGAATTGATAAGATGTAAGTCCAGACTGTATATTTTTGTAGGATAACAAGATCGCATTATTCATTTTTTAAAATTATTATCTTAATAATGTACTAATGTAAATATATATCTTTAACTTTTTTCTTGTATTACACATCCCTTTAACGGGTTACAAATTTTGCATGGTGCATCATGCCAACTTAAACTAATTGGAGCGATCCTCAATCCTCTCCTCCTCCTCGAAGCCTTGCTTGCAGGCCTGATGGCAGACGGTCCCGGCTTGAAATTATCCCGAACTGCATCAGAAGCGAAATGCGCTTTCCTCAACACCGTGCTTGCAGGCCTGATGGCTGACGGTCCCGGTTTCAAATTATCCCGAACTGCATCAGAAGCGAAATGCGCTTTCCTCAACACCGTGCTTGCAGGCCTGATGGCTGACGGTCCCGGTTTCAAATTATCCCGAACTGCATCAGAAGCGAAATGCGCTTTCCTCAACACCGTGCTTGCAGGCCTGATGGCTGACGGTCCCGGCTTCAAATTATTCCGAACTGCATCAGAAGCGAGATGCGCTTTCCTCAACACCGTGCTTGCAGGCCTGATGGCTGACGGTCCCGGCTTCAAATTATCCCGAACTGCATCAGAAGCGAAATGCGCTTTCCTCAACACCGTGCTTGCAGGCCTGATGGCTGACGGTCCCGGCTTCAAATTATCCCGAACTGCATCAGAAGCGAAATGCGCTTTCCTCAACACCGTGCTTGCAGGCCTGATGGCAGACGGTCCCGGTTTCAAATTATCCCGAACTGCATCAGAAGCGAAATGCGCCTGTTTTTTTCCCTCAAGCACCTCCGATATTCTTCTGATATCGTTGCATATTCTTAGAAGGGCCGTATGCACTTCTATTTCTCCCTGCAAACTGAAAATTTTTCTATTAAGATTTAAAGGTTGAGATTAATTTTATTTCAAAAACAAGCCTTACCTGACCATAAAATTGGTTATCACTTTGAGCTGCTCTTAATACCTCAGGGTACAAGTCCGGATGCTAATGTTCTCTAGCCTCCTGAAACTCCGACTTTTATACCGATTCTCAAGGCTATTTCGCATATTATCCAGTGCAATCTTTCTAACAGGTCATTATACCTCACACATTAATTATTCAAGCTAGTATGCTATACTTGCCAAGAAAAGGATTATTTTCTACAGAAGTACATTATCCGCCATGCGCATGTAGCCTACGCATGTCTCAAGTTAATAAATTTTCTATTTACAACACCACTCGCCCGTTCAGAATGAAAAGTGCATACTTAACTAGGCCTTTACCTATTTTGTTGCAAACGTTAGACTCACTGATTTATATGGCAAGAATGACAAACTGATCATTATTCGTTTTGGTTATTATACCATTATACCATCCAACCATCTAACTAGATAATACAGAACTCAGGAAAACGCATATTTAGCACGGTCTTTTAGCAACTTTGTTGCAAATGTTAGACTCTCTGATTTATAGGGAAAGAATGATAGTCTGATTATTTCTTTTCCTCTTACCATCAGTCCAAAGATTTATGGGTCTCGACTTTTCAGTTCATTACCTCGTATTGTGTAATCCCAATTCTTGACTATTTTACCTATCTTCCGCCGGGTATATAAGTCGGAGCTCCTCGTGAGGAAAATCATAATCTCCTTACAGGTCTGTTAGTCAAATATGGTAAGTTTCATATTATCCGTTTTACTTTTTTGCCAATAACTTTATTTTTGTAATCTTTTTCAGAATACTTTCGAATTATTAGCTTCCGCTGTTGGGGGTGATGGGGACCCTATGATTCCCACTAGCTCCCTCGAGATCGGGAAGGAATATCTCATTAAACTGTTTCGGCTGGTGAAGACGAAATACGGAGTAAGGCTGGCACTCCATTTCGACGAAGGCATCTTCTGCTTCTTACCACCCCGATTTTCGGAAAGGGTGAAGACACAACGCCAGATAGATGAACTGAACCAATCTTCAGATCAGTACTTCGTCTTCGATGGTATAGATGAAACACGCGGTGGGTTTCTAAAAGTACGATTTTTGAAAAAATAAACTTATGCATTTAAATAAAGAATGAAATGACATCTATTATCATGTGTTTTCTTTGTTAAAAACCCTCAAACTCTTCACATCGATCACGTCATCTCATACCAAATCCAGCTCCCAGCCAATCGGATCAGTTCCACAACCCAGGCCCATGATTCCATGCCCAAGCAGCCAGCCCACAAGCCACACACTTTCAGCTTCTCAAACGCCAAACGCACTACACTTTCAGCCTTTTTCCCCATACAGAAGCCGGCCGCCGGAGTCACACACTTTGGACCTCGTAGCAAAAACTCACACCCTTTGGCCCCACAAAAGTGTATGTCTTACTACTTAGGGACTAGCACACTTTGCACCTGCTCAAAGTGTAGTAGCACACTTTGGCCCCCACAAAAGTGTATGTCTTACTACTGGGGTGTCTGACAATTGGTTTTCAGTTTTTCATTGTTAAAACTAAGTTTTGGCAAATTTTCAGCTTTCTCAAAACTCTTGCATAGTTATAACGCGCATAGTAAGAGAAATCGCAAATACTCGATTTAACAACTTTGCGGGGGGCTGACCGGGTGGGTCCCACTGTTGGAGTGTCTGACCATTGGTTTTTAGTTTTTTATTGTTAAAAAAAGTTTTGGTAAATTTTCAGCTTTCTCAAAACTCTTGCATGGTTATAACGCGCAAAGTATGAGAAATCGTACGTACTCGATTTAACACCTTTGCGGGGGGGCTGACTGGGTGGGTCCCACTGTTGGGGTGTCTGACCATTAGTTTTTAGTTTTTCATTGTTAAAATACGTTTTGGAAAATTTTCAGCTTTCTCAAAACTCTTGCATGGTTATAACGCGCATAGTAACAGAAATCGCACGTACTCGATTTAACACCTTTGCGGTGGTGCTGACTGGGTGGGTCTCACTGTTGGGGTGTCTGATCATTAATTTTCAGTTTGTCATTGTAAAAACTAAGTTTTGGCAAATTTTCAGCTTTCTCAAAACTCTTGCATAGTTATAACGCGCATAGTAAGAGAAATCGCACGTACTCGATTTAACACCTTTGCGGGGGGGCTGACTAGGTGGGTCCCACTGTTGGGGTGTCTGACCATTGGTTTTCAGTTTTTCATTGTTAAAATAAGTTTTGGAAAATTTTCAGCTTTCTCAAAACTCTTGCATGGTTATAACGCGCATAGTAACAGAAATCGCACGTACTGGATTCAACACCTTTGCGGTGGTGCTGACTGGGTGGGTCTCACTGTTGGGGTGTCTGATCATTAATTTTCAGTTTTTTATTGTAAAAACTAAGTTTTGGCAGATTTTCAGCTTTCCCAAAACTCTTGCATAGTTATAACGCACATAGCAAGAGAAATAACTCTTGCATGGTTTTTGCGCGCATAGTAAGATAAATCGCACGTATACTCGACTTAACACCTTTGCGGAAGGCTAACTGGGTGGGTCGCACTGTTGGGGTGTCTGACCATTGTTTTTTAGTTTTTCATTGTAAAAACTAGGTTTTTGGCAAATTTTCAGCTTTCTCAAAACTCTTGCATGGTTATAACGCGCATAGTAAGAGAAATCGCACATACTCGTTTTAACTCCTTTGCGGGGGGGGGGGGGCTTACTGGGTGGATCCCACTCTTGGGGTGTGTGACCATTGGTTTTCAGTTTTTCATTATAAAAACCAAGTTTTGGCAAATTTTCAGCTTTCTCAAATCTGTTAAATTTTTCGATTTTTTTGACATCTTTGCGGGGGGGCTGACTGGGTGGGTCCCACTGTTGGGGTGTCTGACCATTGATTTTCAGTTTTTCATTGTAAAAACTACGTGTTGGCGAATTTTCTCAAAACTGTTAAATTTTTCGATTTTTTTGACATCTCTACAGGTCACCAAAGCCAGGTGTCCCGACGTCATACCTGCTGACTCTAGTATATTCACATACACCCTAAATGTAACCAAATACCAAAATATTAGCTTTCTCAAAACGGTTGCGATTTTTTGTCGCGAGCCCTTGGACTATATTTTTAGGCTAGCGAGAACTTAGGCTATCAGGGACTTAGGCTGGGTCGATTGTGGGTCGGGCAGCATTTCTTCTAGCAGGTCGTCAAACTACATATTTCTTCGAGCAGGTGGCCAGTTTTGGTTTTGTTTCTTTGAGCATATCATATTTCACAACGCAATATTTAACTTTTTACATGAGATTATTAAATAAATAAATTTATTTCCAAAGTATTTCATTTTCATTTATCCAGGAATTGTGTTTTGATGAAAATCCTAACCACTTAACAAACACCTTGTCTCCATTCTTTCTAACAATTTTTTCCACCAGACACAACGATGGGTTTTTTAGCTTTCAGTAGTTCAGTTTCATAGAATCCACCTTCAAATGGATTTTCTTCATATGGTGATTTCTTTTCTGCAAAAAAATGTGACCCGTTTCTGCCCTCAATTTTTGTTCTAGCAGTTCCGCTGTTCTATTCTCAAATTTTTTTTGACCTGCTAGAAAAAGGGGTTTGAGTCCGTGGCTAAAATTGACCTGAAAACTCGCATTTCTTGTCCCGAAAATTTCGGCGGTGCAACTCCTTTAACCTCAAATGTGCGTAAGAAACGATGAAAATAAGAAAAAAATATCCTACGACAACAGCGGCAAACGATTTAAAAGCATAAATTAAACTGTCCAACGGGTCATACGGTAATTAGAAATCATACGGAGTGTAGTGTAAATATATTTAAATTTTCATAACAGCTTTTTGACCTGAAAGCGTTCTACTGTAAATTGACCTGTCGGACGGAACTGTCAAAAAAGAGGGCAGAACTGCAATAATTTTGCATCTTTACAGGTCACATTTTTTTTGAGAAAAGAAATCATCGATAGTCTTCTAGCTAATATGTCACAGGATTGGTGTTTTGAATTTTACGAATCTTAAAAATTTCTGTTGTCCAGTTTGGTGTGTAACCTTTTTCAAAGATTTGTTTATATTTTCTAATTTCAACATGATCACCGACTTCATATTTTGCCGCACCAAGCATTTTAATATTGTTGTATACGGTAGAAAGTTATTATATGTATTAAAGAGTACATCAACTAAGTCAATCCATTGGTAATTTCCATTCATTCAGCGTACGATTTAATCGCTCTACAATTGATGCTTTAAGAGTGCTGTACGTAGAATAATGATTAATTTGATGTTTTTCCATTACTTTTTAAAGTTTTTATTGAAAAATTCCTTTCCATCATCCGTTTGCAAGTTCTTGGGAATCCGACCCTGCTTGAAAATGTACTCAATTGCTTTAGTAACTTCTATGCCAGTCTTCGATTTAATAGGGACAACCCAAGCATATTTTGAAAACGTGTCAATTATTTATTGTGAGTAGAAATCGAAATCCTGTATTTTCGGTAGCGTATGCGCCCATCTCAACTAAATCAGCTTGCCATAAGTCATCCAAACCTTTTATAATAACCCGTCATTGCTTAAAGTTCTTTCGAGCAGATGTATGTAATTCATTCACAACTTCCCGCTTACTCATGATTTAAAAGACTTATTTTTGTTTAAAACAAGTTAACTATTTATTGGATTTTTTATAACAAAGTTTTTTAATAGATATGCATTTTGTAGAGAACAGCATCCAGTATGAAAAGAACATCCTTGTGTACCAGGATTTTCCTTTTTCAGTGTCTTGAGATTGGGAGAACCGAAACTATCCAGGTCGAGTACCTGAACAACAATACTGTTCAATAAGTTCTCAAGCCAGTTTTTCTTTTCCAACCCTTTAACGTATATTGTAGTATTTTCCATATCGAGTAGTAAATATTGTGTCAGATCATAGAATGAAGTTTTACCACCATCCCATTTGAATCCATTATGGTTTTCATATAACTATTGTGCTTGATGTTTCAGATTATCTGGAAGCGTTTCAGAACTGTACGGTGATTTCAATATAATTTGTTGATGATGAATGTTTTCATGGAGGTGTACGATAGTCAATTCTTTTACAATAAATTCATTTTTTGGTCCTCTGAAACTTTTCATATCGATAACAACATCCATCGTGGTTGACAATCTATCTCAAACTGAACAGTGTACCCTGCTATTTTTTTTTTTTTTTTTTTACGGCCGTCGTTATAACAGTAGTAAGTACGACACTTTTGGGTCTTTTTCTTGGTATGAAAGTGTAGGGGGTCTGAAAGGCTTTTGTGGGGATGCTGAGGGGGGGGGAAAGCTAAGGGGGTAATGTTAAGGGGGAAAGCTAAGGGGGGAAAGCTAAGAAGCTAAGGGGGGATGCTATGGTGGTGAAAAGCGATGGGGGGAAGCTATGGGGGGAAAGTTATGAACTTTAGGGTGAAAGTGTGGGGGTAAAACGCTAAAAGTGTAGGGCTAGAACGCTGAAAGTGTAGGAAATTCGCTGAAAGTATCGTCTTGAAAGCATGGTCTGAAAAGTGTCGGGGGTGTACGCCAAGTGGGAGGTTTTTTAGTGTTAGAAGAGATTTCGCCTAGTAGTAAGTTAGACACTTATGGGTCTTTTCTTGGCATGTGCGATAGGGACAGGCTATTTGAAAGTGTAGGGGGTCTGAGAAGCTGAAAGTGTCGGGGCAAAAATGCATATAAAAACCGGAATAAGTGTCGGTGTTGTGAACGGTGGGCTGGCTGTGGCGGCCATGGTTATTTTTTTGGGGGGACGGCTGGGGCGGCGATGGACGGCCATGATGGCTTTTCTGGGGTGCTGATTGGCTTGGATAGGTATTCGGGGTCAGGTTTTGACTACTCTGGGGGCCATGATGGCTTTTCTAGGGTGCTGATAGGCTTGGACAGGTATTCTAGGTCAGCTTTTTACTCGGGTTACTCGGTTGAGTTTTTATGTAAACTTGATCTCGAGTCAAGTTCAAGTCAAGTGAAATTATAACAGGTTTCTCTTATGCGTGGGTCTTCATGTGAAAATTTTGGGCACTGTGAGAATTAAAACAAGTTTTTTTATAGTCTTTGGTCTTTTCGAGGCTTTAGAGACTGATATAATGTGCAGTAGATGTTTCGGTTTTTATGTATGAATATCGGGAAGGTCAGGCTTTTTACTTGGTTGAGTTTATGAAAATTTGATCTCGAGTCATGTTCAAGTCAAGTGGAATTATTGCAGGTTTCTCTTATGTGCGGGTCTTCGTGTGAGAAGGTCAGGTGTTTTAATCGGTTGTGTCTATGTAAATTTGATCTCGAGTCAAGTTCAAGTCAAGTGGAATTATTACAGGTTTCTCTTTTGCATGAGTCTTCGGATATTGTATGATGTTCGGTACCATGGGAAAATTTCGACTAGTGTGAGAATTAATTCAGATCAGATTATGTAAATTTGATAACGCGCCTAGATCAAGTCAAGAGTGATTAGAGCGGATTTCTTTTATGCGTCATGAGTCGAGATTAATGTGATATCTAAGGTGTGAAATAAAACAAGTTGTCGGGCTTTATTTTTTATTGTATACGTAATAAAGTTTATGCAGATAACTTTCTTTTGATTACATAATTGATTTTCTTAAGTAAAATAGGTTTTAGTAATTCCTCCATTTTTAGAACCCTGCGCTGGAACCTGATTCGGTCTAATACATAGGTTTGCCAAGTACTTCTTCTACAAGATCTATATGCGTAGTCCCAGGCAAACATGTATCTGACAGAGACCTTATCACAGAAACGTACTTGTTTATCGTTCGTAGATGACATCGTAGATATTGATGATTTCAATCGCCAGTAGAAAAATCAGAATTAACAGGCCAAACACTCGCATTACCGTAGGAAGTGATGGTACACAGGGTTTGTATGATTTTTTAATCGGCTTGTCATATGGACCACAAACGTCCTTGCCGCTAACAAAAACACAGTCTGGAGATAGGCGTAAATGTTCAGCTTCCACATCAGTCGGTGAAGAAGATGCGCTCATTATCAGAGAAGAGAAGAAGCACTTGACGTAATCCTTCAAGTTGGTGTAAAAGAAGCCGCTTTTCACAAGCTTAAGAACTTTCCTTTCCTCTAGATCCAAGTTCTTGAATGTTTTCAGGCGATCGTATTCATGTCTTAAGTTCATCATGGTGACTAAAAATCTGGATGTTACAGAACATCTTTTATACCAATCCATGAATTATGAGATGATGGGAAACCAAGCCATTTTACAAACACGCGATCTTTTCTTCGTTTTAAGACCTTCTCTACGAGATACACATCGGGGTGCTTAACCTTTGTTAGCTCTGTCTCATAAAAACCTCCCTGGATAACATTACCTTGATAATCCTCAATTAAATATGTACGAGGCTGCGTTTTCCGCACTTGTTTTATCTTGAATATCTCTGTCGACCAGTTTGAAGTGTAACCTTTTTCAAAGACATGTTTGTACTTGCTTATTCGGACATGATCACCGGTTCTATATTTTGGTTGTGAAAAAACTTTAACTTTCCTATAGAATGAAGACAATAAAAGCAGCTCGTTGGACGTATTAACATCTATAGGCCGCATTTTAATAGTACGATGTTTTGTCTTGTTGTACTTAACAAGTAGTTTAGGCAATATGTCGATCCAGCGATAATTTCCTTTCATACTGAATTCTTTCCACATGATGTTTTTCAATGTCCGATTAAACCTCTCAACGATGGAGGCCTTCAATGAGCTGAATGTAGAGTAATGATTTATTTCATAATGTTTCATCATCTGACGAAATACTTTATTAAAAAACTCCGTACCATCGTCGGTCTGCAAATTTTTTAGGTACACGTCGTTGTTTGAAAATTTTTTCCATAGCCTTTGCTACAGCATCTGCACTTTTATTCTTAATAGGGAAAGCCCATGCATATTTAGAAAAAGTGTCGATCACAGTTAAAAGAAACTTAAAACCTTGATTTTTAGATGAGAATGCACTCATATCAACCAGATCCGCTTGCCATAAGTCATCTATGCCTCTGATAGTGACCTGCCGACGAGTGAATCGTCTACGAGCAGGTCTGTGTATCTCATTAACAACTTGTCGTCTGCTCATTTTACTAAAGTTATAAATATTACTTCCGGTATTATATAGAGCATCGATATTAACTTGGAGCCATGATACATTTTAGACACCCGTTTACAATGATGATTGCAGGCCCATCCGGGTGTGGTAAAACAACCTTTATAGAAAATCTTCTTACGAGGGGGGGGGGGGGGGGAATGATTCAACCACAGGTAAAAAAAATCATATGGTGTAACGCGGAACAACATGCTATACCATCATTAAAATCATTAAGGAATATAGAGTACTTATCTTCAATTCCTGAAGAATTCCCAAACGAATCTAATGAGCCTACATTAATAGTGCTGGATGATATGATGCTAAGTGCATTTTCAAGGCAATTATGCGAACTGTTTACAAAGGGGTCCCATCATCGTAATCTTTCTGTTATCTTAGTAACACAGAACGTGTTTCATCAAGGAAAATTTTGTCGTGATATATCACTAAATTGCAAATACATGGTATGTTTCAAAAACCCCCGCGACAAAAGTCAATTTCACCACCTTGCTAAACAAATATATCCTGAAGGCAGTTCCGAGCTTATGAGAATATATAAAGGAATTACGCAACGGCCACATAGCTATTTAATGGTAGACCTGACTCAAGATATAAATGATATATTGAGATTCAGGACAGATATATTTAATAAAAATTTTGTAACGTGTTACTGTTCGGCTGATAGTCTAAGAGAAGAGAATGGTGTGTCGAATGAAAAGATTGAAGGACAACAAGCATATGTTGTACGTGCTTAAAAACGCCAGTCCTTGTCTGAGAAGAGCTATATTAAAGACAGCCGATCCAGAGGTGATTAAAACTCTTTGTGAGGTCACATTGAATACATTAAACGGGAATCATTCGCCTCACCGGAAAATTTATTCTCGGCTTAGTAAATATAAAAAGAGCATGCGTAAGTTGGTAGAGGCTAAACGATCTGTGCCACGACAGCGTAAAGTATTAGTTCAGAACGGAGGATTTCTGCCTGTACTATTAGGAAGTGTTTTGTCAGGTGTTATAGGATCACTAATTGAAAAATATGCATAGAGCCGGCAACCTAAATAAAATGCTTCTACTCCCCCCAGAAGTGTATGAAAATCTAAAAGGTACGATTGAAGATACAAAGAGTCAAAGTTTGTTTGATAAAGCTATTAACAAGATATTGAGAAGCAAGAATACTGACGATAAAAACAAATGGTATCAATACCGGAACGAGCTTATAAAATATTTTAATACACGACGTAGGAATAACACCTTTCTAGATATAAAGTCAAAAGCAAAACCACTCTTTGATCAGTCAAATCAACACCGTTTTAGAAATATGCGCGACAATACTACCCAGACGAAAATTAAATTTAGTGATGAAAAATCAATCCAGACTTCACCTATGCGGGGGGAGGAGATATTTGAATCAATGATAGAGTTAACCCCGCCAAAAGAAGAAATGCCATCTAAATTCAAGAGACGATTATCGGCAAGCGGTATTGCCAAAACTCTTAAACCGCAGTCAAAATTCCGGAAAAGATTGAATGTGGTAGATCATTCACCGGAAAGAGAATATAAGGTGATAACTGGTGATGACGGAATAACTCAATATACAGTTCCGTTCAACATGAGTGTTGAAGAGCTGGATGAGGTTTTCAAAAACTATGATAGAGAGAGTGGTAATACTGGTGCGGAAGTGCTAGTTCAAGATACTGCGAATGAAGAAGAGAGGCCGCAGGATGAAGAAATATTAAATATGGCTGCACAACCTATATTAGGACGTGCGGTGGAAAACTTACCCATAAGTATTAAGTAGTAAGTAAGTAGAATAAGTCAGAGAGTAGTACGAAAAGGACTAAGCCGAATTGGGATAGACTTTAAAATGCCTGTGACAATAACAGATAAGGAGTTCTACGTGTGCCTGCTTAGTAACAGTTCTCTAGATACTTATCCGGAAAATACACTATCCTCATTTGAGAATATTCTACCAAGTACATGCAAGTTTGGCAGCGATTGGCGTGTTGGAATTACTGAGATCGCATTACCAAGACGGAAAATAGAGAAAAGCGAATCGGTTAGTCGACCTAAACGCACCATCCGAGAAAAAGATGAAGAAGGGGATAAGAGAGATAAGCGTTTTCGTCGCTTAGACACAACGCCAAAGAAATCAGAACCCCATTCGAAAGAAATAAGGGCTAGAATATGGACTAAAATGGAATTAATTTGGACTGATATCGATTTACAAAAGTTATGCTATGAGGGCAACGATATTAATTTCTCAACGTTCCTGGCATCATTTTTAACGGCTTCACAACCAAATTATAGCAAATTTTTCATGACATTTTTGAAACAGGAAATTTACAACCATATTAAAAAAGATAAGAATAGCGAACTTATCCCTGATAGAAGTGGAAAAAAGGCGGTCGGAGATTTTTGTTTACATATTTACCATGGAGAAAAAGTTGCGGAAAAAGTTTATTTGGAGATGGGCATACAATTTAAATCATTCCTCCCCTTTATTGATTACATAATTAGGCAGATTCCGAGATCGCGTAGAAAACACGATGCCTTACTACAAATGGTTGATGATTTCATACTGCCTGAGATTCGTTATAAAGATCCTGATGGGCCACCCCCAACATCTCATACATTTCATCTAAAAGATCACGGAGTGAACCTTAAACTGATTACATCTCCGGTTAGCGTTTCAGACTTCATTGCTTTATTATTGAGTGGCATAAAATACGATAGTGATGTCCTAGATAAAAGGATGCTCTCTTTAGGCATACCCAAAAATATGGCAAAAAGGGAGATTTTTAACGAAGTGTTGATGGCACTTCGAAACTCAATAATGATTGCAGCGAGAGAAGCAGGTACAGATATATCACCTGAAGTTATGATTTCGCTAGAAGGAACGCCTCTAAACATGCCATATAAAGAAGCAGACGGAACTACAGGTGCGACATCGGTGAAAGTAGATCTGAATACATCCGATGAAATTAGTGACTTTTTCGTAGGTGCTTTTTTGAAAACTCCGCTTGATAAACGCGATCCAGAATTGATTGACGAGACAATAAAGAAATCAGAGGCAATTACAGCTATTATCAAGGAGATGGAGGGATCTAGCCCTGAAGCAGAAGCAGTACCCCCTCCGAAAACACCTGATCGCAAGACAGAGGTGACCTCTCTGTTAGAAAGATCATACAGAGTTAAAAACGATTGTAACGAAGTCACTTTAATTCATGTTTACACCGATATTATTAGACCTAGAATTATAGGGAACAAATTGGTGCGGAATCTTCGAGTGATCCCTCTTAAAGAATGTGACAGTGTTTTCAGATTTGAGCACATAGAGTACTGTCCTCTGGAGAAGACCTTTATCGAAAGCATTTCTATTAAAATTACAGATCAACAAGGTGAATTAGTTAACTTTGAATCGTCTTTTACGCCCACCTATATATTGCTCCACTTCATACGGAGATAAGAAAACTATAAATATACAAATACTGCGGATATCTGATTAGTACTAACACACATTTTATGTGACATGCTTATCTAATGAGATGAATGCACACTACACACGGTATTATCTTATACAGAGCGGGGGTAAATTTTCTGATATAGGGGAACTTTACCGCTCACCTCTTGTGTACCAGCGTGGGAGGGGAATTGGGAGTTTTTTTAGTGGCCTAATACGTTATTTGCAGCCAATATTTACATCAGGAGTAAAGGCTGTAGGAAAACAGGTTATTAACACAGGAAAGTCAATCTTTCAAGAAGTCGGGAGTAAGCCTATCAAGCAGATTTTGAAGGAGCAGGGAAAAACCGCAGTACACGAGCTAGCTCAAAAAGGTATAAATAAAATGTTCAATGCTATGGGGGGCAGAGGGAATCGAATGCCTATAAAAAGAGCTAATCCGTACTCAAGCATGCAGACAAGAAGCACGGTTAAGCGCAAACGACGTACAAAGGTGAGAAAATCAACGGTTCCGATCAGAAAAAAGAAAACTGAGAAAAAACGCCATAATTTGAAAAAACGTGTGTTGGACATATTTGATAGATAATTATGATGGCTACGCTTAAAGAATGTATGAATTCCGAATTGGATCTTTTCGCCTCACTGCCGGTTCAGAGTAATATTTTAAAAACAGAAGAAGTGGCTTACAAGCCTATAGCATCACTGGAAAACTCTTCCGTACTAGAGTTTGTTTCTCTCGGTCACGGTGATACATATCGCGATTTATCCAGCATCTACTTGCGCCTAAAAGTACAACTCGTTAAATTTAAAGATGGCAAGGAGGAGAGCTTTACTGAAAAAGATACTACAGAAGACCCGTTCGGCGTAGTTAACAATTTGATGCACTCTTTATTTAAACAATGTACAGTGCAGCTAAATGGCAAGAATATAGCCCAAACTGACAATAACTACCATTATAGAGGCTACATTGAAAATTTACTAAATTATGGAAAGGACGCCTCATCGACGCACCTAGAATCAGTGTGTTGGTTTTTGGATGAAGATGAGATGGAGGTGATTGAAGGAGCAGTGGCCGGCACAAGTATAGAAAATAAAGGCTATCTTAAGAGAGTCGCAATGCTTGAAAAAGGGGCTGTAGTAGAGTTGATGGGGACGATCCATAGCGATTTACTTAATCAGGATAAACTACTAATAAATGGTGTTGACTTGCGCTTAATACTTTCATTGGAGAAGCCTGAATTCTATCTTTATTCTAAGACGGATGATCTTAATCCACGTATTAAAATACTAGAGGCAACAATGCTTATGAATCATGTAACCGTCAATCCAGGAATACTTTTGGCGCACGAAAACGTACTTCAGCGTGCAAATGCCATGTATCCGTACAAACGAGTAGAGGTGAAGACATACACACTTCCTGCTAACACATTTACACTCTCTCTGGATAACGTAGTGCTCAGACAAATACCGAATTTACTAGTTTTTGCTATGGTTGATAACGACTCATACAATGGAAATCGTACGAAGAATCCATATAACTTCAAACATAACAATATAACGAACCTCAACTTGTCAGTAAATGGAGTGCATCCCATCATCATCTCCCCAGTAAAATAAAAAAACCCGTTTTCTTTATAGCGAACACCGATCCTTCTTATAAAAGTGGCACTCATTGGGTTGCTCTCTATCTGCCTAGGAGAGGCCCTGTAGAATACTTTGATTCTTTTGGAAGATATCCGACAAATAAATATTTTAAAAAATTTTTACATGACAACTCAAGAATATTTATAAATAATAAGAAGAGAATACAGGGTATGTTTTCGTCAGTCTGTGGCAAATACTGTTGTGTATACATATATTCCCGCTGCAGGGGAAAGAGTCTAAAGTTTTTTCTTAAACAGTTCTCGTCAAAAGAATTTTCGCGTAGTGACGCTAAAATCGTTAATTTATACCACCATTTATTTTCGTCGGGTACTGCACAGAATGGTGGGTTCTGTCACAACCAGTATTGCAAATCAGAAGTCGAGAGTATAAAAGCGGCAGCCTGAAATAGTCGTGCTTCAGTTTTTATTGTAAAACCTACAGTAGAATATGTCTACAACTATTGCAAAAGTGAAGTGCGGTACGAGTCCCAAAAAGACACCTCTCAAAAGAAAAAAATCTGCGCTCTCCGATGAAAACGTTAATAAGAAGACTAGCAGGAGGAAAAGGTCAGAAGTTCCGGGTGAAAACGCTCTACTAAACTACACCTACTATCTGGATGGCTGCCATAACCGGAAAATTGTGCTCGGATTCGATCCATTCAAGTTTGAGGCAAAAATAATCTTCGGCTACCATAGGAAGTTTCCGGTGTCAACATACTACTTAGGGTGGCTATCAGTATACGAACATCTCAACCAGTTGAAGAATACGGTTGACCTGCAACCGGGTAATCAGCTTGTATTACTGGAGGAGTACAGAATACCTGTAGGAGAAGGCAGCATTAAGTTGAAATATCCCGAGCTGGTACGTTTGCTTGAAATGATGGATTTCTTTAATATCGTTATGTTTCATAACAACAGCGCTCATGAAAGTGTGAGGGAGTATTTCAACCAATACACGACTAGATGCAGAGCGAAAAATGTGTTTACATTATCCAATGACGACTTCTTTATACCATCACGCGCTTCGTACGTACATTTAAACTATTCTAGACTTTTTTATGAAATTCCATGGCTTTGCAGTGCCAGTATTCTGCTTAATATAACTATTGGTTAATAAAATTTGTTTAAAAAAAAAGCTTTTCGTTTTTTTTATTTTTATATATAAACTTTATTCATTAGCATAAATAGATAAATGTTTACACAGTTCTGTACAGCACAACGTAGGGTCCGGGTTTGACCATGAATTTTGCAGGCAATTTGAAAATTATGAAGATCCGCTAATTTCGGCATTTCAAGTTGTATTATCTTGGCCTCTGGTAAGTATCTTCTGATGAAGTTCTCTTTCTCAAGACCCTTTACATACATGGTAGAGTTGCCAAAGTCCTTCAGGATATCAGGTAGACTGTTATAACATGTGTTGCCATCATTCCAGTGCAGACCGTTGATATTCTTCCGCTTCATACTTTTGTTGCTGTGTCGTCTTTCTGCTCAGCTCCTGATAGGGATGAGGGGGTTGTATGTGATAGCATGCTGGAAGTAATGTACCAAAAGGTAGTATCGCAAGCTCCTTTGCAAAATACTGTCCGGAATTCCCTGTGACAAACTGGATATCGAAAATAAATCTGTTCATGTTTCCAATAAGGCCCTATATCGTAAAGTGAAAGAAATTTTTTTCATACTCATTTATATATATTCTCTAAAACATCTTTCTTACTTATCGCTAGGTAAATTAATTGAGATTAATCTTATGCTAGCATGCTTTCTTAATGGAAAAACTTAAATGTTTTATACACCTAGCCTAACTTTTTTAAAACCGTACGGATAAGAGAAATGATCTTCTACAACTACCCTTTTGTCGAAAGTGAATTGTAAATGTTTCTTTTCCACAGCACTATTAACAATCCCAGGACGTTTACGCTTAATCTTGCGATTATTCGTTACACAAACGGCACTACCATCATTAGAACCTGTCACCATAGATTTAAGACATTCAAAATTAACCTTCTGGGAATTTTCAAAATTAAGTGTTATCCCTTTACACTTTGTAACATACTCAACTTTGTCCCCTGCTTTGACTTTTAGACTGTAAGTTTTAGGTCCCGTACTTACATATTCTGAAATAAATGCGTCGGGTCCAAAGCCCTCAAGCTCGTTAGTTAAATCACCTAGAAAATTGGAAATCGTGAACGGGATAGGAGACGCCTTTTCGTCTACAAATATTAAACTGTCGGTATCACAATAAAGTATGGTCGTACCAACCTTTTCTAGCGCATCGTAAAGTTTAAGTCTGGCAAACGCTGTTGTGTAGGCGGCTATAGGGGTGCTGACATGTGGTAGCATATTTAAATTCTCCTCAATATTTTTCCAGGTAATCCACAAAGTGTTCTGAGATACTGGTAATAACGAACATATTTCTATACCCGGTGTATGTATAAAGTCACAGAATTCTTTAAAACTATTCACCACTTTTGTGTTAGAGCGATTCTCCCGTTGAGCGAACTTTCCCCAAAAAGAATTTAGACATATTTTTGCAGTGTTACGTCTACCTGGATTCTGCAGGATTTCCTTTTTATCTAGCACGATGTCCTCTCTTATACGATAAGACTTTATAAAATTTTCTCTCTGCGCATCAGTCGTGCAATCACCACCCCACCCACTGGCCTCCTGTTTAATCTTTAAGAAGGTGTTAACATATTCTGTAAACAGGCCTCCTGTTTTTGTATTGGGATCGTACACAGTATGATTATATTTCCAAACTTCAAACACAGCTTTAATTTTATAGCCTTTCTTCACAGCCAAAGCTACCTCAGGTATCACCCATGTACCTGTAATCTCGCGCTCACTCTCATTATGTTGGCATCGTGATACTCTATTTTCAGATGCACAAGTTCTACATAGCGCAAAAAACAGTTTTAGATTTTTTTTAAAAGGTAATACCGGGAGGAATAAGTCATCTGGAGGTAAAATAGTACAGGTCATGAAGCCATGCATCGAAAGTATTTCTGAGTTTACTGGTACATTTCCGTTTCTGTATATTTCTGGATGCCCGACTGGGTATGGTGAATATTTATTGATGTATGGATACAGACTTGTAAAGTCTAGATATCGTATTACCTCGTTCTCCTTACATTCATGGTATAATCTAAAAACCTCAGTGCGGCCACCAAAGATGGCGTTACGAGGGTTTAATGGTTCTGCGATATTTTTAGTAAGCCTCTCTAGCTCCGTTTTCTCTCTAGGATTTATCTTTAGGAACTTTTTAAACTCACACTCCCACATGTATTTCAACTTATACCCACTGCGCCGGATCATCTCAATTCTTCTAAGTGTAGCTTCATATCTCTGAGCTAATGTTTCGCTATTATTATCTGTGCGCATATTTCGTACTCTTAAACAGTTCTTGCAGCCATGGTAATAGCATCCAAAAAACTCATAAACTGTGTTTGTCTTTGGAGCGAACCCATCTACCTGCATTCCACCCTTTTCCAACTTTACTTCACCTTTATTATTAGCGGATAATATCTCGCCTTGTATTTTTGTAGACTCCCAGGCCAGCCATTTGGAAGCGATTAGTGATTGATTTTGGGATTTATAGTAGCCATTTTTAGGCATTATGCCTATTGTGCTCTCCTTCAGATAGTTTTTGCGGAAGACGAGTATACAGGCTGAGGCTATAGTTAAGGCCTCTATAAAAGGGTTTACCTTAGTAATATTAAGAAATTCTTTCATGAATCGTATACATCCCAAGCGTAAGATATTGACATCACTTACGCAGTATACCAACATCTCCTTGCGGTTATCAAAAATTCCTGATGAATTAGCATCATACCATGCAAAGAACTTATCTTTTTCTGCTCTCTTCATAGTACTGTAACCATATAATGCAGGTGGAGGGTACTTGTCTACATAGTCGATATTCTCTATGGTGTTAAAGTAAAATGGATAATAGCCTTTCGCATGATCTTTAATTTCAAAAACCTTAGGGAATTGTGCAAGTGGAAAAGCCAAATAATTTAAGGAGTCTATAAAGGATACTCGTCCACATGTTAACTTCATTATTTTAGTTCCATTCATTATAGGCTCGATTTTCATCTTCCTATCCATTAACTCCGAAATAATAAAGTGACCGTAACCCTGTGAACTGTGGGCTATACAGTAAACACTGGATACAAATGATCGCTCTTTAAAACAGTAATCTAAAAAGTTGCCCACTACATTATCATTCTCGCTGTATTGAAAAATGTGTTCCCTCACCCCACAGACGGTACATTCTTCCTTTATGTTACAATTTTCATAACAGTTATGACAGACCTGCTGAGCTACAATCAGGTCGACAACGTGAAGAAAGGTATTTGAGTTCTCTCCAAATGAAATATCCTGAGTACTTTCGCAGTCGAAAAAAATTAACATAAATTTATCTTCGGCCTTCTTCTTCGGAGGTTTAACATAACATAAATGATCCGATGGTACAATTTTACAGCAGATCTGACAGACAAATTCGTTACAGGTATGATCCCCGCTTCGTCTTTTATCCTGAACTATGAACTGTGAAGACAGAAATTACGCTAATTTCCGCCCACACAAAAACACAAAAATAAAATATTGTAACACATACACACGCACACACACACACATAAACACAGAAAACGTGTAAACTTGAATTGAATAAAACAAACATATAAACAAGTCCAAAGGTTATTATTAAACATAAAACGTAGAAACTAAAGCATAGAACATAGAACGTAAAGCATAGAACATAGACAATAGAACATAGAACATAGAACATAGAACATAGAACACAAAAGATAAAACATCAGACATAAACCTGGAAGAAAAGAAATTGAGTATAAGGTGCCGGAGCAAAAAGCCTGTACGCCAGCAGGAGCCGCTAACAAACCACAGGCGGTGTTGTGCGACTGATTAAACCTACCAGCAAAATCCAGCAAACTCAAGTTGAGACTATATACGGGCACAAACATGCACCGACTACGAATTATAATCCGACGGTAAAATTCAAAACGAATATTATAATTCACGGCTACAAAATGTTCTCGCCGAGATATATACGAAAACGAACATCCAGAAGGCAACTCCAGTGGGCATCGAATCTTCTGTGAAAGAGGGGCAGTGGTCTTATCGATCCTCCTGAAAGCACACAAGATTTGGTGAACTCGAATCTTCACTTGCTGTGTCAGGGTTCTATGAATCCGATAGCTTGGGAAAATATCGAAGTACTGGGTATATGGCCGTCACTGAATAGTCAGCTCGTTAAGTGAAGAAGGTTTTATCAATCTGAGGCACAAGACGTGATACGACACATCAGTAAGACACCGTCTCTAACCAAGCGGAGCCACCACGACGAGCGACGAAAACAAGCCACGGCAACAAAGAGGAGCGAGCAGGACAGAGACGACCCGTGCAAGCGAAACTACGGACATCCTGGAGTGAACCAAGACGTCGGGGTCACCAACTCAGAAGCCCGAATCCAGCCAAAACGACGGGGTCACCAACTTTAGACCCAGAACGGACAGAGACGACCCGTGCAAGCGAAACTACGGACATCCTGGAGTGAACCAAGACGTCGGGGTCACCAACTCAGAAGCCCGAATCAAGCCAAAAACGACGGGGCCACCAACTTTGGATCCAGAACGGACAGAGACAACCCGTACAAGCGAAACTACGGACATCCTGGAGTGAATCAAGACGTCGGGTCACCAACTCAGAAGCCCGAATCCAGCCAAAACGACGGGGTCACCAACTTTAGAGCCAGAACGGACAGAGATAACCCGTACAAACGAAGCAACGAAGATCTTGGAACCAATCGAGACGTCGGGGTCACCAACTCGGAAGTCAGAACCAAACGGGGACGAACCGTATATATGAAACCAACGAATAGGAGAAAAATCCAAACAACGAGGACGTCGAGTGCAACGCTAAACTTAAGTGAAATTGAATTAAATGAATTAATGAACAACCTTAAACGATTTTAATAAAGAATGAAGTCAGTAAAAATAAATATTTTTGTAACGAACCTGGCACCCGCTGAACTTACCCCGGCATGAAAATGAGTCGTTACAATGGCTCCCGAGCAGGGACTTCACAAAAAAATAGCGAACAGTGAAAACTGGCAGTGCAACAGCAGTGACATTTGGTTCAGCGAAACAAACAATATATAATATAAATTTAAGACAGTGAACTATCAAGTAGTAATAAGTGAATAAAGTGATCTAACGAATTATCCAGCAGTGAATTATCAATTTAAGACAGTGAACTATCAAATAATAATAAGTGAGTGAACAATTACGGAAAATACAGTGATCTAAACGAAGTATCCAGTAGTGAATTACCAGTTGCAAACAGTGAACTAACAGTCGGCGTAGCATCATCATGGTGAGGACAAATTGGGTCTACGTACTTCGTAAAGAGGAACTCCTTGCCTATGCGGAAGAGTTCAGGTTCAACAACACTGGTACAGTCGATGAGCTTCGGAAACAATTCGTCATCTGGATTAAGGAGAATGAGCATGGTAAACAGGAAGCAAGACTATTGGAGTTGGAGTCCAAACACGCGAGAGGTACCACTTCAGCCACAACGTCACAACTACAAGGGATTCCCGAAGAAACGCCTCAGAAGCCTCTGCACGAAGTCAATAACGAAAAGGTAGCGGCAGATAGTCACGAGACAACGTCGTTAGTGAACTCCAACCCGGATTCGGATAGGAAAACAGCCATGACCTACACCGCAGTAGCCGATCAGATCCGAAAGTGGTCCCTTAAATACGACGGAGGAAAAGAGCCGCTAAATTTTATCGAACGAGTCGAAGAACTGGCCGATGTATATGGCATCCCAAGAGATTTCCTACCAAGGACAATGCCGGAACTACTACGCGAAAAAGCCCTGACCTGGTTTCGGAATAATCATCGGGCATGGCAACATTGGTCCGGATTTAAGGAAGACTTCCTCAAGTTTTTCCTTCCTGCACGCTACTTGGAGGATTTGGACGACAAAATCAGACAAAAACTTCAACTGCCGCAGGAAACATTCAAGGACTATGTACTGAGCTTACAAAACCTCATGCGGCCAATGGGTTACTCCGAGAAACAGAAACTCGAACGGATTTTTCGAAATTGTCACGCCAAATACCAACTATACATACGACGGAAGGACTTCACCACATTGCCGGAGCTAATCGTCCTAGCGGATGATTTCGAGAGCATCAGGGGAGGAAATAATTCAAATCGGTCCGTCCCAGAAGAGCGACGTTGTGCAATCGCACAGACTGTGGAAGCTACGATCAACGTAAGGACGGCATGCTACAATTGCAGCCAGGACGGCCATAGAGCCCGCTCATGTCAGAACCCCCGGGTGTACTTCTGCTGGGATTGTGGACGCCGAAACACTAGAACCGTCGATTGTTGTAGACGTCCATCGGGAAACGAACCAGGAGCCCGCCAAGTGCGAGGAGTGTCGGCGCCCCAGTTGAACGATCCTCCAACCCAATAAAACACTTATACCAGGAAAATAGCCACATCTTCGCCACTGTTGCTCTCGGCGAAGACTGGATACAGGCTACAATCGATACAGGGGCAACAAGAAGTTTTATTAGTAAGGCACTTGCAGGAAAACTAGAGAACATAGGACGCATCATTAATCAGGAAGTGACGGTCAAGATAGCAGATGGTTCGAAGCGAAACGTAGTCAGAGCACTTTTTACACAAATCCGACTGGGCAACCAGCAGTGTGGAGTACCACTGCTCATCCTTCCCGGCCTCATCGAAGATTTGATCTTAGGGATGGATTTCCTCCAAAACATCGGCTCGACGCTCACGTGTGGGGACCAAACTATCATTCTCCAAGGAAACGGTGTCGGACTAATCAATGAATTTCTGGACAAAGAGCTAAGCGCCTTCGACCAAATCGACGATGTTTCAAATATCGCAAAGCACAAAATCATAATGCGAGATGACCGACCATTTAAACACCAATACACTACTAGTAACCCTATAACACAAGCTACCATTAATACGGAGGTAGACGAGCTTCTCAAGAAAGGATGCATAGAACCATCACACAGTCCATACAGCTCATCGGTGGTGTTAGTGAAGAAAAAGAATGGCAGTTGGAGATTGTGTCTCGACTTCCGACAGCTCAATGCTCGATCAATACCCGACGCGTACCCTATACCAAGAATCCAATACATTTTGGATCGATTACGCAATGCGAAATTCATCAGCAGCCTGGACCTAAAGAACGGGTATTGGCAGATACCCATGGACGAATCAAGCAAGCAGTATACGGCCTTCACCATACCCGGACGTGGGTTGTTCCAATGGCGAGTTATGCCTTTCGGACTTCATTCAGCACCCGCGACCTTCCAACGAGCTCTGGACCAAGTAATAGGACATGAGATGGAGCCTTTTGCCTTCGCCTACCTGGACGACATAATTGTCACCGGCACAACCTTCGAAGAACATATGCGCAATCTGAGGGAAGTTTTCCGCCGCCTACGAGCCGCAAACCTCAAGATCAACATCGATAAGTGTCAATTCTTCAAGAAAGAGACGAAGTATCTGGGACATGTTATCAGCGAAAAGGGGATACACACGGATCCGGACAAAGTAGCCGCGATAGACGCTCTACAACCACCGACGAACGTACGAGAAATACGACGATTCCTTGGAATCGCGTCCTGGTATCGACGATTCGTCCCAGAATTTGCCAATGTCGTCCATCCTCTAACCACGCTATTGGAGAAAGGAAAACATTGGAAATGGCAAGAGGAACAACAAGTAGCATTCGACACAATTAAAAGGAAGCTGTCGGAAGCACCAGTACTATCATGTCCAGATTTTAGCCAAAGGTTTACGCTCCAGACTGACGCCAGTGACTACGGGCTAGGAGCTGTCCTAACACAAGAAATAGACAACTCAGAACAAGTAATAGCCTACGCAAGTCGACATTTAAACCAAGCAGAACGGAACTATTCCCCGACGGAAAAGGAATGTCTGGCAATTATCTGGGGCATCCGCAAAATGAGGCCATACCTAGAAGGTTACCACTTTATTGTCATCACTGATCATCTAGCACTTAAGTGGCTAAATTCGATCGACAGCCCGTCAGGAAGAATCGCAAGGTGGGCCCTCGAATTACAACAGTATACTTTCGATGTTCAGTACAGACGGGGAAAACTAAACGTGGTCGCTGATGCTCTTTCCCGACAACCAATAGAAACGCTATACATGGTGGATACTGAAGGTACCAACGACTCAGGTTGCAAGTGGCTGGAGAAAAGGACGGCCGAGGTAAAGAAAAACCCAGAAAAATTCCCAGATTATGTCTTCGAAAACCACCAGCTGTACAGACATATTCCACACCAATCTAATGACGAAGACTGCGCGCCGTGGAAACTCTGCGTCCCAACACCTCTCCGCGATCGGGTCCTCAAAGAAAACCATGACGAACCCAGTGCAGGACACTTCGGTATCCGGAAGACCATCGGAAGAATCGCCAACCGATACTATTGGCCTGGCATGTTTCGAGAAATTAGCCGATACGTACGACGCTGCGAGTCTTGCCAAAAATACAAACCTAGTCAACAAAAACCGGCAGGACAGATGATCTCCCAAATTGCGGAAGAGCCCTGGAGTATCCTGTGCGCCGACTTCGTGGGACCGCTGCCACGTTCTAAGCAGGGAAATACTATGCTACTAGTGTTCTTCGACAAGTTCTCGAAGTGGACCGAGATAATCCCGCTTCGCAAAGCAACTAGCGAAGGGCTACGAAAAGCTTTTCGAGAACGCATCTTGGCCAGAGTCGGAACCCCCAAAACTTTGATCACCGACAACGGATCGCAATTCACCAGCAAAGCGTTCCAGAAATTCCTGCTGGAGTTAGGAATAAAGCAGCAATTTACCGCGCCGTATACGCCACAAGAAAATCCGACCGAACGGGCGAATAGAACGCTTAAAACAATAATCGCGCAGCTGACTGACAACAATCAACGCGATTGGGATAAACTACTGCCGGAGATCTCGCTGGCCATAAATTCGGCTATATCCGAAACTACCGGATACAGCCCTGCATTCCTAACACAAGGTCGGGAACTCCGTCTACCTCGAACGTTGTATGATGAACAGACCTTCGGAACGGGTAACCCCCCACAAACACCAGTCGAAAAGGCCACGAGACTACAGGAAGTCTTCCAAATCGTACGCCGGAACATGGAACGCGCAGCGCAGGACCAGGGACGACACTACAACTTGCGAAGACGGCAGTGGACACCAACAATCGGTCAACATGTCCTAGTGAAACAACACCATCTCTCAAGAGCAGTCGACGGTTTCGCCGCAAAATTGGCCCCAAAATTCGACGGCCCATATAGAGTGGAAAATTTCATATCCCCAGTGATAGTACAGCTACAAAGGAACGGCAGTTCCCAAATTCGGACCGCACATATAAACGAATTAAAGGTTTTCCATGCCCCGGAAGCCTAGGCCATACCAGAGTCTCGCAGGGCCTGAAGCATTTTTTTTATGAGTTCCCGCCTCCAAAAAAGGGTATAAGATAAAAACAGATCATAACGGACGAAAGACCAGAAGGTCCAAAAACCGAGGTATGATGGTTAACAATACAACCGGGCTACTTACAGTCAACCAACAACCACAGTGGAGACAAGAGCCAAAATTAGGAAGCACTTATAAATAAAATAACAACGTGAAGTGAAAAATGAGTCAAAGTTCAAAGCCCATCGAAACAGTGAGGCGGATAGAAGTCGTAGCACCACCTGCAAAAAAGGCCCGAACCCAGGACACCGAAAAACCCGCCCCGACACTGGACACCGAAATCAGCAGGATAGGCAGAATCTCCCTAACCAAAAGGGACCTAAATAGCCTATTACCGCAACAATGGGTAAACGACAATATCGTGAATGCTTACCTAGAGTTACTGGTACGAGACCACCGACAACACGCAAAATCACCACCCGTCGACACATTGAACACGTTTTTCTTACCGTGTTTGGTGAAGAAAGGCGCCGGGGGAGTCCGGCGTTGGCCACAACCCGCATACAACGGAGACGGTTTCATTTTGGTACCACTCCATATGTTTGGGAACCATTGGTGCCTGGCGATGATCCATCGAACCACCCAAAGGATCGAGTACTACGACCCTCGAGGCGGTGTCATCGCCACAGAATTAGGAGTATTGGAGGACTACCTACGCGGTATCACAGGAGCAGGTAGCGACGCATTTCAAACGACAAGCACCCAGGGAGCACCACGCCAAACAAACGGCTTCGATTGCGGCATATTCTGTTGCACGCTTGCCGCACAACGAACGCAGGGTACAACCAACTTATTTACCGAGTCGGACATGCCAGCACTACGGGAAAAGATGGCGAAGGAGCTGACAGCTGGCAAAATCACCAAGGAAAATCCAGACACCAGCAGTGGCAGTATTGACAGCAGTGATAGTAGTGACAGCAGTAGCAGCAGTGGCAGCAGTGACAGCAGTGATAGCAGTGACAACCACAGCAGCAGCAGCGGAGAAGACGACGACGGCATCAGTAACCAGACGGCCGACAGGAGCAAGGGGAGCAGAGAAACACCAGACGAAGACAAAGAGATCCCAACAGAGATCCAGGAGCAGATCGAACAAGCCCTACGAAGACGACGACCAAGCCAGCGCATATGTTGGAAGCAGGTACGTGGACACCGGACCTATATTGTAAGGATAGCCAGATCCGGGAAGTACACCTGCAACATCAGTTCCAATTAAAATAGGGAGGAAGTGTGAAGACAGAAATTACGCTAATTTCCGCCCACACAAAAACACAAAAATAAAATATTGTAACACATACACACGCACACACACACACATAAACACAGAAAACGTGTAAACTTGAATTGAATAAAACAAACATATAAACAAGTCCAAAGGTTATTATTAAACATAAAACGTAGAAACTAAAGCATAGAACATAGAACGTAAAGCATAGAACATAGACAATAGAACATAGAACATAGAACATAGAACATAGAACATAGAACACAAAAGATAAAACATCAGACATAAACCTGGAAGAAAAGAAATTGAGTATAAGGTGCCGGAGCAAAAAGCCTGTACGCCAGCAGGAGCCGCTAACAAACCACAGGCGGTGTTGCGCGACTGATTAAACCTACCAGCAAAATCCAGCAAACTCAAGTTGAGACTATATACGGGCACAAACATGCACCGACTACGAATTATAATCCGACGGTAAAATTCAAAACGAATATTATAATTCACGGCTACAAAATGTTCTCGCCGAGATATATACGAAAACGAACATCCAGAAGGCAACTCCAGTGGGCATCGAATCTTCTGTGAAAGAGGGGCAGTGGTCTTATCGATCCTCCTGAAAGCACACAAGATTTGGTGAACTCGAATCTTCACTTGCTGTGTCAGGGTTCTATGAATCCGATAGCTTGGGAAAATATCGAAGTACTGGGTATATGGCCGTCACTGAATAGTCAGCTCGTTAAGTGAAGAAGGTTTTATCAATCTGAGGCACAAGACGTGATACGACACATCAGTAAGACACCGTCTCTAACCAAGCGGAGCCACCACGACGAGCGACGAAAACAAGCCACGGCAACAAAGAGGAGCGAGCAGGACAGAGACGACCCGTGCAAGCGAAACTACGGACATCCTGGAGTGAACCAAGACGTCGGGGTCACCAACTCAGAAGCCCGAATCCAGCCAAAACGACGGGGTCACCAACTTTAGACCCAGAACGGACAGAGACGACCCGTGCAAGCGAAACTACGGACATCCTGGAGTGAACCAAGACGTCGGGGTCACCAACTCAGAAGCCCGAATCAAGCCAAAAACGACGGGGCCACCAACTTTGGATCCAGAACGGACAGAGACAACCCGTACAAGCGAAACTACGGACATCCTGGAGTGAATCAAGACGTCGGGTCACCAACTCAGAAGCCCGAATCCAGCCAAAACGACGGGGTCACCAACTTTAGAGCCAGAACGGACAGAGATAACCCGTACAAACGAAGCAACGAAGATCTTGGAACCAATCGAGACGTCGGGGTCACCAACTCGGAAGTCAGAACCAAACGGGGACGAACCGTATATATGAAACCAACGAATAGGAGAAAAATCCAAACAACGAGGACGTCGAGTGCAACGCTAAACTTAAGTGAAATTGAATTAAATGAATTAATGAACAACCTTAAACGATTTTAATAAAGAATGAAGTCAGTAAAAATAAATATTTTTGTAACGAACCTGGCACCCGCTGAACTTACCCCGGCATGAAAATGAGTCGTTACAATGGCTCCCGAGCAGGGACTTCACAAAAAAATAGCGAACAGTGAAAACTGGCAGTGCAACAGCAGTGACATTTGGTTCAGCGAAACAAACAATATATAATATAAATTTAAGACAGTGAACTATCAAGTAGTAATAAGTGAATAAAGTGATCTAACGAATTATCCAGCAGTGAATTATCAATTTAAGACAGTGAACTATCAAATAATAATAAGTGAGTGAACAATTACGGAAAATACAGTGATCTAAACGAAGTATCCAGTAGTGAATTACCAGTTGCAAACAGTGAACTAACAGTCGGCGTAGCATCATCATGGTGAGGACAAATTGGGTCTACGTACTTCGTAAAGAGGAACTCCTTGCCTATGCGGAAGAGTTCAGGTTCAACAACACTGGTACAGTCGATGAGCTTCGGAAACAATTCGTCATCTGGATTAAGGAGAATGAGCATGGTAAACAGGAAGCAAGACTATTGGAGTTGGAGTCCAAACACGCGAGAGGTACCACTTCAGCCACAACGTCACAACTACAAGGGATTCCCGAAGAAACGCCTCAGAAGCCTCTGCACGAAGTCAATAACGAAAAGGTAGCGGCAGATAGTCACGAGACAACGTCGTTAGTGAACTCCAACCCGGATTCGGATAGGAAAACAGCCATGACCTACACCGCAGTAGCCGATCAGATCCGAAAGTGGTCCCTTAAATACGACGGAGGAAAAGAGCCGCTAAATTTTATCGAACGAGTCGAAGAACTGGCCGATGTATATGGCATCCCAAGAGATTTCCTACCAAGGACAATGCCGGAACTACTACGCGAAAAAGCCCTGACCTGGTTTCGGAATAATCATCGGGCATGGCAACATTGGTCCGGATTTAAGGAAGACTTCCTCAAGTTTTTCCTTCCTGCACGCTACTTGGAGGATTTGGACGACAAAATCAGACAAAAACTTCAACTGCCGCAGGAAACATTCAAGGACTATGTACTGAGCTTACAAAACCTCATGCGGCCAATGGGTTACTCCGAGAAACAGAAACTCGAACGGATTTTTCGAAATTGTCACGCCAAATACCAACTATACATACGACGGAAGGACTTCACCACATTGCCGGAGCTAATCGTCCTAGCGGATGATTTCGAGAGCATCAGGGGAGGAAATAATTCAAATCGGTCCGTCCCAGAAGAGCGACGTTGTGCAATCGCACAGACTGTGGAAGCTACGATCAACGTAAGGACGGCATGCTACAATTGCAGCCAGGACGGCCATAGAGCCCGCTCATGTCAGAACCCCCGGGTGTACTTCTGCTGGGATTGTGGACGCCGAAACACTAGAACCGTCGATTGTTGTAGACGTCCATCGGGAAACGAACCAGGAGCCCGCCAAGTGCGAGGAGTGTCGGCGCCCCAGTTGAACGATCCTCCAACCCAATAAAACACTTATACCAGGAAAATAGCCACATCTTCGCCACTGTTGCTCTCGGCGAAGACTGGATACAGGCTACAATCGATACAGGGGCAACAAGAAGTTTTATTAGTAAGGCACTTGCAGGAAAACTAGAGAACATAGGACGCATCATTAATCAGGAAGTGACGGTCAAGATAGCAGATGGTTCGAAGCGAAACGTAGTCAGAGCACTTTTTACACAAATCCGACTGGGCAACCAGCAGTGTGGAGTACCACTGCTCATCCTTCCCGGCCTCATCGAAGATTTGATCTTAGGGATGGATTTCCTCCAAAACATCGGCTCGACGCTCACGTGTGGGGACCAAACTATCATTCTCCAAGGAAACGGTGTCGGACTAATCAATGAATTTCTGGACAAAGAGCTAAGCGCCTTCGACCAAATCGACGATGTTTCAAATATCGCAAAGCACAAAATCATAATGCGAGATGACCGACCATTTAAACACTAATACACTACTAGTAACCCTATAACACAAGCTACCATTAATACGGAGGTAGACGAGCTTCTCAAGAAAGGATGCATAGAACCATCACACAGTCCATACAGCTCATCGGTGGTGTTAGTGAAGAAAAAGAATGGCAGTTGGAGATTGTGTCTCGACTTCCGACAGCTCAATGCTCGATCAATACCCGACGCGTACCCTATACCAAGAATCCAATACATTTTGGATCGATTACGCAATGCGAAATTCATCAGCAGCCTGGACCTAAAGAACGGGTATTGGCAGATACCCATGGACGAATCAAGCAAGCAGTATACGGCCTTCACCATACCCGGACGTGGGTTGTTCCAATGGCGAGTTATGCCTTTCGGACTTCATTCAGCACCCGCGACCTTCCAACGAGCTCTGGACCAAGTAATAGGACATGAGATGGAGCCTTTTGCCTTCGCCTACCTGGACGACATAATTGTCACCGGCACAACCTTCGAAGAACATATGCGCAATCTGAGGGAAGTTTTCCGCCGCCTACGAGCCGCAAACCTCAAGATCAACATCGATAAGTGTCAATTCTTCAAGAAAGAGACGAAGTATCTGGGACATGTTATCAGCGAAAAGGGGATACACACGGATCCGGACAAAGTAGCCGCGATAGACGCTCTACAACCACCGACGAACGTACGAGAAATACGACGATTCCTTGGAATCGCGTCCTGGTATCGACGATTCGTCCCAGAATTTGCCAATGTCGTCCATCCTCTAACCACGCTATTGGAGAAAGGAAAACATTGGAAATGGCAAGAGGAACAACAAGTAGCATTCGACACAATTAAAAGGAAGCTGTCGGAAGCACCAGTACTATCATGTCCAGATTTTAGCCAAAGGTTTACGCTCCAGACTGACGCCAGTGACTACGGGCTAGGAGCTGTCCTAACACAAGAAATAGACAACTCAGAACAAGTAATAGCCTACGCAAGTCGACATTTAAACCAAGCAGAACGGAACTATTCCCCGACGGAAAAGGAATGTCTGGCAATTATCTGGGGCATCCGCAAAATGAGGCCATACCTAGAAGGTTACCACTTTATTGTCATCACTGATCATCTAGCACTTAAGTGGCTAAATTCGATCGACAGCCCGTCAGGAAGAATCGCAAGGTGGGCCCTCGAATTACAACAGTATACTTTCGATGTTCAGTACAGACGGGGAAAACTAAACGTGGTCGCTGATGCTCTTTCCCGACAACCAATAGAAACGCTATACATGGTGGATACTGAAGGTACCAACGACTCAGGTTGCAAGTGGCTGGAGAAAAGGACGGCCGAGGTAAAGAAAAACCCAGAAAAATTCCCAGATTATGTCTTCGAAAACCACCAGCTGTACAGACATATTCCACACCAATCTAATGACGAAGACTGCGCGCCGTGGAAACTCTGCGTCCCAACACCTCTCCGCGATCGGGTCCTCAAAGAAAACCATGACGAACCCAGTGCAGGACACTTCGGTATCCGGAAGACCATCGGAAGAATCGCCAACCGATACTATTGGCCTGGCATGTTTCGAGAAATTAGCCGATACGTACGACGCTGCGAGTCTTGCCAAAAATACAAACCTAGTCAACAAAAACCGGCAGGACAGATGATCTCCCAAATTGCGGAAGAGCCCTGGAGTATCCTGTGCGCCGACTTCGTGGGACCGCTGCCACGTTCTAAGCAGGGAAATACTATGCTACTAGTGTTCTTCGACAAGTTCTCGAAGTGGACCGAGATAATCCCGCTTCGCAAAGCAACTAGCGAAGGGCTGCGAAAAGCTTTTCGAGAACGCATCTTGGCCAGAGTCGGAACCCCCAAAACTTTGATCACCGACAACGGATCGCAATTCACCAGCAAAGCGTTCCAGAAATTCCTGCTGGAGTTAGGAATAAAGCAGCAATTTACCGCGCCGTATACGCCACAAGAAAATCCGACCGAACGGGCGAATAGAACGCTTAAAACAATAATCGCGCAGCTGACTGACAACAATCAACGCGATTGGGATAAACTACTGCCGGAGATCTCGCTGGCCATAAATTCGGCTATATCCGAAACTACCGGATACAGCCCTGCATTCCTAACACAAGGTCGGGAACTCCGTCTACCTCGAACGTTGTATGATGAACAGACCTTCGGAACGGGTAACCCCCCACAAACACCAGTCGAAAAGGCCACGAGACTACAGGAAGTCTTCCAAATCGTACGCCGGAACATGGAACGCGCAGCGCAGGACCAGGGACGACACTACAACTTGCGAAGACGGCAGTGGACACCAACAATCGGTCAACATGTCCTAGTGAAACAACACCATCTCTCAAGAGCAGTCGACGGTTTCGCCGCAAAATTGGCCCCAAAATTCGACGGCCCATATAGAGTGGAAAATTTCATATCCCCAGTGATAGTACAGCTACAAAGGAACGGCAGTTCCCAAATTCGGACCGCACATATAAACGAATTAAAGGTTTTCCATGCCCCGGAAGCCTAGGCCATACCAGAGTCTCGCAGGGCCTGAAGCATTTTTTTTATGAGTTCCCGCCTCCAAAAAAGGGTATAAGATAAAAACAGATCATAACGGACGAAAGACCAGAAGGTCCAAAAACCGAGGTATGATGGTTAACAATACAACCGGGCTACTTACAGTCAACCAACAACCACAGTGGAGACAAGAGCCAAAATTAGGAAGCACTTATAAATAAAATAACAACGTGAAGTGAAAAATGAGTCAAAGTTCAAAGCCCATCGAAACAGTGAGGCGGATAGAAGTCGTAGCACCACCTGCAAAAAAGGCCCGAACCCAGGACACCGAAAAACCCGCCCCGACACTGGACACCGAAATCAGCAGGATAGGCAGAATCTCCCTAACCAAAAGGGACCTAAATAGCCTATTACCGCAACAATGGGTAAACGACAATATCGTGAATGCTTACCTAGAGTTACTGGTACGAGACCACCGACAACACGCAAAATCACCACCCGTCGACACATTGAACACGTTTTTCTTACCGTGTTTGGTGAAGAAAGGCGCCGGGGGAGTCCGGCGTTGGCCACAACCCGCATACAACGGAGACGGTTTCATTTTGGTACCACTCCATATGTTTGGGAACCATTGGTGCCTGGCGATGATCCATCGAACCACCCAAAGGATCGAGTACTACGACCCTCGAGGCGGTGTCATCGCCACAGAATTAGGAGTATTGGAGGACTACCTACGCGGTATCACAGGAGCAGGTAGCGACGCATTTCAAACGACAAGCACCCAGGGAGCACCACGCCAAACAAACGGCTTCGATTGCGGCATATTCTGTTGCACGCTTGCCGCACAACGAACGCAGGGTACAACCAACTTATTTACCGAGTCGGACATGCCAGCACTACGGGAAAAGATGGCGAAGGAGCTGACAGCTGGCAAAATCACCAAGGAAAATCCAGACACCAGCAGTGGCAGTATTGACAGCAGTGATAGTAGTGACAGCAGTAGCAGCAGTGGCAGCAGTGACAGCAGTGATAGCAGTGACAACCACAGCAGCAGCAGCGGAGAAGACGACGACGGCATCAGTAACCAGACGGCCGACAGGAGCAAGGGGAGCAGAGAAACACCAGACGAAGACAAAGAGATCCCAACAGAGATCCAGGAGCAGATCGAACAAGCCCTACGAAGACGACGACCAAGCCAGCGCATATGTTGGAAGCAGGTACGTGGACACCGGACCTATATTGTAAGGATAGCCAGATCCGGGAAGTACACCTGCAACATCAGTTCCAATTAAAATAGGGAGGAAGTGTGAAGACAGAAATTACGCTAATTTCCGCCCACACAAAAACACAAAAATAAAATATTGTAACACATACACACGCACACACACACACATAAACACAGAAAACGTGTAAACTTGAATTGAATAAAACAAACATATAAACAAGTCCAAAGGTTATTATTAAACATAAAACGTAGAAACTAAAGCATAGAACATAGAACGTAAAGCATAGAACATAGACAATAGAACATAGAACATAGAACATAGAACATAGAACACAAAAGATAAAACATCAGACATAAACCTGGAAGAAAAGAAATTGAGTATAAGGTGCCGGAGCAAAAAGCCTGTACGCCAGCAGGAGCCGCTAACAAACCACAGGCGGTGTTGCGCGACTGATTAAACCTACCAGCAAAATCCAGCAAACTCAAGTTGAGACTATATACGGGCACAAACATGCACCGACTACGAATTATAATCCGACGGTAAAATTCAAAACGAATATTATAATTCACGGCTACAAAATGTTCTCGCCGAGATATATACGAAAACGAACATCCAGAAGGCAACTCCAGTGGGCATCGAATCTTCTGTGAAAGAGGGGCAGTGGTCTTATCGATCCTCCTGAAAGCACACAAGATTTGGTGAACTCGAATCTTCACTTGCTGTGTCAGGGTTCTATGAATCCGATAGCTTGGGAAAATATCGAAGTACTGGGTATATGGCCGTCACTGAATAGTCAGCTCGTTAAGTGAAGAAGGTTTTATCAATCTGAGGCACAAGACGTGATACGACACATCAGTAAGACACCGTCTCTAACCAAGCGGAGCCACCACGACGAGCGACGAAAACAAGCCACGGCAACAAAGAGGAGCGAGCAGGACAGAGACGACCCGTGCAAGCGAAACTACGGACATCCTGGAGTGAACCAAGACGTCGGGGTCACCAACTCAGAAGCCCGAATCCAGCCAAAACGACGGGGTCACCAACTTTAGACCCAGAACGGACAGAGACGACCCGTGCAAGCGAAACTACGGACATCCTGGAGTGAACCAAGACGTCGGGGTCACCAACTCAGAAGCCCGAATCAAGCCAAAAACGACGGGGCCACCAACTTTGGATCCAGAACGGACAGAGACAACCCGTACAAGCGAAACTACGGACATCCTGGAGTGAATCAAAACGTCGGGTCACCAACTCAGAAGCCCGAATCCAGCCAAAACGACGGGGTCACCAACTTTAGAGCCAGAACGGACAGAGATAACCCGTACAAACGAAGCAACGAAGATCTTGGAACCAATCGAGACGTCGGGGTCACCAACTCGGAAGTCAGAACCAAACGGGGACGAACCGTATATATGAAACCAACGAATAGGAGAAAAATCCAAACAACGAGGACGTCGAGTGCAACGCTAAACTTAAGTGAAATTGAATTAAATGAATTAATGAACAACCTTAAACGATTTTAATAAAGAATGAAGTCAGTAAAAATAAATATTTTTGTAACGAACCTGGCACCCGCTGAACTTACCCCGGCATGAAAATGAGTCGTTACAGAACTTACCACAATGTTCGCATATTCTGAAACTCTCGCAAACGTTCCTTTTTACATATTTATTTTTGATATGGTTCTCAAAACAGCTATCACCTCTGAACGCACGGTTACATTTTAGGCAATCCCTAACCTTTTCCACAAACTGACATGGCGGGAAATAGGGACACTTCTTCTCACATTTATGCTGCTCTACCCACAATACCCTGTCACAAAAACGGCATGCATAGGGTTTGCTAAAAAATGCTGTAAGAGACTTTATCACATAAAAGTGCTCTAATTCTTTGGAGTAGTAGAAGTATAATTTTTTAACTGCTTCATCTTCGTACGGAGGTCTAAAACAAAATGAGTCTGAGTTCTTCAGATTGTCAAAGACAACTATTTGATAACTCTTCAGAAAGTTTTGGAATTTGTATAGATCAGGTAAAACGCATCCTTTCATGCTCACCACAACCTTTGCATCTCTACATAACTTCTTAGATAGCCTATCTAGTTTTTTATCACTTGTGATTTGACTTTTACCCTTAAACCCTCCCGATACCATTTCAATTACGTAACATAAACTCCGAGGAAGGCAATGAAAATCACCATTTTTCCCAACATCCACTACACTATACTTTCTTGCTAAAATCGTAGCTTCAGATAAACATCTAGGATTCACCTTTCCTCCAACAAAGGGAAAATTTATGATATCTACCTTTATCTGCATAACACTGTCTGAGAGAAAAGTTGAATTGGATTGATTCACATTTGAGATTAACCCGATAATAGAAGCACCTGTCAATTCGCTTACAGGTCTTAGGCCAGCCCAAATGGGCTTAACGTCAGGTGATTCCGGAAGTTCAATGGACAAACAGATTTTACTCCCCTGCACTGAGTTGGAAACTAACTCTTTTATCATCATGTCAAACATCCTCTCAAGCTCTCTTACAGGGTCCTCGGTATTCTCTTTGAAATCTTTTAAGCGAAATATCATCTTAATACCTTTCAGATTATACTTTTTAAAATGCGTCTCCTGCTTTGACAAAATTTCAATTTCGGGAGCAGCCCCTCCTCCCATTTGAACTAGGCTTCCACCATGGTTAGCTTCTTGTCGCAATTCCGGATTTGCCAATGCAGCCTCTCTCGAAAAAATTTCAATTTCCCTAGCTGCTCCTCCACCATTTTGAACTAAACTTTCATCATGTCTCGTTTCCTGCAACTTCTCTGGATTTATCGCCGGAGGAATACTATCCGGAGTCCTACAAACAATTGTCTCTTTCTCATTTATACTAGGACGCTGGTAATTAACATCCTCCCTACTGCTTAGAAAAGAAACAGCATCTTTCAACGCACCTTCTGAAAAGGGAACACCATGTAAGGATGAAAATTTAGCTAATAGCTCCATGAACCGGTACTTTTCCGACAACGTGAAAAAGATATTTCTCTCTTTCATCTCTGCAACTAAAACATTTAAGTTTAACACAAATAAGTTATAACCTAGACTTAAACAGCTACTTAAATGATCAAAAATCTTAAGAATATCCATTTTAAATTTTTTAAAAAAAAGGTGAATAACAATAACAATACTTAATCTATATTGACATAAGTGCCTGATCAATTATTAGCGATTATATTCACTTCACAATTTTATATTAACATGAAAATTAGTCTAATAAAGGACTCAGCCGAGTTCAAAAACGTCCCCCCAAAAATAACAGGGCTCCCCAGAAAAAAAAATGTTTTTCAAGAATCTTTTTTTTAACCTAGGCGTTTATTTTGCTCCCTTAAGGATTCGCAAAGCTTGAATGGGATGGTGTGCCAAATCGGGCTTATGGGGTTTATCCTTCTCCCTCCTCTCCTTCTTTCTGCTCCAAGTGGCCTAGTCAGAGGGGTGCCGACAGCAAATTCGCACGCCTTCTTGACTCCTGGTTGCTCAGGAACTTTAGTTACCTCCTCCCTCCTGCCAAGGCTTGACGATGCAGGGCTCCTTGATTCCTCCGTAGTTACCTCCGCCCTAGGTACTGAAGTCCTGTATGGTGCCGTCGCTCGGACGACCTCCTTTTGATTACTCCGTCTTCTAGGTGACGATGTACCTTCCAGACTCCAATCTCGTGAACGGGACCGCTGCTATACCATCCGTCACCAACGATGCTGGTCTCCTTATGGCTCCCTCCCTCTTTCCAAGCGCAGATATCGCGGACGGTGTCGCAGGTATACGGTCCTCTTCCACGGAATTCGATACTTCTCCGGAATCTTCGTAAAGTTCCGCGATGATTTGGGAGATTATCTCTATTTGACTACACACCGTTTTTAAAGCTGCGTATGCTTCTTTTGCCCGTTTGTAATCTAAAGTAAACTTAGTTAGCAAGAAAAATATTTGGAGGAATAAAATACTTACCCATATATGTTCTCCTCTAGGCTGCTTTTACGAATATGTTCTCCTCTAGGCTGCTTTTGCGAAGACAGTCTGCTTGACATTATTCTTTAGCACATTCGAAAACTGCTTTTATACCATATTACAAGGTTATTTCATGTGAGTCTCGCCTCTAGGCCATTACTCCTTACATATTACTTATAAGTCAAGCAAAAAAAAAAAATAAAAAATAACGATCAAGTCAATATCACTGGAAAAAACTAACATCTTTAGTATTCATACTAGCAATTTTTCATCCGGATTATCATCTATCCCATTATAAAGAAAAAATGTTTAACCATATCGTCTGTATCTGCAAGCCGCACACGTTTTTCTACATAAGTCACAGGTAAGATCATATCGTATAAGATCGTATCTGCATACCGCACATGTTTATCCCATAAGTGCTATGAAATATACATAAAATAATAGCCACAGCTAAGATCATGTAACGTCTGTATTTGCTTGCTCACGAATGTTATCCTCATAGCCGCTGTGAAATACACATAAAAAATAACCGCAAGAAACGCGGCACTTGATAGTATCTCTTGTATCTGCATTTTCGAACATGTCTGCATGGTACTACAATGTCATTGTTAAAGGCTTATGGAGTCATTCATTCAATAGTCTATCTAGGCTATTTTTTGCAAGTCGCACGCTAATGATTATCAACTTTGTTGTAAACTATGAAGAGTTTTTTTCTTGATTATTCACCGATCGGTATCTTCATTTTGACATTTATCACATGAAAGGAAATGCGTGTTTTCAACTTTTTTGCCGAGAGTAAAACCTATTATTTTTGATAATCTACGACTTCTGATACTCTGTGTATACAACTAGACCTTTGATATAAGACATTTCGAGATTTTAAATCTTTTGATTTCTGGATAATGTCAAAGACCTTTGATTTTTTCCTATCTTCTGCTCGTATATAAGTAGGCAGCTCGCCTGTGAAAAATCAGAATCACTTTTGAGTCTACTGGAACATCATGGTAAGTATACTGCTGTTCTAACTTTAAAGATTAAATTACAAGTAATTTTGACTATTTGCCTTTTTTATAGAATACGTTTGAGCTGCTTACTTCGGCCGTAGGGGGGGATGGAGATACCATGGTCTCCACCAGCTCCTTGGAGATAGCCAAGGAACATCATGTCAAATTTTTCCGGCTGCTGAAAACCAAATTTGGCCTAAGACTGGCAGTCCATCTGGATGATGGCATATTCTGCTTTCTACCCCCTCGATTTTCGGAGAAGGTGAAAACACAGCGCCAGGTGGATGACTTGAACCAGTCAACAGATCAATATCTGGTCTTCGATGGGGTTGATGAATCGCGAGGCGGGTTCCTTAAACTACGGTTTTATAAAAAATGAAAAAATGTATAAAAATGCTTTTGCAATAAAGATCTAAATAAAAGAAAAACTTGTTTTTAATTCGCCAGAATAACCAAACCTAGAATACCTATCCAAGCCAATCAGCACCCCAGAAAAGCCATCATGGCCGTCCATCGCCGCCACAGCCGTCCCCCCAAAAAAACAATCATGGCCGCCACAGCCAGCCCACCGTTCACAACCCCGACACTTATTCCGGTTTTTATATGCATTTTTGCCCCGACACTTTCAGCTTCTCAGACCCCCTACACTTTCAAATAGCCTGTCCCTATCGCACATGCCAAGAAAAGACCCAAAAGTGTCGTACTTACTACTAGGCGAAATCTCTTCTAACACTAAAAAACCTCCCACTTGGCGTACACCCCCGACACTTTTCAGACCATGCTTTCAAGACGATACTTTCAGCGAATTTCCTACACTTTCAGCGTTCTAGCCCTACACTTTTAGCGTTTTACCCCCACACTTTCACCCTAAAGTTCATAACTTTGCCCCCATAGCTTCCCCCATCGCTTTTCACCACCATAGCATCCCCCCTTAGCTTCTTAGCTTTCCCCCTTAGCTTTCCCCCCTTAGCTTTCCCCCCCTCAGCATCCCCACAAAAGCCTTTCAGACCCCCTACACTTTCATACCAAGAAAAAGACCCAAAAGTGTCGTACTTACTACTTATAACTTAGGGGGTCACCCTTTAATGCGATTGCACAGCTATAACGAGATAGGGTGGGGATTAAATGATGTGGTAGGGGATTTAGGTCGGTGGAACAGAAGGGAAGCGTCTAAAGTTTCGGTGGACGTGTTTTTTGAACCGCTGAAGGTCATACTTATCATGGAATAGATCAGCCGGCAATGCGTTCCACATTACTGATGTTCGGGGGATAAAGGACTGCCTAAATTTCACTGTTCTCCCCGAATGAGGCTGAGCGGTATACTCGTGGGCGCGTGAAGCTTGGCGTGTGTTACGGGGGGCGACTAAGAGTGGGGGAATAAGTTCTTTTAGTTCCTTACTACATTTATCATGAAAATCATGAATTCCCACTTTGCAAATGTAGGAAAAAAAACATAACGCATTCACGATCGGCTGCAAGCCAATCGTAGGATACTCTAGATGAAATACTGAACTCCGATTTATATTTTAGTTGGAAATATATCAAAAGAATGAGGAGAGCACAAGCAATTATTACATGACTTTTTACTTACAGGTAGAAATTATTGTATAGTGGCTATTCAATTTTTTGATTTATAGTGAGTTCCATAAAGTAAGTTAGGACATTTTGCAGAATTTTTGTATGGCAACTACATGAAAGACTTATGGGACATTTTTCATATTAATAGTTTCAGCTGCGACTACTATAAAATTAATGTGTATAAGATTTCAAAGTCGTAACTTAAAGTGTTCTAGAGTTATCGTTCAATATTGGTGAACATGTTTATTAAGGACTTTTGTATGACAGCTACCCGAAGGAGTCAACAGATGGCGCTAATTAATGAACTCCGTTTTGGTTTTGGTATAAAACTAATTCCTGTAAAATTTTAAATTCCTGCTTTAATTCGTTCTGGAGTTATAGTGGATTCAGTAACATGCATACATTTTTGAAGGACTTTTCTAGGCTGGTACACGAAGGACTCATTCGATTTACATCATATTCGGAACTCTCGATTCAAACAATTTAAACCTTAAGTATGCAATATTTCAAGTTCCTAACTTGAAGCATTCGAGCAATAATTGTGAAAACGTGTTTCAAGGTGTCTTGTATGGGAGGTACCCGAAGGAGTGAAAGTATATCGCCCATTAACGAACTTAGCCTTACTTTTTCCATTTTACAAGTTGTGACAAAATTTCAACTTCCTAGGTCAACGCGTTCTTGAGTTATCGTGCTAAAGGACGGACGGACGGACGGACAGCAAACGGATTTGGGAGTTTTGGCCAAAAATAAACACAAAATAGTATATAACTTTTTTTTGTCCGAGGCTCGGTTATATGCGTTACAAACTTTTCGGGCTGGATTAAACTTATAATACTCTATATGTTCATCTAGAGTATAATTAGCCAATAAGATACCGTGTCATAGCAGTAATCGACAATGTAATATTAGTATAACTAAGACTATGTACTTATATCCTACTGACGAAGTTGAAATCAGTAGTATCATCGCAACACTAAAGTCGAACACATCGCCAGGACTTGACGGCATAACGTCAAATGACTTAAAAATATTGAGCAATATTATATCTATTCCACTTGCTGAAGCTATTAACTCACATTTATCGCTTGGTACTTTTCCAGACATACTTAAAACGACAGTTCTAACTCCAATTTTAAAGAGTGGTAATGCCAAAGACCCGGATAATTACAGACCAATTGCGATTATAAACTCATTAAGCAAAATTTTTGAAAAAATACTGAACACCAGGATTGTAAAATTTATGGAGTCGGCAGGAGGATTTGACAAACACCAATACGGTTTTCAGCAAAAAAGTAACACAACAGGAGCGGTCATAGATGTAATGCAATTTATTAATAAAGGATGAAGGATGGATGAAGCTAATTATGCTGTTGCAGTTTTCGTTGATTTGAGGAAAGCTTTTGACACAGTTGACCATGAAGTGTTACTCCGGAGCTTAGAGGAGTTAGGTATAAGAGGTAAAACCAACTCAATCATTTCAAGCTATCTTAAGGATAGAAGATATATAACAAAAAAATCTGCCAACAATCTGGGCGTAACTTTATTATTTTTCCGACAGAAGTTAGGAACGCGTTCAATTCTGAAATGCGGTGTAGGCTACTATGTGACTGAAAACCTATCAAAAAGAACAAGATCATGGAAGTGAAAATCTGATTGGTTCTGAGAGATATGGAATAATTTATAAAAAAGTACACAATCACTTTACACCCCCTTAGGGGTCAATTTTCAGAAAATCTTGAAAACACTTTCTTGGTATTCAAATGGAGAATACATAGAATAAAATTAAATTCATTACTAGGGACGAGGTAGTAGATATGTCGAAAATCGTGGGAAAATATGCATTCTATTTTCACAGATAATTTTTTTTGCCCCCCTTCTGAACGCAAATAGATATCCGTTTTTTTTATTCAAAATTATTTTTCTAGTTGATTTAGATATACACACCGAGTTTCAACATTGTAGCTTAAGCCGTTCTATATATAGGAAAAACACCTCCCACTTGTACCACAATACCCTTAGGGGTCGAATTTCAAAAAACCTTGAAAACACTTTCTAGGTATTTATACGAAGAATCCGTAGAATAAAAATGAATTCAATATTTGGAAAGACCTAGTAGATATGACGAAAATCGTGAAAATATATGCATTTTATATTTATTATATATCCAAATATTTTTTTTTGCCCCCCCTTCTAAACGCCAATGAATATTCAAATTTTTTTTTATCACAATTACTTTTCTAGTTGATTTACATATACACACCGAGTTTCAACATTGTAGCTTAAGCCGTTCCATATATAGGAAAAACACCCCCACTTGTACCACACTACCCTTAGGGGTCGAATTTCAAAAAGCCTTGAAAACGCATTCTAGGTATTCATACGAAGAATCCGTAGAATAAAAATGAATTAGGAGTAAGTTATTCTTTCCGGTGTCAGTGGAGTGAAACTCCAACACGGAGTCCCCGACTGTGGACTAACTGCTATCCCTGAGGATATGACAAATTTGGAAAGAAACTTCACTGGAGAAGCCAGTTCATCATAAGATTGTTTTGGACTAGGTCCGAAGGAGCTGTTTCGTCATCGGAGGGCATAGACTCTTCAGAAGGTGTATTCTTGCCTACTAACCGAAACACCTTGACAGCTGGTGGGATCGCTGAGGTAAATTCTATATAGCCACATCCCATTCCAAATTTATTACCGAGAAGAATTTAATGGTCAAGAAAGGCGTCCTCTACCTTAGGCTAAAGGCGTGTATTTTGAGAAGCTTTTTTCTCTTGATTTTTTCGGCTATTCTCTGGTTGTTACCATGGATATGGTCAGCGCTTCATGGCTGTGAAATTTACAATGGTTGTAACCTTGGATCTGATCTATCAAGAAACAAATCCCGTCCACCGCAACTTATTTTTTTTAACCAATATTTGTTGTTATTAGATTTTTCGTGGTAAGCTACCAATGAAGCTATTATGATTAGGAGTTAGTTATTCTTTCCGGTGTCAGTGGAGTGAAACTCCAACACGGAGTCCCCGACTGTGGACTAACCGCTATCCCTGAGGATATGACAAATTTGGAAAGAAACTTCACTGGAGAAGCCAGTTCATCATAAGATTGTTTTGGACCAGGTCCGAAGGAGCTGTTTCGTCATCGGAGGGCATAGACTCTTCAGAAGGTGTATTCTTGCCTACTAACCGAAACACCTTGACAGCTGGTGGGATCGCTGAGGTAAATTCTATATAGCCACATCCCATTCCAAATTTATTACCGAGATGAATTTAATGGTCAAATTCTTCTCGGTAATAAATTTGGAATGGGATGTGGCTATATAGAATTTACCTCAGCTATCCCACCAGCTGTCAAGGTGTTTCGGTTAGTAGGCAAGAATACACCTTCTGAAGAGTCTATCTCGCTCGACCTAAAAACTCACATTCTGCGACTATGAAACTCGACGACGGCCTACTTGTCGAGTTTGACTCGACTTTTAGTCGAGAAAAAAGCGTGAGAACTGCGTATTAGAGAGTTGATCGTATTATGAGAGCCGAACGAGTTTAAGAAATGTCAAACTCACTCGACTACTGGAAATAAAGTGACTTTCCAATTGTCGAGTTTAATCATACCAACTTTTGCTAGAGTCGAGTTCAAAAGTGAGTGAATTACTCACTCGACTCGAGTTTCGTAATAGGCCCGTAAGACTTATATCATTACAGGTTCTGAAGATATAAGCATCGGAACTTTTTCCTTTTCACCCTCCCCCACCCTCCCCCTCTACACCCACAACCCCAAAACTTTTTTCCCTACTAGGATTTAATTAGCGCTACTTCTGGTAAAAATTCTAAGCATCTATCTTAAACTGTTCTTGAGATATGAAATGTGTTTGATTTGAAAAATTCTCATCCCCTCCACTTCTATGCTCGACCTCCCACTTAAAAAATTTTACTTTGATCAATCTTTATTTGTCAACCTTTATACCCAAACCAAATTTTATTTTTCTAGATTAATTGGTTCATGAGATATCGTAATCTTAAGTTTTTCACCCCCCACTCCCATACACAACTTCCCCCACCCAAAATTTTTCTTGATTCTGTTCTCCTAGTATAACTACAAATATTTTTCAAGTTTGAATAGTGTGCTATTAACGGTTTAGGAGATATGGATTTTAGAATGTGTCTATCTCGCCTTTTTTGGGTTTCGGACGCATAACATTTCCCCCCACTCCCACACCCCTTGATCAATATTGACAATTTTTCTGCAAATGGGTCTACTATCAGAGCTCTATAGAAATTCCAAGTTTCAGCTTCCTAACATCAGGGGTTACTGAGATCTGGAAACCGAAATTTTCGGGCGAAAACACTTCCCCCTCCTTCCCCCTCACACCCCCACCCCTAAAAATTTGGTCACTTCAAGGCGCCTACCCCGTCTATTCGTTAAAAAAATTTCAATTTAATATCTCAAAGCGTTTGGCAGCTACGAGCCTCCAAACGATCTTGCGTACGGCGTACGGCGGACAGACGGACTGAAAATTTTTATTGCTTTTTTCGCGTCTACTAGTTATGAAACGTGAAAATAAAAATTTTGAGGGTAGCAAATTTTTTTTTTTAAAAAATCAATCACAATACTTAATCATTAAAATAATAAAGTAAAATGACAAGGTCTTAAGTGACAACCTGACAGTGAATATTGGAATTCGACAAGGATCAGTTCTAGGACCAACGCTATACTTGCTATATGTTCATAATTTGCAATTTGCTGGACTGAAGGGTAGATACGTTATATTCGCGGATGACACGGTACTACTATATAGTGGTAAGTCCCGCGAGTCTCTGGAAAATGCGATGAATATTGATCTTGTCAACTACGTTACCTGGATATGTGGAAACAAACTAACGATAAACATCAATAAGACAAATTATATGCTATTTAAACAAAAAGGTAAACTGGATGTAGAACTAAATTTAAAAATTAATGGACAAAATTTATCAAGAGTGACAGAAACTAAATACTTAGGACTGATAATAGATGGAAAATTGAACTGGAGTGCTCACATTTGCCAAGTACGGAAAAAGATTGCTCCTATAGTCGGCACTCTACGAAGGCTTAAAGGCCTGAGAATTGACGCAAAAAAGAAATTTTTATCGTATATATAATGTCAGTGCTAGCTTATGGTTTAATTGTGTGGTCGGAAGCGTCAAGGACTAATATTGACATTATCGCCAGACTACTTAATAAGAGCATTAAAGCTGTCTTCAACTTACCTCACCTGACTCTTTCAATAGAGTTATATAAACTTATGGGGATGTATAATATCAAGGAACTAATAGCCATTTAAAGGGCCAAATTTGTATACAATTCTATGCACGGTAACACAAAAACATTGATTACGATAATCCATAATAGTGAAATACATGACTATCCGACTAGGAGTGCATCTAATTTAAGGAATTACTACCGCCCAAGGACAAACTGCGTACGAGAGGATCTAATTTATGTAGCTGTACTCCTTTATAATGCACTTCCGGATAGAATTAAAACGGCAGAAACCATTACCAAGTTTACAACGATGCTTAAAAGCTATGTGAAAAGTAATCCTGACGTGGTTGGCATCCAGTAGAGTCTGTTGGACACTCAGCATAGCTGAGTGAACTCCAGTGGCATATGCTGGATGTATGATAACTGCTAGGACCAGCATGAGGATTGATTTTCGGCTGACTTCTTTTTCTTCAAAACTAGGTTTAATCATATTATGCTACTTCTATTATTAACCATTTGTTAATTTCATTTTATTTTTGGCACCATTTATGAATTGTCCATTAGTGCCCATTTGAATTTTTATTTTTCTTTCTTATATTATTATTTTACACTAATTTATAATTTTTATTTTGAATTAAATGCTTATACTTCCATTATACCAGCCTTGGCTGTCTGGGAGGTACTCATTAATTATGTAACACACAATCACAAATACTAATTGTATGAATTATTGTATGTAAAATGAATTAAATTAAATAAATTGAATTGAAAAAAAAAAAAATATATCGGTAGTAAATACTGAGTACTCCGACATTACGGCGATGCTCAAGGGAGTCTATAGAAGCTGAAATGGCTTCGTCTCCAATTAGTCGGAACGCAAATTTTGAACACGATTGAGCAAGGCTAAATAGGATTTAGGGGCCCCAGCCCAGATATGCGAATTGTACTCTAGACGTGGTCTGATATATGCCTTGTAGATTGTAGCTAAATCAGACGCTGAAATGTATTTCTTACACTTCCGTAGAATTCCAAGGCGTTTAGAAGCGTCAATTGCAACATCAAAGATGTGCTGGCTCCAGTTTAGGTGGTTGTTTGTAATTTGAAGCCATCAGAAAAAGAAATTTGTACGCCACCAAAGGATATACTTGGGACCGACGTCGGAACATCTCGTTTAAGGGATAGATAACAGGACTATGTTTTGGAGGCATTGAACACTAGTCTTTTTTTCTTGCCCCAGTCCAAGATGAGATTGAGGTCTGAGTTCAATGAGCCGAATAACTCAGTGCGTTACAAGGCCACCGAAGTTGGACGTGCCTCTGCAGCCGAGTCGAAATTAAAGACATTGTCTAATGTACATACTATCCTCTGCAAAACTGTGGATTGGATTGAGAGTTGACGACAGGAGGTCGTTTATAAAGATGAGAACTGAGCTCTGGGGTACACCGGAATCAATTGGAAATGAGGATGAAGTTATTCCGTCTAATACGACTCGACTTGAACGTTTGCAGAGAAAACTCTCAATCCATTTAAGAAAGGTTGAACTAAAGCCGAAGGCTTTAAGTTTTACTAAGAGACATTGGTGCCAAACTCTGTCAAACGCTTTAGCAATGTCAAGGGCTAGCACTTGACCTTCACCAAATTTGTGAATGCACGAGTTCCAGCGTTCCGTTAGGTAAACTAAAGAACGACCGGAATGGAACCCATATTGGCGATCGTGGATCAGATCTCTGTCCATTAGGTATTTGATTATTTTGCAATTGACAGCAGTTTCCATTACTTTTGCGAGCACGGATGTAATGGCTATTGGGCGGTAATTAGCGGGATCCGCTTTGCTTCCTGGAAGTCTAGAATTTCTAGCGAAACTTGCCGCCAAGAGGTTAGCTTTTTCCACAGGATCTACTACGGTTCGGTCACCATCGAGAAGAGGTGGTGTAGAAGTTTTTACAAAATTGTTATTGACCGATTTAACAAATGACCAAAAAGATCTCGAGCTCTTAGGGTTGTCGACGATCTTCTGCCGAAGATTTTGATCATATGCAAACTTAGCACGTTTTAAGATACTATTGCAGGAATTTCTTGATAATTTTAGTGCGATCTTATTTTCAGCAGTCGGGTTGTCTTTAAATATTTGGAACGTGTTCTTTTTGGCTTTTGTTGCACCAAGACAGTCCTTATTGAACCAAGAATTCCTCGACGGCCTGATTCTTTTGCGGTTGCAAGGAACAAAAAGACTCATTCCTCTAAGGATTGTCTCGGTTACTAGTTGACAGGCCAAGTCACAATTTCCGGATTCAAAGCACAGCTTCCAGTTGAAAGCAAGAAAAACTCTTCAAGGGCTCCCCTATCAGCTCTCTTGAAGTGCCAAACCTGTCTCCGAGGTGCTGTGGGAGCTGGCGATTTTAATGTCGAAATTGGAAATTGAGCACGAACCAATAAATGATCGGTCGTTCCAATTGGTGGCAAAATTGAGACGTTGTATTTGACTGGCTGATTAGTTAAAAAAAAGATCAAGAAGATTTGATGATTGACCTGCAATGTCAGGTAGACGGGTGGGATTGTCTACCAACTGTACTAATCCGTTACAGTATCCCGACCCTGCTGATCCGTATGAGTAGAATGTTTAAGCCATGCAGTGTTATGAACATTGAAATCGCCCGCGACAACGATTTCAGCGTCTGGATTTGCAGTATATATAAATTGAATAGAGTCAGACAACTTATCCAATTCAAATGTGGTATTTAATGCATTCAGTGCCGGGCTTCTGTAAACATAACAAAAGTATATGATGTGCTTTTGGGTAAGAATTTTTATCCAGCTAAAGTTGAATTCTGGATTGGAGCAAGTTCCTAAATGTGGAACTAAATGAAAAGCTGCATCATCGCGGATATATATTGTGAGACCCCGCTGACGAAAGTTGGTATAATGTAATATCCAGGTATGACATAGAATTGTTCATTACCTGGCAACACCTTGCATTCGCTAATTGCAAGAATATCCGGTCTTGAGGTTTGGGTGTGAATATACACCGAAAGATAGGCAGTGCTTAGGCCCGAATATTTATTTGGTCAATAACAAAATAAACCATCGAAATTTAAAAAATAAATAAAAGGTGGTACCGGCCAAAACGCATCGACAACAACAATCATGCACATCAAAGTACGACACAACAACAATTCAGGCACAACAAACGAACCGTGATCCGCCCGATCGTGAAGCAATAAGCAATAGGCTGTTGTTAGGTTAGGTTAGGTTGCAGTGGCGGCCAAAGGCCTCGCATAGACCCACGAGGGCCCATAGTGATACCACACAAAAACGGAGACCCAATGCACTTATGGAAGGTGCGCTAGAGTTTCTATCTGTGTTGAGAGCTCCTCGTTTAATTCAAAGGTCCCTGTGACCATAGCAAAGTTGAGCAGACTCTGCATGCTGTTAAGAGAGACTTCTTTGAGGTTTGCGAAGGTTGATGCACCTAGAGTTTTCACCCTTCTCCTAGCGAGAGCTGGGCAGTTGCACAGAAGGTGCTCTAGCGTTTCCCGTTCCCTGGGAAGTTTGCAGTTTGTAATCAGCCCCAATCTATACGCATGCGCCCCAATCAAATTATGGCCGGTAATTATGCCGACTAAAGTGGCGCATTGCGCCCTTGTTAGCGCTTACTAGAGTTTAGTTCTTTCTTTATTGAGAGTGCTCCACATTTGTTTCGTGGTTCTGGAGGTTGATGAAGCCCGCCACCTGGCTTCGGACAGGCTTACCATCTTTTTTTAGGGAGTTGTATATGACGTTAAGAGGTGGTGGTACTGAAACCGCAGTTTCTTGTTCAAGGTTAGCACCTTTTATGGCAAGATCATCCACGAGTTCATTTACTAAAAAACCACTGTGTCCTGGAACCCAACAGAGTTCCACTTTCTTATTTGAGCACAGTTCCTGTAAAGTGCGTCGACAGTTGAGTACTGCCTTGGATTTGATAGTGCAGTACTGCAAGGCCATTAAGGCCGCTTGGCTATCAGTATAGATGAAAACAGCACTATCCCTTTTCCGCGATTAGTGAGCTAATTCCGCCACCTTCTGAATCGCCAGTACCTCCGCTTGGAAAATACTGTAATTATCCGGCAGCCTGTAGCAAGAGTTTGTTGGAAGATCAAGAGTGCACGGCTGCGCCCACTCCGCCCTCCATCTTAGAACCGTCAGTATAGATATAGATCGACCCTGCAGAGTCCCCGGTTCTAACCTCCCAGAAATCTCTACTTGGTAAATTTACTGCGAACTTCCTGTCGAACCAGAGCTTAGGATCTATGAAGTCCGTAATCCCTGTAGTAGGAAGGCTGACATTGCTGTGCCCGTACGTACATGTTTTGAACTGGTTTGACTCTCTGAGTCTTAGGGCGCATTTGCATGCTGCGTATTTAGCGAACAGGTCAATTGGTGGCAGAGAAAGAAGGAGGATGTTGTTAGTACTGGTATATTTGCTGATATTTTAATTTCTAACCTTATATCAACTGATCCCGCTTTTATAGTTTATTTTGAATGTTGATGATGAATGTTTTCATGGAGGTGTGTTGGGTCGTTGGTTTTAATAATAAAAAAAATATGTCCCAACTTGTGGGCAGCTCCAATTCAACTAATAATTTATTTAACTAAACATGCTTTTTTATAGGATATATTCTTTGGTATATTAATACATAAACGTACTGTGTTTTTAGGTATATAATCCGTCTGGTACCTTATCCACACAATACATTTCGGATGCTGCTGCATTTTGTTGTTGCTTCCAGAGCATCATAAAATTTTGGGTTTAGACCCTAACGCGCTATTGCATTGTACAATTCTAGCAATGCAATTGTTGGTAATTGCAAGTGCTAGTGCTGAAATTTGTTGTTGACGATATCACAGGGTGAATGGTAGTTCTTCTTTCTTTTTCTTGCGAAAGATTTATGCGATTTGATATGTTTGCGCGATTTGATATTTTCGCGCGATTTGGAATTTGATCGCTAAATTATGTTCTGATTAATAAAAAATACCAATACTTGGGTTTTTATAATCAGGTTTTTTATTTATTGAACGTTTAATTTCTTAAATTCCTATTATGAAGATACGTCTTAACGCTATGACGTTTACAAACTGAGAGCCCTCGAGCTCACTGGAGCTTCGATATTTATACTCACCAAAATCTATTTTATTCTTATTCTAATGACTTCCAATAATCAAGGACAAGGTCTTCTTGTGTGTCCTTAAGGATGTCGAAATGTTGCGGCCATATGTTGTTTAGTGTGCATTTTACACAAAGGAAAATGTTGGTGCCTGTTTCGACTGATTCTCTAAATTTTCCTTCGCAGGTTTAAAAATAGATTTTTCCTCTGCACGTGTTCTGTGTTCCTGTTCGGAGGTATACGTAACTCGCCCCTCCTAGAGTCACTGTATAAGAACTAACACAAACATCCATTATCTTGAGTACGGACAATGTGTGTTTCATTTGAAACCAGTACATTTGAAATTTTTTTGCAGTTGTCCGATTTTTCATTTTTATCTCCACTAAAGTGGATAAACGCTGTATTTAGTTGACATTTCATGAGACATATGTATCTCGAATCCGTGAAACGTTAATCAAAATCCATCTGCTACACGTATACACACTAAAACTATGCCATTTAAGAAACCTGCGGACTTTGGAGTTCGCAGGGTTCAAGAGTACTAAAAAGGTACCAAAAGCGGTCATTGTCCGTACTCAAGATAGTGGATGTTTGTGTTAGTTCTTATACAGTGACTCTAGCCCCTCCTTAGTCTTCGACTCCTGGCGAAGTGTCTTCAGTATGATTGACTGTGGTTGACGTCGTATATACAAATATATTGAAATACCGATGATTATAAATATGATTATTCCATCGGATATATATGAAGTCCATGACGATTTGAAAGTTTCATATTTTACCATTTTGATTTCGTGATTATATTTGATATGTAGGTAGTTGATGCAGTTCTTCTAATGTTATGTTTTCCTCTTTTTTATACTGAATTTCCCTAATAATATTTGGCAAGATAATTGTTTCCTGATATTTTACATTTTCATTTGTGTAAGTTTTGTTTCTTATGGTTATTGTACAATTTTTAAACTTAACTACATTATTTCCCTTAATCCTAATTTTATGATTATTACATGTGTGCAATACATTTGTTATTTCTTAAATTTCTAGTTATTACAATATCCTTATTAATTGGTTCGACTTCTTCGTTCGAATTCTCTGACATTTTGCAATTGTTAATTTTCTCTTTAATAATATCTCTAATACATGAATCATTGTGTGGTTCTAATTTTTTAATTTCTCTGTTCTCGGTGTTTACAAAAATTTCATTCTCATGGATTATAATTTCACATTGGTTTCAAGTTTCACATTGGTTTCAAGTTCTAAGTTGTTCTTAGTTGGTATTGGAATAATGTGTGTCTGATAATATTTTAGATTTGAAAACTTTGGAATTTGAATAATAGTTAAAATGTTGTCTTCTTGATGTGCGATTGCGAGTTTAATATATTTTAAGTGTTCTGTATTTAATTCATATTTATGTATCTCATCTGACGTTAGTATGTTTCGATTTAAAATTCCAAGACGGCTTGATAGAATGATGTCTTCTATCTTTACTAACTTACGTAATATGAATCTTAGGTTTTCTTTTATAAGCTCACGTGAATTTCTTTTTTCGTTTTAAATTTGTCTTGCGGACCTTGCGTTTCGTCCTAACTGTATAATAGTTTCTCCCTATCTTTGTTACTCTGTTTCTCCTAAAGACTGGTTTTAGTTTATGACGAGGTTGAGCTCTAACGTATTCGAGGTTAATTGTTTTTTCTATGATGTTTCTATTTGCTTTCTCTAATCGTTTTGCTTGTTTTTTTATCATATCATTTTTTATGTTTATAATTTCTTCAGGTGGTATTAATCGCAAGTGTAGATCGATTGGTTTTACCCCTGTCGTTGAGTGTATACTGTTATTATAATGTCTAATTGCGGTAGGTACTAAAGCAGGAATTATGATATTTGGTTGTTTGATTCTCAGTATCCTAATATGTTCATTTAGAGTTGAGTGAAAACGTTCAATTTCGCTGTTTCCTGTATGAACATTTGGGGATGTGAAGTGGACTTCTATTTGTAATTCGTCTAAAAATTCGTTCATGTTTCGTACAAGTGTCGATTCGTTATCTGTCGTGATTTTCTAAAGGGCACCATACACTATCATTTCTGCATGTCATGCATGCATGTCATGATTGAATTTTGATTTGCCATACACGTTCATGCCAACCAGTTTTGCTTCAAAACTCGAAGTGAAATGGTCGACGTACATATAGTGGCTTGTGCTCTCCTACTCGATAAAATTTTGGACGGTACGCAAAATCGTTTGAAAGCGCGTAGCTTCCAAACCCGTTGAGATATTGACATGAAATTTTTATGGTTGGTAGATTGGATGAATCCCAACGACTGGTTTCTTTTGGAGGTGTGTATGAAAGGGGGGAGAGGGGACGGTTTTTGGCGAAAAATTTTGGTTTCTAGATCTTAAGAAAGTACTATGATAGTGGACTCATTTGCAAAAATAAAATGGTTAATAAGGGTTGAGAGGTGTATAAGTGGGGGGAAAACAATGAGTCTGAAACGCATGAAAGCCGGGATTCAAACATTTTAAAATCCATATCTAATGAACAATTTATGTCAAAAGTTTGAAACTCTATTCTTGTCCTCACGTATACTTCAAGATTAGACTAGGGATAACATTTTTAAGGGGGGTGGTAGGGTGTGAGGTTGTGGGTGGTGCGTTGGGGGTGGTGAAATACTTTGGATTACAATATCTTTCGAACCAATTACACCAGGAAGAGAAAATTTAGTTTCTGTATATGGGATCACAAGAGGAGTCTACTGAAAGTACAATTTTAAAGGGGACGAGAGGGTGAGCGCTTTAGTGTTTGAGACAGCAATTTTTCAAAAAATGTAATTTTTATATCACTGAAACCGTATTAGATATGATCTTGAAAACTTTACAGGAGTTGCGGTGAGGAGGCATTTTTGGGGGTGGTGTTGAAAGGGGGTAGAAAGGAAAATATTCTGATTTTTATTTCCCGAAAACCGTAATGAATAGAAGGCTAACAATTTAGTATCATTATAGAGTTCAATAGGGGTAGCACGATACGGCGGTGAGGGGTGGTTTATATCTCAGAAGCGGTTTATGCCAGTAAGTTGAACACATATGTATGTAGATGCAATACTAGAGTAATTAAACCAAAAAAAGCTTAGATTTTGTTTATGTTCAGAGATTGAGTAAGAAAAATGTATGTATTTTCACGAACATCTTTAAAACTTTTAGATATATCGAGCTATTTTACTTTTGCGGGTTCTACATATGTACATATGTATATGCTCCTAAAAATATTCTTCTAAATTTTTCGATATATAGCCCCTAACGGGATATAATGCGGTTGTGTACATATTCACGAATTCCTATATATTTCTAAACCAGGAAGCTTTAATGAACGGTATTTTTTAGGTTGTCAGTTGCAAAGTAACCTACATCGATTCAAAACACGCAACGCGTCCCGAACTTCTACCGAAAAAATAATAAAGTTGCGCCCAAACGGTTGGCACATTTTTTGTCTGCGTCGATCCACCCGTACCTGACTAGGTGCCGACATGGCGGGGTTTTATGGCAAGTGAAAACCAAGGTGCGAAACTTCGTAGTTCTAGTGCAATAACACGATCATGAAATTCAAAGAATTCTATAAAATCGCAAATTTTATTAAGAAATAAGACTCGATTACTAAATTTCTAGAAGAAAACCAGAAATTGAGAGTAATTTAGCCTTATGAAGATTCACCCAACGCACATGGCAATAAGATATTTGTTTTCCGTTAGAATACGGAACAAAAATCAAAGAAAATATTTTTCTGCCTTCAATGAGCCGAATTTTACGACTGTCCTACCTCTGTGAACTTAGCACCCCACTTTAACCAAATTGAATAAAAAAATTGTTTTCGGGTGGAGCTTTGTTTGTACTTGATTGTACCGAAAAAAATTTCGTTTGTACCTCCAAGGGTACGGAGAAAAAATGCTCCGTGTGAACTTAGCACCCGACTTGCACCAAATTAACTGAAATTTTTTATTCAGATAGTACCCCAACTAAAAATGATTGTACCGAAAATGATTTTTTTTTTTTTTTCAATAAAAAAAAAAATAATTAAAAAATTTTTTTACGAAAAAAAAAGTACGGCAAACTATTGTAAATTGGTTCTATTTGATTGTACCTTCAATCGATTTTAAAATACTTTAAAATTTACATCAAAAACTAGCTATCTAAACCAACCAATCCTTCACACAAAGAGTAAAATAATTAAAACGACAACACTTTATAAATCGATGACCGGAGTATGATCAATTTTCAAAATTCGAAAAACCAAAGATGCTTACATATGCTATAGAAACCGTTATTGATTGTACCTCCAAGAAATTTTAAGAAATATTAATTTTTCGGTCGAAACATAACAATATAAATCATCCAATTATTCACCCTCAGAGAAAAATAATTCGAAAGACGATCCTTCGACAACACATTATAAATCGATGAGGGATATCATTATTTAAAAACTGTAATATTTTCAGAATAATAATCCGAAATTGGAACATAAAATTTTTGGTTTTTCACCTTTTTACCTTTGAATGAATTCCATTTGACTTTCTAAAGGAGTAATTCCTGAGTTTCAAGAATGAAATGTGTACCTACGGACCGTGTCTATTTATTTAATTAGACCCTTTTTTAAACAAGGTATTGTTCATTTCTTAAATATAAGTTTCTGTGAATGGAAATGTCGGATCTTAAAATCGAATCCTATGCAGAAAATATATACCTCTTTCAAGAAAGTTTAAGGGCCCACATTTTAGACGGTACCTGAATGGAATACGTTTTTGTTATTTCATCCCGACTACACTTGCTTTTTTGGGGGTCAAAAAGTTGCAGTGTAAATTTTGATATTTCGCAAGAAATAAGGCTGAAGTGAAATTGCAGCCTAACTCTTTAAGCATAGGGGTTTACTTTTCGTTTGCATAAAATATGATTCAAGTTTCATACAAATATGAATGATTTTTCTCTGAGGGCTAATTATTGGCTTCGACAACACATTATAATTCGATAAGCAGAGTACATGCCACTTTCAAATTCGAAAAACCAAAGATGCGAATATATGCTATAGACAGGGACTGTCCGTGCCCCCTCGGCGCCCTGGTTCGAATTTTTTAAAAGCGCCCCTAATTATTAATTTGAAAAATTCATATAAATCCAAAATTCAAAAATGTTTGTTTATTGTTTATTATTCAAATTTTCACCATGTTGCTGATAAAGTAGATTAAATAATAAGCTCATTTCACGAGAATTGCTTTTTTCTTGCTTTCGAAGCCACCAATTTATCAATGATGTCATCATGTGGGATTGCCTTTGCCAAATCTTTCTCAATTGAAATAATTGCTAACTCATTAAGGGGCTATGCCACTCTAGAGTTTTGGGGGAATCGATTTTTTTTTTTATTTTAAATGGTCCCCTAGAACCTCAAAAATGCTGTATCAAAAGATTATGACCAATAAAAGTCCCGAACAACTCGGCTTTCGAATTTTAGTATAAAGCATATTGCAAAATTACTCATGATTTTTTACATACTCAAAACTTCAAACGCGTTTATCTCGAAACTACATTTTTCAAGCTGGCCGGAAACATAACTCAGACAATTTTCAATCGATTCACTTGTAATTTTTAATATATCTTTAAAACTATATTGTCCATCAGAGTACGTAGAATTTGTTTTTTTTATATTGCATAGTTCATTGTTATTAACAATTTTCTGACGATTTTTTAGGCAAATTTCACACTTTTCACTTTAGAAGTGCGCCATTTGGCTAAAAATCAAAATATCGAAAAAAAAACCCTACGTACTCCTGTGGCTGATGTTATATGTAATCGAAATAAATTTATTTGCTTTTCATAATTCAAAAAGTACAGGCACTAGGTGTCCAGCCATGGACCCTTGAAAAACGGAGACGTCATCGCAAAAACGCTACACAGCCACCATTTTGAATTTAATCTCTTAAAAAAAATTACTGTACAAAGTCAATAATATGTGTTATAAATATTTATTTTTGTAATATCGATTTATTTTGTAGTTTTTCTGAAAAAAAATTCCGCCTCTAGCCTCTAGGGTGGCATAACCCCTTAAGTCGCTCCTCATTCATCCTGTTCCGAACGCAGTTTTTGATTATTTTAAGCTTTGAAAATGCTGGCTCACCACTTGCAACAGAAACCGGAACTGTGAGTGAAATTCGCATAGCAATGACAAAATTGGGAACCACATTTTCCATGCCAAATTTTTGAATGGTATTTAGTACATCAATTATGTGAACGGATTTTTCATTTTTCATCAATGACGAAACTACAATCAGTTCAGAATGCAATTCCTCGCTATCAATATAAATATCGAAAGCGAAACATTTCATGACAAACAATTTGAACGATTTAGCTATTTAGATTCAATTTCATTTGATTGAAAAAAATTTACATTCCAAAAATCGTGTAATAGGTTGCGATCTTTCAAGTGCAGCAGCATCTTTTTGACCTTTTCTCTTTCTATTCTGTGCTCCAGAAAGTTTTTCATAGTGAAACTCATTTCAAATGAAATGTTAAATACTTAATATGAGAACTAAAACTTTTTATTTGTAAGATGTTTTCTCATGCAAAACAGTAAACTCAATGATTGTGTCATAAAAATACTGACCACAAACACACATTAGCGCGCATGCGCATATGGAAAAGGCACATTCGCGTTAGTGCGCGCATGTAATCGAGATGTGCGTACATACGCCCTTTCCACATGCGCGTTAATGTATATCCACCCCTATGATAAAATTTACTGTTACCGTTGTCTACATTTTTTTTGGTTGCGCGAGCATTGACGAACAATGTGTACGATATTTTTATTGTTGTCTTCACTCTCTTCATACCTACCTATGGCGCCCCTGGAGCCTTGGCGCCCTGGTTCGGCTGCTCCACGGAACCGCCCTAGGACAGCCACTGGCTATAGATACCGCAATTGATTGTACCTCCAAGAAATTTTAAGAAATATGAATTTTTCCGCCAAAAAATAACAATCTAAATCATCCAATAATTCACACTCAGAGGAAAATAATTCGAAAGACGATCCTCCGACAACAATTTGTGAATCGATGGCCGGACTATAGGTCGATTTTCAAAATTCGAAAAACCAAAGATGCAAATATATGCTATAGATACCGCAATTGATTGTACCTCCAAGAAATTTTAAGAAATATTAATTTTTCCATCAAAACATAATAATCTAAATCAGCCAATAAATCACACTCAGAGGAAAATAATTCGAAAGACGATCCTCCGACAACAATTTGTGAATCGATGGCCGGACTATAGGTCGATTTTCAAAATTCGAAAAACCAAAGATGCAAATATATGTTATAGATACCGCAATTGATTGTACCTCCAAGAAATTTTAAGAAATATTAATTTTTCCGCCAAAAAATAACAATCTATATCATCCAATAATTCACACTCAGTGGAAAATAATTCGAAAGACGATCCTCCGACAACAATTTGTGAATCGATGGCCGGACTATAGGTCGATTTTCAAAATTCGAAAAACCAAAGATGCAAATATATGCTATAGATACCGCAATTGATTGTACCTCCAAGAAATTTTAAGAAATATGAATTTTTCCGCCAAAAAATAACAATCTAAATCATCCAATAATTCACACTCAGAGGAAAATAATTCGAAAGACGATCCTCCGACAACAATTTGTGAATCGATGGCCGGACTATAGGTCAATTTTCAAAATTCGAAAAACCAAAGATGCAAATATATGCTATAGATACCGCAATTGATTGTACCTCCACGAAATTTTAAGAAATATTAATTTTTCCGCCAAAAAATAACAATCTAAATCATCCAATAATTCACACTCAGAGGAAAATAATTCGAAAGACGATCTTCCGACAACAATTTGTGAATCGATGGCCGGACTATAGGTCGATTTTCAAAATTCGAAAAACCAAAGATGCAAATATATGCTATAGATACCGCAATTGATTGTACCTCCAAGAAATTTTAAGAAATATTAATTTTTCCATCAAAACATAATAATCTAAATCAGCCAATAATTCACACTCAGAGGAAAATAATTCGAAAGACGATCCTCCGACAACAATTTCTGAATCGATGGCCGGACTATAGGTCGATTTTCAAAATTCGAAAAACCAAAGATGCAAATATATGTTATAGATACCGCAATTGATTGTACCTCCAAGAAATTTTAAGAAATATGAATTTTTCCGCCAAAAAATAACAATCTAAATCATCCAATAATTCACACTCAGTGGAAAATAATTCGAAAGACGATCCTCCGACAACAATTTGTGAATCGATGGCCGGACTATAGGTCGATTTTCAAAATTCGAAAAACCAAAGATGCAAGTATATATGCTATAGATACCGCAATTGATTGTACCTCCAAGAAATTTTAGGAAATATTAAATTTTCCATCAAAAAATATCAATCTAAATCAGCCAATAATTCACACTCAGAGGAAAATAGTTCGAAAGACGATCCTTCGACAACACATTATTAATCGATAAGCGGAGTACATGCGATTTCAAAATTCGAAAAACCAAATATGCAAATATATGCTATAGATACCGCAATTGATTGTACCTCCAAGAAATTTTAAGAAATATGAATTTTTCCGCCAAAAAATAACAATCTAAATCATCCAATAATTCACACTCAGTGGAAAATAATTCGAAAGACGATCCTCCGACAACAATTTGTGAATCGATGGCCGGACTATAGGCCGATTTTCAAAATTCGAAAAACCAAAGATGCAAATATATGCTATAGATACCGCAATTGGTTGTACCTTCAAGAAATTTTAGGAAATAATAATTTTTCCGTCAAAACATAACAATATAAATCAGCCAATAATTCACCCTCAGAGGAAAATAATTCGAAAGACGATCCTTCGACAACACATTATAAATCAATAAGCGGAGTATAGACCGATTTTTAAAAATCTTTGTTCTGTATACGAAATGCCAGTAATGCCAATAATAGCAGTTGGAATATTTTGTGGTGAAGGTAAACGACAATTTAAACCATTTTTGCAACCTTTTGTGGCAGAAATGTCATCACTTTTAAGGAATAGTCTGTATGTTAATAACAAAAAATACTCAATCGTGATTATTACAAGAGCATTCTAATCAATTTGTATTTTTACCTTTAATTCATACGGCTTGACTTACTTTCAACAAAACTGATTTGATTATTATAATAATAAAATATTTGAAATACACTTAACATTACATGAACAAAATAACTTTTGATTAGGAGTTAGTTATTCTTTCCGGTGTCAGTGGAGTGAAACTCCAACATGGAGTCCCCGACTGTGGACTAACCGCTATCCCTGAGGATATGACAAATTTGGAAAGAAACTTCACTGGAGAAGCCAGTTCATCATATGATCTGCTATCCTCAGGGATAGCGGTTAGTCCACAGTCGGGGACTCCGTGTTGGAGTTTCACTCCACTGACACCGGAAAGAATAACTAACTCCTAATCATAATAGCTTCTTTGGTAGCTTACCACGAAAAATCTAATAACAACAAAATAACTTTTCATTAAATTAATATGAAAAAGTAAACAAAGTTTTCATTTATTAAATTCTCAAAATGAACCCAATTTAAAAATTAATAAGTTTTGTTAAGGTCCATCACGTATTTTATTTCTTCTAACACATCGTTTATTATAGTTCCATTTTGATTTTTCCTGCAATAATGTTTATACCTATTAATAAAAATATGAATTTAAATATATAATTATGTGTATTTTAATTAGTTTACCTTTTCCTCTGAAGTTTTTGCCTTGTATGTTTAAGAATCTTATCCTTTAAAAATTCTTAATTTCTTAAAATTTCCTAAAATTTCTTGGAGGTACAATCAATTGCGGTATCTATAGCATATATTTGTATCTTTGGTTTTTCGAATTTTGAAAATCGACCTATAGTCCGGCCATCGATTCACAAATTGTTGTCGGAAGATCGTCTTTCGAATTATTTTCCTCTGAGTGTGAATTATTGGCTGATTTAGATTGTTATTTTTTGATGGAAAAATTAATATTTCTTAAAATTTCTTGGAGGTACAATCAATTGCGGTATCTATAGCATATATTTGCATCTTTGGTTTTTCGAATTTTGAAAATCGACCTATAGTCCGGCCATCGATTCACAAATTGTTGTCGGAGGATCGTCTTTCGAATTATTTTCCTCTGAGTGTGAATTATTGGATGATTTAGATTGTTATTTTTTGGCGGAAAAATTCATATTTCTTAAAATTTCTTGGAGGTACAATCAATTGCGGTATCTATAGCATATAATTGCATCTTTGGTTTTTCGAATTTTGAAATCGCATGGACTCCGCTTATCGATTAATAATGTGTTGTCGAAGGATCGTCTTTCGAATTATTTTCCTCTGAGTGTGAAATATTGGATGATTTAGATTATTATGTTTTGATGGAAAAATTAATATTTCTTAAAATTTCTTGGAGGTACAATCAATTGCGGTATCTATAGCATATATTTGCATATTTGGTTTTTCGAATTTTGAAATCGCATGTACTCCGCTTATCGATTAGTCATGTGTTGTCGAAGGATCGTCTTTCGAATTATTTTCCTCTGAGTGTGAAATATTAGCTGATTTAGATTGTTATTTTATGATGGAAAAATTAATATTTCTTAAAATTTCTTGGAGGTACAATCAATTGCGGTATCTATAGCATATATATTTGCATCTTTGGTTTTTCGAGTTTTGAAAATCGACCTATAGTCCGGCCATCGATTCACAAATTGTTGTCGGAGGATCGTCTTTCGAATTATTTTCCACTGAGTGTGAATTATTGGATGATTTAGATTGTTATTTTTTGGCGGAAAAATTCATATTTCTTAAAATTTCTTGGAGGTACAATCAATTGCGGTATCTATAGCATATATTTGCATCTTTGGTTTTTCGAATTTTGAAAATCGACCTATAGTTCGGCTATCGATTCACAAATTGTTGTCGGAGGATCGTCTTTCGAATTATTTTCCTCTGAGGGTGAATTATTGGCTGATTTAGAATGTTATTTTTTGGCGGAAAAATTAATATTTCTTAAAATTTCTTGGAGCTACAATCAATTGCGGTATCTTTAGCATATATTTGAATCTTTGGTTTTTCGAATTTTGAAAATCGACCTATAGTCCGGCCATCGATTCACAAATTGTTGTCGGAGGATCGTCTTTCGAATTATTTTCCTCTGAGTGTGAATTATTGGATGATTTAGATTGTTATTTTTTGGCGGAAAAATTAATATTTCTTAAAATTTCTTGGAGGTACAATCAATTGCGGTATCTATATCATATATTTGCATCTTTGATTTTTCGAATTTTGAAAATCGACCTATAGTCCGGCCATCGATTCAGAAATTGTTGTCGGAGGATCGTCTTTCGAATTATTTTCCTCTGAGGGTGAATTATTGGCTGATTTAGATTATTATGTTTTGATGAAAAAATTAATATTTCTTAAAATTTCTTGGAGGTACAATCAATTGCGGTATCTATAGCATATATTTGCGTCTTTGGTTTTTCGAATTTTGAAAATCGACCTGTAGTCCGGTCATCGATTCACAAATTGTTGTCGGAGGATCGTCTTTCGAATTATTTTCCTCTGAGGGTGAATTATTGGCTGATTTAGATTATTATGTTTTGATGGAAAAATTAATATTTCTTAAAATTTCTTGGAGGTACAATCAATTGCGGTATCTATAGCATATATTTGCATCTTTGGTTTTTCGAATTTGAAAGTGGCATGTACTCTGCTTATTGATTTATAATGTGTTGTCGAAGCCAATAATTAACCCTCAGAGAAAAGTCATTCATATTTGTATGAAATTTGAATCATATTTTATGCAAACGAAAAGTAAACTATGCTTAAAGAGTTAGGCTGCAATTTCACTTCAGCCTAATTTCTTGCGAAATATCAAAATTTACACTGCAACTTTTTGACCCCCAATAAAGCAAGTGTAGTCAGGACAAAATAACAAAAACGTATTCCATTCAGGTACCGTCTAAAATGTGGGCCCTTAAACTTTCTTGAAAGCGGTATATATATTCTGCATAGGATTCGATTTTAAGATCCGACATTTCCATTCACAGAAACTTATATTTAAGAAATGAACAATACCTTGTTTAAAAAAGGGTCTAATTAAATAAATAGACACGGTCCGTAGGTACACATTTCATTCTTGAAACTCAGGAATTACTCCTTTAGAAAGTCAAATGGAATTCATTCAAAGGTAAAAAGGTGGAAAACCAAAAATTTTATGTTCCAATTTCGGATTATTATTCTGAAAATATTACAGTTTTTAAATAATGATATCCCTCATCGATTTATAATGTGTTGTCGAAGGATCGTCTTTCGAATTATTTTTCTCTGAGGGTGAATAATTGGCTGATTTAGATTGTTATTTTTTGATGGAAAAATTCATATTTCCTAAAATTTCTTGGAGGTACAATCAATTACGGTATCTATAGCATATGTTTGCATCTTTGGTTTTTCGAATTTTGAAATCGCATGTACTCCGCTTATCGATTAATAATGTGTTGTCGAAGGATCGTCTTTCGAATTATTTTTCCCTGAGTGTGAATTATTGGCTGATTTAGATTGTTATTTTTTGATGGAAAAATAAATATTTCTTAAAATTTCTTGGAGGTACAATCAATAACGGTTTCTATAGCATATGGAAGCATCTTTGGTTTTTCGAATTTTGAAAATTGATCATACTCCGGTCATCGATTTATAAAGTGTTGTCGTTTTAATTATTTTACTCTTTGTGTGAAGGATTGGTTGGTTTAGATAGCTAGTTTTTGATGTAAATTTTAAAGCATTTTAAAATCGATTGAAGGTACAATCAAATAGAACCAATTTACAATAGTTTGCCGTACTTTTTTTTTTTTGTAAAAAATTTTTTTTTTTATTGAAAAAAAAAAAAAAAAAAATCATTTTCGGTACAATCATTTTTAGACGGGGTACTATCTGAATAAAAAATTTCAGTTAACGAAATTTTTTTCGGTACAATCAAGTACAAACAAAGCTCCACCCGAAAACAATTTTTTTATTCAATTTGGTTAAAGTGGGGTGCTAAGTTCACAGAGGTGACTGTCCTTATATCTTTGTAGCCTGCTGATAAAGAAATTTGTTCTAAATCGGGTTAAAGTTTAAACAATATATTTAATCTTTAATTTGAATAATACAAGGATATGGGTAATAAAACGAATTTGGGGAATGAAAAGTAAGGACACAACAAATACTATAAGCCGGACATCAAAGGATTTTTTGTCTCATTCAATCTACCCGTACCTGACTAGGCACCGACATGGCGAGGTTTTATGACAAGTAAACCTTCGTAGCGCTAGTGCAAAAATACGATCATGAAAATCAAAGAATTCTGTAACCATAAAAACGTACCTATGTACATATGTTTCATTCAAAATTAAAATTTCGATTGCTTAATTGCCAGGAACAATTCTAAAAATTGTGCGTAATTTACCAATCATATCAGTGCGCTAGCCCTATGAAAATTCACGCAACGCACCTGGTAATAAGATATTTCTTTACCGTCAGGATACGACACCAGAATCAAATCGCCTTCAATGAACCGTCATCCGCATTCGAAAAATGTAAAATTGGAATGACGATCGCCATAGACCATCATCCATTTCGTCATGCGCGTTGGCTCCGCCCACAAAAATCAAAATTTTTTGATTTTCATCATGCTACATGACTGTCGGCATGAAATGCCATCATGCAGCCCCATACACGAGAGATTTTCGAGAAAAATTCAAATATTCGTGCACGCATGACATACAAAAATGATAGTGTATGGTGCCCTTAAAGCCAGAAACACATGTGCATATATCTGCATGCAGCGCGGCAAAACTGATTTAGAACGCTTGAGTTTAAATGCGACGAAACACACGCTTATTCTGCATGCAGCGGAGCGCTGCAAGATGTCTCTACTTCTACTTTTGCGGTGCAGTGGCAGCATTATCACAACTTGAGGCTGAAATTTACCAACACAGAAACATAAAAAAGCGGTTCGACAGTTAATGTATAGTTGTAATTTTGTACTTGTGGAGTGGAGGATTAATGGAGGAGCGTTTCATCGAACTAAGAACAAATAACAAATTTTTTTTCGATAATACCAGTCGAAATTACAAAATATAAGATGATTTTTCCTTTATTATTTTAATAATTTTCCTTTATTATTTTAATAATTAAGTATTGTGATTGATTTTTAAAAAAAAAAAATTTGCTACCCTCAAAATTTTTATTTTCACGTTTCATAGCTAGTAGACGCGAAAAAAGCAATAAAAATTTTCAGTCCGTCTGTCCGCCGTACGCAAGATCGTTTGGAGGCTCGTAGCTGCCAAACGCTTTGAGATATTAAATTGAAATTTTTTTAACGAATAGACGGGGTAGGCGCCTTGAAGTGACCAAATTTTTAGGGGTGGGGGTGTGAGGGGGAGGAGGGGGAAGTGTTTAAGACCGAAAATTTTGGTTTCCAGATCTCAATAACCCCTAATGTTAGGAAGCTGAAACTTTTGCAGAAAAATTGTCAATATTGATCAAGGGGTGTGGGAGTGGGGGGAAATGTTATGCGTCCGAAACCCAAAAATGGCGAGATAGACACATTCTAAAATCCATATCTCCTAAACCGTTAATGGCACACTATTCAAACTTAAGAAATATTTGTAGTTATACTAGGAGAACAGAATCAAGAAAAATTTTGGGTGGGGGAAGTTGTGTATGGGGGTGGGGGGTGAAAAACTTAAGATTACGATATCTCATGAACCAATTGCTCTAGAAAAATAAAATTCGGTTTGGGTATAAAGGTTGACAAATAAAGATTGATCAAAGTAAAATTTTTTAAGTGGGAGGTGGAGCATAGAAGTGGAGGGGATGAGAATTTTTCAAATCAAACACATTTCATATCTCAAGAACAGTTTAAGATAGATGCTTAGAAATTTTACCAGAAGTAGCGCTACTTAAACTCTAGTAGGGAAAAAAGTTTTGGGGTTGTGGGTGTAGAGGGGGAGGGTGGGGGAGGGTGAAAAGGAAAAAGTTTCGATGCTTATATCTTGAGAACCTGTAATGATATAAGCCTTAAACTTGGTATTTAGATAGAGCTATAGTAGCGAAATGTTGGAAAAATATAATTTTTTTTAGGGTTAGTATGCTACGGGGGTGGGGGGTGTTTTTCCTAACTATTAAACGGTTCATGCTAGAAAGTTGAAACTCGGTGTGTATATGTAAATCAACTAGAAAAGTAATTGTGATAAGAAAAAATTTGAATATTCATTGGCGTTTAGAAAGGGGGGCAAAAAAAATTATTTGTAAATATAATAAAAATAAAATGCATATATTTTCACGATTTTCGTCATATCTACTAGGTCTTTCCAAATATTGAATTCATTTTTATTCTACGGATTCTTCGTATAAATACCTAGAAAGTGTTTTCAATGTTTTTTGAAATTCGACCCCTAAGGGTAGTGTTGTACAAGTGGGAGGTGTTTTTCCTATATATAGAACGGCTTAAGCTACAATGTTGAAACTCGGTGTGTATATCTAAATCAACTAGAAAAATAATTTTGAATAAAAAAAACGAATATCTATTTGCGTTCAGAAGGGGGGCAAAAAAAATTATCTGTGAAAATAGAATGCATATTTTCCCACGACTTTCGATATATCTACTACCTCGTCCCAAGTAATGAATTTAATTTTATTCTATGTATTCTCCATATGAATACCAAGAAAGTGATTTCAAGATTTTCTGAAAATTGACCCCTAAGGGGGTGTAAAGTGATTGTGTACTTTTTCATAAACTATTCCATATCTCTCAGATCCAATCAGATTTTCACTTCCATGATCTTGTTCTTTTTGATAGGTTTTCAGTCACATAGTAGCCTACACCGCATTTCAGAATTGAACGCGTTCCTAACTTCTGCCGGAAAAATAATAAAGTTACGCGCAGATTGTTGGCAGATTTTTTGTTAATTAAAACAAATTCAAACTGAAACTCATAACTGGCTATAGGGAAATGCTGTGATTTGGGACAAATCCAATCTAAAGATCTGTCAAAAAATTCTGCACATCTGTTTCACATGCAGAGATGCCTGTATTGCTGCGTGCATATATTCTGCACATGTATTTCAGGCTTAAAGCGATCCGTTATTTGAAATATAATGTTCTAAAGCTGCTTTGATATCCACCCAATTTCTACTCTTAATTGGATATGCTTGTGCATGTTTTGAAAAGCGATCGAGGATGGTTAAATGTGCTTGGTTACGTTCTATAAACCATATGTCGAGACTTAATTCTTCATGTGGTCCATTAGGTGTTGGCTTGGCTTCCTGTTTATATTTAATAGGGTTTCTCTCATATTTTGCTTTGTCGCAGATTTTACAATGGTTTATTATTCTGTTTATTTTTTCTTTCAAATTAGGATAATAATATTTTGTTTTCAATTCGTTATATACTTCGGTTTTTCCTCTGTGATTATTCTTATGGTGTTCGTCCGTAATGTATGCAGATATTTCCTCATCGTTTGCATCGTACAAAATAAGGTTGCACTTTAACAGTTTATTTTGTGCAATTGGGTTTATGAGTTTTGTTACTTCTTTTTGGAAATCTAAATACATTTGTGGGTCAGTTACATAGATTCCTATAATTCCATTATTTGGGATATGATTTTTTAGGATGTATTGATATGATTTGTTATCGGGAGTACTAAATATAAATTCTTTTCGAACTTTCTTGTTTGCGAGTTTAATGACTTTGGTTTGATTCGTTCGACCTTTCTTTATTACGATTTGAGTTCGAAATATGTTCAGAGATGATTCTGATACGGGGATGTACACAGAATTATCTTGGGATGAGCTATGTGTGTTAGCACCGTCCGATTCAATTTCGATGGTATTTCTTTCTCCATCAATTGTATTTGCATTAATGTTTGTTCTACTTAATGCGTCTGCTACTAAGTTGGGCTTTACCTTCTATGTATTCTATTGAATAATCATACTCTTCCAAAGCTCAGTTCCATCTTACTAGTTTAGAGTTAGGCTCTTTTAAATTATGAAGCCATTTTAATGGTCTGTGATCCGTGAAGATATCAAATTTAACTCCGTAAAGGTAGGGTCTGAAATATTTACACGCCCAAACTATCGCTAACAATTCTTTTTCAATAGTGCTGTAATTGGTCTCATGGATATTTAACGTTCTGGATGCAAAACAAATAGGATGACAGTCTTGTTGAAGGACTGCTCCTATCGCGAATTGAGAAGCGTCAGTAGTTAATTTTGTGTTCTTACTTTCGGGATGTTCAAATTAAAATCGGAATACTTTATTGACATGCGTTTCTTTATTCTTTTCTACACACAAGTTACAGGTGACAAGTGACTTTACTTTTAATGACAGACACTTCAGAGTGAAGTTGTCTCTTTTACTTTTACAGCTTAATGCTGTTTCCAAATGCAAACATGATACTCTTCCCTCTATGCAAAATTCCGACAAATAAAATTTACGGAGAGTATCTCTTAGGAGGCTGACGATTTCTTGTCGACCGACGCGGAGAGCCTTGTTGTTGATGTAATGGTTGCGCCGTTATTTCTATTTGCTGTCGTCCCGCCGATGCAAGGCCGTATCCAGGGGGGGTCCGACAGGGTCCGGACCCCCCCCCCCCCCCCCCCGAAATTCTCAAAGATTTCAAAGTACCTCCCAAGAATCACGTTTTTTTTTGTTAATTGTATTGAGAAACACCCAATATATATGTAATAATTATATGAAGACTATAATGCATCATTCATTCTCCATGTACACTTACATGTCCTACAATTGCAATTGAAATCGGCCAAGTTCATTTGCTGTTTTTATTATTGTCAAAAAAGACAAAATTTTGGGATTAAACTGCTAAACTAAAACCATAAATTAAATAATAAATGCATAGTAATAAAAATACTGGTATGTAAATATGTATGTACTTATTTGTTGTTGAGTTTGCTTGTTGTAGGGATCCGTAGATAAAAAAGGCGTGTTATGAACTTACATGGTTCTTTAATTTATTGTAACATGTACGCTTAGTGTGCGTATACTGGGTACTATTCAGAGTGTCCGGTACATGGAAATATTTTAAGGAGTAATTTCTTGTTGTATTTTGTGAAAAAACATGTTCTACAAAATGGGTCAGTTTTCAATATCCGCGGAGATAGGGATGGTAAAGAAGAGTCTTTCGGACATGTGCGCTCCTCATAAAAACTATTATATCTTGAAAACTAGTAATCACAATTTGACATGTTGTAAAGCACAAACCAATGAAGCAAAGGTCGAACTCTTAGCAGATAAATTTATATCGGCACACAAGTTAACCGAAAGCTATAGCGATCCTCAAACAACTACCTTGGTTGATAACGCTGTTCGTAAATTTGACATGCTACCATCGCCTCCAGCAAATAATCTATTGTGCAAGCCCAAAGAAATAAAGTTAATCATAAGAAGGCTGAAAAATAGGAAAAGTCCTGGAAAAGATAAAGTCCCCAACATTCTTCTCAAAAACCTACCTAAAAAGGCAATTGTCTATCTGAATGCCATCTTTAACTCCTGTTTACAGCTTGGGTATTTCCCCAACAAGTGGAAGGTAGCGGAAATAGTTCCACTCCCAAAGCCTGGTAAAGATTCTTCAGACCCAAATAATTACCGACCAATAAGCCTGCTACCATCAATTGGAAAGATCTTTGAAAAAATTTTAATCACTCGCTTACAACACCATATCCACGAAAATAGTATAATACCAAACTATCAGTTCGGTTTTCGACAAGGGCACTCTACTAGCCACCAGTTACTACGAGTTACCAACTACATTAAAAATACAATGAATGATAAAAAATCAGCTGCGTTGGTTACCCTAGATGTGGAAAAAGCGTTCGACTCGGTATGGCACAATGGTTTATTATACAAACTAATTCAATTGTCCTTTCCTCCTCCAATTATCAAAATAATAAAATCATTTCTACTTGAGAGATCATTTCAAATCCGGATCCATTCAACTCTCTCAACCAGTCGTAATATTCCGGCGGGCGTTCCCCAGGGCTCATCCTTGAGCCCAATACTGTACAATATATTTACCTCAGACTTACCGGAAAATTCACAGTGTGAACTGGCAACCTTTGCAGATGATATAGCGATTCTTACCATGAGTCATGATCCCAACGAGATCATAAACAACATCCAGCAGCAATTAGATGCTATCGAAGATTACTTCTTTAGATGGAAAATTAAAATCAACAGATCGAAAACTAATGCCACATTCTTTACTAGAAGACGGGCTCATAGATATCTACCTAATCCCACTATTAATATTTTAGGACAGAGCATCCCATGGTCTCAAAACATAAAATATCTTGGGGTCTACTTAGACAAGAGACTTACATTCCAATTCCATACTACGGAGGCCTGTTCGAAAACTATTAAAAGTATTAGAATTCTCTATCCACTCATAAATAGAAAATCCCAGCTTTCAAATGAAAATAAATTACTCATATACAAATCCGTAATGCTTCCTATCCTCGTCTACGCAGCGCCAGTCTGGAACTGCTGTGCGACTGTACACAAGAAGAGGATGCAAATCATACAAAACAAGTGTCTTAAGATCATTTTGAATAAACCATGGCATTTCGCTACACAAGAACTTCACGCATTGACTAATTTACCGCGAATAATCGAGTTTATTGATCAGCAGACTGCAAAATTTATAACTAACTGCGAAAGCTCAGAAAACCCCCTAATTCGGTCTATCTTTCCTGATCACCATCATTGATAGCTTTTAAAAGTAGTTTAAGGTTAGGTTAATTTAGGTTAATTTAGTTTTAAGTTAAATATAAGGTTTTTCACTCCGTTTTCCTTGAGTCGTAAGATTATATAATGAGAATAAAAGAACTAAAGCTACACCCGTAATATTAATATTGAAGTTGTAAAGACCATAAAGTAGTCTGATCACTGTTGAATTTAAACTAGATTATAAGCTAAACACATGTTCAAAATTTGGAAATAAAAAATCAATCAATCAATCAATCAATCAATTTGACATGTTATAGCTACTTCAGAAAATCGAATTTAGTGTGTAAAAAAATGTTCGAAATGCTCGAAAGTAGAGCTTAAACATTCTTCAATGTCAATCCATATCTCCACAGTTAGTGTCATGAAATTGAAACTTAAAGACAGACTGTAGATATACTAGGAGACTAGAAATAAAGTATTGAGTGGGAAGAGCAGCATCCAGGGGTGGGTGGTGAAAAACTTTAAACTGCGATACCTCACAAACCAATTAGAAAAATAAAATATGCTATGTATACAAGTCATTAAATAGAGTTTGATAAAAGCAAAATTTTTAAAGGGGATTCTTTTTCTTTCAGAATTTTTGGATATTTAGTGGGTGTATGGAGGTTGCACATGTTTTCAAAAATTCCTACATATTGCTTAAATTTAATGGGATATCGAATTCAAAACTATTGTGGCGATTAATGGAGCAATACAGGGCAATATCGTGCTAGTTGCGGCAATATTTCAGCAATGTAGCAAAGTTTTCACAGATTGCTGGTATTGTTCGCCCTATAGTTGCAGTATTTCTATTGAGTTGGAAAATTCCAAGCAATTGTACTTCAATTGTCAAATTTTGGTTTGAGTTTTGCATTTATTTATCATGTATCGTTGTAAAGTTTTAGATTTTTTTGTCAAGTTTGCTTTCGTTTCGTTTATAGACTGAATTGCTCGTCTAACCCCCTTATTGCTGAATTACTAGATATTGATCAATGACACTCATCACAATTCAAGAAAGAGTTGATGAAAAGTTTATCAACATCGCCTATTGCTGTTGTTGCTGTGTGTTGCTTCATATTTTCGTAACGTCAAAAATTGCTGCAAACCCCCAAGCGTTTGCATATTTTTTCAAAATTTTCTCATCCATTCGTTCTGATGATACATAAAATTTCACAAATTTTCGATTTTCTTACGTTTTCACAAAACAAAATTTTGATTTCGCTATTTTGTTTAATCAAGTTCTGTGTGAATTTAGCTACATAGACTACACTTAGCAAAAAAGGGGTCATCTGATGACGGGATCATATTGTTTTCATCTTATTATAGGTCCTTTTATGGGAAATCTTTAACATATCTACTTTGACTTAAAAAAAAAATTAGATAGAAACAAAAAATTGGAATCAATTTTTTTCACTAATTCTTCGAGTACACCAATTTTCAAAAGTGTGACCTTTCATCGGCGATTGTTACGAAAAAAATTCAATGATAATTTTTATTGCGACAACCCTCTCGCCATATTTTATTATTCTAGGATAAAAATAATCAGAGACATGTATTTTCAAATAGGACTCGGACACAATTTTTGCGAGAACTTTAACATACTATAATTAGCAAAACAAATGAGATAGAACCAAAAATTGAATTTCAGTTATATTTCACTAGTTCTTAAAGAACAGAAATTTTCAAAGAATCGGAGATGGTATGGTTTCATTTTCATTATTATATTAAATAAGTAAGTAACATATTACCTAAGCCTCTCAAACGCGTAAGAGTTTGTATCACTTATAATAGCGCTTCCTATATATCTCCGATTTTAATTTAAAAAATCTAAAGGGGATAATCGATTTTGTCACGGACCCCCCCCCCCCCCGAAATTTTTTTCTGGCTACGGCCTTGCGCCGATGACGTCGTCTGTTGTGCAGGAACCGTTGAATCCGATGGTGTTCCTACACCTGTTTTATGGTGGTTACCGTGGAAACGGATTTTCCGTTCTTCGTTTGTTTTCTCGTTGCCTCGTAGGTGTGGTTGATTGGTAAGATCAGCCTCCGATGATAAGCGAGACCTGATCTGATCAACATGACGCTTAAATCGCTTACCTTGGTAATCGATTTCGTAGTGTAGGTCTCCCAGGCGTGTAACTATTAAGCCTGGAATCCATTTCTCCATTCGAGGGTTGCCGGACAAGAAATACACCGACTGCTGTGTCTCAAATTCTCGGAACGCCGAATTGAATACAGCTTTCTGTTTATTGGTGACTCTGGTGTATACGTTGTCTGGTCTCACTAGGTCCACTCGCGTACGTATGTTGCGACCCATAAATAACAGCGAAGGTGATTGATTTGTCGTGCTATGTGGTGCCTTCCTGAACTGTTGAAGAAACTTGTTCAAGTTTCGCTGTAACGATTCCTTCGTTGTAGCCATTGCTTCCAGTGCGTCTTTTACTGTTTGCACATAACGTTCGGCTTGACCGTTTGACGAAGGATGATATGAGGCTGTCCGTTTGTGGTATTTTACCCCACTGGTACGTAAAAACTCTTCGAATTCTGCAGACGTAAATTGCGGTCCATTATCGGAAACCACTGCAACTGGTACACCGTATGTTGCAAACAAGCCATCAAGTATATCTATTGTTGCCGAAGTTGTTGTTGCTGTGGTTGTCTTACCTTCTAACCACTTGCTATATGCGTGTACTATGATCAGTAGCATTACTCCGGAAACAGGTCCGGCATAATCTATGTGCACTCGCTCCCAAGGACCTTTTGGGTACTCCCAGTGATGATCTCTAAACTTAGGTGGCACATGTGCGTGTCTCGCACATTCGGTGCACGACTTCGCAACCTTTTCTATATCGGCGTCTATGCCTGGCCAAAACACAAATGATCGTGCCATCCCTTTCATCTTAACAATGCCAACGTGTGCTGCGTGAAGGTCAAGTAAAATATTATTTTGTAGAGCTGGTGGTATAACCACTCTATGTTCAAGCAGTAAGCAACCAGAAGAAGAGACGTAATTGCTTTCTGGAGCCTTGTAGTTGTTTCGAACTAGATTTTGACCACTTTCAAGTAGTTTTAATATTTTACCTAAGTGTTGGTCTTTCCGCGTTTCTCGAGCTATATCTTCTGCTCGTATAGGTAATTGCTTAATCTGACATAAGGTGAAATGATCGAATTCATCCTTATTGTTTTCCTCTTCTTTTTTATCGTTTTGCGATTTGTTCCGTATTATATTTACTTCCGGTAGTGGAAATCGAGAACAATAGTCTGCGTTAGCATTCATCTTCGTAGGTTTGAACGTGACTTCAAAATTAAAATGTGATAAATAATCCGCGTAATTTGCCATTCTGCTAATGCAAAGTACTGGGGGTGCAGGATTTGCGACAATGGTTTGTTGTCTGTGATTAGTGTAAACTGTCGAGCGTATACGTAGTGGAAAAACTTTTGTACCGCCCACACAATTGCAAGTGCTTCCTTGCGGGTAACGTTGTTCGGTCATACTCATTGTACGACTGGCGAATGCAATTGGCCTTTCTTTACCGTTGCTCAACCGATGGGAGAGTACTGCTCCCAATCCTGTTTTACTCGCGTCCGTTACCAGTAATAATGGCAGTGACGGGTCGTACGGCATCAGAACTTGTGGAGAAATCAGAATGTTCTTTATATTTTCATACGCTTCTTTGGCTTCCTTTGTCCATCTAAGCGGTTCTATCTTCAGCATCTCTCGCAGTGGACGATCTCTTGTTGACAAGTCGGGAATAAACGAACTGTAATACGTTGCTTTGCCTAAGAATAATTGTAACTCTTCGTGTGACGTTGGTCTGGGTGCATCTCGGATTGCTTCAATGTGTTTATCCGACTTGTGGATGCCTTCTCCATCTATTCTATGACCAAGAAATTCAACTGAATGAGTTGCAAATATACACTTTTTCTTGTTCAATCGCAAACCGCTTTGTTTCAACTGATTTAACGCTGCTTCGAGGGCCATTAAAAATTCTGCAAAATTTTCTGCAAAAATCAGAATATCATCATAAAAGTTGACTACATTAGGTAAATCCTGTAGAATGCTTTCCATACGCCGCTGCCATATCGCGGGTATATTAGCTGCTCCGTACACTGCACGTGTTGGACGAACAAGTCCGTGCGTGGGAGTGTTGAGTCTTAGCGTTTTACTAAACTCTTCATCGATGGGCAAATGAGAGTATGCGTCAGTCACATCTAGATGGCAAAAAATTGTTGCACCTTTCATTCTATTAAATATGTGTTCCGCTTTTGGGATCGGATGCTCATCAATGATCATCAAAGGGTTAAGAGTGGGCTTATAGTTCCCTGTTATTCTCAACTTCCCATATTTTTTAGCAACCACATGTGTTGTGGAAGCCCATTCCGAGAATTCTACTCTCTCATATAACCCTGTTGCGATTTTTTTTTCAATTTCGTCCGCGTATGCTAAACGTAATGCTAGCGGTATTTCTCGCGCTCTCGCAAAAACTGGCGTAGCACCCTGTTTCAGGTGTATCCTTGCTGGTGGACCGATTAATTTACCTGGGGTGTCACTAAAGATGTCGGAGTAGCGCGATAGGAGAGTATTCAGTTGCGCCTCTTCTTCCGTGGAAATTTGTGGTGTTGCACTGTTCACCACTTGTACTCGTTCTTGAGTAGAAAATAACTGTCTAAAGTCTATTTCCCGAGCAAATGATGCGATCCATTCCCTTCTGAACAGTGCATCAAAATTGCCGTCAAAAATGTATAGGCTCATTACTTTTGACGTGTGCTCGACCGTGACATTAACAGCAATGCGGCCAATGCATGCATGATGTCCTGTGTAACTCGCAAACTGCCGATCTGTCCTTGTTAATTTGTAATCCGGTCTTATGGCGCTCATACATTTTTTACTAATAATTCCACATGGCGCTCCCGTATCTAGCTCCATCTTTATCCACCTATCTTCAATTTTCACTCCGATCCAATGTTTCCCACTTCCATTTATCTCATTCACCTTATCTAGTTTACATAATACATCGATATGTTCTATCGGTTTCTCTGTCGTCACTACTTGTTTTGCCTTGCTGACGGTTTTATTATTCCTACAAGCTCTTGCGATGTACCCTTTTTTGTTACATGCGAAGCACTTGGCATCTCGAAAAGTGCATTCATACCTCATCTGTTTGCCTCCGCAACCGCCGCATGCACTTGAATTTCTCGACTTTTCTTCTTTATAATTGTTATTATTCGAGGAGTACCTGAGGTTATTTCCTTCTCCCCGGCTTTGTGGCGACGGTCTTCGGGTTTGGGCCGTTTTACAATTACGCCTTCTTGGCGCTGCATACCCTAACTTGTATGTAGTTTCTGGTGTGTCCGCTGCTTTCGCGACACGGCCGTCTTTCACCTCGTTCCTAGTGATTTGAGTGGCTTCAAGAGTATGTGCGATCTTATATGCCTCTTGGAAAGTCGTCGGATTCTTTGCGATTATTTCGTCGCATATTGATCGAACTTCCAGACCGTGTATCAGTTGTTCAATTAGCATTCGGTCTGAGAAACTTCCATACTCGCATTTATCGGAGCCTTGTTTAAGGTGAAGAGTGAAACTAGCAACACTTTCACCTTTATTCTGGATGATACTTCTGAATCTCACACTTTCCACGTATTTGTTTGTGGTACGATCAAAATGATCTGTTAGAGTTTTTTTTATCACATCATAGGATAATGTATCAGGCTTTAGCGGGCTTACCAGAAATTTTAGAGCGTTACCCAACTCCGCTCCCATATGCACTAGAGCGTAGCTTGCATATTGGTTTTCTGGTATTTTGCTCAATACGAGCGCCCAGGTGATGCGTTCAAAATAGTCGGCTACAGACGCCTTTTCTGTCAACCGAAATTCGCCAATTGAAAATTGAGGCACTTTTACTTGTCCTCGCGGTTGCTGCTGATCCCCATTATTCGCATTATTTTGTGATGCTTTCGTAATCGCCTCCGCTAACATTGTGGTTAACGTTAGAAGCCATTCTGGCGTGGCTTGCTCGGCCATGTTCACCGTGCTTCCGATGTTTTTTTTCTCGTATGAAATATACGCTTATTTTGTTCCCGGAACCAAACAATTTTTCGCTTACCTTAGTGCGAAACTATTTAAATCCAACTTCTGACACCACTTTTGTGTTCTTACTTTCGGGATGTTCAAATTAAAATCGGAATACTTTATTGACATGCGTTTCTTTATTCTTTTCTACACACAAGTTACAGGTGACAAGTGACTTTACTTTAATGACAGACACTTCAGAGTGAAGTTGTCTCTTTTACTTTTACAGCATAATGCTGTTCCAAATGCAAACATCAAGGCCGTATCCAGGGTGGGGGGGGTCCGACAGGGTCCGGACCCTGTCGGACCCTCCCCCCCCCCCACCGAAATTTTCAAAGAATTCAAAATATCCTAAATCAACCTGCTTTTCTTTGTCAATTGTTTGTCAATTTTATTGAGAAACACCCTGTATAATAATAACAAATTTACACCTTTTAGCGGAATCTTCGTAGGATTAGCGCAACGATACAATCGCTAAATTTTGCAGAATTTTTTTATTACTTCCTGAAATCTAGCAATCTAGATTTAAAATCTAAATGAAAACGACGTGTTTATACATATAGAATTCATGGAAATTCACGATCTTGTTATTGCGCTAGCCCTACGAAGTTCCACGGAACGCGCCTTACTTAGAACCTATGTTTGTATGTAATTGAAAACGTTCAAAGTCGATGGGAAGGAGAGTCAAAAGTAAAATTGAATTTAGCTTATGTAATTTGAGCTTTGTCGTTCCTCTCTTCGAACTTGACCGATTTGACGAAACAGAGGTCATAGCAAATCAAATAATTCTTTATTTGCAATCATAATTGACAAAAAAGACAAATGTTTTGATTAAACTGCTCTCGCGTTCTGCTGACAAAACTGTGTAAAACATACATAAGTGAAAAATAGTGAAACTTAGTGAAAATATACCGGTATGAATATTTGTATACTACTCATTTGTTGTTCAGTTTACTTGTTTTAGGGTTCCATAGATAAAAAATCGTGACATACAGTTGCTCACAAAATTATTTGGTCACCCGAGAATCCGAGCTAAATTCGTCATTTTAAGACACTTAAATAAAATTTATGAAAAAAGTAAATCTAGGATTTGATGTCGGGATATTGTTAATAAACAGACAATATGTTTTATAATTTTAAGTAGTTGAAATAAATTTATTAAGTTAAAAAGAAAATAAAAGGTCAAAAATTCATCTCACAAAATTATTTGGTCACCTGTTTATATTACTTTTAATACATTTCATTCTTCTTAGCTAAACCTATTTAATACTTGGTGGGGTATCCTTTGGCTTTAATAACAGCTTTTAGTCTATTCTGCATATTTTTTACTAAATTAGCAGTGCTTGAAACAGCTATTTCGTCCCACTCCTTTTTTAAAATAGTTTTCAGCTGATTTTTACTTGTTATGTTATGATCCTGAACCTTTTTTTCAAAATTGCCCACAGGTGCTCAATAGGATTTAGGTCCGGAGACTGTGGTGGCGTTTTGAGTGGCTGAGGTACGTTGTACAGCAGCCAACTTTTGACTACACAAGCCATATGCTTTGGGTCATTATATTGCTGAAATTTCCAGACACGTGTCATCCCCAATTTAATAGCACTATTTTTAATATTTTTTTTTAATATGTCTAAACACACCCATTTATTCATTATTGCATCAATAAAGTGCAGGTGTCCCACGCCGTTTGCCGCCATACAGCCCCATACCATGACCGAACCTCCACCATGTTCCATTGTTGGGAATAAGTTTTCTTTATTCAGAGAAGTATTTGGTTTTCTCCACACTTTTTGATTTCCATCTGCGCCGAAAACATTGAATTGGCATTCGTCACTCCAAATTCAATATTTTCGGCCCAGATGAAAATCAAAAAGTGTGGGGAAAACCAAATACTTCGCTGAATAAAGAAAACTTATTCCCAACAATGAAACATGGTGGAGGTTCGGTCATGGTATGGGGACGTATGGCGGCAAACGGCGTGGGACACCTGCACTGTATTGATGGAATAATGAATAAATGGGTGTGTTTAGACATATTAAAAAAAAATATTAAAAATAGTGCTATTAAATTGGGGATGACACGTGTCTGGAAATTTCAGCAATATAATGACCCAAAGCATATGGCTTCTGTAGTCAAAAGATGCCTGCTGTACAACGTACCTCAGCAACTCCAAACCCCACCACAGTTTCCGGACCTAAATCCTATTGAGCACCTGTGGGCAATTTTGAAAAAAAAGGCTTAGGATCATAACATAACAAGTAAAAATCAGCTGAAAACTATTTAAAAAAAGGAGTGGGACGAAATAGCTGTTTCAAGCACTGCTAATTTAGTAAAAAATATGCAGAATAGACTAAAAGCTGTTATTAAAGCCAAAGGATACCCCACCAAGTATTAAATAGGTTTAGCTAAGAAGAATGAAATGTATTAAAAGTAATATAAACAGGTGACCAAATAATTTTGTGAGATGAATTTTTGACCTTTTATTTTATTTTTAACTTAATAAATTTATTTCAACTACTTAAAATTATAAAACATATTGTCTGTTTATTAACAAGATCCCGACATCAAATCCTAGTTTTCACTTTTTTCATATATGGCATTTTAGTGTCTTAAAATGACGAATTTAGCTCGGATTCTCGGGTGACCAAATAATTTTGTGAGCAACTGTATGTAGGTAGGTACATACATACATATGTATGTATGTAGGTACTCGTCGTTTTTTGATTTCTGGAATCATGTACTATGTATCTACTTTTATGTGGGTATACTGGCTACATTAATATATAGGTACTTAGTTTCTGTTTTTTTAGTATGCAAAAATATTAGGTAAGGTAAAAGACACCGTGCTAGATTATGTACAGAGATTTTTAACTCTAACAAAAACGAGGGCATTATAAAATACGTAAGTGTTTTTATGAATGGGATAGAAGAGAAAACGAAGGGACGTTCCGAAATTCGAAGCTTTACTTTGTTTACCGGTTCTTTCCTAATGTCTGATCAGAAAGCTAGAAATGTGTATATCTAAATGCAGCATCTTATTAACACTTTGCACCACACTTTTGACACACTTTTTGTCCAAAATTTTGACAATGCTATTTAAAGGGTCAAAATTTCTATGCCGGTCACCGGTGACCCCCATGGCATTCAACGTGCGTTTTAAAGAAGTGAAGCCTAAACGAAAATGCACAGTGAATTCTAGTGGGTGTTAAACAAGATATCCGTTTAAATAAGGCACGCCATGGGCATCTACCATATAAAAGAATTGGCGATAGATAGTAAGAAAAACCAGGAGTTATCTTAATTTTTTTTTTACAAGATGATCTAGATTTTACCGCTCTTACTCCCTCATATCTAAAATAATTTCAATAATTTTGCGTGAAAATTGCGATAACTAGGTATATCCGCCTTCCTATTAGTATTGAATGTAAAATAATTTTGATTTTGGAAACTACTCTAAAGGCGCCAGAGTGCCACTCCTAATGCAATTAGGGCAACTTGCACCCCCCTAGTGAAGCGATGAACTATGGAACCCTACTTATACGAACATGAGCACTGACTAATTTTTTTTATAGGGTAAACATGTCAAAGAGAACGAGGGAAAATACGCTGTTTAACTATTTGTTCAAGAAAGGTAAAGCGTCCGAGGTCATCGATACTAATGCTGATGTACGAGTATCTACCGAAAACCTAACCCAATCTGTACCTGAATCTGACATAGCTGGTACTAGTTCCAGTACTTCGGAGCCAATATCCCTGAATCGCAATATTTGTGATGTAGGGTATTATGTGGGCATGAAGAACCAAATAGACGATGATATGAAGCGTAAGTTATTAGATTCGCCTTGGAAACCGGAAAAATCATTCGAATTTCCAGTAAGTGTTGGTAGAGAAAAGCTGAAGTTTCAGAAGCATTGGTTTGAGCATTTTACGTGGCTGGTTTACACCACGAATGGGCAACAAGGTGCTTTATGCAAGTATTGTGTACTATTTTCCAGAGACTACGCCGGAAAAGGCACTCACCAGCAGTTAAAATCATTAGTTTCCCAACCACTAAATAAGTGGAAAGATGCCTTACAAGATTTCAAACGTCATAGTGAAAGCCAATACCATCAATCGTGCGTGTTATTGGCTGATAACTTTCTTAAAGTGCACAACAATTTGCAAAAGGACATCGTGAGTCAACTAGATACTGGGCATCAAGTACAGATCGACGCAAATAGGAAAAAACTTATCCTATTATAGAAACCATAAAACTGTGTGGTAGGCAAGAATTGGCCTTAAGAGGGACATGCGATTCAGGTCCAATCAAAATCAATGACATAGAGCCTGAAATTAATGACGGTAATTTTCGAGCTATTCTGCGTATGAGGTATAATTGTGGTGATCATGATTCGAAGAAGAACTCGGAAACAATGGTGTTAAATGCTACGTACCTAAGCCCGACCATACAAAATGAGCTAATAGTAATATGTAGTGAGATTGTTCAAAAGAAATTGGTTGGAGCTTTGAACTCTGCAAAGTGTTTTTCAATACTTGTGGATGAATCTACTGATATCTCAAGACAAGAGCAGATGTCAATATGCGTAAGATATATTGATTCCAAAGATCATGTTTACGTTTTGCGTGAAGATTTTCTTACATTCGTTGCTGTTAAATGCACCAAAGGAAAGTACTTAGCGAACGAAATTCTCTCCGAGTTAAGAAATTTAGGAGTTGATTGCGAATACCTTATCGGGCAAGGATATGACGGTGCCTCCTCGATGAAAGGCTGCTTTAATGGTGTTCAAGCAGTGATCCGCCAAACACACCCAGAAGCTTTATATGTACACTGCAGTTCACATACCCTAAATTTAGCTTTAAGTTATTCTTGCGAAATTCAATCTGTCCGGAATACTATTGGCATTATAAAATCGGTGTCAAATTTTTTTAAGTTCTCGGCAAAGCGTACATTATGTTTAAAGGAGAATATAAGAAAACAATTTCCTGAAACGCAATGGAGGACCCTCACAGCAATGTGCGAGACTCGTTGGATTGAAAATCATGATGGATTGATAAGATTTAAAGAAATATTTAAAGCTATTGTTGAATCGCTGGAGGATTTAAGTTCCGATTTGGATTCTGAAACTTCATCAAAAGCAACATCTTTTTTAAGATCCATTATCGCCAGCGATTTCGTTGTGAGTTTATGTTCTTTGGCCTTGCTGTTTTCTTACACGCTGACGCTCTGTAAAATCCTTCAATCTCCCAACTGCGACTTAGTGTCGGCCTTACAGCATGTCGACCTCATCATAACGACTTTCAAGGACATTCGCACAAATGTTGACTCAAAGTTTTCTACGATTTTCACAACTGCGAAAAATTTACTTACAGCTGTAAACGAAGAAATAGTGATTCCACGTATTGCTTCGCGACAACACCATAGAGCAAACCACAAAATACAAGATCCAGAAAATTACTTCAAAATAACGGTTATGATTCCACTGTTGGATAACTTTATTGAACAGCTGCACTGTAGATTTGAAAATCATAGAGCAACATTGTCATCTCTCTATATGTTGCTTCCATCCGTGTGCAGCAATAAAGATTGCATCTTCGAAGAAGACGCTTTTATATTTTATAAAAGGTTTTTGAAATGGGACTCGGTAAATGCTGAGCTTGAATTGTGGATAAGAAAATGGCAGCAAGAACTAGAGAAAGATCGGCCCACATGTGCTATTGAAGCTCTTGGACAATGCAATCAAGATCTTTTTCCAAATATGCATAAGCTTCTAAAAATTTTAACGACTTTACCGGTTACGACATGTACTCCTGAGAGGACTTTTTCTTCTTTGAAGCGATTAAAGACCTATTTGAGAAACTCCACTGGTCAGGAAAGACTAAATGGAATAACGGTAATGTCTATTTACCGCAGAATCGATATAAATACCGAGGAGGTATTAGATTTATTCGCAGCAAAAAAAGCTCGAAAATTAAACTTAGTTTTGTAAATTTATTTTATTGTGCAACTTCATTTTTAATTTTGTTTTTTGTTCTTTCATTCTATTATGATGAATTATTGTTCTGAAGATTTTTATATCGTGAATTCCAATTGTTTTTTAAATTTATTTACATATACATACCTATACATAGTTTGCATTTTCATTATTATATAAACCTCTAATTTTAATTTTGCTTGGTGCTCACGAATATTTTACTAGCACAAACCAGTCTCACACGTAGAGCCTGTCGCTTCCTGGATATATCGGTTTTTCAGTTCCAGATTCATTTTAAAAAAATCTAAAAGAGATAATATTTTTTTTCCCGGATCCCCCCCCCCCCCCCCCCCCCCGAAATTTTTTTCTGGCTACGGCCTTGGCAAACATGATAGTTAACGTGAATTTCTTTTCAAAATTTGGATATCTGAGAATTGGATCTGTCGTGATCAATGTCTTCAATGTTTCAAATGCATTTGTATAATCCAGGTCGTCAACATTAATTCTTGCATTTTTCTTCAAGCGATTGTTAATGGTTTGGTAAAGTCTTTAATGAATTTCCTATAGTAGCCAACAAGCCCAAGGAATGACTTGATTTGTTTAGAGGTTTTCGGCTTTTCGAATTTTACAATAGCTTCTATTTTATTCGGATTGGATTTGATTCCATCTGTTGATATTATATGTCCAAGAAATTCGGTTTCCTTCTTCATGAATTCGCTTTTATCAAGTTGGACCTTCAAATTTGCTTGCCTTAATGTTTTAAAAATTTTTTCTAGTGAACTTAAATGTTCTTCTAATGATGTACTGAAAATAATTACATCATCCAGATATACTAAACAGATTTTTCCCAGATGTTCCTGTAAGACATTATTCATCATCCTTTGAAATGTGGCTGGAGCATTTTTCAGCCCAAAAGGCATTCTAAGGAATTCATAATGTCCAAGATTAGTGTTGAAGGCTGTTTTTTCTATGTCTCTTCCGTCGATTTCAACTTGGTGAAACCCTTTTGCTTGCAATCTAATGTGGTAAAGTACATGCACCTTCCAAGTTTGTCGAGTATATCGTCTATTCGTGGTATTGGAAATTTGTCGCATATCGTCTTTTCATTAAGCTTGCGATAGTCAACTACTATTCGCCATTTTTTTCACCAGGAGCATCGGTTTTCTTTCCAACTACCCATATAGGGGATGAGTATGGAGATTCAGAGTGCTGTATGATACGTTGATTAAGCATTTCGGTAATTTGTTTCTTAACTTCATCTTTATGAATATGGGGGTAAGTATAAGTCTTTGTATAGGTTGGGTTATTATCCGTGGTGTTGATTCTATGTTTAATGACATTAGTGAAGCTTAGGTCTGAATTTTTTCGATAGAATATGTCAGAATAAGTTTTAATCAACTTTATTAGCTTGACTCGTTCTTCGTTATTCAAATGAGAGGTACGGATATCTTTGTCGATCTCCGGGTAGGGTGAGTCATATAAGTCGTCATTACAATTAACTACTTCATATGCTTGTAAAACTTCTTTATCTTCAGAATCTGGATACCAGTGTAACTTCATTTTATTATTATTGATAGTTATAGAGTTAATTTATGGTAGGTTTAATCATTCTTAAAATATTGTTGCCAAGTAGGCCATCGAAGTGTTCGTGGAATTAGACTTGGGCAAATTGAATTTTGCGAGCTTGATCCTTAAAGATTTGAACTGTGAATATTTCATCTTTTGAAATTTCTTCGTTTCTAAATCTGATATGTAATGGGTTTGATAGTTTTGTTATATATTTGGGATGTATTATACCGGGATTTATTAAACTCATGGATGCTCCGGTGTCGATCATAAGTTTCATTTTACTTTTTGGAGTATCAATTAGGATAAAAGGTACTTCAAATCGTTTAGATTGTCCGAGGCTCTTTCGTGAAAATCCTGATTATGGTTTATAGTATTTGTATTTGTTTCCATAGGTTGTTGTCTTTGTACGTTTGATTGAACAAATTGTTGACCAATGTTCTGTGATTGGTTTTGGTTGAAGTTATTTCGGGATTGCCCAGCACTGGCATGACGTGTGTTAATACTGTGTTGTTCGTGATTTGTGTCGTGTCTTGGATTGTTGTTGAATCTTTGATTTGAATTGTTCGGTTGTCTTCGGTCGTATCTGGGTATGGTAGTACTATTGTACAAATGATTTGTATCACCGAGTATTTTTTCAGCGTCTTCGAGTGAAACAGGATTTCGGGCATACAGGATTGTACTATGACCTTCCGGTAGGCCATTAATAAAGAGTTTCAGTGCTAACTCTTTATAATAAGTGACGTCTTGGGAAATTAAATCTACATTATCTGAGTCACTTTTTAGTTTAGACACTATTGCTCTTAATTTAAACTTGATATCATTGAGGAATTCCAACACATTACCCCTGTATGTTCCATTCCTGATATCGTTTATTAAGCTGAATATATTTTTTTTTACCTGATCCCATGTATGTAAATTTTTATTTAAATCTAATATTAATCTGGCTTTACCTGTAATTTTTGTTTTTATTTTCTGCATGTAGTAGGGCGATGCTGCTGCCGGTAATGCTGCAATTGTAGGTGTGATGTGGTCCACTGCTTCTAGGAATGGTTCCAATTCATCTTTTTCCCCCTTAAATTCAGGAATATCACGGATATAAGTATCCGGGTTTGGTTTCCACGCCATTCTTTCCTCAATCAATATTTCCTCTCGTAGACTTAGGAAATTTCGTGAAGTAGTATTGTCCACTTAGGGATATTTTATGTATTTTGGACCTTACTGTCCCACTGTTCTGACTTATAGTGTCAGGAACTTTATTACAGGGTATTATTGCACGTACAGGAACCCAATTCTTAAAAAAGGTGCACTTTATAACAATAAAAATTTTTCGTTGCAAAGAGTGTAGGCTTAGTTCACTTAGTCGCAAACTAATTTTTCTTTTTTAGGATACACACCGTTTGTGAGTATCCTACCGACTGCGCCAATTATGTTCTGATTAATAAAAAATACCAATACTTGGGTTTTTATAATCAGGTTTTTTATTTATTGAACGTTTAATTTCTTAAATTCCTATTATGAAGATACGTCTTAACGCTATGACGTTTACAAACTGAGAGCCCTCGAGCTCACTGGAGCTTCGATATTTATACTCACCAAAATCTATTTTATTCTTATTCTAATGACTTCCAATAATCAAGGACAAGGTCTTCTTGTGTGTCCTTAAGGATGTCGAAATGTTGCGGCCATATGTTGTTTAGTGTGCATTTTACACAAAGGAAAATGTTGGTGCCTGTTTCGACTGATTCTCTAAATTTTCCTTCGCAGGTTTAAAAATAGATTTTTCCTCTGCACGTGTTCGGTGTTCCTGTTCGGAGGTATACGTAACTGCTACAGGTGTACGATAGTCAATTCTTTTACGACACAGTATCCATCGTGGTTGACAATCTATCTCAAACTGAACAGTGTACCCTTTTTTACAAGTTTTTCAACTGCACTAGTGAGAGGATTATATCCAATTATACGATCGTGAAGCAATAAGCAATAGGCTGTTGTTAGACTGGTATATCTGCTGATATTTTAATCTCTAACCTTATATCAACTGAGCCCGCTTTTATAGTTTATTTTGACGTGAACGACAACAATTTGTAAATCGATGACCGGAGTATAGATCGATTTTCAAAATTCGAAAAACCAAAGATGCTAACATATGCTATAGATACCAAAATTGTTTGTACCTCCATGAAATTTTAAGAAATTTTAATTTTTCCATCAAAACATAACAATCTAAATCAGCCAATAATTCACCCTCAGAGAAAAATAATTCGAAAGACGATCCTCCGACAACACTTTGTAAATCGATGATCATAATTTAAAAATTATAATATTTTAAAATAATAAGTTCTGTTGGAAAATTGAGAAGAAGAGATATCCATTCCATGAAAATTGATGAGATCAGTATGAATAGCAATATACTATAAAATCATAATATACTTTCTTGTCCTTCAATTATGCGAACCAGGCGGAAGTATTTATGTCATATTTGATGGAAATTTATATCGTATTTTTTATGCAAACGAAAATTTCATTTCAGCCAAATTTCTCGCGAAGTATCAAAATATTCTATGCAACTTTTTGACACCCAATAAAACAAGTGTAGACGGGACGAAATATCAAAAATATATTCTACACAAGTGCCGCCTCAAATTTTTGCCTCTAAACTTTCATGAAAGAGGTACATATTTTCTGAATAGGATTCGACATTTACCTAACGTATTACCAAGAGCTGAACAGTGGAACCAACCAAGTTTCTTGGAAAGAAACTCATATTTAAGAAATGAGAGATACCCTTTTTAAAAAAGGGACTTATTAAAATAAATAGATACGGTCAGAAGGTACATATTCCATTCACGAATTCGGGAATGATTCCTGGAAGAATTTAAGTAAATATTCATTCATAGGTAAAAAAAATCTGCCAACAGTCTGGGCGCAACTTTATTATTTTGCCGGCAGAAGTTCGGAACGCGTTCAATTCGGGGATGCGGTGTACGTTATCATGTGACTGAAAACCTAACAAAAAGTTCGGAAAGCGGAGTGTAACATATGAATTATATAATTGGATCATATTCCGGGATGCGGTCTAGAGGTTGACAAATAAAAAACTTAAAAATAGGTGGTTATTAAACAAGCCCGGGAAGTGAAAAGATATTCGATATCTAATCAGACCTGAGAGATATGGTGGAATTTATGAAAAAGTATACAACCTCTTTACACCCCCTAAGGGGTCGAATTTCAAAAAATCTTGAAAACACATTCTAGGTATTCATATGAAGAATCCGTAGTATAAAAATGAATTCAATATTTCGAAAGACCTAGTAGATATGACGAAAATCGTGAAAATATGCATTTTAAATATAGTGAAATTTTTTTCTGCCCCCTCTTCTGAACCCCAATGAATATTGAAATTTTTTCTTATCAGAATTACTTTTCTAATTCATTTGCATATACGTACCGAGTTTCAACTTTCTAGCATAAGCCGTTCAAAAGTTAGGAAAAACACCCCCCACCCTCGCACCATGCTCCCCCTAAAAAAAATTTATTTTTCCACTATGCCACTAATATAGTTCTATCTAAATACGAAGTTTAAGGTTTAAACCATTACAAGTTCTTAAGATATAAGCATCGGAACTTTTTCCTTCTCACCCTTCCCCACCCTCACCCTGTACACCCATACCTTTAAATTTATTTTTCCCTACGAGGGTTCTATTGGGCCTAGTTCTAGTTAAAATTTGAATCATCTATCTTACACTGTTATTGAGATATGAAAAGTGATATTTATGAAAAATTCTTATCCCCCCTCACTTCTATGCTCCTCCACCCCCTTAAAAAATTTTACTTTGAGCAATCTTTATTTATCAATCTTTATACCCAAACCGAATTTTGTTTTTCTGGTGCCTCTGGTTTGGGAGATATCGTAATCTTTACTATTTCAACCCCCACCCCCGCACACCACCACCCCCACCAAAAAACTTTGTTTCAATCTACTCTCCTAGTATAACTACAGATATTTGTTAAGTTTTAATTGCATGCCGTTAACGGTTTAAGAGATATGGATTTTAGAATGTGTCGATATCGGCATTTTTGCGTTTCGGACGCATTATTTCCCCCTCCACTCCCACACCCCTTCCCCCATATCAACAATTTTTTTGCAAATGGGTCCACTATCGAAGCTCTATAGAAATTCTAGGTTTCAGCCTCCTACCATTAGCGGTTGCTGAGATCTAGAAACCAAAATTTTTCGTCTAAAACGCTTCCCCCACCTTCCCCCTCACACCCCCACCCCTGAAAAAATTCTCACTTCAAGAGGTCTACCATGTGTATTCAGAAAAAAAAAATCAATTTAATAGCTCATAGGGTTTGGGAACTATAATTCCTCAAACAACTTTGCGTACGGCGTACGGAGCACAGACGGACTGAAAATTTTTATTGCTTTTTTGGCGTTTATTAGTCATGAAACGTATAAAAAAAAATTTTCAGGGTAGCAAATTTTTTTTTTTTAAAAGTCGATAGCAATACTTTATTATTAAAATAATAAAGTAAAAGGAAAAAGGGAAAAACAAAAAAAAAAACGTTTTTGACGAAAAAATATTTCGGTTTCACTTACGGGATCATTGCCATGTGCCGCACGCCGATTTTGTAATATATGTTGTAGAATACGAAAATCTAAGGGACACGTATTTTATTTTATCGGCAGCCGTATATAAGGGGTCTGGCCACCTTGGCTGCTTGGAAAATGTTTTTTTTTTTCTAAGATCATAAACTCTAAAGTTTAAATGATTTTTATTTAATTTTTTTTACATTCTAGCTACACTACCCACGAACAAGCCCATTTTTTCTTTTTTCTTTTCTGATGCATATGAACAGAGCAATCGATGACGGCACATCCCCCCCTTTCGTGTGGAGGGCCTCCGGGGAAATATATACAGCGCCGCCATTTTTTAATATTTTCGAACAAAAAAAATGTCAGAGATTCCTTAAAGTATAGTCTAAATTGTGTAAAAAAAATTAAATAAAAATCATTTAAACTTCAGAGTATATGAATTTAGAAAAAAAAACATTTTCCAAGCAGCCAAGGTGGCCAGACCCTTTAAGGGATTTTTCGAATTTTGAAAATCGGCCTATACTCCGCTTATCGATTAATAATGTGTTATCGAAGGATCGGCTTTCGAATTATTTTTCTCTGAGGATGAATTATTGGCTGATTTAGATTGTTATGTTTTGATGGAAATATTAATATTTCCAAAAATTTCTTGGAGGTACAATCAATTTCGGTTCCTATAGAATATGTTTGCATCTTTGGTTTTTCGAATTTTGAAAATCGATCTACATATATTCCGGTCATCGATTTACAAATTGTTGTCGGAAGATCGTCTTTCGAATTATTTTTCTCTGAATTATTGGCTGATTTAGATTGTTATGTTTTGATCGAAAAATTTAAATTTCTTAAAATTTCTTGGAGGTACAATCAATTTCGGTATCTTGTTGAGTGCCGCCGGAATTTCGTTTCCGGTGCTTACAGGTGCTTTCGATACTTAATAAAGTACCGAACGCACTTGTAAGCACTGGAACGAACAAAACGAAGCCGGCTTGGCAACGAAAAGCCCCGCTACTCGATAGATGCCAGCTGAAAAGAAAACAAAGCGAGTTTTGTGGTACGGGACGCGCCATTTTCAATGTCGAGAAGCGAGAAAAATTTTGCGACCGTGTAGAGTGTGCATCAGAAAATTCCCGTGTTGTAATCCGTCGCGAAATCGGCGACCACCTAATCACCCGAAAGACGAAGAGAAAAAAATATAGAAATCTTGCGTCCCGGTGATTTACGACGGAGGTGTTAATTTTCCCCGAGTGGCACGCGGTTGTGGTTTGTTTTTTTTCGTGCATGAAAAGCAGAAAAATGAGGGGATAAATGTGAAACGGTCGTGCTGAGGAGATTTGGGTTTCGCTGCCGGAATAGCTTCCGATTTTTGTGTTTTCGCTCCTTTCGTACGTCTAATCGATTTGCGTCGCGCATTTCACCCGAGAAAAAATCCTCTAGTCAATCGAAACAAGTGCGCAATTGGTGTGTAAAGCAATTGCGGAGCCCCCCCCCCCCCCCCCCCGACACACACAGCGCAACGATCGGGCACCCGTCTCGTGTGAGCGCCAATCATTCTTCCAGGAGTCGGGTCTCAGCCGTACGGACCAGCTGCCCGTTGGTTTTGTTTTTTTGGTTTTAGTTGTTGGTTACACCAAGACCCAGAGTCGGGCTGCACGAGTTGTGAACGTTTTGGTGTTACCGCCGTGTAGTTTTTTTTGAGCCGCTTACGTCGTCGAACGAGTGAATCAGGGAAGGAGTTAATGAGGAAAGAAGAACAAAAAACCAATAAGCCAAATTAGAGAGAAGGAACGAATGAATTAAAATTAAAACAACCACAATACGAGCGAGTTTTGAAACAATTTAAATTAAATATACAATTATGAGTACCTAAAACTTACCCTATAAAATAATTTAAAAATAAATATACAGTTATGAATACCTAAAACATAACCTACGAAATAATTTAAAAATAAATATACAATTATGATTACCTAAAACTTACCCTATGAAATAATTTAAAAATAAATATACAGTTATGAATACCTAAAACATAACCTACGAAATAATTTAAAAATAAATATACAATTATGATGACCTAAAACTTACCCTATGAAATAATTTAAAAATAACAATACAATTATGAATACCTAAAACTTACCCTATGAAATAATTTAAAAATAAATATACAAATTATGAATACATAAAAATTTACCCTATGAAATAATTTAAAAATAAATATACAAATTATGAATACATAAAAATTTACCCTATGAAATAATTTAAAAATAAATATACAAATTATGAATACAAAAAAAACATAACCTATGAAATAATTTACAAACAAATATACAAATTATGAATACATAAAACATAACCTACGAAAATAATCTACAAATAAATATACAAATGATGAATGCATAAAAATTTACCCTATGAAATAATTTACAAATAAATATACAAATCATGAATACATAAAACATAACCTATGAAAATAATTTACAAATAAATATACAAATGATGAATGCATAAAAATTTACCCTATGAATTAATTTAAAAATAAATATACAAATTATGAATACATAAAAACATACCCTATGAAATAATTTAAAAATATATATAGAAATTATGAATACATAAAAACAAAACCTATGAAATAATTTACAAATAAATATACAATTATGAAGTAGAGTCGACGGCAGAACCACAAATCATAAAATATAAATGAGGTGAGTTTTTTTTTTTTCTATTACATATTTTTCCTTATTTCGCTGTTTTTTTTTTTTTTTTTTCTTCTTTTTTCTTTTGATGTTTGTTTTTTTTCCTTTTTGCGGTTTGTTGGTTTTCTGGTATAATTCGGGCCTAAAATCGTATTAGTGATGCAAGGCTAAGTAGAGCCAATATAAAAGTGAACCCGAGCGTCTAGCTCCTTGGCCCCGAACCTCAATAAGGGGCCACGACGCGAAAAATGTTATTAGGACAGTCGTGGCTGAGGTAGGGTGGGCAGAGCAGGGCGCTATTGACAAATAATTGAAAATAATCCCAATTTTTACCTACCCTTGGATAAGTCGGCGCTTACAATTTTTGTTGTTCAGGCCTAGGGTTTAATGGCCTGAGTTCAAGCAAGTACCCCCCCACACTGCCGTAGCTAGTCCCGGCCGCCAGCAAGAGCGTCGCACCAGCTGAACTCAGACACCAATTCGGACTTAGGTGGAATTGGCCCTTCTGTCCCGAACCTTCTTTCTCCTTTCAATTATTTTGACTTTTTTAAGTCAAAATAATTCTTCCAAGGCCTTCAACACAACAATCTTTAGAATATGTTAGCACCTTTGGTTTTTTGAATTTTGAAAATCGATCTATACTCCGGTCATCGATTTATAAAGTGTTGTCGTTCTAATTATTTTACTCTTTGTGTGAAGGATTGGTTGGTGTAGATAGCTAGTATTTGATGAAAATTTTAAAGTATTTTAAAAGCGATTGAAGGTATAATCACATAGAACCGATTTACAATTTCCGTATTACCGTAGACCATATTCCTGCTTTTAACCACATTCAGTTTGAAAGCTGGTTGTGGAATCGTTTTGTATTCCTTGTAAGCTGAAATTTTTTCAGTGTGTTATCCAGATGGATTCTCTTTAAGTGACTTCTTCTTTTGTAATCAATTGTAAGCGAAGATTTTAGATATTCTCAACCGTTTATACTAGAAAACTAAAGTTTGAAAATAATCTAATATATAAAATAAAGTCAGTTTTTATGGAAATTACGGTTGTAGCCTACACCTGTGAACCGTTCCTTCCCAAATTTTGCATGGACATTCTCGAGACTACCGGGCAGGTACCGGACATAATTTTATATTCCCGAAATTAGTGGTTCACGAGTTATTTCAACATTTGAGCTTTTTAGTAAGTTAAATCAGACGAACTAGAAACAAAAAGGAGAATTTACAACTGCAGTCGTAGCCGAGCGGGTAAGGCGTCTGACTAGAAATCAGATGATGATCGGTTCGAATCCTGCCGACCGCGAAAATGTGTGATTTTTTTTTTTTAATTTATGTATTTCGATTTTACTACCGATTTTACTACCGGCTGCGAACACGTGACATGAGTAACATGGGCAATGAAACATAATTATATATTCCCGAAATTGGTGGTCGCGAGTTATTTCAACATTTGAGCTTTTTAGTAAGTTAAATCAGATGAACTAGACACAAAAAGGAGAATTTACAACTGCAGTCGTAGCCGAGCGGGTAAGGCGTCTGACTAGAAATCAGATGATGATCGGTTCGAATCCTGCCGACCGCGAACATGTGTTTTTTTTTTTTAATTTATGTATTTCGATTTTACTACCGGCTGCGAAACCGTGACGTGAGTAACATGGGCGATGAAACAAAATTATATATTCCCGAAATTGGTGGTCGCGAGTTATTTCAACGTTTGATCTTTTTAGTAAGTTAAATCAGATGAACTAGACACAAAAATGATAGTTTACAACTGCAGTCTGGGAGCGAAGGTTCGAATCCAGCCGACCCCGAACATGTCTGATTTTTTTTTTATTATGTTTTTCGATTTTACTACCGGCTGCGAACACGTGACGTGAGTAACAGGGGCGATGAAAATTAAAAATAAAAAATAAAAAATTAAAACTTAAAAATTAAAAATGAATAGTAAGAAATGAAAAAATGGCTTTAATGTCTCCAGTTTCTTGAGCTGAAAAAGTGTATTCGAAACGGAAGTAATGTATCAACGGGAGAGACAGGACTAATGGATAAACGGGAGTAACAGAGGCGATGGAACAACGTGAGCGTAGCGAGCGTAGCCGCGGTACGCGGCATATTACAGGCAGGGCCGGCCCTACCATATGTGCAAATGGTGCATTGAATCCGGGCGCCAAATTAAGGAAGGCGCTACTTTATATTATCTCTCCAAATATTTTGCAATAAATTTAAAACATACTTAGAAATTAATAGAAAGGATTTCTTGAATACATTTGCCACACTTTTTGCGATGCATATTCTAGATTTTGCAGGGTTTTTCCATTTTTCCATTTTCTAAAAACACACTTTCAATTCTCGTTCAAGAACCAAAACATTGAATCTTTTCTCTTAAAGATGTTCTCACTCTACGATACCGACTAGTACAGCTTTTCGTTTGTGCGATCATCTGCTATTCCAATTTTGCATTCATACGTTCATCAGCTAGTACGATTTTGCGTTCGTACGGATTCATTTGGAGCCACCGCTCCACGGTGCCGCAGCGCTGGTGCTGATTTGATTGTGTGCTGAAAGAGCTCAGAACATGATTTATATACAATAGAAAAAGATAGATATGGAGCGAATGCGCCTCGGTGAATTATGTGGGGAAATAGGAAGCATGTCATTTTTGCTAGAGGGGAATGAATGTTTTGGATGAATGATAAAGAGAAGTAATGGTATAAACACAATTGAGATGAACTTCGCTAGCGGCGGTGAAGTTCCCTGTAAAAATTTTAAAATTGTACCGCAACATACCGATGGACACAGAATTACGACTGCGATCGGTTGGGCAAACTTTTCGGTGTGTTTCGGTACAATTTTAAAATTTTGACACCGACCTTCCGCCGCTACCGAACTTCGTCTGAATTTTATTTATACCATTAATTGGTTTAAATCAAACGAGCAAATGGCATAATCTGATAAAAAATAGAGGAAAGTTTTGAAAACAGAACCAATGCCATCTGTGAGATTTGTATTAACAATATGTATATATAAAAAAATTCAATTTGGAGAGATTTTAGTTTGCTCCTTTTCTCGAAACTGATAAGAGACATCAAGATGACTTTTTTTGGTTAAAGATAGAATAGTATTGGTATTTATACTGAATGAAGCAATTTTTAAAAAGTTAATTCTAAATACTTTTTTTAGGTTTGAAAAACATCAAAAATGTTTAAATTTTCAAACATTATATGTCAAGTTTTTAATATTTTTGAAATTAATTCATTCATTAGCATTGGATTTACTAAAATAATAAGTGCACAAAGTTTGATTCAAATCTGTTGAGCGGGTCCTGAGAAAAAGTTACATGAATTTGTATGAAAAATCGACAAGTGAATAAGTAAAATATTTTTGTTTTTTTTTTTAGTGAAAAATTTGTTATGTAAATTGATTAGGGCGACGAAGTGTATACTGCACCGGGCGCCGAAAAGTCTAGGGCCGGGCCTAATTAGAGGGGGCGATGGAACAACGTGAGCATAGCGAGCGTAGCCGTGGTACGCGGCTAGTACAATATAAAACTTGAATAGGGTAAAGTACCCAGTCCTGAGCCCCCTCACCAGTAATGAGCCCCCTTTGCAAATTTTCACCAATAGCTAAGAATATGCTTGGTTTAGCTAAATTTTGTTTTTTTCGACATCACTTTCCATTTGGAAGGAGAACTGTCGGAAGAAATATTTCGTGCCGAACGGACTGACCTCCTTAGTGATTTGAAAAATTAACTATTCTTGTGCAAATGTATAAGGATTTCATTTTGATTCAAACAGCGGGTAACTACCGTATTTCGATCTTAGGTTTTACTATACTTTTGTACTGATAGATTTATATATTTCTTACATATTTAAAATAAAAAAAAATATAATTAAAGAATTTCTTGCGAAACTAAAGGGGGCTCATTACTGGATCAAAATTTTTTCATAATTTCTAGTATTGAGCTTTAGGGGGCTCACTACTGAATTAATGGAAAAATATAGCGTTCCAGTAATGAGCCCTGTGATATTTTATAGTTTAGATGAAGTCTATATGGGGTGTACCGTATTCCGTGCACATCCTTGAAAGGGGTTATTCCTTGATCTATTTTGAGACAAAAATTATCCTACATGGAGGGTCAATTTTCATTATCCGTGGAAATACAGGATAGTCAAGAAAAGTGTTTCGGACCTGTACTCTCACTCATTTAAAACGTTATATCTAGAAAACTAGTAATCAAATTTAAAATTGTTATTGCTTCTGTTTTAGGGAATCGAATTACCTTTCATTAGTTACATTGCTAAAACTGGAAGGTACATATTAATTTTAGAAAATAATTTCAAAATGCCTGAGTATTCCAATGATGAATATGGATACATTCATCTATGGAGAGTGTCAGGAAAATAACTTGTGGCGCGATCGCTATATTATCAGAGATATCTGAATCCACGAACACCTCACGGGAGATTATTTTAAGATGTTTACAGAAGGATTCGGGAAACTGGCTGCTTGTCCTGAGCAGAGTAAATGCAAACCCTATGCCAATAATCACTGTTCAAGCCGATAAAGGAATACTGCATGGAGTTCAAAATGGTCCATCCATCAGTATCCCACGCTTGGCATTGCAGTTGAACATTTTTAAATGGAAAGTTTGGAGTTGTTTAAAAGCAGAACACTTGCATTCCTACCATCACACACCAGTGCAGAAGCTGCTACCCATTGATTTGCCAAAAAAAATTGAGTTTTGTAGTTGGCTCCTTGAACGACAATTAGTTGACGAGAATTCTATGAACAACGTTTTTAGGACGGATGATTCCCAATTTACCAGAGACGGTATCAGAAACTTCCACAACCTACATACGTGGGCTGAGAGCAATATACACATAATAGAATAGTGGCATGATTTCAGCACAATTCAATTTGGTGGTGTAAGATTCGTAACTATTTTATTATATGTGTCTTCCGCCTTCTGTAAATAGTTTCAATTACTTACATTTTTTAACAAAACGATCTACAGGACTCTTAGGATGATATATTTCTGATTCTATTGGCTCCATATTTTACCAACACGATGTCGCTCCAGCTCATTACGGCAGACAAATCACAGATTGGTGGTTAAAATTATAGCAATCACTGGATCGGTATAAATGGCATGCGAAATCTCCTAATATTACTATTATGGATTTATTTATATGGGGGGATGAGGAATCTTGTATAAGCAACGGCAGTAGTAGTATTGAAATATCAAAGTACCAGGATCAATGCGTTAGTAACAGAACTAATGCAGGAGTTCAGGAGAACACTTGCAAAACGAAAAAATTTAGCGTGCATTCAAAATAAAGGTGGTCATTTTGAACATTTATTGTAAACAACAAATTTTGAAATAAAGCATACAAACTATTATTAAATTCTTTCAGTTTAAGCAACAAGTATGTATGTATGTACATCAACATCAAAAGTGTAATATTTTTGGAATCATAATTTTTCCTTAATTATTGAACTTATGCAGTGCAAATGTGTGCAACTTTTGTAAGCTTTTTTATAATGGGGATTTCTGAGAAAAACTATTGATCACGAAACTTTTAGAATAAAAGTAGCAAAATTTGTGTTTCGAAGTAAATATCTCAAGATCGGGTGTAGATACAATTTGAACTTTTACATCAAATGAAAGGTAATTCAATTACCTGAATAACAAGCTATATACTTTGAATTCTGATTATTAGTTTTCAAGATAAAACGTTTTAAGTGAGTGAGAGCAGAGGCGGATATTCAAAATTGATCATCCCTGGACAACAATTTTTGTGTGAATATTTATCAAGGAATAACAACTTACAAGGCTATTCACGGAGTACAGAAAATCATGTATATTTCATCGTTAAGAACTATATTCTACAAATAAATCGCACCTTCTTTGGATGGCTCAGTATTGGGTCGGCCATGGCTCAGTATTGGAAAAAAGGGGCTCATTACTGGGCACGCTGCTCTTTTTTCACTATTATTCAATTTTTTAAATAATAGTGTTTGCAAACGTCAAACTATTTATTTAGTTTGATAGCTACTTACATAGTCCTTAGAACAAAAAAAAAACAGGTCACCAAAATATTTTTATACATATGTCAAAATGCGGAAGACTGAAACTAAAAAATTTTCTTAAGGGGGCTCAGGACTGGGTACCTTACCCTAGTTCGTAAAAAATTGGCGATATTGATGATGAGTGTGGGAGTGAGAAAAAACAATATCTCCGAATTGCTCGATATATTCTAGAGTCTTTCTCGTAAGCGCTTAATGTCGACAGTGGAGCAAGTAAATTGGAGAATTTTTCTAAAGAATCTCGTCTCGTATCTCAAAAACTGATAGATAGAAGCTTACGGGAAAAATGTCGAGTTTCATATCTCGAGAATCGCTTCGATAGTGCTCGAAAGAGAGCTCCATTATTTACAAATTTATTTTTCTTTTATTGTAGTATATTATATAGCAGTGGTAGTAGTAGCTGCTGTTAATAACTACTTGTAGATAACATCGAACCTTACTGGCCAATTTAAAGTTCAAATTGGTCAATATTAAATTTCTTTTTGCTGAACAATTCTACAATTACATAGAACATTTTCAAGTAAGTATTAGAATGAATTGAAAGAAATAAAAAGAATAAATAAAAAGAAAAAGAAAAAAGTAATGTTCAAGAAAAGAATGAAAAATGGTAACAGGTAATTAATGAAGTAAGTAAAGTGTAGCAAGTAATATGAGATAAAAATAAAGTATTAAAGGAAAGAAAATACATATGTACATATATAAGAATTTGAATTTTCGATAGTTACATACGTTTACATAAAAAAGAAACAACAAAAGAGTAAAGCCTCAGTCCAATCTCGCAAAATGCTCAAAACAATGCTCACAGAAATTGGCGTACGCAGTAATACGCCTAAGAGAGGACGGAAGCGAATTCCATAGCGAAACTATCCTAACGAAGAATGATAGATGACGAAGTCTACTACAGTGTCGGGGTACAACTAACACAAGTGCTCTTGATGATTTGCAAAGTACAATTTTTTCGATCAGGTACCGCGGACAGCCAGTGAACATTAACTTCCATAAAAAGTAAATACATGTAAAATTCAAGAAATTCTGGAAGGTGCAGTTTAGGATGGATTTCTTGACGTCGCGGATACTATCGAACTTACGGCGATTGAATACGTATCGGGTACAGTTATTGAAAATAACATTAAGTTTGTTTTCCTCACCTACGCTCATTGACGAGTAAACTGGACTGCAATACAGGAAATGAGGAAGAATCAAAGATTTGATTAGCTTTATTTTTGATGGAATTGACATCACCGCAGATAATTTCCAAAGCTTACGCAGAATAATATACACCTTCTTGGCAATCAGATTGATGTGGTCAGACCAATTGAAACATTTATTAAAGATCATTCCTAGATTCTTTACCGAACTTAGGTAGGCGATCGCTTCACCACCTAGACGCAATTTCGGAAGATTCCGAGTACCAATTTCTTTCGAATAAATTACAATGGCTTGAGCTTTACTACAATTAAGTCTTAAGCCCCGATCACAATGCATCCGTTCCGTCACGATCCAATCCGTCACGATCCAATCCGTTCCGTTATGTCAAAATATCAGTGCTGCACACAATGCTCCGTTCCGTTATGTCAGTGGTTACTTTACGAATACGTCACTTTTCGCAATCCGTTTGCGACGGCGGCAACACCACATGCAACAAAAACATTTTCCAAGTTGTAAAGGTAATTTATTTTATAAGAATTTAATAAAAACCTGTAAAAGAAATAACCTAAGCCTTTTGGTGAATTTTATTCAAGTGGTCCTCGATCCCTGCCTCTGTCAGAGTTCTGAAGGTAGTATCTTCTTTGGGCACAACCCCGATTTCGATGCCAGACGCTTTGAAGTCGACTGCCAAAACTGTAGAAAGGCAACTGATAGCCAATTGAATTGCTTCTTCGCCAGTATGAACCTGAAAGAAGCTAAACAATTAGAAATCGTGGAGTCGGCTTGAATTTAGAATCTCTTACCGGCTTCTTCTAATAGCTGTTGGCCTCTGTTTGCTTCACTCCCACCGAAACTGCACGAAAACAGCAATAGTAGCCAGCCGAGTCGGTTTTGTAGACGCACGGACCTCTTTCATCATCGAATGCAATTAGAATCATCCCTGCAAGGATTCATTGAGATTAAGTGATCATTTTGAAGGACGGTGGAGTTGGGGTACTTACTGCAGCCCAACGGTCTCAGTTTTGCGTTTTGTGCGAACACCTGATTGTTGTCGACAATCCGACGACACAAGATATCGACCGGGATATCGTAACCGAACTTATAACGCCAATTGGCTGCTTCGTAGCGAGCTCTTTGTACCTGAGAACGACTGTCCGCAATACGTCCGGTCATCACACAGCCGTTGATTTTCGTGATGCGGAACAGATAGTTACGGTCTCGGAATCGATGAGCTTCTCCGAGACTTTCTTCTAGGTGGCGATGACTGCCATGTCAGAGCCTTTTACAGCCACCGAAGTCAAGCCTTCCTGGTTAATCGACTTGCATGCATATTCTGTAGCGTCGAAAGGCAGGTTTAAATCGCCATCGAATACAGGCTATTATTTCACGAAATTCTTACCCACTTGATAGAGCCATCCTGTAGGCGAGAAAATTGTGACGATCGAAACCAGCTGAGCTACCGCACGACATATGTTCACTATTGACAAATATACCATGTGCCCTGGTGGCAAATTTCGGAACTATATATGGTAGACAGAAAGTGGCAGTTGCATGTTATTTTCAGACAAAATTGAGATTGAGCTCAAATAAGAGGGTCCTACTACAAAATATTACTTCAAGTGAGCTTAAATTATTGTTATGTTTGAATAAGAAGGACATATGTATCATAACATTTCAAAAACAATTTTTTTTTTTAAGAAATCAATTTAAAGTACTAAAATAAAAGAAAAAAGTATTGAAAAAACGGTCTACGTCCTTTTCAAATAATTTAATAATTATTTCATATTTCTTTTTTCTGGAATATTAAACATTTGAGAAGTTATTTCGAAGATTATACCTCCCATTCGTATGGAAAAATTGTTCATTTTCTGACTTCGTTGTGCGGGATTGAGTCCATAATTTTCGAAATGTAGAACCGGAAATAAGCACCTTATTATTAACCAAACCAATCGCCATCAATTTTTATCATGTCTTTCATAATGAAATTAAGAGAGAATCGAAAATTCACCGAGCTCCGAATCTTAAAAACACACACGAACCGTCCTACAACAGTCAGCTGATGTAAATGTGTGAAGCATATCTGGTAGTTTTTTTTCCCACCATGTGGAGATTTCCAACTTTACCATTCGTCAATTCTGTTAAAATTGTTTTTCAGAGAATGACACTTGACTTGAAATGTCACTTTCCAACAAGTGAGGTTATGTGATCCGTAAAAGTTGAATTTTGGTCAACTCGTCCGTTTCGTGCCGTTCCGTTACGACCATTGTGTGCATTTACATAGCCAGCTGAACGTGACGGAACGGAACGGAACGGATGCATTGTGATCGGGGCTTTAGACCATTTATATTCGCCCAATGGGAAACTGCATCAAGCTCATCATTCATTTTACATATACATAGATTCAGTTAATTTCGAAATAGGGCAGTTTAAAAAGATCTGGGCATCATCCGCATTTAAGCGACAATTTGCTTCAGCGAAACATTCAGGGAAGTCGTTAATGAAAAGACAAAATAGTAGAGGATCCAGAACAGATCCTTGAGGAACTCCACACTCAACTGAAAAGTGGTCTGACTGCGATCCATTTAAAAAGACAAATTGAGATCGATCAGTTAAGTAATGCCTGATAAGGTTAACGGCACACTGCTGGGGATGAAAACAATGCTTCCCCAAGGAGCACAAAGTCTCAGTAAAGTATTGACGTAGTCATGACGACGTCCGTTCTACAACTATGAAGCAGTAATAAATGCGGAGTATCGACGTAATAGCGATTAGTTGGTTATAACAAGCAACAATCAATATACGACGTATTAGCGACTCCTAACTTTCTCGGCCTATATCGAGTAACAGTGACTACATGATAACTGGGATATATGAATTTAAAGTCATTGACGGTATTTAAAGTTGCAATAAAGTCGTAAAAACTCAGTTTAATACTTTATAGTCGCAATAACTATGCTTGAAGTGTCAAACATGTCGGACTTTAGAGAACATACATAGAAGAATTTTACAGGGAATTGTACTCCAATTAACGCCCGGTGAACAGTTGCGATCTCTTCGTAACTTTTCGATCGCGAATTTGTTGCACTGTGATGGCCATTCTTCACCCAATTCTGAGGAACTGCACTTATAAAAATTTTCTCATCCTCCACGGTTTTTACCACGCAAAACATGATTCGATATGAATAAAACAATGTCGATAAGTTGGTGTTCATTTTTCACAAAACACTCGACACGATCCGGAACAGAATTTCCATTAAATTTGCTTTTTTAAAGAAAAGTGACTTAATCGACGCGGCCATGAGATAACAATGAGAAACAAAATGTAAGCAAACCACCTATACATTTACACTCGGTAATAGAGTTAGACTTACAACGGCTTAAATAATTGTCATTATTACTGATATGCGACTAATATGGGAGTTAGAAGTCATAAGTCGTGTATTACACCCAGTGGCGGTGCTAATAGTTTTGGCGCCCGGCGCAGTTTCAACGTTTTGGTGCACCAAATTTTGTAGTTTGTTTTCGAAAAATGAAGGATAGTTTGCAAGATTAAGCCCCCTAATTATTATTATTCCATAATAATAGATACCATTTGTATAGTTACATATTAGATATCCCACCTCAAAACAGATATAAACGCACCATGGAGTAAAACCGAAATGCAATAAGGTACTGAAAGTGGTAAAAATGAGGCTTCTTCTGAATACAATTCGAACAAGGGCGTTATTTCAGTTTTACCCAGGGGCAAGATGTTTTTTACTTGCTATAAATGAATGCATGTGCGTCGATATTAAGGCCGCGGTCCGAATTACACTCATGCTACTTACATTATTAACATTACTTACAATCGGCCCGAATTGCTGCTACGCTTATGGCGCTTTCAATTCGGACCGATGAGCACACAGTTTACTCACAGTACCTATTCTCGAAACCGTTAGCAGGAGATGGGAAATTCGGATCTTTTCAGTGTACCGGCTCAAAACGGGTTTATACCAAACTGCCATTTAAATTTGTCACCTATTTTTGATAAAAATGGTCCAAAACTGGGACAAACTTTAATTTTTTACCCTTTACGCTTATTATTTGCAATAAATAATAATTTGGCAAAAATTTGTTCAGGTAAAAAAGATAGACAATTTAATTCTCCATAAATTGGTGCTTACCATTTTTAGCGAGAAATGCAAAATACGGCAACAATTCGACAAAACATAAAATTCAAAATTTCGGGCCTTTTTTAAATCTATCTCTGATTTTTTAATTTATAATCGTTAATCTGTTATATGTTATCATTTTTTTATTATTTTTTATCATTATTTAACATTGTTATCATTTTTTATCATTCTTTATAATTTTTTACCATTTTTTACAATTCTTCACCATTTTTTATCATATCTTACCATTTTTTATCACTTTCTATAATTTTTTACCATTTTTTTACCATTTTTTAGTATTTATTATCATTTTTTCCTCTATCCCTCAATCCTCTATTCTCAATTCTGAATCCTCAATCCTTACTCCTCAATAATCCCTTTTTTCGATATTGACTACCGGACATTTTTTTTGGATTCATGGTCATTTTTAGATTTAAGAAACAAAATATAGAAGGTAGCTCAATAAAAGTTTATTAACACTAGACTTGAAAGATATCGCCTATTGGCACTTGACACTTGTTCTTTCATCCAATAAAACAAAGCCTATCAAGAAAAATATCACATTTTTTTGGTCATTGCTCCCAATTCGTGAAAATTCGAAAATACATAAAGAAGCAAAGCACTGGTACAGCGCATGCGCCTGGCCTCTAAAGTCCCATTTCATTCATATGGAGGTGCAAATTTTTTATCTGCGCCAGATACATGCACTCAGCGGAATGCAACGCATGCCGTCGCGCATAAAAATGTGTAGAATGTTATTATTTATTGCGTGTGTTTGTCGAATCATGGCGCGGATACAATTTTTGCACCAAAGAGTAAGACAGTGGATTCGCACATGTATGATCGAACTAGTTGGAAGAGGGTGATATGAGAATACGTAAGTATGTACAGTCGAACTTCGATAACTTGAATTTTTGATAAGTCAAACCAAGTTAGTTGGCAATAGCGTCAATAGCATATGTACAGTTATATTTGATAAGTCGAAGTCTTGATAACTCGAAATTTTTTTGCAGCACATGGCAGTTCGAGTTATCGAAGTTCGACTGTATATATAATAATATCAAACCGCAACCGTTTGTTTAGGAGAATGAAGCAAATGTTTGGGTGTACGACGTGTTGTTAAATTATGTATTTGGATGGATAGGTATATGTAGGTGTTTAAGAATTACAAAATTTACAATCACTGAATTTAGTGATAATTGCAGTATGAACCGTTGAGTTTGAAGGTGGAATAAGTCGCTTTTTGAGGAAAAAAAAATTTGTTGTGACATTGAAACAATGTTTTATACAACACGAAGCAACTTTTTGAGAATCTATTGATGCAATTGTTTCATTACACTTTTTACAAATATGTACCTACAAAAAGGTAATTTTCCCGAAAGTTGGCATGAATATTTTTAAAGATGATAAAACGCAAACACTAAACCATGTCGATTTAAAAATGAAATGGACTTATACCACTTTTAAAATAAACGGCTGAATTTTGTAGGTAAGTGAAACAGTAGGTGTGGTGCCCTAAAAATGTGGCGCCCGGCGCAGTTGCTTCACTTGCTCCTATGGAAGCTCCGCCCCTGATTACACCATGTTTTTCGGTGGGGGGGGGGGGGGGTCAGCACCAAAATTTTAATATTGACCAATTTGAACTTTAAATTGACCAGTTAAGTTCGATATTATCTACAAGTAGTTATTAATAATAGTAGCAGTTGATATTAAATTGTTACGACCCTTTTCAAAAGATGTCGTTGGGCGCAATAAGAAGAAAACACTGGCGTGAAGAAAAAAGCGTTAGGAATAAACGACTAGATCGTTGGAGGAGGTAATGTACTTTTCTTTAGTTCATGTTCATGTGGTTTTTGCATAAAAAGGAGAAATTATTTGAGCGAATTTAAATAAACAAAGGCGAACAAAATTGAAATTAGTTGTTTGATTCTATAATCAAAATGAGTTTACAACAATATATTACAATAAAAGAAAAAGAAGATTCATATTAGAATTGGGCAAATTTTTGAGTGATGAAGCTCTACAAATCCAATTTCCTATTGTGAAAAAATTATCATAACCCTCTCTGTACCATAATGCCCCTAATAAAAGTCTTATTTTTAGAACTTTGTTGAGTGCCGCCGGAATTTCGTTTCCGGTGCTTGCGGGTGCTTTCGATACTTAATAAAGTACCGAGCGCACTTGTAAGCACGGGAACGAACAAAACGAAACCGGCTTGGGACGGGAAAAGCACCGCTAGGAGATAGATGCCGGCTGGAGTGCGCGACGAGGTAGTTTTTTTTTGAAGCGCGCGTCGGACGAGAAGAAAATTAAAAAAGTACACATAAAACGCATCGCGAAACGTTGAGAATTCTTTTGAATTGTGTGCAGGTGGAACGAGTCGAGTGCATGAGTGTCTATCGGTTCGTAAAGTTTCCGCGTTGGTTGACAGTCGGACTTAGCTGTGAGTCTACTTCAAAAATGCAGGGGTAATACACCTTAGGATGATTTAGTTCCAAAAAAATGTTCGACCAGTGTTAATTGTGCTAGTAAAATCTGAATTTATCTCCAAGTCTAAAAACAGAAAATTGCTTGTTGAGTCACGTAACAGAAAAACATGGTGAGGGCTTTTACCTGTTGCCGAGTGTGTGATATTTCCGCCGTGACGGTTAAATTCGATTGAATCATCTCGCCGGTTGTTTGTTTTCATTTTCTTCGCGCAGTTCGGGTTTTCATTCAAATTCAAATCTACCGCATTTTAATCATGCCATTAAATCACGTGCTGTAGCCGAAACTTGATAGATCCAAAAACTGCACAAAAGAAGAACGCCGTACGCAACGAAGAAACTAAAGTTTTCGAACATCTAGAACAAGACTTATCTGATTTTATTAAGCACCTATCAGACACCGGACCACCGCGAACCACAATACAGCGTCTTTCGAAAGAACTTCTAACTGGCGTAGACTTTCTTCATTCTCATCGAAACATTCATCGCGATCTGAAGCCACACCAAAGCCCAATAAAGCCTTTGCGATTACCTGACGCAACGTTATTCTGTCTTCGTCGAACAACAACTCGGCTCTTTGGTGATTTTCACCTGTGGGCTGCCCTATAGCGTTTAAATTTTATTGGCTTCAGCTTGAGTCACTGGAAGAAGCTCAACCAACGCTATTGCTCTAACACGAAACGAATGTTGCCGTAGTCGGTTTAATGACGGGTGTGTTCTGTGTGTTGCTATGCTAACGACCTAAAAGAAAGTTTTATTTTGTTGTTTCGTGATAATTCGCGACCAGCTTCAGTCACTGGAAGAAGCTCAACCAACGCTATTGCTCTAACACGAAACGAATGTTGCCGTAGTCGGTTTAATGACGGTACACTCGTATATAAATTCATCCTTTAGTTATGTGGACTTTTATTCCGCTTTAATTAAAATAAAACGTAGCGAAATCGCCGCCCTTGTTGCGTTTCGCTTCATCGCGCCTAGCTCGTCGAATATTGTGTAAAATTTCAACGAATTGATAACTCAAAGAATTGCCGATTGCATTCAATCGTCGTCGTCGTCCGGGACACGGAAAAGTTGTCGACGGTACTGGAATCAGTTGCCGCGTGGCCAGCGAAATCTCATCATTATCGGAGTGGTGTTGAGTCGCCGCAGCAAAGAAATTAAACAAATGAATTGAAGGGAAAACATAAAAAGTATAAATATATTAAATTAAACTTAATGAATTAAGTTGAATAAAAAGACCAGACAGACATGGACAGGACGGAATTTAAATAAATAAAAACGAAATAAAATAAAAAAAAAAATTAACAATAAAAATTAAAAATTAACTGCGGCTGTATACCACAAAAGAAAGAAAAGTATAAATGGGGTGAGTTTATTCATTATTATTTCTTTATATATTTTTTTCATTTTTTTTGGTTCCATACATTTTTTTGCCAGTTTTTTTGGTCTTTCAGTTGGTTTTTTTTTGTTCTTCTAAAAATGATTAACGGCTAATTGGCCATATAAAATGAACCCGAGCGTTTAGCTCCTTCGCCCCGAACCTCAAAAAGGGGCACGACACAAAATGCTTACAGGACAGTCGTGGCTGAGGTAGGGTGGGCAGAGCAGGGCGCTATTAACACCAGAGCGCCCTGACAAATCGCGGAGCCGCGCCATCCAACCGCTTCTTGGTCTTTCACGACCAATTGGGAAAATAATCCCAATTTTTACCTACCCTTGGATAAGTCGGCGCTTACAATTTTTGTTGTACAGGCCTAGGGTTTAATGGCCTGAGTTTAAGCAAGTACCCCCCCACACTGCCGTAGCTAGTCCCGGCCGCCAGCAAGAGCGTCGCACCAGCTGAACTCAGCCACCAATTCGGACTTAGGTGGAATTGGCCCTTCTGTCCCGAACCTACATTCTCCTTTCAATTATTTTGACTTTTTCAAGTCAAAATAATTCTTCCAAGGCCTCGAACACAACAAATGGCGCCCAACGTGGGGCTAGCCACCACTACGCTTAGTGCACAAAGCGTAGCTCATCAACACGTGCGAGTCCGAAAAATTCCGTACAAAAAGTTGGTGGGCAAAAGGACTAAAAACTTAGTCGTTCTGCGACAGAATTTTCGCCTGAACGGCAATCAAAGTCCAAGTGTACAAGCTTTTCAGATTTTCAACAGCAGAACATTTCATCGAACCTGTATGGAGGCAATATGGAACGATCCTATTGACGAACCGTTTTGGCAACCTTTAGGCGCCAATTCGGTTCCATAGGAAAGGGAAATATTGTCTGTATACGAGATTGATGTAATGCAAGTTGGATAAACGTATTCTTTCTGATTCTTTCCACTTTTGTTTTGCAAGTACCCTTTTGAGTGCTGGGCATGCCCTGTCTTGGCGGGCGTGTCGTCAGACAATTGGGATAAATACTTGTAAAATATTGGTGAGTTTGATGATAGGAAATTTCGTCGGAAAATTTGCTAAGTACCTTATTTCCTTATCCTTCCTTTTAGAGTACCTTTTAACGCAGAGTAATTTTTTTTGAACTAACGTAGTATTTTTTTTCTTCGTAATTAGAGTTGTTTTGTTAAGTCTTTTGACTACATTTTAACGTAGATTTTTGTTATTTTGATTTTCTTTTGATTGCTATTTTCCCCATTTTTTTTTTGTTGAAATTTAATCGCGTTCCGGATTTTCCCGATGGAGCGAGGAAGATCAGGATGGGCTTCGCGATTTGACCTGCATATGAGGGGAGGGGAAAGGTTGCGAAGACGTGAGGGTTCATTCATTTTTTTTTTTTTCTCTTCGAATTAAATAACGCAATTATATAACAATTATAACACAAGTTCGTTCATTCGTTCGTTCGTTTTTTTTTTTCATTCATTCGTTCGTCGTGTTGAATAAAATTTATTTCGTTCAAACACCCATTCAAAAATTCAAACTACGCATACAGTTTTTCATCCATTCATCTTTCTATCCGCCACTTACGCGCATTCACACATTCACTCATCGAATCGCACAGTTTTTTTTTACCGCATTCAATCATTTGATACATAATCTTTTTATATACAACCAATCATACACTCGTTCAAATTTTGAATTTAATAACAATCACTCGTTCTATTTTGTTTTGATTGTCAAAATTAAATAATCACTCAAACATTCATTCTACACATATAGGTAGGTAGGTACACGTGGCTGTCCGTGAGAACACGGACACACTTAGACCTAAAAGGTCCGTTGTGGTACCACAGGATCTTCGACTCCGGTCCTACTCGTCGAACCATTTAGAGCTTATAATAAAGCGTTGGATTCTCGCGACCTCCATTGTGGCAAGTTCACCAAGACAGTTGAAGAAGTACGCTCCGAGATGAGCTTTCCTTCTGACGGACAGAGCTGGACAAGTGCAGAGAAGGTGAAGGACTGTCTCCTCCTCCTCCTCGTCCTGGCAGCTTCTACAGAAGTCGTTTGAGAAAAGTCCAAGCCTTTCTGCATGCCGACCTATAAGACAGTGTCCGGTTAGGACACCGACTGTTTTGCTGATGTCCGCCCTTTTGAGCAGAGTCAGCCTTTTAGAACGATTAAGATCCAGCTTTGGCCAGATCTGTCTCGCAGTGTGACATGTTGTACCTTCCGCCCATCTTGAGTTGGTTTTCTCAATTGAGTCCAGTCTCAGTAGCAGTTTACATGTGGAGAGAGGCACACCCAGGTTCTGATATACCGGCGAAGTATGAAGGGTAGTGCCGCGCCGAGCGAGTTCGTCAGCCATACAGTTCCCTGGAATATCCATGTGTCCTGGCACCCAGCACAGAAGAATATTGAACTGTTCGGCCATCTCCTTAAGACGACCTTTGATGTTGTCGAGGTCGATTCCAGGGATTTTATCGCCGCTTGGCTGTCTGTGAAAATGCTAATATCCTTAGTAGATATTACATTACACCTCAGCCAGGACAGGGCCTCCTTGATCGCCATAAGCTCCGCCTGATAGACACTACAGTGGTCCGGAAGGCGGAAAGAGCTGCTAATATTAAGCATTTCAGAGAAAACACCTCCACCTACCCCGTCTTCAGTTTTGGAGCCGTCCGTATATATGTGGGCGGACTCCTTCTTCGTTCGTACCAAGTCCCTTTCCCACTCTAGGCGGGCTGGGATGGCTGTTGAGAAGTTTTTATCGAAGTCATAACTGGGAGGGTGAGTCGGTGTTTTCAGGAATGTTGAAGTGACTCAAAATTGTTGAGTGGCCTGCACATATGTCAGTCCACAATGTGGAGGCCTTTAGCCGAATGGCTGCACTGGCTGCCATTTGCTTGCCAAAGATGTCTAAGGGTGGCAGACTGAACAGCATGTCCAGTGCTGCAGAGGGAGTTGTTCTCAGAGCTCCGCTGATGCACATGCATGCTGTTCTTCTACACATATAGTCAATCATAAATATAATCCATTCATTCGTTTTGGTTTTGCACACATTCTTCGAGCGTTCACAATCACTTATTCTCACAAAAATTCATTCGTTTTTTCATTCAATAGATTGTATTTTTTTTTCTTCTCCTACACACAGTTCACAACTTAATTATCACTCATTCGTTTTTTTTCGACACATTCGTTCGGGCGTTTGCACAATCGCTTCATACATATATAATTTTTTTGGTTCATTCAAGTGACAGTCGATCCTACACACTCTCAGTTCATTCAAGCACCCATTACCAGATCCCATCAATCATGCCACTGCCAAGGTCGCCTTTGAGGCGGAATGATGAAGAAATATGCACGATGTGCCAACATATCGTGGGGGGCGAGGACGAAGCGCGGACGAAATGTGGGCACACTTTCCACCTGCATTGTGTGGAGGAGTGGGTGCTGCGCCACAAAACGTGTCCCAATTGTCGCCAGGCACTGGAACCGCAGGACTATTGGACCGTTAGGGGCGTGGAGGGCGCCACAGCGAGAACCGGAGCCGTGACACGCAGCAGAGCGAAGTCAGCGGCCGGCGGACTTTCACCAAGGCGGTTAAATCTTGATTTTCCGCTGGAAACGGTCGGCGGTGGGGTCTTTTACGCCCCTGACGGTTCAATTGGTCAAGAGCAGGGGGTGAACCAGCTCGCAAATCCAATCCCACAATCACCGGAAAGGGTAGTAGGCGAACGACCACGTTGGTCCGATATACGCGACACAGGTATCCCAGCTACGGCGAATCCAGCGCCAGGGCGTACACGTTCGCCAGTGGTACGAACTGAGCTGGGAGTGGATCAACTAATAGAGTTGATGAGAAGGGTTTTTCGGGAAGAGCAGGCGTCTCAGAGACCGGTGGGGGCCCATTATTCGGCAGCAGAGGGAGACTCGCGTGCTGGGAGGGCAGATCAGCGGACCGGAGCGGCCGCGTTGGTCAGCGATCGCGTTAGCCACGGCCCTAATCATCGTGCAAGAAATTCCTACAGCCCATTAAGGCATTGGCGTTTGCGTTTTAACGGGGATAGCCAACTCCTACGTGCAGAGGAGCTGATTTTTCGGGCCGAGACTCTCGCAATGAGCGACTTGCGCGGCAATTTAGATCTGCTGACGCAAGGCTTCCATCTGCTGCTGGATGGTAGGCCCAACAAGTGGTATTGGTTGTGGCGTCGGTCCAATAACAACTCGTCTTGGGATACTCTGAAGGTAGCATTCTTGCAGGTCTGGGGAGAGCGCAGCACGGATTGGGAGCTACGAAAGCAGATGCTTGGTAGACGACAAGCGCCACACGAGCCCTTCATGTCCTTCGAACAAGACATGACGGAGCTTCGTTCACTGCTGAGCGCTCCCATGATTGAGTCCGAATTTGTGGCTCTGGTGCGCGGAAATCTGGTGGGTAGCACACAGCAACAATTGTGCTTCTACTCAGTACTTACGATGGATGAACTACGTCGACTTGTAGTGCAAGTGGAAGACACGCAAAAAGCCACCAGACCGTCCCCTTGGAACCAGGCCAGAGTCCACGAAATACAGGAGCCAGTCGTGGAAGAACATCCGGATACGACTTCTTCCGTCGACTTGGCCGGACTATCGAACCCCTGGATCTGCTGGAATTGCAAGAAGGAAGGACATGGGTATCATGAGTGCGCGGAACCTGCGAAGGGCATCTTCTGCTTCGGATGTGGGCGGGCTGACGTTCTAAAGCCCAACTGCGTCCATTGCAAGGCGGGAAACGGCCGAAGGGACGGAAGAACAACAGGTTCCTCTCGTCCGAGTACTGCAACACGAAATATAGTTCGACACCCTAATTCCAATTCCCAATTTCATTCAGAACTCCCAAATAAAAAAACTTTACCCAATTTTTCAACATCTACAAATACCCCTCCAAATTTTAATACCCTACCTACAACATTTTCTGAACCCAATTCCCATCCTTTTAGCGTAAAATCATCCCTACCCAATTCCTCTGCATTAAATACTCCGCACGTCAAATTATTAACGAGACCAAGCGATAAAACGGAGCCGGCTGTTTCCCGGCCTGAAGATGCCCTTATCGCAAAAGAACATCCAAGACGACATTCCCACCACCCTCTCAAGCCATACCATCTTCGGCTAAAGGAATATATGGAGGCTCGAGAGCGAATTTTTGCGCCTACTCCAATCACAAGTGTTGAACAGGTATCAACACTAACGAGTGGATCCGGTCGCAGGAAGTCCATCTTGCGCCTTCGTATGTTCTGGAGGATGGTGCGTGAAAAAAAGAAAGCGATTCTCTCTACCATCATTACCAATCCGTTGGACATACGTCCGTACGCCATGGTATCCTTGTACGGAGTGGACGTTGAAGGACTCCTCGATAGTGGGGCGAGCATCAGTTGCCTGGGGGCAAACGCTTTACAACGTCTCCATGATGCACAGGTGAATTATCGACCGGTCTGTCAGGAGGTGAAGACCGCTGATGGTGCAGCGCAAAAGGTATTGGGCACAGTAACTACCGATATTACTTTTCGTGGTATTACCAAACCCGTTACACTATACATCGTGCCGAGCCTGTCGCAGAAATTGTACCTAGGGGTAGATTTCTGGCGATCATTCCAACTAGCTCCTAGCATTATCAGCGCGGTCGATACTCCCGATACGGCATCGCAACTGATAGCTCCGGATGCCCACCATTTAACGCCCACAGATGTAAAGAGGTTGGAAATGGTAAAGTCCAAATTTCCATCATACGAAGTATACGGACTCGGTGTGACCAACGTCGAACAACACAGTATAGACGTTGGTGATGCAAGTCCCATCAAACAGCGACATTATCCTGTGTCTCCTGCGATCCAAAAACTCATATACGACGAGATCGATCGCATGAGAGCACTTGGCGTTATAGAGACCAGCCAGAGTGCATGGAGCTCGCCTGTGGTTCTCGTGAGGAAGCCAGGCAAGGTCAGGTTATGTTTGGACTCGCGCAAGGTCAATAGTGTGACGAAGAAGGATGCATATCCATTACCACACATTGATGGTATCTTAAGTCGTTTGCCGCGAGCCAATTTTATTACTAGCCTGGACCTCAAAGACGCCTTTTGGCAGATTCCTCTCGAGAACAAATCCAGGGAGTATACAGCGTTTACCATTCCTGGCCGGCCTCTATATCACTACACGCGCATGCCTTTTGGGTTATGCAACGCGCCGCAAAGGATGTGTCGTTTGATGGACAAAGTCATCCTACCCGAGCTGAAGGAGCAGGTATTCGTATATTTGGACGATCTGCTGTTAATTTCTGAGGATTTCGATTCACATCTGGTTTTATTGGCAGAAGTCGCAGAATGTTTGCGAAAGGCTGGCTTGACCATTAACTTTGCTGCTACTGTTTCACCAATTTCAGACACTCTAAAGAAGTCCAACCAGCTTGGACTACAGAGGCACAAACTTCCTTCCTATTAGTGAAAGACTTGTTGACGAAAGCCCCCTTATTAATCAATCCTGATTTTAGGAGGTCTTTCGTAATTCAGTGCGACCTTCAAGGACGGTTGGCAAGATGGAGTTTAGAACTCCAAGGCTACGACTTCACAATCGAGCACCGAAGAGGGAGCCTGAACGTTGTACCCGACGCTCTCTCTCGTGTATACGAAGAGGGATTAAATGCGCTGATCGACGTGGCACCGATGGTGGACATGGATTCTCCAGAATTCTCTGGCAATGAATATAAAGAATTAGTGTCCACTGTCGATGCGAACGCCGATCGGCTTCCTGAAGTATGCGTGAGGGATGGTTTCGTGTATAAGCGCACAGAGGCTCACAATGGTGACCCGATTGCTGAAGACAGAGCCTGGAAATTATGGATTCCATCAAGTCTTACGTCAGCTGCGATCGCTCAGGCGCACGAGGCAGACACCACGGTCCATGGTGGTTATGCCAAAACGCTAGAGCGAGTCAGGCGATTTTTGTACTGGCCCGGAATGGCTACACAAGTACGTACCTACGTTCTGGCGTGCGACACTTGTAAAGAGACAAAGTCCCCGAACAGACCTCTACGAGCGCCAATGGGAGAACCGTTCCAGACAGATCAGCCATTCCAGCACCTTTACATCGACGTGCTTGGACCATATCCGCGTACCAAACGGGGTAAGATCGCTATCTTGATCGTCTTGGATCACTTCACCAAGTTCCCACTTCTACATCCTTTGGGGCGGATCACTGCTGAAGAGATCACAAACTACTTGGAGGGGCAGTTCTTCCATACGTTTGGAACACCTGAGACAATCCTCTCCGATAACGGCTCTCAATTTTGGTCGAATGTGTTTAACACCATGCTGAACAAATACGGAGTTAAACACCTGTACACCCCGAGCTACTCACCGCAAGCGAATGCTTCGGAGCGTGTCAATCAGTCCATCCTGGCCGGAATTCGAGCATTCATCACTGATGACCAAACACGATGGGATGAGAGTCTAAGCAAAATTGGATGTGCTCTTCGTAGCTCACTCCACCAAGCCACTGGATTTTCCCCTTATCAGGTTTTGTTTGGGAATCACATGATGTTGCACGGGAAGGACTACGAACTGCTGAAGCATTTGCGAGCGTTGGGAGAGTCAAATGTACAGCTTCGACCTCGAGAGGGAATTCCTATCGTGAGTCAACTGGCGCAGACGAAAATAAGGGTCGCACATGAGGACAGCCGGTTGTTTGTTTTCATTTTCTTCGCGCAGTTCGGGTTTTCATTCAAATTCAAATCTACCGCATTTTAATCATGCCATTAAATCACGTGCTGTAGCCGAAACTTGATAGATCCAAAAACTGCACAAAAGAAGAACGCCGTACGCAACGAAGAAACTAAAGTTTTCGAACATCTAGAACAAGACTTATCTGATTTTATTAAGCACCTATCAGACACCGGACCACCGCGAACCACAATACAGCGTCTTTCGAAAGAACTTCTTACTGGCGTAGACTTTCTTCATTCTCATCGAATCATTCATCGCGATCTGAAGCCACACCAAAGCCCAATAAAGCCTTTGCGATTACCTGACGCAACGTTATTCTGTCTTCGTCGAACAACAATTCGGCTCTTTGGTGATTTTCACCTGTGGGCTGCCCTATAGCGTTTAAATTTTATTGGCTTCAGCTTGAGTCACTGGAAGAAGCTCAACCAACGCTATTGCTCTAACACGAAACGAATGTTGCCGTAGTCGGTTTAATGACGGGTGTGTTCTGTGTGTTGCTATGCTAACGACCTAAAAGAAAGTTTTATTTTGTTGTTTCGTGATAATTCGCGACCAGCTTCAGTCACTGGAAGAAGCTCAACCAACGCTATTGCTCTAACACGAAACGAATGTTGCCGTAGTCGGTTTAATGACGGTACACTCGTATATAAATTCATCCTTTAGTTATGTGGACTTTTATTCCGCTTTAATTAAAATAAAACGTAGCGAAATCGCCGCCCTTGTTGCGTTTCGCTTCATCGCGCCTAGCTCGTCGAATATTGTGTAAAATTTCAACGAATTGATAACTCAAAGAATTGCCGATTGCATTCAATCGTCGTCGTCGTCCGGGACACGGAAAAGTTGTCGACGGTACTGGAATCAGTTGCCGCGTGGCCAGCGAAATCTCATCATTATCGGAGTGGTGTTGAGTCGCCGCAGCAAAGAAATTAAACAAATGAATTGAAGGGAAAACATAAAAAGTATAAATAAATTAAATTAAACTTAATGAATTAAGTTGAATAAAAAGACCAGACAGACATGGACAGGACGGAATTTAAATAAATAAAAACGAAATAAAATAAAAAAAAAAATTAACAATAAAAATTAAAAATTAACTGCGGCTGTATACCACAAAAGAAAGAAAAGTATAAATGGGGTGAGTTTATTCATTATTATTTCTTTATATATTTTTTTCATTTTTTTTGGTTCCATATATTTTTTTGCCAGTTTTTTTGGTCTTTCAGTTGGTTTATTTTTGTTCTTCTAAAAATGATTACCGGCTAATTGGCCATATAAAATGAACCCGAGCGTTTACCTCCTTCGCCCCGAACCTCAAAAAGGGGCCACGACACAAAATGCTTACAGGACAGTCGTGGCTGAGGTAGGGTGGGCAGAGCAGGGCGCTATTAACACCAGAGCGCCCTGACAAATCGCGGAGCCGCGCCATCCAACCGCTTCTTGGTCTTTCATGACCAATTGGGAAAATAATCCCAATTTTTACCTACCCTTGGATAAGTCGGCGCTTACAATTTTTGTTGTACAGGCCTAGGGTTTAATGGCCTGAGTTTAAGCAAGTACCCCCCCACACTGCCGTAGCTAGTCCCGGCCGCCAGCAAGAGCGTCGCACCAGCTGAACTCAGCCACCAATTCGGACTTAGGTGGAATTGGCCCTTCTGTCCCGAACCTACATTCTCCTTTCAATTATTTTGACTTTTTCAAGTCAAAATAATTCTTCCAAGGCCTCGAACACAACAACTTGCCACAAATATAGCTTTACCTACCAAGTTTTAGTTGTATATCATAAGCGATTCTCGAGATATGAAATTTGGAAACGCTACAATTTTTTTCTCGTATAAATTCTAAGCTTTTATCGAACAGTTCTTGAAATATAAGACGTGATTCTTTAGAAAAATTCCCCCACTTCCTTGCTTCACTGTCGGCATGAACCATTTACGAAAAAGACTCTGGAATATCTCTTTATCGATCTCAGCTTTCGAGCATTTCGGAGATATTGTTTTTCTCAGACCCACACTCTTCATCAATATCGACCACATTTTAAGAACTATTCAAGTTTTATATAAATTTCAAGTTTCAGCTTTCCAGTATAAACGTTTGAGAATATCTAAAATCTCAACTGACCACAAAACAGGAAGTCACTATAGGATTCATCCGGTTTACCCACTGAACAAATTTCAACTTTCAAAGAATACATAACGATTCCACAACCAGCTTTCGAGCTAAATGTGGTTTAAAGCAGGGAGATGGTGTAGCCCCCAAGATTTTCAACTTGTTGTAGAGTATAGGTGCGTTTTTTTCATCTGGATCAAGATCATTCGTTTTACATTGAAAACAACAACAAAGAGATGATCCAAAATCAAAATTGGATCATTGATGGATCAATTTTGTGCTTTTAAAGCTTATTTGGAAACTATTTTAGCAATATCAAAGATGGCGCCATGCGATTCAGCACTAAATTCAACTTGTAGCAGGTATTTGCACCCAACAGGTAGAATATGCTCGACGGAAAGTCGCTGTAACTCAATACATTTTGTATGGAAATGCAAGTCCATGTGTAAAATAGAGAAAGAATGTAGAAAATTATTGAAAAAGTCTTTGTTTGTATGACATTTGTACAGTGCCGTTTCGTCGTATAGTATGCGAAACTTTACCGCCAGGGCAGCTGACAGCTTATCCGAGGCATTTTCAAACAGCATTGTTAACCCTGCTAAAGTAGCTTTTGGGATGATCCACTGCATTTTTTTCAATTTGATCTGATCCAGTTGAAAAAAACGCACCTAATTTCATCCGAAAAACCGTGATCGACACCAATGGGACACCCAACTTGTAGCATACGCTGACGTTATATGAAAACATCTTCGCAAGATCCTTCCTTAGTGCTGAGTAGGATTTGTCAATCTTGACTCTGCCATAACGTACACAAGAAAGAGAACGCCAATCAGACAGAATACCAATTTCGGAGTATAATTTGAAAAGTATACACAAGTTCATAGGTATATCTTCAGGCTAATCTGGAAAAAGATGGCAACGAAACGGACGAAATCAATCGACGATGATCTGTCGATAGTAAATAAAACGTATTATATGTACTCTACTCTTCAAACGATTTGGCTCAAGATGGACGATATACAGACAGATTAAAAATGTGTTTTTGCGTTTTTGGTGTCTGCTTGTATTTTTTTTTTTATTTCGATCACTACACTTTGTTATATTAAAATATTAAAATAGTCAAGTACAATAGATCATTCCACTAAGAATCGCCATCTTGCCATCTTACCATCTCGGATTCTTTTGAAAATTTGTGTACTTGAAGAACTAGTGAGAAAAATAATTGAAATACAATTTCCTGTTCAAGGATAACGATTTTGTCCTTTATCCTTGAATATCTCAAAATGTGTATCTTTAATTCTTTTCTTCTGGTTATACTGTTTTTCAAAACACACCAAAAAATTAACTTGGGATCTCAAGGTGATCGGAGTCAAAAAAGTCTAATATTGTTATTAAGAATTATTATTATTAGCTTTAATTGAGAACCACTGATTTTCTTAGATTTTTTGACCCCGATCCTCTTGAGATCCCCAGTTAATCGTGATTGAATTATTCAAGGCTAAAGGACAAAAACTTCCAAGGATAACTTTTATTCGTATTTTTTTTATATTGCGACAAACTTGCGTTTTAAGATAAGCCCTACTTTATTATTCTACGATAAAGACTAAGTTCCAGCGATATGAATTTTCGCAGAGGATTCAGATACCATTTTTGCGAAGTCTTCAAAATACTATAACTAACACAAAAAAATGAGAAAAAAACAAAAAATTTCAATTATATGGTATTTGTTTCCTCATTAATTCTTCGAGTACCTACACAATTTTTCAAAACAATTGGTGATGGTAAGTCACAAATTTTATCATTTTTGACAATTCTAGATGGAATGACCCAAATACTTGAATTCATAAGCGTTGATAGCTACAACCTACTTGTATCGTTCACATTGAAGAAATATCATTGTTAGTAGAGAGATTCAACTTTTTTTTATCGACCACCGGTCCATAATTGCTGGTGATCGGTCGATAATATCCTTCCTTTTAATGTCATATTCCTAAAATCACTATATGACAATATTTTGTATACGCTTGCGCACGCTTTGTAACTGGAAAACTAATGAAGTTGGAAATTAGAGACCAACAATAATGAAGCAGTATTGAAATGTCTTCACAGACTTTCGTGCAACGCTACTACATTCCAATTTTTTCGTACTGCTAAATTAAAAAAAATATAGTAGTATATAGTAGTATATAGTAAGCAAATCATTTCGGGGGGGGGGGGGGGGTTATCCCCCCCCGTTCCTACGCCAGTGATTACACGCATATCAGTTAATGTCAAGTTAATTTTACTCAGCCTACGGTTATAAGTTGCATATTAGTAGCAACTACCGTAAGGTCGTACGGTGTAAAGACACCATATTTAATGCTAAATATTTGTTTTTGTAATATTAAACTTAAGAAAAAAACATTTTTTAATGATTGAATATATCATTACATGTAGAGAATATATGAAACAGTTTTACCTTATACTATTAGAAGAATAGTTTGTTTTAAATCTTTTAATTTAATCTAATTTCATATATAAAAAAAGAAAACAATTTTTTTTCGGGATCATTTTTTTAAGGCGCTCATTTTTTTGAGAGGTAAAAGTATTATGTTCACGATAAAGATCAATTTGTTTGAAAAATTGACCCATCGCATGAAATAAAGATGATTTTTTAATTTCGTATTATATATTTCGTTTGCTATATCTGTCGTTCCATCATTTTCGCAACTTGAAATTCTCAACTATTAAAGCAAATGTGGATCCATACAATTATAATAATATTGAATATGTATACACGCATATTAAAAAATTCTAATACAAAAGTAACGAAAATTTCATACACACTACACCAATGACAGAAAGACGTACTGAAAGTCGCAATCAGTGGTAGCAATCACTTATGTGCATCGTCGCTAGGACGTCCTTTATGGGTTATAAAAACGAGTATGCAACCAGATTTCACTTCCAAATTTTTCCCCACGAGGTCACTAAAGAGTCGTCCGCACGTCGTGAGTTCCACATATTGGGTAATTATGACAGTCAGAAGTCATAACTTCAAGTCACGCCAACTGATAAATGTGGTAATAGCGACTATTTTGTGTTCCTTGGGTCAGCTTATCACAAAGCAGATTGTGGTCAATAGAATCAAATGCTTTGCTAAAGTCAAGTTGTAATAGGATAGTGATTATCTTTTGATCGATACTGCAATGAATGTTATCAGAAATTTCAAGTAACACTGTATTGGTACTATGGCCAGCTCGGAAACCAGATTGAAATTGATTTAGCAATTTATTGTTATTTAAAAATATACCTAATTGCGAATGTAGAATATATTCAAAAGCTTTAGATTGGCAGGAGAATGCTGATGGACCGGAAATCATTTATATCAGGATTAGCGAAGGATAGACAGACGAAGTTAATATGGTATTAAATATACACGTAATGTAGGGGAGAATGATGGGGAGCAATAATTTAACAAATTTTATGGACACAAAATCAGGACCAATTGAATTGGATTTTACATGGAAAGTAGCTTTCAAAACTTCATCATTGGTAACATTTCGAAAAGAAAAACTAGCAGAGGGATCACACCCAGTGTACTTGAAATTTGAAGATAATACACTGTTCGCAGTAGTGCTGGGAGAAATTATGAATTTTTTGTTTAATTCATTAACATCAAAGCCGTTTTGCACTGCAGACTTAGCAACCCCATGCAAACCTAGCTTTGCAACATTAGACCAAAAAAGGTCAGAAGGCAGACAGGGATTAACGATTGATTGACGATTGACGATTGATTGACGTATTTTTTGTAGGCCTGCTTGCACAATAGACTTACCCGATTTTGCAAACAAGTAAATTTTAGCCTCGACTCGGAAGTTTTAAGTGTCTTTCATTGACCATAAGCAGCATCACGTTTAGCAGAGAGGATAGCAATTTCTGGATTATAATATGCTATATAATTATCTTTGGGTGTTACTGTACGCACAGGTACGTGTAAATTGAACAATTCCATAAGCATATGACTGAAACAGGAAAGCTGATCATTAATATCTGGAAAGGTGTAAACATTACTCCATGGCATTACAGATGCATTACTCAACAGAAGGTCAATATTGCAGTTTTTGAAATCTCGAAAAGAAATAGGATCAGTAGGTAGAACTTCTGTATGGATCTTATGAGCCAAGTAAATCAAGTCGTGGTCAGTTATGCCAGGAAGTGATACTTGGCCGAAACAAGCAACTTTATCTTCATCATAGGAGTCAATAAGAAAACGGTCCAGTAACGACGAACAGGTATCACTGAATCTAGTTGGAACGGCACTGTTGACAATTTGCAAAGTGCAACTGTTTAGCTTTCTTAAGAAGGCTGAAAAAACCGGATCTTTGTCGTTCAAAATATGAATATTAAAATCACCACCAATAATGATGTTTTGATATTTAGGTACGAGATTTTTTAGAGCATCTACCAATGGTGAAAGTCGAGCAGCTGATGGTTGAGGAAAATACACACATTAAAGAAGTATACTCTGTTTTCCAGTTTTAGCTTCGGCGATTATAAATTCAATTTCATCACTGGCCGTTGACTTTAGCTGAATTTTGACCGGTATACCATTTCGAACAAGTAAAGCAACACCACCTCCTCTAATTTTTCGGCCGGCTACGTTAGTCTTAGGTCTGTCATTCCGATAAATGCTAAAACCCGGAATTTTAACCATCTCAGAGGGAGTGTCAGGATCCAGCCAACTTTCCGGAATCATAATGGCGTGTAAATTCGTCTTATTAAAGCTGGATCTTATCTTCAACTTTAGGGAAAATACTCCGAATGTTTATGTGACAGACATTACAATTTTGACTAGATTTGAGAGCAGAAGTTAAAACAATATTGTGAATGGAACAGTGAAACTAGCTTCGCGTAAACCATCACTACAATTATCCATTATCAAAGTTAAATAAATTTAAGAGAACAAAGCGATGAGCATCATAAAAAACGAAATGGGGGCAGTTGTAACGAGGAAACATAATTATGACTATCGAAAAAACAATAATTCTATAAAAGAAATAGAAAATTTTAACTGAAATTGTTACCTTCTTTAATTGCAGGTTGACCGTAATAAATAAAAGAAAAAGAAGAGAAAAAAAATTAATAACAAATATAAAAAAGAAGAGAAAGAAAACAAAGAATATAAATAGAATTCAATGATAATATAAATGTCGCTGCAAGTCTCCTACTCGTTTAGATGTTCTGTTGACAAAATTTAAACTGGATCACTTGTAGCATTTCTCTTTATGAAAACATTCCCGCGCTCGATATAGCAAGCAGCAATTTTTTGGTTACGTAGCAGAGCAAGAGCAGCGTTATGAATTGCACAATTTGAAGGGGTCAAGCTATCGTTTACATAGATTTTGTTGCTGGTAAGCATGCCCATGTTAGCGCAGGTAGGTCGTTTGGCGCGCATCAGTTTAATGAACCTTACTTTTATGTAAATAGATAGAATAGTAAATAGATCAAATTTTAAAAAAATTTCATTTTTGAAGTCAAACTAAAGCAATTTTTCATGGTTTTCATGGCAAGAGTTTGATAAGAAGACCGCATTTCATTGAAAAGTATCAAAGAAAGTATAATTAATTTGAAAATATGATCTTGGAGGAGGTCGGTTGGAGACCACGTTTTAGTAATATCAGAAAACCGAAAGTAAACCATTTAAATAACATTTTTATTACTGAGGGAGGACAAGAGTGAGAGATGAAAAAAAAGTGAAAATTAACATCAAAAACTAATTAGAAGTGGGCACTATGAAGTTGGAAATACATATATAATAAATACACTATTACAGTTTTTCCCCGTGGAAAAACTGTTTGAACCCCTCACAACAACGGGGCGAACGGGTCCTTGTCCGGCCGAACCCAGAGAAGGGTCGTGGGCGCCAGTGATCCTTAATTTAAGGACCCGTTCTAAGATTTTCTCCGACCGAATCACGATTTCGGGAAAATCACTCTACGTTAGCCGAGCACGAAGACAAACTGCTCAACGTCACAGATATCGCACACAAACGGATCTAATTAACTCTCACTTTATATTATAGTTCTTTTGCTTCTAATTCCAACGTTTAATTCGGTTTCAATAAAATCGTTAGCCTAAATATAAATCGCTACCTAATTTCTTTATCTACCTGACTCCTTAATATCTAGGGCGCCTCTGGTGTATCTCCTCGACGATGTTAATGATGGTGCTCGTTCCGACGGTACTTCTCCAGGATAAGTCCAACGTTGCTGCAATCTTGTCACGTAGTTTATGATCACTCTCCTTCTTAAGATCTCCGGAAACTTCCTAACCCGTCACCGACTTGTGATCGGGTTCCTCGATGATTTTTTAAAATTCCAACTTGCTGCAATTCTTCGCGATATTCACGTCGCACACCTTCTCCGTTCGATCACACTTTTTCCAAGCCCCGTTCTTCGGGTCCCTACTTGCCGCGAAACTTCGGTCAGCTTTTCGGGACAGTTACCTGTGCTTACTTTGCCGCTACTGGGTCAACGTATTCACCTTTGAGGACGTTAACCTGCTTTCTTCTGGTGTCCACTTTTTATTCTCCAAACGACGCATTAGCACAACCTCAAACCATTGCGATCTTATCAACTTCCAATTTCTCGCTGTTCGCGCAGTTATCGGCCATATTAGTTGTGTACATCGGCGGAATGACGTTTCTGGTCCGGTGTTGTTTACGTTTGTCTGGTGTCAACGTAATTTGTGAGTGCGCAGTCCGATGTGGGCAGTTTCCGTGGGTGGCGTAGCCCCGAGCAACTACAGGTGAATATAGATGGCAAGCTGCATTCGTCTCGTTATAGTGCTAGTGTAAGTATATATTCGCAGGCGGCGTTGGAGGTGTTCGTCAGTAGTTGAGTTCCGGCTCTTCCGGGGCTCTGTTCAAGATTTCTGCTATAGCTGCTTCGAAAGCATAGCATAGCAAGACTGTAGCAGATGTCAATTTCAGCCATAGCATGAAATAGCTTCTTCGGGTCTTGAACAGCCAAAAGCAGCTTGTATAGCTAATAACAGCTGTTCGACAAGCACATACGCAAGTTGGCGTGGCATATAAGACATTTGTTTGAATAACTTTGAATACTTACCGCATTAACTGCTTCTAATGTTTCCTTAAATTTTTCGTTAATTTCTAATGCTAATGATAGAGTTTCTTCCATTTTTAAAGACTGAAAATAACGTTTCGACGAAAGTGACAGCTACACACACATATAAATATTGCAATAGCCGCTTTCTAGCTACACTCGGGAGTGCGAGCAAGAAAAAGCAGCTATGGAAGCAGCTTTTTAAAAATCTTGAACAGATCTAGTGTCAAATAGCAAGCACGAGAAAGCAGCTTTTTGGTTGCATTGAACACAAAAAAGCAGCTAATAGCAGCTAAAAGCAGCTATAGCAGAAATCTTGAACACACCCCGGGTTGACGGTAGCTTCTTCGCGTTCTAGCTACCTAAACTGCTAATTCCTACTTCCTACACTATCCTAAACCTATTACTTAATTAAGGACTAATTCATAATTTTCCTTCACCTAGTTCAAACTAATCCTAACTACTTCTAATATTTATTTACATCTTTATATCCTAGCTACTTCTAACATTTATTTCTTCGTTAACCTGCTTGTCTTCCGTCTTGTCCTGAATTTTACCGGCAATATTCTAATGCGTGCGTACAACTGTCTTTTTAGAGCGAATGTGCCACGTACATGGACGTCACATTGGGTGCATTCAGGAGACCACAAAGGGAATCATTATTTTATTTATTCACTCAAATTTAAACTAACTCTATTCATTTCTTTCGTTTCAGGGCACCTGTAACACTCAGTGAATAGTGACATAAAGAAAAATTCCGAAAGAACCACCATATGTTTATTAATAAAGATCCCCATAAGTGCACCCCCCCCCCCCCCGTAGCACGTAACGCAAAAACATAATAAACAAAACAATTTATGAAAAAAAAAAAATCTTCTTCGAACGCCGACAGCCGCAGGACGTTTGGGCCCCATCAGGTACCTTAGCTTAAGCATAATATATGTAAATTATAGAAAAACAACGATCATTATAATTCGCAAACCTCATATTTAAAAATTTAAATTTTGTTTAATATAAATCAACAATTTTCTTAAAAAAGTCAATTTGGTTTTTTTTTGTAAAAGTCGTTTGTTCAAATTTCAGAGCAGAATGGTAGTGTAGTATTCTGTTAGTGTTTCTTTTTATTGATTTCCTTCTAGAGAATTTTGTTTAGCCACACCTAAGAAAGATGACGGGAGAGTAGCGTCCCCATTTGAGGATCTTGGAAGAGCGACGCTGTACGGTAAGTAAATCAGGTTTCTTGAAGCGTAGATATTAGAAGTGTCCGTATGGAAGGGTCATTGCTCCAGAGGTACCGGTGTTTCGAATACAGTGATAGCGGTAGAGTGTATACGCACGGTCCCTAGTTACTGCTGGAGCGCTAGAACTGCAATCGAGTCAAGCATATCCGATCCAATGTTTTTTCCTCTTCTTATCCTAGTACAATATACAGCACATCAAGGATGGTGTCTCTTCTGAGTCGAGTTTTTATCTTCCCGCCCAAGCTCCTGAGAAGCCGACAAATCGTGCTGTAGGACTCAGAAGAGCCCATTAAAACTGTCAAGAAAATGTAGGCGCATTTTGTCGTCTAAAGAATTTTTCTTACAAACTTTCTGTCATATGTCATCCTACAGAAACATTCTAGTACTTTCCAGTTTAATAATCTTGGCCATACGACTTTTGAACTCGCACCGAGATTGGTGCTACCAAAATTAACTCGAAACGAGCTTAACTAGACTCGAAACGAGAGTCTCGTTTCGAGATTCATGATTCCACCCCAGTTGACATGGTTTTTTCGAAGTATTGTGGGTTGGGGAAAAAAGGGTGGTGTATCCTGGGGCTAATGGCTTGGTCTGAGGTAGATCTTTCCATATGGTTCCTAGTCAGTCTAATTATTATGTTGTCAACAAGGGAGATTTCTGCCGTATCATATATTTCCTCGTTCGATATATGATGCAGAAAATCTGTGTCTGCCTTTCTATATAGGCCGGTACACGCGCGTAGACATTTTCTCTCGAAAAGTCTGAGTTTTTCCATATACCAGCAATGTATCCATGGTATTATACCATGGATACATTGCTGGTATACGCACCATGGTATCGTGAATACCATAATACCATTGATACACTGGTGGTATACTTTCCAGTGTGGTATAATCATAATATAGGAAACTAGATATGGCGATACCATGGTACGTATACCAGCAATGTATCCATGGTATAAATGTATCGCACAATATCACGCTTTTACTAGATAAATAACCTAGTTTAGTCGTGGTTTTGACGTCACTTCGTAGTATACAGTTGCGATAATTTTATCTGGTATACCACGTAAGCAGCGCCACTTTCCAGCCTGTGGATGTTCTGCTAAATAAAACTTCCAACAAATGAAATGACATTTGATGAACATAACCACCAGAATGACAGATAAACAGCTGATGTCAATGCATACTACCTACTGTTGATGTATCACATATCTAGTTTCCTATACTATGATCAGACCACACTGGAAAGTATACCACCAGTGTATCAATGGTATAAGATGGACTAATATTGAACCAGAGGGGGCAGCCATAGGTGAGAATAGGTCTCACCAATGCTTGATATCAAATGATTATAACACGAGGGTATAAATGTTTCGCGTGAAAGAGTCGTTTTAGGGACATAAATGCTTTATGTGCCTTTTCAAGCTGAACATTTGAATGATTGTTGAAATACAAGTGTTGATCCAGGTGTACGCCGAGATATTTCACACAAGTTTTGTGCGGATTTCGCTCTCGGCTACCCTCCCCATCAACAATATGGAATTTTTTCCAGATGCGCCTCAAATCTCGATTGGCATGAGCTAAGGTAGTACGAAATAGAATGGTCTCACATTTCTGTCGATTAATTTTTATTTTCCAAGAGTTCGTGTAGAACTGAACATCATTAAACATTTTCTGAAGTTCCTCTTGGGCTTTGGCCGCTTTGGAATGTGGTGTATATATGATTAGGTCGTCTGCGAAGGCTACAATAGATCTCTTGGGCTAATGTAGATTGCGAATAAGGTGGGTGCAGTTACTGTTCCCTGTTGGAGTCCTTCCCTTACGTTAAAGGTCTTTGTGGTAACAATTTTCCCGTTTATTAGCATAAAGTTTTTGTTATAAATCATGTGGGTTAGAGTATTAGGTGCTTGGGGAATTTTTTTTGTACTAGTTTATATATGAGACCGTCGAGCCAAACTGTGTCGAAGGCCTTCTCTATGTATATTAGACAGGCACCTACACAATCTTTGTTATTCAAATGCCAACACATGTCGGATGTGATCTTCGTTATGGCATGTATGGTAGAATGTCTATTTAGAAAGCCGAATTGGCAATTCGGTATCAGATCATTCTGCCGGATGTGGGAATTTAAAGAGTCGTTGAGGACGGATTTGAAGACTTTACTAATATTAGGTAAAAGACTAATGGGCCTATAGCTTTTCATATCTGAAGGATCCTTTCCTTTCTTGAGAATGAGATACGTTTTTACGCGTTGTCATTTTTCGGAGTAATGGGAGTTACTTAGTAAATTGTTGAGGAGGATGCAATACTTCTGGATATTTATATCTGTCAGATTTTTTAATACTAAATTTGGAATTCCTTCAATGCCTGATGATTTTTTATTGTTCAGTCGTTAGAAGAAACATTAAAAGGTTTCAAATAAACCAAAGTAGTCTCCTATTTGGTTGTCGGTTATTTGGTTAGCCATCAGATCTTCGATAAAAATGAGTAAAGGCACGTTATCTTCGATTTCTATTATGAATTCTGTAACCTTTTGAGTAACTATTTCATTTAGTCTTTCCCTTCCCCAAGTTGGAGTTCTGTAGGTGTGTCCCCATTAGGTCTAGCTTTTGGGGCTCGTCGGTTATCACGAAGCAACCGTTTACATCGCGGCATGCACTTGTGATTTCGATATTCGCGTCTTCCAGGAGTTTTTGAGAATCGACCGGTACCTTAATCGTGGGTACGCTTGCATTATTTTTTTTCCTAAATATAGAGTTTATTTGAGCAAACATTCCTGCAGAGTCGCTGGGCCTGACACGATTGGATTTTTTCCCTTTCGTTTCGTTAGTAAAATTTTGTTTGATGAGAATTTTAACGTTTTTTAATATTGACTTTAACCGGTTTAGGTTGGGATTATTATAATGCAAAAATCTACGATAAATATTATTAATTCGCGAGAGAAGGTGGCTTTTCAATCTTTGGAGTTTACGGATTAGGGGGTTTTCGTAGTTGTCCAGAATATTGCGCGATTTACGTTTTGGGACAGTACTTTCTATTGTGGCAATCGTGAGGTTTAAGTTCCTGTCAATGGGGGTTATGAATTCGTTTTCTTCTGGAATTTCATCTGAGTGAGCTTTCGCTATTCTATTTCGAAATAAATTTCAGATAGTTTTTTAAAAGTATAGGTGAATATTTTCTTCTTGGGTCTCTATAAGAAAATATGTGTCTTTCTCATGGCTAAGTGTCATAAGAATGGCTTGATGATCACTGTCATAATTGATAGTTTGTAGTCTATTCGTATCTCCCGGGAACGTGAAGTTCAATCGGACGTCTGCTATACAGATGTCAAGATACGAATAAGCTCTCGGTAAGGTGGGTAAATCTGTGCCGTAAAGTTCTGCTCTAAATTCTATTTGGTTTTCTAATATAAAGTTATTCAAGAAATTCCCCCGGGGATTATTGTCTCGGTTATACCAATATTTGTGCTTCACATTTAAATCCACTGCAATTATGTAGTAATTCTGTGGTTTATTAAGTTCTAGGGTCTGGAAAAGAGAATGGAATTCGTTGTTAAACTTTTCTGAGTTTCTTTTTGATGCATAGGTGCTAATAACGAATAAGTTATCATTATTCTGCAGAGCTATTTTGATGCAAGTGAGCTCTAGACACTCATATAGAGTGAATTCTACTCTGTTGATGGTTGAGAATTTAAGTGGTTTTCTTACTAGGATACAGTGCTGTCGTTTTGTTATTTTGGACAGTAGTGCATTTAAGTGAAAAACAGTAGTATTTTACAAAGAATAGTAGTACAAACTTTACTTTTAGGTTCAGAATCGCGTAATAACACCGAAGGCTTAGTTTATATATCACTCTATTCAAAATTGCCAAAAATACCGGAATTTGTGACATTACCTTAAAACTTTTTTACTCAAAGCATTATTTAAAAAAATTATAATTTAGTTGTTTTTTCTGTATCAAATTTTTTGTTAGTTTTAGTACGTTAAAAATTTTGTGAAAATGATGCCCGAATTCTGTTTAAAAATTCATATCTCTCTTGTCATAGAATAATGATTTGGGATCAATTTTAAAGAAGGACGTTACGAGAATTTAAAAAAAAAATTATGTTCACAAATCTTTTTCAAAGATAACAGTGTTACTTTCAAGAAACACACTCCATAGTGCGTATTAAATCATTGTAGCCATCCTTCGCTAGCGTTGGAAGAATGATTATTTTTCTACAGTTGGGAATGCAGCTGCATTGCCTTTTCCTTTAGTATTTCGACACTAACTGGATCATTCTTATCCATTGGCTTAAAAAATAATTCCAGTTCTCCACCTACGGAAGCATACAATTTGTTGAGTTTTAAATTTCGCAAATCCTATAAATGCATTGAACACTAATCCTAATCTGTTGCAGTTTTAATTTTTAAATTTGATAGTATACTTCTCCATACCATTTGTCTTTATTCGCCGGATCGCGTACGCGAGAGCCTTTAGATAATAATTCGTCCAAAATATCCCATTTTACCTGCAATGGTAACACGTTCAGTGCAGCTGACGACGCGTCCAACGCAAATTTTGACATCTTTGAATAGTATTGTCAAAAATTTTTGAGCAAATGTTCGGCACTTGGTTTCATTCTTTGATTTAGGCATACATTCGTCATACAAAAAAAAGTTGTTTATATTATCGTAGTTCACTGTCCACTTTATAAGGTGGTCGATATTAAGAAGATAAAGTTCATGTAATGCGATGGTACACGTTAGGCGCCATTTTCCCAATAGTTTATTTTAATGATAAGTATACATTAAGAATGTAATTATGTAAAGAGACTCTGATCCCCCAAAAAACATCCCCCGATAAAATTTGAGGCCATGAAGAACGGTCGCAGCTAATTTTAGCTTTAGGATTAAGATAGAAAATCCGTTAACATTAAGAACTTACGGCAAATAAAGCACTTTTCAAAACTTAAAACTACTTGTTGGGCGGAGTTCCTATAATCGCAACTACACTGTATAATTTTTTTCTACACTAAATTCACAATTCATATGTTTTTAGACAGTCTTGGTATGATAACTCAGTCAATTTTCAATATTTTTCAACATTTTTGTTTTAATTGATACTTATTTTCTCTATAGGCTGACGAGAGGTTTATATAATTTTTTGGTTGGATAATTTTTTTTTAAAAACTGATTACTAAAGTTTGAAATACTGTAACTTCTTTATTTTTGAAAAAAAAAAAAACGGTAAAAAATAATGCTAATATTTAAAAAAAAACTTTTTTTTTTGTTTTAGTTGAATAGTTAAGAAAGTACATATGTGAACTCAAGAATTTAAATTTTTTTTCATCTCCCAAGAAAAGTAAGATGACAACAAATTTGAAATATAAAATAATAGGTCTCACGCGGAATCATTCGCAGCCCCGGATGCCACGCATTTTCCATGTAAATTTTAGAATCCTCTTCTAAAGTTCTTAAGAGTTAAATTTTTGTGTAAAGAGTAGTACAAAATTGAAAGGAGTAGTACAGTAGTACATGAAGTACAATAGTAGTACAAATACTACTATCGTAGTACAATTGACAGCGCTGCTAGGATACCTGTACCACCGCCACCTTTGGTGTTTGGCCGATCTGTCCTAATAAAGTCGTAATTTTGAAATTGGGGGGTGTGATTAGAGATGGCAATTAAAATAAACTAATCGATTAATCGATTAATGGATAATCGATTTACGATTAAATCTATAGAAAATAATCGATTAATCGGTTAATTTCACCTTTATAGCTAAAAATATATCACTACATTATATTTCATTACGAAGGTATGGTACCGTATGGTACTAATACTTGAAGAAATTGAAGAAAACCAAATCTTGATCCACAAATATGTATAATAGGTGTGTTTTTTTGCGATTTATCCAGATCGAGAGTAGTGATTCAAATTTGTATAGAAAACACCAAGAATACTGGCGTTTTTTTATTTTTTTATTAGTAGAATAGTAGCCTCAGTAAGCTTACTGGGGTAGCTTTTCGCGATAAACTCTCAAATCTAGCCTACTATCTACAGGATAAAGCAATAAAAACATGAAAAAACAACAGTATTATTGGTGTTTTCTATACAAATTTGAATCACTACTCTCGATCTGGATAAATCGCAAAAAAACACACCTAATATATATTTTGAAAACGGTAATAAAGATAATAATAAAAAGGATTCATTTCACAGAAATATAATAGTAATTCAATTAAGCTATAATTGCACAGAAAAGTGGAGAGACATATCTTCTTGTTAGTACTCTTAAGCCATGAGCTCAAAAATAATATTTAGACAATCTTTTGGTAGAAAAGATGTTCCAAGTAAAGGGGAATATTTCCTTGTCACGTTGCAGAGTTTCGGGTAAACTGATTTCATTTCTTCCTAGGCCTCAAATGGATTTTTTTGTACGCCTATTACTGGAGCATTTAAGTACAATGATAGTTCATCTTCAGGCAGGTTAGATGTTGAATCGCTGGTCTTCATCCTTTTTTTATGTACCAATGCATTGTGAGCAGCCCACAGCTCAAGTTCATCACCTGAAGTCGAGGTAAATGTTTCGCCTGAAGTGTCGATACTTTCTGCCATATTGACATTGTCAATTTTAAGCAGAAGGCTTGTGAACAAAATAAAATAAATTTTCTTAAACCTTGGATCGGATCCAATAAAGTAGATGCTGGTAGTAGAAATATAAATAATATATAATATATTATATATAAATAAATATAAAATATAATAAATATATATATAATCGTATCTTTGAATTTCTTAGCAGTTGCGTAGTGATAAATTATTTTTCCCAACTGTTAGCGCCCTTAGTAAATAACCGGTATTATCTGGCTCAACGGGAAATCGGGGTAATAACCACGGACGAGCGTCTGGCTGATCACTTTACCTCCTAGTGTCCCGTAGGCCTAATTATGAAGTAACTCTAGCATTACTTCAAGGCCTATGGCCGGCTGTTGCGTCTTTGATTATTATTATTATCTGGCTCAACGTACCATACTTCTCAACACTGATTTGATTCGCCATGTCTTCCAATAGTCGCAAAATGGAAAGTATTTCCGTTGTGTCTTCTTTTCCTGTTGGAGTTATCATGGAAGGTGCATCTACATGGCTCATCATGATCTGATTTACATATGGTATCAGTTTTATCAAGCGCTCCAACAGGAGTTCCATTTAGTCTTTACGCCCAAGAGAAGTTACACTATTTTTCCCTCCGGCACGCCTGCGTTTGATTGCTTTTTACTAAGCTCGTCATTAGCAATAACGTGACGTTTTATCCCAATAACAATATTTCTGCATTTTCCGAGCTCCTTCACCTCGGAAATTTTCAAAGACTTTTCACACACAAGATTTAGTGTATGCGCAAAACAAGGTACCTACATGTTTCTGCTTACCAAATTGGCAACAATCAAAACAAATTAATCGATAAATCAAGTGATTAATCGAGCGAAGAGTATCAAATGATTAATCGAACAATCGAAAGATAATAATCAATTATTTGAATCATTTGATTAATCGTTGCCATCTCTAGGTGTGATAGGGTTTCAGTTTAGTTTCCGTTAGAAAGAGGAAATCGGGGTTTTCGCATTTTAGTAGGTCTTCTAAGTTTTTTCGTCTATTTAGATACGCGATTGAGTTCACGTTCACATAAATGAGCCTGAGCTCAGTCTTCTGGAGGTTTTGGGATACCTGGCCATCAACAGAAATTGAACATGTTTAAAAAAGAAGTTATTTGGTTAATTTGTTGGGTGTGAGCGCCAATGGCTTGCTCAAACCGTTCTAACTTATTATTTAATAATTTGAAGAGATTTTCCTGAAATGAAAAGTTATTATTTTCATTAGAGCTATTTTCCTTACTTGTGTGCTCTCGTAGGTAATCCTGGCTTGGTATTTTGTCCCTCCACGGCATCGGCGAAGTTCACTCCTGGTCGAACTGCACTTCGCCTGGGAAATGCCTTTATTGGTGGCATTTTGTACTTGGCAGCATTTTTCTTGGTTGCTGGGTTGGTATCGGTTTTGTTTTTGGCGCTGGCTTCTTAGCAATGATCGGTTTCAATGCGGTTTCCTTCATGCTATTTTTTATCTGCGAGTCACGGGCTAGGTTTTTTTTCTGCACTACTTGTACGAAATCACTTACATCCATTTGGTTTTCTTCGTCGGCGATGGTCCTTGGTTGGTTTGCGGTGTTGGTGATTTTTTTCAGACTTTCCGCCGGCAGCGGATATTTGCTGCTCATTTGTCTATTCATCTCTATTATTTCTACTCAAAGTAACTTGATGACGTCATCCCATTTACCCAGTTCGGAGACGATTTCGATGGATTCGTAGTGCTCGTTCTCACTAGCACTTTCGTCGAGAACACTAAAGGCCCCTCTTCTTTCGCTGACGGACCTCTCCTGCTTATCCTTCCATTTGACAGTATGTGTACTGTCGTTGCCGCTCGATAGGTCTTGGTCGCGAGACCGCACCCTCTTCGCTCTTCGGCCCACCATAGGTACAGGTCCAACGCTCCCGCACTTTGTAATAGTCACGGAGGTGGAGGCGGCACGGGTAATCTTATAAAAAAAAAACCTTTAAACTTCTCTACAATAAACCGGGCGGAGTTCGCACTTATTGAATGTTTGGAACTGACCTGTATAAAAATCTCCCTGCAGAATAATGATAATCTTTTCGTTATTAGCACCTCAAAAAGAAATTCCGAAAAATTCAATGACGAATTTCATTCACTATTCCAAACCTTGGAATTAAATAGCCATAGAAACTACTATGTAATAGTAGGGGACCTCAACGCGAAACACAAATCTTGGCTTAACCGAGTTAATAACACACGTGGAAATTTTTTGTATTGTTGTGTTTGAGGCCTTGAAAAAACTATTTTGACTTGAAAAAGTCAAAATAGTCGAAGGATGGGTAAAGGTTCGGGACAGAATGGGCCAATTCCTCCTACGTCTGAACTGGTGGCTGAAGTAGAACGGAAGCGACACGCTTGCTAGCGGCCGGGACTAGCTACGGCAGTGTGGGGTGGTTCTTGTTCTACCTCAGACCATAAACCCTAGACCTAGACAACAAAATTTCGTGTCGGCTTACTCCAGGGTATTTAAAATTGGAATATCTTCCCAATAGGTCGTGAAAGACCAAGAAGCGGTGGAGTTGCGCGACTTCACGATTTGTCAGGGCGCTTAGGTGTAAGTAGCGCCCTGTTCTGCCCACCCTACCTCAGCCACGACTGTCCTTCAAACATTTTTCGTCGTGGCCCCTTTTTGAGGTTCGGGGCTAAGGAGCTAGACGCTCGGGTTCATTTCTATGGCTTTTCTAGCCTGTTATCACCATTTTTGAACGATAAGGGTATCGTATATGGCCTTTAGCCTGGTATCATTTATTGCGACCAAAAAAAATTCGAACAATGCCAACAAAAAAAAACCTAAAGAAAGGAAAACCACAAAAAGAAGTCCAAGATACACAAAATAAAGAAAATCAAAAATATATATAAAAAAAATAGACTTACCCCATTTAAGCAATCAGCAAGCTTTTAATTTAAATTTTTATTTGACGTAGCTTTTCTTTTAGATTATTTTAATTGACCTTTATTTTTTTTTCGATTATATTCAATTTTTTTAAATTCTGTCCTCGTCCGTCCTGTCAGTAGTCCTCATTTAAATAATTTTTTTATTTAATTCATTGTTTTGTTTCCATTTTGTTTTTTTAGAATATAGTTTTAGGTTTTTGCATTTTTTTTTTATTCATTCGTGAATATTATTTATTTTTTTGTGGGTATAATTAGGTTAGGCTAATTTATTTCTACGTTAAAATTCATTGTTTTTGTTTCTATTTTGTTTTTTTTTTTAGAATATAGTTTTAGGTTTTTGCATTTTTTTATTCATTCGTGAATATTATTTATTTTTTTGTGGGTATAATTAGGTTAGGCTAATTTATTTCTACGTTAAAATTCATTGTTTTGTTTCCATTTTGTTTTTTTTTTAGAATATAGTTTTAGGTTTTTGCATTTTTTTTTTTTGTTTTTATTTTAATTTAATTTTTCCATTCTTAATTTATCATTCGAATTTTTCGTGTCTGGCAGCACTTTCCTTCTGTCTTGTACAACACACGCGCTACACTGGTATTAGAGTTGCTGCATTTCACATCATTGCATGCTAAGGAAATTTGCCGTTCGAATCGCGCCGATTTATTGGCCAACGAATTTAGCAAAAACTGCGCGCACTGTGTAGGTACCTCGAACGCCGAAGAATATTTTCCCGTGCAAATAATGCAATTGCGATGCCGACATGACGATTAAATTTTCGTGCTACGAGAAACGGAGAAGTGGAAAAGGCCGACACTGAACTTGGGGAGGCACTCTTTTTGTTGACTTTCGTTTAAATTTCACGACGCACGCAATCAACACTACCGGGACTTTAATTTGAATAGGTTAAAACACGTTTGAGCGGTTTGCCGTCGAATTAATCGAATTTAGTATCTAGCACGACTCAAATCAAGGAAAATTCTCCGCCGTACGACAGTACGTCAAGCATTCGATGATGGGGAAACCGGAGATGGTCGAACTTCGGCCGAGTAAGGCGAGTTCTTCTTGTTCAACATCGCCGCGATTTTCGTTCGCTTCCAGTGCTCACAACTGCGTTCGTTATTTCGTTACTCAGCAAACGCACTTGTAAGCATCGGAAACAATATTCCGCCGGCACTCAACAACATAGGCGATTCGCCGATGATTTCCATCGCCGAAACGACTACGAAAAGTGGCGGCGTAGAAGAGTCTCGTGCGCACGACTGAGTGCCGGGCAATCGGTGTTGTACCCCTCAGATCACTGCCTCAGATCCTTGGAGTGGTAAGTCCCCAGACGTTTGCCGCCTAGATCCTCTAATTCATATCGTGAGTTTCCCAGCACACGACGAATCCTGCACTTGAGGAACTTCTTTGCCAGCTTGGCGTTATAGTTCTGCGCGGCTGTGGATTTTACTGTCCTCATGTGCGACCCTTATTTTCGTCTGCGCCAGTTGTCTCACGATAGGAATTCCCTCGCGAGGTCGAAGCTGTACATTTGACTCTCCCAACGCTCGCAAATGCTTCAACAGTTCGTAGTCCTTCCCGTGCAACATCATGTGATTTCCAAACAAAACCTGATAAGGAAAAAATCCAGTGGTTTGGTGGAGTGAGCTACGAAGAGCACATCCAATTTTGCTTAGACTCTCATCCCATCGTGTTTGGTCATCAGTGATGAATGCTCGAATTCCGGCCAGGATGGACTAATTGACACGTTCCGAAGCATTCGCTTGCGGTGAGTAGCTCGGGGTGTACAGGTGTTTAACTCCGTATTTGTTCAGCATGGTGTTAAACACATTCGACCTAAATTGAGAGCCGTTATCGGAGAGGATCGTCTCGGGTGTTCCAAACGTATGGAAAACCTGCCCCTCCAAAAAGTTGGTGATCTCTTCAGCAGTGATCCGCCCCAAAGGATGTAACAGTGGAAATTTCGTGAAATGATCCAAGACGATCAAGATTGCGATCTTACCCCGTTTGGTACTCGGATATGGTCCAAGTACGTCGATGTACAGATGTTGGAATGGCTGATCAGTCTGGAACGGTTCTCCCATAGGCGCTCGTAGAGGTCTGTTCGGGGACTTTGTCTCTTTACAAGTGTCGCACGCCAGAACGTAGGTGCGTACTTGTGTAGCCATTCCGGGCCAGTACAAAAATCGCCTGACTCGCTCTAGCGTTTTGGCATAACCACCATGGACCGTGGTGTCTGCCTCGTGCGCCTGAGCGATCGCAGCTGACGTAAGGCTCGATGGAATCCATAATTTGCAGGCCCTGTCTTCAGCAATCGGGTCACCGTTGTGAGGCTCTGTGCGCTTATACACGAAACCATCCCTCACGCATACGTCAGGAAGCCGATCGGCGTTCGCATCGACAGTGGACACTAATTCTTTATATTCATTGCCAGAGAATTCTGGAGAATCCATGTCCACCATCGGTGCCACGTCGATCAGCGCATTTAATCCCTCTTCGTATACACGAGAGAGAGCGTCGGGTACAACGTTCAGGCTCCCTCGTCGGTGCTCGATTGGGAAGTCGTAACCTTGGAGTTTTAAACTCCATCTTGCCAACCGTCCTTGTAGGTCTTTCTGCGACATGAGCCATTTGAGACTTGCGTGATCCGTAATGATTTTGAACGCAGTCCCTTCTACATAGGCTCGAAATTTTTTCACGCTCAACACAGCTGCATAACACTCGAGTTCGGTTACGCTGTAGTTGCGTTGAGCGGAAGTGAGCTTCTGTGACATATACGCCACTGGAGATTCCGATCCGTCGTCGTTTTCTTGGAAGAGAACGCTACCCACCCCTGATTTACTGGCGTCGCATTGAATTACGAAAGGCCTCTTAAAATCAGGATTGATTAATAAGGGGGCTTTCGTCAACAAGTCTTTCACTAACAGGAAGGAAGTTTGTGCCTCTGTAGTCCAAGCAAACTGGTTGGACTTCTTTAGAGTGTCTGAAATTGGTGAAACAGTAGCAGCAAAGTTGGGAACGAATCGTCGATACCAGCCTGCCATACCAAGTAAGCGTCGTACTTGACGTGCGGACTTAGGCGAAGGGTAATCAACGATGGCTGAAACTTTGTTGGGATCAGTTTTCAAGCCCCCTTCTCCAACAATGTATCCGAGATATTTCACCTCTCTCAGACAAAACTTACTCTTGTTGACGTTAATAGTCAAGCCAGCCTTTCGCAAACATTCTGTGACTTCAGCCAATAGAACCAGATGTGAATCGAAATCTTCAGAAATTAACAGCAGATGCAATTGCGATGCCGACATGACGATTAAATTTTCGTGCTACGAGAAACGGAGAAGTGGAAAAGGCCGACACTGAACTTGGGGAGGCACTCTTTTTGTTGACTTTCGTTTAAATTTCACGACGCACGCAATCAACACTACCGGGACTTTAATTTGAATAGGTTAAAACACGTTTGAGCGGTTTGCCGTCAAATTAATCGAATTTAGTATCTAGCACGACTCAAATCAAGGAAAATTCTCCGCCGTACGACAGTACGTCAAGCATTCGATGATGGGGAAACCGGAGATGGTCGAACTTCGGCCGAGTAAGGCGAGTTCTTCTTGTTCAGCATCGCCGCGATTTTCGTTCGCTTCCAGTGCTCACAACTGCGTTCGTTATTTCGTTACTCAGCAAACGCACTTGTAAGCATCGGAAACAATATTCCGCCGGCACTCAACAACATAGGCGATTCGCCGATGATTTCCATCGCCGAAACGACTACGAAAAGTGGCGGCGTAGAAGAGTCTCGTGCGCACGACTGAGTGCCGGGCAATCGGTGTTGTACCCCTCAGATCACTGCCTCAGATCCTTGGAGTGGTAAGTCCCCAGACGTTTGCCGCCTAGATCCTCTAATTCATATCATGAGTTTCCCAGCACACGACGAATCCTGCACTTGAGGAACTTCTTTGCCAGCTTGGCGTTATAGTTCTGCGCGGCTGTGGATTTTACTGTCCTCATGTGCGACCCTTATTTTCGTCTGCGCCAGTTGTCTCACGATAGGAATTCCCTCGCGAGGTCGAAGCTGTACATTTGACTCTCCCAACGCTCGCAAATGCTTCAACAGTTCGTAGTCCTTCCCGTGCAACATCATGTGATTTCCAAACAAAACCTGATAAGGAAAAAATCCAGTGGTTTGGTGGAGTGAGCTACGAAGAGCACATCCAATTTTGCTTAGACTCTCATCCCATCGTGTTTGGTCATCAGTGATGAATGCTCGAATTCCGGCCAGGATGGACTGATTGACACGTTCCGAAGCATTCGCTTGCGGTGAGTAGCTCGGGGTGTACAGGTGTTTAACTCCGTATTTGTTCAGCATGGTGTTAAACACATTCGAGAGCCATTGAGAGCCGTTATCGGAGAGGATCGTCTCGGGTGTTCCAAACGTATGGAAAACCTGCCCCTCCAAAAAGTTGGTGATCTCTTCAGCAGTGATCCGCCCCAAAGGATGTAACAGTGGAAATTTCGATAAATGATCCAAGACGATCAAGATTGCGATCTTACCCCGTTTGGTACTCGGATATGGTCCAAGTACGTCGATGTACAGATGTTGGAATGGCTGATCAGTCTGGAACGGTTCTCCCATAGGCGCTCGTAGAGGTCTGTTCGGGGACTTTGTCTCTTTACAAGTGTCGCACGCCAGAACGTAGGTGCGTACTTGTGTAGCCATTCCGGGCCAGTACAAAAATCGCCTGACTCGCTCTAGCGTTTTGGCATAACCACCATGGACCGTGGTGTCTGCCTCGTGCGCCTGAGCGATCGCAGCTGACGTAAGGCTCGATGGAATCCATAATTTGCAGGCCCTGTCTTCAGCAATCGGGTCACCGTTGTGAGGCTCTGTGCGCTTATACACGAAACCATCCCTCACGCATACGTCAGGAAGCCGATCGGCGTTCGCATCGACAGTGGACACTAATTCTTTATATTCATTGCCAGAGAATTCTGGAGAATCCATGTCCACCATCGGTGCCACGTCGATCAGCGCATTTAATCCCTCTTCGTATACACGAGAGAGAGCGTCGGGTACAACGTTCAGGCTCCCTCGTCGGTGCTCGATTGTGAAGTCGTAACCTTGGAGTTTTAAACTCCATCTTGCCAACCGTCCTTGTAGGTCTTTCTGCGACATGAGCCATTTGAGACTTGCGTGATCCGTAATGATTTTGAACGCAGTCCCTTCTACATAGGCTCGAAATTTTTTCACGCTCAATACAGCTGCATAACACTCGAGTTCGGTTACGCTGTAGTTGCGTTGAGCGGAAGTGAGCTTCTGTGACATATACGCCACTGGAGATTCCGATCCGTCGTCGTTTTCTTGGAAGAGAACGCTACCCACCCCTGATTTACTGGCGTCGCATTGAATTACGAAAGGCCTCTTAAAATCAGGATTGATTAATAAGGGGGCTTTCGTCAACAAGTCTTTCACTAACAGGAAGGAAGTTTATGTCCAAGCAAACTGGTTGGACTTCTTTAGAGTGTCTGAAATTGGTGAAACAGTAGCAGCAAAGTTGGGAACGAATCGTCGATACCAGCCTGCCATACCAAGTAAGCGTCGTATTTGACGTGCGGACTTAGGCGAAGGGTAATCAACGATGGCTGAAACTTTGTTGGGATCAGTTTTCAAGCCCCCTTCTCCAACAATGTATCCGAGATATTTCACCTCTCTCAGACAAAACTTACTCTTGTTGACGTTAATAGTCAAGCCAGCCTTTCGCAAACATTCTGTGACTTCAGCCAATAGAACCAGATGTGAATCGAAATCTTCAGAAATTAACAGCAGATCGTCCAAATATACGAATACCTGCTCCTTCAGCTCGGGTAGGATGACTTTGTCCATCAAACGACACATCCTTTGCGGCGCGTTGCATAACCCAAAAGGCATGCGAGTGTAGTGGTATAGAGGCCGGCCAGGAATAGTAAAAGCTGTATACTCCCTGGATTTGTTCTCGAGAGGAATCTGCCAAAAGGCGTCTTTGAGGTCCAGGCTAGAAATAAAATTGGCTCGCGGCAAACGACTTAGGATACCATCAATGTGTGGTAATGGATATGCATCCTTCTTCGTCACACTATTGACTTTGCGCGAGTCCAAACATAGCCGGACCTTGCCTGGCTTCCTCACGAGAACCACAGGCGAGCTCCATGCACTCTGGCTGGTCTCTATAACGCCAAGTGCTCTCATGCGATCGATCTCGTCATACAAGAGTTTTTGGATCGCAGGAGACACAGGATAATGTCGCTGTTTGATGGGACTTGCATCACCAACGTCTATACTGTGTTGTTCGACGTTGGTCACACCGAGTCCGTATACTTCGTATGATGGAAATTTGGACTTTACCATTTCCAACCTCTTTACATCTGTGGGCGTTAAATGGTGGGCATCCGGAGCTATCAGTTGCGATGCAGTATCGGGAGTATCGACCGCGCTGATGATGCTGGGAGCTAGCTGGAAGGTTCGCCAGAAATCTACCCCTAGGTACAATTCCTGCGATAGGCTCGGCACAATGTAGAGTGTAATTGGCTTGGTATTACCGCGAAATGTAATATCGGTATCTACCGTGCCCAATATCTTCTGTGCAGCACCATCAGCGGTCTTCACCTCTGGACAGACCGGTCGATACTTCACCTGTGCATCTTGGAGGCGTTGTAGGGAGTTTGCCCCCAGGCAACTGATGCTCGCCCCACTATCGAGAAGTCCTTCAACGTCCACTCCGTACAGGGATACCACGGCGTACGGACGTATGTCCAACGAATTGGTAATAATGGTAAAAAATTATCGCTTTCTTTTTGGCCCTCACCATCCTCCAGAATGTGCGCATGCGCAAGACTGATTTTTTCCGACTTGCTTCGTTTGCTAGCTCGGATATTTCGTTCGCACGAGCGCTTGAAACAGTGTCAAAAATTCGTCTTCGCGCCTCCGCATACTCCTTCAAACGCTGATGGTACGGTTGAGGATGGGGAGCACTTCGTCTTGAATCACTTCGTTCTGTTATTGTTACCGGCTGTAAACAATCCGGTACCTTATCCACGTCGGTTCCCTTCTGCAGAATCGTGGTAGGTTGTTTTAAACTCGTAGAAAAATTAGGTGGGGGTGATTTTACTCTGCTAGGGTCTACAAAATTGGGTGAAGATATTTGGGTAGGTAAGTTGAAATTTGGAGGGGACTCTAAAGGGGTATTAAAATGTGATAAAATTTTTTTATTTGGGGTAACTAAATCAAAAGGGGATTGGGGAAAAGTTCTCTCACTACACGGATCGTCTACTACGGTCGGGCTTGATGGTTGGATGTTATTGGGCGTTGTGGTCCCGATAACCCCTCGTCCCGTTTTTTGACATGCAACGAGTGCATTTCGGCTTGATGATATCGGCCTTCCCGCACCCGTAACAGAATATAGATCTTGGAATCACTTCGCAATCCCTGTAACCGTGTCCTTCTTTCCTACAATTCCAGCAGGTAAGAGGAGCTGAAATTGCGGCCAAATCTGTATGCACCTCGTCCTCCGCTTCAACAACCAACGGCTAATCCAGCTCGTGGATTCGAGACTGCTGCCAGGCTGCTGAGCGGGTGGCTCTTCTCACCTCCTCGAATCGGGTCACTAAGAAACGAAGCTCGGCCATGGAAAACAGATTTGTTGTTGAGTATGACCCAGCAAATTTCCTCGAAACAGGTCCACGAACTCTGGCTCCGGCATATGGGTGCGCAGCAGGGTACGCAAGACAGTCAGATCTTGCTCGAATGACAAGAAAGTTTCGTTTGGAGCTTGACGCCTTGCAAGCATTTGCTTGCGCACCTCCCAATCTGAGCTGTGCTCTCCCCAAGCTTGCAGAAATGTCGCTTTCAGTGATTCACAAGATGACTCGTCATTGGACCGTCTCCACAGCCAATACCACTGGTTAGGCTTACCATCTAACAACAGATGGAAATTCTGGGCCAACAGGTCCATGCGACCGCCCAAATCTCCCCTAGCTAAAGCCTCGGCTCTGAAGACCAACTCTTCCGCTCGCAAAGAATGGCTATCTCCGCTAAACCGCAATCGCCAATGACGAATTGGGCTGCCATTATTACGTTGTCTATAATTTGGGCCGTTGCCATTGCGGTTGCCCATCTGAGCGGTCGCATGGACCTGTCGCCCCCGAACTCGCATGTGCCCGTCCAGTGCATCGCGACGGTTTAGTGGTGGTGGAAAATTATAATCAGTGCCCACATTAGGTCTTGGTGGTAATTGTTCACGTGGAACGGATTGATATAAAGGTGGTGGTAGAATACCTGTGTTGAGGTTGGCCCTTGATGGTGGCTGTGCCAATTCCTCTCGCAACAACGATCTAATAAGGTATATCCACTCCTGGCTCGCTTGCAAGCCCCATGGGCATTGCGTTCAGGTCTGTGGGCGTCTGCGTGTCGTGAATATCAGCCCACCTCACTCTACTATCTCCCAGCACATCCGAAGGCTTGGCGGTCAGTACCTGCGTACTTCGTTCTTGTACGACTGAACCATCTGGAGCGTAGAGAGCTCGTCCGCCCCCTGTCTCGAGAGTAAGATTCAAATTTAACCTCGGAGGCGAAATTACTTCGTTTTGAGACTCCTGGCCCCTGAGTTGCGTCTGGCTTCTTGTCACCGCGCCGACTCGAGCGGACGCGCCCTCTATGCCCTGCGTAGACCAATAATCTTGAGAGCCCAGATGTCCACGGCAGTTGGGACAATTATGACTGTCCACGATCCACCTTTCCAGGCATCCTCTGTGAAATTGGTGGCCACATTTAGTCCGCACTTCATTTGCCGCGTCTATGCTCTCCCTACAGGTGGTGCAAATTCCATTTGCGCCCGTCGGCAAGTGCAACAAGGACATAATTTATGGTCGCGTGAGAAAAAGAAGATACCGTTAAGGTAATCAAGCGAATGAGCGATAACCTGAATGACTGCGTGCGTGCAGTAAGAAGGAGCGAATAAAGAACGACTGATTGCTGAGCGATGGAAAAAAAAAATAGATCGAATAGCTGAATGCGGTATATATAAAAAAACTTATTGAAGGAATGAAACAATCCAATCGAGCGACTGATATATATATTAAAAAAATGATTGTCTGTATTGATGAATGAATGAGTGTATGATTGACTGAAGGAACTATTGTGCGAATGAGTTATGCATGAATTACCGACTATTTGAATGAAATAAATGTACCTTTAATTGCCGAATCCGAGACGATGAATGAACGTGTGAATAAGGTGAACAATTGCAAATCAATTAGTTGCATGAACGTTCCAACGAATGTATGATGCATGTATGTAACAATTATATCTCGAATGACTGTTTGGCTGAGTATAAACCGAATGAAGGATTGAATGATCAACAAACTTTGATGTATGAATACTTAATTGATAAAAAAAAATCAAATGAATGGTTGTGTGCATGTATCATTAATTAAATGTCTGAATGAACGATGACATGAATTATAGGTTTATGAATAACGAATGTACCGAAACGAATGAATGATATTAAGAATGGTTGAAATAAATGTGTCTATATGTATAATGCGTAAATGAATTCAATAAACAAAATGAACCCTCACGTTGTCGCAACCTTTCCCCTCCCCTCATATGCAGATCAAATCGCGAAGCCGATCCTGATCTTCCTCGCTCCATCGGGAAAATCCGGAACGCGATAAAATTGCGAAGAAAAAAAAATTGGGGAAAAATTAGCAAGACAAAAAAAATAAACCAAAAATCAGCAAAATAAAACTACGTTCAAATCTGTCATCAAAAGACTTAGAAAAATTTTAAATACAAAAAAAAACTTTACGTTATTTCTACAAAAAAAAATAATCTACGTTATAAAGGTACTCTAAAAGGAAGGATAAGGAAATAAGGTACTTAACAAATTTTCGACGAAATGTCCTATCATCAAACTCACCAATATTTTACAAGTATTTGTCCCGATTGTCTGACGACACGCCCGCCAAGACAGGGCATGCCCAGCACTCAAAAGGGTACTTGCAAAATAAAAGTGGAATAACTCAGGAAAATTAAGTATGTCACGACTTACATCCATCAATCCGGCATGCAGACAATGTTTCCCTTTCCTATGGAACCGAGTTGGCGCCTAAAGGTTGCCAAAACGGTTCGTCAATAGGATCGTTCCGCATTGACAACATACAAGATTTTCAGGATGATTTGCTGTTGAAGTTCAAAAAGCTTGAACACTTGGACTGTTGCCGTTCAGGCGAAAAAAAATGATGTCGCAGAGCGACGAAATTAAGTCCTTTTGCCCACCAACTTTTTGCACGGAATTTTTCCGAACTCGCGCGTGTTGATGGGCTACGCTTTGTGCTCGAAGCGTAGCTTAGGCTAGCCCCACGTTGTGCGCCATTTGTTGTGTTTTAGGCCTTGGAAAAACTATTTTGACTTGAGAAAGTCAAAATAGTCGAAGGATGGGTAAAGGTTCGGGACAGAATGGGCCAATTCCTCCTACGTCTGAACTGGTGGCTGAAGTAGAACGGAAGCGACACGCTTGCTGGCGGCCGGGACTAGCTACGGCAGTGTGGGGTGGTTCTTGTTCTACCTCAGACCATAAACCCTAGACCTAGACAACAAAATTTCGTGTCGGCTTACTCCAGGGTATTTAAAATTGGAATATCTTCCCAATAGGTCGTGAAAGACCAAGAAGCGGTGGAGTTGCGCGACTTCACGATTTGTCAGGGCGCTTAGGTGTAAGTAGCGTCCTGTTCTGCCCACCCTACCTCAGCCACGACTGTCCTTCAAACATTTTTCGTCGTGGCCCCCTTTTGAGGTTCGGGGCTAAGGAGCTAAACGCTCGGGTTCATTTCTATGGCTTTTCTAGCCCATTTTTGAACGATAAGGGTATCGTATATGGCCTTTAGCCTGGTATCATTTATTGCGACCAAAAAAAATTCGAACAATGCCAACAAAAAAAAACCTAAAGAAAGGAAAACCACAAAAAGAAGTCCAAGATACACAAAATAAAGAAAATCAAAAATATATATATAAAAAAAGAGACTTACCCCATTTAAGCAATCAGCAAGCTTTTAATTTAAATTTTTATTTGACGTAGCTTTTCTTTTAGATTATTTTAATTGACCTTTATTTTTTTTTCGATTATATTCAATTTTTTTAAATTCTTTCCTCGTCCGTCCTGTCAGTAGTCCTCATTTAAATAATTTTTTTATTTAATTCATTGTTTTGTTTCCATTTTGTTTTTTTAGAATATAGTTTTAGGTTTTTGCATTTTTTTTTTATTCATTCGTGAATATTATTTATTTTTTTGTGGGTATAATTAGGTTAGGCTAATTTATTTCTACGTTAAAATTCATTGTTTTGTTTCCATTTTGTTTTTTTTTTTAGAATATAGTTTTAGGTTTTTGCATTTTTTTTTTTTTTTTGTTTTTATGTTAATTTAATTTTTCCATTCTTAATTTATCATTCGAATTTTTCGTGTCTGGCAGCACTTTCCTTCTGTCTTGTACAACACACGCGCTACACTGGTATTAGAGTTGCTGCATTTCACATCATTGCATGCTAAGGAAATTTGCCGTTCGAATCGCGCCGATTTATTGGCCAACGAATTTAGCAAAAACTGCGCGCACTGTTTAGGTACCTCGAACGCCGAAGAATATTTTCCCGTGCAAATAATGCAATTGCGATGCCGACATGACGATTAAATTTTCGTGCTACGAGAAACGGAGAAGTGGAAAAGGCCGACACTGAACTTGGGGAGGCACTCTTTTTGTTGACTTTCGTTTAAATTTCACGACGCACGCAATCAACACTACCGGGACTTTAATTTGAATAGGTTAAAACACGTTTGAGCGGTTTGCCGTCGAATTAATCGAATTTAGTATCTAGCACGACTCAAATCAAGGAAAATTCTCCGCCGTACGACAGTACGTCAAGCATTCGATGATGGGGAAACCGGAGATGGTCGAACTTCGGCCGAGTAAGGCGAGTTCTTCTTGTTCAACATCGCCGCGATTTTCGTTCGCTTCCAGTGCTCACAACTGCGTTCGTTATTTCGTTACTCAGCAAACGCACTTGTAAGCATCGGAAACAATATTCCGCCGGCACTCAACAACATAGGCGATTCGCCGATGATTTCCATCGCCGAAACGACTACGAAAAGTGGCGGCGTAGAAGAGTCTCGTGCGCACGACTGAGTGCCGGGCAATCGGTGTTGTACCCCTCAGATCACTGCCTCAGATCCTTGGAGTGGTAAGTCCCCAGACGTTTGCCGCCTAGATCCTCTAATTCATATCGTGAGTTTCCCAGCACACGACGAATCCTGCACTTGAGGAACTTCTTTGCCAGCTTGGCGTTATAGTTCTGCGCGGCTGTGGATTTTACTGTCCTCATGTGCGACCCTTATTTTCGTCTGCGCCAGTTGTCTCACGATAGGAATTCCCTCGCGAGGTCGAAGCTGTACATTTGACTCTCCTAACGCTCGCAAATGCTTCAACAGTTCGTAGTCCTTCCCGTGCAACATCATGTGATTTCCAAACAAAACCTGATAAGGGAAAAATCCAGTGGCTTGGTGGAGTGAGCTACGAAGAGCACATCCAATTTTGCTTAGACTCTCATCCCATCGTGTTTGGTCATCAGTGATGAATGCTCGAATTCCGGCCAGGATGGACTGATTGACACGTTCCGAAGCATTCGCTTGCGGTGAGTAGCTCGGGGTGTACAGGTGTTTAACTCCGTATTTGTTCAGCATGGTGTTAAACACATTCGACCTAAATTGAGAGCCGTTATCGGAGAGGATCGTCTCGGGTGTTCCAAACGTATGGAAAACCTGCCCCTCCAAAAAGTTGGTGATCTCTTCAGCAGTGATCCGCCCCAAAGGATGTAACAGTGGAAATTTCGTGAAATGATCCAAGACGATCAAGATTGCGATCTTACCCCGTTTGGTACTCGGATATGGTCCAAGTACGTCGATGTACAGATGTTGGAATGGCTGATCAGTCTGGAACGGTTCTCCCATAGGCGCTCGTAGAGGTCTGTTCGGGGACTTTGTCTCTTTACAAGTGTCGCACGCCAGAACGTAGGTGCGTACTTGTGTAGTCATTCCGGGCCAGTACAAAAATCGCCTGACTCGCTCTAGCATTTTGGCATAACCACCATGGACCGTGGTGTCTGCCTCGTGCGCTTGAGCGATCGCAGCTGACGTAAGGCTCGATGGAATCCATAATTTGCAGGCCCTGTCTTCAGCAATCGGGTCACCGTTGTGAGGCTCTGTGCGCTTATACACGAAACCATCCCTCACGCATACGTCAGGAAGCCGATCGGCGTTCGCATCGACAGTGGACACTAATTCTTTATATTCATTGCCAGAGAATTCTGGAGAATCCATGTCCACCATCGGTGCCACGTCGATCAGCGCATTTAATCCCTCTTCGTATACACGAGAGAGAGCGTCGGGTACAACGTTCAGGCTCCCTCGTCGGTGCTCGATTGTGAAGTCGTAACCTTGGAGTTTTAAACTCCATCTTGCCAACCGTCCTTGTAGGTCTTTCTGCGACATGAGCCATTTGAGACTTGCGTGATCCGTAATGATTTTGAACGCAGTCCCTTCTACATAGGCTCGAAATTTTTTCACGCTCAACACAGCTGCATAACACTCGAGTTCGGTTACGCTGTAGTTGCGTTGAGCGGAAGTGAGCTTCTGTGACATATACGCCACTGGAGATTCCGATCCGTCGTCGTTTTCTTGGAAGAGAACGCTACCCACCCCTGATTTACTGGCGTCGCATTGAATTACGAAAGGCCTCTTAAAATCAGGATTGATTAATAAGGGGGCTTTCGTCAACAAGTCTTTCACTAACAGGAAGGAAGTTTGTGCCTCTGTAGTCCAAGCAAACTGGTTGGACTTCTTTAGAGTGTCTGAAATTGGTGAAACAAGTTGGGAACGAATCGTCGATACCAGCCTGCCATACCAAGTAAGCGTCGTACTTGACGTGCGGACTTAGGCGAAGGGTAATCAACGATGGCTGAAACTTTGTTGGGATCAGTTTTCAATCCCCCTTCTCCAACAATGTATCCGAGATATTTCACCTCTCTCAGACAAAACTTACTCTTGTTGACGTTAATAGTCAAGCCAGCCTTTCGCAAACATTCTGTGACTTCAGCCAATAGAACCAGATGTGAATCGAAATCTTCAGAAATTAACAGCAGATCGTCCAAATATACGAATACCTGCTCCTTCAGCTCGGGTAGGATGACTTTGTCCATCAAACGACACATCCTTTGCGGCGCGTTGCATAACCCAAAAGGCATGCGAGTGTAGTGGTATAGAGGCCGGCCAGGAATGGTAAAAGCTGTATACTCCCTGGATTTGTTCTCGAGAGGAATCTGCCAAAAGGCGTCTTTGAGGTCCAGGCTAGAAATAAAATTGGCTCGCGGCAAACGACTTAGGATACCATCAATGTGTGGTAATGGATATGCATCCTTCTTCGTCACACTATTGACTTTGCGCGAGTCACGAGAACCACAGGCGAGCTCCATGCACTCTGGCTGGTCTCTATAATGCCAAGTGCTCTCATGCGATCGATCTCGTCATACAAGAGTTTTTGGATCGCAGGAGACACAGGATAATGTCGCTGTTTGATGGGACTTGCATCACCAACGTCTATACTGTGTTGTTCGACGTTGGTCACACCGAGTCCGTATACTTCGTATGATGGAAATTTGGACTTTACCATTTCCAACCTCTTTACATCTGTGGGCGTTAAATGGTGGGCATCCGGAGCTATCAGTTGCGATGCAGTATCGGGAGTATCGACCGCGCTGATGATGCTGGGAGCTAGCTGGAAGGTTCGCCAGAAATCTACCCCTAGGTACAATTCCTCCGATAGGCTCGGCACAATGTAGAGTGTAATTGGCTTGGTATTACCGCGAAATGTAATATCGGTATCTACCGTGCCCAATATCTTCTGTGCAGCACCATCAGCGGTCTTCACCTCTTGACAGACCGGTCGATACTTCACCTGTGCATCTTGGAGGCGTTGTAGGGAGTTTGCCTTCAGGCAACTGATGCTCGCCCCACTATCGAGAAGTCCTTCAACGTCCACTCCGTACAGGGATACCACGGCGTACGGACGTATGTCCAACGAATTGGTAATAATGGTAAAAAATTATCGCTTTCTTTTTGGCCCTCACCATCCTCCAGAATGTGCGCATGCGCAAGACTGATTTTTTCCGACTTGCTTCGTTTGCTAACTCGGATATTTCGTTCGCACGAGCGCTTGAAACAGTGTCAAAAATTCGTCTTCGCGCCTCCGCATACTCCTCCAAACGCTGATGGTACGGTTGAGGATGGGGAGCACTTCGTCTTGAATCACTTCGTTCTGTTATTGTTACCGGCTGTAAACAATCCGGTACCTTATCCACGTCGGTTCCCTTCTGCAGAATCGTGGTAGGTTGTTTTAAACTCGTAGAAAAATTAGGTGGGGGTGATTTTACTCTGCTAGGGTCTACAAAATTGGGTGAAGATATTTGGGTAGGTAAGTTGAAATTTGGAGGGGACTCTAAAGAGGTATTAAAATGTGATAAAATTTTTTTATTTGGGGTAACTAAATCAAAAGGGGATTGGGGAAAAGTTCTCTCACTACACGGATCGTCTACTACGGTCGGGCTTGATGGTTGGATGTTATTGGGCGTTGTGGTCCCGATAACCACTCGTCCCGTTTTTTGACATGCAACGAGTGCATTTCGGCTTGATGCATTTTTTTTTTATTCATTCGTGAATATTATTTATTTTTTTGTGGGTATAATTAGGTTAGGCTAATTTATTTCTACGTTAAAATTCATTGTTTTGTATCCATTTTGTTTTTTTTTTTAGAATATAGTTTTAGGTTTTTGCATTTTTTTTTTTTTTTTGTTTTTATGTTAATTTAATTTTTCCATTCTTAATTTATCATTCGAATTTTTCGTGTCTGGCAGCACTTTCCTTCTGTCTTGTACAACACACGCGCTACACTGGTATTAGAGTTGCTGCATTTCACATCATTGCATGCTAAGGAAATTTGCCGTTCGAATCGCGCCGATTTATTGGCCAACGAATTTAGCAAAAACTGCGCGCACTGTTTAGGTACCTCGAACGCCGAAGAATATTTTCCCGTGCAAATATCGCTGATTTTACTCTGCTAGGGTCTACAAAATTGGGTGAAGATATTTGGGTAGGTAAGTTGAAATTTGGAGGGGACTCTAAAGGGGTATTAAAATGTGATAAAATTTTTTTATTTGGGGTAACTAAATCAAAAGGGGATTGGGGAAAAGTTCTCTCACTACACGGATCGTCTACTACGGTCGGGCTTGATGGTTGGATGTTATTGGGCGTTGTGGTCCCGATAACCACTCGTCCCGTTTTTTGACATGCAACGAGTGCATTTCGGCTTGATGATATCGGCCTTCCCGCACCCGTAACAGAATATAGATCTTGGAATCACTTCGCAATCCCTGTAACCGTGTCCTTCTTTCCTACAATTCCAGCAGGTAAGAGGAGCTGAAATTGCGGCCAAATCTGTATGCACCTCGTCCTCCGCCTCAACAACCAACGGCTGATCCAGCTCGTGGATTCGAGACTGCTGCCAGGTTGCTGAGCTGGTGGCTCTTCTCACCTTCTCGAATCGGGTCACTAAGAAACGAAGCTCGGCCAGGGTTCTCGTTTCATGGAAACAGATTTGTTGTTGAGTATGACCCAGCAAATTTCCTCGAAACAGGTCCACGAACTCTGGCTCCGGCATATGGGTGCGCAGCAGGGTACGCAAGACAGTCAGATCTTGCTCGAATGACAAGAAAGTTTCGTTTGGAGCTTGACGCCTTGCAAGCATTTGCTTGCGCACCTCCCAATCTGAGCTGTGCTCTCCCCAAGCTTGCAGAAATGTCGCTTTCAGTGATTCCCAAGATGACTCGTCATTGGACCGTCTCCACAGCCAATACCACTGGTTAGACTTACCATCTAACAACAGATGGAAATTCTGGGCCAACAGGTCCATGCGACCGCCCAAATCTCCCCTAGCTAAAGCCTCGGCCCTGAAGACCAACTCTTCCGCTCGCAAAGAATGGCTATCTCCGCTAAACCGCAATCACCAATGACGAATTGGGCTGCCATGATTACGTTGTCTATAATTTGGGCCGTTGCCATTGCGGTTGCCCATCTGTCGCATGGACCTGTCGCCCCCGAACTCGCATGTGCCCGTCCAGTGCATCGCGACGGTTTAGTGGTGGTGAAAAATTATAATCAGTGCCCACATTAGGTCTTGGTGGTAATTGTTCACGTGGAACGGATTGATATAAAGGTGGTGGTAGAATACCTGTGTTGAGGTTGGCCCTTGATGGTGGCTGTGCCAATTCCTCTCGCAACAACGATCTAATAAGGTATATCCACTCCTGGCTCGCTTGCAAGCCCCATGGGCATTGCGTTCAGGTCTGTGGGCGTCTGCGTGTCGTGAATATCAGCCCACCTCACTCTACTATCTCCCAGCACATCCGAAGGCTTGGCGGTCAGTACCTGCGTACTTCGTTCTTGTACGACTGAACCATCTGGAGCGTAGAGAGCTCGTCCGCCCCCTGTCTCGAGAGTAAGATCCAAATTTAACCTCGGAGGCGAAATTACTTCGTTTTGAGACTCCTGGCCCCTGAGTTGCGTCTGGCTTCTTGTCACCGCGCCGACTCGAGCGGACGCGCCCTCTATGCCCTGCGTAGACCAATAATCTTGAGAGCCCAGATGTCCACGGCAGTTGGGACAATTATGACTGTCCACGATCCACCTTTCCAGGCATCCTCTGTGAAATTGGTGGCCACATTTAGTCCGCACTTCATTTGCCGCGTCTATGCTCTCCCTACAGGTGGTGCAAATTCCATTTGCGCCCGTCGGCAAGTGCAACAAGGACATAATTTATGGTCGCGTGAGAAAAAGAAGATACCGTTAAGGTAATCAAGCGAATGAGCGATAACCTGAATGACTGCGTGCGTGCAGTAAGAAGGAGCGAATAAAGAACGACTGATTGCTGAGCGATGGAAAAAAAAATAGATCGAATAGCTGAATGCGGTATATATAAAAAAACTTATTGAAGGAATGAAACAATCCAATCGAGCGACTGATATATATATTAAAAAAATGATTGTCTGTATTGATGAATGAATGAGTGTATGATTGACTGAAGGAACTATTGTGCGAATGAGTTATGCATGAATTACCGACTATTTGAATGAAATAAATGTACCTTTAATTGCCGAATCCGAGACGATGAATGAACGTGTGAATAAGGTGAACAATTGCAAATCAATTAGTTGCATGAACGTTCCAACGAATGTATGATGCATGTATGTAACAATTATATCTCGAATGACTGTTTGGCTGAGTATAAACCGAATGAAGGATTGAATGATCAACAAACTTTGATGTATGAATACTTAATTGATAAAAAAAAATCAAATGAATGGTTGTGTGCATGTATCATTAATTAAATGTCTGAATGAACGATGACATGAATTATAGGTTTATGAATAACGAATGTACCGAAACGAATGAATGATATTAAGAATGGTTGAAATAAATGTGTCTATATGTATAATGCGTAAATGAATTCAATAAACAAAATGAACCCTCACGTTGTCGCAACCTTTCCCCTCCCCTCATATGCAGATCAAATCGCGAAGCCGATCCTGATCTTCCTCGCTCCATCGGGAAAATCCGGAACGCGATAAAATTGCGAAGAAAAAAAAATTGGGGAAAAATTAGCAAGACAAAAAAAATAAACCAAAAATCAGCAAAATAAAACTACGTTCAAATCTGTCATCAAAAGACTTTAAAAATTTTAAATACAAAAAAAAACTTTACGTTATTTCTACAAAAAAAAAAATCTACGTTATAAAGGTACTCTAAAAGGAAGGATAAGGAAATAAGGTACTTAACAAATTTTCGACGAAATGTCCTATCATCAAACTCACCAATATTTTACAAGTATTTGTCCCGATTGTCTGACGACACGCCCGCCAAGACAGGGCATGCCCAGCACTCAAAAGAGTACTTGCAAAATAAAAGTGGAATAACTCAGGAAAATTAAGTATGTCACGACTTACATCCATCAATCCGGCATGCAGACAATGTTTCCCTTTCCTATGGAACCGAGTTGGCGCCTAAAGGTTGCCAAAACGGTTCGTCAATAGGATCGTTCCGCATTGACAACATACAAGATTTTCAGGATGATTTGCTGTTGAAGTTCAAAAAGCTTGAACACTTGGACTGTTGCCGTTCAGGCGAAAAAAAATGATGTCGCAGAGCGACGAAATTAAGTCCTTTTGCCCACCAACTTTTTGCACGGAATTTTTCCGAACTCGCGCGTGTTGATGGGCTACGCTTTGTGCTCGAAGCGTAGCTTAGGCTAGCCCCACGTTGGGCGCCATTTGTTGTGTTTTAGGCCTTGGAAAAACTATTTTGACTTGAGAAAGTCAAAATAGTCGAAGGATGGGTAAAGGTTCGGGACAGAATGGGCCAATTCCTCCTACGTCTGAACTGGTGGCTGAAGTAGAACGGAAGCGACACGCTTGCTGGCGGCCGGGACTAGCTACGGCAGTGTGGGGTGGTTCTTGTTCTACCTCAGACCATAAACCCTAGACCTAGACAACAAAATTTCGTGTCGGCTTACTCCAGGGTATTTAAAATTGGAATATCTTCCCAATAGGTCGTGAAAGACCAAGAAGCGGTGGAGTTGCGCGACTTCACGATTTGTCAGGGCGCTTAGGTGTAAGTAGCGTCCTGTTCTGCCCACCCTACCTCAGCCACGACTGTCCTTCAAACATTTTTCGTCGTGGCCCCTTTTTGAGGTTCGGGGCTAAGGAGCTAAACGCTCGGGTTCATTTCTATGGCTTTTCTAGCCCATTTTTGAACGATAAGGGTATCGTATATGGCCTTTAGCCTGGTATCATTTATTGCGACCAAAAAAAATTCGAACAATGCCAACAAAAAAAAACCTAAAGAAAGGAAAACCACAAAAAGAAGACCAAGATACACAAAATAAAGAAAATCAAAAATATATATAAAAAAAAGAGACTTACCCCATTTAAGCAATCAGCAAGCTTTTAATTTAAATTTTTATTTGACGTAGCTTTTCTTTTAGATTATTTTAATTGACCTTTATTTTTTTTTCGATTATATTCAATTTTTTTAAATTCTGTCCTCGTCCGTCCTGTCAGTAGTCCTCATTTAAATAATTTTTTTATTTAATTCATTGTTTTGTTTCCATTTTGTTTTTTTAGAATATAGTTTTAGGTTTTTGCATTTTTTTTTTATTCATTCGTGAATATTATTTATTTTTTTGTGGGTATAATTAGGTTAGGCTAATTTATTTCTACGTTAAAATTCATTGTTTTGTTTCCATTTTGTTTTTTTTTTTTAGAATATAGTTTTAGGTTTTTGCATTTTTTTTTTTTTGTTTTTATGTTAATTTAATTTTTCCATTCTTAATTTATCATTCGAATTTTTCGTGTCTGGCAGCACTTTCCTTCTGTCTTGTACAACACACGCGCTACACTGGTATTAGAGTTGCTGCATTTCACATCATTGCATGCTAAGGAAATTTGCCGTTCGAATCGCGCCGATTTATTGGCCAACGAATTTAGCAAAAACTGCGCGCACTGTTTAGGTACCTCGAACGCCGAAGAATATTTTCCCGTGCAAATAATGCAATTGCGATGCCGACATGACGATTAAATTTTCGTGCTACGAGAAACGGAGAAGTGGAAAAGGCCGACACTGAACTTGGGGAGGCACTCTTTTTGTTGACTTTCGTTTAAATTTCACGACGCACGCAATCAACACTACCGGGATTTTAATTTGAATAGGTTAAAACACGTTTGAGCGGTTTGCCGTCGAATTAATCGAATTTAGTATCTAGCACGACTCAAATCAAGGAAAATTCTCCGCCGTACGACAGTACGTCAAGCATTCGATGATGGGGAAACCGGAGATGGTCGAACTTCGGCCGAGTAAGGCGAGTTCTTCTTGTTCAACATCGCCGCGATTTTCGTTCGCTTCCAGTGCTCACAACTGCGTTCGTTATTTCGTTACTCAGCAAACGCACTTGTAAGCATCGGAAACAATATTCCGCCGGCACTCAACAACATAGGCGATTCGCCGATGATTTCCATCGCCGAAACGACTACGAAAAGTGGCGGCGTAGAAGAGTCTCGTGCGCACGACTGAGTGCCGGGCAATCGGTGTTGTACCCCTCAGATCACTGCCTCAGATCCTTGGAGTGGTAAGTCCCCAGACGTTTGCCGCCTAGATCCTCTAATTCATATCGTGAGTTTCCCAGCACACGACGAATCCTGCACTTGAGGAACTTCTTTGCCAGCTTGGCGTTATAGTTCTGCGCGGCTGTGGATTTTACTGTCCTCATGTGCGACCCTTATTTTCGTCTGCGCCAGTTGTCTCACGATAGGAATTCCCTCGCGAGGTCGAAGCTGTACATTTGACTCTCCTAACACTCGCAAATGCTTCAACAGTTCGTAGTCCTTCCCGTGCAACATCATGTGATTTCCAAACAAAACCTGATAAGGGAAAAATCCAGTGGCTTGGTGGAGTGAGCTACGAAGAGCACATCCAATTTTGCTTAGACTCTCATCCCATCGTGTTTGGTCATCAGTGATGAATGCTCGAATTCCGGCCAGGATGGACTGATTGACACGTTCCGAAGCATTCGCTTGCGGTGAGTAGCTCGGGGTGTACAGGTGTTTAACTCCGTATTTGTTCAGCATGGTGTTAAACACATTCGACCTAAATTGAGAGCCGTTATCGGAGAGGATCGTCTCGGGTGTTCCAAACGTATGGAAAACCTGCCCCTCCAAAAAGTTGGTGATCTCTTCAGCAGTGATCCGCCCCAAAGGATGTAACAGTGGAAATTTCGTGAAATGATCCAAGACGATCAAGATTGCGATCTTACCCCGTTTGGTACTCGGATATGGTCCAAGTACGTCGATGTACAGATGTTGGAATGGCTGATCAGTCTGGAACGGTTCTCCCATAGGCGCTCGTAGAGGTCTGTTCGGGGACTTTGTCTCTTTACAAGTGTCGCACGCCAGAACGTAGGTGCGTACTTGTGTAGCCATTCCGGGCCAGTACAAAAATCGCCTGACTCGCTCTAGCATTTTGGCATAACCACCATGGACCGTGGTGTCTGCCTCGTGCGACTGAGCGATCGCAGCTGACGTAAGGCTCGATGGAATCCATAATTTGCAGGCCCTGTCTTCAGCAATCGGGTCACCGTTGTGAGGCTCTGTGCGCTTATACACGAAACCATCCCTCACGCATACGTCAGGAAGCCGATCGGCGTTCGCATCGACAGTGGACACTAATTCTTTATATTCATTGCCAGAGAATTCTGTAGAATCCATGTCCACCATCGGTGCCACGTCGATCAGCGCATTTAATCCCTCTTCGTATACACGAGAGAGAGCGTCGGGTACAACGTTCAGGCTCCCTCGTCGGTGCTCGATTGTGAAGTCGTAACCTTGGAGTTTTAAACTCCATCTTGCCAACCGTCCTTGTAGGTCTTTCTGCGACATGAGCCATTTGAGACTTGCGTGATCCGTAATGATTTTGAACGCAGTCCCTTCTACATAGGCTCGAAATTTTTTCACGCTCAACACAGCTGCATAACACTCGAGTTCGGTTACGCTGTAGTTGCGTTGAGCGGAAGTGAGCTTCTGTGACATATACGCCACTGGAGATTCCGATCCGTCGTCGTTTTCTTGGAAGAGAACGCTACCCACCCCTGATTTACTGGCGTCGCATTGAATTACGAAAGGCCTCTTAAAATCAGGATTGATTAATAAGGGGGCTTTCGTCAACAAGTCTTTCACTAACAGGAAGGAAGTTTGTGCCTCTGTAGTCCAAGCAAACTGGTTGGACTTCTTTAGAGTGTCTGAAATTGGTGAAACAGTAGCAGCAAAGTTGGGAACGAATCGTCGATACCAGCCTGCCATACCAAGTAAGCGTCGTACTTGACGTTAGGCGAAGGGTAATCAACGATGGCTGAAACTTTGTTGGGATCAGTTTTCAAGCCCCCTTCTCCAACAATGTATCCGAGATATTTCACCTCTCTCAGACAAAACTTACTCTTGTTGACGTTAATAGTCAAGCCAGCCTTTCGCAAACATTCTGTGACTTCAGCCAATAGAACCAGATGTGAATCGAAATCTTCAGAAATTAACAGCAGATCGTCCAAATATACGAATACCTGCTCCTTCAGCTCGGGTAGGATGACTTTGTCCATCAAACGACACATCCTTTGCGGCGCGTTGCATAACCCAAAAGGCATGCGAGTGTAGTGGTATAGAGGCCGGCCAGGAATGGTAAAAGCTGTATACTCCCTGGATTTGTTCTCGAGAGGAATCTGCCAAAAGGCGTCTTTGAGGTCCAGGCTAGAAATAAAATTGGCTCGCGGCAAACGACTTAGGATACCATCAATGTGTGGTAATGGATATGCATCCTTCTTCGTCACACTATTGACTTTGCGCGAGTCCAAACATAGCCTGACCTTGCCTGGCTTCCTCACGAGAACCACAGGCGAGCTCCATGCACTCTGGCTGGTCTCTATAATGCCAAGTGCTCTCATGCGATCGATCTCGTCATACAAGAGTTTTTGGATCGCAGGAGACACAGGATAATGTCGCTGTTTGATGGGACTTGCATCACCAACGTCTATACTGTGTTGTTCGACGTTGGTCACACCGAGTCCGTATACTTCGTATGATGGAAATTTGGACTTTACCATTTCCAACCTCTTTACATCTGTGGGCGTTAAATGGTGGGCATCCGGAGCTATCAGTTGCGATGCAGTATCGGGAGTATCGACCGCGCTGATGATGCTGGGAGCTAGCTGGAAGGTTCGCCAGAAATCTACCCCTAGGTACAATTCCTCCGATAGGCTCGGCACAATGTAGAGTGTAATTGGCTTGGTATTACCGCGAAATGTAATATCGGTATCTACCGTGCCCAATATCTTCTGTGCAGCACCATCAGCGGTCTTCACCTCTTGACAGACCGGTCGATACTTCACCTGTGCATCTTGGAGGCGTTGTAGGGAGTTTGCCTTCAGGCAACTGATGCTCGCCCCACTATCGAGAAGTCCTTCAACGTCCACTCCGTACAGGGATACCACGGCGTACGGACGTATGTCCAACGAATTGGTAATAATGGTAAAAAATTATCGCTTTCTTTTTGGCCCTCACCATCCTCCAGAATGTGCGCATGCGCAAGACTGATTTTTTCCGACTTGCTTCGTTTGCTAACTCGGATATTTCGTTCGCACGAGCGCTTGAAACAGTGTCAAAAATTCGTCTTCGCGCCTCCGCATACTCCTCCAAACGCTGATGGTACGGTTGAGGATGGGGAGCACTTCGTCTTGAATCACTTCGTTCTGTTATTGTTACCGGCTGTAAACAATCCGGTACCTTATCCACGTCGGTTCCCTTCTGCAGAATCGTGGTAGGTTGTTTTAAACTCGTAGAAAAATTAGGTGGGGGTGATTTTACTCTGCTAGGGTCTACAAAATTGGGTGAAGATATTTGGGTAGGTAAGTTGAAATTTGGAGGGGACTCTAAAGGGGTATTAAAATGTGATAAAATTTTTTTATTTGGGGTAACTAAATCAAAAGGGGATTGGGGAAAAGTTCTCTCACTACACGGATCGTCTACTACGGTCGGACTTGATGGTTGGATGTTATTGGGCGTTGTGGTCCCGATAACCACTCGTCCCGTTTTTTGACATGCAACGAGTGCATTTCGGCTTGATGATATCGGCCTTCCCGCACCCGTAACAGAATATAGATCTTGGAATCACTTCGCAATCCCTGTAACCGTGTCCTTCTTTCCTACAATTCCAGCAGGTAAGAGGAGCTGAAATTGCGGCCAAATCTGTATGCACCTCGTCCTCCGCCTCAACAACCAACGGCTGATCCAGCTCGTGGATTCGAGACTGCTGCCAGGTTGCTGAGCGGGTGGCTCTTCTCACCTTCTCGAATCGGGTCACTAAGAAACGAAGCTCGGCCAGGGTTCTCGTTTCATGGAAACAGATTTGTTGTTGAGTATGACCCAGCAAATTTCCTCGAAACAGGTCCACGAACTCTGGCTCCGGCATATGGGTGCGCAGCAGGGTACGCAAGACAGTCAGATCTTGCTCGAATGACAAGAAAGTTTCGTTTGGAGCTTGACGCCTTGCAAGCATTTGCTTGCGCACCTCCCAATCTGAGCTGTGCTCTCCCCAAGCTTGCAGAAATGTCGCTTTCAGTGATTCCCAAGATGACTCGTCATTGGACCGTCTCCACAGCCAATACCACTGGTTAGACTTACCATCTAACAACAGATGGAAATTCTGGGCCAACAGGTCCATGCGACCGCCCAAATCTCCCCTAGCTAAAGCCTCGGCCCTGAAGACCAACTCTTCCGCTCGCAAAGAATGGCTATCTCCGCTAAACCGCAATCGCCAATGACGAATTGGGCTGCCATGATTACGTTGTCTATAATTTGGGCCGTTGCCATTGCGGTTGCCCATCTGAGCGGTCGCATGGACCTGTCGCCCCCGAACTCGCATGTGCCCGTCCAGTGCATCGCGACGGTTTAGTGGTGGTGGAAAATTATAATCAGTGCCCACATTAGGTCTTGGTGGTAATTGTTCACGTGGAACGGATTGATATAAAGGTGGTGGTAGAATACCTGTGTTGAGGTTGGCCCTTGATGGTGGCTGTGCCAATTCCTCTCGCAACAACGATCTAATAAGGTATATCCACTCCTGGCTCGCTTGCAAGCCCCATGGGCATTGCGTTCAGGTCTGTGGGCGTCTGCGTGTCGTGAATATCAGCCCACCTCACTCTACTATCTCCCAGCACATCCGAAGGCTTGGCGGTCAGTACCTGCGTACTTCGTTCTTGTACGACTGAACCATCTGGAGCGTAGAGAGCTCGACCGCCCCCTGTCTCGAGAGTAAGATCCAAATTTAACCTCGGAGGCGAAATTACTTCGTTTTGAGACTCCTGGCCCCTGAGTTGCGTCTGGCTTCTTGTCACCGCGCCGACTCGAGCGGACGCGCCCTCTATGCCCTGCGTAGACCAATAATCTTGAGAGCCCAGATGTCCACGGCAGTTGGGACAATTATGACTGTCCACGATCCACCTTTCCAGGCATCCTCTGTGAAATTGGTGGCCACATTTAGTCCGCACTTCATTTGCCGCGTCTATGCTCTCCCTACAGGTGGTGCAAATTCCATTTGCGCCCGTCGGCAAGTGCAACAAGGACATAATTTATGGTCGCGTGAGAAAAAGAAGATACCGTTAAGGTAATCAAGCGAATGAGCGATAACCTGAATGACTGCGTGCGTGCAGTAAGAAGGAGCGAATAAAGAACGACTGATTGCTGAGCGATGGAAAAAAAAAATAGATCGAATAGCTGAATGCAGTATATATAAAAAAACTTATTGAAGGAATGAAACAATCCAATCGAGCGACTGATATATATATTAAAAAAATGATTGTCTGTATTGATGAATGAATGAGTGTATGATTGACTGAAGGAACTATTGTGCGAATGAGTTATGCATGAATTACCGACTATTTGAATGAAATAAATGTACGTTTAATTGCCGAATCCGAGACGATGAATGAACGTGTGAATAAGGTGAACAATTGCAAATCAATTAGTTGCATGAACGTTCCAACGAATGTATGATGCATGTATGTAACAATTATATCTCGAATGACTGTTTGGCTGAGTATAAACCGAATGAAGGATTGAATGATCAACAAACGTTGATGTATGAATACTTAATTGATAAAAAAAAATCAAATGAATGGTTGTGTGCATGTATCATTAATTAAATGTCTGAATGAACGATGACATGAATTATAGGTTTATGAATAACGAATGTACCGAAACGAATGAATGATATTAAGAATGGTTGAAATAAATGTGTCTATATGTATAATGCGTAAATGAATTCAATAAACAAAATGAACCCTCACGTTGTCGCAACCTTTCCCCTCCCCTCATATGCAGATCAAATCGCGAAGCCGATCCTGATCTTCCTCGCTCCATCGGGAAAATCCGGAACGCGATAAAATTGCGAAGAAAAAAAAATTGGAGAAAATTTAGCAAGACAAAAAAAATAAACCAAAAATCAGCAAAATAAAACTACGTTCAAATCTGTCATCAAAAGACTTAGAAAAATTTTAAATACAAAAAAAAACTTTACGTTATTTCTACAAAAAAAAATAATCTTACGTTATAAAGGTACTCTAAAAGGAAGGATAAGGAAATAAGGTACTTAACAAATTTTCGACGAAATGTCCTATCATCAAACTCACCAATATTTTACAAGTATTTGTCCCGATTGTCTGACGACACGCCCGCCAAGACAGGGCATGCCCAGCACTCAAAAGGGTACTTGCAAAATAAAAGTGGAATAACTCAGGAAAATTAAGTATGTCACGACTTACATCCATCAATCCGGCATGCAGACAATGTTTCCCTTTCCTATGGAACCGAGTTGGCGCCTAAAGGTTGCCAAAACGGTTCGTCAATAGGATCGTTCCGCATTGACAACATACAAGATTTTCAGGATGATTTGCTGTTGAAGTTCAAAAAGCTTGAACACTTGGACTGTTGCCGTTCAGGCGAAAAAAAATGATGTCGCAGAGCGACGAAATTAAGTCCTTTTGCCCACCAACTTTTTGCACGGAATTTTTCCGAACTCGCGCGTGTTGATGGGCTACGCTTTGTGCTCGAAGCGTAGCTTAGGCTAGCCCCACGTTGGGCGCCATTTGTTGTGTTTTAGGCCTTGGAAAAACTATTTTGACTTGAGAAAGTCAAAATAGTCGAAGGATGGGTAAAGGTTCGGGACAGAATGGGCCAATTCCTCCTACGTCTGAACTGGTGGCTGAAGTAGAACGGAAGCGACACGCTTGCTGGCGGCCGGGACTAGCTACGGCAGTGTGGGGTGGTTCTTGTTCTACCTCAGACCATAAACCCTAGACCTAGACAACAAAATTTCGTGTCGGCTTACTCCAGGGTATTTAAAATTGGAATATCTTCCCAATAGGTCGTGAAAGACCAAGAAGCGGTGGATTTGCGCGACTTCACGATTTGTCAGGGCGCTTAGGTGTAAGTAGCGTCCTGTTCTGCCCACCCTACCTCAGCCACGACTGTCCTTCAAACATTTTTCGTCGTGGCCCCTTTTTGAGGTTCGGGGCTAAGGAGCTAAACGCTCGGGTTCATTTCTATGGCTTTTCTAGCCCATTTTTGAACGATAAGGGTATCGTATATGGCCTTTAGCCTGGTATCATTTATTGCGACCAAAAAAAATTCGAACAATGCCAACAAAAAAAAACCTAAAGAAAGGAAAACCACAAAAAGAAGTCCAAGATACACAAAATAAAGAAAATCAAAAATATATATATAAAAAAAGAGACTTACCCCATTTAAGCAATCAGCAAGCTTTTAATTTAAATTTTTATTTGACGTAGCTTTTCTTTTAGATTATTTTAATTGACCTTTATTTTTTTTTCGATTATATTCAATTTTTTTAAATTCTTTCCTCGTCCGTCCTGTCAGTAGTCCTCATTTAAATAATTTTTTTATTTAATTCATTGTTTTGTTTCCATTTTGTTTTTTTAGAATATAGTTTTAGGTTTTTGCATTTTTTTTTTATTCATTCGTGAATATTATTTATTTTTTTGTGGGTATAATTAGGTTAGGCTAATTTATTTCTACGTTAAAATTCATTGTTTTGTTTCCATTTTGTTTTTTTTTTTAGAATATAGTTTTAGGTTTTTGCATTTTTTTTTTTTTTTTGTTTTTATGTTAATTTAATTTTTCCATTCTTAATTTATCATTCGAATTTTTCGTGTCTGGCAGCACTTTCCTTCTGTCTTGTACAACACACGCGCTACACTGGTATTAGAGTTGCTGCATTTCACATCATTGCATGCTAAGGAAATTTGCCGTTCGAATCGCGCCGATTTATTGGCCAACGAATTTAGCAAAAACTGCGCGCACTGTTTAGGTACCTCGAACGCCGAAGAATATTTTCCCGTGCAAATAATGCAATTGCGATGCCGACATGACGATTAAATTTTCGTGCTACGAGAAACGGAGAAGTGGAAAAGGCCGACACTGAACTTGGGGAGGCACTCTTTTTGTTGACTTTCGTTTAAATTTCACGACGCACGCAATCAACACTACCGGGACTTTAATTTGAATAGGTTAAAACACGTTTGAGCGGTTTGCCGTCGAATTAATCGAATTTAGTATCTAGCACGACTCAAATCAAGGAAAATTCTCCGCCGTACGACAGTACGTCAAGCATTCGATGATGGGGAAACCGGAGATGGTCGAACTTCGGCCGAGTAAGGCGAGTTCTTCTTGTTCAACATCGCCGCGATTTTCGTTCGCTTCCAGTGCTCACAACTGCGTTCGTTATTTCGTTACTCAGCAAACGCACTTGTAAGCATCGGAAACAATATTCCGCCGGCACTCAACAACATAGGCGATTCGCCGATGATTTCCATCGCCGAAACGACTACGAAAAGTGGCGGCGTAGAAGAGTCTCGTGCGCACGACTGAGTGCCGGGCAATCGGTGTTGTACCCCTCAGATCACTGCCTCAGATCCTTGGAGTGGTAAGTCCCCAGACGTTTGCCGCCTAGATCCTCTAATTCATATCGTGAGTTTCCCAGCACACGACGAATCCTGCACTTGAGGAACTTCTTTGCCAGCTTGGCGTTATAGTTCTGCGCGGCTGTGGATTTTACTGTCCTCATGTGCGACCCTTATTTTCGTCTGCGCCAGTTGTCTCACGATAGGAATTCCCTCGCGAGGTCGAAGCTGTACATTTGACTCTCCTAACGCTCGCAAATGCTTCAACAGTTCGTAGTCCTTCCCGTGCAACATCATGTGATTTCCAAACAAAACCTGATAAGGGAAAAATCCAGTGGCTTGGTGGAGTGAGCTACGAAGAGCACATCCAATTTTGCTTAGACTCTCATCCCATCGTGTTTGGTCATCAGTGATGAATGCTCGAATTCCGGCCAGGATGGACTGATTGACACGTTCCGAAGCATTCGCTTGCGGTGAGTAGCTCGGGGTGTACAGGTGTTTAACTCCGTATTTGTTCAGCATGGTGTTAAACACATTCGACCTAAATTGAGAGCCGTTATCGGAGAGGATCGTCTCGGGTGTTCCAAACGTATGGAAAACCTGCCCCTCCAAAAAGTTGGTGATCTCTTCAGCAGTGATCCGCCCCAAAGGATGTAACAGTGGAAATTTCGTGAAATGATCCAAGACGATCAAGATTGCGATCTTACCCCGTTTGGTACTCGGATATGGTCCAAGTACGTCGATGTACAGATGTTGGAATGGCTGATCAGTCTGGAACGGTTCTCCCATAGGCGCTCGTAGAGGTCTGTTCGGGGACTTTGTCTCTTTACAAGTGTCGCACGCCAGAACGTAGGTGCGTACTTGTGTAGCCATTCCGGGCCAGTACAAAAATCGCCTGACTCGCTCTAGCATTTTGGCATAACCACCATGGACCGTGGTGTCTGCCTCGTGCGCTTGAGCGATCGCAGCTGACGTAAGGCTCGATGGAATCCATAATTTGCAGGCCCTGTCTTCAGCAATCGGGTCACCGTTGTGAGGCTCTGTGCGCTTATACACGAAACCATCCCTCACGCATACGTCAGGAAGCCGATCGGCGTTCGCATCGACAGTGGACACTAATTCTTTATATTCATTGCCAGAGAATTCTGGAGAATCCATGTCCACCATCGGTGCCACGTCGATCAGCGCATTTAATCCCTCTTCGTATACACGAGAGAGAGCGTCGGGTACAACGTTCAGGCTCCCTCGTCGGTGCTCGATTGTGAAGTCGTAACCTTGGAGTTTTAAACTCCATCTTGCCAACCGTCCTTGTAGGTCTTTCTGCGACATGAGCCATTTGAGACTTGCGTGATCCGTAATGATTTTGAACGCAGTCCCTTCTACATAGGCTCGAAATTTTTTCACGCTCAACACAGCTGCATAACACTCGAGTTCGGTTACGCTGTAGTTGCGTTGAGCGGAAGTGAGCTTCTGTGACATATACGCCACTGGAGATTCCGATCCGTCGTCGTTTTCTTGGAAGAGAACGCTACCCACCCCTGATTTACTGGCGTCGCATTGAATTACGAAAGGCCTCTTAAAATCAGGATTGATTAATAAGGGGGCTTTCGTCAACAAGTCTTTCACTAACAGGAAGGAAGTTTGTGCCTCTGTAGTCCAAGCAAACTGGTTGGACTTCTTTAGAGTGTCTGAAATTGGTGAAACAAGTTGGGAACGAATCGTCGATACCAGCCTGCCATACCAAGTAAGCGTCGTACTTGACGTGCGGACTTAGGCGAAGGGTAATCAACGATGGCTGAAACTTTGTTGGGATCAGTTTTCAAGCCCCCTTCTCCAACAATGTATCCGAGATATTTCACCTCTCTCAGACAAAACTTACTCTTGTTGACGTTAATAGTCAAGCCAGCCTTTCGCAAACATTCTGTGACTTCAGCCAATAGAACCAGATGTGAATCGAAATCTTCAGAAATTAACAGCAGATCGTCCAAATATACGAATACCTGCTCCTTCAGCTCGGGTAGGATGACTTTGTCCATCAAACGACACATCCTTTGCGGCGCGTTGCATAACCCAAAAGGCATGCGAGTGTAGTGGTATAGAGGCCGGCCAGGAATGGTAAAAGCTGTATACTCCCTGGATTTGTTCTCGAGAGGAATCTGCCAAAAGGCGTCTTTGAGGTCCAGGCTAGAAATAAAATTGGCTCGCGGCAAACGACTTAGGATACCATCAATGTGTGGTAATGGATATGCATCCTTCTTCGTCACACTATTGACTTTGCGCGAGTCACGAGAACCACAGGCGAGCTCCATGCACTCTGGCTGGTCTCTATAATGCCAAGTGCTCTCATGCGATCGATCTCGTCATACAAGAGTTTTTGGATCGCAGGAGACACAGGATAATGTCGCTGTTTGATGGGACTTGCATCACCAACGTCTATACTGTGTTGTTCGACGTTGGTCACACCGAGTCCGTATACTTCGTATGATGGAAATTTGGACTTTACCATTTCCAACCTCTTTACATCTGTGGGCGTTAAATGGTGGGCATCCGGAGCTATCAGTTGCGATGCAGTATCGGGAGTATCGACCGCGCTGATGATGCTGGGAGCTAGCTGGAAGGTTCACCAGAAATCTACCCCTAGGTACAATTCCTGCGATAGGCTCGGCACAATGTAGAGTGTAATTGGCTTGGTATTACCGCGAAATGTAATATCGGTATCTACCGTGCCCAATATCTTCTGTGCAGCACCATCAGCGGTCTTCACCTCTTGACAGACCGGTCGATACTTCACCTGTGCATCTTGGAGGCGTTGTAGGGAGTTTGCCTTCAGGCAACTGATGCTCGCCCCACTATCGAGAAGTCCTTCAACGTCCACTCCGTACAGGGATACCACGGCGTACGGACGTATGTCCAACGAATTGGTAATAATGGTAAAAAATTATCGCTTTCTTTTTGGCCCTCACCATCCTCCAGAATGTGCGCATGCGCAAGACTGATTTTTTCCGACTTGCTTCGTTTGCTAACTCGGATATTTCGTTCGCACGAGCGCTTGAAACAGTGTCAAAAATTCGTCTTCGCGCCTCCGCATACTCCTCCAAACGCTGATGGTACGGTTGAGGATGGGGAGCACTTCGTCTTGAATCACTTCGTTCTGTTATTGTTACCGGCTGTAAACAATCCGGTACCTTATCCACGTCGGTTCCCTTCTGCAGAATCGTGGTAGGTTGTTTTAAACTCGTAGAAAAATTAGGTGGGGGTGATTTTACTCTGCTAGGGTCTACAAAATTGGGTGAAGATATTTGGGTAGGTAAGTTGAAATTTGGAGGGGACTCTAAAGAGGTATTAAAATGTGATAAAATTTTTTTATTTGGGGTAACTAAATCAAAAGGGGATTGGGGAAAAGTTCTCTCACTACACGGATCGTCTACTACGGTCGGGCTTGATGGTTGGATGTTATTGGGCGTTGTGGTCCCGATAACCACTCGTCCCGTTTTTTGACAAGCAACGAGTGCATTTCGGCTTGATGAATTTTTTTTTTATTCATTCGTGAATATTATTTTTTTTTTTGTGGGTATAATTAGGTTAGGCTAATTTATTTCTACGTTAAAATTCATTGTTTTGTTTCCATTTTGTTTTTTTTTTAGAATATAGTTTTAGGTTTTTGCATTTTTTTTTTTTTTTTGTTTTTATGTTAATTTAATTTTTCCATTCTTAATTTATCATTCGAATTTTTCGTGTTTGGCAGCACTTTCCTTCTGTCTTGTACAACACACGCGCTACACTGGTATTAGAGTTGCTGCATTTCACATCATTGCATGCTAAGGAAATTTGCCGTTCGAATCGCGCCGATTTATTGGCCAACGAATTTAGCAAAAACTGCGCGCACTGTTTAGGTACCTCGAACGCCGAAGAATATTTTCCCGTGCAAATATCGCTGATTTTACTCTGCTAGGGTCTACAAAATTGGGTGAAGATATTTGGGTAGGTAAGTTGAAATTTGGAGGGGACTCTAAAGGGGTATTAAAATGTGATAAAATTTTTTTATTTGGGGTAACTAAATCAAAAGGGGATTGGGGAAAAGTTCTCTCACTACACGGATCGTCTACTACGGTCGGGCTTGATGGTTGGATGTTATTGGGCGTTGTGGTCCCGATAACCACTCGTCCCGTTTTTTGACATGCAACGAGTGCATTTCGGCTTGATGATATCGGCCTTCCCGCACCCGTAACAGAATATAGATCTTGGAATCACTTCGCAATCCCTGTAACCGTGTCCTTCTTTCCTACAATTCCAGCAGGTAAGAGGAGCTGAAATTGCGGCCAAATCTGTATGCACCTCGTCCTCCGCCTCAACAACCAACGGCTGATCCAGCTCGTGGATTCGAGACTGCTGCCAGGTTGCTGAGCGGGTGGCTCTTCTCACCTTCTCGAATCGGGTCACTAAGAAACGAAGCTCGGCCAGGGTTCTCGTTTCATGGAAACAGATTTGTTGTTGAGTATGACCCAGCAAATTTCCTCGAAACAGGTCCACGAACTCTGGCTCCGGCATATGGGTGCGCAGCAGGGTACGCAAGACAGTCAGATCTTGCTCGAATGACAAGAAAGTTTCGTTTGGAGCTTGACGCCTTGCAAGCATTTGCTTGCGCACCTCCCAATCCGAGCTGTGCTCTCCCCAAGCTTGCAGAAATGTCGCTTTCAGTGATTCCCAAGATGACTCGTCATTGGACCGTCTCCACAGCCAATACCACTGGTTAGACTTACCATCTAACAACAGATGGAAATTCTGGGCCAACAGGTCCATGCGACCGCCCAAATCTCCCCTAGCTAAAGCCTCGGCCCTGAAGACCAACTCTTCCGCTCGCAAAGAATGGCTATCTCCGCTAAACCGCAATCACCAATGACGAATTGGGCTGCCATGATTACGTTGTCTATAATTTGGGCCGTTGCCATTGCGGTTGCCCATCTGTCGCATGGACCTGTCGCCCCCGAACTCGCATGTGCCCGTCCAGTGCATCGCGACGGTTTAGTGGTGGTGGAAAATTATAATCAGTGCCCACATTAGGTCTTGGTGGTAATTGTTCACGTGGAACGGATTGATATAAAGGTGGTGGTAGAATACCTGTGTTGAGGTTGGCCCTTGATGGTGGCTGTGCCAATTCCTCTCGCAACAACGATCTAATAAGGTATATCCACTCCTGGCTCGCTTGCAAGCCCCATGGGCATTGCGTTCAGGTCTGTGGGCGTCTGCGTGTCGTGAATATCAGCCCACCTCACTCTACTATCTCCCAGCACATCCGAAGGCTTGGTGGTCAGTACCTGCGTACTTCGTTCTTGTACGACTGAACCATCTGGAGCGTAGAGAGCTCGTCCGCCCCCTGTCTCGAGAGTAAGATCCAAATTTAACCTCGGAGGCGAAATTACTTCGTGTTGAGACTCCTGGCCCCTGAGTTGCGTCTGGCTTCTTGTCACCGCGCCGACTCGAGCGGACGCGCCCTCTATGCCCTGCGTAGACCAATAATCTTGAGAGCCCAGATGTCCACGGCAGTTGGGACAATTATGACTGTCCACGATCCACCTTTCCAGGCATCCTCTGTGAAATTGGTGGCCACATTTAGTCCGCACTTCATTTGCCGCGTCTATGCTCTCCCTACAGGTGGTGCAAATTCCATTTGCGCCCGTCGGCAAGTGCAACAAGGACATAATTTATGGTCGCGTGAGAAAAAGAAGATACCGTTAAGGTAATCAAGCGAATGAGCGATAACCTGAATGACTGCGTGCGTGCAGTAAGAAGGAGCGAATAAAGAACGACTGATTGCTGAGCGATGGAAAAAAAAAATAGATCGAATAGCTGAATGCGGTTTATATAAAAAAACTTATTGAAGGAATGAAACAATCCAATCGAGCGACTGATATATATTAAAAAAATGATTGTCTGTATTGATGAATGAATGAGTGTATGATTGACTGAAGGAACTATTGTGCGAATGAGTTATGCATGAATTACCGACTATTTGAATGAAATAAATGTACCTTTAATTGCCGAATCCGAGACGATGAATGAACGTGTGAATAAGGTGAACAATTGCAAATCAATTAGTTGCATGAACGTTCCAACGAATGTATGATGCATGTATGTAACAATTATATCTCGAATGACTGTTTGGCTGAGTATAAACCGAATGAAGGATTGAATGATCAACAAACTTTGATGTATGAATACTTAATTGATAAAAAAAAATCAAATGAATGGTTGTGTGCATGTATCATTAATTAAATGTCTGAATGAACGATGACATGAATTATAGGTTTATGAATAACGAATGTACCGAAACGAATGAATGATATTAAGAATGGTTGAAATAAATGTGTCTATATGTATAATGCGTAAATGAATTCAATAAACAAAATGAACCCTCACGTTGTCGCAACCTTTCCCCTCCCCTCATATGCAGATCAAATCGCGAAGCCGATCCTGATCTTCCTCGCTCCATCGGGAAAATCCGGAACGCGATAAAATTGCGAAGAAAAAAAAATTGGGGAAAAATTAGCAAGACAAAAAAAATAAACCAAAAATCAGCAAAATAAAACTACGTTCAAATCTGTCATCAAAAGACTTAGAAAAATTTTAAATACAAAAAAAAACTTTACGTTATTTCTACAAAAAAAAATAATCTACGTTATAAAGGTACTCTAAAAGGAAGGATAAGGAAATAAGGTACTTAACAAATTTTCGACGAAATGTCCTATCATCAAACTCACCAATATTTTACAAGTATTTGTCCCGATTGTCTGACGACACGCCCGCCAAGACAGGGCATGCCCAGCACTCAAAAGAGTACTTGCAAAATAAAAGTGGAATAACTCAGGAAAATTAAGTATGTCACGACTTACATCCATCAATCCGGCATGCAGACAATGTTTCCCTTTCCTATGGAACCGAGTTGGCGCCTAAAGGTTGCCAAAACGGTTCGTCAATAGGATCGTTCCGCATTGACAACATACAAGATTTTCAGGATGATTTGCTGTTGAAGTTCAAAAAGCTTGAACACTTGGACTGTTGCCGTTCAGGCGAAAAAAAATGATGTCGCAGAGCGACGAAATTAAGTCCTTTTGCCCACCAACTTTTTGCACGGAATTTTTCCGAACTCGCGCGTGTTGATGGGCTACGCTTTGTGCTCGAAGCGTAGCTTAGGCTAGCCCCACGTTGGGCGCCATTTGTTGTGTTTTAGGCCTTGGAAAAACTATTTTGACTTGAGAAAGTCAAAATAGTCGAAGGATGGGTAAAGGTTCGGGACAGAATGGGCCAATTCCTCCTACGTCTGAACTGGTGGCTGAAGTAGAACGGAAGCGACACGCTTGCTGGCGGCCGGGACTAGCTACGGCAGTGTGGGGTGGTTCTTGTTCTACCTCAGACCATAAACCCTAGACCTAGACAACAAAATTTCGTGTCGGCTTACTCCAGGGTATTTAAAATTGGAATATCTTCCCAATAGGTCGTGAAAGACCAAGAAGCGGTGGAGTTGCGCGACTTCACGATTTGTCAGGGCGCTTAGGTGTAAGTAGCGTCCTGTTCTGCCCACCCTACCTCAGCCACGACTGTCCTTCAAACATTTTTCGTCGTGGCCCCTTTTTGAGGTTCGGGGCTAAGGAGCTAAACGCTCGGGTTCATTTCTATGGCTTTTCTAGCCCATTTTTGAACGATAAGGGTATCGTATATGGCCTTTAGCCTGGTATCATTTATTGCGACCAAAAAAAATTCGAACAATGCCAACAAAAAAAAACCTAAAGAAAGGAAAACCACAAAAAGAAGTCCAAGATACACAAAATAAAGAAAATCAAAAATATATATAAAAAAAAGAGACTTACCCCATTTAAGCAATCAGCAAGCTTTTAATTTAAATTTTTATTTGACGTAGCTTTTCTTTTAGATTATTTTAATTGACCTTTATTTTTTTTTCGATTATATTCAATTTTTTTAAATTCTGTCCTCGTCCGTCCTGTCAGTAGTCCTCATTTAAATAATTTTTTTATTTAATTCATTGTTTTGTTTCCATTTTGTTTTTTTAGAATATAGTTTTAGGTTTTTGCATTTTTTTTTTATTCATTCGTAAATATTATTTATTTTTTTGTGGGTATAATTAGGTTAGGCTAATTTATTTCTACGTTAAAATTCATTGTTTTGTTTCCATTTTGTTTTTTTTTTTAGAATATAGTTTTAGGTTTTTGCATTTTTTTTTTTTTTTTTGTTTTTATGTTAATTTAATTTTTCCATTCTTAATTTATCATTCGAATTTTTCGTGTCTGGCAGCACTTTCCTTCTGTCTTGTACAACACACGCGCTACACTGGTATTAGAGTTGCTGCATTTCACATCATTGCATGCTAAGGAAATTTGCCGTTCGAATCGCGCCGATTTATTGGCCAACGAATTTAGCAAAAACTGCGCGCACTGTTTAGGTACCTCGAACGCCGAAGAATATTTTCCCGTGCAAATAATGCAATTGCGATGCCGACATGACGATTAAATTTTCGTGCTACGAGAAACGGAGAAGTGGAAAAGGCCGACACTGAACTTGGGGAGGCACTCTTTTTGTTGACTTTCGTTTAAATTTCACGACGCACGCAATCAACACTACCGGGACTTTAATTTGAATAGGTTAAAACACGTTTGAGCGGTTTGCCGTCAAATTAATCGAATTTAGTATCTAGCACGACTCAAATCAAGGAAAATTCTCCGCCGTACGACAGTACGTCAAGCATTCGATGATGGGGAAACCGGAGATGGTCGAACTTCGGCCGAGTAAGGCGAGTTCTTCTTGTTCAACATCGCCGCGATTTTCGTTCGCTTCCAGTGCTCACAACTGCGTTCGTTATTTCGTTACTCAGCAAACGCACTTGTAAGCATCGGAAACAATATTCCGCCGGCACTCAACAACATAGGCGATTCGCCGATGATTTCCATCGCCGAAACGACTACGAAAAGTGGCGGCGTAGAAGAGTCTCGTGCGCACGACTGAGTGCCGGGCAATCGGTGTTGAACCCCTCAGATCACTGCCTCAGATCCTTGGAGTGGTAAGTCCCCAGACGTTTGCCGCCTAGATCCTCTAATTCATATCGTGAGTTTCCCAGCACACGACGAATCCTGCACTTGAGGAACTTCTTTGCCAGCTTGGCGTTATAGTTCTGCGCGGCTGTGGATTTTACTGTCCTCATGTGCGACCCTTATTTTCGTCTGCGCCAGTTGTCTCACGATAGGAATTCCCTCGCGAGGTCGAAGCTGTACATTTGACTCTCCTAACACTCGCAAATGCTTCAACAGTTCGTAGTCCTTCCCGTGCAACATCATGTGATTTCCAAACAAAACCTGATAAGGGAAAAATCCAGTGGCTTGGTGGAGTGAGCTACGAAGAGCACATCCAATTTTGCTTAGACTCTCATCCCATCGTGTTTGGTCATCAGTGATGAATGCTCGAATTCCGGCCAGGATGGACTGATTGACACGTTCCGAAGCATTCGCTTGCGGTGAGTAGCTCGGGGTGTACAGGTGTTTAACTCCGTATTTGTTCAGCATGGTGTTAAACACATTCGACCTAAATTGAGAGCCGTTATCGGAGAGGATCGTCTCGGGTGTTCCAAACGTATGGAAAACCTGCCCCTCCAAAAAGTTGGTGATCTCTTCAGCAGTGATCCGCCCCAAAGGATGTAACAGTGGAAATTTCGTGAAATGATCCAAGACGATCAAGATTGCGATCTTACCCCGTTTGGTACTCGGATATGGTCCAAGTACGTCGATGTACAGATGTTGGAATGGCTGATCAGTCTGGAACGGTTCTCCCATAGGCGCTCGTAGAGGTCTGTTCGGGGACTTTGTCTCTTTACAAGTGTCGCACGCCAGAACGTAGGTGCGTACTTGTGTAGCCATTCCGGGCCAGTACAAAAATCGCCTGACTCGCTCTAGCATTTTGGCATAACCACCATGGACCGTGGTGTCTGCCTCGTGCGCCTGAGCGATCGCAGCTGACGTAAGGCTCGATGGAATCCATAATTTGCAGGCCCTGTCTTCAGCAATCGGGTCACCGTTGTGAGGCTCTGTGCGCTTATACACGAAACCATCCCTCACGCATACGTCAGGAAGCCGATCGGCGTTCGCATCGACAGTGGACACTAATTCTTTATATTCATTGCCAGAGAATTCTGGAGAATCCATGTCCACCATCGGTGCCACGTCGATCAGCGCATTTAATCCCTCTTCGTATACACGAGAGAGAGCGTCGGGTACAACGTTCAGGCTCCCTCGTCGGTGCTCGATTGTGAAGTCGTAACCTTGGAGTTTTAAACTCCATCTTGCCAACCGTCCTTGTAGGTCTTTCTGCGACATGAGCCATTTGAGACTTGCGTGATCCGTAATGATTTTGAACGCAGTCCCTTCTACATAGGCTCGAAATTTTTTCACGCTCAACACAGCTGCATAACACTCGAGTTCGGTTACGCTGTAGTTGCGTTGAGCGGAAGTGAGCTTCTGTGACATATACGCCACTGGAGATTCCGATCCGTCGTCGTTTTCTTGGAAGAGAACGCTACCCACCCCTGATTTACTGGCGTCGCATTGAATTACGAAAGGCCTCTTAAAATCAGGATTGATTAATAAGGGGGCTTTCGTCAACAAGTCTTTCACTAACAGGAAGGAAGTTTGTGCCTCTGTAGTCCAAGCAAACTGGTTGGACTTCTTTAGAGTGTCTGAAATTGGTGAAACAGTAGCAGCAAAGTTGGGAACGAATCGTCGATACCAGCCTGCCATACCAAGTAAGCGTCGTACTTGACGTGCGGACTTAGGCGAAGGGTAATCAACGATGGCTGAAACTTTGTTGGGATCAGTTTTCAAGCCCCCTTCTCCAACAATGTATCCGAGATATTTCACCTCTCTCAGACAAAACTTACTCTTGTTGACGTTAATAGTCAAGCCAGCCTTTCGCAAACATTCTGTGACTTCAGCCAATAGAACCAGATGTGAATCGAAATCTTCAGAAATTAACAGCAGATCGTCCAAATATACGAATACCTGCTCCTTCAGCTCGGGTAGGATGACTTTGTCCATCAAACGACACATCCTTTGCGGCGCGTTGCATAACCCAAAAGGCATGCGAGTGTAGTGGTATAGAGGCCGGCCAGGAATGGTAAAAGCTGTATACTCCCTGGATTTGTTCTCGAGAGGAATCTGCCAAAAGGCGTCTTTGAGGTCCAGGCTAGAAATAAAATTGGCTCGCGGCAAACGACTTAGGATACCATCAATGTGTGGTAATGGATATGCATCCTTCTTCGTCACACTATTGACTTTGCGCGAGTCCAAACATAGCCTGACCTTGCCTGGCTTCCTCACGAGAACCACAGGCGAGCTCCATGCACTCTGGCTGGTCTCTATAATGCCAAGTGCTCTCATGCGATCGATCTCGTCATACAAGAGTTTTTGGATCGCAGGAGACACAGGATAATGTCGCTGTTTGATGGGACTTGCATCACCAACGTCTATACTGTGTTGTTCGACGTTGGTCACACCGAGTCCGAATACTTCGTATGATGGAAATTTGGACTTTACCATTTCCAACCTCTTTACATCTGTGGGCGTTAAATGGTGGGCATCCGGAGCTATCAGTTGCGATGCAGTATCGGGAGTATCGACCGCGCTGATGATGCTGGGAGCTAGCTGGAAGGTTCGCCAGAAATCTACCCCTAGGTACAATTCCTGCGATAGGCTCGGCACAATGTAGAGTGTAATTGGCTTGGTATTACCGCGAAATGTAATATCGGTATCTACCGTGCCCAATATCTTCTGTGCAGCACCATCAGCGGTCTTCACCTCTTGACAGACCGGTCGATACTTCACCTGTGCATCTTGGAGGCGTTGTAGGGAGTTTGCCTTCAGGCAACTGATGCTCGCCCCACTATCGAGAAGTCCTTCAACGTCCACTCCGTACAGGGATACCACGGCGTACGGACGTATGTCCAACGAATTGGTAATAATGGTAAAAAATTATCGCTTTCTTTTTGGCCCTCACCATCCTCCAGAATGTGCGCATGCGCAAGACTGATTTTTTCCGACTTGCTTCGTTTGCTAACTCGGATATTTCGTTCGCACGAGCGCTTGAAACAGTGTCAAAAATTCGTCTTCGCGCCTCCGCATACTCCTCCAAACGCTGATGGTACGGTTGAGGATGGGGAGCACTTCGTCTTGAATCACTTCGTTCTGTTATTGTTACCGGCTGTAAACAATCCGGTACCTTATCCACGTCGGTTCCCTTCTGCAGAATCGTGGTAGGTTGTTTTAAACTCGTAGAAAAATTAGGTGGGGGTGATTTTACTCTGCTAGGGTCTACAAAATTGGGTGAAGATATTTGGGTAGGTAAGTTGAAATTTGGAGGGGACTCTAAAGGGGTATTAAAATGTGATAAAATTTTTTTATTTGGGGTAACTAAATCAAAAGGGGATTGGGGAAAAGTTCTCTCACTACACGGATCGTCTACTACGGTCGGGCTTGATGGTTGGATGTTATTGGGCGTTGTGGTCCCGATAACCACTCGTCCCGTTTTTTGACATGCAACGAGTGCATTTCGGCTTGATGATATCGGCCTTCCCGCACCCGTAACAGAATATAGATCTTGGAATCACTTCGCAATCCCTGTAACCGTGTCCTTCTTTCCTACAATTCCAGCAGGTAAGAGGAGCTGAAATTGCGGCCAAATCTGTATGCACCTCGTCCTCCGCTTCAACAACCAACGGCTGATCCAGCTCGTGGATTCGAGACTGCTGCCAGGTTGCTGAGCGGGTGGCTCTTCTCACCTCCTCGAATCGGGTCACTAAGAAACGAAGCTCGGCCAGGGTTCTCGTTTCATGGAAACAGATTTGTTGTTGAGTATGACCCAGCAAATTTCCTCGAAACAGGTCCACGAACTCTGGCTCCGGCATATGGGTGCGCAGCAGGGTACGCAAGACAGTCAGATCTTGCTCGAATGACAAGAAAGTTTCGTTTGGAGCTTGACGCCTTGCAAGCATTTGCTTGCGCACCTCCCAATCTGAGCTGTGCTCTCCCCAAGCTTGCAGAAATGTCGCTTTCAGTGATTCCCAAGATGACTCGTCATTGGACCGTCTCCACAGCCAATACCACTGGTTAGACTTACCATCTAACAACAGATGGAAATTCTGGGCCAACAGGTCCATGCGACCGCCCAAATCTCCCCTAGCTAAAGCCTCGGCCCTGAAGACCAACTCTTCCGCTCGCAAAGAATGGCTATCTCCGCTAAACCGCAATCGCCAATGACGAATTGGGCTGCCATGATTACGTTGTCTATAATTTGGGCCGTTGCCATTGCGGTTGCCCATCTGAGCGGTCGCATGGACCTGTCGCCCCCGAACTCGCATGTGCCCGTCCAGTGCATCGCGACGGTTTAGTGGTGGTGGAAAATTATAATCAGTGCCCACATTAGGTCTTGGTGGTAATTGTTCACGTGGAACGGATTGATATAAAGGTGGTGGTAGAATACCTGTGTTGAGGTTGGCCCTTGATGGTGGCTGTGCCAATTCCTCTCGCAACAACGATCTAATAAGGTATATCCACTCCTGGCTCGCTTGCAAGCCCCATGGGCATTGCGTTCAGGTCTGTGGGCGTCTGCGTGTCGTGAATATCAGCCCACCTCACTCTACTATCTCCCAGCACATCCGAAGGCTTGGCGGTCAGTACCTGCGTACTTCGTTCTTGTACGACTGAACCATCTGGAGCGTAGAGAGCTCGTCCGCCCCCTGTCTCGAGAGTAAGATCCAAATTTAACCTCGGAGGCGAAATTACTTCGTTTTGAGACTCCTGGCCCCTGAGTTGCGTCTGGCTTCTTGTCACCGCGCCGACTCGAGCGGACGCGCCCTCTATGCCCTGCGTAGACCAATAATCTTGAGAGCCCAGATGTCCACGGCAGTTGGGACAATTATGACTGTCCACGATCCACCTTTCCAGGCATCCTCTGTGAAATTGGTGGCCACATTTAGTCCGCACTTCATTTGCCGCGTCTATGCTCTCCCTACAGGTGGTGCAAATTCCATTTGCGCCCGTCGGCAAGTGCAACAAGGACATAATTTATGGTCGCGTGAGAAAAAGAAGATACCGTTAAGGTAATCAAGCGAATGAGCGATAACCTGAATGACTGCGTGCGTGCAGTAAGAAGGAGCGAATAAAGAACGACTGATTGCTGAGCGATGGAAAAAAAAAATAGATCGAATAGCTGAATGCAGTATATATAAAAAAACTTATTGAAGGAATGAAACAATCCAATCGAGCGACTGATATATATATTAAAAAAATGATTGTCTGTATTGATGAATGAATGAGTGTATGATTGACTGAAGGAACTATTGTGCGAATGAGTTATGCATGAATTACCGACTATTTGAATGAAATAAATGTACGTTTAATTGCCGAATCCGAGACGATGAATGAACGTGTGAATAAGGTGAACAATTGCAAATCAATTAGTTGCATGAACGTTCCAACGAATGTATGATGCATGTATGTAACAATTATATCTCGAATGACTGTTTGGCTGAGTATAAACCGAATGAAGGATTGAATGATCAACAAACGTTGATGTATGAATACTTAATTGATAAAAAAAAATCAAATGAATGGTTGTGTGCATGTATCATTAATTAAATGTCTGAATGAACGATGACATGAATTATAGGTTTATGAATAACGAATGTACCGAAACGAATGAATGATATTAAGAATGGTTGAAATAAATGTGTCTATATGTATAATGCGTAAATGAATTCAATAAACAAAATGAACCCTCACGTTGTCGCAACCTTTCCCCTCCCCTCATATGCAGATCAAATCGCGAAGCCGATCCTGATCTTCCTCGCTCCATCGGGAAAATCCGGAACGCGATAAAATTGCGAAGAAAAAAAAATTGGAGAAAATTTAGCAAGACAAAAAAAATAAACCAAAAATCAGCAAAATAAAACTACGTTCAAATCTGTCATCAAAAGACTTAGAAAAATTTTAAATACAAAAAAAAACTTTACGTTATTTCTACAAAAAAAAATAATCTACGTTATAAAGGTACTCTAAAAGGAAGGATAAGGAAATAAGGTACTTAACAAATTTTCGACGAAATGTCCTATCATCAAACTCACCAATATTTTACAAGTATTTGTCCCGATTGTCTGACGACACGCCCGCCAAGACAGGGCATGCCCAGCACTCAAAAGGGTACTTGCAAAATAAAAGTGGAATAACTCAGGAAAATTAAGTATGTCACGACTTACATCCATCAATCCGGCATGCAGACAATGTTTCCCTTTCCTATGGAACCGAGTTGGCGCCTAAAGGTTGCCAAAACGGTTCGTCAATAGGATCGTTCCGCATTGACAACATACAAGATTTTCAGGATGATTTGCTGTTGAAGTTCAAAAAGCTTGAACACTTGGACTGTTGCCGTTCAGGCGAAAAAAAATGATGTCGCAGAGCGACGAAATTAAGTCCTTTTGCCCACCAACTTTTTGCACGGAATTTTTCCGAACTCGCGCGTGTTGATGGGCTACGCTTTGTGCTCGAAGCGTAGCTTAGGCTAGCCCCACGTTGGGCGCCATTTGTTGTGTTTTAGGCCTTGGAAAAACTATTTTGACTTGAGAAAGTCAAAATAGTCGAAGGATGGGTAAAGGTTCGGGACAGAATGGGCCAATTCCTCCTACGTCTGAACTGGTGGCTGAAGTAGAACGGAAGCGACACGCTTGCTGGCGGCCGGGACTAGCTACGGCAGTGTGGGGTGGTTCTTGTTCTACCTCAGACCATAAACCCTAGACCTAGACAACAAAATTTCGTGTCGGCTTACTCCAGGGTATTTAAAATTGGAATATCTTCCCAATAGGTCGTGAAAGACCAAGAAGCGGTGGAGTTGCGCGACTTCACGATTTGTCAGGGCGCTTAGGTGTAAGTAGCGCCCTGTTCTGCCCACCCTACCTCAGCCACGACTGTCCTTCAAACATTTTTCGTCGTGGCCCCTTTTTGAGGTTCGGGGCTAAGGAGCTAAACGCTCGGGTTCATTTCTATGGCTTTTCTAGCCTGTACCATTTTTGAACGATAAGGGTATCGTATATGGCCTTTAGCCTGGTATCATTTATTGCGACCAAAAAAAATTCGAACAATGCCAACAAAAAAAAACCTAAAGAAAGGAAAACCACAAAAAGAAGTACAAGATACACAAAATAAAGAAAATCAAAAATATATATAAAAAAATAGACTTACCCCATTTAAGCAATCAGCAAGCTTTTAATTTAAATTTTTATTTGACGTAGCTTTTCTTTTAGATTATTTTAATTGACCTTTATTTTTTTTTCGATTATATTCAATTTTTTTAAATTCTGTCCTCGTCCGTCCTGTCAGTAGTCCTCATTTAAATAATTTTTTTATTTAATTCATTGTTTTGTTTCCATTTTGTTTTTTTAGAATATAGTTTTAGGTTTTTGCATTTTTTTTTTATTCATTCGTGAATATTATTTATTTTTTTGTGGGTATAATTAGGTTAGGCTAATTTATTTCTACGTTAAAATTCATTGTTTTGTTTCCATTTTGTTTTTTTTTTTTAGAATATAGTTTTAGGTTTTTGCATTTTTTTTTTTTTGTTTTTATGTTAATTTAATTTTTCCATTCTTAATTTATCATTCGAATTTTTCGTGTCTGGCAGCACTTTCCTTCTGTCTTGTACAACACACGCGCTACACTGGTATTAGAGTTGCTGCATTTCACATCATTGCATGCTAAGGAAATTTGCCGTTCGAATCGCGCCGATTTATTGGCCAACGAATTTAGCAAAAACTGCGCGCACTGTTTAGGTACCTCGAACGCCGAAGAATATTTTCCCGTGCAAATAATGCAATTGCGATGCCGACATGACGATTAAATTTTCGTGCTACGAGAAACGGAGAAGTGGAAAAGGCCGACACTGAACTTGGGGAGGCACTCTTTTTGTTGACTTTCGTTTAAATTTCACGACGCACGCAATCAACACTACCGGGACTTTAATTTGAATAGGTTAAAACACGTTTGAGCGGTTTGCCGTCAAATTAATCGAATTTAGTATCTAGCACGACTCAAATCAAGGAAAATTCTCCGCCGTACGACAGTACGTCAAGCATTCGATGATGGGGAAACCGGAGATGGTCGAACTTCGGCCGAGTAAGGCGAGTTCTTCTTGTTCAGCATCGCCGCGATTTTCGTTCGCTTCCAGTGCTCACAACTGCGTTCGTTATTTCGTTACTCAGCAAACGCACTTGTAAGCATCGGAAACAATATTCCGCCGGCACTCAACAACATAGGCGATTCGCCGATGATTTCCATCGCCGAAACGACTACGAAAAGTGGCGGCGTAGAAGAGTCTCGTGCGCACGACTGAGTGCCGGGCAATCGGTGTTGTACCCCTCAGATCACTGCCTCAGATCCTTGGAGTGGTAAGTCCCCAGACGTTTGCCGCCTAGATCCTCTAATTCATATCGTGAGTTTCCCAGCACACGACGAATCCTGCACTTGAGGAACTTCTTTGCCAGCTTGGCGTTATAGTTCTGCGCGGCTGTGGATTTTACTGTCCTCATGTGCGACCCTTATTTTCGTCTGCGCCAGTTGTCTCACGATAGGAATTCCCTCGCGAGGTCGAAGCTGTACATTTGACTCTCCCAACGCTCGCAAATGCTTCAACAGTTCGTAGTCCTTCCCGTGCAACATCATGTGATTTCCAAACAAAACCTGATAAGGAAAAAATCCAGTGGCTTGGTGGAGTGAGCTACGAAGAGCACATCCAATTTTGCTTAGACTCTCATCCCATCGTGTTTGGTCATCAGTGATGAATGCTCGAATTCCGGCCAGGATGGACTGATTGACACGTTCCGAAGCATTCGCTTGCGGTGAGTAGCTCGGGGTGTACAGGTGTTTAACTCCGTATTTGTTCAGCATGGTATTAAACACATTCGAGAGCCATTGAGAGCCGTTATCGGAGAGGATCGTCTCGGGTGTTCCAAACGTATGGAAAACCTGCCCCTCCAAAAAGTTGGTGATCTCTTCAGCAGTGATCCGCCCCAAAGGATGTAACAGTGGAAATTTCGATAAATGATCCAAGACGATCAAGATTGCGATCTTACCCCGTTTGGTACTCGGATATGGTCCAAGTACGTCGATGTACAGATGTTGGAATGGCTGATCAGTCTGGAACGGTTCTCCCATAGGCGCTCGTAGAGGTCTGTTCGGGGACTTTGTCTCTTTACAAGTGTCGCACGCCAGAACGTAGGTGCGTACTTGTGTCGCTCTAGCGTTTTGGCATAACCACCATGGACCGTGGTGTCTGCCTCGTGCGCCTGAGCGATCGCAGCTGACGTAAGGCTCGATGGAATCCATAATTTGCAGGCCCTGTCTTCAGCAATCGGGTCACCGTTGTGAGGCTCTGTGCGCTTATACACGAAACCATCCCTCACGCATACGTCAGGAAGCCGATCGGCGTTCGCATCGACAGTGGACACTAATTCTTTATATTCATTGCCAGAGAATTCTGGAGAATCCATGTCCACCATCGGTGCCACGTCGATCAGCGCATTTAATCCCTCTTCGTATACACGAGAGAGAGCGTCGGATACAACGTTCAGGCTCCCTCGTCGGTGCTCGATTGTGAAGTCGTAACCTTGGAGTTTTAAACTCCATCTTGCCAACCGTCCTTGTAGGTCTTTCTGCGACATGAGCCATTTGAGACTTGCGTGATCCGTAATGATTTTGAACGCAGTCCCTTCTACATAGGCTCGAAATTTTTTCACGCTCAACACAGCTGCATAACACTCGAGTTCGGTTACGCTGTAGTTGCGTTGAGCGGAAGTGAGCTTCTGTGACATATACGCCACTGGAGATTCCGATCCGTCGTCGTTTTCTTGGAAGAGAACGCTACCCACCCCTGATTTACTGGCGTCGCATTGAATTACGAAAGGCCTCTTAAAATCAGGATTGATTAATAAGGGGGCTTTCGTCAACAAGTCTTTCACTAACAGGAAGGAAGTTTGTGCCTCTGTAGTCCAAGCAAACTGGTTGGACTTCTTTAGAGTGTCTGAAATTGGTGAAACAGTAGCAGCAAAGTTGGGAACGAATCGTCGATACCAGCCTGCCATACCAAGTAAGCGTCGTACTTGACGTGCGGACTTAGGCGAAGGGTAATCAACGATGGCTGAAACTTTGTTGGGATCAGTTTTCAAGCCCCCTTCTCCAACAATGTATCCGAGATATTTCACCTCTCTCAGACAAAACTTACTCTTGTTGACGTTAATAGTCAAGCCAGCCTTTCGCAAACATTCTGTGACTTCAGCCAATAGAACCAGATGTGAATCGAAATCTTCAGAAACTAACAGCAGATCGTCCAAATATACGAATACCTGCTCCTTCAGCTCGGGTAGGATGACTTTGTCCATCAAACGACACATCCTTTGCGGCGCGTTGCATAACCCAAAAGGCATGCGAGTGTAGTGGTATAGAGGCCGGCCAGGAATGGTAAAAGCTGTATACTCCCTGGATTTGTTCTCGAGAGGAATCTGCCAAAAGGCGTCTTTGAGGTCCAGGCTAGAAATAAAATTGGCTCGCGGCAAACGACTTAGGATACCATCAATGTGTGGTAATGGATATGCATCCTTCTTCGTCACACTATTGACTTTGCGCGAGTCCAAACATAGCCTGACCTTGCCTGGCTTCCTCACGAGAACCACAGGCGAGCTCCATGCACTCTGGCTGGTCTCTATAATGCCAAGTGCTCTCATGCGATCGATCTCGTCATACAAGAGTTTTTGGATCGCAGGAGACACAGGATAATGTCGCTGTTTGATGGGACTTGCATCACCAACGTCTATACTGTGTTGTTCGACGTTGGTCACACCGAGTCCGTATACTTCGTATGATGGAAATTTGAACTTTACCATTTCCAACCTCTTTACATCTGTGGGCGTAAAATGGTGGGCATCCGGAGCTATCAGTTGCGATGCAGTATCGGGAGTATCGACCGCGCTGATGATGCTGGGAGCTAGCTGGAAGGTTCGCCAGAAATCTACCCCTAGGTACAATTCCTGCGATAGGCTCGGCACAATGTAGAGTGTAATTGGCTTGGTATTACCGCGATATGTAATATCGGTATCTACCGTGCCCAACATCTTCTGTGCAGCACCATCAGCGGTCTTCACCTCTGGACAGACCGGTCGATACTTCACCTGTGCATCTTGGAGGCGTTGTAGGGAGTTTGCCCCCAGGCAACTGATGCTCGCCCCACTATCGAGTAGTCCTTCAACGTCCACTCCGTACAGGGATACCACGGCGTACGGACGTATGTCCAACGAATTGGTAATAATGGTAAAAAATTATCGCTTTCTTTTTGGCCCTCACCATCCTCCAGAATGTGCGCATGCGCAAGACTGATTTTTTCCGACTTGCTTCGTTTGCTAACTCGGATATTTCGTTCGCACGAGCGCTTGAAACAGTGTCAAAAATTCGTCTTCGCGCCTCCGCATACTCCTTCAAACGCTGATGGTACGGTTGAGGATGGGGAGCACTTCGTCTTGAATCACTTCGTTCTGTTATTGTTACCGGCTGTAAACAATCCGGTACCTTATCCACGTCGGTTCCCTTCTGCAGAATCGTGGTAGGTTGTTTTAAACTCGTAGAAAAATTAGGTGGGGTGATTTTACTCTGCTAGGGTCTACAAAATTGGGTGAAGATATTTGGGTAGGTAAGTTGAAATTTGGAGGGGACTCTAAAGGGGTATTAAAATGTGATAAAATTTTTTTATTTGGGGTAACTAAATCAAAAGGGGATTGGGGAAAAGTTCTCTCACTACACGGATCGTCTACTACGGTCGGGCTTGATGGTTGGATGTTATTGGGCGTTGTGGTTCCGATAACCCCTCGTCCCGTTTTTTGACATGCAACGAGTGCATTTCGGCTTGATGATATCGGCCTTCCCGCACCCGTAACAGAATATAGATCTTGGAATCACTTCGCAATCCCTGTAACCGTGTCCTTCTTTCCTACAATTCCAGCAGGTAAGAGGAGCTGAAATTGCGGCCAAATCTGTATGCACCTCGTCCTCCGCTTCAACAACCAACGGCTGATCCAGCTCGTGGATTCGAGACTGCTGCCAGGTTGCTGAGCGGGTGGCTCTTCTCACCTCCTCGAATCGGGTCACTAAGAAACGAAGCTCGGCCAGGGTTCTCGTTTCATGGAAACAGATTTGTTGTTGAGTATGACCCAGCAAATTTCCTCGAAACAGGTCCACGAACTCTGGCTCCGGCATATGGGTGCGCAGCAGGGTACGCAAGACAGTCAGATCTTGCTCGAATGACAAGAAAGTTTCGTTTGGAGCTTGACGCCTTGCAAGCATTTGCTTGCGCACCTCCCAATCTGAGCTGTGCTCTCCCCAAGCTTGCAGAAATGTCGCTTTCAGTGATTCCCAAGATGACTCGTCATTGGACCGTCTCCACAGCCAATACCACTGGTTAGACTTACCATCTAACAACAGATGGAAATTCTGGGCCAACAGGTCCATGCGACCGCCCAAATCTCCCCTAGCTAAAGCCTCGGCCCTGAAGACCAACTCTTCCGCTCGCAAAGAATGGCTATCTCCGCTAAACCGCAATCGCCAATGACGAATTGGGCTGCCATGATTACGTTGTCTATAATTTGGGCCGTTGCCATTGCGGTTGCCCATCTGAGCGGTCGCATGGACCTGTCGCCCCCGAACTCGCATGTGCCCGTCCAGTGCATCGCGACGGTTTAGTGGTGGTGGAAAATTATAATCAGTGCCCACATTAGGTCTTGGTGGTAATTGTTCACGTGGAACGGATTGATATAAAGGTGGTGGTAGAATACCTGTGTTGAGGTTGGCCCTTGATGGTGGCTGTGCCAATTCCTCTCGCAACAACGATCTAATAAGGTATATCCACTCCTGGCTCGCTTGCAAGCCCCATGGGCATTGCGTTCAGGTCTGTGGGCGTCTGCGTGTCGTGAATATCAGCCCACCTCACTCTACTATCTCCCAGCACATCCGAAGGCTTGGCGGTCAGTACCTGCGTACTTCGTTCTTGTACGACTGAACCATCTGGAGCGTAGAGAGCTCGTCCGCCCCCTGTCTCGAGAGTAAGATCCAAATTTAACCTCGGAGGCGAAATTACTTCGTTTTGAGACTCCTGGCCCCTGAGTTGCGTCTGGCTTCTTGTCACCGCGCCGACTCGAGCGGACGCGCCCTCTATGCCCTGCGTAGACCAATAATCTTGAGAGCCCAGATGTCCACGGCAGTTGGGACAATTATGACTGTCCACGATCCACCTTTCCAGGCATCCTCTGTGAAATTGGTGGCCACATTTAGTCCGCACTTCATTTGCCGCGTCTATGCTCTCCCTACAGGTGGTGCAAATTCCATTTGCGCCCGTCGGCAAGTGCAACAAGGACATAATTTATGGTCGCGTGAGAAAAAGAAGATACCGTTAAGGTAATCAAGCGAATGAGCGATAACCTGAATGACTGCGTGCGTGCAGTAAGAAGGAGCGAATAAAGAACGACTGATTGCTGAGCGATGGAAAAAAAAAATAGATCGAATAGCTGAATGCAGTATATATAAAAAAACTTATTGAAGGAATGAAACAATCCAATCGAGCGACTGATATATATATTAAAAAAATGATTGTCTGTATTGATGAATGAATGAGTGTATGATTGACTGAAGGAACTATTATGCGAATGAGTTATGCATGAATTACCGACTATTTGAATGAAATAAATGTACGTTTAATTGCCGAATCCGAGACGATGAATGAACGTGTGAATAAGGTGAACAATTGCAAATCAATTAGTTGCATGAACGTTCCAACGAATGTATGATGCATGTATGTAACAATTATATCTCGAATGACTGTTTGGCTGAGTATAAACCGAATGAAGGATTGAATGATCAACAAACGTTGATGTATGAATACTTAATTGATAAAAAAAAATCAAATGAATGGTTGTGTGCATGTATCATTAATTAAATGTCTGAATGAACGATGACATGAATTATAGGTTTATGAATAACGAATGTACCGAAACGAATGAATGATATTAAGAATGGTTGAAATAAATGTGTCTATATGTATAATGCGTAAATGAATTCAATAAACAAAATGAACCCTCACGTTGTCGCAACCTTTCCCCTCCCCTCATATGCAGATCAAATCGCGAAGCCGATCCTGATCTTCCTCGCTCCATCGGGAAAATCCGGAACGCGATAAAATTGCGAAGAAAAAAAAATTGGAGAAAATTTAGCAAGACAAAAAAAATAAACCAAAAATCAGCAAAATAAAACTACGTTCAAATCTGTCATCAAAAGACTTAGAAAAATTTTAAATACAAAAAAAAACTTTACGTTATTTCTACAAAAAAAAATAATCTACGTTATAAAGGTACTCTAAAAGGAAGGATAAGGAAATAAGGTACTTAACAAATTTTCGACGAAATGTCCTATCATCAAACTCACCAATATTTTACAAGTATTTGTCCCGATTGTCTGACGACACGCCCGCCAAGACAGGGCATGCCCAGCACTCAAAAGGGTACTTGCAAAATAAAAGTGGAATAACTCAGGAAAATTAAGTATGTCACGACTTACATCCATCAATCCGGCATGCAGACAATGTTTCCCTTTCCTATGGAACCGAGTTGGCGCCTAAAGGTTGCCAAAACGGTTCGTCAATAGGATCGTTCCGCATTGACAACATACAAGATTTTCAGGATGATTTGCTGTTGAAGTTCAAAAAGCTTGAACACTTGGACTGTTGCCGTTCAGGCGAAAAAAAATGATGTCGCAGAGCGACGAAATTAAGTCCTTTTGCCCACCAACTTTTTGCACGGAATTTTTCCGAACTCGCGCGTGTTGATGGGCTACGCTTTGTGCTCGAAGCGTAGCTTAGGCTAGCCCCACGTTGTGCGCCATTTGTTGTGTTTTAGGCCTTGGAAAAACTATTTTGACTTGAGAAAGTCAAAATAGTCGAAGGATGGGTAAAGGTTCGGGACAGAATGGGCCAATTCCTCCTACGTCTGAACTGGTGGCTGAAGTAGAACGGAAGCGACACGCTTGCTGGCGGCCGGGACTAGCTACGGCAGTGTGGGGTGGTTCTTGTTCTACCTCAGACCATAAACCCTAGACCTAGACAACAAAATTTCGTGTCGGCTTACTCCAGGGTATTTAAAATTGGAATATCTTCCCAATAGGTCGTGAAAGACCAAGAAGCGGTGGAGTTGCGCGACTTCACGATTTGTCAGGGCGCTTAGGTGTAAGTAGCGCCCTGTTCTGCCCACCCTACCTCAGCCACGACTGTCCTTCAAACATTTTTCGTCGTGGCCCCTTTTTGAGGTTCGGGGCTAAGGAGCTAAACGCTCGGGTTCATTTCTATGGCTTTTCTAGCCTGTACCATTTTTGAACGATAAGGGTATCGTATATGGCCTTTAGCCTGGTATCATTTATTGCGACCAAAAAAAATTCGAACAATGCCAACAAAAAAAAACCTAAAGAAAGGAAAACCACAAAAAGAAGTACAAGATACACAAAATAAAGAAAATCAAAAATATATATAAAAAAAATAGACTTACCCCATTTAAGCAATCAGCAAGCTTTTAATTTAAATTTTTATTTGACGTAGCTTTTCTTTTAGATTATTTTAATTGACCTTTATTTTTTTTTCGATTATATTCAATTTTTTTAAATTCTGTCCTCGTCCGTCCTGTCAGTAGTCCTCATTTAAATAATTTTTTTATTTAATTCATTGTTTTGTTTCCATTTTGTTTTTTTAGAATATAGTTTTAGGTTTTTGCATTTTTTTTTTATTCATTCGTGAATATTATTTATTTTTTTGTGGGTATAATTAGGTTAGGCTAATTTATTTCTACGTTAAAATTCATTGTTTTGTTTCCATTTTGTTTTTTTTTTTTAGAATATAGTTTTAGGTTTTTGCATTTTTTTTTTTTTGTTTTTATGTTAATTTAATTTTTCCATTCTTAATTTATCATTCGAATTTTTCGTGTCTGGCAGCACTTTCCTTCTGTCTTGTACAACACACGCACTACACTGGTATTAGAGTTGCTGCATTTCACATCATTGCATGCTAAGGAAATTTGCCGTTCGAATCGCGCCGATTTATTGGCCAACGAATTTAGCAAAAACTGCGCGCACTGTTTAGGTACCTCGAACGCCGAAGAATATTTTCCCGTGCAAATAATGCAATTGCGATGCCGACATGACGATTAAATTTTCGTGCTACGAGAAACGGAGAAGTGGAAAAGGCCGACACTGAACTTGGGGAGGCACTCTTTTTGTTGACTTTCGTTTAAATTTCACGACGCACGCAATCAACACTACCGGGACTTTAATTTGAATAGGTTAAAACACGTTTGAGCGGTTTGCCGTCAAATTAATCGAATTTAGTATCTAGCACGACTCAAATCAAGGAAAATTCTCCGCCGTACGACAGTACGTCAAGCATTCGATGATGGGGAAACCGGAGATGGTCGAACTTCGGCCGAGTAAGGCGAGTTCTTCTTGTTCAGCATCGCCGCGATTTTCGTTCGCTTCCAGTGCTCACAACTGCGTTCGTTATTTCGTTACTCAGCAAACGCACTTGTAAGCATCGGAAACAATATTCCGCCGGCACTCAACAACATAGGCGATTCGCCGATGATTTCCATCGCCGAAACGACTACGAAAAGTGGCGGCGTAGAAGAGTCTCGTGCGCACGACTGAGTGCCGGGCAATCGGTGTTGTACCCCTCAGATCACTGCCTCAGATCCTTGGAGTGGTAAGTCCCCAGACGTTTGCCGCCTAGATCCTCTAATTCATATCGTGAGTTTCCCAGCACACGACGAATCCTGCACTTGAGGAACTTCTTTGCCAGCTTGGCGTTATAGTTCTGCGCGGCTGTGGATTTTACTGTCCTCATGTGCGACCCTTATTTTCGTCTGCGCCAGTTGTCTCACGATAGGAATTCCCTCGCGAGGTCGAAGCTGTACATTTGACTCTCCCAACGCTCGCAAATGCTTCAACAGTTCGTAGTCCTTCCCGTGCAACATCATGTGATTTCCAAACAAAACCTGATAAGGAAAAAATCCAGTGGCTTGGTGGAGTGAGCTACGAAGAGCACATCCAATTTTGCTTAGACTCTCATCCCATCGTGTTTGGTCATCAGTGATGAATGCTCGAATTCCGGCCAGGATGGACTGATTGACACGTTCCGAAGCATTCGCTTGCGGTGAGTAGCTCGGGGTGTACAGGTGTTTAACTCCGTATTTGTTCAGCATGGTGTTAAACACATTCGAGAGCCATTGAGAGCCGTTATCGGAGAGGATCGTCTCGGGTGTTCCAAACGTATGGAAAACCTGCCCCTCCAAAAAGTTGGTGATCTCTTCAGCAGTGATCCGCCCCAAAGGATGTAACAGTGGAAATTTCGATAAATGATCCAAGACGATCAAGATTGCGATCTTACCCCGTTTGGTACTCGGATATGGTCCAAGTACGTCGATGTACAGATGTTGGAATGGCTGATCAGTCTGGAACGGTTCTCCCATAGGCGCTCGTAGAGGTCTGTTCGGGGACTTTGTCTCTTTACAAGTGTCGCACGCCAGAACGTAGGTGCGTACTTGTGTAGCCATTCCGGGCCAGTACAAAAATCGCCTGACTCGCTCTAGCGTTTTGGCATAACCACCATGGACCGTGGTGTCTGCCTCGTGCGCCTGAGCGATCGCAGCTGACGTAAGGCTCGATGGAATCCATAATTTGCAGGCCCTGTCTTCAGCAATCGGGTCACCGTTGTGAGGCTCTGTGCGCTTATACATGAAACCATCCCTCACGCATACGTCAGGAAGCCGATCGGCGTTCGCATCGATAGTGGACACTAATTCTTTATATTCATTGCCAGAGAATTCTGGAGAATCCATGTCCACCATCGGTGCCACGTCGATCAGCGCATTTAATCCCTCTTCGTATACACGAGAGAGAGCGTCGGATACAACGTTCAGGCTCCCTCGTCGGTGCTCGATTGTGAAGTCGTAACCTTGGAGTTTTAAACTCCATCTTGCCAACCGTCCTTGTAGGTCTTTCTGCGACATGAGCCATTTGAGACTTGCGTGATCCGTAATGATTTTGAACGCAGTCCCTTCTACATAGGCTCGAAATTTTTTCACGCTCAACACAGCTGCATAACACTCGAGTTCGGTTACGCTGTAGTTGCGTTGAGCGGAAGTGAGCTTCTGTGACATATACGCCACTGGAGATTCCGATCCGTCGTCGTTTTCTTGGAAGAGAACGCTACCCACCCCTGATTTACTGGCGTCGCATTGAATTACGAAAGGCCTCTTAAAATCAGGATTGATTAATAAGGGGGCTTTCGTCAACAAGTCTTTCACTAACAGGAAGGAAGTTTGTGCCTCTGTAGTCCAAGCAAACTGGTTGGACTTCTTTAGAGTGTCTGAAATTGGTGAAACAGTAGCAGCAAAGTTGGGAACGAATCGTCGATACCAGCCTGCCATACCAAGTAAGCGTCGTACTTGACGTGCGGACTTAGGCGAAGGGTAATCAACGATGGCTGAAACTTTGTTGGGATCAGTTTTCAAGCCCCCTTCTCCAACAATGTATCCGAGATATTTCACCTCTCTCAGACAAAACTTACTCTTGTTGACGTTAATAGTCAAGCCAGCCTTTCGCAAACATTCTGTGACTTCAGCCAATAGAACCAGATGTGAATCGAAATCTTCAGAAATTAACAGCAGATCGTCCAAATATACGAATACCTGCTCCTTCAGCTCGGGTAGGATGACTTTGTCCATCAAACGACACATCCTTTGCGGCGCGTTGCATAACCCAAAAGGCATGCGAGTGTAGTGGTATAGAGGCCGGCCAGGAATGGTAAAAGCTGTATACTCCCTGGATTTGTTCTCGAGAGGAATCTGCCAAAAGGCGTCTTTGAGGTCCAGGCTAGAAATAAAATTGGCTCGCGGCAAACGACTTAGGATACCATCAATGTGTGGTAATGGATATGCATCCTTCTTCGTCACACTATTGACTTTGCGCGAGTCCAAACATAGCCTGACCTTGCCTGGCTTCCTCACGAGAACCACAGGCGAGCTCCATGCACTCTGGCTGGTCTCTATAATGCCAAGTGCTCTCATGCGATCGATCTCGTCATACAAGAGTTTTTGGATCGCAGGAGACACAGGATAATGTCGCTGTTTGATGGGACTTGCATCACCAACGTCTATACTGTGTTGTTCGACGTTGGTCACACCGAGTCCGTATACTTCGTATGATGGAAATTTGAACTTTACCATTTCCAACCTCTTTACATCTGTGGGCGTAAAATGGTGGGCATCCGGAGCTATCAGTTGCGATGCAGTATCGGGAGTATCGACCGCGCTGATGATGCTGGGAGCTAGCTGGAAGGTTCGCCAGAAATCTACCCCTAGGTACAATTCCTGCGATAGGCTCGGCACAATGTAGAGTGTAATTGGCTTGGTATTACCGCGATATGTAATATCGGTATCTACCGTGCCCAACATCTTCTGTGCAGCACCATCAGCGGTCTTCACCTCTGGACAGACCGGTCGATACTTCACCTGTGCATCTTGGAGGCGTTGTAGGGAGTTTGCCCCCAGGCAACTGATGCTCGCCCCACTATCGAGTAGTCCTTCAACGTCCACTCCGTACAGGGATACCACGGCGTACGGACGTATGTCCAACGAATTGGTAATAATGGTAAAAAATTATCGCTTTCTTTTTGGCCCTCACCATCCTCCAGAATGTGCGCATGCGCAAGACTGATTTTTTCCGACTTGCTTCGTTTGCTAACTCGGATATTTCGTTCGCACGAGCGCTTGAAACAGTGTCAAAAATTCGTCTTCGCGCCTCCGCATACTCCTTCAAACGCTGATGGTACGGTTGAGGATGGGGAGCACTTCGTCTTGAATCACTTCGTTCTGTTATTGTTACCGGCTGTAAACAATCCGGTACCTTATCCACGTCGGTTCCCTTCTGCAGAATCGTGGTAGGTTGTTTTAAACTCGTAGAAAAATTAGGTGGGGTGATTTTACTCTGCTAGGGTCTACAAAATTGGGTGAAGATATTTGGGTAGGTAAGTTGAAATTTGGAGGGGACTCTAAAGGGGTATTAAAATGTGATAAAATTTTTTTATTTGGGGTAACTAAATCAAAAGGGGATTGGGGAAAAGTTCTCTCACTACACGGATCGTCTACTACGGTCGGGCTTGATGGTTGGATGTTATTGGGCGTTGTGGTTCCGATAACCCCTCGTCCCGTTTTTTGACATGCAACGAGTGCATTTCGGCTTGATGATATCGGCCTTCCCGCACCCGTAACAGAATATAGATCTTGGAATCACTTCGCAATCCCTGTAACCGTGTCCTTCTTTCCTACAATTCCAGCAGGTAAGAGGAGCTGAAATTGCGGCCAAATCTGTATGCACCTCGTCCTCCGCTTCAACAACCAACGGCTGATCCAGCTCGTGGATTCGAGACTGCTGCCAGGTTGCTGAGCGGGTGGCTCTTCTCACCTCCTCGAATCGGGTCACTAAGAAACGAAGCTCGGCCAGGGTTCTCGTTTCATGGAAACAGATTTGTTGTTGAGTATGACCCAGCAAATTTCCTCGAAACAGGTCCACGAACTCTGGCTCCGGCATATGGGTGCGCAGCAGGGTACGCAAGACAGTCAGATCTTGCTCGAATGACAAGAAAGTTTCGTTTGGAGCTTGACGCCTTGCAAGCATTTGCTTGCGCACCTCCCAATCTGAGCTGTGCTCTCCCCAAGCTTGCAGAAATGTCGCTTTCAGTGATTCCCAAGATGACTCGTCATTGGACCGTCTCCACAGCCAATACCACTGGTTAGACTTACCATCTAACAACAGATGGAAATTCTGGGCCAACAGGTCCATGCGACCGCCCAAATCTCCCCTAGCTAAAGCCTCGGCCCTGAAGACCAACTCTTCCGCTCGCAAAGAATGGCTATCTCCGCTAAACCGCAATCGCCAATGACGAATTGGGCTGCCATGATTACGTTGTCTATAATTTGGGCCGTTGCCATTGCGGTTGCCCATCTGAGCGGTCGCATGGACCTGTCGCCCCCGAACTCGCATGTGCCCGTCCAGTGCATCGCGACGGTTTAGTGGTGGTGGAAAATTATAATCAGTGCCCACATTAGGTCTTGGTGGTAATTGTTCACGTGGAACGGATTGATATAAAGGTGGTGGTAGAATACCTGTGTTGAGGTTGGCCCTTGATGGTGGCTGTGCCAATTCCTCTCGCAACAACGATCTAATAAGGTATATCCACTCCTGGCTCGCTTGCAACCCCCATGGGCATTGCGTTCAGGTCTGTGGGCGTCTGCGTGTCGTGAATATCAGCCCACCTCACTCTACTATCTCCCAGCACATCCGAAGGCTTGGCGGTCAGTACCTGCGTACTTCGTTCTTGTACGACTGAACCATCTGGAGCGTAGAGAGCTCGTCCGCCCCCTGTCTCGAGAGTAAGATCCAAATTTAACCTCGGAGGCGAAATTACTTCGTTTTGAGACTCCTGGCCCCTGAGTTGCGTCTGGCTTCTTGTCACCGCGCCGACTCGAGCGGACGCGCCCTCTATGCCCTGCGTAGACCAATAATCTTGAGAGCCCAGATGTCCACGGCAGTTGGGACAATTATGACTGTCCACGATCCACCTTTCCAGGCATCCTCTGTGAAATTGGTGGCCACATTTAGTCCGCACTTCATTTGCCGCGTCTATGCTCTCCCTACAGGTGGTGCAAATTCCATTTGCGCCCGTCGGCAAGTGCAACAAGGACATAATTTATGGTCGCGTGAGAAAAAGAAGATACCGTTAAGGTAATCAAGCGAATGAGCGATAACCTGAATGACTGCGTGCGTGCAGTAAGAAGGAGCGAATAAAGAACGACTGATTGCTGAGCGATGGAAAAAAAAAATAGATCGAATAGCTGAATGCAGTATATATAAAAAAACTTATTGAAGGAATGAAACAATCCAATCGAGCGACTGATATATATATTAAAAAAATGATTGTCTGTATTGATGAATGAATGAGTGTATGATTGACTGAAGGAACTATTGTGCGAATGAGTTATGCATGAATTACCGACTATTTGAATGAAATAAATGTACGTTTAATTGCCGAATCCGAGACGATGAATGAACGTGTGAATAAGGTGAACAATTGCAAATCAATTAGTTGCATGAACGTTCCAACGAATGTATGATGCATGTATGTAACAATTATATCTCGAATGACTGTTTGGCTGAGTATAAACCGAATGAAGGATTGAATGATCAACAAACGTTGATGTATGAATACTTAATTGATAAAAAAAAATCAAATGAATGGTTGTGTGCATGTATCATTAATTAAATGTCTGAATGAACGATGACATGAATTATAGGTTTATGAATAACGAATGTACCGAAACGAATGAATGATATTAAGAATGGTTGAAATAAATGTGTCTATATGTATAATGCGTAAATGAATTCAATAAACAAAATGAACCCTCACGTTGTCGCAACCTTTCCCCTCCCCTCATATGCAGATCAAATCGCGAAGCCGATCCTGATCTTCCTCGCTCCATCGGGAAAATCCGGAACGCGATAAAATTGCGAAGAAAAAAAAATTGGAGAAAATTTAGCAAGACAAAAAAAATAAACCAAAAATCAGCAAAATAAAGCTACGTTCAAATCTGTCATCAAAAGACTTAGAAAAATTTTAAATACAAAAAAAAACTTTACGTTATTTCTACAAAAAAAAATAATCTACGTTATAAAGGTACTCTAAAAGGAAGGATAAGGAAATAAGGTACTTAACAAATTTTCGACGAAATGTCCTATCATCAAACTCACCAATATTTTACAAGTATTTGTCCCGATTGTCTGACGACACGCCCGCCAAGACAGGGCATGCCCAGCACTCAAAAGGGTACTTGCAAAATAAAAGTGGAATAACTCAGGAAAATTAAGTATGTCACGACTTACATCCATCAATCCGGCATGCAGACAATGTTTCCCTTTCCTATGGAACCGAGTTGGCGCCTAAAGGTTGCCAAAACGGTTCGTCAATAGGATCGTTCCGCATTGACAACATACAAGATTTTCAGGATGATTTGCTGTTGAAGTTCAAAAAGCTTGAACACTTGGACTGTTGCCGTTCAGGCGAAAAAAAATGATGTCGCAGAGCGACGAAATTAAGTCCTTTTGCCCACCAACTTTTTGCACGGAATTTTTCCGAACTCGCGCGTGTTGATGGGCTACGCTTTGTGCTCGAAGCGTAGCTTAGGCTAGCCCCACGTTGTGCGCCATTTGTTGTGTTTTAGGCCTTGGAAAAACTATTTTGACTTGAGAAAGTCAAAATAGTCGAAGGATGGGTAAAGGTTCGGGACAGAATGGGCCAATTCCTCCTACGTGAACTGGTGGCTGAAGTAGAACGGAAGCGACACGCTTGCTGGCGGCCGGGACTAGCTACGGCAGTGTGGGGTGGTTCTTGTTCTACCTCAGACCATAAACCCTAGACCTAGACAACAAAATTTCGTGTCGGCTTACTCCAGGGTATTTAAAATTGGAATATCTTCCCAATAGGTCGTGAAAGACCAAGAAGCGGTGGAGTTGCGCGACTTCACGATTTGTCAGGGCGCTTAGGTGTAAGTAGCGCCCTGTTCTGCCCACCCTACCTCAGCCACGACTGTCCTTCAAACATTTTTCGTCGTGGCCCCTTTTTGAGGTTCGGGGCTAAGGAGCTAAACGCTCGGGTTCATTTCTATGGCTTTTCTAGCCTGTACCATTTTTGAACGATAAGGGTATCGTATATGGCCTTTAGCCTGGTATCATTTATTGCGACCAAAAAAAATTCGAACAATGCCAACAAAAAAAAACCTAAAGAAAGGAAAACCACAAAAAGAAGTACAAGATACACAAAATAAAGAAAATCAAAAATATATATAAAAAAAATAGACTTACCCCATTTAAGCAATCAGCAAGCTTTTAATTTAAATTTTTATTTGACGTAGCTTTTCTTTTAGATTATTTTAATTGACCTTTATTTTTTTTTCGATTATATTCAATTTTTTTAAATTTTGTCCTCGTCCGTCCTGTCAGTAGTCCTCATTTAAATAATTTTTTTATTTAATTCATTGTTTTGTTTCCATTTTGTTTTTTTAGAATATAGTTTTAGGTTTTTGCATTTTTTTTTTTATTCATTCGTGAATATTATTTATTTTTTTGTGGGTATAATTAGGTTAGGCTAATTTATTTCTACGTTAAAATTCATTGTTTTGTTTCCATTTTGTTTTTTTTTTTTAGAATATAGTTTTAGGTTTTTGCATTTTTTTTTTTTTTGTTTTTATGTTAATTTAATTTTTCCATTCTTAATTTATCATTCGAATTTTTCGTGTCTGGCAGCACTTTCCTTCTGTCTTGTACAACACACGCACTACACTGGTATTAGAGTTGCTGCATTTCACATCATTGCATGCTAAGGAAATTTGCCGTTCGAATCGCGCCGATTTATTGGCCAACGAATTTAGCAAAAACTGCGCGCACTGTTTAGGTACCTCGAACGCCGAAGAATATTTTCCCGTGCAAATAATGCAATTGCGATGCCGACATGACGATTAAATTTTCGTGCTACGAGAAACGGAGAAGTGGAAAAGGCCGACACTGAACTTGGGGAGGCACTCTTTTTGTTGACTTTCGTTTAAATTTCACGACGCACGCAATCAACACTACCGGGACTTTAATTTGAATAGGTTAAAACACGTTTGAGCGGTTTGCCGTCAAATTAATCGAATTTAGTATCTAGCACGACTCAAATCAAGGAAAATTCTCCGCCGTACGACAGTACGTCAAGCATTCGATGATGGGGAAACCGGAGATGGTCGAACTTCGGCCGAGTAAGGCGAGTTCTTCTTGTTCAGCATCGCCGCGATTTTCGTTCGCTTCCAGTGCTCACAACTGCGTTCGTTATTTCGTTACTCAGCAAACGCACTTGTAAGCATCGGAAACAATATTCCGCCGGCACTCAACAACATAGGCGATTCGCCGATGATTTCCATCGCCGAAACGACTACGAAAAGTGGCGGCGTAGAAGAGTCTCGTGCGCACGACTGAGTGCCGGGCAATCGGTGTTGTACCCCTCAGATCACTGCCTCAGATCCTTGGAGTGGTAAGTCCCCAGACGTTTGCCGCCTAGATCCTCTAATTCATATCGTGAGTTTCCCAGCACACGACGAATCCTGCACTTGAGGAACTTCTTTGCCAGCTTGGCGTTATAGTTCTGCGCGGCTGTGGATTTTACTGTCCTCATGTGCGACCCTTATTTTCGTCTGCGCCAGTTGTCTCACGATAGGAATTCCCTCGCGAGGTCGAAGCTGTACATTTGACTCTCCCAACGCTCGCAAATGCTTCAACAGTTCGTAGTCCTTCCCGTGCAACATCATGTGATTTCCAAACAAAACCTGATAAGGAAAAAATCCAGTGGCTTGGTGGAGTGAGCTACGAAGAGCACATCCAATTTTGCTTAGACTCTCATCCCATCGTGTTTGGTCATCAGTGATGAATGCTCGAATTCCGGCCAGGATGGACTGATTGACACGTTCCGAAGCATTCGCTTGCGGTGAGTAGCTCGGGGTGTACAGGTGTTTAACTCCGTATTTGTTCAGCATGGTGTTAAACACATTCGAGAGCCATTGAGAGCCGTTATCGGAGAGGATCGTCTCGGGTGTTCCAAACGTATGGAAAACCTGCCCCTCCAAAAAGTTGGTGATCTCTTCAGCAGTGATCCGCCCCAAAGGATGTAACAGTGGAAATTTCGATAAATGATCCAAGACGATCAAGATTGCGATCTTACCCCGTTTGGTACTCGGATATGGTCCAAGTACGTCGATGTACAGATGTTGGAATGGCTGATCAGTCTGGAACGGTTCTCCCATAGGCGCTCGTAGAGGTCTGTTCGGGGACTTTGTCTCTTTACAAGTGTCGCACGCCAGAACGTAGGTGCGTACTTGTGTAGCCATTCCGGGCCAGTACAAAAATCGCCTGACTCGCTCTAGCGTTTTGGCATAACCACCATGGACCGTGGTGTCTGCCTCGTGCGCCTGAGCGATCGCAGCTGACGTAAGGCTCGATGGAATCCATAATTTGCAGGCCCTGTCTTCAGCAATCGGGTCACCGTTGTGAGGCTCTGTGCGCTTATACACGAAACCATCCCTCACGCATACGTCAGGAAGCCGATCGGCGTTCGCATCGACAGTGGACACTAATTCTTTATATTCATTGCCAGAGAATTCTGGAGAATCCATGTCCACCATCGGTGCCACGTCGATCAGCGCATTTAATCCCTCTTCGTATACACGAGAGAGAGCGTCGGATACAACGTTCAGGCTCCCTCGTCGGTGCTCGATTGTGAAGTCGTAACCTTGGAGTTTTAAACTCCATCTTGCCAACCGTCCTTGTAGGTCTTTCTGCGACATGAGCCATTTGAGACTTGCGTGATCCGTAATGATTTTGAACGCAGTCCCTTCTACATAGGCTCGAAATTTTTTCACGCTCAACACAGCTGCATAACACTCGAGTTCGGTTACGCTGTAGTTGCGTTGAGCGGAAGTGAGCTTCTGTGACATATACGCCACTGGAGATTCCGATCCGTCGTCGTTTTCTTGGAAGAGAACGCTACCCACCCCTGATTTACTGGCGTCGCATTGAATTACGAAAGGCCTCTTAAAATCAGGATTGATTAATAAGGGGGCTTTCGTCAACAAGTCTTTCACTAACAGGAAGGAAGTTTGTGCCTCTGTAGTCCAAGCAAACTGGTTGGACTTCTTTAGAGTGTCTGAAATTGGTGAAACAGTAGCAGCAAAGTTGGGAACGAATCGTCGATACCAGCCTGCCATACCAAGTAAGCGTCGTACTTGACGTGCGGACTTAGGCGAAGGGTAATCAACGATGGCTGAAACTTTGTTGGGATCAGTTTTCAAGCCCCCTTCTCCAACAATGTATCCGAGATATTTCACCTCTCTCAGACAAAACTTACTCTTGTTGACGTTAATAGTCAAGCCAGCCTTTCGCAAACATTCTGTGACTTCAGCCAATAGAACCAGATGTGAATCGAAATCTTCAGAAATTAACAGCAGATCGTCCAAATATACGAATACCTGCTCCTTCAGCTCGGGTAGGATGACTTTGTCCATCAAACGACACATCCTATGCGGCGCGTTGCATAACCCAAAAGGCATGCGAGTGTAGTGGTATAGAGGCCGGCCAGGAATGGTAAAAGCTGTATACTCCCTGGATTTGTTCTCGAGAGGAATCTGCCAAAAGGCGTCTTTGAGGTCCAGGCTAGAAATAAAATTGGCTCGCGGCAAACGACTTAGGATACCATCAATGTGTGGTAATGGATATGCATCCTTCTTCGTCACACTATTGACTTTGCGCGAGTCCAAACATAGCCTGACCTTGCCTGGCTTCCTCACGAGAACCACAGGCGAGCTCCATGCACTCTGGCTGGTCTCTATAATGCCAAGTGCTCTCATGCGATCGATCTCGTCATACAAGAGTTTTTGGATCGCAGGAGACACAGGATAATGTCGCTGTTTGATGGGACTTGCATCACCAACGTCTATACTGTGTTGTTCGACGTTGGTCACACCGAGTCCGTATACTTCGTATGATGGAAATTTGAACTTTACCATTTCCAACCTCTTTACATCTGTGGGCGTAAAATGGTGGGCATCCGGAGCTATCAGTTGCGATGCAGTATCGGGAGTATCGACCGCGCTGATGATGCTGGGAGCTAGCTGGAAGGTTCGCCAGAAATCTACCCCTAGGTACAATTCCTGCGATAGGCTCGGCACAATGTAGAGTGTAATTGGCTTGGTATTACCGCGATATGTAATATCGGTATCTACCGTGCCCAACATCTTCTGTGCAGCACCATCAGCGGTCTTCACCTCTGGACAGACCGGTCGATACTTCACCTGTGCATCTTGGAGGCGTTGTAGGGAGTTTGCCCCCAGGCAACTGATGCTCGCCCCACTATCGAGTAGTCCTTCAACGTCCACTCCGTACAGGGATACCACGGCGTACGGACGTATGTCCAACGAATTGGTAATAATGGTAAAAAATTATCGCTTTCTTTTTGGCCCTCACCATCCTCCAGAATGTGCGCATGCGCAAGACTGATTTTTTCCGACTTGCTTCGTTTGCTAACTCGGATATTTCGTTCGCACGAGCGCTTGAAACAGTGTCAAAAATTCGTCTTCGCGCCTCCGCATACTCCTTCAAACGCTGATGGTACGGTTGAGGATGGGGAGCACTTCGTCTTGAATCACTTCGTTCTGTTATTGTTACCGGCTGTAAACAATCCGGTACCTTATCCACGTCGGTTCCCTTCTGCAGAATCGTGGTAGGTTGTTTTAAACTCGTAGAAAAATTAGGTGGGGTGATTTTACTCTGCTAGGGTCTACAAAATTGGGTGAAGATATTTGGGTAGGTAAGTTGAAATTTGGAGGGGACTCTAAAGGGGTATTAAAATGTGATAAAATTTTTTTATTTGGGGTAACTAAATCAAAAGGGGATTGGGGAAAAGTTCTCTCACTACACGGATCGTCTACTACGGTCGGGCTTGATGGTTGGATGTTATTGGGCGTTGTGGTTCCGATAACCCCTCGTCCCGTTTTTTGACATGCAACGAGTGCATTTCGGCTTGATGATATCGGCCTTCCCGCACCCGTAACAGAATATAGATCTTGGAATCACTTCGCAATCCCTGTAACCGTGTCCTTCTTTCCTACAATTCCAGCAGGTAAGAGGAGCTGAAATTGCGGCCAAATCTGTATGCACCTCGTCCTCCGCTTCAACAACCAACGGCTGATCCAGCTCGTGGATTCGAGACTGCTGCCAGGTTGCTGAGCGGGTGGCTCTTCTCACCTCCTCGAATCGGGTCACTAAGAAACGAAGCTCGGCCAGGGTTCTCGTTTCATGGAAACAGATTTGTTGTTGAGTATGACCCAGCAAATTTCCTCGAAACAGGTCCACGAACTCTGGCTCCGGCATATGGGTGCGCAGCAGGGTACGCAAGACAGTCAGATCTTGCTCGAATGACAAGAAAGTTTCGTTTGGAGCTTGACGCCTTGCAAGCATTTGCTTGCGCACCTCCCAATCTGAGCTGTGCTCTCCCCAAGCTTGCAGAAATGTCGCTTTCAGTGATTCCCAAGATGACTCGTCATTTGACCGTCTCCACAGCCAATACCACTGGTTAGACTTACCATCTAACAACAGATGGAAATTCTGGGCCAACAGGTCCATGCGACCGCCCAAATCTCCCCTAGCTAAAGCCTCGGCCCTGAAGACCAACTCTTCCGCTCGCAAAGAATGGCTATCTCCGCTAAACCGCAATCGCCAATGACGAATTGGGCTGCCATGATTACGTTGTCTATAATTTGGGCCGTTGCCATTGCGGTTGCCCATCTGAGCGGTCGCATGGACCTGTCGCCCCCGAACTCGCATGTGCCCGTCCAGTGCATCGCGACGGTTTAGTGGTGGTGGAAAATTATAATCAGTGCCCACATTAGGTCTTGGTGGTAATTGTTCACGTGGAACGGATTGATATAAAGGTGGTGGTAGAATACCTGTGTTGAGGTTGGCCCTTGATGGTGGCTGTGCCAATTCCTCTCGCAACAACGATCTAATAAGGTATATCCACTCCTGGCTCGCTTGCAAGCCCCATGGGCATTGCGTTCAGGTCTGTGGGCGTCTGCGTGTCGTGAATATCAGCCCACCTCACTCTACTATCTCCCAGCACATCCGAAGGCTTGGCGGTCAGTACCTGCGTACTTCGTTCTTGTACGACTGAACCATCTGGAGCGTAGAGAGCTCGTCCGCCCCCTGTCTCGAGAGTAAGATCCAAATTTAACCTCGGAGGCGAAATTACTTCGTTTTGAGACTCCTGGCCCCTGAGTTGCGTCTGGCTTCTTGTCACCGCGCCGACTCGAGCGGACGCGCCCTCTATGCCCTGCGTAGACCAATAATCTTGAGAGCCCAGATGTCCACGGCAGTTGGGACAATTATGACTGTCCACGATCCACCTTTCCAGGCATCCTCTGTGAAATTGGTGGCCACATTTAGTCCGCACTTCATTTGCCGCGTCTATGCTCTCCCTACAGGTGGTGCAAATTCCATTTGCGCCCGTCGGCAAGTGCAACAAGGACATAATTTATGGTCGCGTGAGAAAAAGAAGATACCGTTAAGGTAATCAAGCGAATGAGCGATAACCTGAATGACTGCGTGCGTGCAGTAAGAAGGAGCGAATAAAGAACGACTGATTGCTGAGCGATGGAAAAAAAAAATAGATCGAATAGCTGAATGCAGTATATATAAAAAAACTTATTGAAGGAATGAAACAATCCAATCGAGCGACTGATATATATATTAAAAAAATGATTGTCTGTATTGATGAATGAATGAGTGTATGATTGACTGAAGGAACTATTGTGCGAATGAGTTATGCATGAATTACCGACTATTTGAATGAAATAAATGTACGTTTAATTGCCGAATCCGAGACGATGAATGAACGTGTGAATAAGGTGAACAATTGCAAATCAATTAGTTGCATGAACGTTCCAACGAATGTATGATGCATGTATGTAACAATTATATCTCGAATGACTATTTGGCTGAGTATAAACCGAATGAAGGAATGAATGATCAACAAACGTTGATGTATGAATACTTAATTGATAAAAAAAAATCAAATGAATGGTTGTGTGCATGTATCATTAATTAAATGTCTGAATGAACGATGACATGAATTATAGGTTTATGAATAACGAATGTACCGAAACGAATGAATGATATTAAGAATGGTTGAAATAAATGTGTCTATATGTATAATGCGTAAATGAATTCAATAAACAAAATGAACCCTCACGTTGTCGCAACCTTTCCCCTCCCCTCATATGCAGATCAAATCGCGAAGCTGATCCTGATCTTCCTCGCTCCATCGGGAAAATCCGGAACGCGATAAAATTGCGAAGAAAAAAAAATTGGAGAAAATTTAGCAAGACAAAAAAAATAAACCAAAAATCAGCAAAATAAAACTACGTTCAAATCTGTCATCAAAAGACTTAGAAAAATTTTAAATACAAAAAAAAACTTTACGTTATTTCTACAAAAAAAAATAATATACGTTATAAAGGTACTCTAAAAGGAAGGATAAGGAAATAAGGTACTTAACAAATTTTCGACGAAATGTCCTATCATCAAACTCACCAATATTTTACAAGTATTTGTCCCGATTGTCTGACGACACGCCCGCCAAGACAGGGCATGCCCAGCACTCAAAAGGGTACTTGCAAAATAAAAGTGGAATAACTCAGGAAAATTAAGTATGTCACGACTTACATCCATCAATCCGGCATGCAGACAATGTTTCCCTTTCCTATGGAACCGAGTTGGCGCCTAAAGGTTGCCAAAACGGTTCGTCAATAGGATCGTTCCGCATTGACAACATACAAGATTTTCAGGATGATTTGCTGTTGAAGTTCAAAAAGCTTGAACACTTGGACTGTTGCCGTTCAGGCGAAAAAAAATGATGTCGCAGAGCGACGAAATTAAGTCCTTTTGCCCACCAACTTTTTGCACGGAATTTTTCCGAACTCGCGCGTGTTGATGGGCTACGCTTTGTGCTCGAAGCGTAGCTTAGGCTAGCCCCACGTTGGGCGCCATTTGTTGTGTTTTAGGCCTTGGAAAAACTATTTTGACTTGAGAAAGTCAAAATAGTCGAAGGATGGGTAAAGGTTCGGGACAGAATGGGCCAATTCCTCCTACGTCTGAACTGGTGGCTGAAGTAGAACGGAAGCGACACGCTTGCTGGCGGCCGGGACTAGCTACGGCAGTGTGGGGTGGTTCTTGTTCTACCTCAGACCATAAACCCTAGACCTAGACAACAAAATTTCGTGTCGGCTTACTCCAGGGTATTTAAAATTGGAATATCTTCCCAATAGGTCGTGAAAGACCAAGAAGCGGTGGAGTTGCGCGACTTCACGATTTGTCAGGGCGCTTAGGTGTAAGTAGCGTCCTGTTCTGCCCACCCTACCTCAGCCACGACTGTCCTTCAAACATTTTTCGTCGCGGCCCCTTTTTGAGGTTCGGGGCTAAGGAGCTAAACGCTCGGGTTCATTTCTATGGCTATTCTAGCCTGTTATCACCATTTTTGAACGATAAGGGTATCGTATATGGCCTTTAGCCTGGTATCATTTATTGCGACCAAAAAAAATTCGAACAATGCCAACAAAAAAAAAACCTAAAGAAAGGAAAACCACAAAAAGAAGTCCAAGATACACAAAATAAAGAAAATCAAAAATATATATAAAAAAAAGAGACTTACCCCATTTAAGCAATCAGCAAGCTTTTAATTTAAATTTTATTTGACGTAGCTTTTCTTTTAGATTATTTTAATTGACCTTTATTTTTTTTTCGATTATATTCAATTTTTTTAAATTCTGTCCTCGTCCGTCCTGTCAGTAGTCCTCATTTAAATAATTTTTTTATTTAATTCATTGTTTTGTTTCCATTTTGTTTTTTTAGAATATAGTTTTAGGTTTTTGCATTTTTTTTTTATTCATTCGTGAATATTATTTATTTTTTTGTGGGTATAATTAGGTTAGGCTAATTTATTTCTACGTTAAAATTCATTGTTTTGTTTCCATTTTGTTTTTTTTTTTTAGAATATAGTTTTAGGTTTTTGCATTTTTTTTTTTTTTGTTTTTATGTTAATTTAATTTTTCCATTCTTAATTTATCATTCGAATTTTTCGTGTCTGGCAGCACTTTCCTTCTGTCTTGTACAACACACGCGCTACACTGGTATTAGAGTTGCTGCATTTCACATCATTGCATGCTAAGGAAATTTGCCGTTCGAATCGCGCCGATTTATTGGCCAACGAATTTAGCAAAAACTGCGCGCACTGTTTAGGTACCTCGAACGCCGAAGAATATTTTCCCGTGCAAATAATGCAATTGCGATGCCGACATGACGATTAAATTTTCGTGCTACGAGAAACGGAGAAGTGGAAAAGGCCGACACTGAACTTGGGGAGGCACTCTTTTTGTTGACTTTCGTTTAAATTTCACGACGCACGCAATCAACACTACCGGGACTTTAATTTGAATAGGTTAAAACACGTTTGAGCGGTTTGCCGTCGAATTAATCGAATTTAGTATCTAGCACGACTCAAATCAAGGAAAATTCTCCGCCGTACAACAGTCCGCCAAGCATTCGATGATAGGGAAACCGGAGATGGTCGAACTTCGGCCGAGTAAGGCGAGTTCTTCTTGTTCAACATCACCGCGATTTTCGTTCGCTTCCAGTGCTCACAACTGCGTTCGTTATTTCGTTACTCAGCAAACGCACTTGTAAGCACCGGAAACAATATTCCGCCGACACTCAACAGTATAACTGGGTTTTAGACAACCAAATAGAATTCAAATCTGTACTCTACGGCCCCAACTCGCCCACCCTACCAAGAGCAAATTCATACCTTGATATCTGCATAGCAGAGGCCCGATTGAACTTCACGTTCACAGGAAGCCCAAATAAATTAGAAACCATAAATTACGATAGTGACCAACAAGCCATTCTCATGACATTTGGTCATGAGAAAGACAATCATTTCGTCATTAATTCTCAAGCGGAAAATATTATCCTCAATTATTAAAAAAACTAACTGGAAATTGTTTCGAAAGAGAATAGCGAAAGCCCACTCAGAAGCAATTCCAGAAGAAGAAGAATTCATGACCCCCACTGATAGGAAATATTAGAAAATCTCAAAACTGCCACAGTAGAACGAACAGTCCCAAAAAGAAAAATCCGAAATACCTTAGACAGGTACGAAAACCCTATTATCCGAAAACTCCAAAGACTTAAAAGTCATCTGCTCACGCGAATTAATAACATCTATCGTAGATTTTTAGATTACAATAATCCCAACTTGAGTAGACAAAAATCAATCTTAAAAAAAATGTTAAGACTCTTTCGACAAAATTTCGCGAACGAAAGTAATAGGCAATGGAGGGAAAAAATTCAATCTGTTAGGCCCAGCGACTCTTCCGGGATGTTTGCCCAAATAAACTCTATATTCAGGAAAAAGAATAGTGCAAGCATACCCACGATTAAGGTACCGACCGATTCCCGAAAACTCCTGGAAGACGCGAATATCGATATCACAAGCGGAAGCCGCAATACAAACGGCTACTTCGTGATTACCGACGAACCCAAAAAGCTAGATCTAACCACTTAGAGAGAATCCATACACAAAACTCCAACTTGGGAAGGGAAAGACTAAATCAATTAGTTACTCAAAAGGTCACAGAATTCAAAAATGAGAGCGAAGGCAATGAGCCTTTACTCATTTTTAGTGAAAATCTGATGGCCAATCAAATTCCAGACAACCAACTATCAGACTACTTCGTTTCATTTGAAACACTCCAATTTTTATTCACGTACGTACGTAACCTAAGTACCTGAAATTCGGACTTGGGGGCATGAAAATCGGCCAAAACACCTACAATCTCAAAACTTTAAACGCGTTTTTCTCGAAACAAGGTTTTTTGAGCTGGCTGGTCGTTTTATTTACACAATTTTCATCTTTTGGACTTCCGTTTTTAACAGGCTATTGGTAACTGTTTTTTCCAGAGAAGCACGTAGGATTTTTGCGATATATTGCATATTCAAAAAGTTATAAGCAATTTTCTAGCGATTTTTTTCGTTTTTTCTTAGTTTTTTTCTTCAAAATTTCATTGACCCACCATTTTTCTTTGAAATTGCACGAGAAGAACGACCGGCCGTGGAGCACTAAAAAAAGGCGTCCATTGGAAACAGCTGGGAATCCGCCATTTTGTTTACATGGACTTTCAGTTATATGCAAAAATATTCTTCAAGACTTGTATAATAAAGTGCCTTTTACCAAATATCGATATGCTTTATAGTTTCTTCAATAATCCTATCACAAAATGACCCGTAAAAAAGGCCTGCTACTGTGGCCTCCCCCCTTAAGAAAGGGAAAGATCCTTCAAATCCAAAAAGTTACAGACCCATTAGTCTTCTACCCAACATAAGCAAAGTCTTTGAATCTATCCTCAATGACTCCCTGAATTCCCACATTCGGCAGAATGAACTGATACCGAATTGCCAATTTGGCTTTCGAAATAGACATTCTACCATACACGCTATAACGAAGGTCACATCCGACATCTGCTGGCATTTGAATAATAAAGAATGCGTAGGTGCCTGTCTAATAGACATGGAGAAGGCCTTCGACACAGTCTGGCTTGACGGTCTGATCTTTAAATTAATCCAAAAAAAATTTCCCCAAACACTTGATAAATATCCTTGTACACATGATATACAACAAAAACTTTGTGCTAACAAACGGGAAAATTGTTACTACACAGACTTTTAATGTTAGGGAAGGGCTCCAACAGGGAACAGTAACTGCACCCACTTTATTCGCGATCTACATTAACGATCTTTTGGAAGCATTTGATTTTAATAAATCACTCAAGAGATCTATTGTAGCCTTCACAGACGACCTTATTATATACACACCCCATTCTAAAGCGACTAAAGCCCAAGAGGAACTTCAGAAAATGTTTAATGATGTTCAGTTCTACACGAACTCTTGGAAGATGAAAATTAATTCACAGAAATGTGAGACTATCCTATTCCGCACCACTTTAGCCCATGCCAGTAGAGATTTGAAGCGCAATTGGAAGAAATTCCATATAGTAGCTGGGGAGTGACACCACGAAAAAATTCCGCACAAAACTTGTGTTAAATATCTAGGAGTAAACTTAGACCAACACTTGTACTTCAACCAACACTTGTACTTCAACCAACACTCTAATATTCAGATTGTAAAGGCGCATAACGCATTCATGTCTCTAAAACGGCTTTTTTACGCAAAACATTTATACCCTCGCGTTAAAATCATTTGTTACCAAGCTTTGGTGAGACCTATTCTCACTTATGGCTGCCGTATCTGGTTCAATATTAGTCCATCTTATATGGAAAAATTTAGACTTTTCGAAAGAAAATTGTTTTATTCCACCTGAAGCCTTCGTCTACCTAGACGAAAACGGCTACATCTTAGAAGTAGATAATACGATAAAAAAAACTTTATTTAGTTGGTTTTTTTATTTCAGATCATTGGTGTGGAAAGTACAGTGGTCACCGCGGAAGGCTTTTTTTTTTGAACAGTGGTCCGGGAAATATATTATATCTGCTACATTTGTGAATTTTTTTCAATAAAAAAATTATGGAACATAGTCAAAGATATAACCTTCACTATGAACAAAAATAAAAGATCGAAACCTGCAACCATTTTCCCAAAAAAATTCACAAAAACACGCTTTTTTTCAGCCGCCAACTAGATGTAACCCCTTAAATCAATCGACAGGGATTTACGCCACCTGAACTGATTCCAAAAGTCTGTTATACCATTGATACACTGGTGGTATACTTTCCGGTGTGGTATGAGCATAATATATGAAACTAGATATGGTGATACATTAACAATAGGTAGTATGCATTGACATCAGCTGTTTATCTGTCATGAACTGTCAGATTTAAATTGAATTTGTATTTCACAAAATTCGTGTTTTTTACATTTGTGTTGTATAAAATAATGAGTTGAAGTAATAACGTCGCTTTTTCTTCATTTTGCCGAAAAACCACTTCACATTAAGAATCACAACACAAACTTTCGTGGTTATGTTCATCAAATGTCATTTCATTTGTTGAAAAATTTGTTTAGCAGAACATCCACAGGCTGGAAAGTGGCGCTGCTTACGTGGTATACCAGACAAAATTATCGCATCTGTATACTACGAAGTGACGTCAAAACTACGATTAAACTTGGTTATTTATCTAGTAAAAGCGTGATATTATGCGAAACATTTATGGTATTCAGGATACCATGGTACATATACGAGCAATGTATCCATGGTATTACTGTGGTAAAATAAATTGTATTTGTAATTTATTAAGTTGGGCCTTAATTAGTCATAAACTTTAACGGAAACAAAATTCAAAAATAAATAAACTTTTTCAAAGCAAATCGTTGAAGCTGTGAAAAACAAAATCTAAAAATCTCATATTTTTAATGACTCACATAATCTCAGTCACAAGTCTAGAAATTATTTTAACTTCAGTATTTAGAGTACTGCATAATCCGACTTCTATTATTCAAACAAGAACTGTTTCAAAAATAAAATCAGTGAAAAATATCGTAAGTTTATTATTGTTTAATAATAATAATTATCATTACTTCCAAGCGACATGATCTTTTCACATTTGAACCACTTTTACTACAATATCATTTACATTGTTATTAAAAATAAATAAAAACAATTACAATTAATGTATTGTATTATTTTGTATACGGTGTCTGTAGATGTATTTTAAATAATAAAAGAACGAAATTCCTAATTGTATATCTTAAAAAGAAAAGAAAAGATTTTTTTTATATATATTACAGTGCTGGTCTAACAATTGATATTTTTTTTTTTAAATTTACTGAACTATTATTTCACTTTTTTAAGACAACAACTAAAATTTCCTTCGGTTTTAATTATAGATTAAATGTGTTTGTAACCTTTTAAAATAATTATTGGTATCATGATTTTAATATGAATAATCAATTTCACAACTCAATACAATATATGGATTTAGGTTTCTTGTCGGGCTTTTTTAATTTTTTGTATGTTTTTTATAATTTACATTTTTTAATTAACTAATGTACACTTAAAATCGCAGACTTAAATATTGAGAGAGGTACAATTTTAAACGTAGAAAAAGAGGATGTAGTAATTAAAATATTTATAAATTCTCAATTCCATGCTATTTACAGGTACGTTATAAATAAATAAAAACAATGTACTGTGCATTTTTACGACTAATAAATTTTTTTTTCTTATAACCATGCATAATTTAATAAAAAGGTTTTTGCTTTGCTTTCATCCAAATAGATGTTATTCAATAATGTATGTCAATAATGTAATTCATTTTTTTTTTGATCAAAATTTACCACGGTCAGAATTCGTTCTATTATTATAAAATACAGTCTTAAAAATAAACTAAAAGTTGCTTCCATTGAGATATAAATTGTATGTACTATATCCTAGCATTTTCATATTATATAAAATTAGAGCATTATTATGTATTTATAGGGTTGTTTGTCTCTGAAATTTTGCATCTTAAATATAAAAACACAAAAATTATATTTATTTTTATCGCTTTCTCAATTTTTTCAATAGTCTGAGCCGCCTTCATCATAGTCGTCTTAGTTTCATGAGACTTGAAACGAATGCTTTTCGCATAGACTTTTAAATTCGTTCTCATCTAAAGTCCAATTTTGTGTGCGGGCGCATGGTATGTGCGCTTTTTCTGAACAGCCGCGTTGCAAACAACAAATCATGGCACCATTATTTGAACAAATACTGCATTTATGTCTTGTACTGCTCCATACAGCAGCTTGAAGTCCGACTATTCGTGCACCAATTACATGAACTCCCGATGACCAAACTGCACAGTCTTCGTGTAGCCAAACTTCATACGACGTATCTGAGACCTTCGTCATGCCAATGTAAATCTCTGTTATATCGAAATGTAGATCAATGTGTGATAGGTTTTGTTGCGAGCTCGGAGAATCGGTTATTTTTCTTTTTTTTTTGTTCTGAAAGGAATAATATTTATTTATATTTTTTAGAATGAATTTAGGTAGAAAAGGGGAAGCTTTCTTGTTACTTGCGCTTGAAAGCGACGTTATTATGGGAAAATGATCGCTACCATACAGGTCATCAAAAATTTCCCATTGGCATAAAGGGGCAAGTTGGGCTGAACAGATGCTTAAGTCGATGTGCGTTAGTGACCGGTGGGTTGAAAAGTGGGTGGGGGAGCCGTCGTTTAGATGCAGTAGGTCGGACGTTATTAACCAATTCTCAATTTGCTTGCCTTTAGCGTTGGATTGACTAGAACCCCAAAGCGTACTCCAGCCGTTTAAGTCGCCTACAATTATGCACGGTAGAGTTATTTGTTCTGTGAGCCTTGTCAGGTTCTCAGAGGTAAGGTTATCTTCGTGTTGGATGTATATGCAAATTATTATAAATTTAATTGTAGTTGTAACTTCAATTGCAAGTGCCAGATATGGTGTTTGGAGCTCGACTGCCTTGTATGCAATTTCTTTCTTTCTTGCTTTTTGTGTTGTTATTGTTTTTATTAAAAAAAATGAGTCGTATTTATTTGAGAGTATTGGAGTTTGATGGTGTGCACAATTCGTTTCCTGGAGCGCTATTAGATCGGCAAACTGGACAGAGTACTCGGAAAAAGTCGAAGGCACCTTAAATCAAATCATCAGATAACATTAACAAGGAAGCGGCATCCATTAAAAAAGCCATCCTAATTGGTGCCAATAAACATATTCCTCACTCCAAACCCCCTTCTGGCAAAACAAGTCGATACACTCACTGGTGGTCTACGGAACTAGCAGATATAAACAATGTTAAAAAAACGGCATGGCGCCAGTGTTATATACACAACGCCCTAACGTAAAATCATTGTATAAATATTTCTGTTCGGTTTGTGCTCAGATTGCATATCTTTATATTTTATGTGCACAATCATAAACCAAACCGAATAATCCTCACCGAATAATCTCGTAGGCAAAAATTTGATCTTTCGCTACGTTGATAATTCACACAAGAATTATCACCGTCAGCGCTTTAAACTAACGAACATAAACACACGCGGAAATCTGACACGTATGTGGCGTGATCGTTATAAGAAAACCTCATCAGCAAAACTAGCTATTAAAAGGGCTAGCCAGGATTATTCGGTGCGGCATTTTCATATTAACCACGAACTAGAGCACTAAACGTATTTTCATTCAAACTCAGTTATTCTAAAAAACTCAAAGGTTCATTTTAATCATTGTTCTGTATGTGAAAGCTCAGTTGTTCTAAAAAACTCAAAAGTTCATTTTAATCATTGTTCTAGCACTAAAACGTTATTCATTAAAACTCAGTTATTCTAAAAACTCAAAAGTTCATTTTAATCATTGTTCTGTATGTGAAAACTCAGTTATTCTAAAAACTCAAAAGTTCATTTTAATCAGTATTCTACTCAGTTATTCATTGTGTTGCGGTTATTTTCGTCCGACATAACACCAGCTCAGAGCTAACCCCACAACTGATAATCTGATTTCTTACAAACGAGCAAATGCAAAATTCAAAAGAGCAATGAAATTGGCCAAAGAAAAATCTTTCGAAAACCTTACCGAATCCATAAGTCCACAGTCTACTCTACAGAATACATGGAACACGATTGGGCGACTTGCGGGAAACTTTAAACGATCGCGAATAAATCAGATTATCATTGAGGACAATGTTCTAACCGAATGCATTTGGAGCGCATTGGTCATCCTATTCAAGGGACGAAAATTACTCTCCTGCATTCAGGGAACAAAAGTACGGTCACATGCTTGAAACCTACACACAATCCAACAACTCCAAAAGCAAACAAATCGAAAACGATATTAACCTGTCCGAACTCGAATTCATACTTGATCAAGTTAAGGGCAATACTCCAGTTCAAGACAAAATACCATACGACATGCTCAAGAACTTAATAGAAAACACTTAAGGTCGATTATGTTCTTTGTATAATAAAATCCTGCAGTCGGGTATCACACCCTAGGTATGGAAAACAGCACTAATAATCCCAATCCCCAAACCTAAAACTTACAAAATTTCTCTCGATGGATATCGACCCATCTCCCTACTGCCTTGTCTAAGTAAAGTACTCGAGAAAATCATAGCAGCTCGAATCTCTTGGTTCACGGAACAAGGAAACTCTATGAATGACCAGCAATTTGGTTTTCGCCCACAAAAAGGTTGTCACGATGCACATCTTTATATTGACTATCTAGCCAGTCGACAAATTTCGAATCGCAACCACCTTTATATTATTGCACTCGACTTCGAGAAAGCATTCGACCGCATCGGCCCACATGCTGTCCTCAAAGAATTACAAAACATCGGCATTGGCCCTAAAATACTAAACTGGGTTAAAAACTTTCTATCCAATAGACAATTCCGAGTCCGAGTAAACAACACGTTTTCGAGAGTTTGGCATCTCCAAAATGGCATCCCACAAGGATCGCCGATCTCAGTAGTCCTATTTCTCGTCGCTTTCAATTTCCTATCCCGAACCATCCTTAACACCAGTCTCTGCAATCACATCGTATACGCCGATGACGTATACTTGATTCTAAAATCAACAAGCACGGTTAAACTAGCCAACGACCTAAAACTCATCTTCGACCTAATCTTGAATTGGGCAACCGTAAACGGTGGTAAGCTTTCTCTCAAGAAATGTAAACACTTACATGTATGCCGGAAGATCAAATGCGCACCATTTAACATCGCAATCGGGAACGAGAACATCGAAAACGTAGACCACATGAACATCCTCGGAGTAATTTTCAACAAAAGATATACCTGGAACCACCATATCGACAAACTCAGGACTGACCTGACAAAACGGCAGAATATCATCAAATACCTGGCAAGCAAGCATTCTAAGGCACACACTACATCATAATTATCTGCCGTAAAAGCACTCATCCTTTCGAAAATTGACTACGGACTTACTAGAAAAGCACCAAAGAGTACACTACGAAAACTGAAAGCACCCTTCCATGGAGCCGACTGAGCAGCACTAGGGGCGTTCCGCACCACTCCAGTCGTCAACCTACTTACCGAAGCGAACATCCCCGATCTCGAAACGCGCATCAAGCAACTCACAGCAAAAGTCAACATCAAAGTCCTATTCGATAAAAACAAACTACTTACAAAGGAATTCACCAACCTAAAAAAAAGTAAGAAGAAATCCAGAGTCCATTCAACACTAGAAATAGCTCTTCAATACGCGGAAGAAATAAACCTACCCTCTCGGATCAAACACGAAAGCGTCTGGCAACTACGACCCCCAGTAAGCACGAGCATCAAAAACATAAATAGAGAATTAGCGGCATACCCAAAATCAACAACACCAAACTTGCAGTACCAAATCACCTTCCGATTCATTGTCGAACGCTACAAGGACCAGGGTTCCCAGTTCCTCTTCACGGACGGATCGAAAACAGAAGACCTTATAGGCTTCGCTGTAGTAAAAGAAGACAGAATTATCACAGCCGGGAGCCTACTTAGTATCTGCTCAAACTTTACAGCAGAAGCAGTAGCCATTCCAGAAGCAATAAAATTCGCCACCAAACAGAAGGGAAAATATTGTATATGCACCGATAGCCTTTCAGTCTTCAACGCGATTCACAACATCAGAACAAAAAACCACCTCGTCACTGAAATAAGAAGCAAATTAGTATCGCAACCGAAGAAATTGACACTGATCTGGGTACCAGGTCACGCCGGAATTCCGGGCAACGAATTTGCCAACCAATGTGCGAAATACGCAAAGGAAGCGCCACTGATATCAAATAATAGCTTCACCAGCACGGATGCCAAAAGAACTATTAGCCACTTCTTCGAAGCGACAATAAACAATAGTTGGCCCCCGTAACCAACTTCTATACACAAATTATAAATCCGGAAAAAGAAACCTTCACATTCAACAAAAATATTCCACGTATGTATTCCATAGCCATTACAAGATTAAGACTCGGCCATACAAAAATCACCCACCTCCACAAAATTACGAAGCAGCCACCGCCTAACTGTGAACACTGCAATGAAATAATTAATCTCGAACACATCCTAAACTGTAACAAATTTCTTGGTAAAATTAACACTATCCAGATATTAAAAAAATTTAATTAAAGTAATAGCAATATTCTATTTAATGAAATCAAAACAAACAATTTATTAAAACACTTGTAACTTACAACAAATTTAAGCTTTAAAGAAACTTAAGAACATCAAATTTAACTTGTAACAAATCTAAGCCGAAGGTCCTAGTCACTAGCGCTGTTAATAATAATTTTTGTATATTTATATAGATTTAATTATTTTTGAAAATAAAAAAAAAATAAAATTTATTTATATTTTTATTTATTGTTACAACATTTCTCACGATGTCACTCAAAGGCAAATATGATTGAGACCAGAGATGTTGACCCCGGTACCAATCGGTACCCAACTTCGAAAATTTTATCAAAATCGGTTGAGCTCTTTCGGATTCTATGGGGAACATAAGTACATCCTCTCTTTTTACAAAAAAAACTTTTTTCTCAAAGCCAGTTATATATATGGCGAACGCCGTTATCATTTTCGAAAAACAGGTTCACTTTGCGTAGCCTGTACAAGTCGTAAATTTTATCCGAAATCAAAAATACAATTTTTTTCTTAAATAGATTTCTGTGTTAGGAGCTTATACCAATAAAATCAAATGAAATCAAAATGATTAAGATACTCGAAAATATCACTACGGCCGGTTCCAAGTACATATGGGCAAAGGACAAACTTTTGCACGCAAAATGGAGTCGGAAAGAGCGTTCCTTATAGTAAATAAGACCGTTCTAAATAATGTGTAAACAGCGGCAGAGTAATGGAAATAGAAAATATCTCAACCGCAACTTAGAATGGAAAATTAAATTAAGGAATGGATTATCGTACGATATAATAAGCTCTAATAATGGACAAGCAAATTAAATTTCCTTATGCAAATTTACGCAGCCTACGGAATAAAATAGCAGACATAATATAACATACATAACATACATAAGCTCAGGTAGAGAGCGAGAACGGAGTTCCTCCATCCTCATCATCGACGCCGTATACAGAGGGTGATCAACGAATTATGATCACTTCGAAATTTTTCACGATTTCGACTTTAATTATCTCAGAAACTCACAAAAATGAAGAAAAACTTTTTTTTTTAAATTGAAACTTGTCAATGTATTCTTGTTTAAGTATTTACAGTAACATAAACATTCTGTGTTAATATTTAGTAAAGCCCCCCCTTGCTTTTAGAAGCTCTTTAATTCTATTCGTCATATTTTTTATCACAAAGTTCTTAAAATCTAAGTTATTATCCCATACATCTCGAATATTTTCTTTTAAAATATTAATAACCCGTATTGTGGTTGTCGTAGTCGTAGTCGTATCGAAATCGACAGTCAAATTATGTATTGTTAATGTCGTTTTCATACGACATTTGTCGAAAAAAACGACACTTCTGTCGATGACCTTCCGTCTTGACGACAGAAGTGTCGTTTTTTTCGACAAATGTCGTATGAAAACGACATTCACAATTCGATACGACTACGACTACGACAACCGCAATACGGAAAATTAGTATTCTGCCGTTGATACACTAACGTTTTAAGATGCGCCCAACAATTTTCTATGGGATTCATATCCGGCGAATTGCCTGGCCAAGGTAAAACCATGATTTCCTCATCATCAAAGAATCTTCTTATGGATGCCGCTGTATGGCAAGGTGCCCCGTCATGTACATGCATTCTTGCAAAAGAGTAAGCTGGATACTGGAGAAGAAAATGTTTCGTTGTGTCGTCGCTCTCGTCGCAAGCAGTACACGTGGGTCGTCAATGATTCTCAAACTGACCATGTGTAGGACACACGAGTTATGACCTGTGAGGACACTAACCATACTACTACATTCCTTTCTGCTCATATGGATGCAAGAAACACTTCCTGAAGATTGGCGCAGGAGTATCATATACCCAATTTATAAAAAAGGTGACAAACTGTGCTGTGAAAACTACCGAGGAGCATCCCTGTTGTGTAAGTCTTATAAGATCTTGACGAAATTTCTAGAAAAGAGAATTAAGCCCTTTGCTGACAAAATAATTGGTGAATACCAGGACGGACTTAGAGCTGGACAATCGACCACGGACCAAATATTCTCAGTTAGACAGGTGCTTGAAAAGTGCTGGGAATTTAACACTGATGTGCACCAGATATATGTGGACTTCAACCAGGCATACGACAGTATCGACAGTCGCGTACTGTATAAGATAATGATGGATTTTGGGGTTCCACCGAAACTGGTTCGGCTTACAAAAATGACAACAACCGATTCTCTGTCACAAGTCAGAGTGGAAAATGATTAGGGGCCCTATTCTCGAGTTCATTCGAATTTTGGTTCCATACGATCCATTCGAATGATAAGTTTCGTGAACGATCCAAAATTGCTTTTCTTGATTGGCATGCGAATCTTTTTCATTCGCATGGTTGAATACGAATTGGAAGTAGTATTGCCAGACAAATTGTTTGCTACTTAACGTGAATTCGGCAAGCCACTGTGACCTCTGACAACTGAAACACGTCAATCTCTATACATAAGAATGGAAAAATGTTTGTCTGTCTGTTTGTTTGTCCCGTATAGCCTCCTAAACCATTCATATGATTGCGATGAAATTTTGGTGGTTTGTTGAGGGTACGCCCGCGATGGTTTGTGCGTTAGAAAACTCATTTAACAGTTGGTGGTTCGCGAGTTATTTCAACATTTGTTTTTTTTGCACATGATTTACCGGCAGTATGTTCGTTTTCGGTGTATTAGTTACTATGGATGGTGAATAGAGGATATTGGATGAAGTATGGAGGATGGTGGATATAGAATGGAGGATGGTTTGTGCGTTAGAAAAATCATTTAACAGTTGGTGGTTCGCGAGTTATTTCAAAATTTCAGTCTTTTCCGTATGATTTAGCGGCAGATTGTTTGTTTTCGGTGTATTAGTTACGCGTTCCTATACTAAATGGTAAAATTGGACTATGGATGGTGGATAGAGCGTATTAGGTGGAAGATGAAGGATGCTGGATAGAGGAGGGATGATGGAGGTTGGTTGATGGTAGATGAAGGATGGTGGATAGAGGATGGTGGATGAAGTATGGAGGATGGTGGATAAAGGATGGTGGATGGGGGATGGAGAAAAATGAAAAATGTTTGTTTTCGGTGTATTAGTTACGCGTTCCTATAAGTGGTAAATTTGAACTATGGATGGTGGATAAAGAAAAGTAGGTGGCAGATGAAGGATGCTGAATATAGGATGGATGATGGAGGTTGGTTGATGGTAGATGAAGGATGGTGGATAGAGGATGGTGGATAGAGGATGGTGGATGAAGTATGGAGGATGGTGGATAGAGGATGGTGGATGGGGGATGGAAAAAAATAAGAAATTAAAAACGAAAAATTCAAAAATTAAAAATGAAAAATGATCAATACAAGTAGTAAAGGGTCGAAGGATAGAGAATGGAGGATGAAGATTGTAGATGGAGGATGAAGATTGTAGATGGAGGATGAAGATTGTAGATGGAGGATGAAGATTGTAGATGGAGGATGTTAGATAATGGGGGGTGGAAGATGGTGGATGGTAGATAGAGGTTGGTGGATAGAGGATGGTGGATAAAGAATGGAGGATGGTGGATGTAGGATGGAGAATGGGGGATGGGGATTGTAGATGGAGGGTGTTAGAATGGAGGATGGTGGATAGAGGTTGGTGGATAGAAGATGGAGGATGGTGGATAGAGGTTGGTGGATAGAAGATGGAGGATGGTGGATAGAGAATGGAGGATGGTGGATGTAGGATTGAGGATGGAGGATTGTAGATGGAGGATGTTAAATGATGGATAGAGGATGGGGGATGGTGGATAGAGGATGAAAGATGAAGGATGGGGGTAGTGGATAGAGGATGGAAAATGGAAGATGGAGGATGGTGGATATAGGATGGAAGATGGAGGATGGTGGATATAGGATGGAAGATGGAGGAAGGGATATAGAGGAAGAAAGGATTGGAAGCAATAGCGTAAAGTATGATTATTCATTATAAACAAGCAATCAAGATAGTTATATAGTTTATATTTTATTTAGTTTATAGTTTATTTAGTTTATAGTTTATATAATCTAATATAGGTATAAAATAAAGTCAGTTTTTTGGTCGATTACGATTCAAGTCTACACCTGTGAACCGTTCCTTCCCAAATTTTGCATGGACATTCTCGAGACTACCGGGCAGATACTGGACATAATTACATATTCCCGATTTTAGTGGTTCGCGAGTTATTTCAACATTTGAGCTTTTTAGTAAGTCAAAGCAGATTAAGTTGACATAAAAATAAAAGTTTACAACTGCAGTCGTAGCCGAGCTGGTAAGGCGTCTGACTAGAAATCTGGGAGCGTAGATTCGAATCCAGCCGACCCCGAACAGGTCTGATTTTTTTTTTAAATTATGTTTTTCGATTTTACTACCGGCAGCGAACGTGAGTAACAGGGGCGATGAAACATAATTATATATTACAGAAATTGGTGGTTCGCGAGCTCTTTCAACATTTGAGTGGATGAAGTATGGAGGATGGTGGATAGAGAATGGAGGACGGTGGATGGAGAAAAATGAAAAGTGAAAAATGAAAACTAAAAAATGAAAAATGAAAAACGAAAAGTGAAAAATGAGAAATGAAAAATGAAAACTGAAAAATGAAAAATGAAAACTAAAAACTAAAAAATTAAAAATGAAAAATGAAAAGTGAAAAATGAGAAATGAAAAATGAAATATGAAAAATAAAAAATTAAAACTTAAAAATTAAAAATGAATAGTAAAAAGTTAAAAATGAAAAATGGCTTTAATGTCTCCAGTTTCTTGAGCTGAAAAAGTGTATTCGAAACGGGAGTAATGTATCAACGGGAGAAACAGGACCAATGGATAAACGGGAGTAATAGGGGCGATGTTACATCGCGTGCGCGTAGCTGCGGTACGCTGCATATTACAGGGGGCGATGGAACAACGTGAGCAACGTAACCGCGGCTAGTTTACTATATACCATACATAGACTTGGCAGGATATCAAACATAAAAGGGTACCAAGAGGACATTCCCAAAGATATTCGAGCCACGGGTGGAGGACGATAAAGTGCCGTAGGTTTGGATACAACAAGCAACAGAATAGCAAATATGCACGACGCTACAGCAGTTACCGGTGATAAAAAGACTCTAAGTCAATTGTTGAATTTGTAAGTCAATTTGAAGTATCATCATTCCACTTTTATCGTATGCTTTCATGCTATTTAATCCAACGCACCAAATTACAGAGCTACGAAATTGATGATAATGAAGGTGGTGACATAATACTCGTAGAAAATGGTACTGAAAATGAAAGCCTCCACAAGGAATGTTAGGAAATGGAGTATTTGGAGGAAGAACATCAACGCAGTCAGGTGAACAGTAAGTCACTAAATTCTATTCATACATTTAAAATAATGTATTGCAAACCTAACTGTAGAGAAAAGAAAAATGAATGCGCCAACGAAAAGGCTGGAGCGTTCGCAGCAACAATATACCGACTTGTTGACAGTGTCGCAATCTGATTGCGATACTAGAGTGAAAAATATTATGCAAAGAAGCTGTCTTTATTAGAAAGACAAGTAGAGGCTCAAGAGCGTATCGCTTCAGCAAAAGAGAGGCAAGTTTTGGCCCAAGAACAAATTGCAGCTGCCACGGAAATTGCTGTTGCTGCAAGTAGCATCGTGAGTTTACTGGAAAGTAAACTACGGTAAAAATTATATGGGTTTATTTTATTAATGTCTTATTTGGTTTCTTGCGTTATTTTAATTGACGTGTTATTTTGTTTATTGTGTTATTTCATTTGATATGTTATTTTGTTTGCTGAGTATATGTTATAATATTTCAAAAAATGTTGTTTGAATAAAAAATATTTTTGCTGTTCATAACAATTGTTTTTTTTTAACGAGTAAGATTACATAATTCAATAACAACAGTAGCTGTGGACGGGACGCCGAGTTAAAAGAAATTTCGGATTATGTGTTGTTGAATGATTCGATCTTGAGCCAAGTCTGGATTTACTCGGTGTGCTTCATCCGCAATATGAATTTCATTAAATGCTGGATCATACATTTCAAAACCTATGCTTTCTGCTTCCGGTTCTAGAAAAACATCCAGCATATTGTTTTGGATGCACATATTGTGAAGAACCACACAGGTGTTGATAATTTTTGAAGCCACGAGTGGTGAATAATGTAACACTCTATGTTTCAACAGACATCTAAACCTCGTTTTTAATACACCGTTACATCGCTCAATTATAGAACGAGTACTTGTCAAAAGAATTATTGATAATTATATTATATATGTTTGTACCTATAATAATCAATAATTCTTTAAAAAAAAAATTATCAATACATAATCTAATGACATAGAGTTTCTTTCTTCGATTTTTCTATTCCTGTTCCTATGTAAATTAAATTATGATGTAGCAATTATAATAATAATCAATGGCGCAACACCCAAATCGGGCCTAGGGCTTGTAGTGATACTAGCGTCACTTCATTACGAGACCAACGGAACACTAGGGGGTGAAGTGGTCAGCTACACGCTCATCCGTCAATTACTCATTTACAGTTGAGTTGTAGCTGAGTGCCGGTAGTCCGGCACCCAATTCCACCCTCGAAAATTACTTGTCGACAAACAGATTCGAACCTGGTACCAGGTGCACCGAAGGCAAGTGCTCTAGCCACTAAGCCAACCAGACTACATGTAGCAATTATACCTTCTTACAATTTAAAATTATGAACATTTACCTTCCAACAAAATTGTTATCATATTTTTCTTTTCGATTTATTTGTTGTCCTATTTGTCATTGCGGAAGATAAATCTATCAAATACCTCAAAAAGTACACGAAACACGGTAGGACGGGGCTCGATCGCAATTCAAAAAATCGGACAACAGTCTGGGCGCAAGTTTATTATTTTTTCCGGTAGAAGTTCAGAACGCGTTAAATTCTGAGATGCGGCGTAGGTTACTATGTGACTGAAAACCTAACAAAAAGTTTGGGTCAAATTGCGGGATGCAGTCTAGGAGTTGAAAAGGGAAAAAACTCGTAAATAAGTGATTATTAAACAAGATATTCGATATCTAATCAGACCTGAGAGATATAATAAAATAAAAATGAATTCAATATTTTGGAAGACCTAGTAGATATGAGGAAAATCATGGAAAAATATGCTTTCTATTTTCTCTGATCATAATTTTTGCCCCCCTTCTGAACGCCAATGGATATTCGAATTGTGCTTTTCTATTTGATTTACATATACACACCAAGTTTAACTTTCTAGCCTAAGCCAGTTTATAGTTAGGAAAAACACCCTCCACCTCCGTACCATACTACCCTAAAAATAAATTATATTTTTCCAACATGCCGCTATTAAAGCACTATCTTAATACCAAGTTTAAGGTTTATATCATTACAGGTTCTTAAGATATAAGCATAGGAACTTTTTCCTTTTCACCCTCCTCCTCTACACCCACATCTCCAATTTTTTTCCTTATTAGAATTCAATTAGCGCTACTCCTGGTAAAAATTCTAAGCATCTATCTGACACTATTCTCCAGAAATGAAATGTTTTTTTTTAAATTCTTATCCCCTCCACTTCTACGCTCCACCACCCACCCACTTAAAAAATTTAACTTTCATCAATCTTTATTTGTCGACCTTTACACCAAAACCGAATTTTTTTTTTTTTGAGCTATTGGTTCATGAGATATCGTGATCTAAAGTTTTTCACCCCTCACCCCCGTACGCCACTATCACCACTCAAAAATTTGTTTTCAATCTTTTCTCCTAGTATATAACTACAAATAAATATTTCTTAAGATTGAATAGTGTGCCATTAACGGTTTACGAGATATGGATTTAAGAATGTTTCTATCTCGGCTTTTTTGCGTTTCGGATGCATTATTTTTCCCCCCACTCCCACACCCCTTGATCAATATTGACAATTTTAATGCAAATATGTAGGTCTACTATCAGAGCTCTATAGAAATTCCAAATTTCAGCATCCTATCATAAGCGGTTGCTGAGATCTAGGTCTGGTCACTTCAAGGAGCCTACCCCGTCTATTCGTAAAAAAAAATTCAATTTAATATCTCAAAGCGTTTGGGAGCTTTTGAGATTTTGCGTACAGCGGACTGAAAATTTTAATTGCTTTTTTCGTGTCTACTAGTTATGAAACTCCTAAAAAAAATTTCCAGGGTAGCAAATTTTTTTTAAAAAAAATCGATCACAATACTGTATTATTAAAATAATAAAGTAAAATCTGCCAACAGTCTAGGCGTAGCTTTATTATTTTTCGGTAGAAGTTCGGAACACGTTCTATTCTATGCGGTGTAGGTTATTATGACTGAAAACCTAACAAAAAGTTCGGCAAGCGGTTAGAATAGGGTCGCGCTAGAATACTTAGGCGCTAACAAAGAACATATGAATTACATAATTCAGTCATATTCTGGAAGTCGGTCCAGAGTTTGAAAAAGGAAAAAAACTGGAAAATAGGTGATTGTTAAACAAGCCTGTGGAAGTGAAAAGATATTCAATATCTGATCAGACCTGAGAGATATGGTAGAACTCATGAAAAAGTATACAATTAGTTTACACCCCTTTAGGGGTCGAATTTAAAAAAAATCTTAAAAACACTTTCTAGGAATTTATATGAAAAATCCGTAGAATCAAAATGAATTCAATATGGTGGTGTAAAGAGATTGTATACTTATTCATGAATTTTACCATATCTGAAAGATCTGATCAGATATTGAATATCTTTTCACTTCCACGGGCTTGTTTAATAATCACCTATTTTCAAGTTTTATCCTTTTCCTACCCCTAGACCGCATCCCGGAATATGACCCAATTACGTAGTCCATATTTTATTTGTGGCAGCGGCGTAAGCCAAAAAAAAAAATGCGACGCAGCCACACGTCCGTACAGTTCGACCTCTGCGAGTGGTCTGAATGAAGAAAAAAGAAATGTTTGTAAAATCGCATTAACCAAATGTGTGTGTGTTTTCAATAGTTTCGAAAACTTGCTTGACGTAATCGCTTCTAATTTTTGTTATAACCAAAATTTAAAAAAAACTAATCTCACATTGAAATTAAGAACAGTATTAGTCAAAAACATTGTGGACTAATCATGAATATGTCGCTGTTTCAATAGCAATTCAATGATCAGATCACATTGATTGTCGCGTTTCTTGGAAAAATGAATATCACAAATTTGTATACCAGTATAAGTGGAAATATAGAGAGGAAACCGACTCTGTGAATATCATTCCTTTTTGTTGGACCCGACATCTTTTTTAACATTTTTTTAAAATGTTTTTTTTTTTTTATATTTGTGGAATTGTAAGCAGATTCAGTATAATAGTTCACCTATTACATATCATTGTAAACAATGTACACATCACAACAATGTAACGTAACTAACTTCAAAGCCTTAAATTGTAAGCAAACTCTTGTAAGCAAACTATTTCCGGTAAAAATGGCTATAAAAGAAACTGAGACGAGAGGGCCGCTCTCTCCTCTTGGCCAACGACGAACGACGACTCGTATATTTTTATTTTAGGAAGGAGAAAGGGAAGGAGAAAGGGAAGGAGAGGGGGAAGGAGAGGGGGAAGGAGAGGGGAAGGAGAGGGGGAAGGAGAGGGGGAAGGAGAGGGGGAAGGAGAGGGGAAGGAGAGGGGGAAGGAGAGGGGAAGGAGAGGGGACGGAGAGGGGAAGGAGAGGGGAAGGAGAGGGGGAAGGAGAGGGGAAGGAGAGGGGAAGGTTTTAGACGAAAAATTTTGGTTTCTAGATCTCAGCAACCGCTTACGCTAGGAGGCTGAAACTTGGAATTTCCATAGAACATCGACAGTGGACCCATTTGCAAAAAAAGTTGTTGATATGGGTGAAGAGTTGTCCAAAACGCAAAAATAACGAGATCAACACATTTTAAAATCCATATCTCCTAAACCGTTGATGGCACGAAATTCAAACTTAACAAATATCTGTAGCTATACTAGGAGAAAAGATTGAAAACAAATTTTTGAGTGGGGGTAGCGGCGTACGGGGGTGGGGGTGAAAAACTTTAGATTACGATATCTCACGAACCAATTGCTCTAGAAAAATGAAATTCGGTTTGAGTAGAAAGGTCCACAAATAAAGATTGCTCAAAGTAAAATTTTTGAAGGGGGTGGTGGAACATGGAAGTGTGATAACAAATTTTCAAAAAAATCACGTTCAATATCTCAAGAACAGTATAAGGTAGATGCTCAAATTTCTTACCAGACATAGGCCCAATAGAACTCTAGCAGAGAAAAAAAAATGGGGGATGTGGGTGTAGAGGGTGAGGGTGGGAGAGGGTGAAAAGGAAAAAGTTTCGATGTTTATATCTTAAGAACCTATAATGATAAAAAGCTGGTATTTAGATAGAGCTATAGTAGTAGCATGTTGGAAAAATATAATTTTTTATAGGGATAGTATGGTGGGGGGTGTTTTTTCTAACTATGGAACGGCTTATGCTAGAAAGTTGAAACTCGGTTTGTATATGTAAATCAACTAGATAAGTAATTTGGATTAAAAAAAAAATCGAATATGTATTGGCAAAAAAATGTTCAGTCAAAATAGAAGGCATATATTTTCACGATTTTCGTCATATCTACTAGGTCTTTCAAAGTATTGAGTTCACTTTTATTCTACGGATTCTTAATATGAATACCTAGAAAGTGTTTAAGTGTCAAGATTTTTTTGAAAATTAACCCCTAAGAGGGTGTAAAGTGATTGTGTACTTTCTCATATATTCTTCAATATCTCTCAAGTCTGATCAGTAGCTCAGTTCTGTAACTTATGAGTGAGAAATTTCTCACCAAAAAGTCAAAATGAAGACGAATTAATGCAGTTTCCTTTCTGTATTCTCATCAAATGAGAAAGCATCGTACATGACTACGCATTTGGCAATCTTTCATTTCTCATTTGGTGAGAATACAGAGAGAAAACTGCATTAAATTGCCCTCATTTTGACATTTTGGTGAAAAATTTCTCACTCATAAGTTACAGAACTGAGCTGCAGATATCGAATATCATTTCACTTCCACGGACTTGTTTATTAATCACCTATTTTTAAGTTTTGTCCTATTTCAACCCCTAGACCGCATCCCGGACTATGACCCAATCATGGTATTCACTTATTACGCCCTATTCCAACCACTTCCGAACTTTTTGTTAGGTTTTCAGTCACATAGTAACCTACACCGCATCTTAGAATAGAACGCGTTCCGAACTTCTGCCGGAAAAATAATAAAGTTACGCCCAGATTGTTGGCAGATTTTTTTCATTATATTTTCATATACTTACATTTTTATATTATGTTTCTATTTCTTAAACGGAAGGTTTTTTAAGGGACCCACAATCCCTCAACCTAAAATAGTAGAACCGGCAACTGAACTATTTAAATCGTGATCGTGAAAAGTGCACCGTTCTTTCTAAAACGCGTTATATTATATATAAATTACAATACTTGAATAAAAAGTGAACGTATTCAATATGCGGAAAAATCGAAAATCGAGTACCAGAAGGCATTCGGTCGATAATCTATCCGTTTCTTTCAACGAAGATGAATTAGCAAGCACGAGGAATTTTAGAAAAGAGCAAGAGTTACAAGCTTTAGAACTTAGGCTGAAAAATGAAAAAATCTTGCTACTGGAAAAGGAGTTGGAGTTGACACGAGCAAGTAAATCGAACGCGAATAATAGTAGTAGAAACAACGAAAATGAAAATTTTTCATTTCGGGATGTTGAAAAATCACTACTACCGTTTTATGGGAATAACGAGTATCGGGTACAACAATGGCTTTCGTCGTTTGAAGAATCAGCTGATACACTTAACTGGAACGATCGGCAAAAATTTGTGTACAGCAAACGGCTTTTGAAAGGTACAGCGGAATTAGCAGTACAATCGGCACCAGAAATTACCGATTGGTCATCACTAAAAATGTTTTTGATTGAAACATTCGACGTGGAAGTGAATAGTGCCGAAATACACAAAATTATGGCAAACAGAGTACAAAAATATAACGCAGTCACGATCGGCTGCAAGCCAATCGTATGATACTCTAGATGAAATACTGAATTCCGATTTATATTTTAATTGGAAATATATGAAAAGAATGAGGAGAGCACAAGCAATTATTACATGACTTTTACTTTATTATTTTAATAATATAGTATTGTTATCGAATTATTAAAAAAAAAAAAATTTGCTACCCTGAAAAATTTTTTTTATACGTTTTATGACTAATAAATGCCAAAAAAGCAATAAAAACTTTCAGTCCGTCTGTGCGCCGTACGCCGTACGCAAACTCATTTGAGGAATTATAGTTCCCAAACCCTATGAGCTATTAAATTGATTTTTTTTTTCTGAATAGACATGGTAGACCTCTTGAAGTGAGAATTTTTTCAGGGGTGAGGGTGTGAGGGGGAAGGTGGGGAAAGCGTTTTAGACGAAAATTTTTGGTTTCTAGATCTCAGAAACCGCTTATGGTAGGAGGCTGAAACTTAGAATTTCTATAGAACTTTGATAGTGGACCCATTTGCAAAAAAATTGCTGATATGGGTGAAGGGGTGTGGGAGTGGAGGGGGAAATAATGCGTCAGAAACGCAAAAATGCCGATATCGACACATTCTAAAATCCATATCTCTTAAACCGTTATCGGCAAGCAATTTAAACTTAACAAATATCTGTAGTTATACTAGGAGAGTAGATTGAAACAAAACTTTTTGGTGGGGGTGGTGGCGTGCGGGGGTGGGGGTTGAAATATTAAAGATTACGATATCTCACAAACCAATTGGACCAGAAAAACAAAATTCGGTTTGGATATAAAGCTTGATAAATAAAGATTGCTCAAAGTAAAATCTTTGAAGGGGGCGGGGGAGCATAGAAGTGGGGGGGCGGATAAGAATTTTTCAAAAATATCACTTTTCATATCTCAATAACAGTGTAAGATAGATGGTTCAAATTTGAACTAGAACTAGGCCTAATAGAACCCTAGTAGGAAAAAATAAATTTAAAGGTGGGGGTGTAGAGGGTGAGGGTGGGGAAGAGTGAGAAGGAAAAAGTTCCGATGCTTATATCTTAAGAACTTGTAATGATATAAACCTTAAACTTCGTATTTAGATAGAACTATATTAGTGGCATAGTGGAAAAATAAATTTTTTTTAGGGGTAGCACGGTGCGAGGGTGGGGGGTGTTTTTCCTAATTTTTGAACGGCTTTTGCTAGAAAGTTGAAACTCGGTACATATATGTAAACCAACTAGAAAAGTAATTCCTATAAAAAAAATTTCAATATTCATTGGGGTTCAGAAGGGGGGGGGGGCAGAAAAACATTTCAGTATATATAAAATGCATATATTTTTACGATTTCCGTCATATCTACTAGGTCTTTCGAAATATTGAATTCATTTTTATTCTACGGATTCTTCATATGAATACCTAGAATGTGTTTTCAAGATTTTTTGAAATTCGACCCCTAAGGGGTGTAAAGTGGTTGCATACTTTTTCATAAATTCCACCATATCTCTCAGGTCTGATCAGATATCGAATATCTTTTCACTTCCACGGGCTTGTTTAATAATCACCTATTTTTAAGTTTTTTTCTTTTCCAACCTCTAGACCGCATCCCGGAATATGACCCAATTATATAATTCATATATTACACTCTATTCTAACCGTTGCCCGAACTTTTTGTTAGGTTTTCAGTCACATAGTAACATACACCGCATCCCCGAATTAAACACGTTCCGAACTTCTGCCGGAAAAATAATAAAGTTGCGCCCAGACTGTTGGCAGATTTTTACTTACAGGTAGAAATTATTGTATAGTGGCTACTCGATTTTTTGATTTATAGTCAGTTCCATAAAGTAAGTTAGGACATTTTACAGAATTTTTGTATGGCAACTACATGAAAGACTTATGGGATATTTTTCATATTAATATTTTCAGCTGCGACTATTATAAAATTAATGTGTATAAAATTTCAAAGTCATAACGTAAAGTGTTCTAAAGTTATCGTTCAATATTGGTGAACATGTTTATTACGGACTTTTGTATGACAGCTACCCGAAGGAGTCAACAGATGGCGCTAATTAATGAACTCCGTTTTGGTTTTGGTATAAAACTAATTCCTGTAAAATTTTCAATTCCTGCTTTAATTCGTTCTGGAGTTATAGTGGATTCAGTAACATGCATACATTTTTGAAGGACTTTTCTAGGCTGCTATACGAAGGACTCATTCGATTTGCATCATATTCGGAACTTTCAATTCAAACATTGTAAATCTGAAGTATGCAAAATTTCAAGTTCCTAACTTGAAGCATTCGAGCAATAATTGTGAAAACGTGTTTTAAGGACTCTTGTATGGGAGGTACCCGAAGGAGTGGAAGGATATCGCCCATTAACAAACTTAGCCGTACCTTTTCCATTTTACAAGTTGTGACAAAATTTCAACTTCCTAGGTCAACGCGTTCTTGAGTTATCGTGCTAACGGACAGACGGACGGACAGCAAACGGATTTGGGGGTTTTGGCCAAAAATAAACACAAAATACTATATAACTTTTTTTCGTCCGAGGCTCGTTTCTATGCGTTACAAGCTTTTCGGGCTGGATTAAACTTATAATACTCTATATGTTCATCTAGAGTATAAACATAGTGAAAGTGCTTTAAATTATTTTTTCGAGATGAAAAAAATTGCACTAACGGGTAAAATTGAAGATAGTGCAATAATACAGTATGTGTTAGATGGAATTCGAGGTGACAGCACATCGAAAACCATTCTATACGGTTGTGAAAACCTGCAAGTATTTAAAACGACACTAATTTTGTACGAGAAAATTATCGGTGGCAAAAGTAAACAAGTACCAACAGTGCATAAAAATGTGGGAAAAGATGTAAGGTGTTACAATTGTGGCGAAATTAGTCACCTATCAAAGGATTGTTCACAAAAGCGAAAGGGAATCAAGTGTTTTAATTGCAACGGATTCGATCACAAATCTGCAGATTGTAAGCTGAAAAAGCCAACAAATAGTGAAAACGAAGTTGCGTTGTTAGAAGAAAAGGTTATGAGTGAGCACATGGGCAGAATCATAAAGATTAACGATTTTCCGGTCAAAATTGATGTGGATACTGACAGTGACTTAGGTTAGGTTAGGTTGAGAAGGGTGGACTGAAGCACATCGCCACAGCCCAGCACGAGAGATCACTGCGGATCCATTGTGGTCCCCTCGTATTTAAAACCGGAATCTAGACTACTGATTCCAAATATTACTCTTCCTTATGAAGAGAGAAGTTCTCCATAGGGGAATCATCGCAAGTTCTGATAGATCGGTTAAGGAGAATTTCCCCAAGTACCGATATCTGGTACGTGCCAGACTTTCGCATTCACACACCAGATGCTCCAGGGTCGGTTCAATGTTCTCATCACCACAGCGACACAGGTCAGCCATTCCTATTCTTTCTCCGTGTATCCCAAAGGGGCAGTATCCCATCAGGACACCCACAAGCTGTCTGCACATGTCCCTGCCCAGAGACAAAATGAAGCTAGAGTTCCTCCTATCGAGTTTCGGCCAGCAGATTCTTGCTTGCCGGCATCCCGAGAGATTCACCCATGTACCTTCCATCTGTCTGAGCGCTTCAGTATCAATCATTCCCTTTACACACTTAATTGGACAAAGAAACGATTCATCGGCGAGCTCCATGCTCATCTCCGACCTCCTTCTGGCAAGCTCGTCTGCCTTTTCATTTCCAGGGAAATCACTGTGACCAGGAATCCAGGAGATCCTCAGGTTGTTATTCATACCCACTATCTGTAATATTCTTTTACATTCCTCCACAAGCCTAGACTTAGTAATGTGCGCCACAACAGCCTTGATGGCAGCTTGGCTGTCAACATAAATGGTTATTGTACCATTCGCGCACTGTGTTCGCACAATTATTTCCGCTGCTGATTTATGCGCTGACAAACAGCGCATAAATCTCGGCCTGAAACACGCTCGAGCTATCCGGTAGCCTAAACGATTCCATAATGTCGAGGTCACAAGAGTACACTCCCGCACCCGTACCGCTTTCTGTCTTTGAGCCATCAGTATATATAGACACCGTGTCTGAGGCGGTGATCCCAGATCGCCACTCCAGCCTGGTGGGAATATTTATCGCATAGGAATGTTCAAAACTACAAGACGGTGTCCTGTAGTCGGTGCGCTCCGGCATGGCGGAGCACAGCGAAATTGTCCGTGGTACGTGCGCTCCGGCATGGCGGAGCACAGCGAAATTGTCCGTGGTACGTAAGGCCCCAGTGATACCAATGAGTACCATTCTTTGAATTCTATTCATGGCGCCCCTGTTGGTTCCAACGTCCAATGAATGCCACCAGACCAGGGACCCATACGTAAGAACAGGTCTAACTACCGTGATGTACAGCCAGTGTACTATCCTCGGATTGAGGCCCCAGGTTTTCCCTACCATTTTCTGACAAGCATAGTAAGCATTCGATGCCTTCTTGATCCTGTCGTTAATCGTAAGTTTCCAGTTCAGCCTAAGGTGAAGATAGATACCTAAGTACTTCACACAATGTGAGAGCGGGATGGTAACGCCATTCAAGCGTGGGAGCCTGAATTCTCGGTCTTTTTCCCTCGTAAGGAGGATTAGGTCGGTTTTCTCCGGATTGATGTTGAGACCGCAGTTACCAGCCCACCTGCTCAATGATTTGAGCCCAACTTCTAGTAGATCGCTCAAGGTGTCCAGGAACTTTCCTCTCACCATCAGAACGATATCATCTGCGTATGCAACCACCTTGACTCCGGTCAAAGATAGAGCCTGCAAGATTTCGTCAACCACTAGGACCCACAGCAGTGGAGAAAGCACCTCACCCTGTGGGGTTCCCCGTGTTGCTTTCATTCTACTAAATCCATTCCCCAGAGAGGAGTTTATAATTCTACCCCCCCAGCATCAACACAATCCAGCCCGAAACGAATGAGTCAAGACCCAATCTATTCAGTGCCCTCGCGATCGCGCTTGTCTCCACGTTATTGAAGGCACCCTCAATATCCAGAAACGCTGCTAGAGTATACTCTTTAACATTCAGAGATTCTTCTACCGTGGAGACGACCTCATGCAAGACCATTTCGACAGATTTTCCCTTCATATAGGCGTGCTGAGAAGCGGAGAAGCTTCTCGCGTCCAGAACACATCTGAGATAATAATCCATCAATCTCTCCATTGTTTTCAGCAAAAACGATGATAGACTAATGGGTCTAAAGTCCTTAGCCAGGGTGTGGCTTGGCTTACCAGCCTTAGGAATAAAGATCACCCTGACTTCACGCCACTTCTTCGGGACATACCCGCTTGGCAAAGTTCAGTGACGATTTAAATTCTTTTCGCTTTCTTGAAAAGCCTCCTCGCCTTTCCTCTCAGAATTTCAAGCTCCTTAGACCACCACTTCGGACCACCCTTCCCACCCCCATTTGAAAGTGGACAAGTTGATCTAAACACAGTCATTAAGGTTTCCGAGATCCTCTCCACCTCCCTGTCGATTAATTCCGCACTGCTTAAGCTGCCGGTTTCCTGCCTAATGTTGCTTTTAACTATCCCAACAAAATCCTCCCAGTTCGTTCTTTTGATGTTACGGAAGGAGTTGCCACGCACCATATCGCAAGATACCGAGAACATAATTATTCTATGGTCAGAAAGGGATTCCATTCCTGAGACTGACCAGTTCAAGACCTCAAACTTCGTGCCATAGTTTGATCTTAAAGTTATTTCCAAGACCTCACTCCTATTTCTAACAACAAACGAGGGATCATCACCTCTGTTGCATAATATGAGTCTGGAAGAGCATATTCAAAAAGTGACTCATCCCTGCTGTTGATATCACTGCTTCCCCATTGAGTGTGGTGAGCATTAGCGTCGCATCCCACCACGATGGTAGTCATCTTCCTTTGCACCATGCTGACCAAGTGTCTGAACCCATCAGAGGGTGGGGTTTCTTCACTGCCATACGGTAAGTAGAGAGAGGTGACAATGAAGCCGCTACCATCTGGTCCCTCTATCTTCACTGTCGTCTGGTCACCACTGCTGTAATTGTTTAGGAGAAAGGAAGTAATCCCTCTCCTAATCAGAATACAAGTTCTTTGCTTACCTGTGTCATTCGAGAAGAACAGATCAAATCCTTTACATTTCAGACCCTGTATTCGATCGTTTACCAACCAGGGTTCTTGCAGGAGAGCCACATCGATTTTACACAAATCTAGCAGTCTCAAGAGATTGCCGGATGCGGCTTTGCTATGATGAAGGTTAAGTTGTAGTACCTTCATCATGAGGGAGAGCGATGACTTCGGCACCACATCGAAAGTGGCCCCGTCCCACAGATTTCCGATCCCCGAGACGCAGCGTGAGAGCCTTGTCAGCGTCTGTTCATCCCTGCAGATCATGGCCCACACTCACCTATACCATGCTATCTCATCGATGGCAAAGGTTACTGCTCCCTCCACGCTATCAGCCAGCACCTGGTCCGTGATTGCGGATTCTACCAGAGCCCATCTTTCCCAGGAGATTCTGAGTCAGAGACGCTCACATCCCTTCGCTACATGGAGCTCCTCCGGTATGTCTGACGTTGGACGCAAACTCGGCCGTGAAATAGTAGGCTGCCACGCTGTGGTAGGTTTTGACTTCTTCGCCTGGCTTTGCTCACCTTCATACGACCTTATTCGCTTTTTCTGCTGAACCCCACCAGCCTTAACCGATGAGGGGACCGTTTTCTCCACCTCGGACGACTCTACCAATGGAGGGTGCGCCCGAAGATATTCCCTTGCCCAGTTCAACCTATTGGACTGGATACGCAATAAATCGCTCGGTTCGATGCTCCCAAACGCTTTAATTGCTCTCCGAGCCAGCTTCCTATTATTTCGGATGCGAGCCGCTAGGCCCCGAACCTTACCAGCGGATGATGATTGAGTAGCGGAGGATGCTCCCGCTGCCTTATTCGTCGCCGTGAGTGGTGCAGAAGACGCGTCCACACCACCCAGAACGTTGACCGATTTGACCGATACTACTGTATCGTTCAGGTCTTCGTCATTCTCATCAGAATCTTGCTCCAGATTCAGCTTGGCCAAATCGGAGCAGCTGGTACCGACCGAAGTCGAGGGTGAAGGAGGGTTGCCGTGGGATAAGGAAAGGTTATCAGGAAGAGGAGAGGGAGGAGAGGATGAGGGAGATGAATCAACCGAGGACTAAGCCCCAGTTGATTCACACCTGGTTCGGAAAGATGAAGCAGTACTTGCACCGGCCTGCTCCTGCACTTTCAGACCATCTACAGCCTCAGCGCTCATCGGGCTAGATGACTGATTGCCATCAGCGCCAGCTAGGGAGCCAGGCTTGTCGGTGCCGCCCCTCGTCACACTGAACACCTTATCTGCGTTTGGTTTGCCTGGTTTGTTGGACCTTTGATTGGTTTTCCTCATTTGGATCACACGAAAGGAAAAATGCAAGAAGTCAACACCAGAAGTCAGAAACGTCACCACTGCGGCGAAGGGAAGAGGCCTGAAATCCCACCACTGCCTATTTCAAACAAACAAATGGCAAGAAACCTCTTAATTCCACCACTTCAGTGAACCGACGCGATTGCGACTTTATTGCAATGTACTGAAACGCTTCAACCCAATGCACGGCACAAAATCGAGATTAAAAAATAAAAGCCAACACAAGAAGTCACTACAACCAGTCGGAAACGTCACTTCTGCTGCGAAGTAAGAAGCCCTTTAATCCCACCACTACCTGTTTCGAACAGACAAATGGCAAGAACCCTCTTAATCACACCACTTACACGCACAGTAGTGTGAGTGAAACTTTCAGCTCTGGAATTTTTCCTTGTAATTCGGCACCAATTGTCGTAGCTTCCCACACGAATTGCAGCGTAATTTCCGAATTCCGATCAAGCGGCACAGAATCGAGATTTAAAAATCTAAACACACGAAGACACTACAACCAGCCGGAAACGTCACTTCTGCGGCGAAGTAAGAAGCCCTTTAATCCCACCACTGCCTGTTACGAACAGTGACTTAAGTATTGTGCGCGAGGAAGTAAAAGAAAAATTAAATATGCTTACGCTGGACCCTAGCACATGTTTTAAAGGTGTAGGATCAGGTAGCATTCAAACAATCGGTTCTTTTAACGGACAAGTGTGTGTTAACGATATCGTCATGAACGAAAAATTCCACGTTGTGATGTCATTTTAGGTAAGACTTTTCTAAATAGAGTACGGTTATTAATTGATCCGGCTATCATTCGCTTTGAAAGACTTAGTTTTTACGATGAACTACGCTGTTATCATACATATTTTCGGGAATAATGAAATTCTTCCAGACTTGGAGCTAAGCCACATTCAGCAGGTTCATCACAAAAATGCAATAAAACGTGCCGTGCAGGAATACTCGCCGAGAAAAACATCCGGCAATCACTCAGCAATTAAGATGAAAATTATACTAAAAGAAGACACCGCAATATGCCAGCCGCCACGAAGACTTGCAGTACAAGAAAAGGAGATCGTGAACTCACAAATAGACGAGTGGCTTAAGGAAGGAATCATTCGGACTAGCTCATCGGAATTCGCAAGCCCCATTGTATTAGTTGACAAAAAGGACAACACGAAGAGACTTTGCGTAGACTACAGGAAGATCAACAAGAATATCATTAGGGATCGTTTTCCACTGCCGCTCATTGAGGACCAAATTGACGAATTGAAAGATGCTGCCGTCTTTACAACACTAGACCTCAAAAATGGATTTTTCCACGTAGAAGTAGACGAGGTAAGTAAAAATCCACGTCTTTTGTTGGGTCGTCACGAATCGCTATGCAAGGGGCACAACATTTTTACGATGCACTGTAGACCTTGTTCCAAGCACTATTTAATTGGGTCAATGGAACGAATCTACAGCTGCAAATGGCCTTCAACAGCTAGGTATTCGTGTGCTAAGCCCGACAACAGCGGTACGATCAGCTAGAGGATTTGGAAAGATTTGATTACCATTTTTGGTAACAAACACGATTTGTTCTGCATGTCGAGGCGGGGGGGGATTAGGACAAGGGGACGGTTCGGAGTTCGGTCGACGACGGGATGGGAAGTTGGAAGCAAGCAAGAGGGAAGGAAGTGTCGTGATCGGGAGCAAAAAAAAAAGATTGAAAAAAGGGAAAAAGTGTGAATTCTATAAAGAGAATTAAATAGAGAATTCGAGAAAAATCGGAAGCTTTGTGTATTATTTAAATGGCGAAATAGTTGAATGGCGAAATAGTTAAAATCGAAGTTTTTTAAATAATCGGCTAAGTCCTAAATTTTTAAATGGCGAAATATATTGAATTTTATAAAGAGAATTAAATAGAGAATTCGAGAAAAATCGGAAATTTTGTGTATTAAAAAAAAGGCGAAATAGTTGAATGGCGAAAGAGTTAAAATCGAAGTTTTTTAAATAATCGGCTAAATCCTAAATTTTTAAATGGCGAAATATAGTGAATTTTATAAAGGGAATTAAATAGAGAATTCGAGAAAAATCGGAAGTTTTGGGTATTTAAATGGCGAAATAGTTGAATGGCGAAATAGAAAGTCAAACCCATAATTAAAGTAAAGTCGAAGGAAAGGAAATTTTCTACTTAAATAATATGAGAATAGAACCAAATTTAAAAGATAAATTGAAGTAGAAATCCTAATTAAAATAATTAAATTCTAAAAACGAAAATATTAAATAATATGAAGTCTTAAATCGGAATTGAATAAATTAAAATATAATAATTAGGACAAGACGACAGGACTGACGTACAGAAATCAATATTAATAAATTAAATAATAAATTAAAACTTAACCAACACAAAAATAACATATGTTCGAGAAGAAAAATTAAAACCAACGCATTTCGATGGGGTGAGTCTCTTTCCTTTTTTTTATTTTTATACAGATATTTTTTTTGTGTCGTTATGTTTTGCAGTTTTTTTTTTTCTTTCTTTTTTCTCATTTGGATGATTCCTTTTATTACAAAGATGTTTAAAGGCTAAAAAGGCCATTTATAAAGAATGAACCCGAGCGTCTAGCTCCTTTGCCCCGAACCTCAATAAGGGGCCATATCGCGAGAATTGTTTTGGGACAGATATGGCTGAGGTAGGGTGGGCAGAACAGGGCGCCATCAACACCAGAGCGCCCTGACAAATCGCGAAGCCGCGCCAATCCAATCGCTTCTTGGTCTTTCACGACCTCTTGGGACAATAATCCCAATTTTTTTTAATTCCCTCGGATAAGTCGGCGCTGACAATTTTTGTTGTACAGGCCAAGGGTTTATGGTCTGAGTCGGTGCAAGTACCCCCCCACACTGCCGTAGCTAGTCCCGGCCGCCAGCAAGAGCGTCGCACCAGCAAAGACTCAGCCACCAATTCGGACGTAGGTGGAATTGGCCCTTCTGTCCCGAACCTTCCTTTTCCTTTCGACTATTTTGACTTTTTCAAGTCGAAATAGTCCTTCCAAGGCCTAAAACACAACACTTTCGTAACACCCTCAGGTCAGTTTGAGTTTAATAAAGTACCGTTTGGCCTTGCCACTTCTTCTCCAGTATTTGTAAGATACATTGTAAGAACATTTTTAAGCAACAGCTACAAAAAAAATGTATATCAATTTATTTGGATGATATAATTATCCCATCAGATAATGAGGACGAGGGCATAAAAAAACTTGAAATTATTTTAGATATTGCTCAGGAAAATGGATTAAATTTCAATTGGTCCAAGTGCAAATTTTTTAAACGGAAAATCGAATATTTGGGGTGTGAAATTGAGAAAGGTTCAGCAAGACCTTGTGTAAATAAAATTATGGCAGTAAAAAAATTTCGATTCCCAAAAAAAATTAAAAATGTTCAGTCATTTCTCGGACTAACTGGATATTGTCGTAAATTTATTAAAAATTATTCTACAATAGCCAAGCCACTCAGTGATATGCTCAGACGACAGAAAGCTTTCACATTTGGTGAACTCGAAAGAAGTTTTTTTCGAACAATTAAAAAATTTTCTTGCCAGCCAGCCTGTTTTGAAGTTATATTAACCAAATGCATATACAGAAGTGCACACAGACGCATCCAAATTGGGATATGGAGCCGTGCTCATGCAAAAGTGCAAGGAAGACGGATTAATGCATCCACTTTATTATTTTAGTAAGAAAACGACGACGACGGAAGAAAAACTATCAAGTTTTGAACTGGAGACACTTCCAGTAGTTAATGCTCTAAAGAAGTTTCGAATCTATTTAGTAGGAATAAAATTTAGAACTATCACCGATTGCTCCGCGTTTAAATATATGTACTATGTCGAAGAAGGATGTTTCACCTAAAATTACGAGATTAGGACTTTCGGAATTCGACTTTTCCATAGAACATAGAGCAGGAACTCCCATGAAACATTCGGACGCACTTAGTCAAAATCCGACGGTAATGATAGTGGAACACAATTTAATTGAGAGAATTAAGTTGAACCAGAGAAAAGATGAACTCTTGTGTGCTATTTTCAAGATTTTGGAAACAGAGCCATACGACGACTTTGTAATACACCATGGAGCACTATTTGAGAATGTAAATGACCGACAGCTTTACGCTACCCCGAATGGGATGGAAACGGAAATCTTAAAGATTATTCACAATCAAGGGCATTTTGCTCTAAGAAAAATGAAAGAACTGGTGACACGTGAATTTTTTATCGCGAAGTTGGACGACCAATTGAAAAAAATCGTTGCTAATTGCGTACCGTGTATTTTGGCTGATAGGAAAAGAATTAAAGAAGGCCATTTACACGCAATTCCCAAAGGAACACAACACCTTTGCTTAGGATATATATCATATCGACCAGTTGGGTCCGATGACGCTTACCGGGAAGCAATATCGTTACATATTAACTATAGTGGACAGTTTTACGAAATTCGTGTGGTTATTTCCAGTGAAGACGACGGGAACCAGTGATGTTCTACAAAAACTTACGTTACAAAAATCTGTTTTCGGGAATCCACGCCGGATTATTACAGATCGCGGTCCGTGTTTCACAACGTCGGCATTCGCGGAATACTGCCGAAACCAAGAAATCGATCACGTGTTAACGACAACCGGTGTCCCGCGCGGTAACGGTCAGGTCGAGAGGGTCCATCAGATGGTAATTTCTTGTTTAACAAATCCATATTCCAGCACATTGGTACAAGCACGTTGAGAAGATACAGCGATACCTGAACAACACCTACAATAGAGAGATACAATTAAGGGCTCATATAACTCTGAACGCCCTGAAAATCGAGTAAATTTGAAAAATTATTATGAAGATTATATGGTTGGAAAAAAATTTAATTGTCGAGTTCACATTTCTAGAAGTTGAATATATACAACTATAGAAAGAAAAAAAAGGTTTTACTTTATTATTTTAATAATTAAGTATTGTGATTGATTTTTTTAAAAAAAAAATTTGCTACCCTCAAAATTTTTATTTTCACGTTTCATAACTAGTAGACGCGAAAAAGGCAATAAAAATGTTCAGTCCGTCTGTCCGCCGTACGACGTACGGCGTCCGCCGTACGCAAGATCGTTTGGAGGCTCGTAGCTGCCAAACGCTTTGAGATATTAAATTGAAATTTTTTTAACGAATAGACGGGGTAGGCGCCTTGAAGTGACCAAATTTTTAGGGGTGGGGGTGTGAGGGGGTAGGAGGGGGAAGTGTTTTAGACCGAAAATTTTGGTTTCCAGATCTCAGTAACCCCTTATGTTAGGAAGCTGAAACTTGGAATTTCCATAGAGCTCTGATAGTAGACCCATTTGCAGCAAAATTGTCAATATTGATCAAGGGGTGTGGGAGTGGGGGGAAATGTAATGCGTCCGAAACCCAAAAATGGCGAGATAGACACATTCTAAAATCCATATCTCCTAAACCGTTAATGGCACACTATTCAAACTTAACAAATATTTGTAGTTATACTAGGAGAACAGAATGGAGAAAAATTTTGGGTGGGGGAAGTTGTGTATGGGGGTGGGGGGTGAAAAACTTAAGATTACGATATCTCATGAACCAATTGCTCTAGAAAAAAAAAATTTGGTTTGGGTGTAAAGGTTGACAAAAAAAGATTGATCAAAGTAAAATTTTTTAAGTGGGAGGTGGAGCATAGAAGTGGAGGGGATGAGAATTTTTCAAATAAACACATTTCATATCTCAAGAACAGTGTGAGATAGATGCTTAGAATTTTTACCAGAAGTAGCGCTAATTAAACCCTAGTAGGAAAAAAAGTTTTGGGGTTGAGGGTGAAGACGGGGAGGGTGGGGGAGGGTGAAAAGGAAAAAGTTCCGATGCTTATATCTTGAGAACCTGTAATGATATAAGCCTTAAACTTGGTATTTAGATAGAGCTATAGTAGCGGAATGTTGGAAAAATATTTTTTTTTAGGGGTAGAATGCTACGGGGGTAGGGGGTGTTTTTCCTAACTATTAAACGGTTTATGCTAGAAAGTTGAAACTCGGTGTGTATATGTAAATCAACTAGAAAAGTAATGGTGATAAAAAAAAATTTGAATATTCATTGGCGTTTAGAAAGGGGGGCAAAAAAAATTATTTGTAAGTATAATAGATATAAAATTTATATATTTTCACGATTTTCGTCATATCTACTAGGTCTTTCCAAACATTGAATTTAATATTATTCTACGCATTCTTCGTATGAATACCTAGAATGTGTTTTCACGGTTTTTTGAAATTCGACCCCTAAGGGTAGTGTGGTACAAGTGAAGGTGTTTTTCCTATATATGGGACGGCTTAAGCTACAATGTTGAAACTCGGTGTGTATATGTAAATCAACTAGAAAGGTAATTGTGATAAAAAAAAATTTGAATATTTATTGGCATTTAGAAGGGGGGGGGGGCAAAAAAAAATATTTGTAAATATAATAAATATAAAATGCAAATATTTTCACGATTTTCGTCATATCTACTAGGTCTTTCCAAATATTGAATTCATTTTTATTCTACGGATTCTTCGTATGAATACCTAGAAAGTGTTTTCAAGGTTCTTTGAAATTCGACCCCTAAGGGTAGTGTGGTACAAGTGAAGGTGTTTTTCCTATGTATGGAACGGCTTAAGCTACAATGTTGAAACTCGGTGTGTATATGTAAATCAACTAGAAAAGTAATAGTGATAAAAAAAATTTGAATATTCATTGGCGTTCAGAAGGGGGGGGGGGGGCAAAAAAATATATTTGGAAATATAATAAATATAAAATGCATATATTTTCACGATTTTCGTCATATCTACTAGGTCTTTCCAAATATTGAATTCATTTTTATTCTACGGATTCTTCGTATGAATACCTAGAAAGCGTTTTCAAGGTTTTTTGAAATTCGACCCCTAAGGGTAGTGTGGTACAAGTGGTAGGTGTTTTTCCTATATATAGAACGGCTTAAACTACAATGTTGAAACTCGGTGTGTATATCTAAATCAACTAAAAAAATAATTTTGAATAAAAAAAACGAATATCTATTGGCGTTCAGAAGGGGGGCAAAAAAAATTATCTGTGAAAATAGAATGCATATTTTCCCACGATTTTCGACATATCTACTACCTCGTCCCAAATAATGAATTTAATTTTATTCTATGTATTCTCCATATGAATACCAAGACAGTGTTTTCAAGATTTTCTGAAAATTGACCCCTAAGGGGGTGTAAAGTGATTGTGTACTTTTTCATAAACTATTCCATATCTCTCAGATCCAATCAGATTTTCACTTCCATGATCTTGTTCTTTTTGATAGGTTTTCAGTCACATAGTAGCCTACACCGCATTTCAGAATTGAACGCGTTCCTTACTTCTGCCGGAAAAATAATAAAGTTACGCCCAGATTGTTGGCAGATTTTTTTGTTTTTACTTCATTATTTTAATAATTAAGTATTGTGATTGATTTTTTAAAAAAAAAAATTTGCTACCCTCAAAATTTTTATTTTCACGTTTCATAACTAGTAGACGCGAAAAAAGCAATAAAAATTTTCAGTCCGTCTGTCCGCCGTACGCAAGATCGTTTGGAGGCTCGTAGCTGTCAAACGCTTTGAGATATTAAATTGAAATTTTTTTAACGAATAGACGGGGTAGGCGCCTTGAAGTGACCAAATTTCTAGGGGTGGGGGTGTGAGGGGGAAGGAGGGGGAAGTGTTTTAGACCGAAAATTTTGGTTTCCAGATCTCAGTAACCCCTAATGTTAGGAAGCTGAAACTTGGAATTTCTATAGAGCTCTGATAGTAGACCCATTTGCAGAAAAATTGTCAATATTGATCAAGGGGTGTGGGAGTGGGGGGAAATGTAATGCGTCCGAAACCCAAAATAGGCGAGATAGACACATTCTAAAATCCATATCTCCTAAACCGTTAATGGCACACTATTCAAACTTAACAAATATTTGTAGTTATACTAGGAGAACAGAATGAAGAAAAATTTTGGGTGGGGGAAGTTGTGTATGGGGGTGGGGGGTGAAACACTTAAGATTACGATATCTCATGAACCAATTGCTCTAGAAAAATAAAATTTGGTTTGGGTATAAAGGTTGACAAATAAAGATTGATCAAAGTAAAATTTTTTAAGTGGGAGGTCGAGCATAGAAGTGGAGGGGATGAGAATTTTTCAAATCAAACACATTTCATATCTCAAGAAAGTTTAAGATAGATGCTTAGAATTTTTACCAGAAGTAGCGCTAATTAAACCCTAGTAGGGAAAAAAGTTTTGGGGTTGAGGGTGTAGAGGGGGAGGGTGGGGGAGGGTGAAAAGGAAAAAGTTCCGATGCTTATATCTTGAGAACCTGTAATGATATAAGCCTTAAACTTGGTATTTAGATAGAGCTATAGTAGCGAAAAGTTGGAAAAATATAATTTTTTTTTGGGGTAGTATGCTACGGGGGTAGGGGGTGTTTTTCCTAACTATTAAACGGTTCATGCTAGAAAATTGAAACTCGGTGTGTATATGTAAATCACATAGAAAAGTAATTGTGACAAAAAAAATTTGAATATTCATTGGTGTTTAGAAAGGGGGGCAAAAAAAATTATTTGTATATATAATAAATATAAAATGCATATATTTTCACGATTTTCGTCATATCTACTAGTTCTTTCCAAATATTGAATTTATTTTTATTCTACGGATTCTTCGTGTGAATACCTAGAAAGTGTTTTCAAAGTTTTTTGAAATTCGACCCCTAAGGGTAGTGTGATACAAGTGGGAGGTGTTTTTCCTATATATAGAACGGCTTAAGCTACAATGTTGAAACTCGGTGTGTATATCTAAATCAACTAGAAAAATAATTTTGAATAAAAAAAACGAGTATCTATTGGCGTTCAGAAGGGGGGCAAAAAAAATTATCTGTGAAAATAGAATGCATATTTTCCCACGATTTTCGACATATCTACTACCTCGTCCCAAATAATGAATTTAATTTTATTCTATGTATTCTCCATATGAATACCAAGAAAGTGTTTTCAAGATTTTCTGAAAATTTACCCCTAGGTGTAAAGTGATTGTGTACTTTTTCATAAATTATTCCATATCTCTCAGATCCAATCAGATTTCCACTTCCACGATCTTGTTCTTTTTGATAGGTTTTCAGTCACATAGTAGCCTACACCGCATTTCAGAATTGAACGCGTTCCTAACTTCTGCCGGAAAAATAATAAAGTTACGCCCAGATTGTTGGCAGATTTTTTAATATTAACATTGTTTTTTACTGGTATAAATGGACTACTTATGAAAACCATGGCGCCTGCTGGTCGGCATCATAACTTCACTAAAAATAATTCAATTTGCAAAATTGAAAAAGAATCTTGTTAAAGTAGTAGTTATAGTCTGTCGGAGGGAATTTTTTTTTTCAACAATAAGTAGTTACAGTATTTCAAACCTTAGTAACCAGTTTTTTTAAGAAAAATTTGCGTTTAATTTATAAAAAAAGTTCCAAGCAAAAAATTAAAAAAAAATCTTGATAGATTATAGAGAAAACAGTTATCAAAATTTAAAAAAAAAAAAGTTGAAAAATATTGAAAACTGACTGAGTTATCGTGCCGACCATGTCTTAAAACATAGTTTCGAGAAAAATGCGTTTCAAGTTTTTGATAGGTAAAACGTTTACTAACGGCTAGTCTCTCATTCTAGCCTCGTACTGTACGCTTTCTTGTTTTTTTATCTTCGTGTTTTTCACAGATGGTCCTCTGAATGACCTTCTTTTCTATGATACTCGGCTTTCGTGAAAAAATATATGCTAAACGATGCTGTTAAGAGTGGCGCGGCAAATAGCCAGGAAGTCGCTTTAAACCGATGTATAGTCACATTTAGTGCTATAACTTTGTAATGGAGTGGAATTTTCTAAATTCATTTTTTTTTTATAATTCTTGAAAGTATAAGATATAAAAATTTGTAAGAAAAAAAAAACCGATTTTCAAAGTGATATGAGCCCTTAACTCCATTCGAACTTTTTTTTGGGACTATTTAAAATGAGGAATCCAGAGGATGTCAGGATTTCCGAAATTATACAAGACGAAACCATTAGTTGGTTCGATTTACACAAAGATGAACTACGAACATCGGCAGCGAAGTCTATCCAACAAATGCAAACCGAAAACAAGCGAAATTACAACTTACGACGCAGACAAGGTATAACGTTGGAGACATTGTGGCCATACAACGTACACAATTTGGTCCATGTCTCAAAATAGCTCCAAAGTTTTTGGGACCGTACACGTCGAGAAGGTTGGTGATTGTGAAGTTGATCTGTTCCAAACAACAGATCAACCAGCAGCGACCATATGAAGTACTATTGTCACGACGGAATCGACGAAGATGAAGACGACGAAGAAGCAAACAACGTAGAACATAATGGCGAAGAAACTAACGACGAAGAAGCAAACAACGAAGAACTCAACGAGGAATAACATAACGACGAAGGAGAAAAATCAAACAACGAAGAAACTAACGACGACAAATCAAACAACGAAGAGTAAAATAACGACTAAACCAGCGATTAAGAAACTAACTACGATGAAAGGTTTCTACTAGTCATCGATACGCCGAGGACGGCTACATTATCAGGACGGCCGAATTGTGGAATTGTTAGCAGATTCATAGTATAATAGTTCACCTATTACTTATCATTGTAGACAATATACATATCACAACAATGTAACGTAACTAACTTCAAAGCCTTAAATTGTAAGCAAACTATTTCCGGTAAAAATGGCTATAAATGGAACTGAGACGAGAGGGCCGCTCTCTCTTCTTGGCCAACGACGAACGACGACTCGTATATTGTTATATTTTTCATTATACCTATTTTCATATACTTACATTTTTATGTTATGTTTCTATTTCTTAAACGGAAGGTTTTTTAATTATCAATGGACCCACAAGTCCCACATATATTCTACCTACCATACAAATTTTAGAACTAGGATAGACGCAACATTTTTTTTCATGTCAATCGCAAAGTCAAAAACGAAGCTTACAAACAATACTACCGGTACGAGTCAAACAAGAAATATAAGCGAAATGCTAACACAATTTACAGATGGATACAGCAAAAGTTTAATAATGACAAATTTATAAAATTGAACGAAAATTTCAATAAAAATGACATAAGAGCAGCATAAAGAATTGTAAAAAAATTACAAGTCGCAAACCATTCTCTGCCAACGCAGGCAACATAAGCAGCAACCCGGGCGACATCAATTGAAGATGAGCGCAATACAACGAACACCTTCTCAACTCGACTACAACCGCACACGATGACATTTACTCAGAGCATGAGCAAATAACTGCATTAAACTGAACTTTTTTTTGATTGTTGATTTTACCATACAAAGTAACCCGTGTAAAACGGAAAATACCTTAAGACGGACACAGACAGATTTTGTGTCATTTTAATGGTAGTAAACCCACATAAAACGGAAAAATCATATAATTTTTTGTTTATTATATATTTTAACATTATATTTTACTTTACTTTAACTATTTTATATCCAGTTTTTTTGCTGGGAAAATCATATTAAACAGCGAATTTAATTTTCAAATATAAAAATTGTTTTTTTTGCATCCTAATACAACTAGCATTTTACAACTAATGAACCAAGGAATAATTCAAAATTTTAAAGTAAAATATAGAAAACTTTTGTTAACTAAACTGGTTGCTTCAATTAGTGGGTGCAATTACGTCACAGAACTATTCTTGATGCCTTATATTGGACCGAAAGTGCTGTTTCTTCAATTTCATGCGTCGCTAGTAGCTTTAGAAAATCTGGTTTTCCAATAGATGTTGATCGGAAGATAATCGCAATTCTAGCGAGCATTTACCTTTGCTTTTATAAATGAACATAGAAAATATTTCGGCTTCAGATTATTTAAATATATGTATGTAGATAGTGAAGCAACGACAGAGGACGAAGTAGCGTGACATCAAATTCTAAACGGTGAGGCATAAGAAGATTACTACGAGTTAATAGATGAGAGTATCTACATATATAAAAGAGGATGTGTGTATGTATGTATGTTCCCTACGAACTGCTAAACCGCTTAACCGATTTTGATGAAATTTTCAGGGAACGTGTAGAGTAGTGAAAAACAAAAGTTTTTTTTTAACATTTTTCAAATTTTTTCACGATTTTAGTACCCTGGTGCTCTAATGGTTTGTTTGCGCTTTCCAATACTATTCATCCGATTACGATGTAACTTCGCTGATATATAGAGCACACGCCCGCGAAGGTTTCATGCGTTAACAAAATAATTTTACAATTGGTGGTACGAGAGTTATTTCACCATTTAAGAGTATTTCATTTAGCGGCAGTTCGTTCGTTTTCGGTGCATTAGTTATTCATTCCTACTATTACTAAATGGTAAATTTGGGCGATGGATGGTGGATAGAGGATAGTGGCTGGAAGATGAAGAATGCTGGATAGAGGATGAAGGTTGGTGGATGGTGGATGGTAGATGGTAGATGAAGGATGGTGGATAGAGGATGGTTGGTGGTGGATGAAAGATGAAGGATGGGGGATGGTGGGTGGAGGATGGTAAATAAAGGACGGAGGATAGAAGATTGAGGATGGTGGATGGTGGATAGAGGATGGTGGATAGAGGATGTGGGATGGTAGATATAGGATGGTAGATGATGGATAGAGGATGATGATAGAGGATGGATGGATGGAGGATGGTGGATAGAGGATGGAGGATGAAAAATGGAGGATGGTGGATGGTTCATAGATGATGGTGGATAGGGGATGGAGATGGTGGGTATAGGATAGTAGAAGATGAGTAGAGGATGATGGATGGATGATGGATGGATGATGGATGGATGATGGATGGATGATGGATGGATGATGGATGGATGATGGATGGATGATGGATGGATGATGGATGGATGATGGATGGATGATGGATGGATGATGGATGGATGATGGATGGATGATGGATGGATGATGGATGGATGATGGATGGATGATGGATGGATGATGGATGGATGATGGATGGATGATGGATGGATGATGGATGGATGATGGATGGATGATGGATGGATGATGGATGGATGATGGATGGATGATGGATGGATGATGGATGGATGATGGATGGAGGATGGATGGATGGTGGATGGAGAATGGAGGATTTTAGATAGTGGATGAAGATGAATGTTAGTGGATGGTGGATGTTGGATAGGAGATGGTGAATGGTGGATGGAAGATGGAGGATGGAGAATGATGAATGGTGGATGGAGGATGGTTGACAGAGGATGGTGGAAAGGGGATGGTGGATGGTAGATGATGGATAGATGATAATGGATGAAGTATGGATGGATGAAGGTTGGAAGATGGTGGATAGAGAGGTGGAGGATGGTAGATGATGGATGGTGGATGGGGAATGGATTAAGGATGGTGGATAGAGGATGGAGGATTGAAGATGGAGGATAAAGGATGGTGGATAAAAGATGGAGGATGAAAGATGGAAGATGGAAGATGGGGGATGGAAGATGGAGGATGTAGGATAGAGGATGGTGGATCGAAGATGGAGGATGGTGGATGGAGGATAACGGATAGGGGGTGGGAGATGGAGGATGAAGGATGGAGGGTGGTGGATGGAAGATTGTGGATAGAGGATGGTGTAACGGAAGCAACGGGGGAAATCGGAGCATCGGGAGAAACAGGAGCAACGGGAGCAACGGGAGGAACAGGACCAATGGATCAACCGGAACGGAGAAACGGGATGAACGGGAAAGACGGGAGTAACAGGGGCGATAGAACAACGTGAGCGTAGCCGCGGTACGCGGCTTGTAACTGATAAACAAGCTATGGATGCGTCTGTAACCCTTAAAAAGTTTTTCAACCAAAGGGGAGATGAGAAGATGGTTGAAACCACCACAAATATCGAATCTAAAATACAATATATGTACATACTTATCAGTTTATTAATGTATACAAATGTATTTTATTTTTTGTTATATTTCTGTCTGAATTTTTATGCCAATTTTGTTATTTTATAATTAAAAGGTAAAGTCTAAAACCAAATATTTACATACATAAATTAAACATTAAGAATACAAATTTTTTATGAGCTCTGTGTAATACCCTAGATACACTGCTTGTATACAAATCATGATATCGTCAATATCACCAGTGTATCACCCAATAAAGCGCATATAGTACGTCAACGAGCTGATATTAACGTAGTATCAAAAGTCTTTCCTGGTTTACAAATACGATAATTCGAGCTTTTAACTTTTAAATGCCATCAGCGCCATCTGTTACTAAAATCAACTGAAATTTGAATGAATGACAGTTGCGGATTTTGATATTCTTCCAAAATTAAATTTTTTTGAGAGTTTTTGAACTTTTTTGTGTGGTGTAATGGTCCACTTTGTACATATCTTTATTAGCAATGAAAGTGCTTTTCGCCGGAACATCATAGGCACGAATATCTAGCAGTCGAAGCTACGATTGATAGACACTTGAACTTTTGTCTTTGCTAAATGTCAAAGTATAACATGTATAGGCTGTGTATCATGGGTACCTTGTATCGCATATCATGATTTCAATAACATGATTTTTATACAAGCAGTGTGTTCAGTAACTATCCAGTCACATAAATGGGACACTCTTAAATGCTATTCACTAAATAGATAACTCCAACTCGTTAAATAAAAAGCATATGAGCCGTTTATTTTGAAAGTGGTGCAAGTCCATTTTTCAAAAAAATTGAGATATTGATAACAATAGATAAAACTCTTTTTATCTGTAAGCAATTTATAGTCAAATTTTGAAAGTGGTGCAAGTCCACCTTAGGTTGAAACTATTTTTAGCCGAATATGTTATAGCATAATTAGCTCCGGTTGTTCTATTGTGAAACCGATGTGTTGATTTTACATCACATCTGAAAAGTATGATGTTTCTATCTATCTATCCTTGATATTGGTAATCGTTCATAAATAGCAACAAGTGGGTCATTACATCAAGAATCGCAAAAGTTTTGACCTCACCTTCGCCGATTCTTTCGAAAATTTGTAAACTTGAAGAATTATTGGATAAAAAATATGATTACAATTTTTTTTTCTATCTCTTTTTTTTTAGTTATAGTATGTTAAAGATTTAGCAAAAATGGTGTCCAACTCTTCTTTGAAAAGGCACTACCTTATCCTAAGCTTACAGTATCGAATGCATATTATAAGAGGCATATGTAAATCAAGTAAATATGTATGTTTGGGACGAAACTATAGCATCCTGAGGTTCACAAGAAGTTGGATCTTGCTGTTTGAAGCACTTACAGAATGTGACTCAAAAGCATATATTGGTGCAAATGTATTATATACTCATACTCATAGAATTTAATTTATCATAAGTAAATATGTATCGCAGAGTTCCGTTTCAGGCCTTAGCAGCGGACTTCATTATGGAAGAGCTTGGAGTTGCTTATTCTTTTACGCAAAGTGTAACCCGGTTAAAATTTGGATTGAATTCCAAACAATGTCAACCAAGTGACACAGAATTGACTATTTTCCCAAAGTGGAATATGCTATTCAATTTTTGTCAGTCAACACTTGTTTATGATATAAGTTAAGACCCATTTTACAAAGTAAACCACATGGAAATTGTTTTCTCTTAATAAAGAGTATTTTTCGCAAAAAATGGAGAACTTAAAACTTACGACGAAGTGAAGAAACGACGAAAGGTTATCACGAAACCATTTTAAAACTTTCAATCCTCTTTTACAAGCACATGATTTGGGGTCAGTTAGCAATACGTGTAGTGTTGAATAGTCCACAAAAAACATAAGTGAAAATTGAAAATCACATTCTAGCATGCACTACACTTCAGGAGGAGTGAATAAGTCTCAAACCCATCTTGTGGTGCAATGTTTCTGTTCTATGCCTCGCGAGAGGTCACACAATAATATCACATATTGTAACATAGTCATTATCAGATAGTATGTTTTAATTATTATTAAATTAAATGGCACAATGTGCTAAAATATTCAATGAATAAACTGGGTACTTACCGTTGAAGTTCCAGCTGGAGCTGCTACTATCGACAGTTGGCCAGATTTCATCGACGGTACAATTGGCATACTGTTGATTTGTTTCTGAAACATATCTGCCTTAGTACGTTTACTAATAAACTCATCGTCAATAGGATCTTTCTGACTGAACGCGAACTCCTCACAAGTAGTCATAATAATATACGGTCCGAATAAATCGCCCAAGCCAAACTTATGCGGCCCACGCTTACAAAATACACACATCCATGTCGTATCGGTTGTATCCGCATCATATTTTGTACTCAATGTGCTAACATGCAATCCACGAATTTTTTTCCGGTCTGAGTTCGTATGGTTATGGATCGATTTTTTCACTTTGTTTTGCTTCTCTACAATGTCTTCGGCTATCGGAGCATTTATAACATTTATCGTACCATTCAATTTAACTTGTACAAAAGGTCCTTTGTACTCAACTGTCGGTTCCTCTTTGATTTTTTCCTTAACCGTCATTTTCTCGGCTGATTTCGATGATTTACTTACGTGTGAGGACGACGATAATGTTTTTGAGGTTTTTATCGGTTTTTGATTTGATATTGACTTTTTACCAATTTTCCGCTTCTTTTTCGGTGGCGTCTGATCCGGTTTTATGGAATGTGGTCGCTTTTGTAAACTATTGAGAGTTTTTAACGAGTCATCTTCGTCAGCGACAGTTGATGTTGCGGATACACTCAAAGTCTTACTTTTATGTGGCGACGGTTGGCCGAGCCCAAGCTCAGATATCACTTCGGAAGTTATTGGATCGTCGATTGACGGCATTTCTATTGTCTGATCCACACATGGCGGTGGTTCCTCATCCACTATACCAGCAAACATTTCCTCGAGTTTGTTTTCAACCTGGAAGCATACATAAAAATACGTAGTTTGATAAAATACAATAATTTAAAATTACCTCTTCAAAACAATTTTCTTTCTCAATCTCTTTTTCATCATTTTTATGTACAGCTTCTTCTTTTTCAGGACCACTAGTTATTGGCATTTCTAAGATCTCAGTCAGATCATGAATTTTGCAATTATTATTTTGTTTTTCTATCTTTTCACTTTGTGCATTAGTATTTTCTTCCATGCTGCTCAATGTCGACTCGACGGTGATCGGTTCTTCGTTAGTGCTTGCTATCATAGCTGCTATCTTGTCAATTGTTTCAATATCATCTGAATCGGCTTTCCGTTTACATCGCTTACGTGGACTGTCCAAATCTGAATGCGAATTGTAACTATCGGAAATTTGTTCGGATTTCTCTAAGCCAGAACTTTCCTTTAAATTTGTTTTCGTATTATTGCGATCTATCGTAGCAGGTGAATTTGATTCATTTTTGTTTAATACGTCTATCGGCGGCTGGGTCTGCGATTGTGCTGAATCTGTTTCACTAGTAGCTTTCACAATATGATTCGCAAGACTTTTAGTATCACTCGATAAAATTAGTGTGTCTGAGTTATGAGGTTCTTCTGCAACAGTCGATTGGCTTTTATCGACTGATTTACTTTGGCATGCCGTTTCATTTGTCTTAATTTGATCTTTAGTTAATTTACTTTCTAATGCTGTAGGTATTTCAAATTTTTCTGTAATTGGATCTTGCTTCAATTGATCGCTACAAGCAATTGGTTGCAGCAGCACATGGTCCTTTTCTTTCTCATTGATACTTTCATCACTGTCATTTGATACGCGTGTTGTTTTATTGGGCTTACGTTTTCGTCTACTTTTGCTTGCGATCGAATCCACTGAATCTTCATTCGATGTTACGTTCGTCGGAGAAGGAAGTGCTAAGGATAAAGGCGAACTTTCCGACAATATTGTTTCAGATGCAGACTTTTGAGTCAAATTAATGTTATTTCCCGATTTTATAACGTGATTTTTAACTATGTCAGTTGGCGCATCCGTGCTAGGCAAAAGCGGTAAAGGGCTTCGAGAACGTGGTGATACTGGGGTACTATTCTGTATGGATGGAGGCCTTGATGGTGATACTGGAAATAGTAACGAATACTTTTTAAATTGAATAAGATTTCAAATTTACAAAACTTACGTCTTTTTGGGGAAGTGGGAACTACATGACACTTCGCTATGCTATACGAACTCTCTTTAACAAGTTCAACAGGCACATTCGACCCCGAGGTCATCTAAAAAAGAGAAAACTAGATTCAAGAAATTTGAAGCTAAGAAAATTTATTTAATTTTACCTCTATGGTATCTCTTGCTGTCATCTTAGAAATTTCGTTGTTGATTTGTCTTGCATCTCGTGTAAAAATACCCCCGGTAGATGATGGAATTTCACCGTTATTTCCGTTATAACTACCTTGAAACTTGTCTCTGACACTGCCAGTTGATTGTATCACACCCGGACCTGGTGCTATACTAGAGCTATATTGAATATATAAGATTCATAATATTAAAATTGATTGATTTAGATGATATTAATTGATACAAATAAAATAACCTAAACGGTGTACCTATTTGTATTGTTTGGTGTTAAGCTACGAGGAATTTGGTGTTTGTTGTGCGGACCAAAATCGGTTGGAGATGAAGTTAAATTTCGTGGCGATGGTGTTGTACTATTTCTAGCTGATTGAATAGTTAAGTCTACTGAGCCGAAAGGTGGAGGTCCTCTAACAAATGACGGTAATAATGGATTAAGTTCAAGCTGTTTCGCGAAAATATAGAACAAATTTGAATTAAAACCAATTCGGATTTTGAGTATTTCATATTCTTTACATTTTTATGACTGGCTGAAAGAAAACTATAAAATGCTTCAGGTGGTGTGGGTTGTGTAGGTGTATGCCATGTAAGTGGCGATCTTACTAGGGGTCTTTCATTGGACATATGTGCTAATTGAGGTTGCCTTGGAATGTACGACGGAATCTGAAACCAGTTTAAAGATATTAAAACAGTAACTTTTACTGTTTTCTAACTGATGTTACTTGTAACGGGTTCCATGATGAGTTCGGTTGACTAAGATGTCCGTGCGGATTATGACCTGACATTTTTTTATTATTTTCGTGAAAGGTCTTACCCGGATGACGTACTACTGATTTTTTTTTTATTGATTGTCAATTGTTAGAATTTCACATTTCGTTGGCAAATTTATTGTTGTTGGTGTTCTTAAGATGCAATCTAAAAGGAAAAATATTAAAATATTATTTTAAATAGAAAATGGATCAAAGAAACATTTATCTCTAGTACTTGCAAATAGACAGCAGTTGCCCCCCCCCCTCCAATTACTGACTGACTTGATTAGAGTCTCCTCTCAATATTCAGCATAACATTGTTGGAACAGGTAGCTCTTTCCTTTTTTTAATAATACAGTGCAACCCGCTTATAAAGTGCACTTTTATAACGTAGCTTTTTTCAATCCCCATTCCTAAATTTGAAAGGATCTTATGTTGGTTATAACGTACTATCGGTTATAACGTTCTAATTTTGTGGTCCGCTCAAGGTACGTTATAACCATATTGCACTGTATATATTTTCTCTAATAGTACATGTTTCTTTCCTTTTATAAAAGAGTTGGAGTTTGCGAAAAACACAACTAAAGAATAAAAGGCAACTATAAAGAATAGTCGAATAATGGAATTCGAGAAAAATGTCGCGATTAACGATGAAAAATTAACATTCCTTTTGCTTATTTTCTTTGGTTTTGGGCTCGAACCAATCTGTGTTAGAATTTGAGTTTAATCGCGTCGCAGACTATAAGTCCCGATCACAATGCTCTCGTTCCGTTCCATTCCGTTCCGTTCCGTCACGACAAGTGAGGTTATGTGATCCGTAAAAGTTGAATTTTGGTCAACTCGTCCATTCCGTTCCGTTACGACGATAGAGCTAGTTGAGACGACATGCCACCGGTTTTGTATAAAGCGCTTTGAAGCCAAAAGCACGGTGAAAAGTGAGACAAAACAGGTTCGATACATCAAATTGTTGTTGTTTTAGCGTGTGAGTGAGTGAGACAAAACAGGAGCCTTATGTCATTTTGTTGTTGTTTTGCGTGCAAGTGAATGCGGCGACATCCGTTTGTCATCTCCAGTATACATATATATCCCTTTGTTTACGACCATTGAGTGCATTTACATGGCCAGCCCATAAGGTCTACTTTGACAGCTGAAGGGAACGGGAGCATTGTGATCGGGGCTTAACTCAAAATTGTGGCGTTAAATCTTTTATTGCATCCAAGACTTTGCACCGAAAAATAGTAAAGTTGCGTCCAGGCAGCTGTTACCTGTATTTTTTAAAATCCGGACTCCGAAGTTGAATTTTAATTTATCATACAATTAATAACAAATTTAGTTCTGAGTATGTTTCTAAAGAAACAAATTTGTTTTTTCTTGTCAAAACATGTATGTATATAAATACATTATACAATTAATCTATCTATCTATACAGTATTGTGCAAATTACTGTGAACATTACTTAAAAGTGAGTATTTTGGCTATGGCGACACTGTTATATCCATTCTGGCGGTTGTTTTGGTGGTAAATTATTTGACCATATGTATCATTGTTAGGTATCATTTAATTTGCTTTAAGAAAAAGAGAGAAGATTAGTGATACTCCAATGACACAGAGAAGCATTGCTTTGGAATGCTGTAAACAAATCATTAAAGCAGAAGAGAGAGACGGGATCTGTTGGAAGTGCAGCGAAGAGGGAAATGTGAAAGAAAAAGAAGACCACTCCGCGAAACTGAAAATTGCATTCAAGAAAAACAAGCCACAACCTTCAGCAAAATTTAGAGCGGGTTGGGGTGAAAATCTATGACTCTACAGTACGGAGAAGACTCATGGAAGGCGGAAGAAAAGCCATGAGGCCACAGAAAATACAATCCTTGACTGCTCCTATGATGAAAAAGAGGCTGATTTGGGCCAAAAAAATATGCCGGCTGCAAAGAGGAGTGAACCATCTTCTACCAACACTATTATCCATATTTAGAGCAAGCCACGCATGGGGCCACATACCCATATCCTGGCGTAACGTTGAGGTGATATACACTACAAAAACAGGGTGCCGTCCGAGCAATAATCCTAAGGGCCGGTTTCACAGTACGAACTTAAGTCTTGGCTCAGTTGAACCTCAGCCAGTTACTTAAGCTTCAGCTCAAGACAATACTGTTTCACACTGCTTAATGAATTGTGGAGGCCACTGTTTTGAAGAGTTATGTCAAAATGCTATTAAAATTTTTAAAAATACCGTTAAAAACTAGAAAGCGATTACATTTTAAATTGATTCAACATTTCATGGCTTTTGAGGTGAACATTCTCGTCAGTCTTGTATTGAAATATAAATTTAAAATTGAATAAAAATCCCAACAGGAAAATTACACTTGCCATTTGACACTTCGCCTGCTTAAAATCCGAACTCAAACTTAAGCTCTCGTATCCACTGGCTTAAGTTGAGTTTCGAGTTGAACTCTACTCAAGCCTTAAAACATTACTGTGAAGCAGTGATTCCATTTGAGCAAAGGCTTAAGTTGAAATTGAAACTTAAGCTCGCACTGTGAAACCGGCCCTTAGTCGTATCGTCCTATCAGCTTAACGTTACTTCTCTTCAAATCTATGGAAAATATTATTGATAGGCATATCAGAGATGGGGTTTTGAAATCTCGACCCTTACACTCCAATCAATATGCATATCGACCAGGGAAGTCTACAACCTACACCTTACAAAACCTAGCCACAAAAATCTGCCAACAATCTGGGCGCAACTTTACTATTTTCCGGCAGAAGTTCGGAACGCATTCAATTCTGAGATGCGGTGTAGGTTACTATGTGACTGAAAACCTAACAAAAAGTTCGGGAAGCGGTTAGAATAACATATGAATTACATAATTGGGTCATATTCCGGGAAGGAAAACACTTACAAATAGGTGAATTTTAAACAAGCCCGTGTGAGTGAAAACACTATTCGATATCTGATCAGATCTGAAAGACATGGCAAAATTCATGAAAAAGTATACAACCACTTCACACCCACTTTACGGGTCGAACTACAAAAAATCTTGAAAACACATTCTAGATATTGAAGATATATGAAGAATCCGTAGAATAAAAAAGAGTTCGATATTTGGGAAGACCTAGTAGATATGACGAAAATCGTGCAAATATATGCATACAATTTTCACTGATAGTTTTTTTTTGCCCCTCTTTTGAACGCCAATGGATATTCGATATTTCTTTTTAATTCAAATTACTTTTCTATTTAGTTTATTTAAATATACACACCGAGTTTCAACTTTCTGATAGGAAAAACACCCCCCCACCCTCGTACCGTACTACCCTTAAAATAAATTATATTTTTCAACATGCCACTACTATAGCCCTATCTAAATACCAAGTTTCAGCTTCCTATCATTATAGGTTCTAAAGATATACACATTAAAACTTTTTCCTTTTCACCCTCCCTCACCCTCACCCCCTACACCCACACCTCCAAATTTTCTCTGCTAAGGTTCTATTGGGCCTACTTCTGATAAAAATTTGAAGTATCTATCTTACACTGTTCTTGAGATATGAAACGTGTTTTTTTTTTAAAAATTCTTATTCCCATTTCTATGCCCCACCGCCCCCTTAAAAATTTTTAGATTGAGCAATCTTTATTTGTCGACCTTTATACTCAAACCTAATTTTATTTTTCGAGAGCAACTGGTTCGTGAGATATCGTAATCTAAAGTTTTTCACCCCCCACTCCCGTACGCTACCACCCCCACCCAAATATTTATTTTCAATCTTTTCTCCTAATATAGCTACAGATATTTGTTAAGTTTTAATTTCGTGCCATCAACGGTTTAGGAGATATGAATTTTAGAATGTGTCGATCTCAGCATTTTTGCGTTTCGGATGCATTGTTTCCTCCCCACTCCCACACCCCTTCTCCTATATTAGCAATTTTTTTTGCATGCTAGAACGCAGGAAAATAACTTCGAGACTAGCCAACTCATCAGTCACTGTCACAGCTGGAAGAAAACAAAGCAGAAAACTGTTCAGCTTAAGCGGACTAAACTACAGAGACTGGCGTGTAACTGGGGCGATGCGCACCACTCCCACAGCTGCCTTAGAGGTGCTTCTCAACCTAGCACTTCGACACTTAGAAATACAAAAAGAAGCTAGGTTCACCACATACAAACTTTTGAGCTCGGAGGACGAGTCAGAGCTCAAAACAGCTTGCCCAACTCTTAACCGCAGAACTCAACAAGGACCCTAGTGTTGCTTAAACATCGATAGTTTCGGATTTCGATAATATCGATAATTTTTCACTAAACCATCGATATTATCGATACTATCGAAAGTGTAGTAGAGTGTTCCTTAACCATAGATTGCGTAGATCTTCAACATTAAGGTCATTTTATTTGAAACAATACGAAAATACTAAAGGCATGAATAACACAAAAATTATTGCAAGGATATTAATACAGTACAACCCGCTTATAAAGCGCACTTTTATAACGTACTTTCTGTTATAAAGTACTTTTTTTCAATCCCCGCGCACAAATGTGAAAAGTTCTTGTATTTTTGTACGGATATAACGTACCCGTACATATGGGTTATAACGTACCCTTTTTATTAGTATTTTTTGTAAATTGCGACAGCCTCCTCTTTTAAAATAAACCCTATTCCATTATCCTAGGATAACAATTACAAGAGATATGAATTTTCAAAGAGGATTCGGACGAAAACTTTGCGAAAACTTACTAGCATAGGTACATAACCATGGAGCTATATATAACGGAAATGGCAACACTCCGTTTCTGTATAAAGCACTGTGAAGCATTTTGAAGTTTTAGCGACTGTTTTTGTATGGAGCGTTTCATGCCCGGTGGCAGTGAAATGCAAATATTAGCCTAGTATTTAAAGGTTGGGCTTTTTTTCTTTTCAATACCGGGGTTCAACATATATGGAAGTAAGATGCTGATAGTAGCATAGTGAATATCGCCGGTCCTTTGCGAGAAAACCTCCGGCTTCAAAACAGTCGCTGCACGCCATCTCCATTCTACATATAGCTCTATGTACATAACTAACAAAAAAAATCTGCCAACAGTCTGGGCGCAACTTTATTATTTTTCAGGCAGAAGTTCAGAACGCGTTCAATTCGGGGATGCGGTGTATGTTACTATGTGACTGAAAACCTGACAAAAAGTTCGGGAAGCGGTTAAAAAAGGGTGTAACATATGAATTCAATAATTAGGTCATATTCCGGGATGCGGTCTAGAGGTTGAAAAAAACAAAACTTAAAAATAGGTGATTATTAAACAAGCCTGGGGAAGTGAAAAGATATTCGATATCTGATCAGACCTGAGAAACATGGTGGAATTCATGAAAAAGTATACAACCAGTTTACACTCTCTTAGGGGTCGAATTTCAAAAAATTTTGAAAACGCATTCCCGGTATTCATATGAAGAATCCGTAGAATAAAAATGTATTCAATATTTCGAAAGACCTAATAGATATGACGAAAATCGCGAATTTATTTTTCCACCATGTCACTACTATAGCTCTATCTAAATACCAGTTTCAGCTTCCTATCATTATAGATTCTTGAGATATAAGCATCGGAACTTTTTCCTTCTCACCCTTCCCCACCCTCACCCTCTACACCCACACCCCCAAACCTTTTTTCGCTACTAGGGTTCTATTAGGCCTACTTCTGGTAAAAATTTGAAGCATCCATCTTACATTGTTATTGAGATATGAAACGTGTTATTATTGAAAAATTCTTATCCCCTCCACTGACGTACTCCCCCGCCCCTTCAAAGATTTTACTTTCAGCAATCTTAATTTATCAAGCTTTATATCCAAACCGAATTTTGTTTTTCTGGTGCCACTGGCTTGGGAGATATCGTAATGTTAAGTATTTCAACCCCCACCCCCGTACGCCACTACCCCCACCCAAAAATTTTGTTTCAATCTACTCTCCTAGTATAACTACAGATATTTGTAAAGTTCTAATTGCTTGCTATTAACGGTTTAGCAGATATGGATTTTAGAATGTGTCGATCTCGAATTTTTTGCGTTTCGGACGCATTGTTTCCCCTCTACTCCCACACCCCTTCACCCATATCATCAATTTTTTTGCAAATGGGTCCACTATCAAAGCTTTCTAGAAATTTCAAGTTTTAGTCTCCTAACATAAGCGGTTGCTGAGATCTAGAAACCAAAATTTTTCGTCTAAAACGCTTCCCCCACCTTCCCCCTCACACCCCCCACCCTGAAAATAATGTCAATTCAAGGGGTCTACCCAGTCTATTCCTAGAAAAATTTTAATTTAATAGCTCCACTGGTTTCAGAGCTACGAGCCTTCAAAGGATTTTGGCGTACGGCGGACAGACGGAGTGAAAATTTTTATTGCTTTTTTCGTGTCTACTATGTAGGCATGACATGTACACAAAAAAATTTTGAGGGCAGCAAATTTTTTTTTTTTTTGAAAATCAATAACAATACTGTATTATAAATAATAAAGTAAAATTAGATAGAAACAAAAAATTGAAATTATATTTTTTTTTACTAATTTTTCACGTATACAAAAATTTCCAAAAGAAGAGAAGATAAGGAACAAAATTTGGCGGAAATTTTTTGGCGATTTTTGATGGAATGATCCATATCCAATGGAGAATCCTTTTCAATTTTGCTGAATGTCTTCATTTTATCTGAGTTAGAAGTCTACAATTTTGTATTATGAACTTATGGACTCTATTTCGTAATAAAGAAATTATTCTTATAAATGGAAACAACTTTTTTTCATATGTGGGTTATAACGTACTATCCGTTATAACGTTCTACATATTGTGGTACCCACGAGGTACGTTATAACCGGGTTGCACTGTAGTTATATTAAGGTTAAGGTTGTCTTTAAGTCTTTCGCGTTTCGCGGTCATTATGTTATCAGCTTTGGAAAATATTCTTTACGTCGGAACTGACGTAGCTGGAATAAATATTATAAATATTTCTTTGAGAATTCTCGGAACATATTTGTGGATTTTACCCAGCATTCCAAAATCACAGTGTTTGCCGGTTGGTGGCTTTTTAATATAATATTATTACGTCAATCATAGAATCAGTTAGTGCAGTCGATACCGAGCGGCATGAAAAGGAATTCATCTAATTTGCTTTGTTCAGGACATAGGCTGTGGAACTTCTGCGTTGGTTTGCCTGGATCCAATAAAAGACACGTATTATTCATTCTAGAACCCTTGGTACGTCGAATCGACTAATACCCGCACTCAAACTGTCATCGCTCCCCTCACATGTTTGGCTGGCTAGCAGTGCTTCAAACATCTAGTGTCCCTTGAAGAAAAAAATTTCTTGTAAAAAATGTTAATCTGCTATCTGCCCAAATTGAGTTATGTTTTTCTTTGCAAAAGTAAATATTTCATTATTTTTTCTTACTGTAGATAATTTAGATACTTTTATAAGGAAATTGGTTTTGTTCACTTATTTATAATTTATTTGATTTTAAAAACTTTGAAACATATTTCTATTGTAATTTTTGAAAATAAATAAAGTTGTTCTGATAAAAGAAATCCACTCGGTACAGGTAATGCCGTTTATCATCTTTATACCAATTACTTTATCGATAGTTTTTAAATCCTATCGATTGGTACGATAGTACAAAACTATCGATAGTATCGATAGACTATCGATGTTTAAGCAACACTACCCCATACTAGCGGACCTCTTTCTGATTCAATGGTACCGAAATTTAATTTCACAAGGTAATTCAAAGTTGTCTTACCTAAAAGGGAGGATTCGACCATAAAGAAAACCCACTCCTAAACCAGGATCCATAATCTAATACACAGACGGATCTAAAACAGTCAATGGTTCAATGATACCGAAATTTAATTTCACAAGGTCATTCATTGTTGTCCTACCTGAAAGGGAGGATTCGGCCACAAACAAACCCACTCCAAAACCAGGATCCATAATCTAATGCACAGACGGATCTAAAACAGATCTAGGTGTAGGAGCAGGAGTTTATGGAGTGCGCCCAAATGTTAAATTCTACGGTATAATGCACACAACATCCACTGTTTTTCAGGCGGAGACTCATGCTATTGAACTATGCATTAGAGAAAATATCAGACAATAGTGGCACTTCAGTCCGATAAAATATACTCCAAACTTGTTTGGAATTGCCTCAAATGCCTAATTGAACTCGGAAATAAGAACAGAGTTAACCTCATTTGGATTCCGGGTCACAGCGGCTATGAAAGTAACGAAATGGCCGACTCAATGGCAAGGAAAGGTTCAGAAACGGACTTCATGGAAACATACCTATTCTGTGGGATACCATTAAGCACAGCCAGAATGAACATACGAATGTGGAAACAATCGCAAAGTGCCATTCACTGGGACTTGGCACCGGGCAACAGGCACTCAAAGCCTTGTATGCCAAAGCATTCGGAAAAAAGAACATCTGACTATCTAAAACTAAGCAAATATCACACCCGAACCTTAGTGAGAGCTCTGACTGGGCATTGTCACATGGGGAAGCATCTCAATAGGATTGTTCTCTCTGAGACCAAAATTTGCAGAATATGCAATGACGAAGACGAAACACCAGAGCATACCCTCTGTGAATGTGAGGGTTTAACTCACAAAAGACTTCGTCACTTCGGTTAGGGTTTCATGGAACCATCGGAATTCCTGACCATTTCTCTTCGCAAAATACTAAGATTCATTGTGTTGCTGCGTCACATTTTAATTCATTACATAATTTATTTTACGTTATTGTTTATACTGTATTGGCATTTTATGTTTATGTTCTAGTCTTATGCGCTTGACATAATTCTTAGTTCATAAGCATAAAATGCAATTATTTCATTTCCGTAGAGTGTTATGTTGCCGCCGGAAATCGGAAGTTCCGTCCGGTGGTTGTGAATGCTTTCGATGCGCGAAGATCTGTCGGGCATCGGATGCATTCACAATTACCTGCACCGTTTAAACACTGGAACGACCGAACCCGGCTTGGCTGGGAAAAAGTTCCGCTACGGCGAGAGAAGTTCCCTTTTAATCAGCACGAAACACAAGTCGGAAATTTGTTATCGTACGCGAAGTGTTTAAAAATTCGGTGAAATATTCAAAATTAGTAAAATCCGTGCGCATTTTGAAATTCGCGACGCGCCGGCATGTTTCTGTAGGGAAGTAGGATCGGGCACTCAACGAAACTCCATTTTGGCAGGCAGCTCCAAAACCTGTCGTCACACACGCAAGTGGGGCAAAATGCGAATATCGACCATTTTGTGAAGTGACGAGGTGGTATCGATCGGCTCGGCGTGATCTTTGGTTTTAGCTTGCATCGCCCCTTGAAAAGGAATTCGCGTTTTCAAAAAAAGAAGACAAAAGACTATTCTAAATAGTTGAAAGAAACCGCGTTAAAACGTTCAGTTTTCGTGCGAAACCGTGTCCCGAAAGTTTCACGTAGTGTTTTAGCCCTTTTGCGTCCCGGTTCGCCGCTGGAAACGTCATCGAAAATTTACAAACTGTTGCAACAACAACAACAACGAAAAAGAAAAACCATCGTGTCCGTTCAAATCTCTGGTACGTTTTCGTCGCTGTTTTGAGTTTTATTTTGCCGCTGGACGAGTTCTAAACTGTTCGTGATAATCGAAAAATTCGTCTGTCGTATGTGGAAAGCCTCAAGTGCTGCTTTAGTTCTCCGGTCATTCTCGATTGACGAGACAAAGATTTCCAAACTTACATTGTTCAAAGTATTGTAGTCAAAAGAAGAAGAATCAAATGAGTGAACTGGGTGAATTGCGAGCAATGTGAAAAAAGGCAAAGTCTGAGTTGTTTCCGCGTCAAATATTTCGTGCTCGGGTACAATTCCTTCATGCATAATGTGCTCAGTGAAATTTAGTTAATATACGAAAGAAACGACGACACAGCGAAGCGAATCTTCAAATAAACATTTAAATTGAAGACTACAAGGTTGTACCTTGAGTGGTGTCGCATACGTATTTCCGTTACATTGGGGTGTACGCGTGCGTTCGCATTGACAGGTGCAAAGGAAAAATCAAATTCGGTTACAGTTTCTAGTGTCGTGATAATGCCTCTCGATGACGTCGGTTTAAGCGATAGGAATTTCGCTCATAAAGATCCGCTGCAAGTGGCTGTGTTTTTTTTTTGCCCCGACGTCGGAAAAAGAACCGCAAAGCATTTCACAGTTGTTTTTCTTTTCAATGCGCATGAGCTAGTTAATTTCTGGCCGTTGTCTTCGCAGTAAACAGTTTTTTTTTGCGGCTTCAATACGAAATATTTCATTCTCTTACTGTCTTGCATCTCACAGACCACTTGTCCTTATTTTAAAGACTGTTGAGTCGCCGCGTAGGTCATTTGCTTATCTTAGCATGAATAATATTGCTACATATTGAACTGTATTATTGACACATACAGCAAAAACTATCTGATACCTTGTTTGCTTGTAAAAAGACAACGTCGATGTTTTGGATGAATGCCTCTTGTATTATCCAATTTTAGTTTTGCCTTATAAAGAGCGCCTTCGTCGGCATAAACTTTCGACTCGCCAGTTTCAAAGTCCCCCAAAAAAACCGTGGAATGCCGCTTCCATTTCGCGAGGAACTACGCTAGAAGTTTAAAGTCGATATTCACTACGCCGCCCCCGACGGTTTGGCGATCAACATTATATCAGCCTTGAATGTTATCGATATCGAAGCTTTAAAAAAATAAAGTAAAAATGTAAAAGGAAAAATAACGAATGGACAAAACAAAAAAAATAAGAACTAATTTTATAAAAATGAATCAGAATAAAACAAGGGGCCACGACGCGAAAAATGTTTAAGGACAGTCGTGGCTGAGGTAGGGTGGACAGAGCAGGGCGCTAATGACACCAGAGCGCTCTGACAAACCGCGAAGTCGCGCAACTCCACCGCTTCATGGTCTTTCACGACCTATTGGGAAAATAGTCCCATTTTAAATACCCTGGAGTAAGCCGACACGAAATTTTTGTTGTCTAGGCCTAGGGTTTATGGTCTGAAGTCGAACAAGAACCACCCCACACTGCCGTAGCTAGTCCCGGCCGCCAGCAAGCGTGTCGCTTCCGTTCTACTTCCGCCACCAATTCGGACGTGGGAGGAATTGGCCCGTTCTGTCCCGAACCTTTACCCATCCTTCAATTATTTTGACTTTTTAAAGTCAAAATGATTTTTCCAAGGCCTCAAACACAACAAGAGTAAGGTTGCGATTTCTGTAATGTGGAGATTGTAAACATAGGAATATGGGCTAGCATGTCATATATGCAGCTCTAAATTGTATATAAGTTTAAGCTTCGATAATAAAGTTGTAGTCCATTATTGAACAGCAGAGCGGTTTTAATAACCCGATTTTCTATTTACAGCAGATTTTATGTATCATTACAAGGAGAAGCCCTTGTAACAACACATTGAAAGCGCAGGGATTGAAGAGGAATCGTAACCAATCCGGGGGACGTCACAATAGGCCTAACTGTGGCTTCAGTGACAGAGGTTAACCACACCGACCCCTATCTCCAATCTACTATATTGTAGTTTGTTTCAAATTGAAATTAGTTCATTTCAATATGACTACATAACATTCAACTTATTTTATAGTAGTCACGATTTTAAATATTGAAAAAGTTAATAAATAGTCGATTTCAACTATTTATTTTTCTGAGTGTAGTATTACACTGATAGGTTTTTTGACCACAAGTCAAAGGGTTTGACTCTGAACAGAAACTAAAGTTTACGAATCACGGCCAACGTGTGGAGGCCAGCACTCTCGCACGCTATCGTTGCCCAAAAATTGCTACACTTTGCGCTAGCTCACATTGGCCCAACATGTATTTGGGGTATCACTTTAAGTAAACATTGCAGAATGTATGACTTCGGGCCAATCTTTAATAGCTCTAAACTGTCTTTGAACTGCAAACCTACTATCCCAAGTAGGCTTGCGCATTCTAGTTCACTTTAGTGATCGCGAACGAACTAGTTTCCGAGTTTTCATGAACTAGTTCTAGTTTCCAGTTCGCGAGAAAGAAATGATACATGATGTAGGGAAATGTGATGACTTGAGAAAAAAAAATTCCGCACTTCCCTCGTGAACGAACTACTAGTTCCTTTTTTAAAGTTCACAAATCGCGAGACTGAAAATGATGACCCGTAAAAAAACCTCACTTTGTTTTAGGTTCGCAATTCGCAAGACTGAATGTGATGACCTTAAAAAAAAGATTCTCGCTTCCATCGCGAACTGAACTAGTTCCATCTTTTAGTTCCCAGTTCGCGAGAGTAGAATGATACATGGTGTACGCAAATGTGATGACGAACTAATTCCTACAAACGAACTAGGATTGGAATTCAATGCGAACTAGTTCATTAATTTCACTTATGGGAACGCTCTTCTGAACTAGTTCGTTCACGAATTACACAAGCCTAATCTCAACACCTAGTTGCTTCGCGTATTGAATTTGTACAGCGTACAGATTTGCTCAATGAGACATTTTACGTTTCATTCTGATAAAATATGTTTGCTTGTGATAACTTTCTGAACCCATTCACGTCTGCTCTTGAGAAATGGACGACAACTTTACTGACGCATAAAACTATTTAGAAAACTTCTTCCCCCAAAGTTAGATCATAAGCAGCTCTGGGTCAATAACCAAATAAAAATTATCTTCTCAATTACAGCCGAGAGAAAAAAAATCATCTTAAAGTATTCATGTAAATGAGGAAAAGTTTCAACTATTAAGAATTAAAAGCTGTTAATATAAACAGGTGTAGTTCCAAAAGAGAAGGCCGCCACAGCAAATCGTAAAATGGAAAATTTCCTAATTCGCTCAAATAATTCTGTAACATTTATTTTTTTCCTAATAGATCTTCTGAATGAAAAGGTTCAGAAAAATATTTTTGTACCGGGAATTGATTGCATTTTTCCAAGGAAATTTGCGAAGTCAAACTTTGAAATGAAGTCACTTTCCGTAATTGAGTGAGTTACTCACACGATTCAAGGTTCGTAATAGGCCCGTTTATTTATTTATTTTTGATTTGAGCAGTTCAAAAAAATCAAAAGTTAAAAAGGTCCTTATTCGAAAGTACCATCCTTAAGTGTCTACCCTAAAAATTTCATAAAGAAATTTTATAGGTGTTCGCGGCCTTTGTCACCTGTTTGACTATGAGCTTTTCTTAATTCCGGGTATTTATAACCTTCTGTATAGCAGGGACATGTCTTGAAAAGTTGGTGAGGTTTAGGCACACTCAAAAAAATTTGCTACCCTGAAATTTTGTATTTTCACGTAGGTATTAAGACTAGTAAACCCCATAAAAGGAAAAAAAATCCGTCTATCCGCCGTAAACTCCATACGCAAATCTGCTTGAAGGCGCGTAGTACGTACAATGTACTATGTTACCAGAGTAGTTTGTTGTGTCGCCGCTATCAAGCGGATAAAAGATCGCTGTGGAACTGTTGCGATTATAATTCAACTTTGCGATGAATTGTAATCGCATCAGCTCCACTGCGACCAACTTCACGGCGGAAGAACGAACGGTGCTGCTCAGCTGTCAAAGTGTACGAGACTCCAACGACCACAAGGAAAAAAAAAATATCGAATGCGCATTTCGAGGCGATTCGCCGCTAAAAAGGCAAAAGGAAATACCAAACAGACGCTCAGCTAAAAGCGTCCGTACGTCACGTTCTACCCAACCTGAAATTTTGCTAGATTCCGTGCGCTATCGCATACGACGCAAAACAAACGAGGGAAAAGGTAGATCCCAACGGGAAACGACGTCAGGCAGACAACGAACGTGCGAAAGGAAAGCCTCGTCACGCTTTCATTGATTGTGCTTTCTCTGTAGCAATAAAAATCGGTTATCCGAGCCAAGGACGGTTCTCTCGGTTGAGGGAGTCGAGATCGTGCAGGTAATATCGAGCAAATCGAAAGACATTTTTGGTTTTTTTTAAACAAAGAAAAAAAAAAGTCTAGTCGTTTCCAGATTCACCGCTCGTCTTCCAATAGGCCGGCGAAAAATTTAGCCGTGGTGCAGGGCGGAAAAGTGATCATAATTCCGAAAAGGAAAACGGACAAAAGTGGTTTTGGCAGAGGACTCGCCCGGCCCGGCCGCAGGTACATTTAGTCGAGTTTTATTTATACCCGAAAAAAAGCTCTTGAGTCCGACATTTTTTCCTTTTTTTTTTAGTTCAGCTTGCGTGCTGCCTTGTGAGACGGTGAGCGCGAGTTCCTTGGGAGGGGGAAGAAGAAGGAAAGATTAAAACACCCTAGCTGCTCAGCGAGTTTGTCCGAAGGGGGCAGTAGGGTCTCAATTGGGTCGTGCGAGGAGGCGTTAATAGCGCGCGCGCCTGTTCTCCTAAGAAGGTTCTGCGTTCTTGGCGAACGCTCCATGAATTCATCGGCGACGACGAAGAAAAGGGGGCCGTGGCACAGTCGAGACGAGAAAAAACTGCACAAGCCCGGTGGGGAGCTTCTGTCGTGAATCGTGTGCGTGGTTTTTTTGTCAAATAGAAGAAAAAAGAAGAAGAAATCTCGGCACGGAAAACGTACTAAGGAAGTCAGAAGAAGTAACTAGAAAGAAGCCTCGAATGACAAGTAAAATTTTTACGAGTTTCCTTTTGTGTCATAACCACACGCCTTCATTAAATTAAGTGTCAATTCGTTAACGAAGAAATCGCACCAATGAGGATTCAATTTTTTGGTTGTCAAGTATGCTCTTAACGTGCCGTGGTTCCATCGCGAATAGCGCGCCTTCGCTTAAGTTTTTTTGTCACCGAGTCAGGATTTTGCTTTTCAAACTAGTAGCAGTGACTAGTGTTAAACTTATGGTGCGGTTCTTTCGATTGCAACGGCCCTACAAGGACTAGGTGTTTGCGTCTCAGCCTCGGTGTCGAATTTCGACTTTAGTGCGCGTTGAAGATATTACCGCAGATAAAGGCGGCTGAGTGTCGGCGACTAGACAGCTGCCTGTCAACCCACTCGGTGTCCGAAATTTCTTTCGAAAGGAACTCGCGCGATAATATTGGCGAGTGGCTGGGTAATTCGGTGAAGTCATAGGCGGATGCATGCAATGTGGAAGATTGCAGAAAAGAATTGAATTGAGCTTCGTTTTACTTTATTATTTATAATACAGTATTGTTATTGATTTTAAAAAAAAAAAATTTGCTGCCGTCAAATTTTTTTTGTGTACATTTCATGACTAGTAGACACGAAAAAAGCAATAAAAATTTTCACTCCGTCTGTCCGCCGTACGCCAAAATCCTTTGAAGGCTCGTAGCTCTCAAGCCAGTAGAGCTATTAAATTAAAATTTTTCTAGGAATAGACTGGGTAGACCCCTTGAATTGACATTATTTTCAGGGTGGGGGGTGTGAGGGGGAAGCGTTTTAGACGAAAAATTTTGGTTTCTAGATCTCAGCAACCGCTTATGTTAGGAGACTGAAACTTGGAATTTCTATAAAGCTTTGATAGTGGACCCATTTGCAAAAAAATTGATGATATGGGTGAAGGGGTGTGGGAGTGGAGGGGGAAACAATGCGTCCGAAACGCAAAAAATTCGAGATCGACACATTCTAAAATCCATATCTGCTAAACCGTTAATAGCAAGCAATTAGAACTTTACAAATATCTGTAGTTATACTAGGAGAGTAGATTGAAAGAAAATTTTTGGGTGGGGTAGTGGCGTACGGGGGTGATGGTTGAAATACTTAACATTACGATATCTCCCAAGCCAGTGGCACCAGAAAAACAAAATTCGGTTTGGATATAAAGCTTGATAAATTAAGATTGCTGAAAGTAAAATCTTTGAAGGGGCGGGGGAGTACGTCAGTGGAGGGGATAAGAACTTTTCAAAAATAACACGTTTCATATCTCAATAACAGTGTAAGATGGATGCTTCAAATTTTTACCAGAAGTAGGACTAATAGAACCCTAGTAGCGAAAAAAGGTTTGGGAGTGTGGGTGTAGAGGGTGAGGGTGGGGAAGGGTGAGAAAGAAAAAGTTCCGATGCTTATATCTTAAGAATCTACAGTGATAGGAAGCTGAAACCTGGTATTTAGATAGAGCTATAGTAGTGACATGGTGGAAAAATAAAATTTTTTTTAGGGGTAGTATGGTACGGTGGTGGGGGGTGTTTTTCCTAACTTTAGAACGGCTTATGCTATTAAGTTGAAACTCGGAACGTATATGTAAATTAACTAGAAAAGTAATTCTGATAAAAAAAAATTCGAATATTCATTGGCGTTCAGAAGGGGGGGGGGGCGAAAAAAAAATATCAGTTAATATAAAATGCACATATTTTCACGATTTTCGTCATATCTACTAGGTCTTTCGAAATATTGAATTCATTTTTATTCTACGGATTCTTCATATGAATACCTAGAATGCGTTTTCAAGATTTTTTGAAATTCGACCCCTTAGGGTGTAAACTGGTTGTAAACTTTTTCATGAATTCCACCATATTTCTCAGGTCCGATCAAATATCGAATATCTTTTCACTTCCCCAGGCTTGTTTAATAATCACCTATTTTTAAGTTTTGTTTCTTTCAACCTCTAGACCGCATCCCGGAATATGACCCAATTATTTAATTCATATGTTACACCCTTTTCTAACCGCTTCCCGAACTTTTTGTTAGGTTTTCAGTCACATAGTAACATACACCGCATCCCCGAATTGAACGCGTTCTGAACTTCTGCCGGAAAAATAATAAAGTTGTGCCCAGACTGTTGGCAGATTTTTTTTTGTTGTTTATTCGAACGGAACGAATCGGAAAATTAGAGGAAATAATCGTTCAATATCATCAAAACCACGCAACCATTAGGTATTGTGTGATGCGGTGTACTTTTAGTGACTGAACTGTTTTTGTACGCGTTGCATACTACGATTGGAATAAATTAAACACAAGAAAAATTATATATACAGCAGGAAATAAATAACAAGTGAATTGAATAAACAAATATACAATGAATTTAGTCAGAACTTAAGATGAATTAAAATAATCTAAACGGAAAAACAAAAGCCGAGAATGAATTTTTTTAAAGTTACAAATTAAAATAACCTAAACGGAAAAACAAAAGCCGTGAATGAATTTTTTTTAAAGTTACAAATTAAAATAACCTATAAATAAAACAAAAACGAAGAATAAACCATAAAAAAAAGGAAATGAATGAAATAAATAGAAAACATCCAATTTTAAAATTCAAATATTAATTTAACATAATGAATCAAATAAAAAAATGACAAACGACAGAACAGACGGGACGGAATAATTTAAAAATAAATTAGCAATTAACTTTTATAAAAAAAAAAAAAAAATTTAATAAAGTAACGTTGAAAAAAAAAAAAAACAAGAAATGAAGCAGCATTTATATTAAATGGGGTAAGTTTTTATTTTATATACCCATATTTCTATTTATTTTGGCATTATTATTAACTTGTTTTGTTGAGTCGTATGTTTTTTTTCTCCTCGGTTTTCCTTTAATTTTGTTTGCTAAAGATGTTTAAAGGCTAAGTAAACCAACTTTAAAAATCTGCCAACAATCTGGGCGTAACTTTATTATTTTTCCAGCAGAAGTTAGGAACGCGTTCAATTCTGAAATGCGGTGTAGGCTACTATGTGAGTGAAAACCTATCAAAAAGAACAAGATCATGGAAGTGAAAATCTGATTGGATCTGAGAGATATGGAATAGTTTATGAAAAAGTACACAATCACTTTACACCCCCTTAGGGGTCAATTTTCAGAAAATCTTGAAAACACTGTCTTGGTATTCATATGGAGAATACATAGAATAAAATTAAATTCATTATTTGGGACGAGGTAGTAGATATGTCGAAAATCGTGGGAAAATATGCATTCTATTTTCACAGATAATTTTTTTTGCCCCCCTTCTGAACGCCAATAGATATTCGTTTTTTTTATTCAAAATTATTTTTTTAGTTGATTTAGATATACACACCGAGTTTCAACATTGTATTAAGCCGTTCTATATATAGGAAAAACACTTACCACTTGTACCACACTACCCTTAGGGGTCGAATTTCAAAAAACCTTGAAAACGCTTTCTAGGTATTCATACGAAGAATCCGTAGAATAAAAATGAATTCAATATTTGGAAAGACCTAGTAGATATGACGAAAATCGTGAAAATATATGCATTTTATATATATTATATTTCCAAATATTTTTTTTTGCCCCCCTCCACCCTTCTGAACGCCAATGAATATTCAAATTTTTTTTTATCACTATTACTTTTCTAGTTGATTTACATATACACACCGAGTTTCAACATTGTAGCTTAAGCCGTTCCATATATAGGAAAACTACCCCCACTTGTACCACACTACCCTTAGGGGTCGAATTTCAAAAAACCTTGAAAACACTTTCTAGGTATTCATACGAAGAATCCGTAGAAAAAAAATGAATTCAATATTTGGAAAGACCTAGTAGATATGACGAAAATCGTGAAAATATTTGCATTTTATATCTCTTATATTTACAAATAATTTTTTTTGCCCCCCTTTCTAAAAGCCAATGAATATTCAAATTTTTTTTATCACAATTACCTTTCTAGTTGATTTACATATACACACCGAGTTTCAACATTGTAGCTTAAGCCGTTCCATATATAGGAAAAACACCTTCACTTGTACCACACTACCCTTAGGGGTCGAATTTCAAAAAACCGTGAAATCACATTCTAGGTATTCATACGAAAAATCCGTAGAATAAAAATGAATTCAATATTTGGAAAGACCTAGTAGATATGACGAAAATCGTGAAAATATATGAATTTTATATCTATTATATTTACAAATAATTTTTTTTGCCCCCCTTTCTAAACGCCAATGAATATTCAAATTTTTTTTTATCACAATTACTTTTCTATGTGATTTACATATACACACCGAGTTTCAACTTTCTAGCATAAACCGTTTAATAGTTAGGAAAAACACCCCCTACCCCCGTAGCATACTACCCCTAAAAAAAATTTTATTTTTCCAACATTCCGCTACTATAGCTCTATCTAAATACCAAGTTTAAGGCTTATATCATTACAGGTTCTCAAGATATAAGCATCGGAACTTTTTCCTTTTCACCCTCCCCCACCCTCCCCCTCTACACCCTCAACCCCAAAACTTTTTTCCCTACTAGGGTTTAATTAGCGCTACTTCTGGTAAAAATTCTAAGCATCTATCTTAAACTGTTCTTGAGATATGAAATGTGTTTGATTTGAAAAATTCTCATCCCCTCCACTTCTATGCTCCACCTCCCACTTAAAAAATTTTACTTTGATCAATCTTTTTTTGTCAACCTTTACACCCAAACCAAATTTTATTTTTCTAGAGCAATTGGTTCATGAGATATCGTAATCTTAAGTTTTCTACCCCCACCCCCATACACAACTTCCCCCACCCAAAATTTTTCTTTATTCTGTTCTCCTAGTATAAGTAGAAATATGTTTTAAGTTTGAATGGTGTGCCATTATTGGTTTAGGAGATATGGATTTTAGAATGTGTCTATCTTACCTTTTTTGGGTTTCGGACGCATTACATATCCCCCCACTCCCACACCCCTTGATCAATATTGACAATTTTTCTGCAAATGGGTCTACTATCAGAGTTCTATAGAAATTCCAAGTTTCAGCTTCCTAACATAAGGGGTTACTGAGATCTGGAAACCAAAATTTTCGGTCTAAAACACTTCCCCCTCCTTCCCCCTCACACCCCCACCCCTAAAAATTTGGTCACTTCAAGGCGCCTACCCCGTCTATTCGTTAAAAAAATTTCAATTTAATATCTCAAAGCGTTTGGCAGCTACGAGCCTCCAAACGATCTTGCGTACGGCGGACAGACGGACTGAAAATTTTTATTGCTTTTTTCGCGTATACTAGTTATGAAACGTGAAAATAAAAATTTTGAGGGTAGCAAATTTTTTTTTTTAAAAAATCAATCACAATACTTAATTATTAAAATAATAAAGTAAAATGAACCCGAGCTGTTAGCTCCTTCGCCCCGAACCTCAACAAGGGGCCACAACGCTAAAATGTTCTAAGGACAGTCGTGGCTGAAGTAGGGTGGGCAGAGCAGGGCGCCAACAACACCAGAGCGCCCTGACAAGTCGCGAAGTCGCGCAACTCCACCGCTTCTTGGCCTTTCACGACCTATTAGGAAAATAGTCCCTTTTTAAATACCCTGGAGTAAGCCGACACGAAATTTTTGTTGTCTAAGCCTAGGGTTTATGGTCTGAAGTCGAACAAGAACCACCCCACACTGCCGTAGCTAGTCCCGGCCGCCAGCAAGCGTGTCGCTTCCGTTCTACTTCAGCCACCAATTCAGACGTAGGAGGAATTGGTCCATTCAGTCCCTAACCTTTACCCATCCTTCAATTATTTTGACTTTTTCAAGTCAAAATAATTTTTCCAAGGCCTCAAACACAACAAGTTAAAACTAAAAAAAAATCGAAAGCAGTTTGGGCGCAACTAAATTATTTTATAGTAGTCTAGGTGGCTTAGTGGCTAGGGCACTTGCCTCCGGTGTATCTGGTACCAGATTCAAATCTGCTTGCGACAAGTAATTTTCGAGAATGGGATTGGGTGCCGGACTACCAGCTCACTCAGCTGTCTCAATCGGGGTAATAATCACGGACCACTTCACCTCCAAGTGTTCCGTTGGTCTAGTAATGAAGTAACTCTAGCATTACTTCAAGGCCTAGGCCCACTTTAAGCTGTTGCACCATTGATTATTAATATTAAATTTATTATGTTACGGGTAGGTGTCCGAAACGTTATAGTGCTGATATGATATGCTTTGAAAAGTACTCTGAGGATTTCTGTAACAGAAATCACACGGAACAGCGTTGCCATATAGAAATCTAAGAATTTATAGTCCATATTTTAGAGTTCCGACTATTTAAAGAAATTTCCATCGGAATTCTGTGCTTTTGATCTACGGGGAATGTAGACGAAAGAAACCTAACGCAGCTATCAAAAAATCTTCGCTAACGGGAGAACATATGACTAACACCAGCATGGCGTTGAAAAATCAAAATATTTTGAATTTTGCGCGACCATATTTGCGCACACAGCCAACATGCTCGCGTGTTTATGGGTGGCTTAAACCGAGTCCTAAAAGAACCAATATGGATCAACGCGAAATTCAAGACATGAAATTTTCTGTCGCTGACACTCTGAATTCATCCAACATTCGAGGTTACGAGTAGTATCAAACATCAGCCAACATCTAGAAATTCTTCAAAAAACTTTTTCAATCTTAAAAGAATTAAAAAGTTTCACACACGAAAGACATACATATTTAGATGTTTATCTTAACAATTTCCGTTCGATGTACAAATGTCGATGTCGATACCACAAATTAAAAAAATCCATACATTATATTTATATTATATGCTCTTTTCAAAGAATTATAAAATAAGAAAAAAATAATAGTAATAAAGTTATGCTTTCATTGTAAAGAAGGAATGCAAAATGAAACTAATATTTCAAAATTTTCTTTACTCTTTGAGCTCTGATCTTCTTTATCTCTTTTAGTATCTTTGGCTATCCTGGTTGTTCAAGGACCCCGAGTGGGTTAAATCTCCCGCCCAGCACTTTTCCGGCTTCGATGCAGTTTCCCGAAAAAATATAAACAAAAGAATAATAAAACTTTGATGGCCTCAAACTGTGATAATTTATGGTGCAATTAAGATCTAGTGTCTGTACAAACCTTGATAGATAAAAGAATCGCGATTATATACGTATAGACAACAAAATTTTTTTTTTGCTTCTGGAACAATAATTCACGTTCGCTACACTGAAAGCCGAAACAAATTGCCGATTATCATCTTTTTCTGTGACATGCAAGTAACCGATGCTCCGTATCGCGTGAACTTTAATCCCCGATCCTGGAGGAAAAATTTAATGAGATATTTGAAGTGGTTCATCTCTCCTATATGGTCAAGTCTCCCGGACTCCACCTATGTAGTAAGCCAAGTACTTGTTTATTGAAGTACTGTATTATTTTTCTCAAGGCCAGGTATCAGTCTAGAGGCCCAAAAATGACTCAATTTCAACCATTTTTTGAATATAAAATATCGATCGGCGTGAGCTGAAGCACGCGGTACCTTCTACAGACTTACTAAGTAATCTGAAACCAAAAATCTAAAACTCTAATGAAACTGGGGTAAACTTTCGATGCCCTAACGTTTTCCGTTTTCAAAAAAAACACTGAGACTAAAAAGGCAGCTATTTGAAAAAAAACACCACATTTTACACTCTTTTTTGGCTTAAAAACTTAAAAAAAGAAAACATAACGCAGTCACGATCGGCTGCAAGCCAATCGTATGATACTCTAGATGAAATACTGAACTCCAATAAGCCGCAAAGAATAGAAGGCTTAAAATTTATTTATGCTGCCATCGGCTTGATAGTTCAGATGATGTATTAAGGGCTCATATCACCCTGCGTGCGCTGAAAAACGAGTAAATTTGAACAATTATTATAAAGGTTATATGGTGAAAAAAAAAAAAAATTTTGATTTCACATATCTTACTAACTATTCAACTATAATAAAAAATTATTATTTTTTTTTTTTTATTAATATTAACATTGTTTTTTACGGGTATAAATCATATATGTATTAGTATCTATATTGCTAGCAGTCATATTTTCTCATACAAAATCAATAAGCACGGATTGAAATGGAAAATCAACAGCTGATTCTGATTTTTGTCTCAAAAATGTAAAAAACCAAGAGAGGGCAGTATAATTTTTTTTTTCACAAATCAAGTTTTTATGAAATTTGAACATCGTAAATATAAGTATTTAATTACGAAAAATATATTTTATAAGAAATTGTACAATTCATGATTTCAAAAACATTATAACATTAAATTAAAATCCAGTAACGTTTAAACTACCACTATATTGAATTGGAAAATTCAGAATCAGCTGTTAACGACGAGACTTACTCTGACAAGTGCCGCTGGCAATATAGATACTAATACATATATGGTATAAATAGACTACTGACGAAAACTACGGCGCCTCCTTGTCGGCATCATAACTTCACCAAAAATAGTTCAATTTGCAAAAATGAAAAAGAATGTAGTAGTTATAGGGTGATGGAGGGATTTTTTTTTTTTTTTAAATAAAGAAGTTACAGTATTTCAAACATTAAAAATAAATTTTTTTTTAAAAAAAGTTGCGTTTAATAGTTGATAAAAAAAATCTAACTAAAAAATTAAAAAAATCTCTCTTCACCCCATAGAGAAAATAATTATCAAAATTTAAAAAAAAAAAGTTGAAAAATATTGAAAATTGATTGAGTTATCGTGCCGACACTGGCTGAAAACATAGTTTCGAGAAAAAGGCGTTTAAAGTTTGTGGTAGGTGCAACGTGAACTTACAGTTAGTCTCCCATTCCAGCTTCGTACTGTACGCTTTCTTCCTCTTTTATCTTCGGGTTTTTTACAGATAGTCCTATGAACCTTGTTTTCTATGATACTCGGCTTTTGTGAAAAAATATATACTAAACGCTGCTGTTGAGAGTGGCGGGGCAAATAGCCAGGAAGCCGCTTTAAAGCGATGTATGGTCACATTTAGTGCTATAACTTTGTCTTTATCTTTATCTTTATCTTTATTGCCTTGAATTCTATTTTGACTTAACGCTAATATATTATATTTAAGAGATCAGTCTTTTCAATTGACTATACAGCTTTTGACAATTATTTCAGTTTGAGAAGTTTAAGTATTAAATTGAAAAGTAGGAAGAGGAAAAATGGCGAAAAAAAAACTCTATGAATTTAAATTTTTCTTATAACTAAAACTTAACCTAGTGTTTGTTAACAAGTAAAATTACTAATATAAATAAGTTTAAATGTTATTAATTAAATTATGAATTAAATTGTTCTCAGCAAGTTCAATTTTAATGATAAATTTTTGGTATATAGATTCTACTTTGACTTTTATATGTTCTACCTTAGCTAAAGAATGTAACCGATCGGTTGAAAAATATCGTGGCAATTTGTGAAACATTTTAAGAATTTTGTTTTGAGCAGTTTGTAACTTATTTATGTGGGTTTGGGCGCAATCCTTCCAAACGACAGCACCATATAAAAGAATAGGTTGAAATATGATTGAGTATAAGAGGAGCTTGTTTTCTAAGCTTAAATCTGACTTCCTATTAATAAAAGGATACATTACTTTAACGAGTTTATTCACTTTACTAACTGTATCAATGATATGTTCCTTATAAGTCAGTTCTTATCGAAGATAAATCCTAAGTATTTAATATTGTTACTCCAGGTAGTTTTGGCTCCGTTAACTGTTATATAATTGTTAGCGGATATGTAGGGAATAACTCTTCGTCTAGTGAAGTATATTGCTTGGGTTTTGGTGGAGTTCATTTTTATTTTCCATTTGCACATGTACTTTGTAGCTGTCTCAAGTGCGCCTTCTAAAGATTGGCAAATATTTGACGCTAACGTTCCAGAGCAGTATCGTCAGCGAAGAAAGCAGTTTCACAGTTGGCGAGGTGCGGAAAATCAGCAGTGTAGATTAAATACAAAATTAGTCCTAATACTGAACCTTGAGGTACTCCTGCTAGTATTTCCTTTCTGCTTGAAAGATGGTTGAGTATTGATACCTCAAAAGATCGGTTGGCCAGAAAACTACTAATTAACTTCACGAGGTAATTGGGAAAATTGAATTCGATCAACTTGTAAATGAGTGCTTTGTGCCAAACACGATCAAACGCCTTTTCGATGTCCAAGGATACTAGCGCCATTGATTTTTTTGAATTTAAACATTTGTGGATTGCTTGCTTTATTCTCATAAGTTGATGTATGGTTGAGTGGTTTTTTCTGAAGCCAAACTGTTTATCTGGTATAATCTTTGAATAATCTAAGAACTCTATGATTCTTTCTTTTATTATTCTTTCAAATAATTTCCCTAAATTACAGAGAAGGCTAATGAGCCTGTAACTAGCTCCTGAATTTGCAGGTTTTTTATGTTTTCAAATAGGAATAATTTTTGCACATTTCCATGCTGAAGGAAAGTATCTCAGCTTTACGCAACCGTTTAAAATATGAGCTAAAAGAATAAGACCTTTTTTAGACAAATTTTTTAAGCATATGTTGGGTATGCTGTCGGGACCAGTCGACAGTTTAGGTTTGAGAAGGCGAAGTTGCTCCTTAATGTCCTTAGGTTTAATCAGTCGCGTTATTTCTTCGCCAATGACATTATGGAACAACCTGACCTTTTCTTCTACCATACGTTCTGTAGATTTATCGGAAAGGTTATTGTCTGTGCAAAAATTATCACTAAAAATATTAGCTATGTGTTCGGACTTCTCTTCACGTGTTACGTAAAGATTGTTACCTTCTTTCAATGGCGGAATGGGTACTTTACGTTTTTTGATCACTTTGGTTAAATTCCAGAAAGGATTGGATGATTTGTTCAGACTAGCTAGAGTATGGTTCCAGCTTTTATTTCGATGTATTGAAATCAATTCGGTAACGAGAAAATTCAGGGACTTCCAAGAAGATTTATGAGTTGGATTTTTAGATCTAAGCCAATTCCGCCTTAGAGTGTTTCTACGCTGAATTAGAAGTTTAATTTCGGAAGGAAGTGGACTTATTACATTATGCGAAATAATGTTTTTGGGAACACAACGATGAACGGTAGCTATTATAATTTGGCTAAATTCGTTTATTAGTGAGTCTATATCATTGAAGCAAGATAGGTTATCCAAGCTCAAATTGGAAAGTTTAATTTTGGAATTCATGATACTTCTAAATAAGTTCCAGTTTGTTTTATTATAATTGAGTGAAAATGTTTTATCTTTAAATTGCTTTGCCGCGTTCAAGCTAAAGGTAACAGGCAGATGGTCCGATGTAAGTTCGTGTAACACTCTTAGCTCGGAGAACAGGCTACCGTTAGAGCATAGCACTATGTCCACTGTGGAGGGAAGCTGTTTTTTGGAACACGGTATATAGGTTGGATTTTTTGGAAATAGAAGTGAAACTGGATAAGTTTGCAGAAAGCTATGTAAAATACCTCCCCAGCTATTTTTCCTATAACAACCCCAGGCTTGGTGCCTGCAATTGAAATTTCCACCAATTACGAACTTACCTTTCATTGAAAGTAATTTACGCAAGTCGGATTTAAAGTATTGAGCTATGGTGTTGCTGTTTCGCGATCCGCCAGGGAAATAAGCTGCAATGACTTTTAATTGATTATTATGAGCTAAACTTAGCTCGATACATATCGTTTCAATCACTTTAGTGTTTAACGATGGAACTAACCTATAAGCGATCCTCTTATGAATTAATATTGCCACTCCGCCTCCTCGTGTTTGTAAACGATCATTTCGGTAAATGCAGTAGTTACTAAAACTAAATAATATATCGTTCTTTAGCCAGGTTTCACATATTAAAGCTATATCAATTTTTTCCTTCGACAAAACATCAAAAAATTCAGTTTTTTTTTTAACAATACTTCTAGAATTCCAAATCAGAAAATTAAAAATATTCAAGTTAACCATTATATAAATATTTAATTGAAAGTTCGGCAATTACTTGAAATTGTTCTTTTTTATTAGAACAGCTAGACAACTTATTTAACATGTCATGCAATAAAGAATTGATTTCTTCAAAAGAAAACAAATTGGTATTGTCCGTACAGCTAGTTTTGTTTGTGTTGATGCCGTTGTCCATGTTGTTGCTAACGACCCAATTTGGTAGTTGCGGTGTTTTAGTTGATTGCGTAGAACGATTAGGAAGATGCGGAAATGAGCTTAGGTTTGACAAAAAATCAGTGCTTACCGCATTTACGGTGTTCTTTTGCAAAACGTTACTACGTTTATTGTTCAAACGTTGCTTGATCTCCAGATAAGACGCTCGTTTCGGGCATAGGGGGTCCAGAGCTTGGTGGGTGCCTTGACAATTAATGCATTTCATGCTCCTTGTATGCAATCCGAGGTTTTGTGTTGAGCCGAGCAATTGGCACAGAAGGTTCTAACATTGCAATTTCTAGCTCCGTGCCCAAACATTAAGCAATTAAAGCACTGAGTAATATTTTTTGGTTTCTTGCGTTGATATTCCCATCGTACGCAAGTATTAAAAAGTGCTTTCATTTTTCTGACGTCAGCAAGTTTAGTGCCACGTCCAAAATGAATAGAAAATAATGTAGACGAATTTGGTGATCGGGGTTCTTTGAATTTCATTTCCCTAACCGAATCGACTTTATACCCGCACTCAATTAGTTCCTTTTTTATCGAGTCTTCGTCGATACTATGAAGTCCATATAACACGATTTTTGTAGGTCTGTTGGATCTGTCGCTGAAGGAATAAAACTCCCACTTATTTACTGTTAGTAATGTTGTTACAGCATCATAAAATAATTTACTTGCGCACAAAACTTTGATACCCGCAGACATTATTTTGATTGTATAGTCTTTGATGTCAAGAGATTTCAACAGTTTATGCACATAGTCACTTGATTGTTTTAATATCACTATTTGTAAAACATATTCTTTTTTTTGAATGTCATTGTTCTCATTTAGTTCATTCGGAGCTGGATTTACCTCTTCATTTTGGCATTGCAACGGTAGGTCACTATAGTAATTGCGGCGCACTGCTTTGTGTACCACAGCCGTAGAAACCGGCCTAATAACTTTTTTGTTTTTACCCATTTTGGCTAAAACAGAATCATTATCAATATGGATTCTGGGTCTTTTACGATTAATTATGCACAAATTTAATTACACTTTATAGGCCAAACGCTATTATAAAATATAAATATAGGTATATTGTAGATATTTTAAACGTGTTAACCGCTTGGAATATCACGGTGGAATTAAAATTTTAAAATGGAATTTTCTAAATTAAAATTTCACTCCATTACAAAGTTATAGCAATAAATATCATATACATAGGTTTGGAGCGGCTTCGTAGCTATTTACCGCGGCACTCTCAACAGCAGCGTTTAGCATATATTTTTTCGCAAAAACCGAGTGTCATAGAAAACAAGGTCATTCATAAGACCATCTGTGAAAAACACGAAGATAAAAGAGGAAGAAAGTGTACAGTACGACGCTGGAATGGGAGACTAGTTGTAACTTCACGCTCTACCTACCACAAACTTCAAACGAGTTTTTATTTTTATGAATTAGTAAACGTAAATTAAAAAAAAAAATGGTTTTAAGTTTGAATTACCGCAATTTCTTCATTTTTGAAAAAAAGAAAAAATCCCTCCTTCACCCTATAACTACTCAACTGTTTTACAAGATTCTTTTCAATTTTTGCAAATTGCATTATTTTTGGTGAAGTTATGATGCCGACAAGGAGGCGCCATCATTTTCATCAGTAGTCTATTTATACCCGTAAAAAAACATTGTTAGTATTAAAAAAAAAAAATGTTTTTGTTTTTTTTTTCTATAGTTGAATAGTTAATAAGATATGTGAACTCAACAATTAAACTATTTTTTCACCATATGACCTTCATAATAATTTTTCAAATTAACTCGCTTTACAGCGCGAGCAGGGATATATGAGCCCTTAAACATTTTGTATGGAAATAAAGAATAAAGTAGTAGTAGAATAATTTCTCGAAAGCCGCAAAGAATAGAAAGCTTAAAATTTATAAAACAAATTTTTGATAGCGGTAGCAAGTTACGTGATAGTTTTTCATATTTTAGAAACAGCTCATGCTAGAAATTTGAAACTTATTTCATGCCTATACGTAGATATTCTACTAGAGTAATTAAAACTAAAAAATGCCAACAGTGTGGGCAACTTTATTAACTTTTGAGTAAAATTTCAAAAAGTAATAATGCTGAGATGCGGTGTAGGGTACTATGTGACTGACAACCTAAGAAGTAATTATGAGGCTATTTGGAATGTTATTTTCTAGGTTGTTAGTCGCATAGTAACCTACACCAAATCTAAGCATTAAATACGTTTCGGACTACAATTCATTAAATAGTATATTTGCATCCAGACTGTTGGCAGATTTTTTATATGGATAGCAATATTATGTTAAAGTTTTTGCAAAAATGGTTTTCTTGAAATGACCCATTTTCAATAAAATAATTGACAACACCTGATGTTCTTCGATTTTTCGACCCCGATCCAAAGTTAATTTTTTGGTATGTTTCGGAAAACAGTATAACCTACAAAATCCAAAAAATAAAAAAAAATTCGGGGTGAAAAACTTTAGATTACGATATCTCACGAACCAATTACACTAGAAGAATAAAATTCGGTTTGAGTATAAAGCTTAAGAAATAAAGATAGCTCAAAAAAAAATCTTTTAGGGGCAGGGGAGCATAGAAGTGGAGGGGAGACATTTGTTTTCAAAAATACCAAGTTTCATATCTCAACAACAGTGTAAGATATATGCTTAAAATTTTTACCAGAAGTAGGCCTAATAGAACCCTTACAGTAAAATTTTGAGGGTGTGGGTGGGTGAAAAGGAAAAAGTTCCGATCTATATGTCTTAAGAATCTATTACGATAAACTTGGTATTTAGATAGAGCTATAGTAGTGGCATGTTGAAAAATATAATTTTTTTAGGGGTAGTATGGTACGGGGTGGCGGGTGTTTTCCCAACTTTAGAACGGCTTACGCTAGAATGTCGAAACTCGGTGTGTATATCAACTAGAAAAGTAATTCTGATATTCTGAAATTCCATTCCATCGGCATGGTAATTTATCAGTGAAAGTATATTTTTACGATTTTCATCATCTTCTAGGTCTTCCAAAATATTGAATCCATTTTTATTCTACGGATTCTTCATATGAATACCTAAAAAGTGTTTTCCAAGATTTTCTGAAATTCGACCCCTAAGGGGGTGTAAAGTGGTTGTATACTTTTTCATGAATTCTGCCATATCTATCAGATCTGATCAGATATCGAATATATTTTCACTTCCATGGGGTTGTTTAATAATCATCGATTTATAAGTTTTTTCTTTTTTCAACCCCTAGACCGCATTCCGAAATATGACCCAATTATGTAATTCATATGTTATACCCTATTCTAACCGCTTCCCGAACATTTTGATAGGTTTTCAGTTACATAGTAACCTACGCCGCATCTCAGAGTTGAACGCGTTCCGAACTTCTTCCGGAAAAATAATAAAGTTGCGCCCCGACTGTTGGCAGATTTTTTTTTCATATCGCGACAACCATCTCCTTTAAGGGAGGGGTATGGTTAATTCGGTCAAAAAAGGCATATTTTCAAGAATTTTTTGTCAATACAAACGTAGTGCTGGTTTATTTCATTTCATTTTTATATTTTAATACAACATCTGAACTAAAAACAAAAAAAAATTTTAGCAGCAAATCCCCGCAGGCGCCTCATAAAAAAGTTGTTTTGCGGTGTGCAAACAACTCGAGACTGGATCATCCGACTCAAATAAATCAAAATGCGTTTATTAGATAAGATGTTTCTCGAGGTAACGCGGTCGAGTTTTTTTTCTTTATCGATTTTTTTTTCTTTATCGATTTTTTTTTTCATTTTTGGTAGCATTTTTAAGTCAAAAACCCGATTTTCGCTAAAAAATTCGGCAAATTTTTTATTGTAAAATTAAAAATAATGAGAAAAAATAAAAAAAACTCGACGGCGTTACCTGCTGATTTATGTGTAGAAATAGTGTAAAAAATTTCAAAAGAATCGGTGCATTAGATTTTGAGTTACAGTGCACACCGACTTCAAAAATGACAAGTTTCAGAAAAACGTTTTAAAGTTTTGCACACTAGGCGTCACATACGATAACGTACACCGCTAAACTGCTCAAACCTCCGTTAATTTGGCTTCGATCGACTTCAAATTTTGACACAACATTCTTGCAATGTTATACATTCATTTAAAAATTTAAAAAAAAATATGTCAAAACAAATTTAAAAACCATACCCCTCCCTTAAAATGAGTCCTATTTTATTGTTTTAGGATAAAAATTACCGCAAATATTCATTTTCAAAGAGGACGCGGACACAAAAAAAAATTAGATAGAAACAAAAAATTGAATTTCAATTATTTTTTTCATTAGTTCTTCAAGTACAAAAATTTTCAAAAGAATCGGAGATGGTAAGATCACAACTTTGGCGGTACTTGATAGAATAACTCTATTTTTGCAAAGTGAAGTCAGTTGGATTTCAATGTCTCAAACTGCCACTAGGTGGCACGAGTGGTATTGGGTATTGAAGTATGGAAACGGTTAATTTTTCAAAGTCGATCTCCGACAACCGTAGCGTCTAGACGTGTTTTTAATTAAGCTCCGCTTCAAACTTAAACTCGTGCGAAATTACGGACATCCTGCACCAACAGGTACTTGAGACGGATTTTAAACGTTTTTAAACAGGGTACAATCTATTAAAATCGCGCCGTGTGTTAAAAGGGACTTGTGCTAGTACCTGGCTTCAAAAAAATGCCGCCGATCCAGACGTTTAACCAGAACCCGGAAACTCTGGTTAAACTTCTAAAAAAGAGTGCTGGAATAGGAAAAAAAGAAAAAAAGAATGTGACTGGCCCAAAAATAGCGATACGGACATCAAACATCGATGATTTCTGTAAAGCAAAGGACGTACTGGAGAAAAGCGAGTCTAAATTCTTCACGTACACCGCTCGCGAAGAAAAAACGGGAACTTTTCTGCTGAAGGGACTGAGCAGCCACGCTATCCCTGAGGAAATTAAAACTGAGATACAAAAATAACTGCCGGAGACCGAAATCCTTTCGGTATCGAGATTCTCGACGCGAAGATCGACGGCGGAAAAGAGAGTCCTGCCGACCCCTCATGGTCCAGATCGAAAGCACCAGCAAAGCCGCGGATTTACACCAAATCCGCTACCTAAACCACCAGGTGGTACGCTTCGAGAAATTGAGGAAGACTGAAATTACGCAGTGTAGGCGTTTCCAACGGTATGGCCACTCCGCAGCGAACTGCAAAATGGCTTACCGCTGTGTAAAATGTGACCAGACACACTTGCCAGGCGAGTGTAAATTAGATGCAGCAGCGGAAAAATCGAAGACCTTCTGCGTGAACTGTAAGAGCCACGGACACCCAGCATCGTTTAAGGGGGTCGTCTAGTGTGAAGGTAGTTTTTTAAATGCTTTTTTGGGGAATTTTTTTTTACAAACCATTAAAATAAAATAATTTATAAATTGAATATCATTTTTAGTAACATTTAAACAAACTTTGTGAATTTTTCATCATTCATTATATAGAAAATAGTCGGAGATACACCGCCCAACAGAAACACATTTAAAAAGAGGTGCTCCACTGCTGCCATGATTCCGGCCGTTCTGCTTATCTCAAATCAAAAAACCAAACGCAATTTTAATCGTGAGACTTGAGGCTCTACGCGGAACTAAAATAAAGTTAGAATTCCAAAAAATAATATTTTTTTTTACGCTTTACAAAAAAAATTAAATTTTTCGTATTTGTTTGCGATAAAAAGAAAACTAACGAAGCAATCTTAATTATTTTAGTTCAACGTGTAGTTATATATGTAAAAAAGATGCCGTATAAATTTAAGCAGAATCAATCAAATAGTTTTTGAGATATCATGGCAGCAGTTTGAAAAAATCGTGTTTTGAGAAAAACGCGTTTGAAAGTTGTTACATATAATTTATAACAAGAAAATGACCGATCGACCTGATCGACCAACGGCTGTAACTTTTCAACGGCTTCAAATTCTTTAACCCACGTCTTCTATACATGTTTTAGATGTGATTTATGAAAAAAAAAGAAAAAATCGATTTTTTTGATCTGACACATTAGACGACCGCCTTAAAGGATGCCCAGCGCACAAGGAGGCAAAAAACAGGAGAAACACCGCCCGACAGGAAAAAAATGCAGAGACAACATCGAAACCAACGAACGAAACAGGATTACCTACGAGAGCACACAGGTATCGATAACAAATCTAATGAAAATAATCTTTTGCTTTTCAGCAAGATTTATTTCAATTAATAAATTCCAAGTTTGAGCGTTTTGAGCAAGCCATCAACAAAATTAAAACCACACCATACCCCCCAATTCAATAATTACGATTTTATAAGAACGGACCGACCGAACTCCGGAGGTGGAGGCGGCACGGGTATTCTTATAAAAAAACCTTTAAACCTCTCTACAATAAACCGACCGGAATTCGCACTTTTTGAATGTTTAGAACTGACCTGTATAAAAATCTCCCGGCAGAATAATGATAATCTTTTCGTTATTAGCACCTATGCCTCAAAAAGAAATTCCGAAAAATTCAATGACGAATTTCATTCACTATTCCAGACCCTTGAATTAAATAGCCTTAGAAACTACTATGTAATAGCAGGGGACCTCAACGCGAAACACAAATCTTGGCTTAACCGAGATAATACCACACGTGGAAATTTTTTGTATAACTGGGTTTTAGACTACCAAGTAGAATTCAAATCTGTACTCTACGGCTCCGACTCGCCCACCCTACCAAGAGCAAATTCATACCTTGATATCTGCATAGCAGATGCCCGATTAAACTTCACGTTCGCAGGAAGCCCAAATAAATTAGAAACCATAAATTACGATAGCGACCAACAAGCCATACTCATGACATTTGGTCATGAGAAAGACAATCATTTCGTCATTAATTCTCAAGCGGAAAATATTATCCTCAATTATAAAAAAACTAACTGGAAATTGTTTCGAAAGAGAATAGCGAAAGCCCACTCAGAAGCAATTCCAGAAGAAGAAGAATTCATGACCCCCACTGATAGGAACCTAACAAACTCGGAGATAGAACACTATCTCCAAACATTAGAAAATCTCACAACTACCACAGTAGAACGAACAGTCCCAAAAAGAAAAATCCGAAACACCTTAGACAGGTACGAAAACCCTATTATCCGAAAACTCCAAAGACTTAAAAGTCATCTGCTCACGCGAATTAATAACATCTATCGTAGATTTTTAGATTACAATAATCCCAACTTGAGTAGACTAAAATCAATCTTAAACAATGTTAAGACTCTTTCGACAAAACTTCGCGAACGAAAGTAATAGGCATTGGAGGGAAAAAATTCAATCTGCGACTCTTCCGGGATGTTTGCCCAAATAAACTCTATATTCAGGAAAAAGAATAGTGCAAGCGTACCCACGATTAAGGTACCGACTGATTCCCGAAAACTTCTGGAAGACGCGAATATCGATATCACAAGCGGAAGCCGCAATACAAACGGCTACTTCGTGATTACCGACGAACCCAAAAAGCTAGATCTAACCACTTAGAGGGAATCCATACACAAAACTCCAACTTGGGAAGGGAAAGACTAAATCAATTAGTTACTCAAAAGGTCACAGAATTCAAAAATAAGAGCGAAAGCAATGAGCCTTTACTCATTTTTAGCGAAAATCTGATGGCCAATCAAATTCCAGACAACCAACTATCAGACTACTTCGTTTCATTTGAAACACTCCAATTTTTATTCAAACGCCTCAATAATAAAAAACCCTTTAATAACCTTTTTAATAACCTATTAAACAACTCTCACTACCCCGAAAAATGGAAACGCGCGAAAACAATCCCGATCCTTAAGATCCTTCAGATCCAAAAAGTTACAGACCCATCAGTCTTCTACCCAACATAAGTAAAGTCTTTGAATCCATGCTCAATGACTCCCTGAATTTCTACATTCGGCAGAATGATCTGATACCGAATTGGCAATTTGGCTTTCGAAATAGACATTTAACCATACACGCCATAACGAAGGTCACATCCGACATCTGCTGGCATTTGAATAATAAAGAATGCGTAGGTGCCTGTCTAATAGACATGGAGAAGGCCTTCGACACAGTCTGGCTTGACGGTCTGATCTTTAAATTAATCCAAAAAAATTCCCCCAACACTTGATAAACATCCTTGTACACATGATATACAACAAAAACTTTGTGCTAACAAACGGGAAAATTGTTACTACACAGTCTTTTAATGTTAGGGAAGGGCTCCAACAGGGAACAGTAACTGCACCCACTTTATTCGCGATCTACATTAGCGATCTTTTGGAAGCATTTGATTTTAATAAATCACCCAATAGATCTATTGTAGCCTTCGCAGATGACCTTATTATATACGCATCAAATTTTAAAGCGACTAAAGCCCAAGAGGAACTTCAGAAAATGTTTAATGATGTTCAGTTCTACACGAACTCTTGGAAGATGAAAATTAATTCACAGAAATGTGAGACTATCCTATTCCGCACCACTTTAGCCCATGCCAATAGAGATTTGAAGCGCAATTGGAAGAAATTCCATATTGTAGCTGGGGAGGGAAGCCACGAAAAAATTCCGCACAAAACTTGTATTAAATATCTAGGAGTAAACTTAGACCAACACTTGTACTTCAACCAACACTCTAATATTCAGATTGTAAAGGCGCGTAACGCATTCATGTCTCTAAAAGGCTTTTTTACGCGAAACATTTATACCCTCGCGTTAAAATCATTTATTACCAAGCTTTGGTGAGACCTATTCTCACTTATGGCTGCCGTATCTGGTTCAATATTAGTTCATCTTATATGGAAAAATTTAGACTTTTCGAAAGAAAAAAAGTCTACGCGCGTGTACTGGCATCTATAGAAAGGCAGAGAAAGATTTTCTGCATCATATATCGAATGAAGAAATATACGAAACGGCAGAAATCCCCCGAATTGATACGATTATCATTAGATTAATTAGGAACCATATAGCAGGAAGCACCTTAGATCAGGACCTTAACCCCTAGATCCATCAACCTTTCATCCCAAACCCACAATATATTGAAAAAACCATGTCAACTGATTTTATTCCACCTGAAGCCTTCGTCTACCTTGACGAAAACGGCTACATCTTAGATTTCGACTACGTACCAATCATTTATCACGCATACAGGCGCGCGACCGATAAGAAAATAGAATACGATTCCAATCTCGAAACAAGCGACCCCCTGCCCTTATGGCGATACTCCACCGCGAGCTATGTTGACATCGACAGACATGAGCGTGAAGCTACGAGATACTTGTGGCTTAATCAACAAGACATTTAGTTAGTTTTTCTAGAATAAGTTAATTAAGTAATTAAGCTAATGCAAAAAAAAAATTAAACTAGAAAAAGGACTAACCTTGTTAGAAGCTTCCCTAGTTATAAGGCATGTCGGACCGAGACATTCGCTACAGGAACTGATGGCCTTCAGCTATCGGTCCAGGTGACGAATGGCTCGGCCCGGAATAGTTATAAGAAAAAAAAAATCTGCCAACAGTCTGGGTGCAACTTTATTATTTTTCCGGCAGAAGTTCAGAACGCGTTCAATTCGGCGATGCGGTGTATGTTACTATGTGACTGAAAACCTAACAAAAAGTTCGGGAAGCGGTTAGAAAAGGGTGTAACATATGAATTAAATAATTGGGTCATATTCCGGGATGCTGTCTAGAGGTTGCAAAAAACAAAACTTAAAAATAGGTGATTATTAAACAAGCCTGGGGAAGTGAAAAGATATTCGATATCTGATCAGACCTGAGAAACATGGTGGAATTCATGAAAAAGTATACAACCAGTTTACACCCTCTTAGGGGTCGAATTTCAAAAAATCTTGAAAACACTTTCTAGGTATTCATATGAAGAATCCGTAGAATAAAAATGAATTCTATATTTGGAAAGACCTAATAGATATGACGAAAATCGTGAAAATATATGCATTTTATATTAACTGATATTTTTTTTTGCCTCTCCTTATGAACGCCAATGAATATTCGAATTTTTTTTTATCAGAATTACTTTTCTAGTTAATTTACATATACGTACCGAGTTTCAACTTCCTAGCATAAGCCGTTCTAAAGTTAGGAAAAACACCCCCCACCACCGTACCATACTACCCCTAAAAAAATTATTTTTCACCATGCCACTACTATAGCTCTATCTAAATACTAAGTTTCAGCTTCCTATCATTATAGATTCTTAAGATATAAGCCTCAGAACTTTTTCTTTCTCACCCTTCCCCACCCTTACCCTCTACACCCACACCCCAAACTTTTTTTCCCTACTAGGGTTCTATTAGGCCTACTTCTGGTAAAAATTTGAAGCATCCATCTTACACTGTTATTGAGATATGAAACGTGTTATTTTTGAAAAATTCTTATCCCCTCCACTTACGTACTCCCCCGCCACCTTCAAAGATTTTACTTTGAGCAATCTTTATTTATCAAGCTTTATATCCAAACCGAATTTTGTTTTTCTGGTGTCATTGGTTTGTGAGATATCGTAATGTTAAGTATTTCAACCCCACCCCCGTACGCCACTACCCCCACCCAAAAATTTTCTTTCAATCTACTCTCCTAGTATAACTACAGATATTTGTAAAGTTCTAATTGCTTGCTATTAACGGTTTAGCAGATATGGATTTTAGAATGTGTCGATCTCGAATTTTTTGCGTTTCGGACGCATTGTTTCCCCCTCCACTCCCACACCCCTTCACCCATATCATCAATTTTTTTGCAAATGGGTATCAAAGCTTTATAGAAATTCCAAGTTTCAGTCTCCTAACATAAGCGGTTGCTGAGATCTAGAAACCAAAATTTTTCGTCTAAAACGCTTCCCCCACCTTCCCCCTCACACCCCCACCCCTGAAAATGATGTCAATTCAAGGGGTTTACCCAGTCTATTCCTAGAAAAAATTTTTAATTTAATAGCTCCACTGGTTTGAGAGCTACGAGCCTACAAAGGATTTTGGCGTTCGAGATACGGCGGACAGACGGAGTGAAAATTTTTATTGCTTTTTTCCTGTCTACTAGTCATGAAATGTGCACAAAAAAATTTTGAGGGTAGCAAATTTTTTTTTTTTTTAAAACAATAACAATACTGTATTATAAATAATAAAGTAATGATGTATAAAAAATTGTTATATTTAAGGAAGATTGTATTAAATTAAATAAAGTGATTCTTATCCCACCTAAAAAATCCCTTCTCGAAGCACCCTTAAGTGTAATTATTGTATGCTGGACTTGGCTGTCCGCGGCTGGGGACGGTGGTTTCTGCTCTACTATTCTCGAATAGTGGAGCATGATGCTGCTGGCCCCGGCGGCGGAGAGTTCGGCTCAAACCCTAGTTTTAAGTTAGTATGTAAGAATTGTATATAGTTTAAGGCCGCGGTCCGAATTACGCTTTCTTCGCTTTTAGCGCGCTCACACTCGGTCCGAATTACGCTCACAACGCATACAATTTGCATGGAGGGGAAATTTTCTGGCGCTTACACTACTCACGGTTTCGAGCATATGCACTGTGTGTACGTCTTTGCAATCTAATCTGTCACATTGACGATTAAAAATTTAAAAACACTAAAATTTATTCGCGATATTGAAGAGAAATGAGTTATAACAATATTGTTTAAGAAGATGAATATGAGGAGCCAGATATCATCTCCAGATCGCTATCACTGTCACACATTTCCATTACCGTTTCTACTAAAAACACTTTTTCAAAACTCATTTTAAAATTACTGACATAACTGACATTTGTGTGCATACGATCGGTCCGAACTATATGCGTTGAAAGCGCGCATACAATTCGGACCGACTGTAAGCACTGTTGGTAAGGTAAGCACCGTAAGCGTAATTCGGACCGCGGCCTAAGTAGTGTAGAGTGAAATTTATGTACTATTGGGTTTTTTGCCATTTTCCCGATAGTTTATTGATAAGTATACATTAAGAATGTAATTAAATAAAAATACTCTGATCCCCACCAAAAACATCTCCCCGATAAAATTTATATCTTAGAGTGCCCATTGAGGCCATTTAGAACGGTAGCAGCTTAGATATAGACTAATTTTAGCTTTAGGATTAAGATCGAAAATCTGTTAGTATTAAGAATTTAAGGCAAATAAAGCACTTTTTAAAACTAAAACGGTTAATTTTCCTTTATGAATTTAAACTTGGCCACAGCGCAACGGAGGCAACCGAGACGGTAAATAAACAAACCACAAAGCGATGGTTCGAAAAATTCTGATCAGGAGATATGATCCTTCAAAGTGAGGGGAGTGGTAGCCCAGGCCCTTCGATTGGCAAGGACGAACTGAATTTATTAGTGGAATCTTACTCACGCCAAACTGTATTGGAAGAAATTGGGCGACGCAATTCGAAAGATTGCCGGCACTTGCAACAACTTGGAAAAATCAAAAAGCTTAAGGCGCCAGGAGTCCGGTACGACCAATTTTGATGATTTATGACTGTTTTCTTACTAATATTTCACGTTAATGGGAACAAAAAAACAGAATAAAATTACACAACTTTATTAGCTGGTATGTAAACTAGGACTTGGATAAAAAAAAATGTAAAACTCTATTTGGAAAAAGAGTTTTTCAAACGCATATTACCTATTTCACTAATAATTAACATGTCATTTTCATTAATATAATGCTAGAAAAAATCTTAAAGAAGGTCCTGGGTAAATAAAATTTTAAAAAATTTTCATTTTTATTAATAATATATGAAGTCAAACAGCAATTTTTCACGATTTTCATGGCAAGAATTACATAAGACCACAATTCACTGAAAATTATCATAGGTAGTATAATTAATTGGTATTTCTAGAAGATAAATCAATGAAAAAATTATTGATTTTTAATAGTTATGCGTTTCAAATAATTTGAAACCTAAAACACTATTTTTTTCTGTAAAATCAAAATTAGTTCGCTGATAGACAGCGAACGATGCAGACGTATTGTCCACGCCAAATTACATGAACGAAAAACGATTTCAATCGATTAAAATCCTTTCAAGAAAGAAAAATCAAACAGGGACAAAAAATGATCGTACCGGACTCATGGCCCCTTAATAAGTGGGTTCCGCATAAGCTTACTGAGCAAACCATGAAGTTCGCTGCTCTCCCAGAAGAAAAACGATCAGTTTTTGAACAGAATAGTGTAATGTGATAAAATTTGGATACTGTACGACAATCGCAGTTCGGCACAATGCTTGGATGCTAATAACACAGATGCCGAAAGCAGGCCTTCATCCGAAAAAGCTAAATGCGACTATTTGATCGTCTGCAGCTGGAGTTATTGACTATTCATAAATCTACTTGTACATAAATCGTTGGAAAGTGTATTGCATGTGCAGGTGCCTATTTTGATTAATAACATTAAGTTTTATAAAAGTTACAGTTCTTTGAAATTGCACTACCAATAACGATACAGTGGATACCGCTTATTGTTATCCCGGATAATGTTATAATCCGGATTTTGTTATCAAAACAGTTGGGTCCCATTCTCCACAAACGTTCGTTTTTCGTTTGTCTATTGTTATAAACCGGTTAATGTTATTGTTTTTGGCTAGTCCCAAAGTGATTACAATAAGCGGTACCTACTGTATTTCATCTGCAAGGACCTAATAATACGCATATAACCACTAAACTACAGTCAACCTTGGCCAGCTTAGGCTGCATCATTGAAGACAAATACATATCATTTTCTTCAGCATGACGCCATAATATCCAACTTTTTCAGTGCGATGCTGATTAAAATTTAAGAAAGAATAGTTTTTTGCTGTTGAAACTGCTACACTAAATAAAGAGAACTAGAATGCTTTTTTGCTCTTAACTTAAGATAGCGTGAAGACTAACACTCTAGCCAGGAATTGCAAATTTTGAATCCGGGAACCGGGACTGTATTAATCAAAGGGTGCAACTGGATTTAGTCCCACTTTGCAAGACAGTGTTCCTTTACTACACGCATGTAAGTAGTGACATTTGGAAATTATGAGGATATTTATTTTTTTGTCAACGTTGTGAGTAAAAGAATGACATATTCGATAAGTGGTGATTAATGATTTGACAGTGATTTCTTAAGAACAGAAAAACCCTTTATGGAAATGCGCACTGAATCCACTGGACGCTAGGAGTTTGGCTCCAAACCCATACTACACCCAAAACAAATGTCAGAACTGTTTTAACCGACCGGGTCATCGTCACCGCACAGGCTGAACATACGCGCCCCTTTTCTGAACCGCCAAAGTATAAGTGTAGACTGAGGACGTGCTCCTACAATCCAGCTAAGGCACCTGTCACCTTTAAAACACATCCCTAACACCGGCGGACTAGTGAATAAGACTTCTTTTCGTTACTTCCTTCCGATTTCCACTCGCTGGGATCTTTTTAGCGGAACTTGGTAGGAAACAATTCACAATAGGAAAATCCCGACGATCGATGACTGCTCAAAATCCGCAGATATTGGCGGCGCGTAGCACGCACCCAGAAAAAACTAAATTCTCCCTGCTGCACAAAAAAGATCACACTCCTCACTTGCACAAAACTTTTTTTTCGCTAAAGTTCAGTGGTTTTTGTTGGAAACACAACTGAGCCTATTCGCACTGAAATGTAAAAGATTAGGACGCAAAACCGTACATTACTTGATCGCCGGAGTCTGCTAAGGAGCAATTAATCACGCGATAAAAATTTTTGGCGTAAAATAAACGGACGACGAAGGATTCTCTTTGCGTTAAAATAAATTTTCGGGACAATGCCAAAATTTTCAATGGCGTTTCATTATTGGTATGGCAGTTCGCGAAACAGTGTTATCGACAGACAGAATGTCAATTGGCGCGCGTCCTCTGTCGCTTGATGTTTTAAAACTTATTTTAAAAAATAAAGATAAATTTATCATTATTCTCTTTATGTAGTACTAATTATAAAATTAATTAGCTTTTCATGTAAATGAGCAACAATAATTGACAATATTTATTATATATTATTTCTGATGCTGTTATGACACTGGCTATTTAGCGGCTATTATGGTGATTTCTTTTCTGCAAAAAAATGTGACCCGTTTCTGCCCTCAATTCTTGTTCTAGCAGTTCCGCTGTTCTATTCTCAAATTTTTTTTGACCTGCTAGAAAAAGGGGTTTGAGTCCGTGGCTAAAATTGACCTGAAAACTCGTATTTCTTGCCCCGAAAATTTCGGCGGTGCAACTCCTTTAACCTCAAATGTGCGTAAGAAACGATGAAAATAAGAAAACAATATCCTACGACAACAGCGGCAAACGATTTAAAAGCATAAATTAAACTGTCCAACGGGTCATACGGTAATTAGAAATCATACGGAGTGTAGTGTAAATATATTTAAATTTTCATAATAGCTTTTTGACCTGAAAGCGTTCTATTGTAAATTGACCTGTCGGACGGACTGTCAAAAAAGAGGGCAGAACTGCAATAATTTTGCATCTTTACAGGTCACATTTTTTTCAGAAAAGAAATCACCATGATAGTGATTTCTTTTCTGCAAAAAAATGTGACCCGTTTCTGCCCTCAATTTTTTTCTAGCAGTTCCGACGTGTTATTTCTGCCCTCAATTTTTTTCTAGCAGTTCCGACGTGTTATTTCTGCTAGAAAAAAATTGAGGGCAGAAACGGGTCACATTTTTTTGCAGAAAAGAAATCACTATCATGGTGATTTCTTTTCTGAAAAAAAATGTGACCTGTAACTTCACATCGCACTTGTGTCGTTTTATTGTAACCGCACTTGAACTGTAACTTTTCGCGTATTTAATTTTTATCGTGTAAGTCGCGGATGACATTTGCTGCGCTCGGAATGATTCGGCTGTTTTTTGCATTAGAAATAGATTGTGGTGGGAGCACATGTTTGTATTGCTATTTCTTTCTATCTAGTGATGAAGAAAGATAAGCAATATGATTCCGAGGCTCAAACCATCGAGATTATGTCTCTTAAGAGACAAGCGACCAACTGGGCAACTGGTCGCGTCTGCGAGAATCTCGCAGATATCTCGAAGACTATGGCGGCCTGTCTGCGATATTCTTCGAGACGTCTTATGGGAAAAATACACGGTATCGAGACAAATGCTCCCCGAATCTCGAAGACATGTCTGCGAATATCTCGATAGAAAAATGGCTTTGGCAATAGCGCCATCTGTTTGATGATAGCGTTTTGTGATAAAAGCTCGTACTCGTATGAATATTTCGCGGAGATTGCCATCGGCTGGAAATAAGAAAGGGGGTTATGAAATGAAACGTGCAGGCAGGGGCGAAGTTACCTTACTGCAATATAATAAATATCAAACACTAATAACGTAACGTAATTCACATCACACTTGTGTCGTTTTATTGTAATCGCACTTGAACTGTAAGTTTTCGCGTATTTAATTTTCATCGTGTAAGTCGCGGATGACATTTGCTGCGCTCGGAGTGATGCGGCTATTTTTTGCCTTACATATAGATCATGGTGGGAGCACATGTTTCTATTGCTATTTCTTTCTATCTAGTGATGAAGAAAGATAAGCAATATGATTCCTAGGCTCAAACCATCGAGATTATGTCTCTTAAGAGACAAGCGACCAACTGGGCAACTACCACTTTCTGTCTACCATATATAGTTCCGTAATTCGCCACCAGAGCACATGGTTTATTTGTCAATGCTGTTTGTAAATGCCTCGGATAAACTGTCAGTTGCCTTGGCGGCAAAGTTTTGCAAACTATACGACGAAACGGCACTGTACAAAGGTCATACAGACAAAGACTTTTTCAATAATTTTCTACATTTTTGCTCTATCTTATACATGGACTTGCATTTTCGTACAAAATATATTGAGTTACAGCGAATTTTCGATGAGCATATTCTGCCTGTTGGACGCAAATACCAGGAGTCTGTCCAATATTCAGCTATAGCTGCTTTGATAGCAGCTATAGCTGCTTTGATAGCAGCTATAGCTGCTTTTACCTGTCCAATGCAACAAAAAGCTGCTTTCTCGTGCTTGCTATTTGACAGTTATTCTGACCAGTACATTCAAATAGCTGCTATCATAGCTGCTTTTCACTGCTTAAGCTTAGTACTGTGTTCAGCGAAACGAACACGAACGAAAAAGTCACCTTATGGTGATTTCTTTTCTGCAAAAAAATGTGACCCGTTTCTGCCCTCAATTTTTGTTCTAGCAGTTCCGCTGTTCTATTCTCATATTTTTTTTGACCTGCTAGAAAAAGGGGTTTGAGTCCGTGGCTAAAATTGACCTGAAAACTCGCATTTCTTGCCCCGAAAATTTCGGCGGTGCAACTCCTTTAACCTCAAATGTGCGTAAGAAACGATGAAAATAAGAAAAAAATATCCTACGAAAACAGCGGCAAACGATTTAAAAGCACAAATTAAACTGTCCAACGGGTCATACGGTAATTAGAAATCATACGGAGTGTAGTGTAAATATATTTAAATTTTCATAATAGCTTTTTGACCTGAAAGCGTTCTATTGTAAATTGACCTGTCGGACGGACTGTCAAAAAAGAGGGCAGAACTGCGATAATTTTGCATCTTTACAGGTCACATTTTTTTCAGAAAAGAAATCACCATGATAGTGATTTCTTTTCTGCAAAAAAATGTGACCCGTTTCTGCCCTCAATTTTTTTCTAGCAGTTCCGACGTGTTATTTCTGCCTTCAATTTTTTTCTAGCAGTTCCAACGTGTTATTTCTGCTAGAAAAAAATTGAGGGCAGAAACGGGTCACATTTTTTTGCAGAAAAGAAATCACTATCATGGTGATTTCTTTTCTGAAAAAAAATGTGACCTGTAAAGATGCAAAATTATTGCAGTTCTGCCCTCTTTTTTGACAGTCCGTCCGACGGGTCAATTTACAATAGAACACTTTCAGGTCAAAAAGCTATTATTAAAATTGAAATAAATTTTCACTACACTCCGTATGATTTCTAATTACCGTATGACCCGTTGGACAGTTTAATTTATGCTTTTAAATCGTTTGCCGCTGTTTTCGTAGGATATTTTTTTCTTATTTTCATCGTTTCTTACGCACATTTGAGGTTAAAGGAGTTGCACCGCCGAAATTTTCGGGGCAAGAAATGCGAGTTTTCAGGTCAATTTTAGCCACGGACTCAAACCCCTTTTTCTAGCAGGTCAAAAAAAATTTGAGAATAGAACAGTGGAACTGCTAGAACAAAAATTGAGGGCAGAAACGGGTCACATTTTTTGCAGAAAGAAATCACCATCAATTTTGTCTGAAAATAACATGCACCCAGTTGGTCGCGTCTGCGAGATATCTCGCAGATTTCTCGAAGACATATCGGTTTGTCTCCGAGATTTCTGCGAGACGTCTTATGGGTAAAATACACGGTATCGAGACAAATGCACCCCGAAATCTCGAAGACATATCTCGCAAATTTTTGTTTAGCGTAGCGCCATCTGTTTGATGATATCGTGTTGTGATAAAAGCTCGTACTCGTATGAATATTTCGCGGAGATTGCCATCAGCTGGAAAAGAGAAAGGGGGTTATAAAATGAAACGTGCAGGCAGGGTCGAACTGCTATATAATAAATACAAAAAACTAATAACGTAGTGACACATTTCATCACTTCACATCGCACTTGTGTCGTTTTATTGTAACCGCACTTGAACTGTAACTTTTCGCGTATTTAATTTTTATCGTGTAAGTCGCGGATGACATTTGCTGCGCTCGGAATGATTCGGCTGTTTTTTGCATTAGAAATAGATTGTGGTGGGAGCACATGTTTGTATTGCTATTTCTTTCTATCTAGTGATGAAGAAAGATAAGCAATATGATTCCGAGGCTCAAACCATCGAGATTATGTCTCTTAAGAGACAAGCGACCAACTGGTCAACTGGTGGCGTCTGCGAGAATCTCGCAGATATCTCGAAGGCTATGGCGGCCTGTCTGCGATATTCTTCGAGACGTCTTATGGGAAAAATACACGGTATCGAGACAAATGCTCCCCGAATCTCGAAGACATGTCTGCGAATGTCTCGATAGAAAAATGGCTTTGGCAATAGCGCCATCTGTTTGATGATAGCGTTTTGTGATAAAAGCTCGTACTCGTATGAATATTTCGCGGAGATTGCCATCGGCTGGAAATAAGAAAGGGGGTTATGAAATGAAACGTGCAGGCAGGGGCGAAGTTACCTTACTGCAATATAATAAATATCAAACACTAATAACGTAACGTAATTCACATCACACTTGTGTCGTTTTATTGTAATCGCACTTGAACTGTAAGTTTTCGCGTATTTAATTTTCATCGTGTAAGTCGCGGATGACATTTGCTGCGCTCGGAGTGATGCGGCTATTTTTTGCCTTACAAATAGATCATGGTGGGAGCACATGTTTCTATTGCTATTTCTTTCTATCTAGTGATGAAGAAAGATAAGCAATATGATTCCTAGGCTCAAACCATCGAGATTATGTCTCTTAAGAGACAAGCGACCAACTGGGCAACTACCACTTTCTGTCTACCATATATAGTTCCGTAATTCGCCACCAGAGCACATGGTTTATTTGTCAATGCTGTTTGTAAATGCCTCGGATAAACTGTCAGCTGCCTTGGCGGCAAAGTTTTGCAAACTATACGACGAAACGGCACTGTACAAAGGTCATACAGACAAAGACTTTTTCAATAATTTTCTACATTTTTGCTCTATCTTATACATGGACTTGCATTTTCGTACAAAATATATTGAGTTACAGCGAATTTTCGATGAGCATATTCTGCCTGTTGGACGCAAATACCAGGAGTCTGTCCAATATTCAGCTATAGCTGCTTTGATAGCAGCTATAGCTGCTTTTACCTGTCCAATGCAACAAAAAGCTGCTTTCTCGTGCTTGCTATTTGACAGTTATTCTGACCAGTACATTCAAATAGCTGCTATCATAGCTGCTTTTCACTGCTTAAGCTTAGTACTGTGTTCAGCGAAACGAACACGAACGAAAAAGTCACCTTATGGTGATTTCTTTTCTGCAAAAAAATGTGACCCGTTTCTGCCCTCAATTTTTGTTCTAGCAGTTCCGCTGTTCTATTCTCATATTTTTTTTGACCTGCTAGAAAAAGGGGTTTGAGTCCGTGGCTAAAATTGACCTGAAAACTCGCATTTCTTGCCCCGAAAATTTCGGCGGTGCAACTCCTTTAACCTCAAATGTGCGTAAGAAACGATGAAAATAAGAAAAAAATATCCTACGAAAACAGCGGCAAACGATTTAAAAGCACAAATTAAACTGTCCAACGGGTCATACGGTAATTAGAAATCATACGGAGTGTAGTGTAAATATATTTAAATTTTCATAATAGCTTTTTGACCTGAAAGCGTTCTATTGTAAATTGACCTGTCGGACGGAACTGTCAAAAAAGAGGGCAGAACTGCCAAAAATTTTGCATCTTTACAGGTCACATTTTTTTTGAGAAAAGAAATCACCATTAGAAGTGGAGTGAAATATTCTACACACTTCGCTACTAGATGTCATTGATAAAAAAGCGCGCGAAATTTGAAAATATTAAAATATTGTTAAGTAATTACTATTCCGGCACATAACACAACAAAATATTGCTCACACAAAATTTCCCGAGCACAAACTCACTGAATTGACAGCGAACTATTGAAAATTTTGAGTTGTCAAATATTTCGCTTGCCAAAAAGCCTCCCGTACCATTTAAAACGAAACGAAATCGCCACGAGCGCCATCTATTAGTGACTACGGCAAATGTCCATTCCGTCCACGAACACAGTACTGCAAAACGAACGAAATATTTCGTCGGTGAAATGTCATCTTTTATATAATTTTATTTATATGAAATTTGACAGTTCGTTTCGTTTCGCTCTGAGCACAGTACTAGGCTTTAGAGTACAGACTGTAAAGCCTAGTACTGTGTTCAGCGAAACGAACACGAACGAAAAAGTCACCTTCGAAGCGGAGTGAAATATTCTACACAGTTCGCTACTATGTCATTGATAAAAAAGCAGGGGAATTTTAAAGAATATGAAATTTTGTCAAGTAATTACTATTCCGGCACATAACATAACAAAATATTGCTAACTCAAAATTGAATTGACAGCGAACTATAGAAAATTTTCAGTTGTCAAATATATCGCTTGTCAAAAAGCCTCCCGTACCATTAAAAACGAAACGAAATTGCCACGAGCGCCATCTATTAGTGACTACGGCAAATGTCCATTCCGTCCACGAACACAGTACTGCAAAACGAACGAAATATTTTGTCGGTGAAATGTCAACGAAAATTCAATTTTTTTTATATGAACTTTGACAGTTCATTTCGTTTCGCTTGGAGCACAGTACTAGGCTTAAGCAAGAAAACAGCTATGCGTGGCCGTGAATAAAGTAAATTGTGGGCGAAAACAGTGAAAAATAGCAAAACGAGCTGCTGAAATTTTTGCGGAGGATATAGGCGAGGATGTGAAGCGGTTGAAAGCGGACGAGCTCGTCAAGAAGCACACCCTGGACTCGGACGAAGAAGACATCGGCGGCGATGAGCGGTGGGCTGCATTTATATTTTCCCTATTTTTTTCACTGATAATTCGTGATTTCGGCTTTCAGCTACAATATTCTGAACGAAAATGATTTCGACGTCGAACTGGATGGAATTTCAGGAATGGACGGCGAGGTCAAAATCACCCCGTTCAACATGAAAGAGGAACTCGAGGAAGGACACTTCGACAAGGTGGGCCACTTTCACTGGGACAAGTCGAAGGAAATTAAAGACAATTGGCTTGATAACATCGACTGGATTAAGGTAAACGCATTGTTTCGGCAACGTTTAGAGGGAGAAGCTTTGTTTTGGAATCGTAACCAACAAAACTATTTTCCAGATCAAGACCGACAAGAACTACATCAGAAAACCAATCGGGGCCTGGCCGATTCCAGTGATTCCGAAGACGAACCGTTGAAAAACTTCAATGAAATTGAAACGTACAAGGAAATCTTTAAACTAATGGAGCCTGGCAAAACAGTCAAGAAGACACTGCAACGACTGGGCAGCAAAACCCCAAAGCTCTCGTCTCTCGAACGATGGCGGGAATTGTCGATGAGAATGCCGAACTCGTGGCGAAATTCACCGAACTGGCAAACAACGTCCTGACGGAAATGGGCAACATGGACATATATCAGGAAACATACGAACAGATTCAGTTAATTATAAAGGAGATCTAGAATGGCAGGCACAAGTAGTACAGCTGTTGCCGCTACTGCCACTGCTACTGGCGAGGCCGCCAACGAGGACGACGAGCTTGATATGTACGCCGATGGTTTCGAGAAGAAGGAAAAGACGAAACTGGTCACAAATAAAGTGGACGAAAACGAACGAGATGACGGAGACGACGGCGGTAACGAGAAAGAAAATCATTTTCAGGATTTCAACACCAATCCAAATCTCTTTCTTTTTGTGCTATTTGTCCAGTGAAGCTAATGGATGAGTATAACTGGATCGGCAATAAGCGAAATTTTGCCTAATAGGTTCTGGTAGTGCCTAATAGGTTCTGGTTGTGTGAGTTGTCTATTTGCGTTAGTGTAAGTGTATTTGGGGGAGGGGGGCTACAAAATAAAAAATACGTACTGTACCCCGGAATTTTTTTTGGTCCGACGTTGTGGTGAAAACAATTGTCAGAGATGATTGTCATTATCACGTACAATTTTTTTTTGAAAGATGGAAACAACTGTCAGCAATGAAATAGTCTCACATATAGGAATTTTATGCAATACAGCCGATCCAGTTATACTAATACATCCATGTTGAAGCTGCTTTTGGCTGTCCAATACGCGCCAGTGCTTTTTCGTGCTATGGTTGAATTTGACAGTTCAAATCGTGAAGCTATGCTATGCTACGATAGCTGCTATCGAAGCAGCTATAGCTGAACATTGGACAGACTCCTGCTAAAAATTGAATTTAGTGCTGAATCTGTGACATTGCTAAAATTGTTGCCATTTAAAAAAGGTTTAAAAGCACAAAATTGATCCATCAATGATCCCATTTTGATTTTGGATCATCTCTTTGTTGTTGTTTTCAATGTGAAACGAATGATCTTGATCTTGATCCAGTTGAAAAAAAACGCACCTATTGTGTTCATGTAGCGTCTATTGGCGGCTTCAGCGATCCATTGCATCTCGTTGCGACATTTTGACATTTCGATCCGATTCTGATTGCGTGCGTTCTGTACGGCTCCTAAGGAAACAACCGGAGTGTGCCAAGCTTCAGGGTGTTGGGTAAGTTTCAGTGCTTACCGGTAGATGGCGCGTAGTGCGTAAGCCTGTTGCCTTTTTGGCGGGAAATGGCTTGACAGTTGTTAAACGTCACCCTCGGAAAGATAACTAAAATAAAAAGCAAACCAGTGATGGTTCTCAAAATCTCGAAACCGATAAAATACCAGTTTCTCATTTGAACCAAATTCTTGATTCCTACTTGCAAAAGATAGATTCTAGTTAAAATGTCCAAACTGAACGAATTTATTAAGCGAGGTGCGTTTATTGTGTTTGAAGGATGCGACCGATCTGGGAAGTCAACGCAGAGCAAATTATTAGGTAAAATATTGTTGATTTTTTTTTCGTGATTTTGTTCTTTCTTGGATTTTAATCGATTGAAACCGTTTTTCGTTCATGTACTTTGGCGTGGACAATACGTCTGCATCGTTCGCTGTCTATCAGCGAACTAATTTTGATTTTACAAAAAAAAAATAGTCTTATAGGTTTTCAAATTATTTGGGTAAATTTTTCTCACCGGGCACCAGCGAAAAAAGGGTGAAAACAATTTTTTTTTTTTTTTTTTTACAACACTTTATAAACTAAACTTTAATATGTTTCCGTTTGTGGTCAAACTAATAGTGATTTCTTTTCGACAAAAAAATGTGACCCGTTTCTGCCCTCAATTTTTTTCTAGCAGTTCCGACGTGTTATTTCTGCTAGAAAAAAATTGAGGGCAGAAACGGGTCACATTTTTTTGCAGAAAAGAAATCACTATAAATATTTGGCATTTTCAACCTATAACTACGAAAAAAAAACGATTTTAAATTTCTAGTTTTGCTCAACCAGTACATTTTATTCGAACCGCCATGACGGTAAAGTTTGACGTTTCTCGTCACACATGAACGCGAAAAAGGGAGTTTAAATCCCTACAGCCCCGCAGTGCTGCACTAGAGTCACTGTATACTCACACACCCTTCTAGTAGGAGTTCGGCCGATAGCCCAAAATTGGACTAGAAGACGACTACATAACCTGAAAAAAGGTCGTTTTCATGCAGCCAAACTTTTAAGTTTGGCTGCACGAAATTTCGGTGTATAGGTGCATAGTATGTGTGCGCATAGTATGTGTGCATAGTATGTGTGCGCGAATTAAGGTTTTCTTTTGTAAATTTACGTACATTACCTATTTCTTTTAAGGAAATTTCCTATTTTGTACCGAAAATTAGACTATTTCGAATTGATATGTGATATTCCCCCAATAAAATCAAAAAAATTTCAATTTACTGGTTTTCGACCTGAGCATGCATCGGCCAAACCTTAGGTAGGGTGAGTAGTGTGAGTGCGTATACAGGAACCTTAGGCTGCACGAAACGTAGTTGGAGCGTAGCGCGCGCCAGCTAGACATGAACGCGAAAAGGGCGTTTTAATACCTGAGCCCCGCAGGGCTGCGCGAAAGGTAGTTGGAGCCAGCGTTGCCAACCGTTTCTGACAAGAAACCTGTACTTAAACTTTTAAAACCTGTACCATAACATCAACTGAACCCAAAATTTAGTAAGACAATAAATGTGATCAATGAAAAGATACTGAGTAAATAATGTTTTTATTGTAAATAATTCAACAATAAACAAAAAAGAACAAACATAAAAATTCTCCTTAAAAAATAATAAAATTTGATTTACGCTATGATTAGTTAAGTCAGATAAGTTATCTACAGTTTTTCTTTAGAAGGAATAATTTTGAAATAATACAGGTGATGCGGTCGGTGTGCAGCAAAACTAGCTTCTTCCATTTTCCAAAAAAATTAGTTATGGTTTTCTCTCGATAGTATTTTGCCTGCTCTATTCAGAAATGATCTGTTTTTTTTTTCAAAATGCGTTCCTTACCGTGTTTCCAACACATTTTGATAAAAACTGAGATCATTTCTGAATAGAGCAGGTAAAATACTATAGATGGGGATTGTAGATGGAGGGTGTTAGGATGGAGGATGGAAGATGGTGGATGGTGGATAGAGGTTGGTGGATAGAAGATGGAGGATGGTGGATAGAGAATGGAGGATGGTGGATAGAGAATGGAGGATGGTGGATGTAGGATTGAGGATGGAGGATTGTAGACGGAAGATGCTGGATGATGGATAGAGGATGGAGGATTGTAGACGGAAGATGCTGGATGATGGATAGAGGATGGGGGATGGTGGATAGGGGATGGAAAATGGAAGATGGAGGATGGGGGGTGGTGGATAGAGGATGGAAATGGTAGATGGAGGATAGGGGATGGTGGATATAGGATGGAAGATGGACGATGGGAGATAGAGGATGGAGAAACAGGACTAATGGATCAACAGTAGAGACGGGAGTAACAGGGGCGATAGAACACCGTGAGCGTAGCGAGCGTAGTCGCGGTACGCGGCTAGTTTCATATAAAATACTTATAATAGGTTGCTCACTTTAAAAATGTTTATTCAGGAAATTAATGTTCTTCAAGTTGTAAGATAAAACGTGTAAATAAATTTCAAATTCAGGATTCAATATATTGTATAGAATTTTTTCTGCTTATTGGATTTTACATCTGTTAACTAATATATCAAAATAAATTTTCAGGGGTTCAAGTAGCTCCAGAAATCTGTTCAGTACTAACTCTAATGATAGACACCTTGTTGCGGATAGATGTAATAATTTGTAGGGTTTAATTTCCAAGATTGAACATATTTTTTGCAGCTCCGGAATTTTTTGTGGATGAAAACAAGTGAAACGCAAACGCGATCGAAGAAAACGTTATTTTAGTATTGCCACTTGCCGGATGCCGTGAAATGCCTGGGCCAGTCATATTCAAAAGCAGCCAGGCTGCCTTTAAACATGACGGTGACATGAGTATGGATATGAATGATTGTTTCGATTCGATACAAAAAGTACTTGGATCGAAACAATTTCTATTTCGTATTACTGTAATTGTAATTGGACACTTGGTCGAACAGTGTAAAACCTGTATTTATTTCCTAATACCTGTACGCCTGTACGCAGCACCCAAATCCTGTACTTGTACAGGTTTTCCTGTACGATTGGCAACGCTGGTTGGAGCGTAGCGCGCGTCAGCCAAACATGGCGGCTCGAATTGTACTGGATGGATGAAATCAAACATTTTAAATCGTTTTTATTCATTTAGTCTGTTCTTTTTGTCGGTTTTAGTGTACACTGAGTACACTTTTTCCACTGGCTCTCGAGCTAGTGCAGTAAAGTGTAAAAGGGAGAGGCGGGGAAGGAACAAGAACACTATTTGAGGTTGAGTTTGTGTCATTGATTTGACGTCAAAAGCTGTTTAGAAAATTGAGTGCAAAAAAGTGCAGAAATTTCATGCAAAAAGAACAGACTAATTGTTTTACGTCCCAAATGTCAACCATTTTTATTGCCCACATCCTAAAACACACCAAAGTTTCATTTCGAAAGTAAATAAAAATTATGAAAAGTCTCTTGCATTATTTTTCGCTGGTGCCCAGTGAGAAAAATTTTCATAAAATTTTATTGTCCACATCCTAAAACACACCAAAGTTTCATTTCAAAAATCTCTTACATTACTTTTTCGCTGGTGCCAGGTGAGAAAATATTTCCGCAAACTATTACTAACATTTTTGTATAAAAGGCACTCGTTCTCATTAGATGTATAATTTATCATTTATCCATACCACTATAAAATATAAGAGCTAATCCGTTCTTTGACTTGGAAACAGAAGTATTGTATAACTTCATTATGTATCGCTATCGCTACTAACAGTTAAATTGGCAGTAATAAAAATGTTTTTATTACAGTTTTATAAAATGTAAAGTGTCGATGATCATAAATAACTTAAGTAAAACTTCGTAATAAATAATAACACATTTTACCGACGATACTAACTTCGAATCATTAACCATTATAAAAATATGATCGAAATCGATTGAACATGAAAAACTTCTCTTTCATATTACGACCACTAGCACTAGATGGAATTTATAGCCTATGCATTTAGAGTTACAATAGCCGCGTTTACGTGCGGATCAGATCAGTCTGAATAGACTAAACAGTGTTTTAGACGAAAATTTTGGTTTCTAGAGCTCAGGAACCGCTTATGCTAGGAGGCTGAAAGTTGTAACTTATGTAAATTGGGAGTGGGGTGGGGAGTGGGGAAGGAAGATAAAATTTGGTTTCTGCATATGGGATCATAAGAGGAGTCTACTGAAAGTAAGCTTTTTGAGGGGGGAAGGTAAAGTACAAAAGTGGCGGAATAGCAATTTTTTCAAAAAATTTAATTTTCATATCTCAAAAACCGTACTAGAGTAAGGAACAAAATGTTGGTGCTGTAGGTCTTGGGGGTGATGGAAAAAAAGGGGATCTACCCCCACTCTGATTTTTATTTCTCGAAAATGATAGTGAAAAGAAAAATAAAAATTTACGATTATATAGAATTTCTATAAAGAAAACCTAGAAAAATTCAATTGTTGATAGCGGTAGTAAAGTACGGGGGTGACGGGTAGTTTTTGATATCTCAGAAACGGTTTTTGCTATATACGCTACTAGAGTAATAAAATCAAAAACAAAGTTTAAATTTTTATTGGCGATTTCCGTGAAATCCATATTTTCACGAACTTCGTTAAAATGTGTCCATTGAAGCTATCAAGATTAAATGTTAGTTGTTTTTCCGGTGTCAGTCGAGCGGTGCTGCCAGATTTGCAAACCTAAAAAATCGTACCACACCATAAAAAAAATCGTACCGAGGGAGAATTTCTATAAAGAAAACCTAGAAAAATTCAATTGTTGATAGCGGTAGTAAAGTACGGGGGTGACGGGTAGTTTTTGATATCTCAGAAACGGTTTTTGCTATATACGCTACTAGAGTAATAAAATCAAAAACAAAGTTTAAATTTTTATTGGCGATTTCCGTGAAATCCATATTTTCACGAACTTCGTTAAAATGTGTCCATTGAAGCTATCAAGATTAAATGTTAGTTGTTTTTCCGGTGTCAGTCGAGCGGTGCTGCCAGATTTGCAAACCTAAAAAATCGTACCACACCATAAAAAAAATCGTACCGAGGGAGATTTCATCGTACAATTCACTTTAATGTTAAATTTTATCAGTCAAAAATGGAAGTGTTCCTTATACACTACATATTTAAGGGGAGCAAACCCTTTAGACGCTCAAAAATGAGTAATTTTTCATGCATTTTTTTATGGTGATAAAATAATTGCATCATTTTAAGATTTTGACATGATATTATTAAAACTTTCAAGTGCTGTTTTTTTTTACAAAATAAAATGGCGTTTTTATGGGATATTCCTTTAGGTGACTTTTGTGTGACATCAAAAACTGCTCCATTTGTCATATTTATTCTATTGATCTAAAACTGAAAACTAAAATATTTTTGGAATACTAACAAATGAATGGAAAGGATATACCTAAACAATTATAAACAATTTTTGATGAATGTTTTCACAGTACATTTTGAATTGAAAATACAAGGTTTTCCGGTAAATACTGTTAAATTTATTTTGTGTGACGTTTCGGACTCGACTGAGTCCTTTATCAAACTGATCGACAATATTTCTACAACTGTTATATATACAAATGAAAGTAGGTAAAAAAGGGTTACTAAATTAACTAACAGAAGGGTCAATTAGAAAAACAGGTAAAAAAAGGGGGTTACAAAATTAACTAATTAACTACTTCTATTAGTCCCTATCCTTAAAATTTTAGGTATATCCTTAAGATATTTATATAGACAGAAAGCTCCTAATTAACCAAATCGATCCATAACTTTTTGAGCTACAATAGGAGCAGTTTTTGAAGATCTAGTTTGGAGATAATCGCGTTTAAAGTTTCAATATGAGAAAACTATTAGTTTTAGTGACTTACCGAATCATCGATTCCAGGAGCATATAAGATACCTTCAAAAGAGGTGTTTATTTACGCGATATCCTCAAAATTTTAGGTATATCCTTAAGATATTTATATAGACATAAAGCTCCTAATTAACCAAATCGATCCATAACTTTTTGAGCTACAATAGGAGCAGTTTTTGAAGATCTAGTTTGGAGATAATCGCGTTTAAAGTTTCAATATGAGAAAACTATTAGTTGTAGTGACTTACCGAATCATTGATTCCAGGCGCATATAAGATACCTTCAACTTCTAACTCACTCACCTGGTCACTTGTATTCCCCTCGCATATATCTGTGAATTCATTCCCTTCATAATATCTGTTACTTTATTGTGTACAAGAAGCGTTTTTCTTGCCACGGGTTTACTATAATCCTTAACTTTGTTATGAACACAACGGAACCTTTTTAGAATGTTATAAACCCCTTTATTTCTCTTGATTTTCAGTTACAATCACACACTTCACACAATTGTTTCTGACTTTTATTAAACTTGAATTTAGACAAAACGGCACGGTAAGCAAAAGGGGGGGGGGGGCTGAAGGCAATACTAATTGGATTGTTTCTTATTTTACCTTTTTGATTTTGACAACGGCAAGAGTAACACAAAAAAGGGCTGAAGGCAATTCTAATTGGATTCGACCGGCTCCGATCAAGGGAAAAAACCGACAGACCGTAATAAATATTTTTTCCTAAGTTGCTACGTAGGTGCGATAATGTCTTGTGCATCGAGAAAATGCTGACTCCACCTGATCGTGGGAGTCAAGATTTTCTCGATCTCACAAGACCAATTAAGAAATAGGACACCAAGCATATCTCACTTGCACTTATGTGCATTGAAATATGCTTGGTTCCCGTGCTTAGCGTTAGTATCCGATGTCCGATACAATTTGCCTTTTTTGCTCCATGCAGCCTGAAGTAAATTCGCTGATTAGCGAGAACCGTGGTATGTTAATTCGTTATCTCAGTATTCTAGACTTGGCGTGCAGTTTTATGAGGTGTTACGTTGCATCCGTTATTAGGGTGGAATGCAATCAGCGATTTTACCCCAGGCTACATGGAATTAACAAAACGTTGAATCTAAACATCCTCCCCCTCCTTGAACTGTCCGAGTTCAAAGGAAAATGATTCTGGTGGGTTCATCACTTCTATCCTTCTTGGGGCAGGTGTTGGTTGAGTGGAGGTGGTGTATCTTCTCGAGGGGAAGCGTGTCCTTATTTTTCGACCTACTACCCACATAAGGGTCGTTAACAACACACTCGTCAAAACATATCCTAAAACATAGTGATGAACATGATGATGATCGAGTTCGTCAGTTGGCAAGGATTTGTGCTGCAAGGTTTTTAGCTGGTTAGCTATTTCGTCCCATTCCTTGTTTGATGACCTTAATAGAATCTCTGGAGGCGCCGTTTTGTGATCCCTGAATTCACCGGTGTTGAGCGATTGCTTTAATCCTAATATTGGTGTGAATGAACCGTTGATATTGGTCTGATGATGGTCTCGTCCGCGTATGGTCATCGTAGCCTGCTTCAATTCACAGCCGGATTTTATCGTAATGACTCCTTCTCCACTTAGCGTGACTGTGTTAATAATGGAGCCACATATGACATCGAAGGTGTTTTTTTCTTTTAAAGCGTAAATCCATTTGTTGGGATGATGGAGCTGCACCCAGATCCTTGATGAGTTACTATTTAAGACTTGACAGGCTTCTGGTGCGGGCTGGTGATCGAGTAGAGCCATTTCGCAGCTGCTGACATGTGAATTTTTGTTGTACAGCGGGTGATTCTGGACACACAGGAAGAATTCATCACTTAGGTGGGTGCACTTGTCGAGCTCACGCTGCGTTAGAGGGTAGTATTCAGTTCTAGGCAGGTTTGTGATCAACAATTCCGTGGAAGGCTGTATTAGTGAATAATGGTCACCATCGATGAAGGGAACCGTTGTCAGATGGTATAGTTGAAAATGATCGGCATGAATGAGTGGCAGGTTTATTCGAAATATTACGCTAGATTTCATCATCCTAGCTCGGATCGTCATTATTTTGAAGAGTGAGAGGTCTTCTGTAGCTACCGTGGGTGGGACGATCATGGTGGATGGTAAGGCTTCTTTAATCAGCGCCAGTTGGTTGTGTTCAGCTGTCTTGGAGTGATTAGTAATGGATTGATTGCTCCATGATGTAGATCGGTTAGGACATCCCACACTGCCTTCTGAGTTTGTTCGTACTGCTGCAATGCCAACATGGTTTGTACGCAAAGTGTCAGGAATGCCTGCTGCTGGTTGGTGGAAGTCAGATCGTGCTCCATTTCTTTTAATTGGTTCGATATTTGGCGGTATTGCCTTTGAATGTGTATCTCGTCCTTTTTGAATATATTTACCGTCGCTTCAATTATAGAGGTTTGATTTTTGATCAGGTTGTGCAGCGCATGATCGTTTCGCCTTAGATTTTCTATTTCTGCTTCTATGAAATTAGCGTAATCGTTGTCCAGGACGCCAAAAAGTTTATTTGCGACAGTTCCGACAAGGTCCAAGGGAGATCGTTTTTGTTTTGCGAGATGGTCAGATCCTCCCGTTCGTTCATGAAGAACTGCGTTCATCTCTTCGATTTGTTCTAGCTGCTTTTGAAAGTGTAGTTGAATCTGAGTACACATTTGCTCCCTTGTGCTCACCGTGCTGCAAAATCGCTCCATTTGTGCTATTCCCTTTCTGATTCCAAAGAGTTCCTGCCAGTAGTATTTCATGTCGTAAAATACAACGATATTCCACTCGCTGCTGACCAGTCCCACTTGTCCCATATTTTCGAAATAGACTCCAGAATGGTGCTCGAATGGGTTGACATCTATTGGGTTGCTCTGTCCAAGTACAGGAATGATGAGCAGTCCAACCATGACGAGTAGAGTGGTATGGCGACGTCGTTTGCTGGGACCGGCTTGAGTGTTTGAATTTTCTTCGCTAGATTGGGTCCAGCTCGCGTTGATTGGAAGAAACTTCCCCTTGTTGGGGTGTTTCGTGCTCGGTATTTTTGTGCCTCCCTTCTGCATATTATCATTAGTTCTCGAGGCTGTTGACTCCCCCGGATCCGTCCCCTCTTCTTCCATTGGTACTGGGCACAGATTATGTATTGCTCGACGAAATAGGCCTCCTGGCGTTCTTACGTCCGCTACTCTTATCATGTTGTCCTTCCCAGGGATGACGTTATCAATTCTGCCCAGTTGCCATTTGAGCGGACAGACGTTATTATCCTTGATTAGCACCAGCATGTCTGGCTGAATGTTTTTAGATCCGGTCCTCCATTTTGATCTCTGCTGTAGCTCATTGAGATACTCAAGGGACCAACGGCGCCAGAATTCGTTTCGAATGTATTCTACGAGCTTCCATCTGGTAGCGAGGTTTGGATTAGTCAACGTGGGGGTTCGATCGGCGACTTCTGTGAGTGGTGCTCCGATTAGAAAGTGGCCAGGCGTCAGTGCTGTGAGATCGTTTGGATCATTGGACATGGGTGCTATTGGACGCGAATTAAGTACGGCCTCGGCCTCAGTTGCGACGGTACATAGTTCCTCGTAAGTTAGTGACGCTGATGCCATACTTCTGTGGAGGAGATGTTTAGCTGATTTGACAGCAGCCTCCCATAGTCCACCAAAGTGTGGACTACGGGGTGGAATGAAATGGAATTGTATTCCTCTTCGGCTGCTGGCTTTAGTGATGACATCTTGCGATTGTTGCTGGTGAAACAGCCGTTCAAGTTCTTCTAACTGGTTTCGTGCACCTACGAAGTTCGTGGCGTTGTCACAATAGATATTTTCGCAGCAGCCTCGTCTGGCCACGAAACGCTTCAGGGCGCCTATGAACCCGTCCGTAGTTAAATCTGTCACAACCTCCAAGTGACATGCTTTCGTAGCGAAGCAGCAGAATACGCAGATATATGTTTTGGTTGGTCTTTTTCCTCGGATGCGATAGTGTGTGTAGATCGGTCCGCAAAAATCAATTCCAACGTTGATGAACGGCCTAGATGGCTGAACTCGTGCTGAGGGTAGGTTTCCCATCATCTGTGCAAATAACTGAGGTTTAAACCTAGCGCATCGCACACAATTGTGTACAGTCGATGTTGCCACTGATCTGCCGCGCAGGATCCAAAATCTTTGACGAGCAAGTGCGTGGAGCGCCAGAGGACCTGCATGAAGATTCAGTTTATGAAGGTCAGCCATGAGAAGTTTCGTGAATGAGTGAGAATTCGGCAGTAGCATGGGGTGCTTGGCGTCCTCTGACAATGTTGACTCTTGTAATCTGCCACCAACTCGTATGATGCCGTACGTATCTAGATATGGTGCGAGGTTGTGTAACTTGCTTTGCCTGTCGACAGTCGCTCCATTGTGCAAGCTGGTGAGTTCCTTAGCAAATTCTTGGCGCTGCATCTGTCTGACTATTATGTTGAGAGCGTCCTCCAGCTCTGCCATCGTAAGCAAGGCAGATAAAGATTTATTCCGCTTGCCTTGAAATGCGTCAGCTGCTCTGATGACGTAAGCGATGATTCTCTTCAGTTGTTCGAAGGAATTTCGATGGTTGATCCTCTCACTAAAGTGATCATTGCGTTCGAAACTCAGTAATGCTGTCTTCATAATTTTGCCTTCGGGGAGGGTTGTTGGTTTCTCTGCGAGCACACAAGGCCAGTCGATTTTTTCCTTCGATAGAAATGGTGGACCATTGAACCAGAGAGCGGACCCTATAAGTTCATCTGGGTGGCATCCTCGGGAAACTAGATCTGCCGGATTTATTTTTGAGCTAATGTGCCTCCATTCACTGGGATTGGTCAAATCCTGAATTGCAGCAATCCGGTTGGCTACAAACGTGCGATAGGTGGTTGATAGTGACTGAATCCAGCCGAGTACTATCTGAGAGTCTGTCCAATAGTGGGTTTCGGCTATGTCCAACTTCAATATGGATTTTACCTTGCTGACCAGATGCACCATTAGATTGGCGGCGCATAGCTCTAATCTTGGCAAGGTTATGGCTCGAACCGGTGCTACTCTCGACTTGGAGCAAAGCAAGTTTGTCGTGGTCTCTCCCTCCTTGGTTGTGCTGCATACATATATCACTGCTCCGTAGGCTCGTTCGCTTGCGTCTGAGAACGCGTGGAGGCTGATAATTGCATTCTTCGTGTCCAGGTACCTTCGAACCCGAATGGTGTTTAGCTTGTTCAACTCTTGCCGGAACCTTACCCAACGCGTGTGTAACTCTGCCGGTATTGCTTCGTCCCAGTCCAGCTTTAGACACCATAGTTGCTGCATGAATATCTTCGCGGCGGTGATGACCGGATTAACGAAACCCAGTGGGTCAAACAAATGGGCGATATCGCTAAGAATCGTACGTTTGGTGATTTGTCGTGGCTCCTTCCATGATGTAGTCACCGCAAAGACATCGAGTTTGGGATGCCAGGTGAGACCTAGTGTCTTAATCTGACCTGTTGGTTCATCGGCAATGTCTAGTTGCAATTCCACGTCTTCCTTCGGTATTTCATTTAGTAGCGCCGTATGATTCGCGCACCACTTACGCAGGTGAAGTTTAGCTGATTTGAGTAGGGCTATCATCTGCCGTTGTATCTGTAAGGCCGTTCCCAGGTCGTTGTCTCCGGTCATTACGTCATCGACATAAAAATCATTTATTGCTTGAGCTCCTAGCGGGTAGGTTGATTGGCCGGCTTCTGCTAGTAGTTGAAGGCATTTTGTAGAGAGGTAGGAAGCCGCAGTAGTGCCGTACGTTATGGTTCGCAATCGATAGTAGCGCAGTTGTTCATCAGGGTGGTCTCTCCAGACGATCAGTTGGAGATTTCTGGCGGGAGGTGTGACGTCAATCTGCCTGTACATTTTCGTTATGTCGGCGGTGAAAACGTACTTGTGTGTTCTGAATCGCAAGCACACAGAAAACAAATCATCCTGAATCGTAGGTCCTGTATGCATGATGTCGTTCAGAGATTTGTTTGACGTCGTCTTCGCCGATGCGTCAAATACAACGCGAAGCTTTGTTGTGCTGCTGGTGGGCTTCAACACGCAATGATGCGGCAAGAAATAGTGAATTTTTGGAATTTCTGGTGCGTTTATTTCTTCCATGTGGTTCAGCATGAGGTATTCCTTTATGAACCTGGAGTACTCGTTCTTCAGCGTAACGTCTTTGGCCAATTTCCTTTCTAGTGCGAGAAATCGCCTAATCGCCGTGTTTCGTGATTCTCCCAAAGCGCTAGGATCCTCACGTAGGGGAACTTCGGCCATGAATCTCCCATTTGCTTGTCGAGTGATTGTTGTGACGAAGTTTGGTTCGGTTCTTGATGTACTTGAACCTGGTAGCCGTTCCTCCTGTGCCCAGAACTTCTCTAGCTGGTCGTTTAGTTCTGCACTGCTGATTCCACAAAATGTTGTGTTCGAGGAGGTTGTGGGTGCCTGCCCTGAGATTATCCAGCCAAGCAACGTGTTCTGCATCGATGGCAATCCGCTGCCGATCTTGATCTGCCCAATTGACATAAGATCGTAGAAGAATTCCGCTCCAATCAATAGGTCGATCTTCTGCGGTGTGTTGAAGTTAGGATCCGCAAGTTTGATGTTTGAGGGAATTATCCAGTCAGATATGTCGATGAATAATGGTGGCTGCTGGCCACAGATTTCCGGAATGATTACGGCTTCCAGTGTGGTTGTGAATCCCGTGTGTAGGGAGTTCACTCGGATGTTTGCCCTTCTCGATGTGGCCAGACTGGATTGCCCAATGCCTGAGATGGTGGCTTTGTGGTTGCTGCTAGAGATCTTCAATTTCTTAAGCAGCCGGTCTGTTATGAAGTTCAACTGCGATGCGGAGTCCAGGACTGCTCTGCAATTGTGCTGCCGACCATCATGACCGACAACTGATACTAATGCGGTGCCAAGTAACACTTGATGAGTTCCAGGTTTCTTGGCCGCTTGAGTGGTTAATGATGTGCCTGACTGGCCTGACTGTTGTGGTGGTTCACAAGACGATGGTACATTTTCTTGAAGAGAGCATTGGAGGCCCCCTTGGCTTGGTATTGGGTTGACACTTGACTGTCTCAGATGATTTTCGTTACTGATTGTGTCACGATGAAGCAGCGTGTTATGTTTCTCAGAACACTTTAGACAGCATCTGGCTGTGCATTGCTGAGCGTGATGGCCGTCCTTCAGGCAATTTCGGCAAAGCCTGAGAGTATGTATTTGCTGGAATCTGTCCGCTGGAGATAGTCCCAAGAACTGTGGGCAGCCAAAGATCTGATGATTCTGCTTGCACATCCTGCATGTTTGGCTCACAGAGTTGGTTATGAGTGACGTCGTCTTCTTATATTTGCTTCCTGGTTGCTTGTCGCCTAGCACTTCTAATGATTGAAAGCGCATCTCCAGAAAATTCAGGAAGTCTTCTAACGAAGGAAGCTCCCTCGGGTTGTCCAAGGATTGTTCGTATAACCCGTGAGTGTGCCTATCGATCTTTTTGAGTACGATGTGTAGAACAACTGGATCCCACGATTGCACATCGAGTCCGAGATTTTGAAGGCCTCGCATGCATTCTCTTGTTGTGTCATGCAGTCCCTTAATGAGCTCTGCTGATTCATTGCTGGTGGCGGACTGCGTTATGAGCTTCTCCAGTAGTGTATTAACGAGGACGCGCTTATTTTGGTATCGACTCCTAAGAGTATCCCAAGCTGTAACATATGTCGCATCCGACACTGGAAGATGACGAATGAGTCTCTCAGCGCTGCCAGTTAGGTTCGTCTTCAGGTAAAACATTTTTTGTGCGTTCCCAATGGGTTGTCTGTGCACCGTCTGCTCAAAAAGGTCGTGAAACTGCTGCCATTTGAGGTAATCTCCGTCGAACACTGGGATGGTGATCTTTGGCAAAGAGATCGCTTTATCGGCCATGCGCATGGGTTGAATATCAGCTGTGTCGCCTGCAAGTGTTATCAATGTGTTTTGCACTCGATCCTCAAGCGCGTAGTAATTGGCCTCGTCGAACGCCATGTGATCATAGATATCCGGCATATCCCAGATCTCCTGGGTGATGAGCTGGATCTTAGCCCAATATTCGCTGATGGTTTTTGTTTTTACCATGGAATACTGCCTTGTCAGAAGTCCACTATTTGTTGCGACACCATCCATCAATCTCCTCAGTGCTTCGATGAGATGGTGCTGCACCCGTACTCGTCTCTGCAGCTCTAGTTGTTGAGGATGTTCTGCATTCTTCATCGAGTGCTTCTGTGTCTGCTCGTTGTCTTCCAGCTGTTGTTGCGAAGCCAATGATGATTGTTGAGGATGTTCTGCATTCTTCATCGAGTGCTTCTGTGTCTGCTCGTTGTCTTCCAGCTGTTGTTGCGAAGCCAATGATGATTTAGCTTGTGAATGCCCTGCCTCATCACAACCGCTGAAGGTGGTTTGCATTGAGCCAGCGAAGCCCTCAAGCCGCCGAGTAATATCACTTATGACCTGCTGGTATTCCTCCTGTACGTTGAGGAAGTAGTTCTTCTGGAAGTAAGGATGATCTGGTTGATCGTCCTCGAAGAGCTGCATTTCTTGATGATTGGTCGAAAACTGGGTCCATAGTTCTTCGAGCCTTGACTTCCTTGTCCTTAAATACTCCACGGTCTTCCGAGCTGAGCCATCCTTCTTGTAGTTGGACAGCAGCGGTTCCAGGTTCTTGCCGATGGTCGCCTGCTCCTTAGCTAAGTCCGCGAAGTTGTCCATACTTGGATGCTTCACAACACAAACACCGAAACAAAATCACGTCGGGGTCACCAAAATGTTACTTTATTGTGTACAAGAAGCGTTTTTCTTGCCACGGGCTTACTATAATCCTTAACTTTGTTATGAACACAACGGAACCTTTTTAGAATGTTGTAAACCCCTTTATTTCTCTTGATTTTCAGTTACAATCACACACTTCACACAATTGTTTCTGACTTTTATTAAACTTGAATTTAGACAAAACGGCACGGTAAGCAAAAGGGGGGGGGGCTGAAGGCTTGTTTCTTATTTTACCTTTTTGATTTTGACAACGGCAAGAGTAACACAAAAAAGGGCTGAAGGCAATTCTAATTGGATTCGACCGGCTCCGATCAAGGGAAAAAACCGACAGACCGTAATAAATATTTTTTCCTAAGTTGCTACGTAGGTGCGATAATGTCTTGTGCATCGAGAAAATGCTGACTCCACCTGATCGTGGGAGTCAAGATTTTCTCGATCTCACAAGACCAATTAAGAAATAGGACACCAAGCATATCTCACTTGCACTTATGTGCATTGAAATATGCTTGGTTCCCGTGCTTAGCGTTAGTATCCGATGTCCGATACAATTTGCCTTTTTTGCTCCATGCAGCCTGAAGTAAATTCGCTGATTAGCGAGAACCGTGGTATGTTAATTCGTTATCTCAGTATTCTAGACTTGGCGTGCAGTTTTATGAGGTGTTACGTTGCATCCGTTATTAGGGTGGAATGCAATCAGCGATTTTACCCCAGGCTACATGGAATTAACAAAACGTTGAATCTAAACAATATCCTTTTTTAGAACATTTTTGAGCTATATTACCTCGCGTTCCTTTAGGATAGTGTGACAAAAATGTTTCATTATAATTTTTTATTTCGACATTTGGCTGTACATCGTACATAAGGCTGAAAAATCGTACATGTACGATGAAAATCGTACGCCTGGTAGCACTGCAGTGGAGTGAAACTACAACACGAATCCCCGACTGTTGACTAATCGCTGTCCGTGAGGACATGACAATTGGAAAAAATTCACTGGAGAGGCCAATTTTTAATAAGATTGTGTTGGACTAGGTCCAAAGGAGCTGTTTCGTCATTGGAAAGCATAGACTCTTCGTTAAAACTTTTATACATATCAAGCTATTTATTACTTGGGCTCTAGAAACAAACTTCCATATTTTTCGATATCTAACTCCTAACGGGGTATAGTGCGGTTCTGTACATATTCACGAATTCCTATATATATATTTTAGGTTTTAGGTTGTCAGTTGCATAGCAACCTACATCGCTTCTCAACATTAAACGCGTCCTAGATTTCTACCAAAAAATAATAAAGTTGCGCCCAGACCGTTGGCCGATTTTTGTTTTGATTTTGGTACGGACCAAATGAATGTACTGTGAAAATGCATAAATGCAAGACCGAAAAATATCAAACCAGTCTATGTGGACTGGTCTGGTCTACGAGTAAACGCGACCAACCATCCACATAATAAAATTATAGGGCCGTTTTGTCAATACATTGGGATTAATAGAGATATCATGAATACCATAAAAGCCAAGAATAGAGCTTAGAGAGATTTTTACATACACTCGGCTGATACAAAAAGAGATTAAAGTTGCAAAAGGAGAAAACGGAAACTTTTTTGCTGGTTCCAGCGATCCCAGCTCTAATCCAGCCGACACTTGGAAAAAAGTTAATTTTTAAATTGTCTTCGAAAAGATCTTGGGCAAGAGACTTGGACTTCTTCTGCTCGATTGAGAACATCGTGCCAGATTAGCTCTCTCCAACAGTCAGGAGTGCCATGCACTATCCCTCGATCTGAAGAGGGCCTTTGACCGGGAAATCAAAACTGTTATCACCAAATTTCTATCTATCTATCTGTGGTATCTATCTGTGGTATAGATATTCGTTTTATTCAGATCGTTGATAACTTCCTCTCTTCTCGCTTCATTATGGTGAAACCTCTAATCACCATAGTATTGACGACGTTATACTACAAGGATCTCCTCTTTCACGCTGTCTGTTCAATGTATACGTCCAAAATAATGAAGATATCCGATATCCGCCACACCAACCATTATATTCACGCGGACAATATAATCCTTACCATCACCCACCCCACCTGGGCGACATTACTCGACAGATTAAGGCGGCTATCGATGCCTGGTGTCGAGACGGGTGCAAAAATGCCATGTCACAAAGGAGAGTTCATTTCATTCTCGCCTAAACGTACACCGGCCGTCACTGAAGATAATTTCGACGACGTTACGCTCTTACCTCTCGCCGCGTACAAGTTTTTGGGGACTACGTTCACGCCCAAACTAAATTGGGTGCTCGCATTCGGGCTATCGTCGCGGCTCTGGCTAAGGTTCGCAAACTGATTCGGGTCCTAGTCTCTCACAGCCTGCACATTAGCTCGTCCGCACTGATACACAGTGCCCTCACGCTAATAAGAAGGTCGTTCAATACGGCCTTACAATATACGCAATAATCACCGTTATTCCCAATATTCCCCCACCCATTCCTCCTTCGTCCCCTGCGCACCGCCCAACCATCATGCCTCCCTATCCTGTCCAGATACCCAAACAAAGCCTACACCCTAGCCGCAGTATACCAGCTTCTTCACAAGCGGCAACTGGAGGACCTTCCTGGACGAGCTGTTTAGTGCACGGTTGGATCCAAGACCAGTCAGGTAACTTCGGCTGCTTATGCCACCATACCTACAAGTAATGGTTTATTTAAACTACACACTTCAAGGCCGAAGCATTCACCATCGTGCAAGCTGCGGACTCGGCCCTATCAGCTGCGGTTCCAGCGGTGATATTCACCGATCCGAAATTTGCGCTCAGCGCCATACACAACTGCAACTCTAAAGAACTAGCACTAATATACATACGAGATTTCCTTTCCGCCAACTCAACCGGAATCCTTCTCTGTTGGGTGCCCAGACACATTAGAATCGCTGGTAACGAATTGGCGGACAGACTAGCTAACCAGTTAATCTCTAGCTACGAGGAAGAAACTGTTCCCCCATCGTCTATTTCTCCCGACGCACCGCCAGAAGAATTATGGCAGAGCAGCGAGCTGCAGCATGCCCCTTTAAATCAATCTTCCTCGCTCGTCATTGGACTGGTCCTCATTCACCGGTGTGAACCTCCTAAATATCCTATTATGATTTCTATGATGTTCCTTGACGTATTTTCTAACCAATCTGATAAATTTCTGCAATTTTTTTTACATTTTATTTGTGAAAATATATATATTCTTAAGGCTCGTGTACAGTAGCAAGAAACTTGCGACATCTCACGCTAGAGTAATTTGGTGCGATGTTTACACTATCTGTCAAATTGCAGCAATTTTACTCTAGCAAGTAACTACAATAATCTTGCAAGTGAAACTTGCTCTTCCGTGTACATTTCATCATCAGAGTTTCGTTGAACTGTCAAAACGAAAAAGAAAAATACCACAACTCTGGATAAAGTTTCACATTGGTAATGAACAAAAACGTCTCCTCGGAACTCCACTTGAATTTTTCGTTGATATTTCGCACGTAAGCTATGGAACAACTACTGTGGGGTGTTGAGTATTGCGGTCGCCACTGTCGATTTTGTGTCGATTGCGGAGACAGTTTTTTTTGTTCAACATTCATCAATAAAATTTTCATCAATCAACGATTTATCCTGCTACTCAGAGATCTGAAATCACCGTTTTGTCAACTGCAATCAACATAACTTAATCTTATCTTTCAATTCATTTTATCAACTACTACAATTCAAAGAAGATTATATTATTTTCATCTAAATAGCCTAATCTACGCCGAAAGAAGGGCAGAAGAGGAATTTTTTTTTGAAAAGAAAAACTTAAAATTTAGTTAGAAACAAGTTTGTAAGTAAATTGATATTTTTTATTATTTATTACAATACAATATTGTTTAATTGTTGATTGGTTTTTGCGGTTAAAATCAGGGGTGAATTTCATTTAATCTTTAAAGGAACTCATTTACTTTTGAGATCTTTATATTGCATTGACGGTGGTACAATGATTATGTTAGAGAACGGTGCTGAATCAGCAAACGTTGAACCCCCTCTCAGAGTGGGTTGCGGTGTTTCTGGACTTTCAAACAAACAATTATTATTAATTATTTAAAAAAAAACCGCAAGTTATGATGAATTTTATTTATCATTTTGCGAATGTTTCAAACAAACAATTAGAATTAATTGTTTTAAAAAAAAACTTCAAGTTTTACTTTATTATTTTAATAATTAAGTATTGTGATTGATTTTTAAAAAAAAAAATTTGCCACCCTCAAAATTTTTATTTTCACGTTTCATAACTAGTAGACGCGAAAAAAGCAATAAAAATTTTCAGTCCGTCTGTCCGCCGTACGCCGTACGGCGTCCGCCGTTTGGAGGCTCGTAGCTGCCAAACGATTTGAGATATTAAATTGAAATTTTTTTAACGAATAGACGGAGTAGGCTCCTTGAAGTGACCAAATTTTTAGGGGTGGGTGTGTGAGGGGGAAGGAGGGGGAAGTGTTTTAGACCGAAAATTTTGGTTTCTAGATCTCAGTAACCCCTAATGATAGGAAGCTGAAACTTGGAATTTCTATAGAGCTCTGATAGTAGACCCATTTGCAGAAAAATTGTCAATATTGATCGAGGGGTGTGGGAGTGGGGGGAAATGTAATGCGTCCGAAACCCAAAAAAGGCGAGATAGACACATTCTAAAATCCATATCTCCTACAGCATTAATGGCACACTATTCAAATTTAAAAAAAAATTGTAGTTATACTAGGAGAACAGAATCAGGAAAAATTTTGGGTGGGGGAAGTTGTGTATGGGGGTGGGGGTGAAAAACGTTAGATTACGATATCTCATGAACCAATTGCTCTAGAAAAATAAAATTCGGTTTGGGTATAAAGGTCGACAAATAAAGATTGATCAAAGTAAAATTTTTTAAGTGGGAGGTGGAGCATAGAAGTGGAGGGGATGAGAATTTTTCAAATCAAACACATTTCATATCTCAAGAACAGTGTAAGATAGATGCTTAGAATTTGTACCAGAAGTAGCGCTAATTAAACTCTAGTAGGAAAAAAAGTTTTGTGGTTAAGGGTGTAGAGGGGGAGGGTGAAAAGGAAAAAGTTCCGATGCTTATATCTTGAGAACCTGTAATGATATAAGCCTTAAACTTGGTATTTAGATAGAGCTATAGTAGCGGAATGTTGGAAAAATATAATTTTTTTGGGGTAGTATGCTACGGGGGTAGGGGGTGTTTTTCCTAACTATTAAAAGGTTTATGCTAGGAAGTTGAAACTCGGTGTGTATATGTAAATCAACTAGAAAAGTAATTGTGACAAAAAAAAAATTTGAATATTCATTGGCGTTCAGAAAGGGGGGCAAAACAAATTATTTGTAAATATAATATATAAAAAATGCATATATTTTCTCGATTTTCGTCATATCTACTAGGTCCTTCCAAATATTGAATTCATTTTTATTCTACGGATTCTTCGTATGAATACCTAGAAAGTGTCTTCAAGGTTTTTTGAAATTCGACCCCTAAGGGTAGTGTGGTACAAGTGGGGGTGTTTTTCCTATATATGGAACGGCTTAAGCTACAATGTTGAAACTCGGTGTGTATATTGTAACGACTCATTTTCCAGGGTATACTCGTCGGAGCCAGGGATCGTTACAAACATTTATTTTCTGTTAGACTTCACTTTATTTACTGTTTAATCATTTTACTTTCACTTAATTTAATGTTCACTAATTCCAAATTCATTTAATACATTCTTAACTTCGGTTTGTTCGTAGGTATTTCTCGCTGCTTCGTAACGTTTGTCGTTCTTCGCCGTCGTCGTAACTCGGCTCGTTGTTCGGCTTATGAAACGGCTGCTCGTTGCCTCTCGTGTCGCCTCTCGCCTCTGCCCGCTGTGCAGCTTGCCTCTCGCCTCTGTTCGTCGTGCAGCTACTCGTTGCTTCTCGCCTCTGCTCGTCGTGCTGCTACTCGTTGCCTCTCGCCTCCGTTCGTCGTACAGCTACTCGTTGCCTCTCGTCTCTGCTCGTCGTACAGCTACTCGTCGCCTCTCGTGTCGCCTCTGCTCGTCGTACAGCTACTCGTCGCTTCTCTCTTATCGCTCTCCGTAGGTTTCGGCTCCGTGCATCTAATCACGTGTACCTGTCTGGCCTCTCTAAATTCGGCGGACTTTCAAAGCCCTGACCCTCATCTCGATTGGCATGAACAGGGGTTGCCTATACCTATCAGTCGCTCGTTTTCCTCGAAAATATGGTTCGGATGGACTTTCAAAGCCACAGCCGAAGAGCATACCTCGGTTCGATCGATTCCAACTCTCAGTGTTTGCTTTGGGGAATTTCAAATCCACCCTCAACTACTAGCTGCTAGTTGTCGACTGACTGACCTCTGGTATTTCGCTAGTGGTTATATATCGGAGAGAACATCGGTTGTCTGCGAATTATATAATCACCAAAATTTCTGGTTCTTCGCTATGTTAGTTTATTCTTATGTTCTGTGTGTGTTGCTTCATTTGTAAGCTACTGGTGTGTGTGTTTTGTGTGGTGCATGTTAGTTTATTCTTATGTTCTGTGTGTGTTGCTTCATTTGTAAGCTACTGGTGTGTGTGTTTTATGTAGGAAAACTCTATTTATGCTTGGATCTTTTTTTAAATTTTATTTATGTTATGTACACGTATTTAACCTTCGGTGTGGTCGGAAATTCAGACGTTGGAATTTCCGTCCTTACACTTCCCTCCTACTTGGGGAATGAAGCTTTGTTCTGCCAGGCGTAGTTATTACCTCGTCCGAAAGTTATGGAGTAAACTTGGCCATTTACTACTATCTTCCAGCGCATACGTTTACCCTGGGGTTTCGCTGCAAGCGTCAGCCGAATCTTCTCCCGCACCTCTTGTGGTAGTTCTGTTTCTTCGGAATGTCCATGGTCCCCTGGACGTTGTTCGACGTCCATCTCTGTCCTGGTGGGACTGATGCTCTTGTTGCTCTCGCTGTCCCTGCTGCTCTGGATGCTCTTGGTACTTTCGTTACTACTGCTGCTGCTATTGCTGCTGCTACTGCTACTGCTGCTGCTGCTGCTGCTGCTGCTGCTGTCGCTGTCGCTACTGCTGCCACTGTTTTTGCTGCTGACGTTGCTTCCAGGATCTGGTCCGGGTCCTTCTCTTAGTTCCTGCGTGATTTGGTTTCGCAATATCGGCATGTCATCCCCATTGAACGCGAGGGTTGCTCTCCGCGCCCGATGCTCGGCGAGGGCGCAACAGAACACTCCACAATCGAATGTATTCGACTGCCGTGGTGCTCCGGGTGTTGGAACTGTCCGGAAGGCGTCCGTTCCCCGTTCGGTGGTGTTGTTTAGGAAATCCTCCAGGTGTTTTAGTTCCGGTGGAATGGAACCGCCCCGCGGGTCGTAGTATTCGATGGCTTTGGCCTGTAGGTGGATGACCGCCAAGCACCAATGGCTACCGAACATGTGTAGCGGAACCAGTACGATGCCGCTGCCTCGGTAGTCGGGTTGTTTCCATCTTCGGACCCCTTCTGCTCCTTTCTTTATTAGGCACGGTAAGAAGAAGGTATTCAGCGCCTCGACGTGTAGTTCGCGGGGGTGTTTTCTGCTGCGCAGCGCCAGTAAGTCCACGTATGCGTTTAGCACATTGTCGTTAAGCCACTGTTGCGGTAGTAGGGTGGACAAGTCCCTTTCTGTTAGAACCAGCTTCCCTATCTTGGCCGCGATTTTGTCAGGATTGTTTTCGGTGCGGGGTTTCTTCGTCGGAGAGTTCCGTGTGGTTTCCACCACCCGTTTCAGCGTTACCTCGTTCTTCTTTGCGTTGTCCATGACTTGTTTTTTTTTTTTTTTTTTCCAGAATTATGAACTTCACAGCACTACACTTTGGTTTTTACTAGGCCGACTCGCCTTCTGTTGGTCGCTTTTATAGCCCTGCTGTTGGTCCCGTTAAACCCTAATGGGCTACATTCAGCCTGTTGTTGTTTATCCTGACCCAAATGGTCCCGTTAGGTTTCCTCGTTGTTGATTATTTCGACCCGAGTGGTCCTGTTAGGGTCTCTTTGTTCAAGAACCATTCGGATTTTATTTGCACGAAGTTGTTTTATTCTTTCGTGGCCTGGTATGCTTTTAGTTCGCTAACATGCGCGGTCCGCGTGCTAGCATCATCTTCCTTCTGGACCTGAATTATCACGGGCGAAATGTAATTCACCACCTTGTATGGTCCATCGAACTTCGGGGCCAGTTTCGCAGCAAAGCCGTCGGTAGCTTTGGAGAGATGGTGTTGTTTCACTAACACCTGCTGGCCAATCGCAGGAGTCCACTGATTTTTGTTGGTCTGGTTTGTACCTCTGGCAAGACTCACATTGTCGAACGTACCTGCTAATTTCTCGGAACATCCCGGGCCAGTAGTATCGGTTGGCGATTCTTCCGATGGTCTTCCGGATGCCGAGGTGTCCTGCACTGGGTTCGTCATGATTCTCTTGAAGGACCCGTTTTCGGAGCGGTGTTGGAACGCAAAGTTTCCACGGTGCGCAATCTTCGTCATTAGATTGATGTGGGATGTGTCGGTATAGTTGGTGGTTCTCGAAGAAATAGTCTGGAAACTTTGCTGGGTTGTTCTTTATTTCGACCTTTCTTTTCTCTAGCCATTTACAGCCTGAGTCGCTGGTGTCTTCGGTGTTGGTCATGCATAGTGTTTCTGACGGTTGTCGGGACAGCGCATCGGCGACTACGTTTAGCTTGCCCCGTCTATACTGGACGTCGAACGTATACTGCTGTAATTCGAGGGCCCATCTTGCGATTCGTCCTGACGGGCTGTCGATCGAATTCAACCATTTCAGTGCTAGATGATCCGTAATGACAGTAAAGTGGTAGCCTTCTAAGTAAGGTCTCATTTTGCGTATGCCCCAGATAATGGCCAGGCACTCTTTTTCCGTGGGGGAGTAGTTCCGTTCTGCTTGGTTTAGATGCCTGCTTGCGTAGGCTATTACTTGCTCTGATTTGTCTATTTCTTGGGTTAGTACGGCTCCTAACCCGTAGTCACTGGCATCCGTCTGGAGCGTGAACTTCTGGCTGAAATCTGGGCACGTTAGCACTGGTGCCTCCGAGAGCTTCCTTTTTATGGTGTCGAATGCCGCCTGTTGTTCCTCTTGCCACCTCCAGTGCCTTCCCTTTTTCAATAGTGTGGTTAGAGGGTGGACGACAGTCGCGAACTCCGGAACGAACCGTCGATACCAGGATGCGATTCCAAGGAACCGCCGTACTTCGCGTATGTTTGTGGGTGGTTGTAGAGCGTCTATCGCGGCTACCTTGTCTGGGTCTGTGTGTATTCCTTTCTCGCTGATGACATGTCCTAGATATTTCGTTTCCTTCTTGAAAAATTGACACTTGTCTACGTTAAGTTTTAAGTTTGCTGCTCGCAGTCGGTGGAAAACTACGCCTAAGTTGCGCATGTGTTCCTCGAAGGTTGTACCGGTGACGATAATGTCGTCCAGATAGGCGAAAGCAAATGGTTCCATCTCATGTCCTATTACTTGGTCCAGGGCTCTTTGGAAGGTAGCTGGTGCTGAGTGAAGTCCGAACGGCATGACTCGCCATTGGAATAATCCACGTCCGGGTACGGTGAAGGCCGTATACTGCTTGCTTGACTCGTCCATGGGTATCTGCCAATACCCGTTCTTCAGGTCTAGACTGCTGATAAATTTAGCATTGCGTAGGCGGTCCAGGATGTATTGAATTCGTGGGATTGGATATGCGTCGGGTATTGATCTGGCATTGAGCTGACGGAAATCGAGACACAGCCTCCAACTGTCATTCTTTTTCTTCACTAGAATCACCGAGGAACTGTATGGACTGTGTGATGGTTCTATGCATCCCTTCTTAAGCAGTTCATCTACCTCCGCATTGATATTTGCTTGTGTTATGGGGTTGCTAGTGCCGTAGCGATGTTTGAATGGTCGATCATCCCGCATTATGATTTTGTGTTTCGTGATGTTCGAGACGCCGTGGGTTTCATCAAAAGCGCGTAGTTCTCTGTCCAGAAAATCGTTGATCTGCCCTAGCTGGTCGGTCATCGCGTCCTGTAGTACAGTGCACGTATTGATCTCCGCTGGTCGTGGGATGTCATCGTTATTCCGCAGGGTGGTGGTTTGTCCACCACAAGTGATCGACGCGCCGATGTTTTGGAGGAAATCCATTCCCAAGATTAAATCCTCGATGAGTCCGGGGAGAATTAACAGAGGTAACCCGCACTGTTGGTTGCCCAGCCGGACTTGGGAGAAAAAAGCCTTGGCCACGTTTCGCTTCGTACCGTCCGCTATCTTGACTGTCACCTCTTGCTTGATAATACGTCCTACGTCGTGTAATTTTTTTGCCAGTGTCTCGCTAATGAAACTCCTAGTTGCCCCCGTATCAATTGTAGCTTGGATCGCACCTCCGCCGAGAGCAACGGTAGCGTAGAGGTGGCTATTTTCCTGATACAAGTGGTTTATTACAGTGGAGGATCGTTTCCCGGGGGCACCGACACTCCTCGCGTTTGGCGGGCTCCGGGTTCGTTTCCCGATTGTCGTCTACAACAATCGATGGTTCTCGTGTTGCGGCGTCCACAATCCCAGCAGAAATACACCCTGGGGTTCTGGCAAGTTTGGGCCCTATGTCCGTCTTGACTGCAATTGCGACACGCTGTTCTCGTGTTGATCCGGGTCTCCATGGTCTGAGCGATTGCACAACGTCGTTCTTCTGGGGCGGAGCGATTGGGATTAGATCCTCCTTTGATGCTCTCGAAATCATCCGCTAGCGCGATTAGCTCGGGCAGTGTCGAAAAGTCTTTCCGTCGTATGTAGAGTTGATACTTCGCCTGGCAGTTTCGGAAGATTCTCTCGAGTTTTGTCTCTGCCGTGTAGTCCATCGGCCGCATAAGGTTCTGTAAACCGAGTACGTAGTCCTTGAAGGATTCTCCCGGTTGTTGTATTCGTTGCCGTATCTTGTCGTCTAGATCCTCCAAATGTCGGGCCGGAAGGAAAAATTTAAGAAAGTCGTCTCTGAATTCGTTCCAGTGCTGCCAGGCCTGATTGTTATTGCGATACCACGTTAAAGCTTTGGCGCGGAGTAACTCCGGCATCGTTCTGACCAACAATTTCCTATGGATGCCATATACGTCGGCAAGTTCCTCCACTCGTTCAATGAAATCAAGGGGGTCCTTCCCGCCTTCATATTTGACGGACCACTTACGAATTTGGTCGGCCACGGCCGAAAAGGTGATCCCAACGTTTGATTCGTCGATGGGGTTATGCGGCGGGACCTCCGTGTTGGTTGCCTTTTCCTCGGTTTTCTCTGGTAGTTTTGGCGTGCCGATTTTGTCGAGCTGGGTCTCGAGTTCGGTGAGTCTCTGCTCATGCTCACTGCTTCCTTCGTCCTTGATCCACGTGGCGAAGCGCTTCCGTAGTTCATCTACGGTTCCGGTACCGTCCAGTCCAAACTCCTCCATACACTTGACGAGATCCTCTCTTCGTAGGCCGTAGATCCAATTTACTTTCACCATGTTGGCACTTTCACAAATGTCACCGCACTGCTGATTAATTCACTAGTCTTCGGTTTTATTCACTGCCTGTTTTCACTGTCGTTTATTGTTTTCAGGCACACCAATAGTTAATTGACTGTTTCTTGGTTGTGTTCACGGCCTGTTTTCACTGTCACACTTGTTTCGTACCAATTGTTAATTCACTGTTCTTCGGTTATGTTCACTGCCTGTTTTCACTGACACTCTTTATTTTGTGAGGTCCCTGCTCGGGCGCCATTGTAACGACTCATTTTCCAGGGTATACTCGTCGGAGCCAGGGATCGTTACAAACATTTATTTTCTGTTAGACTTCACTTTATTTACTGTTTAATCATTTTACTTTCACTTAATTTAATGTTCACTAATTCCAAATTCATTTAATACATTCTTAACTTCGGTTTGTTCGTAGGTATTTCTCGCTGCTTCGTAACGTTTGTCGTTCTTCGCCGTCGTCGTAACTCGGCTCGTTGTTCGGCTTATGAAACGGCTGCTCGTTGCCTCTCGTGTCGCCTCTCGTCTCTACCCGTCGTTCCTCGTCGTGCTGCTACTCGTTGCCTCTCGCCTCTGCCCGCTGTGCAGCTTGCCTCTCGCCTCCGTTCGTCGTGCAGCTACTCGTTGCTTCTCGCCTCTGCTCGTCGTGCTGCTACTCGTTGCCTCTCGCCTCCGTTCGTCGTACAGCTACTCGTTGCCTCTCGTCTCTGCTCGTCGTACAGCTACTCGTCGCCTCTCGTGTCGCCTCTGCTCGTCGTACAGCTACTCGTCGCTTCTCTCTTATCGCTCTCCGTAGGTTTCGGCTCCGTGCATCTAATCACGTGTACCTGTCTGGCCTCTCTAAATTCGGCGGACTTTCAAAGCCCTGACCCTCATCTCGATTGGCATGAACAGGGGTTGCCTATACCTATCAGTCGCTCGTTTTCCTCGAAAATATGGTTCGGATGGACTTTCAAAGCCACAGCCGAAGAGCATACCTCGGTTCGATCGATTCCAACTCTCAGTGTTTGCTTTGGGGAATTTCAAATCCACCCTCAACTACTAGCTGCTAGTTGTCGACTGACTGACCTCTGGTATTTCGCTAGTGGTTATATATCGGAGAGAACATCGGTTGTCTGCGAATTATATAATCACCAAAATTTCTGGTTCTTCGCTATGTTAGTTTATTCTTATGTTCTGTGTGTGTTGCTTCATTTGTAAGCTACTGGTGTGTGTGTTTTGTGTGGTGCATGTTAGTTTATTCTTATGTTCTGTGTGTGTTGCTTCATTTGTAAGCTACTGGTGTGTGTGTTTTATGTAGGAAAACTCTATTTATGCTTGGATCTTTTTTTAAATTTTATTTATGTTATGTACACGTATTTAACCTTCGGTGTGGTCGGAAATTCAGACGTTGGAATTTCCGTCCTTACAATATGTAAATTAACTAGAAAAGTAATTGTGATAAAAAAAAATTGGGGTGTGTTTTTCCTATATATAGAACGGCTTAAGCTACAATGTTGAAACTCGGTGTGTATATCTAAATCAACTAGAAAAATAATTTTGAATAAAAAAAAACGAATATCTATTGGCGTTCAGAAGGGGGGCAAAAAAAATATCTGTGAAAATAGAATGCATATTTTCCCACGATTTTCGACATATCTACTACCTCGTCCCAAATATTGAATTTAATTTTATTCTATGTATTCTCCATAATTGACCCCTAAGGGGGTGTAAAGTGATTGTGTACTTTTTCATACATTATTCCATATCTCTCAGATCCAATCAGATTTTCACTTCCACGATCTTGTTCCTTTTGATAGGTTTTCAGTCACATAGTAGCCTCCACCGCATTTCAGAATTGAATGCGTTCCTAACTTCTACCGGAAAAATAATAAAGTTACGCACAGATTGTTGGCAGATTTTTTATAGCTATGATGAATTTTATTCATCATTTTGCGAATTTTTCAAACAAACAATTATTATTAATTATTTTTTAAAATAAACTTCAAGTTTTTTTATAGCTATGATGAATTTTATTCATCATTTTGCGAATTTTTCAAACAAACAGTTATTATTAATTGTTTTAAAAAGAACTTCAAGTTTTTATAGCTATGATGAATTTTATTCATAATTTTGCTAATTTTTCTAGCAAGTAAAGGGTTTTAAAAGCGCTCCAACGATTATTTAGATAGAAAATTTGGATAATTTGCAAACGCTGTTTAAGGCAGTATTCTAGTCTAGAAATTTGAAAAAATCTAAATTTTTTTTCCATATTTCGATAATTTAGACATTCAAGAATATCTCCCTAAAAGGATTTTTGAAAATTCGAATTATTTTTAAAGTTATAGTCATTTTAGTGACGTAGCACCCATTCTATTCTTTGTGCGTTTAGTTTGATTTTTCAGTTCTTCAAGTGCTTCAAAAGAAGGAAGAACTGCTCGTCTTGCGGAAAGAAACGCTGAAAATCAGCAATATGAAGTAGAAGAAGGCCCGATGTATGGAGCTGGGATGGCTGACTAAGAAAATGTAAGTTATGTGTACGCATCTATCAGTTACACTGCCTGAAACTTAACGTAAAACTTTAAACGTGTTTTTCTCAAACTACTTTTTTCGATGCGGTTGACATAATATCTGAAGTTCTAATTGACTGATTTACTTGAAATTTGGAATGAATATTTCTTATATATTTCTCTATCGTATGAACCAATAAAAACTAAAAATTTCATTTTCAATATTTTTAAAAAACTCGGTAAACTTAAAAATTAGTGCGAAAATCGACCTCAATTTTTTAATAAGCCACCATTTTGCAAAAAAAAATGTTTTTTTTTTTTCAATTTTTGTGGTTCATACGATACTGGCATTTATACTGATCAAAAATTATTCATAATTTTATCTCTCCGGTAACCAGGAGGGTAGATATCATGACGACCGGGACACGACTTTTTTTCTCCCCTCTACTTCAACGACGCATAACTTGCTGAAATTTTAATATTTTATTTTTTTTATCTTATAGTGATTTCTTTTCTGGAAAAAAATGTGACCCGTTTCTGCCCTCAATTTTTTTCTAGCAGTTCCGCCGTTCTATTGTGGAAAAAAAAGTTGACCTTCTAGAAAAAGGGGTTTGAGTCCGTGGTTACAATTGCCCTGAAAACTCGCATTTCTTGCCCCGAAATGAAATTCGGCAGTGCAACTCCTTTAACCTATAATGTGGGACAACATAAGAAAATATATCCTATGACAACAGCGGCAACCGATTTAAAAGCATAAATTAAACTGTCAACGGGTCGGCAATTAGAAATTATACGGAGTGTAGTGTAAATATATTTAAATTTTAATAATAGCTTTTTGACCTGAAAGCGTTCTATTGTCAATTGACCTGTCGGACGGAACTGTCAAAAAAGAGGGCAGAACTGCAATAATTTTGCATCTAAACGGGTCACATTTTTTTCAGAAAAGAAATCACCATTAGTTCAAGTTTTTATAGCTATGATGAATTTTATACAACATTTTGCGAATTTTTCAAATAAACCATTATTATTAATCGTCTAATTTTAAAATTATTCAGTTTATCAAGAAGTCTATGCCTTCACTGTCAATGCAATGGAGAATTTCCGATACTTGGATGAGACATATTTTTATACTCTAGATGAACATATAGAGTATTATAAGTTTAATCCAGCCCGAAAAGTTTGTAACGCATAGAACCGAGCCTCGGACGAAAAAAAGTTATATAGTATTTTGTGTTTATTTTTGGCCAAAACCCCCAAATCCGTTTGCTGTCCGTCCGTCCGTCCGTCCGTTAGCACGATAACTCAAGAACGCGTTGACCTAGGAAGTTGAAATTTTGGTACAGCTTGTAAAGTGGAAAAAGTTAGGCTAAGTTCGTTAATGGGCGATATCCTTCGACTCCTTCGGGTAGCTCAGCCATACAAGAGTCCTTAAAACACGTTTTCACAATTATTGCTCGAATGCTTGAAGTTAAGAACTTGAAATTTTGCATACTTAAGGTTTACAATGTTTAAATCAAAAGTACAGAATATGATGCAAATCGAATGAGTCCTTTGTGTAGCAGCCTAGAAAAGTCCTTCAAAAATGTGCGCTTTTTACTGAATCCACTATAATTCCAGAACGAGTTAAAGCAGGAAATTAAAATTTTACAGGAATTAGTTTTATAGCAAAACCAAGACGGGGTTTATTAATTAGCGCCATCCGTCGATTCCTTCGTATAGCTGTCATACAAAAGTTTTTAAAACACGTGTTCACCAATATTGGACGATAACTTTAGAACGCTTTACGTTACGACTTTGAAATTTTGTATACGTTGATTTTATAATAGTCGCAGCTGAAACTATTAATATGAAAAATATCCCGTAAGTCCTTCATGTAGTCGCCATACAAAAATTTTGTAAAATGTTCAAACTTATTTTATGGAACTCACTATAAATCAAAAAATCGTGTAGCCACTATACAATAGTTTCTACCTGTAAGTAAAAGGTCATGTAATAATTGCTTGTACACTCCTCATTCTTTATATATATTTCCAACTAAAATATAAATCGGAGTTCAGTATTTCATCTAGAGTATCATACGATTGGCTTGCAGCCGATCGTGACTGCGTTATGTTTTTATTCAAAAAGTAATCGGGAATTTCGTATAAAAAAATGAATTACTTTTTAGTCTTGGAAAATTAATAAAAGCAATCGCAATTACTTATATTTAAAAAAATTTAATTTAAATCAAATTTAATAAAAGTATCAATTTTCTTCTTAATTAAATATGTTGAATTATATCAAATGTATAATTAATTCTGTTTCAATTCTTTTAAAGTGTTAATAGAAATCATCAGGTTTAATACTGTTTTTAATTATTAAAACCAAACTAAAGCAAAAAGAGAATTTAAGGATCTCTAATTAAGAGACCTCTTCACTACAACAGCTAAAACTGAACTTAATCCCACTTCCAATGCAATTGCACTGACTTGCTGAAAAATTTCGGAACCGATCGGAACTTTCTTGCGAGATTTCAACTCTCGCAAGTTAGCGTGTACATTCACAACTTGCTTGAAAAGGCAACCATTTGCTGGCTAGAGCAAAAACTTGGGCAAATGAGATCTTCGGTCAATGCCTACTACAACACGCTCCGTACATAGCATTTGACCCGCAGCACGCGTGCTATTGCATCATTAGTTTCTGGAGTGTATCTATTGTGCACGTTGCTTTTTATAACCGGCGAGCTGCGGCACGCTTAGAATTTTTACAGATACATTTTTTTGTGTGCTCGCGTTCTTCTTTCAAGGAGTGCAAAATTGAAATAGTGGTACAGCAAGTTTGGAATAATTAAGAATTCATCCGAAAATATAGAAGGTTTAGCGGCGGCATTTATCAAGTGTACTGGTCACGAACCGCTAGGAATTTACGTTCAATTTCATATTTTACCGAAATTGTCTCTTATTTTACTCGGTTTTTTATTTCGAGCTCGAGTCATCCCATATAATTCAATTCAATTCCGGAAATCAAATCCTTTACTTCCTCGTTGGACCACTCCATTTCTGTTCAGATGACAATCAAGACTAATTTTATTCTTAAAATCTAACATAAAAGAAAACAAGTATTATATACCATATATGTATATAATTAGTTGGGACCGTTTCAACATACCAAGATAAAGATAAAAAAAAATCAAGGAGCACCGACAATTGGTTTCGCATCTCTAAATGTTCTGCGGGATTCGGGAAAAAACGCCAAAGACAAAAGGTTTTTCGAACTATTTCTGTCATAAATGAATTTTAATGAACCATAAATCATTCCTTTCCATTTTAGGGCAGGTATAATAATTACGAAAAAAATGTTATGATGATCCTTTACATGTTGTAACAGCAATTCTAAACTAAATCTATCCTACGAAGCTTTCCATTTCAAATGGAAAACAGACAAGCAGCTCGCCGCCGTTTAAAAACAGGCGCGTTCTTGCTTTTAAACCGTATCCATCAAGCATGGCTGCGCGTTAGCAGCTTCTTGCCGTTCTATTCACGAGTTCGTAATAAAAGGCTCAGTGGGTACAGTTGACATTCACAGCGCGCGAGCTGCAAGCAAGCTGATCGTGATGCCGGCGCGCTAGTGACGAGCTGAACGTTGAATGCAATTTTTGGTGTATACGGCAATCAAGGGCCAAGCGCGCGAGCTTTGCTCGCGGAATATCTCATTGGATACAAGGCTTTTAGAGCAACTCTAAAGCCTTGTATCCACTGAGATTTTCCGCTCTAAAGCCTTGTATTCACTGAGATTGTCCGCAAGCATAGCCCCCCCCCCCAGAAATAATTTTTTGTCTGAACAGGAAGAAAGGATTTGATTTCCGGAATTGAATTAAACTAAATTATATGGGATGACTCGAGCTCGGAATAAAAAAAAATAGTAAAATAGGAAATCGAACGTAAATTACAAGTGATTCGTGGCCAGTACCTACAGAAGTACACTTGGTTCTGCAACACAATAAATGCCGCCGCTACAGCTTCAATATTTTTGGATGACATCAGGGACGTCATTTGCGGGCGGGGGGTGGGGTAGGAAGGCTTTGCCCCCTAGAAAAAACTGAAATGACGTCCCTGGATGACATCTTAATTATTCCAAACTTGCTGTACCACTATTTCAATTTTGCACTCCTTGAATAACATCGGCGAGCTGTCGAGCGTCCCACGTTCAGAACGCGAGCACACAAAAAAATGTATCCGTCAAAATTCTAAGCGTGCCGCAACTCGCCGGTTATAAAAAGCAACGTGTACAATGGATACGCTCTAGAAACAGATGATGCAATAGCACGCGTGCTGCGCGTCAAATGCTTTTGTACGGAACGTATGTAGTAGGCATTGACCGAAAATGTTGCTCGCGATCTGCTTGCGAGCTGCAGTGGATACGAGGCTTAGCAAGTTTTGCTTGCTAGTGTACAGAGCCTTTAGTATGTCTATATTATCATTATTTAGCTTAACTAAAAGATGCATTGCACTGGAATATTCGAAACTATCTAGTTCTCTTATTGTGTATTGCAAATTGTTGCGCACATAAATAAATACTCCTTCTTTGGATTAATTACTAAATACCTCAAAACACTTAATAATGTTAACCTCTACTTACAATTAAGGAATATAGTTCTTATTGATTATCTGTTCTCTAAATAAGTAGTTCTGCGTTTATACAAAAATAATAATACTAAAAATATATTATAATATGAATTTAAAGTTAAATAATCCTTCACATTTATTTTGATTTTTTGTGGTAAAATGCACATTGTAGTTTTTTAGATCGAATGCAAAGCTAAATTTGTCTTGTGGCAATAAGTAGCTAGCATGATGTGTTTCTGATAATGCTATGACGTAAATGTTTATTCCCTTGCATGAAAAATCTTTTACCAATGATCTAAGCTCATTGATATGTTTTTTTATGCTCCTAATGTACAAGTGAAATACTATAAGCTTAGGTTCAGATACAAACTTTTTAAATTCGTTAGATTCTGCTATGTAATTATTTGTTATTAAGTTCTGGTCTGAGTAATTCTGTATGAAGTCTGAGTCAGCCATAATATTGGATTGGCAACTAAGTATTTGCCGATTTATTCATATAGATAAAGCTATTTTTTTTTAAATACAAGAACTGAACTTTAATCAGGTCTAAATGGTGGATGTAATGCCCAACCAAGCTCCAATAATATTTGGCGAGTGACCAAATATGTATGTGGTCTAGCGTTGTCCTGGGGAAAAATAAAACTCATTAAGTTTCAATTTTGTGGCATTAACTGTTTAGGAGATATGTATTTTAGAATGTATCAATCTCAGCTTTTTGGCGTTTCGGACGCATTATTCCCCCCCCCCCCCCCCCACTCTCACCCATGTCACCAAAGTGCAAAGTGCACTATCAAAGTTCTATACAAATTCCAAATTTTAGCTTCCTAGCATTAACGGTTCCTGAGATTAGAGAGAAAGGGTTTGGGAGTTGGGAGTTGGGAGTCTTCGAACGGCTCATATTATAGTTGATGTATTATTCTGTTAGTGTATTTGTTTTTTGTTTGCGTTATTTCATTAATTTATGCTTGCAATTCTCACCGGTTTGGTATTTACATTTTGCCTAACAAATACACTTCCACCTCTACCTTAAATATACTTACAATTTTTGTCTTTAGCAGCTAGTTTTACATTTTTTAAAAGTTTCACAGTTTTCGGTATTAGATGGTCTCTTACGAATATACGACTCTTTTCTCTTCCAGTTCTCCTTTGGTTTATAGACCAGGTCCATTATTGGCTTCACGAACTTTAAGCTTGTACTGCTGACAGAACTCGTCTCTTACGGTGGTCCTCATAGAACTGTCAATTAACGGGGACCGTTCGGTAGTAGGGTTCCGCAGTATGTATACATTACTGATATCGAGATCGTCAACCTCGTGTTGTATACACTTTGCAGCTTTGTTCAGCTGATCTTTGGGACTTCCATTGTAGTGGTGCTTTATGCCATTTCTTGGAACGTTGTTTCATAGTAGTTGATGTTGTAAACTATTGGATCGATGTTGTAAGGTTACTTATTTTTAGGTAAAACTTAGGTTTTGGAGGTAATTTTTTCGATTACATCGTCGTTTATTATGTATTCTAGAGTTTGGTTTCCAACCACTTTGCACACTTCGCACTTCCACTGATCTCATTTAGCCCCAAGCTTCCGTAAGTTTTCAATAGTTTTTACATTACAACATGCGGAATGGACATAGTTTTCACACTTTTTGCACATTATTTGGTCCTTTGTCTCGGAACGTTTTTTCACACTTTTGTCATTTATCACTAATTTTTTCCTTAGAAATATAGTTTTTAGGGTTCTGAATCAAAAACACGTTCGGTTTCGCTGAATACAATCAAAGTATCAACTGAAAAGTAATATATTTCTATCCTGAGACTTACATGCCCTCAGCTCTTGTGACAAGAGGTCTGCAGGCTCTATGAAAACTTCTAAAATATATACAAATCTTTCGATAATTATATATTAAAATTATACATTATGTATAACCAAAAAATAACAGCAATATAAATTACAAAAATTAAAAAAAAAAAATTTAGAATGTTATACCAAGGCCACTTAAACAACAGGGTTATACCCCTGGGGCGCAGGCCTTTCGGGCGGCATTGATGTTATGTTTTAAATTTTTTAGAAAATACTGGCCAGAAGACCGCAGAAATGCAAGATTGTACTTTAAAGTTATTGTCTGATTTATTTATTCATTCATTCATCAAAGATCTGATTACTTATAAATTCTTAAAAACAGTTTTGTTTTGCACATGCTAATGTGATTAAAATCAAAATATTAAAAAAGAAAGAGGGAATAACAATAATAATAAATAATGGAAATAAAAATAGGATAAAAGTAAATAATAACAGATAACAATAAATAATAATATAATACTAGCATCATCAATACATTTACGATTTTTTTTTTTTAAAATTACGTAGAATATTTAATTATTTTATTCAAAGCTGACTTCAGCTGTGTCGCGCTCATGTCTGATTTATGTAATGAGTTTCCTTCAACGGTGTAATTATAATTAAATGGGCTTTTCTTACGCGGAAAGGAAATATGTAGTTGTACATTTATTAACATTCAAAGGCATGTAATTCAAAGTACACCAATCAGATAAATACCTAAGGACCTCTTGCAAGAGAATGCAGTCATGCATATACTATTATAATATTGCGGAAAAGCTACGCATCGTCAGCGTAAAGAAGAATTCTAGAGTTTAAAATCATTGAACTCAAGTCATTAATAAATAATATGAATAATATCGGACCTAAGTGGCTGCCTTGTGGAACTCCCGATGTGTTAAAAATTTCCGAGGAGACTACCCCACGAAATAAAACTTTTTGAAGTCGGTTGCACAAATAAGATTATATCTAATTAATAAACTTATTTGGAAAACCCAAATACTTTAGTTCGAATGCTTTACTAAAGTCGGTATAAATACAACTTGATGACCCGCTTCGATAACCGGAATGGGGAAATTTCACAATTCCATCAAATTTGTCGTTGTGGATTTACCTTTTGTAAATTTATGTTGGCAAGGTTTAATGACCGATTTGATATGAAATTTTAAAGTTTCACAGACAATCGATTGAAACAGTTTAGAAATACAGGATACGTTGGCAACAGATCGATAATTCTGTATATCTGTCCTCTTGCCCTTCTTCCGAAGTGGTCTAATCGGAGAATTTCCTAATGTTACGAAAAACACCGAAAATAAGGGAGGTATTAAATATGTACAAAGGTGTCAAAGGTGAAGCACCACAACGTTTCAGTACGATAGCCAGCACACCATCTGGACCAACCCCAAAATTATCATTAATGTCGGAGATAATTATCATTAATGTCGGAGATAGTTATCATTAATGTCGGAGATAATTATCATTAATGTCGGAGATAATTATCATTAATGTCGGAGATAATTATCATTAATGTCCGAGATAAATAAACCTTAAGAAAGTCAACATTGAGGTCTTTCATTTCTAATGAGGTCTGCGGAGACTTAGTTATGTAGTGGTAATCACTGTAGCTAATATTACAGTTTAATGATGTAAAAGCGGTACAAAAATGATCGACAAAGAAATTACTTATAGTTAGGGGATCATCGCTGACAACATCGTCAAGAGATAAACATGCTGGGTATCCATCGGTACGTTTCTTAGAGTTTACCAAATTCCAGAATTTTTTAGGATTGCCTTTAATGGATGATTTCATCGAGTCCATAAATGAAGTATACGCTACTCTAGACTGAGTAACAAACAACTCACGCAAGTCATCCGCTTCGCACCATGAGAGACAGTACGATTTCCATGCTTTATTTTTTAAGTTTTTCAGATGGGACACATCTTCATCAAACCAAGAAAATCGTATATATTTATATATAGACCGGTTGAGAACATATTATCAATGAATTGCTGATCTTGTCGAGCACAGGAGTCGAAGGACCGGATACATGATCTGATTGGGTTTTTTTTTTTAAAGGAAGGTTAAAATCTTCCATACTAATAAGTTCGTCACAGGATCGCATTATATTACATATAAATTCAGATGCTCTGGAAACAAGGTCATAAGTGTCTGAGTTTGCAGAAGGAGGAATATATGTAGTGACAATGTAGTTCTTCCTCTCTCTTATGGTCAAGAGAACACATATAAGTTCAGTACTACTGGTGTTAGGAACCACAAACTTCGGGCAACTCTAAGTGAAGCCACGCGTAATACATCGATGCGAGCTACTGGAACAATTTTCTTGCAAGAGACCGGCCCCTGCGGTAAATCGAAATCCTTGTCCTTCAGAATGATTCAAATATTAGTCAGGACTTCCTCTTCAGATGTGTTTGGATCCAAGCGCGATACAAAAAGTACTTTTGGTCTTTCGACAGCCTTCAAAACGATTTGATAGCTCAAACCGCGAGCTGTATCATCATTATCCTGTTGTGGATCTGGAAGTTACAGATAAAATGATGTCACAGACATCACTGTAGATGGTGTCAAGTTTTCGATAAAGATCAGGTATATCGCAAAATGAATCCGCGCTGGGAGGTCCAATGCAGTGATCAGAATGTACATAGTCACTGAGATTATGTAGAGCGGAATTCAATTTACCGTCGTATAGAGAGATTTTTTTGGTTACCTTAGACTAGAGTCACTGTATAAGAACTAACACAAACATCCATTATCATGAGTACGGACAATGACCACTTTTGGTACATATTTAGTAGTCTAAAAACCTGCGAATTCAAAAAATCGCAGGTTTCTTAAATGGCATAGTTTTAGTGTGTATACGTGTAGCAGATGGATTTTGATTGACGTTTCACGGAATCGAGATATGTCTCATGAAATGTCAACTAAATACAGCGTTTATCCACTTTAGTGGAGATCCTTAAATTGAAAAATAGAAACAACTGCAAAAAAATTTTCAAATGTACTGGTTTCAAATGAAACACACATATTCCGTTCTCAAGATAATGGATGTTTGTGTAAGTTCGTATGAAGTGACTCTACCTTAGACAAGTCATGCTGTACCATGTTACAGTTTGAATAAATTTTGTCAAGTTGGGTTCCATAATCCCGGAAGTCGTTAATGTAATTGGTAATGTTCACTAAAGCATCACTCATATTATTCACTTTATTTGCAATGAAAGTGTAGTCACTTTTAAATCCTCCAAGGCATTATTGGCCGTACCAAGTCGAGAGGATGTGATCTTTAGTAGCCTCAAGATGTGGCATGGCTTCACGGCAGTACATTCTGGACATGTGAAACCGCTATAATTAGTCAAATTAGAGTTAATTTTGGAACAAGCTAGATGGAAATCTCTTTCACAAATTCCATCACAAGATACACGATGATTGTCAGTGATTTCAAACATGCAGGTGCCACAGGAATTGACTGAGCGAGACATAGGCGCAGAGTGATCGGCAGAAATACTACGAAAAATCCAGTCAACCTTACGGAATTTTTCGCAGGTGAGAAAAAAAAAGAACGAACGATGATATTAATAGTATCACAAATGAATTTAAGTAAGTACTCTTAGGGCCGTATTATTCACGTCGGGTTATTTATAAAGTCTGGGTAATTCCAGTTTTCCCCGAGATTTGGTATTATTCACGTCGGGTTATAGTTTTTCGCTGAGTTTATAATCAAGTGATCACAGTTACCCAGGGAAAAATTTAACTTGTCAACAACTTCCAGTTTTCTACGATATCCAGGGATTTAAACGACGATTTGACAAATTTTGTATTATTCAAGATTGAAGTTATGGCAAAAACTCATTTGCGGGAAAATTGGATTGATTCTGAGGAAGATTACGACAAAATAGAAAATGGAACAACGAATCGACAGCGACATATGGGACGACAAATACAGTTGCTGTTGTTTCCAATGTACAAAGCCAATTGAATTGTTTCCCTTACACCATTTTACACCCTCACCCCTTACACACGCTCCCTACAACTTTCAGCTAGGTATTTAACAGGTCAAACTCTCGTATTAATTGTAAGACCCTATCTTATACAGTTCTTGAGATATGAGATATGAGATATGATTTTTAGGAGAAAAATGGTTATCCATTGTCTTGCTGAAAAATACTTTCAGTCAAGTCCTATTGTCCATCTTTAAACATAAAACACATTTCCTGTTTCTGGTTCAATTAGTTTGTGAGACATTGCAATGCAAAGTTTTTTACGCATAGTTCCTAGTCTAGCATGCTTCAAGTTACAACTTTGTAATATTACCCGCTCAGGAGATATGATTCTAGAATTTTTCGACCTAAGCTTTCAAGCGTTTCGATTGTTTTTCTCAGAACTCATTTAATCATCATCATTTAATTTGTAAAAAAATTAAGCGAGCAAGTGGATACATTATCATAGATCTATGTAAGTTCCGAATTTCAGGTATCCAGCATAAGTGGTTCCTGAAATATTAAAACCAAAGTTTTTATTCTAACATTCATTCCACCCAGCCCCTTCACCACTCCATTAGAAACTTGTCAGTTGACGGGGTCCACTCAATCTACCATACCAATAAACTTAAATGCTATAGCTCTAAAGATTTGGGAGATGCAAGCCTTCAATCGACTGTTCGCACTGCCGAAATCCAATCACTCGGTAGCGCACACTCAGAAAACTATCGGGATCAAATGGGATGGTTCTCGTTGAACTTGTAAACCGTGCACCACATATAGTGTTTGTACTGCTCCCAGGTCCGCAACCATGAAAAAATTGCAGCCAATAACTGATAAATTTCCTAAAATACACAAATTTTTTATATTCAAAAAAAGAAATTTGTCACATTCTGTTAATAATTAATAAAATTTTTGACGTTTGATTGGAAAAATAATGGAAAAATGGAAAACCAGCCGATAAGATTATCCAACCTATTAAATTGCTAACCAGAGGTGAATAATACAATTTTTCACCCAGAGAAATTAATCAGTGATTTAATTTAATACGCCAGATAAGTTATCAGCTAGATAAGGCGAAAAAAACCCGAGATGAATAATACGGCCCTTAATGTTACGAGAAAATTGCATATGCATAGGCTCGATTTTTATAGTTCACCACAGTCCACAAGCGAAATGGTTAATGTGTTGTATGGGTGTGTTTAGAGCAAAATGATGTCCAAAGTTCTCTGGCAGTTTAAACACTATAATAGTTTACGAAGAACAGCACTAACGGTTATCCTCGCAGAATCATCGGTAAGAATAAGAAAATGCGATTATTCTAACACTTTTTGGCAGGGGGATTCTCACATTTTCGTGTATTCTACACTGAACTGTCACAAAAATTGCAGGGTATAGCCCACGCAAAAAGAACGCTTCAGTGTATAAAGTACTGTCTGGTTGTCAAAAATGACAGATGTCAATCTCGCACCACAGTCGCCGTATGAGAATTCATGTCAGCTAGTTCACAAATATCACAACATCACAAATATTTAACTAAATTTCACTTATAAAAAGTCCAAAAACACTATTTAAACACATCTAAAAATTTACCCGCACAACTGGCTCACAGTCGGAGGTTATAGTTCGCGTCAATTTGACAGAGTGTAAACAGCACTGAAACTGCACCTGCTCCCGACCTAGTGTAGAAAGGTGTACTCTGTGTAAACTACACTCGACAAAAAGAACAGCCACCTCTGACGTCACACCGACAAAAAGAACAGGATTGTGGCAAAAAGTGTACACTAATGGTGATTTCTTTTCTGAAAAAAATGTGACCCATTTAGATGCAAAATTATTGCAGTTCTGCCCTCTTTTTTTGGCAGTTCCGTCCGACAGGTCAATTGACAATAGAACGCTTTCAGGTCAAAAAGCTATTATGAAAATATATTTACACTACACTCCGTATGATTTCTAATTACTGTATGACCCGTTGACAGTTTAGTTTATGCTTTTAAATCGGTTGCCGCTGTTGTCATAGGATTTTTTTTTCTTATGTTGTCGCACATTTGAGGTTAAAGGAGTTGCACCGCCGAAATTTTCGGGGCAAGAAATGCGAGTTTTCAGGTCAATTTTAGCCACGGACTCAAACCCCTTTTTCTAGCAGGTCAACAATTTTTCCACAATAGAACATGGGAACTGCTAGAAAAAAATTGAGGGCAGAAACGGGTCACATTTTTTTCCAGAAAAGAAATCACTATAAGTATGCAAAAAAAAACAGACCTATTAATATTAATATTAATTTTGAAGATTCAATCTTATGATAATGCCTCTAATATGTCGGTTATGTATAGCGGCCTCTAAGCGCGTATACATCTAAAAAAAATGTAATTGGAGAGGCTGCAGAGGAGTTCCGGGTACACATAGGCGCGCCGTACGGGGGCCAGGAGGGGCCGGGACCCCCTAGACCCCAGCTTGGACCCTCCCAGAAAAATAATTATGGCCCCTTCCAGAAAAACAATTCTTTCCTATCCTACTGCAAGCACTTTCCTTTCAAGTTTTTACAGAGATCGACTAGGTTTTCGTTCAATACTTTCATTTAAATAAATGCTTGATATCTAACATAAATCGATCTAAATAAAGGTAGATGTCGAATCGAAACAATTATGAGCGGAAACCATGGAAAGCTTGGCGATCTCTGCATTAAATTTGTGAAAAACAGAAATCAAAAGGCAAAAAATTCATAAGATTATCTATTGTGTGCGTGACTGTTTCGCATTTCCTCTTTCCTCACTGTTGAAAAGATACGGCCGATATCAGTCAAGGCAAAACCATCAAGGTCAATTTATGTGCAGGTGCAGATTTTCGTCGTGCATATCCCGGTGTGTGTCTAAAGTCCAGCAGAAACGAAACAAAATACGATCATTTTTGGTTTTTCATTCTTGAGACAAAGTGCTAAGTAAAGAGCTTACAACTCTTATGGTGATTTCTTTTCTGAAAAAAATGCGACCCGTCTAGATGCAAAATTATTGTAGTTCTGCCCTCTTTTTTGACAGTTCCGTCCGACAGGTCAATTTACAATAGAACGCTTTCAGGTCAAAAAGCTATTATTAAAATTTAAATAAATTTTCACTACACTCCGTATGATTTCTAATTACCGTATGACTCGTTTGACAGTTTAATTTATGCTTTTAAATCGTTTGCCGCTGTTGTCATAGGATATTTTTTTCTTATTTTCATCGTTTCTTACGCACATTTGAGGTTAAAGGAGTTGCACCGTCGAAATTTTCGGGGCAAGAAATGAGAGTTTTCAGGTCAATTTTAATCACGGACTCAAACCCCTTTTTGTAACAGGTCAAAAAAATTTCCACAATAGAACGGCGGAACTGCTAGAAAAAAAATCTGCCAACAGTCTGGGCGCAACTTTATTATTTTTCCGGCAGAAGTTCGGAACGTGGTTTATTCGGGGATGCGGCATATGTTACTATGAGACAAAACAAAAAGCGGTTAGAAAAGGGTGTAACGTATGAATTAAATAATTGGGTCATATTCCGGAATGCGGTCTAGAGGTTGAAAAATAAAAAACTTAAAAATAGGTGATTATTAAACAAGCCTGGGGAAGTGAAAAGATATTCGATATCTGATCAGACCTGAGAAACATGGTGGAATTCATGAAAAAGTATACAATCAGCTTACACCCTCTTAGGGGTCGAATTTCAAAAAAACTTGAAAACACATTCTAGGTATTCATATGAAGAATCCGTAGAATAAGAATGAACTCAATATTTGGAAAGACCTAGTAGATATGACGGAAATCGTGAAAATATATGCATTTTATATATACTGATAATTTTTTTTGCCCCCCCCCCCTTCTGAACGCCAATGAATATTCGATTTTTTTTTTATCAGAATTACTTTTCTGGTTAATTTACATACACGTCCTGAATTTCAACTTCCTAGCATAAGCCGTTCTAAAGTTAGGAAAAACACCCCCCACCACCGTACCATACTACCCCTAAAAAAAATTCTATTTTTCCACCATGCCACTACTATAGCTCTATCTAAATACCAAATTTCAGCTTCCTATCATTATAGATTCTTAAGATATTAGCATCGGAACTTTTTCTTTCTCACCCTTCCCCACCCTCACCCTCTACACCCACACCCCAAACTTTTTTTCCCTACTAGGGTTCTATTAGGCCTACTTCTGGTAAAAATTTGAAGCATCCATCTTACACTGTTACTGAGATATGAAACGTGTTATTTTTGAAAAATTCTTATCCCCTCCACTTACGTACTCCCCCGCCCCCTTCAAAGATTTTACTTTGAGCAATCTTTATTTATCAAGCTTTATATCCAAACCGAATTTTGTTTTCCTGGTGCCACTGGTTTGGGAGATATCGTAATGTTAAGTATTTCACCTCCCACCCCGGTACGCCACCACCCACACCCAAAAATTTTGTTTCAATCTACTCTCCTAGTATAACTACAGATATTTGTTAAGTTTTAATTGCTTGCTATTAACGGTTAAGGAGATATAGATTTTAGAATGTGTAGATCTCCACTTTTTTGCATTTCGGACGCATTGCTTCCCCCTCCACTCCCACACCCCTTCTTCCATATCATCAATTTTTTTTGCAAATGGGTCCACTATCAAAGTTTAATAGAAATTCCAAGTTTCAGTCTCCTAACATAAGCGGTTGCTGAGATCTAGAAACCAAAATTTTTAGTCTAAAACGCTTCCCCCACCTTCCCCCTCACACCCCCACCCCTGAAAATTGAGGGCAGAAACGGGTCACATTTTTTTCAGAAAAGAAATCACCATTAATTTTTGATGAATGTTTTCACAGTACATTTTGAATTGAAAATACAAGGTTTTCCGGTAAATACTGTTAAATTTATTATGTGTGACGTTTCGGACTCGACTGAGTCCTTTATCAAACTGATCGACAATATCTCTACAACTGTTATATATACAAATGAAAGTAGGTAAAAAAGGGTTACTAAATTAACTAACAGAAGGGTCAATTAGAAAAACAGGTAAAAAAGGGGTTACAAAATTAACTAATAGAAGGGTCAATTAGAAGACAAAAGGGGAAACTACGTTAATAAGGGAGGTCATAAAAACATTAAACAGAGGCGGTGGTTTATAAGAAGGGAAAAAGTTATGAAAGTCGAAATTAATTAATTAGTTTTTGGGATCGAAGATTTTTGGTAAACGTTGTTTTTTCCAAAACGTAGACAAGGTAGCCAAAGTGAAGAGAGGTTGTATCCAGCGTCTCGGTTAAAATTTTGTGGATGTTTGGTTATCTCAATTGCTTCTCTTACAATTCTTTGAAAATAGTGTTTCGTCCTGGCCAATATTTTGACGTTGTTGAAATCGATTGAATGGTTTTCTACCGCTGCATGTTCCGCAATTGCTGATGAGTGGAACTGGTTTTTTTGTGTGCAGCGTTGATGTTCACGAATCCTTGTTCTGATGGTCCGTCCTGTTTCTCCGATGTAGACTTTGTTGCAAGACCCGCAGGGAACTTTGTAAATGCCCTCCATTTCCAGTGGGATTTTGTCCTTTTGGTTTCCTAAGAAACCTCGAAGCGTGGTTGCCGTAGAGTAGGTCGTACGTATGTCGGCTTTCCTGAGTACCCTGCCGATTCGATCTGTTGTACCCTCTATGTAAGGTAATGTCACCCATCTTTTTATAGTATGCTCGTTCGTATCTTTTTCTTCCTGGTTCTTCATGGCTTTGGGTTTCTGTTTGCATACTTTGTTGATAGTGCTCCTAGTGTATCCGTTGGCTGCAAAGGTTTTCTGTAGGTGTTCCATTTCGTTGCGAAGTGCGTGTGGGTTATCGTTGGTGATACATTGTGCTCTGTGGATAAGTGTTCTAAGTACTCCTTCCTTCTGCTTGGGATGATGGTGGGAAGACGCATGTAGATATCTGTTAGTGTGAGTAGGTTTTCTGTATACGGCGAAATGTAAAGATGGTACAGCTTTTTCGACTAGTACATCCAAAAAGGGTAGTTTGCCGTCTTTTTCCATCTCCATTGTGAATTTGATGTTGCTGTGTTGTGAGTTGAGGTGGTCTAGGAACTTATCTAATTCCTCTTTTCCATGCTGCCAGATAATGAAGGTGTCGTCAACATATCGAAGGTATAGTTTCGGTTTTAGTGATGCTGAGTTGAGAGCGTTCTTTTCGAATTCTTCCATGAAAATTTCCGCAACTACTGGGGATAATGGAGAACCCATGGCGGCGCCTTCCGTCTGTTTGTAGAGTTTGCCTAATGCTGAGAAATAAGTGTTGGTTAAGCAAAATTCGATTAAATCCACTCTGTTATCCGGTATGAGTTTTTTGATGAGATTCATAGTGTCCTTGATCGGAATATTGGTGAACAAGGATTCGACGTCTAAACTTACTAGTATGTCCTCCGGATTTATTTCGATGTTTCTTAATGTTTCAACTAGATGTGTAGAATTTTTCACGGTCCTGGGTGTGTTTCCGACGAAAGGGCGTACCTCAGCTGAGAGAGCTTTGGCCAAACCTTTTGTAAGCGCTCCGATGGAACTAACAATGGGGCGAAAAGGAGCATCCGGCTTATGGATCTTTGGTAAACCGTACATTTTCGGAGTATGTGGATCAGAAGGGATCAATTTTGAATACGTTGACGTTAAGTTAGGATCCTTTTTAATCAATAGTGATAGTTTTCGATGGAGCGAAGTAGTCGGGTCTCTTTTTATTTCCGTGTATGGTCCTGTTTGTAGAATGTTCTGGAGTTTAGCTTCATATTGCGTCGTGTCCATGATTACTGTGGCGTTTCCTTTGTCAGCCCGCATAATAGAGATGTCTTTCAATTCCTTTAGCTCTCTAAGGGCTTTTCGTTCATTGTGTGATATGTTCGTTGCAGGGGGGATTGCACGGCTTATAATGTGGGAGACTTCGTGCCGGATTTGCATTGCCTGAGGGAGACCTCTGATTGCAGGTTCAATTTGTTGGATGATCTCTTCAGTTGGGATTTTGTTGGGTGTAATGGCGAAGTTGAAACCTTTGCTTAATATGTTCTCCTGTTCTTCCGATAATGTCACAGTGGAAAGGTTTACCACCACTTTGGTCTTGTTGAGTTGTGGCAATGGTATGATGGTTGGGGGGGTCCATAGGTTGTCGAATTTCTTCTTATGTATTGTTTTAATCCTGTCGGAATTGATGTCTCGTCGCTCTGATATCATCCTGTCAAGCTGTTCGAAGATGTCCCTGGACAGATGATTGCTTAGTTGTAGCTGAAGATCTAGGGCTTCCTTGTTGAGATGCGTTAGTTTGGTCCTCTTGTACTTGATGTCGTTCCTTAATAGTTGCATACTCGCTTTCCTGAGTATGTTTAGACTGCCTTTGTTGTTCCAGATGTTTGTTAGAACAAAGCCGTTGGGGATGGTGTTCTTATCACGGCACCTCTTTTCAAATGCAATCTGGTTCAGAATATTGTCGATCTTTAATTTTATTTTCTCCAACTTCCTCGCTTCCTTGAGATAATGCTCCCCGTAGAGCTCTCTTAATTTTTGATGAATGTTTTCACAGTACATTTTGAATTGAAAATACAAGGAACATGCAGCGGTAGAAAACCATTCAATCGATTTCAACAACGTCAAAATATTGGCCAGGACGAAACACTATTTTCAAAGAATTGTAAGAGAAGCAATTGAGATAACCAAACATCCACAAAATTTTAACCGAGACGCTGGATACAACCTCTCTTCACTTTGGCTACCTTGTCTACGTTTTGGAAAAAACAACGTTTACCAAAAATCTTCGATCCCAAAAACTAATTAATTAATTTCGACTTTCATAACTTTTTCCCTTCTTATAAACCACCGCCTCTGTTTAATGTTTTTATGACCTCCCTTATTAACGTAGTTTCCCCTTTTGTCTTCTAATTGACCCTTCTATTAGTTAATTTTGTAACCCCTTTTTTACCTGTTTTTCTAATTGACCCTTCTGTTAGTTAATTTAGTAACCCTTTTTTACCTACTTTCATTTGTATATATAACAGTTGTAGAGATATTGTCGATCAGTTTGATAAAGGACTCAGTCGAGTCCGAAACGTCACACATAATAAATTTAACAGTATTTACCGGAAAACCTTGTATTTTCAATTCAAAATGTACTGTGAAAACATTCATCAAAAATTAAGAGAGCTCTACGGGGAGCATTATCTCAAGGAAGCGAGGAAGTTGGAGAAAATAAAATTAAAGATCGACAATATTCTGAACCAGATTGCATTTGAAAAGAGGTGCCGTGATAAGAACACCATCCCCAACGGCTTTGTTCTAACAAACATCTGGAACAACAAAGGCAGTCTAAACATACTCAGGAAAGCGAGTATGCAACTATTAAGGAACGACATCAAGTACAAGAGGACCAAACTAACGCATCTCAACAAGGAAGCCCTAGATCTTCAGCTACAACTAAGCAATCATCTGTCCAGGGACATCTTCGAACAGCTTGACAGGATGATATCAGAGCGACGAGACATCAATTCCGACAGGATTAAAACAATACATAAGAAGAAATTCGACAACCTATGGACCCCCCCAACCATCATACCATTGCCACAACTCAACAAGACCAAAGTGGTGGTAAACCTTTCCACTGTGACATTATCGGAAGAACAGGAGAACATATTAAGCAAAGGTTTCAACTTCGCCATTACACCCAACAAAATCCCAACTGAAGAGATCATCCAACAAATTGAACCTGCAATCAGAGGTCTCCCTCAGGCAATGCAAATCCGGCACGAAGTCTCCCACATTATAAGCCGTGCAATCCCCCCTGCAACGAACATATCACACAATGAACGAAAAGCCCTTAGAGAGCTAAAGGAATTGAAAGACATCTCTATTATGCGGGCTGACAAAGGAAACGCCACAGTAATCATGGACACGACGCAATATGAAGCTAAACTCCAGAACATTCTACAAACAGGACCATACACGGAAATAAAAAGAGACCCGACTACTTCGCTCCATCGAAAACTATCACTATTGATTAAAAAGGATCCTAACTTAACGTCAACGTATTCAAAATTGATCCCTTCTGATCCACATACTCCGAAAATGTACGGTTTACCAAAGATCCATAAGCCGGATGCTCCTTTTCGCCCCATTGTTAGTTCCATACCCCATTGTCAGGACCATACACGGAAATAAAAAGAGACCCGACTACTTCGCTCCATCGAAAACTATCACTATTGATTAAAAAGGATCCTAACTTAACGTCAACGTATTCAAAATTGATCCCTTCTGATCCACATACTCCGAAAATGTACGGTTTACCAAAGATCCATAAGCCGGATGCTCCTTTTCGCCCCATTGTTAGTTCCATCGGAGCGCTTACAAAAGGTTTGGCCAAAGCTCTCTCAGCTGAGGTACGCCCTTTCGTCGGAAACACACCCAGGACCGTGAAAAATTCTACACATCTAGTTGAAACATTAAGAAACATCGAAATAAATCCGGAGGACATACTAGTAAGTTTAGACGTCGAATCCTTGTTCACCAATATTCCGATCAAGGACACTATGAATCTCATCAAAAAACTCATACCGGATAACAGAGTGGATTTAATCGAATTTTGCTTAACCAACACTTATTTCTCAGCATTAGGCAAACTCTACAAACAGACGGAAGGCGCCGCCATGGGTTCTCCATTATCCCCAGTAGTTGCGGAAATTTTCATGGAAGAATTCGAAAAGAACGCTCTCAACTCAGCATCACTAAAACCGAAACTATACCTTCGATATGTTGACGACACCTTCATTATCTGGCAGCATGGAAAAGAGGAATTAGATAAGTTCCTAGACCACCTCAACTCACAACACAGCAACATCAAATTCACAATGGAGATGGAAAAAGACGGCAAACTACCCTTTTTGGATGTACTAGTCGAAAAAGCTGTACCATCTTTACATTTCGCCGTATACAGAAAACCTACTCACACTAACAGATATCTACATGCGTCTTCCCACCATCATCCCAAGCAGAAGGAAGGAGTACTTAGAACACTTATCCACAGAGCACAATGTATCACCAACGATAACCCACACGCACTTCGCAACGAAATGGAACACCTACAGAAAACCTTTGCAGCCAACGGATACACTAGGAGCACTATCAACAAAGTATGCAAACAGAAACCCAAAGCCATGAAGAACCAGGAAGAAAAAGATACGAACGAGCATACTATAAAAAGATGGGTGACATTACCTTACATAGAGGGTACAACAGATCGAATCGGCAGGGTACTCAGGAAAGCCGACATACGTACGACCTACTCTACGGCAACCACGCTTCGAGGTTTCTTAGGAAACCAAAAGGACAAAATCCCACTGGAAATGGAGGGCATTTACAAAGTTCCCTGCGGGTATTGCAACAAAGTCTACATCGGAGAAACAGGACGGACCATCAGAACAAGGATTCGTGAACATCAACGCTGCACACAAAAAAACCAGGTCCACTCATCAGCAATTGCGGAACATGCAGCGGTAGAAAACCATTCAATCGATTTCAACAACGTCAAAATATTGGCCAGGACGAAACACTATTTTCAAAGAATTGTAAGAGAAGCAATTGAGATAACCAAACATCCACAAAATTTTAACCGAGACGCTGGATACAACCTCTCTTCACTTTGGCTACCTTGTCTACGTTTTGGAAAAAACAACGTTTACCAAAAATCTTCGATCCCAAAAACTAATTAATTAATTTCGACTTTCATAACTTTTTCCCTTCTTATAAACCACCGCCTCTGTTTAATGTTTTTATGACCTTCCTTATTAACGTAGTTTCCCCTTTTGTCTTCTAATTGACCCTTCTATTAGTTAATTTTGTAACCCCTTTTTTACCTGTTTTTCTAATTGACCCTTCTGTTAGTTAATTTAGTAACCCTTTTTTACCTACTTTCATTTGTATATATAACAGTTGTAGAGATATTGTCGATCAGTTTGATAAAGGACTCAGTCGAGTCCGAAACGTCACACATAATAAATTTAACAGTATTTACCGGAAAACCTTGTATTTTCAAATCACCATTAGTGTATTAATTAAAGTGTGTTGTAAACGTGTCCTATGTGAGCTAGGCCTCTATGGTTTCAAGCCTTATTACATGTTGTATGCTGAGTAAGTTTTCAAAAGTTAAATTTTTTAAATCATAGATTTTAACTGATTTCAATTTTATGGTGATTTCTTTTCTGCAAAAAAATGTGACCCGTTTCTGCCCTCAATTTTTGTTCTAGCAGTTCCGCTGTTCTATTCTCAAATTTTTTTTGACCTGCTAGAAAAAGGGGTTTGAGTCCGTGGCTAAAGTTGACCTGAAAACTCGCATTTCTTGCCCCGAAAATTTCGGCGGTGCAACTCCTTTAACCTCAAATGTGCGTAAGAAACGATAAAAATAAGAAAAAAATATCCTACGACAACAGCGGCAAACGATTTAAAAGCATAAATTAAACTGTCCAACGGGTCATACGGTAATTAGAAATCATACGGAGTGTAGTGAAAATTTATTTAAATTTTAATAATAGCTTTTTGACCTGAAAGCGTTCTATTGTAAATTGACCTGTCGGACGGAACTGTCAAAAAAGAGGGCAGAACTGCAATAATTTTGCATCTTTACAGGTCACATTTTTTTCCGAAAAGAGATCACCATTATACTCTCCATTTCTGTCAAAAATGCCAATCTGCGGCTAAAGTATTGCTTAATGTTTACCTTATTCTTCGTAAAAATTATCTCAATAAATTCTAATTTGATAAATTGTTGCAGTGAATCTCGTGTGCCGGTAGATGCATCAGTAAGCCGGGGTACAGTAGAACACGGAAAAGTGCATACCGATGGTTCATGTTTTTTGTGTGCACGTATCAGTGTTGTTGAATTATTAGTTTTTGTTAGGAAATATAATTATAATTTGATTTCTTAACACCAAACACATATTATCTATTTCTTTTGATCCTCGGGTATAGGAAATTCAATGATTTCCTATTCGTTATCATGGAATTCCTGCAAAGTTTTGTAATTAAATCCAGCTTGGCGAAAACAATTTTTAATTTTTTTAGTAAGCTGTATTACTTATAAGGTTCATTCCTACCATCGTCAGTTAAATTCTAACCGGAACTTTCAGTTAAAGTTCCAGCTAAAACGCAACTGACGGTCGTAAGAACGGGCCTTAGACGTCTATAAATTTTCCAGAGCATTGGAGAAATCCTTGTTACAGGGCCAGAATTGTCTGATATTTGTTGTCGATAATATCTGTACTTTAAAAAAGCAAATATGTAATACCATCGCCCAATGGTTGTATAAAGGCTGTCGTATCAGCCGGAAAAAATACAATTTTCTCATTTCGCAAACGGACATGACATAAACTCACATATGTTAGAAATGACAACGAGTGATTCGATTTAAACATGACGACCAACGCCTAAATCGTCTGATTTTCGGGGAATCTCTCTTTACTGAAATGGTTAATGCGTCGAATTGTAGGTATCAAATCAAATCATCATTGGAAAAACAGCGTATTAACATTTCAAAGTCGTAGCCTAAGACTAATCATTCGTACGATTACCCAATCCATAAACACAAAAAGGACGAACTTGTATGAAAAGCATATGTGCCTTTCGGAAAAAGTCGTATGTTCTGAGCCATTCGGCCCCTAGCCCCTGCCAGATTTTAGGCCACGGCGCGCCTATGCCCGTACAAGCCACTAAATTATGTCTATTTCAAGCTATACAATTTCTTTGCCGCGTTAAGATCATGATGGGAAATTTTGAAAGCAGTAAAAAACAAAGTACCCAAAAAATTAAGTCAGCAAGAGTTGATTCAGTGAAGGCAGTGGTTTCTGGTTCTGAAAATTTTAAAGATGCTTTGAATGAAATTTTCGCAAGATAATTTTCAAAAGCCTGCAACAAAATTTGAAGTTGAGGAGTTGTTAAATGAGTTCAACTCACTGAAAACTGCTATTATGGAAGCATTTTGGAGCATTAAAAATAATAGATGAACCTAATACATATATCACTTCAAAAAGTTTATACAACAATTTAAAGCATAATTTGATTATACGCTTCTTTAGAAATACTTAATTATTAAAATAATAAAGTAAAATTTGTCGAGTCGAAATGAAATACAGAATAATTTAACCTTAACATATGTATCCGAAGGTATAACATTGTCTAGTTCTGAATCTGTTATATGTTGTATTTGCCGCTTCCACTATGATCAAAATTGCATTTTCTTATGACAAAGGCGCATTATTTTTAGTGGCCCACGGGCGTCGAATATCTTAGGGCGGCCCTGTATACCACATTGAAATTTCAAGAGTCAGTACATTTCAGTTTCCAGTTTATCCAGTTACCATTTCCGATCCATTTCTATAAAAAAAGGTAAGCTTTCGAAATCGAAATATTTCAAAATGTATAACAGATTGGAATTTCTTACGAAAAAGTGACAAAATGCCTATTTTAGAAGCGTATATTTGTTTTACCTAGCGATCCCAAATTCAAAATTTTTTCAATTCCAATCTCTAATAAAAAAAAATCTAAATAAAATAAGATAATTTATTACAATAAAAAAAAATCTGCTAACAGTCTGGGCGCAACTGTATTATTTTTCCGGCAGAAGTTTAGAACGCGTTCAATTCGGGGATGCGGTGTATGTTACTGTGTGACTGAAAACCTAACAAAAAGTTCGGGAAGCGGTTAGAAAAGGGTGTAACATATGAATTAAATAATTGGGTCATATTCTGGGATGCGGTCTAGAGGTTGAAAAAAACAAAACTTAAAAATAGGTGATTATTAAACAAACCTGGGAAGTGAAAAGATATTCGATATCTGATCAGACCTGAGAAACATGGTGGAATTCATGAAAAAGTATACAACCTCTTAGGGGTCGAATTTCAAAAAATCTTGAAAACACATTCTAGGTATTCATATGAAGAATCCGTAGAAAAAAAATGAACTCAATATTTCGAAAGACCTAGAAGATATGACGAAAATCGTGAAAATATATGCATTTTATACTAACCGATATTTTTTTTTGCCCCTTCTTCTGAACGCCAATGAATATTCCAATTTTTTTTTATCAGAATTACTTTTCTAGTTAATTTACATATTCGTACCGAGTTTCAACTTAACAGCATAAGCCGTTCTAAAGTTAGGCAAAACACCCCCCACCACCGTACCATACTACCCCTAAAAAAAATTTATTTTTCCATCATGCCACTACTATAGCTCTATCTAAATACCAAGTTTCAGCTTCCTATCATTATAGATTCTTAAGATATAAGCATCGGAACTTTTTCTTTCTCACTCTTCCCCACCCTCACCCTCTACACCCACACCCCAAACTTTTTTTCCCTACTAGGGTTCTATTAGGCCTACTTCTGGTAAAAATTTGAAGCAACCATCTTACACTGTTATTGAGATATGAAACGTGTTATTTTTGAAAAATTCTTATCCCCCCCACTTACGTGCTCCCCCGCCCCCTTCAAAGATTTTACTTTGAGCAATCTTTATTTATCAAGCTTTGTATCCAAACCGAATTTTGTTTTTCTGGTGCCACTGGTTTGGGAGATATTGTAATGTTAAGTATTTCAACCCCCACCCCCGTACGTCACTACCCCCACCCAAAAATTTTGTTTCAATCTACTCTCCTAGTATAACTACAGATATTTGTTAAGTTTTAATTGCTTGCTATTAACGGTTTAGGAGATATGGATTTTAGAATGTGTCGATCTCGACTTTTTTGCGTTTCGGACGCATTGCTTCCCCCTCCACTCCCACACCCCTTCACCCATATCTGTTTTTTTTTTTGCAAATGGGTCCATTATCAAAGCTCTATAGAAATTCAAAGTTTCAGCCTTCTAACACAAGCGGTTCCTGAGATCTAGAAACCTAAATTTTTCGTCTAAAACGCTTACCCCGCCTTCCCCCTTACACCTCCTCCCCTGAAAATAATGTCAATTCAAGGGGTCCACCAAGTCTATTCTTAGAAAAAATTTTAATTTAATAGCTCCACTGGTTTGAGAGCTACGAGCCTTCAAAGATTTTGGGGCGGTCGACGTACGGCGTACGGCGTACGGCGTACGGGGTACGACGTACAGACGGAGTGAAAATTTTTATTGCTTTTTTCGCGTCTACTAGTCATGAAACGTGGACAAAAAAATTTTGAGGGCAGCAAATTTTTTTTTTTTAAAAATCGATAACAATACTGTATTATAAATAATACAGTAATATGAATGAAAATAGTTTTATGCCATTAATTTATTCATCACAAATAAGAAACCGGCAAATGGTATCGTAATTAACTGTTTCATAAATACTCGTTGAATCTAAAAATTCATATGAGAGTTAGACCTGATAGCCCTCTAGCTAGAAAAATTGGGGTTGTAGTATGAGGTGGTGCGAGTGAAATGTAGAACAGTCCAATTTTTATATCCCGAAAACCGTTAACCTTTAAACCTTTAAACCTTTTTAAGTGTTGGGGTTTTACAAATATTTTTAATACGGGTCATGACAGGGGTCCGGTGGTGTTTTTCCTACATTTGGAACGGTTTATGCCAGAAACTTGCAACTTGAAGGGTATGTAAATGGGCTTGTAAAGTAATTGAAATAAAAAAAATACATATATCTCTTGACGTAAGGCGGAAGGTAAGAAAAGTGATTAGCGTAAAAGGAGTGCATATATTTTCCCGCATTACATTATATCTTTTTAGGTCTTCTGCAATATTGAGTCAATTTTACTTCTACGGGTCTTTTCAGTCTTTTTATTATTATTATATTGTAATAATAAGCATATAAAAATATTATTTCTTAAACACTAGTGACTAAGAACATCGGTTTAATTTTCAATTTTTAGGTTCAACCCCTAATGGGACGTATGTAAATGGGTAGCATACATTTTCATGAATTCCGTCATATACCTTGAGACTGATAAGATCGAATCGTTTTTTCCTTCGTCAAGCTTCCTATAATATATGTATAACCATTTCAAAATTTATTTTCATTCATTTTCATAATTTTTCACATATCTCTTAGGTGATGGAAGAAAGGAATTTCTTAACAGCCATCCCAAACCGTCTAGAGTGGGAAAGGGATTTGGTTCGAACGGAAAAGTCCGAACTCATTTATACGGACGGCTCCAAAACTGAGGACGGGGTAGGTGGTGGTGTTTTTTCTGAAATGCTTAATACTAGCAGCTCTTTCCGCCTTCCGGACCACTGCAGTGTCTATCAGGCGGAGCTTATGGCGATCAAGGAGGCCCTCTCCTGGCTGAGGTGTAATGTAATATCTACTAGGGATATTAGCATTTTCACAGACAGCCAAGCGGCAATAAAATTCTTGAAATCGATCTCGACAACATCAAAGGTCGCCGTAGAATGTAGATCATCTCTTAAGAGGAGCAATCCCTTTACAGTTTTAAAATTTTATAATTTTTTTCCCCACATATTTCGAAAGAATAAAGCGTAACGAACGTTGTGTATGAAATAGAGTCATTTTGGCTCAAAAGTATGTCTCGTGCGGTTGAATTTCGTATCTGAAATACCAAACTTTCCTAAAGGAACGCGACTTAATATAGCTCAAAAATGTTTTAAAAAAGGATATATCACGGGAATGAATTCACAGATATATGCTAGGGGAATACAAGTGACGGTGTGAGTGAGTTAGAAGTTGAAGGTTTCTTACATGCGCCTGGAATCGCTGATTCGGTAAGTCACTAAAACTAATAGTTTTCTCGTATTGAAACTTTAAATGCGATTATCTCCAAACTCCATCTTCAAAAACAGCTCCTATCGTAGCTCAAAAAGTTATGGATTGATTTGGCTAATTTTTTTGGAGTTTTCAGTCTATATATAAATATATCGGAAGGATATACCTAAAATTTTGTGGATATCCTCATCTTTTTTGTTTTATATATTTTTTATAAATTTTTAGGTATATCCTTCCCATTCATCGGTTAGTATTCCAAAAATATTTTAGTTTTCAGTTTAAGATCAATAGAAAAAATATGACAAATGGAGCAGTTTTCGATGTCACGCAAAAGACGCCTAAAGGAATACCCTATAACACCGCCATCTTATAAAAAAATAAAACAAATTTTTTTGTTCACACTTGAAAGTTCTAATAACATCATGTCAAAATTTTAAAATGATGCGTTTATTTTATCACCATAAAATAATTCATGAAAAATGGCTCATTTTCGGCGTCTAAAGGGATTGCTTCCCTTAAGGAGATGGCCGAACAGTTCAATATTCTTTTGTGCTGGGTGCCAGGACACAGGGATATTACAGGGAACTGCATGGCTGACGAACTCGCTCGGCGCGGTATCACCCTTCAGACTTTGCCGGTACATCAGAATCTGGATGTCGAAAGAGCGGACATCAGTAAAACAGTCGGTGTCCTAACCAGACACCGTCTTATAGATTGGTACATCCAGTTGGCACTCATAATGTTGAAAATGTAGTAATGACTTTTCGGGACTTGCCATGGTTGTCACAACTTTACCACACTCATTTTTGTGAATCGAATGGGCTTTTTCATTATGAAAATGTTGAAGGCATGTGAGAGTCTGTTGATAATGAATCAACCTTAAAAAGAAAAAAATTTTTTTAAAAAAAAGAATAGAAAAAACTATATAAATTATTACCTTGAAAGGTTCTTTATCCACACATAGTGGTGATTTTCATCAGTGCCTTGTATCAATAATAAGTTTATATGGTACTTTTTCTCATTCTTTGTGTGATAATACGGACCCACAATTTTTTTAATTTTCGGTTCGTAACCAAACACATTTACACTAATCAAGGAGTTCAATTTTTCAAAATTCGCTACATCATGCACCTTTAGTGGAAAATCAAAATTGTTAAACTTTAATAATATACCATTATTCAGTAGTAGAGGAGAAGGTGGTAATGTGGCCCCCAGCTTTATTTTTCACAAAAAAAAGAAATTCATTCGCCTTGGAAGCGGTTAAAATACATCAAAAGATTTTTCATTTCATTGGTTTCAATTTCTATAATCTGAATTAAATTAAATGGCAAAAACTTGGTGAAAAATTATATTTTTTATCAAAACACCAATATAACAATTTCAGGTAATGTGTTGGTAATATGGTCTCCTGGGGGCCATAATAAATGTATGATGTCAACATTTTTTTAAACTGGTGGATAGAGGATGTGGGATGGTTGATATAGGATGGTAGATGATGGATAGATGATAATGGATGAAGTACGGATGGATGAAGGTTGGAAGATGGTGGATAGAGGATGGAGGATGGTAGATAGAGGATGTTAGATGGGGAATATATGAAGGATGGTGGATAGAGGATGGAGGATTGAAGATGGAGGATGAAGGATGGAGGATGGAAGATAGTGGATGGAAGATGGAGGATGGAAGATGGAGGATGTAAGATAGAGGATGGTGGATGGTGGATGGAAGATGGAGGATGGGGGATGGTGGATGGTGGACGACGGATAGAGGGTGGGAAATGGAGGATGAAGAATGGAGGGTGGTGGATGGAAGATTGTAGATAGAGGATGGAGTAACGGAGACAACTGGAGAAACCGGAGCATCGGGAGAAACAGGAGCAACGGGAGAATCAGGAGAGAAACGGTAGCAGCGGGAGGAATAGGACCAATGGATCAACCGGAGAAACGGGATCAATGGAAAAGACGGGAGTAACAGGGGTGATAGAACAACGTGATCGTAGCGAGCGTAGCCGCGGTACGCGGCTAGTATATCCAATATGGCCCCTAGGCCATAATACATGCAGTAAGAGGGGGCGACATTGAAAAATTCGGGTTGTTTACAGAACAAATCAAAACAAATAGAAAACCCGGAATATCGCGGATTTACCTTTCAAATATTGAAAATATGATTTAATTTTTAGTTATTTGAACACTCAAAAAACTACCTAAAACTGTTTTTTTTAACAAATGTCATGAAAATCTCAGACCGTCTAAAAGTTTTGAAGTTACACACACCATTGAATCGCGAGCAATGGCAGATGAATTGTCAAGTGGAGACATCTAGTGGAGTTTAATTGTAGTTGATCTATGCTCTACTGAACTTGCTAAAGAAAACAACATATAGGGTAGCGATGTGGGAAATACAAAGGGGGGCCAATATATCAGCAGGGGCCATATTCCCACCTTCTCCTCTATATCACTTTGCGTAATATCAGATATATGGTATGACGATGGTCTGTCTGACCATTTTTCCACCGGAGACAATGCAGAAATTATACTCCATTTAAAACAGAATTCATCATCGTTTTTTACATTTATACAAGCACATTTGTTTGCTACGAAAGGCGGTAAACGCACGTATTTCGAATAAACTTCTTTAATAATATCATAAACACAATAATTTAATTTTCGTAAAGAAAATATTGAAAGTTCATACGATTTTTATCCATATGGTATACCAAAATAAACTTTTTAACCACAAAAAAAAAAAAAAAATCAAAACAACTATTCCACTTTTTTTCGTAAATGGTGAAGCCTCATTATCTAAGAGTTTTCATTTCCATTTTAAACTAAAATCATAAACCACAATAACTTAATTTTCGACTATTGAAATAATCTTCTTAACCACAAAAAATTCAAAACAAGTGATCCACTTTTTTTCATAAATAGTAAATCCTCATAATCTAATTCATTAAGCGTACTCTTATCAACTTTACTACTTCACCACAAGAATCCACCTTTTTTCATCATATGGTATATGATTAATCCACATTGCTTAATTTATAATTCGTACTCTTATCAATTTTACTAAAGTACCACAAAAATCTAAAAATACCTTAAACGTATGCCTCAATCATAAACCACAATAACTTACCATAATTTTCGACTATACGGTATGGTGAAATAAACTTTTTCAATAAAATCATAAAACCACAATAATTTAATTTTCGTCAAGACAATATTGAAAATTCACACAATTTTTATTCATATGGTATACCGAAATAAACTTTTTAAGCACAAAAAATCCAAAACAATTGAGACACTTTTTCATCATATATGATTAATCCACATTGCTTAATTAATAATTCGTACTCTTATCAATTACTGTATTATTTATAATACAGTATTGTTATCGATTTTTAAAAAAAAAAAATTTGCTGCCCTCAAAATTTTTTTTTCCACGTTTCATGACTAGTAGAAGCGAAAAAAGCAATAAAAATTTTCACTCCGTCTGTACGCCGTACCCCGTACGCCGTACGCCGTACGCCGTACGCCGTACGCCGTACGCCGTACGCCGTACGCCGTACGCCGTACGTCGACCGCCCCAAAATCTTTGAAGGCTCGTAGCTCTCAAACCAGTGGAGCTATTAAATTAAAATTTTTTCTAAGAATAGACTGTGTAAACCCCTTGAATTGACATTATTTTCAGGGGAGGAGGTGTAAAGGGGAAGGCGGGGTAAGCGTTTTAGACGAAAAATTTTGGTTTCTAGATCTCAGGAACCGCTTGTGTTAGGAGGCTGAAACTTGGAATTTCTATAGAGCTTTGATAATGGACCCATTTGCAAAAAAAAAACAGATATGGGTGAAGGGGTGTGGGAGTGGAGGGGGAAATAATGCGTCCGAAACGCAAAAATGCCGAGATCGACAAATTCTAAAATCCATATCTCCTAAACCATTAATAGCAAGCAATTAAATCTTAACAAATATCTGTAGTTATACTAGGAGAGTAGATTGAAACAAAAATTTTGGGTGGGGGTAGTGGCGTACGGGGGTGGCGGGTGAAAAACTTTAGATTACGATATCTCACAAACCAATGGTACCAAAAAAACAAAATTTGGTTTGAGTATAAAGCTTGATAAATAAAGATTGCTCAAAGTAAAATATTTGAAGGGGGTGGAGGAGCACGGAAGTGGGAGGGATGAGAATTTTTCAAAAATAACACGATTCATATCTCAATAACAGTGTAAGATGGATGCTTCAAATTTTTACCAGAAGAAGGCCTAATAAAAAACTAGTAGAGAAAAAAAGTTTGGGGGTGTGGGTGTCGAGGGTGAGGGTGGGGAAGGGTGAGAAAGAAAAAGTTTCGATGCTTTTATCTTAAGAATCTATAATGATAGGAAGCTGAAACTTGGTATTTAGATAAAGCTATAGTAGTGGCATGGTGGAAAAATAATTTTTTTTTTAGGGGTAGTATGGTACGGTGGTGGGGGGTGTTTTCCCTAACTTCAGAACGGCTTATGCTAGGAAGTTGAAACTCGGTACGTATATGTAAATTAACTAGCAAAGTAATTCTGATAAAAAAAAATTTGAATATTCATTGGCGTTCAGAAGAAGGGGCAAAAAAAAATATCGGTTAGTATAAAATGCATATATTTTCACGATTTTCGTCATATCTACTAGGTCTTTTGAAATATTGAATTCATTTTTATTCAACGGATTCTTCATGTGAATACCTAGAATGTGTTTTCAAGATTTTTTGAAATTCGACCCCTAAGAGGGTGTAAACTGGTTGTATACTTTTTCATGAATTCTACCATGTTTCTCAGGTCTGATCAGATATCGAATATCTCTTTACTTCCCCAGGTTTTTTTAATAATCACCTATTTTTAAGTTTTGTTTTTTCAACCTCTAGACCGCATCGTGGAATATGACCCAATTATTTAATTCATATGTTACACCCTTTTCTAACCGCTTCCCGAACTTTTTGTTAGGTTTTCAGTTGCGTTCTGAACTTCTGCCAAAAAAATAATACAGTTGCGCCCAGACTGTTGGCAGATTTTTTTACTACAGCAGCACAAGAATCTAAAAATACCTTAACCGTATGCCTCTATGATCAAGGTCGATATACTTTAAAAAACCATAACTTTATATCTATGTACGTGTGTATTAGTGCAAACGGAATCTACAATTGATGACGTCATGATAATGTGTGTGTGTGTATGAGTGCGAAGGGAATCTCCAATTGATGACGTCTTGAACAAAAATTCAAAACAATTGAGGTGACGGGGAATCTCCAATTGATAACGTCATGAACAAAAATTCAAAACAATTGAGGTGACGTCATGAACACAAAACTCAAAACAATTGAGACACTTTTCTACTATATACGATTAATCTACATTGCTTAATTAGTAACACGTACTCTTATCAACCTTACTATCAAGGTCATTATACTTAATAACCACAATTTTACTATATATCTACATATGTTTATATACATGTGTGTATGTATGCAAAGCTATTCCTAATTTACAATACCTACTCTTATCAACCTTGCTATCAAGGTCATATATGTGTGTGTGTGTATATCTATGTTTATATGTATGTGTGTATGTGTGCAAAGGTATGCTTAATTACTCTTATCAACCTTACTATCAAGCACATTATACTGAAAAACCACAATCTTGACCTGCCTCAACCCAAAGCTTATCTACAATTTGATGATGTCATCAGTCTAATCACAAGTCACTTCCGGTCCAGAACACTCATATCCCTACTCCTGCCGTACTATGGTGCAGTGGGATCACAACGGACCTATCTAGCGATCTATGTGCTAGCTATCTCTGCCAATAGCTACCCACCTTACCTAACCTAACCTAACCATGGGTACAAGCTAGTAAAGTCCAAATAACGTATTACTTCATTTTCTTTAACTGTGTGATGCAATTTAAATACCTCTGTACGGCCCCCGAAAATAGCATCACGTGGATTAAGTGGTGGTAAAATGTCTTGAACAATTACATCGAGCTCTTTATTCACTGTAGGGTTCTTCTTCAAGAATTCTTTGAACTCACATTCCCAGGTAAAGATGAGAGTGTATCCACTACTTTTAATTAATCCAATTCTTTGCTCAGTACTTTCATATCTCTGGGATAGCGTTTCAGATCTACAACTTCTATTTTCTGAAGTTTCTTCCACTTTGAAACAATCTTTACAACCGTGAAAATAGCATCCGAAAAACTCGTATACTCTATTTAATTTTGAGTTAAGTCCGTCTACTATCAATCCACACCTCTCTAACCTAGGGTTGCTGCATAGACTAAGCCTCTAAGAGGGGTTTGGCAGATGCGTACCAAGGCGAAAAACCAGTAAATTTAAAATTTTTCAATTTTTATGGGATTTTTCTCAATATACATTTGAAATGACTGACTTTTCTCTTTAAAATAATAATTTTCCATAAAAGAAATGAGAGAAATGGTTAAATTTGCCTTTAAAAACCACAACTACGCGCACACACACTAGCATACAAAAGAAAAGGAAGTACTAGAGTAGTGGAAGGGAATCGTCAAACTGTCAGTCTGACTTGAGTGTTGTGACCGCGACAAGCGGTGGTGATACGTATAAAAGTCGTGAAGAAGAGAGAAAGAGAAAACCGAAAAGTGTTCTGCAGAGCATGTGAGATACTAGAGGTTTTTCGGTGCTGCGGTGTCAAAAGAAGGAGACGGAAAAATAATGGAAAAATAACAGTTTGAAGTGGAAGTGAGATGGCAAGCATGACGCAAGTTTGGTGTTTGGGGCCCAACTGTCAAGTTTGTTTACAACCGTGTTACAAGTGTTTCAAGGAAAGTTTACCGAATTGTGTGTTTTAGTCAGTTTCAATAAAGATTTTAGTAAACAAAATTAACTATTATAAAATTTAGATTGTGTAAAATTTGTTGCTGCCAGTGATTCATGCGATAAACTATTTAAAAATAAACATGAAGTGTTCTTTCGATGGTTGCCGAAACCGAAGAGAGTTCCGGCAAAATAAATCGTTCTTCAGGCAAGTAAACCGATTCTAATTATCTGTAGTTCTACTGTAGTTAATATTAATGAAGAATACATTTCAATTATAGTTATAAAATGTACATTTTGATCAAAGTTTCCTTGCATACAAACTTTGTTTACTTCTTAGCATTTCTTGGAATATGAAAGCATTGACGGCGTGTAAAATTTTTCTTTTTTGAAGAAAATGCTTTTCAACTTCATTTAATACATAAAGGAAATACAATCAGTTATTAATTATTTCTTCAATTAAAACGTATTGGTAATGCACTCGGTTCGTTGGGACGTTAATCACTAAACTACATATTTAGTGATTAAGAGTTAGTTGTTCTTTCGGGTGGCAGTAGAGTGAAACTCCAACACGGAGTCCCCGACTGTGGACTATCCGCCATCCCTGAGGATATGACAAATTTGGAAAGAACCTTAACTGGAGAAGCCAGTTCATCATTCAGTGAAGGTTCTTTCCAAATTGGTCATATCCTCAAGGATGGCGGATAGTCCACAGTCAGGGACTCCGTGTTGGAGTTTCACTCTACTGACACCGGAAAGAACAACTAACTCTTAATCATAATAGCTTCTTTGGTAGCTTACCACGAAAAATCTAATAACATACATATTAAGTATTTATGAGTTTTGGAAATTAACTGACAATCTTTTTAGTTGCCCCTCTGAAAATACAACTATTATGTGGGTCTGCACTGCTGCCACTAATACAAGAACGGGTGGTCACTAACACAACCAGATTTCATTACGAAAGGTCAAGTTATCAGCCATTCCGTATACTTCCATGGACCGCGACGACTGGAGTGCTGGAGAAATGTTTTGGGTCCATTTTTACAGTCGCAAAATTTGGAAGTGAAGCCAGGATCGTGTCCTCAGTGCCAAAGTTTGGGAACTTTCAATGTAAGCTGTATATCTTCCAGTCAATTGTATTTTGTTTAACGCACAAGTAACTTACAGATTAATATGGAGCCAACGAAATATCGTAACTATCAAAAAGTCACGCTACAAGAGTCACCGGGATGTATCCTAGCCGGTCGTAAATCGCGCTGTAAAGATTGTGTCCTTCTGGCCGATCTCTGCGACATGTGCAAGCCGGGCGACGATGTGGAAGCTACCGGTATCTACACGAACAATTACGACGGCTCGCTGAACACCGAACAAGGCTTCCCAGTTTTTGCCACCGTAATACATAATTGCAAATTACTTAATCGTAAAGGACAGCAAACAAGTGGTGCAGTCTTTGACAGACGAAGAGACCGCAACCATTCAAAAACTATGCAAAGATCCTCGAATATTCGTTCGGATCGTTTCGAGTATGGCGCCGTCAATTTATGGTCATGAATTTATTAAGCGAGCTGTAGCTCTGGCACTTTTCGGCGGCGAGGCTAAAAATCCTGGGGAAAAACACAAGATTCGAGGCGATAAAAATTTATTGATTTGTGGTGATCCGGGAACAGCCAAGTCGCAATTTTTGAAATACACCGAGAAAATTGCGCCGCGTGCAGTTTTACTACGGGGCAAGGGGCCAGTGATGTTGATGTTGGGCTTACAGCCTATGTCCGGAGGAATCCGCAAACTCGAGAGTGGACCTTGGAAGCGGGTGCTTTAGTACTTGCCGATCAGGGCGTTTGTTTGATGAGTTCGATAAGCTAATTTTATCCGTATGGATTTCCGCTTCCAATACTAACTTTATCAATTCCCGAACAGATGAATAATCAGGATCGAACGTCTATCCACGAAGCCATGGAGCAACAATCGATTTCAATCTCAAAAGCTGGTATTGTGACATCACTGCAAGCCAGGTGTACGATTATTGCTGCCGCTAATCCGATAGGTGGACATTACGATCCCAGTATGACTTTCTCGGAGAATGTGAATCTGTCTGAACCGATTTTATCGCGTTTCGATGTTCTTTGTGTCGTTAAGGACGATCCGATGTCAGATCAACTTTTGGCGAAATTCGTCGTCCAGTCACATATTAAACATCATCCGTCGAGCGAAGAAGTTATTGAAGAATCGCAGCAAAATGGCGCGATGGACATACCACAGGAGCTGCTAAAGAAGTACATCTTTGCGATTTTGAATCGAAATGGAGCTGATCTTCGGAAATCACGAATCTTCGTTTCACTTGTTCCGTGCAATGAATGTGCGAAATTGATCATACAATCCGGAATATCGGAAGTGATTTATGCATCCGATAAGTATGAGTTTCTAGAATTTAAAGATAAAGAAACCTCCAATACAGTACTTAAAAATACTTAACGATATCTTCAAAGCTTATCGGAATAAAACACAGAACTTATTGCATGAAATCAAAAGTAGTACCTAGTGACTATACCATATGTGATAAACGATAAGTTCAGAGGATAATGCTAATCATCATTTATTTATTTAAACAGAGGTTTACAGTTTTTATAAAAACCAAGAAAAACCTATCTTTCCATAATACATACATAATTTAAATTTTATAAATAAGAAAAAGAAAAGCAAAGCAGTAAAAAGAAATAATAATACAAGAAATGAAAAAGAAAAATTACTTGTAAAAAAATAAAATTTTTTTTTTTTATTGAAAACTGAAAAGTGAAAAGCATTTAAGCATAAACATTTATTCCATGATTTTTCTTAGACGACTAAATCAATGGCCGCTATTCACAGTCGTCATAAAGTTGGCTTTGAGTTAAAGCTGACTTTAGTGTCGTATTATTAATATGACACTAAAGTCAGCTTTAACTTAAAGCCAACTTTATGACGACTGTGAATAGCGGCCAATGTCTTCTTTGTGAATACATTTTAGAAGTCTACTTGGTGGTGGTTTGGTCTGGTTTTCACAAGGCATAAGATTGGTACCAAACACAGGATACAGGACTATTCTACACGTTCCCTGAAAATTTTATCAAAATCGGTTCATCGGTTTAGACGATTAGGTTAACACTCATATGCGCTTTAAGATCGTGAAATGGTCTCGCTTATTTATGCCGAATTGCACTCACGATGCATACAATTTGAATGGAAGGTAATTTTCTGGTGTTTACACTGCTCAGCGGTTTCGAGGATAGGTACTGTGAGTACACTGTATGCACACGAGTGGTCCGAATTATGAGCGTCGTAAGCGTACCGATAATTCGGACCGGCTAAAAGCACTGTCAGCAATGTGAGCACCGTGAGAATAATTCGGACAGCGGCCTTATGGTGATTTCTTTTCTGAAAAAAAGTGTGACCCGTTTAGATGCAAAATTATTGCAGTTCTGCCCTCTTTTTTGACAGTTCCGTCCGACAGGTCAATTGACAATAGAACGCTTTCAGGTCAAAAAGCTATTATAAAAATTTAAATATATTTACACTACACTCCGTATGATTTCTTATTACTGTATGACCCGTTTGACAGTTTAGTTTATACTTTTAAATCGGTTGCCGCTGTTGTCATGGGATATTTTTTTCATATGTTGTCGCACATTTGAGGTTAAAGGAGTTACACCGCCGAAAATTTCGGGGCAAGAAATGCGAGTTTTCAGGGCAATTTTAGCCACGGACTCAAACCCCTTTTTCTAGCAGGTCAAAAAATTTTCCACAATAGAACATGAGAACTGCTAGAAAAAAATTGAGGGCAGAAACGGGTCACATTTTTTTCCAGAAAAAAAATCACTATTATAGTGGGCAGAAAAGAAATCACTATTATAGTGATTTCTTTTCTGCAAAAAAATGTGACTCGTTTCTGCCCTCAATTTTTTTCTAGCAGAAATAACACGTCGGAACTGCTAGGAAAAAATTGAGGGCAGAAACGGGTCAAAAATTCACGCATTCGATAATTATGAGCTGCTTTCTTGTCCGGGAAAAGTAGGTTGCGGCAAGTACAGCAGCTACGGCCTCTTCAGACAAATAAACATGGTTCTATTCTCGGTTAATTTCTGGGCGTAGACTACATGATCCCATAAAAAAATTGTGATAGCTTTCAAGTCAAAGACGCTGCACACTTTGCATACAACCGAATGCATTTTTTGATATGATTATTCGTTTTTCCACCTATTGTGAAATCTTTAGTTATTGAAAAATTAGTTATGATCGCAAATTATAATATTTTGAAGTATATCATGAAAAAAAATCTCCAGGATTTTGTAGCTTGAATTGATAATAAAAAGAAAAATGAATCCGTCGTACGACTAAAAATATTCGTATCGACAGACGGACTTTTTTTAATATTATCAGTCAAAATCAAAGTCCCTAGAAATTTACTCTTATGGTATTCTTAAAAATGTTATAATTAAATGTTCTATGTTATGTTCATGAAATAAAAAGCAGTTTACGCAGTTTATTACAGATGTGATTTTATTTTAATTATTTACATGTGATTTTATGATTGGAGTCCGACTAAAAATATTCGTATCGACAGACGGCCCTTTTTTTAATATTATGAATCAAAATCTTAGAAATTTTCTCTTATGGTATTCTTAAAAATGTTGTAATTAATGATGATTATCACTTTCTAACATTAAAAGTACAATTACAAAATGAAAATAACCTACTACTATAATATGTACATATATGGTACATAAATGGCAATAATTTGCAGATATTTGGTGCATAAATAAAATATAACTTTTAAAAATACCGGAGAAGTAAAATTGCGTTTACGCGTTTAAAGTTTTACGTTAAGTTTCAGGCAGTGTAAGTGATAGATGCGTACATATAACTTACATTTTCTTAATCAGCCATCCCAGCTCCATACATCGGACCTTCTTCTACTTCATATTGCTGATTCTCAGCGTTTCTTTCCGCAAGACGAGCAGTTCTTCCTTCTTTTGAAGCATTTGAAGAACTGAAAACTCAAACTAAACGAACATAGAATAGAATGGGTGCTACGTCACTAAAATGACTATAACTTTAAAAATAATTCGAATTTTGCAAAATCCTTTTAGGGAGATATTCTTTAATCTAAACTATCGAAATATGGAAAAAAAAAATTTGATTTTTTCAAATTTCTCGACTAGACTTTGTGTTCGAGGCCTTGGAAGAATTATTTTGACTTGAGAAAGTCAAAATAATTGAAAGGAGAATGAAGGTTCGGGACAGAAGGGCCAATTCCACCTAAGTCCGAATTGGTGGCTGAGTTTTAGCTGGTGCGACGCTCTTGCTGGCGGCCGGGACTAGCTACGGCAGTGTGGGGGGTACTTGCTTTAACTCAGACCATAAACCCTTGGCCTGTACAACAAAAATTGTCAGCGCCGACTTATCCAAGGGAATTGTCAAAATTGGGATTATTCTCCCAACAGGTCGTGAAAGACCAAGAAGCGGTTGGATGGCGCGGCTCCGCGATTTGTCAGGGCGCTCTGGTGTTAATAGCGCCCTGCTCTGCCCACCCTGCCTCAGTCACGACATTCCAAAATGAAAATATTCGTCGTGACTCCTTTTTGAGGTTCAGGGACTAAGAAGCTATACGCTCGGGTTCATTTACCGTGGCATTCTTAGCCTTGCATTATATCTTTACAAAAACAATAAAAATCCATATATCATACGGCAAAAAAAAACTGAAAACGACAACGCACCAAGAAAAAAAGGATGTGAACGAAAAAAAAAAGGAAATAATAATAAAAAAATTTAGCTCACCCCATGTAGGTAGCTTTTCTTTGCTTTAGCTTCTTTATGCGAGGTTTTGGTTTAGTTTAATTTTAAATTTAATTTCTAGATCTTTAGTTTAATTTTTTTAATCCGTCCATGTCTGTCCTGTCATTTTGTTCATTTTAATTTTGACTTCATTTTAATTTTTTTCCCGTATTTATTTTATTATTTATTCTAGACTTGTAAATTTCATTTTAATAATTTTTCCCGTATTTATTTTATTATTTATTCTAGGCTTGTATATTTCATTTTAATTTTTTTTCGTATTTATTTTATTATTTATTCTAGGCTTGCATATTTCATTTTAATAATTTTTCGTATTTATTTCATTATTTATTCTAGGCTTGCATATTTCATTTTAATAATTTTCGTATTTATTTTATTATTTATTCTAGGCTTGTATATCTCATTTTAATAATTTTTCCCGTATTTATTTTATTATTTATTCTAGGCTTGTATATTTCATTTTAATTTTTTTTCGTATTTATTTTATTATTTATTCTAGGCTTGTATATCTCATTTTAATAATTTTTTCCGTATTTATTTTATTATTTATTCTAGGCTTGTATATTTCATTTTAATAATTTTTTTTCCGTATTTATTTTATTAATTATTTTAGGCTTGTATATTTCATTTTAATAATTTTTCCCGTATTTATTTTATTATTTATTCTAGGCTTGTATATTTCATTTTAATAATTTTTCCCGTATTTATTTTATTATTTATTCTAGGCTTGTATATTTCATATTAATAATTTTTCCCGTATTTTTTTTATTATTTATTCTAGGCTTGTATATTTCATTTTAATAATTTTTTTTCCGTATTTATTTTATTAATTATTTTAGGCTTGTATATTTCATTTTAATAATTTTTCCCGTATTTATTTTATTATTTATTTAGGCATTCACTTTTTGAGCGTCGCGAGACACGGATCTTTACAATCCGGAAAAAAAACTTTCAATTCATTCCACGTTTTTTCTTTAAAATTCCGACTAGCCAGGGGGAGCAATTCGCAAGCACCTCTCCAACAAAACAAAAAAAAAACGGAAAACCTATTTTTAACTATTGCTGCGGTGAGCCTTTCAAGTCGGGACGCGATAGTTTGATAAGATGCGCGTTTTTTCCTTGAAATTTTTGCGGGCTGTTATCGGAAGTCCACTGTGTTTTGATGGGAGTGGGTCATAGGACTCCAGGACGTGACTCGGTTCTGTTCCTGGATGTTGGAAAAGCAGGGGACAGCCGGTTGTGGGGGTTGTACAGCTTAAATCTAAGGAACGGGGTAATTTATGACACACGACAATTTGTTGTTTTCGTTGAAATTTTCTTGACCTTTTCACTTCGTTTAAAACCACACTGCATGCCGACCTTGCTCACGATTTTACTTTGTCGTTCACCGATGATGTGCCGACGTTCACACGCAATTTACTATTTAATTTGATAATTTGGATTCGATTTTTCAATTACGAAGAAAACCGACAGTACAGTTTTGTTATTTTGATGAGCGCGAAACGCGATTTTTCTTAAGATATTTTTCGCCTCCTCTGGCTCCGAATCGCAATCGCCCCACGCGTTATGATCCTTTTTCTATCCGAGTCACTGTTTCCAAAAAGTTACCGACTTATCTTTCACATCTACAATCTTCGAATGCCCGTAAACCAAATTTTGACCCTGTACAAGAAAAATCTCCGTCGCCAAAATGGCGGCTGCTACCAGAACACAACCCAAAAATTTCTTTTCTCAGGAACTATTTAGTTTTCACTTTCAGTTTAAACTTGTATTTTTTTCTTTAAATAGAATCACATCAAGATGAGTTTTTCGGTTCACCTCTTTAAAAATTTAAATCAGATATTATCTAGAAAACAAAAAAAACGCTTCTGCTGACATTAACTTCCTTTCGCCAAAAAAAACTCTTCCTTCACCTCTTCTAGAAACGAGCCGGCATCTACCGAGTAGCGGAACTTTCTTTCCCAGCCAAGCCGGTTTCGTTGGTTCGTTCCAGTGGTTTGCCAGTGCTCTCAAATGCTTCGATATTTTATTTCCTCTCGAAAGCATTTGCAAGCACCTGAAATGAATTTCTGGCGACACTCAACAACATAGGCGATTCGCCGATGATTTCCATCGCCGAAACGACTACGAAAAGTGGCCGCGTAGAAGAGTCTCGTGCTCACGACTGAGTGCCGGGCAATCGGTGTACTCCCTCGGATCACTGCCGCAGATCCTTGGAGTGGTAAGTCCCCAGACGTTTGCCTCCTAAATCCTCCAATTCGTAACGTGAGTTACCTAGCACACGACGAATCCTGCACTTGAGGAACTTCTTTGCCAGCTTGGCGTTATAGTTCTGCGCGGCTGTGGACAAGGAAAAATTTCTTCGGAATACCTCTTGACCTACACAAAATTGTGTTTTAGCAGCACGCAGATTATAACGCCTGCTGCTGTCCTCATGTGCGACCCTGATTTTCGTCTGCGCCAGTTGCCTCACGATAGGGATTCCCTCTCGAGGTCGAGGCCGAGGCCGTACATTTGACTCTCCCAACGCTCGCAAATGCTTCAGCAGTTCGTAGTCCTTCCCGTGCAACATAATGTGATTCCCAAACAAAACCTGATAAGGAGAAAATCCAGTGGCTTGGTGGAGTGAGCTACGAAGAGCACATCCAATTTTGCTTAGACTCTCATCCCATCGTGTTTGGTCATCAGTGATGAATGCTCGAATTCCGGCCAGGATGAACTGATTGACACGTTCCGAAGCATTCGCTTGCGGTGAGTAGCTCGGGGTGTACAGGTGTTTAACTCCGTATTTGTTCAGCATAGAGTTAAACACATTCGACCTAAATTGAGAGCCGTTATCGGAGAGGATCGTCTCTGGTGTTCCAAACGTATGGAAGACCTGCCCCTCCAAGTAGTATCTCTTCAGCAGTGATCCGCCCCAAAGGATGTAACATGTGAAATTTAGTGAAATGATCCAAGACGATCAAGATCGCGATCTTACCCCGTTTGGTACGCGGATATGGTCCAAGTACGTCGATGTAAAGGTGTTGGAATGGCTGATCAGTCTGGAAAGGTTCTCCCATTGGCGCTCGTAGAGGTCTATTCGGGGACTTTGTCTCTTTACAAGTGTCGCACGCCAGAACGTAGGTGCGTACTTGTGTAGCCATTCCGGGCCAGTACAAAAATCGCCTGACTCGCTCTAGCGTTTTGGCATAACCACCATGGACCGTGGTATGTGCCTCGTGCGCTTGAGCGATCGCAGCTGACGTAAGGCTCGATGGAATCCATAATTTCCAGGCCCTGTCTTCAGCAATCGGGTCACCGTTGTGAGGCTCTGTGCGCTTATACACGAAACCATCCCTCACGCATACGTCAGGAAGCCGATCGGCGTTCGCATCGACAGTGGAACTCTTTATATTTTTTGCCAGAGAATTCTTGGGTGTCCATATCCACCATCGGTGCCACGTTGATCAGCGCGTTTAATCCCTCTTCGTATACTCGAGAGAGAGCGTCGGGTACAACGTTCAGGCTCCCTCGTCGGTGGTCGATTGTGAAGTCGTAACCTTGGAGTTTTAAACTCCATCTTGCCAACCGTCCTTGTAGGTCTTTCTGCGACATGAGCCATTTGAGACTTGCGTGATCCGTAATGATTTTGAACGCAGTCCCTTCTACATAGGCTCGAAATTTTTTCACGCTCAACACAGCTGCATAACACTCGAGTTCGGTTACGCTGTAGTTGCGTTGAGCGGAAGTGAGCTTCTGTGACATATACGCCACTGGAGATTCCGATCCGTCGTCGTTTTCCTGAAAGAGAACGCTACCCACCCCTGATTTACTGGCGTCGCACTGAATTACGAAAGACCTCTTAAAATCAGGATTGATTAATAAGGGGGCTTTCGTCAACAAGTCTTTCACTAACAGGAAGGAAGTTTGTGCCTCTGTAAACCAAGCAAACTGGTTGGACTTCTTTAAAATGTCTGAAATTGGTGAAACAGTCGCAGCAAAGTTGGGAACGAATCGTCGATACCAGCCTGCCATACCAAGGAAGCGTCGTACTTGACGTGCGGACTTAGGCGAAGGGAAATCGACGATGGCTGAAACTTTGTTGGGATCAGTTTTCAAGCCTCCTTCTCCAACAATGTATCCCAGATATTTCACCTCTCCCAGACAAAACTTACTCTTGTTGACGTTAATAGTCCAGCCAGCCTTTCGCAAACATTCTGTGACTTCAGCCAATAGAACCAGATGTGAATCGAAATCTTCAGAAATTAACAGCAGATCGGGTATATATACGAATACCTGCTCCTTCAGCTCGGGTAGGATGACTTTGTCCATCAAACGACACATCCTTTGCGGCGCGTTGCATAACCCAAAAGGCATGCGAGTGTAGTGATATAGAGGCCGGCCAGGAATGGTAAAAGCTGTATACTCCCTGGATTTGTTCTCGAGAGGAATCTGCCAAAAGGCGTCTTTGAGGTCCAGGCTAGTAATAAAATTGGCTCGCGGCAAACGACTTAAGATACCATCAATGTGTGGTAATGGATAAGCATCCTTCTTCGTCACACTATTGACTTTGCGCGAGTCCAAACATAGCCTGACCTTGCCTGGCTTCCTCACGAGAACCACAGGCGAGCTCCATGCACTCTGGCTGGTCTCTATAACGCCAAGTGCTCTCATGCGATCGATCTCGTCATATAAGAGTTTTTGGATCGCAGGAGACACAGGATAATGTCGCTGTTTGATGGGACTTGCATCACCAACGTCTATACTGTGTTGTTCGACGTTGGTCACACCGAGTCCGTATACTTCGTATGATGGAAATTTGGACTTTACCATTTCCAACCTCTTTACATCTGTGGGCGTTAAATGGTGGGCATCCGGAGCTATCAGTTGCGATGCAGTATCGGGAGTATCGACCGCGCTGATAATGCTAGGAGCTAGTTGGAATGATCGCCAGAAATCTACCCCCAGGTACAATTTCTGCGACAGGCTCGGCACTATGTATAGCGTGATAGGCTTGGTAATACCGCGAAAAGTAATATCGGTGGTTACTGTACCCAATACCTTTTGTGCTGCACCATCAGCGGTCTTCACCTCTTGACAGACCGGTCGATAATTCACCTGTGCATCATGGAGACGTTGTAGAGCGTTAGCCCCCAGGCAACTGATGCTCGCCCCACTATCTAGGAGTCCTTCAACGTCCACTCCGTACAAGGATACCATGGCGTACGGACGTATGTCCAACGGATTGGTAATGATGGTTAACAGAATCGCTTTCTTTTTTTCGCGCACCATTCTCCAGAACATACGAAGACGCAAGATTGACTTTCTGCGACCGGATCCACTCGATAGTGCTGATACCTGATCAACACTTGCGACTGGAGTAGGTGAAAAAAATTAGCTCTCGAGCCTTCATATATTATTTTAGCCGAAGATGGTATGGCTTGAGAGGATGGCGGGAATGTCGTCTTGAATTATCAATCACTATAGGGTCTTCTTCAGATCTAAAACCAGCCGGCTCTGTAGTAGCGTTTTCTCTCGCCAATATCGTGACATGCGATGTGTTTGTTGTTGTGGGAAAATTAGGGGAGGATGATTTTACGCTAAAAGGATGGGAGTTAGGTTCAGAAAGGGATGATGAAGGTGTTGTAAAATTTGGAGGGGTTATTAAGGGGGTATTAACAAGGGGTAAAATGTTTTTATTGGGCGTAACAAAATGAAAGGGGGATTGGGAATCGCTGACATCCGGTTTCGAACGTTCTAAGAAGTTGGGGCCGGTGGATTGTCTGTCACTGGGCGAGAAGGCCCCGGAAACCTTTCGTCCTTCGGTCCGTTTTTTGAGGAACACCGAGTACATTTTGGCTTGATCACGTCGGCCTTTCCGCAACCATGGCAAAAGATTTTCTTATTGGTATCTTCGCAGTCTCGATAGCCGTGACCCTCCTTCCGGCAATTCCAACATACCAGTGGAGTGGATATGCCAGCTACGTCGGCGGTTTCTTCGACGTCTTCGGTAGCAACCAACGGCGGTTCCAGCTCGTGAACGCGAGGCTGTTGCCAGGTTGCTACACGATTAGCCTTCCTGACCTCTTCGTATCTCGACACCAAAGCACGAAGATGAGCCAGATCTCGGATCTCATGAAAGCAGATTAGCTGTTGCATACTGCCCAAGAGATTGCCGCTGACCAGCTCAAAAAATTCTGAATCCGGAATCGGGGTGCGTAGTTGAGTCCGAAATCTGGTCATCTCCTGCTCGAATACCAGGTACGGCTCGTTAGGTGCTTGCCGTCTGGTAATCATTTTCTTCCGAACTTCGAAATCGGTGCTACGGTCGCCCCAGTATTGCAGGAAGGTGGTTTTCAAATCGTTCCATGTCGAATCGGGGTTGGTTCGCCTCCATAACCAGTACCACTGGTTTGGCAAATTATCCAGCAGCAAATGGAAGTTCGCGACCAACAAATCCATGCGCCCGCCCAAATCAGACGAAGCCAATGCTTCCGCTCGGAAAATTAGCTCTTCGGCGCGTAGTGACTGGCCATCTCCATTAAATCGTAGTCGCCAATGGCGAATCGAACTACCAGCGTTGTGGTGAATATAATTCGAGCCGTTGTTATCGCGAATGGGCATTTGGGCGTTCGCATGGGTCTGTCGGTCTAGAACTTGCTCACGTTGTGGTTGTCGAATAGGCGGATACAGCGGTGGTGAAAATTGGTACGCAGTCGATACACTTGGTCTAGACAAGAATGGTGGTGGTTGTGCTGGATGAGCGACAGGCGGTGGTTGAGGAGTGTTTGACACAATTGGCCCTTGCTCTCGTTCTTCTCTTATAACCGAACGAATCACTCGAATTAGAACACTCAGTCCTAAACTGCTAAGACCCCCCCCCCCCCAGAAACTGCTGGTGTATCGACGGGTGTCTGAACGTCATGGATCTCCGCCCACCTAACTCTGTGCGGCTGATCGGTTTCCAGAACATCCGATGGCCTACTACCTAGCACTTGTGTGCCTCGTTCCGGAGTGTAGAGACCGTCCACCCGCTGTCTCTAGTGCAGAATCCAAATTTAACCTACCAGGAGAAACTACATCACTTAGAGACCTTGCGACATCCTCGCGAGTCTGTCTTCTGGTTCTCACGCCGGATATAGCGGTCGCACCCTCCACACCCCGAGTGAGCCAATAATCCCCCGGACTCAAATGACCACGACAGTTCGGGCAGTTGTGATTGTCCACAATCCACCGCTCCAGACAGTCTCTGTGGAACTAGTGACCACACTTGGTGGTCATACCCTGGTCCGGATCCACCTTACTGATGCACGGCGTGCAGATTACCTCCGCCTCCCTAGTTGGTGAATGTTCTAACGGCATGTTGAAGGAGTTGTGAGTGCGATAGTCGTAGGAATGAAGGAAGATCAAGTGAGTTGATAAACGAGTGCGTGAGTATACGGCTAAGTGACGGAATCAAAAAAAATGTGTGAACGCCAAACAACTACCGTATGAATGGGTGTATGAATAAAACTGCGCTGTACGTAGTGTGAGAAAAAAACGAATGCAGGCTAGATAAATGAACGACTAAATGTACGAATGAATGATATGTGATATGTGTACGCGAAGTTTAATTATTATCGAATGAATTTTCGAATGTATGACTAAAACAAGGAATGAATGAATAAGTATAAATGACTTCAAAAAAAAAAACAAAATGAACCCTCACGCTTCGCAACCTTTCCCCTCCCCTCATATGCAGATCAAATCGCGAAGCCGATCCTGCTCTTTCCCGACTCATTGGGAAAATCCGGAACGCGATTAAATTTCAACAAAAAAAAATGGGGAAAAATAGCAATCAAAAGAAAATCAAAATAACAAAAATCTACGTTAAAATGTAGTCAAAAGACTTAACAAAAACAACTCTAATTACCAAAAAAAATACTACGTTAGTTCAAAAAAAAAATATTCTACGTTAAAAGGTACTCTAAAAGGAAGGATAAGGAAATAAGGTACTTAACAAATTTTCGACGAAATTTCCTATCATCAAACTCACCAATATTTTACAAGTATTTATCCCAATTGTCTGACGACACGCCCGCCAAGACAGGGCATGCCCAGCACTCAAAAGGGTACTTGCAAAACAAAAGTGGAAAGAATCAGAAAGATTAAGTTTATCACAACTTGCATCACAGACAATATTTCCCTTTCCTATGGAACCGAATTGGCGCCTAAAGGTTGCCAAAACGGTTCGTCAATAGGATCGTTCCATATTGCCTCCATACAGGTTCGATGAAATGTTTTGCTGTTGAAAATCTGAAAAGCTTGTACACTTGGACTTTGATTGCCGTTCAGGCGAAAATTCTGTCGCAGAACGACTAAGTTTTTAGTCCTTTTGCCCACCAACTTTTTGTACGGAATTTTTCTGACTCGCACGTGTTGATGAGCTACGCTTTGTGCACTAAGCGTAGCGGTGGCTAGCCCCACGTTGGGCGCCATTTGTTGTGTTATTGGCCTTGGAAGAATTATTTTGACTTGAGAAATAATAATTGAAAGGAGAATGAAGGTTCGAGACAGAAGGGCCAATTCCACCTAAGTCCGAATTGGTGGCTGAGTTTTAGCTGGTGCGACGCTCTTGCTGGCGGCCGGGACTAGCTACGGCAGTGTGGGGGGTACTTGCTTTAACTCAGACCATAAACCCTTGGCCTGTACAACAAAAATTGTCAGCGCCGACTTATCCAAGGGAATTGTCAAAATTGGGATTATTCTCCCAACAGGTCGTGAAAGACCAAGAAGCGGTTGGATGGCGCGGCTCCGCGATTTGTCAGGGCGCTCTGGTGTTAATAGCGCCCTGCTCTGCCCACCCTGCCTCAGTCACGACATTCCAAAATGAAAATATTCGTCGTGACCCCTTTTTGAGGTTCAGGGACTAAGAAGCTATACGCTCGGGTTCATTTACCGTGGCATTCTTAGCCTTGCATTATATCTTTACAAAAACAATAAAAATCCATATATCATACGGCAAAAAAAAACTGAAAACGACAACGCACCAAGAAAAAAAGGATGTGAACGAAAAAAAAAGGAAATAATAATAAAAAAATTTAGCTCACCCCATGTAGGTAGCTTTTCTTTGCTTCAGCTTCTTTATGCGAGGTTTTGGTTTAGTTTAATTTTAAATTTAATTTCTAGATCTTTAGTTTAATTTTTTTAATCCGTCCATGTCTGTCCTGTCATTTTGTTCATTTTAATTTTGACTTCATTTTAATTTTTTTCCCGTATTTATTTTATTATTTATTCTAGACTTGTAAATTTCATTTTAATAATTTTTCCCGTATTTATTTTATTATTTATTCTAGGCTTGTATATTTCATTTTAATTTTTTTTCGTATTTATTTTATTATTTATTCTAGGCTTGCATATTTCATTTTAATAATTTTTCGTATTTATTTCATTATTTATTCTAGGCTTGCATATTTCATTTTAATAATTTTCGTATTTATTTTATTATTTATTCTAGGCTTGTATATCTCATTTTAATAATTTTTCCCGTATTTATTTTATTATTTATTCTAGGCTTGTATATTTCATTTTAATTTTTTTTCGTATTTATTTTATTATTTATTCTAGGCTTGTATATCTCATTTTAATAATTTTTTCCGTATTTATTTTATTATTTATTCTAGGCTTGTATATTTCATTTTAATAATTTTTTTTCCGTATTTATTTTATTAGTTATTTTAGGCTTGTATATTTCATTTTAATAATTTTTCCCGTATTTATTTTATTATTTATTCTAGGCTTGTATATTTCATTTTAATAATTTTTCCCGTATTTATTTTATTATTTATTCTAGGCTTGTATATTTCATATTAATAATTTCTCCCGTATTTTTTTTATTATTTATTCTAGGCTTGTTTATTTCATTTTAATAATTTTTTTTCCGTATTTATTTTATTAATTATTTTAGGCTTGTATATTTCATATTAATAATTTTTCCCGTATTTATTTTATTATTTATTTAGGCATTCACTTTTTGAGCGTCGCGAGACACGGATCTTTACAATCCGGCAAAAAAAAACTTTCAATTCATTCCACATTTTTTCTTTAAAATTCCGACCACTTGCCAGGGGAGCAATTCGCAAGCACCTCTCCAACAAAAAAAACGGAAAACCTCTTTTTAACTATTGCTGCGGTGAGCCTTTCAAGTCGGGACGCGATAGTTTGATAAGATGCGCGTTTTTTCCTTGAAATTTTTGCGGGCTGTTATCGGAAGTCCACTGTGTTTTGATGGGAGTGGGTCATAGGACTCCAGGACGTGACTCGGTTCTGTTCCTGGATGTTGGAAAAGCAGGAGGCAGCCGGTTGTGGGGGTTGTACAGCTTAAATTCAAGGAACGGGATAATTTATGACACACGACAATTTGTTGTTTTCGTTGAAATTTTCTTGACCTTTTCACTTCGTTTAAAACCACACTGCATGCCGACCTTGCTCACGATTTTACTTTGTCGTTCACCGATGATGTGCCGACGTTCACACGCAATTTACTTTTTAATTTGATAATTTGGATTCGATTTTTCAATTACGAAGAAAACCGACAGTACAGTTTTGTTATTTTGATGAGCGCGAAACGCGATTTTTCTTAAGATATTTTTCGCCTCCTCTGGCTCCGAATCGCAATCGCCCCACGCGTTATGATCCTTTTTCTATCCGAGTCACTGTTTCCAAAAAGTTACCGACTTATCTTTCACATCTACAATCTTCGAATGCCCGTAAACCAAATTTTGACCCTGCACAAGAAAAATCTCCGTCGCCAAAATGGCGGCTGCTACCAGAACACAACCCAAAAATTTCTTTTCTCAGGAACTATTTAGTTTTCACTTTCAGTTTAAACTTGTATTTTTTTCTTTAAATAGAATCACATCAAGATGAGTTTTTCGGTTCACCTCTTTAAAAATTTAAATCAGATATTATCTAGAAAACAAAAAAAACGCTTCTCCTTTCGCCAAAAAAAACTCTTCCTTTACCTCTTCTAGAAACGAGCCGGCATCTACCGAGTAGCGGAACTTTCTTTCCCAGCCAAGCCGGTTTCGTTGGTTCGTTCCAGTGGTTTGCCAGTGCTCTCAAATGCTTCGATATTTTATTTCCTCTCGAAAGCATTTGCAAGCACCTGAAATGAATTTCTGGCGGCACTCAACAAGACTTGAATACTGCCTTAAGCAGTTTCGTTTGTGCATGATACTCGATACAAAATTTAAATTTAGTACTAAACTATAGACTGCAGATTATTTTCAGGCCATCGGATCCTTTCGCATCAGTTCGATATCAGATTCCATCATATCTCGAACAAGTTCTTCGAAGGATATTTTCGGAACCCATTGCAATTCGGTTTTCGGTTTAGTTGCATCGCCTTGCAACAAATCAACTTCGGTTGGACGAAAATATTTCGTATTGACCTTAACCAGCGCCAACTTAATTTCAAGCCGCGCACATATAACAGTTCGTCGTGAGAAATGCCTCGATTTTGCCTCGATTAGTGACGTCATGGCTCGGTCTCCATACAAAATCTTCACTCATCGAGGGGAAATCGAGGCATTTTCGCACAACGAAATATCAGTTGCGTGGCTATTATCCAGGGGGCATTGCCTTAACGCGAAAAATTTCTTCCGTACCGTTCATTTCGATACCGACTTCATTCACTCCTTCGCCGCGCCATTCAATAGTTCGACCAATAAACTTAAAAGCAGCCTCAACGAATTTCCGAACACTATATGTTTCTTCGGTAGCAATTACAAAATCTTCCGGCTTGTCCTGCTGTAGCATTAGCCACATTGCTTCGACGTAGTCCTTGGCATGACCCCAATCACGTTTCGAGTCCAGATTACCAAGTTCGAATGATTGTAGCTGACCCAATTGAATTTTCGCTACCGATCGTATAATTTTTCGTGTAGCGAAATTTTCACCGCGTCGCGGAGATTCGTGATTGAAGAGGATCCCGTTACAGGCAAACATATTGTAGGCTTCACGGTAGTTGATCACAATCCAATATCCGTACATTTTTGCACAAGCTGTTGATGAAACTATAAACAATTGGGAGTATGTGCAAACGACTAGTACTTACCATACGGTGATCGTGGATAAAACGGCGTTCCTTCATTCTGTGGAGTTTCAAGAGTTTCATTCTGTGGAGTTTCAACTTTCAACTTTTCCATATAGTTCGGAAGTTGCAGCCTGATAAAACCGAACCTGCTTCTCTAGGCCACAAGTCTGGATCGCATCGAGAAGACGAAGAGTTCCGACTGCATCGACTTCGGCTGTATACTCGCTAAGATCGAACGAAATCTGAACGTGACTTTGGGCTACTAAATTGTAGATCTCAGTAGACCGAACAAGAGTTATCTCCATTGACATTTCGTCGAGAAATGTGAGAATGCCGACTCTACACATATTCGCACTAACACACTTCAAAAATGAAATTTTAGCTAGTACAAAAACAGGCGAACTATTACATAAACAGGCGATTTCATTGAGGTTAAATCGCAATTTCTAGTACATAAACGACCGAATTCGACACATCTGCCAAACCCAAGGTAGAGAGCTTAGTTTATCCAGGAACCCTACTCTAACCTAACTTCTCCATTATTAACTGCCGAACAAATTTTATCTTTTATGTTTAAACTTTTCCAGGCAAGCCATTTGCAGGCAATGGGAGACTGGTTTTGAGATTTAAAATAACCATTTCTAGGCATTACACCCAAAATATTTTTTTCCAGAATTTTTTTTTCGGAAAACGAAGATGCATGCTTATGCTATAGTTAAACTTTCAATTAAAGGGTTCACTTTAGTTATTTCGATGAATTCACACATGAACCTTGTACAGCCCATTCGAAGGATATTTACATCACTTTTGCAATACAACAGTATTTCTTTTCTGTTATTAAAAATTTTTTGTGATGCATCGGTATTTACACTTTAAGAATGTCTCTCTCTCCTTGACTTTCATAGAATTATACCCATACAGTTCTGGTGGCGGATATGATCCTACATAATTTAAGTTTTGAACTGTATTAAAATAATAAGGATAGTAACCCTTCTCATACCCTTTAATATCGAAAACATTGGGAAATTTGGCAAAACGAAATGACAGAAAATTTAAAGAATCAATAAACGCCACTTTCCCACAGGTTAATTTCATTATTTTGGTACCGTTCATTATAGGGTCGATTTTCAATTTCATAGCTAACAGTTCAGAAATTATGAAATGGCCATCGTATCCCTGTAAGTTATGTGCTACACAAAAAACATTACCTATATGGGGACGAGGTGTCAGACATTAATCTAGAAATCGTCTAACTACATTCCCCCCTCCATCATGTTCAAACACGTGCTCTCTAATCCCACAGACGTTACATCTAATATTTATGTCCGGCTCTTTAAAACAACTATAACATACTTTGTGCGCAACTATCAAGTTCGCTATGTGAAGGAATGAGGTTGGACTATTCTCATAAGCAGTGTTCTGAGTGCTTTCACAGTCAAAAAATATTATTAGAAATTTACTATTTGATCTTCCCTTATACGGCTTAATATAGCATAAATGATCTTCTGGAGTAATTTTATAACATATAGGACAATACCTTTCATTACATACATGTTATTCTTCCTTCCTTCTCTCGAGATTATGAAATTTCAAACACGATCTACATATCTTGAAAGTTTCACAAACGGTTTTGGCCTTAACTTTATTAACCAGGTGATTTTGGTAGCAGATTTATCCTTTGAAAGAACGATTGCAAGTCTCACACTTAACCATACATGGCACAAAATCACACGGAGGATAGAAAACACAATAAGCATACTTCACGCTGCATTTATGTACTTCTTTCACCATCACCCTATCACAATAAGAGCATGCAAATCTCTTATTGAAAAAACCCGTTAGTGACTTGATCATATAGAAGTGATAGAGCTTTACTGTAATATAAATAAATTTTTCTCGCTGATATGTTTCTTATTGATTGTTTAAAAAGAATGGAGTTTGAATCGCTTATATCATCAAAAACTACAAGTTGAAAGTCTTTTAAAAAATTTTGAAATTTGTAAAGATCAGTCAAATTACAACCTTCCGGCCCGATAACAACGTTAGCCTACTTACACAAAGCCCTTGCCTTCTTTTCTAATATTCTCATAGTAGCGTTACGGACTTGAATATTAAAATCATCAGATACCATCTCAATACCAAAACAAATGGCTCGAGAATGACAGTTGACTTCATTATCCAAGCCTACATCTATTATACTATATTTTCGTGCTAGAAAATCCTTTTCTTCTAACTGCGTAGCACTGACATAAACGCCTCCAGTTGGAAAATTTACAATATTTGCATTCAGATGCATGATATCCTCTGAGAGAAAAGCACTGAAGCTGATTTTACTATCACGAGTGGTACTGGTAGCAATCTCTTTGATAATATTGTCAAATGCTTTTTCTAAACCTTTTAAGGTATCGTCATGAATAATGTCGGAGTCTTGCAAACGAAAGATAGTTTTCACACCCTCCATGTGAAACTTCTTAAAAAATACCGTGTTTTTAGATAGCACTTCGTATCCCTGTTTTAAACCACTTCCACACTGAAAAACCTTCACATTTGACTAATACTGTGATACTGTGTAGAGGTCCTTTTAACCCGGGAGTGTCTTCCTCTTTTTCTTTTTTTTTTCTTCAATAAAGTCAGTAGTTTTCAGTACATCATGCGAAAATGAGATGGCATATGTTCTAGAAAAGCAGACAAGTAATTTTTGTAGAAGATATTTCTCCCCGTCTGAAAACTTAGTTTTTCTTAACTTTAAGTGCTTGATTAATTACAACCTTCCTACTTAAAGTACTTAAAAATAATTCGGAACCTATGGCTAGACTAGATTCTAGGTGTTTAATTATATTTTCAACATCCATTTTTAGCTATTTTTTATTATTTTTATCTCGAAATACTTTTATTCTTTCTAAAAATTTTATGTTGTTGTCCTATAAAAAAATTTCTTAACTTTATCAAGCTGTGCCTTCAGCTTGGGTTCCTGTTTCTCAAACCAGCATGGACTGATCGGGTGAATTTTCCGACCTGCCCTTCTCCTCACGATTTTGGGGGTACGTCTCCTAATTAGGACAAGTGGTAGCCCCAACTCCTTTATATTCGGCTGTGGATGTCACGTTGGCGGTTTCTGGTGTGCTAGCTGTGGTAGTTACTCAACTAGTGTTATCCTGACCCTGAAGATAGACTTTCTGGACAGATGAGCCAAACTCCGTGTCTAAGACGGAGTTTGCTCGATCGATGAAAGGTTGTACTTGCTCAAGTACTTGGTCAGCCTTCTCCAATCCGTGATTGCATTGAACGGTGTCGCCTTCCACGAACTCGCTTTTTAACATCAAGTACGCTTGATCAATGAAAATTTGCGCTTCTCTAAGCGCCTCTCCAATTTTGAACATTTAACCCTCTAATGCATACGAAGCCAAATATGGCTTTACAGTTTCAAAATGATTTTACGTTAACTACGGGTCACGAAAAGTTCAGAGTTTGCAAACATTTCTGGATGACTGCGTGAAGCTGCCTTTGTTTAAGTTCATCTGTCTACCACAAAGGAAATACACCGTTCTCAACTTTATGACAGCTTGTCTGCCTCGGATTGCCGTTGTGACTTGAGGGTAAATCTGAAAAAATCAAAATAATAAGAAATTGATATTAGAATTAAATAAATAGAAAAGATTTAAACTTACTGTGCAGATGCCTGCTGATATATGTATTAGCGTCAAGCTTTTTTTTAGCATCGAGTAAGAGAGTATGTGACCATACCTCTGTCTAACTTGAAAGTGATTTTACAAGAAAATTGCTGGATTATTTATACTAGAAATTGTGAATACCATACCCTGTTTCTCTTCCAGTTATCTAGAATTAGAGTGGGTGTGAATTATGAAGATCGCTTACACTTTCAAATTTATCTAATATCAGATCACTTGCATCGTCTGAATGTTTTCATTAAATCGCTACAAAGTTGCAAATACAGATCACTTGTATGTTGCCGCTAAAAGTATACATAAACTACACGTGAACATTTTACCCAACGTGTCCGAGTTATCTAGAATTAGAGTGGGTTTGAATTATGAAGATCACTTACAGTTTCAAATCTATCTAATATCAGATCACTTGCATCGTTTGAATGTTTTCATTAAATCGCTACAAAGTTGCAAATACAGATCACTTGTATGTTGCCGCTAAAAGTATACATAAACTACACGTGAACATTTTACCCAACGTTTCCGAGTTATCTAGAATTAAAGTGGGTTTGAATTATGAAGATCGCTTGCAGTTTCAAATTTATCTAATATCAGATCACTTTCATCGTCTGAATTCATTAAATCGCTACAAAGTTGCAAATACAGATCACTTGTATGTTGCCGCTAAAAGTATACATAAACTACACATGAATATTTTACCCAAAGTTTCCGAGTTATCTAGAATTAGAGTCGGTTTGAATTATGAAGATCGCTTGCAGTTTCAAATTTATCTAATATCAGATCACTTGCATCGTCTGAATGTTTTCATTAAATCGCTACAAAGCTACATATGAATATTTTATGCATAGGTAAAAACATTCATGTTAACTGATTTGCTGATTTTATTTTAATATTGGCTTGGCACGATTTTACCCTTCCGTACACCCACTTTTGATAGTTCTAGACCTGGAAAACTGTATATAAACTCAGAACTTTTCAGATGAAAATTAATTTCTCGCAACCAACCGCGAAAGAAGGACCAAAATGGTAAGTTGTACATATTTTCAGTATGCATATTTTTATAAAACACTATTTTTTCCAGTTGGTTGCAGCCATAGAGCTATATGTATAATGGAGATAGCGTGCAGCGACTGCTTTGAAGCCGGAGGTTTTCTTGCAAAGGACCGGCGATATTCACTATGCTACTATCAGCATCTTACTCACATGTATGTTGTACTCCGGTATTGAAAAGAAAAAAAGCCCAACCTTTAAATACTTTGCTACTATTTGCATTTCACTGCCACCGGCATGAAACGCTCCATACAAAAATGTTCAATTTTGCATCAAAATGCTTCAAAGTGCTTTATACAGAAACGGCGCTTTGCGATCTCCGTTAGTTATAGCTCTATGATTGCAGCATTAAACAAGATTGCCAAGGGCAGCACAGACAGCCTTATATTAACGGAAAACCTTGTAGTGGGCAAACACTTCAAGGGTTGGGAATTTAAGCTGTTAAAAACCAAAATGGCTTACGACTTGCCGTCTACATTGAAGAAGGCAGTTTTTCTTTTTACCGGAACGTTTTGCCACTTCAATAAGGACTCAGAAACAGGTGACGGAGTTAAACCAGAACACAGAGAACTATTTTGTGTTCGGTGGTAAGGATGAAAGTCGGGGTGGGGTGCCTTTCTAAAAATTAGCTTTGTCGAGAAAGCAGAATAAAATAGCCAACAAAACTTTGGAATATTCTTTCCTTCATCTCTCAAAATAAAAAACATGAAAAATTAAAAAATTAAAAAATTAAAACAGTGTTTTATTTGCATTCTGAACCGAAACTCATTTTCTTAACATCCTGAGCCTTCTGATGTGGAAGCAGAACATCTACGCATGTCTCCTGGCTGTGTGTTCGCTAACGGCAAAGACGTTTGTAAACCGTACAACAAACCTGTTAAAAAACACATTGGTCATTATCGATACCTACTGCTGAGATATTTCCTACTGATAATTGTGATATTTTTCTTGATCGTCGAATTACTCAATCTGTGCAATGCCTTCGCTAGATTGTAAGCATGTCCGTTTTTGTGATCAGTAGCTCAGCTCTGTAACTTATGAGTGAGAAATTTCTCACCAAAAAGTCAAAATGAGGACGAATTAATGCAGTTTTCTCTCTGTATTCTCACCAAATGAGAAAGCACCGTAATTGACTACGCATTTGGCAATCTTTCATTTCTCATTTGGTGAGAATACAGAGAGAAAACTGTATTAATTCGTCCTCATTTTAACTTTTTGGTGAGAAATTTCTCACTCATAAGTCACAGAACTGAGCTACAGGTTTCGATCAAACACATGATTGCCTGGAAATATGCATATAGAAGTAGTAGGAAAGGAAAGTGGCAAATCTACGCAATAGATCGCTTTAAATTTCAGCAACGAATTTCAATAATGAATGAATTGTAAAAACCTATTTTATGTAATCATGAAAACAAAATAATCTAATATAAATACATTAAATGAAATTGTATCACATACTATAATATATCAATAAAGCAATAATTTACTCATAATCTTTATTTTTTATTATGAGATGCATGCCTTAATAGTTAATCTGCAAAGAAGAATTCTACCTGCAACCTACATTCTGTCATTTCACAAAGTCAAGGTGGTAAATACCGATATCAATAGCCTACAGACAAAAATATCAGCAAAGAAACGTGCATAAGAGTTCTTGATAATCACCCCATCAATATCATGAAAGTTATAATTACCTACATAACATGTACAAGCCTGCCTATTCGGAACCGAGGCTCCAGCCACCTAGTAATATGTGTCACGCTTCCTACAACCTCGCCTAGGTCTATCACGTTACATGAAGAAAGAACACACTTGTAACCTACATTCTAAAGGTAAACATGACGCAACACACAAGAACCGACCTACATTCTACAGGCAAAAGGAAAACATCAAGCAACACACAAGAACCGGCTTCCCGCAAATTATCTACCTGGAACCGAGGTTCTAGTTATCTAGCAAACTTGGCGCAAAGAAGAATCAAAATGCATCTTGCAACTAACCAATTGGAGCCGAGGCTCTAATCAACCAGACTTGCAGTTACACCCCAACACACCGAGCCCGATCAAAATCTCTACAAGCCAACTCGATTGCGACTTATCTCCACCACAATAGGGCCTGACTTAATACCCACGTGATGCATTCATGAATATATCAGCATCATCACCCAATCTTACTTACTCTCTTCAAGAGTTACTTCAGTTCACGCAAGTTTCAGATTTTCATCCAAGTCAACACATTTCATCAGAACAGAGCGAGAAAATTGCCGGAAAATTATCGCTACTACCGACCTCCTCACACCACAGACTTTTCCCTTCACTACAAATCCCATCATCACGCCTTCAAAAGGTACAAATTTGGGCCACATTCAGTCCATACGGAAACAGGCTCGAAAGGTACAACTTTGGATACCAAAAATTCCAGAAATTCAACGCGAAAATAGGTGTGTTTTTAGGTTTAAAAAGTGCTTTATTATTTGCCGTAAGTTCTCAATGCTAACAGGTTTTCTATCTTAATCCTAAAGCTAAAATTAGTCTACTATATATCTAAGCTGCTACCGTTCTTAATGGCCTCAATGGGCACTCTAAGATATAAATTTTATCGGGGGGATGTTTTTGGAGGGGGGGGGATCAAAGTCTCTGTATTTAATTACATTCTTAATGTATACTTATCATTGAAATAAACTATTGGGAAAATGGCAAAAAAAAACTCAATATTACATCAATTTCATTCTACTCTACTTAAACTATATACAATTCTTATATACTAACTTAAAACTAGGGTTTGAGCCGAACTCTCCGCCGCCGGGGCCAGCAGCATCATGCTCCGCTATTCGAGAATAGTAGAGCAGAAACCACCGTTCCCGGCCGCGGACAGCTCAGTCCAGCATACAATAATTGCATTTAAGAATGCATCGAGAAGGGAATATTTAGGTGGAATACGAATCACTTTATTTAATTTATTACAATGTTCCTTAAATATAACAATTTATCATAAATAATTTGTCCTTATAACTATTCCGGGCCGAGCCATTCGTCACCTGGACCGATAGCTGAAGGTCATCAGTTCCTGTAGCGATTGTCTCGGTCCGGCATGCCTTATAACTAGAAAAGCTGCTAACAAGGTTAGTACTTATTCTAGTTTCGTTTATTTTTTTGGGTTGGCTTAATTACTTAGTTAACTTATTCTAGAAAACTAACTAAATGTCTTGTTGATTGCGAAAATAGGTGGAGTTTAGTGCGGATGTCCATTTCGCACGTTAAGCATAAGATACGAAAGTTATACCCTTACTACTTATAATGTTATTAAACAAAAATATGTACAACAACATATTTATTTTATTTTAATAGTTGAACGCCTTAATAACTTGGGACATAAAACACAGTATCTAAATTTTCCCGACCGAAATACCGAATGTGGTAAAATGATCGATGCATATCTGACGAAAAAACAAGATCTTCCGCATGAAACTATTCATTTACTTTTCACGATCAATAGATGGGAACTACAAACAAAAATGAAAGAACTTTTACAGAACGGTACGACACTAGTTGTGGACAGATATTCATTTTCGGGCGTAGCTTTTAGCGCAGCAAAAGGTATTGCTTGTAAAGATCAATAGAGCAAACATATTATTTGGTTTTTGATATTTAAGGTCTTGATTTGGATTGGTGCAAAGGTCCCGAAGCCGGTCTTTTGAAACCTGACATAGTTTTTTTTATGCGTATTAAACCATCGGCATTGAAGGGGCGTGATGGATTTGGCGATGAGAGGTGATAACAATAATTTCATAAGATTAGGGAATTGAAATTAAACAAATATTTTTGCTATAATTTCAGATATGAAACAACAGAATTTCAAGAAAAGGTTCTCCAAACATATAAAATGTTAATAGATAACTCTTGGAAGGAAATTGATGCTGCTCAAAGTAAAGATGCAATTTTAACAGAAATTACTGATCACGCTTTAAGTGCTGTTGATAAACATAGTAATGGTTTAGCGGTGTTGTGGGATACTTGAATGCAGTTTTATTTTTATTTTGTATTAAATGAATAAAAAATAAGGAGTTTCTACGTCAATTTTTAGTAGTATGATTTAAAATATTATGTTAAGTTCAAACAAAAGTTTTTTTTTAAAATACATACATCCAGTGCCTTTTCGTTGGTGTTTGGCGCCCTGGTGCAGATTTTCAGTGGCGCCCGTTAAATTGTAAAGAATTGTAAAAAAAAACATACTGCAGTCACGATCGGCTGCAAGCCAATCGTATAATACTCTAGATGATACTGAACTCCGATTTATATTGTAGTTGGGGCTAAAGTAGAATTACGTATGTACATGTTGTATGTCCTTTATTAAGGACCTCCATTCAGTTGCTACTTGAAACTTAAAAACAATATCATAAATGTTTCAAATAATTTCTTGAACTGGGTGTGCCTTCGGGAATAAAATGTAATTTTTGAAGGACTTTCACATGTGAGGTGCAGGAGGACTCACTCGATTTCTTATATATTTATCCCTTTCCTTGGAACCATCCACAAATTAATGTGTACAAAATTTCAAATTCGTAGTTTGACGCGTTCAAAAGCTATGGAAAAATATTGTTGAATACGTATCTTAAGGATTTTTTGTATGGAAGGTACCAGAAGGAGTGAAAGGGTTTCGCTGACTAGTAAACTCGAAATTCGTTTTCACTCAAAACTAATTTGTACAAAATTCTAAATTTACAGCCAAACGATTAATTGAGTTATAGTGAGTTCCATAAATTAAGTGAAGACATTTTGAAAGGATTTTTGTATAGCTGTTACGCGAAGGACTAATAGGATTTTTTTCAAAGATATAAATTTAACTTTAACTATTGGAAAACAAACGTATACAAAATTTTAAAGAAACAGCTTAAATTTTGTTGTGAAGCCATCGACAAGTTTTCTAGAACACTGTCTTTTCAAGGTTTTTTTGTATGGAAGCTACTCGAAGGAGTCAAGAAATTTCACTGACAAACGCAGTCTAACTTCCTTTTTGCTTAAATCTTATTTGTACAAAATTTAAGCTTCGTGGCTAAACGATTTCTTGAGTTAAAGTGAGTTTTGTGAATTAAATAAAGATATTTTAACAAGATATTTGCATGGCAGCCACTCGAAGGACTAATAGGATTTTCTTCATAATCATACATACATTAAGCTCCAACTTTTACAAAATTAATTAACATACAAAATTTTAAAACCATAGCTTAAGCCTGACTGAAGTTATCGGCCAATATTCTTGAACACATTTTTTAAGGACATTTTATATGGCAGGTACTAGAAGGAGCAAAAGGATTTATCTGCCTAGTAAACTCAAACTTTGTTTTCACTTAAAACTAATTTGTGCACAATTTCGAATTCGTATCTAAAAGATAACTAGAGTTATAGTGAGTTTCGTAAATTATGTGAAGACATTTTGGTAGGATATTTGTATGGCGGCTACACGAAAGGCTAAAAGGACTTTTTTCATAATCATAGACTTAGCTCCAACTATTGAAAAACCAACGTATACAAGATTTCAAACTCGTAGCTTTAGGCATTTCGAAGTTATTGGTCAATATTCTTCTTCTTTGAGGACATTTTATATGGAAGGTACCAGAAGGAGTAAAATGATTTCTCTGATTAGTAAACTCGAACTTTGTATTCACTCAAAACTAATTTGTACAAAATTCTGAATTCGTAGCTAAACGATTACTTAAGTTATAGTGAGTTTCGTGAATTGTATGAAAATATTTTAATAGGATTTTTGTATGGCAGCCACTCGAAGGACTAATAGGATTTTCTTCATAATCATACATTTAACTCCAAATATTGGAAAACTAACACATACAAAATTTTCAAGTCGTAGCTTAAACCCTTATGAAGTTATCGGCCAATATTCTTGATCACGTGTTTTAAGGACATTTTGTATGGCAGCTACCCGAAGGAGTGGGACGATTTTGCCCGTTAAGGAACTTAGCCTTACAAATTCAACCAAACACTCAGATTCAAAATTTCAAGATCCTAGGTCAAGGCGTTCTTGAGTTATCGTGTTCACGGACAGACAGACGGACGGACAGACGGACGGACGTCAAGCTGATTTGAGGTTTTTGGCCACAAATAAGCAAAAAATAAGATACAACTTTTTTTCGTCCGGGGCTTGGTTTTCGTCTGGATCAAACTTATAATACTCTATATGATTTCATCTAGAGTATAAACATACTGATTTTTAAATGGTGTTATGTATCGAAATTTATTTCAAAGGTAAAAAATAACCATATAGAGATGAGATATGTGTATTAAGCAATTATCTTTCTTCGTGCTTTAGAAGTTGATAATTCATTTACTATATCATCATAATCAATTGAATTTGCGATTTCTTTTTCGATTGAGATGATGGATAATTCGCTAAGTCTATTTTGATGCATTGCATTTCGAAGATATGTTTTGATCAGCTTCAGCTTTGAAAATGAGCGTTCTCCCGATGCCACCGAAACTGGAATTGTTAACAAAATACGAAAAGCAATCATTGCGTTGGGCACTAAATTCTCCATGCGTCGCGTTTGAATGGCATTTATTATATCGATCGAATGAACAATTTTATCATTTTTGACTGAAGTCGAAATCAATATCTGAATTTCCTCCATGTTGAAGAACAGCTTCCAACATTTGACACGATTCCAGCAAACTTCCGTTAATTCTGTTTGCTTCGTAGTTTTTGAAATCATATAAAAATAAAAATAATTCGTTGTGCTTCTTCAGTGCATTGAAACGGTCAGTAATTGAATTCATCGCAGATCCGAAAATTGTTTTTCGTGTCCCGGCGAGAAGCGGTACCCAGCGGGAACGATTCCAAGCGCTTCGCTGTAAAGCGCTTAAGAAGAACTTTAATGAAACAAAAATAAAGCACTACATATCGAAGTAGTTCTGGAAAAGAGGAAAAAAAATTATTTTAGTGATTTCGGATACTTATTGTATACCTGTATAACGATCCTAGGCAGAGTCCGATGGTCGCTCTTATCCGGAACCTGAGTAAGATGTGAAGAAATAGAATGTGAAAGATTTGGAAATGAATAGCCGTACGTGGATACTTACCACAAAATTGTTAACCGTAGCCTTCCTGGGAGACTTGTTACACCTTCACTTCCGGACACGGAAACCTAAAATAGCACAAGAGTATGTTTCAGAATTTGGTAATCTAAATCGTAACAAAAGACTGGAAGTTGAGAACGCATTCAGGATTAGAGTAATGTGTGGATTGTAAAAGAATGAGAAAAATACGAATTAAAGTAAAATAAATTTTGGAAAGGATTAGGATTAGGAATAAGGCGTTAACGTAGGGCACTACAATCATTAAACAACGAATTACTCAACATACCCGGATCAATTGCAGTGCGCGAATTTCCGTAAATGTACGCATCCGAACGAAGACCAGAGCCATCCGACACACGCGAGTGCCGCCGACCGGTAAAAAGAAATAAAAACTAACTTACCCAGAGTCCGTCGGACAAAACCTTCTCGGAACACCTTACATCACTCGCGATTTTGACATTGGTAAACAAAAACAAGTGTAATGGGCGCGGCCATGTTTATCCAAATAGCCTTTGTTGGAAATTTTTTAACGTCAAACAAATTAATAATGCGTCCCAATTCACATCGGATACAGCCTTTGGGGAAATTTTAAAAAAAAAGTCCAAGAAGGGTGCTTGACCGGCGAAGGAGTTCAGAGGCCCTAACGGACGATGGGGCCGTTACGAGTTGACGAGAAAGCGGAAAAAAGAAGATTCGAGGAGTTGGTTTTGGAAAAATCGAACAGGCGGGTGCGCGAGGACCGAGAGTGTGAGACAATTTGGCTGGAAGTAGAAGTTGGGAAGAAATAGCGAGTGAACTAAAAGTGTACGTTGTACGTTGTTAAGTTAAGGTGGAAAAGAAACGAATAAACGAATTGTGTTAGACTTCGCGAGTAGTAAGTACGACACTTTTGGTTCTTTTCTTGGCATGTGCGATAGGGCCAGGATATCTGAAAGTGTAGGGGGTCTGAAAGGCTTTTTGGGGGATGCTAAGGGGGGAAAGCTATAAGTTTTAAGGCCGAAGGCTGTAGGCTGTGGGGGAAAGTTATGAACTTGAGGGTGAAAGTGTAGGACTAAAACACTGAAAGTGTAGGAAAGTCGCTGAAAGTGTAGGAAAGTCGCTGAAAGTATCGTCTTGAAAGCATGGCCTGAAAAGTGTTGGGGGCGTACGCCAACTGGGAGGTTTTTTAGTGTTAGAAGAGATTTCGCCTAGTAGTAAGTACTACACTTTTGTATCTTTTCTTGGCATGTGCGATAGGGACAGGCTATCTGAAAGTGTAGGGGGTCTGAAAAGCTGAAAGTGTCGGGGCAAAAATGCATATAAAAACCGGAATAAGTGTCGGGGTTGTGAACGGTGGGCTGGCTGTGGCGGCCATGGTTATTTTTTGGGGGGGGGGGGGGGTTGGCTGTGGACGGCCATGATGGCTTTTCTGCGGTGCTGATTGGCTTGGATAGGTATTGTAGGTTTGGTTTTTCTGGAGAATTAAAAACAATTTTTTTTTTTTATTTAGATCTTTATTGCAAAAGCATTTTTATACATTTTTTCATTTTTTATAAAACCGTAGTTTAAGGAACCCGCCTCGCGATTCATCAACCCCATCGAAGACCAGATATTGATCTGTTGACTGGTTCAAGTCATCCACCTGGCGCTGTGTTTTCACCTTGTCCGAAAATCGAGGGGGTAGAAAGCAGAAGATGCCATCATCCAGATGGACTGCCAGTCTTAGGCCAAATTTGGTTTTCAGTAGCCGGAAAAATTTGACATGATGTTCCTTGGCTATCTCCAAGGAGCTGGTTGAGACCATGGTATCTCCATCCCCCCTACGGACGAAGTAAGCAGCTTAAACGTATTCTATAAAAAAGGCAAAAAGTCAAAATTACTTGTAATTTAATGCTTAATGCTAGAACAAAAGAATACTTACCATGATGTTCCAGCAGACTCGATAGTGATTCTGATTTTTCACAGGAGAGCTGTCTACTTATATATGATCAGAGGATAGGGAAAAGTCAAAGGTCTTTGGCATCATCCAAGAAAATCAAAAGATTTAAAATCTCGAAATGGCTTATATCAATGGACTAGTTACATACGCAAAGTATCAGAAATCGTAGATAGTCAATAAATAATAGGTTTTACTCGTAGCAATAAAGTTGAAAACACTAAGGCCAGGTGTGCGTATTTCATTACATGTGATAAATATCAAGATGAAGATGCTGATCGGTGAATAATCAAGAAAAAGACTTCGTAGTTTGCATCAAAGTTGATTATCATTAGCATGCGAATTGCAGCGCACACGTTTTTATTTAAAAATAGTCTAGATAGCCTATTGAATGAATGACTTCATAAGACTTTAAAATTAATATTTTAGTATCAAGACCGCTTGTAGCTATTTTTATAAACATTTTATAACGCACAGGTGGTTAACATGTGCGAGCATGTCTGTCGGCTGTCTGTCTCAAGTGCTGCATTACCCGAGGTTATTATTTTATGCGTATTTCATAGCGCTTATGGGTATAACATGTGCGGGCATTAAGATACACACGGTATGATCTCGCCTGTAGCTATTATTTTATGCGTTAGATACAGACGGTATGATCTTGACTGAAGCTATTATTTTATGCATATTTCATAGAGCCTATGGGGATAACATGTGAGGGCATATAGATACAGGCGGCATGATTAAACATTTTTTCCTTATAATGGGATAGATGATAATCCGGATGAATAATGCTAGTATGAATATTAAAGATGTTAGTTATTTCCAGTGATATTGGCTTGATCGTTATTTTTTTGTCTGGATTATAATTAATATGGAAGGAGTAATGTCCTAGAGGTGAGGCTTACATGAAATAACCTTGTAATATGGTATAAAAGCAGTTATCGAATGTGTTAGAGAATAATATCAAGCAGACTGCCTTCATAGGAGCTACCTAGAAGAAAAAATATATGGGTAAGTTTTTCTTTTCCTTAATATTTTTTTCTTTTAAGTATAGTTAAGTCCCTCTGAAGATTATAGGCAAATGAGGGAAGCATACACAGCCTTACAAACGGCTTGTGATCAACTCAGGATAATATTCGAAATCATCGCGGATTCCGAAGCTGAAGCGAATTTCGGAAGGAGACCGACATCATTGGAGGAGGACCACCCAGCGACGATCCCGTCCACGATATCGGAACCTGGGAAGAGAGAGCGACTCAAGAGGAAACCAACATCGTTGGAGGAGGACGATCTAGTAGCGATCCCGGGGCTGGAAGGCGGAGGGTGCAGAAGGAAGTCGACCAAGCGACGGGACCGTCCAAGATTTCAACACCTAGGACGGAGCTGACTGGGAGAGTATTAAGGAGAGCTGCATTGCCAAGCCTTGGCAGGAGGGAGGTGATTAAAACAGCTCCCACGCATCCAGAAGGCAGGAAGGCGTGTAAATTTGAGGCCGGTCCATCCTTGACTAGACCACTTGGTGTAAAAAGGAGGAGAAGAGGGATGAGGATAAACCCCATAAGTCTGACTTGGCACACCGTAAACTTTGCGATTCCAAAGTGGAATAAAATCAACGTTTAGGTTAAAAAGACAATGTTCTCTTGAAAGATATATTTCTTCTGGTGAACGCTGTTAAATTTTATTTTGTGCGACGTTTTCGAACTCGACTGACTAAAATTGTGAATTGAATGTAATCGGTAATAAGTAATCAGACACTTATACTGATATAGAATAAGTATTGTTATTGTTATTTTCACTCTATTTTTAAAATCAAAAATGGACATTGTAAAAATTATTAATCTTTTAAGTAGCTGTTTAAGTCTAGGCTATAACTTATTTGTATTAAGCTTAAATGTTTTAGTTGAAGAGATGAAAGAGAAAATATCTCTTTCACGTTGGCGGAAAAGTATCGATTCCTGGAGTTATTAACTAAATTTTCAGCCTTGCATGGCATCCCCTTTTCAGAAGGTGTGTTGAAAGATGCTGTTTCTTTTCTAAGCAGTAGGGAGGATGTTAGTTACCGGCGTCCTAGTATGAATGAGAAAGAGGCAATTGTTTGTAGGATTCCGGATAGTAGTCTCCCGGTGATAAGTCCCGAGAAGTTGCAGGAAACAAGATATGATGAAAGTTTAGTTCAAAATGGTGGGGGTACAGCTAGGGAAATTGAAATTTTTTCGAGAGAGGTTGCATTGTCAAACCCCGAGATGCGACAAGAAGCTAACCATGGTGGAAGTCTAGTTCAAATCGGTGGAGGAGCTGCTGCTGAAATTGAAATTTTGTCAAGGCAGGAAACGCATTTTAAAAAGTATAATTTGAAAGGGATTAAGATGGTTTTTCGCTTAAAAGACTTCAAAGAGAACACCGAGGATCCAGTAAGAGAGCTTGAGAGGGTGTTCGATATGATGATAAAAGAGTTAGTTTCCAACTCAGTACAAGGGAGTAAGATCTGTTTGTCCATTGAACTTCCGGAATCACCCGATGTTAAGCCCATTTGGGCTGGCTTGAGACCTGTAAGTGAATTGACAGGTGCTTCTATTATCGGTTTAATCTCAAATGTGAATCAATCCTATTCAACTTTTCTCTCGGACAGTGTTATGCAGATAAAGGTAGATATCATAAATTTTCCCTTTGTCGGAGGGAAGGTGAATCCTAGGTTTTTATCAGAAGCCACGATTTTAGCAAGAAAGTATAGTGTAGTGGATGTTGGGAAAGCTGGTGATTTTCAGTGTCTTCCTCGGAGTTTATGTTATGCAATTGAAATGGCAACGGGGGGGTTTAAGGGCAAAAGTCAAATCGTGATTGATAAGAAACTAGATAGGCTTTCTAAGAAGTTATGTAGAGATGCAAAGGTTGTGGTGGGGAAGAGAGGATGCGTTTTACCTGATTTATACAACTTCCAAAACTTTCTGAAGATCTATCAAATAGTTGTCTTTGACAATCTGAAGAACTTAGACTCATTTTTTTAGACCTCCGTACGAAGATGAAGCAATTAAAAAATTATACTTCTACTATTCTAAAGAATTAGAGCACTTTTACGTGATAAAGTCTCTTACTGCATTTCTTAGTAAACCGTATGCATGCAGTCTTTGTGATAAGGTATTGTGGGTAGAACAACATAAGTGTGAAAAGAAGTGTCCCTATTGTCTTTCTTTCCCGCCATGTCAGTTTGTGGAAAAGGTTAGGGGTAAAATGTAACCGTGCGTTCAGAGGCGATAGTTGTTTTGAGAACCATATCAAAAATAAATATGTAAAGAAGAACGTTTGTGAGAGCTTCCAAATATGCGAACATTGCGGTAAGTTTATAGTTCAGGATAAAAGACGAAGCGGGGATCATACTTGTAACGAATTTGTCTGTCAGATCTGCTGTAAAATTGTGCCATCGGACCATCTGTGCTTTATCAAGCCTCCGAAGAAGAAGGCTGAAGATAAATTTATCTTAATTTTTTTCGACTGTGAAAGTACTCAGGATACTTCATTTGGAGAAAACTCAAATGCCTTTCTTCACGCTTTCAACCTGATTGTTGCTCAGCAGGTCTGTCATAACTGTTATGAAAATTCCGACATAAAGGAAGAATGCGCCGTCTGTGGGGTGAGGGAGCGCATTTTTCAATACAGCGAGACTGATAATGTAGTGGGATGCTTTTTATACTCTAGATGAACATATAGAGTATTATAAGTTTAATCCAGCCCGAAAAGTTTGTAACGCATAGAACCGAGCCTCGGACGAAAAAAAGTTATATAGTATTTTGTATTTATTTTTGGCCAAAACCCCCAAATCCGTTTGCTGTCCGTCCGTCCGTTAGCACGATAACTCAAGAACGCGTGGACCTAGGAAGTTGAAATTTTGACACAACTTGTAAAATGGAAGAAGTAAGGCTAAGTTCGTAAATGGGCGATATCCTTTCACTCCTTCGGGTACCTCCCATACAAGAGTCCTTGAAACACGTTTTCACAATTATTGCTCGAAAGCTTCAAGTTAGGAACTTGAAATTTTTCATACTTAAGGTTTACAATGTTTGAATCAAAAATTCCGAATATAAAGCAAATCGAATGAGTCCTTCGTGTAGCAGCCTAGAAAAGTCCTTCAAAAATGTATGCATGTTACTGAATCCACTATAACTCCAGAACGGGTTAAAGCGGGAATTTGAAATTTTACAAGAATTAGTTTTATACCACAACCAAAACGGAGTTCATTAATTAGCGCCATCCGTTGACTCCTTCGGGTAGATGTCATACAAAAGTCCCTAATAAACATGTTCACCAATATTGAACGATAACTTTAGAACACTTTACGTTATGACTTTGAAATTTTATACACATTAATTTTATAATAGTCGCAGCTGAAAATATTAATATGAAAAATATCCCATAAGTCTTTCATGTAGTTGCCATACAAAAGTTCTGTAAAATGTCCTTTTACTTACTTTATGGAACTCACTATTAATCAAAAAATCGAGTAGCCACTATACAATAATTTCTACCTGTAAGTAAAAGGTCATGTAATAATTGCTTGTGCTCTCCTCATTCTTTTGATATATTTCCAACTAAAATATAAATCGGAGTTCAGTATTTCATCTAGAGTATCATACGATTGGCTTGCAGCCGATCGTGACTGCGTTATGTTTAGATTACTGTTTTGAAGAGCGGTCATTTGTGTCCATTGTTTACTGCATAGCCCACAATTCACAGGGTTACGATGGCCACTTTATTATCTCGGAGTTAATGGATAGAAAGATGAAAATCGAGCCTATAATGAATGGAACTAAAATAATGAAGTTAACATGTGGACGAGTATCCTTTATAGACTCCTTAAATTATTTGGCTTTTCCACTTGCACAATTCCCTAAGGTTTTTGAAATTAAAGATCATGCGAAAGGTTATTATCCATATTACTTCAACACAATAGAGAATATCGACTATGTAGGCAAATACCCTCCACCTGCATTATACAGATACAGTACTATGAAGAGAGCAGAAAAAGATAAGTTCTTTGCGTGCTATGATGCTAATTCATCAGGAATTTTTGATAACCGTAAGGAGATGCTGGTATACTGCGTAAGTGATGTCAATATCTTACGCTTGGGATGTATACGATTCATGAAAGAATTTCTTAATATTACTAAGGTAAACCCCTTTATAGAGGCCTTAACTATAGCCTCAGCCTGTATGCTTGTCTTCCGCAAAAACTATCTGAAGGAGAGCACTATAGGTATAATGCCAAAAAATGGCTACTACAAATCGCAAAATCAATCACTAATTGCTTCCAAATGGTTGGCCTGGGAGTATGCAAAAATACAAGACGAGATATTATCCGCTAATAATAAAGGTGAAGTAAAGCTGGAGAAAGGTGGAATGCAGGTAGATGGGTTCGCTCCAAAGACAAACACAGTTTATGAGTTTTTTGGATGCTATTACCACGGTTGTAAGAACTGTTTTAGAGTACGGAATATGCGCACAGATAATAATGGGGGTAGTGAAACATTAGCTCAGAGATATGAAGCTACACTTAGAAGAATTGAGATGATCTGACGCAATGGATATAAATTGAAATACATGTGGGAGTGCGAGCTTAAAGAGTTCTTAAAGTTTAATCCTAGAGTGAAGATGGAGATAGAGATGCTTACTAAGAATATCACAGAACCGTTAAACCCTCATAACGCCATCTTTGGTGGTCGCACTGAGGTTTTCAGATTATACCATGAATGCAAGGAGAACGAGGTAATACGATATCTAGACTTTACAAGTCTGTATCCATACATCAATAAATATTCTCCATACCCAGTTGGACATCCGGAAATATACAGAAACGGAAAAGTACCTGCAAACTCGGAAATACTTTCGATGCATGGTTTCATGGCCTGTACTATTTTACCTCCAGATGACTTATTCCTTCCGGTATTACCTTTTAAAAAAAATCTAAAACTGTTTTTTGCGCTATGTAGAACTTGTGCATCTGAAAATAGAGTATCACGATGTCAACATAATGAGAGTGAGCGCGAGATTACAGGTACATGGGTGATACCTGAGGTAGCTTTGGCTGTGAAGAAAGGCTATAAAATTAAAGCTGTGTTTGAAGTTTGGAAATATAATCATACTGTGTACGATCCCAATACAAAAACAGGAGGCCTGTTTACGGAATATGTTAACACCTTCTTAAAGATTAAACAGGAGGCCAGTGGGTGGGGTGGTGATTGCACGACTGATGCGCAGAGAGAAAATTTTATAAAGTCGTATCGTATAAGAGAGGACGTCGTGCTAGACAAAAAGGAAATCCTGAAGAATGCAATAGACGTAACACTGCAAAAATATGTCTAAATTCTTTTTGGGGGAAGTTCGCTCAACGGGAGAATCGCTCTAGCACAAAAGTGGTGAATAGCTTTAAAGAATTCTGTGACTTTATACATACACCGGGTATAGAAATCTGTTCGTTATTACCAGTATCTCAGGACACTTTGTGGATTACCTGGAAAAATATTGAAGAGAATTTAAATATGTTACCACATGTCAGTACCCCTATAGCCGCCTACACAACAGCGTTTGCCAGACTTAAACTTTACGATGCGCTAGAAAAGGTTGGTACGGCCATACTTTACTGTGATACCGACAGTTTAATTTTTGTAGACGAGAAGGCATCTCCTATCCCGTTCACAATTTTCAATTTTCTAGGTGATAACTAACGAGCTTGAAGGCTTTGGACACGACGCATTTATTTCAGAATATGTAAGTACGGGACCTAAAACTTATAGTCTAAAAGTCAAAGCGGGGGACAAAGTAGAGTATGTTACAAAGTGTAAAGGGATAACACTTAATTTTGAAAACTCCCAAAAGGTTAATTTTGAATGTCTGAAATCTATGGTGGCAGGTTCTAATGATGGTAGTGCTGTTTGTGTAACGAATAATCGTAAGATTAAGCGTAAACGCCTTGGGATTGTTATTAGTGCTGTGGAAAAGAAACATTTGCAATTCACTTTCGATAAAAGGGTAGTCGTAGAAGATCATTTCTCTTATCCGTACGGTTTTAAAAAAGTTAAGCTAGGAATATAAAACATTAAAGCTTTTCCATTAAGAAAGCATGATAGCATAAGATTATTTTAATTAATATACCTAGCCATAAGTAAGAAAAATGTTTTTGAGAATATATATATAAATGAGTGTGAAGAAAATTTCTTTCACTTTGCGATATAGGACCTTACTGGAAACATGAGCAGATTTATTTTCGATATCCAGTTTGTCACAGGGAATTCCGGACAGTATTTTGCAAAGGAGCTTGCAATACTACCTTTTGGCACAATACATCCAGCGTGCTATCACATACAACCCCCTCATCCCTACCAGGAGCTGATCAAAAAGGCGGATCACCAGCAAAAGTATGAGCGGAAGAATATCAACGGCCTACACTGGAATAATGGCGACACAAATTATAACAGTTTGCCCGATATCTTGAAGGTCTTTGGCAACTCTACCATATACGTTAAGGGTCTTGAGAAAGAGAGTTTCATCAGAAGGTACTTACCAGAGACCGAGATAATACAACTTGAAATACCGAAATTAGCGGATCTTCATAATTTCCAGGCAGCCTGCAAAATGCATAGCCAAAAACGGACCCTACGTTGTGCCGTACAGAACTGCGTTAACATTTATCTATTTAAGCTATTGAATAAAGTTTACATATAAAAATAAAAAAAACAGAAAGCTTTATCTTTTTAAAAAAATTTTATTAACCAATCATTATATTGAACAGAATACTGGCACTGCAAAGCCATGGAATTTCATAAAAAAGTCTAGAATAGTTTAAATGTACATACGAAGTCCGTAATGGTATAAAGAAGTCGTCATTGGATAACTTTAATACATCCTTCGCTCTGCATCTAGTCGTGTATTGGTTGAAATACTCCCTCACACTTTCATGAGCATTGTTGTTATGATACATGACGATATTAAAGAAATCCATCATTTCAAGCAAACGTACCAGCTCGGGATGTTTCAATTTAATGCTGCCTGCTCCTACGGGTATTTTGTACACCTCCAGTAATCCAAGCTGATTACTCGGGTATAGCTCAACCGTATCCTTCAGCTGGCTGAGATGCTTGTATACTGATAGCCATCCTAAGTAGTTTGTTGACACAGGAAACTTTCCATGTTAACCGAAGATAATTTTTGCCTCAAACGTGAATGGATCGAATCCGAGCACAATTTTCCGGTTCTGACAGCCATCCAGATAGTAGGTGTAGTTTAGTAGAGCGTTTTCACCCGGAACTTCTGATCTCCTCGTTCTGCTAGTCTTCTTATTAACATTTTCTTCGGAGGGCGCTGATTTTTTTCTTTTCAGAGGCATCTTTTTGGGGCTCGTACCACACTTCGCTTTTAAAATAGTTGTAGACATATTCAACTGAAGGTTTTACAATAAAAACTGAAGCACGACTATTTCAGCCTATTGCTTTTATACTCTCGGCTTCTGATTTGCAATACTGGTTGTGCCAAATCCCTCCATTCTGTGCAGTACTCGAAGAAAATAAATGGTGGTATAAATTAACGATTTTAGCGTCATTACGTGAAAATTCTTTTGATGAGAACTGTTTAAGAAAAAACTTTAGACTCTTCCCCCTGCAGCGGGAATATATGTATACACAACAGTATTTGCCACAGGCTGACGAAAACATGCCCTGTATTCTCTTCTTATTATTTATAAATATTCTTGAGTTGTCATGTAAAAATTTCTTAAAGTATTTATTTACTGAATATCTTCCAAAAGAATCAAAGTATTCTACAGGGCCTCTCTTGGGTAGATAGAAAGCAACCCAATGTCTGCCACTTTTGCGAGAAGGATCGGTGTTCGCTATAACGTATGCGGGTCTTTTTATTTTACTGGGGAGATGATCACATGGGAAGACGCCCTTGAATAAGTTTCTAGTGACACTATTCGTTTTCAGAATGTGAGCAAGTTCAATCGTATTCATTCCTGGACTTTTGAAATTAACCCTTCAAGGTTTATGATCTGTGTATGAGAAGTCACGTAACTTTGTAAGAATTCTTTTGATGATTCACCACTAGTAAAAACTGTTGAAAATTTTGCCAGTGTTCTGATAAGTTCTTCATCTAGACGCTTGAGCTCCAAGTTTCCACATACTCCTGTTTGATTCGCAGATGGTGCTAGAAATGTTGGATATTTATATATAATTTCTTTTGAGTAGAGCTTATTCTGCGCCCCGAAACCTGTAAGTGATATTTTCTTAAAGAAGGTTAAATGGCCTTCTGACAGATATTCAACATTTACCAGACAATTCGTCATGTTTGCTTTCTCGCATTTAGCTAGATACTGCGTCAATATTACCCCTTATCGTTATGGGTATATATACCTTTTTTAGAAACTTGTGTACACATTTCGATTCTTATCTATCTCTATATTACTATCATATTCTGTGTATACAATGCAGCTGATACTGTTCTTTAAAGACTCCTTGAATCGGCCTTCAATTCGCACCACTCCTTGGTTTAACAGGTTACCACAGCTTGAGTTGTATGAGTTTTTCGCTGTTAAATCAAAGGCTAACATGAAACACCCGTTGTCGAAGAATTTTTTTGATATCTGATGACCTTTATCGAAGTAGTTGATTCCGGTGCCTTTGAAGAGGTTGACTAGTACTTAACGGCTTAGTTTTTGAATAATCAAATTCTAGAGGTTGATTTGGAACTTGCACTCCATTCACTGATAAGTTGAGGTTTGTTATGTTGTTATGTTTGAAATTATATGGATTCTTCGCATGATTTCCATTGTATGAATCGTTATCAACCATAGCAAAAACTAGTAAATTCGGTATTTGACCGATCACTACGTTATCCAGAGATAGTGTAAATGTGTTAGCAGGAAGCGTGTATGTCTTCACCTCTACTCGTTTGTACAGATACATGGCATTTGCACGCTGAAGTACATTCTCGTGTGCCAAAAGTATTCCTGGATTGACGGTCACATGATTCATAAGCATTGTTGCCTCTACTATTTTAATACGTGGATTAAGATCATCCACCTTAGAATAAAGATAGAATTCGGGCTTCTCCAATGAAAGTATTAAGCGCAAGTCAACACCATTTATTAATAGTTTATCCTGGTTAAGTAAATCACTATGGATCGTTCCCATCAGTTCCACTATGGCCCCTTTTTCAAGCATTGCGACTCTCTTAAGATAACCTTTATTTTCTTTACTTGTTTCGGCCGCTGCTCCTTCAATCACCTCCATTTCATCTTCATCCAAAAACCAACACACCGATTCTAGGTGCGTAGATGAGGCGTCCTTTCCATAATTTAGTAAATTTTCAATATAGGATTTATAATGGTAGTTATTGTCAGTTTGAGCTATATTCTTGCCATTTAGCTGCACTGTACATTGTTTAAATAAAGAGTGCATCAAATTGTTAACTACGCCGAACGGATCACCTGTAGTATCTTTATCAGTGAAGCTTTCCTCCTTACCATCTTTAAATTTAACGAGTTGAACTTTTAGGCGCAAGTAGATGCTGGATAAATCACGATATGTATCGCCGTGACCGAGAGAAACAATCTCTAGTACGGAGGAGTTTTCTAGTGATGCTATAGGCTTGTAAGCCACTTCTTCAGTTTTTAAAATATTACTCTGAACTGGTAGTGATGTGAAAAGATTCAATTCGGAACTCATACATTCTTTAAGCGAGGCCATCATAATTATCTATCAAATATATCCAGCACACGTTTTTTCAAATTACGACGCTTTTTCACAGCTTTCTTTTTTCTGATTGGAAGCGTCGATTTCCTCACCTTAGTACGTCTTTTGCATTTAACCGAGCTTCTTGTCTGCATGCTTGTTTACGGATTAGCTCTTTTTATAGGCATTCGATTCCCTCTGCCGTCCATAGCATCAAACATTGTATTTATACCTTTTTGAGCTAGCTCATGTAGCGCAGTTTTTCCCTGCTCCTTCAAAATCTGCTTGATAGGCTTACTCCCGACTTCTTGAAAGATTGACTTTCCTGTGTTAATAACCTGTTTTCCTACAGCCTTTACTTCTGATGAAAATATTGGTTGTAAATAACGCATTAGGCCGCTAAAAAAGCTCCCAATCCCTCTCTTATGCTGATACACAAGAGGTGAGCGATACAGTTCCCCTATATCAGAGAATCTACCCCCACTCTGTATAAGATAATACCGTGTGTAGTGCGCATTCATCTCATTAGATAAGCATGTCACATAAAATGTGTGTTAGCACTAAGCGGATATCTGTAGTATATGTATATTTATAGCTTTCTTATCTTCTTATGAAGTGGAGCAATATATAGGTGGGCGTAAAAGACGATTCAAAGTTAACTAATTCGCCTTGCTGATCTGTGATTTTAATAGAAATGCTTTCTATAAAGGTTTTCTCCAGAGGACAGTACTCTATGTGATCAAATCTAAAAACACTGTCACATTCTTTAAGAGGGATCACTCGAAGATTTCGCAGCAATTTGTTTCCTATAATTCTAGGTCTAATAATATCCGTGTAAACATGAATTAAAGTGACTTCATTACAATCGTTTTTAACTCTGCATGATCTTTCTAACAGAGAGGTCTCCTCTCTTTTGCGATCAGGTGTTTTCGGAGGGGGTACTTCTTCTGCTCCAGGGCTAAATCCCTCCATTTCCTTGATAATAGCTGTAATTGCCTCTGATTTCTTTATTGTCTCGACAATCAATTCTGGATCGCGTTTATCAAGCGGAGTTTTCAAAAAAGCACCTACGAAAAAATCACCAATTTCATCGGATGTATTCAGATCTACTTTCACCGATGTCGTGCCTGTAGTTCCGTCTGCTTCTTTATATGGCATTTTTAAAGTTGTTCCTTCTAGCGAGATCATAACTTCAGGTAATATATCTGTACCTGCTTTTCTCGCGGCAATCATTATTGAGTTCGTTAAAAATCTCCCTTTTTGCCATATTTTTGGGTATGCCTGAGGAGAGCATCCTTTTTTCTAGGACATCACTATCGTATTTTAAGCCACTCAATAATAGAGCAATGAAGTCTGAAACGCTAACCGGAGATGTAATCGGTAGTTTCAGTTTAAGGTCCACTCCGTGATCTTTTAGATAAAATGTATGAGATGTTGGGGGTGGCCCATCAGGATCTTTATAACGAATCTCAGGCAGTATGAAATCATCAACACTTTGTAGTAAGGCATCGTGTTTTCTACGCGATCTCGGAATCTGTCCAATTATGTAATTAATAAAGAGGAGGAATGATTTAAATTGTATGCCCATCTCTAAATAAACTTTTTCCGCAACTTTTTCTCCTTGGTAAATATGTAAACAAAAATCTCCGACCGCCTTTTTTCCACTTCTATCAGGGATAAGTTCGCTATCTTTATCTTTTTTAATATGGTTGTAAATTTCCTGTTTCAAAAATGTCATGAAAAATTTGCTATAATTGGGTTGTGAAAATGATGCTAGGAACGTTGAGAAATTAATATCGTTACCCTCATAGCATAACTTTTGTAAATCGATATCAGTCCAAATTAATTCCATTTTAGTCCATATTCTCGCCCTTATTTCTTTCGAATGGGGTTCTGATTTCTTTGGCGTTGTGTCTGAGCGACGAAAACGCTTATTTCTCTTATCCCCTTCTTCATCTTTTTCTCGGATGGAGCGCTTAGGTCGACTAACCGATTCGCTTTTCTCTATTTTCCGTCTTGGTAATGCGATCTCAGTAATTCCAACACGCCAATCGCTGCCAAACTTGCATGTACTTGGTACAATATTCTCAAATGAGGATAGCGTATTTTCCGGATAAGTATCTAGAGAACTGTTACTAAGCAGGCACACGTAGAACTCCTTATCTGTTATTGTCATAGGCATTTTAAAGTCTATCCCAATTCGGCTTAGTCCTGTTGGTACTACTCTCTGACTTATTCCTAAGCCTTTCGCTCTGCCTGGTAACTCGGCTTATGGGTAAGTTTTCCACCGCACGCCCTAATATAGGTTGTGCAGCCATATTTAATATTTCTTCATCCTACGGCCTCTCTTCTTCATTCGCAGTATCTTGAACTAGCACTTCCGCACCAGTATTACCACTCTCTCTATCATAGTTTTTGAAAACCTCATCCAGCTCGTCAACACTCATGTTGTACGGAACTGTATATTGAGTTATTCCGTCATCACCAGTTATCACCTTATATTCTCTTTCCGGTGAATGATCTACCACATTCAATCTTTTCCGGAATTTTGACTGCGGTTTAAGAGTTTTAGCAATACCGCTTGCCGATAATCGTCTCTTGAATTTAGATGGCATATCTTCTTTTGGCGGGGTTAAATCTATCATTGATTCAAATATCTCCTCTCCCCGCATAGGTGAAGTTTGGATTGATGTTTCATCGCTAAATTTAATTTTCGTTTGGGTAGTATTGTCGCGCATATTTCTAAAACGCTGTTGATTTGACTGATCGAAGAGTGGCTTAACTTTTGGCTTCATATCTAGAAAGGTGTTATTCCTACGCCGCGTATTAAAAAAATTTATAAGCTCGTTCCGGTATTGATACCATTTGTTTTTATCATCAGTATTCTTACTTCTCAATATCTTGTTAATAGCTTTATCAAACAAACTTTGACTCTTTGTATCTTCAATCGTATCTTTCAGATGTTCATACACTTCTGGGGGGAGTAGAAGCATTTCATTTAGATTACCCTGTCTACGCATATTTTTCAATTAGTGATCCTATAACACCTGATAGAACACTTCCTAATAGTACTGGCAGAAATCCTCCGTTTTGAACTAATACTTTGCGCTGTCGTGGTACAGATCGTTTAGCTTCTACCAGCTCGCGCATGCTGTTTTTATATTTACTAAGCCGAGAATATATCTTCCGGTGAGGTGAATGATTCCCGTTTAATGTATTCAGAGTGACCTCACAAAGAGTTTTAATCACCTCTGGATCGGCTGCCTTTAATATAGCTCTTCTCAGACAAGGACTGGCGTTTTTAAGCACGTACAACATATGCTTGTTGTCCTTCAATCTTTTCATTCGACACACCATTCTCTTCTCTTAGACTATCAGCCGAACAGTAACACGTTACACAATTTTTATTAAATATATCTGTCCTAAATCTCAATATATCATTTATATCTTGGGTCAGGTCTACCATTAAATAGCTATGAGGCCGTTGCGTAATTCCTTTATATATTCCCATAAGCTCGGAACTGTCTTCAGGATATATTTGTTTAGCCAGGTGGTGAAATTGGCTTTTGTCGCGGGGATTTTTGAAACACACCATGTATTTACAATTTAGCGATATATCACGACAAAATTTTCCTTGATGAAATACGTTCTGTGTTACTAAGATAACAGAAAGATTGCGATGATGGCAACTTGTCTTGGAAATGCACTTAGCATCATATCATCCAGCACTATTAATGTCGGTTCATTAGAATCGTTTGGGAATTCTTCAGAAAATGGAGGTAAGTACTCTATATTCCTTAATGATTTTAATGATGGTATAGCATGTTGTTCCGCGTTACACCATATGATTTTCTTCACCTGTGGCAGAATCATTTCTCCCCTCGTAAGAAGATTTTCTATAAAGGTCGTTTTACCACACCCTGACGGGCCAGTAATCATCATTGTGAACGGATGTCTAAAATGTATCATGTCGCCAAGTTAATATCGATGCTCTATATAATGCCGTGAGGAATATTTATAACTTTAGTAAAATGAGCAGACGACAAGTTGTTAATGAGATACACAGACCTGCTCGTAGACGATTCACTCGTCGACAGGTCACTATCAGAGGCATAGATGACTTATGGCAGGCGGATCTGGTTGATATGAGTGCATTCTCATCTAAAAACCAAGGTTTTAAGTTTCTTTTAACTGTGATCGACACTTTTTCTAAATATGCATGGGCTTTTCCTATTAAAAATAAAAGTGCAGATGTTGTGGCAAAGACTATGGAAAAAATTTTCAAACAACGGCGTGTACCTAGAAATTTACAGACCGACGATGGTACGGAGTTTTTTAATAAAGTATTTCGTCAGATGATGAAACATTATGAGATAAATCATTACTCTACATTCAGCGCATTGAAAGCCTCCATCGTTGAGAGGTTTAATCGGACACTAAAAAGCATCATGTGGAAAGAATTCAGCATGAAAGGAAATTATCGCTGGATCGACATATTGCCTAAACCACTTATCAAGTACAACAAGACAAAACATCGTACTATTAAAATGCGGCCTATATGTAGATGTCAATACGTCAAACGAATTGCATTTATTGTCTTCATTCTATAGGAAAGTTAAGGTTATTTCACAACCAATATATAGAATCGGTAATCATGTTCGAATAAGCAAGTACAAACATGTCTTTGAAAAAGGCAACACTCCAAACTGGTCAACAGAGATATTTAAGATAAAGCAAGTGCGAAAAAAGCAGCCTCGGACATATTTAATTGTGGATTATCAAGGTAATGTTATCCAGGGAGGTTTTTATGAGACAGAATTGACAAAGGTTAAACACCCCGATGTATATCTCGTAGAGAAGGTCTAAAAACGAAAAAAAGATCGCGTGTTTGTAAAATGGCTTGGTTTCCCATTATCTCATAATTCATGGATTGGTATAAAAGATGTTCTGTAACATTCAGATTTTCAGTCACCATGATGAACTTAAGACATGAATACGATCGCCTGAAAACATTCAAGAACTTGGATCTCGAGGAAAGGAAGGTTCTTAAGCTTGTGAAAAGTGGCTTCTTTTACACCAACTTGAAAGATTACGTCAAGTGCTTCTTCTGTTCACTGATAATGAGCGCATCTTCTTCACCAACTGATGTGGAAGCTGAACATTTACGCCTATCTCCAGACTGTGTGTTTGTTAGCGGTAAGGACGTTTGCGGGCCATATGATAAGCCGATTAAAAGATCATACAAATCCTGTGTACCATCACTTCCTACCGTAATGCGAGTGTTTGCCCTGTTAATTCTGATATTTCTACTGGCGATTGAATTCATCAATATGTACGATGTCATCTACGGACGATAAACAAGTACGTTTCTGTGATAAGGTCTCTGTCAGATACATGTTTGTCTGGGACTTTGCATATAGATCTAGTAGAAAAAGAACTTGGCACACCTGTGTATTAGATCGAATCAGGTTCCAGCGCAGGATTCTAAAGATGGAGGAATTACTAAAACCTATTTTACTTAAGAAAATCAATTATGTAATCAGAAGAAAGTTATCTGCATAAACTGTATAACGTATACAATAAAACAAAATCGGCCAACAATCTGGGCGTAACTTTATTATTTTTCCGGCAGAAGTTAGGAACGCGTTCAATTTTGAAATGCGTAGCCTACACCGCATTTCAAAATTGAACGCGAGACTGTATGTGACTGAAAACCTATCAAAAAGAACAAGATCATGGAAGTTAAAATCTGATTGGATCTGAGAGATATGGAATAGTTTATGAAAAAGTACACAATCACTTTACACCCCCTTAGGGGTCAATTTTCAGAAAATCTTGAAAACACTTTCTTGGTATTCATATAGAGAATACATAGAATAAAATTAAATTCATTATTTGGGACGAGGTAGTAGATATGTCGAAAATCGTGGTAATATATGCATTCTATTTTCACAGATAATTTTTTTTGCCCCCCTTCTGAACGCCAATAGGTATTCGTTTTTTTTATTCAAAATTATTTTTCTAGTTGATTTAGAGAAACACACGAGTTTCAAAATTGTAGCTTAAGCCGTTCTATATATAGGAAAAACACCTCCCACTTGTACCACACTACCCTTAGGGGTCGAATTTCAAAAAACCTTGAAAACACTTTCTAGGTATTTATACGAAGAATCCGTAGAATAAAAATGAATTCAATATTTGGAAAGACCTAGTAGATATGACGAAAATCCTGAAAATATATGCATTTTATATATATTATATTTACAAATATTTTTTTTTGCCCCCCCCCCCTTCTGAACGCCAATGAATATTCAATTTTTTTTTTATCACAATTACTTTTCTAGTTGATTTACATATACACACCGAGTTTCAAAATTGTAGCTTAAGCCGTTCCATATATAGGAAAAACACCCCCACTTGTACCGCACTACCCTTAGGGGTCGAATTTCAAAAAATCTTGAAAACACATTCTAGGTATTCATACGAAAAATTCGTAGAATAAAAATGAATTCAATATATGGAAAGACCTAGTAGATATGACGAAAATCGTGAAAATATATGCATTTTACATCTATTATATTTACAAATAATTTTTTTTTCGCCCTCCTTTCTGAACGCCAATGAATAATCAATTTTTTTTTATCATAATTAGTTTTCTAGTTGATTTACATATACACACCGAGTTTCAACTTTCTAGCATGAACCGTTTAATAGTTAAGAAAAACACCCCCTACCCCCGTAGCATACTACGCCAAAAAAAAATTATATTTTTCCAACGTTCCGCTACTATAGCTCTATCTAAATACCAAGTTTAAGGCTTATATCATTACAGGTTCTCAAGATATAAGCATCGGAACTTTTTCCTTTTCACCCTCCCCCACCCTCCCCCTCTACACCCTTAACCACAAAACTTTTTTCCCTACTAGGGTTTAATTAGCGCTACTTCTGGTAAAAATTCTAAGCATCTATCTTAAACTGTTCTTGAGATATGAAATGTGTTTGATTTGAAAAATTCTCATCCCCTCCACTTCTATGCTCGACCTCCCACTTAAAAAATTTTACTTTGATCAATCTTTATTTGTCGACCTTTATACCCAAACCAAATTTTATTTTTCTAGAGCAATTGGTTCATGATATATCGTAATCTTAAGTTTTTCACCCCCCCCCCACCCCCATACACAACTTCCCCCACCCAAAATTTTTCTTGATTCTGTTCTCCTAGTATAAGTACAAATATTTTTCAAGTTTGAATAGTGTGCCGTTAACGGTTTAGGAGATATGGATTTTAGAATGTGTCTATCTCGCCTTTTTCGGAATTCGGAGGCATTACATTTCCCCCCACTCCCACACCCCTTGATCAATATTGACAATTTTTCTGCAAATGGGTCTACTATCAGAGTTCTATAGAAATTCCAAGTTTCAGCTTCCTAACATTAGGGGTTACTGAGATCTGGAAACCAAAATTTTCGGTGTAAAACACTTCCCCCTCACACCCCACCCCTAAAAATTTGGTCACTTCACTTTCATTCCTTAGATATGACATTAATCTCTACTCATGATGCATAAAAGAAATTCACTATAGTCACTCTTTACTTGAGCGCGTTATCAAATTTACATAATACGCTACCGAGTAAAAACCTGACCTTCGCAATATACATACATAAAAAACCGAAACATCTGCTGTGCATTATATCAGCCTCTAAAAACTCAAAATGATCAAAGAAAGCAAAACTTGTTTTAATTCCATCCATTGTCTTAAATTTTCCCAGGCAATCAAATAGCGCACAATATCAGCGATGACCCACTCATAAGAGAAACCTGTAATAATTCCACTTGACTTGAACTTGACTCGAAATCAAATTTACATAATCACAACTGAGTAAAAACCTGACCTTCTCAATATACATACATAAAAAACCGAAACATCTGCTGTGCATTATATCAACCTTTAAAACCTCGAAAAGACCAAAGACTGTAAAACTTGTTTTTAATTCCCACATAATTCAAAATTTTCCCAGGGTACCAGATATCTTTTAATATCCACGAAGATCTGAGCATAAGAGAAACCTGTAATAATTCCACTTGACTTGGACTTGACTCGACATCAAATTTACATAAACTCAACCGATCTAGAATACCCATCCAAGCCAATTAGCCCCGCAGAAAATCAAAAAAACTGAACTAGAATATCTTTCCAAACCAATCAGCACCCAGAAATGCCAAAACATGGCCTACAATACCTCTCCAAGCCAATCAGCACCGCAGAAAAGCCATCATGGCCGTCCACAGCCAACCCCCCCCCCCCAAAAAATAACCATGGCCGCCACAGCCAGCCCACCGTTCACAACCCCGACACTTATTCCGGTTTTTATATGCATTTTTGCCCCGACACTTTCAGCTTTTCAGACCCCCTACACTTTCAGATAGCCTGTCCCTATCGCACATGCCAAGAAAAGATACAAAAGTGTAGTACTTACTACTAGGCGAAATCTCTTCTAACACTAAAAAACCTCCCAGTTGGCGTACGCCCCCAACACTTTTCAGGCCATGCTTTCAAGACGATACTTTCAGCGACTTTCCTACACTTTCAGCGACTTTCCTACACTTTCAGTGTTTTAGTCCTACACTTTCACCCTCAAGTTCATAACTTTCCCCCACAGCCTACAGCCTTCGGCCTTAAAACTTGTAGCTTTCCCCCCTTAGCTTTCCCCCTTTAGCTTTCCCCCCTTAGCTTTCCCCCTTTAGCATCCCCCAAAAAGCCTTTCAGACCCCCTACACTTTCAGATATCCTGGCCCTATCGCACATGCCAAGAAAAGACACAAAAGTGTCGTACTTACTACTTTCTCGCAATAAAAGGCTAAGAGAAACAAATAATATCGAAATCTCGAATCGGGTGCGCGATAGTGCGGAAGTGAACTAAAAGAATTGTCGTACATAGTCAAGAAAAGGCGGAAATGTAACGAGTTAACGTTTTGGTGATAAGACTTCGCGCATAATACACAAGATATTAAATAAAATAATAACGAATTCGCGAATTGTGTGCGCGTATGAACGGTCCATCGTTGGTTGACCCATAGTTTCGAAGCGCAAACCAAAGGAGAAATTTGAAATCCGGCAATAGATTGTGGCGGTGAATTGGAGGCGAGCACGAGCGGAACGAGGCGACGAAAATTCGGAAATCACCAGTGGTACCCTAAGTTTAAGATAGCGATCATTATCATTTAAATCTATACGAGATTTTTTTTAACTTGCTAGAGTCATATTTATTAACTTTCTTTAATTTTTATTAAGGGGGCAGGCCACAGTAGCGGGCCTTTTTTACGGGTCATTTTGTGATAGGGTTATTGGAGAAACTATAAAGCATATCGAAATTTGGTAAAAGGCACTTTATTATAAAGTCTTGAAGAATGTTTTTGCATATAACTGAAAGTCCATATAAACAAAATGGCGGATTCCTAGCCAAGGGTGTCCATAGAACTTCTTCCAGGGGGGGGGGGGGGCAATGCAAAAAGTTTATAAAATAACCACCCACTCCATTAAGAATCTGAACTTATGGTTGAAATTTGAACGTAAGTTCGTTAGCGGGTACAATCGTTCTACTCCTTCGGGTCCGTACAAAGGCCTTAAAACATGCGTTCAAGAATACTAGCCGATAACTTCGGAACGCTTAAATCGCTCAAATCCCAGTCGTAAAGGTGCTTGAACATGAGCAATTCCAAAATTAGTGGAGCGATTAATGAATGGCGGCAATATTTCGACAATGTGGATATGTTTTCATAGATTGCTGATATTTCTCGCCCTATACTCGTAGTTTCTGTATTTCCAAGAAAAATTTATCTCTTCCACTTCCATGCTTCATCACCTCCTTAAAAAAATTTACTTTATTTGTCAAACTTTATACAGAAACCGAATTTTATTTGAAATTGCAATTGGTTCGTGAAATATTGTTATCAAAAGTTGTTCACCCCCACCTCTGGAGGTGTTTTACTTTATTATTTTAATAATTAAGTATTGTGATTGATTTTTTAAAAAAAAAAATTTGCTACCCTCAAAATTTTTATTTTCACGTTTCATAACTAGTAGACGCGAAAAAAGCAATAAAAATTTTCAGTCCGTCTGTCCGCCGTACGGCGTCCGCCGTACGCAAGATCGTTTGGAGGCTCGTAGCTGCCAAACGCTTTGAGATATTAAATTGAAATTTTTTTAACGAATAGATGGGGTAGGCGCCTTGAAGTGACCAAATTTTTAGGGGTGGGGGTGTGAGGGGGAAGGAGGGGGAAGTGTTTTAGACCGAAAATTTTGGTTTCCAGATCTCAGTAACCCTTTATGTTAGGAAGCTGAAACTTGGAATTTCTATAGAGCTCTGATAGTAGACCCATTTGCAGAAAAATTGTCAATATTGATCAAGGGGTGTGGGAGTGGGGGGAAATGTAATGCGTCCGAAACCCAAAAAAGGTGAGATAGACACATTCTAAAATCCATATCTCCTAAACCGTTAATGGCACACCATTCAAACTTAAAACATATTTGTAGTTATACTAGGAGAACAGAATGAAGAAAAATTTTGGGTGGGGGAAGTTGTGTATGGGGGTGGGGGGTGAAAAACTTAAGATTACGATATCTCATGAACCAATTGCTCTAGAAAAATAAAATTTGGTTTGGGTATAAAGTTTGACAAAAAAAGATTGATCAAAGTAAAATTTTTTAAGTGGGAGGTGGAGCATAGAAGTGGAGGGGATGAGAATTTTTCAAATCAAACACATTTCATATCTCAAGAACAGTTTAAGATAGATGCTTAGAATTTTTATCCGAAGTAGCGCTAATTAAACCCTAGTAGAGAAAAAAGTTTTGGATTTGTGGGTGAAGAGGGGGAGGGTGGGGGAGGGTGAAAAGGAAAAAGTTCCGATGCTTATATCTTGAGAACCTGTAATGATATAAGCCTTAAACTTGGTATTTAGATAGAGCTATAGTAGCGGAATGTTGGAAGAATAAAATTTTTTTTAGGGGTAGTATGCTACGGGGGTAGGGGGTGTTTTTCCTAACTATTAAACGGTTTATGCTAGAAAGTTGAAACTCGGTGTGTATATGTAAATCAACTAGAAAAATAATTGTGATAAAAAAAAATTTGAATATTCATTGGCGTTTAGAAAGGGGGCCAAAAAAAATTATTTGTAAATAAAATAGATATAAAATTCATATATTTTCACGATTTTCGTCATATCTACTAGGTCTTTCCAAATATTGAATTCATTTTTATTCTACGGATTCTTCGTATGAATACCTAGAAAGTGTTTTCAAGGTTTTTTGAAATTCGACCCCTAAGGGTAGTGTGGTACAAGTGGGGGTGTTTTTCCTATATATGGAACGGGTTAAGCTACAATGTCAACTAGAAAGGTAATTGTGATAAAAAAAAATTTGAATATTCATTGGCGTTTAGAAGGGGGGGGGGCAAAAAAAAATATTTGTAAATATAATAAATATAAAATGCAAATATTTTCACGATTTTCCTCATATCTACTAGGTCTTTCCAAATATTGAATTCATTTTTATTCTACGGATTCTTTGTATGAATACCTAGAAAGCGTTTTCAAGGTTTTTTGAAATTCGACCCCTAAGGGTAGTGTGGTACAAGTGGTAGGTGTTTTTCCTATATATAGAACGGCTTAAGCTACAATGTTGAAACTCGGTGTGTATATCTAAATCAACTAAAAAAATAATTTTGAATAAAAAAAACGAATATCTATTGGCGTTCAGAAGGGGGGCAAAAAAAATTATTTGTGAAAATAGAATGCATATTTTCCCACGATTTTCGACATATCTACTACCTCGTCCCAAATAATGAATTTAATTTTATTCTATGTATTCTCCATATGAATACCAAGACAGTGTTTTCAAGATTTTCTGAGAATTGACCCCTAAGGGGGTGTAAAGTGATTGTGTACTTTTTCATAAACTATTCCATATCTCTCAGATCCAATCAGATTTTCACTTCCATGATCTTGTTCTTTTTGATAGGTTTTCAGTCACATAGTAGCCTACACCGCATTTCAGAATTGAACGCGTTCCTTACTTCTGCCGGAAAAATAATAAAGTTACGCCCAGATTGTTGGGAGATTTTTTCCTAACTATATAGAATGGCTTCTGCTACAAAGTTGAAATTCGGTATGTATATATAAATCAACCAGAAAAGTAGTTAATTTAGATAAAAAAATTCTTAAATATTCATTAGTGTTTGGAAGAAGGTCGAAAAACATTATAAGGGAAAATGAAATGCACATATTTTCACGATTTTCGTCATATCTATTAGGTCTTCCCAAATATTGAATTCATTTTTATACTCTAGATGAACATATAGAGTATTATACGTTTAATCCAGCCCGAAAAGTTTGTAACGCATAGAACCGAGCCTCGGACGAAAAAAAGTTATATATTATTTTGTGATTATTTTTGGCCAAAACCCCCAAATCCGTTTGCTGTCCGTCCGTCCGCCCGTCCGTCCGTCCGTCCGTCCGTCCGTCCGTCCGTCCGTTAGCACGATAACTCAAGAACGCGTTGACCTAGGAAGTTGAAATTTTGTCACAGCTTGTAAAATGGAAAAAGTAAGGCTAAGTTCGTTAATGGGCGATATCCTTCCACTCCTTCGGGTACCTCCCATACAAGAGTCCTTGAAACACGTTTTCACAAATATTGCTCGAATGCTTCAAGTTAGGAACTTGAAATTTTGCATACGGATGGTTTAAAATGTTTGAATTGAATGTTCCAAATATGATGCAAATCGAATGAGTCCTTCGTGTAGCAGCCTAGAAAAGTCCTTCAAAAACGTATGCTTTTTACTGAATTCACTATAACTCCAGAACGAGTTAGAGCAGGAATTTAAAATTTTACAGGAATTAGTTTTATACCAAAACCAAGACGGAGTTCATTAATTAGCGCCATCGGTTGACTCCTTCGGGTAGCTGTCATACAAAAGTCCTTAATAAACATATTCACCAATATTGCACGATAAGTTTAGAAAGCTTTCATTTACGACTTTGAAATTTTACAAACATTAATTTTATAATAGTCGCAGCTGAAACTATTAATATGAAAAATATCCCATAAGTCCTTCATGTAGTTGCCATACAAAAATTCTGTAAAATGTCCTAACTTACTTTATGGAACTCACTATAAATCAAAAAATCGACCACTACACAAAAGTTACTACCTGTAAGTAAAAGGTCATGTAATAATTGCTTGTGCACTCCTCATTCTTTTGATATATTTCCAACTAAAATATAAATCGGAGTTCAGTATTTCATCTAGAGTATCATACGATTGGCTTGCAGCCGATCGTGACTGCGTTATGTTTATTCTACGGTTTTTTCATATACCATACATACTCGTAAATATATAGAAAGTGTTTTCATGATTTTCTTAAATTACTTTTTCATGAACTTTGCCATGTCCCTCAGCTCTGATATGATATCGAACATATCTCCACTTTAATGGGGTTGCGTAATAATCGCCTAAAACTGTCATACAGGGTTATGGTGACGACCTTGCCATCCTTGTTAGAGGTAAGTTTGAAGAGACGGTGACAGATCTAGTTCAGAACACCCTTAACCAGGTAGCAACCTGGTGCACTAAAGCAGAATTGGGTATCAAAGAAAAGCACAATTGTTGCATTCACCAAAAGGAGGTGTAAGGACAAACTATCTAAGCCTACTCTTTTTGGAGAATCCATAGAGTATGCCGGAGAGGTAAAATTCCTGGGAATCATCCTAGATGAAAAGCTCACTTGGAATGCTCATTTGGACAAAGTTCTTGAAAGGGCCAGGATCTCTCTCTGGACCTGCAGGAGCCTTCTCGGCAAAAACTGGGGACTGAGTCCAAAACTCACCTACTGGATGTATACCGTCGTTGCTAGGCCTATTATAACTTACGCCGCATCCGTCTGGTGGAAGAAAGCAAAGCAGAAAACTGCTCAGCTTAAGCTGACTAAACTACAGAGACTAGCATGCCTGGGTGTTACTGGGGCGATGCGCACCACTCCCACAGCTGCCTTAGAGGTGCTTCTCAACTTAGCACCTCTACACTTAGAAATACAAAAAGAAGCTAGGTTCACCACATACAAACTTTTGAGCTCGGAGGACGAGTCAGAGCGCAAAATAGCTTGCCCAACTCTTTCCGCAGAACTTAACAAGAACCCCATACTAGCGATACCTCTTTCTGATTCAATGGTACCGAAATTTAATTTCACAAGGCCATTCAAAATTATCCTACCTGGAAGGGAGGATTGGGCCACAAACAAACCCACTCCTAAACCAGGATTCATAATCTGGTACACAGATGGATCTAAAACAGATCAAGGTGTAGGAGCAGGTGTTTATGGTGTGCGCCCAAATGTTAATTTCTATTGTAGCATGCACACAACATCCACTGTTTTTCAGGCGGAGACTCATGCTATTGAACTATGCATTAGAGAAAATATCAGACGGGGCTACAAAAACCAATAAATATATATTCTCTCAGACAGCAAGGCTGCAATAATGGCACTCCAGTCCGATCCAATACACTCCAAACTTGTTTGGAATTGCCTTCAATGCCTAACTAAACTCGGAAATAAGAACAGAGTTACTCTCATTTGGATTCCGGGTCACAGCGGCTATGAAGGTAACGAAATGGCCGACTCAATGGCTAGAAAAGGTTCAGAAGCCGACTTCATGGGACCGTACCCATTTTGCGGGATACCTTTAAGCACAGCTAGAATGAACATCCGAATGTGGCAAAAATCGCAAAGTGCCATTTACTGGGACTTGGCACCGTGCAATAGGCACTTAAAGCTCTTTATGCCAAAGCATTCGGAAAAAGAACTTCTGACTATCTAAAACTAAGCAGATATCAGACCCCAACCCTAGTGGGAGCTCTGACTGGGCATTGTCACATGAGGAAGCATCTCAATAAGATTGGTCTCTCTGAGACCAAAATCTGCAGAATATGCAATGACGAAGACGAAACACCGGAGCATATCCTCTGTGAATGTGAGGGCTTAGCTCACAAAAGACTTCGTCACTTCGGTCAGGGTTTCATGCAACCATCGGAATTCCTGTCCATTCCTCTTCGCAAAATACTAAGCTTCATTGAAAGCGCAGGGATTGAAGAGGAATCATAACCAATCCGGGGGACATCATAATAAGCCCAACTGTGGCTTCAGTGACAGAGGTTAACCACACCGACCCCTATCTCCAATCTATCTATCTATCATAGTTTTTAAGTTTTTGCTTTTTTTAACCCTAAGAGGGTATAAGGGTTGACCACGTTTTCACGAATTCCGTAATTTCTTTTAGAAGTGGTTTGGATTGGTTTTTACTTTCTCATGCTGTCTTTATATTTATCTATTAACTATTTTGAGGACTTTTGGATATTCTACCCCCAAGTGGGTGTAAGTAGGTTGCATATATTTTCACAGATTCTTACAGATTGCTTAAACCTGATGATATATCAGATTTCAGATTTTTTTTAATTTGGCTATTTCGTTTAATAAAGTTCTGTGTGAATTTAACTACATCGACAGCACTTAGCAAAAAAAGGGTCATCTGAAGCAGGGATCATATTGTTTTCTTATTATGGGTCATTCCATCAAGAATCGCCAAAGTTGTGACCTTATCATTTCTGATTCTTTTGAAAAATTTTGTAATTGAAGAACAAGTGAAAAAAGAATTGAAATTCAAGGATTTGTTTCTATCTCCCTACTTTATTATTCAAGGATAAAAATTACCAGAGATATGAATTTTCAAAGAGGATTCGGATATCGTTTTGGAGAAATTTTTAACATACTGTAACTAACAAAAAATAATGAGATAGAAACAAAAAATTGAAATCATATTTTTTTTTCACTAGTTCTTCGAGTACACAAAATTTCAAAAGAATCGATGGTCACACTTTTGGTGATTCTTGATTAAATTACCCTTTTTCTATGAAACTAATTGAGAATGACTATAATGCTCTTCGATTTTTTAAACCATTGAGATTCCAAGTGAATTATTTTGATATGTTTTGAAAAACAATATAATCCATAAAATATAAAAAAATTAAAAAAAAAGTATTGTGAGATAGGTATTTAAGGATAAATGACAAAATCGCTATCATTAAAAAAAAATTTTAAGGATAGTTTTGCGACAACCTCACCCTTTAAAATAAGCCCTATTTTATTATTCCAGGATAGAAATTACCAGAGATATGAATTTTCAAAGAGGACTCGGATACCATCTTCGCAAAAACTAACAAAAAAATTAGATAGAATAAAAAAATCTGCCAACAGTCTGGGCGCAACTGTATTATTTTTCCGGCAGAAGTTCAGAACGCGTTCAAATCGGGGATGCGGTGTATGTTACTATGTGACTGAAAACCTAACAAAAAGTTCGGGAAGCGGTTAGAAAAGGGTGTAACATATGAATTATATAATTGGGTCATATTCCGGGATGCGGTCTAGAGGTTGAAAAAAACAAAACTTAAAAATAGGTGATTATTAAACAAACCTGGGGAAGTAAGAAGATATTCGATATCTGATCAGACCTGAGAAACATGGTGGAATTCATGAAAAAGTATACAACCAGTTTACACCCTCTTAGGGGTCGAATTTCAAAAAATCTTGAAAACACTTTCTAGGTATTCACATGAAGAATCCGTAGAAAAAAAATGAACTCAATATTTCGAAAGACCTAGTAGATATGACGAAAATCGTGAAAATATATGCATTTTATACTAACCGATATTTTTTTTTGCCCCCCCTTCTGAACGCCAATGAATATTCGAATTTTTTTTTATCAGAATTACTTTTCTAGTTAATTTACATATACGTACCGAGTTTCAACTTCTTAGCATAAGCCGTTCTAAAATTAGGAAAAACACCCCCACCACCGTACCATACTACCCCTAAAAAAAAATTTATTTTTCCACCATGCCACTACTATAGCTCTATCTAAATACCAAGTTTCAGCTTCCTATTATTATAGATTCTTAAGATATAAGTATCGGAACTTTTCCCCACCCTCACCCTCTACACCCACACCCCAAACTTTTTTTCCCTACTAGGGTTCTATTAGGCCTACTTCTGGTAAAAATTTGAAGCAACCATCTCACACTGTTATTGAGATATGAAACGTGTTATTTTTGAAAAATTCTTATCCCCTCCACTTACGTACTCCCCCGCCCCCTTCAAAGATTTTACTTTGAGCAATCTTTATTTATCAAGCTTTGTATCCAAACCGAATTTTGTTTTTCTGGTGCCACTGGTTTGGGAGATATTGTAATGTTAAGTATTTCAACCCCCACCCCCGTACGTCACTACCCCCACCCAAAAATTTTGTTTCAATCTACTCTCCTAGTATAACTACAGATATTTGTTAAGTTTTAATTGCTTGCTATTAACGGTTTAGGAGATATGGATTTTAGAATGTGTCGATCTCGACTTTTTTGCGTTTCGGACGCATTGCTTCCCCCTCCACTCCCACACCCCTTCACCCATATCTGTTTTTTTTTTTTGCAAATGGGTCCATTATCAAAGCTCTATAGTAATTTTAAGTTTCAGCCTCCTAACACAAGCGGTTCCTGAGATCTAGAAACCTAAATTTTTCGTCTAAAACGCTTACCCCGCCTTCCCCCTTACACCTCCTCCCCTGAAAATAATGTCAATTCAAGGGGTCTACCAAGTCTATTCTTAGAAAAAATTTAATTTAATAGCTCCACTGGTTTGAGAGCTACGAGCCTTCAAAGATTTTGGGGCGGTCGACGTACGGCGTACGGGGTACGGCGTACGGCGTACGGGGTACGGCGTACGGGGTACGGCGTACAGACGGAGTGAACATTTTTATTGCTTTTTTCGCGTCTACTAGTCATGAAACGTGGACAAAAAAATTTTGAGGGCAGCAAATTTTTTTTTTAAAAATCGATAACAATACTGTATTATAAATAATACAGTAAAATTGAATTTCAATTCTATTTTTAGAGTACAAAAACGTTACCAAAAAGTTACCAAAAATCTTGTAAAACACACGCTTGGTCGTTCGAATTGGAAATAAACTGCAGTGTGATGAGTTGTGGTGCCTGATCTGATTCTTCTTCAGTACGCGGTGTTGGTCAATTCCGGAAAAGGGCTAATTATCTAGGTCTAAAGCTTGATTTGATATTCATTTTAGTGTCATTACTATGAACTAAAGTCGAGGCATGAAAGATGTGTACAATAATTGTACAGTGAATCAATGGTAAAAGTAGATGCAACATAGTTTGGTAGGTATATAAAGTATGATTTTTCTCAACTTTTAGCGATGGTCAAATCCAGGGGGGGCGAGTGCCCCTTCTGGCCCTCCCTGTGAATTCAGGGGGGGGGGGGCAAGTGCCCCTTCTTGCCCCCCTGTGGGCGCCCATGTTCCTAGCTGTTTCCAATGGACACCTTTTTTTTTAGTGCTCCACGGCCGGTCGTTTTTCTCGTGCAATTTCCAAGAAAAATGGTGGGTCAATGAAATTTTCGATAAATCATAATAAAAGCTAGAGAAGCACGTAGGGTTTTTTTTAAAATTTTTTTTTGTTAAAATGGTGAACTTTTGAAAAAAAAAAACTAAAAAAAAACGAGAAAAATCGCTAGAAAATTGCTTATAACTTTTAAAATATGCAATACATCGCAAAAATCCTTCGTACTTCCCTGGAAAAAACAGTTATCAATAGCCTGTTAAAACCGAAAGTCCAAAAGTTCAAAATTGTTTAAATAAAACGGGTAGCCAGCTCAAAAAACCTTGTTTCGAGAAAAACGCGTTTAAAGTTTTTAGATTGTAGGTGTTTTGGCCGATTTTCATGCCCCAAGTCTGAATTTCAGGTACTTACAGGTTACGTACGTACCTGTAACTTTAGCACAACATTTTTGGGACCCTAAAGAGACTTTTGAGAGAAAAAAAAAATTTCGATATTCCGAAGCCGCTACTGTGGCCTGCTCCCTTAAGGCATTAAATATTCTTCAAAATATCTAGTTCAAGTCATTGTTCTCATTTGTGAAGATTTTTGGCACGTTCTCCATTTTCAGGGTCTAAACGCGATCCGGTTTTTCTTTTGTCCGCGCGAAAATTCTGGAAAGTCAATTCGGGTTTGACATTCTACCGGTACTCACGGCTGTTCTGGTAGGACGAGAACGACGACGTAAATTCAGTCGTGTGGCGCCCACCCCGTCTCGACGGGTTAGTCGGCACGTCGTCGTTCGCCCCTTAGGCGGAAAGGGGTTCCGGTAATTGAAGCGTGAAATCCTTTATCACATATAAAGATAAAGTATGTACTTTACAATTGGTAAAACAAATGTAAGAAGTATTGACTCCTCCTTGACATAAATGCAAGGCGCTTTAGATGCGCTCTAAAAGATGTTGGAGAAATGCAAGACTAATTTATATATTCCCGTTTTTATTGTATTATTTATAATACAGTATTGTTATCGATTTTTAAAAAAAAAAAATTTGCTGCCCTCAAAATTTTTTTTTCCACGTTTCATGACTAGTAGACGCGAAAAAAGCAATAAAAATTTTCACTCCGTCTGTACGCCGTACGCCGTACGCCGTACTCCGTACGTCGACCGCCCCAAAATCTTTGAAGGCTCGTAGCTCTCAAACCAGTGGAGCTATTAAGTTAAAATTTTTTCTAAGAATAGACTTGGTAGACCCCTTGAATTGACATTATTTTCAGGGGAGGAGGTGTAAGGGGAAAGGCGGGGTAAGCGTTTTAGACGAAAAATTTAGGTTTCTAGATCTCAGGAACCGCTTGTGTTAGAAGGCTGAAACTTTGAATTTCTATAGAGCTTTGATAATGGACCCATTTGCAAAAAAAAACAGATATGGGTGAAGGGGTGTGGGAGTGGAGGGGGAAATAATGCGTCCGAAACGCAAAAATGCCGAGATCGACAAATTCTAAAATCCATATCTCCTAAACCATTAATAGCAAGCAATTAAAACTTAACAGATATCTGTAGTTATACTAGGAGAGTAGATTGAAACAAAATTTTTGGGTGGGGGTAGTGGCGTACGGGGGGGGGGGGGTGAAAAACTTTAGATTACGATATCTCACAAACCAATGGTACCAGAAAAACAAAATTTGGTTTGAGTATAAAGCTTGATAAATAAAGATTGCTCAAAGTAAAATCTTTGAAGGGGGTGGAGGAGCACGGAAGTGGGAGGGACTAGAATTTTTCAAAAATAACACGATTCATGTCTCAATAACAGTGTAAGATGGATGTTTCAAATTTTTACCAGAAGTAGGCCTAATAGAACCCTAGTAGAAAAAAGTTTGGGGGTGTGGGTGTCAAGGGTGAGGGTGGGGAAGGGTGAGAAAGAAAAAGCTCCGATGCTTATATCTTAAGAATCTATAATGATAGGAAGCTGAAACTTGGTATTTAGATAAAGCTATAGTAGTGGCATGGTGGAAAAATAAATTTTTTTTTAGGGGTAGTATGGTACGGTGGTGGGGGGTGTTTTCCCTAACTTCAGAACGGCTTATGCTATTAAGTTGAAACTCGGAACGTATATGTAAATTAACTAGAAAAGTAATTCTGATAAAAAAAAATTCGAATATTCATTGGCGTTCAGAAGGGGGGGCAAAAAAAAATATCGGTTAATATAAAATGCATATATTTTCACGATTTTCGTCATATCTACTATGTCTTTCGAAATATTGAATTCATTTTTATTCTACGGATTCTTCATATGAATACCTAGAATGCGTTTTCAAGATTTTTTGAAATTCGACCCCTAAGAGGGTGTAAACTGGTTGTATACTTTTTCATGAATTCCACCATGTTTCTCAGGTCTGATCAGATATCGAATATCTTCTTACTTCCCCAGGTTTGTTTAATAATCACCTATTTTTAAGTTTTGTTTTTTCAACCTTTAGACCGCATCCCGGAATATGACCCAATTATTTAATTCATATGTTACACCCTTTTCTAACCGCTTCCCGAACTTTTTGTTAGGTTTTCAGTCACATAGTAACATACACCGCATCCCCGAATTGAACGCGTTCTGAACTTCTGCCGGAAAAATAATACAGTTGCGCCCAGACTGTTGGCAGATTTTTTATTTTTCTACTGGAAAAAATAAGTAGCAAGTTATATTACTCTTTCATATAAATGCAAAGTGATTTGAAAGCATTCTGAAATGCTAAATTTATATTGTTCACAAGCTGAACATAGGGTATAGTGCGATCAAAACAATGCCAATCAAGCGGTAAGGTCGGTGCACCTGTTGACCGACATAATTTCATTGTTTTGATAGCATTATATCGCACATGTAATTACTATGCACTTTTGCATTTCTTTCCGCACGAAATAAGTTGGTATCTATTCAAAGTAAACAATTTTGATATGCCATCATTCAACTTATTTCACATACGTAGCATTAATTTTTTACTAAGCAAATATTGTATGGGTCAATTTGTTATAATATGTTATTATAGGTTGTAAGAATTTTTTTATTATAAATAGCACTTAAGATATTGAAATATACTTCACTTCATTTCCACAAATCGAAGGTATTTCTTTTTGCAATCCAAGTCTCCTTCAACCCAATCTACCTTACCTCTATATCATCGGCTGGTGTGGCCGGTCATTATAGAATCCTCCCAACCTCAATTTATATCATCGGCTGGTGTGGCCGATCATTATAAATTCATTGATCCTTAGCTATATCATCGGCTGGTGTGGCCGGTCGATATAGAATATACCCGCTCCACTCAATCGAAGACTGGAGCTACTGATCGGCAACTAATACGCATCGACACAGCTGGTGTGGCTGGGTTGATACTACCCTGTTGTCGTGACATTGGTCCGTCGAGCCGGATATATCCTGGAAATTAGTCCTTCGATATATTTGCCATTTATTCGTTCAATGAATCCAGTCGAAAGGTTCTGCGAATAAACTTAACTGAAACGCGTTCACAGCAGCGCTAGACATCGTTACGTCGATACATCAGCGAATCTTTTCCTTCAACGAATCCGCACGCAAGGTTCTACGAATTGGTTACTGAGACGCGTTCACAGCGGTGTCTAAACAACAATACGTCGACACATCAGCGATCCTTTTGCTTCAACGAACTCAAACGCTAAGTTCTACGATCAATTGTCAATTGCTGAGATACATCATATGACCCTTCCAAACGTAATGGATTCAGAGGTCGACAAGTTGATTGAGGAACAGCAGAAGATTGCTGAATCCTTAAAGAACTTAGGAGTTAATTACCGTAAGGACGGTAGCTCCAGAAAAACAGAGGAGTACTACTCTAAAAAACTAAGAGACCTAGATTGTCCCTGGGTATCATTTCTCAAAAATAACGATGAAATCGTCAATCGAGTACCAGAAGATCATCCATATATCACAAACAAGATATTGGAAGAAGTAGAACTTCTGTACGGTCAAACGAAGACCATTTACAAGACTGGACAATTAGCCATCATGAAGATTCCAGAGCTTGTTGCCAGAAACCAAATAGCACGCGCTGTAACAACTACATCGATCGGATTGCCTGCTACCACATCCTGGGCGTGGCCATCCACTTACACAACAACAACAACATCGGGGAATTTCAAGATACCTGAAACGACATGGTATGCTCCTACGAATACGGATGGGTCAATATCTCATGGCTCATTCAGCAATCCGGTAAATTACATTGCCAACAATCTCCCAAGACTACCGCGTTTAGAAATTCCAAAGTTCAATGGGGACTACAGGAATTGGAAGTGCTTTTTTGACATGTTTATAAACATCATACATGTCAACCCTACGATCGGTAGCATCCAGAAGATGCAATATCTCCTCAGTTACCTAGATGGAGACGCACGGGACGCGATCGCTCATCTTACACTCGATGGGTCCAATTATGCAGCTGCATTGACGATTTTACAAGAACGATTTTGCAATAACCGAAAAATGGTTACCACGTACATCGATGCACTACTCGATGTAGAAAAAGTTGGTCATCGAAGCCAAACGTGGTTGATAAAACTTTATGACACCCTAATAAATTGTTTGGCGGCGCTGAAGAATCTGAAGTATAACACCGACGAGTGGGATCCGCTTGTTGTACGAATCGCTATGAGGAAACTAGACAGTGAAAGTGCACGTTTGTTTGAAGAGGGAATTGAAAACATTAAGGAGATGCTAACTTTAGCCGAACTCTATAAATTCCTGTTAAAACGACATCAGACGTTAACTTCCAAGGGCGCCCATAGAACTTCTTCCAGGGGGGGGGGGGGCAAGCCAAAAATTTTATTAAATAACGCCCCACTCCATTTAGAATCTGAACTTATGGTTGAAATTTTTAAATTAAGTTCGTTAACGGGCATAATCGTTCTACTCCTTCAGGTCCAAACAGAGGCCTTAAAACATGCGTTCAAGAATATGATAACTTCGGAACGCTTAAATCGTTCAAATTCCAGTCATGAAGGTGCTTGTACACGAGCAATTTTTAAAACAATTAATTGTCCGACGAATATTGCCAAAACTAGTGGAGCGATTAATGGAGCAATACAGGGCAATATCATGCTAGTTGCGGCAATATTTCCACAATGTGGCAATGTTTTTATAGATTGCTGATATTTCTCGCCCTATACTCGTAGTTTCTGTATTTGCGAAAAAATGTTATCCCTTCCACTTCCATGCTTCATCACCTCCTTAAAAAATTTTACTTTATTTGTCAAACTTTATACAAAAACTGAATTTTATTTTTAAAGTGCAATTGGTTAGTGAAATATTGTAATCAAAAGTTGTTAACCCCCTCCCCCCCCTCTCTTGAGGTATACTTTTCCAGTAATTCTGCCATATCGCCTAGCCCTGATATGATATCGACTTTTTTCTTCACTTTCATGGGCTTGCGTAATAATCGCATAAAACTAGCTTTAAACACGTTTTCACGAATTCCTTAATTTCTATTAGAAGTGGTAAGAAGTTGAATTGGTTTTTACTTTCTCGTGCTGTCTTTTTATTTATCTATTAACTCTTTTCAGGATTTTTGAATATTACACCCCCAAGTGGGTGTAAGTAGGTTGCATATGTTTTCACAGATTCTTACATATTGCTTAAATCTGATGATATATTAAATTCCTTTTTAATTCCTTTGGTTTCCTATATAAGTGCCAAAAAGTCAATTTCAGTATTTTTAGATATTCAATCCTAAGGGATGTAAGAGGGTTGTATGTTTTTTAAAGCTTCGACGTATTTCTTAATATTGATGAGATATTTGATCGCTTTTCACTTCCACAGACTTTTTATATAATCGCCTACAAACCCATTTCACAATTTTTCGATATTCAAGGTCCTAGGGTTTGCATATGTTTTCACAATTTTTGCCATCCCATAGTTCTGATCAGATATGAAATTCGTTATTTCTATTTTAACTACCTATGAATTTTTATTTTTAAAATAAAATCAATTTTCCAAGAAGAGTCATAATCTCGAAGCAATTGATGATATACTCCGATTTTGATCGCTCCCGAACTTCGACCTGAAAAATAATTAAGTTTCACCCAGACTATTGGCAAATTTTTAAATCGATAACATTACTTTATTGTTAAAATAATAAAGTAAAATATATTTGATATCAGTGGCAGAACAAGGATCTTACTGTTGGGGTGTCAGAATTTTTTTTATTTTTTCTATTTCATTTGATAAAGTTCTGTCTGAATTTAGCTACATAGCTGCCCTTAGCAAAAAAAGGGTCACCTGAAGAAGGGGTTATATTGTTTTCATCTAATTATGGGTTATTCCATTAAGAATCGCCAAAGTTGTGACCTTACCATTTCGGATTCTTTTCAAAATTTTGTACTTGGAGAATAAGTGAAAAAAATAATTGAAATTCAAGGTTTGGTTTCTCATTTTTTAACTAACAAAAACAATAACAATCTTTAAATAAGCCCGACTTTATTATTCAAGGATAAAAATTACCAGAGAACTTTCAAAGAGTATTCGGACATCATTTTTGGGAAATTTTTAACATACTATAACTAACAAAAAAAATGAGATAGAAGCCAAAAAATTGAAATCAAATTTTTTTCACGCTTTCTTCGAGTACACAAAATTTCAAAAGAATCGGCTATGATAAGGTCACACTTTTGGTGATTCTTGATTAAATTACCCTTTTTCAATAAAATAATTGAGAATCACTATAATGCTCTTTAATTTTTTTGACCATTGACATTCCAATTTGATTTTTTGGTGAAAAACAGTATAACCTTCAAAATATAAAAAAAACGTATTTGGAAATATTCAAGGATAAATGAAAAAATCGTTATCATTGAAAAAAAATTTAGTTCTTAAAGTACAAAAACGTTAGAAAAAAGTAACGAAAAATCTTGTAAAACATAGGCTTGGTCGTTCGAAATACACTGCGGTCTGCTATGTTGTGCCAGATTCTTCTTCAGTACGCGGTCTTGGTCAATACCGAAAAAGGGCTAATTATCTAATTCTAAAGCTAGATTTGATATTCATTTTAGTATCATTACTAAGAACTAAAGTCGAGGCATGAAAGATGTGTACAATAATGGTAATGGTAAAATAGTTGCAACAAAGTTTGGTATATAGAATATTTGATTTTTCTCAACTTTAAGTGATGGTCAAACCCAGGGGGGGGGGCAAGTGCCCCTTCTTGCCCCTACCTGTGGGCGCCCATGTTAACTTCGCTTAAAATATCCGAAAATTCAAATGGTTCGAATCGAAACGACATGCAAAAACAGACCAACAAAAAGGGTTCGTTTATGTCAGCAATGAAACGACCCACTAATGAACCAAAGGCTTGCTTCTACTGCAAGGACACGAACCACGTTATCTCTCGCTGTGAAGACTTCAAAAAATTGTCAGTGGATGAAAGACAAAAACACGTTAAATCTAAGCAGCTATGCACAAATTGCATTTCACACGACAAAGCTACGCCATGTAACAGCAAATACAAATGCTATGAATGCAATAAGCCCCATCACACGTTGCTGCACTACGTTAAAGCAGCACCAACACCTGTAGCGGCCAATATAGCGACAAATGGTAGCCCGGCAAAAAGAATTACTCTCGGACACAGTGGCATAGTCCTATTAGCAACAGCAATCGTCAACACTACTTCCAAGTCAGGACAAACGATTCAACTACGAGCACTAATTGATCCAGGCTCCCAGTCTTCCTTCATTACTTCCAACGCTGTCAAGAAAATCGGTGCCAAACAGGAAGATGTTATGGCAAGCGTCACCGGAATCGGATGTATAGAAACCAAAACAATTCGAAAGAAGGTATCAATAACAATTGCTCCGAGATTTCCTTCGAACTTCACTATCCTAGCTGAAGCACTTGTTATGCCAAGGTTAACAGCAGTATTGCCAGAGCAAACGGTAACAATACACAAATCGAATCAGATCTGGTCATTAAAACTAGCAGATCCCAAGTTCAACATATCTGGAGCTATCGATCTTATCCTTGGAGCAGACGTATACGAAGACATAATGGAGGACGGATTAATGAAAGGAAACCCATTATTGTGTCAAAAAATCAAACTAGGATGGCTACTATCTGGTAAGATTATGGAGGCCAACACACAAAGTCAAAAAGTTACATCCATGATCTCCATGACTGACTTTCACAAGAAAATTGAAAGATTCTTTGAAATACAACGATTTTTTAAAAGAATATTTAGAACTTGGACATATGGAGAAAGTCCTGCCTTATATTGGTGATGAACGCAACGTTTACTATCTACCACATCACCCAGTGTTTAAAGAAGAAAGTACGACGACGAAACTAAGAGTCGTATTTGATGCATCCGCTAAAACCATGGGAGGAAGCAGCCTGAATGAACTCTTGCTTACTGGTGCGAAACTACAACAAGACTTATCAAATATCTTACTTCGTTGGAGAAAGTATAAATATGTGTACACCGCGGACATTGAAAAAATGTTTCGACAGATCCTAGAATCAGAAGCCGATCGTGATTATCAGAGAATCCTATGGAGATGCAGTAAGAATAGCTGCATTGAAGAATATCGTTTAAATACGGTGACGTATGGCACAGCTGCTGCAACATTTTTATCCGTAAGATCCCTTCTACAGTTAACTCATGATGAAGAAAATAACCACCCAACCGCAGCAGCGACGCTTCGAAACGATTTTTATGTCGATGACATGATGACTGGTGCCCATACCTTAAACGAAGCAATGCAGTTACAAGCTGATATTCGCAATTTAATGAAGAAAGGAAGTTTCAATCTAAGGAAATGGACTTCCAATACTCCAGAGCTATTGGCAATGATCCCGGAGACAGATAGAGAACAGGGATTGTTGGAAATAGTTGAAGATTCATCCATCAAGACTTTAGGATTGAATTGGAATCCTAAAAATGATGAATTTCAGTTCAAGATTATGAAATTTGATAAATCCAAAAAACCAACGAAAAGGCAATTACTGTCAAATATTGCAACAATATACGATCCACTCCAATGGCTTGCACCAGTAACAGTCAAAGCTAAACTATTGATGCAGAAAATCTGGAAGTCTGGTATAGGTTGGGATGATGTCCCGTCTGATGACATCCAAGTTGATTGGAATAACCTCGAAGCAGAATTACCTCTATTGGAAGAAATCAAAATCCCTTGATGGATAAGTTACCAAGGTGAGCCTAAAATTGAACTCCATGGGTTTTGTGATGCGTCAGAACTAGCATACGCCGCAGCCGTGTACAGCAAAACCACCACTGCATCCGGAACAATACAAGTCCAGCTATTATGTGCCAAAACAAAGGTTACTCCAATCAAGGCTAAGATAACACTTCCAAAGTTAGAACTAAATGGAGCTTTACTCTTGGCGAACCTAATCAAACAAACAATCGATTCCTTAAACATTCCACATGTTGAGACATACGCGTGGTCCGACTCAACTATTGCTCTTGCATGGCTAAAAAAGAATCCAACGACATTGGAGACTTACGTCGCGAACAGAGTGACACAAATACAAAAATCAGATGAAGGTAATTGGAAATGGAATCACGTTCGATCTGAAGAAAATCCAGCCGATTGCGCTTCAAGAGGCATCAGTCCAATGCAGTTAAAAGAACACAACTTGTGGTGGAATGGCCCAAATTGGTTAAGATCTACTACAACTCGCCAAGACAATAACATGAATATAACTTCTTTAATCACGATTCATGACGAAAAGACACTCTTTGAAAGGTATTCAGACCTTTCAAAACTTACGAAAATTGTCGCACTTTGCTTAAGATTTATAAACAACTTCAAAGTCAGAAGCAACCAGAAGAAATTCGGAAGAATTACAACGATAGAACTTGAAGAAGCACACAGCAGAATAATTTTTCTTACTCAACAATCCGAATTTCGTGAAGAAATAAAAGATTTGAAGTCCAAAGGATCTAATAACAGACTTAGAGCACTAAATCCTTTTATAGACAGCTACGGTATTCTACGTGTTGGCGGCAGGCTCCAAAATGCAGACATTTCGGAAGACATGAAACACCCTATGCTACTACCACAACGGCACCACGTCACGTATCTGATCGTTAGAGATGCACACAAAAGGACCATGCATGGAGGACTTCAGCTTGTACGAAATTATCTTCGAATAAGATATTGGATAATCAACGACCAGAAGGTCATTCGCTATGAGATCCATCGCTGCATATCCTGTTGTAAATTTGCCAATAATCAAAACAACCAATTGATGGGAAATTTACCTGCCGTTCGGATAACGCCATCAAACGCATTTACCTACTGTGGCGTTGATTATGCAGGACCATTCAAGACACGTATGTCAAAAGGTCGAGGAGCCACGACATTAAAAGGTTACATCGCACTCTTTGTATGCATGGTGACCAAGGCGATACACCTAGAACTCGTCAGCGACATGACAACTGAAGCATTCTTGGCGGCATTTAAGCGGTTTACGAGTCGAAGAGGACTATGTTTGGAGATCTACAGCGACCACGGAACAAACTTTGTGGGCACAAATAACAAGTTGGACAAGGACATCCAGGAAGCTATAACCAAATCCACCAACGAAATTGCAAGAATTTCTGCCAAGGATGGCATTACTTGGAAGTTTATACCCGTGGCCAGCCCTCACATGGGTGGATTATGGGAAGCCAGTGTAAAGTCTGCCAAGGGACATCTCAAACGCGTTCTTGACGAGACATCAATGATACCAACATTTGAAGAATTTACAACGATTTTGTGCCAAATAGAAGCTTGCCTCAATTCCAGACCACTCACTCCGATATCCAGTGATCCAAATGACCTCAAAGCTCTAACACCCGGGCATTTACTTATTGGCCGCCCTCTCCTCGCACTTCCGGAGCCAGACAAATCTAACAAAAATTTACACGACCGTTGGAAGACTCTGACAGCAGTACACCAAGAATTTTGGAGACGATGGTCCACAGAGTACCTTCACACTCTACAACGACGTTCAAAATGGACAAAAGCAACCACCAATCCAGCTGTAGGTGAAATAATGTTAATAAGAGAATCTGATACCTCGCCAACGAAGTAGCCACTTGCACGAATCCACAAAGTTCATCCTGGGGAGGACGGGAAGGTTCGAATGGTAACCGTAAGATATCACGGAAACAATTTCAAACAAACGGCCATCACAAATCTCTGTCAACTGCCGATAGAAATTCCGGTAGATAACAGTCCTACGATTCCAAAAATGGTTGAAACGTCGTCACAATTTGCGACTACATCAAGAAATATGGAAAAAACCATCAAGAGGAAGGAACAGGAACCACCAAAGAATCCGACAACAACGAAGAAAAGACGCATTGCTCCCTGTACCTGGGCAAGGAACCTGTTGAGCATAGCAATAATGCTGTTTTCACTTTTAACCGTTGGCGCAACAGATATCTTTAATGAATCAATCGCAGCTAACTTCAAGGTCGTCACACCACACAGTGGATATTATATAGAAAAGATGGGTTTTACTCAAATCCTAAGTGGCAATTTGAGACTAGAAGTAAGCTTCCCCTTGAAAAGCATTCTAGAAGACAAGGAATACATATCAAGGACCTGGAAGCAAGTTGATGACATGTGTAAGAAAACTAGAGAACTATCTGAGCTAACCCATTGCGAAACGCTTCTTCTACACCTTAAGACTAAACACGATCTACTCCTGCATCAAATTTATGAAATTCTCAGAAAAGAATCTTCGACTCCAAGACAACGAAGAGGTGTATCGGGCAATCTGCTAACAAGTGTGTTCGGAGTCAATGATGAAGCATATGAGAACATCGAGACCCTACAGCGAAATCAGCAAAACATCTTGCAAACGACCACCCAACAAGCGATCTTAATCAATAATCGCATAACACACTCCGATCTGATCATAAGCAACAAACTCAAGGAGTTCGGGAGCAAAATAAATCAAGTCATAGATTCGGTAAATCACATGAGCAAATGGTACGTAAAGGTCGATCATAATCAAGTCAGTATTCAAGTGATTTCGACGTATCTAACTGCCGTAGACTACTAACAATGCAGATGAAGTACATCAAACTAACGAAAATGCTCCTCGGACACGGAAACATCCTTGACTTCCTCACCATGGACAATATAAATAAAACATTAGAAAGCTCTTCGAACAAACTAGGCTCACATTTCAGGATCATAAGTACTCCACAAAAGAGAGCCACAATACAAAAGAAGGACGATAAAATAAATGTGTACGGATACTTCCACATCGTTGAAACACTGAAGTATGACTTGATACACATGACAGCGATTCCTCACAAGAAGCAGCAGCATCACTACCTTATCACCGTGATAAAGTTTTCAACGATCGCAGTAAGCTTCAACCATCAACTATACTTTGAACCATCAGAAGAACAACAGAACACCCGTTCAACGCTAGAAGAAAGGTTCAATGCGATTCGTGCTGCCCGAGGCCCAAGCTGAACATAGGGTATAGTGCGATCAAAACAATGCCAATCAAGCGGTAAGGTCGGTGCACCTGTTGACCGACATAATTTCATTGTTTTGATAGCATTATATCGCACATGTAATTACTATGCACTTTTGCATTTCTTTCCGCACGAAATAAGTTGGTATCTATTCAAAGTAAACAATTTTGATATGCCATCATTCAACTTATTTCACATACGTAGCATTAATTTTTTACTAAGCAAATATTGTATGGGTCAATTTGTTATAATATGTTATTATAGGTTGTAAGCATTTTTTTATTATAAATAGCACTTAAGATATTGAAATATACTTCACTTCATTTCCACAAATCGAAGGTATTTCTTTTTGCAATCCAAGTCTCCTTCAACCCAATCTACCTTACCTCTATATCATCGGCTGGTGTGGCCGGTCATTATAGAATCCTCCCTACCTCAATTTATATCATCGGCTGGTGTGGCCGATCATTATAAATTCATTGATCCTTAGCTATATCATCGGCTGGTGTGGCCGGTCGATATAGAATATACCCGCTCCACTCAATCGAAGACTGGAGCTACTGATCGGCAACTAATACGCATCGACACAGCTGGTGTGGCTGGGTTGATACTACCCTGTTGTCGTGACATATATGAAATGTTAAATTAATATGAATGAAGAGCGTCTTTGGAGCACCTCCCTGCTGCAAAAAAGCGCTTTTTAATGCATTTGCAACCGCTTCATTTCCCGTTGGGTAGCTTCAAAGGTTTCGGAGTGCTTTCTAGCTGAGTCCACTTCGTGGAAACACTGCAGTTGTGTTTTGTTCAGTTTGTATTTTTCGGTTCGAGACAGGGAAAGTTCTCCATGCGCTTCAAGGACGGTTTACATGATGAATGCAAACATTTTTATTGAGATTGTGAGGGAGCAAGCTTATCGAATTTTCAATGGCGTAGAAAGTATCCACTGCAAAAAATACCATACACAAATATCGTCAATATTTTTTGTTGGATATAATATTTGTTTGTTTCACTACTGATCAGTTTCTCATTAGAGATTTTTTTTCTCCCTCACAATCTCAGTAAGAATTGTTTGCAGTCGGCATGTAAAGGCCGGTTTACATGGTGACTTCAAACGATTTTCACTGAGATTGTGAGGGTGAAGGAAAGTCTCTAATGAGAAACTGATCAGGAGTGAAACGAACAGATATTATATCCAGCAAAAAATATTGACGATATTTGTGTGAATGTAATTTTTTGCAGTGGTTGCTTTCTACTCCATTGAAAATTCGATAACCTAGCTCCCTTACAATCTTATTAAAAATTGTTTGCAGTCGTCATGTAAACTAGCCTTTATTCGCTCAGTTGAAACAGACTCAAGACAAAAACAAAACGGCGATAAAACTCTGTCGGTTTGGTTGATACAGTGTTTTGAATTTGTTGGAGTTCGAGTTTTTGTTTTCCGTGTATTCAAAAACATGAACAAAACAAAAACTTACTTGTCTGTTTGGTAGAAAACCGGCAATAGAAAAACGTATCGCCGTTGCTAAATGAAGAAGGTGTCAGTAGAATTTAAAAAATAATTTCAGAATGCCTGAGTACTCCAATGAAGAATATTGGGACATTATGTTCATTTATGGAGACCCATGTGCGAAATGCCGGAGTCCAACGCAGTTGTGCACACAGCCCAGAATTGGCATCGTATTGCCCGCCAAGACTTGTGTATCGGTATCTTTTTGGTACTTTTGGAACTACCAGACCAATGTCGGGCCAAGAATTGGCTAATTATTGATGTTGGAGCACATTCGGCATTGGCTTGTCTGTCGGCTCTGTATTGGGCACATATTGGCAAAAATATTTTTTGTTTCTCAAAATCAATTTTGATTCGGCTAGTGGGTAGCGTGCAAGGTGTAAGAAAAACTAATTCGCATTTAAAAAAATAATAATAAATATTTACAAGAAAAACAAAATCGTAGTTAAGAAAAAAAGCACTTTATTAAAAAAAAATTTTGTTTTTCTTACTGACGCCTTTGCATCGGGCGAGAGTTCCACTAAGAGTAGGATCGGTGTGATCAAATCGACATTGACTCGGCAGTGATTTGGTCTAAGGGCACATACTGGACCCGAAACATTTGCCAGTACTGGCAACTCTGGCACCAGTACTAAGCCTGTGCTGTGCCGTTCTGCTTTACGTACATGGGGAGTGTCACGGAAATGCACGAGCCGCGCGTTTGAACACTGAATTTCCAAAGCGCGCCAGGGCGCCTTCGGTGTTTTTGGTACGTTGGCGTCTTCGGCGCCCTTAGTACTTTGGCGCCTTCGGTGCCTCTGGCACGTTGGCGCCCTGGTGCGCCGCACCATTTGCACCACCGCTAGAAAAGGCTCTGCATACATTTTCATAGGTGCTTCAATTTGAAAGGTCCGAAACCTATGCCGACTTGCATCATAAAAGCACAATTTAATCGAAAGCTGTGTTTCCCTTCATCTTATTTCAATTCGAAAAAGATAATTTGCATCCTAAAGTACTAAGCAGAGCGCGGACTTCAACTTCGATTTTGCCTACCTTGTGGCAGTCGCAGGCCATTTGCCTACCTTGCGGCAGTCGCAGGCCATTTGCCTACCTTGCCGCAGGCAAAGTCGGTGTTGTGGGCATCACCATATAATCCTGGGTATTCTAAAAGACAAGACGTGTTCCTTTAGCCTTCAGTTTGCAGGATGTATCGCTGTAGGCAATATTACAGTAAATAAGCGCGAGTTATATAATCATATACACATAATACAATATAGTACATACATTGCACATCCCAAATATACATATTCCCAATATACTCCGATTACACACATTTTTCCACATCAACACTTTCCCAGCAATATACCCATGTCAATCACCTTCCCAGAAATAGTTAACGTTGCACCTACATTTTTCCCATGATCACCTTTGCACACCTGAAACCCAGACACCACCTCAGCACAATTTATAATATGGAATATTTCATTTTAATTAAAAAACATAATTGTAATCCAGTCCAATTTGATAACTAGACGAATAAACACCTATAGTTGAAATTTAAAAACTGTTTTTTTTGTGTAAAGTCCGGTCCGTACACGTATTTGGCGCAGTCGGTAGGATCCACAAGGATCCCTGGTCCCGAATAATTTTTTTTTTCTCCTCATTTTGTGTAAAATTAATCGAAGGATTATCGTTAATTATACTTACCGACGGTAAATCGGTAGAAGTGAAGAAAATTCAAAAAAACTTTCGGTTCCATTAATGTCGTGCTAAAATATTCGAAGGAAAATCGAATATTTTGCTTGTCGAGTGAATATCGACAATTAGTGACAAACAAAAAAATTCTAAATTCCTTAGCACAAGTGAACATTGTTGCGTTTCAACGCTTAAGCTAGTGGAGTGAACCAACGCACGGATCGGAACTTATCATGAAGAAAGTACTAATTATAATCTGCACGTAAGTCAAACAATTTGAACGATTCCATTCTTACCAATTCCTAACAATTTCCTAACATTTGATTAACATTCCCTGAGAAATTACAATTGATTGATTAAAATTAAAACGAATAAAGTTATTCGCGAATTAATTAAAATATAAGTATATTATTTCTATAAGTGATTGATTAAATAGATAAGAGAATTTTTTTTAACGTGATTACAAAAGCGAAGGCTAACGGTATTTAAATAAAGTGCATAAACATATATAAAGTTTAGTTACACATTCAATAACAATCCTTGAACTCGTGTTTAATAGTTTAAGGAAAAAAATAAATAATGGAAAACGCGAACGCGAATATAGACCCCATTGCGAACGCAAATGTGGCCGCAGATATCGTTAACATCGATGTTTTTAAATCCTTGCGCATTCCGGACGCAGTTAAGGACCTTCCTCGATTCGATGGGAATCCAAGACTACTAAACGAATTTTTAAGTAATGTGGAAGAAATTCTTTTTATAATGGCCAGTATAGACGGTACAACTCACGCTAAAATTTTGCTCCGAGCAATTCGAAATAAGATAGAAGGACCCGCCAATGAAGTCCTGAATATGTACGGAACTGAATTAAATTGGGGTGACATAAAACGTAACTTAATTTTACATTATTCTGATAAACGTAACGAAACTTCTCTCATTAGAGACTTACACAATATAAGACAAAATAATAATAGCATAGAAAAGTTCCACAGTGAAGTTATTGAAATTTTATCTACAATGTTAAACAATGTGAAAATTAACGAAACTGACGCTAACGTGATCAAAGCAAAGAAAGAGCTTTATTCAGAAATGTGTCTGAACGCCTTTCTAATAGGATTAAAAGAACCACTTGGGTCGACAGTACGGGCCATGAAACCTTATTCACTAGTTGAAGCATTCTCATACTGCATGCGTGAACAAAATATATTTTACGCGAAAATTGACAATTCAAATAAAAATTTTACAAACAAAAACCAAAACTCTAATAATCCTAATTATTATAGACCTAAGCAACCAGGTTTTCGCCAAACAAACAATATTACGCCCCAAAACAGACAAAACCAATTTCAGAATTTCCAAAGACCAAATCAGTTTATTCCACCCCAACAAATGCAAAATCAAAGTAATCCACCACAACAAAGACCCTACCAGTATCCTAGAGCCCCCAATAATCAGATTTTTCCCAGGCCTGAACCCATGGATACGAGTTCCGGCAACACCAATTTTAGGCAAACAACTCGATACCAAGCACCCAATCGACAACCTCAAAATTCATATTTTAGATCGACTGGTCCAGCTAGATTCGTAGGAGAAGAACTTAATTCTATGACGAACAAACCCGTCCCAACAATCGACGAGTACGATTCGGAAGATAATTATTATAATAATGAACATATGAACGATCAACAAGAAGAAAATAACTATTGGGAGCAATCAGACGAACCTCAGGAGCCTGCACAGTTCGAGAATGAAAATTTTCAGATCGCAGCCTCGACGAACCAACCGGCTACGTAGATCTTAACACTCATGGTTTTACCCTACCTTATATCAACATTTCAACCCCAACAGGTCAATATTTGAAATTCTTGATAGACACTGGAGCCTCTTCATCCTTTATTAACCCCGAATTGTGTTATTCTGAACACATTCGCGAAATTAAGCCCACTATTATTACTACAGCTTTAAACACTCATAAGATTGATAAAAAGGTAAATCTTCCAGCCTTCATCGAATTTAATCAAACCGGATACCTTGAGTTTCTCCTATTTCGGTTTCACGGATATTTCGACGGTTTAATCGGGTTCGACACACTAAGAGCTCTGGGTGCAAAAGTAGACGTAGTAAACCGCACCTTAATCACAAATTACTCAGTAATTCCGTTGCAATTTAAACCCAACTTTATGTCACAAAAATTTACAATCCCAGCAAACTCCAAATCAGTCATAAAATTACCGATAGACATCCGAAATGGGGATTTTTACTTAAACTTCACTAGGATCAAACCACAACTTTATATCCCTGAAGGAGTATATAAATCTTCAGAATGGTATGGCTTGGTTGAAGTTGTAAATGAATCAAATGACGATCAAAACTTGCTACTCGAACAGCCCCTCAAAGCCGAATCATTTACAAATTTTGTTGAACATCCTTGTGAATTAAACTTTTCAGAAAATAGTGACTACAATGCTCAAGAAACCCCAAACAAAGATGATATAGTTCAGTCTCTACGCTTGAACCATCTTAACGAAGAAGAACAAAAAAAAATAAGTAAGTTGTGTAAACAATATCAGGATATCTTTTACAAAGAAGGCCAAAAATTAACTTTCACTAACAAAATAAAACACCATATCTCAACAACTGACAATATTCCAATATACACGAAATCGTACCGTTATCCTTATGTGCACAAGGAAGAAGTCAGAAACCAAATAAGTCAAATGCTTGACCAAGGTAATATCAAACCAAGCTATTCCCCATGGAGTTCTCCTATATGGGTAGTACCCAAGAAGAAGGACGCTAGCGGAAGACAAAAGTGGCGATTAGTCATCGACTATCGCAAACTTAACGAAAAAACAATAAATGATAGATATCCTTTACCGAATATTAGTGAAATTCTTGACAAACTCGGCAAATGTATGTATTTCACTACACTTGATCTAGCAAATGGATTCCACCAAATTGAAATGAACACAAAGGACATGGAAAAGACTGCATTTACAGTCGAAGGCGGACACTACGAGTATGCCAGAATGCCCTTTGGTTTAAAGAACGCCCCCTCTACCTTCCAAAGAGTTATGGATAATATCCTGCAAGATCTTCAAGGTAAAATTTGTCTTGTCTACCTTGACGATATCATCATATTTTCTACCTCATTACAAGAACATTTAGAAAACATTCGAAAAGTATTTGATAGACTTCGAGACGCCAATTTTAAAATCCAAATGGACAAATCCGAATTTCTATGCAAGGAAATCTCATTCTTAGGTCACCTCATTACAAACCAAGGTGTAAAACCCAACCCAGATAAATTAAATGCAATTCAAAATTTTCCCATCCCTAGAAACCAAAAGGAAATTAAATCATTTTTGGGCCTTCTCGGCTATTATAGAAAATTCATCAAAGATTTTTCAAAATTAAGTAAACCCTTAACTCACTGCCTAAAGAAAGGTAAGTCAGTTGATTTAAATAACAGTAGCTACATAAAAGCTTTCAAAACTTGCAAAGACATTTTGATGAACGATCCTATTTTACAACATCCCGATTTTTCCAAGCCTTTTGTCCTGACTACCGACGCAAGCAACTTTGCGATCGGTGCCGTTTTGTCACAGGGTCCAATAGGAAGCGATAAACCAGTGTGCTACGCTAGCAGAACACTAACAGATACAGAAACAAATTATTCAACAATAGAAAAGGAACTTTTGGCGATAGTATGGGCCACCAAATATTTTCGCCCTTACCTTTTCGGGCGCAAATTCAAAATTGTTACAGACCACAAGCCACTACTTTGGTTAATGAACCTTAAAGACCCAAACTCCAAACTAGTACGTTGGCGTTTGAAATTAGAAGAGTACGATTACGAAGTAGTCTTTAAGAAAGGAACTCAAAACTCCAATGCCGACGCACTCAGCCGAATACGACTTCCTGAACAACCAAATAATGAAATAGAAATAAATGTAAATGACATAGTAACAGATCAGGCGGAGCAGAGAACTAGTTATTCAACCATACACTCTGCATCAGAAAACTTAAACACAGGGATCCCCATCTCTGAGCGTCCGTTGAACGAATTCAATCTTCAAATTATCTTGGAAAAAAGTAATAAAACACCCAAAATTTCTCGAAGTACCATATTTAGAAATAAAAAACGTACCACCTTCCGATCAATAAATTTTACAGAAAACGATATCACCAAAATCCTGAAAGAATACATAGCTCTAAAAAAACTAACAGCAATCTTTACTGACAATGACACCTTTAAAACAATCCAAACCGTATACTCTAACCATTTTGCTGGTAATAAAAATTTTAAACTACTTAGATGTACTGAAATTTTAACAGACATTATAGACAACGACGAACAAGACCGATTAATTCAAGACTACCACATAAAAACCAATCATAGAGGTATAAATGAAACTCTACAACATTTAAAACGACGATATTTTTTCCCTTATATGTCAAGTAAAATTTCAGCTTCTATCAACAATTGCGAAACTTGTCAAACATTAAAGTACGACCGCAAACCCCAAAAACTCGCATACGAAAAACCCGAAACACCTTTAAAACCCCTCGATATCCTTCACCTGGATATATATACTATAAGTAGTAAACAAATTCTAACTATTATAGATAAATGTTCAAAATTCGCTTCCGCATATACCTTAACTGCAAGAAGCAGCTTAAACATAATTAAATCTCTCAAACACTACATAAGTCTGCACGGTATACCCCAAAAATTAGTTACAGATCAAGGAACAGAATTTACCGCAAATATTTTTAAAGATTTCTGTAAACAGTACGACATAAAGGTTCATACCACCTCTTTCCAGCAGACTAGCAGTAACTCCCCTGTAGAGAGACTTCACTCGACGTTAACAGAAATATACAGAATTATTTTTCAAAATTTAAAGGACAAGAACATTGACACTGACCACGACGCCATTCACGCCATTTTCAACTACTAAATTGACTCCTTATGAACTCTTTTACGGCAAAACTTATAAATTCAATGAAAACATAAAATTTAACAACACCCATGAATACCTTAAAAAACTTAATCAATTCCAAGAAGAATTATATCCTGCAATTAAAATCCAAGTAGAAGAAGTAGTAAACAAATATATTAACAAACGAAATGAAGAAAGAGAAGAACCAGCGGAATATAATGAAAACGAAATAGTTTTAAGAAAAGAATGTCGAAGAAATAAACTGACGCCAAGATTTTCTAAACACAGTGTAGGAATTAACAAAAAAATAACCATCCTTACTAAAGATAAAAGAAAAATACATAAAAGTAGACTCAAGAGAAAACATAAATTTCAGGCTAATGCTGACGTACGGACAGAAATTGGAGGTACAGGACCTGCGGGGAAGCCAAGGTGTACTACCACTGCGGCTAGGAACAGCGAGGACAATACAGACACATAACAACCTACTACATATTATCAGACTGGACAACTACGAAACCAACATAAACAAAATAGGAAACGCACTTTCGAAATTCGACAACATAAACGGACTTAACGACAGTTTAGCGATAACCAAAATTAAACTTCACGAGCTTAAACTCAAGCTCAGCACCTTAACACCTAAATATAGACAAAAACGTGGACTTATCGATGGACTAGGAAGTGTCATAAAAGGAATAACAGGAAACATGGATGCTAACGATGCAATTCGTTTAAACAAAGAAATTGAAGCAATTGTCTTTAACCAATCCAACATAAAAGATAGAGTAAATAAACAAACTCGAATAAACAACGAGATGATAGAACGTTTTGATAATGTAACTAATCATATTAATAAACAACAGGATGCGATAGTAACTTACCTAAAACATACCCAGGAACTGGCAGTAAATTCAATCCGATCAGAATATAGCCTCTTAAAACATATGCAGTTTATAAATCAAATAAACTATAACATCGATTTACTTAGCGATCACTTAACCAATATTGCCGAAGCTGTCATGCTAGCAAAAATTAATATAATATCCAAACAAATACTAAGTCCCATTGAACTTAATGAAATTTACCTTATTCTAAAGAATCAATCAATTAACATAAAATCTGACGAACACATTTATGAGATGCTCGGACTCCAAGCATATTACAATCAATCAAATATAATTTTCAATATCCGCATACCTATCCTCACTAACGAAACCTATAACATGTTCCATGTAATACCCTTACCCATCCAAAATAACAAAAAGATCCACCTAAAACCCTTTGTTATCCTTAACCATAAAACCGTTCAAGTTTTTGACAAAAAATGCCCGAAGATCGAACAAGAATTCTACTGCGAAGAATCAATCATCCGTGAGGAAGTTAGCAGTTCGGATTGCATCGCCAAGATCATCACTGGACAGCCTGCGTACTGCAAACTCACCGAAGTTACCAAATACAGCGAGATCCTCCAACCAGAACCAAACCACATCCTATTAATAAACGTACCGGAAACAGTCATACGATCAACCTGCGGAATTAACAATCGAACGATAAATGGTACAGCTCTCATCCACTACGAGAACTGTAACATTGAAATAAATAACATCATCTACGAGGACTCGAGAAACATCTATTGGGACGAGATCCACATTTTTCCGTCAATTTTTAATAACACCATTAATTTTTCGTTAATATCAGAAAATCTCAACCTAGGAAAATTCAACGCCTACCATTTCGAGAAGGAAGAAAAAGTAAATCTGCTTGAAGTCGAAACAACGAACAAAATACTAAACTACAGCTTCGTGAGCATCATCAGCATCCTTCCCTGCATCGTCGTATTCATCCTTATGCTGAAAAGAGGTATACTCACCAAAAAACCACATCGTAGTAACTTATCACCAGGAGATGTCATCCCTACAAGCTATGTCGTGACTCCTGCCAACGAAACTACAGGAGAGCAGTTCCTTTGGCCGTCACTCCACTCCAAGGGGGGAGGAGTTATATAATCATATACACATAATACAATATAGTACATACATTGCACATCCCAAATATACATATTCCCAATATACTCCGATTACACACATTTTTCCACATCAACACTTTCCCAGCAATATACCCATGTCAATCACCTTCCCAGAAATAGTTAACGTTGCACCTACATTTTTCCCATGATCACCTTTGCACACCTGAAACCCAGACACCACCTCAGCACAATTTATAATATGGAATATTTCATTTTAATTAAAAAACATAATTGTAGTCCAGTCCAATTTGATAACTAGACGAATAAACACCTATAGTTGAAATTTAAAAACTGTTTTTTTTGTGTAAAGTCCGGTCCGTACACGTATTTCGCGCATGTTCATTTCTCCTCTAAACGTTCATTTGTATGATGCTTTTATCTCTTTGCTGGGATGAAGTTCATATAAAATGCAAACAGTTCAAAGCTTTTAGTTCAGCATCCTTCATCTTGTGCTGCATACGTTGTCCGTATCGGAAAACTAGTTTTTCGAAATTAGATGCGGTATTAACTCAAAGGTGAATAGATCTTGGATTTTTTTTTGGTGCGGTCTTAGATATTGTGATAGATTTTAGCTTTTATCATTAATTTTCGCGATATTTTCCCGAAACACTTGTTGTTTTTTTTTTAATGATAAAACAGGTTTACAATATCTTGAACGTTTTTGAGTTATATCGAATAGATTATAGGTAAAATAATTTTCAGACTATACCATGTACCACGTATACATACATGTTATACATGTATAGTCTGAGAATTATTCAGTCCAAAGCTCTTTTTCCAAAAAAGCCGATAATTTGTGTTTACTCACGTACTTATCTCCAAATTCGGATGAAATAGAATAGCTGTCAACAGGATATATGTGTATAGGTACATATGTTCACCACGCAATCAACTCACTGACTGGGATTAGGGATTACATATATTCTTCTTTCTTTTTCATTAAGGGAGAATAGTGAGAACAATTGAAGTAAAGTTATTTGTGTAGCAAAATCCGAATCTCGGTACGTTATTAAACTTAGTGTAAGTGCAACCATAAAGTTCTTCATGCAACTAGTTAAAACAGTACTGTGAGTAAATCCTATACAAATCCAGATTCTTCAAATTGTATAGTTAACGCTGTCAAAAATTATGCCTACATAAATACATATGCATACATAAAAATTCAGTGTCAAAAGTAGCCGCAACAGTAAGGTTATTAGTAAACATGCAACGATCAATAAAAACTCAGATATGGATTTACCTTTGCATTTTAATTAGAAACCAGACAGTTGCAGGTATGTTTTATAGGATATAATTGATTTCGACCTTTTTTATACGTTAGATTGTGTTTCCATGAAAAGATTTAACGAATACCAACTTGATATTGATTACAATAATTAGAACAATACCTGATTAGATACCCATCGAAAAATATTTTTTCTTGTTTTGATCCATACTTTATATTCACAGTGGTCTACTTACACATTTCTTTACAATAATAAAGTATTGGGATCGGTTCGAAATCTGATATAAGAAATTTCGCATTTTTACTGCGCCAGTTATAAGTGAAGAGTTTAATAATAAAAGTCTTTCACATTATTTAAAAAAAATTAATTTATTTCAATAGTTATTGCTTGATACTAGTTCCAGCTTTCAGGCTAAATAAAGGACTGACATTGAGTATTGTTTAGTTTCGGAAGTAGACTTGGTTTTCCTTTAATTCTTCGTTGGGGGTTGCTAACATCTGCATGTCGTTTCTATTTTTAGTAACTCGTATAAGGAAATTAAAACTATTTGATTTGTAATGTGCTTATCTTCTATTATTGGCATGTGTGCGCAGCTTGATGTGCTGGATGGGCTTTACGTGGAGGCTGGCGTAACTCCGCCCTCCTAAAAATGAGGCTCCTGGCTCATTAATTTAAAGTTTACAGTTTTGTTACTATCATATTTAGGTATCTTTTGTACCTTTTCGTTTACATTTTAAAGATTATGATAATGATGCAAATCGGAGTGAGGATAATAGCAAAATTAAGTCTTTTGTGTTGAATCTTGATTAGTTCGAGTAAAAAATTCTTGGTGATTGATATATGAGATCTTACAAATGTATTCGGTGTCTGTATTGTTTACAAAAAAACGGGTTTCAAGATAAGAAATTTGTTTTTGTTTACTGATCTTATTGGTAAATATTTATTTTGTTTTTAATTGAAATCGAGCAATTACAAAGCGTTACAATGGATTTAGTTTTCTTTACATTTTTGCTTGATTTTTACATTTTTATTATATATTTATTTTACATTATTGCTGTTTGAGGCAGGGCCGTCATTTCAGTCCTTTCCAGGGGGGGGGGGGGCAAGATGTTATAAATGTATGTATTATAAATCTCCATTTGTTATGTATTATATATGAAAAAACCAAATTCAGGGGGGGCAAATGCCCCCCCCCCTGCCCGTCAGCAGGTCTGACGTCGGGACACCTGGCTTTGGTGACCTGTCAAAGATGTCAAAAAAATCGAAAAATTTAACAGTTTTGAGAAAGCTCAAAAACTCTCCAGGACGTAGTTTTGTGTTTTTGTTTGTCATTGTACAAACTACCCCGTGGTGAATTTTCAGCTTTCTTAGAACTCTTTCATGACACTAGTTTTGATTGTTGCGCGCATAGTAACAGAAATTGTGCGTACCCGAGGTACTGACTGGGTGGGTCCCACTGTTGGGGTGTCTTACCGTTGGTTTTCAGTTTTTCATTGTAAAAACCAAGTTTTGGCAAATTTTCAGCTTTCTCAAAACTGTTAAATTTTTCGATTTTTTTGACATCTTTGCAGGGGGGCTGACTGGGTGGGTCCCACTGTTGGGGTGTCTGACCATTGTTTTTCAGTTTTTCGTTGTAAAAACTACGTCCTGGGCCCCTATCACAGAACTCGAAACGTTATTTCGTACAACTCGAAAGTGATGTACGAAAAATTTCAATCGAGGCATCACAGAATACGAACGAAACGTATGGAAAGCATTACCTCATTAAATCGAACAAAAACTCGAATCGTAATAGATTTTCATTTCAATTTGTACAATTAATTGTTAAATTCAATGTCAGAATCAGATTTTGAAGTCGCGCCAAAACATAAATTAGGATTAATAGTTGTTGATTTTAATTTTTTAAGAAATTATTTTATTCAAATAACCGTTCATTCACTTTCAGTTTCGGTTTAAGTTTCAGTTTTCTAAAAATTGCATGCTCATTATCTGTTAAATTATAATAACAATAATAGAAAAAGTGAACAAAATAGATTGTGATGTTGTTCGGACCTATCCACACTCATCCATTGCCCGATCGAGAAGTCCGTTCCTTCTTAGTTGTGCATGGTCAAAATTTAAAAATTATTCGGGAGGAAGTTCGAGATAAATATCAAAGTGAAATACCAAACATCCCAGTAAGTGTGATTTAGAATTCGTACAACATATTTATACTCTAGATGAACATATAGAGTGTTATAAGTTTAGTCCAGCCCGAAAAGTTTGTAACGCATAGAACCGAGCCTCGGACGAAAAAAAGTTATATAGTATTTTGTGGTTATTTTTGGCCAAAACCCCCAAATCCATTTGCTGTCCGCCCGTCCGTCCGTTAGCACGATAACTCAAGAACGCGTTGACCTAGGAAGTTTAAATTTTGTCACAACTTGTAAAATGGAAAAAGTAAGGCTAAGTTCGTTAATGGGCGATATCCTTCCACTCCTTCGGGTACCTCCCATACAAGAGTCCTTAAAACACGTTTTCACAATTATTGCTCGAATGCTTCAAGTTAGGAACTTGAAATTTTGCATACTTAAGGTTTTTAATGTTTGAATCGAAAGTTCAGAATATGATGCAAATCGAATGAGTCCTTCGTGTAGCAGCCTAGAAAAGTCCTTTAAAAATGTATGCATGTTACTGAATCCACTTTAACTCTAGAACGAATTAAAGCAGGAATTTAAAATTTTACAGGAATTAGTTTTATTCCAAAACAAAGACGGAGTTCTTTAATAAGCGCCATCTGTTGACTTTTTCGGGTAGCTGTCATACAAAAGTCCTTAATAAACATGTTCACCAATATTGAACGATAGCTTTAGAACACTTTAAGTTACGACTTTGAAATTTTATACACATTTATTTTATAATAGTCGCAGCTGAAACTATTAATATGAAAAATATCCCATAAGTCTTTCATGTAGTTGCCATACAAAAATTCTGTAAAATGTCCTAACTTACTTTATGGAACTCACTATAAATCAAAAAATCGAGTAGCCACTATACAATAATTTCTACCTGTAAGTAAAAGGTCATGTAATAATTGCTTGGGCTCTTCTCATTCTTTTGATATATTTCCAACTAAAATATAAATCGGAGTTCAGTATTTCATCTAGAGTATCATACGATTGGCTTGCAGCCGATCGTGACTGCGTTATGTTTTTCTTATAATTTCAATGATACTTTTAGATTTAAGAAGAAGATGCTTTTAAGTACAATTTAGATGAATTTCAGCCCGAATCAAATCAACCACTTCTTCTTTTTCCCCTCTGTTGATTCTTGCTGTTTCGCTTAGATTCAGATATCAAAGAGGAACAGAGCAGGATCTCAATCTTGACATGTCTCAATCCACTGTCTCTACACCTGGCTGTTACGACATAACTACAAGAACGTTCATTAGCAGCAAGATTAAGAAATTATATTTTAAAATTTTTGTTAAATTAAAAAAACATGGCTTTGTAAACTTCTTCTTAGTAAATAAAAAATACTGCTTTACATTCAACAAAAATCAACATAAAAACTGCATCTTTGTATTCACTTTTCGTTCGCTTCTCGTAGGCGGGCAGCCTCATCGCAACGGTGTGGCGAGCATTTTTTTCTATGTACTTTGTTCTGTTGCCACCTTCAGTGGACGCACTTCCATAAGAATGTATGGCAGGCGGATTTTTGCAATGCCCTGGTGGACGCGTACCTTAAGTCAAGCTCAATTTTCTTAAGCTTTAATTTTTCCATGATTTTTGGAGTTCTACCAACACTTTGTACTGCGGTTTGAATTTGTTAGCTTCGCTTCGCCCTAAAAGTATAACTATTAACTATCCGCGAATTCAATAATTAAATTTCTAGTTTTCTACGTAATTTTCTCTTTTTTAACAAAATAAAGACTACTTACATCGCCCAGGGTCCCTATCACAGAACACGAAACGAAATTTCGAGCATCAATTTTCGTATAGTAGCATCACAGAACTCGAAACATGTGACATTTCGATACGTTATTTCGTATATTCTCTCGTTAGAATTTCAGAAACGAAATTTCGAGCAACGTTTTTCGTCTAGTAGGCATCACAGAACTCGAAACATGCGACATTTCGATACGTTTTTTTCGTATTTTTTTTCTCGTTAGCATTTTAGTTTTCGAATTCAAGTTGTAGTTGTAAATTTTGTAAGTTTTTGCGATGTAAGTAGTCTTTATTTTGTTAAAATAGAGAAAATTACGTAGAAAACTAGAAATTTAATTATTGAATTCGCGGATAGTTAATAGTTATACTTTTAGGGCGAAGCGAAGCTAACAAATTCAAACCGCAGTACAAAGTGTTGGTAGAACTCCAAAAATCATGGAAAAATTAAAGCTTAAGAAAATTGAGCTTGACTTAAGGTACGCGTCCACCAGGGCATTGCAAAAATCCGCCTGCCATACATTCTTATGGTTGGGAAAGTTCTGGAAGACGTTTAGGAGCTCGGGCCTTAATCGCGAAACCAAATTTTCATAGCGTAACACAATTTAAAGAAAATATGTTGGCCATTCAAATGCAACGAGTACTTACGACATACAATAAACCAACATATGTAGGCTTCACGGTACTCGAATTATCAAAATGGAAAATGTATGACTTCCACTATGATTACATGAAGCCTAAATTTTGCGAAAATATCACTTTAAATTATATGGATACCGATTCCTTTATTTATACGATTAAAACAGACGATTTTTATAATGATATTTTAAATGACATTGATTCCCGATTCGATACATCTGATTATTCTGCTAATAATAGATTTAATCTTCCGCTTGTTAATAAAAAAGTATTAGGAATGATGAAAGATGAATGCAATGGTAATATTATGAGAGAGTTTATAGGGCTTCGTTCTAAAATGTATTGTATAAATGTGGAAAATTCTAATACCATTAAGAAAGCTAAAGGTGTAAAAAGAAGTGCATTGAATAATTTAAGTTTAGTAGATTATAAAACATATTTATATAGTAAGAAAATATTTTACGGAAATATGTTTATGTTTAGATCTAAGATTCATTGTATTTATACCCAATTAGTTAATAAGATAACATTAAGTTATAAGGATGATAAGCGCTATATAAGGGGTAATGGGGTAGAAACTTATGCTTGGGGTCACTATAAGATAGAAAATAATTAAGTATTGTAATTAAATTAATGAATAAAAAAAAATAAAAAAATGATTGATTGTTGTTATTTAAAAAAAGAATGAGATTTAGGTGACGCAAGTTGTGAGCAGATTCGACAAGTTTAGACATGATGGTGGTCCGAAGTTGTGATGAGTCATCATATTTCCGGAAAAAGTCCGACCTGAATAAAAACTTGGTTCGACATGTTTCAGTTTGCGTTATTACATAATGTTGTGAAATTCTCTTTCTTTCTGTATATGTATGTATGTATCTATCTCTGTCTCTTTCTTCCTCTCTCTGTGTATATATGTATGTCTCTCTCTTCCTCTCTGTGTATATGTATGTATGTTTCTATTGTATTATAATATCTCTTTCAAGTGTTTTCATTGCAAACTGAATTTTTTTTCTATTTCCCTTATTCTATTGTCAACTTCGATATTCATTAGCTTCAGCATTTCTGTATATTAAGATAAGAACAGTTCGAACAGTTAATATTAGAACAGGTCAGGTCAAAAAGCTGTTAATATCAGAACAGGTCAGGTCTAAAAGAGAACAGGTCAGGTCAAAAAGCAGTTAATATCAGAACAGGTCAGGTCAAAAAGCTGTTAATATCAGAACAGGTCAGGTCTAAAAGAGAACAGGTCAGGTCGAAAAGCAGTTAATATCAGATCAGGTTAGGTCGAAAAAAGAACAGGTCAGGTCAAAAAGCTGTTAATATCGGATCAGGTCAGGTCGAAAAGCAGTTAATATCAGAACAGGTCAGATCTAAAAGAGAACAGGTCAGGTCAATAAGCAGTTAATATCAGAACAGGTCAGGTCAAAAAGCTGTTAATACCTGTTCAGAGCTGTTCAAAAAGCTGTTAATACCTGTTCAAGAAGCTGTTAATACCTGATCAGAGCTGTTCAAAAAGCTGTTAATACCTGTTCAGAGCTGTTCAAAAAGCTGTTAATACCTAATCAGAGCTGTTCAAAAAGCTGTTAATACCTGTTCAGAGCTGTTCAAAAAGCTGTTAATACCTGTTCAAGAAGCTGTTAATAACTGATCAGAGCTGTTCAAAAAGCTGTTAATACCTGTTCAGAGCTGTTCAAAAAGCTGTTAATACCTAATCAGAGCTGTTCAAGAAGCTGTTAATACCTGTTCAGAGCTGTTCAAAAAGCTGTTAATACCTGATCAGAGCTGTTCAAAAAGCTGTTAATACCTGATCAGAGCTGTTAAAAAAGCTGTTAATACCTGATCAGAGCTGTTCAAAAAGCTGTTAATATCAGAACAGGTCAGGTCAAAAAGCTGTTAATATCAGAAAAGATCAGTTCAAAAAGTAGTTAATATCAGAACAGGTCAGGTCAAAAAGTAGTTAATATCAGAACAGGTCAGGTCAAAAGCTGTTAATATCAGAAAAGGTCAGGACAATAAGCATTTAATATCAGACCAGGTCAGGTCAAAAAGCTGTTAATATCAAAACAGGTCAGGTCAAAAAGCTATTAATATCAGAAAAGATCAGGTCAAAAAGCAGTTAATGCTAGAACAGGATAGGTATAAGGCGCTAATATCGGTGTGCAGTTCTAACAACTATGATGTAGTGGGGAGCTATATAAGGCAGAAAGTTTTTCGTTGCACTCTCAGTTCGTTTAAAAGTTTTGTGGAGTAAGTGCCAAAGATGAAATCAATTATTTGTGAATATTGCGGTCTAAGCTGTTCACGCAACGATAGTTTAAATAGACATATAAGAAATATGCATCCAAAGGAGTGTTCTAAATGTGAATTTTGTGCCAAAATATATCCACGAAAAGATAAACATCATGAAAAGTGTAGTAATCAAGTGCAACCGTCAACTGTGCAACCGACTACGCAACCGTCAACCGTGCTACCGACTACGCAACCTTCAACCGTGCCACCAACTACGCAACCGTCGAAGGAATGTAAATTAGAAATTATTTTTATTATTAATAAATGTTAAACAAAAATTCTGTGCTTGAGATTAATAAAAAACGAATAAATGTTAAAATTGATTTAGCGAAACTGATGTTTTACTTTGGTATATCCTTTCAATCCACTTCAGAAGAATTTCCTAACTAAGAATATCACTTTCTTAGACCTGCTTTGAATCTCATTACTTAACGTTACAATTTTTTTATGAAGCTGAATCTAAAAACCCATCGTTGTATCTAGTGGAAAAAATGGAGACAAGGTTTGTTAAGTGGTTAGGATTTTCATCAAAACACAATTCTTGGATAAATATAAATGAAATACAAATTTAATTATTTAATAATCTTATGTAAAAAGTTACAATCAATGCATAGATAGAGACATACATACATACATGTATACATACACACATACACAGATAGAAACATACATATACAGATAGGGTCATACATACAAAGATAGAGAGACATACATACATACACAGATAGAGAGAGCCATACATACATATACAGAGAGAGGAAGAGAGAGACATACATATATACACAGAGAGAGGAAGAAAGAGACAGAGATAGATACATACATACATATACAGAAAGAAAGAGAATTTCACAACATTATGTAATAACGCAAACTGAAACATGACGAATCAAGTTTTTATTCAGGTCGGACTTTTTCCGGAAATATGATGACTCATCACAACTTCGGACCACCATCATGTCTAAACTTGTCGAATCTGCTCACAACTTGCGTCACCTAAATCTCATTCTTTTTTTAAATAACAACAATCAATCATTTTTTTATTTTTTTTTATTCATTAATTTAATTACAATACTTAATTATTTTCTATCTTATAGTGACCCCAAGCATAAGTTTCTACCCCATTACCCCTTATATAGCGCTTATCGTCCTTATAACTTAATGTTATCTTATTAACTAATTGGGTATAAATACAATGAATCTTAGATCTAAACATAAACATATTTCCGTAAAATATTTTCTTACTATATAAACATGTTTTATAATCTACTAAACTTAAATTATTCAATGCACTTCTTTTTAAACCTTTAGCTTTCTTAATGGTATTAGAATTTTCCACATTTATACAATACATTTTAGAACGAAGCCCTATAAACTCTCTCATAATATTACCATTGCATTCATCTTTCATCATTCCTAATACTTTTTTATTAACAAGCGGAAGATTAAATCTATTATTAGCAGAATAATCAGATGTATCGAATCGGGAATCAATGTCATTTAAAATATCATTATAAAAATCGTCTGTTTTAATCGTATAAATAAAGGAATCGGTATCCATATAATTTAAAGTGATATTTTCGCAAAATTTAGGCTTCATGTAATCATAGTGGAAGTCATACATTTTCCATTTTGATAATTCGAGTACCGTGAAGCCTACATATGTTGGTTTATTGTATGTCGTAAGTACTCGTTGCATTTGTATGGCCAACATATTTTCTTTAAATTGTGTTACGCTATGAAAATTTGGTTTCGCGATTAAGGCCCGAGCTCCTAAACGTCTTCCAGAACTTTCCCAACCTTGAACAATTTTTACATCTTTCCGTTTATCCACGTTCTCCATTGTTTTACCATAAACCGCATTATTTAATAATTTAAAGAAGTTCTTTTCAAATTCATTTTTAGCTAATGTACGATGATGAGTATTCAAATCAATATATTCTTTTAACCAACAGGACTGTTTAAATTTTAAAATTCGATGTATTTGATTCAATTTCATACCGTTTTGAATACATTGTTGAAGATTTTTGTAATGAATAATATATTTCGATTTATTTGTCAAATCTGGAATTAATTTTGGAAAATTGGATCCGGGACTCTTTTTATTCTCTGCGCAAAATGGTAAATCGTTATGGAGATCGTGTATTTCTTTTGGATATTCTAAATTTACTTCTAATATATAGCCATATTCAGAATTAAAAGGAATGTTGAAGACATCGAAATCGGAAACTGAATCTAACCATATGAATTCACCACAAGGAAGGGGTTGTGACATAGCCCATCCATATAAATTATTAGCGTCAAGATACATAAGATATTCTGATGGTTTACTTTCATCATACTCAGACATGTATTTATTGTCAGCTACGGAATGTCTATTTGAGCATTGCACTATACCACCCCTTATACCTCGCTGAATGAAAGTATGCATATTTATATCGAGTTCAAGAGTTATTTTAGTTGTTTTTAACATAGCATCCCATGATAATCCAGGTGCTGTATAATATTGGCACGGATCTAGTTCATAAATACTTTTGCATACTTTTCTGAAATTCTCAAATACATCAGCTAACAACAGCACATCTGTTTTTAAATATAGTTCAAGGTACTCTTCAAGGGTTTTGCAATTAAATTTTTCCCATACGTTTAGAGCGTGATTGTAATCCTCTTCGGAACAGTGTGTATCGGTTAATTGGCTATAAAATTTATCTCGAGATGGAAGCTGAGACTCATTCAATCGTTCAAACGAATTTAAATATTCATAAGGAAATACGCCCTTCCTAGTAATTAGCTTGAACTCTTCATCATTTGTAAATATTGATCGTACAATTTTAAAATCATCTGTACATAAGTTCTTAGCTAATGTTTCTAAGCTAGAGGACATAAATCGGAATGAATCTAAAAATCTCAATTCAATTGAATCGGTCTCAGTTACAAAAATTCTTTTTGACAGCGATACATAAAGTTCTTTATTAAGAGGAATTACGTTAATATCGCCGGGAATAGATGAAAGTTCTTTCACAAACAAATGGCTATCATATCCGGAAAAGTTATGGAAGAATATTGGAAAGAATTTAGGAACTCGGAACTTTAAATTACAATCTGAATGTGCTGGACCTCTATATTGTCCCGTTAAATGACAGTGATCCGCGACACGATTATTATCTAATTCTTTTTTGCATATATGGCAAATACTACTCTCGTTTTGAAATTTTCGTTCGGCTAATGTGAGAGAACCCATAGGGACAACTTTTGATACATAATTATAGTAAATATTTTTGATATCCTTAACTAAATATTCTACAAACTTACAAGCTGAATCAATTCCTTTATATATGCGGTGTTGATTATGTGCATTGTTGTAGGAACACTTTATATAATAGCTAAATGCGCACGGTACATGTTCCTGAATTGTTGTCGTTGATGAGGTCGAAGGATCTGGTGAGCACGTATCTACACTTTTCAGGATACACTCGAAATCTGCATATATAACGAATGGGACATCTAATTTACGTTGATGCTCGGTGAATGATAATAACGACTTTTCAGGTGTTGGCATTTTCGTTACAAGTCTGCTACATTCCGGCTTATGTAGATCAAGAGTTTCTTGTTGATAGAAATGCTGCAGACATGTATTACACATATAAATCTGACGCGTATTTAGAGTTAGTTGACTTTTGATCAATCTATAGAAGAAATATATAAAATTTATATATAATTTTTTTTATAGGAATATATAATAATTTACCTTGAAATGTTTTTGATCCAGACGTAATGTGACTTTTCTTCGTCTTGTAGTAATAACATGTTTATATGTGTAAGTCTTTCCTCTTTCCTTGTATAGTATGGTCCAACTATAGCATTTCCCTCCTTCTCAAAACCGAACACGTTAATACTTATATCCGGATTAATTTCTTCGAATATTTTAACTGCATCAATTTTTAGTGGAAATTGTAATTGGTCGAATTTAACAGTTTTTCCGTTTTTCAAAATGATGTCACTTTTTTCTATATTTTCAATTTGATAGCTTGTGGTTCTATCATTACTCACGTCTTCCGGGCTTAAGGCTGATATTATGCACCATTTAAAGCAATACTCGTCATAGTTCTTCACATTGACACAAGCATGTTTATCTTTTAAAAATTTTGGAAGTTCAATATATTGTGAACCTCTTAACGGTTTATACTGATTAATGTTTATTTCAAGGTGGGTTATTTCCACTATTGTCCACCCACTACCACGCTCTTGAAACTCTTCACTTTTAACAGAAATTTCGTCCATCATTGATCTGTAGATAGAGACTATTTCTTCTTCACTCTGCACATTACGCATTCTTGTTTGAAAAGATTTTATATCGTACACTACGTCAATATTATCGCCATTATTGTTTTTAGTATATTTTATATATACAGCAAATAATTCTAGATTGAACTTGAAGGCTGTATGCTTCACTAAATGTTCTTTCAACATTTCAATTACTAGATTTTCATATGAGACTAAAAACTGTTTCGGCACTATTATTTCGAGATTCTTATTTTCCAAAATTAATGTTTCGATTCTTTCTTCAAAAGAACTCTTTAAAACTTTAAAATTTTCATTAATCGGGACGGCAGTGTTTCTTTTATGAGAATTTGTTCGAACGTGATAATTCCAGTCTTTATTCAAAACTTCTTGATTACACGCGTTACATTTCGTTGACTGTGATGTAGTTGGTATTGATGGTTGCACAATTGATGTTGATGGTTGAGTGATTGGCTGCATTTGATTATTACACTTTTTTAGATGTTTCAGTAATACATCCTTTCGCGAATATATTTTCGAACAAAACTCACATTGGGAACTATTCTTTAGATGGACACTTCTAATATGTCGGTTTAATGTCTGATTTTGTGAATAGCTTAGCCCACAGTATTCACATATAAAGGATTTCATTTTAACTTTTATCTCACTTTCACTGTTCTTTTTAAGTTCACTTGATTATATCCACTTTCACTATTTTTTTAATTATTTCCACTTTTTATTATTTATAAGCTACTTTATTTAATTATTTATCACTTATTCTTTTACTTTCACTTCACTTAATTATTTGACATTTATTATTTTACTTTCACTATTTTTTAAGTTCACTATTTTTTTTTAATAATTTTCACTTTCACTATTTTTAAAAAGTTCACTTTACTTTCACTATTTTTTTAAATTATTTTCACTTTCACTATTTTTTTTAATTATTTTCACTTTCACTATTTTTTTGATGTTACACGTCAGACTTCACTTGATACAATAAGCTTTCAGTCCATAGCGCATTGTTTTATATACGAACACATACATACACAGATAGATAGATACACACATACACAGATAGATATATACATATATAGATGGAAACACATATACATAGATAGATAGAGATACATAGAGGAAGAGAGAGAGACAGAGATAGATAGAGACATACATAAACAGATAGACAGACAGATACATAGATAGATACATGCATAGAGAGAGAGATAGATAGAGAGATACATACGCAGGAAGAGAGAGAGAGACAGAGATAGATAGAGGATGAATAGAGAGAGACATAATACATAAAATATCTGTTGAATTTCACAACATTATGCAATTACGCTAACTGAAACATGTTTGAACCTGTCTGAGCAAGATCTGAAGACTTATCAATAAACCCGTAAAGCCTTACTAGCGGAGTAAATTCCTAAGAAGTCACTATGCAAAAGCATGGATGAGTAAATCCCTTTCAGATTCATATCAGTCTAGGATGCAATAACCTTGTTATTATCACACTGTACATTTATGAGCTGAACCTAATTAATTTAGCATTTCCTTAAGAAATTGAGTCAATAATATCTATCTGAGCATTCTATATTATTACCCATATTACTATGTTAAAGGCAATTAGCTTGTTATTATCATTCACCGAGCCTGAGTCATATAAATAAAGTTAGCCTTTACAGATATTATACGAATAGCCTAAGTTTCCGCTTACAGCTAACCTAAGACCCGGATAGTCTAAGCTCTCAGATAGTCTAAGCCCCCGAAAAGCTCAAAGCCCCGACAGCAACCGACCGAAAAAGAACGCCCAATTTTATGCAACAGAAAAAAGCAAAGCTCTCAAACACCGACAAAAAAAAAACGCCCAATTTTATGCAACGGAAAACGAAAAAAAAAACCTAAAGCTTGTGAATTTCTTATCAGCTTCATACAAGACTATGACGTCATCCATACAACCATCGCGTACCATCGTACCACTGCGCCAGAAAAGACATATCCATACTACTTCGAGAATAGGCTTTGTTTTGTACATATATAACATATGTATATTTATATAAAAAAATATCATGACATCTTGCATATATCATAACATCATGCCATCCCCCCCGTAGAAGGAACTGAAATGACGTCCCTGATGTACACGAAGAATAAACTGCGAATATATAAAACTATCACATGACCTGTGCTCTGTTTTGGCAGCGTGGACATTAACGCAATTTTACGAAAATGCAGTCAAGGCATTTGAAAGAAAGGTCCTCCGAAAAATGTTTGAAACCGTTAAGGAAGGAACGGACTGGCGAATAAATACAATCATGAGCTGTATCAACTCTTCAAGGAGCCAGTAGCTTCAACGTTCATCAAACTACGTAAACTGCAGTGGGCTGGCTACGTAGAGCGAATGAAAGACAGAAAAATCCCCAAGCGTGCTCTTAAAAAAAAATGAGTGGTAACAGGCCAGTAGGCATACCACGCAAGCGATGGGTTGTATCTGACTCGGTTGATGAAGACAGCAAAGCAATCTTACAAATTTGCATAGGACGTGGTCTTTGAATCGAGATGAGTAGTAGTGTAGTAGTAATACACATAAATCTATATCATATATATAAAAGAACTCCGCCATAACCGGTCGCAAGCCCAGGTTGAGATAAGGAGGAGTGAATGAACACATCCTGAATGGCCAGGAATACCAGTGCGTCTCAGGAAGTAGGTCTAAAAACCGGTGTAGTTGGACTCGCGGCATAGCTGTGAGAACTCCAGCACACCATAACCGAAGGTTGTTCACACGTCTCTGTACTATAGACCTGGTCCTCCAGGTTGGGGGTTGGGCGATGGGTTAACAACCCATCCCCGGAAAAAAACCAATTGTTCCGAAAGCAGGACTACAGACTCGGAAAAGATTGGACCAACGGCAACGACTCTGGCAACGCATTAAGGACTACTAAATCGCTTCTTAGATGCACAAACTGGAGGACGCGGGCGCTGAACCGAGATGACTTCAGACAATGTATCCTGCAGGCCCTGGCTTGATTTGGGCTGTCGCGCCATTGATGATGATATGTATAAAAGATCCTTACCCTATAAACCAAAACACGAAAAATTCATGGGTACTTATGTAGAAACTACTACCATGTTAGCACGCGCGCTTGTGTTCGTGGCGTTATTGAGGGTTAAATCGAAAAGTAAACATTTCCCCAACTTTTTCTCAAGTATGATAAACATGCCGACCTCGTCCACCTTTAGTGAGTGAAAAAGACTAATGTATGATCGCCGAATGCTTATACATCCGATAGTCAAGTGCGTATCTTATCTTCTCGATCTGCAAATGCCATTGCAAACTTAGACGTTCAACTGTGCAGTTTCGTGAATTTTTACCCGAAACTGATCACAGAACTCATAACTCTGCCAGCTGGTGCAAAAAAAGTCGTAGTTCGATTGCACTAGTCGACGAGCAAAGCAATTACATTCGACGCCATGACCCGACGTCGAGGATAGATGCAGTGTCGATGACAGTTATATTGCCGTAAGTTTTGCAGCAAAGAAAGGACAAATATTTTTTGTTAAATTTTTGGTAGAAATTAAAGTGAAATTAATAAGCAAGAAAAGAAAAGGTGAGTGATTGCAATGTTTGAATAAAATTTCAAACTTGACAGCGCAGGGCTGCCAAATCTTCCAATAAAATGTACATAATACCCTGGATCGTTTTTTTTCGCCTGCCGATTAGGTGCTCTACTCTGGAGAGCATTAAAACACACCTAATATACCATATAGAATATACTGTTCTATCGATGAGTCCGTCGATGAACCTCTGTGAACTTAGCACCCCACTTTAACCAAATTGAATAAAAAAATTGTTTTCGGGTGGAGCTTTGTTTGTACTTGATTGTACCGAAAAAATTTTCGTTTGTACCTCCAAGGGAACGGAGAAAAAATGCTCCATGTGAATTTAGCACCCGACTTGCACCGAATTAACTGAAATTTTTTATTCAGATAGTACCCCGTCTGTAAATGATTGTACCGAAAATGATTTTTTTTTTTTCAATAAAAAAAAAAAATAATTAAAAGTTTTTAATAATAATAAATAATTAAAAGTTTTTTTTTTACAAAAAAAAAAGTACGGCAAACTATTGTAAATTGGTTCAATTTGCTTGTACCTTCAATCGATTTTAAAATACTTTAAAATTTACATCAAAAACTAGCTATCTAAACCAACCAATCCTTCACACAAGGAGTAAAATAATTAGAACGACAACACTTTATAAATCGATGACCGGAGTATGATCGATTTTCAAAATTCGAAAAACCAAAGATGCTTACATATGCTATAGATACCGTAATTGATTGTACCTCCAAGAAATTTTAAGAAATATTAATTTTTCCATCAAAAAATAGCAATCTAAATCAGCCAATAATTCACACTCAGAGAAAAATAATTCGAAAGACGATCCTTCAACAACACATTATTAATCGATAAGTGGAGTACATGCGCTTTCAAAATTCGAAAAACCAAAGATGCAAATATATTCTATAAGAACCGTAGTTGTTTGTACCTCCAAGAAATTTTAAGAAATATTAATTTTTTCATCAAAACATCACAAGCTAAATCTGCCAATAATTCACACTCAGAGAAAAATAATTCGAAAGACGATCCTTTGACAACACATTATTAATCGATAAGCGGAGTGCATGCGCTTTCAAAATTCAAAAAACCATAGATGCAAATATATTCTATAGGTGCCGCAATTGATTGTACCTCCAAGAAATAATATCAAAAAATAAAAATTTTAAAAATGTTAAAAAAAACTTTTGTTTTTTATTCAATCTGGACCCAACGTCACAGGAACCATCCAGGAACTATTCTACACGTTCCCTGAAAATTGCATTAAAATCGGATCAGCGACTTAGGAGTCTACCCTACTAGACAAAACTCATCAGTTCACATATTAAATCGAAAGACGCAAACATCCACATCAAAAACCCCGGCTTCATTATAAATAATATACCATATAGAAAATACTGTTCTATTGATGAGTCCGTCGATGAGTAAGTATATGATGAGTTTTCTGATTACACTTGCAACGATCATCCCCTCTACTTTTGTTCTGGACTATGTAAAATTTCTTTTGTTTCCAACATGAACCATTTATTTGTCTTGGATTTTACATTTCAGAGCGTTAGTTATAATTGAGTTTCTTCTCATGATGAGTTTTTCGATGATAATGAGTGTTTCGAAAAAACTACAAAAATATCATTTTACGAAGTAAACAAATAAGCAGAAATCATATTATCTGTTATTATTTGAAAACAGCGAACTGAATATACAAGTATGTATGTATATATTTTTGTATTTTAAAAGAAGTCACTCAACTCTACCTAACGCGCTGAAATGTAAAATCTAAGACAAATAAATGGTTCATGTTGGAAACAAAAGAAATTTTACATAACAGAACAAAAGTAGAGGGGATGATCATTGCAAGTGTAACCAGAAAACTCATCATATACTTACTCATCGACGGACTCATCAATAGAACAGTATTTTCTATATGGTATATTATTTATAATGAAGCCGGGGTTTTTGATGTGGATGTTTGCGTCTTTCGATTTAATATGTGAACTGATGAGTTTTGTCTAGTAGGGTAGACTCCTAAGTCGCTGATCCGATTTTAATGCAATTTTCAGGGAACGTGTAGAATAGTTCCTGGATGGTTCCTGTGACGTTGGGTCCAGATTGAATAAAAAACAAAAGTTTTTTTTAACATTTTTAAAATTTTTTCACGATTTTAGTACCCTGGTGTTCTAATGGTTTATCTATGCTTTCCTATACCATTCATACCATTACAATAAAACTTCGCTGATAAATTGAGCACGCGCCCGCCAAGGTTTCTGCGTTAACAAAATCATTTTACAATTTATGGTACTTGAGTTATTTCAACATTTAAGTGTATTTCATATGATTTAGTGATAGTTCGTTCATTTTTGGTGTAGTAGTTATTCATTCCTATTACTAAATGGTAAAGTTGGACGATGAATGATGAATAGTGGATAGAGGATGGGAGATGGAGAATGGATGATGGGGGATGGTGGATGATGGATAGATGATGGAGCATGGTGGATAGAGGATGTAGTAACGGAAGCAACGGAAGTAACGGGAGAAATGGAAACAATGAGCAGCAACGAGAGAAATGGGAGCAAGGGGATGAACGTCGGTATAGGGAGCTAGGGGAGAAATGGGAGCTACGGGAGAAATGAGAGCAACGGGATCAACGGGATCAACGGGAGAAATGGAAGCAACGAAGGTAACGGGAGAAATGGGAGCAACGGGAGTAACTATGATAGATGATGGATAGATGATGGAGGATGGAGAATGGTGCATAGAGGATGGAGTAATGGGAGTAACGGAAGTAATGGGAGAAATGGAAGTACCGGGAGAAACGGGAGAAATATGAGCAACGGGAGAAATGAGAACAACGGGAGAGATGAAAGCAACGGGAGAAATGGAAGCAACGTGAGTAACGGGAGCAATGCTATCCATGGGAGGAATGGGAGCAACGGGAGTAACGATAGAAACAATAGTGTAGCACCAAACAAACGTAAGCGTAGCCGCGGTACGCGGCTGGTAACACAATAGTTAGAAGTTTAGTATATTTTTAATCTAAATTCTTATATGCGTAATTTAAAATATTAGTTTGAATTTTTGTTTTGTTCCATTTGTTGTGTTTGAGGCCTTGGAAAAACTATTTTGACTTGAAAAAGTCAAAACAATTGAAGGATGGGTAAAGGTTCGGGACTGAATGGGCCAATTCCTCCTACGTCTAAATTGGTGGCTGAGCCGGAACGGAAGCGACACGCTTGCTAGCGGCTGGGACTAGCTACGGCAGTGTGGGGTGGCTCTTGTTCCGACTCAGGCCATAAACCCTAGGCCTAGACAACAAAAATTTCGTGTCGGCTTACTTCAGATTATTTAAAATGGGACTATTTTCCCAAGAGGTCGTAAAAGACCAAGAAGCGGTGGAGTTGCGCGACTTCGCGACTTGTCAGGGCGCTCTGGTGTTGTTGGCGCCCTGCTCTGCCCACCCTACCTCAGCCACGACTGTCCTTGAACATTTTTCGTGTCGTGGCCCCTTATTGAGGTTCGGGCGGAGGAGGTAACCGCTCGGGTTCATTTATCGGGCTTTACTAGCCTTTCTCCATTTCTGAATCAAGAAAAAAAAGATTCAACCCAAAAAAAAAAACTATACGAGCCAACAGCAAGATAAGAATTCCAAAGAAAAAACATCACCAAAAAATGTAAACAATATGTAAAAATGGAGAAAAATTATAAAATTAAAGAAAGACTCACCCCATCATTACATATTCATGTTATCTATTGTTTAGTTTTCTTTGTTCGTTTTAGTTATTCTAAAATATAATTGTTAATTTATTCTAGTTATATTGCGCACCCTACTGTCCCTAACTCAGTTTCTTTTCCGTATAGTTTATCCCCTAATATATTTTATCCTAATTCATGTACTTTTCCGTATAGTTTTTCTCCTAATATATTTTATCCTAATTCATGTACTTTTCCGTATAGTTTTTCTCCTAACATATTTTATTCTGGTTCATTTTCTTTTCCGTATAGTTTTTCTCCTAACATATTTTATTCTGGTTCATTTTCTTTTCCGTATAGTTTTTCTCCTAATATATTTATCCTAACTCATGTACTTTTCCGTATAGTTTTTCTCCTAATATATTTTATCCTAATTCATGTACTTTTCCGTATAGTTTTTCTCCTAATATATTTTATTCTAATTCATGTACTTTTCCGTATAGTTTTTCTCCTAATATATTTATAATCTTTGTCTCGCATTCATTTTTCTTTGGGGGGGGGGGGGAAGACCGATCACACGCGAAACTCAATTCCTTTAACACCGCAGCACTTCATTTATCGCCATATATTACTATTTTTTCAACTTTTTCCAAATTTTTTTTCGCCATTTTTAAAATTTTCACTCTAATACAATTTTTTTTCTAGAAGCACTCTTCTCGCACTTTGCACAGCATTTTATAATTTTTTTCGGACCAATATAATTTTTTTCCTAGAAGCACTCTTCTCTTTGAACAAAAACGGATTTTTCACTAATAGCACTTTACTGCCATTGTATTACAAGTGCAATCCCCAGAATTGCAGCAATCAAACGCACGTCTCTCGAAAACAAATCCCGGCTTTTTCGTTCTTTGTGCATTCAAGAACAACGAGCACACTCTAATCAACTTTCTGTCATCGACTCCCCGCAGAAACGGCCGAAAATGGATTTAATCGATAGTATTAGGTCTTGACCAAAAGATCACCAAATATGGCAAATTTCCCTTCAGACCTTTGGTGTTCCCTTTTGATTCTCTCATCCGAGTTGTGCTTGTCGGTGTATTGAGGCCATCGCAGTTGCTTATTATGCACTCATTTATGTGCACACAACCACTACGGCGACACGCAACTGGGACAGCTGTTTCGCTTCATGCCACCGTGACTGTGACCCACTTACTCTTTTTTGGTGTATTCAGGGTACAGCCACATTTTACCACCTCTTTCGCTCGATCGGGTGACTGCAGTGGCGAACGCAAAATTTGTTGTTGTGCTCGAAGACAACCCAACACCATAAGTCGGTTCACCGTTGGTTTCCCAGCGCCGAACAGACAAAAAAAAAGTTGTCGCTCCAGAGTCTCGTGCGCACGACTGAGTGCCGGGCAAAAGGTGTTGTACCCCTCGGATCACTGCCTAAGATCCTTGGAGTGGTAAGTCCCCAGACGTTTTCCGCCTAGATCCTCCAATTCGTATCATGAGTTGCCTAGCACACGACGAATCCTGCACTTGAGGAACTTCTTTGCCAGCTTGGCGTCATAGTTCTGCGCGGCTGTGGACAAGGAAAAATTTCTTCAGAATACCTCTTTTCCTACACAAAATTGTGTTTTAGCAGCACGCAGATTATAACGCCTGCTGCTGTCCTCATGTGCGACCCTTATTTTCGTCTGCGCCAGTTGCCTCACGATAGGAATTCCCTCGCGAGGTCGAAGCTGTTCATTTGACTCTCCCAACGCTCGCAAATGCTTCAGCAGTTCGTAGTCCTTCCCGTGCAACATCATGTGATTCCCAAACAAAACCTGATAAGGAGAAAATCCAGTGGCTTGGTGGAGTGAGCTCCGAAAGGCACATCCAATTTTGCTTAGACTTTCATCCCATCGTGTTTGGTCATCAATGATGAATGCTCGAATTCCGGCCAGGATGGACTGATTGACACGTTCCGAAGCATTCGATTTCGGTGAGTAGCTCGGGGTGTACAGCTGTTTAACTCCGTATTTGTTCAGCATGGTGTTAAACACATTCGACCTAAATTGAGAGCCGTTATCGGATAGGATCGTCTCAGGCGTTCCAAACGCATGGAAGACCTGCCCCTCCAAAAAGTTGGTGATCTCTTCAGCAGTGATCCGCCCCAAAGGATGCAGAAGTGGAAACTTGGTGAAGTGATCCAAGACGATCAAGATAGCGATCTTACCCCTTTTGGTACGCGGATATGGTCCAGGTATGTCGATGTAGAGATTTTGGAATGGCTGATCAGTCTGGAACGGTTCTCCCATAGGCGCTCGTAGCGGTCTGTTCGGGGACTTTGTTTCTTTACAAGTGTCGCACACCAGAACGTAGGTGCGTACTTGTGTAGACATTCCGGGCCAGTACAAAAATCGCCTGACTCGCTCTAGCGTTTTGGCATAACCACCATGGACCGTGGTGTCTGCCTCGTGCGCCTGAGCAATCGCAGCTGACGTAAGTCTTGATGGAATCCATAATTTCCAGGCCCTGTCTTCAGCAATCGGGTCACTGTTGTGAGGCTCTGTGCGCTTGTACACGAAACCATCCCTCACGCATACGTCAGGAAGCCGATCGGATTTCGCATCGACAGTGGACACTAATTCTTTATATTCGTTGCCAGAGAATTCTGGAGAATCCATGTCCACCATCGGTGCCAGGTCGATCAGCGCGTTTAGTCCCTCTTCGTATACACGAGAGAGAACGTCGGGTACAACGTTCAGGCTCCCTCGTCGGTGCTCGATTGTAAAGTCGTAACCCTGAAGTTTCAAACTCCATCTTGCCAACCGTCCTTGTAGGTCTTTCTGCGACATGAGCCATTTGAGACTTGCGTGATCCGTAATGACTTTGAACGCAGTCCCTTCTACATAGGCTCGAAATTTTTTCACGCTCAACACAGCTGCATAGCACTGAAGTTCGGTTACGCTGTAGTTGCGTTGAGCGGAAGTGAGCTTCTGGTACATATATGCCACCGGAGATTCCGATCCGTCTACGTTTTCCTGAAAGAGAACGCTACCCACACCTGACTTACTGGCATCGCATTGAATTATGAAAGTCTGGGTTGATCAATAAGGGGGCTTTCTTCAACAAGTCTTTCACTAACAGGAAGGAAGTTTGTGCCTCTGTAGTCCAAGCAAACTGGTTGGACTTCTTTAGAGTGTCTGAAATTGGTGAAACAGTAGCAGCAAAGTTGGGAACGATCGTCGATACCAGCCTGCCATACCAAGGAAGCGTCGAACTTGACGTGCGGACTTAGGCGAAGGGTAATCGACGATGGCTGAAACTTTGTTGGGATCGGTTTTCAAGCCTCCTTCTCCAACGATGTATCCGAGATATTTCACCTCTCTCAGACAAAACTTGCTCTTGTTGACGTTAATTGTTAGGCCAGCCTTTCGCAAACAATCTGCGACTTCAGCCAACAAAACCAAATGCGAATCGAAATCTTCAGAAATTAACAGCAGATCGGGTATATATACGAATACCTGCTCCTTCAGCTCGGGTAGGATGACTTTGTCCATCAAACGACACATCCTTTGCGGCGCGTTGCATAACCCAAAAGGCATGCGAGCGTAGTGATATAGAGGCCGGCCAGGAATGGTAAACGCTGTATACTCCCTGGATTTGTTCTCGAGAGGAATCTGCCAAAAGGCGTATTTGAGGTCCAGGCTGGTAATAAAATTGGCTCGCGGCAGACGACTTAAGATACCGTCAATGTGTGGTAACGGATAAGCATCCTTCTTCGTCACACTATTGACTTTGCGCGAAACCAAACATAACCTGACCTTGCCTGGCTTCCTCACGAGAACCACAGGCGAGCTCCATGCACTCTAGCTGGTCTCTATTACGCCAAGTGCTCTCATGCGATCGATCTCGTCATACAAGAGTTTTTGGATCGCAGGAGACACGGGAAAGTGCAGCTGTTTGATGGGACTTGCATCACCAACGTCTATACTGTGTTGTTCGACGTTGGTCACACCCAGTCCGTTACTTCGTGAGATGGAAATTTGGACTTTACCATTTCCATTCTCTTCACATCTCTGGGTGTTAAATGGTGGGCATCCGGAGCTATCAGTTGCGACGCAGTATCGGGGGTATCGACCGCGCTGATGATGCTATAAACTAGCTGGAAGGATCGCCAGAAATCTACCCCTAGGTACAGTTCCTGCGATAGGCTCGGTACGATGTAAAGAGTAATGGGTTTGGTAATACCACGAAAAGTAATATCGGCAATTACCGTGCCCAAAACTTTCTGTGCAGCACCATCAGCGGTCTTCACCTCTTGACAGACCGGTCGATACTTCACCTGTGCAACTTGGAGGCGTTGTAGGGAGTTTGCCTCCAGGCAACCGATGCTCGCCCCACTATCGAGGAGTCCTTTAACGTCCACTTCGTACAAGGATACCCCCGCGTATGGACGTACATCAAACGGCTCGGTGATGATGGTAGAGAGAATCGCTTTCTTTTTTTCACGCACCATCCTCCAGAATATACGAAGGCGCGCGATTGATTTTCTGCGACCGGATCCACTCGTAAGTGCTGATACTTGATCAACACTTGCGACTGGAGTAGGTGAGAAAATTCGCTCTCGAGCCTCCATATACTCCTTAAGCCGAAGATGGTATGGCTTGAGAGGATGGTGGGAATGTCGTCTTGGATGTTCTTCTGCGGTAAGGTCATCTTCAGGCCGGGAAAAAGCCGGCTCCGTCTTATCGCTTTCTCGTTTTAAAACTATGACGTGCGGGGTATTTCCTGTCGAGAAATTGGGTTGGGATGATTTTACGCTAAAAGGATGGGAATTAGGTTCAGAAAGTGTTGTAGGTAGGGTTTTAAAATTTGGAGGGGTATTTGTAGGGGTTGAAAAATTGGTTGAATTTTGATTATTTGGGGGTTCTAGATGAAATTGGGAGTTGGACTTGGGGTGTCGAGTGAATACTCCTACTGCTGTTGGGATGCAGTGTTCGGACGGGAGGGACCCGCTGTCCTTCCGTCCCTTCGGCCGTTTCCCGCCTTGCAATGGTTGCAGTTGGGCTTTAGAACGTCAGCCCGCCCACATCCAAAGCAGAAAATGCCTTTTGCTGGTTCCGCACATTCGCAGTACCCATGTTCTTCCTTGCCACAATTCCAGCAGATCCAGGGGTTCGATAGTCCGGCCAAGTCGACGGAAGAAGTCGAATCTGGATGTTCTTCCACGATTGGCTCCTGTATCTCGTGGACTCTGGCCTGGTTCCAAGGGGATGGTCTGGTGGCTTTGCGTGTGTCCTCCACTTGCACTACGAGCCGACGTCATTCGCCCAAGGTGCGGATGAAGTGGAAACACAATTGTTGCTGTGTGCTGCCAATCCAATTTCCAAGTCCCAGAGCCACGAATTCGGACTCCATCATGGGAGAGCTCGACCCTAAAAATCAGCTCCTCTGCACGTAGGAGATGGCTGTCTCCGTTAAAATGGAGACGCCAATGCCTTAATGGGCTGCAAGTATTTCTTTGGCGATAGTTAAGTCCGTGTCTAACGCGATCGCTGGCCGAAGCGGCCACCTCAACCCGCTGAACTGCCCTTCCGGCACGCGAGTCTCCATCTGCGGCCGAATAGCGGGCCCGCCTTGGTTCCTGTGACGCCCATTCCTCCCGGAAAACCGTTCTCATCAACTCTACTTCTTGATCTACACCCAATTCAGTGCGTACCAAGGGTTGATTCGTGCGCGCTGGCGCCAGATTTATCGCAGCCGGAATACCTGCGTCATGTACATCGGACCACCGTGGCCGTTTGCCTATTACCCTTTCTGGCGATTGCGGGATTGGATCCGCGAGCTGGTTCACCCCTTGTTCTTGACCAATTGAACTGTCAGGGGCGTAACAGACACCACCGCCGACTGTTTCCAGCGGTAAATTTAAATTTAACCGCCTTGGTGAAATTCCGCCGACCGCCGACCGCCAACTTGGTTTTACTGCATGCCACGGCTCCGGTTCTAGCTGTGGCGCCCTCCACGCCCCTAACCGACCAATAATCTCTGGCGCCCAGATGTCCACGACAATTCAGACACGTGTGGTTTAACACAACCCATGACTTTAGACATGCTTCATGAAACCGGTGTCCACATTTTGTAAGCACTTCCTGTTCAGGATTTATGTCCTCTTGACACGTCGTACATATCAACTCCACTCCCGTAGTTGGTGAATGCGTAATCGGCATAATGAGAAAGTTTGAAGGTGATGTTTCCGATCAAAGAGCGAACGGGTGATTAGTCAGATGAATGAGTGATCACATGTAAATGTGGTTGTTGTGATCGAATATTTGGTACAAAGGTACGACAGAATTAAAATCAATGTACCAGGAACCTCGTTGAATGACTGCCTCGATGAGTGAATGAGCGATTGAATGAACTGTGAGTGTAGTAATGAGTGAATCGGATAGTATGATTGAATGCGATTGATTGAGTGATTGAGTGCACGAACTATTGTACGAATGAATTATGAATAAATGCTGTATGACTAATAGAATGTATGGATGAAGGTATGGGCAAAAAAAAAATTTAAATTAATTGTGCGATTGATAATTGAATGACGGTTTACGTGACTATTTAATTCCGACTGTAAATAATTTGAACGAGTGGTTGACTGAAAAAAAAAATTGAATGAGAGTGTTGTATGAATATATGCGTTGAATAAATATTTGAGTTATTATTTAATTTAACAAGCGAATGTTATTGAATCCAAAATTTAGTGAATATTTGCACGGAAAACGGCCGAATGAATTTGAATTCTTGATTGAATGTTCGAACGATTGTATGCTGTGTGAGAACAAAAATTTAACGATTTAATGCTTGAATATAATATACAGCCATATGCGTAATTTTTTCTCCAAATCCTAATGAGCGATAGAATAAACGATTGTAAATATATGTAATTCAAAAAAATTTAATAAAATGAACCCTTACGTTTCGCACTTTTCTCCTCCCCTCAATTTGCAGAACAAATCGCGAAACCGATCTTGTTCTTTCCCGACTCATCAAGAAAATCTGGAACGCGATAAAATTTCCACAAAAAAAAAAATGGAAAAATTTAGCGAAACAAAATATATCAAAATTCAGCTAAACAAAATCTACGTTAAAGGTTCGTCGAAAGACTTAGAAAAAAAAACTCTAATTACCAAAAAAAATATAGTTTTAGTTCAAAAAAAATCAACCTACGTTAAAAGGTACTCTAAAAGGAAGGATAATGATATAAGGTACTTAACAAATTTTCGACGAAATTTCCCATCATCAAACTCACCAATATTTTACAAGTATTAGTCCCAATTGTCTGACGATACGCCTGCCAAGACAGGGCATGCCAGCACTCAAAAAGGTACTTGCAAGGCAAAAGTGGAATGAATCAGGAAAATTAAGTTGGACACAACTTACATCCATCAATCCTGTATGCAGACAATGTTTCCCTTTCCTATGGAACCGAGTTGGCGCCTAAAGGTTGCCAAAACGGTTCGTCAATAGGATCGTTCCACATTGCCTCCATCCAAGATCGACAAGATGGTTTGCTGTTAAAATTCGAAAAGCTTGAACACTTGGACTGTGGCCGTTCAGGCGAAAAAATGATGTCGCAGAACGACGAAATAAAGTCCTTTTGCCCACCAACTTTTTGCACGGAGTTTTTCCGAACTCGCGCGTGTTGATGGGCTTTGTGCTCAAAGCGTAGCTTAGGCTAGCCCTACGTTGGGCGCCATTTGTTGTGTTTGAGGCCTTGGAAAAATTATTTTGACTTGAAAAAGTCAAAACAATTGAAGGATGAGTAAAGGTTCGGGACTGAATGGGACAATTCCTTCTACGTCTGAATTTGTGGCTGAGCCGGAACGGAAGCGACACGCTTGCTGGCAGTGACTAGCTACGGCAGTGTGGGGTGGTTCTTGTTCCGACTCCGGCCATAAACCCTAGGCCTAGACAACCAAAATTTCGTGTCGGCTTACTCCAAGGTATTTAAAATGGAACTATTTTCCCAAGAGGTCGTAAAAGACCAAGAAGCGGTAGAGTTGCAAGACTTCGCGACTTGTCAGGGCGCTCTGGTGTTGTTGGCGCCCTGCTCTGCCCACCCTACCTCAGCCACGACTGTCCTTAAACATTTTTCGTGTCGTGGCCCCTTATTGAGGTTTCGGGCGAAAGAGCTAACCGCTCGGGTTCAATTATCGGGCTCTACTAGCCTTTCACCATTTCTGAATCACGAAAAAAAAGATTGAACCCAAAAAAAAACTATACGAGCCAACAGCAAGATAAGAATTCCAAAGAAAAAACATAACCAAAACGTGTAAACAATATGTAAAAAATCTGCGAACAGTCTGGTCGCAACTTTATTATTTTTCCGGCAGAAGTTTGGAACGTGTTTAATTCGGGGATGCGGTGTATGTTACTATGTGACTGAAAACCTAACAAAAAGTTCGGGAAACGGTTAGAATAGAGTGTAATATATGAATTATATAATTGGGTCATATTCCGGGATGCGGTCTAGAGGTTGGAAAAGAAAAAAACCCAAAAATAGGTGATTATTAAACAAGCCCGTGGAAGTGAAAAGATATTCGATATCTGATCAGACCTGAGAGATATGGTGGAATTTATGAAAAAGTATACAACCACTTTACACCCCTTCAGGGGTCGAATTTCAAAAAATCTTGAAAACCCATTCTAGGTATTCATATGAAGAATCCGTAGAATAAAAATGAATTCAACATTTCGAAAGACCTAGTAGATATGACGAAAATCGTGAAAATATATGCATTTTATATATACTGAAATTTTTTTTCTGCCCCCCCTTCTGAACCCCAATGAGTATTGAAATTTTTTTTCATCGGAATTACTTTTCTAGTTGATTTACATATATGTACCGAGTTTCAACTTTCTAGCATAAGCCCTTCAAACGTTAGGAAAAACACCCCCCACCTCCGCACCATGCTACCCCTAAAAAAAATTTAGTTTTTCACTATGCCACTAATATAGTTCTATCTAAATACGAAGCTTAAGGTTTATATCATTACAAGCTCTTAAGATATAAGCATCGGAACTTTTTCCTTCTCACCCTTCCCCACCCTCACCCTCTACACCCTCACCTTTAAATTTATTTTTCCCTACTAGGGTTCTATTGGCCCTAGTTCTAGTTCAAATTTGAACCATCTATCTTACACTGTTATTGAGATATGAAAAGTGATATTTTTGAAAAATGCTTATCCCCCCACTTCTATGCTCCCCGCCCCCTTCAAAGATTTTACTTTGAGCAATCTTTATTTATCAAGCTTTATGGTTGGTTGGTTGGTTTACGTGGCGGCCCATCCGCCGAGGACAGGGCCCAATTAGCACAGGAAGCGCCGTTTTGATACCACAACTCGTTTAACCTGGTCGTTTTAGGGTTGATGGAGTGTGTGCAAAGGTTTAACAGAGACCTGGGACTCCGATGAATTATCATATCCATCCGGAGCTGTTCAGGAAGGTGATCAGTTCACCGATCTTGTTCTTCGAGATCTCACCAAGGTCATTGAAGAAGGGTTTGCCCAGTACGCGAAGTCTGGCCCGAGCTAGGGCTGGACACTCGCAGAGAAGGTGGATGACAGTTTCCCTCTTATTTGCCTCCCTACAACTGCGGCAATTGACGTTGAAGGGAATACCCATTTTGGCCGCGTGGTCGCCAATCGGCCAGTGCCCCGTGCTGACTGCCGTTACTCTGGAGACGTCCACGCGGCTTCTGCTCAGGAGTTCATCTGTTCTCCTCCGACAGTAGGATGGCCATATCTTCCTAGATATGACGCAGTTGGTCAGTCCTCTCCATCTGGAGTTCGCGTTTGCGAGAAAGTGGGCGGATATTTGGCGCTTAACAGTCCCTAGTGGGGCACGAACGGGTTCTGTAAGAGAGCCCTGAAGAGCAGAGCCTGGCCTAGCTAGTTCGTCTGCCCGTTCGTTACCCTCTATCTTGCTGTGGCCTGGGACCCAAAGCAGAGTCACTTTGACCTGGCTTCCCAGGAAGATAAGCTCTTTACGGCACTGTTCGACGAGTTTAGAGGAGGTGATAGCGGAGTCTAAGGCCTTGATTGCGGCTTGACTGTCAGTGAGTATTACAACATTACGCTTTGGCGTAGCGTCTTGCTGCAAAGACCGACAGGCCTCCCGAATACCCAGTATCTACGCCTGGAAAACGCTGGCGTAATCCGGTAAGTGGTAGGACTTTTCGAAAAAGTGTGTGTCTGAGAAAACTCCCGCTCCGACTCCGCAGTCCATCTTTCAGCCGTCAGTATAGATGACTGTGTCGAAATCAAGTATAACTGAACCGTCCTTCCATTCCGCTCTGGTTGGAAAGCCCACAGCGAAATTCTTCTTGAAGGTCAGTCTCGGGATAATGTAGTCGGTTGGCGATTTAGCTATCTCCGCCGGTAGAGATTCCAGGATGTTGCTGTGACCGTAAGGCTTGGCATACCAGCTTCCAGATTCTTTGAGTCTGATGGCGCTACACGACACAGTACTTCTTATATGTAGATCAATAGGCAGTATATACAACAATACGTTCAGAGCGTCAGTTGGACATGACCTCATTGACAGAACCATTCTTGGTTTAAGTCCCCACTTTTTGCTGAAAGTTCGTTTGCAGGCGTAAAAGGCGATACGTGCTTTTTTCGCTCGTTGTTCTATATTTAACTTCCAGCTGAGCTTCGTATCGAGCACAACTCCAAAATACTTTTCACTGGATGATAATGGCAGTTGATGGCCGTTTAGGCGGGGGAGGTTAAAGTCCGGTATTTTGGTTTTAGTGGTGAAGAGCATTAGTTCAGTTTTGTCCGGACTTACACCCAAGCCGCAGCTAGCAGCCCACGTGTTTACCTTACCCAGTGCGCCTTCCATGATTTCATTCATCACTGAAGGAAACATCTCTGATACCAGTATCACCACATCATCCGCATACGCCACTACCTTAACCCCTTCCCTCTCCAGTCTTCCTAAGATCTTGTTCATGACCATTAACCAGAGGAGAGGCGAGATAACACCACCCTGGGGTGTACCTCTACACACGGATTTACTCAAATGGCTGTTCCCTAAGCTAGAGTGGATAATTCTCGTGCTTAACATGGATACTATCCAGTCGCTGAGACATTCCTCGACACCAAACTCGATGAGAGATTCTTGAATGGCCTCCGTATGCACGTTATTGAAAGCGCCTTCAATATCTAGAAAGGCAGCTAGGGTATATTGTTTGTAGTGCATTGTGTATTCAATTGTTCGCACAACCTCATGCAGAGCAGTCTCTGTGGATCTTCCCTTGAGGTATGCCTGCTGGGATTTTGAGAATGGAGATCTGTCTAAGATCTTTCGCAAATGGATGTCTAATATGCGTTCCAGTATTTTTAGTACGAAAGAGGTCAAATTAATTGGCCTAAAATCTTTCGCGAGTTCATGACTACGTTTGCCCACCTTTGGTATAAACACCACTTTGACTTGTCTCCAAGTCTGAGGCACATGGTTCAGGAAGATGCAACTTCTAAAAATCGCTACCAGCCAGGGAGCTACTATGTCTTGCAGCTTCTGCAGCATAATTGGTATTATGCCGTCGAGGCCAGGAGATTTGTACGGCGAAATGCTGTTAATTGCCCAACAAGTCTTTCTCTCGTCGACAATCAGTTTAGTGTCGTAATCTGGTACACGCCGCTCACCCTGAAGACCTTGGGTGTCCGTGCAGCTGTCCCTAGATCCGGGGAAGTGAGTGAGATTCATTAAGAGCTCCAGTGTCTCGGCAGTGGAGTCAGTCCAGTTCCCGTCTACCCGCTTCACAAACGACGGGTTCGTGTGCTGCTTGGACAGTATCTTGCTTATCCTCGCAGAGTCTTGGGTGCACTCAATGGGTTGGCAGTAATCAGCCCAAGCTTGCTTCTTGGCTGTTCTAACAGATTTTTTATATAACTTTAGGCAATCCTTGTAGGGTTGCCAGCACTTATGTTTGTAGCAGATATTGAAAACATCTCTGGTAATCTTCCTGAGATTGGATAAGTCCTCGTTCCACCACGGGGGGAGCGTTTTCTTACTATACTTGGCTGGCCATGATACCTTGAAAGCAACACTGAAAGCCTTTTCCAGTGTCTTCACCTTAGCATCCAGCTCCTCTATAGTGTTAGGGTTCAGGTTAGGTATGTTTGAGAGTTTTGCCTTCACGACTTGTCTGAATTTCTTCCAGTCAATTTGCCTCGGGTTTCTGAACGGCTTGGGGGTATCGATCGTGATACTTACATTATATAGGATCCAATTGTGATCCGAGAATGATCTTAAACTGGACACTCTCCAGTTTTCAACCCTAAGCCTATCGTTGTCTGTTAGTAGTGTAACATCCAGCACCTCCTCCCATCCCTCAAAGTCCTCCGTGCTTGGAAAGATAAAGGTGGGGGCATTACCAGTATTTCATACGGAGAGGTTAGTGTTAATAATAAAATCAAATAAGAACTCACCACGTTCGTTGATCTCTGTGCTGCCCCTCAGCGTATGTCTGGCGTTGGCATCACATCCGACGAGAAGGTTCTCCCTCTTAATTGAAATTTTAGATATTAGTTCCTGAAGTTCTTCTGGCGGTGCAGACCTGTCATGTGCCATGTAGGCAGAAGCAATGTAAAGGTCTCCTTTGCTACCGAGCTCCAATTTAACCACTGTTAAATCTGCAGAACTGAAGTCAGGGCACATAAAAGCGTTTATGTGCTTCTTGATTAGAATACAACTTCTGGGCTTACCTTCATCCTGTTGGTTGTAGTTGAAGAATAGGTTGTACTTTGTGCTACGGAGTCCTCTAATGGTTAAATCTCTAACCCAGGGCTCCTGAATCAGGCCTATGTCTATGTCCTCCTCACCTAGGAAGACTAGAAGGTTATCCGAGGCACTCCTTGAGTGCTGTAGGTTAACCTGTATGACCTTCAGCATTTTGGTTGTCTTTGTTCTGCCCTTCTTCAATCCTCATCTCCACCAACAGCTCGTTGGTCGCGGCGACATCGTCTATGTCGTCCGGATTAGAGGACCGAAAAACTTTAACCTTCGCATGCCTGATGCCAAGCCTCAGTCGGTAATCGGCTTTTTCGAGAGCCCCAAGGCACTTTTCGTTTATAAGAAGGAGAAACGTACGGCTGCCTCGCTGCGGTTCCTCCTCTTTAATGACCGACCAGTCATCCATGGGTATGGTTTGATTTTGGATGCGTAGACAGCGAATAAGCTGGTCGTTGTCTATGTCCATCTTGGGAATCCAGATGCGAGCTCTCGGTCTTCTAGGAATCTCATCGGTGGGTATAAGCCTGAGCTTCACTCCCTCCAAAGCGTTGCTTATCTTAGCAGCACATGACTCTAGGAATTCCTTCGAAAAGCTGTCCATGCAACGGATTATCCGATATCCTCTTACCATCCCATCGCAGTCAAAAACTGGCGTGGGCGGATTTCCGTCCTTCAGAACATGCAGCATAAGCATATTCGAAAGTGTGCCTTCCACTTTCGTCCATTCATCCGCCGTCAGCTTTCCATCGCTTGAAAGCTCGTTCAGTAGTGCGACGTGCACGTTATTTCTCGCTGCCTCCGAGAAAGACTTCGTTGCCTGAACTCCGGCCGGTGCACCGCTGTTCTGTTTGATGGTGGTTTTGGACGTTGTCACCCTGCTCCGTTTCGTGGCATGGTAAACTTCATCATGGGACCTGTTTCGCTTAGAGGCCCCCTGCTGTTGTGGTTGCGTTACCTTCGCGCGCACATTGTGTTCCTCCACAATCGCCTGGTAAAACGCTTTGTCGTGTTCGTCTCGTTCATGGACTGTCCCTTCTGCCTCATTCTTTGCTATCTTGCCAAGGATGAACAGAGCCTTCAGATACCGAGTCCTAGCGGCAACACCGGGAGACTTACGCTTCTTGCCTGGTTTCTGAATGCCTGAACTGGTATTCTCCACCACTGCTACGCTCGTCTGGTTTTTGGATGTCGATGGGTGGGGCTGCGCAGGTGTACTTTGGCTGGTACTCGCTACGCTGCCCAAGTCAATGATGGTCTCCTGGCTGGAGGCAAGCAATTCCTCCTCTGAGGAAGTGTCGATGTCTGACTTGGCATCGGCTTCAATTACGTCCATCTTTTCTTTTAAGTTGCTTTTTTCTTTATTTTTATACATCTTGGTCCCACGAGTCAGGGTGAATGAAGAGTCTACCGCAACAGAGAACCCAGATTATTGCGGTAAGTCTAGTTACCCTACCAGGTCGACAGGGGGCTCCGTCCACAACTGCATTTCCTGCAGCCATCCAGCCCTCAGTACGCATCGCATAACGCCTTTGCTTGGGTTATTTCAAAAATACCCACAATCCGATACGGTATATTACAGCGGTGCACGTAGAGATAGGTGAAGTAGTGGGATAACTGGATGTGGAGGGAGGGGTAGGAGGGATGAACAACACTATGGGATAACATTCTGCTTGTCCGCGGCTGCTTATTCGCAATTGTTTGCTTATTCAGCAGCTGACCGACTCCGAGCCGGCCGTTCACTATCCGCAACCTGTGACGCGCGTGGTCGCATGCAGCTATGCAGTCGTCAGGACGGGAGTTCCTGCCGAGTTCCACGATCAAGCTTTATACCCAAACCGAATTTTGTTTTTCTGGTGCAATTGGTTTGTGAGATATCGTAATCTTTACTATTTCAACCCCCACCCCCGCACGCCACCACCCCCACCAAAAATTTTTGTTCCAATCTACTCTCCTAGTATAACTACTGACATTTGTTATGTTTTTATTGCTTGCCGGTAACGGTTTAAGAGATATGGATTTTAGAATGTGCCGATATCGGCATTTTTTCGTTTCGGACGCATTATTTCCCCCTCCACTCCCACATCCCTTCACCCATATCATCAATTTTTTTGCAAATTTGTCCACTATCAAAGCTCTATAGAAATTCTAAGTTTCAGCCTCCTACCATAAGCGGTTGCTGAGATCTAAAAACCAAAATTTCTCGTCTAAAACGCTTCCCCCACCTTCCCCCTCGCATCCTCACCCCAGAAAAAATTCTCACTTCAAGAGGTCTACCATGTCTGTTCAGAAAAAAAAAATCAATTTAATAGCTCATAGGGTTTCGGAACTATAATTCCTCAAACGAGGTTGCTTACGGCGTACGGCGTACGGATCACAGACGGACTAAAAATTTTTATTGCTTTTTTGGCGTTTATTAGTCATAAAACGTTAAAAAAAAATTGTTCAGGGTAGCAAATTTTTTTTTTTTTAAAGTCGATAACAATACTTTATTATTAAAATAATAAAGTAAAATGGAGAAAAATTATAAAATAAAAGAAAGACTCACCCCATCATTACAGATTCATGTTATCTATTGTTTAGTTTTCTTTGTTCGTTTTAGTTATTTTTAAATATAATTGTTAATTTATTCTAGTTATATTGCGCACCCTACTGTCCCTAATTCAGTTTCTTTTCCGTATAGTCTTTCTCCTAACATATTTTAATTCATGTACTTTTCCGTATAGTTTTTCTCCTAATATATTTTATCCTAATTCATGTACTTTTCCGTATAGTTTTTCTCCTAATATATTTTATTCTAACTCATGTACTTTTCCGTATAGTTTTTCTCCTAATATATTTTATCCTAACTCATGTACTTTTCCGTATAGTTTTTCTCCTAATATATTTATATTCTTTGTCTCGCATTCATTTTTCTTTGGGGGGGGGGGGGGAAACCGATCACACGCGAAACTCAATTCCTTAAACACCGCAACACTTCATTTATCGCCATATATTACTATTTTTTCAACTTTTTCCAAATTTTTTTTTCGCCATTTTTAAAATTTTCACTCTAACATAATTTTTTTTCTACAAGCACTTTTCTCGCACTTTTCTCGCACTTTGCACAGCATTTTATAATTTTTTTCGGACCAATATAATTTTTTATTTTTATATAATTTTTTTTCTAGAAGCACTCTTCTCTTCGAACAAAAACGGATTTTTCACTAATAGCACTTTACTGCCATTGTATTACAAGTGCAATCCCCAGAATTGCAGCAATCAAACGCACGTCTCTCGAAAACAAATCCCGGCTTTTTCGTTCTTTGTGCATTCAAAAACAACGAGCACACTCTAATCAACTTTCTGACGACTCCCCGCAGAAACGGCCGAAAATGGATTTAATCGATAGTATTAGGTCTTGACCAAAAGATCACCAAATATGGCAAATTTCCCTTCAGACCTTTGGTGTTCCCTTTTGATTCTCTCATCCGAGTTGTACTTGTCGGTGTATTGAGGCCATCGCAGTTGCTTATTATGCACTCATTTATGTGCACACAACCACTACGGTGACACGCAACTGGGACAGCTGTTTCGCTTGATGCCGCCGTGGCCGTGACCCACTTACTCTTTTTCGGTGTATTCAGGGTACAGCCACATTTTACCATCTGTTTCGCTCGATCGGGTGACTGCAGTGGCGAACGCAAAATTTGTTGTTGTGCTCGAAGACAGCCCAACACATTTTAATAAAAAAGTACTTCCGTTTGAAAAATCATTTTGACTTTAGAAGTTATAAAATACTACAATATAGTTTTAGTTTAGGAGGGCCGTAAATTTTAAGCATGGCAACATCCCATATCTAATTAATTAAATAGCTAAATTTGTTTAAAACCATACGATAAATATTTTGAAGTACCAAATGACATGAATAAGTTATTATTTACACTAAAACTCATTTTCATTTAATTACAGTTCCTGTAGAGTATGATATCATGGAAACAGATCGGGAAATATCATTCGATTTTGATACAGAACAATCACAGGCACGATACGATCCTAGACTTTTGTCCGAGGAATTAAGAGATATACACTCGTTATTGCAAGAGCGAGCAGAGTCATGCTTTACGTTAAGTGTAAGGTATGAACATGGCGAAAAGGTGAGTTCTAAATAAAAAGATCTGACAAAGTCTGGGCGAAAGTTCATTATTATTCGGGTTTAAGTTTAGGAAGCGGTCAATATGGGGTCACGGAAGAATGCTTACGTCGCTGCCACATATAAAACACGAATTGCGTAATAGGGCTATACTCCAGGACTCGATCAAGCTTAGACTATAACATCAGTTGTCATTTGGAGGTTTTTTGGAAAGTTAATTATGTTCTTTAGCCAAATGTACCGACACTGGAGCATCTAGTGTATGAATGTTAAAGTCTGACACGTACCAGATACCTATACTTGGGAAAATTATCCTTGACCGATTTATCAGAACTTGCGATGATTCCTTTATGTAGAACTACTCTACTTCATAATATTAGGAATCAATAGTTTAGAGCTCGGTTTATACTCGTACGAGGGGACCACAATGGATCGACAGTTATCTCTTGTGATAAATTGTGGCACAATGCTCCAGTCTGTAGACGGGAGTAACAGGGGCGATAGAACAACGAGAGCGTAGCGAGCGTAGCCGTGGTACGCAGCTAGTATGTAGTACACTACCAGATTACTAAACGAGTGTAGAGACGATTTAGAGCACTAGCGTAAATTATAAAGTTCAATCTACAGGACAGAAAAATTTCGATAGAGAAATCTCGTAAAAAAATAATATATTACTCCCTAGTAGATGAGAAATTTTTAAAATCTATGTTTTATATCTACCGCGTACACTTAGTTGGGTTAAATTAGCTTAAGAAAACTTAACCCAACTAAATGTACGCGGTAGAGATAAAAAATAGATTTTAAAAATTTCCCATCTACTAGGGAGTAATACATTATTTTTTTACGAGATTTCTCCATCGAAATTTGGGTTAAATTAGCTTAAGAAAACTTAACCCAACTAAGTGTACGCGGTAGAGGTAAAAAATAGATTTTTAAAATTTCCCATCTACTAGGGAGTAATACATTATTTTTTTACGAGATTTCTCCATCAAAATTTTTCTGTCCTGTAGATTGGACTTTATAATTTACGCTAGTGCTCTAAATCGTCTCCACACTCGTTTACTAATCTGGTAGTATACTACATACTAGCCACGTACCACGGCTACGCTCGCTACGCTCGCTACGCTCTCGTTGTTCTATCGCCTCTGTTACTCCCGTCTTTCCCGTTGATCCTGTTTCTCCGGTTGGTCCATTGGTCCTGTTTCTCTCGTTTCTCTCGTTGATCCATTGGTCCTGATTCTCCCGTTGCTCCTGTTTCTCCCGTTGCTCCTGTTACTCCCGTTGCTTCTGTTGCTTCCGTTACTCCATCCTCTAACCAAAATTCTCCATCCGTCATCCTCCATCTTTTATCCTCTATCCGCCATTCACCATCCTCTATCCTCTATCCACCATCTACCATCATCCATCTTCCATCCTCTGTCCACTATCCACCATCTGCCATCCTCCATCTTCCATCCTCTATCCACTATCCACCATGCTCCAGCTTCCATCCTCCATCCTTTATCCACCATCCTTCATCCTCCATCTTCCATCCTCTATCCTTTATCCACCATCCTTCATCCATTCCCCATCTACCATCCTTCATCCATTCTCCATCCACCATCCTTCATCCATTCCCCATTCACCATCCACCATTCTTCATCTGCCATCTCCCATCCCCTATCCACTATCCTCGATCAACCATCCACCATTCTCCATTTTCTATCCACTATCCACCATCCCCCATCCCCTATCTACCATCCAATATCAACCATCCACCATCCTCCATTTTCCATCCACTATCCACCATACGCCATCCTCCATATATCCATCCATCATCCTCTATCCATTATCTACCATCCTATATCTACTATCCCCCATCCTCTATCCACCATCCTCTATCCTCTATCCACTACCCTCCATTCATCATCCTCAATCTTAAGTCCTCCATCCTCTATCTACCATCCTCCACCCATCATCCCCCATCCTTCATCCACCATCCACCATCCTCTATCCACCATCCTGCATCTACCATCCACCAACTTTCATCCTCTATCGAGCATCCTCCATCTTCCATCCACCATTCATCGTCCAACTTTACTATTTAGTAATAGGTTAGGTTAGGTTTAAGAAGGCTCAGCGCTAGGACCGCCGCGCTTACTAGGTGCCATATGGGCCCATTGCGATCCCTTGACGTCCTCGTGGGCTATTTAATCATCTCAAAAACATTCCAGTTCCCTGCAGAACCTGACCAATTATCCATACCCTACTGCCCTCAAATCCTCGATGCTCTCAAAGAAGAGACTACCCATTAATCTAAAGCGCCTTCTAGCGATCCCCGGGCAATCACACAAAATGTGTTTAGTAATAGGAATGAATAACTAATGCACCGAAAACGAACGAACTGCCGCTTAATCATTTGAAATATTCTCAAATGTTGAAATACCTCTCGTACCACCAATTGTAAAATGATTTTATTAACGCAGAAACCTTCGCTGGCATGTGCTCAATATATCAGCGAAGTTTCATCGTAATCGGATGAATGGTATAGGAAAGCGCAAACAAACAATTAGAGCACCGGGGTACCAAATTCTCGAAAAAAAATTAAAAATGTCAAAAAAACAATTGTTTTTCATTCGATCGGTACCAAACTTCACCATCGCGGGACTATTCTACACATTGCCTGAAAATTTTATCAAAATCGGTTTAGCTGCTTAGCAATTTATAGGAAACATAGATCCTCTTTTATATATATAGATTGATCCTGTTACGATTGATGCAAAGTTAGAGTAAAGTATTCTGTTACCACGGGCAATTAAAATTAAAATTAAAAAAAACTCGGTTCAGATTTTAACTAATTTGGTTTAAATTTGAACCGAAATACCGATAGAACCCAAATGATGGAACCGGGTGGAATGAATCAAATCGGTGTAGCGGATACATCCCTGAATTCTGGCCTTTCTTCCAACGCCATCTGAATAAGCAATACGTAAAGACGTAAAATAAACATGTTTAAAGTTTATTCGAGAAAAAGAAAGAATCAGTACATTCGTTCGAAAGTGCATATCGGGTTCAAGACCCCCAGCACCGACTACGTACCTTTCCTGTACGGATCTCACACGGACTGTGTACATGAGAGCTTTTTAAAAGCTCGCCATACATTTTCACGAAAATACATCAAAAAATTGGGGAAAAGCTCGATGATTTTAATGTAAATTCAGTTCTTCCGATTATTAAGCTTTAAGCTTACCTTAAAATCACAGTAGTCGAGACTTATGCAGAACATACGTCAACGTCAATTTTCAAAAGTCAATTGAAAAGCTTTTCATAAAATACTTAAAAATGTCCACTATTTTTAAAGTAGCAATATTATTGTTAAGTGTTATTCGAAATCTCGAAGGATATCAATTTGTTTTAATTCGGAAAAAATTAAGCGATCTTTGCTTAAATAATACGTGCGAAGATGGTGGTCTACATTTGATTTGTTACTATGTAAGTTGAAATGTTTGTTTCTCTATGCAGCATTTGATGTAATTTGGTTTTGAAAAACTATTTCCTCGATAGCTAAATCTAGGAAAAAAAACTTGTCTCAAACAAGTTTGCTGTTCGTTACAAGATTGCAAATATGTTACTCTTGGTATTTGTGGAATAGTGTTTTGAAAATAACTCTTGTTTTCGGATTTCCTCAAATTCAGCACTGGGATAGGGATTTAGGGCATATGGCACGAGGGTATCTAAGTCTAAGATATTGTTCGATTGCCACGGACAAATGTAATTTTATATGTAAATTAATTTAAGTTTGGTTTTAGTTAAATGATTTCAAAGCGATTTTTTTTCGATGCAGACAATGAAACAATTACGGTCGCAATGACTTATTTTTTCAGTCTAAACTTGCCATTGAGTCGGTTTGTTATATCGATTATGAGATCATGGTTTTTAGAAATTATCGAAATCAGCACATTTGGGCAATTCCAAAAGTTAAAGTAATTTTGTTTAATTTTGAAATTTTCTAAATTTCGTATATGCAAGTTTTCATTAAAATTTGTGTATTTAGACCGGCAAATATGGCTGTATTAACATATCCCGCTGCGCTATTCGTAGGATGTGCTTCTGCCAAGTAAATATGTATGTATATTTGTACTTTTTAATCGCAGTAGTTAAGAGGGCAACAAAAAGAAATGATATAAAAAAAACATTTTAAAAAATGTAAAAAAAGGTGTTGGGTCCAACAAAAAGTGATGATATTCACAGAGTCGGCTTTCTTTCTATTAAAAATTTCCACTTACGTTTGTATACAAATTTGTGATATTCATTTTCTCAAGAACCCGACAATCGCTTGGAGAAATATCACCCTCCAAATTTTCTAGATTAAAAGCAACCAAAAAGTAAACTTTGCACATCATCATTTTGCCATACGACGAGCGATTGTCGAGTTTCTAGAGAAAATGAATATCACAAATTTGTATACAAACGAAAGTGGAAATATTTAATAGAAAGAAAGCCGACTCTGTGAATATCATCACTTTTTGTTGGACCCAAAACCTTTTTTACATTTTTTTATTAGTTCTACTCTTCGTTCGTACTCGTATATATGAACGTAGTAAATTCATTGGAAACTTTTCCGGAAACGAAAAATATTTTCAAGTCTAATGCCGCGTTTCCACCTATGCCTTCATATGCATTGGCCATATGCGATGAGCGCGAATGTCTAGGCATATGTGGAAACGGCACGCAATGCTACAAGCATATCTCTTTGATCTGCGTTAGAAGCAAATATTCAATTCGAATGGTTTTTAGCAGTGGTGGGGGCTACCGAGTGTTCAGTTCAGTCACATCGGAAATATGAGTAATGTATTATGTACTGTATTTAATATTGTATTTTATGCAAGATTATTACTCATTCTGAAAAATATATAGAGAATCATTCCTTCAACTTTAGAGAAAAAAATTAGTATTAAAAGTATGGTAATTCTTTCATCCATTGAATAGGAGTGCTTACGAAATACATTCTTCAGAACCCTTTTCCCGCTGGGGAGCCTCTTCATCCAATGCATATGAAGGCATGTGTAGAAACGGCACATTCGTGCAGTAAGCATATTCCTCTGGTACGCGTCCAAGGAGTGCCATCGAGACACATACACGCGAATCTCGATTTAATATGCATACTGACGCGAATGTGCCGTTTTCACATATGCATACCTTGTCCAATGCATATGAAGGCATAGGTGGAAATGCGGCATTAGATAAATAAATAAAAATTAAGAAAAAAAGTTTAGTTTATAAAGTAATTTAAAAATATGGAGTATTCCTAACATTACTTCTTTGCTTGTGCGTTACACATATTTTTACCGTTTTAAAAAATATTAAAAAATAATAGATTTGTTTTTATTTCATATTATTTTTCTACACTCATTTCTGCACATTACACAAAAGACCGCACCTTTGTGGGATAACGGAAAGTGCCCCTAATTTTGCTCTGAAGTGGGAGAAGTCGAATAAAAGTTACTGCGAGATATGTTTTCTTTTTTGGCTCTCATGAAAAGTACCACTTTCGGTACACGTTTCTCAGTAACCACACATCGTAGTGTCTTATTTTTTTTTTTCATTTTTACTTTCTTATTTTTAATAATAAAGTATTGTGATCGACCTGAAATTCAAAAGATTTTGCTACCCTGAAATTTTGTATTTTCACGTTTTAGGACGAGTAGACCCAAAAAAGCAATAAAAAAAAATGTCAGCCTGTACGCCGGCCGTACGCCGTATGCCGTACGCAAAATAGTTTAAAGGCGTGTAGCTCCCAAACCCGTTGAGGTATTATCATGAAATTTGTATGGTGGGTAGGTTGGGTTAACCTCTACGACTGGTATTTTTAAGAGGGGTGTGGGTATGAAGGGGAGGAGTGGGGAGGGTTTAAGACGAAAAATTTTGGTTTCTAGATCTTAGCAACGGCTTACGCTAGGAGGCTGAAACTTGGAATTTCAATAGAACTTCTATAGAGAACCCATTTGCAAAAAAATTGTTGACATGGGTGAAGGGGTGTGGGAGTGAGGGGTCGACAAATAAAGATTGCTCAAGGTAAAATTTTTTAAGGGGGTGGTAGAACATGGAAGTGGGGGGGGGATAAGAAATTTTCAAAAAAATCACGTTTCATATCTCAACAATAGTATAAGATAGATGCTCAAATTTTTTACCAAACGTAGTCCCAATAGAACCCTAGTAGACATTTTTTTCGGGGATGTGAGTGTAGATGGTGAAGGTGGGGGAGGGTGAAAAGGAAAATATTCCGATGCTTATATCTTAAGAACCTATAATGATAAAAAGCTGAAACTTTGTATTAAGATAGAGCTATAGTAGTGGCATGTTGGAAAAATATAATTTTTTATAGGGGTAGTATGGTACGGGTGTGGGGACTGTTTTTCCTAACTATGAAATGGCTTATGCTAGAAAGTTTAAACTCGGTGTGTATATGTAAATCAACTACGAAAGTAATTTGGATTAAAAAAAAACTCGAATATCTATTGGCGTTCGGAAGCGGGGGCAAAAAAAATGTTCAGTCAAAATAAAATGCATATATTTTCACGATTTTCGTCAAATCTACTAGGTCTTCCAAAATATTGAATTCACTTTTATTCTACGGATTCTTCATATGAATACCTTAAAAGCGTTTTCAAGATTTTTTAAAAATTGACCCCTAAGGGGGTGTAAACTGATTGTATACTTTTTCATAAATTAAATTGTTATCTCTCAAGTCTGATCAGTGTTGTAAACACAACTTTTGTTGTTGGACCAATTCCTTGACATCACAAGCAAGGGAGTTGAACAACAAATATCACGACCTACCTCATTTCACTTGTCTCTTAGAACAAGTGATAGGGGATCGTATTCGTTCTCGCCGACGGTCATACTGGGCCCATATACAGGGTGTAACTAGTACTGAGGTTCAAACGAAAATGGGAGATAGAGGAACTTGTCCTGATTAGAAAATTGTTCTTCACTTACTCCCGTTTTTGCACCGTTAAGGAGATAGCGTGATTTTATGGACGAAGGATTTTCATCGTACCTGTGATCACTGTTTGATCTCTAAATTCTGCTGTACTTAGCGTAACGTAATAATTCTGAGCTCATTGGAAAGGACACAAATTCTTCTTTCTTATTGCTATCAACTGTGTCAATCAGTGTTATACTTTTTGAGAAAAAATCATTTAAATGACACAAAAATAATAAAAAATTTAAAAAAAATACAAGGAAGTCCTGTTTTCTCCAAGAAGGTGGATTAACCACCAAATTTTATTACATTGTTAAGTTGCCGCGACAAGCGATATGCGGCACATTAATTTCGTGTTGTAGGGTAAACACATACAACTGCAACGACCTAGAGCAATTTAAAAAAATAATAATATTTCGGATACTGATTGCTATATTTGGCAGAACATATAAAAGGTTTACTGTCTCGGGCATAGGGCAGCGGTCACGGATATTCTCGTAGCGAGTCTTTTTGCCTACCTGTCTGGTGCGTTATGATTTAGATTAGCTTGTCGAGCGGTGATTCGAGTTCCAGAGTGTAAAATTGCATATCGGCCGCGAAATTATCTTTGAGTATTCTTCTTGGTTGTGAATTTTGAAAGGAACAGGATTGGCGCGCGGGTGAATGTGGTATTTTCTCACTTGTGAAGAGTTTTTTTTTGAATCGGTTGCCGGTGGGACAGCGTTCCGCAACAGTTCGGAATCGTACGACTTGGGGAAGAAAAGAAGCCGTCAAGCTGCTTCTACCGCTCGGATTTTTCGAATTTCCCGGAATTAAAACGCGCCTATCCCCGTCGAAATTAAAAATTGTTCGATTTTTTTTGGTTTTTACTAAATTTCGTATCGGTTTTGTGTGCTGTTTCCGAATATCCGCGGCTTTTGGAATTAGTGTTCCGGTGACCCGCGGTAGAGTGCAGAAGAGAAGACGATAAGTCTTCAATGTGCGCGGGGAGGCGAGCGAAAGCAACAGAAAACCCATGCAAATTTGCACTGAACCCCAAAAAAATTATCTCATCGCGTTACGTCCAAAACGATCAGCTCGAACCGTTCGGCATTAAATTGATTAAAATTACGCAAAAAGTCACGCGAAAAATCCGCGAAAGAATCTTTGAAGTAAAGTGTCTGTGAGGTGTGTTTTCCCTTTTGCTTACGGTGACCTCAGTACGCGAATATTTCGATTGTGCGGTGCCGAAAGAATTCGCGCGAATAGAAATGAAATTGCGTGGGGAAAAATCGGTGAAAATTTGGAGCTGTTCTACGAAGGAAAGAGTGAATGGATGGATGATGAGGGAAAACTAAATTTGAAAAGAAAAGATAAATGACAACACACAAAATCTTAAAAAAAAGAAGAAACGAATCAAAAAACAAATATCAGAAAAAAACCATTATAATAACAATTTCAAACAAATTCAAATTCACAAAATTCAAATACGATGAATTAAAATTTTTTCGTAAATTAAAATATTAAATTAAAGTAGTTATAAAAAAAAATTACATGACAGGACAAAATGGACGAAATAACTAAAATGAAATGAAATATAATAAGTCAAAAATAAAGTAAAACAGCAGGCAAAATTGCACAAATGGAGTGAGTTGGTTTTTTTTCATATTAATTACATATATATATTTTTTTTGTCTGCATATGTTTATTCTTGTTTTGGGTTTTCAGTTGTTTTTTTTATTAAAAAGATGAAAGGCTAAAGGCCGAATTTTGAAAATGAACCCGAGCGTCTAGCTCCTTCGCCCCAAACCTCAATAAGGAGCCACGACGCAGAATACGTTTAAAGGACTGTCGTGGATGAGGTAGGGTGGGCAGAGCAGGGCACTACTTACACCTAAGCGCCCTGACAAATCGCAAAGTCGTGCAAATCCCACCGCTTCTTGTTTTTTCACGAGCTGTTGGGAAAATAATCCCAAATTCCCTGGGTAAGTCGGCGCGAATAATTTTTTGTTGTTCAAGTCTAGGGTTTATGGTCTGAGTCCAGAGCAAGAACCACCCCACACTGCCGTAGCTAGTCCCGGCCGCCAGCAAGCGCGTCGCTCCAGCTCAAACTCAGCCACCAATTCGGACGTAGGCGGAATTGGCCCACAGTTTCCGTACCTTCCTTTTCCCTTTGACTATTTTGACTTTTTCAAGTCAAAATAGTTATTCCAAGGCCTCAAACACAACAACATTTTCGGAAAGCCCAAAAAATTTCACTATACGTTTGAAGAGAACATGAACACGCATTTCTTGTAACAAATATGATGAAAGCTAAAGTTAATTTCGGAATGGGTAAACCAAGATTTAGAGCGGCTGTTCGATCAGCTCGAAATGATCTCAAAAAAAAAAATCTGCCAACAATCTGGGCGTAACTTTATTATTTTTCCGGCAGAAGTTAGGAACGCGTTCAATTCTGAAATGCGGTGTTCTGAAATGCGGTGTGACTGAAAACCTATCGAAAAGAACAAGATCATGGAAGTGAAAATCTGATTGGATCTGAGAGATATGGAATAGTTTATGAAAAAGTACACAATCACTTTACACCCCCTTAGGGGTCAATTTTCAGAAAATCTTGAAAACACTTTCTTGGTATTCATATGGAGAATACATAGAATAAAATTAAATTTATTATTTGGGACGAGGTAGTAGATATGTCGAAAATCGTGGGAAAATATGCATTCTATTTTCACAGATAATTTTTTTTGCCCCCCTTCTGAACGCCAATAGATATTCGTTTTTTTTATTCAAAATTATTAATTATTTTTCTAGTTGATTTAGATATACACACCGAGTTTCAACATTGTAGCTTAAGCCGTTCTATATATAGGAAAAACACCTTCCACTTTTACCACACTACCCTTAGGGGTTGAATTTCAAAAAACCTTGAAAACACATTCTAGGTATTCATACGAAGAATCCGTAGAATAAAAATGAATTCAATATTTGGAAAGACCTAGTAGATATGACGAAAATCGTGAAAATATATGCATTTTATATTTATTATATTTACAAATATTTTTTTTTGCCCCCCCCCCCTTCTGAACGCCAATGAATATTCAAATTTTTTTTATTACAATTACTTTTCTAGTTGATTCACATATACACACTGAGTTTCAACATTGTAGCTTAAGCCGTTCTATATATAGGAAAAACACCTTCCACTTCTACCACACTACCCTTAGGGGTCGAATTTCAAAAAACCTTGAAAACTTTTTCTAGGTATTCATACGAAGAATCCGTAGAATAAAAATGAATTCAATATTTGGAAAGACCTAGTAGATATGACGAAAATCGTGAAAATATATGCATTTTATATATATTATATTTCCAAATATTTTTTTTGCCCCCCTCCGCCCTTCTGAACGCCAATGAATATTCAAATTTTTTTTTATCACTATTACTTTTCTAGTTGATTTACATATACACACCGAGTTTCAACATTGTAGCTTAAGCCGTTCCATATATAGGAAAACTACCCCCACTTGTACCACACTACCCTTAGGGGTCGAATTTCAAAAAACCTTGAAAACACTTTCTAGGTATTCATACGAAGAATCCGTAGAAAAAAAATGAATTCAATATTTGGAAAGACCTAGTAGATATGACGAAAATCGTGAAAATATTTGCATTTTATATTTATTATATTTACACATAATTTTTTTTGCCCCCCCCCCCTTTCTGAACGCCAATGAATATTCAAATTTTTTTTTATCACAATTACCTTTCTAGTTGATTTACATATACACACCGAGTTTCAACATTGTAGCTTAAGCCGTTCCATATATAGGAAAAACACCTTCACTTGTACCACACTACCCTTAGGGGTCGAATTTCAAAAAACCGTGAAATCACATTCTAGGTATTCATACGAAAAATCCGTAGAATAAAAATGAATTCAATATTTGGAAAGACCTAGTAGATATGACGAAAATCGTGAAAATATATGAATTTTATATCTATTATATTTACAAATAATTTTTTTTGCCCCCCTTTCTAAACGCCAATGAATATTCAAATTTTTTTTTATCACAATTACTTTTCTAGTTGATTTACATATACACACCGAGTTTCAACTTTCTAGCATAAACCGTTTAATAGTTAGGAAAAACACCTCCTACCCCCGTAGCATACTACCCCTAAAAAAAATTATATTTTTCCAACATTCCGCTACTATAGCTCTATCTAAATACCAAGTTTAAGGCTTATATCATTACAGGTTCTCAAGATATAAGCATCGGAACTTTTTCCTTTTCACCCTCCCCCACCCTCCCCCTCTTCACCCTCAACCCCAAAACTTTTTTCCCTACTAGGGTTTAATTAGCGCTACTTCTGGTAAAAATTCTAAGCATCTATCTTAAACTGTTCTTGAGATATGAAATGTGTTTGATTTGAAAAATTCTCATCCCCTCCACTTCTATGCTCCACCTCCCACTTAAAAAATTTTACTTTGATCAATCTTTTTTTGTCAACCTTTACACCCAAACCAAATTTTATTTTTCTAGAGCAATTGGTTCATGAGATATCGTAATCGTAAGTTTTTCACCCCCCACCCCCATACACAACTTCCCCCACCCAAAATTTTTCTTCATTCTGTTCTCCTAGTATAACTACAAATATGTTTTAAGTTTGAATGGTGTGCCATTAACGGTTTAGGAGATATGGATTTTAGAATGTGTCTATCTCACCTTTTTTGGGTTTCGGACGCATTACATATCCCCCCACTCCCACACCCCTTGATCAATATTGACAATTTTTCTGCAAATGGGTCCACTATGAGAGTTCTATAGAAATTCCAAGTTTCAGCTTCCTAACATAAGGGGTTACTGAGATCTGGAAACCAAAATTTTCGGTCTAAAACACTTCCCCCTCCTTCCCCCTCCTTCCCCCTCACACCCCCACCCCTAAAAATTTGGTCACTTCAAGGCGCCTACCCCGTCTATTCGTTAAAAAAATTTCAATTTAATATCTCAAAGCGTTTGGCAGCTACGAGCCTCCAAACGATCTTGCGTACGGCGTACGGCGTACGGCGGACAGACGGACTGAAAATTTTTATTGCTTTTTTCGCGTCTACTAGTTATGAAACGTGAAAATAAAAATTTCGAGGGTAGCAAATTTTTTTTTTTAAAAAATCAATCACAATACTTAATTATTAAAATAATAAAGTAAAAGAAACCTGAAAGCATGAAAGCTGCTATTAAATTAGCATTGAGTACTGCGAAGAGTATAATTAAAAAATCTGCCAACAATCTGGGCGTAACTTTATTATTTTTCCGGCAGAAGTAAGGAACGCGTTCAATTCTGAAATGCGGTGTAGGCTACTATGTGACTGAAAACCTATCAAAAAGAACAAGATCATGGAAGTGAAAATCTGATTGGATCTGAGAGATATGGAATAGTTTATGAAAAAGTACACAATCACTTTACACCCCCTTAGGGGTCAATTTTCAGAAAATCTTGAAAACACTGTCTTGGTATTCATATGGAGAATACATAAAATAAAATTAAATTTATTATATGGGACGAGGTAGTAGATATGTCGAAAATCGTGGGAAAATATGCATTCTATTTTCACAGATAATTTTTTTTGCCCCCCTTCTGAACGCCAATAGATATTCGTTTTTTTTATTCAAAATTATTTTTTAGTTGATTTAGATATACACACCGAGTTTCAACATTGTATTAAGCCGTTCTATATATAGGAAAAACACCTACCACTTGTACCACACTACCCTTAGGGGTCGAATTTCAAAAAACCTTGAAAACACTTTCTAGGTATTCATACGAAGAATCCGTAGAAAAAAATTGAATTCAATATTTAGAAAGACCTAGTAGATATGACGAAAATCGTGAAAATATATGCATTTTATATTTATTATATTTCCAAATATTTTTTTTTGCCCCCCTCCCGCCCTTCTGAACACCAATCAATATTCAAATTTTTTTTTATCACTATTACTTTTCTAGTTGATTTACATATACACACCGAGTTTCAACATAGTAGCTTAAGCCGTTCCATATATAGGAAAAATACCCCCAGTTGTACCACACTACCCTTAGGGGTCGAATTTCAAAAAACCTTGAAAACACTTTCTAGGTATTCATACGAAGAATCCGTAGAATAAAAATGAATTCAATATTTGGAAAGACCTAGTAGATATGACGAAAATCGTAAAAATATTTGCATTTTATATTTATTATATTTACAAATATTTTTTTTTGCCCCCCCCCCCCTTCTAAACGCCAATGAATATTCAAATTTTTTTTTATCACAATTACCTTTCTAGTTGATTTACATATACACACCGAGTTTCAACATTGTAGCTTAAGCCGTTCCATATATAGGAAAAACACCTTCACTTGTACCACACTACCCTTAGGGGTCGAATTTCAAAAAACCGTGAAATCACTTTCTAGGTATTCATACGAAGAATCCGTAGAATAAAAATGAATTCAATATTTGGAAAGACCTAGTAGATATGACGAAAATCGTGAAAATATATGCATTTTATATTTATTATATTTACAAATAATTTTTTTTGACCCGCTTTCTGAACGCCAATGAATATTCAAATTTTTTTTTATCAGAATTACTTTTCTAGTTGATTTACATATACACACCGAGTTTCAACTTTCTAGCATGAACCGTTTAATAGTTAGGAAAAACACCCCCTACCCCCGTAGCATACTACCCCTAAAAAAAATTATATTTTTCCAACATTCCGCTACTATAGCTCTATCTAAATACCAAGTTTAAGGCTTATATCATTACAGGTTCTCAAGATATAAGCATCGGAACTTTTTCCTTTTCACCCTCCCCCACCCTCCCCCTCTTCACCCTCAACCCCAAAACTGTTTTCCCTACTAGGGTTTAATTAGCGCTACTTCTGGTAAAAATTCTAAGCATCTATCTTAAACTGTTCTTGAGATATGAAATGTGTTTGATTTGAAAAATTCTCATCCCCTCCACTTCTATGCTCCACCTCCCACTTAAAAAATTTTACTTTGATCAATCTTTTTTTGTCAACCTTTACACCCAAACCAAATTTTATTTTTCTAGAGCAATTGGTTCATGAGATATCGTAATCTTAAGTTTTTCACCCCCCACCCCCATACACAACTTCCCCCACCTAAAATTTTTCTTCATTCTGTTCTCCTAGTATAACTACAAATTTGTTTTAAGTTTGAATGGTGTGCCATTAACGGTTTAGGAGATATGGATTTTAGAATGTGTCTATCTCACCTTTTTTGGGTTTCGGACGCATTACATTTCCCCCCACTCCCACACCCCTTGATCAATATTGACAATTTTTCTGCAAATGGGTCTACTATCAGAGCTTTATAGAAATTCCAAGTTTCAGCTTCCTAACCTAAGGGGTTACTGAGATCTGGAAACCAAAATTTTCGGTCTAAAACACTTCCCCCTCCTTCCCCCTCACACTCCCACCCCTAAAAATTTGGTCACTTCAAGGCACCTACCCCGTCTATTCGTTAAAAAAATTTCAATTTAATATCTCAAAGCGTTTGGCAGCTACGAGCCTCCAAACGATCTTGCGTACGGCGGACGCCGTACGGCGGACAGACGGACTGAAAATTTTTATTGCTTTTTTCGCGTCTACTAGTTATGAAACGTGAAAATAAAAATTTTGAGGGTAGCAAATTTTTTTTTTTAAAAAATCAATCACAATACTTAATTATTAAAATAATAAAGTAAAACAATAAAGACGTTAAAACTCCTAGAACTATTCCCATTCCTAAAGTTGGTGGAGTCCTACCATTCTTGGTTCTACTTTTTGCCGGCTTGTCAGCTATAGGAGCATTATCGGGTGGAGCTGCAGGAATAGCTAAAGCTGTTAACGATGCCAAAGATGCAAAGAAAATGTTAGAGGAGCAGAAACGACACAATCAGAAAATGGAGCAGATAGCTGTAGGTCGTGGACTATACTTGAAACCGTATATGAAAGGATTAGGACTGCACTTAAATCCTCAACCAAAATTTTTTTAAGAACGCTACCCAAGAGACCATTGAATGAAAATGATTTACATAAATTTTGAAAGTTCCTGCCTGATTTCAGAGGTGTTTTTATGCGGAATACCCTACCGAGGGTTTCCTCGGGCTAAGAAAAATGAAAGTGGTATTTTTAATTTGGATTCAATGGTAGGACCTGGCACACATTGGATTTTTATGATAAGAAAAAAAATCATATCGAATACTTTGATAGTTTTGGAAATCTACCATCTCCTGTCGAATTAATAAACTATTTAGGAGATAGTATAAAATATAACTATAATACATATCAAAACTATGAATCGTATAACTGTGGACATTTATGTTTAAAATTTTTATATAAACTTTTGTAAATTTAGTATGTAAACAAATATTTTTTAAAAGTTCTTTCATTGTATTATTTGCTATCATGGCTTACACATTAACGTTGAGCGGTAACACACCCATACTTACAACAGAGTATTTTCCACCAATAGACTTGCCCGACGACTATGTGGACTAGTTGATTTCCAAACGTATAATTCTATACCAAATGTTGATGAAAGAAATTATTTATTTTACATAGGAAAATATGTTATAGAGTTTCCTATCGGATCGTATGAAATCAATGATATTTTTTCAAATCACTATCAGAGTTCTTAATGCAAGAATTGCCATAAAATTGGTACCAAATAAAAAAATCTGCCAACAGTCTGGGCGCAACTTTATTATTTTTCCGGCAGAAGTTCGGAACGTGGTTTATTCGGGAATGCGGCATATGTTACTATGTGAAAACCTAACAAAAAGCGGTTAGAAAAGGGTGTAACATATGAATTAAATAATTGGGTCTTATTCCGGAATGCGGTCTAGAGGTTGAAAAATAAAAAACTTAAAAATAGGTGATTATTAAACAAGCCTGGGGAAGTGAAAAGATTTTCGATATCTGATCAGACCTGAGAAACATGGTGGAATTCATGAAAAAGTATACAACCAATTTACACCCTCTTAGGGGTCGAATTTCAAAAAATCTTGAAAACACATTCTAGGTATTCATATGAAAAATCCGTAGAATAAAAATGAACTCAATATTTGGAAAGACCTAGTAGATATGACGAAAATCGTGAAAATATATGCATTTTATATATACTGATAATTTTTTTTGCCTCCCCTTCTGAACGTTAATGAATATTCGATTTTTTTTTATCGGAATTACTTTTTTGGTTAATTTACATATACGTACTGAGTTTCAACTTCCTAGCATAAGCCGTTCTGAAGTTAGGAAAAACACCGCCCACCACCGTACCATACTACCCCTAAAAAAAAATTTATTTTTCCACCATGCCACTACTATAGCTCTATCTAAATACCAAGTTTCAGCTTCCTATCACTATAGATTCTTAAGATATAAGCATCGCAACTTTTTCTTTCTCACCCTTCCCCACCCTCACCCTCTACACCCACACCCCCAAATTTTTTTTCCCTACTAGGGTTCTCTTAGGCCTACTTCTGGTAAAAATTTGAAGCATCCATCTTGCACTGCTATTGAGATATGAAACGTGTTATTTTTGAAAAATTCTTATCCCCTCCACTTACGTACTCCCCCGCCCCCTTCAAAGATTTTACTTTGAGCAATCTTTATTTGAAAATACAAGGTTTTCCGGTAAATACTGTTCAATTTATTTTGTGTGACGTTTCGGACTCGACTGAGTCCTTTATCAAACAGTCGAGTCCGAAACGTCACACAAAATAAATTTAACAGTATTTACCGGAAAACCTTGTATTTTCAATTCAAAATGTACTGTGAAAACATTCATCAAAAATTAATCTTTATTTATTAAACTTTATATCCAAACCGAATTTTATTTTTCTGGTGCCACTGGTTTGGGAGATATCGTAATGTTAAGTATTTCACCTCCCACCCCCGTACGCCACTTCCCCCACCCAAACATTTTGTTTCCATCTACTCTCCTAGTATAACTAAAAATATTTGTTAAGTTTTAATTGCTTGCTATTAACGGTTTAGGAGATATGGATTTTAGAATGTGTAGATCTCCACTTTTTTGCGTTTCGAACGCATTGCTTCCCCCTCCACTCCCACACCCCTTCACCCATATCATCAATTTTTTTGCAAATGGGTCCACTATCAAAGCTTTATAGAAATTCCAAGTTTCAGTATCCTAACATAAGCGGTTGCTGAGATCTAGAAACCAAAATTTTTCGTCTAAAACGCCTTCTCCCTCACACCCCCACCCCTGAAAATAATGTCAATTTAAGGGGTCTACCCAGTCTATTCCTAGAAAAAATTTAAATTTAATAGCTCCACTGGTTTGAGAGCTACGAGCCTTCAAAGGATTTTGGCGGTCGACGTACGGCGGACGGCGTACGGCGTACGGCGGACAGACGGAGTGAAAATTTTTATTGCTTTTTTCGTGTCTACTAGTCATGAAATGTACACAAAAAAATTTTGAGGGCTGCAAATTTTTTTTTTTTGAAAATCAATAACAATACTGTATTATTACTAATAAAGTAAAATGGAATTCAATTTTATCCACTGGCTCATCATTTAGTGAAGGGACGAAAAAAAAATCAACATCCCAACACCAAGAAAAACATGTAAAAAATTAGTTACACAAAACAAATGAATAAATAACAGTTAACAAGGAATTAGTGTCAACCAGCATTAAGTCTGCGTTTCAGACTGAACTTATCAATAGAGAAGTCGAATACATTGGCATTCTTATTAACTTCCCTCGCGAGACGCGCAATCGGTTCATTCATACCATAGTTCGTCCGGTGAAAACCAATCTGCAGAAGTCTATTGCCAACTTGTATAAGGAAATAGCAAAGATTAACAGCGGAATTGTGTTATCTTCTATGTGGCTGGGAAATGAAAGAGCTGCAACCTGTTCTGTCCGTGTCCAGTACACAAGTGATCTTTTTATTATATTGTAAGGTTGTACATCGTCACTTATGTATATAAAAGCATTGCCAGATCTACAATATTACAATATTACTACATCTCTTCTTTTTATCATCAATGGCGCGACAGCCCAAATCGGGCCAGGGCCTGCAGGATACATTGTCTGAAGTCATCTCGGTTCAGCGCCCGCGTCCGCCAGTTTGTGCATCTAAGAAGCGATTTGCAATCTGCGTCAACTGAGCCCTCGTTTTTTTTCGCAGTTTTCCCACCGGTCACTTGCCATGAGCTCTACCTTTCAATGTGCGCTTGGGAATTCCTCCGTCATCTACGCTTCATTTGCATATAGTAGCACAGGTCTTATTATGGTTTTGTATATGCGAAGTTTGCTCAGCCTGTGCACTTTTTTCGATTTTAAGATCGGGAGAACCGTGAAATATGCCTTATTTGCTAGTGTGGTCCGTTAACTTACTTCGTCCAGTTCGTTGCCGTCTCTTACAAGGTGTGATCCCAAGTATGAGGAATGATCCACATTCTCCAGGTTGTAGTCCCCACGGTCATATTTTGTCTAGTTGGCGCGTTTCTTCTTGTTTGGGTCATGAACTTGGTCTTACTCTCATTGACCCTTAGCCCGACATCCTTTGCTGCTGAGTCTAGACAGTGGAAGACTTCCTTCGCGTCTGGAACAGATCTGGCCATGATGTTTACGTCATCCGCGTACATCACTGGTTGATTGGACTTGATTAGTAGGGTACTTCTGGGATCAACGGGTACCTTTCTGATGACATATTCCAGGGCGAGGTTGAAGAGCATGTGAGCGAGTCCATCTCCCTGCTTCACGCCGGATTCTGTTCGGAAGCTCTGGGTTAGCTCGTTTTGTATCCTTACTTGGGATTCAGTGTCAGTCATGGTCATTGTTGTTAATCGGACGAGTTTTGATGGGATTCGAAAGTCGAGCATTATTTTATATAGTACATTACGATCTATACTATCGTATGCCTGTTTGAAGTCCACGACGATCTGGTGCACGTCAATGTTATACTCCCAGCATTTTTCTAGCACTTATTTGACTGAGCTGATTTAAATCGCTCTAAAAGGCTGACTCTGCTCAAAAGGGCGGACATCAGCAAAACAGTCGGTGTCCTAACCGGACACTGTCTTATAGGTCGACATGCAGAAAGGCTCGGACTTTTCTCAAACGACTTCTGTAGAAGCTGCCAGGACGAGGAGGAGGAGGAGGAGACAGTCCTTCACTTTCTCTGTACCTGTCCAGCTCTGTCCGCCATAAGGAAAGCTCATCTCGGAGCGTACTTCTTCAACTGTTTTGGTGATCTTGCCACAATGGAGGTCGCGAGAATCCAACGCTTCATTACAAGCTGTAAGTGGTTCGACGAGTAGGACCGGATTCGATGATCCTGTGGTATCACAACGGACCTTTTAGATCTAAGTGTGTCCGTGGTCTCACGGACAGCCACGCGTACCTACCTACCTACCTTGACTGAGAAAATCTGGTCAATAGTAGATCGTCCGGTTTTGAAACCACCTTGGTATTCGCCGATAATACTTTCTGTTTATGGCTTTAATCGATTATGAATTACTTTCGTCAGTATTTTGTAGGATGTACACAACAATGATATGTAATTTTCACATCGCAGTTTATCTCCTTTCTTGTAGATTGGACATATAATGCTCTGGTGCCAGTCGTCGGGTATTTTCTCTTCAATCCAAATTTTTGTCACGATTTTGTTTAGGAGATTGGCGAGGTATGGACCGCCTCCCTTTAGAAGCTCTACTGGTATTGCATCAACTCCGGGTGATTTATGTATTTATTGGTCGCGCAGGGCTGCTTCCACTTCTCCGATAGTGGGTACCGTAGTTGATGTCTGCTCATCCGATGGTGCACTTGATATTATAATTGGGTCGGTGGTCGTCACTCTGTTAGGGTTCAGCAGCTTTTTAAAGTATTCAACTCATCTTTGTTTAATTTGTTTTGCGTCACTAAGGATAGGTTTGTTCGTGGCTTATAGCCTTGTCTTATTTGTTTGACGACAGTATATGCGGATCGTAGATTATGTGACTTCATGTCAGTATTTAGGTTAATAATTATGTCATTGTTGTGTTTTCGTTTCTTTCGTCTGCAGATTTTGTTTGATAATCGCCTAAGCCCGTCGTATCCTTCTTTTTTGGCTCTTTCTTCTGGTCGGTCTTTCAATGTACGCATTGTAAGCTTCATTCTTTTTCGTTATTGCGTCATTTCTTTCGCCTGCAGATTTTGTTTGATAATCGCTTAAGCTCGTCGTATCCTTCCTTTTTGGCTCTTTCTTCTGGTCGGTCTTTCAATGTACGCCTTGTAAGCTTCATTCTTTTTCGTTATTGCGTCACTACACTTATTATCGAGCCAGTCATTATGTTTCGGCTGGGATTTTCCAATGATCTTCTCTGCTGTCGTTCTGATTCCATCTCTCAACTGTGTCCACTCTTGGTCGATGGTTGTCACTTCGTTAGATCGTGGTGCTTCAAAGTGATTTTGTAGCGCTGACTTATAGGCTAACGCGACAGTCTCGTCCTCTAGTTTACCGATGTCAAATTTGGGTTTTCTGCCCTTTTTCAAGTACCCGCATAGTGCCACTTGACATCGATATTTTACTTTTACGAGATAGTGGTCGGAGTCGCAGTTTGCTCCGCGAAAAGATCTTACGTCTAGAATGCTGGTAGGAGCCCTTCTCTCGATAAGAACGTGGTCAATTTCATTGAAAATGCGACCATCCGGAGATGACCACGTTCTTTTATGAATGTTGCGATGGGGGAAGCATGTTGAGCTTACAACTAAGTTTTTGCTGGTAGTGAAGTCAATTAGACGTTGTCCATTGTCATTGGTGGTGTTATAGAGACTGTGCCTTCCTGTGGTTTCACTATGTGTCTTCTCTTGTCCAACTTTAGCATTGAAGTCTCCTAGAAGTATCTTTATCTCGTTAGATGGTAGAGAGTCTAATGTTTGTTCTAGGGTGTTGTAGAAAATGTCCTTCACTGCGTCATCCTTTTCCTCTGTTGGAGCGTGACAGTTTACCAGCCATACATTGAAAAATGTTGCTTTTATGCGGATCGCACACAATTTTTCGTTTACGGGTTTGAAGTCGGTGATTAAGTTCTTAAATTTGGTATCCACGAAAGCTACTCTAAATTCCCTGCTTCCCGAAGCCATCTCGTTTCTTGGACCGCCAGAATGTTGATGTTGTATCCTGAAACTTCATTAAAAAGCTCTTGCAGTGCACCTGTTCTGTAAAGGGAGCGAACGTTCCAAGATCCAAAAGAGTAGTCCTTAATGCGTTGCCAGAGTCGTTGCCGTTGATCCAATCTTTTCCGAGGCTGTAGTCCTGCTTTCGGAACAATAGGTTTTTTTTCCGGGGATGGGTTGTTAACCCATCGCCCAACCCTCAACCTGGAGGACCAGGTCTATAGTACAGAGACGTGTGAACAACTTTCGGTTATGGTATGCTGGAGTTCTCACAGCTATGCTGCGAGTCCAACTACACCGGTTTTTAGACCTACTTCCTGAGACGCACTGGTGTTCCTGGCCATTCAGGATGTGTTCACTCGCTCCTCCTTATCTCAACCTGAGGTTGCGACCGGCTATGGCGGAGTTTATCTCTTCTTTTAGTTATAGTTATACAATTCAATTTATTTTTTCTTAGCATTATAACTTTAAAATAATTGACTAGTAATACATTTTAATTTCCTTCACGTTACTATTTCTATATCTCTGACACACTGTACATTTAGCTATTATATTTTTTAATTTTATCGTTTAATCCTGGCCAAAATATACTATTTCAAGCCCTTTTTTGGGTTCTCTCTATACCCATGTGCGATTGATGAAGTAATTGCAACATACCGGTCCTAAGTGTGTTTGGTACTACAACTCTATCATTTAGGAAAGTTAGCCCATCTTAAAGATATAGTTCATTCTTAAAGCGCCAATAATATCTAACATTCGCGTACGTTTATTTTATTCCGAGAAGTGGGCCAACCTTTTATCAAAATTGTTTTAAGTTCATTTAATATAGGATCACTACTAGTTTCTATCTGAAATTCTAATTTCTTTCCATCACTCATATGTATACTATGTATTACCTCATTTAGGTCTCCAATTTCTGGCTCATAATTGCCTGTCATAAAATTCTTAGACACTTAGTCAGCAATAAACATTTCTTAACCTGGTTTATACCTCACATCCAGCTGATATTTCAATAATTTCAAATTCATTCTCTGTTGTCTAGGTGACGGTATTTGACCAATTTCTTTTTCCATAATCCCTAATAACGGTTTGTGATCCGTCACAATAATAAGTTTTTTCCCATAAATGAACTTATGATATTTCACACAAGCAAAAACAATTCCTAATAATTCTTTTTTAATTTGTGCGTAATTGACCTCTGCAGGAGTTAAACTTCGTGATGCAAAACTGACTGGTTTTTCTTCTTGAATAAGTCCACAACCAAGTCCATGTTTTGATGCATCTGTTTGAATAACTATTTGTTTTTTAGGGTCAAACGGCGTTAATGCAGGTGCTGTAACGATGTTTTGTTTGATCGCGGCTAAGCATTTGTTGTGAGCGGGTAGCCACTCAAATATATTGTTTTTCTTTAGTAATAGCCTCAAAGGCTGAGATAACTCCGGTACAAACTCCCCCATGTAGTTGATCATCCCTATTGCAAATCCTTTTTATTTGTAGGAGTTTTAAGCTCTTCAATAGCTTTCATGCAGCTTGGATCAATTTTTATCCTTTCTAATGAAATAATATGTCCTAAGTACTTTACTTCACTGAATTTTGTCCCGATTAAACTTTACATTTTTGTTCTTATCACGTTCCATAACCAATCTAACATTCTCATCGTGTTCTTCTAGCGTCTTCCCACCGAATAACATATCATCAATATAGACAACGGTACCAGGAATGTTTGCAAAATTACTTTCATCTAATTTTTGAAACACTTCCAGTTGCAGTTTTAATTCCAAATGGAAGTCGTTTAAATTTGTAACACCCAAACGGTGTTGAGAATGTGCAAAGTTTACTAGATTCATCATCTAACTCAACTTGGCAATATCTCTCTTTCAGATCTAAAACTGTAAAAAATTGCATACCTGACAGACTAGCTGCAATTTCTTAAAAAGTGGGTATGGGATGAATGTCATCTATTAAAGCTTCATTTAAATATTTAGGGTCTATACAAAGTCGAAGAGTTTTATTTTCTTTTCCACTAGTACCAGATTAGACACCCATTCCGAGGGCTCCATCACTTTAGCAATTATATTTCGTTCCGTTAACTTCTCTAGTTCAATTTCCAAAGATGACATCAATGACAATGGGACCTTTCGAGCAGGTCGAACTACCGGTTTACCATTGCTCCCGTATCTAATTTAAATAAAATGTTCATACCGTTCACGAGTATCTTCTTATGCCACGAATTTTCCACGTAATTGGAGTGCAGAGCTCCAATAAACAAATCCTCTTCTTCGTTGTTTGCAATTTTTTGCACATTTTATGTTTTACACGCAGCTGCAAAATGATTTAACCAACTGCATTTTCCGCATTTCTTGCCGAAGGCCAGACACTTTCCTTTTTGATGATTGCGATGGCAATATGAACACTTTTTTCTGAAATTATTTTTTTCGTTATTTACATTTTCATTACAGTATTTACTTTTATTTGAAGTTGAAGGTTTATACTTATCATCAGAACATACAGTCGTAAGATCTTGTCGGGTTCACCCCCAAGCACTTGCTATGTTCTTTTACTGGGCACAACTCACATAGACACGGCGTCTTTATCTGTCTGCGTGTGTACATGAGAGTTTCTCATACGATTTCAGATGTGTATGCATGAAAAGCTCGGATGAGTTTTTCAAGTCAGTTTTGAATGAATGATAAATGAATTGAAAAATGCCTGCTTGCCAAATATTCCCGCCAGAGGCATTGCGGTACTTAGTGAGTCACAGCTGGAATCAGCTGATTCGACATGTCAGTATGTGATTGGGCCGCAAAAGTTAACTCGAACCGTGATCGTTTCTTAGTGAATTGTTTCTGTTTTGTGAGCGTTTTATCGTTGATTGGCGGCCACGAAAGTCTCCCGTGAAGAAGGAAAAAAAACGTCGGCATCATCAGAGTAATAGCGAGAGCGAAAAAAAGTACCGCGGCCGGCTTCTGTCAAACGAACGCGTCCGAATTGAAATTGAAAGTTCTCCGCTCGTTTATGTGTGTTTAAGGTTTGACTGAAAGCGTGGAGGTTGATATGGAAGGCGCTCCGCTACCATCACATCAGGGCCCGCCGCCGCCGCCGCCTTTGGCAAGGGAACTCAATTGATATGTGCCACGGCGGGTATATTTTGTATAGAGCAGACGTCGAAAAATGAGTCTGATTTTTCACGTTTGCATGCCGTACAGCGGTATTTTCGATCGGATTTATATATATTATACCAGGTATACAAGTATGAAACCGGAATTCACTCATAGATGGCTCTAGCTGTCAAAGTAGTAACTATCAAACCGAACCATGGACGCCATTTTGTTGTTTGGATATCTGATAAAGATATAAAATAGCCAGCAATACCGGTTTTATACAACAGTGTAGTTTTGACGAGCGTTGAACATGTCAACTTTTGTGCCTGGGAACGACGATATGCGGACAGCATTGATTTTCTGTTACCATTTAAAAAAAAACGGGTGCAGAATCGCATCGAATGCTTGTTGAAGCTTACGGGGATCATGCACTTGGGAAATTACAGTGCTTTGAGTGGTTCAAAAAATTTAAAAGTGGTGATTTCGACATCGGAAACAAGAAACGTGGAAAACCACCGAACAAGTTTGAGGACAGCGAATTGCTGCTGAAACCTGGCGAAACCGTTAATACAGAACGCTACCGACAACAAATGATCGATCTGCAGCAAGCTTTGCTTGAAAAACGGCCAGAATATGGAAAGAGGCAACACAAAGTGATTTTGCTGCATGATAATACACTATCACACACGGCAAGACAGGTGAAGGAAACGATTAAGGCTTGTCAGTGGGAAATACTTCCGCATGCGGCTTACTCACCAGACTTGGCTCCTTCTGATTTTCACTTGTTTGCATCGATGGGACACGCACTTAGTGAGCAGCGCTTCACGTCGTACGAAAATGTCCAAAAATGGCTCGATGACTGGTTTGCCTCAAAAGAACAAATTTTTTTTTGGCGTGGCATACATAAATTGTCAGAGAGATGGGCAAAATGTATAGCTAGCGATGGGCAATACTTCCAATGAAATATATTGTAACACTTTTGTAGAATAAACGTCTATTTTTCATAAAAAAATTCCGGTTTCATACTTGTATACCTGGTATATATAATTATACCCGCCGTGGCGGCTATAAGTTTCCTATTGGGTTAATTAGTCCTCTTTTAGTTCTGTATTTATCTTTTTTATTGAAATGTAATAGTTTTATTTCGCTTCGTATATTTTCTATCATTTCAGTATTATGTGAATTAATTTCAACTTTATTTATAATTTGGTTTAAAGCATAATCGTATTGTTCAAGATTTATTTTGTGATAGATTCGCTTATGGTCTTTAATCAGTCTTACTGGGTTTCTTTTAATTAATATAATTCCTGATTCTGATTCTACTTCTTCTACTGTTATATCTGCTTTTGCAGATATATAATGTATTCTGCAAATATACATGTGAATACTCCACAATCATTGTTATTGTTTTGTTGTGGTATTTCCTTTGGATTTTCTAAGGAAAGGGTTTTAAAAGGTTTTCTGAGTTTGTCTATAGATTCTTCTTCTAAATAATTTTGAATTAGTTTTAATACTTTCTCGTTCTTGTTTCCTAGTGAGTCGTAACTTTTTATATTTTTTCGTTTAAAATCGATTACTATTAAGGTCCAATGATTTCCGTTTAAATGTATCGGTATTAATATTAGGTCGTATGAAAATATATTAACTTTCCGTGTCCATCGTTTCACTGCGTCATATCCTGATTCAGAAAGTGTTGGGAAAAAGAAAGTATTTATATGATATACTTTTGGTAATTCTTTTGAATTCTTACTGCGTTCCGTAATTAGTCCTAAATAAAAGTTTATAATTTGATTATTTAACCATTCGTTATCTGCTAGGGTAATTATATCATTTCCTGTAATATTAAAGTTAAATCGAGATATTAAAGTTTCGTTTAAGGGTTCATTATTTAATGCATTTCTTATTTCGGTTTGCTGTTCGGGTGTAAATTCGTCAGGTTTTTCAGTTATTTTACTGTATTATTTATAATACAGTATTGTTATCGATTTTTAAAAAAAAAAAATTTGCTGCCCTCAAAATTTTTTTGTCCACGTTTCATGACTAGTAGACGCGAAAAAAGCAATAAAAATTTTCACTCCGTCTGTACGCCGTACCCCGTACGCCGTACGCCGTACGTCGACCGCCCCAAAATCTTTGAAGGCTCGTAGCTCTCAAACTAGTGAAGCTATTAAATTAAAATTTTTTCTAGGACAAGACTTGGTGGACCCCTTGAATTGACATTATTTTCAGGGGTGGGGATGTGAGGGGGAAGGTGGGGTAAGCGTTTTAGACGAAAAGTTTAGGTTTCTAGATCTCAGGAGCCGCTTGTGTTAGGAGGCTGAAACTTAGAATTTCTATAGAGCTTTGATAATGGACCCATTTGCAAAAAAAAAAACAGATATGGGTGAAGGGGGAAGCAATGCGTCCGAAACGCAAAAAAGTCGTGATCGACACATTCTAAAATCTATATCTCCTAAACCGTTAATAGCAAGCAATTAAAACTTAACAAATATCTGTAGTTATACTAGGAGAGTAGATTGAAACAAAATTTTTGGGTGGGGGTAGTGACGTACGGGGGTGGGGGTTGAAATACTTAACATTACGATATCTCCCAAACCAGTTGCACCAGAAAAACAAAATTCGGTTTGGATATAAAGCTTGATAAATAAAGATTGCTCAAAGTAAAATCTTTGAAGGGGGCGGGGGAGTACGTAAGTGGAGGGGATAAGAATTTTTCAAAAATAACAAGTTTCATATCTCAATAACAGCGTAAGATGGATGCTTCAAATTTTTACCAGAAGTAGGCCTAATAGAACCCTAGTAGGAAAAAAAAGTTTGGGGGTGTGGGTGTAGAGGGTGAGGGTGTAGAGGGTGAGGGTGGGGAAGGGTGAGAAAGAAAAAGTTCCGACGCTTATATCTTGAGAATCTATAATGATAGGAAGCTGAAACTTGGTATTTAGATAGAGCTATAGTAGTGGCATGGTGGAAAAATAGAATTTTTTTAAGGGGTAGTATGGTACGGTGGTGGGGGGTGTTTTTCCTAACTTTAGAACGGCTTATGCTAAGAAGTTGAAACTCAGTACGTATATGTAAATTAACTAGAAAAGTAATTCTGATAAAAAAAAATTTAAAAATTCATTGGCGTTCAGAAGGGGGGGGGGGGGGGCAAAAAAATTATCGGTTAATATAAAATGGATATATTTTCACGATTTTCGTCATATCTACTAGGTCTTTCGAAATATAGAATTCATTTTTATTCTACGGATTCTTCATGTGAATACCTAGAATGTGTTTTCAAGATTTTTTGAAATTCGACCCCTAAGAGGGTGTAAACTGGTTGTATACTTTTCATGAATTCCACCATGTTTCTCAGGTCTGATCAGATATCGAATATCTTTTTACTTCCCCAGGTTTGTTTAATAATCACCTATTTTTAAGTTTTGTTTTTTTCAACCTCTAGACCGCATCCCGGAATATGACCCAATTATATAATTCATATGTCACACCCTTTTCTAACCGCTTCCCGAACTTTTTGTTAGGTTTTCAGTCACATAGTAACATACTCCGCATCCCCGAATTGAACGCGTTCTGAACTTCTGCCGGAAAAATAATACAGTTGCGCCCAGACTGTTGGCAGATTTTTTCATCTAAGATTTTAATATATTCTTCTCCGTCAAATGTTTCTTTTCTAGTATATTTCTTTTCTAGTATATTTCTTTTCTCTTCTTATTCTGTTAGGGTGTATTTTACCTGAGTATCTATTCTGTTTGATTTTTTCTTTTAGTATTATATTTTTATCCTTATCTTTTGTGACTTCAACTTTTCGAAGTTTTAGTTTTTCTTTATGTCTTTCGTTTTCATAATTTTTAATAAAAATTTCTTCTTGATTTATGTCGGGTTGTTTTTCTCTTTTTCTGTTGTGATAATCAATCCATTTAGTCTTTTTGTTTACTAGTAATTTATTTAATTTATTTTTATCTATATTTCCATTTTGAATATGCAAGGGCTTAGCTTGTGCTGTTGAGTCGCCGCTGGCTGGTAACACCAATCTCGGTGACATTTCTGTGGACCCACTCGATCTTCGAAGTGTCATTCGAGGAACGGGTGGATCCTCAGAAACGGCCGCCAACCCAGCCACACAAGTGGAACGAGTTTTTTTTGAAACCGTTATTTGGTAAAGGCCGGAAGCGGTGAAAGGAGAAAAAAGATAAGAGACGCGTTTGAAAGTCCGAAAAAAAGCGACGTTAAGTAGAGCCCGACTAAAGTTTGGATAGCATTCTGACAAATTCCGTGTGTGAAGTTTCGTAGGAAATTCGCGCGATTCTTTTTGCCAACCCGAGCAAGTAAACAACTCCACGCCGTAGATAAATCGTGAAGTGCCAGTCCGAACAGGTGATCGGTCCACTAGCAATGGCGAGTCGTGCAACCGGAAAACGTCGAAATTGACGTAGAATTTTGAAGTGTCGCATCGACTCTCGAAAATCGTGTGGCTCTGCTGCGTTTATAAACTCGGCACCGCCGAGTTCGAAATTTCGGCGATAAAGGAAAGAGTTGTCAGTTCATGGCTTTCGTGTCGGATTTGTGGTGCCTGCAATCGAATGGTCAGCCCAGGAATCTCCCAGTGATCAACGCGTGTCCCGGTTTTTTTGTGAAAGCCCCGAAAAGAGTTCTCGGGCTCCGCATGTCAGGTTTGGGAACTTCCGAAGAATTTTCCCCGTCACAGCGTCACAGCGTACTTCGCGCTCAGCGCTCAGACTTGCGTCCGATCGCATTTCTGCTTATTGTGTCGCTGGGACTTTTCGAACGGATTTGCACGCGTTTTGTTTTTCTATCGAAAAATCTTTTCGAATCCAATAGAACTAAAATGAGTAAAAATATTAACAACATATCGAATCCGTACGATCGAAGAAATGATGTCGCCGTGAGATGTTTAAATTCATTGATTTGATAAAGAAGAAGACAAGTTGTTTACACAATTAGGCGGAAACGTCAAACTCGCCGACAAATCGGTCCTGGTAGAAACTAAAATTTTCATTTAAAAGTGAAATTACAATCAATAAAAGCCACCAATCGCCCGCGGATTTCGCAATATGTTCGATTTCGTGGCCTTTTCTTGACAATCTGGACGCGACGAGCGTTTTCGTATAAAAGTGTTTGGCGCGCTGCAATGACATTAAGCTGGCTTTCGACTTCGTTCCGAGTTCAATTCGAGCGCTTATTCCCCCCGACTAGAGTTTTCTCGCAACACCGACCGCAAGCAGGTGTCCTACGGTTACGAGACGCGCGCGGCCTTAGCAGAGCTCACCAATAGCGGAAGTGATCCAGGAAGGATTTTCAAATTGAATGAATGAGGGAAGGAAGAACCAAAAAAGGGGAGGAATTAAAACCAACAAAACACAAAATTTTAAAAAAAACTAAAATGAACTCTACAACATCTTAAAAAAACTAAATGAATTATACATCATTTTAAAAATTAAACGAATTCTACAAAATTTAAAAAAACTAAATGAATTATACATCATTTTAAAAATTAAACGAATCCTACAAAATTTAAAAAAACTAAAATGAACTCTACAACATCTTATAAAAAAACTAAATGAATTATACATCATTTTAAAAATTAAACGAATTCTACAGAATTTAAAAAAACTAAAATGAACTCTACAACATCTTAAAAAAAACTAAATGAATTATACATCATTTTAAAAATTAAACGAATTCTACAAAATTTAAAAAAAAACTAAATGAATTTAAAAAATCTTAATAAATGAGTTAAGAATTGATATTAAAAAAAATCTAAATAATGACGACTGACAGGACCGACGAGGACCGAATTTAAAATAACAATTTTTAAATGATAATTTAAAATAATCAATTAAAATAACCTAAAATAAAAGTTACTTCAAATATTTAGCTGCAAAAATTATGGGGTGAGTTTTTTTTAATTTTTTCATTATATTTTGCTGTTTTCTTTTGTCTTTTTTCGAGCAATTTCGTTTTGGATTGGTTTTTTTTTGTGTGCATAATATTTACGATGTTTAAAGGCTAAGTAGAGCCCTTTTTAAATGAACCCGAGCGTCTAGCTCCTTCGCCCCGAACCTCAACAAGGGGTCACGACGAATATTTCCTTTTGGAATATCGTGACTGAGGTAGGGTGGGCAGAACAGGGCGCCAACAACACCAGAGCGCCCTGACAAATCGCGGAGCCGAGCCATCCAACCGCTTCTTGGTCTTTCACGACCTGTTGGGAAAATAATCCCAATTTTTTTGTATTGCCTTGGATAATTCGGCGCTGATAATTTTTGTTGTACAGGCCAAGGGTTTAATGGTCTGAGTTCAAGCAAGAACCACCCCCACACTGCCGTAGCTAGTCCCGGCCGCCAGCAAGAGCGTCGCACCAGCGAGAACTCAGCCACCAGTTCGGACGTAGGTGGAATTGGCCCTTCTGTCCCGAACCTTCCTTTTGCTTTCGACTATTTTGACTTTTTCAAGTCGAAATAGTCCTTCCAAGGCCTCCAACACAACAGTGTTATAGAATGTATCGTGTTATTATAATATTCCGTATCCTTTAATATTTGTTCTGCAATATTTAATTCAGGTTCTGTTAAGATAATTATTCTGGTATGTTCTAATAATGTGCTATGACATCTACTCATATCTGAGTTTCCTGTATGTGATTTGGGTGAGGTAAAATGAATTTCTATTTCTTCCATTCTCATGTATTCCTTGACATTTATCATGTTAAATTCATTGTCTGCAATTATCTTTTTAGGTTTTCCCATGATAGCATTCCTTTCTCGTATTAGCTGTATAAATGTAATAGCATTTTTATCTATAGTTTCCTTTACATATAAATGTTTCGAAAATTTATCTATTGTTGTGAAGAATTGTTTTTTACCTATGAAGAATATGTCAATATGGATTAATTCATTTATACCCTTTGTAGTTTCAGTAATTTTAAATTCGGGTTTTAATGGGTTTCTGTCGTACTTTGCTACGTTACATATTTCACAATTGTTTATAAATCTCGTAATTAATTTCATCATTCCATTAAAATAGTATTCATCTTTTATTTCATTATAATTTTCCATTATTCCTCTATGATTTCTTTTTTCGTGAATTTCTTTAATTTTTTCAAAACATTGATCTTCGTTCAATAAATCTTTAACATAATCTGACCATTTTATAAATCTCAAATTCTTATTATTTGAATATTGTTTTACTAGTATTAGTTGTACTTTGTTCCATACATGGTCATTTAATTCACAATATATTCCTATGTGTCCTTTTTCTGGTATATATTTCCTAAATATATTAATTAGTGTATTTTCATTATTTGTATCATTTTCGTTAATACATATCTTATGTGTCTTATTTATTGTGTTATATTCTTTCATCTTACTCTTAGCTATAATTATTTGGTTTTTATATATGTTTACTATGCCTTCTTTAATTGGTATAAGATCATTCTGATCTTCTTGTCAAATGCTGCAATAAATGATGGGTCTTCATGATTTATTTTATTACATTTCTTTAATGCGTCTGTAATGGTACTTTTACACGAGCGATTAAAATTGCGCAATTTGCAGCAATTCCAGAAAATTTTGACATCACGAAAACATACAGCAACTTTCAGCAACATCGGCAATTGACGATATAGAGCAATTGTTGGACAATTCGTTGCGCAATTTGCAGCAATTCCAGACAGCGATACGGAGCAATACTCAGCAATTTAGCAATGACACCATACACGGGACAATTCAGTACATGCAATAAAGTCATGAATGAAGACGACATCTTTAAATTGCGGTTTTTGTAATCGGATAAGTTGGAACTCCATAAACAATTCCGGCCACGAACAGCGTCAATGATATTTATTGTTTTTTTCGTTGCTCCAAGCCATCTTTTAAACGAAAAACGAAAACGGAAGTAAACCGAAAACTCAACGTACGATTTGACAGATGAAAATTGCTCGGAATTTTCCAAATAAGTGGAAATACAGCAACTCTATGGCGAGGAATTGCAGCAATTTGTGAAAGCATTGCCAAATTGCTGCAATATTGTTGCAACTAGCACGATGTTGCCCGGTGTTGCTGCAATAATCGCTCAACTAGTTTTGGCAACAGTCGCCGGGCAATTAATTGCTGGAAAAATTGTTCGTGTACGGGCTCCATTAGTGGTGATGCGACTTTAGCATAGTTACTAATGAATTTTCTGTAATTTCCGGTAATTCCTAAAAATGATTTTATTTCTGTTGTAGTTCTTGGTACTTTTAGATTTCTAATTGCTTTGATCTTTTCAAGATTAGGTTTTATTCCTTCTGTCGTTAAGGTACCTATGTCTTAAATATTCGGTTGATTTTGCAAAGAATTTGCATTTAACTATTTGTAATTTTAATTTGTCTTTGCGTAAGGTTTCTAATATTTTCCTTATATTGTCGTCCATTTCCTGGAGCGACGTTGCAAAGATTAATATATCATCTAGATATACTACACATATTTTATTTATATGTTCACGGAGTACTTCATTTATCATGCGTTGAAATGTAGCTGGTGCGTTTTTTAAACCAAAAGGCATTCTGATGAATTCGTAATGTCCTTGAGGGGTAGAGAAAGCGGTTTTACATCGGTCATGTTCACTGACTTCAATCTGATGGAATCCCTGTGCTAAATCCAATGTTGTAAAGTATTGGGCTTTTCCAAGTTTGTCGAATATTGATTCTGCATTTGGAATCGGGAACTTATCGTCTACTGTATCCTCGTTCAATCTTCGATAGTCAACTACCATTCTCCATTTCTGTTTTCCACAACTGTCTAATTTCTTTGGTACCATTAGTATAGGTGCATTATATGGAGAATTTGATGGTTTAATTATTCCTTGTTGTAACATATCATCCATTTGGGCTTCTACTTCCTTTTCGTGGAATGGTTGGATTCTATATGTTTTAGCATAAAGAGGTTTATTACTTTTCGTAATTATCTCGTGCTTTGTTTGGGTTGTACAGGATAGATTTTCTCCATTGTTGTATATTAAATCATCATAATCTTTTATTATTTTTATACTCTAGATGAACATTATAGAGTATTATAAGTTTAATCCAGCCCGAAAAATTTGTAACGCATAGAACCGAGCCTCGGACGAAAAAAAGTTTTATAATATTTTGTGTTTATTTTTGGCCAAAACCCCCAAATCCGTTTGCTGTCCGTCCGTCCGTCCGTCTGTTCGTCCGTCCGTCTGTCCGTCCGTCCGTTTTCACGATAACTCAAGAACGCGTTGACCTAGGAAGTTGAAATTTTGTCACAACTTCTAAAATGGAAAAAGTAAGGCTTAGTTCGTTAATGGGCGATATCCTTCCACTCCTTCGGGTACCTCCCATACAAGAGTCCTTGAAACACGTTTTCACAAATATTGCTCGAATGCTTCAAGTTAGGAACTTGAAATTTTGAATACTTAAGGCTTATAATGTTTGAACCGAAAGTTCCGAATATGATGCAAATCGAATGAGTCCTTCGTGTAGCAGCCTAGAAAAGTCTTTCAAAAATGTATGCTTGTTACTGAATCCACTATAACTCCAGAACGAGTTAAAGCAGGAATTTAAACTTTTATAGGAATTAGTTTTATACCAAAACCAAGACGGAGTTCATTAATTAGCGCCATCCGTCGACTCCTTCGGGTAGCTGCCATACAAAAGTCCTTAAAACACGTGTTCAACAATATTGAACGAAAACTTTAGAACGCTTTACGTTACGACTTTGAAGTTTTGTATTCGTTGATTTTATAATAGTCGCAGCTGAAACTATTAATATGAAAAATATCCCATAAGTCTCTCATGTAGTTGCCATATAAAAATTCTGTAAAATGTCCAAACTTTCTTTATGGAACTCTCTATAAATCAAAAAATCGAGTAGCCATTATACAATAGTTTCAACCTGTAAGTAAAAGGTCATATAATAATTGCTTGTGCACTCCTCATTATTTTGATATATTTCCAAATAAAATATAAGTCGGAGTTCAGTATTTCATCTAGAGTATCATACGATTGGCTTGCAGCCGATCGTGACTGCGTTATGTTTTTTAAGGCTGTCGCTTCTTCTACATTCATTTCTTCAAATAGTTTTTTGGTCTCAAATTCATATTGAAAATTTAATTCTTCGGGTACGGCATAATTGAAATTTAGTTTTTGTTGATTAACTAACATATTTTCTTCTCCTAGATTTAGTGTAACATTCAATGCAAATAATATGTTTTGTCCTATTATGGCTTTAAAGGGTTTGTTTTGGAAGTCCATAACATTCCATAATATTTTATGTGTTTCAGGTAAATTAAATTCATTACGCATATTTGATTTTAGCTTTTGTTTTATATAATAAGTATCTCCTAGTCCGTTGACTGGTAAAGGTTCTTGTAAATTAATTTTCTCATTATTAAGTAGATAATTTTTATCTAAACTTGAAATAGATGATCCCGTATCAATGAGTGTAGGGATAATCTCGTTATCTTTATTTAAATTTATTATGGGTAAAGGATTTCCGAGGCACATTGTTGAAAATTTGTGTCCATTGGTTCGGAGCTACGATTATTATCTGATTCTCTATTATTTGTGTTTTGATTAATTCTCGCTGAATTATCTATTTGCATTGGTTCAGGTTTGTTAGTATTATTATTATTGTAATTCTGACGGTTGTAATTATTATTGCGATTATAATTGGTATTGTTTGGATTCTTAAAATTCCGTTGGTTATAGCTATTATTATTACTATTATTATTATTTCTGTTATTAAATTGTCGGTTTCCTTGATAGTTATAATTTTGATATTTTCATTTCGATTGTTGGGGTTTGCATTATTATTCCGATTATTAGGATTCTTCTCATTGATGTTATTCTGGGTATTACTATTATTTCGATTATTAGGATTCTGGTAATTCTGATTATGAGAATTTCTGTTTTGATTATAATTTTCATTTCTATTCCTATTGTTTCTTTGTTAAAAATTAGGATTATTGTTATTTTTCACACTACTTTTAGTATTTTGCTGAATTTCCTTAAGTGTATTATATGCTTTATTTAGGGTTGCACAATTCTTAATTTCTAGTAAATAAGCTTTATATTCTGGTAATAAAGATTTCAATTTATTTAAAATAAGGCTTTCATTTCTAACTGGGTTAAATTCATGAAATTGATCTCTGCGTGGATCATGTAGATATTTGACATTTATTTGGTTTAGTAGTTCATTAAGTTCATTATAAGTATCGTCTATATTCCTATTACTTACTCTGTGTATTTTATTAACTAAAGTGAAATGACTCGTTTACGCCAAGGTAGGGACAGGTATCTTCTGCACTGCATTTCTCGCTTCTTCTTGGATTTTATGCAGGATTAATCGAAAAATGTATGTTTGGTGGTTTCCAGGTCGAGTAAAGTTGAGTATTGTATCGGCTTCGTCCAGCCATGTGGCTAATGCGTAGTTTTTATTATTTCCAGTGTATACAGGTAACCTTCTAGCTTCCTTCAATATTTCGTCGAATGTAAACTCTATCGGTAGTGGTGGATTATCTTCTCCTTGTTCAGCCATTATCACTTTGTTTTTATGTTGTTATTAATTTTTCGTATTAACTCGTTATATTATCTTATTTGTTTCGATTTGTATTAAAGTTCTGTTTTTCCTTTTGATCTTACTCAGTTTTCCTTAGCGGATCGTTTTGGTAGTTTCAAAACTTGTATTTTTTAATTCAACCAGATTTTCTCTCATTGAATGATGTGTAAGTTAGTTTTTCACTAATTTCACTTTGTGTGTTTTCACTGTTATTCAATTTGCGTTTGAATGATTTAAATTTGGTTTTATTCACTATTGTCCAATTAACACTTGAACTCAACTCCTTGTATAAAATATTTGGTGGTGTACGTGATTTTTAAGTTGGTTCTTTAGTCAAAGGTAGTTCCTCCCTCCTATGACGGACGACTGCGCCAGTTATGAATGTCGTTGCGAATTTTATTAAAAAAAAATAATAATAAAATTCAATTAACTTTCTTAATTAAATTCTTTATTTTCACAACTATTGAGCTTCAGCTCTCACGGTTACAAATAATCTTCACAAATTTGTAGGACAGACAGACCTCGATCTCAAAGGTGAGATCGTATACATGTATACTCTTGTGCCCTTTACATTATGCCGACTGTAATAAAATCATTCATCAACTATCAATTAGTTTTATAAACACTAAATGATATCTGATAGAATTGAATTATACTTATTAAAAAGTTTGTTGATTCTACGTTAATTGATTTTGATTGTTATGTTTAAAGTATGCATGCTATATGAATCATTCGGCGGTGACGTCATTTGCATTAGGGCTTAATGGGTCTAGCCTAATTCGCGCTGTAATTCCTCGCTTTGTTGTTTTGATGTTTCGGATGATCTGCAAATGTTTATCGCTGCATCCGATGATAAGTCCTGTGTTTCCAGCATTTTCTCTTGAAGATTTTTATCTGCTATCCCAATAACGATTTGATCTCTTAGCATTCTCACCTCCTGGTCTCTAAATTCACACTGCTTTATTAATTTTTTCAGATCCATCAAGAATGAGTCAAACGGCTCTCTTTCTTCTTGTTTTCTATTGTGAAACACAAAAGAACTGTACACCTGATTTTTTTAAGGCTTACAAAATTGTTCAACGGCATCTAAGACGTCCGAATATTGCTCTTCCGCGAGGTCAAAAATGTTAAATAATTCCGTTGCTTCAGTTCCCACAGCATTTTAAAATATAGCAGTTTGTACTGGTTCAGACTTTTTCTCTAGCTCCGCAGCTGTGAAAAAGTATCAAAAATCTGGTTTAAGGATTCTCAAACATTCAGAAACATCACCATTCAAATTTAATGGCTCTACTTTCCTTAAATAATCCATTGGAACAACCGTTTTAATAACGGTATATTTCGGTGGTCTTCCACGAGGTTTTTTCAGCGACAATGTACCGTTCAAATTTTTCGTTTTCCCAATAAACCTTAACAATTCCGATTTGTTTTTCGATTGGAAGTGATCACAAATTATTTTCGTTTTACACGGTTTTCATTTTTATCACTTGCACTTTTGCTTTAATTTTTTCCACTTTACTTATTTTTACAGCGTGATGATTTACCGTATTCCACAGTTTTCACTTTTACCGCGTGCACCTTTGATGATTTGCCGTTTTGCGCAATTTTGACTTTTATCGCGTGCAACTTCTCAATATTGTTTTCAACTGCTTTATTTTTAACGAGTGCACTTTTAACTTGCCTGTATTGCCGAAAAAATTGTGTTCCTCGCTGTCGTTTCTTTGTTTGTCCTCGTCACCATGTATTATCTTCTATGTGGCTGTAAAATGAAAGAGCTGCGACCTGTTCTGTCCGTGTCCAGTATACAAGTGATCTTTTTATTATATTGTATTCCATCCTCGTCGCCATGTATTATCTTCTATGTGGCTGGTAAATGAAAGAGCTGCGACCTGTTCTGTCCGCGTCCAGTATACAAGTGATCTTTTAATTATATTGTATCCCAACCTCGTCGCCATGTATTATCTTCTATGTGGTTGGTAAATGAAAGAGCTGCGACCTGTTCTGTCCGCGTCCAGTATACAAGTGATCTTTTTATTATATTGTAAGGTCTTACATGGTCATTTATGTACATAAAAGCATTGCCAGATCTACAATATTACAGTATCGCTACAGGAATAAATCTCATAATACAGGCAAATAATAATACTCTAAAGAGCGAAATTAAGACAAATGTCCCCATTTTCTTTCATAACTATTGGACAATTGCTAGGATTCGATAAACGAGAATTAGCCATCAATGTTAAAAATTAATCATATTTACCTGTAAACATAACTAAAGTTAATGTAATTCGAATTGGGTACAGTATAGTTGGAAACTCGTTCATCAATAATATATTATTATGATCATTTCAAAAAGATGGCGCTGGGCAAAGTAAGAAGAGAAACACTAGCTCCTGGAGAAAAGAGGATTGGAATATTATGGAAAAACGGCGGACATTGTGATCTGAGCAATTTGAATGGAAAACGTGTCGAAATATTAAAGGCATTAAAAACTGAAAACATAATCTTTTATTAATTTTTTTCCTCTGCTTAACATTTCAGAATGCGAGCGGCTCGGACATTGAAATCGAGGTTCCGAGAGGGCGACCAGTAACGCGTGGCGAAGGCGTACAAGACAGGGCGATAAGTCAAAGACGACAGTCTGTGACCAAAGGTGAGAGTATTAGGAGTTTTGAGTGGGGTGGAGAAGAGTTAAGCCGAGCTATAAATGAGCTCATGAAGGCAAGGTTGGCAGCCCAAATTCAAAAGGCTATTCAACATCAGGCGGCCTTAGTGTTTAGCGAAATCGACGATGCTCGTAGGGAGTCGCCGGATCTGCGATCCACACGATTAGACGTGACGTGGCGGATAGTGGAAGGGCGAGTCGAGCATTGCGAATCGGCAACGAGGTGGTGGAACGTTTCGATCCAGGAAACGCTGATCAAAATGTGGATCGATGGATCAAAAAACTCGATCAACATGGTGATGTTCATGGAAGGTCATCTTATGATCGCGCAACCATCATGCAGTCAAAGTTAGAAGGGTCCGCGAAGAAATGGTACCATCGGTTGGTGCGCTACGATTATTCGTGGACGCAATGAAAGTCTACGTTGCATGCGGCGTTTCCAAGGCGTTATGACTTTGCTTTCATTATGGAAGAGATGATTGCGAGGCGAAAGCAATCTGGAGAAGGCATTACGGCATACTACCATGCGAAGCTAGAACTGTGCGAACAGGTAAAAATACGCGACGAAGATGCAGTGTCGTGTATTATAAGAGAATTACCGGAGGAATTGCTAGCAAATGCTCAGGCGGTTGGCTGAAAACGCCAGAGTCACTGTATTCCAATTTATTGGCGGGACTCGAATCCTATAGGCGAAGGGATGAGAATTTGAAGTCAACTTTGCGAGGTGGAAGCAATGTATGGCGTGAATATACCACGGTAGCAGTTGTACCTAACAGGCGTTGCTACAACTGTCAGGAGGAGGGTACTCACATCAGCCGAGATTGTCCAAAGGCAAGAATGGATCGATGTTGGCGATGTAGACAAGGTGGACATATGTCCCGGAATTGTCTGAAGAGACAACCAGAGGGCGTTAATATACAGGTAAGCTTGATTTCTAATATAGAATCCTCTACTTTTAGGAAGCGAACAAAGTCTGTTAACAGTAGACACGGTTGAGCGTTTACGATTGTGTATTCGAAAAGAAAGTCAGGGCGTCAAATTGTGCGGATTTACTGGTGGCGTGGCAGAGGCTTTGGGAAGCATACATTTCCAGATGAAGCTGGATGATATTGACATAGAAGTAAAGGCGTTTATTACTGATTGCGATATTGGGTAAAGTAGAGCTGTAACCAGTGGAAAAGCTTCGGGAAGCAGGGAATTTGGAGTAGCTTTCTGGGTAGATATCAAATTTAAGAACTTAATCACCGACTTCAAACCCGTAAACGAAAGATTGTGCGATCCGCATAAAAACAAAATTTTTCAATGTATGGCTGGTAAACTGTCACGCTCCAACAGGAAAAGGATGACGCAGTGAAGGACATTTTCCACAACACCCTAGAACAAACATTTGACTCTTTACCATCTAACGACATAAAGATACTTCTAGGAGACTGCAATGCTAAAGTTGGACAAGAGGAGACACATAGAGGAACCATAGGAAGGAACAGTCTCCATAACACCACCAATGACAATGGACAACGTCTAATTGACTTCACTACCAGCAAAAACTTAGTTGTAAGCTCAACATGCGTCCCCCATCGCAACATTCATAAAAGAACGTGGTCATCTCCGGATGGTCGCACTTTCAATATGTATACTGTATTACTCCATCTTCAGATTGGAACGGACGACAACTCTTTTACCTGCAAATAAAGTAATTTCGAAGCATTTGTCACCCAAAAGCAATAATTTCTGTAAATGTTTTCAAACTTTTCGCGCCATTTCATTTTTTGCCTGATGGATTTCTGATGTAGAACAAAGAGCACAAAAGTTTGAATATGGCAATGCTGGTGCAATCCGAAAAGTCGTCAAATATCACAAAAATTTGAATATGGCAATGCTGGTGCCCTTCAAATTGTCATTTTGAAGTAAAAGTGACAGAAAATAGTGAGTAAATTGGTCATTTTTAAAGTGCTATATCTTTTTATTTCAGATTGATCGGAGAATGAAACAAAATGCAAATGGCTTAAAAGTGGATGTACTATTAAGGAAAAATAAAAATTTTCATTTTGGATTTTAGTCCAGCCAAAGAATTTTACCAAAATCATTGGATTAAAATCCCAGCAGAAACATAATGACTGGTTCGATAATAAGTGTAGTGACGCAATAACGAAAATGAAAGACCCAAAAAGGAAGGATACGACGAGCTCAGGCGATTATCAAACAAAATCTGCAGACGAAAGAAACGAAAACACAACAATGACATAATTATAAACCTAAATACTGTTGCAAATGTAAATAGCCTAGTAAATTACTTTGTATCTACTTTGTATCTAGTAAGGATACTTGATCCTTATGTATTAATTGGTTATTTTCATTTTGACTTTTATATAATATTCTCCCTTCTAATAAACCCTTTCAACGATAAAGTTGCGTAATATTTACTTTTACATCAGGTTATGGGCCGATAGTATTTTAGTAATTAATTAGTAAAGCTAGTATTAGACGGTCACTCAAAACCGTCAATGCATTGACACTCTGACGTCACGTAAAAATGCGTCGTTTCACTGTCAATGGAGTGTCAATCGTCATTGTGTCAATTCTTGACGAATTGACGATCAGACGGTATGACCAAAATGGTCATATCTGTCCCAAAACTAAATTGACAATCAGATTGACGAAGCTGGTAGCATTGTATTTATATCTTATAGTAGTATCACCAGACGTTCTTTTCTGTTTTCACCTGCTTACACCAGAGGCGCTGCATGCGTTTTCTCTCTTCATACTTTTATCGTTACTCATTTCATTCAGTAAAGTCATGTCTCTCTTTCTGCTGTCGCTGTGGGGCGCATGTGTTTAGTATTTTGCCGATTCCCTCTTTATACTTTTTCGTTAATATCATTTCATTCAGTAAAGTCGTATCTCTTTCCTACATCTTTCGAGCGGTTTAACGTTTAAAAAATTTTTATGAATGGATTGGGTAGGCCCCAGAAGTGTCCATATTTTGAAGGTTGGAGGTATTAGGGGCGAAGTGCGAGAAGCGTTTTAGACCGAAAATTTTGGTTTCTAGATCTCAGCAACCGCTAATGCTAGGAAGCTGAAATTTGGAATTTGGTTAGAACTTTGATAGTGGACTCATTTGCGAAAAATTGCCGATATGGTTGAAGGGGTTAAGGGGGGGGGGGTAATTAATGCAAATCCGTCCAAAACGTAAAAAAGCCGAGATCGACACAGTCTTCAATTCATATCACCTAAACAGTTAATGACTCAAAATTGAAATTTAATATCTGTAGGTACAATAAGAGAATATATCGGAATCAAATTTTTGAGTGGGTAGTGACGTCCGGGGTTGGGTGAAAATTTTTAGGATTCGGTATCCAACGAAGCAATTGCTTTAGAAAAATAAAATTTGGTTTGTGATTAAAGGTTGATAAATGGATTCTGTTGAAAGCAAAAATTTTTAAGCATGAACAGCATGAAAGTGGAAGTGATAACAATTTTTCTAAAAATTCACATCTCATATCTCAAGAACAGTGTAAGTGTAAAATTCTTAAAATAAAAATTTGGTGGGTGTGGGTATAGAGGGTGGGAGTTGGGGAGGGTGAAACAGTAAAGGTTCTGATCTTAATATCTCAAGAACCTATAATGATACAAAGCTGAAACTTGATATCTATTTTAGAGCTATGGTAGTGGCGTGTTGGAAAAATATAATTTTAAATACGGGTGTTTTTTCTGTCTATAGAACAGCTTATGCTAGAAATTTGAAACTTGGTGCAAATCAACTAGAGACGGAATTCTGATGAAAAGGGGGGAGGGGCAAAAAAAATTATCAGTGAAAATTAAATACATTATATTTTCAGGATTTCGTCTGCCTTATTCATAGATCTGATCGATATCGAAAAAATTTTCACTTTCATGGGCTTGCGTAATAATCCTTTTTAAGCCTCTAAAAACATACATATAAGTTCGGTTGAACACATTTTCATGAATTTCGTCACATTTTTTAAAAATGATAGGAAATTGAATTGGTTTTTACTTTCTCGTGTTGTCTTCATATTTATTTATTAAATCGTTAAAAAACCTGTTTCACAATTCCTTCGAAATTCAAATGCCAAGTGGAAATGAAATCGAATGGGTTTGTGTGAGGCTTTAAGTGTACATAACACATATTCCGAAATTCGAATAGTTTCCCATACATGGGCTTATTCAATGTTTAATCGATTAAATATATCTATTTAAAATATTTTTATTTTAAGAACAAAATTAATTTTCCAAGAAATCTAATAATCTAGAAACAACTCATGATATACTCCGAATTTTACCGCTCCCGAACTTTGACCCGATAAATAATAAAAGTTTGGCCAAGATCATTGGCAGACATTTTATTTTTAGTACTATTTTGAATTTTTCACATATATGTTTTACTTTATGATTTTAATAATAAGGTATTGTTATCGACTTTTTTTTTCAAAAAAAAACTTGCAAACCTGAAATTTTTTTTTACACGTTTTATTACTAATAAACACCAAAAAAGCAATAAAAACGTTCAGTCCGTCTGTGCGCCGTACGCCGTACGCAAACTCATTTGAGGAATTAAAGTTCCCAAACCCTATGAGCTATTAAATTGATTTTTTTTTATGAATAGACATGATAGACCCCTTGAAGTCAGATTTTTTTGAGGGATGAGGGTGTGAGGGGGAAGGTGGGGGAAGCGTTTTAGAGGAAAAATTTTGGTTTCTAGATCTCAGCAACCGCTTATGGTAGGAGGCTGAAACTTAGGATTTCTATAGAGCTTTGATAGTGGACCTATTTGAAAAAAATTGATGATATGGGTGAAGGGGTGTGGGAGTGGAGGGGGAAATAATGCGTCCGAAATGCAAAAAAAGTGGAAATCGACACATTCTTAAATCCATATCTCCTAAACCGTTAATAGCAAGTAATTAAAACTTAACAAATATCTGTAGTTATACTAGGAGAGTAGATTGAAATAAAATTTTTTGATATGGGTAAAGGCGTACGGGAGGGGGGGGGGGGGTGAAAAACTTTAGATTACGATATCTCACAAACCAATTGCACCACAAAAACAAAATTTGGTTTGAGTATAAACCTTAATAGAAAAAATCTGCCAACAATCTGGACGTAACTTTATTATTTTTCCGGTAGAAGTTAGGAACGCGTTCAATTCTGAAATGCGGTGGAGGCTACTATGTGACTGAAAACCTATCAAAAAGAACAAGATCGTGGAAGTGGAAATCTGATTGGATCTAAGAGATATGGAATAATTTATGAAAAAGTACACAATCACTTTACACCCCCTTAGGGGTCTATTATGGAGAATACATAGAATAAAATTAAATTCAATATTTGGGACGAGGTAGTAGATATGTCGAAAATCGTGGGAAGATATGCATTCTATTTTCACAGATATTTTTTTTGCCCCCCTTCAGAACGCCGATAGATATTTGTTTTTTTTTTATTCAAAATTATTTTTCTAGTTGATTTAGATATACACACCGAGTTTCAAGAATGTAGCTTAAGCCGTTCTATATATAGGAAAAACACCCCCCCCCCCCCACTTGTACCACACTACCCTTAGGGGTCGAATTTCAAAAAACCTTGAAAACACTTTCTAGGTATTTATACGAAGAATCCGTAGAATAAAAATGAATTCAATATTTGGAAGGACCTAGTAGATATGACGAAAATTGTGAAAATATATGCATTTTATATATAAATATCATATTTACAAATAGTTTTTTTTGCCCTCCTTTCTGAACGCCAATGAATATTCAATTTTTTCTTATCACAATTACTTTTCTAGTTGATTAACATATACACACCGAGTTTCAACTTTCTAGCATGAACCGTTTAATAGTTAGGAAAAACACCCCCTACCCCCGCAGCATACTACCCCTAGAAAAAATTATATTTTTCCAACATTCCGCTACTATAGCTCTATCTAAATACCAAATTTAAGGCTTATATCATTACAGGTTCTCAAGATATAAGCATCGGAACTTTTTCCTTTTCACCCTCCCCCTCTACACCCTCAACCACAAAACTTTTTTCCCTACTAGAGTTTAATTAGCGCTACTTCTAGTAAAAATTCTAAGCATCTATCTTATACTGTTCTTGAGATATGAAGTGATTTTTTTGAAAATTTCTTATCCCCCCCCCCTTCCCTGTTCCGCCATCCTCTTAAAAAATTGTACTTTGAGCAATCTTTATTTGTCGACCTTTCTCTTCAAACCGAATTTAATTTTTCTAGAGCAATTGGTTCCTGAGATATGGTAATCTAAAGTTTTTCACCCCCCACCACCGTACTCCACTAACCTCACTCAAAAATTTCTTTTCAATCTTTTCTCCTAGTAAAGGTACAGATATTTGTTAAGTTTGAATTGTGCCATAAACAGTTTAGGAGATATGTATTTTAGAATGTATCGATCTCAGCTTTTTTGCGCTTTGGACGCAATATTTCCCCACCCCCACTCCTTCACTCATATCAGAATATTTTTTGCAAATGGGTCTACTATTGAAGCTCTATAAAAATTCCAAGTTTCAGATTTCTAGCATAAGCGGTTGCTGATATCTAGAAACCAAAACATGCGGTCTAAAACACCTCCGCCACCTCCCCCTTTACACCCGCATCCCTCAAAAGGTGTTCACTTAAAGGGGTATACCAAATCTACTAACGAAAAAAATTCAAATAAATAGCTCAAATGGTTTGGGTGCTACGAGCTTTCAAACAATTTTGCGTACACCGGCAGACGTACGGCGTTTCCACAATCCTCACTCCCAAATAGTTTCCAAAAATTTTGCATGTACTTTTTTGTACCGCAAAAATAAAAAAGAGTGTATGACCTTCTGCATAATGGAATTCTTCTTTTGCATGAAGAAACAGAAAAGCGATCTGCTTCTCCATACCGCCCGTCCTTTCCCATGCACCGTGTGCGAGGAAAGGATTTATGAACGTAGTGAGAACTGTGAGAAATGTCAATGCGTATTGTACCTACGAAGAAAAATTCAAAATCAATCAAAGCAAGCATTATCTCATTCATTCATAAAGTTCAATCAACACGACTTCCCATTGGTTGGGGTTTTGTGCTCTCGCGCTCTCCACACTTATTCATTTCTTTAACACTCGAGTGCGGAGTTCGCTGTCGACCAATGGGAAGTCGTGTTGATTCAACTTTATGAATGAATGAGATATGCCTGCTTTGATTGATTTTGAATTCTTCAAGAAAGAACGAGTGTGAAAGCGTGAGAGCACAAAACCTCAAAAAACGATATATGCTGCGCCATCTTTTGAGCTGAGGTGAAGTTATTCGTGATACTACTATAAGATATAAATACAATGCTGGTAGTCAATTCGATTTGTCGCCTACGTTGTCAATGAATGGCATGTAAAAATATGATATCACACGGAATTGACACATCTCTCTTTTCATTTCATTCGAAATTTACAGCAAGCCACGAATTGTAGTTTTTTAATTTTAGTTGTCAGAGTTGTTTGAAAATATAAGTGATTTTCAAGATTTTCTTAAAGAAAATGACTCATTTAGAGATGGCAGTTTTAGCGGCGTTTTTGCTGGAGAGCGATGATGAAGACCTTCCGGACGAGACAGTGTCACGAAAGCGCAGCGTTTAGAGGAAATATCGGCTAAGGCTTCGCGAAAAGCATAGCCTTTGTGCTTAGTTGCTGCTCGAATTACGTGCTGGCGAACTGGACTTGTACCTACAGGAATTTTGACGTAAATTTTTATCTGTGTACAGTTCCCAGTTTTTGAGAAATTAGACTCCGAATTTTTTTCTTTCCCCCTCTGCCACCCCTCACCAATAGTTCATATGCGAAGTGGTTCTAAAAAGTAAATTTTTTTTTAAAAAATAAATCATAAATCTTACATTCAATAGAGTGCACTTATAATACAGTAAAACCAAATATTGTCTTCTTGGTACAATCCCTATCCTCCATCGTCCATCCTCTATCCACCATTCCCATCCATCATCCACATCGAACATCCGGCATTTCTATCCTCTATCCACCATCTACCATCATCCATACTGTGTACTCCATCCTCTATACACTATCTAACATCCTCCACCCACCATCCATCGTCCAACTTTACCATTTAATAATAGGAACGCATAACTAACACACCGAAAACGAACGAACTGCCGCTAAATCATATGAAATACAGTCAAATATTGAGACAACTTGAGAATCACCAACTTTCTAGCCCCGTACCTTGCTACCCCTGTCAAAAATTTAAATGTAGAGAGTGCCACTGCAGTGGCTCTATATATTCGTACCTTTTTGTCTGTCTACAGTTCACGGATTTTGAGAAATAAAATTCAGAATTTTTTCATTGCCCCTCTCACACCACCCGCTCATCACTAGTTCATAACTGAGATAGTTCTTAAAGTGTGGACTTATTTTTTAAAAAAAACTTCTGTAGCCCACCTCATACCCGTCATAAATTTTACATTCAATAAACCTCACTTATAATCCTGTATACACAAAATCAAATTGTATCTTCTTGATACAATCGATTCGGAAGATATTGCAATCCAAAGTCTCTTACCCACCACTCTCACCACCTTCCATCTTAAGAATTTTAGTTCTTGTTTAGACAACCAACCACAAAGTTTTCATCTTTCGACTTCAACCGTTTAGGAGATTAGAATACTTCAATTTCAGCTATCGAGCGTTTCGGACGCATACTGCATACTCCTACACTCTTCTGCAACATAGTTCTATAGAAGCTTCAAGTTTCAGCCTTCTAGAGTAAAACGCTCTTTCCTCACAACTCACACACCAAAAGATACAACTCGTAGGGGCTTACCCAATTTATAAAAAAAAGTGAACTTAATATCTCAACACGTTTAATAGCTAAGCATATTCAAACGCTTTTCCTTACGGCGGATGGACAAATTTGTTTTTGCTTTTTGGGAATAACCATTCCCAAAATATGAAAATACTAAAATTCAGTGTAGCAAATTATTTATAAATTTCCAGTTGATCACAAAACTTTACTATTAAAAAATAATAAAGTAAAAATAAATACAAGAGAAGACCCACAATTAAATCATTTTCATTCGAACTAGTTGCCAATGTGTCAATTTGTAGAGTGTTGTGTTTGAGGCCTTGGAAGGACTATTTCGACTTGAAAAAGTCAAAATAGTCGAAAGGAAAAGGAAGGTTCGGGACAGAAGGGCCAATTCCACCTACGTCCGAATTGGTGGCTGAGTCTTTGCTGGTGCGACGCTCTTACTGGCGGCCGGGACTAGCTACGGCAGTGTGGGGGGTACTTGCTAAAACTCAGACCATAAACCCTTGGCCTGTACAACAAAAAATTATTGGCGCCGACTTATCCAAGGGAATCGAAAAAAATTGGGATTATTTTCCCAACAGGTCGTGAAAGACCAAGAAGCGGTTGGATTGGCGCGGCTTCGCGATTTGTCAGGGCGCTCTGGTGTTGTTGGCACCCTGTTCTGCCCATCCTACCTCAGCCACGACTGTCCTTCAAACATTTCTCGTCGTGGCCCCTTGTTGAGGTTCGGGGCGAAGGAGATAAACGCTCGGGTTCATTCTAATTATTGGCCCTTAGCCTATCATCTTCATATCAGAAAATTCAACAACGAAAAAAATAAAGAAAACCGAACAACGAGAACATAACCAAAACCCAAATTCAAAAAAAAAGAAAATATGCAAGAGCAAAGAAAATTAATATAACAAAAAAAAAAAAAACTCACCCCATTATTCTGGTGTTGATTTTTTTTTTTTTATTATTACTTTAATTTAAATTTTTTTTATTTCGTCCCGTCCTTGTCATCGTCATGTCATATTTAATCTTTAAAATTTAACTCATATTTTTATTTTTTTGTATTTATTTTTAATTTTCTTAATTGTGTATTCGTTTCTAAATTGCTTATTTCGGGGTTACAGTTTCTCGATTCAAAAATTCAAATAGTGTACGAGAGACACAACATCGGACCAGCGTGCACTGCGCTCAGTATTAACGAACTGGATCAAACATCTTCTTTCACCATTCTACAGAACTATCCTATTGTCCGATCAAATCGCACTATTTTATTCGGTTTTCTAGTGCATTTGCACTCCCTTTCACTATCAGACTATCGCGTTTCCTTAGAACGTAGCACTTTTTTTGGTCGTTCCGAAGGATTTGAATTGCAAGCAGAATTTGAGCTTGATAATTCGCCCTGGAGATTCTTCGACAGGAACGTTCCTTCGGCTCAACGCTTTCACACTTCGATCAGGTCGTAGATTAGGTTTTTTGATTTTGCAAAGCAAATTTCTGGTGTAGATCGTACTGACTTTTCACCGAAAATACAAAACTAAAGCTGAGGAATTGTTTTCCATTTGATCACGAAATCCTCTTGTCGTGCGAAAAAACAAAACCAAGTCGCGGTGGGGAAATAAATGCGAAAAGCGAAAATCATCAAAACGTCAAATGCGGCCCCTCCAAGCACACGAAAATGTTGATCCGGAGCCCCGCGCGCTTTATTGTTTACCGAGCTACTTTGCGGTTTATCGGATTTTTCCAATTTTAATTTTACAGACATAAAATCATTGATCCGAACTAGCCCCCGCAACTTCCATTCGAACTTTTCACTCGAAACTCGTTTAAAACGCGCGTACTTGCACGGAATTCGACACGCGCCACACTCAACTCGATTTTCGGCGTCAATTTGTCACAAAACTGTCGAAATTTCCGCCAGAAAATGAAAAAAAAATTGGCAAAATTAATGACGAAAAATAGACGCGCGCTTCTCTCTGGTCTCGAACCCGTTTTTTTCAATCCAGCCGGCATCTACCAGCTAGCGGTACTCTTCGCAGCCAGCCAAGCCGGTTTCCAGTCATTCGTTCCAGTGCTCACAAATGCATTCGATATTTTGTTAAATATCGAAAACACTTGTAAGCACCGGGAACGACATTCTGGCGGCACTCAACAAGAGAAAGGACACGGCAGAATTTTGTGTCGTGTCAATCCATGGGACAGAGTCCATGCATTGACGACCCATCCAAAATATTTGCCAATTAGTCCAAACGCATTGACAGGGTGATCACACGGTCATTCAAAATTGTCAATGTTTTGACACAATAATGTGTGTCAATTCGGTAGTCAATTCTACAATCAATGCATTGACTGTCACGGAAATGATTGACACTGAATTGACAACTTTGTGACCACATTCTACGTAATTTTGACGTCAGAGTGTCAATGCATTGACGGTTTTGAGTGACCGTCTAATACTAGCTTAACAGTTTAAATGTGACGAATTTGTAATTCAAAAATATGGCATCAACAAACGGGGCAATAGGATCGATAGAGAAGCTGAAAGGCAGGGAAAATTTCGAATCATGGAAATTTGCTGTAAAGGCGCTTCTAAGACTCGATGGACTATGGGACGTCGTTGATGAAACAGCATAAGAAGATTTAACTAAAGCGGATGAATTACGTAAATTTCAAGACCGAGATACCAAGGCAATGTCAAAACTGATTTTATTGGTGGATCCTATTAATTTTGTTCATATTATGGACGCAAAGAACGCAAAGGATGTTTGGAGCAGACTTGTAGCAGCCTTTTCAGACAATGGGTTATCTAGAAGAGTTGCTCTGCTAAGCGTAATAACAAATACAAAATTAAGGGATTGTTATTGAATGGAAGAATATGTCAACACAATAATATCAACATCACACAAGCTACGCGATGCCGGACTGGATATTGGAGATGAAATGGTTGCATCAATTTTGCTGAGCGGACTTGATGAAGAATATCGACCAATGGTGCTAGCATTGGAAAATACCAATGAGAAAATTAGTGCAGATCCGATTAAGACAAAATTGCTTCAAGAAGTTCGTGTCGATAATGCCAAATGTGAATCTGCAATGTTTTCAAAATCTCGTTTAAAGGGCAAGAAAAGTGGAAGTGGGAATTGCTTTAATTGTGGCAAAGGTGATCATTACGCACGAAATTGTCCTGATCGGAAGACTAATAAGAAGGTAATTAAAAAATCTGCCAACAATCTGGACGTAACTTTATTATTTTTCCGGTAGAAGTTAGGAACGCGCTCAATTCTGAAATGCGGTGGAGGCTACTATGTAACTGAAAACCTATCAAAAAGAACAAGATCGTGGAAGTGAAAATCTGATTGGATCTGAGAGATATGGAATAATTTATGAAAAAGTACACAATCACTTTACACCCCCTTAGGGGTCAATTATGGAGAATACATAGAATAAATTTAAATTCAATATTTGGGACGAGGTAGTAGATATGTCGAAAATCCTGGGAAAATATGCATTCTATTTTCACAGATATTTTTTTTGCCCCCCTTCTGAACGCAAATAGATATTCGTTTTTTTTATTCAAAATTATTTTTCTAGTTGATTTAGATATACACACCGAGTTTCAACATTGTAGCTTAAGGTGTTTTTCCAATATATAGAACATATATAGGAAAAACACCCCCACTTGTACCAAACTACCCTTAGGGGTCGAATTTCAAAAAACCTTGAAAACACTTTCTAGTTATTCATACGAAGAATCCGTAGAATAAAAATGAATCCAATATTTGGAAAGACCTAGTAGATATGACGAAAATCGTGAAAATATATGCATTTTATATTTATTATATTTAGAAATAATTTTGTTTGCCCCCCTTTCTGAACGCCAATGAATATTCAAATTTTTTTTATCACAATTACTTTTCTAGTTGATTTACATATACACACCGAGTTTCAACTTTCTAGCATGAACCGTTTAATAATTAGGAAAAACACCCCCTACCCCCGTAGCATACTACTCCTAAAATAAAATTATATTTTTCCAACATTTCGCTACTACAGCTCTATCTAAATACCAAGTTTAAGGCTTTCCGTTGCAATTCCGTTAGTACACCTATTGACATGAACCAAAAACTAACGACAGAAATGTGTCCTAACGATGAATTAACCAAACGCGAAATGGCAAGCGTGCCTTATCAGGAAGCAGTTTGTAGTCTTTTGCATGCTACTCAAGTTACACGGCTGGACATACAATATGCAGTTGGAGTGGTGAGTCACTTTAATAATAATCCAGGGAAAGCACATTGGCTCGCTGTGAAGCGTATTTTAAGGTATTTACAAGGAACTTTGGATTCAAAAATAATGTATAAACGAGATGCGGACTCCAACTTACTTGGATTCTGTGATGCAGACCACGCAAACGATTTAAATGATCGGCGTTCAACAACTGGTTTTGTATTTCTGTTACAAGATGGGGCTGTCTCATGGAACTCGAAGAAACAGCAGACAGTAGCACTTTCAACTACCGAAGCAGAATACATGGCGATGTCATCGGTGACGCAAGAGGATCTTTGGTTAAGGAGCTTATACAACGAACTGTTCTTAAACAGTATTAAATGTGTATATAAAATGCGACAATAAAGGCGCCATTCACTTGGCAGAAAAATCTACGTTTCAGCCAAGAACGAAACATATTGACATTCGGCACCATTTTATTCGAGAGAAAGTCAGAGAGAAGCTAATCAATTTCACTTATGTGAAAACAGATCTAATGGTAGCTGATTTTCTGACCAAAGCAGTAAATTCAGAAAAACTTAATTTCTGTGCGTCAATAATGAATCTATGATTGACATAGATATTAAGTGGAGGTGTTGTATCTACTTTTTATCTAGCACGGATACTTGATCCTTATGTATTAATTGTTTATTTTTATTTTGACTTTTATTATATATATTCTCACTCCTAATAAACCCTTTCAACGATAAAGTTGCATAATATTTACTTTTACATCAAATACTGACATGAAGTCACAATATCTATGATCCACATATACTGCCGTCAAACAAATAAGACAAGGCTATAAGCCACAAACAAACCTCTGTAAAGACAAGGAAGGAAATATTCTTAGTGACGCAAAACAAATTAAACAAAGATGGATTGAATACTTTAAAAAGCTGCTGAACCATTACAGAGTGACGACCACCGATCCAATTATAACATCAAGTGCACCATCGGATGAGCAGACATCAACTACGGTACCCACTATCGGAGTAGTGGAAGCAGCCCTGCGCGACCAAAAGATATATAAATCACTCGGAGTTGATGCAATACCAGTAGAGCTCCTAAAGGGAGGCGGTCCATACCTCGCCAATCTTCTACACAAAATCGTCACAAAAATTTGGATTGAAGAGAAAATACCCGACGACTGGCACCAGAGCATTATATGTCCAATCTACAAGAAAGAAGATAAACTGCGATGTGAAAAGTACAGAGGCATATCATTGTTGTGTACGTCCTACAAACAACTGACGAAAGTAATTCGTAATCGATTAAAGCCTTATACAGAAAGTATTAACGGCGAATACCAAGGCGGTTCCAGAACCGGACCATCTACTATTGACCAGATATTCTCAGTCAAACAAGTGCTAGAAAAATGCTGGGACTATAACATTGACGAGCACCAGATCTTCGTGAACTTCAAACAGGCATACGATAGTATAGATCGTAATGTACTATATAAAATAATGCTCGACTTTCGAATCCCATCAAAACTCGTCCGATTAACGACAATGACCATGACTGACACAGAATCCCAAGTAAGGATACAAAACGAGCTAACCCAGAGCTTCCGAACAGAATCCGGCGTGAAGCAGGGAGATGGACTCGCTCACATGCTCTTCAACCTCGCCCTGGAATATGTCATCAGAAAGGTACCCGTTGATCCCAGAAGTACCCTACTAATCAAGTCCACTCAACCAGTGATGTACGCGGATGACGTAAACATTATGGCCAGATCTGTTCCAGACGCAAAGGAAGTCTTCCACTGTCTAGACTCAGCAGCAAAGGATGTCGGGCTAAGAGTCAATGTGAGTAAGACCAAGTTCATGACCCAAACAAGAAGAAACGCGCCAACTAGACAAAATATGACTACAACCTGGAGAATGTGGATCATTTCTCATACTTGGGATCACACCTTGTAAGAGACGGCAACGAACGGGACGAAGTAAATCAACGGATTACACTAGCAATTAAGGCATATTTCACGGTTCTCCCAATCTTAAAATCGAAAAAAGTGCACAGGCTGCGCAAACTTCGCATATACAAAACCATAATAAGACCTGTGCTACCATATGCAAGTGAAACGTGGACTCTCACCCAAGCGTCTGAAAAATCAATAGACGATTTTGAAAAACGAATTCTTCAAAGAATTTTGGGAACAGTAAGAGAAGGCACTGAATGGCGTATTCGGTACAACAACGAGTTGTATAACATCTATGACGACCCAGCCGCATCGACTCTTAAAAAATTCCGGAAGCTGCAATGGGCAGGTCATGTGGAGCGAATGGAGGACGGAGGAATTCCCAAGCGCACATTGAATGGTAGAGCTCATGTTAAGCGACCGGTGGAAAAACCGCGAAAATGATACGAGGACTCAGTTGACACAGATTGCAAATCGCTTCTTAGATACACAAACTGGTGGACGCGAGATGACTTCAGACAATGTATCCTGCAGGCCCTGGCCCGATTTGAGCTGTTATTAGGACAGCCAGCGATCCAGAGCCGGGTGTGACAATGTTGGTGAGTAATAATAAAGCGATGTTAGTAAAGGATGAAGACACGGCCGAGGTGCTCAAACAAATCACCTTGGAAGGAGAACCTGCACGGCGGAGAATAATTCTTAAAGAGGACTTTGCGTGTTCATCTTTCTCAACTGGGCGGGCGATGATAGAAGTACAAGGTGGGCAGCCCGGCGAAACTGTTATCATGGCGGCTAGGATGTTTAGAGAAAACCAATCCTCTTTGGCAATTCCAGGAGGGGTTTTGAAGAACATACAACCGAACAATTGAAAAGAAATATAAAATGGGTGAGGTAACAGAAAAGGAGAAAACGCTATTGTTGCGTTTACTAAAGGAAAAGAGACACTGTTTTGCAGAAAATGAGGAAGATTTGAAATTAACACATTTGGGGGAGATGAAAATTCACGTGACAACAGATGTTCCATTTCTTAGGCGTCCTTATCGATTAGCTGTAACGGAAGAAGAAGTAGTGCGAGAAAAGGTAAAGACTTTATTAAAGGCTGGCGTTATCCAGAAGTTCAGTTCGGCATATGCCAGCCCAATCATACTGATTCCAAAGAAAACGGAAGAAATCAGACTTTGCGTTGACTATAGGCAGGGCCGGATTACCGTACGGGCCGACGGGGCCGTGGCCCGGAGCCCCCACATCGAGGGGGCCCCCACAAGACGCTCACGAGAAAATTCTGACAGTACAAGAAATTTTAGACATGAAAAGCAGGATAGATAGAATCCTAGAAGAGCGGTTTTGCAAGATTCGATACTCATATTCTAGCGTTGCAAAAAACGTTATGAAAAGCATTAGAAAAAGCTTTTAATCGAGAGTTTTTTTTTTTCATTCTTTTTACAAAGTGCTAGTGATTATCGTCGCGCGCATGGCACGATTCATCGAAGTCGAGTGTTGACAGATATCACGTCAGACTGAGGAACCAGTTATAATTCGTAGTGTCGAAAATTGCAAATGTTAAGGAGATATATCCTCATATGCGATGTGAATATGTACAAATGAGCCGTTTATTTTGAAAGTGGAATATGTCACTTTTTTTTCGTTTGCATTTTAACATGTTGAAAGATATTCATGCCAACTTTCGGGAAAATTTACTAGTATTTGTTAAAAGTAAAAGATGAAACAATTGCATCAATAGATTCTCAGAAAGCTGCTTAGTGTTGTATAAAACATCGTTACAATGTCACATCAATTTTTTTTGTTGAAAAAGTGACTTATTTCATTTTCAAAACCAATGGCTTAAACGTCTAACGATATTTGTTCAAGATCCAACACCGCGATGATATGACATTTTTTATGACAAGTCAGCACAGTTGTTTCTTATGTTCGGTCGAGAACGGTTTTTGTTTTCTATGGAAAAAATACCACTTTTAGTTTCCAATTTTTTTAAATTATTTCTTTTCGTAAAACCTTAAAAATCTTAATATATGTATGAAAAAATTGACTTATACCACTTTTAGATACAAAAGCTCATATGTACATGGATAATTGAAGGAATCTCAATAGGGCCCCACATTTCACTCGGCCCTGGGCCCCCACATGTCTTAATCCGGCACTGAATGCAATTACAGTGAAAGACCGGTATTCATTGCCGCTGATTTCCGATCAGTTGGATAAACTGTCAAAGAAGCGGTATTTCCGTTGGATATACTACTTGTCGAGATGATCGAAAGAGGCTGGAAGAAAAGGCGATCGATTTTGGATTGAAAAAAGATTATTCGAATCTGGAATTTTGTGAAATGAATTATTAACTGTTAATTGATTTAAAAAAAAGTATATGTTAAAAACGTAACATATTTGGCGACGAGGATTACGAGATGGATTCAGCAATGCTAGAATTCTTCAAACAGCAACAAATTTGGATGCAGAAGCAAACAGAAGTTTTGAATGCTGCCGTTGCTCAATTTACTTCACCAAGCTCAGCAGCTACCAATGTACTTGATACGCAGTCATCGGTAGAAAAGACAATGGAGTCCTTATCCAGAAGCATGGGTGAGTTTAATTATGATCCCGATAATGGAATAATTTTCGAGACTTGGTACGCTCGATATTCGGATTGGTTTTGAAGAAGATGTGAAGCATTTGAATGACGCTGCAAAAGTTCGCTTGCTGGTGAGGAAGCTAGATTCTGTAGCTCATACCAGATACGCAAATTATATTTTGCCACAAGAGCCACGCGACCTCAGTTTCAAAGACACAAAAACTAAGTTGAGCAAAATTTTTGGCGAGCAGATGTCACTGTTCAACTGCCGCTATAACTGTCTTAAGTTACAGAAGAAGCACAGTGATGACTTCATAATATATGCAGGCATAGTGAACAAACACTGCGAAAACTTTGATTTAATAAGGCTTACTAGCGCTCAATTTAAGTGTTTAATATTTGTGTGTGGATTAAGTGCAAGCTCCGATTCATATATTCGCACGCGGCTCCTATCCAAAATCGAAACGGATTCCGAAGTGACTATTCATGCACTTACTGAGGAGGCAAATCGTTTGATGTTATTGAAGCATGACACAAAGATGATTGAGAAGCAGTCACCTGCAGTTCAATGGGTAAAAAAAACGACCATAACAACAAAAAAGACTCAAACGAATATCAGTGTTCTTCGACAAAACCATTACGCGCATGCTGGTTTTGTGGTGACATGCACTACGTTCGATTTTGTAAGTTCAAAACACACAAGTGTACTCAATGTGAAAACACTGGACACAAAGAAGGTTTTTGCGAATCAGACAAACCAAGATCCAATAACGGAAATTACAAGCCGAAGATTAACAAGTTTGTTAACAAGCCCAAAACAAACAGCCTGTTTTTGGTGTCAAAGATAGACTACGAGAAACGCCGTAAGTTTGTCAACATCAGAATTAATTCTGTTCCTGTTCGATTGCAAATCGACACTGCTTCGGATATTTCTATCATTTCACGATCAACGTGGAAAACAATCGGCAGTCCAGCTCTTGCGATGATTGACCATTCAGCAAGGAATGCATCCGGTGATATTTTTCAACTAACACCTTAGCTCAAATGTGGAATCGAATTTGATGGAAAATCAACATATGGCGAATGTTATGTTTCCGATACCAATCTGGATATTATGGGCATCGACTGGATCGAGGAGTTCGGCTTATGGGAAGTTTCGATAAGTTCGATCTGTAATAATATCTCTTCTGCTTCCAGTAACCATTCTTCTTCAAATGCTCAGAAGATTGTCGAACTTGAAGAACAGCAATATCCTGAAGTTTTTGAAACCACACTTGGTTTCTGCACAAAGTCGACCGCTGTCCTATATTTAAAACCTGGTGCTCAACCAGTTTTTCGACCAAAAAGAACGGTTTCGTACGCCGCTCCTCCTATTGTGGAAAAAGAGCTGCAGAGACTCAGAGATCAGGGAGTCATAAGCAAAGTTGAATTTTCAGCATAGGCCGCACCCATCGTAGTGATTAAGAAGTCTAACGGAAATATTCGCATTTGCGCGGATTTCTCAACCGGTCTTAATAGTATGCTGGAATCACACAACCGCAACCGCTTCCTGACATGACATATGACATATTTGCTACGCTAGCAGGTGGTAAATTTTTTTCGAAGATTGATTTAGCCGATGTGTATTTGCAAATACCAGTCGACGAGGTTTCACGCTCTCTGCTGACAATCAACACTCACAAAGGATTATACCAATTCAACCGACTTTGTTTTGGTATAAAGTCGGCTCCAGGAATTTTCCAAAAGGCGATTGACACTATGTTAGCTGAAGTCACTGGCGCTGTTAGTTATCTGGACGATCTAATTGTAGTGGCGAAAACAGAGAAAGAACACGAAGAAAACTTAACGAAGGTTTTCAACGCTTAAAAGAATGGGGATTTCGAGTCAAAGAAAAGAAGTGCGTATTATTTCTTCCTAGAATTATATATCTAGGATTTATTATCGACAAAGAAGGAAGACGACTGGATCCTGAGAAGATCCAAGCCATACAAAACATGCCACCGCCAACTGATGTAACGACTTTACGTTCGTTTATTGGCAAGATTAATTATTACGGACAGTTTGTACGACAAATGCGGGAACTTCGATGGCCTTTGGATAAACTTCTAATTAAAGACGCCAAAAGGGACTGCCATACACGCCGAGTGTCAACGACCATTCAAGAAAACTAAAGAAATTCTAAATTCTGATCTGTTACTTACACATTTTGATCCGCAATTTGAAGTTAAAGTAGCAGCAGATGCCTCGCACTATGGTCTTGGAGCGGTTATCTTACACCGTTATTCTGACACATCGGAAAAAGCCATCGCACACGCAGCGCGCACCCTTCTACCCGCAGAAAAGAACTATAGCCAGATAGAAAAGGAAGCACTAGCATTGATTTTTGCAGTAACCAAATTTCACAGGTTCCTGCATGGACGTAAGTTCACGTTATCAGCGGACCATAAACCGTTGCTATCAATTTTCGGAAGTAAAAAAGGAAATCCAACGCATACCGCCAACCGTCTACAACGTTGAGCGTTGATTCTTCTTTCTTACGACTTTACAATCGAGCATATTGGTCCCACCAAATTTGGTCATGCCGATGCGCTATCTCGATTATTGACTCAACAACCTACGGAAGTTACCGACACTGTCATCGCATTCACTTCGATGATTGACGCCGAAGTCAATCAAATCATTGTCAAAAATGTGCGTCAGCTTCCAATCACATTTCCAATGATCATAAAGGCAACATCTGAGGATGAACTACTGTAGGATGTTTTACAATATATGCGTTCATCTTGGCCTTCAACAATCGACGAACCGAACCTGAAGATGCTGTTCAATCGACGAGAGTCGCTTGCCGAATCAAAGAGCAACATACTATTGTCGGGTCGTATAATCATTCCGGATACATTACAGATGGCTGTACTCAAACAGCTCCATGCCAGCCATCCTGGAATGAACCGAATGAAGGCATTGGCTCGAAGCCATGTCTATTGGTCAAACATTGACCAACATATCGAACATATGGTAAAGAAATGTTCACGATGCGCTACAGCTGCCAAATCTCCAGTAAAGACTACGCTGTCTTCACGGTCGATAGCGATTAAACCTTGGTCCAGAATACACATAGACTATGCCGGTCCAAAACTTAAATTTCATGGTTATTGTGGATGCATACAGCAAGTGGCCGGAAATTTTTATAATGCAATCTACTACCACGACAGCGACGCTAAGCAAACTGGAAGAAGTTTTTGCTAGGTTTGGATTTCCGGAAATACTGGTTTCCGATAATGGAACACAGTTCTCATCACATCAATTTGAGGAATTTTGTACATCCAGCGGAATTCAACACATTCGTTCTCCGCCGTATCACCCGCAATCGAACGGTCAAGCGGAACGATTTGTTGATACTTTTAAGCGAGCGTTAATAAAAGCAAAAGTGGAAGACATGACGGCTTCCACGTTGCAGCTCTTTTTCAGCTGTTACCGTACCACACCAAATGCAGCAATGGCAAATTCAGCAACATCTTCTCAACAGATGTTCGGCAAGAATATACGAACGTTGTTGGATTTGATGCATCCTACTGAATCAATAGTTCCGTTGCAACGTAATACCGAAATGGAACAACAATTTAACGATCGACATGGCGCTGTTACTCGTAACTACCAAAAGTTTCCATTGGACATTTTACTTGACACATTCGAGGTTAAGCCAATCGTTGACAATCACAGTCCTCCAATAATGGAAGAACCTCTCAACATTATCCCAGAATCCGTAACCGAAGAACAAAGTATACAGCCAATGTTACGGCAACATGAATATCCGCAACGTAACCGTGTAGCACCTAGACGACTTCAACCAACACACCATGGCAAACGACATCCTTCGAGTTAAAAAACTTCACCAGTTTTTTTTTTAAAAAAAAGAGGGAGATGATGGATATACTAATTGTCGAGACGATCGAAATAGGCTGGAAGAAAAGGCGATCGATTTTGGATTGAAAAAAGATTATTCGAATCTGGAAGTTTGTGAAATGAATTATTAATTGTTAATTGACTTAAAATAAAGTATATGTTAAAAACGTAACAATTACACTACGCTTGATTTGGTTCAGGGATATCACCAGGTTCCTATGCACGTTGACTCAGTGGATAAAACGGCATTTATCACTCCCGATGGGCATTACGAGTATCTGCGAGTTCCTTTTGGGTTAGCGAATGCTCCGGCGGTGTTTCAGAGAGTAATAAATACACTGTTGAGTGGGTTTAAAAATGAGCAAATACTGGCGTACATGGATGATTTAATGCTTCCATCAATGAATGTTGATCAAGGCCTAGATTTGCTCAGAACAATTTTAAATTTAGTCATAGGCGCGCCGTGACCTAAAATCTGGCAGGGCCCAGGGGCCGGCTCAGAACATACGACTTTTCCCGAAAGGTACACATGATTTTCATACAAGTTCGTTCTTTTTGTGTTTAAAGATTGGATAATCGTCGAAACATCAACGAATGATTCGTCTTAGGCTTTGACTTTGAAATGTTAATACGCTGGCCTTCCAATAGATTTGTTCTTTTTGCGTGAAATTTCTGCACTTTTTTGCACTAACTTTACCAAACAACATTTGACGTCAAATCAATGACACAAACTCAAACTCAAACAGTACCCTGTAGGAAAAGTTGTAAGGCCTGATTTAAATAATAGCAAAATCAGGCCTGATTTCGGCCCACCAATGGGCGAAAACGCAAGGTATGACATTCGCTCGAAGTATATGATATGAATCATAGCACCCCTGTATGAAAAGTCGTAAGGCCTGATTAAATAATAGCAAAATCAGGCCTGATTTCGGCCCACCAATAGGCGAAAACGCAAGGTATGACGTTCGCTCGAAGTATATGATATGAATCATAGCACCCCTGTATGAAAAGTCGTAAGGCCTGATTATATAATAGCAAAATCAGGCCTGATTGCGGCCTACCGATGGGCGAAACGCAAGGTATGAATATTCACCATATGAATATGATATGAATCATATCATTATGTAGGAAATGTTTTAAGATCTGATTTTTTTCACAAGTTGCCTATTGCGAAATGAAAATGAAAGGGGTTCTGTGGCGCAGTGGCGCAGTGGTTACGCGCGTCAATCCAAAAACATTCAACAGAGGGTTCGATTCCTACAAACAGCCATGGGTTTTATTAAGTCAGTAAGTAAGAAATAATATTTGAATTAGAAAAATATTGTCTTAGAAGAGTCTTCTACCTCCTCCTAGGTAACAAAAAAGAATTCATGGTAGGATTTAACTAACAAAAATAACTCAATATTTTGGATATAACTAGTATGGTATGAGTCAGACCTAAATGTGAGGCCTTATTTTTCATACTGGTTGGGGGTGCATATCGCGAATAAAATCATGGAACGGTCAGGTACAAATCAGCTGTGATTTATACAGTAATCGTAGATATGACACAGGTATTACTTCTAATACCTGATTGTGATTTTATGTGTCAGACCTGAAATTTGACAGTATCAATAAGGTGTGATTCATGAAGGACTCGCAAGCTATGACGAAGGCATGATTAGTATGGTATGAGTCAGACCTAAATGTGAGGCCTGATTTATCATACTGGTTGGGGGTGCATATCGTGAATAAAATCATGGAACGGTCAGGTATAAATCATAGCTGTGATGGCATTACAAATAATACCTGAATCAGATCTGAATCATGCCTATTTTTCCTACAGGGTATGCTTGTTTCCCCCCCCCCCCCTACACCCTTTTACTCTTTTCTGCACTGGCTCGAGAGCTATTGTAAGAAGTTTACTCAGTGTACACTAAAACCGACAAAAAGAACAGTCCTAGTGATGATTTGATTTGATGATTTTCTTAAGAGGCATAAGGATAAATTGTCTTAAAGAAAACCGATGGGAACATCATACTCGTATGCTTGTGACCATGGATTTAATAGCGAAGTAGTTTAAAAAATGTTTGACATTTGTTTCAACTCCTCCCATCCATTATATGTATGTCACTCTCCAAACCATTATTCTACTTTAAGTCAATACAGTAGAACACGAATAAGTGCAACACGCTTAAGTGCAAATTGCGCTTATGTGCAAGAAAATTTCATACACCGAAATTTTTTGACAATTTTTCAAACATTTTAATTTCGATAAGTGCAACGCGGTTAAGTACACAAATACGTGTAAATGCATATAATTTGACACGGCCAAGTGCACATGGAAAACCTATTTTTACTTTTTTTTTAGCAAGCATAGTTCGACCCAATTGCCATTTCAGTAAAGAGGGATTCCCCGAAAATCAGACGTTTTAGGTGTTGGTCGTCATGTTTGAATCGAATCACTCGTTGTCATTTCTAACATGAGTTTAAGTCATGTCCGTTTGCGAAATGTGAAAATTGTAATTTTTCCGGCCACTGGCGTAGTAACGGGGGGGGGGGGGGATATCCCGAAATGATTTGCGCAGGTGTAGGTATACAAAATATTGTCGTATAGGGATTTTTTGAATATGACTTCAAAGGAAAGGATATTATCGACCGATCACCAGCAATTATAGGCCGGTGATCAATAAAAAAAAAGTTGAGTCTCTCTACTAACAATGACAATTCTTCAATGTGAAGAAGTAGGTTGTAGCTACATATCAACGCTTATGAATTCAAACACTTGGGTCATTCCACAAGAATCGTCAAAAATGATAAAATTTGTGACTTACCATCTCCGATTCTTTTGAAAAATTATGTAGGAGGTACTCGAAGAATTAGTGGGGAAACAAATACCATATAATTAAAATTTTTTGTTTCTATCATATTTTTTTTTTGTTAGTTATAGTATGTTCAAGACTTCGCAAAAATGGTATCTGGATCCTCTGCGAAAATTCATATCGCTGGTACTTAGTCTTTATCGTAGAATAATAAAGTAGGGCTTATTTTAAAATGTAAGTTTGTCGTAATATACAAAAAATACGAATAAAAATTATCCTTGGGAGTTTTTTCTCAAGGATAACTATTTTGTCCTTTAGCCTTGAACAATTCAATCGCGATTAACTTGGGATCTCAAGAGCATCGGGGTCAAAAAATCTGAGAAAATTAGTGGTTCTCAATTAAGGCTAGTTTAGTTCTTAATAACAATATTAGACTTTTTTGACTCCGATCACCTTGAGATCCCAAGCTAATTTTTTGGTGTGTTTTAAAAAACAGTATAACCCAGAAAATACACAAAAGAAAAAAAATTAAAGATACACATACAGATACACAGATACACAGCTATTCAAGGATAAAGGACAAAATCGTTATCCTTGAAAAGGAAATTGTATTTCAATTATTTTTCTCACTAGATGTTCAAGTACACAAAAGAATCCGAGATAGTAAGTTCCGTTCCGTCACGAAAAGTGAGGTGATGTGAGCCCATTAGGTCTACTTTGACAGCTGAACGTGACGGAACGGAACGTGTGCATTGTGTTTCGAGCTTTAAACCACATTTAGTTCAAAAGCTGGTTGTGGAATCGTTTTGTATTCTTTGTAAGTTGAAATTTGTTGAGTGGGTAAACCGGATGAATCCTGTAGTGACTTCCTGTTTTGTGTTCAGTTGAGATCTTAGATATTCTCAACCGTTTATACTAAAAAGCTGAAACCTGAAATTTATATAAAACTTCAAAAGTTATTAAAATATGGTTGATATTGGTAAAGAGTGTGGGTGTGAGAAAACAATACCTCCGAAATGCTCGAAAGCTGAGATCGATATAGAGATATTCCAGAGATGCCGACAGTGAAGCAAGGAAGTGGGAGAATTTGTCTTAGGAATCACGTCTCATATTTCAAGAACTGTTCGATAAAAGCTTAGAATTTATACGGGAAAAAAATTCTAGCGTTTCCGATTTTCATATCTCGAGAATCGCTTATGATATACAACTAAGACTTGGTAGGTAGAGCTATATAGTTATGGCAAGTTCTAAAAATAAGACTTTTATTAGGGGCATTATGGTACAGAGAGAGTGATGATAAGTTTTACTTAAAAATTTTCCCAATTCTTATATAAATCTTCTTTTTCTTTTATTGTAGTATATTGTTGTAAACTTATTTTGATTATAGAATCAAGCAACTAATTTTAATTATGTTCGCCTTTGTTTATTTTAATTCGCTCATATAATATCTCCTTTTCATGCAAAAACCACATGAACATGAACTAGAAAAAAGAACATCCAAACTTGAGAAAAGAACATTGCCTCCTCCAACGATCTAGTCGTCATTTCTTTCGCCTTTTTCTTCACGCCAGTGTTCTCTTCTTGTATCACCCAACAAAATCTTTTGAAAAGGGTCGTAACAATATAATATCTACTGCTACTACTATTAATAACTATGTACTTGTAGATAATATCGAACTTAACTGGTAAATTTTACGTTCAAATTAGTCAATATTAAAATTTTGGTGCTGACCCCCCCCCCCCCTCCCCCCGAAAAACATGTCTAGCTACGCCACTGTTTCCGGCTAATACGACAGCCTTTATTAAACCATTGGACGATGATATTTTAAAGTTTTAAAGTATATTATCGACAACAAATATCAGAAAATTCTGGCCTTATAACAAGGATTTATCCAATGCTTTGGAAAATCTTTAGACGTCTAAGGCCCGTTCCTACGATCGTCAGATGCGTTCTAAAGACTAGTACTGTGTTCCGAGCGAAACGAAATGAACTGTCAAAGTCCATAGAAAAAAAATTAAAATTTCGTTCATTTTTCGCGGTGAAATATTTCGTTCGTTTTTGGAATGGACACTTGCTGTAGTGTAATTATTGCCCCAAAAACAATCAGTTTTGTACACCCATGCAGCTTTTACTTCGACATGCGCATAAAACATTTTGGCTCTTTTACTTTATTAGTAATAATACAGTATTAGTAATAATACAGTATTAACGTTTCATGACTAGTAGACACGAAAAAAGCAATAAAAATTTTCACTCCGTCTGTCCGCCGTACGCCGTACGTCGATCGCCCCAAAATCCTTTGAAGGCTCGTAGCTCTGAAACCAGTGGAGCTATTAAATTAAAAATTTTCTAGGAATAGACTGGGTAGACCCCTTGAATTGACATTATTTTCAGGGGGGGGGTGTGAGGGGGAAGGTGGGGGAAGCGTTTTAGAGGAAAAATTTTGGTTTCTAGATCTCAGCAACCGCTTATGGTAGGAGACTGAAACTTTGAATTTCTTTAAAGCTTTGATAGTGGACCCATTTGCAAAAAAAAATTGTTGATATTGGTGAAGGGGTGTGGGAGTGGAGGGGGAAATAATGCGTCCGAAATGCAAAAAAGCTGAGATCGACACATTCTAAAATCCATATCTCCTTAACCGTTAATAGCAAGCAATTAAAACATAACAAATATCTGTAGTTATACTAGGAGAGTAGATGGAAATAAAATTTTTGGGTGGGGGTAGTGGCGTACGGGGGTGGTGGTTGAAATACTTAACATTACGTTATCTCCCAAGCCAGTGGCACCAGAAAAACAAAATTCGGTTTGGATATAAAGCTTGATAAATTAAGATTGCTGAAAGTAAAATCTTTGAAGGGGGCAGGAGAGTACGTAAGTGGAGGGGATAAGAATTTTTCAAAAATAACACGTTTCATATCTCAATAACAGTGTAAGATGGATGCTTCAACTTTTTACCAGAAGTAGGCTGTAAAATAACGAGCCTTTTCGTTATTGATTCTGTCCTGAAATTATGAAAGGGTTAAATGCTGCAAAATAAAACTCGTTGGTCAATATTAATAAAACAGAATGAATTTATTGATACCTATTTGTAGCTTATATAATAAAAAAAATGCTTACAGATTAACTTAAGGCTAATTCACTTTGGCCTACTAATTATGATCGCGACCGAAAGTGCATATTAATCCAGTTTAAAAATTACACATAAATTGTGACCTACATAATGTGTCGGTCATATACCTTATGAAAAAATGCATACTCGATGTGCTATTGTTTGTTGGTGCCAGTGACTTGCACAACAATAAGAAATGCAACCGATATGATGCGTCGGCATCGATCTAGTTTGAGGTCGAAAAATATGACGATTATGTGGAATCATTAACATTCTCCCGGGCCGTGCTGTAATGCAGCACAAAATCATCTGGTCTGATAGTACGTGGTTTCGGTTGTGGTAGCGTAGTAGCTGATGGTCTAAAGTTGGTTTTGAAGTGTCGTATGAGTAACCAAATTACCACTGCCATGATGATACTGATAGAGAAATATCCCACAACGTAGTGATGAATGTGATGGGCCGTTACGTCATCGGAAGGAAGATGATGATTGATATGTTCGACTCGTCGGAGGATCGTATTCCATTCCGCGTTGTTATTTTTAACAATGGTCCTTGGTGCTTCGATTTAGTGGACCTGCATGGTTTCTAGAAGATCACTTAAGTTAAGTGCTGGGGCGAATGATGCTTTGAGCTGTGTTTTAAATGAGCTATGTCCTCGGATACTCATGGCTTTGTGTTTAAGCTCGCACTCCGGTTGGATGGTAAGTATTCCTTCTCCTTGTAAGGTGGTGGTGGTGATGTAGGTGCCGCAGATAACATCAAATGTGTGTTGTCGAAGCAATGCGTAAATCCATGAGTTCCTGTGGTGAAGCTGAATCCAAAAGTCGGAGGAATTGGTGGTTGATAGGCTGCAGTATTTTGAGACGGGTTTCTCGTGGTTGAGGAGTGCCCTTTCACAGCGGTTTGTGTCTGCGTTCTTGTGATAAGTCGGATGATCTTGGTGGCATAGGACGACGTTCTCATCGAAACTCTGGCATTTGTCTAGCTCCGATTGAGCCAACGGATAGTGATGACTTCTTTCTAGTGTTGTGAGTAAGTATTTTGTGGAGGGTTGGAAGAAAAGGAAATGGTTCTTTTGTGGAAAAGGAACTGGCGTGACATGGAAAAGTTGAAAATACTCAGAACGGGTGATTGGAATTTTGATATTGAAGTGGAAGAGTTTCTTGTATGATAATCAATTGTTCGTGTAGTTGGTGCGGGGTGAGGATGAGCGCAGTACTTATTCCGTGCTGTAAATCCGGCAGAACATTCCAGAGTGCGGTTTGAGTACTTTTATGAGCTTGAAGAGTAATCATCGTATATAGACATACCGAAGTGAAGAAATGTTCTTCGCGACCGATATCTGTTAAAGTTTTTAAGTATCCATTTATTGTATTAAATTGCTCCTAAATGTGCGATTCCTTCCTTTTGAAGATGTTCACCGTTGTTTCGATGATGGATGTCTGATTTCGAATGAGTGTTTGTAAGTAATGTTCGTTGTTTCTTGTTTTCTCAACTTCCTTGTCTATGTAGTTTGCATAATCGGAGTCCAATAATCCGAAGAGCTTGTTGCCTATATTACCGATAATATTTAATGCGGCTCGTTTTGCTCGGGGTGGATGACTATCCCCACCGTATTTGCGCTGAAGAATTTCATTGACTTCGTCTATGTGTTGCAGTTGATGTTCGAATTGGAGAAGTACTTGTTGGCAGAGCTTTCCCTTAGTAATGGAAATGGCACAACATTTTCTTATTTCCTCTATGCTGGTTTTGATGCCGGATAGTTCTTGCCAATACGTTTTGAGGTCGTAGTATGCGAAGAGATTCCATTCGCTGCTTATCAATCTTACTTCGCCTAGATTTTCGAAGTAAATACCTGGATGATTCTCGAAGGCCTTGACTTCTATGGGGTTGGTTACTTTGGCGAGTATTGATGGAATGAATAATACCATTAGTGCTATTGCCAATAGACTTGTATGCTGTGCCCTCTTTAATGGTGTGGTTGACTCGATTCTTCGGTCATTTTGATGAATTCGGATTGATCGGTAGAAATCGTCCCTTATTTTGGACTGATGGACGTTTTATTGTTGGTCGTTTCGGTGGTTCGTCTAAGGTTGAAGTGGTAATCCTTTGGTTCACCGGTGATGGATTAATTGTTTTTTCATCGGTTTTAATTGGTAAGGGACACACTCGATGAATGGCCCTTCGAAGTTCTGTGGAGGAGGTTTTAATGTCCAGTACTCTGCTAAGTCCATCTTGACCATTAATTGTGCGTAATACTCGTCCCATCCGCCATTGCAAAGGAGGGAGATTGTCATCCTTTAAAAGTACTGGAGTCCCTGGACTGATATCCTCGCTAGGATGTTGCCATTTATAACGGTTCTGGAGTAAAAACAATAGAATAGTAATTTAATGGTTTTATACAAGTTTTGATAAGTCAACAGATATTCAAATTTTAAAAATCGATTGAAAATTGATATTTTACTTGCTGTCTGTTTGTAGTACGAGCCCGTTTTGATTGCACTAAAACAATTTAAATGTCATTAAGATTTGTGATAAATTCAAGATACAAGCTCGTGGTGCAATTCTACCGATTCTGACCAGATCAATATTACTATTTTTTTTTTTAATATATAAAAGCAAATAAAAAACTAGCACTTTGCTGAAACACACCTTAGACAACACGCTATATATATGCCCATTTAGAAAGGCTCACGATCGATAATTTGTCCTTAAAAAAAAATATATCACGTATAATAAAAATTAGTTTCCATTGCGTTTTTCTTTTTCTCCGAACAACTGTTTGGCTTTACTCGGTATTTTAACGATTCCTGAACGCGATCGTATGGATAGGAAAAAGAAAGATGTTGTGAACGGAGGCCTTGGAGTGATTATTTTGACTTTTTCAAGTCAAAATAATCGAAGGGAAGGTTGAGGATCGGGAAAGAGGGATCCAACTCCGCCTATGTCCGAATTGGTGGCTCAAACGCAAGCTGGAGCGACGTGCTTGCTGGCTTCCGGGCTAGCTGTGGCTGGGGGGGGGGGTACGTTGTTCGCGTTCCAGGCCATAAAACCCTTGGCCTGTACAACAAAAATTTCACGCCGACTTACCCGGGTGATAAAATTGGGATAAGATTCCCAATCGGTCATGAGAGACCGAGAAAACTCCTAACAACTCGACAGGCGCTGGTATTGTGCGCCGTCTAGCCCACCCTACCATAGCCATATCTGTCCTGAAGTAAATACTACTTATATGGCCCCTAGAGAGAGGTATGAGTGGGGCAAAAGGTCTTCAAACGAGAAGATCCATCTTATTGGCTATTTATTGAGCCATTTTTAATACCGTTTCAAAACTATAAAAAAATAATAAAACCCAAACAAATCATACAAAAAAAAAATCAGCAAATATAAGGTAAAGAAAAATTACCTGATCATTTCCAGCTCACTGCATTTTCCTTTCTTTTATATACATTATATTATATTTTATTTAAATTCAGTCCTTGTCAGTTTCTGTTCCGTCTTTGTCGTTGCATATTTTATTCTTAATTTAATTCTAGTTTATTTGTATTTTTAATTTAATTATGAATTTTACCAAGATTTATTTATTTTTAATTTGTGGTGTAGTTTTTTTCCATATATTTTAACTTTTTTGTGGTCGAAAACTTCTGCGTGCCACTGTATTTCTTTTGATCGCGAGAAGAAATGCAGAAAAACTGCGGAAGGCACTTGCGTCTCGGTGTTGTGCAGCAGACACCCGTAGACGAAATTTAGGCGAAAATCGATCGCGTTTTACCGAATTCAATTTTAACTTATCGCATATGGTTTTGATTTGACACACTTTACTTTACGAAGTAATTGCCGATTGCATCATATGTTGCCATTTTAGCACGTACAAAAAAAAACTCGCACCGAAAGAAAACAAAGTTTACCAACTTCTTCGTATTTCAATTTTCTTAATTTTCATTCCGAGCATACAACAGCGAATTAACTTATATTTTAATATTTTCCTATTTCTATTTTAAATGTGAAACTTATTCGCCTAAAAATGTTCCCTCCAATTTTGCCGTCGCTGTCAGAACTCTCCTTCACTGACCTCTTTTCTGTGGATCTCGTGTGGATCCGGTGTGGATCCACAATAATGCCGACTACATAAATTTGCCGATCCACAGAAATTCACCTCGTTCAACCAAATCCCCACAGATGACACTAACAACATAACCTGATCGCCGTTGTCTACAACGCCGAACAGGCTATAAAAGTGGCAGCTATGAGCTCCGTCTGCGTCTAATGCTCACGACTGCAGCGACCGGGCACAATCAGAGTTTGTCACTCGCTCCAGTCACTGACGAAAGTCTTTCGAGTGGTATACTCCCACACGTTTGCCTCCGAGATCCTCTAGCTCATATCGCGAGTTGCCTAGCACACGATGAATCCTGTACTTCAGGAACTTTTTGGCAAGTTTAATTGTGTGCTGCTGTAGACAGGGTAAAGTTTCTTCTGTACACTTCCTGTCCTTCTCTAAATTGAGTTTTAGCCGTACGCATATTATAACGCCTACTGCTGTTCTCGTGTGCGACCTGAATATTCGCCTGTGCCAGTTGTTTCACGATAGAAGTACCTTCTCTGGGACCCAACTGCAAGTCTGCATCAACTAGCGCTTTCAAACGATGCAACAGAGTGTAGTCATCCCCATGCGACATCATGTGGGATCCAAACAAAACTTGATAGGGCGGAAACTTAGTGGCTTGGTGAATCGAACTCCAAAGAGAAAATCCTATTTTGCTTAAGTTTTCGTCCCATCGAGTCTGGTCCTCCACGCACGGAGTCCAGCTAAACAGAACGGTTGACTCGCTCCTAAGCATTCGCTTGAGGCGAGTATTCTGGGGTATATAGGTGTTTAACCCCATGCTTAGAAAGCATGGAGTTAAATGTCGCTGACTTGAACTGAGACCCATTATCGGAAAGAATTGTCTCGGGTGTACCAAACATATGGAAGACATCCCTCTCCAAAAACGTCGTAATCTCACCCGCCGCAATTCTTCTTAGGGGATGAAGGATAGGAAATTTTGACAGATGGTCAATGATAACAAGGAAAGCAATTTCCCCACTTTTGGTCCCAGGATATGGTCCTAACACATCAATGTATAGATGTTGAAAGGGCTTCTGTGTTCTGAAGGCATCTCCCATTGCAGCTCTAAGTGGACGATTCGGGAACTTTGTTTCCTTACAAGTCTGACACGAAAGAACGAAATCGCGGACTTCTGTAGACATACCGGACCAATACAAGTAATGTCTAATGCGCTCTAGCGTTTTGGCGAACCCACCGTGAACCATGGTATCCGCTTCATGGGCCTTAGCTACCGCAGTAGGCGCCAAGCTCGATGGAATCCAAAGTTTCCAGGCACGATCCTCTGTGATCGGGTCACCATTATAGGCCTATGTACGCTTGTACACGAAGCCATCCCTAATGCATACGTCAGGAAGCCGAGGGGCGTTTGCCTCCACAGTTGACTTCAGATCCTGATATTCTTGATTCTGAAACTCTGAAGAGTTCAAGTCAACCATGGGTGCAACGTCGATCAGCGCATTTAATCCGTCTTCGTATACGCGAGAGATGGCGTCGGGTACAATATTCAGGCTCCCACGACGATGTTCAATCACGAAGTCGAATCCTTGCAACTTCAAACTCCAGCGAGCCAAACGTCCACTGAGATCTTTTTGAAACATCAGCCATTTGAGACTCGCATGCTTCGTTATAATCTTAAGCGCTGCCCCTTCCACGTACGCTCTGAATTTTTTCACGCTCAACACAGCGGCGTAGCATTCAAGCTCGGTAACACTGTAATTGCGTTGAGCGGAATTGAGCTTCTGGGACATAAAAGCAATAAGAGATTCCGATCCACCATCATTCTCCTGGAAAATAACACTCCCCACCCCAGATTTACTAGCATCACATTGTATCACGAAGGGTCGAGTGAAGTCTGGATTTACCAATACAGGAACTGCGGGTAACTTGGCGTTCACAGACTGAAATGCAGTTTCTGCTTCAGAAGTCCAAGTAAATCGGTCGGCCTTTTTCAGCGTGTCTGAGATCAGTGACACCACAGCTGCAAAGTTGAGTATGAAGCGTCGATACCAACCAGCCATACCAAGAAAGCGTCGAACCTGACGTGCGGATTTTGGTGAAGGGTAATCGACTATAGCCGAAACTTTTTCTGGGTCTGTCTTCAGGCCTCCATCTCCAACAATGTATCCAAGATACTTCACTTCCCTCAGTCAAAACTTACTTTTTCCACATTGATTGTAAGTCCAGCCTTCACTAGACATTCGGCAACTTCCGCCAACAAAACCAAATGGGAATTAAAATCTTCCGAGATCAACAATAAATCGTCCAAGTAAAGAAACACTTGGTCCTTCAGTTCGGGTAGGATAACACGATCCATCAAACGGCACATGCGTTGGGGTGCATTGCACAATCCAAATGGCATCCGGATAAAATGATAGAGGGGTCGTTCGGGAAAGGTAAACGCTGTCATTTCACGGGACTTAGTTTCGAGAGGAATCTGCCAAAATGCGTCCTTCAGGTCAATACTAGTTATGAAGTTGGCTCGTGGTAATCGACTAAGGATTCCGTCGATATGTGGAAGTGGATATGCATCCTTTTTCGTCACAGTATTTACCTTTCGTGAGTCCAAACATAACCGGACTTTCCCTGGTTTCCTCACGAATACTACCGGCGAACTTCACGCACTCAAACTAGTCTCTATCACTCCCATTGCCAGCATACGATCGATCTCGCCATACGTGAGGCTTTGAATCGCAGGCGATACTGGGTAGTGTTGTTGTTTGATAGGGCGCGCTTCTCCTACGTCGATTTCATGTTCGAGAACGTTTGTCCTTCCCAAACCATGAAGTTCGAAAGAAGGGAACTTGGACTTAACGTTCTCTAGACGTTCAACATCTTTACTCGTTAAAGAGTGCATCGCAGTGGCATTACGTTGCGAAGAGGTGGTTTGTGTGTTGACACAACTGATGATGGATGGAGCAAGATTGAAAGCTCGCCAGAAATCTAACCCAAGATATAACTCCTGAGATAAACTTGGCACGATGTAAAGGGTAATAGGTTGCGTAACTCCACGAAATTTAATTTCGGTCGTCACACTTCCCACCACTCTCTGTGAAGCACCATCAGCTGTTTTCACCTTATGGCAAATCGGCTTCCAATGCACTTGCGCTCGCTCAAGGCGTTCTAATGCATTGGCTCCTAGGCAACTAATGCTCGCACCACTGTCTAAAAGACCTTTAACGTTTACATTGAAAAAGGAAACCATAGCATAGGGACGTACGTCAAAAGGTTCAGAGATTATAGTTGACATTACAGCCTTCTTTCTCTCACGAACTTTACGCCAAAATACGCGTAAACGTAATATCACTTTTTTAGGAGTTGGAACAGGGGAAGGTTGAAATGTGGAACAAGAAGAAATAGTAATTAGAGAGGATTTTGAATCGTTAAAAATCCTGTCGCGTGCCTGCATGTACTCCTTCAGTCTTACATGGTAAGGCTTCCGAGGTACAGGTGCTTTGCCAACAGAAGGTAAGGGATTGTAAAGAATTACGACTGAATGAGCCTCAGTCGTGGCAGTTGTCAAATCCGATGTAGTGGTCAGGTCCGGTGTATTTGACCTGTCTGGTGATGTGTCGTCATCACCACAAGTTGCGGAGATCGAAGAGTCTCCTACGTTTTGGGTGGCTGATTTGGGTTGCTCCAAAAAGGACGGGAATGTTCCGTTCCGGAGTTTTCCCAATTGCAACAAGCACAATGCGGTCGCAAAACGTCTTTTGTTCCGCAGCCATAGCAAAAAATACCTCTGGGAGCTTCTGCACATAGTCGGTAACTGTGAACTAAACGCTCACAGTTCCAACATTTTAGTGGAGCCCCAGCGGGGATTACCGCCATGGCTTCGGAGCCATCGCGCTCGTCACAATCCTTTGTAGAAGGCACCACGACCTCAGCAACTCGGGTATGACTCGAGTAACCGTATCGGGTGGATCGTCGTATATCTTCGACTCTACTCACAATCTGTCGAAGATGGTCAAGAGACCAAATTTGTTGCAGGCAAATTTGCTGCTGCGTGTTTGGCAACAAATTTCCCCGCACCAGCTCCACGAACTCTCCGTCGTGCATCGGACTTGACAGCAGATTCCGGAGCTCACACAAGTCCTGCTCAAACATCTGATAGGACTCGCTTGGGACCTGACGTCTGGCTAACATTTGCCGTCTAATGTCCAAGTCACTCGCTCGCAAACCCCACGTCTGCAAAAATGCAGGTTTCAAAACTGCCCAAGTTGGTCTTGGATTGGACCTGTGCCAGGTCCAGTACCAACTGTTCAGACGGCCATCTAGCAGCATATAAAAACTTCGTGCGAGCAAGTCCATATCCGCGCTCAGCTCGCTGGTTGCAAGAGCCTCGGCGCGATAGATTAATTCTTCCGCACGCAACACTTTAGCATCTCCACTAAATTTTAAACGCCATGTCCGTATGGGACTTGCAGTGTTGCGATGTCTAAAATGTGGTCCGGTGCTCCTTCGATCAGCGAACTGAGCGGCCGGATAATATGGAAGCTGAGCCATTGGATTTTGTTGTAGCTGAGCAACTGGATAATGTGGTGGCTGAGCCCTCTCAGATGCCCGAGCAGTACCTGTTGTTCTGGAGGTGCGATCCGTCGATCGTGTGCAAATTTCGAAATCGATGAGATCGCTCCTTCTTCAGCAACGTGCGAATCAGTTGAGTGATCTCATCAGCTCCAAGATTTACACGAGCCTACGCTGTCGTCACCGGTGGTTGTGGTAGTGGTCGTTTTGACGGTGGTAATGGCAAATTTGAACGAGGTGGTAAACCCCTCCCATGGTTGGTGACCACTGCTCCGTCCGGTGTGAAGAAGGCTTGACCTCCGCCCAGCTCTTGTGGAGGATCAAAATTTAACTCCCTAAGGAGAGAAACCCCATCTTTTTGAAGCTGTGGGACCGTTAACTGAGCCCTGCTTCTTGTCAACGGTCCAGGGGCGGCTATCGCTCCCTCTACTCCCCGGACAGACCAGTAGCCCGACTTGTCCAGATCTTTAAGACAAGTGGGACTGCTCTCTTTTTCCTTCAACCACTCCTCTATGCACCGCTCGTGGAAACGGTGTCCACATTTAGTGAGCCCCTCATGATGTGGTCTCACAAAATCCAGACGTATGAGGCACAAAATATCCTCCGTCAAGTCTGGCGTTCGTGGTAGTGGCATGGTGTATAAAAAAATGACAGAACCAATAAATCCAAAATTAATCTATCCAATAATTTGCACTACACTTAGACTAAATATTCCAAATAAAGGGCAATAGAAACCTAAAAAAAATAATATAATCTAACTTCCCAAATATATATGTACAATAATAAATAAACGTTCAAAGAAAATTATATAGGTACTACAAAAATAATAGTACAAAAAAAATATCTAATAACTACCTACATAATAAATTGAACTGCCACAACCAAGAAAACTAAACTAACTAAACCTACTAAATTTAATCTAATAATAGAACACCTAAATCTAAAAATTTAAACTAAAAAACTATTGTAAACTTTAACAAAAAAAAAAAATACTCAGCAATAATAAAATAAAATATCTCACAAATTTTAATAATAATGAATATGGAGATAATTAACGAATGCTACAAACTATACGAAAATAAAGGGAATATTACCTATTAGGACAAAAAAAATGTATGCTAAAGTAAGACTTAAAGAAAATGTAATAATAAATAAATAATTCCTAACTAATAATACCATGCAAAAAGAAAAGGCTATAAATAGCTAAGAAAACGAAAAAATTTAACCTAACAAGCGAAATAAGAAATCCTGTAATACCAAACCAAAAAAAAAATGATTCCTCAAACTAAGAGACGTAGCTAAAAAAATAAATTGAAGATAAAGTAAATAGAAGATGACATAAAATAAAAAGAAATAGAAGATGATACGCAAACGCAATCGAATTCGAAATCTAAACGCGAATATTCAATCGAAATTTGATAGAAAAAAAAAATTTATAAATATATATGAATATATATGAATATCGCAATCAAGAAGTATGAAAAACGAAAGCCAAAAGTAATCATGCAAATTGAAATTCGTCTCTTCAAATTAAAAATAAATACCAAAAAAAAAATTTGCAAAGCCAAGCCAAATTTAGGCAAACAGCTATAAAGCAAAAATTGCAAAGCAAAAAAAAAATCAACTCAAAACTAATGCAACCAATAAATGCAAAAAAATGCCATAAAAATCAGAAAAAAAATCAAAACGTGATGGATCTTCTCGCTATCCACCTCCCTAACCTCATCCTCTCTCTTGCTAGGTCGAGTTGAAAGGCAAATCTCAGCTTCTTCAACTTCAAGGGAAAATTGGAAGTGAGAAAAATATAAAAAAAAATGTGATAAAACAAAAGCAAAAAAAATAATATACTAGGATAAAAAAATTTAAAAATTGTCCTAAGACTTAAAAATTTAAAGAAAAATATACTACATAATTTAATTTAATTTTACGTTATAGGACCTCTAAAAGGATGGAATAAGGAAATAAGGAACACTTTTGAAGACTTCAGTATTGACTTCTCCTCACCAATCCAAAACACATATTGCAGGTAGTCTGCCCAATCGTCTGACGACTTCCCCGTTAAGTCAAGGCAAGCCCAGCTTTCAAAAGGGTACCTACAATACATCAGTTAGATGGGTCTTGAAGACCCTACTTAACCTATAACAAGTCCAACTCGAACCCACAGAAAGAGAAGGCTTCCCCTTCATATGGAATTCTGATGGCGCCAACCAAATATCTGTATGACTTACTTTTCCATTTTTACAGAGTTTTGGTTGTGGTTATTTTGATCTAAATGGAAGGAATGCGCATTTTAACAGAAGAATAGTTGTTACAACCAATCGGCTGTATTTACAACCTTTTCTCTGTAGCGACAGCTGTCAACAATTACATTGCTTTCGCGATGTCGTGGGTTCAATCACCACTCGACGCATACATTTTTTTTAAAAAATTTTCAGTTGCAATTGGATTCGAAATATTCGAAATATTAATATAAATACTGAACAGTGCGGAATATTTAATAGCAATTAGTTCTGTAGCGATACTTTTCTGTTTAAGAAATTGTTTTCTTTTAAACAGAAATGAAGCTGCGATGTTATTAATTACATATTCATCAAGTGTCTCATACCCTTGTTCAGTGAGACTACCACCTACTCAGGAAAATTAGCAGAGTGCAAATCCGACCAAAAATGACGCTGTACGCCATCCAAAAGTGCGAAAAATCAGCAAAAAACAGAAAAACAAGCAGAAAAATCACGGATATTTTTGTTCTAGTCCACCAATATGCACGAGTTGCGTACCCCTGTTCAGTGACTCTACCCCCTACTCAGGAAAATTAGCAGAGTGAAAATCAGACCAAAAATGACGCTGTACGCCATCCAAAAGTGCGAAAAATCAGCAAAGAACAGAAAAACAAGCAGAAAAATCACGGAGATTTTTGTTCTAGTCCACCAATATGCACGAGTTGCGTTCAGTGTTCAGTGACTCTACCACCTACTCAGGAAAATTAGCAGAGTGAAAATTCGACCAAAGATCACGCTGTACGCCATCCAAAAGTGCGGAAAATCAGCAAAAAAACAGAAAAAGTATAAGAGACTACCGAGAGCCCTCGAACTTTGTTGTCGACAACAAGACACATGTCGACTACGTACTCCAATGGGAACCATGGCCTGAAAAATTGTTGTTCTATGCTAGTTTTCGGTACATCAGCCTTAAATTTAACAATCATACATTAAAAATCAGTTCGTATTTAGAAAACTGCAACTTCTTTTCCTTATTTTTGGACGCTCCTGTCCATGAACACATAATCACGTATAAAGAACCTTTTAGATATTACCACGGTGGCGCAACGGGCTAGCGCATTGCGACTTGTACGTGTACGAAAATCTCTTCAGAGGATCTAGGTTCGAACCCCGCAGTCGATCGATGTTTTCAAAAAAAAAACTTTGAGTACTCTAAAAATATATAACATTAAAAAAAAATTTGTAGTAGTAACGAAAAGAAATTTATAAAATAAAGTGTGTAAGAAAAAAAGAACTGAAAAAAGTAGTAGAAGAAGAAAGAGTTTTCTTTTTTTTCTTTTTCGTTATTTTCGAATCTCATTCGCAACTATTTTGCTGTTTAAAAGAAGATTTAGTCAGGACAACTTATTTGCTGTTTTAAGGTGTTTCGGTGGTTTGCTACAACGTCCTCACAGCTGCATTCTATCTCCCACTTTTAACTTCACAACGTTGTACAAACGTTGCCAGGTGGTTGTTTCACTGTTCCATCGCAACCAAATTGCTGTTGAAAGGTCTGTAACAACGTTGCAAGAACCCGAAAACGGAGATCTGTGTAACTTGAGTATTTTATTTTTAATTTACTTGTATTATTAATTTAATTATGAATTTTACCATGATTTATTTATTTTTAATTTGTGGTGTAGTTTTATTCCATTTATTTTAATTTTTTTGTGGCCGAAAACTTCTGCGTGCCACTGTATTTCTTTTGATCGCGAGAAGAAATGCAGAAAAACTGCGGAAGGCACTTGCGTCTCGGTGTTGTGCAGCAGACACCCGTCGACGAAATTTAGGCGAAAATCGATCGCGTTTTACCGAATTCAATTTTAACTTATCGCATATGGTTTTGATTTGACACACTTTACTTTACGAAGTAATTGCCGATTGCATCATATGTTGCCATTTTAGCACGTACAAACAAAAACTTGCACCGAAAGAAAACAAGCTTCACCAACTTCATCGTATTTCTATTTTCTTAATTTTCATTCCGAGCACACAACAACGAATTAACTTATATTTTAATATTTTCCTATTTCTATTTTAAATGTTAAATTTATTCGCCTAAAAATTTTCCCTCCATTTTTTCCGTCGCTGTCAGAACTCTCCTCCACTGACCTCTTTTCTGTGGATCTCGTGTGGATCCGGTGTGGATCCACAATAATGCCAACTACATAAATTTGTCGATCCACAGAAATTCACCTCGTTCAACCAAATCCCCACAGATGACACTAACAAAGAAAATACTACTTTTGCTTTGTAGATTTTACTTACGGGCGAGTGCCAATGACGAGTGCTGCATTTCTACCTACATATTCTGTTTAAATTAAAATTTTTTAAGGAGGTTATGAAGCATGGAAGTGGAAGGTATACATATTTTTCGGAAATACAGAAACTACGAGTATAAGGCGAGAAATATCAGCAATCTATGAAAACATTGTCACATTGTCGAAATATTACCGATATATGATATTGCCCTGTATTGCTGCATTAATCGCTCCACTAGTTGTCAATAGTCGTCGGACAATTAATTGTTTGCAAAATTGCTCGTGTACAAGCACCTTTACTAGACTGGGATTTGAGTGATTTAAGCGTACCGAAGTTATCGGCTAGTATTCTTGAACGCATGTTTTAAGGCCTTGGTATGGACCCGAAGGAGTAGAACGATTGTACCCGTTAACGAACTTACGTTAAAATTTCAACTATAAGTTCAGATAATAAATGGAATGGGGGGTTATTTTATAAACTTTTTGCCTTGCCCCTTCCACCCTGGAAGAAGTTCTATGGACGCCCTTGATCATTATATACATATTAAATTTATTAGTTTTCATTATGTCCACATTTTGGGTATTGTGGGGGGAATTTTAATACTTTTTGGGGAATCGCGGTGAATTTGAACATTTTGTTTGGGTAATTTAATCGAGAGCAAACGGCATCCCTGGCTTCAGGGTTATTATGCATTGTGCGCTGAGGCTGAAGTCCTGAAGTGTACTAGCTCATTCGATTATGAATGTTGGCTGCGATCACACGGAATGTGGGTTTTTTTTACTTTATTATTTTTTAATAATAAAGTATTGTGATCGACCAGAAATTTCAAATAAAAATTTGCAACCCTGAAATTTTGTATTTTCACGTTTTTAGAATAGTAGACCCCAAAAAAGCAATAAAAAAAAATTTTCGTCTGTACGCGCGCCGTACGCAATCGAAATATTTGGTAAAGAAACCGAATGATGTTCATCTGGAATAAAATTTCACTTATTACAACTGCATCGGTTTGTTGTTACAACCCCATCGCATCTAGACGTTCCATTACTCCGAACGAATGTGACGATATTTTCGATTGCCGTAATCGTAAATTTTGTTCCTAAAGCCTGGTTGACACGTTACGTATCCTGTCAACAGGTAAATCGAGCATGCTCGGACGTTATGAGCCGATACGAGTAAAGTCGGACCATAGACAAATTATACATAGATGTCCATTCCATGCTAAGAATTCGGGTACATTTTTTTTCAGGCCTACCACCTAATGCCAGCCTAATCTTACCAACACTAAGGAAATTATCGACATTGGTTCACGTATACGAACTCTCTCTCTCTCGATGCAGTTCGCTATGAGAAAACGAATGCGATCGTGTTGTGAATCGGAGCTGTTTTTGAAGCTTCAGGGTTGCGCTGAGGCTGAAGTCCTGAAGTGTGCTAGCTCATTTGATTATGAATGTTGGCTGCGATCACACGGAATGTGGGTTTTTTTACTTTATTATTTCTTAATAATAAAGTATTGTGATCGACCTGAAATTTAAAAAAAAAATTGCTACCCTGAAATTTTGTATTTTCACGTTTTTAGACTAGTAGACCCCAAAAAAGCTATAAAAAAAAATTCCGTCTGTACGCGTGCCGTACGCCAAATAGTTTGAAGGCGCGTAGCTCCCAAACCCGTTAAGGTACTATCATGAAATTTTTATGGTGGGTAGGTTGGGTGAACCTCTACGACTGGTGTCTTTTAGAGGGGTGTGGTATGAGGGGGGAGGAGTGGGGAGGGTTTTAGACGAAAAATTTTTGGTTTCTAGATCTCAGCAACCGCTTATGCTAGAAGGCTGAAACTTGGAATTTCTATAGAACCTCGATAGTGAACCCATGTGCAAAAAAAATTGTTGATATGGGTGAAGGGGTGTGGGAGTGGGGGGAAAATAATTCGTTCAAAACGCAAAAATGCGAGATTGACACATTCTAGAATCCATATCTCCTAAACCGTTGATGGCACTAAATTAAAACTTAACAAATATCTGTACCTTTACTAAAAAAAAAGTTGAAAAGAAATGTTTGAGTGGGGGTAGTATCGTACGGGGTGGGGTGTGAAAAACTTTAGACTACGATATCTCACGAACCAATTGCTCTAGAAAAATGAAATTCGGTTTTAGTAGAAAGGTCAAATAAAGATTGCTCACAGTAAAATTTTTTAAGGGGGTGGTGGAGCATGGAAGTGGTGGGGATAAGAAATTTTCAAAAAAATTACGTTTCATATCTCAAGAACAGTATAAGATAGATGCACAAATTTTTTACCAAGCGTAGGCCCAATAGAACCCTAGCAGAGAAAAATATTTTCGGAGATGTGGGTGTAGAAGGTGAGGGTGAAAAAGAAAAAGTTCCGATATTTATATCTTAAGAACCTATAATGATAAAAAGCTAAAACTTGGTATTTATGGTATTTTTTCATAGATTCTTCCATATCTCTCAGGTCTGTTCAGATATCGAATATCATTTCGATTCCACGGACTTATTTAATAATCACCTATTCATAAGTTTTTTCCTTTTTCAACTTCAAATCTTATTGAAGTTAACAACTTAACAAAAAAGAAATAAAATGATTAAGAAACAATCGATAGCAATTAAAAAAAATAACAGAAATACTAAATTAAAACATTGTACTTTTAAAAAACAAGGACATAAATTACTGAATTGATAAAACTGTAACTGCCTCTGAACAGTCAAAAATTTTCTGTCGAATGCTACTAAAAAAACAAATGTGTACACAGATGAAGAGAGAGAATTGGCACAGGCTATATTTTTCAAGTCGAGTTTAGTTAATCAATTTTTAAGGGACAAGTTTAATTTTAATATTCCTTCTTTAAGCTCTCTATATAAATGGTTACCGATAAAAAATTTCACACCCGGCAAAAATGATAAGCTTTTAAATTTTATTAAAATACTAGCCGCGTACCGCGACTACGCTCACGGTGTTCTATCGCCCCTGTTACTCCCGTCTCTGCTGTTGATCCATTAGTCCTATTTCTCCATCCTCTATCTCCCATCGTCCATCTTCCATCCTATATCCACCATCCCCTATCCTCCATCTTCCATTTTCCATCCTCTATCCACCATCCCCTATCCTCTATCCATCATCTAACATCTTCCGTCTACAATCCACCATCCTCAATCCTACATCCCCCATCCTCCATTCTCTATCCACCATCCTCCATTCTCTATCCACCATCCTCCATCTTCTATCCACCAACCTCTATCCACCATCTTCCATCCTCAATCCTAACACCCTCCATCTACAATCCCCATACCCCATTCTCCATCCTACATCCACCATCCTCCATTCTTTATCTACCATCCTCTATCCACCAACCTCTATCTACCATCCACCATCTTCCATCCCCCATCATTTAAAATCCTTCATCTACAATCTCTATCCCCCATCCACCATCCTCCATTCTCTATCCACCACCTCCATACTTCATCCACTATATTCTATCCACCTGTCATAGATCAACTTTACCATTTAGTAATAGAAACGTGTAACTAATACACCGAAAACGAACAAACTGCCTCTGAATCATATGAAAAACACTGAATTGTTGTTGTTTTTTAATTTTTCGTTTTTCATTTATCATTTTTCATTTTTCATTTTTCGTTTTTCATTTTTCATTTTTCATTTTTCATTTTTTATTATTCACTTTTCATTTTTCGTTCTTAACTTTTCATTTTTCGTTTTTCCCTTTTCACTTTTCATATATCGTTTTTCATTTTTCATTTTTCATTTTTTACATTTCATTTTTCATTTTTCTCCATCCCCCATCCTCCATCCTCCATCCACCATCCTCCATCCGCCATTCTCCATCCCCCATCCTCCATCCACCATCCTCCATTCTCTATTCACGATCCACCATCCACCATTCTCAATCTTCTATCCTTCATCCTCTTTCTATCATCCTCTATCTTCCATCCTCCACCCACCATCCCCCATTCTTCATCCACCGTCCATCATCCTCTATCTATCATCCTTCATCCACCGTCCGTCCACCATTCTCTATCTACCATCCACAATCCTCCATCTACTATCCTGCATCCTCTATCTACCATCCTCCACCCACCATTCACCATCGTTCATCCACCATCCAACATACTTCATCCACTATCCTCTATCCATGTGTTAGTATTAGGAACGCGTAACTAACAAACGAACGAACAAACTGCCGCTAAATCATATGAAAAAGACTTAAATGTTGAAATAACTCGCGAACCACCAACTGTTAAATGATTTTGCTAACGCACGAACCATCGCGGGTGTACCCTCAACAAACCACCAAATTTTCATCGCAACCATATGAGTGGTTTAGGAGGCTATACCGGACAAACAGACAGACAGACAAACATCCATTTTTATGTATATATATGTAGATCAGTTGACAAATAAACTGAAAAGTCGAGAAACGTTTGTATAATATTTGATGAAATCAAAATTAAAAAAGATTTGAAATATAATATTCAGTACGATAAGATTGGCGCTTATGTTGACTACGGATTTGGAAAAGTAGAAAGGCAACCCATACTCACAAACTATGTAATGGTGTTTATGACAAGGAGCAGAGCCTCCTATATATGAAAGCCGTCAGGTAGAATCTCGCACTCACACATGCATAGGCCAAGGGTGGCCGACTGTTTCCATGCTATACCAGGCACTTTGTTCTAAATAGGGTAATGTTCAGTACGATAGAATTAGTATTAAATGAATTATTTTGTGCGGAGTCAAGTAATAATTGCAGATAATGTAAATACATATCTTGGAGACATAATAGAATGACAGTTTTAAGATACCTTTCAGTATTCCGACACAGATTTTCACTCGGAAAACTGTGGAAGATGGCACCAGGAAACCTTTTGCGGTACGCCAGAAAAAAATGTTTAATGTTTTAATATATTTTTATAGATTTAGTAGGTAGTTCTGGCTACTAAGATCTTATTAAAGAAAAATAGTTACCCAATTGCCTTTGAGAGTATAAAACTATTGAATTTACTAGAATCCATTGCTTGGGATCACTTTAACTACGAGGTTGTTCTATCCGAAGTCTGGAATACACATTTCTGTATAAATATCCAATTACTCTGTCTAATAAGATTTAGGAATAACTTATATAGAAATTATTATACGAAAGTTCTAATATAAAACTCACAAATCCAATAGTTTCCAGCACGTCGTAAATTGTAGCTTGCGTAAAGCCTCGTTTTCACGGTGATAGTTTTTGCGATAGTTGCTGTCATGATAATTACTATCGTCATAGCTATCACCATGTAAACTTATCGATAGTTACTTTCGCGCTGTCACGATAGCACTATCGCACTATCATGAGTAGTATGGATACACCGATTCAGACTCAGGGAGGCAGGGAGCCGAGCTTTTGTATGGATGACGTCATAGTCTTGTATGAAGCTGATAAGGAATTTACATCCCGAGCTTTTTTGACGGTAGAGCTTTGATTTTTTCCGTTGCATAAAATTGGGCGTTTTTTTTTTTTTTTTGCATAAAATTGGGAGTTTTTTCCGGGGTTTTTTTCGCGGTTGTCAGGGACTTAGGCTAGCGAGGGACTTAGGATATCTGAAACTTTTCCGTTGCATAAAATTGGGCGTTTTTCTTGTTTTGTATAAAATTGGGCGTTTTTTTTCGGGGCTTTTTTCGCGGTTGTTGCCAGGGACTTAGGCTATCTGAAACTTAGGCTAGCGGAGGACTTAGGCTATCCGAAACTTAGGCTATCTGACACTTAGGCTAGTCGGGAGCGGGTACTTAGGCTAAACGAAAACTTAGGCTAGCGGGGAGCGGGGACTTAGGCTAAACGAAAAGTTAGGCTAGCGAGGGACTTAGGCTATCCGAAACTTAGGCTAGCGGGGGACTTATGCTATCCGAAACTTAGACTAGCGAGGGGCTTAGGCTAGCGGGGGGCTTAGGCTAAACGAAAACTTACACAGAAGGATGTATTTACTTATTCATTTGAACGATTGGATGACTCTTAATGTCCTTCTCACGAAAAATTTTGAATGTTCCGCCTAAAGGTTTGAATAAAAGTTTCATTACAGACTACCTTCACTTATATTTGAAAACAGGTGTATCATAGCTAACTGATGTATTTGAGAAAAGTATTTATGAACTAGATTCATATCAATATTATTGGTTGCTAACTAACAGATAAATAACAGTATGTGCTAGATAACAAAATTATTCATTTAAAACGCTTCCCCTTAACACCTAAAAAAAAAAAAGTTGGATTCACCCCAATTTATCTTCTAAAAATATGTTAAATTAATAACTCTCGTTCTTTCATTTTAGTATATGACACAATTCACAGAATGTTTTATCGAAGAGTTATGTTATGTTTATCTTAGTTTATTTCGAGTTGATACAAGTCTATAGTTCCTATCACAGGCATATCATATTTCTTCGAATGCATGTGTTCTATCCAGAAATATTGATTAGTTATGTTATTATAAGATTCTTGATTGTTTGGTGTTTCAGTATTGTTCTTGCAAATTTCTTGGTTTATTGTTTAGATGGACTTATTGAAGGGTTATTTTTGCTTTGGTTTATACATGATTCATTTGAGTTAATAAAATTTGGCTTAGGGAAACTTAGGCTATCCGTATAATACTTGTAAAATTTAGTTATATGACTCAGGCTCGGTGAATATTAATACCAAGACAGGCTTTTAACAGAGTAATATAGGTAATAATAAAGACTGTTCAGTTAGATATTATTGACTCAGTTTCTTAAGATATAATACTAAGAAATGCAGGTTCCTGCAGTGTGATAATAACAAGGTTATTACGTCTTAGACTGAATGAGATTTACTCATCTGAGCTTTTACATAGAGACTTCATTAATTTCTTAGGAATTTATTACACTAGTGAGGCTTTACGGTTTTATTGATAAGTCTTCAGATCTTGCTTCGGCAGGTTGAAACATGTTTTAGCTAGCGTTATTGCATAATGTTGTGAAATTCATCAGGTATATGTCTCTCTCTATTCATCTATATTACTCTTTATCTATCTCTGTCTCTCTCTATCTGTGTATCTATCTATTTATCTCTATCCCTTTCTCTCTATCTAAATATGTATGTCTCTATCTATCTCTGTCAGTTTCTTAAGATATAATAAGAAATGCAGGTTCAGCTCAGGTTCCTACAGTGTGATAATAACAAGGTTATTGCATCCTTGACTGGTATGAATCTGAAAGGGATTTACTCATCCATGCTTTTGCATAGTGACTTCTTAGGAATTTACTCCGCTAGTGAGGCTTTACGGTTTTATTGATAAGTCTTCAGATCTTGCTCCGACAGGTTCAAACATGTTTCAGTTAGCGTTATTGCATAATGTTGTGAAATTCAACCTGATTTTTGCTTGCTGCTGGTTATCGCCTGTTATGGTTGACTCAGATTCTTAAGGTATTATATCAATATAGACTAACTTCATCAGGTTCAGCTATTTGACTCAGGTTCCTAGTAAATGTACGGTGTGATAATAACAAAATTTACTAAGCCAGACATTCTAATTGTCTTAAACAGAGTAATTCATATTAAGTATAGGTTATAATACTAATAAAGGCTAGATATGGTTGACCCAGATTCTTAAGGTATAATACAAAATAAAGGCTGTCTTAAACAGGGCTGTTTTACTCAGGTTCCTAACAAATAATTGACAGAGTAACAGAGTTATTCATATTAACATATGAAACGTATAATACTAATAAAGGCTGACTTAAGCTGACTCAGGTAGATATGGTTGACTCAGATTCTTAATGTATAATACTAATAAAGGTCAACTTAAACAGAGTAATTCATATTAAATGTAGGTTATAATACTAATAAAGGCTGACTTAAGCTAGTACAGATAGATATGGTTGACTCAGATTCTTAAGGAATAATACTAATAAAGGCTTAGTTAATAAGATTCAACTAAATATGTTTGACTATAGCAATCAACAAGGCTAACTTAAAGAGGCTGAACCTTTATCAGAGTAATTCATTCTAAATATGTTTGACTCTACCAGTCAGGCTATGACGATAATAATAAGTCTAACTTAAACAGGTTTAGCTAATTGCAGAGTATTTCATATTAAAAATATGTTATAATACTATACTAATAAAAACAGACTCAGATAGATATTGTGGACTTTACTAGTCAGATGTAAGGTATAATACAAATAAAGGCTGCTGAGCTAGATATGGTTGGCTCAGATTTTTTAGGTATAATACTACAAAAGGCTGATTTAAAGACGTTCAGCTAGATATGTTTTATTCTACCAGTCAGTTTCCTAATAATAAAGGCTAACTTAAACAGGCTCAGTCAATTGTCATTTCTTTTTTTTTCAAAGTAATTAAATATAGGTTATAATACTAATAAAGGCTGCTCAGCTACATATTGTAGACTCAGATTCTTAATAAGTGTTAGATATGGCTTACTCAGATTTTTAATATATGTTAGATTATACTAACAAGGACTAACTTAAGCAGGCTCAGCTTGATATGGTTGGCTCAGATTCTTAAGGTATAATACTAAAAAAGGATGACTAAATACGGTTCAGTTAGATATGTTTGACTCTACCAGTCAATAATGCTGACTAAAACAGGCTCAGCTAATTGCCTTCATCATAGTAATTCATGTATTAAATATAGATAATAATAAAGGCATTTGACTTAAGAAGACTCAGCTAGATATTGTTAACTCAGATTCTTAATAAATGTTAGATATAACACTAATAAAGGTTGACTTAAGCAGGTACTGGTACTGGTCAGATTTTAAATAAATGTAAGGTATAATAGTAACAAAGTCTGACTTAATAAGGCTCAGCTAAATATGTTTGACTCTACCAGTCAGGCTATGACGATAATAGTAAGTCTAACTTAAACAGGCTCAGATAATTGCCTTTATCATAGTAATTCATATATTAAATATAGATAATAATAAAGGCATTTGACTTAAGAAGACTCCGCTAGATATTGTTAACTCAGATTCTTAATAAATGTGAGATATAATACTAATAAAGGTTGACTTAAGCAGGCTCAACTATTGTAGATATGGTTGACTATAGGTACTGGTCAGATTTTAAACAAATGTGAGGTATATTACTAACAAAGGCTGAATTAATAAGTTTCAGCTAAAATTAGGTCAATATAAGAACAGGTTAGGTCAAAAAGCTGTTAATATTAGAACAGGTCAGATCAAAAAGCAGTTAATATAAGAACAGGTCAGGTAATATTAGAACAGGTCAGGTAATATTAGAACAGGTCAGGTCAAAAAGCTGTTAATACCTGTTCAGAGCTGTTCAAAAAACTGTTAATATCAGAACAGGTCAGGTCAAAAAAGCTGTTAATATCAGAACAGATTAGGTCAAAAAGCAGTTAATATTCGAACAGATAAGGTTAATAAGCTTGATATGGTTGACTCAGATTCTTAAGGTATAATACTAAAAAAGGCTGATTTAATAAGGTACACCTAAATATGTTTGACTCTATCAGTCAAGTTATAACAATAATAAGACTGGTTTAAACAGGCTCATCTAATTGTCTTTATCAGATATAATAATATTCCTTTTTAGATCTACCTTGAATCATATTATTTGGCGTCACACTTAACTCTTGGGTTTATTAGAAACAATTTATTTTTTGATACTAGCACCTAAACTATTCTTATATTCATGCTCGACCTGATGTGGTTTATTTTACCTGACCTGTTCTTTTTTAGACAAGACCTGTTGTTATACTAAATGATTTTCAGGCCCCCCACTAGCCTAAGCCCATGACCTGCAGTTCCGGAGGGAAAACTAAATTGATAGTTCATTGGTTCCTGGAATTTTATTTCATCAATACATATAATCAAACAATTAACCTTACATTTTTTTTCATGCTTGGTACGGTTTATCCTAGTTGAGTTGATATCGCAAGCTTCGAAAGCAGGTGAAATTTTTGTTTTGGTTTGTCTTGTAACCTTTTCTTAAATTTCTTGTTTATTATTTTGATGGAGAATGTTTGATTTATCCTAGTTTGTTTTGAGTTTATACATTTTCTTCGGAAGTAGGTGGTCTACCTTACATTTGAACCTTATTAAGTCAGCCTTTATTAGTATTATACCTTACTAGAATCCGAGTCAACCATATCTAGCCTACAACCATATTTTTTTTTTTTCATTCCTCCGCATTAAGCAGTTCACAGCTTTAGATTAAAATTCCTCCCCATATAACTGTTAAAAGAAGATCACACAAAAAGCTTGTGTACCATACAACAGTAAAAACCTCATATAACTATGAAAAAGTTCGTGTCCCATACAACTGTCAATACAGGTAATTATCTAAGCAGTCTTTATTAGTATTATACGTTAAGAATCTGTGTATGAGCTGAGTCGCTTTTATTAATATTACACCTTAAGAATCTGAGTTAACCATATGTAGCTATACAGCTTTTATTAGTATTATACCTAAAATCTTACATGTAAAGTCACTGGTTGAGCCTGTTTAAGTCAGTCTTCATTATTATTATAACCAACATTTCTGATAAAGACAATTAGCTGAGTCTGTTAAAACCAACCTTATTATTGTTATAATCTGACTTGTAGAGTTAAACATATTTAGCTGAACCTTATTAAGTCAGCCTTTATTAGTATTATTCCTTAAAATCTGAGTCAACCATATCTAGCTGAGCAGTCTTAATTAGTATTATCACCTATATTTCTGATAAAGGAGCCTCTCTAAGTCAACCTTATTGTTGTTATAACTTGACTGCTAGAGTCAAATATATATAGCTAAACCTTATTAAGTCAGTCTTTATTAGTATTTTTCCATAAGAATGTGAGTCAACCATATCTAGCTGAGCAGTCTTTATAAGTATTATAGCCTATATTACTCTGATAAAGACAATTAGATGAGCCTGTTTAAACCAGTCTTATTATTGTTATAACTTGACTGATAGAGTCAAACATATTTAGGTGTACCTTATTAAATCAGCCTTTTTTAGTATTATACCTTAAGAATCTGAGTCAACCATATCAAGCTTATTAACCTTATCTGTTCGAATATTAACTGCTTTTTGACCTGATCTGTTCTGATATTAACAGCTTTTTTGACCTGACCTGTTCTGATATTAACAGTTTTTTGAACAGCTCTGAACAGGTATTAACAGCTTTTTGACCTGACCTGTTCTAATATTACCTGACCTGTTCTAATATTACCTGACCTGTTCTTATATTAACTGCTTTTTGATCTGACCTGTTCTAATCTTAACAGCTTTTTGACCTAACCTGCTCTTATATTGACCTAATTTTAGCTGAAACTTATTAATTCAGCCTTTGTTAGTAATATACCTCACATTTGTTTAAAATCTGACCAGTACCTATAGTCAACCATATCTACAATAGTTGAGCCTGCTTAAGTCAACCTTTATTAGTATTATATCTCACATTAGTAGTATGGATATGCCGTTTCTGGCTCAAGGGTGTAGGGTGTAAGCTTTTTTGTATGGATGACGTCATAGTCTTATATGAAGCTGATAAGGAATTTACACCCTGGGTGGAGCTTTTGTATGATTACGTTATAGTCTTGTATGAAGCTGATAAGGAATTTACTCCCCCGAGCCAGGGTGGCGATTTTTTGAGGGAGGAGTTTTTTATGATTACGTCATAGACTTGTATGGGGCTGATAAGGAATTCACTCCCCCAGAGCTTTTTTTTTCGTTGCATAAAATTGGGGGGTTTTTTTCGGGGCTTTTTTGTCGGTTGTTGAGAGCTTTGCTTTTTTTTCGTTTTCCGTTGCATAAAATTGGGCGTTTTTCTTTTTTTGCATAAAATTGGGATTTTTTTTCGGGTTTTTTTTCGCGGTTGTTGTCAGGGACTTAAGCTAGCGAGGGACTTAGGCTATCTGAAACTTTTCCGTTGCATAAAATTGGGCGTTTTTCTTTTTTTGCATAAAATTGGGAGTTTTTTTTCGGGGCTTTTTTCGCGGTTGTTGCCAGTGTCTTAGGCTATCCGATACTTAGGCTATCTGTAACTTAGGCTAGCGGGGAGCGAGGGACTTAGGCTAGCGGGGAGCGAGGGACTTAGGCTATCCGAAACTTAGGCCAGCGGGGGGCTTAGGCTAAACGAAAACTTAGGCTAGCGGGAGGCTTAGGCTAAACGAAAACTTAGGCTAGCGGGGGGCTTAGGCTAAACGAAAACTTAGGCCAGCGGGGGGCTTAGGCTAATGTTTATGAAAAAGCATAGTGGGTGATGAGACAGCATATTTCTTTTGTTTATGAAAAAGCATAGTCATATTTCTTGATAAGTCAGCATATTTCTGTAAAAAGCACATCGAATTTCATGCATTTCTCGGATGAGTCAAGTTTTAGTTAGCGTTATTGCATAATGTTGTGAAATTCAACAGGTATGTCTCTCTTTCTATCTCTCTCTCTCTCTCTCTCTTCCTCTCTATATATGTATAAATCTATCTGTGTATGGCTCTCTGTGTCTATACCATATGTATCTATCTGTATATCTGTCTCTCTCTTTCTCTCTATGTATCTCTCTCTCTCTCTTTCTGTGTATGTATGTCTCTATCTCTGTCTCTCTCTCTCTCTTTCTGTAGATGCATGTATCTATCTCTCTCTTTTTGTGTATGTATGTCTCTATCTCTGTCTCTCTCTTTCTGTGTATGTATATCTATACATCTGTGTATCTATATATCTCGTTGTATGTGTGTGTTCGTATATAAACGATGGGCGATGGTTCTGAAAGCTAAAAAATCAAGTGAAGTCTGTCGTGCAACATCAAAAAAATAATTCAGTGAAGCCTGAGAAAAAATAGTGAAAGTGAAAAAATCGAGTAAAGTGAAAAAGTAGCATGAATTCATTTATTTGTGAATATTGTGGTATAAGCTGTTCTCGCAACAATAGTTTAAATAGACATATACGAAGTGTGCATCTAAAGGATAGTTCTAAACGTGAATTCTGTGCGAAAATATATTCACGAAATGATAAATTATTGGAACATCTTGAAAAGTGTAGAGTAAAACTTAATCCAGTACAACCGACTACAGCAATAATGGAACCGTTAAAGAAATGTAACGCTTGTGATCTAGAAGTGTTAAATAAAAACTGGAACTATCACATTCGAACCAATTCTCATAAGAAAAACTCTGCCGACTCGATTAGTAAACATTTTAAAGTTTTGAGAAGTTCGTTTGCAGGAAGAATTGTAACATTATTGTTAGAAAATAAAAATCGAGAAGTAATAGAGTCACTGAAATTTTTTGAAATAAATGAAAAGCCCGTGATTGAACTTTTAAAAGAATATTTAGTGAAGCTTGGAGGCTACAAATTTAATATGGAACTTTTTGCTGTATATATAAAATATACTAAAAACAATAATGGCGTAGTGTACGATGTAAAATCTTTTCAAACAAAAATGTGTACTGTGCTTAGAGAAAATGAAATAGCTCCTATCTACAAAACAATGATGGACGATATTTCTGTAAAAAGTGAAGAATTTCAAGAACGTGATAGTGGATGGACAATAGTTGAAATAAGCCATCTTGAAATTAATGTTAACAAATATAATCCAATATGAGGGTAAAGTATTATATATTCTTTCTTAAAAATAATATTTTAATTTTATGTTTCTTTTACAGATTGATCAAAAGACAGCTTATAGTAAGAAACAGAGATAATGGAAAATATGTTTGAAAATAATAATAATATATAAATAAAAACCTATAAAATATATTTACAAAAAAAACTTATGATTGTTGTTGTTATTAAAAAAAAAAAAAAAAAAACCGATAGTCATTTAAATGAATAAACAAACAATCAGGCGGAGTCGATAAAAACACAGCTTTTTGACCTGATCTGTTCTGATATTAACAGCTTTTTGAACAGCTCTGATCAGGTATTAACAGCATTTTGAACAGCTCTGATCAGGTATTAACAGCTTCTTGAACAGCTCTGATCAGGTATTAACAGCTTCTTGAACAGGTATTAACAGCTTTTTGAACAGCTATGAACAGGTATTAACAGCTTTTTGAACAGCTCTGATCAGGTATTAACAGCTTTTTAACCTGACCTGATCTGATATTAACTGCTTTTTGACCTGACCTGTTCTCTTTTAGACCTGACCTGTTCTGATAGTAACAGCTTTTTGACCTGACCTGTTCTGATATTAACAGCTTTTTGACCTGACCTGTTCTGATATTAACAGCTTTTTGAACAGCTCTGATCAGGTATTAACAGCTTTTTAACCTGACCTGATCTGATATTAACTGCTTTTTGACCTGACCTGTTCTCTTTTAGACCTGACCTGATCTGATATTAACTGCTTTTTGACCTGACCTGTTCTCTTTTAGACCTGACCTGTTCTGATAGTAACAGCTTTTTAACCTGACCTGTTCTGATATTAACAGCTTTTTGACCTGACCTGTTCTGATATTAACTGCTTTTTGACCTGACCTGATCCGATATTAACAGCTTTTTAACCTGACCTGATCTGATATTAACTGCTTTTCGACCTGACCTGTTCTCTTTTAGACCTGACCTGTTCTGATATTAACAACTTTTTGACCTGACCTGTTCTGATATTAACTGCTTTTTGACCTGACCTGATCCGATATTAACAGCTTTTTGACCTGACCTGTTCTTTTTTCGACCTGACCTGATCTGATATTAACTGCTTTTCGACCTGACCTGTTCTCTTTTAGACCTGACCTGTTCTGATATTAACAGCTTTTTTACCTGACCTGTTCTGATATTAACTGCTCGACCTGTTCTCTGCTCGAATATTAACTGCTGTTTCTATCATGCTAATATAAATATATCGAATCCTTTCCTATATCTTCCTTTTTCCAGAGGACTCTCTTTATCAATTACGAGGAAACCATATTTATCTTTCCAACACTTTGCACAAATATTTTTGAATTGGTCGAATGTCATATCGGAATTTACATGATCATTATAAATGTGCTTCAAATTCATATCATCTTGTTTGAATATTATTATAAAATTGGCATTATCTCGAATTAAATGCTTTGGTATTCTCGTATAGGTCTGACAGAGATAAAAACTATCAATATTATGATGACGCCCCATACAGAAATATGATCGAACATTATCTTGCTTTTCACTTGCAATATCATCGAAAATAAACACAGAATTAGATTCAGCTTCTTCAGGTGCAATCACTTCACTATTATTTGAAAATTTATGAAAACCTAGTCCAGAAATAGGACTTACAGCTCGCTTTAAATATTGATATTTCGGTTGATGTAACGATTTCGAATAGATGTAAATATTTTTGAATTTAACGCCATTCGGATGCTCTAATAAGCAAACCATAACATTAGTTTTACCACAATTTGACGGACCAACAATTAGACTTCGAATATTATTAGGTAGTAAATGACTATGTTTTATTTTATCAGCACAATTTGTAATATCAGCATTTTGTACTGACAGTGTTTGACGTTGTTTAATAAACCGCATTCTGAGACTGACTAAGAAGAAATTGTAAAATATCAATGTTTTATACCAAAATCATATAAAATGGTTGAACATCGTATAAAATGAAGTAGTCTACTAAAGGTAGTAAAAGAGATAAAATGATTGATTACAAACTCAAAAGCCACAGTCTACGGAAAGTTGTTGATGGAAGAGGTTTAGTTAATTCGCTAATCAATAAATTGCCTATTGAACTACATTTACCGGGCTATCAGTATTGTGGACCTGGTACGAAATTAAGCGAACGACTTGCTAGAGGTGATCCTGGAATAAATCCATTGGATCAAGCGTGTAAAGAGCACGATATTGGATATTCTAAATATAAAGAAAGCAGTGATCGGCACATACTTGATAAGATATTATCTGAAAAGGCCTGGCAGCGAGTTAAATCCAAAGACGCGAACTTAGCAGAGCGCACGCACGCATTACTTGTAACAAATATAATGAAAGCTAAAGTTAAATTCGGAATGGGTAAACCAAAATTTAGAACAGCTGTTCGTTCAGCTCGAAATGTTCTCAAAAAAAAGAAACCTGAAAGCATAAAAGCTGCTATTAAATTAGCATTGAGTACTGCAAAGAGTATAATTAAAAACAATAAAGACGTTAAAACTCCTAGAATTATTCCCATTCCAAAAGTTGGTGGAGTTCTACCATTCTTGGTTCCACTTTTTGCGGGCTTGTCAGCTATAGGAGCATTAGCAGGTGGAGCTGCAGGAATAGCTAAAGCTGTTAACGATGCTAAAGATGCAAAGAAAACGTTAGAGGAGCAGAAACGACACAATCAGAAAATGGAGCAGATAGCTGTAGGTCGTGGACTCTACTTGAAACCGTATAGGAAAGGATTAGGACTATACTTAAATCCTCAGCCAAAAAACTTTTAAGAACGCTACCCAAGAGACCATTGAATGAAAATGATTTACGTAAATTTGGAAAGTTCCTGCCTGATTTCAGAGGTGTTTTTATGCGGAATGCCCTACCGAGGAAACCTAAGAAAAATGAAAGTGGTATTGTTAATTTGGATTCAATGGAAGGACCCGGCACACATTGGGTAGCGTATGATAAGAAAAAAAATCATATCGAGTACTTTGATAGTTTTGGAAATCTACCACCTCCTGTCGAATTAATATACTATTTAGGAGATAACATAAGATACAACTATAATACATATCAAAACTATGAATCGTATAACTGTGGCATTTATGTTTAAAATTTTTATATAAACTTTTGTAAATTTAGTATATAAATAAATATTTTTTAAAAGTTCTTTCATTGTATTATTTGCTATCATGGCTTTCACATTAACGTTGAGCGGAAATACATCCATACTAACAACAGAGTATTTTCCACCAATAGACTTGCACGGCGACTATGTTTGTGGACTAGTTGATTTCCAAACGTATAATTCTATACCGAATGTTGATGAAAGAAATAATTTATTTCATATAGGAAAACATGTTATAGAGTTTCCTTTCGGATCGTATGAAATCGATGATATTGCCAACTATTTGTATAAGGAAATAGCAAAGATTAACAGTGGAATAAATCTCATAATACAGGCAAATAATAATACTCTAAAGAGTGAAATTAAGACAAGTGCTCCTATTTTCTTTAATAGAGAGAGAACTATTGGACAATTGCTAGGATTCGATAAACGAGAATTAGCCATCAATGTGAAAAATTACTCAGATTTACCTGTAAACATAACTAAAGTTAATGTAATTCGAATCGGGTGCAGTATAGTTGGAAACTCGTACATCAATAATATATCATCACATACAATTCATGAATTCTCACCTGAAGTGGGGCCAGGCTATAAAATAGTCGAGGTTCCTAAGAATGTAATCTATTTGCCGATAAACGTCAAGCGAATAAGTACGTTAACTCTTAAACTTGTTGATCAAGACGGAGATCTAATAAACTTTAAAGGAGAAACCATAACCATTAGACTACATTTAATGCCCCAGAATGTTGGTATATAATAGTCAGCCTAGTGTTAGTCCAATCAGTTCAATCAAGAAAACTGAACGAGCAAGACCAATATTGTCACTGTGCAATAAACAATATTTAAAATTATTAGGATTCAAACTAAAAAATGAGTGAAATTTTGAATATCACAAGTAAACCTAGCAATGATAATAGTATTTCTAAAATTGAGTATCATAGCTACTCTCCATTTTTAACATCATACAACTCTAGCGACGAAATCAGAATATCTCTACAGCAGCAGGACTTGTGTGTTTTACCAAGTCAGAGTTTTATTTATATTGAAGGTGTTTTAACTAAAGCAGATGGAACTGCATCAACAACTGCAAAACTATCCAATAATACCATAGCCTTTCTATTCGACGAGATTAGATATGTACTAAATGGAGTAGAAATCGATCGAAATAAAAATGTTGAAATAACTTCAACAATGAAGAACTACATATCGTTGAATGAGAACGAGAGTAAAATGTTGTATAATGGAGGCTGGTCACCGAACGAGCTAATAACACCCTCTAATGGCTACTTCAACTTTAGTTTACCATTACGAAAACTCTTGGGATTTGCCGAGGATTATAAAAAGATTATTGTAAACGCCAAACATGAACTAATTTTAGTTCGCACAAGAACCGACGAAAACGCATTTCTATCACCCACTGATGATGTACAATTCAAAATTTTAAAACTACAATGGAAAGTGCCTCACGTAACCTTAGATGGTTCTGAAAAATTAAAAATGCTGAAAAATATTGAGTCTGGCCAAGCAGTTCAAATGTGTTTTCGAAATTGGGATTTATATGAATATCCAGTTTTACCAATAACAACCGATCATGTATGGAGCGTTAAAACCACAGGTCAACTGGAAAAACCACGATATATTATTATAGCTTTGCAGACAAATCGAAAAAATCAAAAGGATAAGGATGCAAGCAAATTTGATCATTGCGAACTCACAAATGTTAAGTACACTTAAACTCGGAATCGTATCCATATGATGATTTAAATATTAAATTTCAACGTGATCGATATGCTATATTATATGATATGTATAGCAATTTTCAACAATCTTATTATGATGTTCAAGCACAGCCATTACTTTCGCGAACGGAATACAAGGAAGATGCTCCAATTATAGTAATTGACTGTTCACGTCAAAATGAAACTTTAAAAGCGGGTTCAGTTGATATTCGGGTAGAAATTAAAACATCAGCAGATATACCAACATTAACAACAGCCTATTGCCTATTGCTTCACGACCGCATAATCGAGTATAATCCTCTAACTAGCGCAGTTCAAAAACTTGTGTAAAAAAGGAACACTATTCAGTTTGAGATAGATTGGCAACCACGATGGATGTTGTTATCGATATGCAAGGCATTAGAGGACCCCAAAATAAATTTATTGTCAAAGAATTGACTATCGTACACCTCGATGAAAACATTCATCAACATTTTTTAATGAAACCACCGTACAATTTTGAAACGCTTCCAGATAATTTGAAACATCAAGCACAATGGTTATATGAAAATCATCACGGATTCAAATGGGATGGTGGTGAAACTTCATTCTATGACCTGAAACAATATTTACTACTCGACATGGAAAATACTATAATATACGTCAAGGGATTGGAAAAGGAAATCTGGCTTGAAAACTTATTAAATAGTATTGTTGTTCAGGTATTCGACCTGGATAGTTTTGGTTCACCCAATCTCGAGACACTGAAAAAGGAAAATCCTGATACACAAAGATGTTCTTTTCATACTGGATGTTGTTCTCTACAAAATGCATATCTATTAAGAAACTTTGTTATAAAAAATTCAATAAATAGCTAAGTTGTTATAAACAAAAATTAGTCTTTTTAATCATGAGTAAGCGAGAAGTTGTGAATGAATTACATACATCTGCTCGAAGAAACTTTAAGCGACGACGGGTTATTATAAAAGGTTTAGATGACTTATGGCAAGCTGATTTAGTTGAGATGGGCGCATACGCTTCCGAAAATACAGGATTTCGATTTCTACTCACAATAATTGACACGTTTTCAAAATATGCTTGGGTTGTCCCTATTAAATCGAAGACAGGCATAGAAGTCACTAAAGCAATTGAATCAATTTTCAAGCAGGGTCGGATTCCCAAAAACTTGCAAACGGATGATGGAAAAGAATTTTTCAATAAAAACTTTAAAAACGTAATGGAAAAACATCAAATTAATCATTATTCTACGTACAGCACTCTTAAAGCATCAATAGTAGAGCGATTTAACCGTACACTGAAAAATATGATGTGGAAAGAGTTTAGTATGAATGGAAATTATCAATGGATTGACTTAGTTAATGTACTCATCAATACATATAATAACACAAAGCATCGAACAATTAAAATGAAGCCTTCAGCAGTGAATAGCTTAAATGAAAAAAGACTTCTTTCTATCGTATACAACAATATTAAAGTGCTTGGTGCGAAGTCGGTGATCATGTTCGAATTAGTAAATATAAACATATATTTGAAAAAGGTTACACACCAAACTGGACAACAGAAATCTTTAAGATTCGAAAAGTTCAAAACACCAATCCTGTAACATATTTGCTAGAAGACTATGAAGGAAATCCAATTGAAGGTGGATTCTATGAAGCTGAACTACTGAAAGCTAAAAACCCATCGTTGTATCTAGTGGAAAAAATTGTTAGAAAGAATGGAGACAAGGTATTTGTTAAGTGGTTAGGATTTTCATCAAAACACAATTCCTGGATAAATGTAAATGAAATACTTTGAAAATAAATTTAATAATCTCATGTAAAAACAAGTTTTTTTTTTTTTTTTTTTTGGTTCACCAACTTGTCGGACCGGAAATATGCTGACTCAGCATGAAATTTGATATGCTTTTTCATAAACATGTTTTAACTTGTCGGACTATAAAATTTGATATGCTGACTCAACTTGTCGGACCTGCTATGAGACTACCCACATTAGCCTAAGCCCCCCGCTAGCCTTAGCCCCCCGCTAGCCTAAGCCCCCCGCTAGCCTAAGTTTCGGATAGCCTAAGTCCCCCGCTAGCCTAAGTTTCGGATAGCCTAAGTCCCTCGCTAGCCTAACTTTTCGTTTAGCCTAAGTCCCCGCTCCCCGCTAGTCTAAGTTTTCGTTTAGCCTAAGTACCCGCTCAGCCTAAGTTTCAGATAGCCTAAGTTTCAGATAGCCTAAGTCCTCCGCTAGCCTAAGTTTCAGATAGCCTAAGTCCCTGGCAACAACCGCGAAAAAAGCCCCGAAAAAAAAGCCCCGAAAAAAAAAGCCCAATTTTATACAAAACAAGAAAAACGCCCAATTTTATGCAACGGAAAAGTTTCAGATATCCTAAGTCCCTCGCTAGCCTAAGTCCCTGACAACCGCGAAAAAAACCCCGGAAAAAACTCCCAATTTTATGCAAAAAAAAAAAAAACGCCCAATTTTATGCAACGGAAAACGAAAAAAAAGCAAAGCTCTCAACAACCGACAAAAAAGCCCCGAAAAAAACCCCCAATTTTATGCAACGAAAAAAAAAACCTAAAGCTCTGGGGGAGTGAATTCCTTATCAGCTCCATACAAGTCTATGACGTAATCATAAAAAAACTCCTCCCTCAAAAAATCGCCACCCTGGCTCGGGGGAGTAAATTCCTTATCAGCTTCATACAAGACTATGACGTAATCATACAAAAGCTCCACCCAGGGTGTAAATTCCTTATCAGCTTCATATAAGACTATGACGTCATCCATACAAAAAAGCTTACACCATACACCCTTGAGCCAGAAACGGCATATCCATACTACTCACATTTATTAAGAATCTGAGTTAACAATATCTAGCGGAGTCTTCTTAAGTCAAATGCCTTTATTATTATCTATATTTAATATATGAATTACTATGATAAAGGCAATTATCTGAGCCTGTTTAAGTTAGACTTATTATTATCGTCATAGCCTGACTGGTAGAGTCAAACATATTTAGCTGAGCCTTATTAAGTCAGACTTTGTTACTATTATACCTTACATTTATTTAAAATCTGACCAGTACCAGTACCTGCTTAAGTCAACCTTTATTAGTGTTATATCTAACATTTATTAAGAATCTGAGTTAACAATATCTAGCTGAGTCTTCTTAAGTCAAATGCCTTTATTATTATCTATATTTAATACATGAATTACTATGATGAAGGCAATTAGCTGAGCCTGTTTTAGTCAGCATTATTGACTGGTAGAGTCAAACATATCTAACTGAACCGTATTTAGTCATCCTTTTTTAGTATTATACCTTAAGAATCTGAGCCAACCATATCAAGCTGAGCCTGCTTAAGTTAGTCCTTGTTAGTATAATCTAACATATATTAAAAATCTGAGTAAACCATATCTAACACTTATTAAGAATCTGAGTCTACAATATGTAGCTGAGCAGCCTTTATTAGTATTATAACCTATATTTAATTACTTTGAAAAAAAAGAAATGACAATTGACTGAGCCTGTTTAAGTTAGCCTTTATTATTAGGAACCTGACTGGTAGAATAAAACATATCTAGCTGAACGTCTTTAAATCAGCCTTTTGTAGTATTATACCTAAAAAATCTGAGCCAACCATATCTAGCTCAGCAGCCTTTATTTGTATTATACCTTACATCTGACTAGTAAAGTCCACAATATCTATCTGAGTCTGTTTTTATTAGTATAGTATTATAACATATTTTTAATATGAAATACTCTGACAAAAGCAATTAGCTAAACCTGTTTAAGTTAGACTTATTATTATCGTCATAGCCTGACTGGTAGAGTCAAACATATTTAGAATGAATTACTCTGATAAAGGTTCAGCCTCTTTAAGTTAGCCTTGTTGATTGCTATAGTCAAACATATTTAGTTGAATCTTATTAACTAAGCCTTTATTAGTATTATTCCTTAAGAATCTGAGTCAACCATATCTATCTGTACTAGCTTAAGTCAGCCTTTATTAGTATTATAACCTACATTTAATATGAATTACTCTGTTTAAGTTGACCTTTATTAGTATTATACATTAAGAATCTGAGTCAACCATATCTACCTGAGTCAGCTTAAGTCAGCCTTTACTAGTATTATACGTTTCATATGTTAATATGAATAACTCTGTTACTCTGTCAATTATTTGTTAGGAACCTGAGTAAAACAGCCCTGTTTAAGACAGCCTTTATTTTGTATTATACCTTAAGAATCTGGGTCAACCATATCTAGCCTTTATTAGTATTATAACCTATACTTAATATGAATTACTCTGTTTAAGACAATTAGAATGTCTGGCTTAGTAAATTTTGTTATTATCACACCGTACATTTACTAGGAACCTGAGTCAAATAGCTGAACCTGATGAAGTTAGTCTATATTGATATAATACCTTAAGAATCTGAGTCAACCATAACAGGCGATAACCAGCAGCAAGCAAAAATCAGGTTGAATTTCACAACATTATGCAATAACGCTAACTGAAACATGTTTGAACCTGTCGGAGCAAGATCTGAAGACTTATCAATAAACCCGTAAAGCCTCACTAGCGGAGTAAATTCCTAAGAAGTCACTATGCAAAAGCATGGATGAGTAAATCCCTTTCAGATTCATACCAGTCAAGGATGCAATAACCTTGTTATTATCACACTGTAGGAACCTGAGCTGAACCTGCATTTCTTATTATATCTTAAGAAACTGACAGAGATAGATAGAGACATACATATTTAGATAGAGAGAAAGGGATAGAGATAAATAGATAGATACACAGATAGAGAGAGACAGAGATAGATAAAGAGATATATAGATGAATAGAGAGAGACATATACCTGATGAATTTCACAACATTATGCAATAACGCTAGCTAAAACATGTTTCAACCTGCCGAAGCAAGATCTGAAGACTTATCAATAAAACCGTAAAGCCTCACTAGTGTAATAAATTCCTAAGAAATCAATGAAGTCTCTATGTAAAAGCTCAGATGAGTAAATCTCATTCAGTCTAAGACGTAATAACCTTGTTATTATCACACTGCAGGAACCTGCATTTCTTAGTATTATATCTTAAGAAACTGAGTCAATAATATCTAACTGAACAGTCTTTATTATTACCTATATTACTCTGTTAAAAGCCTGTCTTGGTATTAATATTCACCGAGCCTGAGTCATATAACTAAATTTTACAAGTATTATACGGATAGCCTAAGTTTCCCTAAGCCAAATTTTATTAACTCAAATGAATCATGTATAAACCAAAGCAAAAATAACCCTTCAATAAGTCCATCTAAACAATAAACCAAGAAATTTGCAAGAACAATACTGAAACACCAAACAATCAAGAATCTTATAATAACATAACTAATCAATATTTCTGGATAGAACACATGCATTCGAAGAAATATGATATGCCTGTGATAGGAACTATAGACTTGTATCAACTCGAAATAAACTAAGATAAACATAACATAACTCTTCGATAAAACATTCTGTGAATTGTGTCATATACTAAAATGAAAGAACGAGAGTTATTAATTTAACATATTTTTAGAAGATAAATTGGGGTGAATCCAACTTTTTTTTTTTAGGTGTTAAGGGGAAGCGTTTTAAATGAATAATTTTGTTATCTAGCACATACTGTTATTTATCTGTTAGTTAGCAACCAATAATATTGATATGAATCTAGTTCATAAATACTTTTCTCAAATACATCAGTTAGCTATGATACACCTGTTTTCAAATATAAGTGAAGGTAGTCTGTAATGAAACTTTTATTCAAACCTTTAGGCGGAACATTCAAAATTTTTCGTGAGAAGGACATTAAGAGTCATCCAATCGTTCAAATGAATAAGTAAATACATCCTTCTGTGTAAGTTTTCGTTTAGCCTAAGCCCCCCGCTAGCCTAAGCCCCTCGCTAGTCTAAGTTTCGGATAGCATAAGTCCCCCGCTAGCCTAAGTTTCGGATAGCCTAAGTCCCTCGCTAGCCTAACTTTTCGTTTAGCCTAAGTCCCCGCTCCCCGCTAGCCTAAGTTTTCGTTTAGCCTAAGTACCCGCTCCCGACTAGCCTAAGTTTCAGATAGCCTAAGTTTCGGATAGCCTAAGTCCTCCGCTAGCCTAAGTTTCAGATAGCCTAAGTCCCTGGCAACAACCGCGAAAAAAGCCCCGAAAAAAAACGCCCAATTTTATACAAAACAAGAAAAACGCCCAATTTTATGCAACGGAAAAGTTTCAGATATCCTAAGTCCCTCGCTAGCCTAAGTCCCTGACAACCGCGAAAAAAAACCCGGAAAAAACTCCCAATTTTATGCAAAAAAAAAAAACGCCCAATTTTATGCAACGGAAAAAATCAAAGCTCTACCGTCAAAAAAAGCTCGGGATGTAAATTCCTTATCAGCTTCATACAAGACTATGACGTCATCCATACAAAAGCTCGGCTCCCTGCCTCCCTGAGTCTGAATCGGTGTATCCATACTACTATCATGCTTGACGAGATAGTTGATATAACTATCGCGATAATTTTATCTTGACATTGACATTTGCCGTTAAAAACTTTTTTCAAAACATAAAAATATTTAATAATAATTTCGATCTTGTGAATACGTGTTGCTAATTGCAATAAAATATAATTTCGACTTTATGTGTAGGTGATTTTGTGTGTACGTGATAGACATCGCGCCGTGTAAACAGCAGACTGTCACACTATCATACTATCGTGCTATGCTTTCGCGAAAGTCCTATCGTACAGAACTATCGCCGTGAAAACGGGGCTTAATTCCTGTCACTTCCGAAGAGTCTTCAATGGATTGAGGAATGGAAACCAAACTTATGCGTGAAATAATATAATACAAAAGACTCTATTAAAAAATTAATTTTAAATAAATTTATTAATATTGCTTTTAATTAAAATAACCGTATATTAATTGAAGTCTATAATGATTGGGAAATAAAACAAAACAAATAAATATTAAATTAAACATAAAATCCGCTGAAAGCGCCTCGGTTTTCGATTGCTCCATTCTCGTTAAATGGGCCTCACGTCTTTCCTGAGGATCTCTCCGAGTTTGTGCTTCTGTTGAAGTTAAATAAATCGGCAAATTTGGGAAAATCCTCGGCATGGCACCTTCACGTAATCTAAAAAACTTAAACGGGCGACCAAGATCTCGCTCGTCAACATGCTTCGTTTTTATTACGTCACATTCAGAAAAATGGTTTATACATACGTAACTAAATTTCGTGGGACTCCAATTATCTCGTGGAATCGTCTTCATCCAGGCAGCTCGATGATATTCCTTGGGTGGAAGGGAAAATGTTACTATTGCTTTCTCTCCCTCCTCAATAGTGCCGTGATAATTGGATCGGCATCCCGGAACGCAGCACTTCCTCGGCATAGTGATGAGCTTTGAAATGAGAAAACATAAAACTACTATAGCTTGGTAGATTTGGTTAGTTCAATAATTCATACTTACTTATCCTAAAGATAATGCAAAATCAATTGCAGTTCGTGTGTGCCGTACAAGGATCCTCGGGTGTCCTGTTTAAAACAAATAATGTTTTTTTTTATATTATTCTACAAGCCCAAAATGTAGAAAATTTATTTCATTGCATTTAATTATTAAGTGACAAAAAATAGTGCGTACATATCTCCCAATTTTATATAAGAAAACAACTCCTGTTGAGTGAAAGTACAAATTTTACCCGAATATTTAAATTGTGAACAAAAATTGCAAAATTTATTGACAACTTGCAGGCTAGTGTACCTGTGAATCGAAAAAGTTTTCATATTAATGTGACGTCCCCACAATCACATTTTTCACATCACGCACTTTTAAACATATTAATTTATATTGAAAACAAAATCTAATTTAATTATTTCACTTAATAATTATACAAATAAAACAAAATTCTGAACATTGTAAACATTTCTAGTCTAACCACATTTTTTGGCCGCAAAACCTTTTCATCAGTTTTCTTTAAATCAATTGCGAATTCGCAAAAGATTTAAAGAGAAAATGTAGCACAGGCTTGAAATGTTTACATTTTCTACCATTGTCACTTGTAACTTATCACTAAATTAAAACTATTGCACAAAACTTACCCACGATATTCACCGCGCACTTCTTATTTCCACACGAAAAACGAAACTGTCAAACATGGAATGGTTACCCACGCACACTATCATACAACCTACCCGACGGCTTTCATATATAGGAGGCTCTGCAAAGAGTCTTTGCGACTGTTGGACACAAGTTATATCATATTCAGCTTCAGAAAAGAGTGTAGCTATGGACATTTTACATACTCTTGTTGATGAAAATATAATTATATGTGAAGACTTAGGATTAATTGTTAAAGCTCTCTCTTGTGATCAAGCAACTACAAATCAAAACCTTTATAAAAATGTAGGTTTTCCCATAGGTGCTTAGCCATACTTTTTTAAAAATAAAAAATAAATTTCTGTTAATATGATATTCCGCATATTTTAAAAACATTCAGAAACAACCTCATGAAGTATAATTTACAAATTGAGAATAAGGGAAAACTAAAAATACTAAGGCAATAACTAAATTTTAAAAGAATTTGCATGTGGATGTATGTATATGTATGTCTTATAATTTCTATTATTATATTTATTTGTATATTTTAATTTAATTTCCTTTGATTTTACTATTGTATATTTATAAGAAATAAAACTTTTTATTAAGCTACGATATACCATATATGTATGTATTCAACTCCTTTTTAACCACATAATTTGTTATCCCACCTCTGTACTTCAACGGAAATCTACATTTATTTTCATTGATATTAGTTTTCTACTATAAGTACCGTATTACATGATGGTTTAAACTTTGTAGTATACTTATTTTTAAGACTTGTAAATACTGGCATTAAGTTCTCTCAGGCGCGAACGCAGAGGGAGGGGGGGGGGGTAACCCCCCTCCCCCCCCCCTAAAATGATATAATTAAAAAATCACATCTAAACCTACAATTTTTTACATGCTAATTACTTGAGCTGAGTTAAGTCGTGGTTTTCATACAAATTTCAACTGAACTCAATTCTATGAAAACTAACTAGCCATGCAATGTAGTGATATGGTAGTTACCCAGTATCAAGTTCAAGGAAAACTCAATGAAAGGGCAAATATTGAGGTATCGACAATAGTATAATATTACTATGAATGGAGCAAAAAAGGCGATTTTTAACAAATTTATGGAGAGAAAACACCACTTTCCTTTTTTCGCTCCAAATGGATGAAAATGGGATTACGAAGAACAATTTTGAGCTTAATTTTTTCCAGGAATGTTAATGTTTCAAGTCGCCATTCAGTTTGAGAATTTCCATCGAAAGTGTCGATTCTATCAGTCTATCACGCAGTGGCGTGGCGTGATAATTCAACAAGGGGAAGCAATTGGTTAATATCCACAATTTTTTATTATTATTCTACCTATCAATTTACTGCATATTGATTGTACCTCCTCCATTAGCACCCAGCAGGGATCTAGGATGCTATTTAGAACATTGGTGTTTAGGTTGTCAGTCGCAGTCGCCTACACCTAGCTCATCATTAAACGCTTTCCGGACTTCTATCAAACAAATTATAAAGTTTCGATCATAGTATCTATGTACATATTGGCAGTTTTTTTTTTATTTTTACGTATTTTTTGGAATAGAAGAGTCAATAGAAATAAATAATAATAATAGAATAATTCTATCTCATTAACCCTAAAAGTTTTTCGGAATTCGTTAAAATGCTTGCATCAAAGTTTTCTTCGATTCAATATAATAATAGAAATAAAAGTGAATTAAATATATCATTAGACCCAAAATATAAAAATTCTTGAAAATGTTCACAACCTTTTTACACACCGTGAGGGGTTGGATATCGAAAAATTAGAAAAAAATATTGGTGCTTACATAAAGAGCTCGCAAAAGTAAAATTTATTTCGGCATGTTCAATATAAATATATAACGAAATCGTGGAAATGTGGAAAAATCCCTTTTCACGGACAATTGTTTTACTCAACCTCTATGCTAATAAAAATCATTTTTTTTCCTTTAATTACTTCATATACATACGTACTAAGCTCCAACTTTCTTCTTCATAAGCCGTTTTTGAGATATAAAAAATCACCACCCTTATATTTTTTTCTAGGATACCTCTTTATTAGCTCTATGTAGTAATTTTTTTACCTTTCTATTATTTGTAGTTTTTCAAAAATAAAAATGGATGTTATTTCCTTTCCACGCCCTCCCACCATCAGCCCCTTCACCAGTACCTCCAGAATTTGTTTTCTCAGTTAGAAGTGTACTGGACCAAGCTCCTGTAAAATTTCTAAGATCTTATATGGTACGGTTCATGAAATATAAAATTTAAATGTTTTAAAAATGGCCCCACTTTTGTGGTCTACCACTCACATAATAAATTTTATATTCAATGAGCTTCTCCGCATATCCTATATACACAAACTAAATTATACCTTCCTGATTGATTCGAAAGATATTCTAATCCAAAGTTTTTTACCCCAACCCCTACTCTCCACCTTCTGATTCAAAAATTTTAGTTCTTGATTAATCTGCTACCTATTATTTCTTAAAACAACTACAAGTTTCAATCTTCTGACATCAACCATTCAGAAGATACGTATTTTAGAATGTTTCAACCTCAGGTTTCAAGCACTCCGAAGACATTGCTTTCCCTCCAGTCCCACACGCCACAAACCTTATCGTAAATCCTGAGATCTAAGAACTAAATTAAATATGTACAATTGAACTATTTACCACAATTCAATTCAAAACTTCAATCAGAATTCAATTCCAATCCTACTCTGGTAGCACCAATTTCTGATCAGATCTCTGCTCGCTGCAAGCTTCTCCGTTGCAGCCAAGAAAGTGTTGTACGAAGTAGGACCCGTGCAGATTGTGCAGAGATGCACATATCTCATTGCTTCCACCGAGGCTTCTACCATGCAGCGTGTGTGTGACGTCACAGTGAGTTTACTGCGAACTGATTTCAACGCACATACATGCATTGCTTTTCCGTGGGGTGTTTTTCTGAGTTTCTTTTCGCTTGCCGTGGTGCTGCCAAGTCGGCTGTGTGCGATTTTTGCGTGTAGTTTTTTTCGAACTTTTATTTAGACTGTGAAAATGTGTGAAATAAAATTTTTTTTTTACGATTTTTCTGTCCGTGAACCATTTGATTACATGTACATTAGTAGTAATAGTTTGTGATTAGGCTTGTGTCTCTTCAACAATGGTTGGAAACTTAAAGCTAACAATGGCTGTATTGAAATAAAATTAATTAGATTGGCTTGAAGAAAAAATGGTTAAGAAAAACGTATTTTAGATATACTATTTTTCAGCAAAGTGTAAGGGAAGCAATGCTTCCCTTGCTTCCATGGACGCCACGCCACTGCTATCACGCAGTCGTAATTTAAAAATATCTGATTTGAACTAATAAAATTGTGTTTAATTGTAGTTTTTTTAGTGTTTTGAAAAATTCTATAAGCAGATTATTTTTGGTGTAAGCGTGTTTTAGCATTATCGTCCTGGTTGTTGATATATAGTCATTTTACGGCAAAACACGATTAGGTAGGAGATTGTGTCAAATTTCACATTAAGACCCCATGAGTCCGGTGCGGCATTTTTTTTTATCCTATTTTGAGGATATTAATCGTTCAAATCGTTTTTCGTTCGTGTAATTTGGCGTGGACAATACGTCTGCATCGTTCGCTGTCTATCAGCAAACTAATTTTGAGTTTACAGAAAAAAATAGTTTTACCGGTTTTCAAATTATTTGAAACGCATAACTATTAAAAATCAATAATTTTTTCATTGCTTTATCCAATTAATTATATTTACTATCTATGATACTTTTCAATGAAATGTGGTCTTATGTAATTCCTGCCATAAAAATCGAGATTTTTCCAGTTAAGCGAGACCTAAACTCCACGAAAATAAAAAGTTTGTTTGGTCGAATTTATAAGACTAAATCTTACTATTTCGGGTAGCTGCCATACAAAAAACCATTGCGTGTTCAAGAATATTGGCAAATAAGAATATTGACCAATAGCTTTGGCAACTATGAATTCTTAATTTTGTATACATTGGATTTTCAAACGATGTGTTTAAGTAAATGAATATGCAAGATCCCACGAGACCTTCAAGTGGCTGCTATACAAAAATCCTGTCAAAAAATTATCATAGAGAAATCCCATTACTTAGTCCTTTGTATAGCTGCCATACCAATATCTTGTAAAAATGTCTTCACTCAAATTACGGAACTCACTATATCTCAAGAAATGGTCACAAGTCACAATTTTGGAATTTTGTAAAAATAAGTTTTGAGTGAAATTTCACTAGTCAGTGAAATCATTCTACTCCTTTGGGTAGCTTCACACAAAAAGTCCTTAAAACACGTGTTCAAGATTATTTTCTGATAGTGTTGAGTGCCGCCGGAATTTCGTTTCCGGTGCTTGCAGGTGCTTTCGATACTTAATAAAGTACCGAACGCACTTGTAAGCACTGGAACGAAGAAAAGGAAACCGGCTTGGCGGCTGGAAGCGCGCGTCGTTCGAGGGAGACGAGGAGGCGACAACAGAGTGGAATACGAATCGTCGAGTTTCGAGTGCGTTGTTTTTTTCACGAGTTTTTTTTTTATCAGTTGTGGCGTTTTGCGCCTGTACTAATGATAATTTTGCGAGTGTCATTTATTTATTGAAAGCATTCGGTTAGATGTTTTAAAAGAAAACCAATCAAGCATCGGCTTTCGCACCTTTTGTTTCGGTTCTTTTTTTATACATTTCTCGACAAGTTTAAATCTCTCTAAGATAGAGTCAAGGTTTAAAAAGTGAAACGACGTTAGAAATATTTCTTTTAGTATAACCACGAAGTGATTGGCAGCTACAGTAGAAGTCAATATGCGCCTAAAATTAAAAAGTTTTGGAATAGAGACACCTTGAAATTTGCCAATAGTCATTTTTGGTTATCTGAATCAGATCGAATGTGAATGAATTCTTGTGGAAAAATTTCACCGAAACTATACCAATGTAAAAATAAACATAAAATAAAGCGTAACTAAATCTAAATCAAGAGAACGGTTCAATTATATAAAGGGCAAGGCCTAAATAATTTGAAACTGCAGAGGGATTAATGCGAAACGGCAATTAGATTGTGAACAATTGAACGGTAAAATTAACATGAAGCACGGACAATTGTTGTGGAATGGATAACTAGCAGAGGAACAAAGCAATTTATTAAAGACATATTTAAAAGAACGTATATGATAGTCTATGATACAGTAAATACAAAATACATTCTTCTAGCCACTGGCTAGTGGCTAGGTTTTTTTCTGATCGCACGAAAGGGGCATGGGTTTTTTTTTTAAATAAATATTCTGTGCCGAGCGTTTTACCGGATAAATCGCACAGATTTGCTCTAGTAATCGCGCGGAGACCGCGAAAATGTGAGATGTGGTTTTTGTTTTTTTTTAAATTTGTGCGAGCATTAAGATTTTGATAAATTTTTTTTAAAATATACATTTTTTTTAATCCACTTGGAAGATCCTCGTTCCGTTCTTCAGTTTAACTTTATTCGCGCGGTTCAGATCAAATAATCGAACGGATCTAGTTACAAATTCCGATTACTGTGTTTTTTGTTGGTGATGATATTGTGAACAGTTTTCAGAAATTTCAAACGGTTCAAATCGGAAAAAAATTAAATCCGTTTTCGAACGGATCACATCAATTTCAAAACTGAATATTACAAAGTTTGTGTGATTTTTTTTCCCGTCGAAAATTTCCAAAATGGAAAGAACAAAACATACAATCGTGAAAACGAAAATAATTTCCTAGTGCACATGCGTTGTTCGGTTTATTTTTAAGTTTCAAATTTCGACAAACTCTCAAAATTAATAGCTCAGTCGACCTCGTAATTAAGCCACACGAACAATTCTCATTTCTCACGGAAATCTGTCGCAATTAAATCGAAATTACCGGGCTACAAAAGACAGTAAAGAATTCGATTAATTAATTAAAAAAAAAAAAGATTTTATATACGGGCTCGCAACGACCGATACGAAATTAAAGAATTTCGATAGTAGTCACTCTACTTCGAAGCTAGCGTAACTGGAAAAGATAACAAAATAAGGATAAATAACGCGCTGGCTGCCATCAAAGTTCAACGTCGAATGAAGAAAGAATTTAAACAAAAAAACCATTAGGGGAAAGAAAAGAAAAATGAAAAGAATTAAAACCTACAAAGCATCTAACAAAAATTTAAAAATGAAATAAAAACACACAAGGAATGATTTAAAAAAAATTGAATTGAAAATTAACTAAAATATGGGTTAAATAGAAAGTGAAAAAATTTAATTAAGTAATTTTAAAATAAAAATTTAAAGGACCAGACTGACAGGACAGACCGACAGAAGTAATCAAATAATAAAGAATTTTTAAAATAAAAATTTAAAAGAAAGCAGAAGAAAAAAAAATATTAATGGGGTGAGTCTATTTCTTGATTTTATTTTCTTGCATTGAATTTTTTTGTGTTGTTTTTTTTCTGGTTTGTGTTTTTTTTTCAGATTTTTTTTATTTTTTTGTGTATTCCTTTTTTTTACGATGTTTAGAGGCTAGTATAGCCCGATAAAGAATGAACCCGAGCGTTTAGCTCCTTTCGCCCCGAACCTCAATAAGGGGCCACGACGCGGAATGTTTTAGAGGACAGTCGTGGCTGAGGTAGGGTGGGCAGAGCAGGGCGCTATTAACACCAGAGCGCCCTGACAAATCGCGGAGCCGCGCCATCCAACCGCTTCTTGGTCTTTCACGACCAATTGGGAAAATAATCCCAATTTTTTTTGTATTCCCTTGGATAAGTCGGCGCTGATAATTTTTGTTGTATAGGCCAAGGGTTTAATGGTCTGAGTTGGAGCAAGTACCCCCCCCCCCCCACACTGCCGTAGCTAGTCCCGGCCGCCAGCAAGAGCGTCGCACCAGCGAAAACTCAGCCACCAATTCGGACGTAGGTGGAATTGGCCCTTCTGTCCCGAACCTTCCTTTTCCTTTCAATTATTTTGACTTTCTTTAAGTCAAAATAATTCTTCCAAGGCCTCAAACACAACAAATGGCGCCCAACGTGGGGCTAGCCACCGCTACGCTTAGTGCACAAAGCGTAGCCCATCAACACGTGCGAGTCAGAAAAATTCCGTACAAAAAGTTGGTGGGCAAAAGGACTAAAAACTTAGTCGTTCTGCGACAGAATTTTCGCCTGAACGGCAATCAAAGTCCAAGTGTACAAGCTTTTCAGATTTTCAACAGCAAAACATTTCATCGAACCTGTATGGAGGCAATATGGAACGATCCTATTGACGAACCGTTTTGGCAACCTTTAGGCGCCAATTCGGTTCCATAGGAAAGGGAAATATTGTCTGTATACGAGATTGAGGTGATGCAAGTTGTGATAAACGTATTCTTTCTGATTCTTTCCACTTTTGTTTTGCAAGTACCCTTTTGAGTGCTGGGCATGCCCTGTCTTGGCGGGCATGTCGTCAGACAATTGGGATAAATACTTGTAAAATATTGGTGAGTTTGAGTTAGGAAATTTCGTCGAAAATTTGCTAAGTACCTTATTTCCTTATCCTTTGAAATTTTAATAATTTTTTCCTTTGAAATTTTAAACTAGGAATTAAAAATTTTGGTGCCGGACTACCAGTTCACTCAGCTGTAAATGAGTACCTGAGTTGAAATCGGGGTAATAATCACGGACGAGCGTGTAGCTGACCACTTCACCTCCTAGTGTTCCGTTGGTCTCGAAATGAAGTAACTCTAGCATTACTTCAAGGCCTAGGCCCGATTTGGGCTGTTGCGCCATTGATTATTATTATGCCAGAGATCGAGTGAGTCCTTCCTGCACATTCCATGTGAAAATCCTTCAAAATTAAGATAGAATGAAATTGAACACTGATGATATTGTCTTTTAGTTCCTAGTTGCAGCCAAATGAGTTTCCCTTATAAAGGACAATGTACTTCTGATTCCACTTCATCCCCAGTATCAGTTCGGTATTTCATCTAGAGTATTGGCTTGCAACGATCGTGACTGCAGTATGATTTTTAAATAATTCCACTGCACTTAGATTTAAGATCAGATTACAACGAAAAAAAAGGAGAAAGAAGAGGAAGGCGAGGTAATCTAGCATTTCTAAAGAACAACAGTTATTAAAAGCTCACGAACCCCTGTCCGCGCTAAAAACCGACCAAATTTGAAGAATTATTATAAAGGTTATATGGTGAAAAAACATTTTTTTCTTAAAAGTACACAACAAATGAAAATCTGTAGGAAACAAATTTTTTTGTAAATTTTAGGTTTATGTGAACCCTTAAGTGATTCATCATGAATTACAGCGCAGATCAGATTTCAACGGACACGCTCTTGCAAAAAGGAAGTCAAACGGACAAGAAACGAGGTCTTCGCATCGTTAATCAAAGGACTTTTAATAGTTGGGCGAGTAGGAACTCCAGAATTAGTCCCATGAGAGACCTCGTTTTAAGCTCTAGCCCAGAAGTACTAGAATACTCTTGTAAAAATGAGGTCAAATGCAAATTGATATTTATAATAAGGATTCTACTAACGATATAATTTTTTTGAAACCCCCCCCCCCCCCGGAAAAAAATTTCTGCGTTCGCGCCTGAGTTCTCTATATGAAGGAATGAATCCGCAGATATTTAAATCAGAATGTTTTGCTTTCTACACTAAAAATATGTCTGCAGATATTGAGTCTACTTCCTGTCTAAATTCTAAGATCCTTTTTAAAATAGTTTTTGGGATATGTGACGTTATTCTAAAAACAATCTATATCACCTGCATTTTTCTTCTACGAAAACACCTTCTAAAATGTTATTTTCCGCATATGTTACTTCCTTCGAACACATATGTAATTTCAGGGCAATAAAACATTTCTTAAATTTCGGTAAAGCAAAATTGTTATTGTAGAATTCAGACAACATCGTGTTGAAGAGAGAGGCTTCATGCTTTTACGATCATAGGCCGCAACTCTGAAGAGAGACATGAACTCACACACACATGCTAGGTAGTTTGGGTTCATTTGAAAGAATTTCTCGAGACCACTTTCCATGGGAAGAATTTTTTGTAAAGGAATGGACATCTACATATGTATAATTTGTCTATATAGTCTATGGTCGGACAGTGCTCAACTTGTACGAGTAACGTCCGAGTGACTATCGGAGTTCACCCGTTCTAATTCCACTCGTAGCGTGTCAACCCGGCTTAAATTAAAGTTCCAAAAGACTGTAAAAATGCAAAACCTTTACCAATCATAAAACACAGTAGTTTATAGAAAGATCTCCAATCATTATTTTTATTAAAAAAAAAAAAATCGTTTACAAATAGGTACCTATGTAAATATTATATGTACATATGTTATTAATAGTCACAAATTACATAGTGCCGTACGCCGTACGTCGACTGCCCCAAAATCTTTGAAGGCTTGTAGCTCTCAAACCAGTGGAGCTATTAAATTAAAATTTTTTTCTAAGAATAGACTTGGTAGACCCCTTGAATTGACATTATTTTCAGGGGAGGAGGTGTAAGGGGGAAGGCGGGGTAAGCGTTTTAGACGAAAAATTTAGGTTTCTAGATCTCAGGAACCGCTTGTGTTAGGAGGCTGAAACTTAGAATTTCTATAGAGCTTTGATAATGGACCCATTTGCAAAAAAAAACAGATATGGGTGAAGGGGAGTGGAGGGGGAAATAATGCGTCCGAAACGCAAAAATGCCGAGATCGACAAATTCTAAAATCCATATCTCCTAAACCATTAATAGCAAGCAATTAAAACTTAACAAATATCTGTAGTTATACTAGGAGAGTAGGTTGAAACAAAATTTTTGGGTGTGGGTAGTGGCGTACGGGGGTGGTGGGTGAAAAACTTTAGATTAAGATATCTCACAAACCAATGGTACCAGAAAAACAAAATTTGGTTTGAGTATAAAGCTTGATAAATAAAGATTGCTCAAAGTAAAATATTTGAAGGGGGTGGAGGAGCACGGAAGTGGGAGGGATTAGAATTTTTCAAAAATAACACGATTCATATCTCAATAACAGTGTAAGATGGATGGTTCAAATTTTTACCAGAAGTAGGCCTAATAAAACCCTAGTAGGGAAAAAAAGTTTGGGGGTGTGGGTGTCGAGGGTGAGGGTGGAGAAGGGTGAGAAAGAAAAAGTTCCGATGCTTATATCTTAAGAATCTATATGGATAGGAAGCTGAAACTTGGTATTTAGATAGAGCTATAGTAGTGGCATGGTGGTTTTTTTAGGGGTGGTGGTGGGGGTGTTTTCCCTAACTTCAGAACGGCTTATGCTAGGAAGTTGAAACTCGGTACGTATATGTAAATTAACTAGAAAAGTAATTCTAATAAAAAAAATTCAAATATTCATTGGCGTTCAGAAGGGGGGGCAAAAAAATATTTCGGTTAATATAAAAAGCATATATATTCACGATTTTCGTCATATCTACTAGGTCTTTCGAAATATTGAATTCATTTTTATTCTACGGATTCTTGATATGAATACCTAGAATGCGTTTTCAAGATTTTTTGAAATTCGACCCCTAAGAGGGTGTAAACTGGTTGTATACTTTTTCATGAATTCCACCATGTTTCTCAGGTCTGATCAGATATCGAATAATTTTTTACTTCCCCAGCTTTGTTTAATAATCACCTATTTTTAAGTTTTGTTTTTTCAACCTCTAGACCGCATATCGGAATATGACCCAATTATTTAATACATATGTTACACCCTTTTCTGCCCGCTTCCCGAACTTTTTGTTAGGTTTTCAGTCACATAGTAGCATACACCGCATCCCCCGAACGCGCTCTGAACTTCTGCCGGAAAAATAATACAGTTGCGCCCAGACTGTTGCCAGATTTTTTTCTCTTTCATTCATTTTAAAATGGTATTTGTTATAATCGAAGCTGAGAAAAGGTTTTAATGTACCATGAGAAATTAGAGAATTGAAAATCTCATCATGATTTAGAATAATGTTTGCAATTTTTAATTGATTTTTAATATTAAGTGTCTTAAGAAGATTAATTCTGTTATTCGAAATATAAGCAGTTTTTTTAAAGGTTTGGTGTTTTGCTTCAAAACGCATTGTGTTTAGGGCGACTATCGGACCTACATTTTCCATTATTCTCGTGTAGTGTAATAAAAAATGAAATATAGGTTCCAAATGGGTTTCAGATAATTTTATGTACAAAGAATCATGTTGACAGATTAAAAATTTTAGATAAATATGAGCGCCGAAATAATGTTTTTTTCTAAAAACTAAAAATAATATTTCTCGTAAAAATATAAGCAAATCCCAATGTTTATTGTCAGGTGGAACTAAATTGCCAACTAAAAGAGGAAAGTATGTAATTATCACTTTCATTTCTGATGCGGATAGCTTTATTTTGTTTTTAAGAAGGCAATCAGTATTGAAAAGAGGTGGTTTTTTTTACGACAGGGCCAAAGTTAAAATATTCAACTCTAATGTTTTTAAAATTGAAATTAAGTCATAATGACAAATACCTTCCAACAAATCATGCATGCAATCGACACAAAAATGTTCAAACACGTGAATTTTCACGTAGTTCATTCCACACTGAATATTCTTTTATTCCAGTAAGCTTTGAATTACTTAAGTTGATATCTTCATGATAATTATCTTTATTTCTCAAACTTTCTGATTTTTCAAAAATTTAACATTTCATTTCATGTACTTATATCACATTTACAAAATCTGCAGTAATATGTAGAACTAAAACATTCAGTAAAACCTAATATTGAGGGAACTCCCAAATTGTCTCCTATAATTCCGCATGGAATGAATTTTACAATAGTGTAATTACTTTAATTGCAATTTATTTGAATACCTTCGTCTTGCAAAATACTCAGTTTTTCAATAAGTGGTTTACAAATTATAGCATTTCCGAATTTTTTCCTATCTTCTGTAAAAAATAGCATTGCTAAAAATATATTAGATAATTTAGAACTAATATATTCCGGGACAGCTAATATTTTAACATAAATTGCTCCAATTTTTTGAATACAAGAGTGTGATCCCAATGCATTTAGGCATTCAAAGTCGTCAAAATATATCAGTAATGGCAAAAATAATATATTTGTGTCATTATTTGGATTTATTTCAATCAATTTTTTTTCCAAAACGCAGTTTGTATTATATTATAAATAACCGAATCCAATTTGGCCACATCATTTATGTAGTTCAGAATATGTTTCAATATCGAAGTTTCAGAAAAGAGTATGGTGAAAAGCTGCTTAAGATTAATAAGTTGCAAACAGTAATCAAACTGAACATTAGTTATTTGATTTGATGAAGAATAAGTTTGAAAATGTTCAGACCAAGAACAATATTTTCAAATTCGACTAAAATATTCGAGGCTCTCAATTGTTGGAAAATTAAATATTCTGATTGTAAATGTGATGAAGCAACTAAAGATTTTAAAAGTGATTTTACTTTCCCTAGATGGTTACCATTTACCTCATTTAACAACTCTATAGCAGTATTTATATGTTTTTCATAAAAATAAAATAAGTTTTTATAAATTTCTTTAGCTGTTGATCTTGGAATTCTGTCATCGCTAAATGTTTTTATAATGACTTTAAGAAAATCCTTAGAAATATTGGATGTTTTCGATAAACTTGGTAGAGGGATTACATCACTCAGATCTGCATTATTGAAGGAATTGGTAAAAAGCTGGGAACTATTTTGGTCGATGCTATGGCTTAACAATGTATGGTCTCGTTTGATGTGATATAAATGTTTGTTAACATTTGAATAAACTCGCTGACAATCAAATTTCTCACAAGAAAAACGATCGATTTGTGAATGACTATTTCGTAAATGATCCCCATAAGTGTTCACAGGAAGTGCAAGGTAAATAAGTGAAATCACCATAAGTGTTCACAGGAAGTGCAAAGGAAACAAGTGAGATTCATATTGTAAGAAATATGTGAAATAGTAGCAACTCAGATTTTGCTATTAATTTTACTTTATTATTTTAATAATTAAGTATTGTGATTGATTTTTTAAAAAAAAAAAATTGCTACGCTCAAAATTTTTATTTTCACGTTTCATAACTAGTAGACGCGAAAAAAGCAATAAAAATTTTCAGTCCGTCTGTCCGCCGTATGCCGTACGCCGTACGCTAGATCGTTTGGAGGCTCGTAGCTGCCAAACGCTTTGAGATATTAAATTGAAATTTTTTTTAACGAATAGATGGGGTAGGCGCCTTGAAGTGACCAAAATCTTAGGGGTTGGGGTGTGAGGGGGAAGGAGGGGGAAGTGTTTTAGACCGAAAATTTTGGTTTCTAGATCTCAGTAACCCCTTATGTTAGGAAGCTGAAACTTGGAATTTCTATAGAACTCTCATAGTAGACCCATTTGCAGAAAAATTGTCAATATTGATCAAGGGGTGTGGGAGTGGGGGGAAATGTAATGCGTCCGAAACCCAAAAAAGGTGAGATAGACACATTCTAAAATCCATATCTCCTAAACCGTTAATGGCACACCATTCAAACTTAAAGCATATTTGTAGTTATACTAGGAGAACAGAATGAAGAAAAATTTTGGGTTGGGGAAGTTGTGTATGGGGGTGGGGGGTGAAAAACTTAAGATTACGATATCTCATGAACCAATTGCTCTAGAAAAATAAAATTTGGTTTGGGTGTAAAGGTTGACAAAAAAAGATTGATCAAAGTAAAATTTTTTAAGTGGGAGGTGGAGCATAGAAGTGGAGGGGATGAGAATTTTTCAAATCAAACACATTTCATATCTCAAGAACAGTTTAAAACAGATGCTTAGAATTTTTACCAGAAGTAGCGCTAATTAAACCCTAGTAGGGAAAAAAGTTTTGGGGTTGAGGGTGAAGAGGGGGAGGGTGGGGGAGGGTGAAAAGGAAAAAGTTCCGATGCTTATATCTTGAGAACCTGTAATGATATAAGCCTTAAACTTGGTATTTAGATAGAGCTATAGTAGCGGAATGTTGGAAAAATAAAATTTTTTTTAGGGGTAGTATGCTACGGGGGTAGGGGGTGTTTTTCCTAACTATTAAACGGTTTATGCTAGAAAGTTGAAACTCGGTATGTATATGTTAATCAACTAGAAAAGTAATTGTGATAAAAAAAATTTGAATATTCATCGGCGTTTAGAAAGGGGGGCAAAAAAAGTTATTTGTAAATATAATAGATATAAAATTCATATATTTTCACGATTTTCGTCATATCTACTAGGTCTTTCCAAATATTGAATTCATTTTTATTCTACGGATTCTTCGAATGAATACCTAGAAAGTGTTTTCAAGGTTTTTTGAAATTCGACCCCTAAGGGTAGTGTGGTACAAGTGGGAGGTGTTTTTCCTATATATGGGACGGCTTAAGCTACAATGTTGAAACTCGGTGTGTATATGTAAATCAACTAGAAAGGTAATTGTGATAAAAAAAAATTTGAATATTCATTGGTGTTTAGAAGGGGGGGGGGCAAAAAAAATATTTGTAAATATAATAAATATAAAATGCAAATATTTTCCCGATTTTCGTCATATCTACTAGGTCTTTCCAAATATTGAATTCATTTTTATTCTACGGATTCTTCGTATGACTACCTAGAAAGTGTTTTCAAGGTTTTTTGAATTTCGACCCCTAAGGGTAGTGTGGTACAAGTGGGGGTGTTTTTCCTATATATGGAACGGCTTAAGCTACAATGTTGAAACTCGGTGTGTATATCTAAATAAACTAAAAAAATAATTTTGAATAAAAAAAACGAATATCTATTGGCGTTCAGAAGGGGGGCAAAAAAAATTATCTGTCAAAATAGAATGCATATTTTCCCACGATTTTCGACATATCTACTACCTCGTCCCAAATAATGAATTTAATTTTATTCTATGTATTCTCCATATGAATACCAAGACAGTGTTTTCAAGATTTTCTGAAAATTGACCCCTAAGGGGGTGTAAAGTGATTGTGTACTTTTTCATAAACTATTCCATATCTCTCAGATCCAATCAGATTTTATCTTCCATGATCTTGTTCTTTTTGATAGGTTTTCAGTCACATAGTAGCCTACACCGCATTTCAGAATTGAACGCGTTCCTTACTTCTGCCGGAAAAATAATAAAGTTACGCCCAGATTGTTGGCAGATTTTTTATTAACTTATTGAAAACTAACCTTAGTGATGACTTATTGACATCGTATTTAGTTGATACTCCAAAAATAAATTTTTGTAAAAAGCTCCAAATGACAATACTCTCGTCGGGATATTTGATATTCAACGCCAAGTACATAAAAAAGCAGCTTTCTACAGCTTTCAATGGATCCTCAAAATGGTATTTCTTATCAACTAACGTTACATACGCTTTCATGTTCTTAAAACTACCAACAAATACAACCCGCTGCTATGAACCACTTTCAGTTTTTGCGATGTGTTGTTCGTACTCCTCTGCTTGTTGCAATGTCTGGAATAGTAATTATAAAATTCGTAGTCAAATAAATTATACAGAAATTATATCACAACAACTGTATAAAACATACCTCGAAATGAACTAAGAATTTTTCCTGGACTTCAATTTTGGAAGCTTTATACGACTCCTTATGTTGGCTATGTTTTGTTTGCGTAGAGTGAAAGAAGTACGGAAGCAGCAAAAAAGCTATCGCTTTTTGAACATCTGTAATATAAAGACATCAATTTAAATAACGATTAATGGCGTAGTAGTATAACGCACAATCATTGTGATTCTCGCATGTGGTAAGCCACTTTCTGACTGCAGCATCGTTTAACGCTGAGCCATTTTTTACTACATTTTTGTAAATTGTGTCCCACGTCTCGAGGCCTTTCACATTTCGATGTAGCAATTTTGGGTCCGCATGCATCTGAAATTGATTTGAAAATAATTTATGCTTTTGCCGTGAAAACCAATCTCATACTAAATCTAAAACAGCTGAATCATTTCCAACAAAAACTGGAAACAAACTAATGTAGTCCACAGTCGCAAATTTATTGTTTTGTAAAATTGCCCATCTATGAGAAAAACAATTTTTCCATTTATCAATAAACGTTGGGTCCGTGGTGTGGGTCTTAACAAACTCAAAATCTTTTATAGAGTCACAATCTGCAAATTATTTAACATGCAAATAAAATATAAAATAGATTAATAATACTGAAATAAAAGCTGCAAATTTGGCATATGATTTCGGATACGTAGTATATAAAATCTTGTCTATTAAATCTGTTGTAAGAAAAGTTTACGTATTGGTAAAATGTATGTAGGGTAAAGTAGCCTAATTCCGGCCACCCCCAGTTACCGGCCACACTCTCAAAAAATGCACACGTTTGGTTATATCTGAAACATTAGAAATTGAACTTGTTTTTGTTTGATTACTGCGAAACCTTTCGTACATAACACATAAAGGTTTCAAACATGTGTTTAAGTTATTTGCAAAAATTTTCAAGTTCAGTAGTCAGTGGATTGATTTGACACTTTCATGCTTGAAATTCTTGGATTTTCTTAACAAGACGAGGCGCAGGAAATAGGTAATTATTAATTTATGTTGAGGACTTCAGGATTTGTATTATGTTTTTCTAGCAGATGACAATTAGTATTCTAGTTATTAACTAAAATTTACGCTTTTTTTATTTATTTAAAAAGATTTTGGCTGGCCGGTATTTAGATTATAGTTTTCAGTTAAATTTAAGGGCTTATGCGGGTCTAGAAGGCCAAAAAGAAGCATGTTTTCTTGAATTTTTTTAAAAGATACTACAAGAATTGTACAATTTTAATTTATTGCATATAAAAGTACTATAGTTAAACAACATTCTGTGAAAATTTCAAACGAAAATATCAACAAATCTGCCATTGAGAGTCTCGTGAAGTTGACCATGCCAAAAAAAGTGCCCTCCCGGTAGTCACCGTAAATCGAGTAACTTTTATCAGAAATCAAAGAACAAAAATTTTCCTGTTAGTATGTGAATATGAACGAAAAATGTCACATTTTCCATAAATTTTGGCCATATTTGTCTTATAAAATGAGTTGTTATTGAAGGTAAAAAAATCCTTCGTTCAAGCACAAGCCAATCATGTCTAAAAGCAGTGTGCAAAATTTCATGCCGATCGGTATATTAGATTCCGAGAAATTTTGACTACCGGCGTCAAAAAAGTGGGTTTGAGAAAAACGCGTTTAAAGTTTTGAAGAGAAATAAAACAGAGTAAATGGAATACATGAATTCATCGATTTCAAGCCCATAAAGCGAAGGTTCTGCTGGAGCTGCAAGAACCAATTCATCCTTTTGTTCTTGTCTGAGTCAAATTCTGGAATCTCGGGTCTGAGCTTCCGCTTCCTGAAATGCTCGGTGGCCGGGTTCGGGTTGCCGGTAAAGACATGTTTAATAGGTACAAGGTGCTTTAAATCTCTCTCACTCCTACAGTTTTGCTCCGATCGACTTGAAATTTTGAGACAATATTCCTGACATGATGTACTATTTTACACAATTTTTTAAAAAAAATTATTTTTTTGAAGTGTCAAGACCCGCATGATGTACTATTTTACAAAATTTTTTCAAAAAAATTATTTTTTTGAAGTGTCAAGACCCGCATAAGCCCTTAATTACCGGTCGACCGTGGCCGGAAATAGAAGCTCTGATTTTAATACCGGCCAATTAATATAATAGGTAACTACCTCCATCCTGAATAGCTTAGGATAGCGTTCTTTAATTAATTTTTATTATCTAGCTTTAAAATGTCACACTTCGAATAGAGGTTATACAGAGCAAGCACTACAGAATGCAATTCGGACAAGTAAAGAAAAACATTGTCGATAAGGAAAATCAGCAAAATGTACAGAATCCCTAGATCTACGCTTCAGGATAAAATAACAAGTAAGTTTCCAGAGGGTGCTGCAAAATGTGGACCTCCAACTATTCTAACAAAAGCAGAGCAGGGTAGAATTGTTGGTTGGTGTATCAAAATGAGTAAATGCGGCTTTCAAATTAGTTCCAATAACTTAATTGATACTGTCCAACAAATAATTAATGATGACCAAAGAAAAAAGCGTTTCAAAGAGGATCGACCAGGAAAAACATGGCTGAACTTGTTTTTGAATAAACACCCTGACATAACAATGAATCCGGATTCAATCCTCTAAAATCGCATGTAAACGCAGATCGAATCGAAACGAGATCGAATCGAAACCGGTTATGTCGTACATTTAAATACCATTTCATGTTTTGATCTTTCGATCTTTGGATTCTCCATGTAAACACGGTAAGAGCTGTTATCGCAAAAGAATACATAAAAAAGTGGTTCGACGAATTAGACACTTTTATAAAACATAAGTTATAAATGGAGATGAAACCAGTTTCTTATTGTGTCCAAAAACAGGAAGAGTACTTTTGCTCCGAAAGGTAGCAGAGACGTGTATGTATTATAAAAAAGGAAACGAAAAAGAAGCTCTTGCCATTCTTCTGGCTTTTTCGGCAAGTGGCAAAACATTACCACCAATGGTAGTGTTTGAATTTTTACGTCCTAAACAGGAATTAGTAATAATAATCAATGGCGCAACAGCCCAAATCCGGCCTAGGCCTTGAAGTAATGCTAGAGTTACTTCATTACTAGAGCAACGTAACACTAGGAGAAGTAGTCAAGCTACACGCTCGTCCGTGATTATTACTCCGATTTTTACTCAGGTACTCATTTACAGCTGAATTAACTGGTAGTCCGGTAGAGCAAGTCTTCTAAGCCACTCTAAGCCACTAAGCCACTTTAAGCCATTAAGCCACGCAGACAACAGGAATCAATATAGTGTTCTAAGTAATTGGTTTATATGACGTTCCGAAACTGGTTGGATGAAGAGTGACATATTTTATGTATGTATATATATATCAAATGGAGTGGAACCTTAACACGATTCTGTCCGTCAACATTATCAATTGAAACTGTTTTTCTGTTTCTCCAAGCCTTTCAAAGCATCTTTTCTATCCAAAACTCATGTTGAGAAAATATAGGAAGCCCAAAGTAAGGGCCCCGAGTGCAATTATCTCCAATGAACGACGAAAAATACATGAGCTTCAAAAACAAGAAAAGCAAGTCAAATTTAAAGGAGTTAGGCAAAGAAAAGATGAAGACGTTTAAAAAGGAAACTACTATTAAGACAACAGAAAAATATAAAAAATAAACCTCCAAAAATCTCGTCCTTAAAACTAAATCAGAAATATGATTTTTGTTAAGAGGAGGTTGTATGTAAGTGTCGTAGAGGATGACTCCTTGAAAATTGTTGGTTGCGGTAAATTCAGAAGATGGTAGGTATTACCTAAATTGCACAACTTTTGATTCATATTCATATTCACAAGCCGTTGAAAATTACTTTGGCTGTAACAATTGTCAGAATCAAAGTGGCCGGAGATTGAATAATTTTTGGCCGGTATTAGAATTTTGGTGGCCGGTAATTGAATTTCTTGCCATTTTTTGGAAAACTTTAAAAAGTTAATAGAAATAATATTACTTTGATATTTCTATTATACTACATAAACGAAAAAAGGGGGCATATTCTTAAATCAATTATCGGTTTTTTGATACTAATATTATACAACTTACTACGGAATTTTTAAGTGAAAAAAAAAGTGGCCGGTAATTAGGTATTTTACCCTATGTATATCAAAATAAATACCCAGACTTCTTACTCAAAATTAAGCTTTTTCTCCAAAAAATATTTTTTGATCGACTTAGATATCTTAAGTTGCTCATGATTTTGCAACTCTTTTTTGATTTGATATTTTCCGTAAATGATTTGAAAGTCAAGGTCTTGTAACTTAATAAGTTTCTAAAGAAATGCATCAAAAAGAATAGAAAACAGTGTCAAAAGATCTTAATGTAAAAAATAAAACCGTTGATTTACTTCTGCTGTAAGGTTACTGTTAACAAATGTATGCAACGAATTTTTGACGAAATCTTCCTCTGCATGACAGGAAAGACTGCGAAATGGCGCGGAAAATGGTTGTTCTTGCGAAAGACTTTCCATTTTATGCAATACAGGCAGATCAGGACTTTCAGTATCAATCGAATTATTTAAAATTAAGTTCGTTTCCTCAACTGTTGCATTTTCCAAAAGACAGAAGTCTAGATTTTCAACATCAATAGTCATGGGCGCCCACAGGGAGGGGGGCACGAAGGGGCACTTGCCCCCCTCCTAAACTCACAGGGAGGGCAAAAAGGGGCACTTGCCCCACCCCCCCTGAATTTGACCGTCGCTAAAACTTGAGAAAAATCATACTTTTGTATACCAAGCTAACATATTATGTTGCATCTACTTTTACTATTCATTCACTGTACAGTTATTGTACACATCTTTCATGCCTCGACTTTATTTCTCAGTAATGACACTAAAATGAATATCAAATCGAGCTATAGACTTAGATAATTTGCCCTTTTCCGGAATTGACCAAGGCCGCGTACTGGAGAAGAATCAGTTAAGGCACCACAACACAGCAGACCGCAGTTTATTTCCAAATCGAACGACCAAGCGTGTGTTTTACAAAATTTATCGTTACTTTTTTATAACGTTTTTGTACTAAATGAAAAAAAGAATTGAAACTCAATTTTTTGTTTCTATCTAATTTTACTTTATTAGTAATAATACAGTATTGTTATTGATTTTCAAAAAAAAAAAATTTTGCCCTCAAAATTTTTTTGTCCACGTTTCATGACTAGTAGACACGAAAAAAGCAATAAAAATTTTCAGTCCGTCTGTCCGCCGTACGCCGTACACCGTACGTCGACCGCCAAAATCCTTTGAAGGCTCGTAGCTCTCAAGCCAGTAGAGCTATTAAATTAAAATTTTTTCTAGGAAAAGACTGAATAGACCCTTTGAATTGACATTATTTTAAGGGGTGGGATGTGAGGGGGAAGGTGGGGGAAGCGTTTTAAAACCGCTTGTGTTAGGAAGCTGAAACTTGGAATTTCTATAAAGCGTTGATAGTGGATCCATTTGCAAAAAAAATTGATGATATGGGTGAAGGGGTGTGGGAGTGGAGGGGGGAGCAATGCGTCCGAAACGCAAAAAAGTCGAGATCGACACATTCTAAAATCCATATCTCCTAAACCGTTAATAGCAAGCAATTAAAACTTAACAAATATCTGTAGTTATACTAGGAAAGTAGAATGAAACAAAATTTTTGGGTAGGAGTAGTGACGTACGGGGGTGGGGGTTGAAATACTTAACATTACGATATCTCCCAAACCAGAAAAAAAAAATTCGGTTTGGATATAAAGCTTGATAAATTAAGATTGCTCGAAGTAAAATCTTTGAAGGGGGCGGTTGAGTACGTAAGTGGAGGGGATAAGAATTTTTCAAAAATAACACGTTTCATATCTCAATAACAGTGTAAGATGGATGCTTCAACTTTTTACCAGAAGTAGGCCTAATAGAACCCTAGTAGGGAAAAAAAGTTTGGGGGTGTGGGTGTAGAGGGTGAGGGTGGGGATGGGTGAGAAAGAAAAAGTTCCGATGCTTATATCTTAAGAATCTACGATGATAGGAAGCTGAAACTTTGTATTTCGATAGAGCTATAGTAGTGGCATGGTGGAAAAATAAATTTTTTTTTTAGGGGTAGTATGGTACGGTGGTGGGGGTGTTTTTCCTAACCTTAGAACGGCTTATGCCAAGAAGTTGAAACTTGGTACGTATATGTAAATTAACTAGAAAAGTAATTTCGATAAGAAAAAATTCGAATATTCATTGGCGTTCAGAAGGGAGGGGCAAAAAAATATCAGTTAATATAAAATGCATATATTTTCACGATTTTCGTCATGTCTACTAGGTCTTTCGAAATATTGAATTCATTTTTATTCTACGGATTCTTGATATGAATACCTAGAATGTGTTTTCAAGATTTTTTGAAATTCGATCCCTAAGAGGGTGTAAGCTGGTTGTATACTTTTTCATGAATTCCACCATGTTTTTTTAGGTCTGATCAGACATCGAATATCTTTTCACTTCCACGTGCTTGTTTAATAATCACCTATTTTTAATTTTTGTTTTTTTCAACCTCTAGACCGCATTCCGGAATATGACCCAATTATTTAATTCATATGTTACACCCTTTTCTAACCGCTTCCCGAACTTTTTGTTAGGTTTTCAGTCACATAGTAACATACACCGCATCCCCGAATTGAACGCGTTCTGAACTTCTGCCGGAAAAATAATAAAGTTGCGCCCAGACTGTTGGCAGATTTTTTTGTTAGTTTTTGCGAAAATGGTGTACGAGTCCTCTTTGAAAATTCATATCTCTGGTAATTTCTATCCTGGAATAATAAAATAGGGCTTATTTTAAAGAATGAGGTTGTCGCAAAATTATCCTAGACATTTTTTTTTTTCAATGATAACGATTTTATCATATATCCTAAATACCTATCTCACAATATGTTCTTTTAATATTTTTTTATATTTTATGGGTTCTGTTTTTCAAAACATACCAATAAATTAACTTGGAATCTCAATGGTTAAAAAAATCGAAGAGCATTATAGTAATTCTCAATTAATTTTATAGAAAAAGGGTAATTTAATCAAGAATCGCCAATAGTGTGACCTTATCATTACCGATTCTTTTGAAATTTTGTGTACTCGAAGAATTAGTGAAAAAAATATGACTTCAATTTTTTGTTTCTATCTCCTTATTTTTTGTTAGTTACAGTATGTTAAAAATTTCCCAAAACGATATCTGAATCCTCTTTGAAAATTCATATTTCTGGTAATTGAATAATAAACTAGAGCCTATTTTAAAGATTGTTATTGTTTTTGTTAGCTAAAAAATGTGATAAAAACAAATCATTGAATATCAATTATTTTATTCGCTTATTCTTCATGTACAAACATTTTCAAAAGAATCAGAAATGATAAGGTCACAGCTCACAACTCGGTTCTTGATGGAATGACCCATAATAAGATGAAAACAATATGATCCCTTTTTCTGGTGACCCTTTTTTTTGCTAAGTGCTGTCTATGTTGCTAAATCCACAAGAACTTTATCAAACGAAATAGCCGAATTAAAAAAAAAATCTGACACCCCAACAGTGAGGTTTGGATCTGCCATAACAGTTTACTTTATTATTTTAACAATAAAGTAATGTTTTCGATTTAAAAATCTGCCAATATTCTGTGCGAAACTTTATTATTTTTCGGGTCAAAGTTCGAGAGCGATCAAAATCGGAAAATTAGTTTTGTTCTAAAAATAAAAATAGTTAAAATAGAAACAACCAATTTCATATCTCATCAGAACTAAAGGATGGCAAAAATTGTGAAACCCTAGGAAGTTGAATATCGAAAAATTGTGAAATGAGTTTGTACGCGATTATATAAAAAGTCTGTGGAAGTTAAATGTGATCAAATATTTCATCAATCCTAAGAAGTTGAAGTCGATGCTTGAAAAAGCATACATTAAATTGACTTTTTGGCGCTTATATGGGAAACCATAGAAATTAAAAAGGAACTCGATATATCATCAGATTTAAGCAATATGTAAGAATCTGTGAAAACATATGCAACCTTCTTACCCCCACTTGGGGGTGGAATATCAAAAAATCCTAAAAACAGTTAATAGGTAAATATAAAGACAGCACGAGAAAGTAAAAACCAATTCAATTTCTTACCACTTCTAAAAGAAATTACGGAATTCGTGAAAACATGTTCAAACCTTTTATACCCTCTTAGGGTTAAAAAAGGCAAAAACTTAAAAACTATGATAGTTTTAGGCGATTATTACGCAAGCCCATGAAAGTGAAGATATATTCGATATCATATCAGTCAGGGTTGGGGGATATGGCAGAATTCATGAAAAAGTATACCTTCTTGCACCCCCCTTGGAGGTAGAATTTAAGAAAATCATGAAAACACTCTCTACATATTTACGAGCATGTATATGGAAAAGCCGTAGAATAAAAATGAATTCAATATCTGGGAGAACCTAATAGATATGACGAAAATCCTGAAAATATGTGCATTTCATTTTCCCTGATAATATTTTTCGAACTCCTTCCAAACATAAATGGATATTTAAAAATTTTTTTTATCTAAGCTATCTACTTTTCTAGTTGATTTACATATTCATACCGGGTTTCAACTTTGTAGCAGAAGCCGTTCTATATAGCCAGGAAAAACACCTCCAGAGGTGGGGGTGAACAATTTTTGATTACAATATCTCACGAACCAATTGCAATTTTAAATATTTTATATAATTTGACAAATAAAGTAAATTTTTTTTAAGGAGGTGATGAAGCATGGAAGTGGAAGAGATAATTTATTTTGGAAATACTGAAACTACGAGTATAGGGCGAGAAATATCAGCAATCTTTGAAAACATTGCCACATTGTCGAAATATTGCCGCCATCCATTAATCGCTCCACTAATTTTGGCAATAGTCGTTGGACAATTAATTGTTTGAAAAATTGCTCGTGTACAAGCACCTTTACGACTATGGGATTTGAGCCATTTAAGCGTTCCAAAGTTAACGGCAACTATTCTTGAACGCATGTTTTAAGGCCTTTGTATAAACCTGAAGGAGTAGAACGATTGTGCCCGTTAACGAACTTACGTTAAAATTTATTTTATAAACTTTTTGCCTTGCCCTCCCCCTGGAAGAATTTCTATGGGCGCCATTGTCAATAGTACCACTGTGTTTCACATTTTCAATTTCTTCTACTAATAAAATAAGGCATAACAATATATTATTAAAAACACGAAAACACATGCAAGAAAGTTGAGAAAGTCACGCCTCTACTGTCTAGATCCAAATAAAAATAAAACTGAAACAAATGAAAGTAGGTAAGGCAGCGCTTGGGCCAGACAGTTTTGCCTCAAGTGCTGCCAGAGTCAATGACCTAAAAGGGGCGGGGCCAATGACCTTGGGCGGGGGCTTGTAAGGACGGAAATCTTAGGGTAAATTTCCGCTTACAACAACGACCATGTTAAGAAACCGAAAATACCGAAAAGCATGGTATAATATGAACTTCATGTATTTTTTTACATATGCGATATAATTCGCAGCCAGTGCATGTTCTGGTCCGTATATAGCCCAAAACGATCGACCAGAAGGCAAGCAGTCGGCAACGCTCAGTAGCTGGACGCGGAGTAACCTACACTTCTCCCAAGGCAATCTGACGTTGTATTCGAGGAATTCGGATCGTGTTACGGGTCTGTGGCTCTTGTGAGTTCGCCAAAACACTATCTCGAAGTAAATCGAAAGACGGAAGCAGCGGCTATTTACTGTCCATGCTAACTCCAATTTAAGGTCTGTGGCTCTTGTGAGTTCGCTTAAACTTGGAAACAGCCAAGCAGTCTACGTGGTTCCCACGGAAGCCAATGCTAGGACCACCCGAGACGAAGACGAGGACCGCGGAGCAGAGGACGAAGAGCTAAGACGTGCAACCAGGCGATAGGGAGAACCAGACGACGCAACAAGACCAGAGGTGACAACGACGAAGAAGACGCAACGCACAGAGCAACACAGAGCAACGCAGCACAACGCGACACACCGAGCAACGACACAGAGAGCAACGACACGCACGGAGCGACGACACGCAGAACAACGCAGAACGGCACAACAGAAGCAACACACAGAGCAAAGCGCGCACAGAGCCGCGCAACATCCAGAGCAACGCAACGCACAGAGCTACGACACACCTCGTAACGCAACGCAACGCAGAGCTACGACACACCGAGCGACACCTTGCACAGAGCAACGCAACGCCCCGAACGACGCAACAGAGCGAAGCAACCCTGGTACAGAGCAACGCAGCACCCAGAGCAACGCAACGCAACGAGACACCAAGTATCGCAAAGCGCAGAGTAACACAACGAATAAAGCAACGCGCGCACAAAGCAACGCAACGCACAGAGCAACGATACCCAGAGCGATGCTACGCACAGAGCAACGCAACAAATAGAGCAACGCACCGAGCAACGAACACGCTGAACAACGCAAGGCACCCGAGAAGTACCGAGCCGAGCAGCAACGAGAGGATAACGAAGTCAGAGACGTTATAGGACCGATGAAACCGAAGCGTATTAGACAAATAATACATAATACTTATTTGAATTTACCGAATTACATAATGAATTATAACCTTTAATATAATAAAATAGTTGAAGTCAAAACAAGAAATGTTTGTAGCGAACCCTGGCGCCCGATGAGCCTACCCCAGCAATTCGAGTCGTTATAATGGCGCCCGAACAGGGACTTCACAAATAAAAGGAAACCAAGGAAAACTGGCAGTGAACAATCAGTAGGATGGACAAGGACTTCATCAAACAACAAACTAGGAAAACTAGCAGTACAGTGAACAGTGAAAACACAGTGAACTAACTATTAAATTATCCGCCAACGGAAAACAGTGGAATTACAAATAAAGACAAAGTAAACAGGCGGTGAACACTCAGTGAAAGGACAGTGAAACAATCAAAGACAAGAAACAATCAGTGAACGGTACAAGTGAACTATCAGTAAACCAATAGCCCAATAGTGAAGTAACGGAAGACACAAACATGGTGAGGACCAACTGGATTTATGGGCTGCGGAAAGAAGATCTTCTCAGCTGTATGGCGGAGTTCGGCATGGATGGTACCGGAACCGTAGAGGAACTACGGAAACGCTTCGCCTTGTGGATCAAGGACAAGGGAGGCATCGTACACGAGCAAAGACTTAAGGAACTTGAATTACAGCATGACAAGGATGGGCCATCAAAACTACCAGGTATACCCGAGGAAGGGAATCAGGACGAAGAGACCACGGAGGGAGAGACACAGATAAAACAGCAGGAGGTAGAGGGAACCACTACAGCCGCCTCTGACGCAAACCGGAGTGCGTCCCGGACGTATGCTACCATCGCCGACCAGATCCAAAAGTGGTCACTCAAGTATGACGGTGGAAAAGAGCCACTGAACTTCCTCGAACGAGCCGAGGAATTAGCCGAGGTTTATGACATCCCGAAGGACTACTTACCGAGGACGATGCCGGAACTACTCCGGGACAAGGCACTAACTTGGTTCCGAAACAACCACCGGGCATGGAAACGTTGGACTGAGTTCAAAGAGGATTTTCTTAAATTCTTCCTTCCAGGCCGGTATCTGGAAAACTTGGACGACAAGATCCGGCAGAAACAACAACAGCCGGGGGAATTATTCAAAGACTATGTCTTGGAGCTGCAAAATCTCATGCGCCTAGCGGGTTACTCCGGAAAAGAGAAACTGGAGAGAATTTTCCGAAATTGCCAAACCAAATATCAACTGTATATTCGGCGGAAAGATTTCGATACCTTGGAGGAGCTGTTTGCGCTTGCAGACGACTTTGAAAGCATCCAGGGAGGAAAAGAGCCCCAGCCCCGAAACAGGAAAGAGCGCCGATGCGCTGTAGCCCAAGCCATGGAAACACCAATCAACACCAGAACCGCGTGTCATCGTTGTAGCCAAGATGGTCACCTGGCGCGTCAGTGCCAGAACCCCCGTGTATATTACTGTTGGGATTGTGGTCGTCGGAACACCAGGACGATTGACTGCTGCAGACGCCGATCGGGAAACGAACCAGGAGCCGGCCAGTCGCGGGGAACGCCGGTGCCTCGGCCAGACGATCCTCGCAACGCATAAGCCTCCTCTACCAAGAGGACAACCACCTTTTTGCCACCATTAACCTCGGCAAAGAGGTGATAAAAGCCACCATAGACACCGGTGCAACAAGAAGTTTCATGAGCGAAGCAGTCGCACTCAAGTTCCGGGCCGCCGGACGAATCATCCACCAAGAAGTAACCGTCAAGATGGCCGACGGCGCCACACGCGAAGTGTCAAAAGCTCTGTTCACGACCATCCAGTTAGGCCAGAGTACGTGCGAAATTCCCTTGCTGATTCTTCCAGGAATCATCGAAGATATAATACTCGGAATGGATTTCCTACATCACATCGGGACAACACTCAGTTGTGGGGGCCAAACCGTCACGCTACGAAGCAGAGACGTCGCCCCAAAACAGAGCAACATTAGCACGTGCACCGTGATACAGGATGAAATGACAGAGCGGCTGGATAGCATCAACGCATTCTTGAGCCAGGAATTGGACGCCTTCGAGCAACTTAGCGGAGTCTCGAACATCACCAAGCACAAGATCATCATGCAGGATGACCGACCGTTCAAACACCGGTACACTACGAGCAACCCCGTCACTCAGGCCCTCATAAACACCGAAGTGGATGAGCTACTCAACAAAGGATGCATCGAACCATCGCATAGCCCCTATAGCTCCTCAGTGATCTTAGTTCAGAAGAAAAACGGTAGCTGGCGACTCTGCCTGAACTTTCGACAACTCAACGCTCGCTCAACACCAGACGCATATCCAATACCACGAATACAATACATCTTGGATCGTCTACGGAACGCTAAATTCATCAGTAGCTTGGATCTGAAAAACGGATATTGGCAAATCCCCATGGACGAGGATAGTAAACAATACACAGCGTTCACCGTACCTGGCCGCGGACTATTTCAGTGGCGAGTCATGCCTTTCGGGTTACACTCAGCGCCAGCTACATTCCAGAGGGCTTTGGATCAAGTAATCGGACCCGAGATGGAACCATATGCTTTCGCATATCTAGACGACATCATCGTCACGGGGGCTTCGTTCGAAGAACACATGAAGAACTTACGCGAGGTATTCCGGCGACTGAGAGCGGCCAACCTGAAGATAAACGTCGAAAAATGTAGATTTTTCAAGAAGGAGACGAAATACCTGGGACACATCGTGAGCGAACAAGGAATCCACACCGACCCAGATAAGATAGCCGCAATCAAAGCGCTACAACCCCCGACGAACCTTCGAGAATTACGTAGCAGCCTTGGGGTAGCATCCTGGTACCGCCGCTTCGTGCCCGACTTCGCTACTTTAGTACACCCACTCACCACCCTCCTAAAAAAGGGAAAACATTGGAAGTGGCAAGCCGAACAACAGGACGCGTTCGACACGCTGAAACAAAAGCTCTGCGAGGCCCCAGTATTAGCGTGCCCAGATTTCAATCGGAAGTTCACACTGCAAACGGATGCTAGCGATTATGGATTTGGAGGGGTGCTAACCCAGGAGATCGATGGTAAGGAACACGTGATAGCCTACGCCAGCCGCCATTTGAACCCGGCCGAACGAAACTACTCGCCGACGGAAAAGGAGTGCTTAGCCATCGTCTGGGGAGTTCGTAAGATGCGACCATACTTGGAAGGATACCAGTTCACCGTCATCACGGACCACATGGCATTAAAATGGCTAAACTCTATCGAGAGCCCCTCAGGACGAATTGCGAGATGGGCATTGGAACTCCAACAATATACCTTCGATGTCCAATATCGCCGTGGAAAGCTAAACGTGGTCGCTGATGCGCTCTCACGACAACCGTCCGACACACTCTACAAAATTACTAGCGAAGCACCCAACGAACGAAATTGTAACTGGCTAAAGAAAAGGATATCGGAAATCAAGAACAATCCAGACAAATACCCCGACTACGTCATCGAGGACGGAAAGGTATACCGGCACATCCCACATCAGTCAAACGACGAGGACTGCGCACCCTGGAAGCTCTGCGTCCCCACACCATTGCGAAACCGAATACTGGAGGAAAATCATGATAGTCCCTGCGCTGGTCATCTCGGCATCCGGAAAACCATCGGCCGCATCGCGAACCATTATTACTGGCCAGGAATGTTCAGAGAAGTCAGCCAGTATGTTCGATCGTGCGAGTCTTGTCAAAGATATAAGCAGAGCCAGCAGAAAGTAGCGGGAAAAATGCTCACTCAGATCGCGGAAGAGCCGTGGACAATCCTATGCACTGACTTCGTGGGACCGCTACCGCGTTCGAAGCATGGTCACACCATGCTTCTGGTATTCTTCGATAAATTTTCAAAATGGACAGAATTAATTCCCCTACGAAAAGCGACAAGCGAGGGAGTAATAAAGGCTTTCCGAGAACACATCTTGGCCAAATTCGGGGTCCCGAAAGTTCTGGTCTCCGACAATGGAACCCAGTTCACCAGCAGAATATTCCAGCGGTTCATGCAAGATATGGGGGTCAGACACCAGTTCACAGCCCCATATACCCCACAAGAGAATCCCACGGAACGAGCCAACCGGACCATAAAGACGATCATAGCACAGCTGACCGGCGAGAAGCATAACTCTTGGGATGATCTGCTCCCAGAAATCTCCTTGGCCATAAACTCCGCCATTTCCGAAACCACCGGGTACAGCCCAGCATTCCTGACGCAAGCACGAGAGCTCCGGTTACCTCGAACCGTATACGACGAACAGACCTTTGGGACCGGCAACGGCAACGGCAAAGTCGAAAGGGCCTCAAGGTTACAGGAGGTTTTCCAAATCGTACGCCGAAACCAAGAACGAGCAGCCCAGGACCAAGGACGACACTATAACCTAAGAAGACGTCAGTGGACCCCCGCGATAGGACAACAAGTTCTCATAAAGCAGCACCTGCTCTCGAAAGCTATCGAGGGTTTCACCGCAAAACTGGCCCCGAAGTTCGACGGCCCGTACAAGGTTATAAATTTCATCTCACCCGTGATTGTGCAGGTCCAGAAAGAAGACGACACTAGCACCCGGACTGCCCACATTAGCGAGTTGAAGGCGTACCACACCACGGACGAGACCGCAAGCATACCGGAAGCGCCGGGCCCTTCTACTTCCAAGTAGGAGGGGAGTGTAAGGACGGAAATCTTAGGGTAAATTTCCGCTTACAACAACGACCATGTTAAGAAACCGAAAATACCGAAAAGCATGGTATAATATGAACTTCATGTATTTTTTTACATATGCGATATAATTCGCAGCCAGTGCATGTTCTGGTCCGTATATAGCCCAAAACGATCGACCAGAAGGCAAGCAGTCGGCAACGCTCAGTAGCTGGAGATAAGACGTGCAACCGGGCGATAGGGAGAACCAGACGACGCAACAAGACCAGAGGTGACAACGACGAAGAAGACGCAACGCACAGAGCAACACAGAGCAACGCAGCACAACGCGACACACCGAGCAACGACACAGAGAGCAACGACACGCACGGAGCGACGACACGCAGAACAACGCAGAACGGCACAACAGAAGCAACACACAGAGCAAAGCGCGCACAGAGCCGCGCAACATCCAGAGCAACGCAACGCACAGAGCTACGACACACCTCGTAACGCAACGCAACGCAGAGCTACGACACACCGAGCGACACCTTGCACAGAGCAACGCAACGCCCCGAACGACGCAACAGAGCGAAGCAACCCTGGTACAGAGCAACGCAGCACCCAGAGCAACGCAACGCAACGAGACACCAAGTATCGCAAAGCGCAGAGTAACACAACGAATAAAGCAACGCACCGAGCAACGCGCGCACAAAGCAACGCAACGCACAGAGCAACGATACCCAGAGCGATGCTACGCACAGAGCAACGCAACAAATAGAGCAACGCAACAAATAGAGCAACGCACCGAGCAACGAACACGCTGAACAACGCAAGGCACCCGAGAAGTACCGAGCCGAGCAGCAACGAGAGGATAACGAAGTCAGAGACGTTATAGGACCGAGGAAACCGAAGCGTATTAGACAAATAATACATAATACTTATTTGAATTTACCGAATTACATAATGAATTATAACCTTTAATATAATAAAATAGTTGAAGTCAAAACAAGAAATGTTTGTAACGAACCCTGGCGCCCGATGAGCCTACCCCAGCAATTCGAGTCGTTATAATGGCGCCCGAACAGGGACTTCACAAATAAAAGGAAACCAAGGAAAACTGGCAGTGAACAATCAGTAGGATGGACAAGGACTTCATCAAACAACAAACTAGGAAAACTAGCAGTACAGTGAACAGTGAAAACACAGTGAACTAACTATTAAATTATCCGCCAACGGAAAACAGTGGAATTACAAATAAAGACAAAGTAAACAGGCGGTGAACACTCAGTGAAAGGACAGTGAAACAATCAAAGACAAGAAACAATCAGTGAACGGTACAAGTGAACTATCAGTAAACCAATAGCCCAATAGTGAAGTAACGGAAGACACAAACATGGTGAGGACCAACTGGATTTATGGGCTGCGGAAAGAAGATCTTCTCAGCTGTATGGCGGAGTTCGGCATGGATGGTACCGGAACCGTAGAGGAACTACGGAAACGCTTCGCCTTGTGGATCAAGGACAAGGGAGGCATCGTACACGAGCAAAGACTTAAGGAACTTGAATTACAGCATGACAAGGATGGGCCATCAAAACTACCAGGTATACCCGAGGAAGGGAATCAGGACGAAGAGACCACGGAGGGAGAGACACAGATAAAACAGCAGGAGGTAGAGGGAACCACTACAGCCGCCTCTGACGCAAACCGGAGTGCGTCCCGGACGTATGCTACCATCGCCGACCAGATCCAAAAGTGGTCACTCAAGTATGACGGTGGAAAAGAGCCACTGAACTTCCTCGAACGAGCCGAGGAATTAGCCGAGGTTTATGACATCCCGAAGGACTACTTACCGAGGACGATGCCGGAACTACTCCGGGACAAGGCACTAACTTGGTTCCGAAACAACCACCGGGCATGGAAACGTTGGACTGAGTTCAAAGAGGATTTTCTTAAATTCTTCCTTCCAGGCCGGTATCTGGAAAACTTGGACGACAAGATCCGGCAGAAACAACAGCAGCCGGGGGAATTATTCAAAGACTATGTCTTGGAGCTGCAAAATCTCATGCGCCTAGCGGGTTACTCCGGAAAAGAGAAACTGGAGAGAATTTTCCGAAATTGCCAAACCAAATATCAACTGTATATTCGGCGGAAAGATTTCGATACCTTGGAGGAGCTGATTGCGCTTGCAGACGACTTTGAAAGCATCCAGGGAGGAAAAGAGCCCCAGCCCCGAAACAGGGAAGAGCGCCGATGCGCTGTAGCCCAAGCCATGGAAACACTAATCAACACCAGAACCGCGTGTCATCGTTGTAGCCAAGATGGTCACCTGGCGCGTCAGTGCCAGAACCCCCGTGTATATTACTGTTGGGATTGTGGTCGTCGGAACACCAGGACGATTGACTGCTGCAGACGCCGATCGGGAAACGAACCAGGAGCCGGCCAGTCGCGGGGAACGCCGGTGCCTCGGCCAGACGATCCTCGCAACGCATAAGCCTCCTCTACCAAGAGGACAACCACCTTTTTGCCACCATTAACCTCGGCAAAGAGGTGATAAAAGCCACCATAGACACCGGTGCAACAAGAAGTTTCATGAGCGAAGCAGTCGCACTCAAGTTCCGGGCCGCCGGACGAATCATCCACCAAGAAGTAACCGTCAAGATGGCCGACGGCGCCACACGCGAAGTGTCAAAAGCTCTGTTCACGACCATCCAGTTAGGCCAGAGTACGTGCGAAATTCCCTTGCTGATTCTTCCAGGAATCATCGAAGATATAATACTCGGAATGGATTTCCTACATCACATCGGGACAACACTCAGTTGTGGGGGCCAAACCGTCACGCTACGAAGCAGAGACGTCGCCCCAAAACAGAGCAACATTAGCACGTGCACCGTGATACAGGATGAAATGACAGAGCGACTGGATAGCATCAACGCATTCTTGAGCCAGGAATTGGACGCCTTCGAGCAACTTAGCGGAGTCTCGAACATCACCAAGCACAAGATCATCATGCAGGATGACCGACCGTTCAAACACCGGTACACTACGAGCAACCCCGTCACTCAGGCCCTCATAAACACCGAAGTGGATGAGCTACTCAACAAAGGATGCATCGAACCATCGCATAGCCCCTATAGCTCCTCAGTGATCTTAGTTCAGAAGAAAAACGGTAGCTGGCGACTCTGCCTGAACTTTCGACAACTCAACGCTCGCTCAACACCAGACGCATATCCAATACCACGAATACAATACATCTTGGATCGTCTACGGAACGCTAAATTCATCAGTAGCTTGGATCTGAAAAACGGATATTGGCAAATCCCCATGGACGAGGATAGTAAACAATACACAGCGTTCACCGTACCTGGCCGCGGACTATTTCAGTGGCGAGTCATGCCTTTCGGGTTACACTCAGCGCCAGCTACATTCCAGAGGGCTTTGGATCAAGTAATCGGACCCGAGATGGAACCATATGCTTTCGCATATCTAGACGACATCATCGTCACGGGGGCTTCGTTCGAAGAACACATGAAGAACTTACGCGAGGTATTCCGGCGACTGAGAGCGGCCAACCTGAAGATAAACGTCGAAAAATGTAGATTTTTCAAGAAGGAGACGAAATACCTGGGACACATCGTGAGCGAACAAGGAATCCACACCGACCCAGATAAGATAGCCGCAATCAAAGCGCTACAACCCCCGACGAACCTTCGAGAATTACGTAGCAGCCTTGGGGTAGCATCCTGGTACCGCCGCTTCGTGCCCGACTTCGCTACTTTAGTACACCCACTCACCACCCTCCTAAAAAAGGGAAAACATTGGAAGTGGCAAGCCGAACAACAGGACGCGTTCGACACGCTGAAACAAAAGCTCTGCGAGGCCCCAGTATTAGCGTGCCCAGATTTCAATCGGAAGTTCACACTGCAAACGGATGCTAGCGATTATGGATTTGGAGGGGTGCTAACCCAGGAGATCGATGGTAAGGAACACGTGATAGCCTACGCCAGCCGCCATTTGAACCCGGCCGAACGAAACTACTCGCCGACGGAAAAGGAGTGCTTAGCCATCGTCTGGGGAGTTCGTAAGATGCGACCATACTTGGAAGGATACCAGTTCACCGTCATCACGGACCACATGGCATTAAAATGGCTAAACTCTATCGAGAGCCCCTCAGGACGAATTGCGAGATGGGCATTGGAACTCCAACAATATACCTTCGATGTCCAATATCGCCGTGGAAAGCTAAACGTGGTCGCTGATGCGCTCTCACGACAACCGTCCGACACACTCTACAAAATTACTAGCGAAGCACCCAACGAACGAAATTGTAACTGGCTAAAGAAAAGGATATCGGAAATCAAGAACAATCCAGACAAATACCCCGACTACGTCATCGAGGACGGAAAGGTATACCGGCACATCCCACATCAGTCAAACGACGAGGACTGCGCACCCTGGAAGCTCTGCGTCCCCACACCATTGCGAAACCGAATACTGGAGGAAAATCATGATAGTCCCTGCGCTGGTCATCTCGGCATCCGGAAAACCATCGGCCGCATCGCGAACCATTATTACTGGCCAGGAATGTTCAGAGAAGTCAGCCAGTATGTTCGATCGTGCGAGTCTTGTCAAAGATATAAGCAGAGCCAGCAGAAAGTAGCGGGAAAAATGCTCACTCAGATCACGGAAGAGCCGTGGACAATCCTATGCACTGACTTCGTGGGACCGCTACCGCGTTCGAAGCATGGTCACACCATGCTTCTGGTATTCTACGAAAAGCGACAAGCGAGGGAGTAATAAAGGCTTTCCGAGAACACATCTTGGCCAAATTCGGGGTCCCGAAAGTTCTGGTCTCCGACAATGGAACCCAGTTCACCAGCAGAATATTCCAGCGGTTCATGCAAGATATGGGGGTCAGACACCAGTTCACAGCCCCATATACCCCCCAAGAGAATCCCACGGAACGAGCCAACCGGACCATAAAGACGATCATAGCACAGCTGACCGGCGAGAAGCATAACTCTTGGGATGATCTGCTCCCAGAAATCTCCTTGGCCATAAACTCCGCCATTTCCGAAACCACCGGGTACAGCCCAGCATTCCTGACGCAAGCACGAGAGCTCCGGTTACCTCGAACCGTATACGACGAACAGACCTTTGGGACCGGCAACGGCAACGGCAAAGTCGAAAGGGCCTCAAGGTTACAGGAGGTTTTCCAAATCGTACGCCGAAACCAAGAACGAGCAGCCCAGGACCAAGGACGACACTATAACCTAAGAAGACGTCAGTGGACCCCCGCGATAGGACAACAAGTTCTCATAAAGCAGCACCCGCTCTCGAAAGCTATCGAGGGTTTCACCGCAAAACTGGCCCCGAAGTTCGACGGCCCGTACAAGGTTATAAATTTCATCTCACCCGTGATTGTGCAGGTCCAGAAAGAAGACGACACTAGCACCCGGACTGCCCACATTAGCGAGTTGAAGGCGTACCACACCACGGACGAGACCGCAAGCATACCGGAAGCGCCGGGCCCTTCTACTTCCAAGTAGGAGGGGAGTGTAAGGACGGAAATCTTAGGGTAAATTTCCGCTTACAACAACGACCATGTTAAGAAACCGAAAATACCGAAAAGCATGGTATAATATGAACTTCATGTATTTTTTTACATATGCGATATAATTCGCAGCCAGTGCATGTTCTGGTCCGTATATAGCCCAAAACGATCGACCAGAAGGCAAGCAGTCGGCAACGCTCAGTAGCTGGACGCGGAGTAACCTACACTTCTCCCAAGGCAATCTGACGTTGTATTCGAGGAATTCGGATCGTGTTACGGGTCTGTGGCTCTTGTGAGTTCGCCAAAACACTATCTCGAAGTAAATCGAAAGACGGAAGCAGCGGCTATTTACTGTCCATGCTAACTCCAATTTAAGGTCTGTGGCTCTTGTGAGTTCGCTTAAACTTGGAAACAGCCAAGCAGTCTACGTGGTTCCCACGGAAGCCAATGCTAGGACCACCCGAGACGAAGACGAGGACCGCGGAGCAGAGGACGAAGAGCTAAGACGTGCAACCAGGCGATAGGGAGAACCAGACGACGCAACAAGACCAGAGGTGACAACGACGAAGAAGACGCAACGCACAGAGCAACACAGAGCAACGCAGCACAACGCGACACACCGAGCAACGACACGCACGGAGCGACGACACGCAGAACAACGCAGAACGGCACAACAGAAGCAACACACAGAGCAAAGCGCGCACAGAGCCGCGCAACATCCAGAGCAACGCAACGCACAGAGCTACGACACACCTCGTAACGCAACGCAACGCAGAGCTACGACACACCGAGCGACACCTTGCACAGAGCAACGCAACGCCCCGAACGACGCAACAGAGCGAAGCAACCCTGGTACAGAGCAACGCAGCACCCAGAGCAACGCAACGCAACGAGACACCAAGTATCGCAAAGCGCAGAGTAACACAACGAATAAAGCAACGCACCGAGCAACGCGCGCACAAAGCAACGCAACGCACAGAGCAACGATACCCAGAGCGATGCTACGCACAGAGCAACGCAACAAATAGAGCAACGAACACGCTGAACAACGCAAGGCACCCGAGAAGTACCGAGCCGAGCAGCAACGAGAGGATAACGAAGTCAGAGACGTTATAGGACCGAGGAAACCGAAGCGTATTAGACAAATAATACATAATACTTATTTGAATTTACCGAATTACATAATGAATTATAACCTTTAATATAATAAAATAGTTGAAGTCAAAACAAGAAATGTTTGTAACGAACCCTGGCGCCCGATGAGCCTACCCCAGCAATTCGAGTCGTTACAGGCTAATGACCTTGAAGCTAATGCCCTCTGGCGGGGGCTAATGACTTTTGATGGGGTCTAATGACCCTGGGCGGGGCTAATGATCTTGAGCGGGGCTAATGCCCTCTGGCGGGGCTAATGATCTTGGGCGGGGCTAATGCCCTCTGGCGGGGACTAGTGACCTTGGGTGGGGAATAATGACCCTATACAGTAGGCCAAGCTCGCAGCCTGTAGTGTAGGTAGTTGACCATAAGCAAAGGGGCGGGGCTAACAACCCTAGACAATTGGACAAGGACACACAGCTTAGAATAGGTAGATGGCTTTATACAGTAGGTAGGTAGCTTTATGCAGCAGGTAGATGGTCATAAGCAAAAGGACAGGGCATAAGGCATGGTTAATGCCCTTATGCACTAGGGCAGGGCAAGGAACTTTGAGTCTGGAACTGTATTTAGTTTAATGTTTAATGGGCGGGGCTGTGATGATGTCGGTGAGACCGAGTACTCTAATTAGCATGGAGTATACGTTTGTATCAATGTAAAAGGGGCGGAATAGATAGATGTTTACATCCAAAAAGACTGAATGAAGAGCATGTACGGCTTCTTGATACAATTATAATGCAGCGTTTTCTTTTTATGCAGCCTTTTGATCTTGCGAGATGATGAAGGTTGTTTATTATTTATTTTGTACGAGCTGAATTTATAGTATGACGATTATGCATTTGTACGTGCATTTTTCCTGGGCCGTATAATAAAATCAGGTTATGCGTAATTTTTTTTTTTGCTAACAAAACTGGCATAGGGTCAAGTTTGAGGCGGTACAAGTGTATATCTGAGAGATATTATCAGTTCTGCTTATGCTTCGATTTTTGCGCGTTTATTTTTTGCTACATCATTAAGATTGGCATTGGGTCAAGTTCGTGGTGATACAAGTGTATATCTAAGAGGGTTATTAGCAATTTTGCTTATGCTTTAATTTTCGTGCGATTATTTTTGTTTTGATTGAGCTGATCCATCTTTTTTGTCCAATAACACTGCATAATATTGCGAAATTGTGTCTGAAAACTACAAAAAGTATTGAATGAAACAGGTTTTTTCGCATTTTAGCGTTTTATTATTTTCTGATTGAGGAGATGCATCACTTTAACCAAAATTATTACCTAATGTTGTGAAATAGTGCCTGAAAACTTCAAAAGTATTTAATGAAGCAGGATTTTTTCGCATTTTTTCGCGCGTTTTATTATTTTTGTAGGAGATGATGCAACACTTTTGCTGATGTTATTGCCTAGTATTATGAAATTGTAGCTGAAAACTTCAAAATGTATTGAATGAAACAGGTTTTTACGTTTTTTTGCAGTCAAAAAGAACTATCACACACAGTTTAAACAACTATTTTTAGATTATGTAACTTTGAGCGTATTTTTAAAGTTCACGTGACAACTTTTGTGTATTTATTAGTTTTTGATTAAGGTGACGCATCCTTTTAGCCAATATTATTGCCTAGTATTATAAAATTGTAGCTGAAAACTTCAAAATGTATTGAATGAAACAAGTTTTTACGTTTTTGCAGTCAAAAAGAACTATCACACACAGTTTAAACAACTATTTTTTAGATTATGTAATGAGTTGCAGTAACTTTAACGCGTATTTTTCCAGTTCATGTAACAACTTTTGTGTACTTATTAGTTTTTGATCATGGTGACGCATCCTTTTAGCCAATATTATTGCCTAGTATTATAAAATTGTAGCTGAAAACTTCAAAATGTATTGAATGAAACAAGTTTTTACGTTTTTGCAGTCAAAAAGAACTATCACAGACAGTTTAAACAACTATTTTTAGATTATGTAATGAGTTGCAGTAACTTTGAGCGTATTTTTCCAGTTCACGTGACAACTTTTGTGTATTTATTAGTTTTTGAATAAGGTGACGCATCTTTTCAGCTAATATTATTGCCTAATATTATGAAATTGTGTCTGAATACTTCAAAAGTATTGACTGAAACATGTTGTTCGCATTTTCCGCGTGTTTTACTATTTTTTGTGAGAGATGAGGCAACACTTTAGCTAATAATATTTCGAAATTATGCTTGAAAACTTCAAAAAAAGTATTGAATGAAGCAGGATTTACGTTTTTGGCAATCAGAAATAACTACCAAGACAGTTTAAACAACTATTTTTAGATTATGTAATGAGTTCATGTAACTTTAACACGCATTTATTTGGTTCATGCGTCAATTTTTGCGTTCTCTAAAATATTTACCAACTGTGTATATATAAATTAAGTATTATTGAAATAAATGAACTATGAACTAGCAATTTTTGCGTATTTCTTAGCTTTTGATATATGTGATGCACCACTTTAACTAATATTATTGCGTAATGTTGTGAAATTGTTGCTGAAAACTTCAAAACAGTATTGAATGAAGCAGGTTTTACGTTTTTAGCAATTAGAAATAACTACCGAGACAGTTTAAACAACTATTTTTAGATTATGTAGTGAGTTGCTGTAGGTTTTTACACCCATTTTTCGGTACATGTGTCAATTTTTGCGTATTTCTTAGCTTCTGATGGATACGATGCACCACTTTAGACAATATTATTGCCTAATGTTATGGAACTGTGCTTGAAAACTTCACAAAAGTATTGAATGAAGCAGGTTTTACGTTTTTAGCAGTCAGAAATAACTACGAGACAGTTTAAACAACTATTTTTAGAATATGTAATGAGTTGCAGTAACTTTTACGCGTATTTTTCCAGTTCATGAGACCACTTTTGTGTATTTATTAGTTTTTGATTAAGGTGACGCAACTTTTTAGCCAATATTATTGCCTAATATTATGAAATTGTAGCTGAAAACTTCAAAAGTAGTAAAAGAAACGGGTTTTTCGTTTTTTGTGACTCATGCGTCAATTTTCGCGCATTTTATTATTTTTAAGGTAGACGATGGGTGCCAGGCCACTGTGGAATCCAGAAGAATGAGCAAGCTGGACCAGCACATTGCTATTCCCATCGAATCCATAAATCAGTCTATCGACTCACTATGCTTGTAGCTGGCAGGCAATAGATGGTCAAACCTAACTACATGCTCAATATCAAGAACTCTTTGGCCTGAATGTGATAACGGGAAAAGCATGTATATCCTGAGCCTGAGCAGGAAAGATGCTAGCACACTCATGGGAGTGCTCACAGGGCACTGCCTGATCGGTAGACATGCTAGACGACTGGGAGCCGACGCAAATGATCTTTGTCGTAGCTGCGGTGACCCAGAAGTGGAGGAGTCAATCTTTCACGTCCTATGTGAATGTCCGGGCCTATCGAAAATGAGAAGACGGAACCTCGGCGCTTATTTCCTACTAAATGGTTTTAGGTTCCAGGAGTTCTTCAAACTCAAACGGGGAGCACAATGGACGAACAATAACGTCTAATTCAAGGAGGAAGATCGCATCATCACCAAATTGTTCCTGAAAACTTCATAAGTATTGACTGAAACAGCTTTATTCGCATTTTTCCGGTTCATGTGACAACTTTTGTGTATTTATTAGTTTTTGATTAAGGTGACGCATCTGTTTAGCCAATATAATTGCCTAATGTTATGAAATTGTAGCTGAAAACTTCAAAAAAGTATTGAATGAAGCAGGTTTTACGTTTTTAGCAATTAGAAATAACTACCCAGACAGTTTAAGCAACTATTTTTAGATTATGTTATGAGTTGCAGTAACTTTTACGCATATTTTTCCAGTTCATGTGACATTTTTTTGTGTGTTTATTATTTTTAATGAAGGTGATGCATCTTTTTAGCCAATATTATTGTTTAATATTATGAAATTGTAGCTGAAAACTTCAAAAAGTATTGAATGAAACAGGTTTTTACGTTTTTAGTTGCCAAAAATAACTATCCAACAGATACGTTAAGCCATCGATATGAAAGAACTGCTTCAAAAACTGATCGTTTACGTGCTCTTGGATATGAAGTAGTTGAAATGATGGCCTGTGACATCGATAAACGACTAAGTATCGATAAAAAGATGATGAGTTATTTAACCTATCATCCGCTGTTGAAAAGTTCACCCCTAAAACCGAGAGATGCCTTTTATGGTGGACGAACTGGGAATACCTATAGTTACTATAAGTGCAAACCCGGTGAAAAAATTAAATATTTAGATGTGTGCTGCAAAAATGGAAAATTCCCTATTGGGCACCCAACGCTATATGTTGGAGATGATAACTGCTCCAAACTTGATTTAAAGAAGATAGAGGGGATAATTAAGTGTATAATACTAGCACCAGAAGAATTACTACACCCCGTGCTGCCTCTTAAGCAGAATAGCAAATTGATGTTTTCACTTTGCCGAACTTGTAGTGAAAATAAAAATCAAGACGAGTTTTGCCCCCACTCTAATGAAGAAAGAGCATTGATGGGGACTTGGGTGATAGATGAGGTGACGAAAGCTGTAGAAAAGGGGTACAGGCTGCTTGAACTATATGAGATATGAGATATAGAGCTATGATGTGAGGCAGTACGATAAATTAGCAGCTACTGATGGATTGTTCACAGATATGGTGCATAAGTTTATTAAAATGAAACAGCAGGCTGGCCGAGTAAATGCTCATCTCAAGAGGCAAAAGAAAAGTATTTTGAGGATTTTCTGTCTATCGAGAACGTCAAACTAGAGTTCGATGAAATTGTCAGCAACCCTGGTTTAAGATCTCTAGCTAAATTGATATTAAACTCGTTCTGGGGAAAATTTGGACAGAAGGAAAACCTGCCGAAAAACAAGCATAATAAATCAGCCCTCAAAATTATATGAATTGCTTACCATTAACGAAGAAACCTTAGTTGTGAACTGGGAATATAAGGAAGAAGTAGCCGAGTGTTTACCTACTGTTAACGTATGTATAGCAGCCTACACAACGACATAAGCCCGCTTGAAACTGTACCATTATTTAGATCAACTAGGAGATCGCGTTTTATACTATGATACAGATTCCGTAGTTTACATAGCTAGGGAGGGGGAGCCACCAACTGGAGAGTTTATAGGAGATATGACAGATGAATTAGAGCCTTATGGTGCCGGTAGCTTTATAACCGAGTTTGTGAGTGGAGGCCCGAAGAACTATGGATATAAACTTTTAAGCACGAGAGAAAACGCTGAAAATATAGTTTGCAAGGTTAAGGGCATTTGCTTAAGCTACGAGGCCTCAAAACTGGTAAATTTTGATACAATAAAGAACATGGTTTTGTATCCAGAGACAAACCAATATATTTTACTGCCCACGCAAAACTTTCGACGTACAGAGGACCATTTGGTTATAACCAAATCAGAAATAAAAAAGTACAGACTCCTATGCGAAAAGAGACGATTTCTAGAAGACAACGGCTCTGTTCCTTAAGGCTATAAGAGAAAGAAGTATTTATAGAATTAAAATGTAGTTCTAAATAAGATTTAGTACCAGTAATTAGTTCTTATTACACTTTTTATATTACTTTCATTTAAACTTTATGACCTCTGAATTGCTATTAATTTTATTTTTTGCTCAATTTTTAGACATTTCAAAAAGATATACGAAAAATTTGTAGTAAAATCGTGATAACTGTAAACGATTTCCTTGTGTATAAGGTCTAACATGTAAAGTGTTTAATTTATAAGATAATAACGAATATAATAAGGTTCTTAGGCTAAACAAATATTGTAAATTTAAAAAAGTTTTGTAGTATATCACAGCATTGCATTATATTAAAAAAAACTTGTATTATACAGACGTGTATAAATAGACGTATTTTGAAAAAACTAAAAAACCTGTTTCATTCAATACTTTTGAAGTTTTCAGACAAAAATATCGTTTCGTTCAATAATTTTTGAAGTTTTCAGCTGCTTTTTCACAACTTTAAGAAATAATTTTGGTCGAAGTGATACATCTCCTCAGCTAGAAAATAATAAAACGCGCGAAAATTAACGCATGAGCCGTAAAAATGCTAAAAACCTGTTTTTTTCAATACTTTCGAAGTTTTCAGGCGTTATTTCACAGTAATATTGACTAAAGTGTTGCACCGTCTTCTACAAAAATAATAAAACACGCGAAAATTGATGCATTAACCGTAAAAATGCGAAAAAATTCTATTTCATATACTACTTTTGAAGTTTTCAGGCATTATCGCAATAATATTGACTAAAGTGTTGCATTTTCTTCTACAAAAAAAAAAAAAAACGCGCGAAAATTGATGCCTTATCCGTGAAAAATGCGAAAAAACCTGTTTTATTCAATACTTTTGAAGTTTTCAGGCTGTATTTCACAATAATAGCAAAAAAAAAAAAAAAAACGCGCGAAAATTGATGCGTTATCCGTGAAAAATGCGAAAAAAAACTGTTTTATTCAATACTTTTGAAGTTTTCAGGCTGTATTTCACAATAATAGTCTTTAGTTTTCAGGCTGTATTTCACAATAATAGTCTCGTACAAAAATAATAAAGCGCGCGAAAATTGACGCATTAACCGTAAAAATGCGAAAAACCTGTTTTATTCAATACTTTTGAAGTTTTCAGGCTGTATTTCACAATAATAGCAACTAAAGTTTTGCATCGTCTCGTACACAATTAATAAAACGCGCAAAAATGCTGCAAGAGGCGTAAAAATGCGAAAAAAATCCTATTTCATTTACTACTTTTGAAGTTTTCAGGCATTATTTCACAATAATATTGGCTAAGGTGGTGCATCATCGCCATCAAAACTAATAAATACGCAAAAAATTGACCCATGAACCGAAAAAATGCGTGTAAAAACCTACAGCAACTCATTACATAATCTAAAAATAGTTGTTTAAACTGTCTGTGATAGTTCTTTTTGACTGCAAAAACGTAAAAACTTGTTTCATTCAATACATTTTGAAGTTTTCAGCTACAATTTTATAATACTAGGCAATAATATTGGCTAAAAGGATGCGTCACCTTAATCAAAAACTAATAAATACACAAAAGTTGTCACGTGAACTTTAAAAATACTCTCAAAGTTACATAATCTAAAAATAGTTGTTTAAACTGTCTGTGATAGTTCTTTTTGACTGCAAAAAACGTAAAAACTTGTTTCATTCAATACCTTTTGAAGTTTTCAGCTACAATTTTATAATACTAGGCAATAATACTGGCTAAAAAGATGCGTCACCTTAATCAAAAACTAATAAGTACACAAAAGTTGTTACATGAACTGGAAAATACGCGTTAAAGTTACAGCAACTCATTACATAATCTAAAAAATAGTTGTTTAAACTGTGTGTGATAGTTCTTTTTGACTGCAAAAAACGTAAAAACCTGTTTCATTCAATACATTTTGAAGTTTTCAGCTACAATTTCATAATACTAGGCAATAACATCAGCAAAAGTGTTGCATCATCTCCTACAAAAATAATAAAACGCGCGAAAAAATGCGAAAAAATCCTGCTTCATTAAATACTTTTGAAGTTTTCAGGCACTATTTCACAACATTAGATAATAATTTTGGTTAAAGTGATGCATCTCCTCAATCAGAAAATAATAAAACGCTAAAATGCGAAAAAACCTGTTTCATTCAATACTTTTTGTAGTTTTCAGACACAATTTCGCAATATTATGCAGTGTTATTGGACAAAAAAGATGGATCAGCTCAATCAAAACAAAAATAATCGCACGAAAATTAAAGCATAAGCAAAATTGCTAATAACCCTCTTAGATATACACTTGTATCACCACGAACTTGACCCAATGCCAATCTTAATGATGTAGCAAAAAATAAACGCGCAAAAATCGAAGCATAAGCAGAACTGATAATATCTCTCAGATATACACTTGTACCGCCTCAAACTTGACCCTATGCCAGTTTTGTTAGCAAAAAAAAAAATTACGCATAACCTGATTTTATTATACGGCACAGGAAAAATGCACGTACAAATGCATAATCGTCATACTATAAATTCAGCTCGTACAAAATAAATAATAAACAACCTTCATCATCTCGCAAGATCAAAAGGCTGCATAAAAAGAAAACGCTGCATTATAATTGTATCAAGAAGCCGTACATGCTCTTCATTCAGTCTTTTTGGATGTAAACATCTATCTATTCCGCCCCTTTTACATTGATACAAACGTATACTCCATGCTAATTAGAGTACTCGGTCTCACCGACATCATCACAGCCCCGCCCATTAAACATTAAACTAAATACAGCTTGGCCTACTGTATAAGGTCATTAGCCCCCACCCAAGGTCACTAGTCCCCGCCAGAGGGCATTAGCCCCGCCCGAGATCATTAGCCCCGCCAGAGGGCATTTGCCCCGCTCAAAATCATTAGCCCCGCCCAGGGTCATTAGCCCCCATCAAAGGTCATTAGCCCCCGCCAGAGGGCATTAGCTCCAAGGTCATTAGCCCCCGCCCAAGGTCATTGGCCCCGCCCCTTTTAGGTCATTGACCCTGGCAGCACTTGAGGCAAAACTGTCTGGCCCAAGCGCTGCCTTACCTACTAATGAATAACCTGGAAATTCTTCAACGCCGACTCCTAAAGACCAGCCCGGTAAAATGCGATATTGGTGAACATATTGAACCAATAAGTCATCCGAAATAGAACACGTTGTTTTGTAGTCGTAGAATCTTATCTTTCCATTTATATTAAAATAACTTTTTACTGAACTATGAATATTGAAATGATAAGTAAAAAAAAATATGTATGATAGCTTAAAATTAATTTTTTTATCATGTTTTTATGTGTACCAGCTTTAATGTAATCATTTGAAGTCAAATTTTCTCCATTCACCTGCAGAATAGGAGCAATACCACTAATATTTTCGTAAAAAATATTAATAAAAAGGGCCATGCTATTAAAATGAAACAACTATGTATGTATGGTGGTATGTATGTATGGTGCCGAAACGTTCAGAATGTTGCAAAAGGCCTTCGGTGATAATTGTATGTCGCGAGCAAGTGTTTTTGATTGGTACAAACTGTTCAAAGAGGGTCGAGAACGCGTTGACGACGAACCACGTCCAGGACGGCCATCAACATCAACTGATGATTAACACGTCAATAAAATCAAGGAATTGGTGCTTGAGAATCGACGACTAACAGTTAGAGACCTTACTGGCATCGTTCGAATATCGGAAGGATCAGTGAAAACCATTTTAAAAGATAATTTGGGTCTAAGAAATGCACCACGATAATGCACCGTCGCATACTGCATTGATTCTTCGTGATTTTTTCGTCAAAAACTCAACCAGTATCGTTCCACACCACCGTATTCGCCTGATTTAGCTCCGTGTGACTTCTGGCTGTTCAGTAAACTCAAACGACCGCTCCAGGGAAACCGTTTTGAGACAATTGAAGACATTAAACGCGAATCGCTAGGCGCATTGAAGGCTATTCCGGAAATTGACTTCAACAACTGTTTCGAGGATTGGAAAAGACGTTGGCGCAAGTGTATTGTGGCCGGGGGGGGGGGGGGACTACTTTGAGCGGGACGAAATATATTTGGAAGAATAAATAAAGAATTTTAAAATTATGAACAAAGTCTTAATATTTATTGCCCACAGTGGTATGTGCACATGTCTAATAAAAAACTCTTAATGTAAATATAAAGTCCAGGCGCGTACCGTGAATCTTCGTAGGGCTAGCGCAACGATACGATCGCTGATTTTCGTAGAATTTTTAATTATGTTACTTCTTGAATTTAGCAATGGAAATTTTATGGTTATGGTTTATGGTTATAGAATTCAAAGAATGATCGTGTTATTGCGCTACCTCAACGAAGTTTCACGCTACGATCCTGATATAAACTTACATTTTTATAGCTTCCCTGTAATGCAGTTTCACACTGTTTTTCGCACTTAACACTTCGTACTTAACACTGCGCACTTCAGCAGCCAGAACTATTCTGTACGAACTTTAAAACAAAAATCAAAGCAAACGTTCAAGATCCCGCATTGAAAATGAATTTCGGTTGAGATAGCACAGTTTTCTATGAGACAACGGAACTTTAGTAACTGCAACTGAATATTGACAGGGTCCGTTTGTGTTGATCAACGTGCTGTTGCAGTTACGAACAAACATTAGGAGCGATCGAAATTTGGTTGCTAGGCATTAAAGTAATTCCGTTATGTCAAAATAACCGTTAAATTTCTTACAAAACTTGAAAACAAAAATGAGAAGGTTATTGTTATCGAATATAATATTGCTAGAACCGAATGTTTGTGCTAAGGAACGAATATTTCTCATTTTGACCGAACACCGTTTGTTGTCAACAAATTGTGATTACAATAAAAAAACCACATATGCGACAAATTATATTTTGTTAAAGGAACCTAATGCCAACTGGCCATTTCTCTCGGTGTAAGAGAAATTTTCTAGGTTTTTGGATTTTTATTAATATTATTAAAAAAAGTCCGTCTGTGGGTACGAATATTTTTAGTCGTACGACGGATTCATGTTTTCTTTTATTGTCAATTAAAACTACAATTTCCTGGAGATTTTCTTTCACGCTATTCTTGAAAATGCTATAATTTACGATTATAACAAATTTTTCAATAACTGAAGATTTCACAATAGGACGAAAAATCGTATCGGAAAATTCGTTCGGTCGTGTACAATGTGTACAGCGCCTTAGATGACGTTACATTTGCTGTAAATTATTCAAGATATAAAAAAAAACCTTTAAAAAATCGGCTAACAGTCTGGGCGTAACCTTGTTATTTTATGGGTAGTCCGAAGTCCGAAACGTGTTTAATGCTGACTTACTATTATTTACTACCCAGTACCGAGCCCCCTTGGTTTTCGGAGAAAAACCAAAAATATCAAGGAAAAATACAATTAATTATATAATATAATATGTAGGAGATTAAGGGCTCATATCACCCTGAAAAGCGATTTTTTTTATATAAATTTTTATGTCTTATACTTTCAAGAATTATAAAAAAAAATTGAATTTAGAAAATTTCACCCCATTACAAAGTTATAGCACTAAATGTGACCATACATCGGTTTAAATCAGCTTATTGGCTATTTGCCGCCCACTCTCAACAGCAGCGTTTACCGTATATTTTTTCGCAAGAGCCGAGTGTCATAGAAAACAAGGTCATTCAAAGGACCATCTGTGAAAAACACGAACACAAAAGAGGAAGAAAGCGTACAGTTTGAGCCGTAAGCCGTAAGTTCACGTTGTATCTACCACAAACTTTAAACGCATTTTTCTCGAAACTATGTTTTCAGCCAGTGTCGGCACGATAAATCAGTCAATTTTCAATATTTTTTAACATATTTTTTTTTTAAATTTTGATAACTATTTTCTCTATGGGGTAACGAGAGCTTTTTTTTAATTTTTTAGTTAGACAATTTTTTATAAATTATTACACCCAACTTTCTTTAAAACTGATTTCTAATGTTTGAAATACTGTAATTTCTTTATTAAGAAATAAAAAATCCCTCCGTCACCCTATAACTACTACAATCTTTTACTAGACTCTTTTTTATTTTTGCAAATTGAATTATTTTTGGTGAAGTTATGATGCCGACAAGGAGGCGTCTTAGTTCTCGTCATTAGTCTATTAATAACCGTAAAAACAATGTTAATATTAATAAAGAAAAAAAAATATTTTTTTATTATAGTTGAATAGTTAGTAAGATATGTGAACTCAACAATTTTATTTTTTTTTCATCATATGAGTTATATGATATAACCTTTATAATAATTATTCAAATTTACTCGTTTTTCAGCGCCCGCAGGGTGATATGAGCCCTTAACACTAACAGCCTATTTTCAATAACATAAATAACAGCACTGAAAACACAAAAATAAAAGAAATCAGCACTTTCTTAGTAAATTTGCTAAGAAATTACAGCATTCGAAGACACTTTTTAATCACGCCTTTACAACTTCATATGAGTGCGTTGCCTTCAAAATTGCACAAGTTTGAAATATGTAGAACATACGTACAAAGCTAATATCTAAAAATAGTTAACATATCCGTATGCTACCGTTTTTCTAGCTAATTATAAATGTATTGTAAGGGGGCTCGTCACTGGGTGGGACTCGTGACGGGGTAGTTTACCCTGCTTAGTCGTGGTTAGCGCACTATGCCAGCACTAAGAACATTTCACTCAACTGCCCTGCAATACAATATAAAAAATACGTTTGAACTTCAAATACGTTACATTGAAATTACACATTAAATTTGAAATTCAAACATACGCGCGTAAACGCTACTCACCACGGCGTGAACTTGATGCACAATTTCACGTGCCACTGTGGTCCAGTAGAGTTGGCGCCGGTTATCCGTCGAAAGGATAAACGGTGCATAAAGCTAACCGGCCCTATAAAAGGCCCGGCCGCCGTTGATTCGGCTCTAGTCGATTATTCAATCACTAAGCAAATTTGGAGAAGCGTTCCGCTCGGCTGATTTCAGCATTTCAATTTTTAAAAGGTATAACCGTTGTCCATTGCGGAATCTCATTAGGGATTGTTGTTTTTGCAGTTGCAGCAGAAAACAATTTCTCATGGGAAATACGCATTGTATTTATTATTTTGTACCAGCCAAGCTGGTTGAACGGTCTGGCATCCCGTAACTGCCACTTTCAAAAAGAAAAATAATTCTGCGAACCCCGGCGTGTCATCGAAGTACTTTTATTTCGGTGGCAATTATTTTTTTTTCTTCAACCATTTCTTTCTTCTGTTTTTTGATTTAGCGTCACCACCACACATTTCACAATTCTTACCTTCGCAACCTCGTTGCATCCACCCCTTCCGCAATTCCTATATTGCACAAAAAAGCACATTCGTGTTCATGGTCCGTCGAGCCGGATAGTTGACGAGACCGAAGGTAGAATTGTCCAATTTTACGCTCATCTCCAGGGAAACCTACGAAAAGTCCGAAAATTCCGCAATTTCGCGCAACATTCGTGTAGCATAATTATTGGTGACCCCGATGTGGTTCATTTTTCACATGCACCAAAACTGAAATACTTCGTAATTTCACATGAACCGAAAATTTCCTATTTTCGCACTAAGCCAAATGTTCCGTACATTTGCACAAAGTAATTCCGTCGACATCTAGCGTACGGAATTTACATTCAAAGCTGAAAATCCGTTTTTTCACATCAAGTCGAATTTTCTGTAAACTCGCAAATCGTCCGTCGACACATCACCGAACGGAACTTATCAAAAATTCAAAAACGAAATTCTCGGCATTTTGAATAACACAGTTCTGTTGGCATATCGCCGTACAGAATTCACAAAGCACAAATCAAGTGCTTCACAAAAACTTGCAAAAAATTTATTCCGACGGCACAGCACCGTACGGAACTTGTAAACAAATCAGCTGAAATTCCCGTCGGCAAGTTATCGAACTCAATTTCGTCGACACCTAGCCGTACGAAATTAAGAAATTCAGCCCGACATTCCCGTGTTTTCGTAAGTTCAACTCCGTCGGCACATCATCATACGGATATCACAAAACACAAAAACAAGCCGAATTTCACATAAATTCGCACAAGTAATTCCGTCGACATCTAGCGTACGGAAGTTACACACAACAGCCGAATTTCTCATAAATTCGCACAAGTAATTCCGTCGACATCTAGCGTACGGAATTCACAATCAAAAAGCCGAAGTTTTGGTAAACTCGTAAAATCAACTCCGTCGGAACACCACCGTACGGAATTCAACACCAAAATTCAAGCTCAAATCTACGTAATTTAGCTCATAGCAATTCCGTCGGAACACCGCCGCACGGAATTCACTAACAAACAACCCGAAATCTCCGTGATTTCGCGCAATTCAAGTCCCGTCGGCATCTCACTGTACGGAACTAACAATTAAACCACACGCTGAAATCCCCGTGATTTCGCAAATTTAACTCCGTTCGGCACATCGCCGCACGGAAAGCACAAAACATAAAATTCAGCCGAAATCTCCGCGAATTTGTGCACTGTAATTCCGTCGGTACATCGCCGTACGGAATTCACAACAAAATCAAATCAATTCCGTCGGAATCCCACCGTACGGAACTCGCAAACCATCAATTCGAAATCGCCGTGATCTCGAAAAAATAGCTTCCGACGACACACCATCGCACGGAACACATAAGTCGCATCTGCGACAATTTCACGCAATTCCGCCGACAATTTATCGAGCGGAATCAAAAAAAAACCAACCGAAATCTCCGCGATTTAAAACAAAACCATTTCCGTCAGCAATTCACCAGGAAACTGCACAAGACACACAACAAAACGAAAGCACATTCGTATTTCGCGAAACTACCACAACTCCGCACAATTCCGTCACAATTTATCGCACGGAATTCACTAGCCACGGCCTGAAATTTCCGTGATTTTGCGTAAACGTTGTCTAGCGGCACGCCACCAGTAGAACAACAAAACTTGCTCCCAACAAGCAATTTGGTCGACCTTCGAGCCGGCACGCAAAAAAAAAATTGTCGACAATCAAGCGGCAAAAATTTTTAAGTAAACAAGCAATCGAGGTATTTCGACCAACATCGCGCGTTGTCGGCCGATTCCTTGTAAACTCAAAACAAACCGGCCCACGTTTTCTCATAGAACCTCGCACATTTCCGATCGTTTGTCTGTGTTGCACGTGCATTGCACTATTCACAGGCCATGGAGCAAGCGATAGAGAAACAAACAGGTTTTTTTGCCCTCGTACGACAAGCGATCTCGAATTTCAAGAAGACTAGCGAAGTACGGAGAACCGTTGGCTACGCCAGCGGCCGACTCGAACACATCCACAAAATCTGGTCTCAGTGCGAAGACGCGCACGTGACAATAATAACCAGTCAGAGCGAGATCGCTGAGTCAGTTAAGACCCAATACCTTTCGACTTACGGCGAAATAGAAAAAGACGCTTTTGAGTATACGGTGATCTGCACCAACTGATTAAAAAGCCCGAAGCAGAGCTTTCTAAACAACACGTTGAGTCGAGGCAAGAACCACAACCATCATTTAAGCTTCCGAACATAAGCCTCCCAAAGTTCGATGGAAAATTCAAAAATTGGCGGGTATTCAGAGATACCTTTAAGTCAATTATACATGACAACAATCATCTATCCAGAGTCCATAAACTGCATTATTTAAAAGGCAGTTTGATCGGGGACGCGTCAAAAATTCTGAATCAGTTCGAAAGTGTCGACTCAAACTACGACCCAGCATGGACTTTGCTCACTAAACGATTCGATAACAAAAGAATCACATGTAATGTACATCTGCAAGCGTTGTTCTCCACCCCCGAGATTCGCTCAGAATCAGAGCAGAGTTTCAAAGAAATGTTAGACACTACAAACGAGTGCGTGCATGAGCTACAGCAATTAGGTCTTGATACAAAAAATTGGGATCCGATAATTTTGTACTTGCTAACAGCTAAACTGCCTCCATTAACTCGAAGTCTTTGGGAACAACAGGTATCAACAACAGAGTCGTTACCGACTTATAAAGAATTTGAAAAATTCATTGAATGTCGCCATAGAACGCTGGAGGTATTAGCTGCAGCCAAGACACAGTCACAGTCGGCCACACAAAGCAACAATAACCAGCGTAAAAGTTCAAGCAATTTTGCGAAGACATCCCAGCCATCTTGCTCTTATTGCAAAAAGGATCATTTCCTTTTCAAATGTCAAACGTTTCACAACCTCGACACATCTGCAAAGTGGGACTTTGTTAAAGCTTAACATTTGTGTTTTAATTGTTTGACAAAACACCCTTCGAACGAATGTAAGAGTAAGAGAACCTGTTTTACTTGTCATAAAAGACATCATACTACATTACACAAGTCTGATAAATCCTCATTACATTCAATTACAACACCCACAAGTAGTCCACAACCTGAACCGTCATTAATTACTGAAGCATTATGCTCAAAATCTGCAACAACCAAAGAATGTAAGCAGGCTCTATTAGCAACCGACATCGTCACAATTAAAACACCAGAAGGAAATATCATGTCACTCCGAGCATTGATAGATTCCGGGTCAGAAAATTCGTTTATTTCTTGTGCTGCTTACCAACTTTTGCGAACGAAAGAACAACCCACATCCATATCCATTACTGGGTTGAATTCTACTAACGTGAGCACATCAACGCAAGAAATTAGTTTCAACATTATTCCGAAGATCGGAAACGGGAAAGAAATTCTAACTCAAGCATATGTGATCAAGAACATAACACAGATGCGTTCTTCAGTTAGCGTTCCCGCGAAGCAATGGCCTTACATAAGCGATATCATTCTCGCGGATCCAAAATTCATGGAACCCGGGTCAATTGACTTGCTACCCGGGGTCCAAACCTACGCGCAGATTTTGCGATCGGGTCTTAGGTATGGACCAAAAGATCATCCGATAGCGCAAGAAACGTCGCTGGGCTGGATCTTATTTGGAAAAATGCCACAAAATGCAATAAACCACAAAACAAAATTCACCGGGCTCGCTGTAAACTCATTCTTCAGCAAGCTTGAAGATACGGCAGCCATACAGGTACATTCTATCACGAATCAGGAAGAGAAAAGTCACTATCATCTGCGAGTTACACCAGACCGCAGTATAGAACGGCCACCGCCCGCTCCACACGATAACAAACGGCAATTGCCGCTCACGCCAGGCCGCTGTTTAGATGAACAAATACACTCAACAAAAACATGACACCCACTACAACCGTCTTTCAACATCATCAATCGCAAACAGAGACCCACTTGTGGTCTAGTGACCAATAAAGGAGAAACCTTTGACGTCACCTACGACGAACTAAACACAGTCCCATGGAGTCGCATCAAATCGTTCAAACGACCGATTTACACGTTGTTTTTTAACGGCGGGGATAAGGTGCGTGTTCGCTTCGCAAAGGGGAAGACAACGTGGTTCGCGTTGAAACGCAAGCAACAACATTAGCATTAACGCAAGCACCAACATAAGATGCATCACATCTTACATTTTATTCTATTTTATTTATTTTTTTTCATTCTATCTTGATATTTGTATTATTTCCATTTTTTTTATCGTTTTCATTTTTATTATCTTAATTTTTTTTAATTTTTTTTCTTTCTGGTTTCATTGCATCTATCATGAATTCGTGTATACACATACTATGCTATAAACAAGTAATCGTTTTTTTTCATTCGGTTCATTTATTTTCTTTTTCTTTTTTCTCTTTTTTTTTGCGCCCGGGAGAATGTTTGAACTTCAAATATGTTGCATTGAAATTACACATTAAATTTGAAATTCAAACATACGCGCGTAAACGCTACTCACCACGGCGTGAACTTGATGCACAATTTCACGTGCCACTGTGGTCCAGTAGAGTTGGCGCCGGTTATCCGTCGAAAGGATAAACGGTGCATAAAGCTAACCGGCCCTATAAAAGGCCCGGCCGCCGTTGATTCGGCTCTAGTCGATTATTCAATCACTAAGCAAATTTGGAGAAGCGTTCCGCTCGGCTAATTTCAGCATTTCAATTTTTAAAAGGTATAACCGTTGTCCATTGCGGAATCTCATTAGGGATTGTTGTTTTTGCAGTTGCAGCAGAAAACAATTTCTCATGGGAAATACGCATTGTATTTATTATTTTGTACCAGCCAAGCTGGTTGAACGGTCTGGCATCCCGTAATTGCCACTTTCAAAAAGAAAAATAATTCTGCGAACCCCGGCGTGTCATCGAAGTACTTTTATTTCGGTGGCAATTATTTTTTTTTTCTTCAACCATTTCTTTCTTCTGCTTTTTGATTTAGCGTCACCACCACACATTTCACAATTCTTACCTTCGCAACCTCGTTGCATCCACCCCTTCCGCAATTCCTATATTGCACAAAAAAGCACATTCGTGTTCAAAATATGAATAAAAATTTTGCCTTGAAATTGAAATTATAGAAAAACTTCAATTAATTAAGAAGCACTGATATTCTTCGACTTTTACGACCCCGATTCCATTCAGATCCCAAGTTAATTTTTTGGTATGTTTTGTGAAATAGTATAACCTATAAAATATAAAAAATATACAAGAAACATTAAGATAACTAATTTTGATATATTCAAGGATAAAGGAAAATGGTTGTCCTATCAGGAACTTGAAATGAAATGAAAGATTTTTATTTTTTCATATTCATTTCAGTTTTATCAAATTTGAATTCATATATTAACATGTATTTTCCTTTTCTTGTGCTTGTAGTGATTATGGCTCAATTCAACAGGTTTCCTAATTTCTTTTTCGAAATTAGTTCTTCCCAGACTTGAATGCAAAAGTTAACCAATACGTTTCTTTTTAAAAATTACATTGTTTGAATTTTTATTAAATATTTTACCATATAAAACGTCAAGAACTTTTAGCTTGCAAAGTTCGTTTTTACTCATACGTCCGTTCCAGTTAAAATCTTCGAGACCACTTGCAAATTGTTATTGCTATGCACCAAAATGAAAACTTGCACTTCAACAGTTTTCACTTAAATGAGACTCGTCATGTGATATTTTCTATGCTTTTTGTTTCTTAAGTATTATCTGGAATAATCCCTTCGCCTCCCTTCATACCAGTACATGGTATATATGTAATAAAGATTAAGTAATTTTTAAGGAATTCTACCGGGAAACTACGTGAACTATGGCAGATTTTTGCTTGAGCATTGATGGAAGCGATATTAAGTAATTTTAACGAATAACCTTAAAGTATACCGAAAGATTTATTTACTTTAACTGTGTATTTGGTTGTGCGAACTCAAACCTTCTCATTTTCAAGAAAGAAAAAAAAATTGTCGAAGTTTCGGTAGCTCTGGTTTGCAGGGTGAGCTCTATCTATGCATCAGAGCACTGTTCTGGCGGTTCTTTGTTCACTTTATCCTTTCCATTTATATTTTAGGTAGCACGAAGCGACCCATGCGAAATGTGTCTATGTGTGGACGGTGAGATGTTTTGCTGGTGGAAGAAATGCGGTAAGTGCAAAACAATGTCAAAAGAAATTTGTTATAATTCAAGTTATCGTATGACCGCTTATGATAATATTATTCGTTTTCGCAATAATCATAGATCATATTAAGCAGAAAAAGAAAATGCTGAAAAATTCGATGCAAAACTCGCGAAATCTTGGGAAATTGAGCGTAGAACGGAAAAAAAATCAGACCAAATCAAAAAAGATGAAACTTATTCCTAAAAAGATTTTAAGCTTTCCGCGACATTTGCCCGCAACACTTCATTACGAATTAGCTACAATTGAAAATACGGAAACTACACATGGCGAAGACAAAGTTTCACTCGACGAGCTTTCATCAGCTTTACTGGACGTCGAACAATGGAGAAATAGAGAAAGGTCCGCACGCAGACCATTTGCTATTAATGGAGGTGATGTGAATCACGAGCATAATAATGTAAGTATTTTTCTATAGCTAGTATATAAGTACATATGTACATACATTGGAGCAACTGCAAAATCACCCAAGTCCCTTCACCCTTGAAGAAAAGACCCTTACGATTGATAATTTTCAACTATGACCATTTGACTTCCGTTTCTGTATAGAAAATTGTGGAAATAGTTTGAATTATTGATTTTCGCAAGTCATCCTGCTTAAGGGGGTCAGCCCCAGTGTTAAAAGAAAACAATTAGGATTCTGCTAAACTTAGCAGACTTAGCAGAATGTTTTTCACTACACTTATGGTGATTTCTTTTCTCAAAAAAAATGTGACCTGTAAAGATGCAAAATTATTGCAGTTCTGCCCTCTTTTTTGACAGTTCCGTCCGAGAGGTCAATTTACAATAGAACGCTTTCAGGTCAAAAAGCTATTATCAAAATTGAAATAAATTTTCACTACACTCCGTATGATTTCTAATTACCGTATGACCCGTTGCACAGTTTAATTTATGCTTTTAAATCGTTAGCCGCTGTGTCGTAGGATATTTTTTTCTTATTTTCATCGTTTCTTACGCACATTTGAGGTTAAAGGAGTTGCACCGCCGAAATTTTCGGGGCAAAAATGCAACTTTTCAGGTCAATTTTAACCACGGACTCAAACCCCTTTTTCTAGCAGGTCAAAAAAAAAAATTGAGAATAGAACAGCGGAACTGCTAGAACAAAAATTGAGGGCAGAAACGGGTCACATTTTTTTTGAGAAAAGAAATCACCATTAATTTTCATAAAGTCGTTGATTAATTACAACGGTAAAAATCCTGTATAACGCCCAAGCGAAGAAGTAATGTAAGAAATTTTCTCCATTTTCAAATTATTTATAGTAACTTTATACAATTTTTATCTCACTCTGTACAGTTCGAACTGCCACAACGGTTCCGTTCGACGTTTTTCTTACACATAAACGCGAGAAAGGGTTTTTAAATACCTTTATGTAGTCCCGTAGGGATGAGCAATAAGTATTTGGAGCGTACCGTGCGTCAGCCAAACATGAACGCGAAAAGGGTGTTTAAATTCCTTTAGCCCCGCAGGGTCGCGCAAAAGGTAGTTTGAGCATAGCTACGCTTGCACTATTCTTTTTTTCTGAAGATGGAATTTATTTGAGCAAACATCCCGGCAGAGTCGCTGGACCTAATTGATTTTATTTTTTCCCTCCATTGTCTATTTGATTCATTCGCGAAATTTTGGAGGATAAGAGTTTTAACATTATTAAGCATTGATTTTTATCTATTCTAGTTAGGGTTATTATGGTTTAAAAATCTACGATAGATGTTATTAATCCGCGTGAGAAGGTGGTTTTTTAGTCTTTGCAATTTTCTAATGATGGAATTTTCGTAGTTATCAAGGATATTACGGTTTATACGCTTAGGAACGGTGCGGTCTATTGTGGCAATCGTGAGATTTTCTAGTATTTGGAGATAGTGTTCTATCTCCGAGTTTGAAAGGTTCCTATCATTGGGAGTCATGAGTTCTTTTTCTTCTGGAATTTCTTCTGAGTGAGCTCTCGCTATCCTCATTCGAAATAAATTCCAGTTAGTTGTTTTTTGTAATTGAGGATAATATTTTCTGATCGTGAATTAATAACAAAATGATTGTCTTTCTCATGACCAAATGTCATGAGTATGGCTTGGTAGTCGCTATCGTAATTTAGGGCTGTTAATTTATTTGGGTTTCCTGCGAACGTGAAGTTCAATCGGGCATCTGCTACATATGCAGATATAGGTAGATAGGTATGAATTTGCTCTTATTGGAGTGGGCGAGTCGGGGCCGTAGAGTACAGATTTGAGTTCTATTTGGTTGTCTAAGTCCCAGCTATGCAAAAAAATTCTACCTGTGTTATTATCTCTATGTATTAAGCCAAGATTTGTGTTTCGCGTTGAGGTCCCCTGCTATTACATAGTAGTTTCTAAGGCTATTCAATTCAAGGATCCGGAATAGGGAATGAAATTCGTCATTGAATTTTTCGGAATTTCTTTTTGAAGCATAGGTGCTAATAACGAAAAGATTATCATTATTCTGCAGGGAGATTTTTATACAGGTCAGTTCTAAACATTCAAAAAGGGCGAGTTCCGGCCGGTTTATTGTAGAGAAGTTTAAAGGTTTTTTTTAGAAGAATACCCGTGCCGATTCCATCTCCGGAGTTCGGTCGGTCCGTTCTTATAAAATCGTAATTATTGAATTGGGGGGTATGGTGTGGTTTTAATTTTGTTTCGTTTAAAAGGAGGAGATCGGGTTTTTCTTTTTTAGGAGATCGTCTAAATTCATCCTTCTATTTAGGTACACAATGCAGTTGAAATTGACAGAGATGAGCCTGAGCTCGGTCATCTGAAGGCTTTGTGTTATCTGGCCATCAACAGACATTGGATAAGTTGAGAACGTAAGTTATATAGCTTAGTTGTTGAGCGTGAGCGCGAATGGCTTATTCGAAGCGCTCAAACTTATTATTTAATAACTTAATGAGGTTTTCCTGGAAAGATTTAAAGGAATTTTGATTAGCATTATTGTCCTCACCTGTGTACTCTCGTAGGCAATCCTGGGTTGGTAAAGCTTTCGTGTTTTTATTTTTTCCCTTCACGGTATCTGCGAAGCTCACTCCAGGTCGAACTACATTTTCGATGATACGCTGGTACTGTTGATTTGTTGTTGCTGCCTTCGTTGTCGCTGCTTTCTCCTGCTGGGCTGTGATCCTCCTGGATTTCACTGCTTTATGCAATGGGCATCCTTTGTACGATGCTGGGTGTCCGTGTGTTTTGCAATTTACACAAAACGTCTTTGTCTTCTCCGCTGTAGACTCCAACTTGCACTCGCCTGGTGAGTGGGATTGGTCGCATTTCACGCAACGGAACTTCATACTGCAGTTAACCGCTGAGTGGCCATGCTTTTGACACCGACGGCATTGTGTGATTTCCGTCTTTTTCAACTTCTCAAATCGCACCACTTGGTAATTTAGGTAACGGATTTGGTGCAGGTCCGCTGCGCTGCTGTTGTGTCCGATTTGAACCTTAAGGATCGGCAGGATTCTGTTTCCTGCGATGATCTTCTAGTCGAGAAGCGCGAGACTGACAAAACTTCCATCGCCGGTAGCTTAACTTTTATTTCAGCCATAATTTCGGATGGGGCACCATGGCTGCTCAGACCTTTCAATCGGAAGGTCGTAGTCTTTTCTTCACGGGGAGTGTAATGAAACGCTTCATCCAAAAATGTTCAATTTTGCATCAAAATGCTTCAAAGTGCTTTATACAGAAACGCTTTGCGATCTCCGTTAGTTATAGCTCTATGGGGTCCACTATCAAAGCTTTATAGAAATTCCAAGTTTCAGTCTCCTAACATAAGCGGTTGCTGAGTTCTAGAAGCCAAAATTTTTCGTCTAAGACGCTTCCCCCACCTTGCCCCTCACACCCCACCCCTGAAAATAATGTCAATTCGAGGGGTCTATCCAGTCTATTCATAGAAAAAAATTTAATTTAATAGCTCCACTGGTTTTAGAGCTACGATCCTTCAAACGATTTTGCGTGGGGCGGTCGACGTACAGCGTACAGCGGACAGACAGGCTAAAAAATGTTATTGCTTTTTTCGTGTCTACTAGTCATGAAACGTGGAAAAAAATTTTGAGGGCAGCAAAATTTTTTTTTTAAAAATCGATAACAATACTGTATTATAAATAATAAAGTAAAATTTACTTTATATGTCAAACTTTATATAGAAACCGAATTTTATTTTTAAATTGCAATTGGTTCGTGAGATATTGTAATCAAAAGTTGTTCATTCCCTCTGGAGGTGTTTTTCCTTACTACACAGAACGCTACAAAGTTGAAACTCGGTATGTATGTACATATATTGAATTCATTTTTATTCTACGGCTTTTTCATATACATACTCGTAAATATGTAGAAAGTGTTTTCATTCATACTTTTTCATGAATTCTGCCATATCCCCCAGCCCTGATATGATATCGACTATATCTTCACTTTCATGGGGTTGCGTAATAATCGCTTAAAACTAGGTATCAAAGTTTTTAAGTTTTTGCCTTTTTTAACCCTAAGAGGGTATAAAAGGGTTGAACACGTTTTCACGAATTCCGTAATTTCTTTTAGAAGTGGTTAGAAATTAGATTGGTTTGGTTCTTACTTTCTGCTGTCTTTGTATTTATCTATTAGCTATTTTGAGGATTTTTGGATATTATAGGTAAGTAGGTTGCATATATTTTCACAGATTCTTACAGATTGCTTAAATCTGATGATATATTGAATTCCTATTTAAAGTCAATTTCATGTATGCTTTTTAAAGCTTTGACTTCGACTTCTTAGGATTGATGAGATATTTGATCACTTTTCACTTCCACAGACTTTTTATATAATCGCCTATATACTATATACCATTTTTCGATATTCAACTTCCTAGGGTTTCACAATTTTTGCCATCCTTTAGTTCTGATGAGATATGAAATTGGTTGTTTCTATTTAAACTACTTTTACTTTTAGAACAAAATTAATTTTCCAAGAAAAGTCAAAATCTGGAAACAACTGATGATATACTCCGAGTTTGATCGCTCCCGAACTTTGACCCGAAAAATAATAAAGTTTCGCCCAGACTATTGGCAAATTTTTAAATCGATAACATTACTTTATTGTTAAAATAATAAAGTTGAATATATGTACTTGAAAACAGTGGCTGATCAAGACCTTACTGTTGGGGGTGTCAGATTTTTATTTAATTTGTCTATTTCGTTTGATAAAGTTCTGTGTGAATTTAGCTACAACGACAGCACTTAGCAAAAAAAGGGTCATCTGAAGAAGGGATCACATTGTTTTCACATTATTTTGGATCATTCCATCAAGAATCGCCAAAATTGTGACCTTATCATTTCTGATTCTTTTGAAAAATTTTGTAATTGAAGAACAAGTGAAAAATAATTGAAATTCAAGGATTTGTTCCTATCTCTTTAACTAATAAAAACAATAACAATCCTTAAAATAAGCCCTACTTTATTATTCAAGTATAAAAATTACCAGAGATATGAATTTTCAAAGAGGATTCGGATATCGTTTTGGGGAAATTTTTAACATACTGTAACTAACAAAAAATAATGAGATAGAAACAAAAAATTTAAATCATATTTTTTTCACTAATTCTTCGAGTACACAAAATTTCAAAAGAATCGGTAATAATAAGGTCACACTTTTGGCGATTCTTGATTAAATTACCTTTTTTCTATAAAATTAATTGAGAATTCTCTTCGATTTTTTTAACCATTGAGATTCCAAGTTAATTTATTGGTATGTTTTGAAAAACAGAACCCATAAAATATAAAAAAATTAAAAAAAAAAAACGTATTGTGAGATAGGTATTTAAGGATAAATGACAAAATCGTTATCATTGAAAAAAAAATGTCAAGGTTAGTTTTGCGACAACCTCATTCTCTAAAATAAGCCCTATTTTATTATTCCAGGATATAAATTACCAGAGATATGAACTTTCAAAGAGGACTCGGATACCATTTTCGCAAAAACTAACAAAAAATTGAATCTCAATTCTTTTTTTCATAAGTTCTTAAACTAAATAAACGAAAAATCTTGTAAAACACACGCTTGGTCGTTCGATTTGGAAATAAACTGCAGTCTGCTGACGTGTGTAAAGTTGGTCCCACCTTTTGCAAAATTTTAAAAAAATTTTAGAGTTCTGTTTGCCTTTCACATAGTTCTATAGTTCTAGAGCATTCTCGGAAATAGTTCGGTTGATTAAAGCAGTTAAATATCGTACGAAAGTTGGGGGGCTAACTTCACAAAAGTGTAATTTCAATGCGCTATAACTTCTTTCCCTTTAGGTTTAGAGCAAATGTTCATAAGGTGTTATCGGTGTTTGGGGGGCAAACAGAACTCTAATCAGAACTACCCAAACCCTTACAGGAAAAAAGTTTTTTTTTTCACTGACTGAAAAATTTGAAATTTCAATGCACCATAACTTCTTTTCCTTAACAGTAAGCGTAAATGTTCGTAAGGTGTAATCGATAGAACTCTTTATGGGGCAAACGGAACTCTAATCAGAACTACCCCAACCCTTACAGGAAAAAAGTTTTTTTTTCATTCACTGAAAAATTTGAAATTTCTATGCACCATAACTTCTTTTCCTTAACAGTAAGCGTAAATGTTCGTAAGGTGTAATCGATAGAACTCTTTGGGGGGCAAACGGAACTCTAATCAGAACTACCCCAACTCTTACAGGAAAAAGTTTTTTTCTTACTCACTGAAAAATTTGAAATTTCTATGCACCATAACTTCTTTTCCTTAACAGTAAGCGTAAATGTTCGTAAGGTGTAATCGATAGAACTCTTTATGGGGCAAACGGAACTCTAATCAGAACTACCCCAACCCTTACAGGAAAAAGTTGTTTTTTCACTCACTGAAAAATTTGATATTTCTATGCACCATAACTTCTTTTCCTTAACAGTTAGCGTAAATGTTCATATGGTGTAATCGATAGAACTCCTTGGGGGGCAAACGGAACTCTAATCAGAACTACCCCAACCCTTACAGGAAAAAAAGTTTTTTTTTCACTGACTGAAAAATTTGAAATTTCAATGCACCATAACTTCTTTTTCTTAACAGTTAGCGTAAATGTTCATAAGGTGTAATCGATAGAACTCTTTGGGAAGCAAACGGAACTCTATCTTAAAACACCCCAACCCTAACTAGTAATTTTTTTTTCTCTCAGACTCAAAAATTTTCTAAGTACTGCACGTGATCTTTTTTTCTCAGAAATCCGGTCGATATTTTCAGAGTTCTGGGTAGTCAGTTCCTCACAAGTTCTGAAAATTCCTTTGTACAGGGTGTTCGGTACCCCGTGTGCCACACAGCTCAATTTTCAATATCAGTGGAGATAAAGGGTGGTCAAGAAAAGTGTTTTTGACCGGTACCCTCACTCAGCTGAAACGTTTGATCTTGAAAACAAATAATCACAAGGCAACGTGTAGCTCGTTTTTTAGGGAATCAAATTACCTTTCATTTGACAGTCTAAATTGTAACAGCACCCAATCATGAGGTATTTACTCGAAAACACAAACGTCAACAAAACGTCGACCCTAGAAATTCAGTGATCAATATAGTTTTTCCCCGAAAACCCCATTATAAAAATGTCACATTAATTTTATTTTTTTATGAACCGTATTATACCTACAAAAGCTGCATATACGTACATACATACATATGTATGAGTTACGATTAACATTTTGGAAGTTATAAGTAAAAATGCAATACAACAACATTTTGGAAGTAACAGGTAAAAATACAATGCAACAATACATACTTTTATACAAAAAGAAGGACATGTTGAATTAAACTCCTTGCTTGAATTGAAACAATTTTATAATGGTTTTTATGTTTTATCTCAATTTTTTTATTATAATAAATGTTCAAAATGGCCACCTTCATTTTGAATGTACGCTAAAGCTCGTTTTGCGAGTGTTCTCTTGGTATTCATATTCCTCAACTGCTGCCTTACTTCTATTGCTGCCGATGCGATCCTGGCATTTAGATCTTCCAGTGTTCTACTGCTGTTGCGTAGACATGGTCCTTCATCCATCCCCATACAAAGAAATCCATAACAGTAAGATCAGGAGATCTAGCAGGTCAATGTATCGGTCCATTTCTACCGATCCAGCGATTGTTATAATTGGAATTTAACCAATCTGTAATTTGTCGTCCATAATGAGCTGGAGCACCATCGTGTTGGAAGCCAATGGTACGAGTGGAATATGATCAAACAAGTCCTGAAGATCATTTGTTAGAAAATGTAAGTAATTATTGCTATTTAGAGTAGACGGAAGCCTTAGTCCAAGTCCAAGGAAATCGTCACCAATCACACCTCTCCATAAATTGACGCTGAATCTGTGCTGAAATGATTCCGCTCTTCTTGTTTGTGGATTGATCTCAGCCCACGTATGTAGTTTATGGAAGTTTGTGATACCTTCACTGGTAAATTGGAACTTATCCGTCCACAAAATGTTGTTGAAAAAATTTTCGTCATCTATTTGTTGTTCAAAGATCTAATTGCACAACTCCATTCTTTGGGGGAAATCAATGGTACGTATGGAAGCATTCTACTTTTAAAATACTCCAAACTTTTAAACTGCAGTGCCAAGCGTTGAATACTGATTGATGGATTATTTTTAACTGCTTGCAGTATTCTTTCATTGATCTGAACCAGGCCAGGTTTTATCAAGTTCCCTCATACTAAATGTGATGACCTAAAAAAAAAAAAAAAAAGGTCCTCACTTCCCTATGAAAATAGGCCAATGGGGGGGGGGAGGGTTGAACCCCCAACCCCCCCCCCCCCCCCCCCCCCGTGCGCACGGGCCTGATTTAGGTAGAGCTGTTCTAGTGGCACGTCCAAAAAAAATCCGCAAGGGGTAGGTTGGTACGAAAGTGTGTTCTATCTCTGGATCGTCTTACGTAACAACTTGGTGGTTATATATTATAAAAAAAAATTTAAATATTCATTGGTGAACGAAATTTCTCACACTAAACTCACGTGGTAATGACGCACATTTTTTTTTACATTGAATTATTACTGATAAATGGATTATTTTCTTTAGAATATATATTTTAGGCAGTATCTACATATTTCCCAATTTTCATTTCCTGATTCCGAATATCGATTACTACACCACACTGCAAAACTGTGATAGTACTGTGACTGGAATAAATGGCGAAAAGGAATAAATGTTGGATCGAGCCGAGACCACTCCAGGTGATGTGTCTAGGAATTCAATGTCAATTTGGGCGCTGGCACCACCAATGGTGATCTCTTCATATTTTTTTCCTTAATCCAGTAAGTACCTAGACGATTTGATTGCTGTCAAGACATCACTCGCCCACACTAAACAAAAGTATTTCCTAGTTCGAAAGACCATTCAAATTCAAAATAACTTTCAAATTAAACGTTTATGAAAATTAAATTAAATTCAAGGTCTCCTTAACCGATCAAAAACTGTCTCGAAGTGCCCACAAACAAATGTTGAATTACCATACAAAAATCGAATAATAAATTAGTGCTATGTTCTTCAGTATGTTAAACATCAAGTATCATACCAATCGGTTTTATCGACACAAACATTACAAGTGCGCATTCCGCGATGAGAAAAACCTCGAGCTGGTGAATGGCACCGAAACAATTTAAAGAAATTTTCGGTAATTTATGTTCGTCGTGAATGCACATGAATGCAATACAACAAGGTTATCGATAAATTCCGAATTAAATTTCCAATTTTATTTTTATTTTGGATTTAAATTTTTTGGCGCCACACTAGCCACGTATTTACCTCGGTATACAATGAAAATGAAGGTTGAGGCTGTCCAGATTCGCGTACGTATTTCGAATTTACCCAGTAGACCTTTGTGCATTCAGACATTAATTTTTTTTTTAAGAAAACTACACGGAATAATAACCAAGCGAAAAGTTCATGACAATGCAAACTGTACAGTACCACCTCGTAGTGTGAATTATTGCAATAAAATGTTCCTATACACCGATCATCATCCAAGTTCAATTGCGCCAATAAAACGAGGGTATGCATTACAAATATGTTGAAAATATTACGTAGGAGTGACAAAGCGAGCATTTAATTACAGATATACTACGGAATTGTAGGCAAGTCAATTATGCAAGGATAACTGGAAATAAGCTCTAGGATATTGACATTGCTGTTTATTAAAAATTCGCATATGCGATAATTCTGCATCAACATATTGACCACGAAATGTGTCGATGGCTTAACATGCAATTTCAAAAATATGTCGCCGTTGCAGTTGTCACCATAAACTACCTTTCAGAAAAGCATCCTGGTTATTTTTTTAGGTTTGTCAAACTATGGTTTGGTTTGTTGGTTTGTATAGTTTATCTGCCGATCAGGGACCAATTAGCTCAGAAAGCGCTACGTATTTCGCTTAACCTGCTCGGGCTGATCGATTGAATATGGAATTCAACAGAGACACGGAACTGGAAAGGATTTTCATATCTTATCTGAGCTGTTTAAGAATAGACAAAGAAGATGGAGTCCCACATCCACGGTAATAGATTGTAAAGGGAATATCCAGCCAAGCCGCGTACTCCTCCAATGAACTTAGTGATCCGTGCTGACCGGGCGCCGTGACTCTGGCGACGTTTATGCTTGAGTCACATACAAAGTAGAATGCGGCAGCACGGCGCAGCTTGACGCCTCCAATAAATCATCAAGTCAGATAACTATTCACTCTCTGCGTCAGGTTGAGTTTTAAATTAATTTGAAATTCTCACAAGAGTGTTCATATTCGTTTATACGAAGCAGCGAACTAACTAGAAACAATTTTGTAGCTAATTTTAATTAAGTATGGGGCACATAAAGTACAGATTCAACGTGTTAAACATAACAAAATCACACATTAATTTTGAGGTTAATTACGGGCTACGGAAAAGTTAAGAGTTGGCGAACTTTGTTTGATGGCTGCGTTTAGCTGCTTCCTTTGTGACTACCACAATAGTAGAACACTGTGCTCAACTTTTTGACACCTAGGCTGCGCCGGCTTGCGTTGCCGTTGTGACTTACGGGTTACACGTCCCCTGCTTAACAGTTCATCTGTTCTGCTCCTGTAGTAGGATATCTTCCTAGATATAGCGTAGCTGGTTAGTTCCCTCACCTTGAGTTCGTGATTGTATGAAAGTGAGAGGATATTCGGCGCTTAACAGTCCAAAACGGGACGTTAACACTTTCCGCGTGAAAGCTCTAAAGAGCCAATCTATCTCGTCTGCCCGCTCGATCTTATTGTGGCCGGGAATCCAAGGGTTTCTTTGAGCTGACTTCCTAAGTAATAGCATAGATAAATGGATTTCGAGTTGGGATTGGTTTGGGCATCAAATTATAAATTATCAGTAATTCCTCATCAAAACCGGCGTTGTCTATTGACAATTTTACGAAAAGGGAAGTGCCGGAATTCCGATGGTACCACCATTAAACGCTGACCGAAGTAACGAGTCCTTTTAGGAGCAACTCACTCAAATTCAGACATAGAGTTATCTGATGCTTCGTTTTCATCATCGCAAATTTTACTTATTTTTCTCTCAGAGAGGCCAATCCCAAGGAGATGCTTTCTCATATAAGAATGTTCGGTCAGAGCTTCAAATAAGATTATCCAAATTCTTGTTTAATGTGTAGAAAGCCGACAATCAATTAAGTCTTCATCTGAGTAGGTTTCTGAGATGTGAACTGGAGCGATTTGATTGCTTGATTACAGCTTAGCTTCGTATGTTGTAATATTCCACACCATAAACCTTTCACCTGGACAACAAAAATTTTATGTCGACTTATTCGGGTGTAAAAATTGTGGTATAATTCTCAGTCGGATTCCCAGTTCCTCTCCTCAACTCGACTGCCACCGTTAATATGCACCATCAAAAGGATGTTTATTTAATGGTATAAACACAATTGAGACGAAATTCGCCAGTGGCGACGAAGTTCGCTGAGTTGTACCGCAACACACGTAAAGTTTGCCAGCCGCTCGCCGTCGTAATTCTGCGTCAGTACGTGTGTTTTGGTACAGTTTTAAAAATTTGACAGCGAACTTCGTCGGCGCTGGCGAATTTCGTCTCAATTGTGTTTTGGGGTTAGTTTAGTTTGGTTTGGCGATTCATCGTGAATAGATTCACGCCGGAGAAACGTTTGGAATTTGTTTAAATTTGTTTTAAAACCATAGTTCAATTCGAGAAACTCATCGTGCATTACGTGAATTTTTGTGTATTTTATGGTGCTTATAATCGTCCATTAGAACGATTAATTCGAGAAAGTGTGTGTCATTTTTGCAATACGCTTACTCTAAATGACAGTACGTATCCTAGAAACTATTTAGCACTTGGAAGCCAACATTCGACACGGTATTGCCGAAATACAGCCTGATTTACTCCGAAGAGTGTGTGACTTTCAGATTACGCCATGTAGGTACATCCACGGCGGCATATTCAAACATTAATGCCATAAAATTATCTTTCAAATAAAGCCAATTTCATGGATATTAAAAAGATTTTTCTGTGTTTTATTTCAATTTAAAGTTCTCGGTTTCGCAAAACAACACACTATATCATGAATCAAAAAAAAAGAGATTGCGACAGTTAAGGAAAAAAATGGTTCAAGTTCTGCGCAACTCTCTTGATGACGTTAATTTTCATATAAATTAAAAAATAACAAACGGTTTGCTAAGGCGATACATCTAGTAAAGACATATAGTCGATAATTCAGTATAGTCGAACGCTCTTAGATACGCCACAAAAGGTGCGTGTGTCGCAATCTATTATTCTTTGATTCAGGACACTATAGCATATACAATAGAAATTTAAGTTATGCTATTGCCGTCATGTTGTATGCATCCCTCCAAGAAGGAATAAGAAAAGTCTTATAGTGAAATATTATAATAATTATTGATGGTTTTTGTTATTATTGGTTTTTTTGTTTTAGGGGTAAGGTGGGTTTCAATGGCTCAAAAAAATTGTACTTTTACTAATTTTTTTTTAATATATCTAATGAAATATTTATTTAAACAATTAAGTACATCAAAGATTCATATTTCAAAAGTATTTTGTGAAATTTTTATTTAAAATTTTTGAAAATTCACCAGGAACCTCATTTCCCCTGACCTCTAAAAAAAGTGCTCTCGGCGTGGAGAGGATAACTGATGTTAAGATTAAAAAAATTTCCGTTAGTATATGCATAGAGCTTGTGCTTGATGGGCGGAACTTCAGAAGGCTTTATCTCTTATAATTTTACTCGGATCGATTTAAAGTTTTGGGAGAATATTCTAGACATATTGTATTATTTAATAAGAGAGAAAAAAAAATACAATTTTTTGAAATTTTCAAACTCACCTAACTATACATATAAATACTTTTTAGATTGTCCATTTAGTATTTTCTTTGGTATACGTGATGACGAAAACTGCAACTGACTTTGTTCCTTAAATTACTCTTTCAATTTGCAACAGACATACATACATTGAACAATTGTTGAGCATTCCATTTCTGAACTCTGATGAAATGTGTGAGTATTATACGTTTAATCCAGTCTAAAAGTTTATAAATGCATATAACACCAAGCCCCGGACGAAAAACAAAATTATATATTAGTTTTTGTTTATTTCTGGCCAAAAACTTATAAATATAAAAGCTTTTAAGAAGATATGACGAAATTCGATACGTCAACACGTCATTTTTCTAATTATTTTTATTTCTAAAGTAAGCTTACTAATTTAAATATTCGTTTAATAAATCACTGATGAATCTTGATGGTTGTATTTTACAATAAGGACAACATTTACCTTTACCTTTAAGTAATTTATTTCCTAAATGTGGCAGTAGTGTAACCGCTTCCTGAACTTTGACCCGAAAATAATAAACTTTCGTCCAAACTATTGACAGATTTTCTATGGTGATTCTGTAAAGATGTTGACCACCCCATTTGAACTAAACTCGATTCGGACCTGCAATAGGTAGATAAGGGCTACCTCTTCACGAAGGTAGAGGTACAAGGTACCGAACCTTTATTTTGTTCCGCGTACCGTATGTCCTCAATTAATCAAGTTAAGTAAAAGTTATTGATCATATGCATACGAACCAATAACAAAAAACAAACCTGACACATGATAATCACTGTACCAGCAGTAAATTAAGCCTTTGTAACCTGTGGAGAGTTTTTGTTAATCATTATTTTATGCAGTCACGTAATAAACATCTTCGAATGTAATTTCACACCATGACACAATTTTAACTGGTGAATTTCCACTGCATTTGGTACATACCTACATGGTTTCGTTGGCGGTTGAAATTCTTGGAATTGATAATATTTGCATAAGTTTTAAAAAAGGAAATCCCTTAAAAGTGATACATCATACATATATCCATGATACAAATTATCTCGAAGGAGGTCATGTGAATGAAAATTTTTTTTCAAAACAGGAAACACAATATTCTTCCAGGAAATTTTAAGTAAAATAATTTTGGATTGTTGGTTTCAATTTATTAGCACAAACATACAGCAGTCACGATAGAGACACAATAGTATAATATTCTAAATGAAATACTGAATTCAGATTTATTTTTCAATTGGGGATATAGATTAACAGGGTTAATGGGTATTTCCTTTAACGCCCATTAACGCAGTTCTGGGGATAACAATGAGTGAGGCTATTACCCATATTTGTTAAGAGTGTCCGGCTCTAGCTAGAGCCAGACTTCGTTCGTTAGGCAATCCTTTCTTTGAGCATCTCGAAAAATAAGATTCAACAACTGATTATCTTATTAAACAGCTCCGGATGGACATAATAATCCCTTCCAGCTTCAAGTCTCTGTAAGCTCAATATCTCCTTCGTCAGCTGTCAACGATCAGATTAAGCGAGTTGTGGTAACCGAACGGCACTTTCTTTAATAATTGGTTCCTGGTTCGACCAGGAGCAGAAATAAAAGTTTAGAAACAGTGCTAGATAACGATTATGTACTCGTATCTTAAAAGACAAAAGCTGCTAAACAACCTTCACTCAATCTATACTCTTCGTGCGAATGTAAAAGGTGGGTATGAAGAATATCATCCAAATCAGTTGGACACTTGGTCACTGTCTGGATACCTGTTATGGAGGTGCAGTTTGCTAGAACTTTTCAGTTAAAATTAACTATACAACTAGTAAGTATTAGTATTTAATAGTAGTATTTCTATTCAATGTGAAAAGTATCAAAAAAGCAAAAATAACTAAATTTGTAAAAAGTCCTGTCAGGTCATTCAAAATGGGCATAAGGTAAAAGCTACAATGATTGACACCCCCCAAAAATTTGTACCAGTAGTTGACACCTATAAGTTAAATAGCATTATAAAGAATATAAATGAAATATTAATACACTGAGGATTTAACTTTTATAAGAGTTATTATATTTATGGTCATATGTTACCACCTGCAAGAACAATTTATATTGTCTATTCTCTAGAAAACTTGAAGAGTGAACACCTACCAGAAGAACGATTTTTTTTCTAGTTTCCTTAAAGAATACACAGTGGAATCATAAACAATAACTTCATTTATTTCAAATCAGTGAAGATATTTGAGCGATTTTTTACTTCATTCAATTCTTGAAGGTGTGTTTTAATAAGATATTTCGTTTTTTTTTATTATTCTTAAGTTAACAAATAAATAAATTGGTGTCACCTATTGGTACAGAATCACGTATTAACTAATAGTTGACACTATGGTGTCAACCATTGTAACGTATGAAGGTACAATAGTTGACACCGTATGACACAATATAAGTTTGTGACAATTACTTTAGTGAAAAATCTGCCAACAGTCGGGGCACAACTATATTTTTTTTCCAGCAGAAGATCAGAACGCATTCAATTCTGAGATGCGGTGTAGGTTACTATGTGAATAAAAACCTAACAAAAAGTTCGGGAAACGGTTAGAACAACATATGAATTACATAATTCGGTCATATTTTGGGATGCGGTCTAGGGGTTGAAAAAGAAAAAAACTTAAAAATAGGTGATATTTAAACAACCCACAAAACTCTAGGTATTCATATGAAGAATCCGTAGAACAAAACGAGTTCAGTATTTGGGAAGACCTAGTAGATATGGCCAAAATCGTGAAAATATATGCATTCTACTGTCACTCAAAATTTTTTTGTCCTCCTTCCAAACGCCTATGGATATTCTAATTTTTATTCTAATTACTTTTCTCGTTGATTTACATATACGTTCTATAGTTAGGAAAAACACCACAACCCCGTACCATACTACCCCTAAAAAAATTATATTTTTCCAACATGCCACTACTATAGCTCTATCTTAATACCAAGTTTCAGTTTAATATATCATTATAGGTTCTTAAGATATACATATACATCGCAACTGTTTACTTTTCACCCTCCCCCACCCTCACCCTCTACACCCACACCCCCAAAAAAATTTTTCCTACCAGGGTTCTCTTGGGCCTACTTCTGGTAAAAAAATTTTATAGTCTATCTTATCTTTTGAAAATTTCTTATCCAAGATTTTTTTTATAAATTGAATTTTATATTTTACTTACCAAATTAAAATTTTATATTGGAACAATTTACACTTAAATTCAAAATAGCGTATACAACGTTCACGCTTACTTTTAAGATTTCTTCAGTACGGAATCAACTGGCATGGGTGTCAACCATTGTATGGGGTGTCAATAATTATACCATAGGTGTCAATAACTATATCCGAGGACAGGCCCGTGCGCAGGAAAGTATGATGGGGGGGGGGGGGTTTTATCCAGTTCCCCCATACTAAAAATGTGATGACCTAAAAAAAAAAAAAGGTCCTCACTTCCCTATGAAAATAGGCCAATGGGGGCGGGTGGGGGGGGGGGGGGGGTTCACCCCCCCCCCCCGTGCGTACGGGCCTGATCTGAACAGCGATTATCGGTACAGGATTTGCATTTACTCTGCTTGTTATAACGTTGCCAGTTTCCCCAACTCTCTCCTGCTACTGGTCTGTTTGTGAGGATGTCCCTGATGGTAAAACGCTCGCGCGGATCATGAATCTCCGTAACACTCTCCACAAATGCACATAATGTCCCCATATTCTTCATTAGAGCACTCCGGCATTTTGAAATAGTTTTTTAAATTCTACTGACACCTAGTTTAAGCAACGTAACTAAAACTGATAAAAATATGAAAGTAGTTTTGCTTTTATTGGCTTTCCATTTTGTAAGGTACCCCATTAAAAATGTTGAAACTCATTTACATTTCATTGATTTCCTCCATACTGCAAATAGTAACAAATGGACAATAAAAATACTTCAGTACTACCGACAATTTAAACAGGTTCTTAAACGAGGTTCACTTTATGGCACTGACTTTTTAAATATATAATTTTTATGGGACATGAATTTTTACCTATTATTTCCAAAATGTTATTCGTAATATTTATGCAGCTTTTGTAGGTAATAGTATGATTTCTTGAATAATAAAAAAAAATTAAAAATGACAACTTTATAATGTGGTTTTCTGAGAAAAACTACGTTGATCAGTGAATTTTTGGAGTTGACGTAACAAAAATCTGTGTTTTCGAGTATATGTAGGGTAAAGTACCCAGTGGCGAGCCCCCCTTAAGAAAAAGTTTCACTTTAAAAAATAATAACATATTATATGTGCAAATTAAATGTCTGAAATGTTTATTTCTAACATCTTTCTACTCTTTAGATGTATAATATAGCATTAAAATCGCTCCAATATCTTTAAGTTTTAAAATAAAGCGTAAAATCAACCCAAAAGATTATTTGCAAGTGTCTAGCCCAGTGACGAGCCCCCCTATACCAGTAACGAGCCCCCTGGTTTTGCCAGTCTCGAGCTCCCTTATTCGCTTGAATAACGCGCTGTACACATTGCACACGACCGAACGAATTTTCCGATTTTTCGTTTTTCTGTTATTGTCAAGTCTTCAGCTATTAGAAAATTGGTTGAAATCGGTTATTACAATATTTTTAAGAATATCATAAGAGAAAATTTCTAGGCATTTGGATTTTGATTAATATTCTTAAAAAAAGTCCGTCTGTGGGTACGAATATTTTTAGTCGTACGACGGATTCATGTTTTCTTTTATTGTCAATTAAAACTACAATTTCCTGGAGAGTTTCTTTCATGCTATTCTTGAAAATGCTATAATTTACGATTAACTATAACTAATTTTTCAATAACTAAAAATTTCACAATAGGTCGAAAAACGAAAAATCGTATCGGAAAATTCGTTCGGTCGTATATAATGTGTACAGCGCCTTAGATGACGTTACATTTGCTGTAAATTATTCAAGATATAAGAAACACCGTTTAAAAAATCGGCCAACAGTCTGGGCGTAACCTTGTTATTTTATGGGTAGTCCGAAGTCCGAAACGTGTTTAATACTGAGATGCGGTGTAGGTTACTATGCGACTGACAACCTAGAAAATAACTTTCCAAATAGCCTCCCAATTACTCGTTAGGTTGTCAGCTTCAACTTTCAGCCTCCTAGCATAAGCGGTTTCTGAGATCTAGAAATGAAAAATTTTCACAATTTAAATTTTTGTATGCAAAGAATTTTGCAAAGTTCCTCAAGGATATTACAGAATTTGGCTGTCTTGTTGATAGAACCCATATTCTACCTTAAATCTGCCAAATTTAAAATAAATCTAAAGGTCTGAAACGTTAAATCTATTCATTAATTATGAGAAGGCTCGAGACTGGGATCAGTGCAATCATGCAATATAACCAGTAACGAGCCATGGGGCTCGTGACTGGAAACTTCAAATATTTACTACCCAGTACCGAGCCCCCTCGATTTTCGGAGAAAAACGAAAAATATGAAGGAAAAATACAATTAATTATATAATATAATAGAAGATTAACACTAACAGCCTATTTTCAATAACATAAATTATAGCACTTAAAACACAAAAATAAAAGAAATCAGCACTTTCTTAGTAAATTTGATAAGAAATTACAGCATTCGAAGACACTTTTTAATCACGCCTTTACAACTTCATATGAGTGCGTTGCCTTCAAAATTGCACAAGTGTTAAATATGTAGAACATACAAAGCTAATATCTAAAAATGGTTAATATATCCGGATGTTGCCGTTTTTCTAGTTATTTATAAATGTATTGTAAGGGGGCTCGTCACTGGGCAGGGGGCTCGACACTGGGTACTTTACCCTATATCTCAAGATTGTGTGCTGTTACAATTTAGACTGTCAAATGAAAGGTAATTCGATTCCCTAAAACACGAGCTACACGCTGCCTTGTGATTATATGTTTTCAGGATCAAACGTTTCAGCTGAGTGAGGGTACCGGTCAAAAACACTTTTCTTGACCACCCTATATCTCCACTGATATTGAAAATTGACCTGTGTGGCACACGGGGTACCAAACACCCTGTATAAAGGAATTTTCGGAACTTGTGAGAAACTGACGACCAAGAACTCTGAAAATATCGGCCGGATTTCTGAGAAAAAAGATCACGTGCAGTACTTAGAAAATTTTTGAGTCTGAGAGAAAAAAAAATTACTAGTTAGGGTTGGGGTGTTTTAAGATAGAGTTCCGTTTGCCCCTCAAAGAGTTCTATCGATTACTCCTTATGAACATTTACGCTAACTGTTAAGGAAGAGAAGTTATGGTGCATTGAAATCTCAAATTTTTCAGTCAGTGAAAAAAAACTTTTTTCCTGTAGGGGTTGGGGTAGTTCTGATTAGAGTTCCTTTTGCCCCCTAAAGAGTTCTATCGATTACACGTTATGAACATTTACGCTAATTGTTAAGGAAGAGAAGTTATGGTGCATAGAAATTTCAAATTTTTCAGTGAGTGAAAAACAAACTCTTTTCCTGTAAGGGTTGGGGTAGTTCTGATTAGAGTTCCGTTTGCCCCCCAAACACCGATAACACCTTATGAACATTTGCTCTAAGCCTAAAGGGAAAGAAGTTATAGCGCATTGAAATTACACTTTTGTGAAGTTAGCCCCCCCAACTTTCGTACGATATTTAACTGCTTTTATCAACGGAACTATTTCCGAGAATGCTCTAGAACTATAGAACTATGTGGGGGGCAAACAGAACTCTAAGAAATTTTTCAAATTTTGCAAAAGGTGGGACTAACTTCACACACGTAGTTTACTGTGTTGTGGTGCCTGATCTAGTTCTTCTTCAGTACGCGGCCTTGGTCAATTCCGGAAAAGGTCTAATTATCTAAGTCTATAGCTTGATTTGATATTCATTTTAGGGTCATTACTGAGAACTAAAGTCGAGGCACGAAAAATGTGTACAATAATTGTACAGTGAATGAATATAAAAGTAGATGGAACATAGCTTGGTATATGAAGTATGATTTTTCTCAAGTTTTAGCGATGGTCAAATCCAGGGGGGGGGGGCAAGTGCCCCTTCTTGCCCTCCCTGTGAATTCAGGGGGGGAAAGTGCCCCTTCTTGCCCCCCCCCCCCTGTGGGCGCCCATGTATTGCGCTTGCAGACTTTCGATGCTGCTTTCTCTTTTCTTAATTTGGCTGACTAGTCCAGCCTCCCGTATCGTGAGCGCGCCGTTTGCTGGTTCCAGTTCTGGCTCGCTTGCGACAATGCCTGTACTATAATATAATTGTGAATTAAAGTAGAATAAGTATTTGTACTAGAATAACAACCATTGTGAATGAACCTGAATAAATGTCACCAGTTGTACTCTAACCTTTGAGCTGTTATTACATGGCGCAGCCGACATTCCCTTCCAAATGGGCATAAATAAGGAAGGAAGTGAAAATAATAATAAAACACTGCATAAAGATCGCGTAAAATAGCTGAAAAAACTGGCAGCAACGTGTGACTTCGGTGATCAAAAAGAGACGCTAATCCGAGATCGGATTATCATGGAAGCAAGCAACGAAAACTTGCAAAAAATCCTGTTGGCAGAGCACAACATCAATCTAAAAAATTCTATTCAAAAAGGAAAACCACATGAACAATCTGATTTTCAACGGATCGAAATGCAGAAAAGTCATGCAGCCCCGACGTACGCAATAAAAGAATCAAACAGAGGATACAACAAGGGAAGCAGAATAGTGGGCGGAAAACAACAAAACAGTCAGCAGACCAGAGAATCTCAGCAGTCCACAGAATCGACAAATAAAAAAAAGTGCATCAAATGTAACCGTAATCATGACTGGAACAGGTGCCCAGCATATGGCCAGCAATGCAAAAACTGCAAACAGTACAACCACTTTCACTATTGCTGCAGGTCACGGACAGTTTACACCATTGGAGAAGAAAGTGCGATCAACGCGAAAGGTAGTATCGGTAACAATAGCATAACAGTTTGTCATTACCAATAAATGAAATACTTAATAATAGCTCAAATGTTTGGACCGAAGAAGTAGAGGTAGAGGGAAGAACAAATTAAATTCTATTAGTAGCCAACATTCAGTACGAAAATGCTCAACTATATTAAAAGCATGCGGTGGGTTCAAATTATACCCAACAGGTAAATGCGCACTTAATTGTACATTTAAGCAAACGAACCATTTATTATTATTATTATTATTATTATTATCAAATAATTAGGCAGGCAGCAAGCTGATTATGCCTAATATCACTTACAGTGTACAGTGTATAAATAATTTATAAATTGTAAAATGAAATTAAAAGTTTTAAGAGTAGGAAAAGAAAAATAATATAAGAAAAAAAGTATAGTACTAACTTACAGAATAAAAAAATTAAAAATGAAATATAGTGCAAAATTTAAAGTAGTTATGTAGAAATTGATAAGAGAAAGTGATTATCTAGTCTGTTTTTGAAGTTGTTGATTGACGTTGAGCTGATGACCTCACTGGGTAAAGAGTTCCATGTGTCCACAACTCGGTTTGGCAAAAAGTTGCGAAGTGGATCCTTACTCGATCTTGTCAAGGTTTTGTTGATTTTATCCTTGTGACCTCTCAACTGATGATTGATATTCCTCGTATATAAGTTAGCTAAATCTCCACAATCATAGTGACCATTAAGAATTTTAAATGTCTCAATGAGACCACCTCTGAGTCTCCTTTGCGCTAAAGTTGGAAGACCGAGATACTGCAGTCTTTCTTCGTAACTTAAACTACATATTTCTAGAGGAATCTTAAAATAAATAACACAAAAGAAGAATTTATTAAAAAATATAAACAAAATTTTGAAGGGCTAGGTACATTTCCCCAACCATATCACATGGAATTCACACAAAACTATGTTCCAACCATTAAGGGACCAAGGCAAGTTCCGCTTAAAATAAGAGAAATTCCACGCAAAAAACTTAATGATTTAGAATCTTCAAACATAATTAGAAAAGTAGTTGAAGGCTGTGAGTGGATCAGCAACATGGTTATAGTCAAAAAACCAACAGGAGATTTGCATTGATCCTGTCGATCTAAATAAATATATAAAAAAAATGTCCATCCAATTCCAACTTTCGACGAAATCTTAAGCAACTTAAATGGAGCGAAATTTTTTACATTGCTAGATTTAAAAAACGGGTCTTGGCAAATACAGTTAACTCCAGAGTCACAACAACTATGTTCGTTTTCGACCCCATTCGGGACCTACCAATGGCTCAGGCTCCCTTTTGGTATAACAACGGCTCCCGAAGTATTTCAGGCATACAATGAACGAAATTTCTCTTCGCTGAAAGGAGTCACTGTATACATGGACGATATACTTGTATCCGGGAAAACGGTTGAAGAGCATGATGCTAACTTAAATGCATTTATGGCCAGGGCCACCCAGCTAAACATAAAATTCAACATAAACAAACTTCAATACAGGCAAAAAGAAGTCTTATATTGGCCACGTATTTTCCGAACAGGGTATTAAGGCCGATGCAAATCGCATAAAATCGATTACTGAAATCAAGTCACCAACTACGAAAAAGGGCTTGCAGAAATATTTAGGAATGGTAAACTATCTTCTAAGATTAATCCCAAACTTATCATCACTAACCAGTCCTCTAAGAGAACTGTGTCTTAAAACCAGGGCCGTCATTTCAGTCTTTTCCAGGGGGGGGGGGGGCAAGATGTTATGAATGTATGTATTTTTATATATAAATCTCCATTTGTTATGTATTATATATGAAAAAACCAAATTCAGGGGGGGGGGGCAAATGCCCCCCTCTGTGGCCTCAAATGACGTCCCTGCTTAAAACCTTTCAATCATAGAAGGGAAATAACAATACAGACCGTTGCTTCTCAAAATGGATTGGGTTGTTGCCTGCAACAAGATGGCAGACCCGTATCATTCGCATCAAGAAGTCTCAGTGACACCGAAAAGAGATACGCACAAATAGAAAAAGAATTCCTCGCAGTCACATACGCATGTCAAAAATTCCACTATTACATATACGGTCAAGAAATTACCGTAAAAAGTGATCACAAACCCTTAATTGCGATCAAGAACAAAGCTCTACATAAAATAGCATCATCAAAACTGCAACGAATGCGCCTACGACTACTAAACTATAATTTTAAAATGGAATACACTCCGGGAAAATATATGTACATCGCTCATTACTTGTCCCGAAACTACATAAAAGGAGATAACAGTGATGAAATCTTCTCAAAAGAAACGGTTCTATCAATAAATCTCAATAGTTACGATGAAGAAATACTACTCCAGGAAATTAAAAAGGACCCAGTCCTAAACACCCTTATAGATCAATATATGATAGGATGGCCCAACGATAAAAGTAAGGTGAAAGACGAAATAAGAGGGTTTTATTAGCTAGAAAATGATATTTTTGTGGAAAAGGGTATAATTTTCATAAATAATAATACCAAAGTCGATGCGACTAGATATTCTAAAAAAAAACTCCACAGTGGCCACTTTGGAATTACAAAAACACGGAAAAGGGCCAAAGAACTATACTACTGGCCTGCAGTGGATGCAGACATAGAAAATATGATATCAAAGTGTAGTATATGCCAAACCTATAAAAATTGTGTACCCCGAGAACCACTAATAAATCACGAAATACCCGAATAACCATTCAACAAAATAGGATGCGACATTTTTCAATTTAAAAACCAACTATTTCTCCTGATTATCGATTACTATTCGAAATGGATTGAATTTAGAAAAATAACAAATACATCAGCAGCACAAATCAACAAGATTTGGATAAGTATATATAAGATCCATGGAATACCTCAAATCATAATTGCGGACAACATCCCGTTCAATTCCTTTAAATGTAAGGAATTTGCAAAATCCTGGAATTTTAAAATAGAGACAAGCAGTCTGAATTACCCAAAATTGAATGGATTGGCAGAAAGAGCAGTCCAAATTATTAAAAACGTACTTAAAAAAAGCACATCTGAGGAGGAAGTAACCAAAGCAATATTAGAATATCATAACACTCCAACTCAAGACATGATATTTTTCCCATCACAGCTGCTAATGGGCAGAAGACTTAATACTACCCTCCCAATGGCGAAAGTTCTATTGAAACCAGATGCTGACTATAATGTAACTAACGACTTTAAGAGAAAAATAGAAAAATATTACAACAAGAACTCCAGATCTCGACCTCCATTCAAAGTCGGCGAAAAGGTTTGGATTAAAGAAAAGGGGAAATGGACACCAGGCATAATTGTTTCTGTAAGGAAACAACTTTGGTGAATCTTGATGAATTAATAAGATGAAAACAATGTGATCCTGTCATTAGATGACCCTTTTTTTCAGTAATTCTTTTCCTTAACAGTAAGCGTAAATGTTCATATGGTGTAATCGATAGAACTCTTTGGGGGGCAAACGGAACTCTAATCAGAACCACCCCAACCCTTACAGGAAAAAAGTTTTTTTTTCACTGACTGAAAAATTTTAAAATTTCAATGCACCATAACTTCTCTTCCTTAACAGTTAGCGTAAATGTTCATAATAGGGATGTTCGATTTCGATTCGATTAATCGACTAACCGATTAATTTGTAAAAAAAATTAGATTTTAGCAATCGATATGAGTGTTGTCGATTAATCGACATAATCGATTAGATAACGTTAATTAATCGAATGAATTTCAACAGCTAAAAGATTCGATGCACGATAGATTTTCCTACATTAGTTAACAAAAAATTAGCTGATAGCACTGATCTGAATGTCAAGTTAACTGCAAATGTGTTAAATATTACGATACCTTCGAGTATCGTATTCGTACCATCTAGCATAATCCGGTTGCAATTCGCGAGGCGATCACTATATTAAATGGCGAAACAGTGGGAGCTCCACGTCTCCTTTTTTTTTCGATGGAATCCGAACCTTCATCATCAAGGTAATGCAGCTGATCTTTGGGCGATCCATGATTCACTTGCGTGTCAGAGCGCTTCTCAAGCTCATGCAGATGAAGACCTTAATGGAATTTCTGAAGAGCTCAGTCAGTTTTTATGTCAACCAGTAGTGAATAGAACAAAAAATCCTTATGAAATTTGGGAAACACTTAAGTTTCAATTTCCACGGACGCATACCCTTGCAATTAAATACTTATCAGTAATTGCATCTTCGGTACCTGCAGAAAGATTGCTCTCAGAGGCTGGATTAATTGCTACTGATATGAGGAACAGGTTGACAGGTTCAAATTTATCAATGCTAATTTTTCTGTCGTCAATAGACGAAATGTTTTGGTTGTGAAGGAAGTAGAAGTACAAACAATTAATTTTGAAATTAGTTTCTATGAAAAAATTTTATTTTATAAAAAAAAGATATTTACGAAGAAATAATATCTACGAATTTTATTTCCATTATTTTATGTTTATTATTTTAATTTATTTATTTTCTTCTCATTTTTAGCATGGGATATTATTTATTTAACCATTAAAAAGAACATACATAAATGTATGTACGTTTAAAACTCATATTCACACACATTTTTAACGGACATTTAGCGTCACAAGTAAGAGGAAAATAGAAAAAATCTTCACATACATACTCCACCTTCCAGCATCCTCCACCTTCAATCCTCCGTCCTGCATCCACTATCCAACATTCATCATCCATCTTTACCATTTAGTAATGGGAATGCATAACTACTACACCAAAAACGAACGAACTGCCGCTAAATCATATCAAATGTTGAAATAACTCACGAACCACCAATTGTAAAATGATTTTGTTAATGTAGAAACGAAGTTTCATCGTAATCGGATGAATGATATAGGAAAGCATACGAAACAAACAAACAAAGAATTAGAGCACCAGGGTACTAAAATCACAAAAAAAATTGAAAAATGTAAAAAAAAAAACAATTTGTTTTTATTCGATCGGTACCAAACTTCACAGGAACTATCCCGGAACTATTCTACACGTTCCCTGAGTGGTTTAGGAGTTCATAGGGAACATAGCCACATTCATACATCCATACATACATAGTTAAATAGTTAAAATTGTATGTATGGACAGTCACTATGTTAAACGTATAATGAACCTAGACATTTCAATTCTAATCTACCTATTAAGTCTACGTATACTTATACGATAACCCTGGGACTTAAGAATTACGCGATTAATCGATTAATTGCTTAAATCCCATCAATTAATCGATTGATCTTAATCGAACATTTTAAAATAATCGATCATGCAACAATCGATTGTTGAGCAATCGATTCCCATCCCTAGTTCATAAGGTGTAATCGATAGAACTCTTTGGGGGGCAAACGGAACTCTATCTTAAAACACCCCAACCCTAACTAGTAATTTTTTTTTCTCTCAGACTCAAACATTTTCTAAGTACTGCACGTGATCTTTTTTCTCAGAAATCCGGCCGATATTTTCAGAGTTCTGGGTAGTCAGTTCCTCACAAGTTCTGAAAATTCCTTTATACAGGGTGTTTGGTACCCCGTGTGCCACACAGATCAATTTTCAATATCAGTGGAGATATAGGGTGGTCAAGAAAAGTGTTTTTGACCGGTACCCTCACTCAGCTGAAACGTTTGATCTTGAAAACAAATAATCACAAGGCAACGTGTAGCTCGTTTTTTAGGGAATCGAATTACCTTTCATTTGACAGCCTAAATTGTAACAGCACCCAATCTTGAGGTATTTACTCGAAAACACAAACGTCAACAAAATGTCAACCCTAGAAATTCAGTGATCAATATAGTTTTTCCCCGAAAACCCCATTATAGAAATGTCACATTAATTTTATTTTTTTATGAACCGTATTATACCTACAAAAGCTGCATATACGTACATACTTACATATGTATGAGTTCCGATTAACATTTTGGAAGTTATAAGTAAAAATGCAATACAACAACATTTTGGAAGTAACAGGTAAAAATACAATGCAACAATACATACTTTTATACAAAAAGAAGGACATGTTGAATTAAACTCCTTGCTTGAATTGAAACAATTTTATAATGGTTTTTATGTTTTATTTTAATTTTATTATTATTATAATAAATGTTCAAAATGGCCACCTTCATTTTGAATGTACGCTAAAGCTCGTTTTGCGAGTGTTCTCTAGGTATTCATATTCCTCAACTGCTGCCTTACTTCTATTGCTGCCGATGCGATCCTGGCATTTAGATCTTCCAGTGTTTTACTGCTGTTGCGTAGACATGGTCCTTCATCCATCCCCATACAAAGAAATCCATAACAGTAAGATCAGGAGATCTAGCAGGCCAATGTATCGGTCCATTTCTACCGATCCAGCGATTGGTATAATTGGAATTTAACCAATCTGTAATTTGTCGCCCATAATGAGCTGGAGCACCATCGTGTTGGAATGGTACGAGTAGAATATGATCAAACAAGTCCTGAAGATCATTTGTTAGAAAATATAAGTAATTATTGCTATTTCGAGTAGACGGAAGCCTAAGTCCAAGTCCAAGGAAATCGTCACCAATCACACCTCTCCATAAATTGACGCTGAATCTGTGCTGAAATGATTCCGCTCTTCTTGTTTGTGGATTGATCTCAGCCTACGTATGTAGTTTATGGAAGTTTGTGATACCTTCACTGGTAAATTGGAACTTATCCGTCCACAAAATGTTGTTGAAAAAATTTTCGTCATCTATTTGTTGTTCAAGGATCTAATTGCACAACTCCATCCTTTGGGGGAAGTCAATGGGTAGCAGCTCCTGTACTGGTGTGCGATGGTACGCATGGAAGCATTCTACTTTTAAAATACTCCAAACTTTTAAACTGCAGTGCCAAGCGTCGAATACTGATTGATGGATTATTTTTAACTGCTTGCAGTATTCTTTCATCGATCTGAACAGCGATTATCGGTGCAGGATTTGCATTTACTCTGCTTGTTATAACGTTGCCAGTTTCCCCAACTCTCTCCTGCTACTGGTCTGTTTGTGAGGATGTCCCTGATGGTAAAACGCTCGCGCGGATCATGCATCTCCGTAACACTCTCCACAAATGCACATAATGTCCCCATATTCTTCATTAGAGTACTCCGGCATTTTGAAATAGTTTTTTAAATTCTACTGACACCTAGTTTAAGCAACGTAACTAAAACTGATAAAAATATGAAAGTAGTTTTGCTTTTATTGGCTTTCCATTTTGTAAGGTACCCCATTAAAAATGTTGAAACTCATTTACATTTCATTGATTTCCTCCATACTGCAAATAGTAACAAATGGGCAATAAAAATACTTCAGTACTACCGATAATTTAAACAGGTTCTTAAACGAGGTTCACTTTATGGCACTGACTTTTTAAATATATAATTTTTATGGGATATGAATTTTTACCTATTACTTCCAAAATGTTATTCGTAATATGTATGCAGCTTTTGTTATGGTGCATTGAAATTTCAAATTTTTCTGTCAGTGAAAAAAAAAACTTTTTTCCTGTAAGGGTTGGAGTAGTTCTGATTAGAGTTCTGTTTGCCCCCTAAAGAGTTCTATCGATTACACCATATGAACATTTACGCTAACTGTTAAGGAAAAGGAGTTATGGTGCATTCAAATTTCAAATTTTTCAGTCAGTGAAAAAAAAACTTTTTTCCTGTAAGGGTTGGGGTAGTTTTGATTAGAGTTCCGTTTGCCCTCCAAAGAGTTCTATCGATTACACCTTAAGAACATTTACGCTAACAGTTGGGATAGTTCTGATTAGAGTTCTGTTTGCCCCCCAAACACCGATAACACCTTATGAACATTTGCTCTAAACCTAAAGGGAAAGAAGTTATAGCGCATTGAAATTACACTTTTGTGAAGTTAGCCCCCCAACTTTCGTACGATATTTAACTGCTTTAATCAACGGAACTATTTTCGAGAATGCTCTAGAACTATAGAACTGTGGGGGGCAAACAGAACTCTAAAATTTTTTTCAAATTTTGCAAAAGGTGGGGCCAACTTCACACACGTGTAAAGAACCCAGTTCACACAAACAGCTAATTTTTTGAAATCACTTCCTACTGTTTTTAGTGGTTCAGCTATAGGCCATAGACCATGTTTTCAATTGTAGTTGGAATGTGTAAATAACAGATGTTTTCCACAACGCTCCTTATAGATTTCGTTAAGAAAGTTCAGTCACAACATAGTGTTTAAAACATTAGTTTTATACATATAATTGATGTGAGTATTTTGACAATATGGAAAGCGTATTTCACAAGTGTTATTATGTAATTTGTTAAACACTGAAAATTCTATATTTAATTAGAATAATAAGGAGGCTCGGGACTGGCGCTATATTTCTGATAATTTCTATTTCCGAGCCTGGTGGCTCGCAACTGGCATTCATGTATGTTTTTCATCGACCCAACTGCGAGCCCCAAGTTCTGAGTCTTCTTTGAATTTTAAGACAATTTACTTAAAAATGCAATTTTAATTAAAAATATGATTATACCGAAAACCTTTTAATATAATATTGTCAGAATGCATTATTCTATATATTTTTATATACGACGTGTGTTTACTATACTAAAGTGAAGATAAATGAATATGCCGAAACCGAATTATAAACGGGAGCAATTGCAGGTTGCTTTACAGGAAATAAGGAAAGGTTTAACAATTCGTTCTGTAGCTCAGAAATATGGGATTCCGCGTGGTACAATGCAAAACCGTTTGCATAATCGAACGAATAAACCAATCAGAAGAAGAGAAAAGGCTTCCACAGAAGAAAAGAGGATGTCCTATTGATAGAAAGGAATTTTTGGATGCCCTGCCGAGTACAAGTTAAAGCAGGAATTCAAAATTTTGCAGGAAATATTTTTATATCAAAACCAAAACTGAGATCATTAATTGGCGCCATCCGTCGACTTCTTTGGGTAGCTGTCATACAAAAGTCCTTAAGACACGTGTTCAACAATATTGAACGGTAACCTTAGAACGCTTAATGTTACGATTTTGAAATTGTCGCAGCTGAAACTATATTAATACGAAAGATATCTTATAAGTCCTACATGTAGTAGCTATACAAAAATTCTGTAAAATATCCTAACTTAATTCATGGAACTCACTAGAACTATACAATAATTTCTACCTGTAACTAAATAATTTTACTCGTACGTGCATTCCTCGTTCTTTTGAAATATTCCCAACTGAAATATAAATCGGAGTTCACTAGTTCATCTAGATTGGCTTGCAGCCGATCGTGACTGTGTTATGTTTATACTCTAGATGAAATCATATAGAGAATTATAAGTTTAATCCAGCCCAAAAGTTTGTAACGCATAGACCCAAGCCTCGGACGAAAAAAAGTTGTATATTATTTTTTGTTTATTTGTGGCCAAAAACCCTAAATCCGCTTGACGTCCGTCCGTCCGTCCGTCTGTCTGTCCGTGAACACGATAACTCAAGAACGCCTTGACCTAAGATCTTGAATTTCGAATCTGTGTTTGGTTGAACTTGTAAGGCTAAGTTCGTTAACTTACAAAATCGTTCTACTCCTTCGGGTAGATGCCATACAAAGTGTCCTTAAAACACGTGTTCAAGAATATTGATCGATAGCTTCAGAAGGGCTTAACCTACCTCGTTATTTTTCCAAGAGTTGGAGCTAACTGTATGATTATGAAGAAAATCCTAACAGTCCTTCGAGGGGCTGCCATACAAATATCCTGTAAAAATGACTTCACTTAATATACGAAACTCACTATAACTCAAGTAATCTTTTAGCTACGTATTCGGAGTTTTGTTTAAATTAGTTTCGAGTGAAGACGAAGTTCAAGTTTACTAGTCAGCGAAATCCTTTAATTCCTTCTGGTACCTTCCATACAAAAAAGCCTTAAGACACGTGTTCAACAATATTTTTCGATAACTTTTGAACTCTTCATACTACGAATTTGAAATTTTATACACATTAATTTTGAATGGTTCCAAGGAAAAGGATGAATATGTAAGAAATCGAGTAAGTCCTTGCTCCGCCTTCCATATGAAAGTCTTTCAAAAAGGAATTTTTTTCCAGCTCAAGATATGAAATTAAACAGTGAATATTGTCTTTTAGTTTTGAGTAGCAATCTAATCGGACTCCTCAATGAAGGATATACAACATGCACACACGTAATACTTCTTCATCCCTAACTTCAATATATGTAAATACATCGGAGTTCTGTATCATCTAGAGTATTATACGATTGGCTTGCAGCCGATCGTGACTGCAGTATGTTTATACTCTAGATGAAATCATATAGAGTATTATAAGTTTGATCCAGTCGAAAATTATGTAACGCATAGAACCAAGCCTCGGACGAAAAAAAATTTATGTATTATTTTTTGTTCATTTGTGGCCAAGAACCTCAAATCTGCTTGACGTCCGTCCATCCGTCCGTCCGTCTGTCTGTCCGTGAACACGATAACTCAAGAACGCCTTGACCTAGGATCTTGAAATTTTGAATCTAAGTGTTTGGTTGAATTTGTAAGGCTAAGTTCGTTAACGGGCAAAATCGTCCCACTCCTTCGGGTAGCTGCCATACAAAATGTCCTGATAACTTCATAAGGGTTTAAGCTAAGACTTTGAAATTTTGTATGTGTTAATTTTCCAATATTTGGAGCTAAATGTATGATTATGAAGAAAATCCTATTGGTCCTTCGAGTGGCTGCCATACAAAAATCCTATTTAAATGTCTTCATTCAATTCACGACACTCACTATAACTCAAGTTATCGTTTAGCTATGAATTCCGAATTTTGTACAAATTAGTTTTGAGTGAATACGAAGTTCAAGTTCACTAATCAGCGAAATCATTTTACTTCTTCTGGTACCTTCCATATAAAATGTCCTCAAAACATGTGTTCAAGAATATTGACCAATAACTTCGGAATGCCTAAAGCTACGACTTTGAAATCTTGTATACGTTGGTTTTCCAATAGTTGGAGCTAAGTCTATGATTATGAAAAAAGTCCTTTTAGCCTTTCGTGTAGCCGGCATACAAATATCCTACCAAAATTTCTTCACATATTTTACGAAACAAACTATAACTCTAGTTATCTTTTAGATATGAATTCGAAATTGTGCACAAATTAGTTTTGAGTGAAAACAAAGTTTGAGTTTACTAGTCAGATAAATCCTTTTGCTCCTTCTGATACCTGCCATATAAAATGTCCTCAAAACATGTGTTCAAGAATATTGGCCGATAGCTTCCGACAGGTTTAAGCTATGGTTTTAAAATTTTGTATGTGCTAGTTTCGCAATAGTTGGAGCTAAATGTATGATTATGAAGAAAATCCTATTAGTCCTTCGAGTGGCTGCCATGCAAATATCTTGTTAAAATATCTTCATTTAATTCACGAAACTCACTTTAACTCAAGAAATCGTTTAGCCACGAAGTTTAAATTTTGTACAAATAAGATTTAAGCAAAAAGGAAGTTAGGCTGCCTTTGTCGGTAAAATTTCTTGACTCCTTCGAGTAGCTCCCTTACAAAAAAAGCCTTGTTCTAGAAAATTTGTCGATGGCTTCACAACCATTTTAGCTGTTTGTTTAAAATTTTGTATACGTTTGTTTTCCAATAGTTGAAGTGAAATGTATATCTTTGAAAAAAATGCTATTAGTCCTTCGCGTAACAGCCATACAAATATCCTTTCAAAATGTCTTCACTTAATTTATGGAACTCACTATAACTCACGATTACTTGAGCTGTAAATCTAGAATTTTCTACAAATTAGTTTTGAGTGAAAACGAATTTCGAGTTTACTAGTCAGCGAAACCCTTTCACTCCTTCTGGTACCTTCCATACAAAAAATCCTTAAGATACGTATTAACAACATTTTTCCATAACTTTTGAACGCGTCAAACTACGAATTTGAAATTTTGTACACATTAGTTTGTGGATGGTTCCAAGGAAAGGTATAAATATATTAGAAATCGAGTGAGTCCTTCCGGTACCTTACATGTGAATGTCCTTCAAAAATGAAATTTTATTCCCGATGGCAAACCCAGTTCAAGAAATGATTTTAAACATTGATGATATTGTTTTTAAGTTTCAAGTAGCAACTGAATGGAAGTCCTTAATAAAGGACAAACAACGCGCACATACGTAATTCTACTTAAGCCCCAACTACAATATAAATCGGAGATCAGTCTCATCTAGAGTATTATACGATTGGCTTGCAGCCGATCGAGACTGCAGTATGTTTTAATATTAATTTTAATCATACGTACTTAAACATAAAATTTTTTTTTCTATTCATCCTGAAGGATTTTTTTGTTAAAATGAGAAATCTATCAATTTTACTTTACTATTTTAATAATTAAGTATTGTGATTGATTTTTAAAAAAAAAAAATTTGCTACCCTCAAAATTTTTATTTTCACGTTTTATAACTAGTAGACGCGAAAAAAGCAATAAAAATTTTCAGTCCGCGTACGCCGTCCGCAAGACCGTTTGGAGGCTCGTAGCTGCCAAACGATTTGGGATATTGAATTGAAATTTTTTTAACGAATAGACGGGGTAGGCTCCTTAAAGTAACCAAATTTTTAGGGGTTAGGGTGTGAGGGGGAAGGAGGGGGAAGTGTTTTAGACCGAAAATTTTGGTTTCTAGATCTCAGTAACCCCTAATGATAGGAAGCTGAAACTTGAAATTTCTATAGAGCTTTGATAGTTGACCCATTTGCAGAAAAATTGTCAATATTGATCAAGGGGTGTGGGAGTGGGGGGAAATGTAATGCGTCCGAAACCCAAAAAAGGTGAGATAGACACATTCTAAAATCCATATCTCCTAAACCGGTAATAGCACACTATTCAAACTTAAAAAATATTTGTAGTTATACTAGGAGAACAGAATGAAGAAAAAAAATTTGGGTAGGGGAAGTTGTGTATGGGGGTGGCGGTGAAAAACTTTAGATTACGATATCTCATGAACCAATTGCTCTAGAAAAATAAAATTCGGTTTGGGTACAAAGGTCAACAAACAAAGATTGATCAAAGTAAAATTTTTTAAGTGGTAGTTGGAGCATAAAAGTGGATGGGATGAGAATTTTTCAAATCAAACACATTTCATATCTCAAGAATAGTGTATGATAGATGCTTAGAATTTTTACCAGAAGAAGCGCTAATTAAACCCTAGTGGGGAAAAAAGTTTTGTGGTTGAGGGTGTAGAGTGGGAGCGTGGAGGAGGGTGAAAAGGAAAAAGTTCCGATGCTTATACCTTGAGAACCTAAATTATATAAGCCTTAAACTTGGTATTTAGATAGAGCTATAGTAGCGAAATGTTGGAAAAATACAATTTTTTTAGGGGTAGTATGTTACGGGGGTAGGGGGTATTTTTCCTAACTATTAAACGGTTCATGCTAGAAAGTTGAAACTCGGTGTGCATATTTAAATCAACTAGAAAAGTAATTGTGATAAAAAAAAATTTGAATATATATTAGCGTTCAGAAAGGGGTGAAAAAAAATTATTTGAAAATATAATATATGTAAAATGCATATATTTTCACGATTTCCGTCATATCTACTAGGTCTTTCCAAATATTGAATTCATTTTTATTCTACGGAGTCTTCGTATGAATACCTAGAAAGTGTTTTCAAGGTTTTTTGAAATTCGACCCCTAAGGGTAGTGTGGTACATGTGGGGGTGTTTTTCCTATATATGGAACGGCTTAAGCTACAATGTTGAAACTCGGTGTGTATATGTAAATCAACTAGAAAAGTAATTGTGATAAAAAAAATTTGAGTACTCCTTGGCGTTCAGAAAGGGGGCAAAAAAAATTATTTGTAAATGTAATATATATAAAATGCATATATTTTCACGATTTTCGTCATATCTACTAGGTCTTTCCAAACATTGAATTCATTTTTATTCTACGGATTCTTCGTATGAATATCTAGAAAATTTTTTCAAGGTTTTTTGAAATTCGACCCCTAAGGGTAGTGTGGTACAAGTGGGGGGTGTTTTTCCTATATATAGAACGGCTTAAGCTACAATGTTGAAACTCGGTGTGTATATGTAAATCAACTAGAGAAACAATTTTGATTAAAAAAAATTCAAATATGTATTGGCGTTCAGAAGGGGGGCAAAAAAAAATTATCTGTGAAAATAGAATGCATATTTTTTCACGATTTTCGTCATATATACTAGCTCGTCTCTAATATTGAATTTAATTTTATTCTACGGATTCTTCATATGAATACCTAGAAAGTGTTTTCAAGGTTTTTTGAAATTCGACTCCTAAGGGTAGTGTGGTACAAGTGAGGGGTGTTTTTCCTATATAAAGAATGGCTTAAGCTACAATGTTGAGACTCGGTGTGTATATCTAAATCAACTAGAAAAATAATTTTGAATAAAAGAAAAAACGAATATCTATTGGCGTTCAGAAGGGGGGCAAAAAAAATATCTGTTAAAATAGAATGCATATTTTCCCACGATTTTCGACATATCTAATACCTCGTCCCAAATATTGAATTTAATTTTATTCTATGTATTCTTCATAATTGACCCCTAAGAGGGTGTAGAGTGATTGTGTACTTTTTCATAAATTATTCCACATCTCTCAGATCCAATCAGATTTTAACTTCCACGATCTTGTTCTTTTTGATAGGTTTTCAGTCACATAGTAGCCTCCACCGCATTTCAGAATTGAACGCGTTCCTAACTTCTACCGGAAAAATAATAAAGTTACGCCCAGATTGTTGGCAGATTTTTTATTGAAAATCTTGGGTTATTTAAGTAATTTTAGGTACTTTTTGCCATGAGAGCATGTGAGACTCGGAACCAGGGGCGGATCCAGACTTTGCTGTTGGGGGGGGGGGGGGGGGGCGGAAATTTTTTTTATGTGGCTATTTTGTTTGATCAAGTTTTGTGTGAACTTAGCTACATAGACTGCACTTAGCAAAAAAAGGGTAATCTAATGACAGGATCACATTGTTTTCATCTTATTAATTCATCAAGATTCGCCAAAGTTGTTACCTTGCCATCTCGGATCATTTAAAAAAATTTGTACTTGAAGAACTAATGAAAAAAATCTGCCAACAATCTGGGCGTAACTTTATTATTTTTCCGGTAGAAGTTAGGAACGCGTTCAATTCTGTAATGCGGTGGAGGCTACTATGTGACTGAAAACCTATCAAAAAGAACAAGATCGTGGAAGTGAAAATCTGATTGGATCTGAGAGATATGGAATAATTTATGAAAAAGTACACAATCACTTTACACTTCCTTAGGGGTCAATTATGGAGAATACATAGAATAAAATTAAATTCAATATATGGGACGAGGTAGTAGATATGTCGAAAATCGTGGGAAAATATGCATTCTATTTTCACAGATATTTTTCTTGCCCCCCTCCTCTGAACGCCAATAGATATTCGTTTTTTTTTTTATTCAAAATTATTTTTCTAGTTGATTTAGATATACACACCGAGTTTCAACATTGTAGCTTAAGCCGTTCTATATATAGGAAAAACACCCCCCACTTGCACCACACTACTCTTAGGGGTCGAATTTCAAAAAACCTTGAAAACACTTTCTAGGTATTCATACGAAGAATCCGTAGAATAAAAATGAATTCAATATTTGGAAAGACCTAGTAGATATGACGAAAATCGGGAAAATATATGCATTTTATATTTATTATATTTAGAAATAATTTTGTTTGCCCCCTTTCTGAACGCCAATGAATATTCAAATTTTTTTTTATCACAATTATTTTCTAGTTGATTAACATATACACACCGAGTTTCAAATTTCTAGCATGAGCCGTTTAATAGTTAGGAAAAACACCCCCTACCCCCGTAGCATACTACCCCTAAAAAAAATTTTATTTTTCCAACATTCCGCTACTATAGCTCTATCTAAATACCAAGTTTAAGGCTTATATCATTACAGGTTCTCAAGATATAAGCATCGAAACTTTTTCCTCTTCACCCTCCCCCACCCTCCCCCTCTACACCCTCAACCCCAATTTTTTTTTCCCTACTAGAGCTTAGTTAGCTCTACTTCTGGTAAAAATTCTAAGCATCTATCTTAAACTGTTCTTGAGATATGAAATGTGTTTGATTTGAAAAATTCTCATCCCCTCCACTTCTATGCTCTACCTCCCACTTAAAAAATTTTACTTTGATCAATCTTTATTTGTCGACCTTTATACCCAAACCAAATTTTATTTTTCTAGAGCAATTGGTTCATGAGATATCGTAATCTAAAGTTTTTCACCCCCCACCCCATACACAACTTCCCCCACCCAAAATTTTTCTTGATTCTGTTCTCCTAGTATAACTACAAATATTTGTTAAGTTTGAATGGTGTGCCATCAACGGTTTAGGAGATATGGATTTTAGAATGTGTCTATCTCGCCTTTTTTGGGTTTCGAACGCATTACATTTCCCCCCACTCCCACACCCCTTGATCAATATTGACAATTTTTCTGCAAATGGGTCTACTATCAGTGCTCTATAGAAATTCCAAGTTTCAGCTTCCTATCATTAGGGGTTACTGAGATCTAGAAACCAAAATTTTCGGTCTAAAACACTTCCCCATCCTTCCCCCTCACACCCCCACCCCTAACAATTTGGTCACTTCAAGGAGCCTACCCCGTCTATTCGTTAAAAAAAATTCAATTTAATATCTCAAATCGTTTGGCAGCTACGAGCCTCCAAACGATCTTGCGTACGGCGGACGCCGTACGGCGTACGGCGGACAGACGGACTGAAAATTTTTATTGCTTTTTTCGCGTCTACTAGTTATGAAACGTGAAAATAAAAATTTTGAGGGTAGCAAATTTTTTTTTTAAAAAATCATAGAAACAAAAAATTGAAATCATATTTTTTTCACTAATTATTCGAGTACACAAATTTTCAAAAGAATAGGCGATGGTAAGGTCACACTGATAACACTTGTAACAGAACTTATAATATGTATTTTACAACTTACATACGCATTTTATGCCAATATTGCAAATCAATAGTAGCGTGGGTGTTACAAAGGTAGATCAGACGAACAATGCGAACCTGAATTGTATCCGCTAATAATTAAAAAATCTGCCAACAATCTGGGCGTAACTTTATTATTTTTCCGGCAGAAGTTAGGAACGCGTTCAATTCTGAAATGCGGTGTAGGCTACTATGTGACTGAAAACCTATCAAAAAGAACAAGATCATGGAAGTGAAAATCTGATTGGATCTGAGAGATATGGAATAGTTTATGAAAAAGTACACAATCACTTTACACCCCCTTAGGGATCGATTTTCAGAAAATCTTGAAAAAACTTTCTTGGTATTCATATGGAGAATACATAGAATAAAATTAAATTCATTATTTGGGACGAGGTAGTAGATATGTCGAAAATCGTGGGAAAATATGCATTCTATTTTCACAGATAATTTTTTTTGCCCCCTTTCTGAACGCCAATAGATATAGATAGGAAACACACCTCCCACTTGTACCACACTACCCTTAAGGGTCGAATTTCAAAAAACCTTGAAAACACTTTCTAGGTATTCATACGAAGAATTCGTAGAATAAAAATGAATTCAATATTTGGAAAGACCTAGTAGATATGACGAAAATCGTGAAAATATATGCATTTTATATTTATTATATTTACAAATAATTTTTTTTGCCCCCCCCCCCTTCTGAACGCCAATGAATATTCAAATTTTTTTTTATCACAATTACTTTTCTAGTTGATTTACATATACACACCGAGTTTCAACATTGTAGCTTAAGCCGTTCCATATATAGGAAAAACACCCCCACTTGTATCAAACTACCCTTAGGGGTCGAATTTCAAAAAACCTTGAAAACGCATTCTAGGTATTCATACGAAGAATTCGTAGAATAAAAATGAATTCAATATTTGGAAAGACCTAGTAGATATGACGAAAATCGGGAAAATGTATGCATTTTATATTTATTATATTTAGAAATAATTTTGTTTGCCCCCCTTTCTGAACGCCAATGAATATTCAAATTTTTTTTTATCACAATTATTTTCTAGTTGATTAACATATACACACCGAGTTTCAAATTTCTAGCATGAGCCGTTTAATAGTTAGGAAAAACACCCCCTACCCCCGTAGCATACTACCCCTAAAAAAATTTTTATTTTTCCAACATTCCGCTACTATAGCTCTATCTAAATACTAAGTTTAAGGCTTATATCATTACAGGTTCTCAAGATATAAGCATCGAAACTTTTTCCTCTTCACCCTCCCCCACCCTCCCCCTCTACACCCTCAACCCCAATTTTTTTTTCCCTACTAGAGCTTAGTTAGCTCTACTTCTGGTAAAAATTCTAAGCATCTATCTTAAACTGTTCTTGAGATATGAAATGTGTTTGATTTGAAAAATTCTCATCCCCTCCACTTCTATGCTCTACCTCCCACTTAAAAAATTTTACTTTGATCAATCTTTATTTGTCGACCTTTATACCCAAACCAAATTTTATTTTTCTAGAGCAATTGGTTCATGAGATATCGTAATCTAAAGTTTTTCACCCCCCACCCCATACACAACTTCCCCCACCCAAAATTTTTCTTGATTCTGTTCTCCTAGTATAACTACAAATATTTGTTAAGTTTGAATGGTGTGCCATCAACGGTTTAGGAGATATGGATTTTAGAATGTGTCTATCTCGCCTTTTTTGGGTTTCGAACGCATTACATTTCCCCCCACTCCCACACCCCTTGATCAATATTGACAATTTTTCTGCAAATGGGTCTACTATCAGTGCTCTATAGAAATTCCAAGTTTCAGCTTCCTATCATTAGGGGTTACTGAGATCTAGAAACCAAAATTTTCGGTCTAAAACACTTCCCCATCCTTCCCCCTCACACCCCCACCCCTAAAAATTTGGTCACTTCAAGGAGCCTACCCCGTCTATTCGTTAAAAAAAATTCAATTTAATATCTCAAATCGTTTGGCAGCTACGAGCCTCCAAACGATCTTGCGTACGGCGGACAGACGGACTGAAAATTTTTATTGCTTTTTTCGCGTCTACTAGTTATGAAACGTGAAAATAAAAATTTTGAGGGTAGCAAATTTTTTTTTTAAAAAATCATAGAAACAAAAAATTGAAATCATATTTTTTTCACTAATTATTCGAGTACACAAATTTTCAAAAGAATAGGCGATGGTAAGGTCACACTGATAACACTTGTAACAGAACTTATAATATGTATTTTACAACTTACATACGCATTTTATGCCAATATTGCAAATCAATAGTAGCGTGGGTGTTACAAAGGTAGATCAGACGAACAATGCGAACCTGAATTGTATCCGCTAATAATTAAAAAATCTGCCAACAATCTGGGCGTAACTTTATTATTTTTCGGGCAGAAGTTAGGAACGCGTTCAATTCTGAAATGCGGTGTAGGCTACTATGTGACTGAAAACCTATCAAAAAGAACAAGATCATGGAAGTGAAAATCTGATTGGATCTGAGAGATATGGAATAGTTTATGAAAAAGTACACAATCACTTTACACCCCCTTAGGGGTCGATTTTCAGAAAATCTTGAAAAAACTTTCTTGGTATTCATATGGAGAATACATAGAATAAAATTAAATTCATTATTTGGGACGAGGTAGTAGATATGTCGAAAATCGTGGGAAAATATGCATTCTATTTTCACAGATAATTTTTTTTGCCCCCTTTCTGAACGCCAATAGATATAGATAGGAAACACACCTCCCACTTGTACCACACTACCCTTAAGGGTCGAATTTCAAAAAACCTTGAAAACACTTTCTAGGTATTCATACGAAGAATTCGTAGAATAAAAATGAATTCAATATTTGGAAAGACCTAGTAGATATGACGAAAATCGTGAAAATATATGCATTTTATATTTATTATATTTACAAATAATTTTTTTTGCCCCCCTTTCTGAACGCCAATGAATATTCAATTTTTTTTTATCACAATTACTTTTCTAGTTGATTTACATATACACACCGAGTTTCGTTTTTCTAGCATGAACCGTTAAATAGTTAGGAAAAACACCCCCTACCCCCGTAGCATACTACCCCTAAAAAAAAATTTTTTTCCAACATTCCGCTACTATAGCTCTATCTAAATACCAAGTTTAAGGCTTATATCATTACAGGTTCTTAAGATATAAGCATCGGAACTTTTTCCTTTTCACCCTCCCCCACCCTCCCCTTCTACACCCTCAACCCCAAAACTTTTTTCCCTAGTAGGGTTTAATTAGCGCTACTTCTGGTAAAAATTCTAAGCAACTATCTTAAACTGTTTTTGAGATATGAAATGTGTTTGATTTGAAAAATTCTCATCCCCTCCACTTCTATGCTCCACCTCCCACTTAAAAAATTTTACTTTGATCAATCTTTATTTGTCAACCTTTATACCCAAACCAAATTTTATTTTTCTAGAGCAATTGGTTCATGAGATATCGTAATCTTAAGTTTTTCACCCCCCACCCCCATACACAACTTCCCCCACCCAAAATTTTTCTTGATTCTGTTCTCCTAGTATAACTACAAACATTTTTAAGTGTGAATAGTGTGCCATTAACGGTTTAGGAGATATGGATTTTAGAATGTGTCTATCTCGCCTTTTTTGGGTTTCGGACGCATTACATTTCCCCCCACTCCCACACCCCTTGATCAATATTGACAATTTTTCTGCAAATGGGTCTACTATGAGAGTTCTATAGAAATTCCAAGTTTCAGCTTCCTAACATAAGGGGTTACTGAGATCTGGAAACCAAAATTTTCGGTCTAAAACACTTCCCCCTCCTTCCCCCTCACACCCCCACCCCTAAAAATTTGGTCACTTCAAGGCGCCTACCCCGTCTATTCGTTAAAAAAATTTCAATTTAATATCTCAAAGCGTTTGGCAGCTACGAGCCTCCAAACGATCTTGCGTACGGCGTACGGCGGACAGACGGACTGAAAATTTTTATTGCTTTTTTCGCGTCTACTAGTTATGAAACGTGAAAATAAAAATTTTGAGGGTAGCAAATTTTTTTTTTAAAAAAATCAATCACAATACTTAATTATTAAAATAATAAAGTAAAACTACTATAGTATCACTACAGAACATTAGTTCTTCGACTTTTTTGACCCCGATCCCATTGAGATCCCAAGTTAATTTTTTAGTAGGAATGTTTCGAAAACAGTATATCCTACGAAATAAAAAAAAAAAAACGTTTTGAGATATTCAAGGATAAAGGACAAAATAATTGTCCATGAAAAAAATTGCAAGGATAGTTCTTATAGCGACAACCCTCCATTTTAAAGTAAGCTATTTTTTATTATTCTAGAATAAAAAATCTGCCAACAATCTGGGCGTAACTTTATTATTTTTCCGGCAGAAGATAGGAACGCGTTCAATTCTGAAATGCGGTGTTCTGAAATGCGGTGTGACTGAAAACCTATCGAAAAGAACAAGATCATGGAAGTGAAAATCTGATTGGATCTGAGAGATATGGAATAGTTTATGAAAAAGTACACAATCACTTGACACCCCCTTAGGGGTCAATTTTCAGAAAATCTTGAAAACACTTTCTTGGTATTCATATGGAGAATACATAGAATAAAATTAAATTCATTATTTGGGACGAGGTAGTAGATATGTCGTGGGAAAATATGCATTCTATTTTCACAAATAATTTTTTTTGCCCCCCTTCTGAACGCCAATAGATATTCGTTTTTTTTATTCAAAATTATTTTTCTAGTTGATTTAGATATACACACTGAGTTTCAACATTGTAGCTTAAGCCGTTCTATATATAGGAAAAACACCTCCCACTTGTACCACACTACCCTTAGAGGTCGAATTTCAAAAAACCTTGAAAACACTTTCTAGGTATTCATACGAAAAATCCGTAGAATAAAAATGAATTCAATATTTGGAAAGACCTAGTAGATATGACGAAAATCGGGAAAATATTTGCATTTTATATTTTTTTATATTTACAAATATTTTTTTTGCCCCCCTCCCCTTCTGAACGACAATGAATATTCAAATTTTTTTTTATCACAATTACTTTTCTAGTTGATTTACATATACACACCGAGTTTCAACATTGTAGCTTAAGCCGTTCCATATATAGGAAAAACACCCCCACTTGTACCACACTACCCTTAGGGGTCGAATTTCAAAAAACCTTGAAAACACATTATAGGTATTTATACGAAGAATCCGTAGAATAAAAATAAATTCAATATTTGGAAAGACCTAGTAGATGTGACAAAAATCGTGAAAATATATGCATTTTATATTTATTATATTTACAAATAATTTTGTTTGCCCCCCTTTCTAAACGCCAATGAATATTCAAATTTTTTTTTATCGCAATTACTTTTTTAGTTGATTTACATATACAAACCGAGTTTCAAATTTCTAGCATGAACCGTTAAATAGTTAGGAAAAACACCCCCCACCCCCGTAGCATACTACCCTTAAAAAAAAAAATATTTTTCCAACATTCCGCTACTATAGCTCTATCTAAATACCAAGTTAAAGGCTTATATCATTACAGGTTCCCAAGATATAAGCATCAGAACTTTTTCCTTTTCACCCTCCCCCACCCTCTCCCTCTACACCCTCAACCCCAAAACTTTTTTCCCTGCTAGGGTTTAATTAGCGCTACTTCTGGTAAAAATTCTAAGCATCTATCTTAAACTGTTCTTGAGATATGAAATGTGTTTAATTTGAAAAATTCTCATCCCCTCCACTTCTATGCTCCACCTTCCACTTAAAAAATTTTACTTTGATCAATCTTTATTTGTCAACCTTTATACCCAAACCAAATTTTATTTTTCTAGAGCAATTGGTTCATGAGATATCGTAATCTAAAGTTTTTCACCCCCCACCCCCATACACAACTTCCCCCACCCAAAATTTTTCTTGATTCTGTTCTCCTAGTATAACTACAAATATTTGTTAAGTTTGAATAGTGTGCCATTAACGGTTTAGGAGATATGGATTTTAGAATGTGTCTATCTCGCCTTTTTTGGGTTTCGGACGCATTACATTTCCCCCCACTCCCACACCCCTTGATCGATATTGACAATTTTTCTGCGAATGGGTCTACTATCAGAGCTCTATAGAAATTCCAAGTTTCAGCTTCCTAACATTAGGGGTTACTGAGATCTGGAAACCAAAATTTTCGGTCTAAAACACTTCCCCATCCTTCCCCCTCACACCCCCACCCCTAAAAATTTGGTCACTTTAAGGCGCCTACCACGTCTATTCGCTAAAAATTTCAATTTAATATCTCAAATCGTTTGGCAGCTACGAGCCTCCAAACGATCTTGCGTACGGCGGACGCCGTACGGCGTACGGCGTACGGCGTACGGCGGACAGACGGACTGAAAATTTTTATTGCTTTTTTCGCGTCTACTAGTTATGAAACGTGAAAATAAAAATTTTGAGGGTAGCAAATTTTTTTTTTTAAAAAATCAATCACAATACTTAATTATTAAAATAATAAAGTAAAATGATCAGAGATATGCATATTCAAAGAGGACTCGGACCAGTGGCGTAGCTAGACATGGTTTTCGGGGGGGGGGGGGGGAGGGACCAGTAAAGTTCGATATTATCTACAAGTAGTTATTAATAGTAGTAGCAGTAGATATTATATTGTTACGACCCTTTTCAAAAGATGTCGTTGGACGCAATAAGAAGAAAACACTGGCGTGAAGAAAAAGGCATAAGCAAAGACGACTAGATCGTTGGAGGAGGCGATGTTCTTTTCTCTAGTTCATGTTCTTGTTGTCTTTGCATAAAAAGGTGATACCTATTATTTGAGCGAATTAAAATAAACAAAGGCGAACACATTTAAAATTAGTTGTTTGATTCCATAATCAAAATAAGTTTACAACAATATACTACAATAAAAGAAAAAGAATTCAAATTCAAATTTTTTTGCCTAATATGTATGTATAAGATTCAGTGTTTCTATTGAGTATCTGTACCCATTTCAACTAATGTTTTTCTAATTTAGTCGTAAGACGCTGTTAGTGGAATTAGTATATAAGATTAAGGAAATACAGCAAAGTGAAAGACCTTATAAATACAACTTAAGACTATTCTTAAGACTAGAAATAACCAGAGGTCAGTAGATTTTCCGATATCGAACTTCATTCAACAAATTTTTGATGAATGATGTCCATCTTGTCCTTTATTTTTGAAATATTTGCAATTTCATGAAGTTTCCGCGATGAAGTTTCTACAATAAAGACTAAGTACCAGCGATATGAATTTTCGCAGAGGACTCAGATACCATTTTTGCAAAGTCCTTAACATACAATACTAACAAAAAAAATGAGATAGAAACAAAAAAATCTGCCAACAGTCTGGGCGCAACTTTATTATTTTTCCGGCAGAAGTTCGGAACGTGTTTAATTCGGGGATGCGGTGTATGTTACTATGTGACTGAAAACCTAACAAAAAGTTCGGGAAACGGTTAGAATAGAGTGTAATATATAAATTATATAATTGGGTCATATTCCGGGATGCGGTCTAGAGGTTGGAAAAGAAAAAAACTTAAAAATAGGTGATTATTAAACAAGCCCGTGCAAGTGAAAGGATATTCGATATCTGATCAGACCTGAAAGATATGGTGGAATTTATGAAAAAGTATGCAACCACTTTACACCTCTTTAGGGGTCGAATTTCGAAAAATCTTGAAAACACATTTTAGGTATTCATATGAAGAATCCGTAGAATAAAAATTATTTCAATATTTTAAAAGACCTAGTAGATATGACGAAAATCGTGAAAATATATGCATTTTATATTTACTGAAATTTTTTTCTGCCCCCCCCCCCCCCCCCTCCTTCTGAACCCCAATGAATATTGAATTTTTTTTATCGGAATTACTTTTCTAGTTCATTTACATATACGTACCGAGTTTCAACTTTCCAGCATAAGCCGTTCAAAAGTTAGGAAACCCCCCCCCCCCACCCTCGCACCATGCAACCCCTAAAAAAAATTTCATTTTTTCACTATGCCACTAATATAGTTCAATCTAAATACGAAGTTTAAGGTTTATATCATTACAAGTTCTTAAGATATAAGCATCGGAACTTTTTCCTTCTCACCCTTCCCCACCCTCACCCTCTATACCCCCACCTTTAAATTTATTTTTCCCTACTAGGGTTCTATTGGGTCTAGTTCTAGTTAAAATTTGAACCATCTATCTTACACTGTTATTGAGATATGAAAAGTGATATTTTTGAAAAAATCTTATCCCCCCCCACTTCTATGCTCCCCCGCCCCCTTCAAAGATTTTACTTTGAGCAATCTTTATTTATCAAGCTTTATACCCAAACCGAATTTTGTTTTTCTGGTGCAATTGGTTTGTGAGATATCGTAATCTTTACTATTTCAACCCCCACCTTCGCACGCCACCACCCCGACCAAAAAAATTTTTTTTCAATCTACTCTCCTAGTATAACTACAGATATTTGTTAAGTTTTAATTGCTTGCCGTTAACGGTTTAAGAGATATGGATTTTAGAATGTGTCGATATCGGAATTTTTGCGTTTCGGACGCATTATTTCCCCCTCCACTCCCACACCCCTTCACCCATATCAGCATTTTTTTTGCAAATGGGTCCACTATCAAAGCTCTATAGAAATTCTAAGTTTCAGCCTCCTACCATAAGCGGTTGCTGAGATCTAGAAACCAAAATTTTTCGTCTAAAACGCTTCCCCCACCTTCCCCCTCGCACCCTCACCCCTGAAAAAATTCTCACTTCAAGAGGTCTACCATGTCTATTCAGAAAAAAAATAAATTTAATAGCTTATAGGGTTTGAGAACTATAATTCCTCAAACGAGTTTGCGTACGGCGTACGGAGCACAGAAGGCCTGAAAATTTTTATTGCTCTTTTGACGTTTATTAGTCATAAAACGTATAAAACAAAATTTTCAGGGTAGCAAATTTTTTTTTTTAAAAGTCGATAACAATACTTTATTATTAAAATAATAAAGTAAAATTGCAATTATATGGTATTTGTTTCCTCACTAATTCTTCGAGTACCTACCTACATAATTTTTTCGGTGACTATCGGTGATGGTAAGTCACAAATTTTATCATTTTTGACGATTCTTGATGGAATGATCCAAATGTTTGAATTCATAAGCGTTGATAGCTACAACCATAGAGCTATATGTATAATAGAGAGAACGTGCAGCGACTGTTTTGAAGCCGGAGGTTTTCTCGCAAAGGACCGGCGATATTCACTATGCTACTATCTCACATGTATGTTATACTCCGGTTTTGAAAAGAAAAAAAACCCAACCTTTAAATACTTCCCTACTATTTTCATTTCACTGCCACCGGGCATGAAACGCTCCATACAAAAATGTTCAATTTTGCATCAAAATGCTTCAAAGTGCTTTATACAGAAACGGCGCTTTGCGATCTCCGTTAGTAATAGCTCTATGGCTACAACCTACTTGTACCATTCACATTGAAGAATTATCATTGTTAGTAGAGAGATTCAATTCAAATTCAAATTTTATCGACCACCGGCCCACAGTTGCTGGTGATCGGTCGATAATATCCTTTCTTTTGAAATCCTATTTAAAAAATCCCTATACGACAATATTTTGTGTACACTTGCGCACGCTTTGTAACTGGAAAACAAATGAAGTTGGAGATTTGAGACTAACACTAATCAAGCAGTATTGAAATGTCTTCACAGACTTTCGTTCAACGCTACTACATTCTAACTTTTTCGTGCTGCTGAATTAAAAAAAATTTAACTTACAAAGTGAGCAAAACATTTCGCATAAACCCCCCCCCCCCCCCTCCCGTTCCTACGCCAGTGACTTGGACACCATTTTTCTAACATTGCCAACATAACTAACATACCTATACTGGAGTCACGATCGGCTGCAGCCAATCGTAGAAAGGACTCTCTCGATTTCTTATTTATATATTTATCCTTTTTCCTTGGAACAATTCAAAAATTGTGTACAAAATTTCGTATCTGAAGGATTACTTGAGTTATTAGTGAGTTCCGTAAATTATGTGTACATATTCACTTGATATTTGTATTTCAGTTACACGAAGGACTGATAGGATTTTGTTTATAACCATAAATTAAGCTTCCACTATTGAAGAACGAATGTATACAAAATTTCAAAGTCGAAGCTTTAGGCGTTCCGAAGTTATTGATCAATATTCTTGAACACGTGTGTTGAGGAACTAATCAGGGGACAATTAGCACTTCCCGAACCTCAGAATAAGAATAGAAAAGAGACCATGTAATTGCAAAATAACACTTTATTCAATTTTTAATTGCCAAACGAACATAAGAATAACCGCTTGAAAGCCATTTTTAAACCAAACGTAACGAATTCAAACAAGAATGACAGCTAAGCGTTGCCATATCAAAAAACATCTCCCCAGCCAGCAAGACATCGTTGCCAGGTCATCAGAGAAATTTCCTGGTTGGGACAAAATCGCCGCTGGGCCTCCAGAGGGCCAATTCAAATCCCAAACATCCTGCCCGGCTGGACACGTACGAGTTCAGGAGAAACTAAGTAGCTTACAAACCGTCTGTATGGGCCGTGTACACTCCCCTGCCTGATGTTTGATGGTAACCACTCGTACTAGACCATCATCGCCTGAATGTAAGCCAACTATTCGACCAAGCCGCCATTGTGTTGCTGGTATATTTTCGTGACGGATGATCACGACATCGTTTAGTTCTAGATTCTCAGACGATTGATGCCATTTCAAACGCTGTTGTAGAGTCGCTAAGTACTCGACATGCCACCTCTGCCAAAAGTGTTGTTGCATTTGTCGTAAGTGCCACCAATACGTCAGCCTATTTGTGGACACTTCGAGCACCGGTGTATCCGGTACTGCAATTATCGACCGACCAATGAGAAAGTCAGCCGGTGTCAGCGCCAAGCGATCGTCAATGTCATCGAGTAGAGCAACCAGCGGCCTCGAGCTTAGACATGCCTCAATATGCACCCGAAGTGTATGCAATTGATCGTAGTATATTGATTGAGTTCCAACCACGCGATGCAAATGTTTCTTCGCCGATTTTACCGCAGCCTTCCAGAGACCCCCCAGATGCGGAGCCCCTGGCGGGTTGAAATGCCAATGCGTACCAGCATTCGCCAAAGGTTGCCTTGCGTGGACACCATGCCATTCCACGAGATTCTGCATTATACGATTATCGCCTACAAATGAAGTGCCATTGTCACTGTATAGGTGATGACACGGTCCGCGACGGTTGACAAACCGCGTGTACACATTGATGAATGCCTCAGCTGACAAGTCTTCAGCCAGTTCTATATGCACAGCCTTTGTCGCCATGCATACGAAAATTGCCACGTAAGTTTTCTTCACGGTGCGAACGCTCTTTGAACCAATGCGAATTCCGAATGGGCCACAATAGCCCACTCCTGTTGATGCAAAGGGTGGAGCTGCCAAAACTCTCGAACGAGGTAGTGCTGCCATTTGTTGACTTGCCATTGAATGTTGATGTCGTTTGCATGTTGTGCAGCCATGAATGCATTGTTTAACAACCCTACGTGCATGCATAACGCAGTATTTTTGACGTAACGTTTGTAGCATTAATTGAATACCGCCATGTAATGTATCTTGAAGAGCCTGTTGTACTATGAGCCTGGTAAGTGAACTGTCCTTCGGCAAAAGGATCGGATAAATTTGACTATTATCCAGTTCTGCATTCTTGAGTCGGCCTCGAGCTCGCAAAATGTCCTTATCGTCGAGATATGGTGCCAAACTGATCAGTCTACTGGATGAAGCAAGTTTTTCACCCTTCAACAATTGAGTGAGGTCTGTGCCGAAGAATTCTCTCTGTTCAGCAATGATATGCCATTGCAATGCTGATTCCATCTCCTCTGCAGGGACGATGGTCTGATGCCTGTAGCTTTGATGTGATGCTGAAAAGCGCAATATATATGCTGTTGTACGCAATAGAGATTCAAGTTTGCTAAACCGATCGAGTAAATCGATAACCACGATGTCATCGGCCCTTTTGTACCATGTCTTCAGCCTGCTACCTTCTGACTGACGAACTAGCCTGACCTGTACTGGTTTCAATTCCTTTTCCATAGCCACGATTTCCTCTTCGGTGAGCGTCGGAAATTCAGCCACAGTGTAGTCATCATCAACCAATGATGGTGGCCCATGCCACCACAATGGATGCGTTATCAGTGCGTCAGCACTGATGCCACGACTAGCGCAATCCGCTGGGTTATAGCGAGTACGTATGTGATGCCAATTCTTGATGTCGGTGTGCTGTTGTACATATCCAACGCGGTTAGCCACATATTGTTGCAATTGGGTTGTCGATTTACGGAACCAGCTAAGTGCTATACTGGAGTCACTCCACGTCGCATATGGGACATGGTTCAGTTCCAACGCCTGTCGAACGTGTGTCAGTAAAGATGCCAATAGATGAACAGAGCACAACTCCAGCCTTGGAATTGTGACTGCCTTAACTGGTGCTACTTTCGTTTTAGCTGCTATCAATTCAGAGGAGCGACAGCCATCCACGCCAATGGTGCACAAGTAAATAACAGCTGCATATGCCTTTGCACTCGCATCACAGAAACCATGCAGCCTTGGAGTAGTTTCCGGACGTATGCCAAGCCATCGAGGAATTCGAACCGTCTCTAACTGTCTAAGTCCATTGCGAAAGGTGAACCATTCGGATATCAGTTCATCAGGTAAGGGTGTATCCCAGTCTAAGCCTTGCTGCCATAACTTTTGTATAAATGTTTTAGCTACAATGATTACCGGTGCCAGCATACCAGTTGGATCATACAGTTGTGCGGTGTCGCTAAGAATCTGTCGCTTTGTTCTCGAAGGAGAGTCATCCAGCCTAATTTTGTAGAATAATTCATCCGTGATTGAATTCCAATGTAGGCCAAGAACTGTTGTTTCTGCTGACTGCAACTCAATATCCTCAGCCGTGCCAGGAGTGTTGGTGATGTGAGCCAATGCCTTAGGATCGTTAGACCGCCATTTTCGTAGATGGAAGTGACCTTCCTTTAGAATCAAATCCACGTCTCTTGCCAATTCGATCGCCTTATTTGTTGAAGTGGTGCTAGTCAAGAAGTCATCGACATAGAAATCTTGAAGAATGCTTTTTCGAGCTGCAGCTGCCCGGCTGGCTTCTGCAACCTTCCCACAATATCCAAGCCACATTGCTGCATCACTCGAATCGCCAAGTATGGTCCACTTGCTGTACCGTATGTAACCGTCGCCAGTTGATAAGTGCGTAGAGGATCAGTTGATGATTCCCGCCATAGAATTTGTTGCCATTGCTGAAGTCGACCATCGACCCGTACTTGTCGGAACATCTTCTCAATGTCCGCTGCCAATGCCACAAAAAAGCGCCGAAAACGAAAGATGATGTTCACTAACAACTCTTGAAGTAGAGGGCCAACCAATTGGGTGTCTTTCAGTGATGAGCCATTTGACGTTTTTGCAGATGCATTAAAAACGACACGAAATTTGGTGGTCACAGCATGATGTGGTATGTAATATGCTTGAGACGGATCGCCATGTTGATCCGGTACCTCATGCATATGACCACGTGCAATATAGTCTCGCATAAATTCGATGTACTTCTCTTGCAACTCAGGATTAGATGCCAATTTACGCTCCAATTGAAGGAACTGACGTAAAGCCAATTGATGTGAATTACCCAGAATTGGTGCATCTGGACGAAACGGCATTGAACTGAGTATCGTCCACTTGAATGTCGGGTGCATGTAGCCTTAAAAATCTACTCACAGATATCTGCCTCATGTGTAGATGAAGCTCCAGCTTCATCAGCCTCAAAAAAGTTGCGTAGCAGCTCGTCTAAATGTTGACCACTGTCGCCTATCTGCACAGTCAAGGACTGTACCGAAGTTGTATTGGAAAAGTCAATTGTAGCAGGGCCAAAAACCACCCAGCCAAGTTGAGTGGCTTGTGCAAATGGCTCGTCGTTGTTTCCGAAAATGATGCCATCCATAACGATGTTCCCCCACACATCCGCGTCAAGTAATACATCAATCCTGCCAGTATTACCGAATGTCGGATCAGCCAAAGGTATCCCTCGTAAATTACCCCAAGAGGAGTCCGCAATTTATGCCACAGGTATCGATGAAGATATTGAATCGAGGACATAGCATTCGACATCCATACTGTATGTAGGATGGATCCTCGAATTCAACTGCAACGTTGTCTGGCCTCGTGATGATGTAGCCAAAGAATCGCCTATGCCATAAATTGCCAATTCGCAGGGCCTTTTCCGCAGTGACAAATTCTTCAAAAAACGGGAAGTAATGAAACTTACCTGTGATCCTGGGTCACAGAGTATTCTGCCTAGTCGTTTGCTGCCAAGGCCATCCAAAAAATATGCGTACGCAGTTGCCAGGAGTACCAAGCCATAGCTGACAATGGTGTACGTTTTCGCTGCCTTATCCAGTCACATGTGGTTGCGTGGTGGCTGACTGGATGTTGTACTCGCCTTTGTTGATGCTGCATTCTCCATACCACTGCCACTTGCCTTCGCTGTGTCTGATGGCGCAGAACGACACAAAAGCGTATGGTGTTTTCCATTGCAATGACGGCAATTGATGGACGTACAAGTCTTCGTCGCATGTCCTGGCCTTAGGCAATTGTAGCATAAGTTGGAGCCTTTAATTCGCTGGAATCGCTCAGCCGCTGTCATATCCAGTAAATTGTGGCAGCGACTGATCCGATGAGCGCTACTATTGCAATACTCGCAATTGCCAGGTGCTGTCGCAGCTAAATTTGATTTCACAAGTCGGGGAACGTTTGATGATACACCTGGAGTTCTCCGAACGACTTGCTCTGTTGAGCTATTTCCAGCTGGCCATTGCAAACTGCTCGCACGTTTCTCCAAGAATGTGAGCAGCTCTGAGAGTGTGAGGATTTCATTAGAGGTACGACTTATACCCCATGACTGCTGACTGATTTGCGGCAATTTAGCGCTGATGATAGGCACAGCCAATGCATCCCATTGTTCGACCGGCAATTTCATGACAGTCAACGCACGAAACGCCTCTCGAACCGTGTCCACGATCGTCAGCAATGACGTGGTTGTTTCAACCGGTTGAGGGCATAGCTCGATGAAACGCGATACATGAATTTCTGCCAACTGCTTCCGATTGTCGTATCTCGCCAATAACGCATTCCACACTGCATCGTAGCCACCGGTGTACATTCCACCAACTAGAGCCACTGCATCACCTTGGACTGCCTCTCGCAGCTTTCCCAGTTTGTATGCCTCTGGGAAGTCTTGCGAATGTACCAGCGTGTCAAACGCATCCTTGAACGCCAACCAATTCTGAATCGTCCCATCAAACTTGGGAACCGCCAATGGATCCAATTTGACGTCCACTGTGCCACAATCTCGTTGCCACCATTCGCCAAATGCTTCCGCCTTCGACGCAACCGCACGCATGCGAGCCAACTTCGCCAACGCCTCGTTCGTTACGTCCTCCATCTCGCCAAACAAAGTGATGTGTACCTCCAACTCATCCTTCAGCGCCTCGGCAACCAACTCGCCATGAATGGTCACGAGCCTGCCAAAATGAAACCGCAAGGTTTCTTCCTCTTGAAGCAAAGCAAATTTGTCGCACACATAGCCATCAGCCAATATTTTCTTGGTAATACGACTAATCACGCTCGTTGTGGCGGTCTACCTATTTAGCAATGCCATTGAAATCGCACCTCCTTGACCGCTAATGACCGTACCGGAAGAGTCCGAGCCAGATGTCGGCATCCCAACACAATACCGAAAGCCACACAAGTTCCCGACGCCAAAGCCACGAAAGTCTCAAAGTTTACGACCCAAAAAAAAACCAAAAGTCTCAATCCTCTCAGGAGGCACCAAAAATGTTCAGGGACTAATCAGGGGACAATTAGCACTTCCCCAAACCTCAGAATAAGAATAGAAAAGAGACCATGTAATTGCAAAATAACACTTTGTTCAATTTTTAATGGCCAAACGAACATAAGAATAACCGCTTGAAAGCCATTTTTAAACCAAACGTAACGAATTCAAACAAGAATGACAGCTAAGCGTTGCCATATCAAAAAACATCTTTCCAGCCAGCAAGACATCGTTGCCAGCTCATCAGAGAAATTTCCCGGTTGGGACAAAATCGCCGCTGGGCCTCCAGAGGGTCAATTCAAATCCCAAACAACGTGATTTAAGGGCTCATATCACTTTGAAAATCGATTTTTTTTTCTTACATATTTTTATATCTTATACTTTCAAGAATTATAAAAAAAAATTGAATTTACAAAATTCCACTCCACTACAAAGTTATAGCACTAAATGTGACCATACATCGGTTTAAAGCGGCTTCCTGGCTATTTGCCGCGCCACTCTCAACAGCAGCGTTTAGCATATATTTTTTCGCAAAAGCCGAGTATCATATAAAACAAGGTCATTCATAGGACCATCTGTGAAAAATACGAAGATAAAGGAAGAAAGCGTACAGTACGAGGCTAGAATGAGAGACTAGCCGTAAGTTAACGTTTTACCTATCAAAAACTTTAAACGCGTTTCCATCTGTGAAAAACACGAAGATAAAAAAGGAAGAAAGCGTACAGTACGAGGCTAGAATGAGAGACTAGCCGTAAGTTAACGTTTTACCTATCTAAAACTTTAAACGCGTTTTTCTCGAAACTATGCTTTTAGGCATGGTCGGTACGATAACTCAGTCAGTTTTCAATATTTATTAACTTTTTTTTTTAAATTTTGATAACTGTTTTCTCTATAGTTTATCGAGAGCTTTTTTTAATTTTTTGCTTGGAACTTTTTTTAAAATTATTAAACGCCAATTTTTCTTAAAAAAACTGGTTACTAAGGTTTGAAATACTGTAACTTACTTATTTTTGAAAAAAAAAAATTACCTCCGATAGACTATAACTACTACATTCTTTTACAAGATTCTTTTTCAATTTTGCAAATTGAATTATTTTTAGTGAAGTTATGATGCCGACCAGCAGGCACCATGGTTTTCATAAGTAGTCCATTTAAACCAGTAAAAAACAATGTTAATAATAAAAAAATCTGCCAACAATCTGGGCGTAACTTTATTATTTTTCCGGTAGAAGTTAGGAACGCGTTCAATTCTGAAATGCGGTGGAGGCTACTATGTGACTGAAAACCTATCAAAAAGAACAAGATCGTGGAAGTGAAAATCTGATTGGATCTGAGAGATATGGAATAATTTATGAAAAAGTACACAATCACTCTACACCCCCTTAGGGGTCAATTATGGAGAATACATAGAATAAAATTAAATTCAATATTTGGGACGAGGTAGTAGATATGTCGAAAATCGTGGGAAAATATGCATTCTATTTTCACAGATATTTTTTTTGCCCCCCTTCTGAACGCCAATACATATTTGAATTTTTTCTTAATCAAAATTGTTTTTCTAGTTGATTTACATATACCCCTCGAGTTTCAACATTGTAGCTTCTTAAGCCGTTCTATGTATATAAAAAACACCCCCCCCCACTTGTACCACACTACCCTTAGGGGTCGAATTTCAAAAAAACCTTGAAAACACTTTCTAGGTATCCATACGAAGAATCCGTAGAATAAAATTAAATTCAATATTTGGGACGAGCTAGTATATATGACGAAAATCGTGAAAAAATATGCATTCTATTTTCACAGTTAATTTTTTTGCCCCCCCCCCTTCTGAACGCCAATACATATTTGAATTTTTTCTTAGTCAAAATTGTTTTTCTAGTTGATTTACATATACACACCGAGTTTCAACATTGTAGCTTAAGCCGTTCTATATATAGGAAAAACACCCCCCACACCCGTACCACACTACCCTTAGGGGTCGAATTTCAAAAAACCTTGAAAACACTTTCTAAGTATTCATACGAAAAATCCGTAGAATAAAAATGAGTTCAATATTTGGAAAGACCTAGTAGATATGACGAAAATCGGGAAAATATATGCATTTTATATATATTATATTTACAAATAATTTGTTTGCCGCCCTTTCTGAACGCCAATGAATATTCAAATTTTTTTTATCACAATTACTTTTCTAGTTGATTTACATATACACACCGAGTTTCAACATTGTAGCTTAAGCCGTTCCATATATAGGAAAAACACCCCCACTTGTACCACACTACCCTTAGGGGTCGAATTTCAAAAAACCTTGAAAACACATTCTAGGTATTCATACGAAGACTCCGTAGAATAAAAATGAATTCAATATTTGGAAAGACCTAGTAGATATGACGAAAATATATGCATTTTATATATATTATATTTACAAATAATTTTTTTTTTCCCCCTTTCTGAACGCCAATGAATATTCAAATTTTTTTTTATCACAATTACTTTTCTAGTTGATTTACATATACACACTGAGTTTCAACTTTCTAGCATGAACCGTTTAATAGTTAGGAAAAACACCCCCTACCCCCGTAGCATACAACCCCTAAAAAAAATTATATTTTTCCAACATTTTGCTACTAAAGCTCTATCTAAATACCAAGTTTAAGGCTTATATCATTACAGGCTCTCAAGATATGAGCATCGGAACTTTTTCCTTTTCACCCTCCCCCACCCTCTCCCTCTACACCCTCAACCCCAAATTTTTTTTCTCTACTAGAGCTTAGTTAGCTCTATTTCTGGTAAAAATTCTAAGCATCTATCTTATACTATTCTTGAGATATGAAATGTGTTTGATTTGAAAAATTCTCATCCTTTCCACTTCTATGCTCCACCTCCCACTTAAAAAATTTTACTTTGATCAATCTTTATTTGTCGACCTTTATACCCAAACCGAATTTTATTTTTCTAGAGCAATTGGTTCATGAGATATCGTTATCTTAAGTTTTCTACCCCCCCCCCCCCCACCCCAATACACAACTTCCCATACCCAAAATTTTTTCTTGATTCTGTTCTCCTAGTATAACTACAAATATTTGTTAAGTTTGAATAGTGTGCCATTAACGGTTTCGGAGATATGCATTTTAGAATGTGTCTATCTCACCTTTTTTGGGTTTCGGACTCATTATATTTCCCCCCACTCCCACACCCCTTGATCAATATTGACAATTTTTCTGCAAATAGGTCTACTATCAGAGCTCTATTCCAAGTTTCAGCTTCCTATCATTAGGGGTTACTGAGATCTAGAAACCAAAATTTTCGGTCTAAAACACTTCCCCCTCCTTTCCCCTCACACCCCCACCCCTAAAAATTTGGTCACTTCAAGGAGTCTACCCCGTCTATTCTTTAAAAAAAAATTTCTTTCTATAAATAAATATATAATAAGAAATGTGAACGCAACAATTAAATTTTTTTTTCACCATATAACCTTCATAATAATTTTTCAAATTTACTCGATTTTCAAGGCGTTCAGAGTTAAATGAGCCCTTAAGGGTTTATGCGGGTCTAGAAGAATTATATAAATTTAATTAATTGTATAAAAAAAGTAAAAAATACTAACCAAAAAGTAAACAAAAAAAAAATTATATAAAAGTATAGTTAAACCACATTTTGAGGAAATTTCGAAGGAAAATACCAACAAAACAGCCATTGAGAGTCTCGTAAAGTTGACCATGCCAAAAAAGTGCCCACACGGTAGTCACCGTTAATCGAGGGCATAAGCCCTTAAGGACATTTTGTATGGCAGCTATCCGAAAGAACTAAGCCTTACAAATTAAACCAAATAACCAGATTCAAAATTTGATTATCTAGGTAAAGGCGTTCTTGAGTTTTCATGCTAACGGACAGACTGACGGGCATACGGACGTCAGGCGGATTTAGCCATAAATAAACAAAAAATTATATATAACTTTTTTTCGTCCGAATTTTAGAAATTATTATCTCAAAAACTATTTGCTCGATTTTATCCAGATTAGTTTTATTCGTAAGTATGTATATATATTAAGGTACCCTAATAAGGGTCGGAGATGATAAGGTTACAAAGTTCGTAATTTTTGGTGATTCTTGATTAAATGACCCTATACCTACGTGTTACAGAGCTATCCAATTCGCCCGGGTTCGCTATTGTAGAGAAGGAAACACTTTTTCTTAGCTTAATCTTTCACGACTTTTGTTTGGACTTCCCAAACATAATTTTTAAATGCTTGAATTTCCCATACCAGAAAATAAATGAATTACAAATACTTTCAGCCCGTATTGTCCACCCAAACACACCTCGCCGAAAATTGGTCCAGGACAACGTGAACGAAAGCCTCATTGGGCTATTGAGGCCGCGCGCGACGCGGGCTCGATCTCTTTAACAATATTTCCATTGAGGTTCACGACCGTAGGCCAAATTTGCGCTGCGTGAAGAAAGCTCAACTGAAATTCAAAGTAGCATACAACCCGTGCATTATTTCCGTTGTAGCCTCTCGAGTAGGCTAAATTTGTGCTACTTGAGTTGTTCCAACGTGAACATTTAATTCTCCGGTAAATTCCTGCCGCCTTTCAATTTCTCCACATTATGTTATTTGATATTTTAGTTAATATGTATTTTAGTAGTAGCAATAGTTTTAAGAAGGATTGACATTAATATAATAATTTTATCTAATTCTACAAATTCGGAGTTTTTATTTCAAAAAGAAAAAATCTGCCAACAGTCTGGGCGCAACTGTATTATTTTTTCGGCAGAAGTTCAGAACGCGTTCAATTCGGGGATGCGGTGTATGTTACTATGTGACTGAAAACCTAACAAAAAGTTCGGGAAGCGGTTAGAAAAGGGTGTAACATATGAATTAAATAATTGGGTCATATTCCCGGATGCGGTCTAGAGGTTGAAAAAAACAAAACTTAAAAATAGGTGATTATTAAACAAACCTGGGGAAGTGAAAAGATATTCGATATCTGATCAGACCTGAGAAACATGGTGGAATTCATGAAAAAGTATACAACCAGTTTACACCCTTTTAGGGGTCGAATTTCAAAAAATCTTGAAAACACTTTCTAGGTATTCACATGAAAAATCCGTAGAAAAAAAAATGAACTCAATACTTTAAAAGACCTAGTAGATATGACGAAAATCGTGAAAATATATGCATTTTATACTAACCGATATTTTTTTTTGCCCCCCTTCTGAATATTCGAATTTTTTTTATCAGAATTACTTTTCTAGTTAATTTACATATACGTACCGAGTTTCAACTTAACAGCATAAGCCGTTCTAAAGTTAGGAAAAACACCCCCCACCACCGTACCATACTACCCCTAAAAAAATTTTATTTTTCCACCATGCCACTACTATAGCTCTATCTAAATACCAAGTTTCAGCTTCCTATCATTATAGATTCTTAAGATATAAGCATCGGAACTTTTTCTTTCTCACCCTTCCCCACCCTCACCCTCTACACCCACACCCCCAAATTTTTTTTCCCTACTGGGGTTCTATTAGGCCTACTTCTGGTAAAAATTTGAAGCAACCATCTTACACTGTTATTAAGATATGAAACGTGTTATTTTTGAAAAATTCTTATCCCCTCCACTTACGTACTCCCCCGCCCCCTTCAAAGATTTTACTTTGAGCAATCTTCATTTATCAAGCTTTGTATCCAAACCGAATTTGGTTTTTCTGGTGCCACTGGTTTGGGAGATATTGTAATGTTAAGTATTTCAACCCCCACCCCCGTACGTCACTACCTCCACCCAAAAATTTGATTTCAATCTACTCTCCTAGTATAACTACGCCGTACGGCGTACGGCGTACGGGGTACGGCGTACAGACGGAGTGAAAATTTTTATTGCTTTTTTCGCGTCTACTAGTCATGAAACGTGGACAAAAAAATTTTGAGGGCAGCAAATTTTTTTTTTTTTTAAAATCGATAACAATACTGTATTATAAATAATACAGTAATTTATGATTTACAGCATAAAACATCAAGGTAAAATCAACTTTGATAACCTAAATTTACAAAATTAGTACAATTTTACAATTACAATAATTGAATTTAGCTTACTTTAGTATCTTCTGGCGAATTGCAAAGCACTTTACGTGAGATTATATATATAAAATGAAATTATATTTATACTAGATATATTTTCATAACTTTAATAAGTTATGTACTCTCCGTGGTGCAAGCGGTCGTGGTTGTTCCGGAAGGAACTCTCGTAGCGGTTGTGTCGTACGGAACTCGTCTTTTCGTGCCGTTCGCCGGGTTGAGTTCAGTGTTGCCAACACTCCTCCCCGGTATGCCGATCTCCTGTATAGGCTTACCAGCTTCGATGGGAGCACGAACGTCGAGGATTGCGACTTTTACCGCTGGTCGTACATAGATTCCTGATGACGTTTGCACGACGGCTTGTCGGATGTTTCCTTTCCTACTAGCGTAGGTCGCGATTATTTTTCCTTCTGGCCAGCAATTCTTGGAGTGGTTTTCGTCCGCAATGATCACGATGTCGCCCGTTTCTATGGGCTTAACTGATTGGAACCACTTAGTACGTCTCGTGAGAGTTGGTAAATATTCTCGGATCCATCGTTTCTTTGATCACCTTCCCAGCGTGACCCTCATTGGTCCGAAATAGTCTATTCCGTTCAACACTTTTCGGTTCTTGCTGTAGATTATCCGATAAGTAAGGGTGTCGGAAGTTGTACACCACCATACTCCTAAGACTTTATCAGCTCCGCATTCTGGTGATGACAAGCTTAATTTTTTATCACGATCAACAGTGCAGCCGGTAATGGATGCGCAAACTGAAGAGTCCAAATTCCAATTTCGTACCTCCCTGGCTATCTTAATGGCTTCAAGGTCCATGTCGACGCTGTCTAATAAATCATCAACGTAATGATTTTTTATTATGGATTTATTTAATTTAGAATCACGATCCATTCCCTTCTCCAACCAATGTAGTCGTCGCTTTTCCATTTTGTAGCTGGAGGGGAGATTCACTTCATCATACCTCCAAGGCAAGCCGATTTCATAGCGTGCTTCTTTTTGTAGAACAGTTAAGTCCATTATGCTCAAGGATTTTCAGTCATCTGTTGACATGAGGCAAATATCCTTCTGCCGCATGCTGATACTGTCGATAGGAAAGAATTCTTTGACTGTCGCATACAGATCATCGTCGCGCTTCCGCTCGCATTCGCAAATGTGGAAGCTATGTTGTATGTAGATCTGATGAATCTCTTCTCCGCTCCGTTTGTATTACAGGCCCATATACTGCTCAACCGAGTCGTGTTTTCGACGCACCTGTTTGACTACTCTTACCCTGTCTGGACTTAAGCAGTAATCCTAAACTCCAATTATTGAGTTCTATTAGCAGGCGAGATGTAGCGTTATCGTATGTCTCAATTGGAACTCCTTTCAAGTGAGGAAATTCTTTAGTTAGATCACATATTCGAATTGACTGTGTAGGTAGGTCAAGACTTTTGACTGTGCGCACATTTGAAAGATGAAATGATTTGCCTGTATTAGCCTTGCTTGATATCGAAAGTGAAACTTTCCTTGAGGATTTCTCCGTTCGCTGCTTGTTCGTGGTCCACTTTAGACACAGTAGTTCCAGGTTGCCACGTAAACCTAGTTCATCTGCTAAAGCGTCTTCCATCAATGTTAGTGAAAATACATCGTCATTTTCTAAATGAGCATTTAAAAAGCCTTATCTTATCATCAGCACAGAAATTATTCGGAATAGTAAGATCACTAACGTTTGTTTGAACATCTGTATTTGCGGGGGTAATTTCTCCACTAATTCCTGGAGTAGGTTCGGGTTACATAAGTGAGCCGTTAGCACAACGGTCTCCATGGTGGCGCAAATATTCTGAACCAACAAAGCGAAAATCACTATATTTTCCAGATGATCCATCCGCGGTGGTGATTCCTTCCTCAATTTTTTCAACAAGGAGTCAATTATAAGCTCCGGTCGGCCATAAAGCATCTTTAATGTCTGAATAACCTCAGGAACTATCGACCGTTGCAACAGTATGAATCTAACCGCGTCTAGCGCCGCGCCTTTTAAACATTTCTGCAGACAAATGACAAATTTCGAAGAAAGCTAAGAGTAGTGGCCATTCCTCAGGATTTCCAGTAAATGTTGGTAGTTCCTTTGTCATAACTTGCCTCGCAGCTACTTGTTGAGCGTCGATCAAAAAGTTAACCGGAGCATTATAATTTTGTGGTAAAATTGAATGACTTACCTCGATAGCCGGATTTTTGACTGCGATGACGTGTGTACTGGTGACGGTGTTTGTATGAGCAGAAGTCCTTGTGATAGCAGCTGTGGTAGGATCAGCTGGTGTGGTACTGGACCACGATACGGAGTAATTGGTCTGGTATGACGTAGAAACAGTGGTAATTCCGTGGTTAACATTACCGTTGTTAGTCGAGACGAAGTCGTACGTCTGAGATAGAGTCACTTTGGAAGCGACGGGAAATTTAGCGCTGTCTAAATTAGGGGCGCATGCACCGGATGCGGCACCCGTTGAATCCTGCTGGGTGGTAGCATCCGTAGCTGGGGCAAAGTTGCATGCCCCCGTTGTAGGCAAATCTGTAGTAAACTAGTTTCCCGTGGCGAAGTCGTACGCCCGGGATGCTGTGTATATCAATGAATTTGCCGAGACGAAGTCGAACGTCTGAGATCGAGCCGCTTTGGAAGTGACCGGAAATTTAGCGCTGCCTAAATTAGGGGCTCATGCATCGGATGCGGCACCCATTGAATCCATCTGGGTGGTAGCATCCTTAGCTAGGGCCCGCGTTGTAGCCAAACCTGCACTAAACTGGTTTGTAGGGGCAAAGTCGTACGCCCGAGTTCCTCTGCTTAGAATTGAATTTACCGAAACGAAGTCGTACGTCTGAAATAAAGTCGCTTTGGAAGTGACAGGAAATGTAGACAAATCTGCAGTAAACTGGTTTCCCGTGGCGAAGTCATACGCCCGAGATGCTGCGTTTACCAGCGAATTGATCGAGACGAAGTCGTACGTCTTAAATAGAGCCGCTTTGGAAGCGACATGAATTTTAGCGCTTTCTGATTTAAGGGCACATGCGCCGGATGCAGCGACCGTTGAGTCCTGCTGGCTGGCAGCATCCTTAACTGGGACAAAGTCGTATGCCCGCGCTGTAGACAAACCTGCACTAAACTGGTTTGTAGGGGCAAAGTCGTACGCCCGAGCTCCTGTGCTTATTGAATTTACCGAGGCGAAGTCGTACGTCCGCGATAAAATCGCTTTGGAAGTGACAGGAAGTTTAGCGCTGCCTAAATAAGGGGCGCATGCATCGGATGCAGCAACCGTTGAGTCCTGCTGGATGACAGCATCCTGCATTGGGGCAAAGTCGTATGTCCACGTTGCCGCCAAACCTGCTAGAAACTGGTTTCTAGAGGCGAAGTCGTACGCTCGGGCAGCTTTGTTTACCACTGAACCTGACTGCTTCGTACGGTTGGTTGAAGTTGTCTCCTTTTGAAGCCACTCGCCGACTCGTTCTGCTTGATCGATTGTATCGGCTTCGGTCTCACAAACGGAATCGTTGTCACGGCTCCTCAGTAGTTCGTACTTTTTGTCTAAGTACCTTTTCAGCAGCTGCTTCTCCATCTGCTTTTCCTCGTTCAGCCTTTGTAGAGCGAGTTCGATTGAATTGTTGCACGATTCCGATCTCGATTTACTTTTCGTCTTGTCTTTTGACGTTTTGAGGTTAAGCCGGCACCTCTCACAGAGCCACTCGCGATTTGCGACATCCGATGTCACACTAATACAGACGAAGTGAGACCATTTGTCGCATTTATCGCATTTATCGCACTGCACCATCTTATTCGTGTCCACTGGAGAATATCCTTGACAGCGGAATGTCGAAAGCGCCTGATGTTCGGGTTGTTTAGGCCCGGGGTACGCCGGTGGTTCCCTGCTGCCGTTCAATGTTTGCCTGAGACTTCGAGTCGACATGACACAGGGCACAAGAATAGAGCTGAGTTGCGAACTAACGATAGAGTTATTAAAGAATGTTACAGAGCTATCCAATTCGCCCCGGTTCGCTATTGTAGAGAAGGAAAGACTTTTCCTTAGCTTAATCTTTCACGACTTTAATAACCTAAATTTACAAGATTTAGTACAATTTTATAATTACAATAATTGAATTTAACTTACTTTAGTATCTTCTGGCGAAATGCAAAGCACTTTACGTGAGATTATATATATATAATGAAATTATATATATACTAGATATATTTTCATAGCTTTAATAAGTTATGCACTCTCCGTGGTGCACGCGGTCGTGGTTGTTCCGGAAAGAACTTTCGTAGCGGTTGTATCGTACGGCACTCTTCTTTTCGTGCCGTTTGCCGGGTTGAGTTCAGTGTTGCCAACACTACGCAATATGTTGTCTTGTAGTGTTTTCATCCCGTTTTGTCGCCCCCTCCGCCCCCCTCTGTATCCGCCACTGCTCGGAACTGGCACTTGATGGCTCGGAATAGGGAACAGAGTACCTCGGAACTGAAACAAAGGCCATTTTAAACTTTTTATTGATTTTCTTTAAACTATAAATTTTTTGTTGAGTAGGTGTTATAACAAACAAGAATAAGATATTAAATCAGAATAGTAAAATATCAGTTGGTAACTGTATATTCTGATTTTTAACGAAAACTCAAAGTCAACATTTGTCTTAAGGCTCCATGATCTCGGTGTGAAAATTCTGTATTCTTTTTTGACTTTTCGTTCTTGAGAGGGGAAAAGTCAATTTAAATCGTTTTTCGTTCGTTTATTTTCGTTGTTCGCCGTTTCAGTCATGAATCGAATGGCCACAAGAAAAATAAGGAAGAAAAATTTGGCGTGGACAACACGTCTGCATCGTTCGCTGTCTTGCAGCAAACTAACTTTGAATTTACAGAAAAAATAGTGTTATAGGTTTTCAAATTATTTCAATGGCATAACTATTAAAAATCAATAATATTTTCATTGATTTATCTTCTAGAAATACCAATTAATTATACTATCTATAATACTTTTCAATGAAATGCGGCCTTCTTATGTAATTCTTGCCATGAAAATCGTGAAAAATTGCTTCAGTTTGACTTCATATATTATTAACAAAAATTAAAATATCTTAAAATTTTTTTATACAAGTCCTTCTTTAAGTTTTCTTCTAGCATTATATTAAAGAAAATGACATGTTATTAATTCAAGAAATAGGAAATATCAGTTCAAAAAATTCGAATTTACGCATTTTAAAAAATGTTCAAGAGTTGTTGTTCTAATAGCACTTTTTCCAACTACAGTTTTGAATTTTTTCTTTATACAAGTCCTAGTTTACATACCAGCTAATAAAGTGGTGTAATTTTATTCCGTTTTTTTGTTGCCCTTAACGTGAAATATTGACAAGAAAACAGTCATAAATCATCAAAATCGCATTTAGCGTGCACATGGAGCCTTAAGGGGGCTCGGAACTGGGTTCCTTACTCTATAAGTAAGGGGAATGAAGACAAATAATTATAACTGTCGTCACGTCAACGTCAAATGCCGCAGTTGTCGGGATTCAAATATAAGGGAAACTGTTATCCACCTTGTTTGCGAGTGTCCGGCCCTATCTAGAGCCTGATCTCGCGCACTATGTAAACCTTTCTTTACTAGCCTTGATGAGATCTAAATAATTTTATTAAAGCATCAGTTAAAAGGCACAAAAAACGCCTCAATTTTAGGATTTTTTTGGATAGAAAATAAGTATATATGGAAAAAAACTATTAGCAGGTTTAATAGAGAAGTGGAGAATAATTTTGAATTTTTTCATAAAAAAATATTGCAAAATGGCGGCTCCAGCTCCCATGACGTAACAGCGCGATCGGCGTGAGTTGATGCATGTGATAACTTCTACAGCCTTGCCAAGTGATCTGAAATCAAAAATTTTATGAAACTACATCAAACTTGCGGGGCACCATCGTTTTCCGATTTCGAAAAAACGCCCTGAGACTAAAATGGTAGCTATTTGAAAAAAAAGAAACACTTTCTCACTCTTTTTTCGGCTTAAGAACTGAAATAAAAAAAAAGTTGAATGAAAAAAAAATTCGACGTTGGGGCTCTCAAATTTAGTTTACTTTCTTTTAAGCTTTTATTCGTTAAAATCAGTTCATTCGTTCAAAAAGCTGTAGAACGTACCGCGCTCCGGAAAAAAAGTTGTTCCGAGAAAAACGCGTTTAAAGTTTGAAGCCATAAAAATTCGTATTGAATATCGGCCGACCGTTCCACAAATCGGTCTGTAATTCGTGAAATACATTCGACATCGAAATATCCTTTTGTTCGCAAATAATCAATATGTTACAATCGTCCATATATTACGCTTCAGACCAATATACCTACATAATTTTTTATATGCTCATTAGAGCTCTCATGTAATTTTGTGCTTCGTGCAAAATTTTTCAAGCTCCGTTTGTTTTGGTCTTGAAAAAGACGTTTCAGAATTCTCAGGATTCTTTTCATTAAATGAAATGACTTACCAAAATCTGGAACGAATAAAATTACATCTAAAACACAACTTGTACTGCTCATTTCAGCAGAAGAAAGATAAAAGTTTTCGAAATAGCCTTGCTGCAATACGGCGTGAGTAAAGCAAAGACTGCCCTAGCAGAGGCTGGAAAAGCTTAGCCTCAATGCTACCCATGTCCATACGTATGCTGCTATCAGCATTTGATTTGGAATTGAAAAGGCTTATGTACTGCAGATGAAGCTGAACAAAGCGCCCCTCAGTTTGTCGATCGTCTATATATCGTATCGAGATTCGAGTAGCTTAAAGGTACCTTTTTAGAAAATCGCCTATCAATATGCTATTGTTTGTAATTTTTTTTTCGTCTTATCGAGACCAATTGATACAAATTTATAAGTTTTATTAACCTTTGTACAACAAAGAATTTAGTTAAGTTTGAAATTCTTATTTCATCTCATCTATGGTGAGGCTCGGCCTCACTCGCCTCATGTGGCGAGCCGCCACTGCTATGAATACTTATAAACATATAATAAAATCGTTCCCAAAAGTTGTACATGGATATTATATGACCTTTGTACAGTCCCGGCTCGTCGTGTAGTAAACGAAACTATTCCTGCTGGGCAGCTCCAAGGCATTAATTTGCCAACATGATTGTTAACCCTGCTAAATTAGCTTTTAGGTTGATCCACAACGTTTTTTCAATTGTGATCTGATCCAGTTGAAAAATCATTGATATTTTCCCACTTAAGTGCTCTCCCTTAAAAATGTTGTATTCAATGAACTCTACTTGTAATCTGTAAAATTTCAACCTCCTGAAATTAACCGTTTAAGAAATATGAATTTTATGCCCCATTTCCACATGCGCCTTTATGTGCATTGGCTGATGCACATTAGTACGCATGCACATGTGGAAAGGGCACATTCGCGTCAGTCCGTGCATGAAATCGAGATGTGCGTACATTTGTCTCGCTGGCACTGTTTTGACGCGTTTCAAAGGGATGTGCTTCCAGCACGAATATGCCATTTCCACATGCGCCTTCATGTGGATTGCATGAAGACACTACCCCAGCGGGAAAAAAGGCTTCTGAAGAATGCATTTCTTAAACACTCTTATTCATTGGATGGAAGAATTACCATACTTTTCATACTGAAGGAATGATTCTCTATACATTTTTCAGAATGCGAAAAGACATATTGCAATAATCTAATATATAAAAATAAAACAGTTTTTTGGTCGGGCGGGAATAAAATCTACACCTGTGAACCGTTCCCTCCCAAATTTTGCATGGACATTCTCGAGACTACCAGACAGGTCGAGAACATAATTACTAAAATTCCTCGAGAAACACGTAGTTTAAGTTACGAAGAAAGGCTGCAGTATCTCGGTCTTCCAACTTTAGCGCAAAGGAGACTAAGAGGTTATCTCATTGAGATATTCAAAATTCTTAATGGTCACTATGATTATGGAAATATAGCAAACATATATGGTTACGAGGAGTATCAATCATCAGTTGAGAGGTCACAAGGATAAAATCAACAAAACCTTGACAAGATCGAATAAGGATCCAATTCGCAACTTTTTGCCAAACCGAGTTGTGGACACATGGAACTCTTTCCCAGTGAGGTCATCAGCTTAACGTCAAACAACAACTTCAAAAACAGACTAGATAAGCACTTTCTCTCATCAATTTCGACATGACTATTTAAAATTTTGCACTATTTTTTATTGTATTCTGTATAATCTTCTTTTTCCCTACTCTTAATACTTTTAATTTCATTTTAAAATTTATAAATTATTGATACACTGTACACTATTATGTATTAGGCATAATCAGCTTGCTGCCTGCCTAACTGTTTGATAATAATAGTAATAGTAATATAATAATAATAAATTGGTGGATCTTGAGCTATTTCAACATTTCAGTTTTTTAATAATTTGAATCAGATGAACCTGACTTAGCATTAAAAATTTACAATAGGCAGTCGTAACCAAGCGGGTAAGGCTTCTGACTAGAAATCAGATGATTCCCTCTGGGAGCGTAGGTTCGAGTCCTGCCGACCGCGAACATTTGTGTGTTTTTTTAAATTTATTTGTTTCGATTTTACTACCGGCTGCGAACACGTGGCGTGAGTAACAGGGGGATGAAACATAATTATATATTCCCGAAATTGATGGTTCGCGAGTTATTTCAACATTTGACTGTATGAAGTATGGAGGATGGTGGATAGAGAATGGAGGATGGTGGATGGAGGACGGTGAATCGATGGTGGATGGAGGATGGTGGATGGGGGATGGAGAAAAATGAAAATGAAAAAAGAAAAGTGAAAAATGAAGAATGGCATTAATGTCTCCAGTTCCTTGAGCTGAGAAAGTGTACCCGAAACGGGAGTAACGTACATATCATCGGGAGAAACAGGACCAATGCATAAACGGGAGTAACAGGGGCGATGTAACAACGTGAGCGTAGCCGCGGCTAGTCTTGCATAACATACAATATTACATACAGCACATAATGCACTACTCATATTCCCGCTTGAACTAAACTAAAAACTTGGTAGCCCCCTCCACTGCCAAAAACATTCTCATTGAACATTTGCTTCGATGGCGGTTTTTGACGCACATCCAAGGGATGTGCTTGTAGCATGTTCATACCGTTTCCACATGCGCCTAGACATTCGCGCTCAAGGCACATGAAGGCGCATGTAGAAATGCGGCATTAAAATTCGCCTTTAAGTGGTTTGGACGTATTCTTTTCCCTCTACTCTTAAACCTTTTTTGCAAATTCGTTTGCTTTTGTAGTACTAAATAAATTCCTAGTTTCGGCCTCCTAGCATAAGCGGTTCCTGAGATCTAGAAACCTAAAGGAGGTGAAGTGGTCAGCCACACGTGGGTGCTATGGAATGACATAAATCACACCATTGTATCCGTTCCAACCAAATCATCAACAAAACTACCACCCAAGTAATCGTCTCAGCGATCAATACGCTCGCATCCATTACCCCGCCCTAAAACAAATAATGGCAGAAAAGTACTACACAGAACACGGACTTCGACTGCCACAAGGTAGGCAAAATCGTAGTCGAAGTCGAAGTCGAAGTCCGTGTTCTGCTTAGTACTTGTGTATTCTAAAAGACAGGGACTGCGCGATCAAAGTCGGTTTGGGCCTTAAGTCTCCATCATCACTTGTCCCGAGTTGATCAAGATCTACACATATGCGAAGATAATTATCTATCATCCGGTGATCATCCACAGTTGGGTGACTTGCGTGCTATCGTTTCCAGAAAGGTAGCGTGCATTTAGCTCTAGCAAGTGCATAGCTCGTTGGAAGGGGCGTTAGTGGCCTGTAACCATGGACATAAGTAATTATGCACAGTTTGGGCTCAAAGTCCGATTTGAGAGGCTTGGACTCTTTCATCAGCGGGCTGGAAGGTAAAGGAAGAAGAAAAACCTAAATACAGACCGTGGCAACATTCTGATCTAACATTCTTCTACTATTTCTCTGACGCACGCTTCCATATGTATACACGCATCCAATGAGCTATAGTACCACACAATTCGCAGTTCATCTGTCATTTCTGTAATTTCGAACATTTCGCAGTTATAGGCAAGTTGCGCCGCAGAGGCATATTGAGTGTAAATTACTTTTAACACAGCAAAGAACACTGCCAACGAGAATCGATTTGCAATGGCCTGATGGTTGTAATTGTCATGTCCTCAAGGATAACGATTAATCAACAGTCGGAGATTTCGTGGTGGAGTTTCACTCCACTGACACCGGAAAACAAACTAACATTTAATCATAATAGCTCCAATGGTGCCTAAATTACCATGAAAACCAAGTAATAAAAAATATTAGTAGGATAAAGAACCCAGTTGCGAGCCTTACGCCAGTTCCGAGCCACCCTTGGTTATTCCACAAATAGCTAAGGATTCATGACAATTTTTCCTTCACTATAATATTCAGAAATCACTTTCAACTATTTTTAGGGGTTCAGCTATAGGCATCGTGTGAAATATTTTCAATTGTTGTCAGAATTCGTAAAGAACAGACATGTTCCACAAAACGGCAAGTTCCTTATAGATTTCGTTAAGAAAGTTCAGTCACAACACAGTGTTTAAAACATTAGTTTCAAATAATTGATTAGTATTGTGACAATATGGAAAGCGTATTTCACAACTATGTTGTGTTTGAGGCCTTTGAAAAAATTATTTTGACTTGAAATAGTGAAAATAATTGAAGGATGGGAAGGTTCGGGACAGAAGGGCCAATTCAACCTACGTCCGAATTAGTGGCTGAAGTAGAACGGAAGCGACACGCTTGCTGGCGGCCGGGACTAGCTACGGCAGTGTGGGGTGGTTCTTGTTCTACCTCAGACCATAAGCCCTAGGCCTGGACAACAAAAATTTCGTGTAGGCTTACTCCAGGGTATTCAAAATGGGACTTTTTTCCCAATAGGTCGTGAAAGACCAAGAAGCGGTGTAGTTGCGCGACTTCGCGACTTGTCAGGGCGCTCTATATTATTATTTTTCTGGATTTTAGCGTCGTGGCCCCTTGCTGAGGTTCGGGCGAAGGAGCTAACCGCTCGGGTTCATTTATCGGGCTCTACTAGCCTTTTAACATTTCTAAATCAAGAAAAAAAAGAAGATTCAACCCTAAAAAAAACTATACGAGCCAAACGCAAGATAAAAATTCTAAAGAGAAAACATCACCAAAACATGTAAACAATATGGAAAAATGGAGAAAAATTTCAAAATAAACGAAAGACTCACCCCATCAATACGGCCTCATGTCATCTATTGTTTAGTTTTCTTTGTTTGTTTTAGTTATTTTTAAATATAATTATTAATTTATTATAGCTATATTGCGTACCCTACTGTCCTGTCGTCGGTAATTTTAATTATAGTTTAACAGTTATTATCTTATTAAATTGCGATTAATTCATCATTTTTCTTGTTCGTGTAGTTTCTTTCCTAACATATTTACCCTAATTCAGTTTCTTTTCCGTATAGTTTTCCTCCTAATATATTTATCGTAGTTCATGTACTTTTCCGCAAAGTTTTACTCCTAATATATTTATCCTAATTCACATTGGCAGTTTGCGAATTTTTTTTTTTTTTTTAGATTTTTTCCTCGCGAAATTCGCGACCTTTTCTTCGACTTTGCGTTTAATTTAATTGAATTTATTAGTCCGCGGAGATTTCGTTTAACGGGAGCAAGAAGGAAACTGTTTTCCACATACTCCGTATTCTGGACGGACAATGCACACTGCAGACAAATGGTGCTGATCTGCCAAATTAGCTCGGCCGATGACTCTTCTTCGCACTTTTCAACTGGGCACGGAACCTCAACAAAAAAATTTCCCCGCAGACTTCCGACAAAATGCAAGTCTTCGACGACGCTTACAGACCCATCGACTTCCCAACAATCATCATTCGCTCATCCTAATCTTGTAGATTCTTATCACACGGCGACGATTGGGAGATTGTCGCACAAATTTATAAAATTTTAAACAGGATTACCAGGAAATTTAAGCGTTCCCGACCTCGATTTATATGCACGCTTGACACTTTGACCTAGCTTCGCAGCTCACGCCCACGAAAATCAAAACTTGCTTCTTTAGAGTTTGTTGTCGGATGAATCCTACCGTCGGAACTAAAACACTTTCCTGGCATTCCTTTCGGAAGTATTTAAGCTACTCTCAGACTTGATCGTAAGCACCTGGGCCCACGAGTATTAGGTTATGGTAGCGTTCTGAAACCTCCCGTTCCGTCTTGTTTATGACCAATTTTAGTATTTCGGTGTTGCAATTCCGTGGTTTTTGTTTTCCTTTCTGTGCACGACACAAAACGAGACACAAATTGTGTGAATTTATTTACAACACCAAACCGATCATGGGAAACGCACGGAAAATCACAGCCCGAAAATTTTTTTAAAAGCTCTAGAATTTTTCCACATGTCTCGCGTGTCTCTTTTCTACTTCCGGCCTTGTTCCGAATCGCTGTCAAACTTTTCTTCCAAATTTTTTTTAGCGCAGGGTTGGTGCCCGTGTCTTTGGCTGCGTTCGGTGTCAGGCCGAATTTTTCGCACATCGAAGGCAGAAAAACAAAAAAAAACCGGACGAATGTTTTGGACGTCCGAGACGACTCAACAACTATTATTATGTAATTTACTAAACACTGAAAATTTTATATTTAATTATAATAATACTCGGGCCTGGCGCTATATTTCTGATAATTTCCATTTCCGAGCCTGGTGACTCGCAACTGGCATTTATGTATGTTTTTCATCGACCCAACTGCCGAGGGGCGGGATCCCTATCGAGCGTGTCCTCAGGTGGCGGATAGAGGATCGGCCACAGACAGCTTCATTAGCTTTTGTGGTTAATAGTGAGCTTGCTCATGAATAAAACTTCGCGGACCATCCTACTCAAGCCAGTGGTGCTATGACGTACCGTGCCGAGGGATCAGTTTGCTGCTGAGTATCTAGCAGCTGCGCACGGCATCCTGTGGGTGACCGGGGGAATACTCACAGTATCTAGCCTTACCCCGGTAAGCCGGCTCTATCGGGGTTGACTGTTTTTCTGAGTATACTCGTGGGAACAAAATGAGCCAATCACAAAATAAAAAACAAAAACAAAATAAAAAACAAAACCAAAAAGACGTAGATATAGGGGACATCTTACAAAGCGCCGACTCGGACTTCGATATTGATGTCGGTAGCCTAAACGATTTCACTGAGAGCCAGCTATTGCCTAATCTTGGAAACTTCGGTCGGAGTTTAATTACGCGAAGAACACCAACAAAAATCCAAGAGCATAAAATACCAATTACACCAATAAATACTTGGCAAATATTTATAAATTTGAAGGACGTAACACAGAACGCAAAAAAAGCCACAAGCGCAAGTCCAGTAGAGTCAACATCTGGTGCCGATGATTCAACGAAACCACAGGTTGATTTCGGTGGTCATAACTTCTACAGCGAATAGCAAAACGAAATTAAAGCGAGAATGGAACTTGAAAAGTTGTATTCAACATGAGAGAACACATTAAGAAACTGGAAGTCTAAGTAACTCTGCTAGATAATGCTAAAACAACGGAACTGCCAACAGACTATGGCTTTCGCACAGATGACGAAGAAAAATAAGATATCAACCAAGAAACGCAAAGCTGTTAGTCTGAGGGTAGCCCAGAGCTATCCATGCATAATCTTAGTGGTTCTGCAATGAAACCAATGACAGTGCATGCTATCAATAAAACAGAAGAAAATAAGTCAGCAGGAAATACGACCTACAAAAAAGAACTTGCACCAAGCACAGCGAAGAATAAGATTGTGGATACTAAAAACCGATCAGAAGACAATGATAGGAAAGAACACATACCACCACCAGTTATGGTACATGGTGTGCAAACATTTGGCGTAGGTGACAGTGATACATATAGGAATACTACTAGAGAACTCACGGGAAAAAATATACAGTGGCATTCATACGAGGATAAGTCCGTTAGGCCAACAAAAGTAATGGCCAGAAGCGTGGGCACCCACAGGTAGGGGCAAGAAGGGGCAATTGCCCCCCCTGGGTTTGACCATCACTTAAAGTTGAGAAAAATCAAATATTTTATATACCAAACTTTGTTGCAACTATTTTACCATTACCATTATTGTACACATCTTTCATGCCTCGACTTTAGTTCTTAGTAATGATTCTAAAATGAATATCAAATCTAGCTTTAGAATTAGATAATTAGCCCTTTTTCGGTATTGTCCAAGACCGCGTGCTGAAGAAGAATCTGGCACAACATAGCAGACCGCAGTGTATTTCGAACGACCAAGCCTATGTTTTACAAGATTTTTCGTTACTTTTTTCTAACGTTTTTGTACTTTAAGAACTAAAATTTTTTTCAATGATAACGATTTTTTCATTTATCCTTGAATATTTCCAAATACGTTTTTTTTATATTTTGAAGGTTATACTGTTTTTCACCAAAAAATCAAATTGGAATGTCAATGGTCAAAAAAATTAAAGAGCATTATAGTGATTCTCAATTATTTTATTGAAAAAGGGTAATTTAATCAAGAATCACCAAAAGTGTGACCTTATCATAGCCGATTCTTTTGAAATTTTGTGTACTCGAAGAATTCGTGAAAAAAATTTGATCTCAATTTTTTGGCTTCTATCTCATTTTTTTTGTTAGTTATAGTATGTTAAAAATTTCCCAAAAACGATGTCCGAATCCTCTTTGAAAGTTCATATCTCTGGTAATTTTTATCCTTGAATAATAAAGTCGGGCTTATTTAAAGAATGTTATTGTTTTTGTTAGTTAAAAAATGAGAAACCAAACCTTGAATTTCAATTATTTTTTCTACTTATTCTTCAAGTACAAAATTTTGAAAAGAATCCGAAATGGTAAGGTCACAACTTTGGCGATTCTTGATGGAATAACCCATAATTAGATGAAAACAATATGACCCCTTCTTCAGGTGACCCTTTTACTTTATTATTTTAATAATTAAGTATTGTGATTGATTTCTTAAAAAAAAAAATTTGCTACCCTCACAATTTTTATTTTCACGTTTCATAACTAGTAGACGCGAAAAAAGCAATAAAAATTTTCAGTCCGTCTGTCCGCCGTACGCCGTCCGCCGTACGCAAGATCGTTTGGAGGCTCGTAGCCGCCAAACGCTTTGAGATATTAAATTGAAATTTTTTTAACGAATAGTCGGGGTAGGCGCCTTGAAGTGACCAAATTTTTAGGGGTGTGGGTGTGAGGGGGAAGGAGGGGGAAGTGTTTTAGACCGAAAATTTTGGTTTCCAGATCTCAGTAACCCCTAATGTTAGGAAGCTGAAACTTGGAATTTCTATAGAGCTCTGATAGTAGACCCATTTGCAGAAAAATTGTCAATATTGATCAAGGGGTGTGGGAGTGGGGGGAAATGTAATGCGTCCGAAACCCAAAAAAGGCGAGATAGACACATTCTAAAATCCATATCTCCTAAACCGTTAATGGCACACTATTCACACTTAAAAAATGTTTGTAGTTATACTAGGAGAACAGAATGAAGAAAAATTTTGGGTGGGGGAATTTGTGTATGGGGGTGGGGGGTGAAAAACTTAAGATTACGATATCTCATGAACCAATTGCTCTAGAAAAATAAAATTTGGTTTGGGTATAAAGGTTGACAAATAAAGATTGATCAAAGTAAAATTTTTAAAGTGGGAGGTAGAGCATAGAAGTGGAGGGGATGAGAATTTTTCAAATCAAACACATTTCATATCTCAAGAACAGTTTAAGATAGATGCTTAGAATTTTTACCAGAAGTAGCGCTAATTAAACCCTAGTAGGGAAAAAAGTTTTGTGGTTGAGGGTGTAGAGGGGGAGGGTGGGGGAGGGTGAAAAGGAAAAAGTTCCGATGCTTATATCTTGAGAACCTGTAATGATATAAGCCTTAAACTTGGTATTTAGATAGAGCTATAGTAGCGGAATGTTGGAAGAATATAATTTTTTTTAGGGGTAGTATGCTACGGGGGTAGGGGGTGTTTTTCCTAACTATTAAACGGTTCATGCTAAAAAGTTGAAACTCGGTGTGTATATGTAAATCAACTAGAAAAGTAATTGTGTTAAAAAAAAATTTGAATATTCATTGGTGTTTAGAAAGGGGGGCAAAAAAAATTATTTGTAAATATAATAAATATAAAATGCATATATTTTCACGATTTTCGTCATATCTACTAGGTCTTTCCAAATATTTAATTCATTTTTATTCTACGGATTCTTCGTATGAATGCCTAGAATGTGATTTCAAGGTTTTTTGAAATTCGACCCCTAAGGGTAGTGTGGTACAAGTGGGGGTGTTTTTCCTATATATGGAACGGCTTAAGCTACAATGTTAAAACTCGGTGTGTATATGTAAATCAACTAGAAAAGTAATTGTGATAAAAAAAATTTGAATATTCATTGGCGTTCAGAAGGCGGGGGGGCAAAAAAAATATTTGTATATATAATGTATATAAAATGCATATATTTTCACGATTTTCGGCATATCTACTAGGTCTTTCCAAATATTGAATTCATTTTTATTCTACGAATTCTTCGTATGAATTACTAGAAAGTGTTTTCAAGGTTTTTTGAAATTCGACCTCCAAGGGTAGTGTGGTACAAGTGAGAGGTGTTTTTCCTATATATAGAACGGCTTAAGCTACAATGTTGAAACTCGGTGTGTATATCTAAATCAACTAGAAAAATAATTTTGAATTAAAAAAACGAATTTCTATTGGCGTTCAGAAGGGGGGCAAAAAAAATTATCTGTGAAAATAGAATGCATATTTACCCACGATTTTCGACATATCTACTACCTCGTCCCAAATAATGAATTTAATTTTATTCTATGTATTCTCCATATGAATACCAAGAAAGCGTTTTCAAGATTTTCTGAAAATTGACCCCTAAGGTGGTGTAAAGTGATTGTGTACTTTTTCATAAACTATTCCATATCTCTCAGATCCAATCAGATTTTCACTTCCATGATCTTGTTCTTTTTGATAGGTTTTCAGTCACATAGTAGCCTACACCGCATTTAAGAATTGAACGCGTTCCTAACTTCTGCCGGAAAAATAATAAAGTTACGCCCAGATTGTTGGCAGATTTTTTTTGCTAAGGGCAGCTATGTAGCTAAATTCAGACAGAACTTTATCAAATGAAATAGACAAATTAAAAAAAATTCTGACACCCCAACAGTAAGATCCTGGTTCTGCCACTGATATCAAATATATTTTACTTTATTATTTTAACAATAAAGTAATGTTATCGATTTAAAAATTTGCCAATAGTCTGGGTGAAACTTAATTATTTTTCAGGTCGAAGTTCGGGAGCGATCAAAATCGGAGTATATCATCAATTGCTTCGAGATTATGACTCTTCTTGGAAAATTGATTTTATTTTAAAAATAAAAATACATAGGTAGTTAAAATAGAAATAACGAATTTCATATCTGATCAGAACTAAGGGATGGCAAAAATTGTGAAAACATATGCAAACCCTAGAACCTTGAATATCGAAAAATTGTGAAATGGGTTTGTAGGCGATTATATAAAAAGTCTGTGGAAGTGAAATGCGATCAAATATCCGATCAATATTAAGAAATACGTCGAAGCTTTAAAAAACATACAACCCTCTTATATCCCTTAGGATTGAATATCTAAAAATACTGAAATTGACTTTTTGGCACTTATATAGGAAACCAAAGGAATTAAAAAGGAATTTAATATATCATCAGATTTAAGCAATATGTACGAATCTGTGAAAACATATGCAACCTACTTACACCCACTTGGGGGTGTAATATTCAAAAATCCTGAAAAGAGTTAATAGATAAATAAAAAGACAGCACGAGAAAGTAAAAACCAATTCAACTTCTTACCACTTATAATAGAAATTAAGGAATTCGTGAAAACGTGTTTAAAGCTAGTTTTATGCGGTTATTACGCAAGCCCATGAAAGTGAAGAAAAAAGTCGATATCATATCAGGGCTGGGTGATATGGCAGAATTACTGGAAAAGTATACCTCAAGAGAGGGGGGGAGGGGGTTAACAACTTTTGATTACAATATTTCACTAACCAATTGCACTTTAAAAATAAAATTCAGTTTTTGTATAAAGTTTGACAAATAAAGTAAAATTTTTTAAGGAGGTGATGAAGCATGGAAGTGGAAGGGATAACATTTTTTCGCAAATACAGAAACTACGAGTATAGGGCGAGAAATATCAGCAATCTATAAAAACATTGCCACATTGTGGAAATATTGCCGCAACTAGCATGATATTGCCCTGTATTGCTCCATTAATCGCTCCACTAGTTTTGGCAATATTCGTCGGACAATTAATTGTTTTAAAAATTGCTCGTGTACAAGCACCTTCATGACTGGAATTTGAGCGATTTAAGCGTTCCGAAGTTATCATATTCTTGAACGCATGTTTTAAGGCCTCTGTTTGGACCTGAAGGAGTAGAACGATTATGCCCGTTAACGAACTTAATTTAAAAATTTCAACCATAAGTTCAGATTCTAAATGGAGTGGGGCGTTATTTAATAAAAATTTTCGCTTGCCCCCCCTGGAAGAAGTTCTATGGGCGCCCTTGGCCAGAAGGCTCCACTCTTCATGTGATGAAAATGAAATAGTTCAAGACCTACTTGATGGAGGTTTCAATATTCTAGGAGCTAAAAATATAATTAAAAAAGAAACAATTAAAAGAACAAACGGTCAGTTCACAACACTGAAAAGAGGATTACCTCTTTTAATGCTATCTTTCCACAATCAGGAAAATCTTGAAAAAATATTAATGATTAAAGCCATAATGGGAATTGTTGTGAAAATTGAACCATTACGGAAGCACTCAAATCATATACCGCAGTGCAAAAGTGTGCCAAGCTTATGGACATACGCAAAGCTATTGTTATCGTGATATTGCTTGTGTAAAGTGCACAGGTAGACACTTAACATTAAATTGTACCATATCAAGAGAACGAAAAGCTAAATGAATTAACTGCCGTGGTGATCACCCAGCAAGCTATAGAGCTTGCCCAATAGCAAAAGCACAACAAGCAAGGAAACACGCAATTGTCAGAAACCAGCAACGATTCAGAAGCACCCGCGGTAAAATACCTGAAAATAAAGAAAATAAAAACATAACGCAGTCACGATCGGCTGCAAGCCAATCGTATGATACTCTAGATGAAATACTGAACTCCGATTTATATTTTATTTGGAAATATATCAAAAGAATGAGGAGGGCACAAGCAATTATTACATGACCTTTTACTTACAGGTAGAAACTATTGTATACTGGCTACTCGATTTTTTGATTTAAAGAGAGTTCCATTAAGTAAGTTTGGGCATTTTACAGAATTTTTGTATGGCAACTACCTGAAGGACTTATGGGATATTTTCATATTAATAGTTTCAGCTGCGACTATTATAAAATCAACGTTTACAAAATTTCAAAGTCGTAACGTAAAGCGTTCTTCTCAAGTTATCGTGCAATATTGGTGAACACGTGTTTTAAGGACTCTTGTATGACAGCTACCCGAAGGAGTCGACGGATGGCGCTAATTAATAAACTCCGTCTTGGTTTTGGTATAAAACTAATTCCTGTAAAATTTTAAATTCCTGCCTCAACTCGCTCTGGAGTTATAGTGGATTCAGCAACAAGCATGCATTTTTGAAGGACTTTTCTAGGCTGCTACACGAAGGACTCATTCGATTTGCATCATATTCGGAACTTTTTATTCAAACATTATAAGTATGCAAAATTTCAAGTTCCTATCTTCAAGCATTCGAGTAATATTTGTGAAAACGTGTTTTAAGGACTCTTGTATGGGAGGTGCCCGAAGGAGTGGCCTATTAACGAACTTAGCCTTATTTTTTCCATTTTACAAGTTGTGACAAAATTTCAACTTCCTAGGTCAACGCGTTCTTGAGTTATCGTGCAAACGGACGGACGGACGGACAGCAAACGGATTTCGGGGGTTTTGGCCCGAAATAAACATAAAATAACATATAACTTTTTTTCGTCCGAGGCTCGGTTCTATGCGTTATAAACTTTTCGGGCTGGATTAAACTTATAATACTCTATATGTTCATCTAGAGTATAAAGATAGAAATAGTGAAATCATATGCTTAAATTGTGCAGAACAAGCGTCGAGATGAAGAAACATCTGTTAAGAAACTACCGTCTCTTATCATAAAAAGGGTAAATGAGCAAGATATAACTATCCACGCGCTTAGTAACAAAATCAGTGGGCAAAGAAAAACTTAAAAAACAGTCTCTTGAGCAATAATTTATAACACGCTAAGAATCGCCACATGGAATGCTAACGGTCTTTTCCAACACCTAAGTGAACTACAGTTATTTCTAGAAAATGAAAAGATCGATATATGTTTAGTTTCAGAAACACATCTCATAGCAGAATCGTTCATTAGAATACCTAATTTTGCTTGTTATCACACCCCACACCCAACCAACAAAGCAAGAGGAGGATCAGCAGTGCTAATAAAAACCACCATCCAACACAATTAGGAACCGAAAACCACAAAGGAAACTATGCAAGTAACAACACCATCATATCACAACCCACACCCAACCAACAAAGCAAGAGGAGGATCAGCAGTGCTAATAAAAACCACCATCCAACACAATTAGGAACCGAAAACCACAAAGGAAACTATGCAAGTAACAACAATAAGCATCCAGACAAAAAGTAAAGTATGCGAAGTATCTGCGATATACTGTCCTCCAAGAAATCCTTCTACCCCGGAAGACTACACTAATGGTTTTAAGTCACTAGGTAATAATTTCATCATTTCGAGAGAATACTAGCCGATAACTTCAGAACGCTTAAATCGCTCAAATTCCAGTCGTAAAGGTGCTTGTACATGAGCAATTTTTCAAACAATTAATTGTCCGACGACTATTGCCGAAAGTAGTGGAGCGATTAATGAATGGCGGCAATATTTCGACAATGTGGATCAGGCCCGTGCGCAGGAAAGTATGATGGGGGGGGGGTTTATCAAGTTCCCCCATACTAAATGCGATGGACCTAAAAAAAAAAAAAAAAGGTCCTCACTTCCTTATGAAAATAGGCCAATGGGGGGGAGGGTTTGAACCCCAAACCCCCCCCCCCCGTGCGCACGGGCCTGATGTGGATATGTTTTCATAGATTGCTGATATTTCTCGCCCTATACTCGTAGTTTCTGTAATTGCAAGAAAAATTTATCTCTTCCACTTCCATGCTTCATCACCTCCTTAAAAAAAATTACTTTATTTGTCAAACTTTATACAGAAACCGAATTCTATTTTTAAATTGCAACTGGTTCGTGAGATACTGTAATCTAAAGTTGTTCATCCCCTCTGGAGGTGTTTTCTCTAACTATAAAGAACGCCTTCTGCTGCAAAGTTGAAACTCGGTATGTATGTATATGTAAATCAACCAGAAAAGTAGATAAAAAAAATCTTCTATATCCATTAGTGTTAGGAAGGAGGTTGAAAAATATTATCAGGGAAAATGAAATGCACATATTTTCAGGATTTTCATCATATCTATTAGGTCTTCCCAAATATTGAATTAATTTTTATTCTGCGGCTTTTTCATATATATACTCGTAAATATGTAGAAAGTGTTTTCATGATTTTCTTAAATTACTGTTTCATGAATTCTGCCATATCCCCCCCCCCAGCCCTGATATGATATCGACTATATCTCCACTTTCATGGGGTTGCGTAAAAATCGCTTAAAACTATCATAGTTTTTAAGTTTTTGCCTTTTTTAGCCCCAAGAGGGTATAAAAGGGTTGAACACGTTTTCACGAATTCCGTAATTTCTTTTAGAAGTGGTAAGAAACTAGATTGGTTTGGTTTTTACTTTCTGCTGTCTTTATATTTATCTATTAACTATTTTGAGGATTTTTGGATATTGTAAGTAAGTAGGACGGAAGAATTCCCAAGCGCACATTGAAAGGTAGAGCCCATGGCAAGCGACCGGTGGGAAAACCGCGAAAAAGATACGAGGATTCAGTTGACGCAGATTGCAAATCGCTTCTTAGATGCACAAACTGGAGGACGCGGGCGCTGAACCGAGATGACTTCAGACAATGTATCCTGCAGGCCCTGGCCCGATTTGGGCTGTCGCGCCATTGATGATGATGATGAAGTAAGTAGGTTGCATATATTTTCACAGATTCTTACAGATTGCTTAAATCTCATGATATATTGAATTCCTATTTAATTCCTATGGTTTCCTATACCATATAAGCGCCAAAAAGTCAATTTCATGTATGCTTTTTAAAGCTTTGACTTCGACTTCTTAGGATTGATGAGATATTTGATCACTTTTCACTTCCACAGACTTTTTATATAATCGCCTATATACTATATACCATTTTTCGATATTCAACTTCCTAGGGTTTCACAATTTTTGCCATCCTTTAGTTCTGATGAGATATGAAATTGGTTGTTTCTATTTAAACTACTTTTACTTTTAGAACAAAATTAATTTTCCAAGAAAAGTCAAAATCTGGAAACAACTGATGATATACTCCGAGTTTGATCGCTCCCGAACTTTGACCCGAAAAATAATAAAGTATCACCCAGACTATTGGCAGATTTTTAAATCGATAACATTTCTTTATTATTAAAATAATAAAGTAAAATATACTTGAAAACAGTGGCAGATCCAGACCTTACTGTTGGGGGTGTCAGATTTTTTTTCAATTTGACTTTTTCGTTTGATAAAGTTCTGTGTGAATTTAGCTTCATCGACAGCACTTAGCAAAATAAGGGTTATCTGAAGAAGGAATCATATTGTTTTCATCTTATTTTGGGTCATTCCATCAAGAATCGCCATAGTTGTGACCTTATCGTTTCTGATTCTTTTGAAAAATTTCGTAATTGAAGAACAAGTGAAAAAATAATTGAAATTCAAGGATTTATTTCTATCTCATTTTTTAACTAACAAAAACAATAATAATCTTTAAAATAAGCCCTACTTTATTATTCCAGGATAAAAATTACCAGAGATATGAATTTTCAAAGGGGATTCGGATATCGTTTTGGGGAAATTTTTAACATACTATAACTAACAAAAAATAATGATATAGAACCAAAAAACTTGAAATCATATTTTTTTTCATTAATTCTTCGAGTACAGAAAATTTCAAAAGAATCGGCGATGATAAGGTCACACTTTTGGTGATTCTTGATGAAATTACCTTTTTTTCTATAAAATTAATTGAGAATTCTCTTCGATTTTTTTAACCATTGAGATTCCAAGTTAATTTTTTGATTTGTTTTGAAAAACAGTATAGCCCATAAAATATAAAAAAATTAAGAAAAACGTATTGTCAGATAGGTATTTAAGGATGAATGACAAAATCGTTATCATTGAAAAAAAAAATTCAAGGAAAGCTTTGCGACAATCTCATCCTTTAAAATAAGCCCTATTTGATTATTCCAGGATAGAAATTACCAGAGATATGAATTTTCAAAGAGGACTCGGATACCATTTTCGCAAAAACTAACAAAAAAATTTGGTAGAAACAAAAAATTGAATTTCAATTCTTGTTTTTTATTAGTTCTTAAAGTACAAAAACGTTACAAAAAAGTAACGAAAAATCTTGTAAAACACGCTTGGTCGTTCGATTTGAGAATAATTTGCAGCCTGCTGTGTTGTGGTGCCTGATCTGATTCTTCTTTAGTACGCGGCCGTGGTCAATTCCGGAAATGGGCTAATTATCTAAGTCTATAGCTTGATTTGATATTCATTTTAGTGTCATTACTGAGAACTAAAGTCGAGGCATGAAAGATGTATTTAATAATTGTACAGTGAATGAATGGTAAAAGTAGATGCAACATAGTTTGGTATATAAAGTATGATTTTTCTCAACAAGCGATGGTCAAATCTAGGGGGGCAAGTGCCCCTTCTTGCCCTCCCTGAGAATTCAGGGGGGGGGGGCAAGTGCCCCTTCTTGCCCCCCCCTGTGTGCGACAATGATTGACACTAAGCGAAACTGTGATACAGAATGAAGGACTACCCAGACTAACCAACAAAAGGACCTACTGGAACGAATTCAGAGAAAAACTTGAGCAATTCATTGATCTAAGAAGTCCATTGGATACTGAGAATCAAATCGACATTGAAGTTGAACAATTTGTAGCTGATGTACAGTAGAGTCACTTCATACGAACTAACACAAACATCCATTATCTTGAGTACGGAATATGTGTGTTTCATTTGAAACCAGTACATTTGAAATTTTTTTTGCAGTTGTCTCGATTTTTCATTTTAAGGATCTCCACTAAAGTGGATAAACGCTGTATTTAGTTGACATTTCATGAGACATATCTCGATTCCGCGAAACGTCAATCAAAATCCATCTGCTACACGTATACACACTAAAACTATGCCATTTAAGAAACCTGCGATTTTTTCAATTCGCAGCTTTTTAGACTACTAAATATGTACCAAAAGTGGTCATTGTCCGTACTCATGATAATGGATGCTTGTGTTAGTTCTTATACAGTGACTCTAATGTACAGTAGGCAGCAGAATATAGTACACCAACTGCAAACAAAAGGACCCAAGTGCCAATAAAGTATCCGAGAGAAATTAGAGATTTGATCTTGAAAAAGCGGCATGCACGAAGAAAATGGCAGTTGTCAAGATACCTGGGTCATAAAACTGTGTTTAATAGGCTGAGTAATCAACTGAAAAGGCGGATCACAGAAATTAAAAATGAATCCTTCAGTTAATTTCTTAACAACCTCACAGCAGATAAAAACACAGACCACTCACTTTGGAAAGCAGCAAAGCAAATAAAACTACCCCAAATACATGATTCACCGCTAAAAACAGTTGACGGTAAATAAATTGGAAATCCAAAGCAGAAAGCCAATCTTTTCGCCTCACACCTAAGACGTTTCCGCAGAACACGGATCTAGAAAGTGTAACCTTCATTGACAAAGTAGACGAAGTTGAAATCCCACCAATCACAAGGAACTAAAAAGTATGTGTAAGAACAACCTCAGCACCAAAAAGGCGCCAGGTTATGACCTCATTACTGGTCAAATTATTAAAGAACTACCAGACATAGCTTTGCTGAAATTCCAACACTTAATAAATGCTTGCTTTAAGCGGAAGCATGTTCCTCGGCATAGGAAGATAGCTGAAGTTATTGTTATCCTAAAGCAAGGCAAACCGCTCACAGAAGTAACATCATATCGGCCAATATCTCACTTGCCTGTGATGTCGAAAATATTTGAAAAAATGCTTTTGAAAAGACTCAATTGTATTATAAATAATAGAAGACTAATTCCAAACCATCAATTTGGATTTAGACACAAACATTCTACGATAGATCAGGTACAACGAATAACAGACATAGTTGAGAAGGCACTAGAGGAGAAAAATGTATGCTCGGCTATCTTCTTGGATGTTGCGCAGTCTTTTGACAAATTTCGGCATAAAGGACTGCAGTATAAACTACACAGAGACTTACCTAGACAATACTTTGAAATACTCAAATCATATACCATATAACGAACAGATACTTTCGAGTACGTTACAGAAAGGAATATTCGGAGCTGAATAGAATTTTAGCTGGTGTAGCTGAAGTCAACACATATCAATTTTGCATACAAAAAGACTACAGCTCTTCCTATATTTATTAATAATTTAGTTGTTCCATATTCAAATACTCCTAAATATTTGGGAATGAACTTAGATGCCAAATTGAAATGAAAAGAACATATAAAAAAGAAGAAAGAGAAGCTGAATATAAAATTCAGAAAATTAAATTGGCTGCTAGGACGAAAATCTGAGCTATCAACACAAAATAAAATTTTGCAAACACGATAAAAACTGTGCTGAATATCGACAACAACATCCGTCGACTTAGAAGAACCAAGCCTCATAAGCTTATGGCATAACATATACGGGAATTTAGTTATATTTTATAACAATCTTCCCACAACGCGTTTCTAAGGATATCAAAATCATTGGTCGATCATACACTGATTGGTTATGATTCAGGGAGGTGTTTTTAGTGGGTTAAGGTCCCACACTACCCTTATAAAAAAAAAAAAATTTAATTAAAAGTGCAATTTTAATTAAACATATGATTATACCGAAAAATTTTTAATAAAATATTGTTACAATGTTACAATTATTCTATATATTTTTGTATACGAGGTGTTTTTACTATATCTACTAAAGTGAAAAAAATACTCACTTGTTTTAGAAATAATGTTAATGAATATGCCGAAACCGCATTATACACAGGAGCAATTGCAGGTTGCTTTAGAGGAAATAAGGAAAGGTTCAACAATTCGTTCGGGGAAGCGTTTTAGACGTAAAATTTTGGTTTCTAGATCTCAGCAACCGCTTATGCTAGGAGACTGAAACTTGGAATTTCTATAATGCTTTGATAGTGGACCCATTTGCAAAAAAATTTATGAAATGAGTGAAACGGTGTGGGAGTGGAGGGAAAAGCAATGCGTCCAAAATGCAAGAAAGTCGAGATCGACACATTCTAAAATCCATATCTCCTAAACCGCTATCAAGCAATTAAAACTTAACAAATATCTGTAGTTATTCTAGGAAAGTAGATTGAAACAAAATTTTTGGGTGGGGGTAGTGGCGTACGGGAGTGGGGGTTGAAATACTTAACATTACGATATCTCACAAACCAATGGCACCAGAAAAACAAAATTCGGTTTGGATATAAAACTTGATAAATAAAGATTGCTCAAAGTAAATTCTTTGAAGGGGGCGAAGGTGCACGGAAGTGGAAGGGATAAGAATTTTTCAAAAATATCACGTTTCATATCTCAATAACAGTGTAAGATGGATGCTTCAAATTTTTACCAGAAGTAGGCCTAATAGAACCCTAATAGGGAAAAAGTTTGGGGGTGTGGGTGTAGAGGGTGAGGGTGGGGAAGGGTGAGAAAGAAAAAGTTCCGATGCCTAAATCTTAAGAATCTATAATGATAGGAAGCTGAAACTTGGTATTTAGAAAGAGCTATAGTAGTGGCATGGTGGAAAAATAATTTTTTTTTTTGGGTCAGTATGGTACGGTGGTGGGGGTGTTTTTCCTAACTTTAGAACGGCTTATGCTAGGAAGTTGAAACTCGGTACGTATATGTAAATCAACTAGAAAAGTAGTTCTGATAAAAAAAAATCGAATATTCATTGGCGTTCATAAGGGGGAGCAAAAAAAAATTGCAGTGAATATAAAATGCATATATTTTCACGATTTTCGTCATATCTACTAGGTCTTTTGAAATATTGAATTCATTTTTATTCTACGGATTCTTCATATGAATACCTAGAGTGCGTTTTCAAGATTTTTTGAAATTCGGCCACTATGTGGGTGTAAACTGGTTGTATACTTTTTCATGTATTCCACCATGTTTCTCAGGTCTGATCAGATATCGAATATCTTTTCACTTCCCCAGGCTTGTTTAATAATCACCTATTTTTAAGTTTTGTTTTTTTCAACCTCTAGACCGCATCCCGGAATATGACCCAATTATATAATTCATGTGTTACACCCTTTTCTAACCGCTTCCCGAACTTTTTGTTAGGTTTTCAGTCACATAGTAACATACACCGCATCCCCGAATTGAACGCGCTCTGAACTTCTGCCGGAAGTAATAATAAAGTTGCGCCCAGACTGTTGGCAGATTTTTTAATACCGTTTCAAAACTATAAGAAAGTAATAAAACCGGAACAAATCATAAAAAAAAAATCAACATATATAAGGTAAAAGAAAAATTACCTGGTAATTTCCAGCTCATTGCATTTTCTTTTCTTTTATATACATTATATTACATTTTATTTTAAATTCAGTCCTTGTCAGTTTCTGTTCCGTCTTTGTCGTTGCACATTTTATTTTTAATTTACTTCCAATTTATTTGTATTTTTAATTTAATTATGAAATTTACTATGATTTATTTATTTTTAATTTGTGGTGTTGTTTTTTTTTCATTTATTTGAATTTTTGTGCCCGGAAACTTCTGCGTGCTACTGTATTTCTTTTGATCGCGAAAAGAAATGCAGAAAAACTGCGGAAGGCACTTGCGTCTCGGTGTTGTGCAGCAGACACCCGTCGACGAAATTTAGGCGAAAATCAATTCAATTTTAACTTATCGCATATGGTTTTGATTTGACACACTTTACTTTACGAAGTAATTGCCGATTGCATCATATTTTGCCATTTTAGCACGTACAAAAAAAAACTCGCACCGAAAGAAAACAAACTTCACCAACTTCATCGTATTTCTATTTTCTGAATTTTCATTCCGAGCGCACAACAACGAATTAACTTATGTTTTAATATTTTCCTATTTCTATTTTAAATGTTAAACTTATTTGCCAAAAAATTTCCCCTCCAATTTTTCCACCGAGCTGTCAGAACTCTCCAGCAAAAAACACCACCATTGAACTTAAATTTTTGTGTGGATCTCGTGTGCGTAACTGCGTAACTTTGTCAATCCACAGAGATACACCACAGATGACACTACAACATAGACTGATCGCCGTTGTCTACAATGCCGAACAGACTAAAAAAGGCAGCTGTGAGCTCCGTCTGCGTCTTATGCTCACAACTGCAGCGACTGGGGACTATCAGAGTTTGTCACTCGCTCCAGTCAGTGACGAAAGTCTTTCGAGTGGTATACTCCTAGCACACGACGAATCCTGCACTTCAGGAACTTTTTAGCAAGTTTGGCGTTATAATTGTGTGCTGCTGTGGACAGGGTAAAGTTTCTTCTGTACACTTCCTGTCCTTCTCTAAATTGAGTTTGAGCCGTACGCATATTATAACGCCTACTGCTGTTCTCGTGTGCGACCTGAATATTCGCCTGTGCCATTTGCCTCACGATAGAAGTACCTTCTCTGGGACCCAACTGCAAGTCTGCATCAACTAGCGCTTTCAAACGATGCAACAGAGTGTAGTCATCCCCATGCGACATCATGTGGGATCCAAACAAAACTTGATAGGGCGAAAACTTAGTGGCTTGGTGAATTGAACTCCAAAGAGAAAATCCTATTTTGCTTAAGTTTTTGTCCCATCGAGTCTGGTCCTCCACGATGAACGCACGGAAGCCGAAGCATTCGCTTGATGCGACTTGAACTGAGACCCATTGTCGGAAAGAATTGTCTCGGGTGTACCAAACATATGGAAGACATCCCTCTCCAAAAACGTCGTAATCTCACCCGCCGTAATTCTTCTTAGGGGATGAAGGATAGGAAATTTTGACAGATGGTCAAGGACAACAAGGACACTGTGATCCATCAAACGGCACATGCGTTGGGGTGCATTGCACAATCCAAATGGCAGCCGGGTAAATTGATAAAGAGGTCGTCTGGGAATGGTAAACGCCGTCATTTCACGGGACTTAGTTTCGAGAGGAATCTGCCAAAATGCGTCCTTCAGGTCAAGACTGGTTATGAAGTTAGCTCGTGGTAATCGACTAAGAATTCCGTCGATATGTGGAAGTGGATATGCATTCTTTTTCGTCATACCTTTCGAGAATCCTAACATAACCGGACTTTCCCTGGTTTCGTCACGAGTACTACCGGCGAACTCCACGCACTCAAACTAGTCTCTATCACTCCCATTGCCAGCATACGATCGATCTCGTCATACGTTAGGCTTTGAATCGCAGGCGATACTGGGAAGTGTTGTTGTTTGATAGGGCGCGCTTCTCCTACGTCGATTTCGTGTTCGAGAACGTTTGTCCTTCCCAAACCATGAAGTTCGAAAGAAGGGAACTTGGACTTAACGTTCTCTAGACGTTCAACATCTTTACTCGTTAAAGAGTGCATCGCAGTAGCATTATGTTGCGAAGAGGTAGTTTGTGTGTTGACACAACTGATGATGGATGGAGCAAGATTGAAAGCTCGCCAGAAATCTAACCCAAGATATAACTCCTGAGATAAACTTGGCACGATGTAAAGATTAATAGGTTGTGTAACTCCACGAAATTTAATTTCGGTCGTCACACTTCCCACCACTCTCTGTGAAGCACCATCAGCTGTTTTCACCTGATGGCAAATCGGCTTCCAATGCACTTGCGCTCGCTCAAGGCGTTCTAATGCATTGGCTCCTAGGCAACTAATGCTCGCACCACTGTCTAAAAGACCTTTAACGTTTACATTGAAAAAGGAGACCATAGCATAGGGACGTACGTCAAAAGGTTCAGAGATTATAGTCGACATTACAGCCTTCTTTCTCTCACGAACTTTACGCCAAAATGCGCGTAAACGTAAAATCGCTTTTTTAGGAGTTGGAACAGGGGAAGGTTGAAATGTGGAACAAGAAGAAATAGTAATTAGAGAGGATTTTGAATCGTTAAAAATCCTGTCGCGTGCCTGCTTGTACTCCTTCAGTCTTACATGGTAAGGCTTCCGAGGTACAGGTGCTTTGCGAACAGAAGGTAAGGGATTGGAAAGAATTACGACTGAATGAGACTCAGTCGTGGCAGTTGTCAAATCCGATGTAGTGGTCAGGTCCGGTGTATTTGACCTGACTGGTGATGTGTCGTCATCACCACAAGTTGCGGAGATCAAAAAGTCTCCTACGTTTTGGGTGGCTGATTGGGGTTGCTCCGAAATGGACGGGAATTTCCTGAAGTAGAATGTTCCGTTCCGGAGTTTCCCCGATTGCAATGAGCACAATGCGGTCGCAAAACGTCTTTTGTTCCGCAGCCATAGCAGAAAATATCCCTGGGAGCTTCTGCACATAGTCGGTAACTGTGACCTAAACGCTCACAGTTCCAACATTTTAGTGGAGCCCCAGATGTAGTCCCCGCCATGGCTTCGGAATCATCGCGCTCGTCACAAACCTCTGTAGAAGGCTCCACGACCTAGCAACTCGGGTATGACTCGAGTAACCGTATCGGGTAGATCGTCGTATATCTTCGACTCTACTTACAATCTGTCGAAGATGGTCAAGAGACCAAATCTGTTGCAGGCAAATTTGCTGCGTGTTTGGCAACAAATTTCCCCGCACCAGCTTCACGAACTCTCCGTCGTGCATCGGACTCGACAGCAGATTCCGGAGCTCACACAAGTCCTGCTCGAACATCTGATAGGACTCGCTTTGGACCTGACGTCTGGCTAACATTTGCCGTCTAATGTCCCAGTCACTCGCTGGCACACCCCACGTCTGCAAAAATGCAGGTTTCAGAACCGCCCAAGTTGGTCTTGGATTGGACCTATGCCAGGTCCAGTCCCAACTGTTCAGACGGCCATCTAACAGCATATAAAAGCTTCGTGCGAGCAAGTCCATATCTGCGCTCAGCTCGCTGGTCGCAAGAGCTTCGGCGCGATAAATCAACTCTTCCGCTCGCAACACTTTAGCGTCTCCATTGAATTTTAATCGCCATGTCCGTATGGGACTTGCAGTGTTGCGATGTCTAAAATGTGGTCCGGTGCTCCTTCGATCAGCGAACTGAGCGGCCGGATAATATGGAAGCTGAGCCATTGGATTTTGTTGTAGCTGAGCGACTGGATAATGTGGTGGCTGAGCCCTCTCAAATACCCGAGCAGGACCTGTTGTTCTGGAGGTGCGAACCGTACTCGAACGTGAACGTTCGCCGTGCGAATCTCAAAATTGATGGGATCGCTCCTCCTTCAGCAACGTGCGAATTAGTTGAGTGATCTCATCAACTCCAAGATTCACACGTGCCTGCGCTGTCGTTAATGGTGTCTGTGGTAGTGGTCTATTCGAAGGGGTATGAGCTAGTGGTCGATTCGAAGGTGGTGGTATCCCCCTCCCTTGGTCGGTGACCACTGTTCCGTCCGGAGCGTAGAAGGCTTGACCTCCGCCCAGCTCTTGTGGAAAATCCAAATTTGGCTCCCTAAGGAGTGTGTTTAGTCACCCACTTGTCTAGGCATAAATAGTGGAAACAATGTCCACATTTAGTGCGGACATCACCATCTAGTCCCACAGACTCCTGGCAGAGAGTGCATAGCATATCAACCCTCATTCGTTCTGGAGTTCGTGCTAGTGACATAGTTGAGAAAATAAATTATCTAGATACGGAAGTCTAAGCGAAAAAAAATAATAATAAAAATAATCTAATACTAACTAAACCTACTAAATTTAATCAAAATACAAAACAAAATAACAACTAAATCAAAAATATAATAATCCTCAAATTTTCATAATAATAAGTATATGTATATATATATATATATATATATGTGTAATAATTAAAGAAATAACTAAGTAGTCCTACCAAACCATGCACAAAGAAAGGAAATAATTTATTCATAATACGGAAGAATCTAACCTAACATGCAAAATAGAAAAACGCCTATATTAAATAAAAATCTACATAGGGTAAGAACTAACGATAAGCCAACTAGCTAAAATAAAGCTAATCAAACTAAAGAAAAGAAACAAAAGATGATGAGAGGTGCGAGTGTATCGACGCAGTCGAATTCAAAACTACACGCGACTGTTAAATCAAAAGGAAGAACGAAATATATGATATATTATTATCGACAAAAAAATATAAATTTTAAATAAGAAACGAAATCATGTTAATTTTTAATAACTCTCAAAACAAAAATAATAGAAAGAACGTATTTTTGAAATTATTCAAAAGCACTACAAAAAAAATGCAAAGCAAAACCTATATTTAGCAAATAGCAAAACACAAAATTGTAAGGCAAAGCCAAATGCAAAAATTAAATTCGACAAAAAATCATAGCAAGGAATACTCCATTATAGCGAAAATAAAAATCAAAACATGATGGATCCTCTCGCTATCCACCTCCCAAACCTCATCCTCTCTCCTGCTAGGTCGAGTTGAAAGGCAAATCTCAGCCTCTTCAACTTCAAGGGAAAATTGGAAGTGAGAAAAATATAAAAAAATGGGGTGCAAAAAAAAAATAAAATACTAAGATAAAAAAATTGAAAAATTGTCCTAAGACTTAAAAATTTAAAAAAAATATACTACATAATTTAATTTAATTTTACGTTATAGGACCTCTAAAAGGATGTTATACGGAAATAAGGAACTCTTTTGAAGTATTGACTTCTCCTCACCAATCTAAAACATATATTGCAGGTAGTCTGCCCAATCGTCTGATGACTTGCCCGCTAAGTCAAGCCAAGCCCAGCTTTCAAAAGGGTACCTACAATACATCAGTTAGATGCGTCTTGAAGACCCTACTTAACCTACAACCAGTCCAATTCAAACCCACAAATAGAGAAGGCTTCTCTTTCATATGGAATTCTGATGGCGCCTGAAGGCTGCCAACAGAAAACTGTCAATATGAAGGTTTCACAATTTCCAGCTGTAAATTTAAACAACTCTAGAAATAGGTGAAGTAACAAAAGAGCTTGTTCACTGTACTTGTAGATGCCGTGGAAGCGTTATTTTGTGTCGCTATAAGACAAAGTTTAAGTCCATTTGATGTGACAATTTTTTTATGCGGCATTTTTCCGACTCTCGCATATTTTTCCATACGCGTTGTGAACTACGCGCCGGTTTGGCTAGCCCCACGTTGGGTGCCATTTTGCTGTGAACGGAGAACTTGGAGTGGTTATTTCGACTTAGAAAAGTCAAAATAACCGAAGGGAAGGTTGAAGATCGGGAAAGAGGGGTCCAATTCCGCCTACGTCTGAATTGGTGGCTGAAACGCAAACTGGAGTGACGTGCTTGCTGGCTTCCGGGCTAGGTGTGGCTGGGGGGGGGGGTACGTTGTTCGCGTTCCAGGCCATGAAACCCTTGGCCTGTACAACAAAAATTTCACGCCGACTTACCCGGGTGATAAAATGGGATAAGATTTCCAATCGGTTATAAGAGACCGAGAAAACTCCTAACAACTCGACAGACGCGGTTGTTGTGCGCCGTCTAGCCCACCCTACCATAGCCATATTTGTCCTCGAAAGAATTTTCTATGTATAGCCCCTAGAGAGAGGTATGAGTGGGGCAGAAGGTCTTCAAACGAGAAACCCAAACAAATCATACAAAAAAAAATCAACAAATATAACGTAAAAAAACAAATTACCTGGTAATTTCCAGCTCACTGCATTTTCCTTTCTTTTATATACATTATATTATATTTAATTTTAAATTTAGTCCTTGTCAGTTTCTGTTCCGTCTTTGTCGTTGCACATTTTATTTTAAATTTACTTCTAATTTATTTGTATTTTTAATTTAATTATGAAATTTACTATGATTTATTTATTTTCAATTTGTGGTGTTGTTTTTTTTTCATTTATTATAATTTTTGTGGCCGAAACTTCTGCGTGCCACTGTATTTCTTTTGATCGCGAGAAGAAATGCAGAAAAACTGCGGAAGGCACTTGCGTCTCGGTGTTGTGCAGCAGACACCCGTCGACGAAATTTAGGCGAAAATCGATCGCGTTTTACCGAATTCAATTTTAACTTATCGCATATGGTTTTGATTTGACACACTTTACTTTACGAAGTAATTGCCGATTGCATCATATTTTGCCATTTTAGCACGTACAAAAAAAAAACTCGCACCGAAAGAAAACAAACTTTACCAACTTCTTCGTATTTCTATTTTCTTAATTTTCATTCCGAGCACACAACAATGAATTAACTTATATATTAATATTTTCCTATTTCTATTTTAAATGTTAAACTTATTCGTCTAAAAATTTTCCCTCCAATTTTTCCACCGAGCTGTCAGAACTCCCCTCTTTTCTCCAGCAAAAAACACCACCATTGAACTTAAATTTTTGTGTGGATCCACAATAGTACCAACTGCGTAACTTTGTCGATCCACAGAAATACACCACAGATGACTCTACAACTATTGCATAGTGAGTTCTATAAATTAAGTAAGGTTATCTTACAGAATTTTTGTGTAGGGTCATTCCATCACAACTTCAGTAACTTTTAAAACATAATCAAAAAGCACTGATGTTCTTCGATTTTTTTACCCCGATCCCATTGAGGTCCCAAGTTGATTTTTTGATATGTTTTGAAAAACATAATACATAAAGCAAAAAAAATTAAATAAAAAACAAATTGGCATTTTGAGATATTCAAGGAAAAAGCACAAAATTGTTATCCTTGGAAAAAAAATTTAAGGATTAATTTGATTTGTATTTTTCTTATTTTGCGACAACCTTCCCCTCTCAAATAAGTCCTATTTTATTATTCTATGATAAAAACTAACAGAGATATGCATTTTCAAAGAGGACCCCGACACCATTTTTGCGAAAACTTTAACATACTATAACTAACAAAAAAATGAGATGGACAAAAAATTTATTTAATATTTTTTTTCACTAGTTCTTCGAGCAATAAAATTTTCAAAAGAATCGGCGATTTTTGATGAAAGGACCCCATACCAAAATTCTGTAAAATGTCCTAACTTAATTTATGGAACTCACTAGAACTATGCAATTGTTTCTACCTGTAACTAAATAATTGCACTCGTCCGTGCATACCTCATTCTTTTGATATGTTCCCAACTGAAATATAAATCAGAGTTCACTATTATGTTACTAGTTTTTCATGGTCAAGCTACCATTGAAGCTATTAATGTTAAGAGTTTGTTGTTTTTTCAGGTGTCAGTGGAGTGAAACTCCAATACGAAATCCCCGACTGTTGATGAATCGCCGTCCCTAAGGACATGACAAATTTTGAAAGAACTTTCACTGGAGAGGCCAGTTTATCATAAGATTGTGTTGGACTAGGTCCGAAGGAGGTGTTTCGACATCGGAAATCAGAAGACTCGTCAGAGGGTGTATTCTAGCCAACTATCCGAACACCAGCTGTCAGGGTGTCACCGGAAAAAACAACAAACTCTTAACAGAGTTCACTATTTCATCTAGATTGGCTTGCAACCGATCGTGACTGCGTTATGTTTTAATATTAATTTCAATCATACGTACTTAAACGTACAATTTTTTTTTTTATTTATCCTGAAGGATTTTTTTGTTAAAATAAGAAATATGTAAATTTTTATTTAAAATCTTGGATTCTTTAAGTAATGTTAGGTACTATTTGCAATGAAAGCATGGGAGGCTCGGAACTGGCACTTGATGGCTCGAATAGGGAACAGAGAGGCTCGGAACTGGGACAAAGGCCATTTTAAGCTTTTTATTGATTTTCTTTAAACTATAACAACAATTTTTTGTTGAGTAGATTGTTGTGTTCGAAGGCCTTTGGAATGATTATTCTGACTTGAAAAAGTCAAAATAATCGAAGGATAGGGAAGGTTCGGGACAAAAGGGCCAATTCTACCTACGTCCGAATTGGTGGCTGAAATAGAACAGAAGCGACACGCTTGCTGGCGGCTGGGACTAGCTACGGCAGTGTGGGGTGGTTCTTGTTCTGACTTCAGACCATAAACCCTAGGCCTGGACAACAAAAATTTCGTGTCGGCTTACTCCGGGTTAGGTTGAAATTGGGGCTATTTTCCCAATAGGTCGTGAAAGACCAAGAAGCGGTGGAGTTGCGCGACTTCGCGATTGGTTAGGGCGCTTAGGTGTTTTTAGCGCCCTGTCTGCCCACCCTACCTCAGCCACGACAGTCCTAAAAAACGATTTCTGAGTCGTGGCCCCTTACTGAGGCGCTTTAGCCGTTAAACATAAAAAAAAATTATGCGCCAAAAAAAAACAAAAACAAAAATTTGCTGAAAAAAAGAAAAAAACAAAACATAATGTAAAGAGAAAACAAAAAAACAAAAACCCACCCCATTTAATTTGCTTGCTCTGCTACGAATTATTAGACTCACGTTATTTTATTAATTAATTCAATATTATTTATTACGTCCGTCGGTCCTGTCATGTCATTTTTATACTATTTTTTTTTTTTGGATTTTAAAATTCATTTTATCTTCTATTTTATTTAATTATCTTATAAATTTTATTGCTAATTTGAATTCATAATTTTTTTTTTTTAAATTCATTCTTTATTTTGAAGTTTTAATGTGTGTTAATAAAAAAATTATATTTTTATCCATTTTCTTTTTACGTTTCGTAATTCATTTTACTTTCACTCAGTTAATTTTGATGTATTTATATTTTTAAATTTAATTTGCTTCGTTTTGCATTTAGTTCATTCAATTTAAATAATTTAAATGTCGTGATCTTGCTCCATTTCACGGATTCGAACATATACTCATTATTTAACAATCGATTACAAATGGATTAGTCAAACACACACACGCACACATATCACGAGTCACGTATTTTGCATAATAGGATTGATTAATACGAAATAAATGAAGTTAAACTATAAGGCTGGCCGCACACTCGACTCACTCCCAAAATTTTTTGACAGGCAATTCAAGTAAAATCAACATTAGTTCCGATGAAAAATAAAACAACGCGAATCGAACTTTCGTGTCAAATTCGAATTTCACTCGCACGAAAGCAGTTCCAGACAGGTGGAGCTCAGCGTGGAGTCTCCGATGGCACGATTTGGGGTGTATGTGTACTACGTACTGACTGCTACTCGTCGTTCACGTTATCACCGAAAATTCCCGTAATTCCTTTCAAATTATCGCGGCTGCCGTTCGCCTTTCTTTTACTTCACTATTTCTACTGTAGGGTTGCTGCATAGACTAAGCCTCTAAGATGGGTTTGGCAGATGCGTACCAAGGTGAAAAACCAGTAAATTTAAAATTTTTTCATTTTTATGGGATTTTGCTCAATATACATTTGAAATGACTTACTTTTTTCTTCAAAATAATAATTTTCCATAAAATAAATGAGAAAAATGCTTTAATTTGCCTTTAAAAATCACAATTTCGCGCACACACACTTCCGTACAAAAGAAAAAGAAGTACTAGAGTAGTTCAAGGGAATCGACTTGTCAAATGTCAGTCTGACGGAGTGGTGTAGTGATTAATGAAAGTGTTTTTAAAATAGTTTTTAAATTAAACCATGACTAAACGTAGTGTATTTCAGCGGCCGAAAGGACATGAATTTATCGAGATCGGCATCGGTGACCAGCTTCCGTTGCTTTTGGTGTGCCTCCAAAATTGGTTTAATTGTCTCGACTACCATTTCATCATTTCAGCACTTAGCATTTTTTCTTCTTTATATTGTCCAGTTTTTCATCGTTTTCCATGAAATATTGAAGCAACTGATAGGTGACATCAACATCGGGATTTCCTCCTAATTTGCTATGTTCTTCGACGGTTTTTTGTCGTCCTTCAAAATAGGTATATGTAAATCTTATTTTCGATTTCTTCAGGTGAATCGGTTAAGAAGATCGCCGAATTTTCATCGGTTGCCGACATCATAGAGTTCTTGCAACTCTGCAAAGAAGACCGAATGAATCGAAGCTGACTTCTGATAGCCAAGACGAGGTGCTACGTCCCGGGTCATCCTGAAGTACGGATCCTGATCGATTGCACACGGGATCAATATCGGAACTGATTCGTCACCGAAAATATGCCGGAAAGTATTTGAGAACGACGGAACTGCCTTCGTTGCGGGAAAAGCGATTTTTCCAATAGAATCGGATTCGTTGAAGCCGAAAATTCCATTGACCTGATTGAAGTTACGTGGATCTGAATAGGGATCATATTCTGGAACATTGCTGACGATTAGCTGACGTAATCCAAATTATAGAAAATAAACGTCTTGTTCGCATTGAACCCCATCGCGATAATATCCTTAGCATTTTCTCGAGCAATTTTCATAGTTTCCTCAGTTTTTAGTCCTGACACAGCGATTTTTCGTCGTCCGTTAGCTGAATGACCAACGGTACATCAAATGTGTCATGAAGCCACTTTGTGAAAAGAAACGGAATTAAATGTCCCAAATGCATCGATTCTGAAAGCGGACCTCTGCCCGTGTACAACAGTTTTCCAGCTTTCTTCATAGCCAAGACCAAATTAAAATCGCGATGTGAAAAGAAAATTCCTCGTCGAAGAAAATGGTGGGCCGGATGACCGGTTATTCCCGGGATCAAATTCACAGGTCTTTTTATTGTTTTGTACAGTTTAAGATTTGTTTTTCTGTGCACATTTTTGTTTTTAATTAGTGGAAGTACCGAATAATACGTCTTATTTGCGATCATTATTCTTCTTTTAATTTCGATGGGTTCGCTGCCATCCTTCGGTATATTTGTACCGAGATATACAAAGTTGTCTACGTTTTCTAGGTTGAAGTCTCCTACTGTAATATTTTTTCTGATTAACAAGTTTTTCCTAGTTTGTGTCATAACTTTGGTTTTGTTTTCGTTAATACGTAGTCTAACTTCCCTTGCTACCAAATCAAGACTTACAAATATTTCTTTGGCACTCTCCAGGGATCTTGCAAGTATATTTATGTCGTCGGCATATGATACTAGTTATGTAAATTTGAAGCATAGTGTTCCGTTGGTGTCAACGGGCAGTTTCCGAACAACATATTCGAGTGTCAATTGAAAAGCATTGGTGTCAGGCCATCACCTTGTTTAAGACCGTTGTCAGTTCTAAAAACGAATATCAACAAACCGAAAATTGCGTACGTTGGCAAAACCTATACTATTTCGGTGATTTTTTTGTATGTAAAAGTAGGTACGACAGGTTTTGTGCATACAAAACCGAATCGAAAATGTTCATGAACTTAACTTAAATGGTATAGGGTTTTCTTACTACCATCGACAAACCGGAACTTACGCAGTCTTTTCGATTACGTTTTGTAAAAAGATTTACGTAGCAACAAAACCTAGTCGAAGACAGATACACCACACTTGATGTCGTCTGTGACTCAAATTGTATAGGGACTATCGTATCGATCCAATAAATCACCATAAATATAATTTTTAAACGTTGTATTTATTCTTATGTATTTATTACATAAATTGTACTCGTATAAAACAATTATTTTAATTCTGAACTTATTTGCACGAGATATTTTCCTGGTTGTCCTGTCATTAAGTAAGAAGTATAATTTCTTGCGAGGAATTCGCACTCCATTCCAATTTAGATGGCATCGAAGTCGTACTCTTCATTCTCGCTGGTGTAGTGTAACGAGTCGTCTGAAATAAAATAAATCTATAAGTATAGTATCAGGCCTATTCAACACCACAGTCACAAAGTAGGTGGAGAGTCACAATTTTGTATTAATTTTGAATTAATTGTGACTTTCCACCAATTGGTGACTTATGACTCTGGTGCTGAATAGGCCTGTATAATAATAATGTTCATGTTGCTGGTTTGTGTTTGCGTAGTAAACATTCTTGGCAATCCCTAAAGACGTTATTTATTTCCTCACCACCCAAGAGGTAAAATAACCAGGCGCGCTTTTTTTTAAAGAGGTTTCTCCTAGGCATCATATACAATACTTTACTCTAAAATAACGAAGTTTAAAAAGATTTAAAAATAAGTTCTATAAAAAAAAATTATACATATAGTATACTCCAGAAAATTTGTAAATGCATATAATACCTATAGACATAGTCCTCATAAATACATAATACTTAACATATATTATAAAATCATAACAAAATCAATAAAAATATAATAAATAAACTTAATTCTAAAACTTAATATTAAAGAATTCAATAAATAAATTATATTAATTCAGCCTTGGAAAAAATATTGAAAAATGAATGTAAATAAAAAATGTATTACAAATATTGCAAAATAAAATATTTCTTTGAGAAATGATAAAAAAAATAATGTGTAAACAAATTTTTCAATAAATTAAATATTTCAATTCAGTCTTGGAAAAAAGTATTAAAAATTAATGTAAATAAAAAATATATTACAAATATTTTACAAAATAAAATATTTCTTTGAGAAATGATTAAAAAAAATAATTTCTAAATAAATTTTTCAATAAATTAAATATTTCAATTCAGTCTTGGAAAAAAGTATTAAAAAGTAAAGTAAAAAAAAAATATATTACAAATATTTTACAAAATAAAATATTTCTTCGCAAAATGAATAAAAAATAATGTCTTAATAAATAAGGAAAGGAAAAATATCACAGTCATTATCACATAAATCCCTAAAAAATAATATACGAAATAATGAGCAGTGGAGTAAATATAATTTACAACTTTTGGATCGTGATGCCCTAAGGTGCACACATCGCACAAGACCGAACTAATTTCACAATACGACTTTTCGATTTTCGGCTTATTGTGAAATCTTTAGTTATTGTACCTAGTTTCAATTTAAAATAATATAAATAAAGAATCCCTCGTACAACAAGAAATATTCGTACGACAGACGGATATTTTTCTTATTATTATCAATTAAAAGTACAAATCCCCTTTATTTTTTATGATATTCTAGTCATCTTGCAATAAATGAAGATTTCACAATAAGTTGGATATTCGAATCTGAAAATTCGGTCGGTCGTATGCGATGTGTATAGACACCTTACTCTTCCACTTTTCTAAAACTAGTTGGTCTATCGTTTAAGCTGATTGACTATATAAAACAGGTTGCGGCAAGTACAGCAGCTACGGCCTCTTCAGACAGAGTTAAATGGTTATATTCTCTGTTAATTTCTGTTCGTAGACTACATGATCCCATAAAAAATTGTGATAGGTTTCGAGTCAAGGGCGCTACACACTTTGCATACAATCGAATGCATTTTTCGATATGATTATTCGTTTTTCCACCTATTGTGAAATCTTTAGTCATTGAAAAATTAGTTACGATCGCAAATTATAATATTTTCATGAATATAATGAAAAAAATCTTCAGGATTTTGTAGTTTAAATTGATAATAAGAAGAAAAATGAATCCGTCGTACGAATAAAAGTATTAGTATCGACAGACGGCCTTTTTTTAATATTATCAACCTAAATCCAAATCCTTAGAAATTTTCTCTTATGATATTCTTAAAAATGTTATAATTAATGATTTCAAACAATTTTTTAATAATTGAAGATTTAATAATAAGCATAAAAACGAAAATTCGTATCGGAAAATTCGTTCGGTCGTATGCAATGTGTACAGCGCCCTATATCTAAGTATAATACAATGGATTGCGAAAACAAGAAAAAAACTAAGGGCTTGAAATAAGGCGAATTAGATGGGTAGTAATTTTTTTGACATCATGGATGGCCTAAGGTTACCAGGCCGTGATATAATGATCAGGTTCTGCAGGCAACAGACTTTCTTGAAGGGGATTAGTTGACTACGAGGTTTGAAGGGATAGATCCGGTTTTATGTGTAATAGCCCTTCCTAAATTTAACTAAAGGTGATTAAAACTATAAGGTGCTGTACACATTGCACATGACCGAACGAACTTTCCGAGATGAATTTTCCTTCATGATATCTTGAAAATGTTATAATTTACGATTAATTACGAAAAACGAAAAATCGTGTCGAAACATTCGTTTGGTCGTGTGCAATGTATTAGATACTAAATGAAATATTGTTAACATGGTCTCAACCCAAAACTACCCCCAATCACATAAATTGTGTTACTGAAAAGTGTTGAGGATACCGCATTCAGAAATTGATAGTTCATATTTCTTCTTGAGATGTGTGTGCATTAAAGACTGCTGTGGATACTCTTCCAGTTCCCCAATTTTGCAAAAATTCTGATTCCATTTCAGGTCCTCAATTTTGAGATGATTGTGAAGATGATGCCCTGCCATAAGTTTGAACACCACTTCTATCTCTTTGAGTTCCCCAATTTTGCAATAATTGTGATTCCATTTCAGGTCCCCAATGTTGAGATGGTTGTGAGGATGATGCTCTCCCATAAGTTTGAACACCATTTCTATCCCTTTTTCTACCAGAAATTGAAAGTTTAAACTTGGAAAATTTATAAATCATTTTGTCTACTATGTTATGGCAAATTTTGAAGTCGTGATCAATAGATGTCATTTTGTCCTGGTACGTTTTTATAATTAGTGAATTCTGATCCATCTGGCTCAAATCTTGTTCTACTAGCCGATAGAGTTTTTCCATTTTAATAAAGAATTGAAAAGCTTTATCTGATGCATAAAATAAAGAATCGGTATTATATTCTTTAAGTTCTACAAATTGACCAAAAGTTTGTAACGGCTTTTCAACTTCCAGTTCACCAAAGCAATCATAGCAAACTTTATTACAGTCTCGTATTTTTGACAATATATAACCCGCAACATTATATAATATATTTAGTTGTGAATTTGACAAATATACTGAGTTCAATCGATCAAAATCGAACTCATTATAAATGACATTTTCTTCTTCAATATTTGAGTCATTGAAACTGCAGTGTTTAGATTTATTAGTCAAGTATGTAAGAAATCCATCTAGATGTTCCCTGTCATCTTCCTCATAAGAAGATTTTGACGTGTAGTCCATATATTGGGAAATCGTTATAAGCCTCAGATTCTGCTTAAACAGAAGAGCTGATGGCTTTGATTGCTTATCCCTAATCAAGCTAAACAGATTTTCGACGCAATCTTGAGCGTACCTAGAAGTAAGGACAAATCTGTAGTTTCTATCTTGTAGAAAGTGAGAACTTAGTTCAATTGTAGAATGAGTGGACAATATGATACCTGTTTGTACCGGCTTCCACAGGCCTTTGTTGCCTATTGTCATGATTCTCATGATAACTAAAAATTCCTGAAAAATGAAACATCTTCTTCCAAAGTTCGGAGTTTAATCGCAAGTGAATAACTGCGAGAAGTCATTTTACAGTACCATTTATATACTAATTCTAAAAAATCTGCCAACAATCTGGGCGTAACTTTATTATTTTTCCGGCAGAAGTTAGGAACGCGTTCAATTCTTAAATGCGGTGTAGGCTACTATGTGACTGAAAACCTATCAAAAAGAACAAGATAATGGAAGTGAAAATCTGATTGGATCTGAGAGATATGGAATAGTTTATGAAAAAGTACACAATCACTTTACACCACCTTAGGGGTCAATTTTCAGAAAATCTTGAAAACGCTTTCTTGGTATTCATATGGAGAATACATAGAATAAAATTAAATTCATTATTTGGGACGAGGTAGTAGATATGTCGAAAATCGTGGGTAAATATGCATTCTATTTTCACAGATAATTTTTTTTGCCCCCCTTCTGAACGCCAATAGAAATTCGTTTTTTTATTCAAAATTATTTTTCTAGTTGATTTAGATATACACACCGAGTTTCAACATTGTAGCTTAAGCCGTTCTATATATAGGAAAAACACTTCTCACTTGTACCACACTACCCTTGGAGGTCGAATTTCAAAAAACCTTGAAAACACTTTCTAGTAATTCATACGAAGAATTCGTAGAATAAAAATGAATTCAATATTTGGAAAGACCTAGTAGATATGCCGAGAATCGTGAAAATATATGCATTTTATATACATTATATATACAAATATTTTTTTTGCCCCCCCCCCCTTCTGAACGCCAATGAATATTCAAATTTTTTTTATCACAATTACTTTTCTAGTTGATTTACATATACACACCGAGTTTTAACATTGTAGCTTAAGCCGTTCCATATATAGGAAAAACACCCCCACTTGTACCACACTACCCTTAGGGGTCGAATTTCAAAAAACCTTGAAATCACATTCTAGGTATTCATACGAAGAATCCGTAGAATAAAAATGAATTCAATATTTGGAAAGACCTAGTAGATATGACGAAAATCGTGAAAATATATGCATTTTATATTTATTATATTTACAAATAATTTTTTTTGCCCCCCTTTCTAAACACCAATGAATATTCAAATTTTTTTTTAACACAATTACTTTTCTAGTTGATTTACATATACAAACCGAGTTTCAACTTTTTAGCATGAACCGTTTAATAGTTAGGAAAAACACCCCCTACCCCCGTAGCATACTACCCCTAAAAAAAATTATATTTTTCCAACATTCCGCTACTATAGCTCTATCTAAAGACCAAGTTTAAGGCTTATATCATTACAGGTTCTCAAGATATAAGCATCGGAACTTTTTCCTTTTCACCCTCCCCCACCCTCCCCCTCTTCACCCTCAACCACAAAACTTTTTTCCCTAGTAGGGTTTAATTAGCGCTACTTCTGGTAAAAATTCTAAGCATCTATCTTAAACTGTTCTTGAGATATGAAATGTGTTTGATTTGAAAAATTCTCATCCCCTCCACTTCTATGCTCTACCTCCCACTTTAAAAATTTTACTTTGATCAATCTTTATTTGTCAACCTTTATACCCAAACCAAATTTTATTTTTCTAGAGCAATTGGTTCATGAGATATCGTAATCTTAAGTTTTTCACCCCCCACCCCCATACACAACTTCCCCCACCCAAAATTTTTCTTCATTCTGTTCTCCTAGTATAACTACAAACATTTTTTAAGTGTGAATAGTGTGCCATTAACGGTTTAGGAGATATGGATTTTAGAATGTGTCTATCTCGCCTTTTTTGGGTTTCGGACGCATTACATTTCCCCCCACTCCCACACCCCTTGATCAATATTGACAATTTTTCTGCAAATGTGTCTACTATCAGAGCTCTATAGAAATTCCAAGTTTCAGCTTCCTAACATTAGGGGTTACTGAGATCTGGAAACCAAAATTTTCGGTCTAAAACACTTCCCCCTCCTTCCCCCTCACACCCCCACCCCTAAAAATTTGGTCACTTTAAGGCGCCTACCCCGACTATTCGTTAAAAAAATTTCAATTTAATATCTCAAAGCGTTTGGCAGCTACGAGCCTCCAAACGATCTTGCGTACGGCGAACGCCGTACGGCGTACGGCGGACAGACGGACTGAAAATTTTTATTGCTTTTTTCGCGTCTACTAGTTATGAAACGTGAAAATAAAAATTGTGAGGGTAGCAAATTTTTTTTTTTAAGAAATCAATCACAATACTTAATTATTAAAATAATAAAGTAAAACCAACCTGTAGTATATAAATTAGGGTCATTAGTTTCATTAGCCAGAAACTTGAGACCTCCACTTACGTCAGGTCGTATAAGTGCGAAACCCGTCGAAACACGCATCTTTTGATACGTATTTGGATTAAGGTGGAATTTTTCCAGATGTGGAGCAAATTTTAAAGTAGAGTTCGATTGATAGTCCAATAATTTTTCAATATCTCCTTGTTTTATTTGAACGGAAGGTAGGTCGTATTGTTCACGTATAGATTCTGGGATTTCGATTATTTTGTTGTTATTAAGGCTTTGGGTAATATATTTCAATAAGTGCGGAACATCAGCAAAAAAATATAAATTGCGAGAGCTATCGAAGGGGTGCGGGATCTTGCAAATCTATTTCATTTTTTTTATGCTTCAACCCAAAAGCATTCCACATCTGAATATTCAAAGGGCCCATATCAGATGTAACGAAATGAACTCGGAGACCAAGTTTTTCCGATTCAGAAATTACTTCTGAAATCATTTCGTAGATATGTGCACCAGATGTTCCCAATCCCGTGAACTGATATCCTACTACTTGCTTCCATCTGCTGTTAATGCCACCTAACATTACAACTAAAGCATTTGAAGCATTAGATGATGAATCTGGCATTGTTATATTTCCTAAAAACCGGTCTAGTGAAATATCATAATCTTTGCCTTTTTCTATCTTCATCTCATCTAAATACAGACCACAATCTTTCTCTATGTCATCAAAAGTGGAGACACTTAATTGTAAAAATTTAAAAATATCTTTGAGAATACCGGGCTCAAATTTAAAATTTTGCACTTTTAACTTTAATGTCCTTTCCGAAGGTAATGGATATTTTTGTTTTCGCAAAAATCGATAGCCACGACTTCCACAAGCAAACTTTAATTTAAGCGCGGAGCGGATTGTTGAGGGTTGCCAATTCACTCTACGTACTCCATGGAGGAAATCCAACTGATCACTACCAAATAAGCAATTTAAAAATGTCTTGTCGTTTCGCTCCCTCCGCTTAGCTTTTATATTGTAAGACTTAAATTTTTTTTTGTATGAATTGGTCACTTTAATTAAATTTTTAAGTTTTCTATGTGATGTTTCCAATTCTTTCTCAATAGAACACAGCTTCATGCTTAAAGTGTTTATTTTTTGATCTTTATTTTCAAGCTTACTTGTGTATAATAAAGTCAAATCTAACAATTTCTGTTTATTTTGATCTTTTTTTTTCACTTCTTGAATGAGCCTATTTTCCAAGTCCTGTACTTTCCTGTCTCTTACATCTAAAGGGGAAGGATGGACATCACGACCAACATTTTCTATTGAGCTCAACACCCTAAATTGCTTCCGAATTGTTTTCGATACTCCCGAAAGAAGCAGGGTAGGTATCGAATTCGGAATCAATTCGGTTTTTGTGGAGTTCACAAAACACTCAGGTGAAAAGTGATCACCACAAATCCGAGAATGGACCGTAGGTGTCCAATTGGCTCTACTAACTGCCACTGCCCATTTTAAATTAATATTTTTTTCCTTCGGGAAATAAAACATTTTCTGTCCTTTGACACGGGAGTTGGTGCACCCCACAGCACTGCAAGACATATTGGAGTGGAAACACAAACTGCGGCTGAAACACAAAGGGGAAAATTTTACTTTGTGGTTTGGCCATGAAAACTAAAAACCAAAATTTTTCTGACGAGCGTGGCGCACGTCCGCCAAACATGAACGCGAAAGGAGAGTTTTAATGCCTGAGCCCCGCAGGGTTGCACGAAAGGTAGTAGGAGCGTAGCGCGCACCTGCCAAACATGAATGTAAAAAAGGGAGTTTAAATCCTTAAGCCCCGCAGGGCTGCACGACAAGTAGTTGGAGCGTAGCGCGCGTCCGCCAAACATGAACAAGAAAAGGGAGTTTGAATCCCTGATCCCCGCGGGGCTGCACGAAAGGTAGTAGGAGCGTAGCGCGCACGAGCGAAACATAAACGCGAAAAAGGAGTTATAATTTGAAAGGTGAACAATTTAGAAAACACTTTTATCACGTAAATTATAAATACTTACTTAAAATTCCAGAATTTCTAATTTATCGTTGCCGCAAGGTTCTTCGGATCTGAAATAATCAAAAAGAATTACCAAAATTGCAATTCCAAATAATTTATTAAATTTACCTTTATTAACGAATTTTCCCGCCTTGTTCCATCTCCATTGACCGAGAAATGTTACACATATTCGCACTAACACACTTCAAAAATGAAATTTTAGCTAGTACAAAAACAGGCGAACTATTACATAAACAGGCGATTTTATTGAGGTTAAATCGCAATTTCTAGTACATTAACGACCGAATTCGACACATCTGCCAAACCCAAGGTAGAGAGCTTAGTTTATCCAGGAACCCTATTCTACTGGGCTCGGAGCCTCAAAAAAAATTCCCCACAAATTTCAGACAAAATCCTAGTCTTCTACGAAATTTTCAGACATTCCTTCCGATTTCAGAATTTTCCTTTTCTGCCCTCCTCTATACTTTCCGGGCACCCCACATCAAAAGCCGTTTCTCCGTTACATTTTTTTTTTAATTTTTTTATTAGATCTTCTCCATAAAACGAATGAAACAAATACCATCTAGGTACGAAAATCAGAAAAGAACTATTTTCGGGTTATGTACTACACGACGCAAATTACTGAGGAAATTGACGCTTTTGCGATGCACTCGTTACGCGACAATTCGCGGATATTGTGATCAGTTCGCGCCATACATTCGTGCAAAATAGGTCACTCGGCAACGATAACAAAACTCGCGACAAGGGTCCGATTGAAACATTTCCGAAAGCAATGTGCTCAAATTTTCGAATGTGTTTATTTTTTTCCGGATTCAGAAGCGATAATTTTCGCGGCACCGTGTTTCCCAAAAACAGCACACACGGCAAAATTTCGGAAAAAATTTCTAAAATCGAGTCACACAACCCCCGAAGAACCTTATAGCGTTCGGAATTTCCCGCCTTCGATTAAAACTGCCGCGAAAAGAGCGAAATACGCAAGAAGTTCGAAACGAAACGTAGTTTACACATCATTTATCTCTAATATCCCATGAATTACAAACGCGTTTTTTTTCTTTTTTCTTCGGTACCAAGTCGTCGTGCCGTTCTCGAGCCGGCATTTACTGAGTAACGGGACTTTTCTCATCGTCAAACCGGTTTCCAGTGTTTGCGAGTTTCTGCTTTGTCCGTTTGGTGGAAAGCCGGCATAACCAACAAGAATAATATATTAAATCAGAATAGTAAAATATCAGATTGGTAACTGTATATTCTGATTTTTAACGATAACTTAAAGTCAACATTTGTCTGAAGGGGGCTCGGAACTGGGTTCTTTACCCTATTCCATATATAAGTTATCTACGGTTAAATTAAAAAAAAATCTTAAAGATCTGAGGTTATGAATAAAAAATTAGCACAGTTTGGTTGATTTTTTTAATGACCCAACAGTATTAATTATAGGTTATGCACTTACAATTACATGGAAACTACTAAACTAACTAAGCTAGTTGAACGTGTTTAGAAGTTGCTTGTAGGGGAAGGTGGGGCAAAGTAAGCCCCCTAAGGTTTGTACCGAGATTCTGTGTAATGGGTAATAGTATAATATAACTTTGCCCCAAGAAGTAGTGAGCCCTTCCAAGGGGTATAGTATAATTTCTTCCAAAACTGGAGCAAAGGAATATGGCAATGGATCAATTAAGACAAGCAATATGATTTTAATAAATTGAAATGAAATCAAGTGTGTTGAGAGCGTGCTCTGCTTTGAGGAGTAGCCCTGAGAACACCAAAATATTTACTGGCCTTCTTTAGGTCAATTTTTTTCAGCAACAGAAGCCTATTGCATTTTTCATCGCAACTTGAGTCCACTGTTGGTGCATTTGCATTTGTTGTATGCTCTAGCCATGTTATAATTGCTATTTTTAATTATCAAATAAAATTATATTGGTTAGGGGTAAAATTCGTCCGGGGCTCACTTTACCCCGAATGAACACTAAATAGTAAGCATCTGCTAAAATTGATATACTTTTTAAATAATCATCAAATCTTACTTGGCAAGTTTCACAATCTGTACCCCGATCTCAAGGATACTGTCCCAAAAAATCCTCAGTCGCTCCACCTTCCCCTATATGAAAAAAAGATTTATTCTTTTCATTTCAAATTTTGTTTTTTACAGAATTATGCGGAGACCGTGCCAACAAAAGGACATGAAAAGAAAATTAAATATCCACACAATGCGGATATCCCCATTAATCTGTATCCAAATATATATGAAGAGGCAAAAACAAATCTCGGAGGCGTTTTTAAACTAAAGCACTCTGAAATGAATGAGCTGAACAATTACGAATCATCAACTGAAATTAAAAGAAATGGTTTTCAACAATTGGTTTTGAATTCGAATAAAACTTTCTCCACTACGAGCCGTAAAGACAACAGCAGTACCAACCACAAGAACACCGGTATTAACGAAGAGAATGATACTGGCGATGTTAATGATGATGATAATGGCATTCAAATACAATTGTCCGATAGATATCAAAATGAAAAAATTCAATTCGTAGATGTTCCTCTGGCAAAACACTACATCATAACATCTTCAGGAAGTGTAGAAAACGATGACATTTTGGTAAGTGATAATGTTTTATCGCAGTTCCGTAGTGGATACAGTATAGTGAATGGTGACACAATGGCAAACATACTGCTAGCAGATGGTATTGACTCGGATGCGTTACAGAAGAAAACATCAACAAGTACAAATCGTGTGGTAGATCCGGCTTTAATGGGAACATTAGATTCTTTATCGACCGTACTATCAGAAGCGCCAGTTGCTGAAACGAATCCAACAGTTACGGTAACTGCAACAGTATCACCCAAGTCTTCTAGCTTCATTTCTACAGCATCACACCAGTCACCCTTATCACCATTGTCATTGTCACCACCGCTCTTTCTTAGTAAGCAACGAAGTGGTTTATCCACCCCTCAGGCGGACACTACACAGGAGCCACCACAACGGCAGTGTATAGTGATGGGTAAGTTGGATATATAGCGAATCTTTTTATTCACACAACATAATATATATATTGCCATCACATCTTATAAAAAACAAACATGGAATTTGCACGTGCATCTTCTAGTACATGGTCCTAATTAAAGAGCAGAAGATTTACTTCATAGAATAGAAAAGAACTTCAACACTTGCCCACTTATTAAACTATAGAAGAACTGTAACTTTATTCCGTGCAACTCCTGAGTTAATTAGAACCAAAGAGATACTGGAGATCACAAGCAGCGGTTGAGTTGAAGGCGGACGTCGTCGCATTCACTTACACGCAAAAGAATAACAAATTGACATAACGTACCTCTTCCGTCCCACTCACTCACACGCTAAGACAACAACAATTTCATGCAACGACCATGTTTTGTCTCAATTCTCATCGTGTTTTTGGCTTCAAAGCGCTTTATACAAAACCGGTGGCTTATCGTCTCCATTAGGGTTCCTGGATAGACTAAAGCCTCAGTTACAATGGATCCGATCCGATCCGGCAACTTCGGATGAGAACATTTTCTAGTCACAATGATTCCGTTCCGACATCCATCAAAGTGACATTATCGAGGTGTAATTGTGATTTTTAGTATGGCGAAGGAGGTGGTGAAATTGAATAATTCACCTCTTACCGTCGGAACGGATAAAAGTTGAAAGTTGGTCAACTTTACCTATCCGTTTTGTGTCTCGGCTAATTACCGGAATGATTGTGACTAGGCTTTCCGAATTTCCCTTTAAATGTGTGTCGGATGGAGAAACTCAACACTCTCCGTTTTCCGGATCGGATCGGATCGGAACCATTGTAACTGAGGCTTAAGCCTTCTTCCTTGGGTTTGGCAAATGTGTCGAATTCGGTCGTTAATGTACTAGAAATTGCGATTTAACCTCAATAAAATCGCCTGTTTATGTAATAGTTCGCCTGTTTTTGTACTAGCTAAAATTTCGTTTTTAAAGTGTGTTAGTGCGAATATGTGTGGAGTCGGCATTCTGACATTTCTCGACGAAATATCAATGGAGATAAATCTTGTTTCGGCCTACTGAGATCTACAATTTAGCAGCCCAAAGTCACGTTCGATCTTAGCGAGTATACAGCCGAAGTCGATGCAGTCGGAACTCTTCGTCTTCTCGATGCAATCCAGACTTGTGGCCTAGAGAAGCTGGTCCGGTTCTATCAGGCTGCAACTTCCGACCTATGTGGAAAAGTTGAAAGTTGAAAGTTGAAACTCCACAGAATGAAACTCTTGAAACTCCACAGAATGAAGGAACGCCGTTTTATCCACGATCACCTTATGGTAAGTACTTGTCGTTTGTACATACTCGCAATTGTTTATAATTTCACCAACAGCTTTATGAAGTCGATGCAGTCGGAACTCTTCGTCTTCTCGATGCGATCCAGACTTGTGGCCTAGATAAGCAGGTCCGGTTTTATCAGGCTGCAACTTCCGAACTATATGGAAAAGTTGAAAGTTGAAACTCCACAGAATGCAACTCTTGAAACTCCACAGAATGAAGGAACGCCGTTTTATCCACGATCACCGTATGGTAAGTACTTGTCGTTTGTACATACTCGCAATTGTTTATAATTTCATCAACAGCTTTATGAAGTCGATGCAGTCGGAACTCTTCGTCTTCTCGATGCGATCCAGACTTGTAGCCTAGAGAAGCAGGTCCGGTTTTATCAGGTTGGAGGTCCCGAGTCTACGGGATGAAACGAATTTCTGAGTTTGATAAGTGGATGAGGCTGTATTGAAGAGGACGGAAAAGAGTTGCCGAGGCGTTCAACATATTAGAAGGCGAGAAGAACGAAATTCAGCGATCGTCGTGGGAAGATTTCACCAGAGGCGCCCTAGTTGCTTAAGTAGACTTTGTTACGTGGGGTCAAGTTGGTACAAGTTTTTTTAATTGCGCATTCTCTTCTTTTTTTATATATTATATTAAGTACATCTAAATTCATACATTCTTTTATTTGAGTGTCAAACTTTTGTGCCGTGTTTTTAGCGTTTCCTTCAGGGTGGAGTCACGAGTTTTTAACGTAGTGTCGCGACGGACGTTTTTTTTTAGTAAGAAAACTTCTCTAGGTCAGTGATCCGGTCTAGGGAAGGATCGCTGGCGTCCACGAACCGTCTCTGGGTTTTAGTCGGACAAAGGTCTGTTCGCCCCTGTGTCGCTACGGGGATTAATTGCGTTTTGTTTTGTTTTACCGGGTAGTTGCGGTACTGAGACCGTCGACTCGAAGAAAACCGTAATAATTGCGCCCTGCAAGTCAGCACCATTTGTTCCAGATATTTGCACCCAGAAGCAGTGCTACCAGAAAAAAAATTAGGATTCTGCTAAACTTAGCAGACTTAGCAGACTATTGTTCATCCAATTTCTGCTATAAAAACTGCTAGCAATTTACAAATATTATTCTGCCAAAAATTTCGCTAACTATAGGTATTTAGCAAAATGTTTGTATTAAGTACTTAATTTTCATAAAGTCGTTGATAGATTACAACTGTAAAAATGGTGTATGACGCACAAGCAAAGAAGTAATGTAAGAAATTTTCCCTATTTTTAAATTACTTTATGAACTATACTTTGATACGTTTAAAGGCAATATTTTTTTAGATATAATATCTGTTCGTTTCACGCCTGATCAGTTTCTCATTAGAGATTTTCCTTCTCCCTCATAATCTCAGTGAAAACTGTTCGCAATCACCATATAAACCGCCCTTAAGTATGTGGTCAACTAAAATATTTCAAAAAAATATGGAAAATTTCTTACATCACAGCATTTTTTCCCCAATTTTTATTTATTTATCTAAGACATGAAAATAACTATTATATCCTCTATTTCATAACAAAAAAAATGTTTATATGGAATTTTTGATGGTTTCTGCCCGAGTAGGATGCTGACTCAATCCCATCTGATGACGAAACAGCTCCTTCGAACCTAGTCCAAACAGCTCCTTCGAACCTAGTCCAACGTCGTTTTAGACTGGCATCTTCAATGAAGGTTTTTCAACTCTCGAGAGTCCTTTTTGGTAGTAGTCAGTAATCACTACAGCGATCGATCCCATTCGGGCTTTCGTATTGGTGTTTCGAACAAAAAACTCCACTGTCGACGAAAAACAGCCAAAAAATTCTTAATAAAAACGACTATTTTAGCAAAATTGTCATAATGGTTTTCCTTTCAATTCTGCTAAAAGTTCTACTAAATTTTTGACGAAAAATTTCACTGCTAAAAAACTATTTTTCTCTGTTAGACTTAGCAGAATTTCTGCTAAAATGGCAACAGCCCAGAAGGTAGAACAGGTTCGTTCGATCGGTAGCAAAGTACACGGGCGGCGTGGTTTTTCATATCTCGTAGCCAAAAACTATACATTGGTGTTATAGGACCTTTATAAAGTTCCGTTTCGTCGTATAGTACCTATACGAAACTTTTCCTGCTAACAATTTATCTGAGGCATTAACGACAGGATTGTTTACCCTGCTTAGCTTTTGGGATGATCTACATCGTTTTTTTTTTCAATTGTGATCTGATCCAGTTGAAAAACACACCTCTTATGATAACGCTTTGGAAGTTGTTGCTACATTATGCGGTTCTTGACATACCCGGTATCTGTTAACAAACACGAGCATCTACATATATTACATGTGCATGTGCGCAGTGCGCTACTCAAACTCTGTTCAGTAGAAGAAACATACTCGTAAAAAACAGCTTCATTTAAAAACTCATTAAACAAGTATTCAACAGTTTTAATTGTAAAGTTTAATTGTATAACTAATTGTAATTGTATTAATCTGGGTGGCTTAGTGGCTAGAGCACTTCCCTTCGGTGCACCTGTATTGGGATTTTGTGCAAAGGCGACTCGACTCGAGTAAGTGACGAGTCAATTTGTGCTACTGTCCACTTCCCAATCTTCGACTGAGGGCACAAGTGGAGTAAGCTGTAAGAACATTAAGAAAACGAGAAGCGGTGGTCGTGTGGCGTGAGTGGTGGATTTATAACAGTGTATTGCTGGTTCTAATCTCCGAGATTCCTTTTTTATTACTTTTCGCTTATTTGCGTTATTTGATATACCCCGAATCCGCTAGCTCCAACTATTGCAAGTTAGATACTGAATCCACTATAACTGAAGAATGCGTTAAAGCAGGAAATAAAATTTTTACAGGAATTAATTTTAAGTCATAAAGACGTCCAAGTTCATTAATTAAAGGTAACATCCCTTAACAGCTGTAGTACAAAAGTCCTTAAAACGCGTGTTTACCAATATTGTACGGTAACTTCAGAACACTTTAAGCTACGATTATGAAATTTTGAATACGGCAATTTAATAATAATTGCAGCTAAAAGTGTGAATACGAAAAAAATTACATAAGTTCTTCGTGTTACTATTATAGGGGTTTTGTTACCATACAATTGTAAATACAAAAACTTGTGTTCAATTGGATTTATTTTATTTATTTAATCACAAGAGTTGGACGACGCGGAAAAGCCATTTGTAGCAAACTGCGCAGTGTTTACATATTTGTTTGTTTTTTTAGTAATCAGCACTTCGCGCAGGTTGTGTGCACCTTAGTATTTAAGCATTTCGCGCAGGTTGTGTCAGGGGCGGATCCAAACTTTGCTGTTGGGGGGGGGGGGGGGGGTGGCTATTTTGTTTGATTCAGTTTTATTGTGAATTTAGCTACATAGTAGACAGCACTTAGCAAAAAAAGGGTCATCTAATGACAGGATCATACTGTTTTCATCTTATTATGGGTCATTCCTGCAAGAATCGCCAAAGTTGTTACCTTATCATCTCCGATTCTTTCAAGAAAATTTGTACTTGAAGAACTAATGAAATAAATAACAGAAAGTCAAGTTTTTTTTTTTTTTTATAATAATTGACTTAATCCCTCCGTGGGTACACTTCCGCAGCCCAAAGTACTGGAGACTAAATACTCTCCCAGCTCAATGGGCTGGAAAAAATTCACCATATCGACATACTCGAGATGTATGTTGATATTGGCTCAGATTCTTTTGGTGTGTCCAAAGTGCTCCCCAGACAGTACGGAGTATCAGGGGAAACACAAATGCAGCAAACCAAAAAGGCATGCAAAAATAAAAAATTATAAGAAATTTAAAAGAAAAAAAAATAATAATAATAAAATAAAATAAAATAGAGATAATAAATAATAAATAAATATAAATAAAAAATAAGAAAATATAATAATAACAATAGTAAATAAACAAATTAGATTAAAAATAGTGAAATAATAATAAAATTAATAAAAAAAAATAAAAAAGTGATAAAATTGAAAATAAAAATAAATAATAAAGTAATAAAAAGAAAAATTAAAATAAAAAAAAAATAATAATAATAATAACAATAAATAACTAAATAAGGAGTGCAAAGAAAAAGAAGAAGAAAGTTAAGTTCACTCTATGTATAGCATAAGTTCGAGAGAAATGGGAGTTCGGAAAATGGAAGTGTGTATTGCTAGGTAATGGTTATCAAGTCCATTTAAGTTTAGTTTTAATTTAAACTTGTACTTTTCACCTCTCTCATATGTTTTTTGAGTAGCATTTTAAATCGCTCGTAATCAGCATTTTTTAAAATTTGCGGCAGCTGGTTGTAAAAGGTAATTGCAACCGTTATTGGGTCCTTCTTTATTCTATCCGTCCGTGCTTGGGGGGCTCTTATGTGTTCCACTGCTCGTGTATTATAGTGGTGTATTTCGCTACAAGTTATAAGTGCAGTTGACGATTTTCGTTGTTGTTTCCTAATAGCATGAATGTGTTTAGCTCCTTCTGCTGCTATTATATCTTTTATGTTAAGTTTTCCTGTCATCCTATATAACTCTGTAGTCGATGTTGTTCTTGGTAGGTTGTATACCGCCTTAATACTTTTGTTTAAAAGTCTCTCTAGTTTATTAATGTTATATTGAGCTGTCTGACTCCATGCTAGTATTCCATAGCTTAGAAGAGAAATAAATAAGTTTTTGTTTCTATCTCATTTTTTAACTAACAAAAACAACAAATATCTTTGAAATAAGCCCTACTTAATTATTCAGGGATAAAAATTAAAAATAAAACCAGAGATATGAATTTTCGAAAAGAACTCGGAGAACATCTTTTTTGGTAGATCTTTAACATACATACTTTAACAAAAAAAAAAAAAATTTGATAGAAACAAAAAATTGAAATCATATTTTTTTCCACTAATTATTCGAGTACACAAATTTTCAAAAGAATCGGTGGTGGTAAGGTCACACTGATAATACTTGTAACTGAACTTATAATATGTATTTTACAACTTACATACTCATTTTATGCAAATATTGTAAATCAATAGTAGCGTGGGTGGTACAAAGGTAGATCGGACGAATAATGCTAACATGAATTATATCTGCTAATAATTAAAAACTACTACATATAATATCACTACAGAACATTAGTTCTTCGACTTTTTTGACCCCGATCCCATTGAGATCCCAAGGTAATTTTTTAGTAGGTATGTTTCGAATAACAGTATCTATATCCTACGAAATATAAAAAAAAAAACATTTTGAGATATTCAAGAATAAAGGACAAAATTTTTGACCATGAAAAAATTGCAAGGATAGTTCTTATAGCTAACACCCTCCTCTTTAAAATAAGCTATATTTTTTTTTTATTCTAGGATAAAAATTACCAGTGATATGCATTTTCAAAGAGGACTCGGACATCATTTCTGCTAACATTGCCAACATAACTAACATACCTATACTGGAGTCACGATCAGCTACAGCCAATCGTAGAAAGGACTCACTCGATTTCTTATATAACTGTCAGCAACTGAAACAACTGTCAGCAATGAATTAGTCTCACATGTAGGAATTTTATGCAATACAGCCGATGCAGTTATACTAATACATCCATGTAGTATTACTTGAGTTATTAGTGAGTTCCGTAAATTATGTGTACATATTCACATGATATTTGTATTTCAGTTACACGAAGGACTGATAGGATTTTTTCATAACTATAAATTTAGCTTCCACTATTGAAGAACGAACGTATACAAAATTTCAAAGTCGTAGCTTTAGGCGTTCCGAAGTTATTATATATCATTATTCTTAAACACGTGATTTAAAGGCTTATGCGGGTCTAGAAGAATTACATATATAAATTTAATTAATTGTATAGAAAAGTACACTACAGTTAAACAACATTCTGTGGAAAATTCGAAGGAATATACCAACAAAACAGCCATTGAGAGTCTCGTGAAGTTGACCATGCTAAAAAAGTGCCCTTACGGAAGTCACCGAAAATCGAGGGCATAATCCCTTAAGGACATTTTGTATGGCAGCTACCCGAAAGAACTTAGCCTTACAAATTAAACCAAACAACCAGATTCAAAATTTGAATATTCTAGGTAATGCCGTTCTTGAGTTATATATCAACTAGGGGCGTTGCTGTCAGGGTCGGAGATGATAAGGTTACGAAGTTCGTCAGTTTTGGTGATTCTTGATTCTTACCTACGCAATATGTTGTCTTGTAGTATTTTCTTTACGTTCTGTTTACTACAGTAAATGCTAGTTACAGTCAACATTGCAGTGGAGTAAAAAAAATTGGAGAATAAATCGAGTATGTATGTATGTTTGGAAAATTTGGCATCGCTCTTGGAGGGGGGCGGTCGAACCCTCTACCCCACCCCCTCTGTATCCCCCACTGGGTTGGGTGCACTTTAGTGTTTTGTGTTTCCACTGTCGTTCAGTCGGGCAATCGTTATATGTAGGTTCCCACAATACTTCCCCCTAGAAAGTGGCGTTGGTAAGTGTTAAACTTGGAATCTGACACCTTTCTGGAGTTTCTTCGGTCCTGAGTATATTCTTAAAATCGGCGGTCTGCTGTTGCTGTTGTCGTTTTTCGGTTTCTTTGTCGTGACAGTTGTTGTGTTGCCGCCGCAAATTGTATTATTTCTTCCGGTCCTTGCAATGCGTTCCATGGGTGAAATTTCGTCGAACACCGAACGCATTAGCAAGGACTGGAATGACCTGAAACCGGCTGGCTGGGAAGAGTACCGCTACTTGGTAGATGCCGGCTCGATTACGGGACGGCTAGGGGACGAGGAGGGTGGCGAGCGCGATTGAGACGACGACAAAGTTGCTGTCGAGAGAAAGGAAAATTAAAAGTCGGGGTGCATCGTGAGGTTTTAACGCGATTCGAATTTCTTTAGGTCGGTGGACGGGATTTTGGCAGGTCGAAGCGGTCATCGACCAAGTTTTTTATAAAAAAAAACCGACGTTAAATTTGCGACTCGTTTCGACAATTGTCACCGAGACCTTCGAGAATTTGCCTGCGGTCTTGTCGCGCAAGAAAAGTTCTAGCGAGTTGGAAATAACGCGAAGAGTTGCACGGATTACGAGTAATTTACGGAAGTTTACCCAAGAATGTAGAGGTCGACAAGTTCTTTCGGTAGTGGCGAAATGCGAAAAATTGAAAAATCGCATCGTGTGCTAGTAGAGTGTATAAAGGAACAACGAAAATTTCGTCGACGGATGTCTGCTGCACTACGAGACAAATCCTACATAACTACTTAACCTTAAAACGGATGTTGACTTTTATTCGAAACCTTTTTATAGTATTTTGACCTTGAATTCTGTGGATGCGAGTGTTTCGTACGTGGAATGTTTAGTTATCGACGAAAAGTAATAAGAAATCTGGCTAGGATTTCAAAAGTCGTGCGAGCAGCTTAAATTTTGTTTACTTGCTTGTGTGTCGGTACTTTGATTTTTTGTTGTACCAGAAAATTTTGTGATTTACACCTGCATGGAATCGCGACGAGTTTTGGATAAAATGGTACTAGTGCAACGATTGAATTAATTTAAAAGAAAAAAAGAAAGTATTTGAAAATTTATCGTGTCGCGCGCGAGCGAAGGAACGAATGAATGTTTAAAGGAAATAACTCCAAACAAAAGAAAAAAAAACACCCAAATTAAAATTAAAAATATATTCTAAACAAAAAAAAAACATATATAAAAAAAAATAGTATCGGCGGTAAAATGAATTTTAAGTACAATTAATGAAATAAATTAATATGAAAAAAAAACCAAATCGGAAATGAATTAAGATTAAATAAAATAAGGGTTAAATAGAAATTGACTTAATAAGAATAATTAAGTAATTTAAAAATTTAATATTAATATAATGACATGACAGGACTGACGAGGACAGAAATAATTAAAATAATTAAAATTTAAAATCAACCTTAAAAACTAGCAGAAACGAATCATGGGGTAAGTTTTTTTTGTTAACTTTTGTAGGTACTTTACGCATTTCGATATTTTTCTTGCTTTTTATTCCTTTTTGAGTTATTTGTTTTCGGGTTAAATTTTTTTAATTATGCTAGGCTAACGGCCATACAGTTATCGAAAAAAAAAAAAAAATGTTGCAAGGCTAGAAGAGCCATAATAAACTGAACCCGAGCGTCTAGCTCCTTCGCCCCGAACCTCAATAAGGGGCCACGACGCTAGAAGGTTTTATGGACAGTCGTGGCTGAGATAGGGTGGGCAGAGCAGGGCGCCAACAACACCAGAGCGCCCTGACAAATCGCGAAGTCGCGCAACTCCACCGCTTCTCAATCTTTCACGACCTATTGCGAAAATAGTCCCATTTTAAATACCCTGGAGTAAGCCGACACGAAATTTGCGTTGTCTAGGCCTAGGGTTTAGAATCTGAAGTCAGAACAAGAACCACCCCACACTGCCGTAGCTAGTCCCGGCCGCCAGCAAGCGTGTCGCTTCCGTTCTACTTCAGCCAGCAATTCAGACGTAGGAGGAATTGGCCCATTCAGTCCCGAACCTTTACCCATCCTTCAATTATTTTGACTTTTTCAAGTCAAAATAGTTTTTCCAAGGCCTAAAACACAACACAGTTGCAGGCAATAATTCATCCATGATTGGATGATTGGATTCAATACAAATGCTGGTTTTAAACGCTCCATGGAAACGTTGCTATTTTTTCCGTCCATTTGAATTGTATAAACTCGCTCATTAAGACGTGCAATTACGGCGAAAGGTCCTGCGTAGGGTTGCTGCAAAGGTTTTCTAACGTTGTCCACACGCAGGAAAACGCGTGTATAGTACAAGTAGCTAGCTCTTTGTGCACGAAAATCATTTTTCGATTATGATGTGAAACCGATGTTGGTTTTAACCATTGAATATCTCGTTTGTATTTCGAGAGGAAGATTTCCGGGTCGCTCGGTCTGTTATCCTCAATGAAAAATTCGCCTGGTATTCGAAGTGTAGTTCCACACACCATCTCCGCTGCGGAACTCTTGATCTCTTCTTTGTACGCTGTTCGAAGTCCGAGTAACACTGTAGGTAGGGTCTCGATCCAGCAGGTAGTCTCGTGGCACGTCAAAGCTGTTTTTAGTGTTCGGTGCCACCGTTCTATCATCCCATTTGCTATCAGTCGAGTTAATAATCGAAATAACGTTGACTCGAACTGATTTCCACGATCTGTTGTTAATGTCTGAGGAGTGCCAAAACGGGCTATCCAGTTCAAATAGAATGCTGTTGCTACCGTATCGGCAGATATCTCGCTAATAGGTGCTGCTTCAGTCCACCGAGAAAGTCGATCTATCATTGTCAGAACATATCGATAATTATTTGATGAATTTAGTGTGCCAATCAGATCGATATGGACGTGGTCAAATCTTTTATCCGGTGCTGCGAATTTTAACGGAAAGTTGGAAACATGCCTACTGACCTTAGAACGTTGGCATTGTAGACACGTTTTTTTCCATGTTGTTATATCCTTTCTCATTTGCGGCCAAACAAACTTTGCTCATACAAGTCGACTGGTCACTCGCGTTCTAGGATGTGCTAACTGATGATTTGTATCAAATGCTCGTCGTCGAAGAGTTCGTGGGATATACGATCGAATATCACCTGTTGATGTCTCACAGTAAACAGTTCTATCGTTAAATGGAAATCGTTGTAACTTTAAAGACGTCCCGTCTTTCAAGAGATCCTTTAACTCTTGATCTGATGACTGTTCTGTTACGATGTCGGACATGTCCATCGTCGTTTTAGCAGTAATAGCGTTCAGACGAGATAATGAGTCGGCTACGCTATTCGAATTCCCCGTAATATACATTATCTCAGTGGTATATTGGGAGATAAGTTCCAGTTGTCTCAATTAGCGTGGTGATGCTTTCGTTGATTTCTGCATAAAGGCGAAACTCAACGATTTGTGGTCCGTTCTAATACTGAATTCTCGACCCTCAACTCTATCTCGAAAATTTTTGATAGCCGAATATATGGCTAGCAACTCTTTGTCGTACACGCTGTATTTTTGCTGGGCGTCGCTGAACTTCTTAGAAAAGAATCCTAAAGGTCTCCATTCGTTGTCTTGGAATTGTTCCAGCGCAGCACCCATAGCAAAATCCGAAGCGTCCGTTACAATAACCAACGGGGCATCCTGCGAGGGTTGAGTAAGCAGAGTTGCTGATGCTAGTAATTTCTTACTACTCTCGAATGCTTTTTCAGTAGTTCGATTTCTATCGGGGGCGTGAACGCGCGCGAGAACGATTCGCTCCGTCTTTGCCCGTCATTTCCAATTTCTCGAGTCGCTGCAAAATTTGTGTGAGCAGTTGATTTTCACTATCCGATTTCGTTACAGGAGCTGCAACTTTTTTTGACGTCTCGGCTACCATGGGTGCAGAATTGAACTCTTTGGCGATTTTGTCTGCCATCTCCGTTAACGGAACGATGTTGACGTCGGATGTTACTGACAAAATTGCTCGAACCCGTGGAGGGAGCTTACGCAGCCATAAAGCACGAATTGCTTCGGTGGGTAGTTGATTTCCCGCTATCGTTTTTATGTCTCTATACAGCTGGGATGGTCGCTCGCCACCCAGTTCCAATTCCGTTAGGACTTTGTTGAGATTTGCCTCGGGTGTGTCTGTAAACCGAGCAATTAGTTGCCTTTTGAGTTCAGTATATCTATCGGTCGGGGGTGGTTTCTCAACAATATCCGCAACCTACTCTAAGATTGAGGAGTCGCTAGATGCTACTACTGAATTGAATTTGGCGCTATCTAACGTAACACGATAAGACGTGAATTGAGGCTCAATTTGGGCGAACCACAAAGCCGGTCGACGCGTCCAAAATGGTGGTAATTTTAAGTCTCGCACAGAATTAATACGCGTTAAACTGTCACTACGCATGGGCAACAAGTCTTCGAGCTTGCGTCGCAATTCCGGGTTTGTTTTTGGCGTCTGCGCGTTTTCAGGGTCTTAGTCCGCGTCTTGAAAAAGCGTGGCGTCCACGGTCGCCATTTTCTTAAAAAAAATAATTCAGTTGGTTTTTCGCACCGTTAAGTATTAATTTTTAATAATTGTCGCTCACTTAGGGTCACCAGTTGTAGGGGTTTTGTTACCATACAATTGTAAATACAAAAACTTTTGTTCAATTGGATTTATTTTTTCATTCACAAGAGTTGGACGACGCGAAAAAGCCATTTGTAGCAAACTGCGCATTGTTTACATTTTTGTTTTGCTAAGTGTATTTTAGTAATCAGCACTTCGCGCAGGTTGTGTGCACTTAAGTATTTTAGCATTTCGCGTAGGTTGTGTGCACTTTAGTATTTTGTGTTTCCAGTAGGCGCGGCAATTGTTATAGGTTGCCATACTATCAGACAAAAATTCTGTTTAAACTTCCTAACTGTTTTTACGAATCTCACCATTACTCAAGTAATTGCTTAGCCACGCAGTCAAAATTTTGTACTAATTAGTTTTGAGTGAAAATAAAGTTTGAGCGTACTTGTACTTGTTAAATTTAAATTGTGTACACATTAATTTTAAAATGGTTCTAGGTAAAAGGATAAATATGCTAGAAATCAAATGAATTTTTCATGAATCTGCCATTTAAGAGTTCTTAAGAAAGGAAAAATTCACTTTCGGTGATTTTCCAAGTTTCAGATTTGAAATTGAATAATGGAGTTATTATCTTTTACTAGCGAGTAGCACCCACTTGAGTGTCCGTCAAACAACTCGGCTCCACTTGGCGAGAAAAATAAGCGAAATGAATATGCGTGACAGGCGAGAAGTGATTTCTCGAAATCGCCTTTTCTCGCTAGTTGCACAATTTTGTGGCAGAATGGCAGTAGGCGGCAAAATTAATAAGCGAGACGCCAGTGCACAAAATCTTTAAGCTGTCAATTTCGGTTTTTGAATGGCTTGACCGATTGCTTCCAATATTGCACACAATAGTTTTGGATAGGTTTTTTACTTCGCTACGTAGGATTTTTGTTTACTCATTTACTTTTTTTTGTATCAAGCCAGAAAGGTCGATAATTGAGGTTAAAAACTGAAAATAAAGTCGTGAAAAACAGTTTAGCCCTAAGTAGCGAAGTGCATCATACCTTACATTTTTAGAATCTTTTTCAAATTCTTGTTTTGGATCAACCGACTGCACGTAATCTTGGGAACGGCAGACCGTGCGAGCGACGGACATTTTTTACACCGACCATGACAGCAGCGCCACCGGTTGATATGTATATCTTTATAAAAAATATTAACGTACGTCATCAAATATTACTTCGTTCACGTGGTAGCGTAGTGTAGTGTAGCGTATTATGAAATCCGGTTGACATACTTATGAATGTTCACGTGAAGTGAATTGACGTTTCGCACTCCTATTTTTTGTTGACAACTGTCGCAAGAGGTATTTACTTTATTAGAAAAAACTGTTCCATTCGTCGTTTTATGTCTTAAATATAATTTTTTCTTCTATTATTCAGCGAAGGGGCTACAAGTAAAATCGTAGAGAAAATCCAATCTAGTTTTTTGACAATTGACAATCCAGCAGCAGTTTGATAAAGGACTCAGTCGAGTCCGAAACGTCACACAAAATAAATTTAACAGTATTTACCGGAAAACCTTGTATTTTCAATTGACAATCCATACCAATCACATCCATTTCACGTCTTGTTAACCGTTCTTATCATGTTATTGATTTTGACATGAGCGCGACACAGCTGAAGTCAGCTTTGAATAAAATAATTAAATATCCTATGTAATTTGTTCTAATTATTTTTCGCTTTTTTGTTGTAATTACTGTAAGTAATCAGCGTTTTTGATGAAACTGGAAATAAATTAAAGTGCTACGGAGCGCAACGACAAGTGTTCTCGTGAGAGCATCAGCTAATCTACTACACTACACTACGCGGTTTTGCAACGTTGTAGAAAAACCACTCCGAAGCCTAATTTCGTGTGTTCACCTGGTACAACGAAGTGCTCCGTAGCGATACGTCGTTGACCACGTGAACGAGGTATATATCTACTTTCGAATAAAACCAACCTAGATAAAATCGAGCAAATTGTTTTTGAGATAGAAGTTTCTAAAATTCACTCATTTTCTGCTTTCTACTCGGATGTTCCACCTTAAGTTGTTTCACGTATTTTTTAAACAATTCCCTCACTAATTCAAATTCAAATTTAATTTCAGGTAAATCGTATGAAATCGGGACAGTACTTCCACAAGATACTGGAAATTGTCTACAATGTATTTGTATTAACGGAGCGAATGTTGGCGATCCTCCACGAGTTACATGCAGTCCGCACAATTGTCCTCCGTTGGTGCTACCAGATCTCTTCGATACGACAGGATACTAGCAAGTAATAATAACAGCATAAGTAGTGTAGGTAGATTTAAGATTTATGTTAGTCTATTTATATTAACATTTTTGTTACGTTTTGTTACATTTTTGTTACGTTTTATGAAAGCAGTTGAGTGCATTGATAATAATAATAGCAAATTTATATGGGGGTTGAAATCATTCAAATTTGAATACTGTCTAGACTATGCATTTAGAATTCCAATTTCATTTATATTTAAAAAACTGTTATGTTTCTTTTACGAGTATATACATACATATACAGTTGTGAACAAAACATTTGCTACTGGTACTAGTAGTTATTTAATGTTCAACTTTTTTGGAAATAAAAATTCAAAAGTCTTGATTTTAATTTATATTATTACCTTGAGTGTAATATTTAGTAAAAAGATTAACGAAAAAATTCATTCGCTCATATACAAACAAAATCCTGAAAGAAATTCATGATGATACTCTAATTCTGTGGTAACAAAACATTTGCAACTCCATACAAGACTACATTGAAATTATATTTCGTTTGGTTGAGTTTTGGTTAGTACTTCGTATTGTACCTCTTATTTTTAGTAACTGCCGCACATTTTCAAGGCCTCGATTCTATTAATCTTGCTTTTGTTCTTGTTGGTATCCTTTTCCACCACCTTTTAATAGGTTGGATAACTCCAATCAAAAAACTGGCTAAATAATAGTCGTAAAAAGAAGGAGTTATACCAACCCATTAAAAGGGGTGGAAAAGAATACCAACAACGACAAAATGGCGGCGTTATAGGGTATTCCTTTAGGCATTAAAAACTGCTTCATTCGTCATATTTTTTCTATTGATGTTAAACTGAAAACTAAAATATTTTTGGAATACTAACAGAAGAATGGGAAGGATATACCTAAAAAATTATAAAAAGAAGGTATAAGACTTTTCAATCAATTATTCATTTTTCGACTATTTTTTTTGGCCAGTTTTTACCCCAAAACAGTGGTTTATTTACGCGATATCCTCAAAATATTAGTGGTTTGTCCAATATTCAGCTATAGCTGCTTCGGTAGCAATAGCAAAGCTTCACAATTTGAATTGTCAAATACAGCCATAGCAAGAAAAGCACTGGCGGGTATTGGACAGCAAAAAGCAGCTTCAATAGCTTACAACAGCTGATTCACACATACTTGTGTAAGTGACGTGACATTCATGTCATTTATGGCGAAAAATTAGTGCCCGCCGCAAAATTTAATTGTTACTTTATTATTTTTTGAATTGTGAATTGAGTTGCAATAAATAATTTGCAAAAGGAAAATGGGGAGCCGGTAGTGCCTCAGGACGGCAAAGAAGCTAAAATTGAAGCAGATAAAGACAATGAAGAGTCAGAAGTGTCGTAATACGAAGGAGCCCAAGGGGCTATACCCCAGATAGAAGGAGGAGAGAAGCCAGAGGGCTTTACTCTAAGGTAATAATGAAGAGAAGCCAGTGGGCTATACTCTAGGATAAGCAGGAGAAGCCAGTGGGCTATACTCTAGGATAAGCAGGAGAAGCCAGGGGGCTGTATTCCAAAAGAATATAGACTCGTTGGTGGTAAAAGATACAATCCAATTTTATTTGCGCTTATTAACTAATTTATAATGATAAAAAGCTTACCTTGCTAATTTGCTTATTCTACCTATACCTAGTGTGCATTTATGCTAACGTCAGCAATTCGGTATACCTGTGGTAATTTCTTCTCACAGTTATGCTGACGTTAGCATATGAATGCAATAATTTTCCCGTAGCTATGCTGTCACGTGGCCTTGAGTCAAGTTCAATGTTTTATGATAAAGATCGTGTGGCATAGCATACGGGAGTGCTGTGTTACAGTGTATACTATAGGGGAGTGTGGTGTTCGGTTTGAACTTTCGTATTATTTTACCACAGAAGATTTATATGAGTCTGAAGATAGTAGAGCTCAAATGACAACTAAGAAAATTCTGTAAGTTTTTTTTCGCAAATTTCAAGAACCTTATTAATTTTAACCATTTTGGAGGAAACGCACCAAACGTTGCCGGACAATATGAACTACAATTACGGATATAAATCTTGCTATCCACACGTAGCGTAGCGTTACTTGTTTCCGCATCCGTTTGTTCCTGTTTTTGCTAAGTTTGTTGATTAGGGGTCCTTCAAGACGGGAGTTAAATGAACGATCTCATGAAATTAAAATTGTGATGAAGATTCAGACAGTCAAGATGGAGCCCGTTGTCGGTACTGAAAGAGCGATAAGAACGACGTAAGTTCAAGAGAAGTAAGCGTAAGTCAACGAAATTTCAATAAGGATTCTATAATTTTTCACCTAAAAGCCACAACAACTGACTACTCCGAAGATGATCTTAGTGCATCAGAGGATTGTACCGAAACTCGGAAAAAATAGTGTGATAAAAGCTGATCTATCAAATGCTCCTACTGAAGACGAATCAACGCAGATCAATGAGACTGCAGGCTATTTTTGCAGCAAGCACCTTACTTCCTCCCGCGGTATCATAATATGGTTAAAATAATTGTTATAACAATATTTCCATAAAACAAATATACAGATAACATTATATATTGTACAATATCACTTTATTTTTGTTTAATTATTAAAATTATTGATTTAAAAATTTATGGTATTTTTAATACATATATTCTGCTTCAAGAATTCTTCCTTATTCTTCAGATGAAACGATCTGAGGCAATGGCTTTTACTTCTCGCCAAAGCATATTTATTCCATGATTTTTCTTAGACGACCAAATCAATGTCTTCTTTTCATTTTAGAAGTCTACTTGGCGGTGGTTTGGTCTGGCTTTTACAAGGCATGAGATTGGTACCAAAATTCGCAGGACTATTCTACACGTTCCCTGAAAATTTTATCAAAATCGGTTGAGCGGTTTAGGAGTTCATAGTGAACATAGGCACATACATACATACATACATATATGTGATGATCCACATCCTCTTTTTTATATATGTAAATCTATTTTGTTATCTACGAGCCGATTAGTTTCACACTCGTGAAATGGTCTCGCTTATTCAAGCCCAATTGCACTCACGATGCATACAATTTGCATGGAGGGGTAATTTCCTGGCGCTTAGCCTGCTCAACGGTTTCGAGGATAGGTACTGTGAGTTCACTGTATGCACATTAGTGGTCCGAATTATAAGCGTCGTAATCGTACCGATAATTCGAACCGGCTAAAAGCACTGTTAGCAATGTAAGCACCGTGAGAATAATTGGGACAGCGGCCTTAGTCCCATTCACAACGCGCCACGGATAATCGCACAAATTTCCTAAAATCGCGGCTATTCGATAAATAAAAAATTCACAAATCACTTGACGGAAAAAAATTCACGCATTCGATAATTATGAGCTGCTTTCTTGTCCGGGAAAAAGGAGATTTCTAAGACATCTTTCGCGGCAATACAATTTATTAGATGGTCAAATACAATTAACATCTTCCTACCTCATCGTTTTAAATTATTATAAAATAAGAATTAGATCGTACTCCTTCTCGCCTTTGTCGAGCACAATTTTTTCATCGGTTGCGTCTTCATCGTCCGAACTATGTATCATCAGAACTTTCAGTAGAAAGTGATTGTCGGGTTCACCCCCAAGCACTTGCTTAAGTTCTTTTACTGGGCACAACTCACATGGACACGGCGTTTTTATCTGTCTGCGTGTGTATATGAGAGCTTCCCATACGATTTTCAGTTGTGTATCAAATGTGTATGCGTGAAAGTCCAATGAATTTGTCAAGTCAGTCACAGTTTGAGAATCGCATTATGCTAAAATTAAGCTAAGCCAAACATTTCCGCCAGAGGCAGTGCGTTAGCAAAAGTACCGCGGCCGGCTTCTGTAAAACGAACGCGTTGAAAGTTCTCCGATCGTTTTTGTGTGTTTAAGGTTTGACCGAGAGCGTGGAGGTTGATATGGAAGGCGCTCCGCCCCCACCACATCAGAGCCCGCCGCCGCCTAATCATCAGAGTAATAACGAAAGCGAAGAAAAGTACCGCGGCCGGCTTCTGTCAAACGAACGCGTTGAAAGTTCTCCGCTCGTTTTTGTGTGTTTAAGGTTTGACCGAAAGCATGGAGGTTGTTATGGAAGGCGCTCCGCCACCATCACATCAAGGCCCGCCGCCGCCTAAGGACCTCCACGTGGTGGTGGACCGCCAATGCAAGTTTTGGCAACCTGCCGTTCATTCACAACGTAAGTTTAAAGGGTTCGCTTAAATTATTTCAATACTAATTCACTTTCTTCCCTTCCCCAAAATAAAGCGTACGGTGGATATGTGTTGGAATAAATACAACCCTGAAATGACGAACATGGTGTTAACCCACCCGACACTTGATTGTCACCGCAATCTGCGCTTGTCATGTTCCGGTCTCTTCAGTGTCAAGCCTTTAACGATACGCACGCTTTTTACTGCGGTTCGCGATATAACCTTGTAATCACTATCGGCATCAACAGGTTATGGGCCCAGAAGTGGTATAATTTGGTTTATAATTAATATTCGAGTAATATAAATCAAATATCCGATAGTGTTCCAAAGAATTAACATTTTAGTGTTGTGCACGTGATTACACAAAATGTCGAAATTATCAGAACAGAACAACATTTAAAAGCTGAAGGGCAGTGAGAATTATCATACGTGGAGCTTCGCTATGATGAACGTTCTCGAATTTCATGGAATGGATGGATGCGTTAGCGACCCTGTGAAGGAAACCGAACCTGAAAAATTGAAAAGGGCTAAAGCTGGAATAGCCTTGGCGATTGATGAATCACTTTTCGTACATATACAAAATGATGATTCCGCGAGTAAGATGTGGAAAACACTCAAGGCATTGTTCGACGACCATGGTTTGACGCGCAAAATTACTTTACTGCGAAAGTTAATAACAGTCGGATTGGATGAGTGCTCGTCAATGGACGAATACATCGGTAGCATAATAACCACTTCAAACAAACTGATGGGAATCGGATTTCAAATCACAGACGAGTGGATTGGCGCTATAATGTTAGCGGGTCTGAGCGACGATTTTAAACCTTTAATCATGGGTATGGAGAGCAGCGGATCCGCAATTACAGGGAATAATAATAACATGAAGCTGCTTGACGTAGATTTCGGAAAACATTCCGAAAGTGCATTTCGCGCAACAAAGAAATCGGGTACAACTCCCAAGGTCGGCAAAAAAAACTTTAAGTGCTTCACATGCAACAAAAGAGGACATAAAAGTGTGGATTGCCGACAGTCGAAGCAAGATGCAAAATTAGTGAACGCTTTCAGTGCAGTGACATCCGCGAGTGACAGCGAAATCAAAAGTCACTGCTGGTTTATTGATAGTGACGCATCGTGTCATATGACGCCACACAAAGCTATCCTTAGAGATTTTAAATCAAACTCAGTGACTAAAATTCTGACTGCTAACGATCATAAATTAAAAGTTCTCGGTTCGGGCATAACAAACATTAACGTAAATAAATAACTTTCTTTATCACTTACGATAACTTAAATACTATTTTAATGCTAACTTAAGTAATTACTATTTGGGCCAGTCGTTCAACTCATAAATAAATGCTTATGATCAATCGGCATTTTCTGGCGACCCACAAATAGTTCAATTCGTATTAATGCAATACACTCATTTGTGGGTCAAATCATTGCACAATTCTCACGGTGCAATGTGCGCAAAACAAACAGCAATCCGACCATTCCGGGTACCTTGGACCGTAGCACATTCTACGGCATAACACTACAAAGCAAAGCGGACGGAATCCCCGTCTTGCTTTACTTGCAATTTGAGTATCATGACGTCAAAATTACTAAGGGCCAGGTAGAGTATCGGATTACCCGGCATGATCGACTCGCTACTTTGTTTATGTCGCGAAAAAATGCCGATTGAGTCATGACCGAACGACTGGCATGACTTATTATTAGTTGTGAGGCACAACATCCCTCCCTCTCCGGGAAAAAATGACCCCGTGTTACAAGTTTATACTTAAAATTAGTTGCGTTAATTGAATGAAAAGAAATATAACCCAAGTTTTGAAAAATGAAAATTTTAATACTTAAATTTAAACGAGTGCGAACGTAATGTTATCCGTATGAGGGGACTGTGGTGCAGGTCTCTTGATGTAGGGCTGGGACTTTTGATGCTGCGTCCTTCGTGATGACCGCATGGTGAATTCGGGCGTAGGAGTCTCTTCACGTGTAGTTCTTCTTGGTTGGATTGAAACCGATGATACCGTTAGGCGTCTGGACTTCTTTCGTGCCTTGATGATCCATAAACAAATCAGACCGACTATTATCGATAGTACGAGAAATGAACTTAGAGATACCATGGAGTAGCGATGAAATAGTAGTTCTTCGCCTTGCTGGACGATTTTTCTTGCGTCGTCAGCTCGATTAAGGTCCACTTGTAGTGCATCTAAAGATTTTCTACCTTCGGTCAAGTAGGCTGCTATATCTTCATGATTACCAACTTTAATTGGTAGTGGTTTTCTGGGACTTGTGGTTGGTTCATGTGAATTTGCCATAGCGAAACTGGACCTCAAAGAGTCGGTGAGGTTTGCAAATTCTATCCACGGCTGATTGTATTCCGTGGCGGTGTGGAACGATCTTTCGTACGGCTGTGTTATCTTAAATATTCCAAAACCAGTCAAATTTACAGCGTAATGGGCTCCATTGCATGTGGTTGACAAAATGATAGAGTTTTCAAGTTTGTATAGCCATTGGTTGCTGGCTATCATTTTGATAAAGACCCCCTCAGTTGCTGGCACTGCCACGTGTTTGCAATTGGCCTCTGCGGAGCGCGAATGTTGAAGTAGTTCGACCAGGCATTCAGGACTTCCGCTTGTCAGGATCGGTCTGTTGTTGTGGCATATGGCTTGTGTTGACGTCTTGTTAAAAGCCACTTGCGTACATCGTGAATAATCTTGCTGTGATAGCGTGATGAATGTGTTCTGGGTCTCTGCCTCTGCGATGTAGGGGTACTGTGTTTGGAGTAACAGATCCCATTTTTCATTGAGTTTTATCGGAAGGTAATGCACTCTCTGGACGGCGAATAGAATTGCTTCTGGTAGCGGAATTACTATCTTAATCACCAGCGTTTGATCATCCTGGAACACTGTTGTTTTCGCTGCTTGATGTAAGGCGAATTAGTCTTGGAAAAACGGCTTCGTTTTCGCGGTTACTAGGAGGAGTCTTAGAGTCTTTGTAACATCGGTGACATCTAGTATGAACGGATGTAACTTGTTTTTGTACAAATCGTTCAGAATTGATAATTCTGTGGATTGTCTGCCTTGAACTTCTAATAGGTTGAAGTTTATTATAGCAAGTAGCTCGTATATATTAGTTTTGAGCTTGAGCTCTGCCAGTTCGCTGTTTGTTCTTGATGTAAAATTGTCGTGCTCTGCTCCTAACACGCGAAGATTCTCCGAGATGAGACTTATATCGGATGTTAACGTTGTTACCGGTTTGCTCAATCTGTCAAAATTCGAACTCATTACAGTTATCTGGTGTTTTAGTAATTCAAACGTTTGCGAGTCTTGTTTTCCTAATATGTTCAGTTGGTTATAAATTTTATGAGCATCCTCGCTATCCATACTTCCAAAGGCCCATTTGGCGAAATGGCCTATGAATTCTATAGCTCTCCTGGATCTTCTATGGCTGAGTGCGTGGCGCATATGATCGCCGTTCCGTCGCAAGGTTTCGATTATCGTCGTAGTTTCCTTTACCATTTGTTGGCAGGTCCTCTGGAAATTTCGCTTGGTATCGTTTTCTCTCACTAAGTTGCATAACTGGTCGATTTGACGGTCATATCGATCGGCGATGTCCAAAACGGTCGGATAGTCCCTGGGTGTGAATTTCGTGTAAATGGTCCACACGTCTTTGAAGAATACCGCGTCTCTGGTTTTTTCGAAAATTGCAGGCGTGTCTTTTAGTTGAATGTTTTGGTACGGTTGTCTGTCTTCCGAGAATACAGATAACAAGACGTGTGTTAACAAAAAGGTGTTAATTTTATAAATTACTTTAGCCATGTTTGATATAAAACTTGAAAATATTTCTTGAAAAAGAACAATATGTTTAATTAATGTTTACGTTAGGATTTTTTTTTTTTCTTAGAAATATTTATATTTTACCTTATATGCTTTTTTATTCTTTATGGTGAGAAAAATAAATTTTAATTTACGCTGAGAATTTTCGTTCTTTACTTTAGTATTTATTCCTATTAATTTATTACAATTATTCCCAATTATAAATTATTATTAATTAAAGTATGTATTTAAAAAAAAAAAAAAAAATATCGTAAAAATGTTATATAAGTCTATTGGGAATTACTTTAGGTATTTTTAATAGTTCTTCCTTTGTTTTGTTGTTTTTTTTTTATATTATATTATTATTTATTTATATTTTTTTATATTATTATATATCTAAATATTACGACGCGTAGAGTTTTTTTGTCCTCCTTCGGTCAAAGATAGTCACTCGGGTTCCGAAAAGAGAAAAAAGAAAAAAAAATTTGATTGGTTCCCTAATCGCGAAATATCTTGATACGGTTGTTGTGTATCTTTCGAGTTTTTTGACCCATCCTAATGGTTGTAGTGACATCACTATTATCACTGCTACAACCTCGTAAGGTCCGATCCATATAGGAGAAAACTTATTTTTTCGGGTTGCATTTTTAAGCAGAACCATCTGACCTACATGAATTTCTAACGGATAGATTTTTTGATCATAAAAACGCTTAGATGTTTTTTTCGCATGGTCCAGGTTCTTCCTAGCCAATTCGTGCGCCTTCTGGATTTGAAATTTCAATTGGTTGGGATATTCTTCGAAATTGTACACAGGTTGTGGCGTTCTTTTCAGGTTAGTCGGCATGTCAAATTCGAACCCGTACAGACAAGATAAAGGTGATAGTTTAGTCGAAGTGTGCGGAGTGTTATTGTGCACGTGCATCGCTTGGTGCAACCATTGGTCCCAATTTTTTCATCATTCCAAACAAAACTTCTGAGGTATGCAGCTAATGGCCTGTGACTTCTCTCTAAGGAGCCATTTGCTTGAGGGTGGTAAGCTGTTATGTGTAATTTTTTGATAGCAAGCAGCTTACAGGTTTCTGAAAATAGTTTTGAGGTGAAGTTAGTGCCGTTGTCGGTTATCAAAACTTTAGGGATCCGATGGCGAGTGATTATCTCATCGTAGAACGATTTCGCGACGGTCACTGCCTCGGCATCGGGCATGGGGACGCAAGCCATGTATTTGGTGAGGTCATTTTGAAAAGTCAGGATATATCGGTTGCCAGAGTATGTCAATGGTAGGGGTCCAACCATGTCCATATAGACTTTGTCGAAAGGAAGACTAGGGGTATCTGTCAGTACCATTGGCATTTTCGTTAAACGGGAAGTTTTATTCATTTGGCACTTGGGACAAGCTTCTACGAAACGTTGAATATCCTTCTGCATACCTCTCCACCGGAATTGTCTCCTAATTCGCCAATAGGTCTTCTTCATACCTTGATGACCTCCTAGGGCAGAATTATGGAAGTCGTTTAGCACCGTTTGGATTTCTTTCGCGGTAGTTAGAGTTTCAAAACGTTTAGTTTTCTCGTGTTCAATGTTGAGGACTGGTTGATCGGGTATGTCTGCGGCCAGAGAATGGTTGGATATATCCTGAACATCTGATAAATCTGTTATAGCAGGGGTTTTCTGTTCTGTGGTTTTACTCCTTGTCTGTACGGCAGAAATGCTTTCCAACGCTTGTGGAATACGGCTTAACGCGTCCGCATTCACTTTATATTTTCCGGGTTTGTATTCTATGGTGTAATCGTATTCTGATAATTTGTGGTGGAACCTCATTAGTCGAGATGTGGGGTCCTTTACATTGAATACTCCCTTGAGCGGTCTGTGGTCAGAGTACACGGTGAATGGTCGACCCAGGAGGTATGAGCGGAAACTGTTGGTGGCCCATACTATGGCCAACAATTCTTTCTCGATCGTGGAGTAGTTCTTTTCCGCCGAATTTAGGGTGCGGCTAGCGTAAGCGATAGGGCGGTCTTCGCCTACCCTACCTTGAGATAGCACTGCTCCCAGAGCTTCGTTGCTTGCGTCAGTCGTGAGTATAAAAGGGAGTTCGAAATCCAGGTATATCAAAATGGGGGGTGTGGTAATAGCTCGTTTCAAAAATTCAAAAGATTCTTGGCACTCTGTGGTCCAGTTAAAGGGCGACCCTTTTTTTAGCAGTTTATTTATGGGCGCCGCTATGGATGCCAGATTGGGTATGAACTTACGATAGTAATTCACAAAACCCAAAAACCATTGAATCTGCTTAACATTAGTAGGGACGGGGTACTCCTCCACGCAACTTGTTTTGTTGGGATCCGGCAAAGCACCCTCGCTTGAACATTTGTGCCCCAAATATATTACTTCGCGACATAGGAAATTACACTTCTCCGTATTGAGCTTAAGATTGTGGGCCCTCAACTGAGAGAAAACGCGAGTCAATTTGTCGTTGTGTTCTGAAAGGTTCTTTGCGTATACAACGATGTCATCAAGGTACACAAAGCAATCTAAACCGTGCAGGCCGGTCAAAATGTGATTCATGATCCTTTGGAACGTAGCTGGCGCTCCCGTTAGTCCAAATGGCATCCGATTGAATTCAAAATGGCCCAACCCTGTACTAAACGCGGTTTTCTCCTTGTCTTCCGGTTTTATTAGGACTTGGTGATAGCCACTAGCCAAATCCAGGGTAGTGAAATAACGACAGTGTCCTAGCTGGTCCAGGATTTCCTGAATTCTGGGCAGTGGGAAAGCATCCTTTATCGTAGCTTCATTCAGTTTGCGGAAATCCACAACTACGCGCCATTTTTTCTGACCATCAGTACCTGCCTTCTTCGGAACTACCAATAATGGTGAGTTCCAGGGTGATTTGCTAGCGGTAATTATCCCGTCGTCTAACATTTTTGAGACCTGTTTGTTAACTTCCTCCCTGTGAATCTGCGGTAACCTGTACTGCCTTTGGTTAATCGCTGGCTGATCGATTTTTGTAGGTATCGCGTGTGATAGCACGGATGTGTGTGTCAACGGCTCTCCCTCTAGATGAAAAATGTCGTTGAATTGTACGCATATGTTTTCAAGTGCGTTTTTCTCTTCGCTGTTTAGGTTGTTACCTGTTTTCAGCGCTTTCAGCAATGCATCAACTCGTTCAGTGGCTTTGCCTGAAGCGATGTGGTTAATTTTACCCTCTGTTTGCTGATTATTCTATATTTGTTGAGATTAGAACAGGTGGGGACGAAATCATCTTTTAAAACGTATTCATTGGCGGTGGAATTTAGTATTGGCACCTTAATCATGTTTTGCTTTACTTTTACTTAAGTGTTTCCTATGTAAACGCCTTCGTCTATTTCCTGGGACTCGACCAGAACCTCTCCTTCTGTGACTGGAACCCTTAAACGTATCACCCTCTGGGAACGGGCCTGAATAACCAGTGTCTTGTTCTAATTATTCTGGCAGGTCAGTCTTTTTAAAAGGAACTGAGAAGTACGTTCGCGCTTATCGTCACTAAGGGTTAATGTTTTGGCAGTGGTGTCGATTATGGACCGATTCCATAATATGTCGCGACCTATTATCCCATCACCTGGAATATCGTTTACATCGTCAACCAAATGCCACTTTGCTTTGAAGTCTAGTTCAGGGTGTACCCTGATTTCAACTGTACCCAAAGTTTTACTCAACCCGCCAAATGCTCCGCCTAATTGTTTTATCTCTTGTTTCTTAATGTGCTTAAGTTTCTTCATTGACGGTTTTTTTAGAAGACTAGTATCTGCCCCGGTGTCTACTAGGACTATGATTCTACCTAGTTTTGCCAGGGAGCATGGGGATTCCATAAAGACATCGTCGTTGGTAAATTTTTTGAGGAGGTGTAAGTTAGACCCTCCGTGGTTATAAAAGCACTTATATTTTAACCTGCTAAATGATTTGACAATATGCTTTATTGGGTTCTGCGTGAACTCGCATAGTTGGTTTCCTATTCCTAAAATCTTATTGTATAAAAATAGCCCGAGAGACTGTGCTCGGATGAATAAAATATGGAGAACATATGAAATTCCGAGTAAGGCGTCGACTAAATGGGGAATATAGTTGCGGTTGTTTGTTTTCCTTACCTGTCTGGATCCAGGTTCCAAACTTTCGTTAATTTTCCGCATCGCACGAGTTCCCTTTTTTTTCGCGCTCGGAGCTTTTTTCTATAGCTAAAAACAACGGGTTTTTTATTGGAGTTGTCTATTCTATGCCCAATATCAAGTTCGCTTGACAATGAACTTTTGTCGATATCAGATGTGCACTCTATACGTTCAGTGCGACCAATATTGGGTGGTGCGACAGATTTTCCTTCAGTGATAGAGTCTACTGTGGAGGTGTCTTTGACTTTTACGATTTTGGCTGGGGTACAGCTGGGGTGTTCGCGCTGGCCCCCTGACCGTTTCCCGAGTGTTTTTCCAAATATTTCTGCTTGCTAAAGCAGTTTTCCTCGGTGTGTCCAAATCTTTGACACCAGTCGCACCTGGTTCTCGCCTTCTCTGGCCGTGTGTTAGTCGTGAACACTTGAGCTCGAGGACACGAGTTCTTGTTGCGCCCGTAAACCTCACAGGTATCACAGAAAGGGGTATTTTTACGTTGTCTACATTCGGCGTACGTGTGGTTTTGTTTACCACAGAAACCGCATGATACTTTTACTTTCTGCTGGAGGTTTGAAGTAAGGGGTTGCTCTGGTAAGGTAGCAGTAAGATTGGGGTAAGGCTGAACAACACCGCCTGCTTGAAATGCGCCTGTGTTCGAGAAATGCATTGCAGGCTGTGAATGACTTTGTACCTGTGGCTGCAAATGCATTGGCATGTGAGAGGTTGGTTGGAACTGCAAAGACGCTTGTGGGGGTGGTATTTGATAAGTTAATTGGTTAAATGTTGGTATGGGTGGTTGCCAACTATTCGGATGATAGACGGATGGGCCAGAGAATGGATTCGTGTATTGTGGAGATAACATCAGAGATGTTCTCAGAGCAACATCTACTACTTTGTCTAACGATTTTTCGGTTACCGTCAACATGAATTGCCTAAGTGCGGGGTCGATTAGACCCATTTTGAATGCATTTAAAGCACCTTTCTGCACTTCCTTGACGAGAGCAACCGAATCCTCCGCGTTATATTGCCCAGATATTATCTCTTGCGCTACCGTCATCAGATGGCAAAGTCGACGTGAAAAACCCTTTTTATCCTCTGTGGGAACTTGATGTGCCGCTTTAATCTCCAATGTTCTTGCTATTAGATATGTGTCCTTTATGAGCACCTTAAATTCATTCAGTGTTTTTATTGTTTTCCCCCGTACTAAATCAAAAGCGTCACCTACTAGCCGTGTGGACAGGAGCGATACGAATATGTCTTCATTCTTTCCATCCAGACACTTAAACGCCAGATCGCATGCATTGATGAATTCATGGACCTTTCCCGATAGTTCCGCTGTTCGGACACCATTGAAAACAGGTACTAGCCACGAAACGGTTTTCGCTATCGCTTCGTATGAGGCCATTTCTTTTTCCGCACTATTCCGGGCGTTGGTAACCAGATGGGTTGTAAGTTTATTGTCGTTAGTGCCGCTGGACTGAGCTTCTAGGCCGCTCAACTTTCCCTTTAACAAGTCTAAAGAAAGCTCTTTTTCTGTCAGCTGATCACGGAGGTTGGCAATCTTATTGATTAAACGTTTTTGCGTGGTTTCTCCTTCGCTGCTTAGCTCCTGCAAATTCTCCTCGTAAGCCTCAAGCGAATCCCTTTGCTCTAAGTTGACTTCCAGTAGCGTCTGTTTCCTGGTCAGCGCGTGTTCCAGTTGTTTCGTCAGGTCCTCTATCTTCTGATCTGACACTCTGTCTGACTCTCCTGCCTGTTGTTGTTGTAACTTATATCTCTGAATGTCCTTTTCGTTGATTCGGCTTTTTTCTTTTAGCTCTTGTATCTCCGTATCAAGTGTTCGGTGTGATTGCTCGAGTACAGTTAGGAGTTTGCTAAGGATCGCGTCAGTAGTTTCGAGTCTGGTTAACTGTCCCCATTCGGAAGAAATCTGGGTATAGAGCAGTTCATATAATTCCCTGCCAGCGTGTTTCTTAAGCTCCGCAAGAAGTGAATTGTTGAAACTTTTGGTTTCTTCTTCCTGCTCCTTTTTTTCCTTCTTTAACTGACTTATTTTTCCTTTTAATAATGGCACACTTTCCATAAAATATTTAGCTTGTTTAGATAGAAATGAAAAAGAAGTTGTTTGTTTGTTTTTTTTTTTTTTTAAGAAAATTTTTTTTATTGACTAACTGCAATTTGACAATTTTTTGTTGTTGGCTTCTCGCTTGTCTTGGGATTTGTTGGGTTTGACGTTCGCAGGTTTTCGTCCGCAGGGCAGTTGGTCTAGCTTGGAAATCAGCTTCCTTTTTAGATTTAAATCCGTTGTGATAGCAATTATCCGATAAAGCTCGGCCTTTTCCTTCCTGAGTTTCACTTTCCAACCTCCTCTCGATTTTTTTCTTTGGATCGGCTTTTCTGTTACTGGTGCTAACTTATTCTTTTGTCGACTCCTATATTCTTCAATTGAAAGTGGTTTAGGACCGTAACCCGGATTCCGTCTTAGTTCTTCGGTTAACGCGCTATTCATTGCTAGAGAAGCAACAAATTTAAGTCAATTTCCGTTGGATTTTGATAAGTAAAGTGATAACAAAAAAAAACAAGGAAAACTTTGAGACTTCTGAATTCTGGCCAAGTAAGGTTTGTACTCGGAAAAATGAATGAAAAATTTGTTTTTAGACGATTTAGGCCAAGTATAAGTTTGTACTTGGAAGAAAAATAAAAGAATTCGAACTCCGACCAAGTATATGATTAACATATACCAGGAGGAATCCTACCGGCTGCGCCAAATGAAGTGGTCAACGCATGCTCGTGGTCTTATCCTACGAGCAGCGCCTGTTTGATGAATTCAAAGATATCGATTATTTTACTCATGGCACCTAGGTGCCAATGTAAAAGAGTGCCTGGCTAGTCTATGGCGCCTAAGGACTCCAACGTGAAGCGACTAGCCAGGTTTGTGGTTTAAGTTTCTGAAAGAAAAAATAATAATAATAACGGTCTGGCCTTCTCACCTGACACGAAAATAAAAAAGACTTAAGGTTTAAGTTTTTTAAAAAAGATACTCTCGGGTTTATTTCTGGTTTGGTTTTTAAAAGAATACTGCACTTTCTATATATATTACGATAACTTAAATACTATTTTAATGCTAACTTAAGTAATTACTATTTGGGCCAGTCGTTCAACTCATAAATAAATGCTTATGATCAATCGGCATTTTCTGGAGACCCACATATAGTTCAAATCGTATTAATGCAATACACTCATTTGTGGGTCAAAACATTGCACAATTCTCACGGTGCAATGTGCGCAAAACAAACAGCAATCCGACCATTCCGGGTACCTTGGACCGTAGCACATTCTACGGCATAACACTACAAAGCAAAGCGGACGGAATCCCCGTCTTGCTTTACTTGCAATTTGAGTATCATGACGTCAAAATTACTACGGGCCAGGTAGAGTATCGGATTACCCGGCATGATCGACTCGCTACTTTGTTTATGTCGCGAAAAAATGCCGATTGACTCATGACCGAACGACTGGCATGACTTATTATTAGCTGTGAGGCACAACAATGGCAAGCCAATGATGAGCTGATGAACTGGCATCGAAAGCTTGGCCATTTAAGCTACGCAGATATGCTTATGCTTAAGTCACATACAAATTAGAATCAGGCAGCACGGCGCAGCCTTACGCACTCAGTAAAACATCAAGTCATCATCATCATTCACTCTCTGCGTCAGATTGAGTTTTAAATAAATTTCAAATTTTCCAAAAAGCGTTCGTATTCGTGCATACGACGCAGCGAACAACTAAAAAAGCTTTTTAAGCTAATTTTAATTCACTCCGGTTAGATCAAGTAGCCATTCGATGTTGTAAAGATAAAAAAGTCACTTCTCGATTTTGAGGTTAACTATGGGCAACGAAAAAGTTCAAAGTTGGCGAACTTTTTTTGATGGCTGCGTTAAGCTGCTTCCGTTGTGCCTACCACAATAGAAGTACACTGTGCTCAACTTTTTGACACCTAGGCTGCGCCGGCTTGCGTTGCCGTTGTGACTTAAGGGTTAAACTAAAGGGCGAAGCAATTGGAATTTCATTTAATGGAGATAAAAATATTATAGCTAAATGCATCGTTTGTTTAATAGGTAAACAGTCTCGTGAGCCATTCAAACGGCATGAGACGAGATCAAAACGAGGAGTGTACTTGAACTGATCCATACAGACGATTGCGGTCCAATGGAAAACGCATCAATTGGTGGAGCCAGATATTTTGCCACCTTCATCGACGATTTTTCCCGAAAAGTATTTGTATATTTTATGAAGCGAAAAAATGAATTGCCTCAGATATTCAAATCATTTAAGAATATGGTAGAAACACAAACTGAAAGAAAAATAAAAACAATAAGATCGGATAACGGAACCGAATACTGTGGAAATGAATTTACTTCGATATGCGAGAAGACTGGTATAATACACCAAACATCGTGCACTTATACACCACAGCAGAACGGTGTAGCAGAACGCATGAATCGAACTTTAGTAGAACGTGCAAAATGTATGTTGTTTGATGCGGATTTAGACAAGCCGTATTGGGCCGAAGCAGTGAACATGGCAGCTCACGTAGTCAACCGTTCGGTCAATCGAACAATTGGAAAAACGACCCCCGAAGGAGTTTGGACAGAATCTAAAATTGACTTAAAGGAGCTGCAGATTTTTGGTTCTCCTGTTATGGTACACGTACCAAAACAAAAACGCAAAAAGTGGGATGCGAAATCAAAGCCAATGTTGTTCGTTGGATTCAGCGATACCCAAAAGGGTTTGAGATGCATTGATACAACAACTAAAAAAGTAATAGTCAGTCGTGACGTTACCTTTTTGGACCCGAGAGCAGCTAAAGTAAACGATTATGTTTCAATTGACCTGGAAGAGAATATCGGTCCAGTTGGGGCAATTGATTTTGAAGAAGTACAAAATGAAACGACAAACGCAGAAAATCAAGATCAAAGTAGCATCTCCGAGATCGAATATCATGATGCTGATAATGAAGATGATGATTACGAACCGGATATCAACATAACGATTCCAGCCTAACCAGTACGGAGTTCCGAACGCCAACGAAAGAGAATAGAACAAAGCAAATTTGTTACGTATTCGGCAATGGATATTTTAAATGATCAGATTACAGTTGTAGATGCCTTGAATCGGAATGATAGCAACGAATGGAAAGGGGCAATGAATGAAGAGTTAAAGTCATTGAAAACCAGTAATACCTGGACAATGATGGAATTACCACCCGGAAAAAAACCACTCAGAACGAAATGGGTATTTAAAATTATATATGATGATGATGGAAGAGTTGTTCGTCACAAAGCAAGATTGGTAGCAAAGGGATGTTCCCAGAAGCACGGTATTGATTTCAATGAGACATACTCACCGGTAGTTCGATACACTTCTATTGGCTTCCTCATTGCATAAGCAGCAAAATGGAAATTGAAAATAGATCAAATGGATGCTGTCACGGCATTCCTACAAGGAGATCTGCAGGAAGAAATCTATATTGAACAGCCAGAAGGTTTCAACGATGGAACGAAACGCGTGTGTCGTCTAAACAAGGCCATGTATGGATTAAAACAAAGTGGCAGACAATGGAACAAAAAACTCGATGCTGTACTGCAGTCATTTGGTTTGATAAAATCAAAGCTCGACCCTTGTGTATATTTTACGGCGGATGCAAGTCTAATCATCGCAATTTACGTGGATGACTTCTTAATTTTTTGGCGGAATGAAACTGTACGCGACAACTGAAAGTTAGAGCTCAGCAAAGCATTCCACATGAAGGATATGGGATCAGCAAAGCAGTGCGTTGGTCTGAACATTACGTTTACCGATGATGGTATCGCAATCGATCAATCCTCATATACAGAAAAAATCTTGGCTCGTTTCGGTATGGAAGACTGCAAACCGCAGTCAACACCCTGCGACCCAAATCAAAAGTTATCAAAAAATATGATTGGTAACAAGGAAGGTATGGATAAAACTCCATATCAGGAAGCGGTAGGAAGCTTGTTGTACCTGGCACAAGGCTCAAGACCTGACATCGCGTTTGCAGTGAACGACGTCAGCCGATTCAACACGGAACTCGGCGAAGCACACTGGACAGCTGTTAAAAGGATATTTAGGTATTTAAAATCAACAATTAATTACAAAATATTGTATCGTTATTCAGATGGCGAAACCTTACATGGGTTCAGTGATGCTGACTGGGCCTCAGATGTTGATAAGCGACGTTCCTGTACAGGCTATGTATTTAAGTTAGCAGGAGGTGCCATTTCATGGGGCAGCAGGAGACAACCAACAGTGGCCTTATCAAGCACGGAAGCCGAGTATATGGCTTTGGCAGCAACTACGCAAGAAGCTGTTTGGTTAAATCAGTTCTACAAGCAATTCAATAACGAAATAATAAGAATTCCCATATGCTGTGACAACCAAAACGCTATTTCATTAGCTATAGAAGACAGCTTCAGAGCAAGGACGAAGCACATTGATGTTGGACATCACTACATACGCAGTAAAGTCAGCGACAAGTCAACTACAATCAGATTCGTCCCGACAACAGAAAACACTGCGGACTGTTTAACGAAAGCAGTACCAGCTGAAAAGCATAAATTTTGTGTCAAAGGCATGGGTCTTGAACATTGAATTAAATTAAATTAATACTTACTAGTTGATCATGAATTAAGTAATTTTATTGGATACTTAAATTCTTAGTTTTTATATTTAAATGATCACTTTCAATATTTTTGTACGTTTTTATTTTGAATCTCAAAAATAATTGACTTGATATTTTGTCTTATTATTCAATTTTCATTAATACTGAATTGTGTTCATTTATGTTTCTTTTGAATTTTTATAATTGTTGTTAAGAAAATATTCAAAAAGTTGGGGTGTTGAAATAAATACAACCCTGAAATGACGGACATGGTGTAAACCCACCCGACACTTGATTGTCACCGCAATCTGCGCTTGTCATGTTCCGGTCTCTTCAGTGTCAAGCCTTTAACGGTACTAACGCTTTTTACTGCGGTTCGCGATATAACCTTGTAATCACTATCGGCATCAACAATATGTTTCAGCTCCATCACAACCTCCACCGCCCGCTGAGTCTTCAACGCCGGCCATCATCACGAGTACGGAACCGTCGACTGCAACAACGACAACATCAACACAATCGACAACGCCACCGGTTCGAGGACTATCACGCGGACATGGTGGACCTCCAACAGCCTGGGTGTTGATGGATTGAAGAAAAAAGGAGATGAAGTAGTTGCGGCTATGGCTATGAACGAGGTTTGCATTAATTGTAATAAACTACATTTTCGAGATTTAGAAAAAAAATCGGTTTTTCCTTAAGGAACAACCACGGGAGCTAATGCTCACACAAGTCCCAGTACCAAGCACTGAAGGAATTTACTATCATTTTTGGAAAATTTACAAAGCAACTGATGGTGTTCAAATTATACCGTGTGTTAATTTTGCCGAATTTCCGGTTTACGCTGAAATCTATGATATTCATACAAATTTCGTGTATGTAAGAAGTAGATGGGAAATTTTGATCATTTGTTTCCCATTCTTATTTTAAATTTTTTCCAGTTGATTGTTACCATAAATAAATACGGGCTGTTTAGACACAAGACTGCTTCGTTATTTGTTACTTCTTATGACTTTAATATTGGAATCGCCAATACGTCGTGATGGCAAACTCATTCCGTACGAAGAAGTTGTTGCCGCATGAGAAAAGGACACCATATCGACAGGCCCAAGTCTGCTCAACTAGCTTCGGCAACAGTCGTCGGGCAATTAATTGCTGAAACAAAATTTCATGTACGAGCTCCTTATTTTATATTAAAATTTCAAATATAAACGACAAATTTCATACAAACATAAACATTTTCATTTAATATTAGATAATTAAAAACTAAAGAAACATAATAAAAATACAACATCCAAATATTATTATTAAAAAACAATTATGTTTAGGGCAATATCTCACTGGGATGCCAGGCTACGACATCCCGGTGAGATATTGTCCTAAACATCATTTTTTTTTTTCAATCAGTTTCTCGGCTCCCTTCGATTGCGACTGCGACCTCTGGCAATATCTCGCCTTGAGAATTGCCATAAGGCAGCCATAAACCGATTCCGTTGTTGATAAAGACGGTTTCTGTATCGAATTCGACCTGTAAATATAGAAGATATATAGACATACAAGGGTTTTAAACTCATCCTGGTTTCTTACCTTGAACTCGGCCTCCACTTCTACCTCGTTGCTGTTGCTGTTGCTGCTCCTGTTGCTGTTGTGGTTGCTGCTGATGAGCCTCCACCACATCATCGATTTCACCACTTCTACTTGGTTCCTGTTGCTCTTGCTGTTGCTGTTGAGCATTTAATAATTCCCAAATTGGTTTTAGAGCCACTTCCATGGCTCTGGTTTTAGAGCCACTTCCATGGCTCTGTTGACGGCCATTTGGATTCCTTCTTGAAGGTCTCCACGATCGAGATCCATTTCGCTATCGTCTACATTAATTCTCTGTAAATAAAAAAGTATTTCCATATTATTAGTAATTAGTAAATGCTAATTGAAAGTTCTGATAATGAATAAATAAAAACGAATTTCGCGTGTTGATCAAACATAGCTTTTTAAAAGGGAAACCAGCTAAAGTAACCAAAGAAAAATTAAATAAAAATTATGGGGACTCTGCACCATCGATCCGACCGATTTACAAGTGGTTGTTTGAATTCAAGAGTGGTCGTACGAGCACAGAAACTATACCAAGTCCAGGACGTCCAAATGAGGTCACCACGCCAGAAATGAACGAAGAAATCCATGATATCGTGATAGAAGATTGTCGAGTGAAAGTGCGTGAGATAGCTAAGGTGGTAAACCGTAAACATCTCATCTGAATACGTTTGGAATATTTAAAAAAAAATTAGACATGAGAATGCTATCCGCAAGATGGGTGCTGCGTCTGCTTACAATCGACCAATAACAAAATCGTGGGAAACCTACAAAGCACGTTTTGCAACTGTTTCAACGTAATCCGAATGAAATTCTTTGTCGATTTGTAACTGTTGATGAGACATGGATCCACCACTGAATTCTAAAAACCAAACAATAGTAAAAACAATGGATGGAAGCCGGTTCAAGTGCACCGACGAAGCAAAAACCGTTTCAAAGGTTATGGCGACAGAGACTCTAATGGATTAATATTCATCGACTACTTGCAGAAAGGGAAAACAATTACGGGAGTATATTATGCGTTGAGTTATTGGATCGATTGAATGCTGAAATCAAGGAAAAACGTCGTCATTAGGCGAAGAAAATGTGTTTTTCATCACGGCAACGCTCCGGCTCACACTTCCTTTGTTGCAATGGCAAAACTTTTTCAGTTACGCTACGAATTGCTCCGTCACCCACCGTTTCTTTAGATTTGGTACCCTGCGATTTTTTTTTATTTCCAGACTTGAAAAAATGGCTTGCTGGAAAAAGATTCACCACGAATACGGACGGGTCCTATGAAATCAACGCCTATTTTGAAGGGTTGGAGAAATCATATTATTTGGAAGGGATCTAAAAATTGGAAAAACGCTGGACCAAGTGAATCGAGCTTAAAGGAGACTATCAGGCCTATTCAGGATCAGAGTCTCATATCAAAAAAGTCTCAATTAATTCAAAATTCATACAAAATTGAGACTCTCGACCTACTTTGTGACTTGTGACTCGGTCCTGAATAGGCCTCTATGTTGAAAAATAAAATAAAATTTTTTCCAGAAAAAATTGTGCTTTCTTGATTTTTACAGGTCATTATCAAGACACGTGTTTCTATATCGCTGCCTGAAGATTTAATACCAAACGCAACATACTGTTCTCATTTAAAATGTAAGACAGACAGGCGATTCGAAACTCCAATTTATAATTTTAAAAAGCGATAGCTGCAATTCCATAGTGTGTGTGAAATGTTCTGAGTTGTCAGCAACAGAAATCAGATGTGTTGAACTTAAAACACGACGAGTTTAAAAATTCTTATGCGCCCAATGCGAGACTGGACTGCAGCAAATACCAACAATTTTAAAATTAATTAAGGAACTGCAAGAGGAAATCGTCAAAATGAAAAATCGCCAAACCATGAATGAAACAGAAGAGCTCCTCTTGGAAGTTCATGAAAGAAGGCAGCGCGAAAATAATATTATTATTTATGGTATTGCGGAGAGTAATTCATCTACTACAGCTGATCGGATCCAGCATGACACAGCCGAGTGTCAAAAGATCGTAAACAAATGTACACCAGCTACAGAAAACGCACAGGTAAACTTTAAAGTAATACGGCTAGGAAAAATTATAAACAACACAAATAAGCCTCGTCCCATTAAACTGATTTTGTCTTCATCATACCATGCTCGTCAACTTCTAAGGAACAAAAAGAATGTTGATAGTACAATATCAATGAAAGCTGATCTCACTCCAATACAACACGAGTCTCTGAACAAGTTGCGAACCGAATTATCAGATCGAATGCAATCGGGCGAGAATAACCTAACTATCCGCTATGTTAGAGGGCTTCCGAAGATCGTTACAAAAAACTAAGCAATAACACCGCATTAATTAATTTTCCAATACTATACACCAATGTTGCATCAATTACCGCCAAATTTGATTTACTACTACTCGAAGTACAAAAAACGAAACCAGCTATAATAGCAATTACAGAGACCTGGCTGAGCGAGAAAATTACCGATTCAATAGTCAATGTTCCTGGTTATACCTTATGCAGAAAAGATCGCGAGGGTCAGCTGGGTGGTGGAGTGGCTATCTACTTTGCGAACAAAATACTAGAACACCCAATTTCATTCACGAAAATTAGCGATTACTGTTTACCACTAAAGGTGGAATCTCTCTGGTATGATATTCGCATAGGCTCATTTGAATTTATTTGTGGTTGTGTTTATAGACCTAATACCTTGCAGAAAGAAGACAATTTACTACTACACGAAGCTATTAAGACAATTTCAAACAGCATGAAGCCAATAATTTTAATCGGTGATTTTAACTATCCAGAAATTACATGGCCTATTACTAACTTCAATCCCGGTATTAGTTCAGGAAAAGAGTTTGAACAAATGTTTTTAGAAAGCAACTTCACGCAATTTGTTCAGGAGCCAACACGATTCCGTCTGGGTAATAGACCATCACTGCTTGATTTAGTTTTATCTAATGATGCAGATTTAGTGTCTGAAGTAGAATACCGCCCACCATTAGGAAAAAGCGATCACATCGTAATAATATGCACATTACAATTTCAATTAACGCAGAAAAGAACCAGTAGTTTCAAACCTCGTCTCAACTATTTTAAAGCATATTTTGAAGCTATATCAAACGCACTCGTCACTAACTTACCAGCTACTAATTATAATAAACCAATCGAGGAGCAATGGAGGCTTTTCAGGCAAATCGCCTTGGATGAAACGAAGCAGTATACCCCGATTACCAAAGAAAGGAGAATTAATAATAAACCATGGATGAGTAAGACATTAATTACCGAAATATCCACGAAAGCTAAATTATGGAAAAAATATAGGCAAACTGGATCAATAGAGGATTACAAAAGTTACATGCACCAAAATAATGTTGTTAATATCGGTAGAAGACTAGCCAGAATAGAATTCGAAGCAAATATAGTCAGAATGGGTAATAATGCGTTTTACGGTTATATACGGAAGAATGTTTCCAGCAGAATTTCCATTCCCCCAACAATTCGTGACGTTCAATCAGGAGAATTACTTACGGAGCCAAATGCTATTGCAGATAAGTTTGCACAATACTTTCAAACAACCTTTACGTTGGAACCAGATGGAAACTTACCCGAAATAACAGAGACTGAGAGAATCCAGGCATCATTAGAGACCATAGAATTTCCAGAACATATTGTATACCAACCACTTCATGGTTTGGGAGAAGGATCAGCGGCTGGGCCAGACGAGATACCAACGATTGTACTGAAGCAATGTGCGGCTGCACTAGAGTCACTGTATAAGAACTAACACAAACATCCACTATCATGAGTACGGACAATGACCGCTTTTAGTACCTTTTTAGTACTCTTGAACCCTGCGAACTCCAAAGTTCGCAGGTTTCTTAAATGGCATAGTTTTAGTGTGTATACGTGTAGCAGATGGATTTTGATTAACGTTTCACGGAATCGAGATACATATGTCTCATGAAATGTCAGCTAAATACAGCGTTTATCCACTTTAGTGGAGATAAAAATGAAAAATCGAGACAACTGCAAAAAAATTTCAAATGTACTGGTTTCAAATGAAACACACATTGTCCGTACTCAAGATAATGGATGTTTGTGTTAGTTCTTATACAGTGACTCTAGGCTGCACTAGCTCCAACCATCTCAAACCTAATGGAAACGTCTTTCTTATCAGGTATCTTACCATATGATTGGAAGGTTGCTAATATCACTCCTATATTTAAAAAGGGCGATAAGATGTTGACATCAAACTACAGACCTATATCATTAACTTCAGCGGTATGTAAAACCATGGAAAAAATTATAGTTTCGAAAATGCGGCAATTCATGAACGAACAAGACATACTTCCCAAAAACCAGCATGGTTTCACACCCGGACGATCAGTAATTTCTAACCTGCTTTGTTCACTAGACAACTGGGTTCGAAATTTTGATGAAAGGCAGCCTATTGATGTTTTTTATCTGGATTTTGAAAAGGCGTTTGATCGTGTTCCATTCAACAGACTGCTGGCGAAATTAGAACACTTAGGATTTCGAGGATCCCTCTTAAAATGGATTAAGGCATTTGTCACCGAGAGGCAATTTTCAGTGAGAATCGGAGGAACTTTTTCAACTACGCATGAAGTACTAAGTGGCGTGCCACAAGGCTCAGTGTTAGGTCCTTTGCTGTACATACTGTACACAGCTGACCTGCAGCATTGCTGCCAATCGCAGTTGACCACTTTCGCAGATGATACGAAAGTTTTCGGAAATCCGCTGGCAGCCAGTGTTGTGTTACAATCGGACTTAAACAAAATAATTGAATGGTCAAACAAATGGTGTATAAGTTTAAATTCTTCAAAGTGTTCAGTGCTCCATATTGGTGTAACAAATCCCCAAATACAGTACTTGTTAAATGGAGCTATACTCGCGTCAGTGGACAGTGTAAATGATCTTGGCGTAACTATTCGAAGTGACTTAAAATGGGAAGACCATATAGTGAACATAACGAAAAAGGCGAACTCAGTGCTATATTTGGTTAGAAAAACATTTAAGAATATTAATGCGGACTTGTTTCTAAAAATCTACAAAGCTTACTTTAGACCAATTCTGGAATTTGCGTTCCAAATATGGAATCCATATTTTAAGAAGGACATATACCTACTAGAACAAGTGCAACGACGTGCGACAAAAATCCCTCGGGAAGTAAAAAACTTAAACTACGAAGAAAGGTTGCAGTATCTTCGTCTTCCGACGCTGGAAAATAGACGTCAACGCGGCGATATTATCGAAACTTTTAAAATTTTAAACGGTCACTACAATTGTGAAGATATTACGAGGTTGTATACTAAAAACACAAATTGTCAGCTAAGAGGACATAAAGATAAAATTAAAAAGTCAATCCAAAGTTCGAGTACAATTCTCTTCGCAATTTTCTGCCCAATCGGGTAGTGGACATGTGGAACGACCTACCAAGTGAAGTAATTGGCGCATCTACTACTATCAGCTTTAAAAATCGTTTGGATAACTTCAACTCTCTCTTTAATGCAACATAGTTTTTTTTTGTTTTTTTTGTTTTTACTTTTCTTCTATTTTTTGGTCAAAACATTCTTTTGAAATTGAATTTTACATTTGAATTTTATTTAACTTTTTCTTGTTTATTTTCGTTATACATTTTTCTTCTTTTCTTTTTTCATATAATTCATATCATTATATCTAGATATATAAGTCTAAAATGTGAATTTGTATACCACATTGGATATTAGGCATATCAGCATGCTGCCTGCCTAATTATTTCATAATAATAATAATAATAATAATAATAAAATGGTATGACAAATTCGGGCTATTTATGGAATTGAAAATAAAAAAACGAAGCATTGATAATGTCGTGCAAATAACAATGTCATTTTTTTGTCTTTAAAAAATAAATTAAAATTACCTCGACAAACGGAAGACCCTTGGTCAGAGCAATTCGATTCTAATTCAATGCCCTGTTCGTAAATTCCGTTCGATCGAATGTACTCGACATACAACGCATTTACGTAACGATTTTGCAAGTCCTTCAATCATTTCATCACAGAGAAACTTAACTTTTGTTGCGCGATTACTGAAACGAACGGAAGAAATCATATATCATCCAAAAAATGTCTGTAAAAACTTTCAAAACAAAACTCACCTAGTAACAACTAATTCGTTTTCAACAATATCCACTTTTTGTTTATTAGCCGGCGGTTTCTTCTTGGACTTCTTTAAAATACTATCGAAAAGTGTGTTATCCGTGAAATCGGTAATATCGATACCTAAACTTTTCAGTTTCGTCTGTATAATATCGTAAAGTTCCAAAAGGCAGTATGCATCCAAAGCTGCAAGAATTGTTTATCAATTTCGTTTGTTTTTTTCTATTTTATTCGTTTAAACCATGGATGCATTAGTATAACTGGATCGGCTGTATTGCATAAAATTCCTATATGTGAGACTAATTCGTTTTTGACAGTTGTTCCCATCTTTCAAAAAAATTTTGTACGGGCTACGACAATTATTTCTGACAATTGTTTTCACCACAGCGTCGGACCAAAAAAATTTCCCGGGTACAGTACGTATTTTCTATTTTGTAGCCCCCCCCCCCCAATACACTTACACTAACGCAAATAGACAACTCACACAACCAGAACCTATTAGGCAAAATTTCGCTTACTCCCAGTAAACAATTGTGTGAATCTTCACGAAGTGATTAAAATATGAGTTCATATTCTCTAATGGTGATTCTTTTCTCAAAAAAATGTGACCTGTAAAGATGCAAAATTATTGCAGTTCTGCTCTCTTTTTTGACAGTTCCGTCCGACAGGTCAATTAACAATAGAACGCTTACAGGTCAAAAAGCTATTATGAAAATTTAAATATATTTACACTACACTCCGTATGATTTCTAATTACCGTATGACCCGTTGGACAGTTTAATTTATGCTTTTAAATCGTTTGCCGCTGTGTCGTAGGATATTTTTTTCTTATTTTCATCGTTTCTTACGCACATTTGAGGTTAAAGGAGTTGCACCGCCGAAATTTTCGGGGCAAGAAATGCGAGTTTTCAGGTCAATTTTAGCCACGAACTCAAACCCCTTTTTCTAGCAGAAATGAGTGAAAATTGTGAACTCATTATTGCCTCACAATATGATTAAAATCTGTATGGAAAATTTCATCATTAAACACGTGTTCAGACTTCTTCCGACTTTCTTATGTTTATATTGAATTTCATCAAAGCAAGTACTTTGTTGAGCACATTTTTGTCTCGAATTTCAGAAAGTATTGTACTGTTTTGTGATTGTGCTGTGAAAAGTTAAAAGTTTTGTTTTTAAATTTTGAAGAAATTAATTGATAAATACATAAAGGTAAGAGTCCACTTTTCTTCTCCCTTAAAAATAATTACCATCCGCTGTGATCTTTTTATTTAGTAATTTTTCATTTAAAATGGAGTCAAAACAAATTTTAAAACATATACAGCTAAAAAGGAAGCTGAAGCTATTTTATCAAATTTATTTTGTGATAAATCATGTTCTGATATTGAAATAGAGACAGAAAAATTTGGGAATAATCAGAATGAGCAAAGATTTTGTGAGCCATATGCAAATATAATTTTAATTAAATCCGAAAATAATGAAAATAAAATATTAAAAAAGATAGTGACAAAGCGGAAAACATTAGAGATAAACTGGCGAAATGGGCTACAAAGTATTTAATTTCTGTAGCCGCGTTAAATGATTTACTTTGCATTTTAAAAGAAGAAATAACTGATCTTCCCATGGACTCTAGAACTTTGAAAAGCACTCCCCGTGAAACAAATGTGGTTAGACCTATGGGAGACGGTCGTTACGTGCACTATGGTTTGAAAGATATCTTAACAGATTTTCTCATGCAATTTAAACATGAGAAGGATATTATTGAACTTGATTTTAATGTTGATGGACTCCCGATTTCAAAAAGCTCAAAATCTCAAGTATGGCCTATTCTTGTTGGTATAATGGGTACAAAATATGTTGCGATGGTGGGAATATACGAGGGGCAATCTAAGCCACTAAACACAGATCTGTACCTCGAGGAGTTTGTTACTGAACTAAAAAGAACTAATATCTTTGGGATTTATTTTTGAAAGTAAGAATTACATCATTAAACTCCGATCTTTTATATGTCATGCGCCTGCTCGAGCTTATTTATTGCATGTTAAAGGTCACAGCGGATATTTCTGTTGCTTGAAATGTGAGCAAAGAGGCGAAAGATTTTGTGACAAAACCATGTTTCCTTATGAAGAATGTCAAATAAGAACAAACAGCTCATTCCGCAATAGACTTCAGGAAGAACATCATCATCAAATCCAACCAATTATAATAGAATCTTAAATAAAGATATCGTAAAGCAGTTTGTTTATGATTATATGCATGTAGTCTGTCTAGGTGTAATGAAAACGTTGTTACTTTCATGGGTTAAACATAGAAAAAAACCATATTCTCTTTCTACAACTGATATATCAGCCATATCTAGGTTATTAATATCAGTGAGAGAATACATACCTCATGAATTCGCAAGGATTCCTCGTAATTTAGATGAAATTGAAAGATGGAAAGCCACAGAGTTTCGCCAGTTCCTATTATATACAGGACCGTTTGTGTTAAAAAACGTTTTACAACGTAAATACTATGAACATTTTTTAATGTTAAGCCTATCACTGAGAATATTGCTACATGAAGAAGATTGCAAACGGAATAATAAATGTGCTGATCTATTGTTAATAAATTTTGTAAAACAAACTTCAGATTTATATGGAAAGAGTTTTTAACTTTTAACTTTCATTGCCTAATACATTTACACTCCGAGGCCCTTAACTTTGGTTCTTTAGAGTACATCAGTGCATTTAAATACGAAAATTTTCTACAAAGTTTAAAACGGAAAGTTAAAACAAGGAAAAACGTAGCTGCACAGCTGTATAAGATCCGTTGAATATAGTGTAAACGTAAATAAATTCGAAGATCCGCCGGTGAGATACCCTATACATGGCAAAAGATATTATGATGGAAACATGAAATTTATTAAAACAGAAAAATTCAGAATTTCGGTGGAAAAGCCCGACAACTTTTTCTTATCAAATGATAAGATTAATAAAGTAATTTCAATTGGTAAAAACCATGAAAATAATGTTATTATTAAGGGAAAAGAAGTTTCTAATTTGCAGTCGCTGTTTACATATCCAGTAGCCTCAATGTTATTCAAAATTTTCTGCACAGAGAAATATGTCATCCTTGATGAACTTTGTAATTTTTCCATAAATGATATTGATACTAAAGTATTATATCTTCACAATGCCAACCGTGATTATTTCTGCCCACTAATTCACCACTGAAGTTATTTTAAGATGTCGAAGTCACCTTTTAAGCACACTCAGCAAGAAAGCCAACAGACAACGGATACCAATATCGACTACTCTGAATTCTTACCTCACAAGCCTGGTAAGATCAAAATAAGTTTATAAAAAACTTGGAATTTGTAATACACAATATATACATTTACTTTATAGGAGATCGTGTACTAGTGACATCTACTGACAAATACCCATCACCTCTTGATTCCAACGACGATAATTTTGGATACAGGGACTCTTTACGTGTGGAAAAGGGTACATCTGCCATTTGACTTATTTTTATCATCGTACTTCATTTAAGTTTACAGGTTTCCGCTATCCTTTTACGTCAAGTAGTGTTTGGGTACCGAAGGAACCGGAGACTAACGTGAAAGACAGTGTGAAACGTTTGGACTCTCCCTCTATTTTCTCGGAAATCAAAACAATAAGAAAAGGTATAATTACCTACTATTTTATTGAAAGCTAGTTCGTAAGATATAATACAATTTTCATTTACTTAGATAACTTTTCCGATTGCCAAGTTGAAAACAAGAGGCTACGCTTAAGTAACACGAATGATAAGGGTAAAAGTTTATACATTATAAATATTAAAAACATAGTGCCATATTTAACAATTATTATATATCAGGCATTCACGAAATCCTAATAGATTTTCAAAAGGAAAATAGAAGATGCTTCGAGAGGGTAGTTCAGGAAGTATGTAATCTGAAAGTAGAAATCAGAAGTTTAAAAAGTCAAGTTCGCGAACTAAAATCATTTAATAAGGAAAATGATCCCTTGTCAGTAATCCCTGAAAAACCATGGGACACAAAGGAGGAATTTATTAATTTTGAAAAATCCTTATTAGACAAAGAAGATACAATCCAATTGCTTGTGAGTATCTGATATTAAAAGTTCTTTTAAAATTCTTAAAAAAATATTTTAGAAAATTGGTTTTACTTGAGTTGGCGGTGAAGATGTTAAAGAGTTTCTCAGACGAAATCTAAATAAATTGATAACAGACAATGTAGCAAATAAATTTTGCTGGTCTGGAACTGAAAATAAAATAAGCGTACGGGGCTTCAACGTTATATTTGCTTTAAAAAGTAAGAACAGATAAAAAGTTTGAAAAATAAAACTACATAGCATTTTTTTACTCAGGCGCATGTCTATCGGTAATACCGACATCAACGGAAAAAACTATCGAGTATCAATTGAAGAGATATTTCCAATATGCCAAACAACGGATGGACAACAAATTATCGGTAAAAAAAACATAAAGGTATATGGGAAATGTACCGACATACATGAACTGAGATGAAAATACACGTAAAATTAAATAAAACTATTTTAAATCAAAGTAAAATCGATTTGATTTGTGAATAAAGAAGAAAATTTTTAATTTTAAGTTGCACAACTTTAAAGAATAAATCAAATGGAGTCCACCTAAATCTAATTGCAATTCATATTGGAATTAAAGAATTGAAATAATTAATTGAAACATGTTTTATGTATACTTTAAATACGTCAATCATTATAGTTAGCGCAGTTTTTTTTAGATTAAATGAGCTTCAACATTGAATAAAGAAAAAAATTATTGATTAGAAATATGAGGTGTGTTGAATTTAAGTTGGAGCCCAGATAGATTTAATATGATCGGCTTTGTTTAAAATAGCATCCTTTTATATACATTAAACTTTTGGATACATTAAACTTTTGTACTTTTGGATACATTAAAAATAAATAATTATAATCTTGGATTCAATAAATTTCGTTCTTAGTTTAAATATTTTTTTATATTTACATTATAATCCATAAACATTTTTTGACTAAAATCCAATGCTCATTTTGTAAATTAATTAAATCACCTATCAAAAGTTGTAAAAAATGAACAAAGCATAAAACTTCGCTGGTTTTCATTTTTAAATTATTAGATTTCAGTCTATTCATATCCAATGGAGGTGAAAAATTTCCTATTTCTGTTTCCCCGTAATAAAATAATTGTTCTCACTTACGTGAAAGCTGTCTAAATTATTAAAAATACAGTTACTCTTAATTTCTGTTTCCAAGAAATTAGCTTTCAAAGGTCTTCTTCGTAGTTTTCTTTGGTCCTCTATTGCAAAAATTTCTCTGTATTGTCGGCTTTCATTTCTGATCGACACATTCATTGTACAACTTTAGTGTTCATACACCACTTAGGGGGTTCTTTAAATAAAAAACCGTCCCTAAACTTTACAGAATTTATTATCGTATTAATTTTGTTAATAACTTTGGTTCTTAACCGCACAGTACAACGCGTCGTCGATTCTTCTTTTTTCAACTCAAAGAAAGTGTTGTCGTGCTCATTTTTTAAAAATCATCGCACAAAAACGTTGTTCTCAATATTTCGACGGTTAACGGCTACAGTCGGCTACAGTACCCCCCGCCTAGACGAAAGGTCACTTATACTTCTCAGGAAATCGTACTTGTCGACCAGCTCGGGTGACTTTCGTCGATGATGGCGAATTGTTTGTGGTAGCCGGCGGTTTCGACGGTTGATTCTGCCTTTCTCGCGACGATTGGATCGGGGTGTTCGGTGGTTCAGAATACGCTGGCTTCAGTCGATCGATTGAGATTTTCGTTTGACGCTTTCCGATTTGTACTTTGAAAAACTTGGGCGTGCGCTCCAGCACCTCGAACGGTCCGTTGTATGGATGAGTAAGGCTCGGTCGGATTGAGTCATCGCGAACAAAAACGTGCGATGCCGTATGTAAGTCGGCGTGTATGAAAGTTTTAGGTTTGTTGTGCCATGCCACCGAAGTTGGACGCAATTCTGCCATTGCGTTTCGAAGATCAATGACTGTTTGCGATGCCGTTTTGTTCGATGGATTTTCGTCGAAGAATTCACCGGGAATTCGAAGGGTCGTACCAAATACTAACTCTGCTGCTGACGCGCCTATATCTTCTTTGAACGTGGATCGTAGGCCCAGCAAAATCATTGGCAGGTGAGCTGTCCATTTGTTTGTATTATGGCAGAGGATTGCTGCTTTTAATGTTCGGTGCCATCTCTCTACCAACCCGTTTGCTTAAGGGTGGTAGGAAGTTGTTTTGAAATGGCGTATGCCTAGCGTTCGAGCGAGTTCGGCGAAAAGAACGGACTCAAATTGGCCTCCTTGATCCGACGTAATGATCTTCGGAATTCCAAATTTTGAAATCCAACCGTATAGCAATGCGTCTGCTACTGTTGCTGCTGTCATATTACGAATTGGTATCGCCTCCGGCCATCGGCTAAAACGGTCGATGATAGTGAGGCAGTAACGATTTTCGTCAGACGGCGGAAATGGTCCAACCAGATCGATTTGTATATGCGCGAATCTGTCTGACGGTGCTTCGAATTGTTGTAGAGGAGCATGCGTGTGCCTTCCAATCTTCGCTCGTTGACATTTCAGGCAGTTCCGGACGATTCACGTGACATCAGATTGAATGCCAGGCCAAACGAATCGTTTCGTCATCAATTTAGCTGTGGCACGTTTTCCAGGATGAGAGATATCGTGAATAGCCCTGATGAATTGCTCTCGGAGACTTTTCGTAACGAAAGGGCGAATGTTGTCTGTCGAATAGTCACACAGGAGTTGCTTTGAACTGCCTGGAACGGTATAAAATTTTAATTTGATTGATACTTCGCAATTACCTTTTTCGCGTATCGATTTTAGCTCTTCATCGGTTCGCTGATCATCTGCAAGTTTATCGTAGTCGATTTCGGCTGTGGAGTGTAGGCTCTGGATGCGAGACAATAAATCGGCTGTCACATTTTCGGCTCCTTTTATATGACGGATGTCGGTTGTCATCTGCCCAATATAATCCAGTTGGCGCGCTTGACGGTCGTTGGCTTTCTCGAGTTTTTGCATAAATGAAAAAATAAGTGGCTTATGGTCAGTGTATATATGGCAGCATCTCCCTTGCAGCATGAATTTGAAATGTTTGACTGCCAAATACATCGCTGTTAGCTCACGATCATACGTACTATATCGTACCTGCGCCTTATCGAATTTTTTGGAAAAAAATCCAAGCGGTTGCAGTGCGCCGTCAATGAATTGATGTAGTACTGCACCTGCAGCAATATCGGAGGCATCCACGTGGAGCGAAAGTTCTGCTGTTTTTGAAGGATGAGCGAGTAGCGTTGCATTAGCTAATTCATGCTTACATTTTTCGAACGCCTCTTTTGCTTCATCTGTCCATCGTAGCAATGTTCTGTCATTTTTTTTATTTCCAGGAATCATCTCGAGAAGTTTTGCTTGCGTTTCGATGGCGTTTGGCAAAAATTTTCGGTAAAAGTTGAGAGTTGCCAAAAAACTCTTTAATTCTTTAATCATCGTTGGGAGAGGAAAGTTCTGAATTGCTTCCACTTTTTCTGGCAATGGTAATAACCCGTCAGATGACACTCGATGTCCAAGAAATTGGATCTCTCGTTTGCCAAAACTGCACTTCCTCACATTGATAGTCAAGTTGTGCATCTTAAGTCGCTGAAAGATGATTCGCAGGTGTTCGCGATGTTCTTCGGGTGTCGCAGAGGCGATACACAGATCGTCGATGTATGCAAATACAAATTCGAGACCGCGGCAAACTTCGTGAATTAACCGCTGGAACGTCTGCGCGGCATTCCGTAGTCCAAAGGTCATGAACATAAATTCGAAAAGACCGAATGGCATCGTAATTGCAGTATTTTCGATGTCTTCTTCCGCTACAGGAACTTGGTGAAAAGCTTTTTGCAAGTCGATTTTTGAGAATATTGTCTTTCCTTGCAAATTGCCTGCGAAATTGTTCAAGTACGGGATCGGGTGACGGTCGGGAATCGTTATCGCATTTAAAGCGCGATAGTCGCCACATGGGCGCCATGATCCGTCCGATTTTTTTGCTAAGTGCAGGGGACTTGCCCAGCTGCTACTCGACGGTCGGCAAATTCCCGCTTTCATCAGAATTTCGAATTCCTTTCGAGCCTGTTAGAGCTTTTCCGGTTCTAGGCGTCGACGTCGCGTATAGACTGGTTGTCCTTTTGTTACGATTCGGTGGACGACAGGCGATGATGATACGCTGCCCGGTGGCTGTGCCTGAGTAATCGTCTTATTTTCGTTCAATAAATCGGCGTAAATTGAATTTATTTTGTACGCCTTGTACCCCCTGGTTGCTCAACATTAATGCGCATACAATTCGTATTTAACCCAGTGAGGGGATCAATTATTTTATTATCCTTTAAATGGATGAGTAACCCGAAATGGGTTATAAAATCGGCTCCAATAATAGCCGACGTGACGTCGGCAATTAAAAACGTCCACAAGAATTCACGTCTCAATCCGAGGTTTACTTTCTGTGTCGTTTCGCCATACGTCATTATTTCTGTGCCATTTGCTGCGAACAATTTTATGTCAGATGATTTACAATTTCCGGCGCTACGATTGAGTGGGATTACCGATACGTCAGCACCTGTATCGATTAAATATCCGATGTTGCTTGTTTTGTCGTAAGTTTTCAACCGGTTTATTGATTTGGATTCAGGCTGTTCGCGACCTGAATCCTGCACCGGCACTTCGCGTCACTTTTGTCGTCCGTGTTTTTACATTTGCACGGTTGTTGGCAATGTTTTTCGGTCTTTGATGTACCGTTCGTGTTTTTAAATTGGCACGGTTGGCGGCAATGTTCTGCGTCAACGCCGAATTTCCAGTGATACCAGCAGTTTGGGTATTCGCTACGGGATTTAGAACGCTCCTGGTTTTGATTTTCGGCGCGCGTCTTTTCCCAACGCTGAAAATTTTCGTTCGAGTTCGGCGATTTGCTGGCTCAATCTCTCGAATGAGTTTATTTCATTTGTCACTTGCCTGACACTTCCCTCGCCGATTGATCTAAGCCGAAGGGATTCTACCAACGCATCGGCTGCGACTATGCGATCTTTAATTGGCGATCCGTTCATTTGAATAACGGCGGCGTGTGCCATTTCGGGTAATCGTGCGGCCCAAAGCTCGATGAGGGCGGTTTCGGTTAAGGAATCGGACGCGAGACGCTTAATTTTTTCGTAGAGTTGGCTGGGTTTCGAGTCGCCGAGCTGAACATCATGGATCGCTTCGCGGAATCGCTTTTGTTGTGAGTCGGAAAAATGCGCGATAATGATCGGTTTAATATGCTCGTACTTACCCGCAGCCGGGACGGTGCCAATTTCTGTACGGATTGAGGCGAGGTCAGTGAGCGGAACCTGTGCCATCACGGAATAATATCGTTTTGCATCGCTGGTTACGGAGCTTGCCTCGAACCAAAATTCCAGGCTTGTAAAATATATTTACACATTGTGCAAATGATCTATTAATTTCGTCATTGGCATTCGGGGAATAGTTGCGTTTGCGTTTATCCCTTGTTCGACGACGCCATTTTCGTCCTCCATTTTGATCTCGTGCACACGCGTATTTTAAGTTTTACACAAATTGTAGGTTTTATGACGGTCGTTTCCGTCGATGGGTCACCACTTTAGTGTTCATACACCACTTAGGGGGTTGTGTTCTTTAAATAAAAAACCGTCCCTAAACTTTACAGAATTTATTATCGTATTAATTTCGTTAATAACTTTGGTTCTTAACCGCACAGTACAACGCGTCGTCGATTCTTCTTTTTTCAACTCAAAGAAAGTGTTGTCGTTCTCATTTTTTAAAAATCATCGCACAAAAACGAAGTTCTCTATATTTCGACGGTTAACAGCTACAGTCGGCTACACAACCACGATAGTATCGTTTTGCATTAAAGGACTGTACAAATCCAAAAATACTATTAAGGTCTAAATTGTCACCGACAATTAAGCCTAAAACAAAATGCACTTTTCCTTATTCACTCCCCGACAGGATGAGCAAAATATATACGCACCTCGAGCTATGCATATGTCCTAGTATTATTATGTAGGTTCATTTTCTGACTGTAATTATAAGTCTTGATATGAGTTCACATTTCATTCACCAAGTGAAATTAATATATGCTTTCGAGGTGAGTACAAATGGAACCTCAAATTCTGCATTCATTAGAAGCTCATGTTCTACATTCTATCTAACTATCACTAATGATTATCACTTGGGGGTAAAACGTTTCGTACAATGTTTGATCAAAATGTTAAGCTCTAATGAAAATCACATGAAGATAAAATGAATTCACAATCCCATAGGGAGTCAAAAGTGATACTACATTGAATTCAAGTTGTTTGCTGGGCTGCCGATCCAGTTATACTACTACATCCATGGTTTAAACAAACCTGCATAAATAATTTGATCTTTCCCAATTGGAAAGTTGATTCGATTTATCTAGTTGCTTGCCCAAACATAGTTCGACTAAAGTACTCAAACCGATTGAAGAGTTTGTCGAGTAGCTTGCTATAGTACAGAATAAACAAAAGAATATTATTGGCACTCAGTTGAGTAAAAGAACAAATTCTTACCACGATACGGAAAATAAAAGCCATCCATTACGTTTACTTTACGCCAAACAATTTGCAAATCGATATACGACGACCGCACTTGTAACGATATTCCCAGTGCGGGCAATGTTTTCTGAAACATGGTAATATCGCCGGTCAACGAGAAGCCGATTTTTATAATTTCGCCATTATTGAAAACCGAACAGCCCAACTCGGACCACATTTGTTCGGTTATTCGAGGCTCGAGTGCGTCGATTAAGTATATATAAAAACAGTATTAAACAGTACTATGCGTCACATGGATACGGCGTCTTTATCTGTCTGCGTGTGTACATGAGAGTTTCCCATACGATTTTCAGTTGTGTTCAGATGTGTATGTTGAAATTGAAAAGCTCGGATGAAAATTTCAAGTCAGTCACAGTTTGAGAATCGCAGATTCATTCTGCGTTAGCTTTCCTAATATTTCCGCCAGAGGCAGTGCGTTAGCAAAAGTAGCGCGGCCGGCTTCTGTCAAACGAACGCGTTGAAAGTTCTCCGCTCGTTTTGTGAAGAACAGGCCGGTTACTCTCGCCTGAAATTCAATAAACGAATTGAAAAAGTGAGCCGCAAACAAATAAACTTCGACGACAATCCTGCTGTCGCAGCCGCTCCTGAAACTCAAGTGGAAGTAAGTGCTACGCAGCTGTCCCGCCTGTGTCAATTATCCGATGCAGTCGCCAACCTACAGCGCAATATTTCGATGCATTCGCAGTGAAACAGTCCAGCCGAGATGACTCCAGTGACCACACCGCAAACCAGTCGTCTCCTGGACAAAGTTGAACTCGACTACCTCAAGGATTTGGGTGGTTTGCCAACGAAATCGTGTAATCCGCCTCGCAAAGACGAACAGGCTACCTACTCACCCCAGAAATTCAACAAACGAATCGAAAAGGCGAGCCGTAAACAAATCAACTTCAACGACGATTCCGATTTGAAGTCGTCTCTATCGTTCGATTTGTCGGTGCAAAGTGACGACCGGCGTTGCCGCCACGCCGTCAGATAATAATCTTGACTTGAACAAATCTCATTTGTCTGAAAAGCTTCAGGACTTAAGTTCATTCTTCTCTCAATCGTTCACGCAGCAGGACTTCGATGTGACGATGGACGGCGTATTCCGCTACATTATGCTCGTGAAGAGCAAGCGGAAAGAAGTGAACATGCTGGAGTGGTTTCGAACCGCCGAGAACTTCCGGCTGGACGAAACTGACTCGAATCGATCGTTCGAAGGATTCCCGGAGGAACACGAATCCATGGAGATATCGCTGTCGGAAGTGAACAGCGACGGTGTGCAAGATGAGTAGGTAAGGCGGCACTTCTGCCAGACAGTTTTGCCTCAAGTGCTGCCAGGGTCAATGACCTAAAAGGGGCGGGGCCAATAACCTGAAAGGGGCGGGGCCAATGACTTTGGGCGGGGGGCTAATGACCTTGGAGCTAATGCCCTCTGGCGGGGGCTAGTGAACTTGGGTGGGGGGCTAATGCCCTCTGGCGGGGGCTAATGACCTTATACAGTAGATCAAGTTCACAGCCATTAGTGTAGGTAGTTGACAATAGGCAAAGGGGCGGGACTACAACCTAGCAGCTAGCCAAGGACACAGAGCTTAGTATACATAGGTAGATTGCTTTATACAGTAGGTAGGTATCTTTATGTAGCAGGTAGATGGCCATACGCAAAAGGACAGGGCATAAGGCATGGTTAATGCCCTTACGCACTAGAGCAAACAAGGAACTTTGAGTCTGGAACTGTATTTAGTTTACACTAAATGGGCGGGGCCGTGATGAGGTCAGTGAGACCGAGTACTCTAGTTAGCATGGAGTATACGTTTGTATCTATGTAAAAGGCAGAATAGACAGATGTTTACATCCAAGAAGAATGAAGAGCATGTACGGCTTCTTGATACAATTATAGTGAAGCGTTTTCTTTTTATGCAGCCTTTTGATCTTGCGAGATGATGAAGGTTGTTTATTATTTATTTTGTACGAGCTGAATTTATAGTATGACGATTATGCACTTGTACGTGCATTTTTCCTGGGCCGATCTGGTTTTGCGTAATTTTTTGCTAGCAAGACGGGCATTTGGTCAAGTTCGAGGCGGTACAGAGAGATATTATCAGTTTTGCTTCGATTTTTGCGTGTTTATTTTTGCTGCATCATTAAGATTGGCATTGGGTCAAGTTCGAGGTGATACAAGTGTATATCTGAGCGGGTTATTAGCAATTTTGCTTATGCTTTAATTTTCGTGCGATTATTATTTTTGTTTTGATTGAGTTGATTCATCTTTTTATCCAATAATACTGCGTAATATTGCGAAATTGCGTCTGAAAACTACAAAAGGTATTAAATGATTTTTGTGACTCATGCATCAATTTTCGCGTGTTTTATTATTTTTGTATGAGATGATGCAACAGTTTAGATGATATTATTGCGAAATTGTGGCTGAAAACTTCAAAAGTATTGAATGAAACAGTTTGTTTTTACATTTTTCGGATTGATGCGTCAATTTTTACGTGTTTATTAGTTTTTGATGACAACAATAGCGAAATTGTGACTGAAAATTTCAAAAGTAGTAAACGAAACAGGTTTTTACTATAAAAAGAATTGAATGAAAAAGGTTTTTCGCATTTTTTTGTGACTCATGCGTCAATTTTCGCTCAGTTTATTGTTTTTAAGGTAGACGATGTAACAGTTTAGTTGATATTATTGCAAAATTGTTCAATTCAAAAATTCAAAAAGCATTTAATGAAGCAGGTTTTACGTTTTTAGCAAGCAGAAATAACTACCGAGACAGTTTAAACAATAATTTTTCAGATTATGTAATGATTTGCTGTAGCTTTGACACGCATTTTTTCGGCTCATTTGTCAATTTTCACGCGTTTTATTATTTTTGAGGGAAAAGATGCAGTGCTTTTGCAGATATTATTGTTTAATATTATGAAATTATGGCCGAAAACTTCAAAAGTATTGAATGAAACAGGTTTTTTTCGCATTTTTCTGGTTCATGCGTTAATTTTTGCGTATATTTCTTAGCTTTTAATGGATGTGATGCACCACCTTAGCCAATATTATTGCCTATTGTTATGAAATTGTGCCTGAAAACTTCAAAAATTATTGAATGAAGCAGGTTCTACGTTTTTAGCAATCAGGAATAACTACCGAGACAGTTTAAACAAGTATTTTTTAGATTATGTAATGAGCTGCTGTAGGTTTTTACACTCATTTTTCGGTTTATGTGACAACTTTTGAGTATTTATTAGTTTTTGATAGAGGTGGAGCATTTTTTAGCCAATATTATTGTGAAATTGTAGCTGAAAACTTCAAAAATTATTGAATGAAACAGGCTTTTCCGTTTTTAGCAGCCAAAAAAGAACTATCACAGACAGTTTAAACAATTATTTTTAGATTATGTAATGAGTTGCAGTAACTGTTACGCGTATTTTTCCAGTTCACGTGACACCTTTTGTGTATTTATTATTTTTTGATTAAGGTGACGCATCTTTTTAGTCAATATTACTGCCTTATATTATGAAATTGTAGCTGAAAACTTCAAAAAGTATTGAACGAAACGATATTTTTGCCTGAAAACTTCAAAAGTATTGAATGAAACAGGTTTTTTTTGGTTTTTCAAAATACGTCTATTTATACATGTTGGTATAATACAAGTTGCTTTAATATAATACAATGCTATGATATAATACAAAACTTATTTATAAATTTACAATATTTGTTTAGCCTAAGAACCTTATTATATTCGTTATAATCTTATAAATTAAATACTTTACATGTTAGCCCTTATACATATAGAAATCGTTTACAGTTATCACGATTTTACTACAGATTTTTCGTATAGCTTTTTGAAGTGTCTACAAATTGCGCAAAAAATTAAATCAATATCAATTCAGCTGTTATAAAGTTTAAATGAAGGCAATATGAAAAAGTGTAATAAAAAATAATTAGTGGTACTAAATCTTACTTTTTAGAAATTAACAATGTTAATTCTATAAAAACTTCTGCCTCTTGTATCCGTAAGGAACAGAGCTGTTATCTTCTAGAAACCGTCGCTTTTCGGATAAGGGCCTGTACTTCTTTATTTCTGCTTTGGTTATAACCGAATGGTCCTCTGTACGTCGACGTGGGCCGTAAATTATATTGGTTTTCATCTGGAAACAAAACCATGTTCTTTACTGAAGCGAAAGTCACTTAAAATATTTAATTGGGTCAGTGTTACACCGATGAAACCAATCATTAATCCCTGGTTATCAATGATTGCTACAGGGATGCTGCAGCAGTGAGTGAACATCCAGCAAAGCCTGCGAAAATATTCCAGGATGGGTTGTTTGACACAGCAAAAATTTTACCCATAAAAGGCATTGAAAGAGGCGTTTATATAGCAAAGTGGTAGAGGATGTCCTTTAATGGAGAGAGGCAACATTTTAAAAGAAATCTTCAACAACACTTATTTTTATTAAAAATTTAATAAACAAAAAAGGAAATTTATCTTTTAGAATCGAACTCCGGTTCTTATATTTTCATATCTCCTACAGCGATTTCCTACAAAGCGACAATACTAATAATAAGCCTATTTACTACTATAACTTTTTTGAAAATGTGCAAAAAATATTTAAAATTAAAATTAGTCGATAATTATTATGGGGGTGCACTGCACATTGGGGCAGTCTGGCTCTCTTCGCCGTACCTCCCCATCGTCTCCAGCGCTCGTCTTCCTCCGATGAGTCCTCCTCAGCAGTTTGAGGGCTCGTCTCGGGGGTCCTTCGATGTTATTTCCTCTTCCTCTGTCTGCGTGCCCACCGAACGCCCTATGTATTTCCGTCTATATGCAGCTCGAAGGGTCTTCAGGAATCCCTCCACGGGTATCTGTAGAGTACCCTCAGAAGTCTTCCTTTTTCTATTCTCTATAATGGTAAAAATTAAAAATATAGTTTTTAAAAATAAAAAGTATTTTAACTTACCCATGTTTATTCGGTTTAAAGGGCTGGGGAATAATACTCCCTAGTATGCTGAAGCACAACTTTTATATCAAAATCTCAGGGCTACTGCATGCTATATTACTACATCAGATAATTGCATTTGCCAGATTAGCTATGGGTAGACAATTACTATTCTACAATGTTGCAGTATAAACACGCGAAATAACCTGTCAAGGTCATTTCACATGTATATTCCTATACTAATTTATTTAGTTAACTAAATTAATTATAGAATAGCAAGCACCATGATAAGAGTATATCGTATATTCTTTAAGCAGTTCGCTACCGCTACCAAATTAATTAATTATAGTATGCAGGAATACCATTCTACAATGTTGCACATATTAAGAATCGAATTATTTTTCACAGAATCAATTCATTTCTTCTTGCAAGAAATTATTACTCCTATCAAATTAATTATAGATTGCCAACTACCATGATAATGGTATCTACACTGTTGCACCTATTAAGATTCGAATTATCTTCGTCGAAGCAATTCATATTTTCTTGCAAGAAATTAATGCATCTACCATTTTATTTATAGAACACCGGAATTGTGATAATGGTGTCTCCATTGCTTTACCTATTAAGATTCGAATTATCTTCGTCGAAGCAGATTGCCATCAATTTTTCTCGTATATTCCTGAAGCAGATCATTGCACCTGCCATATTAGTTATGGTACGACCAAGTGCCTATACCTTACCCATAATAACAACAATAATCACAAAGCAAAACAACGGACAACAAACAAGCTGTGAACTTGCTTTAAACACTTCATATAAAAGGGGTCCTGGCACAGTATGACCCTGAACCTGGCTCGTAAACGCAAAAGGCTACAGACGAGGATGTTCACATCTAACGGTAACCATAGCTATAGTGTCTACTAAGAATTGATACAATTATAAAAAATTTACGATTTTTATCGAGCCAGCACAACAAATAATTGTAGATTATCATATGTATTTTCTGCATACGCATAGTGGCTAGTGTGCAACAGAGGTATGTAAAGACTCATAAAGCCTTGTAGAATAGTGTAGTATTTTCTGTAATTAATGTGATAGATGTTATGGTTGGCTATGCAGGCGTCGTTGTAGATTGTTTGGAAGGGGTATTGTGAAATTGTATAAAAGTGGCAACTGAAGATGTTGTAGAGTATAAACACACGGGATTCTATCCGTACTGGACAAACCCTGCTTCACGAGGTAAGACTTTTTCCTTTTTGATATTCAGCCTCCTAATAAAGAAATTTTTTAGATTATAGTGATAACGATCGATAGCCGATATATGTAACTAGAGGGAAAACAATAAGGTGCTTTTATGGAGGGTAAGCCTATTTTCTTTTTTATTTTATGAAATACTAATTAACTTTTTTATTTTTAGATTTTTAGTGAAATACCGGAAATTCAGCAGAGTTTATTAAGCGTATACAAGCAGACTACCATTGTAAGCAAAACATCAAAACAGCAAAACAGCAAAACATCTGAGGAATACAGGGATTCTTGGAGCTACGGAAAATTGCGGACTATAGGATTAGAGAATAACCTCAAAAGCATATCTACAAATATTAAGGAATAAAAGGGCCAGTCGTAATAAGGTTAGTCTATATATATAGGACAAGCTAACGTCACTTAGTCATATCTTGTTGAGCAGCGCTTGAGACCAGACGTTCTTTGTTAACCGCAAAAAAAATGTCACGCTTTTTTATTATAAAAGATTGCACTACGCCGGTCAAACGGTTTAATGTACGTGGGCGGAAATTGGAGTTTAAAATTCAGGCCGTGCCAGATAACGAGGAGCCTACTAGCTGGATTAAGAAGGCCATACTGGATATTGTTGAGTACGCCGTTCAGAACCTTCAACCAACAGATCAGGTCGGAATTACTTTTTGTGGAGAAGACTTCATGGAGCGGGGACCTGCATGGATGAATTATAGGACAGCTGCTTCTATCAGAATGATAGATATTTGGGAGTTGCTTTCGAAGATTTTCCAGAGCAATTCCGCGGGGTTAAGTACAGATACATTTTGCTTGGGTATAACATCCGTACGTCTACCGTCTGGTACTGGTCGAGGAAGAAAATACAATTCTTTTGATGAGGAGTGTACCGCTAGAAATGGTATTGTTGTCATAAACAACAAAGACAATCTATGTTTACCTCGAGCCATAGTTGTTGCAATTGCTGCTGTTGAAAAAGATTCTAACTACCACAATATTAGAAAGGATGTAGGAAAAGTTCAGACTCGACTTGCTATGGAGCTTCTGGCAAAATCGGCAGTTAGCATCCCCAGCGAAGGGCGAGTATTCCTGAATTAAGAATACTTCAGGAAGTTCTTAAGGACGCGTATAAAATTGTAGTTTATCAATACGGATGTAAAGGCCGTAATGTAATTTTTGAGGGCCCTACGGATGGTAAGAGACTGAACCTTGTGCATCATATGAGACATTTCAACGTAATAACGTCACTAACAGCTGCTTTTTCTTGTGTATATTTTTGTACTCAATGCAGTCAGCCTCATGATCACAAAAACAGACACCGATGCGAAAAATCATGCCCGTGCTGCCAACAGGTTCCGGTATGTTTAAGTAGTATAAAAAATAAATTCTGTAAAGACTGCAGCCGAGAGTTTAGAGGAACAGAGTGTTTCGAAAAACACATAGCTGCTGGATCGCTGGATAAGGGTAGCGTCTGTGAACAGATAAAAAAGTGCCTTTAGTGTCTGAAAACTTTCAATGCGAGTAAAATGCATGTATGTGGAGAAATTTTTTGTAAAATTTGCAAAATTAACGTTCCACATTGGCATGCCTGCTTCATTCAGCCTGACAGCCGCAAACCGCAGAACGAAAATATTCTTTATGTTTTCTATGATCTCGAAACACGCCAGGAAAAAATTGGTGACGAAAAATCAATAGAAGATCAAGTCTCAGTTGGCGAAATAAAACTACGCGAACCTAGTTTATGTGTGTTTCAACAAAGATGTGACCAGTGCCTCGATAAAAAACTAAATTTGTGCTCAAAATGTGGCTTAAGAGAGCATGTGTTAAAAGTCAGACCAATAGAAATTTTTTTGGAGTATTTGTTGAATCAAAGAAAGCTATTCAAGAAAGTTATTGTAATAGCGCATAATGAACAGGCGTTCGACCATCAGTTCCTTCTTAACCGCATTCTTTATCAGACAGACATAAAACCGGAATTAATAATGAGAGGAACGAAGATTATAACGATGCAGCTAGGCAACGTCAAATTTCTTGATTCTTTAAATTATTTTCCCATGTCTCTTTCACAATTACCAAAGGCCTTTAATTTACCATCGAATTTTAAAAAGGGTTATTTTCCGCATCTATTTAATACAATAGAAAATGAAAGTTACGTTGGCCCGTTGCCACTAGCTAAATATTATAGTCCGAATTCGATGAAAACAGAAGATCGTAACACCTTCCTGAAATGGTATGAACAACACAGGGATGAAGAGTTCGATATGCTGAGAGACTTAGTGGAATATTGTAAAAGTGACGTAGAGATTCTGACTGAAGCATGTCTGAAATTTCGAAATTTGATGATAGCTGAGTGCAGAGTTGATCCGTTTGTAGAAGCTACTACTATAGCCTCCGCATGTAGCCTTGTTTTCCGTCGTTATTTTCTAAAACCCAACACAATCGGCATAATCCCTAAAAATGGGTACCGCTATGCTGATAATCAATCGAAGGAGGCCATACAGTGGTTATTATGGGAGGCGGATCAGCGTGAAATTAATATCCAACATGGAGCCAATGGACGAGAAGCTGTAGTAAACGGCGTTAAAGTGGATGGGTACTGCTCCGAAACACAGCAAATCTTCGAATTTCACGGCTGTTATTATCACGGTCACGTCTCCTGCCTAAGGCATAATCGTGACGAGCCCCTGCATGATGATTCAAACGATACGTTAAATCAAGGATATGAAAGAACAGTTTCAAAAACTGGCCGCTTACGTTCTCTTGGATATGAAGTAGTTGAAATGTGGGCCTGTGACTTCGATAAACGACTTAGTATCGATAAAAAGATGATGAATTACTTAACCTATCACCCGCTGTTAAATAGTTCACCCCTAAAACCGAGAGACGCCTTTTATGGTGGACGGACTGGGAATACCTATAGTTACTATAGGTGTAAACCCGGTGAAAAAATTAAATATCTAGACGTGTGTTCCCTCTACCCATGGGTATGCAAAAATGGTAAATTCCCTATTGGGCACCCAACTCTATATGTTGGAGATGATAACTGCTCCAAACTTGATTTAAAGAAGATAGAGGGGATAATTAAGTGTAAAATACTGGCACCAGAAGAATTACTACACCCCGTGCTACCTCTTAAACAGAATAGCAAACTGATGTTTTCACTTTGCCGAAATCGTAGTGAAAATAAAAATCAAGATGAGTTTTGTCCCCACTCTAATGAGGAAAGAGCATTGATAGGGACTTGGGTGATAGATGAGGTAACGAAGGCTATAGAAAAGGGTTATAAGTTGCTTGAAATATATGAGATATGGAGCTATGATGTGAGGCAGTACGATAAATTAGCAGCTACTGATGGATTGTTCAGAGATATGATGAACAAGTTTATTAAAATGAAACAGCAGGCTTCAGGCTGGCCGAGTATATGTTCATCTCAAGAGGCAAAAGAAAAGTATATTGAGGATTTTCTGTCTATCGAGAACATCAGACTAGAGTTCGATGAAATTGTAGGGAACCCTGGTTTAAGATCTCTAGCTAAATTGATATTAAACTCGTTCTGGGGAAAATTTGGACAGAGGGAAAACCTGCCAAAAACAAGCATAATAAATCAGCCCTCAAAGTTATATGAATTGCTTACCAACCCCTCTATCGAGGTTTGCCACCTACTGCCCGTTAACGAAGAAACCTTAGTTGTGAACTGGGAATATAAGGAAGAAGTGGCCGAGTGTTTACCTACGGTTAACGTATGTATAGCAGCCTACACAACGACACAAGCCCGCCTGAAACTGTACCATTATTTAGATCGACTAGGAGAACGCGTTTTATACTATGATACTGACTCCGTAGTTTACATAGCTAGAGAGGGAGAATGCGAGCCGCCAACTGGAGAGTTTATAGGAGATATGACAGATGAATTAGAGCCTTATGGTGTCGGGAGCTATATAACTGAGTTTGTGAGCGGAGGGCCAAAGAACTTTACTTTTTTTAAACTTTTTAGCACGAGAGAAAATGCTGGAAAGATAGTTTGCAAGGTTAAGGGCATTTGCTTAAACTACGAGGCCTCAAAACTGGTAAATTTTGATTCAATAAAGAACATGGTTTTGTTTCCAGAGGAAAATCAATATATATTACTGTCCACGCAAAACTTTCGACGTACAGAGGACCATTCGGTTATAACCTAAGCAGAAATAAAGAAGTACAGGCCCTTATCCGAAAAGCGACGGTTTCTAGAAGATAACAGCTCTGTTCCTTACGGATACAAGAGGCAGAAGTTTTTATAGAATTAACATTGTAAATTTCTAAAAAGTAAGATTTAGTACCACTAATTATTTTTTATTACACTTTTTCATATTGCCTTCATTTAAACTTTATAACAGCTGAATTGATATTGATTTAATTTTTTGCGCAATTTGTAGACACTTCAAAAAGCTATACGAAAAATCTGTAGTAAAATCGTGATAACTGTAAACGATTTCTATATGTATAAGGGCTAACATGTAAAGTATTTAATTTATAAGATTATAACGAATATAATAAGGTTCTTAGGCTAAACAAATATTGTAAATTTATAAATAAGTTTTGTATTGTATCATAGCATTGTATTATATTAAAGCAACTTGTATTATACCAACATGTATAAATAGACGTATTTTGAAAAACTAAAAAAAAACCTGTTTCATTCAATACTTTTGAAGTTTTCAGGCAAAAATATCGTTTCGTTCAATACTTTTTGAAATTTTCAGCTACAATTTCATAATATAAGGCAGTAATATTGACTAAAAAGATGCGTCACCTTAATCAAAAAATAATAAATACACAAAAGGTGTCACGTGAACTGGAAAAATACGCGTAACAGTTACTGCAACTCATTACATAATCTAAAAATAATTGTTTAAACTGTCTGTGATAGTTCTTTTTTTGGCTGCTAAGAACGGAAAAGCCTGTTTCATTCAATAATTTTTGAAGTTTTCAGCTACAATTTCACAATAATATTGGCAAAAAAACGCTCCACCTCTATCAAAAACTAATAAATACTCAAAAGTTGTCACATAAACCGAAAAATGCGTGTAAAAACCTACAGCAACTCATTACATAATCTAAAAAATACTTGTTTAAACTGTCTCGGTAGTTATTCCTGATTGCTAAAAACGTAGAACCTGCTTCATTCAATAATTTTTGAAGTTTTCAGGCACAATTTCATAACAATAGGCAATAATATTGGCTAAAGTGGTGCATCACATCCATTAAAAGCTAAGAAATATACGCAAAAATTAACGCATGAACCAGAAAAATGCGAAAAAAACCTGTTTCATTCAATATTTTTGAAGTTTTCGGCCATGATTTCATAATATTAAACAATAATATCTGCAAAAGCACTGCATCTTTTCCCTCAAAAATAATAAAACGCGTGAAAATTGACAAATGAGCCGAAAAAATGCGTGTAAAAGCTACAGCAAATCATTACACAATCTGAAAAATTATTGTTTAAACTGTCTCGGTAGTTATTTCTGCTTGCTAAAAACGTAAAACCTGCTTCATTAAATGCTTTTTGAATTTTTGAATTGAACAATTTTGCAATAATATCAACTAAACTGTTACATCGTCTACCTTAAAAACAATAAACTGAGCGAAAATTGACGCATGAGTCACAAAAAAATGCGAAAAACCTTTTTCATTCAATTTTTTTTATAGTAAAAACCTGTTTCGTTTACTACCTTTGAAATTTTCAGTCACAATTTCGCTATTGTTGTCATCAAAAACTAATAAACACGTAAAAATTGACGCATCAATCCGAAAAATGTAAAAACAAACTGTTTCATTCAATTCTTTTGAAGTTTTCAGCCACAATTTCGCAATAATATCATCTAAACTGTTGCATCATCTCATACAAAAATAATAAAACACGCGAAAATTGATGCATGAGTCACAAAAATCATTGAATACCTTTTGTAGTTTTCAGACGCAATTTCGCAATATTACGCAGTATTATTGGATAAAAAGATGAATCAACTCAATCAAAACAAAAATAATAATCGCACGAAAATTAAAGCATAAGCAAAATTGCTAATAACCCGCTCAGATATACACTTGTATCACCTCGAACTTGACCCAATGCCAATCTTAATGATGCAGCAAAAATAAACACGCAAAAATTGAAGCAAAACTGATAATATCTCTCTGTACCGCCTCGAACTTGACCAAATGCCCGTCTTGCTAGCAAAAAATTACGCAAAACCAGATCGGCCCAGGAAAAATGCACGTACAAGTGCATAATCGTCATACTATAAATTCAGCTCGTACAAAATAAATAATAAACAACCTTCATCATCTCGCAAGATCAAAAGGCTGCATAAAAAGAAAACGCTTCACTATAATTGTATCAAGAAGCCGTACATGCTCTTCATTCTTCTTGGATGTAAACATCTGTCCATTCTGCCTTTTACATAGATACAAACGTATACTCCATGCTAACTAGAGTACTCGGTCTCACTGACCTCATCACGGCCCCGCCCATTTAGTGTAAACTAAATACAGTTCCAGACTCAAAGTTCCTTGTTTGCTCTAGTGCGTAAGGGCATTAACCATGCCTTATGCCCTGTCCTTTTGCGTATGGCCATCTACCTGCTACATAAAGATACCTACCTACTGTATAAAGCAATCTACCTATGTATACTAAGCTCTGTGTCCTTGGCCAGCTGCTAGGTTGTAGCCCCGCTCCTTTGCCTATTGTCAACTACCTACACTAATGGCTGTGAACTTGACCTACTGTATAAGGTCATTAGCCCCCGCCAGAGGGCATTAGCCCCCCACCCAAGTTCACTAGCCCCCGCCAGAGGGCATTAGCTCCAAGGTCATTAGCCCCCACCCAAGTTCACTAGCCCCCGCCAGAGGGCATTAGCTCCAAGGTCATTAGCCCCCACCCAAGTTCACTTGCCCCCGCCAGAGGGCATTAGCTCCAAGGTCATTAGCCCCCCGCCCAAGGTCATTGGCCCCACCCCTTTTAGGTCATTGACCCTGGCAGCACTTGAGGCAAAACTGTCTGGCAGAAGTGCCGCCTTACCTACTAAGATGTTTTTCTCGACGATGATGATGAGCTTCTTATGGACGTAATGAAGGACGGTTGTACGGGGAACAGCAGAGCTGGACCACCGTTCGCTGACTTGAATGTTGAAAGTGTTTTGAAGAGTGCGGATCGGGTCCTTCAGCAAGCGTCGGAGTTCTGTTTCAAGTTACAAGGTTGCTTTGCATTGAACTTAATCGAATTATTTGAGGAACTTATGACAATTGAATTCTGCTTTTCAGATTTAAGCAGTGAACACAGCAAGGGCGACACAAATACTAAGAAAAAATCCAGTTCGGATCGGGGTGAGTGACCGAACCCGGCCACCGAACATCTCAGGCATGTCTACAAACAAGCGGAAGCTCAGACCCGAGATTCCAGAATTTGACTCAGACAGGAACAAAAGGATGAATTGGTCCTTGCAGCTGCAGCAGAACCTTCACTTTATGGTCTTGGAATCGATGATTTCATGTACTCCATTTTCTTTGTTTTATTTTCTTTAAAACTTTAAACGCGTTTTTCTCAAAACCACTTTTTTGCAGCCGGTAGTCAAAATTTCTCAGAATCTAACATACCGATTGGCATGAAGTTTTGCACACTGCTTTTAGATATGATTGGCTTGTGCTTGAATGAAGGATTTTTTTTACCTTCAATTAAAACTCATTTTATAAGCCAAATATGGCCAAAATTTATGGAAAAAATGGCATTTTTCGTAAAAAAACGCTACCAAAAATTCAAATTTTCAATATTTAAAAAAAAATACAAGAAACATCAAAATATTATTATTAAAAAAAAACATGTTTAGGGCAATATCTCACTGGGATGCCAGGCTACGACATCCCGGTGAGATATTGTCCTAAACATATTTTTTTTTTTCTGCCAATCAGTTTCTCGGCTCCCTTCGATTGCGATTGCAACCTGTCTGAACTGACTTGTCTCGTGATATGCTAGGGTAATCAGAACAAATCCCCACAATTCCCAAATCCACACAAAAGCCAAGAAAACAAGGGGATATTTAAATGACATCTCAAAAAGAACCGTGTTCATTTTCTCAAGTCAGATAAAGTTTAGCTCTGTTGTTGTTAATGTTATCAACAGGCAACAAAAAGAAGTGATAAATAATAAAAAAAACATTTTAAAAAATGTAAAAAAAAGGTGTCGGGTTCAACAAAAAGGTATGATATTCACAGAGTCGGCTTTCTTTCGATTGAATATTTCCACTTACGCTCGTATTCAAATTTGTGATATTTTCATTTTTCCAAGAAACTCGACAATCGCTCGTCGAGGCAAAAAGATGATGTGCAAAGTCTACTTTTTGGTAGCTTTTAATGTGGAAAATTTTCGCAAGTATTTTCTATGTGCGATTGTCGAGTTTCTTGGAAAAATGAAAATATCACAAATTTGAATACGAGCGTAAGTGGAAATATTCAATTGAAAGAAGGCCGACTCTGTGAATATCATACCTTTTTGTTGAACCCGACACCTTTTTTTTTACATTTTTTAAAATGTTTTTTTTTTTTTTATTATATCCAAATTACTCTGTAACTCCTTAACCGATCGCATCAATTTGTTCTCGAGTCCAATTTGGGCTGCAACTGTGCCTTTTGTCCTCGATTTCGTTCTGCCGGAAAAAAAAGATAAAGTTGCTCCCAGACTGTTGGCAGATTTTTTCTTTTCAATATTGAAAACAAATTAGAGCAGAGATTTTAAGTTATACCACCTCCACTTGGTTCAGCAAAGATTCCTACTGTTCCTGCAGAGTAGCGATATGATAAGTGGGGATCGTAATAATGTATCGAAGGAAACATATGAATAGACATAAGCCAGCATTGCACGCTTCCTACAGTGGCACGGGTGCCAGACGGCGATTTTCTTGAAAATACGCGTGACAGCCAACGTGTTAAGTGTAAATAAACTTTTAGTGAATTGTACGTATGTTTATATGTAGGTACATGTTCTATATTTTATTTTTAAAATACAAAAATGTAGATTAATCTGAAAAAATTGTCCGGTAGTCAATGAAAAGCGTCAGATAACATGAAAACTCTAAGTTATCAAGCGGAATGAAATTCCGTTGTTAGATCCTTCAATTCCTTCATAAAGTGAAAATCAGTTATCGAATTCAGCGACGTCATTGGGAGGGGGGTGTATGGACTTCAAGAATTGAAGGGAACCGTGACTTCTTCATTTTTGCAATAAAGCCTTTTCTCGCTTTCTGGTATGTAACACAAACCAAAAATGGTATTATGAATTATTAGAAATAAATCGAGGGGCGAAATAAGAACTGGGGACACTCTACCACCTGTTCTATTTATATAATGCTACATCTTGAAAACTATTCTTCATTTTACGAAAACAAAATATAAAATATGAGGCATCAAAACGTAGAAGCTACGCCGGGCGCCAAGACTATTAGCACCGCCACTGGGTATAGGTACCTATCATTAGTCAGAAAATATTTGTCCAAATTCGTGAAAACTTTAAAAATGCCTTTCACTAACTAGGTTTATTTCTGTGTTTAATATGCTGAAAAAGTTTTTATGGTGATTAAATTTCAAGTAATTCATATTCGGCGGCGGTTCGTTTTCCGCATTGCACTGAAAACTTCTGACAAACAAATGGTTGTATACCACTCAGAAGCAATGATGTCACTTCAAAAATATATATAAGTAGCAGATTAAATTTTAAATCGGAGTAGATTTAAAATTTCGGGAGTAGATTTAAAAACCTCTTATTAAAAGCAATGAAAATAATGCACAGAATATTTGAAATACATAGTTTTGAGCTAAAACTACCTATGTGTGTATACATTAATTATTAGGTACACAGAGGGGGGTATACAGTGGGGGGTATACAGTAAGGGGGGGGGGGGTGAAGAGTAAGAGTGTAGTGGTAGAGGGTAGAGAGGAGGGTGGGGTGGGGGATAGAGAGAGTAGGTGAGGGGGAATAATATGTAGGGCGAGGGGTAGAATGATAAGAGTACACATAGCGGGTATACAGTGGGGGGTGAAGGGTTGAATTTTGGAGAATGGGGTGTAAGAAGAAAAGTAAGGTTGTGTGAGAGGGGTGAGGGAAATCAGTACCACGCAGGTGTTTTGTTTGTCTCTTCTTAATGTCGCTTTTTTTCGATTCACTGTTTCCTGACGCTGTTTCATTTCATCTTCTTGTTTCATCAAGTTTCAAATCACAACGTGGCTCAAGATGTTTTCACTTAAAAAAGAGAAATAAACATGCAGCGAGACACGTAATTTCAATTTTCATTATTCATATATCATTTTTCATTTTGCATGTTTCATTTTTCATTTTGCATTTTTCCTTTTTCATTTTTCATTATTCATTTTTCATTTTTCAATTTGCACTTTTCATTTTTGTTTTTCATATTTCATTTTACACTTTTCACTTTTCATTTTTCATTTTTCATATTTCATTTTACACTTTTCACTTTTCATTTTTCATTTTTCATTTTTCATTTTTCATTTCTCATTTTTCATTTTTCATTTCTCATTTTTCATTTTTCATTTTTCATTTTTCATTTTTCATTTTCCTTTTTTCATTTTTAAATTTTCATTCTTCATTTTTCACTTTGCATTTTTCATTTTTCATTTTTCAGTTTTCATTTTTCACTTTTCATTTTTCATTTTGCATTTTTCATTTTTCATATTCCATTTTCACTTTTCTACATCCTTCACAAACCATCCTTCATCCCCCATCCTCCATTCTCTATCCACCGTCCTCCATACTTCCTCCACTGCCCCCTATCCACCATCCATAGTAACTAATACACTGAAAGCAAAAGGTACACAAAGTGGGGGTAAACAGTGGGTAATGAATTGTTGAATTTTGGAGGGGTAGGAGGTATAGAAGTGGTTGGGTGGGATAGAGAAAGTAGGTGAGGGGGAACAACATGTAGGGTGACGGGTTGAATGATAAGGGTACACAGAAGGGGGTATACAGTGGGGGGGGGGGTGTATAGTGGGGGGGGGGTGAAGAGTTAAATTTTGGAGGGGTATGGGTTAGTGAGGAGGGTGGGGGTGGGGGATAGAGAGAGTAGGTGAGGGGGAAAACATGTAGGGTCAGGGGTAGAATGATAAGAGTATACAGAGGGGGTATACAGTGGGGGTGAAGGGTTGAATTTTGGAGGAGTAGGGGGTATAGAGGTGGTTGGGGGGTGGGGGATAGAGAAAGTAGGTGAGGGGGAACAATATGAAGGATGATGGGTAGAATGATAAGGGTACACAGAGGGGGGTATACAGTGGGGGGAGTGAAGAGTTAAATTTTGGCGGGGTAGGGGTTAGTGAGGAGGGTGAGGGTGGGGGATAGAGAAAGTAGATGAGTGGGAACAATATGAAGGGTGAGGGGTAGAATGATAAGGGTACACATAGGGGGGGGGGTATACAGTGGGGGTGATGGGTTGAATTTTGGAGAATGGGGTGTACGAAGAAAAGTAAGGGGTGTGAGAGGGGTGAGGGAAATTAGTACCACGCAGGTGTTTTGTTTGTCTCTTTTTACTGCCGCTTTTTTTCAATTCACTGTTTCCTGACGCTTTTTCGTTTCATCTCTCTGTTTCATCGAGTTTCAAATCACAACGTGGCTAAAGAAATTTTCACTTAAAAAAAAATTTCACGTTTTAAGTGAGTAAGGGTACAGGTCCGAAATACTTTTCTTGACCCCTCTGTATTTCCACGGATATTGAAAATTGACTCTCCCTGCACAAGAATTTTTTGTCTCAAAATATATATCAGGCAATAACAACTTACAAGGTTGTGCACGGAGTAAGGAACACCCTGTATAAATCATCGTTAAAAATTGTATTCTAGACAAATCTGCATCTTCTTTGGGGGGCTCAGTATTGGGTCGGTCGTCGCTCAGTATTGTGAAAAAAGGGTTCATTACTGGGCATGTTGTAGTCCTGCCCGCCTGGCAGACAATGTAGATAAAGATACACAATAGAATACTTATTAAGTTCGTTATTAACGTTCCTATTTTTACACCTTATAGGCATGTGCCCAGAACCACACTCTACACACTCGATGACAGCTGATACAGTGTTGCCATCCCAACAGGGCACACTGGTCTTTTTTCACTATTATTCAATTTTTTAAATAATGTTGTTGTTTGTTCAAACTATTTATTTAGTTTAATAACTGCTTACATATACTGCGTTTCCATGGAGAATCCAAAGATCGAAAGATCGAAACATGAAATGTCATTAAAATGAACGACATAACCGGTTTCTATTCGATCTCGTTTCGATCCGATCTGCGCTTGCATGCGATTTTAGAGGATTGAATCCAGATTCAATCAATTTCTTCACACAAAGTGCATTTTGAAATCTTGCGCATCAAACGATATTGCGTTCACTACAATACAAGCTTAAATTGGAGAAAAGTGGAATAGCGGAATACTGTAATAAATCGGAGTAGATTTGAGAATAGTGGAGTAGCGGAGCAGATGATAAAAAATAGGAGTAGATTTACTCCAATTTGAGAAAAGTGACTGTGACATCACTGTTCAGAAGTGACTGACCGTCCTGCGTTGCTGAAGGGGTACGGTGGTTACATGACCGGTTATTCTGAAGAAACAGGCAACCATTTGCTTCGAAATGCTTCGTCCGCGAAGAACTTTCGTTGGATTTGTTTTGTCTTGGAGGACCCATACCGTTGATTACTGTTTAGTTTACGACTCATGTGCTTAAATCCAAAATTCTTCACCTCTCACGATCTTACAAACGTCTTTTGAAACACCGCGGCTGAATTTCTTCAACATTTCTTTGCATCACACGACATTGAGCGAACAAATATTTTTGAAGGCTAAATGTTCATGCAATATTGAATGTACATACGCTGGTGGAACTAATGATCAAGATGCCTAAATTTCACAATAAGTCACATGTCGATCTTGCTTTATCATTGCGTGCATGGCATCGGTTTTTCTGCGGTTACCGCCGATTTTTGACGACCTTCACGAAATTCGTCGGTGAGCGGTCTGCAAACCAGCGTTTTACCGTGGCAAAATGTGGTGCATTATCACCAAAAGTTGAAAGGAATTGATCGTTGCAGTTTTGTCTAAATAGTCCACGTCAAAAGTTTTAATATGTCAATATTAGAAAATGTTCACAATTAAATTCCATTTTTCACCCGAGACAAAATTTTCAAGTCACTGTAAACTGAATGAATATCGCTCGTATGTACATACGTCAAAAGGTTGGGAGTGCGTTTATAGAAGTGTCAGAGTGCATCTGGCACAATTGCAGTAATACAAATCAAATATTCGTCAGTTCATTCCATCAATTAATCAATCCAATAATACGAAAGATTATATTTTATACAGAAAGTGAACAAAATAGGCATAAATAATATATTTCGATTTATTTCAAAGGTTGCTGATAAATAATTGGAAAAGATTATCGAAAATATGTGACCATTGACCAGTATGACCGTTTTGATATTTCTCAGGGTAGCAAATTTGGGACGTCCGCCCAGCTGGCCCCCCCACTTCCTCCAAACTTAATGAAAAAATTACAGAATTATGCGCTATTTATGCGCTCTGCAAAACACCAAGAAAAAATTTTTGCGCTCCTTTCGTTTAGTAAGGATAAATCATTTAAAGGTGGGGGGGGGGGCTGAGTGGGCGGCAAGCCAGCCCCCCACCCCTAAAATATGAAAAAATTTAAAAAATAAATACACAGGAATTATGCGCTATTTATGCGCTCTCAGAATTCATTACAACTGATTTGTGCGCTATGTCCTTTCAAGGACCTCCCATACAAATCGCAGGTCGTGATTCTACAAAAGCAAAAATTTCACCAAATAACTATACCAGCTAAATCTATGACTTATGCGCTCTTAGAATCCGCTATTCGCGATTTTCGCACTGCGTCCTTTCAAGGACCTCCCATACAAGTCGTCAATTCAGCAGCAGTAAAACAGAAATGCCTACTCGATTAATGCGAAATCGTACTGAGTAATCATGCACGATCGATACATGATTTATGCGCTCCCGGAATTTGGTAAATTTGATTTTCGCGCTTTCAAGGACCTCCCATACAACTCGCAGGTCGAGATTCTCAAAAAACAAAAATTACACCAAATACCTACACCAGCTGAATCTATGATTTATACTCTCAACATTTCCAATTCTTAAGGGATCTTAGAACTAAACATACTGCAGTGTCGATCGGCTACAAGCCAATCGTATAATACTCTAGATCAATGATTCCCAACCTTTTTTGCGTCGCGCCCCCCCGGCTCTTTTTTCTTTTAACACGAAATTCTCTTAACACGAACAAATATTTCAATACCCTCAGTTTTGTGTTGCAACGATTTTCACTTATAAATTAATTTTTTTTTTTCGAAAATACAAAGCATTCCGCGCCCCCCTGCCAACAGTCTACGCCCCCCTAGGGGGGCGCGCCCCACCGGTTGGGAAGCCATGCTCTAGATGATACAGAACTCCGATTTATATTGTAGCTGGGGATGAAGTAAATAGTATAACGTGTGTGCATGTTGTATGTCCTTCATTAAGCAGCCCCATTAGATTGCTACTCAAAACTTAAAGACAATATTCAGGGTTCAATTTCATATCTTGAACTGGAAAAAAATCCTTTTTGAAGGTCTTTCATATGGGAGGTGGAGCAAGGACTCACTCGATTACTTACATATTCATCCTTTTCCTTGGAACCATTCAAAACTTATTATGCATAAAATTTCAAATTCGTAGCTTGAAGCGTTCAAAAGTTATCGGAAAATATTGTTGAACACGTGTCTTAAGGATTTTTTGTATGGAAGGTACCAGAAAGAGTAAAAGGATTTCGCTGACTAGTAAACTCGAACTTTGTTTTCACTCAAAACTAATTTGTACAAAATACTGAATTCGTAGCTAAGCGATAGCTTGAGTTAAAGTGAGTTTCGTGAATTGAATGAAGATATTTTAACAGGATATTTGTGTTGCGGCCACTCGAAGGACTAGCAGAATTTTCTTTATAATCATACATTTAGCTACAACTCTTGGAAAATTAACACATACAAAATTTCAAAAACGTAAGTAAAGCTCTTCTGAAGCTATCGACCAATATTCTTGAACAAGGACACTTTGTATGGGAGCTACCCGAAGGAGTAGGACGATTTTGCCCTTGCCTTGCCTTACAAATTCAACCAAACACCCAGATTCAAAATTACAAGATCCTAGGTGAAGGCGTTCTTGAGTTATCGTGTTCACGGACAGACAGACGGACGGACGGACGTCAAGCGGATTTGAGGTTTTTGGCCCCAAATAAACAAAAAATAATATATAACTTTTTTTCGTCCGAGGCTTGGTTCGATGCGTTACATATTTTTATTTTATTAATTCATTAATTTTTAATAAATATCATAATTTTCTTACACTTTTTAGACTCTAAAAGATTTTTTAGAAACAAATGATTGTTCGTATTAATTTCGAGAGCACGCACAAAATGGCATTAAGTGATAGTGGAAGGAGAAATTTAATAAGACAGCTTGAACGATTTTTCCGAAAAAATTTCGGGGCAAACTTCGGAAAGTCTGATAAAGGTGCAGTAGCGCAAGCTGCAGTGAATTTGTTCACTTAAAGTTCTAGATAGTGCTGTCGGCGGTATTGATCTAATATGTAACCCAGAAACGGGACAGGGTTACTTGGTATCCCAAGTAAAAAATGCGAATTATAAGCGGAAAAAATATGCGGGTGCGTAAATTTAACGCAAAAACCAACAAGTCCATCCGGGAATGTGAGAGCTGAGAACGACGAAATTGATGACGCTATACAGTTTCTCGAAAACGCTATTGTCCCACATCAAAAGGAAGCAATACAAGATATTTTGAAAAAAAAGTGTGAACTCTCGACGGATCATCATTCAATCAAAAGGGGATCAGACAATTGATTTTCCATTTTATTTTATTGACCCTAAATTGGTGAGATTAGGTTTTATATTGATAATTTATTACCTGGCGTAAATATGTTACTTAAGATTTTATATGACTTTCAATTATTATACCCTGCAAATGCTGATAGTTTTATTTAAAAGTGGCCACTATATAGCGCAAACGTTTTCAAAGTTGCTCAAGAAGCAAAAATAATTGTGGATGAATGTGGAAGTAATTTTTAAATATATAACATAAATTAAATACATATTTAGAAATAAAACAGTATGGTTCATATAGATTGGCCCTACAATGTGCTAAGTTTTTTCGTCCTTCTTAAGCTCTTACCACCTATAGAATCGGTGAACCGTAGAGGATTATTCATTCAAGCGTGCAAGACACTAATCTTGTTCGGAAATGTAAAATTCTTAATTTATAATTTTTATAGATAAACTTGCCTAAAGAAGTACTCGTCAAAGACGCGAGAAGTAAACAACCGTTTATCATTGCACTTGGTCCAAACAGATCAGCGATTTCTGAGTTTCTGATATATTTTGACAACAAATTTATTAAACTCCCGGAGGGATTTGAAATATGCGAAACGTTCGACCTTTCGTTTAAAATTTACTTTGTTTTACTTTATTATTTTAATAATACAGTATTGTGATCGATTTTTAAAAAAAAAAAAATTTGCTACCCTGAAAATTTTTATTTTCACGTTTCATAACTAGTAGACACGAAAAAAGCAACAAAAATTTTCAAAAACCATTTAAGATACACACTAGAAAATTTGGTGTGTTATTCTTGAAGGTATGCACTCTAGAAATATGTAAATAAAAATAGATTTTTTCTAATTTTCAAACTGGTTGTGCGGTTAAACTGGTTGTGCCCCATAACTCCTAGAAAGGACCTTGGGGGCACGGGTTAATATTAAAGTTAAGAGCGGATTTCACTTTTAAAAATCATTTTTTAGTATTTCGAGTCGATTGAAGGGGTGAGAGAAAACATTTTTTTATTAAGGGCCACCCTAATGTGCATAGTTGGTATTTTTGGGAGGTGTAACCCATACAAAAAATGTTGAATTAATGAAAATAATCTTTTTAAATTGTTGTCGTATTTTAAATTAAAACAGTCTGGGCGCAACTTTATTATTTTTCTGGCAGAAGTTTGGAACGTGTTCAATTCGGGGATGCGGTGTATGTTACTATGTGACTGAAAACCTAACAAAAAGTTCGGGAAGCGGTTAGAATAGGGTATAGCATATGAATTATATAATTGGGTCATATTCCGGGATGCGGTCTAGAGGTTGAAAAAGACAAAACTGAAAAATAGGTAATTATTAAACAAGCCTGGGGTAGTGAAAAAATATTCGATATCTGATCAGACCTGAGAGATATGGTGGAATTCATGAAAAAGTATACAACCACTTTACACCCTCTTAGGGGTCGAATTTCTAGGTATTCATACGAAGAATCCGTACAATGAAATTAAATTCAATATTTGGGATGAGCTAGTAGATGTGATGAAAATTGTGGAAAAATATGCATTCTATTTTCATTGATCATAATTTTTGCCCCCTTCTGAACGCCAATGGATATATGAATTTTTTTGTCATCAAATTTGCTTTTATAGTTGATATTCATATACACACCAAGTTTCAACTTTCTAGCATAAGCCGTTCTATAGTTAGGAAATCACCCCCCACCCCCGTACCATACTACCCCTAAAAAAAATTATATTTTTCCAACATGCCGCAACATGTAGCTCTACCTAAATACCAAGTTTAAGGTTTATATCATTTCTGGTTCTTAAGATATAAACATCGGAACTTTTTCCTTTTCACCCCCCCCCCACCCTCACCCCCTACACCCTCATCCCCAAATTATTTTTTCCTATTTGGGTTCAATTAGTGCTACTTCTGGTAAAAATTTTAAGCATCTATCTTACACTGTTCTTGAGTTATGAAATGTGCTATTTCTGAAAAATTCTTATCCTCTCCACTTCTATGCACCACCTCCCACTTAAAAAATTTTACATTAATCAGTTTTTATTTGTCGACCTTTATACCCAAACCGAATTTTATTTGTCTAGAGCAATTAGTTCATGAGATATCGTAATCTAAAGCTTTTCACCCCCCCCCATACGCAACCACCCCACCCAAAATTTTTTTATCAATCTTTTCTCCTAGTATAACTACAAGTATTTCTTAAGTTCGAATAGTGTGCCATTAACGGCTTTTTTGCGTTTCGGACGCATTATATTTTCCCCCACTCCCACACCCCTTGATCAATATTGACAATTTTTCTGCAAATGGGTTTACTATCAGAGCTCTATAGAAATTCCAAGTTTCAGCTTCCTATCATAAGCGGTTACTGAGATATAGAAACCAAAATTTTTCGTCTAAAACGCTTCCCCTCCTTCCCCCTCACACCCCACCCCTAAAAATTTGGTCACTTCAAGGAGCCTACCCCGTCTATTCGTAAAAAAAATTTCAATTTAATATCTCAAAGCGTTTGGGAGCTACGAGCCTCCAAACGAGTTTGCGTACAGCGGACGGCGTATGGCGGACGGCGTACGGCGTACGACGGACGGCGTACGGCGGACAGAGGGACTGAAAATTTTTGTTGCTTTTTTCGTGTCTACTAGTTATGAAACGTGAAAATAAACATTTTCAGGGTAGCAAATTTTTTTTTTTTTTAAAAATCAATCACAATACTGTATTATTAAAATAATAAAGTAAAACAAAGTAAATTTTAAACGAAAGGTCGAACGTTTCACATATTTCAAATCCCTCCGGGAGTTTAATAAATTTGTTGTCAAAATATATCAGAAACTCAGAAATTGCTGATCTGTTTGGACCAAGTGCAATGATAAACGGTTGTTTACTTCTCGCGTCTTTGACGAGTACTTCTTTAGGCAAGTTTATCTATAAAAATTATAAATTAAGAATTTTACATTTCCGAACAAGATTAGTGTCTTGCACGCTTGAATGAATAATCCTCTACGGTTCACCGATTCTATAGGTGGTAAGAGCTTAAGAAGGACGAAAAAACTTAGCACATTGTAGGGCCAATCTATATGAACCATACTGTTTTATTTCTAAATATGTATTTAATTTATGTTATATATTTAAAAATTACTTCCACATTCATCCACAATTATTTTTGCTTCTTGAGCAACTTTGAAAACGTTTGCGCTATATAGTGGCCACTTTTAAATAAAACTATCAGCATTTGCAGGGTATAATAATTGACAGTCATATAAAATCTTAAGTAACATATTTACGCCAGGTAATAAATTATCAATATAAAACCTAATCTCACCAATTTAGGGTCAATAAAATAAAATGGAAAATCAATTGTCTGATCCCCTTTTGATTGAATGATGATCCGTCGAGAGTTCACACTTTTTTTTCAAAATATCTTGTATTGCTTCCTTTTGATGTGGGACAATAGCGTTTTCGAGAAACTGTATAGCGTCATCAATTTCGTCGTTCTCAGCTCTCACATTCCCGGATGGACTTGTTGGTTTTTGCGTTAAATTTTCGCACCCGCATATTTTTTCCGCTTATAATTCGCATTTTTTACTTGGGATACCAAGTAACCCTGTCCCGTTTCTGGGTTACATATTAGATCAATACCGCCGACAGCACTATCTAGAACTTTAAGTGAACAAATTCACTGCAGCTTGCGCTACTGCACCTTTATCAGACTTTCCGAAGTTTGCCCCGAAATTTTTTCGGAAAAATCGTTCAAGCTGTCTTATTAAATTTCTCCTTCCACTATCACTTAATGCCATTTTGTGCGTGCTCTCGAAATTAATACGAACAATCATTTGTTTCTAAAAAATCTTTTAGAGTCTAAAAAGTGTAAGAAAATTATGATATTTATTAAAAATTAATGAATTAATAAAATAAAAATATGTAACGCATCGAACCAAGCCTCGGACGAAAAAAAGTTATATATTATTTTTTGTTTATTTGGGGCCAAAAACCTCAAATCCGCTTGACGTCCGTCCGTCCGTCTGTCTGTCCGTGAACACGATAACTCAAGAACGCCTTCACCTAGGATCTTGTAATTTTGAATCTGGGTGTTTGGTTGAATTTGTAAGGCAAGGCAAGGGCAAAATCGTCCTACTCCTTCGGGTAGCTCCCATACAAAGTGTCCTTGTTCAAGAATATTGGTCGATAGCTTCAGAAGAGCTTTACTTACGTTTTTGAAATTTTGTATGTGTTAATTTTCCAAGAGTTGTAGCTAAATGTATGATTATAAAGAAAATTCTGCTAGTCCTTCGAGTGGCCGCAACACAAATATCCTGTTAAAATATCTTCATTCAATTCACGAAACTCACTATAACTCAAGCTATCGCTTAGCTATGAATTCAGTATTTTGTACAAATTAGTTTTGAGTGAAAACAAAGTTCGAGTTTACTAGTCAGCGAAATCCTTTTACTCTTTCTGGTACCTTCCATACAAAAAATCCTCAAGACACGTGTTCAACAATATTTTCCGATAACTTTTGAACGCTTCAAGCTACGAATTTGAAATTTTATGCATAATAATTTTTGAATGATTCCAAGGAAAAGGATGAATATGTAAGTAATCGAGTGAGTCCTTGCTCCACCTCCCATATGAAAGACCTTCAAAAAGGATTTTTTTCCATTTCAAGATATGAAATTGAACCCTGAATATTGTCTTTTAGTTTTGAGTAGCAATCTAATGGGACTGCTTAATGAAGGACATACAACATGCACACACGTTATACTATTTACTTCATCCCCAGCTACAATATAAATCGGAGTTCTGTATCATCTAGAGTTTTATACAATTGGCTTGCAGCCGATCGACACTGCAGTATGTTTAGTTCTAAGATCCCTTAAGAATTGGAAATGTTGAGAGTATAAATCATAGATTCAGCTGGTGTAGGTATTTGGTGTAATTTTTGTTTTTTGAGAATCTCGACCTGCGAGTTGTATGGGAGGTCCTTGAAAGCGCGAAAATCAAATTTACCAAATTCCGGGAGCGCATAAATCATGTATCGATCGTGCATGATTACTCAGTACGATTTCGCATTAATCGAGTAGGCATTTCTGTTTTACTGCTGCTGAATTGACGACTTGTATGGGAGGTCCTTGAAAGGACGCAGTGTGAAAATCGCGAATAGCGGATTCTAAGAGCGCATAAATCATAAATTTAGCTAGTATAGTTATTTGGTGAAATTTTTGCTTTTGTAGAATCTCGACCTGCGATTTTTATGGGAGGTCCTTGAAAGGAAATAGCGCGAAAATCAAATTTACCAAATTCCGGGAGCGCATAAATCATGTATCGATCGTGCATGATTACTCAGTACGATTTCGCATTAATCGAGTAGGCATTTCTGTTTTACTGCTGCTGAATTGACGACTTGTATGGGAGGTCCTTGAAAGGACGCAGTGCGAAAATCGCGAATAGCGGATTCTAAGAGCGCGTAAGTCATAGATTTAGCTGGTATAGTTATTTGGTGAAATTTTTGCTTTTGTAGAATCTCGACCTGCGATTTGTATGGGAGGTCCTTGAAAGGACATATCGCGAAAATCAAATTTACCGAATTCCGGGAGCGCATAAATCATGTATCGATCGTGCATGATTACTCAGTACGATTTCGCATTAATCGAGTAGGCATTTCTGTTTTACTGCTGCTGAATTGACGACTTGTATGGGAGGTCCTTGAAAGGACGCAGTGCGAAAATCGCGAATAGCGGATTCTAAGAGCGCGTAAGTCATAGATTTAGCTGGTATAGTTATTTGGTGAAATATTTGCTTTTGTAGAATCTCGACCTGCGATTTGTATGGGAGGTCCTTGAAAGGACATAGCGCAAAAATCAGTTGTAATGAATTCTGAGAGCGCATAAATAGCGCATAATTCCTGTGCATTTATTTTTTAAATTTTTTCATATTTTAGGGGGGGGGGCTAGCTTGCCGCCCACTCAGCCCCCCACCTTTAAATGATTTATCCTTACTAAACGAAAGGAGCGCAAAAATTTTTTCTTGGTGTTTTGCAGAGCGCATAAATAGCGCATAGTTCTGTAATTTTTTCATTAAGTTTGGAGGAAGTGGGAGGGGCCAGCTGGGCGGACGTCGTTCTTTCCGTCCTTACTTGCCGCGAAACTTCGGTCAGCTTTTTCTGAACAGTTACCTGTGCTTATACTTTTCCGCTAATAGATCAACGGAACACCTTTGAGGACGTTCACCTCCTTTCCCTTTGGTGTCCACTTTTTATTATCCAAACAACGCTTTAGCAAATCCTCAAACCCGTGCTGTCTTATCGACTTCCAATTTCTCGGTGTTCGCGCAGTTTGCGGCCATATTGTTTGTTTACATCGTCGGTGACGTTTCGTGTTGTTATGTTTACATTTGTGCGGTGTTGTGCTGTATTTATTGTTTTTCAACTTGTCTCCTGTGTTCCATGTGTTTTGTTCGTGCTTGTTAGTTGTTATCGTGCCCTCGGTGGTAGTTTGTTTGTTTTAGTTTATTTACAATCCATCCTACTAAGGTTATTCCTTCTTCCTTCGTTTTAGGGTTGTACTGGAAGCAGGACGGAATCAGTGGTTACGCAGGACGGAGTAACCCTCGGTGAACGTAAGTATGTCACTGAATCCATGTTGACGGCGTAAACGAAGTCATTTTTCTCGTGAGTACCGCTTCCGTGATAATTCGAAGATTACTTTTGTCTCCTAACCTAAATCCTAAACCTACCCATATTCCTACTACTAACCTATGTTAATTTGATTTTCGATTGTAATTCATGTTTCCCTAAGTCTAACTAACCCTAATTCTAATTTACCCTAGTGTTACATATGTAATCCTAGTTCCTTCATCTTTCCGCCTCTTCTCCGTGTCTTTTGCTCAAATAATATGATCACTACTAATGCTTGCGTACAAATGTCTTTTTAGGTGCCATGCTGAGCGAAGGTGCGACGTACATGGGCGTCACATTGGGTGCATTCAGGAGACCACGAAGGTAATAATTATTTCATTTATTCACTCAAATTTAAACTAACTCTATTCCTTTCTTTCATTTTAGGGCACCTGTAACACCCCTCCCTTACTAAAAAAGAATTCCTTGAATTCTAAGTGAGGGAGGTTATTTGACGCAGTAGACGGTTTGAAATGGCTTTGGTAATACTCCTTATTTTTTTTCCCAATTTTTAAACTATATGTACCCTTATTCCTTTTCCTGAATTCATGCTCGCGTCTAGTTTCCCCAATCTATCATATATTTGGGTTCACTAGCCCTCCCACTCTTCTCTTGGCTGCTAAATAGATTTAGTTCGGTATTTCCTTTTCGTAAGGCTTTAAATCCTTGGCATGCCACACGCCACCAGATTTACCGTTGTCCAGCCCTAATTCATATGTGTACGGTGATACCCTCTTCACCATCCTAAATGGTCCGACGTATTTTGGGGCAAGAGTAGCAGAGAAATATTTAGCTGCGTCTGAAAGCACATAGTTCTTTCTCCATACGACATCATTAGGAAGGAATCTTAGATCACGCTTCCACAGTACGCGATCGCGTAGCATCCAGTCAGCGTATTTCTGCGGGTATTTCTGCACCAGTGTGATCATCTTGTTATACCACGCATCGGTCGAGGTCTCCACCGACAATACGTCCACCATGGGCACCGATCTCGATAACGCATCTGGTACAAGATGCTCTTTACCTTTTCGATGGATAATTTCGTAATCATACTGCTGTAACCGCACCGCCCATCTTGCTAACCTTCCGGATGGGTCCTTAAGGTTATTGAGCCATATGAGCGAGTGATGGTCCGTAATTACCCTAAATTGAGTTCCCTCCACATAGGGTCTCAGCTTCTCTATAGCCCAGAGTACAGCTAAACATTCCTTCTCGGAAGTGGAATATTTTCTCTCCGAACTCGTCAAGGACCGGCTCAAATAACACACCACTCGCTCCCCATCTACATGATTCTGGGATAATACCGCCCCAGCCCGTAGTCCGATGCATCCGTTTGTATCACAAAAGGCAGTTCGTAGTCAGGGCAGATTAATATCGGAGCCGTGGACAGCTTAACCTTCGCTTGAGAGAACGCTCGCTCACAATCTGCATCCCATGCAAATTTACGATTCTTTTTCAAAAGAGAGGTTAATGGAGCAATAAGAGTCGCGAAATCCTGAATAAATCGTCTGTACCACGACACCATCCCTAAAAATGGACGAACTTCCTTTACGTTTCGTGGTTGAGGAAAATTAACTAGGCTCTCTACTTTCTCCGGATCTACATGGAGTCCGCCCTCAAAACTGTTAGAACCCTTCACAACGACGGGGCGAACGGCTCCTTGTCCGGCCGAACCCAGAGAAGGGTCGTGGGCGCCAGTGATCCTTAATTTAAGGACCCGTTCTAAAAATTTTCCCCGACTGAATCACGATTTCGGGGAAAATGTCTCTTTAACCGAAGCACGGAAAACAAACGGATCAACGTTCCAATTATCACACTCAAAAGAGCTCAATGAAATCTTCAAAGTTAAATTCTAAGTTTTAATTCAAATTCCAACGTTTTAATTCAGTTCCAAATTTAACACAAATCGCAATTATTAGTTAATTCGCTACCCTAAAGATAACTAGCTACCTAAGCCTTTATCTAACTCTCTATTTGTACCTGCCTGATTACAAACTAGGGCGCCTCTGGTGTAACTCCTTCGATATCAACGGTGCTCTCCACGGGTGCTATTGGTGCCGCTCCGAATTTGTTTTAGATTTGATGACCAAGAAATATTACAGTTTTTTCCCGTGGAAAAACTGTTAGAACCCCTCACAACGACGGGGCGAACGGATCCTTGTCCGGCCGAACCCAGAGAAGGGTCGTGCGCGCTAGTGATCCTTAATTTAAGGACCCGTTCTAAAAAATTTCCCCGACTGAATCACGATTTCGGGGAAAATGTCTCTTTAACCGAAGCACGGAAAACAAACGGATCAACGTTCCAATAAACACACTCAAAGGAGCTCAATGAAATCTTCAAAGTTAAATTCTAAGTTTTAATTCAAATTCCAACTTTTTAATTCAGTTCCAAATTTAACACAAATCGCAATTATTAGTTAATTCGCTACCCTAAAGATAACTAGCTACCTAAGCCTTTATCTAACTCTCTATTTGTACCTGCCTGATTACAAACTAGGGCGCCTCTGGTGTAACTCCTTCGATATCAACGGTGCTCTCCACGGGTGCTATTGGTGCCGCTCCGAATTTGTTTTAGATTTGATGACCAAGAAATATTACAGTTTTTTCCCGTGGAAAAACTGTTAGAACCCCTCACAACGACGGGGCGAACGGATCCTTGTCCGGCCGAACCCAGAGAAGGGTCGTGCGCGCCAGTGATCCTTAATTTAAGGACCCGTTCTAAAAAATTTCCCTGACTGAATCACGATTTCGGGGAAAATGTCTCTTTAACCGAAGCACGGAAAACAAACGGATCAACGTTCCAATTATCACACTCAAAAGAGCTCAATGAAATCTTCAAAGTTAAACTCTAAGTTTTAATTCAAATTCCAACTTTTTAATTCAGGCCCAAATTTAACACAAATCGCAATTATTAGTTAATTCGCTACCCTAAATATAACTAGCTACCTAAGCCTTTATCTAACTCTCTATTTGTACCTGCCTGATTACAAACTAGGGCGCCTCTGGTGTAACTCCTTCGATATCAACGGTGCTCTCCACGGGTGCTATTGGTGCCGCCCCGAATTTGTTTTAGATTTGATGACCAGCTTCTTCTCACGTCTCGCAATAATCGCCTTCTCAAGATTCTTCCCACGTCTCGCAATAATCTCGTTCTCACGGTCTCGAGATATTCCCACCCGTCACCGACTTGTGATAGGGTTCCTCGACGATTTTTCAAAAAAACTTAGACTTTCTCCACTTCCAAGCGATGTCAGTCCGCCAAACCTCCGCTCCGTCTGAGTACACTTTTCCAAGCGGCCGTTCTTTCCGTCCTTACTTGCCGCGAAACTTCGGTCAGCTTTGTCTGAACAGGTCAACGTATCACCTTTGAGGACGTTCACCTCCTTTCCCTTTGGTGTCCACTTTTTATTATCCAAACGACGCTTTAGCAAATCCTCAAACCCGTGCTGTCTTATCGACTTCCAATTTCTCGGTGTTCGCGCAGTTTTCGGCCATATTGCTTGTTTACATCGTCGGTGACGTTTCGTGTTGTAATATTTGCATTTGTGCGGTGTTGTGCTGTATTTATTGTTTTTCGACTTGTCTCCTGTGTTCCATGTGTTTTGTTCGTGCTTGTTAGTTGTTATCGTGCCCTCGGTGGTAGTTTGTTTGTTTTAGTTTATTTACAATCCATCCTACTAAGGTTATTCCTTCTTCCTTCGTTTTAGGGTTGCACTGGAAGCAGGACGGAATCAGTGGTTACGCAGGACGGAGTAACCCTCGGTGAACGTAAGTATGTCACTGAATCCATGTTGACGGCGTAAACGAAGTCATTTTTCTCGTGAGTACCGCTTCCGTTAACTTGTGATAATTCGAAGATTACTTTTGTCTCCTAACCTAAATCCTAAACCTACCCATATTCCTACTACTAACCTATGTTAATTTGATTTTCGATTGTAATTCATGTTTCCCTAAGTCTAACTAACCCTAATTCTAATTTACCCTAGTGTTACATATGTAATCCTAGTTCCTTCATCTTTCCGCCTCTTCTCCGTGTCTTTCGCTCAAATAATATGATCACTACTAATGCTTGCGTACAAATGTCTTTTTAGGTGCCATGCTGAGCGAAGGTGCGACGTACATGGGCGTCACATTGGGTGCATTCAGGAGACCACGAAGGTAATAATTATTTCATTTATTCACTCAAATTTAAACTAACTCTATTCCTTTCTTTCATTTCAGGGCACCTGTAACAGCCCTGACAAATCGCGAAGTCGCGCAACTCCACCGCTTCTTGGTCTTTCACGACCTATTGGGAAGATATTCCAATTTTAAATACCCTGGAGTAAGTCGACACGAAATTTTTGTTGTCTAGGCCTAGGGTTTATGGTCTAAAGTCAGAACAAGAACCACCCCACACTGCCATAGCTAGTCCCGGCCGCCAGCAAGCGTGTCGCTTCCGTTCTACTTCAGCCACCAATTCAGACGTAGGAGGAATTGGCCCATTCAGTCCCGAACCTTTACCCATCCATCGACTATTTTGACTTTCTCAAGTCAAAATAGTTTTTCCAAGGCCTCAAACACAACACTTCTTTTCAAGCATTTGAAGAACTGAAAACTCAAACTAAACGCACATAGAGTAGAATGGGTGCTACGTCACTAAAATGACTATACTTTTAAGAATAATTCGAATTTTAATCCCTTTTAGGGAGATATTCTTGAATATCTAAACTATCGAAAAATGGAGAAAAAAAAATTTCGATTTTTTCAAATTTCTAGACTAGAATACTGCCTTAAGAGACAAGTGACCAACTGGGTTCGCAGTTGGTCGCTTGTCTCTTAAGAGACATAATCTCGATGGCTTGAGCCTAGGAATCATATTGCTAATCTTTCTTCATCAGTTGATAGAAAGAAATAGCAATACAAACATGTGCTCCCACCACGATCTATTTGTAAAGCAAAAAACAGCCGCATCATTCCGAGCGCAGCAAATGTCATCCGCGACTTAGGGGAAGGTGGGGTACATTCGTACATGGGGCACATTCGTACTGTGGCTGTAATAAGGAAACTATACATTTTGACATGTTCGCGCTTGCATGGAAGACTCGTGCTTTTGCACGCAGTTAGCACGTGAATTGAGGCAGCAGTGCGATTATTAACGTTGCTTGGACAAGTAGTTGTGTGTTTTTTCAGTACAGAAGTATTTTTTTCATGTGACTTCAACTTCGGTTAACGGTATTGAATTTTTGCTGAAAGTTTATAGTAGTTCCGTTTTTTCATAAGGTGATGTGTTATTTTACTGTGTGTGTGTACTAGTTATGCGATGTTGTTAACAGATTTCAATAAAAATAACAAAAACTGTTCTTGGTCGCTTTGGGGAACATTCGTACATACAGTTGTCGGGTACATTCGTACAGTGCGAAAGGGGCCCCAAAGCAGTCATTAGGGGTTTTTATTATTTTTTTTGAAATCTCTGTAAACACATGCATTCCAATTAACATTTATTTTGAATAATTATATTATTTCAGAACTATGGTATGAAATTACAAGCGAAAGGGGACCAGCAGCAAAACCAAAAAGAAGGAAGTGTTCAAAATTTAACTCTTCAAATTATATTATAATAAACTATAAAATAATTATAATAAATGATAATTGTCAGTAAATTTGTTCTTTATTTTGCTCATGTACGGAGGTTCTCCATTATATGTATGTGACCCACACTATGTACGAATGTACCCTCCATATGGGGTACATTCGTACATTTTCAGTTCCTCTACAAAATCTGCCATTACACAAATATGGTACATCGTATCAACTTTAACCTACATTATTTTAGAAGCCTAATATTGTGTCTATTGAACTGCATACTAGTTAGTTTGAAAGAGCTGTTAGTTTTTTACTTTTCAGCAAAAAAGGAAAAATCGTGCGAATCTGCCCCACTTTCCCCTACACGATAAAAATTAAATACGCGAAAAGTTACAGTTCAAGTGCGGCTACAATAAAACGACACAAGTGCGATGTAAAGTGATTGGAAATGTGTCACTACGTTATTAGTTTTTTATATTTATTATATTGCAGTAAGGTAACTTCGCCCCTGCCTGCACGTTTTATTTCATAACCCCCTTTCTTATTTCCAGCCGATGGCAATCTCCTTGAAATATTCATACGAGTACGAGCTTTTATCACAACACGCATTCATCAAACAGATGGCGCTATTGCCAATGATATTTTTCTATCGAGACATTTGCAGACATGTCTTCGAGATGTCGGGAGCATTTGTCTTGATACCGTGTATTTTGTCCATAAGCCGTCTCGAAAAATCTCGCAGACAAGTCGAAATGTCTCCGAGAAAACTGCGAGATTCTCGTAGACGCTTCCAACTGGGAAGCTGCTTTTTGCTGTATAATCAGCGATGTTCCCTTACTACAATTGTAGTAGATCTGCTACTATTTTCCTATGAAAATTATCTGCTACGATAACTTTCGAATCTGCTACCTTATATTTTATAGCAACTTGCTTAAATCGAAAAAAAAAAAAAAATTTTATATTTTCGTAGATAAGCATGTGAAGAATACGGTATCCAAACGAATTTTTCGAAATCAAAAACGACTGCCCAAACTGATCGACTCATTGCTCACACCTCACAAAGAGATCCCTTCAAGTCTTCTAAAAACATTAACAGGCCTATTCTGTGCACAGTCACAAGTCTCAATTTGATCAGAGAGTCTCAATTTCAGAAAATCTGTGACTCTTCATATTCTTGCAGTAGTCACAATTTTGACGTTTTAAAATAAAATCACAAAATTGTGACTATCGAAATAGGTGATCACAACGACCAGCCAGGCCTACAAATTTATCGTTTCGTGAAGTTTCAATACTTTATATTAAAAAAAATGGAAAGTTTGTTATACCTATTTGCTACTGGAATTACTGGAAGAAGCTGAACAGAAGTAATTTAACGGAAATTTAGGTAGCTTTTTTACATTTTGTGTGATTTAAGGGCGTTATAAAGAGTGACAGTGCGAAAGTTAAGAAACGCAAGTGAACCGTTTTTTATTAATCTACAATTTATTTGGGAGTTTCTTCGGTTTTAGACGTCTCCTGAGGCATACAACATTCCATTACACACTTGCAAAGGCCGAATGAACCCTGATACTGACACAGCATCATCAATTTTACATGTCTCCAACTCTGTGGAAAAAATTTAGTGACCTTTCTTGTGACTACAGTGCCAGAATTCCAAAACACTTTCCGATCACAAGTGCAGTCACAAAATTTAAGTCACAGCAGGTTGTGACCTGTGATAGGTCACAATTTTAGAATAGGGCTGATTTAAATCTTGACGTGAGTGCACGTATTCTTCGTAGAAGACTTCAAGAGCGTAGTTTAAATGGAAGAGTCGCCAGAAAGGTTCCTCTCTTATCTAAAAAAAAAGTATTAAAAACCGGCTTAAGTTTGCATCTGACCATATCAACTGGGATGGTTCTGATGGCCTGAAACGGATGAAACGAAAATAAATTTATTTGGTTCCGATGGTCGGAACTACGTTAGACGCACGCCTTTAGGCCATGTTTCCACTGCCTCGTAGTCTCGCGATTAAGAGAACGAGATTAAGCACTCAGGGACGTCATTTGTGGGGGAGGGGGGAATTTGGTATTTTCATATATTATATATAACAATTGTGGCAAATGCCCTACATATTTGTGTGTTTACCGTGCTCACGCTCGTAATCCGTTCGTCGTACGAAAAACTGGTGTATTCAAAACGTATAGGGAATTTAGTCCTCTTCAACTTTGCCATGAAAATATGTCACCTAATTTTAATAAAAATGGTCCAAAAGTTTAAAAAACTGGGACAATCTCCTAATTTTTTGCACTTTACGCTTAATAACCCAATAAATAAAGTTTTTAAAAAAAATTTGTTCTGATAAAAAAGATAGATAATTTAATTCGCTATAAACTTGGTTCTAACCATTTTTAGCGAGAAATGCAATATATGGCTAGAAATCGACAAAACAGAAAACTAAATATTTCGGGCACACGCCATATCAAAATTTGGTATAAAACTATGATTCCCTATTCTACTCCATCATTGGAACCTAACTACGTCAAAACATTTCGACTTTTATTTTTTTCTTTAAGAATTCCTAGATTTACTGGACTACAAACAAATTTGGAAAACGTTACATTTGTTGATGAGAGCAAATACGAAACTCCAGTCGAGTGAGTAACTCGACTCACATTTCAACTCGACTCGAGCTTAAGTTGGTATTATGAAACTCAACAATTGGAAAGTCACTTCATTTCCAGCAGTCGAGAGAATTTGACATTTCCTTCAAGGAAATACTCACTCGATCGGCTCTCGTAATCCGCAGTTCTTTTTACTCACGCTTTTCTCTGGACTCAAAGTCGAGTGAAAATCGATAAGTAGGCTCGTCGAGTTTCATAGTCGCAGAATGTGAGTTTTTTGGTCGAGTCGAATTTTAAAATTGAATTTGAATTGTAGGTCGATTTCAATTTTATCAAGACAACTATACCAAACACAAGTCGTTCGTTGTACGAGAGTGACTATTGTACAATACAACTACAAGGTTTAAGAAAATCCACCCCAATCGCCAGATATCAACCCCATTTTAAATTTATGAGATGAGTTGGAACGTCAAATGAGAAAACATAAAATTTCAAATATTAGTGAATTAAGGTCGGAATTGATGGAAGAATGGAATAAGTTACAAACGAATTATTTAATCAAATTGTTGGAATCAATGCTCCGACGATTGGCTTCAGTTATTAAACAAAACAAATATCTATCCAACGAAGTATTGTCAAGCTGAAATTGATCGTTAATGAACTGAAATATTTGATTGACCACTTGATGAAAATTATGACCATGTATTTATTTTTATTTAATTTTGTAGCTAGTTTTATAGTGAAGTATATTTCTTTTTTGTATATTTTTAAAAAAACACATTGGCAAATTAAATATATTTGAAGAAATTTATTAAGATTATAGGTGTGCCAATATCCGTGTGAGGTGTGACTGAATATATTATATATGAAATACTTTTGTTTTTAATAAAGCTATACTAGTGAATTATCCTAAATCTATATTGAACGTGTTTAATTCAACGTTCCCAAATCTACTACGGAAATTCGAAATCTACTACACTTTTTAAAAACGATCTGCTACGAAAATTTTCGAAAGGGGAACAACGCTGTGTATAATACCCGCTAGAGTCACTGTATACTCACACACCCTTCTAGTAGGAGTTCGGCCGATAGCCCAAAATTGGACTAGAAGACCACTACATAACCTGAAAAAAAGTCGTTTTCGTGCAGCCAAACTTTTAAGTTTGGCTGCACGAAATTTCGGTGTATAGGTGCATAGTATGTGTGCGCATAGTATGTGTGCATAGTATGTGTGCGCGAATTAAGGTTTTCTTTTGTAAATTTACGTACATTATCTATTTCTTTTATGGAAATTTCCTATTTTGTACCGAAAATTAGACTATTTCGAATTGATATGTGATATTCCCCCAATAAAATCAAAAAAATTTAAATTTACTGGTTTTCGACCTGAGCATGCATCGGCCAAACCTTAGGTAGGGTGAGTAGTGTGAGTGCGTATACAGGAACCTTAATACCCGCCAGTGCTTCTTCTTGCTATGGCCAGCGCCAACTTAATTTCAAGCCGCGCACATATGACAGTTCGTCGTAAGAAATGCCTCGATCTTGCCCCGATTAGTGACGTCAGGGATCGGTCCCCATACAAAATCGTCACTCATCGAGGCTAAGGTTCCTGTATACGCACGCACACTACTCACCCTACCTTAGGTTTGGCCGATGCATGCTCAAGTCGAATACCAGTAAATTTAAATTTTTTTGATTTTATTGGGGGAATATCACATATCAATTCGAAATAATCTAATTTTCGGTACAACATAGGAAATTTCCATAAAAGAAATAGATAATGTACGTAAATTTACAAAAGAAAACCTTAATTCGCGCACACATACTATGCACACATACTATGCACACACATACTATGCACCTATACACCGAAATTTCGTGCAGCCAAACTTAAAAGTTTGGCTGCACGAAAACGACCTTTTTTCAGGTTATGTAGTGGTCTTCTAGTCCAATTTTGGGCTATCGGCCGAACTCCTACTAGAAGGGTGTGTGAGTATACAGTGACTCTAATCGAGGCAAAATCGAGGCATTTTCGCACGATGATATATCAGATGCGCGGCTATTATCTAGAGGGCATTGCTATGGCCAGCGCCAACTTAATTTCAAGCCGCGCACATATGACAGTTCGTCGTGAGAAATGCCTTGATTTTGCCCCGATAAGTGACGTCATGGATCGGTCCCCATACAAAATCGTCACTCATCGATGCAAAATCGAGGCATTTTCGCACGACGAAATATCAGTTGCGGGGCTATTATCCAGGGGGCATTGCTATGGCTGAATTTGACAGTTCAAATTGTGTGCTACGATAGCTGCTATCGAAGCAGCTACAGCTGAACATTGGACAGACAGATACAAAGAGTCAGATACAAAGTAGAATGCGGCAGCACGGCGAAGCTTGACCACGGTTGCCAGACGTACGAGAATTCTCGTACACGTACGCGAATTGCGCCTTCGGTACGATGTAAAAGGTAGAATGTATTCTCGTACGCAAAGGTACGAGAATTTCGTTATTCATCAAATATGCTTAGTTATAGTAAGTGTCCTCAACTTATGCGAGGAATTCAGAATAAGATTCAAACGGAATTCAGAATAGAATTCATAGCACCTTTTCCAAATTTGAAAAAAAAACCGCCAAACTGCAAGAAATTGCGAACTTCGATTTGTAGATGGCACGACAACGCCGCTTCGCATGTTCTGTCTTCGTTCTGCTGTCTGCTCTATCATCTTTCTTTCTTTCTTTCTTGTTCTCTCTAAGTTGTCGGTTGTCGCACGTCGCAGTGCTGCTGTGTGAAACTCAAAGTGGAAAAAATAAAAATGGATGATTGGTGGATATGGATTTGTCGTTGGGCAATGCGTGCATCATCAATTTTTACACTTTGCAAATGAAAACGATGTTGAGGAAGAAATTGAATTCTTGTAGACCCATTTTGTTATTTGTTTATTTGTCATAAAAACAATGATAAAATATTTACATAAATTTTATCATTGTTTTTATGACAAAAAAAAAAAAACCAAATCACAAAATGGGTCTACAAGAATTCAATTTCTTTCTATGTCACAATGCAAGTTTTTTAGTTTTAAAAAGAAAATATTTTTACTTACATTTTTTTCACATAAATATATGTACGAATTTATTATATTTTAAATCTCCTGGAAGGAAATTTTTCAAGTTTTTTTATTTTTAAAAAGAAAATAAAGTCTTATTTTCATTGTACGTAATTATTATATTTTAAATCTTAAGGAAGGAATGAGGAAGGCATCTATTTCTTCCTGGGTTGTGAATTTTGTCTAACGGTTAAAAAACTGGATTTATTGCGTTCTCAATAATTAGAATAAGATCTGTTATTATTAATATTTATTAATAAATTAATATTTTACTCTAGCTAGTCAACGCCTCCCATAATAATATTTTAAACATATATGAAAGAATAAATGATTCCAGTGACCAAAATGCTGGCTGAAAAAGCCAAAATTCATGTAAATGTTATTTGACATTTAAATTTAGCTGTGGAAGTTAATTAAGAACATTTGTATTGCAAAGTATATTCTATCATACAAATATATTGAAAAGTGTATAATATCACAAAATACTGCCTGACGTATTTTTTTTTTATTTCATTCCTACCAGCTATCATTGAAAATCATAAAATATCGTACTAAAGCACACTACAGACTTTAAAGATAACTGCATCATACCAGATATACCAAATAAAACTCTTGATTGACAGAGAAAATCAAAACGCTGAACGTACGAGAATTTTGTGTGCGGTACGCGAATTTTCACAGGGTTGTACGAGAATCGCATCTTAGATTTCTGGCAACCCTGAGCTTGACGCCTCGACTTAATTATCAAGTCAGATAACTATTCACTCTCTGCGCCAGGTTGAGTTTTAAATAAATTTTTCAAAGAGCGTTCGTACTCGTGAATACGAAGCAGCGAACCACTATAAACGATTTTTAAACTAATTTTAATTCAGTCCGGTCAGATCAAGTAACAATTCGATGTTTTAAAGATAAAAGTCACTTCCCGATTTTGAAGCTAACTACGGGCTGCAGAAAGTTCAGGGTTGACAAACATTAGAGGTTTGTTCTTTTAATTCACCTGTCACTGAAAGTGCAGTGTAGAGACCACGCAAAAAGAACACGTCAGTGTAAAAAGTACTGTCCGGTTGTCAAAAATGACAGATATTTACCTCGTACCACAGTCGCCGTAAGAGAATTCGTGTCAGCTATTTCACAAATATCACAATATGTTGTGAACGGAGGCCTTGGAGTGATTATTTTGACTTGCAAAAGTCAAAACAATCGAAGGGAAGGTTGAGGATCGGGAAAGAGGGGTCCAATTCCGCCTACGTCCGAATTGGTGGCTGAAACGCAAACTGGAGCGACGTGCTTGCTGGCTTCCGGGCTAGCTGCGGCTGTGGGGGGGTACGTTGTTCGCGTTTCAGGCCATAAAACCCTTGGCCTGTACAACAAAAATTTCACGCCGACTTATCCGGGTGATAAAATTGGGATAAGATTCCCAATCGGTCGTGAGAGACCGAGAAAACTCCTAACAACTCGACAGGCGCCGGTATTGTGCGCCGTCTAGCCCACCCTACCATAGCCATATCTGTCCTGAAATAAAATTGCCGATATGGCCCCTAGAGAGAGATATGAGGGTGGCGGAAGGTCTTCAAACGAGAAGATCCATCCTGTGGGCTCTTTACTTAGCCATTATATCGCTAGAAAATATTTCCAAAAAAAAAACAACAAACGAATAACAAAACCAAAGCAAAAGGTAAAGAAACAATACAAAAATAAAAAAATATAAAGAAACAATTAAAGAAAAAAAAATTACCCTTTTTTTCGGCTTACAGCATTCTCAAATTTTCACATATTTTTATATATTTAATTCAAATCTTTTTATTAATTACAGTCCGTGTCAGTTTCTGTTCCGTCTTTGTCGTTTCATTTTTATTTTTAATTTAATTTACGTTATTTTGTTTTTATTTTTATTTTTATTTAATTAATTTCAATTTTCATTATGTATATAATTCAATTTTTATTATGTTTGGTTTTAAATTCATTTATTTAATTTTTCTTTCAGTGGCCGAAAACTTTTGCTTGCCACTGTATTTCTTTTTTTCTTTTGTTGCCAGAAGAAATGCCGAAAAACTGCGGAAGGCACTTGCGTGTCGTTGTTGTGCAACAGACACCCGTCGACGAAATTTTCGTCTAGGCGAAAAACGTGCGCGTTTCGACCGAACTCAACTACATATAACCTTTTATATTCATGGTTCATTTCCTGACGTGTTTCAGTTAATCTGCCTTGCAATTTTTCAGTTGTTTAGTTGTAAATTCATTATGTGTACAAAAAAAAACTCTTCTTTCCGACTTTAGGTTTCGACGCGAGCGAGCGAGCGATAAAACCGGTACGAGTCTTTGATTTCGCGTTGTCATAAACTTTGACATGAACGGAAGATTTTTCTGTGGCCAAAAAAAAACTTACGCGGAACGTAAAACTAAACTTAATTTATACTATAATACGATTTCCTTCCATTCTACTTATAATCTTTTATTGCGCGTCGCGCTAATCATTTTTATTTTTCTTCTTCGTGTGCACTGAAAACTAAAAAAAAACCTCCCAAACTTTTTCTATTTCTATACATTCTTCATTTCTATTCCGAACTCACTAAAACTACTTAACTTATCATTTTTTAAATGCTTCTTTCCACTTTCAATTTTAAAACTTATTTTCACCAGAAAATTCGCCCTCCTCTCCTTACTCAGCTGTCAGACCTTTTTTCTTTCTCCAAAAAAAAAACCCATCCACTGCACTCAAATTTTTGTGTGGATCTCGTGTGGATCCCAATAATGCCAACCTTTTGCCGATCCACACAGGTTCACCCACAGATGACACTACAACATAGCCTGATCGCCGTTGTCTACAACGCCGAACAGGCTAAAAAAAGGCAGCTGTGAGCTCCGTCTGCGTCTCATGCTCACGACTGCAGCGACCGGGCACTGTCAGAGTTTGTCACTCGCTCCAGTCACTGACGAAGGTCCTTGGAGTGGTACACTCCCACACGTTTGCCTCCGAGATCTTCTAGCTCATATCGCGAGTTGCCCAGCACACGACGAATCCTGCACTTCAAGAACTTTTTGGCCAGTTTGGCGTTATAATTGTGTGCAGCTGTGGACAGGGAAAAGTTTCTTCTGTACACTTCCTGTCCTTCTCTAAATTGAGTTTGAGCCGTACGCATATTGTAACGCCTACTGCTGCTCTCATGTGCGACTTGAATATTCGCCTGTGCCAGTTGCCTCACGATAGGAGTACCTTCTCTGGGACCCAATTGCAAGTCTGCATCACCTAACGCTTTCAAACGATGCAACAGAGCGTAGTCATCCCCATGCGACATCATGTGGGATCCAAACAAAACCTGATAGGGCGAAAACTTAGTGGCTTGGTGAATTGAACTCCTAAGAGAAAATGCTATTTTGCTTAAGTTTTCGTCCCATCGAGTCTGGTCCTCCACGATGAACGCACGGAGTCCAGCTAAAACAGACCGGTTGACTCGCTCTGAAGCATTCGCTTGAGGCGAGTATTTTGGGGTATATAGGTGTTTAACCCCATACTTAGAAAGCATGGAGTTAAATGTCGCTGACTTGAACTGAGACCCATTGTCGGAGAGAATTGTCTCGGGGGTACCAAACAAATGGAAGACATCCCTCTCCAAAAACGTCGTAATCTCACCCGCCGTAATTCTTCTTAGGGGATGAAGGATAGGAAATTTGGACAGATGGTCCAGGACAACAAGGATAGCAATTTTCCCACTTTTGGTCCTAGGGTATGGTCCTAATACATCAATGTATAGATGTTGAAAGGGCTTCTGCGTTCTGAAGGCATCTCCCATTGCAGCTCTAAGCGGACGATTCGGGGACTTCGTTTCTTTACAAGTCTGACACGAAAGAACGAAATCGCGGACTTGTGTAGATATACCGGGCCAATACAAGTAACGTCTAATGCGCTCTAGCGTTTTAGCGAACCCACCGTGAACCATGGTATCCGCTTCATGTGCCTGAGCAATCGCAGTAAGCGCCAAGCTCGATGGAATCCAAAGTTTCCAGGCACGATCCTCTGTGATTGGGTCACCATTATAGGCCTCTGTACGCTTGTACACGAAACCATCTCTAACGCATACGTCAGGAAGCCGAGAGGCGTTTGCCTCCACAGTTGACTTCAGATCCTGATATTCCGGATTCTGAAACTCTGACGAGCTTAAGTCAACCATGGGTGCAACGTCAATCAGCGCGTTTAATCCGTCCTCGTATACGCGAGAGAGAGCGTCTGGTACAATATTCAGGCTCCCACGACGATGTTCAATCACGAAGTCGAAACCTTGCAACTTCAAACTCCAGCGAGCCAAACGTCCACTGAGATCCTTTTGAGAAATCAGCCATTTAAGACTTGCATGATCCGTGATAATCTTGAACGATGTCCCTTCCACGTACGCTCTGAATTTTTTCACGCTCAACACAGCGGCGTAGCATTCAAGCTCGGTAACACTGTAATTGCGTTGAGCGGAATTGAGCTTCTGGGACATAAACGCAATCGGAGATTCCGATCCATCATCATTCTCCTGGAAAATAACACTCCCCACTCCAGATTTACTAGCATCACATTGTATCACGAAGGGTCGAGTGAAGTCTGGATTTACTAATACAGGGGCCGCGGTTAACTTGGCCTTCACAGACTGAAATGCAGTTTCTGCTTCAGAAGTCCAAGTAAATCGTTCGGCCTTTTTCAGCGTGTCTGAGATCGGTGACACCACAGCTGCAAAGTTGAGTATGAAGCGTCGATACCAACCAGCCATACCAAGAAAGCGTCGAACCTGACGTGCGGATTTTGGTGAAGGGTAATCGACTATAGCCGAGACTTTTTCTGGGTCTGTCTTCAGGCCTCCATCTCCAACAATGTATCCAAGATACTTCACCTCCCTCAGACAAAACTTACTTTTTCCCACATTGATTGTAAGTCCAGCCTTCACCAGACATTCGGCAACTTCCGCCAACAAATCCAAATGGGAATTGAAATCTTCCGAGATCAACAATAAATCGTCCAAGTAAACAAATACTTGGTCCTTCAGTTCGGGTAAGATAACACGATCCATCAAACGGCACATGCGTTGGGGTGCATTGCACAATCCAAATGGCATCCGGGTAAAATGATAGAGGGGTCGTCCGGGAATGGTAAACGCCGTCATTTCACGAGACTTAGTCTCGAGAGGAATCTGCCAAAAGGCGTCCTTCAGGTCATGACTGGTTATGAAGTTGGCTCGTGGTAATCGACTAAGGATTCCGTCGATATGTGGAAGTGGATATGCATCCTTTTTCGTCACACTATTTACCTTTCGAGAATCCAAACATAACCGGACTTTCCCTGGTTTCCTCACGAGTACTACCGGCGAACTCCATGCACTCAAACTAGTCTCTATCACTCCCATTGCCAGCATACGATCGACCTCGCCATACATGAGGTTTTGAATCGCAGGCGATACTGGGTAGTGTCGTTGTTTGATAGGGCGCGCTTCTCCTACGTCGATTTCATGTTCGAGAACGTTTGTCCTTCCCAAACCATGAAGTTCGAAAGAAGGGAACTTGGACTTAGCGTTCTCTAGACGTTCAACATCTTTACTCGTTAAAGAGTGCATCGCAGTAGCATCATGTTGCGAAGAGGTGGTTTGTGTGTTGACACAACTGATGATGGATGGAGCAAGATTGAAGGCTCGCCAGAAATCTACCCCAAGATATAACTCTTGAGATAAACTCGGCACGATGTAAAGGGTAATAGGTTGTGTAACTCCACGAAATTTAATTTCGGTTGTCACACTTCCCACCACCCTCTGTGAAGCACCATCAGCTGTCTTCACCTCATGGCAAATCGGCTTCCAATGCACTTGCGGTCGCCCAAGGCGTTCTAATGCATTGGCTCCTAAGCAACTAATGCTCGCACCACTGTCTAAAAGACCTTTAACGTCTACATTGAAAAGGGAGACCATAGCATAGGGACGTACGTCAAAAGGTTCGGAGATAATAGTCGACATTACTGCCTTCTTTCTCTCACGAACTTTACGCCAAAATGCGCGTAAACGTAAAATTGCCTTTTTAGGAGTTGGAACAGGGGCAGGTTGAAATGTGGAACAAGATGAAATACTAATAAAGGGGAATTTTGAATCATTAAAAATCCTGTCGCGTGCCTCCATGTACTCCTTCAGTCTTACATGGTAAGGCTTCCGAGGTACAGGTGCTTTGCGAACAGAAGGTAAGGGATTGGAAAGAATTACGACTGAATGAGACTCAGTCGTGGCAGTTGTCAAATCCGATGGTTTTGTCAGGTCCGGTGTAATTGACCTGACTGGTGATGTTTCGTCATCACCACAAGTTGCGGAGATCGAAGAGTCTCCTACGTTTTGGGTGGCTGCTGTGGGTTGCTCCGAAAAGGACGGGAATTAGAACGTTCCGTTCCGGAGTTTTCCCGATTGCAACGAGCACAATGCGGTCGCAAAACGTCTTTCGTTCCGCAGCCATAGCAGAAAATACCCCTGGGTGCTTCTTCACATAGTCGGTAACTGTGACCTAAACGCTCACAGTTCCAACATTTTAGTGGAGCCCCAGTTGTAATTCCTGCCATGGTTTCGGAACCATCGCGCTCGTCACAAACCTCTGCAGGAGGCTCCACGACCTCAGCAACTCGGGTATGACTCGAGTAGCCGTATCGGGTAGATCGTCTTATGTCCTCGACTCTGGACACTATTTGTCGGAGATGGTCAAGAGACCAAATTTGTTGCAGGCAAATTTGTTGCTGCGTGTTCGGCAACAAATTTCCCCGCACCCGCTCCACGAACTCTCCGTCGTGCATCGGATTCGACAGCAGATTCCGGAGCTCACACAAGTCCTGCTCGAACATCTGATAGGACTCGCTTGGGACCTGACGTCTGGCTAACATTTGCCGTCTGATATCCCAATCACTTGCTCGCACACCCCACGTCTGCAAAAATGCAGGTTTCAGAACCGCCCAAGTTGGTCTTGGATTGGACCTGTGCCAGGTCCAGTACCAACTGTTTGGACGACCATCTAGCAGCATGTAGAAACTTCGTGCGAGCAAGTCCATATCCGCGCTCAGCTCGCTGGTCGCAAGAGCCTCGGCGCGATAGATTAGTTCTTCCGCTCGCAACACTTTAGCGTCTCCATTGAATTTTAATCGCCATGTCCGTATGGGACTTGCAGTGTTGCGGCGTCTATTGTTTTGTCCGGTGCTCCTTCGATCAGCGAACTGAGCGGCCGGATAATGTGGAAGCTGAGCCCCCGGATATTGTTGTGGTTGAACGACCGAATATTGAGGCGGCTGAGCCACTGGATTTTGTGGTGGCTGAGCCCTCTCAGGTGCTCGAGCAGTACTCGTCGATCTGGAGGTGCGATCCGTTGATCTTGAACGATCGCTGTGTGAATCTCGAAATTGATGAGATCGCTCCTCCCTCAGCAACGTACGAATCAGTTGAGTGATCTCATCAACTCCAAGATTCACACGTGCCTGCGCTGTCGTCCTCGGTATCTGTGGTAGTGGTCGATTCAAAGGTGTTGGTGGTATATTCGAGGGTGGTAATGGCAAAGTCGACGTTGGTAAGCCCCTGCCATGGTCGGTGACCACTGTTCCGTCCGGAGCGTAGAAGGCTCGACCTCCGCCCAGCTCTTGTGGAGGATCTAAATTTAACTCCCTAAGGAGAGAAACCCCATCTCTTTGCAGCTGTGGGACCGTCAACTGAGCCCTGCTTCTTGTCAACGGACCAGGGGCGGCTGTCGCTCCCTCCACTCCACGGACAGACCAGTAGTCCGACTTGTCCAGATCATTCCTACAAGTGGGACAAATCTCTTTTTCCTTCAACCACTCCTCTATACAGAGCTCATGGTAACGGTGTCCACATTTAGTGATCACCTCATCAAGTGGTCTCACCCAATCCTGACATATAATACACAGAATATCACCTCTCCTTTCTGGTGTTCGTGAAAGTGGCATATTGAAAAAAAAAAACGATGTAAGAAAATTTACTCTAATAAGTAATATAAACTACCCAAACTAAATATTAATAGGAAACTAAAACTAAATAATGAACCTTCAAAATATATATGCCTAATAATAAATAAACGAGAAATTCAATACAAAAAAAAATAATTATCTAATAACTATCTATATAATAAATTAAACTACCACACCCAGAAAAAAACTAAACTAACTAAACCTACTAAATTTAATCTAATAATATAACACTAAATCTAAGAAAAATTACCTAACAAAAAAAACCACCTAAGTCTAAAAAAATTTAAACCTAGAAAATTACTATAACTTAACAGGAAAATTACTAAAAGAAAATATAATAAAGCTTAAATTTTAATAGTGATAAATATGTATGTATAAGTAATAAATAATAAAAAAAACTAACTAGTCCTACAAAACAATGCAAATGGAAACCAAGATATGCTATTAGAACAAAACAAAAAAAATTATACTAAAGCAAGAATTGAGAAAAAAAAAAAATATAATATACAAAATAATTCCTAGCTAATAATACCATGAAAAGAAAAAAAAATTAATAAATAGCTAAGCAACCGAAAAATATATAACCTAACATGCGAATTAACAAAAAAACTATAAATGAAAGATCTACATAGTTTTACATATAGTATAAAAAAAAAATCATTCAAACTAAGGATCTAAAATACGTACCCAATATAAAGCTAATCAACAAAAACAAACAAAAAAAAAAAGAAGATGATTCATGAAAGAAGCGAAGGAATCAAATTTTGCACTTAAAGCAATCAAATTAAAGCGAATATCAAATAAAATTTGATAGCAAAAGAAACAATAAGAAAAAAAAACATGCCAAATATAACATCCGATTCTTCGAAATCAAAAAAAAAAAAAAAAATCAATACAAAAAAAAATCGGATGCTAAACCAATATTCTAGCAAATAGCAAAACAAAAAAAAAACAAAGCCAAGCCAAATGCAAAAATCAAAATGATAAATCAAAATTTCAAGAGCAAACAATTTTCATTATAGCGAAAATCAAAATCAAAACGTGATGGATCTTCTCGCTATCAACCTCCCAAACCTCATCCTCTCTCCTGCTAGGTCGAGTTGAAAGGCAAATCTCAAGGCAAAATTGGAAATGAGAAAAATAAAAAAAATGGGATAATACAAAAGCAAAATAAAATAAAATACTAAGATAAAAAAATTGGAAAATTGACCTAAGACTTAAAATTTAAAAAAAAAAATATACTACATGATTTAAATTTAATTTTACGTTATAGGAACTTTAAAAGGATGGAATAAGGAAATAAGGAACTCTTTTGAAGACTTCAGTATTGACTTCTCCTCACCAATCCAAAACATATATTGCAGGTAGTCTGCCCAATCGTCTGACGACTTGCCCGCTAAGTCAAGGCAAGCCCAGCTTTCAAAAGGGTACCTACAATACATCAGTTGGATGGGTCTTGAAGACCCTACTTAACCTATAACAAGTCCAGCTCGAACCCACAGATAGAAAAGGCTTCCCCTTCATATGGAATTCTGATGGCGCCTAAAGGTTGCCAACAGAAGACAATCAATATGAAGGTTTCACAATGTCCAGCTGTAAATTCGACCCACGCTAGAAATAAGTGAAGTAACAAAAGAGCTTGTTCACTGAACTTGTAGGTGCCGTGCAAGCGTTATTTTGTGTCGCTATCAGACAAAGTTTAAGTCCATTCGATGTGACAATTTTTTTTATGCGGCATTTTTCCGACTTTCGCATATTGTCCCATCACGCGTTGTGAACTACGCGCCGGTTTGGCTGGCCCCACGTTGGGCGCCATTTTGTTGTGAACGGAGGCCTTGGAGTGATTATTTTGACTTGCAAAAGTCAAAACAATCGAAGGGAAGGTTGAGGATCGGGAAAGAGGGGTCCAATTCCGCCTACGTCCGAATTGGTGGCTGAAACGCAAACTGGAGCGACGTGCTTGCTGGCTTCCGGGCTAGCTGCGGCTGTGGGGGGGGGGGTACGTTGTTCGCGTTTCAGGCCATAAAACCCTTGGCCTGTACAACAAAAATTTCACGCCGACTTATCCGGGTGATAAAATTGGGATAAGATTCCCAATCGGTCGTGAGAGACCGAGAAAACTCCTAACAACTCGACAGGCGCCGGTATTGTGCGCCGTCTAGCCCACCCTACCATAGCCATATCTGTCCTGAAATAAAATTGCCGATATGGCCCCTAGAGAGAGATATGAGGGTGGCGGAAGGTCTTCAAACGAGAAGATCCATCCTGTGGGCTCTTTACTTAGCCATGATATCGCTAGAAAATATTTCCAAAAAAAAACAACAAACGAATAACAAAACCAAAGCAAAAGGTAAAGAAACAATACAAAAATAAAAAAATATAAAGAAACAATTAAAGAAAAAAAAATTACCCTTTTTTTTCGGCTTACAGCATTCTCAAATTTTCACATATTTTTATATATTTAATTCAAATCTTCTTATTAATTACAGTCCGTGTCAGTTTCTGTTCCGTCTTTGTCGTTTCATTTTTATTTTTAATTTAATTTACGTTATTTTGTTTTTATTTTTATTTTTATTTAATTAATTTCAATTTTCATTATGTATATAATTCAATTTTTATTATGTTTGGTTTTAAATTCATTTATTTAATTTTTCTTTCAGTGGCCGAAAACTTTTGCTTGCCACTGTATTTCTTTTTTTCTTTTGTTGCCAGAAGAAATGCCGAAAAACTGCGGAAGGCACTTGCGTGTCGTTGTTGTGCAACAGACACCCGTCGACGAAATTTTCGTCTAGGCGAAAAACGTGCGCGTTTCGACCGAACTCAACTACATATAACCTTTTATATTCATGGTTCATTTCCTGACGTGTTTCAGTTAATCTGCCTTGCAATTTTTCAGTTGTTTGGTTGTAAATTCATTATGTGTACAAAAAAAAACTCTTCTTTCCGACTTTAGGTTTCGACGCGAGCGAGCGAGCGATAAAACCGGTCTTTGATAAAACCGGTCTTTGATTTCGCGTTGTCATAAACTTTGACATGAACGGAAGATTTTTCTGTGGCCAAAAAAAAACTTACGCGGAACGTAAAACTAAACTTAATTTATACTATAATACGATTTCCTTCCATTCTACTTATAATCTTTTATTGCGCGTCGCGCTAATCATTTTTATTTTTCTTCTTCGTGTGCACTGAAAACTAAAAAAAAACCTCCCAAACTTTTTCTATTTCTATACATTCTTCATTTCTATTCCGAACTCACTAAAACTACTTAACTTATCATTTTTTAAATGCTTCTCTCCACTTTCAATTTTAAAACTTATTTTCACCAGAAAATTCGCCCTCCTCTCCTTACTCAGCTGTCAGACCTTTTTTCTTTCTCCAAAAAAAAAACCCATCCACTGCACTCAAATTTTTGTGTGGATCTCGTGTGGATCCCAATAATGCCAACCTTTTGCCGATCCACACAGGTTCACCCACAGATGACACTACAAATATTAGAGTAACTTCGAGTAATATGGTATATGCGGGTAAAGTGGGATAGGGGGATATTTATATTATTCATGCATATATGTATTAGTATCTATATTGCCAGCCGCACTTGTCAGAGTAAGTCTCGTCGTTACCAGCTGATTCTGAATTTTCCAATTCAATACAGTGGTAGTTTAAACGTTACTGGATTTTAATTTAATACTATAATATTTTTGAAATCATAAACTGTACAATTTCTTATAAAACATAACTTTCCTAATTAAATACTTATATTTACGATGTTCAAATTTCATAAAAACTTGATTTGTAATAAAAATTTTGTACTGCCCTCTCTTGGCTCTTTACATTTTTGAGACAAAAATCAGACTAAGCTGTTGAATTTCCATTTCAACCCGTGCTTATTAATTTTGTACGTTAAAATATGACTGCTAGCAATATAGATACTGAACATATATGATTTTTTGTAATTAAATATTTGCATTCAAATTTTGGCGCCACCGATTCTTCACATTTTTCAGACAGAACAAGAACAAGACGAACAGCTGATTCTGAATTTCCAAGTCAACTCGTGCTTATTCATTTTCTATGAGAAAATATGACTGCTAGCAATATAGATACTAATACATATATGTATTCATGATGTTATGATAGCACTGTTCTTGTGATCAGGAGTGTTGTTAACATATTATATCATGACTATGGTCACTCCATGTACACAAGACACTCGCTAACATTAGGTTTGTTCTATTTGCATGCACTATCTACACCTTTTACACCTTTTGCACTTTTTCCGTTCTTTTTGCCGGTGTAGCGTCACCGGTGGCTGTTCTTTTTGCCGAGTGTAGTGCAAAAGTGTACACTTTGCTGCACTCGGTTGGGAGCTGGTGTAAGTTCTTCTTCTCTACAAGCTGTCAAATTTGAAAGCTGTATGCAGATAACATTGACTTTTTGAATTTAAGAAATCGCTGTTTTGACTGAAAACATGCAAAAATATTGAATGGCAATAAATTTTCATTGATGGAAGTGAAAAAATAAAGCAAATAAAAAAGTACTGAATTTTAGCTGTCACTTTCATACACTAACCCGTTCTTTTTGCGCGACCTGCACTCTACACTTTGAGTGTATTTTGACGTACAATTAAGGTGCAACGTACACTAAAGTGTAACTTACACCGGGCAAAAGAAACAAACCTATGGTCTGGCCGTTGATAACATTCGGCGTTTTTGCAATTCGAAATCGAATTCGAAATTAGCAGCCGATAAGTATGTGCGTGTGCAAATATGTGAACCTAGTATGTGGACATGAACAGCTGTTATATGACAGTTTATTTACAAATTGTCAACCCAGCAAACATTTTTGTTGATAATCTTCAAGACAATATCGTAATGATATCGTCGGTTATCGCCTTCTATCTCTAATAGGAGATTATAACGAAAGTCTTTCACAAGATTATTAAAAGGTATCATAGCGATATCTGGATGGAGATAATTATTGATGCTTAGTCGAGTTATTCTAAAATTTTCTTCTTTGCGATATTTTAAAGAGAAACCTATGTATTTCAGGTTCCGAAAAATAAACATTATATGAAAACTACTTTGCCGGATGTACATAATCAAAAATTTCCCCTTCACCCGTTCTTATCTCTAGAAAGATATCGCACCGAATGGACATTTTGCACTTTATCGTATCGCAATCGATCAGACAAAGATATCTCACACGATAGATGATATCTTCTACAGATATCTTTTTAATATCATTCGGAACCTTTTTGTTTGCTGGGAGAGTTTGTTTATTTATTTACGAACTCCTAGCCCAGCAAACAAAAAGGTTCGGAATGATATTAAAAAGATATCTGTAGAAGATATCATCTATCGTGTGAGATATCGTTGTCTGATCGATGCGATACGATAAAGTGCAAAATGTCCATTCGGTGCGATATCTTTCTAGAGATAAAAAAGGGTGAAGGGGAAATTTTTGATTATGTACATCCGGCAAAGTAGTTTTCATATAATGTTTATTTTTCGGAACCTAAGATACATAGGTTTCTCTTTAAAATATCGCAAAGATGACAATTTTAGAATAACTCGACTAAGCATCAATAATTATCTCCATCCAGATATCGCTATGATACCTTTTAATAATCTTGTGAAAGACTTTCGTTATAATCTCCTATTAGAGATAGAAGGCGATAACCGACGATATCATTACGATATTGTCATGAAGATTATCGTCAAAAATGTTTGCTGGGAGTAAGCCTGCATTCCCACTTTGGTCACGATAATTTCAAAAGTAAGCGGCAAAGGGACGCAGTGAGGAAAAGGAAATTGGAACGTAAGATCTAGCAGTTTCTTTCTTATCAAAAATTTATTAAACTGTACTTTCAACCACCAGGAAAAAACGATGTTTACATTACAATGCCGACTGGTGCCGGAAAGTCACTATGCTTCCAATTTCCCGGTGTACTTCAAGAAAACCAAGTAACACTCGTCTTCTCGCTGCTCCTCGCTTTAATCAAGGATCAAATCGATCACTTGGCCAAACTGAAGATTGCTGCGAATTCGATCAATTCAAAAATCGGTAAGCGTGAACGAGATCGAATTCTGATCGATTTGAAAAGTATTCGACCGACTATAAAGTTTCTATACATTACACCGGAACAAGCCAACACGGAATCGTGTAAAGCCTTGATATGTTTACTTGTAAAGCAAAAGAAATCGTTGTATATAGTTGTGGATGAAGCGCATTGTGTGAGTCAGTGAGGTCACGACTTTCGTCCTGATTTCTTAAAGCTCGGTACTTTGCGTACACTTTATCCGGAAATTCCATGGATCGCTCTAACCAATTAAAGCTGAAGAGGCCAATATCACAGTTAAAGACACCGTCCTTTCGAGAAAACCTCTTCTACGATGTTGTTTTTAAGAATACTGTTCAGGACGACTTTATGCATTTACAGTTGTACATTGAGGGTTGCTTGGGCCAAATCGATCCGAGTCTGAAAGGTAGCGACAAACCGTGCGGCATTGTGTACTGTCGGAAAAGGAAAGTGTCGAAAGTTTGGCTTATGGCTTGACCAACTTAGGAATACCGGCTGTTGCCTATCATGCAGGTCTGAGTACATCAGATCGGACACAAGCTCAGGAAGATTGGATGTCCGGGAAGAGTCCGGTTATTTGTGCTACAGTCAGTTTTGGAATAGGTGTCGATAAAGCGCCGGTACGGTTTGTCGTTCATTGGAATGTTCCTCAAATATGGCTAACTATTATCAGGTGCGATTTGAATTTGAATTTTTGTCATTATTCACTTTAATTGTTGTCTGTTGCAGGAGTCGGGAAGAGCTGAACGCTATAGATTGTTTTCATACTGCCAAATATATTATTGTCATGACGATGTAAAGTTTAAAAGTTTTCTACTACAAGCTGATATTAACAAGAACAGCAAGCAAACACGCATTGAACAAGCGAAGTTAGCACAAAAGAACTTTGATACGGTCATTGATTATTGCGAGGGTTTTCGATGTCGCCATAAACTCTTTTCCGACTTCTTTGGTGATCCGCCTCCGCTCTGCCGGGATAGATGCGATATTTGTAAAACTCCGAAAATCGTTTCGAAATGTTCCACAAGTTATCTATGAAGGGAGTCTATTGGTGATTTCTTTTCTGGAAAAAAAATGTGACCTGTAAAGATGCAAAATTATTGCAGTTCTGCTCTCTTTTTTGACAGTTCCGTCCGACAGGTCAATTTACAATAGAACGCTTTCAGGTCAAAAAGCTATTATGAAAATTTAAATAAATTTTCACTACACTCCGTATGATTTCTAATTACCGTATGACCCGTTGGACAGTTTAATTTATGCTTTTAAATCGTTTGCCGCTGTTGTCGTAGGAAATTTTTTTCTTATTTTTATCGTTTCTTACGCACATTTGAGGTTAAAGGAGTTGCACCGCCGAAATTTTCGGGGCAAGAAATGCGAGTTTTCAGGTCAATTTTAGCCACGGACTCAAACCCCTTTTTCTAGCAGGTCAAAAAAAAAATTCAGAATAGAACAGCGGAACAGCTAGAACAAAAATTGAGGGCAGAAACGGGTCACATTTTTTTGCAGAAAAGAAATCACCATATAAGTGCGACATAGCTATGGACGACTGTTTCGATTTATATGAAGGTAAGCTTTCTTTGGTAAACTATTTCCTTTGCTAATGAAAAACGAAAAACAAATGAAGGAGCACCTATGTTGGAATAATAATTAAATACTATTCAATTACGATTTTTTCTAACAAAATATAATTTTTTAACGTAAATTTTTATCTTCAACTAATGCGTACTACATTTTATTTTTATTATGCGGAAGAGCTGCAGTCCGAAAGAGTGAATTGGAAGACTATAACGAGGACCACGATAATAGCCAAGAAGAAGATCAAGCAAGATTAAAGAAAGAATCAAAATTTTTCATACAGAAACAGTTTGCGTTGCGTAAATCAATTCACGCAGAAAAGGAGTTAGAAATGCAACCCTCAGCTCATATATCCAAAGCGAAATGTGCATTGTCTACCACTGCCTTTGTTGTAATATAATTTAATAAAGCTGGTAAAATTGCATTTTATTGTTTTACTTGAAAGTAGCAGCAGACGATAATAAAAATAATATATAATTTTAATATAATAAAAATACAATTTAACGTCTACATGAAGGCTAAATTGATGGTGAAGACGTTCTGGAAAACGACGGGAACCAACCATTACTTGGATTTAAAAACTGGAAGACGCAGTCGTTCGATCGACATACAAATATAGAACAGTCTTTAACGTCAGGCCGATGTTTGAGCTGTGCAACATGGGATCGGAGACAAGAGCGAAAGCTCTTCAATTTTGTCTTGAAGTACATCCTCTGGATCTTATTCGTTGTGATTTGATTCGTGCACTGAGATTATGCCATATGAAATCCTGACATTTAGGAAATGTACTAAATTTAATGTTGAGGACCGGTCCATGAGTGGATCTGTTTTATTGAAGAATGAATTAAGTTAGTACTATCAAAACAATTTCATTGCAACTTACTTGTGTATTATGTCGGCTGAATGCAACACTGGGTTGGTTCGGACAAGAATCAATAGGGTAGGCTCTGATTGATTGTTAGCCCAGTGTTGTAACTGTTGCATTCCTAGTCAATTGTTAACAGCTGGAGAGCACTCTCCATTACCACAATAATGGTCGATTTCACTGGCTGCAGAAATCCAGTTGCAAGCACATAAAACTTCCAAAATCGACGTATTCATCAAAGAACCTGGGCATCTCCGGACGGCCATACATTCAACCAGATAGACCACGTCCTTATCCAAAGGAGATGGGCGTCCTTAATATTTAGATGTACCCTTAAATCGGGGTGCTAATTGTGACTACGATCACTATCTCGTAAAAGCAACCTATCGGTGCTGCATATCCGCAGTTTATCATCATAAATCTGCAAATTCAACATCGATAAACTGCAAGATCTCTTCACTCTAGCTCTTGAATACGCCGTAAGAAATATATCGTTTGAAGCAACAGGGATGCTCACTACTTATTAAACCCACCTGAATTGTACTTAATGCCGATGATATCAACATCATGGCGCGATATTTTCTCTTGGCAAAAGAGACACTGGTGAGTTTCGAGGAAGCTTTAAACGAAATTGGACTGCGTATTAACGAAGAAAATACAAAAACTACGACCCAAACAAGGAAAAGGACGCTAAACGGACAAAATATCACAACATCGGCTTACTCGTCTACCGTAAAGCCTAGTACTGTGCTCCGAGCAAAACGAAATGAACTGTCAAAGTTCACATAAAAAAAAAGGAATTTTCGTTGACATTTCACCGACGAAATATTTCGTTCGTTTTGCAGTACTGTATTCGGGGACGGAATGGACATTTGCCGTAGTCACTAATAGATGGCGCTCGTGGCGATTTCGTTTCGTTTTTAATGGTACCGGAGGCTTTTTGACAAGCGAAATAGTTGACAACTCAAAATTTTCAATAGTTCGCTGTCAATTCAGTGAGTTTGTGCTCGAGAAATTTTGTGTGAGCAATATTTTGTTGTGTTATGTGCCGGAATAGTAATTACTTGACATTTTTTCAATATTTTCAAATTTCGCGCGTGTTTTTATCAATGACATCTAGTAGCGAACGGTGTAGAATATTTCACTCCGCTTCGAAGGTGACTTTTTCGTTCGTGTTCGTTTCGCTGATCACAGTACTAGGCTTTAAACTTGGCGGAGTGGAATGCAAAAATGCAGATTAATTAAGGAACTCTACAGGAAGGGAATGAAGAAAGATGAATGCGTTAAATTTGTAGAGGTAAACAAATTTATTAATCTTGTTTTACAGTTATATGAGAATTTTATATCCGATTTCAGCTGTTCAACGACGGTAGTTCCGGAGGAGTTTGTCGTATCTGAACGGTATGTCTTATCGGAAGATGATAGCACTGCAGTTCAAGCTGGATCTCAAGTTGTGCAACAAAATATTTATTTTTTTAACGTACCCGAGTTGTAATATAACCTTCCGGGACGTGTAGATGAATATGACTATAAACAATCAAAGTTCTGTGGTTTATCGTTCAAAAATTTTGCGCAATTAAAAGCTCTTACCTTGCTTCCAGAAATGTATTTTCGTCTGCAACATTTTTGATGAAATTACGAGCCAATGCAATTTGTGCCGAATCTTTCATAACATCGCCTAAATGACCGGTTATATGCAGGGAACCGTCTCCACGGTCATCCTTTTTTGTCGCGATCAGTTTCCGTTTAGCTGTTTCTATGAAAAGAGTTTAACCGCCCATTGCAGTCCATGCTAAGCCCATTACAACACCGGGCGGTGTTTCTTGATAAATTCGATCTTGCGTGAATATCGCTTTGCCTAGGAATGAGTTTAAGTTTTGTTCGGTTATTTCAAGGTGTTCGGCTTCTTTTTTCACAATTTTGAATGCTGTTTTTCGAATTATCTGAAATTGGAGTTTGGTTAGTGTCGGTCAAAAGGTCAGAACTATTTCGACGACAAACCTTTTCGATGTTTCTGTAAATTCCTTACACCAGACTCACGGCAGTAATTCTTAATTAGCATGGTTAACGATTCGTCCTTAATCGTGATGTGTTTATCTTCCAAGCCACAATCGTTCATTGCTTGCGGTATTAGATATTGCTTGGCAATTGCAATTTTCTCTTCAGCCACGTAGCCTTCAAAAGAAATCGGTAAATTTAATTTAAGTAAACTAAAGAAACTAATAGAATATATTACCTGACATTTCAATCATTTCCATTCGATCTCTCAACGGCTCCGGTATACCATCAATTACATTGGCCGTGCAGATAAACAAAACATGTAAAAGATCAACAGCGACGTCCAGGTAATGATCAAGAAAATTGGCATTTTGTTCTGGGTGTAAAAGCTCTAACATCGCCGAACTGGGGTCACCTTGGTATCCTCTAGAATAGCAAATATTATTTGTAACAACGAATTTGATTTTGTCTTTAATTTCGCTCCTACTTTCCGATTTTGTTAACTTCGTCGATTAAAACAAGCGGATTTTCAGTTTTCGTTTTCTTCAAACACTGAATCAGTTTGCCCGGCAAGGCTCCGACATAGGTACGTCGATGTCCCTTAATTTCCGCCACATCCGTCATACCGCCCACACTGAACCGAAAATATTCTCGATTTAAGGCACGCGCAATCGATCTTGCTATACTAGTTTTACCGACTCCCGGTGGACCATGGAAGCAAAGAATTTTTCCCTGTGTTGTTCCCTTCAATTGACTAACAGCGATAAATTCTAAAATTAGACATTATCCATGCCATAATGGTCCTTTTCTAATATCGTAACAGCTTCGTCGATGCTGAGATTTTCTTTGCTTATAACACCCCACGGCAATGATGTCAGCCAGTCCAAATAGTTCCGAGTAGCACTTTAATGAAAAAACAACCCCAAATATAACCTTAACTCGATCACCAATTACAGGAACTCACTTGAACTCCGAACTGCTGACAGCGATGCTCCTAAATCGCATAATAAATGGGATTGGCGACCACTCTTTGATTCTGATGGAGCATCTTCTGCAGACTTTCTCTGTCCGAAAAAAAGAATATTGTTACAAAAATTCTACAAAGAACGCAAAACTGATTCTAGCTACACAACGGATTCATGGTGATTTATATCGCGAATTGTTTTGATCACTTCCTGCGTTAAGCCTAGTACGGACCTCGATGAAAATTTTCATTCCCATACTAAATGCATGTAAAAAAAAACGGATGAAAATTTTCATCGCAAATTTTTGCGTTGGGTTTTTATTTGCGGTACGGAGTTCGAATGAAAATTTTCATTCGTTCTGACAGTTCACGTATTCACCACCAGACGGCGCAGAAAGCATGGAGACCATATTTTTCTGTCCAATTAAATGTGCCGCTTTTTAATTTTTCATTGACGGGATGAAAATTTTGACATCTTATGTCATTCGTTCGAATTTATTTGTCAGTTTCTTTTTTCAAACCGACTAAAGAGTGAGTTTTGTCGGAAGTGGATATTTTGAGTTATGCTTTTATTTTAAAATGTGTCTTGTGATTTCAATTTAATTTTTATGTTGAAAAAGGGCCCATATACTAACGTCTATGTTACTACATTTTCAAAAAACCGTCACTTTGACAATTGTTAAAGTCAAACAGAAGATCAGCTGTTTACTTTTCCACATTATTCTACACAACAATTTTTTCATTGTGGAGATGGGAGAGATATATAGTAAATTTGCGAATCAAAATTTTGATCGAGGTCCGTACTGAGCTTTAGACGTACCAGTTTACTTGTCAATTTGACATTGTAAAGTGTCAATTCTCAATTTCGAAAGCAAGAAGAAGAAGAAGTTCGAAAGTTTTCTTTCAATGTGTATGTGAACTTTTTATTAGATTTCTTTTTAAGATTTCTAATATTCATTTGAAATATTGTACTTAAAATAAATTTTTTTCGTAGCTTTCAAGTGCCTATAAATCTATTAAAAGCATTGGTTTTTTATTATAGTGTTTCTGAAAAAACGTCGGCGTTTTTTTCGAATTTAACGTTTTTTGACGGTCTCGCGGAGGCCGGACCATATTAGTAGTGTGTCATGTGCATGGAAGTGTATGGAATGGCTGATAACTTAACCTTTCGTAATGAAATCTGGTTGCGTTAGTAACGTTTGTACCCACTCGTTTTTGTATTAGTGGCAGCAGTGCAGGCCCATATAAAAGTTGTATTTTCAGAGTTTATCGCATGAATCATAAACAAATTTTACACGATCTAAGTTATATATTAGTTAATTTATTTTATTAAAGTCTTCATGGACACTGCCTAAAACAAAATTTTGCCTTAAACACTGCATGAAACACTGTAACACGGTTGTAAACAAACTTACCACTTCAGGCCCGAACACCGAAATTGCGTCCCTTGCAGCATGCTTGCATCTCACTTCCCCTACAAACTGTTTTCTTCAGTCTCTTTCGTTTGACACTTGAGTCCCGTGCATCTCACCTCCCCTACCAACCAATTTTCAACCTTTCTCCTTCTCATGAAAAATTACGCTCATGCACACAAATTTTACGGGTATCATATATGGTCTTCTGTACATGGAGTGACCATAGGATAAAGAAGCTCGAACACCAAATCACCATTTTGTTTTCTCGATTAATAAACTGTAATTTTAAAGCCAAAAATCGACAGTAAAAAAAAAATTTTATATATCATATCCATAGTGACTTGTGCTGTTACATATTTACTGGGGTTAGTTTTCTGATTTTTTATCATTTTAATTTTTTACGATAGAAATAATGTTACAACTTGCAGTTGGACAATGTGGTATACCATATGGCGGTTATTGTGGTATACCTTTTCTCATACTTTTACCATACACAAATTTAAGCTTTGAAATTAATATCATGAATTTGGTTCTACTATGTATTAACATTTACGTATACTTGTATATTCTTGCCAAGAAAGCATATTTTCTTATTTTTTTTAATTTTTATTAAAATTAGTATCTTCTATAAAATTTGTTTTTCATATTTGTTATTTTTGTACGCAAAAATGCACATTTATTCATTTTGTTTAAAAAAAATAGAAATAAACATAATAATACTGTTATACTATAGATTTATTATTAATTTAATTTAAAAATTAAGGCAATATATATTATTTGAAATAGGTTTCGGTTAATATCGTACCATATTTACCATCCATTGCATACCACATTACCCGCCAAGTTTTCAAAATCCAATTATAGGCATACTGACATATTTTTCAAAATAAGTTCTCAATGACTTTGAAAAATAGTATAAATTGAATGGAAAATGACAACCAACTAATTAATAAGTATTTCTGACTAATAATAGTTGCTTATACTCTAGATGAACATATAGAGTATTATAAGTTTAGTCCAGCCCGAAAAGTTTGTAACGCATAGAACCGAGCCTCGGACGAAAAAAAGTTATATAGTATTTTGTGTTTATTTTTGGTCAAAACCCCCAAATCCGTTTGCTGTCTGTCCGTCCGTCCGTCCGTTTGCACGATAACTCAAGAACGCTTTGACCTAGGAAGTTGAAATTTTGTCACAACTTGTAAAATGGAAAAAGTAAGGCTAAGTTCGTTAATGGGCGATATCCTTCCACTCCTTCGGGTACCTCCCATACAAGAGTCCTTAAAACACGTCTTCACAATTATTGCTCGAATTCTTCAAGTTAGGAACTTGCGATTTTGCGTACTTAAGGTTTACAATGTTTGAATTGAAAGTTCCGAATATGATGCAAATCGAATGAGTTCTTCGTGTAGCAGCCTAGAAAAGTCCTTCAAAAATGTATGCTTGTTACTGAATGCACTATAACTCCAGAACGAGTTACAGCAGGAATTTAAAATTTTACAGGAATTAGTTTTATACCAAAACCAAGACGGAGTTCATTAATTAGCGCCATCCGTTGACTCCTTCGGGTAGCTGTCATACAAAAGTCCTTAATAAACATGCTCACCAATATTGAACAATAACCTTAGAACGCTTTAAGTTACGACTTTGAAATTTTATACACGTTAATTTTATAATAGTCGCAGCTGAAACTAATAATATGAAATATATCCCATAAGTACTTCATGTAGTTGCCATACAAAAATTCTGTAAAAGGTCCTAACTTACTTTGAAAAACTCTCTATAAATCAAAAAATCGAGTAGCCACTATACAATAGTTTCAACCTGTAAGTAAAAGGTTATGTAATAATTACTTGTGCACTCCTCATTCTTTTGATATTTTTCCAACTAATATATAATTCGGAGTTCAGTATTTCATCTAGAGAATCAAACGATTGGCTTGCAGCCGATCGTGACTGCGTTATGTTTTTTTCATGAAATTTTACGAGCAATAGACGAAAAAGATAAGGGTATACCGAGATACCCGAAGTTACTCTACAAATATTTAACTAAATTTCACTTATAAATAGTCTAAAAACATTATTTAAACACACCTAAAAATGTAACCGCATAACTGGCTCACAATCGGAGGTTATGGTACGCGTCAATTTGACAGATTGTAAACTACACTGAAACTGCACCTGCTCCCGACCCAATATACAAAAGTTTACTCTGTGTGAGGAGTTCGATTGTGAACGGCAAAGAGTTCAGACGTGCTGTCAGAGTAGTGTATTTTTGCTCTCACCGCGTGCTTTAGCTTGAAGAAATTTGTTTGTGCATCGGCGCAGAAAAGTATTTTTTTAAATCTTTTTTTTTCGTCGGCCAAGTGCCGCAAATAAGTCGACCATAATCCGAAACGATTGGATTTGTCCCAAATTTAAAACGTGGGGCCCGGATGGGGCCGCGCTGTGGTGATTTTCAGCGATTGAAAATTTCCACGTTTCATCCGCGGTCCATTCCATGGCGGGTAACAATAATTTTGTGCCATCGATGATGAGCGAAGAAGAGAAGTTACGTATTCTGCAGAATGTGGAGGCTTGGTCCACCTTGCCAGCCGAAAATGATGCGGGCGCCCCAGGTGACGTCGTAAATGGAACCGACATCGTGAATTCCAACAGTTTTTTGGACGTAGAAGATGTTATGGAGTTGGGCCCCGGTGGCGAAACCGGGCCTGACGTGATCTCGTCGGATAATACGAGCGCGTTACCGCGCATTTCTGACGCGAATAGTAGTTCGCTATCTGACACGTGGACCCTCATTCCTATTAGGAAGAGGAAGTCTTCCTTCAACTCGGACGAGAGCGCTTCTTCAGCCCCAAATAACGCCCTAAAAAGAATAGCCGGTAATTCGGGTCGTTCCACGGATTTGGTTATGGATTGCAGTAACAGGTTTGAGACTCTGTCAGACCACGAAGACGAGAATGCGGCTTCCTGTATTAAGTATAATTTTATTCCTTTAAATAAACTATATAACCAAAATGTAAATAGACAGTATCTTAAGAAGAATGCCCCTCAGGCAAACGTAGAACGCCAAAGGGCGGATTTGGATACCACAACGGCCCCGAATTTGATCAGACCTTTACGCGAGGTGACCCCGGGGAGCGCGTTGCAAGGCAAACTCTTGTTAGATTCTGTAGTTCCTCAGAGTGGGAAGCAGTCCTCGGCTAAGGGGGCGAAAAGTGTTAGGCAGGCCGCTGGCGGTCAGAGTGGGGCCAAGTCAGCTCCTCCAGTGGTTAAGGGTAACAAATCGTGCCCCCCAATTTTGGTGTTTGGATGCGATATGAAGGATATCAGGCAACAAATGATCAAAAGCTATAAAACAGTGGAATTTTCTCTCTCGAAAAACAGGAAGGGTAATGCCATCAAGATCAACACCAGCAGTCTTGCGGTATATGATCATATCCTTTTGAATCTCCGTGCACAAAATATTCCCTCCTATACGTTCACTCCAAAGGAGAGGAAAAAAGTTTCTTTATTATTGATAGGCGTCGATTCGGACAGTGCCGATCTCGACGAGATTCGAGGTGCCCTTAATGAAAAGGCCAATCTCGTTAGCTCGGTAAAAAACTTTACCACAGCATGGTCCCGAAAACAAGGGAAAAAGCTTGACATGCACATGGTCACCCTAGTATCCGGTTCTAACATGGAGGATGTTAGAAAGATAAATAGAATCTGTAATCAAGTGGTTAGGTGGGAGAACCTTAGAAGAAAGGACCTTATACAGTGCTGGAATTGCCAGAAGTTTGGTCATGCCGCCCCTAATTGCAACTTTGAACCGAGGTGCGTAAAGTGCAAGGAAAAACATGAAAAGGGTAAGTGCCCGTCAAATGGACAAACCAACATTACCCCGTACTGCGTTAATTGTAGGGAGGAAGGGCACCCGGCTAGTTTCGGTGGCTGTAAAATCTTCAAGGAAGCGAAGGAAAGAAGGGAAGCCCTAAAGGCCTCGGCCAAGAAATTCAGGGATGATAGAAGAGTCTTTGTGAATCAGGCTGTTCAGAACTATAGGGCGGAGGGGCTTTCTTACAGCCAGGTGGCCAAGGGTGCCCCCCCCCCCCATTTGAGCCATGCAGCGGTCTCCAGGCCCATTCGCAATTCGGATTTGGAACCTTCCAACCCGTTGGGTAATGTCGCTCCTGAAAATTTTTCTTGGCAATCGCAGGTTCTTTTCGGGATCTCCCCGCTGGAGTTCATCACTAAAATCAGGAATTTCCTGCCAAAATATAACGCCTTGGGCTCCACGTCGGAAAGACAGGTGGCCTATATTGAATTTTACCTGGACATGTGTAGTGGGTGTAAGTCCACATAATGTTCAAATTAATTGTCATTAATGTTCGCTCTATTATTTCCAAAAGTAAGAGACTTAGCTTAATCAGCTTTATAGAAGACCACAAACCTGACATATTAATGGTATGTGAGACGCACCTTCGTGAAGGTAGGCTCACTATCCCAAATTACAAAATCTACAGGAACGATAACAACAGGGGAACTCTTCTTCTGTTAAGGCAAAACCTGGTCGTCAGGGAGGTTGATTTGGCCCCAGGTCCAATCCCGTGGTCGGCAGCGTCCGTTGAGCTCTCCGACCATTCGGGGACGGCTAAGCGTATTTTATTAATTTCAACCTATTTTAATCCCAGCTCGGAGAGGCCGAGTGATATAGAATCAACCTTGTCATCAATTAACGCCCTCTGCGGAAATCAAACTTTCGATCACGTGATCGTTGGGGGAGATTTCAACGCCAAACACACGGATTGGGCTAACCCGACCGTTAACAGCTTCGGACGTACGATTAAAAATTGGATGTTAAATAACGTCGTCAATAATAAAATCGAATTGGTGCACCCCAATAGCCCCACGTTCCCCCTCAGTGGGGCCTGTATAGACTTTTTTTTAATCTCTCACAGTTGTGGGGACCAGCTGCTTTCCAGTAGCGATAGTCTTCAATGCAAAACACTCTCCGTTTCGTTCTCCGACCACCACGCGGTGGAGCTAAGGATTCCCATCAGTAATGGTAGACTAGCATTCTGTAAAGCTCGCTCCTATACTTCTTATGTCAATACCGATTGGCGGGAGGTCAGAGCCCATATGGATGAGGTATTCGAAGTTCTTCGTTTCCCGCATAACGAGCCGTTGTCTTCTGTGGACATTGACGAGATGATTCGCCTATTTCTGCTATCGGTCAACCAGGTGTTGAGTTGCCATACTAAAAAAAAGACTTTTAACCAGTTCAGGGATAAATTACCGGAGCCTATCAAGGAACTTTTTAGAATCCGGAAAATCTGGAAGAAAAATCTTAAATGGAGGCTTGAAGCGAATCATAACTTCTGGAACGCGGAAGCGGTGGCCATCGCGAGAGACATCAGGATCTTATCTAAAAAAATCGATTCTGCGGTGAATAGGCATTTTAACGAAGAATTTCAGAAAAGACTAGCAATGTTAAAGCCGGGTCCCGAGACGTTTAGGGAGTTAAATAAAATCGTAGGTAAGAATTCCTCGTGGGGTGTGGGGGATATCCTGCACCAGGGTAATAGATTAGTGAATTCAGAAGAAAAGCTGCGGGCCTTTCATGCCTTCTACGAGGATTTGTATAGGGAAAGGATACCGGTCGGTCATGATGCCCACTCTAATCTCATTTCCAATACGGTGAGAGATTTCGTTGATTCAAATTCGGCCGAAGGGGCTCCGAATTTCGTGCCCATAGTGGAGTATGACGGTGTCACGCCCTTGTCGGGGGAAAGTGCCGAACAGTTGGTCGGTTATGAGGAGTTCGTAGCGTGTCTGAAGACGCTAAACAGTAAAAAATCCGCGGGCCCTGACGGCCTATCCAACTATGTCCTCAAGAAGATTTCTCCTAAGGCTATAGAATATCTCCGGATCATTATGAATGGGTGTTTCAACATCGGGTACTTCCCTTCAGCTTGGAAGGAGGCAAAGCTAATCCCACTAAAAAAAAAGGACTCTGATGGGTCCGTAGGCAGTTTTAGACCAATTTCTATGCTTTCCAACCTGGGAAAGCTCCTTGAAAAATTAATAGCCCGGCGTCTGGACAGCTTCTGCTGCGACAATGACATTATTGCCAACGAGCAATTCGGTTTCAGAAGGGCCCATTCCACCGAGCATGCACTATTAAAGATCCATGATGACATTACCAACAATCTGAGATGTAAAAGATCCACGGTGTTATGCACATTGGACGTTAGTAAAGCCTTTGATTCAGTCTGGTCGGACAGTGTTATATACAAATTAATCGCGATAAATGCCCCAAATCCCTTAGTCAGGCTACTTCACAGCTTCCTACATGAAAGGTGTCTCTTCGTAGAGATCGATAACGAGAGGTCGGATAGGGTCCCTGTGGCAAGGGGGGTCCCGCAGGGGTCGATTCTGGGCCCCAAACTGTATAACATTTGTATGAGTGACTTCCCGCACTTAAATGGTCCTCCGCGTTGCGTGTCCACGGCTCTTTTGTACGCGGACGATACTGTGGTATACGCCCGTGATACAGTTCCGGCTAGAGCGCTCGAGAGGGTGGTGGAGCACCTAAACATCATTAAGAATTATTATAGTAAATGGGGTCTGTCCCTGAACCCTGACAAGACTGAATTAATTTGCATAAGGAACTCTTACAGTAAGTGTCCGAGAGGGACAGTTAAAGGTAGTAGGGAGCTACGACTGTCCTTGAATGGAAAGATTATCCAGGTAAAAAGGAGAATTAAATATCTGGGGATTAATATCAACTCCCTCTTCAAATTTAACGAGCATGTGTCCATTCAACTGATGAAATCTAAATCCGTCTTCCTCAAATTCAGGTCCCTCTTACACTGTAAGGGGAAGTTACACAAAAAAACGAAACTCTTAATATATAAACAGCTGATCAGGCCAATATTGGCCTACGGTTTCTCCTGCTGGTTCTCCTGCTCGACCACCATCGCCAGGAAATTGGAGGTGTTCGAGAGAATGATTTTGAGGCATTGTCTGACCATGATGTTTAGTGCAAAAGACAGGTACTTTTCCAATAAGGTGATATACAGGGAGGCGGATTTTCCGCCATTAATGACTTATCTGTCAGCCCTGTGGAACAAGAGGGTCAAGGGACTCGAGGACCACGAAAACGGGCTCCTAAGAGAGATTTTTCAGAAGAACATCGGGGGGTTAGGCTCTCAGTTTTATCTTTCTCCGTTTTCCATCGTGGAAAGTGCTAGCACTCGTCCGGTTTTGAGTGGCAAAAAAATCATCGACTTCTATGACGGGAAGGACTTTGACCACCATAGAGGATAGGGTCTTGATTCTAATGACTCCTGATAGGGTCTCACCCTGATCTAGGCGTTCTCTGCTTCTCGTTACTTATATTCAAAAAAGTTTGGCGTTATTATTTCGTTTTTATATTAGAAAGTTTTTCCCGGGGTCGCGCTGTGTACTGGGGGGTTTCCGGTGTGTGGTGTATCCATCCCCGCAGCCTAAGGCTGACGGTAATGTTATTTTGTAGATGCGAGTAAGGTTTAACGTAATTAAAGTTTAGTATATTCCGCATAATTTATTCTATGTAAAAACAGGAAATATGTTTCTTCTTTTTCTTGGTATGTATTACTCGGACCTGTAATCAGGCACGTTAAATGATTTTAAGACTAGATTAGGTATAAGAACTTGTAAATAAAATGCATATAAAAAGAACTAGTATAGGTTTTTAATGTATATTGTATGTATATAGTATAGTATAAGTATAATGTAAAGCCGTTTTTTTTATTTCTTTTCTTTCATTTATTTTGTTTCCTTTTTATTAATTTTTTTTTTTTTTTGAGAGCTAAAGTCTGAAGTACTTATTAAGAAGCCAGGAGTGCGCTATTTGCCAGCGCACTAGCCTTTGTAACTGCCGTAAATAAAAAAAAAAAAAAAATTTAAAAATTTCATGTCAACGTACTATATTAAAGTGCGGTTAATAGCGATATCGTATACTCGTTGAACACTTAAGTGTTGTAGTGGACTGTAAAGATAAACTGTTAAGCTAAGAATTTTGTTTATGTTTTGATATTTGGCAATAAAAATTTACTTACTTACTTACTTACTCTGTGTGAACTTCACTCGACATAAAGAACCGCTACCTCTGACGTCACACCAACAAAAACAACAGGATTGGGGCAGAAAGTGTAGCTTAGTGTAAAGAGCCGTTAAAATAATCGCAAGTTATCGGATCGAAATGTCAGATATGACATTATCACAATCTAAAACGCACTGTATTATTTAAAAATGAAAGTTATACAATGGAAAATGCAAGAGATGTCGATGAGAATTAAGAATAATTCACTAATTTTCGCGTTGATATCAATTTCGCTTTGATTATTGACACTAATAGAACTGCGACTCAATCCGGCCATTGTGTTCATGTAGCATTTACTTGCGGCTTACAGCGATCCATTGCATCTCGTTGCGACATTTTGACATTTCGATCCGACTCCGATTGCGTTCATTCTGTACGGCTCCTAAGTCTCGTCGTTAACAGCTGATTCTGAATCTTCCAATTCAATATAGTGGTAGTTTAATCATTACTGGATTTTAATTTAATAGTATAATGTTTTTAAAATCATGAACTGTATAATTTCTTATATATATTATATTTATATATTTATATATTATATTTATTATTTATATATATATTATATTTTTCGTAATTAAATACTTATATTTACGATGTTCAAATTTCATAAAAATTTGATTTGTGATAAAAATTTTGTACTACCCTCTCTTGGTTCTTTACATTTTTGAGACGAAAATCAGAATCAGCTGTAGAATTTCCAATTCAACACGTGCTTATTGATTTTGTATGAAAAAATATGACTGCTAGCAATGTAGATACTAGTACATATATGCCTTAGGTCTGTTCTTCTTGTCGGGTTTAGGGTACATTTCTTACACTTGCTCTCGAGCCAGTAGAGAAAAGTGTAAGAGGGAGTGGTGGGTGGGGGGGGGGGGGAGAACAAGCATACTTACCGCGGTTACATGGAGAATCCAAAGATCGAAAAATGAAATGGCATAAAATGTACGACATAACCGGTTTCGATTCGATCTCGTTTCGATCCGATCTTCGTTTACATGCGATCTTAGAGGATTCAATCATCCATGTAAACGCGGTAACTGTTTGAGTTTGAGTTTGTGTCATTGATTTAACGTCGAATGTTGTTAAGAATAGTTAGTGTAAGAAGTGCAGAAATTTTATGCAGAGAGAACAGAACTATTTCTGGGGACTGCGTAAAGCTGCCTTTGTCTACGTTCGTTCTGTCTACCACAAAGGAATTACACCGCGCTCAACTTCTTGACTGCTTGTATCGGATTGCGTTGCCGTTGTGACTTGGAAGTTAATTGATTCGAACCCAGCAGGCAAAGCTGCGTATACTATATGAAAGAAATGACCTTAGATACGACCAGGGACCTGGTAATATAAATGGACTACCCATGTGAAATTTTCCCATACAATTTCCAAGACAACGATGGGCCAAAAAACATTTCCCTTTCTTTCCCGCTCAATTACACGGTGTTGTTGTTGTGCGGATTTTTAATTTTCGAAAAGTTTCGAAACTTCAAAGTGACAAAAGAAAATTCATAGTGGAGAACTGTCACAACAAATCAACGGACCGATGGTAAATATTTTTCTTCTCGTGCTATTAAATTAAAATTTAACTAAACTTTAATTTAGAAGACGTAGTCAAGCGACAGGACCGGAGATGACCGCCGGCTGGATGTACTTCTGAAGACTTTCATTAAATGGTGTGACACAAATGAATCGCAGGAAAATAAGTTAGTCAAAACGAAATTGTGTTTAAAAACGTTTGTTTATTGAATCCTTTCGTTTCAGGCAAATATTGTACGACTGATTGTTGGCGCAACTGGCACAATGCGAGTTTGCCGTGACCAAATCGGACTTTGCCACCAAAATGATATCCGGAAGAATTGAGTCAAGCATCGAGAATGAAGCGAGCAAGGAGGATTTGATGCTGGCAGACGAAAAGTAAAACTAAAACAACCATATGTCGAAATCTTCCTAAAAAAAGACAGCGACGATGAATCGGAAGTTTTAAAAGGTCTTAGTGATGTCTACCAAATTAGAACGTTCGCACAAATTCAAGAAATACAAGACTTGGGTGATAAACTCCGACTGGTCATAATCGCACACAGACGAATCAAAATTACAGGTCAACTTCTCGAGGAGCTCGAACCACCAGCACCGGCAAAAAAAGTTGGATAAGAAATCACATTTTTGTTTGTTACTTAGTTCATTTGTCTGTGAACTGTTTAGTAAGTAAGACATCATATCTTGATTATTAATTACAACACCATGCATAGAAATGACACTGAAATATCCGATGCTTAATATGCAAATTAACGTCACAGTTGATGAAACCGATGCGGACCGAAGAAGACGAAAGCACTGGCCGCTTCGGAATTCAACGAAATCGACAGCCACGAAAATGGTCGCTGCTGCCGAAAAGATTGAACAAAGTGAATGGAAAGACGCCAAAGATACTCCAGATCCAAAAAAAGACTCCCGTCGAAGATTCGGCAAAACGTGTCCCGGTAGGTAGCGAAATCCAGCCGTTGCTTATGGTGGAAGTTGAAAATCTGAAACTCAAAAATTACACGCAAACTGAAGAAGTTAAGGCTCTAACGCAGGAAGTGATCAAAACAATTCGCGATATAATCACCACCAATCCGTTGTATAGGTAAAATCAGTTTTGTGTTCCTTGTAGAATTTTTGTAACAATATTCTTTTTTTCAGACAGAGAAAGTCTGCAGCAGATGCTCCATCAGAATCAAAGAGTGGTCGACAATCCCATTTATTATGCGATTTAGGAGCATCGCTGTTAGCAGCCGATCTAGAAGAGCTTCAAGGTATCATGGAAGATATAAATGTAATTTACACACATCCGAAATTATGATTAACCAATAACGGTTCGAAATTCCACGGTAGATTCCAAAGCGTTTGATGCTTGCGTTGTCTCTGCTCAAAAAGGAACTGGAGATTTCGAAATCGCAGCAGAAAATTGGCCGAGAAGACGAGGAGAAGGTGAAACAGCAACATCGAAAATATATTTTACAAGAGCAGCTTAAAGTGATCAAAAAAGAGCTGGGCATTGAAAAGGACGATAAAGACGCAATCGGTGAGAAGTACAAGGAACGACTTAAAGAGAAAATAGTTCCGGCCGCTATCAATGTAATCGATGAGGAGCTCCACAAATTAAACTTTTTGGAGAGCCACAGTTCGGAGTTCAAGTGAGTTCCTATAATTGGTGATCGAGTTAATGTTATATTTGGGGTTGTTTTTTAATTAAAGTGTTACTCGGAACTATTTGGACTGGCTGACATCATTGCCGTGGGGTGTTATGAGCAAAAAAAATCTCAGCATCGACGAAGCTGTTACGATATTAGAAAAAGACCATTATGGCATGGATAATGTCTAATTTTAGAATTTATCGCTGTTAGTCAATTGAAGGGAACAACACAGGAAAAAATTCTTTGCTTCCATGGTCCACCGGGAGTCGGTAAAACTAGTATAGCAAGATCGATTGCGCGTGCCTTAAATCGAGAATATTTTCGGTTCAGTATGGGGGGTATGACGGATGTGGCGGAAATTAAGGGACATCGACGTACCTATGTCGGAGCCATGCCGGGCAAACTGATTCAGTGTTTGAAGAAAACGAAAACTGAAAATTCGCTTGTTTTAATCAACGAAGTTAACAAAATCGGAAAGTACGAGCGAAATTAAAGATCAAATTAAATTCGTTGCTACAAATAATATTTGCTATTCTATTTGCTATTCTACCTTCGTATTATATATAATATGAAACAAAATTTTGTATATATAAATATTGTGAAAATATATGAAAGAAAATAAAAAAAAGGAAACAGTGAAATCTTTTTTTTTTTTAATTAAAAGCAACAACTTAAGTACTTACTTCCGATAGATATTCGACCTCCATCGGAATTGCGTACTTGCGAAGGCTTGTTTTAAATGCTGAGTGCGTTATGTCCTTCTCGTCGAAATGAAGGCTACACAGCATTCGCGTTGCCTGTTCCAATATAGCTACAGGTTCTATTCGAAGGACCTCGCACCAGCTATAAAAAGAAGGTGACGTGGTCTGAGGAAATCTGAAAATTTCATGTTCATTATTACAGTAGGATATATTTGAAAGACATTTTTATTAAGGGGGTCATCCCGTGTGCAGACTCTTTTTTTACGCCATTTTTGGGGATTTCTTTTGGCGAACTTAATAATCATACAACTGTGAAATTTTTACCACATGTTGAGCACACTAAAGAAATTTTTCAGCCTCAAATAGTCGGTCATTGCTCAGGTATACGCCAACTTAGCCACCCATTTTCAAAAAACCTTGTTTTCAGTAGACACGATTGCGGGTGTTCTGCTTATCTCAAATAAAAAAAATCAAACTGCATTTTAATCTGTGAAGTTTGAACTAGTCTTGGAAGTAGGATTATCAAAAAAATATTGAACAGTTAATTTTTAGCAGCTTGTTGAACTTTTTATCGTTAATTTTGGTGTGTTTTTACGTCTTCTTCAGGTTGCCAAAAAAAAACGGCTTGATGAATTGTAACGATTTGGTCCGCAGAACGTTCAGTTGGCAATCGTCATTGCCGAAATTTTGAACGTTAGCCTTGCGGACGGAAAGTCATTCTCCATCTGTCGGAAGAAATCGTCATTTCTTCACCCAAATGAAGGATAACTTTCCTATTTTTATTTCGTTGACTATGCGTCATTGGACACATTAGTCCCACGGATGACCACTGAAACGGCTGAGCATCTAGCATAAAAGCACGTGCTAGCTCGTCGGATGGGGTGGATTTGCCGTTTCTATTCGTGGACCGATTAATTATGCTCGGTTGGGCCGACGAATGGGTTTGAGAACTCCCATTCTATCTGTCGGCGGGCTTGAAAGGATTGTAGGTTGAGGGGGCCAGATGCACGAAAAGGTGTGGAAAAGAGGGTGCAAGAAGGTAGGTATTTAGGGAGGAACATCAGGGGGTGAGATCATCCGACGAACGATCAAATAATATAGCCACCATGTGTAGTTATGGAATTGACAGAGTACAATAAAAGGAATAATCCGTCCAAGGACGGGTACCTTGTGGCCCAGTCATGTTAAAACCAAAAGCGGACGGATACTGTGTTGTTGGATGGAAATGAAATGTTTCAATAGATAAGCAAAGTCATCCTTGCATAGCGACATTTCATCTTCCGGGTATATTTCGGTCTTAATAGTCGATATAACGTAGAACGGCGTTAACGAACAATATCGACGTTTATCGTCAGCGTCGCGGAGCATTTCTTTCACGAATCGTCGACATTGCCCTTCTTCGGACAACGTACGACATGCTTTCGATGCTTTCGATATGCACTTGACCTATTGTCTGCTATACCCATCAGTGAAGCCAGAAATGACGGTGCAGCGTTCTGCACGCAGCGCAAAAAGTATAATGCATTGGCTTAGAAGACAGCTGTGCTATTGATAAAGTCGAAAATGTGGGTGCCTATATCTGCATGCAGCGCAAAAAATAATGACACCTTGGCTTGTAAGGTTAATAAAGTCGAGATTGTGGGTGCATATCTGCATGCAGCGCGACCAAACGTACCTAGAACGCTTTAGTTTAAATGCGCCGAGACACATGCCTAGACTGCATGCAGCGGAGCGCTGTCGGATGTCTCTATTTACCTAGGCGGCAGAAACATAACTATGGTTCGACAGTTAGTGTTTGGTAGTAATTTGTAAACGGTGAAGTGGAGCATTCCTGGAGGAGTTTTCATCGAGCAACAAGACTAACCATAGTTTATTCAATGGACCCTATCGAAATGGATATTTTTGGTATCGAGAGAAAAGGAAAAATGAATTCCACCCCGACCTCACACGCAGCGACCGGACAAGGCGGTGATCCGGAACAAATACAACAAAAAAAATCTGAAAAGATTATATATTTATGTACACCTGTTTATAGTTTAGGCCTTATAGGTGTCCCATACAAGGAATGTAACAAAATAATAAAACCACGATACCACAGGACTAGTGGATTGCTTTGACACTATGTTGCAATCTATAATCGCTTCGGTGCGCGAGGGGTGAGAACCTATGCTATAAAGCAAAGAAAGACTAACGCCCGCTGAACACTCTCTTTGTGGAGCAGGATCAAGTTTACATATCCCTAAGAAGAAAAAAAAATTCGGCTTGTTTCGTTGGGTAATCTTTGTCGTGTGTATATATCTGTTTTTATTTTATTTTTGTTAAATACTTCAGCTAAATGCCTACCAAAAGGTTTACATATTGTTTGTAACATTTCTGAGTAGTGCTAAAAAAAATAAATGGAGGCGAAATGTATTCTCCTGTGTTTGTACATTGTTAAGGAACTGACAATGCTTGTATAGTATTGACATCCGCCAATAGTAACTAATTTTCCTTGTAAAACAAAAATATTTTTTCCCCCCTTTTTTTTTTTTTGCCTATGGTCACCTATAGTATTTTCAATACCAGTGTCTATGTGTGAAAGAAATTTCATTTAAAGTTATTCTTCGTATACATGGAGCGTATTCAGGTAAGTTTTGATTTTCAATAATTTTTAATTAAATTTTCTGTGCCATACCCTCTAATATCAATTGTTAATATTGCAATTATGTAAAAGATCATATTTCAATAAATCTACAGTGGGGTTTTTTTTTTTTAAATTCAATAAAATGTCAATTCCACGGTGTACCGGTAAGCTCAGTGAGGACCTCGATCAAAATTTTGATTCGCAAATTTACTATATATCTCTCCCATCTCCACAATGAAAAAATTGTTGTGTAGAATAATGTGGAAAAGTAAACAGCTGATCTTCTGTTTGACTTTAACAATTGTCAAAGTGACGGTTTTTTGAAAATGTAGTAACATAGACGTTAGTATATGGGCCCTTTTTCAACATAAAAATTAAATTGAAATCACAAGACACATTTTAAAATAAAAGCATAACTCAAAATATCCACTTCCGACAAAACACACTCTTTAGTCGGTTTGAAAAAAGAAACTGACAAATAAATTCGAACGAATGACATAAGATGTCCGAATTTTCATCCCGGCAATGAAAAATTAAATAGCGGCACATTTAATTGGACAGAAAAATATGGTCTCCATGCTTTCTGCGCCGTCTGGTGGTGAATACGTGAACTGTCAGAACGAATGAAAATTTTCATTCGAACTCCGTACCGCAAATAAAAACCCAACGCAAAAATTTGCGATGAAAATTTTTATCCGTTTTTTTTTTACATGCATTTAGTATGGGAATGAAAATTTTCATCGAGGTCCGTACTAGGCTGTACCCAGTATAAACGTACGAAGAAAAAAAAACTTGTTAGATATACTTATTTATATTTATTATAAGTCGTCGGCAATTCGAAATTTCGTTAGGCAACTCAAAAACCAATCAAAAATATAAATAAATATTTTTTTTTTCTTGTAATTGAAAGATGTAGCTCGTCGGACTCGATTATTACTGATAGAAGAAGTGGAGTTCAAATCGAACCGCCACCAAGAACCCCAGTTCTATATTTGGCCGTCGCACAGGATAATTAGAAGTGTTCCAGTGCGCTGCAATGACATCAGTTGGGGTCTCGGACGTTGCATTCTCAGCCTTAGTGCAATGAAGAGTGATTAAGGGTGTGGTCCCGAATATGGCACCTCCTCTTGATGGCGTTGCGGATCCGAATGTTGTTGGTGTGGTTGGGACGGATTAATGAGAGTCCGTCTGCGAGCTGTAGTCCTAGTTGGCTTGGTCGACCTGTGGTAGAACATCAGAGGGGAAGCATCAAATTAGTTTGTTTACGAGTGCAACAATCGGTGACTTACCTGTCAAATTTTTACATGGTTAACCCCGATTAGCCCCTTTGACTGATTTGAATTTTTCGGAGTTCGGATTCTTTTACAAAAATCCTCATATTAATACCGCACTCAATAAGACGTTCGTCTGCTGTAGGGGAATATCTGCTGAGATTGCCTCGAAAAATTGACGAAAAACTTGACGACTCAAAACATTTAATTTCTTTGACACAGAGTTTACAAGTTGTTTGGATGGCTCGTAACTGCGCACGGTGTCATTCCCTTCGTCCCGGTGATATTTGGGGTTGATTGCGATCACACCCGGGTTGTAAAACCGCAACGGGCACAAGGAATTATTGTTTTGCGTTAGAAGGTACAGGTGACCGTCATCTGTGTGCATCTCGTGGACGATTTTCAGCGGTGGTTAAATGTTAACCAGTTCGGCGACTATCAGCTTAACCGCCACGTTCCGCTGATGGTCCACGACGATGCGGCTCGGATCGATCGCAAAATCGAATAGTCGTTTGTGCCGACAGGTTTTTTTTTTTGTAATTCGACGCCCCCACTGCACTTTATCGAATTGGTTTCGTCGGACGCGTACACCGCCTCATGTCGCCCGTATTAGGGTTCCGTAACTCCCGTCCGATTTAGACGGTTGTTGAGATCGAACTCAATGTGAATGGTTTGCCCGTACCCGAAGATTTTCCCCTTTGCACTGGTTTCCTTGCCGTCGTCGTCCAGCTGATCATCGCACTGCTCCGAGCGGGGTGCATCCAGAGGAATGGAAAATTACTCTGGATTGAGGGAAATGAAACCGTAAAGAGCCTGACTTCCGCCCGACCGCTTCAAATTCTCACGCACCAGCTCCTAAATCGACCGAAAGCCGTGGACCCGGACTGACAACACTTTGCTGACCACCCGACAAACACTCGCGAAAGCTTCAGACGTTTCCGTCTACTGTCACCCCGAGGAAAAATCGCGTCTCCGTGTACCCGAGTCTAGCGTGATGAATTTCCGCTTGCTTCGGGGTCGTAATGCCCCGTTCTTTTGCGCCTTTCTGTCGACGAGAGTGATTTCCACAATTGGGGGAATTATAACCTCACAAGGATAACTATGTGACGCATGCGGAATTTTACGTCACGACGGTCGAAACAGAAAAAACTGAACCGGACAGACTTTCACTTGTTTATTTCGTAATCGAACTCGGAAAAGTCGAATCACGGAAACCTCTTGTTTAGCGCAGGGAAGAAAAACACCTCCCACCGTTGAAGCCAGTGGAATTCGAATGACCGTTACCGATCCACGTGGTGCACTCCGGTGATCCGTAAAGAAATTTCGGTTTATTTAATTTTATTTTTTTTTTATTTTATGCGACCCTTTTAGATTCCATTTCCTGTAGCCGCTTCGGATGCCAATGACGATCGTGGAAAAATTAACCAAGCTCCAGGAGGCTGGAGTTTTAGGTCCACCACGCGGGATGGCTTGAGCTAACGGATCCCCGTTGGTTGAGGAGAGGACAACAAATCCGGCCTGGCCAGTACAAAGAACAAAAAAAAAAACCACAAGAAACCACCAACCTTTTTCCTCCTCTGGGTCTACTTGACCTTCTTGAGGTCCGTGTGTTACGTTCGTTTGGTTCTAATAATCTGCAACGTACGGCACTTTTTCTTTTTTTGTATTTTTTTATATGACGCGCACTTAGAAAAATACTTCTTGCTTTTTGTACGTCCACTTAGGCTGCTGATCGGGGATCGACTGGGGCGAGCGTCGCTTTCTTTTCGCGCAGGTAGAATGTTGTTTTGTCCACTGCCGCCACAGACAAGTTGGCGTTGAGCACGTTGGGGTGACTTAAGTTCAGATCTGACAGGTGTAGTCAGGGCGGCTCGTTAGAAATTCCCACAGGATCCTGTGCGAGGCCCGTCCGACGCACAGGAGGCTGAGAAAGGAGACGCTTATGCCGGTTCTCCCACGCTGCTGTCAGAGTACTCCCTCGCTACAGTCACAAAAAAAGGTTGATCCGTCGATCCGGATTTTTTTTTTTTTTCTTGTTGTGGTTAGAATATTTTAGTCCATCTTTTTATTGCTTATACTTTACTAGTAATTCACAATTTTTTTTTTTTTTTTTTTTTTTTTTTATTGTTGTGGACGTATTCTTGATCCCATCTTTTCTAATCATTCTTACTTCTATTAACAATGCTTTTACAATGAATGAGGGAGACAAAAGAAAAGACCTCAGCTATGATGGCACAATGAATGATAAGACGATAGTGTAAACATCTATAATATTTTTAGAATTAATTCAATTATTAAATATATCTCTCTTTCTATAGAATTCATTGTGTACGATTTCAACTTGGTTCTTTTAACCGGCCGATACTATAATTCCAACAAAATCATTGATACACATTTACCAAATTCATTACTGCATCGCATACATGTACATATATTTTAAGTAAATTCAAAATTAAAAATTCAATGTGTCCTGGTTTGATATTTACAACAAAAATCCGAGAATGGAAATGACTTGCCTATAAAGGTAACAAAATTCAATCGATGAAAGAAAATACTCAATGTTAGCCTGGTATGTAGCGTCTACAGGAAACATGGAGCATTGTCCTTCTCTCTGCGCGTGTTAATTACTTACAATAACATGTGTGCGAGACCGCTGCTATATGTATAACAAAAACACTCAGCGGCCCTGCAAACGACATTAAATTACCAACTTAATATTTTAAATGTTACTACCCAATAAGGGGTCTCAAAAGTTAATAAAAGGAAGATTGTTTTTTAATTGGTTCTAGTAAGGTGATTGCGTTTGCTCTCTTCAGGGAGGCATAGAACAATCCCTTATCATGATAACTTTTTGTTTGTCTACGTACCTATGACTTGGCTAGGAAATCTGTTAGAGAATTCACTGCTTTAGATCCTTAGCGTGATACGTCCCTACAGATTTTCCCTGCAAGTTTTCGACTTCGTACATAGAGTTCCCGATCTTTCTTACTATGCGACCTTTGACAAACTTCGGTGCTAGTTTCGCATTAAATCCTTTAGTAGCATCACTTAACGCGAAATTCCTGCGAAATATTTCCTGGCCAGGCAGAAAATTGACTACCCGCGCTTTTAAATTGTATTTCGATGCGTACTTGCGGTGATTGTCCATTAACTTGGTTTTCCCTTCAGCGCGTATTGCTTGCATATGGTCTGTTCTAGCCACACATTCTATGTCGCCTGCCAGCAAGTTTTGGAGGTTTCTTAAGAGCGGATAAGCTGATCCATGACAGATCATATTTTCGCCAAAGTTCAGGTAATATGGAGAATAGAAAGTAGCTCCGTGCACTGCTGTACGTAAAGCACACGCGATTTCACTGAGGTGAGCATCCCACTCCTTGTGATTTTCTCCCAAATAGGACCTGATTGCGGATAGAATGGACCGATTGACCCTCTCAGAAGCGTTAGCTTGTGGCGAGTAAATGGCGGTGCGAGTGTGTGACACTTGATATTTCTTTAGCAGTGCAGCGAATTCCTTGGAGGTAAATTGCACACCATTATTCGATAGGATATATTCTGGAACGCCATACACGTGAAATAATTCTGATTCGACATAAGCAGTGATAGCTGGCGTAGTGGCACCGCGTAAAGGTTTCAGCAGCACATACTTGGTGAACTGATCCAATATTATAAGGAGGACCGTGTTTCCTTTTTTTGATCGAGGATACGGGCCCATCAAGTCAATATAGATACGTTGCCAGGCTCGTTCGGGAGTAAACTGAGTTCTCATGACTGGCCTCAAGGCTATATTTGGTGCTTTGGTCTCTTTACACGTATCACATTTTTGTATGTATTGCTTCACTTGTTGTGCCATTAAGGGCCAATAGTATCGCTCACGTAATCGTTCGAGTGTTTTCTGCACCCCTCCGTGAGCAGCTAATGGTGGGCCGTGTGCGTCTTTAATTAGGCCTAATGTCAACTCATACGGAACCCATAATTTCCATGGCGTACCGCTTATCAAGTCACTATCTTTGTCCGATGGGTGGTATTTATAAACTAAATCACCTGCTACTGGGGCATTAGTGAAATGAGAGGGATTATCAGATATGGATTTTATCAGCTTCTTGTATTCTACTGAACTGAATAGTTGCGATTCGAGATCTAATTCTGGAGATACATTAGGGGATAGGTCCGACAGCTCATCAACGAATACTCTGGACAAGGCGTCAGGTACTACGTTTTGGCTGCCTTTCCGGTGCTCTATTTTAAAGTCGAAAGCTTGCAACTTTAATGACCATCTGGCGAGTCTTCCACTTAAATCCTTTTGGTTCATTAACCACTTCAGACTAGCATGGTCGGTAATGATAGTGAATGGCAGCCCCTCAATGTACGCGCGAAATTTTTTCACACAGATAATAGCAGCCAAGCACTCTAACTCGGTGATGCTATAATTGCGTTGTGCATCGTTTAGTTTTTGCGACACGTATGCTATCGGTTGCTCCTCCCCTTCACTACCGACTTGACACAATACTCCGCCTACTCCAGTGATACTTGCGTCACATTGTATTAAAAAAGGTTTCGTGAAGTCGGGATTATGAAGAACAGGGGCAGTGATAAGTGCTGTTTTTAACGCTTCGAAAGTGACTTGCACTTCCTCGGTCCATTTCAGACCTGCGGTTGGTTTCTTTAAGCAATCGGTTATGGGTTTAGCTAATGCTGAGAAGTTGTGTATAAATCTTCGGTACCACCCGGTCATTCCCAAAAACCTTCTGATCTGTTTCAGCGTAGTGGGCACTGGGAAGTCAGCTATGGCCACTTTGTCAGTGTCCACTTTCAACACACCGTCTCCTACAATATAGCCTAGATATTTCACCTCAGTCATGCAAAAATGACTCTTGGCTGTATTTATTGTAAGTCCTGCCGCTTTTAATCTTTCGGCCACTTCTTGCAACAGATCTAAGTGCGAAGGGAAGGTAGGAGAAATGACCAGAAGATCATCCAAATAGACAAATATTCTCTCACTTGAATTGGCCGATAGAGGTTTCATCACTTTATCCATCAGCCGACACATTCTTTGTGGAGCATCGCATAGTCCGAAAGGCATGACTGTGAATTGGTACAATGGTCTACCTGGTACAGTGAAATCGGTTTTTTCTCTTGACGTAAGCTCTAAGGGGATCTGCCAGAACGCGTCTTTCAAATCTATAGACGAGATGAAGCGCGTGTCTTGCAGTCTATTTAAGAGCCCATCTATACGTGGTAACGAGTACGCGTCTTTGACCGTCACGGCATTTACTTTACGAGAGTCTAGACAGAGACGAACTTTTCCCGGTTTTTTCACTGAAACTACTGGCAAGTTCCAGGCACTCATACTTTCTTCTATGACTCCTAAACCTAACATGCGGTCTAATTCATCATATACCAGTTTCTGTACGGCTGGGGAAACAGAGTAATGCCGTTGCTTGATAGGTTCTGCGTTACCCACGTCGATTACGTGCATTTCCACCGAAGTTTTGCCTAAACCCAATGTCGCACAGGATGGAAATTTCGCAATTATGTTGTTTATTGCTGACTGCTCCTCAGCAGTGAGTACATGTTGTTTAGGTTTTGGTTTGGATGCTACTGTTTCTCCATCCAACTCCAAAGACTCGATTAGTGCCGACACTAATCCAAATGCTGACCAGAAATCCATACCTAAGTATAATTCCTGTTGCAAATCGAGTACAATGTATAATTTTAATTTCTCAGTCTCTTGACGAAATTCCACTACGGCTTCTATATGTCCGTGTACGACATGTACCGCCCCTCCAGCAGTACTTAAGGTGTTTAAGGAAACATTAAGGGACTGATCCATCTGCTCAAGGTGTTCAAGAGCGTTTTTACCCAGACAACTTACGCTGGCACCGCTATCTAACAATCCTATAAGAGCAACGCCTCCTATGATGACGCGTGCATAAGGTCTGGGGTCTCCTGTTTTATAGTGTATAGCCATGAGTCTGGTGGGGTGATCAATTTTTAGGGGCGTGCACAATTCTTCGACGAAACCGACTTCTTCTAGCCCCGACTGCACTCCTTCAGCTGAGGGTGATGTCGAGCCGAAGATGCGGTTTCTCACTAGATTGTAATTAGCGGCTCGGGCCTCAAAAGTTTGGCGATATAAGGGGATACTTTCTGGAATGGGTTCGGGTTTAGTTGAGCGAGGGGGTTTTATAAAATTTTCGTGAAAGATGGGGGTGGGTTGAGAGGTCGAAATTTGTGTGATATGATTGAAACACTCGGACCTCACTATTGGATCAGTGTTTACTGACTTTGGCTCGGCGGTCGGGCCATCGCTGCAGTGGCCACTTCCATTTGTTTCATTTTCCAGTCGGTGTATCTCGCATTTTGCCTGGGCCGGTTGGGTCTGGACCGGCCCCCTTTCATGTTTTTTGCACTGCATTTTGGACAATCGCGAACCGTTTTCCCCTTTTCGCCACAATAGTAGCAGAATAACGCCCGTAATAATTCGGGACACTCACGAAACCCATGACCTTCCGCGTCGCAATTCCAACACACCCAATTGGACGTATCAATTGCTTCTAATTCTAGATCTGACATACCCTCATCTACTGGATTATCCCCAAAGGGTTCGTCTACTTCCGCTATTTGATAGTATTTGTTGCCACCCCCCGGACGTTTTTCACTTTCGGGTGCCGCTCGCAAATAAATTTCGGCACGACGGCCTTCTTCCCTAAACTTGCCTTCTTGCCTAAACTTGTCTACTGACTTCAAATTCATCGCATAGATTAATTGCGCTATGCGTGGATTAATGTTGGGCAACACGAGCCCGACCATTTCTTCATCCCTCATTGGTACCGTGCGCTGATTGTTCAGCGACACGATGACAGTCACGTAGTCCTCCACGGTTTCTCGAGTGGATTGCCTACGTCTTTCCATCGCATGAGTAGTCTCCGCGTCTGAACTCCACGCTTTAAACCTCTTAAGCAAGGCGTCCTTGAGCTCAGTCCACGTCGGATTTGCATTTGTTCGTAAGTATTGCCAGTACCAGGTATCAGCAATACCAGTCACACAACGATGAAATTGTTCTACGAAGTACTGTTCATTCACTGAGCCTATGCGTGTCATGCGGACGATTCTGAACAGAATCTCGTCGATTGGCATGCTTCTTGAGGTGCCATCGAACTTTATATTCCAACGATTCAATGGGCTGTTCGACCGGGTTTGATTGGAACTGAAATTACTAGTTCGCGGACGTGGCGAACGTTCCCCGAAGCCCTGAGTTATAGGCTGTGACGTTTCAGCGGAAGACCCATGGTTCCGTGAGACATAATGCGGCGGCGCGGATGACGGCGGCGCGGATGACGGCGGCGCATAGAATTGCGACTCGTCAGGCCGCGCGTTAGCATAAACTTGCGTCTGCGCTTGCGCTTGGACTCGCGTCTGAGCCTGTGCCAGCTGAATTTTTACTTGCTCAAGGGCCTCACGCATCTCCTGTACATCGCGTTTGTGTTTACGTTCCTGTGCCCGAAACACTTCCCAGCTTAACGGTGGCCCGTTGCTTGGGTTCAGGTTAGACCTGCCTGCCGGAGCTAGCTTGTTGCCAAAATTGTCCCATTGCCACTCACCCCTACGTAGGTCGTCTTGTGACGAGGTAAACAACCTGTCCTGTCGCCCTTGACTACTAAACTCGTTGGTACGACGCAGATCCGGCGGGGGCCTGGAGGTGTCCAACCTCCATTGGGATTTATCTCCCACGGAATGTTTGGACCCTCCCGGCGAATTCATCGGTGTATTAGTACGCGATACATTGGCTGAGGTTGGGTTGCTATTTATGGGGAAAATGTCTAACTGCTCGGCTTCAGACAAATCATCTTCAATTAGGTTACCTGGTGGTATAGGGTCCTGTCTTCCTTCTCTGGCCTTTCCTCTGGTCGCAGGACCAGTTTTAGGGATTGCTCCTTTATTTAGCGGTGAACGTAGCATCTCTTAGACCTGCGGGCTTCGTTGTTGTAGCCGGTGCGAGAAACAACAAATTTCTGTTAATAATCCACCAAAAGGTAACACGCTGCCTAACGTCTGGTTATCGCTTTTACAATCATCTCGACTTCCTTCGGATAAATCTTCTGTGAATCTGAAAAATAATGTTGACTTGGCAGTCACAGGTTATTAGAGTACACCTTTTGAACACAACACTTAAACCGCAACCTGCACATTGAAACTATGAGACAACACGTATGACAAATTTATTACATGAGCAAAGGCTAATGTCCGTCACTCTAATACGACGATTTGTGGCCAAAGGGGATCAAGGGGCCAGATAATATGCGCCGTAATTCGAAACACTAGGGTACTTGTACTCAATTCATTTATTTATAACTTCAGTTTTTTTTTTTTTTTTCTACATCATATTGTTTCATTAAGGTAGGGTAGAAAAATTACAGTAATTTCTACTATTTATTATTATTATTTTTTTTTTTTTTTTCTGTTTAGTCAATATTACATTGAAATATTTTCAATGAAATTGATTCGCTCGAAAATTTAATTCTCTAAACAAAAATGTAATACTAGCAATTGATTTAATAGCTAATGGTATTTGTTAAAATATTTCTTTTATTCTGCTTCATTATTTTTTCCACTGTTAATGTATTGAAAAAATGTCCACATGTTTCCCAAAAAGGATTTGGCACGCGTTTTATGTTTTTCGTACATGTGCAAAATGTATTAACAAGTTTTATTTTACAAGTTGTAAATAAAATAAAAAGCGATTATTATCATCTTTGTAACATTCGAAACAATACCCCATTTTTCCTTTTAAGTACGCGATTTAAATTAGGCTGAGTAAACGGTTTCAAATGTTACAAAAATTGTCGTAAGAGGTATTGTTCAGTAGCAGAACAAGAAGCATAATAATTCGACTTGTCTTTGATGACACAATTGGGTGAATGATCGCACATAATTACCCATCAAAGGTAAATAACTTTCGTGTGCTATCATTCACCCAATTGACCCACTTTTCAATGTAAAATGATCGCACAATGCATTTTTTATACGTATGCACTTTTTCTTGGTAAATTTTCCGTATGCATTGTGCGATCATTAAACTTATGATATTTTTTTCTATGTTAAGCATTTTACCATTAAATCATTAAACTTATGACATTTTTTTCTATGTTAAGCATTTTACCATTAAATCAGTAGACTTATAATATTTTACAATGTTAAGCATTTTAATCATTATAAATAGATGTTAAGGGAATTAAATGATTTACTCCACCTAAAACCGGCAAACGAAAAGTGTTTTCTTTTGTCACTCCCAAGTATCCTAAAAACCTTCTACTTTGTAGCAACGGCTGGTGTGGCCGGTGTCTGCAAATCCCTCTATTTAAACCTTCTACTTTGTAGCAACGGCTGGTGTGGCCGGTGTCTGCAAATCCCTCTATTTACATAACCCGCTTCACTCGAGTACCGAATCCCCGTTCTCGACTGAAGATACTTTATCGGCTGCAAAATACAATTAAAACAGCTGGTGTGGCTGTCTTTAAAAGTTCCCTGCCGCCGAAACATTGGTCCGTCGAGCTTAAGTTCCAGTATCGTTATTGACTGGGAAAAAACAATCGTCGCGTCGTCGAGCAATACAATACCATCAGCATTTGATTTTTGCACTTAAGTTCCAGTATCGTTCTTGACTGCAAAAAAAGAATCGCCGCATCGTCGAGCTACACTACCGATCATTATGAACACTGACGTCCTTCTTGTGGATCAGCAAAAGTTTGCTGAATCCTTGCAGAATTTGGAGAGGAACTTCAAGAAAGACAGCAGTTCCCGAAAAGACAGAGAGTACTTCAATAAGAAACTTACAAGTATTGAAGAGCTCTGGAAAAGTTTCCAAACAAATCATGGCAATCTTCTAGCCAGTTTGAGTGGCGATCACCCGTATTTTAAAGAAGAATTGTATGAGGCTACTAGAGTCCTATACGAGGCGACGAAAGCAACGTATGACGAAGGATTACGTCTTCTATTACAACACACGATTGATGATCCTATCGTTCGTCACACTACTGCGGTGACTACATCAATACCAGCTACTTCTATAGCCAATACCTTCGCTTGGCCAGTACCTTCGACTAGTACCCACGGAACGAAGTCGCTAGTATGGCCAGGAACGGTAATTCCTACCGTGAAGCAAGGTTCAACCACAAACACGATGCCATCAACCGAGCCATGGCACACATCTAATCTTTTAACAGGAGCAATTCCGAACTTCAATGCACCAGACCACAGCGTGCCAAAACTACCGCCCATATCCATTCCAACGTTCAACGGCGACTACAGGGAATGGAGGGTTTTCATTGACCTATTCAGGACGGTCATACATAACAACCCCTATCTAGGATCGATCCAGAAGATGCAGTATCTGTTAAGTTATTTGCAAGGAGAAGCAAAGAATGCTGTCTCTCATCTTCAGCTGGATGCACTAAATTACGATACGGCCGTAATAATACTACAAGAACGATTCGCAAATAATAAAAAGATGACAATGTCATACTTAGACACAATGTTGGACATGAAGAAAGTCGAACATAGAAGTGCGGCAGGAATAATTAGCCTGTATAATGTGCTGCGCAACTGTCTTGCTGCCCTAAAAAATATGGGTTACAACACCGAATATTCTTCACAACTTCTTATTAAAAAGACATCAAGTCTTGACAACAATTAAGCCACATGCGCACGAGGCTCAGACAAGTAAAAAATCATTCACATCATTGACAAAGATTTCGTGCACATATTGCAAAGAACAGCATTCGGTATATCGTTGTGAGAAATTCAAGAACATGACCGTCGATGAACGCCAGAAATTCGTTTCCGCAAACAATTTATGTAAAAATTGCTTGATTCATGCAAAAGATACAAAATGCAAAAGTAAACACAATTGCTTCGAGTGCAATAAACCTCACCATACATTACTGCATTACACCAGCTCGAAGACAGTAAATGCCAACGTTGCCACTAGTGACCAAACTGAAAAGTCAGCTGTGGCGCATAATGATACGAATGTTCTCCTTGCGACTGCTCAAGTTAACGTATCAACGAAATCTGGACAGAAACTCCTACTACGAGCCTTGATTGATCCTGGTTCACAGTCATCCTTTGTGACGTCAAAAACTGTTAAGCAGCTTGGACTTCCAACCCAAAGTATTTTGGCCAGCATATCTGGTATCGGTGGAACTACTTCCTCAACAGTTCGAAGCAAGGTCATTCTTACGATTTCGCCAAGATTTTCATCGAATTTTACGCTGCTAATGGAGGCACTGATAATGCCCAAACTCACTACGTTGATACCAGATCAGCGGGTGCGCATAAGTGATTCCAGTCGACTCAGTACCTTAAATCTCGCAGATCCCAGTTTTGCAAAACCTGGCAGAATTGATATGATTCTTGGTGCGGATGCCTTCGAAGAGATAATTGAAGAAGGCCTTAGAAAAGAAAATCCGTTACTCGCACAAAAAACGAAGCTTGGCTGGATTTTGTCAGGAAAAACCAGACCCAATGCTGAGTCAAAATCAAAAACAATATCCTCTCACATATCCATGACAGATTTCCATAAGACAGTGGAAAGATTTTTTGAGATGGATAATGAAGAAGGCGAGAGAGCACCTGCAATAGATGAAATCAGATGCGAAGAACACTTTCAATCAACCCATAGCAGAAATACCGGTGGAAGATATACAGTTCAACTACCATTTAAAGACGAGAAATACTTAAAACCACTTGGAGAATCAAGAAACAGGGCGTTGTTAAGATACAGACAAGTCGAAAATAGGCTTGAAAAGAATACGGATTTGAGAAGAACCTACAATGAATTCCTAGAGGAGTATCTTGAGCTTGGGCATATGGACAAAGTTCCACCTTATGTTGGCGATACTCGAAACGTTTTTTACCTACCTCACCATCCGGTTCTGAAAGAAGACAGCACTACTACAAAGCTTCGAGTGGTCTTCGATGCTTCAGCCAAAACATCAGACGGAAGCAGTTTGAACGATTTACTCTACACCGGAACCAAGTTGCAACAGGATCTATCACAAATTTTGCTGAGATGGAGGAAGCATAAGTACGTTTATACTGCCGACATCGAAAAAATGTTTCGCCAAATAAGTCTTGCAGTGGAAGACCGAGATTTTCATCGTATCCTGTGGCGAAAAGATAAAACCCTACCGGTGGAAGAATATCGACTCAACACTGTCACGTATGGAACGGCTAGTGCTACATATCTAGCCGTGAGATGCTTGGTGCAACTAACAGATGATGAGGTAAAAAAATATCCGCTTGCCTCGACTACACTAAAAAATGATTTCTACGTCGACGATATGCTGAGCGGTGCTGCCACGAAAGAACAAGCCATGATCTTACAAACGGAAATAACTAATTTGCTCAGAAAAGGCGGTTTCAATCTCAGAAAATGGACGAGCAACAACGCAGAATTACTAGCCAACATACCTGAAGAAGCGAAAGAAAAGGGTTTGCTACATATTACCGAGGATGCTTCGTTAAAAACATTGAGTATAATTTGGAATCCAGCCCGAGATGAGTTCCAATTTAAGATAGCAGACTTTGACAAATCAAAAAAACTAACGAAGCGACAGTTGCTATCCAATATCGCAACAATTTATGATCCTCTACAATGGCTTGGTCCTGTAACAATTCGAGCTAAAATATTGATGCAGGATATCTGGAAGTCAGCAATAGACCAAGTTCCCTCCGAGAAAATATTGAATCGCTGGATTAACTTTGAAGGCGAACTACGAAGCTTAGAAGACATCAGAATTCCACGATGGATTCATTATACTAGCAGCTGTAAGGTTGAACTACATGGCTTCTGTGACGCTTCAGAAGCAGCATATGCAGCAGTGGTTTATAGCAAATCTATTAGCTCTGATGGATCGATTAGGATCACACTTCTTTGTGCAAAAACTAAGGTGGCTCCCATAAAGGCCAAGATATCATTACCAAAGCTTGAACTGAACGCAGCCGTACTGCTGGGAAATTTGCTTCACCAAACAGCGAATTCCATGTCCATACAGGACACACAGATCTTCGCCTGGAGTGACTCAATGATAACGTTAGGATGGATCAAAAGAGACCCAGCCTCTCTAGATACCTACGTTGGCAATCGAGTATCAAAGATTCAGAACTTCGATGGCGGAAAATGGAAATGGAATCACGTAAAGTCAAGAGATAATCCAGCCGACTGTGCTTCAAGAGGAATCAGTCCTAAGGAATTACAAAATCATACGTTATGGTGGAATGGACCGCAATGGCTACAACACGTAGGACAGATAGAAATACCTGCCGCAGTTACATTAGTCAGTACAACAAAGGAAGAAATTGAGCTTTTGGAACGTTACTCTGATCTAACGAAACTCATCCAAATAGTGGGTTTGTGTCTTCGATTCATTCACAACGTCAGGAAGCAACGTCAAGAAAGAAAAGTTGGAAGAATACAGCCCAAGGAACTTGAAGAAGCTCGTTTAAGAATCATATCGCTGATACAAAAGACAGAGTTCTCTCAAGATATAGCCGACTTAAGAGCGAACAAGCAATCAAACACTAGGCTAAGGTGTCTAGCTCCTTTCATCGACGCCTCTGGTATCCTTCGAGTCGGCGGCAGACTACGAAACGCAGACATTTCGCAAGAAGCCAAACATCCTATTTTATTGCCACAACGACATCATATAACGTACCTGATTGTAAAAGAAGCCCATATAAGAACCATGCATGGAGGTTTGCAACTCGTTCGTAACTACTTGAGGATGAGATACTGGATAGTAAATGATCAAAAGGTTATTCGGTACGAAATCCATCGATGCATAACCTGCTGCAAGTACGCCAATAAGAATAACCAGCAGATGATGGGTAATCTACCAGCCGTGCGTATAACTCCATCAAACGCATTTTCACATTGCGGAGTCGACTATGCTGGTCCGTTTAAAACAAGAATGTCTAAAGGACGTGGAACGACCACATTGAAAGGATACATTGCCTTGTTCGTATGCATGGTAACGAAAGCAATTCATCTAGAACTGGTGAGTGACATGTCAACAGAAGCATTCCTCGCAGCTTTCAAGCGTTTCATCAGCCGACGAGGACTTTGTCAGGAAATATTCAGCGACAATGGAACGAACTTTGTTGGTGCAAACAATCAAATGGACAAGGACGGTGTTACATGGAAGTTCATACCAGTCGCCACACCGCATTTCAGAGGATTGTGGGAAGCTGGCGTGAAATCTGCTAAAGGACATATCAAACGTGTCTTCGATGAGTCAAAAATAGTTCCAACTTTTGAAGAGTTTACAACAGTTTTATGTCAAATCGAAGCCTGTCTCAACTCTAGGCCAATAACACCGATATCTAGTGATCTCAACGACTTAGAAGCTTTGACGCCAGGACATATTTTAATTGGTCGCCCACTTTTAGCACTTCCTGAACCAGACAAATCAAGCAGGACTCTACACGAACGTTGGCATATCCTTACAGCAGTGCACCAGATATTCTGGAAAAGATGGTCGACTGAATATCTTCATAACCTTCAGAGACGAACGAAATGGACTAAGAACGCCGAAAATCCTAGAGTAGGAGAACTAGTCCTCATAAAAGAGAATAATACGCCTCCAACACAGTGGCCACTAGCACGAATTCACGAGGTGCAGCCCGGGTCAGATGGTAAAGTACGAACTGCAACAGTCAGATATCACGGCAATAAACTCAAACAGGTCGGAGTTGTAAATCTATGTCAACTTCCAGTCGAAGTCTCTGAAGAGCCCACTGCGGCGCCGGTAGTCTCACTTCACACACAAATGTTAAAGCGATCAGTTCCAAATCATCTTCCGCAAAAACGAAAACAGGAAGAAGTGCCAGTCGAACAACCAAGAACACAGCAAAAAAGAACGAGGATCGCGCCGTGCACATGGGCCACCAAGATATTGAACATGGCCATACTGCTACTATCACTTCTAACATTAGGACTTGCCGACCCAAGGATTCAGCTAGGTAGTAACTCTACTTACAATATTTTTGCGCCAAATAGAGGATTGTACATCGAAGAATTGGGACCCACTCAAATAGTTAGAGGTAACTTGCGTCTAGAAGTGAATTATCCCATAAAGGATATCCTACAAGATGAGAAAGATATGACGAGCACTTGGAACCAAGTAGAAGATATGTGTCGAAAAACGAAAGAGTTATCTGATCTTACGCATTGTGAGACCTTACTAATGCATCTGAATAACAAACGTCATCATATTGTTGCTCAAATTCAGGAGATAGTCTCAAAACCGACGACAACCTCGAGACGACGTAGGGGTCTCTTGGGAAAATTACTTACAACCGTTTTTGGCGTCAACGATGAAGTCTACCAGAATATCGACACCTTAGAACAAAACCAGCACAACATTTTACAAACAACCACTCAACAAGCAATATTACTTAACAACCGAATAACGCAGTCTAATCTTCGAACGGAAAATAAACTTGTACAATTCGGAAATAAAGTCAATCAAGTAATAAGCTCAATAAACGAAATGAATAAATGGTACGTAAAAGTTGACCACAACAGAATCAGCATACAAGTGATTTCGACCTATCTCACAGCGGTTGATTACTACGAAGAAATCGAAGCCAAATATTCAAAATTAACAGCAATGCTTCTCGGCCATGGAAATATTCTCGTCTTCCTCACCGTAGACCGCATAAATACCACGTTGCAGAATGTCTCTATGAACTTAGGCAGTCACTTCAGAATAATACGCACCCCACAAAAGCGAACATCGATGAAGAAACATGAAGATGAAATAATTGTTTACGGATATTTTTACATTGTCGAGGCAATCAAGGATGATTTGATCCATGTAACAGCGATACCTCACAAAAAGCAAGAACATAAATACTTGGTACCTATCATCAAATCATCAACAATAGCAGTCAGCTTTAATCATCAATTGTACTTCAATCTGGATGAAGAACAACTTAAGGCGTGCATGATTGAAGAAGACTTACATTTATGTATTCCGGATATGGTCAAGAACATGAACACCAACCCGAACTGTGCTTTAGACGAACTATACAATAGGCACAAAAGGAAACCATGCCCAACGGGCGAAATTGAAGCAACACAAACTCTGTGGAAGGAGTTAATGATGACTAACACCTGGCTCTTCGTAACAGACAACCCTGCGGTAGCATCCGTGGTATGCAAGGACTCCAGAGAAGAAATCCTCCTGCAAAACATCGGTATAATACAGCTCAAAGACAACTGCATCATCCAGACCGACGAGATTACACTTCAGTCATCCGTGGAAGAACGTCGAAGGAGTTCGATTGTGATCGCCAAGCTGTGCAGACGTGTCTCACACAAAGGGAAAAATTTCATTTGAAACAAAGCCGAGTAACAAACCGTTAAGTGAAGCCAAGCCAAACCGCGTGTTGGGCTATGGCTGGTTAGGCAAACACAAAGCATAAAATTAAGAACACATACAAAGTGCAAGCAAGTGTAATTCCCTTAATAAAGTGAAACAAAAAGTTTTTTGGGCTTCCGCCCCAACAAAGGCCCTTTTAAGGCTCTTTGATCTGGAAAAAATAGAAAAGTGAAACAAAAGTAAAATTGATTTGAACGCAAAAGTGGAAAATCCAAATAAAAACGACAATGAGAGTACCAAGAGGGTGGAGGTCCCGCCCGGTAGTGAGCATAATGTAAAAAATGCTAAAATTCTGTTCAACAAAGAGTTCGTTAATTTAGTAAACTTTAATTTTCATTCAAATATGAGCGAAAATAGTGATGTGGATCTTATCGTTTCGGATGAGCAAATCTTTACGGACGAGCAAATCGATGATTTTAATACCCGTTATAGAGGCGTCAGTGATGACGTAATAATGGAGCAACCGTCGCCGTCCCATGTGCAGCAAGGAGACGTACCCAAGCCAGGAGGGGCACCTCCTGTGGAGCCTCTCGAGGCGGAAAACAGTAATGAACCCTGTCCGGACCTGCCGGCGCTGGCATTAAAATTAATGGAGCTGGAGCAAACAAATTCAGCACTAAAAAAGGAAATGTCCAAAATGAGCTCCGACTACAATACCCTAGCGGAAAAATTCACCGAACAGCGAGATCAACTTAGAAGCCTGAGCTTGATCAAAAATCCATCTAAAAAAAGGAAATCAAGCCAAAAGACCATCAACATAGGAGAAACCGACCCAACGCAAACGGCGCACTCTTTCGAGACCACGCCAAACTCATTCGCCATCTTTGGAGATATGATGGAAGAAGACAATGAACTAGAACTAACGGTAACAGCAACAGAAGCAGCGGGACAAAACCCCAGCGAAACAACCAACCGAAAGGTAATCCAAAATAAAATATCCTATATTGCTCAAAATAAAAGTTCTTTTGTACCTAAATTTTTTAACCTTAAATTCTGTGACCAACCGGCAGCCAGTGGTGATAAAACCAGTGGGCCAATTTTTGGTAAATCAGTAAAAAATAGCAGCAAGAACAATGCGGACCAAAACCAAATACATATAATTAAAGATCCAAAAATTAAAGCGCGCGCAAACAAACCAGCCATCCAAAAAACTATCTCTCCCGTAGAAAACGCAACACCGCTGAACCTCACTCAGCAAATTAGCTCCACGGTAACGCAAACGGTGCAAACACCAGTCCCGCTAGAGACCAAGCCAAGTAAAGCACTCTCTAAAAGAAACAAAAATATCCCTCCCATCTCCATGTCTGGGGTGAATGTTGTGCATCTTAGAAGAACCCTTATACTGAGTGGGGTGAAGGTATTCGAAATCAACCCTAGCGCAAATAAACTTTACCTTAAAAACAAGGAAGACTTCCTTCGATCCATTAAGATCTTAGAAACCAATGAAATTAATTTTTATTCGCATACCTTGAAAGAGGATCGAACCCTGAACCTCCTAATTAAAAGATTGGCACCAGGCTATGAGGCGCACGACATAGCCAGCGAGCTAATGGCCAGGGGTTATGTTGGAATTAAGAAAATAATGCCTTTCATTAGCAAAAAATACCCGAAACTAAACTATTTCATATTACAATTGGAACCAGACACGAAAATGGATGAATTCCTTAAAATCCGTTCACTCCTGAATCAGATAGTCTCAGTAGAAAAACTTAACAGGACAGATATTGTGCAGTGTTACAACTGCCAGAGGACGGGCCACGTCTCCGCAAACTGCCAAATGGAAGCTAGGTGCGTAAAGTGCCTAAATTCCCATGCAAGAGGCGCTTGCCCAGTAAAACCGGGTTCAGGAACCCAAGTTGCTTGCGTCCTCTGTGGCACTGAAGGCCACACAGCCAATTATAGGGGCTGCACAATGGTCAAAGACGAAGTAGCAAAGAGAAAAAACAAATTCCTGAAAAAATTTGCCCAAGACAGGAACAACAATCATAATAGCCACCAAGTCGGGGGGAAAATTGTGCCCGGATTTAGTTACGCGGACATGTGCAAAAGTTCCTCTGACCGGCAAGCGGGAAAAGAAATCCCTCCCAAAACAGCCACATCAACCAATCAGCCCCTAAGCATTGCGGATGTACTAAACAGTGCAGCAGCAGAGTCCTTTGGATGCAATTACGATAAGCTAAGAATTACTTTTGACAAATTTATGGGTAACTACCAGAATACAAATGACCTAAATCAAAAAAAAAAGCACTTTTAAATTTTATGTTAGAAACTAATTACGGAACTTGAACCACGGAGAAATTTTAAAATTATAACAGTAAACGCCAATTCACTGGCGAACCACATGCGAAGACACGATCTAGCAGAACTAATTGCAAGCAAAAACCCTGATGTGATATTAATAACTGAGACAAGACTGAAACCACGCCATAAAATTCAGTATATGAACTATCAACTCATTAGAACCGATAGATTGACCCCAGGAGGAGGAACTGCAATTCTGATTAAGTTCAAATATCAAATAATACCAGTAAATTTTGCTGGTATATCTTCTGCTGAGTACACAGCTATTAAATTAGTCAGAGCAAATGAAACCATATTTGTTATCTCATTTTATGTTAAACCAGATAACCTGGGAATAGCAGACCTAGATAATTTTTTTGCGCAAATACCCTTGGGCGATAAAGTTGTAATTGGGGGCGACTTCAACGCCAAGCATAAAAACTGGCTAAATTACAACATCAACAGGAACGGTACAATTCTGAACAGGTGGCTACAGAGCAACATGGTAAACCTCAATATCAAACACTTGTACCCCTACAACCCAACCAGAACGGGCACAAACACTTTCTCATTCATAGATTTCTTCCTGATCTCGGATGAATTAACGCATGTCTCTCATCATCCTCATGCTCTTCTAGAAACCCACGACTTTGAATCAAATCACGCAGCGGTTGAACTGCTACTGAAACTCCCACTGTTCGCAACCACGCAACCTAATAAATAACTACGCTGAAGCGGACTGGAAAAAATTTAAAGCACTAGTAGCAACTGAGCTAGCAGCCTCATCCCCCCCGAAAGACAGAAACCTAAGTGTGTCGGAAATTGACTCAGCCATCGCAAAACTCAATAGCTGTGTTAGTGCAGCAATGGAATTAACAATTCCGAAGTCCAAAATTAGCCCGGGAACGCTTCTCAAACTAGACGAAAGCACCATTGACTTAATAAAAAAAAAGAAAAACCTCAGGAGAAGATGGGTCCAGAATGGAAGACAAAATAACAGCCTGCACTCGCAAATAAAAAGAGCCACCCAAATAATAAAAGAGCAAATAAATTTAACATATCAGAGAACCTTTGAGGAAAAAATTAAGGACCTGAGAGCAGGCCCAGACTTCTTCAGAAAAACAAAAATCCTGGCGGGAACCTTTAAAAAAACAAGCATGCCTCTTCTTGAAAACTGCTCTAGCGACCGTGAAAGTGCTGAGCTACTGCTACAACATTTTGCCTCAATTCATAATGGAACAAGTGATAACAATGACTCCGTGAACGAGGGCATAGTAAGAGAAACAGCAGAAAGAATAGCCAGGGACCCGTCTGATCAAGCTATGATATTCTCAAATGATTTCCCTGCTGATAGTGCAAACGTCCAATCCACCCAAAGAGGTACCGCATTTGTTAACGCTGAAATGATAAGAGGGCTTATCAAGAGCAAAAACTCCAAAAAAACATCAGGTCCAGACGGGATCTCAAACTACATACTAAAGAAACTTCCTCCAGAGTTTGATACTTATCTTGCAATCATCTTCAATAATGCCCTAAACCTAAACTATTTTCCGAACCAATGGAAAAAAGCAATTGTAGTTCCTATCCCTAAGGCTGGTAGTCAGTCAATGAGAGCATCAAACTGCAGACCTATATCGCTCCTTGACTGCATGGGAAAGCTTTTTGAAACCATCATCCACAGGTCACTAAGCCAATTCTGTGAAGAAAACGAAATACTAGTCAAAACGCAGTTCGGTTTTGTTAAACGGAAATCTACAACGCAAGCACTGGCACTATTACTGGAAAAAATACACGCTGGGTACAGGGAAAAAGCCCCGACATTAGCGTGCGACCTCAGGACCTCAGGAAAGCATTTGACTCGGTGTGGACAAATGGCCTACTGTACAAACCAGACCAACTCAATGTACCAAAAAACTTAGTACAAATTCTCTACAGCTTCCTTCTAAACAGAAGAATGTCAGTCAAAGTGAACAATACTGCTTCGTCGGAAACGACCATAAATGCTGGGGTGCCGCAAGGTTCGGTACTAGGCCCACTGCTCTTCAACATATTTATAAACTCGCTGCCCATGGGAGAAGAATTGGGTATTAGCACATTACTTTTCGCGGATGACATTATAATCCTAAAATCAGGTGCTGACGTTGAGAACTCAATTGACAAAGTAAATGACCACCTCATTAGGGTGCACCAATTCTGTAAGGATTGGAAGCTAGACTTCAACCATGATAAATGTTCAGCTATCCTTTTTAGAGCCTACGAAAGCTTCATAAGTAGGAAGCAAAAAGAGCTAAAAATGAACGAAAACGTGAAAATAAAACTAGGGGGAAGGGAAATCAAAGTAGATAACAATATCAAATACCTGGGGGTTATACTAGACAAGAAAGAAAAATGCATAACCCACATCGACTCAATCATAGCGAAAGCAAATATAGCATTCAATACGCTAAATAATATATTCAAAAAATCCAAATTCAAAACAGAACTTAAATTTCTGTGTTACAAGCAAATGATAAGGCCAATCATAACGTACGGATTCTCGGGCTGGTGCTCAGTATCGTCGGCACAAATGGAACGACTGAGAGTACTAGAGAGAAAATTCCTTTACAAAGCTCTACCTACCAAAGAAGCCTACACAAGACTTGACTCTGATCCGGATATTTTTAGGAAAATCTCAAAAAAAAAAATTATACGGAAAATTTGTAAAATTTAAAACGGTTGATAACTTCCTAGTAAGCAATTTTATTAAAAATTTCAAGAAGCTTGAGGACAGCGACATCCCTGAACTGCAAGAGCTGACGAGTTTTCAGACCCTCAGCCGGATGTATGAGCAAGCAGCACCTAACTTTCTATATAAAAACATTCCGCCCTCCTTCCTTTATTACCTCCATCTCAAAAAAGTGCTAACAAACAGTAGAGATCAGTTAACCTTCTACAACAGAAGGTTTAATAGTAATACTCTAGAAAATCACGTGTTTGAGGTTGGTCCGCATCAACTAAATAGCGAATAACTAATCAATAACTGAAAACGCTGGCTGCAGGCAAAACTACTAAACTACTAAATGCTAAAATACTAAAATCTTGAAATTTTAAATCCTCTTTGATTAAACTTATGAACCTCATGTTAAGAAAATACTTCATAAATTCATGTAAATATGTAAATACTGTGAGTAGGTAAATACTGTAAATATGTATATACGGTATGTAAATACTGAACAAAATTTCTTATACTACCATTAAAAAAAAAAAAAAAAAAAAAAAAAAAAAAAAAAAAAAAAAAAAAAAAAAAACCATTGGTTATACAACTAGAAAAGAACAGGAAACAATTTAAACTAAGCGGGCTGAGTTCTGTATTCATGCGATACAGCAATTTCTAGCTAAGCAACTAATTTTATAAAATTCAAGCCAACTTGAAACCTGTTTCCACTTAATCTAAGAATAAAATGAATTTTGTAAATAAAACTGCTAAGAGAAAAACAAGGTACAAAATAGTATTAAGACTATAAAATAAAATTTATTTCACGCAAACTAAAATAAAAATTCCTACAAACACCCAAATAAAATTATTGGACGTCACTGTAACACACGCAAAAGCGCTAACGTAAGCTTTTTCTCCTCTTCTTTTTATTAAGGAAAAAGGAAAAAAGCACTGAAGCTTCAAAGCTCAGTTTTTATTCATTTGTATCACGCCAGGTTTTTTGGCTTTCCTGGTGAATAACCTATAAAAATAATGTAAACGGAATTATCAAATTACTAGTGTTAACTTAATAGTCAAGCAATTGTAAAAGAGCAGAAATACTGGAAAATTAGCAAAAGCTAATGTAGTATTATATATAAGTGAATTATGTATCATTTGAACCATTGTTAATTTTTTTATGCCAATAAACATCTTTGAATCTTTGGAAGAACGTCGAAGGGTTATCAGCAGCTTTTCACGTGAAATACCTCCTCACGTTTTGGAGCTTAGTTCAGCAACTGAGAGAAGTCATGAAACTATTTCTAAGGTTTCGGAACAGTTATTCAACGGAGCATCATATCCCACAACGGAGCCTGCAACTATACTTGCAACTATCAAGAAGCATGCCGCACCAACTGCAACTACAATTCTCATCACCGTTATCATCGTTCTGATAATACTGCAATGTAGAAGATGTAGAAATACCTGGACCCCAACCAAAAACCAAGAATCCAATGATGTCCAGCCAGATGCTGAATTAACACTTCAGGAAAGGTTCAATGCGGTTCTTGCTGCCCGAGGCCCAAGATGTTCAGTAGCAGAACAAGAAGCATAATAATTCGACTTGTCTTTGATGACACAATTGGGTGAATGATCGCACATAATTACCCATCAAAGGTATAACTTTCGTGTGCTATCATTCACCCAATTGACCCACTTTTCAATGTAAAATGATCGCACAATGCATTTTTTATACGTATGCACTTTTTCTTGGTAAATTTTCCGTATGCATTGTGCGATCATTAAACTTATGATATTTTTTTCTATGTTAAGCATTTTACCATTAAATCATTAAACTTATGACATTTTTTTCTATGTTAAGCATTTTACCATTAAATCAGTAGACTTATAATATTTTACTATGTTAAGCATTTTAATCATTATAAATAGATGTTAAGGGAATTAAATGATTTACTCCACCTAAAACCGGCAAACGAAAAGTGTTTTCTTTTGTCACTCCCAAGTATCCTAAAAACCTTCTACTTTGTAGCAACGGCTGGTGTGGCCGGTGTCTGCAAATCCCTCTATTTAAACCTTCTACTTTGTAGCAACGGCTGGTGTGGCCGGTGTCTGCAAATCCCTCTATTTACATAACCCACTTCACTCGAGTTCCGAATCCCCGTTCTCGACTGAAGATACTTTATCGGCTGCAAAATACAATTAAAACAGCTGGTGTGGCTGTCTTTAAAAGTTCCCTGCCGCCGAAACAGGTATCATTGCACATATTAAAATGCTTCTACGGGAGAACAGAAACTACATACTTAAAAAAAACGTAAATAACATTAACCGTTTTTCTTACAGGAAGATAGTGCACAAAATCGGTGTACGAATAGATTTCCCTTAAACGTAATTACATCAATTAAAAAAAAATAAGTACGTTGAATGTAAACTATTCAGTCCACATTTACATGATTAATGCCGCGCTCACAAGAACTAATATCTGTCTTACAAAACCATGATAAGAACGCGAAAAAGGACGATCGTTTTACGTCTAAATGTAGTCATATAATAATTTAACTACAGTTTAAAAATTTCAACTAGATTCAAATTTCAAACTATTTTTTTCGACAATATTGTCGAGTAGAAAACCGGAAAGGAAGTACTTTGGTTGTTTTGTTTCATTATTTGAATGTTTATTATTATAGTTTATTGTAAATACGGCGTTAATCTTTAGGTGTCGGATCTTGTGTTTAATACAGCCGGCAAAAATCTGTCATTCCAACGTCGGTTTCAGCCCTAACTGTTTCGTACTCCAAATGGGAGCTGTAAATTGTTTATTTTATATTATTTACAAGACTTATTGGTTTGGAAACATGCCAGACCATGAATTTCATTACAATATGAATGGTTCCGTTTTAAAACAAAAACCCCTTTTTTTTGTGGCAATTTAAATTGTAATGTTAGTGATAAAGTAGTTTCTTTCGAAACGCAATTTGAGAAATATTCTGCTAAAGGATCAAATTCCTTGCACATTTTTGTGATCGACGATACCAAAATAACAACATAGGACCAATAACAAATTTATGAAGTTGTATTATAACAAAAATAATGAAAGGTTCGAAATAGTTAACAGTATTAATTTATTCTTAAAATTATTTTATTGTAGATAGACTAAAAATTAAACTTATTACTACAAAGAGATCATTTTATATAAATTTATATTGAGAAAGCGTCATACCTACTACCGGTAATGTAGAATAGAAGATAAATGAAACTAATTTGAGCTTCGGCAAAAAAAAATTCAAGAAAACAATTTTATTGTGTCTAATGAATAGACGGTAGACACTCGAAATAAGTAACCAATCAATCACAAATAAATACGAAAGATTTTCAATTGAAATAAGGAATTTTCGAAACGAAATAATATGCGATGTTTAGAATTTCCTTTCTAAATTTTCCATCAAATTGTCTACGAATTTAATTAATACGAGGGAAATGAACGTAATGCTTTATTCAAAGTGAAAAAACGAATGGAAGAAAAAATAATCACTATATTAGGATGACGCATTATTCCTTCTATGTTACACGTTTTGATTTTTATTTACAACGAGTACTTATAGTTATATAATAGGAATAATTACTATTTATTTACACTTAAAAGTGTGTTTTAATCTTACAAAAAAAACTTCTTTGAAATTTAAACAATTTCGTCCAAGTTAGTCTGTAAAACCAGACTACAAAAACATTTACAGGTTTGTTTGCGATCATTAATAATCGCCAGCTTAAGCTATTCGATTGACCAATTGTGTCTTTCGTCGATTAGGATGCTGTTTCAACTGCAAGGACAACAGTTTGTTACGAATATGATTCGAGTGATCAACTTAGTGATTAATCTAGCATTTGTTTGTTTGTTTATTGATAAATGCTAATGTGGCTTATAAATTAAAAGAGGACTTTTGAGTACGTTTGCTTCCGCCGTGGGAATTTACATGAACTCGGAACTATGTTCCTTCTCTTATTAATTGGTTTAGGAAGGATTTTACGCCAGACTTACTTATAGTAAGTTAACATTTTAATAGGCTTGCGTTAGTTCCTATTATTAAAAGTAAGTACTAATTCCGTTGGTTGAAATGTTGATTGTTGTAAATTCATAGTTGAGACGTGCTTTGTGTGATGTTAGGACTCAAAGCACGCCGTTCCCAGTTGTCGAATTAGTCACTGAGTTTAGAAGGTGCGCAAGATGGTACTGCTAATTTTGCTGTTGTGTAATCTGTAAAGATAACGTTTAGTTTGGTACATAAGAGAGTGAGGAGAGCCAAAGAAACCGAAATACCCGCCTATCCTCCTACTCCTCTTGAACCCCTGGTCCTTTGAGGCCGTAGATCGTTTGGTCAGCCCACCACCGGTATCGAATGGTACGAATGTCCGCAACAGACGGTGGGATGTTTGGTGGTATTTTGGAGGTACTGGGCACCGGTTCTTCAGCTGCTGATGTCGGATGGTTTTCGTGGCCTGCTGGCTCAACGGACACTGCCTCGGGCGTCCTAGTCACCAACTGTTGCATCTGTTCGTGGCAGATCTCAAACATTGCGTCTCAGCTACGAGAGTCTAAACGCTGGAACAAGTTGGCCCGTAGTTCGTCGGACATGAGCGCCAGTACGTCGCCTCCGACATACTCTTTCATGTTCTGCGTAAACGGCCTAGTCGCCTATAATGAGGGTCTTTTTCGACAACGTTTTACCACCTCGTCTTTTATCCCGTTTACCGGTGCTTGGTATAGGCGACATATGGCGTTCAGTGACTTTCGACTGACATGTTCGATGGCTTCTCCTGTCAGCTGTCGCACCAAGGCCGCGTGCGCCAATTGCACCTCACAGCACAATCGGATGGACACTAGGGTTCTGTTTTCGCCTTTGCGAGTGGACTGCCCGTCAAACCCTAGGGTTTGGCGTATTGATACGGTCCAACCCCGCAGCAAGGTGGTGGCCATCTCTACCTCCTCATCCGATTGTACGCAGATAACATTCGGACTAGAGTGTCTACTGGCCGTCGCATCTCTGAACCCGGTGTCAATTGTGCAGCTAAACTTCGTAGACTTGGTCTCCGATGGGCCAATCTCAATTCCTTTCAGTGGGGAAGAGGTGCAAGCACTGCGATTAGGAGGAGTTTTCTGTCCTGCGCCGGTGCTCGGGGGCGCAATCGGCGACGCCTTAATGCGCGGAAAACGGAATGGCGGATCCGCGACACTAGTAGGCCAATCCTTTTCCGTTGGTGAAATAAAAGGCTCCGGCTTCTGGTTGCGCATGGATGGTATCTCCTGCTGGTATAGCACCCGTGGCATGCCCTTGCTGACGGGCCGTGGCTTCAGCTTTTGTATGAGCGGGGCCGGTGGTGTTTTGGGCCGTTCAGTCTGCTCAACAGGCTTTCGTCCAGTAGCTCGTTGCCTACTGGTCGCACGGACACGCTTCCACTTTGCGGTGTACATATCGAGTATCTGATGGGAAAGAGATAAAAAAAAACAAAACAACCGATATGATTACTTAGAATATACGATCAGCTATTAATTGCAAATTCGTTACGGGTAACTGATTCATCAATCATGCCGATTCGTACCTCCTAAGGCGATAAACAACATAAATAAAAGAAATGCGTTTAAGCTTTGTACGGATAAAATCATTTGGAATTGGTTTTCGTCGGAAACGACCGACAAAAAAAAATAGTGATGATTGCCTAAACTTCGAAGTGTTCGCCGAAAAAGAAGTAATATAAAATGTAGGCTAAAACTTCGCGAGATGTTTGCCTATTGCGAGGGTAAAAAAAACTTAGAAGAATTTCGAAAACTTCGAAAAAGATTCGCCTATTGCGAAGATATATAAAACTTAACGTAACTTCGAAAAAACTTCGCGAAGATAAATAAAACTTAGCAGAATTTCGAAAACTTCGAAAAGGAACTTCGAGAAAGGTTCGCCTATTGCGATAATAAAACTTAGAAATAGCAACTTCGAAAAAACTTCGAAAAGAGTTCGCCTAACGCGAAGATAAATAAAACTTAGCAGAATTTCGACAACTTCGAAAAAGAACTTCGAGAAAGGTTCGCCTAAAGTAACTTTCGAAAAAAACTTCGAAAAAGTTCGCCTATTGCGAAAATATAATAAACCTAGAATAACTTTCGAAAAAACTTCGAGAATAGTTCGCCTATTGCGAAGATATAGTAAATCTAAAAGAAAAAACTTCGAGCATAGTTCGCCTATTGCGAAGATATAGTAGAATAAATTTTTCTTATGTTCTAAAATTGTTAGTGGAACCAACAATAAAATATTTGGCTTTGCAGTTCGCCCAAGCTTCGAAAGCCATCGCCAAAGCGAAACTTGGCGAAATAGAATGAATTTACGGAGTATAAAGGTGAACAAAGTTAGTTGTGCTTAAGCTGAATCTTAAGTTAATAAGTCTTAAGTTAAGTCTTGAAGCTAAAGAGAAAAATGATCTTATGTCTTAGGCTAAATCCTAGTACTATTAGGCCTAGTCCTAAGATAATTGTGGGGGAGGGTGAAAATTTGGAGTTTTACTTTCACTAACGCATAACCACGGTCCTCATGCGTGATCTCGCTAGTCGGATGGTGGACTAGAGAGGCGAGACGATTTATTTCCGCGAAATAATCTATTCCGTCCGGCCCACTCCACACTCTGGGTGCTCTTGGGGCAACCTCTGCAGAGTAAACTATCACCAGGTCTAAATGTGACAGGTAGTAAACTCTGGAGAAGCAACCCCACTCAAGATTTGATCAGAGTCGGTGCTGATACACCCTCCTTTGGTGCAGAATCAAACCATGGTGCTGATACGCCCTCCTTAAGCGCAGAAATCAAACCACCCTGATTCCGAGTTGAGCATCCAAAGTATCCCATCCCAGATGTTCGGGAGGGGAAAAAAAGTTACTCTTTACGAAAGAAGTAGAAATATTTTGCCTCCTTGCCGTATAAGCGAAAGATAGGACAATCATAAAGAACTGAGAGGACTTGTAATTTTTTGTATGAGTGCATGAAAACACTTAGAAAAAAATGCGGTCACATCAGACTGATATGACTAACGCTAAGTGGCCTACAATAAGTTGTGTCCGGCTTGAAGTCCGTTCAGGAGTGCCGTATTGCTAGAACTCGTTCTGGCAATCAGAACTTATGCAGACGTTGGGCGCCATATCTGTAACGATTTGGTCCGCAGAACGTTCAGTTGGCAATCGTCATTGCCGAAATTTTGAACGTTAGCCTTGCGGACGGAAAGTCATCCTCCATCTGTCGGAAGAAATCGTCATTTCTTCACCCAAATGAAGGATAACTTTCCTATTTTTATTTCGTTGACTATGCGTCATTGGACACATTAGTCCCACGGATGACCACTGAAACGGCTGAGCATCTAGCATAAAAGCACGTGCTAGCTCGTCGGATGGGGTGGATTTGCCGTTTCTATCCGTGGACCGATTAATTATGCTCGGTTGGGCCGACGAATGGGTTTGAGAACTCTCATTCTATCTGTCGGCGGGCTTGAAAGGATTGTAGGTTGAGGGGGCCAGATGCACGAAAAGGTGTGGAAAAGAGGGTGCAAAGAGGTAGGTATTTAGGGAGGAACATCAGGGGGTGAGATCATCCGACGAACGATCAAATAATATAACCACCATGTGTAGTTATGGAATTGACAGAGTACAATAAAAGGAATAATCCGTCCAAGGACGGGTACCTTGTGGCCCAGTCATGTTAAAACCAAAAGCGGACGGATACTGTGTTGTTGGATGAAAATGAAATGTTTCAATAGATAAGCAAAGTCATCCTTGCATAGCGACATTTCATCTTCCGGGTATATTTCGGTCTTAATAGTCGATATAACGTAGAACGGCGTTAACGAACAATATCGACGTTTATCGTCAGCGTCGCGGAGCATTTCTTTCACGAATCGTCGACATTGCCCTTCTTCGGACAACGTACGACATGCTTTCGATGCTTTCGATATGCACTTGACCTATTGTCTGCTATACCCATCAGTGAAGCCAGAAATGACGGTGCAGCGTTCTGCACGCAGCGCAAAAAGTATAATGCATTGGCTTAGAAGACAGCTGTGCTATGGATAAAGTCGAAAATGTGGGTGCCTATATCTGCATGCAGCGCAAAAAATAATGACACCTTGGCTTGTAAGGCTGACGCACTGTTAATAAAGTCGAGATTGTGGGTGCATATATCTGCATGCAGCGCGACCAAACGTACCTAGAACGCTTTAGTTTAAATGCGCCGAGACACATGCCTAGACTGCATGCAGCGGAGCGCTGTCGGATGTCTCTATTTACCTAGGCGGCCGCATTATCGCAGCGTGATGTTGAAATTTTAGTAACGCAGAAACATAACTATGGTTCGACAGTTAGTGTTTGGTAGTAATTTGTAAACGGTGAAGTGGAGCATTCCTGGAGGAGTTTTCATCGAGCAACAAGACTAACCATAGTTTATTCAATGGACCCTATCGAAATGGATATTTCTGGTATCGAGAGAAAAGGAAAAATGAATTCCACCCCGACCTCACACGCAGCGACCGGACAAGGCGGTGATCCGGAACAAATACAACAAAAAAAATCTGAAAAGATTATATATTTATGTACACCTGTTTATAGTTTAGGCCTTATAGGTGTCCCATACAAGGAATGTAACAAAATAATAAAACCACGATACCACAGGACTAGTGGATTGCTTTGACACTATGTTGCAATCTATAATCGCTTCGGTGCGCGAGGGGTGAGAACCTATGCTATAAAGCAAAGAAAGAATAACGCCCGCTGAACACTCTCTTTGTGGAGCAGGATCAAGTTTACATATCCCTAAGAAGAAAAAAAAAATTCGGCTTGTTTCGTTGGGTAATCTTTGTCGTGTGTATATATCTGTTTTTATTTTATTTTTGTTAAATACTTCAGCTAAATGCCTACCAAAAGGCTTACATATTGTTTGTAACATTTCTGAGTAGTGTTAAAAAAAATAAATGGAGGCGAAATGTATTCTCCTGTGTTTGTACATTGTTAAGGAACTGACAATGCTTGTATAGTATTGACATCCGCCAATAGTAACTAATTTTCCTTGTAAAACAAAAATATTTTTTCCCCCCTTTTTTTTTTCTTGCCTATGGTCACCTATAGTATTTTCAATACCAGTGTCTATGTGTGAAAGAAATTTCATTTAAAGTTATTCTTCGTATACATGGAGCGTATTCAGGTAAGTTTTGATTTTCAATAATTTTTAATTAAATTTTCTGTGTCATACCCTCTAATATCAATTGTTAATATTGCAATTATGTAAAAGATCATATTTCAATTAATCTACAGTGGGTTTTTTTTTTTTTTTAAATTCAATAAAATGTCAATTCCACGGTGTACCGGTACCCAGTATAAACGTACGAAGAAAAAAAAACTTGTTAGATATACTTATTTATATTTATTATAAGTCGTCGGCAATTCGAAATTTCGTTAGGCAACTCAAAAACCAATCAAAAATATAAATAAATAATTTTTTTTTCTTGTAATTGAAAGATGTAGCTCGTCGGACTCGATTATTACTGATAGAAGAAGTGGAGTTCAAATCGAACCGCCACCAAGAACCCCAGTTCTATATTTGGCCGTCGCACAGGATAATTAGAAGTGTTCCAGTGCGCTGCAATGACATCAGTTGGGGTCTCGGACGTTGCATTCTCGGCCTTAGTGCAATGAAGAGTGATTAAGGGTGTGGTCCCGAATATGGCGCCTCCTCTTGATGGCGTTGCGGATCCGAATGTTGTTGGTGTGGTTGGGACGGATTAATGAGAGTCCGTCTGCGAGCTGTAGTCCTAGTTGGCTTGGTCGACCTGTGGTAGAACATCAGAGGGGAAGCATCAAATTAGTTTGTTTACGACTGCAACAATCGGTGACTTACCTGTCAAATTTTTACATGGTTAACCCCGATTAGCCCCTTTGACTGATTTGAATTTTTCGGAGTTCGGATTCTTTTACAAAAATCCTCATATTAATACCGCACTCAATAAGACGTTCGTCTGCTGTAGGGGAATATCTGCTGAGATTGCCTCGAAAAATTGACGAAAAACTTGACGACTCAAAACATTTAATTTCTTTGACACAGAGTTTACAAGTTGTTTGGATGGCTCGAAACTGCGCACGGTGTCATTCCCTTCGTCCCGGTGATATTTGGGGTTGATTGCGATCACACCCGGGTTGTAAAACCGCAACGGGCACAAGGAATTATTGTTTTGCGTTAGAAGGTACAGGTGACCGTCATCTGTGTGCATCTCGTGGACGATTTTCAGCGGTGGTTAAATGTTAACCAGTTCGGCGACTATCAGCTTAACCGCCACGTTCCGCTGATGGTCGACGACGATGCGGCTCGGATCGATCGCAAAATCGAATAAAGTCGTTTGTGCCGACAGGTTTTTTTTTTTGTAATTCGACGCCCCCACTGCACTTTATCGAATTGGTTTCGTCGGACGCGTACACCGCCTCATGTCGCCCGTATTAGGGTTCCGTAACTCCCGTCCGATTTAGACGGTTGTTGAGATCGAACTCGATGTGAATGGTTTGCCCGTACCCGAAGATTTTCCCCTTTGCACTGGTTTCCTTGCCGTCGTCGTCCAGCTGATCATCGCACTGCTCCGAGCGGGGTGCATCCAGAGGAATGGAAAATTACTCTGGATTGAGGGAAATGAAACCGTAAAGAGCCTGACTTCCGCCCGACCGCTTCAAATTCTCACGCCCCAGCTCCTAAATCGACCGAAAGCCGTGGACCCGGACTGACAACACTTTGCTGACCACCCGACAAACACTCGCGAAAGCTTCAGACGTTTCCGTCTACTGTCACCCCGAGGAAAAATCGCGTCTCCGTGTACCCGAGTCTAGCGTGATGAATTTCCGCTTGCTTCGGGGTCGTAATGCCCCGTTCTTTTGCGCCTTTCTGTCGACGAGAGTGATTTCCACAATTGGGGGAATTATAACCTCACAAGGATAACTATGTGACGCATGCGGAATTTTACGTCACGACGGTCGAAACAGAAAAAACTGAACCGGACAGACTTTCACTTGTTTATTTCGTAATCGAACTCGGAAAAGTCGAATCACGGAAACCTCTTGTTTAGCGCAGGGAAGAAAAACACCTCCCACCGTTGAAGCCAGTGGAATTCGAATGACCGTTACCGATCCACGTGGTGCACTCCGGTGATCCGAAAAGGAATTTCGGTTTATTGGGTCATTCCATGAAAATCGCAAAAAAAGGCCAATTTTGTGACCTTACCATCGCCGATTCTTTTGAAAAATTTTTTGCTTGAAGAACTAGTGAAAAAAAAAATATAATTTCAATTTTTTTTTTCTAACTCATTTTTTTTTGTTAGTTATAGTATGTTAAAGATTTCGCAAAAATGGTGTCAAAGACCTCTTTGAAAATTCATATCTCTGTTAATTTTTATCACGGAATAATAAAATAGGACGTATTTTAAAGGGGAAGGTTGTCGCAAAATAAGAAAAATACCAATAAAATTTATCCTTGATTTTTTTTTTTTCAAGGATAACGATTTTGTCCTTTATCCTTGAATATCTCAAATTGCCGATGATTTTTTTTTTTATTTTTTTATATTTTGTGTATTATACTGTTCTTCAAAACATATCAAAAAATCAACTTGGGATCGCAATGGGATCGGGGTAAAAAAATAGAAGAACATCAGTGGTTCTCAACTATTTCATAGAAAAGTTACAATTATTTTGATTACTTACGAGTACTCGTATGTAAAAAGGATTTAATTTTATGATACTAGATTTATGGCCAGCTATTAAAATCATAAACTTAAGATAGTTTAGTTCAACAATAATTTAATTGAGCAACTATTTCATTAAAAATATTAATGTTTTATAATATGTATAATATATTTAAAAAATTAAATTTGGTTTAGAAAATTACAATTTCTACGGAGTATTTTATTAATGCTATTCATTCCAGGCAACAGTAACTAAATTTAAAATGATTTGACATTGAATAATAATATTTGAACAAGTAGAAACATAAAAAATTAATAAAAGATTCAACAAAATGTATATATATGGTATTCTATTATGGTAAACATAACAAATTAAAACATAGAATAAAAAATTAAAACATGCTTTACATGCATTACATTCAATTTTTTTATTTTTAGATGCTAGTTGCATAATCTATTTAAACAAAATATGTTCATCTTCTTCAGAAGATAGAGAAAACTTTTTAATTTTCACGCATCCTTTCCTCACAGGTATAACGCAATGTACTGTTTGAGTTGAAGGAATTGCTTGTATAAGATTGTATTCTTCACTCAATAAATTTTCTTCATTTTTATATTGTTCGCAGTCGATGAATTGGAAATTAATATTTACTATATTATCCTTAGCCCATTCGAAAAGTTTTAATGGAGTTGTTATTTGGTCTTCTATTGGCCGCTGTAAACTTGCTCTTGCTGCAAGTCGCTTTATTGTACCACCGAGACCATCGCAGATATTTTTACCATGGGCGGTGGCAAAAAATTCCATTCTGCATCAATTTCGAATTCCTCAGTGTGCTTGCTCAAATTAAAGAAATTTTTCCGGTTTTTATATTGAGCGGCTGAGCCATCCGAAAAATAATGTATTTTCTTAACATTAAAACACTTATCTGTAAAGAACTTTATTAAATAGCGTTGAAATAGATGAACGGCTATAGTGTTATGTTGCAAACAATCGCTAATAATTACAAAATTTGTGGTTTGAACGTCCTGTTGTCCCTCCACCCTATAATAAATCCCAAACGGATGGATTGTGGCTTGAGAGTTATTCCAGTGAAACGCTTGCACCGCATCTTGTACAACGAAGGAATAATTTTCTGAAAAATCCATAACCACAACAACCTCATTTACTGGTAACTTATTCTTTTTCTCATCAAAATATTTAGCTTGTTGTTCAGTGAAGAATGCGTGCCGAAGTAAAGAAGGAAGTCGTTGAACAAAGCAATCTATAAACTCATCTGAAGATTGTATCTTAGTCTCTAGCGTTGACCGGTCTGTTGACGTCCATTGGTTGTAGGTAACACTTTCTACATTATTGTTACTGAAAGCATTCTGGAAAAGTTCTTTTACTTTTTCATATCCTGGACATTCGATACATTGGTTTAAAAAGCAACCAATATTGGGAGGATTGCATATTCCAACAGCAAGGCACGACCGGTAGTCGTAAATTCGAGTATCTTCATTCGCAGTAAAATATTTAATACCGCAACCTTCCAGCATAAGCCTTACATTTTGATGGATGACACACACACACACACCGAATGTGTTCCAGGAGATCCAGCCAAAACACAGTATTTGGGTCGTAGGGAAGCAAATTTGGAAAATCCTATCTTTAGTTCAGGATAAGTTTCCTTAAAGTGCTGGTACACTTCCTTCAAATTCCCCAAAACCAAACGTTTTTGGACGTGATTTTTCTTGCCGTCTATTTTAATTGCAATAAAATCCTTTTTACCAGGCATGACTCGACTTATATTATCCTTACTGTAGAAGTCTTCCACTGTCTTGATAATATCGGAAGTAAGGCTTCTCCGGTGCGGGATATGTACATCTCCTTCAGATGTCTAATGTCCGTTTGTATTTTCGAACTGCATACGAAGATGTTCCGGGAAATTCCTCACAAGTTCTTTTTCTAGTCCATATATCAGGACTTACAGACAAAATAAATTGCTTGATATTCTTCTCACTGGCGGTTGAATATTCAGTCCTCAATCTGTCAATCATCTCGTCCTCTCGTGTTGGTCCTTTTGATCTTCTAGTCCAAAAATTTTTTTTAATACGATTCTTTTCACATCTTCAAGCTTTTTCCGGATGTAGTTTTCTCTGGTAAATCGTCTTTTGTCGAAAGGTTCTTCTCCTAAATATCGAAGACATTCATTTAATGAGTTTAATGCGGCTTCCTTACTGATGAAATTTTGGTGTAGCGCTTCATCGTCGCCGGGCTCCTCATCTGTATCCAAAGAGAAAGGTTCTTTTTCCTGGTCGAACATATCATCATCAGTAATCTCCGTTGATGTTCCTGGTAGCATTTTAACCCTTTTTCTACAGGAAAAGCAAATTTTTCCTGCTGAAGACATCGCTGGTACTCTAGAAATCATCCATGATTGCACAGGTCGTAAATCCGATATTTTTGGCCAATGTATTGATTCTCCAAAAGGATTACAGCAACGCGATTTTGACCAGTTAATTTTTTTCATGATTTGTAAAATAATAAATTAGATTTTGTCTTCTTAATACCGCAAGCACGACTGAATTGTATTTGAGGTAAGCCCATATTTATATACATACCTACCAAAAAAGGACATTTAATTGATATTCATTTTTTTATTGCCTTACCTGCCTACCTATTATTTTCTGGTTAGTAAGACATTCCAAATGAGATAATTCTTGTTATTTTAAATTTAATGGTTTATGGGATAAATTTATTTAAACACTCACAATTAGTTGCTCAATTAAGTTATTATTGAACTAAGCTATCTTAAATTAATGATTTTAACAGCTGGCCATAAATGTAATATCATAAAATTAAATCCTTTTTACATACGAGTACTCGTAAGTAATCAAAATAATTGTAACTTTTCTATGAAATAATTGAGAACCACTGATGTTCTTCTATTTTTTTACCCCGATCCCATTGCGATCCCAAGTTGATTTTTTGATATGTTTTGAAGAACAGTATAATACACAAAATATAAGAAAATAAAAAAAAAAAATCATCGGCAATTTGAGATATTCAAGGATAGAGGACAAAATCGTTATCCTTGAAAAAAAAAAATCAAGGATAAATTTTATTGGTATTTTTCTTATTTTGCGACAACCTTCTTCTTTAAAATAAGTCCTATTTTATTATTCTGTGGTAAAAATTAACAGAGATATGAATTTTCAAAGAGGGCTTTGACACCATTTTTGCGAAATCTTTAACAAGCTATAACTAACAAAAAAAATGAGTTAGAAAAAAAAAATTGAAATTATATTTTTTTTTTTCACTAGTTCTTCAAGCAAAAAATTTTTCAAAAGAATCGGCGATGGTAAGGTCACAACTTTTGCGATTTTTCATGGAATGACCCTATTTCATTTTTTTTTTTTTTTATTTTATGCGACCCTTTTAGATTCCATTTCCTGTAGCCGCTTCGGATGCCAATGACGACCGTGGAAAAATTAACCAAGCTCCAGGAGGCTGGAGTTTTAGGTCCACCACGCGGGATGGCTTGAGCTAACGGATCCCCGTTGGTTGAGGAGAGGACAACAAATCCCGCCTGGCCAGTACAAAGAACAAAAAAAAACCACAAGAAACCACCAACCTTTTTCCTCCTCTGGGTCTACTTGACCTTCTTGAGGTCCGTGTGTTACGATCGTTTGGTTCTAATAATCTGCAACGTACGGCACTTTTTCTTTTTTTGTATTTTTTTATATGACGCGCACTTAGAAAAATACTTCTTGCTTTTTGTACGTCCACTTAGGCTGCTGATCGGGGATCGACTGGGGCGAGCGTCGCTTTCTTTTCGCGCAGGTAGAATGTTGTTTTGTCCACTGCCGCCACAGACAAGTTGGCGTTGCGCACGTTGGGGTGACTTAAGTTCAGATCTGACAGGTGTTGTCAGGGCGGCTCGTTAGAAATTCCCACAGGATCCTGTGCGAGGCCCGTCCGACGCACACTTATGCCGGTTCTCCCACGCTGCTGTCAGGGTACTCCCTCGCTACAGTCACAAAAAAAGGTTGATCCGTCGATCCGGATTTTTTTTTTTTTTTTTCTTGTTGTGGTTAGAATATTTTAGTCCATCTTTTTATTGCTTATACTTTACTAGTGATTTTTTTTTTTTTTTTTTTTTTTTTTTTTTTTTTTTTTTTTTTATTGTTGTGGACGTATTCTTGATTCCATCTTTTCTAATCATTCTTACTTCTATTAACAATGCTTTTACAATGAATGAGGGAGACAAAAGAAAAGACCTCAGCTGTGATGGCACAATGAATGATAAGACGATAGTGTAAACATCTATAATATATTTAGAATTAATTCAATTATTAAATATATCTCTCTTTCTATAGAATTCATTGTGTACGATTTCAACTTGGTTCTTTTAACCGGCCGATACTATAATTCCAACAAAATCATTGATACACATTTACCAAATTCATTACTGCATCGCATACATGTACATATATTTTAAGTAAATTCAAAATTAAAAATTCAATGTGTCCTGGTTTGATATTTACAACAAAAATCCGAGAATGGAAATGACTTGCCTATAAAGGTAACAAAATTCAATCGACGAAAGAAAATACTCAATGTTAGCCTGGTATGTAGCGTCTACAGGAAACATGGAGCATTCTCCTTCTCTCTGCGCGTGTTAATTACTTACAATAACATGTGTGCGAGACCGCTGCTATATGTATAACAAAAACACTCAGCGGCCCTGCAAACGACATTAAATTACCAACTTAATATTTTAAATGTTACTACCCAATAAGGGGTCTCAAAAGTTAATAAAAGGAAGATTGTTTTTTAATTGGTTCTAGTAAGGTGATTGCGTTTGCTCTCTTCAGGGAGGCATAGAACAATCCCTTATCATGATAACTTTTTGTTTGTCTACGTACCTATGACTTGGCTAGGAAATCTGTTAGAGAATTCACTGCTTTAGATCCTTAGCGTGATACGTCCCTACAGATTTTCCCTGCAAGTTTTCGACTTCGTACATAGAGTTCCCGATCTTTCTTACTATGCGACCTTTGACAAACTTCGGTGCTAGTTTCGCATTAAATCCTTTAGTAGCATCACTTAACGCGAAATTCCTGCGAAATATTTCCTGGCCAGGCAGAAAATTGACTACCCGCGCTTTTAAATTGTATTTCGATGCGTACTTGCGGTGATTGTCCATTAACTTGGTTTTCCCTTCAGCGCGTATTGCTTGCATATGGTCTGTTCTAGCCACACATTCTATGTCGCCTGCCAGCAAGTTTTGGAGGTTTCTTAAGAGCGGATAAGCTGATCCATGACAGATCATATTTTCGCCAAAGTTCAGGTAATATGGAGAATAGAAAGTAGCTCCGTGCACTGCTGTACGTAAAGCACACGCGATTTCACTGAGGTGAGCATCCCACTCCTTGTGATTTTCTCCCAAATAGGACCTGATTGCGGATAGAATGGACCGATTGACCCTCTCAGAAGCGTTAGCTTGTGGCGAGTAAATGGCGGTGCGAGTGTGTGACACTTGATATTTCTTTAGCAGTGCAGCGAATTCCTTGGAGGTAAATTGCACACCATTATCCGATAGGATATATTCTGGAACGCCATACACGTGAAATAATTCTGATTCGACATAAGCAGTGATAGCTGGCGTAGTGGCACCGCGTAAAGGTTTCATCAGCACATACTTGGTGAACTGATCCAATATTATAAGGAGGACCGTGTTTCCTTTTTTTGATCGAGGATACGGGCCCATCAAGTCAATATAGATACGTTGCCAGGCTCGTTCGGGAGTAAACTGAGTTCTCATGACTGGCCTCAAGGCTATATTTGGTGCTTTGGTCTCTTTACACGTATCACATTTTTGTATGTATTGCTTCACTTGTTGAGCCATTAAGGGCCAATAGTACCGCTCACGTAATCGTTCGAGTGTTTTCTGCACCCCTCCGTGAGCAGCTAATGGTGGGCCGTGTGCGTCTTTAATTAGGCCTAATGTCAACTCATACGGAACCCATAATTTCCATGGCGTACCGCTTATCAAGTCACTATCTTTGTCCGATGGGTGGTATTTATAAACTAAATCACCTGCTACTCGGGCATTAGTGAAATGAGAGGGATTATCAGATATGGATTTTATCAGCTTCTTGTATTCTACTGAACTGAATAGTTGCGATTTGAGATCTAATTCTGGAGACACATTAGGGGATAGGTCCGACAGCTCATCAACGAATACTCTGGACAAGGCGTCAGGTACTACGTTTTGGCTGCCTTTCCGGTGCTCTATTTTAAAGTCGAAAGCTTGCAACTTTAATGACCATCTGGCGAGTCTTCCACTTAAATCCTTTTGGTTCATTAACCACTTCAGACTAGCATGGTCGGTAATGATAGTGAATGGCAACCCCTCAATGTACGCGCGAAATTTTTTCACACAGATTATAGCAGCCAAGTACTCTAACTCGGTGATGCTATAATTGCGTTGTGCATCGTTTAGTTTTTGCGACACGTATGCTATCGGTTGCTCCTCCCCTTCACTACCGACTTGACACAATACTCCGCCTACTCCAGTAATACTTGCGTCACATTGTATTAAAAAAGGTTTCGTGAAGTCGGGATTATGAAGAACAGGGGCAGTGATAAGTGCTGTTTTTAACGCTTCGAAAGTGACTTGCACTTCCTCGGTCCATTTCAGACCTGCGGTTGGTTTCTTTAAGCAATCGGTTATGGGTTTAGCTAATGCTGAGAAGTTGTGTATAAATCTTCGGTACCACCCGGTCATTCCCAAAAACCTTCTGATCTGTTTCAGCGTAGTGGGCACTGGGAAGTCAGCTATGGCCACTTTGTCAGTGTCCACTTTCAACACACCGTCTCCTACAATATAGCCTAGATATTTCACCTCAGTCATGCAAAAATGACTCTTGGCTGTATTTATTGTAAGTCCTGCCGCTTTTAATCTTTCGGCCACTTCTTGCAACAGATCTAAGTGCGAAGGGAAGGTAGGAGAAATGACCAGAAGATCATCCAAATAGACAAATATTCTCTCACTTGAATTGGCCGATAGAGGTTTCATCACTTTATCCATCAGCCGACACATTCTTTGTGGAGCATTGCATAGTCCGAAAGGCATGACTGTGAATTGGTACAATGGTCTACCTGGTACAGTGAAAGCGGTTTTTTCTCTTGACGTAAACTCTAAGGGGATCTGTCAGAACGCGTCTTTCAAATCTATAGACGAGATGAAGCGCGTGTCTTGCAGTCTACTTAAGAGCCCATCTATACGTGGTAACGGGTACGCGTCTTTGACCGTCACGGCATTTACTTTACGAGAGTCTAGACAGAGACGAACTTTTCCCGGTTTTTTCACTGAAACTACTGGCAAGTTCCAGGCACTCATACTTTCTTCTATGACTCCTAAACCTAACATGCGGTCTAATTCATCATATACCAGTTTCTGTACGGCTGGGGAAACAGAGTAATGCCGTTGCTTGATAGGTTCTGCGTTACCCACGTCGATTACGTGCATTTCCACCGAAGTTTTGCCTAAACCCAATGTCGCACAGGATGGAAATTTCGCAATTATGTTGTTTATTGCTGACTGCTCCTCAGCAGTGAGTACATGTTGTTTAGGTTTTGGTTTGGATGCTACTGTTTCTTCATCCAACTCCAAAGACTCGATTAGTGCCGACACTAATCCAAATGCTGACCAGAAATCCATACCTAAGTATAATTCCTGTTGCAAATCGAGTACAATGTATAATTTTAATTTCTCAGTCTCTTGACGAAATTCCACTACGGCTTCTATATGTCCGTGTACGACATGTACCGCCCCTCCAGCAGTACTTAAGGTGTTTAAGGAAACATTAAGGGACTGATCCATCTGCTCAAGGTGTTCAAGAGCGCTATCTAACAATCCTATAAGAGGGACGCCTCCTATGATGACGCGTGCATAAGGTCTGGGGTCTCCTGTTTTATAGTGTATAGCCATGAGTCTGGTGGGGTGGTCAATTTTTAGGGGCGTGCACAATTCTTCGACGAAACCGACTTCTTCTAGCCCCGACTGCACTCCTTCAGCTGAGGGTGATGTCGAGCCGAAGATGCGGTTTCTCACTAGATTGTAATTAGCGGCTCGGGCCTCAAAAGTTTGGCGATATAAGGGGATACTTTCTGGAATGGGTTCGGGTTTAGTTGAGCGAGGGGGTTTTATAAAATTTTCGTGAAAGATGGGGGTGGGTTGAGAGGTCGAAATTTGTGTGATATCATTGAAACACTCGGACCTCACTATTGGATCAGTGTTTACTGACTGTGGCTCGGCGGTCGGGCCATCGCTGCAGTGGCCACTTCCGTTTGTTTCTTTTTCCAGTCGGTGTATCTCGCATTTTGCCTGGGCCGGTTGGGTCTGGACCGGCCCCCTTTCATGTTTTTTGCACTGCATTTTGGACAATCGCGAACCGTTTTCCCCTTTTCGCCACAATAGTAGCAGAATAACGCCCGTAATAATTCGGGACACTCACGAAACCCATGACCTTCCGCGTCGCAATTCCAACACACCCAATTGGACGTATCAATTGCTTCTAATTCTAGATCTTACATACACTCATCTACTGGATTATCCCCAAAGGGTTCGTCTACTTCCGCTATTTGATAGTATTTGTTGCCACCCCCCGGACGTTTTTCACTTTCGGGTGCCGCTCGCAAATAAATTTCGGCACGACGGCCTTCTTCCCTAAACTTGCCTTCTTGCCTAAACTTGTCTACTGACTTCAAATTCATCGCATAGATTAATTGCGCTATGCGTGGATTAATGTTGGGCAACATGAGCCCGACCATTTCTTCATCCCTCATTGGTACCGTGCGCTGATTGTTCAGCGACACGATGACAGTCACGTAGTCCTCCACGGTTTCTCGAGTGGATTGCCTACGTCTTTCCATCGCATGAGTAATCTCCGCGTCTGAACTCCACGCTTTAAACCTCTTAAGCAAGGCGTCCTTGAGCTCAGTCCACGTCGGATTTGCATTTGTTCGTAAGTATTGCCAGTACCAGGTATCAGCAATACCAGTCACACAACGATGAAATTGTTCTACGAAGTACTGTTCATTCACTGAGCCTATGCGTGTCATGCGGTCGATTCTGAACAGAATCTCGTCGATTGGCATGCTTCTTGAGGTGCCATCGAACTTTATATTCCAACGATTCAATGGGCTGTTCGACCGGGTTTGATTGGAACTGAAATTACTAGTTCGCGGACGTGGCGAACGTTCCCCGAAGCCCTGAGTTATAGGCTGTGACGTTTCAGCGGAAGACCCATGGTTCCGTGAGACATAATGCGGCGGCGCGGATGACGGCGGCGCGGATGACGGCGGCGCATAGAATTGCGACTCGTCAGGCCGCGCGTTAGCATAAACTTGCGTCTGCGCTTGCGCTTGGACTCGCGTCTGAGCCTGTGCCAGCTGAATTTTTACTTGCTCAAGGGCCTCACGCATCTCCTGTACATCGCGTTTGTGTTTACGTTCCTGTGCCCGAAACACTTCCCAGCTTAACGGTGGCCCGTTGCTTGGGGTCAGGTTAGACCTGCCTGCCGGAGCTAGCTTGTTGCCAAAATTGTCCCATTGCCACTCACCCCTACTTAGGTCGTCTTGTGACGAGGTAAACAACCTGTCCTGTCGCCCTTGACTACTAAACTCGTTGGTACGACGCAGATCCGGCGGGGGCCTGGAGGTGTCCAACCTCCATTGGGATTTATCTCCCACGGAATGTTTGGACCCTCCCGGCGAATTCATCGGTGTATTAGTACGCGATACATTGGCTGAGGTTGGGTTGCTATTTATGGGGAAAATGTCTAACTGCTCGGCTTCAGACAAATCATCTTCAATTAGGTTACCTGGTGGTATAGGGTCCTGTCTTCCTTCTCTGGCCTTTCCTCTGGTCACAGGACCAGATTTAGGGATTGCTCCTTTATTTAGCGGTGAACGTAGCATCTCTTAGACCTGCGGGCTTCGTTGTTGTAGCCGGTGCGAGAAACAACAAATTTCTGTTAATAATCCACCAAAAGGTAACACGCTGCCTAACGTCTGGTTATCGCTTTTACGATCGTCTCGACTTCCTTCGGATAAATCTTCTGTGAATCTGAAAAATAATGTTGACTTGGCAGTCACAGGTTATTAGAGTACACCTTTTGAACACAACACTTAAACCGCAACCTGCACATTGAAACTATGAGACAACACGTATGAAAAATTTATTACATGAGCAAAGGCTAATGTCCGTCACTCTAATACGACGATTTGTGGCCAAAGGGGATCAAGGGGCCAGATAATATGCGCCGTAATTCGAAACACTAGGGTACTTGTACTCAATTCATTTATTTATAACTTCAGTTTTTTTTTTTTTTCTACATCATATTGTTTCATTAAGGTAGGGTAGAAAAATTACAGTAATTTCTACTATTTATTATTATTATTTTTTTTTTTTTTCTGTTTAGTCAATATTACATTGAAATATTTTCAATGAAATTGATTCGCTCGAAAATTTAATTCTCTAAACAAAAATGTAATACTAGCAATTGATTTAATAGCTAATGGTATTTGTTAAAATATTTCTTTTATTCTGCTTCATTATTTTTTCCACTGTTAATGTATTGAAAAAATGTGCACATGTTTCCCAAAAAGGATTTGGTACGCGTTTTATGTTTTTCGTACATGTGCAAAATGTATTAACAAGTTTTATTTTACAAGTTGTAAATAAAATAAAAAGCGATTATTATCATCTTTGTAACATTCGAAACAATACCCCATTTTTCCTTTTAAGTACGCGATTTAAATTAGGCTGAGTAAACGGTTTCAAATGTTACAAAAATTGTCGTAAGAGCCTATTGCGAAGATATAGTAAATCTAAAAGAACTTTCGAAAAAGTTTCGAGCATAGTTCGCCTATTGCGAAGATATAGTAGAATAAATTTTTCTTATGTTCTAAAATTGTTAGTGTAGAACCAACAATAAAATATTTGGCTTTGCAGTTCGCCCAAGCTTCAAAAGCCATCGCCAAAGCGAAACTTGGCGAAATAGAATGAATTTACGGAGTATAAAGGTGAACAAAGTTAGTTGTGCTTAAGCTGAATCTTAAGTTAATAAGTCTTAAGTTAAGTCTTGAAGCTAAAGAGAAAAATGATCTTATGTCTTAGGCTAAATCCTAGTATTATTAGGCCTAGTCTTAAGATAATTGTGGGGGAGGGTGAAAATTTGGAGTTTTACTTTCACTAACGCATAACCACGGTCCTCATGCGTGATCTCGCTAGTCGGATGGTGGACTAGAGAGGCGAGACGATTTATTTCCGCGAAATAATCTATTCCGTCCGCTCCACTCCACACTCTGGGTGCTCTTGGGGCAACCTCTGCAGAGTAAACTATCACCAGGTCTAAATGTGACAGGTAGTAAACTCTGGAGAAGCCACCCCACTCAAGATTTGATCAGAGTCGGGGCTGATACACCCTCCTTTGGTGCAGAATCAAACCATGGTGCTGATACGCCCTCCTTAAGCGCAGAAATCAAACCACCCTGATTCCGAGTTGAGCATCCAAAGTATCCCATCCCAGATGTTCGGGAGGGGAAAAAAAGTTACTCTTTACGAGAGAAGTAGAAATATTTTGCCTCCTTGCCGTATAAGCGAAAGATAGGACAATCATAAAGAACTGAGAGGACTTGTAATTTTTTGTATGAGTGCATGAAAGCACTTAGAAAAAAATGCGGTCACATCAGACTGATATGACTAACGCTAAGTGGCCTACAATAAGTTGTGTCCGGCTTGAAGTCCGTTCAGGAGTGCCGTATTGCTAGAATTCGTTCTGGCAATCAGAACTTATGCAGACGTTGGGCGCCATATCTGTAACGATTTGGTCCGCAGAACGTTCAGTTGGCAATCGTCATTGCCGAAATTTTGAACGTTAGCCTTGCGGACGGAAAGTCATCCTCCATCTGTCGGAAGAAATCGTCATTTCTTCACCCAAATGAAGGATAACTTTCCTATTTTTATTTCGTTGACTATGCGTCATTGGACACATTAGTCCCACGGATGACCACTGAAACGGCTGAGCATCTAGCATAAAAGCACGTGCTAGCTCGTCGGATGGGGTGGATTTGCCGTTTCTATCCGTGGACCGATTAATTATGCTCGGTTGGGCCGACGAATGGGTTTGAGAACTCTCATTCTATCTGTCGGCGGGCTTGAAAGGATTGTAGGTTGAGGGGGCCAGATGCACGAAAAGGTGTGGAAAAGAGGGTGCAAGGAGGTAGGTATTTAGGGAGGAACATCAGGGGGTGAGATCATCCGACGAACGATCAAATAATATAGCCACCATGTGTAGTTATGGAATTGACAGAGTACAATAAAAGGAATAATCCGTCCAAGGACGGGTACCTTGTGGCCCAGTCATGTTAAAACCAAAAGCGGACGGATACTGTGTTGTTGGATGAAAATGAAATGTTTCAATAGATAAGCAAAGTCATCCTTGCATAGCGACATTTCATCTTCCGGGTATATTTCGGTCTTAATAGTCGATATAACGTAGAACGGCGTTAACGAACAATATCGACGTAATCGTCGACATTGCCCTTCTTCGGACAACGTACGACATGCTTTCGATGCTTTCGATATGCACTTGACCTATTGTCTGCTATACCCATCAGTGAAGCCAGAAATGACGGTGCAGCGTTCTGCACGCAGCGCAAAAAGTATAATGCATTGGCTTAGAAGACAGCTGTGCTATGGATAAAGTCGAAAATGTGGGTGCCTATATCTGCATGCAGCGCAAAAAATAATGACACCTTGGCTTGTGAGGTTAATAAAGTCGAGATTGTGGGTGCATATATCTGCATGCAGCGCGACCAAACGTACCTAGAACGCTTTAGTTTAAATGCGCCGAGACACATGCCTAGACTGCATGCAGTGGAGCGCTGTCGGATGTCTCTATTTACCTAGGCGGCCGCATTATCGCAGCGTGATGTTGAAATTTTAGTAACGCAGAAACATAACTATGGCTCGACAGTTAGTGTTTGGTAGTAATTTGTAAACGGTGAAGTGGAGCATTCCTGGAGGAGTTTTCATCGAGCAACAAGACTAACCATAGTTTATTCAATGGACCCTATCGAAATGGATATTTCTGGTATCGAGAGAAAAGGAAAAATGAATTCCACCCCGACCTCACACGCAGCGACCAGACAAGGCGGTGATCCGGAACAAATACAACAAAAAAAATCTGAAAAGGTTATATATTTATGTACATCTGTTTATAGTTTAGGCCTTATAGGTGTCCCATACAAGGAATGTAACAAAATAATAAAACCACGATACCACAGGACTAGTGGATTGCTTTGACACTATGTTGCAATCTATAATCGCTTCGGTGCGCGAGGGGTGAGAACCTATGCTATAAAGCAAAGAAAGACTAACGCCCGCTGAACACTCTCTTTGTGGAGCAGGATCAAGTTTACATATCCCTAAGAAGAAAAAAAAATTCGGCTTGTTTCGTTGGGTAATCTTTGTCGTGTGTATATATCTGTTTTTATTTTATTTTTGTTAAATACTTCAGCTAAATGCCTACCAAAAGGCTTACATATTGTTTGTAACATTTCTGAGTAGTGTTAAAAAAAATAAATGGAGGCGAAATGTATTCTCCTGTGTTTGTACATTGTTAAGGAACTGACAATGCTTGTATAGTATTGACATCCGCCAATAGTAACTAATTTTCCTTGTAAAACAAAAATATTTTTCCCATCCTTTTTTTTTTTTTTTGCCTATGGTCACCTATAGTATTTTCAATACCAGTGTCTATGTGTGAAAGAAATTTCATTTAAAGTTATTCTTCGTATACATGGAGCGTATTCAGGTAAGTTTTGATTTTCAATAATTTTTAATTAAATTTTCTGTGTCATACCCTCTAATATCAATTGTTAATATTGCAATTATGTAAAAGATCATATTTCAATAAATCTACAGTGGGTTTTTTTTTTTAAATTCAATAAAATGTCAATTCCACGGTGTACCGGTACCCAGTATAAACGTACGAAGAAAAAAAAACTTGTTAGATATACTTATTTATATTTATTATAAGTCGTCGGCAATTCGAAATTTCGTTAGGCAACTCAAAAACCAATCAAAAATATAAATAAATAATTTTTTTTTTCTTGTAATTGAAAGATGTAGCTCGTCGGACTCGATTATTACTGATAGAAGAAGTGTAGTTCAAATCGAACCGCCACCAAGAACCCCAGTTCTATATTTGGCCGTCGCACAGGATAATTAGAAGTGTTCCAGTGCGCTGCAATGACATCAGTTGGGGTCTCGGACGTTGCATTCTCAGCCTTAGTGCAATGAAGAGTGATTAAGGGTGTGGTCCCGAATATGGCGCCTCCTCTTGATGGCGTTGCGGATCCGAATGTTGTTGGTGTGGTTGGGACGGATTAATGAGAGTCCGTCTGCGAGCTGTAGTCCTAGTTGGCTTGGTCGACCTGTGGTAGAACATCAGAGGGGAAGCATCAAATTAGTTTGTTTACGACTGCAACAATCGGTGACTTACCTGTCAAATTTTTACATGGTTAACCCCGATTAGCCCCTTTGACTGATTTGAATTTTTCGGAGTTCGGATTCTTTTACAAAAATCCTCATATTAATACCGCACTCAATAAGACGTTCGTCTGCTGTAGGGGAATATCTGCTGAGATTGCCTCGAAAAATTGACGAAAAACTTGACGACTCAAAACATTTAATTTCTTTGACACAGAGTTTACAAGTTGTTTGGATGGCTCGAAACTGCGCACGGTGTCATTCCCTTCGTCCCGGTGATATTTGGGGTTGATTGCGATCACACCCGGGTTGTAAAACCGCAACGGGCACAAGGAATTATTGTTTTGCGTTAGAAGGTACAGGTGACCGTCATCTGTGTGCATCTCGTGGACGATTTTCAGCGGTGGTTAAATGTTAACCAGTTCGGCGACTATCAGCTTAACCGCCACGTTCCGCTGATGGTCGACGACGATGCGAATAAAGTCGTTTGTGCCGACAGGTTTTTTTTTTTGTAATTCGACGCCCCCACTGCACTTTATCGAATTGGTTTCGTCGGACGCGTACACCGCCTCATGTCGCCCGTATTAGGGTTCCGTAACTCCCGTCCGATTTAGACGGTTGTTGAGATCGAACTCGATGTGAATGGTTTGCCCGTACCCGAAGATTTTCCCCTTTGCACTGGTTTCCTTGCCGTCGTCGTCCAGCTGATCATCGCACTGCTCCGAGCGGGGTGCATCCAGAGGAATGGAAAATTACTCTGGATTGAGGGAAATGAAACCGTAAAGAGCCTGACTTCCGCCCGACCGCTTCAAATTCTCACGCCCCAGCTCCTAAATCGACCGAAAGCCGTGGACCCGGACTGACAACACTTTGCTGACCACCCGACAAACACTCGCGAAAGCTTCAGACGTTTCCGTCTACTGTCACCCCGAGGAAAAATTGCGTCTCCGTGTACCCGAGTCTAGCGTGATGAATTTCCGCTTGCTTCGGGGTCGTAATGCCCCGTTCTTTTGCGCCTTTCTGTCGACGAGAGTGATTTCCACAATTGGGGGAATTATAACCTCACAAGGATAACTATGTGACGCATGCGGAATTTTACGTCACGACGGTCGAAACAGAAAAAACTGAACCGGACAGACTTTCACTTGTTTATTTCGTAATCGAACTCGGAAAAGTCGAATCACGGAAACCTCTTGTTTAGCGCAGGGAAGAAAAACACCTCCCACCGTTGAAGCCAGTGGAATTCGAATGACCGTTACCGATCCACGTGGTGCACTCCGGTGATCCGAAAAGGAATTTCGGTTTATTGGGTCATTCCATGAAAATCGCAAAAAAAGGCCAATTTTGTGACCTTACCATCGCCGATTCTTTTGAAAAATTTTTTGCTTGAAGAACTAGTGAAAAAAAAAAATATAATTTCAATTTTTTTTTTCTAACTCATTTTTTTTTGTTAGTTATAGTATGTTAAAGATTTCGCAAAAATGGTGTCAAAGACCTCTTTGAAAATTCATATCTCTGTTAATTTTTATCACGGAATAATAAAATAGGACGTATTTTAAAGGGGAAGGTTGTCGCAAAATAAGAAAAATACCAATAAAATTTATCCTTGATTTTTTTTTTTTCAAGGATAACGATTTTGTCCTTTATCCTTGAATATCTCAAATTGCCGATGATTTTTTTTTTTATTTTTTTATATTTTGTGTATTATACTGTTCTTCAAAACATATCAAAAAATCAACTTGGGATCGCAATGGGATCGGGGTAAAAAAATAGAAGAACATCAGTGGTTCTCAACTATTTCATAGAAAAGTTACAATTATTTTGATTACTTACGAGTACTCGTATGTAAAAAGGATTTAATTTTATGATACTAGATTTATGGCCAGCTATTAAAATCATAAACTTAAGATAGTTTAGTTCAACAATAATTTAATTGAGCAACTATTTCATTAAAAATATTAATGTTTTATAATATGTATAATATATTTAAAAAATTAAATTTGGTTTAGAAAATTACAATTTCTACGGAGTATTTTATTAATGCTATTCATTCCAGGCAACAGTAACTAAATTTAAAATGATTTGACATTGAATAATAATATTTGAACAAGTAGAAACATAAAAAATTAATAAAAGATTCAACAAAATGTATATATATGGTATTCTATTATGGTAAACATAACAAATTAAAACATAGAATAAAAAATTAAAACATGCTTTACATGCATTACATTCAATTTTTTTATTTTTAGATGCTAGTTGCATAATCTATTTAAACAAAATATGTTCATCTTCTTCAGAAGATAGAGAAAACTTTTTAATTTTCACGCATCCTTTCCTCACAGGTATAACGCAATGTACTGTTTGAGTTGAAGGAATTGCTTGTATAAGATTGTATTCTTCACTCAATAAATTTTCTTCATTTTTATATTGTTCGCAGTCGATGAATTGGAAATTAATATTTACTATATTATCCTTAGCCCATTCGAAAAGTTTTAATGGAGTTGTTATTTGGTCTTCTATTGGCCGCTGTAAACTTGCTCTTGCTGCAAGTCGCTTTATTGTACCACCGAGACCATCGCAGATATTTTTACCATGGGCGGTGGCAAAAAATTCCATTCTGCATCAATTTCGAATTCCTCAGTGTGCTTGCTCAAATTAAAGAAATTTTTCCGGTTTTTATATTGAGCGGCTGAACCATCCGAAAAATAATGTATTTTCTTAACATTAAAACACTTATCTGTAAAGAACTTTATTAAATAGCGTTGAAATAGATGAACGGCTATAGTGTTATGTTGCAAACAATCGCTAATAATTACAAAATTTGTGGTTTGAACGTCCTGTTGTCCCTCCACCCTATAATAAATCCCAAACGGATGGATTGTGGCTTGAGAGTTATTCCAGTGAAACGCTTGCACCGCATCTTGTACAACGAAGGAATAATTTTCTGAAAAATCCATAACCACAACAACCTCATTTACTGGTAACTTATTCTTTTTCTCATCAAAATATTTAGCTTGTTGTTCAGTGAAGAATGCGTGCCGAAGTAAAGAAGGAAGTCGTTGAACAAAGCAATCTATAAACTCATCTGAAGATTGTATCTTAGTCTCTAGCGTTGACCGGTCTGTTGACGTCCATTGGTTGTAGGTAACACTTTCTACATTATTGTTACTGAAAGCATTCTGGAAAAGTTCTTTTACTTTTTCATATCCTGGACATTCGATACATTGGTTTAAAAAGCAACCAATATTGGGAGGATTGCATATTCCAACAGCAAGGCACGACCGGTAGTCGTAAATTCGAGTATCTTCATTCGCAGTAAAATATTTAATACCGCAACCTTCCAGCATAAGCCTTACATTTTGATGGATGACACACACACACACACCGAATGTGTTCCAGGAGATCCAGCCAAAACACAGTATTTGGGTCGTAGGGAAGCAAATTTGGAAAATCCTATCTTCAGTTCAGGATAAGTTTCCTTAAAGTGCTGGTACACTTCCTTCAAATTCCCCAAAACCAAACGTTTTTGGACGTGATTTTTCTTGCCGTCTATTTTAATTGCAATAAAATCCTTTTTACCAGGCATGACTCGACTTATATTATCCTTACTGTAGAAGTCTTCCACTGTCTTGATAATATCGGAAGTAAGGCTTCTCCGGTGCGGGATATGTACATCTCCTTCAGATGTCTAATGTCCGTTTGTATTTTCGAACTGCATACGAAGATGTTCCGGGAAATTCCTCACAAGTTCTTTTTCTAGTCCATATATCAGGACTTACAGACAAAATAAATTGCTTGATATTCTTCTCACTGGCGGTTGAATATTCAGTCCTCAATCTGTCAATCATCTCGTCCTCTCGTGGTTGGTCCTTTTGATCTTCTAGTCCAAAAATTTTTTTTAATACGATTCTTTTCACATCTTCAAGCTTTTTCCGGATGTAGTTTTCTCTGGTAAATCGTCTTTTGTCGAAAGGTTCTTCTCCTAAATATCGAAGACATTCATTTAATGAGTTTAATGCGGCTTCCTTACTGATGAAATTTTGGTGTAGCGCTTCATCGTCGCCGGGCTCCTCATCTGTATCCAAAGAGAAAGGTTCTTCTTCCTGGTCGAACATATCATCATCAGTAATCTCCGTTGATGTTCCTGGTAGCATTTTAACCCTTTTTCTACAGGAAAAGCAAATTTTTCCTGCTGAAGACATCGCTGGTACTCTAGAAATCATCCATGATTGCACAGGTCGTAAATCCGATATTTTTGGCCAATGTATTGATTCTCCAAAAGGATTACAGCAACGTGATTTTGACCAGTTAATTTTTTTCATGATTTGTAAAATAATAAATTAGATTTTGTCTTCTTAATACCGCAAGCACGACTGAATTGTATTTGAGGTAAGCCCATATTTATATACATACCTACCAAAAAAGGACATTTAATTGATATTCATTTTTTTATTGCCTTACCTGCCTACCTATTATTTTCTGGTTAGTAAGACATTCCAAATGAGATAATTCTTGTTATTTTAAATTTAATGGTTTATGGGATAAATTTATTTAAACACTCACAATTAGTTGCTCAATTAAGTTATTATTGAACTAAGCTATCTTAAATTAATGATTTTAACAGCTGGCCATAAATGTAATATCATAAAATTAAATCCTTTTTACATACGAGTACTCGTAAGTAATCAAAATAATTGTAACTTTTCTATGAAATAATTGAGAACCACTGATGTTCTTCTATTTTTTTACCCCGATCCCATTGCGATCCCAAGTTGATTTTTTGATATGTTTTGAAGAACAGTATAATACACAAAATATAAGAAAATAAAAAAAAAAAATCATCGGCAATTTGAGATATTCAAGGATAGAGGACAAAATCGTTATCCTTAAAAAAAAAAAATCAAGGATAAATTTTATTGGTATTTTTCTTATTTTGCGACAACCTTCTTCTTTAAAATAAGTCCTATTTTATTATTCTGTGGTAAAAATTAACAGAGATATGAATTTTCAAAGAGGGCTTTGACACCATTTTTGCGAAATCTTTAACAAGCTATAACTAACAAAAAAAATGAGTTAGAAAAAAAAAATTGAGATTATATTTTTTTTTTCACTAGTTCTTCAAGCAAAAAATTTTTCAAAAGAATCGGCGATGGTAAGGTCACAACTTTTGCGATTTTTCATGGAATGACCCTATTTCATTTTTTTTTTTTTTTATTTTATGCGACCCTTTTAGATTCCATTTCCTGTAGCCGCTTCGGATGCCAATGACGACCGTGGAAAAATTAACCAAGCTCCAGGAGGCTGGAGTTTTAGGTCCACCACGCGGGATGGCTTGAGCTAACGGATCCCCGTTGGTTGAGGAGAGGACAACAAATCCCGCCTGGCCAGTACAAAGAACAACAAAAAACCACAAGAAACCACCAACCTTTTTCCTCCTCTGGGTCTACTTGACCTTCTTGAGGTCCGTGTGCTACGATCGTTTGGTTCTAATAATCTGCAACGTACGGCACTTTTTCTTTTTTTGTATTTTTTTATATGACGCGCACTTAGAAAAATACTTCTTGCTTTTTGTACGTCCACTTAGGCTGCTGATCGGGGATCGACTGGGGCGAGCGTCGCTTTCTTTCTTGTTTTGTCCACTGCCGCCACAGACAAGTTGGCGTTGCGCACGTTGGGGTGACTTAAGTTCAGATCTGACAGGTGTTGTCAGGGCGGCTCGTTAGAAATTCCCACAGGATCCTGTGCGAGGCCCGTCCGACGCACAGGAGGCTGAGAAAGGAGACGCTTATGCCGGTTCTCCCACGCTGCTGTCAGGGTACTCCCTCGCTACAGTCACAAAAAAAGGTTGATCCGTCGATCCGGATTTTTTTTTTTTTTTTTCTTGTTGTGGTTAGAATATTTTAGTCCATCTTTTTATTGCTTATACTTTACTAGTGATTTTTTTTTTTTTTTTTTTTTTGTTTTTATTCTTGATTCCATCTTTTCTAATCATTCTTACTTCTATTAACAATGCTTTTACAATGAATGAGGGAGACAAAAGAAAAGACCTCAGCTGTGATGGCACAATGAATGATAAGACGATAGTGTAAACATCTATAATATATTTAGAATTAATTCAATTATTAAATATATCTCTCTTTCTATAGAATTCATTGTGTACGATTTCAACTTGGTTCTTTTAACCGGCCGATACTATAATTCCAACAAAATCATTGATACACATTTACCAAATTCATTACTGCATCGCATACATGTACATATATTTTAAGTAAATTCAAAATTAAAAATTCAATGTGTCCTGGTTTGATATTTACAACAAAAATCCGAGAATGGAAATGACTTGCCTATAAAGGTAACAAAATTCAATCGACGAAAGAAAATACTCAATGTTAGCCTGGTATGTAGCGTCTACAGGAAACATGGAGCATTCTCCTTCTCTCTGCGCGTGTTAATTACTTACAATAACATGTGTGCGAGACCGCTGCTATATGTATAACAAAAACACTCAGCGGCCCTGCAAACGACATTAAATTACCAACTTAATATTTTAAATGTTACTACCCAATAAGGGGTCTCAAAAGTTAATAAAAGGAAGATTGTTTTTTAATTGGTTCTAGTAAGGTGATTGCGTTTGCTCTCTTCAGGGAGGCATAGAACAATCCCTTATCATGATAACTTTTTGTTTGTCTACGTACCTATGACTTGGCTAGGAAATCTGTTAGAGAATTCACTGCTTTAGATCCTTAGCGTGATACGTCCCTACAGATTTTCCCTGCAAGTTTTCGACTTCGTACATAGAGTTCCCGATCTTTCTTACTATGCGACCTTTGACAAACTTCGGTGCTAGTTTCGCATTAAATCCTTTAGTAGCATCACTTAACGCGAAATTCCTGCGAAATATTTCCTGGCCAGGCAGAAAATTGACTACCCGCGCTTTTAAATTGTATTTCGATGCGTACTTGCGGTGATTGTCCATTAACTTGGTTTTCCCTTCAGCGCGTATTGCTTGCATATGGTCTGTTCTAGCCACACATTCTATGTCGCCTGCCAGCAAGTTTTGGAGGTTTCTTAAGAGCGGATAAGCTGATCCATGACAGATCATATTTTCGCCAAAGTTCAGGTAATATGGAGAATAGAAAGTAGCTCCGTGCACTGCTGTACGTAAAGCACACGCGATTTCACTGAGGTGAGCATCCCACTCCTTGTGATTTTCTCCCAAATAGGACCTGATTGCGGATAGAATGGACCGATTGACCCTCTCAGAAGCGTTAGCTTGTGGCGAGTAAATGGCGGTGCGAGTGTGTGACACTTGATATTTCTTTAGCAGTGCAGCGAATTCCTTGGAGGTAAATTGCACACCATTATTCGATAGGATATATTCTGGAACGCCATACACGTGAAATAATTCTGATTCGACATAAGCAGTGATAGCTGGCGTAGTGGCACCGCGTAAAGGTTTCAGCAGCACATACTTGGTGAACTGATCCAATATTATAAGGAGGACCGTGTTTCCTTTTTTTGATCGAGGATACGGGCCCATCAAGTCAATATAGATACGTTGCCAGGCTCGTTCGGGAGTAAACTGAGTTCTCATGACTGGCCTCAAGGCTATATTTGGTGCTTTGGTCTCTTTACACGTATCACATTTTTGTATGTATTGCTTCACTTGTTGTGCCATTAAGGGCCAATAGTATCGCTCACGTAATCGTTCGAGTGTTTTCTGCACCCCTCCGTGAGCAGCTAATGGTGGGCCGTGTGCGTCTTTAATTAGGCCTAATGTCAACTCATACGGAACCCATAATTTCCATGGCGTACCGCTTATCAAGTCACTATCTTTGTCCGATGGGTGGTATTTATAAACTAAATCACCTGCTACTCGGGCATTAGTGAAATGAGAGGGATTATCAGATATGGATTTTATCAGCTTCTTGTATTCTACTGAACTGAATAGTTGCGATTTGAGATCTAATTCTGGAGACACATTAGGGGATAGGTCCGACAGCTCATCAACGAATACTCTGGACAAGGCGTCAGGTACTACGTTTTGGCTACCTTTCCGGTGCTCTATTTCCACTTAAATCCTTTTGGTTCATTAACCACTTCAGACTAGCATGGTCGGTAATGATAGTGAATGGCAACCCCTCAATGTACGCGCGAAATTTTTTCACACAGATTATAGCAGCCAAGCACTCTAACTCGGTGATGCTATAATTGCGTTGTGCATCGTTTAGTTTTTGCGACACGTATGCTATCGGTTGCTCCTCCCCTTCACTACCGACTTGACACAATACTCCGCCTACTCCAGTAATACTTGCGTCACATTGTATTAAAAAAGGTTTCGTGAAGTCGGGATTATGAAGAACAGGGGCAGTGATAAGTGCTGTTTTTAACGCTTCGAAAGTGACTTGCACTTCCTCGGTCCATTTCAGACCTGCGGTTGGTTTCTTTAAGCAATCGGTTATGGGTTTAGCTAATGCTGAGAAGTTGTGTATAAATCTTCGGTACCACCCGGTCATTCCCAAAAACCTTCTGATCTGTTTCAGCGTAGTGGGCACTGGGAAGTCAGCTATGGCCACTTTGTCAGTGTCCACTTTCAACACACCGTCTCCTACAATATAGCCTAGATATTTCACCTCAGTCATGCAAAAATGACTCTTGGCTGTATTTATTGTAAGTCCTGCCGCTTTTAATCTTTCGGCCACTTCTTGCAACAGATCTAAGTGCGAAGGGAAGGTAGGAGAAATGACCAGAAGATCATCCAAATAGACAAATATTCTCTCACTTGAATTGGCCGATAGAGGTTTCATCACTTTATCCATCAGCCGACACATTCTTTGTGGAGCATTGCATAGTCCGAAAGGCATGACTGTGAATTGGTACAATGGTCTACCTGGTACAGTGAAAGCGGTTTTTTCTCTTGACGTAAACTCTAAGGGGATCTGTCAGAACGCGTCTTTCAAATCTATAGACGAGATGAAGCGCGTGTCTTGCAGTCTACTTAAGAGCCCATCTATACGTGGTAACGGGTACGCGTCTTTGCCCGTGCGGCATTTACTTTACGAGAGTCTAGACAGAGACGAACTTTTCCCGGTTTTTTCACTGAAACTACTGGCAAGTTCCAGGCACTCATACTTTCTTCTATGACTCCTAAACCTAACATGCGGTCTAATTCATCATATACCAGTTTCTGTATGGCTGGGGAAACAGAGTAATGCCGTTGCTTGATAGGTTCTGCGTTACCCACGTCGATTACGTGCATTTCCACCGAAGTTTTGCCTAAACCCAATGTCGCACAGGATGGAAATTTCGCAATTATGTTGTTTATTGCTGACTGCTCCTCAGCAGTGAGTACATGTTGTTTAGGTTTTGGTTTGGATGCTACTGTTTCTTCATCCAACTCCAAAGACTCGATTAGTGCCGACACTAATCCAAATGCTGACCAGAAATCCATACCTAAGTATAATTCCTGTTGCAAATCGAGTACAATGTATAATTTTAATTTCTCAGTCTCTTGACGAAATTCCACTACGGCTTCTATATGTCCGTGTACGACATGTACCGCCCCTCCAGCAGTACTTAAGGTGTTTAAGGAAACATTAAGGGACTGATCCATCTGCTCAAGGTGTTCAAGAGCGCTATCTAACAATCCTATAAGAGGGACGCCTCCTATGATGACGCGTGCATAAGGTCTGGGGTCTCCTGTTTTATAGTGTATAGCCATGAGTCTGGTGGGGTGGTCAATTTTTAGGGGCGTGCACAATTCTTCGACGAAACCGACTTCTTCTAGCCCCGACTGCACTCCTTCAGCTGAGGGTGATGTCGAGCCGAAGATGCGGTTTCTCACTAGATTGTAATTAGCGGCTCGGGCCTCAAAAGTTTGGCGATATAAGGGGATACTTTCTGGAATGGGTTCGGGTTTAGTTGAGCGAGGGGGTTTTATAAAATTTTCGTGAAAGATGGGGGTGGGTTGAGAGGTCGAAATTTGTGTGATATGATTGAAACACTCGGACCTCACTATTGGATCAGTGTTTACTGACTGTGGCTCGGCGGTCGGGCCATCGCTGCAGTGGCCACTTCCGTTTGTTTCTTTTTCCAGTCGGTGTATCTCGCATTTTGCCTGGGCCGGTTGGGTCTGGACCGGCCCCCTTTCATGTTTTTTGCACTGCATTTTGGACAATCGCGAACCGTTTTCCCCTTTTCGCCACAATAGTAGCAGAATAACGCCCGTAATAATTCGGGACACTCACGAAACCCATGACCTTCCGCGTCGCAATTCCAACACACCCAATTGGACGTATCAATTGCTTCTAATTCTAGATCTTACATACACTCATCTACTGGATTATCCCCAAAGGGTTCGTCTACTTCCGCTATTTGATAGTATTTGTTGCCACCCCCCGGACGTTTTTCACTTTCGGGTGCCGCTCGCAAATAAATTTCGGCACGACGGCCTTCTTCCCTAAACTTGCCTTCTTGCCTAAACTTGTCTACTGACTTCAAATTCATCGCATAGATTAATTGCGCTATGCGTGGATTAATGTTGGGCAACATGAGCCCGACCATTTCTTCATCCCTCATTGGTACCGTGCGCTGATTGTTCAGCGACACGATGACAGTCACGTAGTCCTCCACGGTTTCTCGAGTGGATTGCCTACGTCTTTCCATCGCATGAGTAATCTCCGCGTCTGAACTCCACGCTTTAAACCTCTTAAGCAAGGCGTCCTTGAGCTCAGTCCACGTCGGATTTGCATTTGTTCGTAAGTATTGCCAGTACCAGGTATCAGCAATACCAGTCACACAACGATGAAATTGTTCTACGAAGTACTGTTCATTCACTGAATCTATGCGTGTCATGCGGTCGATTCTGAACAGAATCTCGTCGATTGGCATGCTTCTTGAGGTGCCATCGAACTTTATATTCCAACGATTCAATGGGCTGTTCGACCGGGTTTGATTGGAACTGAAATTACTAGTTCGCGGACGTGACGAACGTTCCCCGAAGCCCTGAGTTATAGGCTGTGACGTTTCAGCGGAAGACCCATGGTTCCGTGAGACATAATGCGGCGGCGCGGATGACGGCGGCGCGGATGACGGCGGCGCATAGAATTGCGACTCGTCAGGCCGCGCGTTAGCATAAACTTGCGTCTGCGCTTGCGCTTGGACTCGCGTCTGAGCCTGTGCCAGCTGAATTTTTACTTGCTCAAGGGCCTCACGCATCTCCTGTACATCGCGTTTGTGTTTACGTTCCTGTGCCCGAAACACTTCCCAGCTTAACGGTGGCCCGTTGCTTGGGGTCAGGTTAGACCTGCCTGCCGGAGCTAGCTTGTTGCCAAAATTGTCCCATTGCCACTCACCCCTACTTAGGTCGTCTTGTGACGAGGTAAACAACCTGTCCTGTCGCCCTTGACTACTAAACTCGTTGGTACGACGCAGATCCGGCGGGGGCCTGGAGGTGTCCAACCTCCATTGGGATTTATCTCCCACGGAATGTTTGGACCCTCCCGGCGAATTCATCGGTGTATTAGTACGCGATACATTGGCTGAGGTTGGGTTGCTATTTATGGGGAAAATGTCTAACTGCTCGGCTTCAGACAAATCATCTTCAATTAGGTTACCTGGTGGTATAGGGTCCTGTCTTCCTTCTTTGGTCTTTCCTCTGGTCACAGGACCAGATTTAGGGATTGCTCCTTTATTTAGCGGTGAACGTAGCATCTCTTAGACCTGCGGGCTTCGTTGTTGTAGCCGGTGCGAGAAACAACAAATTTCTGTTAATAATCCACCAAAAGGTAACACGCTGCCTAACGTCTGGTTATCGCTTTTACGATCGTCTCGACTTCCTTCGGATAAATCTTCTGTGAATCTGAAAAATAATGTTGACTTGGCAGTCACAGGTTATTAGAGTACACCTTTTGAACACAACACTTAAACCGCAACCTGCACATTGAAACTATGAGACAACACGTATGAAAAATTTATTACATGAGCAAAGGCTAATGTCCGTCACTCTAATACGACGATTTGTGGCCAAAGGGGATCAAGGGGCCAGATAATATGCGCCGTAATTCGAAACACTAGGGTACTTGTACTCAATTCATTTATTTATAACTTCAGTTTTTTTTTTTTTTCTACATCATATTGTTTCATTAAGGTAGGGTAGAAAAATTACAGTAATTTCTACTATTTATTATTATTTTTTTTTTTTTTTTTTCTGTTTAGTCAATATTACATTGAAATATTTTCAATGAAATTGATTCGCTCGAAAATTTAATTCTCTAAACAAAAATGTAATACTAGCAATTGATTTAATAGCTAATGGTATTTGTTAAAATATTTCTTTTATTCTGCTTCATTATTTTTTCCACTGTTAATGTATTGAAAAAATGTGCACATGTTTCCCAAAAAGGATTTGGTACGCGTTTTATGTTTTTCGTACATGTGCAAAATGTATTAACAAGTTTTATTTTACAAGTTGTAAATAAAATAAAAAGCGATTATTATCATCTTTGTAACATTCGAAACAATACCCCATTTTTCCTTTTAAGTACGCGATTTAAATTAGGCTGAGTAAACGGTTTCAAATGTTACAAAAATTGTCGTAAGAGCCTATTGCGAAGATATAGTAAATCTAAAAGAACTTTCGAAAAAGTTTCGAGCATAGTTCGCCTATTGCGAAGATATAGTAGAATAAATTTTTCTTATGTTCTAAAATTGTTAGTGTAGAACCAACAATAAAATATTTGGCTTTGCAGTTCGCCCAAGCTTCAAAAGCCATCGCCAAAGCGAAACTTGGCGAAATAGAATGAATTTACGGAGTATAAAGGTGAACAAAGTTAGTTGTGCTTAAGCTGAATCTTAAGTTAATAAGTCTTAAGTTAAGTCTTGAAGCTAAAGAGAAAAATGATCTTATGTCTTAGGCTAAATCCTAGTATTATTAGGCCTAGTCTTAAGATAATTGTGGGGGAGGGTGAAAATTTGGAGTTTTACTTTCACTAACGCATAACCACGGTCCTCATGCGTGATCTCGCTAGTCGGATGGTGGACTAGAGAGGCGAGACGATTTATTTCCGCGAAATAATCTATTCCGTCCGCTCCACTCCACACTCTGGGTGCTCTTGGGGCAACCTCTGCAGAGTAAACTATCACCAGGTCTAAATGTGACAGGTAGTAAACTCTGGAGAAGCCACCCCACTCAAGATTTGATCAGAGTCGGGGCTGATACACCCTCCTTTGGTGCAGAATCAAACCATGGTGCTGATACGCCCTCCTTAAGCGCAGAAATCAAACCACCCTGATTCCGAGTTGAGCATCCAAAGTATCCCATCCCAGATGTTCGGGAGGGGAAAAAAAGTTACTCTTTACGAGAGAAGTAGAAATATTTTGCCTCCTTGCCGTATAAGCGAAAGATAGGACAATCATAAAGAACTGAGAGGACTTGTAATTTTTTGTATGAGTGCATGAAAACACTTAGAAAAAAATGCGGTCACATCAGACTGATATGACTAACGCTAAGTGGCCTACAATAAGTTGTGTCCGGCTTGAAGTCCGTTCAGGAGTGCCGTATTGCTAGAATTCGTTCTGGCAATCAGAACTTATGCAGACGTTGGGCGCCATATCTGTAACGATTTGGTCCGCAGAACGTTCAGTTGGCAATCGTCATTGCCGAAATTTTGAACGTTAGCCTTGCGGACGGAAAGTCATCCTCCATCTGTCGGAAGAAATCGTCATTTCTTCACCCAAATGAAGGATAACTTTCCTATTTTTATTTCGTTGACTATGCGTCATTGGACACATTAGTCCCACGGATGACCACTGAAACGGCTGAGCATCTAGCATAAAAGCACGTGCTAGCTCGTCGGATGGGGTGGATTTGCCGTTTCTATCCGTGGACCGATTAATTATGCTCGGTTGGGCCGACGAATGGGTTTGAGAACTCTCATTCTATCTGTCGGCGGGCTTGAAAGGATTGTAGGTTGAGGGGGCCAGATGCACGGAAAGGTGTGGAAAAGAGGGTGCAAAGAGGTAGGTATTTAGGGAGGAACATCAGGGGGTGAGATCATCCGACGAACGATCAAATAATATAGCCACCATGTGTAGTTATGGAATTGACAGAGTACAATAAAAGGAATAATCCGTCCAAGGACGGGTACCTTGTGGCCCAGTCATGTTAAAACCAAAAGCGGACGGATACTGTGTTGTTGGATGAAAATGAAATGTTTCAATAGATAAGCAAAGTCATCCTTGCATAGCGACATTTCATCTTCCGGGTATATTTCGGTCTTAATAGTCGATATAACGTAGAACGGCGTTAACGAACAATATCGACGTTTATCGTCAGCGTCGCGGAGCATTTCTTTCACGAATCGTCGACATTGCCCTTCTTCGGACAACGTACGACATGCTTTCGATGCTTTCGATATGCACTTGACCTATTGTCTGCTATACCCATCAGTGAAGCCAGAAATGACGGTGCAGCGTTCTGCACGCAGCGCAAAAAGTATAATGCATTGGCTTAGAAGACAGCTGTGCTATGGATAAAGTCGAAAATGTGGGTGCCTATATCTGCATGCAGCGCAAAAAATAATGACACCTTGGCTTGTAAGGCTGACGCACTGTTAATAAAGTCGAGATTGTGGGTGCATATATCTGCATGCAGCGCGACCAAACGTACCTAGAACGCTTTAGTTTAAATGCGCCGAGACACATGCCTAGACTGCATGCAGCGGAGCGCTGTCGGATGTCTCTATTTACCTAGGCGGCCGCATTATCGCAGCGTGATGTTGAAATTTTAGTAACGCAGAAACATAACTATGGTTCGACAGTTAGTGTTTGGTAGTAATTTGTAAACGGTGAAGTGGAGCATTCCTGGAGGAGTTTTCATCGAGCAACAAGACTAACCATAGTTTATTCAATGGACCCTATCGAAATGGATATTTCTGGTATCGAGAGAAAAGGAAAAATGAATTCCACCCCGACCTCACACGCAGCGACCAGACAAGGCGGTGATCCGGAACAAATACAACAAAAAAAATCTGAAAAGGTTATATATTTATGTACATCTGTTTATAGTTTAGGCCTTATAGGTGTCCCATACAAGGAATGTAACAAAATAATAAAACCACGATACCACAGGACTAGTGGATTGCTTTGACACTATGTTGCAATCTATAATCGCTTCGGTGCGCGAGGGGTGAGAACCTATGCTATAAAGCAAAGAAAGACTAACGCCCGCTGAACACTCTCTTTGTGGAGCAGGATCAAGTTTACATATCCCTAAGAAGAAAAAAAAATTCGGCTTGTTTCGTTGGGTAATCTTTGTCGTGTGTATATATCTGTTTTTATTTTATTTTTGTTAAATACTTCAGCTAAATGCCTACCAAAAGGCTTACATATTGTTTGTAACATTTCTGAGTAGTGTTAAAAAAAATAAATGGAGGCGAAATGTATTCTCCTGTGTTTGTACATTGTTAAGGAACTGACAATGCTTGTATAGTATTGACATCCGCCAATAGTAACTAATTTTCCTTGTAAAACAAAAATATTTTTCCCATCCTTTTTTTTTTTTTTTGCCTATGGTCACCTATAGTATTTTCAATACCAGTGTCTATGTGTGAAAGAAATTTCATTTAAAGTTATTCTTCGTATACATGGAGCGTATTCAGGTAAGTTTTGATTTTCAATAATTTTTAATTAAATTTTCTGTGTCATACCCTCTAATATCAATTGTTAATATTGCAATTATGTAAAAGATCATATTTCAATAAATCTACAGTGGGGTTTTTTTTTTTAAATTCAATAAAATGTCAATTCCACGGTGTACCGGTACCCAGTATAAACGTACGAAGAAAAAAAAACTTGTTAGATATACTTATTTATATTTATTATAAGTCGTCGGCAATTCGAAATTTCGTTAGGCAACTCAAAAACCAATCAAAAATATAAATAAATAATTTTTTTTTTCTTGTAATTGAAAGATGTAGCTCGTCGGACTCGATTATTACTGATAGAAGAAGTGTAGTTCAAATCGAACCGCCACCAAGAACCCCAGTTCTATATTTGGCCGTCGCACAGGATAATTAGAAGTGTTCCAGTGCGCTGCAATGACATCAGTTGGGGTCTCGGACGTTGCATTCTCAGCCTTAGTGCAATGAAGAGTGATTAAGGGTGTGGTCCCGAATATGGCGCCTCCTCTTGATGGCGTTGCGGATCCGAATGTTGTTGGTGTGGTTGGGACGGATTAATGAGAGTCCGTCTGCGAGCTGTAGTCCTAGTTGGCTTGGTCGACCTGTGGTAGAACATCAGAGGGGAAGCATCAAATTAGTTTGTTTACGACTGCAACAATCGGTGACTTACCTGTCAAATTTTTACATGGTTAACCCCGATTAGCCCCTTTGACTGATTTGAATTTTTCGGAGTTCGGATTCTTTTACAAAAATCCTCATATTAATACCGCACTCAATAAGACGTTCGTCTGCTGTAGGGGAATATCTGCTGAGATTGCCTCGAAAAATTGACGAAAAACTTGACGACTCAAAACATTTAATTTCTTTGACACAGAGTTTACAAGTTGTTTGGATGGCTCGAAACTGCGCACGGTGTCATTCCCTTCGTCCCGGTGATATTTGGGGTTGATTGCGATCACACCCGGGTTGTAAAACCGCAACGGGCACAAGGAATTATTGTTTTGCGTTAGAAGGTACAGGTGACCGTCATCTGTGTGCATCTCGTGGACGATTTTCAGCGGTGGTTAAATGTTAACCAGTTCGGCGACTATCAGCTTAACTGCCACGTTCCGCTGATGGTCGACGACGATGCGGCTCGGATCGATCGCAAAATCGAATAAAGTCGTTTGTGCCGACAGGTTTTTTTTTTTGTAATTCGACGCCCCCACTGCACTTTATCGAATTGGTTTCGTCGGACGCGTACACCGCCTCATGTCGCCCGTATTAGGGTTCCGTAACTCCCGTCCGATTTAGACGGTTGTTGAGATCGAACTCGATGTGAATGGTTTGCCCGTACCCGAAGATTTTCCCCTTTGCACTGGTTTCCTTGCCGTCGTCGTCCAGCTGATCATCGCACTGCTCCGAGCGGGGTGCATCCAGAGGAATGGAAAATTACTCTGGATTGAGGGAAATGAAACCGTAAAGGGGCTGACTTCCGCCCGGCCGCTTCAAATTCTCACGCCCCAGCTCCTAGATCGACCGAAAGCCGTGGACCCGGACTGACAACACTTTGCTGACCACCCGACAAACACTCGCGAAAGCTTCAGACGTTTCCGTCTACTGTCACCCCGAGGAAAAATCGCGTCTCCGTGTACCCGAGTCTAGCGTGATGAATTTCCGCTTGCTTCGGGGTCGTAATGCCCCGTTCTTTTGCGCCTTTCTGTCGACGAGAGTGATTTCCACAATTGGGGGAATTATAACCTCACAAGGATAACTATGTGACGCATGCGGAATTTTACGTCACGACGGTCGAAACAGAAAAAACTGAACCGGACAGACTTTCACTTGTTTATTTCGTAATCGAACTCGGAAAAGTCGAATCACGGAAACCTCTTGTTTAGCGCAGGGAAGAAAAACACCTCCCACCGTTGAAGCCAGTGGAATTCGAATGACCGTTACCGATCCACGTGGTGCACTCCGGTGATCCGTAAAGAAATTTCGGTTTATTTAATTTTATTTTTTTTTTATTTTATGCGACCCTTTTAGATTCCATTTCCTGTAGCCGCTTCGGATGCCAATGACGACCGTGAAAAAATTAACCAAGCTCCAGGAGGCTGGAGTTTTAGGTCCACCACGCGGGATGGCTTGAGCTAACGGATCCCCGTTGGTTGAGGAGAGGACAACAAATCCGGCCTGGCCAGTACAAAGAACAAAAAAAAAAAACCACAAGAAACCACCAACCTTTTTCCTCCTCTGGGTCTACTTGACCTTCTTGAGGTCCGTGTGTTACGTTCGTTTGGTTCTAATAATCTGCAACGTACGGCACTTTTTCTTTTTTTGTATTTTTTTATATGACGCGCACTTAGAAAAATACTTCTTGCTTTTTGTACGTCCACTTAGGCTGCTGATCGGGGATCGACTGGGGCGAGCGTCGCTTTCTTTTCGCGCAGGTAGAATGTTGTTTTGTCCACTGCCGCCACAGACAAGTTGGCGTTGCGCACGTTGGGGTGACTTAAGTTCAGATCTGACAGGTGTTGTCAGGGCGGCTCGTTACAGAATCACAATTATCCTAGTTTGGAGACTGTATATATTAGTACTGAATAAGTTTACCAAATTTCAAAGAAATCCATTCGATAGATTTCGAAATATCGTGTCTACCGATTTCAAAACTACCGGTTTGAGAAAAACGCGACTAAACTTTTCATTATATTCGAAGCAACAAAGGAGCTTGGAGAATATAACGGCCTGTAACTTCCGAACGGCTTCGAATACCGGAATATTACTCCGCCCACATACTCTACACTATATTTGGATATAATTTATGCAAAAACAAAAAAAATCGGTTTTTGGAAACCGTCACACGGGATGACTGCCTTAAGTGTCTCTCAGACAGGGACCTGGTTTTTGACGCCGGTAGTCAAAATTTCTCAAAATTTAATATACCGATAGGCTTGAAATTTTGCACATCTCTTTGAGACATGATGAACTTGTGCTTGAACGAAGGATTAGGTTTACCTTTAATTACAACTCATTTTATAAGCCAAATACGGCTAAAATTTATGGAAAAAACTACATTTTTCGTAAAAAACGCTCCAAAAATTGAAATTAGAATTTTTAAAAAAATCCTTCGTTCAAGCACAACCCATATTCACATAGGTTCTAACAGGAAAATTTCGGGTTTTTGATTTTTGATCAAAATTACTCGATTTACGATAAGTGCACTTTATTTTGACATGGTAAACTTCACGAGACTCAATGCCGGATTTGTCGATATTTTCCTTTGAAATTTCCACTGAGTGTTGTTTAACTATACCTAGTTCTTTTATATATAATAAATTAAAATTGTATTATACTTTTTGGCCTTCTAGACCCGCATAAGCCATTAAATCACTTTTTAAAATTTAAAAAATACCGCTATTGTAACTTACCTTAAAAACTTAATATATTTTGAACTGTTGTAGCAATGCAGCTGCGCATTGCTCAAGCAGTTCTTTAAACTACACTTCCACTTATTCACGGACATTGTTCAATAGTTTATTATTTAACTTTTCGCTAAATCGCTCGAAACACTTTCATATTTGACAATAAGTCAGAATGCAAATTCTCGGAAACAAAACGTTTCTCAGAGTTTATTCTGGCAGTACTTTGTGTGTAAACAAATTTGCCGCGAAAACTATGTATGTAGCACGGTTTAATCGTTTTCAATTCTTAATAGATTTGAATAATTACAATAACATAATATACAACATCTCTCAATACCCTTTTTGGGAATTCGTATATGTATTTTACAGAAACTATCTTACAAAAAAACAATACTTGTACAAAATTTTTTTATTTAAATTTATCAATAGCAACTTATTTATTTAATATAGCAAGACAGAATTCTACCATCTGCCAGTTTCAATTATAAAATATAACATTATTTTATTTAATATTACAAATATTTTTAACGGTTTTCATTTTCGAAATGCAACGGTCAAATCACAGCTGACACCAAAATTTCACTTTCCATGTTCGAAAACAGTACACTCCATCTTCTTCTAACTCCCACGATCTGAATGCTTTTATCTCTGTCCCGCTCAATAAGAAAAATTAATTTCCCAAATTGTGTCCCTCAGCTTTCGAAGTTCCATAAACGAGCTAAAATCAAGTAAAAAATGGTATTTCTGAATGAAACTACAATTAAAATTTCTATCAGAAATTATTCAATGTTCATTTACAATTTTAGAACGATATTTTGCTTATATATATTAAAAAAAGTTCAAAAAGTGCAAAACTCGACTAAGCACGTACAATTTTTTCGAAACTTCAAATCCAAAAACTTGTCCCACGTGAGATAGAAAAACAGGTAGTCCATTCTATTACCAGGTCCCTGGATACGACGGATAAGACGCGTGGCATTCTCAAATATGATGTCCGCGGCCGCTCTGTAAAGAGCCGTACAGAATGAACGCAATCGGAGTCGGATCAAAATATCAAAATAACGGAGGGGAAAAAATCCAGTTTCAAATGCATGTGGCTGTATGTTGCTAAACAGAATGATCGCTAAGCGTCGGAGAGAGTCGCAAGTAAGTTCGCAATGTTTTAAAATGATCGCAAGTGATTGGTTCGAAATGTCATATATGACATTACCACAATCTAAAACGCACTGTATTATTTAAAAAAGGAAGTAATACAATGGAAAATGCAAGAGATTTCGATGAGAATTAAGAATAATTCACTAATTTTCGCGTTGATATCAATTTCGCTTTGATTATTGACACTAATAGAACTGCGACTCAATCCGGCCATTGTGTTCATGTAGCGTTTACTTGCTGCTTACAGCAATTTACTGCATCTCGTTGCGACATTTTGACATTTCGATCCAACTCCGATTGCGTTCTTTCTGTACGGCTCTTAAGTGAGCATTAGCCGTACCTGAAATATGACTTAAAAATACGATGTTAACTCGAATCCTTAATCGCTCGGTAGTAGTAAGACATACACTTTTGGATCATTTCTCAGCACGTGCGCTAGGGACAGGCTATACCACTACATGTCCAAAGTGTCGAGGGCCAGAGTGCTAAAAGTGTATGACAAAACCGGGGGTTTTTTGTACGGGGATCCGGTTTTAGCGATGACGGGGTGCCTGTAGCGATGTGCGCGGGGTAGTGTGTGTGCGGCATTGCGTGAGCATGAGGGCTTGGAGCGGGGTTTCGGTGTGGGGGATGGCCAGGGGCTTGTTTTTTGCGGGGCATGGATGAGTTTTTTCAGGGGTGTTTTTTCGGTTGGTGGCTGGTTTTCTGTGGGATGACGTGATCGGAGTGAGGAGTTAGATTGTATATTTTGGAGAGAGAGGAGTATATGGACGGATGTCGAAAGTGTCGTTCTATTGTATGAAGACTATTCTGAAAAACAGCTGACGTGCATGTAGGTACGTCGGATTAATGTTCCTTCTTGATGCAACTTTAATGCAGTGTGTATTTTTTCTTTTTTATGCGATCTTTTCCGTTCTTCTGAACTTGTAAGACGACTGTTATCGGTTTTATTTCGTCATGCGTCGTATGAAATGCATGTAGATATGTTAATTTTTCGTATCGAACAGAGTTGCATGTTTTGATTTCGGTAATTGCTTATTCCCTTTTAGACTCTGATCTTCTTTTTACATCTGATGCATGAAATGCTTTTTTTCTGAGTGAGGTTCGCCATGATACTTTCTTATGATGATTTTTATATGGGTAAATTACCGTGGGAATATTAAAAACAAGTTCTCAGCTTGTTTGTTGTCGATCGTCTTGCTTTGTGATTATCGTTGTGGCTATGGGTAAGGTGCTGGATGGTAATGATGGAAATGAAAGTAAAAGTTCTCATTTTTTAAAATTTATTCAAAGCGATATAGAAGTTTTACAATGTGCACAGTTTAATGGAATTATTCTACAAGAGCTTAACTTTATTTTGGTTACTACTAAATTGATTATATTTATTGAGTAAAAAAGGTTTTAGTATGGTAATGAAGGGTGTGAAAGTACAAGTTCTCATTGTTTTTTTTTTAAATTTATTCAAAGTGATATACAGGTTTTACAATGTGCACATTTAGATCCCAATTTTATTTTTTTGTGAATCTTAGTTTTAGGAAACCGCCGCGGGACTCGTCCACCCCACCAAAAACCAAGTATTGCGTTTGTGACTGGTTCAGGTCGTCGACCTGGCGCTGCGTCTTCACCCTCTCCGAGAAACGGGGCGGCAGAAAACAAAATACTCCGTCGTCCAAATGAACCGCTAGCCTAAGGCCGTATTTCGTCTTCAGCAGACGGAAAAATTTTATATGAAGTTCCTTACCGACTTCTAGTGCACTAGCGGGAATCAAACGGTCTCCATCACCACCAGTTGCAGAATTTAGCAATTCGAAAACACTCTGAAAAAAAAAAAAAAAAAAAATTTAATAGAATTAGCCCAAATTCAGAAAACTTAGTGCACTGGATACTCATCATATTTGCGGCGATCCTGTAGTGAGTCGATTATGATTTTCGTTCTGACGATCGCCTGCTTATATACCAGTCGCGAGATAGGAGAAACAGACTAGGAATGCAATTATTCAGAGTGGGGGGAAAGATCTAGAAAATATCACAATCCCGACATTCTATAATTAATTTGGTAGGAGTAATGATCTGCTTCAGGAATATACAAGAAAAATTGAAGGCAATCCGCTTCGAGACAGATAATTCGAATCTTAATATATGCAACATTATGGATACCATTATCATGGACAGCCTATAACTAATTTGATAGGCGTAATAATTTCTTGCAAGAATATATGAAATAGAGTCGATGACAGTCTACTTCTGCGAAGGAAATTCGAATCTTAATGGGTGCAACAATGTGGATACTATTATTTTCTATAATTAATATGGTAGATGCAATAATTTCTTGGAGGAAAATATGAATTGCTTCGACGAAGATAATTCGAATCTTAATATGTGCAACAATGTAGGTGCCATTATCGTGGTAGTTGGCAATCTATAATTAATTTGATAGGAGTAATAATTTCTTGCAAGAAGAAATGAATTGATTCGGCGGGGATAATTCGAATCATAATATACGCAGCATTGTAGATACCATTATCATGGTACTAAGCGTTCTATAATAAATACGGTAGGTGCAATGATCTGTTTCAAGAATATAAGGAGTAACCTTGGGGGATAGTATAAAAGTCACGTCTCAGCATACTAGGGAATATTATATCCCTGACTTCGATCATCTCGGGTAGTAAAGAATTTCGCTGGTAAGTGAAAATATTGCTTTCAAAGAATCTTATAACTAAATATTATATTTTTTCAGATTACAGGAGGGAAATAGAAGTACATTCTACCTTACTCGGTTTATGTAAGCAGGTGATGAGAATAACGGAGGTACTTGGAGAAGATCACCGCCATCGACTCATTTCCCACTGTAGCAACATCATTGAAGTTACGCGTGGTGAGTCCAGATCTAGCCGAAAGTACTGTCTGAGGTAGTCAACGCTGACGAATCGACTTCGTTAAAGTTACGCGTGGTGAGTCCAGATCTAGCCGAAAGTACTGTCTGAGGGAGTCAACGCTGACGAATCGACTTCGTTGAAGTTACGCGTGGTGAGTCCGGATCTAGCCGAAAGTACTGTCTGAGGGAGTCAACGCTGACGAATCGACTTCGTTGAAGTTACGCGTGGTGAGTCCGGATCTAGCCGAAAGTACTGTCTGAGGGAGTCAACGCTGACGAATCGACTTCGTTGAAGTTACGCGTGGTGAGTCCAGATCTAGCCGAAAGTACTGTCTGAGGGAGTCAACGCTGACGAATCGACTTCGTTGAAGTTACGCGTGGTGAGTCCAGATCTAGCCGAAAGTACTGTCTGAGGGAGTCAACGCTGACGAATCGACTTCGTTGAAGTTACGCGTGGTGAGTCCGGATCTAGCCGAAAGTACTGTCTGAGGGAGTCAACGCTGGCGAATCGACTTCGTTGAAGTTACGCGTGGTGAGTCCGGATCTAGCCGAAAGTACTGTCTGAGGGAGTCAACGCTGACGAATCGACTTCATTGAAGTTACGCGTGGTGAGTCCGGATCTAGGGACGGGACTTTGAGCCAGTCTAAAGTATTGTTTGAGGGAATCAGCGCTGTAGAATCGACATCATCGAGATTGGTTATAAAGAAAAGTAAGTCGAGAAAATTTTTAGATAGCCTTAAGAGTATACTTTTTTAAGGCCGAATTAAGTACTAAAAGTGAAGATGAATACCCACGGCATAATTAGTCATTTAAGTAGTTCTTTAAATTTAGGATATAATATATTTGTAGGTACTTTAAGTGTTTTAGTCAAGGAAATGAAAGAGAAAAAGTTCTCCTTCACCTCTTCAGACAAATTTGAATTCCTCGATTTGATAACTCAATTTTCGGAACTATATAGTATCCCTTTTTCAGACGTGTGTTCAAAAGAGGCTGTTTCTTTTCTAAGAAGTACAAAAACATCAGATAACTTTGCCCTCCCAGAAATAGAAAGAGGAGGGGGTACATCAAACAATTTGGCTGGCAACAAATCAGACGTAGCCCCTAGAGTTCTACTGGAATCAGATAACTTTGCCTCCCCAGAAATGGAAGAAGGAGAGATTATATCAAAAAATTTGGCTGGCAACAAATCAGATGTAGGCCCTAGAGTTCTACAGGCAGTAGCCAAGGACAAAACCGTAGCTCAGGCTGGTGGAGGTTCCATTAGCGGGATTGAAGTTTTATCAAGGCATGAGACCTTTTATAAAAAGTTCAATCTTAAGGGGGTTAAGATGGTCTTCCGTTTCAGTGAGTTCGCAGAGGAAGCTGAGGACCCTGTGAAAGAGCTTGAGAGTTTGTTCGATAGGATGGTAAAAGAGCTGGTCTCCAGTTCAGTACAGGGGAGCAAAATAAGCCTGTCTATCGATCTTCCGGACTCCCCTGGCGTCAAGCCCATTTGGTGTAGTTTAAGATCTGTATCAGACCTGAGTGGTGCAACTATTATTGGGTTAATCTCTAATGTGAACCAGTCAAACACCACTTTTCTCTCAGATGGTGCTATGCAGATAAAGGCTGACATCATAAATTTCCCCTTTATCTGAGGGAGGGTAGATGCCCGAAATTCGTCAGAGAGAGAGCTTCTGGCAAAGAAGTATAGTGTGGAGGATGTTGGAGAAGACGGTGACTTTAATTGTCTCCCTCGAAGTTTATGTTATGCGATTGAGATGAACTCGGGGAGATTCAAGCGTAAAAGTCAAGCTTCGATTATCAAAGTTCTAGATAAACTGGCGAAGAAGCTGTGTAGAGATGCAAAGGTTGTGGTGGGTAAAAAAGGATGTATTTTGCCCGACCTTTATAACTTTCAGAAATTTTTAAAAGAGTATCAAATAGTTGTTTTTGATGATCTGAAGAATCCAGATTCTTTCTTGTTTAGAGCTCCGTACGAAGGTAGTTCTTCAAAGAAATTATACTTTTACTATTCCAAAGTCTTGGAACACTTTTATGTGATAAAGTCCCTTACAGGATTCTTCAACAGACCATATGCATGCACACTTTGTGATAGGGTATTGTATTCGAGACAGCATAAATGTGGTCAAAAATGTCCATACTGTCTTTCATTCCCACCATGCCAGTTTGTGGAGGTAGTTAGGGATTGTAAAGAATGTAATCGTGGGTTCAGGGGTGACAGTTGCTTTGAGAGCCATTTTAAGAATAAAAGTGGGAAAAAGAGCGTGTGTGAAAGCTTCAGGATATGCGACCAGTGCGGCAAGTTCATAGTTCTCGATAGAAGACGAAGTGGTAGTCACACCTGTAATGAATTCTTGTGTCAGATTTGTTGGAAAATTGTACCGTCAGACCATCTCTGTTATATTAAACCTCCGAAGAGAAGAATTGATAAAAAATTTATGATAATATTCTTTGACTGTGAAAGCACTCAGAACACGTCTTACGGCTAAAACTCTAAAGTATTTCTTCACGTTGTAAACTTAATTGTTGCGCAGCAGGTCTGCTATAACTGTTATGAAAATTCTGACATGAAAGAGAAATGCAGTGTTTGTGGGGTGAGGGAACATATTTTCCAATATCATGAAGGTGAGAATGTCGTAGCAAAGTTTTTAGATTACTGTTTCGAAACTCGAACTTCTATTTCCAACATCTATTGTATAGCTCATAATTCGCAGGGTTATGATGGTCATTTTATAATTTCCGAGTTAATGAGTAGAAAGATGAAAATCGAGCCTATAATGAATGGTACTAAGCTAATGAAGCTAACTTGCGGGAGAGTATCTTTCATAGATTCTTTAAATTATCTGGCACTCCCGCTAGCTCATTTTCCTAAGGTCTTTGAAATTAAAGATCATGCAAAGGGCTATTATCCGTTTTACTTCAACACATTGGAAAATATTGATTATGTGGGTGAATACCCAGCGCCTGTATTATACGGCTATACTGCAATGAAAAAGGCGGAAAAGGACAAATTCTTTGAATGGTATAATGCACAAGCTACAGGTATTTTTGATAATCGAAAGGAGATGTTGAGATATTGCATAAGTGATGTCAATATTTTACGTCTGGGATGTATTCGATTCATGAGAGAATTTGCAAATATTACAAATGTAAACCCTTTTATAGAAGCCTTAACTATAGCCTCAGCATGTATGCTTGTTTTTCGGAAAAACTATCTGAAAGATAATACTATAGGTATAATGCCAAAACATGGATACTACAAATTCCAAAATCAGTCCTTAATTGCCGCTAAATGGATTGCTTGGGAGTCCAGCAAAATTCAGGATGAGATCTTTTCGGCTAATAATAAGGGCGAGGTTAAGTTAGAGAGAGGCGGCATGTATGTAGATGGCTTCAATTCAAAGTCAAACACAGTTTATGAATTCTTTGGCTGTTTTTACCATGGTTGCACAACCTGTTATAGAGTGCAGGATGCCTACGCTAAAAATGCTGGAGGTCGCGAAACCTTAGCTCAAAGAAATGAGGCTACACTTAGGAGAATAGAGATGATTAGGCGCAACGGGTATAATTTAAAATATATCTGGGAATGTAAGTTCACCACTTTTTTAGAGTCAAATCCTGAAGTTAAAATGCGGTTGGAGAAACTCACTAAGCATATCGTAAAGCCACTAAACCCTCGAGATGCCATTTTTGGTGGCCGTACTGAGGTGTTTAGATTATACCATGAGGGTAGGGGAAATGAGATAATTAGATACCTGGACTTTACAAGTCTCTACCCTTTCATTAATAAATATGCCCCGTACCCCACAGGACATCCTGAAATATACAGAAACGAGAGGATACCTGCAAAGACAGAGATACTTTCGATGCATGGTTTTATCACCTGCACCATATTGCCACCAAATGATTTATTCCTACCGGTATTACCTTTCAAGAAGAATCTTAAACTGTATTTTGCACTATGTAGAACTTGTGCATCTGAAAGTAGAGTTTCAAGCTGTCAACATAATGATGACGAGCGGGTAATTACTGGTACATGGGTTATACCTGAGGTAGCCTTAGCTGTAAAGAAAGGTTATGAAATTAAAGTCGTGCATGAGGTCTGGAAGTATAATCATACAGTATACGATCCCATTACGAAAACAGGTGGCTTATTCACCGAGTACGTGAACACCTTCCTGAAGATTAAGCAGGAAGCTAGTGGATGGGGTAGTGAATGTACGACAGAGGCTGAAAAAGATAATTTTGTAAAGTCATATCATTTTAAGGAGGACGTTATCTTAGACAAAAAGGAAATCCAGACGAATCCGGGTAGGCGTAACACCGCGAAAATATGTCTGAATTCCTTTTGGGGTAAATTTGCTCAGAGGGAGAACCGTACTAACACCAAGGTGGTAAACGATTTCAAGAACTTTTGCGATTTTATACATACACCGGGTATAGAAATCTGCTCGCTACTGCCAGTGTCTGAAGATACTTTGTGGATTACATGGAAGAATATAGAAGAGAATTTAAATATGTTACCACATGTGAACACACCAATAGCAGCCTACACGACTGCATTTGCCAGACTTAAACTCTACGAAGCATTAGAAAAGGTTGGCGATAGGATACTTTATTGTGACACCGATAGTTTAATTTTTGTAGATGATAAGACTTCCCCTATACCCTTAACAATTTCAAACTTTCTAGGTGATTTAACTAACGAGATTGAAAGCTTTGGTCCTGACGCCATTATTTCAGAATATGTAAGTACGGGGCCTAAAACTTACAGTTTAAAAATCGAGACAGGGGATCAAGTAGAATATGTCACAAAGTGTAAGGGAATAACACTTAATTTTGAGAATTCCAAAAAGGTGAACTTTGATAGCCTTAAAGCCATGGTGACGGGAGGTATTGAGGGTGATTCTGTTTGTGTTACAAATGATCGTAAGATTAAGCGTAAGCGTCCCGGGGTTGTTATTAGTGCTGCGGAAAAGAAACACCTGCAATTCACTTTTGATAAAAGGGTTGTCGTTGAAGATCATCTTTCATTTCCTTATGGTTTCAAAAGAATTAAGTTAGGAGATTAAAGTAGTAAACATTTTAGTATTAAGAAGACATTATAGTATACTTAATATCTTAATCTATCTTAATTTGATATATGTTGCAATATAACTGTAAGTAAAAACTATTTTTTCAAAACTATATAAATGTGTTTAAAAAGAAAAAAGTCTCTCACTTAATGGTTCCACGTCTTAGCGAAAACATGAGTAAAGTTATAATTGATGTGCAGTTCGTTACAGGAAATTATGGCCAGTATTTTGCTAAAGAGCTTGCTATACTACCTTTCGGGTCAATATATCCAACGCTTTATTTCCTCCAACCTCCCTATCCCTATCAGGAGTTGAACATAAAAGCTGATCGCCAGCATAAGTTTGACCGCGAGAAAATCAACGGCTTGAATTGGCAAGATGGTGAAATCAGCTACAACAGTCTACCTGATATTCTGGATGAATTTGCGAGCTGCAGTATATATGTAAAAGGACTTGCGAAAGAGAACCTCATCAGAAGATATTTACCAGAAGCCGAAATTACACAACTTGAAATGCCTAAATTAGCTGATCTTCAGAACTTCCAGACATTCTGTAAAAACCACAATCAAATGTCACCTAGTCGCTGTGCTGTACAAAACTGTGTAAACATTTATTTATATATGCTAATGAATAAAGTCTATTTATAAAAGAAAACAAATACTTGAGTATAATATTTTTTTATTAGCAAATCGTTATATTAAAAATAATTCTTGCGCTACAAAACCACGGTATCTCGTAAAAAAGTCGAGAATAGTTAATATGCACATATGAAGTGCGTGATGGTATAAAAAAGTCTTCACTTGATAATTGTAATACATCTTTTTCCTTACATTTAGTCGCGTACTGGTTGAAATAATCCCCAACACTTTCAGAAGCGTTGTTGTTGTAAAACATGACGATATTGAAGAAATCCATCTTTTCGAACAAATTTAAAAGGTTCTGCGCTGATAGTCGGATACTGCCTTCATCAACCGGTATCACGAATTCCTTTTTTACCCCCGATTGAACCGCTTGAGTAGCTTCGTTATTTTCATGTTTCAACATGATCAGATGATTGTATAGCGATGCCCATCCGGAGTAGTTCGTTGACACCGAGAAGCGTCCGGGGTAGCTGAAGATTATTTTCGCCTCAAAGGTGAATGGGTCAAATCCTAATACAATCTTCCGGTTCAGGCAGCCGTCCAGATAGTAGGTGTAGTTCAGTAGAGCGCCTTCACCAGGAACCTCGGATCTCTTCTGCTTGCATGGTTTCTTAACAGCTGATTCATCCACAGAGACTACTTTTTTTCTTTTGTTGGCGACACGTCTCTTCTTGTCACTCTCCACTTTTGTAATAGGCGAATCCATATTATCAGATAGATTTTAAAAAAGAAACTGAAAGTTGAGTGGCTTAAGCTGATGCTTTTATACTTGCTGCCTCCGATTTGCAATACTGGTTACGAGAAAAGCCGCCATTCTGGTTAGCACCCGATGAAAATATATGATGGTACAAGTTTACCACCTTGGCGTTATTGTCTGTAAAATCTTTTGATGAAAACTGCTTCAGAAAAAACTTTAGATCCTTACCACTGCAGCGCGAATATATGTATACACAGCAGTAATTCCCGCAAGTCGAGGAGTATGCACTTTGTAATAGTTTTTTGCTATTTTTAAAAACCTTGGAGTTGGTATGCAGAAATCTTTTAAAATATTTATTGTTGGGGTATCTGCCAAAAGAGTCAAAAAATTCAGCAGGGCCTGTCCTCGGAAAATAAAAAGCTACCCAATGCGTACCTTTTTTGTCTGCGGGGTCAGTATTTCCGATAACACATGCTGGCCTTCTAATTTTATAAGGTAGACGATCGCAGGGGAACACACCTTTGAATAGTCTTCTTGTGGTTGCGTTTTTCCTTAAGGCATTAACAAGTTCGATCGTGTTCATACTTGCTCTTTTGAGACGATAGCTTCAATGTCAATGATCTTAGTGTGACTGGTGGTGTAACTTTCTAAGTATTCCTTTGTAGCCGCGCTATAGACAAAAACGGTTGCAAATTTCGCTAATGTCATGATAAGATTTTCATCCAGACGCTTAAGTTCCAAATTCCTGAATGCACCCGTCTGATCTGTTGTGCTAGCCGATGATGTGGGATATTTATACGTAATTTCCTTCGAGAATAATTTATTTTGTAATGAGAAACCGGCAAACGAAACCTTTTTAAAGAAGGTTAGATTACCTTCATTAAAATATTCGACATTTACAACACAATAGGCCATCTCTGTTATTCTCCTCCGTCTGCTGGGTAATATGAAGGGCGTGAGATTAAAGGGCTATATTTATACTTTTCAAAAATCAGTATGAATTCCGCGAAGTTTGTCTATTTCAAGACTCCCATCATACTCGGCATAAACTATGCACGTTACACTTTTTGCCAGCGCTTTCTTAAACCTTCCTTCGATCCTCACTGTTCCTTGATTTAATAAGCCGCCACAAGATGACCCGTATGAATTGTCTGCAGTTAAATTGAACGCCATTAGAAAGCATCCGTTATCGAAGAATTTCTTCCAGATTTGGTTACCTTTGTCGAAATAATGAATACCTGTACCCTTAAATAGTGAAAGGTACCCTCGTGTACTTATAGGTTTCTCCTGAGAGTAATCAAACTCTAAAGCCTGGTTTGGAACTTGGGCTCCATTGACGGATAAATTGAATCGTGAGATATTATTGTGTTTAAAGTTGAATGGATTCTTCGTTTGTTTACCGCTGTAGGCGTCATTATCTATCATGCCGAAAATTAACAAGTTCGGTAGCTGTCCGATTATAACATTATCTAAAGATAGTGTTGAACTGTTAGCTGGTAGCGTATAACACTTCACCTCGACGCGCTTGTACGGATATATCACGTTTGAACGTTGAAGAATAGTTTCATATGCCGTTAAAATATTGGGATTTACAGTTACATGGTTCATATACATTGTGGCATCAAAAATTTTAATTTGCGGCGAGTTCCCGTCATCTTTTGAGTATAGGTAAAATTCGGGTTTTTCCAGAGAAAGTGAAAGTCTGAAATCCACCCCATTCAAAAGTAACTTATCTTGATTGAGTAAATCGCCGTGAATCTTTCCCATAAACTCAACCACATTACTTTTCGAGAGCAAATCAGATTGTTTGAGATATCCTTCATTAAATACACTAGGATGATCGCTTTTGCTTCCATCTTCAATCATTTCCATACCATCTTGATCGAGATACCATCCTACAGATTCTAAATGCGTTGTTGAAGCATCTCTACCGTAATTCAATAAGTTTTCAATGTAAGCTCTGTAATGGTAATTGTTGTCAGTTTGCGTAATAGGTCTGCCATTTAATTGTATTGTGCATTGTCTAAAAAGTGAATGCATTAGGTTGTTAACTACGCCAATTGGGTCACTTGTCTCTTCATGTTCAACCTTTGGATCCTTTGGATCCTTAACTTTTGTTTTTTCTTTGCCAGTGTAAAATTCTTCTTTCCCACCTTTTGACTTAATTAGCTGAACTTTTAAGCGAAGGTAGATACTGGATAAATCACGGTACGTATCCCCATGTCCTAGCGAGACGAATTCCAGAACTGAAGAGTTATCAAGAGATGCTATCGGCTTGTATGAAACTTCTTCGGTTTTTAAAATATTAGCTTGTATCGGTGGCGCCTTGAATAAATCTAATCCAGATTTCATACATTCTCTGTACGAGGGCATTCTCCTTACTTATCGAATATATCCAACAAGCGCTTACGTTTTTTATTGTTTACTTTTTTATTTTTACTGGTTGCCGGTCTTTTCTTAATAGATTTTCTCTTGGACTTGGTAGGTTTTCTACGTTTAAGAGCTGTATTTAACTGTGCTGCCGAAAACGGATTAGCCCTTTTTATAGCCATACGCCTTTTCACACCTTCTCCCCCCATACTGTCAAAGAGTTTTTTCACGCCCTTTTGCATCAGATCTTGAGTAGCTGCTTGTCCTTGTTCTTTTAAAATGTTCTTGAGAGGCTTACTTCCCACTTCTGATAATATTGTTTTTCCGGTCTGTTTAATCTACCCAGTAAATACTCAATTTACCTTAAAGGTAGAAATTGTTTACGGGCTAGACAAAACATAAACGCGACCGGACATGCTTGGCGTTATGTTACGCGCATTTAACTTAATTTAACTTTTCTGTAGCATAAGCACCTTCCGTGCGAATAAATTCCTATAACTTGAACAATTTTCGTGTGAATAATTTTATGTAGAATAAGCATTTTTTGGGTATATATTTTAAGAAACATTGAAAATAAAGTTAGTCAATTATCATCATCAAGACTGTTATTATTATCACGCAAGTGAACATTGGTCCGTCGAGTCAAAGTAAGAAAGAAATCAACGATATAAGATATCAACTATGGAGGCCTTGAACGAGCTCACAGATCTCCAGCAGACGATATACGAAGATATCAAGAGGATTTACACCAACTTCAAGAAGGATCCCGAGATCAGGAAGACACGCAGCTACACCGAGGAAAGGTTGGAGAAGTTAAGAGGACTTTGGAGCACCTTTTCAATCAGGCACGAGGTGATTACAGGTTATAAGGAAACCTATCCGAATCACCCATACTTCGAAAAACAATTCTTCGAGAAATCGAAAGAATTTGATGCGGTGGTAAAATCAACATTCGAATCACTATATGCTTCGGATGGTGAGAAACCGACAGAAGACGACATAACACCGAGTAAGAGGGGCAGCGCCACTACCAGCAACAAAGACAGCGACACCAGCACCAAGAATGGAACTGAGGACGTAGATGATCAACAACTCTACCGGTACAAAAGGCAGTCGTTAAAAATGAACACACTGAGTTCAAAAATAGAAGCAGCTAGAATGGATCTTGCAGAGACGCATTCAGAGATATACTTCAACCAAAAGTTGGAATGTATTTCAAGATACTGGGAAGAAGTTCTCAAGACCCACGGCGACATCATCATGTACAGCAGAAGTGCAAATGAGAACGAATATTTGTCAAATGACGAATTTTATAAATTGGAAGAGCGGTATGAGGAGATCACGGTACTCATCAGAGAAAGATGTCAAGGTATGCACCCCGCTGGCCAGACAACAGCAACGCACAGTCGCGGCCAAAATTTGAAACTAACGGCTCTTAGTATCCCTCACTTCAGCGGATGCTTTAAGACTTGGAAGACGTTTCACGATATATTCGTAAGTGCGATACACAACGATGAAGGACTTAGTTCTGCAAGGAAGATGCAGTACCTCAAGTCTTACGTTGTTGGAGAAGCAAGCAGCACCATACGCCATCTTCAAATAAGTGATGAAAATTATTTGACGGCATGGGAAATACTGCTCCAAAGATATGACAATGAACGTATCATTGTATCAGCACAACTAGAAGCACTGTTTTTATTACCAAACACAACTCATGAATCTGCGTCGGCCATAAGAAGTATTCATGACACAACCATAGAGTGTTTGCATGCAGTCGATAACTTAGGCATCGAAACGAAAAGCTGGGATCTGATTATTATACACCTAATGATGCAAGGTTGTTGGATAAGGAAACACGAAAACTTTATGAACAAGCATTGAGTTCGCCGCGGAAGGTTCAGAAGCTAACGGACTTTCTATCGTTTCTGAATTTAAGGCACAATGCACTAGCAGCAACCGAAGAGCCGAAAGGCAAAAAAGTAAGCAAAGAGTGTTGTGTTTAAGGCCTTGGAAGAATTATTTTGTCTTGAAAAAGTCAAAATAATTGAAAGGAGAATGAAGGTTCGGGACAGAAGGGCCAATTCCACCTAAGTCCGAATTGGTGGCTGAGTTCAGCTGGTGCGACGCTCTTGCTGGCGGCCGGGACTAGCTACGGCAGTGTGGGGGGGGGGGGGTACTTGCTCAAACTCAGGCCATTAAACCCTAGGCCTGTACAACAAAAATTGTAAGCGCCGACTTATCCAAGGGTAGGTAAAAATTGGGATTATCTTCCCAATTGGTCGTGAAAGACCAAGAAGCGGTTGGATGGCGCGGCTCCGCGATTTGTCAGGGCGCTCTGGTGTTAATAGCGCCCTGCTCTGCCCACCCTTCCTCAGCCACGACTGTCCTGAAAACATTTTTCGCATCGTGGCCCCTTTTTGAGGTTCGGGGCTAAGGAGCTTATCCGCTCGGGTTCATTTCAATTGGCTCTACTAGCCTTCAATCACCATTCTATCAAAAGAATTATGCAAACAACGAATGAGAAAAAAAAAAAAAATCTGAAACAAACATCACCAAAACCCAATATGTGCAAATAAAAGAAATGAATATAAAAATATAATAGCAAAAGGACTCACCCCATTTAGCGATAAATTGCTCTTTCGAGTTTCATTAGCTTTTCTTGTATACTTTATGTTTATTTTAAAAGTTATTATTAAATTTTTTTTTTTTTTTTTTATTATTTTTTTTTTTTTCTTTTTTTAATTCCGTCCCGTTCTTGTCAGTCTGTCTTATTTATTTAATTTAATTTATTTTTACTTTAAATTTATTTGTTTTTGTTAAATTCATGTTTGCTTTTTTTATGTTTTTTTTTTTTCTTTTCAATTTATTTATTTAATCTAATTTATTTTTACTTCAAATTTATTTGTTTTTGTTAAATTCATGTTTGCTTTTTTTATGTTTTTTTTTTCTTTCAATTTATTTATTTAATACGAGATATTCCGGTTTCGCGAATGCGATTTCAAATTTGCACACTACAGGGTACAACCGAAGCTGCACTTGCTTCTTTGCTGCGGCGACTCAACACAACTCCGATAATGATGAGATTTCGCTGGCCACGCGGCAACTGATTCCAGTACCGTCGACAACTTTTCCGTGTCCCGGACGACGACGACGATTGAATGCTATCGGCAATTTTTGAGTTATCAATTCGTTGAAATTTCACACAATATTCGACGAGCTAGGCGCGATGAAGCGAAACGCAACAAGGGCGGCGATTTCAACACGTTTTATTTTAATTAAAGCGGAATAAAAGTCCACATAACTAAAAGGATGAATTTATATGCGAGTGTACTGAAACGCGTTATAAAAATTTTGATTATTTTGCAGCCAAATGCCTACTGAAAATCCGACGGATAAATCCACCAACAAATCCCAGTCTCGCACGTATTTTCACATAAAAATCAAAACGTGGGAAAGTGTCGAACAGGAACTTTTACTGCGAGAAAACTCTAGTCGGGGGGAATAAGCGCGCGAATTCAACTCGGAACGAAGCCGAAAGCTAGCTCAATCACATTGCAGCGCGTCAAGCACTTTCCTAAGAAAACGCATAAGAAACTCTTCGACAACCAACTTTTGTTATGGACTTCCCTTTTCGGAGGGAAATTTTATTAAAATTTTTCTTATCGATGCCCCGGTTTTCCGTTGGCCGCAAATATTTAAATCTTTTAGCGATTTTTCTTCAAAATACCGCAACTTTTTACCGCACACTACTTCTACAACAATCGAAATAAAAACGTTGCAAACAATTCGGTTTTCTTCGCAAACCAATCTCGACGAACATCAAATTGACAGCAATTTTACCTGGAATGTTTTTTTGTGTACACTACACGCAAAATGGCAGACCGAAATTTTTGCCCGAAAACCACGCAATCTTCTTGCTTTTTGTTGGATATTGCTGCGCAGTCCTCAAACGAAAAAAACACAGCACACAGCCTAAATGGCAAAACTGGATTGGGGCAAATTCCGCAAAAAAACAATTTACGCCAATTGGCAACTAATCGTATCGACGCGCGCTTCCAAAAAAACTCGTCCCGTACTCGAGCCGGCATCTATCTCCTAGCGGTGCTTTTCCCGTCGCCAAGCCGGTTTCGTTTTGTTCGTTACAGTGCTTACAAGTGCGCTCGGTACTTTATTAAGTATCGAAAGCACTTGCAAGCACCGGAAACGAAATTCCGGCGGCACTCAACAAGAGGAAAAGGGCACAGTGAAGTCCTTTTCAACATCGACGAGCTTGAAATGCATCTTATGCAACTCGGAGCATAGTCTTCACAAATGCCAGAAATTCATCCAGATGCCGATTCAAGGTCGACGACAGCTGGTCTAGAAGGACCAATTATGCTATAATTGTCTACGGAGCGGTCACATGGCACACAAATGTTCAAGCAAAATGCTGTGCAGAACGTGCAACAAAAAACACCATTCGCTCTTGCACGAGGTAGAACAAGAGACATCAACTAAAAAGTACAGTCCGGAGGGGGCACAAACGCAGCCATTGATAGCACATAGTCGTCTTGGCACCAAACTAGATAGCGTCCTACTAGCGACGGTATTAATTGATGTTGAAGCTGCTGATGGATCATTCATAACACTGAGAGCACTATTAGATCAAGGATCGCAGTGCACCTTTATAACGGAGAAGACAGTACAACTATTGAAGTTACAAAAGATCAGGACTGAAGTAACCATCAATGGAATCGGCATTACGAGCGAGACATGTAGAGGTTTCACGAATGTTACCTTCAGGCCCATATTCGAGTCAAGGGTAGAATTCAAGACAAAGGCATTAATTCTTCCGAAACTGACAAAGCAACTTCCGATGCAACGATAGGATATCACCGAATAGGAACATTTAAACGCAATCACTCTAGCAGATCCCAAATGTCATGTCCCAGGAAAGATTGACTTGATTCTTGGAGCAGACGTCTATTCGGACATTATTCAAGAAGGCGTCATCAAGGGACAACCAGGATGCCCAGTCGCCCAGCAGACGCAATTAGGATGGGTGATCTCTGGCAGAATTAATAAAACCGAGTGTGAAGTAGGCGTACTAACTTCTTTAATATCACAAGTGGACATACAAAAATCATTGACAAGATTTTGGGAAGTTGAGGAAATTCAAGGCGAAATCGAACAACAAAATGGAGATGATTATTGTGAAACACTCTTCAAACAAACGCATCAACGAAAAGAAGACGGGCGATATATCGTACGATTGCCATTCAAATCCAACAGTAAGGAGCTTGGATTCTCGAGAGGAGCAGCCATGGCTCGATTCCTGCAAATTGAAAACAAATTCAAAAGCGACAAGAATTTTGAGAAGGAGTATAAGACCTTCATGAGTGAGTACCTGGATCTGAAACATATGATCCCGGTAACCACAAAGTCACCGAATGGCTACTACATGCCTCATCATGCGGTCTACAAGGACGATAACAACTCAAGAACGATTCGAGTGGTTTTTGATGCCTCTGCAAAAACGACTACAGGACTAAGCTTAAACGAGAAAATGCATGGCGGCCCAAAACTCCAAGAAGATTTGCTGTCAATTCTACTGAGGTGGCGTAAGCACAAGTATGCCTTCGCTGCCGATATTGAAAAGATGTACCGGCAGATTCAAATCCACGAAGATGACCAAGAATTTCAACGCATTCTGTGGAGATGGAACGTTCAGGACCCAATCAAGGAATACAAACCACAGTCACGTATGGGACAACAGCAGCGCCGTACCTAGCAGTTAGAACGATTCAACAGCTTGCTCTAGACGAAAGAGAAGCTTATCCCCTAGCATCAAACGTCATACTAAACGACTTCTATGTGGACGATATGCTATCGGGAACTGACGACCTTGAAGACGCCATAAAAACTCAGCAGCAATTACTGAAGGCATTCAAATGCGCAGGCTTCAACTTGCGCAAATGGTCCGCAAATCATCCTCAATTAGTGAAGACGGTTCAATGTGATCCCGCACAAGGTCAATCGATTGAACTGAAAGCAGACAAATGTGTAAAGACACTTGGCATCTACTGGGATCCGTATGCTGATGAATTTCGGTTGAAAATCATGCTACCACAAGATCAACCGAAACTGACGAAGAGAGTGTTCTTATCAGAAGCATCCAAAATCTACGATCCCTTAGGATGGGTGTCACCAGTAACCATTACGATTAAAAACATGTTCCAAGAGCTTTGGCTTAAGGAATTGACATGGGACGCAAAACTCCCAGTGGAAATTCAATTAGAATGGAAGAAGCTAAAGGAAGAACTACAAAAACTAGAAGGAGTACGAATACCACGGTGGCTGCACACATCAAAGTTAACTAAAAGCGAATTACATGGGTTTTGCGACGCATCCATGAAGGGATACTCTGCCGTAGTATACATTAAAACGATATCAGAGATTGGTGAATTGACAGTGTCACTCGTTGCTGCAAAGACGAGGGTAACGCCAATCCGGCAACAACAGATAACCTTACCCCGTCTGGAACTATGTGGGGCATTACTTCTATCGAGACTCATTGATACTATAAGACGATCTTTACGAGAGAGTTACATGAATACCTTCGCTTATACAGATTCAATGATAACACTAGCATGGATCCAAGGTGATGCGTCAAAATGGAAAGCATTTGTATCAAATCGAGTTACGGAAATACAAACGAAAATTTCAAGGGAAAAGTGGTATCATGTAAAATCAAATGAAAATCCAGCCGATTGTGCCTCCCGAGGGGTGACTCCATCCCAGTTGCTCAATCACTCTCTTTGGTGGAAAGGACCACCTTGGCTCCATCATACGGGAATCCGGAGAGCTCCAACATTAATATCCACAACGGACCTCGAATGAAGCGGCATAGTCTCCTTACCAGCAGTAGATTCCGGATTATACTTTCAACAAGAGTTGCTACTTAGATTCTCTACACTAAGAAAGTTGACCCGGGTATTACAGCAAGAGAAACCCCTTTCGCGGGAAAGTACACTTCTCTCCTTAAACCCTTTTATCGATGAAGACAGAATCGTTCGGGTCGGTGGAAGACTAGAAAATTCCTCCCTGAGATTTGAGGAAAAACACTCAATTATCCTACCACACAACAACCCACTGGCAGGCCTGATCGTAGATGCAGCTCACAAAACAACACTGCACGGAGGAGTATTGTTGACTTTAGCACACATAAGGCGAGAATACTGGATAATAAAAGCAAAAACGTTAGTTTCACGCCACATCCACAATTGTGTGAAATGTTATCGCTATACAGCAAAACCTGGAGAACAACTAATGGGAAACTTACCTGCTGTTAGGATTCAACCCAGCCGAGCCTTTTTGAATTCTGGAGTAGATTATGCCGGGCCAGTAAACATAAAAGCATGGAAAGGCAGGTGCAGTAAAACATTTAAGGGTTATATCGCCGTATTCGTTTGTATGGCAAGCAAGGCGATACACTTAGAACTGGTGTCTGATCTGACTGCTAAGGCCTTCATTGCGTCTTATAAACGATTTACATCCAGAAGAGGACTATGCAGAAACCTATACAGCGATTGCGGCACCAACTTTATAGCAGCAAACAAACTGCTCTTAACAGAGGTCAAGTTGAGTCAAAAGGAATGGGACAAAGAATTGGGCGACGAACTAGCGAGTCAGGGCACTCAGTGGCATTTCATCCCTCCAGGGTCACCACATTTCGGAGGACTATGGGAGGCTGGCGTTAAGTCCGTTAAATTCCACTTGAAGCGAGTAACATCTGATGCACTACTTACGTTTGAGGAATTGACGACATTGCTTAGCCAAATAGAAGCATGTTTAAATTCACGACCACTGTGCCCATTACAATCCAATACTGACGAATTGGGAATCCTGACACCGGGACACTTTTTAATTGGAGAAGCGATATTAGCACCGCCGGAATCGTCACTTCTCAACCAAAACATAGCACACCTCGATAGATGGCACTACCTCCAAAGATTAAAACAGGACTTCTGGAGTAAATGGAATCAGCAATATCTGTCTCAGTTACAACAACGACCCAAATGGAAGAACCCAATAAAAAATGTCAACGTGAATGATATAGTCTTAATAAAAGACGAACAGCTGCCACCCCTGAAGTGGGCGTTGGGGAAAATAATCGAAACACATCCGGGTAAGGATGGCCTGATCCGTGTAGTCCCATTGAAGACAAGGAATACAACATTGAAGCGACCAATAAGTAAAATTTGCCCTCTTCCCGTTAACAAGGATTTGGAGAAATTGAAGTAGGAACTTCAGAAGGCACCAATAAGTGACAGTGGCCTTACAAAGATCCCGAACAAAAGGAGCAAACGAAAAATCAGAGCATCATCAACAGAGAAAGACGACTCCGCGAAGAAGGAAAAGAAAGGGAAAATGAGAATCAGACCAGCAACCTACATATCGATGGTCATGTTCGCAACTCTCTTCATCCCACTAATACTCTGCGAGGAAATCGTTAAAACAACTCCATTGTCAGATCACCCCGGCATATACTTTGAAGAAATCGATCAAGTTAGGATGAGCAACAGCGAATGGGACATCATTAGCTATTTCGACTTGGAAAACTATTGGAAAAGTAATGAGAACATAGTTAAAATCATCGACAATCTTCACAACATATGCGAGCTTGCAGTGAAGAGGAGACTTGAGACAACGTGCAGAACCACAGTACAACAGTTCAAAAACAGACTTGCAACAATAGATCAAAACAACAAACTACTAAATAGTGACAGTAGAAGAGTTCGAAGATCTCCGTTTGACATAGTTAGGACGATCTCTGTTTGGAATACTGGACGCAGAATTTGCGCGGCAATATGAAAAAGATATTTAAACAGTAAAAACGAATGAAAATCATCTGATCGAACTATTGAAGAACCAAACATCAATAGCGGATTCAACTATAAACGTAATAAAAAAAACTCAAGAGGAAATCAATGGCCAGTTCGCAGCAGTCAGCGATCAGCTGTCCAGTCTCTCCGCCATTTCCCTGAATTTAACCGAAATGCAGAATTTCCTGAACTCATTTTTGTCGATATCCTTCCAAGCACTGCTTATCATGACAGAGTTTCAAGAAACACAGGAGGCGATCATTGAATCGATTATGGATGTCCAGCACGCTCGGTTCAATTCTCTCATCATAGCTCCGGCACAACTAAGATCGCTATTAAGAAAAATTAGAGAAAGAATACCCCACAACTTAGGTATACCAGAAGAAGGAAGCACCGACTCCACCATGCACCTATACAGATTGATGGAAGTAACGACGAGGACAGTAGAATCGGCAGTTATCTTTAAAATAAGAGTCCCACTGATAGCAACAGAAAACTTTCAGCTGTTCAGAATGGTTCCTCTGCCCACAAGGCACAAGGGATCTTTCATCTATATCCAACCATCAAGAGAGTACATAATCGTTAACTTGCACAGGGATCATTATTACCCTATTACGAAGATAGAGTTAAATGCTTGCAAGGCTCTACCGGGAAGGTATCAAATCTGTAGGCAGCACCATCCCATCTATACCAGATACTCGAACATAAGTAGCTGCGAAATAAATATGCACACTCACCAGGATAAAGTATCACCAGACTGCGATGTCCGTACGAGAAGCCCCGGGAAATACTGGATACAGCTACATGAGGAAAACACTTGGCTATACTCATTTGATAAGGAGGAAACGTTGGACATCGTATGCGGCGAAAGAGTATATAGCCAAACAATCAAGAAAGAAGGCATTTTAAGGTTGCAGTCAGGATGCAGTATAAAACAAGAGGCAACCATCATCACGGCATATCGAACGCACGTCAACCGAATCCACAATACATTTTCGCCCGCGCTTAACTTAAGCACTCAAATCTTCAAGGCATCAGACCGTAACATCTCATCGGTTCGCATCAATTTTGAACCATCAACAAGGCGAGACCTCGAGGACATTAAGGAAGCGATCAACAATCACAAAAAATCCCTCAGTCTTCCTTCGGCCACAATATCTCAACATGATGTTCACCAATACGTCATCAGTTATTCAACGACGATCATCATAATTGCCATCGTCGCATATCTCATTTACAACAAGACCTGCGCAACTAAGGCTACGAAGATACAGAGCAGCAAAAACAATAAATTCGAAGCAGAATTGAATTTGGGGCCCGAGAATGTTTAATCTACCCAGTAAATACTCAATTTACCTTGAAGGTAGAAATTTTTTACGGGTTAGACAAAACATAAACGCGACCGGACATGCTTGGCGTTATGTTACGCATTTAACTTAATTTAACTTTTCTGTAGCATAAGCACCTTCCGTGCGAATAAATTCCTATAACTTGAACAATTTTCGTGTGAATAATTTTATGTAGAATAAGCATTTTTTGGGTATATATTTTAAGAAACATTGAAAATAAAGTTAGTCAATTATCATCATCAAGACTGTTATTATTATCACGCAAGTGAACACGGTCTTTACAGCTTGCTCCTTTATAGTTTTTACACCTGAGGAGACCAAAGGTCGTAAATAACGTAGTAATCCGCTGAAGAAGCTACCAATACCCCTTCCGCGCTGGTAAATCAGTGGGGATCGATAAACATCGCCTATATCCGACAAACCAGCACCGCTTTGAATTAAATAATATCTTGTCTAATGTGAATTCATACCGATTTGAATGTGCACTATGAAGATCTTTTAAATCTTTTAAAATATTTATTGTTGGGGTATCTGCCAAAAGAGTCAAAAAATTCAGCAGGGCCTGTCCTCGGAAAATAAAAAGCTACCCAATGCGTACCTTTTTTGTCTGCGGGGTCAGTATTTGCGATAACACATGCTGGCCTTCTAATTTTATAAGGTAGACGATCGCAGGGGAACACACCTTTGAATAGTCTTCTTGTGAAAATACAAGGTTTTCCGGTATATACTGTTAAATTTATTTTGTGTGACGTTTCGGACTCGACTGAAATCGCGAAATAAATTTAACAGTATATACCGGAAAACCTTGTATTTTCAATTCAAAATGTACTGTGAAAACATTCATCAAAAATTAGTCTTCTTGTGGTTGCGTTTTTCCTTAAGGCATTAACAAGTTCGATCGTGTTCATACTTGCTCTTTTGAGACGATAGCTTCAATGTCAATGATCTTAGTGTGACTGGTGGTGTAACTTTCTAAGTATTCCTTTGTAGCCGCGCTATAGACAAAAACGGTTGCAAATTTCGCTAATGTCATGATAAGATTTTCATCCAGACGCTTAAGTTCCAAATTCCCGAATGCACCCGTCTGATCTGTTGTGCTAGCCGATGATATGGGATATTTATACGTAATTTCCTTCGAGAATAATTTATTTTGTAATGAGAAACCGGCAAACGTAACCTTTTTAAAGAAGGTTAGATTACCTTCATTAAAATATTCGACATTTACAACACAATAGGCCATCTCTGTTATTCTCCTCCGTCTGCTGGGTAATATGAAGAGCGTGAGATTAAAGGGCTATATTTATACTTTTCAAAAATCAGTATGAATTCCGCGAAGTTTGTCTATTTCAAGACTCCCATCATACTCGGCATAAACTATGCACGTTACACTTTTTGCCAGCGCTTTCTTAAACCTTCCTTCGATCCTCACTGTTCCTTGATTTAATAAGCCGCCACAAGATGACCCGTATGAATTGTCTGCAGTTAAATCGAACGCCATTAGAAAGCATCCGTTATCGAAGAATTTCTTCGAGATTTGGTTACCTTTGTCGAAATAATGAATACCTGTACCCTTAAATAGTGAAAGGTACCCTCGTGTACTTATAGGTTTCTCCTGAGAGTAATCAAACTCTAAAGCCTGGTTTGGAACTTGGGCTCCATTGACGGATAAATTGAATCGTGAGATATTATTGTGTTTAAAGTTGAATGGATTCTTCGTCTGTTTACCGCTGTAGGCGTCATTATCTATCATGCCGAAAATTAACAAGTTCGGTAGCTGTCCGATTATAACATTATCTGAAGATAGTGTTGAACTGTTAGCTGGTAGCGTATAACTCTTCACCTCAACGCGCTTGTACGGATATATCACGTTTGAACGTTGAAGAATAGTTTCATGTGCCGTTAAAATATTGGGATTTACAGTTACATGGTTCATATACATTGTGGCATCAAAAATTTTAATTTGCGGCGAGTTCCCGTCATCTTTTGAGTATGGGTAAAATTCGGGTTTTTCCAGAGAAAGTGAAAGTCTGAAATCCACCCCATTCAAAAGTAACTTATCTTGATTGAGTAAATCGCCGTGAATCTTTCCCATAAACTCAACCACATTACTTTTCGAGAGCAAATCAGATCGTTTCAGATATCCTTCATTAAATACACTAGGATGATCGCTTTTGCTTCCATCTTCAATCATTTCCATACCATCTTGATCGAGATACCATCCTACAGATTCTAAATGCGTTGTTGAAGCATCTCTACCGTAATTCAATAAGTTTTCAATGTAAGCTCTGTAATGGTAATTGTTGTCAGTTTGCGCAATAGGTCTGCCATTTAATTGTATTGTGCATTGTCTAAAAAGTGAATGCATTAGGTTGTTAACTACGCCAATTGCGTCACTTGTCTCTTCATGTTCAACCTTTGGATCCTTTGGATCCTAAACTTTTGTTTTTTCTTTGCCAGTGTAAAATTCTTCTTTCCCACCTTTTGACTTAATTAGCTGAACTTTTAAGCAAAGGTAGATACTGGATAAATCACGGTCCGTATCCCCATGTCCTAGCGAGACGAATTCCAGAACTGAAGAGTTATCAAGAGATGCTATCGGCTTGTATGAAACTTCTTCGGTTTTTAAAATATTAGCTTGTATCGGTGGCGCCTTGAATAAATCTAATTCAGATTTCATACATTCTCTGTACGAGGGCATTCTCCTTACTTATCGAATATATCCAACAAGCGCTTACGTTTTTTATTGTTTACTTTTTTATTTTTACTGGTTGCCGGTCTTTTAGGACGATCTCTGTTTGGAATACTGGACGCAGAATTTGCGCGGCAATATGAAAAAGATATTTAAACAGTAAAAACGAATGAAAATCATCTGATCGAACTATTGAAGAACCAAACATCAATAGCGGATTCAACTATAAACGTAATAAAAAAAACTCAAGAGGAAATCAATGGCCAGTTCGCAGCAGTCAGCGATCAGCTGTCCAGTCTCTCCGCCATTTCCCTGAATTTAACCGAAATGCAGAATTTCCTGAACTCATTTTTGTCGATATCCTTCCAAGCACTGCTTATCATGACAGAGTTTCAAGAAACACAGGAGGCGATCATTGAATCGATTATGGATGTCCAGCACGCTCGGTTCAATTCTCTCATCATAGCTCCGGCACAACTAAGATCGCTATTAAGAAAAATTAGAGAAAGAATACCCCACAACTTAGGTATACCAGAAGAAGGAAGCACCGACTCCACCATGCACCTATACAGATTGATGGAAGTAACGACGAGGACAGTAGAATCGGCAGTTATCTTTAAAATAAGAGTCCCACTGATAGCAACAGAAAACTTTCAGCTGTTCAGAATGGTTCCTCTGCCCACAAGGCACAAGGGATCTTTCATCTATATCCAACCATCAAGAGAGTACATAATCGTTAACTTGCACAGGGATCATTATTACCCTATTACGAAGATAGAGTTAAATGCTTGCAAGGCTCTACCGGGAAGGTATCAAATCTGTAGGCAGCACCATCCCATCTATACCAGATACTCGAACATAAGTAGCTGCGAAATAAATATGCTCACTCACCAGGATAAAGTATCACCAGACTGCGATGTCCGTACGAGAAGCCCCGGGAAATACTGGATACAGCTACATGAGGAAAACACTTGGCTATACTCATTTGATAAGGAGGAAACGTTGGACATCGTATGCGGCGAAAGAGTATATAGCCAAACAATCAAGAAAGAAGGCATTTTAAGGTTGCAGTCAGGATGCAGTATAAAACAAGAGGCAACCATCATCACGGCATATCGAACGCACGTCAACCGAATCCACAATACATTTTCGCCCGCGCTTAACTTAAGCACTCAAATCTTCAAGGCATCAGACCGTAACATCTCATCGGTTCGCATCAATTTTGAACCATCAACAAGGCGAGACCTCGAGGACATTAAGGAAGCGATCAACAATCACAAAAAATCCCTCAGTCTTCCTTCGGCCACAATATCTCAACATGATGTTCACCAATACGTCAACAGTTATTCAACGACGATCATCATAATTGCCATCGTCGCATATCTCATTTACAACAAGACCTGCGCAACTAAGGCTACGAAGATACAGAGCAGCAAAAACAATAAATTCGAAGCAGAATTGAATTTGGGGCCCGAGAATGTTTAATCTACCCAGTATATACTCAATTTACCTTAAAGGTAGAAATTGTTTACGGGCTAGACAAAACATAAACGCGACCGGACATGCTTGGCGTTATGTTACGCATTTAACTTAATTTAACTTTTCTGTAGCATAAGCACCTTCCGTGCGAATAAATTCCTATAACTTGAACAATTTTCGTGTGAATAATTTTATGTAGAATAAGCATTTTTTGGGTATATATTTTAAGAAACATTGAAAATAAAGTTAGTCAATTATCATCATCAAGACTGTTATTATTATCACGCAAGTGAACACGGTCTTTACAGCTTGCTCCTTTATAGTTTTTACACCTGAGGAGACCAAAGGTCGTAAATAACGTAGTAATCCGCTGAAGAAGCTACCAATACCCCTTCCGCGCTGGTAAATCAGTGGGGATCGATAAACATCGCCTATATCCGACAAACCAGCACCGCTTTGAATTAAATAATATCTTGTGTAATGTGAATTCATACCGATTTGAATGTGCACTATGAAGATCTTTTAAATCTTTTAAAATATTTATTGTTGGGGTATCTGCCAAAAGAGTCAAAAAATTCAGCAGGGCCTGTCCTCGGAAAATAAAAAGCTACCCAATGCGTACCTTTTTTGTCTGCGGGGTCAGTATTTGCGATAACACATGCTGGCCTTCTAATTTTATAAGGTAGACGATCGCAGGGGAACACACCTTTGAATAGTCTTCTTGTGGTTGCGTTTTTCCTTAAGGCATTAACAAGTTCGATCGTGTTCATACTTGCTCTTTTGAGACGATAGCTTCAATGTCAATGATCTTAGTGTGACTGGTGGTGTAATTTTCTAAGTATTCCTTTGTAGCCGCGCTATAGACAAAAACGGTTGCAAATTTCGCTAATGTCATGATAAGATTTTCATCCAGACGCTTAAGTTCCAAATTCCCGAATGCATCCGTCTGATCTGTTGTGCTAGCCGATGATGTGGGATATTTATACGTAATTTCCTTCGAGAATAATATATTTTGTAATGAGAAACCGGCAAACAAAACCTTTTTAAAGAAGGTTAGATTACCTTCATTAAAATATTCGACATTTACAACACAATAGGCCATCTCTGTTATTCTCCTCCGTCTGCTGGGTAATATGAAGAGCGTGAGATTAAAGGGCTATATTTATACTTTTCAAAAATCAGTATGAATTCCGCGAAGTTTGTCTATTTCAAGACTCCCATCATACTCGGCATAAACTATGCACGTTACACTTTTTGCCAGCGCTTTCTTAAACCTTCCTTCGATCCTCACTGTTCCTTGATTTAATAAGCCGCCACAAGATGACCCGTATGAATTGTCTGCAGTTAAATCGAACGCCATTAGAAAGCATCCGTTATCGAAGAATTTCTTCGAGATTTGGTTACCTTTGTCGAAATAATGAATACCTGTACCCTTAAATAGTGAAAGGTACCCTCGTGTACTTATAGGTTTCTCCTGAGAGTAATCAAACTGGTTTGGAACTTGGGCTCCATTGACGGATAAATTGAATCGTGAGATATTATTGTGTTTAAAGTTGAATGGATTCTTCGTCTGTTTACCGCTGTAGGCGTCATTATCTATCATGCCGAAAATTAACAAGTTCGGTAGCTGTCCGATTATAACATTATCTAAAGATAGTGTTGAACTGTTAGCTGGTAGCGTATAACTCTTCACCTCAACGCGCTTGTACGGATATATCACGTTTGAACGTTGAAGAATAGTTTCATGTGCCGTTAAAATATTGGGATTTACAGTTACATGGTTCATATACATTGTGGCATCAAAAATTTTAATTTGCGGCGAGTTCCCGTCATCTTTTGAGTATGGGTAAAATTCGGGTTTTTCCAGAGAAAGTGAAAGTCTGAAATCCACCCCATTCAAAAGTAACTTATCTTGATTGAGTAAATCGCCGTGAATCTTCCCATAAACTCAACCACATTACTTTTCGAGAGCAAATCAGATCGTTTGAGATATCCTTCATTAAATACACTAGGATGATCGCTTTTGCTTCCATCTTCAATCATTTCCATACCATCTTGATCGAGATACCATCCTACAGATTCTAAATGCGTTGTTGAAGCATCTCTACCGTAATTCAATAAGTTTTCAATGTAAGCTCTGTAATGGTAATTGTTGTCAGTTTGCGCAATAGGTCTGCCATTTAATTGTATTGTGCATTGTCTAAAAAGTGAATGCATTAGGTTGTTAACTACGCCAATTGGGTCACTTGTCTCTTCATGTTCAACCTTTGGATCCATTGGATCCTTAACTTTTGTTTTTTCTTTGCCAGTGTAAAATTCTTCTTTCCCACCTTTTGACTTAATTAGCTGAACTTTTAAGCGAAGGTAGATACTGGATAAATCACGGTACGTATCGCCATGTCCTAGCGAGACGAATTCCAGAACTGAAGAGTTATCAAGAGATGCTATCGGCTTGTATGAAACTTCTTCGGTTTTTAAAATATTAGCTTGTATCGGTGGCGCCTTGAATAAATCTAATTCAGATTTCATACATTCTCTGTACGAGGGCATTCTCCTTACTTATCGAATATATCCAACAAGCGCTTACGTTTTTTATTGTTTACTTTTTTATTTTTACTGGTTGCCGGTCTTTTCTTAATAGATTTTCTCTTGGACTTGGTAGGTTTTCTACGTTTAAGAGCTGTATTTAACTGTGCTGCCGAAAACGGATTAGCCCTTTTTATAGCCATACGCCTTTTCACACCTTCTCCCCCCATACTGTCAAAGAGTTTTTTCACGCCCTTTTGCATCAGATCTTGAGGCTTACTTCCCACTTCTGATAATATTGTTTTTCCGGTCTGTTTAATCTACCCAGTAAATACTCAATTTACCTTAAAGGTAGAAATTGTTTACGGGCTAGACAAAACATAAACGCGACCGGACATGCTTGGCGTTATGTTACGCATTTAACTTAATTTAACTTTTCTGTAGCATAAGCACCTTCCGTGCGAATAAATTCCTATAACTTGAACAATTTTCGTGTGAATAATTTTATGTAGAATAAGCATTTTTTGGGTATATATTTTAAGAAACATTGAAAATAAAGTTAGTCAATTATCATCATCAAGACTGTTATTATTATCACGCAAGTGAACACGGTCTTTACAGCTTGCTCCTTTATAGTTTTTACACCTGAGGAGACCAAAGGTCGTAAATAACGTAGTAATCCGCTGAAGAAGCTACCAATACCCCTTCCGCGCTGGTAAATCAGTGGGGATCGATAAACATCGCCTATATCCGACAAACCAGCACCGCTTTGAATTAAATAATATCTTGTGTAATGTGAATTCATACCGATTTGAATGTGCACTATGAAGATCTTTTAAATCTTTTAAAATATTTATTGTTGGGGTATCTGCCAAAAGAGTCAAAAAATTCAGCAGGGCCTGTCCTCGGAAAATAAAAAGCTACCCAATGCGTACCTTTTTTGTCTGCGGGGTCAGTATTTGCGATAACACATGCTGGCCTTCTAATTTTATAAGGTAGACGATCGCAGGGGAACACACCTTTGAATAGTCTTCTTGTGGTTGCGTTTTTCCTTAAGGCATTAACAAGTTCGATCGTGTTCATACTTGCTCTTTTGAGACGATAGCTTCAATGTCAATGATCTTAGTGTGACTGGTGGTGTAATTTTCTAAGTATTCCTTTGTAGCCGCGCTATAGACAAAAACGGTTGCAAATTTCGCTAATGTCATGATAAGATTTTCATCCAGACGCTTAAGTTCCAAATTCCCGAATGCATCCGTCTGATCTGTTGTGCTAGCCGATGATGTGGGATATTTATACGTAATTTCCTTCGAGAATAATATATTTTGTAATGAGAAACCGGCAAACAAAACCTTTTTAAAGAAGGTTAGATTACCTTCATTAAAATATTCGACATTTACAACACAATAGGCCATCTCTGTTATTCTCCTCCGTCTGCTGGGTAATATGAAGAGCGTGAGATTAAAGGGCTATATTTATACTTTTCAAAAATCAGTATGAATTCCGCGAAGTTTGTCTATTTCAAGACTCCCATCATACTCGGCATAAACTATGCACGTTACACTTTTTGCCAGCGCTTTCTTAAACCTTCCTTCGATCCTCACTGTTCCTTGATTTAATAAGCCGCCACAAGATGACCCGTATGAATTGTCTGCAGTTAAATCGAACGCCATTAGAAAGCATCCGTTATCGAAGAATTTCTTCGAGATTTGGTTACCTTTGTCGAAATAATGAATACCTGTACCCTTAAATAGTGAAAGGTACCCTCGTGTACTTATAGGTTTCTCCTGAGAGTAATCAAACTGGTTTGGAACTTGGGCTCCATTGACGGATAAATTGAATCGTGAGATATTATTGTGTTTAAAGTTGAATGGATTCTTCGTCTGTTTACCGCTGTAGGCGTCATTATCTATCATGCCGAAAATTAAGAAGTTCGGTAGCTGTCCGATTATAACATTATCTAAAGATAGTGTTGAACTGTTAGCTGGTAGCGTATAACTCTTCACCTCAACGCGCTTGTACGGATATATCACGTTTGAACGTTGAAGAATAGTTTCATGTGCCGTTAAAATATTGGGATTTACAGTTACATGGTTCATATACATTGTGGCATCAAAAATTTTAATTTGCGGCGAGTTCCCGTCATCTTTTGAGTATGGGTAAAATTCGGGTTTTTCCAGAGAAAGTGAAAGTCTGAAATCCACCCCATTCAAAAGTAACTTATCTTGATTGAGTAAATCGCCGTGAATCTTCCCATAAACTCAACCACATTACTTTTCGAGAGCAAATCAGATCGTTTGAGATATCCTTCATTAAATACACTAGGATGATCGCTTTTGCTTCCATCTTCAATCATTTCCATACCATCTTGATCGAGATACCATCCTACAGATTCTAAATGCGTTGTTGAAGCATCTCTACCGTAATTCAATAAGTTTTCAATGTAAGCTCTGTAATGGTAATTGTTGTCAGTTTGCGCAATAGGTCTGCCATTTAATTGTATTGTGCATTGTCTAAAAAGTGAATGCATTAGGTTGTTAACTACGCCAATTGGGTCACTTGTCTCTTCATGTTCAACCTTTGGATCCATTGGATCCTTAACTTTTGTTTTTTCTTTGCCAGTGTAAAATTCTTCTTTCCCACCTTTTGACTTAATTAGCTGAACTTTTAAGCGAAGGTAGATACTGGATAAATCACGGTACGTATCGCCATGTCCTAGCGAGACGAATTCCAGAACTGAAGAGTTATCAAGAGATGCTATCGGCTTGTATGAAACTTCTTCGGTTTTTAAAATATTAGCTTGTATCGGTGGCGCCTTGAATAAATCTAATTCAGATTTCATACATTCTCTGTACGAGGGCATTCTCCTTACTTATCGAATATATCCAACAAGCGCTTACGTTTTTTATTGTTTACTTTTTTATTTTTACTGGTTGCCGGTCTTTTCTTAATAGATTTTCTCTTGGACTTGGTAGGTTTTCTACGTTTAAGAGCTGTATTTAACTGTGCTGCCGAAAACGGATTAGCCCTTTTTATAGCCATACGCCTTTTCACACCTTCTCCCCCCATACTGTCAAAGAGTTTTTTCACGCCCTTTTGCATCAGATCTTGAGGCTTACTTCCCACTTCTGATAATATTGTTTTTCCGGTCTGTTTAATCTACCCAGTAAATACTCAATTTACCTTAAAGGTAGAAATTGTTTACGGGCTAGACAAAACATAAACGCGACCGGACATGCTTGGCGTTATGTTACGCATTTAACTTAATTTAACTTTTCTGTAGCATAAGCACCTTCCGTGCGAATAAATTCCTATAACTTGAACAATTTTCGTGTGAATAATTTTATGTAGAATAAGCATTTTTTGGGTATATATTTTAAGAAACATTGAAAATAAAGTTAGTCAATTATCATCATCAAGACTGTTATTATTATCACGCAAGTGAACACGGTCTTTACAGCTTGCTCCTTTATAGTTTTTACACCTGAGGAGACCAAAGGTCGTAAATAACGTAGTAATCCGCTGAAGAAGCTACCAATACCCCTTCCGCGCTGGTAAATCAGTGGGGATCGATAAACATCGCCTATATCCGACAAACCAGCACCGCTTTGAATTAAATAATATCTTGTCTAATGTGAATTCATACCGATTTGAATGTGCACTATGAAGATCCCTTATACGCGTCTGAATATTTATACTTTATTGTCCTTTGAAGTGAAGCATCACATATGTCGGGATATAGCCGGGGATGAAATCGATTAATTCGCCTTGATCATCGGTTATCTTTATGGAGACACTTTCAATGTAGGTCTTTTCCAGAGGGTAGTATTCTACATGCTCAAACCTGAAGATGTTATCACATTCTTTCAACGGAATCATACGCAGATTCCTCACTAATTATTTCCTACTATTTGGGGGCGAATGATATCAGTGTAAACGTGTATTATCCCTACATCCTTGCATTCTACTGTAGCTACAGTTGCTAGTTCTCGAGGAAATCTGCTCTTTATTTCGATAATGGTATCTTCTAATGCGGCTATTCTGTCTAAAGTACCCTTCTTCTTCTCCTCTTCTACCGAGATTTTTTCAAACGACTTCCCTACCTCCTCGGCAAGGACACTAGCATCACGCTCCTTCACAGGCGTTTGAAAGAATATATCGGTAATGAATCCTGATAAGTCTTTCTTCTTCAAATCTATAGGCACACCTGTCGTTAACAGGGTACCATCGGGTAGTTTTTTATAAGGAACTTTTAATATTATACTTTTATCCGTAATTGTGCGCTTGTGCGGTATCTCAAAGGTAGATGCCTCTTTCCCCAGGTCAGTTAGAGTTTGAATAATTTTTTTCTTAATTTGATCTGATTTTCTCCTCCGAGGTAGAACAGCTATAGTTTCGTCATCATACTGTATATTCGCGACAAAAAGCCCGACTAAATCATTAACGTTAATGGGCGTTGGTAGCGGATACTTTATCTTTATTTTAAGTTTCAATTCTTTTATCTCTAACTCTAAAGAGTCAAGCTTCTTCGGAACACTTTCCCCGGCCTTTTCACTTATACTGTACACTGGAGGTATGTAATAGTCTATCATGTGTAATAGTGCTTTATATTTTCGCTTTTCTCTAGGAATCTGTCCAATTATACTATTGAAAAGATGATATATAGACTTATATTCGGAAGCTCCTAAAGTTACAATATCCGCAACTTCACTATCCTGATAAATGTGCAAAGAGAAATCTTCTGGTCTCGGATGTCGCGCATCTTTGCTAGTATCAGGGATATCTCCAATCGTTATATCGCCTACCAAGCTGTCATACAAACCCTCTTTAAAATCTGCAAAGGTATCAGCAGCCCAATAGGGTTCAACTGCGTCGTTAAACGAAGATAAGAAAGTAGAAAAGTTCATATCTTGTTTATTGTAACATAAATTTAATAACTGTTGGTAACTCCATTTAAGATAAATAGGCAAACCATACACTGTTTTTACAAAAGCATTAATCTTTAGTGCATCTGTAGCAGCTCTCTTCACCTTTTTACTAGTACCTTTTGCTTTTTTATCATCTATGAACCGTTTTCCATCTCGCTTTTCAACAGATCTCGATTTACGATTTGCTAATGCAATTTCTGTCATTCCGACAGTCCACCCATCGTCTAACTTACAAGTATTAGGAAGTATATTTGTGAAGGCCGACAAAGTATTTTCATTGTATATGCCCATAGAATTATTACTTAGAAGGCCTATGTAAAATTCGTTTTCTCTTATGCTTACAGGCATTTTTAAAGTCTTTCCCAGAAAATATTTGGTGCACTTCCGATTCGTTCAGTTCTTCTTCTTAAACGCCCAGCTATAGGGTACTGTTCGTCTGTACTTAATGAAGCATTTTCTAGTCGTGAAGGCCTTAATATAAGCTGTCTGGCAGGCGTTCTCTGTTCTGGCTTTTCTGCTCCTTCTTTCTGTTCTAGTTCGTCTATAAGTCGTGCAGCTTCATCAACCTCCATTTCACTCGGTATAGTATACTGCGTTATACCGTCATCAGCTGTTATAACTCTATACTCTTTATCCACGCTCTTGACTTCAGGAGTAGTCTTACGAAACTTTGAAGCCGGTTTTAAACTTTTAGCTATACCGCTTACAGATAATCGTCTTTTGAACCGAGGCGATAATGATCGCCTTGGCGGGGTTGTCTCTTCCGCACTAGAACTATTATACTTTGGTGACGTCATGTCACCTGCCTCAAAAATATCTTCAGCCATATTGTAAAACGGATCGGGATTTTTAATTGGAGAAGTTTGCTTTGACATTTCCTCTTTGAAAGCAAACCTCGTCTGTGTCGCATTATCTCGTAAATTTTTCTGATTTCCTAACTTTACTTCTGGCGTAAACGCGAGAGATTTTTCTTCACGAATTTGTCTTCCTTTACGCTTTGCATTAAGAAACTTTATCAGCGTGTTCTATAATTATACCATTTAGTCTCGTTAGATAGTTTTTTATTTCTCAATATGCCATGTATAGTCTTATCGAAGATGGACAGGCCAACTCCATCTTCTATCTGTCCCCTTAACTGTTCATATACTTCTGGTGAAAGAAGAAACATCTTATTAAGAACGCTCTTTCTATGCATATTTTTCAATCAACGAACCAATAATACTTGAAAGTACACTCCCTATCAGGATTGGTAGAAAGCCTCCTTGCTGTACTAAGATCTTACGCTGTCTAGGTACAGATCGTCTAGCATCAACTAACCTTCGCATGCTCTTTTTATACTTGCATAGACTGTTAAATATTTTACGACATGGCACATGATTCCCCTTCAGCGTGTTTAGTGTAATTTCACAAATAGTCTTGATCACTTCAGGATCTGCCTTTTTCATGATAGCCTTCCTCAAACATGGACTAGCATTTTTGAGAACATATAGCATATGTTTGTTGTTCTTCAAGCGTTTCATTCGTGACACCATTTTTACTGTTTAAATCAGTCCCTGAACAATAACACGTTACAAATCTTTTATTAAAGATATCCGTTCTGAATCTAAATAAATCGTTGGTAGACTGAGTCAGATCTAATAGCAAATACCCGTGAGGTGTCTGAGTAATTTCTTTATATATTCTCACTAGCTCTGCACTATTTTCGGGGTAAATCTGCCTGGCCAAATGAAGGAACTGACTTTTATCGCGGGGATTTTTGAAAACGACCATGTATTTACAGTTAAGCGAGATATCTCGACAAAACTTGCCCTCATGGAAGACATTCTGTGTTACAAGTATTACTGAAAAATTCCTATGGTGCGACCCTTTTGTCAAAAGTTCACAAACCTGCTTTGAAAATGCATTTAGCATCATATCGTCTAGTACGATTAATGTTGGCTCATTAGTTTCGTTTATAAAATCTTCCGGTATAGAATTAAAATACTCAATATTTTGAAATGGTAAGGGCGAAGGAATGGCACGTCGCTCGGCATTACACCACATAATTTTTTTTATCGGAGTGCTAATGAGTGATGTGTTTTCCAGTAACGTTTCAATAAACGTCGTCTTACCGCTTCCTGACGGTCCCGCAATCATCATGGTAAACGGATGCTCAAAAAGCATCATCTTCTATACTGGATTCTATATAAAACATGTGCAAACAAGTCCTCTATTTATAGGCATGGTGAAATGAGCAGAAGACAGGCAGGGCCGGTCCTACCATATGTGCAAATGGCGCATTGAATCCAGGCGCCAAATTAAGGAAGGCGCTAAATTAAGGAAGGCAATAAAATCAGTGCATATTATACATATATTATCTCATCAAATATTTTGCTATAAATTTAAAACATACTTAGAAATTAGTTGAAAAGATTTTTTCAATACATTTGCTACACTTTTTCCGATGCATATTCTAGATTTTGCAGAATCAATTCTTTCATTTTCTAAAAACACTCTTTCAATTCTTGTTCAAGAACCAAAACATTGAATCTTTTTTCTTAAAGATATTCTCACTCTTCGATACCGACTAGTACAGCTTTTCGTTTGTGCGATCATCTGCTATTCCAATTTTGCATTCATACGTTCATCAGCTAGTACAATTATGGGTTCGTACGATTCATTTGGAGCAGTTTCGATTTGCGCTCCCATGGCACCGAAGCGCTTGGTGCTTTTTTGATTGTGTGCTGAAAGAGCTCAGAGCATGATTTCTATACAATAGAAAAAGATAGACATGGAGCGTTATCGCGCCTTCGCGCCTTCACGCGGTCCGATGAATTATGTGGGGAAATGGGACAAACGACATTTTTGCTAGAGGGGAATGTATGTTTTGGCTGGATGAGAGAAGTAAATTGGTTTAAATAAATCGAGGAAATGAGCAATTTGTTATTCAACTCTTTCAATGAAAATATTGAAGGGAAATTGGAGGGAAAATTTTCATTTTCAGGACAACGAAAGAAACCTTCTGGCTGGAAATACAGGCAAAGAAGAAAGGCACGAGATGCAGAAGCAAAACTTCAGGAAAGGAGCTTAATGAAATGTTCATAAAAGAGCGGGAAATTTAAATGAAGTTGTTAATTCTTCCATCTCTGCTTCCAATTTCAACTCAGTTTCTTGTAATGCTACGATCCTAATTCTAATTTTTTGAATCCTGAAACAAGTTTCATTAGTCAAGACAAGAACAAAATTATTTTATAAGTTATAATTGAAGCCCTTGGTAGAAAAAGGGGTCAACTAATTTTTTAATAAGATGAGAGAGACAAATTAATGTTCACTTGGCTTTGTTGCTGTGATATTGAATTATTAACATTCAGTAGTTGTTTCAATATTACTAGAACAGACTGGTTTAACAACACAAACACAATATTAAAAATAAAATTAAATAAATAAAATATAAACTCCCAGTTGACCCTTTTGCACTTGCTTCCTATTTATTTGTGCGTATTTTTGGATAAATTTTTGGAAATGCATAAAAAAAGTTAAGAACGAGTAAGCAAAAACAACAGTGATCAGAAAGCGTATTTAAATTATTAATATGGCTACTGGTGAACGCTGACTGCATGGGAGTAACGCGTTTTAATATGGGTTACGTGAAACGCCTATATTTACAACATTTTTTTGTGGATAATTTCTTTAAATTTTTTCTGTGTTATGATTACTTTTGGACCTTAAAGGAGTTACTCACTCGGAGACCAAAAAAATTTTTTTTATGTTATGTTATTGATTTTCTGCATTTAATTCTAAAACAAACTACAGATTTTTCCGTTCGGTAAAAGTGGTCAAAAAGTAAGTTCAAAGTGAGAAAGTTCGGTAATATTTTGGTATTATGTATACATTTTCATATGTATTTTTTATTATATTTCAAATGAAAAACATAATACAAGATAAAGAATTGAGGAAGGGTTAAGAACAGAACCAATGCCATCTATATGATTTGTATTAACAATATATAAATATAAAAAGAAAACCATTGAAAAAAGAAACAAACAAACAATGTTTGTTTTTTCGCTCTCCTCAAAAATTTTTTTTTTTTTAATTTTTTCCATAAATGTTTTTTTTTCTCGAAACTGATAACAGACATCAAGATGATTTTTTTGGTTAAAGCTAGAATAGTATTGGTATTTATACTGAATGAAGCAGTTTTTAAAAAATTGATTGAAAGTACATAACTTTTAAATTAAATTTTCAAACCTTATAATTCAATTAGTTTTTAATATTTTTGAAATTCCTTCATTCAGTAGTATTCGATTTACGAACATAATAAGTGTACAAAGTTTGATTAAAATCGGTTGAGCGGTTCCTGAGAAAAAGTTACATGAATTTTTATGAAAAAACGTCAATCGCCGCCCCCTTAGTTATAATATTTTTGGTTTTTTTTAGTGAAAAATTTGTTGTATAAATTCATAAGGGCGTCGAAGTGTATACTGCACCGGGCGCCAAAAAGTCTAGGGCCGGCCCTGAAGACAGGTTATTAACGAACTACATAAGACAGCACGTAGAAATTTTAGACACCGTCGGGTGACCATTCGCGGGATAGATGACTTATGGCAGGCGGAATTAGTGGATATGAGCTCTTAATTTTCTTCTAACAGTAATAGACACATTCTCCAAATATGCGTGGGCCTTACCACTTAAAAATAAAAGTGCTGCGGAGATTATCAAGGCAATACAAACAACTTTTAATGGGCGACGTTTCCCAAGAAATTTACAGACAGATGATGGAAAAGAGTTTTTTAATAAAGCATTTCGCTATTTGATGAAAAAATATGAAATCAACCACTACTCCACCTTTAGCCAATTAAAAGCCTCAATTGTAAAGCGATTCAATCGAACACTAAAAAACCTGATGTGGAAGGAGTTCAGCATGAACGGCAGCTATAAGTAGACTGGTTTACTAAAAGGACTTATAGACAAATACAATAGAACGAAGCATCGTACCATAAAAATGCGTCCTATAGATGTTGGACCATCGAATGAGGCTCAAATTCTTGGAGATAACTACCGTAAGGTAAAGGTCTCGTCCACCCCCAAATACAGAAAAGGAAACCATGTACGTGTAAGTAAGTACAAGCATGTATTTGAGAAGGGATATACCCCCAACTGGTCCACCGAAATGTTTCAAATAGACGAAGTAAAGAATACAGAGCCACGCACTTACATACTCAAAGACTATGAGGGGAACATAATACAAGGAGGGTTCTACGAGCTAGAGTTAATAAGGGTCAAACATCCCGATGTATACCTTGTAGAAGAGATTCTAAAAAGGAGAGGGAATCAGGTTTACGTGAAATGGCTCGGTTTTCCTTCAGCGCATAATTCCTGGATTGGTATAAAAGACGTGCTATAACACTCGATTTTTAGTCAATATGCTGAACTTAAGACACGAATACGACCGTCTAAAGACATTCAAAAATTTGGATCTGGAGGACAGGAGCTGGTTAAAAGCGGATTCTTATACACAAACTTAAAGGATTTCGTCACGTGCTTCTTTTGCGCCCTGATAATGAGTGCATTGTCTACACCATCTGATGTGGAAGCCCAACATTTACGTTTATCTCCAGACTGTGTGTTCGCCAGCGGCAGGGACGTTTGCCTTTTAAAAAATCACGCAGATCTTATCTACCATCATTATCTATTGTGCTGAAGTGTGTTATTCTATTATTTCTGATATTTTTTCTGGTGATTGAATTCCTCAACCTCTACGATGTCATCTGCAGATTATAAGCATGTTCGCTTTTCAGATCATGTTTCGATCAAATACATGATTGCCAGGGGGTATGCATTTAGATCCAGTAGAAAGGGTAATTGGTAATCTTGCGCACTAGATCGATTAAGGTTTCAACGTCGGTGTCTTCAAATGGAGCAATTACTGACCCCTATATTATTTAAGAAATATAATCAATTTAGTAGTAACCAAAATAAAGTTAAGCTCTTGTAGAATAATTCCATGAAACTGTGCACATTGTAAAACTTCTATATCGCTTTGAATAAATTTAAAAAAATGAAAACTTTTACTTTCATTTCCATCATTACCATCCAGCACCTTACCCATAGCCACAACGATAATCACAAAGCAAGACGATCGACAACAAACAAGCTGAGAACTTGTTTTTAATATTCCCACGGTAATTTACCCATATAAAAATCATCATAAGAAAGTATCATGGCGAACCTCACTCAGAAAAAAAGCATTTCATGCATCAGATGTAAAAAGAAGATCAGAGTCTAAAAGGGAATAAGCAATTACTGAAATCAAAACATGCAACTCTGTTCGATACGAAAAATTAACATATCTACATGCATTTCATACGACGCATGACGAAATAAAATCGATAACAGTCGTCTTATAAGTTCAGAAGAACGGAAAAGATCGCATAAAAAAGAAAAAATACACACTGCATTAAAGTTGCATCAAGAAGGAACATTAATCCGACGTACCTACATGCACGTCAGCTGTTTTTCAGAATAGTCTTCATACAATAGAACGACACTTTCGACATCCGTCCATATACTCCTCTCTCTCCAAAATATACAATCAAACTCCTCACTCCGATCACGTCATCCCACAGAAAACCAGCCACCGACCAATCAGCACCCCTGAAAAAACTCATCCATGCCCCGCAAAAAACAAGCCCCTGGCCATCCCCCACACCGAAACCCCGCTCCAAGCCCTCATGCTCACGCAATCCCGCACACACACTACCCCGCGCACATCGCTACAGGCACCCCGTCATCGCTAAAACCGGATCCCCGTACAAAAAACCCCCGGTTTTGTCATACACTTTTAGCACTCTGGCCCTCGACACTTTGGACATGTAGTGGTATAGCCTGTCCCTAGCGCACGTGCTGAGAAATGATGCAAAAGTGTATGTCTTACTACTCTCGTGCTCTGAAGCTGGAAATAAAAAAAAATGAATGCAACTCGTCAAGCCTTGGGATGTCCTGAAACTTTCTTGTAAGAAAATTATTTAATTATTTATGATGGCGGTTAAATTCGTATCGCCAGGATGATTTAAATGGTTACACATGGAATTCGTCGCAATCAATATTTTATTTGAATTGACGCTTGATTTTTGCCCCCCTTCGGAACGCCATAGGACTTAGATTTTTCATCAAAGCTGCTTTTCTAGTTGATTTACATATACACACCAAGTTTCCACATTCTAGCATAAGCCGTTTATAGTTTGGAAAAATATACTACTCCTAAAAAAATTCTATTTATTCAACATGCCACTACTATAGCTCTATCTACATACCAAGTTTCAGCTTTATATCATTATAGGTTCTTATTATATGAAAAACGCAACTTTCTCCTTTTCACCCTCTCCCACCCTCACCCTCTACACCCACACCCCAAAAAAAAAATTTACCTGCAAGGTACATGCCTTAAAAATATTGAAATCACCTATGATCCGCCTTTTATTTGTCACCATATTAAAATATTAGGAATGTACATTCAAACAATTTACACATAAAACTGTTTAAATTTTCCTATAGCGTATACAACGTTCACGCTTCTTTTAAGATATCTTCAGTATGGAATCAAGTGGCATGGGTGTCAACCATTGTATGCTCTTGGGGTGTCAATAATTATACCATAGGTGTCAATAACTATATCCGAGGAGTAATTTACGAAAAGTCCTATTTAATTAACATTTGGAATAAAAATAAGTTTCTTGATAAGCCTTTTTCTTGGTAAAACGCAATAATTAACCATTTACAATTGTTTCTCTTAACCAAAATGCTATGATTTTAAAGGTAATAAGGATCTAAGAAAAAATTCCTTAAAGGTGGTAACCATTGTACCCTTTACCCTATATGACCGTTAAAAATGTGTGGAAATTTCTTATTCACATTTCTACGGAGATGGTTTTCGTTCACTTTCCCTTTCTTACACATGGGGCTCTAGACTGTAGTAGTGTAGAATTTCGATTAGTTTTCTACTAGAGTCACTGTATAAGAACTAACAAAAACATCCATTATCTTGAGTACGGACAATGTGTGTTTCATTTGAAACCAGTACATTTGAAATTTTTTTGCAGTTGTTCGATTTTTCATTATTATCTCCACTAAAGTGGATAAACGCTGTATTTAGTTGACATTTTATGAGACATATGTATCTCGATTCCGTGAAACGTTCATCAAAATCCATCTGCTACACGTATACACACTAAAACTATGCCATTTAAGAAACCTGCGAACTTTGGAGTTCGCAGGGTTTAAGAGTACTAAAAAGGTACCAAAAGCGGTCATTGTCCGTACTCAAGATAATGGATGTTTGTGTTAGTTCTTATACAGTGACTCTATTTTCTACGTGTATGATCTGCTTGTTAGGCACTTGTCATTATAAGAATGTTACATATATAAAAAAATAAATACTTACTGCATTTTGAATTGCAAATTTAATTTCATTCAATCTTTTATATGTATAGTACTCTTGGTTATTTTTCTTTATATGAATTTCGAAAGTTCATAGATACAAATGAATCAACTTTGCATTTGCGCACCCTATAACAGGTCTGTTCTTCTTGCATGAAATTTCTGCACTTTCTTGCACTAGATTTTCTAAACAACATTTGACGTCAAATCAATAGGTTTGTTTTTTTTTGTCAGGGGTATTTTCACATCTTCGTGTAATCTACACTGAACTGAACTGCCATCTGTCACAAAAAAAGCAGGATATAGACCACGCAAAAAAACGCTTCAGTGTATAATGCACTGTCCGGTTGTTAAAAATGACAGATGTCAATCTCGCACCACAGTCGCCGTATGAGAATTCATGTCAGCTATTTCACAAATATCACAACATCACAAATATTTAACAAATATTTAACTAAAGTATTTAACTAAAGTGTCAAATAGCAAGCACGAGAAAGCAGCTTTTTGGTTGCATTGAACACAAAAAAGCAGCTAATAGCAGCTAAAAGCAGCTATAGCAGAAATCTTGAACACACCCCCTGAAACTGCACCTGCTCTCGACCTAGTGCAGAAAAGTGTACTCTGTGCAAATTAGTGACGTGTAATTTGACAAAACTGAAACAAAGAACAGATTTCGGGCGAAAAGTGTGCACTAGTGTACACTAAGTATGTAAAAGACACAGACCTACTGGCATAAACTCAAACTCAAATAGTGTGCTTGTTCCTTCCATGGATGTAGTAGTATAACTGGACCTGCAGTAAGCAAAATTTGGCCTAATAGGTTCTGGTTGTATGAGTTGTCTATTTGCGTTAGTGTAGTGTATTGAGGGGGGGGGGGCTACAAAATAGGAAACACGTACTGTACCCGTGAAATTTTTTTGGTCCGACGCTGTGGTGAAAACAATTGTCAGAAATGATTGTCATAACACGTACAAAATTTTTTTGAAAGGTGGGAACAACTGTCAGAAACGAATTAGTCTCACATATAGAAATTTTATGCAATACAGCCGATCCAGTTATACTGATACACCCATGGTTCCTTCCCCGCCACTCCCTCTTACACTTTTTTGCGTCGAGAGCTAGTGGAGAAAGTGTACTCAGTATACACTAAACCTGACAGAAAGAACAGACCAAATGCTACAGATTCGAAGTTTCCAATGCAAATTCCACTTAATTGCATGCGCGCCATGCGCAAATTAATGTAACTAAAACCAGTTCAATTTTCTTTTCAAACTTCAACTGTCTTAAAATTTGAGAACGGACGCTTGTTCAGAAAATATATTTTTATTATCGAAGGTATCGGTGTTTTTATACCTTAACGCAATTATATACGAGAAAAGTTGATAAAAGTATTCTGGGTGTTGAAATAAGTGAAATGGATCCGTTTACGAAGGTTTGTTTCGTGGGTGTGGAGTTAATTCGAAATAATATTGAAATTTATTTCATTTTACAGGGAATACTTGAGAGGGCGGAACAGCGAAGCCGTACTCTGGGGATTAGTAAATCCACGAAATTTCCATTGTCTGAATACGAGCAAAAGGCAAATAAACAGCAGCTGACGGGAAAGCAACAATGCGAACAGGATGTCGTCGCCACAGCGTCTTCAACGTCGCCATCGAAACTGGTACGAAATTATTCGGTCGATAAAGAGAACATGGACGTTGGGATTGAAATAAACATCACTACTGGTCACAATGTTGAAGTAAGGCTTTATTCAGCATCTTAAACAATAGCTACAATGTTTTATGTTTTAAGGTTCAAGTTGAGGTGGAAGAGAAAGAAATCGGGGCCGATGGTAAATGCATTTCGGACGGGAACGAGACCCAAGCAAAGCTTCGAGACTGTTCACGCAATCGCTTACAACGACTTGGCGCTCTGTATTCGGAAACTGAAATTTTATCATCGCCAATACATAGAACAGAGGCTCAATTTCACGAGGAAGATGATAACGTCAAAGACCAGAGAAGTCGGCCCAAACAAAAGTTCGGCAAATTAACTGCACTTGCGGATTCTATAAAAAATTGGGAGGACGACACATCGCATCTTGAATACAAGGCGGTTCAAATGGAAGAAGCTAAAATCATGAACTGTCCAAAGAAAAAAGGACCTGTTATTACGCAGATTACAGAGAAGCAGTCTAAACCTACATGTCGAAGTGAAAAAACAATAGCATCTAACGATAGTAAACCGATGGCTAAAACCGATTTACAAGAAAAGAAAATGCAATGGGAAAGGTCGGTGATGGCTGAAAAAGAGTGTACACTACCAAAAGGAGGCAAAGAAAAGAAATTACAGTGGGACAGAGATGTTATGGACTCTTTAGAAGCACAAGGTTTTCAGCGTCGTGAGTCTGGCCAAACAAAGTACAGCTACGAATATGATACTTCTGACAACTCGATGGTGAAAACAAATAGTATCGATCCACAAAAATCTATACAACAAAGTGTTTCTAAACCATTAGAGAATTCAAACTCAAAAGGTAACTTAAAAGTATTGAACGTTCGGCCGGGATTGGTATCGGGACGAGCGGCTGTTTTTGAAAGCAAGGCTACCCTTGTGTCCATCAAATCACAGAAAGATCCCGCCGAAATGACTTTAAAGGAACGTATGATGTTCTTTGAGAAGAATAAAGGCGAGGCCTTGATTCCGAAGTCTGCATTTGCTATGTCAGCTCCAGTGGCAAAGGTTCGCGATGAATTAAAGAGGTCGGACCGACAAGATGTTGATCAACAATTCCGATCAGGAAATAAGGTGACAACAGGTAAGTAATTTTAAAATTTCGTCCAAATATCACGTGAGCAAACAGCTGGTTTTTTATATTTTATTCTGTAATTATAACCATGACACTACACCTCGCGTCGGGCTCTGGCTGCTAGAATATCCCAATTGTATTTATATCCTGAGTAGTGATGTTTTCAAACATTTGCCACTAAAACAGTTTGAGTTATTAAATCAAACATGTTAAATTTTGACACTATTATACTCAAATTAGAGAGGCCACAGAGATGCGGAAATTAACTCGAGTAGAGAGAGTTAACTAACACTTTCGCGAAACTTACTGTAAAGGTTCCCACACACTAACGCGATTTATTCGCTGACGCTGCGATTATTTTGCAGCGGTACATTCGCCTTCATTTATTTACATGGTAACCAATGAGAATGACCGCACCGCTGCAAAATAATCGCAGCGTCAGCGAATAAATCGCGTCAGTGTGTGGGAACCTTTACTCAACTAATCGTTTAGCTGTGAATTCAGAATTTTGTGCAAATTACTTTAGAGTGAATATGAATTTCGAGTTTATTAGTCAACGAAATCCTTTTACTCCTTCTGGTACCTTCCATACAAAAAATCCTGGTCGCCCGTTTGAGCCCCAACCTGAAAACAAAAAAAAAATGTTTTTCATTTATTATATAGGTATTTTGAAACATATTGCGCTATGTTTCAACTCTGGCAAACCCTGAAAAAAAGTTATAATGCTTTGAAATTTCCATTTTTCCTTACCTTTTGCGGTACAAAATTGCCTTCAAAGTGACATTTCCTTACCTTTTGCGGTACAAAATTGCATTCATAGTGACTTTCCTTACCTTTTGCGGTACAAAAGTGACATTTCCCTGAGACCAGCACTGCCATATTAGAACTTTTGTGGAATGGGTTCCACATCAGAATTTGAACTTTTGTGGAATGGGTTCCACATTAGAGTTTGAACATGGCGGGGAAAGGCTCGAAAAGTTTAAAAAAATCTACAGAAATTGTTTTTGGGTGTTTTAAATTCGCCTTTCGCGTGCATGTTTGGCTGACGCGCGCTTTGCTCCAACTACCTTTTGCGCAGCCCTGCGGGGCTAAAGGGATTAAAACTCCCTTTTCGCGCGCAAAAAGTAGTTGGAGCAAAAATTTCAGTTCAAAGGTTTTTCGAAAATTTCAGTTCAACGTCTTTCACCTTCTGTCATTAGTGTGAAATATCTTCGATACCCAGCACTGTCGCTTCGAAATTTCTTTTATTTTCACTGCGTTGCTTCGTCGTAGTCCTCGCCTGGCTTTTGCTGCTGCTACGTCTTCGCTGCGTCGTCACTGCATTGCTCTGCTCGTCGACGCTGCATTGCACTGTGCGTCGTCGCTGCGTTGCTCCGTGCGTCGTTATGGATTGAGTTTTTTGGCTCGCTCTACTTGTCTCAGCTCTGCTCTGCTTGGCTCATCTGTTCTGCTCGGTATGGCTAGTCTTCGCTCTGCTAGGCTCGTCTTCTGCTTGGCTCAGCTCTGATCTGCTTGGCTCAGCTCTGCTCTGCTTGGACAGGAACTAATCGGTCTCAAGCCTTCAAAGAGGAACCGGTAAGTCCAAAATACCTTATCCAGATTGGGAATCGGTTAGAGACGGTGTCCTGTCAGTACGTCGTTTTCTTCGAGCCTGTGGAACACAGGTCGAATTGATGGCTTAGTAAACAACGTTGCTTCAAAAGGAACCGGTAAGTCCACAGTACCTTGAGAGCAGACAGATTACTGCCGACTGACCCCGTTCTGCTAAAGCCCGAAACAATGCACACGTTCCGTCACGAAAAGTGAGGTTATGTGATCCGTAAAAGTTGAATTTAGGTGAACTCGTCCGATCCGTTCCGTAACGACCATTGTGTGCATTTACATGGCCATAAGGTCTACTTTGACAGCTGAACGTGAGCATTGTGTTTCAGGCTTAACTCGCTGTCCCTTATACAGGGTGTTTGGCACTCCGTGTGCCACCTTGTAAGGGGTTATTCCTTGATATATTTGGAGAAAACAAATTGTTAGTCAAAAATTGGTGGGTCAATTTTCAATATTAGTGGAAATACAGGTTGGTTAATCATCCTTTCCAACATTAGCTATGGATTACTCTCTTGGAGCCATTCAGCTTTGTATAATCTGGAAAAAATTGCAAGATTGATGAACTAAGGAATCAAGGCGGTATACAATCTCCCTCGACTGACGCCTTCGTTGACTCTCTACTCTGACTACAAGAAGTTAACAATATATGAACTCATAGCGCTTGAGAGAGTAAAATTCATTTACAAATCTCTGAATGTGTTGTTGTAGCGCATGTATACGTACTTAATCTTATTTTTTAAATTATTTTTTTCTTAAATAAAAACTCTCTTTAATTTGCATGTATTACTTAATATTTTGATCTTTTGAATTTTCCTTATTAATCACTTTATTACTATTTACTTTATTAAAACTTTACTTTTTTATTAAATTTATTTTTGTACTACCTCGTATACCAGTGCGGGTCACTGTCTGAGGAGTACTAGGGGTTAAGGTATATTATTAGGTATTGACCTAATGTCATCATACACGCATGTGTATGTTGATATGGTAAAATTTTTCTAGCTCATTGAGCTGAGTGGAATTAATGTCTCCAGCTCCTTGAGCTGAGAAATTGTACCCGAAACGGGGCAATCTTGTTCATTTCACTGAGTTGTGAGGCGGTACTGTCCTCTTTGGCTTCAGCTAAGGAGCTGTATTGTCTCGTACTCTTGAGATGGAGATCACTTGCCCACGCAGCATGAAGGGATTAAGTCAATTATTATTATTAAGAAAATTGTTTTTATTAAGAAAATTGTTTTTGACCCGTATCCTCATTCGTTATATCTTGAAAACGAATAATGCTCCCTTATACAGGGTGTTGGGCACTCCGTGTGCCACCTTGTAAGGGGTTATTTCTTGATATGTTTGGAGAAAAAAAATTGTTCTACAGGGTGGGTCAATTTTCAATATAAGTGGAAATACAGGTTGGTTAAGAAAATTGTTTTTGACCGGTACCCCTTAAAACGTTATATCTTCAAAACGAATAATCATAAGGCAAAGCGTTTTTTAGGCAATCGAATTACCTTTCATTTGATGTATCAGTATAAATTGTAGCTGCACCCAATCTTGAGATATTTACTCGAAAACAGATTTTTGCTTCGTCAATCCTAAAAATTCAGTGATCAATGTAGTTTTTCTCAGAAAAATAAAAATATAAAAATGCCATTTTAATTTAATTTTTTTATTAACCCTATTACTACCTACAAAAGCTGCATACATATGTATGAGCTACAATTTACATTTTGGAAGTAATAGGTAAAAATACATACATTAAATGTTTAAAAAATCAGTGTCATAAAGTGGACCACGTTTAAAAATCTGTTTAAATTGTCGGTAGTACTGAAGTATTTTTATTTCCATTTATTATTATTTGAAGTATGGAAGAAATCAATGAAATTTAAGTGAGTTTCAACATAGTTGATGCTAGATGTGGTAGGTAATACAGTGTGCGCGGTACTTTGCCTTCAAAAATAGAGTTTCGAGAAAAACGCGATTAAAGTTTTAAATTGAGGCTGACGTGGCCCGATGGGCGGAAATTCCGAAGCCTCCATCTCCTAGAATTTAACTCGGATCGATTTAAAATTTTGGGAGAATATTCTAGACATTGTATTGTTTAAGAAGACAAAAAACCAAAAATCCATTTTTAGAAATTTTGAAACCCACCTAACCCCTTATTTCTCTCAAAAATTTATCTATTGGTAAAGGTCTATTTTTGCAATGGTACTATGGTCCACAAAGTGTTCTCCGAAACACTTATGACGCTGAATTGCGACAGCCTCGCAGCAGCACAAAATGTGTTCAGAGGTTTCTGCCTGCAGTTGGCAGAACCTGCGAAGGTTATTAGTTATGATTCCTATTCTTTTAAGATGATCTTTCAAGATCGAGTGACCCGTGAGTATTCCGGTTATAACCGTACTTAGGTTAGGTTAGGTTTAAGAAGGGGCGAAGCACTAGGACCACCACGCTGACTAGGCGCCATATGGTCCCATTGCGATCCCTTCAGGTCCTCGCGGGCTATTCAACCATCTCGAAACATTCCAATTCCCTGCAGAACCTGACCAATTTGCCATACCCTACTACCCTCAAATCCTCGATGCTCTCAAAGAAGAGACTACCCATCAATCTAAAGCGCCTTCTAGCGATCCCCGGGCAATCACACAAAATGTGAGTGATGTCCTCTACAGCATACAGGTCGTGGCAGAACCTGCACGTATCTGACTCCGCTATCCCTAGCCGCATAGCGGCCTCAGCATGCAGTGCCCCGTCAGTGCACCAACGAGCAGGCGCAGTCTCCCTCTATCCCAATCAAAAATATTCTTAGTCTATTGACTATCCAACTCGGGCCACAGAGATCTTGCTAGCCCTGCCCACCTAGAGTCGGCGAATTTTTTGGGGCGCTTACCAATACACGCTTTGATACCACACACGGGTGGACTAACATCCTCCTCCACTGTACCAATCGATGCCGATCCTGATCTTGCGAGCTCATACATTACTATGCTCTGGCACCCAGCAAATCAGTACTCTGTTCTGACTACAAAGTACCTTTAGCACTTCTCGACAGCGCTTTACCAACTTGGATTTAATGGTAACCGATTCCAGTGCCTTTATGGCCGCCAGGCTGTCAATGTAAAGTGAAATATTCTGATCGCATACCTCCCCCATTAACAGGATGTTTGCTGCCTGTAACACGGCCAAGATTTCTGCCTGAAAGATGCTGCATACATCTGGCAACCTAAACGACTTCTCTACACTCAGCTGCTCAGAGAAGACGCCAGCGCCAGTGCCGCTTTCCATTTTCGATCCATCCGGTGCCGCTTTCCATTTTCGATCCATCCGTATAAACGAAGATTTCCCCTTCACGTAGCACTCCGTTGTTCTCCCAGTCCATTCTACTAGGATAAGCAATTTCGTATGGCTTCCCAAAATCCAACCCCGGAATTAAATAGTCCGTACTAATATCTGCTGCATGGCTTCCCATGAAGCTGAGAATGGAGCTATGCCCCTTGGAGCTCCGCTTAAAAAGGGCAAAGCTCGATAGCCTAACTTCTGTATTTGCCGCTACCTGTTTTACAAAGCAATGGCAGTAGATGCAAAAACACCTCCAACGCGGCAGTAGGAGTTGTACGAAGGGCTCCCGTGATCATAACACAGGCAGTCCGTTGCACTCCCTGAGATTGTACTTTTTATCCATGGCTTTCCACCACACCACTGCCCCATATGTCAGAATAGGTCTCACAACCGCCGTGTATAACCAGTGCACTATGTTTGGTTTGAGCCCCCAGCTTTTTCCCACAGTTTGCTTGCACGCGAAAAGCGCGTTATTTGCCTTCTTAACCCGCTCCTGAATATTTAATTTCCAGCTGAGTTTCCTGTCCAGAATTAGTCCCAGATATTAAGCTTGTTCCGATGGTCTAAGCTCTACGCCTTCGAGCTTCGGCAGCCTAAATGCCGGAATTTTATGCTTCCTTGTGAATAGCACCAATTCCGTTTTTGAAGCATTCACCCCAGGCCGCATCTTCCAGCCCACTGGCTGAGTGTGCGAAGTGCTGATTCCAAAATGCTCGTCAGCGTATCCAAAAACTTGCCCCTAGCGATTACTACAATGTCGTCTGCATATGCTACAACTTTTATTCCCTGTTTTTCAATTTCCAGGAGAACCCCGTTCACAACAAGGAGCCAAAGAAGGGGAGATATCACCCCTCCCTGAGGCGTTCCCCTCGAGGCCTGTCTGTCCCATATTCACCGTCACGATTCTGGTATTCAGAAGAGTCGTTAGCCAACTTGTCAATACCTCCTCTAATCCTATGCTATACAGCGCTACCCTAATTGCTTCCACCCCCTCTATGTCCAGGAAAGCTGCTAAGGCAAATTATACTCTAGGCTAGATTCTATAGACCCCACTACCTCGTGCAGGGCTGTGTCTACAGATTTCCCTCTCATGTAGGCATGCTGTGCGCCCGACAGCATCCTGTCTCCACATAGATTGCGAATGTGCTTTTCCAAAAGCCTTTCAAGTACTTTGAGCACAAAGAACGATAGACTGATGGGTCAAAAGTCCTTTTGTTGTTGTGTGGCTGGGTCTGCTGGCTTTCGGAATAAAGACGACACGCGCCTCCCGCCAGACATACGGGACGTATCTCACCGACAGGAAGCTTCTATAAATCGTGCTTTGCCATTTTCGAATTACCACCGAAGCTCTTTGTAGCATGATAGGCCTGATGCCGTCTGGTCCTGGTGATTTGTAGGGAGCAAAAGTGCCAATAGCCCATTTGATCCTTTCCTCACCTAGTAGTTCTACCATCCCTTCCGAAACACTTCCTTGATGTGTCAGTGAAGCTCCAATTCCCAATTGGTGCCCATCCAGCGATGTGCTACCAGGGAAGTGTGTGGACATCAAAAGCTCTAGCGTCCGACCCATGTTCCGTCACTCCGCCTAATGTAGCTCGGGGTACAAGGCTCCTTGGAAAGTATCTTCCGTAGCTTTGACGCTTCACTGTTTCCGCTAATAGACTATCAGAAACCTTTCCACGTCTCCCGTTTACGCTTCCTAATTTCCTACTTGAAGACTCTGAGACTGTCTTTATACCTGTCCCAGTCCGCCTCATTTCCGTCCCGTTTTGCCCTATTAAAAAGTTTTCTACTAGCCTCCCTCAATTTCCTAAGTTTGCCATTCCACCAGGGTGGATTAGCTTCACTAGGGGCCCTAGGCAGCGGACAGGACCTTTCAAAAACGTTAACTAAAACTGCATTGAAAACTCCCACGCAATCCTCAATCTGATCCACACACCTTAGTTCCCCCGGGGGAGGCGGCAAATCCGACTCCGTAATACTGTGGAACATTTCCCAATCCGTCTTCCTGGGATTCCGTGCCGGCTGAATTTTCGTATGCTCAAAATTAATTTCGAAGAGAATCCAACAATGGTCCGAAAAAGATGGTCTGTCCGAGACCTTCCATTTTTCAACTCTCAAAGTACTAGAGTTTGTAGCCAGCGTAATATCTAGCACTTCCTTTCGGTTCCAAACTATGAACGTAGGGTCTGACCCTGTGTGACAAATCCTAAGGTTGGTACTCATAATAAAATCAAAAAGAGACTTACCCCGTTCGTTGGTGTTAGTACTTTCCAACTGCGTGTGGTGTGCGTTCGCATCGCATCCGATGACAGTGTCCCATTTGGTTCACATTGCGAGCTCTCGCACTGCTGCCGCTGGAACTTCCGCGCTGTCGTATGGTAGGTAAGCCGACGCTAGACACATTGATTTACCCTTCTCCCTTTCAATGATAACTGCCGTTATATCCTCATTACTGTAATTATTCAACAAAAAAGTCTTTAGCTCTTGTTTACGGGCAAGCTCTTTTGCTTGCACGTGGAGCACACGGCACTTGAACCGTTGCTTTTAAGATGAATTGAAACGAAGGTGTACGGCACTTGAACCGCCACCGTCAAAATGCAAATTTATGATAGTCAGAGGAAAAGTAGCCGGCACTTGAACCTTCACTTTTGATGTAGAATTGCTTCGATTAATTGAGACTAAAGCAGAAGGCACTTGAACCGTTGCTTTCCGTCGATACCTTTGATTAACTTTATTACGGCACTTGAACCGCAATTGTAATCGTGTGCAAGGTGTTTATTTGATACGATTGTAATTGATAAGAAGGTTCCGTACATGATTTGCTGACACTACCATATTACAATGAATATGAATTTATGATGACAAAAAAACACAGCAAAACAAAATTTGTGTGTCGCTAAACATTCTCCCCGCGTTGAACTCCGTTCAATTGTCCTGATTACACATTGATGGAGAAGTCTGGCTGCCGGGATGATCTAGGCGCTGGGATAGGCTGCTTCGTGCATGTAAACAGGCTGCGCCGGTAGTTCCAAAGTATGGCGCCTATGATGACGATGGTTAGCGCCAAGGACAGATACCCTGGGACGACGTGATGACTGTATCTGTTTGGTGATGAAAATTTTAGAATGTCATCAGTATCGCTGGACAGTGTTTGCTGGAGGTTGGTTAGTTCTGTCCACTTGGAGCTGTATTTTTTGACATCTTCAACTGTAGTTCGGGCGAGGTGTATCTTGGGAAGATCTGCCAGAACGTTGATTGGGTTGTACGACGCTGTGTTCTGATCTGAAAATACATTGTGTCCAGTGATTGTGATGAGGTCATGTTTTACCACACAGTTTGGCTTTATTGACAGTAAACCAGATCCTTCTAGTGGGACCTGCATGCTTCGTGGACCGCAGACAGCTTGTAGGCGTATTGGGGATTTAAGTCCATATATCCATTTGTTTTTATCGTTCAGCTGAGTCCAAAGTTGTGCGGTGAGGATGGGTTCAATTTGACAGTTTGATGATGATTCGTTCAGAAATAGGTTGAATTCGCAGAACATGATTTGGGCATTCTTGTTATGAACTAGCCCCGACTGTTGGCATAAGAACGACTGCGGCTCTATGACGTCGCAAGAATTCAGCTCTTCCTGGGTCCCTCTGAGATACGAATCGCTGTGTGCGGTGACGGCTACGAATTTTGTGCTTAACATTATCACCGCAAATGTATCGTTGATCTTGGCAGAGATTGGCGTTAATTTGTATAATTCAAACGTTGTCCGATCGATTAGTGGTATCTGGAGTGAATACCAAATACTTGTCTGTGATTCGTCCTTTAGCTGTCATTAAGCTATACAGTTCAAGGATTTCTTTGCTATCTATGGGAAGCAGGACTTGTTGCGGCAAGTTGTTTTTTATGTTTTGAATTTCGTGGTGCAATTGTTGAGGAGACATCTGTGTCTGTGTCTGTCAGCAGATTGATTATAGCCGACTGGATGCGGCGTAAGTTGGTACTTGTTGCCATTAGCTGAAGAGATAACATGTTCATCAAGTTGTGCTCTTCCGTGCCCTTTGTGTGTATGTCATTCAGAGTTAACCTTTCGGTCGATTCTATTGAACTTCTGTTCAACCTCAGATTGATCCATCTTAATTATGTTGATTGTTGAGTCGATTACTGAGGTTTGATTTTTTAATAGCTTCAGTAAATGCCCGTCATCATCATCAATGGCGCGACAGCCCAAATCGGGCCAGGGCCTGCAGGATACATTGTCTGAAGTCATCTCGGTTCAGCGCCCGCGTCCTCCAGTTTGTGCATCTAAGAAGCGATTTGCAATCTGCGTCAACTGAGTCCTAGTTTTTTTTCCGCGGTTTTCTCACCGGTCGCTTGCCATGAGCTCTACCTTTTAATGAGCGCTTGGGAATTTTTCCGTCATCCATTCGCTCCATATGACCTGCCCATTGCAGCCAGGCGCGTAGCCTCAGGGGTAGCGCACTTATCTTCGGTATGGCCAGCGCTAGAAATATGCGCTACGTCTATGCAGTTTTCTTCTGGAAACGCACGAAACCATATGAGTCCGTGCTGTCGTTTTGGTTTCATACATTTTCAGAAGAAAACCGCATAGAGATAGCGCATATTTAGTAGTGCACTACCCCTGAGGCTACGCGCCTGATTGCAGCTTACGAAAGTTTATAAGAGTCGATGCGGCTGGGTCGTCATAGATGTTATACAACTCGTTGTTGTACCGAATACGCCATTCAGTGCCTTCTCTTACTGGTCCCAAAATTCTTCGAAGAATTCGTCGTTCAAAAGCGTCTATTGATTTTTCAGACGCTTGGGTGAGAGTCCACGTTTCACTTGCATATAGTAGCACAGGTCTTATTATGGTCTTGTATATGCGAAGTTTGCTCAGCCTGTGCACTTTTTTCGATTTTAAGATCGGGAAAACCGTGAAATATGCCTTATTTGCTAGTGTGATCCGTTGATTTACTTCGTACCGTTCGTTGCCGTCTCTTACAAGGTGTGATCCCAAGTATGAGAAATGATCCATATTCTCCAGGTTGTAGTCCCCCAAGGTCATATTTTGTCTAGTTGGCGCGTTTCTTCTTGTTTGGGTCATGAACTTGGTCTTACTCTCATTGACCCTTAGCCCGACCTCCTTTGCTGCTGAGTCTAGACAGTGGAAGATTTCCTTTGCGTCTGGAACAGATCTGGCCATGATGTTTACGTCATCCGCGTACACCACTAGTTGAGTGGACTTGATTAGTAGGGTACTTCTGGTATCAACGGGTACCTTTCTGATGACATATTCCAGGGCAAGGTTGAAGAGCATGGGAGCGAGTCCATCTCCCTGCTTCAGGCCGGATTCTGTTCGGAAGCTTTGGTTTAGCTCGTTTTGTATACTTACTTGGGATTCAGTGTCAGTCATGGTCATTTTTGTTAATCGGACGAGTTTTGATGGGATTCCAAAGTCGAGCATTATTTTATATAGTACATTACGATCTATACTATCGTATGCCTGTTTGAAGTCCACGAAGATCTGGTGCACGTCAATGTTATACTCCCAGCATTTTTCTAGCACTTGTTTGACTGAGAATATCTGGTCAATAGTAGATCGTCCGGTTCTGAAACCACCTTGGTATTCGCCGATAATACTTTCTGTATAAGGCTTTAATCGATTATGAATTACTTTCGTCAGTATTTTGTAGGACGTACACAACAATGATATGCCTCTGTAATTTTCACATCGCAGTTTATCTCCTTTCTTGTAGATTGGACATATAATGCTCTGGCGCCAGTCGTCGGGTATTTTTTCTTCAATCCAAATTTTTGTCACGATTTTGTGTAGGAGATTGGCGAGGTACGGACCACCTCCCTTTAGGAGCTCTGCTGGTATTTCATCGACTCCGGGTGATTTATGTATTTTTTGGTCGCGAAGGGCTGCTTCCACTTCTCCGATAGTGGGTACCGTAGTTGATGTCTGTTCATCCGATGGTGCACTTGATGTTATAATTGGGTCGGTGGTCGTCACTCTGTTAGGGTTCAGCAGCTTTTTAAAGTATTCAACCCATCTTTGTTTAATTTGTTCTGCGTCACTAAGGATATTTCCTTCCTTGTCTTTACAGAGGTTTGTTCGTGGCTTATAGCCTTGTCTTATTTGTTTGACGGCAGTATATGCGGATCGTAGATTATGTGACTTCATGTCAGTATTTAGGTTTATAATTATGTCATTGTTGTGTAAATGCCCGTCGTTTGTTTGAAGTTTGTCAATTGTAGCTGACATTTCATTGGCGTACTCGGAATCTAACACACCAAATAAGGAGTTTGCAATATTGTCGACTACGTTGAGAGCTCCCCGCCTTACACGCCTTATTGTAAACAAACTGTTGTCCAATCTTAATTCTCGTTCATCTTGTTCGAAATGACTAGCCAAATGCTCGCAGTTACGAGATTTTGGGTGCATTGTTTCGCATAGTCTTCGTAATGCCGCAGTTCCATTCACTAATGCCGTCATTTCTCTCCAATAAGGTAATAAGGTGTGGTAAAACAGTTCCGAGGTTTTCGTAGTTTATTCCCAACGTGTTGTTGAATTGCTGATTATTGACTTCAGTTGATGAGGATGCGGGGCAGAACGGTATTAGAAGACATGTGACCAACAAGGCTGTAAGTATCGACCTTGGAGTCAATTTTGCTTTCTTCCTTGGTATGTTTTGGGCTTCTACTGTGTCGCGGCGTTCACTGTGGTGCTGCTGACCGTCGGTTGTGGCAGTTGGAATGGTAGATTCTGGCGTAGATGATTCTATTGGTAACGGTGCCAGTCTATGTATTGGTCTGGTTAACGTAGTTGAAGCTGTCTGTACCTTGACCACACGCACGAAACCGTCCTTTCCTGGGTACGTCTGTATGACACGTCCAAGTGGCCATTTCATGACTGGTAGATTGTCATCTCTTATGATGACTATGGTGTCTAGTGCGATGTTGTCTGTGATTCGTCCTTTAGCTGTCATCAAGCTATGCAGTTCAAGGATTTCTTTGCTATCTATGGGAAGCAGGACTTGTTGCGGCAAGTTGTTTTTTATGTTTTGAATTTCGTGGTGCAATTGTTGAGGAGACATCTGTGTCTGTGTCTGTCAGCAGATTGATTATAGCCGACTGGATGCGGCGTAAGTTGGTACTTGTTGCCATTAGCTGAAGAGATAACATGTTCATCAAGTTGTGCTCTTCCGTGCCCTTTGTGTGTATGTCATTCAGAGTTAACCTTTCGGTCGATTCTATTGAACTTCTGTTCAACCTCAGATTGATCCATCTTAATTATGTTGATTGATGAGTCGATTACTGAGGTTTGATTTTTTAATAGCTTCAGTAAATGCCCGTCGTTTGTTTGAAGTTTGTCAATTGTAGCTGACATTTCATTGGTGTACTCGGAATCTAACACACCAAATAAGGAGTTTGCAATATTGTCGACTACGTTGAGAGCTCCCCGCCTTACACGCCTTATTGTAAACAAACTGTTGTCCAATCTTAATTCTCGTTCATCTTGTTCGAAATGACTAGCCAAATGCTCGCAGTTACGTGATTTTGGGTGCATTGTTTCGCATAGTCTTCGTAATGCCGCAGTTCCATTCACTAATGCCGTCATTTCTCTCCAATAAGGTAATAAGGTGTGGTAAAACAGTTCCGAGGTTTTCGTAGTTTATTCCCAACGTGTTGTTGAATTGCTGATTATTGACTTCAGTTGATGAGGATGCGGGGCAGAACGGTATTAGAAGACATGTGACCAACAAGGTTGTAAGTATCGACCTTGGAGTCAATTTTGCTTTCTTCCTTGGTATGTTTTGGGCTTCTACTGTGTCGCGGCGTTCACTGTGGTGCTGCTGACCGTCGGTTGTGGCAGTTGGAATGGTAGATTCTGGCGTAGATGATTCTATTGGTAACGGTGCCAGTCTATGTATTGGTCTGGTTAACGTAGTTGAAGCTGTCTGTACCTTGACCACACGCACGAAACCGTCCTTTCCTGGGTACGTCTGTATGACACGTCCAAGTGGCCATTTCATGACTGGTAGATTGTCATCTCTTATGATGACTATGGTGTCTAGTGCGATGTTAGATATAGCAGTTTTCCAACCGTAGCGGTGCTGTAACAAATGTAGGTACTCCTTGGACCATCGTTGCCAAAATTCGGTTTTAATGTTGCTGATTTGCCGCCATCCGTCTTCAAATCCCGTTCTCTTCACCTGGCGATCTGGATCAATTTGTGCCGTTAACGGTTCCCCAATGAGAAAGTGGCCGGGCGTTAAGGCACTTAGGTCATTCGGATCAGAAGACATCGGAGTTAGTGGCCTTGAATTTAGGATGGCCTCTATTTCGACTAATGCGGTTTCTAGGATTTCGTGAGTAAGCGATGCTGGTTCTATCACCTTCTGTAGCAAGGTTTTCGCACTTTTGACAGCTGCTTCCCAAAGTCCTCCGAAGTGTGGTGTTCTGGGTGGTATGAAGTGGAAATCTATGCCTTTTTCACTGCACGTTGATGTAATACAATTTTGAGCTTGCTCTGAGTGGATGGTTTCCCGAAGTTCTTGCAAATGGTTCCTTGCTCCCACGAAATTCGTAGCGTTGTCACAAAAAATGTTTTTGCAGTGTCCTCTTCGGCCAATAAATCTTCTGAGTGCTCCAAGAAATGCGGTTTGTAGTTAGATTTGACACTAGTTCCAAGTGAACAGCCTTCGTAGCAAAGCAACAGAAGACTGCAATGTAGGCCTTTTGTGGACGCTTCCCTCTGATTTGGAAATGGGTGTAAACAGGACAACAAAAGTCCACTCCTGAATTTATAAACGGACGTGCTGGCTGAACCCTCTCGGCTGGTAGGTTGCCCATGAGCTGTGTGAGCATCTTTGGTTTAGCTCTGGTGCACGGAATGCAGTTGTGTACGATTGATCGAGCTATGATCTTGGCCTTGAGGGGCCAGAACTTCTGTCTTGTTATTGATAGTAGCGATTGTGGTCCCATATGAGATGTGGTCCCACATCAGTATCGTTATGGGGTCTGAATATGGTAGTAATATCGGATGTTTGGCATCGAATGGCAGGTTCGATGATTCAAGTCTACCTCCCACTCTAAGGATTCCATGATCGTCTAATAACGGAGTGAGGTGACTGAGGGCGTTGAAGGAGTGAAGTTGGTTAAATCGTTGTAGGTAACTGATTTCATTCTTGAAGTCGTCTTGCTGCATGGCTCTAACGATGCATTGCATGGCGTTGTGTCTTTCCTGCTGGCTAAGTACGCGAATCGGACCGACGTTTTCACTGCGTTGTGTTTTGCAGCGATTGACGAATCGCAATACATATCCAGTGATTTGAATTAGCCTTCGATAGGAGTTCCTATGTTGGATTTCGTAAACAAAGTGTGTACAGCTTGATGTTGCGAGCGACACAACCTTTCTTTCGCTGTCAAAAAATGACATCCAATGTTTAATTACTGTGCCAGTGCAGGCTGGTGGCCATTCCTGCTCTGAGCCATGTAAGAATAGAGGTCCATAAAACCACAAGTTACAAGCTCCTAAAGTGGTTGGAGACATTGGCCTGGTGAGTAGATCGGCTGGATTCAGTTTGGTTCCTACATGGCGCCATTGGTTTGGATGAGAAAGCTCGTGAATGCTGCTGATCCGATTAGCACGAATGTGTGAAAGGCCGACGACTGTGCATTTATCCAAAATAGTACTATGGTTGAATCGTCCATAGAAACGTAGGAACATCTGTCATGTCGAGAATCGTCTTCATTCGTTCTGCCAGTTCAGCAGCAAGTTTAGCGGCACACAATTCTAACCGTGGTACGGTGATTTTCTTCATTGGTGCGACGTGTGATTTTGCGCATAGCAAGCGGACAACAAGAGTGTTGTCCTGTTTGATTGATCGAAGATATACAACTGCTCCATAAGCTTCTGTTGAAGCGTCGGCAAAAATGTGTAGTTGTTTTGTTTTTGCTGTGCTGTTAGCGAAGATATGCCTAGGAATGTGTATGTCTTCAATGGTTGTTAATTGATCGCGGAATTTTTCTCCATTTTGTGTGTAGCTTTACCGGTACCGCGGCATCCCAGTCCAGCTTGAGTTCCCATACCTTTTGGAGATATATCTTTGCTGTTGTGACCACTGGAGCAACCAGTCCAAGTGGATCGAAGATTCGAAATATGTCTGAGCTTATTGTGCGCTTTGTGACCTTATCTGTGTTGGGTGATTGGGTTTTAATTTTGAGCAAATCTGTTTTTGGTAGCCACGCTAAACCCAGAGTTTTGACATACTCGTCTGAACGTTCATTGAATTCAACGCTTAATTGGACATCTTCTGGAGGAACTTGGTCTAATGGTCGTTGATGATTCGCACACCATTTTCGTAATTTGAATCCGGCTTTGGCGAGTAATGACATGAGCTCATTTTGCGTGTTCAACAGTTCTGATAAAGTGTCGCAGCCGGTCATGATGTCATCCACATAGCAGTTTCGTAGAATTGATTTTGCTGCTAACGGAAATCTCGATTGTCCTTCCTTTGCTAATTGTTGCAAACATTTGGTTGCAAGATATGGGGCTGATCGTGTGCCATATGTAACTGTGTTCAGTTGATAATGCTTGAGAGGTTCAGTCGGATGATTTCTCCAAAGGATCATTTGGAAAGGACGATCTTCTGTTCGCAAGCTGACTTGGCGGTACATTTTTTCAATGTCGGTAGTTAGCACGTACCTTGGCATTCGGAATCTCAACAGAATGGCGAAGAGTTCATCTTGGACCGTTGGTCCGGTCATTAAAATGTCGTTGAGTGAACTATTTGAAGTGGTTTTTGCTGACGCATCGAAGACGACTCTCAGTTTGGTGGTGGTGCTCTCTGGTTTGACTACGCAATGGTGTGGTAAGTAAAAATGTGGAGATGACACGTTTTCCACCGACTGCATGTGACCTAGTATTAGGTACTCGTCCATGAACTTAATGTATTCTTCACGTAATTCTCGCTGACGTGCTAATTTTCTTTCCAGTGAAGAGAATCTACGAGTGGCCATTTCCCTCGATTCTTCAAGCCCTGCCGGGTCAGAGTTGAATGGAAGAGCGACAATGAATCGCCCATCTGTCATTCGCGCTGTGTGCTGAGCGAAATGTGCCTCACACTGTCTTTCAGACGGTGATAAATGTTGTTTAGCTGGAGGGAGAGTGTCCATGCTCCAGAATCGCTCGACTTGGTCGGACAATGTGTGATCCATGAGTCCAACTGCGTAGGTGACCTCATTGGTTGTGCTGCCACCAATTCGTCCTGCAACTATCCAGCCAAGCACGGTGTTTTGCAAAATAGGAAGATCAATTCCCAATTTGATTTGTCCTATGGATAATAGTTGATGATAAAATTCAATGCCGAGAAGTAGATCCACTCGATCTGGTCTGTAGAACTCTGGATCTGCCAGTTGTATATTGTGTGGAATGTTCCAATCGCTGATGTTGAATTCACGCGTTGGTTGTGGTGAGATTATGTGTGGTAGTACGAAGGCTTCTACCGTTGTGGTAAACGCTGTCACGTTTGAGGTCAATACGAAGTTTACTCGAGATCTTGTGAATTGTCGTCCACTCCCGATTCCTTGAATCTTCATGTCGCTGGGTTTTAGTGCTAGCTCCAGGCTTCTGCACATCCTTTCTGTGATTATGTTGATTTGCGAGCCTGAATCCAAGATGGCTCTGTACTTCATAGGTGAACTTGCAGCTCCTTGAATAGTTACTATCATTGTGCCCAACATCATGTACCTTGGCTTGGAATGAATGGCTCTCATTGACAAGGTTGCCGTTTTGGTTTCGACTGGAATGACTAACTTCGGCACTGGTGAGACTGAAGTGTTTGTTGCTGAAATGCTAGTTTCTAGTTTGCTCCCTCCTGATTGGGGGGATTGAACGTGACTTGGCTTAAGTTGAGCTGGTGTCAAATGTAACAATGTGTTATGTCGTTTGGAGCAGTGTTTGCAGGTACCTCTAGTGCAAACTTTGGTTGCATGTCCTGATTGCAAGCAGTTTACACATCGTTGGTGTTTTTGGATCAGCTTCAATCTTTCTGCAGCAGGTAGATTTAAAAAGGTTCGACACGCGAAAACCGGATGTGTTCCTTTGCAGGCGATGCAATTGCCGGATTCTGATACAGTTGAGGTCAATGATCTGGATGTTGCCTTCCGTTCGTCGAAGGTTTTTGCTTTTGACCCGAGTGCTTCCAATGATTGGAATCGTGTCTCGATGAAAGCCAAGCCTTGAGTGACGGCAACTTCCTTGGATTATCTAGAGATTGTTCATATAATGTGTGTGTATTCTTGTCGAGCTTCCTTATGAGGATATGAAGGAGTATAGGATCCCAGCTATCCGAAGATACTCCAATGTTTTCTAATCCTATCAGACATTCTCGTGTAGTGTCATGAAGGGACTTGAGTGCTAATGATGTTTCAGCGCTGTGAGATGGCGATAATAGCTTTGTGATTAAAGCTACTAATAGTCGAGGATTCTCATAACGTTCCTTTAGCAGATTCTATGCTGAAAGGTAGTTTTCTTCCGAAAGTGGTAAATGCTTCACGAGAGCTTCTGCTTCGCCGGATAGGTTCGAACGCAAGTACCACAGTTTTTCACAAGCAGCGATGTGTTTCTTGTTTCTTGTGTATGATGAACAAATCGTGAAATTGTCGCCATTTTAGATAGTTGCCATCAAATTTTGGCAGCTCAATTTGTGGCAATTTTAATGTTGTTACACTCGGTGTATTTTTCTGCTGTTGCATTCCTGGAACTGTGAGTTTTTTCAGTTGCTCCGATAGCGAGATGGTGGCTTGAAGAGCCTCCCCTTGAAGCTTGAGAAATCCCTTGCGATCATATCCTGATCCTTCGGGATTTTCAGCTGTCTCGTGAATCTGACGATGGAGTGCGTCTAGCTGGCTCCAGTACTCATTGATGGCTTTGAGTTTTAATGTGTCATTGACAGAGGCGGAGGAGCCGACGCTACTCCCGATAACATGTGCTCAACCTGTGCCTTTACGGCGAGATGCAGCCGTAATAGCTGATCCAATGGCGTACCACACGCTTCTTGCCGTAATGGCGATGGTCTCGATGCTGTGAGTTCGGTAAGTTTTTTTTGCAAAGACTTCCTTGTACTGATTGTACATCTTGGCTATTGATGCGTAATAGTCGCTCATAAAATACGTGTCGCTAGTGTTGACATCGGGATGATCTCTAATGGTTGAATCCGTTGATTCAAAGCCTTCCCAGATGTCTTCCAATTGTTGTAGCCGCGTCTGGAAATACTCGGCCGATGATTTACGTTGATTCGAGTCCTTGTTAAAGTTGGTGGTTAGTCGTTGGATTTCTTTTCCCGACGACTCTTGTTGCGCAATTAATTGCTCCATATCTAATAAAGCTACGATTGCAGCTTCGTGGCTGAACGAAGTTGATTGAAGAGCACAGCTTTTAAGATGAATTGAAACGAAGGTGTACGGCACTTGAACCGTCACCGTCAAGATGCAAATTTATGATAGTCAGAGGAAAAGTAGCCGGCACTTGAACCTTCACTTTTGATGTAGAATTGCTTCGATTAATTGAGACTAAAGCAGAAGGCACTTGAACCTTTGCTTTCCGTCGATACCTTTGATTAACTTTATTACGGCACTTGAACCGCAATTGTAACCGTGTGATAATCCCTACGACGGCACTTGAACCGCTACAGTAAACTGTGAAAATGACTAAAAGACGACTATCAATTGACTGAGAAACTTTATTTTGATGCTAACTCATTTATAAGGAATAAGTGCCTTGTCAGCACAATCTGCATGTGCATGGAAAAATGTCTCGGCTGGTCAGTAATGTCCGGATTAAATTACCAAACATTTAACGATCAAAACATCTTCCCACGAACGCGCCAGTCTATGCTTCTAGGTGATACATTAATTTTATGATGGTGTCAGCAAATCGTGTGCAAGGTGTTTATTTGATACGATTGTAATTGATAAGAAGGTTCCGTACATGATTTGCTGACACTACCATATTACAATGAATATGAATTTATGATGACAAAAAAACACAGCAAAACAAAAGTGTGTCGCTAAACAGCTCTGTTTTTATTAATATACATGCCATAACTTTGTTCCTATCAAACTGTAGAAGCTGTTTGCTTCTTTTAGTTGAGTGGTTCGGTATGAATTTTTTGGCTTGTCTTATTCTGAGAAGTGTGGCCCAGTGTTGGCATTTTCTGAGTTCCTCCCATACCCTTATGCTCCTTTTAATGGAGCAGGTTGAGATTCCACAGAACGGCTCTGGTTCAGTAGGGGGAAGCGCTGCTCCGTCTCTTGCAAGTTGATCTGCTATTTCGGCGTACAAAAGGGGTCCAAAAAAACATTCAAAAGAAAGAAGAAAGGAAAGCAAATATTTTCACGACTTTCGTCATATCTCTTAGTGTTCTTAAATATTGAATTCAACGACGAAAAAGTGTTTTCAAATTTTACTAACAAAGTGAATTGGTGTTTATAAAGGACTGAGTCGAGGCCGAAACGTCACGCAGAATAAATTAGAACAGTACTTGACGGTAAACCTGTATTTTCAAAGTGAATTAGATTTAAAAGAATTCAAATTCAAATCTCAAATCTCTCTTGCTTAACTTTTTTTTCAACCCCGAAGAGAGTATAAATTGGTTGAACACGTCTTAAAGAATTCCGTTATATCTTTTAGGGCTGATGAAAAATTGAATTAATTTTTACTGCCTAGGACCTCTTTTTTCACTTCTACAATCCCATTTCTCTATTTTTCGATATTTAACACCCAAGGGCTTGCATACGTTTTTACAATTTTTGCCATCCCCTAGTTCTGATGAGATACATATACAATTGGTTATTACAGCATTTGATTTAAAGCTTGTATTACACTGTTTGACCAAGTGGGCAAATTGCAGTAATATGCAATGCGAAGTAGGCGAATACAAATAAATCTCACAGTATTCATTCGGTCAAATTCACTATTTTGCATTGCTTACTATTGCAATTCGGCAGCGTGGTCATACAGTGTAATAATAGCTTAACGGTTTAAAACCAATTTCACGATTTTTCGAATTACAAAAACCACGGGGCCGAGTGAGTCCAGTGGTAGCGTACTAGGCTTGTAAACGCGATGTCGTGGATTCAATACCCACTCTACGCATAAATTATTTATAAGAGATTTTCAGTTGCTATTGGCTTTGAAATTATTAATATAAATAGTGAACAGTGCGGAATGTTTAATAGGATCACTACTAAAGGATTTAACACAGAGCAGATGAGTTCTGTTTACATTCTTATCAGATTCACTAACACCATCAGAGATACCAGACAGTAGTTGATTTGTTATAAGCAACATTGCTGTTCTGGTAGATCACATCATAGCCAAAACAGCACTCAAAATTATTAACACGAACTAGTACACTGCCATACCCATCCCGCTTTCTGACCTCCCATCCCTAAGCTGACTGGATTGTACACTACAGTGTATTAAAGGCTAACCACCTAAGCCCGGTTCTGTATCCTTAAAAAAAATAAGAGGGGGTGTGAAAGGTTTGCTTACACAATATATACACATATATTCACATATTTTTCAAAATCCTTAAAGTCTGATAAGATACCAAGTTGTTTCTTATGAAATCTGATCAAAACTTATTTAATAATTTTTCGAATTTCAACTTTCATGTCCACTCCACATGAATGTTGGATAAGTTTCTATACGTTTAAACAATTAGTTATATTTTTTAAGTCTGATAAGGCAACAAATTTGTTTTCACTTCTATGTGCTTTTAGTGTATATTATACACATGGAGATCTATATAGTGAAGATGGCGTGCAGCGACTGTTTTGAAGCCGCACGATTTCTCGCAGAGGACCGGCGATATTCACTATTCTACTATCAGCATCTTACTCACATGTATGTAATACTCCGGTATTGAAAAGAAAAAAAGCTCAACCTTTAAATACTACGCTACTATTTGCATTTCACTGCCATCGGGCATAAAACGTTCCACACAAAATGTTCAATTTTGCATCAAAATGCTTCAAAGTGCTTAATACAGAAACGGCGTCTTGCCATCTCCGTTAGTTATATCTCTATTATTATACCTATACCAAAGTATATTATCTATATATGAGCCGTTGTATTTGAAAGTGGAATAAGTCCAGTTTGAAAAAAATATTTTTTGTGACATTGTAACATTATTCTATACAACACGAAGCAACTTTCTGAGAATCTATTGATACAATTGTTTGATCACACTTTTAACAAATACAAGTAAATTTTTCTGAAAGATGGCATAAATATTTTTAAACATGTTAAAACATAAACCGTTAAGCATGTCGGTTTAAAAACGAAATGGACTTATTCCACTTTCAAAATCAACGGCTCATATATAAAAGAGGATTTATGTAAGTATGTGACCGAAACTAGTTCGGCTTACAAAAATGACAATGACCGATTCTCTGTCACAAGATAGAGTGGAAAATGATCTGACTTCCAGCTTTAGAACTGACAACGGGCTTAAACAAGGTGATGGCCTTGCACCAATGCTTTTCAATTTGACACTCGAATATGTTGTTCGGAAACTGCCCGTTGACACCAACGGAACACTATGCTTCAAATCCACACAACTAGTAGCATATGCCGACGACATAAATATACTTGCAAGATCCCTGGAGAGTGCCAAAGAAATATTTGTAAACCTTGATTCGGTAGCAAGGGAAGTTAGACTACGTATTAACGAAAACAAAACCAAAGTTATGACACAAACTAGGAAAAACATGCCAATCAGACAAAATATTACAATGGGAGACTTCAACCTAGAAAACGTAGACAACTTTGTATATCTCGGGGCAAACATATCGAAGCGAACCCATCGAAATTAAAAGAAGAATAATGATGGCAAACAAGACGTATTATTCGGTACTTCCAATAATTAACGACAAAAATGTGCACAGAAAAACAAAGCTTAAACTGTACAAAACAATAATAAGACCTGTGCTATGCTATGGCAGCGAAAAGTGGACATTGACTCAGACGTCCGAAAAATTAGTTAACGCCTTTGAAAGAAAAGTCCTCAGAAAAATCATCGGACCTGTGAGGGAAGACTCGATCTGGAGAATACGATACAATAGAGAATTGTATGCCATCTTCGACAATCCAGAAGTATCGATCCTCATAAAATTTAAAAAGCTGCAATGGGCTGGTCATGTGGAGCGTATGGATGACGGAAGAATCTCCAAACGCACACTAAAGGGAAAGTCTATGGCCAAAGACCAGTTGGGAAACCACGAAAGCGCGGGGAGGATTCTATTGACGCAGACAGCAAATCACTTCTAAGATGTAGAAACTGGAAGACGCGGTCACTGAACCGGGAAGGCTGGAGGAGGCACATCCAGGAGGCCAAGGTCCGATTTGGACTGTAGCGCCATCGTAACGATAACGATGTGTGTATGTGCCTATGTTCCCTATGAACTCATAAACCGCTCAACCAATTTTGATAAAATTTTCTGGAAAATATAATAGCAATATAATAGTATATAGTAATAGTCTCCGGATGGTTCCTGTGAAGTTTGGTGCCGATCGAATAAAAAACAATTGTTTTTTTTTACATTTTTCATTCGTTTTCGGTGTTGCAGTTATGCGTTCCAATTACTTAATGTTAAAGTTGGACGATGGATGTTGGATAGTGAATGGAGGGTTGAAGATGGTGGATGGGAGGTGATGGATAGAAGATTAGAAGATGGAGGATAGAGGATGGAGAATAGAGGAACGGGAGCAACTGAAGTAACGGGAGTAACGGAAGAAATCGGAGCAGCATGAGAAATGGAAGCAACGGAAGTAATGAAAGTAACGGGAGAAATGGAAGGAACGAGAGCAACTGCTAACCGATTTAGATCAAATTTTTAGGGAACATGTGGAATAGTCCCGCGATGGTTCTTGGAAAGTTAAGTACCGATCGAATCAAAAACAATTTTTTCTAGTTTAGCTGGAACTCTTATATACCGGTTATCCGAAGCTTAGTTTGAGGGAAAGTTAAAGTGCAGCATATAATTCGAGGAAGTGGGAAAAAACTCAGGAAATGTCGAAGAATTCTTAAGTTCTTAAGAAACTATCTGCGAGTTAATATTTAAGAAACTTTTAAAATTTTTAGGTCTAAGATATTTATTCTTTGTGCTGTTTTCTTGTTGTATTATTGAGTTGTAATGTTAGTTTTAAGAGTAGAATTTAAGAATTTTTGTTTTTATATATTGTAAAATAGACTTTAATTGTCTACAAATAAATAAAAAAAAAATAAGAGGGGCGCCGAAGGTCCCTCCGAAAAACTCCGTGACTTTCAATAGCGAAACTGAGTACAAATTCGGTCATAAGAAATACATATTTTTAAAATATTTCAAAACGCGATTATTTTCTGAATTTGCAATAAAGTGATAGAGTGTTATTCGATACAAATAAGAAAATAACAATTTCGTAGCATTACGTCGCGATTAAAAACCTAATTAAAGACTGAAATTCCTTAGTGCGGTTTTGACATTTCAAACGTAAACAATGAGCCCCAAATGCACCAAGTGTAACGTTGAAGACTCCAAATCCGGATCAGGTGTTTCTTGTGATGGCTGCAAGCAGTTTTTATGCGTTAAATGTGCGGGTTTGTCGGCTACAGAAATAAGGTGCATCGAACTGAAATCTGGTCGTATGGTTTCTTTGTACGGAGTGCGATAGTGCTTTGCGTAGAGTCCCCATGCTGGAGAAAATAGTTTCGGAGCTCCAAGGCGAAGTAAAGGCTCTTAAGAGGAGGCACATGATAGAGGCAACGAAGGCGATCATCAGCGAAATTAATGAAAGGAAGTATAGGGAAAGGAATGTTATTATTTACAACTTGCGTGAGTCAACTAACGCAGACGTTTCTTCGCGACAAAAACACGATATCGATGGATGTTTGAAAGTAGTGAAGTCAATGAACATACAGTCCCTTGGAGAATGTAACGTCTTTCGTTTGGGTAGGCCGTCAGGCGATGTTAATAAACCGCGTCCGATTAAACTAGTCCTTAGTTCTCCTGAGATGGCGCTGAGCATTTTGAAACGAAGGAGTAATGTTTGTAAGTCGTTATCTATAAAGAATGATCTCACGCCCATGCAACGTGAGCATCTGCGATATTTGCGAGCAGAGTTGGATGACCGTACAAAAAACGGCGAACTTAACTTAACAATAAGATATGTGCGAGGCATACCTATTATTACTACTACAGTCACTCAAAAAAACTAATCGCATATCCGGATAAAAACACAATCGAAAACGTCACTATTTTTTATACAAACTTAGCTTCTATTTGCTCAAAATTTGATCTTTTGGAAATACAAATAAATATTTATCGTCCAACAATAATTGCTCTTACTGAAACTTGGCTAAATGAAAATATGAGTGACAGTTTATTTAACATCAGTGGGTACTCATTATGTAGAATGGACCGAGTAGGAAGGCAAGGTGGTGGAGCGGCCATTTACTTTAGCAACGTTGTCAACAATTTGCCTATTTCTTTTAAATCAGTCAACATACGACTGCCACATAGTATTGAGGGTCTGTGTTTTGATGTGAGTATAGGGAATTTCGCCTTTACTCTTGGATGTGTTTATAGACCGAATTCTATCAATCGCGAAGATAACGTAATGTTCTTGGAATGGATTGAAACCATGGCTTCATCGAATAGAACACTAATATTGATAGGAGAGTTCAACTATCCGGAAATTAAGTGGCCCATACAGGACTTTTCAAATGCAAATAGTCAACACAGTGACTTTGTAGATATGTACTTAAATAGCAACCTTCACCAATGTGTTATGGAACCCACAAGGTATCGAATTCATAATGATCCATCACTATTAGACTTAATTCTATGCAACGATCCGCATCTTATAACCAACGTCGAGTATCAGCCACCCATTGGAAAGAGCGACCACGTAGTCCTAGTGAGTACCTTGCAAATTCAAACATCAACCGGTCCAGTATCAAACCTTGTACGAAGAAAAGATTATTACAGAGCAGACTTTGATGCTATAAGCGAAAAACTTGCTATTAGCTTTTCTAACTATTATCCACTAAATTCAAACTCAATAAATGAGCAATGGACTTTTATTAAATCTACTATTTTGGACACAGCTAATCTTTTCACACCAGAAAAACGAGATATTACGAACAAGAATAAGCCATGGGTTAACGGCAATATTTTGAAGGATATAAAAACTAAGGCGAAACTGTGGAAAAAATATAAATTAACGCGTTGTGATACAGACTACAAGATATATATGAAAGTTAACAATAAGATTACTTCGGATAAACGTAAGGCTAGGTTGAATTTTGAAGAGCATCTTCTTAGTAGCGGAGATAAACCCTTTTATAGTTATTTAAGGAAGCAAGTTGCATCCAGAGTATCAGTCCCATTATCTTTGAAAGAGCCGCTAACAGGACAACTAACCCAGAAACCTACAGATATCGCAAACATATTCGCTGAATACTTTCGAACAACATTTCTCCAGGAACCCGATGATGTTCTTCCTTTAGTGAATGGAATAATGAGAAATCAGAATGCAATTGGATCTATAGACATAACAAAACAAATGGTATACAACACACTAATAAATTTAAAAGAAGTTTCATCGCCAGGACCTGATAATATTCCTCCAATCATTTTGAAACAATGCGCAACATCGTTAACTAAGCCCCTAACCTTCTTAATGAATCACTCTCTCCAAGTTGGCCAGATTCCGAGCGATTGGAAGATTGCATACGTAACTCCTATTTATAAGAAAGGTGACAAATTCTCAGCGGAAAATTATAGACCTATCTCTATTACTTCAGTAATAAGCAAATGTATGGAAAAAGTAATCTCCAATAAGATCCGAGATTTTCTCCAAGACCAACATATTATTCCTGAAAGTCAACATGGGTTTACCACTGGAAGATCTGCGTCCTCAAATCTACTAAGCTGTCTCGATACATGTGTGCGGAACTTTGATCGCAATGAACCAACTGATGTCATATACCTTGATTTTGAGAAAGCTTTCGATCGAGTGCCGTTTAATAGACTTTTAATAAAATTGGACCATTTCGAAATACGTGGACAATTACTTAAGTGGATAAAGTGTTTTATTTCGGATCGCGACTTTCGGGTTAGGAATGGTGATTCCTTATCAAATGAACATGCTGTTTTGAGTGGAGTCCCTCAAGGTTCTGTTCTAGGCCCTCTGCTTTTTATACTTTTTACTGCAGATTTAAGCGCCACAATTACATCCCATTCGTGTATATTTGCGGACGATACCAAATTTTTCGGAAACCCACTAACTCAAATAAATTCCCTTCAAAGTGACTTAATTAGAATTACCGAATGGTCTAAACAGTGGCTAATTAATATTAATTATTCTAAGTGCACAGTTCTCCACATTGGTAAAAACAATCCAAATACCGCATATTACATGAATGGCGTGCTACTAGAATCGGTACAGCAACAACGTGACCTTGGTGTTGTAATAACAAACAATTTATAATTAATATTAATTAATATTAATCAATAAGTTCTTCAAAAGGAAATCATGCGCCATACCAGATCTCTCTACCGATAACGGCACTAGCTCAACAAACTCTGAAAAATCGGAAATTCTGGCACAAACATTTCTCTCTGCTTATAAGCTAAATGACAACAAGAGCAACCCACAAATCGCCGAACTTGTCGAAGCAGGTATCACACTAATTACCGATTCGCAATTAGCGGCTGATAATCTATGCAAGCCCAAAGAGATTAAATGACACCTGAAAAGGCTAAATAACAGGAAAAGCCCTGGGTCCGACCAAATCCCTAACATTCAGCTAAAAAACTTACTGAAGAAAGGAATTATCTACCTAAACGCAATTCTCAACGCATGCTTAAAACTAGGATATTTCTCTGAAAAATGGAATGCTGCGATTATAGTTCCCCTTCCCAAACCAGGAAAAAATTCTACAAACCCAAGCAATTACAGACCAATAAGCCTTGCCTGTGTTTTATGGCAAAACTGTTTGAAAGAATCGTTCTTAGCCGCCTTACTGAACATATTGAGAATAATCAAATCATCCCACACCACCAATTTGGTTTTCGTGCTAACCACTATACTAACCATGCTGTTCAGAGTAACGCACGACATTAAAACTTCCCTTAAGGCCCCATGAGTCTGGTACGACCATTTTTTGTCCCTGTTTGATTTTTCTTTCTTGAGAGGATTTTAATCGTTTGAAATCGTTTTTCGTTTGTGTAATTTGGCGTGGACAATACGCCTGCATCTTTCGCTGTCCATCAGCGAACTAATTTTGATTTTACAGAAAAAAATAGTGTTATATGTTTCCAAATTATTTGAAAGGCATAACTATTAAAAATTAACAATTCTTTCATTCATTTATCTTCTAGAAATACCAATTAATTATACTATCTGTGATACTTTTCAATGAAATGTGGTCTTCTTATGTAATTGTTGACATGAAAATCGTGAAAAATTGCTTCAGTTTGACTTCATATATTATTAACAAAACTGAAATTTTTTAAATTACTTTTTCTTTTCTTAATAGTAAAGTATTGTGATCGACCTGAAATTTCAAAAAAATTTCCTACCCTCAAATTTTGTATTTTCACGTTTTAGGACTAGTAGACCTCAAAAAAGCAATACAAAAAAAATGTCCGTCTGTACGCCGTACGCAAAAATAGTTTAAAGGCGCGTAGCTCCCAAACCCGTTGAGGTATTGTCATGAAAATTTTTTGGTGAGTAGGTTGGGTGAACCTCTAAGACTGGTATCTTTTAGAGGTGTGCTGGTATGATCGGGGGGAAAAATGTTAGTTTCTAGATCTCAGCAACCGCTTACACTAGGAGGCTGAAACTTGGAATTTCTTTAGAACTTCGATAGTGGACCCATTTGCAAAAAAAATTGTTGATATTGGTGAAGGGGTGTGGGAGTGGGGGGTAAAATAATTCGTCCGAAACGCTAAAATGCCGAGATCGACACATTCTAAAATCCATATCTCCTAAACCCTTGATTGCACGAAATTCAAACTTATCAAATACCTTCTGCTTATCAAATACCCTATACTAGGAGAAAAGATTGAAAAGAAATTTTTGAGTGGCGTAAGGGGGTGGGGGTAAAAACCTTTAGATTACGATATCTCAAGAACCAATTGCTCGAGAAAGATGAAATTCGGTTTGAGTATTAAGGTTGACAAATAAAGATTTCTGAATGTACGTTTTTTTAAGGGGGTGGTGAAACATGGAAGTGGGTAGGATAAGAAATTTTAAAAAAAAAATCACGTTTCATATCTCAAGAACAGCATTAAATAGATGCTCCAATTTTTTACCAGAAGTAGGCCCAATATAGCCCTACTAGGGAAAAAAAATTGGGGATGTGGGTGTAGAGGGTGAGGATGGGGGAGGGTGAAAAGGAAAAGATTCCGATGCTTATATCTTAAGAACCTATAATGATATAAAGCTGAAACTTTAGATAGAGCTATAGTAGTGGCATGTTGAAAAAATATAATTTTTTTAGGGGTAGCATGGTACGGGGGTGGGGGGTGATTTTCCTAACTATAGAACGGCTTATGCCAGAAAGTTGAAACTCGGTGTGTATATGTAATTGAACTAGAAAAGTAATTTTGATTAAAAAAAAAATCGAATATCCATGGGCGTTCGGAAGGGGGGCAAAAAAAATTATCAATGGAAATAGAATGCATATATTTTCACGTTTTTCGTCATATCTACTAGGTCTTCCCAAATATCGAACTCATTTTTATTCTACGGATTCTTCATATGAATATCTAGAATGTATTTTCAAGATTTTTTGAAATTCGACTCCTAAGGGGATGTAAAATGGTTGTATATTTTTTTCATGAATTTTGCCATATCTCTCTGATCTGATCAGATTTTCACTTCCACGGGCTTGTTTAATAATCACCTATTTGTAAGCATCTTATCCTTCTGCAACCCCTAGACCGCAAATGACCCAATTATGTAATGCATATGTTATTCTAACCGCTTCCCGATCTTTTTGTTAGGTTTTCAGTCGCATAATAACCTACACCACATCTCAGAATTGAACGCGTTCCAAACTTCTGCCGGAAAAATAATAAAGTTACGCCCAGATTGTTGGCAGATTTTTTTCTTTATGGATGCCTTTAAGATTTTTTCTAGCATTATATTAATGAAAATGACATGTTAATTATTCAAGAAATAGGAAATATCTGTTTAAAAAATTCGAATTTACGCATTTTAAAAAATGTTCAAGGGTTGTTGTTCTAATAGCATTTTTTCCAAATACAGTTTTGAATTTTTTTTTATGGATGTCCTAGTTTACATACCAGCTAATAAAAAATGGTGTAATTTTATTTTGTTTTTTTGTTGCCATTAACGTGAAATATTTGTAAGAAAACAGTCATAAATCTTTAAAATTGGTCGTACCGGACTTATGGTGCCTTAAGGAAAAAAAACCCAATCGGTATGATGTACTTCAGACATCGAAAAAGCATTCAAACAATTTGGCATGATGGTCTGATATACAAATTAATGAAATACTCCTTTCCAGCCTATCTCGTCAACCTTTTATGTTACTTTCTCACCAACAGGTTGCTTACAACAAAAAAAATCTGCCAACAGTCTGGGCGCAACTTTATTATTTTTCCGGCAGAAGTTCGGAACGTGTTTAATTCGGGGATGCGGTGTATGTTACTATGTGATTGAAAACCTAACGAAAGTTCAGGAAGCGGTTAGAATAGGGTGTAACATATGAATTATGTGATTGGATCATATTCCGGGATGCGGCATAGGGGTTAAAAAAGGAAAAAACTTAAAAATAGGTAATTTTTAAACAAGCCCGTGGAAGTGAAAAGATATTAGATATTTGTTCAGACCTGAGAGATATGGTCGAATTCATGAAAAAGTATATAACCACTTTACACCCTTTTAGTGGTCGAATTTTAAAAAATCTTGAAAACACTTTCTAGGTATTCATATGAAGAATCCGTAGAATAAAAATGAATTCAATATTTGGAAAGACCTAGTAAATATGACGAAAATCGTGAAAATATATGCACTTTATTTTCACAGGTCATTTTTTTTGCCCCCCCCCCCCCCTCCGAACGTCAATGAATATTCAAATTTTTTTTTAATCATAATTACTTTTCTAGTTGATCTACATGTACGTACCGAGTTTCAACTTTCTAGCATAAGCCGTTCTAAAGTTAGGAAAAACACCCCGTACCATACTACCCCTAAAAAATATTTTATTTTTCCTCCATGCCACTACTATAGCTCTATCTAAATACCAAGTCTCAGCTTTATATCATTATAGGTTCTTAAGATATAAACATCGGAACTTTTTCCTTCTTCCTTCTTTTTTTCACTAGTAGGGCTATATTGGGCCTACTTCTGGTAAAAATTTGAAGCATCTATCTGTTATTGAGACTTGAAAAGTGATATTTTTGAAAAAATTCTTATCCCCCCACTTCTATGCTCCCCTGCCCCCTTCAAAAATTTTACTTTGAGCAATCTTTATTTATCAAGCTTTATACTCAAATCGAATTTTGTTCTTCTGGTGGAATTGGTTTGTGAGATATCGTAATCTAAAGTTTTTCATCCCCCACCCCCGTACACCTCTTCCCCTTCCCAAAAATTTTGTTTCAATCTACTCTCCTAGTATAACTACAGATATTTGTTAAGTTTTAGTTGCTTGCCACTAACGGCTTAGGAGATATGGATTTTAGAATGTGTCGATCTCGACTTTTTTGCGTTTCGGACGCATTATTTCCCCCTCCACTCCCACACCCCTTCACCAATATCAGCAAATGGGTCCACTATCAAAGCTCTATAGAAATTCCAAGTTTCAGCCTTCTAACATAAGCGGTTCCTGAGATCTAGAAACCAAAATTTTTCGTCCATGTGGGAGCTCGCAGCTTCTGCTGAAGATCTAGCAATATACTCCAGTTCCACTAACCCAACCACAATTATTAATAATCTTCAGCTGTAACTTGAACTTTTAAATGATTATTTTCACAAGAGGAAAATTAAAATAAACAAAACAAAAACAAAAGCCACATTTTTCACCAAGCGGCGAGTGGCTGCATTCCTACTCAATCCCACAATAAATAAACTAGGAGTAAATATTAATTGGGAACACAGTCTAAAATACCTGGGAGTCATACTAGATAAGAAATTAACATTTTGCGACCATATAACTGAGTCTTGTTCCAAAACATTGAAAAGCACTAGAATTTTGTATCCACTTATCTGTCGAAATTCCGCTCTTTCCACAAGGAAAAAGCTACTGATTTATATGTAAATCAGTCATGCGTCCCATCCTACTATTTATATGGTGCCCGGTTTGGAACTGCTGCGCTGTTGCTCACAAAACTCGTTTGCAAATCATACAAAATAAATGCTTTAAGATTATTATGAAAAAGCCATGGCACTTCTCAACACGTGAACTACACGCACTTGCTGCAACGCCTCTAATGCCGCAAGTACACACGCGCCTTCACTCGCATTGACCGATGCGAGTTAGCGCGAGGCGCGTGTGTAAAGGGCCCATTCGCGTTAGCTTGCGCATGAAATTGAGATGCGCGTACATTTGTCTCTCTGGCACTGTTTGGACGCGTTTCAAAGGGATTTGCTTACAGCACTATGGGACTCGCTTGTAGCACTCGCGCGTACCCTTTCCACATGCGCCTAGACATTTGCGCTAGCTCGCATCGGGCACTGCGAGTGAAGGCGCGTGTGTACTTGCGGCATAATAAATGGTATCGCAAGTAAGTTCGAAGCATAGGATTATTGAAGAAACTATAAAGCATATCGAAATTTGGTAAAAGGCACTTTATTATATATCTTGAAGAATGTTTTCGCATAAATCTGAAAGTCCATATAAACAAAATGGCGGATTCCCAGCTGTTTCCAATGGACGCCTTTTTTTTTAGTGCTCCACGGCCGATCGTTTTTCTCCTGCTATTTCAAAGAAAAATGGTGGGTCAATGAAATTTTCGATAAATCATAATAAAAGCTAGAGAAGTGTGTAGGATTTTTTTGTTAAAATGGCGAACTTTAAAAAAAAAAACTAAAAAAACACGAAAAAAAAATCACTAGAAAATTGTTTATAACTTTTTGAATATGCAATATATCGCAAAAATCCTACGTACTTCTCTGGAAAAAACAGTTATCAATAGCCTGTTAAAAGAAAAACGCGTTTAAAGTTTTAAGTACGCTCTCTTTCGCCAGTAGGGTAGGCCCAGCTACATTCGAATTTCAGGTACTTACAGGTTACGTACGTACCTGTAACTATAGGACAACATTTTTGGGACACTAAAGAGCCTTTTGAGACAAAATTTTTTTTTTTCGATATTCTGAAGCGGCTACTGTGACCTCCTCCCTTAAGTTTTAGTTTTACTTTAGTCATAGGTTTAGTCAAAGACAATAGAATGTGTAAGATGTCCCAAGTTTCGTTCGAGCAGCGAAAGAGCTTTCATATGAACGACCGAACTCCAGCGGTTATTGAAAGTTCCGGCGCTTTATTTTGTAGCCAACTGTTTTTCGCGACTTTCATTGAGCGAGCTGCTTGTGTGAGAGGGATTATGAAAAAAGAGGTATAGGTTCTTATGGGTGCGTTGCTATAGTGTATAGATATACTATTGTCTTAACGTGAAGAAGGGAATATGCGATTTTCTATGAAAGGCAATGTTTTGAGTGATAGGAATAATTAAGTGAGGCCGATTCTTTTGATTTTTGATTTTCGCGAACACCGGAAGTTTTTTTTTGCTGTTATTTGGTGATAATTGTTGATAAAAATTTTCTTGTGATTTTTGATTTTCACTAACTCCCGAATTTTTTCTTTACTGTGATTTTGTGATAGTTGTTGATAAATTTTTTTCGATAATATACTCATTGTACTTTTATATATATATAAAATATATATAATATTTTTTTATATTTATATACTATTATATTATATATATTTACATAGTATATTATGGAGAGTAATATTCAAAAATCAGCCGTTTTCACGGCTAAACCGTCTTCAAGTCTTCAACGTTATGAGCGTTGCTGTGTTAGTAGTTGCAGCAATTGTTCTTCAAACAGTAAATTATTTAGATTTCCCAAGTGCTTCGATCTTCGGAAGAAATGGGTAAGTAATTGTGAAATAACTGCAGATGAAGCGAATCGAAAATTTGTTTGTGAGAAACATTTTGAATGCAGTTTTAAGGGAAGTCAACGATTAAAAAATGGTGCCATTCCTGTCCTTTTTTTGAATCATGAAGTTGAGAATGAGCCGCTCTATAGCGTGAAGAAAAAAATTAGGCGTTGCTGTATTTCTGAATGCGTCGGCAACAGTAAAAATTTTCAATTATTTATGTTTCCGACAGAAAAAAAAGGAAAGATGAGTGGATATTAGCTTGCAATATAGACAGTGCTGAACAAACTAAAAATAAGTTAGTTTGCTCTCAACATTTTGAGCCAAAGTTAATTTGTAAAAAAAAATTATCTCATGGTGCACTCTTTACATTGAACATTCCGAAAAGTTGTCGAGTATTTGAATTTCATGTTAATAATGATGATTCAAAATTTGAAATTGATCCACCTATTGCAGTCTTTCAAAATTCCGTCAAATGTGGAGAAGAAGATCAGGTTAAAAGACAGAAACGATGCTATACATCTGCATTTAGTTCGAAAGAGGAACTAGCGACATTGAATGATTTTGAATAATCTGCCAGTTTCTTTGATAAGAGCAAAGAAACAAACAGTATGATGGATGAGGCATTAGTTTGTAATAGATGCCTTAAGGGGTCTTCCTACCATGTCCGCTCAAAAAATGCGTGCACTTGGGAAATCTAAATAATCCAGTTTGAGGAACGTTTGACATAATTTTTAATAAAAAATAAAAAAAAAATGGCGGCGCTGTGCATATTTCCCCGGAGGCCTTCGGCACAAGAGGGGGGATATGATGTCATCGTTTTCTCCATTAATATGCATCAGAAAAGAAAAAATAAAAAATGGGCTTGTTCGTGGGTAGTGTAGCTAGAATGTAGCGTAACGAATTTTTTTTTTCGATTTTTTTTGAAATTTTGGTGAGCCGTAGAAAAAAAAATCGCATTTTTTCCTAAGAAAAACGTCGAAAAACGTCAATAAAAAAAACTAATGTAGCAATCTTAAAAATCCTACGCTACTCTTTCCATAATACTTTTAAAAGTATTGTGTTCAAATTTCAGAGCCATCGGCCCACTAGTTTACGAGATATCGTGTTACGAGTTCCGAGAAGAGTAGTTTCGAGATAAACGTAAAAGAAAGTAGGCGTGCAGAAAACGTAGCGGTAACTTCGGCAATTTTGCGATTTTCAATACCGCCAATGGCTTAAAATGTGCGTAACATTTCAAAGTTTTTTATAAAAAAATAAAAAAAAAATTAAGACAAAAAAATTTCCATGGTAGGAAGACGCCTTAAGAACCAACAAAATTTAACATTTTATAAAAAGAAGTATGATAAACTTTTCAAGGGGACTAATGAACTAGAAAGTTTGAACCATACGTTGACATTGGAATTAAAAAAAATTAAAAAAAGAGCAATTCGAAATAAGCCTTGAAGATAGAATAGAATCAAGAATTTTGTCCAACTTTGAGACAAACTTTACTGTTACTGTTGCATCAGCCTTTTCCAACAAATCTGAAGAAAATTTTCCAAGTCTTGTACAAGTTTTTAAGCCTGAGGCTACACTTCTACTAAAAACTTGTGTTGCGTATTTGACTCTCATTTTATCAAATGTCCCTGGATATGTGTTTTACTTTATTATTTTAATAATTAAGTTTTGTGATTGATTTTTAAAAAAAAAAAATTTGCTACCCTCAAAATTTTTATTTTCACGTTTCATAACTAGTAGACGCGAAAAAAGCAATAAAAATTACAGAAAGTAAATGAGAATTCTAAAGAATTTTGTAAAATGCTTTTAATAGAAAGGTCTAAAACGAAAGAGTGGACTGAGAAGCAGAAGCTTATTGCACAGAATATAAACTTCAAATCAAATTCAACATATTTGTTTATGCGGGAAAATTTTGGCTTTACATTACCCTCAAAATCGTCATTATATCGTTGGAGTCCTTTGAAAAAACTACATCCTGGTTTCAATACAGACCTTTTGAGTAACTTAAAGCGAATCGTTTTTGATATGGATTCATTTGCTAAAGAGTGTGTATTAATTTTTGATGAAGTCAAAATACGAAGGGAATTAGTTTATGATACTTCCATGGATCAATTGGAAGAAGTAGTTGATTTCGGAGACGGCGATCGTGAAAATAAAATTGGCAAAAATATTTGCGTGTTTATGATACGTGGACTGCTATCTAATTGGAAATATGTAATAAGTTATTATATTTTAGAAGAAGTTATGAAAGCCGAAAAATTAAAAGAGGTCATCGAAAAAAATCTAGCAGTGATATATAATATCGGTTTAAACGTCCGCGCCGTTATTTGCGATCAAGGGTCGAACAATGGGAAATGCTTCAAACTTTTGAGTGTTTCGAAAGAAAAACCTTTTTTTCTATTCTAGGAAAAAAAAATTTATGGAATTTTTGATGTCCCGCACCTGATGAAATCTCTTAGAAATACGCTTTTAGAGTGCGATATTAAATCTGACGATGGAATAGTTAGTTGGGATGTTATTACCAAGTTATTTGAACTAGATTCTTCAGATTTAGTTAAAATTTGTCCAAAATTAACAAAAAAAATCTGCCAACAATCTGGGCGTAACTTTATTATTTTTCCGGCAGAAGTTAGGAACGCGTTCAATTCTGAAATGCGGTGTAGGCTACTATGTGACTGAAAACCTTATCAAAAAGAACAAGATCATGGAAGTGAAAATCTGATTGGATCTGAGAGATATGAAATAGTTTATGAAAAAGTACACAATCACTTTACAAACTTAGGGGTCAATTTTCAGAAAATCTTGAAAACGCTTTCTTGGTATTCATATGGAGAATACATAGAATAAAATTAAATTCATTATTTGGGACGAGGTAGTAGATATGTCGAAAATCGTGGGAAAATATGCATTCTATTTTCACAAATAATTTTTTTTGCCCCCCTTCTGAACGCCAATAAATATTCGTTTTTTTATTCAAAATTATTTTTCTAGTTGATTTAGATATACACACCGAGTTTCAACATTGTAGCTTAAGCCGTTCTATATATAGGAAAAACACCTCCCACTTGTACCACACTACCCTTGGGGGTCGAATTTCAAAAAACCTTTAAAACACACTCTAGGTATTCATACGAAGAATCCGTAAAATAAAAATGAATTCAATTTTTGGAAAGACCTAGTAGATATGACGAAAATCGTGAAAATATATGCATTTTATATATATTATATTTACAAATATTTTTTTTTGGCCCCCCCCCCTTCTTCTGAACGCCAATGAATATTCAAATTTTTTTTTATCTCAATTACTTTTCTAGTTGATTTACATATACACACCGAGTTTCAACATTGTAGCTTAAGCCGTTCCATATATAGGAAAAACACCCCCACACTACCCTTAGGGGTCGAATTTCAAAAAACCTTGAAAACTCATTCTAGGTATTCTTACGAAGAATCCGTAGAAAAAAAATGAATTCAAAATTTGGAAAGACCTAGTAGATATGACGAAAATCGTGAAAATATATGCATTTTATATATATCATATACACAAATAATTTTTTTTGCCCCCCTTTTTAAACGCCAATGAATACTCAAATTTTTTTTTATCACAATTACTTTTCTAGTTGATTTACATATACACACCGAGTTTCAACTTTTTAGCATGAACCGTTTAATAGTTAGGAAAAACACCCCCTACCCCCGTAGCATACTACCCCTAAAAAAATTTGTATTTTCCCAACATTCCGCTACTATAGCTCTATCTAAATACGAAGTTTAAGGCTTATATCATTACAGGTTCTCAAGATATAAGCAACGGAACTTTTGCCTTTTCACCCTCCCCCACCCTTCCCCTCTACACCCTCAACCCCAAAACTTTTTTCCCTACTAGGGTTTAATTAGCGCTACTTCAGGTAAAAATTCTAAGTATCTATCTTAAAGTGTTCTTGAGATATGAAATGTGTTTGATTTGAAAAATTCTCATCCCCTCCACTTCTATGCTCCACTTCCCACTTAAAAAATTTTACTTTGATCAATCTTAATTTGTCGACCATTATACCCAAACCAAATTTTATTTTTCTAGAGCAATTGGTTCATGAGATATCGTAATCTTAAGTGTTTCACCCCCCACCCCCATACACAACTTCCCCAACCCAAAATTTTTCTTGATTCTGTTCTCCTAGTATAACTACAAATATTTTTTAAGTTTGAATAGTGTGCCATTAACGGTTTAGGAGATATGGATTTTAGAATGTGTCTATCTCGCCTTTTTTGGGTTTCGGAAGCATTACATTTCCCCCCACTCCCACACCCCTTGATCAATATTGACAATTTTTCTGCAAATGGGTCTACTATCAGAGCTCTATAGAAATTCCAAGTTTCAGCTTCCTAACATTAGGGGTTACTGAGATCTGGAAACCAAAATTTTCGGTCTAAAACACTTCCCCCTCACACCCCCACCCCTAAAAATTTGGTCACTTCAAGGCGCCTAACCCGTCTATTCGTTAAAAAAATTTCAATTTAATATCTCAAAGCGTTTGGCAGCTACGAGCCTCCAAACGATCTTGCGTACGGCGGACGCCGTACGGCGGACAGACGGACTGAAAATTTTTATTGCTTTTTTCGCGTCTACTAGTTATGAAACGTGAAAATAAAAATTTTGAGGGTAGCAAATTTTTTTTTTTAAAAAATCAATCACAAAACTTAATTATTAAAATAATAAAGTAAAACACATATCCAGGGACATTTGATAAAATGAGAGTCAAATACGCAACACAAGTTTTTAGTAGAAGTGTAGCCTCAGGCTTAAAAACTTGTACAAGACTTGGAAAATTTTCTTCAGATTTGTTGGAAAAGGCTGATGCAACAGTAAAGTTTGTCTCAAAGTTGGACAAAATTCTTGATTGCTTAAATAGTAGAAATGTTTCCGATAGTAATCTATTTAAAACACCATTAAATTACAAAAACCATATACCTATATAATTTCTTAAAAGAAAGTTTATCATATTTGGAAAATTTGAAATTGATGAAAAGAAAAAATAATTTTTGCATTAATGGCTTAATTCAATCGATAAATGCAGTTTTATTGTTGGGAGATCATATCTTCTCCCAACAATAAAACTGCATTTATCGATTGAATTAAGCCATTAATGCAATCAGCATCCAATAAGGCATCATATTTTCTAACTGCACGATTGAACCAAGACCCTATTAAAAATCTCTTTGCGCAGATACGGTCAAAAGGAGGGAATAATAGAAATCCTTCCATTTTCGAATTCAATCATCTCATTGCAAGAGCTATGTCCATAAAAATTTTGACTGGATCTTTTATAAAAAATTGTATAGATGATGAGGACATAGCCCTGGATTGGGTAGAAGGCGAAAATGTCACAGAAATAATGGAGCTAATTTATAACAACTTTTCCACAAAGCCTATTGTTATTGAGCAAATCGAAGAATCTGATGTATTATTGCCTAATGAAAATGTACAGCTACAGCATCGCGGTGATTTTTTGGTTGAAAGTAATGGCAAGCGGTATTTTATTGGCTACGCAATTTCAAAAATTATTTTGCGAAAACTGCATTGTTACACCTGCGCCAATACAATGATCAAAACTGGTGAGTTTTTGTCCTTACCTAGCGAATTCTTAATAATAAACAAAGATTATTCCGCCGTTACATTGACCGAACAGATGCACTTGCAAGCACCTTCTGATAATTTTTTCAAAATATGTGAACTACATTGCGATATTTATGAGCGGTTATTTAATAATAACTGGTCTATATTGAACATAAAACAGACAATTTTAAATACTTGTATTAACGAAACCAACGAAAACTTTCCTCATTGGTTTGATACAACAAATTCGTGCAATAAGCATCGTGAAGAAGTATTAGATTTTATATTATTGGTGCTTCTACGAAAAAACTGTTCATGGAAAACAAAGGAAACTATGAATATTACCAAAAATAATAGGCTAACGGTATTAAATCAATAAAATTACAATTTTCGTCGAAGAACTACAATTGTAAGTAAATCATGATCATGCAATATTCTAGATGGGGCAACAGATTCGGAGTAATAAAAATAATTACGTAATTTGAATGCCCATTTCGGGCATTTTTACAACAACAAAAATAAAATTTTTAAAATGCTATTTTTCTCATTTTCCCAGGTGATCCGAGCCCTGGAATCACTGTAAAATACCTTTATATAGGCTAAATAAACATAAAAAAAAAAAAAATTCTTTTTCACCCATAACGAACCTATCCCAAAATCTATGTATACTTGTCGCATTCCGGATATAAACGACATATTCAGATGGATCAGTTAAATACCCTTGTACAATTGTGCACCGACCCGCATTTTGGCCTGAACGATCAGAATAGCAAAAAACTCAATCGCATCGCATGTTCACAAACAACAAAAATAGACCCGATCATGGAATAAAAACCAAAAGATTCTATCGTTTTCTTTTTTCACACGATATTACTCACACAAGCAATTCGATCAATAAAGAACGCAAAGCTCTGCATCGACACAGTTGGCTACAAAATAAAGCGCCGGAACTTTCAATAACTGCTGGAGTTCGGTCGTTCATATTAAAGCACATGCTAAACCGATGTAACCAATAGTTAAAGAGGCGGCAGCCTGACCACTTAAAGTAATGTTAACGTTTAAGAGAAAATTAAATTATTTGAAATAAATATGAATTTTTGAATAAAATGTGGCAATTTGAATCGTCGTCTTTTAAATAATAATGCGAGTATGTAATAATATAAATGGAATAATTATTTAACACATTTGTATACTCTAGATGAAATCCGTCTGTCCGTGAACACGATAACTTTTCTAGGATCTTGAAATTTTGAATTTGGATGTTTGGTTGAATTTGTAAGGCTAAGTTCATTACCAGGCAAAATCGTCTTACTCCTTCGGGTAGCTGCCATAGAAAATGTCATTGAAACACGTGTTCAAGAATATTGACCAATTACTTCGAAACGCCTATAGCTACAACTTTGAAATTTTGTATACGTTGGTTTTTCAATAGTTGGAACTAAATGTATGATAATGAAAAAAATTCTATTAGTCCTTCGTGTAGCTGCCATACAAATATTCTGTTAAAATGCCTTCACTTCATTTACGAAACTCACTATAACTCAAGTAATCTTTTAGCTACGAATTCGGTACAAATTAGTTTTGAATGAAAACGAGATTCGAGGTTACTAGTCAGAGAAATCCTTTTAATCCTTCTGGTATCTTCCATACAAAAAATCCTTAAGACTCGTGTTCAACAATATTTTCCGATAACTTTTGAACGCTTCTAGCAACGAATTTGAAATTTTGTACACATTAATTTTTGAATGGTTCCAAGGGAAAGGATAAATATAGGTATAAGAAATCGAGTGAGTCCTTCGTGCAACTTCTATGTGACATTCCTTCAAAAAGGATTTTTTTTTTTGTGACACCCAGTTCATGATATGAAATTAAACGCTGAATATTGTCTTTTAGGTTTGAGTACCAATCAAATAGGAGTCCTTAATAAATTACTCACAACAAGCACACAAGTAATTCTTCTTTATACCTGATGTAAAAGTAAATATTATACAACTTCCTCGTTGAAAGGGTTTATTAGAAGTGAGAATATAATATAAAAGTCAAAATGAAAATAAACAATTAACACATAAGGATCAAGTATCCTTGCTAGATACGAAGTAGATACAAAATAATTTACTAAGCTATTTACATTTGCAACACCTCCACTAAATATCTATGTCAATCGTAGATTCATTCTTGATGCAAATAAATTATGTTTTTCTATATTTACTGCTTTGGTCAGAAAATCAGATGAATTGTCACGAGTTGTTTTTTTTTTGTTGCCCCGAATCCTGTAAAGAAAAGAAGAGAATTGTTAGTTGAATTAAATATATCGCGTTGAATAAATATACAACTTACCGACTGCTTCACCACCGGTTCCTTGTGGAGTCACTGCTGCATACGTGAAGGCCTTCAGCCTCACCTAAAACGACATCAGCACAAAGGAGGGAATCAGTCGAATATTTAATCAGTCGTAAAAACATGGAAGTCGAGCTGAACTCGAATATATTTCAACGTAAATTGGAAAATTAGAAATTTGTTATAGTTAGTTTAGGAAATATGAATTGTACTCGTCGGATTAGGATTAGTTAGTGTTATGAGATCGAATTGTTATTAGTAGGATCACGACCAGACTATAGTTAGGGATAGATCTTGAGAGGATGGATCGCGTTATCAAGCACCGCCGAGAGGGCGAAAAATCCGTCGGAGACTTTCGAGCCTGTGAGATGGGACCCGTCACGTCGTCGGAACGAATAACCCGGAAGAACCGGGACATATAGCCATTATCAGGAAGTTGTACTCACCTGTGGCCCGGCATACCTACCACGCTAGCGCGATAACCGGGACGCGCTCGCAACAGGCGCAAGAAGGCATGAAACACAACACGAAACATAACACGAAACACGTAAGACTCGCGCCACGAATCGAAATATTACACTCAAACACAACGAAACACGTACATCACGAGCCACGAATCGAAGCGTAGCCACAGAACCACACGAAACACGTTCAACACGGGCTACGAACCGAAACATCACCTAACTCGACAACCGCCCAGAAGTAAACACGCGAAATGTAAACATTGAGGATCGAGAAATGTCAAGTGACGTGCAAATCGGGACAAATATGGCGGACTTATACGGCGCGAACTAGAGTTTGGGGGAATCACCACTAGAGTAGATCGCTGGTTTGGGCCCATGATAAATGACCGTACTGTGCAAACTTTAATTAAAATTGAAATTAAGCTTCACCTGGAAGAAAGTACTACACCTAAGAGAGAAAGCGGGAGAAATGGCCTCGAGATCGAACATTGACCTACCGAACGGGGATTAGCGGTGGAAAAAGCTGACCCGAGGTTTCGAGGAAAGTACAACAGCCGGAAAACGGTCTCTTTTGTTCGGATCGAAGGTGGTGAAGAGATAGTGACGGTGTTGAGTTTCGAATTCAAACCATAAGTTTTTCTGGCGGTTATTTTTTTGAGAAGAACGAGGGTCACAAGTCGGTGACGGGACGAAAAGTGGGACGAGTGGTACCGGAAGTGAGTCGTGGGAAGCATCGCAACGGGAGATTCGACGCGGCGGAACGAGATAAGGAAGGAGCGTCGTCAGCAAAAAAACCCTGGCGAAAACCTTCGTGGGACGACGCACCAGAGGCGCTCTAGTTTTTTAAGATTTACGAAAAAGAGTCAGGTAGAGTAGCGTACGAATTGGAAAGAGGTAGGATTTGCTTCAATAAAATTCATTGGTACAAAAGAAATCCGAATAGTTTTCGATTGATTACGTGTGATCTCTCTTATGTGACGTGTTACAGCTCGCTTTCCGTGAGAATTGATATCGGTGTTTTCGCGCGTGAATCTTTTCTCTAACTTGTGATTCAGTTGGGGAAAAGACCAGAACGGCAGCCTTAAAACGGAATCACTGGCGCCCACGACCCTTCTCTGGGTTGGCCGGACAAGGCCCGTTCGCCCCCTTTGTGCTGGGGTTACAAAACGGTTTATCCACGGGGATAAACCGTAACATTTGGCGCCCAACGTATTTTAGTGGCAATCAATTATTTAAGTCGAGTTTCGAAAACTTATATTTACATACGTGATAAAGTGCTAGTGTGAGTTACAAGGAAAGTGTAAAATTCTGTGTGAAAAGTGGTTGGTAAGATTTTGGTTTGGAATTTCGCGAAATATTTCGTTTTTGTGCGATATTAGTAATTTTTGTTTTTTTTTTCTCTATACCGTTAGACAGAGGCAGATTGATAGTGAATGCTCTTCTTTTCTTTACGGATGCAGGAATTACATTACTTATAATTGGATTTTGAAATAGATATCGAGAGTTTGCAGAATTTTCGTGTCTCGAAAAAGTGTTCGGAATATTTTGTGTTATATTGGAATAAATTTTTTTTTGAGTTTTCTTATATTTTCTTTTTTGGTAGGAATTTTTATTGTAAGGGACAACCGTGTCTAAAATGGCGAGTAAGGGGAAAATTTTGGTAGACAGACTGAGTCAGGACGAATTGGTATACGAGTTGGCAATTCGCGGAGCAGGGTCAGATACAGTAGAAGAAATGCGAAAATCACTCAGAACAGCATTGCGTGAGGAAAAAGATGCAGAAGGGTCATTTTCGTTGCCACCATACCCATTTAAGTTTGCTGAAGACTTACTTGCGATACAATCAAAGCAGAAGGAAATTGAAGTTCTGCTGAGTAAATTCAAAGGGGTGGAATCATCTGGGGAGTATAAAAAAATTTGGACAAAGCTTCAGTTTTGTCTAAGACGTTTGGAAGGTGCTGAACCATTGGATGAGGAAGTTACGAAGAAAATGCGGGCGAAAGCGTCCATTTTATTGCAGTTGGGGACATTATTTGAAATGTCAGGGCAAGTTTCTTCCGAAGAGGAGGATCAAGACGTTTCAACGCGTAAAACTTCGTCAACTAAATTGTCTATTGCGAAGTGGGAATTAAAATTCTCAGGGGAGAGAAATACGGTATGCTCATTCCTCGAAAGGGTGGAGGAGTTAAGGGTGGCTCGAGGAGTATCAAAGTCAATACTATTTCGATCAGCAATTGATTTATTTGAGGGCAAAGGACTTGTATGGTTGAGGGCGAACAAGTCAAAGTGCGGCAGTTGGGATGAACTAGTTACGGAATTGCGTGCCGAATTTCTCCCTCCCAACTACGATGACTGATTAATGGAGGAGATAACAAGAAGAACGCAAGGTAGGGACGAGTCTCAAGGGGTTTACGTGGCTATAGTGGAAAGTCTATTTAATCGTCTTTCAAAAAATTGCACCGAAGCGGAAAAATTAAAAGTACTTCGGAGAAATAGTAGTCCGTTTTATCAACATCAGCTCGGGTTGGTGGAGATTGAAACAATTACGCAGTTGATTAAGTTGGGTCGGTCTTTGGAGGCCACAAGACTTTCGGTGGAGGCGTTTCAACCTCCCCCAGGCCATCGAACAGGTAGTTTGTTGGAACGAGACTTAGCATATGTAGAGTCGAAGGAACAAACGAGGCCAGAGGTACATAGTACGGAGACGAGGAATAGCTCACCAGGTCAAGCTCCGAGACAGACAAAATGCTTTAACTGCAAGGCTCTGGGTCACGTGTCGCGAGAGTGCAGGGAACCACAAAAGTGTTTCGGATGTGGAAAGGTGGGTGTGTTTCGAGCTAGCTGCCCTGTGTGCAGTCCAAATCCGGATGAAAAACAGGAAACGAGAACCACGGTTAACGATTCGGGAAACGCGAGTCGTGCTCACTAAATGGCGGCGAAGCGAGCACGAATGTCGAGACTATACCCCCTATTAGCTTCGCATTGACTCCAAAAGAGGGTGATATACGGCCACATTTGAAGGTGACTGTCTTTGGTGCAGAATTCGTTGGGTTGTTGGATTCGGGGGCATCACGCACCATTTGGGGACGAGATGGATGGAATGTATTAAAACAACAGGGGGTAATATTGAGCTCGGCAAAGTCTCCTTATTATAAGGTGGCTAACGGAGATGAGTGTGCGGTGGATGGGGTGGTTTGGTTGCCCATGCAGGTGGACGATCGGACACGATGGATGGAGTGTTTAGTCGTCCAAAAACTTCCTCATTCACTCATTCTTGGCGCAGATTTTTGGGTGCAATTCGGGCTAATTGTCGACTTAAGTCGAGAACATTGGAATTTTGCCGAGCAACCGAGTCTAGCAACGATCGAATGTCTGCATCCAAAGACGGAATTGAATGGGGATGAGGGAGAGCGACTGCAGAAACTACATCACCTCCTATAAAACAGCGATATTACCCAGTATCACCGGCTGTTCAGAAGCATATCGACCAAGAATTGAAGGATATGTTGAGGGAGGAAGTAATTCAACCATCAAAAAGTGCTTGGGCCTCGCCTATCTTATTGATTAGGAAGAAAGACGGACCACATCGGTTTTGCGTAGATTTTCGAAAAGTCAACAAGGTGTCAGAGCGAGATGCGTACCCGCTTCCATATGTTTCGGCCACTCTCGACAAACTCCGCGATGCAAAATATTTGTCCTCTATGGATATCAAATCCGCATACTGGCAGGTTCCGATGGCGGAATCGTCGCGTCAATACACGGCTTTTACGGTGCCTGGTAGGGGGTTGTACGAGTTTCTGCGCATGCCGTTTAGTTTACAAAATGCACCAGCAACGTGGCAAGTGGGAAGTGATCTGGAACCATACGTGTTCGTGTATCTAGACGACATAATCCTGGTAACGCAGAGTTTCGAAAAGCACTTAGAGATACTGAGAGAAGTGTTTCGTCGTCTGACTGCAGCAGGGTTACGTGTGTCACGGGAGAAATGTGAATTTTGTAGGTCAGAATTGCGATACTTGGGTTATGTCGTCGATGAAAGCGGACTCCATGTAGATCCCGAGAAGGTGGAGAGTTTGAAGAACTTCCCAGCACCACGGAATGTCAAGGAAGTTCGCCAATTCCTAGGTATGGTGTCGTGGTATCGCCGATTTATTCCGGACTTTGGGAGATCATATCTTCTCCCAACAATAAAACTGCATTTATCGATTGAATTAAGCCATTAATGCAATCAGCATCCAATAAGGCATCATATTTTCTAACTGCACGATTGAACCAAGACCCTATTAAAAATCTCTTTGCGCAGATACGGTCAAAAGGAGGGAATAATAGAAATCCTTCCATTTTCGAATTCAATCATCTCATTGCAAGAGCTATGTCCATAAAAATTTTGACTGGATCTTTTATAAAAAATTGTATAGATGATGAGGACATAGCCCTGGATTGGGTAGAAGGCGAAAATGTCACAGAAATAATGGAGCTAATTTATAACAACTTTTCCACAAAGCCTATTGTTATTGAGCAAATCGAAGAATCTGATGTATTATTGCCTAATGAAAATGTACAGCTACAGCATCGCGGTGATTTTTTGGTTGAAAGTAATGGCAAGCGGTATTTTATTGGCTACGCAATTTCAAAAATTATTTTGCGAAAACTGCATTGTTACACCTGCGCCAATACAATGATCAAAACTGGTGAGTTTTTGTCCTTACCTAGCGAATTCTTAATAATAAACAAAGATTATTCCGCCGTTACATTGACCGAACAGATGCACTTGCAAGCACCTTCTGATAATTTTTTCAAAATATGTGAACTACATTGCGATATTTATGAGCGGTTATTTAATAATAACTGGTCTATATTGAACATAAAACAGACAATTTTAAATACTTGTATTAACGAAACCAACGAAAACTTTCCTCATTGGTTTGATACAACAAATTCGTGCAATAAGCATCGTGAAGAAGTATTAGATTTTATATTATTGGTGCTTCTACGAAAAAACTGTTCATGGAAAACAAAGGAAACTATGAATATTACCAAAAATAATAGGCTAACGGTATTAAATCAATAAAATTACAATTTTCGTCGAAGAACTACAATTGTAAGTAAATCATGATCATGCAATATTCTAGATGGGGCAACAGATTCGGAGTAATAAAAATAATTACGTAATTTGAATGCCCATTTCGGGCATTTTTACAACAACAAAAATAAAATTTTTAAAATGCTATTTTTCTCATTTTCCCAGGTGATCCGAGCCCTGGAATCACTGTAAAATACCTTTATATAGGCTAAATAAACATAAAAAAAAAAAAAATTCTTTTTCACCCATAACGAACCTATCCCAAAATCTATGTATACTTGTCGCATTCCGGATATAAACGACATATTCAGATGGATCAGTTAAATACCCTTGTACAATTGTGCACCGACCCGCATTTTGGCCTGAACGATCAGAATAGCAAAAAACTCAATCGCATCGCATGTTCACAAACAACAAAAATAGACCCGATCATGGAATAAAAACCAAAAGATTCTATCGTTTTCTTTTTTCACACGATATTACTCACACAAGCAATTCGATCAATAAAGAACGCAAAGCTCTGCATCGACACAGTTGGCTACAAAATAAAGCGCCGGAACTTTCAATAACTGCTGGAGTTCGGTCGTTCATATTAAAGCACATGCTAAACCGATGTAACCAATAGTTAAAGAGGCGGCAGCCTGACCACTTAAAGTAATGTTAACGTTTAAGAGAAAATTAAATTATTTGAAATAAATATGAATTTTTGAATAAAATGTGGCAATTTGAATCGTCGTCTTTTAAATAATAATGCGAGTATGTAATAATATAAATGGAATAATTATTTAACACATTTGTATACTCTAGATGAAATCCGTCTGTCCGTGAACACGATAACTTTTCTAGGATCTTGAAATTTTGAATTTGGATGTTTGGTTGAATTTGTAAGGCTAAGTTCATTACCAGGCAAAATCGTCTTACTCCTTCGGGTAGCTGCCATAGAAAATGTCATTGAAACACGTGTTCAAGAATATTGACCAATTACTTCGAAACGCCTATAGCTACAACTTTGAAATTTTGTATACGTTGGTTTTTCAATAGTTGGAACTAAATGTATGATAATGAAAAAAATTCTATTAGTCCTTCGTGTAGCTGCCATACAAATATTCTGTTAAAATGCCTTCACTTCATTTACGAAACTCACTATAACTCAAGTAATCTTTTAGCTACGAATTCGGTACAAATTAGTTTTGAATGAAAACGAGATTCGAGGTTACTAGTCAGAGAAATCCTTTTAATCCTTCTGGTATCTTCCATACAAAAAATCCTTAAGACTCGTGTTCAACAATATTTTCCGATAACTTTTGAACGCTTCTAGCAACGAATTTGAAATTTTGTACACATTAATTTTTGAATGGTTCCAAGGGAAAGGATAAATATAGGTATAAGAAATCGAGTGAGTCCTTCGTGCAACTTCTATGTGACATTCCTTCAAAAAGGATTTTTTTTTTTGTGACACCCAGTTCATGATATGAAATTAAACGCTGAATATTGTCTTTTAGGTTTGAGTACCAATCAAATAGGAGTCCTTAATAAATTACTCACAACAAGCACACAAGTAATTCTTCTTTATACCTGATGTAAAAGTAAATATTATACAACTTCCTCGTTGAAAGGGTTTATTAGAAGTGAGAATATAATATAAAAGTCAAAATGAAAATAAACAATTAACACATAAGGATCAAGTATCCTTGCTAGATACGAAGTAGATACAAAATAATTTACTAAGCTATTTACATTTGCAACACCTCCACTAAATATCTATGTCAATCGTAGATTCATTCTTGATGCAAATAAATTATGTTTTTCTATATTTACTGCTTTGGTCAGAAAATCAGATGAATTGTCACGAGTTGTTTTTTTTTTGTTGCCCCGAATCCTGTAAAGAAAAGAAGAGAATTGTTAGTTGAATTAAATATATCGCGTTGAATAAATATACAACTTACCGACTGCTTCACCACCGGTTCCTTGTGGAGTCACTGCTGCATACGTGAAGGCCTTCAGCCTCACCTAAAACGACATCAGCACAAAGGAGGGAATCAGTCGAATATTTAATCAGTCGTAAAAACATGGAAGTCGAGCTGAACTCGAATATATTTCAACGTAAATTGGAAAATTAGAAATTTGTTATAGTTAGTTTAGGAAATATGAATTGTACTCGTCGGATTAGGATTAGTTAGTGTTATGAGATCGAATTGTTATTAGTAGGATCACGACCAGACTATAGTTAGGGATAGATCTTGAGAGGATGGATCGCGTTATCAAGCACCGCCGAGAGGGCGAAAAATCCGTCGGAGACTTTCGAGCCTGTGAGATGGGACCCGTCACGTCGTCGGAACGAATAACCCGGAAGAACCGGGACATATAGCCATTATCAGGAAGTTGTACTCACCTGTGGCCCGGCATACCTACCACGCAAGCGCGATAACCGGGACGCGCTCGCAACAGGCGCAAGAAGGCATGAAACACAACACGAAACATAACACGAAACACGTAAGACTCGCGCCACGAATCGAAATATTACACTCAAACACAACGAAACACGTACATCACGAGCCACGAATCGAAGCGTAGCCACAGAACCACACGAAACACGTTCAACACGGGCTACGAACCGAAACATCACCTAACTCGACAACCGCCCAGAAGTAAACACGCGAAATGTAAACATTGAGGATCGAGAAATGTCAAGTGACGTGCAAATCGGGACAAATATGGCGGACTTATACGGCGCGAACTAGAGTTTGGGGGAATCACCACTAGAGTAGATCGCTGGTTTGGGCCCATGATAAATGACCGTACTGTGCAAACTTTAATTAAAATTGAAATTAAGCTTCACCTGGAAGAAAGTACTACACCTAAGAGAGAAAGCGGGAGAAATGGCCTCGAGATCGAACATTGACCTACCGAACGGGGATTAGCGGTGGAAAAAGCTGACCCGAGGTTTCGAGGAAAGTACAACAGCCGGAAAACGGTCTCTTTTGTTCGGATCGAAGGTGGTGAAGAGATAGTGACGGTGTTGAGTTTCGAATTCAAACCATAAGTTTTTCTGGCGGTTATTTTTTTGAGAAGAACGAGGGTCACAAGTCGGTGACGGGACGAAAAGTGGGACGAGTGGTACCGGAAGTGAGTCGTGGGAAGCATCGCAACGGGAGATTCGACGCAGCGGAACGAGATAAGGAAGGAGCGTCGTCAGCAAAAAAACCCTGGCGAAAACCTTCGTGGGACGACGCACCAGAGGCGCTCTAGTTTTTTAAGATTTACGAAAAAGAGTCAGGTAGAGTAGCGTACGAATTGGAAAGAGGTAGGATTTGCTTCAATAAAATTCATTGGTACAAAAGAAATCCGAATAGTTTTCGATTGATTACGTGTGATCTCTCTTATGTGACGTGTTACAGCTCGCTTTCCGTGAGAATTGATATCGGTGTTTTCGCGCGTGAATCTTTTCTCTAACTTGTGATTCAGTTGGGGAAAAGACCAGAACGGCAGCCTTAAAACGGAATCACTGGCGCCCACGACCCTTCTCTGGGTTGGCCGGACAAGGCCCGTTCGCCCCCTTTGTGCTGGGGTTACAAAACGGTTTATCCACGGGGATAAACCGTAACATTTGGCGCCCAACGTATTTTAGTGGCAATCAATTATTTAAGTCGAGTTTCGAAAACTTATATTTACATACGTGATAAAGTGCTAGTGTGAGTTACAAGGAAAGTGTAAAATTCTGTGTGAAAAGTGGTTGGTAAGATTTTGGTTTGGAATTTCGCGAAATATTTCGTTTTTGTGCGATATTAGTAATTTTTGTTTTTTTTTTCTCTATACCGTTAGACAGAGGCAGATTGATAGTGAATGCTCTTCTTTTCTTTACGGATGCAGGAATTACATTACTTATAATTGGATTTTGAAATAGATATCGAGAGTTTGCAGAATTTTCGTGTCTCGAAAAAGTGTTCGGAATATTTTGTGTTATATTGGAATAAATTTTTTTTTGAGTTTTCTTATATTTTCTTTTTTGGTAGGAATTTTTATTGTAAGGGACAACCGTGTCTAAAATGGCGAGTAAGGGGAAAATTTTGGTAGACAGACTGAGTCAGGACGAATTGGTATACGAGTTGGCAATTCGCGGAGCAGGGTCAGATACAGTAGAAGAAATGCGAAAATCACTCAGAACAGCATTGCGTGAGGAAAAAGATGCAGAAGGGTCATTTTCGTTGCCACCATACCCATTTAAGTTTGCTGAAGACTTACTTGCGATACAATCAAAGCAGAAGGAAATTGAAGTTCTGCTGAGTAAATTCAAAGGGGTGGAATCATCTGGGGAGTATAAAAAAATTTGGACAAAGCTTCAGTTTTGTCTAAGACGTTTGGAAGGTGCTGAACCATTGGATGAGGAAGTTACGAAGAAAATGCGGGCGAAAGCGTCCATTTTATTGCAGTTGGGGACATTATTTGAAATGTCAGGGCAAGTTTCTTCCGAAGAGGAGGATCAAGACGTTTCAACGCGTAAAACTTCGTCAACTAAATTGTCTATTGCGAAGTGGGAATTAAAATTCTCAGGGGAGAGAAATACGGTATGCTCATTCCTCGAAAGGGTGGAGGAGTTAAGGGTGGCTCGAGGAGTATCCAAGTCAATACTATTTCGATCAGCAATTGATTTATTTGAGGGCAAAGGACTTGTATGGTTGAGGGCGAACAAGTCAAAGTGCGGCAGTTGGGATGAACTAGTTACGGAATTGCGTGCCGAATTTCTCCCTCCCAACTACGATGACTGATTAATGGAGGAGATAACAAGAAGAACGCAAGGTAGGGACGAGTCTCAAGGGGTTTACGTGGCTATAGTAGAAAGTCTATTTAATCGTCTTTCAAAAAATTGCACCGAAGCGGAAAAATTAAAAGTACTTCGGAGAAATAGTAGTCCGTTTTATCAACATCAGCTCGGGTTGGTGGAGATTGAAACAATTACGCAGTTGATTAAGTTGGGTCGGTCTTTGGAGGCCACAAGACTTTCGGTGGAGGCGTTTCAACCTCCCCCAGGCCATCGAACAGGTAGTTTGTTGGAACGAGACTTAGCATATGTAGAGTCGAAGGAACAAACGAGGCCAGAGGTACATAGTACGGAGACGAGGAATAGCTCACCAGGTCAAGCTCCGAGACAGACAAAATGCTTTAACTGCAAGGCTCTGGGTCACGTGTCGCGAGAGTGCAGGGAACCACAAAAGTGTTTCGGATGTGGAAAGGTGGGTGTGTTTCGAGCTAGCTGCCCTGTGTGCAGTCCAAATCCGGATGAAAAACAGGAAACGAGAACCACGGTTAACGATTCGGGAAACGCGAGTCGTGCTCACTAAATGGCGGCGAAGCGAGCACGAATGTCGAGACTATACCCCCTATTAGCTTCGCATTGACTCCAAAAGAGGGTGATATACGGCCACATTTGAAGGTGACTGTCTTTGGTGCAGAATTCGTTGGGTTGTTGGATTCGGGGGCATCACGCACCATTTGGGGACGAGATGGATGGAATGTATTAAAACAACAGGGGGTAATATTGAGCTCGGCAAAGTCTCCTTATTATAAGGTGGCTAACGGAGATGAGTGTGCGGTGGATGGGGTGGTTTGGTTGCCCATGCAGGTGGACGATCGGACACGATGGATGGAGTGTTTAGTCGTCCAAAAACTTCCTCATTCACTCATTCTTGGCGCAGATTTTTGGGTGCAATTCGGGCTAATTGTCGACTTAAGTCGAGAACATTGGAATTTTGCCGAGCAACCGAGTCTAGCAACGATCGAATGTCTGCATCCAAAGACGGAATTGAATGGGGATGAGGGAGAGCGACTGCAGAAACTACATCACCTCCTATAAAACAGCGATATTACCCAGTATCACCGGCTGTTCAGAAGCATATCGACCAAGAATTGAAGGATATGTTGAGGGAGGAAGTAATTCAACCATCAAAAAGTGCTTGGGCCTCGCCTATCTTATTGATTAGGAAGAAAGACGGACCATATCGGTTTTGCGTAGATTTTCGAAAAGTCAACAAGGTGTCAGAGCGAGATGCGTACCCGCTTCCATATGTTTCGGCCACTCTCGACAAACTCCGCGATGCAAAATATTTGTCCTCTATGGATATCAAATCCGCATACTGGCAGGTTCCGATGGCGGAATCGTCGCGTCAATACACGGCTTTTACGGTGCCTGGTAGGGGGTTGTACGAGTTTCTGCGCATGCCGTTTAGTTTACAAAATGCACCAGCAACGTGGCAAGTGGGAAGTGATCTGGAACCATACGTGTTCGTGTATCTAGACGACATAATCCTGGTAACGCAGAGTTTCGAAAAGCACTTAGAGATACTGAGAGAAGTGTTTCGTCGTCTGACTGCAGCAGGGTTACGTGTGTCACGGGAGAAATGTGAATTTTGTAGGTCAGAATTGCGATACTTGGGTTATGTCGTCGATGAAAGCGGACTCCATGTAGATCCCGAGAAGGTGGAGAGTTTGAAGAACTTCCCAGCACCACGGAATGTCAAGGAAGTTCGCCAATTCCTAGGTATGGTGTCGTGGTATCGCCGATTTATTCCGGACTTTGCAACATTTATTGCACCATTAACTGCGCTTTTGAAGAAAAATCGTAAATTCGAGTGGAGTGAAGAGTGCGATCGGGCTTTTTCGCAAGCAAAAGTTAGGCTTTCCACGGCACCCATATTGACCTGCCCCGACTACGATTTGCTATTTGTAATCCAGACGGATGCGTCGAACTTTGGCTTGGGAGCAGTATTATCTCAAAGCCACTCAGACGGGGAACGAGTGATATGTTATCTGAGTCGCTCTTTGACGAGTGCGGAACGGAAATATTCGACGAAAGAAAAGGAATGTTTGGCGGTTTTGTGGGCGATCGAGAAATTGAGACCGTATGTGGAAGGCACTACGTTTAGTGTAGTAACGGAACACCATTCCTTGCTATGGTTGCATAATCTGAAAGAGCCAAACGGTCGACTGGCTCGTTGGGCTGTACGACTACAGCAATATAGCTACGACGTCATCCATCGGAAAGGGAAGGACCATCTGGTTCCGGATGCGTTATCACGATCGGTACCGGTGTTGGATACGATTGAGGCAGTGGCGCAAACTGATAAGTGGTATACCAGGATGATGAAGATGGTACAAAATAACCCGGGGAAATATTCCGCGTGGCGAATCGAGGGTAATAGATTATGGAAGCATATTCCCGCGGCTTTTCCAGAATTAACCTCCGAAAACTCCTGGAAGAGGGTGCTATCGGAAGAAGAGCGGCCTAAAGTGCTAGTTGAATGCCATGACGATCCAAAGGCGGGTCATACGGGTATTAATAAAACATGTGAGCAAGTTGCGCTCAGGTATTATTGGCCGAAGATGAGGATAGACGTAAAAAAATATGTTCAGACGTGTCAGGTTTGTCAAGCCATAAAACCCGAACGCCGATCACCGGCTGGGCTTATGGTTTCGCGAAACGGGGAAGCTAAGCAGCCCTGGGAGATGGTCTGCGTGGATTTGGTGGGACCACTTCCGCGCTCATCACATGGCTATTGCTATGTTCTAACAGTAGTTGACTACTTCTCTAAATTTCCGCTCTTATTTCCCCTAAGATCTGCTACGAGTGCGGCAGTGACCAAAGCCTTGGAGGAACATGTTTTCTTACTGTTTGGAGTACCAAAATGGATGGTCTGCGACAATGGGGTCCAGTTTAAGGCAAAACAATTGCAGGCGATGGCAGAATCCTATGGAACTACTATCAGGTATACGGCATTCTATCACCCCCAAGCCAATCCGGCGGAACGCATAAACCAATCCATAAAAACTATGCTGAGGGCGTATGTTTCGGAAAACCACCGGAAATGGGACGAGAACCTAGCAAAAATAGCATGTGCGCTTCGTACTTCATCCCATGAAGTTATGAAATGTACCCCTTACTTTGTTAATTTTGGGAGGGAAATGTCGACCACAGGGTGTACGTATGATGGGCCGAACGAAAGTAGTTCAGGTTCTTCCCAAGTCATAGATCCACATGTAAGGGCAATAGCGTTAGAGAAGGTACGAGAAGAAATCCGCGCACGTTTTAAAAAAGCAACCGACAAAAGCAAGAACCAATATAACTTACGACGACGGGACGTTAGTTTCTTTCCAAACGAGCTAGTTCTGCGGAAAAGCTATGTTTTATCAGATGCGGCGAAATATTTTTCGGCAAACTTGGCGCCGAAATTCGTCGGTCCATTTAAGGTGGTAAAAAGGGTATCCCCATGGACATACGAGCTGGAGGACCAAACCGGTAAACGTGGAGGAATATGGAATGTGAAGGATCTCAAACTATATGTACCCGCCCGAGAGTAGTAAGACCGCGTAGTCGTATACGTTTTTTTTTTTTTTTTTGTTTTTGAATCGCGAATTCAAATATAAGTAAGATAAGTAATATACCTAATGGAATTTCCGAGAGAATTTAAGAAATTCTCTTTAAGTAAGGGGGGAATGTCACGAGTTGTTTTTTTTTTTGTTGCCCCGAATCCTGTAAAGAAAAGAAGAGAATTGTTAGTTGAATTAAATATATCGCGTTGAATAAATATACAGATGGATAGCGTTATCAAGCACCGCCGAGAGGGCGAAAAATCCGTCGGAGACTTTCGAGCCTGTGAGATGGGACCCGTCACGTCGTCGGAACGAATAACCCGGAAGAACCGGGACATATAGCCATTATCAGGAAGTTGTACTCACCTGTGGCCCGGCATACTTACCACGCAAGCGCGATAACCGGGACGCGCTCGCAACAGGCGCAAGAAGGCATGAAACACAACACGAAACATAACACGAAACACGTAAGACTCGCGCCACGAATCGAAATATTACACTCAAACACGTACATCACGAGCCACGAATCGAAGCGTAGCCACAGAACCACACGAAACACGTTCAACACGGGCTACGAACCGAAACATCACCTAACTCGACAACCGCCCAGAAGTAAACACGCGAAATGTAAACATTGAGGATCGAGAAATGTCAAGTGACGTGCGAATCGGGACAAATATGGCGGACTTATACGGCGCGAACTAGAGTTTGGGGGAATCACCACTAGAGTAGATCGCTGGTTTGGGCCCATGATAAATGACCGTACTGTGCAAACTTTAATTAAAATTGAAATTAAGCTTCACCTGGAAGAAAGTACTACACCTAAGAGAGAAAGCGGGAGAAATGGCCTCGAGATCGAACATTGACCTACCGAACGGGGATTAGCGGTGGAAAAAGCTGACCCGAGGTTTCGAGGAAAGTACAACAGCCGGAAAACGGTCTCTTTTGTTCGGATCGAAGGTGGTGAAGAGATAGTGACGGTGTTGAGTTTCGAATTCAAACCATAAGTTTTTCTGGCGGTTATTTTTTTGAGAAGAACGAGGGTCACAAGTCGGTGACGGGACGAAAAGTGGGACGAGTGGTACCGGAAGTGAGTCGTGGGAAGCATCGCAACGGGAGATTCGACGCGGCGGAACGAGATAAGGAAGGAGCGTCGTCAGCAAAAAAACCCTGGCGAAAACCTTCGTGGGACGACGCACCAGAGGCGCTCTAGTTTTTTAAGATTTACGAAAAAGAGTCAGGTAGAGTAGCGTACGAATTGGAAAGAGGTAGGATTTGCTTCAATAAAATTCATTGGTACAAAAGAAATCCGAATAGTTTTCGATTGATTACGTGTGATCTCTCTTATGTGACGTGTTACAGCTCGCTTTCCGTGAGAATTGATATCGGTGTTTTCGCGCGTGAATCTTTTCTCTAACTTGTGATTCAGTTGGGGAAAAGACCAGAACGGCAGCCTTAAAACGGAATCACTGGCGCCCACGACCCTTCTCTGGGTTGGCCGGACAAGGCCCGTTCGCCCCCTTTGTGCTGGGGTTACAAAACGGTTTATCCACGGGGATAAACCGTAACATTTGGCGCCCAACGTATTTTAGTGGCAATCAATTATTTAAGTCGAGTTTCGAAAACTTATATTTACATACGTGATAAAGTGCTAGTGTGTGTTACAAGGAAAGTGTAAAATTCTGTGTGAAAAGTGGTTGGTAAGATTTTGGTTTGGAATTTCGCGAAATATTTCGTTTTTGTGCGATATTAGTAATTTTTGTTTTTTTTTTCTCTATACCGTTAGACAGAGGCAGATTGATAGTGAATGCTCTTCTTTTCTTTACGGATGCAGGAATTACATTACTTATAATTGGATTTTGAAATAGATATCGAGAGTTTGCAGAATTTTCGTGTCTCGAAAAAGTGTTCGGAATATTTTGTGTTATATTGGAATAAATTTTTTTTTGAGTTTTCTTATATTTTCTTTTTTGGTAGGAATTTTTATTGTAAGGGACAACCGTGTCTAAAATGGCGAGTAAGGGGAAAATTTTGGTAGACAGACTGAGTCAGGACGAATTGGTATACGAGTTGGCAATTCGCGGAGCAGGGTCAGATACAGTAGAAGAAATGCGAAAATCACTCAGAACAGCATTGCGTGAGGAAAAAGATGCAGAAGGGTCATTTTCGTTGCCACCATACCCATTTAAGTTTGCTGAAGACTTACTTGCGATACAATCAAAGCAGAAGGAAATTGAAGTTCTGCTGAGTAAATTCAAAGGGGTGGAATCATCTGGGGAGTATAAAAAAATTTGGACAAAGCTTCAGTTTTGTCTAAGACGTTTGGAAGGTGCTGAACCATTGGATGAGGAAGTTACGAAGAAAATGCGGGCGAAAGCGTCCATTTTATTGCAGTTGGGGACATTATTTGAAATGTCAGGGCAAGTTTCTTCCGAAGAGGAGGATCAAGACGTTTCAACGCGTAAAACTTCGTCAACTAAATTGTCTATTGCGAAGTGGGAATTAAAATTCTCAGGGGAGAGAAATACGGTATGCTCATTCCTCGAAAGGGTGGAGGAGTTAAGGGTGGCTCGAGGAGTATCCAAGTCAATACTATTTCGATCAGCAATTGATTTATTTGAGGGCAAAGGACTTGTATGGTTGAGGGCGAACAAGTCAAAGTGCGGCAGTTGGGATGAACTAGTTACGGAATTGCGTGCCGAATTTCTCCCTCCCAACTACGATGACTGATTAATGGAGGAGATAACAAGAAGAACGCAAGGTAGGGACGAGTCTCAAGGGGTTTACGTGGCTATAGTGGAAAGTCTATTTAATCGTCTTTCAAAAAATTGCACCGAAGCGGAAAAATTAAAAGTACTTCGGAGAAATAGTAGTCCGTTTTATCAACATCAGCTCGGGTTGGTGGAGATTGAAACAATTACGCAGTTGATTAAGTTGGGTCGGTCTTTGGAGGCCACAAGACTTTCGGTGGAGGCGTTTCAACCTCCCCCAGGCCATCGAACAGGTAGTTTGTTGGAACGAGACTTAGCATATGTAGAGTCGAAGGAACAAACGAGGCCAGAGGTACATAGTACGGAGACGAGGAATAGCTCACCAGGTCAAGCTCCGAGACAGACAAAATGCTTTAACTGCAAGGCTCTGGGTCACGTGTCGCGAGAGTGCAGGGAACCACAAAAGTGTTTCGGATGTGGAAAGGTGGGTGTGTTTCGAGCTAGCTGCCCTGTGTGCAGTCCAAATCCGGATGAAAAACAGGAAACGAGAACCACGGTTAACGATTCGGGAAACGCGAGTCGTGCTCACTAAATGGCGGCGAAGCGAGCACGAATGTCGAGACTATACCCCCTATTAGCTTCGCATTGACTCCAAAAGAGGGTGATATACGGCCACATTTGAAGGTGACTGTCTTTGGTGCAGAATTCGTTGGGTTGTTGGATTCGGGGGCATCACGCACCATTTGGGGACGAGATGGATGGAATGTATTAAAACAACAGGGGGTAATATTGAGCTCGGCAAAGTCTCCTTATTATAAGGTGGCTAACGGAGATGAGTGTGCGGTGGATGGGGTGGTTTGGTTGCCCATGCAGGTGGACGATCGGACACGATGGATGGAGTGTTTAGTCGTCCAAAAACTTCCTCATTCACTCATTCTTGGCGCAGATTTTTGGGTGCAATTCGGGCTAATTGTCGACTTAAGTCGAGAACATTGGAATTTTGCCGAGCAACCGAGTCTAGCAACGATCGAATGTCTGCATCCAAAGACGGAATTGAATGGGGATGAGGGAGAGCGACTGCAGAAACTACATCACCTCCTATAAAACAGCGATATTACCCAGTATCACCGGCTGTTCAGAAGCATATCGACCAAGAATTGAAGGATATGTTGAGGGAGGAAGTAATTCAACCATCAAAAAGTGCTTGGGCCTCGCCTATCTTATTGATTAGGAAGAAAGACGGACCATATCGGTTTTGCGTAGATTTTCGAAAAGTCAACAAGGTGTCAGAGCGAGATGCGTACCCGCTTCCATATGTTTCGGCCACTCTCGACAAACTCCGCGATGCAAAATATTTGTCCTCTATGGATATCAAATCCGCATACTGGCAGGTTCCGATGGCGGAATCGTCGCGTCAATACACGGCTTTTACGGTGCCTGGTAGGGGGTTGTACGAGTTTCTGCGCATGCCGTTTAGTTTACAAAATGCACCAGCAACGTGGCAAGTGGGAAGTGATCTGGAACCATACGTGTTCGTGTATCTAGACGACATAATCCTGGTAACGCAGAGTTTCGAAAAGCACTTAGAGATACTGAGAGAAGTGTTTCGTCGTCTGACTGCAGCAGGGTTACGTGTGTCACGGGAGAAATGTGAATTTTGTAGGTCAGAATTGCGATACTTGGGTTATGTCGTCGATGAAAGCGGACTCCATGTAGATCCCGAGAAGGTGGAGAGTTTGAAGAACTTCCCAGCACCACGGAATGTCAAGGAAGTTCGCCAATTCCTAGGTATGGTGTCGTGGTATCGCCGATTTATTCCGGACTTTGCAACATTTATTGCACCATTAACTGCGCTTTTGAAGAAAAATCGTAAATTCGAGTGGAGTGAAGAGTGCGATCGGGCTTTTTCGCAAGCAAAAGTTAGGCTTTCCACGGCACCCATATTGACCTGCCCCGACTACGATTTGCTATTTGTAATCCAGACGGATGCGTCGAACTTTGGCTTGGGAGCAGTATTATCTCAAAGCCACTCAGACGGGGAACGAGTGATATGTTATCTGAGTCGCTCTTTGACGAGTGCGGAACGGAAATATTCGACGAAAGAAAAGGAATGTTTGGCGGTTTTGTGGGCGATCGAGAAATTGAGACCGTATGTGGAAGGCACTACGTTTAGTGTAGTAACGGAACACCATTCCTTGCTATGGTTGCATAATCTGAAAGAGCCAAACGGTCGACTGGCTCGTTGGGCTGTACGACTACAGCAATATAGCTACGACGTCATCCATCGGAAAGGGAAGGACCATCTGGTTCCGGATGCGTTATCACGATCGGTACCGGTGTTGGATACGATTGAGGCAGTGGCGCAAACTGATAAGTGGTATACCAGGATGATGAAGATGGTACAAAATAACCCGGGGAAATATTCCGCGTGGCGAATCGAGGGTAATAGATTATGGAAGCATATTCCCGCGGCTTTTCCAGAATTAACCTCCGAAAACTCCTGGAAGAGGGTGCTATCGGAAGAAGAGCGGCCTAAAGTGCTAGTTGAATGCCATGACGATCCAAAGGCGGGTCATACGGGTATTAATAAAACATGTGAGCGAGTTGCGCTCAGGTATTATTGGCCGAAGATGAGGATAGACGTAAAAAAATATGTTCAGACGTGTCAGGTTTGTCAAGCCATAAAACCCGAACGCCGATCACCGGCTGGGCTTATGGTTTCGCGAAACGGGGAAGCTAAGCAGCCCTGGGAGATGGTCTGCGTGGATTTGGTGGGACCACTTCCGCGCTCATCACATGGCTATTGCTATGTTCTAACAGTAGTTGACTACTTCTCTAAATTTCCGCTCTTATTTCCCCTAAGATCTGCTACGAGTGCGGCAGTGACCAAAGCCTTGGAGGAACATGTTTTCTTACTGTTTGGAGTACCAAAATGGATGGTCTGCGACAATGGGGTCCAGTTTAAGGCAAAACAATTGCAGGCGATGGCAGAATCCTATGGAACTACTATCAGGTATACGGCATTCTATCACCCCCAAGCCAATCCGGCGGAACGCATAAACCAATCCATAAAAACTATGCTGAGGGCGTATGTTTCGGAAAACCACCGGAAATGGGACGAGAACCTAGCAAAAATAGCATGTGCGCTTCGTACTTCATCCCATGAAGTTATGAAATGTACCCCTTACTTTGTTAATTTTGGGAGGGAAATGTCGACCACAGGGTGTACGTATGATGGGCCGAACGAAAGTAGTTCAGGTTCTTCCCAAGTCATAGATCCACATGTAAGGGCAATAGCGTTAGAGAAGGTACGAGAAGAAATCCGCGCACGTTTTAAAAAAGCAACCGACAAAAGCAAGAACCAATATAACTTACGACGACGGGACGTAAGTTTCTTTCCAAACGAGCTAGTTCTGCGGAAAAGCTATGTTTTATCAGATGCGGCGAAATATTTTTCGGCAAACTTGGCGCCGAAATTCGTCGGTCCATTTAAGGTGGTAAAAAGGGTATCCCCATGGACATACGAGCTGGAGGACCAAACCGGTAAACGTGGAGGAATATGGAATGTGAAGGATCTCAAACTATATGTACCCGCCCGAGAGTAGTAAGACCGCGTAGTCGTATACGTTTTTTTTTTTTTTTTTGTTTTTGAATCGCGAATTCAAATATAAGTAAGATAAGTAATATACCTAATGGAATTTCCGAGAGAATTTAAGAAATTCTCTTTAAGTAAGGGGGGAATGTCACGAGTTGTTTTTTTTTTGTTGCCCCGAATCCTGTAAAGAAAAGAAGAGAATTGTTAGTTGAATTAAATATATCGCGTTGAATAAATATACAGATGGATAGCGTTATCAAGCACCGCCGAGAGGGCGAAAAATCCGTCGGAGACTTTCGAGCCTGTGAGATGGGACCCGTCACGTCGTCGGAACGAATAACCCGGAAGAACCGGGACATATAGCCATTATCAGGAAGTTGTACTCACCTGTGGCCCGGCATACCTACCACGCAAGCGCGATAACCGGGACGCGCTCGCAACAGGCGCAAGAAGGCATGAAACACAACACGAAACATAACACGAAACACGTAAGACTCGCGCCACGAATCGAAATATTACACTCAAACACAACGAAACACGTACATCACGAGCCACGAATCGAAGCGTAGCCACAGAACCACACGAAACACGTTCAACACGGGCTACGAACCGAAACATCACCTAACTCGACAACCGCCCAGAAGTAAACACGCGAAATGTAAACATTGAGGATCGAGAAATGTCAAGTGACGTGCGAATCGGGACAAATATGGCGGACTTATACGGCGCGAACTAGAGTTTGGGGGAATCACCACTAGAGTAGATCGCTGGTTTGGGCCCATGATAAATGACCGTACTGTGCAAACTTTAATTAAAATTGAAATTAAGCTTCACCTGGAAGAAAGTACTACACCTAAGAGAGAAAGCGGGAGAAATGGCCTCGAGATCGAACATTGACCTACCGAACGGGGATTAGCGGTGGAAAAAGCTGACCCGAGGTTTCGAGGAAAGTACAACAGCCGGAAAACGGTCTCTTTTGTTCGGATCGAAGGTGGTGAAGAGATAGTGACGGTGTTGAGTTTCGAATTCAAACCATAAGTTTTTCTGGCGGTTATTTTTTTGAGAAGAACGAGGGTCACAAGTCGGTGACGGGACGAAAAGTGGGACGAGTGGTACCGGAAGTGAGTCGTGGGAAGCATCGCAACGGGAGATTCGACGCGGCGGAACGAGATAAGGAAGGAGCGTCGTCAGCAAAAAAACCCTGGCGAAAACCTTCGTGGGACGACGCACCAGAGGCGCTCTAGTTTTTTAAGATTTACGAAAAAGAGTCAGGTAGAGTAGCGTACGAATTGGAAAGAGGTAGGATTTGCTTCAATAAAATTCATTGGTACAAAAGAAATCCGAATAGTTTTCGATTGATTACGTGTGATCTCTCTTATGTGACGTGTTACAGCTCGCTTTCCGTGAGAATTGATATCGGTGTTTTCGCGCGTGAATCTTTTCTCTAACTTGTGATTCAGTTGGGGAAAAGACCAGAACGGCAGCCTTAAAACGGAATCACTGGCGCCCACGACCCTTCTCTGGGTTGGCCGGACAAGGCCCGTTCGCCCCCTTTGTGCTGGGGTTACAAAACGGTTTATCCACGGGGATAAACCGTAACATTTGGCGCCCAACGTATTTTAGTGGCAATCAATTATTTAAGTCGAGTTTCGAAAACTTATATTTACATACGTGATAAAGTGCTAGTGTGAGTTACAAGGAAAGTGTAAAATTCTGTGTGAAAAGTGGTTGGTAAGATTTTGGTTTGGAATTTCGCGAAATATTTCGTTTTTGTGCGATATTAGTAATTTTTGTTTTTTTTTTCTCTATACCGTTAGACAGAGGCAGATTGATAGTGAATGCTCTTCTTTTCTTTACGGATGCAGGAATTACATTACTTATAATTGGATTTTGAAATAGATATCGAGAGTTTGCAGAATTTTCGTGTCTCGAAAAAGTGTTCGGAATATTTTGTGTTATATTGGAATAAATTTTTTTTTGAGTTTTCTTATATTTTCTTTTTTGGTAGGAATTTTTATTGTAAGGGACAACCGTGTCTAAAATGGCGAGTAAGGGGAAAATTTTGGTAGACAGACTGAGTCAGGACGAATTGGTATACGAGTTGGCAATTCGCGGAGCAGGGTCAGATACAGTAGAAGAAATGCGAAAATCACTCAGAACAGCATTGCGTGAGGAAAAAGATGCAGAAGGGTCATTTTCGTTGCCACCATACCCATTTAAGTTTGCTGAAGACTTACTTGCGATACAATCAAAGCAGAAGGAAATTGAAGTTCTGCTGAGTAAATTCAAAGGGGTGGAATCATCTGGGGAGTATAAAAAAATTTGGACAAAGCTTCAGTTTTGTCTAAGACGTTTGGAAGGTGCTGAACCATTGGATGAGGAAGTTACGAAGAAAATGCGGGCGAAAGCGTCCATTTTATTGCAGTTGGGGACATTATTTGAAATGTCAGGGCAAGTTTCTTCCGAAGAGGAGGATCAAGACGTTTCAACGCGTAAAACTTCGTCAACTAAATTGTCTATTGCGAAGTGGGAATTAAAATTCTCAGGGGAGAGAAATACGGTATGCTCATTCCTCGAAAGGGTGGAGGAGTTAAGGGTGGCTCGAGGAGTATCCAAGTCAATACTATTTCGATCAGCAATTGATTTATTTGAGGGCAAAGGACTTGTATGGTTGAGGGCGAACAAGTCAAAGTGCGGCAGTTGGGATGAACTAGTTACGGAATTGCGTGCCGAATTTCTCCCTCCCAACTACGATGACTGATTAATGGAGGAGATAACAAGAAGAACGCAAGGTAGGGACGAGTCTCAAGGGGTTTACGTGGCTATAGTGGAAAGTCTATTTAATCGTCTTTCAAAAAATTGCACCGAAGCGGAAAAATTAAAAGTACTTCGGAGAAATAGTAGTCCGTTTTATCAACATCAGCTCGGGTTGGTGGAGATTGAAACAATTACGCAGTTGATTAAGTTGGGTCGGTCTTTGGAGGCCACAAGACTTTCGGTGGAGGCGTTTCAACCTCCCCCAGGCCATCGAACAGGTAGTTTGTTGGAACGAGACTTAGCATATGTAGAGTCGAAGGAACAAACGAGGCCAGAGGTACATAGTACGGAGACGAGGAATAGCTCACCAGGTCAAGCTCCGAGACAGACAAAATGCTTTAACTGCAAGGCTCTGGGTCACGTGTCGCGAGAGTGCAGGGAACCACAAAAGTGTTTCGGATGTGGAAAGGTGGGTGTGTTTCGAGCTAGCTGCCCTGTGTGCAGTCCAAATCCGGATGAAAAACAGGAAACGAGAACCACGGTTAACGATTCGGGAAACGCGAGTCGTGCTCACTAAATGGCGGCGAAGCGAGCACGAATGTCGAGACTATACCCCCTATTAGCTTCGCATTGACTCCAAAAGAGGGTGATATACGGCCACATTTGAAGGTGACTGTCTTTGGTGCAGAATTCGTTGGGTTGTTGGATTCGGGGGCATCACGCACCATTTGGGGACGAGATGGATGGAATGTATTAAAACAACAGGGGGTAATATTGAGCTCGGCAAAGTCTCCTTATTATAAGGTGGCTAACGGAGATGAGTGTGCGGTGGATGGGGTGGTTTGGTTGCCCATGCAGGTGGACGATCGGACACGATGGATGGAGTGTTTAGTCGTCCAAAAACTTCCTCATTCACTCATTCTTGGCGCAGATTTTTGGGTGCAATTCGGGCTAATTGTCGACTTAAGTCGAGAACATTGGAATTTTGCCGAGCAACCGAGTCTAGCAACGATCGAATGTCTGCATCCAAAGACGGAATTGAATGGGGATGAGGGAGAGCGACTGCAGAAACTACATCACCTCCTATAAAACAGCGATATTACCCAGTATCACCGGCTGTTCAGAAGCATATCGACCAAGAATTGAAGGATATGTTGAGGGAGGAAGTAATTCAACCATCAAAAAGTGCTTGGGCCTCGCCTATCTTATTGATTAGGAAGAAAGACGGACCATATCGGTTTTGCGTAGATTTTCGAAAAGTCAACAAGGTGTCAGAGCGAGATGCGTACCCGCTTCCATATGTTTCGGCCACTCTCGACAAACTCCGCGATGCAAAATATTTGTCCTCTATGGATATCAAATCCGCATACTGGCAGGTTCCGATGGCGGAATCGTCGCGTCAATACACGGCTTTTACGGTGCCTGGTAGGGGGTTGTACGAGTTTCTGCGCATGCCGTTTAGTTTACAAAATGCACCAGCAACGTGGCAAGTGGGAAGTGATCTGGAACCATACGTGTTCGTGTATCTAGACGACATAATCCTGGTAACGCAGAGTTTCGAAAAGCACTTAGAGATACTGAGAGAAGTGTTTCGTCGTCTGACTGCAGCAGGGTTACGTGTGTCACGGGAGAAATGTGAATTTTGTAGGTCAGAATTGCGATACTTGGGTTATGTCGTCGATGAAAGCGGACTCCATGTAGATCCCGAGAAGGTGGAGAGTTTGAAGAACTTCCCAGCACCACGGAATGTCAAGGAAGGTCGCCAATTCCTAGGTATGGTGTCGTGGTATCGCCGATTTATTCCGGACTTTGCAACATTTATTGCACCATTAACTGCGCTTTTGAAGAAAAATCGTAAATTCGAGTGGAGTGAAGAGTGCGATCGGGCTTTTTCGCAAGCAAAAGTTAGGCTTTCCACGGCACCCATATTGACCTGCCCCGACTACGATTTGCTATTTGTAATCCAGACGGATGCGTCGAACTTTGGCTTGGGAGCAGTATTATCTCAAAGCCACTCAGACGGGGAACGAGTGATATGTTATCTGAGTCGCTCTTTGACGAGTGCGGAACGGAAATATTCGACGAAAGAAAAGGAATGTTTGGCGGTTTTGTGGGCGATCGAGAAATTGAGACCGTATGTGGAAGGCACTACGTTTAGTGTAGTAACGGAACACCATTCCTTGCTATGGTTGCATAATCTGAAAGAGCCAAACGGTCGACTGGCTCGTTGGGCTGTACGACTACAGCAATATAGCTACGACGTCATCCATCGGAAAGGGAAGGACCATCTGGTTCCGGATGCGTTATCACGATCGGTACCGGTGTTGGATACGATTGAGGCAGTGGCGCAAACTGATAAGTGGTATACCAGGATGATGAAGATGGTACAAAATAACCCGGGGAAATATTCCGCGTGGCGAATCGAGGGTAATAGATTATGGAAGCATATTCCCGCGGCTTTTCCAGAATTAACCTCCGAAAACTCCTGGAAGAGGGTGCTATCGGAAGAAGAGCGGCCTAAAGTGCTAGTTGAATGCCATGACGATCCAAAGGCGGGTCATACGGGTATTAATAAAACATGTGAGCGAGTTGCGCTCAGGTATTATTGGCCGAAGATGAGGATAGACGTAAAAAAATATGTTCAGACGTGTCAGGTTTGTCAAGCCATAAAACCCGAACGCCGATCACCGGCTGGGCTTATGGTTTCGCGAAACGGGGAAGCTAAGCAGCCCTGGGAGATGGTCTGCGTGGATTTGGTGGGACCACTTCCGCGCTCATCACATGGCTATTGCTATGTTCTAACAGTAGTTGACTACTTCTCTAAATTTCCGCTCTTATTTCCCCTAAGATCTGCTACGAGTGCGGCAGTGACCAAAGCCTTGGAGGAACATGTTTTCTTACTGTTTGGAGTACCAAAATGGATGGTCTGCGACAATGGGGTCCAGTTTAAGGCAAAACAATTGCAGGCGATGGCAGAATCCTATGGAACTACTATCAGGTATACGGCATTCTATCACCCCCAAGCCAATCCGGCGGAACGCATAAACCAATCCATAAAAACTATGCTGAGGGCGTATGTTTCGGAAAACCACCGGAAATGGGACGAGAACCTAGCAAAAATAGCATGTGCGCTTCGTACTTCATCCCATGAAGTTATGAAATGTACCCCTTACTTTGTTAATTTTGGGAGGGAAATGTCGACCACAGGGTGTACGTATGATGGGCCGAACGAAAGTAGTTCAGGTTCTTCCCAAGTCATAGATCCACATGTAAGGGCAATAGCGTTAGAGAAGGTACGAGAAGAAATCCGCGCACGTTTTAAAAAAGCAACCGACAAAAGCAAGAACCAATATAACTTACGACGACGGGACGTAAGTTTCTTTCCAAACGAGCTAGTTCTGCGGAAAAGCTATGTTTTATCAGATGCGGCGAAATATTTTTCGGCAAACTTGGCGCCGAAATTCGTCGGTCCATTTAAGGTGGTAAAAAGGGTATCCCCATGGACATACGAGCTGGAGGACCAAACCGGTAAACGTGGAGGAATATGGAATGTGAAGGATCTCAAACTATATGTACCCGCCCGAGAGTAGTAAGACCGCGTAGTCGTATACGTTTTTTTTTTTTTTTTTTGTTTTTGAATCGCGAATTCAAATATAAGTAAGATAAGTAATATACCTAATGGAATTTCCGAGAGAATTTAAGAAATTCTCTTTAAGTAAGGGGGGAATGTCACGAGTTGTTTTTTTTTTGTTGCCCCGAATCCTGTAAAGAAAAGAAGAGAATTGTTAGTTGAATTAAATATATCGCGTTGAATAAATATACAGATGGATAGCGTTATCAAGCACCGCCGAGAGGGCGAAAAATCCGTCGGAGACTTTCGAGCCTGTGAGATGGGACCCGTCACGTCGTCGGAACGAATAACCCGGAAGAACCGGGACATATAGCCATTATCAGGAAGTTGTACTCACCTGTGGCCCGGCATACCTACCACGCAAGCGCGATAACCGGGACGCGCTCGCAACAGGCGCAAGAAGGCATGAAACACAACACGAAACATAACACGAAACACGTAAGACTCGCGCCACGAATCGAAATATTACACTCAAACACAACGAAACACGTACATCACGAGCCACGAATCGAAGCGTAGCCACAGAACCACACGAAACACGTTCAACACGGGCTACGAACCGAAACATCACCTAACTCGACAACCGCCCAGAAGTAAACACGCGAAATGTAAACATTGAGGATCGAGAAATGTCAAGTGACGTGCGAATCGGGACAAATATGGCGGACTTATACGGCGCGAACTAGAGTTTGGGGGAATCACCACTAGAGTAGATCGCTGGTTTGGGCCCATGATAAATGACCGTACTGTGCAAACTTTAATTAAAATTGAAATTAAGCTTCACCTGGAAGAAAGTACTACACCTAAGAGAGAAAGCGGGAGAAATGGCCTCGAGATCGAACATTGACCTACCGAACGGGGATTAGCGGTGGAAAAAGCTGACCCGAGGTTTCGAGGAAAGTACAACAGCCGGAAAACGGTCTCTTTTGTTCGGATCGAAGGTGGTGAAGAGATAGTGACGGTGTTGAGTTTCGAATTCAAACGATAAGTTTTTCTGGCGGTTATTTTTTTGAGAAGAACGAGGGTCACAAGTCGGTGACGGGACGAAAAGTGGGACGAGTGGTACCGGAAGTGAGTCGTGGGAAGCATCGCAACGGGAGATTCGACGCGGCGGAACGAGATAAGGAAGGAGCGTCGTCAGCAAAAAAACCCTGGCGAAAACCTTCGAGGGACGACGCACCAGAGGCGCACTAGTTTTTTAAGATTTACGAAAAAGAGTCAGGTAGAGTAGCGTACGAATTGGAAAGAGGTAGGATATGCTTCAATAAAATTCATTGGTACAAAAGAAATCCGAATAGTTTTCGATTGATTACGTGTGATCTCTCTTATGTGACGTGTTACAGCTCGCTTTCCGTGAGAATTGATATCGGTGTTTTCGCGCGTGAATCTTTTCTCTAACTTGTGATTCAGTTGGGGAAAAGACCAGAACGGCAGCCTTAAAACGGAATCACTGGCGCCCACGACCCTTCTCTGGGTTGGCCGGACAAGGCCCGTTCGCCCCCTTTGTGCTGGGGTTACAAAACGGTTTATCTACGGGGATAAACCGTAACAGAATCTGTTTTCACATAAGTGAAATTGATTAACTTCTCTCTGACTTTCTCTCGAATAAAATGGTGCCGACTGTCAATATGTTTCGTTCTTGGCTGAAACGTAGATTTTTCTGCCAAGTGAATGGTGCCTTTATTGTTGCATTTGATATTCACACATTCAATGCTGTTGATAAATAGTTCGTTGTATAAACTCCATAACCAAAGAGCCTCTTGCGTCGCCGATGATATCGCCATGTATTCTGCTTCGGTAGTTGAAAGAGCTATTGTCTGCTGTTTCTTCGAGTTCCATGAGACAGCCCCATCTTGTAACAGAAATACAAAACAAGTTGTTGAACGCCGATCATTTAAATCGTTTGCGTAGTCTGCATCACAGAATCCAAGTAAGTTGGAGTCCGCATCCCGTTTAAACGTTATTTTTGAATCCTAATTTCCTTGTAAATACCGTAAAATACGCTTCACAGCGAGCCAATGTGTTTTGCCTGGATTATTATTAAAGCGACTCACCATTCCAACTGCATATTGTATGTCTGGCCGTGTAACTTGAGTAGCATGCAAAAGACTACCAACTGCTTCCTGATAAGGCACGCTTGCCATTTCGCGTTTGGTCAATTCATCGTTAGGACACATTTCTGTCGTTAGTTTTTGGTTCATGTCAATATGTGTACTAACGGAGTTGCAATCGCTCATATTGAAGCCATCCAATATTTCACACACACATACCGACTTTGATCAATTGATATTGATCCATCCTTTTTGTTTCGAGTAATTTGCATACCCAAAACATACTTCGCTTCGCCTATATCTTTCATTTGGAAGTTTCTCTTCAAATTATCTTTCAATTTATTCTTTATAGTATGTTCATTTGAAAATATCAATACGTCATCAATATACACAGCAACGAACAAAATTTGAATACCACTTTTTAAATAATATATACAAGTATCGTTTCTAACGCGCGTTAGACCGAAGTCAGTTAAAGCTGTGTCCAATTTTTGATTCCATATACGGCTCGCCTGCTTGAGACTATATAAAGACTTGTTAAGACGACAAAGTTTCGCTTCTTCAAACATTTTTGGTTGAACCTTGTAAACAGTTTTCTTTAACTCACCATGAAGGAAAGCTGTGACTACATCCATTTGGTCAATTTGTAAATTGAATTTAGCTGCCATTGCTATTAAAAGTCGAATCGACGAATATCGAACCACCGGTGAAAAAGTTTCTTCATAATCAATCCCTTTACGCTGCGAACATCCTTTTACAACCAAACGTGCTTTATACCTATTGATGGTTCCGTCCGAATCACGTTTGGTTTAAAAAACCCATTTCTGTCTGCCCTCTGCGTCGCGGTTTGGATCTTCTGCGTCGCTGCCTTGGCTGAGCTTGGCTCCGTGCGTGAGTTCACGGTAACTGGTTGGCCGTCTATGCGGAATTTTAGAAGCCACAGACCTTAGAATAGTTTGGTATGGCCAGTGGTAGCCGTTGCGTCGTAGCTCTTATAGTCGGGATAGGCTTGGCTCCGTGCGTACATCCACGATGACCGGTTGGCCGTTCTATGTTTAAATCAAATCACTATCAGAATTCTTAATGCAAGAATTGCCATAAAATTGGTACCAAATAAAAAATGGAACTCAATTTTATCCTCTGGCTCATCATTTAGTGAAGGCACGAAAAAAACATCAACATCCCAACACCCAGAAAAACATGTAAAAATTAGTAAAACAAAACAATTGAATTAATTATAGTTAACAGATAGCAAGGAATTAGTGTCAACCAGCATTAAGTCTGCGTTTCAGACTAAACTTATCAATAGAGAAGTCGAATACATCGACATTCTTATTAACTTCCCTCGCGAGACGCGCGATCGGTTCATTCATACCATAGTTCGTCCGGTGAAAACCAACATGCAGAAGTCTAGGATGCCTCAGTAAAAATTTACCGATGGATAGCTGGATCAGGCCCAAAAGTGAAGAAGAATCAATAACTCCTGTGAGAAGTTGATGAGCAAAAACCACATCAGCTATCTCACATCGCTTCGAGAGAGAAGACATGTTTAAAAGTTGGAGCCGATCAGCATAAGGTGGAAGACGAACTCTATCATTCCAGTTAAGGCGACATAAAGCAATTCTCACAAATTTACGCTGAATCGACTCAATTCTACCAATGTGCTCATCATAATATGGCGACCAAACTTGGGAAGCATATTCAAGGTTGGATCTAACGAAAGTATTATAAAGACTAAGTCTAATAAAGGGGTTATTAAATTCATTAGACAAGCGTGTAATAAATCCCAACATAGAATTACCCTTTTGCACAATTTTATTAATATGCAAAGTAAAATCAATTTTATGGTCAAATGTAACACCCAAATCAATAATGGAACTAACACGATCAAGACTACAGTTATTAAGATTATAAGTAATAACGAATGGGGATACCCTCCTAGTGAATGACATCACATGACATTTGTTCAAATTCAATCGAAGACTATTATGGCGACACCAATCGCTAAAAAGAATCAAATCCTCCTGAAGGAGATTGTCAGAACTGGAAGTAACAGACCTAAAAATTTTAATGTCATCAGCGTAAATAAGTACTTCCGAATGCATAAGAATTGTGGCAACATCATTGATAGCTAGGATAAACAAAAGTGGCCCAAATGACTTCCTTGAGGAACACCAGAATGCGAAATAAAGGGCTCCGAAATACAATCACGAAAAAGAACTTGATAAGTTCTATTCGATAAGTATGAGCTAATCCAGTTAATGAACCAACTAGGAAAACCCAACAAGTCCAATTTTAATAAAATAATAGAGTGCGGTAAACTATCAAAAGCCTTACTGAAATCAGTATAAATACAATCAACCTGCTTTCCCTCCTCAATATCCACAATGGATTTATTCGTAAACTCCATCAGATTAGTGACCGTAGACCTATTTTTCACAAAACCATGTTGTCTACTAGAAATTACGGATTTACAGTGAAATGACATACATTCATACACAATAGACTCAAAAAGTTTATGAATAGCAGAAAGTTTAGCGATAGGCCTGTAATTTACAATATCAGATTTTGCTCCATTCTTATGAGTCGGGATGATAAAAGAGGATTTCCACATATTGGGGAAGATCCCAGTTTTTAAAGATCTTTGAAAAAGGCGAGAGAGTGGTTCAGCAATAGAGAGACAGCAGCGTTTAAGAACAACAGCTGGAGCACCATCCGGTCAAGGAGAAGAGATATCCTTAAGACGAGAGATGTGACTAACCACATCACTGCATGAAATTGGAATGCTAGATAATGTAGTTGAATTAAAGTCCCCAAGGTTAACAAAGTAAGACTTATCAGGAATAAAACTACTACAAGTAAAAGATCTACTGAAGAAGGGGGCAACAAAATTGCAAACTATTACTACCCAGAAATTGGAAAGAAGCCGGATATCCATCGGACTTACGTTTACAGTTAACAAATTTCCAAAATTTCTTTGGGTCCTTAATAATATCCGTCTGCATTTTTAGCAAATATTCAGAATACAAGCGCGTTGATAAGTCTTTGAACAAATTATAATATTCATTATACAAACACAAATCAGAGTCAATCTTTGTTTTGATATACCTCTTCCAGGCAGCATTACGAGAATTACGAATTGAACGCAATTCACTAGTGTACCAAGGATAGAAAGATGCGATATTTTTACGATAAGTAAAGGGGACTGACGCGACAAAAAATTGAAACAGAATATAATAAAAAATCTGCCAACAATCTGGGCGTAACTTTATTATTTTTCCGGCAGAAGTAAGGAACGCGTTCAATTCTGAAATGCGGTGTAGGCTACTATGTGACTGAAAACCTATCAAAAAGAACAAGATCATGGAAGTGAAAATCTGATTGGATCTGAGAGATATGAAATAGTTTATGAAAAAGTACACAATCACTTTACACCCCCTTAGGGGTCAATTTTCAGAAAATCTTGAAAACACTGTCTTGGTATTCATATGGAGAATACATAGAATAAAATGAAATTCAATATTTGGGACGAGGTAGTAGATATGTCGAAAATCGTGGGACAATATGCATTCTATTTTCACAGATAATTTTTTTTGCCCCCCTTCTGAACGCCAATAGATATTCGTTTTTTTTATTCAAAATAATTTTTTTAGTTGATTTAGATATACACACCGAGTTTCAACATTGTAGCTTAAGCCGTTCTATATATAGGAAAAACACCTCCCACTTGTACCACACTACCCTTAGGGGTCGAATTTCAAAAAACCTTGAAAACACTTTCTAGGTATTCATACGAAGAATCCGTAGAATAAAAATGAATTCAATATTTGGAAAGACCTAGTAGATATGACGAAAATCGTGAAAATATATGCATTTTATATTTATTATATTTCCAAATATTTTTTTTTTGCCCCCCCCCCTTCTGAACGCCAATGAATATTCAAATTTTTTTGTTATCACTATTACTTTTCTAGTTGATTTACATATACACACACCGAGTTTCAACATTGTAGCTTAAGTCGTTCCATATATAGGAAAAACACCCCCACTTGTACCACACTACCCTTAGGGGTCGAATTTCAAAAAACCTTGGAAACGCTTTCTAGGTATTCATACGAAGAATCCGTAGAATAAAAATGAATTCAATATTTGGAAAGACCTAGTAGATATGACGAAAATCGTGAAAATATTTGCATTTTATATTTATTATATTTACAAATATTTTTTTTGCCCCCCCCCCCCCCCTTCTAAACGCCAATGAATATTCAAATTTTTTTTTATCACAATTACCTTTCTAGTTAATTTACATATACACACCGAGTTTCAACATTGTAGCTTAAGCCGTCCCATATATAGGAAAAACACCTTCACTTGTACCACACTACCCTTAGGGGTCGAATTTCAAAAAACCGTGAAAACACATTCTAGGTATTCATACCAAGAATCCGTAGAATAAAAATGAATTCAATATTTGGAAAGACCTAGTAGATATGACGAAAATCGTGAAAATATATGAATTTTATATCTATTATATTTACAAATATTTTTTTTTGCCCCCCTTTCTAAACGCCAATGAATATTCAATTTTTTTTTATCACAATTACTTTTCTAGTTGATTTACATATACACACCGAGTTTCAACTTTCTAGCATAAACCGTTTAATAGTTAGGAAAAACACCCCCTACCCCCGTAGCATACTACCCCTAAAAAAAAATTTATTTTTCCAACATTCCGCTACTATAGCTCTATCTAAATACCAAGTTTAAGGCTTATATCATTACAGGTTCTCAAGATATAAGCATCGGAACTTTTTCCTTTTCACCCTCCCCCACCCTCCCCCTCTTCACCCAAAATCCCAAAACTTTTTTTCCTACTAGAGTTTAATTAGCGCTACTTCTGGTAAAAATTCTAAGCATCTATCTTAAACTGTTCTTGAGATATGAAATGTGTTTGATTTGAAAAATTTTCATCCCCTCCACTTCTATCCTCCACCTCCCACTTAAAAAATTTTACTTTGATCAATCTTTTTTTGTCAACCTTTACACAAAAACCAAATTTTATTTTTCTAGAGCAATTGGTTCATGAGATATCGTAATCTTAAGTTTTTCACCCCCCACCCCCATACACAACTTCCCCCACCCAAAATTTTTCTTCATTCTGTTCTCCTAGTATAACTACAAATATGTTTTAAGTTTGAATAGTGTGCCATTAACGGCTTAGGAGATATGGATTTTAGAATGTGTCTATCTCATCTTTTTTGGGTTTCGGACGCATTACATTTCCCCCCACTCCCACACCCCTTGATCAATATTGACAATTTTTCTGCAAATGGGTCTACTATCAGAGCTCTATAGAAATTCCAAGTTTCAGCTTCCTAACATAAGGGGTTACTGGGATCTGGAAACCAAAATTTTCGGTCTAAAACACTTCCCCCTCCTTCCCCCTCACACCCCCAACTCCTAAAATTTGGTCACTTCAAGGCGCCTACCCCATCTATTCGTTAAAAAAATTTCAATTTAATATCTCAAAGCGTTTGGCAGCTACGAGCCTCCAAACGATTTTGCGTACGGCGGACAGACGGACTGAAAATTTTTATTGCTTTTTTCGCGTCTACTAGTTATGAAACGTGAAAATAAAAATTTTGAGGGTAGCAAATTTTTTTTTTTAAAAAATCAATCACAATACTTAATTATTAAAATAATAAAGTAAAATCAACAACAGTGCTCTCAAAATCAGTGTTATCAAAAATTTCATTAAAGTTAAAACTAGAATAAGGTAGTTCAACTGCAAAAAATCTGCCTTAGTAAAATCGAAAGAAAGCTCTTTCTCACCAGGACTAAAAATATTGTCGTCATCAATTATAACACATATGCTAATTGGGGGATGAAAAACATCTATGACGGAGATTGAAGTTACACTCTTTTCCACTGAACAGGCAGAATAATCTGTATAAAATACCAAATCAAGTTGTCTTTCATAAGAATTACGAACAAGGCTAAGTTGCTGGAGACCAAGTGCAAAAATGCTATCGACGAAAAAACATTCAAGCAAAGAGGAAGCATCAGAAACTAAGAGAGTAGAATCATCGTCAGAAAAAGACCAAGACCAGGAATATTCAAATCACCCATTAAAATAAGTTCATCCGAGATATTCATTGTATTATGTACATAAGTTAAACAATCAACTGTTTTCTCATATAAGGTACAAGGACTAGACGGAGGAATATATTTCAGAAAGACAAAAATTTCCTTATTACTAAACACGAGTTTAACGCAAAGGATCTCCAAGCAATGTGGGTTTGGAACAGGAATAGCTACACAATTAATGCAATTACGAACTGCCAATAAAAGTCCACCCCCTTTTAGCCTAAAATCTGAATTATATCGATCTCTACGAAAGACTTGAAAGTCAGAACCAATGAGTTCATCGTCTGAAAAGCTACAGTTTAGACCTGTTTCAGTCAAAGCAATAACATCATAAGAACAATTTTGAGTAGAAGTAAATATCTTATGAGTTTTAGTGCGCAGTCCATTTACATTTTGGTAGTAAATGGACAATTGTCTGAGTTTTTTGGAACAGAAGTAGAAAATTTATTGCGCCGAGAAATAAATTCTTTAACAAGCACTCCAGAAGGCCAAGAATTATTATCTAACAATTTATTAAAAAGTTCATTATTAGCAATAACAATCTTAAATGAGGCGACGGAACTACCAACTTTACTAATCTACAGTCGTATCCCGGAGTTCATTCACATGACCAGAAGACTTAGGGACCAAGTGAGCATTACTCAACTCTTTCAACTGGGCAGACATATTGGAAACGGACATATCAACGCTATCAGCAAGCAATTTCACCACTTTTAGGTCATCATGCATTACTTCAAGTTTATGCGAGAGAACACTGGTTGAATCTAAAACATTTATTGGGCAACCAGGCGAGCGAATCACAGAATCACTATCAATATCAGGCAGGCAACTAAGGACCGTATTCAATTTCACATCTGACTGTGCACATTTTTTGGTAAGTTTAGATATGTCATGTTGAGTCACATTACAACATGCATGAAGTTTATCAAATTACGAGCCTAATTCACGAAACATTTACGTCTCACGTTTAGGCGGACTTTTAGAAGCCGCAGACCCTAAAACAGATTGGCATGGCCGGTGCTAGCCATCTTTCGAATTACTTTCGAGACTATGATTTTGGCGGACTTTTAGAAGCCGCAGACCCAAAACACAGGTCGATTCGTTCGAATCCAGCGTCAGCTTTCGCTTCGGGAGGAGTTTAAGCTTGACCCGCGGCTACTTGCTGAACGCCGCCGACTGCTCGTTTTGTGTTCGTTCGTTTTATGCTATATACTGACCAGAACATGCGCGGGCTACGAATTATATCGAATATAAAAATGCATGATATTTACTACAGAACCTTGTTCTGTATTTCGGTTCTCTAGCACTGCAGTTGGTGTAAGCGGAAATTTAGCGTAAGATTTCCGTCTTTACAGCTGTAAGCGGAAATTTAGCGTAAGATATCCGTCTTTACAGCTTGCTAGCCCTGCCCACTTAGAGTCGTGAGTTCTTTTTTGAAGCGCTAACTAATTTGCGCTTTAATGCCGCATACCGGTGGACTAACATCGTCCTCTACTCTACCAATCGATGCCGATCCTGATCTTGCGAGCTCATCCGCTCTTTCGTTCCCTAGTACATTACTATGCCCTAGCACCCAGCAAATCTGTACTCTGTTCTGACTACAAAGCAGTGATCCCACCCTACTCCGATTAGAGTAGATCTACTCCTTTTCTGTGCTGTAAATCATCTACTTCGGAGTAAGCAAAATATACTCCTTTTTTTGCCGTTTGAAATTTTGGTACAAAACATGTTCATTCATTCTAATTCTTCACACAGGCGGTAGCAGATAGGTCATTTTTCTGCTTGCACAATTTGCCAGACAATTTGAACTATAGTGTAAAATTGTAAAAAAAAACAAATTTTCTTTCATATCTACATACAGTACCTCAACTTTTTGATCACATGTCAAACCAACCTGGTTTATTTTGTTTTTTACTGATTGAAACTTGTTTAATTTGAGTAAATTCGTTTTTATTATTATTATTTATATATACATAAATCAAATGAAAACACAAAAAAAATTAAGTTCACTTTTAGATTATTTATTTTTTTAATTTTACTTTTAAAATGCATTTGATCAATTAGTTGACATAACATTTTTAGAAGGTTTTTCATTGTTTAATATTTCGTGTAGCCACCTTTTGCTTTTAATACAGCTTTAATACGTCTTGGCATGCTGTCTATAAGGTTTTTACAGGTTTCGGGTGTAATTTTATTCCACTTTTCTTGTACACGCTGCCATAACTCAGCTACATTGTCGGAGTCCTTTTTATAGCTGACCAAATCTCGTTTCAGCTCACCCCAAAGTTGTTCAATGGGATTTAAGTCAGGAGATTGTGGAGGCCAGTCTATAACCTTAAATCACCTTCAAACCACTGCTTTGAGATTTTGGCCGAGTGTTTGGGGTCATTATCCTGTTGGAATTGAACATCTTGAACACTTTTGCCCCATTTCTCCAGACTTCCCAACAATTTAGTATCCAGTATGTTGATATAATCCTGGGCTGTCATACGTCCTTCAATTTTTTCAATCATCCCAACCCCTGCGGTGATCATGCAACCCCATATCATAATTGAACCCCCGCCAAATTTTAGAGTAGGGCATACATGTCGTTCCATCAAAGGTTCATTCGCTTTCTTTTTCTTCCACGTCCATTGACGCCCGTCTGATCCAAACCGATTAATTTTTGTTTCGTCCGACCAAATAACATTAGACCAGTCATTCTGGTCATAGTTCTTGTATTTGGCAGCAAACACCAATCTCAATTTCCGGTGCCGCTTAGTAAGTAGTAGTTTTTTTACTTTTGCTCGACCTTTATAGCCAGCAAGTGTTTTCGAATAGCCTCATTACTAACGACAATATTTTCAAATTGGCGAAGGGACTTGTTTATTTAGGCTGCGTTGTCATGAACACCATGGCGAATTTCACGTCAAATTCGGCGCTTATGATGCTCCGTAATAATGGGTTTGCGTCCTGGCTTATTTGGTGGAGTTGATATTTTCATGTTTTTATGGACATTACTCACACTTCCAACCGAGCAGCTTACTTTAGCCGCAATTTTACGATGCGTCCAGCCATCAGCAACCAATTTTTCGATTTCTTTCTTGTATTAGCACTTAATGGGCTCATTTTCGTTATTTAATTTAATTAATCTAATTTAATCTACAAAAACTATAAATTACTGTAAAAAATTTTCATAACTAACTTATTTCTTACCGGGTATTAAGAAAAAACCAAACTTGTTAAAAAATTAGACACAACAGCTCCTTTTTTGTGGTTTTATCGCCGCAAGTCACTTAAATCAACTAATTGATCAAATGCAATTTTTGACAGACTATGATATAAATATGCATACATTCTTACTACACATAGTGTAGATGTAAGCAAAAGAAACTAAAACTATCATGTTTAATCGTGATTACAATTCAAACAATACATTTATTTGATCAAAAAGTTGAGGTACTGTATATGCCTACTCCCTTGTTGCTTAAATCTACTACTATTTTTGATTGATTCTGCTACTCTTTTTTTCTCGTCGGGTGGGATCACTGCTACAAAGTACCTTTAGCATTTCTCGACAGCGCTTTATAGTCCAAGAGCTCGCGACAAAAAATCGCAACAGTTTTGAGAAAGCTAATATTTTAGTATTTGGTTACATTTAGGGTGTATGTGAATATACTAGAGTCAGCAGGTCTGACGTCGGGACACCTGGCTTTGGTGACCTGTCAAAGATGTCAAAAAAATCGAGAAATTTAACAGTTTTGAGAAAGCTGAAAATTTGCCTATACGTAGTTTTTACAATGAAAAACTGAAAATCAATGGTCAGACACCTTAACAGTGGGACCAACCCAGTCAAAGATGTCAAAAAAATCGAAAAATTTTACAGTTTTGAGAAAGCTGAAAATTTGCCAAGACTTAGTTTTTACAATGAAAAACTGAAAAACAATAGTCAGACACCCCCACAGTGGGACCCACCCAGTCAGCTCCCCCGCAAATGCGTTAAATCGAGTATGTTCTGTTACTATGCGCGCAATAATCATGAAAGAGTTTTAAAAAAGCTGAAAATTTGCCAAGACTTAGTTTTTACAATGAAAAACTAAAAAACAATGGTCAGACACCCCAACAGTGGGACCCACCCAGTCAGCACCTCCGCAAAGGTGTCAAAAAATAAAGTAAATCGAAAAATTTAACAGTTTTGAGAAAGCTGAAAATTTGCCAAGACTTAGTTTTTACAATGAAAAACTGAAAAACAATGGTCAGACACCCCCACAGTGTGACCCACCCAGTCAGCCCCCCGCAAAGGTGTTAAGTCGAGTACGTGCGATTTCTGTTACTATGCGCGCAACAATAAAAACTAGTGTCATGAAAGAGTTATAAGAAAGCTGAAAATTCACCACGGGGTAGTTTGTACAATGACAAACATAAACATCATTGTCAGACACCCCAACAGTAGGACCTAGTCAGCACCCCCGTAAAGGGAAGTGCGCGTAAGAGTTTAAGAAAGCTGAAATTTGGTACAAATCTATTAAATATAGTTTATGAAAATATCGGTTGGATGCACGTATTTTAAATACCTATAAAAGTTTCTTTTATGTCATAATATAATAAAGTAGTATTACAAGGTATTGTACATTTTCCATACGGAATTATATTTTCATATAAATAACTAAAACTTCAATGAACCAGCGCATTGAAACATAAAGAAAATGTACATATACCTACGAGCATTTTATACCCATCCATTCAAATTGTTCATGCGTAATCGTTTTTTGCGACACCTTTGCGGGGGTGCTGATTGGGTGGGTCCTACTATAAGGGTGTCTGGCTATTCAGTTTTTCAGTTGTTCATTGTAAAAACTATGTCTTGGTAAATTTGCAGCTTTCTTAAAACTCTTGCATGATTATTGCGCGCATACTTAAAGAAATCGCACGTACCCGATTTAACATTGTGACGATGGAAGTTTACGGGATAAATTTCCACACACAAACACTGAACTAAATACCGAGTGGTAATAGAAACAGCACGGTAACACGGAATTCCAAGCTTAAAGACATACAAACAGCACGGGAACACTGCACACAAAGCTACAGAAACGGCACGGTAACATTGAATCACAATATAGAAACAACAACAACATGGTACAATTAAGACATACATGGGAAAACACAACAAGGAAACACAAAACCTGTAAAGAAGAAGTCGCACATTGACGGAATAACCTGAAAAGTCGGTGGGACCGTAACAATGCCGCAGGTGACACAGTACGGCTGGGTAAACCCACCGACAAAGTTACGAAACCCACAAAAGACTATATATGCACCAGCCGCGAATTATAAAATATTGAAAACCCAAAGTTATCAGAAAAACCGGTTATGGCGAGCACCTATAAAAGGAACACCGAACAAGCATCAGGAGGTCAGTTGGCAGTAGACAGTCTGCGTTCCAAGGTATTGTGGACTTACTAGTTCCTCTTGGACGTAACGTGGTTTACTAAGCCGGCAGGGGTTATTACCTCTGATTAACTTATAAACTGGAGAAGGTATTGTGGACTTACCAGTTCCTCTTCGAAGGTTTATAGCTATCACTTCGTGCCCCGACCTAAGTGCCAAGTCGTCCTAGAGCCGAAGACAAAGACGACAGCGAGCGGAACAGAGCTGAGCCAAGCAGAAGACGAGCCTAGCAGAACGAAGACCAACGACATCAAGCAGGACAGGTGAGCCAAGCAGAGCAGCACTGAGCAACGCAACGAAGCACACGAATCAGCGCAACGCACAGGACAACGTAACGTACGGAGCAACGTAACCACGGCGCACAGAGCCACGCAACCCCGACGCATGAAGCAACGCAACGCACACAGCCACGCAACGCACGAAGCAACGCCACACAGAGCCACGCAACGCACGAAGCAACGCAACGCGCAGAGCAACGCACGCACAGAGCAACGCAACAACACAGGGCAACGCACGCACAGAGCAACGCACGCACAGAGCAACGCACGCAACAACACAGGGCAACGCACAGAGCAACGCACGCAGCAATACAGAGCAACGTACGCAGCACCACAGAGCAACGTACGCAACGCACAAAGAAACACAGCCACGACACACAGAGCAACGCAACGCACGGAGCAACGCAACGCACGGAGCAACGCAACGCACGCACACAGCAACGCACAGAGCAACGCAACGCACGCACACAGCAACGCACAGAGCAACACAGCAACACAGAGCAACGCACAAAGAAACACAGCCACGACACACAGCAACGCAACGCACGGAGCAACGCAACGCACGGAACAACGACACACGGAGCAACGACACACGGAGCAACGACACACGGAGCAACGCAACGCACGGAACAACGACACACGGAGCAACGCAACGCACGGAACAACGACACACGGAGCAACGCAACGCACGGAACAACGACACACGGAGCAACGCAACGCAACGCACGGAACAACGACACACGGAGCAACGCAACGCACAGAGCAACGCAGCACACAGAGCACCGACACACAGAGCAACGCAACGCACAGAGATACGCAACGCACAGGGCAACGACACACAGAGCAACGCAACGCAACGCACAGGGCAACGACACACGGAGCAACGCAACGCACAGAGCAACGCAACGCACAGAGCAACGCAACGCACAGGGCAACGACACACAGAGCAACGCAACGCAACGATGGCGTATAAAGCACACAACGCACAGACACAAAGAGCAAAGCAACGCACAGAGCAACGCAATGCGCAGAGCAACGCGACGCACAGAGCAACGCAACGCACAGAGCAACGCACAAAGCAACGCAGCGCACAGAGCAGCGCAACAACGATACACAGAGCAACGCAACTCACACAACAACGCAAGCACGAGGTGACGCACAGAGACCAAAGGAAGGCAAGCAGAGGCGTGCCAAGAGCCGAGCTGCAACTAGCCACGGCAAGTACGACGAACGACGCCAGAACTACGCAGATCAATCGCAGAACGAAGGCAACCACCGCATTGCATCAGAGCAAAGGGTATCAAGACGACATAGAGCACAGGAGACGCCAGGTGACACAACGGGACGTAGACAGGGGATGTCGAGGCACATAGAGCACCGGAGACGCCAGGCGACACAACGGGACGTAGACAGGGGATGTCCAGGCACATGGAGCACAAGAGACGCCAGGCGACACAACGGGACGTAGTCAGGGGATGTCGAGGCACATAGAGCACAGGCGACGCCAGCCAGCGTAACGCGGCGTCGCCAACTCGACGAAGGTAAACGAGCAGAGAGCAAACACGATCACCAAGACTAGTGAGCAAACGAACAAAGTGATTGAATTTAAATTGAAATAGTGTATAAGTTTTAACGAATTAATAAATGAATTGAAGTCCTGACACAAATAAATATTTTGTATACGATTCTGGCACCCGATGAGCCTTACCCCGGATTCGAGTCTTTACAACATACATATATGCGGGGGAGGGGGCTGACTGGGTGGGTCCCACTGTTAGGGTGTCTGACCATTGTTTTTCAGTTTTTCATTGTAAAAACTAAGTCTTGGTAAATTTTCAGCTTTCTTAAAACTCTTGCATTATTATTGCGCGCATAGTAACAGAAATCGCACGTACTCGACTTAACACCTTTGCGGGGGGCTGACTGGGTGGGTCACACTGTTGGGGTGTCTGACCATTGTTTTTCAGTTTTTCATTGTAAAAACTAAATTTTGGCAAATTTTCAGCTTTATTAAAACTCATGATTATTGCGCGCATAGTAACAGAACATACTCGATTTAACACATTTGCGGGGGGGGCTGACTGGGTGGGTCCCACTGTGGGGGTGTCTGACCATTGTTTTTCAGTTTTTCATTATAAAAACTAAGTTTTGGTAAATTTTCAGCTTTCTTAAAACTCTTGCATGATTATTGCGCGCATAGTAACAGAAATCGCACGTACTCGATTTAACACCTTTGCGGGGGGGCTGACTGGATGGGTCCCACTGTTGGGGTGTCTGACCATTGTTTTTCAGTTTTTCATTGTAAAAACTAAGTCTTGGCAAATTTTCAGCTTTCTCAAAACTGTAAAGTTTTTCGATTTTTCTTTCATGATTATTGCGCGCATAGTAACAGAACATACTCGATTTAACACATTTGCGGGGGGGGCTGACTGGGTGGGTCCCACTGTGGGGGTGTCTGACCATTGTTTTTCAGTTTTTCATTATAAAAACTAAGTTTTGGTAAATTTTCAGCTTTCTTAAAACTCTTGCATGATTATTGCGCGCATAGTAACAGAAATCGCACGTACTCGATTTAACACCTTTGAGGGGGGGCTGACTGGGTGGGTCCCACTGTTAAGGTGTCTGACCATTGATTTTCAGTTTTTCATTGTAAAAACTACGGCAAATTTTCAGCTTTCTCAAAACTGTTAAATTTCTCGATTTTTTTGACATCTTTGACAGATCACCAAAGCCAGGTGTCCCGACGTCAGACCTGCTGACTCTAGTATATTCACATACACCCTAAATGTAACCAAATACTAAAATATTAGCTTTCTCAAAACTGTTGCGATTTTTTGTCGCGAGCTCTCCGACTACTTCCAACTGGGATTTAATGCTAACCGATTCCAGCGCCTTTATGGAAGACGCCAGCGCCAGTGCCGCATTCCATTTTCGATCCATCCGTATAAACGGAGATTTCTCCTTCACGTAGTTCTCTGTTGTTCTCCCAGTCCACTCTACTCAACTTTATTACAATAATTATATAGTGTATCATTTTTGGAAACATGTTTTGTTGTAGTGAACTATGTGATCTATAATGCGGATTTTCTTAGTGATAAAGAATTTACGCAACCCTTAGCCGACCTTCGAACTTCTGACCCCTGGTCGCCACCATTGAATTTGCTAATGTTATGAGTGATGAAACATCGAAGTACTTAGTAATGCTATTAAAAAATTACGTTAATTATGTTTTCTATATAACAGGTGATGGTAAAGTTCGCGATAAAGTTGCTGCTCTTATCGCTGGAACATCGACAATTTCAGAAAATAAAATTAAAGCAGATATAATGAAACAACGACAACAGGATATGGACGTCTTAGCCAAACGTTTTAATAGACAAAAAGAATTAAGTGAATCATCAGCAACAACGACTGAGGAAATAATGGCACCTCCACCACCACCTCCAATGCCACAATCTTCAATTGATTGTCTTCAAACTAAGCAACTACAAAATAACAAACGTAGAAGTCGTAAGTTTCTCTCGATACACATTATTTGCTTTGCAGTGTACTCGATTCTCTTAACAAATATTTGTACTCATTATTTATCTTTAAGCTGGCACTTGCAGTAGCAGAGTAGAAACTCAATCATCGTCCGACGAAAAAAGAATTAGAGTGAATCCGCGGAATAAACCTGGTCGATTGTATCCTGTCCTTTCAGATATTGAAGTCACTTCAGTCGAATCAGATAATGATAATTGTACGACCGCTACAATATCTGCTCGTTCAGGAGACGAAAACCTGAGAAACTATTATGAATATGATGATGAGGCAAGCGACGACAACGAAAAGGAGTTAAATGAGAGGTGGGATCAATTTATTTCTTGTCTTCTGTTTTTTCTGTGCATTGAATAAAATTGCTTTAAATCATACACTCACTACTTATATTTTTCTAAACATCATTCATTACTAACTGAGACTCATTCTTCGTTTTACTCTATATTTTATTCAACTAATTTCTAACAAAGTCCTGACCGATTCCCTTCTCAACCGTATTCAAGGGAAAAATTAAAAAAAAACACTTAACGTTCATTCGTATTTTTTGTTTGCGGACATTTTTGAAAACATGATGCCTTAATTGTTCGAAAACTTTCAGTTTTATGGAGTCTGAAGACAGTGATGCAGGAAATTTTAATGTGAGTTTAGGACGTGAAATCATGCGAGTGGTACGATCTAACGAAGCGGCATACAATTCACCACGAAAGGTAGGGTTTTGTCCATTAGTGTTTTATGTATGGGAGAAAAGGGCATTTCGAAAATTTTGTTCTTAGTTGTAACTATAAATTTTTACAGGGTGCAAAATATGTTGATTTAAATAACGATGCGTATAATGCCGATAGTTCTGTTAATAGTGGAGTTACGTCGGAGGGCTCAGCAGATGTCGACGATTATTTAAATGAAGCATTCGATGAGGACAGCGATAGTGACATGGGCGCATGCACAAAAGGAAATATTGTAATGCCAAGTAACATTAAAATATACATGAATCAATAGTAACCTTTTGATTTTTAGACAAGTGGAACGACTAGCTCAAATAGTTTCTCATATAAAAAGCACTCAAAAAGCAATAAGCAATATCATTCGATCGCTGAAGAAGGTGACAATGAATATCACTGTAAGCGACGAATGGATTTTAGTAGTCCAGTAAAATCAGCATTGACTGTAAATCCGTCGGATGATAACAATATGGTAACGCTGGTTCACACCGTTAGCTTTTATCGGCGGCAACAGTCGTCAAATGTAAATATATCATTCGAATAAATTTTAATTTTAAAATCATTAACTTCATCTTTCTTAGAGCAACAATTCAACCCCAGTTCGACGCATTCAACGTGAACAAAAATCGCCGAATAATGATTCTAGAACGGATAGCTATGACTATTACGCACAAGACGCCGAATCTGAACAAGATGACTCGCATCTTGTTCAGGGAAAAATTAAAAAATTGTTGGATGAAGTTTGCAAACAGCAACAGATTATCGCCCAGACTAGTCAGGCCTTAAATTTATGTGCTTCGACTGTTGAATTTTCTGGTTCGACAGAATCTGTAGAAGGCGAACGACACCTGTTGGTTGCAAGTAAGTTCTAGAGATTACAGTTTAATTAATGAAAACATAAGTTTATTAATTCAGACTTCTGTTTTGAATAGCTAGTCTTTTATTATATGCATCTCCAATAATTTCTCTTTTTCATTTTCCAGCTCATCGCCGTCAAGTCGCACTTGACGAAGTCCAGCGCTTGCGAGTTGAAGGAAGTATTCGGCCACACGGTGCACCAAAAGAGAAAGGTCGTCTCACAGTCCGCAATATAACTGTGCCATTGCGACAAGAATACATTCGAAAACTATCAGCTGACACTATATCAGGGCACCATCTTGTTTGTCTAGTTAAGTATAACGAAAACGTTCTAGCTACGAAAACCATTCCAACATTACCAGGACTATTAGCCGTAAAATTCCCCGATGTGCTTCAATTAAATAACGCTTATGCGGATTTCAAGGTACAAGTATTTTTGTAATGTGTACAACACAATTTTTTGTAAACGAATAAAATACTTACATATATTTTTAGATTACTCTTGAAATTTATGGTATGACTGCACAACGTGAAGTCCTACCGCACGAAGTTAAGTATCACATCAACCTCAATAAAAAATCGGGCAACAAGACTCCGAAATCGAAAAAAGGTACTGACTCAAGACTTATAATGCCGATGGTGCAATCACCGGCTGGTCCACATGTCGTACGAACACCAGCATTAGTTCAGTATGGTTTTGCTATATTTTCACTTCGAGAAATTCAAAGGAATACTTGGTCTCTAACTCCGGTAAATATCGAATACAACATTTTATTACGTCATCATCCGATCTTATATTTAAATTCTTACAGTCATCGGGTGTCAGCCCACTGGAAGGAGTAATACATATGAAAATCAATTGTGAACTGTCCGTCTCTGTTGAGTACAAGGGCTTTCTGACAATGTTTGAAGATATTTCAGGTTTCGGTGCATGGCACCGTCGGTGGTGTCATCTGAATGGCCACGTTCTCAACTATTGGAAATATCCAGATGATGAAAAGAAGAAAACTCCAATGGGTTCAATAGATTTGTACGCTTGTTGCTCGCCAAAAATCACAACGGCACCGCGAGATGTATGTGCCAGATTGAATACAGTATTGCTAGAGTGTCAAAGGCCCTCCGAAAGTAACGATGTCCAATCTTTAATTATCGTTCCGAGAGGAAAGGTAACTATCGTGCGATACTTACTTTCAGCCGATACAAAAGAAGAAAGAGACGAATGGGTCGCATATTTTAATAAAGCACTCTCATTATTGCGAGCATGGGGTTCATCGAACTGATCCATATATGTTCTATGCCATAAACAATTTATTTTTTATTGTTGCATGCGTAATTATATTTATTCGACTTAAAAATATAATATATTTGTTAATTTTAAAAAATAACAACAAGTAACTAGCGAAAGGTTTCTTTTTAATTAAAGTAGCTAGCTATTTACGTACTAACACTGACGTGTTAACAAATTTTAATGAAATTTCATTGTCATAGATTTTGACAAGAGTTAGGATCATAACAAATCACAATTAACATTATACTAAAATTAGGCAAAAAACACTTTGAAATTGAGCAATGAGTTTCATTAAAGTATTTTTACAAAACTATACTAACATATATTTTCCTAATCATTGTATTGCATTCTGTATGAGAATTCTTTACGTTGTATATAGTAATTAATATATTATAAAATATGAACGGTATTATGATATAAATACATTTAAATCGAAATTTGTTTTAATTTAAGCCACCTGATTGTAGTATATTTAAGTAGACAGCTTCTAAATACGTCTTACGTCGAATCAAGAGAATCATTACTAACGGTTATTTATTTATAAAATCTAGTTTTTGTAACTCGACGACGACACCATACTTGTCGAGTTTCATTCGACTTTTAGTCGAGAAAAAAACGTGAGTAAAGAGAACTGCGTATTATGAAAGCCGATCGAGTGAGTTTTTTCTTGTAAGAAATGTCAAACTGACTCGACTACTGGAAATGAAGTGAGTTTCCAATTGTCGAGTTTCGTTATACCTACTTTTGCTCGAGTCGAGTTCAAATGTGAGTGTTACTCACTCGACTCAAATTACGTAATAGGACCGGCTTTGGAATGAAAAAGCGAATGTTTGTGTATTTATTTTAAGAGTCCCATATTGCATTCACAGAAACAACTGTAGACGAAATCATTTTAAAAGTGGTTGACCACAGATAGGAAAACTAATTCAGTGATTAACAGTTACAACAGCATTAAGAGTACCTATGCATTTTCGAAGCGGAAAATTGATATCCAACTATTTTTTACAAACTTTACACCATGGTGTATCAATTTGATGTAATCATAATCACCCGTATTATGAGTGTCGTGTCGTCGTCGATTGGCAGGAAAGGTAATTGGCCCCCACTTGGTCGCATGTCTCTTAAGAGACATAATCTCGATGGTTTGAGCCTAGGAATTATATTGCTTATCTTTCTTCATCACTAGATAGAAAGAAATAGCAATAAAAACATGTGCTCCCACCACGATCTATTTGCATTGCAAAAAACAGCCGCATGATGGTGCATTTACACTCAACGTTTGCGACGAGCCTCTATCCCCACCAAAAAATCAATCAATCAAATAGCTCGTGCAGTCGCAAGAGTCTTACATTCAGAACCGGTTTGCAATGGCCTGATGGGGGTAGCTTCTCGCCTCGAGGCGAGCCTCAAGGGTGAGTGTAAGCGCACCATCACTCCGAGCGCTGGAAATGTCATCCGCGACTGACACGATGGAAATTAAATACGCGAAAGGGAATTCTTTGCCCGTTTGAGCCCGTACCTGAAAAAAAAAATTTCCTTAAAATCTATCGATATTTAGAAACATATAACGCTATGTTTCAGTTCAGGCAAACCCTGAAATAAAAAGTTAAAGCGTTTTTAAATTTGTGTTTTTACACACCTTTTGCGGTACAAAATTGCCTCCAAAGTGTCATTTTCTCACGTATTGCGGTACAAAATTTGCCTTCAAAGTGACTTTTCCCTGAGCCCAGTACTGCCATAATCAAACTGTTGTGGAATTGGTTGCACATCAGAATTGGAAAATGGCGGGAATAGTTTTAAAAAATATACAAAAATTCGTTTTTGGTGATTAAAACTACCTTTTGCGCAGCCCTGCGGAGCTAAAGAGACTTAAACTCGCTTTCCGCGGGCATGTTTGGCTGACGCTTCGCTCCAACTACTTTTTGCGCGCGCAAAAACAAATAATTTCTTTATATTTTTTAAAACTTTTCCCGCCATTTTTAAAATTCTGATGTGCAACCAATTCCACAAAAGTTTGAATATGGCAGTACTGGTCTCAGAGAAATGTCACTTTGAAGGCAAATTTTGTATCGCAATACGTGAGAAAATGACACTTTGGAGGCAATTTTGTAACGCAAAAGGTATGTAAAAACACAAATTTAAAAACGCTATAACTTTTTATTTCAGAGTTTGCCACAACTGAAACATAGCGCAATATGTTTCAAAATACCGATATAATGAGTGAAAAATATTTTTTTTATTTTCAGGTTTGAGCTCAAACGGGCAATGATTACCTACTATACGACGAAACGGCACGGCACTACATTCTTTCTCTATCGTACACATGGACTTGCATTTCCGTACAAAATGTATTTAGTTACAGCGACTTTTCGATTAGCATATTGGTGCAAATACCTGCTACAAATTGAATTTAGTGCTAAATCGCATGGCGCCATCTGTAAAATTTTTAAAATAGTTGCCATTTAAATAATCTTTAAAAGCACAAAATTGATCCATCAATGATCCCATTTTGATTTTGGATCATCTCTTTGTTGTTTTCAATGTAAAACGAATGATCTTGATCCAGTTGAAAAAAAGGCGACTAGTGTTTTATATTTATTATATTGCATTAAGGTAACTTCGCCCCTGCTTGCACGTTTTATTTTATAATTCCTTTTCTTATTTCCAGCCGATGTCAATCTCAGTGTACGAGCTTTTATCACAACACGCTATCATCAAACAGATGGCGCTACGATAAACAAAAATTTGCTATCGAGACATTTCCAGACATGTCTTCGAGATGTCGGGAGCATTTGTCACGATACCGTGTATTTTGTCCATAAGCCGTCTCGGAGAATCTCGCAGACAAGTCGGAATGTCTCCGAGAAGATTCTCGCAGACGCGACCAACTGGGGACGCCTGAAGAAAAATAAAATCAATGCAAAAATGTAGGTATAGATTTGACAAAAAGATGTTTCTTTCCTTATTTTGATGGATTCGCACCAAGTAATTGCCAGAGGATTCATTAAAGCGGTGTAGATCGATAAACATTTGGCTGTATTGCGAATGTCGCAGTCACGTCACTTCGATGCCGATTCAACGTGTCACGTCGATCGAAAAAACCGATTGTGTAACTCCATCGACGTGACTCATTGGGACTGCCATATTGATATGTATGTATCAGCTTTAAACCCAGTTGGTCGCTTGTCTCTTAAGAGACATAATCTCGATGGTTTGAGCCTAGGAATCATATTGCTTATCTTTCTTCATCACTAGATAGAAAGAAATAGCAATATAAACATGTGCTCCCACCATGATCTATGTGTAATGCAAAAAACAGCCGCATCACTCCGAGCGCAGCAAATGTCATCCGCGACTTACACGATGAAAATTAAATACGGGAAAAGTTACAGTTTAAGTGCGGTTACAATAAAACGACACAAGTGCGATGTGAAGTGATTGGAAATGTGTCACTACGTTATTAGTTTTTTATATTTATTATATTGCAGTAAGGTAGCTTCGCCCCTGCCTGCACGTTGCATTTCATAACCCCCTTTCTTATTTCCAGCCGATGGTAAACTCCGCGAAATATTCATACGAGTACGAGCTTTTATCACAACACGCTATCATCAAATAGATGGCGATATTGCCAAAGCCATTTTTCTAGCGAGACATTCGCAGAAATGTCTTCAAAATTCGGGGAGCATTTGTCTCGATACCGTGTATTTTTCCCATAAGACGTCTCGACGAATCTCGCAGACAGGCCGCCATATCTTCGAGATATCTGCGAGATTCTCGCAGACGCGACCAACTGGGAATTGTGAATTTAACTTCATGTATGCCTTCTTTTACAACTATGACGTTATTTTTCTGCAGTATCAAATGCTATATTCAAATTTAAGATGCGGATAATGCTTTCTTCTAAAGTGGAAAAGCTATACATCTCCCAGTTGGTCGCTTGTCTCTTAAGAGACATAATCTCGATGGTTTGAGCCTAAGAATCATATTGCTTATCTTTCTTCATCACTAGATAGAAAGAAATAGCAATAGAAACATGTGCTCCCACCATGATCTATTTGTAAGGCAAAAAATAGCCGCATCACTCCGAGCGCAGCAAATGTCATCCGCGACTTACACGATAAAAATTAAATACGCGAAAAGTTACAGTTCAAGTGCGGTTACAATAAAACGACACCAGTGCGATGTGAAGTGATTGGAAATGTGTCACTACGTTATTAGTTTTTTATATTTATTATATTGCAGTAAGGTAGCTTCGCCCCTGCCTGCACGTTGCATTTCATAACCCCCTTTCTTATTTCCAGACGATGACAATCTCCGCTAAATATTCATACGAGTACGAGCTTTTATCACAAAACGCTATCATCAAGCAGATGGTGCTATTGCCAAAGCCATTTTTCTATCGAGACATTCGCAGACATGTCTTCGAGATTCGGGGAGCATTTGTCTCGATACCGTGTATTTTTCCCATAAGACGTCTCGAAGAATCTCGCAGACAGGCCGCCATAGTCTTCGAGATATCTGCGAGATTCTCGCAGACGCGACCAACTGGGCTTGTTCTGCCTAGAGTCACTTCATACGGACTAACACAAACATCCATTATCTTGAGTACGGACAATGTGTGTTTCATTTGAAACCAGTACATTTGAAATTTTTTTGCAGTTGTCTCGATTTTTCATTTTAAGGATCTCCACTAAAGTGCATAAACGCTGTATTTAGTTGACATTTCATGAGACATATCTCGATTCCGTGAAACGTCAATCAAAATTCATCTACTACACGTATACACACTAAAACTATGCCATTTAAGAAACACGCGATTTTTTAAATTCGCGGGTTTTTAGACTACTAAATATGTACTAAAAGTGGTAATTGTCCGTACTCATGATAATGGATGTTTGTGTTAGTTCTTATACAGTGACTCTAAGGCCGCGGTCCGAATTACGCTTTCTGCGCTTTTAGCGCGCTTACACTCAGTCCGATTTACGCTCACAACGCATACAATTTGCATGGAGGGGAAATTTTCTGGCGCTTACACTACTCACGGTTTCGAGCATATGCACTGTGTGTACGCGGCATGACTTTGGCTTTCGCTGTCCCAATTGCTCAGCTCCTCTCGAAACGAGTTGAGAGGAAAATCCGAGCACTGCTAGTTTTACCCGTGACGGAATTAGCTCTGCAAGTCTACAAGGTTTTTAAACAGTTGGTGCAAAATTCGAGCCTAACAGTTTGTCTGTTCTCAATATCGTTATCACGACACCCGGCCGACTCCTTGAACATTTGCACGCGACCAATGGTTTCTTTCTGAGGCCGATCGATTCATGGAATAACTCCACCACAACTGGTTATATCATTTGGACGCACACGTTAAAGCAACGTCGGACATGTTCATGTCGGGCCAATCGGCACCGCTTTGTCTAAACTACCTCGAAAACGAATCGCTACTCCAGCCGCATAACATGCTTTTTTCGGCCACGCTATCACAAGATCCCGAAAAGCTGTAAAACTTGAGACTTCCAACCGAAACTGTTCACGTCGGTAGTCAAGTGTCATTTTCAAATAACTGACACAACTGACATTTCAAATAATTCACTTACATTTGTGTGCATACGATCGGTCCGAATTATATGCGTTGTAAGCGCGCATACAATTCGGACCGACTGTAAGCACTGTTGGTAATGTAAGCACCGTAAGCGTAATTCGGACCGCGGCCTAGTTCTGCCCACCATTTGTACCTCTGAACTTAGCACCCCACTTTAACCAAATTGAAATAAAAAACTGTTTTCGGGTGGAGCTTTGTTTGTACTTGATTGTTGTTGAGTCGCTGCGGAAAGAAAGAAAAAATATTTACAATCCTTGTGATCCTGTTGCGATCATAATTCAACCTTGCGATGAATTATGATCGCATCAGCTCCACTGCAGCCAACTTCACGGCCAACGAATGAGGGGTAAGTGCCGAAAAATCACAAGGAAGAGTCCGAGTTCGTAGTACGAGTGGAGTTCGCGGGCGAAAAGAAAAAGTTCCAAGTGATTTTCGTGGTGAACAACCGGATCGCATTTCTCTTGTCTCGCACATAGTTCCGGAGTTTTTATTACATAAATTATATCGGAGCTCGGTGCCGTGTTTATTTCTATTTTACGGCTTGAACCGTCGCTGCCTCGGTTGCGACTATCTCGGCTATTAAATTGTGCAATATGGGGCTGTCGAGTGCGAAACAGTGCAAATTTCGTTAAATTTTTGTCCAGTTCAACGATTGGAATTTGGCGTTCAGCTAGAAATTGCAGTTTGATTGGGCTTGGTGTGGCATCAACTTGCAATTACCTCCGTGTTCTCGGTATTCGTGCTATCGAACGTGCAGCTATTTCTCACATTATCAACGAAACATTGCATCTTGCCGTAGTGGGAAGTTTGGATTTATGTGTTTATTACGGGACGATCGCACAATTGATCCGGAAAAACTTTGGGCTGTTGACCTTATCAATAAAATAAAGGGAAAAAATCATCCAACGGTTTGTGTTCGCACGGGCTAGTTTACCTGCCCGACCGACGATGTCTTTTCCGAGCACGCGAAATAAATGCCATTTTGGGAGGAATTTTTTTTGCACGAGAACGTGTCGCGCGTCGATCAGGGAATAATTGTGCGGATTGAGGGTTGTTCAGGGCTTCAGGTAGCACAGGTGCCTTGGAAATATCTCGTGGAAGCGGTACGATCAATTGACTCGTCGCCCAAATCGAAAAAAAAAAAAAAAAAAAAAAATTGATTTTCCGACTTAATCTCAAACGGATGGTGTCGTGTGTTCGAAACCTTTTGATCAAATTTTGATCCAAATCATAAAGTGACAGTGGAAGGTTTGAGTTTGGTTTTTTCGTGCCTTTTATCGTTATAAGCGCGGTCGCAGGAAGTTGAGCGGGTGCCAAGTGCAAGCTGCATTCAGTGCAAATAGAAAAGAAAGTTTCACTCTCGTCGCGGATTGTGTCGTAGCCTTTTGTTTGCCGCCTTAAAGTGCCCAACGTCAAAACAAATTTCGGGCAGTGATGTAATTGCAAAGATTTCGCGGGTGTCGCATGTAAAATCATCGTTAGCAGAACAGTATGAGGCATGTGTCAAGTAACGTATGATCGAATTCAAAGGTTATGAAGCTGCAACCGGCCATTTTTTTTTGTAATCGGATCGTCTTGATGCTCTGTTGCTAGTCGCGATCATTTCGACATATCGAATGCAGAAATAAACCAACGAATTGTACAAAAATTAAAATACAATTAACGTTGAATGAACGAATGGAACTAAAGGAACCAAACGTGGTAGCCTAAGGAAAATGAATTAGGTTATAGCTTTTACAAAGGAAAAGTAAATAGAAATTAGAAAAAATGAATTAGGTTATAGCTTTTACAAAAGAAAAGTAAATAGAAATTAGGAAAAATGAATTAAGTTATAGCTTTTACGAAAGAAAAGTAAATAGAAATTAGAAAAAATGAATTAGGTTATAGCTTTTACAAAAGAAAAGTAAATAGAAATTAGGAAAAATAAATTAGGTTTTAGCTTTTACAAAAGAAAAGTAAATAAAAATTAGGAAAAATGAGTTAGGTTATAGCTTTTACAAAAGAAAAGTAAATAGAAATTAGGAAAAATGAATTTGGTTATAGCTTTTACAAAAGAAAAGTAAATAGAAATTAGGAAAAATAAATTAGGTAATAGCTTTTACAAAAAAAAAAGTAAATAGAAATTAAAAAAAAACCAAAGGCAATTCTGTTAAAACAAAAAGGAGAATCAACAAGGGAAATGGGGTGAGTGCTTTTTATATTTTGCTTTTATACCTATATCTATTTTCTTGCATTTCCCCTGTTTTCAGCTTGAAATGGTTCATAATTTTGTTTGGGCCGGAATATTTCGTTGATTGTGATACACAATGATTCAAGGCTAGAAAGAGCCACTGTAGAATGAACCCGAGCGTTTAGCTCCTTAGCCCCGAACCTCAATAAGGGGCCACGACGCTGAAATGATTTGAGGACAGTCGTGGCTGAGGTAGGGTGGGCAGAACAGGGCGCTACTTACACCTAAGCGCCCTGACAAATCGCGAAGTCGCGCAACTCCACCGCTTCTTGGTCTTTCACGACCTATTGGAAAGATAGTCTCATTTTAAATACCCTGGAGTAAGCCGACACGAAATTTTTGTTGTCTAGGTCTAGGGTTTAGTGTCTGAGGTAGAATAAGAACCACCCCACTCTGCCGTAGCTAGTCCCGGCTAGTACGTGCACAAAGCGTAGCCCATCAACACGCGCGAGCTCTGGAAAATTCCGTGCAAAAAGTTGGTGGGCCAAGAGGTCTTAAATTTCGTCGTTCTGCGACAGTATTTTCGCCTGAACGGCTACAAAAGCCTAAGTGTACAAGCTTTTCTGTGTTTTAACAGCAAACCATCTGGTCGATCTTGGATGGAGGCAATGTGGAACGATCCTATTGACGAACCGTTTTGGCAACCTTTAGGCGCCAACTCGGTTCCATAGGAAAGGGAAACATTGTCTGTATGCAGGATTGATTTGATGCAAGTTGTGTCAGACTGTATTTTCTTGAACCATTCCACTTTTGGTTCGTTAGTACCCAACTGAGAGCTGGGCATACCCTGATTTAGCGGGCGTGTCGTCAGACAGTTGGGAACCATACTTGCGAAAAATTGGTGAGTTTGGTGATAGAAGGTATCGTCGAAATTTTGTTAAGTACCTTATTTTCTTATCCTTCTTTTTAGAGTACCTTGTAACGTAGTTTAAATTTTTTTTTTAAATAACGTAGATTTTTTTTTGTACTTAAAAGTGTTTTGACTAAATTATTAACGTAGATTTTTGTTTTATTGCTGATTTTTTATTATTTGCTAAACTTTCCCATTTTTTTTTTCTTTGCATTTTTATCGCGTTCCGGATTTTCCCGAGGGGTCGGAAAAGATCAAGATCGGCTTCGCGATTTGATCTGCATATGAGGGGACGTTAGGGTTCATTTTATTTTAAATTTATACAAATACATATATACGTACCATTCAATTTTTTTATTCATTGAAGCATTCCCACATTCATTTATAAACTTAAACATTAATTCGATCGTTTATTCGTTCTCTTTATATACAAGCAATCATCCAATCATTCATTAGTTATTTGCAATACATACATTCGTTGGTGACATTCACACAATAAGTGTTCATTCAATCTTAGATTTGTTCGTTTTAAAAATCTTTTTTTTTCTTCTCGACAATTCATTCATCTCACTCATTCACAGGTCATTCACTCAGACATTTACCACGTAATCATTCCGGAATTTATTCATATATTAAATAACACGCATTCGGTTTTGATTTGGTACATTTGACGTCCCTGAAGTTAGCGGACACTTTTTGGCGGAATCGGTTGAATTCTTCGAAATCATTTATAGCTAATTTATTGCTAATTAATTACCAAAAGCTCAAATTTATTGCTCCAAAATTGTAGGTTTTACGGGGTTTTCCGCTAAATGCAGATGAATTTAGCGGACTTTTTTTTGAAAAATGACTTAATCGCAAGTTGACTTGCATTACGGGTTAGCCCTAATTTATTGCTAATTAATTACCAAAAGCTCAAATTTATTGCTCCAAAATTGTAGGTTTTACGGGGTTTTCCGCTAAATGCAGATGAAGTTAGCGGACTTTTTTTTGAAAAATGACTTAATCGCAAGTTGACTTGCATTACGAGTTAGCCCTAATTTATTGCTAATTAATTACCAAAAGCTCAAATTTATTGCTCCAAAATTGTAGGTTTTACGGGGTTTTCCGCTAAATGCAGATGAAGTTAGCGCACTTTTTTTGAAAAATGACTTAATCGCAAGTTGACTTGCATTACGGGTTAGCCCTAATTTATTGCTAATTAATTACCAAAAGCTCAAATTTATTGCTCCAAAATTGTAGGTTTTACGGGGTTTTCCGCTAAATGCAGATGAAGTTAGCGGACTTTTTTTTTGAAAAATGACTTAATCGCAAGTTGACTTGCATTACGAGTTAGCCCTAATTTATTGCTAATTAATTACCAAAAGCTCAAATTTATTGCTCCAAAATTGTAGGTTTTACGGGGTTTTCCGCTAAATGCAGATGAAGTTAGCGCACTTTTTTTTGAAAAATGACTTAATCGCAAGTTGACTTGCATTACGGGTTAGCCCTAATTTATTGCTAATTAATTACCAAAAGCTCAAATTTATTGCTCCAAAATTGTAGGTTTTACGGGGTTTTCCGCTAAATGCAGATGAAGTTAGCGAACTTTTTTTTGAAAATTGACTTAATCGCAAGTTGACTTGCATTACGGGTTAGCCCTAATTTATTGCTAATTAATTACCAAAAGCTCAAATTTATTGCTCCAAAATTGTAGGTTTTACGGGGTTTTCCGCTAAATGCAGATAAAGTTAGCGCACTTTTTTTTGAAAAATGACTTAATCGCAAGTTGACTTGCATTACGAGTTAGCCCTAATTTATTGCTAATTAATTACCAAAAGCTCACATTTGTTGCTGCAAAATTGTGATTTTTACGGGGTTTTCCGCTAAATGCAGATGAAGATTTAGTTGGCCGAATTTTTCAATTTCACTCTCATACATACCTACAAGTAAAATTTACAGCTAAAGCATATTATTTATTTCATTTTAGTTCGCAGGAAACATTAATAAGCATTTGAGGATTCACTTTGGTGGTGCTGTTCTTGCTTTTTATTCTGTCGCTTAAGTCATCATATGATATCCATGTTTTTCTGTTCCTAAGACAGAAAGTAAAAAAGTGCCCCATTTGTTCGTCTGACCTTTTATGGATATCTCCTTTGTAATGAATCACAGACTGCAATTCAAAATGTTTCGTCTGTCCGCCAACTTGAATATTGAAATCTGTTGGTATCGATTCCAACATAAACATTTCAGTGGTCTGTGCGTTCTTACTGAATATTTCTACATATATTAAGGGTCCTGCAAACAGAAACCCAACGGGCAAAAGTAATTGTTAGAAATTGTAAAAGCTTTGAATAGCCGGAATGAAAATATTCATTCCGGATATTCTAATTCTATTCACCCAAATATTCCATTTCAATTTATTATAATTACCGGCTGAAACGATTTTGGCTGCACATTTCGATGAGCATTTTCCACAAGATTGCAAAAATCTAGGCTTCAAGTTTATGTAGTTCTGGATCGCATCATTAAAAATGCCCTTTTTTACTGATTCGTTTTCAATCAGGAGAATGTTCATATCCCTGCTAATTGTTGAACAGCTGTTGGGACACTCGATTACATGTCTAATACTAGGACAAGCCACGAGAGTCTTGCTGGCTATATGTCCAACAGTTGTGTGACAATTCAAAAGGCCAATACCACTTTTATCTAACCTTACCGTGAAAATTGTCGATAGAATGTCTGCACGCTGTCGATATGTCTTTGCTGTTATTGTACCTACATAGTAATATAAATATTACACACAAGATTCGAAAAAATTTTCAACTTCAGAATCTCCACCAGTTATAGTTCAACAATCACTGTTTAGGCAAAGCCTCTTCATTGACCAATAACGTTATCATTTATAAATATAATAAACCAATGACCTTTTTGTAGAATGTCGTTAACCATGTTGAACAAAGGAATGTCAGCCACTTTATTTTGAATAAAACTTTTAATTGGAATAAAATCTGTCGCGGCTATTAATATGCTTTGGCTTAGGCTATCGAATGCACATGTATTTATGACAGAAAGGGACATGCGACCGGAAGCTGTTGCTCGCAGACTTAGCGAATTTCCGTTTTTTAATATAGGTACCTTTCGGTTCGGTCTTGCGTTTAATGCGTATGATATTTCGTCTTTTCGCTGACCCAAATATTTTGCAGGTTTTCTTATCTTTGTTACCACATTTGCTTTTCCTCTCCAATTTTCCACCTCACAACAAGCTACTATTTCGGGTTCCTGTTCACTGTTCTCAGAATCGGAATATATGTGTCTGCCGTAGTGGTTGTTTCTTGAAGTAGCAAAATTAGAAAAACTTAAATCTGTATCTTCGTCTGAAATAGTATTGTCTAGAATTTCTGTCATTTCAGGTGGCGAATCCTTAAATGGTTCTTTCGAATTATTTCCATAAGTGTCGTCGTTCAACGTAATTGTTTCAGCGGCAAACAGGTTGAAGTCATGTACTTCACTTGTAGAATTCCGTTGAGGTTCGGTAGATACAGCTTCAATCATTGCAGATTCTGTGTTATCCTGAGGAAGATTGGCGTCTGCTATTAAATTTCGACCGATCAAATAATCAATGTGGGCTTCCACAAATTTATCAACTCGTCGAGATTCTAGTATAATAAAATTTTTTAATTTATTGAACTCGCCCTCGACTGGAGCACTAGACGCTGGCACCCTACCGTAACCGAATTTATCGGTATATATGTTACTCCACAAAGGAATAGTGCCTAAGGTGTAATAAACAGAGACATTTAATTATCAATTAGGGAATAAAATATTGGTAGGTACCTGCATCACGTAATAAACGCTTTGCTAACATTGGCGCATATTGTCCATTAGCTGGAGATCCTTGTTCAAGTTTGTACCTTTCAACTTCAGTTTGTAAAGCATTGGCCCATTTAGACCACCAATTTGAATGCGTTTCCCTATCATTATTGTTCTCATCTTCAGCATGAGTTCCATCAGCATCATCCAATATATTTTCCTCATCGTATGAATTTTCCTTCCCAGTGATGAGTTGTTCCAAAAAATGTTGCTGCCTTTCACACTCCGTTAAATACAAAGTGCCCTTTATATAGCCAAAACTGTCGCATTGCGATACAATCAGCAAAGCTTTAAAAATTTTAGTAGCATCTTCAACTCGGCGACATAAAACAAGTTCGCCAATGGTGGCTAGATAAAATGAACGGGCAGGTTTTGAAAGTGGCTTGAGTGCAACCGCGTAATTTTTTAAAAAATGAGCAACATCCATACGAATGTAGCACTTTGGCACTTCATTCCGACAAGCATCTGCGTATTCTTCAATAGTGCAAAATCCAGTAAATTCCTTCACGACTGCTGTTAATAAAGCTCTCGAAGCGTCGGTTATAACTTCTTTTGGATGTTGAGCACCAAGCATACACCACTGCATAAGCCAGAATCTGATAAATATAGAAGCTTGTGCTTCAGATAAAAATTGTGATACTGAAAACTGTCCCGCACTACAATTAACAACAGCTTGATATATGAAGATGTTATTTGAAAGACTTCCATCCGATCTTCTTAACTTTGGTATACGACCACCACTGCCGTCTATCATAAGAGTCACATGTCCCGATTTCATTAATCTTTTATAAATATGAAGCTGATGTGAAGTAAAATATATAACGAAAAATGGATAAGTGGAAATAGCATGGATAACGTTTCTTCTCGTGGGTGATGTCTGTAATATTTCCAATGATCGTATTGGATTTGGGTCCAAATATTCTGATTTTTTCTTTTCATTTTTCGATTTGTGCAATACAGAAGCACTGTACAAGAATGGAGCCTCTGGATCACCACGACTCATGAGTCGTTTTGCTTCTTCTGATCTAAAAAGTTCTGCACTTTTGTGACATAGTATCTCGGCAACTTCCTTTCTCCTTATGCCTCTTAAATTGCGTTTTCCGCATTGCTGCGTACCGAGGGATGCAGTACACTCTATTTTCACGCAGGTTCCGTAGTTAAAAAGATTTCCCTCTAAAGTGGACCCACATCCACAGTATCCTAAAAACAGTCAATTAAGTAGGATGAATTGTTAAACATTTTTTACTAATTCTTGATGAGCTGTTTCATGGTAAAACTACATAATGGAAAGGTGTTGGGATTGGGAAAAACAGAAATGAAAGTTTCTTTTATTTATTTAATGTTTAATAACGGTTTACAAATATTTAAAGTCAAAAGTATACTAGTCATATATATTTATAAATATATAATAACTAAATTACAATGTTATTTTCGAGAGATTTTACCACGCTAACTGTAAACGTTTAATTCTTTTGTAATATTACTTATTTGCATAACTATTTTATAGGCTGCTAATAAATAAAAGGAAGTATAATTAAATAACAAAAACAGAATTGTTCGGAGGCACATTTACATTTTATTTTATTTAAGACCTAAAATTTATTAATGAATAATATACATACATACATATGTATGTGTTTTTTTTTATTAAGTTCTGCAATATTCGGAATAAAGAATGTTTATGTTTTGTTTAAGTAAATGTACTCGTATATATCCTGTGTAAATTTATATTGGACAGTAAGGATATACACGTTATTACCCTAATCAACCAAAAGATTTAAATAGCGGTTTAAATTTAAAAGTGAACGCTATTAATTGGATGCTGGAAAAACATCGGTAACATCTAGTTTCACAAGTTGTAAGACTTTTTTGAAAGAAATTAAGAGACCAGTGTGAGAACGGTTTGATGAAAAAAAATCGCAGGACTAATTTTCCGATATATTAATTTTCTGTGGGCGCTTGGTCGGAAACATGCAAAAAGACAGTTTAAGGGATAATTACCAACAGTGGTGATTAAAATTGAAAAAGTAAAAAAAATAATAATAAAATACCATCGATTCTTCCGGAGTTCATATCATTCGCAATATAATGACCTTTGAAGTGATAACCGCAAGTGATTGGCGTTTGACTCCATATTTTATGCACTATTAGATCGTCCCATTCGCTCCCATCCTTGAATCGAATGCACGTCTTAGATTTTAGCTTTTTTGTAACGAGTAAATTTTCTAATTCTTCTGTTTTCATGTTTATTGTAAAATATTTCCGCTCATTTGCCACTCGATATCCAGATGCCTCACAAGCTCGACTTTTAGTATTTCGGAGATTATCTTCTTCTGATTCTGATGTTTCTTCTTCCGAAATAGTTTTATGAGGGATATTTGCAGTACATAGCAGTCGTGCTCGTACATTTTCCTTTCGATTGCAAACTAACGCATACAATGAGAGCGGCTTAATTAAACCTCCAAGATCATCAGAAATTGTTTGCCAAATAGGTGCAGCTTTCGGCACAATTAAAGAGTTTTCCATTAAAATTTATTCTTTATGATTAAGAATTGCCGCGATTACCACTTCGCGATCAATGTTACACCTCCGACCGCGATTCATTGTAAGGTAGAACTAGAACAATTTCACAAAACAAATAAACGATGGAAATCAGATAGGTACGGAATTAATTTCGTGCTGTGTATGTATGTAGTTCTATCTCGTACACTGCTTTCGAACTCATTCCTTATTCTTTGATTGGAAATTTATCTACGAAAAGGTATAATAGAGAATTTCCATCCAGTTGACCAACGAAATACATAAGAAAAGGTCATTTTTCTAGAGTTTTCCATCGTTTATTTGTTTTGTGAAATTGTTCTAGTTCTACCTTACAATGAATCGCGGTCGGAGGTGTAACATTGATCGCGAAGTGGTAATCGCGGCAATTCTTAATCATAAAGAATAAATTTTAATGGAAAACTCTTTAATTGTGCCGAAAGCTGCACCTATTTGGCAAACAATTTCTGATGATCTTGGAGGTTTAATTAAGCCGCTCTCATTGTATGCGTTAGTTTGCAATCGAAAGGAAAATGTACGAGCACGACTGCTATGTACTGCAAATATCCCTCATAAAACTATTTCGGAAGAAGAAACATCAGAATCAGAAGAAGATAATCTCCGAAATACTAAAAGTCGAGCTTGTGAGGCATCTGGATATCGAGTGGCAAATGAGCGGAAATATTTTACAATAAACATGAAAACAGAAGAATTAGAAAATTTACTCGTTACAAAAAAGCTAAAATCTAAGACGTGCATTCGATTCAAGGATGGGAGCGAATGGGACGATCTAATAGTGCATAAAATATGGAGTCAAACGCCAATCACTTGCGGTTATCACTTCAAAGGTCATTATATTGCGAATGATATGAACTCCGGAAGAATCGATGGTATTTTATTATTATTTTTTTTACTTTTTCAATTTTAATCACCACTGTTGGTAATTATCCCTTAAACTGTCTTTTTGCATGTTTCCGACCAAGCGCCCACAGAAAATTAATATATCGGAAAATTAGTCCTGCGATTTTTTTTCATCAAACCGTTCTCACACTGGTCTCTTAATTTCTTTCAAAAAAGTCTTACAACTTGTGAAACTAGATGTTACCGATGTTTTTCCAGCATCCAATTAATAGCGTTCACTTTTAAATTTAAACCGCTATTTAAATCTTTTGGTTGATTAGGGTAATAACGTGTATATCCTTACTGTCCAATATAAATTTACACAGGATATATACGAGTACATTTACTTAAACAAAACATAAACATTCTTTATTCCGAATATTGCAGAACTTAATAAAAAAAAACACATACATATGTATGTATGTATATTATTCATTAATAAATTTTAGGTCTTAAATAAAATAAAATGTAAATGTGCCTCCGAACAATTCTGTTTTTGTTATTTAATTATACTTCCTTTTATTTATTAGCAGCCTATAAAATAGTTATGCAAATAAGTAATATTACAAAAGAATTAAACGTTTACAGTTAGCGTGGTAAAATCTCTCGAAAATAACATTGTAATTTAGTTATTATATATTTATAAATATATATGACTAGTATACTTTTGACTTTAAATATTTGTAAACCGTTATTAAACATTAAATAAATAAAAGAAACTTTCATTTCTGTTTTTCCCAATCCCAACACCTTTCCATTATGTAGTTTTACCATGAAACAGCTCATCAAGAATTAGTAAAAAATGTTTAACAATTCATCCTACTTAATTGACTGTTTTTAGGATACTGTGGATGTGGGTCCACTTTAGAGGGAAATCTTTTTAACTACGGAACCTGCGTGAAAATAGAGTGTACTGCATCCCTCGGTACGCAGCAATGCGGAAAACGCAATTTAAGAGGCATAAGGAGAAAGGAAGTTGCCGAGATACTATGTCACAAAAGTGCAGAACTTTTTAGATCAGAAGAAGCAAAACGACTCATGAGTCGTGGTGATCCAGAGGCTCCATTCTTGTACAGTGCTTCTGTATTGCACAAATCGAAAAATGAAAAGAAAAAATCAGAATATTTGGACCCAAATCCAATACGATCATTGGAAATATTACAGACATCACCCACGAGAAGAAACGTTATCCATGCTATTTCCACTTATCCATTTTTCGTTATATATTTTACTTCACATCAGCTTCATATTTATAAAAGATTAATGAAATCGGGACATGTGACTCTTATGATAGACGGCAGTGGTGGTCGTATACCAAAGTTAAGAAGATCGGATGGAAGTCTTTCAAATAACATCTTCATATATCAAGCTGTTGTTAATTGTAGTGCGGGACAGTTTTCAGTATCACAATTTTTATCTGAAGCACAAGCTTCTATATTTATCAGATTCTGGCTTATGCAGTGGTGTATGCTTGGTGCTCAACATCCAAAAGAAGTTATAACCGACGCTTCGAGAGCTTTATTAACAGCAGTCGTGAAGGAATTTACTGGATTTTGCACTATTGAAGAATACGCAGATGCTTGTCGGAATGAAGTGCCAAAGTGCTACATTCGTATGGATGTTGCTCATTTTTTAAAAAATTACGCGGTTGCACTCAAGCCACTTTCAAAACCTGCCCGTTCATTTTATCTAGCCACCATTGGCGAACTTGTTTTATGTCGCCGAGTTGAAGATGCTACTAAAATTTTTAAAGCTTTGCTGATTGTATCGCAATGCGACAGTTTTGGCTATATACAGGGCACTTTGTATTTAACGGAGTGTGAAAGGCAGCAACATTTTTTGGAACAACTCATCACTGGGAAGGAAAATTCATACGATGAGGAAAATATATTGGATGATGCTGATGGAACTCATGCTGAAGATGAGAACAATAATGATAGGGAAACGCATTCAAATTGGTGGTCTAAATGGGCCAATGCTTTACAAACTGAAGTTGAAAGGTACAAACTTGAACAAGGATCTCCAGCTAATGGACAATATGCGCCAATGTTAGCAAAGCGTTTATTACGTGATGCAGGTACCTACCAATATTTTATTCCCTAATTGATAATTAAATGTCTCTGTTTATTACACCTTAGGCACTATTCCTTTGTGGAGTAACATATATACCGATAAATTCGGTTACGGTAGGGTGCCAGCGTCTAGTGCTCCAGTCGAGGGCGAGTTCAATAAATTAAAAAATTTTATTATACCAGAATCTCGACGAGTTGATAAATTTGTGGAAGCCCACATTGATTATTTGATCGGTCGAAATTTAATAGCAGACGCCAATCTTCCTCAGGATAACACAGAATCTGCAATGATTGAAGCTGTATCTACCGAACCTCAACGGAATTCTACAAGTGAAGTACATGACTTCAACCTGTTTGCCGCTGAAACAATTACGTTGAACGACGACACTTATGGAAATAATTCGAAAGAACCATTTAAGGATTCTCCACCTGAAATGACAGAAATTCTAGACAATACTATTTCAGACGAAGATACAGATTTAAGTTTTTCTAATTTTGCTACTTCAAGGAACAACCACTACGGCAGACACATATATTCCGATTCTGAGAACAGTGAACAGGAACCCGAAATAGTAGCTTGTTGTGAGGTGGAAAATTGGAGAGGAAAAGCAAATGTGGTAACAAAGATAAGAAAACCTGCAAAATATTTGGGTCAGCGAAAAGACGAAATATCATACGCATTAAACGCAAGACCGAACCGAAAGGTACCTATATTAAAAAACGGAAATTCGCTAAGTCTGCGAGCAACAGCTTCCGGTCGCATGTCCCTTTCTGTCATAAATACATGTGCATTCGATAGCCTAAGCCAAAGCATATTAATAGCCGCGACAGATTTTATTCCAATTAAAAGTTTTATTCAAAATAAAGTGGCTGACATTCCTTTGTTCAACATGGTTAACGACATTCTACAAAAAGGTATATATTGGTTTATTATATTTATAAATGATAACGTTATTGGTCAATGAAGAGGCTTTGCCTAAACAGTGATTGTTGAACTATAACTGGTGGAGATTCTGAAGTTGAAAATTTTTTCGAATCTTGTGTGTAATATTTATATTACTATGTAGGTACAATAACAGCAAAGACATATCGACAGCGTGCAGACATTCTATCGACAATTTTCACGGTAAGGTTAGATAAAAGTGGTATTGGCCTTTTGAATTGTCACACAACTGTTGGACATATAGCCAGCAAGACTCTCGTGGCTTGTCCTAGTATTAGACATGTAATCGAGTGTCCCAACAGCTGTTCAACAATTAGCAGGGATATGAACATTCTCCTGATTGAAAACGAATCAGTAAAAAAGGGCATTTTTAATGATGCGATCCAGAACTACATAAACTTGAAGCCTAGATTTTTGCAATCTTGTGGAAAATGCTCATCGAAATGTGCAGCCAAAATCGTTTCAGCCGGTAATTATAATAAATTGAAATGGAATATTTGGGTGAATAGAATTAGAATATCCGGAATGAATATTTTCATTCCGGCTATTCAAAGCTTTTACAATTTCTAACAATTACTTTTGCCCGTTGGGTTTCTGTTTGCAGGACCCTTAATATATGTAGAAATATTCAGTAAGAACGCACAGACCACTGAAATGTTTATGTTGGAATCGATACCAACAGATTTCAATATTCAAGTTGGCGGACAGACGAAACATTTTGAATTGCAGTCTGTGATTCATTACGAAGGAGATATCCATAAAAGGTCAGACGAACAAATGGGGCACTTTTTTACTTTCTGTCTTAGGAACAGAAAAACATGGATATCATATGATGACTTAAGCGACAGAATAAAAAGCAAGAACAGCACCACCAAAGTGAATCCTCAAATGCTTATTTATGTTTCCTGCGAACTAAAATGAAATAAATAATATGCTTTAGCTGTAAATTTTACTTGTAGGTATGTATGAGAGTGAAATTGAAAAATTCGGCCAACTAAATCTTCATCTGCATTTAGCGGAAAACCCCGTAAAAATCACAATTTTGGAGCAACAAATGTGAGCTTTTGGTAATTAATTAGCAATAAATTAGGGCTAACTCGTAATGCAAGTCAACTTGCGATTAAGTCATTTTTCAAAAAAAAGTCCGCTAACTTCATCTGCATTTAGCGGAAAACCCCGTAAAACCTACAATTTTGGAGCAATAAATTTGAGCTTTTGGTAATTAATTAGCAATAAATTAGGGCTAACTCGTAATGCAAGTCAACTTGCGATTAAGTCATGTTTCAAAAAAAAGTCCGCTAACTTCATCTGCATTTAGCGGAAAACCCCGTAAAACCTACAATTTTGGAGCAATAAATTTGAGCTTTTGGTAATTAATTAGCAATAAATTAGGGCTAACCCGTAATGCAAGTCAACTTGCGATTAAGTCAATTTTCAGAAAAAAGTCCGCTAACTTCATCTGCATTTAGCGGAAAACCCCGTAAAACCTACAATTTTGGAGCAATAAATTTGAGCTTTTGGTAATTAATTAGCAATAAATTAGGGCTAACCCGAAATGCAAGTCAACTTGCGATTAAGTCATTTTTCAAAAAAAAATGCGCTAACTTCATCTGCATTTAGCGGAAAACCCCGTAAAACCTACAATTTTGGAGCAATAAGTTTGAGCTTTTGGTAATTAATTAGCAATAAATTAGGGCTAACTCGTAATGCAAGTCAACTTGCGATTAAGTCATTTTTCAAAAAAAAGTCCGCTAACTTCATCTGCATTTAGCGGAAAACCCCGTAAAACCTACAATTTTGGAGCAATAAATTTGAGCTTTTGGTAATTAATTAGCAATAAATTAGGGCTAACTCGTAATGCAAGTCAACTTGCGATTAAGTCATTTTTCAAAAAAAAGTGCGCTAACTTTATCTGCATTTAGCGGAAAACCCCGTAAAACCTACAATTTTGGAGCAATAAATTTGAGCTTTTGGTAATTAATTAGCAATAAATTAGGGCTAACCCGAAATGCAAGTCAACTTGCGATTAAGTCATTTTTCAAAAAAAAATGCGCTAACTTCATCTGCATTTAGCGGAAAACCCCGTAAAACCTACAATTTTGGAGCAATAAGTTTGAGCTTTTGGTAATTAATTAGCAATAAATTAGGGCTAACTCGTAATGCAAGTCAACTTGCGATTAAGTCATTTTTCAAAAAAAAGTCCGCTAACTTCATCTGCATTTAGCGGAAAACCCCGTAAAACCTACAATTTTGGAGCAATAAATTTGAGCTTTTGGTAATTAATTAGCAATAAATTAGGGCTAACTCGTAATGCAAGTCAACTTGCGATTAAGTCATTTTTCAAAAAAAAGTCCGCTAACTTCATCTGCATTTAGCGGAAAACCCCGTAAAACCTACAATTTTGGAGCAATAAATTTGAGCTTTTGGTAATTAATTAGCAATAAATTAGGGCTAACTCGTAATGCAAGTCAACTTGCGATTAAGTCATTTTTCAAAAAAAAGTGCGCTAACTTCATCTGCATTTAGCGGAAAACCCCGTAAAACCTACAATTTTGGAGCAATAAATTTGAGCTTTTGGTAATTAATTAGCAATAAATTAGGGCTAACCCGTAATGCAAGTCAACTTGCGATTAAGTCAATTTTCAAAAAAAATCCCGCTGACTTCATCTGCATTTAGCGGAAAAGCTCGTAAAAACCACAATTCAGGAGCAATAAATTTGAGCTTTTGGTAATTAATTAGCAATAAATTAGGGCTAACCCGTAATGCAAGTTAACTTGCGATTAAGTCAATTTTCAAAAAAAATCCCGCTGACTTCATCTGCATTTAGCGGAAAAGCTCGTAAAACCTACAATTTTGAAGCAATAAATTTGAGCTTTTGGTAATTAATTAGCAATAAATTAGCTATAAATGATTTCGAAGAATTCGCCAAAAAGTGTCCGCTAACTTCAGGGACGTGTACATTTGTTCGAATATTCACACAAGCAGTCATTCATTATATATCGGTTCATTCAATCATTCATCTATATACATTAATCCGTTTGATTTTTTTTGTCATTCGTTCTGCATGCACACGATCATACGAATTGGGTTTTTTTTGTTCAATGATTTTTTTTTTCTCGCACTACATTCGTTCATTTCGAGCACTCGTTCATCCCATTATACCGCAATTATTATACATTCACACAATCGTTTATTCATACAGTGAAGAAGTCACCCGCACAATAGACCATTCGCGCGATCATTTAACCACGCATCCACTTAGTCGGTCATTCCTAAAAATTAAAAGTTAAATTCAATCATTTAATTTGAAAATTCATCCGCTTACACTAAATTACACACTCAATCAGTCGCATTCATTCACTCTATCCGATTCATTCAATACACACTCACAGTTCATTCAAGCACCCATTCACAGATCCCATCAATCATCCCACTGCCAAGGTCGCCTTTGAGGCGGAATGAGGAAGAAATATGCACGATGTGCCAACATATCGTGGGGGGCGAAGACGAAGCGCGAACGAAATGTGGGCACAACTTTCATTTGCATTGTGTGGAAGAGTGGGTGCTGCGCCACAAAACGTGTCCCGATTGTCGCCAAGCACTTGAACCGCAGGACTATTGGTCAGTTAGGGGCGTGGAGGGCGCCACCGTTAGAACTGGAGTCGTGACACGCAGCAGAACTAAGTCAGCGGCCGGCGGACTTTCACCAAGGCGGTTAAATCTAGATTTTCCGCTGGAAACAGTCGGCGGTGGTGTCTTTTACGCCCCTGACGGTTCAATTGGTCAAGAGCAGGGGGTGGATCAGCTCGCGAATCCAATTCTGCAATCACCAGAAAGGATAGGAGGTGAACAGCCACGTTGGTCCGACGTACACGACGCAGGTATTCCGGCTGCAATAAATCCGGCGCCAGCTCGCTCGAATCCACCTTTGTTACGCACTGAACCGGGTGTAGACGACATAAGGCGATTAATACGCACCTTATTAAGGGAGGAGTTGACACTGCTGTCACAACAACAACCGCCCAACGCAGGTTTGCCACCTCCACCACCACCAGCAAGTCGTAATGCCTAGAATGAATCCGTGCAAGTTCGGGGCCGACCGACCCATGCGCCAGCTCAGATGGGCGATCGCACTGGCAACGGCCCAAATATGAGAATCCGCAATCTGGGAAGTCCCATTCGCCATTGGCGTTTGAGATTTAATGGCGACAGCCAAGCGTTGCGAGCAGAAGAATTAGTTTTAGGGCCGAAGCTTTAGCTAGGGGGGATCTGGGCGGACGCATGGATCTGTTGGCCCAGAACTTCCATCTACTGTTGGACGGAAGACCAAACCAATGGTATTGGTTGTGGAGGAGGGCGAACGTGGAGACCGCTTGGGAACCATTGAGGGCGACGTTCCTGCAGGCTTGGGGCGAACGTAGCTCCGATTGGGAGGTACGAAAGCAGATGTTGGCGAGGAGGCAAGCTCCCAACGAATCTTATCTATCCTTTGAGCAGGATTTGACGGTTTTGCGCACCCTGCTACGAACACATATGCCAGAACCAGAATTTGTTGACTTAATTCGCGGTAGTCTTTTGGGTCATACTCAGCAGCAAATTTGTTTTCACGAAACGCAAAATTTGTCCGAACTTCGAACGCTGGTGACCAGGTTCGAAGAAGTCAGGAGGGCTACTCGCTCAACAGCTTGGCAACAGTCTCGAGTCCACGAGCTGGAACAGCCGTTGGTTGTCGAAGCGGAGAACGACGTGAGCGCGGACTTGGCAGCAGTGTCAACTCCTCTCTCCTGCTGGAATTGCAGACAGGAAGGGCATGGATATAGGGATTGCGAAGTAACACCTAGAACAATCTTTTGCTACGGGTGCGGGAAGGCTGATGTAATTAAGCCAAAATGCACTCGATGCATGACAAAAAACGGGTCGAGGGACGAGAGGTTAGCGGGACCCCATCGCCCGTCAACATCAAATCAGCCAGCCCGACCGCTGTAAACGACTCGAGTAGTGAGAGAACCCTTTCCCAATCCCCATTGAACTTAGATATCCCAAATAAAAACATTTTATCACATTTTAATACCCCTTTAGAGTCCCCTCCAAATTTCAACTTACCTACCCAAACATTTTTACCCAATTTAGTACACCCTAGTAGAGTAAAATCACCCCCACCAAATATTTCAGAGCGTTTAAATCAACCCTCCACGATTCTGCAGAAGAGAACAGGCGCGGATGAGGTACCGAATCGTTTACAGCCTGCTGCATTAGAAGAACCAACTGATCCAAGACGAAGTGCTCCCCATCCTCATAAACCGTACCATCAGCGTTTGAAGGAGTATGTGGAGGCGCGAAGGCGAATTTTTGACTCTGTTTCAAGCGCTCGTGCGAACGAACTATCCGAGTTAGCAAGCGAAACAAGTCGGAAAAAATCAGTCTTGCGCATGCGCGTATTCTGGAGGATGGTGAGGGCCAAGAAGAAAGTGATTATTTCCACCATTATTACCAATCCGTTGGACATACGTCCGTACGCCGTGGTATCCTTGTACGGAGTGGACGTTGAAGGACTCCTCGGTTGTGGGGCGAGCATCAGTTGCCTGGGGGCAAACGCTCTACAACGTCTCCATGATGCACAGGTGAGTTATCGACCGGTCTGTCAAGAGGTGAAGACCGCTGATGGTGCAGCACAAAAGGTGTTGGGCACAGTAACTACCGATATTACCTTTCGTGGTATGACCAAACCCATTACACTATACATCGTGCCGAGCCTGTCGCAGAAGTTGTACCTGGGGGTAGATTTCTGGCGATCATTCCAACTAGCTCCTAGCATCATCAGCGCGGTTGATACTCCCGATACTGCATCGCAACTGATAGCTCCGGATGCCCACCATTTAACGCCCACAGATGTAAAGAGGTTGGAAATGGTAAAGTCCAAATTTCCAACTTACGAAGTATACGGACTCGGTGTGACCAACGTCGAGCAACATAGTATAGACGTTGGTGATGCAAGTCCCATCAAACTGCGTCACCATCCTGTGTCTCCTGCGATCCAAAAACTCTTATATGACGAGATCGATCGCATGAGAGCACTTGGCGTAATAGAGACCAGCCAGAGTCCATGGAGCTCGCCTGTGGTTCTCGTGAGGAAGCCAGGCAAGGTCATGTTATGTTTGGACGCGCGCAAAGTCAATAGTGTGACGAAGAAGGATGCCTATCCATTACCACATATTGATGGTATCTTAAGTCGTTTGCCGCGAGCCAATTTTATTACTAGCCTGGACCTCAAAGACGCCTTTTGGCAGATTCCCCTCGAGAACAAATCCAGGGAGTATACAGCGTTTACTATTCCTGGCCGGCCTCTATATCACTACACTCGCATGCCTTTTGGGTTATGCAACGCGCCGCAAAGGATGTGTCGTTTGATGGACAAAGTCATCCTACCCGAGCTGAAGGAGCAGGTATTCGTATATTTGGACGATCTGCTGTTAATTTCTGAAGATTTCGATTCGCATTTGGTTTTATTGGCTGAAGTCTCAAATTGTTTGCGAAAGGCTGGCCTAACTATTAACGTCAACAAGAGCAAGTTTTGTCTGAGAGAGGTGAAATATCTCGGATACATTGTTGGAGAAGGAGGCTTGAAAACTGATCCCAACAAAGTTTCAGCCATCGTCGATTACCCTTCGCCTAAGTCCGCACGTCAAGTTCGACGCTTCCTTGGCATGGCAGGCTGGTATCGACGATTCGTTCCCTACTTTGCTGCTTCTGTTTCACCAATTTCAGACACTCTAAAGAAGTCCAACCAGTTTGCTTGGACTACAGAGGCACAAACTTCCTTCCAGTTAGTGAAAGACTTGTTGACGAAAGCCCCCTTACTAAACAACCCAGATTTTAAGAGGTCTTTCGTAATTCAATGCGATGCCAGTAAGTCAGCTGTGGGTAGCGTTCTCTTCCAAGAAAACGACGACGAATCGGAATCTCCGGTGTCGTAAATGTCACAAAAGCTCACTTCCGCTCAACGCAACTACAGTGTAACCGAACTCGAGTGTTATGCAGCTGTGTTGAGCGTGAAAAAATTTCGAGCCTATGTAGAAGGGACTGCTTTCAAAGTCATTACGGATCACGCAAGTCTCAAATGGCTCATGTCGCAGAAAGACTTACAAGGACGGTTGGCAAGATGGAGTTTGAAACTTCAGGGTTACGACTTTACAATCGAGCACCGACGAGGGAGCCTGAACGTTGTACCCGACGCTCTCTCTCGTGTATACGAAGAGGGATTAAACGCGCTGATCGACGTGGCACCGATGGTGGACATGGATTCTCCAGAATTCTCTGGCAGTGAATATAAAGAATTAGTGTCCACTGTCGATGCGAACGCCGATCGGCTTCCTGACGTATGCGTGAGGGATGGTTTCGTGTACAAGCGCACAGAGCCTCACAACGGTGACCCGATTGCTGAAGACAGGGCCTGGAAGTTATGGATTCCATCGAGTCTTACGTCAGCTGCGATTGCTCAGGCGCACGAGGCAGACACCACGGTCCATGGTGGTTATGCTAAAACGCTAGAGCGAGTCAGGCGATTTTTGTACTGGCCCGGAATGGCTACACAAGTACGCACCTACGTTCTGGCGTGCGACACTTGTAAAGAGACAAAGTCCCCGAACAGACCTCTACGAGCGCCTATGGGAGAACCGCTCCAGACTGATCAGCCATTCCAACACCTTTACATCGACGTACTTGGACCATATCCGCGTACCAAACGGGGTAAGATCGCCATTCTTATCGTTTTGGATCACTTCACCAAGTTCCCACTCTTACATCCTTTGGGGCGGGTCACAGCTGAAGAGATTACCAACTACTTGGAGGGGCAGGTCTTCCATACGTTTGGAACACCTGAGACGATCCTCTCCGATAACGGCTCTCAATTTAGGTCGAATGTGTTTAACACCATGCTGAACAAATACGGAGTTAAACACCTGTACACCCCGAGCTACTCACCGCAAGCGAATGCTTCGGAACGTGTCAACCAGTCCATCCTGGCCGGAATTCGAGCATTCATCACTGAAGACCAAACACGATGGGATGAGAGTCTAAGCAAAATTGGATGTGCTCTTCGGAACTCACTCCACCAAGCCACTGGATTTTCTCCTTATCAGGTTTTGTTTGGAAATCTCATGATGTTGCACGGGAAGGACTACGAACTGCTGAAGCATTTGCGAGCGTTGGGAGAGTCAAATGTACAGCTTCGACCTCGCGAGGGAACTCCTATCGTGAGGCAACTGGCGCAGACGAAAATAAGGGTCGCACATGAGGACAGTGGCAGGCGTTATAATCTGCGTGTTGCTCAAACACAATTTTTTGTAGGACAAGAGGTATTCCGAAGAAAGTTTTCCTTGTCCACAGCCGCGCAGAACTATAACGCCAAGCTGGCAAAGAAGTTCCTCAAGTGCAGGATTCGTCGTGTGCTGGGAAACTCACGATATGAATTGGAGGATCTAGGAGGCAAACGTCTGAGAACTTACCACTCCAAGGATCTCAGGCAGTGATCCGACGGATACAACACCTATTGCCCGGCCCTCAGTCGTGTGCACGAGACTCCAAAAAATCAGCGACTTTCTTAAGTCGGTTCGGCGCTGAAAAACCAACGACGAGCCGCCTATGTTGTTGAGTCGCTGCGGAAAGAAAGAAAAAATATATAAAATCCATGTGAACCTATTGCGATCATAATTCAACCTTGCGATGAATTATGATCGCATCAGCTCCACTGCAGCCAACTTCACGGCCAACGAATGAGGAGTAAGTGCCGCTAATTCGAGGATGCCGGAAGTGTGAAGATGTTTTTGCAAGTCACGCGACGTCGAACGGAGTTTGGTTGGGAGAAGAGAACCTTTTCACATGGTCGACGATAAATACGCGTTCGAAGCGGTCCGAGTGTCGAAAAATCACAAGGAAGAGTCCGAGTTCGTAGTACGAGTGGAGTTCGCGGGCGAAAAGAAAAAGTTCCAAGTGATTTTCGTGGTGAACAACCGGATCGCATTTCTCTTGTCTCGCACATAGTTCCGGAGTTTTTATTACATAAATTAATCGGAGCTGGGTGCCGTGTTTATTTCTATTTTACGGCTTGAACCGTCGCTGCCTCGGTTGCGACTTTCTCGGCTATTAAATTGTGCAATATGGTGCTGTCGAGTGCGAAACAGTGCAAATTTCGTTAGATTTTTGTCCAGTTCAACGATTGGAATTTGGCGTTCAGCTAGAAATTGCAGTTTGATTGGGCTTGGTGTGGCATCAACTTGCAATTACCTCCGTGTTCTCGGTATTCGTGCTATCGAACGTGCAGCTATTTCTCACATTATCAACGAAACATTGCATCTTGCCGTAGTGGGAAGTTTGGATTTATGTGTTTATTACGGGACGATCGCACAATTGATCCGGAAAAACTTTGGGCTGTTGACCTTATCAATAAAATAAAGGGAAAAAATCATCCAACGGTTTGTGTTCGCACGGGCTAGTTTACCTGCCCGACCGACGATGTCTTTTCCGAGCACGCGAAATAAATGCCATTTTGGGAGGAATTTTTTTTGCACGAGAACGTGTCGCGCGTCGATCAGGGAATAATTGTGCGGATTGAGGGTTGTTCAGGGCTTCAGGTAGCACAGGTGCCTTGGAAATATCTCGTGGAAGCGGTACGATCAATTGACTCGTCGCCCGAATTGGAAAAAAAAAAAATAAAAGAATTTCCGACTTAACTCAAACGGATGGTGTCGTGTGTTCGAAACCTTTCGATCAAATTTTGATCCAAATCATAAAGTGACAGTGGAAGGTTTGAGTTTGGTTTTTTCGTGCCTTTTATCGTTATAAGCGCGGTCGCAGGAAGTTGAGCGGGTGCCAAGTGCAAGCTGCATTCAGTGCAAATAGAAAAGAAAGTTTCACTCTCGTCGCGGATTGTGTCGTAGCCTTTTGTTTGCCGCCTTAAAGTGCCCAACGTCAAAACAAATTTCGGGCAGTGATGTAATTGCAAAGATTTCGCGGGTGTCGCATGTAAAATCATCGTTAGCAGAACAGTATGAGGCATGTGTCAAGTAACGTGTGATCGAATTCAATGGTTATGAAGCTGCAACCGGCCATTTTTTTTGTAATCGGATCGTCTTGATGCTCTGTTGCTAGTCGCGATCATTTCGACATATCGAATGCAGAAATAAACCAACGAATTGTACAAAAATTAAAATACAAATAACGTTGAATGAACGAATGGAATTAAAGGAACCAAACGTGGTAGCCTAGAATTTAGAATAGAAATTAGAAAAAATGAATTAGGTTATAGCTTTTACAAAAGAAAAGTAAATAGAAATTAGGAAAAATGAATTAGGTTATAGCTTTTACGAAAGAAAAGTAAATAGAAATTAGAAAAAATGACAGTCGTGGCTGAGGTAGGGTGGGCAGAACAGGGCGCTACTTACACCTAAGCGCCCTGACAAATCGCGAAGTCGCGCAACTCCACCGCTTCTTGGTCTTTCACGACCTATTGGGAAGATAGTCCCATTTTAAATACCCTGGAGTAAGCAGACACGAAATTTTTGTTGTCTAGGTCTAGGGTTTATGGTCTAAGGTAGAACAAGAACAACCCCACACTGCCGTAGCTAGTCCCGGCCGCCAGCAAGCGTGTCGCTTCCGTTCTACTTCAGCCACCAGTTCAGACGTAGGAGGAATTGGCCCATTCTGTCCCGAACCTATACCCATCCTTCGACTATTTTGACTTTCTCAAGTCAAAATAGTTTTTCCAAGGCCTCAAACACAACATTGTACCGATAAAAAATTTGTTTGTACCTCAAAGCAAAGACAATAGACTCTATAAGATGTCTCAAGGCATTAAAAACGATCAAAAGAGCTTTCAGATCAGTGACACCATGAGCGGTTATTGAAAAAAACTTTCGCAAACTGCCTAGCTACCCTGTTCGCAAAAATCAACAAAACTGCCGAATGGAATTTGCTTGGAGTCGGTAAAAGGGGAAGTTTATTTGCGTTGCTGCCTTTTTCACATATTTTCATGTTGATTTCCTGTTTTAGATTGATATTCAATTCCAATGAATGTTTTGCGACTTTAGAAAATACTTAGGATTTTTTTTGAAGTGAAAACTTCTTTAGGCGCGTTGAGCGGATTTTGTATGGGGTAAAATTCATAAATTCGCGACACCGATGAAACGAAAAAGCGTCAGGAAGCAGTGAAGGGATTGTAAGATGGAAAATGGAAAATGTAAAATGGAAAATCGAAAATCGAAAATCGAAAATCGAAAATTGAAAATCGAAAATCGAAAATCGAAAATCGAAAATCGAAAATTGAAAATCGAAAATCGAAAATCGAAAATGGGAAATGGGAAATGGGATAATGGGATAATGGATAATCGAAAATCAAAAATCAAAAATCGAAAATTGAAAATTGAAAAAGGAAAATCGAAAATCGAAAAAGGAAAATCGAAAATGGAAAATCGAAAATCGAAAATGGAAAATGAAATTACGTTTCTCGCTGCATGTTTTTATTTGGATCGCGTAACCCATCATATGAGTCGTTTATTTTGAAAGTGGTGCAAGTCCATTTTTAAAAAAAATTTAGATAATGATACCAATAGATAAAACTTAACATAATCTTTTTATCTGTAAACAATTTAAAGTCAAAAGACTCAAATTCTCTTATATATAGGCGATGTAAGTTTTAGCTATTAACTGTATTGCAAATATGTTTATTTTGAAAGTGGTGCAAGTCCACCTTAGGTTGAAACTATTTTTAGCCGAATATGTTATAGCATAATTAGCTCCGGTTGTTCTATTGTGAAACCGATGTGTTGATTTTACACCACATCTGAAAAGTATGATGTTTCTATCTATCTATCCTTGATATTGGTAATCGTTCATAAATAGTAACAAGTGGGTCATTACATCAAGAATCGCAAAAGTTTTGACCTCACCTTCGCCGATTCTTTCGAAAATTTGTAAACTTGAAGAATTAAAAATATGATTACAATTTTTTTTTCTATCTCTTTTTTTTAGTTATAGTATGTTAAAGATTTAGCAAAAATGGTGTCCAACTCTTCTTTGAAAACTCATATCTCTGTTAATTTTCATCATAGAATAATAAAATAGGACTTATTTTAAAGGGGAAGGTTGTCGCAAAATAATAAAAATACAAATCAAATCTATCCTTAAAACTTTTTTCCAAGGATAACGATTTTGTCCTTTATCCTTGAATATCTTAAAAAGCCAAATTTTTTTTTCTTTAATTTTTTTTTATTTTGTGTATTATACTGTTTTCCAAAACATATCAAAAAATCAACTTAGGATCTCAATGGGATCGGGGTCAAAAAAATCGAAGAACCTCAGTACTATTCAATTATGTTATAGGTAATTGTAATTTTTCTGCCGAAAAATATAAGGACATGATGCGACTTATTGCCATATATACCTCCCGTTCATCATGAATATTTTAAAATGTTAAATCCTAAGTAAAATTTAATACGAATAAAGTAAATGATTAACGAAAATGAAAGATTTAATTGAAATTGGTAATAAAAATGAATTGTTTTACTTTATTATTTTATTATTATTTTTCTTTTATTTTACTTTTTTTTTAAACTAATAAAAATTTATATAAAAGTAAACAGTATTTTGTTTTTATTATTATTAAAAAAGGCTGATAAAATATTATCCGTTTAGAGTCATTCAATATAGAATCGCCATAAAATGACGAAATTTGTGACCTTCCCATCTCCGATTCTTTTGAAAATGAGATATTCACGGATAAAAGACAAGATAGTTATCCTTGAAAAAATCTCAAGTATAATTTTTATACGTGATATTTTTATATTGCGACAACCTTTCCTTTTAAAATAAGCCCTATTTTATTATTCTAGGATAAACATAACCGGAGATATAAATTTTCGAAGAGGACTCGGACACCTTTTTTTGAGCAAGTATATTTTCATATACCATAACTAACAAAAACATTTAGATAGAAACAAAAAATTGAATTTCAATTATTTTTCCACTAGTTCTTCAACAACAAACATTTTCAAAAGAATTGGAGATGGTAAGGTCTCAACATTGGCGATTCTTGATTACTCTTTAATTAACGAGTACAACACTTCGTTAATTTTGAAAGTGGTGCAAGTCCATTTAGGTATGAAAAAACCTTTATTTTTTAAGCCAGCATTATAAACACTATTGGATAATAAGCTTACATTATCTAAGACCACAAAAAGCAAAAAATATGTCAATTTGTGCTTACCATTATTTTTAAATTGATTGAAACGCAAACCTTTAAATATCTCAGAATAACAAAAAATGGACTTGCACCACTTTCAAAATAAACGGCTCATATGTCTTGATCAATAAATAAACTATATTTAAAATTGTATATAATTATTGTTCAGAGTGCCGATAGATGCGAAAACCAGAGAAATTTTTGATACTACAATCGATTTGAAAATGCAAATACAAAAACGTTTTAATTTCATAGTTTCAAGTTTTCACTTCTGTCCGCAGTCCTAATGACTGCACTGTTTTTTTTTTTTAATATTCCGTTAATCAAACAATCGAATTAAAAAAATGGTTTTTCGACTGATATTGTAAATCAATCCGATGGTTTCACAAAAATAGATATGTTATTCAAATAACCGCAATTTACAAACATTTCTCAGTATGACTTCTTATCCGCTTTGTATGTTATATGTACCTATGTTCAGTTTCAGTATGACGATGGGTCATAGGGCAGCAACAGTTCTCTTCCGAAAGTCGTGTTATGGGCGATTATGACAGCCATTACCTCTCGCCGAACTTATGTGCTCCTCGTATTTTCATCTGGATTGTTCATCTGCATATGTTTCTTGGACGACCCAGTCTACGCCTTCCTTTTGAATTTTGAGAGGTTTTGATCCAGAAATGACCGATCCATTGCCCCTTTCGCCTCGGAAAATAATACCTATCTGGGTCTATTCGGTTAATAGAGTTTAAACAATATATACATTTATGTACTTGTACTCCGAAATGAATCACTATTATAAGTTTAATTCAAGCCGAGAAATTTGCAATGCCTGGAAATCATTATTGCTCGTCGGTAGTTTATTAGTGGCAAAAATCTCTCTTTCATTCGGATTCTACATACGAAAGTCAACAGAGCTCGTGATTCAGCACATTGCACGATAATTCGAGAACGCTTTATCTTAAAACTTAAAATTGCCATCGGACAAATGTGAAGCATATTTACATATTTCTTTCATTTTTACATTGCACTATTATTGTTTCCTCGGCTTACATAACCGCTGAAGAAAATGGAAGCAAGAAAGTATGGGAATTCTAAATATTTAATCCTTGCTTGTTCAAAAAATTTGTTTCTTAGTAATTTGTGAGCATACATATTGGTATGCATGTGGAATGGTGTATTCTTGAAAAAAAATCAAAGACTGGAAATTATTCTCGAAACACAAAGTGCTGAAAAGACTGAATACGACGAGAGTGAAACAGACATTTTATTGTGAGACTTTTATTGTCGGTGTACTAGGCGAATAGATAGGAAACAAATTTTTGAGTGTGGCAGTGGCCGGAGGTTTGGGGGTTAACAATTTTAGATTACGGTTTTTCACGAAGTAATGCAATCACAAATAAAATTCGGTTTGTGTATGAGGGTTGACTAATAAAGTTTACGGAAAGTAGCATTTTTTATGAGGGCAGTGGAGCATGAATGTGGAGGGGATAAGAATTTTTCTAAACAATCCGTCTCATATTTCAAGAACAGTGTGAGATAGATTTTTAAATTTTTACCAGTAGTATGCCTAATAGACCAGAATTTTTTTTTCAGATGATGGTGTAAAGGCCCAACTAGCACACAAACTTCGCATTTTTATTTTCCGGAGGCTATAACGATAAGACTTCGGTAAAACTGTTGAGTGCAGGTTGAAAATTTTAAATTCGTTAAGGCTTCCGTAAGACTTGCGAGCGGAGTTTGAACTATCAATAGCTTAGGTAAAACCCTCTATAAGGCCTTATGGAAATAGCAACAGTATTATGGAGGATTGTGGACTTTTGACATAAAGCTTCCGCAATACTTGCGAGGGAAGGTTTCGAAGCGAGCTTCGCTCGACATGTTTAATTCCAAGTGATTCGGCTTCAACCCTATTAAGAGAATGTTTCAGATTGGCCTATTGTGCAGCGTAGCGGATTTATGTGTGACGGGACCTTGGCTCGAATTCGAGAGTGTACAATGTTAATTCGCATGTAAAAAAAAAAAGAATTTATAGAAGTAAAAAAATTGTGAATATAATTTTTCGGCTTTTTTGCTTCGGTACTTTCAAAGCAAGAATAGCTTCGATAAGGCTTTATACCAACTGTTGGTGCTTGACTGTTCTGTTACCGTTGAAAAATGGGGAAATGTGAGCCAGATTAGTTCGGTAAGACCTTATTGAAGCTTTATCGAGGTACCTTAAATTGAGAAAATCTTTAAACGGTTTTAAATTATGAAATTCTTTAATCAATGAACATGGAACAAGTATGGAAATGATTGTTTTCCGGCGCTACCGATCTTCCACTTCTCGCGTAGCGAACCTTCTTGCTCGCTTCTACGCCGCCCGGGAGACTTCGACTCCAGCGGTTCTACCTGTAAGGAAAAGCAAAGAAAATGGAGTCCAGTTTTACCTGCGACCTTAACGAGCCGCCGCTGCCGTCCGTAATCTCAAGAATTCCGCGACTACGCCACCTTAGTTTTCAGTTTTCCCTCCTTTCATTCACTCCGTGTTCCGATACCACTTCGTTTTCAGCTTCTCACAATATTGTAACGATCCCACTTCGTTTTCAACTTTTTCTTTCTTACTTCAACTCCATGTTCCGACAATAATGAGACCCGCACAATCGCGGTTCATCTACTTTATAGGTTTTCGCCGTACGTTCGGCTAGTCTTGGCTTCGCCGTGACCGCTTCCTTTTTTCTTGACAAAATACGTCCGGCATTTTTGAGACATAGGACAGATCTCGTGTTGCATAAACATGTCCAAAGCTTGTGACAGGCGCAAGGTTTATGAGCTATCTTCGAGTGACGTTTCTTAATTCTCGTCTAGTTTGCATAAATAAAGAGTTCGAGCGGGCAGACTCTACCAGTTGTTTCGAACTTCCTCGGCTATCGTCGGCGATTTCGCTCCAACACGTTTCTAATGAGAAATTTCTTCCAAGGTTTTAAACTTTGAAGGGAACAGGAAGGGTAACTCGCTATTCGTTTTCCTTGGATGCTTGAGCCGGTCCCGAGCTTCCGGATTCACATACGGAAACATAATTCGTGAGAACCGGGGTACGGAGGACCTTAAGATTTGACTTCGAAGGAGTACTTATCCAAAGGATCCACTCAAGACAGCGGACGACAGTAGTAAGCCCCGGCGAGAGATACCCGATCTGAAATCAACTTCAATACCCGCTTTCGTACCTATTTAAAATTCTATCTCACACTGTTCTTGAAAAATGAGACGTGATTTTTTAGAAAAATTCTTATCCCTCCACTTTAATGCTCTACTGCCCACGAATACATGGTATTCGGACAGCGAATATCATATCGCGTTTTTTTCCACCATTCTTCATCCCCCATCCTCCATCCATTCATCCTCCATCCATCATCTTCCATCCTCTGTCTACCATCCCCCACCCTCCATTCTCCAACCTCCATCCACCATCCTCTATCTACCTTCGTCCATCCACCATCCTCCACCCACCATCATCCATTCTCTATCCACCATCTTCCATCCTCCATCTTTTATCCACTATTTTCTATCCTCCATCCATCGTCCAACACGACCACTGGTAGATTTTTTTCTTTTGTGTTATACTAGCGACCTCCGAGTAATTTAGTTTGCGATACTATCGACTTGATTGACCAAATCCAAAGTCGCAAAATATTTAATTGCAATGCAATCTAGAACAGCAAATCAAAATAAAAAATCTGCCAACAGTCTGGGTGCAACTTTATTATTTTTCCGGCAGAAGTTTGGATCGTGTTCAATTCGGGGAACCTAACAAAAAGTTCGGGAAGCGGTTAAAATATGGTGTAACATATGAATTATATAATTGGGTCATATTCCGGGATGCGGTCTAGAGATTGAAAAAGACAAAACCCAAAAATAGGTGATTATTAAACAAGCCTGTGGAAGTGAAAAGATATTCGATATCTGATCAGGCCTGAGAGATATGGTGGAATTTATGAAAAAGTATACAACCACTTTACACCCTCTTAGGGGTCGAATTTCAAAAAAGCTTTCAAAAATCTTTTCTTTATCTATGGCAATAAACAAATATGAACATGATGAACATCAACATGATAATTGACAAAATCAATTTTTTTAAACTTCGGCTATCGGTAAACTAAAAAAAATTTCCTAAGTATTTTCTAAAGTCAAAATTTCAAATTATTCAATTCCAATGCAATCTAGAACAGCAAATCAAAATGAAAATATGTTAAAAAAGCCAACAATGCAAACAAACTTCCCCTTTTACGGTCTCCAAGGAAACCGCATTTGGCAGTTTTGTGAACAGGGTAGCTAGGCAGTTTGCGAAAGTTGTTTTCAATAATCGCTGATTGTGTAACTGATCTGAAAGCTCTTTTGTTCGTTTTTAATGCCTTGAGACATGTTATGGAGTCTATTGTCTTTGCTCAAAGGGAACGGGGAAAAAATTGGTCCATGTGAACTTAGCACTCGACTTGCACCAAATTAACTGAAATGATATTATTCAGATAGTAGCCCCTCTGTAAATGATTGTACCGAAAAAAATTTTTTTTTTTAATTCAATAAAAAAAATAATGAAGTTTTTTTATTAGAAAAAAAAAGTACGGTAAACTATTGTAAATTGGTTCTATTTGTTTGTATTGTGAAGGTTTCCTTATGGTATTAGCTTCACTAGTTAAAATTATTAAGTTTTTCCGTTTCAACCTTTCTGTAATCCAGAGATCAGAAACAAATGGGTTTAGTAAATTAATTGCTTTAAATCAAATCATTTATTATTCTTTTACAAATTATTGATTAACTTTGTTATTTTAATGCTTTATAAAAGTTAACTATATTCGAACAACTGATATTTTAGAACTAATTCATATTTTTTTATTATGACATTTTTTAATTTTATTATTTCTTGTGTGTACTTTGTTTTAAGTAGGTACCTATAAGTGTTAGGTGTTTTTATGTAAAGTAAAGTGTAGTGTTGTAATCAAATGTGTTGTGTAACTACGCCACAATACCTTCAATCGTTTTTAAAATACTTCAAAATTTTCATCAAATACTAGCTATCGAAACCAAAAAAAACCTTCACACAAAGAAGAAATTTTAGGAAATATTAATTTTTCCATCAAAGCATAACAATATAAATCAGCCAATAATTAATCCTCAGAGAAAAATAATTCGAAAGACGATCCTTCGACAACACATTATAAATCGATAAGCGGAGTATTGGCGATCTCAAAATTCGGGAAACTAAAGATGCCAACATACTCTATAGGAACCGACATTGATTGTACCTCCAAGAAATTTTAAGAAATATTAATTTTTCCATCAAAACATAACAATATAAATCAGCCAATAATTCACCCTCAGAGAAAAATAATTCGAAAGACGATCCTCCGACAACAATTTGTAAATCGATGACTGGAGTAAAGATCGATTTTAAAAATTCGAAAAACCGAAGATGCTAACATATGCTATAGATACCGAAATTGATTGTACCTCCAAGAAATTTTATGAAATACTAGTTTTTCCATCAAAATATAACAATATAAATCAGCTAATAATGCACCCTCAGAGAAAAATAATTCGAAAGACGATCCTCCGACAACAATTTGTAAATCGATGACCGGAGTATAGTTCGATTTTCAAAATTCGGAAAACCAAAGATGCTAACATATACTATAGATACCGAAATTGATTGTACCTCCTAGAAATTTTAAGAAATTTTAATTTTTCCATCAAAACAAAACAATCTAAGTCAGCCAATAATTCTCCCTCAGAGAAAAAAAATTCGAAAGATGATCCTCCGACAACAATTTGTAAATCGATGACCGGAGTATAGATCGATTTTCAAAATTCGGAAAACCAAAGATGCTAACATATGCTATAGATACCGAAATTGATTTTACCTCCAAGAAATTTTAAGAAATTTTAATTTTTCCATCAAAACAAAACAATCTAAATCGGCCAATAATTCACCCTCAGAGAAAAATAATTCGAAAGACGGTCCAAATGCAGTGTTGAAATTCTATGGATGACCTAGTTTACATTCCAGCTAATAAAGTGATGTAATTTTGTTTTGTTTTACTTTATTATTTTAATAATTAAGTATTGTGATTGATTTTTAAAAAAAAAAAATTTGCTACCCTCAAAATTTTTATTTTCACGTTTCATAACTAGTAGACGCGAAAAAAGCAATAAAAATTTTCAGTCCGTCTGTCCGCCGTACGCCGTACGCAAGATCGTTTGGAGGCTCGTAGCTGCTAAACGATTTGAGGTATTAAATTGAAATTTTCTTAATGAATAGACGGGGTAGGCTCCTTGAAGTGACCGAATTTTTAGGGGTGGGGGTGTGAGGGGGAAGTGTTTTAGACCGAAAATTTTGGTTTCTAGATCTCAGTAACCCCTAATGATAGGAAGCTGAAACTTGGAATTTCTATAGAGCTCTGATAGTAGACCCATTTGCAGAAAAATTGTCAATATTGATCAAGGGGTGTGGGAGTGGGGGGAAATGTAATGCGTCCGAAACCCAAAAAAGGCGAGATAGACACATTCTAAAATCCATATCTCTTACACCGTTAATGGCACACTATTCAAACTTAAAAAATATTTGTAGTTATACTAGGAGAACAGAATCAGGAAAAATTTTGGGTGGGGGAAGTTGTGTATGGGGGTGGGGGTGAAAAACCTTAGATTACGATATCTCATGAACCAATTGCTCTAGAAAAATAAAATTCGGTTTGGGTATAAAGGTCGACAAATAAAGATTGATCAAATATTTTTTAAGTGGGAGGTGGAGCATAGAAGTGGAGGGGATGAGAATTTTTCAAATCAAACACATTTTATATCTCAAGAACAGTTTAAGATAGATGCTTAGAAATTTTACCAGAAGTAGCGCTAATTAAACTCTAGTAGGGAAAAAAGTTTTGTGGTTGTGGGTGTAGAGGGGGAGGGTGGGGGAGGGTGAAAAGGAAAAAGTTCCGATGCTTATATCTTGAGAACCTGTAATGATAAAAGCCTTAAACTTGGTATGTAGATAGAGCTATAGTAGCGGAATGTTGGAAAAATATAATTTTTTTTAGGGGTAGTATGCTACGGGGGTAGGGGGTGTTTTTCCTAACTATTAAACGGTTCATGCTAGAAAGTTGAAACTCGGTGTGTATATGTAAATCAACTAGAAAAGTAATTGTGATAAAAAAAAATTTGAATATTCATTGGCGTTCAGGGGGCAAAAAAAATTATTTGTAAATATAATATATACAAAATGCATATATTTTCACGGTTTTCGTCATATTGTAGTGCACGTCTCGGCACTTGAATTTATTTAAAAAGAATAATTTTTAATAATGATCTAGTTTTCGGAATAGGACTTGAAAAATAAATGATTTTTATTTGGCATTAGAAAATATTACTTTCAATGAAAAGGATCTTAAAAATAGTGTTTCATCAATATTTTAATTTTGTTAATATCAATTTATTAAAGTTATCTAAATCTAATGTATGATTATTTCATTTAAATATATCTAACTATTTATAAAAATATTGAAACAATATTAAATTATAAATTATAAATTATTAAATAAAAGTTACAAACTAATAATAACTATTAAATAATAAATAATTAATTTATTAACATTGGTGACCCCGACAAAGAAGAAATTTAATACAATAAACAATTTGGACGCGGAAAATTTAAAGAAAAAAGAATACTCTCACGCAGAATCAAGTTGTATGATGCTTTCAATCTAAGGAAGAAAGAATTTTGGCCGCAAAAATTAAATCGTTTATCACTGAAAATTTTTGGAAGAAAGAAAACCCTACCACAAAATAGTGCGGATGTTAAAAATTTGAAGAATTATAGAAAAATTTCTCAAGGAAGAAAGGAAAAAGTAGTAACATATTTTTTTTTCTTACTATTATTATCTAATATATTAAACTCCAATATCATTTTTGTAAATTGAAAGTAATATTTAGTAAAATTTAGTTAAAACAAATAATTGCCATAATAATGAATCCATCGGTCAACCAACTTCCTCCTGGGGAGGGCGTTGGGAGTGTAAATTAAGCTCCTAGGGTAGCCGCAGTAGCTATTCAAAAAATTCAATTTTGGATTCAGAACCCTGCGGCTTGGTTTCGGGTTTTAGATGGCCAGTTTGCTAATGCGTATATTGTGAACGAATCAACTAAACTTAACCATGCTTTGAGCATGCTGACTTCAATGGAATATTCACAATGTATGGATATCATTGAGAGTATTCCGAATGAAGGTCAATATTCCTATTTTAAACAAGCAATGATCGCTCGGTTTGAAGAGTCTCAGGACTCTAAATTGAATAAATTAAAATAATAACCGGATTAGACTTAGGAGATAAAAAGCCTTCTCATTTATTAAGTGAGATGAAGTCTTTAGCAGGATTAAATATAGATAATAGTTTCCTTAAGAAATTATGGTTACAAAAATTACCAGGTCAAATCCTATTGATTTTGGCAGGTAACACTGTTGCGTTGGATGAACTAGGTTCTTTGGCGGATAAAATTGTTGAAACAGGTATTTCCAATTCCTTACAGATAGCTAGTAGTTCGGTATCAACGGATCCTCAAAGTGAATTTCCTAATGATTCAATTTTGGAATCTTTACAAGAACAAATTGCGGAAATTGGAAAGAAATTTAACAAATGCTCTTGTAAATGCAACTGTGAAAAAAAAACACAGTTTAAAACTAAACAATATAAACCTTTCATAAATAAATCTAATCCTGCAACTTCATTGGAAAAAAATTATTGTTTTTATCATGAAACATATGGGGATAAAGCACATAGGTGTGTGGAACCCTGTAATTATCAAGCTGCAATAAAACTAAATACAGTATTAGAAGTAACGACACCTAATATTGTTAATCAATCAAGTCGTTTAATTCTTTCCGACCCAATAACAGGACTTAACTTTTTAATCGATACAGGCGCAGAAATTTCTGTTCTACCAAATTATAATTCATTTAAAGCTAAGAAAGATTCTGAAACTTTTCTTACCGCAGCCAATTCAACTAAAATTTCAACATTTGGCAAAAGGAAATTAAAAATTTCACTTCATTTTAAAAGAAAATTTATTTGGGAATTCATCATAGCAAATGTAGATAGACCAATTTTGGGGGCTGATTTTTTAAAAAATTTTAATTTGGTAGTTGATCTTAGTAACAAACGTCTAATTGATCCTTTCAATAAATTTAATTCTAAAGTTGGTACAATTTTTTCTGGCCCAAGTTTAGATTTAGCTGTTATGAATTTTCCAATAATGGATCATAAAATTGTCACTATTTTGGAGAATAATGACAAATTATTAAAATCAAGTAAGGCGACAATGAAAAATACCCACATTGTAAAACATTTCATAGTAACCAACTGTAATCCTCTTTTTGCTAAACCCCGTCGTCTTAATCCAGAAAAGTTAGCAGTAGCCAAAGCTGAATTTAATTTTATGATGAAAAAGGGTATTTATAGACCTTCTAGCAGTCCTTGGGCGTCACCCCTACATATGGCCGTTAAAAAAAATGGAGAATGGAGACCTTGTGGTGACTATCGAATTCTTAATGCTCACACAGTTCCTGACAAATACCCAATTCCACATATACAAGACTTCAGTCAAAATTTGCAAGGTTGTACTGTGTTTTCAACTCTAGATTTAGAACGAGCATATCATCAAATTGCTTTAAATGAAGAAGATATACCTAAAACAGCAATAAAAACACCTTTCGGTTCTTTCGAATTTATGAAAATGACTTTTGGTTTAAGAAATGCAGCGCAAACATTTCAAAGACATATTCATTCTATTTTAAATAATTTGAGTTTTTGTTTTGTTTATATTGATGATATTTTAATTGCATCTAAATCTGAATCTCAACATTTGAACCATTTGAAAGAAGTATTAAAGCGTTTAGCGGAAAACGGATTAAGTATTAACAAGAAGAAATGTAATTTTCTTCAAAGAAATGTAAATTTTTTAGGTCACTCTATTGACTCTAATGGTTTACGACCTTTATCATCGAAGATAGAAGCTATTAAATCATTTCCTCGTCCTACAAATATTTTAGAACTGAGAAGATTTTTGGGAATGATTAATTTTTATAGACGTTTTATTCCACATGCAGCTGCCAACCAATCAGTATTGGATAATTTAACTTCAGGAAATAAAAAAAAACGTGACAAGACTCCTATTATTTGGGATGATAATACCATCAAGGCTTTTGAACATTGTAAACAATTACTAGTGGAAGCCACTGTATTGGTTTTTCCGGTGCCTTCTGCACAAATTGCATTAACTGTGGATGCATCAAATTTTGCAATGGGCGCAGCTTTAAATCAATTCAGTAACAATGAATGGCAACCTCTTGCGTTTTTCAGTCGAAAATTTAATACAGCGCAAACTAAATACAGCGCTTACGATAGAGAGCTTTTTGCAGCTTATTCAGCAATTAAATATTTTAGCTTTATGCTGGAAGGTCGTAACTTTACATTGTTCACGGAGCACAAACCATTAGTTTTTGCTTTTCAACAAAATGCAAATAAAGCAACACCTCGTCAATTACGTCATTTAGATTTTATAGGTCAATTCACAACCGATATTAAACTTATTTCTGGAAAGGACAATATTGTAGCAGACGCATTGTCACGCATTTGTGAAGTGGGATTAACGTCTTCTATTAACTTTGAAGAAATAGCCGCAGAGCAAATTAATGATAAAGAACTTATAGAAGTAAAAACTATGACAAGTTTACATTTAGTACCAATTTCTTTACCAAATTCTAATCTAAAACTTTGGTGTGATAACTCTTTATCATCATATCGTCCATACATTCCAAAAAATTTTAGAAAGCAAGTTTTTAAAATTTTACACAACTTAGCACATCCAGGAATTAAAGCTTCTACTAAACTTTTAAATAGTAAAGTTGTTTGGCCAGCAATGAACAGGGATGTTCGAAGTTGGACAAAAGAATGTGAATTTTGTCTAAAAGCAAAAATTACGAGAACAGTTAAAAGTACTTTTGGAAAATTTGAGCCAGTCGCAAACAAGTTCGAAACAATACATATTGATATTATAGGTCCTCTTCCTTCATCACAGGGTTATCGTTTTTGCCTTTCGACTATTGATCGATTCACTAAATGGCCGGAAGTGTTTCCGATTTCCGATAGTACAGCGAAAACAGTGGCTTCAACTCTTATTAATCAATATTTTCCTCGTTTTGGTGTACCTCTTTATATCATAACAGATCAGGGCAAACAATTTGAATCACATCTCTTCACGGAATTAAGTAAAGTATTAGGTTTTTCAAGAAATAGGACAACTGCATATAATCCCAAAGCCAATGGCATGGTTGAACGATGGCATAGAGTTTTGAAAAACGCATTACTGTGTAAATCAGTTAATAACTGGGCAAAGGAACTACCATTCATATTACTTGGTTTGCGATCAGTTGTTCGAGAAAATTTAGACGTTTCACCGGCAGAATTATTGTACGGACAGAATCTAAGACTTCCTTCTGATTTTTTTATTCATAAAGAGCCAAAAAACAACCTTTCACAACATGAATACGTTAAGCATTTACAGAATGTTATGCAAAACGTAAAACCTAGTTCATCTAACGGATTTCAGCGTCAAAAATCTTTCATATTCAAAGAACTAAATTCTTGCAGTCACGTTTTCATTAGGAGAGACCCTTTGAGTTTAACTTTGCAAACTCCTTTTGAAGGCCCGTATCCGGTTATTTCTCGTAGTGACAAATATTTTAAAATTAAAGTCAAAGGTAAAGAACAAAATATATCGATTGACAGACTTAAACCTTGTTTTATAGAGTCTAGTTAAGCATTATTTTGAAAATATAAACAGTTAACCCGAAACCAAGCTTCAGTAGGATTAAGTCTACTCTAGGAAGGGGGTATGTAGTGCACGTCTCGGCACTTGAATTTATTTAAAAAGAATAATTTTTAATAATGATCTAGTTTTCGGAATAGGACTTGAAAAATAAATGATTTTTATTTGGCATTAGAAAATATTACTTTCAATGAAAAGGATCTTAAAAATAGTGTTTCATCAATATTTTAATTTTGTTAATATCAATTTATTAAAGTTATCTAAATCTAATGTATGATTATTTCATTTAAATATATCTAACTATTTATAAAAATATTGAAACAATATTAAATTATAAATTATAAATTATTAAATAAAAGTTACAAACTAATAATAACTATTAAATAATAAATAATTGATTTATTAACAATATCTACTAGGTCTTTCCAAATATTGAATTCATTTTTATTCTACGGATTCTTCGTATGAATACCTAGAAAGTGTTTTCAAGGTTTTTTGAAATTCGACCCCTAAGGGTGGTGTGGTACAAGTGGGGGGTGTTTTTTCTATATATAGAACGGCTTAAGCTACAATGTTGAAACTCGGTGTGTATATGTAAATCAACTAGAAAAACAATTTTGATTAAAAAAAAATTCAAATATGTATTGGCGTTCAGAAGGGGGGCAAAAAAAATTATCTGTGAAAATGGAATGCATATTTTTTCACGATTTTCGTCATATATACTAGCTCGTCCCAAATATTGAATTTAATTTTATTCTACGGATTCTTCGTATGAATACCTAGAAAGTGTTTTCAAGGTTTTTTGAAATTCGACCCCTAAGGGTAGTGTGGTACAAGTGGGGGGTGTTTTTCCTATATATAGAACGGCTTAAGCTACAATGTTGAAACTCGGTGTGTATATCTAAATCAACTAGGAAAATAACTTTGAATAAAAAAAAAACGAATATCAATTGGCGTTCAGAAGGGGGGCAAAAAAAATATCTGTGAAAATAGAATGCATTTTTTCCCACGATTTTCGACATATCTACTACCTCGTCCCAAATATTGAATTTAATTTTATTCTATGTATTCTCCATAATTGACCCCTAAGGGGGTGTAAAGTGATTGTGTACTTTTTCATAAATTATTCCATATCTCTCAGATCCAATCAGATTTTCACTTCCACGATCTTGTTCTTTTTGATAGGTTTTCAGTCACATAGTAGCCTCCACCGCATTTCAGAATTGAACGCGTTCCTAACTTCTACCGAAAAAATAATAAAGTTACGCCCAGATTGTTGGCAGATTTTTTTGTTGCCATTAACGTGAAATATTGGTAAGAAAACAGTCATAAATCATCAAAATTGCATTTAACGTGCACATGGAGCCTTAAGGGTTTGCATTTTAACATGTTGAAAAATGTTAAGGGTTAGTTGTTCTTTCCGGTGTCAGTGGAGTGAAACTCCAATACGAAATCCCCCACTGTTGATTATCGCCGTCCCTAAGGACATGACAAATTTGGAAAGAACCTTCACTGGGGAGGCGAGTTTATCATAAGATTGTGTTGGACTAGGTCCGAAGGAGCTGTTTCGTTATCGGAGGGCATAGACTCTTCAGAAGGTGTATTCTTGCCTACTATCCGAAACACCTTGACAGCTGGTGGAATTGCTGAGGAAATTTCTATATAGCGATATCACATCCAAATTTCATTACTGGGAATAATGTACTCGCTAAGCAAGCGCCGTGACATCGTATACTGTAGCCCGGTGGTGATAATGAGAAGCTTAAAATCATTTGTAATGTTTTAACCAGTTGGTTGAAGCTTTTTAATGGTGTGACTTTGCTGTACTTGGTTGTAACCTTTGCCTACTATCCGAAACACCTTGACAGCTGGTGGAATTGCTGAGGAAATTTCTATATAGCGATATCACATCCAAAGAATACACCTTCTGAAGAGTCTATGCCCTCCGATGACGAAACAGCTCCTTCGGACCTAGTCCAACACAATCTTATGATAAACTCGCCTCTCCAGTGAAGGTTCTTTCCAAATTTGTCATGTCCTTAGGGACGGCGATAATCAACAGTGGGGGATTTCGTATTGGAGTTTCACTCCACTGACACCGGAAAGAACAACTAACCCTTAACATTAATAGCTTCAATGGTAGCTTTCACCATGAAAAACTAGTAACTAAATAATATGTTGAAAAATATTCATGCCAACTTTTGGGAAAATTTACTTGTATTTGTTAAAAGTGTGATGAAACAATTGCATCAATAGATTCTCAGAAAGTTGCTTCGTGTTGTATAAAACATCGTTACAATGTCACATCAATTTTTGTTGTTGAAAAAGTGACTTATTCCATTTTCAAAATCAATGGCTCAAACGTCTAACGATATTTGTTCAAGTTCCAACACCGCGACGATATGACCATTTTTTTGTGACAGGCCAGCACGGTTGTTTCTTATGTTCGAGAACCGTTTTTTGTTTTCTTTAGAAAAAATGCCACTTTTTTGCAGGCCTTTTTTCCAACCCTTTGTTGCAGCATTCTTGGTGCGAATTCGAATAGTTTATACTGTGTCGCGAATAGTTTTTTGAAAATTGTTAAGTTTTATTTCTCTTGACAATACATCTTCCTTTTGCGTGTATGTGGAACTTGGAACGGAACTCACTACAATATTCATAAACAATCTCTCACCGTGTAAAGTAGGATTCCTCCCATTTTAGCAGAAATTCTGCAATATTAAGCAGAAAAAATATTTTACCCAGACGAATTTTTTGGCAAAAATTTAGCAGTAAAATTATTTCGGCAATTCTGCTAAAATCGTTGTTTTTATTAAGAATTTTTTGACTGTTTTTTGCCATCAAAGGAGTTTATGGTTCGAAACACCAACGCGAAATTCATAACGGGATCAATCGCGGTCCTGACTACTGCCAATGAGGACATGTGATTTGAACAAGGACTTTTTTGTATTTATTTTTTATTTTTTTGTGTCATTTAAATGAATTTTTCTCAAAAAGTCTAACACTGGCACAGTTGATAGCAACTAGAAAGAAGAATATGTGTCCTTTCCAACCAGCCCAGAATTATTACGTTACGCTAAGTACAGCAGAAGTTAGAGATCTAACAGTGATCACAGGTACGATGAAAATCCTTCGTCCTTAAAATCGCGCTATCTCCTTAACGGTGCAAAAACGGGAGTATGTGTACAACGATTTTCTACTCAGGACAAGTTCCTCTATCTCCCATTTTCGTTTGAACCTCAGTACTAGTTACACCCTGTACATTAATATATTATTAATAATAGTTTTACTTCTTAGTTCGTATGTACGTAGTACGTTCATTTGAAACTCTTCCGGAAATGAAAAGGATTTTCATGTTATACAGGGTGTTTGGCACTCCGTGTGCCACCTTGTAAGGGGTTATTCCTTGATATATTAGAAGAAAAAAAACGTTCTACAGGGTGGGTCTATTTTCAATATTAGTGAAAATACAGGGTGGTTAAGAAGTGTTTTTGATAGGTACCCTCATGCACTTAAAACGTTATATCTTCAAAACAAATAATCATAAGGCAAAGCGTTGAAGCTCGTTTTTTAGGCAATCGAACTACCTTCATTTGATGTAAAACTATAAATTGTAACTGCACCCAATCTTTAAATATTTAGTCAATCCTAAAAATTCAGTGATCAATGTAGTTTTTCGCAGAAAAACCCATTATAAAAATGTCATATTAATTTTATTTTTTTATTAACCCTATTATTACCTACAAAAGCTGCATACATATGTATGAGCTACGAATAACATTTTGGAAGTAATAGGTAAAAATACATACATTAAATGTTTAAAAATCAGTGTCATAAAGTGAACCACGTTTAAAACATACTGCAGTCACGGTCGGCTGCAAGCCAATCGTATAATACTCTAGATGATACAGATCTCCGATGGATATTGAAGTTGGGGATGAAGAAGTATTACGTGTGTGGAGGTTGTATGTCCTTCATTAAGGAGTCCCATTAAATTGCAACTCAAAACTAAAAGACAATATTTACTGTTTAATTTCATATCTTGAACTGGAAAAAAATATCCTTTTTGAAGGACTTTCATATCGGAGGCTGAGCAAGGACTCACTCGATTTCTTACATATTCATCCTTTTCCTTGGAACCATTCAAAAATTAATGTGAACAAAATTTCAAATTTGTAGTTTGAAGCGTTCAAAAGCTATCGAAAAATTTTGTTGAACACGTGTCTTAAGGATTTTTTGTATAGAAGGTACCAGAAGGAGTAAAAGGATTTCGCTGACTAGTAAACTCGAACTTTATTTTCACTCAAAACTAATTTGTACAAAATTCTGAATTCATAGCTAAACGATTACATGAGTTATAGTGAGATTCGTAAATTAAGTGAATTCATTTTTACAGGATATTTGTATGGCAGCCCCTCGAAGGACTATTAGGATTTTCTTCATAATCACACAGTTAGCTCCAACTCTTGGAAAAATAACACATACAAAATTTCAAAGTCGTAGCTTAAATACTTATGAAGGTATCGGCCAATATTCTTGAACTAGTGTTTTAAGGATTTTTTGTATGGAAGGTACCAGAAGGAGTCAAAGGATTTCGCTGACTAGTAAACTTGAACTTCGTCTTCACTTGAAACTAATTTGTATAAAATTCCGAATTCGTAGCTAAAAGATTACTTGAGTTATAGTGAGGTTCGTAAATTAAGTGAAGTCATTTTTACAGGATATTTGTATGGCAGCCCCTCGAAGGACTATTTCTTCATAATCATACAGTTAGCTCCAACTCTTGGAAAAATAACACATGCGAAATTTCGAAGACTTAGGCTAAGCCCTTCTGAAGTTATCGACCAATATTCTTGAACAAAGGACACTTTGTATGGCAGCTACCCGAAGGAGTAGGACGATTTTGCCCGTTAACGAACTTAGCCTTACAAATTCAACCAAATACCCAGATTCCAAATTTCAAGAGCCTAGGTGAAGGCGTTGTTGAGTTATCGTGCTAACTAAGACAGACGGACGTCAAGCGGATTTGAGATTTTCGGCCACAAATAAACAAAAAATAATATATAACTTTTTTTCGTCCGAGGCTTGGTTCTGTGCGTTACATATTTTTCGGCTTGATCAAACTTATAATCTATAGTATATATAAAAATGTAAAAATGTTTGTCTGTCTGTTTGTCCGGTATAGCCTCCTAAACCACTTATACGATTGCGATGAAATTTAGGTGGTTTGTTGAGGGTACCCCAGCGATGGTTAATGCGTTAGAAAAATCATTTAACAGTTGGTGGTTCGCGAGTTATTTCAACATTTGAGTATTTTGCATATGATTTAGCGGCAGTATGTTCGTTTTCGGTGAATTAGTTATGTACTATGGATGGCGGATAGAGGATATTGGATGAAGTATGGAGGATGGTGGATATAGAATGGAAGATGGCTTGTGCGTTAAAAAAATCATTTAACAGTTGTTGGTTCGCGAGTTATTTCAAAATTTCATCTCTTCCGTATGATTTAGCGGCAGATTGTTCGTTTTCGGTGTATTAGTTACGGGTTCCTGTACTAAATGGTAAAGTTGGACTACGGATGGTACGTTAGGATTGAGGATAGTAGGTGGAAGATGAAGGATGCTGGATAGAGGATGGATGATGGAGGTTGGTTGATGGTAGATGAAGGATGTGGGATAGAGGTTGGTGGATGAAATATGGAGGATGGTGGATAGAGGATGAAGGATGGGGGATGAAGAAAAATGATAAATGTTTGTATCCGGTGTATAGTTACTATGGATGGTGGATAGAGGATATTGGTTGAAGTATGGAGGCTGGTGGATAGAGAATGGAAGATGGTGGATGGAGGATGGGGGATTGGAGAAAAATGAAAAAGAAAAGTGAAAATTCAAAAATGAAAAGTGAAAAAAAGAAAATTAAAAATTAGAAGTGAAAAATGAAAAATACAAGCAGTATATGGTCGGTTCGATGATTTTCGATTTTGGTAATTTGTTTAGGGTACGCCAACGATGGTATCTGCGTTAGCAAACTCATTTAACAGTTGGTGGTTCGCGAATTATTTCAACATTTCAGTGTTTTTCATATGATTTAGCGGCAGTTTGTTCGTTTTCGGTGTATTAGTTACGCGTTCCTATTACTAAATGGTAAAGTTGAACTATGGAAGGTGGATAGAAGATAGTGGATGAAGTATGGAGGATGGTGGATAGAGAATGGAGGATGGAATATGGAAGATGGAGGATGGGGGTGGTGTATAGAGGATGGAAAATGGAAGATGGAGGATAGGGGATGGTGAATATTGGATGGAAGATGGAGGATATAGGATGGTGGATATAGGATTGAAGATGAAGGATGAGGGATAGAGGATAGAGAAACAGGACTAATAGATCAATGGTAAAGATGGGATTAACAGGAGCGATAGAACACCGTGAGCGTAGCGAGCGTAGTCGCGGTACGCGGCTAGTACTGTATATGATTTCATCTAGAGTATAAAAACTGTTTAAATTGTCGGTAGTACTGAAGTATTTTTATGTCCATTTATTATTATTTGAAGTATGGAAGAAATCAATGAAATATAAGTGAGTTTCAACATAATTGATGCTAGATGTGGTAGGTAATACAGGGTGCGGTACTTTGCCTTTTTTAATGGGGTACCTTAAAAAATCAAAAGCTGTAAAAGCAAAACTACTTTAATATTTTTATCAGTTCTACTTACGTTTCCAAAAGAAGAAGGTATCAGTAGAATTTAAAAAATAATTTAAAATGTCTGAGTACTGAGTAAAAGGAAAAAAAAAATTTCAGTCCGCCGTACGCAAACTCGTTTGAGGAATTATTGTTCCCAAACCCTATGAGCTATTAAATTGAATTTTTTTTTCTGAATAGACATGGTGGACCCCTTGAAGTGAAATTTTTTTGAGGGTGAGGGTGTTAGAAGGAAGGTGGGGAAAGCGTTTTAGACGAAAAATTTTGGTTTCTAGATCTCAGCAACCACTTATGTTAGGAGGCTGAAACTTGAAATTTCTATAGAGCTTTGATAGTGGACCCATGTGCAAAAACATTGCTGATATGGGTGAAGGGGTGTGAGAGTGGAGGGGAAATAATGCGTCCGAAACCCAAAAATGCCGAGATCGACACATTCTAAAATCCATATCTCTTAAACTGTTAATGGCAAGCAATTAAAACTTAACAAATATCTGTAGTTATACTAGGAGAGTAGATTGAAACAAAATTTTTTGGTGGGCGTTGTTGCACGTTGCACGCATCTTTTTATTTATTAAAAAAGTCTACAAATTTTACAGAGCTGTGATGTGCGCTCGCTGCTGCCTAACTTCGAACAGACCGACAGGTTAAGTTTCTTCTATACAGCTGTGGTGTGTGGTGACTTTGACAATAAGGTGAATTGCAATTTAATCATAGATGGCTCTTCAGAGCAATTAAAATAGTTGCAATGCGTAACATGCTCCCGGCCTTGAGTATTAGTGAAGCAATATTCAACAATTCAAAATAATTCAATTAATTCAAGTATATAATACATTAATGAGAAAATATTTTAGTTTATAGGAAGAGGATAAATTTTTGTGATTGATCTTTGTATGTCTCCAATCTTCGTCTTGACATATGCAATGCGAGCCTTTCCGTCAGGTCCAAGCCGCAACTCAATGATTTTTCCTAGTAGCCATTGAGTAGGTAGCAGATGTGCATCATGAATCAGGACGACGTCATTGAGCTTGTAGTTTGGATGAGATTTAGTCCCTTTCTTCCGTGCTGCAGAGTTTGTAGGTATTCTGATGAACATTTTCGCCAGAATGATTGGGTCATATGTTGGCAGCGTCGCCAGTGGTTTAAGTGTGTAATGTGAATGTCGTCGACACTGGGTTCCGATAGTGCTTTCAATGGTCGCCCAATAAGGAAGTGAGCAGGAGTAAGCATTTGCGGCGAAGTAGGATCATCAGTTAGGGCTGCAAGTGGTCGGGAGTTGACACAACCCTCGATTTGTTAGTTCTTCGAATGTGAAAAGTTGTTCCCTGTTGGGCCAATTCCACCTACGTCCGAATTGGTGGCTGATTTTTAGCTGGTGCGACGCTCTTGCTGGCGGCGGGACTAGCTACGGCAGTGTGGAGGGGTACTTGCTCCAACTCAGACCATTAAACCCTTGGCCTGTACAACAAAGAATTATCAGCGCCGACTTATCCAAGGGAAAAAAAAATTGGGAATATTTTCCCAAGAGGTCGTGAAAGACCAAGAAGTGGTTGGATGGCGCGGCTCCGCGATTCATCAGGGCGCTCTGGTGTCATTAGCGCCCTGCTCTGCCCACCCTACCTCAGCCATATCTGTCCTAAAACAAATTCTGATATGGCCCCTTATTGAGGTTCGGGGCTAAGGAGCTAAACGCCCGGGTTCATTTCAACAGTGGCCTCTAGCCGTTAAACATCTTGCCGATATATTACAAGGAAACAAATGCTCAAAATATGCACACAAGAGAAATCAATAACAAAAACAAATCAATGCTGAAAACTAAAGAAAAATCAAAGCAAAGCAAATAAAAGAAAAGATTCAAAAACAAGACTTACCCCATAATATATTCTTTTTTTTTCTCCGACATTTGAGAAAATATTAATTAAATTTTTATTATTTTATTTTTTTGTTTTTATTGTTATTTATTCGTTTTATTTTTATTATTAAATCCGTCCGTCTGTCCTTGTCATGTCTTAATTAATTTATATATTTTTTCTTTTTTTGTTTTTTTTTTTTTTTTATTTTTAATTCATGTAGTAAATTCATTTTCTTCCTTTCTTCTATCTCTCGATACTTTTCCTTCGTTCATTCATTCGATCAAATTTTCTTTTCTTTCTTGTTCGTTCGTTCATTCGTTTAACTTAACTTTTTTTTCTTAACCTCTTTTTTTTTAAATTTTACTTGTTCGCAATATTGTGGTCTTAAACCAACCGATGTATGCCCGCGAAGGAGCCCATCGCAAGACATTCTCTCACACGAAAGATTAATTAGGGAGACACGACTTATTGCGGTTAGCAATTTTTCCGAGATTTTTTCGAATTCATCGAATGCTTATGGTAAATTTATGTTACGATATTAGACGAATTAGGCAAGCACTATATCTTTGAATGTAATTCCTTGAATGCAGGTACCGCCCCGGGATATACATAAATCTTTTATTCTGAGAATTTATGCAATTTACGATTCCGAGAATTTCTTTCTACTTTGGCACCTGGACACGGAGATAATAAACTTTGAGATCAATTATCGCGATTTGCGCCCGATTTCGCGTACTTTAATACGACGTGCAATTGGACAGTACTGTTTTCGTTTTTTTTTTTTTTTTCTTATCGAGGAAGCTTAAACGGGACTTGTAATCAGGAAAAGAATCGTTTTGAAAAACAACTCACGAATGGTGCTTATCATTCGTGTGACGTACGACTTGTTTCCCTTCTAGAATTATCGTCATAAAGCTTAGTACTGTGTTCAGCGAAACGAACACGAACGAAAAAGTCATCTTCGAAGTGGAGTGAAATATTCTTCACACTTCGCTACTAGATGTCATTGATAAAAAAACGCGCGAAATTTGAAAATATAAAAATAATGTCAAGTAATTAGTATTCCGGCACATAACACAACAAAATATTGATCACACAAAATTTCCCGAGCACAAACTTACTGAATTGACAGCGAACTATTGAAAATTTTGAGTTGTCAATTATTTCGCTTGTCAAAAAGCCTCCGGTACCATTAAAAACGAAACGAAATCGCCACGAGCGCCATCTATTAGTGACTACGGCAAATGTCCATTCCGTCCACGAACACAGTACTGCAAAACGAACGAAATATTTCGTCGGTGAGATGTCAACGAAAATCTTATTTTTTTTATATGAACTTTGACAGTTCATTTCGTTTCGCACGGAGCACAGTACTAGGCTTAAGACCGTGCACTTTGGGGCTAATTTTTCTGAGCTTCCCATTCGCAAACTCCCGAACTTTCCACCGCGACGGAGGTATTGGTACCCACGATCGACGTTGGCTTCTTTACCACCAAAACAAAATTACCACCCGAAACAAACTCGCCACTCGATCGAATTATCGCGTAATAAAAAAATGCCCGTAAATTGCTTCCAATCATGCACTCTACGCACTCGATACGATTACGCGTATTCAGTTTCCGACCGAATGCAACATCTCGTGTAAAAAAAAACGTTGATAACTTCGACGATTCAATTATCTCGTGATGGCTAGCGTTTGCCAGTTGGAATTCTCAAAAAAAAACTTCGCACCAAAATTTTTCGACTCGCGTAGCCGAGAAAAAAAACCCGTTTTCTCCTTTCTTTTGTCTCGTGCCGGCCTCTACTCAGCAGCGGTGCTTTTCTCGTCGCCAAGCCGGTTTCCAGTTCGTTTCCAGTGCTCACAATTGCGTTCGTTATTTTGTTACTCATCGAACGCACTTGTAAGCACCGGAAACAATATTCCGGCGACACTCAACACGTGTCTCCTTCCAAAAATCCCTGAAAAAGACACTACACTCCACATAAACACAACACTTTTGTATGAAGTTAACAGTATTTTTATTAAGAAAATATCTAACACCTTACAATCTACTTTTACTTATCAACTCTATTCCCAAGATTATACATTCTATGAACCGACCTATCAGGTTTAACAGCGCGACCACAACTCCCCTTTTTTTCCGAATTTGGGAATCTCGATCAGCAATTATCGCTTACACAGTAAAAGTTCACCGAGTCAATAATTGCTGATCTGCATCGGCCATCGACACAAGTTGGATTTTAGTCGATCGATAGCCGATGTTGCACTTTTCTTCCTGACCGTCGGGCACAGGTGTCCGACCTTTGTACGAGTAAAAGTACATACCTCGTATTGAAAGTTATTACATACTACTGATATTCAATACAACTTCCGATACTAGGCATGCTTGCATGAAAATCGGGGTCAAACCGACCCACGACACAAATAAGGCTACGTATGATGTAATAACAGGTCCTTTTCGTTGATTCCTGTGTTTTGTCATAAAGGGACAACAATAGTCCACGCCGACAATTGAGAATGGAGCAGAAGGATTGACACGAGTCGATGGCAGCTGACCCATTTGTTGCGGTGAATTGTGAGGTTTTGAACGGAAACAGAGGACACAAGAATTAACTGTTTTCCTGGCCACTACTTTACCATGAATTGGCCAATAGGTTTGTCGTACGGCACTGAGAAGTGCTTGCTGTCCACAATGTAGTTCACGTTCGTGATAGTGTCGAAAGATAAGTTTTGTAAAATTGTGATCAGCTGGCAGAAGTATTGGATGTTTCTGATCATAGCGTAACCTGCAGTTTTGAAGCCTACCGCCGACTCCGAGGACCCCATTCTCTGATATGAATGGAAGCAGCGAATGTATTTTACTGCGACGTGTAGTGTCACATCCCTTCTCCAACCGTTTAAAATCTTCTGTAAACGCTGCGTGTTGAACCCGTTTGACAAGCCATAGTGTTGCGTGTTGAAGTTCTTCCGGAGTAAGAGGACCAATGACACGTTCTTGAGTAGGTTTTCTAGAGTTATGGCAAAATCTAAAAGTATATGCATAGACATGTGATAATATCCGAAATGAACGATACTTATAGAATGTATCCAGGTCAGGTCAGCTTGAGAACTGGAAGCTGTGGTGACGAATGTCTTAAGCTCTGGAGTGTCGTCTGAAGATAACATGGTGAACGTTGTCGTTTCACATTCACTTGAAGGTCGTGAGAGGAATTCTGGTCCAGACCACCACAAGGTATTGTGCTTGAGGTCGGCAGACATAACTCCACGAGACACCACGTCGATGGGATTGAGCTTTCCATTGATATGCTGCCATTGATGATGTTGATGAAGATCCTGAATCATAGCAACACGACCCGCTACGAAGGTTTTAAGGCGATTGGGCGGAGATTTAATCCATGAGAGTGTTATTGTAGAATCCGACCATAATGTAATACTGTCAAGTTGCACTGTTAAGGACCGTAGCACACTTTTAACTAATTCCGTAAGAACAACGGTAGCACATAGTTCGAGGCGCGGTAGAGTTACCTTCTTCAACGGGGTCACGCGCGATTTGCTACGTAGAAGATTACACGATATGTTACCGTTCGATCCAATAGACCTAATATAAATCGCTGCACCGTATGCGAGTTCTGAACTATCCGCGAATCCATGTAGCTCAATTCGTGATGCGCTATTGAGTATTACGCATCGTTTGATGTTTAACGTAGACAGAGCATTGAGCTGATCCTGTCATGCGATGGAAGAACATCCCAATCAATCCTTTGAAGCCAAATTTGTTGCATGAGAATTTTCGCTTTGATGATAGCAGGCGATAAAAGACCCAAAGGGTCATAGAGGGAAGCAGTCGTCGATAATATACTTCGCTTGGTGGTTTGTGATGAGACAGGATATTCAGGCCGAGATTTGTACGTGAGAACATCATCGTGAGTATCCCAAATTAGACCGAGAGTTTTGATGACTTGATCATCTTTGTCGAGTGTGAAGTTAAGCTCTCGATATTCTTCGTGAATGTTGTTAAGTAACCGTTCGTCGCTTGAACACCACTTTCGAAGGTTCATACCAGCTGCCTTCAGCATGGCAATGAGTTGCTTTTGAGTCTCTAGCAGTTTGTGGATATCGTAACCTCCGGTTAATATGTCATCGACATAAAAATCTTGGAACACCTCTGCAGCAAGTGGGAAGTTTTTTGCTTCGTCAATGGACAGCTGTTTTAAGACTCTAGTTGCTAAATATGGAGCACCAGCTGTTCCATATGTTACAGTTGTTAAGGCATACGTTTCAAGAGAGGATCTTGTGTCGTTTCGCCAGAGGATTAGTTGCAGCGCCTGATCGCCTGGATGTACCTTAACTTGTCTGTACATTTTTTCAATGTCAGCCGTTATTACATAAGTATGTTGTCTAAACCGAAGGATGATGCTGAACAGATCCTGTTGCACAACTGGACCCACCATTAATGCGTTATTTAATGATATGCCCGTTGAAGAAGCAGCTGAGGCATCGAATACCACCCTAATTACCCTGAGCTTGGTAGTACTGCTGGAAGGCTTGAGTATTGAATGGTGCGGCAAGTAGTTATGAATTGTTCACGGTAGGTTTGAAAGGCCTCATGTGTCCAAGAGATAGATAGTCGGCCATGAATGCTAAATAATCTTGGCGTAACTTAGTAATCTCTTTTAACTCTTTTAAGGCTGAATTCTTGGTGGGTAAATGAACGATATAGCATCCAGATTCGTCACGCCTGCAGGTTGCTGAGAAGTGATCTTGATATTCTCGCTCTTCAGTGGAAAGATTGTCAGATTTAGGAACATCCTCCAATTCCCAAAAGCGTCTGAGTAGGAAATCGAGGTTATCCGTAGTTGTTAGGTTGCATATGCCGTTTGAGGTCGTTGAATAAGTAGAGTGGTTAGAATAATTACCTCCAATTATCCAGCCAAATTGAGAATTTTGCAATGTGGGTAAGTCTTCCGTCAATTTTATTGTCCCTTCAAGGGTGATATCCCAGAAGATGCCCGCACTTAGTAGAATGTCTACGTTGCTGGAATGTGCGAAATAAGGATCTGCAAACATTGCGTTCCGTGGTAGACCAAGCGGATTTGTCAATAGGTTGATCTAGTAATTGAGTTGCAATCTTTGGCATGACAATAAAATCCAATGATTTTGAGAACTTTGAGATACGCGAAACTATCGTAGTAGTTAGTTTTTTCGAAACGTTAACAGCAGATTGACCGATACCAAGCACTGTCTCTTGTGTTTTCCGCGGAACTAAATTTAATCGCTTTGCGAGCGATTCAGTTATGACATTTATCGTTGAACAATTGTCAAAAAGAGCGCGACACTGTATGTACCGATTCTTTGAATCCTTTAGTAGGATAAGGGCAGCAGAGAGAAGGATTTTCGATGACGTTGTTTGTGTACAGAATGAAGCTGATGTGATATTGCAGTCGTTATTACTACGATCATCACGATTTGACACCGATAGAAGTGCAGTTTCACTGGTGGCAATGGGTGTTGTGACAGGTTCCTTGGAAATGTTTGAACCTGGCACATAATGTGAGTGCAACAATGAGTGATGTTTTCGATGACAATGGGAGCACATCCGTCCTGAATTGCAGTTTGTAGCGATGTGTGAGTGCCCAAGACAAATGACACACAAGCGTAGTTCCATTATTTTGGAGTGCCTTTGTTTAGCGCTGAGGTTAGCAAACTGTTCACATCGGTATATTGCATGTGTCGGTACAGAACAAATTGGACAGGGATTTTTTGCTACTGTCATACACGACTTGTGTTTGACAACAATTGGTTTGGATGCCGATACCCTTTTGAATGCCCCCGTAATTTTTGGCTTTGTGTTAGCTTCTATCGATTCAAAGATTCGTACTCGGTGTTGAAGGAATGTTAACATTTTTTTCCGTATTTCGTTGTAATCGATTTGTTTTTGCCTGTCCTTACGAGTATCACTAGATAAGCGCGACGTAGTGAGATGAATAATGATCATGTCCCAAGATTCGACTAGTTGATTGAGACTCTTTAACGCGCGTAAATGCCTCTCGATATTGTCAATTATCTCGGATAATTGAGTAGATGATTCACAGGTCATGGATGGTATTTTGAAAAGCTCATCAATGTGAGTTTTGATAATAGGTGTGTTGTTTTCAACTGGATCAGATCACGATTGAAAAAAACGATGTGGCTCATCCCAAAAGCTAATTTAGCAGGGTTCACAATCCTGTTGTTAATGCCTCAGATAAATTGTGAGCAGGAAAAGTTTCGTATACTATACGGCGAAACGGAACTGTATAAAGGTCATATAACACCCATGTATAGTTTTTGGCTACGAGATATGAAAAACTATCCCACCCCTGTACGTTGCTACCCCCTCAAACGAACCTGTTCTGTCTGCTGGGTGCAAATATCTGCTACAAATGTTGCTAGTTGCAGAGCGCCATCTCTGACAATATTGAAATAGTGACAATTTAAATAAGCTTTGGAGGGGAAATCTGATATAACATTTGATCCCATTTCGATGTTGGATCATCTCTTTGTTGTTGTTTTCAATGTAAAACGAATGATCTTGATCTTAATCCAGATGAAAAAAACACCTAATGAGTCGTTTGTGATCATATCGATCACACAAAGCTTGCCATGCTAACGCTTAACCAATGGATGAAATTGCAATGCGGTCCACGACATGCAAAGCGTCTCCGGATAAATTGCCGATTAAGTATTGGAGCTTGTCAACATCTGATAAGTCTGTACGGTTTCTGATGACGGAAGCAAAGCGATCTTTAAAGGCGAGCCACGCGGCGTAACCTCCCAAGAATAGCGGTAATTTAAATTCCGGTAAGCGAGCGGTTTTTATGTATTGAGTTGCAATAATGGGGTTAACGGAAATAGGAACTTTATGCGTATTCTGTAATCGAAGTATTTCGGCACTTATTTGATAGTACGCGGAAATAAAACTACACGAGATTGTATGCTGATCGTCGGAAATGATATCTTTATTGGGCGCATCAAGGATTTGCCCTTGAATCGTATCGAACTTGGCACGAAGGTTTTCAAGTTGCTGCGGATAAATGCTCAAATCCTCGATTTTGCAGCGTTGGATATCAAACGACTCGACACAGTCTTCAATTAGCGAGAGTTCTTTTTGAATTGACTGGCGTGATCTAACCAATCGGTTTGTTTTTAGGGATATACGAAATGGTTTCGGAGGTGATGTTAATTCACACGCTATACTAAATTTATTTTTTCACTATATGTCCGATTTTTTAATAAAATGAATTATTTACCATGTTATTTTATTGTCCAGTAAATCCCTATCCGGCTCGACGGACCGAAAATTATGTTGCACGTTGCACACAACTTTTTATTTATTAGAAAGTTTACAAATTTTACAGAGCTGTGATGTGCGCTCGCTGCTAGCTACCTTTGAACAGACCGGCAGGTTAAGTTTCTTCTATACAGCTGTGGTGCGTGGTGACTTTGACAATGAGGTGAACTACAATTTAATCATAGATTATTGCTCTTCAGAGCAATTAAAATAGTTGCAATGCGTAACAGGGGTGTTGGCGTACGGGGGTGGGGGTTTAAATAGTTAATAATACGATATCTCACAAATCAATTGCACCAGAAAAACAAAATTCGGTTTGGGTATAAAGCTTGATAAATAAAGATTGCTCAAAGTTAAATCTTAAAAGGCGGCAGGGCAGCATAGAAGTGGGGGGGGGGGGGGGATAAGAGTTTTTCAAAAATATCACTTTTCATATCTCGATAACAGTGTAAGATAGATGCTTAAAATTGTTACCAGAAGTAGGCCCAATAGAACCCTAGTAGGGGAAATTTGATTGTCGGGGTGTAGAGGGTGAGGGTGGGGAAGGGTGAGAGGGAAAAAGTTCCAATGCTTATATCTTAAGACCCTGTAATAATATAAACCTTAAACTTTGTATTTAGATAGAACTATAGTAGTTGCATGGAGGAAAAAAACAAAATTTTTTTTAGGGGTAGCATGGTACGAGGGTGGGGGTGTTTTTCCTAACTTTAGAACGGCTTGTACTAGAAAGTTGAAACTCGGTACGTATATGTAAATGAATTAGAAAAGTAATTTTGATAAAAAAAAAATTTGAATATTCATTGACGTTCGGAAGGGGGGCAAAAAAAATTATCAGTATATATAAAATGCATATTTTTTCATGATTTTCGTCATATCTACTAGGTCTTTCTAAATATTGAATTCATTGTTATTCTACGTACTCTTCATATAAATACAGCGAAGTCACACCATTAAAAACTTCAACCAACTGGTTAAAACATTACAAATGATTTAATGCTTCTCATTATCACCACCGGGCTTCAGTATAGGATGTCACGGCGCTTGCTTAGCGAGTACATTATTCCCAGTAATGAAATTTGGATGTGATATCGCTATATAGAAATTTCCTCAGCAATTCCCCCAGCTGTCAAGGTGTTTCGAATAGTAGGCAAGAATACACCTTCTGAAGAGTCTATGCCCTCCGATGACGAAACAGCTCCTTCGGACCTAGTCCAACACAATCTTATGATAAACTCGCCTCTCCAGTGAAGGTTCTTTCCAAATTTGTCATGTCCTTAGGGACGGCGATAATCAACAGTGGGGGATTTCGTATTGGAGTTTCACTCCACTGACACCGGAAAGAACAACTAACCCTTAACATTAATAGCTTCAATGGTAGCTTTCACCATGAAAAACTAGTAACTTAAAATATATTGTGTTCTTATAAAATCCGTGTGTTTCCTTGATCATCTGCCATTAATTACAACAGGTTAAGGGCCCAGAATCATAGGAAACATTAAGTCATTAACCAAATAGTTTTATTTAAATTCGTTCTTATCGGAAATAGTGCGAACTTATAAAATGGCAAAAAACATCGATTTTGTAAAACTATAAGGACGAGAAAATTACCCCGAATGGCGTCGCTCGATGTTGGCCCGATGCATCGCGGAAAGCGACACCGAGAAAGACACCGATAAACTCGACGAGGCCATGGGATGGTTATACCTGACGACCGAGAGCAACGTGGCAAATCATTTTGCCGATAAAATGACTCCACTCGAAGTGTGGAAACTACTGCAAAAATCGTTCGCCGAATCGAGAATCGATCGAGAAGTATCAGCGTTGATGGAGCTGACCGGGGTAAAACTAAGTGATTGTCAGCCGTACGCTAGACGCATGGAAGCGTTGCACTAATGCCAAAGTTGACATCTCGGACCGTGTCGTTGCCTTGATGCTGTTGGGTAAACTCGGCCCTGAATATCAACCATTCATCATGGGATTGACGGCCAGCGGACAAAAAGTGTCAATCGAGACCGTGAAATCGTCGCTGCTAAGCTTAGTGCCTACGATAAACAAGCCAACAGTAAAAGCTTTCCTTGGCAATGGTGGCGGAACCGCAAGTAAGCCTTCGGTGAACAAAGGACCGAAGAAACAAGTCAGGTGTTTCAAGTGCCATCAGATCGGACATTACGCGAGACAATGTTCGAGATCGAATAAAGAAGGAGGTGCAGCGAAAGTTGGGGGCAAGGCGAACAAGTCAAACTAACTGAAGCCAAATTCGCGAACGCATTTATTGCTACGACAGGACCATCAGCGAGTGTTGTGTGGTACATTGACTCCGGTGCTTCCCGACATCTCACCCCTTACCGTGAAATACTGATGGACTATACTGCGTCGGATGGAACTGAAATTTCAATCGCGAGCAACGAACGACTGAAAGGAATTGGCAGCGGAACTGCCTACATTAATATTAATGGTGTCGACATAGTCATACGGAATGTCTTGCATGCCCCCGGACTCGGCACAAATTTGCTATCAGTCGGAGAAATAATAAAATCCGGTAACAGCATCAAGCTCGGGCCAAATGGTTGTTGCGTGTATAACAAAAACAACAAATTGCTAGTTGAAGCCAGCAAGGAAAATGGCGTCTACGTCAAACAGTTTAGATGCATGCTGGCAAAGGGCAACAACGGCATCGTTGATTGGCACCGTCGTTTGGGCCATCTAAGCTACAACGGAATGTGCAGACTGAAGGCGGATCGAAAGAAATGCTGTATGGCTGTTTACCTTGTGCGAAGGGTAAACAATCGCGGAATGCGTTTGCCAAAGTAAATGCTGTCATCGATACAAACGGTGTTCTGGACCTGATGCACATGGACGTGGGCGGACCGATGTCGAAATCGTTCGGCGGAGCGCGATATTTCGTGAGCATCTTCGATGATTACTCGAGGAAAGTTTTCATCTCTTTCTTAACGGAGAAGTCGGCCGTTCCCGAAGTTTTCCGGGCATTTAAGCAGATGGCAGAAACACAGACTGGCAGCAAAATTAAACGCATTCGTTCCGACAATGGAACCGAGTTTGTGAACAATGCGATGCTGAAAATTTGCACAGACGCTGGGATCGTGCATGAAAAAACACCGCCATACACACCGCAGCTCAACGGAGTAGCCGAACGTATGAATCGGACTCTGGTCGAACGGGCCCGCTGCTTGCTGGCTGATGCGGGGCTCGGAAATGAGTTTTGGGCAGAAGCAATTCACCACGCGAGTTACTTGGTGAATCGGTCAGTGAATCGGACAGTAGGCACGATAACCCCCGAAGAACTTTGGTCCGGAAAGCGACCGAATCTGTCAAACTTGAAGATTTTCGGAAACGCAGTTACAGTTCACGTCCCGAAGGAAAAACGGACCAAATGGGACAAGAAGGCCGCGGAAATGATTTTCGTCGGCTACGCAGATCCTGAACTGGGATTTCGGTGCTTTGACCCAAGCACTGGAAAAATAGTGATTAGCAGAGATGTCAGGTTCTTACCATCTAAGGTGGCACAAATCGACTCTAGTGTCACAGTCGATCTGTACGAAGACGAAGACGAAGGCGGTGGTCAGGACTCAGTTGGGGCTAAGCCTGAAGAAGTCTCGACTATACAAGAAGGGGTGGAACGTCAGTCGATAGCAGAGACTTTAATAAGCCAAATAGGTGCGAGCGCAGACGGTACTACGGAACACGTCCGGTCAAGCCAACCACCAATCGACATCCAGCCGCCGGAACGAGACGTAAGCAGCTTAAATCGTTCGTCCGACGATTTTGAAGATGCAACCTCCGACCCGGATTACGAGCCACCAACATCTTCGCAGGTGGATCTGGAAGTCGAAGCCAGAAGGTCGAAACGATTGAGGAAGCCAGTGAAACGGCCTGATTTTGTATCATACTTGGCGTGCGATCGTGAAACAAATGATCCGACCACTATAATTGAGGCGATGGACTGTCACAATTCGGAACAGTGGAAACGTGCAATGTTTGAAGAGCTGCCATCGCTCAAGGAGAATGGAACGTGGGATCTGACGGAACTACCTGCTGACAGAAAGGCGATCCACACCAAATGGATTTATAAAACGAAGCGAGCCAATGATGGTTCAATCATACGGCACAAGGCCCGGCTGGTTGCTTAGTACTGTGTTCAGCGAAACGAACACGAACGAAAAAGTCACCTTAGAAGTGGAGTGAAATATTCTACACACTTCGCTACTAGATGTCATTGATAAAAAAGCGCGCGAAATTTGAAAATATTAAAATATTGTCAAGTAATTAGTATTCCGGCACATAACACAACAAAATATTGCTCACACAAAATTTCCCGAGAACAAACTCACTGAATTGACAGCGAACTATTGAAAATTTTGAGTTGTCAAATATTTCGCTTGCCAAAAAGCCTCCCGTACCATTAAAAACGAAACGAAATCGCCACGAGCGCCATCTTTTAGTGACTATGGCAAATGTCCATTCCGTCCACGAACACAGTACTGCAAAACGAACGAAATATTTCGTCGGTGAAATGTCAACGAATATTTCATTTTTTTATATGAACTTTGACAGTTCGTTTCGTTTCGCTCGGAGCACAGTACTAGGCTTTAAGCAGAGTGGAAGACAGTGGAATAAGTGTCTCGACGCGGCACTGAAGTCCATTGGGCTGATCAAATCGCAGCTTGATCCGTGTGTATACTACACAAAGAACTTGTCGCTAATCGTTGCCATCTATGTGGACGATTTTTTGATCTTGTGGGCAAATGCTGCAGAGCACGACAAATTAAAAACCAATCTCATGAATCGTTTTCACATGAAAGACATGGGACGAGCCAAAAATGTTGTGGGCCTCACAATTTGCTACGACGATGACGGAATTTCGATCGGCCAAGAGATGTACGCCAAAGAAGTGCTGGCGCGCTTCGGGATGGCCGAGTGTAAGCCAGCTGCCACCCCAACGAACTTGTCGCTCAAACCTTCGGCAGTGTTGTCAGATGCGGATTTGATAACAGACGTGCCGTATCAGGAGGCGGTTGGAAGCCTGCTGTTCCTGGTCCAAAGAAGTCGGCCGGCCTTAGCCTTCGCAGTCAGCGAAGTCAGTCGCTACAATTCTCGCCATGGGGCGGTACATTGGACGATAGTAAAACGAATCCTCCGGTATTTGGCCGGCACAACGAAGTACAGCATTAAATATCTAGCCAACGGTGGATCGCTGGAAGGTTTTGTGGAACATTGATGACAGACGTTCGCGCACGGGATGGATTTTCTGTCTAGGTATGGGTGCGATATCGTGGCTGTCAAAACGTTAGATGACAGTGGCCCTTTCGTCCACGGAGGCTGAATATATGGCGATGTGTTCGGCCACACGAGAGGTGAATTGGGTGATCCAATTTATGGACCAGTTTGGAACCAGCGGAGACATCCAAGGTGCTCTGGATATCGCACGCGAGGATGCATTCCGACAGGGCACCAAGCACATCGGAATCCAGTACCACTTCGTTCGAGAACGGGTCCAGATCGGGGCCATAAAGCTGGTCTACGTCCCCACGGAGGAGAACGTGGCGGATGCTTTGACTAAAGGAGTACCATCAACAAAGTTGCGGTTCTGCGCCGGTGGTATGGGGATATGTGCTCTGCCATAATAGTTATCAGTGGATCATGTTGGGGTGTTGGAAACCACCTATACTCACCTCGGTTTTCAACTGCGACCAACTTAAGTTCTTATATGCTTTAAATGTCACCTATTGTCATATTATTTAATTTAAAAAATATATTGTGTTTTTATAAGATCCGTGTGTTTCCTTGATCATCTGCCATTAATTGCAACAATCATGCACTGTTCTAATAATCTTATTAAAACTGGAGTTCAAGTTATCGGAATCACTTTCGACGGTGCTCCAGTTAATTTTTCCACAATGAATCTTTTAGGCTGCAATTTATATGATATTTCATGTGAACAATTTTTCCACCTACCTGATTCTGATGTTCAGTATTCAATAATTCCTGATCCAGTTCATAAAAGCTAAAACTGGCTCGAAATATTTTTGGCGAAATTAGAGTTTTTAAAAATAAAAGTGGAAATTAGATAAAATGAGAATACTTGGAAGACCTCCAAAATCTCCAGGAAAGGGAACGTTTACATTTAGGTAACAAATTGCGAAGAGCCCATATCTATTTTCATGATCAAAAAATGAAAATTAGACTTGCGGTTCAAACTTTTATCAAATCTGTTGCCGACGCTCTAAATTTTTGTAGAGAAGAATTATGTATAGATCAATTTGAAAACATCTTAGCTTATAAGATATTGCAATGATGCTTTTGATGTGCTCGATTCCAGGCGGTCTAAAGATTATGGGTAGGGACTGTCAGTGCCCCCTCGGCGCCCTGGGTTCAATTTTTTAAAAGCGCCCCTAATTATTAATTTGAAAAATTCATATAAATCCAAAATGCAAAAATTTTTGTGTATTGTTTATTATTGAAATTTTCACAATGTTGCTGATAAAGTCGATTAAATAATAAGCTCATTTCACGAGAATTGCTTTTTTCTTGCTTTCGAAGCCACCAATTTATCAATGATGTCATCATGTGGGATTGCCTTTGCCAAATCTTTCTCAATTGAAATAATTGCTAATTCATTAAGGGGTTATGGCACTCTAGAGTTTTGGGGGAATCGATTTTTTTTTTTTTATTTTAAATGGTCCCCTAGAACCTCAAAAATGCTGTATCAAAAGATTATGTCCAATAAAAGTCCCGAACAACTCGGCTTTCGAATTTTAGTATAAAGCATATTGCAAAATTACTCATGATTTTCTACATACTGAAAACTTCAAACGCGTTTATCTCGAAACCACATTTTTCAAGCTGGCCGGAAACATAACTCAGACAACTTTCAATCGATTCACTTGAAATTTTTAATATATCTCAAGAGAAAAAGCCTTTAGTCTAAGGTAGAGGACGCCCTTCTTGACCATTATATTCTTCTCGGTATTAAATTTGGAATGGGATGTGGCTATATAGAATTTACCTCAGCGATCCCACCAGCTGTCAAGGTGTTTCGGTTAGTAGGCAAGAATACACCTTCTGAAGAGTCTATGCCCTCCGATGACGAAACAGCTCCTTCGGACCTAGTCCAACACAATCTTATGATGAACTGGCTTCTCCAGTGAAGTTTCTTTCCAAATTTGTCATATCCTCAGGGATGGCAGTTAGTCCACAGTCGGGGACTCCGTGTTGGAGCTTCACTCCACTGACACCGGAAAGAATAACTAGCTCCTAATCATAATAGCTTCTGTGGTAGCTTACCACGAAAAATCTAATAACAATATCTTTAAAACTATATTGTCCATCAGAGTACGTAGGATTTTTTTTTTATATTGCATAGTTCATTGTTATTAACAATTTTCTGACGATTTTTTAGGCAAAATTTTTGGCTAAAAATCAAAATATCGAAAAAATCTTACGTACTCTTGTGGCTCTTGTTATATGTAATCGAAATAAATTTATAAGCTTTTCATAATTCAAAAAGTACTGGCACTAGTGTCCAGCCAAGGACCCTTGAAAAACGGAGACGTCATCGCAAAAACAGCCGCCATTTTGAATTTAATCTCTTAAAAAAAATTACTGTACTTAGTCAATAATATGTGTTATAAATATCTATTTTTGTAATATCGATTTATTTTGTAGTTTTTCTGAAAAAAATTTCCGAAAAAGGCCTATTTTTTCAGCCTCTAGAGTGGCATAACCCCTTAAGTTGCTCCTCATTCATCCTGTTCCGAAGGCAGTTTTTGATTATTTTAAGCTTTGAAAATGCTGGCTCCCCACTTGCAACAGAAACCGGAACTGTGAGTGAAATTCGCATAGCAATGACAAAATTGGGAACCACATTTTCCATGCCAAATTTTTGAATGGTATTTAGTACATCAATAATGTGAACGGATTTTTCATTTTTCATTTTTCATCAATGACGAAACTACAATCAGTTCAGAATGCAATTCCTCGCTATCAATATAAATATCGAAAGCGAAACATTTCATGACAAACAATTTGAACGATTTAGCTATTTAGATTCAATTTCATTTGATTGAAAAAAATTTACATTGCATAAATCGTGTAATAGGTTACGAATTTTCAAGTGCAGCAGCATCTTTTTGACCTTTTCTTTTTCTATTCTGTGCTCCAGAAAGTTTTTCTTAGTGAAACTTATTTCAAATGAAATGTTAAATACTTAATATGAGAACTAAAACTTTTTATTTGTAAGATGTTTTCTCATGCAAAACAGTAAACTCAATGATTGTGTCATAAAAATACTGACCACAAACACACATTAGCGCGCATGCGCATATGGAAAGGGCACATTCGCGTTAGTGCGCGCATGTAATCGAGATGTGCGTATATACGCCCTGTCCACATGCGCGTTAATGTATATCCACCCCTATGCTAAAATTTACTGTTACCGTTGTTTACATTTTTTTTGGTTGCGCGAGCATTGACGAACAATGTGCACGATATTTTTATTGTTGTCTTCACTCTCTTCATACCTACCTATGGCGCCCTGGTTCGGCTGCTCCGCGGAACCGCCCTAGGACAGCCACTGATAGCAAATCTTTGTGCTCTGTAAATTTTTCAGATCTTTGTCAATTTGCTTCAGACGTAATAGAATATTTTCCAAACCTTCGTACAGAGGAGGGAATTGTATTAATTTCGCACAGACGTAAGACAGGTTTTGTTGGAATTATTGCTAGCTTAAAAAAAAAAAAAATATTAAATGAGCGATTCATTATCACCAACCACCAGTGCCGGATTAAGACATGTGGGGGCCCAGGGCTGAGCGAAATGTGGGGACCCAGGGCCGAGCGATTACCGATACCGATACCGGATTGCGATTACCGATATATTAAATTTAGTTTAAAAAAAATTTAATCAATTTTAATTTTAATTTAATTCCTTCAATTATCCATGTACATATGAGCTGTTGTATCTAAAAGTGGTATAACTCCATTTTTTCATACATATATTGCGAGTTTTAAGGTTTTACGCTAGGTAGGTAGGTACACGTGGCTGTCCGTGAGAACACGGACACACTTAGACCTAAAAGGTCCGTTGTGGTACCACAGGATCTTCGACTCCGGTCCTACTCGTCGAACCATTTAGAGCTTATAATAAAGCGTTGGATTCTCGCGACCTCCATTGTGGCAAGTTCACCAAGACAGTTGAAGAAGTACGCTCCGAGATGAGCTTTCCTTCTGACGGACAGAGCTGGACAAGTGCAGAGAAGGTGAAGGACTGTCTCCTCCTCCTCCTCGTCCTGGCAGCTTCTACAGAAGTCGTTTGAGAAAAGTCCAAGCCTTTCTGCATGCCGACCTATAAGACAGTGTCCGGTTAGGACACCGACTGTTTTGCTGATGTCCGCCCTTTTGAGCAGAGTCAGCCTTTTAGAACGATTAAGATCCAGCTTTGGCCAGATCCGTCTCGCAGTGTGACATGTTGTACCCTCCGCCCATCTTGAGTTGGTTTTCTCAATTGAGTCCAGTCTCAGTAGCAGTTTACATGTGGAGAGAGGCAAACCCAGGTTCTGATATACCGGCGAAGTATGAAGGGTGGTGCCGCGCCGAGCGAGTTCGTCAGCCATACAGTTCCCTGGAATATCCATGTGTCCTGGCACCCAGCACAGAAGAATATTGAACTGTTCGGCCATCTCCTTAAGAGATGATCTACATTCTACGGCGACCTTTGATGTTGTCGAGATCGATTCCAGGGATTTTATCGCCGCTTGGCTGTCTGTGAAAATGCTAATATCCTTAGTAGATATTACATTACACCTCAGCCAAGACAGGGCCTCCTTGATCGCCATAAGCTCCGCCTGATAGACACTACAGTGGTCCGGAAGGCGGAAGGAGCTGCTAATATTAAGCATTTCAGAGAAAACACCTCCACCTACCCCGTCTTCAGTTTTGGAGCCGTCCGTATATATGTGGGCGGACTCTTTCTTCGTTCGTACCAAGTCCCTTTCCCACTCTAGGCGGGTTGGGATGGCTGTTGAGAAGTTTTTATCGAAGTCATAACTAAGAGGGGTGTAGTCGGTGTTTTCAGGAATGTTGAAGTGACTCAAAATTGTTGAGTGGCCTGCACATATGTCAGTCCACAATGTGGAGGCCTTTAGCCGAATGGCTGCACTGGCTGCCATTTGCTTGCCAAAGATGTCTAAGGGTGGCAGACTGAACAGCATGTCCAGTGCTGCAGAGGGAGTTATTCTCAGAGCTCCGCTGATGCATATGCATGCTGTTCTTTGTACCTTTCCCAGTGTGGTGCGGTTAGCCGCTTTGTCTAAGGCCGTCCACCAGGCAACAACACCGTACATGAGTATCGGTCTGATGACGGACACGTAGAGCCAATGAACTATCCGGGGTTGCATACCCCATTTATTGCCAATGGCCTTTTTGCATGAGTAGAGCGCAACTGTTGCTTTCCTTACTCGTTCCTGAATGTTAGGTTTCCAGTGAAGCTTCCTGTCCGAAATAAGACCCAAGTATTTTGCACTATCGGTGAAAACTAGACTGGTACCATTCAGAGAAGGAGGGTCTACGTGAGGAATTTTGTATTTTCTGGTGAAGAGGACTAATTCTGTTTTGCATGGGTTCACGCCCAGTCCGCATTCAGAAGCCCAATTAGAAAGAATAGAGAGAGCATTCTGCAATATCTCACTCAGTGTGTTTGGGTGCTTCCCTGAGACGGCAATTGTAACATCGTCGGCATAAGCAATCACTTTGCAGCCCGCCCCTTCCACTCTCAATAGTAGTTTGTTGACCACTAAATTCCACAGAAGAGGGGAGAGTACGCCACCTTGTGGTGTACCTCTGCTGACAAACCTTCGAGAGGAGGACTCGCCCAGCTTTGTGTTCACAATCCTGGATGTTAACATCAGATTGATCAGCGCGCCAAGCGAGGACTCCACTTTCAGGGTAGAAAGTGCGTCAGTGATTGCCTCTGGTCTGACGTTGTTGAAAGCCCCCTCGATATCAAGAAAAGCAACCATGGTGTATTCTTTAATGCTGAGAGATTTCTCAATGGAGCGCACGAGCGAGTGTAAGGCCGTTTCGACAGACCTCCCCTTCCAGTACGCGTGTTGTGATGTTGATAGCAATCGCTTGTCCAGATTGTCGCGGATGTATACATCCATTAGTCTTTCCAATGTTTTTAGAAGAAAGGATGATAGACTGATAGGTCGGAGATCCTTAGGACATACATGAGAGCTTTTTCCCGCTTTAGGTATGAAAACCACCCTAACTTCCATCCATGTTGTAGGGATGTAGGTTAGATCCAGACAGCCTTTCAGTATAACCTTCAGCCAAGGCAGAATTATATCCGAGATCTGCTGTATTTCAGCGGGAATAATTCCATCCGGTCCCGCAGACTTGAATGGTTTGAAGCCCTCTATCGCCCAGAGGAGCTTGGTCTCTGTTATAAGAGCATCCGAGTTGAACGGTGCATGGTTTCTTGTAATGCCTACCCGCTCCGGTTCAACGTGCGAGCTACTAGGGAAGTGGGTGTCTAGAAGAAGATCAGTGGTTTCCCTGCTTGAGGTAGTCCAAGATCCGTCCGGTCTCTTCAGGTAGCATGGTGTGGTTGGATTTTTGGAGAGAATTTTACGGAGCCTCGATGCCTCGGAGAAACCTTCTATCTCACTACAGAAGACTCTCCAGGAATTACGTTGCGCCTTTCTCAGTTCGTATTTGTATTTGCGAAGTGATCCTTTGTAGGAGTCCCAGTCGCAAACGTCTTTGGTGCTCTTGGCTTTGTTGAACCATTGCCTACAGCACTTCCTAAGAGCCCCGAGTTCTGCGTTCCACCATGGCGGCTTATGTCTCCCTCTTGGCCTGCTCTCAGGACAAGAGTTCGACATTGCCTCGTTTAGGGCGCGCGTTAAGGTTGTAACCAGACCGTCGAGATCAGTTGAGCTACTCGGTTCGAGTGGTGGTGTGTGTGGGAGTAAGCCGCTAAGAGTTTCCCTGTATTTGACCCAGTCGGTCCTCCTGTAGTTTCTAAAGGCCGATGGGATAGGTTTGTAATCTTTCAGATTAAATTGGAGGTAGCAATGATCCGAGAAGGAGTTTTCTTCAGAGACCTTCCAGTTGCTAACCATGTGTGAAATGTTATCGGAAACCAGCGTGATGTCAAGAACTTCTTGTCTATTCCTGGTTATAAAGGTGGGCTCTTGCCCTGTGTTACATAGAAGGAGGTTAGTGCTTAAAAAGTAGTCAAAAAGCGATTCCCCTCTATCGTTTGTGTCGGTGCTACCCCAGACTGTATGATGCGCATTTGCATCACATCCCAGGATGACACCGGTATTGAGCTTACTAGCTTCCGCGATGATACTCGGTGGTAGCGGGCCCTGATGGTCGTGGGCCAGATAGGCCGAGATCAGCCAGTGAATCTTATTGTTCAGTTCAAGGCTTACTGCGACGATATCAGAGTCACTGAAGCTGTGTAGCAGAAATATATTTAAACTGTTTTTTGCAAGAATGCATGCTCTTGGCTTGCCGTAATTCCTTGCATAGAACAGAGTATAGTTTGGGGTCTTGAGGCCAGTAACCACGTCATTCACAATCCATGGTTCCTGGATCAAGACAAGGTCTTCTCCATCCCTACCTAGACGGAGAAGAAGGGAGGCTGATGCCGTTTTCGAGTGATGGAGGTTAATCTGCAGTATTCTCAGCATTAACCTCGATCACAGTCCAGTTCGCATCTGCCGAGTCTTCCGGGTCAGATGCCAGCAGATCTTCCTCACTGCCCTCGGGAGGACCCGTCGAACATTCTTCCGTTCCAGCCTCCGAGCCGAGATCACTTTCGTCCGTTAAGGACGGGTGATCCCGATACGCCTGTGCTGAATTGGAGTCGTTTGGTGTCGGGTCCAGATCCATCGCCAATACGGATTCGGCGAGTTTTGAGTCGTCACTGCGGTCGACATGAGAGGCGGAATTGGTTTCCCTTTCCGAGGCTTCGATATTCGTCGCACTCGTTCTGGGATTCCCAGCATCCGCTTTGTATACCCTGAGTGTGATTTGGCCGAAGCCGAACCTCACCACACCCTTCAGGCTAGCTAGGGGGGCCAGGGACTCCTTGTTTATCACGATTATCGCGACCCTCTCGTCCCCTTCTGGCTCCCCCATCTTAGCGATCTTCCAATTGTGCGTTGGAAGATCTGGATTGCAGACCTTTAAGAGCTCCAGGACAGTCGCCGCATCAGAAGGTAAGCTTGGTATCCTGGCTCTTGTTCGGGGTCGGCTTGGGATGTCCTCCCTTGCCACAACCTCCAACTTAGCTCCAGGCCAAACCTCACCCAGACCAGCAATTGCTTCCTTGTAGAGATCCACCGATCTCTGATCGGAGCAGGCCACTAGTTTGACGTGGCCCTGATGCCATCCGCCGTCAAGGCAGAGGGGAAGAGGACCAGGATGTTCCTTCAAAACTTTGAGGAAACCATCCGCCAGCACGGACTGCAGACGCTTCCATTTTTCCGGAGTGATCCTTCCGTCATCGTCACTTCTGTCGATGACGGCCATCACGAGGTGTTCCTTAAGGATTTCGTTGAAGGGCCTTAAAGGTGCCGCGGTGCTTGTATTAACCGTCTTGGCCCTTTTTGCTGCCTCGGGGGACTCGTCCAGCGATCTTTGTCTCTTGGACGTTTGATCCTTACCGGATGGTGCCACACCCTCGGTGGTTAGCTTTAAAGCCCAGACGAAGGAGGCCCGTTGTTTGTCCGTCCGCTGTTCCTCAGGTATGCTACTGAGGCGCTTCAGGACTCCCAAGGCCGTTTTCTTCTCTTTATAGAGATGTTTAGACGGAGCGATGTGGCGCGTGGAGCATCCACTTGGACCAGGTTTGGGGGCCGAAGTCTTCGTGGATGTTGAGCCGCATGGACCAGGTTTTACGCTAGAAATAATTTAAAAATATTGGTACACGTTAAGGCTTCATGTGCACGTTAAATGCGATTTTGATAATTTATGACTGTTTTCTCGCCAATATTTCACGTTAATGGCAACAAAGAAGAAACAAAATAAAATTACACCACTTTATTAGCTGGTATGTAAACTAGGTCGTGTATAGAGAAAAAATTAAAATGTATTTGGAAAAAATGCTATTAGAACTGTTGAGTCGTCGCAAAATAAAATTTCCGGTGCTGCAGCTGCGTTCGAGACTCGAAAATTCGTCGAGTATTGAACGCAGTTGTCAACACCTACACCAACCTTGCAGCACAAAAATTGAACGAAAGTTCGACAGCTAATCGGTCAATGCGGAGGCAAAAGTCACATGGCGGAAGTGCATGGCTGAAGCGGTGGAAGTTGGTGGTTATGAAGTACGCGCATTTATTTTCTCATTGTTTTTATGCAAGTTTAAAATTGTTAGAATCGAGAGTATGTGCATCGAGTGTGCCGGCAGAACGGAACGAGTTCATCGCAAACAAGTTTTGTTATTTTCGGCGCAGCTCTCACAATAGGAGAAAAAGAAAAGAAAACGTGGCGACTTCAACGACGTTGTAATTCGGCTGGATCTTAAGGCATTGCCGTAACCGAGTGTCAAAAAAGTTTTAGCCTGTTATATTAAACCGTAAAGAAAATAGAAGGGTAAATTGTTTTGGTCATAACTTCGTCAAGAGTGTGATTTAATTTTTTTTATTTCTTGTGGCGTCGTGTACGTACACAGAATTCTCAGGCAAACGAAGGTCTTGAGAGGTTTTCGGGAGTTGTGCTGATGAATGCGACCGCTTTAGAGACAGCTAGTAAAAGTTTACGTTTCTCAAAGACTCGGGTCTGCGTTGTCGAGGATCAGGACGTAAACGGAATCTTCGGGGTCTGTTCAGGGGCCCAACAAGCAACCACAGCCATAGGAACAACAGAACCGGAGGAGCTTTGCCCCTCGATTTAAAAATTCAATTTGCGGTGCGATTATTGCCCACGTCCGATCGTCACGAGAAGAAAATCGACTGAAACGGTTCGGCTGTACTGAGGCAAATTCCCTGAGCTCCTGTCAAACGATCTCGACTTCGAGACAGCACCCAGCATCTTGAAAAAGAAAGGAGTGTATTCACGATATCATGGTGGTTAGTTTTTTTGTGTGCTCGTCCGCGCAACAACGAATTTGAATACGGTGGACCGCACATCAACCCAAAAGCGATCAAAAGTGTATAAAATCAGTCTTTGATGGCCTTATAGGCAAGTGAGTGAAAATTGAGTCTCCATTCATTCTTGAATTTGTCGTATGTCGTAGAATAAACGTTGAAGATTTTTGAAAGTGTGGCTTCAAACGCGTTATCGGTCTAACTCGGGTCAATATACGTGCGTTTACGAATTTCACAATTAAGATGAATTAAAATGGATTAAATATGAAATGAAACAAAAATTTACATAAATAAATATACATATACAACGTTTCTCGGAATGAAATGAGTTAAATAGAATTTGTCGTATGTCGTAGAATAAACGTTGAAGATTTTTGAAAGTGTGGCTTCAAACGCGTTATCGGTCTAACTCGGGTCAATATACGTGCGTTTACGAATTTCACAATTAAGATGAATTAAAATGGATTAAATATGAAATGAACCAAAAATTTACATAAATAAATATAAATATACAACGTTTCTCGGAATGAAATGAGTTAAATAGAAGTACTAGATGAAAATTTACCAAATAAACAAATAAATATAGGCAAAATAAAATAACAACCTAACTGAAATAATTAGAAAGAGTAAAACACATAAAAAAATGAATTTACCTACATTAAATAACAATGAATTAAAATAAACCTAAATATACATGCAAAATAAATAGTAAAACGAATAGTAAAACAAAATCAGATGAATTAAAAATACAAAAAAAAAGGATGAATACTAAAATGACTGACAGGACCGACGAGGACTGTAATAAATAAAATAAAGATAACGAAACCGAAATATAATTGTGATTTAAGATTTGAAAGCGGAACAATTACCTAAATGGGGTGAGTCTTTTTATTTTTATTTCTTTTGCCTATATATTTTCATTTGTTGTTGCGTTTTTTAGTTTTCTGCGGATGTTTTTTTTTTATTTTTTGCTATTGGGAGATGATTAAAGGCTAGTAGAGCCATTTTTAAATGAACCCGAGCGTTTAGCTCCTTCGCCCCGAACCTCAATAAGGAGCCACGACGCTAAAATGTTTTGAGGACAGTCGTGGCTGAGGTAGGGTGGGCAGAACAGGGCGCTACTTACACCTAAGCGCCCTGACAAATCGCGAAGTCGCGCAACTCCACCGCTTCTTGGTCTTTCACGACCTATTGGGAAGATATATCAATTTTAAATACCCTGGAGTAAGCCGACACGAAATTTTTGTTGTCTAGGTCTAGGGTTTATGGTCTGAGGTAAAACAAGAACCACCCCACACTGCCGTAGCTAGTCCCGGTCGCCAGCAAGCGTGTCGCTTTCGTTCTACTTCAGCCACCAGTTCAGACGTAGGAGGAATTGGCCCATTCTGTCCCGAACCTTACCCATCCTTCGACTATTTTGACTTTCTCAAGTCAAAATAGTTTTTCCAAGGCCTCAAACACAACAAATGGCGCCCAATGTGGGGCTAGCCTCAGCTACGCTACGTGCCTATCAACACGCGCGAGTTCGGAAAAATTCCTTGTAAAAGTTGATGGGCAAAAGGTCTAAAATTTCGTCATTCCGCGACAGTATTTTCGCCTGAACGGCAACAGACCAAGTGTACAAGCTGTTTCTGATCTATTCCTAAGCAAAACATCGCAGCGGACTTATGTGGAGTCAATGTGGAACTTTCCTATCGACGAACCGTTTTGGCAACCTTTAGGCGCCTATTCGGTTCCATAAGAAAGGGAAGACTGATGTGATGTGAGTTGGTCAGCTTTGGTACTTGAATCATTCCACTTCTGTCTTGCAAGTACCCAACTGAGAGCTGGGCATGCCCTGTCTCGGCGGGCGTGTCGTCAGACAGTTGGGAGCAATACTTGTGGGATATTGGTGAGTTTGGTGATAGGAACTATCGCTGAAATTTCGGTAAAGTACCTTATATCCTTATCCTTCCTTTTAGAGTACCTTTTAACGTAGTTTAATTTTTTTTGTAGAAATAACGTAGAGTTTTTTTGTTGTACTTTAAAAAAAAAATTTTTTTTGATAAGTCTTTTGACCAAAATAATAACGTAGATTTTTTTTTATTGCTGATTTTTGATTTTGTTTGCTACGTTTTCCCATTTTTTTTCTCTGTTGCAATTTTAATGCGTTCCGGATTTTCCCGATGGAGCGAGGAAGATCAAGATCGGCTTCGCGATTTGATCTGCATATGAGGGGAGGGGAAAGATTGCGACGACGTGAGGGTTCATTTACTTTGGAATTTATACAACTTATACAATTACAACATTCATTTTTTTTGTTCTTTCAAGCATACACACATTCATTTGTACATTAAACATTTGTTCGATCGCTCATTCGGGGCTAAGTATAAACAAGCAATCATCCAATCATTCATTCGTTTCTTTATACCGCATTCAGCATTTAATCCAGCTTTTTGCAGTCATTTAGATTCACACATACACACATACGCACCTTCAGTATCGAATTACTCAAGCATTCAGTCAAACAGTTCACATTCAATCGTTCATGCATTTTTGTTCTAAATCATTCATTCGTTTCTTTCTGCGGACGGCGTGCACATTCGCACTTAGACTAGTATATTCAATTATCGATCGCACAGTCAGTGATTAATTATTCAGTCATAACATACTAGTTCGCGGAAATCGCATTTAATAATTTTTTTTTACATTCAAATTCTATACTCATTCAGCATTTATCCATAACGCGTTCGTACAACAGTTCGTTTATTCCATCACTCATCACACATTCAATCAATTGTTCGATCGTTCAGTCGGAATTTTTTTTTTGTGTTTTCATAGAAATACATATACTCTAATATATAATCAGTATTTATTCATATATTCAATAGCATTCATCAAGTCGAACATTCATTCGTTTTGAGAATTTTCCTTTTATTTCGTCATTTATTGGGGTTTTTTTTCTGGCATACATACGCTCGTTCGAACTTCCACGCAACTTCTATCATACATTCATTCATTCACTCAAGCACACAGCCATTGTATTATTCAGTCAGTAATTTTTTTTTCCTCAAACAGTCAATCATACATTCGGTCGAACCATATAGCTTACACAACTATAATATTTCTTCACAACTTCATTCATTCATTAACTCACTTATTTTTTTTGGACACATCCATACATACTGTTGTTTTGATCACACGTTCCGTAATCAGCCACTCGTTCTTTCACCTTCTTAGTCATGCCACTGCCACGGTCGCCGTTGGGGCGAACTGACGAAATATGTACGATGTGCCAACATATTGTGGGGGGCGAAGACGAAGCGCGAACGAAATGTGGGCACACTTTTCACTTACATTGTGTGGAAGTGTGGGTGCTGCGCCACAAAACGTGTCCCAATTGTCGCCAGGCACTCGAACTGCAGGACTATTGGAAAGTTAGGGGCGTGGAGGGCGCCACAGCCAGAACCGGAGCCGTGACACGCAGCAGAGCTAAGTCAGCGGCCGGCGGACTTTCACCAAGGCGGTTAAATCTAGATTTTCCGCTGGAAACGGTAGGCGGTGGGGTCTTTTACGCCCCTGACGGTTCAATTGGTCAAGAGCAGGGGGTGAACCAGCTCGCGAATCCAATCCCACAAACACCAGAAAGGGTAGTAGGCGAACGACCACGTTGGTCCGATATACACGACGCAGGTATCCCGGCTACGGCGAATCAAGCGCCAGGGCGTACACGTTCACCAGTGGTACGAACTGAACTGGGAGTGGAACAACTAATAGAGTTGATGAGAAGGGTTTTTCGGGAAGAGCAGGCGTCTCAGAGACCGGTGGGGGCCCATTATTCGGCAGCAGAGGGAGACTCGCGTGCTGGGAGGGCAGATCAGCGGACCGGAGCGGCCGCGTTGGTCAGCGATCGCGTTAGCCACGGCCCTAATCATCCAACAAGAAATGCCTACAGCCCATTAAGGCATTGGCGTTTGCGTTCTAACGGGGATAGCCAACTCATACGCGCAGAGGAGCTGATTTTTCGGGCCGAGACTCTCGCGATGAGCGACTTGCGCGGCAATTTAGATCTGCTGACGCAGGGCTTCCATCTCCTGCTGGATGGTAGGCCCAACAAGTGGTATTGGTTGTGGCGTCGGTCCAATAACAACTCGTCTTGGGAGACCCTGAAGGTAGCATTCTTGCAGGTCTGGGGAGAGCGCAGCACGGATTGGGAGTTACGGAAGCAGATGCTTGGTAGACGACAAGCGCCACACGAGCCCTTCATGTCCTTCAAACAAGACATGACGGAGCTTCGTTCACTGCTGAGCGCTCTCATGATTGAGTCCGAATTTGTGGCTCTGGTGCGCGGAAATCTGGTGGGTAGCACACAGCAACAATTGTGTTTCTACTCAGTACTTACTATGGACGAACTACGTTGACTGGTAGTGCAAGTGGAAGACACGCGAAAAGCCACCAGACCATCCCCTTGGAACCAGGCCAGAGTCCACGAAATACAGGAGCCAGTCGTGGAAGAACATCCGGATACGACTTCTTCCGTCGACTTGGCCGGACTATCGAACCCCTGAACCTGCTGGAATTGCAAGAAAGAAGGACAAGGTACCGCGAATGTGCGGAACCAGCAAAAGGCATCTTCTGCTATGGATGTGGGCGGGCTGACGTTCTAAAGCCCAACTGCATCCATTGCAAGGCGGGAAACGGCCGAAGGGACGGAAGGACAGCGGGTCCCTCCCGTCCGAACACTGCATCCCAACAGCAGTAGGAAGATCCACTCGACACCCCAATTCCAACTCCCAAATTCACTTAGAACTCCCAAATAAACAAATTTCAACCAATTTTTCAACCTCTACAAATACTCCTCCAAATTTTAATACCCTACCTTCAACACTTTCTGAACCTACTTCCCATCCTTTTAGCGTAAAATCATCCCAACCCAACTCCTTGACACTGAATACTCCGCACGTCATAGTTTTAAAACGAGGAAGCGAGAAGACGGAGCCGGCTGTTTCCCGGCTTGAAGATGGACTTATCGCAGATCAAAATCCAAGACGACATTCCCACCATCCTCTCAAGCCATACCATCTTCGGTCAAAGGAGTATATGGAGGCGCGGGAGCGAATTTTCGGACCTACTCCAGTCGCAAGTGTTGATCGGGTATCAGCACTAACGAGTGGATCCGGTCGCAGGAAATCAATCGCGCGCCTTCGTATATTCTGGAGGATGGTGCGTGAAAAAAAGAAAGCGATCCTCTCTACCATCATTACCAATCCGTTGGACATACGTCCGTACGCCATGGTATCCTTGTACGGAGTGGACGTTGAAGGACTCCTCGATAATGGGGCGAGCATCAGTTGCCTGGGGGCTAACGCTCTACAACGTCTCCATGATGCACAGGTGAATTATCGACCGGTCTGTCAAGAGGTGAAGACCGCTGATGGTGCAGCACAAAAGGTATTGGGCACAGTAACTACCAATATTACCTTTCGTGGTATTACCAAACCCATTATGCTATACATAGTGCCGAGCCTATCGCAGAAATTGTACCTGGGAGTTGATTTCTGGCGAGCATTTCAACTAGCTCCTAGCATCATTAGCGCGGTCGATACTCCCGATACTGCATCGCAAGTGATAGCTCCGGATGCCCACCATTTAACGCCCACAGATGTAAAGAGGTTGGAAATGGTAAAGTCCAAATTTCCATCTTACGAAGTATACGGACTCGGTGTGACCAACGTCGAGCAACATAGTATAGACGTTGGTGATGCAAGTCCCATCAAACAGCGACATTATCCTGTGTCTCCTGCGATCCAAAAACTCTTATATGACGAGATCGATCGCATGAGGGCACTTGGCGTTATAGAGACCAGCCAGAGTGCATGGAGCTCGCCTGTGGTTCTCGTGAGGAAGCCAGGCAAGGTCAGGCTATGTTTGGACTCGCGCAAAGTCAATAGTGTGACGAAGAAGGATGCATATCCATTACCACACATTGATGGTATCTTAAGTCGTTTGCCGCGAGCCAATTTTAATACTAGCCTGGACCTTAAAGACGCTTTTTGGAAGATTCCTCTCGAGAACAAATCCAGGGAGTATACAGCTTTTACTATTCCTGGCCGGCCTCTGTACCACTACACTCGCATGCCTTTTGGGTTATGCAACGCGCCACAAAGGATGTGTCGTTTGATGGACAAAGTCATCCTACCCGAGCTGAAGGAGCAGGTATTCGTATATTTGGACGATCTGCTGTTAATTTCTGAAGATTTCGATTCACATCTGGTCTTATTGGCTGAAGTCGCAGAATGTTTGCGAAAGGCTGGCTTGACCATTAACGTCAACAAGAGTAAGCTTTGTCTGAGAGAGGTGAAATATCTCGGATACATAGTTGGAGAAGGAGGCTTGAAAACTGATCCCAACAAAGTTTCAGCCATCGTCGATTACCCTTCGCCTAAGTCCGCACGTCAAGTTCGACGCTTCCTTGGTATGGCAGGCTGGTATCGAAGATTCGTTCCCAACTTTGCTGCTACTGTTTCACAATTTCAGACACTCTAAAGAAGTCCAACCAGTTTGCTTGGACTACAGAGGCACAAACTTCATTCCTGTTAGTGAAAGACTTGTTGACGAAAGCCCCCTTATTAATCAACCCAGATTTTAAGAGGTCTTTCGTAATTCAATGCGATGCCAGTAAGTCAGGTGTGGTTGCGTTCTCTTTCAGGAAAACGACGACGGATCGGAATCTCCAGTGGCGTATATGTCACAGAAGCTCACTTCCGCTCAACGCAACTACAGCGTAACCGAACTCGAGTGTTATGCAGCTGTGTTGAGCGTGAAAAAATTTCGAGCCTATGTGGAAGGGACGGCGTTCAAAATCATTACGGATCACGCAAGTCTCAAATGGCTCATGTCGCAGAAAGACCTACAAGGACGGTTGGCAAGATGGAGTTTAAAACTCCAAGGTTACGACTTCACAATCGAGCACCGACGAGGGAGCCTGAACGTTGTACCCGACGCTCTCTCTCGTGCATACGAAGAGGGATTAAATGCGCTGATCGACGTGGCACCGATGGTGGACATGGACTCTCCAGAATTCTCTGGCAAAGAATATAAAGAGTTAGTGTCCACTGTCGATGCGAACGCCGATCGGCTTCCTGACGTATGCGTGAGGGATGGCTTCGTGTATAAGCGCACAAAGCCTCACAACGGTGACCCGATTGCTGAAGACAGGGCCTGGAAATTATGGATTCCATCAAGTCTTACGTCAGCTGCGATCGCTCAGGCGCACGAGGCAGACACCACGGTCCATGGTGGTTATGCAAAAACGCTAGAGCGAGTCAGGCGATTTTTGTACTGGCCCGGAATGGCTACACAAGTACGCACCTACGTTCTGGCGTGCGACACTTGTAAAGAAACAAAGTCCCCGAACAGACCTCTACGAGCGCCAATGGGAGAACCGTTCCAGACTGATCAGCCATTCCAACACCTTTACATCGACGTACTTGGACCATATTCGCGTACCAAACGGGGTAAAATCGCCATTCTTATCGTCTTGGATCACTTCACCAAGTTCCCACTTCTACATCCTTTGGTGGCGGATCACTGCTGAAGAGATCACAAACTACTTGGAGGGGCAGGTTTTCCATACGTTTGGAACACCTGAGACAATCCTCTCCGATAACGGCTCTCAATTTAGGTCGAATGTGTTTAACTCCATGCTGAACAAATACGGAGTTAAACACCTGTACACCCCGAGCTACTCACCGCAAGCGAATGCTTCGGAACGTATCAATCAGTCCATCCTGGCCAGAATTCGAGCATTCATCACTGATGACCAAACACGATGGGATGAGAGTCTAAGCAAAATTGGATGCGCTCTTCGTAGCTCACTCCACCAAGCCACTGGATTTTCTCCTTATCAGGTTCTGTTTGGAAATCATATGATGTTGCACGGGAAGGACTACGAACTGCTGAAGCATTTGCGAGCGTTGGGAGAGTCAAATGTACAGCTTCGACCTCGCGAGGGAATTCCTATCGCGAGACAACTGGCGCAGACGAAAATAAGGATCGCACATGAGGACAGCAGCAGGCGTTATAATCTGCGTGCTGCTAAAACACAATTTTGTGTAGGACAAGAAGTATTCCGAAGAAATTTTTCCTTGTCCACAGCCGCGCAGAATTATAATGCCAAGCTGGCGAAGAAGTTCCTCAAGTGCAGGATTCGTCGTGTGTTGGGAAACTCACGATACGAATTGGAGGATTTAGGAGGCAAACGTCTGGGGATTTACCACTCCAAGGATATCAGGCAGTGATCCGAGGGATACAACACCTATTGCCCGGCACTCAGTCATGCGCACGAGACTCAGCGCGACGTCTTTCTTTAGTCGGTTCGGCGCGGGAGATCAGCGGCGAACCGCCTATGTTGTTGAGTCGTCGCAAAATAAAATTTCCGGTGTTGCAGCTGCGTTCGAGACTCGAAAATTCGTCGAGTATTGAACGCAGTTGTCAACACCTACACCAACCTTGCAGCACAAAAATTGAACGAAAGTTCGACAGCTAATCGGTCAATGCGGAGGCAAAAGTCACATGGCGGAAGTGCATGGCTGAAGCGGTGGAAGTTGGTGGTTATAAAGTACGCGCATTTATTTTCTCATTGTTTTTATGCAAGTTTAAAATTGTTAGAATCGAGAGTATGTGCATCGAGTGTGCCGGCAGAACGGAACGAGTTCATCGCAAACAAGTTTTGTTATTTTCGGCGCAGCTCTCACAATAGGAGAAAAAGAAAAGAAAACGTGGCGACTTCAACGACGTTGTAATTCGGCTGGATCTTAAGGCATTGCCGTAACCGAGTGTCAGAAAAGTTTTAGCCTGTTATATTAAACCGTAAAGAAAATAGAAGGGTAAATTGTTTTGGTCATAACTTCGTCAAGAGTGTGATTTAATTTTTTTTATTTCTTGTGGCGTCGTGTACGTACACAGAATTCTCAGGCAAACGAAGGTCTTGAGAGGTTTTCGGGAGTTGTGCTGATGAATGCGACCGCTTTAGAGACAGCTAGTAAAAGTTTACGTTTCTCAAAGACTCGGGTCTGCGTTGTCGAGGATCAGGACGTAAACGGAATCTTCGGGGTCTGTTCAGGGGCCCAACAAGCAACCACAGCCATAGGAACAACAGAACCGGAGGAGCTTTGCCCCTCGATTTAAAAATTCAATTTGCGGTGCGATTATTGCCCACGTCCGATCGTCACGAGAAGAAAATCGACTGAAACGGTTCGGCTGTACTGAGGCAAATTCCCTGAGCTCCTGTCAAACGATCTCGACTTCGAGACAGCACCCAGCATCTTGAAAAAGAAAGGAGTGTATTCACGATATCATGGTGGTTAGTTTTTTTGTGTGCTCGTCCGCGCAACAACGAATTTGAATACGGTGGACCGCACATCAACCCAAAAGCGATCAAAAGTGTATAAAATCAGTCTTTGATGGCCTTATAGGCAAGTGAGTGAAAATTGAGTCTCCATTCATTCTTGAATTTGTCGTATGTCGTAGAATAAACGTTGAAGATTTTTGAAAGTGTGGCTTCAAACGCGTTATCGGTCTAACTCGGGTCAATATACGTGCGTTTATGAATTTCAAAATTAAGATGAATTAAAATGGATTAAATATGAAATGAAACAAAAATTTACATAAATAAATATAAATATACAACGTATCTCGGAATGAAATGAGTTAAATAGAATTTGTCGTATGTCGTAGAATAAACGTTGAAGATTTTTGAAAGTGTGGCTTCAAACGCGTTATCGGTCTAACTCGGGTCAATATACGTGCGTTTACGAATTTCACAATTAAGATGAATTAAAATGGATTAAATATGAAATGAACCAAAAATTTACATAAATAAATATAAATATACAACGTTTCTCGGAATGAAATGAGTTAAATAGAAGTACTAGATGAAAATTTACCAAATAAACAAATAAATATAGGCAAAATAAAATAACAACCTAACTGAAATAATTAGAAAGAGTAAAACACATAAAAAAATGAATTTACCTACATTAAATAACAATGAATTGAAATAAACCTAAATATACATGCAAAATAAATAGTAAAACGAATAGTAAAACAAAATCAGATGAATTAAAAATACAAAAAAAAAGGATGAATACTAAAATGACTGACAGGACCGACGAGGACTGTAATAAATAAAATAAAGATAACGAAACCGAAATATAATTGTGATTTAAGATTTGAAAGCGGAACAATTACCTAAATGGGGTGAGTCTTTTTATTTTTATTTCTTTTACCTATATATTTTCTTTTGTTGTTGCGTTTTTTAGTTTTCTTCGGATGGTTTTTTTTTATTTTTTGCTATTGGGAGATGATTAAAGGCTAGTAGAGCCATTTTTAAATGAACCCGAGCGTTTAGCTCCTTCGCCCCGAACCTCAATAAGGGGCCACGACGCTAAAATGTTTTGAGGACAGTCGTGGCTGAGGTAGGGTGGGCAGAACAGGGCGCTACTTACACCTAAGCGCCCTGACAAATCGCGAAGTCGCGCAACTCCACCGCTTCTTGGTCTTTCACGACCTATGGGGAAGATATTCCAATTTTAAATACCCTGGAGTAAGCCGACACGAAATTTTTGTTGTCTAGGTCTAGGGTTTATGGTCTGAGGTAAAACAAGAACCACCCCACACTGCCGTAGCTAGTCCCGGTCGCCAGCAAGCGTGTCGCTTTCGTTCTACTTCAGCCACCAGTTCAGACGTAGGAGGAATTGGCCCATTCTGTCCCGAACCTTACCCATCCTTCGACTATTTTGACTTTCTCAAGTCAAAATAGTAGGCCCAACAAGCAACCACAGCCATAGGAACAACAGAACCGGAGAGTGTATAAAATCAGTCTTTGATGGCCTTATAGGCAAGTGAGTGAAAATTAAGTCTCCATTCATTCTTGAATTTGTCGTATGTCGTAGAATAAACGTTGAAGATTTTTGAAAGTGTGGCTTCAAACGCGTTATCGGTCTAACTCGGGTCAATATACGTGCGTTTACGAATTTCAAAATTAAGATGAATTAAAATGGATTAAATATGAAATGAAACAAAAATTTACATAAATAAATATACATATACAACGTTTCTCGGAATGAAATGAGTTAAATAGAATTTGTCGTATGTCGTAGAATAAACGTTGAAGATTTTTGAAAGTGTGGCTTCAAACGCGTTATCGGTCTAACTCGGGTCAATATACGTGCGTTTACGAATTTCACAATTAAGATGAATTAAAATGGATTAAATATGAAATGAACCAAAAATTTACATAAATAAATATAAATATACAACGTTTCTCGGAATGAAATGAGTTAAATAGAAGTACTAGATGAAAATTTAACAAATAAACAAATAAATATAGGCAAAATAAAATAACAACCTAACTAAAATAATTAGAAAGAGTAAAACACATAAAAAAATGAATTTACCTACATTAAATAACAATGAATTAAAATAAACCTAAATATACATGCAAAATAAATAGTAAAACGAATAGTAAAACAAAATCAGATGAATTAAAAATACAAAAAAAAAGGATGAATACTAAAATGACTGACAGGACCGACGAGGACTGTAATAAATAAAATAAAGATAACGAAACCGAAATATAATTGTGATTTAAGATTTGAAAGCGGAACAATTACCTAAATGGGGTGAGTCTTTTTATTTTTATTTCTTTTGCCTATATATTTTCTTTTGTTGTTGCGTTTTTTAGTTTTCTTCGGATGGTTTTTTTTTATTTTTTGCTATTGGGAGATGATTAAAGGCTAGTAGAGCCATTTTTAAATGAACCCGAGCGTTTAGCTCCTTCGCCCCGAACCTCAATAAGGGGCCACGACGCTAAAATGTTTTGAGGACAGTCGTGGCTGAGGTAGGGTGGGCAGAACAGGGCGCTACTTACACCTAAGCGCCCTGACAAATCGCGAAGTCGCGCAACTCCACCGCTTCTTGGTCTTTCACGACCTATGGGGAAGATATTCCAATTTTAAATACCCTGGAGTAAGCCGACACGAAATTTTTGTTGTCTAGGTCTAGGGTTTATGGTCTGAGGTAAAACAAGAACCACCCCACACTGCCGTAGCTAGTCCCGGTCGCCAGCAAGCGTGTCGCTTTCGTTCTACTTCAGCCACCAGTTCAGACGTAGGAGGAATTGGCCCATTCTGTCCCGAACCTTACCCATCCTTCGACTATTTTGACTTTCTCAAGTCAAAATAGTTTTTCCAAGGCCTCACACACAACAGAACAACAATCCTTGAAAATGTTTGAAAATGCGTAAATTCGAGTTTTTTTCTTGAATAATTAACATGTCATTTTCAATAATATAATGCTAGAAAAAATCTTAAAGAAGGTCCTCCATAGATCAATTTTAAAAATTTTTAATTTTTGTCAATAATATATAAAGTGAAACTGAAGCAATTTTTCACGATTTTCACGGCAAGAATTAAATAAGAAGACCACATTTCATTGAAAAGTATAATAGATAGTATAATTAATTGGTATTTCTCATCGAGATATAAATAACGGAGATGGCAACACGCCGTTTCTGTATAAAGCACTTTGAAGCATTTTGAAGTTTCATCGAACGTTTTTGTATGGAGCGTTTCACGACCGGTGGCAGTGAAATGCAAAAAGTAGCGTAGTATATAAAGGTTGGTCTTTTTTTTCAATACCGGAGTTTAACATACATGTGAGTAAGATGCTGATAGTAGCATAGTGAATATCGCCGGTCCTTTGCGAGAAAACTTCCGGCTTCAAAGCAGTCGCCACTATACATATATATCTCCATGGTATTTCTAGAAGATAAATCAATGAAAAAATCATATATACTCATGGGGCCTTAATATAATTCGGATGATGTGCTAACACTATACCTGTTAAATTTTATTATGCAATAACAATTATTAAAATTTTTATAGAAAATAAACGATTTTTTTTAGCTCCAAATAGACTTAACTTATCTGTGGTCACAGGGAATAACTTGGTGAGTCCAAAAATATGGTAAAAAAATAGGATAAGTCATCTCCCAAGCCTTATACACTGTACGCACTGTGAAGAAGCTATTGGTATTATGTTATTTGATCACTTAGATGTCAAAAAATTTAGTTTTATAACAAAAAGCGGACTTACAGGAATAGTTCAATAGTAAAAATAGAAAGAAAGTGCTGCTCTGAATAGTTTCGTTTTAAGGCTTAAAAAAAAAATTAGCCGATGAGGTTGGGAACGCAAAATAGGCATGGAAATGATCGCAAATGAGCAGTTGGAAAACTGAAGTGATGATGACAAGATGAAAAGGAAAAATTAACATAAAGATAAAATAACAAATGGATATGAAGCAAGGAAGGAGGATATAAGAAGAAATAAGCCCAGATAGGAAGATAAAGGAAAAAAAGGCGGAGGATAACAATACAGACTTTTAATGTTTTAGGTGATCGGATAGAAGGTTGAAAGATTAAAAACGAATGCAAAAAAGACGCAATAATGTCGAAATGAAGTAAGAAGATTTTAATGAAAAAGGAGTCTTTAAAAATAATTTTTTAAGAATTTTTATAAAGGACAACATAGAAAGCTTGAAACAAATAATGAAAGGATAGAGAGCGTGGACTTAATAAGGAAAGGAAATGATGACATAGACGTTAAAATTATTTACATAAATTAATAGAAGAAACGCAAACTCTTAAGCATGTCGATTTAAAAACGAAAGTGACTTATTCTACTTTCAAAGTAAACGGCTCATTTGTACACAGTCGCATCGCATATAAGGATATTTCTTCTTCATTTGCAATTTTCAACGATTACCGTGTTTGCATGGAGAATCCAAAGATCGAAAGATCGAAACATGAAATGGCATTAAAATGTACGACATAACCGGTTTCGATGCGATCTCGTTTCGATCCGATCTGCTTTAACATGCGATTTTATAGGTTTGAATCCGGATTGAATCCTCCATCTAAACGCGGTAAATACGAATTATATCTGGTTTCTCCGTCCGACGTGATATGACATCTGTCAACACTCGACTTTTAATCACTAGAACTTTGTAAAAAGAATGAAGAAAAATAAAAAACTCTTGATTAAAAGCTTTTTTTAACGTTTTTCATAACGTTTTTGCAACGTTAAGATATGATTATCGTATCAATACGTGCAAAACCGCTCTTTTAGGATTCTATCAATATTTATACTTTCCATGTCTAAAATTGTTTGTACTGTCAGAATTTGCAAACAAATAATTTTCTCGTGAGCGTCTTGTGGGGCCCTTTCGATGTGGGGGCCCCGGGCCTTCGCATATAGAACGTCGGGCCGTGATTTAGCGGCATTATTTTCTAGTTTAAGTGTTTAAATAGTGGTTTTTCGGTCAGTAAACGTGATGTGAAAGCGAATGAAGTGTATAGTTAAGAGCTTCAGAACAATTTTCGTAATATTTTAGCTCATTTAATCGGTTTTTCTCGGTTTATGATTCGTTTATAAAAATAAATGCATCGTACGACAAATAATATTTTTACAACGGACGGACAATTTTCTTATTACACTAGGCCTAGGTACGTTTCGGGAAAGTTGGCCGTAAAGCGAAATCACCGTACAACGAATCAATTATTTTAAGTGACAAATTAATCGAATTTTTGGGTCATAAAACGAAAAAGTGCCATAATTTAAAGAGGCCGTTGTAGCGAACTGCCGAATAAAGAGCGGCCATATGTATGAGTGTATTATCAATTAAAACTATTGAGATTTTCCTTTATGATATTCTTGAAAACAATTATAGCTTATTTTCCAATAATTATAGATTTTATAATAAGCCGAGAATTCAACACAAGATTAACATGACAAATAACAGAAGAAAACTGACACATTATGCCGGCAATTCTTCTTCGATCGGTTGACTGCTTTGTGTAACGTCACCGTTTCATGTGTCTGGCTTGTACATATAGCACGACGGCTCCGATCAAAACCACCTTGAGCTATTCTTTTCCTCTATCAGAAGAGGGCTAGGGTCTAACAATAATCCGACAGTGCGACAATTCACAGCGCGTTATAAAAAACTTAATTCGATGTCAAATCACAGATTCTGGTATTTTACTACATGTTGTGAGGACGCAAATTTGGGGACAAATTTCCGCACACAAAACTTGACATAGAACATGGAAAGAAGCTGACAACTAAGACAATACGAAGTAAAACATAGAACATTGGACACGAATTACAACAACATGAAAGAAGAAACATACAGAAACATATGGAATAAAACACAAAACAGAGAACACAGAACAAAGAAGCTGAAATACGGCACAAGAATTCGAAATATCCTGGAAGATGGTCGACGAGACCACAACAACGCCCCAGGTGACGCGTGTGGCAGAGTAACCCGCCGACATATATACGAGATCTCGGTTTGTACTATATACGAGGGAGAACATACACCGTCAACGAATTATAACAGAGCCAAAAATCACATGGAGACGAAAATAATTCATGCCTGTGAAATGTTTGCCGCTGTATATTAGGCAAAACGAAACAGTGAATCGGGGACGAGGAGGAGGGAGCCAGTCGGCGGTTCCATACTGGGACGAAGATAGTGGGGTTGTACTTCCTTTCTTCTAACAGTCTTGGAAAACCGAACTCGTTCAATTCTACTTGCAACGTTGGTCTAGTGGGGTTGTACCTCCACCAAATAAGCAAGTCTGATGCGGACGAAGTACTGTGCGGCGGACGAGAACGGTTCGTGTTATTGGTCTTGTGGGGTTGTACTTCCACCAATAATCACGAAACCGAGCCAAGACGAGCAACGGAGACGAAGTATCGCAGGCAACGCAGCATAGACGAAGTAACATCAAGACGCCCAGCGAAGAAGCAGAAGCCCCGACGACGAAGACGAAACCATGCAGTCAGCGTAGTACAGCAGAACCGCAGCAGGATGCCACGCCGCATTCAAGCAACACAGACGAAGCCGTAGCAGGACTTCGACGATGCATACGACGGAACAACGCAGACAACACGACAGCAATGGAGCAGAGAATATACAGAGCCGAGGACGAGCGACGCCTAGCCAAACAGCAACGAGCACAGGCACGCCGAAAGCATCCAGAAGATGTGCACCAGGACAGGACCAAGGAGGCAGAAACGATTGCGCCATAGATCGAGCTACAACCAGCGACGATAAGCACAACGACGACGCCAGGGACCTGACAACCAACCGCTGAGCTGCGAGGATCACCGCAATGCCATACACGCAGGGAGAAGAGTACCAGGCTACACACAGAGACGAACACAGGAGACGCCAGGCGACACAACGGGACGTGGACAAGGGATGCCGAGGCAATTCAGCGAGGCAGAGGTACCAGGTTACACACAGAGTCGAACACAGGAGACGCCAGGCGACACAACGGGACGTGGACAAGGGATGTCGAGGCAATTCAACGAAGCAGAGGCAGGGAAGGGCGGAGCGGAAGATATCGAAGCAAGCATGCACATCGAAATATGTAAGTCGGACGAAAACACAGACAAACTAGGACATAGCAGTGATATGGAACGGCGGCCAGGACCCTAAACCAAGGAAGCTACCGGAACCGAGCTGGAACCTTAACCGGATGAAACAAGGAACACAACTAGAAGCACCTAGAAGCCTCATAGTGAACCTCATGAGCACAGAGTAACAAAATAACTAAGACTAGCCTCTAAGCAGTAACATAGAAATAATAATAATTTAAATAATAGTATAACATATAATCTAAATGAACTGAACTGAATCGAACTAGAATCAAGGCAAACAATAGAATAATATAGCATCTAACTAAAGTGAAATCGAATTTGGATAGTGCAATAACGGGAATAACAAGAATTACAGTAACAATTATGATTAAACCTAATAATAAGTTAAGTGAATATTTTACATTATACAAATAAAGTTGTTATGTGTTTTTTTTGTATCCAAACAGGAGTCTATAGTTCAGTTTCCTTTTTTCAGAATCGAACGTGAGACGAACGGAGGGAATGGCAAGAGATATACCGAGGAGGCGATGACTGTGAGCAGCCAAAGTCGCACACGAACGTAGGCGTAGATAGATCCTGCAGATCTTTGCTCGTTTCTTACATAGCGCCTGGAATATGAAGTTATTTTGTTAATAATAGTCACATATATTCATTCTTTACCTGACTCCGAAGGGTCTCAGCTCCGGTAGATTTTGGAAAGGAGACCCTCTACTTCCTCGAGCCTATTAGGGCTGTCGCGTTAGTGGCCGGAGCCTGGGGGGGTGAAGGAAATATGTTCAGGGTCTAGCTTGCGCGTTCGTTTGGGTGATTTCAGGCCTATCTATCCGACTCCGCTGTTCCTCTTCAACTTCAAGCGTGAATAAGACGAGTAGCACCAAGGACAGGACGGCGAACTCCTGCATTCTTAACCGAAGGACCAACTTATTGCCTCATTTACTGTCAAGCGCCGTAGGTGAATTCCGGTGGCTGTGGAGGGACAGTAATCGTCGTAAGTACGGGAAGGAGTTATTTCGTGGCGCACTGGCAGGAGATGGAGTTAGCAGTAACGAATTTGAATTTGCCGCCCTAGGAAAATCCCACGGTGGGTTGTTCCTTCGAAGATCGGCCGATGATGGCCGGTCAAGTTCGAAAATACCGATAGGATATTTCCCGCGCGTTTTCTTTGCCTGTAATTGCGGCACAAACTGTGGCAGTTAGATGTTTATAATACTTGAAAAACGCCCGCGACGGCCTTAATTAACCTAAGAAACCCGCTTTGATGGACTGTCATCGACAGAAAACTTGACAGTTCACGTTTTCATGCCAAGAATAGAAACGCGCGGAAACGAAACACGAAGCTTGCCGAGCGTGTGGTTGGAGACTATATAAGAACCGAACGCCGGCCCGAAGGGGGAGTTGGTTCGGAAATTTTGTGGAGGTACGACGGTTGGTGGAGTGGAACATTGTAGGAGTGTGGTCGAAGAAAAGTAAAACCTGTAAGTCGGTTAAGTGCGTTCCGGTAAACCGATTGGAGAAAAACCGCAAAGGCGATTGAACGAGGTGCGTTTCAGCGAACCGGTGGAAGAAAACGAAAAGCCGCTACCGGAAGCTGTTAAAGTGGAGGAGAAGCGCTGTGGGCTGCAGAATACGGCGGAGTCGACCGCGCGAATCAGAAGAGGAAAATAAAAGCTAAGTAACCTGGTTATTGTCCTTCTCACTTCTAGGTGGGCCCTACATTCGCTTCCCCGTCGTAGAGGGTTTCTCGGTGGTGACCCTTCGGACTAGGGTCATTCCAGTGCAGGGGCGAGTGTTAAACCCTGTATTAGTAGCTAAATTAATTTTCGGCCAGTTCGTGTGCGTTTTCAAGGTCCTCGACGAATTTTGTTGAATATACATGTGTAATTTATAATGTGTACCGGGTGTTTTTTTCTTTCTTTCTGATGTGTAAGGTTTCCCAATTGTCCTTGTGGTAAAACGATTGGGTGGCGCTCAAAAATAAGTAAAATAAAAATATCTTCTACGATCTAACTGTGGTAGAAGTAGTCTGCGAAATCCTCCCGTCTTCGACTGAGCAAGCGCAGGCGTGCATTGGAAAAGTGAAGAAGGGCAAGAAGTGTATATCGAGTGGGTAGCGTAGTGGCTAGCATATCGGTCTTACAACCTGAGCGGCGCGAGGTCGTTCCACAGAGAGCGCTCTTTATTTTTCCTCTTCCTTCTTCATTTCCCAATCTTAGGTGTAACAATTGGCGCCCAACGTGCGTTTCAGACTACTTCGAAACTTTGGAGAAGTTAGCTCAGGTGAAAAGTAATTTAAAAGTGAACAGTGGAATTGGATAAATAAGTTCGAGTGTCCGATTGAGTGCGTTGCATTATAAGTGTTGCGGGGTGTGTATTTATTTAGTTCCGTTGCATGTTCGAAAAGGGTGATACTTCGTCGGTACAAAGCTTTGGGGGAAAAAAAATATATATGGTTTAATCAAACGGTTCAGTGGTCGAGGCGGTCTTTCTCGACAGTTTGAAACGCGAGCGTTAGCTGTGTATTCGGTGGAGAAACGGCGCAAAATTCCGTTTGGGTCAGTGAACGAATCAAAAAAAAAAAAAGAGAAAAAAAACGGTCTTCCTCGACAGTCGGGAAAAGTATTTGGTAGCGGTTTCATCGGGTTGGACAGTGGGTAACCGGTTCAAAATACCGGTTGGGATCGGAACGACGGAAAAGCGGTTTTAAAAGACAGTGGATTCAAGCGGTAATTAGCCTACTGGATCGATTGCGGACTTCATCCCGTTGAGTTCGGAGATCGAAGCTGGTAAAGTAACGTTGTGAATTTACCTGGTGGTAATTTTTTTTTTTTTTTTTTTTTTAGTGACCGCTGTATTATACAGATCTTGCGAAAGCTATTAGAGTGCAATACATTACATTCGCTGTGGATTATGCGCTTTCCGAGGCGCAATACCGTCTAATTGGCTAACAGAGGCTTTTATTGTTTCCTGAGAAGCGATTAAGGAGTCCGTCTGAATCGACATTAAAACTATCTTCGTCGATATTTGATCGGAGGAATTAGCAGCATAGTGGATTTATTACCAACTTAATCATCACCGTCGGCTTGGAGTTGAAGCTTAAAAATTTGTTTTGTTCCATGTCGATTACATGATGTCTTTGGAAGTTTGGTTTTCTTGGAGTACTGCGTTTTTATTCAAACTATTTGCGGTTGAAGAGCGCGGCAATAAATTATAAGGGATAGCATTTTTCGAGTTTTAATTTGGTGATACTTGTGTGGGTTCTTTCGATTTTTTGTTTTTTGTTTGTTTTTGTTCTTATATAGCCATGGACATAAATAGATTGGCGGGGGATGAACTCAAGTACGAGCTGGCGATACTTGGGTTGAAAGGTCAGAACGTGGATGATATGAGGAAAAGTTTACGGGCTACATTGAAACGGGGATCTAGCTTCTTAAAACCGGAGTACCCTTTCCCTTTTATCGAGGATAAGATTGCAGTAGATAGCAAGCTAGAGGAAATTTCGAGGCTTATAGTGAAGTTTGCTGGGGTCGAAGGCTGCGGGGAATACAAGAAGACTGATGCCAAGGCAAGGTGGGCGCTGAGAAGGCTAAGCCATATAAATTTGGATGGGACGGAAGAACAAGAATATGTCGCAGAGACACGCCAGAAAATAGCGGATTTATTCGTTCTACTGGATGCTAGGCTGGTGTCAGTGGACAGCAGCGAGGAGGATGATGAGAGTCTCAGTCTCAGTCTGGGTTTCGGGGTAGAAGTGAGGGATCAGGAAGCAGGGAAAGGGGTCGTTCGGGCGGGAACCTCGCATCCAAGGTCGAGGTTAGCTCCGAAACGTGGTTCGTCTACGCAAGTCGGGAAAAGTTCAGCGAATATGGAGCCGCATTCGTTCACTTCTGGAATCACAGCAGTGCCGGTTTATAAATGGGGTGTAAAATTTTCGGGTTCAGCCGGAGAATCATTGAGTGGGTTTCTCGAAAGAGTCGAGGAGTTAAGGGAAGCGCGAGGTTGTTCACTGCAACGGCTTTTCGAGTCGTCAGTAGACTTATTCGAAGGTAAAGCGTTGATCTGGCTTAGGGTAAATAAACCTTTTGCGAGGAATTGGGGAGAACTAGTGGTGAGGCTCAGGGATGAATTCTTACCGCCAGGGTACAACGATCGGCTGCTGGAGGAGATAAGACATCGCACTCAAGGTAGCAACGAGAGCATTGGAATGTTTGTAAGTGTAATGTTGAGGCTATTTGGTAGGTTAACCGGACCTTGCAATGAGGCGTTAAAATTGTCCTTCATCCGCAAGAATATAGCTCCTTTTTACTCAAACCACTTGGCGTTGGTTGAGATCACGTCTATCGAGCAGCTTCTCGTGGTCGGGAAAAAATTAGAGGCTGCGCGTTTTAATGTGGAAAGCTATATACCACCTCCATCACGTAAACAGACAAATTTATTGGAGCCGGATTTGGCCTATGTCTCGGTTTCAGAACTATCAATGCCATTACCACTCGAGACTCATCCTGCAGTACAGACAGTGGCCCATTCGAATCTTTCGGCAAGTGCGAATCCTTGTAGAACCAATAACTCGGACAGTGGTGGTCAGTTGGTGAAAAGGAAATTACGTTGTTTCAACTGCAACGAGGAAGGGCACATCTCTAGGGGTTGCCAGCAACCGAGGCGGTGCTTTGGTTGTGGACGGGAGGGCGTGCTGCGGAAATATTGCACTACATGCTCGGGAAACGAACCGCGAACTCCTGGCACGGCAGGTCAGTGAATTCGAAGGCCAGCACACCTGCCGTCAGAGGGGGAAAGGGTGGGGGTTCCATTAAGGGAAATGTAGATATGGGCAAAGTGGTAAGTTTAGATTATGTACTGGATAAGTGGGAAGGGGATAATCGGCCCTATTTGGTAGTTAGTGTTTATGGGGTGAACCTGTGTGGCCTGCTGGATTCAGGTGCCTCACGTACAGTTGTTGGAGGAAAAGGGTGGGACATTTTAAGAGATCTGGGGTTTGTGGTGGATAAGTCGTCGGTCGCAGCGGTATCGTTGGCGGAGAGTTCTAACGTCGCGGTGTCGGGTACGGTAACGATTCCATTCGGCGTGAAGGGCAGAATTGGGCTAATTGAGTCGTTGGTTATTCCAAATTTACCGCAGACACTTATACTGGGAGCCGATTTTTGGGCAAAATTTGGAATTGTACCGGACCTTAGTAGTAATGCCTGGGAGTTCTCAAGGCCCGAGCTAGCATCCATCGGGGACTCCGCATACACGTCCAGTTTGACCCCGTCACAGTCACGAAGTTTGGAGGAACTGACATCAAAATTTTTTCTAGCTGACAAACCTAGTCTGGGCTGTACACATCTAGTGAAACACAAGATCCGTACCGATGCTGAGCCTATACGCCAAAAATACTATCCGGCGAATCCTTTTGTTCAACGGCAGATCGATGCTGAATTGGACGATATGTTAAAAGAAGACTTGGTAGAGCCGTCCAAAAGCCCGTGGGCATCTCCGATCGTGCTGATTCAAAAAAAAAACGGTAAATATCGGTTCTGCGTAGACTACAGGAGGCTAAATCAAGTCACTGACCGAGACGCTTACCCCTATCGTTGGTCTCCGCGACATTAGTTAAGCTAAGAAATGCCCATTTCCTTTCTTCGCTTGATATTAAATCCGCGTACTGGCAAATACCGATGGAGCAGGAGTCAAAAGCCTTGACCGCGTTTATTGTACCCAATAGGGGATTATTTCAATTTAAGCGTATGCCGTTCGGGTTACACAATGCTCCTGCGACGTGGCAGCGCCTGATCGACCAAGTACTCGGGGCCGACCTGGAACCGCACGTGTTTGTCTATCTTGACGACATAATAATCGTCACAGACTCGTTTCAAAAACACATCGAGGTGTTGCACGAAGTGTTCAGGCGTCTGACGAGTGCGGGACTCCAGGTGAGTAAGGATAAATGTCAGTTCGGTCGGTCTCAGTTGAAGTATCTGGGCTACGTAGTGGACGCTCATGGCTTGCATGTAGACCCAGACAAAGTGGAGAGCATTGTGCGCATTCCAACTCCAACCCGGGTGAAGCAGGTACGTAGTTTCATAGGCACGGTGTCTTGGTACCGTCGATTCATCCCGGACTTCGCAACGCTCGCAAAACCGTTGACCGAATTATTAAAGAAAAATAAAAAATTCATTTGGACAGAAGAATGTGAGAATGCGTTTAAGGAAGCTAAGGAATGTCTTATTACAGCCCCTATTTTAGCCTGCCCGGATTTCGACATTCCTTTTGTGGTGCAAACGGATGCTTCGGATTATGGAATCGGAGCAGTGCTATCCCAGGAGCGCGAGGGGGGTGAGAAGGTGGTAGCGTATTTAAGTCGCTCCCTAACGAAGCCAGAACGGAATTACTCGACCACCGAAAAGGAGTGCTTAGCAGTGGTAGGGGCAGTGGAGAAATTGCGACCCTACCTGGAAGGTATGCAATTCAAGGTAATCACTGATCACCATTCTTTGGTGTGGCTCGCAAATCTGAAGGATCCGTCTGGTAAGCTAGCTAGGTGGGCTGTCCGAATGCAGCAGTACGACATGGAGATTGTGCATCGGAAGGGTAAGGAACACGTAGTACCCGACATGCTTTCGCGCTCGGTGCCTGCACTAGCATCGATATCTCCGGCGGTGCCAGACCCCTGGTGCAGCAAAATGATGTTGCGAGTCTCCGAAAATCCGCTGTCATTTCCGGACTGGCGAATTGAAGATGGGAAACTGTATAATCATGTGAAGCTTCGGTATTCCGGATTGGAGGAGAATGACATCAAGTGGAAGTGGGTGGTTCCGAAGAGTTCGCGTAAGGAAGTGCTACATCAATACCACGATAATCCCCTGGCAGGTCATATGGGAGTCCATAAAACTTACGCACGGCTAACAGATAAGGTATACTGGCCAAAGATGAAGGCGGACACGGCCAATTATGTGCGCGGTTGTCAGGTATGTCAGAAAGTTAAACCAGAGCAGAAAAGGGCGGCAGGGTTGATGATTCCAAGGAGCGGTACGACACGTCCGTGGGAGATGATTTGTGTGGACCTAATTGGGCCTCTACCGCGCTCCAAGAAGGGGTTCAACTACATATTGACAGTGGTGGACTACTTCACCAAATTTCCGATGGTGTTTCCACTCCGAACGGCTACGACTCCCGGTATCTGCCGAGAACTCGAACAAAACGTGTTGATGCTATTCGGAGTTCCCAAATTCGTAGTGTGCGATAATGGACCCCAATTCCAAAGTAAAGCTTTCAAGGATCTATTTGAGTCCCATGGCACGACAATCTCGTACACGGCGCACTATCACCCTCAAGCAAATCCGGCCGAGCGAATGAACCGAATAATTAAATCCACTTTGAGAGCCTACGTTTCAGAAAACCATCAGACATTGGACGCCCAGCTCGCCAAGGTGGCTTGCGCAATTCGCACTGCTCAGCATGAATTGGGGGGGGGGGGGGGGGGGTATCGCCCTATATGCTCAATTTTGGGAGGGAAATGGTAACTGACGGTGGTAGTAACACGTTTTCCAATGGGGGATCCGCTGAAATCGCGTCATCGGACATTAACTCGCACCTCGACAGATTAAAAGTGCTGACCAAGTTGCGGGAAGATATTCAGCGTAAATTAAAAGACGCTTCGCTGAAGGCTAAGGAGGGTTACGACAAACAGCATCGTGATGTGAAGTTCTTGCCGAATGAATTGGTGTGGAGAAGGAATTTCGCTTTGTCCAACGCGGCGAATTTTTATGCTGCTAAACTAGGCCCAAAATTTGTGGGACCGTTCAAGATAGCAAAGTGCACCTCCTCGTGTACATACACACTAGTGGATGAAAAGGGGGCGGAAAAGGGTTCTTGGCACGTGAAGGACCTGAAACCTTACCACGGTGAAAGGAATCCCTAAGCAAAAGCAAACCAGCGGCGCTATTCTAGAGCAGTGACAGGTGTACAGGAGGTGAGTACACCGAGGAGTGGGTATAACTTCGGTGTTAGCAGAAGCTCCGACATGGTTCACGACAGATACTGGCTTCATCACGATTGTGGTGTTCGATCGGCGAGAGTGGTTGCGTATTATTGTTTATGGTGGTGGGTAATATAGAGATCAATTCGAGTTAATTAAATTATGGTGATGGGTTTGTTCAGTTGGATAATTTCGTAAGAAATTCTCCAGGAGGTGACGGTGGAATTGTTATGTGTTTTTTTTGTATCCAAACAGGAGTCTATAGTTCAGTTTCCTTTTTTCAGAATCGAACGTGAGACGAACGGAGGGAATGGCAAGAGATATACCGAGGAGGCGATGACTGTGAGCAGCCGAAGTCGCACACGAACGTAGGCGTAGATAGATCCTGCAGATCTTTGCTCGTTTCTTACATAGCGCCTGGAATATGAAGTTATTTTGTTAATAATAGTCACATATATTCATTCTTTACCTGACTCCGAAGGGTCTCAGCTCCGGTAGATTTTGGAAAGGAGACCCTCTACTTCCTCGAGCCTATTAGGGCTGTCGCGTTAGTGGCCGGAGCCTGGGGGGGTGAAGGAAATATGTTCAGGGTCTAGCTTGCGCGTTCGTTTGGGTGATTCCAGGCCTATCTATCCGACTCCGCTGTTCCTCTTCAACTTCAAGCGTGAATAAGACGAGTAGCACCAAGGACAGGACGGCGAACTCCTGCATTCTCAACCGAAGGACCAACTTATTGCCTCATTTACTGTCAAGCGCCGTAGGTGAATTCCGGTGGCTGTGGAGGGACAGTAATCGTCGTAAGTACGGGAAGGAGTTATTTCGTGGCGCACTGGCAGGAGATGGAGTTAGCAGTAACGAATTTGAATTTGCCGCACTAGGAAAATCCCACGGTGGGTTGTTCCTTCGAAGATCGGCCGATGATGGCCGGTCAAGTTCGAAAATACCGATAGGATATTTCCCGCGCGTTTTCTTTGCCTGTAATTGCGGCACAAACTGTGGCAGTTAGATGTTTATAATACTTGAAAAACGCCCGCGACGGCCTTAATTAACCTAAGAAACCCGCTTTGATGGACTGTCATCGACAGAAAACTTGACAGTTCACGTTTTCATGCCAAGAATAGAAACGCGCGGAAACGAAACACGAAGCTTGCCGAGCGTGTGGTTGGAGACTATATAAGAACCGAACGCCGGCCCGAAGGGGGAGTTGGTTCGGAAATTTTGTGGAGGTACGACGGTTGGTGGAGTGGAACATTGTAGGAGTGTGGTCGAAGAAAAGTAAAACCTGTAAGTCGGTTAAGTGCGTTCCGGTAAACCGATTGGAGAAAAACCGCAAAGGCGATTGAACGAGGTGCGTTTCAGCGAACCGGTGGAAGAAAACGAAAAGCCGCTACCGGAAGCTGTTAAAGTGGAGGAGAAGCGCTGTGGGCTGCAGAATACGGCGGAGTCGACCGCGCGAATCAGAAGAGGAAAATAAAAGCTAAGTAACCTGGTTATTGTCCTTCTCACTTCTAGGTGGGCCCTACATTCGCTTCCCCGTCGTAGAGGGTTTCTCGGTGGTGACCCTTCGGACTAGGGTCATTCCAGTGCAGGGGCGAGTGTTAAACCCTGTATTAGTAGCTAAATTAATTTTCGGCCAGTTCGTGTGCGTTTTCAAGGTCCTCGACGAATTTTGTTGAATATACATGTGTAATTTATAATGTGTACCGGGTGTTTTTTTCTTTCTTTCTGATGTGTAAGGTTTCCCAATTGTCCTTGTGGTAAAACGATTGGGTGGCGCTCAAAAATAAGTAAAATAAAAATATCTTCTACGATCTAACTGTGGTAGAAGTAGTCTGCGAAATCCTCCCGTCTTCGACTGAGCAAGCGCAGGCGTGCATTGGAAAAGTGAAGAAGGGCAAGAAGTGTATATCGAGTGGGTAGCGTAGTGGCTAGCATATCGGTCTTACAACCTGAGCGGCGCGAGGTCGTTCCACAGAGAGCGCTCTTTATTTTTCCTCTTCCTTCTTCATTTCCCAATCTTAGGTGTAACAAAGTGAAGTCAAACTAAAAAGAAATGTTTTGTAACGAATTTGGCACCCGCTGAGTTTACCCCGGAAAACAAGTCGTTACAATGTCATACCAATTCTGAATACCAATCTCGTGTTATGCTATGTTTCCACTGCCCCGTAATCTCGCGATTAAGAGCACTGGATTAAAAACTGTTTCCATTGCATTCCTCGATTAAATTTGACAGTTGAAACGAAACATCTGTTGTGTACTGTCAATATTTTTATTAGTCGACGTCAGTTCGAAATGGAGTCTATGTGCAAAAGTGTTTCCGCTCAACAATTAAATACTGTAAATGACAAAAGTTAAGTAAAAAACATAACGCAGTCACGATCGGCTGCAAGCCAATCGTATGATACTCTAGATGAAATACTGAACTCCGATTTATATTTTAGTTGGAAATATATCAAAAGAATGAGGAGAGCACAAGCAATTATTACATGACCTTTTACTTACAGGTAGAAACTTTTGTATAGTGGTCGATTTTACTGTATTATTAATAATACAGTATTGTTATCGATTTTTAAAAAAAAAAAATTTGCTGCCCTCAAAATTTTTTTGTCCACGTTTCATGACTAGTAGACGCGAAAAAAGCAATAAAAATTTTCACTCCGTCTGTACGCCGTACCCCGTACGCCGTACGCTGTACGCCATACGCCGTACGCCGTACCCCGTACGCCGTACGTCGACCACCCCAAAATCTTTGAAGGCTCGTAGCTCTCAAACCAGTGGAGCTATTAAATTAAAATTTTTTCTAAGAATAGACTTGGTGGACCCCTTGAATTGACATTATTTTCAGGGGAGGAGGTGTAAGGGGGAAGGCGGGGTAAGCGTTTTAGACGAAAAATTTAGGTTTCTAGATCTCAGGAACCGCTTGTGTTAGGAGGCTGAAACTTAGAATTTCTATAGAGCTTTGATAATGGACCCATTTGCAAAAAAAAAACAGATATGGGTGAAGGGGTGTGGGAGTGGAGGGGGAAGCAATGCGTCCGAAACGCAAAAAAGTCGAGATCGACACATTCTAAAATCCATATCTCCTAAACCGTTAATAGCAAGCAATTAAAACTTAACAAATATCTGTAGTTATACTAGGAGAGTAGATTGAAATAAAATTTTTGGGTGGGGGTAGTGACGTGCGGGGGTGGGGGTTGAAATACTTAACATTACAATATCTCCCAAACCAGTGGCACCAGAAAAACAAAATTCGGTTTGGATACAAAGCTTGATAAATAAAGATTGCTCAAAGTAAAATCTTTGAAGGGGGCGGGGAGTACGTAAGTGGAGGGGAAAAGAATTTTTCAAAAATAACACGTTTCATATCTCAATAACAGTGTAAGATGGTTGCTTCAAATTTTTACCAGAAGTAGGCCTAATAGAACCCTAGTAGGGAAAAAAAGTTTAGGGGTGTGGGTGTAGAGGGTGAGGGTGGGGAAGGGTGAGAAAGAAAAAGTTTCGATGCTTATATCTTAAGAATCTTTAATGGTAGGAAGCTGAAATTTGGTATTTAGATAGAGCTATAGTAGTGGCATGGTGGAAAAAGAGAATTTTTTTTAGGGGTAGTATGGTACGGTGGTGGGTGGTGTTTTTCCTAACTTTAGAACGGCTTATGCTGTCAAGTTGAAACTCGGTACGTATATGTAAATTAACTAGAAAAGTAATTCTGATAAAAAAAAAATTGAATATTCATTGGCGTTCAGAAGGGGGGGGGGGGCAAAAAAAAATATCGGTTAATATAAAATGCATATATTTTCACGATTTTCGTCATATCTACTAGGTCTTTCGAAATATTGAGTTCATTTTTTTTCTACCGATTCTTCATGTGAATACCTAGAAAGTGTTTTCAAGATTTTTTTAAATTCGACCCCTAAGAGGGTGTAAACTGGTTGTATACTTTTTCATGAATTCCACCATGTTTCTCAGGTCTGATCAGATATCGAATATCTTTTCACTTCCTCAGGCTTGTTTAATAATCACCTATTTTAAAGCTTTGTTTTTTTCAACCTCTAGACCGCATCCCGGAATATGACCCAATTATTTAATTCATATGTTACACCCTTTTCTAACCGCTTCCCGAACTTTTTGTTAGGTTTTCAGTCACATAGTAACATACACCGCATCCCCGAATTGAACGCGTTCTGAACTTCTGCCGGAAAAATAATACAGTTGCGCCCAGACTGTTGGCAGATTTTTTGATTTATAGTGAGTTCCATAAAGTAAGTTAGGACATTTTACAGAATTTTTGTATGGCAACTACATGAAGGACTCATGGGATATTTTTCATATTGATAGTTACAGCTGCGACTATTATAAAATTAATGTTTGTAAAATTTCAAAGTCGTAAATGAAAGCTTTCTAAACTTATCGTTCAATATTGGTGAATATGTTTATTAAGGACTTTTGTATGACAGCTACCCGAAGGAGTCAACCGATGGCGCTAATAATTGAACTCCGTCTTGATTTTGGTATAAAACTAATTCCTGTAAAATTTTAAATTCCTGCTCTAACTCGTTCTGGAGTTATAGTGAATTCAGTAAAAAGCATACATTTTTGAAGGACTTTTCTAGGCTGCTACACGAAGGACTCATTCGATTTGCATCATATTCAGAACATTCAATTCAAACATTTTAAACCATCCGTATGCAAAATTTCAAGTTCCTAACTTGAAGCATTCGAGCAATAACTGGGAAAACGTGTTTCAAGGACTCTTGTATGGGAGGTACCCGAAGGAGTGGAAGGATATCGCCCATTAACGAACTTAGCCTTACTTTTTCCATTTTACAAGTTGTGACAAAATTTCAACTTCCTAGGTCAACGCGTTCTTGAGTTATCGTGCTAACGGACGGACGGACAGCAAACGGATTTGGGGGTTTTGGCCAAAAATAAACACAAAATAATATATAACTTTTTTTCGTCCGAGGCTCGGTTCTATGCATTACAAACTTTTCGGGCTGGATTAAACTTATAATACTCTATATGTTCATCTAGAGTATAAACATACTTACGCTTAACAATTTTCTTTTCTTATAACTGTCAATTCACATTTGACATCTACAAGTATGGCATTTGTCAACATATGGTTTGCTGAATTTCTCTGCCTTTGGCTGAATTGCAATTTACTGGGTTGACACTAAAAAATTACGAGATTAGAAACTAGACTATTTTTTAATCTCGCGGTTTGGTAATCTCAATCTCGTATGGGTAATCTACTAGATTAGCGTGTAGATTTGCTTAATCGCGTGATTACCGGCAGTGGAAACATGGCATTAGATCCAATGGAGGTAATTAATATTTCAGCCAATAGGAATGCAATGGCAATAAACTCTACTCTTGAAGTAACTGACCAGATACAATCATCAGATGAGACCATTTTCTTCAAGCATAACCATATTTTCGATCTTCCGATTTCGTCTACATATGTCGCACACATCGTTGAATATATATATTGCCGGTTTTGTAGTTCATAAGTTACAGCCCAGCTGGTCGCGTCTGCAAGAATCTCGCAAATTTCTCGAAGACATTTCGACTTGTCTGCGAGATTCTTTGAGACGGCTTATGGACAAAATTCACGGTATCGAGACAAATGCTCCCCGACATCTCGAAGACATGTCTGCAAATGTCTCGATAGCAAATTGGTGTTTAGCGTAGCACCATCTGTTTGATGATAGCGTGTTGTGATAAAAGCACTAACTCCCTCAAGTTGATGAAGAGTTACTTTACTGCAATATAATAAATATAAAAAAACTAATAACGTAGTGACACATTCCATGATATGCAATTACTTCAAATCACACTTGTGTCGTTTTATTGTAGCCGCGCTCGAACTGTTACTTTTCGCGTATTTAATTTCCATCGTGTAAGTCGCGGATGACATTTGCACCGCTTGGAGTGATGCGGTTGTTTTTTGCATTACAAATAGATCGTGGTGAGAGCACATGTTTTATTGCTATTTCTTTCTATCTAGTGATGAAGAAAGCTAAGCAATATGATTCCTAGGCTAAAACCATCGAGATTATGTCTCGTAAGAGACAAGCGACCAACTGGGAAAGGATACTTAAGTGCCAAGAATGTTTGTCCGCTTTATATGGTGATCATAATGTTCACTCATTGATGGCATATAATGCAAAGAAGTTTCTTACATCGTCTTCTAAGAGCGGAAATTAGAACACAGTGACAAATTGAAGATACTCCAATAGTTTTTTTTAAGTAAACAACTTTTTCAAAAAATAAGTACAAAAACATTAAGAAATTTATTGCATAAGAGTTTATTCTAAAATCAAACTAGTCATATGAAAGATTATAGTCACTACTGTTTTTTAATACAGTTAATAATTCAAATATACTTAAATACACGATTTTTCTTTATATCAAAATCTGTTTCAGAAAAGAGATCAATTCGAACTAAACTTACAAAGCTAATACATTACAAGGGAAGTAAAACTTTTGTATGTTAAATGTTTGAAATGTATTAATACCATAGTACAGTTTTTTTTCCTATAGAACCCATTATGTTCAGTATACTCGTCGTACTTAAGATAAAAACCCGTTTTTACTCGAATCTTTTGTTAAATCAAAAGCTTTCTTTGAAACTTGGAGGGTGGCGCACGTACGTTTATTTTAATCTATATTAAATCAAGAAAAAAGCTCAAAAAGTTTGACTCGAAAACATGCGAGTTCTGTTTCGCTTGCCTGAAGTCTGCCAAACTGTCCCTTCAAGCATGTTTCAGCTTCTACTCGTCCGACATGGCCCACAAAACTCTTTTTTTGCGAGTTTTATCCGTTTGCAGAAATTTCTATTTTATTAATTATTCAATTTCCCGGGGAAAAAACATGAGCTCTTCGATGCATCGCATTGCGTCAAGCTTTTAATAATATCGTCGTTAAATTAGTGAGATAATAGAGCATAGAGAACATAGAGCTAGTCAAAACGACCAGTCACCGGTTGTATATAAAGCGACTTGAAGCAAAAAACACAATGAGAATTGATACAAAACATTGTCGATATATCAAATTGTTGTTAGTTTAGCGTGTGAGTGAGTGAGACAAAACAGGTGCGTGTGTCAATTTGTTGTTGTTTTGCGTGCAAGTGATTGCGACGCGTCAATCTCCAACTCAACCGCTGCTTGTCATCTCTAGTATATACATATATGGTATGTCTCTATGGCGCAGAAAGCGTAATTCGGATCGCGGCCTAAATCGATCGCCAAGTATCCGATTTTAGCTCCTAGTTGGTCGCTTGTCTCTTAAGAGACATAATCTTGATGGTTTAGGCCTAGGAATCATATTGCTTATCTTTCTTCATCACTAGATAGAAAGAAATAGCAATAAAAACATGTGCTCCCACCACGATCTACATATTTGTAGATCAAAAAACAGCCGCATCACTCCGAGCGCTGTAAATGTCATCCACGATGAAAATTATATAAGCGAAAAGTTACAGTTCAAGTGCGGTTACAATTAAACGACACAAGTGTGATGTGAAGTGGTTCAAAATCATGGTATGTGTCACTACGTGATTAGTGTTTTATATTTATTATATTGCAGTAAGGTAACTTCGCCCCTGCCTACACGTTTCATTTTATAACCCCCTTTCTTATTTCCAGCCGATGTCAATCTCAGAGTACGAGCTTTTATCACTACACGCTATCATCAAATAGATGACGATAAGCAACAATTTGATATCGAGACATTTGCAGACATGTCTTGGAGATGTCGAGGAGCATTTGTCTCGATACCGTGTATTTTGTCCATAAGCCGTCTCGAAGAATCTCGCAGACAAGTCGAAATGTCTCAGAAAAATCTGCGAGATTCTCGCAGACGCGACCAACTGGGCTGATATAGCTAACTGTCATCAGCGCCATCTGCTACTAAAATCAACTGAAATTTGAAAGAATGATAGTTGTGGATTTTTATATTCTTCCGATTTTTTGACTTTTTGTGTGTGATGTGATGGTCCTTAGATTATGTAAGGGATTGGACATATCGGTAACCCCCGGAATGCTTATAAAAGCCATGAAGTTGAACTTGTGCTCAACACATTCAAAGCCATTAGTCGACCGTCCGGCTGATTGAAAAATGACAATGGCTGTCATTTTTTGGTGTGGGATGCACATTTTAAATATTGTAAAATAAAATTAGAGCAATGAATTCGTGTCGGATACCGTGTTGACCTTATCAATTACCGTATTTTGTGTTCGTGTCTTTTTTGTGTGCTTGTTAAGTTGCCCGATAAATGTTTTTGCCTGTCCTGTAATTTGTTATGTTTTGCTGGATCCCTGTAGGAAAAGTTGTAAGGCCTGATTTAAGTTAGATTTAAGAAGGGCACCGCGCTCACAAGGTGCCATACGGGCCCATTGCGATCCCTTCAGGTCCTCGTGGAAGGCTTATTTAAATAATACCAAAATCAGACCTGATTTCGGTTTATAGATAGGCCCAAAACGCAATCTATGACGTTCGCTGGACATGTATGATATAAACCATACCATTTTGGATGATATTACAGCGCTTCACTCTGGAGGAGATTACAGCTCCACTCTGGAGGAGGGTACAGCTCCACTCTAGAGATTACAGTACTCCACTCTAAAGGCGGTAACAGCTTCACTCTAGGGAGATCATAGCGCACCATCCGGTACCTCTAGTCCACTCACACCCTAGCCAAATAAAAACACAACATCTTCTTAAGACATACCTTAATTTATTGGAAAGGAATAACTTGAAAATATAAATAACAAATTCGTAGTCTTCGTTAATTTATTTTGGATGTTTCCATGAACCAATACACATTTTCTTTCGTTGACGAAAAGCCAACAGAAGATCTTTCTCTTCTGGCGATTGAGCGATCGGAATGTCGTCGATAACATTACCATCGTCGAATGTAATTCAATGCAATTACCGAGATCGGCGGTTGGAATTAAATTGACTACCGGTGGCTCGTCGTTGCTACCATTAGCGGTATCAGTAGCAGCACCGGCCGAATCGATCGGTTGCGGCTCGTCGTTGAGCAGCGATCTTTGCCGGACGACCTCGTTAGCGGCCCGGCTAACAAGATTGCGTTGCTATTCCGGTAGATATTTGGCGGCCAATTGTTGCATGATCAGATTCCGATCAGTTAGCAGTACACCGGTCGAAAAGTGAATTGGCAGCATCAAGAAACGCGCCGCGTACAACTTGTGCGGCCATCGCTTGTGACCGTCTTCCGGTCGAAGCAGCAGCATCACCGTCATCATCACCAACATCGACATCACTTTCCTCGCCAACACTTAACCAGCTACTTGTACTACCTGGCGATTTAACCAGCGGCGCTTTTTGTCCAACGTCGTTTCTTTTAGCGCTGATGATTCTGGCCACTATCCTAAAATTAAAAGCAATTTATCTAATCATAAAAAACTTACTTTAGATTACCGAGTTTGTTGTCATATCGAGGTCAATTTCTTTGATGTCCATCGACATGAATTTCCTTTCCTCCTAGTCGCAAAATTCCTGTAAAATAAACATTTTGCACATAATTTGTATAACTTGGACTTACTGTATTCAAATTTACTCACCTTTTGATGTTTAGTTAAGTAGGAAACCGAATTTTAGCAATGCTAATTGGAACACTTTGCTCCGGCGAATAATTATTTAGCACCAAAATCTGACAGATATACACAACTGTCCGGTCGGCTAGCACACATTCACAACTTTCTGCTTCACGGCTTGTGTACGTATTCGGTTACGACATATCCCAATAAAGAATAGCCAAATTATTCTATGCGCATGTCGAAGTAAAAACTGCAAGATCGCATTTAGAAAACTTATCCTCAAATAAGCACAAAATAACATTTAACTGTTTTGGTCTGAGGCTTCGATCTAAACGTTACAAACTTTTGAGCTGGATTAAACTTATTATACTCTCTTTCTAATCTATGTATTTATGCTTTTCAGATGAATGTATTTTATTATATACATTATTACATCTGAAAATAGGAAACAGAAAGTTAGGTAGTGAATTCGGATACTTATGTCTCTCTTAACCGGAACCTGAGTAAGAGGTGAAGAAAAAGGAAGTTAAAATTTGGAAATGAATAGCCTTCCCGGGGAGACTTGGTGCACCTTCACTCCCGGACACGGAAACCTAAAATAGCACAGGATTTCTAATAAGAATTCGGTAACCCAAACTTTAAAAATAACATGGAAACGGAAGAACTGCCACAGAACTAGGAAAAAAAAAGAATAGAAGTAAGGAAATTGAATTTATTATGAATTAGGAAATTGAATTAGGATAGGCTAATTTTAGTTTTAAGGCGAGCATGAAGAACAAAACAATCACAGCTGAATCTGAATGAAGTCATCGGAACGATATCTGTAATGAACGGCAGTCATGATGCGTAATATGTAGCAGTACACGACATAATACATTTATTTTTTTATCCCCATCAAAATACGAAATAATGATTCCGAAAAATTGTTAGTTACAAGACATTAATAAAATTTTAAATTAAGTGAAGAGACTCAAATATTCGTTAGCGGTATTACGCTATTGTAAATTTAAAAGAACAAGATGTTTTCGTTCACAAACCACGTGTTAATCGGTCAACTGAAGAATGCTGTATATGCCGGGCTAAATCGAGCAGTCCCCGGTTCACAGTTTCAAGAAAAGTACGAAGACGATTCGATGATGAGTTTCAATTTGGGAAATAGCCTAAGCGAGTCTACGTAAATAAAGAAATGTTTCAGGCAAAGGTCGAAGAATACGAACAGCAACAACCGAAAATTAATCTAACTACCCTTCAACAAAACTTCTTAAACATTCAAGAAAAGAATGAAGAACTGATCAAAATTCAAGTTGAATTGCAGAAAGAATTGAATTCATTAAAAGATGAAGATCCCTCAAAACCTGCAGTGATTGAAGAGCTATTGGAAAAACTTGATGAATACATTTTATTGAATAATATTAAACTAATCGAATGTGATCAACTCAATATTACAACAATGGTATTAATAAGCAATGCGAAGATTTAAAAACACTGCAAAAATATCTCGAAAATAGGATAGCCGAATTAGAATTAGGAAACGGTGATACAGGTAGAAAAATGAAGGCTGTTATTATTTCCAGTTCGGGAACAATGCCGACTTATATTACAACATGAACAAAATTCAGTGACAACTCGTCGGATTCTGGTTTCGATGGAAATTTACCGGACCAAAAACCTGCTGCTGAATTAGTGCATGATGGCAGAGAGAGGACCTAACCGATCGGAGGAACCGTTGGGTTTTCTTCTAGAATAGGCGAAATACTGGGGATCGGGGCTTTTTCGAGTGGGCGGTTGCGAGGGCTGGATCGGAGGACAACGAGGTTGAGAGGTGGTTCGAATAGCAAGCGGAGAAACCGTGAAAAGGACTTTTTAACGATTCCGGGTTTTTTTGAGAAGTGCGGTGGAAAAGGGAGAAGACGGGAATTGACTCGGGAAGTTGTACGGGGTGAACTAAATTACTTAAATTCGTCCGAAAACGAACTAATCAAGTGACTCGAAAAGTGGAGTGAACGTTGGGGTGAACGAAATAACTTAAATTCGTCCGAAAACAACAAATCAAGTGACTCGAAAAGTGGAGTGAACGTTGGGGTGAACTAAATTACTTAAATTCGTCCGAAAACGTCCAAACCAAGGGACTCGTAAAGTGGAGTGAACGTTGAAAGTAACACGGAGATATCATCTCGTCTCGGTGTTTGTGTCGCTTCAATTCGGCGCGTTAAATAAGCGAATCGAACCACACGGCGATCGGAAGATAGGTTCTGTGAAGATTCGGAATATCGAGTGTCTCAGGGAGAAAAGAAATCGTTTCGAGAAATTCGGATTCAACTAAACGACATCGGCGATTGCATCGCACAAATCGGCACGCTGAAGTCAATCGAAGTGGAATTTTTATCGACGGACAGCGGCAGAAGCTAATGTACGAAGGAGGAGCAGCGGTTCATTTGGCGGTCATCGAGTTCAACAGCGGTACCCTAGTTATAAGTTTACTTTTTATGAAATCAGAATCCAACTAGGCATTTTCCAGACCATACGTAATTAAAGAATTTTATACTCTTCAAAATAAATTATTCTTGTTCTCATTGTCGTGGAAATCTGTGTAGGTACTTCCGTTCCAGAATTCTGCCGTGTTCGAAGAAATCCGTCCCCGCGAAGTTGAATTAAAATAAAGAAGTGTACTTGAATCCATCATCCATCCGAAATTCACGGCTGATTCGGGTGAGAGAGAGCGACGACGAAAATCGCAGTCGTGTGGCGCCCACCCCGTCTCGACGGGTTAGCCGGTTCGTCGTCGTTCGCCCCTTAGGCGGAAAGGGGTTTCGAAGAGGAAAAAAAAATTGGTAAAATTTGGCGCCCAACGTGGGGCAGATTTTTTTTTAGTTATTGTTGCTATTTTGGGGAAAGAGTGCATTGCGTGTGTGTTCTGGGTAAGCGAGTCTTCTTCGGAGGGTGTGTATAATTTTATTCGTGGGAATTTTGTTTTGAAATAAAGCGGGTCATCGCTCTTCACTTCTTATTTCGGTAGAGCGTCTTCCGGATTAGTTTAGGGCGGGAAATTTTAAGCCTTGTCGTGATCATTAGTGCGAATCGGCCAGGATCGTAATATTTCTGCCCTTGACCGAGAAACGGGTAAAGATTATTTCAAAATGACTAGTCGAATCCCCCTACCTTTTGCCGTAGATCGGTTAAGTCAGGAAGAGCTGGCTTACGAAATGGCCATACGTGGCCTTCCGACGGAGACAGTAGATACAATGAGGAAGGAGCTGAGGACCTCCTTGAAACGGGAGGCAGGGTCGCGCCATAGTCTAGTGATTGAGAATTATCCCTTCGAAGTCGAGGAGGACATTAAGGCCCTCAAGGCAAAAATTTCGGAGATCGAGAAGTTGATGTCAAAATTTTCGGGAAACGAACGATGCTCTGAGTATCACAAAATTTTGTCCAAGTTAGATTGGGGGGTGCGTCGATCAGGTCGAGTTCAGACGGAAACGGCGGAAGAAAAGACCGAAGTAACGGGGTTGAGAGGGAAGCTTGTGGACTTAATGAGCGACCTGTTGGCGAAGGCGGCTGAGGAAGATGAGTCTGCGTCAGACGAGGAAACCGGCCCGATTCACGAGTCAACCGGAAGAAATCCCGGCTTGGCGCGTACCTCTAGGAAAGACATAATGCGAGCGCACGCGGCAACACCAGCCGCGATTACATTTAGCGAGAGGTTAGATGCCGCGACTGCGGCGCTGGATGAGACAAGTGATGAGGACGATTTGGCAGACCGCACAACTCCCACGGCGACGAGCATTTCAAGTTCAAGGCCGTCTCTTGTGGTGGCAAAATGGAACCTCAAATTCCTGGGAGATGGTAGCCAGTCCATTAGCGCTTTTTTGGAAAGGGTGGAGGAGTTGCGCGAGGCTCGAGGGGTGTTGAAGTCCCAACTTTTTCGTTCGGCCGTGGACCTCTTTGACGGGAAAGCCTTAATATGGCTGCGGGCGGTGAGACCTGCACTTAAGACATGGGACGAGCTGGTAGTGGAGCTTAGGCAAGAGTTTCTACCTCCAGACTACGATGAGCGGTTGGAGGAAGAGATCCGACGAAGAACTCAAGGTACAGATGAGTCTATAGGACTGTATGTGGCACTTATGCAGGGTCTTTTCCGCCGGTTGACAACCCCGTGGACTGAAGCGGCGCAATTGAAACTTTTGCGACGAAATATCACGCCCTTTTATCAAATGCATCTGGGCCTACGGAAAGTCAGATCGATACCAGATTTAGTACGACTTGGGCGTGAATTGGAAGCGACCCGTGTGTCAGTGGAAGCATATATCCCTCCTATATCTCGACGGTCGCGAAACATGCTCGAACCAGATCTGGCGTACGTTGAGGCTCCAGGGTCTTGTGCGGTGTTGGAGGAGAATCGTGCAATCGTGTGCTGGAATTGTCGGGAGATGGGACATAATTCCCGCGAATGCCAGAAGCCACGAGCTTGCTACGGGTGCGGGAGAACGGGGGTAATACGGAAACTCTGCCCTAAGTGTAATCAAACGGCCGACATGAGCGGGGGGAGTAGATCACAGGCGGCAACCGGCAGCGGTGCGGCGAATGTTAACAATATCCAGCCGGAAAACTTCCCTTCAACCCATTAGCGAGCGGCGTAATGGGCGAAGTGAATGTGTTAGCCGCCAGTAAGGAAGAAGATAACCAGGTAGTGGAGCAGTGTAGTCCGGAAGTTGACTACATTTTTACCAAAATAGAGGGAGATACCCGTCCCTACCTGAAAGTAAAAATGTTTGACTGTGAGATGCTGGGGTTACTAGATTCGGGTGCTTCAAGGACGATTCTGGGTGGAATGGGTTGGGACCTCCTTCGGGGAATTGGAGTTTCAGTGCAAACTCAAGGTTCGCAATCAGTGGTCACGGCGAATGGTATGAAGTGCGGGGTGTTGGGGACCATTTGGGTTCCGATCGAGTTGGTTGGGAAGAGGAAGTGGATGGAAGTTATGGTTGTGCCGGAAATTCCACTCAGGTTGATACTGGGTGCGGATTATTGGGCGGCAGCAGGCATTGTAGCGGATCTGCGAGAAAGTTGCTGGGAATTTCGTGAAAACCCGGAAGTGGCGGTTGTGGAATTTCTACAGTCAAAATCGAAGTTGACGGGAAGTGAGAGTATGCGTCTGATGGAAGTAATTGACGCGGAGTTGAGTTTAATGGGTGACGGAATTGGTTGCACCGATATGGTGGAACATATAATTAAAACCAAGTCCGATCCCATCAAACAGAGATACTATCCAGTATCCCCCGCAGTTCAAAAGGATATTGATAAGGAGTTAGACGAAATGCTCGAGGCGGGAGTAGTTGAACCATCGTGTAGTCCGTGGTCGTCTCCGATTCTGCGGGTCCAGAAGAAGGACGGTTCGTTCCGGTTTTGTGTGAACTACCGGAGGCTGAATCAAGTTTCAGAGCGTGATGCGTACCCCTTGCCTTATGTTTCAGCTACCCTGGACAAATTGAGAGACGCGAAATTTCTGTCTTCACTAGATATCAAGTCGGCATATTGGCAGGTTCCGGTGGCGGAGGAATCTCGACCGTATACCGCCTTTACGGTGCCGGGTCGGGGTCTGTTCCAGTTTCGGCGAATGCCTTTCGGTCTGCATAATGCGCCGGCTACGTGGCAACGTCTTATTGATCGCGTGCTGGGTGGGGATCTAGAGCAGCACGTGTTTGTATACTTGGACGACATCATAATAGTGACGCAGACGTTTGAAAAACACCTGGAGGTGTTGAAGGAGATTTTTCAAAGGCTTAGGGCTGCGGGTTTAAGGGTATCGCGGAACAAATGTCAATTCTGCAGACCAGAATTGCGATATCTGGGTTACGTGGTGGACGAACAGGGATTACACGTGGACCCAGAGAAGGTCGAATGTCTGGTAAAAATTCCGAAGCCAACAAACGTGAAGGAAGTCCGCCAATTTTTGGGTATGGCGTCATGGTATCGTCGATTTATACCAGATTTCGCAACTCTGATGGCACCGCTCACGACGCTGCTAAAAAAGAACCGGAAATTCGTATGGGATGAGGAATGCGACAAAGCCTTTGCCTCAGCTAAAGTCAAGCTTTCAACTGCATCGATACTGACGTGTCCCGATTATACCCTGCCGTTCAGTATACAGACCGACGCTTCAGGTTATGGACTAGGAGCTGTCCTTACTCAAAAACACGAAGGAGGTGAAAAGGTAATCTGCTACTTGAGCAGATCGCTTACCGCCGCAGAGCGGAAATTTTCTACGACAGAGCGTGAATGTCTGGCTGTAGTGTGGGCAGTTGAGAAACTGAGACCTTATGTGGAGGGAACCAAATTCGTTGTCGTAACGGACCATTACTCGCTGGTGTGGCTGAACCAATTGAAGGATCCGTGTGGGAGATTGGCACGGTGGGCCGTGAGGTTGCAACAGTTCGACTTTGACATAGTGCATCGCAAAGGGAAGGAAAATGTGGTTCCTGACGCACTATCTCGGTCAGTTCCAGTGTGTTTATTAGCCGAACGAGAAGGAATCTCGGATAAATGGTACCGCAAGATGTTGGAACGGGTAGAAAATGATCCAGACGAATTTTCGTCTTGGCGAATTGAGGGAAACCAATTATATAAGCACGTAGTAGCACCACACCCGGGGTTATCAGAGGAGGAAGTCTGGAAGCTTGTGCCTCCAAAAGAAATGCGTGCTGGCATAATTAGTCAGTGTCATGACCATCCAACGGCTGGACACCCCGGTGGTTATCGGACGTTTACGCGCGTAGCACGGACGCATTACTGGCCAAAGATGCGAGCCGACATTCAGCGCTACGTGGCTAGTTGCAAAACTTGTCAGGCAATCAAGCCCGAAAGAAGATCGGCAGCGGGGCTGATGACGACTAGAACGGAAGTAACCACACCGTGGGAGATGATCTGTGTCGACCTGATCGGGCCCCTTCCTCGATCCCTGAAAGGAAACTGCTATATTCTCACGGTGGTGGATTACTTCACTAAATGTCCTCTGGTGTTCCCTTTAAGGACAGCGACTGCTGTGGCTGTGAGTAGGATCGTAGAGGAACAGGTCTTTTTGTTGTTCGGTGTACCTCGGTGGGTTGTATGTGATAATGGAGTGCAGTTCAAGAGTCGAGACTTCGGTAAAATGACCGAGGGTTATGGGACAAAAATTAAGTTCACTGCATTCTATCACCCCCAAGCCAACCCGGCAGAGAGAACAAACCAAAATATTAAGACGATGCTACGGGCCTATGCCTCCAACAACCACAGATTATGGGACACTCATCTGTCGGCAATAGGGTGTGCGTTACGAACGGCCACGCATGAAGTAATGGGGGTATCTCCTTATTTCGCTAATTTTGGTAGAGAGATGAATTTGAGGAACGACGGACCTAACGAATGCCCCACCGAAGTGGACCCGATTAGTCTGGATAGGATTCGAGAACGTTCAAAAGCATTCGAGGCGTTACGAGAAGAAATTAGGATTAAGATGAGGGATGTGGCCGAAAAAAGCAAGACGCACTATAATTTGCGAAGACGCGATGTTTCGTACTTGCCAAACGATCTCGTATGGAGGAGGAACTTTGCCCTATCCGACGCGGCGCGCTACTTTTCGGCTAAGCTAGCCCCTAAATTTTTGGGACCGTTTACGATACAAAAGAAAGTGTCATCTTGGACCTATCACTTGGTGGGTAGAGATGGCAAAGACGCAGGAACTTGGCACGTAAAAGATCTGAAACCCCACTACGTGTAGGGAAATCCAGAATTCGTAAAATGGAACGGGTAAAGAGCATTTCAGGGAAATCCTCTAGAGGTAAGGGGGGAAATATTACATCTGAAAATAGGAAACAGAAAGTTAGGTAGTGAATTCGGATACTTATGTCTCTCTTAACCGGAACCTGAGTAAGAGGTGAAGAAAAAGGAAGTTAAAATTTGGAAATGAATAGCCTTCCCGGGGAGACTTGGTGCACCTTCACTCCCGGACACGGAAACCTAAAATAGCACAGGATTTCTAATAAGAATTCGGTAACCCAAACTTTAAAAATAACATGGAAACGGAAGAACTGCCACAGAACTAGGAAAAAAAAAGAATAGAAGTAAGGAAATTGAATTTATTATGAATTAGGAAATTGAATTAGGATAGGCTAATTTTAGTTTTAAGGCGAGCATGAAGAACAAAACAATCACAGCTGAATCTGAATGAAGTCATCGGAACGATATCTGTAATGAACGGCAGTCATGATGCGTAATATGTAGCAGTACACGACATAATACATTTATTTTTTTATCCCCATCAAAATACGAAATAATGATTCCGAAAAATTGTTAGTTACAAGACATTAATAAAATTTTAAATTAAGTGAAGAGACTCAAATATTCGTTAGCGGTATTACGCTATTGTAAATTTAAAAGAACAAGATGTTTTCGTTCACAAACCACGTGTTAATCGGTCAACTGAAGAATGCTGTATATGCCGGGCTAAATCGAGCAGTCCCCGGTTCACAGTTTCAAGAAAAGTACGAAGACGATTCGATGATGAGTTTCAATTTGGGAAATAGCCTAAGCGAGTCTACGTAAATAAAGAAATGTTTCAGGCAAAGGTCGAAGAATACGAACAGCAACAACCGAAAATTAATCTAACTACCCTTCAACAAAACTTCTTAAACATTCAAGAAAAGAATGAAGAACTGATCAAAATTCAAGTTGAATTGCAGAAAGAATTGAATTCATTAAAAGATGAAGATCCCTCAAAACCTGCAGTGATTGAAGAGCTATTGGAAAAACTTGATGAATACATTTTATTGAATAATATTAAACTAATCGAATGTGATCAACTCAATATTACAACAATGGTATTAATAAGCAATGCGAAGATTTAAAAACACTGCAAAAATATCTCGAAAATAGGATAGCCGAATTAGAATTAGGAAACGGTGATACAGGTAGAAAAATGAAGGCTGTTATTATTTCCAGTTCGGGAACAATGCCGACTTATATTACAACATGAACAAAATTCAGTGACAACTCGTCGGATTCTGGTTTCGATGGAAATTTACCGGACCAAAAACCTGCTGCTGAATTAGTGCATGATGGCAGAGAGAGGACCTAACCGATCGGAGGAACCGTTGGGTTTTCTTCTAGAATAGGCGAAATACTGGGGATCGGGGCTTTTTCGAGTGGGCGGTTGCGAGGGCTGGATCGGAGGACAACGAGGTTGAGAGGTGGTTCGAATAGCAAGCGGAGAAACCGTGAAAAGGACTTTTTAACGATTCCGGGTTTTTTTGAGAAGTGCGGTGGAAAAGGGAGAAGACGGGAATTGACTCGGGAAGTTGTACGGGGTGAACTAAATTACTTAAATTCGTCCGAAAACGAACTAATCAAGTGACTCGAAAAGTGGAGTGAACGTTGGGGTGAACGAAATAACTTAAATTCGTCCGAAAACAACAAATCAAGTGACTCGAAAAGTGGAGTGAACGTTGGGGTGAACTAAATTACTTAAATTCGTCCGAAAACGTCCAAACCAAGGGACTCGTAAAGTGGAGTGAACGTTGAAAGTAACACGGAGATATCATCTCGTCTCGGTGTTTGTGTCGCTTCAATTCGGCGCGTTAAATAAGCGAATCGAACCACACGGCGATCGGAAGATAGGTTCTGTGAAGATTCGGAATATCGAGTGTCTCAGGGAGAAAAGAAATCGTTTCGAGAAATTCGGATTCAACTAAACGACATCGGCGATTGCATCGCACAAATCGGCACGCTGAAGTCAATCGAAGTGGAATTTTTATCGACGGACAGCGGCAGAAGCTAATGTACGAAGGAGGAGCAGCGGTTCATTTGGCGGTCATCGAGTTCAACAGCGGTACCCTAGTTATAAGTTTACTTTTTATGAAATCAGAATCCAACTAGGCATTTTCCAGACCATACGTAATTAAAGAATTTTATACTCTTCAAAATAAATTATTCTTGTTCTCATTGTCGTGGAAATCTGTGTAGGTACTTCCGTTCCAGAATTCTGCCGTGTTCGAAGAAATCCGTCCCCGCGAAGTTGAATTAAAATAAAGAAGTGTACTTGAATCCATCATCCATCCGAAATTCACGGCTGATTCGGGTGAGAGAGAGCGACGACGAAAATCGCAGTCGTGTGGCGCCCACCCCGTCTCGACGGGTTAGCCGGTTCGTCGTCGTTCGCCCCTTAGGCGGAAAGGGGTTTCGAAGAGGAAAAAAAAATTGGTAAAAACATATGTATTTATGATCTGGTACGATTCTGTAATTGAAACTCGGGGAATACAAAAAACGATTAGCTTTATCAAATCATGGATGTATTAGTATAACTGGATCGGCTGTATTGCATAAAATTCCTGTATACGAGACTAATTCATTGCTGACAGTTGTTTCCATCTTTAAAAAAAATTGTGTACGGGTTAATGACAATCATTTCTGACAATTGTTTTCACCACAGCGTCGGACCAAAAAGAATTCCGGGGTACAGTACGTATTTTTTATTTTGTAGCCCCCCCCCCCCCCAATACACTTACCCTAACGCAAATAGACAACTAACACAACCAAACCAGAACCTATTAGGCAAAATTTCGCTTACTGCCGATCCAGTTATACTAGTACATCCATGTATCAAATGCGTACTTTTTGATAAACACCAAATTTCGATGTTTCGACAGACTTATTTTTAAAAATAATGCAATCATTTTTCTAATTTAATAAGAAAGTTATATTATTGTGAACTCTAGACTAGGCATGGAAAAGTTTTCTTTTGATACAAAGGACTTGTACAGGAATGTATATTTTAATAAATATTTCTTTCCAAGTACAGTTGCATGGTCGAAATTTTCACCTTTGTAACGCTTTTGGATGGCCCCAAATGTAACATTATTTTGCTACGCCATTGGATCCAAGATCCAATAAAAATAAACAACAAAATATTCCTACATAATTAGTTTACGTGTGTTTCTGACACGCAAGATCCCTTGGCATCCTTGGATACCTGGAGTCTGTCTGCTATAGCTGCTATTTAGCTGCTTTTGCAACTATAGCTGAACATTGGACAGACTCCTGGTACATACTTACAAAATAATTTTGGTCTCTATTTTTTTCGGGATTGTACACCGGGTGTCCTATCCTTAGCTACCTGATCAAAGTGATGGTCCACTTTGTGCATACCCAGCAGGCAAAGTTTCGTATACTATACGAAAGAAGTGACCATAGAAACTGCGGATAAAACCCGTAGTATACGTATAGTTTTGAAGAGCACTATACCACAGCCAATATAATAACCATGGATGTATTAGTATAACTGGATCGGCTGTATTGCATAAAATTCCTATACGTGAGACTAATTCGTTTTCTGACAGTTGTTCCCATCTGTAAAAAAAAATTTGTATGGGTTATGACAATCATTTCTGACAATTGTTTTCACCACAGCGTCGGACCAAAAAAATTTCCCGGGTACAGTACGTATTTTCTATTTTGTAGCCCCCCCCCCCAATACACTTACACTAACGCAAATAGACAACTCACACAACCAGAACCGATTAGGCAAAGTTTCGCTTACTGCCGATCCAGTTATACTACTACATCCATGATAATAACCAGATGACGAATGCCATGTTAGAAATATGTGACCATTTTCAAAAAATAGCTGTCATTCCAACGCCAGCTAAAAAGCTTGGTTTGAATCTAGAGTAAAAGTTCCTTCCCTGTATATATGAATGATATAGAAAACGCTTACGAAAGCTCACCGAGAAAACAAAAAAAAGATAAATAAGCAACGCACATATATATGGTATTTTCATATACGGTATAAATACAAACATAATGACATTATGTATGCAATGTACCTGGTTGTACTGAGATATTTTCATATGGAATCAGGTTTTAATGATTCTACACGAAGAGGTGAAATAAGTCCTATGTGCCGGGTCAGAAAAAAAACTAAACTTAACTAAATTACTTTTAAATTAATCCTAGGATTATGTATGTAAAAAGATTTTTCCAAATTCGAAGTCGTTATAAAGTAATAACCGTATAATGGAGCAATTGTTCGGAGCTCGCCCGGCCTAACACCGATATAAGAACTCAAAACCTGAATTTTTTTTTGAGAAAAATGATTGCTTGAGAGAAACTACTAAACGGATTGCACTGAAATTTTAGCAACATGTGGTATTTAGAGGACACCTAGTCAAAAATGTTAACAATATCTTAGCGATATGTGTTAAACTTTTTTCATCGAATACAAATTTTCAAAGTTAGGTCTATTTATGGTAAAACCGCGTAATGAATTCTTAGTGACAGCTTCTGAATTATTTCTTAAATTTAAAAATTTCAATGATGGAACAGATTTTGGAAAGCTTATTCCTCCAACAGACAATTTCTTTGAAATTTGCTTATTACAAATTGATGTTTTTAAACGTCTTTTTAGTACCAAACCTGAAGTAGATAAGATTAAATCAGTAATTGTGGATAAGTGTGTCGAAGTCACAAATAAAAAATTTCTCATTTGGTTCAATGAAACCGACTGCAACGAGCATCGCATTCAGTGTTTAAACTTCATGATAATAGTCCTTATTAGAATTGTAACGAAACGCCTGCAGTAACGTTGAGTCTCAACGAACATCTACGTACAAAGTTGCACGAATAGATACCACACTCTAGCGCAGGCAGTTTGCCGACTGGGCAACCGATGATGACAGAGAAAAGCGAGATGGAATTCTGTCAGGAGGATCTTGAGACACCCAAAAAGTGCACGATCACGACAGTCAGGATTTAGCGCTGGACCAGAACGGGCAGATATTTTTTCTTGGTGAAGTAATAAGGTCCTCGTGGACTTGCGGCAGCAAAAGCGCGCCCTGGATCAGTACTGGGCCCTTACGCAGGCACCCACCCCCTTGGAAGGAAACCAAAGGAGAGCAGAAAGGAAAAACGAAGATTTTTGTAGGAAGATAAAGAAAATCATGTAAGTGGTAACTAATAAAAAAAAAAAAAAAAATTGAAATTTGTAATTTTTTAAAATAATTTTATTCGTGAGTTATGTCTTATGTACTAGTGTGTGCGCGTTTGGTTCGGTTTCGTTCTTTTCTCCATCTCGTGGCCCCCTTGTGGATTCGGCAGCCCTACGGAGCCCCGATGTACCGCGTCCTTTCATAAATTCGTGATGACCATGTGATCGTTTTAGGCGCAAGCCATTTTTATGATATATTGACCAGCGTTCGGCGATTCTGAGGTCGTTCATCGTCCTATAAATTATTGCGTGTTCTTTCGTCGAAACACTTAATTTCCGGCAAATAAATATATTGGTGCTTCAGGATAGGCGTGCGGTAGGCTCCGGAGCCCCAGTGAGGCGCTTATGGCCTAATTTTCGCTTTGTGAGATGACGAAAAGCTATGCTCTAAATTCCGCGTTTTAATATACAGGGCATTTCGGATCGGATTAAGGGAAATTTTCATTGAAAACCACGCAGTGTTCACCGCCGTTATATACAACGGTGCAACTATTGTGTTCGGCTTGATTAGAACTATGGTGCAATACCTTTTACCGCTACTAGCTCACCGTTAAGTGACGCTCGACCGCGTGGATAGTGAAAATTTTAAGCTTTCATTGGCCCGAACGCGTGTAATGATTGCATTGAACTCCATTTAGCCGGTCAGAAAGTCCTTTTTGTGTGGGACCTCTTTAAGACATTGGCTGGAAACAAGTGGTAATTTTTTTTTCCACTTTATCCGAATACCTTCGAAGGCCTCCATAGAAAAAAAAACTTTTGCTATTTCGGACCACATGTTACTTTTCTGCCTTCGGATTTTTGGGTTTTGGCTAGATAGGATGACGCCAAGAAGCAAAGGACTAGAATACATCGGCTGGATCAAATTAGCCAATAAAATATTGTCGGTAATAGGAATTTATTTAGGAATATCCTGGCATTTCCAGCCTCCCTGTTGAAGGTAGCCGCCACCTAGCTAAGGGGTACTTAACAAGGGAAAGCCGCACTTGAGCAAAATGTGGAGGATTTTGGTGGTATATACCATTTTACTTTATGTCTGCGTATTTTAGTTTGGTCATTTGTGGCTTAGTTTTGTGTGTGATTATTGTTGGGCAATACGCGAGGTACAAGAGGCTAGCTTTCGGGGAAAAAAACTAGCTACGGCATTGGAAGGAAGAGTTTAGTCATCGGTGGCTTAATTATTCGGTTGGCCCGCTTACACGGCTCCTAGAGCGCAATAATATCATTGGGCCGGAATTTCAGATGCATACTTTTCTTGTAGTAAAGGTCACTGGTATAATTTACTGCGTCTGTACCTGACCCGCTTTCGGCCACATAGGGCCCATATTTTTATGGTACCCAATCGAATTAAGTTTCTTAAAAACCGTCTACCGTTATCAGTACGGTTTGCTTTTCTCGAAGTTAACTTTACATGGCTCTCACGACGCTTACACGCCATACATTAAATGTTATTTCTGGGATAGTACATCGTACGTACTACTAATATCGAGTACAGGCATATCATAAGCCCTATTCGATGAACCGTTTAGGCTTCGTTACCTTCAACTCTTTTGAGTTATACCATCTCAATGATATGTGATTGAGTATGGCATCGGCCTTTCCGACGAAAGTCTGTTCTTCTGTGCTTTTCCACCTTCATTTCCTCTCTGTTCATTTCCACGATCCTTTTTACCGTCTGTTTCACCTTCCCTCCTTCTTCCAGTACCTTCCAGCCCGCTGAAGATAGAATTCGATCTTCTCAACTCGAATTTTTCAGCCCAACCGTGCATAAATTACGTTGTCCATGGTTAAAGGTAGCCACCCCCGCCCCTTCCGACGAGCTACGCACGTGCTAGAGCTAGATGCACGCTACCTATCGGGAAACCTTGGGACTGAAGTCACCCAACTGTGGCTTGGTCACCGGACGGCAATCATCTTCGACTATGTGTGGATCCTGACCAACTTGGGATAATTGGTGATGGAGACTTTCTCCCACTACTTGTTCTAAGACGGGGTAATGGACGTACAAGTATGGATGGCTAAGATGATTACTTGGGTGGTGATGTTGTCGAAGGTTTGGTTGGAGCGGATACTATGGAGTGATTCAGTTCATTTCATGGCGCCACCAAATCACTTCAGCATTACTACACCAAAAACGCTCGCGAGTACATTACATGGCGCCCAACGGGTAGGCAACTTCTGGCTGATGAATACTATTCATCAGTACATCATTCCTGCACGGATTATGGATGTACAGAATTTGCTACAGCCCGATTTAGACGTTTGTTAGATCAGTCTGATATAACCGTAGTATTCTATTGCTTTCATTCAATTTAGTAAAAGTCCTTAGAGATTATTTTGTGAAAAATAGCCCCATTTTCAGCCTTTTCGGCTTACTAAGGCACAATTTGTAATTACGTAAAATTTATTTGTTTCCTTTCCCAGCACAGAAGGTAGATGTTCAGCCGAGATGCATATGGTGAGAGCATGCTAAGAAAAGGAGTTCCTCTGGATCACGGACTCTCATGGCTCACCCTCTAAAGTTCACTCGGGACAGATGAGGCACGGGATTTAGTTAGCATACTGTCCGACCAATGGTTTTTACCTTTGCTCCAGATGCGGGACCATTTCAGCTGGGGGCGATCCTGACTTCGAGTCTGACGCTGGAAGTGAGAAGGGCTAAGTAATCAGGGTTGAGATACTTGTCTTGGCGAACTTGAGCACTTATGTGCAAGATTCAACCCTTGGCTCCCTTGATTGCTGAGTCGTTCGATCCTCGTTAAGCGTATCCAGGCAATTCCGTCGTCTAGAATCGACACTAACCTCCTCCGTACACCCACCTTTCGATCGGGAGCTTGCGGTCACTGAGTACACTGGTTGCTGAGTCGGTTGCGACTTGACTTGTCACTTCAGTTATGGAGATGGATAAGACACGCATGACTGAAGGTTGATATCGTCGTAACTTTGCGGAACTGGTAGGCATACTAGCAAGTAATGGCCATCTGTTCGATTTGTAAAATCGCTCAGAGAAATATTGACTTTAGTCTTTATTTCGGATAATGGAGATAAATTATTGCGTCTCTGTTATTATAAAATATCTCTCACATATTATACGTAGGAAGTACATTGAAAATAGGTACTATTGTATGTTTTGGTAAAAGCTAGGCTCATCCAAAAGCCGTGCCCTAAATTCTCGCGAGCTTAATTATCGTTATTTTGGCTTATTTGAAAAGTTTAATTAGCAGAATGAAGTTTGAAATTTATTATCTTGTATATGATTAATGTTAAATGTTATATGTTAATGCGGATCGTTAAAGGTGACATAAACAGGGGACAGAAAGGTTCAATACGACCACTATATATTTTCGAACTCCACTATTCGAAATCATAACTTACACTTCACTCGCATATTTTCTAACTCCGTAAAATTACCCTACTGGAAATAAAATCCTAATTGAAGATCCCGCCCCAAACATGCGAAAAGTATTAAGTCCTAGTGTATACAATACGGGCTTTAATTTAAATTTCTTGCGCATTTTGACAACTAGGAATTCTGGCTAAAACAGACGGGAAAAATTCCGAAGGGAAATTTCGGCAAAGTGCAGGGGAATTAATTTGGACGGTAAATTTTAGAGCATTAACCAAAGTTGCATGGGTACACGAGGGACATTTACTACGTAATTTTCCTCGACCAGTTGAAATTTGACTTATCATCGTACGGTCTTGGTTCGAATTCGTACCGGTTGAGTAAACTTGTTTTGAAGTTGAAATTTAATGTCAGAAACGTGGTAAATTTGGGCTTGTTGCTCCGAGGCGGTGTAACGGAAGTATTATTCTTTGCTTTTATGGGCAAATTGGTTGAGTTCCGGTGATTAGGTATTAATTGAACTTAAAGTGATACTGACTTTTGGCTAACTCGGATATTGTTGGGTGTTGGTTTTTTTGTTTATTTTCTAGCCTCCCTCGATTGTCGAGCAACCCGTTATATTGCGTCCTCGAACTCCAGCTAGTATTCAACCGTGTCGGACGTAATTTTGAAAGATGGAAAGATATTCAGAGATAGTTACTGGTAGGAAATATCTGTTCAAATCGACAGTTCGAGTGAGGGAGTTTGCGGGTTTGGTTAATTGCGCGAAAGTCCATGCAAGAGTCGGCGTGGACCAACGAGGCAATGTATGCAGAGGTTATGTGGCCGATGGGATAACGGATCGACTGAAGCTTGGTCCGATATGGGAAAACATGCAGACCCAGGCAGAACTAGTCTTCGATCTCGAGCGCCGCATCGATTTTCGGACACCATGGCTTCGTCCACCACCAGAGTGTGTAGGGCGTGAATTTATGGCTATTGCCAGTGTCCGTGCAATCGCTGGAAGCGCATTCCAAGACTCGTTTACAGGGAATAGCGTTGCCTTGTTAGATGTTGCGGCGGAGTTGGATAGCAGCATCGATGAAATCGAGCCCGATAGAGATCCGGCACTCGATATACCGGCACGGAATGGGTTTAATGACAGTCCGGCAGCCGAAATTGTACATCAGCATGAGGCGATCATTGGAGTTCGCCTGCCAACTGAAGGAGGCGCACGGTTGTCCGAACCCGAACGCTCCGGTGTGGAGGTAGTAAACCTTCAAGCTCGGTCTGAGGTGGTGGCGCTGGGCAGTGCACCTGAGGTAGCTCAGGACGGCGAAGCAGGTGATACGATTCGCCTGAAATATGTTAAAACGCCCGAGACTTGTCGTTACGTCATTTCCGAATTAAGAGACTGCAAGCGGTGGTCGAACACGCATTTTTCGGTGGACGGCCAGATTGCCATGGAAGCGGGCGACTCAATTCTACAGTCCATAACCTTGGGTACCGGACGAGGTATGGTATTTTTTTTTTGATATCAAGTTGTGTCCAGCGCTACTGTGGGAAGGCTCGTTCGGTGCCTTTCTCGAAGACGAGAACAATTTATTTTTGTTGTACGACTGGACCATAGTGCCGGCTCATCTTTATAAACAATACGGTGTAATGATTGCTCGAGGTATTGATGTTCGAGAAGCTCACATACAAATTCAATGGGGGCAAGGCGTGCTGAAAAAGGACGGTCGGTTGTCCTTGAACGAGATTTGTCGCCGTTATGGAGCGGAAACAAACGACCGCAAGATCGTGCAAAAATATTTAGCGAAGGAAAATATCGCGTACTGGGCAACACGACCAATAACAACGGTTATGTTGAGAAATGCAATAGGCGACGCACAGGTCCTGAGTAATCACACCTTGATCGAATCTTTAAAAGCGGCTTGGAAGGCAAGAAGATACGGCCCTACTATTAGAGAAATGTGGGATCAACACATGAAAAGGATTCAACTACAAGCCAAGGAGGGAGGAGTTGCTAAAGGCAGACTGCAGAGTAACCGTTCTACAGTTGTAGCCGGGCCTTCGTCAACACGGGAGCACCTAGAAATGTTACCGAAACAAGTAACCACCAGGGTTTTAGCGGATTGGAGAACGTCGCCACCTAGCACGTCTTGGAAGTCAACTTCGACAACTTTAAATCTTCCGCCGAACCATCACGATCTGCAGCGACCATTTCAAGCGCCAGAATTGGGACCGTCTCAGAGTGGACGAACAGCAGATCGCGAGCCAATCCAGCTGATGTGTAGCGGTTGTAAGGAGTCCGAAACGAGTAAAACTAACAGGCGTACGGTCGCAACACAGACTATTTTGTCCGGACTACGCGACTTCAAGGCGGATAACCATGATCCGGCGATAATTGACAAGTTCGAGCCTTATCCGTTGCCGGAACCACGGCCCGTAGGCTCTAGGCCGCGAATTAAGCGCACCAGACCACACTAATGGATTCCAGGTCCGACTCTCGAGATTGTACTCTGTGCTGGAGTACAGATGAATTAATTTTTTTTCTCGCTTGTATCAAGCTATAGAATAGCTTTGTTATTTTTATACCTTTTCCTTTTCTCATTATTGTTGTATTTTTTTTTTTTTACTTAACTGAATTATGTCTAGTTTACATTATGAAGAAATAAAGTGGATTTTGATGAAATGTCTTCCTGTTTGTGTTGTGGGAGCGATCTTGGTGAATTTCTTTTTTTTTTTTTGTTTTGGAGAGTAGATAACTCTTGCGGTGGTAGAGAGGCTGTGGCCTTCATACTTATTTATTTCCGTTATAAATTTCTGATGACTCATGGCCATTTCCATTCTAACAGTACAAGGAATGGGAATTTCTTATTAGTTTATTTTTTTAGCTTGGACGGAACACCATAGAGCTGGAGTGAAAACTAAAGAAGAGATAGCGCTAACCGGGAGTCAGCTCCACTTCGAAGTATAAGACGAGTGAAGAGTCGCACGTACGAGCAACGAAAAGGATATACTACCCATCTTCCCCGTGATAGGGTTAAAAGGAAACTTAGAGGAGGAGTTATTGGGTAACTAGTCGTTGTTTTCGTTTAAATAAAAATTGTTTTTTTTGTGTGTGCATCTTGTGGTGTTGGGCTGTACAGTAGACCCTTTTAGGTCTCTGATAATGACTTCTAGAACGCCAACGGCATCAAGAGGAGCGATACCTAGAGGTGGAATAGCCACCAGGAGAATGAGGCGTGAGGAAGATGCTCTTCAGTTAGATACTGATAAAACTTCTAAAGAAGCAGCCAATGAGTCGATCCATCTGGGCCAACTAAACGTTCATAGTGGAGCTGCCTCTATTAACTCGTCGCGAGCTGGTACTCCGGTCAACTTGCCTGTCAATCCGGCCCAATCTTTAGAAGGTTTGGTCCAGTGGGATTTACCGTCTAATAGACCCCCTCCTAGTTTAAACGCGTCGGGAGTCGGTTTACTGTCGCCAGTCGAACCTAGAGTGCGACCACGACCAAACCCAAATTTTATAAATCCTCCTCCGATAGAGCTACAGTGGGAACAGTCTGGTAATCAGGTGATTGGTAATGTGTCTATGCCAAGAGGACGCTCTAGAGCACCCGTTAGTGATTGGGCTACTTTACAGGGACAAAATAGGGCTTATGAAAATCAAATCAGAGAATTGCAACTAGCATTGCAGCAGCTGCAATTCCAACGGGACCCGAGAAACATTAATCAGTTCGGTGGAAGTGAGCTCCGAGCTCAAGCTCCATCTTTCGTTCCACCACTGCCACCGAACAGGTATTTGGATACTAACCAAGCTAGGCCCCCACCTTCGCAGGGTAGCCAACACCATGTACGCTCAGAAAGCCCTCTGAAGCGGTGGACCATCAAGTTTGACGGCAAAACTTGTAATATGCCAGTGGATGAATTTTTATTTCGCCTCGATCGTGTTAAAAGGCAAAGTCAAGCTCCTGAAAGTTATTGGGTAAGTCAGTTTCACCGCTGTGTAAGTGGAGCGGCAGAAACATGGTATTGGCAGTACCTTAGAGCCAACCCAGATCCTTGTTGGGAAGAATTGAAATTGGCATTGACGAAACGATTTAAAATTTGGAGCTCGGATGCCGAAATTACAAGGGCAATGGAGCGACGTCGTCAAGAACGGGGTGAAACTGTTGAAGATTACGTGTCAGCGGTGGTTACATTAAATTCTCAACGAGTAATTTTGATGCGAGACGAAGAATTGGTTCGCCTTATGCTGCCAAATATTAACACTCGGGTGGCACAACTGGTGTACGCAATGAATTTACATACATTGGACAACTTTCGTGAAGAATGTCGCAAGGCGGAAATTTACCTACGAGATCGACCAACTTCGGAACCACGTCCCACTCCTTACTCTCGCGAAAAAACTTATCCAATTGCAGAGCTGGAAGACTTTCCCCTCGAGCAGGATTTCGAACGTGAACCTAACACTCTGGAAGTGGAGGCCATAGATTTGACACGGTGGATATGTTGGAATTGCGATGCCACTGGGCATGGATTTAGAGATTGTCCTTCTACGGTTAGACGGTTATTCTGCTATCGTTGTGGGGGAAAAGATAAAACCAGTTTAAATTGCCTTCACTGCAAGGAAAAAAACTTATCTCGGGGCCGGCAGCATTCACCCAGGTCCGGTCCAAAGGCAGAGAAGGAAGGAAAGACAAACCCAACCGTGAACCCGTTCAGAAAACCCATTCCGCATCAATCAAACCCTCAATAAATTGCAATCCCTTAGTAATACCTAATTCCAACTCAGTTCCTCACCTCAAATTTCACACACCAAATGTTATCAACGACGAAGAAACATCACAGACAGTTATTAAATTATCTCCGGCAGTCCCCCTTCATCATCAAGATTTAGCTCAACGAAAGGCTAACTATTCTGAGGTCCGCAAGCGAATTTTTAGAACTTCAAATACGATTAGTGAATCAAGTTCGAACGCGAGAACCAATAGATCCTTAAGACGTCTTAAAAATCAAGTTCAGCGACGCATACTCCTGCGTGGCATAGTTATTTCCTCTATACAATCTAAAAAAGGGGATACTCGGTTATATGCCCAAGTAACGATAGCTGGTCACCCAATTGTCGGACTATTAGATAGTGGGGCAAGTGTGAGTTGTCTTGGAGCTGGCGCCTTAAGCCTTCTTAAACGCCTAAAAATTAAATATTTACCAACGAAGTCGGATGTCAGAACCGCAGGTGGGGGCACACATTCTATTCTGGGGTATTTCCCATCACGCATAGAATTTAATGGGGTTACCAAAACTCTTCACATCCACGTTATCCCTGACTTAGAACAAGAATTATACCTAGGAATTGATTTCTGGAGATTGTTTAACCTAACACCATCGTGTCCAAATACGATAGTCTTAGATTCACTAACTAATGTTAAGACCCCTAATAAACATCAGTTGTCCGTCCAAGAACAGCTTAAACTGGATCTAGTGATAGGTAAATATCCCTCTTGTGCAATTTATGGTCTCGGGAAAACCCATTTGGAACAACATATTATCGAGGTCGGGAAAACTGAACCCATAAAGCAAAGACACTATCCTGTTTCACCGGTGGTGCAAAAGCTCATGTATGAGGAGCTGGATCGAATGCTTTACCTGGGGGTAATCGAACGAAGTCAGAGCGCCTGGAGTTCACCTGTGGTATTAGTACGCAAACCTGGCAAAGTCCGTCTATGTCTGGACTCTAGGAAATTGAATAACGTCACCGTTAAAGACGCATATCCACTACCCCATATAGATGGCTTGCTCAGTAGACTCCAAGATACCCGTTTCATTTCGTCAATAGATCTCAAAGACGCCTTCTGGCAAATACCGCTGGAAAAATTTTCTAGAGAAAAGACTGCCTTTACGGTCCCAGGAAGGCCCTTGTACCAATTTTCGGTGATGCCTTTCGGCTTGTGTAATGCCCCACAGCGGATGTGCAGACTCATGGATAAAGTTATGACTCCTTTATCTGGCTCATTTCGGGAACAAGTTTTTGTATATTTGGATGACTTGTTAGTCATTTCGCCTAATTTTGAATCACACATGGAGTTGCTGGAAGAAGTAGCTAGATGTCTTTCCGAAGCTAATCTCACCATTAACGTAATTAAGAGTCACTTTTGTATGACACAGGTAAAATATTTAGGGTATATTGTCGGTGATGGAACCTTAAAAGTCGATGACGGTAAAGTGTCTGCTATTGCCGAGTTTCCAACTCCAACCACCTGTAAACAAGTTCGTCGATTTTTAGGTATGTCCGGGTGGTATCGCCGTTTCATACCAAATTACGCTGCAGTCGCAGCGCCGATAACTGACTGCTTGAAAAATCCGACTCAAGGTTTTCGTTGGTCGAATGAGGCTCAAGAAGCATTTGAACAACTTAAAACGGCTTTGATGTCTTCCCCTGCCTTACGAAATCCAGACTTTACCAAACCTTTCTTCATACAATGTGACGCATGCACTTCAGGAATAGGAGGGGTGTTGTATCAGTTAAACGATGACAATGAAGAGCAACCCATAGCATTTATTTCCCAAAAACTAAATGAAGCACAAAAGAATTACAGCATAACAGAGCTAGAATGTTTAGCAGCCGTGCTATGTGTAAAGAAGTTCAGAGCGTATGTTGAAGGTCTACCATTTACCATAATTACTGACCATGCCAGCTTGAAATGGTTGATGCAACAGAAGGACCTTAGCGGGCGTTTGGCACGTTGGTCTCTCAAACTACAGGCATTCGACTTCACCATCGAACATAAAAAGGGTAGTCAGAACGTCGTACCCGATGCGTTGTCTCGAGCTTTTGCAGATGATAATGTACAACCACGAGTTGTCCCGATTGATTCAGCGGTTACACTAGGAAAAGGTGTAGAGAATGAACTCAGCGTTAACGAATTAGTTCCTTCTGTTGTCCCCGAAGTGGACCTTAGTTCTTCTTGGTTTTCATCTGCAAAATATACAGAGCTGGTTAAAACAGTAGGAGATAATAAAATGACTTTACCTGATATTAAATGTGCAGATGGTTACGTCTACAAGTTGATCACTGCAGCGTCCGAGTCTGATGGTTCATCAAACTCCTGTTGGAAATTGTGGGTCCCCGAAGAATTGACCAAAGACTTAGTTATTGCCTACCATAATCCCCCTACAGCGTCACATGGAGGAGTACAGAAAACACTAAACCGCTTGCATGCCAAGTACTATTGGCCAGGCATGGTTAAGCAGGTAAAAGAGTATGTAGGCAAATGTGATATTTGTAAACAGTCTAAAGCACCAAATATGGTTTTAAGACCACCAATGAAGGCTCAATTAACACCCAGTAGAGCTTGGCAACGAATATACATTGACCTTATGGGTCCATACCCTCGCTCAAAAGCCGGAAACACGTCTCTAATCATTGTGTTGGATCAATTTACAAAATTCGTACTGTTGAAACCCATACGTAATGCAACAACTCGTCATGTCATTAACTACCTTAAAAATGAAGTATTTCACGTTTACGGAGTACCTGAACATCTCTTCTCAGACAATGGGGTACAATTTACTTCGAGAGAGTTCGCGTCGCTCATGTCCGATTATGGCATAATACATAACACCACGGCGGTGTATTCCCCACAAGCAAACGCCTCAGAGAGAGTAAACCGCTCCATACTAGCCGCGATAAGATCGTATTTAAATGACAAACATAACGAATGGGATGTTTACATAAGTGAAATTGCCTGTGCACTTCGCACAAGCTCTCACGAAGCCACAGGTCATTCCCCATATTATTTGAACTTCGGGGAGAACATGATCTTGCATGGTTCTGCGTACCCATTACTAAAACGCCTTCAAAGTTTGCAAGCCGAAAATGCAACTTGCCAGATCATGCCCGACTATATGCATAGCATTCGAGAAAATGTAAAAATTAAATTACAGGAAACGCACCGTAAATACGCTTCGCGATATAATTTGAAGTCACGCGAGACAAATTTCGCCCCGGGGCAAGAAATCTTCCGGCGTAATTTTACGCAAAGCGATGCCGCAAAAGGATATAACGCGAAGTTAGCACCGAAATTCGTAAAATGTCGGGTCGTTTGTAAAATCGGAAATTCTATTTACGCGATAGAAAACCGGCAAGGAAAATTCATAGGGAATTTTCACGCGAAAGATTTAAAATGTTAACTCGGTCGTTGCATAAACGTATAATCCTTTCCGGAAGTTTAGACCCAACAAATTTTGTTCGTTCGTTGTAAGACTAGGTATAGGTATGGTAAATCCTTTCAAAAGAACATCACCTCTGGTCACATACTGACCGATTTTTAAGAAACCTGAGACAGTCTGCACGTCGGTTTCCACGCCGGTATCCTGAAATTGTTAATGAATTGGAATGTTCTTACGTGGATTAAATTATTGATATGATATAACACCAAACCGTAAACGGTGTCTCCTTTAAGAGAATCTCCTTCAGAGGTATACAGCTGCAACGGAGCAGTAAACATAAATTATATTCAGGATTCTGTTCTACGTGGAGAACGCCAGGATATGATCACACTTTACAAAAACGTTCCGATTACGCTCGCAAATATCTTATGTTGTTCGTCTTAATCAAATAAACACACGCAAACGTCACTCAGACTCACTATAGGATGCGAAAGGACCCATCACTATACGGCATCCTGCAGCAACCTATAGGGGTCCACAATATGCGGATATTATTGTCAAAACTAGACATTAAATAAACAATAAATGAATTGTTTATCTAATGTCAATCGTAAGTCAAACTGTCGTTGAAACGTCGTAATCAATGACCGTGGAATATAGAGAAAATGGATAGACCAATTTTAGGCAATTTTAATTTACCAGTAAATATTAATCACCGCGAAGCGCGTATGATTACTAAAGGTCACTTAGACAACTATTGCCATCACTTTCACTCTTTCAATCGAGAGAAAAGAAATTTTATAACTAATAGCGGAATTAAAAAAAAAAAAAAAAAAAAAAAAAAAAAAAAAAAAAAAAAAGAGAAAAAAAAAAAAAACTAAAACCCACTCCACATCATCTAATTTCGTTTGTCCCAATATTAAAACTTTTGTTTATTGTTCAAATTAATTTAAATAAGTTTGGTCACTAAGAATAAACTAATGTAGATTAATGATGCTTTTGAACTAATTAATAGAAATAATTATAAAAAAAAAAAAAAAAAAAAAAATAAAAAAATTAAAATTTGTCCAGTCATTAATAAGATGAAAGCATATAAAGTAAGATATTTAAGAATGTTTGGTTATTCCATTTAGCATATGAATTTGATACAAAGGATAATTGAATTTAATTATGTAAAACGCCAACTAATTAATTGATTTGTTTGTTGGTAAACTATCCAAACTTTATAAGTATATATAACTTAAGAATTACTATTACATGAAAATTTACTATTAACCTGTAAGCATTTCCTGGAAATGGTATTTCAATATTAACTTTTGTATGAATACTGTTAGTTATAAGGAATAACGTCGAAGTCAAAACATGATGCACCACATACCAATCAACATCAACCGCTCCTACGAAACCTTTACGACGCCTAAAGTAAAACTCAACTCCCAATCTGAAGTCACCAGTTCAGCGTTTATTATAAACTTTTAATACGACTAAATGAACCTTCGAAGTAGCAGTTAATTATAAACCGTCGATTTAATATCGCCATGCTTGCGGCTATATCAACGTAAATAATACGTCACGTTAAACCACCCGTCAAACCAGCCATACAACGCATAAAATTATTATGAATACTCTTCGAAATACAAACGGCGTCATCAGGATTCCTTGCGCAGCAGTATTAGCTTATTATGCCCGGCTTTATGGAAGGATGAGACTCCTAGTTAGGGTCATGGGTCGAGCCACACGTTTGAAGCACTACGTAATACGAAACAAACGTTCAGAAGGTACACGCACACAAGGCGTTCCCTCTTTTCCGCTTCCTGGAGCGTCGGCAGGACCTAGTCCAGTAACCGGATGGTGTAACGAAACGCCTGCAGTAACGTTGAGTCTCAACGAACATCTACGTACAAAGTTGCACGAATAGATACCACACTCTAGCGCAGGCAGTTTGCCGACTGGGCAACCGATGATGACAGAGAAAAGCGAGATGGAATTCTGTCAGGAGGATCTTGAGACACCCAAAAAGTGCACGATCACGACAGTCAGGATTTAGCGCTGGACCAGAACGGGCAGATATTTTTTCTTGGTGAAGTAATAAGGTCCTCGTGGACTTGCGGCAGCAAAAGCGCGCCCTGGATCAGTACTGGGCCCTTACGCAGGCACCCACCCCCTTGGAAGGAAACCAAAGGAGAGCAGAAAGGAAAAACGAAGATTTTTGTAGGAAGATAAAGAAAATCATGTAAGTGGTAACTAATAAAAAAAAAAAAAAAAATTGAAATTTGTAATTTTTTAAAATAATTTTATTCGTGAGTTATGTCTTATGTACTAGTGTGTGCGCGTTTGGTTCGGTTTCGTTCTTTTCTCCATCTCGTGGCCCCCTTGTGGATTCGGCAGCCCTACGGAGCCCCGATGTACCGCGTCCTTTCATAAATTCGTGATGACCATGTGATCGTTTTAGGCGCAAGCCATTTTTATGATATATTGACCAGCGTTCGGCGATTCTGAGGTCGTTCATCGTCCTATAAATTATTGCGTGTTCTTTCGTCGAAACACTTAATTTCCGGCAAATAAATATATTGGTGCTTCAGGATAGGCGTGCGGTAGGCTCCGGAGCCCCAGTGAGGCGCTTATGGCCTAATTTTCGCTTTGTGAGATGACGAAAAGCTATGCTCTAAATTCCGCGTTTTAATATACAGGGCATTTCGGATCGGATTAAGGGAAATTTTCATTGAAAACCACGCAGTGTTCACCGCCGTTATATACAACGGTGCAACTATTGTGTTCGGCTTGATTAGAACTATGGTGCAATACCTTTTACCGCTACTAGCTCACCGTTAAGTGACGCTCGACCGCGTGGATAGTGAAAATTTTAAGCTTTCATTGGCCCGAACGCGTGTAATGATTGCATTGAACTCCATTTAGCCGGTCAGAAAGTCCTTTTTGTGTGGGACCTCTTTAAGACATTGGCTGGAAACAAGTGGTAATTTTTTTTTCCACTTTATCCGAATACCTTCGAAGGCCTCCATAGAAAAAAAAACTTTTGCTATTTCGGACCACATGTTACTTTTCTGCCTTCGGATTTTTGGGTTTTGGCTAGATAGGATGACGCCAAGAAGCAAAGGACTAGAATACATCGGCTGGATCAAATTAGCCAATAAAATATTGTCGGTAATAGGAATTTATTTAGGAATATCCTGGCATTTCCAGCCTCCCTGTTGAAGGTAGCCGCCACCTAGCTAAGGGGTACTTAACAAGGGAAAGCCGCACTTGAGCAAAATGTGGAGGATTTTGGTGGTATATACCATTTTACTTTATGTCTGCGTATTTTAGTTTGGTCATTTGTGGCTTAGTTTTGTGTGTGATTATTGTTGGGCAATACGCGAGGTACAAGAGGCTAGCTTTCGGGGAAAAAAACTAGCTACGGCATTGGAAGGAAGAGTTTAGTCATCGGTGGCTTAATTATTCGGTTGGCCCGCTTACACGGCTCCTAGAGCGCAATAATATCATTGGGCCGGAATTTCAGATGCATACTTTTCTTGTAGTAAAGGTCACTGGTATAATTTACTGCGTCTGTACCTGACCCGCTTTCGGCCACATAGGGCCCATATTTTTATGGTACCCAATCGAATTAAGTTTCTTAAAAACCGTCTACCGTTATCAGTACGGTTTGCTTTTCTCGAAGTTAACTTTACATGGCTCTCACGACGCTTACACGCCATACATTAAATGTTATTTCTGGGATAGTACATCGTACGTACTACTAATATCGAGTACAGGCATATCATAAGCCCTATTCGATGAACCGTTTAGGCTTCGTTACCTTCAACTCTTTTGAGTTATACCATCTCAATGATATGTGATTGAGTATGGCATCGGCCTTTCCGACGAAAGTCTGTTCTTCTGTGCTTTTCCACCTTCATTTCCTCTCTGTTCATTTCCACGATCCTTTTTACCGTCTGTTTCACCTTCCCTCCTTCTTCCAGTACCTTCCAGCCCGCTGAAGATAGAATTCGATCTTCTCAACTCGAATTTTTCAGCCCAACCGTGCATAAATTACGTTGTCCATGGTTAAAGGTAGCCACCCCCGCCCCTTCCGACGAGCTACGCACGTGCTAGAGCTAGATGCACGCTACCTATCGGGAAACCTTGGGACTGAAGTCACCCAACTGTGGCTTGGTCACCGGACGGCAATCATCTTCGACTATGTGTGGATCCTGACCAACTTGGGATAATTGGTGATGGAGACTTTCTCCCACTACTTGTTCTAAGACGGGGTAATGGACGTACAAGTATGGATGGCTAAGATGATTACTTGGGTGGTGATGTTGTCGAAGGTTTGGTTGGAGCGGATACTATGGAGTGATTCAGTTCATTTCATGGCGCCACCAAATCACTTCAGCATTACTACACCAAAAACGCTCGCGAGTACATTACAGAATGCATCGCAAATGGGAAGGTGATCAACTAAATTTGAGGAAAGCGGATACTAACCGAATCCAATAACTAAGGCAGCTAACCCACAAATAAAATATACCAACAGCGTTGCCACATTTCTACTTTTGTAGCGAAAATGTTACTTTTGCAATAAGATTTCGGCAACACTGCATACCAATCGTACGACACTCGATCTGAAACACACACATTGACGATGGCATGTATACATGTTCGTACATAGCAGGCGCGTAACCGGATTTTTCGTAAAGTAGCGTAGAGTCACTTCATACGAACTAACACAAACATCCATTATCTTGAGTAGGGACAATGTGTGTTTCATTTGAAACCAGTTCATTTGAAATTTTTTTGCAGTTGTCGTGATTTTTCATTTTAAGGATCTCCACTAAAGTGGATAAACGCTGTATTTAGTTGACATTTCATGAGACATATTTCGATTCCGTGAAACGTCCATCAAAATCCATCTGCTACACGTATACACACTAAAACTATGCCATTTAAGAAACCTGCGATTTTTTAAATTCGCAGGTTTTTAGTACTAAATATGTACCAAAAGTGATGATTGTTCGTACTCATGATAGTGGATGTTTGTGTTAGTTCTTATACAGTGACTCTAGAGTAGCGCAACAATAAGATCATGAAATTCAATCAATTTTAGTACCATAAAAACAAAGTTTCATTTATTCATAGAATTATGTGTAACGAATTCGTAGAAGTTTTCATATAATTCGGTCAAATTTGACGATAGTATTGTATTTTAAGGGACGAGCCTGTACCAAATATATGTACATATGGTCAGTACATATTTCGATTATCGAGCTTACAGTTTCAAGCTTCCAGGCTTCGTACATTAGATAAATTTCTATTGCAAATGCTTACTTCGTCATCTTCAATGTAGAGGGACGACAAATTTGGACATATCACAAGATTTCCTATGTCGATTCTTCATCTGGTATTGTCTGTGACTATACGTATAGTTTGGAAGATCATTAGCCATAGAATATTTACGGCGATTCTACGTATATTATTGTAGGTTCTTATACGTTACATGCGTACTTCCTTTGTGCGTACAAAATTCACTACATTTCTACGAGTGGTGCAACGTATTTACCCGCCCTTTTTTATTATTTCCGCCTTTTACATGGAGAATTGATGGATTTAAAATTTGACTATTAAAGTCAAACATCGAATCCTTCAATTCTAAATGTAAGATAGAAGAAGTAATAAAAATGAGTATGAAAATTACAAAATGTGCTTGATATATGTCTTCAAAAATACGATGCCAACTCGAATCCTTTGTCGCTCGTGCTCTGAAGCTGAAAATGAAGAAAACATGAATGCTGACGAGTTGCCTTGGAATATCCTGAAACACTCTTAAAAAATATTCATGTGACTATATCCGTACAAATACGATTGGCAATGAAATTCGTATCGCCATGATACAAATGGTGAAACACGGAATGCGTCGCAATCAAAATTTTATTTGACTTGACGCTACAAAGTTTTCTTGTTTCTTGCATGTGTTTGGCTACTAAGGTTATATCCCTTATCGTGATAAATGTGTGTAGAAAATCTATTGAATTTCCCTTCCATTTATACGGAGTCTCTTGAATATGTGCCATCTCTATCGTACATATGGAGTTATATGTCCGTTGAAAATGTGTAGAAATTTCACGACTATTCGCAGGTCATAGGTGGATGGTGGGGAACCTAACTAATACCTCTACGGAGACGGGGGTCATTCCCTATCCCTTTCTTGCAAATAGAGCTTTATGGCTGTAGAAAAGGTGTAGAATTTCAATTATTTCTCTACGGGTATAATCTGCCTGTTGGGTATCTTTATTAACAATGATGTGCATTTAACTGCCATCAGCGCTATCTGCTACTAAAATCAACTGAAATTTTAATGAATGACAGTTACGGATTTTTACCTAGTTAGTCGCGTCTGCGAGAGTTTCGCAGATTTCTCGGAGACATTTCGACTTGTCTGCGAGAGTCTTCGAGACGGCTTATGGACAAAATACGTCCCAGTTGGTCGCTTGTCTCTTAAGAGACATAATCTCGATGGTTTGAGCCTAGGAATCATATTGCTTATCTTTCTTCATCACTAGATAGAAAGAAATAGCAATAGAAACATGTGCTCCCTGCACGATCTATTTGTAATGCAAAAAACAGCCGCATCACTCCGAGCGCAGCAAATGTCATCCGCGACTTACACGATACAAATTATATACGCGAAAAGTTATAGTTCAAGTGCGGTTACAATAAAACGACACAAGTGCGATGTGAAGTGATTGGAAATGTGTCACTACGTTATAAGTTTTTTACATTTATTATATTGCAGTAAGGTAACTTCGCCCCTGCCTGCACGTTTCATTTTATAACCCCCTTTCTTATTTCCAGCCGATGGCAATCTCCGCGAAATATTCATACGAGTACGAGCTTTTATCACAATACGCTATCATCAAACAGATGGCGCTACGCTAATTAAAAACTTGCTATCGAGTCATTTGCAAATATGTCTTCGAGATTTCGGGGTGCATTTGTCTCGATTCTGTGTATTTTTCCCATAAGACGTCTCGCAGAAATCTCGCAGACAAACCGATATGTCTTCGGGAAATCTGCGAGATTCTCGCAGACGCGACCAACTGGGACACAACATCGAGACAAATGCTTCTGACATCTCGAAGACATGTCTGCATATGTCTCGATAGCAAATTTTTGTTTAGCGTAGTGCCATCTTTTTGATGGTAGCGTGTTGTGATAAAAGCTCGTACTCGGAGATTGACATCGGCTGGAAATACAATAGGGGGTTATAAAATGAAACGTGCAGGAAGGGGCGAAGTTGCCTTAATGCAATATAATAAATATAAAAAACTAATAACGTAGTGACGCATTCCATGATTTCCAATCACTTCACATCACACTTGTGTCGTTTTATTGTAACCGCACTTGAACTGTAACTTTTCGCGTATTTAATTTTCATCGTTTGAATCGCGGATTCATTTCCAGCGCTCGGAATGATGCGGCTGTTTTTTGCATTACAAATAGATAATGGTGGGAGCACATGTTTTTATCTAGTGATGAAGAAAGATAAGCAATATGATTCCTAGGCTCAAAACATCGAGATTATGTCTCTTAAGAGACAAGCAACCAACTAGGATAAAAAATCCGCAACTGTCATTCATCAAAATTTCAGTTGATTGTAGTAACTGATGGCGCCAACTGAGATAAAATCTATAACTGTCATTCATTAAAATTTCGGTTGATTTTAGTAACAGATGGCGCTGATGGCAAAGAAGGCTTTATCAGCTAAAATTATCGAATTTGTATACAAGGAAAGACTTTGGATATTGCGTTTATATCAGCTCGTCGACGTATTATATGCACATTATTGGGTGGTGATATTGAAAATTTTTTGATTTGTATACAAGCAGTGTATCTATGGTACTACATAATACATAGCAACGTTAAAAACATTTACCACTACGGCTAGCAGCTGGATCGTATGGTATAATGTTTGGTCGGTGGTAGCATAGCAACCATAAAAAGTCGTGGCTTAAAGTCTATGGGTATTCTGGTACTATGAAATATTAATTTCCTAGGCAGTTTATAAAATTTAATCACATGAGTTACTACGACGAGGAAGTTGAGATTAAATTCGAAGACTTTGGTGGTTGGCAAAAGACTGCTAACGAGGAACCGGTGGTCATGGTCAGTACAATTACAAACAATTATTTTCGTTATTAATTTTCCCTTAAATTTAAAACAAGGAACCTGTTAAACCACTTGATACTAGTACGAAAGGCCAATCTTTACCGTTGAAACAAACCGATTCCTACGATAGTGACTCTGATCTTAGTAAAAGTGATGGAATTGAAGGAAAAATTTCAGACCGTAAACTTCGTCCCGAAAAGTGGGAGTCGGTTGAAGTTCCTGATGATCTTAAGAACTGCTTCCAATACATCATAAAATATATCCCACAACACATTGGAGTAGACTATAATCTGCAGCCATTTATACCGGACTTTGTTCCAGCAATCGGCGATGCCGACGCCTTTCTAACTATTAAATGCCCGGAATGTATCAACGTCAAGAAGCAGAAGATAACTTTGGACTTCCATCAGTGGCTGGGACTTGCGATACTGGATGAGCCGAGCGGCCAGCAGAGCGAACCGAGTTTGCTTCAAGTCAAGCTCCGATCGGTGCTGTTGAATGCGAAAAGCACGAACATACAACCGACCGTAGGACGAACATTTAAGGAAATCGACAAATGGATCACAGAAATTTCAGAGTTACATTTGTTCCAAGTACAAAAAAATTCGAATCAGCTACTCTTTTTGAACGACATCGATGCGTTAATGATGGAATGGCCTCATTACTTTGAACAATATTTGAATAAAGTAGGCTTTCCATCGGTAAAATTGAGTTGTCCTCTACAATTTTATATTAAGTTAAACTGTTCGCTTCTTGACATTCCAATTCAGGATAACTCCCATTCACAGTATATAAGCGCGCTGTACACTTTGTTCAATTTATTTCTGGCCATTAGCAGTGACAGCAATGATTTTAAGACGAATTAATAAAAATGCTTTTCATTGAATTCACAAGTTTATGCAATCGTATTTTTTTTAAGTAACGATAATCCGTGTAGATTCTGTATACATCCCAGTTGGCCAAATCTGCGCAATTATCTTGATCACTTATTAGGTAGCTCCCTGGGTAAGACTCATGCAGACGACGGACTTATGGAAAGAAAATCTGGCAACAGTCGCACATACGGGTATTCGAACGATCTACGTGGCCAAAATTATTTTAATGTCTACATCGATTCTAAACGATATTACTAAATAAAAAACAGCTTTCTGTTATTGATCAAGACATATTTATTGATAAATTAAGACTTGACAAATTAAGGTTTGACAAATTAAGATTTGACAAATTAAGATTCTGCATACGGTCGAATAAGTATTTACGGTCACAATTTTTACTCCAGAGGTACCTTGTGAACCTAAATTAAAAATTTTTTTTTTTTAAAATTCTTTTAATTTCAATTAGATTTTTTGGACATTTTAGTAAAAAAAAATTCAAAGTACCGAAATTATACTTATCCGCGCTTTTCCACGGCTAATTTTTTTATGAATTACTACTGAAAGCTTCAAACCTTCGACTTTATTAGGAATTATAGCAGGATCTAGCTTGGAAGTATAAGAAATACAGATATAAACAAAAATAATAGCTAAAAAATTCTCCACAATACGTGTGCCTTTCAAAACACTAAATCTAAATTGTAGAACGCTAAAAATAATGTTAATCCTAATATAGTTAGTGAGTTATTACCTGCTGTATCAGTATCCATCCCTTTTACTTCCGAAATGAAGGTAGAATAATAAATATTCACTGTTAAAATTTGTTTTCACATGATCGCCGAGAATAGACACATACACCAAGTGGTTGATCGAATTTCGACTGAACGTAAACACGCGACGCGCGCACAGAGGAAAGGCGGGAGGGGCTGAGTATTGTTCTTAGACTAGTCTACTAGCTCATGTAGTGTTTTGTTTTTAACCGTTTCACATTTTGGTAAGTTGACTTTTGGCCGCGTAGATTGTTCAAATACCCCACTGTGAGTCGGGGCGATTTCAAGACAATTGGCTACCCTGAAATTTTCTATTTTCACGTTTTAGGACTAGAGAACCTTAAAAACACAACACCGCTGTTGAAGACGTACGCCGCGCCGCACAGTGGGTTATTTACATAAAAAAAGTGGCCAATATTTTTTTTTCATTATTATTAACCTCAAATAATGTTATAAACATTTCCTGTACGTAATTTTACATTTTGATGCTAGGCCCGTATATTCCCTTTTTTCAAGGCAATTTTTATCATTTGTTTAAACTTTTAGACCAAATTTAGTTTCCCTTCTTCCGCTATCTCTCTTTAGACCTCTTTCCTGTTAAGCTAAGTGTACACGATCGAGAAAAAACAATAGAGTTAGAGAAAATTCTCGCAAAATACGTGTACGCAGTAAGCACCACTTAGTGCTCTGCTGGAGAGATGTAACTTTTCTCTATACGAAATTTCTCTACCAAGATTTCCCTATCGTGTAGACGGTAATTTAAACACTAATAACTCTACATTAGGTTCTTTTGGAATTCTTTATACAGCCCCTTTTTTAAATTTACTTATGCCCTAGACACACGGCAGCGTTTATATCGTATTATATGCCATTCGGATACTAACTCGCCTTAATACGTAATTATTAAATTATTATATTAATTAATTAGTACGGTTCCAAAGTCTGTATTAAATTGTGCGACGATATTATTAAAAGCTTGACGCAATGCGATGAACCGAAGAGCTTCTGTTTTTCCCCAGTGCGTTGCTTAAACATCGATAGTGTCGGATTTCGATAGTATCGATAATTTTTTACTAAACCATCGATATTATGGATACTATCAAAAGTGTAGTAAAGTGTTACCTAATCATAGATTACATAGAATTTCAACATTTTGGTCATTTTATTTTAAACAATACGAAAATAATAAATGCATGAATAATACAAAAATTTTTGCAAGGATGTTATTAATAGTTGAAACAAGGTATTGAAACGAATACTATTTTATATTTATATTTCAGAATTTTTTATATTATTGATTAATATTCCGTTGGACTTAAAGTCGCTTCGGATGTTATTTCGCAAGTGCACGCGATGTGGATGCTGCAGTTTCTTTTATACGGTGATTTGAGCTTAACCCGTAAGTCACAACGGCAACGCAAGCCGGCGCAGCCTAGATGTCAAAAAGTTGAGCACAGTGTACTTCTATTGTGGTAGTCACAACGGAAGCAGCTTAACGCAGCCATCAAAAAAAGTTCGCCGACTCCTAACTTTTCCGTAGCCCGTAATTAACCTCAAAATTAATGAGTGATTTTGTTATGTTTAACACGTTGAATCTGTACTTTATGTGCCCGGACTAAATTAAAATTAGCTACAAAATTGTTTCTAGTTAGTTCGCTGCTTCGTATAAACGAATATGAACACTTTTGTGAGAATTTCAAATTAATTTAAAACTCAACCTGACGCAGAGAGTGAATATTTATCTGACTTGATGATTTATTGGAGGCGTCAAGCTGCGCCGTGCTGCCACATTCTACTTTGTATGTGACTCAAGCATAAAGCTCAAGCTCTGGCGTGATGGTGCTGGTGCGTTGGTACTACATTACTGATCGTGTTGTTACAGTCTCCCACTCTGGAGCTGCAATCGAGTCGATGCTGCGACAGGATGAAACTGCATTCTTTTTTGGTTGTCCTCGTCTTCTTAGCAGGCGAACGGGTTGAGGAACATTGTCGGGGTTTCCGTCATAAGGAGTTAGAGCGGATGTGTGGTATGTCCCAAGGATGATGTCCAAGTTGTTTTGGTGGGCATCTTTAAAAGATGTGGCCCCATGTTGTGCGATTATGGTATATGGTCCGTCCCTTTTAGGAACGAATTTAGACGTATACTTATTCTCTGCATTGCTTAGAACGTGTGTGTCTACCCAGACCAGGTCTCCTTTTTTATAAATTGTTGACGGTGGTCTAGTTTTGTCTTTGCACTTCTTCTGTCGATCCTGCGCTGCTTCGTGTATATCTTTCGCCGTCTGAAGTGTATGTCGTATCTGAAGTAGCTTAGGTTCCAAGTCTGCTAGTATATTGTGCTGAGATGAAATGCTCCGTACATCGTGTTGCACATCGTCCAATGTTCGAAGTTCCCGTCCAAACATTAAGTAAGCTGCTGTGAAGCCGGTGCTTTGACAATAGACGGAGTTCATGGCGAAACGTATTGTGGATATCTTTGTTTCCCATTGTGTGGGATCGCCTTCAACGAACATGGCTAGCTGAGCCTTGAGGTCTCTGTTTTTTCTTTCCACAGGATTTGCTTCTGGATGGTATACTGGTGTGAGGGCTTGATGTATACCTAGAGAGTGCAGTAAACATTGCATAATTGCAAAGACGCGTGTGTCCCGTTGTCGCAAATTATACGCCGTGGTAGTCCATATCTTAGGAAGATCTCGTTCAGTAGTAAGGTAGCGCAGTTGATTGCTGTAGCGTTTTTAAGTGCAGCCAACTCTACCCAACGAGTGGCTACATCTTCAATGATGAAAATCCATTGATATCCTTCGGACGTACGTGGAAGTGGGCCGAAGAGGTCTATCGCGAGGATTTCGAAACGTTGTTGCATAACTGGGGCTTGTATAAGTCCAGGTGATTTATTGTTTCTTGGTTTGTATTGCTGGCATTCGTTACATGCCTTGATGTAGTTAGTTATTTCTCGCCGCATATCAGGCCAATAGTAGCGAGAATTAATTCGATTTAGAGTTCGATCGATCCCATAATGGACAGCAGTGGGTGTATCGTGATACTCTTTGATGATGTGTTTGCGTTCTGGTGTTGGAACAACAAGCTGTGGTTCATCGGAGTCGGGATATTCTGAATAACGATAGAGGATACCATTACTCATGATGTAGCCTCTCTTGGTCCATTGCATATGGTCATCATCGTTTGTTGGAGATTCGAAGGTACGGATGATCTTCTCAACTTCTGGGTCCATCATTTGTTCTTCCCTAATAAGTTCCGGTTTCTTTGACGGAATGTCGATTTGGACGCTATAAACTTCTTGAGCTGGTGTAGTTGCCTTGACAAAGCATCTGCTACTATGTTTGTTCGTCCTGGGATGTATATGTCGAGTATATAGGGCTGTAACTGCAGAGCCCATCTTGCGAAACGTCCTGTTGGCGATTTGAGTGATAGCAACCATTTAAGCGGTTGGTGATCAGTCTGAAACGTTACTTTGCTGCCTTCTATATAGCCTCTGAATTTAGTGAGAGCCCATATAATTGCTAAGGCCTCCCTATCTGTCGTAGAATAATTTTTCTCTGGATCAGTTAGTAATCTATTAGCATACTCTATAGGATGTTTATCCTTGGACGAGGACTGCTCCAATGGCAAAATTACTGGCATCTGTTCGTATGATATATGGTTGCGTTTCATCTGCCTGTTGTAAAACTGGGGCTGTTGATAACATCCTTTTCAATGTCTCAAAGGCATGCTGTTCTTCCTTTTGCCCTGACCAAACAATATTTTTCTTTGTTAACTTGGTGAGTGGACGCGATATTTCGGCGAACTGCGGTACGAATCTGCGATACCAGGAACAAGTCTGAATGAAACTTAGAAGCTGTTTCATGTTACTAGGTGTTGGCCAGTTTCGTATTGCTTCTGTCTTCCCAGGATCTGCTCGAATCCCATCACATGTCAGTTCATGTCCTAAATATTTTACACTTGTTCGGCAAAAAGTGCATTTGTGTCTTTGCATTCGAAGTTTAAACTGAAACATTCGTTGAAAAACTTTTGGTAAATCAGTCAAATGTGAAGAAAAGGTTTCAGAGCATATGATTATGTCGTCCAAATAGCATAAGACCAGCGTATCGGCCAATGATGCTCGGAATCGATCCATTAACCGTTGGAAGGTGGCCGGAGCATTCCGACGTCCGAATGGCATTCTTTTGAAGCGGAAGAGTCCAAAAGGAGTGGCGAATGCTGTCTTGTCACGATGCTTGTTATCGACATTAATTTGCCAGTATCCTGTTTATAAATCGAATGTTGACATGAATTTTGGTTCTTTTTGCAGCGTGTAATAAGTCATCCATTCTTGGAAGTGGATAAGAATCAGGTACGGTTTTGGCGTTAAGTAGGCGATAGTAGATGCAGATTTTAATATTGCCATCCTTCTTCGGAACCAATACGACTGGAGCAGCCCATGGTGATTCACATTCCTCGATGATGTCCTTGTCTAGCATGTTGTCAATCTCTTTTTTCAATTGGTTTCTCCGAGTGGGAGAAAGTCTATAGGGTGGTGCAGCAACAGGTGAACTGTCTCCAGTTTCGACTCCATGACAAGCAAAAGAAGTTGCTTCTCCATGATCTTGAAAAAGATCAGAGAACTCTTGCAGTAGAGATTCCAGCTCATTCCTCTCAGCCGTTTGGAGGTCTATTCCTTCGTCTTTGCGTAAGATGAGGTTTATGCTGAATATATTCAAGTTATGTTTTTTTATCTTCCTTGGAGTTTCAAAAAAATTTGGTCTTTTTTTTGGCGTATCAATGTTCGGTGGTAGTGCGCCACGAAAATATTGTGGGTACGACGTGGTGAGTATGTGTCGTCTTCTGATGGTGTATGCTGCGGAGGTGTTTTTTGTGTTCTTGGCTCTCCAGATTGCTGACATATTTTGGTGTACGTGGTAATGGTGAAATAGGTTTGTAGTTGACGGGCAAGTATAATTTTGCCATTGTCTGTTCAGTCAACGGGTTGTCTCGAGAAGCCTCTCTCTTTCCATTCGATGATTCATCACAGAAGTAATCGAATATTCTGTTGGGTTGGTCCAAGAAATGCCATGTGCGTTGTCCCAGATTGAGAATCATGCCAGATTGTTGCAAGAAGTCGATTCCAAGAAGAGTTCTATTATCGTTAGCATTTGGTAGAACAATGAACCGTATTGGTTTTTGCCGATTGCCAATAATAATATTGACATTTTGATGTTGCGTATGTCCATTAGCCAAAGTTACCTCCGCAAAAACTTCGTTGAGTTTAATGCCTTGCTCTTTCATATGTTTGTGTAACGATGTTCCAGCGACACTGGTTCGGGCTGCTGTATAAATGGGTACAACACCTGATAAGCCACATATGTTGACTGAAACTGTCGGTATCCCTGGACCGATGGATGTATTAACTGCATAAAAATTGACTTTTGTTTGGTTGCCGGTCTGCGCCTTGCTACATGTAGGGCAATTACTGCGGACATAGCCAGGATTGCCGCAACCATAACACGATAATTTTACTGGTGTTTGATGAGTCGTTGGAATTTGTTTTTCCGTTGACTTTGCCTCATACTGCTTCTTTTTCCGGCAATCGTCCTCCTCATGGCCATAATATCGGCAAAACTTGCACCTTGCTCTTTTTAACTCAGTCACATCTGTCTAGAAACATATTCTAGACGTTAGCCGGTATTGCATTTCTTGTAATGCAATATGTTCATACTGTACCTGGATGTCCGGTCGACCAACCTAAGGTCAATGTGACCGAGAATTGCTGATCTCGCCTTACGGTCAGCTAACAGTTTGGTCGTACACCTGTTACAATAATTGGTGACGATCTCACCTTACGGTCAGCCAACAGCCCGGTCATACACCTGACCGGCAATTATTGCTGACGATCTATCGATCGTAATATTCTTTATTGTATATTTGATTAATGCTATTTTTGCTTACTTTTAAGAATCGAAATTGTATATAAACCTTATTTTAGCGAAAATAAATTCTGTCCGTTATCAGAATCAAAGAAGAAAGTATTCATTGTGGCTGAGTAAAATAACTCAGTCCACTTAAAACATTCATCGGTGACCCCAGACGTTTGAACGAGACTTGCAGCACCTTCGAGAAACAAGGCCGAGACGTTTGAACGAGAATCGTAAAAATATTACAAGGACCGATTGCAGAATCTACGGAAGCAGTATGACCGAAGAATTCAGTGAGCTGATCTCGGCCCAAGCAACATTGGGCAAGGAGTTTGAGAGACTTCTGTCAAACTACAGGAAGGATTCAGGAGACCGGAAGACCTTGCAGTATCTTGACAACAAGTCAAACCAGTTAGCAGCCTTATGGAAACAACTGGATTTCAACGACCATACGAGGAGGAAAGTACGGACCACCCGTACTTTGCAAAAAAGTACTTCGAAGGTCTGGCAACGCAGTACGATGCAATGAAAGATGACATCAGCCAGCGACAGCAGCAATTGGCCTCCACATCAATGGGGGCAAGCAAACAAACCGAGGAAGACAGCAACAGGACAGACCTCGGCAAAGGTATTCATCAGGAGGAGTTGTCCAAAGACGAATCCACAGCAGCACTAATCAGACACCAGGCGTTCATGATGACTTCACTTGCACGGTTAATAGACGGCTTTCTATCTAACAAGCAAGCAATGACCAAGCACTACTCTACCGTGAAGATGGCATCAGTAACTCGACATTGGAGTGAAATCGAACGACTCAACGCAGCCATATGGGCTGCATCAGAAGGCGCAGCAAAAGACAGATATGTAGCCGACACGTACTTCAGCCTTTCGGATCAGGTAGAGAAGGCCTTGATTCTTTTGGCACAAGGAGCGGAAAATTCATCTTCATCTTCAAATCAAGCAGTACATAACTCATCGTCTGTGAAACTTCCTCGAGTGATAATTCCTACATTCGATGGAAGCTACCTCAATTGGCAGCAATTTCGCGATTTGTTCGAACAAATGGTGCACAATCAGACGCTAGGCGATTCGCAAAAGATGTGGTATTTGAATACCAATCTTACTGGAGAAGCTGAAACCCTTATACGACATCTAGCATTATCAGACGAAAATTACACCACCGCCTGGGAAACTTTAACAAATCGCTACAATAACAAGCGACTTTTAGTAGCAGCACTATTGGAAAGACTTCTCAGTCAGAATAGTTTCAACATAGAGTCTTCATCAGTAATCAAAAGACTACATGATACTACAAAGGAGTGTCTCGCCGGCCTGAACAACCTTGGTATCAATACACAGTCCTGGGATCCACTACTACAGTTTCTGTTAATAAAGAAAATTGACAGAAACACACATAGCCTGTTTGAGCAGTCGCCGGAACATCCTAAAGAGCTGCCAATGATGAACAACCTCTTACAATTCTTGGAAACACGAAGCAGAAGGCCGTCTTGACTTTATTGGGCCAGGAGCGTTATGCGTGCAAGATGGGCGATCAAGACCATTTTCGCGTGCCATAAGTTCTTGGCATTATCGGCATCAGACAGAAGAAATCAAATCAGGAAGCTCAACCTGTGTTTCAACTGTTTAAGAGACGACCACTTCGCTTCCAACTGCAAGGCCAGACATTGCGCTAAATGCACTGAGAGACACAACACATTGCTACACGGAACAGACAACCAGAAGGAGAATCAACGCAATTCAGTACAGTCAAAGACATCCAATCCAAAGAAGCAAGGGAGCAAGGGATCCACCACCGAAAGGGACCAGTCTTCAAATACAGCCGCGAGTTCATCTAGTGTAGCCGCCAGTTCTTCAGAGACAACGCTTACAACCCAATCAGAACTAAAGGCCAAGTCACATTATGTCCTGCTAGCAACAGCTATCATGGGAATAATTGATCGCGATGGTAATCAGATTCACTGCAAGGCTATATTGGACTCAGGATCTCAGATAAATTTTATTACCGAGCGGTTGTCGAAAAAATTGAAGCTTACCGGTTATAATGCATCACTCAACATATCCGGCATTGGACAATCAAAGCTACACTCATCGACACGATTGAACATCAACATATCATCGTTGCACTCCGGGTACAAGGCTAACCTAGAAGCATTCGTCATCCCAGAAATCACATCATACCAGCCACAAGTATCAATCAACACATCAACTTGGAAGATTCCGAACTATTTGCAGTTAGCAGATCCTGAATTCAACACACTTCGTAAGGTGGACGTACTAATTGGAGCGGAATTGTATGCGGAACTAATGTCGACTGGACAAATAAAACTTGGCAATGAACTCCCATCCATGCAAAACACCCTACTTGGTTGGGTGATACTGGGAAAGGCCAACACAGTTCAATCAGCAACACGCTATTGCGGTATTAGCAACGCAGAATTGAAGGACTCATTGCAAAAATTTTGGACTGTCGAGGAGGTACCACCTGTAGCTTCAAGGCAACAAAGGGAGAAATTCGAAACAAACATTGCAAGAAACAAGGAGGGACGTTTCGTTGTTGGACTTCCGTTACGCGAGCCCCGTACGATGTTAGGACAATCCCAGGACTTAGTCACGAAACGATTTCTTGCGTTAGAAAGAAGACTTGAGAAGAATCCATTACTGAAGGTCGAGTATTCTCAATTTATTAATGAATACATTAAATTGAAGCACATGGAAGAAGTTAATCCAACATTAATACCACAGTCCAATTACTTCTTACCACACCATTGTGTGTTACGTCCAAGCAGCAGCACAACCAAACTTCGCGTAGTATTTGATGCTTCAGCGAAAACAAGCACAAACACTTCGTTAAACGATATAATGCATACCGGGCTAACCGTGCAAGATGATCTGTTTTCGATCGTACTTCGATTCAGGACTCACAAGTACGTATTTACTGCAGATATCACCAAAATGTATCGCCAGATCCTGATGCAGAAAGGAGATCAAGACCTACAATTAATAGCACGGAGAGACAACCCTCAAGAACAGCTACGATATTATCGACTTACGACCGTAACATACGGTACAGCAGCTGCACCATACCTGGCTACTAAGTGCCTTCAAGTACTAGGTGAGACCGAGAGTGACAAATATCCGCTAGGAGCAGCAGCAATGAAGGAATTTTACGTTGACGATCTGGAAGTAACGAGTTGCGCGAAGCACTTCTAATACAGCAGGAAATTCAATTACTTTTACAACCAGCCGGATTTCATCTACGGAAATGGTGCTCTAATCACAATCAACTATTGGCCAACATACCCAAGGAAGATCTAGAGACCAAATTAGACATCAATAATGAAGTCAGCGGTGAAGTTAAGACATTAGGCCTCACCTGGGAACCGAAGAGAGATGGTTTTGCAGTAACCTCCTCTTGGAAAGAACCTACACGCATCACCAAACGTAGTGTACTAGCGGACATAGCACACTTGTTCGACCCATTGCGATTCGTGAATCCTGTCATCGTCTCAGCCAAGATTTTCATGCAGCAGTTGTGGACTTTAAAACGAGACTGGGATGCAGCACTACCACTGGAACTTCACACTAAGTGGTTAACCTTTCGCAGTGAGTTAAACCAGATGAAGAACATTAAGGTACCCAGATATCTAAAAACACACAGAGCATCGATAACGTTACATGCGTTTTCCGATGCGAGCGAAAGGGCGTATGAGACTGTGCTCTACATGCGCACCGTAGACACAGATAGCAACATAAACATGACCATACTTTGTTCAAAATCGAGAGTTGCACCGGTCAGAGCAGTCACAATACCGAGCCTAGAGTTGTGTGCCGCCGTCCTCATGACGCAACTTGTAAACCGCGTAAAAACTTCATTGAAACTGGATATCGAAGAAATCTATTATTGGACGGACTCGCAAATCGTTCTAGCCTGGCTTCAGTCAACCTCTTCCGCATATCATACATTCGTGGCGAATCGTATATCCCTCATACAAGAAATGACTTCGATAGCACAATGGAGGCACATCAGTACCAAGGGCAACCCAGCCGACCTTGTTTCCCGGGGAATGCACCCCAGCGACCTCATTAAATCGAAATTTTGGTTCGAAGGACCAGCATTTCTTCTGACACCGGAGACGAATTCGCCTTGTACAGTAACCACACCGATTAAGGAGATTCCAGAAATAAAACAACCACTCACAGCCTTAACAGCACTGCAACTGGAACCACATTTCCTGGAAAGAATAAATCATGGCAGTTCTTTCAATCAACTCAAAAAAATCGTAGCAAGAATACTGAGAGCAACTAATCATCTTAAAGACAAAGGAGGAGAATTCAAGGAATTTCTATCTACAGCTGAACTAGAAGAGGCTCTCCTGCTAATTGTACAGTACATGCAGCAGCGATCATTCCATGAAGAAATCAACTCACTGAAAAAAGGGACATCAGTTCCTGCGCGAAGCAGACTTATAAATCTCACACCATTCTTGGACGAGCGAGGAATCATCAGAGTTGGGGGAAGACTTCAAGATTCAGAACTACCAACGGATGCAGTACATCCCAAGGTTCTCCCATCGTCACACACATTTACAAAACTTCTCTTAAAGGAAATACACGAGTTCAACTTCCATGATGGAGCACAAACTGTTCATTCCACTGCTTGACAACGATTCTGGATTCTCAGGGGAAAGGATCTAGCAACTTCTGTTGCAGATGAATGTTCACGATGCAAGAGATTTAAGCCAAAATCATTAACGCAACTTATAGGCAATCTACCGGCGACGAGAGTAAACCCTGCAAGGCCATTTGTGAACGTTGGAATCGACTTCTGTGGACCAATGTACACACACTATAAGGTCAGGGGAAAAAGACCAACCAAAACATACATCTGTGTGTTCTGCTGTTTCACAACAAAGGCATGCCACCTAGAGGTGGTATCAGATTTATCAACAGATGCCTTTATTGGTGCATTTAAACGGTTCATCGCCAGGAGAGGGTGCTGTCAAAACATATACTGTGACAACGCTACAAATTTCGTCGGTGCTAAAAATAAGTTTGAAGAACTTAGGACATTACTTCATAGTAAAGCTGCTCAAGAAAGTATGACACGTGCTAGCAGCAAACATGGATTCACCTTTCACTTCATCCCAATATAAAGCCCACATTTTGGAGGAATATGGGAGGCAGCGATCAAGTCAGCGAAACATCTAATGCAGAGAACCATAGCTTCTGCCTCATTAACCTACGAAGAACTCTGTACTGTATCATCAGAAGCAGAAGCAGTATTGAATTCGCGTCCGCTATCGCCAATGTCAAATGACCCAAACGACTTATCAGTTTTGACACCAGGACACTTTCTGATAGGGGAGGCATTGACAGCCACGATCGAACCAGGATCTAAGGAAGCAAACACAAACCTTCTCACTAGATGGAAACTAGTGTCCTACATTCGCAATGAATTTCGGCGTCGGTGGTCCAAGGAGTATTTATCAGAGTTTCAACAACGTGGTAAATGGAGGATAGGAATAAGAAACATTCAGCCCGGAACGTTGGTCTTGATTAAGGACAACAACACCCCACCGTTAAAATGGCAGCTTGGAAGGATCCAAACTATCATTCCAGGAAACGACGACTTAATCAGAGTAGCTGACGTGAAAACTGCATCGAGCGATTCATTTGCTATGTCTACTGTTTCCGGAAGACGACCCTTGCGAGAAACAATTATCCAATGCTGAAAAAAGACCTACACGCAGAATATCGAAACCTCACACCAACAAAGGCAGATTTTTACCAATTAATTCCAATTGGCTTCAACCAACTGAAGGGAAGAAAGATGAACCACCCATGCCGAGGAAACGTTTTCGACACTATTCAATGCTCAGCGTTATTCTGACGTCATTGCTGATCATCCCAGTAATGAGCCAATCACCAAGTCCTGTTAGCATTCAACCATTTAAGCATCATCCAGGAATTTATTATGAAAACATCGGACAAATAGGACTCATCAGTAGTGAGTGGAACATCATCACTTTCTACGACTTAAAAACTTACTGGCAGGAGGTAGCAGGTATTAAAAGTGGTGTTCAAAAGATGAAGAAAGCATGTAGCACAATCGCAATCAAAGAAAAAATCTGTACACAAATAGTGAGCCAGTTTGAACACGAACTAAGTCAAATTCAGGACATCAACGAAGTCTTCCATCAAAGAAGTGGTGGAGCAAGCACTACAAGAAAATAAAGATCTCCATTTGACTTCGTCGGATCTGTCACTCATCAGCTCTTTGGCGTTCTGGACGCAGACTACGGACGGCACTTAGAAGCAGAAAGCGAGAAAACCAGATCTAATGATAACTACATCTTGCAGCTTTTAAAAAACCAAACCTCCATAATAGAGGCCACAGTCAATATTTTTAAAAGATGAGAAGAACACGTCCAAGAACAACTCAACGCAATAAAAAACCACTTAAAGGAACTTGAAATAGATCTTAGTACAAACGGCCAGCAACAAGTCTTTTCGGCATTATGCATCTGAATGATGATGGCCATGCATAACTTCCAACAACCACAAGGAGCACTGTGGGACGTTCTAACAGATCTACAACACGAAAGAATTAACCCACTACTTCTAACACCAAACCAGGTGCATCAACAGTTAATACTCATCAAGGAGAATCTGCCTGCAGCATTGTCCATTCCATATGGGCAGTCGAATGGAGACTTGGAAGCATATCGACTAATGACCGTCAAAGCGCGACTTATGACATCCGCAGTAATATTCCAAATCAAATTACCTATTATTCGATCCGAATATTTCCAACTATTTCACTTAACTCCCATTCCTATTCCAAATCATGATTGCTTTTCGATAATTCAACCGTCAACGAAATACATTATGACCAACCTCCAACGAACTCAACATTCACCACTATCACAAAAAGAATTAAACTCCTGCAAACACATCAAGGAAACATTCTTTCTATGCTACCAGGATCAACCGCTCTACAACAGAAACTCCAAAATGAATCATTGCGAGATGACATTACTCAACCACGCACAGACATTATCAAATAATTGTCAGATGTTAACCACAAGGTCATCTAAATTCTGGATACAGCTACATCATCCCAATTCCTGAATCTATGTACTCGACCAGCGTGAGACACTTGACATCATTTGCGGAACTGAAGTAACAACAGCAACACTAACCGGGGATGAAATAATAACCATCAATCCGGATTGCGAACTAAGACAGGAAAGCCTGACCATAAGAGGAAGAGCCGTACATCAGAGGCAACTCAATGCTTCATTAATACCGATCATCGAGCTAGAGAAATCAATGTTAACTCGAGACGACAATCCACAGAAACAATCATCAGATTCACCGTTTGTCAAATCCAGTAACCAAGAGTGGGATTCGATCTCAAAACAACTAGATGCGATAAAACAACAGACACCACCATCAATAGAACTTACTGGCCACCAAATCCACCACTACATATTAGGATATTCTGGCACTGGTCTCATCCTTTTTGCTGCGGCAAATTCTGATTTTCAGACGAACCAGGATAGCTCAAATCTCATCAAGCCGAACCGAAATTCCGATTCCGGGCCAAGAATTAAAAGAATACCCAGTTTTGAACTACAAGAGTTCAAAGAAGGGGAAAATGTCTAGAAACATATTCTAGACGATAGCCGGTATTGCATTTCTTGTAATGCAATATGTCCATACTGTACCTGGATGTCCGATCAACCAACCTAAGGTCAATGTGACCGAGAATTGCTGACGATCTCGCCTTACGGTCAGCTAACAGTTTGGTCACACACCTGTTACAATTATTGCTGACGATCTCACCTTACGGTCAGTCAACAGCCCGGTCAAATACCTGACCGACAATTATTGCTGACGATCTATCGATCGTAATATTCTTTATTGTATATTTGACTTATGCTATTTTTGCTTACTTTTAAGAATCGAAATTGTATATAAACCTTATTTTAGCGAAAATAAATTCTGTCCGTTATCAGAATCAAAGAAGAAAGTATTCATTGTGGCTGAGTAAAATAACTCAGTCCACTTAAAACATTCATTGGTGACCCCAGACGTTTGAACGAGACTTGCAGCACCTTCGAGAAACAAGGCCGAGACGTTTGAACGAGAATCGTAAAAATATTACAAGGACCGATTGCAGAATCTACGGAAGCAGTATGACCGAAGAATTCAGTGAGCTGATCTCGGCCCAAGCAACATTGGGCAAGGAGTTTGAGAGACTTCTGTCAAACTATAGGAAGGATTCAGGAGACCGGAAGACCTTGCAGTATCTTGACAACAAGTCAAACCAGTTAGCAGCCTTATGGAAACAACTGGATTTCAACGACCAGGAGCTGCGTCCATACGAGGAGGAAAGTACGGACCACCCGTACTTTGCAAAAAAGTACTTCGAAGGTCTGGCAACGCAGTACGATGCAATGAAAGATGACATCAGCCAGCGACAGCAGCAATTGGCCTCCACATCAATGGAGGCAAGCAAACAAACCGAGGAAGACAGCAACAGGGCAGACCTCGGCAAAGGTATTCATCAGGAGGAGTTGTCCAAAGACGAATCCACAGCAGCACTAATCAGACACCAGGCGTTCATGATGACTTCACTTGCACGGTTAATAGACGGCTTTCTATCTAGCAAGCAAGCAATGACCAAGCACTACTCTACCGTGAAGATGGCATCAGTAACTCGACATTGGAGTGAAATCGAACGACTCAACGCAGCCATATGGGCTGCATCAGAAGGCGCAGCAAAAGACAGATATGTAGCCGACACGTACTTCAGCCTTTCGGATCAGGTAGAGAAGGCCTTGATTCTTTTGGCGCAAGGAGCGGAAAATTCATCTTCATCTTCAAATCAAGCAGTACATAACTCATCGTCTGTGAAACTTCCTCGAGTGATAATTCCTACATTTGATGGAAGCTACCTCAATTGGCAGCAATTTCGCGATTTGTTCGAACAAATGGTGCACAATCAGACGCTAGGCGATTCGCAAAAGATGTGGTATTTGAATACCAATCTTACTGGAGAAGCTGAAACCCTTATACGACATCTCGCATTATCAGACGAACATTACACCACTGCCTGGGAAACTTTAACAAATCGCTACAATAACAAGCGACTTTTAGTAGCAGCACTATTGGAAAGACTTCTCAGTCAGAACAGTTTCAACATAGAGTCTTCATCAGCAATCAAAAGACTACATGATACTACAAAGGAGTGTCTCGCCGGCCTGAACAACCTTGGTATCAATACACAGTCCTGGGATCCACTACTACAGTTTCTGTTAATAAAGAAAATTGACAGAAACACACATAGCCTGTTTGAGCAGTCGCTGGAACATCCTAAAGAGCTGCCAATGATGAACAACCTCTTACAATTCTTGGAAACACGATTTCAAGCATTGGAAACGCTAGGTTTACACAAACCATCCATGACGAATCATAGTGTGAAGCAGAAGGCCGTCTTGACTTTATTGGGCCAGGAGCGTTATGCGTGCAAGATGGGCGATCAAGACCATTTTCGCGTGTCATAAGTTTTTGGCATTATCGGCATCAGACAGAAGAAATCAAATCAGGAAGCTCAACCTGTGTTTCAACTGTTTAAGAGACGACCACTTCGCTTCCAACTGCAAGGCCAGACATTGCGCTAAATGCACTGAGAGACACAACACATTGCTACACGGAACAGACAACCAGAAGGAGAATCAACGCAATTCAGTACAGTCAAAGACATCCAATCCAAAGAAGCAAGGGAGCAAGGGATCCACCACCGAAAGGGACCAGTCTTCAAATACAGCCGCGAGTTCATCTAGTGTAGCCGCCAGTTCTTCAGAGACAACGCTTACAACCCAATCAGAACTAAAGGCCAAGTCACATTATGTCCTGCTAGCAACAGCTATCATGGGAATAATTGATCGCGATGGTAATCAGATTCACTGCAAGGCTATATTGGACTCAGGATCTCAGATAAATTTTATTACCGAGCGGTTGTCGAAAAAATTGAAGCTTACCGGTTATAATGCATCACTCAACATATCCGGCATTGGACAATCAAAGCTACACTCATCGACACGATTGAACATCAACATATCATCGTTGCACTCCGGGTACAAGGCTAACCTAGAAGCATTCGTCATCCCAGAAATCACATCATACCAGCCACAAGTATCAATCAACATATCAACTTGGAAGATTCCGAACAATTTGCAGTTAGCAGATCCTGAATTCAACACACTTCGTAAGGTGGACGTACTAATTGGAGCGGAATTGTATGCGGAACTAATGTCGACTGGACAAATAAAACTTGGCAATGAACTCCCATCCATGCAAAACACCCTACTTGGTTGGGTGATACTGGGAAAGGCCAACACAGTTCAATCAGCAACACGCTATTGCGGTATTAGCAACGCAGAATTGGAGGACTCATTGCAAAAATTTTGGACTGTCGAGGAGGTACCACCTGTAGCTTCAAGGCAACAAAGGGAGAAATTCGAAACAAACATTGCAAGAAACAAGGAGGGACGTTTCGTTGTTGGACTTCCGTTACGCGAGCCCCGTACGATGTTAGGACAATCCCAGGACTTAGTCACGAAACGATTTCTTGCGTTAGAAAGAAGACTTGCGAAAAATCCATTACTGAAGGTCGAGTATTCTCAATTTATGTTACTAGTTTTTCATGGTCATGCTACCATTGAAGCTACTAAATGTTAAGAGTTTGTTGTTCTTTCCGGTGTCAGTGGAGTGAAGCTCCAATACGAAATCCCCGACTGTTGATTAATCGTAGTACTTGACAAATTTGGTAGGAACTTTCACTGGAGAGGCCAGTTTATCATAAGATTTTTTGTTGGACTAGGTCCGAAGGAGCTGTTTCGTCATCGGAATGCGGAAGACTCTTCAGAGGGTGTATTCTAGCCAACTTCCGAAACACCCTGACAGCTGGTGGAACTGCTGAGGAAAATTCTATATAGCAACTTCGTAATCCAAATTTATTTCCACGAAGAATGTAGTCGGGAACTTGCCTGACATCTACCTTATACTAAAGGCGGGACGTATATGGCTGTGAAATGGTTGTAACCTTGGATAACCATATGGCTATGAAACTTGAAAATCAGCGGGTCCAACGCAAACCTTATTTTTACCAATACCTTTTATGTTACTAGTTGCATTAGCATGACCATGAAAAACACAACCAAACTTCGCGTAGTATTTGATGCTTCAGCGAAAACAAGCACAAACACTTCGTTTAACGATATAATGCATACCGTGCAAGATGATCTGTTTTCGATCGTACTTCGATTCAGGACTCACAAGTACGTATTTACTGCAGATATCACCAAAATGTATCGCCAGATCCTGATGCAGAAAGGAGATCAAGACCTACAATTAATAGCACGGAGAGACAACCCTCAAGAACAGCTACGGTATTATCGACTTACGACCGTAAGTGCCTTCAAGTACTAGGTGAGACCGAGAGTGACAAATATCCGCTAGGAGCAGCAGCAATGAAGGAATTTTACGTTGACGATCTGGAAGTAACGAGTTGCGCGAAGCACTTCTAATACAGCAGGAAATTCAATTACTTTTACAACCAGCCGGATTTCATCTACGGAAATGGTGCTCTAATCACAATCAACTATTGGCCAACATACCCAAGGAAGATCTAGAGACCAAATTAGACATCAATAATGAAGTCAGCGGTGAAGTTAAGACATTAGGCCTCACCTGGGAACCGAAGAGAGATGGTTTTGCAGTAACCACCTCTTGGAAAGAACCTACACGCATCACCAAACGTAGTGTACTAGCGGACATAGCACACTTGTTCGACCCATTGCGATTCGTGAATCCTGTCATCGTCTCAGCCAAGATTTTCATGCAGCAGTTGTGGACTTTAAAACGAGACTGGGATGCAGCACTACCACTGGAACTTCACACTAAGTGGTTAACCTTTCGCAGTGAGTTAAACCAGATGAAGAACATTAAGGTACCCAGATATCTAAAAACACACAGAGCATCGATAACGTTACATGCGTTTTCCGATGCGAGCGAAAGGGCGTATGAGACTGTGCTCTACATGCGCACCGTAGACACAGATAGCAACATAAACATGACCATACTTTGTTCAAAATCGAGAGTTGCACCGGTCAGAGCAGTCACAATACCGAGCCTAGAGTTGTGTGCCGCCGTCCTCATGACGCAACTTGTAAACCGCGTAAAAACTTCATTGAAACTGGATATCGAAGAAATCTATTATTGGACGGACTCGCAAATCGTTCTAGCCTGGCTTCAGTCAACCTCTTCCGCATATCATACATTCGTGGCGAATCGTATATCCCTCATACAAGAAATGACTTCGATAGCACAATGGAGGCACATCAGTACCAAGGGCAACCCAGCCGACCTTGTTTCCCGGGGAATGCACCCCAGCGACCTCATTAAATCGAAATTTTGGTTCGAAGGACCAGCATTTCTTCTGACACCGGAGACGAATTCGCCTTGTACAGTAACCACACCGATTAAGGAGATTCCAGAAATAAAACAACCACTCACAGCCTTAACAGCACTGCAACTGGAACCACATTTCCTGGAAAGAATAAATCATGGCAGTTCTTTCAATCAACTCAAAAAAATCGTAGCAAGAATACTGAGAGCAACTAATCATCTTAAAGACAAAGGAGGAGAATTCAAGGAATTTCTATCTACAGCTGAACTAGAAGAGGCTCTCCTGCTAATTGTACAGTACATGCAGCAGCGATCATTCCATGAAGAAATCAACTCACTGAAAAAAGGGACATCAGTTCCTGCGCGAAGCAGACTTATAAATCTCACACCATTCTTGGACGAGCGAGGAATCATCAGAGTTGGGGGAAGACTTCAAGATTCAGAACTACCAACGGATGCAGTACATCCCAAGGTTCTCCCATCGTCACACACATTTACAAAACTTCTCTTAAAGGAAATACACGAGTTCAACTTCCATGATGGAGCACAAACTGTTCATTCCACTGCTTGACAACGATTCTGGATTCTCAGGGGAAAGGATCTAGCAACTTCTGTTGCAGATGAATGTTCACGATGCAAGAGATTTAAGCCAAAATCATTAACGCAACTTATAGGCAATCTACCGGCGACGAGAGTAAACCCTGCAAGGCCATTTGTGAACGTTGGAATCGACTTCTGTGGACCAATGTACACACACTATAAGGTCAGGGGAAAAAGACCAACCAAAACATACATCTGTGTGTTCTGCTGTTTCACAACAAAGGCATGCCACCTAGAGGTGGTATCAGATTTATCAACAGATGCCTTTATTGGTGCATTTAAACGGTTCATCGCCAGGAGAGGGTGCTGTCAAAACATATACTGTGACAACGCTACAAATTTCGTCGGTGCTAAAAATAAGTTTGAAGAACTTAGGACATTACTTCATAGTAAAGCTGCTCAAGAAAGTATGACACGTGCTAGCAGCAAACATGGATTCACCTTTCACTTCATCCCAATATAAAGCCCACATTTTGGAGGAATATGGGAGGCAGCGATCAACTCAGCGAAACATCTAATGCAGAGAACCATAGCTTCTGCCTCATTAACCTACGAAGAACTCTGTACTGTATCATCAGAAGCAGAAGCAGTATTGAATTCGCGTCCGCTATCGCCAATGTCAAATGACCCAAACGACTTATCAGTTTTGACACCAGGACACTTTCTGATAGGGGAGGCATTGACAGCCACGATCGAACCAGGATCTAAGGAAGCAAACACAAACCTTCTCACTAGATGGAAACTAGTGTCCTACATTCGCAATGAATTTCGGCGTCGGTGGTCCAAGGAGTATTTATCAGAGTTTCAACAACGTGGTAAATGGAGGATAGGAATAAGAAACATTCAGCCCGGAACGTTGGTCTTGATTAAGGACAACAACACCCCACCGTTAAAATGGCAGCTTGGAAGGATCCAAACTATCATTCCAGGAAACGACGACTTAATCAGAGTAGCTGACGTGAAAACTGCATCGAGCGATTCATTTGCTATGTCTACTGTTTCCGGAAGACGACCCTTGCGAGAAACAATTATCCAATGCTGAAAAAAGACCTACACGCAGAATATCGAAACCTCACACCAACAAAGGCAGATTTTTACCAATTAATTCCAATTGGCTTCAACCAACTGAAGGGAAGAAAGATGAACCACCCATGCCGAGGAAACGTTTTCGACACTATTCAATGCTCAGCGTTATTCTGACGTCATTGCTGATCATCCCAGTAATGAGCCAATCACCAAGTCCTGTTAGCATTCAACCATTTAAGCATCATCCAGGAATTTATTATGAAAACATCGGACAAATAGGACTCATCAGTAGTGAGTGGAACATCATCACTTTCTACGACTTAAAAACTTACTGGCAGGAGGTAGCAGGTATTAAAAGTGGTGTTCAAAAGATGAAGAAAGCATGTAGCACAATCGCAATCAAAGAAAAAATCTGTACACAAATAGTGAGCCAGTTTGAACACGAACTAAGTCAAATTCAGGACATCAACGAAGTCTTCCATCAAAGAAGTGGTGGAGCAAGCACTACAAGAAAATAAAGATCTCCATTTGACTTCGTCGGATCTGTCACTCATCAGCTCTTTGGCGTTCTGGACGCAGACTACGGACGGCACTTAGAAGCAGAAAGCGAGAAAACCAGATCTAATGATAACTACATCTTGCAGCTTTTAAAAAACCAAACCTCCATAATAGAGGCCACAGTCAATATTTTTAAAAGATGAGAAGAACACGTCCAAGAACAACTCAACGCAATAAAAAACCACTTAAAGGAACTTGAAATAGATCTTAGTACAAACGGCCAGCAACAAGTCTTTTCGGCATTATGCATCTGAATGATGATGGCCATGCATAACTTCCAACAACCACAAGGAGCACTGTGGGACGTTCTAACAGATCTACAACACGAAAGAATTAACCCACTACTTCTAACACCAAACCAGGTGCATCAACAGTTAATACTCATCAAGGAGAATCTGCCTGCAGCATTGTCCATTCCATATGGGCAGTCGAATGGAGACTTGGAAGCATATCGACTAATGACCGTCAAAGCGCGACTTATGACATCCGCAGTAATATTCCAAATCAAATTACCTATTATTCGATCCGAATATTTCCAACTATTTCACTTAACTCCCATTCCTATTCCAAATCATGATTGCTTTTCGATAATTCAACCGTCAACGAAATACATTATGACCAACCTCCAACGAACTCAACATTCACCACTATCACAAAAAGAATTAAACTCCTGCAAACACATCAAGGAAACATTCTTTCTATGCTACCAGGATCAACCGCTCTACAACAGAAACTCCAAAATGAATCATTGCGAGATGACATTACTCAACCACGCACAGACATTATCAAATAATTGTCAGATGTTAACCACAAGGTCATCTAAATTCTGGATACAGCTACATCATCCCAATTCCTGAATCTATGTACTCGACCAGCGTGAGACACTTGACATCATTTGCGGAACTGAAGTAACAACAGCAACACTAACCGGGGATGAAATAATAACCATCAATCCGGATTGCGAACTAAGACAGGAAAGCCTGACCATAAGAGGAAGAGCCGTACATCAGAGGCAACTCAATGCTTCATTAATACCGATCATCGAGCTAGAGAAATCAATGTTAACTCGAGACGACAATCCACAGAAACAATCATCAGATTCACCGTTTGTCAAATCCAGTAACCAAGAGTGGGATTCGATCTCAAAACAACTAGATGCGATAAAACAACAGACACCACCATCAATAGAACTTACTGGCCACCAAATCCACCACTACATATTAGGATATTCTGGCACTGGTCTCATCCTTTTTGCTGCGGCAAATTCTGATTTTCAGACGAACCAGGATAGCTCAAATCTCATCAAGCCGAACCGAAATTCCGATTCCGGGCCAAGAATTAAAAGAATACCCAGTTTTGAACTACAAGAGTTCAAAGAAGGGGAAAATGTCTAGAAACATATTCTAGACGATAGCCGGTATTGCATTTCTTGTAATGCAATATGTCCATACTGTACCTGGATGTCCGATCAACCAACCTAAGGTCAATGTGACCGAGAATTGCTGACGATCTCGCCTTACGGTCAGCTAACAGTTTGGTCACACACCTGTTACAATTATTGCTGACGATCTCACCTTACGGTCAGTCAACAGCCCGGTCAAATACCTGACCGACAATTATTGCTGACGATCTATCGATCGTAATATTCTTTATTGTATATTTGACTTATGCTATTTTTGCTTACTTTTAAGAATCGAAATTGTATATAAACCTTATTTTAGCGAAAATAAATTCTGTCCGTTATCAGAATCAAAGAAGAAAGTATTCATTGTGGCTGAGTAAAATAACTCAGTCCACTTAAAACATTCATTGGTGACCCCAGACGTTTGAACGAGACTTGCAGCACCTTCGAGAAACAAGGCCGAGACGTTTGAACGAGAATCGTAAAAATATTACAAGGACCGATTGCAGAATCTACGGAAGCAGTATGACCGAAGAATTCAGTGAGCTGATCTCGGCCCAAGCAACATTGGGCAAGGAGTTTGAGAGACTTCTGTCAAACTATAGGAAGGATTCAGGAGACCGGAAGACCTTGCAGTATCTTGACAACAAGTCAAACCAGTTAGCAGCCTTATGGAAACAACTGGATTTCAACGACCAGGAGCTGCGTCCATACGAGGAGGAAAGTACGGACCACCCGTACTTTGCAAAAAAGTACTTCGAAGGTCTGGCAACGCAGTACGATGCAATGAAAGATGACATCAGCCAGCGACAGCAGCAATTGGCCTCCACATCAATGGAGGCAAGCAAACAAACCGAGGAAGACAGCAACAGGGCAGACCTCGGCAAAGGTATTCATCAGGAGGAGTTGTCCAAAGACGAATCCACAGCAGCACTAATCAGACACCAGGCGTTCATGATGACTTCACTTGCACGGTTAATAGACGGCTTTCTATCTAGCAAGCAAGCAATGACCAAGCACTACTCTACCGTGAAGATGGCATCAGTAACTCGACATTGGAGTGAAATCGAACGACTCAACGCAGCCATATGGGCTGCATCAGAAGGCGCAGCAAAAGACAGATATGTAGCCGACACGTACTTCAGCCTTTCGGATCAGGTAGAGAAGGCCTTGATTCTTTTGGCGCAAGGAGCGGAAAATTCATCTTCATCTTCAAATCAAGCAGTACATAACTCATCGTCTGTGAAACTTCCTCGAGTGATAATTCCTACATTTGATGGAAGCTACCTCAATTGGCAGCAATTTCGCGATTTGTTCGAACAAATGGTGCACAATCAGACGCTAGGCGATTCGCAAAAGATGTGGTATTTGAATACCAATCTTACTGGAGAAGCTGAAACCCTTATACGACATCTCGCATTATCAGACGAACATTACACCACTGCCTGGGAAACTTTAACAAATCGCTACAATAACAAGCGACTTTTAGTAGCAGCACTATTGGAAAGACTTCTCAGTCAGAACAGTTTCAACATAGAGTCTTCATCAGCAATCAAAAGACTACATGATACTACAAAGGAGTGTCTCGCCGGCCTGAACAACCTTGGTATCAATACACAGTCCTGGGATCCACTACTACAGTTTCTGTTAATAAAGAAAATTGACAGAAACACACATAGCCTGTTTGAGCAGTCGCTGGAACATCCTAAAGAGCTGCCAATGATGAACAACCTCTTACAATTCTTGGAAACACGATTTCAAGCATTGGAAACGCTAGGTTTACACAAACCATCCATGACGAATCATAGTGTGAAGCAGAAGGCCGTCTTGACTTTATTGGGCCAGGAGCGTTATGCGTGCAAGATGGGCGATCAAGACCATTTTCGCGTGTCATAAGTTTTTGGCATTATCGGCATCAGACAGAAGAAATCAAATCAGGAAGCTCAACCTGTGTTTCAACTGTTTAAGAGACGACCACTTCGCTTCCAACTGCAAGGCCAGACATTGCGCTAAATGCACTGAGAGACACAACACATTGCTACACGGAACAGACAACCAGAAGGAGAATCAACGCAATTCAGTACAGTCAAAGACATCCAATCCAAAGAAGCAAGGGAGCAAGGGATCCACCACCGAAAGGGACCAGTCTTCAAATACAGCCGCGAGTTCATCTAGTGTAGCCGCCAGTTCTTCAGAGACAACGCTTACAACCCAATCAGAACTAAAGGCCAAGTCACATTATGTCCTGCTAGCAACAGCTATCATGGGAATAATTGATCGCGATGGTAATCAGATTCACTGCAAGGCTATATTGGACTCAGGATCTCAGATAAATTTTATTACCGAGCGGTTGTCGAAAAAATTGAAGCTTACCGGTTATAATGCATCACTCAACATATCCGGCATTGGACAATCAAAGCTACACTCATCGACACGATTGAACATCAACATATCATCGTTGCACTCCGGGTACAAGGCTAACCTAGAAGCATTCGTCATCCCAGAAATCACATCATACCAGCCACAAGTATCAATCAACATATCAACTTGGAAGATTCCGAACAATTTGCAGTTAGCAGATCCTGAATTCAACACACTTCGTAAGGTGGACGTACTAATTGGAGCGGAATTGTATGCGGAACTAATGTCGACTGGACAAATAAAACTTGGCAATGAACTCCCATCCATGCAAAACACCCTACTTGGTTGGGTGATACTGGGAAAGGCCAACACAGTTCAATCAGCAACACGCTATTGCGGTATTAGCAACGCAGAATTGGAGGACTCATTGCAAAAATTTTGGACTGTCGAGGAGGTACCACCTGTAGCTTCAAGGCAACAAAGGGAGAAATTCGAAACAAACATTGCAAGAAACAAGGAGGGACGTTTCGTTGTTGGACTTCCGTTACGCGAGCCCCGTACGATGTTAGGACAATCCCAGGACTTAGTCACGAAACGATTTCTTGCGTTAGAAAGAAGACTTGCGAAAAATCCATTACTGAAGGTCGAGTATTCTCAATTTATGTTACTAGTTTTTCATGGTCATGCTACCATTGAAGCTACTAAATGTTAAGAGTTTGTTGTTCTTTCCGGTGTCAGTGGAGTGAAGCTCCAATACGAAATCCCCGACTGTTGATTAATCGTAGTACTTGACAAATTTGGTAGGAACTTTCACTGGAGAGGCCAGTTTATCATAAGATTTTTTGTTGGACTAGGTCCGAAGGAGCTGTTTCGTCATCGGAATGCGGAAGACTCTTCAGAGGGTGTATTCTAGCCAACTTCCGAAACACCCTGACAGCTGGTGGAACTGCTGAGGAAAATTCTATATAGCAACTTCGTAATCCAAATTTATTTCCACGAAGAATGTAGTCGGGAACTTGCCTGACATCTACCTTATACTAAAGGCGGGACGTATATGGCTGTGAAATGGTTGTAACCTTGGATAACCATATGGCTATGAAACTTGAAAATCAGCGGGTCCAACGCAAACCTTATTTTTACCAATACTTTTTATGTTACTAGTTGCATTAGCATGACCATGAAAAACACAACCAAACTTCGCGTAGTATTTGATGCTTCAGCGAAAACAAGCACAAACACTTCGTTTAACGATATAATGCATACCGTGCAAGATGATCTGTTTTCGATCGTACTTCGATTCAGGACTCACAAGTACGTATTTACTGCAGATATCACCAAAATGTATCGCCAGATCCTGATGCAGAAAGGAGATCAAGACCTACAATTAATAGCACGGAGAGACAACCCTCAAGAACAGCTACGGTATTATCGACTTACGACCGTAACATACGGTACAGCAGCTGCACCATACCTGGCTACTAAGTGCCTTCAAGTACTAGGTGAGACCGAGAGTGACAAATATCCGCTAGGAGCAGCAGCAATGAAGGAATTTTACGTTGACGATCTGGAAGTAACGAGTTGCGCGAAGCACTTCTAATACAGCAGGAAATTCAATTACTTTTACAACCAGCCGGATTTCATCTACGGAAATGGTGCTCTAATCACAATCAACTATTGGCCAACATACCCAAGGAAGATCTAGAGACCAAATTAGACATCAATAATGAAGTCAGCGGTGAAGTTAAGACATTAGGCCTCACCTGGGAACCGAAGAGAGATGGTTTTGCAGTAACCACCTCTTGGAAAGAACCTACACGCATCACCAAACGTAGTGTACTAGCGGACATAGCACACTTGTTCGACCCATTGCGATTCGTGAATCCTGTCATCGTCTCAGCCAAGATTTTCATGCAGCAGTTGTGGACTTTAAAACGAGACTGGGATGCAGCACTACCACTGGAACTTCACACTAAGTGGTTAACCTTTCGCAGTGAGTTAAACCAGATGAAGAACATTAAGGTACCCAGATATCTAAAAACACACAGAGCATCGATAACGTTACATGCGTTTTCCGATGCGAGCGAAAGGGCGTATGAGACTGTGCTCTACATGCGCACCGTAGACACAGATAGCAACATAAACATGACCATACTTTGTTCAAAATCGAGAGTTGCACCGGTCAGAGCAGTCACAATACCGAGCCTAGAGTTGTGTGCCGCCGTCCTCATGACGCAACTTGTAAACCGCGTAAAAACTTCATTGAAACTGGATATCGAAGAAATCTATTATTGGACGGACTCGCAAATCGTTCTAGCCTGGCTTCAGTCAACCTCTTCCGCATATCATACATTCGTGGCGAATCGTATATCCCTCATACAAGAAATGACTTCGATAGCACAATGGAGGCACATCAGTACCAAGGGCAACCCAGCCGACCTTGTTTCCCGGGGAATGCACCCCAGCGACCTCATTAAATCGAAATTTTGGTTCGAAGGACCAGCATTTCTTCTGACACCGGAGACGAATTCGCCTTGTACAGTAACCACACCGATTAAGGAGATTCCAGAAATAAAACAACCACTCACAGCCTTAACAGCACTGCAACTGGAACCACATTTCCTGGAAAGAATAAATCATGGCAGTTCTTTCAATCAACTCAAAAAAATCGTAGCAAGAATACTGAGAGCAACTAATCATCTTAAAGACAAAGGAGGAGAATTCAAGGAATTTCTATCTACAGCTGAACTAGAAGAGGCTCTCCTGCTAATTGTACAGTACATGCAGCAGCGATCATTCCATGAAGAAATCAACTCACTGAAAAAAGGGACATCAGTTCCTGCGCGAAGCAGACTTATAAATCTCACACCATTCTTGGACGAGCGAGGAATCATCAGAGTTGGGGGAAGACTTCAAGATTCAGAACTACCAACGGATGCAGTACATCCCATGGTTCTCCCATCGTCACACACATCTACAAAACTTCTCTTAAAGGAAATACACGAGTTCAATTTGATGCTGGAGCACAAACTGCTCATTCCACTGCTTGACAACGATTCTGGGTTCTCAGGGGAAGGATCTAGCAACTTCTGTTGTACATGAATGTTCACGATGCAAGAGATTTAAGCCAAAATCATTAACGCAACTTATAGGCAACCTACCGGCGACGAGAGTAAACCCTGCAAGGCCATTTGTGAACGTTGGAATCGACTTCTGTGGACCAATATACACACACTATAAGGTCAGAGGAAAAAGACCAACCAAAACATACATCTGTGTGTTCTGCTGTTTCACAACAAAGGCATGCCACCTAGAGGTGGTATCAGATTTATCAACAGATGCCTTTATTGGTGCACTTAAACGGTTCATCGCCAGGAGAGGGTGCTGTCAAAACATGTACTGTGACAACACTACAAATTTCGTCGGTGCTAAAAATAAGTTTGAAGAACTTAAGACATTACTTCATAGTAAAGCTGCTCAAGAAAGTATCGCCACGTGCTAGCAGCAAACATGGATTCACCTTTCACTTCATCCCAATATGAAGCCCACATTTTGGAGGAATTAAGGAGGCAGCGGTCAAGTCAGCGAAACATCTAATGCAGAGAACCATAGCTTCTGCCTCATTAACCTACGAAGAACTCTGTACTGTATCATCAGAAGCAGAAGCAGTATTGAATTCGCGTCCGCTATCGCCAATGTCAAATGACCCAAACGACTTATCAGTTTTGACACCAGGACACTTTCTGATAGGGGAGCCATTGACAGCCACGATCGAACCAGGATCTAAGGAAGCAAACACAAACCTTCTCACTAGATGGAAACTAGTGTCCTACATTCGCAATGAATTTCGGCGTCGGTGGTCCAAGGAGTATTTATCAGAGTTTCAACAACGTGGTAAATGGAGGACAGGAATAAAAAACATTCAGCCCGGAACGTTGGTCTTGATTAAGGACAACAACACCCCACCAATAAAATGGCAGCTTGGAAGGATCCAAACTATCATTCCAGGAAACGACGACTTAATCAGATTAGCTGACGTAAAAACTGCATCGGGAATATTCCGTCGAGCGATTCATTTGCTATGTCCACTGTTTCCGGAAGACGACCCTTGCGAGAAACAATTATCCAATGCTGAAAAAGACCTACACGCAGAATATCGAAACCTCACCCCAACAAAGGCAGATTTTTACCAATTAATTCCAATTGGCTTCAACCAACTGAAGGGAAGAAAGATGAACCATCCATGCCGAGGAAACGTTTTCGACACAATTCAATGCTCAGCGTTATTCTGACGTCATTGCTGATCATCCCAGTAATGAGCCAATCACCAAGTCCTGTTAGCATTCAACCATTTAAGCATCATCCAGGAATTTATTATGAAAACATCGGACAAATAGGACTCATCAGTAGTGAGTGGAACATCATCACTTTCTACGACTTAAAAACTTACTGGCAGGAGGTAGCAGGTATTAAAAGTGGTGTTCAAAAGATGAAGGAAGCATGTAGCACAATCGCAATCAAAGGAAAAATTTGTACACAAATAGTGAGCCAGCTTGAACACGAACTAAGTCAAATTCAGGACATCAACGAAGTCTTCCATCAAAGAAGTGGTGGAGCAAGCACTACAAGAAAATAAAGATCTCCATTTGACTTCGTCGGATCTGTCACTCATCAGCTCTTTGGCGTTCTGGACGCAGACTACGGACGGCACTTAGAAGCAGAAATCGAGAAAACCAGATCTAATGATAACTACATCTTGCAGCTTTTAAAAAACCAAGCCTCCATAATAGAGGCCACAGTCAATATTTTTAAAAGATGAGAAGAACACGTCCAAGAACAACTCAACGCAATAAAAAACCACTTAAAGGAACTTGAAATAGATCTTAGTACAAATGGCCAGCAACAAGTCTTTTCGGCATTATGCATCCGAATGATGATGGCCATGCACAACTTTCAACAAACACAAGGAGCACTGTGGGACGTTCTAACAGATCTACAACACGAAAGAATTAACCCACTACTTCTAACACCAAACCAGCTGCATCAACAGTTAATACTCATCAAGGAGAATCTGCCTGCAGCATTGTCCATTCCATATGGGCAGTCGAATGGAGAACTGGAAGCATATCGACTAATGACCGTCAAAGCGCGACTTATGACATCCGCACTAATATTCCAAATCAAATTACCTATTATTCGATCCGAATATTTCCAACTATTTCACTTAACTCCCATTCCTATTCCAAATCATGATTGCTTTTCGATAATTCAACCGTCAACGAAATACATTATGACCAACCTCCAACGAACTCAACATTCACCACTATCACAAAAAGAATTAAACTCCTGCAAACACATCAAGGAAACATTCTTTCTATGCTACCAGGATCAACCGCTCTACAACAGAAATTCCAAAATGAATCATTGCGAGATGACATTACTCAACCACGCACAGACATTATCAAATAATTGTCAGATGTTAACCACAAGGTCATCTAAATTCTGGATACAGCTACATCATCCCAATTCCTGAATCTATGTACTCGACCAGCGTGAGACACTTGACATCATTTGCGGAACTGAAGTAACAACAACAACACTAACCGGGGATGGAATAATAACCATCAATCCGGATTGCGAACTAAGACAGGAAAGCCTGACCATAAGAGGAAGAGCCGTACATCAGAGGCAACTCAATGCTTCATTAACACCGATCATCGAGCTAGAGAAATCAATGTTAACTCGAGACGACAATCCACAGAAACAATCATCAGATTCACCGTTTGTCAAATCCAGTAACCAAGAGTGGGATTCGATCTCAAAACAACTAGATGCGATAAAACAACAGACACCACCATCAACAGAACTTACCGGCCACCAAATCCACCACTACATATTAGGATATTCTGGGATTGGTCTCATCCTTTTTGCTGCGGCAATTCTGATTTTCAGACGAACCAGGATAACTCAAATCTCATCAAGCCGAACCGAAATTCCGATTCCAAGGCCAAGAATTAAAAGAATACCCAGTTTTGAACTACAAGAGTTCAAAGAAGGGGAGAATGTCTAGAAACATATTCTAGACGATAGCCGGTATTGCATTTCTTGTAATGCAATATGTCCATACTGTACCTGGATGTCCGGTCAACCAACCTAAGGTCATGTGACCGAGAATTGCTGACGATCTCGCCTTACGGTCAGCTAACAGTTCGGTCACACACCTGTTACAATTATTGCTGACGATCTCATCTTACGGTCAGCCAACAGCCCGGTCATACACCTGTCCGACAATTATTGCTGATCGTAATATTCTTTATTGTATATTTGATTTATGCTATTTTAGCTCTTTTTAAACTTAGCACCCCACTTTAACCAAATTGAATAAAAAAATTGTTTTCGGGTGGAGCTTTTTTTGTACTTGATTGTACCGAAAAAAATTTCGTTTGTACCTCCAAGGGTACGGAGAAAAAAATGCTCCGTGTGAACTTAGCACCCGACTTGCACCAAATTAACTGAAATTTTTTATTCAGATAGTACCCCGTCTGCAAATGATTGTACCGAAAATGATTTTTTTTTTTTTTTTTTTTTTTTTCAATAAAAAAATAAAAAATTATTAAAATTTTTTTTTACAAAAAAAAAAAACAAAATACGGCAAACTATTGTAAATCGGTTCTATTTTATTGTACCTTCAATCGATTTTAAAATACTTTAAAATTTACATCAAAAGCTAGCTATCTAAACCAACCAATCCTTCACATAAAGAGTAAAATAATTAGAACGACAACACTTTATAAATCGATGACCGGAAGATGATCGATTTTCAAAATTCGAAAAACCAAAGATGCTAACATATGCTATAGAAACTGTTATTGATTGTACCTCCAAGAAATTTTAAGAAATATTAATTTTTCCATCAAAAAATAACAATCTGAATCATTCAATAATTCACCCTCAGAGAAAAATAATTCATACTTGAAGGAAGTTTGTGTCGTATTTTTTATGCAAACGAAAAGTAAGGCCCTATGCCAAAAGAGTTAGTCTGCAATTTCACTTCAGCCTTATTTCTCGCGAAATATCAAAATATGCTCTGCAACTTTTTGACACCCAATAAAGCAAGTGTAGACGGGACGAAATGTCAAAAATGTATTCCACACAAGTACCGTCTCAAATATTTGCCTCTAAACTTTCATGAAAGAGGTACATATTTTCTGAATAGGATTCGATTCTGAGATCCGACATTTACCGAACGTATTACCGAGAGCTGAACAGTGGAACCAACCAAATTTCTCGGAAAGAAACTCATATTTAAGAAGTGAGAGGTACCCTTTTCAAAAAAGGGACTAATTAAAATAAATAGAATACGGTCAGAGGTCAGAGGTACATATTCCATTCATGAAACTGGGAAATGATTCCTGGAAGAATTTAAGTGAAATATTCATTCCTAGGTAAAAAAGGTTAAAAAAAAAAAACCGTTTCTGACGAAAAATATTACGGTTTCACTTACGGGATCATTGTGCCGCACGCCGATTTTGTAATATATGTTGTAGAATACGAAAATCTAAAGGATACGTATTTTATTTTATCGGCAGTCAAGAGTATTTAAGGGAATTTTGAAAATCGGCCTTTACTCCGCTTGTCGATTTATAATGTGTTGTCGAAGGATCGTCTTTCGAAATTTTTTTCTCTATTGCTGAATTTTTGGCTGATTTAGATTGTTGATGGAAAAATTAATATTTCTTAAAATTTCTTGGAGGTACAATCAATGTCGGTTCCTATAGAATATATTTGCATCTTTGGATTTTCGAATTTTGAAAATCGACCTATAGTCCGGTCATCGATTCACAAATTGTTGTCGGCGGATCGTCTTTCGAATTATTTTTCTCTGAGTGTGAATTATTGGATGATTTAGATTGTTATTTTTTGATGGAAAAATTAATATTTCTTAAAATTTCTTGGAGGTACAATCAATTGCGGTATCTATGGCATATATTTGCATCTTTGGTTTTTCGAATTTTGAAAATCGACCTATAGTCCGGTCATCGATTCACAAATTGTTGTCGGAGGATCGTCTTTCGAATTATTTGTCTCTAAGTGTGAATTATTGGATGAATTAGGTTGTTATTTTTTGATAGAAAAATTAATATTTCTTAAAATTTCTTGGAGGTACAATCAATTGCGGTATCTAAAGTATATATTTGCATCTTTGGTTTTTCGAATTTTGAAAATCGACCTATAGTCCGGTCATCGATTCACAAATCGTTGTCGGAGGATCGTCTTTCGAATTATTTTTCTCTATTGCTGAATTTTTGGCTGATTTAGATTGTTGATGGAAAAATTAATATTTCTTAAAATTTCTTGGAGGTACAATCAATGTCGGTTCCTATAGAATATATTTGCATCTTTGGTTTTTCGAATTTTGAAAATCGACCTATAGTCCGGTCATTGATTCACAAATTGTTGTCGGAGGATCGTCTTTCGAATTATTTGTCTCTGAGTGTGAATTATTGGATGATTTAGATTGTTATTTTTTGATGGAAAAATTAATATTTCCTAAAATTTCTTGGAGGTACAATCAATTGCGGTATCTATAGCATATATTTGCATCTTTGGTTTTTCGAATTTTGAAAATCGACCTATAGTCCGGTCATCGATTCACAAATTGTTGTCGGAGGATCGACTGTGGGAAGTTATGAGGTTGTGATTTGGGGACACTGCTTTGAATATGAAACGACTAGTTTCGATGGTTGTAATCAACTAACTTTTATTCTAAATTTTTCGTACCAACTAACTTACCAAACTAGTTATATACTATACATAATTCATGATACATACATAAAATGGTTTTTGAAAAATATGAATACTATTGTTATAATTTTAAACGATTTTACCGTAAAGGGTCGCTGCCGGATCTTTTGATAAATTACCGGCGCAAAATATCGAATCGTATTTTTCATGAAATTAGAATATTTTATAAATAAATTACCGGTGTAAAATATCGGTTTCGAGAAAAACAAACGACAATAGGATTTCAATTTAATTTGCTTGTTTGTCTATAATTTGTTCCAATGAAAATAGAATTTGCGGCTCGAATATTTCGTTGGGTCGCTACACACTCCCCTTCCAGCGAAGCGCATTTAAGAAAAGAAAAATGAAATAAAAATAAAAGTAAATATATGTATATTGTCATGTTACGTCTCGTTTAAGGAATCTGAAAGGATGTACGCCGGTTTAACTCGATCGATCGAAATTGAAAAATTGTTTCCATATATTTCGATGACGATTTGCTTACGGAAACGACGAATTACCTTGTAAGGTCCTTCGTAAGGCGGGGTTAATCCTGGTCGTAATTTGTCGACTCTTACAAAGACAAATTCACAAGTAATAAGATCTTCCGGGAAATTTACCCTTTTTTGGAAATTAATACGTGTGTCTTGCGGTTTCATGTTGCTTATGGATTGTTTTAATTTTTTAACGAAGTCATGGTGATTTACGTCTTCGGAGCTGTGATTGTCCAAAAAATATTCCCCTGGGACCTTTAGACCTTGGCCATAGACTATATCTACGGGTGAACATTGAAGATCGGTTCTTGGTGTGGTTCTAATCCCAAGAAGTACAAGTGGTAATTCTGCGTACCAGTTTGTGGTATTTTCTCTGGCCATTAAGGAGGCTTTCATGTGCCTATGAAATCGCTCGACCAACCCGTTCGCTTGGGGATGGTAAGCAGTAGTATGTATGCAGTGAGCGCCAAATAGCTTTGTAAGCTCTGCAAAGAGTTTTGATCGGAATTGGCTCCCTTGATCCAACGTGATTTCGAGTGGCACGCCGAAACGTGGTATATATTGATGTACGAATGTTTCTGCTACGGAAACAGCAGTCATATCTTTCATTGGATAAGCCTCTGGCCATCGTGTGAATCTGTCTATGATTGTTAGAATTTAGGAATATCCATCAGATGGTGGCAGTGGACCCACAATATCCATGTGTATGTGCTCGAAACGTTGAGATGGTAATTTGAAACGTTCGAACTCTGTACGTGTGTGTTGATGCACTTTGGCCTTTTGACAACCAATGCAGGTTTTAGACCAATTGTTAACATCACGATTCATTGAAGGCCAGAAATATTTTGAGGCGAGCTGTTTTCGAGTTGCTCTAATGCCTGGATGTGAGAGATTGTGAATTGATTTGAAAACTCTTTTTCTTAGACCTTGAGGAACATAAGGGCGACTGCTTCCTGTACTCGTATCGCACCAGATCTGATCTGGGTAGAAAGGAATAGTCTTAAGTTCCATTTTGTACTTTGATTGGCTGTTTTTCGTTCCATCTGTGAGAGACTTGAGTTCTTCGTCCCCTAATTGGTTGTCCACTAGATTCTTTAGGTTTAGTGTTATAGTGTTGACATCCATGTTCTCAATGCGAGACAGTGCATCAGCGACGAAGTTTGTTTTTCCGCTAATGTGTTTTATATCAGTTGTGAACTGGGAGATAAAATCTAAATTTTTTTTTTTTTTTTTTTTTTTTTAAGGATACTAAACTGGACTTAGGTGGTTAGCCTTTAATACACTGTAGTGTACAATCCAGTCAGCTTAGGGATGGGAGGTCAGAAATCGGGCCGGGTACGGCAGTGTACTATGTAGTTGGTGTTAATAATTTTGAGTGCTGTTTTGGCTCTGATGTGATCTACCAGAACAGCAATGTTGCCTATAACAAATCAACTACTGTCTGGTATCTCTGATGGTGTTAGTAAATCTGATAAGAATGTAAACAGAACTCATCTGCTCAGTGTTAAATCCTTTAGCAGTGATCCCTATTAAACATTCCGCACTGTTCACTATTTATATTAATAATTTCAAAGCCAATAGCAACTGAAAAAATTCTTATAAATAATTTATGCGTAGAGTGGGAATTGAACCCACGACATCGCGTTTACAAGCCTAGTACGCTACCACTGGACTACACCCGGCTTTAAAATCTAAATGTCGGGTTTGACGAGGAGAACGCTCTGTCTTTGAAGGGATGGCGGTAACCAATGGCTTATGGTCCGTGAAAATAGTGAAGTTGCGGCCCTCCACGAAGTATCTAAAATGTTTGATGGAAAGGTAAATTGCTAAAAGTTCCCTGTCGAATGCCGAATATTTCACTTCTGCCGGAGATAATTTTCTGGAGAAAAATGCGAGGGGTTGCCATTGTTCTTTTTGACGTTGTTGAAGCTCTGCCCCAACTGCTATGTCTGATGCATCTGTGGTGATGCTGTATGCTGCATTTTCACAAGGATGCGTTAAAAGTGTGGCATGAGCTAGTGCGGTTTTGACCTGGGAAAAAAAACTTTCCTGGCATTCTTTTGTCCATTCGAACTGTTTTTTAGGTCCTTTTAGCTTTTGGAGTTGTGCTACGTGCTTGTGAATAGGTGCGAGTAGCTCTGCTAACTTGGGTATAAAGCGATTGTAGTAGTTGAGCATCCCTACAAATTTTTGGATCTGCTTAATCGATGATGGTGCTGTTAATTTGGTGATCACTTCAACTTTTTCTTCCATTGGACAGATTCCTTTGCTAGAAACAGTGTGGCTAAAGAAATTAAATTCTGGTACGCCCAATAAGCACTTAGAGGCTTTAATGCACAAACCATACTCGGATAATCTTTGAGAATCGATTTCGAGATGCTTCTCATGTTCCATCTCGTTGCGGCTTGCTATAAGAATATCGTCTATGTAGACGAATACGAAATCAAGACCACTGGTCACTTGCTTTATAAACCTCTGAAAGGTTTGTGCGGCATTTTTTAAGCCGAAAGGCATGCGGGTAAATTCGTACAAACCGAATGGAGTAGTTATGGCCGTCTTATGTACGTCTTCCGGAGCTACCGGTATGTTATGATATGCCCTGACCAAGTCTATTTTGGAAAAAATACTACAACCAGTTAAAAACATAGAAAAATTTTGTATGTGCGGCACCGGGTATCGGTCCGGCACCGTGATGGCGTTTAATCGCCGGTAATCTCCGCATGGGCGCCAGTCTTTGCTGTCCTTTTTTGGCACCATGTGTAATGGTGACGATGCTGGAGAGGCCAACGGTCGGCAAATTCCCATTTGAACCATATGCTCGAATTCGAACTTCGCCGTTTTGTATTGTTCGGGGTTAAGTTCTAGGTCGGGAGCAAGGAAGCGTTCCCTGAGTGGATATATAATGCTGTACTATATGTTTGATTGGAATGTTGAAGTTAACAGGTTGATAGAGTGTCGGAAATTTTTTTAGTATCAATCCGAATTGGTTTTCGATACTAAAATTCCGTGGTGTTGGGGTTTCTACTTTAATTGTATTTATGCTGGCTGTTAATTTGGTAGTAGAATCGATAAGTTTCTTATGTCTCAGATCTACTAGGATATTGAATTTTTCAAGAAAATCAGCACCTATAATTGGCTTGTTTATCGATGCGATCAAAAAGGTATGAATGAAATCGCGTCGCAGACCAAGGTTGAGTTTCAGCAATTTGGTTCCATATACTTTAATTCGTAAACCGTTCGCTGCAGTCAGGAAAAAGTCGCTTTCTGTAGCTGTCGAATTAGATGCATGGTATGGGATTATTGACACGTCTGCCCCTGTATCAATTAAAAAATTTATTTTGCTGACTTGGTCTGTTACGTATAAGCGGCGTGAGGTTTGAAAACTTCTGTTTGCCGCAAGATCAGAAGTGTAATCTAGTTTTTTTCAGAAGAAGATGATGTATTTTTATTTGGCTCCTTGTAGTTGCAAGGTTTTTGGCATTTACTGGCTTTTTCAGCATATTTACTGTGATACCAGCACATTTCTTGTTGTCTGTCTTCTGGCTGTTCTTTGTTGCGAGAACGGCTACGACTTCGTTGCTTACTCTGGAAGGTAAGGTTTTTGATTTGTTTCTGAAGTTCTTTTATTTCTTTACGAAGCGTTGCAAAATTTTCTTGAGGTTCAACAGAACAAATTGAATTTGAATTCGGCAAATTTTGTCCGCTAGCGGTAGCATTTCCGATATTTCTTTATCCTTGTGTGCGATCAAGGCGATATTGATTGGTTGCGGTAATCTCCGCATCCAAAGCTTGTGAATTAGTTTGTCATTTATTGCCTCGCTAGACCCGGCAATATTTGACAAGGACCTGTAGAATTCAGATGGTTTCCTATCCCCAAGTTCTACGTTTCCCAAAAGTTGCTCGATTCTTTTTTCTTCACTAAGTGAATGTCGATTGATTAGGGTTAATTTTAAATGTTCATACTTTGATTCGTTATTTGGTGGGTTTTGTATGGTATCGAGTACGGTTTCTATTACCTGTTGCGGTAGTGATGCTATGACATGATGGTATTTGCTAATGTCTTTGCGAATGTTTCCGATCACGAATTGAGCCTCTGCCTGAATGAACCAAACCATCGGGGAATTTGACCAAAATAACCTCACCGAAAAAGTTGATAGGTTCTCAGGAGAATTCTCGGCTCCATCCTGACCTTCTTTCGAGTGCAGATTTTGGTCTTTGTTCTCTGCCATGATAATATGTTTACCGTCTAATGATATAATTATGTTTTCCCAAAAAAAAAAAATTATGTAAATGAGAACGATATTTTCGCGTGAATACTCTTCAAACCCTATTTTGATTGGAACACTCCAGTTTAATGTAATCCTTTCAATTTGTTTTCAACCGACATTAAGCACTCTTTTAATATTTCATAAGCTGCAGTTTTTCTTTTTGCGATATGATATTTTTTTTTTACGGTACGATATTTTGTTTCCTATTTGAAGAAAATATGTAATAAAACTGTATACTACCGTTCGCGTGCGTTTATATAAAAAAAATTTTGTTGCTCAATCGTTGAATTATAACAATAAAATTTAACACTTGATATAACAATTCGATTCTGAAATGTAACAATTGATATCACACTGTAATGCTGCAATTGTATTAATAATTTGATGTCGGATGTGTTTTTATTATTATATTACAAGTAATGAAATCATTTTTTTTAAATTTTGGTTTTTAATTTGTGTACATGTGTTCCTATTTGGATACTAACATATTAAGTGGTACGTTATGGTGAGTTATGATGAAGTAAATTTTTATATAATAAATCGTAAAGTTTTTTTACGATAGAATTTTATTTAAAGCGTTGTGCCGACTTACGGAATTGATTTTGTCTGATCTAAACGTAGTTTCCTATGTTGTGGCGGGCTCCGTGATGCTGCAGATCTTGTCGACGAAAAATTGTAATCGGCGCGGTGTTGAATTATCGGCTTTGCTATGATGCGTCGTGGATATTGTCGACGAAAAGTTCTAAGCGGTGTTGAATTGCGGCTTTTGGTATGATGTGCCGTGCGATGCATCTTTGCGCGATGATGTCGCCAAAAACTGTTGCTGCAATGCTGCTTTGAAATTTTCGATAATGCTGTGATGCAACTGGTGTGGCGATTACGTGATGCCGCGGCAATAAAAATTTTGCCGTGCGGCTGATATTGGAGCTTATTTTAACACAGTATTCTTCCACCAAATCACTTTTATATTATGATTTTTGTCACCCACTTTGTTAATTTTAGGTTTTAGGCTTCTGACTTTATTATAAGGATTTATATTGATTTTACTTTGCACTTTTATGTTTCAGGGTAGTGCTCTTGGAGTCACTTTAACTTTTACTTTTAATTATTTAGGATTGTGTTCCTGGGGTCACCACTGTGGGAAGTTATGAGGTTGTGATTTGGGGACACTGCTTTGAATATGAAACGACTAGTTTCGATGGTTGTAATCAACTAACTTTTATTCTAAATTTTTCTTACCAACTAACTTACCAAACTAGTTATATTCTATACATAATTCATGATACATACATAAAATGGTTTTTGAAAAATATGAATTCTATTGTTATAATTTTAAACGATTTTACCGTAAAGGGTCGCTGCCGGATCTTTTGATAAATTACCGGCGCAAAATATCGAATCGTATTTTTCATGAACTTAGAATACTTTATAAATAAATTACCGGTGTAAAATATCGGTTTGGAGAAAAACAAACGACAATAGGATTTTAATTTAATTTGCTTGTTTGTCTATAATTTGTTCCAATGAAAATAGAATTTGCGGCTCGAATATTTCGTTGGGTCGCTACACGTCTTTCGAATTATTTGTCTCTGAGTGTGAATTATTGGATGATTTAGATTGTTATTTTTTGATGGAAAAATTAATATTTCTTAAAATTTCTTGGAGGTACAATCAATCAATTGCGGTATCTATAGCATATATTTGCATCTTTGGTTTTTCGAATTTTGAAAATCGACCTATAGTCCGGTCATCGATTCACAAATTGTTGTCGGAGGATCGTCTTTCGAATTATTTTTCTCTGAGTGTGAATTATTGGCTGATTTAGATTGTTATTTTTTGACGGAAAAATTAATATTTCTTAAAATTTCTTGGAGGTACAATCAATTGCGGTATCTATAGCATATATGTGGGATCCCAGACGAATTAGGTTCACAACTGTAACTTGAACTTACTCACACTGATTTAAATATAGAACTATTGGAATTAACGTTAACTTACTCACACTGATTTAAATATAGAACTATTGGAATTAACTTGAACTTACTCACACTGATTTCTTGGAGGTACAATCAATTGCGGTATCTACACCATATATGTGGGATCCCAGACGAATTAGGTTCACCACTGTAACTTGAACTTACTCACACTGATTTAAATATAGAACTATTGGAATTAACGTTAACTTACTCACACTGATTTAAATATAGAACTATTGGAATTAACTTGAACTTACTCACACTGATTTAAATATAGAACTATTGGAATTAACGTTAACTTACTCACACCGATTTAAAATGTAGTAATATTGGAATTAACTCAAACTACTCACACTGATTTGAAACGTAACAATATTTGAATTAACCTATAGCCTTACTTAAAAACTCACTCACACTGATTTAAATGTAACAATGTCTGAATTAACTTTTTAAAAACTATGACCAATACTTTTATGTAATGATATTGAAATAAAACTAGTTCTAAACTTGACACCAAGCGGTTTGGTACTCTACATTGGGGGCTCAACCAACTCAAAAATTTTTTTTAAGTATATTTCATACGTTTCCATTTTTCGGTCTCGAATTAAATCGGGAACAGTTCAGGAAATTCGACAAAAATGGCAGAACTTAAAAAAATTCAGAAGATGAGCACGAAAGAAATAAAGAGAAGACTGCATCAAAGCGGACACGAGACTTGCGGCAGCAGAGCAGAACTCATCGACCGGCTCATGGCGCCAGAAGACGCAGAGGATGCAGAGGAAGCCGAAATGTGTGGAACAATCCCAAAAGGTATACAAATTTTCGAATTCCGTGATATCGAAGCGGGCATCTCTAAGTTTACGGGCGACGATTTACAATCTCCATGCAAATGGATTAGCGATTTTGAAGAGCTTGCGGCCATGGCTAACTGGACCGATCTTCACAAGCTGGTCTACGCGAAACGGTTATTAGCAGGAACCGCTAGCTCGCTGGTTAAAGTGAAATGCCCGAAGTACTGGAGCGACTTCAAGAAGCTATTAGTTACGGAATTTGACAGAAAGGTAAATAGCATGGAAATCCACCAGGCACTCGCGGCAGAGTACAAAAGACCTGAAGAAAGTTTTCTACAATACGTACTTCGAATTGAAGAGCTGGGGAAAAGCGGCTCAATAGATACAGACGCTATCATCCAATACATGATTAACGGGATTAAGGACAACCCGAACAATAAAGTTTTGTTGTACGGGGCGGAATCTGTGGACACATTCAAGGTCAAGCTGAACCTTTATGAGCATTTCAAGCGAGAATGCGAAATAATGCAGTGTGCACCCGACCACAACACCGAAAAACGTCCGTCAGAAGCAAAACTAACCTCAAACGTGCGAGAAAAAACCAAACGCGTGCTACTAAAATGCGATTTCTGTAAAAAAATTGGGCTACTACACTTTGAGCAGGTGCAAAGTGTGCTAGTCCCTAAGTAGTAAGACATACACTTTTGTGGGGGCCAAAGTGTGCTACTACACTTTGAGCAGGTGCAAAGTGTGCTAGTCCCTAAGTAGTAAGACATACACTTTTGTGGGGGCCAAAGTGTGCTAGTCCCTAAGTAGTAAGACATACACTTTTGTGGGGGCAAAGTGTGCTACTACACTTTGAGCAGGTGCAAAGTGTGCTAGTCCCTAAGTAGTAAGACATACACTTTTGTGGGGGCCAAAGTGTGCTACTACACTTTGAGCAGGTGCAAAGTGTGCTAGTCCCTAAGTAGTAAGACATACACTTTTGTGGGGGCCAAAGGGTGTGAGTTTTTGCTACGAGGTCCAAAGTGTGTGACTCCGGCGGCCGGCTTCTGTATGGGGAAAAAGGCTGAAAGTGTAGTGCGTTTGGCGTTTGAGAAGCTGAAAGTGTGTGGCTTGTGGGCTGGCTGCTTGGGCATGGAATCATGGGCCTGGGTTGTGGAACTGAGCCGATTGGCTGGGAGCTGGATTTGGTATGAGATGACGTGATCGATGTGAAGAGTTTGAGGGTTTTTAACAAAGAAAACACATGATAATAAATGTCATTTCATTCTTTATTTAAATGCATAAGTTTATTTTTTCAAAAATCGTACTTTTAGAAACCCACCGCGTGTTTCATCTATACCATCGAAGACGAAGTACTGATCTGAAGATTGGTTCAGTTCATCTATCTGGCGTTGTGTCTTCACCCTTTCCGAAAATCGGGGTGGTAAGAAGCAGAAGATGCCTTCGTCGAAATGGAGTGCCAGCCTTACTCCGTATTTCGTCTTCACCAGCCGAAACAGTTTAATGAGATATTCCTTCCCGATCTCGAGGGAGCTAGTGGGAATCATAGAGTCCCCATCACCCCCAACAGCGGAAGCTAATAGTTCGAAAGTATTCTGAAAAAGATTACAAAAATAAAGTTATTGGCAAAAAAGTAAAACGGATAATATGAAACTTACCATATTTGACTAACAGACCTGTAAGGAGATTATGATTTTCCTCACGAGGAGCTCCGACTTATATACCCGGCGGAAGATAGGTAAAATAGTCAAGAATTGGGATTACACAATACGAGGTAATGAACTGAAAAGTCGAGACCCATAAATCTTTGGACTGATGGTAAGAGGAAAAGAAATAATCAGACTATCATTCTTTCCCTATAAATCAGAGAGTCTAACATTTGCAACAAAGTTGCTAAAAGACCGTGCTAAATATGCGTTTTCCTGAGTTCTGTATTATCTAGTTAGATGGTTGGATGGTATAATGGTATAATAACCAAAACGAATAATAATCAGTTTGTCATTCTTGCCATATAAATCAGTGAGTCTAACGTGTGCAACAAAATAGGTAAAGGCCTAGTTAAGTATGCACTTTTCATTCTAAACGGGCGAGTGGTGTTATAAATAGAAAATTTATTAGCTTGAGACATGCGTAGGCTACATGCGCATGGCGGATAATGTACTTCTGTAGAAAATAATCCTTTTCTTGGCAAGTATAGCATACTAGCTTGAATAATTAATGTGTGAGGTATAATGACCTGTTAGAAAGATTGCACTGGATAATATGCGAAATAGCCTTGAGAATCGGTATAAAAGTCGGAGAATTTTTGCATTACGTTCGTATATGCAAGATTATTGCATATGATGAAATAACTGTGTCGCACGTTTTGTAAATTCGTATTAAGAAGACAAAAAAGGGTACTGCAGGTATCTTTGTACTTTATTGTTATTGCTGTTATCTGTGTACTTTATTTTGATTTCTGATATTCTTGAATGGGTTGCGCGGCACTGCAGCCAGACAGTCGGGAAAAAGTGTGTATTGTAGGTCTTCTTTAATCTTTAAGATGTAGATTGCGAAATTTTTGTGATAATTATTTCGATGCGTTGTGTAAATCGGATGAGTATGTGGTGTAGTATAATGGACCTAAATGTGGGCATTTCATGATATTGGAGGGAATGAAACAAATTCTCAGTTTTAATTTTTTATTGTTTTTATTGAAATGAAAGTTCATGCAGATAACATTATTCTAGTCACATAATTGATTTTCTTAATTAAAATAGGTTTTAGTAGTTCCTCCATTTGTAAAATCCTACGTCGAAACCTGAGTCGGTCTAACACATTTTTTTGCCAAATACTCTGCCTACTACTTCTATATGCATACTCCCAGGCAATCATGTATTTGACCGAAACATGATCGGAAAAGTGGACATGTTTATCGTCCGTAGATGACATCGTAGAGGTTGATGAATTCAATCGCCAGCAAAAATATCAGAATTAACAGAGCAAACACTTGCATTACAGTAGAAAGTGATGGAAGGCAGGATTTGTATGATTTTTTAATCGGCTGGTCATATGGTCCGCAAACGTCCTTACCGCTAACAAACACACAATCTGGAGACAGGCGTAAATGTTCAGCTTCTACATCAGTTGGTGAAGAAGATGCGCTCATTATCAGAGAACAGAAGAAACACTTGACGTAATCCTTCAGGTTGGTGTAAAAGAAGCCGCTTTTCACAAGTTTAAGCACTTTCCTCTCCTCTAGATCCAGATTCTTGAACGTTTTTAGACGATCGTATTCATGTCTTAAGTTCATCATGGCGACTGACAATCTGAATGTTACAGAACATCTTTTATATCAATCCAGGAGTTATGAGATGATGGGAAACCAAGCCATTTTACAAGCATGCGATCTTTTCTTCGTTTTAAAACCTTCTCTACGAGATATACATCGGGATGCTTGACCTTTGTCAATTCTGTCTCATAGAAGCCCCCCTGGATAATGTTGCCTTGATAATCCTCAATTGAATATGTCCGTGGCTGCGTTTTTCTTACTTGCTTTATCTTGAATATCTCTGTCGACCAGTTCGGCGTGTAGCCTTTTTCAAAGACATGTTTGTGCTTGCTTATTCGAACATGATTACCTATTTTATATTTAGGTTTTGAAATAACCTTAACTTTCCTATAGAAGGAAGACAATAAATGAATCTCGTTTGATGTTTTGACATCTATAGGCCTCATTTTAATAGTACGGTGTTTTGTCTTGTTGTACTTAATAAGTAGCTTAGGCAATACATCGACCCAGTGATAATTTCCCTTCATGCTGAATTCTTTCCACATGATATTTTTCAATGTTCGATTAAACCTCTCGACAATGGAGGCTTTCAACGCACTGAATGTAGAGTAATGGTTTATCTCATAATGTTTCATCATCTGACGAAATACTTTGTTAAAAAACTCTGTACCGTCATCGGTTTGTAAGTTTCTAGGCACACGTCTTTGTTTGAAAATTTTTTCCATAGCCTTTGCTACAACATCTGCACTCTTATTTTTAATGGGGAAAGCCCATGCATATTTAGAAAAGGTATCGATCACTGTCAAAAGAAACTTTAAACCTTGATTTTGAGATGAGAATGCACTCATGTCAACCAGATCCGCTTGCCATAAATCATCTATGCCCCTGATGGTAACCCGTCGACGAGTGAATCGTCTACGTGCGGGTCTGTGCAGCTCATTAACAACTTGTCGTCTACTCATCTTGCTAAAGTTATAAATATTCCTCACGGCATTATATAGAATATCGATATCAACTCAGAGACATGATACAATTTAGGCACCCGTTCACAATGATGATTGCAGGCCCTTCCGGGTGTGGTAAAACAACCTTTATAGAAAATCTTCTTACGAGCGGTGCAATGATTCATCCGCAGGTGAAAAAAATCATGTGGTGTAATGCGGAGCAGCATGCTATACCTGCATTGAAGTCACTAAAAAATATAGAGTACTTAAGCTCAATTCCTGAAGAATTCCCAAACGATTCTAATGAGCCAATATTAATAGTGCTGGATGATATGATGCTAAATGCGTTTTCAAGACAAGTATGCGAACTGTTTACAAAGGGTTCCCATCATCGCAATCTTTCTGTTATTTTAGTAACACAGAATGTATTTCATCAAGGGAAATTTTGTCGTGATATATCGCTAAATTGTAAATACATGGTGTGTTTCAAAAATCCCCGCGACAAAAGCCAATTTCATCATCTGGCTAAACAAATATATCCTGAAGACAGTTCCGAGCTTATGCGAATATATAAAGGAATTACGCAACGGCCACATAGTTATTTAATGGTCGACTTAACACAAGATATAAATGATATATTAAGATTTAGGACGGACATATTTAATAAAAATTTTTTAACGTGTTACTGTTCGACTGATAGTCTAAGACAGGGGTGTCCAATCTTTTCGCTGTGAGGGCCAGTTTGGGATTTAAATCCACTTGCGGGGGCCAAGTAAATATGTTAATTAAAAATCTTATCAATTAAGTAAAGCTGCATTGAATTTTATTTTTTTACAGAAAATTACAGATACAACAATAAACATTAATGGGAATGACAGAACTGTGTTTTTTCCTGGAGAGTTTCATCAAAGTTGGGATTAATATCTGAAGCAATGATTGCAAATGATCATCCGATAAATTTGCCCTGTGTTTAGATTTCAGATACTTCATCCTGGAAAAAGTTTGTTCACATATGTACATAGGGAGGTAGTACCAAACATAGAAATAAATGTACAAGCAAATTGCTTTAAATTTGGAAACTCTTTTGCGTCCAAAAATTTGTAAAAGTCAATCAAGTTTCCTTCCTATTTATCCTTGATTCGATCGTTAGCTTGAAGATCAATTATTTCCATTTGAAACTGACTTCAAACGTCGGCAACATTGCAGTCAAATGGATTCTGAAACAGCAGAATTTCCTTTGAATTTATGTCAAGATCAGACAATTGCTTTTGAAATTGTAGTTTTAAATCCGCGATGACTTTTACTGCAAATCTGGTGGGAAATTGTTCCTCAGTTTTTGTATTGAATTCTTCACAGTACGTGAAATGTGTAAAATTACTTTCATTTATCTGACTTTCAAGCAATATCAGCGTTGCTCTGAATGCTTTGATTTGCGCGAATAAATCACAAATTAAGTTGTTTTAACCTTTGAGCTTTAAATTCAAGTTATTCACGTGTGTCACGACATCTGCAAAAAAAGTTAACTTCCAGAACCACTCAGCATCCGATAAAAGCGGTTCAAGGTGATTTTTGGTGCTGATGCTCCTGCACATTCACAAGCTTTTCTTATTTGCCCAGCCACGTCAATTGTCACACCTTGGAGTCGATTCCAGTCCAAGTTAAATTTGCCAACGTGTTTTGAACTTCATTGAAAATATCTGCTCCAGTTGTAGTGCCGTGCATGAACACTAAATAGTAAGCATCTGCTAAAATTTATAATAATAATAATAATCAATGGCGCAACAGCCCAAATCGGGCCTAGGCCTTGAAGTAATGCTAGAGTCACTTCATTACGAGACCAACGGAACATTAGGAGGTGAAGTGGTCAGCTACACTCTCGTGATTTTTTACCCCGATTTTAACTCAGGTACTCATTTGCAGCTGGTCAATGCTTGAAGCTTTATCAAATAATTTTTTTTGCTAAGAGATTGCGCTATTGCAAACTAGAAATGTTAAGGGGGCCCACTTTACCTTGCTGGCCCACTTTGCCCCATCTTCCCCTATTAAGGGAAAGACTGATTGATAATTTTGAAATGTTTCAACTTTTCTGGATAAAATTCACCAATAGCTCCCATCATGCATTCTTTAACGGTGTTTCCATCCATAAAGGGTTTTACTTTCTTCCCCAACAAATAACCAACTTTCTTGCTAAATAATGTAAATTTTTCGTTTTCTGAGTTTGCCTTCCTAAATAAATTTGGCTGAGAAGACAAACTACGACTAATTTTTTCAAATTTTTCAATACGCTATAACACGATAGAAAAAAATCCCGAGATCAACTGCTCTATCTAGTCTCAGTAAATTACATGAATTAGTAGACTCACTCAAAGAGATTTTGTGCTGCTTTCGCGCATTTACCATTCGAGCAGGCAAGTAAATGGAGTTGACGCCAGTGAAGTCAAGAACATTTGTCGGCATATGGAGTAGTGTTGGGTAGAGAGACAGTCGCTGATCCGATCCCAATAGGGAAAAAATGAGCGCGCCAGAAGGCCTTCATCATGTTACACCATACAATTTTGTTTAGTTGTGTCCGTTTCGTATTTGTGTTGTGAACTGAGTTTACAAAATAAGTTCTATTTCATTTAATTTCATAGGCTTGAATAAAAAAGAAAAGAAGTGCTCCTTTCTCGTTTTGAAACGCAATAATTTCACTTCCTGTTGGGGAATTTTCTTCCCAAGTTTGTATGAGGTACCTTCGCGTTCATTCTCACAATTTTCAAAAACCTTGGCGGGCCGGTTAAAATCACCTGCCGGGCCGGGTTTGACCCGCGGGCCGTAGCTTGGACACCTCTGGTCTAAGAGAAGAGAATGGTGTGTCGAATGAAAAGATTGAAGGACAACAGGCATATGTTGTACGTGCTTAAAAACGCCAGTCCTTGTCTGAGGAAAGCTATATTAAAGTCAGCCGATCCGGAGGTGATTAAAACTCTTTGTGAGGTCACTCTGAATACATTAAACGGGAATCATTCGCCTCACCGGAAAATATATTCTCAGCTTTGTAAATATAAAAAGAGCATGCGCAAGTTGGTAGATGCTAAACAGTCTGTGCCACGACAGCGTAAAGTGTTAATTCAAAACGGAGGATTTCTGCCAATACTCTTAGGAAGTGTTCTATCAGGAGTTATAGGATCGCTAATTGAAAAATATGCGTAGAGCCAATCATCTAAAAAAAATGCTTCTGCTCCCCCCAGAAGTGTATGAAAATCTAAAAGATACGATTACAAAGAGTCAAAGTTTGTTTGATAAAGCTATTAACAAGATATTGAGAAGTAAGAATACTGACGATAAAAACAAATGGTATCAATACCGGAACGAGCTTATACAATTTTTTAATACACGACGCAGGAATAACATCTTTCTAGATATAAAGTCAAAAACTAATCCACTCTTTGATCAGTCAAACCGACGGCGTTATAGAAATATGCGTGACAATACTACTCAAACGAAAATCAAATTTAGCGATGAAAAATCAACACAATCTTCACCTATGCGGGGAGAGGAGATATTTGAATCAAAGATAGATTTAACCCCACCAAAAGAAGAAATGACATCCAGATTCAAGAGACGACTATCGGCAAGTGGTATTGCAAAAACTCTTAAGCCACCACCAAAATTCTTGAAAAGAGTGAATGTAGAAGATCATGCGTCGGAAAAAGATTATAAGGTGATAACTGGTGATGACGGAATAACTCAATATACAGTTCCGTTTGACATGGGTGTTGACGAGCTGGATGAGGTTTTCAATAAATATGATAGGGAGAGCGGTAATACTGGAGCCGATGTGCTAGTTGAAGATACAGCCCATGGTGAAGAAAGTCCACAGGCTGAAGAAATCTTAAAGATGGAAACACAGCCTATATTAGGACGTGCGGCGATTAACCTTCCCATTAGACGAGTTACTAGACAGAGTGAAAGGCTTAGGAATAAGTCAGAGAGTAGTACGAACAGGCCTAAACCGAATTGGGATAGACTTTAAAATGCCTATGACAATAACAGATAAAGAGTTCTACATATGCCTGCTAAGCAACAGTTCTCTAGATACTTATCCGGAAAATACCCTATCCTCATTTGAGAATATACTACCCAGTACATGCAAGTTTGGCAGCGATTGGAGTGTTGGAATAACTGAAATCGCATTACCAAGACGAAAAATAGAGAAGAGTGTATCGGTTAGTCGGCCTAAACGTTCCACCCGATATAAAGATGAAGAAGGTGGACAGAGAAATAAGCGTTTTCGTCGCTCAGACAAATCGGAAAAGAAATCAGATCCTCATTCCAGAGAAATAAGGGTTTCATTATGGGGGCCTGATAACACGAAATTAATTTGGTCTGATATCGATTTACAAAAGTTGTGCTATGCGGGCAACGATATTAATTTCTCGACGTTCTTAACATCATTTTTAACGGCGTTCCAACCTAAATACAAAAAACCATACCTGACATATATTAAACAGGATATTTACAGACGTATTAAAAATGATAAGGACCGTGGGGATATCCCTGATAATAGTGAAAAAAAAATAGCCGGAGAGTTTTGTTTACATATTTACCAATGGGAGAAAGTTGCGGTAAAGGTTTATTTGGAGATGGGTGCACATTTCAGATCATGGGTAACCTTTTTTAATTACATAATCGGACAGATTCCGAGATCGCGCAGAAAACACGATGCATTACTAGAATTGATTGATGATTTTATATTGCCTGAGGTACCAGGAGATCGTCATAAAGTTTCACCCCCAACATCTCATACATTTCATCTAAAAGATCACGGTGTGGTGCTTAAACTGAAACTACCGATTACATATCCGATTAACGTTTCAGACTTCATTGCTTTATTATTGAGTGGTATAGAATACGATAAGGATATCCTTACGGAAAAGGCTAAATCTTTACACATACCCGAAGATATGGCAAAAAAGCAGATATTTAACGATGTGCTGGCGTCAATTCGACAATCAATAAAAGATGCCGCGAAAGAAGTAGCCGCAGATATATTACCTGACACTTGGGTTACGTTAGAAGGAACAGCTCTAAAAATACCTTATAGAGACGCTGACGGCACTACAGACACAACATCGGTAACAGTTGATCTGAGTACAACCGACAAAATTGGTGACTTCTTCGTAGAGACATTTTTAAAAACACCAGTTGATAAACGTGATCCAGAATTGATTGACGAGACAATAAAGGAATCAAAAGCAATTACGACTATTATCAAGGAAAAGGGAACACCTAGTCCTGAAGCAGAAAAGGCAACCCCCCCTATAACATCTGATTCTGAGACACGAAAGCTAGTTCCTCCGAAAACATCTGATCGCGAGGCAGATGAGGCACCCTTGCCGAAAAGATCTTACAGAGCTACAGACGAATGTAACGAATTCAACTTAATTCATGTTTACACGGATATTATTAGACCTAGAATTATAGGATGCAAATTGGTGCGGAATCTTCGAGTGATCCCTCTTGAAGAGTGTGACAGTGTTTTCAGATTTGATCACGTAGAGTACTGTCCACTGGAGAAGACCTTTATCGAAAGCATCTCTATAAAAATTACAGACCAGCAAGGTAAATTAGTTAACTTTGAATCGTCTTTTACGCCTACCTATATAATGCTCCACTTCAGACGGATATAAGAAAGCTATAAATATTCACATACTACAGATAGCTGCATAGTGCTAATACACATTTTATGTGGCATGCTTGTTTAATGAGATGAATGCGCACTACACACGGTATTACCTTATACAGAGTGGGGGTAAATTATCCGATATAGGAGAACTGTATCGATCGCCTCTTGTGTACCAGCGTGGGAGAGGAATCGGAAGTTTTTTTAGCGGCCTGATACGCTATTTACAACCGATATTTTCATCAGGAGCAAAGGCTGTAGGAAAACAGGTTATTAACACAGGAAAGTCAATCTTTCAAGAAGTCGGGAGTAAGCCTATCAAGCAGATTTTGAAGGAGCAGGGAAAAACTGCACTACATGAGCTAGCTCAAAAAGGTATAAATAAAATGTTTGATGCTATGGACGGCAGAGGGAATCGAATGCCTATAAAAAGAGTTAATCCGTACACAAGCATGCAGACAAGAAGTTCAGCTAAACGCAAAAGACGTACTAAAGTAAGGAAATCGACGTCTTCGATCAGAAAAAAGAAAACTGTGAAAAAGCGTCGTAATTTGAAAAAACGTGTGTTGGATATATTTGATAGATAATTCGATGGCGATGCTTAAAGAATGTATGAATTCTGAATTGGACCTTTTTGCCTCACTACCAGTTCAGAGTAATATTTTAAAAACTGAAGAAGTTGCTTACAAACCTATAGCATCCCTAGATAACTCTTCCGTACTAGAGTTTGTTTCTCTCGGCCACGGCGACACATATCGTGATTTATCCAGCATCTACTTACGGTTAAAAGTACAACTCATTAAATTTAAAGATGGCAAGGAAGAAACCTTCACTGAGAAAGATACTGGAGGTGATCCATTCGGCGTAGTTAACAATTTGATGCACTCCTTATTCAAACAATGTACAGTGCAGTTAAATGGCAAGAATATAGCTCAAACTGACAATAACTACCATTATAGGTCCTATATTAAAAATTTGCTAAATTATGGAAAGGATGCCGCATCCACTCACCTAGAATCAGTGTGCTGGTTTCTGGATGAAGGTGAAATGGAGATGATTGCAGGAGGAAGGGGTGGAATAAGTAAAGCCAATGAAGGTTATCTTAAGAGAGTCTCGATGTTTGAAAAAGGCGCCATAGTGGAACTGATGGGAACGATCCATAGCGATCTGCTTAATCAGGATAAACTATTTATAAATGGCGTTGATTTGCGCTTAATACTTTCATTGGAGAAGCCCGAATTCTATCTTTATTCTAAGGTAGATGATCTTAATCCACGTATTAAAATACTAGAAGCAACAATGTTTATGAATCATGTAACCGTCAACCCAGGAATACTATTAGCACATGAGAATGTACTTCAGCGCTCAAATACCATGTATCCGTACAAACGAGTCGAGGTGAAAACATACACACTTCCTGCTAACACTTTTACGCTATCTCTGGATAACGTAGTGATCGGCCAAATACCGAATTTGCTGGTTTTTGCCATGGTTGAAACGACTCATACAATGGAAATCGTACGAAGAATCCGTATAACTTCAAACATAACAACATAACAAACTTCAACTTGTCAGTAAATGGTGTTCAAGTTCCAAATCAGCCTCTGGAATTTGATTATTCAAAAGCTAATCCTTTAAGTACTAGAGGATATCTCACCCTCTTCAAAGGCACCGGAATAAATTACTTCGATAAAGGTCATCAGATATCGAAAAAATTCTTCGACGATGGGTGCTTCATGTTAGCCTTTGATTTAACAGCGAATAACTCATACAACTCAGGTTGTGGCAACCTGTTAAACCAAGGAGTGGTGCGAATTGAAGGTCGATTCAAGGAGTCTCTAAAGAACAGTGTTAGCTGCATTGTATACACAGAATATGACAGTAATATCGAGATAGATAAGAACCGAAATGTATACACAAGTTTCTGAAAAAGTATATATACAGCTTGATAAGGGGTGTATTAGCATAGTATCCAACTAGGTACAAAAAGGAAAACATGACAAATTGCCTGGTAAATGTTGAGTATCTATCAGAAGGCCATTTAACCTTCTTTAAGAAAATATCACTTACAGGTTTCGGGGCACAGAATAAGCTCTACTCAAAAGAAATTATATATAAATATCCAACGTCTTTGGCAACTTCTACAGATCAGACAGGAGTATGTGGAAACTTAGAGCTCAAACGCCTAGATGAAGAACTTATCAGAACACTGGCAAAACTTTCAACAGTTTTTGCTAATGGTGAATCATCAAAAGAATTCTTACAAAGTTACGTGACTTCTCATACACAGATCATAAACCTTGAAAACTTAATTTCAAAAGCCCAGGAATGAACACGATTGAACTTGCCCAGATTCTGAAAACAAATAGCGTCACTAGAAACTTGTTCAAGGGCGTCTTCCCATGTGATCATCTGCCCAGTAAAATAAAAAGACCCGCATACGTTATAGCGAACACTGACCCTTCTCATAAAAGTGGCACGCATTGGATTGCTCTCTATCTACCCAGGAACGGACCTGTAGAATACTTCGACTCTTTTGGAAGATATCCGACAAATAAATACTTTAAAAAATTTTACATGGCCACTCAGAAATGTTTATAAATAGTAAAAAGAGAATACAGGGTCTGTTTTCATCGACCTGTGGTAAATACTGTTGTGTATACGTATATTCCCGCTGCAAGGGGAAGAGTCTAAAGTTTTTTCTTAAACAGTTCTCATCAAAAGAATTTTCACATAATGACGCTAAGATCGTTAATTTATACCATCATATATTTTCATCGGATACTACACAGAACGGAGGGATTTGTCACAACCAGTATTGTAAATCAGAGGCTGAGAGTATAAAAGCAGCAGGTTGAAACAGTCGTGTTTCAGTTTTTATTGTGAAATCTTCAGTTCAATATGTCTACGATTCCTACAAAAAAAGTGCGTTCCGCGGATCTTACAAAAAAAGTGCGTGCCGCGGATCTTGGGATCCCTTTCAAAGGAAACAAATCAGCACCCTCCGACAAAAAAGTTAATGAGAAGATTAGCAAAAAGAAAAGATCAGAGGTTCCGGGTGAAAACGCTCTACTAAACTACACCTACTATCTGGATGGCTGCCAGAACCGGAAAATTGTGCTCGGATTCGATCCATTCACGTTTGAGGCAAAAATAATCTTCAGTCACCATGGGCGTTTCCCAGTGTCAACAAACTACTTCGGATGGCTATCAGTATACAACCATCTCGCCCAGTTGAAGAATAAGGTTGAGATGCAGCCGGGTAATCAGCTTGGATTACTAGAAGAGTACAGAATACCTGTAGGAGAAGGCAGCATTAAATTGAAACATCTCGAACTGTGCTGTTTGTTTGAAATGATGGATTTCTTTAATATCGTTATGTTTCATAACAACAGCGCTCATGAAAGTGTGAGGGAGTATTTCAACCAATACACGACTAGATGCAAGGCGAAGGATGTGCTAAAATTATCCAATGACGACTTTTTTATACCATCACGAAGTTCATATGTACATTTAAACTATTCTAGACTTTTTTATGAAATCCCCTGGCTTTGCAGTGCCAATATTCTGTTCAATATAACAATCGGTTAATAAAAATTTTTTAAGAAAAAAAGCTTCTTGTTTTTTATTTTTATATGTAAACTTTATTCATTAGCATAAAAATATAAATGTTTACACAATTTTGTACCGCACAGCGTCTAGGTTGGACTTCATTATGACTTTTACAGATGGTCTGGAAGTGCTGAAAATCAGTTAATTTTGGAATGGCAAGCTGTATTATTTCTGCATCTGGCAAGTATCTTCTGATGAAGTTCTCTTTCACAATGCCCTTTACGTATATAATGGAGTCCGTAAAGTCTTTCAGGATATCAGGTAGAGTGTTATAATATGCCTCGCCATCATTCCAGTGTAGACCGTTGATATTCTCTCGTTCATACTTCTGTTGCTGATCTGCTTTCACGCTCAATTCCTGATAGGGATGCGGAGGTAAGAAGTGATAGAGCGCTGGGCATAACGTACCAAAAGGTGGTATGGCAAGCTCTTTTGCAAAATACTGACCAGAATTCCCTGTGACAAACTGGATATCTAAAATAAATCTACTCATGTTGCCTGTAAGACACAATGTCGTTAAGTGAAAGACGATTTGTTTATGCCCATTTTATATATTTTCCAAAATATCATTCTACAACTTATGTCTAATTATATATTTCAAATTAGCATAATTTATACTAGCACGCATTCTTAAAGTAAAATCTTAATATTAAGCATGCTAACTTATATCTAAATATATATTTCAAATTTTATACTAGTGTGTATTCTTAAAGTAAAATCTTAATATTTAGCTTGCTAGCTTAATTTTTTTAAAACCATAAGGGTATGAACAATGATCTTCAACGACAACCCTTTTATTAAAAGTGAATTGCAGGTGTTTCTTTTCCACGGTGCTAATAACAGTCCCAGGATGCTTACGCTTGATCTTTCGCTCATTCGTTACACAAACTGCGTCGCCCCCATTGGTACCCAAAACCATAGATTTCAGACATTTGAAATTCACCTTTTTGGAATTTATATAATTGAGCGTTATCCCTTTACACTTTGTAACATACTCGACCTGATCCCCTATTTCGATTTTTAGACTGTAAGTTTTAGGACCGGTACTTACATATTCTGAAATAATTGCATCAGGACCAAAGCTTTCAATTTCGTTTGTTAAATCCCCCAGAAAGTTTGAAATTGTAAAGGGGATAGAAGATGTCTTATCATCTACAAAAACCATACTATCAGTATCACAATAAAGTATCTTTGTACCGACCTTTTCTAATGTCTCGTAGAGCTTAAGTCTGGCGAACGCTGTCGTATAGGCTGCTATTGGTGTGTTTACATGTGGCAACATATTGTATTCCATGTATTCCACAGGATGTCTTGAGATATTGGTAAGAACGAGCAGATTTCTATACCCGGAGCGTGTAAAAAATCGTTAAAGTCTTTGAAATTGTCTACCACTTTTGTGTTGGTACGGTTTTCCCTCTGAGCGAATTTACCCCAAAAAGAATTTAGACAGATTTTTGCGGTGTTACGCCTACCCGAATTCGTCTGGATTTCATTTTTGTCCAAGACAATGTCCTCCTCTATCTGATATGACTTTATAAAATCATCTTTTTCCGCATCTGTCGTACATTCGCTCCCCCAACCGCTAGCCTCCTGTTTAATCTTTAGAAATGTGTTTACGTATTCCGTAAATAAACCTCCTGTCTTTGTAACGGGGTCGTATACAGTATGATTATATTTCCAAACCTCATGCACGATTTTAATCTCATAACCTTTCTTTACAGCTAAGGCTACTTCGGGTATAACCCATGTACCAGTAATTTCCCGGTCACCATCATTATGTTGACATCTTGTTACTCTATTTTTAGATGCGCAAGTTCTACAAAGTGCAAAATACAGTTTAAGGTTATTTTTGAAAGGTAATACAGGCAGGAATAAATCATTTGGCGGCAATATGGTACAGGTAATAAAACCGTGCATTGATAGTATTTCTGATTTTGTAGGCAGGTTCTCGTTCCTGTATATTTCCGGATGACCAATGGGGTATGGTGCATATTTATTAATGTACGGATACAGACTTGTAAAGTCCAAATATCTAATTAATTCATTCTCTCTAGTTTTATGATATAGTCTAAACACCTCAGTACGACCTCCAAAAATAGCATCACGAGGGTTCAGGGGTGCCTTGATATTTATAGTAAGTTGTTCTAACTTCTTTTTCTCTTCGGGATTTGCCTTTAAAAAATTGTTGAACACACATTCCCAGATATGTATTAACTTATACCCACTACGTCTAATCATTTCCATTCTTCTAAGTGTAGCCTCATTCCTTTGCGCTAAATTTTCGCGGCCACCTGTATTAGTATATACATCCTGCACTCTGTAACAGGTTGTACAACCATGGTGAAAGCATCCAAAGAATTCGTAAACAGTGTTTGTCTTTGGATTGAAGCCATCTACATACATGCCGCCTTTCTCTAACTTCACCTCGCCCTTATTGTTAGCCGATAAAATCTCGTCCTGTATTTTGCACGACTCCCAAGCAAGCCATTTAGAGGCGATTAGCGATTGATTTTGAGATTTATAGTATCCATTTTTAGGCATTATGCCTATAGTATTCGCCTTCAGATAGTTTTTTCGAAAAACAAGCATACATGCTGAGGCTATAGTTAAGGCTTCTGTAAAAGGATTTACATTAGTAATGCTTAAAAATTCTCTCATGAATCGAAGGCATCCCAACCGCAAGATATTGACATCACTCACACAGTATCTCAGTAACTCCTTTCTGTTATCAAAGGTCCCTGTAGCATTTGTGTTATACCACTTAAAGAACTTGTCTTTTTCTCCCCCCCCCCCCCGCATTGTAGTATAGCCATATAATGCAGGTGTTGGGTATGCACCTACATAGTCAATATTTTCCATTGTATTAAAGAAAAACGGATAATAACCCTTTACATGATCTTTAATTTCAAAAACCTTAGGAAAATGTGATAGCGGGAATGCCAAATAATTTAATGAGTCTATAAAAGATACCCTTCCGCAGGTTAGCTTCATTATCTTAGTGCCATTCATTATAGGTTCGATTTTCATCTTTCTGCTCATTAACTCAGAAATTATAAAATGACAATCATAGCCTTGCGAATTGTGAGCTATACAATAAACGTTTGAAATAGAAACTCGAGTACTGAAACAGTAATTTAAAAACTCTGCTACGACGCTCTTATTCTCGTGATATTCAAAAATATGCTCCCTCACACCACAAACACTGCATTCCTCCCTTATGTCAGGATTTTCATAGCAGTTATAGCAGACCTGCTGTGCAACAATCAAGTTGACAATATGGAGGAAGGAGTTATCATCGTAGGAAGTATCCTGAGTACTTTCACAATCAAAGAATATTATCATAAATCTATTATCAATCCCTTTCTTCGGAGGTTTAATATAACAGAGATGATCTGAAGGCACAATTTTCCAGCAAATTTGGCATAGGAATTCGTTGCATGTGTGACTACCATCTCGTCTTCTATCGATAACTATGAACTTGCCGCACTGATCGCATATTCTGAGACTTTCACACACGTTCTTTTTCTCATATTTATTTCTTAAATGATTCTCAAAACAATTGTCGCCTCTGAACACACGATTACATTCTTTGCATTCTCTAACTTCTTCTACAAACAGACATGGCGGAGAGGATAGACAGTATGTACATTTTTCAGCACATTTATGTTGCTTCACGTACAATGTCCTATCGCAAAGAGTGCATGCATACGGTCTGTTGAAAAAACCGGTAAGTGACTTTATCACATAAAAGTGCTCCAACTCTTTCGAATAGTAGAAGTATAATTTTTTTAGGGAGTTGTGCTCGTACGAGGGCCTAAACATAAAAGATTCTGGCTTTTTCATATCATTAAAAACGACAATTTGATACTCCCTCAAAATTTTTTGAAATTTGTAAAGATCTGCCTGAATACACCCTTTCTTACCCACCACAACCTTTGCTTCTTTACATAACTTCTTCGTCAATCTATCTAGAGTTTTAACAATCGAGACTTGACTTTTTCCCTTGATTCTTCCCGATATCATCTCAAAAGCATAACATAAGCTTCGAGGGAGACAATTAAAATCACCGTCCTTACCAACATCCACCACACTATACTTCCTAGCCAGAATCTCCCTTTCTGTGGAATTCACGGCATCCACCCTCCCCCCGATGAAGGGGAAATTTATAATATCCGCTTTTATTTGCATAGCCCCATCTGAGAGAAAAGTGCTGTTGGACTGATTGACATTAGAAATGAGTTGAATAATGGTAGCCCCACTCACCTCACTTACAGGTCTTAAACTACACCAAATGGGCTTGACGTCAGGATAATCTTGAGGTTCAATCGATAAACTAATTTTACTTCCTTGTACTGAACCGGCGACTAACTCTTTTACCACCCTATCAAACATCTTCTCCAGCTCTTTGACAGGGTCTTCAACGTTCTCTCTGAAATCCTTTAGTCTGAAGACCATCTTAACACCCTCGAGATTAAACTTTTTAAAAAAGGTCTTTTGTTTAGATAAAATCTCTATTTCACTATCTGACCCTCCGCCAGTTTGGTTTAAACCATTTTCCTGATTCTCTTCGTGCATATTTTCAAAAAATGCGCCTGATCTGTTGGCAATCGATCTCTCGCAAGCAAGGCTATTTTGATCTATCTGTTCCAAAGGTGTGCTATTAGCACCCCCCGCATTTTTGAGAGAAGAAACAACTTCTTTTAAACCCCCATCCGTAAAGGGAACACCATGTTCCGAAGGTGTGTTATTAGCTCCCCCGCATTTTTGATAAAGGAAACATCTTCTTTCAATCCTCCATCCGTAAAGGGAACACCATGTTCCGAAGGCGTGTTATTAGGTCCCCCGCATTTTTGAGAAAAGAAAGAGCTTCTTTCATTCCTCCATCCGTAAAGGGAACACCATGCAATTCTGAGAAGCTGGTTAACAGCTCTAAGAACCGGTATTTATCCGGCAGTTCGAAATATATTTTTTTTTCTTTAAGATCCTTAACTAAGATACTTAAACTAGACAGAAATATATTATATCCTAGACTTAAGGAGCTACTTAAATAATTTATCGCACTTACACTATCCATCTTATTTTATTATCTATTAGTGTACTAAGTATAGTATATAGGCGGGTTCTGGATACAAGGGACTTGGACTCAACTGAAAAGGATTATTAATGAAGTTGTATGGCACTGATAAGGAATTGATAAGATGTAAGTCCAGACTGTATATTTTTGTAGGATAACAAGATCGCATTATTCATTTTTTAAAATTATTATCTTAATAATGTACTAATGTAAATATATATCTTTAACTTTTTTCTTGTATTACACATCCCTTTAACGGGTTACAAATTTTGCATGGTGCAGCATGCCAACTTAAACTAATTGGAGCGATCCTCAATCCTCTCCTCCTCCTCGACGCCTTGCTTGCAGGCCTGATGGCAGACGGTCCCGGCTTCAAATTATCCTGAACTGCATCAGAAGCGAAATGCGCTTTCCTCAACACCGTGCTTGCAGGCCTGATGGCTGACGGTCCCGGTTTCAAATTATCCCGAACTGCATCAGAAGCGAAATGCGCTTTCCTCAACACCGTGCTTGCAGGCCTGATGGCTGACGGTCCCGGCTTCAAATTATCCCGAACTGCATCAGAAGCGAAATGCGCTTTCCTCAACACCGTGCTTGCAGGCCTGATGGCTGACGGTCCCGGCTTCAAATTATCCCGAACTGCATCAGAAGTGAAATGCGCCTGTTTTTTTCCCTCAAGCACCTCCGATATTCTTCTGATATCGTTGCATATTCTTAGAAGGGCCTATTTCTCCCTGTAAACTGAAAATTTTTCTATTAAGATTTAAAGGTTGAGATTAATTTTATTTCAAAAACAAGCCTTACCTGACCATAAAATTGGTTATCACTTTGAGCTGCTCTTAATACCTCAGGGTACAAGTCCGGATGCTAATGTTCTCTAGCCTCCTGAAACTCCGACTTTTATACCGATTCTCAAGGCTATTTCGCATATTATCCAGTGCAATCTTTCTAACAGGTCATTATACCTCACACATTAATTATTCAAGCTAGTATGCTATACTTGCCAAGAAAAGGATTATTTTCTACAGAAGTACATTATCCGCCATGCGCATGTAGCCTACGCATGTCTCAAGCTAATAAATTTTCTATTTATAACACCACTCGCCCGTTTAGAATGAAAAGTGCATACTTAACTAGGCCTTTACCTATTTTGTTGCACACGTTAGACTCACTGATTTATATGGCAAGAATGACAAACTGATTATTATTCGTTTTGGTTATTATACCATTATACCATCCAACCATCTAACTAGATAATACAGAACTCAGGAAAACGCATATTTAGCACGGTCTTTTAGCAACTTTGTTGCAAATGTTAGACTCTCTGATTTATAGGGAAAGAATGATAGTCTGATTATTTCTTTTCCTCTTACCATCAGTCCAAAGATTTATGGGTCTCGACTTTTCAGTTCATTACCTCGTATTGTGTAATCCCAATTCTTGACTATTTTACCTATCTTCCGCCGGGTATATAAGTCGGAGCTCCTCGTGAGGAAAATCATAATCTCCTTACAGGTCTGTTAGTCAAATATGGTAAGTTTCATATTATCCGTTTTACTTTTTTGCCAATAACTTTATTTTTGTAATCTTTTTCAGAATACTTTCGAACTATTAGCTTCCGCTGTTGGGGGTGATGGGGACTCTATGATTCCCACTAGCTCCCTCGAGATCGGGAAGGAATATCTCATTAAACTGTTTCGGCTGGTGAAGACGAAATACGGAGTAAGGCTGGCACTCCATTTCGACGAAGGCATCTTCTGCTTCTTACCACCCCGATTTTCGGAAAGGGTGAAGACACAACGCCAGATAGATGAACTGAACCAATCTTCAGATCAGTACTTCGTCTTCGATGGTATAGATGAAACACGCGGTGGGTTTCTAAAAGTACGATTTTTGAAAAAATAAACTTATGCATTTAAATAAAGAATGAAATGACATTTATTATCATGTGTTTTCTTTGTTAAAAACCCTCAAACTCTTCACATCGATCACGTCATCTCATACCAAATCCAGCTCCCAGCCAATCGGCTCAGTTCCACAACCCAGGCCCATGATTCCATGCCCAAGCAGCCAGCCCACAAGCCACACACTTTCAGCTTCTCAAACGCCAAACGCACTACACTTTCAGCCTTTTTCCCCATACAGAAGCCGGCCGCCGGAGTCACACACTTTGGACCTCGTAGCAAAAACTCACACCCTTTGGCCCCCACAAAAGTGTATGTCTTACTACTTAGGGACTAGCACACTTTGCACCTGCTCAAAGTGTAGTAGCACACTTTGGCCCCCACAAAAGTGTATGTCTTACTACTTAGGGACTAGCACACTTTGCACCTGCTCAAAGTGTAGTAGCACACTTTGGCCCCCACAAAAGTGTATGTCTTACTACTTAGGGACTAGCACACTTTGCACCTGCTCAAAGTGTAGTAGCACACTTTGGCCCCCACAAAAGTGTATGTCTTACTACTTAGGGACTAGCACACTTTGCACCTGCTCAAAGTGTAGTAGCACACTTTGGCCCCCACAAAAGTGTATGTCTTACTACTTAGGGACTAGCACACTTTGCACCTGCTCAAAGTGTAGTAGCACACTTTGGCCCCCACAAAAGTGTATGTCTTACTACTTAGGGACTAGCACACTTTGCACCTGCTCAAAGTGTAGTAGCACACTTTGGCCCCCACAAAAGTGTATGTCTTACTACTTAGGGACTAGCACACTTTGCACCTGCTCAAAGTTTAGTAGCACACTTTGGCCCCCACAAAAGTGTATGTCTTACTACTGACCTGAAACCCAAGCCAGAATTGACAAACAGCAGTATACCACTCATAGGCCTCGGAAATAAGAAAGTCTTGACAAATGGTTTCGCAGTGGCCAAAATATTAGTGGACGAACAGCAGTTTCACGTTGTCGTGCATGTTGTGGAAAGTAGTGCTCTACCCATGAAGCTTATTTTGGGTAAGGAATTTATATGCCAAGCAAACGTGCTAATCGGGCCAACAGGAATACGGATTCAGAAGAGGATGGCAGAAAATGATGCCTTGCAGGAATTAATGGCAATTCAAATTGAGGAAGACCTGTCAGACTTACCAGCAGAAATTAAACAGTTGATAACTCAGTATCAACCGAATCCAAATCCTGTGGTAGACATTCAGACCACAATTATTCCACACAATGAGGAACCAGTCGTACGACAGCCACGCCGACTTCCGCCACCAGAAAAAACCATAGTGGAGAATCAGATCAAGGACTGGCTTGCAATGGGAATTATCACTCCTTCCAAGTCGAACTATATGAGCCCGACAGTTCTCACAAAAAAGAAAGATGGGTCAACAAGGCTTTGCATTGATTATAGAGTGCTTAACCGTAGGATTGTGAGGGAACGGTTCCCAATACCAAACATGGAAGAACAAATCGATGCGCTGCAAGCAGCAAAGGTATACACAACCCTCGATTTGAAAAATGGTTTCTTCCACGTGCCAGTGGACCAAGCATCCAGGAAATATACCGCATTTTCCTGTCATTTGGGAGTCTTCGAATTCAATCGCACACCGCTCGGCTTATGCAATTCGCCATGTTCTTTTCAAAGATATATCAGCACAGTGTTTAAGGATCTATTGCTTCAAAAGACGATCTTACTGTACATGGATGATATAATTATACCATCCCTAGATGAAAGAGATGGATTAAATCAGTTAAAAAAGGTGTTAGCAGTAGCATCTGAAAGCGGACTTGAGATAAACTGGAAAAAATGCCAATTCCTTCAGCGCAAAGTGGAATTTTTAGGATATATTGTCGAAGGAGGAACGATTCGCATATCGGAAAAGAAAACAGAAACGATACAGAAATTTACGGAACCGAAAACACAAAAACAACTACAAAGCTTCCTCGGTCTCACAGGGTATTTCCGTAAGTTTGTTGGCCACTACAGTTTGATCGCACATCCGCTTACCGAACTTCTGAAGAAAGGAAAACCGTTCCATTTCGGAGAAAAGGAGAAATCTGCCTTTGAACATCTCAAAAGTGAATTAATGAAGGAACCTGTTTTACAACTCTTTCATTATAACTCGCCAACAGAAATGCATACAGACGCAAGTAAGGACGGATTAGGCGCGATGTTACTACAGCAGGACGGCGATCTGAAATGGCATCCAGTCTATTACTTTAGCAGAAAGACTACAGAAACAGAAAGAAAGTACACGAGTTACATGCTGGAAGCCCTGGCAGTTATCGAAGGACTAAAGAAATTCAGAGTCTATCTTCTCGGGATTCCCTTTACAATAGTCACAGATTGTAAAGCTTTCCAGCAAACAATGTACAAACTGGACATATCGCCGATGATCGCACGTTGGGCTATTTATGTTCAGAACTATGATTATAAGATCGAACACCGGTCGGGAGCAAGGCTTAAACATGTAGACGCTCTCAGCCGAATCGAGACTTTCGCAATTTGTACAGCCTCATCTTGGATCAAACAGGCACAAGAAAGAGATACACAAATCAGTCAAATCCGAGAAGCGCTGCACAAAGGACCATTTAAGGATTACACTTCAACGAATGGAATCGTCTACAGGTACACAGACGGTAGACACTTGATCGTTGTTCCAGACGATATTGCTGAGCAGCTGATAAGAAACATTCACGAAGACAACGGACACTTCGCAGCAAGAAAACTGAAACCGATAATTTGCCACGATTACCATATTCAAGATCTGGAAACCAAAATCGATAAGTGTTTAAAAAAATGTGTCACATGCCTCAGTGCGGACAGAAAACGGGGAAAACGAGAAGGATTGCTGAAACCTATCCCAAAAGACGATGGACCACTTCAAACATACCATTTGGACCACCTAGGGCCGATGACGACTACGGACAAAAACTATAAATTTATATTTGCAGTAATCGATGGATTTACAAAATTCTGCTGGCTATACGCCGTAAAGTCCACAACAGCAAACGAGGTGTTATGCAAGCTGCAGATACAACAGCAAACATTCGGCAATCCGGCCAGAATGATAACGTATAAAGGAGCCGCATTTACGTCTTCTGATTTCAAACAATACTGCGAAGACAACGAAATACAAAATATTTTAACAACAACAGGAGTTCCACGCGCAAATGGTCAGGTGGAGCGATTAAACCAAGTCATCATTGCAGTCCTGACAAAAATGTGCCAAGAACGTCAAAAGAGATGGTATCATCATCTTGCAGCCGTACAGAGGATTATAAACAGCACATACCACCGATCCATTGACAGAACACCATTCGAAGTACTCTTCGGGATACCCATGAAAAGAAAGGAAGATCAGCAAATACTAAATCTTATAAACGCGGAAGCACTGGCTAGCTTTGATGAACAGAGAGAGCAAATTAGATTCGACGCTAAACAACAGATCATCAAAGTTCAGGAAGAGAACCGGGCAGCGTACAACAAGAAATCAAAAGCAGCACACAAATACCGAGTAGGCGATATGGTCATGATAAAGAGGACCCAGTTCGGTACAGGTCTCAAGTTGAAGGGCCATTTTCTCGGGCCTTATACAATTTCGGCGGTGAATCGTAACGACAGATATCTAGTGGAGAAGCAACATCACGGCGAAGGACCTAACAAGACTTCAACTTCTGCAGACAACATGAAACTATGGATATCGGGTTCATCCGGGCCGGATGAACTGCAGGATGGCCGAATTGTGGGATCCCAGACGAATTAGGTTCACCACTGTAACTTGAACTTACTCACACTGATTTAAATATAGAGCTATTGGAATTAACGTTAACTTACTCACACTGATTTAAATATAGAACTATTGGAATTAACTTGAACTTACTCACACTGATTTAAATATAGAACTATTGGAATTAACGTTAACTTACTCACACCGATTTAAAATGTAGTAATATTGGAATTAACTCAAACTACTCACACTGATTTGAAACGTAACAATATTTGAATTAACCTATAGCTTTACTTAAAAACTCACTCACACTGATTTAAATGTAACAACGTCTGAATTAACTTTTTAAAAACTGTAACGACTCGATTTCCGGGGTAGGCTCATCGGGCGCCAAAGGTTCGTTACAAACAATTTCTTTGTTTAGACTTCAATTTATTCGTAAAAATATAAGTTTCATGTACTTCATTTCTTTAGTAATCCATATTTAATTCATCGTGGGTTTTAATTCTTGGTATTATTATTACTAGACTTAGATTCTATTAGGTTGGTTATATTTTATTAGAGATTTTAACTCGGTTGTTCTGTCTTTATGCGCTTCTTGTGGTACACTTGTTCCGTTCATGTTCGGGTGGTATCCTGTGTGTTCGCATGGGTCGATTCCGGTTCCGGTAACTTCCCTTTGGTTAGGTTCTTGGCTGCCGCTCCGTCTCGTTGTGTGTCCTTGCTGGTGGGTGCTGTCGTCCGATCGTCATACTCTGATGTGCGTGCTTGCTTGACCTCCTCCGCTCTGCTCTTGCTCGTCCGTCTCGCTGTATGGCCTCGACATCCCTTGTCCGCGTCTCGTCGTGTCGCCTGGCGCTTCCTGTGTTCACCCCTCTGGGCGATTTGTACCTGTTGCTTTCACTTGCCTGCACGTGTCGCTTCGCGGTGGTCTTCGCAGCTCAGCGGTCAGTTCCTGGCGTCGTCCGTTGTGCTTATCGGCTGTCGTAGCTCGATCTATGGCACCACGCCTCTGCCTCCTTGGCCCTGTCCTGGTGCTACATCTCTCTTGCGTTAGACGTCGTCGCTCCCTATGTTACCACGCCGGGTCTCCTTCGTCGCGGGTCGTTCTTGTTGTCGGCGTTTTGACCTCGGCGTCGTTTGCGTTGTCTCGTTGTTGTCCTGTCTCGGTTCTTCGTTGCGGGCAGGTTCGGGTTCCGCTGTCGCCATGCTGCTTGTGCTTCGTTCTCGTGCTGCATCTCTGTATCGGTGCTGCGCTGCATCGGTCCGTCGTGGCTGCGTTGTAGCATTGCCTTGCTGCTGCGTCGTGGTTGCACTGCTCGATGCGCCTTCGTCCTGCCTCCGTCGTCTCTCTCAGACTCTTCTGGGTTCGGCACCGTGCGTTTTAGACACGTACACTAATTAGCCTCCTACTTCAAGCGGACTTACAAAGCCTCAGACCTTAACGTAAGTGGCATCGTTAGTGGAAGCCTCTACCAGTCGCTTAGGTTTTGGCACCGTGAGTATATCCACGTGAACTGATTGGCCCTTTTTCTTAAACGAACTTACAAAGCCGCAGACCTTAAGAAAGAAAAGCATCATCAGTAGAGCCGTACCTAGTCGGTGCGTTTTCCTCGAGACTATGATTCGGCGGACTTACAAAGCCGCAGACCCGAATGCATAGGTCGAGTCGAATGAGCGCCTTGAGTAGCTTTCGCTTCAGGGAGTTTAGAGTTCCCCTCCACAACCGGCTGCGCGTTGCCGACTGCTCCCTTTTTGGTCGATCGTTTTGGGCTATATATTGGCCATAACATGCACTGTCTGCGAATTATGTCGGATATATAAAATGTATGAAGTTTCCATATTACCGCTCTCTTTCTGGTATTTTGGTCCGTAGCGTTGTCGTTGTTGTAGGTGGAAATTTGCTACAAGATTTCCATCCTTACAAAACTATGACCAATACTTTTATGTAATGATATTGAAATAAAACTAGTTCTAAACTTGACACCAAGCGGTTTGGTACTCTACATATATTTGCATCTTTGGTTTTTCGAATTTTGAAAATCGACCTATAGTCCGGTCATCGATTCACAAATTTTTGTCGGAGGATCGTCTTTCGAATTATTTTTCTCTGAGCGGAATTATTGGATGATTTAAATTGTTATTTTTTGATGGAAAAATTAATATTTCTTAAAATTTCTTGAATTTACAATCAATTTCAGTTCCTATAGAACATGTTAGCATCTTTGGTTTTTCGAATTTGAAAGTGCCATGTACTCCGCTTATCGATTTATAGCCCTCAGAGAAAAATCATTTATATTTGTATGAAATTTGAATCATATTTTATGCAAACGAAAAGTAAACCCCTATGCTTAAAGAGTTAGGCTGCAATTTCACTTCAGCCTTATTTCTCGCGAAATATCAAAATATGCTCTGCAACTTTTTGACACCCAATAAAGCAAGTGTAGACGGGACGAAATAACAAAAACGTATTCCATTCAGGTACCGTCTAAAATGTGGGCCCTTAAACTTTCTTGAAAGAGGTATATATTTTCTGCATAGGATTCGATTTTAAGATCCGACATTTCCATTCACAAAAACTTATATTTAAGAAATGAACAATACCTTGTTTAAAAAAACTGCCAACAATCTGGGCGTAACTTTCTTATTTTTCCGGCAGAAGTTAGGAACGCGTTCAATTCTGAAATGCGGTGTAGGCTACTATGTGACTGAAAACCTATCAAAAAGAACAAGATCATGGAAGTTAAAATCTGATTGGATCTGAGAGATATGGAATAGTTTATGAAAAAGTACACAATCACATTACACCCCCTTAGGGGTCGATTTTCAGAAAATCTTGAAAACACTTTCTTGGCATTCATATGGAGAATACATAGAATAAAATTAAATTCATTATTTGGGACGAGGTAGTAGATATGTCGAAAATCGTGGTAAAATATGCATTCTATTTTCACAGAAAATTTGTTTTGCCCCCTTTCTGAACGCCAATAGATATAGATAGGAAAAACACCTCCCACTTGTACCACACTACCCTTAAGGGTCGAATTTCAAAAAACCTTGAAAACACTTTCTAGGTATTCATACGAAGAATCCGTAGAATAAAAATGAATTCAATATTTGGAAAGACCTAGTATATATGACGAAAATCGTGAAAATATATGCATTTTATATTTATTATATATACTAATATTTTTTGTTACCCCCCCCCCCCCCTTCTGAACGCCAATGAATATTCAAATTTTTTTTCATCACAATTACTTTTCTAGTTGATTTACATATACACACCGAGTTTCAACATTGTAGCTTAAGCCGTTCCATATATAGGAAAAACACCCCCACTTTTACCAAACTACCCTTAGGGGTCGAATTTCAAAAAATCTTGAAAACACATTCTAGGTATTCATACGAAGAATTCGTAGAATAAAAATGAATTCAATATTTGGAAAGACCTAGTAGATATGACGAAAATCGTGAAAATATATGCATTTTATATTTATTATATTTACAAATAATTTTTTTTGCCCCCCTTTCTGAACGCCAATGAATATTCAATTTTTTTTTATCACAATTACTTTTCTAGTTGATTTACATATACACACCGAGTTTCAACTTTCTAGCATAAACCGTTTAATAGTTAGGAAAAACACCCCCTACCCTCGTAGCATACTACCCCTAAAAAAAATTTAGTTTTCCAACATTCCGCTACTATAGCTCTATCTAAATACCAAGTTTAAGGCTTATATCATTACAGGTTCTCAAGATATAAGCATCGGAACTTTTTCCTTTTCATCCTCGCCCACCCTCCCCCTCTACACCCACAACCCCAAAACTTTTTTCCCTACTAGGGTTTAATTAGCGCTACTTCTGGTAAAAATTCTAAGCATCTATCTTAAACTGTTCTTGAGATATGAAATGTGTTTGATTTGAAAAATTCTCATCCCCTCCACTTCTATGCTCCACCTCCCACTTAAAAAATTTTACTTTGATCAATCTTTATTTGTCAACCTTTATACCCAAACCAAATTTTATTTTTCTAGAGCAATTGGTTCATGAGATATCGTAATCTTAAGTTTTTCACCCCCCACCCCCATACAGAACTTCCCCCACCCAAAATTTTTCTTCATTCTGTTCTCCTAGTATAGCTACAAATATTTTTCAAGTTTGAATAGTGTGCCATTAACGGTTTAGGAGATATGGATTTTAGAATGTGTCTATCTCGCCTTTTTTGGGTTTCGGACGCATTACATTTCCCCCCACTCCCACACCCCTTGATCAATATTGACAATTTTTCTGCAAATGGGTCTACTATCAGAGCTCTATAGAAATTCCAAGTTTCAGCTTCCTAACATAAGGGGTTACTGAGATCTGGAAACCAAAATTTTCGGTCTAAAACACTTCCCCCTCCTTCCCCCTCACACCCCCACAAATAAAAATTTTGAGGGTAGCAAATTTTTTTTTTTAAAAAATCAATCACAATACTTAATTATTAAAATAATAAAGTAAAAAGGGTCTAATTAAAATAAATAGACACGGTCCGTAGGTACATATTTCATTCTTGAAACTCATTAATTACTCCTTTAAAAAGTCAAATGGAATTCATTCATAGGTAAAAAGGTGGAAAGCCAAAAATGTTATGTTCCAATTTCGGATTATTATTCTGAAAATATTATAGTTTTTAAATAATGATATCCCTCATCGATTTATAATGTGTTGTCGAAGGATCGTCTTTCGAATTATTTTTCTCTGAGAGTGAATAATTGGATGATTTATATTGTTATGTTTCGATCGAAAAACTAATATTTCCTAAAATTTCTTGAAGGTACAATCAAATTTGGTTCCTATAGAATATGTTAGCATCTTAAGTTTTTCCAATTTTGAAATCGAGAATACTCCGCTTATCGATTTATAATGTGTTGTCGGAGGATAGGCTTTCGAATTATTTTTCTCTGAGTGTGAATTATTGGCTGATTTAGATTGTAATTTTTTGATGGAAAAATTCATATTTCCTAAAATTTCTTGGAGGTACAATCAATTGTGGTATCTATAGCATCTTTGGTTTTTCGAATTTTGAAATCGGTAGTACTCCGCTTATCGATTAATAATGTGTTGTCTTTCGAACTATTTTTCTCTGAGTGTGAATTATTGGCTGATTTAGATTGGTATTTTTTGATGGAAAAATAAATATTTCTTAAAATTTCTTGGAAGTACAATCAACAACGGTTTCTATAGCATATGTTAGCATCTTTGGTTTTTCGAATTTTGAAAATCGATCATTCTCCGGTCATCGATTTATAAAGTGTTGTCGTTCTAATTATTTTACTCTTTATGTGAAAGATTGGTTGGTTTAGATAGCTAGCTTTTGATGTAAATTTTAAAGTATTTTAAAATCGATTGAAGGTACAATCAAAAAGAACCAATTTACAATAGTTTGCCGTACTTTTTTTTTTTTTTGTAAAAAAAAATTTTAATAATTTTTTATTTTTTTATTGAAAAAAAAAAAAGAAAAAAAAAAAAACATTTTCGGTACAATCATTTGCTGACGGGGGGGGGGGGGGGGGCGGGTGAATAAAAAATTTCAGTTAATTTGGTGCAAGTCGGGTGCTAAGTTCACACGGAGCATTTTTTTCTCCGTACCCTTGGAGGTACAAACGAAATTTTTTTCGGTACAATCAAGTACAAACAAAGCTCCACCCGAAAACAATTTTTTTATTCAATTTGGTTAAAGTGGGGTGCTAAGTTCACAGAGGTTCTAGCGGGCTGTCGGTATAAAATTTCATACACAGAAATGATTGAATCCGAAAAAACATTAGAATTCATAATATTTTTTTGCATAAAAGACAAGATTTTAAAGAGCTAATTAAAGATTTCGGTGAAAATAGTCTTCAGGGAAATCTTGACATCTCAGAATTTAATTCAATTTTCCACTCATCCTTTTTATCGGACGTTGAAATTGATGACACTGCTCATTTATATGCTTGTGGGTACGCATCTTTTTCAGTCGCGAAACGTTTAAATTGCAATACATGTAAATCATTAATTATTTAAGAAAAGGGCATTCCTGCAGACGACGAATATTTTAATAACATGCAACGGGCGGTTTATGTATTCCCACAGAAATGGTAAAAATTATATTTTTTCATATGTGCGCGCTATTTCAATTTACGGTTAACAACAGAGAATATTTCAAATTATTCTTCGAAAAAAAAAAATCAAAAAGGAATTCTAATGGAACTGGTTTATAAATCTTTATCATCCACAAATCTTTTCAATGAAAATTTTAACTTCAATAATACGTGCGTTTGTGGTTCTTCAAGCCTGGAAGTTTATTCAAAAATCTGCAATGTATTAAACAATTTTGTAAAATCTGCCAATGATAATTCGTCTTATAATACCCGACGTTTAAATAACTTCAGATAAATCCCTAAGCTTAAAACTTCCTGAAAAATGTGATATATATGTGATGACCATGTATCTCATACCTGTTTTTTTTTCTATCTGAAATGTTATTATTTTTGATATTATTTAAGTGTTTTTTATGATCAAAGAATTTGATATACAAAGTATTTGTTATTGTTAAATTGAAAATATTTATTTTTATTTATTTACTTTATTTTGTTATTATACTTTTATTATTTTATATAATATTTTAACGCAATTGTTAGTTTGAATTATATTATTAATTTTGAGCATTGAAGTCTTGTTTCTTATATTATTTTATTAAATTACTATTACACCAACTTTTATTTTTTTTTTAAACTTTTTTTAACACCACCAAATGTATTTTATTTAATAAATATTATTTATGAATTACAAGTAAAAATTTAGTTCTTTCCTTCAAATGAAGTTCTGATATCCCTGCAGGAAAAACAGGCATGATTCAGTAGATCTAGTGAGCACGGTACCCTTCTTAAACCAGGCCTTACGACTTTTCCCACAGAAATCCAGCAAAACAACAAATGACAGGACAGGCAAAAACATTTTTCGGGCAACTTAAAAAGCACACAAAAAAGACACGAACACAAAATACGGTAATTGACGTTTTTTTTCCGGTAACGCGGTTTACGATACGAATTCTAAAATATATAAATATCTAACTAAAATGCGCGTAGTGTTTACATCCAACACCAAAAAATGACAGCCATCGTCATTTTTCAATCAGCCGGACGGTCGACTAATAGCTTTGAATGCGTTGAGCACAAATTCAACTTCATGGCTTTTATTTATAAGCATTCCGGGGGTTACGACTAGAGACGAAAAATTCTTTATAATTTCGCGGCTGTGTTGCTGGCGTTCTTCGATCGGTTGATCGTAGGTTCCGGAAAACTCGGAAAAGCAAAACAAAAAAAGCGCAATCATAAAGAATTTCGCTGGTATTTCGCGGCTGTGTTGGTGGTCTTGTTCGTTCGCTTGATTGTAGGTTCTGCAAAACTGCGAAAAGCAAATAAAAAAAAAAAAGCGGAATCATAAAGAAGAACACAAACTCGTGTAAGGTGTACTTAGCTCTAACGCATGTTCTGATCAAAGATCAGAGATTTGGTTTTCATCAGTTTTTAATTTAATAAAAAAGTGTTTTAATTTTTCTCGCTTCCTATATTATTATAAGCAGTAGGCAATTTTGTCATACATTATACCTAAGTGCTGTTCGTTATTCTTTGCTTCAAGGTAAGAAATATTTTCACATTCTCTATCTAACCGTTCAGAGCTCGCGCATGTTCTTACAAATGTTCTCGTGTGTCTTTGTTAAACTCTCCCTATAGTTATTACTAATAGAAATTTTAATATTTAATATTGCTTGGGGGTCATCCCGTGTGCAGGCTCTTTTTTTACGCCATTTTTGGGAATTTGTTCTGGCGAACTTAATAATGAAAGACAATTTTTTCAACCCCAAATTGTCGGTCATTGCTGAGATACATGGCAACTTAGCCACCCATTTTCAAAAAAACCTTGTTTTCAGTAAACACGATTGCGGGCGTTCTGTTTGTCTCAAATAAAAAAAATCAAACGGTATTTTAATCTGTGAAGTTTGAACTAGTCTTGGAACTAGGATTATCAAAAAATATTGAACTGTGAATTTTTGGCAGCTTATTGAACTTTTTGTCGTCAATTTTAGTGTACTTTTACGACTTCTTCAGGTCGACAAAAAAAACGGCTTGATGAATCATAATTATCCTAGTTTGGAGACTAAATATTAGTACTGAATAAGTTTACTAGATTTCAAAGATATTCGTTCTATAGATTTTGAGATATCGTGTCTACCAATTTGAAAAACATGGTTTTGAGAAAAACGCGACTAAACTTTTCATTATATTCGAAACAACATAGGAGGTTAGTGAATATAACGCCCTGTAACTTCCGAACGGCTTCGAATATCAGAATATCACTCCGAACTCCGCCCACATATTCAACACTATATTTGGATGTAATTTATGCAAAGAAAAAAATATCGATTTGACTGCCTTAAGTTATCAAAATTTATTAAAAATAACATACAAAATTTTTCCACTGAAACTGATCGAAAATAAATAAATAATTTTATCTATTCTTAAATTTCTTCGAATTCTTCTAACATAGCAATTCTAAATCTTAAAGTCTCTAAAGTCTCGTGGACACTAGAACTTTCGACATAACTTTCCATAACGTTAACATTAGCAAATTGCAACAAAATTGCTCTAGGAATCTTTGTTACCGCAGATTCCTAGAGCTGTTTTGCAAGTGGTTTTTGCGTTTTTCACTTCAAAAATCTTGTAGTACTATTGTATGTTTATGAATATAAATAAACAATTAAATTAAACAATTAAACGTTGCGACAAATGCACCTCCTACGTCAAAGTCAAATCTGACTCAAAAAATATCGTCAGAAAATCGATCCCAACTTTCTTGCGAGATTCGATTTACACGCAAGCATGTTCATTTACTTACTTGATGACGAGCCCACGAGCCCTTAGTACATATTTAAATTTAATTTCTTCTTTTTATAATGTAACATTTGCAAAGGGATGAAATTGACCGCTTGGAGTCAAAAATGTATTTCCTTAAGGTTTTTAGACTTAGCGTGCCAAACCCAGATGAAACAAAAAAATCTGCCAACAATCTGGGCGTAACTTTATTATTTTTCCGGTAGAAGTTAGGAACGCGTTCAATTCTGAAATGCGGTGGAGGCTACTATGTGACTGAAAACCTATCAAAAAGAACAAGATCGTGGAAGTGAAAATCTGATTGGATCTGAGAGATATGGAATAATTTATGAAAAAGTACACAATCACTTTACACCCCCTTATCACCCCCTTATATTTTAATCTATTATGGAGAATACATAAAATAAAATTAAATTCAGTAGTAGTAGATATGTCGAAAATCGTGGGAAAATATGCATTCTATTTTCACAGATATTTTTTTCGCCCCCCCTTCTGAACGCCAATACATATTTGAATTTTTTTTTAATCAAAATTGTTTTTCTAGTTGATTTACATACACACACCGAGCTTAAACATTGTAGCTTAAGCAATTTTATATATAGGAAAAACACCCCCACCCCCCCCCCCCCCCCCCCCCCCCCCCACTTGTACCACACTACCCTTAGGGGTCGAATTTCAAAAAACCTTGAAAACACTTTCTAGGTATTCATACGAAGAATCCGTAGAATAAAAATGAATTCAATATTTGGAAAGACCTAGTAGATATGACGAAAATCGTGAAAATATATGCATTTTATATTTATTATATATACAAATAATTTTGTTTGCTCCCCTTTCTGAACGCCAATGAATATTCAAATTTTTTTTTATCACAATTACTTTTTTAGTTGATTTAAATACACACACCGAGTTTCAACTTTCTAGCATGAACCGTTTCAAAATTGTAGCTTAAGCCGTTCCATATATAGGAAAAACACCCCCACTTGTACCACACTACCCTTAGGGGTCGAATTTCAAAAAACCTTGAAAACACTTTCTAGGTATTCATACGAAGAATTCGTAGAATAAAAATGAATTCAATATTTGGAAAGACCTAGTAGATATGACGAAAATCGTGAAAATATATGCATTTTATATTTATTATATTTACAAATAATTTTTTTTGCCAAACTACTCACACTGATTTGAAACGTAACAATATTTGAATTAACCTATAGCTTTACTTAAAAACTCACTCACACTGATTTAAATGTAACAACGTCTGAATTAACTTTTTAAAAACTGTAACGACTCGATTTCCGGGGTAGGCTCATCGGGCGCCAAGGGTTCGTTACAAACAATTTCTTTGTTTAGACTTCAATTTATTCGTAAAAATATAAGTTTCATGTACTTCATTTCTTTAGTAATCCATATTTAATTCATCGTGGGTTTTAATTCTTGGTATTATTATTACTAGACTTAGATTCTATTAGGTTGGTTATATTTTATTAGAGATTTTAACTCGGTTGTTCTGTCTTTATGCGCTTCTTGTGGTACACTTGTTCCGTTCATGTTCGGGTGGTATCCTGTGTGTTCGCATGGGTCGATTCCGGTTCCGGTAACTTCCCTTTGGTTAGGTTCTTGGCTGCCGCTCCGTCTCGTTGTGTGTCCTTGCTGGTGGGTGCTGTCGTCCGATCGTCGTACTCTGATGTGCGTGCTTGCTTGACCTCCTCCGCTCTGCTCTTGCTCGTCCGTCTCGCTGTATGGCCTCGACATCCCTTGTCCGCGTCTCGTCGTGTCGCCTGGCGCTTCCTGTGTTCACCCCTCTGGGCGATTTGTACCTGTTGCTTTCACTTGCCTGCACGTGTCGCTTCGCGGTGGTCTTCGCAGCTCAGCGGTCAGTTCCTGGCGTCGTCCGTTGTGCTTATCGGCTGTCGTAGCTCGATCTATGGCACCACGCCTCTGCCTCCTTGGCCCTGTCCTGGTGCTACATCTCTCTTGCGTTAGACGTCGTCGCTCCCTATGTTACCACGCCGGGTCTCCTTCGTCGCGGGTCGTTCTTGTTGTCGGCGTTTTGACCTCGGCGTCGTTTGCGTTGTCTCGTTGTTGTCCTGTCTCGGTTCTTCGTTGCGGGCAGGTTCGGGTTCCGCTGTCGCCATGCTGCTTGTGCTTCGTTCTCGTGCTGCATCTCTGTATCGGTGCTGCGCTGCATCGGTCCGTCGTGGCTGCGTTATAGCATTGCCTTGCTGCTGCGTCGTGGTTGCACTGCTCGATGCGCCTTCGTCCTGCCTCCGTCGTCTCTCTCAGACTCTTCTGGGTTCGGCACCGTGCGTTTTAGACACGTACACTAATTAGCCTCCTACTTCAAGCGGACTTACAAAGCCTCAGACCTTAACGTAAGTGGCATCGTTAGTGGAAGCCTCTACCAGTCGCTTAGGTTTTGGCACCGTGAGTATATCCACGTGAACTGATTGGCCCTTTTTCTTAAACGAACTTACAAAGCCGCAGACCTTAAGAAAGAAAAGCATCATCAGTAGAGCCGTACCTAGTCGGTGCGTTTTCCTCGAGACTATGATTCGGCGGACTTACAAAGCCGCAGACCCGAATGCATAGGTCGAGTCGAATGAGCGCCTTGAGTAGCTTTCGCTTCAGGGAGTTTAGAGTTCCCCTCCACAACCGGCTGCGCGTTGCCGACTGCTCCCTTTTTGGTCGATCGTTTTGGGCTATATATTGGCCATAACATGCACTGTCTGCGAATTATGTCGGATATATAAAATGTATGAAGTTTCCATATTACCGCTCTCTTTCTGGTATTTTGGTCCGTAGCGTTGTCGTTGTTGTAGGTGGAAATTTGCTACAAGATTTCCATCCTTACAAAACTATGACCAATACTTTTATGTAATGATATTGAAATAAAACTAGTTCTAAACTTGACACCAAGCGGTTTGGTACTCTACATATATTTGCATCTTTGGTTTTTCGAATTTTGAAAATCGACCTATAGTCCGGTCATCGATTCACAAATTTTTGTCGGAGGATCGTCTTTCGAATTATTTTTCTCTGAGCGGAATTATTGGATGATTTAAATTGTTATTTTTTGATGGAAAAATTAATATTTCTTAAAATTTCTTGAATTTACAATCAATTTCAGTTCCTATAGAACATGTTAGCATCTTTGGTTTTTCGAATTTGAAAGTGCCATGTACTCCGCTTATCGATTTATAGCCCTCAGAGAAAAATCATTTATATTTGTATGAAATTTGAATCATATTTTATGCAAACGAAAAGTAAACCCCTATGCTTAAAGAGTTAGGCTGCAATTTCACTTCAGCCTTATTTCTCGCGAAATATCAAAATATGCTCTGCAACTTTTTGACACCCAATAAAGCAAGTGTAGACGGGACGAAATAACAAAAACGTATTCCATTCAGGTACCGTCTAAAATGTGGGCCCTTAAACTTTCTTGAAAGAGGTATATATTTTCTGCATAGGATTCGATTTTAAGATCCGACATTTCCATTCACAAAAACTTATATTTAAGAAATGAACAATACCTTGTTTAAAAAAACTGCCAACAATCTGGGCGTAACTTTCTTATTTTTCCGGCAGAAGTTAGGAACGCGTTCAATTCTGAAATGCGGTGTAGGCTACTATGTGACTGAAAACCTATCAAAAAGAACAAGATCATGGAAGTTAAAATCTGATTGGATCTGAGAGATATGGAATAGTTTATGAAAAAGTACACAATCACATTACACCCCCTTAGGGGTCGATTTTCAGAAAATCTTGAAAACACTTTCTTGGCATTCATATGGAGAATACATAAAATAAAATTAATTTCATTATTTGGGACGAGGTAGTAGATATGTCGAAAATCGTGGTAAAATATGCATTCTATTTTCACAGAAAATTTGTTTTGCCCCCTTTCTGAACGCCAATAGATATAGATAGGAAAAACACCTCCCACTTGTACCACACTACCCTTAAGGGTCGAATTTCAAAAAACCTTGAAAACACTTTCTAGGTATTCATACGAAGAATCCGTAGAATAAAAATGAATTCAATATTTGGAAAGACCTAGTATATATGACGAAAATCGTGAAAATATATGCATTTTATATTTATTATATATACTAATATTTTTTGTTACCCCCCCCCCCCCTTCTGAACGCCAATGAATATTCAAATTTTTTTTCATCACAATTACTTTTCTAGTTGATTTACATATACACACCGAGTTTCAACATTGTAGCTTAAGCCATTCCATATATAGGAAAAACACCCCCACTTTTACCAAACTACCCTTAGGGGTCGAATTTCAAAAAATCTTGAAAACACATTCTAGGTATTCATACGAAGAATTCGTAGAATAAAAATGAATTCTATATTTGGAAAGACCTAGTAGATATGACGAAAATCGTGAAAATATATGCATTTTATATTTATTATATTTACAAATAATTTTTTTTGCCCCCCTTTCTGAACGCCAATGAATATTCAATTTTTTTTTATCACAATTACTTTTCTAGTTGATTTACATATACACACCGAGTTTCAACTTTCTAGCATAAACCGTTTAATAGTTAGGAAAAACACCCCCTACCCTCGTAGCATACTACCCCTAAAAAAAAATTTAGTTTTCCAACATTTCGCTACTATAGCTCTATCTAAATACCAAGTTTAAGGCTTATATCATTACAGGTTCTCAAGATATAAGCATCGGAACTTTTTCCTTTTCATCCTCGCCCACCCTCCCCCTCTACACCCACAACCCCAAAACTTTTTTCCCTACTAGGGTTTAATTAGCGCTACTTCTGGTAAAAATTCTAAGCATCTATCTTAAACTGTTCTTGAGATATGAAATGTGTTTGATTTGAAAAATTCTCATCCCCTCCACTTCTATGCTCCACCTCCCACTTAAAAAATTTTACTTTGATCAATCTTTATTTGTCAACCTTTATACCCAAACCAAATTTTATTTTTCTAGAGCAATTGGTTCATGAGATATCGTAATCTTAAGTTTTTCACCCCCCACCCCCATACAGAACTTCCCCCACCCAAAATTTTTCTTCATTCTGTTCTCCTAGTATAACTACAAATATTTTTCAAGTTTGAATAGTGTGCCATTAACGGTTTAGGAGATATGGATTTTAGAATGTGTCTATCTCGCCTTTTTTGGGTTTCGGACGCATTACATTTCCCCCCACTCCCACACCCCTTGATCAATATTGACAATTTTTCTGCAAATGGGTCTACTATCAGAGCTCTATAGAAATTCCAAGTTTCAGCTTCCTAACATAAGGGGTTACTGAGATCTGGAAACCAAAATTTTCGGTCTAAAACACTTCCCCCTCCTTCCCCCTCACACCCCCACAAATAAAAATTTTGAGGGTAGCAAATTTTTTTTTTTAAAAAATCAATCACAATACTTAATTATTAAAATAATAAAGTAAAAAGGGTCTAATTAAAATAAATAGACACGGTCCGTAGGTACATATTTCATTCTTGAAACTCATTAATTACTCCTTTAAAAAGTCAAATGGAATTCATTCATAGGTAAAAAGGTGGAAAGCCAAAAATGTTATGTTCCAATTTCGGATTATTATTCTGAAAATATTATAGTTTTTAAATAATGATATCCCTCATCGATTTATAATGTGTTGTCGAAGGATCGTCTTTCGAATTATTTTTCTCTGAGAGTGAATAATTGGATGATTTATATTGTTATGTTTCGATCGAAAAACTAATATTTCCTAAAATTTCTTGAAGGTACAATCAAATTTGGTTCCTATAGAATATGTTAGCATCTTAAGTTTTTCCAATTTTGAAATCGAGAATACTCCGCTTATCGATTTATAATGTGTTGTCGGAGGATAGGCTTTCGAATTATTTTTCTCTGAGTGTGAATTATTGGCTGATTTAGATTGTAATTTTTTGATGGAAAAATTCATATTTCCTAAAATTTCTTGGAGGTACAATCAATTGTGGTATCTATAGCATCTTTGGTTTTTCGAATTTTGAAATCGGTAGTACTCCGCTTATCGATTAATAATGTGTTGTCTTTCGAACTATTTTTCTCTGAGTGTGAATTATTGGCTGATTTAGATTGGTATTTTTTGATGGAAAAATAAATATTTCTTAAAATTTCTTGGAAGTACAATCAACAACGGTTTCTATAGCATATGTTAGCATCTTTGGTTTTTCGAATTTTGAAAATCGATCATTCTCCGGTCATCGATTTATAAAGTGTTGTCGTTCTAATTATTTTACTCTTTATGTGAAAGATTGGTTGGTTTAGATAGCTAGCTTTTGATGTAAATTTTAAAGTATTTTAAAATCGATTGAAGGTACAATCAAAAAGAACCAATTTACAATAGTTTGCCGTACTTTTTTTTTTTTTGTAAAAAAAAATTTTAATAATTTTTTATTTTTTTATTGAAAAAAAAAAAAAGAAAAAAAAAAAAACATTTTCGGTACAATCATTTGCTGACGGGGGGGGGGGGGGGGGCGGGTGAATAAAAAATTTCAGTTAATTTGGTGCAAGTCGGGTGCTAAGTTCACACGGAGCATTTTTTTCTCCGTACCCTTGGAGGTACAAACGAAATTTTTTTCGGTACAATCAAGTACAAACAAAGCTCCACCCGAAAACAATTTTTTTATTCAATTTGGTTAAAGTGGGGTGCTAAGTTCACAGAGGTTCTAGCGGGCTGTCGGTATAAAATTTCATACACAGAAATGATTGAATCCGAAAAAACATTAGAATTCATAATATTTTTTTGCATAAAAGACAAGATTTTAAAGAGCTAATTAAAGATTTCGGTGAAAATAGTCTTCAGGGAAATCTTGACATCTCAGAATTTAATTCAATTTTCCACTCATCCTTTTTATCGGACGTTGAAATTGATGACACTGCTCATTTATATGCTTGTGGGTACGCATCTTTTTCAGTCGCGAAACGTTTAAATTGCAATACATGTAAATCATTAATTATTTAAGAAAAGGGCATTCCTGCAGACGACGAATATTTTAATAACATGCAACGGGCGGTTTATGTATTCCCACAGAAATGGTAAAAATTATATTTTTTCATATGTGCGCGCTATTTCAATTTACGGTTAACAACAGAGAATATTTCAAATTATTCTTCGAAAAAAAAAAATCAAAAAGGAATTCTAATGGAACTGGTTTATAAATCTTTATCATCCACAAATCTTTTCAATGAAAATTTTAACTTCAATAATACGTGCGTTTGTGGTTCTTCAAGCCTGGAAGTTTATTCAAAAATCTGCAATGTATTAAACAATTTTGTAAAATCTGCCAATGATAATTCGTCTTATAATACCCGACGTTTAAATAACTTCAGATAAATCCCTAAGCTTAAAACTTCCTGAAAAATGTGATATATATGTGATGACCATGTATCTCATACCTGTTTTTTTTTCTATCTGAAATGTTATTATTTTTGATATTATTTAAGTGTTTTTTATGATCAAAGAATTTGATATACAAAGTATTTGTTATTGTTAAATTGAAAATATTTATTTTTATTTATTTACTTTATTTTGTTATTATACTTTTATTATTTTATATAATATTTTAACGCAATTGTTAGTTTGAATTATATTATTAATTTTGAGCATTGAAGTCTTGTTTCTTATATTATTTTATTAAATTACTATTACACCAACTTTTATTTTTTTTTTAAACTTTTTTTAACACCACCAAATGTATTTTATTTAATAAATATTATTTATGAATTACAAGTAAAAATTTAGTTCTTTCCTTCAAATGAAGTTCTGATATCCCTGCAGGAAAAACAGGCATGATTCAGTAGATCTAGTGAGCACGGTACCCTTCTTAAACCAGGCCTTACGACTTTTCCCACAGAAATCCAGCAAAACAACAAATGACAGGACAGGCAAAAACATTTTTCGGGCAACTTAAAAAGCACACAAAAAAGACACGAACACAAAATACGGTAATTGACGTTTTTTTTCCGGTAACGCGGTTTACGATACGAATTCTAAAATATATAAATATCTAACTAAAATGCGCGTAGTGTTTACATCCAACACCAAAAAATGACAGCCATCGTCATTTTTCAATCAGCCGGACGGTCGACTAATAGCTTTGAATGCGTTGAGCACAAATTCAACTTCATGGCTTTTATTTATAAGCATTCCGGGGGTTACGACTAGAGACGAAAAATTCTTTATAATTTCGCGGCTGTGTTGCTGGCGTTCTTCGATCGGTTGATCGTAGGTTCCGGAAAACTCGGAAAAGCAAAACAAAAAAAGCGCAATCATAAAGAATTTCGCTGGTATTTCGCGGCTGTGTTGGTGGTCTTGTTCGTTCGCTTGATTGTAGGTTCTGCAAAACTGCGAAAAGCAAATAAAAAAAAAAAAGCGGAATCATAAAGAAGAACACAAACTCGTGTAAGGTGTACTTAGCTCTAACGCATGTTCTGATCAAAGATCAGAGATTTGGTTTTCATCAGTTTTTAATTTAATAAAAAAGTGTTTTAATTTTTCTCGCTTCCTATATTATTATAAGCAGTAGGCAATTTTGTCATACATTATACCTAAGTGCTGTTCGTTATTCTTTGCTTCAAGGTAAGAAATATTTTCACATTCTCTATCTAACCGTTCAGAGCTCGCGCATGTTCTTACAAATGTTCTCGTGTGTCTTTGTTAAACTCTCCCTATAGTTATTACTAATAGAAATTTTAATATTTAATATTGCTTGGGGGTCATCCCGTGTGCAGGCTCTTTTTTTACGCCATTTTTGGGAATTTGTTCTGGCGAACTTAATAATGAAAGACAATTTTTTCAACCCCAAATTGTCGGTCATTGCTGAGATACATGGCAACTTAGCCACCCATTTTCAAAAAAACCTTGTTTTCAGTAAACACGATTGCGGGCGTTCTGTTTGTCTCAAATAAAAAAATCAAACGGTATTTTAATCTGTGAAGTTTGAACTAGTCTTGGAACTAGGATTATCAAAAAATATTGAACTGTGAATTTTTGGCAGCTTATTGAACTTTTTGTCGTCAATTTTAGTGTACTTTTACGACTTCTTCAGGTCGACAAAAAAAACGGCTTGATGAATCATAATTATCCTAGTTTGGAGACTAAATATTAGTACTGAATAAGTTTACTAGATTTCAAAGATATTCGTTCTATAGATTTTGAGATATCGTGTCTACCAATTTGAAAAACATGGTTTTGAGAAAAACGCGACTAAACTTTTCATTATATTCGAAACAACATAGGAGGTTAGTGAATATAACGCCCTGTAACTTCCGAACGGCTTCGAATATCAGAATATCACTCCGAACTCCGCCCACATATTCAACACTATATTTGGATGTAATTTATGCAAAGAAAAAAATATCGATTTGACTGCCTTAAGTTATCAAAATTTATTAAAAATAACATACAAAATTTTTCCACTGAAACTGATCGAAAATAAATAAATAATTTTATCTATTCTTAAATTTCTTCGAATTCTTCTAACATAGCAATTCTAAATCTTAAAGTCTCTAAAGTCTCGTGGACACTAGAACTTTCGACATAACTTTCCATAACGTTAACATTAGCAAATTGCAACAAAATTGCTCTAGGAATCTGCGGTAACAAGTGTTTTGCAAGTGGTTTTTGCGTTTTTCACTTCAAAAATCTTGTAGTACTATTGTATGTTTATGAATATAAATAAACAATTAAATTAAACAATTAAACGTTGCGACAAATGCACCTCCTACGTCAAAGTCAAATCTGACTCAAAAAATATCGTCAGAAAATCGATCCCAACTTTCTTGCGAGATTCGATTTACACGCAAGCATGTTCATTTACTTACTTGATGACGAGCCCACGAGCCCTTAGTACATATTTAAATTTAATTTCTTCTTTTTATAATGTAACATTTGCAAAGGGATGAAATTGACCGCTTGGAGTCAAAAATGTATTTCCTTAAGGTTTTTAGACTCTAGATGAAATCTGAGGGTTTAAGTTTAAGTTTAATTCTACCCAAAAGTTAGAAACGCATAGATCGGAGCCTCGAACAAGGTAAAGTTATATATTGTTTCCTCCATGCATGAAAAATTAAAAAAAAAATTAATACAAAGAAATGAGATATTTTTGTGTTTATATTACGAAGAAATTTCGAGTATTTACGTTTGTTTATTTCAGACTGATAATGTCAAAAAAATCAATACAATCGTCGATGTATAACTTTTTGAAAAAAAGAGCGTGCAAAACCCAGATGAAACAAAAAAATCTGCCAACTATCTGGGCGTAACTTTATTATTTTTCCGGTAGAAGTTAGGAACGCGTTCAATTCTGAAATGCGGTGGAGGCTACTATGTGACTGAAAACCTATCAAAAAGAACAAGATCGTGGAAGTGAAAATCTGATTGGATCTGAGAGATATGGAATAATTTATGAAAAAGTACACAATCACTTTACACCCCCTTATCACCCCCTTATATTTTAATCTATTATGGAGAATACATAAAATAAAATTAAATTCAGTAGTAGTAGATATGTCGAAAATCGTGGGAAAATATGCATTCTATTTTCACAGATATTTTTTTCGCCCCCCCTTCTGAACGCCAATACATATTTGAATTTTTTTTTTAACAAAATTGTTTTTCTAGTTGATTTACATATACACACCGAGCTTAAACATTGTAGCTTAAGCAATTTTATATATAGGAAAAACACCCCCCCCCCCACTTGTACCACACTACCCTAAGGGGTCGAATTTCAAAAAACCTTGAAAACACTTTCTAGGTATTCATACGAAGAATCCGTAGAATAAAAATGATTTCAATATTTGGAAAGACCTAGTAGATATGACGAAAATCGTGAAAATATATGCATTTTATATTTATTATATTTACAAATAATTTTGTTTGCTCCCCTTTCTGAACGCCAATGAATATTCAAATTTTTTTTTATCACAATTACTTTTTTAGTTGATTTAAATACACACACCGAGTTTCAACTTTCTAGCATGAACCGTTTAATAGTTAGGAAAAACACCCCCTACCCCCGTACCATACTACCCTTAAAAAAAAATGTATTTTTCCAACATTCCGCTACTATAGCTCTATCTAAATACAAAGTTTAAATCTCATATCATTACAGGTTCTCAAGATATCGGAACTTTTTTCTTTTCACCTTCCCCCACCCTCCCCTTCTACACCCTCAACCACACCCTCCCTACGAGAGTTTAAATAGCGCTACTTCTGGTAAAAATTCTTAGCATTTATTTTACACTGTTCTTGAGATATGAAATGTGTTTGATTTGAAAAATTCTCATCCCCTCCACTTCTATGCTCCACCTCCCACTTAAAAAATTTTACTTTGATCAATCTTTATTTGTCAACTTTTATACCCAAACCGAATTTTATTTTTCTAGAGCAATTGGTTCATGAGATATCGTAATCTAAAGTTTTCCCCCACCCAAAATTATTCTTGATTCTGTTCTCCTAGTATAACTACAAATACTTTTTAAGTTTGAATAGTGTGCCATTAACGGTTTAGGAGATATGGATTTTAGAATGTGTCTATCTCGCCTTTTTTGGGTTTCGGACGCATTACATTTCCCCCCACTCCCACACCCCTTGATCAATATTGAAAATTTTTCTGCAAATGGGTCTACTATCAGAGCTCTATAGAAATTCCAAGTTTCAGCTTCCTATCATTAGGGGTTACTGGGATCTAGAAACCAAAATTTTCGGTCTAAATCACTTCCCCCTCCTTCCCCCTCACACCCCCACCCCTAAAAATTTGGTTACTTCAAGGGGTCTACCCCGTCTATTCGTTAAAAAAATTTCAATTTAATATCTCAAATCGTTTGGCAGCTACGAGCCTGCAAACGATCTTGCGTACGGCGTACAGACGGACTGAAAATTTTTATTGCTTTTTTCGCGTCTACTAGTTATGAAACGTGAAAATAAAAATTTTGAGGGTAGCAAATTTTTTTTTTTAAAAGTCAATCATAATACTTAATTATTGAAATAATAAAGTAAAACAACAAATTCTTGATTCCGAGCGAACCATAGATGGTAGTAAGAAGCTAGACTCCCTCCAATCTGCGCAATCAGTTGATGCAATACCATCTACAAGTACTAGTAAAAATGTAAAAGATAAAGTTCATTCAGAAGCATTACCAGAAAATGATGTGTCAATTATTGATACATTTATGTATCACGTTTTTATCACGATGATCTCGTTCAGCCAATACTGAAAGAATACCCCCAGACAGCGAAGCGCCGATTTTAATGTAGTTATTTTGAACAATTTACATGGATTGAATACTCCATTAATCAGAATGCTGTGTTTTGTTTTAGTTGTCGTCATTTTTGTTCCAAAATAGTTCGTAGTGGTGAAGCACAAGCAGGCCCGGCCCTAGACTTTTCGGCGCCGGTGCAGTAGGTATACACTTCGTCGCCCTAATCAATTTATATAACAAAAAACAAAAATATTATACTTATTCACTTGACGATTTTTCATACAAATTCATGTAACTTTTTCTCAGAACCCGCTCAACCGATTTGAATCAAACTTTGTACACTTATTATTTTAGTAAATCGAATGCTAATGAATGAAGGAATTTCAAAAATATTAAAAACTTGACTTATAATGTTTGAAAATTTAAACATTTTTGATGTTTTTTAAACCTAAAAAAAGTATTTAGAATCAACTTTTTAAAAATTGCTTCATTCAGTATAAATACCAATACTATTCTATATTTAACCAAAAAAAAATCATCTTGATGTCTCTTATCAGTTTCGAGAAAAGAAAAATTTATGGAAAAAAATGAAAAAAAAATTGTTCTGGAGAGCGAAAAAACTAAAATCTCCCCAAATTGAATTTTTTTTTATATACATATTGTTAATACAAATCTCACAGATATCATTGGTTCTGTTTTCAAAACTTTCCTCTATTTTTTATCAGATTATGCCATTTGCTCGTTTGATTTAAACCAATTAATGGTATAAATAAAATTGAGATGAAGTTCGCTAGCGGCGGAAGGTCGGTGTCTAAATTTGAAAATTGTACCGCAAAATACCGAAAAGTTTGCCCAACCGCTCACCGTCGTAATTCTGTGTCCATCCGTGTGTTAAGGTACAATTTAAAATTTTTTACAGCGAACTTCACTGCCGCTAGCGAAGTTCGTCTCAATTGTGTTTATACCATTACTTCTCTTTATCATTCATTCAAAACATTCATTCCTCTCTAGCAAAAATGTCGTGTTTCTAATTTCCCCACATAATTCACCGAGGCGCATTCGCTCCATATCTAACTTTTTCTATTGTATGGAAATCATTTTCTGAGCTCTTTCAGCACACAATCAAATCAGCACCAAGTGCTGCGGCGCCGTGGAGCGCTTGCTCCAAATGAATCTTACGAACGCAAAATTGTACTAGCTGATGAACGGATGAATGCAAAATTGGAATAGCAGATGATCGCACAAACGAAAAGCTGTACTAGTCGGTATCGAAGAGTGAGAATATCTTTAAGGGAAAAGATTCAATGTTTTGGTTCTTGAACGAGAATTGAAAGAGTGTTTTTAGAAAATGGAAAAATGGAAAAACCCTGCAAAATCTAGAATATGCATCGGAAAAAAGTGTGGCAAATGTATTCAAGAAATCCTTTCTATTAATTTCTAAGAATGTTTTAAATTTATAGCAAAATATTTGGAGAGATAATATGACCTAGCGCCTTCCTTAATTTGGCGCCCGGATTCAACGCGCCATTTGCACAGATGGTAGGACCGGCCCTGAGCACAAGGAAGCATTACGTTTGTTGACAAGCAGAGACGTCATTTGTGGGGGGCTGGGAGGGCATTCCCCCTCCCCTGAATTTTGTATTTTCATATATTATAAATAACATATGTATATTTACATATAAAAATATATACTTTCATCTTGCCCCCTCCTCCCTGGAAAAAACTGACATGACGTCCCTGTTTCTACCTACAATACATGATTTGCAAAACAAAATTAATTTAGCGTTTAATTATGAAATTGTGATTTATTGTCATTCAAATCAATTTCTTTTTTTTAAGAGTTAATCTAATCCAACGCATGAAACCAAAACGACACACGGACTCATATGGGAGATTGGACATATCATTTGCGCGAAAAGTTTTAAGTATTACTTCTTACTGATTTCTACAGTGTTCTGAGGTGTATTGATTTTTGGCGTTTGGTTTGGCTAATTAATTACATGTACATACTATATTTTTTCCGACGTTATTGTAATCATATTGCCATAAACTAATTGCACAAACGTAGGTATGACAGAGACGCTGTAATATCAGGTATCCTGAATGGATTACAGAGTAAAGTATGGCAATTATGTGCATAAACTAAATTTAGTCCCTTAGGAATCGACCAATTGCATTAAAGAACCCCGATTTTTCTTTCAGACCTTGAATGGAGTAGTTTCCTTTTTTTCATCTATCTCAAACAAGATAGAATTTCGCATCAAGGCTTTTATTTATGATTGACGAGTTCCGTGTTCAATTTATTAATTTTTTTTTGATTATATGACAGACAATTTAGAAAACGGGAAACCCGATGATATTTGTAAAGCTTCAGGATATGCCTAGCACCTTCGAAAATTTCAAGCCGTGCTTGTGCACAAAATATTCACCAACATACTTTTACATACCGATCATTTGTACAATATTCTGCAATCTTCGCGTTTTGATATAGACTTTTGGTCAAAAGCAGATTGATCTTTTTCAATCTATGTTGGAAGAGTACATAATCGTTAATTTTCTTGGAAAATTAATTTTGTTCTAAAAATAAAAATAGCTAAAATAGAAACAAGCAATTTCATATCTCATCAGAACTAAAGGATGGCAAAAATTGTGAAAACATATCAAACCCTAGGAAGTTATATATCGAAAAATTGTGAAATAAGTTTGTAGGCGATTATATAAAAAGTCTGTGGAAGTGAAAAAAGATCAAATATCTTATCGATCCTAAGAAGTCGAAGTCGAAGCTTTAAAAAGCATACATGAAATTGACTTTTTTTCGCTTATATAGGAAACCATAGGAATTAAAAAGGAATTCGATATACTATATCATCAGATTTAAGCAATATGTAAGAATCTGTGAAAACATATGCAACCTACTCACACCCACTTGGGGGTGGAATATCCAAAAACCCTGAAAATAGTTAATAAATAAATATAAAAACAGCACGTGGAAATAAAAACCAATTTAATTTCTTACCACTTCTAAAAGAAATTACGGAATTCGTGAAAACGTGTTCAACCCTTATATACACTCTTAGAGTTAAAAAAGGCAAAAACTTAAAAACTATGATAGTTTAAGGCGATTATTACGTAAGCCTATTAAAGTGAAGATATATTCGATATCATATCACGGCTGGAGGATATGGCAGAATTCATGAAAAAGTATATCTTCTTGCACCTCCTTAGAGGCAGAATTTAAGAAAATCATGAAAACACTTTCTACATATTTACGAGTATCTATATGAAAAAGCCGTAGAATAAAAATGAATTCAATATATGGGAAGACCTAATAAATATGACAAAAATTGTGAAAATATGTGCATTTCATTTTCCCTGATAATATTTTTCGACCTCCTTCCAAACACTAATGGATATTTAAGAAATTTTTTTATCTAAATTACCTACTTTTCTGGTTGCTTTATATATACATGCGGAATTTCAACTTTGTAGCAGAAGCCGTTCTATATAGGTAGTTAGGAAAAACACCTCCAGAGGTGGGGTGATCAACTTTTAATTACAATATCTCACGAACCAATTGCAATTTAAAAATATAATTCGGTTTCTGTATAAAGTTTGACAAATAAGGTAATTTCTTTTAGGGAGGTGGGAGTGGAACAGATTATTTTTTCTTGCAAATACAGAAACTACGAATATAGGGCGAGAAATATCAGCAATCTATGAAAACATTGCCACATTGTCGAAATATTGCCGCCATCCATTAATCGCTCCACTAACTTTGGCAATAGTCGTCGGTCAATTAATTGTTTGAAAAATTGCTCGTGTACAAGCACCTTTACGACTGCGGATTTTACCGATTTAAGCGTTCCGAAGTTATCGGCTAGTATTCTTGAACGCATGTCTTAAGGCCTTTGTATGGACCCGAAGGAGTAGAACGATTGTGCCCGTTAATGAAATTACGTTAAGATTACAACCATAAGTTTAGATTCTAAATGGAGTGTGGGGTTAATTTATAAACCTTTTGCCTTGCCCCCCCCCTGGAAGAAGTTCTATGGGCGGTTTGGGGATAGCAATTATGGACTGGTGATCGATAAAAAAAAGTTGAATCTCTCTACTAACAATGATATTTCTTCAATGTGAACGATACAAGTAGGTTGTAGCTATCAACGCTTATGAATTCAAGCATTTGGGTTATTCCATCAAGAATTGTCAAAAATGATAAGATTTGTGACCTACCATCACCGATTCTTTTGAAAAATTATGTAGGTAGTTAGTCGAAGAATTAGTGAGGAAACAAATACCATATAATTGAATTTTTTTGTTTTTTTCTCATTTTTTTGTGTTAGTTATAGTATTTTAAAGACTTCGCAAAAATGGTATCCGAATCCTCTGCGAAAATTCATATCGCTGGTACTTAGTCTTTATCGTAGAATAATAAAGCAAGGCCTATTTTAAACCGCAAGTTTGTCGCAATATAAAAAAATACTAATAAAAGCTATCCTTGGAAGTTTTTGACCTTTAGCCTTGAATAATTCAATCGCGATTAACTTGGGATCTCAAGAGGATCGGGGTCAAAAAATCTAAGAAAATCAGTGGCTCTCAATCGATTCTAATAATAATAATTCTTAATAACAATATTAGATTTTTTTGACTCCGATCTCCTTGAGATCCCAAGTTAATTTTTTATACAATATACAAAAGAAAAGAATTAAAGATACACATTTTTAGATATTCAAGGATAAAGGACAAAATCGTTATCCTTGAAAAGGAAATTGTAATTCAATTATTTTTCTCACTAGTTCTTCAAGTACACAAATTTTTTAAAGAATCCGAGATGGTAAGATGGCAAGAGGGCGATTCTTAGTGGAATGATCTATTGTACTTTATTACTTTAATATAACAAAGTGTAGTGATCGAAATAAAAAAAAAAACATAACGCAGTCACGATCGGCTGCAAGCCAATCGTATGATACTCTAGATGAAATACTGAATTCCGATTTATATTTTAGTTGGAAATATATCGAAAGAATGAGGAGAGCACAAGCAATTATTACATGACCTTTTACTTACAGGTAGAAATTGTTTTATGGTGGCTACTCGATTTTTTGATTTCTAGTGAGTTCCATAAAGTAAGTTAGGACATTTTACAGAATTTTTGTATGGCAACTACATGAAAGACTTATGGGATATTTTTCATATTAATAGTTTCAGCTGCGACTATTATAAAATTAATGTGTATAAAATTTCAAAGTCGTAACTTAAAGTGTTCTAAAGTTATCGTTCAATATTGGTGAACATGTTTATTAAGGACTTTTGTATGACAGCTACTCGAAGGAGTCAACAGATGGCGCTAATTAATGAACTCCGTTTTGGTTGTGATATAAAACTAATTCCTGTAAAATTTTAAATTCCTGCTTTAATTCGTTCTGGAGTTATAGTGGATTCAGTAACATTCATACATTTTTGAAGGACTTTTCTAGGCTGCTACACGAAGTACTTATTCGATTTGCATCATTCTCTCAACTTTCGATTCAAACATTGTAAACCTTAAGTATGCAAAATTTCAAGTTCCTAACTTGAAGCATTCGAGCAATAATTGTGAAAACGTGTTTCAAGGACTCTTGTATGGGAGGTACCCGAAGGAGTGGAAGGATATCGCCCATTAACGAACTTAGCCTTACTTTTTCCATTTTACAAGTTGTGACAAAATTTCAACTTCCTAGGTCAACGCGTTCTTTAGTTATCGTGCTAACGGACGGACGGACGGACGGACGGACGGACGGACGGACGGACAGCAAACGGATTTGGGGGTTTTGGCCAAAAATAAACACAAAACAATATATAACTTTTGATTAAGAGTTAGTTATTCTTTCCGGTGTCAGTGGAGTGAAGAGTGAAGAGTCTATGCCCTCCGATGACGAAACAGCTCCTTCGGACCTAGTCCAACACAATCTTATGATGAACTGGCTTCTCCAGTGAAGTTTCTTTCCAAATTTGTCATATCCTCAGGGATGGCGGTTAGTCCACAGTCGGGGACTCCGTGTTGGAGTTTCACTCCACTGACACCGGAAAGAATAACTAACTCTTAATCATAATAGCTTCTTTGGTAGCTTACCACGAAAAATCTAATAACAATATATAACTTTTCTTCGTCCGAGGCTCGGTTCTATGCGTTACAAACTTTTCGGGCTGGATTAAACTTATAATACTCTATATGTTCATCTAGAGTATAATTACAAGCAGACACCAAAAACGCAAAAAAACCTTTTTAATCTGTCTGTATATCGTCCGTCTTGCGCCAAATCGTTTGAAGAGTAAAGTACATATAATACGTTTTATTTACTATCGACAGATCATCGTCGATTGATTTCGTCCGTTTCGTTGCCGTCTTTTTCCAGATTAGCCTGAAGATATACCTATGAAGTTGTATATACTTTTCAAATTATACTCCGAAATTGGTATTCTGTCTGATTAGCGTTTTCTTTCTTGTGTACGTTATGGCAGAGTCAAGATTGACAAATACCTCCCATTTCCTACTGGGATGCTACAAGTTGGGTGTCTCATTGACATACTCTAGTGACAAGTTGAAAATCGTGGGGCTAGACTATCTCCCTGCTTTAAACCAAATTTAGTTCGAAAGCTGGTTGTGGAATCGTTTTGTATTCTTTGTAAGTTGAAATTCGTTCAGTGGGTAAACCGGATGAATCCTGTAGTGACTTCTTGTTTTGTGGTCAGTTGAGATTTTAGATATTCTCAAACGTTTATACTGGAAAGCTAAACTTGAAATTTATATAAAACTTGAATAGTTCTTAAAATGTGGTCGATATTGATGAAGAGTGTGGGTGTGAGAAAAAACAATATCTCCGAAATGCTCGAAAGCTGAGTTCGATAAAGAGATATTCCAGAGTCTTTTTCGTAAACGGGTAATGCCGACAGTGAAGCAAGGAAGTGGGGGAATTTTGCTAAAGAATCACGTCCCATATTTCAAGAACTGTTCGATAAAAGCTTAGAATTTATACGGGAAAAAAATTGTAGCGTTTCCGAGTTTCATATCTCGAGAATCGATTATGATATACAACTAAAACTTAGTAGGTGGAGCTACTCCTATGTTTGTGGCAAGTTTTAAAAATAAGACTTTTATTAGGGGCATTATGGTACAGAGAGAGTTATGATAATTTTTGCACAATAGGAAATGGCTTTGTAGAGCTTCATTATTCAAAAATTTTCCCAATTCTAATATGAATCTTCTTTTTCTTTTATTGTAATATATTGTTGTAAACTTATTTTGATTATAGAATCAAACAACTAATTTCAATTTTGTTCGCCTTTGTTTATTTTAATTCGCTCAAATAATATCTCCTTTTTATGCAAAAACAACATGAACATGAACTAAAGAAAAGTACATTACCTCCTCCAACGATCTAGTCGTTTATTCCGAACGCCTTTTTCTTCACGCCAGTGTTTTCTTCTTATTGCGCCCAACGACATCTTTTGAAAAGGGTTGTAACAATATAATATCAACTGCTACTATTATTAATAACTACTTGCAGATAATATCGAACTTAACTGGTCAATTTAAAGTTCAAATTGGTCAATATTAAAATTTTGATGCTGAACTCCCCTCCCTCCCCTCTCCCCACTGTTTTTTTATATGTACTTGTTGTTCCGCTTCAAAAAACTCATCGTCGTCCATTTTTCCAATATTTTGTTCGTTACTTTACTAACTTTTCAACTGTCACTTCCGAAAAGTGAGGTTATGTGATCCGTAAAAGTTGAATTTTGGTCAACTCGTCCGTTCCGTGCCGTTCCGTTACGACCATTCTGTGCATTTACATGGCCAGCCCCATAAGGTCTACTTTTACAGCTGAACGTGACGGAACGGAACGGATGTACTGTGATCGGGGCTTTAGGACCTGGAGAATGCTTCGCATAAAACGGAGGCGTCTCTGGGAAAGAACAAAAAATTTTCACATTCAGAGCTGGAGAGTATGAGATCATCTTACAGCGAAACTTGCGATATATTGGAGTATTAATCGACACTTGAATGTTCTTCAAGGACCATCTTCTGGCGATCAGCGAAAAAGCTTCATAGGTAAATGAAAATGGTGCGCTCTCACGCATTATGACCACGCTCCAGCAGACGAAAACTATTAGCAACGGTCACCAGTTCCGTAATGCTACACGTTGCACCAAATTGGGCAGACGCAACGAAGAAGAAATCGTATATATAACCGGAAGCCGATCTCAGCGCAGTAAGGATTGCCTGTACATTTGGAGACAGAGTATCTGATGAAGCAATCAGAGTAATATTGGGAATGTTACCAATTGACACGCTAGCGTGTGAGCTTCAGCGACTCTACGTAGCAGGAGATGAACCACCAAAAGTGGACGAGCTACGTATTCAGTACAGTATTCAGTAATGGCAAGGACGATAGAAAAGCGCGAACAAAGGGAGATGGAAATTCACATTGATTTAAAACTTCGACAGCTGGATACAGGGACGTCATTTCACATATAATACATGAAAATACCAAATTAAGCAAATACCCTCCCTGCCCCGCGCAAATGACGTCCGTGGCTGGATAAGCAGCAAGCACGGAGAAGTGGATTTTTATGTGACTCAGCTGATGAGCGGATAGGGTTGCTTTAAGCAGTATTTACACCGCTTCAAGCATGAGAAAGACCCGTTCTGCCCAATAGCCCCCACGAGATTGAGGACGCCCAGCATATCTTACTGCACTCCCCGCGCTTCGACGTCGACCGAGCCGAGGTTATGAAAGTCTTCAGAGAAGCTTTGACCGCAGAAAACTGCGTAACGTACAGAAACGAGCCTCGGACAAAAAAATTATATATTATTTTTTGTTTATTTGAGGCAAAAAACTCCAATTCCGCCTGATGTCCGTCAGCATGATAACTCAAGAACGCCTTGACCTAGGATTTTCAGATTTTGAATCTGGATGTTTGGTTGAATTTGTAAGGCTAAGTTCGTTCGGGTAGCTGCCATACAAAATTTTCCTTAAATGACGTGTTCAAGAATATTGATCCGGAACGCCTAAAGCTACAACATTGAAATTTTGTATACGTTCGTTCTTCAATAGTTGGCTAAATGTATGTTTATGAAAAAATCCTATTAGTCCTTCGTGTAACTGAAGATCGATTAGTAAACTGGTCAGCGAAAAAATTCTGGTACGTGCCATACATACCAAGATTCCTTAGAACTCGTGTTCAACAATATTTTCCGATAACTTTTAAACGCATCAAGCAACGAACTTGAAATTTTGTAGACAATTTTTAAATGGTTCCATATGTAAGAAATCGAGTGAGTCCTTCCTACGATTGGCTTGCAGCCGATCGTGCCTCCAGTCTGGGTTTGTTTGTTAGCAATTTCGATTTATCAAAAATGGTGTCCGAATCCTCTTTGAAAATGCATATCTCTCGTAATTTTTATCCTACAATAATAAAATATAGCTTAATTAAAAGGGGAGGGTTGTCGCAATAATAATTATCCTGGAATTTTTTTTTTAAGGATAAATATTTTGTACTCTATCCTTGAGTATCTCAAAACGTTTTTTTTAAATTTTTTTACATATATTACTGTTTTTCGAAACATACCTACTAAAAAATTTGCTTGGGATCTCAATGGGATCGGGGTAAAAAAAATCGAAGAATATTATAGTATTTCTTAATTATTAGCGGATATAATTCATGTTAGCATTAAGTAATGAAACTACCTTTATGCTAGCATTGTAGTCATTCGTCCGATCTACCTTTGTACCACATAATATTAGCAATATTAGCTAGCATAAAATGCGTATGTAAGTTGTAAAATATATACAAATTATAAGTTCAGTTACAAATAAAGTCAATAAGAAGAATGAAGAAAGTTTTGCGTTGGACCCACTGGGTCTCGATCTTAGCGTTGGTTACAACCAGTTCATAGCCTTAGGGGCTATCCAAAAGGTTACAACCAAAGTACAGGTTACAATCATTTTATAGCTTATGGGAGCTATCCAAAGATTACAGCCAAGTACAGCGAAGTCACACCATTAAAACTTTCAACCAACTGGTTAAAACATTACAAATGATTTGATGCTTCCCATTATCACCACCGGGCTTCAGTATAGGATGTCACGGCGCTTGCTTAGCGAGTACATTATTCCCAGTAATGAAATTTGGATGTGATATCGCTATATAGAAACTTCCTCAGCAATTCCACCAGCTGTCAAGGTGTTTCGGATAGTAGGCAATAATACGAACATGATTGCTTAGTTGTAGCTGAAGATCTAGGGCTTCCATGTCATCTGTCCAGGGACATCTTCGAACAGCTTGACAGGATGATATCAGAGCGACGAGACATCAATTCCGACAGGATTAAAACAATACATAAGAAGAAATTGGACAACCTATGGACCCCCCAACCGTCGTACCGTTGCCACAACTCAACAAGATCAAAGTGGTGGTAAACCTTTCCACTGCGACATTATCAGAAGAACAGGAGAACATATTAAGCAAAGGTTTCAACTTTGCCATTACACCCAACAAAATCCCAACTGAAGAGATCATCCAACAAATTGAACCTGCAATCAGAGGTCTCCCTCAGGCAATGCAAATCCGGCACGAAGTCTCCCACATTATAAGCCTTGCAATCCCCCCGGCAACAAACATATCACACAATGAACGAAGAGCCCTTAGAGAGCTAAAGGAATTGAAAGACATCTCTTTTATGCGGGCTGACAAAGGAAACGCCACAGTAATCATGGACACGACGCAATATGAAGCTAAACTCCAGAACATTCTACAAACAGGACCATACACGGAAATAAAAAGAGACCCGACTACTTCGCTCCATCGAAATCTATCACTATTGATTAAATAAGGATCCTAACTTAAAGTCAACGTATTCAAAATTGATCCCTTCTGATCCACATACTCCGAAAATGTACGGTTTACCAAAGATCCATAAACCGGATGATCCTTTTCGCCCCATTGTTAGTTCCATCGGAGCGCTTACAAAAGGTTTGGCCAAAGCTCTCTCAGCTAAGGTACGCCCTTTCGTCGGAAACACACCCAGGACCGTGAAAAATTGTACACATCTAGTTGAAACATTAAGAAACATCGAAATAAATCCGGAGGACATACTAGTAAGTTTGGACGTCGAATCCTTGTTCACCAATATTCCGATCAAGGACACTATGAATCTCATCAAAAAACTCATACCGGATAACAGAGTGGATTTAATCGAATTTTGCTTAACCAACACTTATTTCTCAGCATTAGGCAAACTCTACAAACAGACGGAAGGCGCCGCCATGGGTTCTCCATTATCCCCAGTAGTTGCGGAAATTTTCATGGAAGAATTCGAAAAGAACGCTCTCAACTCAGCATCACTATAACCGAAACTATACCTTCGATATGTTGACGACACCTTCATTATCTGGCAGCATGGAAAAGGGGAATTAGCTAAGTTCCTAGACCACCTCAACTCACAACACAGAAACATCAAATTCACAATGGAGATGGAAAAAGACGGTAAACTACCCTTTTTGGATGTACTAGTCGAAAAAGCTGTACCATCTTTACATTTCGCCGTATACAGAAAACCTACTCACACTAACAGATATCTACATGCGTCTTCCCACCATCATCCCAAGCAGAAGGAAGGAGTACTTAGAACACTTATCCACAGAGCACAATGTATCACCAACGATAACCCACACGCACTTCGCAACGAAATGGAACACCTACAGAAACCCTTGCAGCTAACGGATACACTAGGAGCACTATCAACAAAGTATGCAAACCGAAACCCAAAGCCATGAAGAACCAGGAAGAAAAAGATACGAACGAGCATACTATAAAAAGATGGGTGACATTACCTTACATAGAGGGTACAACAGATCGAAACGGCAGGGTACTCAGGAAAGCCGACATACGTACGACCTACTCTACGGCAACCACGCTTCGAGGTTTCTTAGGAAACCAAAAGGACAAAATCCCACTGGAAATGGAGGGCATTTACAAAGTTCCCTGCGGGTCTTGCAACAAAGTCTATATCGGAGAAACAGGACGGACCATCAGAACAAGGATTCGTGAACATCAACGCTGCACACAAAAAAACCAGGTCCACTCATCAGCAATTGCGGAACATGCAGCGGTGGAAAACCATTCAATCGATTTCAACAACGTCAAAATATTGGCCAGGACGAAACACTATTTTCAAAGAATTGTAAGAGAAGCAATTGAGATAACCAAACATCCACAAAATTTTAACCGAGACGCTGGATACAACCTCTCTTCACTTTGGCTACCTTGTCTACGTTTTGGAAAAAACAACGTTTACCAAAAATCTTCGATCCCAAAAACTAATTAATTAATTTCAACTTTCATAACTACTTCCCTTCTTATAAACCCCCGCCTCTGTTTAATGTTTTTATGACCTCCCTTATTAACGTAAATTTCCCCTTTTGTCTTCTAATTGACCCTTCTATTAGTTAAGTTTGTAACCCCCTTTTTTACCTGTTTTTCTAATTGACCCTTCTGTTAGTTAATTTTGTAACCCTTTTTTACCTACTTTCATTTGTATAAATAACAGTTGTAGAGATATTGTCGATCAGTTTGATAAAGGACTCAGTCGAGTCCGAAACGTCACACAAAATAAATTTAACAGTATTTACCGGAAAACCTTGTATTTTCAATTCAAAATGTACTGTGACAACATTCATCAAAAATTATTGTTGTTTTTGTTAACTAAAAAATGAGTTTTGAATTTCAATTATTTTTTCACTAGTTCCTCAAGTACACAATTTTTTAAAATAATCGGACATGGTAAGGTAACATTCTTTAATAAGATGTGTGAGGACGCTGAAGCTTAAAACGACGCTGGGAGATATTTCCTTAACGAAATATTCATTCGAATTATAATTCGTGGTCGGTTCATGCAATCGGCAGTATATAGTGCAATTGCGTTTGCATGAACTCTTGTTCATCCTCACAGTGTTGCCTGAGGCATTGTGTGGTACCATCGACCTTTTTCAGGTTTTTGCCAATGTGCATTTTATTCTTTCAAATTCTGTGTTCTCTGATTTATGTTTTTTATCATAGTTTAATGTTCTAATTTGTGTTGTTTTTGTAATTTAATGTTCTTAGTTTTACTTCATGTTGTCTTAGTTCTAAGTTTTAACAAGTCAACGGATATTAAAATTTTAAAAATCGATTGAAAATTTATGTTTCGAACCCGTTCTGATTGCAGCAAAATAATTTGAATGTTATTAAGATTTGTGACCATAAATTCAAGCTACGGAGGCATAACAATCTGGTGCATTTCTCCCTACAATCTCGTGGTGCAGTTCTACCGATTCTGACCAGACGAACATTTACATTTTTTTTTTAATAAAAAATTGTCTGCGGTCTGCGATTGTCTGAGGCATAAGCCCGCGACTTCAAGTAGCCTCAAAGAAAGAAGTCTGGGATGGTTAAGTTTGACCTTGCTGGTCATGCCAAATTGCCAAAACGGGAGATTACGCGACCAGGAAACACTTCCTTCACAATATCCATTGTGGCTCGTGCAGTGTGTGCGGTGGCACCGTCTTGTTGAAACCACATGTTCACCAAGCCTTGCTCATGCAATTCCGTCACCCTGCAGTGTTCGCCAGTAACACTGACCGTATTGCCGCTGGCGTCCTCAAAAAATAAATCACTCCTCCCGCGTGATCGCCGCACCACACTGTGGCTTTCAGTGAATGTAATGGCTGATCGTGCATCACACGCGAATTTTCAGTACCCCGGAAACGGATATTTTGCTTATTGACGTAACCGCTTAATGGTATTAACACAATTGAGACGAAGTTCGCCAGCGGCGAGCGAATTTCGTAGAAGAAGTTCGCTTTCGCTAATGGAGAAATGAAATATTTTGAACTCAAGTAAACCTGTCACATTCATTTCCTTTCCTACACATTCCCATACTTTAGACTTTTTATCTACGCGCTTATATTCTGCGTGCCCTAAATCAAAAAGAATGGGCTTTGCCGGACAGCCTCGACCAATTTTTCCTCAAAAGACATTTCGGAATCTACAATGTAAATTAGTTCCATAAATAATTATTTATGATACATTTTATGCTTTTTAAAAATTAAACTACAAATCACTTTTAAAAAAAACCGTGTCGAAAGAAATCGTTGCGTTTCACTGTCAACAAATCTGACAGAAAACACACTGACACCTGTGGCGGCGACAGCAAATTAGAAATTAGATGTTATCCAGCGGCAACGAAATGTTTGCACAACCGCTCGCCGCCGTAATTGTGCTTCATTACGTGTTGCGGTACAATTTTAAAATTTTGACAGCGAACTTCGTCGCCGCTGGCGAACTTCGTCTGAATTGTGTTTACACCATAATGGTGCACTTACACTCAGCGTTTGAGATGAGCCTCTATCCCCCCTAAAAAACCAATCAACCAAATAGCTCGTGCAGTCGCAAGAGTCTTGCATTCAGAACCGGTTTGCAATGGCCTAATGGGGGTAGCTTCTCGCCTCGAGGTGAGCTTCATGGGTAAAAGTGTAAGCGCACCATAAGTGAAAATGCGCCTCGTCGCTCATGATAATTTTCGACAAAAATGGTCCTCCACAATTATTCCACGCTCTTGCGGAGTAAAGCGCTCCATTGCATGTCTGTTTGTATACTGCAGCTGTTTATTTCACAAATATCAAATATGAGTCGCGTACGGCGCAATTTGTAAAAAATCTGCCAACAATCTGGGCATAACTTTATTATTTTTCCGGCAGAAGTTAGGAAAGCGTTCAATTCTGAGATGCGGTGAAGGTTGCTATGTGAAAACCTATCAAAAAGAACAAGCTGAGAGATATGGAATAATTTATGAAAAAGTACACAATCACTTTACACCCCTTTAGGGGTCAATTTTCAAAAAATCTTTAAAACACTTTCTAGGTATTCATATGAAGAATTCGTAGAATAAAAGTGAGTTCAATATTTTGGAAGACCTAGTAGATATGACGAAAATCGTGAAAATATATGCATTCCATTTTGACTGAACATTTTCTTGCCCCCACTTCCGAACTCCAATAAACATTCGTATTTTTTTTTTAACCAAATTACTTTTCCAGTTGATTTACATATACACACCGAGTTTCAACTTTCTAGCATAAGCCGTTACATAGTTAGGAAAAACACCCCCCACCCCCGTACCATACTACCCCTATAAAAAATTAGGTTTTTCCAATATGCCACTACTATAGCTCTATCTAAATACAAAGTTTCAGCTTTTTATCATTAAAGGATATAACCATCGGAAGCTTTTCCTTTCCACCCTCCCCCACCTTCACCCTCTACATCCACATCCCGAAATTTTTTTTCTCTCATAGGGTTCTATTCGGCGTACGTCTGGTAAAAAATTTGTGCATCTATCTTGTACTGTTCTTGAGATATAAAACGTGATTTTTTTGAATATATCTTATCCCCCCACTTCCATGTTCCACCACACTCTTAAAAAATTTTACTTTGAGCAATATTTATTTGTTGACCTTTCTACTCAAACCGAATTTCATTTTTCTAGAGCAATTGGTTCGTGAGATATCGCAATCTAAAGTTTTTCACTCCCCACCCCCGTACGCCACTACCCCTACTCAAAATTTTTTTTTTTCAATCTCTTGTCCTAGTATAGGTACAGATATTTGTTAAGTTTGAATTTCGTGCCATCAACGGTTTAGGAGACATGGATTTTAGAATGTGTCGATCTCGGCATTTTTGCTTATCGGACGAACTATTTTCCCCCCACTCCCACACCCCTTCACCCATTTCAATAATTTTTTTTGCAAATGGGTCCACTTTCGAAGTTCTATAGAAATTCCAAGTTTCAGTCTCCTAGCGTAAGCGGTTGCTGAGATCTAGAAACCAAAATTTTTCATCTAAAACCCTCCCCACTCCTCCCCCTCTTACCCACACCCCCCTAAAAGATACCAGTCGTAGAGGTTCACCCAACCTACCCACTATAAAAATATCATGATAATACCTCAACGGGTTTGGGAGCTACGCGCCTTCAAACTATTTTTGCGTACGGCATACTGCGTACGGCGTACGGCGTACAGACGCAAATTTTTTTTTTAATGCTTTTTTGGGGTCTATTAGTCCTAAAACGTGAAAATACAAAATTTCAGGGTAGCAAATTTTTTGGATATTTCAGGTCGATCACAATACTTTATTATTAAATAATAATAAAGTAAAATTATAACATCTGCCGATAGGGCAGGGGTTTTCAACCTTTTAGACACTGCGACCCCCTTTTCAAGTGGACTAATTTGCCGATCCCCCTTGAATTATAAAGGGTGTGTATATTTGCGCGCACAACCTCTAAGAAGTTGGGGGGATTTGCGAGCGCCCAAGGGCTGGCTTCGAGACAGCCAGACCAGTGCCCTTCGTTACGTCTTGTGAAGCAAACTATTTAAGATACTTTAAAGTTGTGAATTATTTTGCTAACTATAGTTAGACATCAAGGACAAGTTTTTAAAAAGAGCGTCTTCAAGTATTAAATACGATTAAACTCAGAAATGCTGCTATTTTTGGCTGAAAACCTGAACTCTCCAGTTTTTTCAGTGATGAAAAGTGGTTGATAAGGCTTGCCTATTTAGCAGACATCTTCTCTTACCTCGACAGTTTGAACTTAACCATGCAAGGACTATAGACAAAGCTCTTCTTTATGCTCAAGATAGAGTAAAGTTATATAAGTTATAAAAAAACTTTCTGCTTGGAACACTCGAATTAAGAAGGAAGACTTTGAAAATTTTCCTCTTACTGAAGAATTTAAAGAGTTTATTTCGATATGAGTGGATATTTGTGTGTAGTCAATCCGTTTTATTAGCAAGCCGTACAAAGGCTATACTAAGTGTTCGTCTTCATAATAAACTGATAGAGCTATCAAGTGATCAGGCAAAAAAATTAGCTTTCAACAATGCTTGTCCCGACAAATTTTGGATAAGTGATAAAAAGGAATACCCAGAACTGTTCAAAGAAGCGTTGAACATTTTAATACCATTTGCCACATCGTACAACTGTGAGCAAGGATTTTCCATCATGGTGGATTTAAAAACAAAGTAAAAAATCGCTTGACACTGGAAAATGATATTATTTTGTGTGCTACAACAATAAACCCAGACATTTAAAAATTAGTTAGTTACAAACAAGCTCAAGTTTCTTATTAACTGAATTGAAGAAAGTTGTTGGTAATAGTTTGTACATTTTGTGTCTTTTTTTCAAATAAAAAATAAGACCTGTAACAATAGTTTATTGTTTCTTATTATTTTTTTTATATATTACTATTTTTTAAGTTTTCCCTCGTCTTGCGCGACCCGCGTAGACAATTCTTGCGACCCCCTTTGGGGTCGCGACCCACCGGTTGAGAGCCCCTGCGATAGGGTGATTAATTTTGCGCCACCTTGTATAATAAAAGTTAGTTTCCTTCGCGTTTTTCTTTTTCTTCGAATAGGTATCTGTTTGACATTACTTGGTATTTTAACGATTCCTGAACGCGATCGTATGGATAGGAAGGAGAAAGAGAATACTACTTCTGCTTTGTAGATTTTACTTACGGGTGAGCGCCAATGGCGAATGGTGCATTTCTACCTATGATGGAGGGTTACCCAATCTACCCTACTCCAGAATTAGTCCCATGAGAAACGTTTTAAGCTCACGTAGAGTAGGGACTCAAATTCTTAAATGATTTCTTAAGAAGTTCAATAGAGATCTTATTTGAGGAGATACTCTTGAAAAAGAAGGTCAAATGTAAATTAATTTTTATAATAAGTATTCTACTAACGATATAATTTAACGATGTAATTTGGTCTGATCTGAAAAGTTTAAGATAACTAAAAATAGAAGTTCGGAACGCGTTCAATTCTGAGATGTGGTGTAGGCTAGTATGTGACTGAAAACCTATCAAAAAGTTCGGGAAGCTGTTAGAATCGGGTGTAACACATGAATTACATAATTGAGTCATATTACGGAATGCGGTATAGGGTTTGAAAGAGGAAAAAACTTAAAAATAGATGCCTATTAAAAAAGCCGATGGAAGTGAAAAGATATGGCAGAATTCACGAAAAATTATACAACTACTTTAAAAATCTTAAAAGCACTTTCTAGGTATTCATTTGAAGAATCCATAGAAAAACATGAATTGAATGGACCAGTCGCACGCTGAGTACTTGTATCAGTTTTAAGTGTAGTCTGATTAAAGTCGATATCAGTAAACTTTCTTTATTGTTTGTATTTGCCGTATTACCAATGGGAGTGCACGCGAAATCAAAAATATCTAGTGAAGACAGGAAGCCGCGACGGGAGGACTCTCCTCCCGACATTCTCTTTAGAGATCAACTGAAGTCCTTCAAGACAGGATCATATAACATGGCCCCGCAGAAACAGTCAGATACCAGCCTCTGGACCCAGACTTAGCCAACAAAGATGACAATGCTGAATTACAGGTAACTGTAACACCTCCAAAAATTAAAATCCGCCGATCACCGTCACCGAATTAGGCATAAGCGGTATATCCGCCGTTATGATTCAACTCGACATTAAAAATTTCAATAAGCCGAGGACTCTGGAATTGATTTACTCGTATACTGTATATGTAGAACACTATGAAAAGCTTCACGAATACTTGATCGAGAAAAAAGTCAGTTTTTTCACTCATCAACGTTCCGATAACCGACCAACGAAAATTGTACTGTGTGGTCTCCACGACATGGAATGTCGGTTATACGCAGTCACAAGGCTGAAAAAAGGCTGTTTTTCAAGTATTTTTCCTGTAAAGCCATTTCAATTTATTAACGTAGTAATATATATATATATATATACATATATATATAACATGGTAACTTTTAACTTTATTTTAGTACTTTTTTTATATAATGATTTTTATACTCTAAATGAACATATAGATTATTATAAGTTTAATCCAGCCCGAAAAGTTTGTAACGCATAGAACCGAGCCTCGGACGAAAAAAAGTTATATATTATTTTGTGTTTATTTTTGGCCAAAACCCCCAAATCCGTTCGCTGTCCGTCCGTCCGTTAGGACGATAACTCAAGAACGCGTTGACCTAGGAAGTTGAAATTTTGTCACAACTTGTAAAATGGAAAAAATAAGGCTAAGTTCGTTAATGGCGATATCCTTCCACTCCTTCGGGTACCTCCCATACAAGAGTCCTTGAAACACGATGGAGAAGATCAAACTGGAGGTGGCGTCGCGATTTTTATTAACAAAAAATTAAAACATAGGGGGAGTCCGGGAGACTTAACCATATGGGAGAGATGAACCACTTCAACGGGCTTATTACGGAACTCGCTCGACCAAAAAACGCATATTCTGCGACTATGAAACTCACCGACGGCCTACTTGTCGAGTTTGACTCGACTTTTAGTAGAGAAAAAAGCGTGAGTAAAGAGAACTTCGTATTATGAGAGCCGATCCAGTGAGTATTTACTTGTAATAAATGTCAAACTCACTCAACTACTGGAAATGAAGTCACTTTCCAAACGTCGAGTTTCATCATACCAACTTTTGATCGAGTCGAGTTGAAATGTGAGTGAGTTACTCACTCGACTTGAGTTTCGGAATAGGCCCGTAAATATCTCATTCAATTTTCACTTCGGGATGGAAGATTAACGCAATACGGAGCACCGGTTACTTGCATGTGACAAAAAAAGATTATAATCGGCAACTTGTTTCGGCCGTCAGTGAAGCGAACGTGAATTATTGTTCCAGAAGCAAAAATAAATTTTTTTTTTTATACAACCACCATTCTTTTATCTACCAAGCTTTCTACAGACATTCGATCTTAATTGGATCATAAATTATCACAGTTTGAAGCAATCAAAGTTGTATTATTCTAATGTTTACATATATTTCTTAGGGAAACTGCATTAAAGTCGGAAAAGTGCTGAGCGGGAGATTTGATCCACTCGTGGTCCTTGAACAACCAGGAGCACCAAAGATACTAAAAAAGATAAAGAAGATAAGAGCTCAAAGAGTAAAGAAAATTTTGAAATATTAGTTTCATTTTGCACTGTTTCTTTACAATGAAAGCACATCCTCATTATTTTTATTTTATTATTTTATAATTCATTGAAAAGAACAGTTAAATTGCAATATAATGTATCGATTTTTTTTTTTAATTTGTGGTATCTTAGTATGAAATGAGAATATACTTGTGTGAATTGTTATATTTCTTATTTGTTCACGAATTGTCCCCGAATGGTCAAGTCTCCCGACATGGTGGATCATATCTCCCTGCTCTTGGGGAGACATGAGCCAAATCTGATTTTAATTAAAAAAAAAATGTTGGTGCTTCCGTCTTTTAACTTATTGAAATGGTAAAGAATTAAAATAGTAGTTAGGTAAGATGGCTATTTGTAACACAAAAGTTGAATCGATAAATCGCGTGCATACACTACGATGTTATGATCCTTCACAGAAAAAATGGTTTAACTCTCCCGGCTTCCCCCTGTAGTTCGTCGGCCTTCTAAAACCAAGGTAATCGAAAATATCTCTGTAGAGCTGACTGGTTCGAATACCACTGTAGTAGCAGCGTATTTAACAGGGACACAATTGACTACCTCCAAACTTATAGTGATTTCTTTTCTGGAAAAAAGTGTGACCCGTTTCTGCCCTCAATATTTTTCTAGCAGTTCCGCCGTTCTATTGTGGAAAAAAAAAATTACCTGCTAGAAAAAGGGGTTTGAGTCCGTGGTTACAATTGCCCTGAAAACTCGCATTTCTTGCCCCGAAAATTTCGGCGGTGCAACTCAGTTGACCTGTAATGTGCGACAACATAAGAAAAAAATATCCTATGACTACGGTCCGATTGGCTCAGGTATTCGCAATAAAGGTCCAACAATTTCTTCGACTCGCCGTCGGACCATACTGCAAATAAACATTTCATCATTATATTTATTACTGAATAGCATTGATAGATAGGTTTCTATATCTTAAGACCCTTCACTCGAACCAAAATAACGCTGAATAAAAAACAATAAACTACGTGAAAGACCGATTACTACGACAACAATTGATTTTAAAAATAAAATTCCAATTTCTGATACTCGCATCCGTTTGAGTTGATTGGACGGGCTAACGTTGACGATGAGTCCTCACAATCCCCAAACGAATTCTCCGATTCATCGAGTTCTAAAACTTTTAAAATACAATAAAATCATTTTTAATGGCTTCTACGATAAGTCCTTACCTTGAATATCTAGGAAACCCTCAATATTTCGTTCTCGGACGACATTTCGTAGATTACAAATTCACTCTTGTCAGTTTTGACAGCTTTACTTACCACTTCAGCCAACATGATAAAAAAAGTGCAATTTCTTTTTGACCTGAAAGCGTTCTATTGTCAATTGACCTGTCGGACGGAACTGTCAAAAAAGAGGGCAGAACTGCAATAATTTTGCATCTAAGCGGGTCACATTTTTTGTCAGAAAAGAAATTACCATTAAACACTTTCAAGATGACATTTGATTACTTAGAAACACCAGCAACAATCTTCTACTTTGTGGTAACGCAAAGCATAGGCACTGGCATTGTGTAAGAGCTAACAAAGCAGGTAAAATTCTATTTGATGAGCAATGAGCTGGTTAAAAACGATCTTATCGTTCATACTCCAACAGAACCCACATTCTACGCACCCCGTAGGCACGTGTAGTGACTACATGAAGTTCGCGACCTAATCAATATTTAAATTAACGCGCGCTTCCGTAAAAGACTAAAGACCTACAACGAAAGAACGAACTGAACGAAATATCAGGCCTATGATTTTTCTACCTCTTTTAGTTTGAGCTGCCGGCAAAGTTGGTCACGCGATCATTGTGGTAACGGAACGTAATTTTATAACTTTATATAAATTAAAATATATGAATTAGTAAATGAAATATAAGTACATGAATTAAAAAGTAAATGAATTCGAGTAATGCGTGTTTAGAGTTATTGTTGTTAATAAACCCACATATGGTGACCCCGAACGAGTGCGAATTGATCCCGAAACGTGACCAACAAACAAAAAGATTTCCGCAAAGCAAATCACGTGAAAAGCAACGGAGATTACACGTTCCTGACTTCGAGCTACGGCCAACGAAACCAGCATCCCCGTTAAGAACACATCATAGCAGCAATCAAAACGCAGAATCTCGTGAAATAATCGTCAACTAGCTTCAGAATCATCCCCAACCGGTATCATAGTTAATCATCATTTAACATCAATTTCATATAAGGAATACCAACAATACAAATACTGGAATCAAGAAAACAGGACAGCAGAGCAGTAAGAACTTCAAATAACGCTATTATCAATTTTTTTTTCTTTTGTATTTTGAAATGTATTTTGGTAAATATTTGAATAATTTAATTTGTCTCGTTAGTACTTAAACAAGCGTAAATCGCATGTAAATCGCAAATACCGTGTGACCAACGACGAGTACACGACCAGGCTGTAAAAGAGGTATAGTTACTTAATTCTTGTGTTATTCGCATGAAAGAAAAATCAGAGAATTTGATAGTAAAGTTTAGAAATAATAATAATTTCGCCGCGAGTAAATAATAAAGACACCGCAGATCGCGATGTCTAAAAATGAGGAATCTAAAAACCCACAGTCACTACAAGACACCTACACCATAGCGCGCGTTAAAATGCCCAATTTCTGTCACAGTAGTCCAGCAACATGGTTTGCTCTAATAGAGTCTACTTTTGCGATCAATATAATTAAAAGCGATGATCTTAAATACCACCATGTTTTGACTGCTTTGCCAGAAGAGGTTTTAATGTCGATCACTGATATTATAAACAGCCCGCTATCTGAAAATAAGTATAATTTGATTAAAAACACAATAATTACGCGTCATACGGAAAGCGAAAGAAAACGCCTTGCGAAACTATTAGATGGAGTCGCGATCGGTGATAATACTCCGTCCCAGTATTATAGACAATTAGAAACTATTGCGGGAACTTCTCAAGCAATAACAAAAGATTTATTGAAACTAATGTGGCTAAATGGTTTACCACCCCAAACGAGAGCTATAGTAAGTGCAACCAATGAAAATGATATCAACAAGTTATTGGTGATCACGGACAGGGTGTACGATATTGGTCAACCACCTAGCATTTCTGTAATAAAAAACTCCCCAATTGATCAAGTGGCAAAAAAATTAAGTGAAATCGAAGAGAAACTCAATCAAATTTCAGTAGTTTCGGCACAAGATCACGAACGTAGGTCGAGGACACGAAATCGAGGAAGCTTTTCGCGTTCACGAAGTCCCTCTTACCATAGGAGAGACAATTCTGGCTTCCGCAGTAGTAAAGAGGTGGAACAGTACCCTATGTGCTACTTTCATTACCGTTTTGGTGAGCGAGCGAGAAAATGCAATAAACCATGCAATTTCAAAGCCGCGGAACATCAATCGAAAAACTAATATCCACTGCTAGCTATGCGGCGACTAGCAGTACCTTTCAGTCACGCCGTTTATTCATAAAATGCAAAAACACCAAACTAAACTTTTTAATCGATACAGGAGCAGACGTATCCGTCGTACCACTTACAAAATTCCCGAGAAACAAAAAGGATCACGATTACTACCTTTCTGCTGCCAACGGTTCACTCATTCGTACCTATGGGTTACAACTTTTAAAAACCGACCTCGGTTTGCGAAGAAGTTTCACACACGCCTTTGTCGTGGCAACCGTTAGTAGACCCATAATAGGAGCAGACTTTTTAGCAAAATTCAACTTACTAGTAGACATTCCAAACAAACGGTTGGTAGACAGCCTGACCTCCTTAGTAATAAGTGCAGTTTCGACAACTGACAATACACCAACTCCAAAATTATACCACATGGACAATGAGTACGATAGTATCATCGAAGAGTTTCCCATTTTAACATCGGCACCCAACTACCATTTACCAATCAAACATAACGTTGTCCACCATATCCAAACAAAAGGACATCTCCCATTCTCAAAACCACGCCGGCTCGAGAAAGCCAAATTCAACGCAGCCAAAAATGAGTTTGAGCATATGGTCAACCTTGGCATATGCCAGCCATCTTCTTCCCCAGTTGCTTCACCCTTACACCTGGAAAAGAAAAAAGATAGTAGTGACTGGAGGCCCTGCGGAGATTACCGCCGTCTGAATTCTTGTACAATACCCGATAGGTACCCAATCCCACATATCCAGGATTTTGCCATGCACCTCAGCGGATGTACAATCTTCTCCAAGGTGGATTTGGTTAGAGCTTTCCATCACATTCCAGTTGCAACGCAAGATATTCAGAAAACAGCCATCACCACCCCTTTTGGTCTGTTCGAGTTTCGACGGATGCCGTTCGGGTTAAGAAATGCGGCACAAACATTTCAACGGTTTATCAACGAAACCTTAAGAGGGCTAGATTTCGTATACGCATACATTGACGATATTTTGGTAGCAAGTGCCACGGAAACTGAACATAAAAAACATTTAAAATTATTATTCGAACGTCTTAGCACCTATGACATAAAAATTAAAATTTCTAAATGTAAATTTGGTGCCAAAAGACTTACGTTCTTAGCACATACAATCAGTGAAGATGGTATCATTCCCCTGAAGGATCGAGTCGAAACAATCGCGTCCCTGCAACCACCCAATTCGATTAAAAAGACCCAGCAATTTCTAGGTATGATTAACTTTTATAACCGTTTCATACCACGTTTAGCAGAAATGCTGGCCCCAATTTACTCACATTTAGCAACACTGTCTAAATGTAAACAGAACTCCAAGCAGTTTACCTGGCCAGATCAATGCAATTCAGCATTCGAAAAGGCTAAAAATGCGTTAGTTTCAGCAATACTCCTTGCGCACCCTATTGATAACACGCGGTTCAATATTACTTCGGACAGCTCGAACGTGGCAGTAGGAGCAGTATTGCAACAGTTCGACAGTAGTAAACGCAGCTGGACTCCACTGGCATTTTTTTCCAAAAAATTACAACCGGCCGAAACGCGGTATTCTACATTTGACAGGGAATTACTGGCCATTTATCTCTCGATAAAACACTTTAGGCATTTTATTGAAGGCCGCGATGTAGTTATTTTTACTGACCATAAGCCTTTAATTTCTGCGTTAACGTCTAAAACAGACCACAGCCCAAGGCAAACGCGACACCTAGAGTATATAAGCCAATTCACAAGTGACATCAAGCACATATCCGGAAAAGGTAATGTGGTTGCAGATTATTTGTCACGCCCAAGCAGCAGCGAAGTCTCAAACATAGAACTTACTGGAGTTAATATTCAGCAACTAGTACAACTTCAGAAAAACGACGCAGAACTAGAAGAATTGCTTGCAGCGAATAGTAAATCAAAATGGAAACTTACCCTTATACCTGTACCAAATTCAGAACTCCGAGTATGGTGTGAAAGTTCTAATGACAAGAATCGCCCATTTATACCAAAGGAAATGAGGAAGGGCATCTTCGACAAACTGCATAACATATCGCACCCCGGAACGCGCGCCAGCAGAAAATTATGCTCATCTAGGTATTTTTGGCCAGGGATTAACATAGATGTTGGTTTTTGGGCAAAAAGCTGCATTAGCTGCCAGAAATGTAAAGTCTTTCGTCATACCAAATCTCCTGTAGGAAAATTCGACGTTCCGACTGGTAGATTCGACCATATCCATATGGATATAGTAGGACCCCTACCCCCGTCAAACGGACATAGCTATATACTCACTATGATCGACAGATTCACTAGGTGGCCCGAGGCGTACCCGATGAAAACCAGCACAGCAACAGATGTTGCTAAAACATTTGTAAGCGAGTACGTTTCCAGATTTGGATGCCCCTTGCAGATAACCACTGACCAAGGCGTACAGTTTGAAAGCAAGTTATTTGCCGAGTTGACTTCCCTGTTAGGCTCACACAGAATCAGGACAACTAGTTACCACCCCCAAAGTAACGGCATGATAGAAAGAATCCATCGCCAGTTAAAAGCATCACTCAAAGCACGAGGAAACTGCGGCAACTGGAGTGAAGAGATTGCTCTGGTACTCCTGGGGATGCGCACTTCAATTAAAGAAGACCTGGGCGCGTCACCAGCCGAACTAGTATACGGTCAAGCACTAAAAGTCCCAGGTGAACTTTTCCTGCCAAAGACAGCAAACGAGAATACTAACCCGCAAGACTTAGTTCAGAAATTACGTAATCAAATGCGGAATGTCAAGTTTAAAGAACCACGAACCCCACTAAACCCTCATACCTACATCCCGAACGAATTAGATAAGTGTGAATATGTATTTGTGCGAGTAGATAAAATTAAAAAAGGGCTCGAAGCACCATATGAAGGCCCATTTAAAATCGTAAGGCGTTTTAGAAAACAATTCCTTCGAGAAATAAATGGTAAAAATCAAACAATATCAGTTGATCGACTAAAACCGGCATATAATATTAACAATCTGGAGTCTAAGAGTATATACTAAATTACTATAAAATTATTAATTTTCCCGGAGGGGAGTAATGTAGTGACTACATGAAGTTCGCGACCTAATCAATATTTAAATTAACGCGCGCTTCCGTAAAAGACTAAAGACCTACAACGAAAGAACGAACTGAACGAAATATCAGGCCTATGATTTTTCTACCTCTTTTAGTTTGAGCTGCCGGCAAAGTTGGTCACGCGATCATTGTGGTAACGGAACGTAATTTTATAACTTTATATAAATTAAAATATATGAATTAGTAAATGAAATATAAGTACATGAATTAAAAAGTAAATGAATTCGAGTAATGCGTGTTTAGAGTTATTGTTGTTAATAAACCCACACACAACTCGACGTTAGACCTAGTTATTAGTCGAGGCGTCATTAACATCACGCAACCAACCACATTACATAAGCTCTCTTCTCCTCATCTCCCTGTTGAGTTTTCGACTATTGATAAACTTCAGCTAAACAACTTTGAGGACAACGTTCTTAACTACATACTCAAAATCTAACTGAACCAAATTTAAAAATTCACTGGGTATGGTTATCAATCTTTCAAACATCAAATGTTCGCAACTTAACTATGATGAAATCGATGAAAATATTGAATCCCTAACGCAAAACATGCAAACCGCTGCAAGAAAATCCACTCCAGTACTGAAATCTAAAAACTATCGGTTAAGCTTAAATCCGCAAACAAAATGTTTAATAACCGAACGTAATAGACCAAGGCGACTGTGGCAAAGAGTCAAATTACCATCTTTAAAAACAGAAGTAAATAAACTATAGAAACTAATCAACGTGGAGCTTAGTTCTACCAAGAATTCTAACTGGAATAATCTACTAAAAGATTTCGATAAGGGCTCTGTACAGTTTTGGAAACTGAACTGATTCCTAAAAAGAAGGGGACAGTTTAGCCCATTTTTAATTTCCAACAATAAGAAAGTTTATTATAATACAAAGCAGAACTATTGGCAGACAAATTTTTAGAACCTTACCACATAACATTTCACACCGTCTCCGACATCGAACCAATAGTTAACGAACCTGTCGAGGCGTTTTCATATACCTTAACTGACCTCAGCGCAAGTCTGTTTTTCAAACCAAATGAAATTAAATCAGTTCTTAAGCAATCAAAGATCTAGAAATGTCCGGGCCTGGACAACATTCTAATGATTTCACTCAAAAATCTTCCTAAGAAAGGTCTTGTCTATCTAAATTATATTTTCAATAGTTGCTTGCGGTTAGGCTACTTCCCGCAAAAATGGAAGGGAGCGGCAGTTATCCCTCTTCCCAAGCCAGGGAAAAACCAAACAGATCCTAGCAGTTACATACCAATAAGTATATTGTCCAGTATTGGTAAAATATTTGAAAAGCTGATTCTTAAAAGAATGAATACTTTTCTGGAAACCGAAAATATACTCCCACATTTTCAGTTCGGGTTCCGCCATGGTCATTCGACAAATCACCAACTATATCGAGTAACCAAAGATATCAATAAGGCATTTGAAAATAAGAAGTCTGTGGCCCGTGCGCAGGATTGTATGAAGGGTTGGGGGGGCTCATAATAAATTATCAAGTTCCCACCATACAGAATGTGATAACCTAAAAAAAAGGTCCCCACTTCCCTATGAAAATGGGCCAATGGGGGGTTAAGAGATACCTTCCCTACATCTCCATTAACGTCTTGGGCCAATCAATAAATTGGAGCAATGATATTAAATATCTTGGCGTTTACTTGGATAAGAAGCTCACATACCACCAACATATAGCCCAAGCGGACTCTAAGACAATGAAAAGTATTAGAGTAGTATATCCCTTCACAAACAGGAAATCGAAACTGTCCCTGGAAAATAAGTTGCTAGCATACGAAATCGTGATGCAGTCAATACTGCTCTATGGCACTCCTACTTGGAGTTGTTGTGCCAATATTCACAAGAGAACTCTACAAATTGTGCAAAACAAATGCTTGAAGATTATACTTAATAAACCGTGGGACTACTCTACGCGATCACTACACGAAAATGCGAACATGGCTTTGGTTTATGATACCGTACAAACATTTAAACAGCGTTTCTTGCATCGTTGCACAGCCGCGGCAAACCCTTTGATCCCCTCTTCGCTTCAATCATAGCAAGAGCCTCTAAGTTCTAGATAATTTACATATACACACTGAGTTTCAACTTTCTAGCATAAGCCGTTCTATAGTTAGGAAAAATACCCTCCACCCCCGTACAATACTACACCTATGCTAAATTATATTTTTCGAACATGCCACTACTATAGCTGTATCTAAATACCAAGTCCCAGCTGTATGTCATTATAAGTTCTCGAGATATAAAAATCAGATCCCTTTCCTTTTCACCCTCCCCCACTCTCACTCTCAATATTTTTGTTTCTGCTAGAGGTCTATTAGCTCAACGATTGGTAAAAATTTTAAGTAACTATCTCACACTGTTCTTGAGCTATGAGACATGAATTTTTAAAGTAATTCGTATCCCCTCCACTTTCATGCTCCACCGCACCTGAAAAAATTTTACTTTCAGCAAACTCAATTTATCAACCTTTACTGACAAACCAAATATTATTTTTCTAGTGCAATTAGTTCGTGAGATATCATAACCTAAACATTTGCACCCCACCCCCGTACGCTACTGCCCCACTCAAAAATTTAATTCCGGTCTATTCTCCTAGTGTATCTACAGATACTCATTAGGTTTCAATTTTATGACATTAACTATGTAGGAGATATGGATTTTAGAATGTACCGATTTTTTTAAAATCGAAAACAATATTATTCTTATTATAAATAATAAAGTAAAATTAATTTTTATGATATTCATCGCATTTAATTCATTAAAATGTAGAAGAGTAATATTACTTGAACAAATTGTAAAACTAATGCCACTTACAAATACCTTTTTAATTGTTAATTAACATTTTTTTTCATTATAATTTTCAAATACAGATGTAATCAAAATTCACAAAATTGGTTCGAGTGCAATAGTATGTACATTTTTTTATTAGTACTACAATTGATTGCGTTAAGTTATTAGAAGAAAATAAGCATTTTATTTTCATCGCGGAGTGAATAATGCAACAGTTAGGCATATAATAGATAAAAAACAAATGTATTATATTCGATAAAAAAAAACTAAAATCGTTTCATTAAGTTAGTAAAACAATGATTCAACTTCAATAAGAAATTTTATATAAGAATGAAACTTGTTCATTCTTTATTATTTAAAATGTTACACAAATATTTATTTTATTTCTTACTCTTCTTCTTTTTCTTTGAGCTTTTATTCTTCTTTTTGCTTTTGCTTCGCTTATGTTTCGTACTTCCGACAGACTCAGCGGATGGAGACCTCCGCGATTTTTTCTTATTTTTCTTATGCTTTTGGCGCTTCTTTTTTTTATTATCGTCGGAATCCGAATCGGATTCTGAATCGCTACTCGAAGATGATGTGCTACTTTCACTTGCACTTCGTGATCTTTTCGTAGCTGCCGTTTCAGGAGTTCTTGTTTTGTCCTTGGAACGCATTATAGCTCCATCTCGTGACTCTGCTCGTAAGCGCTCGATTCGTTTGTCTGTTGGCAGCTCAACTCCTTTCACGTTGCCACTATTCTCCATTTGTTCATCGTAATCGGGGACGAAATTTGCTTCATCAATCGTTGATTTTTTACGATGCTGAATTTTCTCATTGCTAGCATTCGCATGGTCCTTGTCCTTGGCACGATCGTGTTTAACACGTTTTTCGGGCGTTTTTTCGTGGTCATCTTTCTTACGTTTAGTTTCCTTAACTTCTTTTTCGGATTTCGAACTTTGCTTATCACCACGTTTAGTTTTCTCAACATTGGGCGATTGATCACGTTTCGTATCGACGTATTTCGATTTTTCAGTTCGATCCTTACTCTTGTTACGCTCTTTAAGACGCTGCTCGTTTTCTTGGCTCACAAAATTCCTATCATCTCTTGGATTAAATCGATTTCTCATTTTATGATCACTGCTACGGCCCCAATCTTTTTCCCTATCTCGGCCGTCACGTGCTCGATCTTTTTCTCGCGATCGATCGTATTCACATATTCGATCAGTTCGTGCACCTGCATCTCCTCTACCACCGCCATCCCCTCTACTACCAGTATCTCCTCTGCTACCAGCATCGCCTCTACCGTTATCTCCTCTATTACCAAAATCTACTCTACCTCCAGCATCACCTCTTCCACCACCATCTCCCCTTGCGCCAATTCGATCTTGACCGAACTCCCGTCGACGATCGATTCCTCTACGCTGATCACGACCTCTATTGAAATCATTACCTTTGAAATCAGCTTGAACCCGGTCTCTAGGACGACTTGTACCGCCTTCCCGAACTCTTTTTACTTCGCTGGTTCTTCTCACTTCACGATCGTCTTCACGACGGAAACCTCCATCACGAGATCTACTTCTATCCAGAGGTAATTTCTCAAATCGGCTTCCTTCAGTTGACGCTTTGCGTCCTGGAGAGTGTGAATTGGACTTATGTCGTTTTGTAACTGGTTCTGTAATCTTACATCCCAACCGATCTTTAACCGATTTTTGTTTTTCCGATTTGATTTCTACCGATCGTTCAGCTGTATTATTCGTCGGAACTGTAATTTGAAACGTAGCCATCTCATGAGTTGGGCTTTTAATACTCTGATGAATTAGACCTGCAGACGTTGGCGACATTTCCTTCGTCGTATCATTCGAATATAATTTCTGGCGTTCTACGCTGATTTTCTTAATTTCTATCGGACGAATAGCATTGATCGCTCTGGCAAAGATGGCATTTTCAGCTCGTTTCAAAACTTCAGTAGTGACTTTTCCCGATTTCTCATCCGTACAATCTGGCGATGAGGAGCGATTCCGTTCATCTTTCGCTTGCATGTTCTCTTCGTCGCGTTCCCACTTTGAAAGTTCAGGAATTAAAGGAGCAAAGGGATTGCTTTCCTTTTTCTGTTCGATATTTTCCATTTCGTCCAAGTCTGGTTCAAAATCTAAATTAGCATGAATATCTAATACTGAATCGAAACGTTTGAAATCTGGCGGACTTGATTTACGTTCTAGATCTTTGTGTTGCAATTTTGTTTCGCAACTAATATTTTCACCAGTTATAGGATCATACTCATATTTGATTTCTTCTTCGTGGCAGATATCACCGTATAGATCAATTATATCGCTTTCCTTAGTGGCATGATTAATAGTTTCATCACCTTCTTGGTCATTGTCGGGTATTTCACCTTCCTCCATATTTGAATCACCTTCTTCAGTTTGAGGCTCCACTAAAGGGGGTGGTGGATTGAAAAGTTGATCCTCGAGTAGTGTTTCTAATTTTTCTGGGTGATGTATAAGATCATGCGCCGTCGATGAAACCTCTTCGGCCTTATTTTCTTTTATCATTTCTTTTTTAATTTCCTTTCCTTTCTCTTTTTCCTTTTCTCTTTCCTTTCGTTCCTTTTCTTTTTTCTCTTTCTTATTTTTCTTTCGTTCTGGATCTTTATCTTTCTTCTTTTTCCGTTTTTCTTTCGATTTTTTATCTTTTTTCTCATCTTCGGAGGAATCCTTCTTCTTTTCCTTATCTTTATCCTTATCTTTCTCTTTTTCCCTTTCCTTTTCCTTTTCTCGCTCGCGTTCTTTTTCTTTATCTTTTTCTCTTTCACGTTCTTTTTCTTCCTTACCAGGACGTTTACTTTCTTTTTCATGGAGTTTCCGCTCCTGCTCTTTTTTCTCGCGTTCAGCATTCTTCCTATCGCGATCTTCTCGATCACGTCGCTTATCATGTTCAATCTTATCGCGATCATTTGCGTGTATTTGACCGTCTCTATTTCCCACCGCTCGTTCTTTATTTGTATGTCTATCTTTACTTACATGTTCTCTTCCACCATATTGTTCTTGTTGAATTCGTTCATGGCGAACTGGAGTTTTCGACCGGCTGCAACGTCTTTTATCAAAACCATGCATATGACTAGAACTCTGTCGGCTAGTTCTCGACCAAGATCTACCTTCTCGTTCTCTACCTTCATTGTGACGACGGTCCTCTCGATCCCGGTCTAATGAATGTTTATCGTGTCCTTCTGGAGTGTGACCTCTAGCTACAAAATCTTTTCGAACTGGTCCTTCTTTTCTAAAATCTTGCCTATAACCACGTTCCCGATCATCAAATGGATTGTTATTTCCCCAAGAATTTCGCCGTTCACGGTGTGGTGATGCTTCGAAACCAGGAGGTGGTGGTTCATTTGTTCCTGGTGGTCCATCATCAAATCTCTCCATTTTGTACTCACCTCCACGATGGTCGCGACCGTATTGTTCTCGATGGAGAGGTGGACCATGTCTTTCTTGATATCTAAGAAAATAAATAGAAAAGGCACGTTTATAGCTACTTATTTTTTTCTGTTTAAAGAATGTACAATATAATCGGTTAAAAAACGTGTCTAAAATCAGATAGGTCATTTGTCACATACTAAACCTTTTAGTTAATTCTTCTTTCATTAGTATGGTAGTACGAACTGCTTCCAATCGATTAGGATGGTGGCATTAACAGGATAATTGCTGACCACTTATTTTTCATTTTATATAGAAAAGACATTTGGACAAATAATTTTCTTAACAATATCTTTATTTAAATTATACAAAATGTGACATACATATGATTCAGATTAAAAAAAATTCAGTATGTACTGATATTTATTATTATTATTTTATTATTACCATTATTCTATTTATTTATCTTTGTCTTAGGTGTAAAATATTATAAAAGTTTTCATTTAAATTATTTCTGCAAAAAAACTAAATATAAAAGATTAGCACCTCAACTTTTTTTTTTTCATAATAAAGAACGTTATTTATTTTGAAGTTACAAAGACTTCCTTCCAGTTATAACGTAAGAACAGTTGAAACTAATGAATATAACATCCTAAATAGAAACCGTGAAGAAAATAATTAAAAAGCAATATATAATTAAATTATACGATTACAGGAAAGTGTTAAAAACGTAAGGTGCAAGAAATATATTGCTAAAATTTATTCTAGGAAAGCTGCGATTTTGTTAACTAGGGTCAGATATGTAGTCCGTTAAAATTTTGTCCAATTTGAAATTTTAATGGCAGAGGAATTAGTATTAACAAAATCGAGTGAGTTTCCATGCACAAATCTGTTTTTCCTTCGGAACGCCTTAAGCTAGGAGTTTTTTACTTGTTATTGTGGTTTCAGGTAAAGGTTAAAAATATGTTGAAAATCAAGTGAAATCTTCCCGCATATCCAAAGTAGTTCATAAGATAATTGACCAAGGGTTATGCCACTCTAGAGGCTGAAAAAATAGGCCTTTTTCGGAATTTTTTTTCAGAAAAACTTCAAAATAAATCGATATTTCAAAAATGGATATTTATAATACAGGTTATTGACTATGTACAGTAATTTTTTTAAGAGATTAAATTCAAAATGGCGGCTGTGTAGCGTTTTTGCGATGACGTCTCCGTTTTTCCCTTTTTGAATTATGATAAGCTAATAAATTTATTTCGATTCATTTAAAAAAAACCCACAAGAGTACGTAGGATTTTTTTTTCCATATTTTGATTTTTAGCCAAATGGCGCACTTCTAAAGTGAAAAGTGTGAAATTTGCATAAAAAATCGTCAGGAAATTGTTAATAACAAATGAACTATGCAATACAAAAAAAAATCCGACGTACTATGATGGACAATATAGTTTTAAAGATATATTAAAAATTTCAAGTGAATCGGTTGAAAATTGTCTGAGTTATGTTTCCGACCAGCTTGACAAATGTAGTTTTGAGATAAACGCGTTTGAAATTTTCAGTATATAGAAAATCATAAGTAATTTTGCAATATGCCTTGTACTAAAATTCGAAAACCGAGTTCTTAGTGACTTTTATCGGTCATAATCTTTTGGGACAGCATTTTTGAGATCCTAGAGGACATAATAAATAATAATAAATAATAAATAATAAAAAAAATCTACTTTCCCAATACTCTAGAGTGGCATAACCCCTTAAGTTCCAGATACGAGTAACAGCCAAACGTTACTTCCAAAAATGCGAGGAACATAAATACAAACTACCAGTAGTTTTTTTTGAAAGGGAGTACTTTGGCTAATAGTGCGATTGACTTGCGATGAATTAGTGATATTCTGCACACATCAGTTAAGCTCATGACCCAATAAATTCAGTGCTGCATGCAGTAGCATTGACCACATACGATTTGCATGCTCTATGATCCAATCAATGCAATGCAGTATGTTACGGCAGAAAGTTTATACAAAAACGATACTTTGTGCAACAATTTATGTTATTAATACCAAAACTTCTGGGCGACCAAATTATGATCAATTGCATATTTTCGATATCAATACTATCGATAAGATGTTTATGTTTTATGTTTATGTTTTTTATGCTTGCTCAACAGTTTAGAGTGCTGGAGCTTTAAATTAGCAGTAGACTCTGCGCAGTCGATTATGAGATCCAAAACGAAACGGCCCGATCCAAAAGAATTATTAATCATTAACTTTTAACTTTAACTTTAATTTTCTATCAAATATACATTGTTATTATCATACAACAAAAGTGTTTTCCTTTTCAAAACGGTAAATCGAATTAAGTGCACTCTGCGTAACTGGGGCATAACAAGTAAATGTTTTGGCATGCAGTAACTCACATTTTGCTCTCTGTGCAAATATTATATAGCGCTGCGTAAGGCGCTGTATACATTGCATACGACCGAACGAATTTTCCGAAACGATTTTTCGTTATTCGACCTATTGTAATATCTTTGGTTATTGAAAAATTAGTAACAATCGTAAACAATAGCATTTTCAAGAATATTATGACAGAAAATCTGCAGGAATTTGTAGTTTTAATTTATAATAAGAAGAAAAATCAATTCGTCATACGACTAAAAATATTCCAAAAGGCACTCTCGAAGTAAAGTGAAATAAATTGTACAGGTGTCGCGCTACTAGAGGTCACAGAAATAAAAGCGACGTAGTTAGATTCTAATGATAGAGTAGAATAGGGAATCACAGTTTTACAACAAAATTTGATATGGCGTGTGCCCGAAATTTTGAGTTTTCTGTTTTGTCGATTTGTAGCCGTATTTTGTTATCCTCGCTAAAAATGGTAAGAACCAAATTTATAGAGAATTAAATTCTCTATCTTTTTTATCTGAACAACTTTTTTGTAAAATCATTATTTATTGAAAATAATAAGCGTGAAATGTAAAAATTAGGAGATTGTCCCAGTTTTTTAACCCTAGAGTGCCCGCGCAGAGGCACTCAGTGCCGCAAATTTACTAAACATGAATTTTCTTATCTGTTATTAATGACTGAGCGCTCTAGTATCTTTCAAGGACATGTCTAGGAACCACCACAAAAGATTTCGGATTTATCTAATATCTTATCAGTCTACATCAGGGAGTCAAACTGAACTGGTCTTATATATTTTCCATAAAAGTGTTGAGATCCTTGTTGGATAGTTAAATTATCCAAAAAGAATTTCAGTAATTAATTAATTAATTAGTTAATGAATTAATTAATTAACATATTAATCAGTATAATAACCAACTGAAGGTCCAGGACCCGGAAATCAGTCGATTTATAGTAGAAATATAGTTGCGGCACTGAGTGCCGCGCGCGTAACATTCCGCTGCGCATGTACTCAAGAGTTAAGCTTTTCGACCATTTCTATTAAAAATAGGTGACATATTTTTTTTTTTTTTTTTTAAATTTATTAAATTCATAATCAGTTAATTGGTTACAAGCTTGCTCCCAGACAGCTGGCAGCTGGTATAAGGGGTGCAAAAAAAATTAAGTAAAAAAAATAATAATAAAATAATAAGTAAAATGTAATTCAAAACAATTTAAAAAAAAAAATATATATAGGAAAATAAATAGATATAGAAAAAACATAACAGGAAAAATAAGAAATTATAGTTTAAAAAAATAAAAATTAAAAAGAAAGGAAAGAAAGTGTAATTCAAAAATAATAAAAGCATATAATTTAATAAAAAAAAGAAGAGTAAAAAATAAGAATAGGAATATAGTTCAAAAAAGAAAGAAAAAGAGATGAGTAAAAATAACAGCAAAAATAAAAATCCGTAATCATATCATATCCGTGGAGAGAGAGCTGATGGATGTTCATGCGTCTGAATATCGAGGTGGAAGTAGTTGCTGTTTAATTTGGGGAAGAGTTTAAGAGGCTCGTTCAAGTTCACACAGCTATGCTGCGTGTCGAACTGAGTCCGGTGCAATTCTCTACCAGATTATTGGCAACTAAAAGTATCTACTTAAGTGTCGTCTTGTTGGACAAATCTCTTTGCTAATTTTTTTAGTTCCAATATATTTTTTGCTTGTCGAACTTCGGTTGGTAGTGAGTTGAATTCAGTTATTGATTCATAGATCGAATCATTTCTTAGACGATCAGTCCTTGGTAGATGTTCTTGTCGTATGGCCGAAGCATTTCGTGTATTAAAGCGATGTATGTCGTTGTTGTGTATAAGAGAAATTGAAGATTTCGTAAGGTGGTGTTTGATTTTATGTATAATTTTTATTCGCTCCAGTCTTATAAGTTGTCCAATATTTAGTTTTCCATAAGTTAAATAGAGTTCCGAAGAGGGTGTCAAATGTGGTAGGTTGTAAACTGCCTTGATACTCTTATTCATTATTCTCGAGATTTTTTCAATGTTATACTCAGTCGTTTGGCTCCAAATTAAAAGTCCATAACTTATAATTGGAAGAATAAAGGAATTGTATATTGTGTCCTTAATATGCGTCTGCAGAAAATTACTTCGTCGAAAGACTCTTATGATCGGGGCAATCTTATTCCGTATATTGGTGACATGAGGTGTCCAAGTCAATTTGCCATCAATAGTTAGACCTAGATATTTTGTTTGAGTGGCTTTGGCAACCGGTATTCCGTCTATATGTATCTGCATGTTAATGTCGGCCTTGTTTGTTTGTCTGAATAACATATACGTGGTTTTCGGTATGTTTAGAGTGAGCATATTGCCTAAAAGCCAGTCTTTGAAGATAGCGAGGTCCAAGTTAATTGCTGACGAAATTCCTGACCTTCTCAAGTAGGAGAGCTTCTGAATTCCTTTCCTTAAGTAGTCACGGGTTATAATGGGATATTTTTCAGGACATTATTTTCTTAATTATCACTTTAAAATAAGGTATCACTAGATACATGTCGATTCCGTGATATCTCTGAAACCACGTCACACATGATGCAGTGGCTAGATCAAGGAGGCAGATTCTCGGAGGATTAACTCCAACCTATGAGGACCTGTCGAAGACTCCCCTGAGTAAAATCATCTCCTTTCTTAAGGGAATAGCATATGCCCCAGAGAGTAGTTAAGAGCCAGGAACAAAAGACCTCTTAGGTCGTGGGTCGAAGGCTTCTATAGGCTCTACTAAACTGATAAAAAAAAAATTAAATCCCTTAATCCTTATGTTACCGACAGCGGGTACCCGGTACATTTTTCTACAATTTTTAGTTTAATTTTTCTCTTGTTATAATAACAGGGACATCGGGCCGGGCCATCTACAAATAGTATATTGAACGCACGTTTTCGGGTTTATTTGGAAATATGTGGTATTAAGAGTTGGAGATTTTTTCGGTAAACCCCTAAATCTACAGGCAGCGGTACCCCATAGAAATGAAAAGTCTTTTATGTACATATTTATATTATTTTTCGTCTATTTCATACATTATATGTAACCAAAATGAAATTTCAGGCTTATCGTTCTGATTAGCATTTGCATTCTGTTCGTTAGAAAATACAAGATAAGAAATCTTGAAAATACATATAAGAAAATAGTTAGAATGTAAATAAGAGTTAAATTTGTTTGTTAAATAATGATTAGTTATGTGTAAATATGTATGTTTATTTTAAGTTTAAGCAATTACTAAGCCATGTTATAAATTAAGAAATGTTTTTGAAATAAAGTAGTCTTGCGTGAGGAAGCGACGAGGACTGTTCAGAAATCCAAAACCAGGCTTTTTCGTTGGTAAGGAATAATTCTCTCTTTTCAGGTGCAAAGCGCGAGCAGTAAAGGCGCTATAATAAGAAAACTGTTGCTAACGATCTACTGTTAGCTACGCGGCAATTTGGTGTCGCGATAAACAAAACATTATAAGCATTATGAATTTAAGGCAAGGTTTATAAATTATAATTATAAGGTATCCATAGTTTCGGAAGATGTGTCCTTAAGTCTACGCAATACTGACACGTTACAGGAATCTTTCTTATGATCGCAAATAGGTTTCCTTGTTCGCAAATAAATTTCACTCATTTTTCGCAGCATGGGAGAGTATCTGATTTCCAAAGCTCAATAACGTGTTTATAGTTCGATAAATGAACAGAATGCCCAAAAAATGTTGATCAGTTTCTTCGCTAGACAATTTATTTCTTAACGTAAGATTCTTCAAAGCGGCACCGTAACGTAACGTAAATTTCAAATCTTGCATTTTCTTACCGATTGTTATTAAATTTTATTCCTGTGCTCATGCCTGCTCCGATGGAAGCTTGGTCAGCGGATTTCACAAGCATACGTTATTACATCTGATCGTGCTTGTGGGATCCGCTGCCGAGCTTGCATTTTTCTAATCATCGGAGCTCGCACGGCCAGAACTTTAGCGTGCCCTTTGTTTTGCTTATCTTATCGCATTTCATACGAGCTCTGATTTCCTATGCCTCATCGTCAAGTAAATAATAAGAAGATGAGGCATTGGAAATCGGGGACTCAGCATTTTGTCTGTAGGTGGACTCTGATCCACCTATTGAAATGATAATAATAAAACTCACTTCTTCACGAATCGTCGAACGAGTCAGACCTTCATTCCTTAGAAGAATTATCGCAAAGTGTTGCATAGGTACATGGACCTCTGTGACAATCAACTGTAGTAGTGACAGGTGTAACGCTTGTGGCCATCCCCCATCCCCCTACAGCCCTAAGTGATTTAACAAAACTAAAGTGTTCGCGATAAAGTGTTTAAAGTAAAGGTTAAGGGTTAGTGAAATACTCAATTAATGACATCGAGGAACATCTCACTCAATTAATTCGAAATCAGACGTCAATCCTTGATGCTACGCTCAATCTTATCCAGAGTGATCGCGACTCGATGAACCAACAGCTGCAGCACATGGAAATGCAGTTTAACAACACCGTCGAACAGATGAAAGAAATTCGTGATGCTCTACAACAGCAAAAGTTAATGCAGATGTTCACTTCAATGTCCTTGCAAGCGGTGCTAGCTATCTCCAAATGTCATCGAGCACAGAATGCACTGATTGATGTACTAGCCAGCCCTCATCAGGGATTTGTCAGTCCACTACTGCTATCCCCAGAACAATTCACCCAAGAGCTCATAAAGATCATAAATAGTCTGCCAGACTCAGTGAAATTGCCCACCACAGGAAATGACATTTTGCAGTTCTATAGACTCGTGACTATAGAAGGCAGACCCACAGCGAGATACAACATCATCAAGATCCGGATTCCATTATTGGCACTAGACTGAAGGACTCAACGTATAGGTATAGTAATAAGTATTAAGAAACATACCGCTGTTACAATCGGCCCCACGAAGGGGTCTTTCATATCTACACAAACGGTTCGAAGACAGACGCGGGTACGGGAGTAGGGGTATTCTCCGCCAACTTGAACCATAGCGAGGCATTCAGAATACCGGACTGTTGTAGCGTTTTTCAGGCGGAGATGATGGGAATCGTTCAGGCTTGCAATCTGCTAGAAGCCTGTGCAATGAGAAACAAATCCGTCATTATTCTAACAGACAGTCAGGCGGCGATCAAGGCGCTTGACTCACACTGTATTAAATTCCACCAAGTGAGGCTATGTTGGGATAAGATTTGTGCTTTTTGCACCCCTATGAACATTGCAGTTTGTTGGGTTCCGGGTCACAGCGGGCAACGAGTCCGCAGATGAGCTCACAAGGAGAGGTTCGGCGCTGAATCAAGCGCTAGCGCTTCCAGTGAGGAGGTAATAGAAAACATAAAACATGCTATCGACGTGACAGCCATATCAGAGGCGAACACAACAGGCAGCTCTGGCCGACCCTTAATGCGAGCAGGACAAAGTACATCCTACTCGGAGACAGGAATACTCTTCGTATCCTAATTGGTGTACTGACCATTGCCTGATCGGCAGGCACACCAGGAGACTGGGTGTTGCGGACGTCACGGATATGTGCCGCAGCTGTGGTGAACCCGATACCGAGGAAAGTATTTTCCATCTGCTCTGCGAATGCCCGGGTCTGGCAGGAAGGCGCGAGCATATTTTAGGTACACGCTTCGCCATAGATTTGAGCGAGTTCGCAAGCACTAAACTGGACAAGTTGCTCCAGTTTGTCAGGCTGGCGGGGTGGTTTACCTAATTGGTTGTCTTGGGCATACGGGTGTTCTTTTCCCGTGCACCCACCTTACCTAAGACCTATAATACTCTAGATGATACAGGGGCGTTATCATGAAACTTTTTCCGCGGCCGATCGCTTTTGTTTTCGCAATTCGGTATCATGAAATCACTTGTCCGCCTTGAGGCGACCATAGCGCGGCATCATGAAAATCAAAAGCGAACAGAGGCGACAAAATCAGCCTGTCATCCGACACTTCTCGAGCTGTCGTAAACAGAGGCGAGTGAACGAGATTCTCTTCATAAAGTGCTGTGGTCGTTGTTTAGTGACGATAATAAATATGTAAGGCTGATATTTGTGTTGACAATGAGTTTTTGAGCATAATAGATTCTTTAAAGGGTTTCGAAAACGACAGGAAATCAATTCGACATATTAGTCGAGTTCATGAAGGAAAACGAAGGCATCGCCAAGGGCTGTGTAATTTAATCCATTTCTCGCTATAATTTATTTTAGACGGCCGTTTAAACGAAATTTTGACAACTGACACTGAAAAGTCATTGAAAATCTCGCACAGAAAACTAGAATGACTGACTTTTACAGGCACTTCTAATAGCGAAAGTGAAAGTGATAGCGCCGGTTTCGTGATACGAGAAAGCGAAGCGCTTCGTTTGGGTAAAGGCGGATTTTGCGCTAGCGGATGCAATTTCATGTTTTGGACCCCAGAACTCCGATTTATATTGTAGCTGGGGATGAAGTAGTATTACGTGTGTGCATGTTGTGTATGTCCTTCACTAAAGAGTCCCATTAGATTGCTACTCAAAACTAAAAGACAATATTCATTGTTTAATTTCAAATCTTGTACTGGAAAAAAAATATCCTTTTTGAAGGACTTTCATATGGGAGGTGGAGCAAGGACACACTCGATTACTTACTTACTTACTTATCCTTCTCCTTGGAACCATTAAAAAATTAATGTGTACAAAATTTCAAATTCGTAGCTCGAAGCGTTCCAAAGTTATCAGAAAATATTGTTGAACAAATTCCGAATTCGTAGCTAAAAGATTACTTGAGTTATAGTGAGTTTCGTAAATTAATGAAGACAGGATGTTTGCATGGCAGGAAAGGATGTTTGCATGGCAGGAAAGGATGTTTGCATGGCAGCTACACGAAGGACTAATAGAATTTTCTTCACAATCGTACATTTCGCTCCAACTATTGAAAAATTAACACATACAATATTTCCAATTCGTAGCTTAAACCCTTATGAAGTTATCGGCCAATATTCTTGAACACATGTTTTAAGGACATTTTGTATGGCAGCTACCTGAAGGAGTGGGATGATTTTTCCCGTTAACGAACTTATGCCCGATTTCACAGTGGTAGCTTAAGCTAAGGTTTAGTTAAGCTAGAATAGGTAGCTTAAGGGGTTACATCTAGTCAGAGTTTTCGAAAATTCGATTTTTCATTTTTGCCGGATTCTTAAAGTATAACCTTTCAAAAATATTCTCTAAATTTCAAGTCGATCTGTTCAAAATTGAGTGAGTTACGGCCGTTTTTACAGTTACGTTCTCACTCATCCAGGTTTGACTGTATATCCGAAATCGAAAACCGTCACAGTACAGCAGTTGACTTCGAAGCGCTCACTACATTCAGTTATACGTGCTCTTCTAATTATTTAAGTTTACAAATGAATCGTGCGAAAGGCTCGAGAGAATTACGAGAATCAGCGAATGTTCGAAAGCCGCGGCCGAGAAACTTTAAACGCGTTTTTCTCGAAACGGCGTTTACAAAATCGGTGACCACGATATCTCAAAAACGAGTGGACCGATTAACTTGAAATTTTGCACACTTTTTTTAGATCAAAAGGCAGTCCTCAATCGAAGGATTTTTTTTTTTGATGCATACTTTTTTTTATATCAAGGAAAGTGAAGTGAATTTTTCACCGAAAATTAGACTTTCACTTTCGATCGCCGACTATTTTTTAAAAAAAATTAATATTTTATCAAATCCTTCGATTAAGGAATAGATAATACGATAAAGAAACTTAATTTATTTGGTTTTTTTAATTCACATCATTGATGTGGAAGGTCACCGCAGAAGCTTAAGAAAGCTACCAGTGTGAAATCGGTCATTAGTCTTACAAATTCAACCAAACACCCAGATTCAAAATTTCAAGATCCTAGGTCAACGCGTTCTTGAGTTATTGTGCTAACAAACAGATAGACGGACGGTCGAACGTCAAGCGGATTTAAGGTTTTTGGCCACAAATGAACAAAAAATCTGCCAACAATCTGGGCGTAACTTTATTATTTTTCCGGCAGAAGTTAGGAACGCGTTCAATTCTGAAATGCGGTGTAGGCTACTATGTGACTGAAAACCTATCAAAAAGAACAAGATCATGGAAGTGAAAATCTGATTGGATCTGAGAGATATGGAATAGTTTATGAAAAAGTACACAATCACTTTACACCCCCTTAGGAGTTAATTTTCAGAAAATCTTGAAAACACTTTCTTGGTATTCATATGGAGAATACATAGAATAAAATTAAATTCATTATTTGGGACGAAGTAGTATGTCGATATGTCGAAAATCGTGGGAAAATATGCATTCTATCACAGATAATTTTTTTTGGCCCACCTTCTGAACGCCAATAGGTATTCGTTTTTTTTATTCAAAATTATTTTTCTAGTTGATTTAGATATACACACCGAGTTTCAACATTGTAGCTTAAGCCGTTCTATATATAGGAAAAACACCTCCCACTTGTACCACACTACCCTTAGGGGTCGAATTTCAAAAAACCTTGAAAACACTTTCTAGGTATTCATACGAAGAATCCGTAGAATAAAAATAAATTCAATATTTGGAAAGACCTAGTAGATATGACGAAGATCGTGAAAATATATGCATTTTATATTTATTATATTTACAAATAATTTTTTTTGCCCCCCTTTCTGAACGCCAATGAATATTCAATTTTTTTTTATCACAATTACTTTTCTAGTTGATTTACATATACACACCGAGTTTCAACTTTCTAGCATGAACCGTTTAATAGTTAGGAAAAACACCCCCTACCCTCGTAGCATACTACCCCTAAAAAAAATATATTTTTCCAACATTTCGCTACTATAGCTCTATCTAAATACCAAGTTTAAGGCTTATATCATCACAGGTTCTCAAGATATAAGCATCGGAACTTTATCCTTTTCACCCTCCCCCACCCTTCCTCTCTACACCCACAACCACAAAACTTTTTTCCCTACAAGGGTTTAATTAGCGCTTCTTCTGGTAAAAATTCTAAGCATCTATCTTAAACTGTTCTTGAGATATGAAATGTGTTTGATTTGAAAAATTCTCATCCCCTCCACTTCTATGCTCCACCTCCCACTTAAAAAATTTTACTTTGATCAATCTTTATTTGTCAACCTTTATACCCAAACCAAATTTTATTTTTCTAGAGCAATTGGTTCATGAGATATCGTAATCTAAAGTTTTTCACCCCCACCCCCATACACAACTTCCCCCACCCAAAATTTTTCTTCATTCTATTCTCCTAGTATAACTACAAATATTTTTCAAGTTTGAATAGTGTGCCATTAACGGTTTAGGAGATATGGATTTTAGAATGTGTCTATCTCGCCTTTTTTGGGTTTCGGACGCATTACATTTCCCCCCACTCCCACACCCCTTGATCAATATTGACAATTTTTCTGCAAATGGGTCTACTATCAGAGCTCTATAGAAATTCCAAGTTTCACCTTCCTAACATAAGGGGTTACTGAGATCTGGAAACCAAAATTTTCGGTCTAAAACACTTCCCCCTCCTTCCCCCTCACACCCCCACCCCTAAAAATTTGGTCACTTCAAGGCGCCTACCCCGTCTATTCGTTAAAAAAAAATCAATTTAATATCTCAAAGCGTTTGGCAGCTACGAGCCACCAAACGATCTTGCGTACGGCGGACAGACGGACTGAAAATTTTTATTGCTTTTTTCGCGTCTACTAATTATGAAACGTGAAAATAAAAGTTTTGAGGGTAGCAAATTTTTTTTTTTAAAAAATCAATCACAATACTTAATTATTAAAATAATAAAGTAAAACAATATATAACTTTTTTTCGTCCGAGGCTTTTTCGGCTCGATCAAACTTATAATACTCTATATGATTTCATCTAGAGTATAACTAGCTGTAGTACTCTAGGGTTAATGAAAAGTCGAGGAGAGAAAGATAAACATTTATATTATTTGCGATAAATCACACAAAATTATTTGTCATCTACAATAACTATTGACAGCCTTAAATGTGATAAGTTTCAGCAAAAACAATAGAAACTAATATCTATTGTCCTTTGTTTCAGTTAGTAAATTAGTATGATGACTGTAGATAGATTGGAGATAGGGTTCGGTGTGATTAACCTCTGTTACTGAAGCCACAGTTGGGCCTATTGTTACGTCCCCCGGATTGGTTACGATTACTCTTCAATCCCTGCGCTGAAGAAATTAAGTTTAGTATTTTGCGAAAAGGAATGGACAGAAATTCCGATGGTTCCATGAAACCCTGAAACCGAAGTAACGAAGTCTTTTATGAGCTAAACTCTCATATTCACAGAGGATATGCTCAGGTGTTTCGTCTTCGTCATTGCATATTCAGCAAATTTTGGTTTCAGAGAGACCAATCCAATTGAGATGCTTCCTCAGGTGACAATGCCCAGTCAGAGCTCTCACTAGGGTTGGGGTCTGATATCTGCTTCGTTTAAGATAGTCAGATGTTCTTTTTTCCGAATGCTTTGGCATAAAAAGCTTTGAGTGCAGGGACGTCATTTCAGTTTTTCCAGGGGGGGGGGGGGGGGGGCAAGATGTTATGAATGTATATATTTTTATATGTCAATATACATATGTTATATATAATATATGAAAATGCAAAATTCAGGGGGAAGGGCAAAAGCCCTCCCTGCTCCCACCCCACAAATGACGTCCTTGCTTGTCAACAAACGTAATGCTATGCTGACTATGACGACAACTAAAACAAAAAAAAACATTCTGATTAGTGGAGTATTCAATCCATGTAAATTGTTCAAAATAACTGCATTCAAACCGACGCTTCACTATCTGGGGCTATTCCTTCAGTATTGGCGAACGAGGTCATTGTGATAAAAACGTGATATATCAATAATTGACACATCATTTTCTGGTAATGCTTCTGAATGAACTTTATCTTTCACATTTTTACTTGTAAATGGTTTTGCATCAACAGATTGCGCAGATTGGAGGGAGTCTAGCTTCTTACTACCATCAATGGTTTGCTCGGAATCAAGAATTTGTTTTTATTTGTTTCATCTGGGTTTGGTACACTCTTTCGTTTCATAAAGTTATACATTGACGACTGTATTGATTTTTTTTAACAATATCAGTCTGAAATAGACAAAAGTAAATACATGAAATCTTTTTTTATTTTATTTTTAATTTCTTCGTAATATAAACACAAAAATATCTCATTTCTTGAAATTAAATTTTACTTTATTATTTATAATACAGTATTGTTATTGATGTTCAAAAAAAAATAATTTGCTGCACTCAAAATTTTTTTGTGTACATTTCATGACTAGTAGACACGAAAAAAGCAATAAACATTTTTACTCCGTCTGTCCGCCGTACCCCGTACGTCGACCGCCAAAATACTTTGAAGGCTCGTAGCTCTCAAACCAGTGGAGCTATAAAATTAAAAATTTTTCTAGGAACAGACTGGGTAGACCCCTTGAATTGACATTATTTTCAGGGGTGGGGTGTGAGGGGGAGGGTGGGGGAAGCGTTTTAGACGAAAAATTTTGGTTTCTAGATCTCAGCAACCGCTTATGTTAGGAGACTGAAACTTGGAATTTCTATAGAAATTTGATAGTCGACCCATTTGCAAAAAAAATTATGATATGGGGGAAGGGGTGTGGGAGTGGACGGGGAAGCAATGCGTCCGAAACGCAAAAAAAACCGAGATTGACACAAACCTAAACCGTTAATAGCAAGCAATTAAAACTTAACAAATATCTGTAGTTATACTAGGAGAGTAGATAGAATCAAAATTATTGGGTGGGGGTAGTGGCGTACGAGGGTGGGGGTTGAAATACTTAACATTACGTTATCTCCCAAACCAGTGGCACCAGAAAAACAAAATTCAGTTTGGATATAAAGCTTGATAAATAAAGATTGCTCAAAGTAAAATCTTTGAAGGGGGCGGGGGAGTACATAAGTGGAGGGGATAAGAATTTTTCAAAAATAACACGTTTCATATCTCAATAACAGTGTAAAATGGATACTTCAAATTTTTACCAGAAGTAGGCCTAATAGAACCCTAGTAGGGAAAAAGTTTGGGGGTGTGGGTGTAGAGGATGAGGAAGAGTGAGAAAGAAAAAGTTCCGATGCTTATATCTTAAGAATCTATATTGATAGGAAGCTGAAACTTGGTATTTAGATAGAGCTATAGTAGTGGCATGGTGGAAAAATAAAATTTGTTTTAGGGGTAGTATGGTACAGTGGTGGGGGGTGTTTTTCCTAACTTTAGTACGGCTTATGCTACGAAGTTGAAACTTGGTACGTATATGTAAATTAACTAGAAAAGTAGTTCTGATAAAAAAAATTTGAATATTCATTGGCGTTCAGAAGGGGGGGGGGCAAAAAAAATATCAGTTTATATAAAATGCATATATTTTCACGATTTTCGTCATATCTACTAGGTCTTTCGAAATATTGAATTCATTTTTATTCTACGGATTCTTCATATGAATACCTAGAACGTGTTTTCAAGATTTTTTGAAATTCGACCCCTAAGAGGGTGTAAACTGTTTGTAAACTTTTTCATGAATTCCACCATGTTTCTCAGGTCTGATCAGATATCGAATATCTTTTCACTTCCCCAGGCTTGTTTAATAATCACCTATTTTTAAGTTTTGTTTTTTTCAACCTCTAGACCGCATCCCGGAATATGACCCAATTATTTAATTCATATGTTACACCCTTTTCTAACCGCTTCCCGAGCTTTTTGTTAGGTTTTCAGTCACATAGTAACATACATTGCATCCCCGAATTGAACGCGTTCTGAACTTCTGCCGGAAAAATAATAAAGTTGAGCCCAGACTGTTGGCAAATTTTTTTTTTTAATTTCTCATGCATGGAGGAAACAATACATATATAACTTTAGCTTGTTCGAGTCTCCGATCTACGCGTTTCTAATTTTTGGGTAGAATTATACTTAAGCCCTCAGATTTCATCTAGAGTCTAAAAACCTTAACGAAATACATTTTTGACTCCAAGCGGTCAATTTCATCCCTTTGCAAATGTTACATTATAAAAAAAAGAAATTAAATTTAAATATATACTAAGGGCTCGTGGACACTAGTAAGTAAAAGAACAAGCTTGCGTGAAGATCGAATCTCGCAAGAAAGTTGGGATCGATGGATGGTCTGACGATATTTTTTTGAGTCAGATTTGACTTTGACGTAGGAGGTGCATTTGTCGCAACGTTTAATTGTTTATTTATATTCATAAACATACAATAATACTACAAGATTTTTGAAGTGAAAAACGCAAAAACCACTTGCAAAACACTTGTTACCGCAGATTCCTAGAGCAATTTTGATGCAATTTTCTAATGTAAACGTTATGGAAAGAAATGTCGCAAGTGCTAGTGTACACGAGACTTTAGAAATATTAAGATTTAGAATTACTAAGTTAGAAGAATTCGAAGAAATTCAAGAATAGATAATATTATTTATTTTATTTTCGATTAGTTTCGGTGGAAACAATTTTTATGTTATTTTTAATAAATTTTAATAACTGAAGGCAGTCATCCCGTGTGACGGTTTCCAAAAATCGATTTTTTTTCTTTGCATAAATTACATTTAAATATAGTGTTGAATATGTAAGCGGAGTGATATTCCGATATTCGAAGCCGTTCGGAAGTTACAGGGCGTTATATTCACTAACCTCCTATGTTGTTTCGAATATAAAGAAAAGTTTAGTCGCGTTTTTCTCAAACCCATGTTTTTCAAATCGGTAGACACGATATCTCAAAACCTATCGAACGAATATCTTTGAAATTTAGTAAACTTATTCAGTACTAATATATAGTCTCCAAACTAGGATAATTGTGATTCATCAAGCCGTTTTTTTGTCGACCTGAAGAAGTCGTAAAAATACACTAAAATTGATGACAAAAAGTTCAATAAGCTGCCAAAAATTCACTGTTTAATATTTTTTGATAATCCCATTTCCAAGACTAGTTTAAACTTCACAGATTAAAATGCTGTTTGACTTTTTTATTTGAGATAAACAGAACGCTCGCAATCGTGTCTATCGAAAATAAGGTTTTTTGAAAATGGGTTGCTAAGTTGCCAGCAATGACCGACAATTTGGGGTTAAAAAAATTCTTAAGTTTGCTCAACGTGTGCATATATATATGGTAACAATTTCACAGTTCTATCAATGTTAAGTTCGTCAGAACAAATTCCAAAAAATGGCGTAAAAAAGAGCCTGCACACGGCATGACCCTCTTAAGCAATATTGAATATGAAAATTTCTATTAGTAATAGATGTAGGGAAAGTTTAACTGAGACACACAAGAACATTTTTCAGAATATGCGCGAGCTTTGAAGGGTTAGATAAAGAATGTGAAAATATTTCTTACCTTGAAGCAAAGAATAACGAACAGCACTTAGGTATAATGTATGACAAAATTGCCAGCGAGAAAAATTAAAAAATTTTTTTTATTAAATTAAAAACCGATGAAAACCAAATCTCAGATCTTTGATCAGAACATGCGTTAGAGCTAAGTACACCTTACACGAGTTTGTGTTCTTCTTTATGATTCAGCTTTTTTTTCGTTTTGCTTTTCGGAGTTTTGCAGAACATATAATCAACCGAACGAACAAGACCACCAACACAGCCGCGAAATACCAGCGAAATTCTTTATGATTACGCTTTTTTTGTTTTGCTTTTCCGAGTTTTCCGGAACCTACGATCAACCGATCGAAGAACACCACCAACACAGCCGCGAAATTACAGAGAATTTTTCGTTTCTAGTCCAGTTCATTTACTAAGTTGTCATTATAGTTTTATACAGGGTGATCCAAGTCGATAGGATTAATAGTTTTCTCAGATTTATACCCTTAAAAAATTTTCTTTGGTGTCATAATCAATGAAAATATTTCTGAGGTTTCAATTTCCCTACCCCCCTGAAATGACGTCCCTGTTTGAGTGCCTGTTGCCCGGTGCAAAATCCCAGTGAATGGCACTTTGCGATTTTTGCCACATTCGGATGTTCATTCAGGCTGTGCTTAATGGTATCCCAAAGAATGGGTATGGTCCATGAACTCAGCTTCTGAATCTTTCCTAGCTATTGAGTCGTTAATTTCGTTACCTTCATAGCCGCTGTGACCCGGACTCCAAATGAGGTCAACTCTGTCTTTATTTCCAAGTTCAATTGGCAACTCCAAACAAGTTAGGAGTATATTTGATCGGACTGAAGCGCCATTATTGCAGCCTTGCTGTCCGAGAGAATATACACATATTTATTGGTTTTTGTAGCCCCGTCTGATATTTTCTCTAGTGCATAGTTCAATAGCATGAGTCCCCACCTGAAAAACAGTGGATGTGCACTAGAATTTAACATTTGGGCGCACTCCATAAACTCCTGCTTCTACACCTTGATCTGTTTTAGATCCATCTGTGGATCTGTGATCCTGGTTTTGGAGTGGTTTTGTTGGTGGCCCAATCCTCCCTTTGAGGTAGGACAACTTTGGGTGGCCTTGTGAAATTAAATTTCGGTACCATTGAATCAGAAAGAGGTATTGCTAGTAAGGGGTCCTTGTTGAGTTCTGCGGAAAGAGTTGGGTAAGCTGTTTTGCGCTGACTTGTCCTCCGAGCTCAAACATTTGTATGTGGTGAACCTAACTTCTTTCTGTATTTCGAAGTGTAGAGGTGCTAGGTTGAGAAGCACCTCTAAGGCAGCTGTGGAAGTGGTGCGCATCGCCCCAGTAACACCCAGGCATGCTAGTCTCTGTAGTTAAGTCAGCTTAATCTGAGCAGTTTTCTGCTTTGTTTTCTTCCACCAGACGTGTTGCAAATGTAAATAGCTTAGTAAATTACTTTGTATCTAGCAAGGACACTTGCTCCTTTGTATTAATTGTTTATTTTCATTTTGACTTTTATATTATATTCTCACTTCCAATAAACCCTTTCAACGATAAAGTTGCATAATATTTACTTTTACATCAGGTTATGGGCCGATAGTATTTTAGTAATTAATTAGTAACAGTTTAAAACTTGACGAATTTGTAATTCAAAAATATGGCATCAACAAATGGGGCAATAGGATCGATAGAGAAGCTGAAAGGCAGGGAAAATTTCGAATCATGGAAATTTGCTGTAAAGGCGCTTCTAAGACTCGATGGACTATGGGACGTCGTTGATGGAACAGCATTAGAAGATTTAACTAAAGCGGATGAATTACGTAAATTTCAAGACCGAGATACCAAGGCAATGTCAAAACTGATTTTATTGGTGGATCCTATTAATTTTGTTCATATTATAGACGCAAAGAACAATGGGTTATCTAGAAGAGTTGCTCTGCTAGACGTAATAACAAATACAAAACTAAAGGATTGTTCTTCTATGGAAGAATATGTTAACACAATAATATCAACATCACACAAGCTACGCGATGCCGGACTGGATATTGGAGATGAAATGGTTGCATCAATTTTGCTGAGCGGACTTGGTGAAGAATATCGACCAATGGTGCTAGCATTGGAAAATACCAATGAGAAAATTAGTGCAAATGCGATTAAAACAAAATTGCTTCAAGAAGTTCGTGTCGATAATGCCAAATGTGAATCTGCAATGTTTTCAAAATCTCGTTTAAAGGGCAAGAAAAGTGGAAGTGGGAATTGCTTTAATTGTGGCAAAGGTGATCATTACGCACGAAATTGTCCTGATCGGAAGACTAATAAGAAGGTAAATAAAAATGAATCTGTAAACTATACTTGTTTTTCTGTCAATCATGCAAGTGATAACGATTGGTTCATCGGCTCTGGTGCGTCTTCATACATGACTAGAGATGAGAGGAATATATTACTATTCGCTATGGTATTACTAATATTTGGATATATTAGGTATTAGTAATATGCCGATATCAGATATTCGAATATCATGATATTCATTTCCCATCGACCCTTTCTCACTTTTTTCCTTTTTCAATAAATTGAATAGGTACATTGTTATTCATATCTTCAAAGCAGACTTTTTCCAATCGTCTCTTTTTCTATGGACTCATATACATATACATATGTGTGGCTTCTGCCGGCTCCATAAATTACATTTTTCCTTTTCCAGAATCGAAATTCCGTTAAAGTTGACCCGGTATGGCATGCAAACGAGAAAAATCCGACTAATTTTTCGACGTCTGGTCCATACAAAATATACCCGCCGTGGCACATATCAAAACAACGCGAACAAAAGAGGTGCTTACCTCGACCCCTAATCCAACTAATCACGTAGCGCTCATTGGAAAAAACATCCGAATTCCGTCACGTATCCAAGTACTGCGCTGCTTTCTTAACTGCTTGACTTAGCTCTTTGATAATCAGCCGGTTATCACATTGAGCAACGTTTTGTATGAAAACATTCCGTCAACGGATGAAAAAAAACATGCGAATCCCGTCCCTCATCCAAGTACTGCGCTGCGTTCTTAACTGCTTGACTTAGCTTTTTGATAAGCAGCCGGTTATCACATTGAGCTACGTTTTGTATGAAAACATTCCGTCGACGGATGATTTGCTCCGAAGACGGAAGTTCAAATAAAAACACACACTCAACCAATACAATGAGAATGGAGGGTGTGTGTGAAGAGCGAGTGTGGAGGGTATGTGTGGAGGGTGTAGGGAGAGAATAGACATGAAGTGGAATAGTTCTCTGAGGTAATTAAATGTTTACAATGTGTCGTAGGAAGGGTAAAAAGAGGGAGGGGGAGGGGGGGAGTGTGTGAGGTAGTTATAGAGAGGGTAGATGAAGGGGGTGATTATGTAGGGTGAGGGGTGGAGCGGAGAGGGTGCGTAGAGACAGGGTAAGTAGTGAGGGGGTGAGGGGAGGGGTTGAGGGGAGGGGGTGTATGAGAGAAAGGAAGGTCTGGGAGAGGGGTGGTGGAGATCTGTTGTTGTGATGGGGATGGGAGGTGAGGGAGAGGAAAATTGGAAGTGAAAGGAGTTTCACGACCTACGTGGCTACGGGGGGTTAATAGTCGGGCCTATTACGGAACTCACTCGACCAAAAAATTGACATTCTGCGACATGAACACGTCTATATATTCACTAAGATATTATATTCGTTAAGATATTATATTCGTTAAGATATTATATTCGTTAAGATATTATATTAGTTAAGATATTATATTAGTTAAGATATTATATTAGTTAAGATATTATATTAGTTAAGATATTATATTAGTTAAGATATTATATTAGTTAAGATATTATATTCACTAAGATATTATATTAATTAGGATATTATATTCGCTAATATTTGATATTCACTAATATTTATTAATATCATGGAGAATGGAGAATAGAGAATGGAGAATGGACGATGGTGGATGGAGGATGGATGATGGAGGATGGAAAATAGAAAATGGAAAATGGAGAATGTACGATGGAAAATGAAGAATGGAGAATGGACGATGGACGAGGGAATATGAAATATTAGGGAATATCAAATATTAGTGAATATGAAATATTAGTGAATATGAAATATTAGTGAATATGAAATATTAGGGAATATGAATTATTAGGAAATTTCAAATATTAGTGAATATGAAATAGTAGGGAATATGTATAAGATATTAATAAATATGAAATATTAGGGAATTTAAAATATTAGTGAAAATGAAATATTAGGGAATATGAAATATTAGGGAACATGAAATATTAGGAAAAATGAAATATTAGGAAAAATGAAATATTAGGGAATATGAAATATTAGGGAATATGAAGTTTTAGTGAATATGAAATATTAGGGAATACGAAATATTAGTGAATATGAAATATTAGGGAATTTAAAATATTAGTGAATATGAAATATTAGGGAATATGAAGTATTAGTAAATATGATATATTAGGGAATATGAAATATTAGGGAATATGATATATTAGGGAATATAAAATATTAGGGAATATAAAATATTAGGGAATATAAAATATTAGGGAAAATAAAATATTAATGAATATGAAATATTAGGGAATATGAAATATTAGGGAATTTAAAATATTAGTGAATATGAAATATTAGGGAATATGAAGTATTAGTGAATATGAAATATTGGGGAATATGAAATATTAGGGAATATGAAATATTAGGGAAAATTAAATATTAGGGAATATGAAATATTAGGGAGTATGAAGTATTAGTGAATATGAAGTATTAGTGAATATGAAATATTGGGGAATATGAAATATTAGAGAAATGAAATATTAGGAAATATGAAGTATTAGTGAATATGAAATATTGGGGAATATGAAATATTAATGAATATGATATATTAGGGAATTTAAAATATTAGTGAAAATGATATATTAGGGAATATGAAATATTAGGGAATATGAAGTATTAGTGAGTATGAAATATTAGGGAATTTAAAATATTAGGGAAAATACAATATTAGGGAATATGAAGTAATAGTGAATATGATATATTAGGGAATATGAAATATTAGGGAATATGAATTTTTAGTGAATATGAAATATTAGGGAATATAAAATATTAGGGAAAATAAAATATTAATGAATATGAAATATTAGGGAATATGAAATATTAGGGAGTTTAAAATATTAGTGAATATCAAATATTAGGGAATATGGAGTATTGGTGAATATGAAATATTAGGGAATATGAAATATTAGGGAATATGAAGTTTTAGTGAATATGAAATATTAGGGAATATAAAATATTAGGGAAAATAAAATATTAATGAATATGAAATATTAGGGAATATGAAATATTAGGGAATTTAAAATATTAGTGAATATGAAATATTAGGGAATATGAAGTATTAGTGAATATGATATATTAGGGAATATGAAATATTAGGGAATATGAAATATTAGGAAATATAAAATATTAGGGAATATGAAATATTGGTGAATATGAAATATTTTCGCGACAAGCATGAATGACACTCATGCATGAGCGTCTATGAGCCCTTTAGGTTAACATCCTAGTTGATTTTTTGTTTTTGATTTTAATGCATTCTAGGTTTTGTATTCATAGTGTCTATGCCGTGCTACGGAAATGTTATATTAGAGTACCAAACAGAACACGGACTTCGACTTCGACTTCGATTTTGTCATTTGCCCACTATACCGAAGTCGAGCTCGGTGTTTTGGGCATCACCATATAATCCTGTGTGTTCTAATGGTGCATTTACACTCAGCGTTTGCGACGAGCCTCTATTCCCGCCAAAAAATGAAACAATCAGATGGCTCGTGCAGTCGCACAAGTCCATCAACTCTCAATTTTTCTTCGACGCACGCTTCCATATGTGTACGCTCATACAATAGAGCTGTGGTACCACACAATTCGTAGCCCATAGTATTTCTGTCGTTTCGCACCTTTTGCACTTATAGGCAAGTTGCACCGCAGAGGCATGTTCAGTGTAAATTGCTCTTAACACAGCAAAGAATACGGTCGACGAAAACTGGTTTGCAATGGCCTGATGGGGGTAGCTTCTCGCCTCGAGGCGAGCCTCAAGGGTGAGTGTAAGCGCACCATAAAAGACAGGAGCTTCGAAGTCGAAGTCCGTGTTCTGTTTGGGCCATAAGGCCGCGGTCCGAATTACGCTCACGGTGCTTACATGAAGGCTAATACCATTGATACACTGGTGGTATACTTTCCAGTATAGTATGATCATAATATAGGAAACTAGATACGGTGATACATCAACAATAGGTAGTATGCATTGACATCAGCTCAATTCTACTCTCAATTGAGATAATTTCATGCGCAAGCTAACGCGAATGGGCCCTGTACACACGCGCCTCGCGCTAACGCGCATCGATCAATGCGAGTGAAGGCGCGTGTGTACTTGAGGCATAACAGTCGGTCCGAATTCTATTTAGTATTTTCGCATACGGCGCATATAATTCGGACCGATCGTGTGCACACAGTGCACTCACACTACTCACAGTGCCTTTCCTCGAAACCGTGAACAGCCCCAAAAATTTCTCCTCCATGCGTATTGTTTTCATTGTGAACGCAATTCTGACCGGTTGTAGCGTATCATAAGCGCAGAAAGTGTAATTCGGACCGCGGCCTAAGTGTTACAATTTCATCAGCAATTATATATTCTGCAATAAATAGTGCATTCTCGCGGTAATTCCTTTGTTGTTATAGTATTTGAAAAAAGGATGAATTGTACATAACGATGATCGGCTGCTTATACTTCTTTTCGTATCCGACTTTTTTTCCAAAACTATTAAATATAAATAAATATGGCATTGCCATAAGTTTTAAGAAAATACAATTGAAATTTGAATTTAAAATTTTCTTGAAGTGGAAATTCTTTCGTTTATTCTTTGTTTATCGCTATATAAATTTTTTCCTTAAACCTTTTCATATGTTATATGATCCACTATAGGAGCAGCTGATCATCGACAAGTACTTTTCTGTCTGTCCCTATTCAGTAAATAAATTATTATGTGTATTTAGACAATATAAGGTGATCATATAATACATATATAGACATGAAGCGTTCCAATAGAAGTGAAGTGTGGAACTATTTTAAAATTTACTCCGCTGAACAAAAACTTGCAAAGTGTACTATTTGTCACACGGAATTAAGTTTTAAGGCCACTCTTTCCAATTTAAATAAACATTTGAAAACTAAACATTTAGTGCATATTAAGCCAAGGCCCTTATCAGACATTGGACCAAGTTCATCAGGACATAGTGATACAATAGTGATAGATAGTGATCCACAAGTACGTCCGCCAAGTGAACTGCCGACACGTGGACAGTCCGTCCAAGAAGCTGGACCATCTACTTAAACTTCGAGGAGTTTATTTCAGCCGACGTTAGCAAAGTATGCTTGTACTAATAAAACTACTACTGCTCAACGGAAGGAAATTGATGACACGCTTATGCTGATGTTCATAAAAGACTTTCAGCCATTTTCAATAATAGAAGACACAGGCTTTAAAAAATTTGTAGCCACATTGAATCCTGCCTATAAGCTCCCAAGCAGAAAACATATTTCCGGTGTAATGTTGAATGCTGAATACCAAAAATGTGAAACTGAGGTAAGAGCAAGATTTTCAGAAGTTAAAGCCGCATGCCTTACTGTGGATACCTGGATGTCTCGGGCTCAAGAAGGATACTTCGCAGTGACTGCTCATTATATAAATGATAGTTACGACTTGCAATGCGTTCTTTTACAATGTCGCGTCTTAGAGGGACCACATACATCCTTAAATATAAGCCAAGATTTGAAGACAGTAATAAACGATTGGGGCTTGGATAAAAAAGTTCGTTTAGTAGTGGCTGATAATGCCAGAAACGTCCAAAATTCAATCAAGGATCTAAACTTGAAAGGCTTTGGTTGTTTCGCCCATACCCTAAATTTAATTGCAAAAAATGCTATTGCATTACCATTCATTATAAAATTAAAAACTATTGTAAATCACTTCAAGCGAAGCACCACAGCAACAGAAAAACTTTTGAGGTATCAGATTCAGGTAGGCATACCTCAACCTAAAAAATTGATAGCGGACGTACCTACAAGGTGGAATTCACCGTTCTATATGCTCGAAAGAGCATTATTATTAAAGGAGGCGCTAACGAGCACATTAGCTATCTTAGATAGTTCTAGAGGTGTTTCTCTGCCGAGCATCAGTTCTGATGAATGGAAATTGTGCATGGATCTATGCACAGTAGGGTGGATCGAAAAAAAAAAAAAAAAAATTTTTTTCAATCGCATGATGACTTATAATATTTTTATTGAAAAATGAAAAATTTTACAAAAAAAAACTGGTTCTAGCTCAATATCTTGAGGTCTCCCACTGCGATTGAAAATTTAAATTGTTGTTTTATTTTCCAAAAATTGATTTTTTCAAAGTTTTGAAAGTTTCGAAAGTTATACAAGGGCCCTTTTTGGCAGGAAATTACATTATTAATAAAAAAGTCCTCGTAGTTCTTTCGAAAATTGGGTACTTGACAAGATATTTCGACATAACGAACTTTTATGCATCGAACTTAAAGGTAACGAAAATTAAAAACTGCCTAATAAATTTTGCAAAATAATTTTTTTAAGTTCAACATTTTTTGGCGCAATATATTAGGTGAGTGGGTTGAATTCAAAATTTATTTCAAAGTTTTAATTTTAAATATTGATACATTCTCGTTTCAGATTTTATTACGAAAATTTATTTTTAGGAAATTCAGAAATTAAGACATCAAAATCAAAATTGTTGATAAATTGAGAAACAATTATACGACGAAAGTTGTTCACATTTTACATAATAAATTCAATTAAAAAACTATTTTAATTAGAAACTAGAAATTATTCTAAACATCGTTCGGAATTCGGCCGAACGGTACTCGACAATCTTCGGCGACAAGCTTCCTCCTTCTCGCACGCACGATAAGATATTCATTATTTCGATTCAACATTATTGTTAATTATTATTTTTCAACGAAATTTATGTATTATTTTCCTATATTTGATTACTGCTATATTTGTTCAATAAATATCATCATTATTCTTGTAATTGGAGCTTGAGTAACAATTTATATAACATCGAACCAATTCACCTATCAGTCAACGTGTTTGACTTTCATTCACACAGAATCATGACAACATTCAACTGGAAGAAAGACTGAAAAGTGATTCAAATCATTTCATACGGTTCATGAAATTCGATATATCCAAATGTCAAATACTCAGTTCTCGAAAAATCTACAAGAACACTTTTTTGTAGATAATTTAGTTTCCTATAAAAAAAGGTTCTTGTATAACATTCAAAAAACTTGAAGTTTAGTAAAAAGAAAAGGATTTATTGAAAAACTTTTTTTTTTAAAAAATAAACCACAATTCAAATATTCAACCTAAGTGGGAGACCTCAAGATGTTGAGCTAGAGCGAATTTTTTTTTATCAAATTTTTTATTTTCTATTTGAAAAATTATAAGCCATCAAAAAAAATTTATTTTTTTTTTCGATCCACCCTAATGCACAGTTCTAAAACCGTTGGAAGAAGTTACGGAACAAATAAGCGGAGATCGTTATTTAACGGGAAGCTTAATTCTTATATTTAATAGAACATTAACAAATATTTATGAGAATAAAATTCCTAATGTTGTGACGTTACATGCCTCCGCAAAAGCAGTTGGTAATGAAATCAAAAGTGGAATCCAGAAGAGACTGCAAAATATTGAATACAATGAAATATTTGGTGTCTGAACATTTCTTGATCAGCGATTTAAAACACATCTTTTTAAAGAAAAGTCAGCAGCTGATGCTGCCAAAAAAATGGTCATTGATTATACTGTCATCGAAATAAATAGAGATACAACACCAGCAGTACTGGCACCAATATTGGAAGGAACAGCAGAGTCACCAGAAATTTCTGAAGCAGCACCAGCACCAACTGTCAATGTTACAAGCCTAATCTCTATTTGGGATGACGTTGCCGAGGCAATTGCGGATATTCAGCCAATACAATCGCCAACAGCAACAGCAATTGCAGAGGTACAAAGATATATTAATGATAAAATTTTACCAAGGCAAGAATGCCCAAATAAATGGTGGCTGGAAGCAAAGTTTTCCAGCAACAATGCTGTGTTATCGGCAGTTCTGTACCTTGTGAGAGAATATTTTCCAAGTCCAGACAACTAATATCTGACCGCCGCACTCAGTTAAAGCCAGATAAAGTAATGAAACTCTTGTTTCTTAATGTCAACAAAAAAAATTAATTTATATTGTCTTTTTTTAAATGTTTTGTGGAATAGTAATAATTAGGTATGTACATATATTAGAATTATATGAAATACTGAAAAAATTAAGAAAACTTTATGAGGATAATAACAAGGTAAGTTAACAAGATCCTTACAGAAGAAATATTACCCTAAAAAAGATCTACAATTATAATGACATTCGAAATTCCAATATCGTAATCTTTTCCTTAGGTTAACTTCACCCAAAATAGTTATAAATGTCTATTCGATAATCATTTCATCAAGATTCGTTTTTAACAAGCACCAGCTCATCATGATGCAGTAGATATTAGTAATATTCAAATATTAGTTTAGATATTATAATACCGTGTAATAAATATATTAGTATTAGGTGATATCAACAAATATTAGTATTAACCCATCTCTACACATGACAAACAAACGTGAATTAATCCAAAATAGCAAAGCTATGATTAATGAAACAGTCGACCGTATTGTGATTGTCACGTCGCGTCATTTCGATGCCGATTTGATATCGACGCATGAAAAGGCGATTGTGAGTGTCGATTGTCATCGAGCGTTGTCACTTTGATCGTCATTTTTCGTCGATGACATTCCGAGTCCGTGACGCCTGAAGAAAATTAACGTTGATGCAAAAATGCAAGTATAGATTTGACAAAAAGATGTTTCTTTCCTTATTTTGATGGATTCGCAACAAGTAATCGTCATTAAAAGCGGTTTAGATCGACACACATTAAAGAAATATGGCTCCAATTTTCGGCACTGTAAAATTCTTTGGAACTACAGTCACGAGATGCAAGCAGAAGTGAGAGCCAAAAATGGGCCGAACAAGATGTATAGCTTTTCCGCTTTAGAAAAAAGTATTATCCGCATCTTAAATTTGAATGTAGCATTTGATATTGCAGAAAAATAATGTCATAGTTGTAAACTATATACTAGAACTTAAATTCACAATTTACAGCTGATACATACATATCAATATGGAAATGCCATTGAGTCACGTCGATGGAGTTACACAATCGCTTTTTTCGATCGACGTGACACTTCGCATCGGCATCGAAGTGACGTGACCACGACATTCGCAATACGGGTGGGTGAGTATCTGTTGCGAGTTTAGATAAACTGAATGTAGAATGTGTAGGTGACGTTGAGTTAAAACTTGAACAAGGTGGTGGCGTAACAATTGCAACTGTGAAGAACGTTTTATGCGTACCTGGTCTGTGCACAAATTTATTGTCAGTCAGTCAATTAATAAAGAATGGGTTGACAATTAAAATTTGATGAGCACGGATGCAAAATTTTCCAGAAAAATGGAAAATTGTCGGCATATGCAGTTCTCACAAATAATGTATAGGTATAAGCTGAAACAGGCGAATTCAATTGCTTTGTTGGCAAATGCTACGATACAGCAACAGCTGTGGCATCGTAGGCTTGGATATATAGGTCAAGATAGTTTAAACAAACTGGGGAACGGTTTTGTTAGTGGATTAAAGTTCAATCCTGGTAAACTTGAGCCATGTGATATTTGCCTAAAAGGAAAGCAAACCAGATTGCCTTTTGGAAGCAGCAATTCTAAAACATCGGAGATATTGGAATTGATACATTCCGATTTATGTGGTCCTATGTCAGTGGATTCCTTTGGAGGATCAAGATATTTTATGATTTTTTTGGCGATTTTAGTCGGAAAGTGTTTGTGTACACCATAAAGAATAAATCTATGGCTTTTAATAAATTTAAGGAGTTCAAAAGCATGGTGGAGACATAAACTGACAAAAAAATTAAAAATCTACGTACGGACAACGGCACTGAATATGTAAATAACGACTTTTCAAGTTTATTACGTGAATCAGGAATTCAACATCAAACAAGTACTCCTTATACGCCGGAGCAAAATGGATTAGTTGAAAAAGCCAGGTGTATGTTATTTGATGCCATATTAAGTGTCAGTTATTGGGCAGAGGCAATATGCACAGCCGCATATATCGTTAATCGTTCACCGTGTCGAGAATTAATAGATAAAACCCCGGAGCAAATATGGAGTGGGTGTCGACCAGATCTTTCACATCTACGAGTTTTTGGCAGCAAGGCAACATTCAAAAGCATATCGTTTATTTGATCCGAAGAAACAAAAAGTCCTTATTAGTTGTGACGTTGTATTTATGGAAGATCAGTGTTCACAAGAGGTAATTGATAACAATACATCAAATATTGATCAATTGTATTTCATCGCAAATGATATCAGAAATAGAACTGAAGTGGAGGATAGATGTAATGATCGGCCTGCTATAATTTCAAGTAATGATAGCGAAAATGCAAGTCACATAGAAGATGAAATAAATGGAGCTGAATTGGGCGGAACAATATCGAGTGCGTCGCATGAAGATGAGTCGTTAATAGAAGAGTCGTATCAAGACTGCTTTCAGGATGAAACTTATGTGCCACCTCGATCAGTTGTTTTACGAAACGATTCAAATGATGAAGTACAGCGACGCTCAGCTAGAATCGCAGCTCAACGAGAAAATTCAGAAGCAAATATGGTCATGTCAAAGCAAACTTATGATCCGCAGACAGTAGAGGATGCTTTAAATTCAAACAATGCGATGAATTGGAGAAATGCAATGAAAGAAGAATATCGTTCATTAATCGATAGTGGTACATGCCTGATTTGCCTGAAGATCGTAAGGCAATAAACAACAAATGGGTTTTTAAGACCAAATGTGATTCGGACGAAACAATCAATATATATAAAGCAAAAACATAATTTATGTGCATCAAGAATGAATCTACAATTGACATAGATATTTAGTGGAGGTGTTGCAAATATAAATATCTTAGTAAATTACTTTGTATCTATCTTTGTATCTGTATACTTGATCCTTATGTATTAATTGTTTATTTTCATTTTGACTTTTTTATTGTATTCTTACTTCTAATAAACCCTTTTAACAATAAATTTGCATAATATTATTTACTTTTACATCAAGACGGATGCAGCGTAAGTTATAATAGGCCTAGCAAAGACGGTATACATCCAGTAGGTTAGTTTTGGACTCAGTCCCCAGTTTTTTGCCGAGAAGGCTCCTGCAGGTCCAGAGAGAGATTAATGCCCTTTCAAGAACTTTGTTCAAATGAGCATTCCAATTGAGCTTTTTATCTAGGATGATTCCCAGGAATAATTGGTTAGATTAACTATTTTGCGTAGTCAAGATGCTATTCTTTCAATTTTTATTGAAATAGTATGTTCAAATAGTTTAATATTTATACCAAACAACTCAGAAATAGTTAAATTAAATAATTAAAAATAGTACCACAATAAAGCAAAAGAATAGTTGAAGATAGAATTAAGTTGTTCGGTAACTACGAAATTGTTATCTGACATTGTAAATAATAAAAACTACGAATAAAGCTAGGCGTCCACTTGAGGCGGGCCGCATCGCAACGGTGTGGCGAGCAATTTTTTTTCTATGTACTTCGCTCTGTTGCGGCCCGGCCTGGCCCGCCTTTAATGGACGCACTTCCATAACAATGTATGGCAGGCGGATTTTTGCGATGCCGCCCGTCCGCCCTAGTGGACGTCGACCTTAAGATTGTCAAGTTGAACAATGATTGGTAGTGATTCAAACACTGATCTCCACTGTAACTCACGAGGAATCATTTAAGAGCTCACATGCACCTAAAATTTAAAAAAAAATTGTTTTCTACAGATTTTTATTTGTTATGTACTTCAAGAAAAAAAAATGTTTTTTTAACATATAACCTTTATAATAATTTTTCAAATTTGGTCGGTTTTCAGCGCGGCCAGGGGTACGTGAGCTCTTAAAAACTGTTGTTCTTTAGAAATGCTAGATCACCTCTCCTTCCTCTTCTTTTCTCCTCCCTTTTTTCGTTACAATCTAATCTTAAATCTAAGTGCAGTGGAATTATTTAGAAATCATACTGCAGTCACGATCGTTGCAAGCCAATACTCTAGATGAAATACTGAACTGATAATTTTTATTAATTTGTACAAAATTTCAAATTCCTAGTTTAAACATTCAAAGCTATCAGAAAATAATCTTGAACACGTGTTTTAACGAATTTTTGTGTGGAGGTACCCAAAGGAGTAGAATGATTTCACTTTCTAGTGAAATTTCACTCAATACTAATTTGTACAAAATTCCGGAATTGTGACTGAACGATTTCTTGAGATGTAGTGAGTTCCGTAATTTGAGTGAAGACATTTTTACAGGATAGTGGTATTCATTCATTTAAATACAACGTTTGGAAATCCAATGTATACAAAATTAAGAATTCATAGTTCCGAAAGATATTGGCCCATTGTCTTATTGGCCAATATTCTTGAACACGCAATGGTTTTTTGTATGGCAGCTACCCGAAATAGTAAGACGATTTAGCCTTACAAATTCGACCAAACAAACTTTTTATTTTCGTGGAGTGTAGGTCTCGCTAAACTGGAAAAATCTCGCAAACCAATTTCAAAATATTTCCGAAACTAACTATGTACCTACATATACAGGGTGTTTCGCACTTCGTGTGCCACCTTGTAAGGAGTTATTCTTTGATATATTTGGAGAAAAAAAATCGTTCTAGGTCAATTTCCAATATTAGTGAAAATACAGGGTGGTTAAGAAAAGGTTTTCTTGACCGGTACCCTCATTCACATAAGGCAAGGTATCAGTTCTAGACGAAAAAAAAAGCTTTTTATTTTTTATTTTCATCCTTAATATATTGAGATTACGTGGTCAAAAGGATATTTCGATATCAAATGTATTTCACGATTTGTGGAAGAAATTCACAAAAAGACGTCTTTTTTTCGGCCGCCACTAGAACCAAACGTTTAAAAAGTGTATACGTAGATTTAGATGTGATTAGGTTAGGTTAGGTTTAAGAAGGGGCGCAGCGCTAGGACCGCCACGCTCACTAGGCGCCATATGGGCCCATTGCGATCCCTTCAGGTCCCCGCGGGCTATACATCCATCCTAAAAACATTCCAACTCCCTGCAGAACCTGACCATTTTGCCATACCCTACTGCCCTCAAATCCTCGATGCACTCAAAGAAGAGACTACCCATAACTCTAAAGCGCCTTCTAGCGATCCCCGGGAAATCACACAAAATGTGATGTGATTACTTTCTTATTTACTTTATGTGGTGTGATTACTTTCTTATTTATAATACAGTATTGTTATTGATTTAAAAAAAAAAAAAAATTTGCTGCCCTCAAAATTTTTTTGTGTACATTTCATGACTAGTAGACACGAAAGAAGCAATAAAAATTTTCCCTCCGTCTGTCCGCCGTACCCCGTACGCTGACCGCCAAAATCCTTTGAAGGCTCGTAGCTCTCAACCCAGTGGAGCTATTAAATTAACATTTTTTCTAGAAATAGACTGGGTAGACCCCTTGAATTGACATTATTTTCAGGGGTGGGGGTGTGAGGGGGAAGGTGGGGGAAGCGTTTTCGATGAAAAAATTTGGTTTCTGGATCTCAGCAACCGCTTATGTTAGGAGACTGAAACTTGGAATTTCTATAAAGCTTTGATAGTGGACCCATTTGCAAAAAAATTGATGACATGGGTGAAGGGGTGTGGGAGTAGAGGGGAAAGCAATGCGTCCGAAACGCAAAAAAGTCGAGATCGACACATTCTAAAATCCATATCTCCTAAACTATTAATAAAAAAAGCACCACAAGCTCAAGTACCTCAGGTAAATCTTAGTCATATTTCTTATTAACAACAATCAAATGTTAATAAATCTGCCTCTACCTTGAGCCATGACTCAACAAACCCAAATCTATTTAATGCCGAGCAACTAGTTCAATTGTCAACTGAACTTATTGCAAATCTAGCCAATTGCACGTCTAAGCAAGAACAATATAATGTAATAGTACAACTTGCAGTTAAATTTCTTTATGGCTAATTGCAACGAAATAAAATCATTACTTTGGAATGCTCAAAGCATCCGTGACAAGATAAATGAAACATTTGACTACCTAACTGAAAATAAGATTGATCTCTGCATAATTACTGAGACATGGCTGAAGGGAGAAAACAAATTGTACCATCCTCACTATAAAATTTATAGACATGATAGGCAGGTTGTAACTGGAGGGGGTGTAGCAATCATTATTAATAAAGGTATAAAAAACTCTATTTTGCCAGACATAGGCACGAAAACAATCGAAACTTTAGCGATCAAGATCGAGAGTATAAATCTGACGGTGGTCGCTGCTTACTTTCCAGGTACCAAATTAAATGCTGCGAAACTGAACGAATTTAAAAATGACATTAACCTTTTAACCAAAATTCGCGGTGGCTACATAATTTGCGGCGATTTAAATGCCAGGCACAGGTACTGGAATTGCTCCAAAGCGAATAAATCCGGTAGGATTCTGTATGAGCAAATGCTTAAAAAGAACTTCTTTATACATGTAAGGTGGCATGGATCAGCGAGACACACACACACACATGTAAGCAGTTCAGTCGTCGTAGTGGAGTCGTCGTCGAGGCTGAGCAGAGGAAGTAGTCAGCACAGTTGCCAGACGTACGAGAATTCTCGTACACGTACGCGAATTGCGCCTTCGGTACGATGTAAAAGGTAGAATGTATTCTCGTACGCAAAAGTACGAGAATTTCGTTATTCATCAAATATGCTTAGTTATAGTAAGTGTCCTCAAATTATGCTAGGAATTCAGAATAAGATTCAAACGGAATTCAGAATAGAATTCATAGCACCTTTTCCAAATTTGAAAAAAAACCCGCCAAACTGCAAGAAATTGCGAACTTCGATTTGTAGATGGCACGACAACGCCGCTTCGCATGTTCTGTCTTCGTTCTGCTGTCTGCTCTATCATCTTTCTTTCTTTCTTTCTTGTTCTCTCTAAGTTGTCGGTTGTCGCACGTCGCAGTGCTGCTGTGTGAAACTCAAAGTGGAAAAAATAAAAATGGATGATTGGTGGATATGGATTTGTCGTTGGGCAATGCGTGCATCATCAATTTTTACACTTTGCAAATGAAAACGATGTTGAGGAAGAAATTGAATTCTTGTAGACCCATTTTGTTATTTGTTTATTGTTTTTTTGTCATAAAAACAATGATAAAATATTTACATAAATTTTATCATTGTTTTTATGACAAAAAAAAAAAAACCAAATCACAAAATGGGTCTACAAGAATTCAATTTCTTCCTATGTCACAATGCAAGTTTTTTAGTTTTAAAAAGAAAATATTTTTACTTACATTTTTTTCACATAAATATATGTACGAATTTATTATATTTTAAATCTCCTGGAAGGAAATTTTTCAAGTTTTTTTATTTTTAAAAAGAAAATAAAGTCTTATTTACATTGTACGTAATTATTATATTTTAAATCTTAAGGAAGGAATGAGGAAGGCATCTATTTCTTCCTGGGTTGTGAATTTTGTCTAACGGTTAAAAAACTGGATTTATTGCGTTCTCAATAATTAGAATAAGATCTGTTATTATTAATATTAATTAATAAATTAATATTTTACTCTAGCTAGTCAACGCCTCCCATAATAATATTTTAAACATATATGAAAGAATAAATGATTCCAGTGACCAAAATGCTGGCTGAAAAAGCCAAAATTCATGTAAATGTTATTTGACATTTAAATTTAGCTGTGGAAGTTAATTAAGAACATTTGTATTGCAAAGTATATTCTTTCATACAAATATATTGAAAAGTGTATAATATCACAAAATACTGCCTGACGTATTTTTTTTTTATTTCATTCCTACCAGCTATCATTGAAAATCATAAAATATCGTACTAAAGCACACTACAGACTTTAAAGATAACTGCATCATACCAGATATACCAAATAAAACTCTTGATTGACAGAGAAAATCAAAACGCTGAACGTACGAGAATTTTGTGTGCGGTACGCGAATTTTCACAGGGTTGTACGAGAATCGCATCTTAGATTTCTGGCAACCCTGGTAGTCAGTCGAACGAGCGTCGTGGTTGCATGCTGCTGTTGCTGCTGTGGGTCAAGTACAACTATCGCTGTAGTTATAGTATCTCTTGTATCAGTTTTCTTGTTTATTATCAAATATATTCTACACTTTACATTTGGGGGCTCAACCGGTTCTTGGTGGTTAAAAAGTACAGTCGCGGCAAAAGATTATGCCAAAAACCAAATCAACGCCGGCAAAAAAACACACAAATACAAAAAAAGCTGCGAACGAGTCGGAAAGCGAGGTGACTACAGTGTAGATGGAAAAAAAGAGTGTGTGTCGGTGGAAAGCAGCATGGAGGAAAAAATGCAGCAACTAATACAGTTGCTGACATTAAAAGTAGAGTTAGACGAAAGAAGGGAAAACGCGGTGAAAATATCGGTGGACAATTTCGAAAAAGTCGTGAGTGAATTTGACGGGAGTTCAATACCAGTAAAAAAGTGGTTCGAAACATTCGAACGCAATGCCGAAGCATACAGCCTCACAGAAAAACAAAAATACGTACAAGCGCGCGGAAAAATGCGGGGTGCGGCGAGTTTGTATTTGGAAGCCGAGTGCATTAGCGATTTCGGGGAACTAAAAAACAAATTAATCGAAGAATGTGATTCGGAGTGCAATAGTGCGGATATTCACCAAAAGTTACGTGAACGAAAAAAAAACAAAAGTGAGTCGTTTCACGAGTACATGCTGCACATGAAAAAATTAGCGGCATAAAAATAAAGAACGAGTTTAAATGTGCTATGTACCGCTGTAAGACATTTAAAGAACTTAAAGACGAGTATGCTATTTACGAACTTGTGAATGAAAGCGGTAATACGGTGACGGTAAAAAACTCCAATGCAGAAGTGAAGTTTGAAAAGAAAAAGGAATTTTGTTTTAATTGTGGCTCGTCGGAACACAAAAGAAGAGATTGCAGGTCCGAAACAAAATGTTTTCACTGCAATGAAAATGGACATATGTCGCGTAGTTTTCCTAAAAAAGTGCAGAAAGTTCACAAAATCGTAGAGGATAGGCGTTATAAGTCAGTCATAATAAATGGTGTAAAGATTAAATGTCTCGTCGATACCGGATCGGACGTTTCGATTGTTAGTGAGCGGATTAGTAAGGAGCTGGACATTAATATCTTCAAAAGCGTGTCTACATTATGTGGTCTGGGAAACACGAATACAAAGCCGGTAGGATTCTTCACAACGCACGTGGAAGTCGATGAGGTAAACGCTGAACATAAATTTTTGGTAGTCTCAAACAATACCATAGACTGCGATGCGCTCATAGGGTACGATTTTATTCCAAAATTTCGTTTATCTGCTGATGAGAAAGGGTATATGTTTACAACGCTCGAAGAAACAAATTTTACGCCTGCAGACGATTTTCCATTGGAAGTGTACACTGTGTTTGAGGACACGAATGTTATCTCGACTCCGTCGCAGTATCAGAAGAGCGTCGTGCAACTAATTGAAGACAGCTATCATTTGACGACAAGACGTAAGGAATGTCCAATTAAGCTGAAAATTATACCGGATGAGGTAGTGAAACCATTTCATCAATCACCAAGTCGCTTATCTGCAGATGAAGCCGAAGCTGTTAAAAATCAAGTAAATGAATGGGGTATCGTACGGGAGTCAACATCGCACGTCGCAAACAGAGTGGTCGTTGTTAAAAAGAAGGATCAAACCCTAAGAGTATGCATCGACTACAGGAAGCTGAATAGTATGGTGTTGGCGGACCGTTTTCCTGTGCCGATGATCGAGGACGTCTTGGAAAAATTGCATTCAGCACAGTATTTTACTATTTTAGACCTCGAAAACGGATTTTTTCACGTGCCTGTGGAAGAAGGCAGCAGGGCATATACAGCTTTCATAACCAGAAAGGGACTTTTTGAATTTAATAAAGCGCCATTCGGGTTCCGAAATTCACCAGCCGCCTTTATTCGTTTAGTGAACCATATCTTTCAGAAGTTGATTGATTGATTGATTTTTTATTTCCAAATTTTGAACATGTGTTTAGCTTATAATCTAGTTTAAATTCAACAGTGATCAGACTACTTTATGGTCTTTACAACTTTAATATTAATATTACGGGTGTAGCTTTAGTTCTTTTATTCTCATTATATAATCTTACGACTCAAGGAAAACGGAGAAGAAGTTGATTAACGACGATGTGTTGCAACTATATATGGACGATATTGTCGTGTATGCCGATAACATACACGACAATATCGTCCATATATAGTTGCAACACATCGTCGTTAATCACGGCATACACGACAATATCGTCCATATATAGTTGCAACAAATCGTCGTTAATCAACTTCTTCTCCGTTTTCCTTGAGTCGTAAGATTATATAATGAGAATAAAAGAACTAAAGCTACACCCGTAATATTAATATTAAAGTTGTAAAGACCATAAAGTAGTCTGATCACTGTTGAATTTAAACTAGATTATGCGGAAAACAGCGATTGTACTCGAAACCGCAGCCTCTTAAGATCTCAGAATTAAATGGAAGAAATGCGGATTCCTACAGACACGTATAAGTTTTCTTGGACATTTTATAGAAGACGGTAAAATTTGCCCAGGAAAAGAAAAAACAACAGCTGTTAGTCGGTTCAGTACACCAAAAAAACATTAAGGCCGTTCAAGCGTTTCTGGGACTCACGAAGTTTTTCAGAAAATTTATCCCAGCATATGCACAAATAACACGTCCGCTTGTGAATTTGTTAAAAAAAGATGTCGAATTCAATATTGGTCCGGCAGAGTTGAATTCAATACAGCAGCTGAAGAATTTAATGACAAATGAACCAGTGTTGCGGATTTACGATAGAAATGCGCCTGCCGAGTTGCATACTGATGCATCTAAAGAAGGATACGGAGCGGTGTTGCTGCAAATGTTCGAAGGAGGACTTCATCCTGTCTACTTTTGGAGTAAAAAGGCGTCAGAAGCTGAATCGAAGCAGCATACCTACATTTTAGAAGTTAAGGCAGCGTATTTGGCACTAAAAAAATTAAGACACTATCTTCTGGGAGTGCAGTTCAAATTGGTCACGGACTGTATTGCCTTCAAGCAGACTACGACAAAGCAGGATGTTCCGAGAGAAGTCGCACAATGGTTCCTTTATCTTCAGGATTTCCAGTTCGAAATAGAGCATCGTTTAGCCGTAAAGATGAAGCACGTCGACTACCTAAGCCGTTATCCGCAGTCATGCTTGTTAGTTTCGGCAGAAGTGTCGCCACGTATAAGAAAAGCTCAGCAGGGCGATGATCACATTAAAGCTGTCATCGAGATACTCAAAGAACGACCTTATGAATTTCAAATTAAAAGGAGGTCTGCTGTACAAAACTGTGGACGGAAATGACTTGTTGGTAGTTCCGAAGTTGATGGAGAAAGAAATAATTCAGGAATATCACGAAGTGGGTCATTTCTCAACAACGAAAACGATGCATGCCCTCCAGCAGCAGTATTGGATTTCACATCTACAAGCGAAAGTGACTAGATTAATCGCAAATTGTGTCAAATGCATCGTATACAGTAAAAAGTTAGGAAAGCAAGAAGGATTCTTATACTGCATTGAAAAAGGAGATACGCCACTTCACACACTGCACATCGACCACTTGGGTCCAATAGATGCAACTTCTAAGCAGTACAAGTTCATTTTGGCAATGGTCGACGAATTTTTAAAATTTATCTGGCTGTTTCCAACGAAGTCAACAGGATAAGAAGAAGTAATCAAAAAGCTGAGCGAATGGACAAACATATTTGGTTTTCCTAGGCGGATAATAACGGACAGAGGCGCGGCATTTACATCAAATGCTTTCGGAGTTTTTCTGGAAACGAACAAGGTTGAACACGTATGGTCTACAACAGGTGTAGCCAGAGGTAACGGACAATTTGAACGCGTTAACCGGTCGATTTTGTCTATCATCGGAAAGCTGTCAGCTGACGAACCAATAAAGTTGTTTAAATACGTTTCGCAGGTGCAACGGGCGATTAATGCGCACGTTCATGCGTCAACTAAGTCGTCACCGTTCAAAATCATGTTTGGAGCAAAAATATTCAATAAAGCCGAGAACCGCCTTCTTGAGTTACTAGATCAAAAATTGGTGGCGCAGTTCAACGAAGATCGTCAAAAGTTACGTCAGCAGACTAAATGCAACATCGAAAAAGCGCAACAAGTTTATAAACGCAATTACGATCAAAAATGTCGCAGCAAATTCGGATACGAAATTGGCGATCTGGTAGCAATCAAAAGAACGCAGTTTGTGGCGGGCCGTAAGCTGGCAAGCGAGTACCTGGGTCCATATGAGGTCGTCAAAGTGAATCGCAATGGTCGCTATGGCTTTAAAAAAGCGGAAACGAACGTCGAGGGACCAAACATCACGGTAACCAGCTGTGACAACATGAAGCTATGGAAGTTTATTGCAGAAAGCGAAGATCTTTTATCATCCGGGACGGATGACGATGATCAGGTGGCATGGATCAGCGAGACACACCCACACACACACATGTAAGCAGTTCAGTCGTCGTAGTGAAGTCGTCGTCGAGGCTGAGCAGAGGAACTAGTCAGTCGAACGAGCGTCGTGGTTGCATGCTGCTGTGGCTGCTGTGGGTCAAGTACAACTATCGCTGTAGTTATAGTATCTCTTGTATCAGTTTTCTTGTTTATTATCAAATATATTCTACACTTTACATACATATACCTAGCGAACCGACATATTTCCCAGCAAAAGGAAATGCGTCAACCCCAGATATCATACTTAGCAACGATCGAGTCCCTATCTCGCAGCTCATCACCACTAACGAACTATCTTCACCGCACATGCCAGTAGAATTTTCCATTTTGAAAAGCATCCCAATCGAAAGTACAGCGAAACTCATCACTTGTTTCGCCAAAACTAACTGGTTAAAATTCAGACAGCTTTTATCGCAGAAAGTTGACACTACCGGCCAAATGAAATCGATGATCTTATTAATAATTTCATTAACTCTATCTGGGAAACATCTGATAAATGCACTCCTAAATATAGTATTGACACAAACCCTCCAAATCAATACATAGATGATTCGAACAAGGACACAGCCCGCCGTCGATGGCAAAGAACCCACGACCGTTCTAGCAAATTGCTAGCCAAATCTCTTACGAAAACCATTGAGCAAAAATTTTTTGAGAATCGTAACGCGACATGGAATCTGATGCTATCGAAATTAAGAAAAGGATCGAATAATATGTGGAAAATTTAAAATAAACTGAAAAGTATAAATAATTTCGTTCCTCCGGTGCTTGGCTCAAATCTTACGCTAATCTACAACGATGAAGATAAAGCAAAGGCTCTAGCGGATAATTTGTTTATCCTCCCATCTATAAGGCGCCAATCTAAGCGACAATAACACTATAAGTACGGTTGAACATACAGTATCTAATATAATTAACATAATTTCTGACCTAGAACCGAAGCATGTATGTAAGCCAAGCGAAATTAAAAGACTATTGCGTTCTATTAAAACTAAGAAAGCGCCTGGTAATGACCAAATGCCCAATATACTTTTAAAGAATATCCCGAAAAAAGCAGTTGTCATGCTAAACTTTATTCTCAATGCATGTCTAAAACTAGGATATTTTCCAACCGCATAGAAAAGCGCGCTTGTTATACCCATCCCGAAACCAGGAAAGAATCCTAAATTTCCTTCTAACTATCGCCCAATCAGCTTACTTCCAACCTTAAGTAAAATACTAGAAAAAATTATCCTTGAAAGAATGAGAATTGTGATGAGAAATAAATCAGTTATCCCGGATTTTCAGTTTGGGTTTATGCCACATATGTCCACGAACCATCAACTTCTCAGAGTTACCAATTTCATTAAAAAGTCACTATATTGCAAAGAATCCACCGGTCTGGTCGCGTTAGACATAGAAAAGACTTTCGATTCGGTTTGGCATAAAGGATTGCTCTTTAAATTGATGAGATTCTCTTTTCTAAATTTTATTGTCAAAATAATAGCTTCATTTCTCGAACATAGAAATTTCAGAGTTAAATTAAAATCAAGCTTTTCAGATTTCCTTTCAATTCCAGCCGGCGTCCCACAAGGTTGTTGTTTAAGTCCCATACTGTATCACATCTATACCGCTGATATTCCAAAACATCCTGATTGTGAACTCGTTGTGTACGCTGACGATACCGCCTTATACTCAAGCTCAAATGACGCCGCGTTGATAATTCAAAATTAAAAATTAAAATAAATCCGGCTAAAACTCAAATTATATTTTTTAACAAGAAACGAGCCAAACGAAATCTACCGAATCCCTCAATGAATATTTTCGGAGAACCGATTCAGTGGTAAAAAAATATAAAATATCTCGGTCTTATTCTTGATACAAAATTAACTTTCCGTTACTCGCAAGATTTTAAAGAGCATCCATGCTCTGTACCCATTCATAAATCGGAAATCAAAGCTCTCCGAAGAAAACAAAGTTTTGATCTTCAAAACAGCCATACAGCCTATCATTCTATATGGAGCCCCAATTTGGAACTCGTGTGCTGAAACTCACAAGAAAAAGCTGCAAGTATTACAAAATAAATGTTTAAAAATAATTTTAAACAAACCGTTTTATTTTCCAATACGACTTCTCCACGATTTAGCTAAAGTTCATTCGATTTCACACCTATCGGAAAAAACTATGAAAAATTTTCGCGAAAGATGCCTAAATTCACACAACCTTCTAGTTACAAAACTGTTCAGTACCATTGAAAATATAGAGTGGCTTCCATGCTGCCCAAGTTAGTTGTATTGTAAGATAGTTTTAAATTAGTTTGTAAGTTAGTTTTTAAGCTCTTATCAATCAATAGGTTTTTTAAAAGAATTTTCCTAAATTAAGTATGAATTGAATTAAGAATTTAATTAAGAACATAATTTGAAAAAAAAAAATAGAAACACTACACTATAGTTGTAAAGACAATAATTTTCTCCCGTCTGATCTCTGAAAAAAAATTATTTAACTGTAAATATGTTTATAGAATTACTGTAATAATTGAATAAATAGTATGTATGTATGTATGTAAACTATTAATAGCAAGCAATTCAAACTTAACAAATATCTGTAGTTATTCTAGGAAAGTAGATTGAAACAAAATTTTTGGGTGGGGGTAGTGGCGTACGGGAGGGGGGTTGAAATACTTAACATTACGATATCTCCCAAGCCAGTGGCACCAGAAAAACAAAACTCGGTTTGGATATAAAGCTTGATAAATAAAGATTGCTCAAAGTAAAATCTTTGAAGGGGGCGGGGAAGTACGTAAGTGGAGGGGATAAGAATTTTTCAATAATAACACGTTTCATATCTCATTAACAGTGTAAGATGGATGCTTCAAGTTTTTACCAGAAGTAGGCCTAATAGAACCCTAGTAGGGAAAAAAAGTTTGGGGGTGTGGGTGTAGAGGGTGAGGGTGGGGAAGAGTGAGAAAGAAAAAGTTCCGATGCTTATATCTTAAGAACCTATAATGATAGGAAGCTGAAACTTGGTATTTAGATAGAGCTATAGTAGTGGCACGGTGGAAAAATAAATTTTTTTTAGGGGTAGTATGGTACGGTGGTGGGGGGTGTTTTCCTTAACTTTAGAACGGCTTATGCTAGGAAGTTGAAACTCGGTACGTATATGTACGTATATTTCATATTGAAATTCGACCCCTAAGAGGGTGTAAACTGGTTGTATACTTTTTCATGAATTCCACCATGTTTCTCAGGTCTGATCACATATCGAATATCTTTTCACTTCCCCAGGCTTGTTTAATAATCACCTATTTTTAAGTTTTGTTTTTTTCAACCTCTAGACCGCATCCCGGAATATGACCCAATTATTTAATTCATATGTTACACCCTTTTCTAACCGCTTCCCGAACTTTTTGTTAGGTTTTCAGTCACATAGTAACATACACCGCATCCCCGAATTGAACGCGTTCTGAACTTCTGTCGGAAAAATAATAAAGTTGCGCCCAGACTGTTAGCAGATTTTTTTTTAGTTGTAGCATCTCGGGGGGAGGGGGGGGATTTGAACCGCCAATTAAAAAATCACATCTAAATCTAGGTATACATTTTTTGCATGCTAATTAACATACTTGAAATGAGTTAAGTTGTGGTTTTCATATACATTTCGACTCAACTCAATTCTATGAAAACTAACTCTCCAAACAGAATTTATCGCTTATTGGAATAAGCAGGCGCGAACGCAGGGGGGGGGGGGTGAACCGCCAAACCCACCCTTTGCTAAGTGAATTTTACTTAATTTGTTTATTGATGTTACATGTTATCAATTACATTATGTTATAATTTTTTATTGGAATTGTTTTCATTTCTTGTTTCGATGAGAGCTTTTAACAAATCTGAGATCTGTGATTATGCTCGAATTTTATGTCCGAGAAGCTGCATAAATGAAAATATTTACTATACTGAATATTCAAATGTTTACTTCTTTATCCGCTTATTTAAAATCAGAGCCAATGTAAAAACATAATGCACACCCAGAGAAAAATCGCATTGTAAACTCTAATAAAAGTAATGTTGAAATAAAAATTTTCGCAGGTTGTAGATTCATATATCTGTCTTTTAAAATGGTAAATTAAATTTATAAAACTACAAATAACATGTATATTCAACAAGCTATTAGTAAATTGGTAAGAGATAGCCATGCCTTTTCTGCTACATATACATATTAACTACTATGCTTGTTAATTCGACATGTTGTATCCAATGTTCTATTGACATGTTTCATCCAGTTCATGTTCTTTGCTTTCATGTTCTTTGCCACTTACCGCGGTAACAGTTGAAGACCGATTCATTTTGTGCTTGTGTCTCGTGTGCATAGTTATTTTATAAATTTGTAGCTAAAAAAGTGTGAAAATGTGTGAAAACTATAAAGTTTCTAGTGAAACCACTGAAAGCGTTGTTATAATGTCCGAAAATTTTGATTTGGAACTTTATGATGTTCTTATGAAGTGGAATCTAGAAAATCTTTACTCGACACTACGAGGTAAGGAAACATTCGATGATTAATTTTCCGAGAATTAGCAGTTTTTCCTGTAAGCCGACGACTTTCAATTAATCACGACAAGTTTTTAGCGCTCATAACTTTAAAAGCCAAAGTTTCTAAATGAAATAGTGTGTTATTTTAGCGCCGCCTTAATTTAACTTTAAATCGTTCATTTTGCAGAAAGTGACATAACCTACGAAAGCCTTAAATTTTTATCCAAAGAGGACATTAGAGACGCAATACCAAGTGTTGGCTTAAGAGCAATATTTAGGTCTATATTATTTTCATGGAGGAAGGAAACGGTTTGTTAATTACAGGAAAAATATAAGGCAATGGCTATAAGTATTATTGTGTTTCGTTTGCTTTTCCAGTTTGGCATAGACGACGATACCTTATCTGACGCACGAGTTCTATCATGGCTTAACAGTATTTCGTCAACATCTTTTGGGTCTCCGCCTTTAACTGAAGAATGTCAATCCAGCAATTTCGTAAGTATTTATTTGGAAATATTAATGCAATAGGTATTTAATATGCGATATGTCTTAGAATCTATCTAAGCTTCTGACTTCTTCTGTCCGTGGACAGAATGTAAAAGCTTACTACAGCAAAAACGAACATTTATTGGAGTTTCATAGGCAGCAATTAGTTTCAATTATTTTGGAAGATTTCAATTTTGGTGGCAAAACTTTAAGTACGGCTGAATTTTCTACAATTGTTGATGAAATTTTATCTGTTTTCCCAACTGAATGCAAGGTAACTAAAAATAACACATCTGGCAGAAATAAATTATATAAATACAATTTTTATTTTTTCAGGAATATTACTTCGTCCCTCGTCAAGGTAAAAAGAATCCGAGAGGAAAACTTTATGATAAATATATAAATGAAAAAGCTAAAATTAAAAGGCTTAACGGAAGTGAAACAAAAACAAAGTCAGACACTAGCGTTCAGCTGGAATTCGACGAAAGTTTATCGCAATCATTGAAATTAACTTTAAGTCGAAAATGTAATGATTGGGAGGAATCAAAGATAAATTGGGAAAAAACATTTCTACTTCGACAAAAGGAACTTAAGCAAAAGTGCCTATCAAATACACAATTTCTAGCAGCATGGCCCATGTACAAGAATTCTAAAGGACATGAGTTGGTAGGAAAAGTAATACAAATTTCAGAAATATGTGCTTATGTTTTATGTTAATTTCAGATACAAATCGATTTTCGATTGATTTATCCAGGGAAGGAGCATTCACTGTTTGCTAAATGGAGTGAATTTAAAAAAAAAAATTTTAATTACTTCTCAAGCCATATTAACGATAAGGCATCTAAGGAATTGCTTTTGGCCAGCAAACAAATAAAGTCAAAAGGTAAATTAGCTTTCAACATTGAAAATGATAGTACTAAGTACTTTTTATTTAGATTCAGTAGATTACATTTACGCAATACTTTTAAATGCTGTATTACTGCCTGCTGCAAGATTTCCTGATAAGATGCTCAGGGAAGTTTTGTCCTCCACTTGACATCTATAAACAATTATGAACACAGGATTGGTGAGCTTGTGTCAAAATTTTATAGTGCTGGTTGCACTATTCAACCTTTAATTATAGTTATCGGCCCAGATTGCTTTCAAATTGAAGATTTTTATGTTTATTTGGACCAAACTCTTTACAAATTAAATTCATTTCTTGAATGTTTAGATATTTGCCTAAAAACGTTTCATACACTTGGCTTAGCATACCCGAAAGCCTGTCAAGGTCCCTGGACCTTTCTCCAAAAATATTTTTACGAAATCCATACGGATTTCGACAACAATACTCCATCTATAGCTACCTTAATAAATTTTTTAAATGTAGTTAACATATAAATAAAACAATAATATTGTAATGCTACTAAGTTAAGTAACAGAAAAAAAATTAAGTTCGTAAACATGTATGTTTGCTTCATGTGCATCGAAAATTTTACATCGCCTATGAAACTTATTGATAAAATGAAAGATATATTCCTATTCAACGACCAACTTTTCGCATTGGTTTATGAATTTCAACTTGAAAAATTCGACGCACATTTTCAATCTTATGAAGTTTGCAGTATTTCAAATAATGTTTACGCTAAATTACTAACTGATTTTACGAGTCCTCCCATTCATGTCTACATACTTAACAATGGCAAATCCTTTGTAAGAAATAAATTATTGTAAGGAACTTTTATGTATTATTCTCGTACGTACGATGTACGATCAATCATGTGAATATGTACTTTTTTTAATTTTTATTTGAAATTGTTTTTTTTTTTATTTAAAAATAAATGAAGTAACGTTTTCAAAATGATTATTTTATTTTACAAATCAAAGTATTTTATTTATTAAGGTAACGAAGTGATCGTAGTGACTTTACAAGTTGCAATGCCATTTGGAACACATTGCTTTGAAAATTTAACAAAAATAAGCATTTCAAGGCATGTATTCTGGTGTAGTCAATTAGCAATGGTTTTTTTTAAATTTTACATGATGCAGTGTTACTTCGCAGGTCTTGGTTTTAAATCTTACATACCGCAATTTTAAATTCATTAATACACCATCATCACTTTTCTATCTAATCGCTATGACCGTACACATCCCATTTAACTCCAAAATGAAACAAGTGTTAAAACTACATGGAAAGTATTTAAATTTACTAGTACACCTTAGTAGTTCCATAAAGAAGAATGTTGATAGCACAGTTCAAATTTTTTTACTATTTCCGTAGTTATTTCATAAAGAAGCCTCTTTGGCGCCATTTCATATTGAAAAATAGTTAAATCATACACGTTCTTATGGATTTTATAGTGCTTTTTCTCTGGGTGCAGTCACGATCGGCTGCAAGCCAATCGTATGATACTCTAGATAAAATACTGAACTCCGATTTATATTTTAGTTGGAAATATATCAAAAGAATGAGGAGTGCACAAGCAATTATTACATGACCTTTTACTTACAGGTAGAAACTATTGTATAGTGGCTACTCGATTTTTTGATTTATAGTAAGTTCCATAAAATAAGTTAGGACATTTTACAGAATTTTTGTATGGCAACTACATGAAGGACTTATGGGATATTTTTCATATTAATAGTTTCAGCTGCGACTATTATAAAATTAATGTGTATAAAATTTCAAAGTCGTAACTTAAAGCGTTCTAAAGTTATCGTTCAATATTGGTGAACATGTTTATTAATGACTTTTGTATGACAGCTACCCGAAGGAATCAACGGATGGCTCTAATTAATAAACTCCGTCTTGGTTTTGGCATAAAACAAACTCCTGCAAAATTTTAAATTCCTGCTTTAACTCGTTCTGGAGTTATAGTGGATTCAGTAACAAGCATACATTTTAGAAGGACTTTTCTAGGCTGATACACGAAGGACTCATTCGAATTGCATCATATTCAGAACTTTTGATTCAAACATTGTAAAACTTAAGTATGCAAAATTTCAAGTTCCTAACTTGAAGCATTCGAGCAATAATTGTGAAAACGTGTTTTAAGGACTCTTGTATGGGAGGTACCCACCCGAAGGAGTGGAAGGATATCGCCCATTAACGAACTTAGCCTTACTTTTTCCATTTTACAAGTTGTGACAAAATTTCAACTTCCTAGGTCAAAGCGTTCTTGAGTTATCGTGCAAACGGACGGACGGACGGACAGCAAACGGATTTGGGGGTTTTGGCCAAAAATAAACACAAAATAATATATATTTTTTTTCGTCCTTGGCTCGGTTCTATGCGTTACAAACTTTTCGGGCTGGATTAAACTTATAATACTCTATATGTTCATCTAGAGTATAAACATATCGATGCCTTAGCTCACAGATGTGGTAAGTGTAAAAAACGAAATTTTACAGGATTCACAATTGAAACTTTGAAGTCACATTTTATTTTATTTGGTAAATTTTTAGAACCTATGAAAAACCTTTTTCCTACTTTTGAAACACTTTATAAACTAAACTTTGATATGTTTCCGTTTGTGTTCAACAAAAATATTTGGCATTTATAACCTAGTATAACTACAAAAAAAAAAACGATTTCATAGTTCTAGTTTTGCTCACCCAGGGCGCCTATCCCAGAACTCGAAACGTTATTTCGTACAATTCGAAAGTGATGTACGAACAATTTCAATCGAGGCATCACAGAATACGAACGAAACGTATGGAAAGCATTACCTCATTAAATCGAACAAAAATTCGAATCGTAATAGATTTTCATTTCAATTTGTACAATTAATTGTTAAATTCAACGTCAGAATCAGATTTTGAAGTCGCGCCAAAACATAAATTAGGATTAACAGTTGTTGATTTTAATTTTTTAGAAATTAGTTTATTCAAATCACCGATCATTCACTTTCAGTTTCGGTTTTAGTTTCAGTTTTCTAAAAATTGCATGCTCATTTAAGTACAATTTTAAGTACAATTTAGATGAATTTCAGCCCAATTCAAATCAACCACTTCTTCTATTTCACCTCTGTTGATTCTTGCTGTTTCGCTTAGATTCAGATATCAGAGAGGAACAGAGCAGAATCTCAATCTTAACATGTCTCAATTCACTGTCTCTACACCTGGCTGTTAAGACATAACGGAGAACATAATGGAGAAGAAATTATCTGCCATGAATAATCATCTACAAGAACGTTCATTAGCAGCAAGATTAAGAAACGATATTTTAAACTTTTTGTTAAATTAAAAAAACATGGCTTTGTAAACTTCTTCTTAATAAATAAAAAATACTTCTTTGCATTCAACAAAAATCAACATAAAAACTGCATCTTTGTTCGTTCGCTTCTCGTAGGCGGGCAGTCTCATCGCAACGGTGTGGCGAGCATTTTTTTTCTATGTGCTTCGTTCTGTTGCCGCCTTCAGTGGACGCACTTCCATAAGAATGTATGGCAGGCGGATTTTTGCAATTCGTCCGCCCTAGTGGACGCGTACCTTAAGTCAAGCTCAATTTTCTAAAGCTTTAATTTTTCCATGATTTTTGGAGTTCTACCAACACTTTGTACTGTGGTTTGTATTTGTTAGCTTCGCTTCGCCCTAAAAGTATAACTATCCACGAATTCAATAAGTAGATTTCTTGTTTTCTACGAAATTTTCTCTTTTTTAACAAATAGAGACTAATTACATCGCAAGAACTTACAAAATTTACACCTACTATTTGAATTCGAAAACTAAAATGCTAACGGGAAAATATACGAAAAAACGTATCGAAATGTCACATGTTTTGAGTTCTGTGATGCATACTAGACGAAAAACGTTGCTCGAATTTTCGTTTGTGAAATTCTAACGAGAGAATATACGAAATAACGTATCGCAATGTCACATGTTTCGAGTTCTGTGATGCCTACTATACGAAAATTGGTAGTCGAAATTTCGTTTCGTGTTCTGTTATAGGGGCCCAGTACATTTTATTCGAACCGCCATGACGGTTAAGTTTAACGTTTCTCGTCACACATGAACGCGAAAAAGGGAGTTTAAATCCCTTCAGCCGCTGCACGAAACGTAGTTGGAGCGTAGTGCGCGTCAGCCAAACATGAACGCGAAAAGGGAGTTTTGATTCCTGAGCCCCGCAGGGCTGCCCGAAAGGTAGTTGGAGCGTAGCGCGCGTCAGCCAAACCTGGCGACTCGAATTGTACTGGCTGAATGAAATCAAACATTTTAAATCGAATTTTATTCTTTGTTTTACTTCCCAAATGCCAAAAAATGTTATTGTCCACATCGTAAAACATACCAAAGTTTCGTTTAGAAAGTATGTGTAAAATATGAAAAATCTCTAAGATTACTTTTTCGCTTGTGCGCGATACGAAATATTTTCCTATCTGTGAGCTAAGGCATCGATATTTCATTTAATAAATCCAAAAACGGTAAGCTTTTAACTGAAAATTCATGAAGCTACACCCAGACTGTTTAAATTTTTATATTGTTTGTGTTTAACAAACTAAGAGACAGATCACAAAAATCTGCCAAACTGTCTGGGCGCAACTTTATTATTTTTCCGGCAGAAGTCCGGGATGCGTTCAATTCTGAGATGCGGTGTAGGTTACTATGTGACTGATACCTATCAAAAAGTTCGGGAAGCGTTTAGAATAGGTATAACTACAGATATTTGTAAGGTTTTATTTCATCATCAATGGCGCGACAGCCCAAATCGGGCCAGGGCCTGTAGGATACATTGTCTGAAGTCATCTCGGTTCAGCGCCAGCGTCCTCCAGTTTGTGCATCTAAGAAGCGATTTGCAATCTGCGTCAACTGAGTCCTCGTATCTTTTCCGCGGTTTTCCCACCGGTCGCTTGCCCTGAGCTCTACTTTTTATTGGGCGCTTGGGAATTCTTCCGACATCTATTCGCTCCACATGACCTGCCCATTGTAGCTTACGGAATTTTAAAAGAGTCGATGCGGCTGGGTCATCATAGATGTTATACAACTCGTTGTTGTACCGAATACGCCATTCAGTGCCTTCTCTTACTGGTCCCAAAATTCTTCGAAGAATTCGTCGTTCAAAAGCGTCTATTGATTTTTTAAGACGCCTGGGTGAGAGTCCACTTGCATATAGTAGCACAGGTCTTATTATGGTTTTGTATATGCGAAGTTTGCTCAGCCTGAGCACTTTTTTCGATTTTAAGATCGGGAGAACCGTGAAATATGCCTTATTTGCTAGTGTGATCCGTTGATTTACTTCGTCCCGTTCGTTGCCGTCTCTTACAAGGTGTGATCCCAAATAGAGAAATGGTCCACATTCTCCAGGCTGTAGTCCCCCACGGTCATATTTTGTCTAGTTGGCGCGTTTCTTATTGTTTGGGTCATGAACTTGGTCTTACTCTCATTGACCTTAAGCCCGACATCCTTTGCTGCTGAGTCTAGATAGTGGAAAACTTCCTTCGCGTCTGGAACAGATCTGGCCATGATGTTTACGTCATCCACGTACACCACTAGTTGAGTGGACTTGATTAGTAGGGAACTTCAGAGTTTTGATGGGATTCCAAAGTCGAGCATTATTTTATATAGTAGGTACATTACGATCTATACCATCGTATGTTTGAAGTCCACGAAGATCTGGTGCACGTCAGTGTTATACTCCCAGCATTTTTCTAGCACTTGTTTGACTGAGAATATCTGGTCAATAGTAGATCGTCCGGTTCTGAAACTACCTTGGTATTCGCCGATAATACTTTCTGTATAAGGTTTTAATCGATTATGAATTACTTTCGTCTAGGCTTGCGCATTGTAGTTCACCTTAGTGACCGCGAACGAACTAGTTCCTTAGTCTTCGCGAACTAGTTCGTTGTTGTAGTTCATCGTTCACCAAAGGAACTAGTTCGTTTGAAGTTGGAATTAAATGTGAGGACCTAAAAAAAAAAAAAAAGGAAGGAACTAGTTCCTTTCAAGTTGGGATTGAATGTGAGGACCTAAAAAAAAAAAAAAAAGGGTCCCCAGCCCCGAAGGAACTACTTCCTTTCCAGTTCGGATTGAATGTAAGCTCCGTCCCCAGCCCTACTAGTTCCTTTCAAGTTCAAATCACCTACAAAAACCAAGTACTTTCAAACAAACGAACTAGGACCGGAAGTCACTGCGAACTAGTTCGTTCATTTCACTTCTGGGAGCGATCTTTCGAACTAGTTCGTTCACGAACCACACAAGCCTACTTTCGGCAGTATTTTGTAGGACGTACACAACAATGATATGCCTCTGTAATTTTCACATCGCAGTTTTTCTCCTTTCATGTAGATTGGGCATATAATGCTCTGGCGCCAGTTGTCGGGTATGTTTTTTTCAATCCAAGTTTTTGTCACGATTTTGTGTAGGAGATTGGCGAGGTATGGACCGCCTCCCTTTAGGAGCTTTACTGGTATTGCATCAACTCCGGGTGATTTATGTATTTTTTGGTCGCACAGAGCTGCTTCCACTTCTCCGACAGTGGGTACCGTAGTTGATGTCTGCTCATCTGATGGTGCACTTGATGTTATAACTGCAGATTTTGTTTGATAATCACCTAAGCTCATCGCATCCTGCCTTTTTGGCTCTCGTCGGCCTTTCAATGTACGCCTTGGAAGCTTCATTCTTTTTCGTTATTGCGTCACTACACTCCTTATCAAACCAGTCATTATGTTTCTGCTGGGATTTAAAACCAATGATCTCTTCTGCTGTCGTTCTGATTCCATCTCTCAACTGTATCCACTCTTGATCGATGGTTGTCACTTCGTCAGTTCGTGATGCTTCAAAGTGGTTTTGTAGCGCTGACTAATAGGCTACCGCGACAGTCTCGTCTTTTAGTTTATCGATTACCCGCAAAATGCCACTCGACATCAATATTTCACTTTTACGAGGTAGTGGTCGGAGTCGCAGTTTGCTCCGCGAATAGATCTTACGTCTAGAATGCTGGTCGCAGCGCTTCTCTCGATCAGAACGTGGTCGATTTGATTGAAAGTGCGACCATCCGGAGATGACCACGTTCTTTTATGAATGTTGCGATAGGGGAAGCATGTTGAGCTTACAGCTAAGTTTTTGCTGGTAGCGAAGTCGATTAGACGTTGTCCATTGTCATTGATGGTGTTATAGAGACTGTGCCCTCCTGTGGTTCCTTTATGTGTCTCCTCTTGTCCAACTTTAGCATTGAAGTCTCCTAAAAGTATCTTTATGAGTCAAATGTTTGTTCTAGGGTGTTGTAGAAAATGCCCTTTACTACGTCATCCTTTTTCTTTGTTGGAGCGTGACAGTTTACCAGCCATACATTGAAAAAAGTTTTATTTACTTGCCATTAACAGTTTAAAAGATATGGATTTTCGAATGTGTCGATCTCGGCTTTTTTGCGTTTAGGACGCATTATTTCCCCCGCCACTCCCACACCCCTTCGCCATTATCAGAAATTTCTTTGCAAATGGGTCCACTATCGAGGCTCTATAGAAATTCCAAGTTTCACCCTCCTAACATAAGCGGTTGCTGAGATCTAGAAACCAAAATTTTCCGTCTAAAACGCTTCCCCTACCTTTCCCTCACACCTCAAAGCAAGGTCACTTCTAGGGGACTACCCTATCTATTCAGAAAAAAAACTAATTCAATAGCTCATAGGGTTTGGTAACTATAAGTCCTCAAACGATTTTGCGTACGGCGCACAGTGGGGCGTTTGCCCGATCTAGCTGGCCAAGATTCGGTTATTCAAACATGCAAATGTTAACCAGCATTTTATGTCCTAATTGTCGTAACCAATTAGGGAGTTTCAAGAAGGGGGTTTTTTTTACCTGAATTTACTACAAAAGCCGTGGGCTCAGTTCAAAACAGCTATTTGTAAAAGATCATTTGTAACGAAAAAATCTTTCATAAAAAAAAAAATTAAGAAATTTTGAAAAATGGATATTGAAGTAGCAGGTATGTATTTGATTTATACCATTTATAGTTTTTCAAGGATGTATAGTTTTTGAACTAGATAGTTTTAAATTTTGGTATAATTTGAGATCTATTTTTCGGAAGAGTTTCATTTTCAAAATTGGAAAAGTTGTATAAGTCCGCACGACTCCGTCAAAATTTTTGTGACAATATTAAGGTCAATTATTTATTCTTAAGTAGTCGCAACAATTTTCGAGAAAATATGTTCCAATATTAATATTACTGAATAATAACTAAATAATACCTTATTTTAAAATGAATGAATAATATAAATAATTTTGGCCAGCTAGATCGTGCAAACGCCCCACTGTGCGGCGCACAGACGGACTGACATTTTTTTGTTGCTTTTTTTGTGTTTATCAGTCATAAAACATGTAAAAAAAAATTTTCAGAGTAGCACATTTTTATACTCTAGATCAGGGGTGTCCAATCTTTTCGCTGTGAGGGCCAGTTTGGGATTTAAATCCACTTGCGGGGGCCAAGTAAATACCTATGTTAATTAAAAATCTTATTGAGTAAAGCAGCATTGCATTTTATTTTTTTTACAGTAAAGTACAGATACAACAATAAACATTAATGGGAATGATGGAACTGTGTTTTTTCCTGGAGAGTTTCATCAAAGTTGGGATTAATATCTGAAACACCAATTATTAGCAATGATTGCAAATGATCATCCGATAAATTTGCCCTGTGTTTAGATTTCAGATACTTCATCCTGGAAAAAGTTTGTTCACATACATAGGTAGTGCCAAACATAGAAATAAATTTACAAGCAAATTGCTTTAAATTTGGAAACTCCAAAAATTTGTAAAAATCAATCAAGTTTCCTTCCTTGTATTTATCCTTGATTTGATCGTTAGCTTGAAGATCAATTATTTCCATTTGAAACTGGCTTGGAACGTCGGCAACATTGCAGTCAAATGGATTCTGAAACAGCCGAATTTCCTTTGAATTTATGTCAAGATCAGAAAATCGCTTTTGAAATTGTTGTTTCCGCGATGACTTTTACTGCATATCTGGTGGGAAAGTGTTCCTCAGTTTTTGTATTGAATTCTTCACAGCACGTGAAATGAGTAAAATTACTTTCATTTATCTGACTTTCGAGCAATATCAGCTTTGCTCTGAATGCTTTGATTTGCGCGAATAAATCACAAATTAAGTTGTTCTTACCTTGGAGCTTTAAATTCAAGTTATTCACGTGTGTCACGATATCTGCAAAAAAAGCTAACTTCCAGAGCCACTCAGCATCCGATAAAAGCAGTTCAGGGTGATTTTTCTCCACAAAAAAAAAATCAATTTCATTTCTGAGCTTGAAGAACTGCAATAACACTTTTCCACAGCTAAGCCATCGAACTGCAGTATATTATGACAAGTCAACAGACTCGGATTCAATTTGTTCGGGAAAAGATCGGAATTGGCGATGGTTGAGTGCATGTGATCGAATAACAGAAACAACTGGTTTCAAAACGCAGCTCATGTCGATATGTTTTACACATAGAGCTTGTTGGTGGATGATACAGTGCAGAAAAATTGTTGCTGATGCTCCTGCATATTCACAAGCTTTTCTTATTTGCCCAACCACCCCGATATTTGCACCAGACATGTTTCTTCCTCCGTCAATTGTCACACTTTGGAGTCCATTCCAGTCCAAGTTAAATTTTTCCAACGTGTTTTGTACTTCCTTGAAAATATCTGCTCCAGTTGTAGTGCCGTGCATGCTGTTAACAGGTACTAATTCTTGTGTGACATTAACTTCGTCGTCAACTCCACGAACAAAAACTAAAAGTTGTGAGGTGTCACTAATATCAGTTGATTCATCCATCGCGAGAGAATAATGAGTGAATCGCTGTGCTTTGCCAGTAACCTGGTGGAGAATATTATTTCCAATATCGTCAATTTGACGAGCAACAGTATTACGGGATAGACTGATCATTTTGAAAAGTTTCAACTTTTCTGGACATAATTCACCAACAGCTTCCATCATGCATTCTTTAACGATGTTTCCATCCATGAAGGGTTTTCCTTTCTTCCCCAACAAATAAGCAACTTTCATGCTAACTAATGTCAATTTTTCGTTTTCTGAGTTTGCCTTCTTAAATAAATTTTGCTGAGAAGATAAACTACGACAAATTTTTTTAAATTTTTCGATACGCTGCTTATCCTTAAATTGTGAGTAGACTGAAGCATGTTTTGTGTCATAATGTCGACGTAAATTATACTCCTTCATTACAGCAACAGTGTCATTGCAAATTACACATACAGCTTTGCCATTCTTTGACTGCGATTGCACAAGGAAGTATTTGATTCCCCATTCTTCTTTAAAAACGCGGCACTCATCATCCACTTTTCTTTTTTTTCCTTCCATGTTCAACTTTAAAAAATAATATTAACTTAATAATTAATTTGTAATATATTAAATATAAATTTAAATATACCAATTTGAAAATAAGTCACGCACAACAGAACACAATAGACAAAAATCCCAAGATCAACTGCTCTATCTAGTCTCAGTAAATTACACGAATTAGTAGACTCACAAAAGATATTTAGTGAGTTATGCTGCTTTTGCGCATTTACCCTTTGAGCAGGCAAGTAAATGGAGTTGACGCCAGTGAAGTCAAGAACATTTGTTGGCATATGGAGTAGTGTTGGGTAGAGAGACAGTCGCTATGATCCGATCCCAATAGGGAAAAAATGAGCGCGCCAATACACTGATACCTCGATATACGGCCTAGATACGTTTCGAGAAAGTTGGTCGTAAAGCGAAATCGCCGTATAACGAATCAATAGTTTTAAGTTATAAATCAACAGAATTTCCTAGAGTATTTTCCAAAATCAGGCGGTATAATGAAAATTTTGGGCCGTAAAACGAAAAAGTGCCAGAATTGTAAAAGGCCGTTGTAGCGAAATGCCGTAAAAAGAGCGGACGTATAGTGAGGTATGAGTATACAATTTTGTGTAGTAGTGTCCGTTTCGTATTTATGTTGTTGGCTGAGTTTAGAAAATAAATTCTGTTTAATTTAATTCCATAGGCTTGAATAAAAAAGAAAAGAAATGCTCCTTTCTCTTTTCGAAACGCAATTCATTCACTTCCTGTTGATGAATTTTCTTCCCAAGTTTGTATGAGGTACCTTCGCGTTCATTCTCACAATTTTCAAAAACCGTGGCGGGCCGGATAAAATCACCTGACGGGCCGGGTTTGGCCCGCGGGCCGTAGTTTGGACACCTCTGCTCTAGATGAACATATAGAGTATTATAAGTGTAATCCAGTCCGAAAAGTTTGTAACGCATAGAACCAAGCCTCGGACGAAAAAAAATTGTATATTGTTTTCTGTTTATTTTTGGCCAAAACCCTCAAATCCGTTTGCTGTCCGTCCGTCCGTCCGTTAGCACGATAACTCAAGAACGCGGTGACCTAGGAAGTTGAAATTTTGTCACAACTTGTAAAATGGAAAAAGTAAGGCTAAGTTCGTTAATGGGCGATATCCTTCCACTCCTTCGGGTATCTCCCATACAAGAGTCCTTAAAACACGTTTTCACAATTATTGCTCGAATGCTTCAAGTTAGGAACTTGCAATTTTGCATACTTAAGGTTTACAATGTTTTAATCGAAATTTCCGAATATGATGCAAATCGAATGAGTCCTTCGTGTAGCAGCCTAGAAAAGTCCTTCACAAATGTATGCTTGTTACTGAATCCACTATAACTCCAGAACGAGTTAAAGCAGGAATTTAAAATTTTACAGGAATTAGTTTTATACCAAAACCAAAACGGAGTTCATAAGTTAGCGCCATCCGTTGACTCCTTCGGGTAGCTGTCATACAAAAGTCCTCAATAAACATTTTCACCAATATTGAACGATAGCTTTAGAACGCTTTAAGTTACGACTTTGAAATTTTATACACATTAATTTTATAATAGTCGCAGCTGAAACTATTAATATGAAAAATATCCCATAAGTCCTTCATGTAGTTGCCATACGAAAATTCTGTAAAATGTCCTAACTTACTTTATGGAGCTCACTATAAAAAATCAAAAAATCGAGTAGCCACTATACAATAGTTTCTACCTGTAAGTAAAATGTCATGTAATAATTGCTTGTGCTCTCCTCATTCTTTTGATATATTTCCAACTAAAATATAAATCGGAGTTCAGTATTTCATCTAGAGTATGATACGATTGGCTTGGAGCCGATCGTGACTGCGTTATGTTTTCTTTTGAAAATCGATAATAGTACCTTATTATTAAAATAATAAAGTAAAAAACGGTGCGCCAACGTTAACAACATAAGATTTTACTGGCAGCACTGCGGTTATATAAAATATAGTGTTTTCGCACGATATTAATTTTTTGGAAATTTTTAATTTCCACATTTTGTTCAGGGCTGTATCTAGTCACAATGAAAATAGGCCGCAAAGTTAACAACAAAGATTTTAGTGCATCACTGTCGGCGGCAGTGGCAAAATTAAGAATTAGTATAACACAGCGACGACGAAAAGTTCCTAGTGCCGCTGTTCGCCACAATTATGGCCAGTTAAATTAAGGCCAACATATACTATCATTCTTGCATGTCATTCTTGCATGAATATTTGAAGTAATGCTAGAGTTCATGTCATCATGCAGCCCCATACACGAGAGATTTTCGAGAAAAATTCAAATATTCATGCAAGAATGACATGCAAGAATGATAGTGTATGTTGGCCTTAACATACATTGCAGTTTATTTTAAAATTCTAACAGCAAATTTGGCTAAAAACAAGAATTGTCTTCAATGAGACATACAGTTCAGTAGTGCAGTTTTACTGTATAGATGTGCAATACCCGCAATGCTGACAGTGTTAAAATTAAAAAAAAAAAAATTTTACGTCGTTAACACGAAGATTGTTACCGGACCTTTTGTGAAGAACCAAGATCGCGTGAAATGAAAAAAAAAAGCATTCAATCGGAGCAGAGAAAACAACCGAAAAACTTGGCGATTTCTACGTCCAGTTGTCAGGAGTTACCGAAAGTGAATACAAATGAGATGATGCACTGTGATAAATCTGACCAATGATCTCATTTCGTCTGTGTCGGTGTGAAATCAAATGTAGCATATTGAGAGTGAAGGTGTGATAGGTACTTGGTTTACCTCAAAACGTTAAAGTGCGTTCACATAAATATACGGACGGCTTCAATAATGAAGGCGAGGTAGGTATAGTTGTTTCCCTGGCATGCTTAACATAAGCAGTACTATCCATCATCCTGACCACTGTGATGTCATCAGGAGGATCTTATGGCGATCAAGGAGCCTGTCCTACCTGAGGTGTATTGTAATATCTACTAGTGTTATTAGCACTTCCACAGCCAGCCAAGCCACAATAAAATCCATCCTCGACATCGACGAGTAGCTGTCGAACTCGGTTGTGGCAGCACTACCCTTCGGATTATGGTGGAACATACTCTAACAGGGAGCACAACGGACGAACACTAATGTCCATGTGAAGGAGGTGAATTTAGTCCTAATTCGAATCTTATATTATTAGTACATATTTCAATTTTATCTTAATAATAATAATAAATAATAATCGATGGCGCAACAGCCCAAATCGGGCCTAGGCCTTGAAGTAATGCTAGAGTTACTTCATTGCGAGACCAACGGAACACTAGGAGTTGAAGTTGTCAGCCACACGCTCGTCCGTGATTATTACCCCGATTTTAACTCAGGTAATCATTTACAGCTGAGTGAACTGGTAGTCCAGCACCCAATCCCTTTTTCGAAAATTATTTGTCACCAAGCAGATTCGAACCTGGTACCAGGTGCACAAAAGATAAGTGCTCAAGCCACTAAGCCGCCCAGACTACCAAACCATACCATAATACCCACCTTAAACTTACGGGCCTATTACGAAACTCGAGTCGAGTGAGTAACTCACTCACATTTGAACACGACTCGAGCAAAAGTTGGTATTATGAAACTAGACAATTCGAAAGTCACTTCATTCCCAGTTGTCGAGTGAGTTTGACATTTCTTACAAGTGAATACTTACTCGATCGGCTCTCATAATACGCAGTTCTCTTTACTTACTCTTTTTTCTCGACTAAAAGTCGAGTGAAACTCGACAAGTAGGCCGTCGGCGAGTTTCATAGTCGCAGAATGTGCATTTTTTGGTAGAGTGAGTTCCGTAATAGGCCCGCCAAGCTTTAGTAATTGCCTCTTTGAGATTGTACAAGCAGCAAGTGATGTTACTGTCCCGAATACTGCCTGTACTGAGCATAAGAAATCAAATAACCGATCTTTCAAAGGAAAAAGGATTTTTAAATGCTCATTTAGAGAACAATGGTAAGCTTTTATCCGGAAATAACCAAAATGCATCAAACGGTAGGTGCCTTAAGGGCCCCATATATGAGGAGACAGAGCAGTGGAATATCAACCTGATCCATCAAAAGGAGCATAAGGGTATGGGAGAAACACAGTATACGCCAACACTGAGACAAGCCAAAAAATTTATAGCAAACCACTCAACTAAAAGAAGTAAACAGCTTCTACAGTTCGATAGAAACAAAGTACGGGTAATAACCGGAATACTCACGGGTCACTCGCGCTTGAAAGATCATCTTAAAAGAATAGGAATCATAACTGATAACCTTTGCAGGTTCTGCAAACTCCAGGCAGAAACCTCTGAACACATTTTGTGCTGCTGTGAGGCAATCGCAACTCAGCGTCACAAGTGTTTCTGAGAACACTTTGTAAACCACAGTACCATTGCAAAAATAGACCTTCACCTACTAGATAAATTTTTGAGAGAAATAAAATTGAGTGAAGACCTCTAGGTTGAAACTGGAGTGGAATCATGAATCTCGAAACGGGCTTTGTTTTCGATTTTCGAGCTGATTTCGTACTACCAATCTCGTTTCGACCTGTAATGTGCTCGAAGTAAAAAAAATCGTACCAGTTTCGAGTTGAATTCGGTACTACCAATCTCGAATTTGGTTTGTTTCAAAACTCGAAACAATTAAATTTTAGTCGTCAAGTCTATAGCATTCGAGTTACACAGATTTTTTTAAATGGAGGCTAAAATTGAAGATAATCGATTGAAGCAGCTTGAATTGGACATGAGAAGATGATGTAAGACTTAAATTCACGAGAAAAGAAGAAATTCTTGAATTTTATTTATATTTTGTTATTGTTTTTACTTTACTATTTTAATGTTTTGTAATGTGGTCGAAACGAAATAAATCATGACCACTGGAATGTTTTTTTTTTTATTATGCAATGTTTATATTGTATTTTGCAAAAATAAACTGCTTCATTTGGTGAAAATTTTGTGGATCTTTATCAAATTTTTACACAAGTTTGTCTCCAGAGTGGAAATAGCCTCAGCAACAACTTTTGAGACAGTTGATTGTGCCATCCCAAGTAAAAAATTGCTCTTAACTCCTACTTGATACGATCCAGTGCCCAACAAGTTTAGCGTAGCGGCCAACCTTAAAATAGGTGAAATACTTGTACCTCTTGAGCCACAAGGCCCATGCCTACCGTCTAAATCGAATTTGAAAGGCGCTTCAGTCTAAATTGCTTGCGAAAACTAGGAAAAGATAAAAATTTAGCAATGAACTAAATTGCGTGAGTGCAACCATCTCTTAATGCACGACGCTTTATCCTCATGCGAGGAACTTACTTCATTATAATATTTTAATTGTATAATAGGTTTCATCAAACCAAGGGGCAGGAGAAGGCTCCACACGCTACAGGACTACCGGCATCCATAGTATAAACAGAATCGAACGGCACGCACGGTCCACAGGGTTCGCAACTGGAATCATATCTGAAACATGGGCCACAAGGAAAACATGGAGGACACATGGTTGCGTAAGGAGAACATGGATCGGCTGGCATACAAGGTCCACATGTTTGGAAGCTGGGAGGTGTCATAGAACATGGAATGGAAAACCGATCACACAGCACGTTGTTACTACTGCCCGGTAACTTACCATTCGCTTTCATCGCAGGAAACGACGTTAGACGTCGAGCATGTTCCGCAGGACAGCACATTGGTTCCGGTTTCGTTAGGCAGCAAGTTTTTTCTTGACACAATCGTCGAGGACAATCATGTTGAAGTCCGTTCGTTTAATGCAATCGCATCTAAGATTAGGGATTCCCCCCGCCTTTTACAGCTTCGGCATCGTTTTACCATTGTTGAATTACTTGGGCAATTTGATACATAAGGATTGTAAGGATCACCGCAGGGATTGCAGGGATTGCAGGAATCGCAAGGCGGACACGAAACACAAGGATCATTACCTTCGCTGGGCATGGAACATGGTATGCAACACGGCGCACACATTTTAGCTTTTAACTTTAACAACTATATCAATAAATTTTAAACATTAACAATTTCTGTGTCATTAATTTTTTAATTCAGCTTTTAAATAACTAGTAGTTTTTCTTATAACTAATTTCGAAAATAACCGAACAAAATTGAAATTAAACAGTCAACTTTCTGTGAGATGTCATCCTACAGAAACAATTCTAGTACTTTCCTGTTTAATAATCTTGGCCATACGACTTTCGAACTCGCACCGAGATTGGTGCTACCAAAATGAACTCGAAAAGAGTTTAACTAGAGTCGAAACGAGAGTCTCGTTTCAAGATTCGTGATTCCACACCTGTTTTCTCTATAGTCTATCGAGAGCTCTTTTTAATTTTTTGCTTGAACATTTTTTTATGAATTATTAAACGCAAATTTTTCTTAAATAAACTGATTACTAAAGTTTGAAATACTGTATCTTATTTATTTATTTATAGGTGCGGAACTTATATATGAGCCGTTATATTTGAAAGTGGAATAAGTCCACTTTTGGAAAAAAATTAGTTAATGGTAATTTTAGTAAGATATAGATATCCTCTTTATATATTTGTAATCAAACATTCAATAGAAAACGATTTCCTAATAAAGTAAACAAATTAATTTTTGCTATAAAATTTTATGGTAAAAATATTTTTTTTTAAAGTGGAATAAGTCCATTTCAATAATGATAGTTGTTTTAAATTTTCAAATTGCAATTATTATTGATGTTGATTGATTAGTCATTGACTGCAGAGTGCATTGCTCTTTAGCAGATATTAGCTAGTGGGTTAAAAACGGCACCGTAAACAAGATGGAGAAAATGGTACTTAGGATTTACCATTTTAAAATATTCAAGATGAACGGGAGGTATGTATATATCGTAATAAATCCATTATGTCCTTATACATATTTGTCAGTTGTAATTGATCTACTTTGTTCATATAAAGAAGGTTATTTTATATTTCCGAAATTTATAATTTCGTTGAAATTGTTAATAAAATGAATTGTTCTTTTTTTTAATTAAATATTTAATAAAAACTTTTTTTTTAACAAAAACTACACAATAAAATTTTTATATAAAGTTGAGCAGTATTTTGTTTGTATTATTAAAAAAAGGCTAATATAACTAAAATATTATCCGTTTAATTAATGATAAGATATGTAGGTGTGTTTTTTTGCGTACTTATCTGGAATATGTTTTCTTACCTACTCTGGTAGGTTAAACAATTTATATAATTTAATAGGTGTGTTTTTTGCACTTATCCAGATCAGAACAGGTCAATTTAACGCGAATAGCTGACTGAGTGAGCTCACAAGCAACGAAAAAATTCTCTACGAAAAAATCAAAATTTCTCTAATCTAGCCTACTATAATATGGAAAAACGTTATAAAAAACAGCTATGTTGTTGTTATTTTGTATATAAATTTTTTACTTACCCTGTTCTTTATACCCTTTTCCATACATAGTAGGCTAAGGTAGAGAATTTATCGCGAATAGCTGCAGTGAGCGTTCTGGGGTAGCCATTCCAGTTAAAATCTATATTTTAGCCTTCTATATACAGGAAAACGCAATACATAACAAACACATTAATATGCATGGTGTTTTCAATATAAATTTCATCACTCTGATCTGATATTCGATTTCATTCATTTTGAAAGTGGTGCAAGTCCATTTAGGTACAATAAAACCGGTTTATTTGCAAAATTTATATATCTCGCAATAACAAAAAATGGACTGGCCCCCACTTTCAAAATAAACGGCTCATATAATACGTTAAGACCGATAACAAATGAGAAATACCGTGATATGATGAGCTTACTACCTTACATACCACCTATTTACCACGAACACTTCACTATGCTAAGTGCAAAAGAGAAATAAATTTAAAACATTTTTTTTATTTTTAGTTATATTAACGAATTAAGTTCATTTCACAGTTTTTTTTCCATATTTTATTTTCTTATAAGTATATCTGAAATTAATTCTTAATAAAATTGATTTTTCGTGAATTTACATTCCTTTATTTAAATTATAATTTTTTTCAATAAAAAATTCATTTTAATAAAGTCAATAACAATAAAAAAATCTGCCAACAATCTGGGCGTAACTTTATTATTTTTCCGGCAGAAGTTAGGAACGCGTTCAATTCTGAAATGCGGTGTAGGCTACTATGTGACTGAAAACCTATCAAAAAGAACAAGATCATGGAAGTGAAAATCTGATTGGATCTGAGAGATATGGAATAGTTTATGAAAAAGTACACAATCTTTTTACACCCCATTAGGGGTCAATTTTCAGAAAATCTTGAAAACACTTTCTTGGTATTCATATGGAGAATACATAGAATAAAATTAAATTCATTATTTGAGACGAGGTAGTAGATATGTCGAAAATCATGGGAAAATATGCATTCTATTTTCACAGATAATTTTTTTTGCACGCCAATTGATATTCGTTTTTATACTCTAGATGAACATATAGAGTATTATAAGTTTAATCCAGTCCGAAAAGTTTGTAACGCATAGAACCGAGCCTCGGACGAAAAAAAGTTATATATTATTTTGTGTTTATTTTTGGCCAAAACCCCCAAATCCGTTTGCTGTCCGTCCGTCCGTCCGTTAGCACGATAACTCAAGAACGTGTTGACCTAGGAAGTTGAAATTTTGTCACAACTTGTAAAATGGAAAAAGTAAGGCTAAGTTCGTTAATGGGCGATATCCTTCCAATCCTTCGGGTACCTCCCATACAAGAGTCCTTGAAACACGTTTTCACAATTATTGCTCGAAAGCTTCAAGTTAGGAACTTGAAATTTTGCATACTTAAGGTTTACAATGTTTGATTCGAAAGTTGAGAGTATGATGCAAATCGAATAAGTCCTTCGTGCAGCAGCCTAGAAAAGTCCTTCAAAAATGTATGAATGTTACTGAATCCACTATAACTCCAGAACGAATTGAAGCAGGAATTCAAAACGGAGTTCATAATAAGCGCCATCTGTTGACTCCTTCGAGTAGCTGTCATACAAAAGTCCTTAATAAACATGCTCACCAATATTGAACGATAACTTTAGAACACTTTAAGTTACGACTTTGAAATTTTATACAGATTAATTTTATAATAGTCGGAGCTGAAACTATTATTATGAAAAATATCCCATAAGTCTTTCATGTAGTTGCCATACAAAAATTCTGTAAAATGTCCTAACTTACTTTATGGAACTTACTAGAAATCAAAAAATCGAGTAGCCACTATACAACAATTTCTACCTGTAAGTAAAGTAATAATTGCTTGTGCTCTCCTCATTCTTTTGATATATTTATAACTAAAATATAAATCGGAATTCAGTATTTCATCTAGAGTATCATACGATTGGCTTGCAGCCGATCATGACTGCGTTATGTTTTTTATTCAAAATTATTTTTCTAGTTAATTTAGATATACACACCGAGTTTCAACATTGTAGCTTAAGCCGTTCTATATATAGGAAAAACACCTCCCACTTGTACCACACTACCCTTAGGGGTCGAATTTCAAAAAACCTTGAAAACACTTTCTAGGTATTCATACGAAGAATCCGTAGAATAAAAATGAATTCAATATTTGGAAAGACCTAGTAGATATGACGAAAATCGTGAATATATATGCATTTTATATTTATTATATTTACAAATATTTTTTTTTGCCCCCCCTTCTGAACGCCAATGAATATTAAAATTTTTTTTCATCACAATTACTTTTCTAGTTGATTTACATATACACACCGAGTTTCAACATTGTAGCTTAAGCCATTCCATATATAGGAAAAACGCCCCCACTTGTACCACACTACCCTTAGGGGTCGAATTTCAAAAAATCTTGAAAATATATTCTAGGTATTCATACGAAGAATCCGTAGAACAAAAATGAATTCAATATTTGGAAAGACCTAGTAGATATGACGAAAATCGTGAAAATATATGCATTTTATATTTATTATATTTACAAATAATTTTTTTTGCCCCCCTTTCGAAACGCCAATGAATATTTAAATTTTTTTTTATCACAATTACTTTTCTAGTTGCTTCACATATACACACCGAGTTTCAACTTTCTAGCATGAACCGTTTAATAGTTAGGAAAAACACCCCCTACCCCCGTAGCATACTACCCCTAAGTTTAAAAAATATATTTTTCCAACATTCCGCTACTATAGCTCTATCTAAATACCAAGTTTAAGGCTTATATCATCACAGGTTCTCAAGATATAAGCATCAGAACTTTTTCCTTTTCACCCTCCCCCTCTACACCCTTAACCCAAAAACTTTTTTCCCTACTAGGGTTTAATTAGCGCTACTTTTGGTAAAAATTCTAAGCATCTATCTTAAACTGTTCTTGAGATATGAAATGTGTTTGATTTGAAAAATTCTCATCCCCTCCACTTCTATGCTCCACCTCCCACTTAAAAAATTTTACTTTGATCAATCTTTATTTGTCAACCTTTATACCCAAACCAAATTTTATTTTTCTAGAGCAATTGGTTCATGAGATATCGTAATCTTAAGTTTTTCACCCCCCATCCCCATACACAACTTCCCCCACCCAAAATGTTTCTTCATTCTGTTCTCCTAGTATAACTACAAATATTTTTCAAGTTTGAATACTGTGCCATTAACGGTTTAGGAGATATGGATTTTAGAATGTGTCTATCTCGCCTTTTTTGAGTTTCGGACGCATTACATTTCCCGCCACTCCCACACCCCTTGATCAATATTGACAATTTTTCTGCAAATGGGTCTACTATCAGAGCTCTATAGAAATTCCAAGTTTCAGCTTCCTAACATTAGGGGTTACTGAGATCTGGAAACCAAAATTTTCGGTCTAAAACACTTCCCCCTCCTTCCCCCTCATCCCTAAAAATTCGGTCACTTCAAGGCGCCTACCCCGTCTATTCGTTAAAAAAATTTCAATTTAATATCTCAAAGCGTTTGGCAGCTACGAGCCTCCAAACGATCTTGCGTACGGCGGACAGACGGACTGAAAAATTTTATTGCTTTTTTCGCGTCTACTAGTTATGAAACGTGAAAATAAAAGTTTTGAGGGTAGCAAATTTTTTTTTTAAAAAAATCAATCACAATACTTAATTATTAAAATAATAAAGTAATATGGACTTAAGTTTACACTTGTTTTAATTTTTTATAATATGTTATTTTTGAAAGTGGAATTAGTCCATTTGAAGCTAAAAAACCGTTTATTTTCTTTAACAATTTTAAAAACTTTTTTTTGCATAACAAAATTTAACAGATTTATAGTGTTAAGGGGTTATATACAGTTGTATCGCGCAAAAAGATGGAATTTTCTCGATTTTTTTTCGACACCATAAAAAATATTTATTCAAAATCTTTTGTCAACGTCGAAAAGTACATGTTTCTAAGAACTTGTTGAAATTTATTCATCAAAAAATATATAAAAATAAAAAAGTTATAGTCGAATTCCAGGAACGTCTTTTTTTCGACGTGACTTGCGGTGGACATCATATCTTGAGAACGGTTCATCGGAAATCAAAAATTCCAGAAAAATCCGTTAGTATATTGTATTGTCTAGTAGATGAACGAAGGATTTGTAAAAATTTTGATTTAAAACAAATGGCGACGGTTGTAGCAAAAAACGTACTTTTTCAATGTAAAACATTCTCGATTTTTTGCTCAAAAAAAAAAAGTTTTCAAAATAATTGAAAATCCTTCGTTCATTTACTAGCTATTATCATAATAAATAAGTGGTATAAATTTGGTGTTGATCGGATTGATGGTTTTCTAGTAATCCTGTCCACCGCAAAGGTACTTTCGAAAAAATAAGATTCTGAGATAATCGCCTTTAAAGTTTCATGTTTGTTCCTCTCGCTGTGCAGGTAGTGTGCTATAAAAAGCTACAACTTCGGTTCTAATGCTCCGATCGTTATGAAATTTGGTGAGAGTTTTCTTGAGAGAATATACTGAAAGAATATGCAATAAAAGAAAAATTGATTTTTTTGTCCATCACAACTGTATATAACCCCTTAATACATCACCCGAATCATATTAACGTTTACCAATATTTTTAAATTACTTCAAACGTAAAACCTTATATATCTCAATGTATGAAAAAATGGACTTATACCACTTTCAAATATAACGGCTCATATATCAACATCATCAATGGCGCGACAGCCCAAATCAGGCCAGGACCTGTAGGATACATTGTCTGAAGTCATCTCGGTTTAGCGCCCGCGTCCTCCAGTTTGTGCATCTAAGAAGCGATTTGCAATCTGCGTCAACTGAGTCCTCCTTTTTTTTTCCGCGGTTTTCTCACCGGTCGCTTGCCATGAGCTCTACCTTTTAATGAGCGCTTGGGAATTTTTCCGTCATCCATTCGCTCCATATGACCTGCCCATTGCAGCCAGGCGCGTAGCCTCAGGGGTAGCGCACTTATCTTCGGTATGGCCAGCGCTAGAAAGATGCACTACGTCTATGCAGTTTTCTTCTGGAAACGCACGAAACCATATGAGTCCGTGCTGTCGTTTTGGTTTCATACATTTTCAGAAGAAAACCGCATAGAGATAGCGCATATTTAGTAGTGCACTACCCCTGAGGCTACGCGCCTGATTGCAGCTTACGAAAGTTTATAAGAGTCGATGCGGCTGGGTCGTCATAGCTGTTATACAACTCGTTGTTGTACCGAATACGCCATTCGTTGCCGTCTCTTACTCTTACTCTCTTAGGTGTGATCCCAAGTATGAGAAATGATCCACATTCTCCAGGTTGTAGTCCACCACGGTCATATTTTGTCTAGTTGGCGCGTTTCTTCTTGTTTGGGTCATGAACATGGTCTAACTCACATTGACCCTTAGCCCGACATCCTTTATATATATATAACGTGTCTTTGACTGACCGCATTAGTCGTTCCCAGTTCCCTCCAATGTGTGTCGGTTAATTTTCCGTCATCTTCGTTGCACCAATTGGTGGAAATTGGTGGTTTAGTTATCGGATGGTATATAATATATATATAATAGATATACATATATAATATATATATCATATATATATAATAGATATACATATATAATATATATATCATATATATATAATAGATATACATATATAATATATATATATTTATATATATCATATATATATTTATATATATTTATATATATATATATATATATATATATTATATATATTAGGGTGGCCCTTAATATTGGTAAAACAATTTTTTTTTTCTCTCACCCTTTTAATTGACTCGAAATACTACAAAATGATTTTTAAAAGTTAAATCCGCTCTTAATTTTATTATTAACCCGTGCCCCAAAGGCCCTTTCAATGCTTTTTCTCCTTGGTAATCACTTCGATTTTAAAGGGCACGACCAGTTTGAAAATTGGAATTTTTTTTTTACATATTTCTATAGTGTAGTGAATAACACACCAAAATTTCAAGTGTGTATCTTAAGGGAGGGGTATGGTTTTTAAATTTTTTTTTGGGATTTTTTTTTTAAATTTTTAAATGAATGTATAACATTGCAAGAATGTTGTGTCAAAATTTCAAGTCGATCGGAGCCATCAAGCCGATCAAGTTAACGGAGTTATGAGCAGTTTAGAGGTGTACGTTATCGTATGTGACGCTTAGTGTGCAAAACTTTAAAGCGTTTTTCTGAAACTTGTCATTTTTGAAGTCGGTGTGCACTGTAACTCAAAATCTAATGCACCGATTCTTTTGAAATTTTTCACACTATTTCTACACATAGATCAGCAGGTAACGACGTCGAGTTTTGTTTTCTTTTTTCTCATTATTTTTTATTTTACAATAAAAAATTTGCCGAATTTTTTAGCGAGAATCGGGTTTTTGACTTCAAAATGCTACCAAAAATGAGAAAAAATCGATAAAAAAAACTCGACCGCGTTACCTCGAGAAACATCTTATCTAATAAACGCATTTTGAGTTTTTTGATTCGGATGATCCAGTCTCGAGTTGTAGTGCACACCGCAAAACAACTTTTTTATGAGGCGCCTGCGGGGATTTGCTGCCAACGGACGGACAGCAAACGGATTTGGGGGTTTTGGCCAAAAATAAACACAAAGTAATATATAACTTTTTTTCGTCCGAAGCTCGGTTCTATGCGTTACAAACTTTTCGGGCTGGATTAAACTTGTAATACTCTATATGTTCATCTAGAGTATAAAAATCGAGTAGCCACTATACAATAGTTTCTACCTGTTAGTAAAAGGTCATGTAATAATTGCTTGTGCACTCCTCATTCTTTTGATATATTTCCAACTAAAAATATAAATCGGAGTTCAGTATTTTATCTAGAGTATCATACGATTGGCTTGCAGCCGATCGTGATTGCGTTGCAGCCGATCGTGATTGCGTTATGTTTTTTTTATTGATTTATCTTCTAGAAATACCAATTAATTATACTATCTACGATACTTTTCAATAAAATGCGGTTTTCTTATGTAATTTTTGACATAAAAATTCGTGAAAAATGAAACAGTTTGACTTCATATATTATTAACAAAAATGAAAATTTTTTAAAATTTGATCTATACACGTCCTTCTTTAAGATTTCTGCTAGCATTATAAATATTAATGAAAATGACATGTTAATTATTCAAGTAATAGGTAATATGCGTTTAAAAAACTCGAATTTACACATTTTAAAAAATGTTCAAGGGTTTAGTTCTAATAGTATTTTTTCTAAATACAGTTTTGAATTTTTTATCTATACAACACGACCTAGTTTACATACCAACTAATAAAGTGGTGAAATTTTATTTTGTTTTTTTGTTGCCATTAACGTGAAATATTGGCAAGAAAACAGTCATAAATCATCAAAATGGCATTTAACGTGCACATGGAGCTTTGAAGTCATAAAAGGAAAACAAATCATCTTTTCTTCTGAAAAATAAGTATACGGACTGCAACAATGCTCATGGTGGAATAAGCAAATTATTGGATTTCTCAGGCGATTCCAAAGATTCATGAGTATTAACGCGCTATAATAGACCGTAAATCTTTCTGGTGATATACATTGACGTTTGGTTTGTCATACCGAAGGATCGGAGCGAAATAAATTTTTTCATCGACGGATTATAGAATCAATTTTGGAATGTACCCACCCCATTATACCTAAACAACCATGACTACGGCTGGTCAAAACCACGTATTCCACAAGGGAACCAAGCAGATCGAGTGCGCATTACTATACCTGCGTGATAGGTACATGGAAAACGAATTTACAACAAAATAGCTCCTTCGACGACCATCCACCTTCTCCTCGTGTTGGGAATGAGTAGGATTATGCCTAAAGCCAATAGATGGTCCAACTCCGTCACACCCTCTACTTTCCTCCAGCTTTTCAGGTTCTCCGCTATTAGTGAACAGAAACAAACAACACAAAAAAGTGCCCGGCTCTCTTAAAAGTGTACAATCTTGAATCTATGTTCGGATCACGGAGTAATCCAGCAAAGGGTAACGACAGACAGACACGGCCTCTACGACACCAAACCTGGTCCAAATACACTCACCAAGACTGTGAATACTAGACCTGATCTCGACTTCTTAAGGAGCGCAAGACTTATCCCTCTGCGTAGGAGGTGAAAGAGCAAGTTAGTAATATCATGGCCATCTTACCGGTTATTAGTAGAGGAAACGGAGCAGCTAAACCCCCAAAAAATACCGATACCATCAGACTTCTAGCGACTGGTCCAAACTCCAAGCAACTCCATAGAAAGCAAAGAACGGCCTTAGGAACCCTAAAACGTGTTAGTAGTATACCGGAGAGCCATCGGGCACACAAACAAAAGTGTTCATTCGACTAGGCTTTAAAACTTGCCACCGAAGGATGGGAACCACTGCACCAGTCTGCCCAAGCACCAAAATCAAGATGGGCAACTCAAGTACCGCGGTAGGGTTTAACCCTTCAATGAAGTCGTAAATACCTATCTTGTTCTGGCCGTCATCGACAAAAGTGATGTTGAAGGTAGAATCAATCCTGATAACTGGAAAATTGTGCAGAGTGAGTTGGCGGATTTCCTCCATGCACCATCCTGCATCTGGAAAAACGTAAGATGGAAACGGACCCCAAGTGTCACAACAATTGTGATCAACAAGGAATTCCTGGCTCCACTCATTAACCTGCAGTAAATTTTAGCATAAGTCAAAATGAGGGTTTACAAGGCTGACGCAGAAAATTTCCGACGCAGCATCGGCGATGCAACTCGATTTGGTAGAACCCGATTCCGATTCACCTCTAGAACTGCAGGATTCTTAATGGATGAAAGTGATTTGGGCTCGGATGCTGAAACGAAGAAGCTGTCGAACCCCGATGACAGATTAGGAAGGACTGCTGGCACCTGACCTGGAAGAAGCGAACCGAACCGTGATCGAGGTTTGCTGCGAAAACTGCAGATTAATGACATCACTTGAAAACGGCTTCAGCCTCTTTACCTCTCCGTCTAGCCAGGGATGGAGAAAACCTTGTATTGATTCAGGAAACACTGATGGAGCACGTTACTATGTATAAAGGAATAGCGGTAAGCCAATAGCATACATTCTTATAGCTTAAGTAAGCCCGATATCGTCGCAGCCAGTATCGAACTGGGCCCCTATCATAGAACACGAAACGATCGAAATATCGAATATCGAAATATCGATCAGTAATTTTCGTATAGTAGGCATCACAGAAATCGAAACATGTCACATTTCGATCCGTTTTGTTCCTATATTTTCTCGTCAACATATCAGTTTTCGAATTCAAATAGTAGGTGTGAATTTTATAAGCTTTTACGATGTAAATATCCTTTATTTGTAAGAAAAGAGAAAAACAAAACATATTTTTATTATTACATTTTATGCACTCAGAGAAAAATCGGTTATAGTATTAATAACTGTCACTTATTAACATATGAAAGCGGAGAAAACCACTAAAAAATACTAGAATACTTAAAATCAAAAACCTATATTTGAATTCCAATTAAGCAGTTATTGATTATAGGTGAAATGAAAGAATAAGTAGTTATAATATAAATGCTTTACGGGTTATTATTTGTTTCGTTATATGGAAGCTTAGTTATCAATAACTATATACATTATTCAATAACAAGTTTATTCATTCACAGTTCTTGCATTTACTGATTTTATAACTTACTTATAGAAGCAATAACTTCCGTTATTAATTTGCTATTTAAGTCAATAGATTTTCGGTGTACATCATTTATCGCGCAGATGTTGACCGCGTCGGTTTGTGCAACAAAACTAATTCACAAAGGTTCTATGAATACGTTTGTGCCAAATGCAATCTTCAATTTTTGAAGGTTTCAGTGGTAGTGAAAGTTACACTTTTGTCATCGATAATTCCGAAACATTAAATTTATCTGGAATAAACGTAAATAATATCGAAAACTTTGAAGCTGTGGATGAGCTATCGAGTTTGGTGGTTAACCAGTGGGGATTTGACGAATCTTTGTTAAATATTTTAAGAGGTACCTACAATTTTTAAAATATGTATATTTCCTATAGTAGATTTATTTAGTTTAAATATATTTAGATAACAAAATAACAATTGAGTGCTTGCGCGTTATTCGGCAAGAAGAATTGAAGAACTGTTAGTAGAAGTTGCTTTGGGGACCAGAATCATATTCAAAGATAAGCTTTTAAAATGGAGGGAATTTAATGTAAGAATAACTATTATTTTGAATATTATATTTATATTGTTTTGCACCTTATACTAAGTTCCAAATATTAATAATTTCCTACGCATGTGTTTAAGGGATTTGAAATTCCGGCCCTTTCTTCTACTCTTTCAATGACGTCCAATATAAACCAATGGATTCGAGATAATGTCACAGAGTCATCAAGCGGTTCAAGTAATTCGGAAACACTACACAATATTTTAACTAAAAGCAAAGGAAAACTTCTTTTACATCAAAATAATAGACCATTAACTGATAGTGAGCAAAAAAATTTAGTAGATTGTATCGTGAACTGGTTTGTTGACAGAGGAAGAGGATTACGAATATCTGAGGTTGACCATTTTGCACATCAGATTGTAGAACTGTTTCCTTTTGAAGAATTGGTAACTAAATTTATATAATTAATTAATATAAAAAATAGTTTCATGAAAATGTACATTTTAGAAAACATATTATATAGCTCGTCGAAACGGAAAAAATCCTAAAGGGAAGTTGTATAATAGGAATGTCAACGCAGTTCAAAAATATTTTTCATCCGTAAGTACACCTGTAAAAAGAAAACAGTCAACAGCCGATTCTGTCAGAAGTTCTGAAGATTCATGTTTTATTTGTGATGTCACATCAAAGGAGGAGTTTGAAAAAATCCGTTTTATATTAAAGAGTGATTTCGAAAACTGGTCGAAAGTTAAAGAGCAATGGATGCAATCATATAAATACAGAAGAAATTTTATATTAACCAATAATGGAGCTTCATGTATTTTAGGGGATTGGCCTCTTTACAAACAGGCTAGAGGACATGAACTAGTAATTTTTTTTTATTAAACCTGATGCTCAAATTAACCATAATTTTAATTTAGGTCGAAATCGACTTCAGTCACATTTTTGAAAATAAGTCTAATCTTTTGTTCTTGAAATGAAACAACTTCATACCTTTAATAATAGAGCAATATACAGCGAAAATTAAGGATAAAGCTTCCATTTCTTTACTTAAAAAATTAAATAGTGATATAACAGAAGGTACGTAGCTCAATTAAGTTAAATTTTGATAAGAAATGTGTTAATACTCGTATTTCATAGATTCACGTAATGCAATAATCATCCTGCTGTTAAGTTCTATTCTACAACCAACCAGAATTCGGACGCAGAAAGGTTCACGAAGGTGGTGGAAGCCCAGCATTGTTGACGCCCAAACATCTATTTTATTAAGAATTGAGAACATCAACAACTTAGAAAATGAGATAACAGCTTTGCGTGATAAATATTTTTCGATTGGTTTACAAATGCAACCATTAGTTGTTGCAGTTGGTAAGGACGTCAAGTTTACCGAATTTTTTGTTGTTTTTGATGGTATATATTTTAAGTTTGAATCCTTTTTGAAAAGCTTAGACATTTGCTTTAAACTAATTCATGTCCTTAACTTTAAGTATCCTGAAGAATCTACTTTACCGTGGTTGCTTATTCAAAACTATTTTTACGAAATATCTACACCGTTTGATAAAGAAGATCCCAACTTAATTAATTTACTAAAGTTACTAAAAAAATAATAGATCTCAGTAAAGCACATCTACCTATTTTTGACGTTATGCATTACATATAAAACACATAAGCATGTTTATGTGTTTTATATGTAATTCATTTCACTCCGATTCGGATACATTAGTTCATCATCTTAAATATCATCATCTTATTTCTCCAAATAGCACTTTTCTTTGTAAACAAGATGATTGCCCGCAAATGTTTACTTGTATACATGCTTTCAAAAAACATTTGAAAAGATCGCATAAGAATTTACTGGAAAACGAGTACGTACAAAGTAAAGCGCCTTTTAGTAATCCAAGTAATGTACCAGGGAACAATACAGAAACTTACATTATTGAACGCCAGGGTGATAAAAACTGTGACTCTATTTTTAGCTTAAATAACATATTTCGACACAATAAAAGTACTTCAGTTGAGTCAACTTTAGCTACCCTAGAGAAAGCATCCATGTCTTTCGTATTAAATTTGCATAGCAAAAACAATTTAACCAGAAAAGATATCCTAGAAATTCAAAATAACATTAAAGACGATTTAATGAAACCCCTAGGATTTGAAATTCATTCACTGATTAATAATAATGATAACACGGATTTAATGAAAGAACATGTAAATTTAATTTTAAAGCACTTAAATGATCCATTTCAAACAGTGGCATCGGAATATCGTCTGTTTAAAAAGTTAAGGGAAATGGATATATTCCGCGATCCAAAAGTATTTACTATAAATAATGAAGTAACAGAAATAATTAAAAACTATTCACCTTCTTTAGATGAAAATAAATTTCAAGGAACTATTATGCCTATTGCTTTTCAAATAAAAAAAAATTTCGAGTCTAATGATATATTAAAGCAAACTCTAGAAAATATGGCATGTCTTTCTAAAGTGTGTACATTCAAAAATTTTATAAATGGTGAAATGTGGAAACAAAAACAAAGTGTATTTCACGATAAAATTGTCATTTTCTTTTTTTCGATGATTTTCAAATTAATAATCCCTTAGGTTCTCATGCAAAAGAACATTCTCTATGCGCGGCATATTATTCGTTTCCTGTTGTGCCGAAGCACTATTTATCAAAACTAGACAACATTTTTCTGGCAGCACTTATTAAAACCCAAGATAAAATAAATTTTGGGAATGACTTATGTCTGCAGGCACTAGTTAATGAATTGATAGATTTAGAAATTCATGGCCTACAAATTATCACTTCTGATGGAAGTTTCAGAGTCCATTTCATTTTGGGTCTTGTTATTGGTGACAATTTGGGAATGAATAGCGTATTTGACTTTAATAGTTCATTCAATGGAAACTCATATTGCAGAGTTTGCAAAAGATCTAAGCAAGAAACGCGAAAGGACTGCATTGAATATCCAAATTCATTGAGAGATAAAAACAATTATCAAACTGATTTATTAGTAAATAATTCTAAAGTCACTGGCATAAAAAAAGAGTCTGTATTCAACAAAATACCATCATTTCATGTAACTGATAATTTCTCATATGACATCATGCATGATGTTTTTGAAGGAGTATGTAGATATGATTTATGTAAAGTTATTTTGCATTACATTACGCAAGAAAATCCTCCTTTTACATTAGACATATTGAATTACAGAAAACAAATGTTCAGTTACGGCGAAAGCGAAATAGGAAATATATCACCTCCTCTTCAAATGGATCTAATTAAAAAAAACAATATAAAAATGTCGGCTAGAGAGATGATGACTTTCATTCACTTCTTTCCCCTCATAATTGGTGTGGCAATTCGTTACTATTCTAATCAAAATTGTTGATACTATATTGCTTACAGAATTGGATGAAAATAAACTAAAACAATTACAGAAACTTATTTCTGACCACAACAGCTTATATTTAACATTGTTTCAAGACCACTTAAAACCAAAATTCCATTTCTTAGTGCATTATCCTACAGTTATTAGGAAATGTGGACCATTACGTAATTTATGGACGTTTCGTTTTGAAGCTAAGCATCAGGAACTAAAAATGTACTCGCGCTCAACCAATTCTCGTCTTAACATTGTGTCCTGTCCTTATCAATAAAATCTGCCTTAAAATTTACAAATTTACTGTTCAATAAAAGATTTTCCAGAGAAGAAGTTATTCCTTTCGGTGGGAAATACACAGACAAGTCGAGGGAGTGCTATTCGGAGAAATTAAATGCCATAGAAGGTTTAGACTCACTCAGATTGTATGTTCTTTCTAGCGTTGATTTTTGCGGTAAACTGTTCAAAAAAGGATATTTCCATACAATTTCCAAATTAAATAAGATATTTTGCCACGAAATTTTAGATTTAAATTTACACAATGAAAAGATTTATATTATTTGCGTAGAATTTGAAACGCTATACTTTGATGATCATTTTCAAGCTTATATAGTTGGTAATATGCTAAGCAATTTTACAATTATTGATGCAAATTCCCTTAAGGGACCACCGCTACACTTGTGTTCTTTAAATAATGGATTAAATTCATTAAGACTTAAATATATATAGTTCATATATTTTTTATAATTTCAATTGAAAATGAATAAATTTTTATAAACTTACAAGACCTAACTTTTTTTTTTCTAAAAGCACTGGCAAGTGCATGATAATTTTCGATTTTACTTAATATGCATTTTATGCTTAAGTTGTAATATTCTTCTTTTTATATAGGATAGTGATGTAGGTAAGTTGCTGGTAAAGAAAGGTACGAATATGTCTGTATAATTTATTATTTTTCATTCAATATTTAAAGATTATTGAATTAATAACTTCTTTATTCAAACATCTTTAATAAAATCAATAACTCCTAATCATCGAACAATAATATGGTTATTGAAATATTTATTGTATCATAATTAAAGAGTATATTGAAATAAAAAACTATGGATTTAATAACTTTTTATAACTCAGTTAATGACCGAAAACTATAACGAATTGATATAGAAAATTATTGATTTGGAGTATAAAATTTATTGAATCAATGACCCATTTCTCTGAGTGTGGATAAGGCAAGATTTAGAACATTAAGTTTGTGAAACGAGTTGTCGGATCAACTAAATTTCCAAGTGCCACCGATAAGGGCTGCATATAGATGGCAAAAGATAAATCATAAGTGATACCATTTCAATGCTATATAATAGTCTTTTATTTTAGGTTTGGGTGGATTACAAATTCCACGTGAAAAAAATCCTGTATTACCAAGTCCATAGGAGCGGTACAGGAGTAGGTCCCAACAATTTATTAAAATATTATAAATATCCTAAATTTGCACGCTGCTGCTGAAGGAGTAGGTGGAAATAGGTTTGGAGGTACTAGGCAAACTGAAGACTCCAGGTATGAAGTTGTGGTATCCACAATGACGCTTCCAGGTCCGATCACACCTATCCCGAACGAAAACTGAAGAGTTGGCTTTGTGGTACCAATAGAATGTGGCGATTCTTTGGCAGTTGAAGATTCCGATTTTCATCTGTCTGCCCCATCTTATATGAACACTCCGAGGCGCAGTGAATGAAAGGAGAATAATTTCCTAAAATAATTCTGAAACCTAAAAATATCATAGAAATTATAAGAAAAATATATTGTACGAATTCTAAATCACACTTACTGGATGTTCGGTATTTGAAACATATTTGATTTATGTCGAATTTGCTTCCTAATAATTTTTAAATTTTGCTCCTTTTCGCCGTTAAAAAAATAGAGCAAACTATTAATCATAATTGAAATGACTTCAAAATCTGATTCTGTCATTGAATTTAACAATTAATTGTTCAAAGTGAAATTAAAGTCTGTTACGATTCGAATTTTTTTCGATTTATTGAGGTATTGGTTTCCATACGTTTCGTTCGTATTCAGTGATGCCTCGACTGAAATTTTTCGTACATCACTTTCGAGTTGTACGAAAAACAGTTTCGAGTTCTATGATAGGAGCCCTGAATAATAGGAAGGAATTGACTAATCTTGGCATACCTGTGGCCTGTGACTATCATTGCATCTAATCACCGAGGCTAGTATTCATAAGATCGGTGGAATTATACGCTGCGATCCCAATGCGCACAATGCACTTTGGCGTAGCACTCACCCAAACGAAAGATATGAGTAACTTTTTGACTACTTCTTAAGCACTAACCTCCTTCTCTGCAATACACGGTAAGACCTCACCTCCATAATCAGGAACCGACAAGAAGTATGTATCAGCTCTAAATTGTGAATTTAAGTGCATGTATGCCTTCGTTTACAACTATGACGTTATTTTCTGCAATATCTTATGCTACATTCAAATTTAAGATGCGAATAATGTTTTCTTCTAAAGTGGAAAAACTATACATCTTGTTCGGCCCACCATTTGTGGGTCTTACTTCTGCTTTTTTTAGTCTCTTCCGTACTTTAAATTTCCGGTCAGTTCAAACTTAAAATACTTTTTGTTTTAATAACACGTACGGTTTTTTTTTAATTTCATACTACAGTAGGTACCGCTTATTGTAATTACTTTGGGACTAGCCAAAAACAATAACATTAACCGGCCTATAACAATAGACGAACGAAAAAATAACGAAATAGGAACGTTTAAGAAGAATGGGACCCAACTGTTTTGATAACAAAATCCGGATTATAGCATTATCCGGGATTACAATAAGCGGTATCCACTGTATCATCAAACCCGTGGCATCTCGTGACGGTGGTCCCAAAGAATTTTACCGTGCCGAAAAATCAAGCCATATTTTTTTAATGTGTGTCGATCTACACAGCTTTTAATGAATCCTCTGGCGATTACTTGATGCGAATCCATCAAAATAAGGAAAGAAACATCTTTTTGTCAAATCTATACCTACATTTTTGCATCGGCGCTAATTTTCTTCAGGCGTCACGGACTCGGAATGTCATCGACGGAAAATGACGATCAAAGTGACAAAGGTCGATGACAATCGACATACACTATCGCTTTTTCATGCGTCGATGTCTAATCGGCATCGAAGTTACGTGACGTGACACTCGCACTGCTTATAGCAGAGACACGACAAAGTGATTTTGCTAAACGACAACGCTGAGCCACATGTGGCTCAGTTGAGAAAACCTACATGTAATCACTGAAATGGGACGTCTTTCACCAGACATCGCCTCTTCTGACTACAACCTATTCCTAACCATGGCGCATGGTTTGGCTGATCAACGCTTCCATTCTTTTGAAGATATCAAAAATAGGGTTAACTCAAGGATCGCCTTAAAGGACGAGAAGTTTTTTCGACGCGGAATTCATATACTGCCAGAAAGATGGAAAAAGGTTGTGGCTAGCGATGGACAATATTTTAAATCATAGCTATATACCCAATTTCCCACACTAAGGCTAAAATTTAAAGAAAAAACGATACGAACTTCTTTGAACACCTAATACTATAACTAATAACAAAAATGGGATAGAAACAAAAAATTTATATCGTATTTTTTTTCACTAATTCTTTAAGTACATTAGAAGCTCGAAAATTAGAACGCGCCGAAATTAGAATCTCTTGGAAATTAGAAACGTATCATATGTAACACACACTGTTCAGAAATTAGAAAAAATAATTTTAATTTTCAAGCGTATTTTACGAGGATACACTCAAAAACTAAAACACCGATATTTTCCCATCACTTTCCATAAAACAAAAGATACCTTCTTAGAAATTACATTTTTACGTTTATTCATATCTGTTCGTATTCATGAGACTGTATAAGCTTGTGTATAAAAGTGGTTCATATTTCTTTCATTTCTTAAAATGGTCTCAATTTCAATTAAAATAAATACATAATCTTTTCCTGAGTACAAAATCAGATATAATCGAAAAAATTAAAAAAGTTTATTCAAATAAAACTATCCAGGCAGTACAATGAGACTGCGTCATTTATAAGATCCCAAAAGAAAAAAATCACTAATTATGTATAAAGTGGCAAGTGCATCTGCCAGTTAAGAAAAAAAAAACGTTAGATTTGGCGGAATCCGAAGAAATGGGAAAAAACTGAATGACTAAATATTACAGGAACGCCAACGATGTCGCACACTTGATAGCCATATTATTAGAGAAAAGGCCAAGGTAATTTTAGAGCTGCAAAATAAGTCGATGGATGTCTGTAAAATTTTAAACGTCGTTTTGGTAGGAACGGGTCTAAGTTTCGCACACTTGTGTCGCATACTTAGGCCCGTTCCTACGATCATCAGTTAAATTTCAACCAGAACTTGAACAACAAGTTTTGTATGAAAATATGTCAGTTAAAGTTCCAGTTAGAACGTAACTGACGATTGTAGGAACGGGTCTTAAGAATTTAAGCATTAAAATTAAAAATTTTGCGAGAAAGCGGTTGAAATGTTTTTGAAGACACGGCACAAACAATTGCTTGCAACAGATTTTTTCAAATAAGATATGCACTTCCAATTTATTACATTGAAATACACATTTTACTTTATTATTTAAATAATTAAGTATTGTGATTGATTTTTAAAAAAAAAAAATTGGCTACCCTCAAAATTTTTATTTTCACGTTTCATAACTAGTAGACGCGAAAAAAGCAATAAAAATTTTCAGTCCGTCTGTCCGCCGTACGCAAGATCGCTTGGAAGCTCGTAGCTGCCAAACGATTTGAGATATTAAATTGATATTTTTTTAACGAATAGACGGGGTAGGCTCCTTGAAGTGACCAAATTTTTAGGGGTGGGGGTGTGAGGGGGAAGGAGGGGGAAGGAGGGGGAAGGAGGGGGAAGGAGGGGGAAGGAGGGGGAAGGGTTTAAGACAGAAAATTTTGGTTTCTAGATCTCAGTAACCCCTAATGATAGGAAGCTGAAACTTGGAATTTCTATAGAGCTCTGATAGTAGACCCATTTGCAGAAAAATTGTCAATATTGATCAAGGGGTGTGGGAGTGGCGGGAAATGTAATGCGTCCGAAACCCAAAAAAGGAGAGATAGACACATTCTAAAATCCATATCTCCTAAACCATTAATGGCACACTATTCAAACTTAAAAACTATTTGTAGTTATACTAGGAGAACAGAATCAGGAAAAATTTTGGGTGGGGGAAGTTGTGTATGGGGGTGGGGGTGAAAAACCTTAGATTACGATATCTCATGAACCAATTGCTCTAGAAAAATAAAATTCGGTTTGGGTATAAAGGTTGACAAATAAAGATTCCTCCGTTTTCCTTGAGTCGTAAGATTATATAATGAGAATAAAAGAACTAAAGCTACACCCGTAATATTAATATTGAAGTTGTAAAGACCATAAAGTAGTCTGATCACTGTTGAATTTAAACTAGATTATAAGCTAAACACATGTTCAAAATTTGGAAATAAAAAATCAATCAATCAATCAAATAAAGATTGATCAAAGTAAAATTTTTTAAGTGGGAGGTGGAGCATAGAAGTGGAGGGGATGAGAGTTTTTCAAATCAAACACATTTCATATCTCAAGAACAGTGTAAGATAGATGCTTAGAATTTTTACCAGAAGTAGCGCTAACTAAGCTCTAGTTTGGGGTTGTGGGTATAGAGGGGGAGGGTGGGGGAGGGTGAAAAGGAAAAAGTTCCGATGCTTATATCTTGAGAACCTGTAATGATATAGGCCTTAAACTTGGAATTTACATAGAGCTATAGTAGTGGAATGTTGGAAAAATAAAATTTTTTTTAGGGGTAGTATGCTACGGGGGTAGGGGGTGTTTTTCCTAACTATTAAACGGTTCATGCTAGAAAGTTGAAACTCGATGTGTATATGTTAATCAACTAGAAAAGTAATTGTGATAAAAAAAAATTTGAATATTCATTGGCGTTCAGAAAGTGGGACAAAAAAAATTATTTGTAAATATAATAAATATAAAATGCATATATTTTCACGGTTTTCGTCATATCTACTAGGTCTTTCCAAATATTGAATTCATTTTTATTCTACGGATTCTTCGTATGAATACCTAGAAAGTGTTTTCAAGGTTTTTTGAAATTCGACCCCTAAGGGTAGTGTGGTACAAGTGGGGGGTGTTTTTCCTATATATAGAACGGCTTAAGCTACAATGTTGAAACTCGGTGTGTATATCTAAATCAACTAGAAAAATAATTTTGAATAAAAAATAAAACGAATATCTATTAGCGTTCAGAAGGGGGGCAAAAAGAATATCTGTGAAAATAGAATGCATATTTTCCCACGATTTTCGACATATCTACTACCTCGTCTCAAATATTGAATTTAATTTTATTCTATGTATTCTCCATAATTAACCCCTAAGGGGGTGTAAAATGATTGTGTACTTTTTCATAAATTATTCCATATCTCTCAGATCCAATCAGATTTTCACTTCCACGATCTTGTTCTTTTTGATAGGTTTTCAGTCACATAGTAGCCTCCACCGAATTTCAAAATTGAACGCGTTCTTAACTTCTACCGGAAAAATAATAAAGTTACGCCCAGATTGTTGGCAGATTTTTTTATTTTGAAGTGCTGTTTTTGTTTTCTTGAATTTATGTTATTAAGTTGCGCATAAAGTACATAAATATATACAAATATAATATAAATTAGCCTTTTATTTCAATACCTTATAAAACGCTTGAAAATTAGAATTACAATTAGAATTTTCTTTTCTAATTGTCGAGCTTTTACTGTACCTACATAAATTTGCAAAAAAAAAATCGGCGATGGTAAGGTACAAAATTTCCTCATTTTTGGTGATTCTGACCCAAATACCACCTGCACAATTTGGTGTTAACATATTTACAACTCTACGTGGTAATCAGCCATAAGGACCAGTCTCAACGCACACTCTTTGCAACTACGCGGCAATCAGCCATAAAGAACGGTCTCTACCGCGCCGGGCCCAACCACGAAGGAAGGAGTTGAGGCTACCACTTGTATTGCGACCATCGCCGAGGAAGGTAAACATCGGCCAACGTATTAAAAAACATACACAATCATTCAAGTAATTTGAGAGCAAAAAGTTAAAAAAAGGTGTAAAAATTGTAGAAAGATAATAAAATAATTAAAAATTATTGGTCCGTCGAGCCGGATACAACCACGTAAATCCCATTTCCTTTATTCACTGTTTATCCTACATAAAACATCCCACAATTATATCCTATATAAAATACAAAAGATCGTGAGTTATATATGTAAGTGCGCGAGGTGTTTCATTTGATCGTCGATTAATTTCATTCCAGTTCCGAATAGTGAAAATTGGTTTCGCTCTGTACGATAAACGGCTTATTCAATTTGTCGTAGTAAAAATTGGTTTTCGCTCCGTTAGAGAAACGGTTTATCAAGCCTAGTGATTTTTACAATTGGTCGTAGTGAAAATTAGTTTTCGCTCCGTTCGATAAACGGTTTACTTAAATCTCGTGGTTCTTTTGCAATTTGTCCTAGTGAAAATTAGTTTTCGATCCTTTCGATAAACGGTTTATTCAAACCTCGTGGTTCTTTTCCAATTGGTCGTAGTGAAAATTAGTATCACTCCGTTTGAAAAACGGTTTATTCAAACTTCGTGGTTCTTTTGCAAATTGTCGTAGTCAAAATTGGTTTTCGCTCCGTTCGATAACAATTTATGTAGGTTCATTTGCAATTTGTCATAGTGAAAATTGGTTTCACTCCGTTCGATAAGCGGTTTTTAACCCTCGTGGTTTACTTTTTCACAAATTTGCTTAAGGCAAAGGAGAAATCATTCGGTCAAATTCTTCAAAATTAAATGGAATTTAAGTTCGCGTCGTCTCTTTGATTTTCCTTAATTTTTTTTTGTTAGCTTCTTGGCGAGTTGATCCCCGTACGGTTTAATCTACTCGTTGCTAAAACCCGTGTTTGCTCGGGCCTTCGAACTGGGTCAGTTGGAAAAGGTAATTCTTTGGTTTAATTTTTTTTTGGTTTTTATTCTCAAAATGACCGAAGACATAAGGGGTTATATCGTATGGCGCGGTCAAATAAAATCACAAGTAACGAGATTCGATAAGTTTCTCACATAATCGAAAGATCACGAGAGGCTTATTGAATTACAATCGCGACTCGAAAAAATTGAAACATGTTGGTCAGCGTTCAATTCAAGATTGAAGTGCTAGATGAATCTAGCGAACAATGAAGTGAGCGGGAATCCTTTGAATCAAAATACTTCGACGTAGTCGTACAGGCGAGACAAAAAAAAGAAGGCAAGTCTTACTCCTGGCAAAAACGGAGTGATTTGGTCCTTGGAGAGCAATTGGTACACAAACGAAGCATTCGATTACCACAAATATCGCTACCAAATTTTAGCAGTGAATACGATAAGTGGCTACATTTTCACGTTAGTTTCAAATCGTTAATCCATAATAATCGACCGTATTGTGATTGTCACGTCGCGTCACTTCGATGCCGATTCGATATCGACGCATGAAAAGGCGATTGTGAGTGTCGATTGTCATCGAGCGTTGTCACTTTGATCGTCATTTTTCGTCGATGACATTCCGAGTCCGTGACGCCTGAAGAAAATTAACGTTGATGCAAAAATGCAAGTATAGATTTGACAAAAAGATGTTTCTTTCCTTATTTTGATGGATTCGCAACAAGTAGTTGTCATTAAAAGCGGTGTAGATCGACACATTAAAGAAATATGGCTCGAATTTTCGGCACGGTAAAATTCTTTGGGACTACCGTCACGAGATGCAAGCAGAAGTGAGAGCCAAAAATGGGCCGAACAAGATGTATAGCTTTTCCACTTTAGAAAAAAGCATTATCCGCATCTGAAATTTGAATGTAGCATTTGATATTAACATAGTGAACGAACAGTTGTCGGAAGTGCAACAAAAAACATAAGCAAGATGATTTCTAGGCTCAAACCATCGAGATAATCACCCGTATTATGAGTGTCGTGACGATCGACTATCGACAATCGACGAGCTTGTCGTGGCAATTGAAATTTGGTATTATAAGTGTCGATCGAAGCACCTTGTTAGTATTGCCGCAGGAGAGTCGTGTAAAATGTCTGAAAATGGTGTTACTGTGAATAAAAGTGTAATTGTGAATAGCTTTAACTGTCAAAAGTGTGAAAATTCCACGTTATATTTGAATTATAATGATTAAAATTCAGTGTTTTTTTATCGATTCGGTGAAATGAGTTCGTACGAGTTGTTATTTTTTGACGAAGAATATGATGAGACTAATCGAGCAGCTCGACAATTGTTGAGATGGAAGAGAAAATGGTTGCGAGACTTCTCAAATCCTTTGAAAATGGACAACTATGGGTAATATAGACGTCGCCAGAGGAATTAGCGAGTGGGAAAAATATTCAACGGAACCGAATGCCCTAGGACCTCCAATACGCGATGGAATTGGGTGGCTGCAAATATGTTTGGATTTTAATATTACCTACACAAATATTTTAACTGCAAATTTTTAAAAAATTACAAATCACCGGCAGTTTCATATGAGATCAACAACACTTAAAGAGCAGGCATCCAACTGTAAAAATCCTAACAAGCATCGAGGAATAAAATCCAAGTTCTTTCCCAAAATGAAAGTGCAAAACAATTTATTAAAACCCCAAAAAATCAGAGAAACCATTCAAGAAACTGGATACCATTCGCACAAGAGTTTTTAAAAAAACAAACCATTTAAATTAGGAATTTCCCAAATAACCTAGAAACGCACATTATATTGATTGACAGCAGGTAAAAGCAACGGACATTGTTGGTTGAGCTAGAGCTATGTTGAAATCATTACCAGTGCCACGTTGATATCCTCCTTCTGCGAAGAATCGCAACACTGCGGCAAGTATAATTATATTCGGCACCGCAGATGACAACACTTGTGCTTTTAATTTGCCATCCAAATTTTTTTCAAGGAGCATAACAAAAGCTTTCTTCGATAATCTAAAACAACGTAAAAAAATCTGCCAACAATCTGGGCGTAACTTTATTATTTTTTCGGTAGAAGTTAGGAACGTGTTCAATTCTGAAATGTGGTAGAGGCTACTATGTGACTGAAAACCTTTCAAAAAGAACAAGATCGTGGAAGTGAAAATCTGATTGGATCTGAGAGACATGGAATAATTTATGAAAAAGTACACAATCACTTTACACCCCCTTAGGGGTCAATTATGGAGAATACATAGAATAAAATTAAATTCAATATATGGGACGAGGTAGTAGATATGTCGAAAATCGTGGGAAAATATGCATTCTATTTTCACAGATATTTTTTTTGCCCCCCTTCTGAACGCCAATAGATATTCGTTTTTTTTTAATTCAAAATTATTTTTCTAGTTGATTTAGATATACACACCGAGTTTCAACATTGTAGCTTAAGCCGTTCTATATATAGGAAAAACACCCCCACTTGTACCACACTACCCTTAGGGGTCGAATTTCAAAAAACCTTGAAAACACTTTCTAGGTATTCATACGAAGAATTCGTAGAATAAAAATGAATTCAATATTTGGAAAGACCTAGTAGATATGACGAAAATCGGGAAAATATATGCATTTTATATTTATTATATTTACAAATAATTTTTTTTGCCCCACTTTCTGAACGCCAATGAATACTCAAATTTTTTTTATAACAATTACTTTTCTAGTTGATTAACATATACACATCGAGTTTCAACTTTCTAGCATGAACCGTTTAATAGTTAGGAAAAACACCCCCTACCCCCGTAGCATACTACCCCTAAAAAAAATTTTATTTTTCCAACATTCCACTACTATAGCTCTATGTAAATACCAAGTTTAAGGCCTATATCATTACAGGTTCTCAAGATATAATAAGCATCGGAACTTTTTCCTTTTCACCCTCCCCCACCCTCCCCCTCTATACCCACAACCCCAAATTTTTTCCCTACTAGAGCTTAGTTAGCGCTACTTCTGGTAAAAATTCTAAGCATCTATCTTACACTGTTCTTGAGATATGAAATGTGTTTGATTTGAAAAATTCTCATCCCCTCCACTTCTATGCTCCACCTCCCACTTAAAAAATTTTACTTTGATCAATCTTTATTTGTCTACCTTGATACCCAAACCGAATTTTATTTTTCTAGAGCAATTGGTTCATGAGATATCGTAATCTAAAGTTTTTCACCCCCACCCCCATACACAACTTCCCCCACCCAAAATTTTTCTTCATTCTGTTCTCCTAGTATAATTACAAACATTTGTTAAGTTTGAATGGTGTGCCATTAACGGTTTAGGAGATATGGATTTTAGAATGTGTCTATCTCTCCTTTTTTGGGTTTCGGACGCATTACATTTCCCCCCACTCCCACACCCCTTGATCAATATTGACAATTTTTCTGCAAATGGGTCTACTATCAGAGCTCTATAGAAATTCCAAGTTTCAGCTTCCTATCATTAGGGGTTACTGAGATCTAGAAACCAAAACTTTCGGTCTAAAACACTTCCCCCTCCTTCCCCCTCACACCCCCACCCCTAAAAATTTGGTCACTTCAAGGAGCCTACCCCGTCTATTCGTTAAAAAAATTTCAATTTAATATCTCAAATCGTTTGGCAGCTACGAGCCTCCAAACGATCTTGCGTACGGCGGACAGACGGACTAAAAATTTTTATTGCTTTTTTCGCGTCTACTAGTTATGAAACGTGAAAATAAAAATTTTGAGGGTAGCAAATTTTTTTTTTTAAAAAATCAATCACAATACTTAACACGTTGACGGACAGTTGCGTCTATAGCCGTCAAGTTCAAGTTCACTATGTGACATGACGGCAATAGCCGTCCAATACGAAACGGTCGTTTTTAGACACTGCGGCTGTAGCAGCACAAATGTGCATTTACCAGCGTACAAGTAGAAGCCTAGTGTCATGTTTTCGAAAAAAAATTTAGTATGCAAGGTTATACATTGAGTATGCACGTGGTTGTGAACGGAGTAGTGCGATCTTGTTTTCTCTTCAATTTACAGTTGCTATTGATACATTTAACGATATTTTTTGTTTATACTGGTAAGTATTTGTTTATGGTTGATTTTACACTTTAAATAGAAATAAAAAAATTTAAATTTAGCATTTTTTCATTCATTTAGCGATATTTATAGTTATACTGTTTACTTTTTGTTTTTTATGATATTACATTTGAAATATAAAAACAATAATGTAAATAATAAATGTATAAATAATATACAATAAATAATAATATAAAATAAAATTGAATGTTTTATTCAATATTTATAGAAAATGGCCAGTTGGGAAAAAGAACAGGCTAGGCTGCTGAAGCTTTTTGAGGAAACAGGTAGTGGGTCAAGCAACAGTGAATCTGAACCTGATGCTGACTGTGCTGAAAATAACAGTTCGGGTAGTGAAGAAAATGAATCAACTACAGATGAGGAATATGAAGCACCAGAAGAACCAGAAAATGATGAGACAGGGCATATCAATACAACACCTATAAGAAACTTTTCTTTTGATGCAGATGAAGAAAATGAATCAACTACAGATGAGGAATATGAAGCACCAGAAGAACCAGAAAATGATGAGACATGGCATATCAATACAACACCTATAAGAAACTTTTCTTTTGATGCAGATGCGGCTGGGATTCTTTTGGATATAGACGAAAATGTGTCTCCAATTCAGGTTTTTGAAAAAATTTGGGATGACCAAGTAATGGAAATGATTATAAAATCTACGAATGATTACGGCCTAAAACTTTGCAATCAAACACGGCCACATACAAGGAATAGTAGGAAGGCAAATTTCAAAAATACTGATACGATTGAAATGAGAAAGTTTTTGGGTTTGTGTTTGCTTCAGTCCCAGCTAAAATTCTCCAGTATTAGAAAACTCTTTTCCATTGATGCATTACATTACCACCCAGCTTTTCCTTCACAAATGTCTGGAAGGAGGTTTGAGCAAATATTGAGATGCTTTTGTGTAGAAGAAGAAAATTCAAACGACCGTTTGAGGAAAATAAAAATATTTCTTGATTTGCTCATAAAAAAGTTTGCGAATGCATATGCACCAAATGAGGCATTATCATTAGACGAATCTTTGTTATTATTTCGAGGAAGGCTTTCTTTTCGCACGTACATGAAAGGCAAAAAGGCAAAATACGGAATTAAATTGTACGAACTTTGTTCTGCCCAAGGTTATGTTTTGAACATAGAAATATACAAAGGCCATCGAGAAAACGAAGAAAACATGACAACTATTGAAAGTCTTGTGATGCGATTGATGCAGTCATATTTAAACAAAGGGCATCATTTGTTCATGGATAACTATTACAACAGTGTACCATTGGCTAACAAATTACTGAGCAAAAAGACACATGTGACAGGAACTCTTCGTGTAAATAGGAAGGGTCTGCCGCAAGAAATAACAGGTCGTAAGCTTAGAAAAGGAGAACATGTATGGCGACGCCAAAATCAGACATACGTGTCCAAATGGAAAGATAAACGGGATGTGCTATGTCTAACAACAGCTTACCACCCAAGTATGATAAACACAGCTAACCGTCGACAACAGGAAAAGAGAAAACCAATTGAAATAGTGAATTATAATCAGAATATGTCAGGTGTCGACAGAGCAGATCAGATGATGTCCTATTATTCCTGTCCACGAAAAACAATTAGATGGTATAAAAAGATAATCTTTCATCTACTGGATGTAGCAGTGTGGAATTCTTACTACATCTTTAAAGAAAAGACAGGTTCTCAAATGAAGTTTATAGAATTCAGGGAAGCAATTATACGATCTCTAACTGGCATAGATTATAAACAGGATGGAAGGTCTTTGGTTCAATTTAAACGTGCACGAATCCAAACCAATGAAATCAACAACAATGGAACACAGCATTTTCCTGAGAAAATTTCTCCTCCTGAAAATTATCAGCGAAAAACATATTTTCAGCGTTGTAAACAATGTTATAAACAGGGAGTAAGGAAGGAAACATCATATTGCTGCAAGAATTGCATATCAAAACCTGCACTGTGTCCTGCACCATGCTTTGAAACATGGCATACCGAAAATAATGTATAATAATTATAAAATTATAATAAATTTATTTGTCATTTATTTATTTTTGTTTGATCATGAACTAACATTTCGTGTAAAACTCCCAAAAATACTTTGTTGCTCACAAAAAATTGCTTATTTCAGTCATTAAACCTGTCATTTACGTTTTTAAATTTTTGCTGTTATAGCCGCCATCGTCCCATTACATAGTGTCTAGAGTCCGCTGGCGCCATGACGGTTGTAGCCGCAACCTAATTAAAGGTGCTGAATTAATCAAAATTAAGTGTATTTAAGCAGAAAGAGTAAAACTATACTTCTAATATTCTAAAAATTACAAAAACATATAGTGTCAATTTTCGAATTTCACTTGTTTCTACTGTCCGTCAACGTGTTAATTATTAAAATAATAAAGTAAAACAGTTCTCCATTGAATATTGCTTAAGCTCCAAATTGTAATAAATTCTCACCCATAGTTGTCCATTTTCAAAGGATTTGAGGAGTCTCGCAACCATTTTCTCTTCCACCTCAACAATTGTAGAGCTGCTCGATTATCCTCATCATATTCTTCGTCAAAAAATAACTCGTACGAACTCATTTCACCGAATTGATAAAAAACACTGAATTTTAGTCATGATAATTCAAAATAACGTGGAATTTCCACACTTTTGACAGTTAAAGCTATTTACAATTACACTTTTAGTCACAGTAACACCATTTTCAGACATTTTACACGACTCTCCTGCGGCAATACTAGCCAGGTGCTTCGATCGACACTTATAATACCAAATTTCAATTGCCACGACAAGTTCGTCGATTGTCGATAGTCGATCGTCACGACACTCATAATACGGGTGACCATTTCTGTTGATCGACGACGACACGACATCGACATGACGCTCATAATACGAAGCTTTATCGCGAGGATAAACGACCACAATAAAGAGAGGAAATGGATTGTGAAAAGCGTTTATTCAGAAATTTCAAGCGGGACGAAAATGGCCGTTTTAAAGTCAAATTGCCATTGAAGGATAATTGCAATCATTTGGGAGAGTCTAGGCAAGGCGCTGTCAAACGATTCTACGCACTAGAGCGAAAGCTTGAAAGGGATAGCCTCCTCAAGCAATAATACACAGCCTTATTGAAAGAGCTGCTGAAACACATTAGATATACGAGTATATGCAGATACAAAATCAGATCTACATTATTACCTGGCTCATCATTGTATCACAAAGGAGTGGAGTGTTACGACGAAGTTACGCGTAGTTTTCGACGCATCTTTTAAAACAACCTCGAACTTATCATTAAACAATGTCAAGGCAGTGGGCCAAATAATCCAAGATGATCTCTTTTCAGTAGTCTTGCGCCTTCGCAAGCATAATACAGTACTAACGACCGATATTAACAAAATGTATTGGCAAGTATTGCTGAACGAGGACCATAGGGATCTGAAACGAATTTTTTGGCGTCCGACACCACCAGAAGAACTACAGGAATATCAGTTAAACACTGTTACGTATGGTACAGCTTCTACATCATTTCTACTTATACGTTGTCTAACACAATTGACTAAGGAAAGTTCACATGCATGGCCGCAGGCGAGTCAAGCGATCCGTACCGACTTTTATGTGGATGATCTTTTGACGGGCGCCGAAAACCTTGATTCTACAATCAAAATCAAAACCAAAATAGAAGACATCTTACAGAAGGAGGGATTCCAACATAGGAAATGGATGTCGAACAAACCAGAAGTCTTTGGCACGCAGTCCACTTCTGCGCAATCCAAATTGGACGGCAGCCATGTGTTAAATTATCTAGGGCAAAAAACTTTAGGCATCTCATGGAATGCTTATAGCGACTCATTCTGCTTCTCTATGAACCTTATTGAAACAAGTAGTAAAAAAATTACTAAAGGGCGATTCTATCAATAATAGCGCAAGTTTTCAATCCGTTAATCGGGTGATAACTATAAACGAAGAAAAAAAATGTCACATATATTTTCCTGGGCTTAAATATGCAGTGGATACCGCTTATTGAAATCGCGGATAATGTTATAATCCGGATTTTGTTATCAAAACATTTGGGTTCCATTTTCCACAAGCAGAATTCTTCACTTATTGGAATAAGAATTCGGTTTATGTTGTCATTCGATCTAGATTCCCATAGTACATAAGAAGTGTGGTGAAGTGTTGATCGTTTCTTTTTTTTTCTTCGAGTATATGAAATCAAAAAAGCGGATAAGGAACAATATCAACTAAGAAGCGAAAGAAGGCTGATGAGGGATTTACATTTACACTTGAAGGTGGGTTTCCATATGTGACAGAAATTTGTCACGACAAAAATGTGTCATGCTCTTCAGTCTGGAGTTTACATTTTTAACATTACTTGTGTCATATCTTTGCGTAAATTGGTTATGTATTTTATTTGGATTGAGTTATGGCCATCTTAAAAATATTGGAAGTTTGCTAAAATGGTTGGAATCCCCATCTTAGCGCGTGAAATGAACTGAAATTTCGAGAAGCCTTTAAACTGAAATTGTTATCACACATGAAAAGTCGGAGGATCTCCGACTAGCGACATGCGACAAAATTTGTCAGAGATTTGTAATCTGATTGGATAACTGATCTGTCACACATGTCACAGAAAATTGTCGCATATGGAAACCCAGCTTAAGACGAGCCTCTACCCAGATGAGGCTATTTCAATGCGGTTTTCGTTGGCTTTATTCTTTACTGTGTTAAGAGCGATTTACAGTGAACGTGACTCTGCGGGTCAACTTGCCTATAATTTATATTATTTTACATGATGGAAATAAATTGGTTTTCTTTACAAGTTTTCAGGATTCAATTCAAAGGTACAATATATCACAGAATTTTGTAAAAGGTTAGAACTTGGGTTGTATAAAACGATTACAATAAGCGGTGCCTATTGTACATAGATTGCTCGGAGCATCTAACATATTCAGCTGTTATTCATTTACACTGCGACGACTTTTAAAAAAATCACCCGATATGAGCAAGAGCCATATAGTGTTTCCACATAATATGCAAAGTGATGTAGAACGATTAGGCATGATAGCACAGTGGCTATAATTTTACTATAGTCAGTAAGGGGTAATTGATCAGCCGACTTTGGCAGTTTCTTTTTTGAAACATATATACAGAGTGTTTGGCACTTCGTGTGCCACCTTGTAAGGGGTTATTCCTTGATATATTTGGAGAAAAAAATTGTTCTACAGGGTGGGTCAATTTCCAATATTAGTGGAAATACAGGGTGGTTAAGAAAAGTGTTTTTAACCGGTACCGTCATTCACTTAAAATGTTATATCTTAAAAACGAATAATCATTAGGCAAGGCGTTATAGCTCGTTTTTTAGGCAATCGAATTACCTATGATTTGATGTAACAGTCTAAATTGTAACTGCACCCAATCTTGAGATATCTACTCGAAAATACAGAGTTTTACTTCGTCAATCCTAAAAATTCAGTGATCAATGTAGTTTTTCTCAGAAAAATCCATTATAAAAATGTCATTTTAATTTTATTTTTTTATTAACCCTATTATTTATTACTTACAAAAGCTTCAAAATTTAAAAATGCCGGAGTACTCTAATGAAGAATATGTTGTTCATTTATGGAGAGTGTCACGAAAATGAACGAGCCGTACCAGCGCTTTACCATCAAATTCTTCATTGGAGTACTCAGGCATTCTGAAATTATTTTATAAATGCTACTGATATCTTCTTCTTTTGGAAACGTAAGTAAGACTGATAAAAACATGAGGGTAGTTTTGCTTTTATAGCTTTTGATTTTTTAAGGTACCCTATTAAAAAAGGCGCAGTACCGCTCCCTGTATTGCCTACCACATCTAGCATCAATTACTTTTTTTAACAACCCTGTATTTCCACTAATGTTGAAAATTTACCCACCCTGTAGAACAATTTTTTTCTCCAAAAATATCAAGGGATAGCCCCTTACAATGTGGCACACGGAGTGCCAAACACCCTGTATAACATTTTTTACAATTTTCAATCATTTCACACTGGAGCACGCACTATATAGTATAACTTCCAAATAACAAAAAAAAAATTTATGGAATACCCCGCTACAAACATGTGTATACTTGTATTCATTCTCCGCTTGCAAATTTTTGAGTAAAAAAGTCTGCGTATCGGCCATAAAAATATGTACTATCTTCGAGTATATTTGCTATAACGTCGGTCATGTTCAGCCGACTTTTATGGGAAAGAGGAACACAAAAACACAACTAAATTTTACACGTCGTCCGATGTTTTCCTTTTTCTGTTCTTTTATAGACAGTGAACGTTTCCTAATACTTTCCTGACATATCGTAACAGTGTAAATTAGCCATAAGCGTTATTTATAGGTACAACTCTGAATCTAACCTTTTACAAAATTCTATTAATTTTTATTATGGTTGATTTATATTCAGTGTTTTTAGCCATACCATAAAATCAACCAATCAGATGGCTCATGCAGTCGCCAAAGTTTTAACATTATGGATTTACACTTGCCTATCAAGGTAGGACAAACCGATTTTCGTTGGTTGTATTCTTTGCTGTATAAATGGCGATTTACATTCTGCTTGGGCTCTGCGGCGCAATTTGCCAAAACAACAGAAATACGATGAGCTGCGAATTGCAATTAATTGTATGTGTGTATACTCCTGATTATGAAAGAGTGCGTCGATGAAAAAGCTGAAGAATGTTAAGACTGTTGCCACTCCACTGACAAAGTTTTAAGGGATCAATCAAACTATCAATACTTTATAAAAAAAATGTATAAGGAATAAAAACCTAATCGATAGCGATTCGATGAAATCTAAATATTTCCTTGGAACACAGTAAACATAATATTTTTCAACCATATAATATTTATTATTAATACATGCTTTTACAATTTCTTTTTTACCTGTAATTGTTATGAGTGTTAAAAGGTTATCAAAGCTGTTTCTAATTTGGAACATATGAGAACGCTTATAGATTGTGTTTCGCATAGATATTTACAGAAGTGAACCATTCTAATAACAAATTTTTTTTGAAAGTAATGCATTCGATACAAGCCACTGTTTTTGATTCTTATTCCATCTGGAAAAAAAATTGCTCATCTCATAACGCTAAAGCAAAAAAATAGTATGTAAAATTCAATGTAAGCTAGATATATTATGTGTACTTGCATATACATAAATGTAATAACTATCATCTATTGAATTTTATTTTGATATGAATGTTATTATTTATTTTTATTTTAATATTATATTAGTATTCTTATTATACGTATGGGATTAAATTCTAATTTTTCATAGTAGGATATGAACAGCATAACCTTACTTAAAACTAATACATAATCTGAATTATCTTTAATTTAAACTAAAATCAATGGCTAGTTCGAGTTAGAGAAGTCTGTCTATATAACATTTGGTTACTCGAAAAAGCAAAGTAGATATGAAATCTTTTAACGATCTATTTATTAATATAATAGAATATACCATTATAATAATATTAATATAAAATATGAAACACATTTGACCGTATTGTGAATGTCACGTCGCGTCACTTCGATACCGATTCATCGTTCACGTCGTTAAAAAAAAATCGATTGTGTAACCGCATCGACCCGACTCATTCGACCGTATTGTGATTGTCACGTCGCGTCACTTCGATGACGATTCGATATCGACGCATGAAAAGGCGATTGTGAGTGTCGATTGTCATCGAGCGTTGTCACTTTGATCGTTATTTTTCGTCGATGACATTCCGAGTCCGTGACACCTGAAGAAAATTAACGTTGATGCAAAAATGCAAGTATAGATTTGACAAAAAGGTGTTTCTTTCCTTATTTTGATGGATTCGCAACAAGTAATCGTCATTAAAAGTGGTGTAGATCGACACACATTAAAGAAATACGGCTCCAATTTTCGGCACGGTAAAATTCTCTGGCACTACCGTCACGAGATGCAAGCAGAAGTGAGAGCCAAAAATGGGCCGAACAAGATGTATAGCTTTTATACTTTAGAAGAAAGCAGTATCCGCATCTTAAATTTGAATGTAGGATTTGATATTGCATAAAAATAACGTCATAGTTGTAAACGAAGACATACAAAACCTTAAATTCGCAATTTACAGCTGATACATACATATCAATATGGCAATGCCATTGAGTCACGTCGATGGAGTTACACAATCGCTTTTTCCGATCGACGTGACACTTCGCATCGGCATCGAAGTGACGTGAGCGCGACATTCACAATACGGGTGATTAGCATTTACATATGTGTAAATTGTGAATTTAAGTTCATGTAACTGTTTTCACTTACAATCCTTTCATTTTTGCATCGACGTTAATTTTTTTTCGGGCGTCACGAACTTGAATCTCATCGACTAAAAATTCCGATCAAAGTGATCACTGTCGATAAAAATCGATATATACAATCGCTTTTTCATACATCGATATCGAAGTGACGTGACGTGCATTCGCAATACGGTCAATTAATGTTCCGTTGGTCTGGTAAGGAAGATACTCTACCAATACTTCAAGTCCTAGGGCCAATTTGGGCTGTTGTGCCATTGATTATTATTATTATTATACCATCATAACAATACAAAACCAAAATTATTATTTGTAAGATGTTAAATTTAAATATTAACTACAAAGATAAGTGCGGTTCTGAATTGATATTGTTCTGAAAACGTTATATTTATTCACTTGAATAACTATTGTATTTGCATCTAACATAATACACGTATAATTATTATTACTTACTATTTATTGTGTCTGAATTTGTAAATATATAATACTATACAATCAATTTATTTACAATATTTACATAAAAGAATGAATACATAGAAGATTATACGTAACATACTAAAATACCAAAACAATGCCAGCTAAAAATGGGAAAAAAGTTTACAATAATGAATTCAAACATATTTTATCTATATATAATTATAAATATTTCATAGTTCACCAATACTTCGCTTTGCGACGTTTCACATTGCGTCGGAAAAAAATTGGCGAACAAATTTGCGTCATTTCACATTGCATTGTAAAATATCTTAACTATGACATAAATTTCATATAAATCAAAATGGATGCTTGGATGCATTGCAAACAGTGTATGCACTGTAAACACGTCTTCAAATGCAGTATGCAGTGTAAGCATGTTATTTCAAATTGCGACGTTTTGCTTGCGACGAATTATCGTCGCAAAGCGAGGTATTGGTGTGTTTTAATTCACAATTTTAATTTAAATATCTATTACAATATTAAAAATAGCGAACTACTGCGTTCCAAATAATAATTCTTACATTTCTCTTAATATACCTATATATATATATATATATATATCTTACAACATTATTTATTTTATACATTATGTTTAGCACTATCACAACCATGAGCTTAAAACAAGAACAAGACGTTTCAGTTTTGGAGATTCTATAGAATAAATACGATAATAGTTCGAACATAATACAATAAAATTAATGAGAAGAAGGTACTTTAAATCTATAGATATATGAAATAAAACTTTTTTTTACAGTTTTTAAAAAAAAATTCAAAGTAAAAACTAAATTTCAATATTTCACACAATTTTACAGCTGCAGTAAATAAGTTATATAAATTTTATAATTTCGTGTAATTTTGGATAAATTGGATTTCATGAGGGTTTTAGTAAAACACAATATAATTGAAATTAACTTTATTTGTAAAAAATAAATTCGTATTATAGGTTATAACATACTTACGAATAAATGTGTATTATTAAACAAACTCATGACGTCTCATGACGAGCGTGGATTCCTTTTCGTGAATTGACACAGATTGTATATTCTTTATTCTTAGGATCTTATATTTAAAGAAACATGCAGTATTAATGTAAGGATTCTTTAATTTACTTATGATTTATGTTATTATTATAGTGTTTCAGCCTGCCTGTCATTCGTCAGTTGTGAGAGATATTGGTTTTGAATAATAATTTCAACCATTTTGAATAACTTGTCGAAATTATTAGTCAGCAAATTGTTGAAATTATAAGTCTAAACAATAGTAGCAACGTTTCATCTTTGTGTAAAATAATGCATTTAGTAAAAAACCATACACTTGTTTGCTTCAACCCTTCGAACTAACTAATTGCAGTTGCATTATTGATTTGGATATCCCTTAATTATTCGAATATATATGTAACATATATATGAGAGTGGCGATTTTTTCATAGGTATACTATCACAGAAACTAATTTATAGTGTATATAGTATAATGAGTTAAAGGCGTTTTATCTGGGCCGTATGATAATGTCCGCCGCTCGTCGTCCAACGCCAAGTTCACTAGCGTTTTCAGCATTTTGGTATTTTACAAGCCAATGAGACGTTTGTTTTAAACGTCGCCGAATAATGGCTACGTTTGTATCGACGTTACTTGCAAACTTGAAAGGCTGTGGGTGGATGTGTAAAACAAAATAAATGGATAAGATGAGCTAATTCTAGATGGAAGGCAGCACATTTGACAATACTGTAAAATGTAATTTGAAGTGTATGTACACACAAACGTCGTTGTTCAGTTATACCAAAGTGCACGTTGCGACGATCATCGACGATGGAATTTTAAACGTTTCCACGTTCCTTACATTATACGCCACTGATTTTCAATGTAGTACAGTTATATTTTTTATATACAAATTAAGACATCTTGAACTGAGACATATTTGAAGTGGTGCAATGACTCAGAAAAATATTTCCCTATGAACTGTTCACATAGGTAAAAAAAAAGGGTTGGTAGGTGCATACTATTATGTAATATAAATGAAAAAATTATATCATTTTCTATTTGTACATTGATTGTTTTTAGAACAACGTATTTTTCATTTTTCGGGAAAAGTGGCCTCTTTTCATATACATTTAAAAGGTGATGTACCAAATTAATAAACCAACTGCTGTGCAGAACGTAATCCCTATTTCGAGCCTTAATAATCGAACAAAAAGTGACTGTACTAGTATTGTTACAACTATCATTATAAGTTCTATATTTTTAAGATCTCAAACAGCTAAGAGTGCATGCGGCACACTGGTATGGTAGATCTTGAAACAAACACAAACCGTTTGTCTTACGTAGCTTCGGTACACGTGGCTCAAAAGTAGTGCCTTATTAGACTAATACAACACGATATATGTATATATTGTAGATTACTTTAATTATGTAAATGTCAAGAAATTAATACAAAACTAACACCATCAAAAAATAAACAGCACCCATTGATTCCGAAAAATGTTTCACTTAATCAAACACTAATTTCTTCTTGTTTTTATATGAACGAGGGAAAATTGGAAAACTTGCCATATAAAAACGAAACTTTTAGAAGTAAAACCAAAACAGGTTGTAACTCTCGATAAATTTGGCTAATTCTCACGAACTTACAGACTCTTTAAAAAAGATGCAACAAAAATCAAATAAATTACTATTTCTATAAATAGCAAGCCCAAAATATCCGGCTGCGGTCGTGTATTATTTAACATTTAATTCTATAAGTAGTTCACATAACCTTAACTTATTATCACAACAATTCTGTTTCGTTTCAATATATAAATAATAAAACTAAAAGATGATATAACATTTCAGCTATAAATATAATGATTTCGGATCAAAAAAAAAGGTAAAAGTGATCAGCAATGAATATATACAATATAAAATTTTTATTAAAAGAAAAATTTTATAAAAGAATATTGTATAATTTTTTTTTTTACAAATCAGTTATAAACAATCGAAATGCAGAACTGTCATTTCATTTTATGCATATTTTATTTTCTGTGAGATTAAACTATATAATTTATAAACGAAACTCAAATTAATTATTTATTATTTTTTACTTTATTATTTTTGAAAGGTATTTTAATCTATATATGTAGTAATAAAATAAGTTGACTGCAATAAAAGAGAAAAAAATGTTCTGTTAAGATAAGATGATATTACATATCTTGCTAAAATGCTGAATTATTTGCTTGCCACATATTATGGTTTTTTCTCGTATTTGCTAAGGTTGTATTTTTTAATCGATGTTACTGATGGTGATGATTCTTAATGGGGAAATAATCAATATCAATGAAATGTAAAAAATGTTTCCGGATTTAAAAACAAAACTCGTTAGATGGAGCTCTCTTATCATGAAACAGTTCTAAAAATATAATCCAGTTATTTGAAAACAGTATAATAAAAATTAACAAGTCAAGATTTTATGAGTCATTTTTACAACATGGCTCTAACAAAAGATACACACACATCAAACAAAAAAATAATTAGCATGGGATATACTTTAAAGTTATATATAAGATAACTTTATTTTTACAATTTTATCACAGAAATAGATACAAACAATACCTTAAATAAAGTAATACACAGACTTTAATACTATAAGACCCTAAGATTTTTAAAACTATTTCAGAATATAGTTAATTAATTCTTATATTCAATAAATATTTTATATTTTGTGTGGTTTTACATACATTAACCATATGTTAGATTCCGAAAATACGCAATAATACGATTAAAAGTTTTTACATTTTTTTTTAATCAATACCAACACTACTGTCTTCGAGAGTTGTACATAATAGCCTCAAACTCGACGTTGCAGCATAAAAGATATTGCAGTATAACTTCGACAACTGGAAACACCCTTTGCTACAAAACTGTATCGAGTTATCAAATTGTATAACATGTTTATTCTAAGCACTGTTGCCACACAATTTGTCTCGAGTTATTAAAACTTCGAGTTATCGACTTTCGACTATATTTGGGCAATAACGAAGAATTTTTCAATTATTCAGACTCCGTTACATTTCACATTGTGCTATTACTAACATTAGATAGGAGAAAGAGATATTTAGAAAGTAGATAACTAAAAAGAAAATTCTCTTATTTTTTATTTTATAAACTTGCCATTGTTATCCACTAAAATATCTAATAACAGCTATTAGTAGTGCACATCCGTGTATGTATGTAATTAAGGGGTTATACTACTGTAACGGCTTAAAAAAGTTTTTTTTTCGACAATTTTGTTTAAGGGGTTAGGTGGGTTTGAAAATTTCTAAAAATGGATTTTTTGTTTTTTGTCTTATTAAATAATACAACATGTCTAGAATATTCTCCCAAAATCTTAAATCGATCCGAGTAAAATTATAAGAGATGGAGCCTTCGGAAGTTCCGCCCACCGGACCACGTTAGCCTCAACTTAAAACTTTAATCGCGTTTTTCTCGAAACTCTATTTTGGTAGTCGGTGGACACGATTTCTCGAAAAGTTATGAACCGACCTTGTTCAAATTTTGCACACTTCTTCAAAATAACATTATCTAGTGCTTTAACGAAGGATTTTTTTTAATCTTTATTACAACTTATTTTACGAGGCAATACATGGTGAAAATTTTACCAATAAATGGGATTTTTTGTTCACATCCCCGCCAAAAATTCAAATTTTTAAATTTTTTTTTTCCTTCATTCAAGCACGAGCTCTATCCATGTACTAACAGAAAATTGTTGGTTTTTAATTTTGGATGAACCAGTCATGAGTTATCCTGTCCACGCCGGGAGCACTTTTTTTTGAGAGGTTAAGGGAAATGAGGTCCCAAAGGGTGAATTTCTAAAATTTTTAAGCAAAAATTTTGCGAAATACTTACGAAATATGTTTTTTTGATGTACGTAGGCTGCCTTTTATGTTTCGGGATTTGGCAACCCTGGTGGTGCAATCTGGTAACTGACAGCTCTATCGTAAAGTTGGACATTTTTGAGGTTATACGTACTCAGAACGTTTTGACATACGAGCGCTATTTGTGTTGTTTGCAGTAAGTTAAAAGATTTATCTCAGCTCAAAAATGGAATTAAATCGTGAACATTTTCGAGCGATTATTTTTTACAACTTTCGACGTGGATTAACTCAGCAACAGTGTATAGATGAACTTAATTCAATTTTGAGCGATGAAGCTCCATCAAGGACCAGTGTTTATCGATGAAATGGTGAATTCAATCGTGGTCGTAGTTCACTTCAAGACGAATTTCGTGAAGGTCGTCCAAAATCAGTTGTTGTTCCGGAAACCATTGATGCTGTGCGCAAACTGATATTGGAAGATCGTCATGTGACCTATCGTGAGTTGAGACAACCTTAGGCATTAGTGGGACCAGCATACATTCAATATTGCATGATCATTTGATTGTCAAAAAAATTTGTTCGCGTTGGATCCCGCATAATTTGATAATTTGAAAAAGATGCTCGTGTCAATTCGTCCAAAGAAATGCTCAAAAACATCGATTTGATGAGTCATCCACCGTATAGTCCTGACTTGGCACCGAATGACTTCTTTTTATTCCCGTACGTAAAAAACAAACTGAGAGGTCAACGTTTTTCGACACCTGAAGAAGCGGTTGCCGCATTCAAAATGTATTTTTTGGAGATACCTCAATCAGAGTGGCAAAAGTGCTTCGACAATTGGTTCAAACGCATGCAAAAGTGTATAGATTTTCATGGGGAATATTTTGAAAAACAATAAAGTGGTTTTCGATGATTAATATTTGTTTTTCTTCTCTAATCCCGAAATATAAAAGGCAACCTACTAGTGGCGTGGCGTGATAATTCAACAAGGGGAAGCAATTGGTTAATATCCACAATTTTTTATTATTATTCTACCTATCAATTTACTGCATATTGATTGAACCTCCTCCATTAGCACACAGCAGGGATCTAGGAGGCTATTTAGCATGTTGGTGTTTAGGCTGTCAGTCGCAGTCACCTACACCTAGCTGATCATTAAACGCTTTCCGGACTTCTATCAAAAAAGTTATAAAGTTTCGATCATAGTACCTACATATTGGCAGATTTTTTTTTATTTTTTACGTATTTTTTGGAATAGAAGAGTCAATAGAAATAAATAATAATAATAAAATAATAAAAATTGATCTCATTAACCCTAAAAGTTTTTCAGAATTCGTTGAAAATGCTTGTATCAGAGTTTTCTTCGATTCAATATAATAATAGAAATAAAAGTGAATTAAATATCTCATTAGACCCAATATATAAAAATTCTTGAAAATGTACACAACCTTTTTACACACCCTGAGGGGTTGGATATCGAAAAATCAGAAAAAAATATTTCTAGGTGCTCGCAAAAGTAAAATTTATTTCGGCATGTCCAATATAAATATATAACGAAATTGTGGAAATGTGGAAAAATCCCTTTTCACGGACAATTGTTTTACTCAACCTCTATGCTAATAAAAATCAATTTTTTTTCTTTAATTACTTCATATACATACTACGTACTAAGCTCCAACTTTCTTCTCCATAAGCCGTTTTTGAGACATGAAAAATCACCACCCATTAATTTTTTCTAGGATACCTCTTTATTAGCTCTATGTAGTAATTTTTTAACCTTTCTATGGTTTGTAGTTTTTCAAAAATAAAAATTGATGTTATTTTCTTTCCACGCCCTCCCACCATCAGCCCCTTCACTAGTACCTCCAGAATTTGTTTTCCCAGTTAGAATTGTACTGGACCTAACTCCTGTAAAGTTTCTAAGATCATATATGGTACGGTTCTTGAAATAGAAAAATGAAATATTTTAAAAATGGCCCCACTTTTGTGGTGTACTTCTCAGTTTTATATTCAATGAGCTTCTCCGCATATCCTATATACACAAACTAAATTATACCTTCCTGATTGATTCGAAAGATATTCTTATCCAAAGTTTTTTACCCCAACCCCTACTCACCACCTTTTGATTCAAAAATTTTAGCTCTTGATTAATCTGCTACCTATTATTTCTTAAAACAACTACAAGTTTCAATCTTCTGACATCAACCATTCAGAAGATACGAATTTTAGAATGTTTCAACCTAAACTTTCAAGCACTCCGAAGACATTGCTTTCCCTCCACTCCCACACGCCACAAACCTTATCGTAAATTTTGCAGACAGGTCCACTATCATACTTTTATATAAGTTCCGAGTTTCAGCATCCTAACATACCATAAGTGGTTCCTGTGATCTAAAAAATAAATTAAATATGTACAATTGAACTATTTACCACAATTCAATTCAAAACTTCAATCAGAATTCAATTCCTATTTTACTCTGGTAGCACCAATTTCTGATCAGATCTCTGCTCGCTGCAAACTTCTCCGCTGCAGATAGAATTTGTTGTACGAAGTACGACCCGTGCAGATTGTGCAGAGATGCATAATCTGCATTGCTTCCACCGAGCTATACTACCATGCAGCGTGTGTGAGACCTTGCAGTGAGTTTACTGCGAAATGACTTCAACGACCATACATGCATTGCTTTTCCGCGGGGTGTTTTTCGGAGTTTCTGTTCGCTTACCGTGGTGCTGCCAAGTCAGCTGTGTGCGATTTTCGCGTGTAGTTTCTTACGAACTTTTATTTAGACTGTGAAAATGTATGAAGTAAAATTTTTTTTTTACGATTTTTCTGCGCGTGAACCATTTGATAACATGTACATTAGTAGTAATAGTTTGTGATTAGGCTTGTGTCTCTACAACAATGGTTGGAAACTTAAAGCTAACAATGAATGTATTGAAATAAAATTAGATTGGCTTGAAGGAAAAATGGTTAAGAAAAACGTATTTTAGACATACTATTTTTCAGCAAAGTGTAAGGGAAGCAATGCTTCCCTTGCTTCCATGGAAGCCACGCCACTGCAATCTACGTACTCATTTTTTTAAATAAAATATTTCATTAGATAGATTAAAAAAAAATTAGTGAAAATACCATTTTTTTAGGGCTCTGAAACCCAGCTAACCCCTTAATGGAAGGAAAGAAAATAGACTAATAATATTTACGGAAGTTAATATTTAAGTATAAAAAAAAATAAAATTTAGTGAAAATTTTTACAAAGTGGCGGCACTACAGCCATTCTACCGAGGCATGTTAAATTTTAGGGGCTTTGCGGCACGCAGTTTAGCTTACGTAAATTTGAACCTAACACAAGGGAAAAAAGACCACACTATAGCTAGAGAAAAACGTAGGGAATTTAGATATATTGAGTTTTGAGTGATTGGCGAGTATTTGAATAATTTTATTCAATTTTCGACCAAAAACAGGACAGTTTTTTGCTAATAACTATTTTTTAAATCAACGTTAAAAAATCCCGTACATGTTTCTCTTAAAAATTTAATAAATAAATAATTCTGCGGGCCTATTAAGAAACTCGAGTCGAGTGAGTAACTAACGCACTCATATTTGAACTCGACTCAAGCAAAAGTTGGTATAATGAAACTTGACAATTGGAAAGTCACTTCATTTCCAGTAGTCGAGTGAGTTTGACATTTCATACAAGCAAATACGCACTTGATCGGCTCTCATAATAAGCAGTTCACTTTACTCGAAACTCGACAAGTAGGCCGTCGTCGAGTTTCAGTCGCAAAACGTGTGTTTTGGGTCGAGTCGAGCTCCGTAGTAGGACCGCTACTTTTAAAATTTTTCACCATTAATCAGCAACTCTAGGACCATAAAGCTGTCCTTCTAAGTTGGAATATTTCTGTTCAATCTCTTTCCTCGACGATTTAATGGTGGAACGAGCCTATTTTGCCACATCTGCCAATGCACGCTCAGCGTACTGAATTCGCTTAACATCAGTAGCTCAGTTCTGTAACTTATGAGTGAGAAATTTCTCACCAAAAAGTCAAAATGAGAACGAATTAATGCAGCTTTCTCTCTATATTTTCACCAAATGAGAAAGCACCGTACCTGACTAAGCATTTGGCAATCTTTCATTTCACATTTGGTGAGAATACAGAGAGAAAACTGCATTAATTCGTCCTCATTTTGACTTTTTGGTAAAAAATTTCTCACTCATAAGTTACAGAACTGAGCTACAGATTCGACACACAAATTTTAGCATTGAACGCCAATATCCACATCTAGAACCTTCATAATCCGTAGTATGTTAGTCAGTACATCATTAAAATTGCATACAGCGATATCCGATGCTAAATTCAAACCAATTTTTTTTTCTTGCCACTTGAGTAAAATATTGACCTTTTTGTACATGAACTGATGCTATACTAATAGTCGGAGAGCTCGCGACAAAAAATCGCAACAGTTTTGAGAAAGCTAATATTTTAGTATTTGGTTACATTTAGGGTGCATGTGAATATACTAGAGTCAGCAGGTCTGATGTCGTGACACCTGGCTTTGGTGACCTGTCAAAGATGTCAAGATAATCGAAAAATTTAACAGTTTTGAGAAAGCTGAAAATTTGCCAAGTCGTAGTTTTTACAATGAGAAACTAAAAAACAATGGTCAGACACCCCAACAGTGGGACCCACCCAGTCAGCCCCCCCCCCCCGCAAAGGTGTTAAATCGAGTACGTGCGATTTCTCTTACTATGCGCGTTATAACCATGCAAGAGTTTTGAGAAAGCTGAAAATTTGCCAAAACTTAGTTTTTACAATGAAAAACTGAAAACCAATGGTCAGACACCCCAACAGTGGGACACACCCAGTCAGCCCCCCGCAAAGGTGTTAAATCGAGTACGTGCGATTTCTGTTACTATGCGCGCAAAAATCATGCAAGAGTTTTAAGAAAGCTGAAAATTTATCAAAACTTAGTTTTTACAATGAAAAACTGAAAAACAATGGTCAGACACCTTAACAGTGGGACCCACCCAGTCAGCCTCCCCGCAAAAGTGGTAAATCGGGTACGTCATGTTACTATGCGCGTAATAATCATGCAAGAGTTTTAAGAAAGCTGAAAATTTGCCAAGACGTAGATTTTACAATGAAAAACTGAAAAACAATGGCCAGACACCCCAACAGTGGGACCCACCCAGTCAGTTTCTCAAGAAATTTTTTTTTCAAAGAATCGGCGATGGTAAGGTCGTGAAATTGGCCTTTTTTGCGATTTTTGATGGAATGACCCTATAAAAAAATTCTGTAAAATGTCCTAACTTAATTTATGGAACTCACTAGAACTATGCGCAATAGTTTCTACCTGTAACTAAATGATTGTACTCGTCCGTGCATTCCTCATTCTTTTGATATATTCCCAACTGAAATATAAATCGGAGTACACTATTGGTTTATTCGTTCGATTATGCAAACGGTTTTGTATTGTACCACGCGGAATTCCATATTTCTGAGCTACAGAACGAATTGTTGAACCTCTCCTTATTTCCTCTAAAGCAACCCGCAATTTCTCCTGTGTATAATACGGTTTTGGCATATCCATTTACCTTATTTCTAAAACAAGTGAGTATTTTTTCACTTTAGTATAGTAAACACACTTCGTATACAAAAATATATAGAATAATGCATCGTAACAATATTATATTAAAAAAATTTCGGTATAATCATATTTTCAATTAAAATTGCAGTTTTAAGTAAATTGTATTAAAATTCAAAGGAGACTCAGAAATTGGGGGTCGCAATTGGGACGATGAAAAAACCTACATAAATGCCAGTTGCGAGCCTCCAGGCACGGAATCCTTATTATTATAATTAAATATTACATTTTCAGTGTTTAATATATTACATAATAATATTTGTGAAATACGCTTTCCATATTAGGTGTGTTTTATGCTCTCCAGAGTAGAGCACCTAATCGGCAGGCGAAAAAAACGATCCAGGGTATTATGTGGAGTGCATTTTATTGGAAGATTTGGCAGCCCTGAGCTGTCAAGTTTGAAATTTTATTCAAACATTGCAATCACTCACCTTTTCTTTTCTTGCTTGTTAATTTCACTTTAATTTCTACCAAAAATTTAAAAAAAATATTTGTCCTTCCTTTGTTGCAAAACTTACGGCAATATAACTGTCATCGGATTTTATTTAATTGCAGTTCGGTTGCATTTCTGTTGTGCTGCCAACCATTAAAATCGAAACGAGTAAAGCGAATTAAAGCGAATTCATCATAGGCTCACACCATTTTATTCTCTCCGGGGTAGGATATGTAACCTAGTAAAATTAAAGGGTTTACTATCCTGGATGTTGTTGTTATTTCACGTATACTTATGCTGTACTATTCTACTCTGGAGAGCATTAAAACACGCCTATTGCCACAATACTAACATCAATAATATAAAACTAATGTTTTAAACACTATGTTGTGACTGAACTTTCTTAACGAAATCTATAAGGAACTTGCCGTTTTGTGGAACATATCTGTTCTTTACAAATTCTGACAATTGTAAATATTTCACACGATGCCTATAGCCGAACCACTAAAAACAGTTGAAAGCGATTTCTAAAAATTATAGTGAAGGAAAAAATGTCATGAATCCTTAGCTATTTGTGGAATAACCAAGGGAGGCTCGGAACTGGGTTCTTTACCCTACTTGATGATAATGAAGAAGAATTAGTCGTTTTTGGGAGATAAATGAAAGAAAAATAAACATGTTGCTTAAGGACGGGGTAAGGTTAATTCGGTAAAAATAAGGCATATTTTCAAGAATTTTTTAGACGATACTGGTAAAGCTGGATTGCTTTATTTCATTTTTATATAATAATACAACATCTGAACTACATTTTCCAAAATTTTCATTTCAAAATATTTATAAATAAAGCGTTCGCAGTAAATCTCCGCAGGCGTATCGAAAAAAGGTTGTGTTGCGGTGTACGCTACAACTCGTGACTAGATCATGCAAATCAAAAAAGTCTAATTGCGTTTATTAGGTGAGATGTTTCTTGAGGTAATGACGTCGAGTTTTTTTGTTTTAACCGATTTTTCCATTTTTGGTAGCACTTAAAAGTCAAAAACACGATTTTTGCAAAAAAGAATTGCAAAATAAAATATAATTGCAAATTTAAAAAAAAACTCGACTTCACTACCTGGTGATTTATGTTTAGAAATAGTAAAAAAAAAATCAAAAGAATCGGTGCAATACATTTTGAGGTACCGACTTCAAAAATGACAAGTTTCAGAAAAACGCTTTAAAGTTTTGCACACTAGGCATCACATACAAGTGCGTACACCTCTAAACTGCTCATAGCTCCGTTAGTTTTGCTCTGATCGACTTGAAATTTTGACACAACATTCTTGCAATGTTATACATTCATTTAAAAAAATAAAAAAAAAATAGCAAAAAAATGTTCAAAAAAATTACCCCGCCCTTAAGTCTCTTGCACTGGGAACTGATTTCACAGCCGTACCATCCCGCACATACAGCAGTAATTGTGTTTCAATGCCGACTGAAAAGGATTAATTCATGAAAATCATCATACCGTGGTTAAAGGCAAAGAGTCTTTATTTTTTCATCTCATACTTTTATTCAAATCAGAACCAAATAGAGGTAAGCTAAGATTTATTCAATATCTTTATATAGGAATCTCAAAACACTTGATTCCTTTCGAATGAAACGCTAAAAAATATCATTTCAATTCAGTTCAAAGATAATATAACGCCTAAAATTTTTTTTATTAGAACGTAAATTTACTTAGCATTTGCATTTCCGATACACTGAATTCAAAAACCTATTTATTTCATAATTACAATTAATGAAATTTTCAAATGTTGAAATGTAAATTTAAACCAATGCAAACCAATCGTATAATACTCTAGATGAATACTGAGCTCCGATTTATATTGTAGTTGGGGATGAAATAGAACTACGTGAGTGCATATTGCATGTCTTTTATTAAAGACCTCCAATTCGGTTGCTACTTGAAAGTAAAAGAAAATATCGTCAATGTTTATTTTCATTTCTAGAACTGGGTGGGTGTGCCATAAAAAAAAAATTTCTTTTTGAAGGACTTTCACATGCGAGGTGCGGGAAGGACTCCCTCGATTTCTTATATATTTATTTTTTTCCTTGGAACCATACAAAATTTAATGTGCACAAATTCAAATTCGTAGCTTGACGCGTTCAAAAGTTATCGGAAAATATTGTTGAACACGTTTCTCAAGGATTGTTGTATGGAAGATACCAGAAGGAGTAAAAGAATTTTGCAGACCAGTAAACTCGAATCTTGTTACACACAAAACTAAACTGTAAAAAATTCTGAATTCGTAGGAAAAAAATTACTTGAATTATGGTGAATTCCGTAAATTAAATGAAGACATTTTGACAGGATATTTGTATGGCTACGCGTAGGGCTAATAGGATTTTTTTCATAATCACACATTTAACTCCAGCCATTAGAAAAAAAACGTATACAAAATTTCAAGGACATAGCTTAAATGGTTGTAAAGCCATCGACAAATTTTCTAGAACACGCCCTGTCAAGGATTTTTTGTATGAAAGCTACTCGAAGGAGTCAAGAAATTTTGCTGACAAACGAAGTCTAACTTCAATTATTTGTATATAATTTAATCTTGGTAGCAAACGATTTCATGAGTTATAGTGAGTTTCGTGAATTAAATGAAGATATTTTAACACGATATTTGTATGGCAGCTATTCGAAGGACTAATAGGATTTTTTTCACAATCATACACTTAACTCCAACTATTGAAAAACCAACATATACAAGATTTCAAAGTCGAAGCTTTAGGAGTTCCGAAGTTAATTGTCAATATTCTTGAACACGTGATTTAAGGATATTTTGTATGGCACCTACCCCCGAAGGAGTAGAACGATTTTGCCCGTTAATGAACAAGCCTTACAAACTCAACCAAACATCCAAATTCAAAATAACAATATCCTAAGTCAAGGCCTTTTTGAGATGGCGCACCAGACTGTATATTCATTAGCGGCGCCATAGTGGTTTCCATTTATTGCTCTTAACATTTTGTTCAACGGAAGGCAAATGTGAAATTTAGATTATTTTAATCTACACTGTAACAGATAATTTCTTTTTATTATTATAATCAAACTAAATTGTGTTGTGTTAAGAAAATAAGTAAATGAATTAACGGAAAATGATTGTGCTAGAAGTGAAAGTGCCTCGATAAAGATATGAAATCAATCCTCAGCAAATTTGAACCCTACCGACCACAATGAAAATCTGTGCGGCCGACGGAATGAGTTTTATTGGTCACGACCATGGAGATATATATGACTGAGATGGCAACACTCCGTTTCTGTATAAAGCACTTTGAAGCATTTTGAAGTTTAAGCGACTGTTTTTGTATAGAGCGTTTCATGCCTGGTGGCAGTGAAATGCAAATATTAGCCTAGTATTTAAAAGTTGGGCTTTTTTTCTTTTCAATACCGGAGTTTGACATATATGTGAGTTAGGGCCGGTTTCACAGTCTAGGTTTAAGCCAAAAATTTTTGCTAAACTTAGGATAAAACGAATAATGCGTTTCACAGATGTTGTAAAACACAAGTTTGTTCTAATAATAGGATTAAGCTAAACCGTAGAATTTCTTCCGTTTATAGCTCGGATTAGTTTTTTTTACATGTAAGTGATTTTATCCTAATTAAAGTAGCCGTGATTGCCAATAGCTAATTCATTTTAATAGTAAAACGAAATAAAATGACAGAAAAGGCAGAGTACCTATACCAATGTAAAAAAGTTTAATTCATTTGAATTAGTTCACAATGATTACGAATCTCAGATTAGTTAATCATAGGATATTTATTTACCGTGAAATCGAGTCAAGTTTAAAATGCAGTTAATTCTTAAGTTTAAGATTAACTAAACTTCAGATCAAATTTCAACTGTGAAACCGGCCCTAAGATGCTGATAGTAGCATAGTGTCCTTTGCGAGAAAACCTCAGGCTTCAAAACAGTTGTTGCACGCCATCTCCACTACATATAGCTATATGGTCACGACCAGCCCACGACTTGACTTTACGAAAATCACTATTTTCTAAATGAGTTAAATTCGACTCATAACTTAATAACGAAATATATTTTACCCTACTTATCAGTAACTTGTTGATTGATTAGTACATTGATAGTTCTGACCGACTTACTGGACCCAACCGTCAAGCTAGTTGCAGGAAATTTGGTTTCATACCGGGATCACATTTCTCTTTAAAGAGTACATAAATGGTTTTAACTATTGTAGGAGAGACTATTGGATAAATTTAAATTACAGGAAAAACAACGGTTCTATCGTGAAGACGTTCGGAATATATGAGAAGAATTAAACTTATGCCTTTTAAGAACACTTAAAGAAATAGTAGTAATTTTTAATTCTAAAATTAAAAGATTATAATAAAAAAATTGATTACTACCTAAATTTAAAAAAAACTAATTTAGGATATTTAGATCAATTAGATATAACCTAGATAAAAGTCTTGAAAGGCAATAATAAAAAGAATTCAACTACTTCTACTTATAAATGCTATGTTGGAACTATTACATATATATATATAATTCCATTCGAACAATGAACAAGTTTAACAGGCATTTTCGTTAATCGAAAGAGACAGCGATATCTGTCATAATCCTTTTGTCGTTAAAACTTTATAATGATATTGGCACAATGTTATAATTCAGTAACTATACACTACCCCATTATTTTCTTAAAATTGAATTCAACATGAATACAAATTAAAATTAAAATTACGTTCTCATCATCTAAAAACAATCATTAAAAATAGGTATTTTAAAATTATATCTTCTTATATTGCAAATGCGAAAACGCGATAATTTTCACTAAATACATTCGTGAGTATATAAATCACTTAAAGTGGTAATAATTGGCTTTGGTATCACTTTATATTATTATATTTATATTATACTGAACAAATAAATATCACAGTTATGAAATTATAGTCTATCAAAAGACTTCACACTTTAAAAATTCTATGTTACTTAATTTAAATTTATTTCCTTCCGAACGTTCATACAAAAATAGATGTATGAGCACTTTTTACTTTCTTTTTCATTATTATCACTAAAAAGTAATAATCATAATAGTCGGCTTCAGGATGTGACAAAAACGATTACTATTAACAAATAATTTAACCGACCAAACTGATTTTTTTCTCTCTCAAAATAATTGAAGGTAGTGAAATTATCGTACCTGTTGTTGTTGCTGTTGATTTGAGCGTACGGTAAGCCCTCATTATACGGTCCCGGCCCAGGTAGTATATTGAAATATTGATCCGGTCCATGTTCAGGTCTTTCTGGTCTAAAGAATGGATTGTGTGGTTGTTGGGATGGTGGGGATTGCATTCTCCCGCGGCTTCGTGGTCGCCTATAAACAAAAAGAGGTGTTCTTGTAATAAATGAAAAATTAAATTTTTTCATGTACATACCTTGCAGGATAATTTCCAGGAGATCTCTCGCGAATATCGTCACGTGGTGGGAAATCATCACGCCGCTCAGGACGTCGATTTTCTTTCTGACGATACCTAGAATAAATTGCAATAAACTTGTATTTGTAATATTGATTGCAATGATGGCGAGACAAAAACACAACATATCACATTTATCCAAGAAGTTATAATTACAACAATTATCATAAAGGTTGGTTGTTTATGTTCAGAAAGAGAAACCATTTTACAAAGTATAAATAAAAACAAAATTAAATGCACTCAAAAGCAAAGTTAAGTACAATTAATATTTCACCTCGAATTTATTCTTAAACTTGAAGCATATAAAATTGAGCAATTGCAATAGTTAGTCTCGATGGGCATCTCTTCTATCAAACCCATTCAGCAAAAACACAATAAATTCATGTTTTTCATATTGAAAATATTACATATTAAAATAAATACCATTATAATCTATCAATATGAATTTTCATAATGTACCGAATCATCTCTATTCCTCTTCAATTAAGCAAACCTTGTAAGAACGTGCTATCTGGAAGAACGTGCTTCCCGACAGAACATACAGAAAATTGTGGCATCAAAACTTTTCTGGTATTAAAAGTTTCGTCTCGGGGATGCAACTCGGGTCTTTTTCTCGCTTCCCAAAATCCAGTGTTTCTCAATTCCAAATTGAGGCGCCCGCATTAATAAACATTAATTTTATCGAGAAAACGGAAAAAAACGGTAACACAGCTAACAAATTTAAATAAGCCGTTTATTTTGAAAATTAATGAATTATTGTTATAGTTATATTAAAGGGACATTCCATCAAGAATCACCAAAGTTGGTACCTTACCAGCTCCTATTCTTTTGAAAATGTGTGCACTTGAAGAGCTAGTAGGAAAAAAATAATTGAAATTACATTGTTTGTGTCTATCTACATTTTTTTTGTTAGTTATAGTATGTGAAAGCATGTTAAAGTTTGCTAAAAAAAAAGGTGTCCGAGTCCTCTTCGAAAATGCATATTTAACTATTTTGCCCTCTATCCTAGTCCAGTAAATCTAGAAATTCTAAAAAGAAAAAGCAGAACACAAAATTTTATGACGTAGTTAGGTTCCAATGATGGAGTAGAATAGGGAAACACAGTTTTACAACAAAATTAGATATGGCGTGTGCCCGAAATTTTGAGTTTTGTGTTTTGTCGATTTGTAGCCGTATTTTGCATTTCTTGCTAAAAATGGTATGAACCAAATTTATAGAGAATTAAATTCCTTAAATTGTTTTTCCAAGGATAACGATTTTGTCCTTTATCCTTGAATATCTCAAAATGCCATTTTTTTTATTTTTTATTTTTTTATAATTTGTGTTATATACTGTTTTTCAAAACATATCAAAAAATCAACTTGGGATCTCAATAAGATCGGGGTCAAAAAAAACGAAGAACTTAGGTACTTTTCAATTATGTTATAATTGTAATTTTTTTATAACATAATCAAAAAGCCCTGATGTTCTTCGATTTTTTTAGCCCCGATTCTAATTTTTTGATATGTTTTGAAAAACAGTATAATACACAAAATATAAAAAAAAAAAAAAAAAAAATGCCTTTCTGAGATATTCAAGGGTCATTGCACTTTTTCTATAAAGTAAATTGGTAAGCACTGGTGTTCTTCGATTTTTTTTACCCCGATCCCATTGAGATCCCAAGTTGATTTTTTGATATATTTTGAAAAACAGTACCTATAATACACAAATTATAAAAAAATAAAAAAAGGCATTTTGAGATATTCAAGGATAAAGGACAAAATCGTTATCCTTGGAAAAAAAAGTTAGGGATAAATTTTATTGATATTTTTATTATTTTGCGACAACCTTTCCCTTTAAAATAAGTCATATTTTGTTATTCTATGATAAAAATTAACAGAGATATGAATTTTCAAAGAGGAGTTGGACACCATTTTTGCCAAATCTATAACATACTACATATAACTAACAAAAAAAAATGAGATGGAAAAAAAAAATTGAAATTATATTATTTTTTTCACTAGTTCTTGAAGCAAAAAAATTTTCAAAAGAATCGGCGATGGTAAGGTCACAACTTTTGCGGTTTTTGATGGAATGACCATATAAGAGCATGGGGGCTCGGAGCTGACAATAGATAGCTCGGAACTGGGACAAAGGTCATTTTACACTTTATATTGATTTTCTTTAAACTATAATAACAATTTTTTGTTGAGTAGGTGTTATAACAAACAAGAATAAAATATTAAATCAGAATAGTAAAATATCAGATTGGTAACTGTATATTCTGATTTTCAACTATTTCTCAAAGTCAACATTTTTCTTAAGGGGGCTCGGAACTGGGTACCTTACCCAAGCTAGTCGATGAAGGAAGGATTTTCAATTTTTTTGAAAACTTTTTTTTTTAGATCAAAAAATAGAAAATGTTATACATTGAAAAAGTTTTTTGTTAAAATGTTGTGTTGCTGGCTAAAAGCCGATATAAAGTAAATTCAACTAAAATTCCACCCTGACGACAGAAAATGTAACAACTGCGGTATCATCAGATGCAACGACCGAAACCGGCTTGGCGACGAAAAAGTTTCGCCGCTAGGTGCTATATGCCGGCTAGATAACGGGGAGGACGGCTTGGGACCCGAGAGAAAAGCGCGCGCTTATCCGGATTAGTTTGCCAAATTGTCTTAATTTTTTTTGGCGGAATTTGAGTTAGTTAGAGCGGCATCAAAATACACGCAGTCGACAATAAAAACCGTTGTGAAGGATCGTGCGGTCCGGGTCTATCCAGGATACACATTTTCGGCGCCGTTCTCTCGTCGAACAACAATAAATCCAGTAGGAAAAAAATAAAACCTTCTCTAGTTCTGTGTAAGAGTTAAGAATCATTCGGAATATATAAAAGAATATTCTTTCGCATTTCGGAATTTTCGCGGTTAATGGCGGTATTTCGTTCGCTTTTCCGGCATATTTCCAAAATATCACGTCTCTTGAACGGCTTAAATTGCACATAAATAATTCGGAGTGCGTGGTTCTTCTATACCACGATACGTGTGCTGATAGTTCGCCTGTGAAATCCAACGAATTGTGATTTGTGTTAATCGAGATCTATCGTTTGTAGTAATTTGCTTCATTCGACAAAGTTTCATGGAACTCCAAATCGTCCGGCGTAGCACCCCAAGACGGTTCTTCTTCTTTGCGTCCGTCCCCTTTTCCTTCGCTCGACTCTGTTACGTTTTTTCCAGTGCATATTGCACACAAGCGATAGTTTGAATTGGAGTGTGGCATAATTTGAAATTTGTCTGTACTGTGAAGAAGAGATAAAGGTTGATTGTTTTGAAAGAGCGCCGCAAAAATGTTTTATTAAGCTGTTCCTAAGAATTTGTAGAGCTTGTGTGTTGCTTGTTGATCGAGCGGCCAGTGAATCGCATTAAAAATATCGTCTACAATTTTTTATTGCCCTAATGAATAAATGAAAATATGTAATGAACGATTTTTGCAAAGAATGAAAATGATAAAATTAACGAATGAAATCGGAACCAAAATTAATTTGAAAATAAATTAAAATAAGTAAAACTCCCATGAATTACAAGTTTACAATAAATGAAATTTAAATAAATAAAATGAATTACGTTAAATGAATTACACAAAGAATTTAATAAGTAAATTAAAACGTAAATATGACGAGACGACAAAACCGACGACGGACGGTAATGAGTAAAATTAAAAGTAAAGCTTAGTTCTAAATTTGAAAGTGAAGCAGAATTAAATGGGGTGAGTCGATTTTTATTTTTTTTTTTTTTTCGCTTAATATTTTTTTTTTTGTTGTTTTCTTGGTTTGTGTTTTACAGATTTTTTTTTGATGTAATTTTTTTTGTAACGATGATTAAGGGTTAAAGGCCACATTAAAATGAACCCGAGCGTTTAGCTCCTTCGCCCCGAACCTCAATAAGGGTTCACGACGGAACATTATTTGAGGAATGCCGTGACTGAAGTAGGGTGAGCAGAACAGGGCGCTACTTACACCTAAGCGCCCTGACAAATCGCGAAGCCGCGCCATCAAACCGCTTCTTGGTCTTTCACGACCTGTTGGGAAAATAAGCCCAATTTTTTGATTTCCTCGGCGCGAATAATTTTTGTTGTACAGGCCAAGGGTCTAATGGTCTGAGTTTAAGCAAGTATCCCCCATACTGCCGTAGCTAGTCCCGGCCGCCAGCAAGCGCGTCGCTCCAGCTAAAAAAACTCAGCCACCAATTCGGACGTAGGTGGAATTGGCCCTTCTGTCCCGAACCTTACCCATCCTTTCAAGTCAAAATATTCACTTTCAAGGCCTAAAACACAACAAAAACCGTCGCCATTTTTTTTTTAATCAAAATTTTTACAAATTCTTCGTTTATCGACTAGACAATACAATATACTAACAGATTTTTCTGGAATTTTTGATTTGAGATGAACTGTTCTCAAGATATGATGTCCACCGCAAGCAGCGATGCCAGATTGCCAGATTTATCTTCAATTTGAAGATTTTTAACGTTCCTGAAGATTTGAAGATATTAATGGCTTTATTGAAGATTTTTTTGTATGTTGTAAGATTTTTTTCTTGAATTTCTATAAAAAAATTAATTAATACATTCCGAAGTTATATTTTCTAGTGTTTCAGCAATTCTCACTTAACACTTGATATGTTCATGTTGTCTTGTATTTTCGAATGTTAATATCCACTTCTCGCCTGGTTATTTGCTGACGTCACGCTTATAACATAGCGAACTGTCAAGCATACCTTGTATTTTTCCACTATTGATTCATATACGAAACTTTGCCTGCTGGGATAGTCATGTTCACAGTACCGAACCGATCGGCATGCACCGGCAACGGCAACACTAAATTACAGAAACTAACTAACGGTTTCTTCGATCGCGTTTCATTTGTTCTTGGCGAGTACAGTCGTGCAGCGTGCAGTTTGTACGAAGTATGAATATTTTGTAGTGAAGTGAAAATTAATTGAAAATATTTATTAAGTAATTTCTTCAGCAAGTTAAATTCGTTGTGATACCCGTGCAGTTATTCATCGCTTTCGCTGCAGACTGCATTGACATTGACTGCCTTTGAAAATCACGTCATTCAAAATCAAAAATCAAAAATTAATTGTAGAAAAATGAAGCAATATTTCTTTTCAATAGGTAGTTTTTGTAGAGATAGCTAGATTAAAGATAATATAATAATTTATGTATATCACTCAATTTATGTGAAAGGTGCTATAAAACAACAACGATCTACTGATGCAGAAATTTTTAAAAATCCCGGGCCTTCCGAATCTTCAGCAAGTGATATTTACAATATTCTATCTAGTGCAAACTTATATTTCAATTAATTTGGCTGTTTTTTAAAGAATCTACGCAAACAGATTTTTTAAACAAAAATCTTGTTGAGCTTCACAGCGATTCCGCACCTGCCGAATCTCCGGTAGATTACGGTAAAACTTGAACGTTAAAGTTTTTTTTGGAAGTAGAATATAAGAAAATACTTTAAAATTTCAGGAGTTGCTGCTACCAAAAAAATCGTCTACGTAAATTAAATTCTTCATGGTTTCTGGAACCAAAGCTTAAAATGTGGCTCATTAAAAATGAAAATGGTAAACTATTTTGCAAACTCTGCAATGCGGAGCTAAGAGTTGGAGGAGGTAAACAGGATTTATTTAAGCATGCTAGATCCGAAAGGCATAAAAAAAATACATCTGCATTAGTCCGGCAACAGGAAATTACTAAAACATTGGAGAAAACTAACACTAAAAAACTCGCTAATGAGCTAGAAATTCGTCTTTCTGCATTTTTTGCAAAACACAATTTGCCTTTTGCTGTCATAGACCATCTCGTTAAAGTTCTTAAAACATCTATACCCGATTCTGAAATTGTTAAAAATTTGAAGTGCGGACGCACTAAAGTTACTTCCTTGGTAAAAGGAGTTTTAGGTTCGGAGCAATCCGCGAACCTACATCAATTAATGAAACAGCACAAATTTTCCATTTGTGTTGACGAATCTACAGACAGAAGCATAGAAAAAAATTTGAGTGTGGTTGTTAGAATCGCTGTAAATCATAAGATAGAGGATTACTTTTTAAGACTATCTCTTTACCTAAAGGTGATGCTCTTCAAATTTATAAGGTCCTAGTCAATTTCTGTGTCTCAAACGGTATAGATTATAAAAATAATTTGATTGGGTTCGCAGCTGATGGTGCAAATGTAATGTCAGAAGCTAAGCATTCAGTTTCCAGACTTCTTAAAAATGATTGCCCAAATTTATTTGTTCTGAAATGCGTATGTCATTCTTTCAATTTATGTGCATCCTACGCATGCAAGAAGTTGCCAAATAGCGTTGAAAATTTAGCTCGAGACATATACAATTATTTAGGAACTAGTCCAAAGAGAATAGACGAGTTCAACCAAGTTCAAAGTTTACTTGAATTGAAACCATACAAAATGTTACATCCTGCCCAAACTAGGTGGTTGTCTTTGAAGGCTGTTGTTCTTAGGATCTTAGAAAGGTATGAGTCATTGAAAATTTATTTTGCTTTACAAGCCAATCTAGATGAAATCGAAAAAGCTGGCACCATACTTAATAATATTAATGAATTACACAAACTTTATCTAGAATTCCTCCCGTTGCTTCTGTTTCTCCCGATGCTCCTGTTACTCCCGTTGCTCCCATTTCTCCCGTTGCTTCTGTTACTCCATCCTTTATAAACAATCTTCTATCCAATACCCGCCAAACCCTACTTCATCCATTATCATCTATCCATCATCTACGATCCTATATCTACCATTAACCATCCCTTTTCCACCATCCTCTATCAACCATCCTCCATTCATCATTCTCCATCTTCCACCCTCTATCCACCATTCACCATCCCATATCCAACATCCACCATCCTCCATCATTTATCTTCGTCCACCATCCTCCATCTAAAATTCTCCATTCCCCATCCACGTTCGTTCTGCTCGAACTTGTGAAATATGTATGCGTCTGTGCTGAGCATCTCGTGCGTAGAGTCACTTCATACGAACTAACACAAACATCCATTATCTTGAGTACGGACAATGTGTGTTTCATTTGAAATCAGTACATTTAAAATTTTTGGCCAGTTGTTTCGATTTTTCATTTTAAGGATCTCCACTAAAGTGGATAAACGCTGTATTTAGTTGACATTTCATGAGACATATCTCAATTCCGTGAAACGTCAATCAAAATCCATCTGCTACACGTATACCATACACACTAAAACTATGCCTTTTAAGGAACCCGCGATTTATTAAATTCGCGGGCTTTTAGTACTAAATATGTACCAAAAGTGGTAATTGTCCGTACTCATGATAATGAATGTTTGTGTTAGTTCTTATACAGTGGCTCTACTCGTGCGCGCTCTTCAACATATACATCCATATCTTTATACATAAAAAAAAATTCCGGACGAAAGGAAATCAAAACACATGGACACATGGCATACATAGCCATTTACATATTTTTGTATATATGTATGTATATGTATGACCATTTGGCCGTGTGTTTTGATTTGCGTTCGTCCGGAATTTTTTTTTTATTTGATAGAAGAGACTATTCCGAAAAAAAAAATCCATGGAAACCGGTTGAATAGTTGCGAACAACAAACGAAAAAATTTCTCCATACAAAATGTACTGAAAATGAAATTTTCCAAATTTTCCATTTCCGTTAGTATCTAAGTTGGGCCCTAACGAAGACATCATATAAATTTGAGCCAAATCGGACGAACGGTTGCCGAGTTATCCGTGTACATACACAGACCACTTATTTTTATATATATAGATTCAGAATTAGAAAGATTGATTAAAACCATTTTAGATTGTTACATGCAAAATACTTACCATATATAAGTAAAACTGAAATAGTAGATATTGATTTCCAAAATCCATCTTATTTTTTACCATTAGACGATATTTACCTTGGCACTAATGTAAATGTGACGCTTCTAAATACAAATATATCGAAATTGCCACAGGACCAATTGCACTCTTTTAAGGTTAATTGCCGAAAATTTTATATTGAACTATTGACTCAAATTTATAAACGCTTTGACTTTAATGACATTATATTAAAAACCCTGAAGTTGATTGATCCAAAAGTAGTTTTGTCTAAAAATCATAACTCAATTTCACAACTATGTACATTATTCCCTCAATTAATCCCTGCAAGAAATATACAACATGTAGATCTCGAATGGAGAGAAATTCGAAATATGGATTTAAATGGGTGTGATTCTAGTGATCCTAAAAAATTTTGGGGTGATGTTTTAAGAACTGAAAGAAGTAATGGAGAATTAGCTTTTCCTTTATTTAATACATTCATATTTGTGTTGCTTAGTCTACCCAATTCATCTGCAAATGTAGAGCGAACATTTTCTCAACTAAATTTAAACAAAACAAAAGTACGAAACAAACTTAATTCTGATACTTTGAGTGCCATTCTGTTAACAAAGGGTTATTTGCAATATAAAAAATGTAACTGTTACGAACTAAAAGTTGATGCAAACTTATATAAACGCTTCAATAGCAACATATATGAATGATTTATATATGATAAAAAGAAATTTAAATAATCTCTTATATCTTCTATATATTTTTAAAATATAATAAAATTAAAAGTGGTTCTATCTAAATATTAATTTATTTTTAAGACCGCATCATGCTAAAATGATACTCTCGCAAACATGAACACAAATAGTTTTTATTAGTTAAGTTAGTGAGAGGCGAGAGCTCACTTTATTTTTTCAGAATTATTGAATTAACTTCAACTTATTAAAACCATCTATGTTCACGTTTGCCAGGGTATCATTTTTCGCAGGATACGGTCTAAAAAACAATTTAATTTAATTTTGTTGTATTTATAAAAAAATGTAAGACATTGTTGGAATCTCTATCATTTTTAGACCCTGCACACATTGCACACGACTGAATGAATATTCCGATACGAATTTACGACCACACCTAAGCCACCGACTGCGATGAAACTTTGGTGATTTGTTCAGGGCACGTCCGCGATGCTTTCTGCGTTAGCAAAATTGTTTAATAGTTGGTGGTTCACGAGTTGTTTCAACATTTTAGTGTCTTTCATATGATTTAATGGAAGTTTGTTCGTTTTCGATGTATTAGTTACGCGTTCCTATTACTAAATGGTAAAGTTGGACGATGGATGGTGGATAGAGGATAGTGGATGGAGGATGGCGGATGAAGGATGAGAGGTCCAACTTTACCATTTAGTAATAGGAACGCAGAAAGCATCGCGGACGTGCACTCAACAAATCACCAAAGTTTCATCGCAATCGGTGATTTAGGTGTGGTTTAGGAGCCTATACATAAAGTATAAATATAAAGAAAGGAAAAAAAAAAATCTTGTAATTTTTTATGTTTTTTATGAATCACCAGAATGTATATGGTATACATATGTAATTAAAAATAAAAAATATGTAGGAACATAATTTTTTTTTCTATAAGATTTTTCATCTGGCAACGTTGACCGCAAGACACGTCGAAAAAAAGGCGTTCCTGGAATTCGACTATAACTTTTTTATTATTTAATATTTTTTGATGAATAAATTTCAATAAGTTCTTAGAAACATGTACTATTCGACGTTGACAAAAGATTTTGAATAAATATTTTTTATGGTATCAAAATAAAATCGAGAAAATTTCATCTTTTTGCGCGGTACAACTGTATATAACCCGTCTCGTACGGGATTCTGTAACTTGCATACATTTTTGAAGGACTTTTTTAGGCTGCTACAGAAGGACTCATTCGACCAATTGCACTAGACAAATAAAATTCGATTTGAGTATAAAGGTTGATGAACAAAGATTGCTCAATGTAAAAATTTTTAAGGGGGCAGGGGAGCATAGAAGTGTAGGGGATAATAATTTTTTAAAAATATCACGTTTCATATCTCAATAATAGTGTAAGATATATGTAGTAGCAGTGGCGGTCATATTGCTCTTCCAAGGGGGGGGGGGGGGCATTGAAGTTCAGTGGCTACTGTATAGAAAATTGGTGCAGTATCCCTTATCAGCGTGGATGGAAAATGTGCAAATCCTATGGTAGCTTTGGCTGGTACCTACTGCTTAAAAATATCAACTTCTCATTTTCGCATCTAAATCGCAAGATTTCGGCAACCGAATTCAGAATATTAAAAAGCATTAACATAGCTCTGAAGGCATTTCTTGAAAATCGTTCAATTTATTAGCTGATTGTATAGTATGATATTAAAAATTTAAACCTGTTTTTTATGATTGTAAGTCTTTAAGTAATAGGAAATTTAATAGCAGGAACTAGAAAATAATATTCACCCGTATTGCGAATGTCGCGGTCACCTCACTTCGATGCCGATTCAAAGTGTCACGTCGATCGAAAAATGCGATTGTGTAACTTCATCGACGTGACTCAATGGCATTGCCATATTGATATGTATGTATCAGTTGTAAATTGTGAATTTAAGTTCTTGTGAATGTCTTTATTTACAACTTTGACGTTATTTTTCTGTCAAAACTGACATTGTCGAAATAAATTTTTGTCAAAGTGTAGTAATTTTTTGAAAAAGTGTTATTTTATCAATTAGAAATGAGTTTTGGGGAGTTATTTTTTAGTTCGGGCGAAGAAAATGAACGGGATTCAGTGATGCAGATGCGAAGAAAGCGAAAGTGGCTGAGAGATTGCTCGAACCCATTAGAAATGGACGATTCAAGGTAACAATTTTAAATACAGTTGGAAACTTTAACTCATTTTTTTCGTGGTTGTTTAACAGTTTTGTGAAAAACTTCAGGCTTTCGAAGGATGCCTTTATTATGGTGCTGGAAACTGTGGAGTCGCACATGAAGGTTTCAGTGAAGTCATCTTCGGTGCCGACTATTTTAAAATTAGCAGCCTGTTTGCGTTTTTTCGCCGAGGGAAGCTATCAACGTGGTACTGGAAACGATTTCCATGTATGCTTGGCGCAACCAACTGTATCTCTTTTATTTAAAGAGATTTTTGATATCCTGGAGAAGTATTTATGCCCGACGTGGATAACTTTCCAGTACAGCGAAGGAGAAAAAGAAGCTGCGAAACGATATTTCTTCGAGAAATGTCGAATTCCGGGTGGATGGAACCCACATAAAAATATTGCAGCCCAATGTAGAGACGCGTCATCTCTATTATAATCGAAAGGGTTTCTACAGCATAAATGCGATGATTGTAGGTTTAAATTTTATTGAAATCAAAATTTGGTCATTCACTTCTTTCTTTTTAGATATGCGACCACCTTATGAGAATTCGCTATATAAATGCAAGATACCCCGGAGCAACCCATGATGCGTTAATCTGGAACCTTTCGCAGCCGTGCAGTGTAATGAAAGCAGGATATGATGACGGTGACAGGAATACGTGGTTACTCGGTAATGAGCAACATATCAGTATATTGTAACCAAATTCATTCTTGTTTCTTTCTAGGAGATGCAGGATACGCCCTGCAACCCTTTGTAATGACACCCTTCAGATTAGCTGCCAGTGGCAGTATCGAAAGTATATATAATAATCAGCATTCTAAAGGGAGAAACATTATAGAAAGAACAAATGGAGTTCTAAAAAATAGATTTAGATGTCTGTTAGGAGCGAGAGAGCTGCATTATTCACCGAAAAAAAGTACGCAGATAACAAATATTTGCGCGGCTCTACACAACATTTGTATCCATTATAAATTGGATTTCGTCTATGAAGGAGAAATCATGGAAGATTTAAATCATGGTACTGTTGATGCGGAGGAGAACTCTGATGCTGTTGCCATTAGACGAAGAATTTTGGAAGCATTGCGATGAAAAATAAAAACTAAACATAATTGAAGTGTGTTTTCTAATAATAACAACTGACTGTTTATAATTTATTTGTCTGCTAGGAACAATAGATCTTCGTTATTCGTGATAAAAATGTTCACACATCACAAATATTTGTGTGGCTCTGCACAAAATTCGTATCTGTTACAAATGAATTAAATAAACATGAATTTATCACACATTGAACAGTCTTTATTTTTCTATTTACATATGTACATAACGTATTTGACTTCTTGTCATAAATAAAAATTTGCTTTAATAAAAATATAATAAAATCTGACTTCTTGTCATAAATAAAAATTCGTTTAAATAAAAAATAACAAAAAAAACTTACTTCATTCTATGAAATTATGAGATAACTAATAATCACATGAACTAATACTGGGTACTAAGAATCACATAAACTTAAGCATTACGATTCAGTTCAATTGCAATTGCAATTGTTTTTTTTTTATTTCTAATTTCTCTACCCAAACTCTTTGTTTCTCCTGTAAATGATTTTTGAAAAGCTCATGTTTCGCTTTTTTTAATTTTAAATTTTCACTTTTGAGCTCCAATTTGTCTTTTTTGAGGTAATAAATTTTTTTCATGTACCTCAAACTTTCTTCCGCTGTACTATTCATTTTTTCTTGCAACGACAGTTGCTTCTCAAGGAGACGAATGCGCCTATTTTCGACTCCTTGATTTTGCATCCGAACAGTACGTGTTCTTCTCGGAATGACTGTTTCGGCTACATTTCCGTCTTCCGAAATCGGTTGCAACACTGCAAAAGTAGTAGCTTCAATGTCTCTCTCGGTGTTTGGTGATAATGTGACTTCTAAATGGTTCAGTGAAGAGATGGAGTTCCTCATTCCGAACTCTGATCCTGGAGGATCAAATGCTACGTTTAAATTTAATATGCGGATAATGCTTTCCTCTAAAGCGGAAAAGCTATGCATCTTGTTTGGCCCACCACCTGTAGCTCTCACTTCTGCCTTGTTTTGAGCAAGCTTCTTCCGCACCTTAAATTTCAAATCAGTCCAAACCTAAAAAACATTTTGTTTTAATGACTCGTACGGGCTTTTTTTTAAGTTTTATACCTTCATCCAACCACTGGCATCTCGTAACGGTGGTCCCAAAGAATTTAAACGCATCGAAAATTCGACCCATTTTTCTTTAACGTCCATGCGCTCTATACCAAGTACTTCGAACTGCTTTTTGTTAGTTAACTTTGCCCTAAAATAAATAATAAGCGAAATATAAGGAAATAAAAATGTTTTTTTCAAATCTATACTTACATTTCTGTATCGACGTAAATTTTTTTCAGGCCTCACGGACTCAAAATGTCATCGACAGAAAATGCCGATCAAAGTGACAAACGTCGATGACAATCGACATTCACAATCGCATTTTCATGCGTCGATATCGAATCGGCATCGAAGTGACGCGACGTGACAATCGCAATACGGTCGATTAATTGATTCCAAAGCTTAGTGAAAATAATTTTTGATTTTAGTAGAAGTCGATCCCGTTCTTGATTTCTACAAAATTTAGAAGCCCAAACAGACAAAGATCTCTCATACTGTATGAAAAATCTAGTAGATTTTAAGAGTTTTCATAAAAATTTCGAGATTTCGCCAAATCCTATTTGAAATCTTTGGATGTAAATTAGCTGTTTTTTGAGACCATCAGAAAAGTAGTATACTTAATTTTTATTAGTTCTACTATCATACATATTTGGTAAAACTGAATATTGCGCATTATGATCCGAACTCTACATCTCATAATAATTTATTAGGTATGTATAGGGGAAGGTGGAGCAAAGTGAGCCCCCTAAGGTTTGTACCGAGATTCTGTGAAATGGGTAATAGTTATAAAATCCTTTTCGTGCAAACTCGATAGCTTAGGATGTTAGCTTAGTCATGTATTCGTGAAATTAAATTGTTGATGCTGATAAGAAAGTTATATACTTCTTGCTATACAAACTTCAAAGGGCCCACTTTGCCCCACTACTGGGGCAAAGTTTACTGTTCTAGCCATGTTTAAATTGTTATTTTAAATATCAAATAAAATTATATTGGCATGCGGTAAAATTTTCCCGGGGTTCACTTTACCCCGAATGAACACTAAATAGTAAGCATCTGCTGAAATTTATATACTTTTTAAATAATCATCAAATCTTACTTTGCAAGAAATTTTTAACCAAAAAGTCAAAATGAGGACGAATTAATGCAGTTTTCTCTCTGTATTCTCACCAAATGAGAAATGAAAAATTGCGAAATGCGTAGTCCGTATTTCGGTGCGGTCCGTAGTACGGTGCATTCTCATTTGGTGAGAATACATAGAGAAAACTGCATTAATTCGTCCTCATTTTGACTTTTTGGTGAAAAATTTCTCACTCATAAGTTACAGAACTGAGCTACTGATTTCAATCGCATAATTTTGGCAAGTAGATTTTGAAATCTCGAAAAGAGTTTACAACAAAATTACTAATTTATTTTGTAAGAGTTAACTTTTGCAAACTAGGACATTTAAATTGAATGAACAGGAGTCGAAAGCTTGCATTATCATGCAATTTGAAATTTTGTAATATTTTATACAGGTAGTTGTGGTGACAGATAATTTTAGAACTGTTTAGTGACTATTATTTGTATTGAAATTTACCTCTTATTATGGTTCTAATTAATGTAAAAAATGTATGTTTTAAGTTTCACCCCGAACAGAAAAAATAAAAATAAAAATTTGAGATTCCGAAAAATTAGCCCCGATTTATTGATAAAACGGGGATAAATCTTGATAAATCTGGGGATGATTGTAATTTCAAACACTCGTATATGGGTTATGTACCATCGGAAATACCATCTAATGGTCGTAATGAGAAAGTGAAGTTTTTCATATTCAATCGGTTTCGACTGTATTTTGATAATGGTTAATAATACGAAGCTAGTATAGTGGACAAAAATATCTGTTTTCTAATACTCAATATTATGTTATAGAAAGAAAAAATGGTTCAGAAAGTCCTTCACTAAGTACTACATAAAAGCTATAATGGATTAGTGATTAAATGTTAAAAATCATCGTTTTCTACCTTGCTGAAGGACTTTTTTTCACAACATTGAGCACCTACTTATGTCACTAACTTCGTGTCGTTTACCGTTACAAAGAAACGCTCAAAAATTTATTTTTTAAGAAAAACTTCAATTTCTGAATTTAAGCATAGATGGCATTTTCGATAGTATACCAACCACCTATATATTTAGAGTTATATCATCCACAGAATGATACTATATAGGCTCTATGTCGCTATCTTGTGAGTTTACGGAGTCTTACACATATGTATACAATTTTGGTTCTTTAAGGTTCTTGAGGCACGTAATACCCATTGTCGAGATGAAACTTCAAACGAGTTTTTGTTTTTGATAGGTACTGTGAAAAAATTAAAAAATTTTAAATGGAGTTATTAGCTTTAACTAGGATTTGAAGTATCCTTTTTCCCTGAGAAGGTTTCAAATTCATCCAGATATGGGAAAATTAATAGAATACCTAATGAAAACTGTCCTAGAATAATCCAAATCCAAATTTTTCAAAATTAGTTTGAAACAGTACATAAATACTTTATTATTAAAAAATAATAAAGTAAAACTCAATCCTTAACATAACCATAAGATTGATTACATATTTATATTCGAAATTTTATTACTTTCTTTTCAATCAGGAGACGAAAGACAAAAGAAGATTCAAGAAAGACATAAGAGAAAATCAGATTTAATAGCATCATATGTTACTTTATTAAGTGTATCCTTTAATCTAATAGTCTCATATAATTTTTCTTTAAAGAAGACGTGATAAAATAATCATGTGTGACGGATCTGTAGGGGGGGGGGGCCATGGCCTCCCCCCCGTATGACCGCCACTGTGTAGTAGTAATAGCAGAACGAGTCGCGACCCAACGACTGAGGGACAGTCAGAAGGCAACCGCCGGGCCGAACAGACCGAGAAGTTTGAAATACACTGAAGATACGATTGAACTTATTTGTATTTAGATTATATCTTATATTATATTGAATTATTAAATGAACTAATCAATCAGGTGCTGCCTTTTAACTCACATTTGGGGGCTCAACCATTTCGCGCCGATAACGGACATATTAAAAAAAAAAGCTGAAACCGAATTTCGTTTAAGTGCAATTACAAAGACACAAAACGGGACTAAACAGTATAAACGAAAAAAATCCAAAAAAAATTGTGAAAGTGTACATAGTGCAAAAGAAAGAAGCGAAAATAACGGCGCGGAGAATCAAACTAACTAATACTCGTACAACAGCGATTACTGTGTAAAATATCAGCAATGTGTGACGTACAGGCGAAGTTGAAAAAAATGAGCACCGTGCGGGGTCAGAAAAATTTGCAGAAATTTCAACAGCCGGATGATGGTGAACAGGCAGAACTTTTGCAGCGCCTGCAGAGGTGCTATGAAGACGAAGGCATACAAGACAGTGTGGAAAGTGACGATAGCAGCAGCGACGACACTGACGGTGAATCGGTTAAAAAAGCATCAGCACTATGGTATAAACACAATTGAGACGAAATTCGCCAGCGGCGACGAAGTACGCTGTCAAATTTTTAAAACTGTACCACAACACACGTACTGACGCAGAATTACGACGGCGAGCGGCTGACGAACTTTACGTGTGTTGCGGTACAACTCAGCGAACTTCGTGGCCGCTGGCGAATTTTGTCTCAATTGTGTTTATACCATCAGGTGAGACGAACGTCGGAGTTGGGAATACGGTGACGAGTAGTGGCGCTACAGGGACAGTTAGCCAGAACAGGTATGTATTTTCATTTCACGACATAGTCTAGCATCCGAGGTTTTTCTGGAGATGATCATCTGTCAGAGGATAAATGGCTGTTATATTTTGATGAAATATGTCAGCTATTCGGGCTTAATACATTGGAAAAATACGTTTACGCAAAACGATGCATGTGCGGAACTGCAAAAGATGTGGTACGGACAGAACAACCCAAAAACTATAACCAGTTGAAGAAACTATTGTTGGATGAATTTAAGGCGGCTTTAAATAGTGCGGACATTCATCAATTGCTGTCATTAGCATCGAAGAAGGTGGATGAAAGTTTTGTGTCGTATGTTACGCGAATGAAGGAGATGGCTAATCAAGGCGCTGTGGATATATCTTCCTTATTACAGTATTTAATAAATAGAATAAGAGACACCACCGCCGAAAACAAAATTTTACTGTATGGAGCTAAGAATTTAAACGAGTTCAAGACAAAACTTAAAGTTTATGAATCCTTCAAAAGCAACGCACAAAGAAACTGTAAACCACAACCGGCTCCGGACCCAAGAAAAACTTCACGACCAGAAGTAAAAACTATCACATCTTGTACACATTGCAAGCGGAAAGGACACACCGAAGCAGAACGTCGTCAGAAATTGCTCGAATGTTACAGTTGCAGGCAAAAGGGACATAAATCTCGCGTTTGTTCTAATCAGAGTCAATCGAGTGTTAAGATGTGTAGAGAAGAAGACACGAGGAGAAATATGTGCAGGACAGTAAAAATAAACTCGTACACCGTAGAGGCTCTCATAGACACGGGAAGCGATCTTAACTTGATCCGAGAAGATGTTTTACCATCACTTACACCAGTTCAGAATGAAACACAAAGATTAAACGGAATTGGAAGTGCGTCAATCCTAACAAAGGGTTCGATCTCGGCATGCGTGGCTGTGGACAGTCTGCAGATAGCAACGAAAATGCACATCGTAAGACAGTGCGATCTATCTGTGACAGCCATTCTCGGGAAAGAATTTCTGCAGTTTGTGGAACTGACAGTAGGTCAAGGAGGTATACAGTTCGCACCGATAAACGCACAAACCGAAGCAATAAACGCAATGATGGCAATTCAGACCGAAGTTGAAGTCATCAAGGATGCCACCACAATTGAAGTGGACAAGTTGATATGTCAGTATCGACCTGAAACAAAAGTAAGTTGTCCAATAAAAACAACGATACTACTGAAGGACAATGAAAGAGTTTACCAGAACCCGAAAAGGTTTGCATTGTTTGAGAAGCGGATAGTGGATCAGCAAATTGATACATGGTTGCGCGATGGTATCATATCTGGAGTTGCGCCGAATACGCGAGTCCAATCATTTTAACCAAAAAAAAGATGGATCCATCCGACTATACGTGGATTATCGCCGTTTGAACCGGAAAATAATAAAGGATCGGGTGCCGTTCCCTAACATCGAGGAGCAACTAGATAAATTGTATGCAGCGAAGCTATACACTACGTTAGATTTGGAGAATGGGTTTTTTCACGTGCCGGTGGACAGCGAAAGCAAGCAGTATGTAGCGTTTTGTTGTCACTGTGGTGTTTTCGAATCCAACAAAACACCATTCGGGCTCTGCAACTCACCAAGCTCGTTTCAACGGTTTATAAATCATGTGTTCCGGGAAGCCGTACATCAGGCGATAGTGATCGTATACGTAGATGATTTAATTATACCATCATCCACTGAGCAACAGGGATTAGAGAGACTACGCGCTGTTCTGGACATCGCAGCAAGAAATGGCATCAAATTCAAATGGGCAAAATGCCAAATTTTGAGAACATGCGTCGAATATCTAGGATTCGATGTTGAGGATGGGACAATCAGGCCATCACCAGGGAAAATAACGGCAGTAAAGAATTTCGCAGAGCCGAAAAACGTCAGACAGATACAAAGTTTTCTAGGCCTAACAGGATTTTTCGCAAATTTATGCCAGGTTACGCAAAAACCGCAGCACCACTAATGAATCTGCTAAAGAAAGATGTGCCTTTTATATTCGGTGTAGACCAGAAGAACAAACAAACCCTTCTGACAACGCAAATCATCCTGTGTATTTTTTTAGTAAGCAGACACAATCAGCTGAGAAAAATTACAGTAGTTTCGAACTAGAAACGCTTGCAGTGATAAATGCAGTCAGCAGATTCAGAGTTTATCTCCTCAATCTTTTGTTCAAATTGGTAACCAACTGCCGAGCATTCACCCAAACGATGGAGAAAAAAAATATTTGCCCACGGATAGTAAGATGGGCGATAGAACTACAAGAGTACGATTTTGAAGTGGAACACCGATTAGGAGATCGAATGAAACATGTAGATGCATTAAGCAGATGCCCAACAGTTTTATTGTCGACTACAGATCACCTCACAGCGAAAATCAGACAGTCACACAACGGCGATCAGGATACACAAAATATCATAAGAAGCCTACAAAGTGGAACATGCTCAGAGTACATAATCTCAAACGGAGTTGTTTATCGAGAAACCGAAGGAAGACGACTCTTATTAGTTCCGAAGTCACTGGCACCAAATCTCATAAGACATATTCATGAACAAAATGGACATTTCGCGTCAGACAAATTAAGAGAACTTATCAGTTACCAATATTTCGTCCAGAACCTTCAAACTCTGATCAAGGAGTTTGTAAAAAATTGCATTGTTTGCCTGTTGGCAGATAGGAAGCGAGGTAAGAAGGAAGGCTTGCTTCATCCAATTTTAAAAGAAGATATCCCGTTCCATACCTACAATGTCGACCATTTAGGACCAATGACTGCAACGGATAAACAATACCGATATATATTTGCGGTTATTGACGGATTTACAAAGTTTTGTTGGCTCTACCCGACAAAGACCACAAACAGTAAGGAAGTACTGGACAAACTGAGGCAGCAGCAGCAAGCATTTGGCAACCCTCTACGTATTATATCAGATAGGGGACCAGCATTTACATCCGACGATTTCAAAAAATACTGCGAAGAATTTGAAATTACACACGTGTTCACAACAACAGGTGTACCTAGAGGAAACGGTCAAGTTGAACGGCTGAACCAGACTATAATCGCGGTACTCACAAAGTTATGTTTCCAACAGTACAAATTGTTATAAATAGCACTCATAGCAGAGCAACTAAGAGAAGCCGAAAACATTCCATTGTCCTCTAAGAAAGTGAACTGCTATCCTCAATGGTTTAATGCCAAAATTATTCACCTACTATTCGAAAAAAAATCGTGCTAGGCGTCGTTATCTAAGAGAACGCAATCATAACAATGCATCGAATTATGGTAACCTCAGGAAGCAGCTTAAGAAGGAAATAAAGATAAGTTTTCGTCTTTATGTGGACAACCTTAATTCTTCGCTTCTCATGGGTAATGATAAACCCTTCTGGAAATATATCAATGACTCTCGTGCTACTCGGACAACTCCTCTAAGCATAACATATTCAGGAGCAACTGCATCCACTCCTGGTGATATTGTGGAGCTATTCTCTCAATTCTTTCAATCTGTTTATACGTCTTCGTTAACTTCTTGTCTTCCTGACACAATAGTAGATCAGAACAATGTGATTCCAGTATTTAGAGCGCAGGATGTTATCATTGCCATCAATTCTTTAGACAGTAACGGCAGCGCTGGTCCGGATAATGTTCCCAATATCTTTGTTAAAAAATTGGGCCATGTTCTTGCCGAGCCATTGTCACAGCTTTACACGTCTTCTATTTGTGAGGGTATTTTTCCCAGTGTTTGGAAGAATTCGCATGTCATTCCAATTTTTAAAAAAGGAGAGAAACATAAAGCAGAAAACTATCGACCAATATGTATTCTTAACTGTTTTTCTAAAGTTTTTTTAAAAACTTATTCACGAACATGTTTTTTCTCAAGTTCGTGACTGTGTATCGATTAATCAGCATGGATTTTTTAGAGGCCGTTCTACAGAAACAAATTTGGTGTCTTTCACCAACTCTGTAGCTCATTCCCTGGAAAACCATTATGACGTTCACACAATTTACACGGATTTCTCTAAGGCATTTGATACTGCTGATCACTCCATTCTTCTACGGAAACTGAATTCTTTTGGCCTAAGTACTGGGCTTCTTATCTGGTTCCAATCATATTTAAATGATCGTAAGCAAATGGTCATCTTCAGTGGATCTATTTCAACACCCTACCTGGCTCCATCTGGTGTTCCTCAGGGTTCTACTTTGGGCCCACTTTTGTTTATACTATTTGTTAATGATCTTCTTTCTGAATTCCAGTCAAAGCATTTAATGTATGCTGATGACTTAAAGGTTTTTCGGGAAATAAAAGCACACTCCGATTGCCTCCTCCTACAGAATGACCTCGAGAAGCTGTTGTCCTGGTGTACTACGAATAAATAGTCATTAAATACGCAGAAATGCTTTATGATGATCTACACCAATAAAATTTCGCACATTCAGTTTGACTATTACATCGACAATTCTCTTCTATTGGAAGTCTCCAGCATCAAGGATTTAGGAATAATTTTCGATGCTAAATTAAAATTTGATCTGCACATAACTGAAGTTTGTAAACGGGCATACAGGCTATGTGGATTTATATTACGTTCTGCACACCCTTTTTGAAGCGCAACTCTATATCTAAATCTCTTCAATAGTCTGGTCCGATGTCATTTAGAATATTGTTCAGTAGTATGGAATCCCTATCTTACATATCTTGTGACAGCCTTGGAATCAGTTCAACGTCGTTTCACCAAACCACTTTTTCGTAAACTTGGCTTTCATGATATATCTTATGAAACCCGTCTCGAAGTACTTGGCATATATTGCATGAAGGACAGAAGATTATACTTGGATATGGTATTCTTGTATAAAGTTGTTTTTGTTTTCAGTTCGAATCTCAAAGATACGCTCAGACTGCGAAATATTGACTACAATACTAGATGTCACGACATTTTTACAGTGCCTCAAGCCAATATTAATTGCTTCTATTACTCTCCTCTAATTCGTTTACCTCGCTACTTTAATTTGTATTGCCTTAGTTTTCATAGTCCTACCTTAAACTCATTCAAAGTGTACTTAAAGGTCACTCTTTTTCGTTCTTCTGATACATAATTCATTATTTAATTTTTTATAATACTTTTTATTTCTATTTTTATTTACATATAAAATATTTTTGTTTTGTAATTCGCGGCAATTGTATAATTGGAAATAACTTTCTGTTCAATTGTTATTGTTATAAAATAAATAAAATAAAATAAAACTTATATTCGGAGTACAGATGCGTAGGAAAGAAGATACAGAAGTGTTGGAGTTGCTTCAACAGGAAGCTTATAACAAATATGATGAAGAACGAGAGATGACGAGAGTGAATGCAAAGGAGCAAATCCTCAAGATACAACAAGAAAACCAGAAGTCGTATAATCGTCGAGCTAAATGAGCGCATACCTACCAAGTTGGTGACTTAGTCGTGATAAAGCGGACGCAATTCGGGACGGGGCTTAAACTACGGGGCCATTTTCTTGGGCCATACAAAGTTTCATCTGTAAAACCCAACGACCGCTATGATGTTGAAAATCAAGGAAACGGCGAAGGACCTGGATTACTTCGACGTCTGCTGACAACATGAAGCTCTATGTGCCATACCCATCCGAGACGAATGGGTTTCAGGATGACCGAATGTAGTAGTAATAGCAGAACGAGGCGCAAAAAAAATTATCAGTGAAAATAGAATGCATATATTTTCACGATTTTCGTCATATCTACCAGGTCTATCCAAATATTGAATTCATTTTTATTTTACGGATTCTTCATATGAAAGTTTGAACTTCAAACATAATAATTTTGAAATTCAAACATGACGAAAACATAACTCAGTCCAAGTTTATGAATCACACTGTGGACCAACAAAGCCAACGCCGACTGTCGTTGGAAGGATCAACGGCATATAAAGCGGCACGGCTCTATAAAAGGCCCGGCCGCAGTTGACTCGCTTTCTTTTTTTTCACTAATTTAATTTTGATCAAGAGGATAGGTACTCTAGGCGGCGTTTCGCTCCGGCTGTTTTTGACATTTTTTTTAAAAAAAATCTGCCAACAGTCTTAGGCGCGACTTTATTATTTTTCCGGCAGAAGTTCGGGGATGCGTTGTATGTACTAAAAGTTCGATAAGCGGTTAGAAAAGAGTGTAACATATAAATTATATAATTGGGTCATATTCCGGGATACGGTCTAGATGTTGAAAAAGAAAAAAGCCTAAAAATAGGGGATGATTAAACAAGCCCGTGGAAGTGAAAACATATTTGATATCTGACCAGACCTGAGTGGAATTCATGAAAAAGGAAACAGCCACTTTAGGGGTCGAATTTCAAAAAATCTTGAAAACACTTTCTAGGTATTCACATGAAGAATCCGTAGAATAAAAATGAATTCAATATTTGGAAAGACCTAGTAAATATGACGATAATCGTGAAATATATTCACTTTATTTTTAATGATAATTTTTTTTTGCCCCCCTTTCCGAACGCCAATGTATATTTAAATTTGTTTTATCAGAATTACTTTTCTAGTTGATTTACATATACGTACCGAGTTTTAACTTTCTAGCGTAAGCCGCTCTAAAGTTAGTAAAAACACCACCCACCTACTATAGCTCTATCTAAATTCCAAGTTTCAGCTTTATATCATTATAGGTTCTGAAGATATAACATCGCAACTTTTTCCTTCTCACCCTTCCCCACCCTCTACAACACCCCACCTCCAAATTTTTCCCTACTAGGGTTCCATTGGGCCTACTTCTGGTAAAAATTGGAAGCATCTATCTTACACTGTTATTGAGATATGAAACGTGATATTTTTTAAAAACTCGTATCCCCCCACTTCTACACTCCCCTGCCAACTTCAAAGATTTTATTTTGAGTAATCTTTATTTATCAAGCTTTATACTCAAACCGAATTTTGTTTTTCTGCTGCAATTTGTTTGTGAGATATCGTAATCTTAAGTATTTAACCACCCACCCCCGTACTCCACTAACCCCATCCAAAAATTTTGTTTCAATCTGCTCTCCTAGTATAACTACAGATATTTGCTAAGTTTTAATTGCTTGCCTTTAACGGTTTAAGAGATATGGATTTTAGAATCTGTCGATCTCGGCATTTTTACGTTTTGGACGCATTATTTCCCCCTACACTCCCACACCCCTTTACCCATATCAGTATTTTTTTTGTAAATGGGTCCATTATCAAAGCTCTATAGAAATTCCAAGTTTCAGCTTCCTACCATAAGCGGTTGCTAAGATCTAGAAACCAAAATTTTCGTCTAAAACGCTTCCCCACCTTTCCCCTCACATCCTCTCCTATCAAAAAATTGTCTCTTCAAGGGGTCTACCAAGTCTATTCAGAAAAAAAAATCAATTTAATAGCTCATAGGGTTTGGAAACTATAATCCCTCCAAACAAGTTTGCGTACAGCGGACGGCGCACAGACGGAAATTTTTTGTTGCTTTTTTTTGTTTATTAGTCATAAAACGTGTAAAAAAAATTTCAGGGTAACAACTTTTTTTAAAAAATCGATAACAATACTTTATTAAAATAATAAAAAAAAAAAAGTAATAAACCAACAAAAGCGGAATTTCATTAAGAGTTGTTTCCATGCTGTATCGGTTGGGAGCAATTCTTCATGGACCAAACGCAGTTAGAAACGAATTTACCAGCAGTCTGGTCGTACGGTTGTATGCAACCCATAAATTGCATTCTTCGAACCACTTCTATAAGCAGTAAAATTCAATCCACTACCATTTTCTTCTAAAGATAACATTTCGGTGTTATTTTCGTTGTAAAATAAACAATCGCATTCACATTTTCAATCACCCCACGGGATTGAAAAATGGTCATTCACAGTCTCTAACGTCACCCCAACTCAACTCAATTTTTCCTTCGTAACCTCGTTACGTCCAACCCTTCCGCAAGTATCATCTTGCAAAACGATCTTAAGATCGTGTTCAAAGTGTTTTCAATATTTTTTGAAATACGACCCCTAAGGGGGTGTGAAGTGGTTGTATAATTTTTCATGAAATCCGCCATATCTCTCAGGTCTGATCAAATATTGAATATCTTTTCACTTCCACGGGCTTGTTTAATAATCAGTTTTTTCCTTTTTCAACTCCTAGACCGCATCCCGGTTTATAACCCAATTATGTAATTCATATGTTACACCCTATTCTAACCGCTTTTCGAGCTTTTTGCTAGCTTTTCGGTCACATAGTAACCTACACCGCATCCCAGAATGAAAAACATTCCGAACTTCTGCCGGAAAAATAATAAAGTTGCTCCCATACAGTTGTCAGATTTTTTATACTACGCGCGATTTTGCTATAACTATTAGATATACTTTATCGCCGAAGAAATCGAAGTTTTCGGCATTTTTCAAGCAGAACCGCATAAGTCCACCGGACTTATGCTGTTCTGCTTAACGCCGCGGGTGTTTTCTGCTTTTTTATTGGCACAAATCGCGAATCCTGTAATTCATCAAAAGATGTATGTTATGTTATGTTATGTCGTATATGCAACTTTCAATTTAATCTGAATCCCGAATGGAAACAGTGCTTGCCAGTTGCTAAACATTTAAACGTCGATAACTCAAAAAGTTGAAATGTGACTTATGCGGTTGTGCCATATGACCACAGATAAGGCCTCATATCACCCTGAAAAAAGATTTTTTTATTTTTACAAATTTTCATGTCTTATACTTTCAAGAACTATAAAAAAAAAAATTATTTAGAAAATTGCACTCCATTACAACGTTATAGCACTAAATGTAATCATACATCGGTTTAAAGCGGCTTCCTGTCTATTTGCCGCGCCACTCTCAACAGCAGCGTTTAGCATATATTTTTTCACAAAAGCCGAGTATCATAGAAAACAAGGTCATTCATAGGACCATTTGTGAAAAACCCGAAGATAAAAGAGGAAGAAAGCGTACAGTACGAAGCTAGAATGGCAGACTAGCCGTAAGTTAACGTTTTACCTATCAAAAACTTTAAACGCATTTTTCTCGAAACTATGTTTTTAGACATGGTCGGCACGATAACTCAGTCAGTTTTCAATATTTTTAAATTTTTTTTTTTTAAATTTTGATAACTGTTTTCTATATAGTCTATCGAGAGTTTTTTTTATTTTTTTGCTTGGAACTTTTTTTTATAAATTATTAAACGCAAATTTTTCATAAAAAAAACTGATTACTAAAGTTGGAAATACTGTAACTTCTTTATTTTAGAAAAAAAAAAAATTCCCTCCGATAGACTATAACTACTACATTTCTTACAAGATTCTTTTTCATTTTTGCAAATTGAATTATTTTTAGTGAAGAAATGATGCCGACCAGCAGGCGCCATCGTTTTTATAAGTAGTCCATTTAAACCAGGAAAAACATTGTTAATATTAAATATTAAAAATTTTTTTTTTTCTTTCTATAGTTGAATATATATTAAGAAATGTGAACTCAGCAATTAAATTTTTTTTCACCATAAAACCTTCATAATAATTTTTCAAAATTAACCCGATTTTCATGGCATTGAGAGTTAATATGAGCCCTTAATTAAGAACCACTGATCTTCTTCAATTTTTTGACCCCGATCGCCTTGAGATCCTAAGTTATTTTTTTTTATATGTTTTCAAAAACAGTTTAACCTACATAATATAAAAAACTGCCAACAGTCTGGCCGCAACTGTATTATTTTTCCGGCAGAAGTTCAGAACGCGTTCAATTCGGGGATGCGGTGTATGTTACTAAAACCTAACAACAAGTTCGGGAAGCGGGCAGAAAAGGGTGTAACATATGTATTAAATAATTGGGTCATATTCCGAGATGCGGTCTAGAGGTTGAAAAAACAAAACTTAAAAATAGGTGATTATTAAACAAACCTGGGGAAGTGAAAAGATATTCGATATCTGATCAGACCTGAGAAACATGGTGGAATTCATGAAAAAGTATACAACGAGTTTACACCCTCTTAGGGGTCGAATTTCAAAAAATCTTCAAAACACATTCTAGGTATTCATATCAAGAATCCGTAGAATAAAAATGAATTCAATATTTCGAAAGAGCTAGTAGATATAACGAAAATCGTGAAAATATATGCATTTTATATTAACCGATATTTTTTTTTGCCCCCCCCCTTCTGAACGCCAATGAATATTTGAATTTTTTTTTATCAGAATTACTTTTCTAGTTAATTTACATATACGTACCGCGTTTCAACTTCCTAGCATAAGCCGTTCTGAAGTTAAGGAAAACACCCCCCACCACCGTACCATACTACCCCTAAAAAAAATTTATTTTTCCACCATGCCATTACTATAGCTTTATCTAAATACCAAGTTTCAGCTTTCTATCATTATAGATTCTTAAGATATAAGCATCGAAACTTTTTCTTTCTCACCCTTCCCCACCGTCACACTCAACACCCACACCCCCAAACTTTTTTTCCCTACTAGGGTTTTATTAGGCCTACTTCTATTAAAAATTTGAAACATCCATCTTACACTGTTATTGAGATATGAATCGTGTTATTTTTGAAAAATTCTAATCCCTCCCACTTCCGTGCTCCTCCACCCCTTTCAAATATTTTACTTTGAGCAATCTTTATTTATCAACCTTTATACTCAAACCAAATTTGTTTTTCTGGTACCATTGGTTTGAGAGATATCGTAATCTAAAGTTTTTCACCCCCCACCCCCGTACGCCACTACCCCACCCAAAAATTTTGTTTCAGTCTACTCTCCTAGTATAACTACAGATATTTGTTAAGTTTTAATTGCTTGCTATTAATGGTTTAGGAGATATGGATTTTAGAATTTGTCGATCTCGGCATTTTTGCGTTTCGGACGCATTATTTCCCCCTCCACTCCCACACCCCTTCACCCATATCTGTTTTTTTTTTGCAAATGGGTCCATTATCAAAGCTCTATAGAAATTCTAAGTTTCAGCCTCCTAACACAAGCGGTTCCTGAGATCTAGAAACCTAAATTTTTCGTCTAAAACGCTTACCCCGCCTTCCCCCTTACACCTCCTCCCCTGAAAATAATGTCAATTCAAGGGGTCTACCAAGTCTATTCTTAGAAAAAAAATTAATTTAATAGCTCCACCGGTTTGAGAGCTACGAGTCTTCAAAGATTTTGGGGCGGTCGACGTACGGCGTACAGACGGAGTGAAAATTTTTATTGCTTTTTTCGCGTCTACTAGTCATGAAACGTGGAAAAAAAAATTTTGAGGGCAGCAAATTTTTTTTTTTAAAAAATCGATAACAATACTGTATTATAAATAATACAGTAAAAAATTAAAAAAGTACAAGTACAAAAAACTGTTGCCAATATTACTAAAATTTACCGGTGTTGGAAGTTAACATATTTTTATCGAAACAATGAAATTTAAACTTTTATTATTTATGAAATATTGTACAATTATCGATTACCAATATCAAGGATAGATAGATAGAAACATAATACTTTTCAGACATGATGTAAAACCATGGAGCTATATATAACGGAGATGGCAACACTCCGTTTCTGTATAAGCACTGCGAAGCATTTTGAAGTTTAAGCGACTGTTTTTGTTTTGTATGGAGCGTTTCATGCCCGGTGGCAGTGAAATGCAAATATAAGCCCAGTATTTAAAGGTTGGGCTTTTTTTCTTTTCAATACCGGGGTTTAACATATATGTGAGTAAGATGCTGATAGTAGCATAGTGAATATCGCCGGTCCTTTGCGAGAAAACCTCCGGCTTAAAAAAACTCGCTCCACGCCATCTCCATTATACATATAGCTCTATGTGTAAAATCAACACATTGTTTTCACAACACAACAACCGGAGCTAAATTATACCATAACATATTCTGTTAAAAATAGTTTCAACCTAAGATGGACTTGCACCAATTTCAAAATAAACATATTTACAATACCGTTAAAAGCTAAAGCTTACATCTACCAAATATTAGAGAATTTGAATTTCTTGACTTTAAATTGTTTACTGATAAAAAGATCATATTAAGCTTTATCTATAGTTATCATTATCTTCATTTTTTTAAAAAATGTACTTGCACCACTTTCAAAATAAACGGCTCAAATGTTGGTTGACGCTGGATGGGGGAATTGGCATCATAGTTAACAAAAAAATGAGCCTTTACGCCGTAATCATAGATTGAGATCACGTTGCGTCATAAAAACATGTCATGTAAGGCAGCTGTTAATATTTAAAATGTCATTGTATTGTGGTAAACAAATCTAATAGATCGACGAAGCCTCTTACAAAAATTTTAATAAAAACAAAACATTAAAAAAAAAAACAATTCTACAGAATACATGTTTCTTTGATTTTAATAATAATAATTCATGGCGCAACAGCCCAAATCGGGCCTAGGTTTTGAAGTAATGCTAGAGTTACTTCATTGCGAGACCAACGGATCTTTAGGAAGTGAAGTGCTCAGCTACACGCTCGTCCGTGGTTATTACCCCGATTTTAACTCAGGTACTCATTTACTGTTGAGTGAACTGGTAGTCCGGCACCCAGTCCCATTTTCGAATATTACTTGTCGCCAAGCAAATTCGAACCTGATACCAGGTGCACCGAAGGCAAGTGCTCTAGCCACTAAGCCACCCAGAATATAATATTCTTTGATTTTGAACCATATTATTTTGGCTCTTAACATTGAATTTTTAATATTATAGTGAACAACCAAAAATTCCACCAAATTATTTTATATATAAGTTGATCTTCAGTGCCACCTACCTTTAGTATAAGGATGCTATAGCAAGAATTACGCTCCAATATAATTCGCAGATAATAAAATACCTCAGCAATAACACAAGCTGTAAGGGTGTTTCGGATTTAGGCATGATAAACCCTCTTTCGAGTCTATACCATCCGATGACGAAACAGCTCCTTCGGACCCAGTCCAACTTATAAAAAACTCGCCTATCCAGTGAAGGTTTTCCAACTGTCATGTTCTCAGGGACAACCATTAATCGAAACTCCACTCACGCCGGAAAACAACAAAAACTTAAACAAATTTGCTTCTATGGTAGCTTCTTACCATGAAAAATTTTATTCCTATAAAATATTATTTTGTTTATGCTTTACATAGTCGAGTAAAAAAAACGGGATTTTATAAATGGGATTTTTAAATTTTGTGAAAAAAATAAAATTTTTCTATCTAGCAAGCAAAATTGTTTATACTATACGTCGAAACAACAACTTATGAAAGTAAAAGCCATGTGTACAATATATTTGGATATTTAGTATAATCATTATAAGTGAAATATTTACACTGCTTGTACGTATATTTTGAATAGGTAGAATTTTTTTCCGGCATAGAAAAGAAGGATTCATAATTTCACTCAAATTTCCTGTATAGTACTGTTTTAAAAAAATATAAATGAGGTCAGGTTATAGTGGCAGCCATCCAAACCATGGATAGACTCACTTAGGGCCAGTTTCACAGTCGAAGTTTAAACCAAAAATTTAGTTTAAACTTAGGAACTTGTTTGTTTGATCCTAAGCTTAAACCAAATTTTTGGTTTAAACTTCTACTGTGAAACCGGCCCTTAGAGCCGGTTTCACAGTCGAAGTTTAAACCAAAAATTTTCTTTAAACTTAGGATCAAACGAATAATGCGTTTCATATTACAACGAAATAAAATAACTGAAAAAGCAAGGTATACCAATGTAAAAAAGTTTAATTCACTTGAATTAGTTCACAATGATTGCGAATTTCAGATTAGTGAATAATAGGATATTTATTTACCGTGAAATCGAACCAAGTTTGAAGTGCAGCTTATTCTTAAGTTTAAGTTTAACTAAACTTAAGTTCAAATTTCTACTGTGAAACTGGCCCTTAGACCATTCAGTTGGTTCATTGTGATTCCACACCCGCGACACCCTAATGAAGTCCCATATAGGGAGTTATCGTAGTATTGATACAGGAGAAAAGCTAGTCGAACCAACCACAGGTGCGAATAAGCCCGAATAAATGGCTAGTTCATCGATTCGTGTTCCAGCCATGTCCCCGAGTCCGGAGAAGAAGTACCTGCCCATGGCTCTGAACCTTCAGCCAACTAGGTGGGGACATTCACAAAGTAGATTCCTAACGCTCTCTTCTTCTTCCTCACTGCTACAACTTCTGTCATTATATTGAACTCCTAGGCGTTGTGCATGTCTGCCAAAAAGACAATGTCCCGTTATGACTGCCGAATTGTTACGTGTCTTTATTCGACTTCTTTTTAGAAAATCGGCAATACTTCTAGGAAGATGTACCTATGTATATAAATGGTAGCGTTTACGTACATACCTGACCAGTCCACATATACTGGTTTGGTATTTTTCGGTGCGCCATTTATGTGCGCATTTTCATAGGACGAGAGACCAAAATCAGTCCAAATGGACTAGCTTGGTTTGCGTTTATGCGTAGGACCGGACTGGTTTTTTTGGTCTTTTCCGGCTGGTCTGGTCTGTACGTAAACGCAACCAATGAGGGGCTGAGAAAGAAATAACAACTTTTATGAACGATGGGATGAGATATGTCCAATACAAGGTTTATTGATGTGATGATCTTAAGGTGGTTAGCTCTGTTTTTGTGCGAGTTCTTTTGGAGGTACTCCAGCTAACAATGTTACTATGATTTTGATAAGCTCGATTTAAGCCCCAAACACAATGCTCCTGTTCCGTTTAGCTGTCAAAGTAGAACTTTGGGCTGGCCATGCACACAATGGTCGTAACGGAACGGACAAGTTGACCAAAATCAACTTTTACAAATCACATAACCTCACTTGCTGGAAAGTAAGATTTGTAAAACATAATCTGTTAGTTAGTTTGTGTAAATATAGATGGTGAACTGTTTATCGAAGCCGTTAGAGCTTATGAAGAGCTCTATAACAAAATTAGTCGCGACTTTATGCAGACAAAAGCCGAAGAGAGAGTGTGGCAGGCACTGAACGGAACGGAGCATTGTGGCCAACACTGGTATTTGACGTAACGGAACGGATTGGATCATGACGGAACGGAAGCATTGTGTTCGGGGCTTAAGTTTTACGCAATCATACCTATAATTATGATGAGACGTTGATATTAAGGAGTTACATCTAGTTGGCGGCCGAAAAATCCGGGAAATATATTATAACTGCTACATTTGTGAATTTTTTCCAATAAAAAAATTATGAAACATAGTCAAAGACATACCCTTCACTAAAAAAAACAGTTCAAAACCTGCAATCATTTTCCAAAAAAAAAAAAATCACAAAACCACGTCTTTTTTTCGGCCGCCAACTAGATGTAAGCCCTTAAAGGTATCCTAAAATGGTATCCCTGTTTAGTGTCTTACCGTAGGAACTTAGCGAGACAATACACTAGAACTACTGATTCAGACTGCTGAAATCAAAATAGACACATACCTAAATGTCCCTTTAAGGATGTATTCTAGTCTAGAAGCCCGAATTTCGAGCGTTTTTTGAGGATTCATAAAAAAAAGCAATTGATATTTTTACTATTCATTTTTTTATGGCTTATTTATTCATATTTCTTAAGTACATAATAAAATAAAAAAAAAAAAATATTAAAATTTCAGCAAGTTATGCGTCGTTGAAGTAGAGGGGTGAAAAAAGACGTGTCCCGGTCGTCATGATATGTACCCTCCCTCCTGGTCACCTAGAAAAATAAAGTTATGTATAATTTTTGATCAGTCTAAATGCCAGTATCGTATGAACCAGAAAAGTGAAAAAAAAAATTTTTTTTTCGCAAAATGGTGGGCTACTCAAAAATTGAGTAACTTTCCCGAATTAAAAATGAAAAATTTCTAAATTTCTTTTTATTGGCTCATACGATACTGGCATTTATACTGATCAAAAATTATCCATAATTTTATTTTTCAGGTGACCAGGAGGGTAGATATCATGACGACCGAGACACGGCTTTTTTCCTCCTCTACTCCAACGACATATAACTTGCTGAAATTTTAATATTTTTTTTATTTTATTTTTTAAATACTCTTGAAATATGAATAAATAAGCCATCAAAAAATGGATAGTAAAAATACCAATTGCTATTTTTTTATGAATCCTCAAAAAACGCTCGAAATTCGGGCTTCTAGACTAGAATACCCCCTTAAACAAAATAGGGTGCTTATCTATTTCAGATGAATTAAAACTTTATATTATTTTGTACTCTTTTAATTGATTTGTAGAAATATGTTCCTATAGTACTATATTCTCTATTTTTAATGCTCATTTATATTTATCAACTTAAGGCTCCATGTGCACGTTAAATGCAATTTTGACGATTTATGACTGTTTTCTTGCCAATATTTCACGTTAATGGCAACAAAAAAACAAAATAAAATTTCACCACTTTATTAGTTGGTAGTTATGTAAACTAGGTCGTGTATAGAGAAAAAATTCAAAACTGTATTTGGAAAAAATAGTATTAGAACAACCACCCTTGAACATTTTTTAAAATGTGTAAATTCGAGTTTTTTAAACGCATTTTACCTATTTCTTGAATAATTAACATGTCATTTTAAGGAAGGTCCTGTATAGATCAAATTTTGAAAAATTTTAATTTTTTTAATAATATATGAAGTCAAACTCAAACAATTTTTCACGATTTTCATGGCAAGAATTACATAAGACCGCATTTCGTTGAAAAGCATCATAGATACTATAATTAATTGGTATTTCTAGAAGATAAATCAATGAAAAAATTATTGATTTTTAATAGTTATGTGTTTCAAATAATTTGAAAACCTATAACACTATTTTTATACTCTAGATGAACATATAGATTATTATAAGTTTAATACAGCCCGAAAAGTTTGTAACGCATAGAACCGAGCCTAGGACGAAAAAAAGTTATATAATACTTTGTGTTTATTTTTGGCCAAAGCCCCCAAATCCGTTTACTGTCCGTCCGTTAGCACGATAACTCAAGAACGCGTTGACCTAGGAAGTTGAAATTTTGTCACAATTTGAAAAATGGAAAAAGTAAGGCTAAGTTCGTTAATGGGCGATATTCTTCCACTCCTTCGGGTACCTCCCATACAAGAGTCCTTAAAACACGTTTTCACAATTATTGCTCGAATGCTTCAAGTTAGGAACTTGAAATTTTGCATGCTTAAGGTTTACAATGTTTGAATCGAAAGTTCCGAATATGATGCAAATCGAATGAGTCCTTCGTGTAGCAGCCTAAAAAAGTCCTTGAAAAATGTGTGCATGTTACTGAATCCACTATAACTCCAGAACGAATTAAAGCAGGAATTTAAAATTTTACAGGAATTACTTTTATACCAAAACGGAGTTCATTAATTAGCGCCATCTGTTGACTCCTTCGAGTAGCTATCATAAAAAAGTCCTTAATAAACATGTTCACCAATATTGAACGATAACTTTAAAACACTTTAAGTTACGACTTTGAAATTTTATACACATTGGCCGCTATTCACAGTCGTCATAAAGTTGGCTTTGAGTTAAAGCTGACTTTAGTGTCGTATAATTTGTATGACACTAAAGTCAGCTCTAACTTAAGCCTACTTTATGACGACTGTGAATAGCGGCCATTAATTTTATAATAGTCGCAGCTGAAACTATTAATATGAAAAATATCCCATATATTTTTTCATGTAGTTGCCATACAAAAATTCTGTAAAATGTCCTAACTTACTTTATGGAACTCACTATAAATCAATAAAGCGAGTAGCCACTATACAATAATTTCTACCTGTAAGTAAAAGGTCATGTAATTATTGCTTGTGCTCTCCTCATTCTTTTGATATATTTCCAACTAAAATATAAATCGGAGTTCAGTATTTCATCTAGAGTATCATGCGATTGGTTTGCAGCCGATCGTGACAGCGCTATGTTTTTTCTGTAAAATCAAAATAAGTTCGCTGATAGACAGCGAACAATGCAGACGTATTGTCATTATTGTCAGTATTGTCAGACGTATTCAATCGATTAAAATCCTCTCAAGAAAGAAAAATCAAACAGGGATCAAAAATTGTCGTACCGGACTCATGGAGCCTTAAGAACTTAAGGTGCGTTTCCATCTCCGTTTTACGTTCCTATGGGAACGGCCAAAATATTTTATTATTAAAAAATAGTAAAGGCAATTAAAAAACAAAACTGGACGACGAGCTGCAAATTACCTAAGAAACTGACTGAAAACTTTTCAGCGTCGCGGCAACCGTTTCGCCGCAGATGGAAACGATTATCTCAAAAGTGTGACGGGACACCCGAGTCGGCGATGCAAAACGGCGGAGACGGAAATGCATCTTGAATGCTTTTTAGCGTCGTGTCGACCGTTTCGCCGAAGATTGAAACGATGACCTCAAAAGTGTGACGGGACATCCGAATCGGCGACGCTAAACTGCGGAAATGGAAACGCACCTTTAGGAACTAAGGCAACTTAGTTGGAAAGTTAGAATAAGCATCTACTGTACATAAGTAATAAATAAGTACATAAGTAGTAAATAAGTACATAAGTAGTAAATAACTACGTAAGTAATAAATAAGCGCCAAAAATGTCTAATTGTTAATTTGCTTTGTAAGAATTTGCTTCCTAAAGAATCGCACGAATATAAGTGAATTTTATCTCGAGGCGTATACGTTTCAACTGAAAGATTTACGGTTAACGCTACGACAGAGCTACCACGGAACTAACTGGTAAATTTCTTGCTGAGAAGTCTGATTCGAACTAAATTTTAATTATGAAGATAATTCACTTCAGTGCCGTTTTTATATACCGTACTGAATCAGTTTTAGAGATAAGCATAAAAAAGCAAATAGTGCCGAGTATGTATTAAATAAACGATCGGCTGCAGGCTGATCTGATACTCTAGCTGAAATACTGAACTCGAATCTATATTGTAGTTGGAAATAAATTAGAAATCTGTGTTTGCACGTAGTATATCCTCTATTAAGGACTACCATTTGGTTGGTGTCGGAAACTAAAAGACAAATATCATCAGTGCTTATTTTTATATTTAGTATATCTTGAAATGGGTCATTGAAAAAAAAATCAATTTTTAAGGACTTTTAGATTGGAGGTGCAGAAAGGACTCACTCGGTTTGTTACATACAGTATTGGACAAAACTAAAGCACCCCTTGAAATATAAGTTATCCTCTGACATTATCAGGAAAACTTGATGAAAAAAAATTTGTTCTTAGTTTTTAATATTTATTTACATGTGTATTAGTATAAAAAAACATAACAATGACAATTCAGTCTTTTCAACAAAAAATAAAACAAAAATATTTCTCAGTACTCAAAAGGATGCCAGGACAAAACTAAAGCACCCCGGGCTGCTTAAGTTTTGTCCAATACTGTATTTGCTACTCTGAAAATTTTTATTTACACGTTTACTAATTGATCCGAAAAAAAGCAATAAAAAATGACAATCCGTCTGTCCGCCGTACGTCTACCGGTGTACGCAAAATCATTTGAAGGCTCCTAGCTCCCAAACCCTTTAAGCTATTAAATTAAACTTTAGATTAAGATACCTCACGAACCAATTGTACTAGAAAAATAAAATTTGCTTTGTGGGTAAAGGTCGATAAATGGAGTCTGCGGAAAGTAAAATTTTAATAGGGGGGCGGTGGAGCATGAAAGTGGAGGGGATAAGAATTTTTCTAACAATTCACGTCTCAGATCTCAAGAACTGTGTAAGATAAATTCTTAAAATTTTTACCAAACGTAGGGCCGCCAGAGCCTTTTCTAGCGGTGGTGCAAGTGGTGCGGCGCACCAGGGCGCCAACGTGCTAGAGGCGTCAAAGGCACCAACGTACCAAAGGCGCCAAAGGCGCCGAAGGCGCTAACGTTTCAAAGCCGCCGAAGGCGCCAACGTACTGAAAACGCCGAAGGCGCCCTGGCGCGCTTTAGAAATTCAGTGCTCAATGCACGTGCATTTCCGTGACACTCCCCATGTACGAAAAGCAGAACGGCACAGCACAGGCTTAGTACTGGTGCCAGAGTTGCCAGTACTGGCAAATGTTTCGGGTACAGTATGTGCCCTTGGACCAAATCACTGCCGAGTCAATGTCGATTTGATCACACCGATCCCACTCTTGTTAAAACTCTGGCCAGATACTGGCAAAAATTACGACAATACGATGCAAATTCTGGGCAGTGTGCACAACTCCGTCGGACTCCGGAATTTCACACATGGGTCTCCATAAATGGACATGTGTCCCCATATTCTTCTTTGGAGTACTCAGGCATTTCGAAACTATTTTTTAAATTCTACTGACACCTTCTTCTTTTAGGAACGGCGATACGCTATTCTATTGGCGGTTTTCCACCAAACAGACAAGTATGTTTTTGTTTTCTTCATGTTTTCGAATGCACGGAAAACAAAAACTCGAACTCCAACAAATTCAAAACACTGTATCAACCAAGCCGACAGTGTCTTATCGCCGTTTTGTTTTTTTCTTAAGCCTGTTTCAACTGAGCGAATAAAGGCTAGTTTACATGACGACTGCAAACAATTTTTACTAAGATTGTAAGCTAGCTAGCTTATCGAATTTTCAATGGAGTAGAAAGCAACCACTGCAAAAAATGAGATTCACACGAATATCGTCAATATTTTTGCTGGATATACTTATTATCTGTTCGTCTCACTCCTGATCAGTTTCTCATTAGAGACATTCCTTCTCCCTCACAATCTCAGTGAAAGTTGTTTGCAGTCACCATGTAAGCCGGTCTTTTCATGCCGACTGCAAACAATTTTTACTAAGATTGTGAGGAAGCTAGCTTATCGAATTTTCAATGGAGTAGAAAGTAACCACTGCAAAAAACAAAATTCACAGAAATATCGTCAACATTCAGCATTAGTCATGTAAACCAGCCTTTACATGACGAATGCCAGCAATTCTTACTGAGATTGTGAGGGAGAAGGAAAATCTCTAATAAGAAACTGATCAGGAGTGAAACGAACAGATATTATATCCAACAAAAAATATGTACGATATTTGTGTATGGTATTTTTTGCACTGGTTGCTTTCTACTCTATTGAAAATTCGATTAGCTAGCTCCCTCACAATCTCAATAAAAAATGTTTGTATTCGTCATGTAAGCCGGCCTTGAAGCGCATGGAGAACTCAAGGTACAGTGTGGCTGGTACTGCCGGCCGTCACGGTTAGCAGAAACTGCCGGCAGTAGACTACTGCTTCAGGCTAAAACAAGCTGTGTTTGCGACTGCTCGGCAGCTGACGGTTGTGTGTCCGCGACGGTCGGAAGTACCAGCCAGATTGCACTTTTACTCTGTCTTGAACCAAAAACCACAAACTGAACAAAACACAACTGCAGTGTTTCCACGAAGTGGACTCAGCTAGAAAACACTCCGCGAAACCTTTGAAGCTACCCAACGTGGCCAAGGCTTTGGTAATGGTGCGCCAATGAAAGGAATACATGCCGGCGTTCAAAGAAGAATCCTAGATCAGAACCCAAGAGAATTTTTAAATCCCTGCGGTAATCAGTTAATGATGCTTGCAGTTAATGATGCTGCGGATTCTTGCAAAAAGGCAACAGAATTCTTTTCTATAGTTCAACAGATTTTCGTATTTTTATCAGACGCAACAAACCGTTGGGATTTACTAAAGAAAAATTTGGCACCCAGAAATCAATGCCGTGAAACCGTTATGCAAAAATCCAGGTGAAGTAATCGCTACAATAGGTGTTTTTTTGCGATTTATCCAGATCGAGAGTAGTAATTCAAATTCGTATAGAAAACACCAATAATACTGTTGTTTTTTCTTGTTTTTTCATGTTTTTATTGCTTTATCCTGTAGATAGTAGGCTAGACTTGAGAGTTTATCGCGAAAAGCTACCCCAGTAAGCTTACTGAGGCTACTATTCCGGTTAAAATCTATATTCTAGCCTACTATCTACAGGAAAAAGCAAAAAAAAACAACAGTATTCTTCGTGTTTTCTATAAAAATTCGAATCACTACTCTCGATCTGTATAATTCGCAAAAAACACACCTATTGAAAGAAATTGAACAATCTGACAGTTTCAGACCAAACGTATGACTTGAAGCAGGATCACTCGACGATAAAATTGAGTTTGCTTTTATTTGCTCTATTTGTTTTTGGTAACACAACGAATTATTTTTATTTTTATATGATTTCAAAAACTACGAAGCAAACAGAATTAACGGAAGTTTGCTGGAGTCGTGTCAAAAGTTGGAAGCTGTTCTTCAACATGAAGAAAATTCAGATATTGATGGTAACGATCTAGTCATGGAACTTGCAATGATTTCCACTTTAGTCAAAAATGATAAAATTGTTCATTCGTTCGATATATGTACTACATGCCATAAAAACGCGAGGTATGGAGAATTTAGTGCCCAACGCAATGATTGCTTCTCGTATTTTGTTAACAATTCCAGTTTCGGTGGCATCGGGAGAACGCTCATTTTCAAAGCTGAAGCTGATCAAAACATATCTTCGAAATGCAATGCATCAAAATAGACTCAGCGAATTACCCATCATCTCAATCGAAAAAGAAATCGCAAATTCAATTGATTATGATGATATAGTAATAATAAAAGAAACACGAAGGAAGATACAGTAGAATCCTGATTAACCGATGTAATCGGGAGTAGAACCACATCGGATAACCTAAAAACTCGGATAATTGAACATTCTCCCAAAGCCTTAGTAGAACGCAATTTTTTGTGAAAATCGAAATGTGCGTAATGCTGAAATTTTATACAGGGCAATAAAATTCTGCAACACACATGAAAATCTACGAATATTTTGTGAAACATAAGAAAATCGGGTAATCGGGATTCTACTGTAATTGTTTAAGACACATATCTCATCTCTATATGGTTATTATTTACCTTTGAAATAAATTTCGATACATAACAGCATTTAAAAATCAGTATGTTTTATTTTATAATTCTTTACAAATTTAAGGGACGCCACTGAAAATCTGCACCAGGGCGCCAAACGCCAACGAAAAGGCATTGCGTAGGGCTAATAGACTCCTAGTAGAAACAAAAATTTTGTGGATGTGGGTGTAGAGGGTGAGGGTAAGGGAGGGTGAAAAGGAAAAGGTTCTGATTTTTATATCTCGAGAACCCATAACGACATAAGGCTAAGACTTAGATAGAGCTATAGTAGTGGCATATTAGAAAAATATAATTTTGTATAAGGGTAGTATGATACGGGGGTGAGAGAAAGTTTAAAGTCAGTGTGTATATCGATGCCTTAGCTCACAGATGTGTTAAATGCAAAAAGTAGTGTAAAGGCTCGTGTACACTGGCAAGTAACTTGCGACATTTCTTGCTAGAGTAATTTGGTGCGATGTGTACACTATCTGTCAAATTGCAGCAATTTTACTCTAGCAAGTAGCTCTACAAAAATCTTGCAAGTAAAACTTGCTCTTCCGTATACACTTCATCATCAAAGTTTCGTTGAACTGTCAAAACGAAAAAGAAAAATACCACAACTCTGGATAAAGTTCCACATTGGAAATGAGCAAAAACGTGTACTCGGAACTCCACTTGGATTTTCCGTTCATATTTCGCACGTAAACTGTGGAACTACGACTCCTAAAACTGAACTTAACCCCTCACATCCAATGCAATTGTACTGACTTGCTGAAAAATTTCGGAACCGATCGGAACTTTCTTGCGAGATCTCAAGTCTCGCAAGTTACAACAACAATTTTTGCTTGCTAGTGGACACGAGCCTTAAGAGACTTTTCATATTTTAGATACACTTTCTAAATGAAACCTTGGTATGATTAAGGATGTGGATAATAAAATTTTTTGATATTTGGGACGTAAGACAATGAATAAGATCGATTTAAAATGTTTGGTTTTATCCAGCCAGTACAATTCGAGCCGCCATGTTTGGCTGACGCGCGCTGCGCTGCGCTCCAACTACCTTTCGCGCAGCCCTGCTGGGCTCAGGGATTCAGACTCCCTTTTCGCGTTAATGTTTGGCTGGCGCGCGCTATGCTCCAACTACGTTTCGTGCGTCCCTGCGGGGGTGAAGGGATTTAAACTCCCTTTTTCGCGTTCATTTGTGACGAGAAACGTCAAACGGAACCGTCATGGCGGTTCGAATAAAAAAATGATCTGTGAAAATTAAATGCATATATTTTAACGATTTTCGTCATATCTATACTATGTCTTCCAAAATAATGAATTCATTTTTATTCTACGGATTCTTCATATGAATACCTAGGAAGTGTTTTTAAGATTTTTTGAAGTTCGACCCCTGAGGGGGTGTTAAGTGATTATATACTTTTCATGAATTCTGGTCAGATTAGATATCGAATATATTTTCACTTCCACTGACTTGTTCAGAAATCACCTATTTTTATTTTTTTTTTCTTTTTCAACCCCTACACCGCAATGACCCAATTATGTAATTCATATGTTTTTTGTGGCAGCGGCGTTAGTATTTGTGGGATGGATGGTTATAATAATACTAAACCTTACTGTTCGATGTCTCTGGATCAAGTGGTCCAGGTAGACTTATTTCTAAGTGGTCTAACTTATTATATATTATAATGTAATGCTGTATACCTTATTATATATTATTTGCTATGTACTTATTCTATGCAATTACTCGTTTTTCCTACAGGATGTTCGACGCTATTAATAATATTTTATTGCGATTTCACTACATATTCTTGCGCGACCCTAACCGCTTTCCTTCATTTTCAGTCACATAGTACCTACACCGCATCTCAGAATTGAACGCGTTCCGAACTTCTGCCTGAAAAATAATAAAGTTGCGCCCAAACTGTTGGCAGATCTGTCAAAACATGTTTGAAAAAACTAATACCTGCGACCTGCGACATATGAGCCTTCAAATCTGGGATATGCTTCCTAATCATTGTTTTTTAACTATGCGATTAGGCCAACCTGCAACTCGGGTAGCGCTTTATTGCAGGAATGCGCGTGGTGCTGGTGTTTATTGCATTTTTACACATATGAAGTAAATATTAGCAGCACGCACCATCCGATTTCCAAAAACTTTTAGTTCATTTCTGCGCCATAAGAATTTCGGTATCGGTTTCCGTATTTTAACAGTCAACTACTGGTTATCGTTAACCAGAAGTAAAGAAAACGGTAATATTAAAAGAAGGAAGTACATGCCCATCAATACGGACTATACATATGTATATCTAAGCAGAGCCTCCTATATATGAAGGCCGTCGGGTAGGTTATATGATAGTTTGCGTGGGCGACCATTCAATATTTGGCAGTCTCAGTTTTCGTATGATAGCTGAGAAGTGCGCGTTGAATGTCGTGGGTAAGTTTGTTGGGTTGTCATTGAAAAAAAAAGAAGCGATGCCCGAATTTTGCGCGACGCTGTAATTTGGGTATGGTGCCCTCGACCTTCAATATTTTCGCTTTGGCGACGGGAGTTGCGCTTGTATGTGATGCCAACATCCCACAATACGACGGCACAAATCAGCTGTAGCCACGACCATGAGATGCTAAAAGAACCTTCATTACCATAAATGGTAAGGAAGGAAAGCGAATCGTATCGGGGTAGATGTGTTGGTGCGAGCGATACACCAGTCTGCGGCGTCGTAATTTTGGTTATGTACCTAACTAGGTACATAAACAAAACTATGGTGCCATCAACTTGCAGCTGCAACGATCAAGAAAGTCTGGAGAAGATCGCCGAGTTCGAATCGTTGCGCGAGTGAATTTTCTCCTAAATGTAGTAAAGATCGCGTAAAGGAAAAAAGAAAAAACCGTGAAAGTAGCGGAATTAAGCCGCAGGGGTGCCGTGCTTGCGTTTCGTGAAGAATTCGCGCTTTTCAGTGCATCGCATCGGCCGTAATTAGTGAAAACACGAAAATCCTTTTGTGCTCCGAGCCAGTGGAAGAATTGTGTGGCCCGCGACCGAATACGCACGTGAAAAGTTTCAAAGCGCAACCCGACATCAATTCATCTCCATTTTACTTAAAAATATAATCGACTAATGGATGGCATACTATTAGTTGTCTTCGGAACAATCGTTTAACAATTTTCCAACAAATTGTTTGTGGTTTTTGTGTTGTTTTCACTTCGACAACGGCTATCATCATCACCCACACGATCAGTGATTATCTTCGTAGTCCAAAGACAACATTAAAACGACGACAATTGTTCAATTATCCGAAAATCGAAACAACTGGTCCGGTATCTTCCTGTCGTACAAATTGCGATAAATTGAGACTGCAACTTCTTACACTACTCGCGCTCAAACCCCGAGAAATAGATCGAAATGTAACAAGACTTCAAACATTATGTTTCACATTTAAGGTGATCTATCGGTCGTTTTCAAATTCTTGACGATAAATAAGTTAACTGTGTCCCGCACAATAATGAATTATTGTAATCAGTGTTGATAGCCGGACTGCAACTACAACTATCCGTTGCAGATCATTCCAACAAGATCAACGAGAAAAAAAAACATGTGTGTGCAGTGCACACGCGGTAGAAGTGAAACCTTCGGAAAACTAAACAGTGAGAGAATGAGACGGATGTAGTATCGGGAGTGGGATAGTTATAGGGTTTATTTATTATAATATTAGTAGCAAGTTTAAAAATTATTGCACATTTTATTATTATTATTATTATTCAGTCTCCAATTTCAATAAATGACACGAGTGGCTTATGATAACTAATGTATGAAATAAATGGTTTGGTTTGAATTTGATCAATATATCTTTGAAATACAGCGTCAATTACTGTTTTCGATCTTGTTGTCGATTTAGTGCGACTGCTGGACATTTTTAAATTCAATTTGATGTTGAGAAACTCAAAGGGATCGCCGCATCCAATGCAAATTCACATTAAAATCTCCACTCAGAATCATCGGAATTTCATCGTTATCTTTTTTAAGAATCCGCGATATTTCTGGTTTGTACTTTTGCAAATTCTCGTAGATGAATTCAATAATTGTATTTATTGATTGGTTGGGAGAAATGTAGATTGCCACAATTATAACTGATTTATTATGGTCCAATCTGCTTTCACAAGCACATATTTCTCCCACTTTAGAACGCTGAACAGACAATGATTGCATTTGTTGTGCATTGAGATCTATTTGTGGAATAACAACACGGGCTCCGTCATTTATATTATGGTAGATTGCAACGCCATTTTCCATTTTCCATTTTTCATTTTTCGATTTTCGATTTCCATTTTCCATTCTTCATTTTCCATTTTGGATTTTGGATTTTCCATTCTCCATTTTCCCTTGGGGGGGGGGGGGATGGTATAGAGAAAGTAGGTGAGGACGAACAATATTTAGGGTGAGGGGTAGAATGATTAGGGTACACAGAGGGGGTATACAGTGGGGGTGAAGGGATGAATTTTGGAGGGGTATGGGGTATAGAGGTGGTTGGGGGGGGGATAGAGAAAGTAGGTGAGGGGCAACAATATGTACGGTGAGGGGTAGAATGATAAGGGTACACAGAGGGGAACAATATGTAGGGTGAGGGGTAGAATGATAAAAGTACACAGAGGGGGGTATACAGTGGAGGGGGGGGTAAAGAGTTAAATTTTGGAGGGGTGGGGGTTAGTGAGGAGGGTGGGGTAGGGGTTAGTGAGGAGGGTGGGGTAGGGGATAGAGAAAGTAGATGAGTGGGAACAATATGTAGGGTGAGGGGTAGAATGATAAGGGTGCACAAAGGGGGGGGGGTATACAGTGGGGGGTGAAGGGTTGAATTTTGGAGAATGGGGTGTAAGAAGAAAAGTAAGGGGTGTGAGAGAGGTGAGGGAAATTAGTACCACGCAGGTGTTTTGTTTGTCTCTTTTTACAGCCGCTTTTTTTCGATTCATTGTTTCCTGTCGCTTTTTCGTTTCATCTCTCTGTTTCATCGAGTTTCAAATCACAACGTGGCTAAAGAAGTTTTCACTTCAAAAATAAAACGACTTTTCCGTCGTCAAGCAACAACAAATGCGATCTGCAGAGATAATCGCCGTATGATCATAGTAGCGAATAACGATTACGATTAAAGGTCACCAGACTTCTGAGAAATGCCCGTATACACAGGTGAAGTTTCTCAAGATTGAAGTTGTGGGTCGGATTCGTTATTTTGTGCGCGGTTTGGAACAAATTGTTTTATAGAAATGTCCAACGTTGCCAACAAGTTCAATACGTTGAATTATGTCAGGTGCGTGCCGTGCCTGCGCGCAAAATAAAATTTGAAGAAACCATTCGACGTCAATTAATTCACTGTCATTAGCATTAGTTGAACTTCTGGTGGACTTTTCTCGATTCAAAGTATTTTCCAATGCCGGTAATGCGTTAATGCGTAGGAAATGTGCCAGTTTTTCGCGATATTGTGACTAAACTTAATCTTCGTAATTTCGTTTTGTTAACGGGAAAATAATTCGATTAATTGTTAACTAAAAAGGAGGTGTACAGCTTCCATTCGTGTGGCCCTTTTTATCGGCTGTTTTCTCCGATCAACGGACTTTCAAGATTAAATTAATGTGACTTTATTCTCGACCCCCCTACCCCCCCCCCCCCTCTATTGTGATTGTATCGTGATTTTATTCTAATTAAAATGCCTGAAAGTGTGGTCAAATGATTGTGTCTTGTTTACGCGAATCAAAGTAGAACGGAATTACACAGATTTAAAAATCCAATAAGAAACGAATTTAAAAATACTAAATGAATAAAACTAGAACGGAATTACATGAATTTATAAATCAAAACTGACGCAAAGGAGGATGGAATGAATGGAGAGAGATAAAGAAGTAAATAATAAAGAAAAAAAAAATAAAACAAATACCCAGAAATGAATTTAAATTAAAGTCTAAATAGAAAGAAAAAATAAATAAATTCGAAATTAAAAATTTAATAAAAAAATTAAAATTGAATTAATAAGACATGACGCGACTAGGACGGGACGAAATTTTAAAAATACAATAAAAATAAACGAAAATTTAAACAAATAAAATTTTAAAAAGAAAAAAAAAATAAAATAATTAACACAAAACAAAAAAATCAAAAACCGCCAGAAATAATAATGGGGTGAGTTTATTATTCTTCTTTTATATACATATTTGCTTTTCTAATTTTTCTATATTTTGATTTCTTTTGCTCATATTTTCTTGGTTTTAGGAATTTTTTTTTTGTATGGTTTTTTTTATGCTAGTTTCGGCTTGTTTTTTTATTGGATCTGCAAAATGAGTAAAGGCTAGAAAGAGCCATATAAAATGAACCTGAGCGTCTAGCTCCTTCCCCCGAACCTCGATAAGGGGCCACGACGCGAAATATTTAAAGGACAGTCGTGGCTGAGGTAGGGTGGGCAGAGCAGGGCGCCAACAACACCAGAGCGCCCTGACAAATCGCGGAGCCGCGCCATCCAACCGCTTCTTGGTCTTTTACGACCTATTGGGAAAATAATTCCAATTTCTTTTGATTCCCTTGGATAAGTCGGCGCTGATAATTTTTTGTTGTACAGGCCAAGGGTTTAATGGTCTGAGTTGTAGCAAGCACACTGCCGTAGTCTCGGCCGCCAGCAAGAGCGTCGTACCAGCGAAAACTCAGCCACCAATTCGGACGTAGGAGGAATTGGCCCTTCTGTCCCGAACCTTACCTTTCCCTTCAATTATTTTGACTTTTTCAAGTCAAAATAATTTTTCCAAGGCCTCAAACACAACAAGTTTTATGTAATTATTTTAATTTAGTGATAATTTACAAGTGAAAATGTTTGAAAATATAAATATTTTAAGTCTGTACTTCATTTTCGCTTTAAAACGATGGCGAGTTCGCAATTTATTTAGAGAAAACTTATGACAATATTTTGCGGACAAAAAGTGTGGTTAGACTAGAAATGTTAACAATGTTCAGAATTTTATTTCTCTTACAACTACCGAACTGGACTTTGGAGATTAGCCTTTAATACACTGTAGTGTACAGTTTAGTCAGCTTATGGATGGGAGGTCAGAAATCAGGCCGGGTATGGCAGTGTACTAGCAGGTGTTAATAGTTATAATTTTTCAGTACTATTCACTGTGACATGATCTATCAGAACAGCAAAGTTGCCTATAGTAAATCAATTATTGCCTGGTAGCTCTGATTGTTTTTGTGAATCCGATAAGAATGTAAACAGAACTCATCTGTTCAATGTTAAATCCTTTAGTAGTGACCCTATTAAACATTCCGCACGTTCATTATTTATATTAATATTTCGAAGCCAATAGCAACTGAAAAATTCTTTTAAATAATTTAAGCGTTGATTGGGAATTAAACCCACGACATTACAGAAACAAAGTTTACAAACAACCCTACTTCACTACCAGTGGACTATGTTACACCCGGCCTTGTATAATTAGTAAGTGAAATAATTCAATAGGATTTGGTTTAGCGCGTGATTTGTAAAATGTGATTGTAAGGATGTCGCATTAACATGAAAAGTTTTTCGTTTCCTATACTGACTAGCAAGTTGTGACTAAATTTTGCAATTTTTGTACATAATGTAAATATTCATGTAAAATTAGGACTTTCACTCAACATGAGTTTTTTTTTATATATAAAATGAGAGATATGTACGCAGCCGGTTCTAATTACTTTTCATATTTTTCAATTCAATGAAATAACTTTTCTTCATTTTGAGCTTGTAACGCATAACTAGTTCAGAATAATATAAAAAGAAACATTATTTGTCTCAAACAGGACACCGTGGGGATCATTGGATGGCACGCATGAACTGGAATCGATTTTGTATTATCTTTAGGATAAGTAAGTATGAGTTATTTAACAGTTTTCTTATTTCAAAGATCATTCCTATACCGTATACCGAGGAAGTGCTGCGTTTCGGGATGCAGGTCTAATTATTACGACACTAATAAGAGAGAAAGCAATAGACACGTTCTCCTTTCCAACAAAGAAAAATCAACGAGATGCCTGGATCAAGACGAATCCACGTAATAACGTATGTATAAGACTAAAACTAAGCATGTTGACGGGCGATTTTCCAGAATTTGCCGAGTTATTTGACTACAGCAGAAGTACAAACACGGAGAGATCCTCAGGAAAAACGTGAGGGCCATTTGACGAGAATGGAACACTTGACATCGGAGGTCCTTTAAGTGGATGTTATTTTGAACTTGTTTGAATTTATAGGTAATTTTAATGAAAAAAAATAATAATAATTTTGTTGGGTTGGAATACTCATTAAACACAAAATTAATATTTTATTTAATTGAGAGCAACAATGAGGACTACGGTATTGGATTTTCAGTTCGCATTACTGTTTGTTTCTCAAGATATTAATTGAAAAATCTTCGTATTAGATAAGGAAATTCAAAGGTAAGACTTAAATTGGATTTTACCCGGGGATTTATTTTTATTTAAAAATAATAATAAAATAATTTTTTAATAGAGGCTTCTCTTTTGTTATATTCCACGCACAAGTTTGTTTTCCTGTCCTCAATCCAGTGAAGACTCTTGGGAAGTTACATTTTTCAGTCCTAAACAAGTGCAGAAAACTATTGGATTTTTGAGTTTTATATTAGAACTTTGCACTATTACTTTCTATATAAATTATTCTTAAAAGTTATTGGAGGCCACCTTTTGCCGGAGTAATTTGGTATTTCTACAGAAATGTGTATTCCAGATTTCCCATGGAACAACCTCGATCAATAGTTAGAGTTCATATGGTCGCAAGCAATGGAGACTACTCGGTTCGATAGTTAACTGCTTTCAAGGGTTGGGTAAGCATTTCTCTACATTAGCTTTAGAAGTCAGACCCACCTACTAAGTTCATATAAATATATTAATTCATTAAACTTTTTCTGTGACTTGCCGCAAATGTTTCTTTGTTTCATCTTCTACAGCCTTCGAGTGAAAATCTCTATCGCAATTTCGGAATACTGAAAGGTATCTGCAAACTGTCTTTCTATTATGTATCCAAGATATGTATTTACATTATCTGCAATTATTGCTTGAGACAACATAAAATAATTCATTTAATATTAATTTTATAGTACTGAACTTTACCCTATTCAGAACGAAGTGCCTGGTATAGCCACCAGTCGGACACTCTTGGCCTATGCATGTGTGAATGCGAGATTCTACCCGACGGCTTTCATATATAGGAGGCTCTGATCTAAGTTAATTACGTCCCGAGGTGTATACGTTTCAACTGAATGATTACCGTTAAATGCTACGGCGGAGCTCCAGCGGACTTAACAGGTATATATCTTGCTGGGATACATACACTCAGTGGTGTATACAATCCATAAAAAAATGAAGAAGTTAACGCACTGAATAATACTAATGTTTCGAAACAAAATTACAACAATTAAATTTCTAGGCGTTATATTTATCATTTCAAGTGAGAAGCTGTTCAGTGTTCAGAAGTGCTTACGTCACTGCCTCTATTGCAGGCCCCAAGAAAGCGTAACAACTATGACCTGCAGCATTAAAATTGGAGTGGTATCTTTTGGAAGGGTGGGTGAAGCGTTTTGGACGAACAATTTTGGTTTCTAGATCCTAGGATCCACTTATTCTAGGAAGCTCTAACTTCGAACTTATGTAGAACTATGATAATTTTTGTCAAAAAATTTTCGATATGCGTTGAGGGATGTGTGAGTGTGGAGAAAAAGAATGCGTACGAAACGCTCGAAAGCTGGAATTAAAATATTCTATAGTCCCTATCTTCTCAACGGGTGAAGTCTGAAAGATGATATGCATATCCAGATAAAATTTTGTACATCAAATAAAATTGTTATGTACTACCAAAGTTAAAATTTTTTACCGCTAGAAGAAAACCGGGTGCGAGTTAACATAAGAATAATTATTGTTCGCGAATAAGAATAACTTCCAGATACCATTTACAAACTATGTACTTTAAAAAGTACATAATGATTCAAAACTTTACTACGAAGACTAGCACTATGCATAATAGAGATACGAACCAACAATGACATTTTTCTTGTCTTACTGACCTTGGCGATATAGAACGTACAACTAGCGATAGCGGAGAACGATTAGAGCGTATTGGATTTTGTTGGCACCTCAACCTTCCTCGAGATTTTGAGAAATGTTTCGATATTATGGACTTTATTAGAGGATACATTATACTGGTTTGTTTTACTCTTTTAATTTGTTAGCTGTGAAAGAACCATGAGGCAATAACACACTGTTACTTACCTCTGAGCTAGGAGTATATATGTAATATATAAATATTAGTGATGTGCAAAGCGATTACTTTGGAGTAACGAATAATTACTAAATACTTTCAATTTTGTATTCGTTACTAGCATTCGTTAGTTTATTGAGTACTTCGTGTGAGAAAAAAAAAAAAAAAAAAGAAGGTCATCCGCTCAGACGAGGGAATTTTTGGGTGATAAAAAAAAAAAGAAATCATCCGCTCAGAAGCGGGAATTTTTTTTAGTCGGGTTAGTAACGAATACTTTTGTAAAGTAGTATTCGGTACTCGGTACTCGTTTCAAGTAACGAATACTTAATGACGAATAATTACTTTTTGCACACCACTAATAAATATGTATAACATTTTTGATCGTAGATTAAATTGTTCAGAGGAGATTTATATTTTTCTGATATATTTTTAAGAACGATATATACGAGGGGCGTTCGAAAAGTAACTTAAGTCGGCAAGAAAATACTTGATTTTTGGAAAAGTTTTTATTTATTTTTCAACATAGTCTCATTGTAACTCAATACACTTTTCCCAACGATGCTCCAGCTTCTTTAACCCTTCCGTATAATACGTTTTTGACAGCTTCTCAAAATGGGCCTCTGTGGCAGCGATGACCCATATCTTTTTCCTCTCAATGATTTTTTTAAATTGGGAAACAAAAAAGTCGCAGGGGCCAGATCTGGAGAATAAGGTGGGTGTGGAAGCAACTCGTAGCGTAATTTAATTCATTTTTGAAATAACGGCACGATTTTGCGTTGTTCCGGAGTCAGCAAACGCGGCACCCATCTCGCCGATAGTTTTGACATACCCAAATGCTCATGTAGGATTGTCCAGACGCTGTTAGTTGAGATGCCCACAGTCTCTACTATCACGAACACCTTCACTCGTCAATCGGCTAATACGATATCATGTACTTTATTGATCATTTCTTGGCTTGTGGCAGTTTTTGGACGTCCAGGGCGGGGTTCATCATCGACGCTAGTGCGGCTACGTTTAAATTCGTTTACCCAGAAACTGATAGTTGGTAACGAAGGAGTAGATGTGCCATGAACTTCTTGCAAAATCTGCTGAATTTCGGTCGCTTTCTTCCCCGCCAAATAAAAATGTTTTATCACTGAACGAAATTCTTTTTTTCCATTTTTAAAAAACACTAAACACGTCGTATTTAATCCACCACCAAAACAAAACTAAGCATCCAAAATGGCTAAAATTTTGACAGCACTCATACAAAAGACTGAACTTTACAGCCATCATAAACTTTTTGATATACGCGTGCTCTGTGTGTTTGACTTAAGTTACTTTTCGAACGCCCCTCGTATATACTACTATGATCAAAAACTAAGGGGACTTTTTGAATAAAACGCACATATTACATTTATTCATCTAAATTTATTTTATCATCTTCGAAGTACTCCCCTCCCGATACTATGCACTTATTCAAACGATTTTTCCAGTCCTCAAAACACCTTTTGTACTCATTTTCCGATATTTTCTTCAGAGCCTTCAGCGAATTTTCTTTTATCTCTTCAATGCTATCGAAACAGTGTCCACGATGTGGTTTCTTAAGTCAAGAGAATTGGAAGAAGTCACACGGAGCCATATCAGGCGAATACGGGGCTTGCGGAACGGTATTTGTTCAATTTTTGGCCAAGAATTGGCGAATAACGGATGCCGTCTGCGATGGAGCGCTGTCATGATGCAAAAACCATGAATTTTTTGTCCATAATTCAGGTTTTTTTTTTGCGAATAAACTCACAAATGAGATGTCAGTAATGTCCACAAGATCTCTGATGCTCAAACGACAATTTTCCAACAAATTCCTTGATTTTTTCGATGTTTTCTTAAGTTTTCGATGTTGATATGGCCTTCCAGAACGATGTTCATCTTCAACCTCTTTACGACCTTTTGGAAAGTTTTGTGCCACTTGTAAACCTTTGATCTTGCCATAGTATAGTCCCCAAAACATCTTTCCAACATTATTCCAAGCAATTTGCACCCGAAATTTCGTTGCGCGAACACAAAATTTAATGCAAACTCTTTGCTCAATATGTTAAAAATCGCCGAACAAACTTTTTTTGACTTACTGAAAATGACATAAATCGTAAACTAACGCTACAACTTGCGCAAAATTTTAGACAGACGTCAAGGACAGTTGTACCAACCCATGAAAAAAAATGCATGTTCCTACGATTTCAGCCTTCTTTTTAAATTCAAAAGTCCCCTTATTTTTTGATCATAGTAGTATATTACTTTCTAGCATTTTATTCAAAATAGAGAAAAATGCATAGCCATATCGCTAGAAGAAGAGACATTTAACAAACGGAACAACAAGAATTCTAATTTGTTACTAAGCATGGTGCGCAATACTGTAAATGAAGTATGTAACACATAGACATATGCAATTAAAAGTAATTCAAGGAATTACTTTAAGAAATTCAATATTGAACGTTTTTAAAGACTTTAAGAGCACTAATATTTCAAATTATAAATAATTACATTAAGCAATCCTTACCTGCTCATACTAAAGGATGGGGACCGCGATCGTGAACGTCTTCGCATCATAGGTGACTTACTACGTTTTCGAGGGTTGGACCACGAACGAGATCTGTAAATGAATATTATAAATAGTTTGAATTAGAAATATCGACAAGATATAGAAGAAAAATGCAACTAATGAAGTAACTTAAGTAAAATAGGTACTTCTGCATTCATATTAAGAAATTGACATATTCTTTATATTTTCTTATGGTGCGTTTCCATCTCCGCAGTTTAGCATCGCCGACACGAGTGTCCCGTCACACTTTTGATATTTGATATATGATTTATTATTTCTTAATAATAAAGTAGGGTCGGGTGTAGTTCAGTGGTAGTGTACTAGGCTTGTAAACATTGCTTCAGCGATGTCGTGGATTCATTTCCCACTCTACGCATAATTATTTACTGTGCAACCTGCTTATAAAGTGCACTTTTATAATGTACTTTCGGTTATAACGTACCTTTCTTCATTCCCCATTCACAAATGTGAAAGGTTCTTGTGTTGGTTATAACCATGGAGCTATATATGACGGAGATGGCAACACTTCGTTTCTGTATAAAGCACTTTGAAGCATTTTGAAGTTTAAGCGAACGTTTTTGTATGGAGCGTTTCATGCCCGGTGGCAGTGAAATACAAATATTAAACTAGTATTTAAAGGTTGGGCTTTTTTTCTTTTCAATACCGGAACTTATCATATATGTGAGTTAGATGCTTATAGTAGTGAATATCGCCGGTCCTTTGCGAGAAAACCTCCGGCTTCAAAACAGTCGCTGGACGCCATCTCCACTACATATAGCTCTATGGTTATAACATACTACCGGCTGAAATGTTCTACTTTTGTGGTCCCCTCAAGGTACGTTACAACCGGATTGCGCTGTATAAGAATTTTTCAGTCGCTATTTGCTTTGAAAATATTAATAAAAATAGTGAACAGTGTGGAGTGTTTAATAGGATCACTACTAAAGGATTCAACACTGAGCAGATAAGTTCTGTTCATATTCCTAGCATATTCTTTAACACCGTAAGAGATACCAGACAGTAGTTGATTTTGTTATAGGCAACATTGTTGTTCTGGTAGATCACATCACAGCCAAACAGCACTAACAATTATTAACACCAACTAAGTACACTGCCATACCAGGCCCCATTTCTGACCTCCCATCCCTTATGCTGACTGGACTGTGCACTACAGTGTATTAAAGGCTAACCACCAAAGTCCAGTTCAATATCCTTAAAAAAAAATATTTTTTCCATTACCATAGGAAAATGAAATTAAATTAAAAACGGAAGTACAATAATGAAGAAATTAAAAACATGGACGAACAATTTAAATTACACAACACAAGAGCCGCATATTCACTAGTTAAAAGGATGAAAGAGGGATACAAACCGAAAACGAGCCTCTGCAAGGATGCAGAAGGCAACAATATAAGTAATGCGGAAGAGATAAAACTAAGATGGGCACAATATTTTGAACACCTTCTCAACCCGTGCCCATAATCCGCACGAACAGCAGCAGCAGACATAACAACAGCCGAGGTAAGCAAGAGAGAAAATGGCGTCGAGTGAAAAACGATTGTGCAAACCCTGTAACAAACCTGCTATATTATCAAGCAACAAAGTGATTGTGTGTGATGGAAAGTGCAAAAACGTGTTCCACAAGGGATGTTCTAGCCTCAGCAAGAAAGAATTAGCTGATTTAGAAGCTGACGATACAAAATTGTGTTCTTCAGTGGCTGTAAGGTAGACCGTGACAAAAGGCGATCAACTATGGCGGCTACTCGTCGCAACAGTGTTAACTCCCTCTGTGCAACCGACTCGGATTCACAAGGTATGCAAAACATGACCCCAATTAGTCTAAATACTCTTAATAAAAAACTGGACGATCTATTGGCGTATCAATCTAAGTTAGAAGCTAAAATTGGCGCACTTTAAAGCACTGTTGAAAATTATAAATGCATTGTGAAAGACCTGCAACAGGAAAATATATACATTCGAAATGAAAATGCTAAATTATTTTCAACTGTCAAAGCTCTGATTCCAGAGCGCCGACAGCAAACAACAAAACAAGTTGGTGAACTCGATAATTGTTTCCGGAATCGCGTACAATGCTGAAGAAAATCTTGATACAATTTGCGCTAATATCTTGGAGCAGTTACAAATCCCTCGCATAGACAACGCGTGCATTAAATCGCACCGTGTCAATAATAGGAATGTCAGTGATAGGTCGGGACAACCTCCCCAAATATACATAGAGCTGAACGAGAATATAAACCGCGACTTAGTACTTACTAGTAATAGGAAACTAAAGTTGACATCAAACAAAATATTGCACGATTCCGATCAACGGCCTGTATACATAAATGAGGCACTAACACCGCTCAACAATTATTTGCACAAAATATCACGGAACTGTAAACGGCAAAATACAATAAAATATGTTTGGGTTAGGAATGGTAGAGTGTTGATTAGAATAAGTGAAAATTCCAAAGTAATCCACGTAAAACATTCCTCTCAACTAGATGAACTCAGAGCATGTTAATTCCACCCTATCATTCTACCGAAACACCTATGAAAAAACACTGCGAACCCTAAAACTTACAAGTGCTGTCTCGTTCAAACGTCTATATTTAAATGCACGAAGCTTGAACCATAAAATGGAAGATCTCAACTATATACTAAATCGCGCTCAATCACAAATACATGTAACCGTTTTCGCTGAAACCTGGCTCAACATGACCACAAATAAATATTTCGGCATTGATTATTATTCCTGCTATTTCTCCTGCAGACCAAACAAAACAGCTGGTGGCGTTGCAATACTAGTACACGACGATTTGCCGCATCATCTCCTTTTTGAAGACAGCAACGACCACGACAGCGGTATTGCAGTTGCTGTTGCCCTTGCACACATGCATATTAATGTTATTGGATACTACCGAGAGCCACGTAAAAACTCGTTTGAGGTCAATGAATTCCTTAAAAGCTTAAAAGCTCTAACACTCCTACCATCGTCGCGGGTGATTTCAATTTTGATCTATTAAATTTCACTGACAAACAATAAGAACTACACTAACACGGTCTCATCCAACAATTTTTACTTTTACACATAACTAGACCAGCCTCCAACACAAATATCGATCATGTGCTTACCAATGACATCACACAAATAGTAAACATACAACTAGTACCGTTTGAACTCTTTGATCACAAAATGATATTCGTAGAATTGAAAAATGTGACTCCTGACAAACAGCGTAATTTCGATCGGTGTTTCCCCAACATTGTCAAAAAAATCGATCACAAAAAACTTATACAGTCTTTAAGAGAATCTCGTATCTCTATCAAAGCGACAGCAAGAGTTAATGTTATGTTGAACTCGTTCATGGAAGTCCTACAAAAACGGATTGAAGGTCAGCCAAAGACTAATAAAAGCTCGTAAGGCCAATAAGGTCTATTCCAAACCATGGATAGACACCGAATTGACTGAATGCTTCGCCGCAAGGAATTACTGGTACAACAAACTTTTCCGGGACCCGGGAAACCTCAATTTGCGCAGAGAATTGCACTATTGGAGAAACAGAGCCACTAGCTTGAAGAGGAGTTAGCGAACTACTTACTTCCCAAAAACGTTCTCGAATAACATTAACAACCCGAGAGCTACCTGGGGTCTGTGCAATGTTCAGCTATAGCTGCTCTGATAGCAGCTACCGTAGAATAGCAAAGCTTCACAATTTGAACTGTCAAATTCAGCCATAGCACGAAAAAGCACTGGCGGGTATTGGACAGCGAAAAGCAGCTTCAATAGCTTACAACAGCTGATTCACACATACATGTAAGTGACGTGACATTTGTCATTTAGTGCCGCGGAATAGAATTTTTAAGTTTAAAATTCATAGGGATAACACGGCGATTCACTGGACAAATCGCACAAAAAGTAAATCGAACGAGATAGGGAAAAGCTGAAAATCAACAATCGTGACTTGTCCCTGTTCAAAATGAAGTCGATGTTTGCATCTGGCATTTCATTTACCGCGTTGCTCAGCATGTTCAACAGCATGTAAGTACAATGTCCCGTCAATATTTTTCAACAAATTCACTAATATCCCGGTAAATTACAGTTTTTACGGACGTATTGTGGCCCGGCCACTGGATTTCCTGGATTCAAGGACTCAGTCATAGAAATTTACCCGGTGACGATTATACCGAGTGTTCGTTTTAAATAGTAATAGTAATAGTTTTTGTCGTACGTAGGAAATTTGTTTTAGGAATTTTTTATTGCAATAAAATAATTTGTTGTGAGTTGAAAAAGTTTGAAGCACTTGTTTGTTACTCCCATGATACTTGAAGGGCTGATAAAGAGGAGATTTGGATTGGTGTTGAAATCCTGAAAATGATTTTGTGTAGCCTAATCTTGCAGCTCTCCCTCTCTTCTCAAATTTCGTCTTCTCTATCAACCGTCCTTTGGTCTCGGAATTTTCCATTTTCAATTTCAAATAAAACACGTTTTTACTAAAACTTACCTCAAACACAAAATTCTACAATTACAATTCAAAATCAATTCGATTGCTCAAATAAAATTTCGTATCTTCCCCAACCTTGTGCGCGACAACGCCATCCTTAAAATACCCATCGTTGCTCCAATTCAGCATTTGTTCGGTTGTAAAGGGTCCGTGAATTTCGCTGTCGACATCCTTCCACTTGAATTCCCAGTTCAAAACTTTCGGGGCATCGTCTTTCTCATTACCGCCGTCGTCTCCGTCATTTCGTTCGTTTTCGTCCACTTTATTCGTGACCAGTTTCGTCTTTTCCTTCTTCTCGAAATCATCGGCGTACATATCAAGCTCGTCGTCCTTGTTAGCGGCCTCGCTAGTAGCAGTGGCGGCAACAGCTGACCTACTTGTGCCTGCCTTTCTAGATCTCCGTTTTATCTCCAACTGAATCTGTTCGTATGTTTCCTGATATATGTCCATGTTGCCCATTTCCGTCAGGACGTTGTTTGTCAGTTCGGGGAATTTCGTCACGAGTACGGCATTCTCATCGACAATTCCCGCCATCGTTCAATAGACGAGAGCTTTGGGGTTTTGCTGCCCAGTCGTTGCAGTGTCGCAGTTGCCGGGCTCCATTAGTTTGAAGATTTCCTTGTACGTTTCAATTTCATTGCAGTTTTTCGACGATTCGTCTTCGGATTCGGCCAGGCCCCGATTGGTTTTCTGATGTAGTTCTTGTCGGTATTGACCTGGAAAATAGATTTGTTGGTTACGATTCCAAAACAAAGCCTTCTCCCTCTAAACGTTGCCGAAACAATGCATTTAAATCCCAAGCATTCCCTACCTTAATCCAGTCGATGTTATCAAGCCAATTGTCTTTAATTTCGTTCGACTTTGTTGTGTTTGAGGCCTTGGAAGAACTATTTTGACTTGAAAAAGTTTTCAAGTCAAAATAGTCGAAAGGAAAAGGAAGGTTAGGGACAGAAGGGCCAATTCCACCTACGTCCGAATTGGTGGCTGAGTTTTAGCTGGTGCGACGCTCTTGCTGGCGGCCGGGACTAGCTACGGCAGTGTGTGGGGGGGGGGGGGGGGGGGGTACTTGCTTCAACTCATACCATTAAACCCTTGGCCTGTACAACAAAAGAATTATCAGCGCCGACTTATCCAAGGAAATCAAAAAAATTGGGATTATTTTCCCAACAGGTCGTGAAAGAGCCAAGAAGCGGTTGGATTTGCGCGGCTTCGCGATTTGTCAGGGCGCTCTGGTGTTATTAGCGCCCTGTTCTGCCCACCCTACCTCAGCCACGACTGTCCTTCAAACATTTTTCGTCGTGGCCCCTTTTTGAGGTTCGGGGCAAAAAGAGCTAAACGCTCCGGTTCATTTTTAAAAGATGGCCTTTAGCCTAGCCTCATTTTTCCTTTTACGAGGTCCAACGTAACATAAAAAAAAAACCGGCCCAAAACAAGGTAATCAAAAAAATTAATTGTTGCTAAAACAAAAGAAATCAAAGAAAATAGCAAAAGGAAACTTACCCCATTTATGTATTCTGCATTTCAATTATGAATCAACATTGTTATTAGATTAAATTTATTTATTCATGATTATTATTATTTTCCGTCCGTCGGTCCTGTCATGTCTCGTTTCTTATTTTATTTTATTTATTTTTTTTTTTTTTTTGTTTTTTTAAATTTATAATTCAATATTTTTTTTTCTTTTGCTAATTCATTTTTCTTTTTAATTTGTTTCAATAGTTTTTTTTTTCTTTTGCTAATTCATTTTTCTTTTTAATTTATTTCAATAGTTTTTTTTTTTCTTTTGCTAATTCATTTTTCTTTTTAATTACTTTCAACGCGCTTTTCGACCGTCCAATCACTCGAAATCAAATTTTCGGGGATGAAAGACACATCCGCTAGCACAATTTCTGGTAGAAAAAAAATTGGCACGTTCCAGGAAACTTGTTCGCCAATGCAAATTTACGCGTTTATCGTTCGATTCAAACCAGGACAAAAAAAAACGCTCTCCACGACACCACAGCCGACAACCGAAAAACTTTTTTTCCAGAACTCCGACGAAACAACGGACACCACCACTACGGCCACGGAAACCGAAATCCAAACGGCGAAGACGCCCAACTCACACAACCCCAACGACACCGAATTCACCGATAGAAGAAAATTGTGGCGTATTTTTTTTTCTCTTTGCACTTTCGACAGATTAAAATCAGTCGTGGGCGTCCGTACAACCCGAACTCCAACACATTTGCCGTGAAATTTCGGGGAAAAGCTAAACGAAGCACTGCGCACAAATCCAGAACATTATTTGCGGAAATTTTGGGTGTTTAGTTCATCGCGTTTTGGAGACTTTAACGCGCGATTCTTCACCACAACTTTTGGGCTTCCAAGTCCCCGAACTGCAAACTTGCAACGCAAACCACGCTGGCGTCCGCACGACCCGGATTCTAGGCAAAACAAAGAACAGGCTCACTCGCGGCCAATGCACGGCAATTTCGCGCAATTTTACCACTTCGTGGCGCACACACGTCAGGTGAAAAAATTCGGGAAATTCGACTATTCCAGCGGCATTGGTGAAAGTCCAAATATGCACACAATCATTCAATCCAGCGCTTCGAGTTTACACAACAATTAATGATTCGGGACGTCAATTGTTCGACAAAACTGAAAAAGCACTTCTTACGAAGACCTTCCTTCAAAATGGTGATTTTTGGACCACCAAAAAAATTACTTCTTCACCATACGCACGCCAACGATCTCTCCTCTGTGAAGTTGGTCGCAGTCCAGCTGCCGCGATCACAATTCATTGCAGGGTTGAACTGCAATCGCAACAGCTCCACATAGACCTTTTACTTTCTAACAGCGGCGACACCACTCTGGGTCACGATTGTGCCACGAAATTTCCGGAATTGTACATTCCATTACCGCACAAAATTATTGTTACAATTTAGTTCTTTAAGAATGCAACAATTGGAGTCGAGCGAGCACTCAAAAGTTCATTTACCACCAACTTCACTCTCAACTCAACGAAGTTATGCCAATTTACCAAGAAATCCCATCCCTGCACCCGAACGAAGTTCGAAAATTTTAATGCCAACTCTGCTGTCAAAATTTGTGTGTTGTTTGCTCGAACCCTGACTGAAACGTCAAGCGAAGGATTTTTGTTTTTAAAGTATTCCGATTACGTTCCAACGTTGGAAGTGAAATTAGATGTGATCAAAGTAAAGCTTAAATCCTGCCGACAATACTAGCAACAGACGTTTCGCTTTCCGTGACCCGTACGGTTCCAAATCAGGTGCTCTCCGACAATCTCACCGATCATCATTTAGCCGTGCACGGGATGAATCAATTCCTTGATCACCCAAACAACAACTCAAAATTGGAATTTATCTCATGGGTAAGTGAGCCGAACTTAGTCTTAAGATTCGCACCGACGACCTAACAACTTGTCCCAGTGAAAGCGGCCCACCTTGTCGAAGTGTCCTTCCTCGAGTTCCTCTTTCATGTTGAACGGGGTGATTTTGACCTCGCCGTCCATTCCTGAGATTCTATCCTCTTCGCCCTCGAAATCAGTTTCGTTCATAATATTGTAGCTGAAAGCCGAAATCGCGAATTATCAGTGAAAAAAATAGGGAAAATATAAATGCAGCTCACCGCTCATCGTCGCTCATTCGTCCGAGTCCAGGGTGTGCTTCTTGACGAGCTCGTCCGCTTTCAACCGCTTCACATCCTCGCAAAATTTGAGCAGCTCGTTTTGCTATTTTTCACTGTTTTCGACCACAATTTACTTTATTCACGGCCACACACATAATACACAAAATATTAAACATTTTATGACATTTCTCCACTTGAAGGAACGAAAATGTCACACATTACACATACTAATGCAACGCATAGCTGCTTTCTTGCTTACAATCTTTACTCTAAGCAGTGAAAAGCAGCTATGATAGCAGCTATTTGAATGTACTGAACAGAATAACTCTCAAATAGCAAGCACGAGAAAGCAGCTTTTTGTTGCATTGGACAGGAAAAAGCTGCTATAGCTGCTATCGTGCAGGAAAGTCTCTATTTGAATTTGCGCTCACAACTGTAAACGAGATTTTAATTGACATCACAAACCTCAAAAACTGCCAATCTGCTTACTAAAGGACTGCAAGGATTTTCTATCCCAACCAATTTCCGCAATAATCAACTCTTCTCTAACCGAAGGAGTTGTCCCAGATGACTGGAAGGTCAGTAAGATCGTCCCAGTATACAAAGGTGGTTCTAAAAGCGAGTGTTCCAATTACCGTCCGATCAGCATACTATCGAATATTAATAAAAACATAAAGCAGTCACGATCGGCTGCAAGCCAATCGCATGATACTCTAGATGAAATACTGAACTCCGATTTATATTTTAGTTGGAAATATATCAAAAGAATGGGGAGTGCACAAGTAATTATTACATGACCTTTTACTTACAGGTAGAAACTATTGTATAGTGGCTACTCGATTTTTTGATTTTTTATAGTGAGTTCCATAAAGTAAGTTAGGACATTTTACAGAATTTTTGTATGGCAACTACATGAAGGACTTATGGGATATTTTTCATATTAATAGTTTCAGCTGCGACTATTATAAAATTAATGTGTATAAAATTTCAAAGTCGTAGCTTAAAGCGTTCTAAAGTTATCGTTCAATATTGGTGAACATGTTTATTAAGGACTTTTGTATGACAGCTACCCGAAGGAATCAACGGATGGCTCTAATTAATGAACTCCGTCTTGGTTTTGGTGTAAAACTAATTCCTGTAAAATTTGAAATTCTTGCTTTAACTCGTTCTGGAGTTATAGTGGATTCAGTAACAAGCATACATTTTTGAAGGACTTTTCTAGGCTGCTACACGAAGGACTCATTCGATGTGCATCATATTCAGAAATTTCGATTCAAACATTGTAAACCTTAAGTATGCAAAATTTCAAGTTCCTAACTTGAAGCATTCGAGCAATAATTGTGAAAACGTGTTTTAAGGACCCTTGTATGGGAGGTACCCGAAGGAGTGGAAGGATATCGCCCATTAACGAACTTAGCCTTACTTTTTCCATTTTACAAGTTGTGACAAAATTTCAACTTCCTAGGTCAACGCGTTCTTGAGTTATCGTGCTAACGGACGGACAGCAAACGGATTTTGGGGTTTTGGCCAAAAATAATCACAAAATAATATATAACTTTTTTTGGTCCGAGGCTCGGTTCTATGCGTTACAAACTTTTCGGGCTGGATTAAACTTATAATACTCTATATGTTCATCTAGAGTATAATAATGGAAGTAATTGTCAAGACACAGTTACAAGAGTACCTAACTATGCATGGAGCTATATCACAGAAGCAGTATGGGTTTAGGTCACAGTCGGACACCAAAGCAACACTTTTTGATGTCGTATCCAAACTTCAGTCTTCATGCGATTCAAAACTACTTACCGTTGCGGTCTTTATTGACCTATCAAAAGCGTTCGATACGGTAAACTACGAAATTCTGCTAAGGAAACTATCTGCGATTGGGATACAAGGAACGCCGTATGACTTAAGAGCTATCTTACTTCTAGACTGCAGTATACATCTATTGACAACATAAATAGCTCTCTTCTTCCCGTCAGCAGTGGTGTCCCACAAGACAGTGTTCTTGGGCCTGTCCTGTATACCACAAATTCCATAACGAACTTAAATATGAAATGCAACATTTCACTGTATGCAGATGATATAGCTTTAATTTACGCTGCACCCGACATTGATGCACTGCAGAATGATATTAATTGCGACTTCGATAAAATCAATATTTGGATCAATGTTCATAAGCTATCAGCGAATCCAAAAAAAACTAAATATGACGTTTTTAATAAGTCGTCATCAACTGATATTAGCATTGTTTTCAACGGCGAAATAATTGATGAAGTTGATAGCTTCAAATATCTCGGTATAGTGCTGGATTCAAAGCTAACGTGGGACTTCCACATTGATCAACTAAGACGGAACCTGGCTTCTATTGCCGGTATATTTCGTAAAATCGGGATAGACGCACCTGGAAACTTAAAGCGAACCATACTATTTTATCTATTTATAAGTCAGATGCAGTATGGTATAATAATATGGAGATCGGCTTTTAGTTCCAAATTACAGTGCATCCAGATAATGCAAAACAAAGCAATCAAAAATCTATATAATATAAACTCTCGGGAGCACACGAAGACCATTCATGCCAAATATCAACTACTCACGGTCGAACAACTTCACTTCCGAGAATCATCAGACCAAATTAACAAAATCAAGCGACAGACTACAAACAGCGACATAAAATTTTCCTATCACTGTGACAACCATAACTACAACACTAGGCGTGCTGCCGATATTTACGTTCCTGCCATACGGTCTGCCAGACACGGATCCTGCTCAGTTTTAACCAAGGCGATATAAAACTACAACCAACTTCCCGAAGATCTTCAATCTCACTCAAACAAATTTAAGCAAAATTTAAAAAAACATCTTCTACAATAAAACACCATATGTATTATCTTATCTTTCATAGCTTTATCATTATCATTATATTTTTGCATTTTCTTTTGTTGGGTTGTCATTGAAAAGGAAAAAAAGCGAAGGCGATACTTAAATTTTGTGCGGCGCTGTGATTTTGGTTATATACCTAACTAGGTGTATAAACAAAACCAAGGTGTCCTAGACCTTCAATGCCTTAGCTTTGGCGACGGGAGTTGCGCTTGTCTGCGTGACATCCCGGTTGTTTTCTGAGTACACCATTGTGTACATGGAGAGCGGCGTTGATGGCAGCAAAAGACAATACGACGGCACCAATCAGCTGCAGCCACGACCTTGCGATTTTGCAAGAGATTGATTACCATTTTTGGTAATCAACGCGGATCGTGTCGGGGCGGTTGTATTGGTGCGAGCAGGGCTACGATCGGAGGGTTTTTTGGGGGAGTTGGTCGATGGATGGTCGAGGCGAAGGTTGAGGAAAGTATTGAAAATGGAAATGGGAAAAAGGCGAAGGTAAAGTGGAAATGATTGAAAATTGAAGTGGCTGTACGGCAAAAATCTAGAAAGTTAAATGATTGAAAATTGATGTGGCTGTACACGGCAAAAATTTAGAAAGTTAAATGATTAAAAATTGAAATGGCGAAAAGTGCGAAAAATTTAGAGTGAATTATTGAAAATTGAAATGGCGGAAAGTGCGAAGGTTTAGAAAAATTATTGAAAATTGAAGTGGCTGCACAGCAAAAAATTTAGAAAGTCAAATGATTGAAAATTGAAGAAGCGGAAAGTGCGAAAAATTTAGAGAAAATTATTGAAAATTTAAATGGCGGAAAGTGCGAAGGTTTAGAAAAGTTATTGAAAATTGAAGTGGCTGCACGGCAAAAAATTTAGAAAGTCATATGATTGAAAATTGAAGAAGCGGAAAGTGCGAAAAATTTAGAGAAAATTATTGAAAATTGAAATGGCGGAGAGTGCGAAGGTTTAGAAAAATTATTTAAAGTTGAAGTGGCTACACGACAAAAATTTAGAAAGTTAAATGATTAAAAATTGAAGAAGCGGAAAGTGCGAAAAATTTAGAAAATTATTGAAAATTGAAATGGCGGAAAGTGCGAAGGTTTAAAAAAATTATTGAAAATTGAAGTGGATGCACGGCAAAAATTTAGAAAGTCAAATGATTGAAAATTGAAGAAGCGGAAAGTGCGAAAAATTTAGAGAAAATTATTGAAAATTGAAATGGCGGAGAGTGCGAAGGTTTAGAAAAATTATTGAAAGTTGAAGTGGCTACACGGCAAAAATTTAGAAAGTTAAATGATTAAAAATTGAAGAAGCGGAAAGTGCGAAAAATTTAGAGAAAATTATTGAAAATTGAAATGGCGGGAAGTGCGAAAAAAATTTAGAAAAGTTATCGAAAATAGAAATGGCAGGAAGTGCGAAAAAAATTTAGAAAAGTTATCGAAAATAGAAATGGCAGGAAGTGCGAAAAAAATTTAGAAAAGTTATCGAAAATTGAAATGGCGGAGAGTGCGAAAATTTAGAAAGAAAATGGTTGAAAATTTGAAATGGTGGAAGGTGCGAGATTTTGGAAAGTCAAAATGAGGTAGATTGAAACCATACGAACGTAATCTAAAGACGAATGAGAAAATCAAAGAAAAGGAAAGAAAGTAAAATAAGGAAAGGTCAATTTTTTTAATTAAAAAGATCATAATGAAATTATAGGAAAATATACTTATAGGAGAAAGAATTGGTTAGGAGCATGAAATGAAATTATAAGAAAATATACTTATAGGAGAAAGAATTGGTTAGGAGCATGAAATGAAATTATAGGAAAATATACTTATAGGAGAAAGAATTGGTTAGGAGCATGAAATGAAATTATAGGAAAATATGCTTATAAGAGAAAGAGTAGGTTAGAACAGAAATATTTCAATAACAAACAACCAATCGAAACAATAAAAGAAAAGGAGAAAATCGATAAAACGAACATTAACTTAACCTCGCACCGGCGGTAATACGCAGCCATTTAATGGGGTAAGTGTTTTTTGGAATTTTTATTTTCTTTTTGTTTTCTTGGTTTATTTTTTTTGCAGCCTATTTTTTTTTTATTTTGTTTTATGATGCAAGGCTAAAGGCCACTTTGAAAATGAACCCGAGCGTTTAGCTCCTTAGCCCCGAACCTCAACAAGGGGCCACGACGAAAAATGTTTGAAGGACAGTCGTGGCTGAGGTAGGGTGGGCAGAGCCCTGACAAATCGCGGAGCCGCGCCATCCAACCGCTTCTTGGTCTTTCACGACCTGTTGGGAAAATAATCCCAATTTTTTTGATTCCCCTGGATAAGTCGGCGCTGATAATTCTTTGTTGTACAGGCCAAGGGTTTAATGGTCTGAGTTTAAGCAAGTACCCCCCACACTGCCGTAGCTAGTCCCGGCCGCCAGCAAGAGCGTCGCACCAGCGAAAACTCAGCCACCAATTCGGACGTAGGTGGAATTGGCCCTTCTGTCCCGAACCTTCCTTTTCCTTTCGACTATTTTGACTTTTTCAAGTCGAAATAGTCCTTCCAAGGCCTCAAACAAACAAATGGCGCCCAACGTGGGGCTAGCCTAAGCTACGCTTCGAGCACAAAGCTTAGCCCATCAACACGCGCGAGTTCTGAAAAATTCCGTGCAAAAAGTTGGTGGGCAAAAGGACTCAATTTCGTCGTTTTGCGACACCATTTTTTCACCTGAACGGCAACAGTCCAAGTGTTCGAGCTTTTCGAATTTTAACAGCAAACCATCTTGTCGACCTTGGATGGAGGCAATGTGGAACGATCCTATTGACGAACCGTTTTGGCAACCTTTAGGCGCCAACTCGGTTCCATAGGAAAGGGAAACATTGTCTGCATGCGGGATTGATGGATGTAAGTTGTGTCAAACTTAATTTTCCTGATTCATTCCATCCTTGTTTTGCAAGTACCCTTTTGAGTGGTGGTCATGCCCTGTCTTGGCGGGCGTGTCGTCAGACAATTGGGACCAATACTTGTAAAATATTGGTGAGTTTGATGATTGGAAATTTTGTCGAAAATTGGTACCTTAATTCGTTATCCTTCCTTTAAGAGTACCTTATAAAGTAGTTTCACATTTTTTTTGAAATAACGTAGTTTTTTTTTTTTTTGTACTTTTAAAAAAAAAAATTTTTTGATAAGTCTTTTGACTAAAAATTTAACGTAGATTTTTTTTTATTGCTGATTTTGATTTTGTTTGCTAGATTTTCCCCAATTTTTTTTTGCTTTTACAAATTTTATCGCGTTCCAGATTTTCCCAGTGAGTCGGGAAAGATCAAGATCGGCTTCGCGATTTGTTCTGCATATGAGGGGAGGGGGGAAAGGCTGCGGAACGTGAGGGTTCATTTTTTTTCAATTAAATAACGCTATTATATAACTGTACATACAATCATACAAACACAAATTCATTTTATCGCTCATTCGTCTTTGTATTCTGCGTTCACTCGTCATTCGTTCAATACGCATACAATCAGTCATTCGAGATTTTTTTTTCTCAACCATCCATACATACAAAAATTCATTCATCCGTTCATGCGATTGTGCATCCGCTTCATTACACATAATTCATTCATTTCATCATTCAATAATTGGTTTTTTCTTCTGGCCGCTCGTTCATTAGATTTAATTCAATCGCTCATTCCGTATTAATATACATAACATACTTTCATTCACACATTCAAACATTCATCCAGGAATTTTAAACAATCATTTATTGTATCGTTCAGTCGGTTTTTATTGTACAACGATTCATTCTGTATATCGTACATACATCATTTATTTTACATACATTTTTTTTGCGATTCACAAGATTCATTCATTTTTTTTCAACTCATTCATTGACTCAATCACTCAGTCATACAGTCGATCATTCGCTTATTCGTACAAATTACAACCACACAGCATTTTTTTTTCTCAATCACATAAATAAGTATTCGTTCAAAGTTGATTCCAATTTTGTTTGATTCAACACCACATACACCTACGAAGTCATTCGATAGAACGCACTCACTCGGATAAATTTTTTGGTATCACTCAATCGTACAAACATTCAAATTTTTTTTCAATTCCACATACCTACTTATATTTACATTCATTAGTCAACATTAACACGTTCGCTTACTCGTCATTCGTATCAGCAGTAAATTGCTGCAAATCATCCTTACACACAGTAAAATCAGTGATATACCTATATTGATTTTTTTTATCAATCGTACTTCATTCCAACATTCACACATCCTTCATTCATTTTAGCAGTACACAGCGGTTTTGAAACGGTTCACTAACAACTACGCACTCAGTTAAATAGGTCATTTTGCAATCACGCAATCAATCGCATTCATTCATACTGTCCGATTCACTCATTACTACACTCACCGTTCAGTTAGTCAATCGTTCACTCATTGAGGCATTTATTTTCACTCAATCTTAACGCACTCATTCGATTTAATTCACCAATCACTACCCATTCACTCATCCCATTCGTCATGCCACTTCCACGGTCGCCGTTGGGGCGAAATGAAGAAATGTGAACGATGTGCCAACATATCGTGGGGGCGAAGACGAAGCGCGAACGAAATGTGGGCACACTTTTCACTTGCATTGTGTGGAAGAGTGGGTATTGCGCCACAAAACGTGTCCCAATTGTCGTCAAGCACTTGAACCGCAGGACTATTGGTCGGTTAGGGGCGTGGAGGGCGCCACAGCTAGGACCGGAGTCGTGACACGCAGCAGAACTAAGTCGGCGGCCGGCGGACTTTCACCAAGGCGGTTAAATTTAGATTTTCCGCTGGAAACAGTCGGCGGTGGTGTCTTTTACGCCCCTGACGGTTCAATTGGTCAAGAGCAAGGGGTGAACCAGCTCGCGAATCCAATTCTGCAATCACCAGAAAGGATAGAAGGCGAACGGCCACGGTGGTCCGACGTACATGACGCAGGTATTCCGGCTGCATTAAATCCGGCGCCAGCGCGCGCGAATCCACCTTTGTTACGCACTGAACCGGGAGTAGACGACCTAAGGCGATTGATACGCACATTATTGAGGGAGGAGTGTACACTGCAGTCACAACAACAACCGTCCAACGCAGGTTTGCCACCTCCACCCCCACCAGCAAGTCGTAATGTCTGAAATGAATCCGTGCAAGTTCGGGGCCGACCGACCCATGCGCCAGCTCAGATGGGCGATCGCAATGGCAACGGCCTAAATATGAGAACCCGCAATCTTGGAAGTCCCATTCGCCATTGGCGTTTGAGATTTAATGGCGACAGCCAAGCATTGCGAGCAGAAGAGTTAGTTTTTAGGGCCGAAGCTTTAGCTAGGGGGGATCTGGGCAGACGCATGGATCTGTTGGCCCAGAACTTCCATCTACTGTTAGACGGAAGACCAAACCAATGGTATTGGTTGTGGAGGAGGTCGAACGTGGAGACCGCTTGGAAATCATTGAGGGCGACGTTCCTGCAGGCTTGGGGCGAACGTAGCTCCGATTGGGAGGTACGAAAGCAGATGTTGGCGAGGCGGCAAGCTCCCAACGAATCGTATCTATCCTTTGAGCAGGATTTGACGGTTTTGCGCACCCTGCTACGATATATATATATGCATATGCCGGAACCAGAATTTGTCGACTTAATTCGCGGTAATCTTTTGGGACACACTCAGCAGCAAATTTGTTTTCACGAAACGCGAAATTTGTCCGAACTTCGAACGCTGGTGACCAGGTTCGAAGAAGTCAGGAGGGCTACTCGCTCGACAGCTTGGCAACAGTCTCGAGTCCACGAGCTGGACCAGCCGTTGGTTGTCGAAGCAGAGAACGACGTGAGCGCAGATTTGGCTGCAGTGTCAACTCCTCTCTCCTGCTGGAATTGCAGACAGGAAGGGCATGGATACAGGGATTGCGAAGTAAGTAGTGAGAGAACCCTTTCCCAATCCCCATTTGACTTAGATATCCCAAATAAAAACATTTTATCACATTTTAATACCCTTTAGAGTCCCCTCCAAATTTCAACATAACTACCCAAACATTTTCACCCAATTTAGTACACCCTAGTAGAGTAAAATCATCCCCACCAAATATTTCAAAACAATTAATACCACCTACCACGATTCTGCTGAAGAGAACAGACGTGGATGAGGTACCGAATCGTTTAAAGCCTGTCGCATTAGAAGAACCAACTGATTCAAGACGAAGTGCTCCCCATCCTCATAAACCGTACCATCAGCGTTTGAAGGAGTATGCGGAGGCGCGAAGGCGAATTTTTGACACTGTTTCAAGCGCTCGTGCGAACGAATTATCCGAGTTAGCAAGCGAAACAAGTCGGGAAAAATCAGCCTTGCGCATGCGCGTATTCTGGAGGATGGTGAGGGCCAAGAAGAAAGCGATTATTTCCACCATCATTACCAATCCGTTGGACATACGTCCGTACGCCTTGGTATCCTTGTACGGAGTGGACGTTGAAGGACTCCTCGATAGTAGGGCGAGCATCAGTTGCCAGGGGGCAAACGCTCTACAACGTCTCCATGAGACACAGGTGAGTTATCGACCGCTCTGTCAAGAGGTGAAGACCGCTGATGGTGCAGCGCAAAAGGTATTGGGCACAGCAACTACCGATATCACTTTTCGCGGTGTTACCAAGCCTATTACGCTATACATCGTGCCGAGCCTGTCGCAGAAATTGTACCTGGGGGTAGATTTCTGGCGATCCTTTCAGCTAGCTCCTAGCATCATCAGCGCGGTCGATACTCCCGATACTGCATCGCAACTGATAGCTCCACATGCCCACCATTTAACGCCCACAGATGTAAAGAGGTTGGAAATGGTAAAGTCCAAATTTCCATCTTACGAAGTATATGGACTCGGTGTGACCAACCTCGAGCAACATAGTATAGACGTTGGTGATGCAAGTCCCATCAAACAGCGTCACTATCCTGTGTCTCCTGCGATCCAAAAACTCTTATATGACGAGATCGATCGCATGAGAGCACTTGGCGTAATAGAGACCAGCCAGAGTCCATAGAGCTCACCTGTGGTTCTAGTGAGGCAAGGTCAGGTTGTGTTTGGACTCGCGCAAAGTCAATAGTGTGACGAAGAAGGATGCTTATCCATTAGCACATATTGACGGTATCCTAAGTCGTTTGCCGAGAGCCAATTTTATTACCAGCCTGGACCTCAAAGACGCCTTTTGGCAGATTCCTCTCGAGAACAAATCCAGGGAGTATACAGCCTTTACTATTCCTGGCCGGCCTCTATATCACTACACTCGCATGCCTTTTGGGTTATGCAACGCGCCGCAAAGGATGTGTCGTTTGATGGACAAAGTCATCCTACCCGAGCTGAAGGAGCAGGTATTCGTATATTTGGACGATCTGCTGTTAATTTCTGAAGATTTCGATTCGCATTTGGTTTTGTTGGCTGAAGTCGCAGATTGTTTGCGAAAGGCTGGCCTAACAATTAACGTCAACAAGAGCAAGTTTTGTCTGAGAGAGGTGAAATATCTCGGATACATTGTTGGAGAAGGAGGCTTGAAAACTGATCCAACAAAGTTTCAGCCATCGTCGATTACCCTTCGCCTAAGTCCACACGTCAAGTTCGACGCTTCCTTGGCATGGCAGGATGGTATCGAAGATTCGTTCCCAACTTTGCTGCTACTGTTTCACCAATTTCAGACACTCTAAAGAAGTCCAACCAGTTTGCTTGGACTACAGAGGCACAAACTTCCTTCCTGTTAGTGAAAGATTTGTTGACGAAAGCCCCCTTATTAATCAATCCTGATTTTAAGAGGCCTTTCGTAATTCAATGCGACGCCAGTAAGTCAGGTGTGGGTAGCGTTCTCTTCCAGGAAAACGACGACGGATCGGAATCTCCAGTGGCGTATATGTCACAGAAGCTCACTTCCGCTCAACGCAACTACAGCGTAACCGAACTCGAGTGTTATGCAGCTGTGTTGAGCGTGAAAAAATTTCGAGCCTATGTAGAAGGGACTGCGTTCAAAGTCATTACGGATCACGCAAGTCTCAAATGGCTCATGTCGCAGAAAGACCTACAAGGACGGTTGGCAAGAAGGAGTTTGAAACTTCAGGGTTACGATTTCACAATCGAGCACCGACGAGGGAGCCTGAACGTTGTACCCGACGCTCTCTCTCGTGTATACGAATAGGGATTAAACGCGCTAATCGACGTGGCACCGATGGTGGACATGGATTCTCCAGAATTCTCAGGCAAAGAATATAAAGAGTTAGTGTCCACTGTCGATGCGAACGCCGATCGGCTTCCTGACGTATGCGTGAGAGATGGTTTCGTATACAAGCGCACAGAGCCTCACAACGGTGACCCGATTGCTGAAGACAGGGCCTGGAAATTATGGATTCCATCGAGTCTTACGTCAGCTGCGATCGCTCAGGCGCACGAGGCAGACACCACGGTCCATGGTGGTAATGCTAAAACGCTAGAGCGAGTAAGGCGATTTTTGTACTGGCCCGGAATGGCTATACAAGTACGCACCTACGTTCTGTCGTGCGACACTTGTAAAGAGACAAAGTCCCCGAACAGACCTCTACGAGCGCCAATGGGAGAACCTTTCCAGACTGATCAGCCATTCCAACACCTTTATATCGACGTACTTGGACCATATCCGCGTACCAAACGGGGTAAAATCGCTATCTTGATCGTCTTGGATCACTTCACCAAGTTCCCACTTTTACATCCTTTGGGCGGATCACTGCTGAGGAAATCACCAACTATTTGGAGGGGCAGGTTTTCCATACGTTTGGAACACCTGAGACGATCCTCTCCGATAACGGCTCTCAATTTAGGTCGAATGTGTTTAACACCATGCTGAACAAATACGGAGTTAAACACCTGTACACCCCGAGCTACTCACCGCAAGCGAATGCTTCGGAGCGTGTCAATCAGTCCATCCTGGCCGGAATTCGAGCATTCATGATCAAACACGATGGAATGAGAGTCTAAGCAAAATTGTATGTGCCCTTCGGAGCTCACTCCACCAAGCCACTGGATTTTCTCCTTATCAGGTTTTGTTTGGGAATCATATGATATTGCACGGGAAGGACTACGAACTGCTGAAGCATTTGCGAGCGTTGGGAGAGTCAAATGTACAGCTTCGACCTCGCGAGGGAATTCCTATCGTGAGACAACTGGCGCAGACGAAAATAGGGGTCGCACATGAGGACAGCAGCAGGCGTTATAATCTGCGTGCTGCTAAAACACAATTTTGTGTAGGTCAAGAAGTATTCCGAAGAATTTTTTCCTTGTCCACAGCCGCGCAGAACTATAACGCCAAGCTTACGAAGAAGTTCCTCAAGTGCAGGATTCGTCGTGTGCTTGGCAACTCACGATATGAATTGGAGGATTTAGGAGGCAAACGTGTGGGAGTCTACCACTCCAAGGATCTTAGGCAGTGATCCGAGGGAGTACACCGATTTCCCGGCACTCAGTCGTGCGCACGAGACTCTGGAGCGACAAAATTTTTTAGTCTGTTCGGCACTGGGAAACCAACGGCGAACCGACTAATAGTGTTGGGTTGTCATTGAAAAGGAAAAAAAGCGAAGGCGATACTTAAATTTTGTGCGGCGCTGTGATTTTGGTTATATACCTAACTAGAGTCACTGTATAAGAACTAACACGAACATCCAGTATCTTGAGTACGGACAAAGACCGCTTTTGGTACCTTTTTAGTACTCTTGAACCCTGCGAACTCCAAAGTTCGCAGGTTTCTTAAATGGCATAGTTTTAGTGTGTATACGTGTAGCAGATGGATTTTGATTAACGTTTCACGGAATCAAGGTACATATGTCTCATGAAATGTCAACTAAATACAGCGTTTATCCACTTTAGTGGAGATAAAAATGAAAAATCGGACAACTGCAAAAAAATTTCAAATGTACTGGTTTCAAATGAAACACACATTGTCCGTACTCAAGATAATGGATGTTTGTGTTAGTTCTTATACAGTGACTCTATACCTAACTAGGTGTATAAACAAAACCACGGTTGCCCTAGACCTTCAATGTTTTCGCTTTGGCGACGGGAGTTGCGCTTGTCTGCGTGACATCCCGGTTGTTTCTGAGTACACTATTGTGTACATGGAGAGCGGCGTTGATGGCAGCAAAAGACAATACGACGGCACCAATCAGCTGCAGCCACGACCTTGCGATTTTGGAAGAAATTGATTACCATTTTTGGTAATCAACGCGGATCGTGTCGGGGCGGTTGTATTGGTGCGAGCAGGGCTACGATCGGAGGGTTTTTTGGGGGAGTTGGTCGATGGATGGTCGAGGCGAAGGTTGAGGAAAGTATTGAAAATGGAAATGGGAAAAAGGCGAAGGTAAAGTGGAAATGATTGAAAATTGAAGTGGCTGTACGGCAAAAATCTAGAAAGTTAAATGATTGAAAATTGATGTGGCTGTACACGGCAAAAATTTAGAAAGTTAAATGATTAAAAATTGAAATGGCGAAAAGTGCGAAAAATTTAGAGTGAATTATTGAAAATTGAAATGGCGGAAAGTGCGAAGGTTTAGAAAAATTATTGAAAATTGAAGTGGCTGCACGGCAAAAAATTTAGAAAGTCAAATGATTGAAAATTGAAGAAGCGGAAAGTGCGAAAAATTTAGAGAAAATTATTGAAAATTTAAATGGCGGAAAGTGCGAAGGTTTAGAAAAGTTATTGAAAATTGAAGTGGCTGCACGGCAAAAAATTTAGAAAGTCATATGATTGAAAATTGAAGAAGCGGAAAGTGCGAAAAATTTAGAGAAAATTATTGAAAATTGAAATGGCGGAAAGTGCGAAGGCTTAGAAAAATTATTGAAAGTTGAAGTGGCTACACGGCAAAAATTTAGAAAGTTAAATGATTAAAAATTGAAGAAACGGAAAGTGCGAAAAATTTAGAGAAAATTATTGAAAATTGAAATGGCGGGAAGTGCGAAAAAAATTTAGAAAAGTTATCGAAAATTGAAATGGCGGGAAGTGCGAAAAAAATTTAGAAAAGTTATCGAAAATTGAAATGGCGGGAAGTGCGAAAAAAATTTAGAAAAGTTATCGAAAATTGAAATGGCGGGAAGTGCGAAAAAAATTTAGAAAAGTTATCGAAAATTGAAATGGCGGAGAGTGCGAAAATTTAGAAAGAAAATGGTTGAAAATTTGAAATGGTAGAAGGTGCGAGATTTTGGAAAGTCAAAATGAGGTAGATTGAAACCATACGAACGTAATCTAAAGACGAATGAGAAAATCAAAGAAAAGGAAAGAAAGTAAAATAAGAAAAGGTCAATTTTTGTAAATAAAAAGAACATAAGAATGAAATTATAGGAAAATATACTTATGGAAGAAAGAATTGGTTAGGAGCATGAAATGAAATTATAGGAAAATATACTTATAGGAGAAAGAATTGGTTAGGAGCATGAAATGAAATTATAGGAAAATATAATTATAGGAGAAAGAATTGGTTAGGAGCATGAAATGAAATTATAGGAAAATATACTTATAGGAGAAAGAATTGGTTAGGAGCATGAAATGAAATTATAGGAAAATATGCTTATAAGAGAAAGAGTAGGTTAGAACAGAAATATTTAGATAACAAACAACCAATCGAAACAATAAAAGAAAAGGAGAAAATCGATAAAACGAACATTAACTTAACCTCGCACCGGCGGTAATACGCAGCCATTTAATGGGGTAAGTGTTTTTTGGAATTTTTATTTTCTTTTTGTTTTCTTGGTTTATTTTTTTTGCAGCCTATTTTTTTTTTATTTTGTTTTATGATGCAAGGCTAAAGGCCACTTTGAAAATGAACCCGAGCGTTTAGCTCCTTAGCCCCGAACCTCAACAAGGGGCCACGACGAAAAATGTTTGAAGGACAGTCGTGGCTGAAGTAGGGTGGGCAGAGCAGGGCGCCAACAACACCAGAGCGCCGTAACAAATCGCGGAGCCGCGCCATCCAACCGCTTCTTGGTCTTTTACGACCTGTTGGGAAAATAATCCCAATTTTTACGATTCCCTTGGATAAGTCGGCGCTGATAATTCTTTGTTGTACAGGCCAAGGGTTTAATGGTCTGAGTTTAAGCAAGTACCCCCCACACTGCCGTAGCTAGTCCCGGCCGCCAGCAAGAGCGTCGCACCAGCGAAAACTCAGCCACCAATTCGGACGTAGGTGGAATTGGCCCTTCTGTCCCGAACCTTCCTTTTCCTTTCGACTATTTTGACCTTTTCAAGTCGAAATAGTCCTTCCAAGGCCTCAAACACAAAACTTTCACAAAATTAGTACTATTTTTCTTTGTTGTTTGACATTTGATTAGCTTTATTTTTTTTTTCACTTTCTTTTTTATTATCTTTCGCTTTCACGTCATTCTCTTTCTTAATGAATTTTCCTTTTTATAATTAATTATTGTTGAATTATTTACTCGATATTAAAACCCACGCACACATTGTATATATTTGATATTATCCGCACGAGCTAAGCTCATGGATACTGAAATAAATTCAATCTTAATCTCTTAATAGCTGAGGAAGGATCCTCTTCGAGTCCTCCCACACTCGAAGAAGTAAAAACAACCCTGAGGAACCACCCAAACAACAAAGCGCCGGGCACTGATCAAATTCCAGCTGAACTTATGAAAACAGGCGACACCTGCATACCACATCTCCTACACAGATTGATCTCGGACATATGGATGCAAGAAGCACTTCCTAAAGATTGGCGCAGGAGTATCATATACCCCATTTATATAAAAGCTGACAAAAAACTACCGAGGTGACAAAAAACTACCGAGGAATATCCCTGTTGTGTACGTCTTATAAGATCTTGACGAAAATTCTAGAAAAGAGAATTAAGCCCTTTGCTGACAAAGTAATTGGGGAATACCAGGGTGGATTTAGAACTGGGCTATCGACCACGGACCAAATATTCTCAGTTAGACAGGTGCTTGAAAAGTGCTGGGAATTTAACATTGATGTGCACCAGATATTTGTGGACTTCAAGCAGGCATCGTCAGGCGCGTACTGTATAGGATAATGATAAATTTTGGAGTTCCACCGAAACTGGTTCGGCTTACAAAAATGACAATGACCGATTCTCTGTCACAAGTCAGAGTGGAAAATGATCTGACTTCCAGCTTTAGAACTGACAACGGGCTTAAACAAGGTGATGGCCTGGCACCAATGCTTTTCAATTTGACACTCGAATATGTTGTTCGGAAACTGTCCGTTGACACCAACGGAACACTATGCTTCAAATCCACACAACTAGTAGCATATGCCGACGACATAAATATACTTGCAAGATCCCTGGAGAGTGTCAAAGAAATATATGTAAACCTTGATTCGGTAGCAAGGGAAGTTATGACACAAACTAGGAAAAACATGCCAATCAGACAAAATATCACAATAAGAGACTTCAACCTAGAAAACGTAGACAGCTTTGTATATGTCGGGGCAAATATATCGAAGGATGGAAGCGAACCCATCGAAATTAAAAGAAGAATAATGATGGCAAATAAGACTTATTATTCGGTACTTTAAATAATTAAAAACAAAAATGTGCACAGAAAAACAAAGCTTAAACTGTACAAAACAATAATAAGACCTGTGCTATGCTATGGCAGCGAAACGTGGATATTGACTCAGGCGTCCGAAAAATTAGTTAACGCCTTTGAAGGAAAAGTCCTCGGAAGAATCCTCGGACCTGTGAGGGAAGACTCGATCTGGAGAATACGATATAATAGAGAATTGTATGCCATCTTCGACAATCCAGAAGTATCCATCTTCATAAAATTTAAAAAGCTACATATAGAGCGAATGGATGACAGAAGAATCGCCAAACGTTTATGGACAAAGAACGTTTGGAAAACCACGAAAGCGCTGGGAGGACTCAATTGACGCAGACAGCAAATCACTTCTAAGATGTAGAAACTGGAGGATGTGGTCACTGAACCGAGAAGGGTGGAGGCGGCACATCCAGGAGGCCAAAGTCCGATTTGGACTGTAGCGCCATCGTAAGTAAGTAAGTATAGGAAAATTAGTATACGCTCTCGCTGAAAAAATTGAAGTTGAATAAACTCCCGACGATTACCTCGGCGCAAATACATACTACGACAGGCGTGATAGAAAATACCGTGGCTGATACACTGTGTAGTACGCCAGGTATATTTGAACGAAACGAGGGACTCCGTTTGTAAGCTGTTGCTAGGAGCCCCACAATACAACGACTGGCGTGATAGAGAGTACCGTGGCGGATACACTGTGTAGTGTGCCAGGTACATTAGAACGAAACGAGGGACTCCGACTCCGGTGGTAAGCAGCGGTTAGGAGCCCTACAACTGGTGATCTCGACGTCGCTTTTTCGTCAGAACGCGCATAAGTCAATCAAGCGCATGCAGTAGCACAATTAATCAGCACTATAAGCACTTTGCACAACGTAACGGAAGCAGAGGAATAGCGGCAGATCATCACTCACCGTTAGCAGCAAAGACAGGATTTTAAAATTTTACAATTTTACTTAAACATATTCACTACTTCTTTCGGAAGCACACATTCCAGATTTAAAATTAACATTCAATTCATTCATTCAATTAACATTCAATGTAACCCTTGACGGTTTATAGGGACAAGTGCAATATTTTTCACTCTGTACACTCATGTATAGTTGCAGTCAGGTGCGCGAAATATTTTATTTATGGTTTTACTTTATTATTTTAATAATACAGTATTGTGATCGAATTTTAAAAAAAAAAATTCGCTATCCTGAAAATTTTTTTTTTCACGTTTCAGAACTAGTAGACACGAAAAAAGCAATACAAATTTTCAGTCCGTCTGTCCGCCGTACGATATCCGCCGAACGATATCCGCCGTACGATATCCGCCGTACGCAAAATCGTTTGAAGGCTCGTAGCTCCCAAACGCTTTGAGATATTGAATTAACATTTTTTTTACGAATAGACTGGGTAGGCTCCTTGAAGTGACCAACTTATTAAGGGTGAGGGTGTGAGGGAGAGGGGAAGGTTTTAGACGAAAAATTTTGGTTTCCAGATCTCAGCAACCGGTTACGCTAGGAAGCTGAAACTTGGAATTTATATAGAGCTCCGGTAGAAGACCCATTTGCGTAAAAATTGTTAATACGGGGGAAGGGGTGTGGGAGTGAGGAGAAAATAATTCGTCGAAAACAAAAAATGCCGAAATCGACACATTCTAAAATCCATATCTCCTAAGCCGTTGATGGCACGAAATTCAAACTTAACATATATCTGTACCTCTACTAGGAGAAAAGATGGAAGAAGTGTGGGTAGTGGAGTACGCGGGTGGGGGTGAAAAATTTAGATTACGATCTCTCATGAACCAATTGCTCTAAAAAAATGAAATTCGGTTTGAGTAGAAAGGTCGAAAAATAAAGATTGCCCAAAGTAAAATTTTTTAAGGGGTTGGTGGAACAAGGAAGTGGGGGGAATAAGATATTTTCAAAAAAAAACACGTTTTATATCTCAAGAATAGTATAAGATATATGGTCAAATTTTTTACCAGACGTAGGACCAATAGAACCCTAGCAGAGAGAAAAAATTGGTGGATGTGGGTGTAGAGGGTGAGGGTGGGGGAGGGTGAAAAGGAAAAGGTTCCGATGTTTATATCTTAAGAACCTATAATGATAAAAACCTGAAACTTGGTATTTAGATAGAGCTATAGTAGTGGCATGTTGGAAAAATATAATTTTTTTTAGGGGTAGTATGGTACGAGGGTGGGAGGTGTTTTTCCTAACTATTATAGAACGGCTTATACTAGAAAGTTGAAACTCGGTGTGTGTATGTAAATCAACTAGAAAAGTAATTTGGATTAAAAAAAATTCGAATATAAATTGGCGTTCGGAAGTGGGGCAAACAAAATTTCAGTCAAAATAGAATGCATATGTTTACTCGATTTTCGTCATATCTACTAGGTCTTCCCATATATTGAATTCACTTTTATTCTAAGGATTCTTCATGTGAATACCTAGAAAATGTTTTCAAGATTTTTTGAAAATTGAAGTGATTGTGTACTTTTTCATAAATTCTTCCACATCTCTCAGGTCTGATCAGATATCAAATATCATTTCACTTCCACGGACTTGTTTCATTATCACATATTTTTAAGTTTTTCCCTTTTTTAACCCCAAGACCGCATCCCGGAGTATGACCCAATCATGGTATTCATATATTACGCACTATTCTAACCGCTTCCGATTTTTTTGTTAGTTTTTCAGTCACATAGTAATGTGGCGTAGTTACACAATACACAATACACATACACAATTTCAAAAATACATTTCACTTTACATAAAAACACTTAATACTAAAATATAAACAGAGTATACACAAAAATGTAAATTAAGAAAATTTAATTTAAAAAGTCAGATATACAGTGGCGAGACGTGAAATGTTTCCTTTTTGGGTGGAATTGGAATTATCTATAAGTGCGAAATTATTATAAAAATTTTGATCGGTAGGTAAAATACGTTTTTTACAATATTAAATAATAATATTAACTATATAAAATATATACATAGTTTGAGTTTTGTTTATGGAAGTATTGGCTAGATATATGAATTGTTCACTTTCTATTCAAATTTTATCGAAATCGTGTAACATGAAATACTGAAAATATCTTTTCAATATTGTAAGGACGGAAATCTTACGGTAAATTTCCGCTTACAACAACGACAGTGCTGTAGAACCAAAATACCGAAAGAGAGCTATAATATAAAAACATCATATATTTTTATATAACCGATTTAATTCGCAGCCAGTGCATGTTCTGGCCAGTACATAGTCCAAAACGATCGAACACAAATGGGGCAGTCAGCGGCGTCAGTGAGTAGCCGCGGGTCGAGGTAAAACTCCTCCCAAAGCGAAAGCTGACGCCAATTTTGAACGAACTGACCTATGTTTGAGTCTGTGGCTTATAGAAGTCCGTCAAATACATAGGCTCAAAGTACTTCAGAGGAGCTACGACGCTACGGTTACTCCTGGCCATGCTGAAGAAATCTAAGGTCTGTGGCTTATAGAAGTCCGCTTAGATCAGCCAACCAGTCCCCGTGAACATAACCACGGAACCGTGCTCCACCAGGACCAAGACGCCGGGAGAGACGCAAGACGAGGAAGCGGCGCGACCGAGGATCCCAGGCGGAACGCAAACGGCCACCCGAGGACGATGACATAGGAACCCGAGCACCTTAGAGGACACCAGCGATGACACCGAGCAACGCACGAGAAATAGGACGCACGAAACAATGCAACGCAGAGCCACGCAACGCACAGGGCTACGCCACGCAACGCAGCGTCACGCGACGCACAGAGCTACGCCACGCACGAGCGACGCAACCCACAGAGATACGCAACGCACGAGCGACGCAACCCACAGAGATACGCAACAACGCCCAGCACGAAGCTTCGCAACGCACCGAGCAAACGTAACGCGACGGGCAACGCAACCGAACAACCCAGCGTACAGGGCAACACAGTAGACGCGAACAGTACAATAGTGATAATACTAAGTTAATGATATTATAACCTCTAATTTAAGTGAAACAAATGAATTAAACTAGAACTAAGTTAAACGATAGAATAATAACGCAATCTAACCTAAGTGAACCGGAAGTGAATCGGACTAGGACTAAGTCAAGCAACCGAATATCATAACCTCTAACTAATATGAAATCGGATATGTAATAATAAATATAAATATTAAGAAAACCTGAATAAATAAGTTGAAGTCCAACTAAATAAATTTTTGTAACGAACCCTTGGCGCCCGATGAGCCTACCCCGGAAATCGAGTCGTTACAATATTTAATTTTTCTGAATATCTTTTTTATTTTTCATAGGATATGTAGTATAATAATGTGAAATAAGTCGATTCCAATATTTTGTGGTGCTTCCTTTACTTTTAATGAACGCCTTTATCCTTCTAGGCATAGAGTTCACAAGATCCTGGAGTGTTTCAACGATTATCTCCTCATACCGAGCAATTTCAAGAGCTCTTTCTTTGAAGTCAGTTTTGGTTTTGATATTCTGACCTTCATAATGGACCATAGATTCTCGGTGGGGTGGAGATCGGGACTATTACCGGGCCAGTCGAGCGTTAAAAGTGCAGTTTCGGAAATAAAATCCTTAATCTACGAAGGAAGGAGATAAAAAAATTATACCTTTTCGTATGAAACCAATTCAGAACATTGCCAGTATTAGTAAAAATTATAAACTTGCCAATTTGGCGCGATGGCATGGTGCAGAATCATCTTGAAATATGCACTCATCGGTGAACGATAAATGATTTTCAATCGAAGGAAGTAAACTGTTGATCAAAATATTTTTATAGGCTACAGCGTTCACTGTGTCTTGAAGAAAGGCCAGCTCTCCCACTACGTAAAAGGATAAGCATCCCCACACCATATTTCCAGCCGGATGTTTTACTGTTGGTCTAATGCACTCATCGCTATATCGCTCTCCAGATCTTCGTCTTACTTACCGGAATCCGTCTGATCCGAACAATTTGAATTTGCTATAGTCAGAGAAAATAACACTTCTCCAATTCATTTCTGTCCAGTTTTCGTATTTTTTGGCCCATTGCAGTCTACTTTTCCGCATTTTCGGTGTTAAAAATTGATTTTTTGCGGATTTAGCCGCCTTCAAACCAGCCTCCCTCATGCGATTTCGGACAGTATGGACACCGATGACAGTTCCTCCGGCTCTCACGTGTTCCCCTCGAATATCCACAGCAGTTTTAAAACGATCACGAAGACTGGCGCGTTTTATAGCCCTATCTTCTGCGGCACTCGTAATTTTTTTCCTTCCACTACCTTTCTTACGCTCCAAACAACCAGTTTTCTTCAAACTCAACAGAAATCTACCTACAGCGGTGTGACTGAACCCCACCGTAGCTGCTATCTCACGAGTGCTTAAGGTATCCTCGGAGGATGCGATTATTTGGGATTTCACTAATTCATCCATTTTGCATTTTTTCACCATTTTTCTGTTTTCTAATTATTGTCGACCGATAGCTTTAACGTACAAATTTTAACTGACCTAATTTTAGGGATAAGATGTGCCTCTAAACAAAAAAAATACCTATTTACCACTTTTCGCAAAATTTCCTAGAAAGGAGCACTAGCAAACGATTTTTTTTACCTGGAAACATTTCATTTCTCGCCACTGTACAAAATATTTTTCATGAGTAACATCTTAATTTTCAATAAATGTTGTCTTATTGTATTTGCTCTGAATTAACGAATATAATTTCAATAAATTATAAATAATAATTTGTTTTCTAAATATAATGGCCGCTATTCACAGTCGTCATAATGTTGGCTTTGAGTTAATGCTGACTTTAGTGTCGTATAATTTATATGACACTAAAGTCAGCTCTAACTTAAAGCCTACTTTATGACGACTGTGAATAGCGGGCCAATATGCTTTAATTAATATAAACAATTTTAAATAATTATAAATGTAAAGTTATAAAAAAAACAATAAACTTTACAATTGGTGACCTCCGACCAGCGGTAGCACGCCGCCAACATTGGACAAAAACGAAAATTTAAACACCATTGAAAACATCGAACAGCAAAAAAATTCACGACTTGGACGACGATCATCGTAAAAAATACGAGGAAGAATTGAAAGAGAAGAATGAAAAACATAACAAACAAAAAATTCATCATCCGGGAAATAAAGCTCAGTTAGAACAAGTCACAGAAACCAGTATTTCAACAACGAACAATAATAAAGGAATCAATCAAGAGGATAAGGTTTTTCCAAATAAATTTTTTTAATAAAAATTGTACAAATTAATACATTTTCACACTTAACATATCAACACTTTCAAATACATATAAACAATTATTTTTATAAATTATTTTATTATTTTAAATTAATTAATATTTACCGGTCGCATATATTTTCTTTTCGGTCGAGTTTAAGTGAACTATTTGTGAATTAAGTGAATTGTTTGAAAGTGTTGTGTTCAACGAAAGGTGTTTCAACGAAAACCTACCTTTTCCTCGAATCTCAATTTCTCATTTTTCTCATGCCTACTTTAAATTCTTCAAATATGCTGGTAACAAGATCTCAAGCAGCAAATATAAGAAATTTTAACGAAACTGAACAAAGCGACATGGACATTGAAGAAAACAATGTTGATGTCAATATTTCGAGTAATACAAATCGTAACAACGTTTCGGGATCTCACATAAATAGTGTTTCTGTCGAGGAATTTTCTCAACTCAAAGAACAAATATCTGCGCTTACTGCCACATGTACACGACTATGTGAGCATACTAACATTTATCGGGATATACCACCAATATCAGATACATCAAATAATGGATATAAACAATCCATTAAACTACCTAAATTCTACTCAGATAAACCAGATCTGTGGTTTATCCAAGTAGAAGTCCAGTTCAGAAATTCAAGGATATTATCAGACGAAATAAAATTCGATAATGTCATTTCTTCCTTGGACACAAAGTATCTAGATATTGTGGCTAATATAATACGCGATCCACCTTCTATTAATAAACATGAGTCCATTAAAACCGCACTTATTAAAGAGTTTCAACACTCTGATGAAACTCGATTGAAGCAGTTGTTGTTAAATATTGATTTCGGTGACCAAAAACCATCATATCTCTTACGGAAAATGAGAGATACAGCAAAAGGTCTTGTCTCCGAACGAATCGTAGAGACACTTTGGTTATCAAAACTACCCGAAAACATCAGTACGGTAGTCATCGGAACGAGCTTACCATTAAATGATAAAGCAGAAATCGCTGATAAAATTTCCAACAGAATTAATTTTAATTCTACAACCTCCGCGATTTCTGATCAAAACGTTCCTAACAACAGTAACAACGATTGAAGGTTCCCACACACTGACGCAAAATATTCGCTGACGTCGCGGCGACGGACAATTCGCGCTTGCTGCGATTGCGAAATTCGACTATATGCCCCCATTACAGCGTTTTCAATCGCGGTGAAATTCGCATTCAAATAATAATTTGTTTTCAAGAAAACTGGAAAGTGGGTCCATGACACCAACTTAGAAAGACAGAAATATGGTTTTCTTTTCACGTTTTTGTAATTATCATCCGTCAAGTCATATAAAATCATATATTGACGAACGCGTTCTACCTATCAGTTTCTCAACTTTTGACATTTTGGAGCGGAAAGCGAGAAAAACGCGTCCAACCGCGAACAAAATCCGCCACGAATAAATACGCTGCAAAACCGCAGCAACAGCGAATACGCACCGCGTCGGTGTGGTCATTCTCATTAGTTACCATGTAAATAAATGAAGGCGAAAGTTCCGCTGCAAAATCATCGCAGCGTCAGCGAATAAATCGCGTCAGTGTGTGGGAACCTTTAAGCCTGAAATACATGTGCAGAATATATGCATGCAGCAATGCAGGCATCCCTGCATGTGAAACAGATGTGCAGAATTTTTTGGCAGATCTTTTGGTTGTATTTGTCCCAAATATACTTTTTCCTAGCTCCATGAAACGCTCCTCCATTAATACTCCTCTCCACAGGTACAAAATTACTACTAAACATTACCTGTCGAACCACTTTTTCATGTTTCTGTTTTGTTAAATTTCAACCTCAAGTTGTGATAATACTGCCGCTGCACCGCAAAAGTAGAAGTAGAGACATCTTGCAGCGCTCCGCTGCATGCAGTGTGACCGTGTATTTCGTCGCACTTAAACTCATGCGTTCTAAATCAGTTTTGCCGTGCTGCATGCAGATATATGCACATGTATTTCTGGCTTTATACACTCAGATCGCAGCTTTAACAAAACAAGTCGAGCAACTACAACATTCTCGCTCTCGTCCTCGCACCCGTTCCCGCAACAATTCACAAGTCAAAAATTCCACTAGCAATCCACCTCCAGAATGCGATCAATGTTGGTATCATTTTAATTTTAAAAACAAGGCTCGTAAATGTACCGAACCTTGCAAATTTTTCGCTACTTTTAAAACGAACCAAAAAACTAATTCTGCCAGTTTCTTCCGCGGCAGAAACTGCAGCCATCATTGATAGCCGCAGATTATTTATAACAGATAAGTTATCCAACCTTCGATTCTTAATCGATACAGGATCTGACTTATCAGTTATACCACATAATTCAAAGGACAAATTACTAACTACTTCCCCTTTAAATATTCTATACGCAGCTAATGGTTCGCAGATTAACACTTATGGGCAAAAAACGTTATCAGTTTCCCTAGGTCTGCGTCGTGATTTTCAATTTCTTTTCACGTTCGCTGACGATACTAGACCTATAATTGGAGCTGATTTTCTGGAACATTTTAATCTGATAGTCGACCTCAAACGTCGCAAATTAATAGATTCAACTACCAACATTAAAACAACCGGTTCAGTTAAATCAATAACTTCTGACGAAGTTAATATTACTACTTTCGCTTCAGATAACTCAATATTTTTCAATAATCATTACGAAAAATTATTGAAGCAATTTCACGATTTAACTTTGCCAACAAACTATAATAATAAAAATAATAAAAATTTAACAGATTTTTATCATTATATTGATACGACAGGTCCTCCAGTTTTCGCAAAAGCCCGCCGTTTACCACCTCGCAAGTACGAATCTGTAAAGAAACAATTCGAGCACATGATGGAAATTGGCATTTGCAGACCGTCAAAATCACCTTGGTCAAGCGCATTACACATGGCAAGCAAGGAGAACGGAACAGATCGATCTTGTGGTGACTATAGACGCTTAAATTCAGTCACTGTCCCCGATCGATATAATAATCCAAATATTCAAGATTTCTTTATAAATCTTCACCGTTGTAAGATTTTTCTAAAATAGACCTTACCAGAGCTTATCACCAAATTCCCGTACATGAATCAGATATTCCAAAAACAGCTATTGTAACACCTTTTGGATTATTTGAATTCATACGAATGCCTTTTGGTTTACGTAATGCTGGTCAAACATTTCAACGTTTCATTGACCAAGTTTTAATCGGTTTACCTTTTCGTTTTCAAATATTTGGATGATGTTCAAATTTCTTCTAAAACTCATGCTGAACACATTCATCATTTACAAATTGTTTTCGAACGTTTTCGTGAATACGGACTCAGAATAAACGTCCAAATGTGAATTCGGGAAAAACGAAATAAACTTCCTCGGATACACAATCAACGAAACCGGCATACGACCAATTTCTACAAAAGTCGATACAATCATGAACATTGATTTACCTCAAACCGCTAAGGATTTGAGGCAATTTATCGCATCAATGAATTATTATCGACGTTGTATACCAAATGCCTGTGCAAACCAAGGAATTTTACAGAAGCTAATTATCGGCAATATTAAAAACGATAAATCTCCAATTACTTGGAATGAAGATTCAATTAAAGCATTCCAAGATTGCAAATCCGAAATTAAAGCAGCAACTTTAAAGGTATTGGCACATCCATGCCCCACTGGTAAACTCAATATTTTCGTTGATGCATCTAATTTCCGAGTTGGTTACATCAAGTAATTGATATGTCCAAAAGCCACTCGGATTTTTTTCCAAACGCATGACTGAGACGCAAAAGAAATATAGCACTTATGATCGAGAATTACTTGGAATTTTTCAAGCAGTTAAACATTTCCGCAACCAAGTAGAAGGACGCGAATTTACTATATTTACCGATCATAAACCACTCATTTCTATGTTCAACAAAAAACTAGAACAATGCTCGCCTCGTCAACTTACTCACATTGATTTCATCGGACAATTTTCAACCGACATTCGTTACATTTCCGGTAAAGATAATTTTATCGCTGATATGCTTTCCCGAATTCAAAATCCTGAAGTTTCCGATGTTCACTCCATCGATTTCGAACAACTAGAAATCGAGCAAAATATGGACAGCGAGTTGAAGCTTACATTAAATGACAGCAAATTAAGTTTGAATTTACAACTTCTGAATATACCAGGAACTAAATTCAAAATTTATTGTGAGGTTTCATTCAATAAAAAACGTCCGTATATTCCATTAAAGCTCAGGAAAGTTTATTTTAACCTTTTGCACAACCTCAATCATCCAAGTTTCAAATTTACGACAAAATTAGATAGATTTGTATGGCCTGATATTAACAAAGATTGCAAATTAATGGCAAAACAATGTATTAACTGCCAGAAAGCTAAAGTTAGTCGACATAATAGACGACCTTTAGCTACTTTTTTAGTTCCAGATGAACGTTTTGCACATATTAATATCGATCTTGTTGGACCTCTTCCAACATCTCGAGGTTTTAATTACTGCCTCACCTGCATTGATCGATTCACAAGATGGCCGGAAATAATTCCCATCAACCACATTACCGCTGAAACAGTTGCTAAAGCACTAATGTCTGGTTGGATTTCTCGATTTGGAATTCCCCGTAACATTACGACTGATCGCGGCAGACAATTTGAATCTATCTTATTTAAAGAGTTGACCAAGATCTTAGGCATTAAACACAATCACAAAGTAGCGGAATGATTGAACGTTTGCATAGAACTATTAAATCCGCACTCAAGTGCAACAATGCAAACGACTGGGTAGATTGTTTACCGACAATACTTTTAGGTCATCGTTCGACCATTAAAGAAGATTTAAACGCAACTCCTTCTGAGTTAGTTTACGGTACCACCTTACGGTTACCGGGAGAATTTTTTGACGAATCCACTAAAGAGGTTCCTCAAACCGATTATGTCAAAAATCTCAAATCTATTTTTACTGATTTTAAGCCGGTAAACACTTCGAATCATAATTTCTGTAGGAAAAATTTCGTTCAGAAAGATCTTGAAACGTGTTTCCATGTTTTTCTTCGTAACGATGCGGTTTCCCCACCTTTAACACCACCTTATAGCGGTCCTTACATTGTTTTAAAGAGGAAACCCTCAACGTTTGTCATTGAAATTCGAGGAAAAGGTCAGGAAGTTGCGATTGATCGCATTAAGGCAGCTTTCGTTGAACACAACAATTTCATTTCACAGATAGATTCACATAATAACATAATTTTTTGAATAATAACTTAAACTTAACGTTTTCCAACAATAATAATTTACTAGTTGAAACTAAACTGAATAATAATAAGAAAAACATACTGCAGTCACGATCGGCTGCAAGCCAATCGTATAATACTCTAGATCAGGGGTGTCCAATCTTTTCGCTGTGAGGGCCAGTTTGGGATTTAAATCCACTTGCGGGAGCCAAGTAAATATGTTAATTAAAAATCTTATCAATTAAGTAAAGCTGCATTGAATTTTATTTTTTTACAGAAAATTACAGATACAACAATAAACATTAATGGGAATGATAGAACTGTGTTTTTTCCTGGAGAGTTTCATCAAAGTTGGGATTAATATCTGAAGCAATGATTGCAAATGATCATCCGCTAAATTTGCCCTGTGTTTAGATTTCAGATACTTCATCTTGGAAAAAGTTTGTTCACATATGTACATAGGTAGGTAGTACCAAACATAGAAATAAATGTACAAGCAAATTGCTTTAAATTTGGAAACTCTTTTGCGTCCAAAAATTTGTAAAAGTCAATCAAGTTTCCTTCCTATTTATCCTTGATTCGATCGTTAGCTTGAAGATCAATTATTTCCATTTGAAACTGACTTCAAACGTCGGCAACATTGCAGTCAAATGGATTCTGAAACAGCAGAATTTCCTTTGAATTTATGTCAAGATCAGACAATTGCTTTTGAAATTGTAGTTTTAAATCCGCGATGACTTTTACTGCAAATCTGGTGGGAAATTGTTCCTCAGTTCTTGTATTGAATTCTTCACAGTACGTGAAATGTGTAAAATTACTTTCATTTATCTGACTTTCAAGCAATATCAGCGTTGCTCTGAATGCTTTGATTTGCGCGAATAAATCACAAATTAAGTTGTTTTAACCTTTGAGCTTTAAATTCAAGTTATTCACGTGTGTCACGACATCTGCAAAAAAAGTTAACTTCCAGAACCACTCAGCATCCGATAAAAGCGGTTCAAGGTGATTTTTGGTGCTGATGCTCCTGCACATTCACAAGCTTTTCTTATTTGCCCAGCCACGTCAATTGTCACACCTTGGAGTCGATTCCAGTCCAAGTTAAATTTGCCAACGTGTTTTGAACTTCATTGAAAATAACTGCTCCAGTTGTAGTGCCGTGCATGAACACTAAATAGTAAGCATCTGCTAAAATTTATAATAATAATAATAATCAATGGCGCAACAGCCCAAATCGGGCCTAGGCCTTGAAGTAATGCTAGAGTTACTTCATTACGAGACCAACGGAACATTAGGAGGTGAAGTGGTCAGCTACACTCTCGTGATTTTTTACCCCGATTTTAACTCAGGTACTCATTTGCAGCTGAGTGAACTGGTAGTCCGGCACCCAATACCATTTTCGAAAATTACTTGTCACCAAGCAGATTCGAACCTGGTACCAGGTGCGCCGAAGGCAAGTGCTCTAACCACTAAGCCACCCAGACTACTTGCTCTGACTACTAAGCCACCCAGACTACTCTAAAATTTATATACTTTATAAATAATCATCAAATCTTACTTTGCAAGTTTCACAATCCGTTTCAAGGATACTGTTGCAAAAAATTCTCTGTCGCTAACAAGTTTTTTTGATCAAATTATTAAACACTGATATTTACATCAAATAGTGCCAAAATCGTAGTATGAAAAAATTCGAGGAACTGTAATTAAAGTGTATTTCTTTTATAGTGCATTGTGGTCAATGCTTGAAGCTTTATCAAATAATTTTTTTTGCTAAAAGATTGCGCTATTGCAAACTAGAAATGTTAAGGGGGCCCACTTTACCTTGCTGGCCCACTTTGCCCCATCTTCCCCTATTAAGGGAAAGACTGATTGATAATTTTGAAATGTTTCAACTTTTCCGGATAAAATTCACCAATAGCTCCCATCATGCATTCTTTAACGGTGTTTCCATCCATAAAGGGTTTTACTTTCTTCCCCAACAAATAACCAACTTTCTTGCTAAATAATGTAAATTTTTCGTTTTCTGAGTTTGCCTTCCTAAATAAATTTGGCTGAGAAGACAAACTACGACTAATTTTTTCAAATTTTTCAATACGCTATAACACAATAGAAAAAAAATGAGCGCGCCAGAAGGCCTTCATCATGTTACACCATACAATTTTGTTTAGTTGTGTCCGTTTCGTATTTGTGTTGTGGACTGAGTTTACAAAATAAGTTCTATTTAATTTTATTTCATAGGCTTGAATAAAAAAGAAAAGAAGTGCTCCTTTCTCGTTTTGAAACGCAATAATTTCACTTCCTGTTGGGGAATTTTCTTCCCAAGTTTGTATGAGGTACCTTCGCGTTCATTCTCACAATTTTCAAAAACCTTGGCGGGCCGGTTAAAATCACCTGCCGGGCCGGGTTTGGCCCGCGGGCCGTAGTTTGGACACCTCTGCTCTAGATGATACAGAACTCCGATGGATATTGAAGTTGGGGATGAAGAAGTAATACGTGTGTGCATGTCGTATGTCCTCATTAAGGAGTCCCACTAAATTGCTACTCAAAACTAAAAGACAATATTCACTGTTTAGGTTCATATCTTCAACTGGAAAAAAAATATCCTTTTTGAAGGACTTTCATATGGGAGGCTGAGCAAGGACTCACTCGATTTCTTACATTATCATCCTTTTCCTTAGAACCATTCAAAAATTAATGTGTACAAAATTTCAAATTTGTAGTTTGAAGCGTTCAAAAGTTATCGAAAAATATTGTTGAACACGTGTCTAGCATTTTTTGTATGGAAGGTACCAGAAGGAGTAAAAGGATTTCGCTGACTAGTAAACTCGAACTTTGTTTTCACTCAAAACTAATTTGTACAAAATTCTGAATTTATAGCTAAACGATTACTTGAGTTATAGTGAGTTTCGTAAATTAAGTGAAGCCATTTTTACAGGATATTTGTATGGCAGCCCCTCGAAGGTCTATTAGGATTTTCTTCATAATCATACAGATAACTCTTGAAAAAAAAAACATATACAAAATTTCAAAGTCGTAGCTTAAATACTTATGAAGGTATCGGCCAATATTCTTGAACTAGTGTTTTAAGGATTTTTTGTATGGAAGGTACCAGAAGGAGTTAAAGGATTTCGCTGACTAGTAAACTTGAACTTTGTCTTCACTTGAAACTAGTTTGTATTAAATTCCGAATTCGTAGCTAAAGAATTACTCGAGTTATAGTGAGTTTCGTAAATTAAGTGGTCATTTTTACAGGATATTTGTATGGCAGCCCCTCGAAGGACTATTAGGATTTCCTTCATAATCATACAGTTAGCTCCAACTCTTAGAAAAATAACACATGCGAAATTTCAAACACCTAGGTTAAGCCCTTCTGAAGTTATCGACCAATATTCTTGAACACGTGTTTTAAGGACACTTTGTATGGCAGCTATGTTAGTACGTATCGAAAATCCCGTACGTGTTTCTCTTCGGAATATTATTTTGAAGATAGGGTAAAAAATTGGAATGAAAAGAATGAAAATTGTTCGAGTTAAGGTTCCCACACACTGACGCGATTTATTCGCTGACGCTGCGACTATTTGCGATTATTTTGCAGCGGTGCGGTCATTCTCATTAGTTACCATGTAAATAAATGAAGGCGAATGTACCGCTGCAAAACAATCGCAGCGTCAGCGAATAAATCGCGTCAGTGTGTGGAAACCTTTATGCTGCGTGCCGATTTCGAAAATCGCGTTTCGAGAAAAACGCGTTCAAAGTTTTGAAATGTGTTGACAGACATGAACAAATAAATAATTCTACTTTTAAAATTTTTCACCATTAATCTGCAACTACAGGACCATGAAGCTGGCCTCTTAAGTTGGAATATTCCTGTTCAATCTTTTTCCTCGACGATTTAATGGTGGAGCGCGCCTATTTTGCCGCATCTGCCAATGCACTCTCAGCGTGCTGGATTCGCTTAACATCAGATTCGACACACAAATTGTAGCATAAGACGCCAATATCCACATTCAGAACCTTCGTAATCCGTAGTGTGTTAGTCAGTCCATCATTAAAATTGCATAGAGCGATATCCGTTGCTATATATAGGATTTTTACCTTTTTTACATGAACTGACGCCATTCTAACGAAATTCTGTGCGAAAATACATCCAATGGAACGCAAAAACTTTCTAGCGATATCTATTAGTGTTATCCAGAAGTTGGAAACCAACAGGTAAATCATTAGGCAGTATCTTCTCAGATGGATACCTGATGCGACACAGGTAGTCGTTTTGAAGAAGCCTGACTCGCTCGGCAAAGACACAGGTACATAGTCGTTTCGAAGCAGCCTGACTCGCTCGGCAAGGAGCTCGAAATTCCAGGATAAAATTGATTTTCATGTTTTAGAATTTTTCCCCCATATTCTCCAAGGTTCAAACAATTTTTTAAGCAAAGAAAAAAAAATTGATTTTTCCAAAATGTTACAGTGGTGTAACCCCTTAATTAATAAGGACAGTATCCATGTTTCAAGCATTAAAATCATTTAATTTTAACTGATTAAATATTGTTGTTCGAATGCTTCCAGTTAATTTGCAGAATTTTCTTACCTTGAACTTCTATCGCTGAATGAACTTGATCTATGACGACGTTTTTCCTTCTCTGGAGATCGTTTATCTCTTGACCTACCACGACGTTCACGCATCGGTGGAGAACGCATTCGTCTTTCATCTGGTGTTCTCATACGTTGCATTCGTCCATGGTGTATTATTGGAGGCGAATGCCCTCGTCCACGATTCATATTCATTTCAATTGACCGTGATCTACGACGATTATCCATCGGTGAACGTCGACGTTCCTCTTTTCGTTTCTCTTTTTCACGCATAATGCGATTAAATGCTTCAAGCGGATCATCAATTATTCTGCAGTGTTATATGTTAATTAGTTTATAAGCAAATTTCAATAATCTTCAATATTTGTTTACCCAGGGCCGACTTTAGCAGCAACACCTTGATAAACTGATGCCAATGAATTGGGCGGTACCATATGACGAGGTCGCATTTGATGAGGTTGGGGATAACCCGGACGAATTGGATGGAATGGGCCACGCAATCGATTATCCATCATAAATGGAGGATAACTATTTTCGCACGAATGTAGTTAAACGGTATGAGCAAATTATATATAAAATAATTCGAAATAACTTACCCAGGTCCTGGTGGAGGTCCATATCCCCCCATATCATATGGTCGACCAGGAGCCATAATTGATGGTTGATTTTGTGGATATGTTGTAATTGGTGGCGCATTGCCATACATATCTGACGGTGTTGTTCGATGGGGACGCATTTGCTCACTGCGATGCTGTTGAGGCTGATGCGACGGAATTTGATGTTGTTGCTTGTGATGTTCATGATGCTCGTGATGCAGGGCGACCATGGCTTCCTTTTCATCAATAGTCGGAGTTCCAGCACGTTCTTCTCGTAATGGTGTAGACTATAATAATTGGGTTATTTTTTTATTGCTTTGGTTAAGTAAAATTATTTCGATGTACCTGTGAATTCAAATTGTGCTTTGGTGAATTTTCCATCCCAGGTGGTTTTAAATGACGCGAATGTCGACCATTGTAATGGTGCTCGCGATATCCACTTCGTTGATGACTGATTAAATGTGCAGGCGGTACTGTTACGGTTATGTTATCTTCAAAATCGGATTCAAATTCATCGTGTGATGAATGATGGCCCGGATCGATCTTCTTGTCGTGTCCTTCTGGTTCTCGCTTATCTTTTGAAGATTTCTCTTTCGAAGTTAATTTTTCTTTAAAAGATGTGTTCTCCTTCGTTGAAGATTTTTCTTTTGGAATAGTACTTCCTTTTTCTTTAATTGGTGCGTCTGGTTTTGATTCTAATTTTTGCTGATTAGATTCAGTTTCATCTCTTTTCTCCGATACCTCGTCGGATTTAATTAGTTCTTTAACTTCCCTTGGTTTTGGCGTAGCTAAAATATATTGTTATTAATATTACTCCTCTAAATATTAAAAGCGTAACAAACATTTCGGATGTCGAGGTTTATTATATCCCGTTTCATTACGGAAGGCGTTAACAGAATTTCTCAAAAATCTATTGGGAATAAGTGACCCGGGTGAGCTACCCTTTTCATTACAGTCGGGGCATTCATTATCCTCAGATTCGAGGAGTGATGTTCTTACACCTAATTCATTTCATTAATTAGAAAAGTGCCGGGATTCACGATATATATACTTACATTCGTCACAAAAAGAACTACCACAGCAGGGTATCATAACAGCGTCAGTAAATAAATCTTTGCAAATGCCACAAATTAAATCTTCCGGAATTTCTTGCTTCTTCTCCATAACAAGCGCTGATGTTGTCTCTGTGTTTGGGGTGACATTCCTAGAATAAAAAACAATAAATTGTTGACATTATATACATTCAACTACAATATAAGGCACTAACTTGTCATGCGAATCTCGTTCAATAAAAGAACGCGGAATGCCAGTGTTCCGCTTAAAATCATTAACTTCCCCGTTCGATGACAGTGGACAGTTTTTAATCCAATGCCCTGGCTTGTGGCATTTAAAACATCTATAATTGGTCGGTACTTCACCGACTTGACTCTGTCCACGAATCATTTGATAGCTGAATGGGAAAGTTAATTCATTTTTTTAGCAAGGGCTCGATTTTTGTGTATTCTTTGTATATAACATGGAAGGCATACGTAACTTAAAAATTATACCTGTGTTTGAATCTTTTAAATTTTTTATAAGAAATCCAATGAAAGCGTGTAAATTATGCAAACAAAATATATTCACAAAGGACACTAAATCGTATTCAACTTACTTATTAGGATCGTAGTCCATGGTACTTTGAATCATCATTGCTTGAATCTTATCTTCTTCCGTTCCATTCATTTGCGATAAATCTAATGCCCCGCCATCCGGTTCGGGAACATTATGCCGAATAACTTGTTGTTTTTCGGCCTGAATGTCCCACTGTTTTTTCGGCTGTACAGCTAAAGGGATACGGGCAACTATAAGCGATGTATTCTTCGGAATCAACGCAGAATTGTCAGAGTACTCTGCAAAAAGCAAAAGCAAATGATTGATTCATCTCTTGAAACATTCAGATTTTAACAATTTTAAGACGAACCTTCTTTTGTCTGGGCATTGGTTATTTGTAAATCAAAGTCAACGGTTTTACCCAAACGTTTTTGATGAGTTATTGCTTTTTTTAAGTCACTCACTGATATATGCAATCCGTCAAATGTGACTGTATCAAAACTCAATGCACTTTTAAATTTATAATGCACTGACATATTGAGAGTGGGATTCTAAAGCTACGATCACGATTATGCTGAATATATTCATCAAATTAAAAGATCCTATAAAATAAATGGAAAACAAAATTATGTAAATGGAGTGCTAGATTACGATGGCGATGACTAAAATGAATTAGACTTAAACTGATGATTTATTAAAATGTTTAGTATTTCAAGCTCTTATAATTGATGTTAGATATAATATTAATCTATTTTGTCGTTTTACACGATGGGAAAACTCTTTTGATATATGAAATGAAAATACAGTGCAACCCGCTTATAACGTGCACTTTTTTAACGTTCATACTTTCGGTTATAAAGTACTTTTTTCAATTCCCATGCACAAATGTGAAAAGTTCTTGTATTTTTGTACGGATATAACGTACCCTTTTATAACTTACATATTGGTTATAACGTACTCTTTCTTTTTTATAACGTACAAAATATTAATTCGATCTGTTTACGGTCAAATTGAAAAAAAATTCAAGGATAATTTTTAATCGTATTTTTATTTATATTGCGACAGCCTCCTCTTTTAAAATAAGCCCTATTTCATTATTCTAGGATACAAATTACAATAGATATGAATTTTCAAAGAGGACTCGGACGAAAACCTTGCGAAAACTTACTAGCATATTATGTAGGTATAACTAACAAAACAAATTATATAGAAACAAAAAACTGAAATTATATTTTTTTTTTACTAATTCTTCAAGTATACAAAAATTTTCAAAAGAATAGACGATGGTAAGGTACAAAATTTGGAGGAAATTTTTTGGCGATTTTTGATGGAAATCAATATGTATAGTATGTACCTAGTTGGTAGATAAATGGCAGAATCCTTTTCAACTTTGCTGAATGTCTTCATCCTACCTGATTTAGAAGTCTACAATTTTGTATTATGAATTTATGAACTCTATTCTTTAATAAAGAAATTATTCTTGTAAATGGAAACAACTTTTTTTCATACGTAGATTATAACGTACTATCGTTTATAACGTTCTACATGTTGTGGTCCCCACGAGGTACGTTATAAGCGGGTTGCACTGTATACAAATTTATGATTGGAAAATATAAAATGGAAATTTTACAGGAGAAATAAATAGTAGTTAAAAAGTAATTAAAAATTTTGAGAACATCATGAAATTTTTTGCATAAATCTACATACTACACGAATACAAATAGCAAAGCAAATCTGATCACATCTGCTGAACTACTTGGAATATTGCGTAATAAGATTTATAGAATGAATATTGCTATTTGAAGCTATTGAAGATCCAATCATATGCAAGATAAAGTAAGTAATTGAATTATACAGTAATTGATTTATACACTCCACAAAGCTTTCTGTAGTTGATACATTCATTAAATTAAAAATTAAAAATACAGTGTGTGGTATAAGACATAATGTAACTTAGTATAAGACAATGTGTAACTTAGCATAAGTAACTTAAGCATTGCAAACTTAGGGCCGTTATTACGACCTTCAGCTAAAATTTAACCAGAACTTTGACTGTAAGTTTCGTATAAGCATCTGTCAGTTAAAGTTTCAGTCAGAATGTGACTGACGATCTTAGGAACGGGCCTTAATAAGATGGCACCGGAAAAATGGAGAGTGGGTCAGTCGGTGACCTTTAGAGCTCAGAAGTAGACGCTATTGAGTTGTACTAAACAAGAATAAAGAAGTAACGAATAATAAGAAACAGTGTAACCCGCATATAAAATGCACTTCTATAACGTACTTTCAGTTATAAAATGCACTTTTATAACGTACTTTCGGTTATAACAACGTACTTTTTCTAAATTCCCATTCGCAAATGTGAATGGTTATTAGGTTGGTTATAAAGTAGTATCGTGGTCCCCTCAAGGTACGTTATAACCGAGTTGCACTGTATAATAGAACCAAAATATAACATATGTTAATATACAGTACCTGGCCAATGAATTATACTCAAACCAACCATTAGCATATTAGCCTTAAAATTTTTCAGTTAACAATAATATACAGCATACTTTTGTTATTTTTCAATTTTTATTGAATATTCATTTATTCATTTAATGTAGAAAGTAAAGAAAAGGGCATTCAAATACAAATTATGTATACAACATATACAAATTACACTAAACACTGTTAAAAAATTATTACTTTTAAGTTTTTACCGAAATGTCTGTTAAAATCTTATTCGTACACTGTATTCACTCACAAGAACCATTTAAATGTTAAAAGGACCTTTTAATACTGGATTATATACAGATTGAAAATTTTAAAATGTCCACCAAAAAAGAGTACCTGTAAATTTCCATCGAACAACAGGAATTAAGACAATAAAAACAGTGTAATAAATGCATAGCACAACAGCAAGGGTATTCACTGCTCTTAAAATATGGAAATACCCACAAGGGACTTTTACCTGTGGTCATTATTGTTACATTTCGAAGAAAAATGCTTTGAGTACAATTCATTGGCCAGGTACTGTAATGTAAATACATATTATGGCATCGAATAGTTCATTCGTATTTTAATATTACGAGAGTCACCATTTATATTTTATGCCTAACAATGAAAAAAATCTGCCAACAATCTGGGCGTAAATTTATTATTTTTCCGGCAGAAGATAGGAACGTGTTCAATTCTGAAATGCGGTGTACGCTACTATGTGACTGAAAACCTATCAAAAAGAACAAGATCATGGAAGTGAAAATCTGATTGGATCTGAGAGATATGGAATATTTTATGAAAAAGTACACAATCACTTTACACAACCTTAGGGGTCAATTTTCAGAAAATCTTGAAAACACTTTCTTGGTATTCATATGGAGAATACATAGAATAAAATTAAATTCATTATTTGGGACGAGGTAGTAGATATGTCGAAAATCGTGGGAAAATATGCATTCTATTTTCACAGATAATTTTTTTTGCCCCCCTTCTGAACGCCAATAGATATTCGTTTTTTTTATTCAAAATTATTTTTCTAGTTTATTTAGATATACACACCGAGTTTCAACATTGTAGCTTAAGCCGTTCTATATATAGGAAAAACACCTCCCACTTGTACCACACTACCCTTAGGGGTCGAATTTCAAAAAACCTTGAAAACACTTTCTAGGTATTCATACGAAGAATCCGTAGAATAAAAATTCAATATTTGGAAAGACCTAGTAGATATGACGAAAATCGTGAAAATATATGCATTTTATATTTATTATATTTACAAATATTTTTTTTGCTCCCCCCCCCCCCCCCCCCTTCTGAACGCCAATGAATATTCAAATTTTTTTTATCACAATTACTTTTCTAGTTGATTTACATATACACACCGAGTTTCAACATTGTAGCTTAAGCCGTTCCATATATAGGAAAAATACCCCCACTTGTACCACACTACTGTTGTGCCCAGCACATCCCATGTTTGGATTTACTCTCGGCAAATATTATTTAAGCCAGTCCAGTCGTTCTTTCCCCTGACTCATCCAAATTATTTCCCATTCATTTAAAATTCTAAATTACTACAATAACAAAGTTCCATTATACCGACAATTTAACAACTCGACCATAAGCATATCGAATTACGATTCTCGCCCTGAGGTACGGTTGTGACGTCACAGTCGGGAGTTCCCAAACGGAACAAACTTAACTGCTGAATCGTAACATGTCGCGTGCCACAGGTACTGTAAATGGTCGAGTTGATACTTTGTTCGCTTTGTTTTTTTTTTTCCCTTTACTTTTCGAATCGGATTACTTTTTTCTCATCGCGATCAAATTGCAAAGATCGCAAAATTATCGCTACCCACAGTGGGCGCGTTGCACTTTTAGTTTAACGCACCCTTTGTGGGTCGCTAGAAATTGCCGATTGTTTTGATCGGCAGTTTTTCCGAATGCGCGTACTTTGCACCGGGTTGAACGACTGGCCTGTTTTTGTTTACGATTAGTTAGCATTAATTTAGTATTTAAGATATAGGAAATAAGTAATCGGTCTCAGTAATTTTTATATCCAAGAGGAGACGCTGCCGGACATTTTTCATCTACAATAAACAAGTTTTTCTTAAAAGCAGCTGACTAATTTATTATTTAAACCGAGTCTACCAAAAACTACCTAGGTAAAACCATTAACCTTTTTCTTTTTCAGCAAAATATTTCAAAAGCAACTTGCGCCTCTTATTGAGACGCTTGTGTTTTTTTTTGGGTTCACCTGCGGCATTCTCACGAACGCCGGAACCGATTTTCAGATTCGAGCAACAATATTCAAATTTACTGTCTGTGATATCCTGGGGACATCGCGGACACAACATTGGCGCAGCCGGTTTTTAACTATTAGCAATTATTGCTAATAGTCGAACCAATACAGGAAGATTTGGAAGAAAAAGAAATAATTTTCTTTTTCACCGGGAACAACATTTTCTTTTATTGCGAAGAAGAAGATTAGGAAGATTCGCAATTTAAGAAACTGTTTACCTATTACAGATAAAAGTTCTAGTGGACGAATGGTTGTTTTGTTTCGTATAATTTCTTTCTTTTTCTCTGATGAAATCGCTGAGCCTAGCATTTACTGCTAGTAATTTCAATTTTCCTCGTTTGTTGTCATTAAGTAACGTTCAATTATGTTTTCCTTAAGGTATGAGCGTTTCGAAAGTAACCCAGAGCTGTAAATTGCGGGAAGAGCTCGAAGAAAATCCGACCTGGGGACCTAGGCCCATTACTATAGAGGAATATAGGGCAAGACAGCATAAAGAATCCAAATCCACTCAATCATCGTCAGCAGAAATTAAATCTTTAAAGAAACGCCCCCGAGGCGGGAAAAAAGTGCGACAGCGCCGCGAACGAGCTGAACTGTACAGGGTGCTGACCCTGACCACAGATAAGGACTTAAAGCGAAGAATTACGGAAAAAATTAGTTTGTCGAAAGCCGACACTAAATCTGTAACACGTAAGGCTGAGGTGGATTGGAAAAAAATTGTAGCCCAGACTACGGACAAGGGACTGGGTGAAAAAGTGCACAGAAATTTAGAATATCTAAATAAAAAATCGGTGCTATTCTAATTGCTGGTTGTTTTCATTTCCGATCTTCTTTTGCGGTTGCAGTTGTTGTTTTGGTTTCTGCATCTATTCGTGGACACTTCTTTAAGAGAAAAGTAAAATTGTTTTTTCTTTCTGTTGCCCCCTCTGCTAATGGAAGATTTGGAATCATTAAAAGGAATTGTGGCCCAGAACAAAAAGGAAAAAAAAGAGAGTGAGCAGATCATAAAAACTTTCAACAATTCTCTGCTCAGTGAGTACAAAAGGCTCACGTCGAGGGACGTGTACGAATTATTTTTTAATCAGGTATCTTCACAGTGGGGAAAGTTAACGCGTCTGGAAACAACAGACTTCATATTGAGTAAGTTGTTAGGGTTGTTAAAAGAATCCAACGACGCGTTACTTACTAGAGCCGAACTGTGCGAAGAGCAACTTGAGATTCAAAAAAGAAAACTAACAGATTCTCAACACCAACGGCAACTTGCCAGCGCGGAAACAGAAGAGGCAGCGGGTGAGACGGAAAAAACGAAATCGGAACTACGCAGGGTTATAGAAAGGGAGCAAAAACTGAACAAGAGAGTAGCGCACCAACAGGCCACAATAGAGCTATTGGAGGACAAGGTAGGGATTTTAGAACAAAAAAAGAATTTTAAGGAATTAGGGACTAGAGTTTTGGAGGATAAAATTAGGGAGCTAGAGACCGTGATAATAAATCAGAGGAAGCAACAACCCAGTTTAAATTTGGAAATCCAAAAATCAGGGCACAAGGTAGATTCTAAATTGTGCAACCAGCCGACATCTTGCACGGTTAAAATGCCAGTATACGAAGTGATAGGTAAGACTGTGTCACGACTAGTACCGTTGTTTAGTGGGACACAATCACCCGATCTTTCTGGGAAAGTCCATGAATTCTTGAATTCATGCGATTTGGCGTTTAAATGCCTGGGTGAGAAGGATGAAGGTATATTCTTATCTCTCCTCACTACGCGCTTATCGGGGGATGCATTCGACCTTATTAGGGGTAAAAATCTGAAGACTCTCGCCGAATTTAAGTCATTAATAAAGAACACCTACCTTACCACCAGAACATTGGACAGCGTCCTACTGGAAATTAAAACAGCACACCAGGGTCCAAGTGAAGATGTCAAAACGTTCTCGAGGCGATTATCCCAGTTGATGGCAGTTGCCCAAGAGATAGTGAATTCCGAATACAGCGCCACAGATTCGGTAGCATTAATGTCTGAATTCAAGAAAACGCTGATCACCTCGTTCAAACTGGGTTTAATAGATCCAGCCTTGCGTCAGAGTTTGTTGACAAGCACGGACGACTCTCTGGACAAACTTACGGAGGTTGCTTTAAGAACTTCTTTGATGTTGGGTTCCCACTACAACCAGTTAATTGGACGGAGTTTCACAACCCTGCCCGCAACCCAAATTAACTACCTAAACGCATCCGCGCGCCCAGTCGAAATGACACAATTATTCAACCCCTTACAGGCTCACACGCAATCCATGTATACCCCACCAAGCAATTTAAACCAATTGCCAAATTTCCAACCAGTGTCCCAGCCATTCCCACAATTCCAACAATGGTCCTGCCAACCTCCTATGCCACTCAATGCGTTTCCGGCACCGGTATACAACGGAAATGGGAACCCCAATCCGAAAGGAGCCCAGCGTATGAATTGTGAGCAAGCAACAATGACATGCGGATTCTGCGGAAAAGGAAATCACACGTATGCGGAGTGTCGGCAAAGGAAAAATACACCCTTCTGCGATACGTGCGGGGGGTATGGGCATGATAAGTCAAGTTGCCCTAGAGCTAAGGTGTTTGCTACCCAAGCAATCAAACCTGAACAGGGACGAAGACTTAAATGCGATTGGTGCGCCAGGTTTGGGCATGTGGAAGACACTTGCTACAGCAAGAAAAATTACTTGCTTAAACATTCGGGAAACGAACATGGGGCCAGTCTCAACAGCTCCACTGCGCCCCATTAATCAACTCTGCCAAATTAAGCAACACTGCGGGGAGCCAAGAAAGTATCCCCCAGTCGTTGAGACGCGAAGAAACGGAAAACCTCTCGCACGGGGAAAATCGAGAAGAAAAACCACCCGAGTCGGCGATGGATAAATCCGTCGGAGAGGTAGTTTTAAACATTAATCAATCTGGGGTAACCATCAGGAAAGCAAAGAAACGTAAGCCGTTGACGGGAAAATCCAACGCAGTCAATAGGAACAATATTAGGAGAAACCCCGAATTAAAATTCAAACTAAGCTATTTTTTTAAAGTAATATGGACATTTTTATTGTTTCATTTTTATAAGATACCGATGCAGGCTGAGAAGACGTGTAGTTCTTTATACACTTCGTTCAATCATTACTCAGTTGCCGGACTCAGTCTTCTTCGAAGAAGTTTTCTCAGTATGCCTGTAAAATGCCTGTGGGCCAAAATGCACAGCAAATTTCAACAGGCAACGAAGAATGTCGAGGCTCTCAACAAACGGTGCACCCTTTACCTTCTACGGAAAACAGCCAACGACGATGTTTATATAGAGTTTCCGTGCACGCTAGCAAGATCGGGTAAGATCATTGTTTTAGTGGATACAGGGGCGGACACTAGTTTAATCAAACGAACGTCGCTAGTACGCTTGAAAAACATTCCCCTCGACATGGGAGATGTGAGGCAGTTAGGAGGAGTATTTGGGGGCGTAAGTTCAACGTTAGGCTCAGTACGTTTTAAAATCCACCCGGCACTGAATTTCAAACCAAAGTGGCAAGTGATGAACGAGGGGCATGAAATTCCGGCGGACGGAATTATCGGACGGGATATACTCTGGAATCGATCGATAATAGACGCCAAAACCAAAACGCTAACCTTTTTTGACGACAAGGGCGGTAGGAAGGTTTTCGCACTTAAAAAATGGACTAGATCGATTGAACCTGAACGGTCGACGATACTGCCGGCACGCACGCGGACTGTACAACAGTTATGGGTCCCTGTTAAAAGGGGCGAAATTCTTGTAGAGGCTCAAGAAATCGATCCCGGCGTATACATAGGGAATACACTGGCCAGCGTAAGTCAGCACAGGGTTAATGTCCCTATTCTAAATACCACGACACGGGATTATTTATTAGGGTATTTCGTGCCCAATTTTTCCAAATCGAGTCAGTATAAAGTTTTGACACCGGCTTCAGGGAAAGTGAATCTCGTAACCGCTGAGCCAGACTCCGAGAGGATGGCCAAGTTATTGAAGACTTTAAAAACCGGAAAAGATTTAAACCGCGAAGAAAAGAACGCGATAGAGACTTTGTGCGTTCAGTATGCGGACCTTTTTCATTTCGAAGGAGAACCTCTCACGCACACAGACGTTCTCACTCATGCTATACCCACAAAATTGGACCAGCCGGCCATTAATCAAAAACAGTATCGTTTACCCCAAATACACAAAGCAGGGATCAACGATCAAGTTGCTAAGATGCTTTCAGACGGCGTCGTATCGTTCAGCAAGTCACTCTGGAACTCTCCACTTTTGGTTGTACCCAAAAGGGCCGGCGATGATGGGAAGAAGAAATGGCGAGTGGTGGTCGATTTTCGTAAATTGAACGATGCCACCATAAAGGACGCGTTTCCACTGCCCAGAATAGAGGATATTCTGGACCAGCTGGGCCATTGCCGTTACTTCTCCACCCTTGATCTGACCAGCGGCTATCACCAGGTCTTAATAGCCCCAACTGATAAGCCAAAGACTGCGTTCAGCACTGATCTCGGTCACTACGAGTTCAACAGGATGCCTTTTGGTCTAACCGGAGCTCCTGCAACTTTTCAGAGAATCATGAACCACGTTCTGACGGGGCTTCATGGGCTGGACTGTTTTGTGTACCTGGACGATATAGTGGTCTACGCAAAAAATCTAACTGACCACAACGAAAAACTAGCACGAGTTTTTTCACAATTAAGGACACACCACCTTAAGTTGAACGCGGAGAAATGTCAGTTCCTGTGTCGCGAAGTAGTCTACCTCGGCCACAAGTGCACAGCAGAGGGCGCGCTGCCGGACCCAGCAAAAACTAGCTGCGTCGACGACTACCCTATCCCCAAAAACGTTAAAGAAGTTCAATCGTTCCTGGGTTTCGTGAGCTATTATCGGAAATTCATTAAGGATTTATCCGCGGTAGCAGCACCAATAACGAAACTATTGAAAAAGGATACCCCATTTGTCTGGACCCCAGAATGCGATAACATGCGATAACGTCACCTCCACTACTAACTTACCCAGATTTCACGAAACCGTTTATATTGACAACGGATGCAAGCAACGTGGCGCTAAGTGCAGTTTTGTCCCAAGGCAAAGTAGGTGAAGATAGGCCGATTGCTTACGCTAGCCGGACCTTGAATGCAGCCGAGAAAAACTATTCGACTATCGAAAAAGAGTTATTGGCAATTGTCTGGGCCACAAAAAATTTCCGCTCTTATCTCTTGGGACGTCCATTCACAGTGTATAGTGACCATAGACCATTGAAGGGCGTATTCAATGTTAAAGATCCTACTTCCAGACTCATGCGTTTCCACCACAAACTGTCGGAGTATGACTACAGGATCGAATACAAGCCCGAGAAATACAATGCAAATGCGGACGCCCTTAGCAGAATACCAGTTTCGGACAGTCAAATAGCGACTGTTCAAACCAGAAGCAAAACCCGCGCGCTCGATTCCAAAACAGCCCCCGAAACTGCTCCTGCACAATCACGTTTCGAGAATCTAACAGACCCCAAAGAAATACAGATAATATTAAGGGATTTTCACAATTCCGCTCTTGGGGGCACCAGGGTACAAAAAAAACGTATTGGCGAATTAGGCAGCAGTTCCGCTGGGCGGGCATGCGGAAAGACATCGACCACTTCATAAAGAATTGCCCCAAATGTCAGAAAAACAAGAGCTCCAGACAAACTAGGATGCCAATGGTTCTAACAGATACGCCAAAATACCCATTTGACAAAATTTATATGGATATGGTGGGACCCCTACCCGTCACGTATTCCGGGAATCGTTACATCCTAACATTCCAGGATGATTTAACCAAATACATGGCGTGCACCCCCATCCCGGATGCGGAAGCCATGACCGTCGCTAAAGGTTTCTACGACGAGATAATAGCCAGGTTCCGTTCGCCCAAAATTTTAGTTACCGACAACGGCACAAATTTTACCTCCAAGTTATTCTCAGAAACTTGCAAGTTGCTCAGCATCAAAAAGATGCACATAACGGCGTACCACCCTCAGGCAAACGGCTCCCTGGAGCGTAGTCACCGACCCTTAGCGGAGTATTTAAGGAGTATGGTTGGAACCGATGAAAAAAACTGGGATAAATGGTTAGGGCAAGCCATGCATGTACATAACAATACCCACCACGTATCCACTAAGATGACTCCGCTAAATTGTCTGTACGGATTCACGTTCGAAATGCCCACCAATCTCAAGAGGCCTCCTAAAATACAAACAAACAAATCCGGTGGTTGTGCAGGTGGGGCAAAAAGTGCTATTAAAAAACCCAACCCGAAAAAATAAGTTCTCCCCCATTTGGGTAGGGCCTTACGAGGTGGTCGAAGTAAAAGGTCCGATCACTACAACAATCAGGGTGGGCAATAAAATACGGAAGGTGCACAACAACCGTATTAAACCTTTCCATGTTTAAATGATTTGTTTTCTTACGTTATTTTCAGACAACCCAGAAGGACGATTAAGGACAAACTCAGTTGGTCAGGACTCAAGACTCAACACAAAAAAAAAAATATATACAGACAGAGAGAAAAAAAAATATATAAGATAACTTTACAACATAAGATAGAATATAAATCATAATAGTAAGCAATCACCCATCATAGGTTAGGTATATTACGTAATTTTAATATCATTGTTCTCCTGATTTTTTTTTTTGATTTCATTTTCGAGATTTTCTTGATTTATAGTAAACGTAAAGGGATGTTTATTTTTATTTTTTTTTTTTTTTTTCTCTGTTACTAAAATACTAACTTCATTATCCATATTTGTTTTTTAAAAGCTTAGTTTATCTTAGTAAAAACTTTTTGTTTTAAACTAACAATGTACTTGTTGCAAATTATTGGTTTAGCGGCAAGTTTGGTTATTCTAATAGTCGCAGAGGAGAGTTTACCCTTCATCAACACGCAGCTTAACAATACTCCTGTACTATTCGAGAAAGCGGGAAACGCGGTTTTCTACAAACATATGTGGACCATTTTCACGAAGTTCACCCCTATGAACTACGCAGTGGTGCTGGATCTCGCAGATGAGTACGACGAACAAATCAGCAAGTTGTGCCGCTCGTTCCAGGAAAACGCTACCATCGCCAGGGTCAACTCGCAGCCGCCCAGTGAACACGACACGCCTGACGACCAAGCAAAAAGTTTTCAGAAAACCTGTCAACAAATGGTAAGAGAAACTACCACCATAATCCAGAACCTCCGAACAACAAACGAAAAGATGCAGCACCTTTTCGGTCCCCAAAGGATCCGACGGTCATTAGACTTTATCGGGAAATTTTCGAAGTGGGCTTTTGGAACCATGGACAGCGAGGATGCGCAGCCCATATACGGCAAGCTGAACATGCTGGAGAAGCACGACGACCAAACATTCGACCTCCTAAAACGACAAGTGACGGTGATGAACTCCAATTTCGACAAACTCAGCAAACCAGTAAAAGAACTAATGACGGACATAGCCCAAATTTCAGGGAATTTGCGGGAGCTGGGCGATCTTCACGATACTCTCGCGCGGTCGACGGATATTGAATTCTCCCGATTAAAACTGAGAATGGAGGTGTACGAGCTCCTAACCGTGGTAAATTCAAACCTCCTGGGCATACAGGGGAGGCAATCCACAGAACTGACAATACTTGACGATCTGTATAGTAACCGATTGCACCAATATCCGTTTATCCTGGACGTAAAGGACGTCACCAAGATCTTGGAGGGATTAATACTGTCAACGAATGCAAAACCATTTTTTCGCGACTTGTATTTCCTGCACCAAGCGGCAAGAACCACGGTACTGCTAGGTGATCACACACTACTGATCAAAGTCGAGATTCCACTCCCAGAAGAGAACCTGTATGCAGTGCAACGAATTCACTACATCCCCACACGGTTAAACGAGCACTGGGACTTGCTATTGCGAAATCGGAAGGAATACATTGCCGAGTCCGAAATGCAGAGGACATTCATAATCCTGTCCCAGTAACTCTGAAGGCGAGTGTAACTCTGAAGGCGAGTGTAACCCAAATAAACGCACTGCCGACCGTGCTCAGCCCACGCAGAACGTTGCCCATGAGAATTGGTCGACATCAGGACCTGGTTAGTGCCTTAGCCGAGGAACATAAGACCCTGGAATCATTCCAGGAGGACTTACAGCGCGCCAACGTAGTCAGAGAGCTCACCAAATATGGTCAGGAGATCTCCATTCATCGTTATTCTATGGCATCTTTCGGGACGTTCATTTTCGCCGTACTGCTAATAGGCGCCGTTTCACTTATCTACATAAAACGGAAAAATTCAACTAAACCCGGGGTCCACTCGCAGCCTGCAAGAATCGCGCGACCCATGGTTACATCACGACAAATAGTTAGCAGTGAAGATGTTCATCTCGAACTCGATTCTCCACCGTGCACCAGCGCACCCAAACCAGGAAAACCATCAACAAAGAAGGAAGTAGAGGAGCCCAAGCAACAACCTAAATATGAGGTCCCCAACCCTCAGACACCGATGCCCAGAGCAACGCCAACTCGAACGTCAAGACGACAGAACAACAGTCTAACTTTTGCCTACGTGTGATCACGGCCAAAAAATTTTCAATTTCACCAGTTAAAAAAAAAAGAAAAAATTTTGTGTCATTCTGTATTCTTTTTATATGTTAAATTTATTTGTAATTTCGTTAAGTCTTTAAAGCAAAGGGTAAATCCAAACTCATTGGATAGGGAGGAATGTTGTGCCCAGCACATATCCCATGTTTGGATTTACTCTCGGCAAATATTATTTAAGCCAGTCCAGTCGTTCTTTCCCCTGACTCATCCAAATTATTTCCCATTCATTTAAAATTCTAAATTACTACAATAACAAAGTTCCATTATACCGACAATTTAACAACTCGACCATAAGCATATCGAATTACGATTCTCGCCCTGAGGTACGGTTGTGACGTCACAGTCGGGAGTTCCCAAACGGAACAAACTTAACTGCTGAATCGTAACATGTCGCGTGCCACAGGTACTGTAAATGGTCGAGTTGATACTTTGTTCGCTTTGTTTTTTTTTTCCCCTTTACTTTTCGAATCGGATTACTTTTTTCTCATCGCGATCAAATTGCAAAGATCGCAAAATTATCGCTACTCACAGTGGGCGCGTTGCACTTTTAGTTTAACGCACCCTTTGTGGGTCGCTAGAAATTGCCGATTGTTTTGATCGGCAGTTTTTCCGAATGCGCGTACTTTGCACCGGGTTGAACGACTGGCCTGTTTCTGTTTACGATTAGTTAGCATTAATTTAGTATTTAAGATATAGGAAATAAGTAATCGGTCTCAGTAATTTTTATATCCAAGAGGAGACGCTGCCGGACATTTTTCATCTACAATAAACAAGTTTTTCTTAAAAGCAGCTGACTAATTTATTATTTAAACCGAGTCTACCAAAAACTACCTAGGTAAAACCATTAACCTTTTTCTTTTTCAGCAAAATATTTCAAAAGCAACTTGCGCCTCTTATTGAGACGCTTGTGTTTTTTTTGGGTTCACCTGCGGCATTCTCACGAACGCCGGAACCGATTTTCAGATTCGAGCAACAATATTCAAATTTACTGTCTGTGATATCCTGGGGATATCGCGGACACAACACTACCCTTAGGGGTCGAATTTCAAAAAACCTTGAAAACATATTCTAGGTATTTATACGAAGAATCCGTAGAATAAAAATGAATTCAATATTTGGAAAGACCTAGTAGATATGACGAAAATCGTGAAAATATATGCATTTTATATTTATTATATTTACAAATAATTTTTTTTGCCCCCCTTTCTAAACGCCAATGAATATTCAAATTTTTTTATCACAATTACTTTTCTAGTTGATTTACATATACACACCGAGTTTCAACTTTCTAGCATGAACCGTTTAATAGTTAGGAAAAACACCCCGTACCCCCGTAGCATACTACCCCTAAAAAAAAATATATTTTTCCAACATTCCGCTACTATAGCTCTATCTAAATACCAAGTTTAAGGCTTATATCATTACAGGTTCTCAAGATATAAGCATCAGAACTTTTTCCTTTTCACCCTCCCCCTCTACACCCTTAACCCAAAAACTTTTTTCCCTACTAGGGTTTAACTAGCGCTACTTCTGGTAAAAATTCTAAGCATCTATCTTAAACTGTTCTTGAGATATGAAATGTGTTTGATTTGAAAAATTCTCATCCTCTCCACTTCTATGCTCCACCTCCCACTTAAAAAAATTTAACTTTGATCAATCTTTATTTGTCAACCTTTATACCCAAACCAAATTTTATTTTTCTAGAGCAATTGGTTCATGAGATATCGTAATCTTAAGTTTTTCACCCCCAAATTTTTCTTGATTCTGTTCTCCTAGTATAACTACAAATTTTTTTAAGTTTGAATAGTGTGCCATTAACGGTTTAGGAGATATGGATTTTAGAATGTGTCTATCTCGCCTTTTTTGGGTTTCGGACGCATTACATTTCCCCCCACTCCCACACCCCTTGATCAATATTGACAATTTTTCTGCAAATGGGTCTACTATCAGAGCTCTATAGAAATTCCAAGTTTCAGCTTCGTATCATTAGGGGTTACTGAGATCTGGAAACCAAAATGTTCGGTCTAAAACACTTCCCCCCTCCTTCCCCCTCACACCCCCACCCCTAAAAATTTGGTCACTTCAAAACGCCTACCCCGTCTATTCGTTAAAAAAATTTAAATTTCATATCTCAAAGCGTTTGGCAGCTACGAGCCTCCAAACGATCTTGCGTACGGCGTACGGCGGACAGACGGACTGAAAATTTTTATTGCTTTTTTCGCGTCTACTAGTTATGAAACGTGAAAATAAAAATTTTGAGGGTAGCAAATTTTTTTTTTTAAAAAATCAATCACAATACTTAATTATTAAAATAATAAAGTAAAACAGTAATTTATGTTCGGAAACTGCTTTATTGTTTTTCAAAATATTCTCAATGAAGATCAATACACTTTTGCAAGCGCTTGAACCCATTTTTCCACTCGGATTTAGATAGCACCAAAATTTGCGTTTTAACCCAAAAACTTTTTTCCCTACTAGGGTTTAACTAGCGCTACTTCTGGTAAAAATTCTAAGCATCTATCTTAAACTGTTCTTGAGATATGAAATGTGTTTGATTTGAAAAATTCTCATCCTCTCCACTTCTATGCTCCACCTCCCACTTAAAAAAATTTAACTTTGATCAATCTTTATTTGTCAACCTTTATACCCAAACCAAATTTTATTTTTCTAGAGCAATTGGTTCATGAGATATCGTAATCTTAAGTTTTTCACCCCCAAATTTTTCTTGATTCTGTTCTCCTAGTATAACTACAAATTTTTTTAAGTTTGAATAGTGTGCCATTAACGGTTTAGGAGATATGGATTTTAGAATGTGTCTATCTCGCCTTTTTTGGGTTTCGGACGCATTACATTTCCCCCCACTCCCACACCCCTTGATCAATATTGACAATTTTTCTGCAAATGGGTCTACTATCAGAGCTCTATAGAAATTCCAAGTTTCAGCTTCGTATCATTAGGGGTTACTGAGATCTGGAAACCAAAATGTTCGGTCTAAAACACTTCCCCCCTCCTTCCCCCTCACACCCCCACCCCTAAAAATTTGGTCACTTCAAAACGCCTACCCCGTCTATTCGTTAAAAAAATTTAAATTTCATATCTCAAAGCGTTTGGCAGCTACGAGCCTCCAAACGATCTTGCGTACGGCGTACGGCGGACAGACGGACTGAAAATTTTTATTGCTTTTTTCGCGTCTACTAGTTATGAAACGTGAAAATAAAAATTTTGAGGGTAGCAAATTTTTTTTTTTAAAAAATCAATCACAATACTTAATTATTAAAATAATAAAGTAAAACAGTAATTTATGTTCGGAAACTGCTTTATTGTTTTTCAAAATATTCTCAATGAAGATCAATACACTTTTGCAAGCGCTTGAACCCATTTTTCCACTCGGATTTAGATAGCACCAAAATTTGCGTTTTGAACGGATCTACTGCTTCTTCAAGAGTCGGTAAACTCTGACCACGCAGTTTATTTTTGACGTGCGGAAACCAGAAGAAATCATTGGGCGCTAAATCAGAACTGTACGGCGGATGGCCCTTCAATTCGATGTTTTCGGCGCGCAAATTTTTGTATTTAAAGCCTTGTATCCACTAAGATTGTCCGCGAGCATAGCTCGCGCGCTCTGCACGTGATGACTGTATCCACCAAAAATGCATTCAACGTTCAGCTCGTCACTAGCGCACCAGCTTAACCTGCACCTCGCATGCAGCTCGCGCGCTGTGAATGTCAACTGTATCCACTGAGCGTTTTATTTGTTATTATTATTATCATTTATTTATTGGTGAATATAACGGCAAAAAGCTACTAACGCTCAGCCATGCTTGATGGATACGGTTTAAAAGCAAGAGCGCGCCTGTTTTTGAACGGCGGAGAGCTGCTTGTCTGTTTTTCATTTGAAATGGAAAGCTTCGTAGCGCGTTTAGGGTTTTTCGTTATTTTCATCATAGAGGTGTACCTAATTTGGAGGATAGAGTTAGTTTAGAATTGCTGTTACAACATGTAAAGGATCATCATAACATTATTTCCGTAATTATTATACCTGCCCTAAAATGGAAAGGAATGATTTATGGTTGATTAAAATTAATTTATGACAGAAATAGTTCAAAACCTTTTGTCTTTGCGTTTTTTCCCAAATCCTGAAGAACATCTAGAGATGCGAAACTAATGTCATGTTGAAAACGGTCTCAACTAGTAACTATGTACATAAATTTGTATGTATATTATACTTTTATTCTTTTATGTTAGATTTTAAGAATAAAATTAGTCTTCTGAACAGAAATGGAGTGGTTCAACGAGGAAGTAAAGGATTTGATTTCCGGAATTGAATTGAACCCTATTATATGGGATGACTCGAGCTCGGAATAAAAAAACCGAGTAATAAAAGAGACAATTTCGGTAAAATAGGAAATCGAACGTAAGTTCCAAGTGATTCGTGGCCAGTAAAGAAGTACACTTGATCCTGAAACACAATAAATGACGCCGCTATACCTTCAATATTTTCGGATGACATCTTCATTATTCCAAACTTGCTGTACCAATATTTCAATTTTGCACTCCTGCAACAGAATAAATGCCGCCGCTAAACCTTCAATATTTTCGGATGACATCAGGGACGTCATTCGTGGGCGGGAGGGGGGCAGGGAGGTCATTGGCCTCAACCTGAATTTTGTTTTCTCATATATTATATATAGCATATATATAAAAATATATGCATTTATAACATCTTGCCCCCCCCCCCTAGAAAAAACTGAAATGATGTCCCTGGATGACATCTTAATTAGTCCAAACTTGCTGTACCACTATTTTAATTTTGAGGCCTATGGAACCAATGTTTTAGCCGAATCAATCAATGTATAGGGCTTGGTTTCGTCGAACCGAAGACGGCGATTTTGACCTGAGCGACAAGCGCGAAAAATGTGCGTTTGGTGGGATCAGCAGGGTTTCGTTTACTATAAGCTCTAAAAACCTGGTGAAACTCTCTATGACCACCGCTACCACTAAAAATTGATCAAATTGCACCGTGCTCTGCGTGAAAAAAAAGGCTGGAATATCAACAAAGACATGACAAGGTGATTTTCCTTCACAACAACGCACCATCGTACACGTCAAAACTGGTCCGCAACTACTTGGACATGAGTGGTTTGCTTCGAAAGAGATGTTTTTTTTTTTGGCGTGGTATCCACAAATTGTCCGAGATGAGAGAAATGTGTATCTAGCAAGGGTGAGTACTTTGAATAAATTTGTTTTTGTTTTCTTTGAAATAAAACATGTTTTTTTTCTGACTAAAAAATGATTGTTTTATACACCTAGTATTTATTATATAGATCGAGATCAGTAGCTCAGTTCTGTAAATTATGAGTGAGAAATTTCTCACCAAAAAGTCAAATTGAGGACGAATTGATGCAGTTTTCTCTCTGTATTCTCACCAAATGAGAAAGCACCGTACTTGACTACGCATTTGGCAATCATTCATTTCTCATTTGGTGAGAATACAGAGAGAAACCTGCATTAATTCGTCCTCATTTTGACTTTTTGGTGAGAAATTTCTCACTCATAAGTTACAGAACTGAGCTACAGATACAGCAGAGACCCGCGGCATTCCGATTTGTATTTTCTCCGGAATTTCACGAACAAATGTATACCGTAGATAAATATCCTAATCCCCATAGAGTACGGGCCTGGTTTATATTTTTTAAGTTTGTAATAACTTGTTATTACTAAAGTGAAATCCCCCATTACGGACATTTCAAGGGAAGTGTCCGTAATGGATACGGTCGACTCTTTTAAGGCTAAGGCAAAAATGCGATTGTATGCTACCCAAATTCAGCTACGCATCAATACAATTGTGAAGTCGAACTCTCATTCTATTTCTAACTTGCAGTCACTCGCAATGGGCTATCAATTGTAATCTCGAACGAAAATGATTTTGCAGCAGACAAAGTTTTATCAATACATTTTCGGTAAGCAGATACATGATACAAAGTCCTAAAATATCCCGGAAAAGCTGTATTTTCTGCTAACACGAATTGAAATGGAAATTACAATCCTCGGTCGACCGTCCGAAAATATTGTGTTGTAACCTAGAGTTCGTTATAGAAATTTTAATACTTGTTGCGGTTTCTGCGTATGTATCTAGATATATGAAAGCGGATGTACATACATATGTATGTATGTATGTATGTATGTATGTTTCCTATGAACTCCTAAACCTCTCGATTTTAGTACCCTACCCTGGTGCTCTAATTGTTTGTTTGTTTGTCCCCTTTCCTATACCCTTCATCCGATTACGAAACTTCGCTGATATATAAAGCGCACGACTGTGAAGCTTTTTGTTTTAGTAAAACGATTCTACAATAGGAGGTTAGCGAGTTATTTAAACATTTGAGTGAATTTCATATGATTTAGCGGCAGTTCTTCCGTTTTTGGATTATTAGTTATGCATTCCTATTACTAAATGATACAGTTGGACGATGGATGTTGGATAGTGAATGAAGGATACAAGATTGATAGGAGGAGGATGGTGGATGTAGTACCATCTCCCCATCTTGAGTTGGTTTTCTCAATTGAGTCCACTCTCAGTAGCAGTTTACACGTAGAGAGAGGAGCACCTAGATTCTGATGTACCGGCAAAGTCTGAAGGGTGGTACCGCACCGAGCGAGTTCTTCAGCCATGCAGTTCCCTGGAATGTCTCTGTGTCCTGGAACCCAGCACAGAAGAATATTGAACTGTTCCGCCATCTCCTCAAAAGATGATCTACATTCTACGGCGACCTTTGATGTTGTCGAGGTCGATTCCAAGGATTTTATTGCCGCTTGTCTGTCTGTGAAAATGATAATATCCTTAGTAGATATTACATTACACCTCAGCCAGGACAGGACCTCCTTAATCGCCATAAGTTCCGCCTGATACACTGCAGTGGTCCGGAAGGCGGAAAGAGCTGATAATATTAAGCATTTCAGAGAAAACACCCCACCTACCCGTCTTCAATTTTCGAGCCGTCCGTATATATGTGGGCGGACTCCTCCGTTTGTACCAAGTCCCTTCCACACTCTAGGCGGGTTGGGATGGCTGTTGAGAAATTTTTGTCGAAGTCATAACTGGGAGGAGTGTAGTCGGTGTTTTCAGGAATGTTGAAGTGATTCAAATTTGTTGAGTGGCCTGCACATATGTCAGTCCACAGTGTGGAGGCCTTAAGTCGAATGGCTGCACTGGCTGCGATTTGCTTGCGAAAAATGTCTAAGGGTGGCAGACTGAACAGCATGTTCAGTGCTGCAGACGGAGTTGTTCTCAGAGCTCCGCTGATGCATATGCATGCTGTTCTTTGTACCTTTCCCAGTGTGGTGCGGTTAGCCGCTTTGTCTAAGGCCGTCCACCAGACAACAATACCATACATAAGTATCGGTCTGATGACGGACACGTACAGCCAATGAACTATCCGGGGTTGTACATCCCATTTATTGCCAATGGCCTTTTTACATGAGTAAAGCGCAACTGTTGCTTTCCTTACCCGTTCCTTAATGTTAGGTTTCCAGTGAAGTTACCTTTCCAATATAAGACCCAAGTATTTTGCACTATCGGTGAGCTTGACCCAGTCGGTCCTAGGTCAGACATTAGAGCTTTTTCCTGCTTTGGTTATGAAGACCATCCTAACTTCCATCCATGTTACAGGAATGTAGGTTAGATCCAGACAGCATTTCAAGATAACCTTCAGCCGTGGCAGAATTATATCCGAGGTCTGCTGTATTTCACTGAAATACAGGAATTATTCCATCCGGTCCCGCAGACTTAAATCGCCCAGACGAGCTTGGTGTTTCTTATAAGAGCGTCAGAGTTAACTGGTGCAGGGTTTTTTGTAATGCCTACACGCTCCGATTTAACGTGCGAGCTACCAGCGAAGTGGATGTCCAGGAGAAGATCAGTGGTTTCCCTACTTGAGGTAGTCCAAGATTCGTCCGATCTCCTCAGGTAGCACGGTGAGGTTGAATTTTTGGAGAGAATTTTACGGAGCCTCGATGCCTCGGAGGAATCTTCTATCTCACTACAGTTCATATTTGTATTTATGAAGTGATCCTTTTTAGTAGTCCCAATCGCAAACATCTTTGATGCTCTTGGCTTTGTTGAACAGTTGCCTGCAGCACTTCCTAAGAGCCCCACCATGGCGGCTTATGTTTCCTTATGTCCTGTCAGGACAAGAGTTCGAGAGTGCCTCGTTTAGGGCGCACGTTAAGGTGGTGACCAGACCGTCGAGATCAGTCCAGGGGGATTTCCATTGTCGTCGCAATTCTGCGTCTGCGTTGAACATTGTTCAGCTTTTTTCTATGCCGCAAAATTAAATTGCCTTGAATTTTCAGTCAGACGCATAAATGCAACGACAATGGAAATCCCCCTTCAAGCTATTCGGTTCGAGTGGCGGTGTGTGGGAGTAGGCTGATAAGTGTTTCCCTGTATTTGACCCAGTCGGTCCTCCTGTAGTTCCTAAAGGCCTGTGGGATAGGTTTGTAATCTTTCAGATTAAATTGGAGTTAGCGTTGATCCAAGAAAGTTTTCTTCAGAAACCTTCCAGTTGCTGACCATGTGTGAAATGTTATCGGAAACCAGCGTAATGTCAAGAACTTCTTGTCTATTCCTGGTTATAAAGGTGGGTTTTTGCCCTGTGTTACATAGAAGAAGGTAAGTGCTTAAAAAGTAGTCAAAAAGCGACTCCCTCTTTCGTTTGTGTCGCTGCTACCCCCGACTGTATGATGCGCATTTGCATCACACCCCAGGATGACACCGGTATTGAGCTTACTAGCTTCAGTGATTAGATCGCTCATAATACTCGGTGGTAGTGGGCCCTGATGGTCGTGGGCAGATCAGCCAGTGAATCTTGTTATTCAATTTAAGGCTGACTGCAACGGTATCAGGATCACTGAAACTGTGTAGCAGAAATATATTTAAACTGTTTTTGCAAGAATGCATGCTTTTGGCTTGCCATAAGTCCTTGTATAGAACAGAGTATAGCTTGGAGTCTTGAGACTGACCACGTCATGCACAATCCATGGTTCCTGGATCAAGACAAGGTCTTCTCCATCCCTGGCTAGACGGAGGCTGATGCCGTTTTTGAGTGGAGTTAATCTGCAGTATTCCCAACATAAGCCTCGGCAAATCTTCCTCACTGCCATCGGGAGGACCAGTCGATCCTTCATACAGTCCATCATCAGAGCCGAGATCACTTTCGTCCGTTAAGGAGGCCAGTGCTGAATTGGAGTTGGTTTGTATCGGGTCTAGTTCCATCGCCAGTACAGACCCGGCAAGTTTTAAGTCGTCACTATGAACGGCGTGGAAGGCGGAATCTGTTTCCATTTCCGAGGTTTCGGAAATGAAAACATCGGCAGTACAGACTCGGCGAGTTTTGAGTCGTCACTATGGACGACGTAGGAGGCGGAATCTGTTTCATTTCCGAAGTTTCGATGTCCGACGCACTCGGTAGGGTATTTTCAGCGTCCGCCTTGTATACCCTGAGTGTGGTTTGGCCAAGGCCTAAACTCACCACACTCTTCAGGCTGGCTAGGGGGCCAGGGACTCTTTGTTGATCACGATTATCGCAACTCTCTCGTCCCCTTTTGGCTCCTCCATCTTGACGATCTTCCAGTTATGTGTTGGAAGATCTGGATTGCAGATCTTTAAGATCTGCAGGACAGTCGCCGGTCTTTGGATCGAGACGATTGGAGGCGACCACTTCAGGAGGCCAGTGCCCATTAAAAAGCTATAGGGAGCGCGGCTAACCTTAGTGTGCCAATGCATTCTTCTGGTCGTTGAAGATTATACTCAAGCAACTTCGCGTTCTTCTTTAAACGGACAACCTTCAACATTAAATTTTCAAGTTTTGCGGCTGTGTACGCGGAAGTTTGGTGCATCAGTCTCCCAGACCGCATCTCGTTCTCGAAAAGTGTCATGGAAACACTCAGCCAAAGTTTCGTTCAAAGCTTTTCAGTTTGAATAGTTTTGACGTAACAAAGCAATTAAATATTTCTTAGATGCACAAACTGGAGGACGAACCGAGATGACTTCAGACAATGTATCCTGCAGGCCCTAGCCCGATTTGGGCTGTCGCGCCATTGATGATAATGAAAGCAATTTAATATACAACGTATTTCTTGCATTAAATTTCTACGGTAGACAATTCTGCAGTAAATTTATTACCACCCAAATACATTTTAAGTCAACGTACAATCGTAATCGGTGATTTTAGTATTGACATCGCGAACTGCGTGAAAAGCTCCGCGCACTTTTCACAGCGTGTTGCATGAAATTAAACTTCCACGCAATTTTCACCCGAGACTAGTGATTAGCTTAAAACATAAAACATACTGCAGTCATGATCGGCTGTAAGCCAATCGTATAATACTCTAGATCTAGAGTATACAAATGTTCAGGGTACAAAATTTTATTCTGCTACAGTGAACAGTATGTCGACTCAGAAAAAGAAATTGAAAGTGAATATACACTGTATTGTAATGAGAAAATTAGAAGAGCAAAATAGGAGAAGAATTCCTATATTATTCATTATGTTGACATACTTAATTGCGAAACCGTAAAAAGCAAATGGATCTACAAAAGAAAGCAATGTCATTTGCCATGCCTAGATGTTTCGCCGCGTTTTCACTATCGGCTTCATGTGCATTGGACATGTACAAAGAACGCGAATCCCTAGGTGGTACTGGAAAGAGTACATTCGTGTTCAATGCAAATTCCTTCGATGTGCGTCAAAAATCGCCATCGACGCGAATGTCAATGAGAATGTTGGTAGCATTAGTAAGGACTAGCAGGTGGATCTATTCAATCCAAGCGTGAATACGAGTAATGTATTGCATTGTTTATTCAAAATTATTAGAATGTGTCTTTTTCGCATTCTGGAAAATGTACAAAGAATAGTTCCTTCAATATTCCAGAACTATTTAATTATAAATAGTATGGTAATGCTTCCATTCAATGAATCGGAATTTTTACGAAATTACTTTTCCCGCTGGGGTACTGTCTTTGCATAGACGTAGACGATAGTGGAAACACTACATTCGTGTTCAGCGCGAATCCCTTTGATGTGCGTCCAAATACCGCCACCGACGCGAATCTACGCTATTCTCGACTTAAGTACCGTTTCCACATACGCATATCCGTTAGTTCGCGGCATGCAATGCACATGTAGGCGATAGTGGAAATGCGGCATTAGGTCTGTAACTGTGCATCGAAATACATACTGCCATACAAATGGATTGTTTTCGTTTTTCATTTTAGAATAAATGTACATGTACCTAAGTGATATAAAACAAAGAGTGCAATGTCCTCGATATAGAAAAATATATTTTTTGGACAAATTCAATCCACTTCCGAATTGAAGGGATTTCTAAATAAGTGATTCAAAATTAAAGCATTCGGTTTCACCGTACATATTTAGCGTATCGGAGAAAAACCTCTAAAGTGAATGTTAGGCTACACCTCCCCACTATCAGCTGTGAGTATAAATATGGCCGGTATTTGCCTCCCGTATCGTATATCCCATTTTCCATTCAGATCGGGTTGAGATAGTGTAAAATTCCCAACTACTCTCAATCGGTATTCACCCAAGATTTTGATGACAGAAACAACATAATGTGGGACGGAACCTTGGATAAACGGACATCGTTTAATCGGGATTCTACTGTACGTAACTTTACTTCGTTCTTTTTTACTTTTCTTAATACCTATTTCATATTTATCTATATTTTCGCGTACGAATGTTTTTCTGGTTATAATTTTACTTATAAAGATCATGATTTTACGACAATATAATACATCATCAAAATAAATGTGAAGGAGTATTTATTTATGTGCGCGACAACTTACACTATACAATAACAGAACTTGAGAGTTTCCACTTATCCAATACAATGTATCTTGAAGTCAAGATAAATAATGATAATATAGGCATACTAGGTATATATAGGTCCCCAAACAAAGATGTAAAAGAATTCATCAGAAATTTATCGAATTGGTTAGAAGATAAGTCAAGGAACAACATAGAAATCTTAATAGGAGATATTAATATAGACCTTTTAGACGATAGGAATGTAAACACCAATGAATATTCGATGACCCTTTTATCTAAAGGTTATCAACAATTTATAAATAGTGAAACTAGAACACTCAATGGAAAAGGGACCTGCATAGATCATGTTTTTATAAAAAGATTAAATGGAACAAAACATATTATAAACTCAATTATCTACGAAACACATATAACAGATCACTATGGACAATTAGTCAGTATTAAGGTTCCTGTATACGCACTCACACTACTCACCCTACCTTAGGTTTGGCCGATGCATGCTCAGGTCGAAAACCAGTAAATTTAAATTTTTTTGATTTTATTGGGGGAATATCACATATCAATTCGAAATAGTCTAATTTTCGGTACAAAATAGGAAATTTCCATAAAAGAAATAGATAATGAACGTAAATTTACAAAAGAAAACCTTAATTCGCGCACACATACTATGCACACATACTATGCGCACACATACTATGCACCTATACACCGAAATTTCGTGCAGCCAAACTTAAAAGTTTGGCTGCACGAAAACGACCTTTTTTCAGGTTATGTAGTGGTCTTCTAGTCCAATTTTGGGCTATCGGCCGAACTCCTACTAGAAGGGTGTGTGAGTATACAGTGACTCTAGTCAGTATAAGCTCGGAGTCAAATCAAAATATAGAGAATATTAACAGGAAACAATTTAAAATGGTCACAAACACCGAACAACTAATAAAATTATTTAGAGAAGACATAAACTGGGAAACTAAATATGAAACTTGCAACGACGTAAATGATTTTGCGGTTGAGTTAACGGAGGATATTTCGAGAAAAATCAGTCAGGCAACAAAAAGAATACAATATAATACTAAGAAGAAAATATTGAAGCCATGGATCACACACGCCATTATAAAGTCCATAAAAACCAGAGATAAACTTGGACAAAATGAAAAGACGACCACTAGACTTAGAGTTGAAGCACAGATATAGGCAATTCCGAAACACACTAGCCCAGACCTTACGACTGGCCAAAGAAAAATATTTTAAATACAAAGTTCAGCAGGCAGGGTCCGACCTCAAAAAATACTGGAAAATAATAAATGAAATAACACACAGGAACAATAGCAAATCAACATGCAAGGGACTCAATATAGGAATGAACTTCGTTAGCACTGATATAAACGAAGAAAAAGTGACAAATGAATTTAACAAGTACTTCGCAAATGTCGGGAAAAACATAGCTAATGAATTAGGTACAGAACACCTAAATCTACAGACAGCGCCAGAAAATCAAAGCACGCATTCTGAACTCTATCTCTATAAAATAACTGAGAAAGAAATTATAGATACAATCAACAATATGAAAGGCAAAACCGCACCGGGAGAAGATAACCTAACAACAGAAACAATTAAGACAATTAAAACATTCCTCAGTAAGCCATTACGTACTTGGTTCAATAAATGTATAGCGATAGGAGTCATCCCTAATAAACTCAAGATAGCGACTATCATACCGTTATTCAAAGGAGGTGATAGTACCATAATATCTAATTACAGACCTATATCACTTTTAAATAGCTTTGCAAAACTTTTCGAAAGATGCTTAAAAACAAGAATATATAAATATTTAGAAGACAATGAATTAATTCCGGCAAGACAATATGGATTTCGCAAGGGAAAAGGAGTGGATGATGCTTTTGCAGACATAACAGGTCATATTATGGAAAGCCACAAAGATAAGAAGAAAGTCTTAGGCATCTTTCTGGATTTTTCAAAGGCATTCGATACAATTTGTCATGCAAAACTTATCCAAATCCTTTGCAAAATAGGTATTAAAAACAAACCATTAGATTTAATTAAGGACTACCTCTCAAATAGATCACAAAAGGTAAAACTAAATGAGACAGAAAGCAAAGAAATACCAAATACTGAATATGGACTACCCCAAGGCACAGTGCTTTCTTCGTTACTGTACACGGTATATGTTGCAACGCTGTTCAAATTTTCGAAGCACGACATAAAAATAATAGGTTTTGCTGATGACACAGTAATATTAGTAACAAGCAATGTGTGGTCAGAGTGCTACAGTAAAGCTAACGATATACTGAAAGATACAGTCAACTGGGCAAAGCATCACGCATTGAAACTGAACATAGAAAAAACTAAAGTCGTACCGTTCGCACCCAATCAAAGTGGACTACCTCCGGATACACTTAAAATCAAAATAACATACAACAACTCAGTCAATAGAAATGTGCAACAGTACTTCTACAAAATATCTAGGACTAATAATCGACAGCCATCTAAAATGGAAAGAGCATATCTCTAACCTAAACGGCAAATTGAAAAATCTAGTCTACATATTCTACAGTTTATATTAAACATTGAGGACTTGATAACAACCTACAAAACTCTATTTCAATCAGTGCTAACATATGGCATTATAGCATGGGGAGGAACTTTTGAGTCGCATTTGAAATGCGTTCAAATAACTCAAAAACGGATACTAAAGATTATCGCTGGGGTTCCCTTGACATATCCATCTAACCAAATTGTTACGTTAACTAATACACTGAGTTTGAAAAATCTATATACGCTAAAAATTCTCACTTACATGACTAAAAACGAGAGACTTACTTAAATTAACCATAGTAGACATACAAGATCAAGAGACACTAACATGATAATTCCCTTCGTAATATCAGCTATTGAACAAACCCATTTCACATATTTAGCACCTATACGATATAACGAACTACCCACATATCTCAAAAATATGTCTGAAAACGCATTCTATTTCAAAAAACATCTTAAAGAACATCTACAAAATAGTCAAACTATAAATGCAGGCATAAACTATTAATAAATATTCAATTAATAAATACACAAACCACTCACTCTTCCAAACATACAGCTCTTAAGATTAATTTAAATTTAAACATTCCTAATTTAATTATTAATTTAATTTAATTTCAATTTCTTTAATATTTCCAACTTGTTCATTTTTTTTCAATTGAATTTCAAACTCTTCATATATTAATATTTCAAACTTCTTTTCTATCACATCATTTTCATTTTCAACTTGCTACTGTGTATAGCTTTAAACCTTAAATATTTATTCATATAAACTTTAAAAATAATTTTTGTATTTTTTAAATTTTCATTCTAAGACCGCTAATTTACTAATGTAATATACAACAAAAGCTGTAACTCCTCCCTCCAAGCAACAAGTTTCGACTTATTTGGCGGGAGGAAAGAAATAAATAAATAAATAAAAAATAAAATAAATAAAATAATGAATATCTCCTGGCGAAATGCTAGAAATGAGTTTTAATTTGGTAAATTTATTAGGAGGCGGCACCAACACTGCGAGTGTTTGTTTCGGGGATCAGTGTCTTTTAGTAGGACCCTGAGCTATGATTTGTAATTTTGGCGAATAACTTAAACTTTATTCCCCTGAACTATTTAGTGGGCAGGTTGGTCGCCCCATTTCGAGTTTAAAGGCTGGTTTACATGACGAATGCAAACATTTTTTACTGAGATTGTGAGGGAGCTAGCTTATCGAATTTTCAATGGAGCAGAAAGCAACAACTGCAAAAAAAAAAACTGACAGAAATATCGTCAATATTTTTTTCTGAACATAATATCTGTTCGTCTTACTCTTGATCAGTTTATCGTTAGAAATTTTCCTTCTCCCTCACAATCTCAATAAAAAATGTACCAGCCTTTAGCCACAATCTCGGGCGTAGATAACAAAACTTTAAGCTTTGAAATACACACATAGGGCAATGAAAATGAAAGGTCTTCTGTGGAGCAGTGGTTACGCACGCCAATTCAAAAACATTCAACACCGGGTTCGATTCCTACATACAGTCATGAGTTTTATTAAAGCCGGGTTGACACGTTACGAGTGAAATTGGAACGAGTGAACTCCGATAGTCACTGAGACGTTACTCGTACAAGTTGAGCACGCGTATCGTGTCAACAGGTAAACCGAGCATGCTCGGCCGTTATGATCCGATACGAGTAAAGTCGGACACTGCTTAAGTTGTACGAGTAACGTCCGAGTGACTGTCGGAGTTCACTCGTTCCATTCCACGCGTAACGTGTCAACCCGGCTTTAGTCAGTAACTGAGAAATAATATTTCATTTAGAATTTAACCCTTATCGGGCCAAAGAAAAAAAAATCTTAATCACTCCGAAAAGTTACTTGGTTACCTCCTATTAAAACCACTTCATTTCTTATTATTATGCATAAATTTGGTGTAGATATGTTGTTTACAAGTATGTCTACGAAATACTTTTACAGGCAGTAAATCATAATTTAAGTTTTAGCTTCTTTGGTTTATCAGAAATAGTAAAAGAAAACTAATAGGAACCCGGTTACCTCTTTGGCCCGATAAGGGTTAAATGGGTAAATTATTTAAAATTTGATTGTTCATTTTCAGTATGGAATCACAAAGTAAAATTTTTCCGGTTTTTCATTTTCAAGCCTAGTACTGTGCTCCGAGCGAAACGAAATGAACTGTCAAAGTTCATATAAAAAATATGAAATTTTCGTTGACATTTCACCAACGAGATATTTCGTTCGTTTTGCAGTACTGTGTTCGTGGACGGAATGGACATTTGCCGTAGTCACTAATAGATGTCGCTCGTGGCAACTTCATTTCGTTTTTAATGGTACGGGAGGCTTTTTGCCAAGCGAAATATTTTACAACCCAAAATTTTCAATAGTTCGCTGTCAATTCAGTTATGCCTGAAATACATGTGCAAAATGTAAGCACGCAGCAATGCAGGCATCACTGCGTGTGAAACAGATGTGCAGAATTTTTGACAGATCTCTTGGTCGTATTTGTCACAAATCACCGCATTTCCCGATAGGTGGTTGTGAGTTTCAGTTTCAGTTTCAGTTATAGTTTCATAAAATGATATTAGTGAAGTTTGATTTTATCAATAATGTGATATTATCTATTGTACGCTGCCTACTATTGCATACTTAAATGTAATTCAAAACACTTTTTTATTTCTCTGTGTTGGTAAATTTCAACTTCAAATTATGGTACCACTGACGCTGCACAGCAAAAGTAGAAGTAGAGACATCATGCAGCGCTCTGCTGCATGCAGTGCGAGCGTGTGTTTCGTCGCACTTAAACACATGCGTTCTAAATCAGTTTTGACGCGCTGCATGCAGATATATGCACATGTATTTCTGGCTTTAGTTTGTGCTCGGGAAGTTTTGTGTGAGCAATATTTTGTTGTGTTATGTGCCGGAATAGTAATTACTTGACAATATTTTAATATTTTCAAATTTCGCGCGCTTTTTTATCTATGACATTTAGTAGCGAACCGTGTAGAATATTTCACTCCACTTCGAAGGTGACTTTTTCGTTCGTGTTCGTTTCGCTGAACACAGTACTAAGCTTCAGTGCGGAATTAAGCCTGGTACTGTGCTCCGAGCGAAACAAAATGAACTGTCAAAGTTCATATAAGAAATATGAATTTTTCGTTGACATTTCACCGACGGAATATTTCGTTCGTTTTGCAGTACTGTGTTCGTGGACGGAATGTACATTTGCCGTAGTCACTAATAGATGGAGCTCGTGGCAATTTCGTTTCGTTTTTAATGGTGCGGGAGGCTTTTTGACAAGCGAAATAATTGACAACTCAAAATTTTCAATAGTTCGCTGTCAATTCAGTGAGTTTGTACTCGGGAAATTTTGTGTGAGCAATATTGTGTTGTGTTATGTGCCGGAATAGTAATTACTTGACAATATTTTAATATTTTCAAATCTCGCGCGCTTTTTTATCAATGACATCTAGTAGCGAACCGTGTAGAATATTTCACTCCACTTCGAAGGTGACTTTTTCGTTCGTGTTCGTTTCGCTGAACACAGTACTAAGCTTTACAAGAGGTTTGTTTCTTTTGCCCGGTGTAAGTTACACTTTAGTGTACCTTGCACCTTAATTGTACGTCAAAATACACTCGGAAAGTGTAGAGTGCAGGTCGCGCAAAAAGAACGGGTTAGTGTATGAAAGTGACAGCTAAAATTCAGAACTTTTTTATTCGCTTTATTTTTTCACTTCTATCAATGAAATTTTATTGCCATTCAATATTCTTGCATGTTTTCAGTCAAAACAGCGATTTCTTAAATTCAAAAAGTCAAAGTTATCTGCATACAGTTTTTAAATTTGACAGATTGCAAAGAAGAAGAACTTACACCAGCTCCCAACCGAGTGCAGCAAAGTGTACACTTTTCCACTACACTCGGAAAAAAGAACAGCCACTGGTGACGCTACACCGGCAAAAAGAATGGAAAAAGTGCAAAAGGTGTAAAAGGTGTAGGTAGTGCAGGCAAATAGAACAAACCTAAGGTAAAATTTTACCAACACTTTTTATTCACATTCAAATAAATAAAATTTACATGAATAAATTTTTTTGTCGATTTTAGAATCAAGTCCCGTTCTTCACCCGGTTATAGTTCGCCACCAACCTCGGAGAACTAACACCACAGACAATGTCATTTCCATAAGACTATACCAACAGGCAAAGACATTTTCATAAGATTAATGTTTCGTTAATCCTGATATGGACACTGAATATTCTGTACACTATCTCTATGCTGTACACCAAGTCTGGACTAAAAAAACGATTGTCAATTTCTTCCGTATCCTCATTCTTCACTAGCTGTTTCAAATTCCTTCCCTATATTGCAGTAATTCGATTGATTTTTTAAATCTACTCACAAATTCAAAATCGATTTTCCTCCCTTGGGTTGGACCCGACGGAAAAATTACATAACCAAAGTGCAGCTGTGTTGCGTAGGACAAAAACTTATTCTCGAATTGGTGCCTAGAATTATAGTGCAATAAAGAAAAGAATACCGCCTTCTTTAGTCCGCGCTCTACAAAATCAAACAATCCATCTAATTCCATTAAAATAAACGCCAGGACAATAACGAATTGACAAAAAACAAAGAACATTACAATCCACAAAGCGGAGAAACTGATATTTTCCACTGTAAGAATCAGGCTACGAGCAGTCCGCTTTCATAATTTTATTACAGATTTGAGCTCTAAAAACAGATTATATTACTATTTATTCCCCCAAAGTTTTGAGTATCCTGAGCGGTTGTGCCGAGCCACAAGCAATTGGGAAACAATGCGTTCGTACTAACGCCATTCTTGTCAAGAAGCCATTCAATTAAAATTATAAGACGGTATTAAAAGCAAGAGAATTAATTACCTGACTACAAGTAAAAAATTTAGCAAGAAATGTTCCAAATATACTTACATTTTATTTGTAAACGTTCTTAAACGACTTCCGAATGTATTTTTCATTGAAATCCACGGTCAAAAAAATATTTATGAGACTTTCTCCAACGAAAACACGACAGACAAACTCCGCCAACGATAACTCCAATGTCTAGGAAAAATTGGAGGGGAGATGGTTTAGAATTTAGAGAATCGAAATGAAATGAGAATGGAATGATATGTGTACATGGATGTTTTATTATAACTGGATCGGCTGTATTGCATAAAATTCCTATATGTCGGACGGAACTGTCAAAAAAGAGGGCAGAACTGCAATAATTTTGCATCTTTACAGGTCACATTTTTTTTGAGAAAAGAAATCACCATAATTCATTGCTGACTTCTATTTTTCAAAAAAATTTTGTACGGGTTAATGACATAGATGTATTAGTATAACTGGATCGGCTGTATTGCATAAAATTCATTGCTGACAGTTGTTTCCATCTTTCAAAAAAATGTTGTACGGGTTAATGACAATTATTTCTGACAATTGTTTCCACCACAGCGTCGGACCAAAAAAAATTCCGGGGTACAGTACCAGAACCACCTATGTTATGTATGAAAGCCGTCGCATAAGTGTTGAGCAAGTTTGCGAGGACGGCCTACGTACGACGATGATCTGTGTGTGTTTACTGTGGCCGCCTGTCAGTTTCGTGTTTTTTGCCGGGAATCGAGCGCGTAAAAGTTTCGTGTGAGTTATTTAGCTAAAAATATTGATAATTTGTGTTGTTTTTCTACAAATATTTATATTGTGGACAATCAATATTTGGAATGTTCGCTTTGGCTTAGAACCAAAATATTTACAATTGCGCAAATAATTTGGTGTAAATCAAAGCGGAAAAAATCAAAGCCAAGAAGTTTGGTTATGGATCATTCCGAATATTTATTTTGTGTACAAATATTTTTTCATTATGTATTTTAAAATAGTTTTAGTTGCGAATCTGGATTTTACGAAAAATCTACTCATTTTTGTAGTGAAAAAAAATGCAACGGGAAGGTGTTCGGGTGTGACAAGTTAAAATTAAGTGATTTCTATTTGATCAAAGGACGGAAAATTATGTTCCTAAGCTCAATCCTCGGTTCGGAAAAACAATTTTAAATTGACGCTTAATAAAAAATTTAATTATCCTCCAATTTTTTTAAAAAATCATCTTATCAGTTTATAACAACGGTAGCAGTTTTGTGCAAACTGATTACTTTATTGTAAACCAATAAAGCAGAATATAAGTAAAATTGTTTATAGTTGTTTTATGCTCGTTGCCTTCTCGTTGCCTTTTTTTAAAATCTATTAATTCGATAATTGATTACGGAAATAACAACCATATTAATTGAAAATAATATAAAAATTACGCAAAACGGCGTTGAATTAAATTTATAAAAAAATAATAGTAACTTGTAATAATTTATAGAAAGAAGCGCGGTCTCTGACCTATGTACATCTTCAACGGCAGTCCCGAAATTCCAAACTACGAAAATCTTCAAAGAAGTAAGTAATTTTCTTTATTTTTTAAAATGTGTTTTGATCAAAGAATTAAAACATCGTTTATTTGTTAAGGAAATTAATCATGCCAAGAAAGTGCTGTGTCCTGGGCTGCACGTCCAACTACAGCAACACTTTGGTGGCTGGCGAAAAAATTGTAGTAACATTTTCTTTTCCCAGCAATGGTGCTGGAAAGGTTGCATGGATCAAATCGATACCACGTGAGAATTGGAGTTCGACCAAATTCACGTACGTATGCATTTTGCATTTTGTAGATTCGGATATAATTAAAACGCGTCATATCAACGGTCGAGACCTCGGTCTCCCGTTGAAATTTTTCAGACTGCACGAGGGCGCTGTTCCGAGAATTTTTCCGAATCTGCCATCCTACTTGTCGACGGTGGAAGTGCCCAAATGAAAACCTCCCCAGGAAAGACGTGAGGCCTATTTTGCGAGATTGGAACATCAAAACTCCGAAGCACTTTCATCCGATCGTATTTCAAACTTTGAAGATCTTTTCAGCGGCTTTGATAAAAAATTAATATTGCTAGACTGGAAATTTTTAATACATATTATATAATTTCAAGTAAGATTTTTTTATTTAATATGAAGCAAAACACAAGCAAAATTATTTTTTTAATAAAATGTCGTAATGATTAAAACATATAAAAAATCTATTATTTTTATTAAGAGAACGATTTTATACGCAATGATCTTTAAATTATGAAAAAATTCATGTTCCGAGATTTTAAACATAAAAATCATTTCCTCCGGTTCGTTTTCGACTACCTTAGGCAAAGGAAGATTTATGTTGATTTTCTTTTCAAATTGAATTACCAGAAACTCTAAAAGTTTATAACAAAGTAAGAAATCTCTAGTCTAATAAGTCCTATAAATCTATATTTCAAAATTGTTCCTTGGCCTTAAAAAAACGGAGTGAACCGCTCTAAATTTTCTGCTTATACACTCTACCTCCAATTATTTTACAAAGCTCATTTATTTTCAATCATTAACAGTAATTATAAACAATATTTAATAATACCGGAAATACGATTCAAGACTAAAATTGTATGCTTTTCAGCAAACAGTTAAGGTATTTACTTCTTCGATCGGCATACATGCCATACGATTCTGGGCCGTCTTTGCCACATGCATGTGGTAGTAAATATTTCTATGCGACGGCTTTCTTATATAGGTGGTTCTGACAGTACGTATTTTTTATTTTATTATTTTGTAGCCCCCCTCAATACACTCACGCTAACGCAAATAGACAACACACAACCAGAACCTATTAGGCAAAATTTCCCTTACTGCCGATCCAGTTATACTATTACATCCATGGTTAATGACAATCATTTCTGACAATTGTTTTCACCACAGCGTTGAACCAAAAAAAAATCCGGGGTACAGTACTTATTTTTTATTTTGTAGCCCCCCCCCCCCCAATAAACTTACACTAACGCAAATAGATAACTCACACAACCAAAACCTACTAGGCAAAATTTCGCTTACTGCCAGAGCCTCCTATATATGAAAGCCGTCGGGTAGGTTGTATGATAGTGTGCGTGGGTGACCATTCGATGTTTGACAGTTTCGTTTTTCGTGTGGAAATAAGAAGTGCGCGGTGAAGATCGTGGGTAAGTTTTGTGCAATAATTTTAATTTAGTGATAATTTACAAGTGACAATGGTAGAAAATGTTAACTTTTCAATCCTGTGCTTCATTTTCTCTTTAAATCGTTTGCGAATTTACAATTGATTTAGAGAAAACTGATGAAAAGATTTTGCGGCCAAAAAATGTGGTTAGACTAGAAATGTTAACAATGTTCAGAATTTTGTCTTATTTCTATAATTATTAAGTGAAATAATTCAATTAGATTTTATTTTCAATATTAATTAATATGTTCAAAAGTGCGTGATGTAAAAAATGTGATTGTGGGGATGTCACATTAATATGAAAACTTTTCCGATTCACAGGTACACTAGCCTGCAAGTTGTTAATAAATTTTGCAATTTTTGTTCATAATTTAAATATTCGGATAAAATTTGTACTTTCACTCAACAGGAGTTGTTTTCTTATATAAAAAAAAAGGTTACAGCCATTTCATAATCATAGACCTCTCTATACCATCCGCCTTTAGTATAAGATAGATGTCGGTCTATTTCACGATTACATTAGGAGGCTCTGTTACTGCCCAGCAGACCAATAAAACGGAATGTTCTGACGTCTGCGGAAAGTTCCGAGCTATTTCTGACATATGGCCTAAACAGAACACGGACTTCGACTTTGAAGTCCCTAACTTTTAGAACACACAGGATTATATGGTGATGCCCACAACACCGACTTCGACTTCGAAATCGTGCTACGCTCTAATTCTGGGACTTCGGTTGCTTGCACAGGGCTGCCAATTGCAATGTCGAATTTCAATTATTTCCCAGCTGGAAAAATTGTCTATACTATACGTCGAAACGAAACCGTAAGTAAGTCGCATAAGCCATCATAGTTTTTGATCACGATGTTTCTGTATATATTTATTATTATACAATTTATACGATCTTTATATATGGAATATATACAAGAGCCCTTCAAAATGCATTCAATTCACTCTCACATAATGGCTTGAAGAATTTTAATGACTTCTTGTGGAGTACATTCTGCCTGCTGGGTTTCCATGTCTCTTTCCAGTTTTTTCATGTTGGGAATTATGATTTTGACAGTTGTTTAAAATAGCGTTGAATTTGTTGGGTCGTCGTTGCGAATCTTAAGACTAAAATTCGACTCCCTTACCAATGATACAAACTCCAATTTTGAGTGTTGTTTGGGTGATCGAAGAATGGTTTCATCCCGTGCACGGCTAAATGATGATCGGTGAGATTGTCGGAGAGCACCTGATTTGGAACCGTACGGGTCACGGAAAGCGAAACGTCTGACGCTAGTATTGTCGGCAGGATTTAATCTTTACGTTAATCACATTTAAGTTCACTTCCAACGTGAAACGTAATCGGAATTATTTATAAACAAAAATCCTTCGCTTGACGTTTCAGTCAGGGTTCGAGCAAACAACACACAAATTTTGACAGCAGGGTTGGCATTAAAATTGTCGAACTTCGTTCGGGTGCAGGGATGGGATTTCTTGGTAAATTGGCATAATTTCGTTGAGTTGAGAGTGAAGTTGGTGGTAAATGAACTTTTGAGTGCTGGCTCGACTCCAATTGTTGTATTCGAGAAAAGCTAAGTATTAACAATAATTTTGTGCGGTAATGTCATGTACAATTCCGGAAATTTCGTGGCACAATCGTGACCCAGAGTGGTGTCGCCGCTGTTAAAAAGCTAAAAGGTCTATGTGGAGCTGTTGTGATTGCAGTTCAACCCTGCAATGAATTGTGATCGTGGCAGTTTGACTGCGACCAACTTCACGCGGGAGAGATGGTTTTTCGTTGGTGTGGGTGCGGTTCGGATTTTTGGCGGGAAAAAGCGCGTCGTTCGAGGTTGAGAGAAAGATCGAGGAGGAAGTAATTGGAAGATGGCTGTCAACTGAGTTCGAGTTCTGCATTCTAAAACCTTTCGTGCGTGTTTTATCGGTTGTGATATCGCTCGGGACTGTAAAACGATGATTTTGGGTGTGGCGATAAAGCTAATCGGAAATAATATTGGTTAATGCTGCTCATGTGATTGGTGCGCTTAAAAAAAACTCATAAAACCTGTTTTCCGATTAACTCGGAAGTTTCCTTAACCGCGCCAGATTTTTCGGAAACCGATCGGCTGCGCTGTTTTTTTTAATGAGAGGTTTCTTTGTTGTAACAACTTGTTGAACTTATGCACATATCGGTGGACTTTAACCAAAAATGGATAATTCTTCATGAATCAGCGCGGAATGCCGAGCCTCCAATTATCAAGGCCAATGAGTATTCGGGGGACCGCATCTTGATAAGGGTTGAGCGGTAATTCTTGAAGGTGTGAATACTTCTCGTGTTGTTGGAAGCGTGCTGTAACTGGGTTGCTAAATTAAAAGTTTTCGTGATAATTCCCGAAATAAGTAGTTTGTCCGAAAAAGGAAAATAAAAATTAATAATAAACGAGAAAAAATAGTGAGTTAGAAAGCAAACCTAAATGAATTTTAAAGTAAAAATTTTAATGGAATAGAAAAGGAAAACAAAAATTAATAATAAACGAGGAAAAAATAGAGTGTTAGAAAGCAAAGTACAATTAAATGTTGAAAATATCACGTTCAGTTTAAAATTCATATTTTATTTCAACAACTCCAAATAACTTTTAATGTTTATTCAAAATGTGATGGGCATTAATGTCGGGCAATTAAAAATTAAGAGTGTTGCTTCCGAGCTGAGTGCGGTAATCGCGTCGATGAACAACTGTTCGCGAAACATTTAAGATGATCTTCGTTCTGCCTCATTGTCGTGAAATCGTTTAATCGCCTGGAAATCGAAAAGTTGTCAAAAAAAAAAAAGAGTTACGAATTAAATAAAAATTACGAATTAAATAAAGTTAATTATGAAAACTAATAAGAAAACAAAATGAATTGAGAATTAAAACCATTTTTTTTTTACTAAAATTCTTAAATAATATAAAAAAATAGCAATTACGAATTAATAAAAGACATGACATGACAAGGACGGGACGGAATGTAATTAATTAAAAACAAATACCCCTTAAAAAAAAAAAAAAAAAATATAATTAAAACAATAACAATAAAAAAAAGAAAAAAAGGAAAAATGAACGTGAACTAGAAGTCAAAACCAAAATCAAAGGGGTGAGTTTCTATTATATATGTTTTTTTTGGATTTTCTTGCATGATTTTTTTTGAATTTAGGGTTTATTATGTTTTCTCGTTGTTCGGTTTTTTTTCCTCTTTGATTTGATGATGATAGGCTAAAGGTCAATTTATGAAGATGAACCCGAGCGTTTAGCTCCTTTGCCCCGAACCTCAAAAAGGGGCCACGACGCTAAAATGTTTTGAGGACAGTCGTGGCTGAGGTAGGGTGGGCAGAACAGGGCGCTACTTACACCTAAGCGCCCTGAAAAATCGTGAAGTCGCGCAACTCCACCGCTTCTTGGTATTTCACGACCTATTGGGAAGATATTCCAATTTTAAATACCCTGGAGTAAGCCGACACGAAATTTTTGTTGTCTAGGTCTAGGGTTTATGGTCTGAGGTAGAACAAGAACCACCCCACACTGCCGTAGCTAGTCCCGGCCGCCAGCAAGCGTGTCGCTTCCGTTCTACTTCAGCCACCAGTTCAGACGTAGGAGGAATTGGCCCATTCTGTTCCGAACCTGTACCCATCCTTCGACTATTTTGACTTTCTCAAGTCAAAATAGTTTTTCCAAGGCCTCAAACACAACAAGTGGCGCCCAACGTGGGGCTAGCCTCAGCTACGCTACGTGCACAAAGCGTAGCCTATCAACACGCGCGAGTTCGGAAAAATTCCGTGCAAAAGTTGATGGGCAAAAGGTCTAAAATTTCGTCGTTCTGCGACAGTATTTTCGCCTGAACGGCAACAGACCAAGTGTACAAGCTTTTTCTGATCTATTCCTCAGCAAAACATCGCAGCGGACTTATGTGGAGTCAATGTGAAACTTTCCTATCGACGAACCGTTTTGGCAACCTTTAGGCGCCAATTCGGTTCCATAAGAAGGGGAAGCATTGTCTGCATATGAGACTGATGTGATGTGAGTTGGTCAGCTTTGGTACTTGAATCATTCCACTTCTGTCTTGCAAGTACCCAACTGAGAGCTGGGCATGCCCTGTCTTGGCGGGCGTGTCGTCAGACAGTTGGGAGCAATACTTGTGGGGTATTGGTGAGTTTGTGATAGGAACTATCGCTGAAATTTCGGTAAAGTACCTTATATCCTTATCCTTCCTTTTAGAGTACCTTTTAACGTAGCATAATTTTTTTTGATATAACGTAGATTTTTTTTTGTTGTACTTAAATTTTTTTTTGATAAGTCTTCGGACAAAATTTTTAACTTAGATATTTTTTTTGCTGGTTTTATTTTGATTTCGTTTGTTGGTAAATTTTCCCATTTTTTTTTTTTTTTGCAGTTTTATCGCGTTCCGGATTTTCCCGATGGAGCGAGGAAGATCAAGATCGGCTTCGCGATTTGATCTGCATATGAGGGGAGGGGAAAGGTTGCGACAACGTGAGGGTTCATTTTTTTTCGAAGTTATACAAATATATACATATCTTTCATTTTTTTGATTCGTTGGTGACATTCACACAATAAAGTTGTTCATTCAATCTAAGATTCATTCGTCCATACATTCGAGTATTCACGTCATTACACATTGAATATTCATTTCATCATTCAACAATCATTTTTTTTTTTGCAATCATTCGTATATTCGTATCAAGAGTCAATTGGGTGAATTTAATTTTTTTTTCACACGTAAAATCAGTCGTTCAATATTTTTCTGTTCTCGGTTTTTTTTTAAAATCCAACATACACTGGTTCGTACATTCGCACAATCAATTATATCCATACAATCATCTACTCAGATATACAGTCATACCGTCGTTTCAACGTTCATGCGACAATTCAAAACACAATTGTTCATTCAGTCTATCGTTTTCGTACATACCGTTACTCAGACATAGATTCGATAATAAACACGCATTCGATTTTTTTTTCTCCAGTCAAGATTCATACACTCAAAAAATTCTTTCTATCGTACATTCGAGTATTAGTTCACTCTTACGGTTTTCACTCTTGTCCTGAGAGCAGGCCAAGAGGGAGACATAAGCCGCCATGGTGGAACGCAGAACTCGGGGCTCTTAGGAAGTGCTGCAGGCAATGGTTCAACAAAGCCAAGAGCACCAAAGACGTTTGCGACTGGGACTCCTACAAAGGATCACTTCGCAAATACAAATACGAACTGAGAAAGGCGCAACGTAATTCCTGGAGAGTCTTCTGTAGTGAGATAGAAGGTTCCTCCGAGGCATCGAGGCTCCGTAAAATTCTCTCCAAGAATCCAACCACACCATGCTACCTGAAGAGACCGGACGGATCTTGGACTACCTCAAGCAGGGAAACCACTGATCTTCTCCTAGACACCCACTTCCCTGGTAGCTCGCACGTTGAACCGGAGCGGATAGGCATTACAAGAAACCATGCACCGTTCAACTCGGATGCTCTTATAACAGAGACCAAGCTCCTCTGGGCGATAGAGGGCTTCAAACCATTCAAGTCTGCGGGACCGGATGGAATTATTCCCGCTGAAATACAGCAGACCTCGGATATAATTCTGCCTTGGCTGAAGGTTATACTGAAAGGCTGTCTGGATCTAACCTACATCCCTACAACATGGATGGAAGTTAGGGTGGTTTTCATACCTAAAGCAGGAAAAAGCTCTCATGTATGTCCTAAGGATCTCCGACCTATCAGTCTATCATCCTTTCTTCTGAAAACATTGGAAAGACTAGTGGATGTATACATCCGCGACAATCTGGACAAGCGATTGCTTTCAACATCCCAACACGCGTACTGGAAGGGGAGGTCTGTCGAAACGGCCTTACACTCGCTCGTGCGCTCCATTGAAAAATCTCTTAGCATTAAAGAATATGTTGTGTTTAGGCCTTGGAAGGACTATTTCGACTTGAAAAAGTCAAAATAGTCGAAAGGAAAAGGAAGGTTCGGGACAGAAGGGCCAATTCCACCTAAGTCCGAATTGGTGTCTGAGTTCAGCTGGGGCGACGCTCTTGCTGGCGGCCGGGACTAGCTACGGCAGTGTGGGGGGTACTTGCTAAACTCAGGCCATTAAACCCTTGGCCTGTACAACAAAATTATTATCAGCGCCGACTTATCCAAGGAAATAAAAAAATTGGGATTATTTTCCCAATTGGTCGTGAAAGACCAAGAAGCGGTTGGATGGCGCGGCTCCGCGATTTGTCAGGGCGCTCTGGTGTTAATAGCGCCCTGCTCTGCCCACCCTACCTCAGCCACGACTGTCCTCTAAAACATTTCGCGTCGTGGCCCCTTTTAGAGGTTCGGGGCGAAGGAGCTAGACGCTCGGGTTCATTACAATGGCTCTTCTAGCCTTCTACCATCTTTAGATAGAAAGTATATCAAAATATCAACAGAAATGTCAACGCGAAAAGAAGAAGAAAAAAAAACCTAGATAAAAAAAATATATGAACAAAACCAAAGAAAATTCAAAAATATATGTAGAAGCAATATGTAAATAAACTCACCTCATTTCTTTTCTTTTTCTTCTGGTGTGTTGTTAATTTATTTTATTTTTTTAAAATTTAATTGCAATTATTTTTTTTTTTAATTATTCCGTCCCGTCTTTGTCTACGTCTGTCATTTTAATTAAATTTTTCTTTTCTTTATTCAAACATTACGATATTTCTCTTTTTATTTTTTAATTTTATTTTATTCTGCGTTCATTTGTTTTATTTTTTTTTTTCTTCCGTTAGCCAATTCAGATATTTTTCCAATAGGAAATGGTAGCTACGACGCAGCTTTATTCAGTTCAAAATAGCATTTTAAACACATGTGTCAAAATTATTCGTCGTCGCTCTCCTTAACAGTGCACTAGTGTAGTTGTGTCTTCATGTGTACACATACTCACACGAAAGAAAATTAATTGCTCATCAAGATCGCAACAAGCGAAAGTCGAAAATGATAAAGGAGAAATGACACAATTGGGAACGACGAGCACTGACAGTGTCGAAGATTTAAATTTAATTCGTCGATGACACTCATTCTCTTGCGGAAAACGTAAAAATTAATGATCTTTAAGTGCACCGGATACCGAGCGCTTTACACAAGTTCACTTCCGTCAGAACACAGCACAAAAGTAGCCATCGGCTTGAGCACTCCCTTTGCACGGGGTGAAAAAAGGTACGAAACGTTCGATATTAATTGACTTGAACTACGACGATGTCGACTTTGAATTTACCGCAATTTGGATATTTCGAGAAACTAAAACGGATTCTTTGCGATCGGGAATTGTCCGCATGGGGAAAAAATTCTCGTTTAAATGAATGACGGCACTGAAAATTTCTTAAAGACTGTCAGCCTTTACACTCACTGGCATAGAAGGCGACCGAAACGGTTTTTATACGTTTGCTGGTGTTTATTGATGCGCGATCAACAGAACTGCAATTGATTGGTGCGCGGTCGAACACTTAAATATTCTCAACAATGCGATCGGGAAGTTTATCGCGGGCGAAATTATGGAAAATCTGTGAAAACACACGCCACTGAGTCGAGAATGGCGACGAACTTTTGTACAATCTCTCGAACGTATGCAATAATGCAATCACTCAACCGACTCCTTCCCCAAACTTCACAACTTTTTCCCCCGATTCGAATTCAACACTTTTCTTTTCCTTTACAAATCCTCAATTCCCGCTTACGTGACAAGGTAATTTGATTTTCAGGTTTTCCACCTGCCTGTCGGAAACACTTCTCACTAAACTTCACGTCGCGATTTCCAATTACTGCGTGATGAAAGTCGATCTTGCCCAAGATTTCGCGTTTTCAATTTCCACAAATGTCAGCATTCCGACTTCGTTAATTTTTCTGCAGTCAAAACCACAAAACTTAACCAGAGTGCAAATAAAGTACGTCGTGAATGTCAAACCGAAAACAAAAAAAAATCCTCCACGTAGCTAGGAAGCCATCATCCATCTCTCTCCAACGACGCGCGTTTCCAGCCGGCATCTATCTCCCAGCGGTGCCCTTCCCGTCGAGAAGCCGGTTTCTTTTTGTTCGTTCCAGTGCTTACAAGTGCGTTCGGTACTTTATTAAGTATCGAAAGCACCTGTAAGCACCGGAAAGGAAATTCCGGCGGCACTCAACAAATACACCATGGTTGCCTTTCTTGATATCGAGGGGGCTTTCAACAACGTCAGCCCAGAGGCAATCACTGACGCACTTTCTACCCTGAAAGTGGAGTCCTCGCTTGGCGCGCTGATCAATCTGATGTTAACATCCAGGATTGTGAACACAAAGCTGGGCGAGTCCTCCTCTCGAAGGTTTGTCAGCAGAGGTACACCACAAGGTGGCGTACTCTCCCCTCTTCTGTGGAATTTAGTGGTCAACAAACTACTATTGAGAGTGGAAGGGGCGGGCTGCAAAGTGATTGCTTATGCCGACGACGTTACAATTGTCTCGGGGAAGCACCCAAACACACTGAGTGAGATATTGCAGAATGCTCTCTCTATTCTTTCTAATTGGGCTTCTGTATGCGGACTGGGCGTGAACCCATGCAAAACAGAATTAGTCCTCTTCACCAGGAAATACAAAATTCCTCACGTAGACCCTCCTTCTCTGAATGGTACCAGTCTAGTTTTCACCGATAGTGCAAAATACTTGGGTCTTATTTTGGATAGGAAGCTTCACTGGAAACCTAACATTCAGGAACGAGTAAGGAAAGCAACAGTTGCGCTCTACTCATGCAAAAAGGCCATTGGCAATAAATGGCGTATGCAACCCCGGATAGTTCATTGGCTCTACGTGTCCGTCATCAGACCGATACTCATGTACGGTATTGTTGTCTGGTGGACGGCCTTAGACAAAGCGGCTAACCGCACCACACTGGGAAAGGTACAAACAACAGTATGCATATGCATCAGCGGAGCTCTGAGAACAACTCCCTCTGCAGCACTGGACATGCTGTTCAGTCTGCCACCCTTAGACATCTTTGGCAAGCAAATGCCAGCCAGTGCAGCCATTCGGCTAAAGGCCTCCACACTGTGGACTGACATATGTGCAGGCCACTCAACAATTTTGAGTCACTTCAACATTCCTGAAAACACCGACTACACCCCTCCCAGTTATGACTTCGATAAAAACTTCTCAACAGCCATCCCAACCCGCCTAGAGTGGGAAAGGGACTTGGTACGAACGAAGGAGGAGTCCGCCCACATATATACGGACGGCTCCAAAACTGAAGACGGGGTTGGTGGAGGTGTTTTCTCTGAAATGCTTAATATTAACAGCTCTTTCCGCCTTCCAGACCACTGTAGTGTCTATCAGGCGGAGCTTATGGCGATCAAGGAGGCCCTGTCCTGGCTGAGGTGTAATGTAATATCTACTAGGGATATTAGCATTTTCACAGACAGCCAAGCGGCGATAAAATCCCTGGAATCGACCTCGACAACATCAAAGGTCGCCGTAGAATGTAGATCATCTCTTAAGGAGATGGCCGAACAGTTCAATATTCTTCTGTGCTGGGTGCCAGGACACATGAATATTCCAGGGAACTGTATGGCTGACGAACTCGCTCGGCGCGGCACCACCCTTCATACTTCGCCGGTATATCAGAACCTGGGTGTGCCTCTCTCCACATGTAAACTGCTACTGAGACTGGACTCAATTGAGAAAACCAACTCAAGATGGGCGGAGGGTACAACATGTCACACTGCGAGACAGATCTGGCCAAAGCTGAATCTTAATCGTTCTAAAAGGCTGACTCTGCTCAAAAGGGCGGACATCAGCAAAACAGTCGGTGTCCTAACCGGACACTGTCTTATAGGTCGGCATGCAGAAAGGCTTGGACTTTTCTCAAACGACTTCTGTAGAAGCTGCCAGGACGAGGAGGAGGAGGAGACACTCCTTCACCTTCTCTGTACTTGTCCAGCTCTGTCCGTCAGAAGGAAAGCTCATCTCGGAGCGTACTTCTTCAACTGTCTTGGTGAACTTGCCACAATGGAGGTCGCGAGAATCCAACGCTTTATTATAAGCTCTAAATGGTTCGACGAGTAGGACCGGAGTCGAAGATCCTGTGGTATCACAACGGACCTTTTAGGTCTAAGTGTGTCCGTGTTCTCACGGACAGCCACGTGTACCTACCTACCTACCTACGGTTTTCATTTTACATCATAGTTCACTCATAAATCATTCGTACAAGCATTCATTTTTTTTATTCTAATTCCATTTATATTTAAACATTTACACTCAATGGTCAACAATCACTCGTTGCAAACACTTGTTCATTCGTATCAGCAGTCAATTGTTTGAACTCAGGTTACACCATAAAATCAGTCATTCATTTTTTTTTTGTATATACGACCAATCATACATTCGTTCGAATTTACACGCTGCAATTTTATCATACATTGGTGCATTCACTTTTGCGCAATTATTCGTCACGTGATCATTTAATTTTGCGATCAAAGTTATTCATTCATACTGTCGATCATCCCAGAATTCGTACAATAGCCATCTATTCAGCAATTTGGTAACAATCACACACTCAAATAGGCATTCGTACAAACATTCATTTAATTTTCTATTCTTATACTGCATTCAACTATTCGATTTATTTTTTCCCATCGCTCAACAATCAGTCGTTCTTTATTCGCTCCTTCTTACTGCACGCACGCAGTCATTCAGGTTATCGCTCATTCGCTTGATTACCTTAACGGTATCTTCTCTTTCTCACTCGACCATAAATCATGTCCTTGTTGCACTCGCCGACGGGCGCAAATGGAATTTGCACCACCTGTAGGGAGAGCATAGACCCGGCAAATGAAGTGCGGACTAAATGTGGCCACCAATTTCACAGAGGATGCCTGGAAAGGTGGATCGTGGACAATCATAATTGTCCCAACTGCCGTGAACATCTGGGCTCTCAAGATTATTGGTCTACGCAGGGCGTAGAGGGCGTGTCCGCTCTAGTCGGCGCGGTGACAAGAAGCCAGACGCAACTCAGGGGCCAGAAGTCTCAAAACGAAGTAGTTTCGCCTCCGAGGTTAAATTTGGATCTTACTCTCGAGACAGGGGGCGGACGAGCTCTCTACGCTCCAGATGGTTCAGTCGTACAAGAACGAAGTACGCAGGTACTGACCGCCAAGCCTTCGGATGTGCTGGGAGATAGTAGAGTGAGGTGGGCTGATATTCACGACACGCAGACGCCCACAGACTTGAACGCAATGCCCATGGGGCTTGCAAGCGAGCCAGGAGTGGACCGTTTGATATACCTTATTAGATCGTTGTTGCGAGAGGAATTGGCACAACAACCATCAAGGGTCAACCTCAACACAGGTATTCCACCACCACCTTTATATCAATCCGTTCCACGTGAACAATTACCACCAAGACCTAATGTGGGCACTGATTATAACTTTCCACCACCACCAAACCGTCGCGATGCACTGGACGGGTACATGCGAGTTCGGGGCCGACAGGTCCATGCGACCGCTCAGATGGGCGACCGCAATGGCAACGGCCCAAATTATAGACAACGTAATCATGGCAGCCCAATTCGTCATTGGCGATTGCGGTTTAGCGGAGATAGTTATTCTTTGCGAGCGGAAGAGTTGGTCTTCAGGGCCGAGGCTTTAGCTGGGGGAGATCTGGGCGGTCGCATGGACCTGTTGGCCCAGAATTTCCATCTGTTGTTAAATGGTAAGCCTAACCAGTGGTATTGGCTGTGGAGACGGTCCAATGACGAGTCATCTTGGGAATCACTGAAAGCGACATTTTTGCAAGCTTGGGGAGAGCACAGCTCAGATTGCGAGGTGCGCAAGCAAATGCTTGCAAGGCTTCAATCTCCAAACGAAACTTTCTTGTCATTCGAGCAAGATCTGACTGTCTTGCGTACCCTGCTGCGCACCCATATGCCGGAGCCAGAGCTCGTGGACCTGCTTCGAGGAAATTTGCTGGGTCATACTCAACAACAAATCTGTTACCATGAAACGAGAACCCTGGCCGAGCTTCGTTTCTTAGTGACCCGATTCGAGGAGGTGAGAAGAGCCACCCGCTCAGTGACCTGGCTGCAGTCTCGAATCCACGAGCTGGATCAGCCGTTGGTTGTTGAAGCGGAGGACGAGGTGCATACAGATTTGGCCGCAATTTCAGCTCCTCTTACCTGCTGGAATTGTAGGAATGAAGGACACGGTTACAGGGATTGCGAAGTGATTCCAAGATCTATATTCTGTTACGGGTGCGGGAAGGCCGATATCATCAAGCCGAAATTCACTCGGTGCATGTCATAAAACGGGACGAGGGACGAGGGGTTATCGGGACCACAACGCCCAATAACATCCAACCATCAGGCCCGACCGTAGTAGACGATCCGTGTAGTGAGAGAACCTTTTCCCAATCCCCTTTTGATTTAATTATCCCAAATAAAAAAATTTTATAACATTTTAATACCCCTTTAGAGTCCCCTCCAAATTTCAACTTACCTACCCAAATATTTTCACCCAATTTTGTAGACCCTAGTAGAGTAAAATCACCCCCACCTATTTTTTCAACGAGTTAAAACAACCTACAACGATTCTGCAGAAGGGAACAGACGTGGATAAGGTACCGGATTGTTTACAATAACAATAACAGAACGAAGTGATTCAAGACGAAGTGCTCCCTATCCTCATAAACCGTACCATCAGCGTTTGAAGGAGTATGCGGAGGCGCGAAGACGAATTTTTGACACTGTTTCAAGCGCTCGTGCGAACGAAATATCCGAGTTAGCAAACGAAACAAGTCGCAAAAAATCAGTCTTGCGCATGCGCACATTCTGGAGGATGGTGAGGGCCAAGAAGAAAGCGATAATTTCCACCATTATTACCAATCCGTTGGACATACGTCCGTACGCCGTGGTATCCCAGTACGGAGTGGACGTTGAAGGACTACTCGATAGTGGGGCGAGCATCAGTTGCCTGGGGGCAAACTCCCTACAACGCCTCCAAGATGCACAGGTGAAGTATCGACCGGTCTGTCAAGAGGTGAAGACCGCTGATGGTGCTGCACAGAAGATATTGGGCACGGTAGATACCGATATTACATTTCGCGGTAATACCAAGCCAATTACACTCTACATTGTGCCGAGCCTATCGCAGGAATTGTACCTAGGGGTAGATTTCTGGCGAACCCTCCAGCTAGCTCCCAGCATCATCAGCGCGGTCGATACTCCCGATACTGTATCGCAACTGATAGCTCCGGATGCCCACCATTTAACGCCCACAGATGTAAAGAGGTTGGAAATGGTAAAGTCCAAATTTCCATCATACGAAGTATACGGACTCGGTGTGACCAACGTCGAACAACACAGTATAGACGTTGGTGATGCAAGTCCCATCAAACAGCGACATTATCCTGTGTCTCCTGCGATCCAAAAACTCTTGTATGACGAGATCTATCGCATGAGAGCACTTGGCGTTATAGAGACCAGCCAGAGTGCATGGAGCTCGCCTGTGGTTCTCGTGAGGAAGCCAGGCAAGGTCAGGCTATGTTTGGACTCGCGCAGAGTCAATAGTGTGACGAAGAAGGATGCATATCCATTACCACACATTGATGGTATCTTAAGTCGTTTGCCGCGAGCCAATTTTATTACTAGCCTGGACCTCAAAGACGCCTTTTGGCAGATTCCTCTCGAGAACAAATCCAGGGAGTACACTGCGTTTACCATTCCTGGCCGGCCTCTATATCACTACACACGCATTAGTTTCGGGTTATGCAACGCGCCGCAAAGGATGTGTCGTTTGATGGACAAAGTCATCCTACCCGAGCTGAAGGAGCAGGTATTCGTATATTTGGACGATCTGCTGTTAATTTCTGAAGATTTCGATTCACATCTGGTTTTATTGGCAGAAGTCGCAGAATGTTTGCGAAAGGCTGGCTTGACTATTAACGTCAACAAGAGTAAGTTTTGTCTGAGAGAGGTGAAATATCTCGGATACATTGTCGGAGAAGGAGGCTTGAAAACTGATCCCAACAAAGTATCAGCCATCGTCGATTACCCTTCGCCTAAGTCCGCACGTCAAGTACGACACTTCTTTGGTATGGCAGGCTGGTATCAACGATTCGTTCCCAACTTTGCTGCTACTGTTTCACCAATTTCAGACACTCTAAAGAAGTCCAACCAGTTTGCTTGGACTACAGAGGCACAAACTCCCTTCCTGTTAGTGAAAGACTTGTTGACGAAAGCCCCCTTATTAATCAATCCTGATTTTAAGAGGCCCTTCGTAATTCAATGCGACGCCAGTAAATCAGGGGTGGGTAGCGTTCTCTTCCAAGAAAACGACGACGGATCGGAATCTCCGGTGGCGTATATGTCACAGAAGCTCACTTCCGCTCAACGCAACTACAGCGTAACCGAACTCGAGTGTTATGCAGCTGTGTTGAGCGTGAAAAAATTTCGAGCCTATGTAGAAGGGACTGCGTTCAAAATCATTACGGATCACGCAAGTCTCAAATGGCTCATGTCGCAGAAAGACCTACAAGGACGGTTGGCAAGATGGAGTTTAAAACTCCAAGGTTACGACTTCACAATCGAGCACCGACGAGGGAGCCTGAACGTTGTACCCGACGCTCTCTCTCTCGTGTATACGAAGAGGGATTAAATGCGCTGATCGACGTGGCACCGATGGTGGACATGGATTCTCCAGAATTCTCTGGCAAAGAATATAAAGAGTTAGTGTCCACTGTCGATGCGAACGCCGATCGGCTTCCTGACGTATGCGTGAGGGATGGTTTCGTGTATAAGCGCACAGAGCCTCACAACGGTGACCCGATTGCTGAAGACAGGGCCTGGCAATTATGGATTCCATCGAGTCTTACGTCAGCTGCGATCGCTCAGGCGCACGAGGCAGACACCACGGTCCATGGTGGTTATGCCAAAACGCTAGAGCGAGTCAGGCGATTTTTGTACTGGCCCGGAATGGCTACACAAGTACGCACCTACGTTCTGTCGTGCGACGCTTGTAAAGAAACAAAGTCCCCGAACAGACCTCTACGAGCGCCAATGGGAGAACCGGTCCAGACTGATCAGCCATTCCAACATCTGTACATCGACGTACTTGGACCATATCCGCGTACCAAACGGGGTAAGATCGCAATCTTGATCGTCTTGGATCACTTCACAAAATTTCCCTGTTACATCCTTTGGGGCGGATCACTGCTAAAGAGATCACAAACTACTTGGAGGGGCAGGTCTTCCATACGTTTGGAACACCCGAGACGATCCTCTCCGATAACGGCTCTCAATTTAGGTCGAATGTGTTTAACACCATGCTGAACAAATACGGAGTTAAACACCTGTACACCCCGAGCTACTCACCGCAAGCGAATGCTTCGGAGCGTGTCAATCAGTCCATTGGCTGGAATTTGAGCATTCATCACTGATGACCAAAAACGATGGGATGAGAGTCTAAGCAAAAGTGGATGTGCTCTTCGTAGCTCACTCCACCAAGCCACTGGATTTTCTCCTTATCAGGTTTTGTTTGGGAATCACATGATGTTGCACGGGAAGGACTACGAACTGCTGAAGCATTTGCGAGCGTTGGGAGAGTCCAATGTACAGCTTCGACCTCGCGAGGGAATTCCTATCGTGAGGCAACTGGCGCAGACGAAAATAAGGGTCGCACATGAGGACAGTAGCAGGCGTTATAATCTGCGTGCTGCTAAAACACAATTTTGTGTAGGTCAAGAAGTATTCCGAAGAAATTTTTCCTTGTCCACAGCCGCGCAGAACTATAACGCCAAGCTGGCAAAGAAGTTCCTCAAGTGCAGCATTCGTCGTGTGCTGGGAAACTCACGATATGAATTGGAGGATCTAGGCTGCAAACGTCTGGGAACTTACCACTCCAAGGATCTGCGGCAGTGATTCGAGGGGTCACAACTACTATTGCCCGGCACTCAGTCGTGCGCACGAGACTCTAGATTACGACGACCTTTTTTTAGTCTGTTCGGCGCTGGGAAACCAGCGGCGAACCGACTAATGGTGTTGGGTCGTCGTTGCGAATCTTAAGACTAAAATTCGACTCACTTACCAACGATACAAACTCCAATTTTGAGTGTTGTTTGGGTGATCGAAGAATGGTTTCATCCCGTGCACGGCTAAATGATGATCGGTGAGATTGTCGGAGAGCACCTGATTTGGAACCGTACGGGTCACGGAAAGCGAAACATCTGACTCTAGTATCGTCGGCAGGATTTAATCTTTACGTTAATCACATTTTCACTTCCAACGTGAAACGTAATCGGAATTATTTATAAACAAAAATCCTTCGCTTGACGTTTCAGTCAGGGTTCGAGCAAACAACACACAAATTTTGACAGCAGGGTTGGCATTAAAATTGTCGAACTTCGTTCGGGTGCAGGGATGGGATTTCTTGGTAAATTGGCATAATTTCGTTGAGTTGAGAGTGAAGTTTGTGGTAAATGAACTTTTGAGTGCTCTCTCGACTCCAATTGTTGTATTCGAGAAAAGCTAAGTATTAACAATAATTTTGTGCGGTAATGTCATGTACAATTCCGGAAATTTCGTGGCACAATCGTGACCCAGAGTGGTGTCGCCGCTGTTAAAAAGCTAAAAGGTCTATGTGGAGCTGTTGTGATTGCAGTTCAACCCTGCAATGAATTGTGATCGTGGCAGTTTGACTGCGACCAACTTCACGCGGGAGAGATGGTTTTTCGTTGGTGTGGGTGCGGTTTGGATTTTTGGCGGGAAAAAGCGCGTCGTTCGAGGTTGAGAGAAAGATCGAGGAGGAAGTAATTGGAAGATGGCTGTCAACTGAGTTCGAGTTCTGCATTCTAAAACCTTTCGTGCGTGTTTTATCGGTTGTGATATCGCTCGGGACTGTAAAACGATGATTTTGGATGTGGCGATAAAGCTAATCGGAAATAATATTGGTTAATGCTGCTCATGTGATTGGTGCGCTTAAAAAAAACTCATAAAACCTGTTTTCCGATTAACTCGGAAGTTTCCTTAACCGCGCCAGATTTTTCGGAAACCGATCGGCTGCGCTGTTTTTTTTAATGAGAGGTTTCTTTGTTGTAACAACTTGTTGAACTTATGCACATATCGGTGGACTTTAAATAAAAATGGATGATTCTTCACGAATCAGCGCGGAATGCCGAGCCTCCAATTATCAAGGCCAATGAGTATTCGGGGGACCGCATCTTGATAAGGTTCGAGTGGTAATTCTTGAAGATGTGAATACTTCTCGTGTTGTTGGAAGCGTGCTGTGACTGGGTTGCTAAATTGAAAGTTTTCGTGATAATTCCCGAAATAAGTAGTTTGTCCGAAAAAGGAAAATAAAAATTAATAATAAACGAGAAAAAAATAGTGTGCTAGAAAGCAAACCTAAATGAATTTTAAAGTAAAAATTTTAATGGAATAGAAAAGGAAAACAAAAATTAATAATAAACGAGGAAAAAATAGAGTGTTAGAAAGCAAAGTACAATTAAATGTTGAAAATATCACGTTCAGTTTAAAATTCATATTTTATTTCAACAACTCCAAATAACTTTAAATGTTTATTCAAAATGTGATGGGCATTAATGTCGGGCAATTAAGAATTAAGAGTGTTGCTTCCGAGCTGAGTGCGGTAATCGCGTCGATGAACAACTGTTCGCGAAACATTTAAGATGATCTTCGTTCTGCCTCATTGTCGTGAAATCGTTTAATCGCCTGGAAATCGAAAAGTTGTCAAAAAAAAAAAAAAGAATTACGAATTAAATAAAAATTACGAATTAAATAAAGTTAATTATGAAAACTAATAAGAAAACAAAATGAATTGAGAATTAAAACCATTTTTTTTTTACTAAAATTCTTAAATAATATAATATAATTTAATTACGAATTAAATTAAATTAATAAAAGACATGACATGACAAGGACGGGACGGAATGTAATTAATTAAAAATAAAAATAAATAAAAAAAAGAAAAAAAGGAAAAATGAACGTGAACTTGAAGTCAAAACCAAAATCAAAGGGGTGAGTTTCTATTATATATGTTTTTTTTGGATTTTCTTGCATGATTTTTTTTGAATTTAGGGTTTATTATGTTTTCTCGTTGTTCGGTTTTTTTTTCCTCTTTGATTTGATGATGATAGGCTAAAGGTCAATTTATGAAGATGAACCCGAGCGTTTAGCTCCTTTGCCCCGAACCTCAAAAAGGGGCCACGACGCTAAAATGTTTTGAGGACAGTCGTGGCTGAGGTAGGGTGGGCAGAACAGGGCGCTACTTACACCTAAGCGCCCTGACAAATCGTGAAGTCGCGCAACTCCACCGCTTCTTGGTCTTTCACGACCTATTGGGAAGATATTCCAATTTTAAATACCCTGGAGTAAGCCGACACGAAATTTTTGTTGTCTAGGTCTAGGGTTTATGGTCTGAGGTAGAACAAGAACCACCCCACACTGCCGTAGCTAGTCCCGGCCGCCAGCAAGCGTGTCGCTTCCGTTCTACTTCAGCCACCAGTTCAGACGTAGGAGGAATTGGCCCATTCTGTCCCGAACCTGTACCCATCCTTCAACTATTTTGACTTTCTCAAGTCAAAATAGTTTTTCCAAGGCCTCAAACACAACAAATTTTAATAGCGGCTTCTCTTTGTTTGGTGCGTTTCTTGTTTTTATTTATTAACTAAAAAAACGTCATTAGAAGTGAGATTGATAGAACAAGTGCGCGATAATGAAATCCTATATAACATCAAACACAAAAATTACCGGCGAACGGACATTAAAGATAAAATTTGGAGTAAAATTGCCGAAGAAATGTGTACCACTGGTGAGTTATTGATAGCTACCGTAATGTTTTTAGCATTTATTGAAAAACATATTACAGATAAAACTTGCAAGACACGATGGCGGAGCCTTCGCGACAAGTTCATGGTGTTGAATAGGACTGAAAAGTCGGTCGCGTCTAGAAGTGCACAGGGGAATCCGAAATCAAAATGGAGATATTACGAAATGCTGACATTTTTACTTGATGTTAAAAAGCCAATGAAGTAAAATATATATAATATTATCAATATATGAATACTGATGCTTTTCAATTCCAGTACTGTAGGAAACTTCGAAAACGAAAACGAAACCGAACTGTCTGTGGAAACGGTCGATGATAGTGAAGACGAAATAGGTGCGAACTCCACTTCAAGTAGCGACAACTTTTCGCGCAGCAAGCGGCCTCACCAAACTGAGGCAGAAAAGGGTATATTGGAAGACTTCAATGGGTTCTTGGAGGAGGCCAAAGCAGCTTCGAAACCAGATACACCGACAGAGCAATTGTTGGAAACCACCTATACTCAGTAGGCTTTTTCTACTGCGACCAACCTAAGTTCACATATGCTTGAAATGTCATTTAAATTAATTCTCATTCTGTACGTAACTTCAAAAACCTCTTGCTGTTTTAGTTTTTACAAAATATATTGCATTTGCTATTTAAATCCTTTTGTTTCCTTGATCATCTGCCATTAATTACAACAGGTTATGGGCCCAGAATCATCGGAAGCATAAGATTATTAATAAAATAGTGTTAGTTAAATTCGTTCTTAACGGAAATAGTGCAAATTTATAAAATGTCAAAAATATCGATTTTGTGAAACTACGAGGCCGAGAAAATTACCCGGAATGGCGTCGCTCGATGCTGGCATTCTTGCGTACCAAGAAGTTGGCCCGATGCATCGCGGAAAGCGACACCGAGAAGGACACCGATAAACTCGACGAGGCCATGGGATGGTTATACCTGGCGACCGAGAGTAATGTGGCAAATCATTTTGACGACAAAATGACTCCACTCGAAGTGTGGAAATTGCTACAAAAATCGTTCGCCGAATCGGGAATAGATCGAGAAGTGTCAGCGTTAATGGAACTGACCGGCGTAAAGCTAAGTGATTGTCCATCAATGGACGATTACATCGGCCGCACGCTAGACGCATGGAAGCGTTGTACTAACGCAAAAGTTGAAATCTCGGACCGTGTCGTTGCCTTGATACTGTTAGGTAAACTCGGCCCTGATTATCAACCATTTATCATGGGATTGACGGCCAGCGGGCAAGAAGTGTCAATCGAGACGGTGAAATCGTCGCTGCTAAGCTTAGTGCCGACGATAAACAAACCAACAGAAAAAGCTTTCCTTGGAAGTAAGCCTTCGGTGAACAAAGGACCGAAGAAACAAATCAGGTGTTTCAAATACGATCAGATCGGGCATTACGCAAGACAATGCTCGAGATCGAATAAAGAAGGAGGTGCAGCGAAAGTTGGGGGCAAGGCGAACAAGTCGAATGAAGCCAAGTTCGCGAACGCATTCAGTGCTACGTCAGAACCATCAGCGAGTGGCGTATGGTATATTGACTCCGGTGCTTCCCGACGTCTCACCCCTTACCGTGAAATACTGATGGACTACACTGCGTCGGATGGAACTGAAATTTCAATCGCGAGCAACGAACGTCTGAAAGGAATTGGCAGCGGAACTGCCTACGTTAATATTGATGGTGTAGATATAGTCATACGGAAAGTCTTGCATGTCCCCGGACTCGGCGCAAATTTACTATCAGTCGGAGAAATAATAAAATCCGGTAACAGCATCAAGTTCGGGCCAAATGGTTGTTGCGTGTACAACAAAAACAACAAACTGCTAGTTGAAGCCAGCAAGGAAAATGGCGTCTATAAAATCGAAGCAAAACAGATTCTATGCATGCTGGCAAAGGAAAACAACGGCATCGTTGATTGGCACCGTCGTTTGAGCCATCTAAGCTACAACGGAATGTGCAGACTGAAGGCGGTAGATAACGAGATTTCCTTCAATGAATCGAAAGAAATGCTGAATGGCTGTTTACCTTGTGCGAAGGGTAAACAATCGCGGAATGCGTTGCCAAAGTAGATGCTGTCATCGATACAAACGGTGTTCTGGACCTGATGCACATGGACGTGTGCGGACCGATGTCGAAATCGCTCGGTGGAGCGCGATATTTCGTGAGCATCATCGATGATTATTCGAGAAAAGTTTTTATCTCTTTCTTAACGGAGAAGTCGGCCGTTCCCGAAGTTTTCCGGGCATTTAAGCAGATGGCAGAAACACAGACTGGCCGCAAAATTAAACGTACTCGTTCCGACAATGGAACTGAGTTTGTGAACAATACGATGCTCAAAATTTGCTCAGACGCTGGGATCGTGCATGAAAAAACACCGCCGTACACACCGCAGCTCAACGGAGTGGCCGAACGTATGAATCGGACTCTGGTCGAACGGGCCCGCTGCTTGTTGGCTGATGCGGGGCTCGGAAATGAGTTTTGGGCAGAAGCAATTCACCACGCGAGTTACTTGGTAAATCGGTCAGTGAATCGGACGGTAGGCACGACAACCCCCGAAGAACTTTGGTCTGGAAAGCGACCAAATCTGTCAAACTTGAAAATTTTTGGAAATGTAGTTACAGTTCACGTCCCAAAAGAAAAACGGACTAAATGGGATAAGAAGGCCGCGGAAATGATTTTTGTCGGATACGCAGATCCTGAACTGGGTTTTCGGTGCTTTGACTCAAGCACTGGAAAAATAGTGATAAGCAGAGATTCTTACCATCTAAGGCGGCACAAATCGACTCTCGTATCACAGTCGATCTGCACGAAGACGGAAGCGGTGGTCAGGACTCAGTTGGGGCTAAGCCTGAAGAAGTCTCGACTATAGAAGAAGGGGTGGAACGTATCCACCCGCCGGAACGAGACGTAAGCACCTTAAATCGTTCGTTCGACGATTTTGAAGATGCAACTTCCGACCCGGATTACGAGCCACCAACATCTTCGCAGGTGGATCCGGAAGTCGAAATCAGAAGGTCGAAACGACTGAAGAAGTCGGTGGAACGGCCTGATTTTGTATCATACTTGGCGTGCGATCGTGAACCAAATGATCCGACCACTATAATTGAGGCGATGGGCTGTCACAATTCGGAACAGTGGAAACACGCAATGTTAGAGGAGCTGTCATCGCTCAAAGAGAACGGAACGTGGGATCTGACGGAACTACCTGCTGACAGGAAGGCGATTCACACCAAATGGATTTATAAAACGAAGCGAGCCGATGATGGTTCAATCATACGGCACAAGGCCCGGTTGGTCGCAAAAGGTTGCGCCCAGAAATACGGTTTTGACTACACGGAGACCTTCTCACCGGTCGTCCGCTACACGTCAATACGTCTATTAATTGCGCTGGCGGCGCAGAGAAAACTCAACATAGACCAGATGGATGCGGTCACTGCATATCTTCAGGGAGATATTGAGGAGGACATTTACATCCGACAGCCTGCTGGGTATGACGACGGTAGTGGCCGAGTCTGCAATCTGAACAAAGCTCTATACGGTCTTAAGCAGAGTGGAAGACAGTGGAATAAGTGTCTCGACGCGGCACTGAAGTCTTTTGAGCTGATCAAATCGCAGCTGGATCCGTGTGTATACTACACAAGGAACTTGTCGCTAATCGTTGCCATCTATGTGGACGATTTTTTAATTTTGTGGGAAAATGCTGCAGAGCGCGACAAATTAAAAACTAAACTCATGAATCGTTTTCACATGAAAGACATGGGCCGAGCCACGAAAGTTGTGGGCCTCACAATTTGCTACGACGAAGACGGAATTTCAATCGGCCAAGAGATGTACGCCAAAGAAGTGCTGGCGCGCTTTGGGATGGCCGAGTGTAAGCCAGCTGTCATCCCAACGGACTTGTCGCTGAAATCTTTGGCATTGTTGTCAGATGCGGATTTGATAACAGACGTGCCGTATCAGGAGGCGGTTGGAAGCCTGCTGTTCCTAGTCCAAGGAAGTCGGCCGGATTTAGCCTTCGCAGTCAGCGAAGTCAGTCGCTACAATTCTCGCCATGGAGCGGTACATTGGACGATGGTGAAACGAATCCTCCGGTATTTGGCCGGCACAACGAAGTACAGCATTAAATATCTAGCCAACGGTGGATCGCTGGAAGGTTTTGTGGATTCCGACTGGGCAACGAACATTGACGACAGACGTTCGCGCACGGGATGGATTTTCCGTCTAGGTATGGGTGCGATTTCGTGGCTGTCAAAACGTCAGACGACAGTGGCCCTTTCGTCCACGGAGGCTGAATACATGGCGATGTGTTCAGCCGCACGAGAGGTAGACTGGCTGATCCAATTTATGGACCAGTTTGGAATCAGCGGAGGCGTGCCACTCCACGGAGACAACCAAGGTGCTCTGGAGATCGCGCGCGAGGATGCATTCCGACAGGGTACGAAGCACATCGGAATCCAGTACCACTTCGTTCGAGAACGAGTCCAGATCGGTGCCATAAAGTTGGTCTACGTCCCCACGGAGGAGAACGTGGCGGATGCTTTGACCAAAGGAGTACCATCAGCAAAGTTGCGGTTCTGCGCCGGTGGTATGGGGATATGTGCTCCACCATAATAGTTATCGGTGGATCAAGTTGGGGTGTTGGAAACCACCTATACTCAGTAGGCTTTTTCTACTGCGACCAACCTAAGTTCACATATGCTTGAAATGTCATTTAAATTAATTCTCATTCTGTACGTAACTTCAAAAACCTCTTGCTGTTTTAGTTTTTACAAAATATATTGCATTTCCTATTTAAATCCTTTTGTTTCCTTGATCATCTGTCATTAATCACAACAGCTATCCACAACGAAGAAGTTGTTTAGCGTCCTGGCGGACGCGGATGCCGCTAATTTAGACGCAAAAATGTTGAACAACGTCCAATCAGCTGTGACGAGTCTGGTGTATCAACTCTTGGTAACTTTTATTATATTTTTTTTTATTTATTTTTTGTTATTTGTTAACATAGTTCCATTTGCACTGAATTATCTGAATTATTTTTACTGTTTTTTTTTTATTTCATTTGATGTTATGTTATTTTGAGAAAATATATTATGAATTTTGAACGTGTTTCTAGTTTTTTGTTATGGTGATAAAGAAATGTACAGGAAGCTATTTACATAGATCTTTTAGGTGAAGATAACACATAGAATGGAATGTATTGCCGGTACACTCATAATGTTTCTCAGTGTAGCAATGACCTAAATAACAGAATGCTCACATTGATATGAAATAAATCACAAGTTCAATTTGAAATACATTTTTATTATTATACATTGGTAATCCATAAATTTCTTTTATACCTCGTTCACGTGGTAGCGTAGTGTGGTGTAGCGTATTATGAAATCCGGTTGATATATGAGTGTTCACGTGAAGTGAATTGACGTTTCGCACTCTTGGTTTTTGTTGACAACTGTCACAAGAGGTATTTATTTTATTATAAGAAACTGTTATATTCACCGTTTTATGTCTTAAATATATTTTTTTCTTTTATTATTCACCGAAATGGAATCATTAAAGGGACTACAACTAAGATCGTAGACAAAATCCAATCTAGTTTTTTGACATTTGACGTGAAAACTGCTACGCAACGCAACGACAAGTGTTCTCGTGGGAGGATTAGCTAATCCACTACACTACACTACGCGGTTTTGCTACGTTGTAGAAAAACCACTCCGTGGCAAAATTTCGTGTGTTCACCTGGTACATCGAAGTGCTCCGTAGCGATACGTCGTTGACCAGGTGATCGAGGTATTATATTACTTCCAATTTGTGTTGGTTATAAATGATAAGGTAAGAATGTCGGGCACCACTAAAATCGAAAATTAAAATTTTTATTTTTCTTTAAATTTAGGGCAAATTTGAAGGCATTTCCATTTGTTTCCAGTCCCCGATCTACCCAAAATAAATATATGTGGCATTTTAAAAATTTCCAATTTACTCACCATTTTCTGTCACTTTTACTTCAAAATGACAATGTGAAGGACACCAGCACTGTCAGATTCAAATTTTTGTGGTATTTAATGACTTTTCGGATTCCAATAGCACTGCCATGTTCAAACTTTGGTGCTTTTTGTTCCACATCAGAATTCCATCAGGCAAAACATGAAATGGCGCGAAAAGTTTGAAAACATTTACAGAAATTATTGCTTTTGGGTGGCAAAAATGAAAATTACTTTATTTGTAGGTCAAAGAAATGTCACCCGTTCCAACCTGAAGATGGAGTAATACAGTATTTTAAAGTTGTAGCTACATAATGAAACCACTTCGGCAGTACCCACTGGGTGCATCATTTTCCGATGTACATTTGTTGTTAAAGTAAAACTTGACGATGTTAAAATATATATATTGTTAAAAAAAAACTTATCTTCTAAAAAATTTCTTTCCTTTGAGTGTTATGAGACTTATGATGTTAATGTGTGATGACCAGCTTAATTTGTCATCGATAGTTAATCCTAAGTACTTTGTGAAATGGACTCGTATAGAGGAATTCAATCGATATGCGGTTTGAGGTAAATAGGTTTGTTCTATTTGCCTGCACTATCTACACCTTTTCCGTTCTTTTTGCCAGTGTAACGTCACACGTGGCTGTTCTCTGTTTGGAGAGGAGATGAGATGCACGGGATTCAAGTGTCAAACGAAAGAGACTGAAGAATGACAGTTTGTAGAGGAAGTGAGATGCAAGGGATTTTAGTGTCAAGTTTCATGTTGCAGATTGGTTATAGGCTACTACCATTTAAGCTTCCATCGCCTAACACAATCATTACGAAATATCTTGTTATCAGCCATTCCATATACTTCCATGATTTGTTATCCCTTCAATCCTGAATGGCTAATGGGGAGAGATCGCACTAGGTCTGTTCTTTTACATGCACTTTTTACATTTTTTTGCACTAGCTCTCGAGAAGCGAGTGCAGAAAAGTTGATAACAGTTGAGGGCGGGAGGGGGGGTGCCGCCCCAATTTTTTGCCATTGCTGTCACGTCAAATGTTGTTAAGAATTGCAGGCAAGAAGAACGGACCTATTGTTGTGCAACACGGAAAAAATTTGATGACCCTATTTCCAATGTGAGGAAATATGAATTTTTCGATGGTTGATTTGGTTTCAGTGTGAACTGCGAAATCATGTATTTTCTTGGAAAAATGGAAACTTTACTTTACAACCGCAACAAAAAAGGTAAACAAAATAGATTATAATCTTGCTCGGTTGTTTTATAATTGCAGGGAAAATATGGAACAATAACACACGGATCTCGTTAAGGAACCAGCATTAACCAATCGAGAAGCTGAAAGGGTTGTGCAAAAAGTGTGAAAAGTGCAGACAAAAAGTACAGACCTATTAATAGTTTCACCTGCGACTGTTATAAAATCAACGTATACAAAATTTCAAGCGTTCTGAAGTTATCGTTCAATAGGTCTGTTTTTTTTTTGTCGGATTTAGTGTAGTGTAGTTTGCACTAACTTTTCTAAACAACATTTGACGTCAAATGAATGACACAAACTCAAACTCAAACAATAAGCTTGTCCCCTCCCCGCCACTCTCTTTCACACTTTTCTGCACTAAACCTGCAAAAAGAACAGGCCAAATATTGGTGAACACATGTTTTAAGAACTTTTGTATGACAGCTACCCGAAGGAGCTGACGGATGGCACCAATTAATGAACTCATCCTTGGTTTTGATATAAAACTAATTCCTGTAAAATTTCGAATCCTTGCTTTCACTCGAAACTTATACATAATACTCTACATCTACAGTATAAAAACTAACAAAAACCTGAACACTTTCAACACTTCATACCTGACAATACGTTTGTTCTTTTTGCCAGGAGGGAGTTCACATTTTAGTGTAACTTACACCTTCACTTTACACTGAAAGTGTAGGGTGTAGATGGCGCACGCAAGAAGAACGGGTTAGGCCCGGTATTTCAGTTTAGAGTTAACTTGTGAGTTGTCAGTTAACCAAAACCTCTCGAGTAAACTTTATGTGGAAATTCCAGACCTACAAGATAACTCTATGTTGAAATACCGAGCCTCAGTGTAAGAAAGTGAAAGTGAAAGCTAAAACCCGAAAATTTTTGAATTGCTTTATTCCTTCACTTCTATCAATGCAAATTTATTGCCATTAAATATTCTGGCATGTGTTCATTCCAAACTTTATTTTCTTTAATTTAAAAAGTAAATTAAGCTGTAGTGTACTCTCGCCACAACAAATTTTATTGTGTCATGACGCGTACTGATTTATATGAAAAATATCGGTCATATTCATTGACCGTATGCATACCTTTTTTAGGCATACGTTAGATTGAAATATTTTTGATAAGCAAAGTTAGAATAGATACATTTTTTATACATGAGTTAGAAAAGGAATTTACCCATTTAGTAGATTTTATATATTAATTTTCTTTATATTGAGTTTAGGTTATGAATTGTATAAAAGAAAAGTGTTGGCCCATACTCGGGGCCATTTGTTCAATAAAGTTACGCTAGGCTACATGCCGCTACAAAACTTTAATTTATTCATTTTGGTTTTTCTAATCGGACATCGTGCCTCGGCTATACGCGGTACCAGCCGCTTAAAATCTGGTAAGTCACTTTCTTCGTCACTTCCCTCTGGTATGGTCCCGGAACACAATACAGCCATCAATTTTGACAGATGGTAAAGAAGAATTTACACCTGCTCCCGACCCACAAAAGTGTACAATGATTACACTACACTCAACAAAAAGAACAGACACACCGTATTTCTGTCGTTTCGCACATTTTCTAACGCTCTCTACTTTATTTCTCTTAGGGCTGGTTTCACAGTACTAACTTAAGCCTTGGCTCAGTTGAACCTGAGCCAGTAACTTAAGCTTTAGCTCAAGACAATACTGTTTCACACTGCTTAATGAATTGTGTAGGCCACTGCTTTGAAAAGTTATGTCAAAATGCTATTAAAATTTTTAAAAATACAGTTAAAAACTAGAAAGCGATTATAATTAAAAAGGAGTCACAATTTTATGGCTTTTGAGGTGAACATTCTCGTCAGTCATGTATTGAAATATAAATTTAAAATTGAATAAAAATTCCAACAGGAAAATTACACTTGCTTTTTGACACTTCGCCTGCTTAAAATTCGAACTCAAACTTAAGCTCCCATATCCACTGGCTTAAGTTGTGTTTCGAACTCTACTCAAGCCTTAAAACATTACTGTGAAACAGTGATTCCATTTGAGCAAAGGCTTAAGTTGAAATTGAAACTTAAGCTCGCACTGTGAAACCGGCCCTTATGCAATGTACAGACTACGAGATTGACGCGTTTCAATCGAGTTAAATGCGCTGAAATCACTTCCCGAAGGCGTTTACGAAAACACGTAGCTACGACGTGTTTAACCGAAAATATGCACTGCGACTCTCGCGGAAATCGAAGTAAACTTTGGAAGAAACTTTGTAATGCGATAGAAATTCAATTTTGAGCTTGTGCAACGACTGCATTAGCTAATAAATTCTCTTTTTATTACTGCTATTCAAACACATTTGTTTTAAACAATTTACACACCATAAATTTGGTAATGAAACACAGCTGAATATCTACTTGTCAGAAAAACTTACGTCAAGCTGTCAGGTATCAAAATAAAACCAGTTACCTAGTGTGAACACTACTTTTTTGAGACGTTAATTTTGCCTACTTAAATGTGTTTAAACCGCATAGTCTGAACATAGCATTAGCGAATTATTTAGAAGCTCGCAAAAAAGAAGAACTGTATAGTAAATACCCGAATACCGACAGTGAAATTGAAACCCATCGAATCAAAAATAAACAAATTGATTTAGTGAATTGTGAGCAAAAAATGTTATAAAAATATAAAATTAACTTTCAAATACTTTTCATTTCTCTTATTTTTTGAAAAATTTTGTTTTGTTTCTTGTTTTTTAATAATTTAGTGCTTTACTGTATTATACTTTTGTCATTTTGAATTACAATTAAATCGTTACATAGAAAAAATAAATTTAAATACAATTTCAATTTTCTGTTTTCGTTTCGTGTTTATTTTTTCTTTCTTTTAGAGATCACAGTTTCTCGGAGAGTGACAGCAGCAACGAAAATTCGGAAAACAAAACAAAACATGTTTTCCTTAATAAATTTTTTTTTTTTTTCATTTTGATTGTAAAAACACAATTAATTATTGTACAGATGTCTTTTTGTTTTTCTACACCAAAGAAAACTATTAAATAAAAACTTACATTATTTCATGTTACATGAATATCATTCGAAACGAAATCCGTTCATTATGTGCTCTTAAAATCTATCTAAATAAAAATTCATAGAACAGAAACTAATTGAAGAAGATCGGAGAATCTTCTCATCCAAATTTTGTCTTATAGAATTATTTACGTCGTGTTTGATTGACATTGCCTGCATAGGCGCGCCGTGGCCTAAAATCTGGCAGGGGCCAGGGGCCGGCTCAGAACATATGAATTTTTCCGAAAGGCACACAAGCTTTTCATACAAGTTCGTTTTTATTGTGTTTACAGATTGGGTAATCGTCGAAACATCAACGAATGATTAGTCTTAGGCTATGTAAAACCTATGTAAAACCACATGTAAAACCTATTTTTACTTTTTTTTTAGCGAGCATAATTCGACCCAATTGTCATTTCAGTGAAGAGGGATTCCCCGAAAATCAGAAGTTTTAGACGTTGGTCGTCATGTTTGAATCGAATCACTCGTTGTCATTTCTAACATATGAGCCGTTTTTTTGAAAGTGGAATAAGTCCACCGGACAAAAAAAGTTATATATTTAATTATTGTTTTTTACATTAAATAGTCAATTTTAATAAAGTCAATATCAATAAAAATATTTACTTATGTTCACTTTTGCTCTTATTTCTTATAAATTGTTATTTTTGAAAGTGGTAAAAATCCATTTGGAGCTAAGAAAAATCGTTTGTTTTCTTTAACAATTTTAATAATTATTATTGCATAATAAAATTTAACAGGTTTATAGTGTTAATACATTACTCGAATAAATTATTTCGAACGTAAAACCTTGATTATTCCAATGTATGAAAAAATTGACTTATTCCGCTTTCAAATAAAACGGCTCATATGTATATGAGTTTTAAGTCCGTTTGCGAAATGTGAAAATTGTATTTTTTCCGACTAATACGACAGCCTTCATTCAACCGTTGGACGATGGTATTATTTGCACTTTTAATGTATATTAACGACAACAAATTTCAGAAAATTCTGGAACAAGGATCTCTCCAATGCCTTGGAAAATCTTTAGACGTCTAAGGCCCGTTCCTACGATCGTGAGTCGCGTTCTAAAGCCTAGTACTGTGTTCCGTGCGAAACGAAATGAACTGTCAAAGTCAATAAAAAAAAGACAATTTCGTTCATTTTTAATGCATTTTAAAGGTGCGAAACCATGGAGCCCTAGCTCACATAGGGCACATTTACAAAACACTTGAATTAATACACTGAGAGTTGTAAGTACTTTGTACTTAGCACTTTGTCTCAAGAATGAAAAATCAAAAATGATCGTTCTTCTTTCGTTTCTGCTGGACTTTAGACGCTCACCGGGACATGCACGACAAAAATCTGCACCTGCACATAAATTGACCTTGACGATTTTGCCTTGACTTTACTTTTCAACAATGAGGAAAGAGGAAATGCGAAACTGTCACGCACGCACACAATAGATAATCTTATGGATTTTTTGCCTTTTGATTTCTGTTGTTGGCAAATGAAATGAAGAGATCACCAAGCTTTCCATGGTTTTCGCTCATAATTGTTTCGATTCAATAACTAGCTTCATTTTCGATATCAAGTATTTACAGTGGCTCACAGCTTATTTCAACCAGCACGTAAAAAAAACTTTAACTGCCTATAAAAGCTAAACTAAAGAAATATTATCTCAATATTATTTAAACGCAGGTTATTAGTCTAATGTTTAAACTAATCAAATATGACTTCATTTATTTTTTTTATATTTTTTCAATATTCTAAAACAATTAAAAACGAAAAATGCATCAAAAAATAATGCCACAGCTTATTTCAACCAAACACTTTGCAAGTATGCAATGATCCTTTATTTTGCAATGTAGCGGTTATTTTTTTTCTGTGATTTAGTTATGATATTCGTACTGTATTCAAGTTCATTCTTCCTGAATTCTTTGAGAGGATCGTGCAGAAAAATTAGTTTTGCGAAATGGGACCACGTACAACAATTGATCAGCGAGAACTTGTTCTCAGTAATTTTAAAAAAGGTCATTGGCGCAGGAAAATTGGTGAGATGGTTGGACTAAGTGATTCTACTGTGCAGAACATCATATACCGATTTATCCGCGAAAATAGAACGCACGATAAAGGGAGAAATGCCCCCAACAAAATTTTCAATCCAGCGGAAGATCGTTGTATTGTCCGGAAAATCCGGGAAACGCCAAGACTTTTGGCTCCCAAAATTGCCAGTAGAGTGGAAGCTGAGTTGGGCAAGTCATGCCACCCGTCAAACTATTCGTTGTGTGCATAGAGAGCATAAGACCAATGGTATAATAGCGCGCAAGAAGCCATTTATAAGCGCCAAAAATCATTCGTGATGTTTAAAATTGGCCAAGGAACATTTATATAAGGATTCTAAATTTTGGAATACCGGTATATTCGCTGATGAGTCGAAGTTTAATATTTTTGGCTCTAATGGAGCCTCATATGTTTGGCGTAAGCCAAATACAGAATTGCAAAACAAAAATTTGAAAGCTACAATCAAATACGGAGGTGGTAACGTTATGTTTTGGGCCTGTATGTTCGCCGCGGGAGTTAGAAATTTGCAATTTATTGAGACTACAATGGATAGGTTTAATTATCTCGAAATTTTAATGTCCAATTTGCTTGATAGTCGGGAAAAAACTGGGCCTTCGCGATGAATTCAGATTTTATCAAGAAAATGACCAGAAGCATAAGTCGGTATTGTACAGACATGGCTGGTTTGGAACTGTCCGCATGTTATCAAACTACCGGCAATACATTAACGTCATCGAAAATTTGTGTGCTATTTTGGATAGAAACATCTGAAAACAGAAAATATCCAACAAAAGCGATCTGCAAAATGCATTCAATGAAGAATGGGTCAAACTTACCCCAGAAGTGACACAAAAACTGGTCGGTTCAATGCTTAAGTGGCTTAAAATGGTGGTTGACCAAAAGGGTGGTCATACCAAAAATTGAAATTTTTTGTTGTGCCTTTTAACTTAACTTAAACATTGAATCTGTTACTTGGTTGAAATAAGCTGTGGCATTATTTTTTGTTGCGTTTTTCGTTTTTAAATGTTTTAGCATAGTAAAAAAATATAAAAAAAATAAATGAAGTCATATTTGATTAGTTTAAACATTAGACTAACAACCTGCCTTTAAATAATGTTGATATCTTCTTTAGTTTAGTTTTTATAGGCAGTTAAAGTTTTTCTTACGTGCTGGTTGAAATAAGCTGTGAGCCACTGTATATATTTGAATGAAAGTATCGAACGAAAACCAAATCGATCTCTGTAAAAATTTGCAAGTAAAGTGCTTGCAGTAGGATAGGAAATAATTATTTTTCTGGAAGGGGCCAGAATTATTTTTCTGGGAGGGTCCAAGCTGGGGTCTGGGGGGGTCCCGGCCCCTTCTGGCCCCCCCTACGGCGCGCCTATGATTGCCTGTTACGATTTGTTTTCGGCACCAAAGGCGCCTCCAATCCGCATCCAGATTTGATGGGCCCCCTTGAACCCAGACAGCATTATCTGCTGACTGCTCAGGAGCCGGATGAGAGGGTTCGAAGAAAAATGTCCAAGAGGGCACCATCCTTGTTGATACTTTCAATAAGGAGAAAAATTGAGGACGAAATTCAGGGGAGAAGAAGGCCATAACCGCACCACTACCGTCTCGACTCAAAGCTACCTTCGGAACCGCGCCACGCGAAAGAGAAAGAGAGAAGAGTTCTGAAAACTCAAGGCCATCCTGATCCGACGGAGCCCCAAGGCCCCTTTAGGTGGAGATCTACTCCATTATACAACAAAAAAAGTATATACGACAGAACGAGAATTCGAAAAGAGGATGCAACACGTCGTCAGCTTCGCTTCTCCACTCGATAAGGACCTGTACAAAAACACTATACTTGGAATAAAAATTATCAATTCACATGCAAAAAGAAAGAAATCATATATATAAACAGTTCATCAAGTAATATTTAATTTAGTAATTCAGAAAAAAAATTGTGATCTAGTATGAAAAAAACAAATTCGTTTATAGTTATTGATTTATGTAATAATGTTCGTCGATCGGCGAGTGCTGCTGTCGTTGGGCCCTTTTTCATCCTTCTTAGACGATTGCTTGTATGGTTTGAATAAAAACAAATTACCTGCAGGTTTTCCTTTCCTCTCCAAAGAAATTGTCTTTTAGAGGTTTCGATTTGGAAGAAGAAATACACTGGGTACAACCAAGAGTCCGATATTAGGTGGCAACAAAAAAAATAAGTTTTATAGGGGTTTTTTTTTCACTCCAGTCACTTTGGGGATTGTAGCTCGAAATTTGGCTAGCACTTAAACTTAGTTTTAAAGAACTTCACTTTTTTTCTTTTTGCTTTCTTTCTTTTTCAAAGAAAAGAGTTACTTCGAAGTGCACTTCACTTTTTCTGTCCTTAGTTTTTTTCCTTGTCCATCCACTTCAGTCGTCACCCCCCGAATACCGAAAAAATTTCTCTCTCCTGATCGCCGTGAAAAAAACGGTCTGTATGACGAATTTTATTTTCAATTTACGCGGGAAGTGATGTTCACTTGGGTTTTTACCTCGTGCACCCAGATGCCGCCAGTGAGGTAGCCCAGATCCAAATCCAATTTCGGCCGAATTTTATTTTTAAAGCATGACGGCTTTCATTATTATTATCGTTATGGTTATAGTATATTTATATTTATAATTATTACTATTGGTACATGTGTAATGAAATAGAAAAAGTAACATACCTTGTGGAGCGGACACTTCAAGACGGTTGAGGGAGATGAAATAAGAAAAATACAAATGGTCTCTGTGCGAACACACCACACACTTTTGTGGATTTGAGACCATTCGCATGCCAATGACAAAATAAAGAGGTCTAATCCAAAAAAACAATTAATCAAGGCTGCATTCGTAACAATCGTGGGGACGACCCAGACCCAGGAGAACCGTCTCATAAATTAGCCGGGCTTCGTGCATAAAACCAACTCAAAAGAATAACTATTTCATTATTAGGACTTAATATCCTTACTGTGGTATATGCCAATGATGTTCCCGGCTTTATCCTCAAGTTGATAGGAGACGTTTCCTATCTTTTCTCTTACCTTGGCCTCGATAAATTTCGGAGCAAACTTGGCATCAAAACGGTTGACGGCACTGCTTTGTACATAGTTTCGCACATATACGGTTTGCCATGGCACAAAGGATTTGGATGTGCTACGCGAGTTGTATGTGTGCGCACTCTTTTTGGAAGCTAATTCCAGGTTTTGACATATTTTATCCTGTAACATTCGGATACGTTCGATATGGGGCGTTATAGATATATCTCCTTCTCCTAGTGAGTTTAAGGCCTGGAGAAGCTCATAATCTGATCCATGACGTATTGCATGGTAGCCAAACATCAGGAAGTGCGGTGAATAGCCAGTCGAAGCGTGTACCACATTTCGAAGTGCTGAGGATGTCTCGCTGAGATGATCGTCCCAATTCCGGTGATCAGTACCAACATATGAGCGTATAGCCGCTATAAATCGGTTGACTCTTTCAGAAGCATTAGCCTGTGGTGCGTAGAAAGGGGAAAGGATGTGCTTTACACCAAAGTTCTCCAAGAATATTTGAAATGCCCTAGCAGTGAACTGTCCGCCATTATCTGAGTGGATGCATTCAGGAACACCGTAAGTTAGGAAGACTTCATTTCCCAAAAATTTTATGATACGTTCTGACGTGGCACTTGGCATTGGTATTAACCACACGGATTTCGTGAGCTTATCCAGAACAACAAAAATGTATTTATTTCCGGCGATTGACCGAGGGTAAGGACCTAAAAAGTCAATGTATAAGCGTTGCATGGGACGAAAGACTTCAACTCTTTCGCCCATTGGGGGACGCATGGTATGATTAGCGGGCTTGCTCTGTTTACAAACTACACAGGATGCAACATAGTCAGCAACGTCCTTTCGAAGCTTCGGCCAATAACAGTACCTCTGTAAGAGTTCTACCGTTTTGTGTACCCCACAGTGAGATGAGATTGGGTCATCATGCGCCTTTGCAATAAGATCCTCAGTCGCTGGATACGGGACCCACAGTTAATGCTTTGGGATGTCAGTGTTTGCCTCAATTTTGGTATTGGTGCAGATATAAATTTTATCCTCCAGAACGCTAAGATACGAGTATCGGTCCAGAAATTCTAATACCTGAGAGATCAATTCCTTGTACGACGCGTCAACAAAAGCTGTCGTTGGTATGAATTCGTCGACATAAAGCGGAAAATCTTCGCCCAACTCTAATTCGCTACAAAACACTCGCGATAGTGCATCAGGGACAACATTCAGCGTTCCTTTCCTATGCTCAATTTGAAACTTGAACCCCTGCAGTTTCAGACTCCATCGAGCTAAACGCCCAGACAGGTCCTGTTGCTGCATGAGCCACTTAAACTTGCATGATCCGTAATTATTGTGAACTCAAGTCCTTCGACGTAAGCCCGAAACCTCTTCACACTCTGGACTGCAGCCAAACATTCTAACTCCGTCACACTGTAATTCCGTTGTGCAGCGTTGAATTTGGCAGACATGAAAGTTAACGGATGTTCTTCCCCTAAATCCGTCTTTTGGAATAAGACACTTCCGATGCCTGTGGCACTCGCATCACATTGTATGAAGAATGGTCTCGAAAAATCTGGATTTATCAAAACCGGCGCTCTTGTAAGGAGTTTCTTGGATTCTCCGAAAGCCCGATTTCCAAAATCGTTCCACACAAATGCTTTCTTTCCCTTGAGTAGGTCAGTTAGCGGAGAAGTCACTGAGGCAAAGTTTGGTATGAATCTTCTATACCAGCCCACCATGCCCATGAATCTACGCACTTCACGTGTGCTTATGGGAATCGGGTATGCTGTAATACCAGAGATCTTTTCCGGGTCGGTCTTAAGTATGCCGTCGCTAACGACATACCCTAAGTATTTGATTTCCTTCATGAGAAATTTGCTCTTTTCCACATTTATCGTGAGGTTAGCAGTTCGCAAGAGCTGGGAAACATGGCGAAAAAGATCAAAATGTTCTTCTAAGGTGCTGGATGTGATAAGCAAATCATCCAGATATACGAATACCTTATCGTGTAATTGATAAGGGATGACTTTGTGCATGAGCCGACACATTGTCTGTGGCGCGTTGCACAACCCAAAAGGCATGACCGTAAATTGATAGAGCGGTCGCCCAGGTACGGTAAACGCTGTTTTATCGCGCGAGGATGGGTCCAACGGTATTTGCCAAAAAGCGTCCTTTAAATCCAGACTCGAGATGAATTTAGTGGCTTGCAACCGAGAGAGAAGACCGTCGATTAACGGAAGGGGGTAGGCGTCCTTACACGTAACTTCATTTATCCGCCGCGCATCCAAACACAGTCTAACTTTCCCATTTGCCTTACTTTTCAACGTCACTGGAGAACACCAAGAGCTTGAGCTCTCTTCAACTACGCCCAGCTCTAGCATCCGGTCTAGTTCATCGTAAAACTGCTTTTGAACGACCGGAGATACGGAGTAGTGACGCTGCTTAACTGGTGCTGCGGAGCCCACATCAATTACATGTGAAAGTAAAGAAGTTTTTCCCAAGCCCATACGGTTAAATGATGGAAACGAATCTGCGACCTCTCTTAGTTTTAGTCTGTCTTCTTCACTCAAATTGTGTTGGAAGGACTTTGTAGAGGGTGGTTGGCACACTATTTCTTCAACCTGCGTTGGAGCCAGTCCAAAAAGATCCCAAAAATCTATACCTAAGTATAGAGGGTTTTTCAGTGACGGAGCAACTAAAAACCGCATCATTCGACTCTTCTCTGCGAATGAAACCAAAACGCGCACATAGCCCAACACTTCGCACTTTTGACCGCATGCCGTAGATAAATGTGAATGCAGAGAATGAACCGGTAGTGAGAGATCCGTGATGAGTTTAGATCCCTCAGCCCCGAGTACGCTTGAGCTGGCACCACTGTCAAGTAACCCCTGAAAACGATGCCCTTTTATAAATATTTCAGCATACGGATGGTTGTCGCCATTTATTTGAAAAATTGATGACACATCGGCTTGTTTTAGATGTCGCCGAATTTGCCAGTAACGGATGGAACGTGATAAGCGGGAGCGTTTACGAATTGGTGGACTACTCTGACATATCTGAGGTTTAAATTTGGTTGAAATTGAAAGCTGATCTTTATTGTGGGTTTGGGTGGCGGATCCGTATTGGTAGCCAGATTCTGGTTGGGACTCTCTGTAGGTTGAATGCGACTCGTCCCAGGTTGATTCGCGCTCCTCTGACCGTTTCCCGATCTACGTTTGCATACCGTGCAGTTTGGTTTCACCACGTTTGGTGTACCGCAACCGAAGCAAAACGTATGTGTGATTTCCTTTGCGCAATCAGAAAATACGTGCCCGATGTCCTTACAATTCCAACAGATTGCCATGCCTCTCCCCGAACTGGGTTTCTGATGCGCTGCACCTTTAGGGTATTGTGCCGTGCCTACGTGAGCATCAACTTGGATTTCCTTAACATATTTTCGACCAGAACAATTTGAATCACCATCATGCCCAATCCTCTTCCAAGTATCCTCGATAGTGACGCATCTTCTCTTCAACTGCATTACGGTTTCAAAATCGATCCCAGCTAAATGTGCCTGTAATCCCGGACGCATGTTGAGCCACAGAATTTGTTGCAGCTGCGGATCTGATAATGGTGAAAACAGCTGGAGAGCAAGGCTATCAATTGCATCCGCGAAATCCCGAAATGGTTCCTTAGCTTTTTGAAAGCGACTATCTATCAACCTACGGACATCTAAGTCAGTGTTTTGTGTGTCGGACCGCTCTCGTAAGGAATGGCAAAATTCAGGCCATATAATATCAGGTGTCGTTTCTCGCAGAGTCCAATACCATTCAGGCCATATAATATCAGGTGTCGTTTCTTGCAGAGTCCAATACCATTCAGCGGCTGAACCTCTCAATAAAACAAAAATCTCCGTAATTAATTCTCACTCGGAAATCCCATACGATCTTCCCAAAGTCTCAACCCTGAAAAGAAACCGGTTGACATTCATGCTCGTGCTAGATCCGTCAAAGGTGACTCCCCACTTTGACATTGGAATGAAGCGCTTTTGATTGTAAATTACAGCGTTCCTATTGTGCGAAACGGGAATAGATTCCTGACGAGTGCTTGAGAAAGGCCAAACAGGTGCTTGGCAATTTAGCGGTGCCTGCTCGCGTTCCTGTACTTGAGCTGGAGGAGTGTCCTCACAAGCCTTCCCTCTTTCCAGACTCCGACACTCGTTGGCGCAGTTTGGGGCTTCTGCTCCAAGAGCCACTCCTTGAAGCTTAAAGAATGTAACCCCAACGTCCAGAGAAGAAGTGGTACTGAAATTTATCTCCGAAAGCTTTTGATAAAAAGTTTCCAAGGCTGCCTCATCAGGTTTAGCTAGAAGATCATCAATTACGGAATTCAGCTCTCTGATTTTAATTAGATGTTCTCGACCCGTAGCTTGAATTGCCCCCGAGGCACATTTCACTAGCCGCGATAACCGACCCGTATAGTGATTGAGGCGAGAGAGACACTTATCCAACTCATCAGATCTTCCCGCCATACACTTCCTTAAAATACTGGAAATGTCGTCTAAGCCCTCTTTTTCGAGTCCTTTGGTAAGTCTTGAAGAACGATTTCCGGTAGACTTGAGCTCGGTCTCAAGACTGGTCTTTCCTTTTCTCACTTGAGCTGCGACTCAAGACTTTACAACTGGGCCAGACCCGTCCCACTGATGCCACGAATGATACATTCCATCTGGAACTCATCGGGTTCCAAATTATCAACGGTAAGATCCAATAACCAAAAATAACCAAAAAAAATGAATAGAAGAAGATAAAAACAATAATATGCGAAATAAGGATGCACAAAATAAAAAAAAATACCAAATCCTAAACCGTATATCCCTAAATTATGTATATGCGAATAATCGATAACCAAGTGTGTTGTGTAACCGAAAAAAAAAATCAAAGGGGTCCTGAGATCCATCAGACTTCGGAATGTAGCCTACTCTCTCTCTCTATGCATAAAATAAATTAGGGAAAAAAACCCAAGTAAGAATTCGCTCCAAAACGACGCGGACGGTAGAGGGTACGGCGAGCTATAGTTGTCCATACTAAATTATTTTAGGAAGATAAAAATGTTCGGGAAGTTCATCGATGTGATTTCTTAATAAGCAATCGAAATTATTCGTTAAGCTGCACAATAGTTGCTGCAACCGACGGGACCGTCCCGGATTAAATTCAGCGAGAAACCAAATCGAGTCTTGATTCGCGACACTGAATAATGATTTAGTACTTACACATGTTGTGTTTAAGGCCTTGGAAAAATTACTCTGACTTGAAAAAGTCAAAATAATTGAAGGATGAGTAAAGGTTCGGGACAGAATGGGCCAATTCCTCCTACGTCTGAACTGGTGGCTGAAGTAGAACGGAAGCGACACGCTTGCTGGCGGCCGGGACTAGCTACGGTAGTGTGGGGCGGTTCTTGTTCTACCTCAGACCATAAACCCTAGACCTGGACAGCAAAAATTTCGTGTCGGCTTACTCCAGGGTATTTAAAATGGGACTATCTTCCCAATAGGTCGTGAAAGACCAAGAAGCGGTGGAGTTGCGCGACTTCGCGATTTGTCAGGGCGCTTAGGTGTAAGTAGCGCCCTGTTCTGCCCACCCTACCTCAGCCACGACTGTCCGCAAAACATTTTAGCGTCGTGGCCCCTTTTTGAGGTTCGGGGCTAAGGAGCTAAACGCTCGGTGAACACGAATGTGCTTTATTTGTGCAATATAGGAATTGCGGATGGGGTGGATGCAACGAGGTTGCGAAGGTGAGAATTATGGATGTGTGGTGGTGACGCTAAATCAAAAAAGAAACAGACGAAAGAAATGGTTGAAGAAAAAAAAATAATTGCCACCGAAATAAAAGTACTTCGATGACACGCCGGGGTTCTCAGAATTATTTTCCTTTTTTTTGGAAGTTGCAATTACGGGATGCTAGACCGTTCAACCAGCTTGGCTGGTACAAAATAATTAATGCAATGCGTATTTTTCATGAAAGATTGTCTCCTGCTGCAACAGCAAAAACGACAATCCCTAATGAAATTCCGCAATGGAACTCGTTATACCTTTTTTTTAAAAATGCTGAAATCAGCCGAGCGGAACGCTTCTCCAAAGTATTAGTGATTGAAATAATCGACTAGAGGCCGAATCAACGGCGGCCGGGCCTTTTATAGGGCCGGTTAGCTTTATGCACCGTTTATCCTTTCGACGGATAACCGGCGCCAACTCTACTGGACCACAGTGGCACGTGAAATTGTGCGTCAAGTTCACGCCGTGGTGAGTAGCGTTTACGCGCGTATGTTTGAATTTCAAATTTAATGTGTAAATTCAAAGTAACGTATTTGAAGTTCAAACATTCTCCCGGGCGCAAAAAAAAAGAAAAAAAAAAAGAACATACATGAACCGAATGAAAAAAAACGATTACTTGTTTATAGCATAGTATGTGTATTCATGGTTGATGCAATGAAACAAGAAAGAAAAAAAATGAAAAAAAAATTAAGATAATAAAATGAAAATGATAAAAAAAAAATGGAAATGATACAAATATCAATATAGAATATATAAAAAATAAAATAGAATAACATCCACGATGTGATGCATCTAATGTTGGTGCTTGCGTTTCAACGCGAACCACGTTGTCTTCCCCTTTGCGAAGCGAACACGCACCTTGTCCCCGCCGTTAAAAAACAACGTGTAAGTCGGTCGTTTGAACGATTTGATACGACTCCATGGGACTGTGTTTAGTTCGTCGTAGGTGACGTCAAAGGTTTCTCCTTTATTGGTCACTAGACCACAAGTGGGTCTCTGTTTGCGATTGATGATGTTGAAAGACGGTTGTAGTGATTGTCGTGTTTTTGTTGAGTTTATTTGTTCATCTAAACAGCGGCCTGGCGTGAGCGGCAATTGCCGTTTGTTATCGTGTGGAGCGGGCGGTGGCCATTCTATACTGCGGTCTGGTGTAACTCGCAGATGATAGTGACTTTTCTCTTCCTGATTCGTGATAGAATGTACCTGTATGGCTGCCGTATCTTCAAGCTTGCTGAAGAGTGAGTTTTCAGCGAGCCCGGTGAACACTGTTTTGTGGTTTATTGTGAAACCCGTGAACTTTGGTTGGTTGGTCGCAGGATGCTGCGGCATTTGTCCAAACAAAATCCAGCCCAGTGAAGTTTCTTGCGCTATCGGATGATCCCTTGGTCCATACCTAAGACCCGCTCGCAAAATCTGCGCGTAGGTTTGGACCCCGAGTAGCAAGTCAATTGACCCGGGTTCCATGAATTTTGGGTCTGCAAGAATTATATCGCTTATGTAAGGCCATTGCTTCACGGGAACGCTCACTGAAGAACGCATCTGTGTTATGTTCTTGATCACATATGCTTGAGTTCGAATTTCTTTCCCGTTTCCGATCTTCGGAATAATGTTGAAACTAATTTCTTGCGTTGATGTGCTAACGTTTGTAGAGTTCAACCCAGTAATGGATATGGATGTGGGTTGTGCTTTCGTTCGCAGAAGTTGGTAAGCAGCACTAGAAATAAACGAGTTTTCTGACCCAGAATCTATCAATGCTCGGAGTGACATGATATTTCCTTCTGGTGTTTTAATTGTGACGATGGCGGTTGCTAATAGAGCTTGCTTACATTCTTTGGTTGTTGCAGATTTTGAGCATAATGCTTCAGTACTTGATGACGGTTCAGGTTGTGCACTACTTGTGGGTGTCGCAATTGAATGTAACGAGGATTTATCAGACTTGTGTAAGGTAGTGTGATGTCTTTTATGACAAGTAAAACAGGTTCGCTTACTCTTACATTCGTTCGAAGGGTGTTTTGTCAAACAATTGAAACACAAATGTTGAGTTTTAACAAAGTCCCATTTTGCAGATGTGTCGAGGTTGTGAAACGTTTGACATTTGAAAAGGAAATGATCCTTTTTGCAATAAGAGCAAGATGGCTGGGATGTCTTCGAAAAATTGCTTGAGCTTTTACGCTGGTTATTGTTGCTTTGTGTGGCCGATTGTGACTGTGTCTTGGCTGCAGCTAATACTTCCAGCGTTCTATGACGACATTCAATGAATTTTTCAAATTCTTCATAAGTCGGTAACGACTCTGTTGTTGATACCTGTTGCTCCCAAAGACTTCGAGTTAATGGAGGCAGTTTAGCTGTTAGCAAGTACAAAATAATGGGATCCCAATTTTTTGTATCAAGACCTAATTGCTGTAGCTCATGCACGCACTCGTTTGTAGTGTCTAACATTTCCCCTAAACTCTGCTCTGATTCTGAGCGGATCTCGGGGGTGGAGAACAACGCTTGCAGATGTACATTACATGTGATTCTTTTGTTATCGAATCGTTCGTAGTTTGAATCGACGCTTTCGAACTGATTCAGAATTTTCGACGCGTCCCCGATCAAACTGCCCTTTAAATAATGCAGTTTATGGACTCTGGATAGATGATTGTTGTCATGTATAATTGACTTAAAGGTATCTCTGAATACCCGCCAATTTTTGAACTTTCCATCGAACTTTGGGAGGCTTATGTTCGGAAGTTTAAATGATGGTTGTGGTTCTCGCCTCGACTCAACGCGTTGCTTAGAAAGCTCTGCTTCGGGCTTTTTAATCAATTGGTGCAGATCACCGATATACTCAAAAGCGTCTTTTTCTATTTCGCCGTAAGTCGAAAGGTATTGGGTCTTGACTGACTCAGCGATCTCGATCTGACTTGTTATGATTGTCACGTGCGCGTCTTCGCACTGAGACCAGATTTTGTGGATGTGTTCGAGTCGGCCGCTGGCGTAGCCAACGGCTCTCCGTACTTCGCTAGTCTTCTTGAAATTCGAGATCGCTTGTCGTACGAGGGCAAAAAAACCTGTTTGTTTCTCTATCGCTTGCTCCATGGCCTGTGAATAGTGCAATGCACGTGCAACACAGACAAACGATCGAAAATGTGCGAGGTTCTATGAGAGAACGTGGGCCGGTTTGTTTTGAGTTTACAAGGAATCGGCCGACAACGCGCGATGTTGTTCGAAATACCTCGATTGCTTGTTTACTTAAAAATTTTTGCCGCTTGATTGTCGACAATTTTTCTTGCGTGCCGGCTCGAAGGTCGACAAAATTGCTTGTTAGGAGCAAGTTTTGTTGTTTTACTGGTGGCGTGCCGCTAGAGAACGTTTACGCAAACTCACGGAAATTTCAGGCCGTGGCTAGTGAATTCCGTGCAATAAATTGTGACGGAATTGCGCGGAATTGATGTAGTTTCGTGGAATACGAATGTGCGTTCGTTTTGTTGTGTGTCTTGTGCAATTTCCTGGTGAATTGCTTACGGAAATGTTTTTGTTTTAAATCGCGGAGATTTCGGTTGGTTTTTTTGATTCCGCTCGATAAATTGTCGGCGGAATTGCGTGAAATTGTCGCAGATGCGACTTATGTGTTCCGTGCGATGGTGTGTCGTCGGAAGCTATTTTTTCGAGATCACGGAGATTTCGAATTGATGGTTTGCGAGTTCCGTACGGTGGGATTCCGACGGAATTGGTTTGATTTTGTTGTGAATTCCGTACGGTGATGTACCGACGGAATTACGGTGCACAAATTCGCGGAGATTCCGGCTGAATTTTATGTTTTGTGCTTTCCGTGCGGCGATGTGCCGAACGGAATTAAATTTGCGAAATCACGGGGATTTTAGCGTGTGGTTTAATGGTTAGTTCCGTACAGTGAAATGCCGACGGAACTTGAATTGCGCGAAATCACGGAGATTTCGGGTTGCTTGTTAGTGAATTCCGTGCTGCGGTGTTCCGACGGAATTACCATGAGCTAAATCACGTAGATTTGTGCTTGAATTTTGGCTGGATTCCGTACGGTGGTGTGCCGACGGAGTTGATGTTGCGAGTTTACCAAACTTCGGCTTTTTGTGTGTAAATTCCGTACGAGAGATGTCGACGGAATTACTTGTGCGAATTTATGAGAAATTCGGCTTTTGTGTGTAACTTCCGTACGCTAGATGTCGACGGAATTACTTGTGCGAATTTATGAAAATTCGGCTTTTGTGTGTAACTTCCGTACGCTAGATGTCGACAGAATTACTTATGCGAATTTATGAGAAATTCGGCTTGTTTTTGTGTTTTGTGATATCCATACGACGATGTGCCGACGGAGTTGAGCTTACGAAAACACGGGAATGTCGGGCTGAATTTCTTACTTTCATACGGCTAGGAGTCGACGAAATTGAGTTCGATAACTTGCCGACGGGAATTTCAGCTGATTTGTTTACAAGTTCCATACGGTGCTGTGCCGTCGGAACAAATTTTTGCAAGTTTTTGTGAAGCACCTGATTTGTGCTTTGTTAATTCTGTACGGCGATATGCCAACAGAACTGTGTTATTCAAAATGCCGAGAATTTCGTTTTTGAATTTTTGATAAGTTCCGTTCGGTGATGTGTCGACGGACTTGATTTGTGAATTTACAGGAAATTCGATTTGATGTGAAAAAACGGATTTTCAGCTTTGAATGTAAATTCCGTACGCTAGATGTCGATGGAATTACTTTGTGCAAATGTATGGAACATTTGGCTTAGTGAAATTACGAAGAATTTCAGTTTTGGTGCATGTGAAAAATGAACCACATCGGGGTCACCAATAATTATGCTACCTGAATGTTGCGCGAAATCGCGGAATTTTCGAATTTTTCGTAGGTTTCCCTAGAGATGAGCGTAAAATTGGACAATTCTACCTTCGGTCTCGTCAACGATCCGGCTCGACGGACCATGAACACGAATGTGCTTTATTTGTGCAATATAGGAATTGCGGATGGGGTGGATGCAACGAGGTTGCGAAGGTGAGAATTATGGATGTGTGGTGGTGACGCTAAATCAAAAAAGAAACAGACGAAAGAAATGGTTGAAGAAAAAAAAATAATTGCCACCGAAATAAAAGTACTTCGATGACACGCCGGGGTTCTCAGAATTATTTTCCTTTTTTTTGGAAGTTGCAATTACGGGATGCTAGACCGTTCAACCAGCTTGGCTGGTACAAAATAATTAATGCAATGCGTATTTTTCATGAAAGATTGTCTCCTGCTGCAACAGCAAAAACGACAATCCCTAATGAAATTCCGCAATGGAACTCGTTATACCTTTTTTTTTAAAAATGCTGAAATCAGCCGAGCGGAACGCTTCTCCAAAGTATTAGTGATTGAAATAATCGACTAGAGGCCGAATCAACGGCGGCCGGGCCTTTTATAGGGCCGGTTAGCTTTATGCACCGTTTATCCTTTCGACGGATAACCGGCGCCAACTCTACTGGACCACAGTGGCACGTGAAATTGTGCGTCAAGTTCACGCCGTGGTGAGTAGCGTTTACGCGCGTATGTTTGAATTTCAAATTTAATGTGTAAATTCAAAGTAACGTATTTGAAGTTCAAACACTCGGGTTCATTTAATATGGCTCTTCTAGCCGTTAATCATCCTGAAATCAGAGAGAGAAAAAAAAACCGAACAACGAGAAAAATTTCCATCAAGGAAACAAACGCTGCTGAAAAAAAATTTTAGAAGAAAAAAACCAGGAAAAGAAATGTATACAAAAAATTAACAAAAAAGGAAATCACTTACCCCATAATATTTCATTATTTTTTTTTTAACATTCGGTCTTCGTCTTGTCCTGTCCGTCTGTCATGCTTTTAATTTTTATAAATTCTATTTTATTCTTAAATTTATTTATTTTAGCGAAATCATTCTTAATTATTTATTCATATAACTTATAGATTTATGTATTCATGGGTAGTTTGTTATATTTTTATATAAGTTAATTCATGTTATTTTTGTTTTAGAAGAACTTGTTTGATTATGGCGCGACAATACACTCGACCGATTTTCATTTTAATTAATTTTCTCGCTTTCTCTTTTAAATTTTTATTCATACTCAAAATTTTTCTATTTTTATTTTACTAAAGAAATTTCGTTCATTTGATTTTTTTGTTTGATTATTTGTTAGCTTTACTGTACATTACGGCGCGACAATACACTCGACACAACCACTATTTCGGCGAACACGGTTTTCTCTTTATATTTCATAGAATCGAAACAGGCACCAGAACTAACTCTTTTCAATCGATTCTTTTTTGTTTTCACTCTTTGATCTCCTCTCATTCAAACTTTGATTTATCCTTCACTGATCTCGACTTTATTTAATCTTTTCCTTTCCTTTACCCTCATTTGGTTCCTCAAGGGGTCAAAAAAAAAAATCTTCGATTTCATGAAAATCATACACGCGATCACACCACGTCAGTTGCGCGGGCTAATTGCCACACCACCCGGGGTAAAAGGAGACAAAAAAAATTACTCAACGCTCGTCATTAGCAACAAGGTCAATTCGTTTACGTTTCAGAATTGGACACATGCGATAGACAAACTGAAACGGGAACTCCTTGCGATCGATTTGATGCGAAAACGGACCAGAAAGCGGCGATATGGAGACCAAAAAAACGAAATCTAAAAAACTTTCACACAAGTCGCGCAAATGTCCCACGAATTTTTTCACGCGCGCTCCTCTTTCTTTTCTTCTCCCTCCGACGACGCGCTTTTTCGGCGCCAAAGCCCCAACCGCACGCACACCAACTCTAAAACGATCTCTCTTCCCGTGAAGTTGGTCGCAGTCGAGCTGATACGATTACAATTCATCGCAAAGTTGAATTGCAATCGCAACAGCTCCACATGGACCTTTTATCGTTCTGACAGCGGCGACACAACAACCCAGTCGGTTCGCAACGGCGACACAACAACCCCGTCGGTTCGCAACGACGACCCAACACCATTAGTCGGTTCGCCGTTGGTTTCCCAGCGCCGAACAGACTAAAAAAAGGTCGTCGTGTTCTAGAGTCTCGTGCGCACGACTGAGTGCCGGGCAATAGTAGTTGTGACCCCTCGAATCACTGCCGCAGATCCTTGGAGTGGTAAGTTCCCAGACGTTTGCCGCCTAGATCCTCCAATTCATATCGTGAGTTTCCCAGCACACGACGAATGCTGCACTTGAGGAACTTCTTTGCCAGCTTGGCGTTATAGTTCTGCGCGGCTGTGGACAAGGAAAAATTTCTTCGGAATACTTCTTGACCTACACAAAATTGTGTTTTAGCAGCACGCAGATTATAACGCCTGCTACTGTCCTCATGTGCGACCCTTATTTTCGTCTGCACCAGTTGCCTCACGATAGGAATTCCCTCGCGAGGTCGAAGCTGTACATTTGACTCTCCCAACACTCGCAAATGCTTCAGCGGTTCGTAGTCCTTCCCGTGTAACATCATGTGATTTCCAAACAAAGGAGATAAGGAGAAAATCCAGTGGCTTTGTGGAGTGAGCTACGAAGAGCGCATCCAATTTTGCTTAGACTCTCATCCCATCGTGTTTGGTCATCAGTGATGAATGCTCAAATTCCAGCCAGGATGGACTGATAGGCACGCTCCGAAGCATTCGCTTGCGGTGAGTAGCTCGGGGTGTACAGGTGTTTAACTCCGTATTTGTTCAGCATGGTGTTAAACACATTCGACCTAAATTGAGAGCCGTTATCGGAGAGGATCGTCTCGGGTGTTCCAAACGTATGGAAAACCTGCCCCTCCAAAAAGTTGGTGATCTCTTCAGCAGTGATCCGCCCCAAAGGATGTAACAGGGGAAATTTAGTGAAATGATCCAAGACGATCAAGATTGCGATCTTACCCCGTTTGGTACGCGGATATGGTCCAAGTACGTCGATGTAAAGGTGTTGGAATGGCTGATCAATCTAGAACGGTTCTCCTATAGGCGCTCGTAGAGGTCTGTTCGGGGACTTTGTCTCTTTACAAGTGTCGAACTCCAGAACGTAGGTGCGTACTTGTGTAGCCATTCCGGGCCAGTACAAAAATCGCCTGACTCGCTCTAGCGTTTTGGCATAACCACCATGGACCGTGGTGTCTGCCTCGTGCGCCTGAGCGATCGCAGCTGACGTAAGACTCGATGGAATCCATAATTTCCAGGCCCTGTCTTCAGCAATCGGGTCACCGTTGTGAGGCTCTGTGCGCTTATACACGAAACCATCCCTCACGCATACGTCAGGAAGCCGATCGGCGTTCGCATCGACAGTGGACACTAATTCTTTATATTCTTTGCCAGAGAATTCTGGAGAATCCATGTCCACCATCGGTGCCACGTCGATCGGCGCGTTTAATCCCTCTTCGTATACACGAGAGAGAGCGTCGGGTACAACGTTCAGGCTCCCTCGTCGGTGCTCGATTGTGAAGTCGTAACCTTGGAGTTTTAAACTCCATCTTGCCAACCGTCCTTGTAGGTCTTTCTGCGACATGAGCCATTTGAGACTTGCGTGATCCGTAATGATTTTGAACGCAGTCCCTTCTACATAGGCTCGAAATTTTTTCACGCTCAACACAGCTGCATAACATTCGAGTTCAGTTACCTGTAGTTGCGTTGAGCGGAGGTGAACTTCTGTGACATATACGCCACTGGAGATTCCGATCCGTCGTCGTTTTCCTGAAAGAGAACGCTACCCACCCCTGATTTACTGGCGTCGCATTGAATTACGAAAGGCCTCTTAAAATCAGGATTGATTAATAAGGGGGCTTTCGTCAACAAGTCTTTCACTAACAGGAAGGAAGTTTGTGCCTCTGTAGTCCAAGCAAACTAGTTGGACTTCTTTAGAGTGTCTGAAATTGGTGAAACAGTAGCAGCAAAGTTGGGAACGAATCGTCGATACCAGCCTGCCATACCAAGGAAGCGTCGAACTTGACGTGCGGACTTAGGCAAAGGGTAATCGACGATGGCTGAAACTTTGTAGGGATCAGTTTTCAAGCCTCCTTCTCCAACAATGTATCTGAATAAAAAACTGAGTTCGTGTCATTACCGACAGATTTATTGAACTAAAAATTATTTACAAACTTAACTCTATATATACATATTTTATGCTTATTCAGCATGGAGCGACTTTGATAAATGTATGCACATTGCATTGTGTAACCTGATATATGAATTAAAGTGCAGGCTATATTGTCCCATTGCAATAACAAATGCAGACTATATGTCAGCAATTAATTCATATCAGTATGTTATGATGAAGACGAATTTATGCTATGAAAAAGAAACAATAATCGTTCTGCTAGCTTGTACAGATTTGTACATATTCCCCGGTTTTAAAGACGGGCCAGGTCGATGGAACTTAATTACTGTTGTCCGATGATTTGTTACGCTGGAGAATGAAATCTTCGTTTGCTGTTGATCTCGGTGCAGGTGTAGGTAGGACTATGATATCATTTAGATTTTTGCGTCGAGCTATTAGTCGAGTTATACCAATCCACAATATTACTACTATAATTATAGCCACACTTGTGTAACTGACTGCGTATTGATGTTTATCGTGGGAAGTCAACTTGACGGGAAGATTTGCTTGTAGTTGTTTTTGTTTTTGTTGCTTAAGTTCGTCAACTCGTCATGATGCGATTCCACCGATGGTACTACTCTTGTCGTCATTCATCATTGTCGTTGTTGAAGTCAACTGTAGAGACAGATTTGTTTCCGGTAAGAATGAATTGAGAATATGGCCTGTGTAGGTATTGTGAGCACTAATAGTGACTGTATCCTGTCTAATAATGCAATTGGCCTTGATTCGGATAAGTCCGTCTCCCTTAAGGTTGGTGTTCAAGATCGTGTTCCCGCAGATAACATCGACCATTTGTTCTTCCCTTAGAATGTAAATCCATGTATTTGGTGCTCTTAGTTGTATCCAATGATTGGCAGGACTTGACCGACGGATAACACAATTCTGCGATATTTGTTTTTTGTGCGTTAAGATGTCTAGCTCGCAGTTATTGCTGTTAGACGCTGTGTTGTATATAGGATGTTTCAGTTTGCATATATAGTCCTTTTTCCTTGTTAGAAAACATTTTTGTCTTTCTAGTTCGTTTAACGGGTAGAATCGATCTCGATGTAGATTGACAAGCAGGTACGTTGATGCTGGTTCCACGGAGATGAATTCCTTGCCCTGTGGTGTTGGTATTGCGTATAATTGCAACATTTGAAAGTTCTCAGCAGTCAGGAGTGGTATTTTGATGGAGAAAATTATCCTATTTCCGTTTGATCTGGCTTGTACTGACATCAAGTTGTATAGTTCGATTATTGCCTCTTGAGAATCAGCTGTTGGTGCTAGTAACGGCTGTGGTAGGTGTTCTCTTATCGTGTGCAATTGTGTTCTTATTTGATTCGGTGTTAAGACTAGTGGATTAATTTTACCTTGATGTGTGTCTAACAGAGTGTCTAAGATCGTATGCTGTGTGTTTTGAAGATTAGTGAGGGACAACATCGTATTCATTGCCAGTGATAGGAATATGTGATTGTTCTAATCCTGTGCCGTTTGGGATTTTAATTGCGTCAATTGCTTCTCGACAAGCTTAAATTGATTATTCACGTTTTCGGCTCTTTTTCTTATGATATTTATCGTCGAGTCAGCAATACTTGTTTGGTTTTTAATGAGCTGCAGTAGGTACCTTTCATTGATTTTTACTTGTGAAATTTCAGCATCATATTTTTCGGCAAACTCTTCATCCAGGATCCCAAAGAGTTTGTTTGATATGGATCCAATAATGTTAAGTGGTGATCGTTTCCTAACAACATGTACCTTGTTTGGACTTACGATAAACTCGTTTCAATGTTCCAGCTCCATTAGTTGATGTTGAAAGTGTATTGTGATCGACGTGCAAAGGTGTTTATCAATACTGATTGTATCTGCGATTTCACATAATTCATACATTTTTATAATGTATTTTCAGATTTCGTTTGTTTCAAGCCAGTAGTTCGTTAGATCGTAGAATACCACCAGATTCCAATCATTATTTGTGAACTTAACCTCTCCTATGTTTTCAAAGTATATTCCTGGATGGCTGCTGAACGGATTGTTCTCTATTGCGTCGTTGATTGAAGTGGACGTGATTGGTGTCATTAGTGCAGCATGTAGGACTATTAGAGCTACACTTGATGCAGTGTTATTCGTTTCTTTTGTTCGTGACCGTGTTGAGTGGTGTGTTGGTTTATTGTTATCTAAAATCGGTTCTCGAGTGTTTATTGGCGGTAATTGGGCTCGTTCGTTGTCTGATATTGGGAGTGGAGATATTTTGGTTAAGGGTCTTTTGAAAACCCCACCTTTAGCCTTGATGGTAACTACTCTAACTAATCCGTCTGTTCCAGTATGTACTTCTTGGATTCGTCCGAGGTTCCATTTTGACGGAGGAAGTTGTTCGTCTTTCATAATAACTATGTCCCCTATTTTAATATTATCCTTTTTAGACGTCCATTTCGATCTCTGTTGCAAGCGGTTAAGGTACTCCGAGGACCATTTGTGCGATCCACCAGCTGCCATCTGGTTAACGTGTTTATATTAAGGTCCAATATATGTTGATTGTTAGGAGCGAGTAGTGGCGCACCTATTAGGAAATGTCCAGGTGTAATGACATTAAGATCATCTGGGTCATCTGTTATTTGGCAGAGTGGTCTTGAGTTGAGACTGGCTTCGACCTGTGTCAAAACAGTAGTCATTTCTTCAAATGTCAGGTTTAGATTTCCAGTCGTTTTTTTTTAATGGCGCTTGATAGACTTCACACCTGCTTCCCATAAACCTCCGAAATGAGGTGAGGCAGGCGGAATGAAATGCCATTCAGTTCCAGCTGTTCTAACTTCTCTGAGAATGTTTGAATTGTATTCTGCAGTGTTTTGGTTAAGCCCCTTCAATATTTTATTGGCAGATACAAAATTGGTACCGTTGTCACTGTATAGATGAGCCACTAAACTCTTCTGCTTGTGAACCGTTTAAACGCCGCTAAAAACGCATGTGCTGTTAGGTCACTAACGAGTTCGATATGAATTGCTTTTGTTGATAGACAAATAAATATTGCAATGTACCCCTTGCTGGTTTTTGATCCTCTACCCTTGGACATCCTAGTCTCGATAGGACCAGCATAATCTACTCCTGTGTGAGTGAATGGACGCGATGCTGTTACTCTCGGTCCAGGGAGGTCGCCTATCAGTTGTGCACTAGTTCTTGAGTTGTATCGATGGCATGTTGTGCATTTATGTATGCAGGTCTTAACAGCGCTCTGCCCACCGATAATCCAATATGTTTTACGAAGGAGATTTAGACATACATTGAGTCCTCCGTGAAGCGTATCTATGTGAGCCTTGTTAATTAGGAGTGTTGTCAACGGTCCCTTATGTGGAATAATGATGGGATGCTTTTCCTCGAATGTTAATGTCGTGTTCTTGAGTCGTCCTCCTACTCGTAACATTCCATTGTCATCAATGAATGGATTGAGTGGACTTAACTTGCTGTTCTTCTTGATTTCGTTTTTCGTTGATAGTCGTTCAACTTCATTGAATTCCGTAGCTTGCGTTCTTTTTATTATTGTGTGAGTAGTGTTTTCTAATTCCTCGGTTGTCAACTCTGAATACTGTCTCTGATTTTTTGGCAGTCGTAGATTTTTGTAGAATCTTCGGCAATAACTTAGTACTCTTATTAATTGGGTGATGTTGGAATATCGTAAAAGAAGTTCATCAATGTTAGTTCCTTGAACTATTTCTGCTACTAATGCTGAGGTTGGTTCCTTTCGTCTCTCTAACTCTATCTCTTCGGTTGGTAACCACGTGTCCCATTGAATCGTCGCTTGATGTAGCCAGGCAGGACCTGTCCACCATAAGGCGTTATCCTTCAGCTGAGAGGGTAGTAACCCTCTTGATGCTAGATCTGCAGGGTTCTCTTTTGACTTTACGTGGTGCCATTGATCAGGGTTAGTTGTTGCGGTGATTTCAACGACCTTATTCGCTACGAATGTCTTCCATTTACTGGGCGTTCCTTGAAGCCATCCAAGCACGATCGTGGAATCCGTCCAAGCGTGAATGCTATTAGTTTCAATCTGTAGTGCCTCTGTTGTTTTTTCTAATGAGTTTTGTGAGCAGAGCAGCCCCGCATAGCTCCAGACGTGCTAGTGTCAGTTTGGACTTGAGAGGAGCCACCTTACTTTTTGCGGCTAAAAGAGTGATCCTTATTTCACCAGCTTCCGTTTCCATTCGACTGTACACTACTGCTGCATATGCCTTTTCAGAGGCGTCACAAAACCCATGAAGTTCACAACTGGTGGTGTTACTAGTATACTGTATCCATCTCGGTATGGATATATCCTCTAGATATGACAGTTCCCTCTTTACTGTGTTCCATTTTGCGTCGGTAGTTGTTGATAACTGGTCGTCCCATGATACCTTTTCAAGCCACAAATTTTGAAAAATTAATTTGATTGTGATAGTTGCCGGTGTCAGCCATCCCAGTGGGTCGAAAATGGTTGATGCTTCCGGCAAAAATTTTCTTTTTCTAGTTTTTGACGTGCTCTGTAAATTCACCTTGATGCGGAATGAATCAGTAGATGGGTGCCAATGAATTCCCAGTGTCTTGATTGTGCTTGATGGATCGATCGCCAAGATAGAGCTCGTTTCTCGCAGTTCTTCTGGAATGTTGGATATCAATTCAGTATTGTTGCTGATCCACTTGCGAAGTCGGAAGCCGCCTCCTCGAAGCAGTGCTATCAACTGGTCTTGATGTTTCATTGCTTCGTTTATCGTATCCGCACCTGAGAGCACATCATCAACATAGAAGTCTTTAAGTACTATGTTGGCTGCTTGAGGATAGATACTGCAATCATCCTTGGCTAATGTTTGCAGCGTTTTGATCGCTAAGTATGGTGCTGACGAGGTACCGTAGGTAACAGTATTGAGTTCGTATGCTCTTATTGGTTCTGAGGGGGAAGCGCGCCAGACTACTCTTTGGAATTTTCTGTCGTCCTTAGCAATTTTTATTTGCCGATACATTTTTTCTACATCGGCTGAATATACGAACTTATGTTTCCTCCAACGTAGTAATATGGATACCAATTCTTCTTGTAATCTTGGGCCAGTCATTAATATGTCATTGAGACTTATGCGATTGAGACTTATGAGACTTGTCTTGGCAGAGGCGTCAAATACAACGCGTAGTTTTGTCGTTGTACTTGCTTCCTTAATGACTGAATGGTGCGGCATGTAATATGAACTTTCGTCTTCTTCACCCAAAGCTGAGCTTTGCTTTATTATCTTGAGTTTTATATAGTCATCGATGAATTGGGTGTAGTCGCTTTTTAGTTTTTGGTTGGCTTCTAGCCGCCTTTCCATCTGAAGCCATCGAGCTATTGCTCTTTGCCGTGATTCACCTAGTACTGCTTGGACTTTCACTGTCTTCTTAAATGGGAGGTGAACTTCATACGTGCCGTCTAGACTTCTACGATGTGTTAGCTCAAAGTGTTTTTCGCACTCCTCCTCTTCAGCGGTTAAACTACGGTTCGGGAAAATTTCTTCACTCTCCCAAAATTTGGTCAACTGATTATCGATGTTTGTTTCTGCTATAAGACAGGTAGTAGAGCATTTGTCGTTCTGTTTCACTCCACCGGTTAAGATCCATCCTAAAGCTGTGCACTGTGCACTGGGACTTCCTCTGGGACCCTTTAAGACGCCGTTTCGGATAATTGTTGCGTAAATATCGGCACCCCGAATCATATCGATGTGGCTGGGTTTATTCCATGATGGGTCGGCTAGTTTTAGTTGATGGATATGGTTCCACTCCTTATCCTCTGTTTGTTTATTTGGTAGCACATTTGTTAATTTCTTTAACACTAAAGCTGTTGTGAGAAGTTTAAACGGCGACGGGTGTATGGGTTGGATTGTTAGTTTTACTGAACTTCGAACAGTCCCTGCTTCCGTCTGTCCTACTCCTGTTACCTTCGCATAACATTTGGTTTTCGTAAGTTTCAGCCTTTGGACTGCGTCTTCTGTTACGAACGATGCTTGGGAACCAGTATCAATGAGTGCACGAAGTATCGCCATTTATTTGGATTAATGCTGTAGCCAGTAATACTTGATGAACTACTTCCGTTGATTCTTCGGCGAGATGAGACTGGATAGGTTGTGCTTGTATGACTGATCCTTGATTCTGCGACTGTTTTGTCCCCTCATTTTGCGGTGTATTAGAATGTTGTCGTTGAAGCCATTCAGGGTTGATCGGGTTGACTTTGACCTTCTTTATTCCTTTGTTTGGAGCTTCCTTTGTCCCATTCTCATTAGAAACATTTGGCTGTGATGGTCTAGGAGTGCTATTTTCTGCATGGAGGAGTGTATGATGTTGACCACGGCAACTTCTGCAATTGTAGAAACTTGCGCAATTTTTCACCGCGTGTCCTTGACGTAAGCAGTTAACACATAGTTTTTTGTAGCGCACTATGTCCCATCGTTGATTATGATTGAATGACTTGAACGCTTCACATCCATAAATGCTGTGGTTGTCGTCACATACAATACAATTATCTGTGTTAGTATAGTGTGAATTGAGCCTTCCGGTAATTTGGTTTGCTTTGCTTACTGATTGGGGCGTCTCAGTTCTTCTGTTGCTGCCATCTTTTACAGCTTCTAATGTCTGCCATCTTTTTTCCAGAAATGTGTACATGTTAGCCAACGTTTGTACATCCTTGGATGAGTTTAGGGTCTGCTCGTAGAGTATGTGACTTTCCTGATCTAGTTTTTGTGTTATTAAGAATACGACAATGGGATCCCAGTTATCTGTCTCTACGTCTAAGTTTTTTAAGGCAAGTAAACATTCCTTCGTTTTGTCATGAAGATTTCTTATGCCTGCTACATTTGGGTTCTTTACTTCAGGAATAGACATAAGAGCGCGGAGCTGAGTAGTTACTAACAATCTCGTGTTATTGTATCGTGCGCACAGAAGGTCCCATGCAGATAAGTAATTCACATCAGTCGGTTGTAGATGCTGTAGTAAGTTTTGAGCTTCGCCAGACAGATTGGCCTTCAGATAGAACATTTTTTCTGCATTTCCGAGACTGGAGTTATTGTGCACTATTTGGACGTAGAGATCACGAAATGGTTGCCACTGTCCATAATCACCGCCGAAGGTCGGAATATTGACAGTTGGAAGTTTGATTTGAGGTGACCGATTTTCTTGCGTTGTTAGGTTGCCACTTGGTGTTCTGGTGTCTGGTTTCTCATCTTGTAGCTCCAACAATGTTACCGCAATCTGGTGGTACTCATCTTCTATTGTTGCCAGCAAATTTGAGGCACTGGCTAAGATCTCTTCGTGGTTGCTTAGAATTCGAGTCCAGTATTCTGATAACGCTCTTGCTTTGAGCATATAATATGCGGTCATACCTTTCTGCTTATTAAATCTCTTTTGCTGATTTGCGTCTGATATAATGGATGACTGTTCCTTCCATAACATCTCGATCTTTTTGAGAAGAATGTCCAAGGTCAAACTCTTGTCTCTGCGATAGTGTTGATAATAATTCCACAAACTCATCGTATGCTTCTTTAACTTGATCGTAGTAATGCATCGTGAAATAGGGATGATCGTCATGTTTATCTTGTTGTTCGCATAAGGTTTCATGTTGTTCATCAAATGCTGCCCACAGTTCTTCCAACTTTACTGCCTTCTTGGTGCAGTATTCTCTTGTCTTCCTTGACTGAGAGTCTTTCTTAAAATTTGTCAGGAGCTTTTCAATCTCCGCTCCACGATTTGCTTGTTGTTTATAAAGATCTTCCATTGTGACTGTTTTACAACTATTTCACTGATCTAGAACTCGGCTTGGTTGGTCTCTCTGCAGTTCAATGTGTGCCTGTCCCACGAAGGAAGGTCTTCTGGTAGATACCAACGGTGTGTGTGTTCTGGTAGCTTGTGGTAACCTGTCTCACTAGTCCGGAGATGGGTCTTCTAGTCGAGTCCAGTGTGTATGCTCTTAAGCAGCTTGGTGTAATTGTGCCAGCGAAAGTATGGTGTTTGTTGCTGCCCGTCTCACTAGTCCGGAGATGGGTCTTCTAGTCGAGTCCAGTGGTGTGTGTGCTCTTAAACTGCTTGTGCCCTTAAGCTGCTTGTTGTAATTGTGCCAGTGACAGTATGGTGTTTGCAGTATGGTGTTTGCTGCCCGTCTCACTAGTCCGGAGATGGGTCTTCAGCGAACGTGTGGTGCTTGTTGCTGCCCGTCTCACTAGTCCGGAGATGGGTCTCCTAGTCGAGTCCCGTGGTGTGTGTGCTCTTAAGCTGCTTGTGCTCTTAAGCTGCTTGTTGTAGTTGTGCCAGCGAAAGTATGGTGTTTGTTGCTGCCCGTCTCACTAGTCCGGAGATGGGTCTTCTAGTCGAGTCCAGTGTGTATGCTCTTACTCAGCTTGTTGTAGTTGTGCCAGCGAAAGTATGGTGTTTGTTGCTGCCCGTCTCACTAGTCCGGAGATGGGTCTTCTAGTCGAGTCCAGTGGTGTGTGTGCTCTTAAGCTGCTTATGCTCTTAAGCAGCTTGATGTAGTTGTGCCAGCGAAAGTATGGTGTTTGTTGCTGCCCGTCTCACTAGTCCGGAGATGGGTCTTCTAGTCAAGTCCAGTGTGTATGCTCTTACTCAGCTTGTTGTAGTTGTGCCAGCGAAAGTATGGTGTTTGTTGCTGCCCGTCTCACTAGTCCGGAGATGGGTCTTCTAGTCGAGTCCAGTGGTGTGTGTGCTCTTAAGCTGCTTATGCTCTTAAGCAGCTTGGTGTAGTTGTGCCATCGAAAGTATGGTGTTAGTTGCTGCCCGTCTCACTAGTCCGCAGATGGGTCTTCTAGTCGAGTCCAGTGTGTATGCTCTTACCCAGCTTGTTGTAGTTGTGCCAGCGAAAGTATGGTGTTTGTTGCTGCTCGTCTCACTAGTCCAGAGATGGGTCTTCTAGTGGAATCAAACGGTGTATGTGCTCTTAAGGTGCTTGTGGTAGTCTGTCTCACACTAGTCCAAGGAGAGGTCTTCAGGTTCCACTGTGTTCTGCGCTGGTTCGTTGCAAGTATTTTTACTTGTTTAAAGGTTCGACGGACCATGAATAAAAAACTGAGTTCCTGTCATTACCGACAGACTTATTGAACTAAAAATTATTTACAAACTTAACTCTATATATACATATTTTATGCTTATTCAGCATGGAGCGACTTTGATAAATGTATGCACATTGCATTGTGTAACCTGATATATGAATTAAAGTGCAGGCTATATTGTCCCATTGCAATAACAAATGCAGACTATATGTCAGCAATTAATTCATATCAGTATGTTATAATGAAGACGAATTTATGCTATGAAAAAGAAACAATAATCGTTCTGCTAGCTTGTACAGATCTGTACAGTATCCGAGATATTTCACCTCTCTCAGACAAAACTTACTCTTGTTGACGTTAATAGTCAAGCCAGCCTTTCGCAAACATTCTGCGACTTCTGCCAATAAAACCAGATGTGAATCGAAATCTTCAGAAATTAACAGCAGATCGTCCAAATATACGAATACCTGCTCCTTCAGCTCGGGTAGGATGACTTTGTCCATCAAACGACACATCCTTTGCGGCGCGTTGCATAACCCAAAAGGCATGCGAGTGTAGTGGTATAGAGGCCGGCCAGGAATGGTAAAAGCTGTATACTCCCTGGATTTGTTCTCGAGAGGAATCTGCCAAAAGGCGTCTTTGAGGTCCAGGCTAGTAATAAAATTGGCTCGCGGCAAACGACTTAAGATACCATCAATGTGTGGTAATGGATATGCATCCTTCTTCGTCACACTATTGACTTTGCGCGAGTCCAAACATAGCCTGACCTTGCCTGGCTTCCTTACGAGAACCACAGGCGAGCTCCATGCACTCTGGCTGGTCTCTATAACGCCTAATGCTCTCATGCGATCGATCTCGTCATACAAGAGTTTTTGGATCGCAGGAGACACAGGATAATGTCGCTGTTTGATAGGACTTGCATCACCAACGTTTATACTGTGTTGTTCGACGTTGGTCACACCGAGACCGTATACTTCGTATGATGGAAATTTGGACTTTACCATTTCCAACCTCTTTACATCTGTGGGCGTTAAATGGTGGGCATCCGGAGCTATCAGTTGCGATGCAGTATCGGGAGTTTCGACCGCGCTGATGATGCTAGGAGCTAGTTGAAATGCTCGCCAGAAATCTACCCCCAGGTACAATTTCTGCGATAGGCTCGGCACTATGTATAGCGTATTGGGTTTGGTAATACCACGAAATGTAATATCGGTAGTTACTGTGCCCAATACCTGTTATGCTGCACCATCAGCGATCTTCACCTCTTGACAGACCGGTCGATAATTCACCTGTGCATCATGGAGACGTTGTAGAGCGTTAGCCCCCAGGCAACTGATGCTCGCCCCACTATCGAGTAGTCCTTCAACGTCCACTCCGTACAAGGATACCATGGCGTACGGACGTATGTCCAACGGATTGGTAATGATGGTAGAGAGAATCGCTTTCTTTTTTTCACGCACCATCCTCCAGAATATACGAAGGCGCGCGATTGATTTCCTGCGACCGGATCCACTCTTTAGTGCTGATACCTGATCAACATTTGCGATTGGAGTAGGTCCGAAAATTCGCTCCCGCACCTCTATATACTCCTTTAGCCGAAGATGGTATGGCTTGAGAGGATGGTGGGAATGTCGTCTTGGACTTTGATCTGCGATGAGTTCATCTTCAAGCCGGGAAACAGCCGGCTCCGTCTCATCGCTTGGTCTTGTTAAAATTTTGACGTGCGGAGTATTGATCGTCGGGGAAATGGGTTTGGATGATTTTACGTTAAAAGGATGGGGATTGGGTTCTGAAAAGGTTGTAGGTAGGGTATTAAAATTTGGAGGGGTATTTGTAGGGGTTGAAAAATTTGGTAAAGTTGTTTTATTTGGGAGGTCTAGACGAAATTGGGACGTGTAATTGGGGTGGTGAACAAATTTTCCTACTGCTGTCGGGATGCAGTGTTCGGACGGGAGGGAACCGCTGTCCTTCCGTCCCTTCGGCCGTTTCCCGCCTTGCAATGGCTGCAGTTGGGCTTTAAAACGTCAGCCCGCCCACATTCAAAGCAGAAGATGCCTTTCGCAGGTTCCGCGCACTCACGATACCCATGTCCTTCAGGGGTTCGATAGCCCGGCCAAGTCGACGGAAGAAGTCGTATCCGGATGTTCTTCCAATGACTGGCTCCTGTATTTCGTGGACTCTGGCCTGGTTCCAAGGGGATGGTCTGGTGGCTTTTCGCGTGTCTTCCACTTGCACTACAAGTCGACGTAGTTCGTCCATAGTAAGTACTGAGTAGAAACAAAATTGTTGCTGTGTGCTACCCACCAGATTTCCGCGCACCAGAGCCACAAATTCGGACTCAATCATGGGAGCGCTCAGCAGTGAACGAAGCTCCGTCATGTCTTGTTCGAAGGACATGAAGGGCTCGTGTGGCGCTTGTCGTCTACCAAGCATCTGCTTCCGCAACTCCCAATCCGTGCTGCGCTCTCCCCAGACCTGCAACTTCAGGGTGTCCCTTCAGGGTCTCCCAAGACGAGTTGTTATTGGACCGACGCCACAACCAATACCACTTGTTGGGCCTACCATCCAGCAGCAGATGGAAGCCCTGCGTCAGCAGATCTAAATTGCCGCGCAAGTCGCTCATCGCGAGAGTCTCGGCCCGAAAAATCAGCTCCTCTGCGCGTAGGAGTTGGCTATCCCCGTTAAAACGCAGACGCCAATGCCTTAATGGGCTGTAGGAGTTTCTTGTTCGATGATTAGGGCCGTGGCTAACGCGATCGCTGACCGACGCGGCCGCTCCGGTCCGCTGATCTGCCCTCCCAGCACGCGAGTCTTCCTCTGCTGCCGAATAATGGGCCCCCACCGGTCTCTGAGACGCCTGCTCTTCCCGAAAAACCCTTCTCATCAACTCTATTAGTTGTTCCACTCCCAGTTCAGTTCGTACCACTGGTGAACGTGTACGCCCTGGCGCTGGATTCGCCGTAGCCGGGATACCTGCGTCGTGTATATCGGACCAACGTGGTCGTTCACCTACTACCCTTTCTGGTGATTGTGGGATTGGATTCGCGAGCTGGTTCACCCCCTGCTCTTGACCAATTGAACCGTCAGGGGCGTAAAAGACCCCACCGCCGACCCTTTCCAACGGAAAATCTAGATTTAACCACCTTGGTGAAAGTCCGCCGGTCGCTGACTTAGCTCTGCTGCGTGTCACGGCTCCGGTTCTGGCTGTGGTGCCCTCCACGCCCCTAACTGTCCAATAGTCCTGCGGTTCGAGTGCTTGGCGACAATTGGGACCCGTTTTGTGGCGCAGCACCCACTCTTCCACACAATGCAGGTGAAAAGTGTGCCCACATTTCGTCCGCGCTTCGTCTTCGCCCCCACGATATGTTGGCACATCGTACACATTTCGTCATTTCGCCCCAACGGCGACCGTGGCAGTGGCATGACTAAAGACTATGTGAGTACTACGAAGTGAGTCAAATCGAAAGAGCGACTGCGAATTATTGAGTGTGATTGGACGAATGATCTATGTATGAATGAACGATTGAGTGTAGGATTGACTGTCAACTGAATGAACGAAAAAAGAAATTATAAATGTATGAAACGATTGTGCAAATGCTCGAACGAATGTATCAAAAAAAAAAAACGAATGAGTGAATCAATGTTGTGAACTGTGTGTATGAGAAGGAAAAAAAATTATGTATCCGATGATTGGATGCGGTATATAAAAAACACTGTGCGATTCGATGAGTGAATTTGTGGATGAACGTATGTTGCGGATAAAAAAATGAATGAACGAATCGGTGTTTGTATGATTGTATGAAAAAAAAAGAATGAACGATCGAATAAATGTGTGAATGAGAATGTGTGAATGAGAATGTGTGAATGAGAATGTGTGAATGCTTGAACGAATGCAAAAAAAAAACGATTGAATGTTGTAATTATATTTTGTATGAATTCAAAAAAAAATGAACCCTCACGTTGTCGCAACCTTTCCCCTCCCCTCATATGCAGATCAAATCGCGAAGCAGATCTTGATCTTTCTCGCTCCATCGGGAAAATCCGGAACGCGATAAAATTGCAAAGAAAAAAAATTGGGGAAAAATTAGCAACACAAAAATAAATCAAAAAAAACCAGCAAAATAAAACTACGTTAAAATCTGTCATCAAAAGACTTAGAAAAATTTTAAATACAAAAAAAACTCTACGTTATTTCTACAAAAAAAATTAATCTACGTTATAAAGGTACTCTAAAAGGAAGGATAAGGAATTAAGGTACTTAACAAATTTCGACGAAATTTCCCATCATCAAACTCACCAATATTTTACAAGTATTTGTCCCAATTGTCTGACGACACGCCCGCCAAGACAGGACATGCCCAGCACTCAGAAGGGTACTTGCAAAGCAAAAGTGGAATGAATCAGGAAATTAAGTTTTGTCACAACTTACATCCATCCATCCGACATGCAGACAGTGTTTCCCTTTCCCATGGAACCGAGTTGGCGCCTGAAGGTTGCCAAAACGGTTCGTCAATAGGATCGTTCCACATTGACCACATACAAAATTTGTTTTGCTGTTGAAAATTCGAAAAGCTTGAACACTTGGACTGTTGCCGTTCAGGCGAAAAAATGATGTCGCAGAACGACGAAACTAAGCCCTTTTGCCCACCAAATTTTTGCACGGAATTTTTCTGTACTTGCGCGTGTTGATGGGCTACGCTTTGTGCTCGAAGCGTAGCTTATGCTAGCCCCACGTTGGGCGCCAGTTGTTGTGATTGAGGCCTTGGAAAAACTATTTTGACTTGAGAAAGTCAAAATAGTCGAAGGATGGATAAAGGTTCGGGACAGAATGGGCCAATTCCTCCTACGTCTGAACTGGTGGCTGAAGTAGAACGGAAGCGACACGCTTGCTGGCGGCCGGGACTAGCTACGGCAGTGTGGGGTGGTTCTTGTTCTACCTCAGACCATAAACCCTAGACCTAGACAGCAAAAATTTCGTGTCGGCTTACTCCAGGGTATTTAAAATGGGACTATCTTCCCAATAGGTCGTGAAAGACCAAGAAGCGGTGGAGTTGCGCGACTTCGCGATTTGTCAGGGCGCTTAGGTGTAAGTAGCGCCCTGTTCTGCCCACCCTACCTCAACCACGACTGTCCGCAAAACATTTTAGCGTCGTGGCCCCTTTTTGAGGTTCGGGGCTAAGGAGCTAAACGCTCGGGCTCATTTAATATGGCTCTTCTAGCCGTTAATCATCCTGAAATCAGAGAAAGAAAAAAAAACCGAACAACGAGAAAAATTTCCATCAAGGAAACAAACGCTGCTGAAAAAAAATTTTAGAAGAAAAAAACCAGGAAAAGAAATGTATACAAAAAATTAACAAAAAAGGAAATCACTTACCCCATAATATTTCATTCTCCGACATTTAAAATTTTTTGTATTCTTAATCTTATTATTTATTTCATTATTTTTTTTTTTACCATTCGGTCTTCGTCTTGTCCTGTCCGTCTGTCATGCTTTTAATTTTTATAAATTCTATTTTATTTTTAAATATATTTATTTTAGCGAAATCATTCTTAATTATTTATTCATATAACTTATAGATTTATGTATTCATGGGTAGTTTGTTATATTTTTATATAAGTTAATTCATGTTATTTTTGTTTTAGAAGAACTTGTTTGATTACGGCGCGACAATACACTCGACCGATTTTCATTTTAATTAATTTTCTCGCTTTCTCTTTTAAATTTTTATTCATTCTCAAAATTTTTCTATTTTTATTTTACTAAAGAAATTTCGTTCATTTGATTTTTTGTTTGATTATTTGTTAGCTTTACTGTACATTACGGCGCGACAATACACTCGACACAACCACTATTTCGGCGAACACGGTTTTCTCTTTATATTTCATAGAATCGAAACAGGCACCAGAACTAACTCTTTTCAATCGATTCTTTTTTGTTTTCACTCTTTGATCTCCTCTCATTCAAACTTTGATTTATCCTTCACTGATCTCGACTTTATTTAATCTTTTCCTTTCCTTTACCCTCATTTGGTTCCTCAAGGGGTCGTAAAAAAAAATCTTCGATTTCATGAAAATCATACACGCGATCACACCACGTCAGTTGCGCGCGCTAATTGCCACACCACCCGGGGTAAAAGGAGACAAAAAAAATTACTCAACGCTCGTCATTAGCAACAAGGTCAATTCGTTTACGTTTCAGAATTGGACACATGCCATAGACAAACCGAAACGGGAACTCCTTGCGATCGATTTGATGCGAAAACGGACCAGAAAGCGACGATATGGAGACCAAAAAAACCAAATCTAAAAAACTTTCACACAAGTCGCGCAAATGTCCCACGAATTTTTTCACGCGCGCTTCTCTTTCTTTTCTTCTCCCTCCGACGACGCGCTTTTTCGGCGCCAAAGCCCCAACCGCACGCACACCAACTCCAAAGCGATCTCTCTTCCCGTGAAGTTGGTCGCAGTCGAGCTGATGCGATTACAGTTCATCGCAAAGTTGAATTGGCGACACAACAACCCAGTCGGTTCGCAACGGCGACACAACAACCCAGTCGGTTCGCTACGGCGACACAACAACCCAGTCGGTTCGCATTGGCGACACAACAACCCAGTCGGTTCGCAACGACGAACCAACACACAAGTATTCGATAGGTGATTCGAAACCGACGCAAATGCGGATAACTTGTGCGAACATCACTAAACAATGTGATTTTGACAAGGGTTAAATAAAAACATTTATATTCGCTCAAAATAGCTCGCACTTAAGGTGCACATGTATCCCTGATTACAAAGAAACCGCGCGACAATAATTGAGAATGCCCAACCATAGCTCTAAACAAAGGTAAAAGGGTATGAGGTGCTATAGGTGACTATACTAAATTGTTTAAGAATGGAAAAAAAAATTGGGAAAGCCCATCGATGTGATTTCTGTTTCAACATACGAAATTATTCGTTAGGCTGCACAACAATTGCTACAGCCGACGGGACCGACCCGGATTAAATTCCGCGAGAAACCAAATCGAGTCTTACTTCGCGTCACTGAATAGTGGTTTTATTCGTACATAAGCATTCGACAGGTTATTCGGAACCGACGCGGATGCGGATAACTTATGCGCTCACCACTAAACAGTGCGATTTTAATAAGGGGTAGATAAAAAGTATAATCGGCTTCAAAATAGCTCGGCACTTAAGGTGCACTTATATCCCCTGATTGAAGAAAGAAACGCGCGATACCAATTTAAGATACCCAACCATAACTCCAAACAATTACAAAAACTTTTTATGGGAATAGGAAAGAAAAAGAAAAATCACAGCATAAAAAATTGAACTCAAAGTTCCTCATTAAGAATCGTAAAATTTCCTAATTAGATTCCAAAAGTGTTGTTGCAAACGAAGCATTGCACATTGTATGATAAATACCCATAGTCACAACAAAACAATCAGCTGTGAGAAGGTTGAAGGTGTTGAATTGCCTATTTCTAGGGTATTCTAATTTTATATGGACTGTTCAGCAGCGTATTTAGTTAACTCAACGTTGGCTCCAAGTCATCTCACTGTGACCATCACGCGGGTGAACCTGGATCGAATCCTCAAGTGGACCAAATAATTTTTATATAAAAATTTTCAAAATATGCAATGATGTCACCGGCGCTATAAAAGAAAACACCCAAAGTAGAAAGCAAATCCGATTGCAACAACAACATATAGAAGTTTAATAGCTAAAATCAATAAAATTAAACGAAGTCATTCGCCTCTCAGCTAGAACAGAAAATTGTTAACGCTTGTATTTGATAGTGCTTGATATGAAGCTGGAACCGTACAATTAAAACGGGATTAGGAATATTTAACAGAAAAGAAAATATAAAATTGATTTTAATTGTATAAGTAGGAAATTGGAAATATTGAGTTTACAAAAAGAATATATACGTGTACACAGTTTTGGGCGCCACTGTTACGAATTGTTCTCGGCACCAAAGGCGCCTCCAATCCGCATCCAGATTTGATGGGCCCCCGTGGACCCAGACAGCATTATCTGCCGACTGCTCAGGAGCGGGATGGGGGGGCTCGAAGAAAAATGACCAAGAGGGCACCATCCTTGTTGATACTGTCAATAAGGAGAAAAAATGAGGACGAAATTCAGGGGAGAAGAAGGCCATAACCGCACCACTACCGTCTCGACTCAAAGCTACCTTCGGAACCGCGCCACGCGAAAGAGAAAGAGAGAAGAGTTCTGAAAACTCAAGGCCATCCTGATCCGATGGAGCCCCAGGGCCCCTTTAGGTGGAGATCTACTCCATTATACAACAAAAAAAGTATATACGACAGAACGAGAATTCGAAAGGAGGATGCAACACGTCATCAGCTTCGCTTCTCCACTCCATAAGGACCTGTACAAAAACACTATACTTGGAATAAAAATTATCAATTCACATGCAAAAAGAAAAAAATCATATATATAAACAGTTCATCAAGTAACATTTAATTTAGTAATTCAGAAAAAAAAATTGTGATCTAGTATGAAAAAAACAAATTCGTTCATAGTTATTGATTTATGTAATAATGTTCGTCGATCGGCGAGTGCTGCTGTCGTTGGGACCCTTTTTCATCCTTCTAAGACGATTGCTTGTATGGTTTGAATAAAAACAAATTACCTGCAGGTTTTCCTTTCCTCTCTTTTCGGTAGGACAAAGAAATTGTCTTTTAGAGGTTTCGATTTGGAAGAAGAAATACACTGGGTACAACCAAGAGTCCGATGTTATGTGGCAACAAAAAAAAAAGTTTTATAGGGGTTTTTTTCACTCCAGTCACTTTGGGGATTGTAGCTCGTAATTTGGCTAGCACTTAAACTTATGGTGATTTCTTTTCTGCAAAAAAATGTGACCCGTTTCTGCCCTCAATTTTTGTTCTAGCAGTTCCTCTGTTCTATTCTCAATTTTTTTTGACCTGCTAGAAAAAGGGGTTTGAGTCCGTGGCTAAAATTGACCTGAAAACTCGCATTTCTTGCCCCGAAAATTTCGGCGGTGCAACTCCTTTAACCTCAAATGTGCGTAAGAAACGATGAAAATAAGAAAAAAATATCCTACGACAACAGCGGCAAACGATTTAAAAGCATAAATTAAACTGTCCAACGGGTCATACGGTAATAAAAAATCATACGGAGTGTAGTGTAAATATATTTAAATTTTCATAATAGCTTTTTGACCTGAAAGCGTTCTATTGTAAATTTACCTGTCGGACGGAACTGTCAAAAAAGAGGGCAGAACTGCAATAATTTTGCATCTTTACAGGTCACATTTTTTTTTCAGAAAAGAAATCACCATTAGTTTTAAAGAACTTCACTTTTTTTCTTTTTGCTTTCTTTCTTTTTCAAAGAAAAGAGTTACTTCAAAGTGCACTTCACTTTTTCTGTCCTTAGTTTTTTTCCTTGTCCATCCACTTCAGTCGTCACCCCCCGAATACCGAAAAAATTTCTCTTTCCTGATCGCCGTGAAAAAAACGGTCTGTATGACGAATTTTATTTTCAATTTACGCGGGAAGCGATGTTCACTTGGGTTTTTACCTCGTGCACCCAGATGCCGCCAGTGAGGTAGCCCAGATCCAAATCCAATTTCGGCCGAATTTTATTTTTAAAGCATGACGGCTTTCATTATTGTTATCGTTATGGTTATAGTATATTTATATTTATAATTATTACTATTGGTACATGTGTAGTGAAATAGAAAAAGTAACATACCTTGTGGAGCGGACACTTCAAGACGGTTGAGTGAGATGAAATAAGAAAAATACAAATGGTCCCTGTGCGAACACACCACACACTTTTGTGGATTTGAGACCATTCGCATGCCAATGACAAAATAAAGAGGTCTAATCCAAAAAAACAATTAATCAAGGCTGCATTCGTAACATGCCCTCGAAAAATTAAATTATATTTGTAATGACGGTTCTTAATAAATTTCAAATGTTACGTAGTGGTAATTATAAAAGAGCCAACAGATGGCGTTCGCGGCGGAAAAAAAGCGAAATCATCACTGGCGAAAGAGAAGAAAAACGAAAACGAACCAAAAAGCGCAGCGCGTGTTTCTGTCGGTATAGAATATCAAAAAAAAAATTCTTGTGATCTGAACATCAAATTAACGACTATTTTATTTTCGGTATTAAATAGTAAAAAAAAAAATAAATAGCCCCAGTGTATAAAAATTTTAGTTTCATGTTTTCAATCGAAATTTCAAAATATGCTTTGCAAATTATGACGACTATTCGCGTTTTAAATTGAATTTCACCGCAAAATTAGTCACAAACTGGTATCCCGATTCTAAAACACTTTATTTGCGATATTTTATAATGACTAATATTAATTAAATAATAAAAAAAAAATATATAAATAAAATAAATTTTATGATTGTTAGCTCTGACTGCTTCCTAATTTATCTGTTAACAGAAGCGCTTAAATAAAATCAGTTCGGCTGGTAAAACTGTTTTGTAAGAAAAAAATTATTATGAAATTAAAGCGAGTTCATCTCATCATTATCGTATAAAAAAAAACCTGAACTTGCTTGCATAAATCAACTATCAGTTGTGCCGAGAACTCTTCTGTTTGGTGAATTATTTTTGTGTTTTCATGTGAACAGAATTTTGTAAAACAAAAAAATATAATTTGCTTGTTTCTAATCAGAAATTTAACGGGAGGTAATTCTTAAAAGTTATCGATTCATTATAATATATAATTTTTTTTCTTCATTTTTTTTGTTTGTTTTTCGTTTTTATTTTTTAAGTGATTCTTAAAAGGTATCGATTCCTTATAATATATATTTTTTTTCTTAATTTTTTTGTTTGTTTTTTGTTTTTATTTTTTAAGTTATCGATTCATTATAATCACACACATCGTGGACATTTCATGTACACAAAACGTATGTACATATTTACAGGCTTCTTAATTCTAGAGTTTAACGGATATTGAAAGAAACGTATATATGTTACATATTTACATGAATTAGCCACTAAGTTTTCCTTTGGCTTGATTTATTTTACAGATTTTATTAGATTTCAGATTTCGATATATAAATAATTTATGCTTTATGTGAAATAAAAGATTAATTAAAAAAATATTGATTAAAATTAAAAATATCCAGAAGTTTCGAAATTTTATACTTATCCAACTATTAGTATGAAGAAGTTTTTAAAAACAATATTGCTTGATTTTTCAGGAAAGAGATTTTAATTTTCTTTGCAGGAAACGATTTATTTTCACCTTTTATTATAGTGTTAAGGGTTTGTATTTTTAGGCTATTCAGAGTGAAGTAAAATAATATCGCAATAGGAAGATATGTGTATCTATGATATATTTTTCTTCTAGTACTCCATTTTTTAAAAGAAAAAGACTCAGACATTCTAGAAAATAATTTCTATGTTTTCGACTACGAAGGGTATGTGTACATTGCACAGATACTCTTTTGTACTTTGTATGAAAAAAGACGCTGCTCTGAACAATATTCGTACATTATACGAATAAAATGTCGATAACAACGAAAAATTCGAACATTATACCAATTATTATGTTAACGAATTATATTCGTACATTGTAAGAAAATTATTCGTACATTACACTAAATAAATTTCCAACATTCTACGAAAAGAATGGTTCGATTACAAATGTCATGTGATCAGGTTTAATCACTCAAAATAAAAACTGCGTAATATGTACGAAATCGTTCGTACATTCTACGAATAATTTCGTCGTTTTCAGTCCACGAAAGGTTTCGTACATATTACACATTGCCTTTCATACATTATACGAAAAAATCAACTACAAATAACTAAAATACTAATACTAACTAAAATACAACTATTCGTACTAAAAACATTTTTCGTAATCGATGAAAAAATTTCGTGCACTGTACGAAATAAATTTAGTAGTATCTAGTAATATTATTCGTACATTTTACGAAAACATTTGTAATCGAACCATTCTTTTCGTAGAATGTACGAATAATATTACTAGATACTACGAAATTTATTTCGTACAATGCACGAAATTTTTTCATCGATTACGAAAAATATTTTTAGTACGAATCATTCGTACAATGTACGAATGTAGTTCGTTGAATACAACATTGATTTTTTCGTATAATGTATGAAAGGCAATGTGTAATATGTACGAAACCTTCCGTGGACTGAAAACGACGAAATTATTCGTAGAATGTACGAACGATTTCGTACATATTACGCAGTTTTTATTTTGAGTGTGACAATCATATTAAATATTTACTCCGGTTCCGACTCCGACTCCGACTCCGACTCCAACTCCAACATAAACTCTTCCATTGAATCCTCGGAATCGATGTCGGATCGGGTCAGATCAGGATTACCAGCTTCATCAGGCCGTGGGTTGTTCGGGTTGTACAATTTTCCGGCCAGTTTGAAAAATTCAAGTGTTCTGTCCAGTTTTTATTGAACATATAATGGGCCAAGTTGCTAGCGATATGTTCCTTTTTCCGGCCATAGCAGGACGCGACTTGTTTCGCGTGCCTCCACGAGGATTCTATGCTGTTTGTGTGGGCACCAGTTACTGGATCCTTATAATTCAGTGATTGGTTCACTGTCTTATGGTCAAAACCTTCGCTCCGCAGAGAATTATACGCCTTCCAGCAATCAGACATTATAGTGGTTCCAATCTCTATCCACTGTTTAATTATGGTGATTAAAGTGTTACTGTCCCTAAATTTGTTAAAAAATTAGTACAATTCAAAAAAAATTTGTAAATGTATATTACCTGGAGTCGACGGGCACCATAAAAACTCGGCCGCTTTCTCTTTCGAGACCACCGAAGACCCACTGTCCTTCAACTCGGGGACCCCGATGGTACTTCCTCTAACCGAACTTGCTTTCGTCCATCTCCACAGTTTTCCCCGGTCCACCAAGCTTCACCGGATTCTTAACTAACGCTTCCAGCAAAACTTCTCGGTAGTAGGAGGCCCAATTCACTACTGTATGGTCGCCAGATATTCCAGCGTCTTTTTTATTTTTTTCAAAGGCGTACCTTCCACCCACGCATACACAAACAATAAAATTTGCTTAATTGTCAGCTGGGAGCCCCCAAAGAAAGTCCCAGTACGGAAACTCATTCGTTTCCAGCAAAGGACTTTCTTCTGCTTTTGCCGAGAAATTTTATTGGTGCAAAGATATTCGTACCCATCCGCACTAAAAAAAAAATGTATTTTAATAATAATTCAATAAATCTGTTTCCAGATTTTTTTGTAATTTTGTCTTTCGGTATTATACAACCGATCGAAATCGAAAGATACACTTACGCATTCGTACTATTATACAGCTTCATGGGCTTTCCACAATTTCTACAGTCTACCACATGTGGAATCAGCCGCAAATTTGATAGAAGCTCTACCTTATTTGCACATATCATAGATATTCGATCTCCATTCATTATTTTACTGTGGAATAAAATAAATCTAGTACTTATGAAACTTAAAACCACCTTTTATTGGTGAATTTAACAAAGATTTCATCAAGAATCGCCAAAAATGTCGCCGATACTTTTGAAAATTTCTGTACTCGAAGAATTAGTGAAAAAAATATAATAATATATTGTAGAAATTTCTTCTTATCATAAGTTTAATTCATGGTGATTTCTTTTTTGAAAAAAATGCGACCCGTTTCTGCCCTCAATTTTTTTCTAGCAGTTCCGCCGTTCTATTAGTGGAAATTTGTTAACCTGCTACAAAAAGGGGTTTGAGTCCGTGGCTAAAATTGACCTGAAAACTCGCATTTCTTGCCCCGAAAATTTCGGCGGTGCAACCCCTTTAACCTCAAATGTGCGTAAGAAACGATGAAAATAAGAAAAAAATATCCTATGACAACAGCGGCAAACGATTTAAAATCATAAATTAAACTGTCAAACGAGTCATACGATAATTAGAAATCATACGGAGTGTAGTGAAAATTTATTTAAATTTTAATAATAGCTTTTTGACCTGAAAGCGTTCTATTGTAAATTGACCTGCCGGACGGAACTGTCAAAAAAGAGGGCAGAACTGCAATAATTTTGCATCTAGACGGGTCACATTTTTTTCAGAAAAGAAATCACCATTAGATTAATCTAAAAGAAATATGAGAAAACCATAGTGCATTGAAAATTAATTAACAAGAAGAAAAGGATATAATGAAAGTCTTACATTACAAAACATAGCGGAAGTAATTGGTCTAAATAGTATTCAGATACAATAAACCATTATTTCGCGAATGTAGGTATAGTATAAGATTTTATAAAATTATAAAATGTAAGTCAATATCCTGCTACGATTTCCGCACTGAGAATAAAAAAGCATAGCCGTTCCATGGTTAGGAAACCCCCCCCCCCCTGTGACTAATTCTTCGAGTACACAAAGAATCAGCGGTGGCGTGGTTCAATAATTGTCAATCAAGAGTTGAAAAAAAATTGTTCTAGTCGATTCTTGATGGAATGATCCTATACTCACAATTTTTTTTTCACTTTGCTGCTTACTTTGATACTCTTTTATTTCACTATTTAGTTCTATTTATTTCACTATTTTATTTCACTATTTAAGGTTATTTTATTTCACTAATTATTGCTATTTATTTCACTATTTTATTTCACTATTTATTTCTATTTATTTCACTATTTTATTTCACTATTTATTTCTATTTATTTCACTGTTTAAGGTTATTTTATTTCATTTTTTATTTCTATTTATTTCACTATTTTACTTCACCATTTATTTCTATTTATTTCACTATTTTATTTCACTATTTTATTTCACTATCTAGTTCCCTTTTTTTGAATGTTTTGATTCTTAATTTGTCGATTTCGTTCGTTACCAATTTGAAACAAGTGTTTTTAACGGCTCGCATATCAGTATTACCATATCAACAAAATTTGAAGTATTCAAACCATAATCCCATACAATAACCCAGTAGGCAGATCAAACTCGTCGAACGATTACCTCGTTCACGTGATAGCGTAGTGTACTGTAGCGTATTATGAAATCCGGTTGATATATGAGTGCTCTTGTGAAGTGAATTGACGTTTCGCACTCTTATTTTTTGTTGACAACTGTCACAAGAGATATTTATTTTACTATAAAAAACTATTACATTCGCCATTTTATGTCTTAAATAAATTTTTTTCGTTTATTATTCAGCGAAAGGGAATCATTAAAAAGGCTACAACTAAAATCGTAGAGAAAAATCGGTATTTTTCTTAACAATGCAGTTGTTGATGTTGGTTACTAGATGCAGCTAGCGTCGGAAAAAGTGGTATCTCTTTCTTTTAATGTTGTTCGCCTTGTCGCACGATGGGACCTTTGTTTCACTTTTATTGCACTTAAGAAATAGCCACTAAATAGCCAGTGTCATAACAGCATTAGAGAACCTAGTGCAGAAAAGTGTAGAAAGTGTATGCTAGAACTGGAGCTTCATGGTGCGTTTACACCCACCCTTGAGGGGCGAGCCTGTACCCAATCAGACCATTGCATTGCATTGCATTCCCGAACAACACGACGTAAATAATTCTATAAGACAAAATATGGATGAGAAGATTCTCCGATCTTCTTCAATTAGTTTCTGTTCTATGAATTTTTATTCAGATAGATTTTAAGAGCACATAATGAACGGATTTCGTTTCGAATGATATTCATGTGACATGAAATAATGTAAGTTTTTATTTAATAGTTTTCTTTGGTGTAGAAAAACAAAAAGACATATGTACAATAATTAATTGTGTTTTTACAATCAAAATGAAAAAAAAAAAAAAACAATTTAATAAGGAAAACATGTTTTGTTTTGTTTTCCGAATTTTCGTTGCTGCTGTCACTCTCCGAGAAACTGTGATCTCTAAAAGAAAGAAAAAATAAACACGAAACGAAAACAGAAAATTGAAATTGTATTTAAATTTATTTTTTCTATGTAACGATTTAATTGTAATTCGATATGACAAAAGTATAATACATTAAAGCACTAAATTATTAAAAAACAAGAAACAAAACAAAATTTTTCAAAAAATAAGAGAAATGAAAAGTATTTGAAAGTTGATTTTATATTTTTATAACATTTTTTGCTCACAATTCACTAAATCAATTTGTTTATTTTTGATTCGATGGGTTTCAATTTCACTGTCGGTATTCGTGTATTTACTATACAGTTCTTCTTTTTTGCGAGCTTCTAAATAATTCGCTAATGCTATGTTCAGACTATGCGGTTTAAACACATTTAAGTAGGCAAAATTAACGTCTCAAAAAAGTAGTGTTCACACTAGGTAACTGGTTTTATTTTGATACCTGACAGCTTGACGTAAGTTTTTCTGACAAGTAGATATTCAGCTGTGTTTCATTACCAAATTTATGGTGTGTAAATTGTTTAAAACAAATGTGTTTGAATAGCAGTAATAAAAAGAGAATTTATTAGCTAATGCAGTCGTTGCACAAGCTCAAAATTGAATTTCTATCGCATTACAAAGTTTCTTCCAAAGTTTACTTCGATTTCCGCGAGAGTCGCAGTGCATATTTTCGGTTAAACACGTCGTAGCTACGTGTTTTCGTAAACGCCTTCGGGAAGTGATTTCAGCGCATTTAACTCGATTTAAACGCGTCAATCTCGTAGTCTGTACATAGCATAAGGGCCGGTTTCACAGTGCGAGCTTAAGTTTCAACTTCAACTTAAGCCTTTGCTCAAATGGAATCACTGTTTCACAGTAATGTTTTAAGGCTTGAGTAGAGTTCAACTCGAAACTCAACTTAAGCCAGTGGATATGGGAGCTTAAGTTTGAGTTCGAATTTTAAGCAGGCGAAGTGTCAAAAAGCAAGTGTAATTTTCCTGTTGGAATTTTTATTCAATTTTAAATTTATATTTCAATACATGACTGACGAGAATGTTCACCTCAAAAGCCATAAAATTGTGACTCCTTTTTAATTATAATCGCTTTCTAGTTTTTAACGGTATTTTTAAAAATTTTAATAGCATTTTGACATAACTTTTCAAAGCAGTGGCCTACACAATTCATTAAACAGTGTGAAACAGTATTGTCTTGAGCTAAAGCTTAAGTTACTGGCTCAGGTTCAACTGAGCCAAGGCTTAAGTTAGTGCTGTGAAACCGGCCCTAAGAGAAATAAAGTAGTGAGCGTTAGAAAATGTGCGAAACGACAGAAATACGGTGTGTCTGTTCTTTTTGTTGAGTGTAGTGTAATCATTGTACACTTTTGTGGGTCGGGAGCAGGTGTAAATTCTTCTTTACCATCTGTCAAAATTGATGGCTGTATTGTGTTCCGGGACCATACCAGAGGGAAGTGACGAAGAAAGTGACTTACCAGATTTTAAGCGGCTGGTACCGCGTATAGCCGAGGCACGATGTCCGATTAGAAAAACCAAAATGAATAAATTAAAGTTTTGTAGCGGCATGTAGCCTAGCGTAACTTTATTGAACAAATGGCCCCGAGTATGGGCCAACACTTTTCTTTTATACAATTCATAACCTAAACTCAATATAAAGAAAATTAATATATAAAATCTACTAAATGGGTAAATTCCTTTTCTAACTCATGTATAAAAAATGTATCTATTCTAACTTTGCTTATCAAAAATATTTCAATCTAACGTATGCCTAAAAAAGGTATGCATACGGTCAATGAATATGACCGATATTTTTCATATAAATCAGTACGCGTCATGTCACAATAAAATTTGTTGTGGCGAGAGTACACTACAGCTTAATTTACTTTTTAAATTAAAGAAAATAAAGTTTGGAATGAACACATGCCAGAATATTTAATGGCAATAAATTTGCATTGATAGAAGTGAAGGAATAAAGCAATTCAAAAATGGAAAATACAAGGTTTTCCGGTAAATACTGTTAAATTTATTATGTGTGACGTTTCGGACTCGACTGAGTCCTTTATCAAACTCAGTCGAGTCCGAAACGTCACACATAATAAATTTAACAGTATTTACCGGAAAACCTTGTATTTTCAATTCAAAATGTACTGTGAAAACATTCATCAACAATTCAAAAATTTTCGGGTTTTAGCTTTCACTTTCACTTTCTTACACTGAGGCTCGGTATTTCCACATAGAGTTATCTTGTAGGTCTGGAATTTCCACATAAAGTTTACTCGAGAGGTTTTGGTTAACTGACAACTCACAAGTTAACTCTAAACTGAAATACCGGGCCTAACCCGTTCTTCTTGCGTGCGCCATCTACACCCTACACTTTCAGTGTAAAGTGAAGGTGTAAGTTACACTAAAATGTGAACTCCCTCCTGGCAAAAAGAACAAACGTATTGTCAGGTATGAAGTGTTGAAAGTGTTCAGGTTTTTTGTTAGTTTTTATACTGTAGATGTAGAGTATTATGTATAAGTTTCGAGTGAAAGCAAGGATTCGAAATTTTACAGGAATTAGTTTTATATCAAAACCAAGGATGAGTTCATTAATTGGTGCCATCCGTCAGCTCCTTCGGGTAGCTGTCATACAAAAGTTCTTAAAACATGTGTTCACCAATATTTGGCCTGTTCTTTTTGCAGGTTTAGTGCAGAAAAGTGTGAAAGAGAGTGGCGGGGAGGGGACAAGCTTATTGTTTGAGTTTGAGTTTGTGTCATTCATTTGACGTCAAATGTTGTTTAGAAAAGTTAGTGCAAACTACACTACACTAAATCCGACAAAAAAAAAACAGACCTATTGAACGATAACTTCAGAACGCTTGAAATTTTGTATACGTTGATTTTATAACAGTCGCAGGTGAAACTATTAATAGGTCTGTACTTTTTGTCTGCACTTTTCACACTTTTTGCACAACCCTTTCAGCTTCTCGATTGGTTAATGCTGGTTCCTTAACGAGATCCGTGTGTTATTGTTCCATATTTTCCCTGCAATTATAAAACAACCGAGCAAGATTATAATCTATTTTGTTTACCTTTTTTGTTGCGGTTGTAAAGTAAAGTTTCCATTTTTCCAAGAAAATACATGATTTCGCAGTTCACACTGAAACCAAATCAACCACATCAAACGTAAAAAAGTCACCAGTACTGAACTGAAATGAACACCACATCCTGCTATCCGGTCCCTCTGAAAAGAGTAAAAAAGACAATTTTGTCACTATCCAATTTTTTTCATCGAAAAATTCATATTTCCTCACATTGGAAATATGGTCATCAAATTTTTTCCGTGTTGCACAACAATAGGTCCGTTCTTCTTGCCTGCAATTCTTAACAACATTTGACGTGACAGCAATGGCAAAAAATTGGGGCGGCACCCCCCTCCCCGCCCTCAACTGTTATCAACTTTTCTGCACTCGCTTCTCGAGAGCTAGTGCAAAAAAATGTAAAAAGTGCATGTAAAAGAACAGACCTAGTGCGATCTCTCCCCACTAGCCATTCAGGATTGAAGGGATAACAAATCATGGAAGTATATGGAATGGCTGATAACAAGATATTTCGTAATGATTGTGTTAGGCGATGGAAGTTTAAATGGTAGTAGCCTATAACCAATCTGCAACATGAAACTTGACACTAAAATCCCTTGCATCTCACTTCCTCTACAAACTGTCATTCTTCGGTCTCTTTCGTTTGACACTTGAATCCCGTGCATCTCATCTCCTCTCCAAACAGAGAACAGCCACGGGTGACGTTACACTGGCAAAAAGAACGGAAAAGGTGTAGATAGCAGAGGCAAATACAACAAAAACCTCAAAACGCAAATCGATTGAATTCCTCTAATACACAAAGTACTTAGAATTAACTATCGATGACAAATTAAGCTGGTCATCACACATTAACATCATAACTCTCATAACACTCAAAGGAAAGAAATTTTTTAGAAGATAAGTTTTTTTTTAACAATATATATATTTTAACATCGTCAAGTTTTACTTTAACAACAAATGTACATCGGAAAATGATGCACCCAGTGAGTACTCCCGAAGATGTTTCATTATGTAGCTACAACATAAAAATACTGTATTACTCCATCTTCAGGTTGGAACGGATAACATTTCTTTGACCTGCAAATAAAGTAATTTTCATTATTGTCACCCAAAAGCAATAATTTCTGTAAATGTTTTCAAACTTTTCGCGCCATTTCATGTTCTGCCTGATGGAATTCTGATGTGGAACGAAAAGCACCAAAGTTTGAACATGGCAGTGCTATTGGAATCCGAAAAGTCATTAAATACCACAAAAATTTGAATCTGGCAATGCTGGTGCCCTTCACAATAGGTTTGTTCTATTTGCCCGCACTATCTACACCTTTTACACCTTTTGCACCTTTTCCGTTCTTTTTACCGGTGTAGCGTCACCCGTGGCTGTTTTTTTTGCAGAGTGTAGTGCAAAGGTGTACACTTTGCTGCACTCGGTTGGGAGCTGGTGCTAGTTCTTCTTTACAATTTGTCAAATTTGAAAACTGTATGCAGATAACATTGACTTTTTGAATTTAAGAAATCACTGTTTTGACTGAAAACATGCAAGAATATTGAATGGCAATAAAGTTTCTTTGATAGAAGTGAAAAAATTAAGCAAATAAAAAAGTTCTGAATTTTATCTGTCACTTTCATACACTAAGGCCTTTTTTTGGCGCGACCTGCACTCTACACTTTGAGTGTATTTTGACCATGGATGTATTAGTATAACTGGATCTGCTGTATTGCATAAAATTCCTATATGTGAGACTAATTCGTTTTGTGACAGTTGTTCCCATCTTTCAAAAAAATTTGTACGGGTTATGACAATCATTTCTGACAATTGTTTTCACCACAGTGTCGGACCAAAAAAATTTCCCGGGTACAGTACGTGTTTTCTATTTTGTAGACCCCCCCCCCCCCCAATACACTTACACTAACGCAAATAGACAACTCACACAACCAGAACCTATTAGGCAAAATTTCGCTTATTGCCGATCCAGTTATACTACTTCATCCATGATTTTGACGTGCAATTAAGGTGCAAGGTACACTAAAGTGTAACTTACACTGGGCAAAAGAAACAAACCTATTGTCATTTTGATGCTTGGAAGAGTATGGAATGGCTGATAACTTGACCTTTCGTAATGAAATCTGGTTGTGTTTGTTACTACTCGTTTTTATATTAGTGGCAGCAGTGCAGGCCCACATAAAAGTTGTATTTTCAGAGGAGCAACTAAAAAGATTGTCAGTTAATTTCCAAATTTCAAATACTAAATATGTAGTTTAGTGATTAATGTCCCAACGAACCGAGTGCATTACCAATACTTTTTAATTGAAGAAATAATTAATAACGGATTATATTCGCGTTATATATCGTATGAAGTTGAAAAGCATTTTCTTCAAAGAAGAAAAATTTTACACGCCGTCACTGCTTTCATATTCCAAGAAATGCTAAGATGTAAACAAAGTTTGTGTGCAAGGAAACTTCGATCAAAATGTACATTTCATAACTTTAATTGAAATGTATTCTTCATTAATATTAGCTACAGTAGAACTACAGATAATTAGAATCAGTCTACTTGCCTGTATAACGATTTATTTAGCGGGAACTTGCTTTGGTTTCGGCAACCATCGACAGAACACTTCATGTTTCTTTTGCAATAGTTTATCGCATGAATCACAAACAAATTTTACACGATCTGAATTATATATTAGTTAATTTATTTTATTAAAGTCTTCACGGACACTGACTAAAACACAATTCGACAAATTTTGCCTTAAACACTGCGTGAAACGCATGAAACACTGTAGCACGGTCAACGCGGTTGTAAACAAACTTGACAATTCAATTCCTTGCATCTCACTTCCTCTACAAACTGTTATTCTTCAGTCTCTTTCGTTTGACAATTTAATCCCTTGCACCTCACTTCCTCTACAAACTATTTTCAGCCTTTCTCCTTCTCATGAAAAATTACGCTCATACACACGAATTTTACGGGTATCACCACCGCTTGTTTTGAAGTAAAAGTGACAGAAAATGGTGAGTAAATTGGAAATTTTTAAAGTGCCATATCTTTTTATTTTGGGTAGATCGGGGACTGGAAACAAATGGAAATGCCTTCAAATTTGCTCTAAATTTAAAGAAAAATAAAAATTTTTCGTTCGTGTTCGTTTCGCTGAACACAGTACTAATGGTGATTTCTTTTCTGCAAAAAAATGTGACCCGTTTCTGCCCCCAATTTTTGTTCTAGCAGTTCCGCTGTTCTATTCTCAAATTTTTTTTGACCTGCTAGAAAAAGGAGTTTGAGTCCGTGGCTAAAATTGACCTGAAAACTCGCATTTCTTGCCCCGAAAATTTCGGCGGTGCAACTCATTTAACCTCAAATGTGCGTAAGTAACGATGAAAATAAGAAAAAAATATCCTATGACAACAGCGGCAAACGATTTAAAAGCATAAATTAAACTGTCAAACGAGTCATACGATAATTAGAAATCATACGGAGTGTAGTGAAAATTTATTTAAATTTTAATAATAGCTTTTTGACCTGAAAGCGTTCTATTGTAAATTGACCTGCCGGACGGAACTGTCAAAAAAGAGGGCAGAACTGCAATAATTTTGCATCTAGACGGGTCACATTTTTTTCAGAAAAGAAATCACCATTAGATTAATCTAAAAGAAATATGAGAAAACCATAGTGCATTGAAAATTAATTAACAAGAAGAAAAGGATATAATGAAAGTCTTACATTACAAAACATAGCGGAAGTAATTGGTCTAAATAGTATTCAGATACAATAAACCATTATTTCGCGAATGTAGGTATAGTATAAGATTTTATAAAATTATTAAATGTAAGTCAATATCCTGCTACGATTTCCGCACTGAGAATAAAAAAGCATAGCCGTTCCATGGTTAGGAAACCCCCCCCCCCCCCTGTGACTAATTCTTCGAGTACACAAAGAATCAGCGGTGGCGTGGTTCAATATTTGTCCATCAAGAGTTGAAAGAAAATTGTTCTAGTCGATTCTTGATGGAATGATCTTATACTCACAATTTTTTTTTCACTTTGCTGCTTACTTTGATACTCTTTTATTTCACTATTTAGTTCTATTTATTTCACTATTTTATTTCACTATTTAAGGTTATTTTATTTCACTAATTATTGCTATTTATTTCACTATTTTATTTCACTATTTATTTCTATTTATTTCACTATTTTATTTCACTATTTATTTCTATTTATTTCACTGTTTAAGGTTATTTTATTTCATTTTTTATTTCTATTTATTTCACTATTTTACTTCACCATTTATTTCTATTTATTTCACTATTTTATTTCACTATCTAGTTCCCTTTTTTTGAATGTTTTGATTCTTATGGTGATTTCTTTTCTGAAAAAAAATGTGACCCGTTTCTGCCCTCAACTTTTGTTCTAGCAGTTCCGCTGTTCTATTCTGAAATTTTTTTTGACCTGCTAGAAAAAGGGGTTTGAGTCCGTGGCTAAAATTGACCAGGGGTGTGTTCAAGATTTCTGCTATAGCTGCTTTTAGCTGCTATTAGCTGCTTTTTTGTGTTAAATGCAACCAAAAAGCTGCTCTCTCGTGCTTGCTATTTGACACTAGATCTGTTCAAGATTTTTAAAAAGCTGCTTCCATAGCTGCTTTTTCTTGCTCGCACTCCCGAGTGTAGCTAGAAAGCGGCTATTGCAATATTTATATGTGTGTGTAGCTGTCACTTTCGTCGAAACGTTATTTTCAGTCTTTAAAAATGGAAGAAACTCTATCAATAGCATTAGAAATTAACGAAAAATTTAAGGAAACATTAGAAGCAGTTAATGCGGTAAGTATTCAAAGTCATTCAAACAAATGTCTTATATACCACGCCAAGTTGCGTATGTGCTTGTCGAACAGCTGTTATTAGCTATACAAGCTGCTTTTGGCTGTTCAAGACCCGAAGAAGCTATTTCATGCTATGGCTGAAATTGACAGCTGCTACAGTCTTGCTATGCTATGCTTTCGAAGCAGCTATAGCAGAAATCTTGAACAGAGCCCTGAAAACTCGCATTTCTTGCCCCGAAAATTTCGGCGGTGCAACTTCTTTAACCTCAAATGTGCGTAAGAAACGATGAAAGTAAGAAAAAAATATCCTACGACAACAGCGGCAAACGATTTAAAAGCATAAATTAAACTGTCCAACGGGTCATACGGTAATAAGAAATCATACGAAGTGTAGTGAAAATTTATTTAAATTTTAATAATAGCTTTTTGACCTGAAAGCGTTCTATTGTAAATTGATCTGTCGGACGGAACTGTCAAAAAAGAGGGCAGAACTGCAATAATTTTGCATTTTTACAGGTCACATTTTTTTCAGAAAAGAAATCACCATTAATTTGTCGATTTCGTTCGTTACCAATTTGAAACAAGTGTTTTTAACGGCTCGCATATCAGTATTACCATATCAACAAAATTTGAAGTATTCAAACCATAATCCCATACAATAACCCAGTAGGCAGATCAAACTCATCGAACTATTACCTCGTTCACGTGATAGCGTAGTGTACTGTAGCGTATTATGAAATCCGGTTGATATATGAGTGCTCTCGTGAAGTGAATTGACGTTTCGCACTCTTATTTTTTGTTGACAACTGTCACAAGAGATATTTATTTTACTATAAAAAACTATTACATTCGCCATTTTATGTCTTAAATAAATTTTTTTCTTTTATTATTCAACGAAAGGGAATCATTAAAAAGGCTACAACTAAAATCGTAGAGAAAAATCGGTATTTTTCTTAACAATGCAGTTGTTGATGTTGGTTACTAGATGCAGCTAGCGTCGGAAAAAGTGGTATCTCTTTCTTTTAATGTTGTTCGCCTTGTCGCACGATGGGACCTTTGTTCCACTTTTATTGCCCTTAAGAAATAGCCACTAAATAGCCAGTGTCATAACAGCATTAGAGAACCTAGTGCAGAAAAGTGTAGAAAGTGTATGCTAGAACTGGAGCTTCATGGTGCGTTTACACCTACCCTTGAGGGGCGAGCCTGTACCCAATCAGACCATTGCATTGCATTGCATTCCCGAACAACACGACGTAAATAATTCTATAAGACAAAATTTGGATGATAAGATTCTCCGATCTTCTTCAATTAGTTTCTGTTCTATGAATTTTTATTCAGATAGATTTTAAGAGCACATAATGAACGGATTTCGTTTCGAATGATATTCATGTGACATGAAATAATGTAAGTTTTTATTTAATAGTTTTCTTTGGTGTAGAAAAACAAAAAGACATATGTACAATAATTAATTGTGTTTTTACAATCAAAATGAAAAAAAAAAAAAAACAATTTAATAAGGAAAACATGTTTTGTTTTGTTTTCCGAATTTTCGTTGCTGCTGTCACTCTCCGAGAAACTGTGATCTCTAAAAGAAAGAAAAAATAAACACGAAACGAAAACAGAAAATTGAAATTGTATTTAAATTTATTTTTTCTATGTAACGATTTAATTGTAATTCGAAATGACAAAAGTATAATACATTAAAGCACTAAATTATTAAAAAACAAGAAACAAAACAAAATTTTTCAAAAAATAAGAGAAATGAAAAGTATTTGAAAGTTAATTTTATATTTTTATAACATTTTTTGCTCACAATTCACTAAATCAATTTGTTTATTTTTGATTCGATGGGTTTCAATTTCACTGTCGGTATTCGTGTATTTACTATACAGTTCTTCTTTTTTGCGAGCTTCTAAATAATTCGCTAATGCTATGTTCAGACTATGCGGTTTAAACACATTTAAGTAGGCAAAATTAACGTCTCAAAAAAGTAGTGTTCACACTAGGTAACTGGTTTTATTTTGATACCTGACAGCTTGACGTAAGTTTTTCTGACAAGTAGATATTCAGCTGTGTTTCATTACCAAATTTATGGTGTGTAAATTGTTTAAAACAAATGTGTTTGAATAGCAGTAATAAAAAGAGAATTTATTAGCTAATGCAGTCGTTGCACAAGCTCAAAATTGAATTTCTATCGCATTACAAAGTTTCTTCCAAAGTTTACTTCGATTTCCGCGAGAGTCGCAGTGCATATTTTCGGTTAAACACGTCGTAGCTACGTGTTTTCGTAAACGCCTTCGGGAAGTGATTTCAGCGCATTTAACTCGATTTAAACGCGTCAATCTCGTAGTCTGTACATAGCATAAGGGCCGGTTTCACAGTGCGAGCTTAAGTTTCAACTTCAACTTAAGCCTTTGCTCAAATGGAATCACTGTTTCACAGTAATGTTTTAAGGCTTGAGTAGAGTTCAACTCGAAACTCAACTTAAGCCAGTGGATATGGGAGCTTAAGTTTGAGTTCGAATTTTAAGCAGGCGAAGTGTCAAAAAGCAAGTGTAATTTTCCTGTTGGAATTTTTATTCAATTTTAAATTTATATTTCAATACATGACTGACGAGAATGTTCACCTCAAAAGCCATAAAATTGTGACTCCTTTTTAATTATAATCGCTTTCTAGTTTTTAACGGTATTTTTAAAAATTTTAATAGCATTTTGACATAACTTTTCAAAGCAGTGGCCTACACAATTCATTAAGCAGTGTGAAACAGTATTGTCTTGAGCTAAAGCTTAAGTTACTGGCTCAGGTTCAACTGAGCCAAGGCTTAAGTTAGTACTGTGAAACCGGCCCTAAGAGAAATAAAGTAGTGAGCGTTAGAAAATGTGCGAAACGACAGAAATACGGTGTGTCTGTTCTTTTTGTTGAGTGTAGTGTAATCATTGTACACTTTTGTGGGTCGGGAGCAGGTGTAAATTCTTCTTTACCATCTGTCAAAATTGATGGCTGTATTGTGTTCCGGGACCATACCAGAGGGAAGTGACGAAGAAAGTGACTTACCAGATTTTAAGCGGCTGGTACCGCGTATAGCCGAGGCACGATGTCCGATTAGAAAAACCAAAATGAATAAATTAAAGTTTTGTAGCGGCATGTAGCCTAGCGTAACTTTATTGAACAAATGGCCCCGAGTATGGGCCAACACTTTTCTTTTATACAATTCATAACCTAAACTCAATATAAAGAAAATTAATATATAAAATCTACTAAATGGGTAAATTCCTTTTCTAACTCATGTATAAAAAATGTATCTATTCTAACTTTGCTTATCAAAAATATTTCAATCTAACGTATGCCTAAAAAAGGTATGCATACGGTCAATGAATATGACCGATATTTTTCATATAAATCAGTACGCGTCATGTCACAATAAAATTTGTTGTGGCGAGAGTACACTACAGCTTAATTTACTTTTTAAATTAAAGAAAATAAAGTTTGGAATGAACACATGCCAGAATATTTAATGGCAATAAATTTGCATTGATAGAAGTGAAGGAATAAAGCAATTCAAAAATGGAAAATACAAGGTTTTCCGGTAAATACTGTTAAATTTATTATGTGTGACGTTTCGGACTCGACTGAGTCCTTTATCAAACTCAGTCGAGTCCGAAACGTCACACATAATAAATTTAACAGTATTTACCGGAAAACCTTGTATTTTCAATTCAAAATGTACTGTGAAAACATTCATCAACAATTCAAAAATTTTCGGGTTTTAGCTTTCACTTTCACTTTCTTACACTGAGGCTCGGTATTTCCACATAGAGTTATCTTGTAGGTCTGGAATTTCCACATAAAGTTTACTCGAGAGGTTTTGGTTAACTGACAACTCACAAGTTAACTCTAAACTGAAATACCGGGCCTAACCCGTTCTTCTTGCGTGCGCCATCTACACCCTACACTTTCAGTGTAAAGTGAAGGTGTAAGTTACACTAAAATGTGAACTCCCTCCTGGCAAAAAGAACAAACGTATTGTCAGGTATGAAGTGTTGAAAGTGTTCAGGTTTTTGTTAGTTTTTATACTGTAGATATAGAGTATTATGTATAAGTTTCGAGTGAAAGCAATGATTCGAAATTTTACAGGAATTAGTTTTATATCAAAACCAAGGATGAGTTCATTAATTGGTGCCATCCGTCAGCTCCTTCGGGTAGCTGTCATACAAAAGTTCTTAAAACATGTGTTCACCAATATTTGGCCTGTTCTTTTTGCAGGTTTAGTGCAGAAAAGTGTGAAAGAGAGTGGCGGGGAGGGGACAAGCTTATTGTTTGAGTTTGAGTTTGTGTCATTCATTTGACGTCAAATGTTGTCTAGAAAAGTTAGTGCAAACTACACTACACTAAATCCGACAAAAAAAAACAGACTTATTGAACGATAACTTCAGAACGCTTGAAATTTTGTATACGTTGATTTTATAACAGTCGCAGGTGAAACTATTAATAGGTCTGTACTTTTTGTCTGCACTTTTCACACTTTTTGCACAACCCTTTCAGCTTCTCGATTGGTTAATGCTGGTTCCTTAACGAGATCCGTGTGTTATTGTTCCATATTTTCCCTGCAATTATAAAACAACCGAGCAAGATTATAATCTATTTTGTTTACCTTTTTTGTTGCGTTTGTAAAGTAAAGTTTCCATTTTTCCAAGAAAATACATGATTTCGCAGTTCACACTGAAACCAAATCAACCACATCAAACGTAAAAAAGTCACCAGTACTGAACTGAAATGAACACCACATCCTGCTATCCGGTCCCTCTGAAAAGAGTAAAAAAGACAATTTTGTCACTATCCAATTTTTATCATCGAAAAATTCATATTTCCTCACATTGGAAATATGGTCATCAAATTTTTTCCGTGTTGCACAACAATAGGTCCGTTCTTCTTGCCTGCAATTCTTAACAACATTTGACGTGACAGCAATGGCAAAAAATTGGGGCGGCACCCCCCTCCCCGCCCTCAACTGTTATCAACTTTTCTGCACTCGCTTCTCGAGAGCTAGTGCAAAAAAATGTGAAAAGTACATGTAAAAGAACAGACCTAGTGCGATCTCTCCCCATTAGCCATTCAGGATTGAAGGGATAACAAATCATGGAAGTATATGGAATGGCTGATAACAAGATATTTCGTAATGATTGTGTTAGGCGATGGAAGTTTAAATGGTAGTAGCCTATAACCAATCTGCAACATGAAACTTGACACTAAAATCCCTTGCATCTCACTTCCTCTACAAACTGTCATTCTTCGGTCTCTTTCGTTTGACACTTGAATCCCGTGCATCTCATCTCCTCTCCAAACAGAGAACAGCCACGGGTGACGTTACACTGGCAAAAAGAACGGAAAAGGTGTAGATAGCAGAGGCAAATACAACAAAAACCTCAAAACGCAAATCGATTGAATTCCTCTAATACGAGTCCATTTCACAAAGTACTTAGAATTAACTATCGATGACAAATTAAGCTGGTCATCACACATTAACATCATAACTCTCATAACACTCAAAGGAAAGAAATTTTTTAGAAGATAAGTTTTTTTTAACAATATATATATTTTAACATCGTCAAGTTTTACTTTAACAACAAATGTACATCGGAAAATGATGCACCCAGTGAGTACTCCCGAAGATGTTTCATTATGTAGCTACAACATAAAAATACTGTATTACTCCATCTTCAGGTTGGAACGGATAACATTTCTTTGACCTGCAAATAAAGTAATTTTCATTATTGTCACCCAAAAGCAATAATTTCTGTAAATGTTTTCAAACTTTTCGCGCCATTTCATGTTCTGCCTGATGGAATTCTGATGTGGAACGAAAAGCACCAAAGTTTGAACATGGCAGTGCTATTGGAATCCGAAAAGTCATTAAATACCACAAAAATTTGAATCTGGCAATGCTGGTGCCCTTCACAATAGGTTTGTTCTATTTGCCCGCACTATCTACACCTTTTACACCTTTTGCACCTTTTCCGTTCTTTTTACCGGTGTAGCGTCACCCGTGGCTGTTTTTTTTGCAGAGTGTAGTGCAAAGGTGTACACTTTGCTGCACTCGGTTGGGAGCTGGTGCTAGTTCTTCTTTACAATTTGTCAAATTTGAAAACTGTATGCAGATAACATTGACTTTTTGAATTTAAGAAATCACTGTTTTGACTGAAAACATGCAAGAATATTGAATGGCAATAAAGTTTCTTTGATAGAAGTGAAAAAATTAAGCAAATAAAAAAGTTCTGAATTTTATCTGTCACTTTCATACACTAAGGCCTTTTTTTGGCGCGACCTGCACTCTACACTTTGAGTGTATTTTGACCATGGATGTATTAGTATAACTGGATCTGCTGTATTGCATAAAATTCCTATATGTGAGACTAATTCGTTTTGAGACAGTTGTTCCCATCTTTCAAAAAAATTTGTACGGGTTATGACAATCATTTCTGACAATTGTTTTCACCACAGTGTCGGACCAAAAAAATTTCCCGGGTACAGTACGTGTTTTCTATTTTGTAGACCCCCCCCCCCCCCCAATACACTTACACTAACGCAAATAGACAACTCACACAACCAGAACCTATTAGGCAAAATTTCGCTTATTGCCGATCCAGTTATACTACTTCATCCATGATTTTGACGTGCAATTAAGGTGCAAGGTACACTAAAGTGTAACTTACACTGGGCAAAAGAAACAAACCTATTGTCATTTTGATGCTTGGAAGAGTATGGAATGGCTGATAACTTGACCTTTCGTAATGAAATCTGGTTGTGTTTGTTACTACTCGTTTTTATATTAGTGGCAGCAGTGCAGGCCCACATAAAAGTTGTATTTTCAGAGGAGCAACTAAAAAGATTGTCAGTTAATTTCCAAATTTCAAATACTAAATATGTAGTTTAGTGATTAATGTCCCAACGAACCGAGTGCATTACCAATACTTTTTAATTGAAGAAATAATTAATAACGGATTATATTCGCGTTATATATCGTATGAAGTTGAAAAGCATTTTCTTCAAAGAAGAAAAATTTTACACGCCGTCACTGCTTTCATATTCCAAGAAATGCTAAGACGTAAACAAAGTTTGTGTGCAAGGAAACTTCGATCAAAATGTACATTTCATAACTTTAATTGAAATGTATTCTTCATTAATATTAGCTACAGTAGAACTACAGATAATTAGAATCAGTCTACTTGCCTGTATAACGATTTATTTAGCGGGAACTTGCTTTGGTTTCGGCAACCATCGACAGAACACTTCATGTTTCTTTTGCAATAGTTTATCGCATGAATCACAAACAAATTTTACACGATCTGAATTATATATTAGTTAATTTATTTTATTAAAGTCTTCACGGACACTGACTAAAACACAATTCGACAAATTTTGCCTTAAACACTGCGTGAAACGCATGAAACACTGTAGCACGGTCAACGCGGTTGTAAACAAACTTGACAATTCAATTCCTTGCATCTCACTTCCTCTACAAACTGTTATTCTTCAGTCTCTTTCGTTTGACAATTTAATCCCTTGCACCTCACTTCCTCTACAAACTATTTTCAGCCTTTCTCCTTCTCATGAAAAATTACGCTCATACACACGAATTTTACGGGTATCACCACCGCTTGTTTTGAAGTAAAAGTGACAGAAAATGGTGAGTAAATTGGAAATTTTTAAAGTGCCATATCTTTTTATTTTGGGTAGATCGGGGACTGGAAACAAATGGAAATGCCTTCAAATTTGCTCTAAATTTAAAGAAAAATAAAAATTTTAATTTTCGATTTTAGTGGTGCCCGACATTTTTTCTAACATTTTAAAATTTCGCTTTCTTTTATCAATGACATCTAGTAGCGAAGTGAGTAGAATATTTCACTCCACTTCGAAGGTGACTTTTTCGTTCGTGTTCGTTCCGCTGAACACAGTACTAATGGTGATTTCTTTTCTGCAAAAAAAATGTGACCCGTTTCTTTAAGCGATGAAAATTAAAAACGCGAAAAGTTACAGTTCAAGTGCTGTTACAATAAAACGACACAAGTGTGATGTGAAGTGATGTGTCACTACGTTACTAGTGTCGAAATGTCTCCGAGAAATCTGCGAGATTCTTACAGACGCGATCAACTGGGCTAGCTCTGCTTGCTGTCATGAGCAGTATAGTCCATGGATGTAGTAGTATAACTGGATCGGCAATAAGCGAAATTTTGCCTAATAGGTTCTGGTTGGGTGAGTTGTCTATTTGCGTTAGTGTAAGTGTATTGGGGGGGGGGGGGGGGGGGGCTACAAAATAGAAATTACGTATTGTACCCCGGAAATGTTTTTGCTCCGTCGCTGTGGTGAAAACAACTGTCAGAAATGATTGTCATTAAAACGTAAACAATTTTTTTTTTAAATAAAACGTTGAAATTTTCGCTTGAATTAGCACTTAGTTCAATATATTAGGCTATTAATATATTCCGCAACTCACTAAATTGTAATTTATACAGTGTACTTACTTGAAAAACGACTTTCCTTGCCGGCAATTGGATTTATTTGCACATCCGTACACTTCGCACTTCATTTCACTTTTTCTTCTTTTCTCTAATGTTTCTCACTGAAAATGTTATTGAAAAAAGTTTTTCAGTTCACTCCACGTTAATTTCAATCAAAAACTGGTTAATACTTATAGTTTAAATGCGGAAAACTTCGTTTTTTAAACTTCTTTTTTATCATAAGTCAAAAATTAATTTGACATAACAGCACAAATGTCAGTACATTGATGTTTTTTTTTTTTTTTTCATTCAATATCCGCTAAACTCTAGAATTAAGTAGCCTGTAAATAAGTATATACGCTTCATCAATATCCATTATCCATAGTTTTAAGAAGCCTTGTAAATATGTACATATATGTATCCAAAATGAATTATTTTGTAAATATAAAGCGGAAACTAAACTGTAAATATGCAGCGCACAAGCTGATTTCTAAAAATATAACCAACTATGTAAATTCATTATCTCAGGTTTATTTGGAATATGTTTGTTACACTCTCTATAGTCACATTGAATATAAAATGTCCACATATCGGAACGATACTAGTAACTGTTGACTCTTATCAAAACGCATTCACGATTGGTGATAGTTCTGCTTACGAGCATCACCTGTAAATATAAATCATTGAAGTGAATTTAGATTACTTTGTAAACTATAAAATCTCTATAATAAATTAATGAATTAAATTTCTGCTATGTATCCCAGATACTTAAGTCTGAAAAAATAAAGAAATTATCATGTGAAATATTCCACCTTAAGTACTACTTTACTTTAGTACCAATTAAGTCCACGAATACCAAAACATACAAGAGGGCCAAGCCCCACCATTTAGTTTTATCTAGTTTTAAGTTAGTTAAGTAAAAAATTTTTAGGTTAAGTATCTATACATGTCAAATGTCAAATGAGCAATTGACAACTACTGTCATGGAAACACATAACAGCAAGCTCGGCCAAGGTCGGAAATTAAATGTCACAGCTGCTTGACAAAAAGATCGCTGTCAAGCTTTTTTGTCATACGATTTTGTACGTCATGTAATTATAAGACTCAATAAACGTTACTGAAACTTGATGTTTTTTTTTCTCTTGACGAATTAGTCTCACATATAGGAACTTTATACAATACAGCCGATCCAGTTATACTATTACATCCATGGTATAGTCACGAGTATCACATGACAGATTCTGTATTAAAATGACAGCCGAAGTTGTTCAAGGTATCGTAGCGGAATCTTTCTGGCAGTTAAAAATTTCTTGTTAAATAAAGCTTGATTTCAGAAATTGGAAACATTTACAATCGCATTTTTGACCACAAACCTTTTCTGGACGGTGAAATCACATTCCTGGTTAACGCATTTGAGGTACAGTTTTCATTTTTCGAAAAACATTTTTACCGTTGAAGTTTTCCCGTAGGAGAAGCGTAAAGATCGTGAGGTGGAAAATCTTTTTACGGTAATCCAAACTACAACTGAAGTGAGATCGAACATATTGAAGCGCTGCCATATTTCGTGCGAGCAGAATTTAGAAGCTCTGAACCGAAGTTTGGCAGAAAGTTTGAGAGTTTGCGACCAAGTCCTTACCGTCGAAAGGGATCCGAGATTGGTAAGCGCAATTTAACCAGACGTGTGTTATTAATAGGGATTTGACTGCAGGATCTAAAATCGGAGTTCTGTCTGGTTCGTACTCTAGTGATTTGTTCCATAGCGGTTTTACGTATTTATATGATCTTTTATGTATAGGACCCAGGAAAGATATTGGGAATGTGGCAAACTACGTTTCGTAATCCTGGTGAGCTATTTGTCTCTTTAGTTTGTGTGCTATTCCAAGTTTACTCATGTCTAGCTAGCTTGCTTAGAGGGGGTGCATGGAAAAGCCAAACTGTAGCAGATCTATCCAATTCGGTTTAGTTCGTTATCGTAGAGAAGGAAAGACTTTATTTTCGTTAATCTTTCACAACTTTAATAACCTAAAGCTTATAAGTTTCAATACAATTGTAAAATTACATACATACAAATAGATCTTCCCCTATAAACCAAAAACTCGAAAAATTCATGGGTACTTATCACTGAGATATATACATGGAGACCTCAATTTGCTATCTCACATAGCCGACGTTTTAGAAATGTCATTATTTCGAAAAAGTTGTCCATGATTAGCCGAGCTTCTGCAATATTGAACAAAATTCTGATGAATTTAAACATTCATTAGATTTAAAATTGGCAATGCAGATAAAATAATTTTTGATCGAAACATTTCTTTTAGTTTCTTTCAGAAATTCAATTAATTTTAAGATTGAAGTAACTTCTAAAGTTATCCAGGGCACAAATTGGAAAATCCGATTTCGAAACCGGAAATGCAAAGAAGGAAAGAGTTAGTAGCATGGTTGCGCATGTATTTAAAGCGAGAAGAAAAACAATGACAATGTCAATGACAGAATTACAGACAACAGACAGCAAAATTACAGACAACATGAAAAAAAAAATTTCGTACTTTTATGGTGATTTCTATTCTCAAAAAAAATGTGACCTGTAAAGATGCAAAATTATTGCAGTTCTGCCCTCTTTTTTGACAGTTCCGTCCGACAGGTCAATTTACAATAGAACGCTTTCAGGTCAAAAAGCTATTATCAAAATTGAAATAAATTTTCACTACACTCCGTATGATTTCTAATTACCGTATGACCCGTTGGACAGTTTAATTTATGCTATTAAATCGTTTGCCGCTGTGTCGTAGGATATTTTTTTCTTATTTTCATCGTTTCTTACGCACATTTGAGGTTAAAGGAGTTGCACCGCCGAAATTTTCGGGGCAAGAAATGCAACTTTTCAGGTCAATTTTAACCACGGACTCAAACCCCTTTTTCTAGCAGGTCAAAAAAAAATTGAGAATAGAACAGCGGAACTGCTAGAACAAAAATTGAGGGCAGAAACGGGTCACATTTTTTTTGAGAAAAGAAATCACCATTAGGTGTAATTTCGAATTGGGCGCAAATAATTTGAATTTGAAAAAAAAACTTTGTTGGATAAACAATGCAAGGCATTGAAAGAAAATGAGCTCATAAAATTGCAACTAATGGTGATTTCTTTTCTGAAAAAAAGTGTGACCCATTTAGGCCGCGGTCCGAATTACGCTTTCTGCGCTTTTAGCGCGCTTACACTCGGTCCGAATTACGCTCACAACGCATACAATTTGTATGGAGGGGAAATTTTCTGGCGCGGACACTACTCACGATTTCGAGCATATGCACTGTGTGTACGTCTTTGCAATCTGTTGACGGTTAAAAATTTGAAAATTATCAAATTCACATTGACGGTTAAAAAATTTGTCGACGCGTTTCGGCACCGACTGGAAGCGGCAAGACTTTGGCTTTCGCTGTCCCAATTGTTCAGCTCCTCTCGAAACGAGTTGAGAGGAAAATCCGAGCACTGGTAGTTTTACCCGTGATGGAATTAGCTCTGCAAGTCTACAAGGTTTTCAAGCAGTTGGTGCAAAATTCGAGCCTAACAGTTTATCTGTTCTCAGTATCGTTATCACGACACCCGGCCGACTCTTTGAACATTTGCACGCGACAAAGAGTTTCTGTTTGAAATCTTTGTGATTCCTCGGTATCGATGAGGCCGATCGAATCATGGAACAACTCCACCACAACTGGTTGTATCATTTGGAAGCACACGTTAAAGCAACGTCGGACATGTTCATGTCGGGCCGATCGGCACCGCTTTGTCTAAGCGACCTCGAAAACGAATCGCTACTCCAGCCGCATAAAATGCTTTTTTCGGCCACGCTATCACAAGATCCCGAAAAGCTGCAAAACTTGAGACTTTTCCAACCGAAACTGTTCACGTATGTAGTCAAGTGTCATTTTCAAATAACTGACACAACTGACATTTTAAATAATCAACTGACATTTGTGTGCATACGATCGGTCCGAATTATATGCGTTATAAGCGCGCATACAATTCGGACCGACTGTAAGCACTGTTGGTAATGTAAGCACCGTAAGCGTAATTCGGACCGCGGCCTTAGATGCAAAATTATTGCAGTTCTGCCCTCTTTTTTGACAGTTCCGTCCGACAGGTCAATTGACAATAAAACGCTTTCAGGTCAAAAAGCTATTATTAAAATTTAAATAAATTTTCACTACACTCCGTATGATTTCTAATTACCGTATGACCCGTTGGACAGTTTAATTTATGCTTTTAAATCGTTTGCCGCTGTTGTCGTAGGATATTTTTTTCTTATTTTCATCGTTTCTTACGCACATTTGAGGTTAAAGGAGTTGCACCGCCGAAATTTTCGGGGCAAGAAATGCGAGTTTTCAGGTCAATTTTAGCCACGGACTCAAACCCCTTTTTCTAGCAGGTCAAAAAAAATTGAGAATAGAACAGCGGAACTGCTAGAACAAAAATTGAGGGCAGAAACGGGTCACATTTTTTTGCAGAAAAGAAATCACCATAGGTTGTGTAATATCGGCTACTGCAGTACGAATATAATACCATTTACCTATCGTTATGGCGCTATATTAAAAAATAACGTATTACATGCTCAACCGTTATAAATTTTCCCAAGGAACTGTTATTATTATAGATCATTTTTTTTGCGAAGAAAGTTTGGTTGTTGGTAACGTAAAAACGTTAGGGCTGATATCCATTTGTTGTTTTCCTGAGTATTGGCCCAAACAGATCACGGACTTCGACTTCGATTTTGCCATTTGCCTTCTGTACCGAAGTCGAAGTCGGTGTTGTGGGCATCACCATATAATCCTGTGTGTTCTAAAAAGAAGGGACCTCGAAGTCGAAGTCCGTGCTCTGTTTGGGCCATAATTCAGGCCTGATTAAAAAAGCTTGACATCACGAAAATTAAGTAAATAAAAACGTAAATTATAATAAATCAAAATATATTCGCTTTCCATTATACAATCTGAGATAAATCAAATCCGACGTTCGTTCCTCGATCAATTTGTTTGTTGTTTGAATTTAATAAAAAAAAAGAACATTAATGATAAAAAGAAAAAGAAAATTCCTAGTTTCTTGTAATTGATATCATAAACAGCATAAATCTGTGCGCTGCGCTGCAATCAGTTCGGACTCTTGCGCCTCTCGTAAAATCATCGGTTCTTAGTGTGTCGTTCATGTTGTCGTCGACGACGTTGTACTTTGATTATCGCTTGTCGTCGAAGACATTGTGACATCGTCGTCATCCTGAGCGCTTACCGGTTTAACATCATCGTCGATTTTCATACGTTTACTGGCCGACTCATTTGTCGACGATGATTCGCTATCGGGTGCTGCAGCTGCTTTACCGTCATCGGTGACAACACGAGCTGGCGATGCAGCACGTTTTCTTGATGGGGCAATCGGAACTGCTTCCGATTCCATGAAAATTTTCGTCGGTAGAACTACTGGTTTCTGACTGCCGTCATGTTATCACAGCCGGTTCCGTCGCCCATTGTATTCGTTGCTAGGCAATTGTTGAAGAGCTAGAGAATGAAGTGGTGATTAGATTTTTGGACATTTTTTCCCATGTTTTCCTTTTTTCTTTTACCTGTTCGCAAATTTGTGATAGTTTTTCGCATCCTTCGTCGATTCTTTTCATAATGAATTCAACCACTTCGTCACTGGACATGAAGTTCCAGATGCCGTCGCATGCTAGAATCATAAACTCATTGTTTGGTGAGATTATTAGCTTCTTAACATCCGGCAGAGCTGAGATCATTTGTTTTTCGTCGGGCAAATTTTGATTCTATAAAAAAAAACAAAAAAATCACCGACATGCCAATTACTCTCCGAAAAATATCAACTTACCATTTTATAGGCGTGATCTCCAATCGCGCGGCATTAACGCGGCCAAAAGTAACTTTGCCGCCCGCTTTGTGTATTCGTTCGCTCTCCTCATCGTCTTCGGGCTTGTGATCAAAGCTCGTTTCAATTGCCTTTCCGTTTCGACATACAACGCAACGCGAATCACCGGCATTTACTACGTATAAATCGCAACCGTTAAGCAATGAGAAGGCGGCCGACAACAGTTGAACAGTTTTAGAACTGACAATTCGGATTGTCAGACTGACAATTCAAATTGTCAACCTGGCTAAAACCGTAAGAGGAGAAAGGCGGGCTTTCGTCAATACGGCAGTGAATAACTTTAGGAAGGATAATGTTTCCTATAGTAGCCTGTCCAAAGACTCCTCCGCAACCGGGAAAAATAGAGCCGCTCCCAACAACAGTTATCATCAACCCGATTTTTTCAGCGAAGCTGATTCCCTTTTCGGGATCAGCTTAGCTGAGCTACTTGGTAAAATAAATGAGTTTCTACCTCATTACTCCGCCCTTAAAAGTTTGGGGGAAAAACAGGCGGCGTACATCCAATTTTGCTTTAAAGTATGCCTCGGACGCCCTTAAATATCATCAAGCTTAACGTTCAAAAACTTTTCTCGAGAGCGAGAGTTGAGAGCCTTTCTTAAAGTCAAACAATCCGGACTTCATGCTAATCAGCGAAACGAGACTGGATGATAGCAGAAGGCTTAAAATCCCCTATTATAATGTCTTCAGGAATGACTCTCACTGCGGTACAGCGATTCTTGTTAAGCAGGATTATATTACATACCAACTACACCTCGTTCTGAACACCATCTCAATTATAGGGAGAGTCCTTCTCTTAAAAGACGAACAGAACCTTACTAAAAAAATTGCTATTATTTCCACATACCTCAACCCAGCAATAACGAATGACGCTGAAGTAATTAGCCTTTTGGATCAATTAAATTCTCTATGTGAACACGATCAATTTGATCAAGTCATTCTAGGAGGGGACATGAATGCTAGACATCCTAATTGGGCAAACGACTCGCATAATGCCATCGGTAGATGTATCGACAGCTGGTTCACCAGAAACTCCCACCGATCGAAACTCCTTGTGATACACCCTAATAGTCCAGCATTCCCGGCGAGTGGGAGCTGCATTGATTTCTTTATCGTCTCTAGCCACGAAACTGAAGTGTGGTCGAATGACGACATTACCTGCAACACGTTGGCATCTTTTTCCGATCATTATGCAGTATCTTTCAAATTCTCCCATCCGGCTAGGATCAATACTAGATCCAATACCAAATACACCTCTTTTAATACAACAAACTGGGCCGATTTCAAATATGATTTGGACACTGATATCCAGAACCTCGCCGTGTCGAATGACAGAAACCTGAGGAAAACGAGGAAATTGACTCTCTGATCTACTCTTTTAATGAAATCTTGGACAAAAACATAGATTTACATTCCAAAAAAATTTCTAAAAACCCTAGATTTAATAACCTCCCTGATAAAATCAGAGCAATGATGTGTATAAGGAAACTATGGAGAAGGAAATTGAAGAGACGTTTGAGCGAGAACTTCGATCTGTGGTCTGGGGAGACAAGAGACATTAAGAAATACATTGATGCCCTCTCGTCCAAAATTGACAGGGCCATTAATAACAACTACAACAAGGAATTCCATTCACTACTGAAAGGCCTGAAACCTGGCCCGCAATCTTTCAGAATAGTTAATAGGATAATAGGGAAACAATCTTTCTCCCCTATTGAGGAGGTACATATAAACAACAATTACCCGTATTGCGGTTGTCGTGTCGTAGTCGTTTCGAACGCGACAGTCAAATTGTTGAGTTGCCGAAGAATTATTCTTGCGGTGGTTGTAATTGCGCTCAATGTGCGACATCTGTCGGGCATTGAGCGCATTTGCAAAACACCTACGCCGAATTGCGCACACACACACACACACACAACAAAAAACTGAACGAAGGAGTTGACCGCTATCTTGTAGAGGCCGGAAACGGCATCCTAACGAGAGGGAAGAAAAAATTGGAGGACAGAAAAAACGTGGTCGGTCAGCAGGTCGGGGAGATTGTTTTGTGACCGTTCGACGGTACGTGTTCATTTGGACGATAATAAGTTTGAGTCTTGCTATCGGTTTTAGTCGTTTAATGTGTCGCACCAAAATTCCGGTGAAACTACGAAACGTTCGATAGCAAAGTGGGTTGAATCGTGTGGCCCGTCAGTTTGGTTGTTTTGCATTTATTTGAATGGTGAAGTGTTTCAGCAACAAGTCCCGTCGAATTGCCACTGTCGTGAGCTTATCGGTGACAAAATCCTAAAATTGCGTTAAAAATCCCAGAGAAAACGCGTTAAAAATCCCATGAAAAAGTGCGATCTGATGCAATTCCTCTGAAATCGTGCGTTGAAATTCTTATGAAGTAGTGCGTTAAAAATCCCAAAGAAAACGCGTTAAAAATCCCATGAAAAAGTGCGATCTGATGCAATTCCTCTGAAATCGTGCGTTGAAATTCTTATGAAGTAGTGCGTTAAAAATCCCAGAGAAAACGCGTTAAAAATCCCATGAAAAAGTGCGATCTGATGCAATTCCTCTGAAATCGTGCGTTGAAATTCTTATGAAGTAGTGCGTTAAAAAATCCCATGAAAAAGTGCGATCTGATGCAATTCCTCTGAAATCGTGCGTTGAAATTCTTAGGAAGTACTGCGTTAAAAATCCCAGAGAAAGTGCGTAAAAAAAAAATCCCATGAAAAAGTGCGATCTGATGCATGATTTGTATTAAGAAATGATGGAGGCTTAGAAGAAAAGAATGGCGTCGAAAGAGAAAACAGTGATCGTGAGTTAGAAAATTTGGAAAAAATTAAAATCGATATAAATTAGAAGGAAAGTAATGGCGAGAAGTGAATCGGGATAAAAATTAATGGCGATGAGTGATTTTGCTAAAATTAAATGAAATGGCGCTAAAATGAAATTGGGTTGCTAATACTAAATTGAATTGCGCTAAAGTCAAAATGAATTTTTTTTTTAACAAAACCTAAATTGCGCTAAAGTCAATATGAATTTTAAACTAAAATTAAACTACGCTAAATATCAATATGAATTCTAATGCTAAACTAAAATTACGCTAAAGTCGATGCGAAATTTAACCTAAATTAAACTACGCTAAATATCAATATGAATTCTAATGCTAAACTAAAATTACGCTAAAGTCGATGCGAAATTTAAACTAAAATTAAATTACGCTAAATATCAATATGAATTCTAATGCTAAACTAAAATTACGCTAAAGTCGATGCGAAATTTAAACTAAATTAAACTACGCTAAATATCAATATGAATTCTAATGCTAAACTAAAATTACGCTGAAGTCGATGCGAAATTTAACCTAAATTAAACTACGCTAAATATCCATATGAATTCTAATGCTAAACTAAAATTACGCTAAAGTCGATGCGAAATTTAACCTAAATTAAACTACGCTAAATATCAATATGAATTCTAATGCTAAACTAAAATTACGCTAAAGTCGATGCGAAATTTAAACTAAAATTAAACTACGCTAAATATTAATATGAATTCTAATGCTAAACTAAATTTACGCTAAAGTCGATGCGAAATTTAAACTAAATTAAACTACGCTAAATATCAATATGAATTCTAATGCTAAACTAAAATTACGCTAAAGTCGATGCGAAATTTAAACTAAATTAAACTACGCTAAATATCAATATGAATTCTAATGCTAAACTAAAATTACGCTAAAGTCGATACGAAATTTAAACTAAGCTAAATTCACAAAGTTTGAAAATGAATTAAAATTATTAAAATTACAATCAATTAATAAATACAAGACATGACAGGACCGACGGACGAAATAATTAATAATAAATAATGAAATAAATAATAAGAAGAAAAAAAAAAAAAAAAAACACATAATATAAGCTGGCTGAGCAGAAAAACAAATAAAGGGTTTTCCAATAAGGACTTGACAACTTTTTTTCAAAATAAAATGCAAACCATTTGAGATATTTCAAAAACTTTATTATCGGGTTGAAGTACAATCAAAACATTTATGAATAGATTTCGACTTCGTTCATATGGCCACCACGGGCACGTTTGCAGCGGTCGATTCGTTGGACCCAATTTTCGATGACTCGGCCACACATTTCGGCCGAAACGGCTGCTATTTCGTGTTCAATGTTGGCTCTGAGCTCTTCCAACGTCGTCGGCTTGTTGGCATAGACCAACGACTTGACGTGGCCCCAAAGAAAAAAGTCCAGAGGCGTTAAATCGCACGAACGAGGCGGCCAATCGACTGGTCCATTTCTTGAGATAACACGCTCATCAAACTTACTCTTCAATAAATCGATTGTAACGTGTGCTGTGTGGCTTGTGGCACCGTCCTGTTGAAACCACATGTTGTCCAAGTCCATATCTTCCAATTCGGGCCAAAAATAATCGGTAATCATGGCGTGATAACGATTACCATTCACAGTAACGTGACGATCATTATCGTCGACGAAAAAATATGGCCCTATGACGCCGCCGGCATGCAAACCGCACCAAACAGTTATTTTTTGTGGATGAAGTGGTCTTTCATGAAGCACATGTGAATTTTCACCAGACCAATAACGCATATTTTGCTTATTGACGAACCCACTGAGCCAAAAATGAGCTTCGTCACTGAAGATGATTTTGCGATGAAATTGATCATCTTGGCGAATCTTTTCCAGAGCCCAATCGGAGAACGTACGTCGCTTCAAATGGTCCATCGGCTTCAATTCTTGAGTCAGCTTGATCTTGTATGGGTGTAAACCAAGATCCTTACGCAAAATTTGCCATAACGTGGTCTGGGCGATGCCCAACTCTTGAGAACGCCGTGGAATTGACTGATTTGGATCATTTGCTACGGACGTTTCAACGGCAGCGATATTTTCGACACTTCGACCAACCCGTTGTCTCACTGGCACGGCAACATCACACAACGAATATGTAGACTCAAATTTTTGCACTAAACTTGTTACTGCCTGTCTACTAGGGCGAGAATTACGACCGAAAATCGGAGTTAACGCTCTTAAAGTAGCGGTCACCGACTCCGAATTTCTGTAGTAAATTTTTATAATTTGCAGACGTTGTTCCTTCGTGTACTTTACCATGATAAAAATGATAAGTTTACTGAATAAATTGACAGTGACAGTTCGATGATTAGTGAAAGGGTGCGTTCACAAATTGAATTCAAAGTTGTCAAGTCCCTATTGGAAAACCCTTTATATAACTGGGGTAAGTTTTCTTTTATTTTAATTCTTTTGTTTTCTTTGGTTGCCATTGGATTTTTTTTTTCAGTATAGTTTTTTTTTGTATGACTCTTTATGGAGCATATTTTGGAGACGTTCTCTTTAGGTTTCCTTTTTTTTTGATACCGAAATGTTGAAAGGCTAGAAGGAGCCGATATTAAATGAACCCGAGCGTCTAGCTCCTTAGCCCCGAACCTCAACAAGGGGCCATATCGAAATTTGTTTCAGGACAGATATGGCTGAGGTAGGGTGGGCAGAGCAGGGCGCTATTAACACCAGAGCGCCCTGACGAATCGCGGAGCCGCGCCATCTAACCGCTTCTTGGTCTTTCACGACCTCTTGGGAAAATTATCCCAATATTTACCTTCCCTTGGATAAGTCGGCGCTTACAATTTTTGTTGTACAGGCCAAGGGTTTATGGTCTGAGTCGGAGCAAGTACCCCCCCCCCCCCCCCCACACTGCCGTAGCTAGTCCCGGCCGCCAGCAAGAGCGTCGCACCAGCATAGACTCAGCCACCAATTCGGACTTAGGTGGAATTGGCCCTTCTGTCCCGAACCTTCCTTTTCCTTTCGACTATTTTGACTTTTTCAAGTCGAAATAGTCTTTCCAAGGCCTCAAACAGAACAAATGGCACCCAACGTGGGGCTAGCCTCAGCTACGCTACGTGCACAAAGCGTAGCCTATCAACACGCGCGAGTTCGGAAAAATTCCGTGCAAAAGTTGATGGGCAAAAGGTCTAAAATTTCGTCGTTCTGCGACAGTATTTTCGCCTGAACGGCAACAGACCAAGTGTACAAGCTTTTTCTGATCTATTCCTCAGCAAAACATCGCATCGGACTTATGTGAAGTCAATGTGGAACTTTCCTATCGACGAACCGTTTTGGCAACCTTTAGGCGCCAATTCGGTTCCATAAGAAAGGGAAGCATTGTCTGCATATGAGACTGATGTGATGTGAATTGGTCAGCTTTGGTACTTGAATCATTCCACTTCTGTCTTGCAAGTACCCAACTGAGAGCTGGGCATGCCCTGTCTTGGCGGGCGTGTCGTCAGACAGTTGGGAGCAATACTTGTGGGATATTGGTGAGTTTGGTGATAGGAACTATCGCTGAAATTTCGGTAAAGTACCCTATATCCTTATCCTTCCTTTTAGAGTACCTTTTAAAGTAGCATAATTTATTTTTGAAATAACGTAGATTTTTTTTTGTTGTACTTAAATTTTTTTGATAAGTCTTCGGACAAAATTTTTAACTTAGATTTTTTTTTTGCTGGTTCTAGTTTGATTTCGTTTGTTGGTAAATTTTCCCATTTTTTTTTCCTTTTGCAATTTTATCGCGTTCCGGATTTTCCCGATGGAGCGAAGAAGATCAAGATCGGCTTCGCGATTTGATCTCCAAATTCTATACTCATTCAGCATTTATCCATAACGCGTTCGTACAACAGTTCGTTTATTCAATCACTCATCACACATTCAATCAATTGTTCGATCGTTCAGTCGGAATTTTTTTTTTGTGTTTTCATAGAAATACATATACTCTAATGGTGATTTCTTTTCTCAAAAAAAATGTGACCTGTAAAGATGCAAAATTATTGCAGTTCTGCCCTCTTTTTTGACAGTTCCGTCCGACAGGTCAATTTACAATAGAACGCTTTCAGGTCAAAAAGCTATTATGAAAATTTAAATATATTTACACTACACTCCGTATGATTTCTAATTACCGTATGACCCGTTGGACAGTTTAATTTATGCTTTTAAATCGTTTGCCGCTGTTGTCGTAGGATATTTTTTTCTTATTTTCATCGTTTTTTACGCACATTTGAGGTTAAAGGAGTTGCACCGCCGAAATTTTCGGGGCAAGAAATGCGAGTTTTCAGGTCAATTTTAGCCACGGACTCAAACCCCTTTTTCTAGCAGGTCAAAAAAAATTTGAGAATAGAACAGCGGAACTGCTAGAACAAAAATTGAGGGCAGAAACGGGTCACATTTTTTTGCAGAAAAGAAATCACCATAATACATAATCAGCATTTGTTCATATGTTCAATAGCATTCATCAAGTCGAACATTCATTCGTTTTGAGAATTTTCCTTTTATTTCGCCATTTGTTGGTTTTTTTTTGGCATACATACGCTCGTTCGAACTTCCACGCAACTTCTATCATACATTCATTCCTTCTTACTGCACGCACGCAGTCATTCAGGTTATCGCGCATTCGCTTTCTTGCGTAGCGCTTGATTACTTTAACGGTATCTTCTCTTTCTCACTCGACCACAAATCATGTCCTTGTTGCACTCGCCGACGGGTGCAAATGGAATTTGTACCACCTGTAGGGAGAGCATAGACGCGGCAAGTGAGGTACGTACCAAGTGTGGCCACCGATTCCACAAGGAATGTTTGGAGTTGTGGATCGTGGATAACCACAATTGTCCGAATTGTCGGGGATATTTGGGTCCTAAAGACTATTGGTCCACCCTGGGCGTGGAGGGCGCGTCCGCTAACCCAGGCCCATTGACTCGCGGTAAAAAGAAGTCACAGGCAAATGCTCAAAGAGATGGTATGTCGCCTGTAAGGTTAAATTTAGATGTATCACACGAGACAGGTGGCGGACGAGCCTTGTATGCCCCGCATGGATCGATGGTACCCGAATCCGACCTGATATTGTCATTAGAAACAGAGACAGACAGGGTGGCGAGAGAAGACAGAGTGAGGTGGGCAGAAGTGAGAGACGAACCGCGGCCAGAGTCAGTAGCAGCGCCGCCGGTGGCAGTAAATTCTTTGGGGGTGGATGATTTGGTGCGGCTAATACGCACAGTGCTGCGGGAGGAATTGGTTCAGCAACAACCACGAGCCAATTTAAACGCAGGTTTGCCACCACCACCACCATCTCGTCGTGAAGCACAGGATGAATACGTGCGAATTCGGGGCCGACCGGCCCATGCGACCGCCCAGATTGGCGATCGCAATGGCAACGGCCCTAATATGAGATACCGCAACTCTGGTAGTCCAATTCGGCACTGGCGACTACGCTTCAACGGAGACAGCAGCAACAGATGTGCTTCTACGAGGTTCACAATATGACGCAGTTGCGTCATCTTGTGAACCGCGTAGAGGAGGTGCGGAAGGCTACGCGGGCGGGTTCCTGGCAGCAGGGAAGAATTCATGAGATTGGCGATCCCCAGGCTGAAGTGGTAGCGGAGACCGAATCTGACGAAGTGGCCGGCCTATCCAAGTCTTTGACCTGCTGGAACTGCGGGAAGGATGGTCACGGCTACCGTGAGCGTGAAGAAGCACCGAAAGGCATCTTCTACTATGGATGTGGGCGGGCTGACGTTCTAAAGCCCAACTGCATCCATTGCAAGGCGGGAAACGGCCGAAGGGACGGAAGGACAGCGGGTCCCTCCCGTCCGAACACTGCATCCCGACAGCAGTAGTTACACTCAGTCAACACCCCAATTCCAATTCCCAATTTCATATAGAACTCCCAAATAAAAAAACTTTACCCAATTTTTAAACCCCTACAAATACCCCTCCAAATTTTAATACCCTACCTACAACATTTTCTGAACCCAATTCCCATCCTTTTAGCGTAAAATCATCCCTACCCAATTCCTCTGCATCAAATACTCCGCACGTCAAGTTATTAACGAGACCAAGCGATAAAACGGAGCCGGCTGTTTCCCGGCCTGAAGATGCCCTTATCGCAAAAGAACATCCAAGTCGACATTCCCACCATCCTCTCAAGCCATACCACCTTCGACTAAAGGAATATGTGGAGGCTCGAGTGCGAATTTTTGCGCCTACTTCAGTCGCAAGTGTTGATCAAGTATCAACACTAACGAGTGGACCCGGTCGCAGAAAATCAATCTTGCGCCTTCGTACATTCTGGAGGATGGTGCGCGAAAAAAAGAGAGCGATTTTATCGACAATTATCACCGAGCCGTTTGATGTACGTCCATACGCCGGTGTATCCCTGTACGGAGTGGACGTTAAAGGACTACTCGATAGTGGGGCGAGCATCAGTTGCCTGGGGGCAAACTCCCTACAACGCCTCCATGATGCACAGGTGAGTTATCGACCGGTCTGTCAAGAGGTGAAGACCGCTGATGGTGCTGCACAAAAAGTATTGGGCACGGTAGTTACCGATATTACCTTTCGCGGTATTACCAAGCCCATCACCTTATATATCGTGCCGAGCCTGTCGCAAGAATTGTACCTGGGGGTAGATTTCTGGAGATCTTTCCAACTAGCTCCCAGCATCATCAGCGCGGTCGATACTCCCGATACTGCATCGCAACTGATAGCTCCGGATGCTCACCATTTAACGCCCACAGATGTAAAGAGGCTGGAAATGGTAAAGTCCAAATTTCCATCATACGAAGTATACGGACTCGGTGTGACCAACGTCGAACAACACAGTATAGACGTTGGTGATGCAAGTCCCATCAAACAGCGACATTATCCTGTGTCTCCTGCGATCCAAAAACTCTTGTATGACGAGATCGATCGCATGAGAGCATTAGGCGTTATAGAGACCAGCCAGAGTGCATGGAGCTCGCCTGTGGTTCTCGTGAGGAAGCCAGGCAAGATCAGGCTATGTTTGGACTCGCGCAAAGTCAATAGTGTGACGAAGAAGGATGCATATCCATTACCACACATTGATGGTATCTTAAGTCGTTTGCCGCGAGCCAATTTTATTACTAGCCTGGACCTCAAAGACGCCTTTTGGCAGATTCCTCTCGAGAACAAATCCAGGGAGTATACAGCTTTTACCATTCCTGGCCGGCCTCTATATCACTACACTCGCATGCCTTTTGGGCTATGCAATGCGCCGCAAAGGATGTGTCGTTTGATGGACAAAGTCATCCTACCCGAGCTGAAGGAGCAGGTATTCGTATATTTGGACGATCTGCTGTTAATTTCTGAGGATTTCGATTCACATCTGGTTTTATTGGCAGAAGTCGCAGAATGTTTGCGAAAGGCTGGCTTGACCATTAACGTCAACAAGAGTAAGTTTTGTCTGAGAAAGGTGAAATATCTCGGATACATAGTTGGAGAAGGAGGCTTGAAAACTGATCCCAACAAAGTTTCAGCCATCGTCGATTACCCTTCGCCTAAGTCCGCACGTCAAGTTCGACGCTTCCTTGGTATGGCAGGCTGGTATCGACGATTCGTTCCCAACTTTGCTGCTACTGTTTCACCAATTTCAGACACTCTAAAGAAGTCCAACCAGTTTGCTTGGACTACAGAGGCACAAACTTCCTTCCTAATAGTGAAAGACTTGTTGACGAAAGCCCCCTTATTAATCAATCCTGATTTTAAGAGGTCTTTCGTAATTCAGTGCGACGCCAGTAAATCAGGGGTGGGTAGCGTTCTCTTTCAGGAAAACGACGACGGATCGGAATCTCCAGTGGCGTATATGTCACAGAAGCTCACTTCCGCTCAACGCAACTACAGCGTAACCGAACTCGAGTGTTATGCAGCTGTGTTGAGCGTGAAAAAATTTCGAGCCTATGTAGAAGGGACTGCGTTCAAAATCATTACGGATCACGCAAGTCTCAAATGGCTCATGTCGCAGAAAGACCTACAAGGACGGTTGGCAAGATGGAGTTTAAAACTCCAAGGTTACGACTTCACAATCGAGCACCGACGAGGGAGCCTGAACGTTGTACCCGACGCTCTCTCTCGTGTATACGAAGAGGGATTAAATGCGCTGATCGACGTGGCACCGATGGTGGACATGGATTCTCCAGAATTCTCTGCCAAAGAATATAAAGAGTTAGTGTCCACGGTCGATGCAAACGCCGATCGGCTTCCTGACGTATGCGTGAGGGATGGTTTCGTGTACAAGCGCACAGAGCCTCACAACGGTGACCCGATTGCTGAAGACAGGGCCTGGAAATTATGGATTCCATCGAGCCTTACGTCCGCTGCGATCGCTCAGGCGCACGAGGCAGACACCACGGTCCATGGTGGTTATGCCAAAACGCTAGAGCGAGTCAGGCGATTTTTGTACTGGCCCGGAATGGCTACACAAGTACGCACCTACGTTCTGGCGTGCGACGCTTGTAAAGAAACAAAGTCCCCGAACAGACCTCTACGAGCGCCAATGGGAGAACCGGTCCAGACTGATCAGCCATTCCAACATCTGTACATCGACGTACTTGGACCATATCCGCGTACCAAACGGGGTAAGATCGCAATCTTGATCGTCTTGGATCACTTCACAAAATTTCCCTGTTACATCCTTTGGGGCGGATCACTGCTAAAGAGATCACAAACTACTTGGAGGGGCAGGTCTTCCATACGTTTGGAACACCTGAGACAATCCTCTCCGATAACGGCTCTCAATTTAGGTCGAATGTGTTTAACTCCATGCTGAACAAATACGGAGTTAAACACCTGTACACCCCGAGCTACTCACCGCAAGCGAATGCTTCGGAACGTGTCAATCAGTCCATCCTGGCCGGAATTCGAGCATTCATCACTGATGACCAAACACGATGGGATGAGAGTCTAAGCAAAATTGGATGCGCTCTTCGTAGCTCACTCCACCAAGCCACTGGATTTTCTCCTTATTAGGTTCTGTTTGGAAATCATATGATATTGCACGGGAAGGACTACGAACTGCTGAAGCATTTGCGAGCGTTGGGAGAGTCAAATGTACAGCTTCGACCTCGCGAGGGAATTACTATCGTGAGACAACTGGCACAGACGAAAATAAGGGTCGCACATGAGGACAGTAGCAGGCGTTATAATGTGCGTGCTGCTAAAACACAATTTTGTGTAGGACAAGAAGTATTCCGAAGAAATTTTTCCTTGTCCACAGCCGCGCAGAATTATAACGCCAAGCTGGCGAAGAAGTTCCTCAAGTGCAGGATTCGTCGTGTGCTGGGAAACTCACGATACGAATTGGAGGATTTAGGAGACAAACGTCTGGGGACTTACCACTCCAAGGATCTTAGGCAGTGATCCGAGGGGTACAGCACCGATTGCCCGGCACTCAGTCGTGCGCACGAGACTAGACGACACGGCAACTTTCTTTAGTCGATTCGGGGCTGGGAATCAACGGCGAATCGCCTATGTTGTTGAGTTGCCGAAGAATTATTCTTCCGGTGGTTGTAATTGCGCTCAATGTGCGACATCTGTCGGGCATTGAGCGCATTTGCAAAACACCTACGCCGAATTGCGCACACACACACACACAAAAAAAAAACTGAACGAAGGAGTTGACCGCTATCTTGTAAAGGCCGGAAACGGCATCCTAACGAGAGGGAAGAAAAAATTGGAGGACAGAAAAAACGTGGTCGGTCAGCAGGTCGGGGAGATTGTTTTGTGACCGTTCGACGGTACGTGTTCATTTGGACGATAATAAGTTTGAGTCTTGCTATCGGTTTTAGTCGTTTAATGTGTCGCACCAAAATTCCGGTGAAACTACGAAACGTTCGATAGCAAAGTGGGTTGAATCGTGTGGCCCGTCTCGATCGTGCATGAAATTCCGGTGCAGTTTGGTTGTTTTGTATTTATTTGAATGGTGAAGTGTTTCAGCAACAAGTCCCGTCGAATTGCCACTGTCGTGAGCTTATCGGTGACAAAATCCTAAAATTGCGTTAAAAATCCCAGAGAAAACGCGTTAAAAATCCCATGAAAAAGTGCGATCTGATGCAATTCCTCTGAAATCGTGCGTTGAAATTCTTATGAAGTAGTGCGTTAAAAATCCCAGAGAAAACGCGTTAAAAATCCCATGAAAAAGTGCGATCTGATGCAATTCCTCTGAAATCGTGCGTTGAAATTCTTATGAAGTAGTGCGTTAAAAAATCCCATGAAAAAGTGCGATCTGATGCAATTCCTCTGAAATCATGCGTTGAAATTCTTAGGAAGTAGTGCGTTAAAAATCCCAGAGAAAGTGCGTAAAAAAAAAATCCCATGAAAAAGTGCGATCTGATGCATGATTTGTATTAAGAAATGATAGAGGCTTAGAAGAAAAGAATGGCGTCGAAAGAGAAAACAGTGATCGCGAGTTAGAAAATTTGGAAAAAATTAAAATCGATATAAATTAGAAGGAAAGTAATAGCGAGAAGTGAATCGGGATAAAAATTAATGGCGATGAGTGATTTTGCTAAAATTAAATGAAATGGCGCTAAAATGAAATTGGGTTGCTAATACTAAATTGAATTGCGCTAAAGTCAAAATGAATTTTTTTTTTAACAAAACCTAAATTGCGCTAAAGTCAATATGAATTTTAAACTAAAATTAAACTACGCTAAATATCAATATGAATTCTAATGCTAAACTAAAATTACGCTAAAGTTGATGCGAAATTTAACCTAAATTAAACTACGCTAAATATCAATATGAATTCTAATGCTAAACTAAAATTACTCTAAAGTCGATGCGAAATTTAAACTAAAATTAAACTACGCTAAATATCAATATGAATTCTAATGCTAAACTAAATTTACGCTAAAGTCGATGCGAAATTTAAACTAAATTAAACTACGCTAAATATCAATATGAATTCTAATGCTAAACTAAAATTACGCTAAAGTCGATACGAAATTTAAACTAAGCTAAATTCACAAAGTTTGAAAATGAATTAAAATTATTAAAATTACAATCAATTAATAAATACAAGACATGACAGGACCGACGGACGAAATAATTAATAATAAATAATGAAGTAAATAATAAGAAGAAAAAAAAAAAAAAAAAAAAAAACACATAATATAAGCTGGCTGAGCAGAAAAACAAATATATAACTGGGGTAAGTTTTCTTTTATTTTAATTCTTTTGTTGTCTTTGGTTGCCATTGGATTTTTTTTTCAGTATAGTTTTTTTTTGTATGACTCCTTATGGAGCATATTTTGGAGACGTTCTCTTTAGGTTTCCTTTTTTTTTGATACCGAAATGTTGAAAGGCTAGAAGGAGCCGATATTAAATGAACCCGAGCGTCCAGCTCCTTAGCCCCGAACCTCAACAAGGGGCCATATCGAAATTTGTTTCAGGACAGATATGGCTGAGGTAGGGTGGGCAGAGCAGGGCGCTATTAACACCAGAGCGCCCTGACGAATCGCGGAGCCGCGCCATCCAACCGCTTCTTGGTCTTTCACGACCTCTTGGGAAAATAATCCCAATTTTTACCTTCCCTTGGATAATAAAACGTTATATTTTTAGGATAAAATTAACAAACAAAAATCAATTCGATTTGTTGATCCATTTAATGGACCAAAATCAAGATATTGCTCGCGGCTTTTAAAGAAACGGCGGCGATTTAAAAAATGACGTGAAAGATCGGTGGACGAAATTCGCAGAGGAGTTGAACAGCTTGGGTCCTCCATCACGCGATGGTACTGGATGGATTAAGGTATTAACCCCCAATACAAATAATTTCATTGTGCTAAAATCTGTAAATTTTTAGGTTTGGAGTGATTTGAAATACAAAGTAAGGAAGAAGCTTTCAAATAACAAATCAGAATTACGTGCCATAGGCGGTGGTCCAAATAAAATTTTGATTCTCACAGCTTCGGAGGAAAGCGTTGTCAGAATTTTAAATTTGGAGATTGCATTCAATCCTCCGGGGCATGAATTTGGGCTCAATAAAGCAGCAGACCCAGTTCCTGACCTTCTGTCGATAGTGAGGGACGTTGATGTAGAGGCGCCGATTATGATTAGTGAGTTAGTCGAGCCGGTGTCTGAAAATTTACAAGATGCAGAGCCATCTAAAAAGATCAGTCGACGAAAAAAAGGTATTAGGGAAAACACGATGGAAAGAAAGCATGTCGCAATTTTGGACGAACACACTAAACTTCAAAAAGAAACCCTAATGTATGCCAAAAAGATATACAATTTAAAAAGGAATCAGTTAAAGATCCATAAAGAGAATATGGATCTTAAAAAAGCAAAATATGAGCTTTATAAAAAAGACTTGTTGCACAAGCAAAGGTTTCGAGTGAAGAAATTGAAAATGAAAAAGGAAATGCTGGAAATAGCAAAGGCCGATATCGATCAAAAACTGCAATTAATTAATTGCGAGAAGTTTTAATTTATGGTTGGAAATCGTTATTTTTTTTTTGTGCAATTTGAGTTTAATTTTCGTGATATTAATTAATAAAAATATATATTTTTCAACATTTGTTTATTATTCTGTAATTATCGCAGCGTTTCTAAAATTTTGTTTCTAATCGAAACCGCATCCGTTCGGTCATCTGTATTTACAAGGTCATTATCGTCGTCTTCATTTAATTCGTCTTCACAGCGAAAATCTAATTTATAGTGAATACAAATATTGCGTAATGCCGCACATATATTTGTAATTTGTGTTGCCTTCTCTGGCGAATAATGCAGTTCTCGTGCTCCTAAGATACATCGAAATTGGTTTTTTAAAACACCATTTGTCCTCTCTATGACGTTACGCCCCTTCGCATGTAGAGTATTGTATAGACTTTCGGTACTACCACTCGCAGGATTCCTGAATGGAGTCATCAAAAAAGGTTCCAAGGCGTATCCTGCATCACCTTAAATACAATATACATATATGCACAAATAAATAAATTCAAAATCAAATAATTCCAAAAAAATTGCATTAATCCTTACCAAGAAGCCACGTATTTCGATCCCCATTTTCATAATCTCTCTGCAAGGTGGTTCTGGGTTGAGACAAATTCCACACCATAGAGTCGTGATGGGCTCCGGGATATCTCGCATTTATGTATAGAATTCTCATTTTGTGGTCACATATCTGTGAAAAGAAATATAAATTCATTAACCGTACGAGAATAATTAAACAGTAAGAAAAACTTACAATCATAGCATTAACACTGTGGAAACCTTTTCGATTGTAGTATAAATGTTGAATATCGTAGTTGGGCCGCATTATTCTGATATGGGTACCATCAACACATCCTACAATTCCGGGTATCTGGCATTTGTTGTAAAAAAATCGCTTGGCTTCGTGCTGTTCCTCTTCACTAAACTCGAAGGTAATCCATTTTGAGCACAGATGACTTTCAAGTACTACAAACAACTCCTTGAAAATTAAGGACGTCGTTGGCTGAGCCAATGCAACGCAAAAATCGTTGCCTGTTCCACGTTGGTATCCTCCTTCAGCGAAAAACCGTAAACTCGCTGCCAGTTTTAGTATGTTCGGGACTGATGAAGACCGCAATGCTATTCGAAGAAAAGGTTCGATCGTCTCAAGGACCATAATAAACGCTTCTTTGCAAAGTCGAAAGTTCCTGACAAAGCTATGTTTTAAGAAAAGTGTAATTTTTTTAAAATGATTATAAAAATTTAACTTACTTGTAATTATCCATTTCCAGGGGATTTGAGGAATCTCTAAGCCATTTTCGCTTTAGTGCTAGATGAAACACAGCTTCCTGCTCATTTTCTTCCTTACATTCAAAAAACAATTCACTGGAAATCATCTTGAAAATTTTAAATTATTTAATTTAAAAATTATTTAACAGTCCTGACAGAAGCTTTGACAGTTTTTCCAAGTCACAATAGTCAAATAAAGGGCAATATTCACAATTTCACAGCACGATGTTGGAGTCGATATGGCAATGCTAATAACCCGTGTCGATCTGCTTAGGCAATGCGCATTTCGAATCGAAACGACACGACTCTCGAGAGTCGAAGTCGAATCGAGACGACAACCGCAATACGGGTAAATGTATTAGTTTCCCCTCCAGAGATTGTGGAGGCTTTCAAATCCTTCTACGAAAATCTTTATAAGGACAACCCACCTTCGTATTCCGCACCGCACACAACTATGAACTTGGACAGATGCTCCCAAATGGAAAGGGAATTTAGGGAGATCCCTTCACAGATACCTTAATTGTCGTTCCATAACGATAACAAAGCAAACGGAGTGGACTGCATCTTCCCTTGTATCACTTTAGAAACGCTCATCAGTTTACTAAATTCGCTTAATGGAAAGAAATCGGCGGGTCCAGACGGTTTCTCTAATTTCCTCCTAAAAAAACTTTCTCCTTCAGCAGTTTTGCTCCTCCGGCTAATCTTTAACAACTGCCTAGCCAACGGTTACTTTTCTAAACTGCGGAAAATAGCGAAACTAGTCCCTCTAAAAAAAACAAAAATCTGCCTAATAGTATGGATAACTTCAGACCAATATCGCTCCTTTCCAATGTTGGGAAGCTCTTCGAAAAAGTTATAGTAGAAAGGTTGGATGATTTTTGTATGGAGAAAAGATAAATCCCGGACGAACAATTCGGTTTCAGGCAGGGAATTTCCACAGAACACGCCCTTTTGAAAATCCACAATGATATCACCTGCGAGTTAAGAAACAAGAAAGCAACGGTCTTGGTCTTCATCTTCATCTTTACCAGTAGAGGTGAACAGAGAGGTCCCACAGGGCTCTATCCTTGGCCCAAAACTATACAACATCAACCTTCACGATTTCCCGCACTACGAAGTAGACACCCTTCTGCAAATAAACTCCACTGCCTTGTTATACGCAGATGACACGGTAATCTACGCCAAGGACAAGGATCCCGAAATAGCCCTAAGATCCACGAGAAGCCACCTAAATAGGGTAAATGGTTACTACAAGAAATGGGGCCTGTAAATCAATCCAAGCAAATCTGAGCTCATCTGTATCAGGAACGCTAGTGGGAAGGGTCCAAATGGTACGGCAAAAAAGTTCAAAAACCTTAAACTATCCTTAGATGGCATAAATATTCCTCTAAAGAATACCATCAAATACTTAGAAGTTAAATTTTAAGAACCTTTTCAAGTTTAACCCGCACGTTTTGGTGCAGCTGACTAAAGCAAACAATGTCCGCCTGAGATATGCGAAATTGTTCCATTACAAGAGTAAACTGCACAAAAAAACTAAACTTCTGTTGTACAAACAACTTATCAAGTGACAACCCTGATTGTGTCGTGTGTGTGTTCGAACTTTTTCGACGAATTTCACTCGCCGCTTGCGAACAGTGACCATAGTTTCAAGTGAAAATTTGGATTTTGGTTTTGTTTTATCTACTTTGAAGATAATTATTTTAATACACCTGCTACTTCAACACATATTTGAAACAACCGCATCCAGGTATTTAACAGGTGGGTCTTTCCATCAAGAATAGCAAAAAAAGGCCAATTTTGTGACCGTTCCATCGCCGATTCTTTTGAAAATTCGTGTACTTGAAGAACTAGTGAATAAAAAACTTTAAGTTAAACTTTTTTTTTCCATCTCATTTTTTTTGTTAGTTATAGTATGTTGAAGTTTTCGCAAAAATGGTGTCCAAGTTCTCTTTGAAAATTCATATCTCTGTTAATTTTTATCATAGAATAATAAAATAGAACTTATTTTAAAGGAGAAGGTTGTCGCAAAATAAGAAAAATATAAATCAAATTTATCCCTAAAATTTTTTTGCCAAGGATAACGATTTTCTCCTTTATCCTTGAATATCTCAAAATACAAATTTTTTATTTTCTTTTTACTAGCCGCGTACCGCGGCTAAGTTTGCTATGCTCACGTTGTTCCATCGCCACCTGTAATATGCCGCGTACCGCGGCTACGCTCACGTTGTTCCATCGCCCCTGTTACTCCCGTTTATCCATTGCCGTCTCCGTCTCGAATACACTTTTTCAGCTCAAGAAACTGGAGACATTAAAGCCATTTTTCATTTTTCACTTTTTACTATTCATTTTTAATTTTTAAGTCTTAATTTTTTATATTTTATTTTTCATTTTCCACTTTTCATTTTTCATTTCTCAATTTTCATTTTTCATTTCTCATATTTCACTTTTAGTTTTTCATTTTTAATTTTTCTTTTTTAATTTTTCACTTTTCACTTTTCATTTTTCCTTTTTCACTTTTCATTTTTCTCCATCCCCCATCCACCATCCTCCATTCGTCCTCCAATCTCTATCCACCATCCTCCATACTTCATCCACTCAAATGTTGAAATAGCTCGCGAACCACCAATATCTGTAATATATAATTATGTTTCATCGCCCCTGTTACTCACGTCACGTGTTCGCAGCCGGTAGTTAAATCGAAACACATAATTAAAAAAAACAAAATCAGACATGTTCGAAGTCGGCTGGATTCGAACCTACGCTCCCAGATTTCTAGTCAGACGCCTTACCCGCTCGGCTACGACTGCAGTTGTAAATTTTTATTTTTATGTCAACTTAATCTGATTTAACTTACTAAAAAGCTCAAATGTTGAAATAACTCGCGAACCACTAATTTCGGGAGTATATAATTATGTCCAGTATCTGCGCGGTAGTCTCGAGAATGTCCATGCAAAATTTGGGAAGGAACGGTTCACAGGTGTAGACTTAAATCATAATCGACCAAAAAACTGACTTTATTTTATATCTTAGATATTTTGTGTATTATAGTGTTTTTCAAAACATATCAAAAATTCAACTCTCAATGGGATCGGGGTAAAAAAATCGAAGAACATCAGTGCTTCTCAATTTACTTTATAGAAAAGGGGTCATTCCACCAAGAATCGCCAAAAGTGTAAAATTACCATCGCCGATTCTTTTGAAAATTTATCTACACGAAGAATTAGTGAAATTTAAATTTTTTCTTTCTATCTCATTTTTTTTAGTAGTTATAGTATGTTAAAGATTTCGCATAAAAGGTGGCCAGGTCTTCTTTAAAACTTCATATTTCCGGTAATTTTAATTCTAAAATAATAAAGTACGGCTTATTTTAAAGATTTTTGTTCAAAAATTGCTGTAATAAAAAAAAAATACGAAAAAAGTTTTCCTTCAAAGTTTTTTTTTCAAGAAAAAGGATTTTTTTCTTTATCCTTGAATATCTCAAAATGGGTTTTTTTTTATTTTCTTATATTTTATAGGTTATACTATTTTACACAACATACCAAAAACTTAACTTGGGATCTCAAGGGGATCGAGGAAAAAAAAATCGAAGAATATCAGTGCTTTTCAACAGTTAAGAGAAGCAATTGACTTGTTTAAGAATGAAAAGCAAAGACCTGTACCAGAATTAAGAAATGATGAATGGTTTTTGGATTTATGCTTTTTAGTAGATATTGTCGAAAAACTTAATCAATTAAATATATCATTGCAAGGAAAAGATAACCTTATAATCGATACATTTAATCACAAAGCATTTCAGAAGGAATTGTTGTTGCAGTTGAAAACCACTTTTCAATGTTGAAAGAATTTAAGAAATCAAAATGTAACAATTACATCAAATATGCAAAAGAAATAAGAAAACTTACAGCTGCTTTTGAAAGCCGATTTAATAATTTAGAGCTAGACAAATACAACAAACTTTTTGAAATATATTCGTCTCCCTTTCATGTTGAAATCGAGTCGGCCCCAGAATATCTCCAAATGAAACTGGTTGACTTACAGTGCAATATTGAATTAAAACACAATTTTTGAAACAACAGAATCAAAAATAGATTTTTATAACACTTACGTCACAAAAGACAAATTTTCCAATTTGAGAAATCTGGCACAAAAAGTTGTTAGCGCTTTTGGTTCAACTTACACCTGCGAATCGTTTTTTTCGAAAATGAAGTTGACCAAAAACAAAACACGCTCAAATATAACGGACGATAACCTGCAACATCAATTACGATGCGCATATAGCCAAATCGAGATCGATTTTAAAAACTAAGTGAAAGAGTGGAGAAACAAATATCACACTAGTAAAATAAATATTTTTTTGAAAATACAAAGTTTTCCGGTGAATACTGTTAAATTTATTTTGTGTGACGTTTCGGACTCGACTGAGTCCTTTATCAAACAATCAATCAATCAATTCGAAATGTACTGTGAAAACATTCATCAAAAATATTTTTTAATGGTTTAATTTGTTTCTTTAATTTCATTTATACCTACATATATATATATATTTTTTTTTATTTAATTTTTAGTGGTATAAAATATATTTTTTTACAATGTACGTTTCACTTCAAAAAACTGTTTATGGTGTATCAAAATCTAATAAAAATAAAAATTTGTAATTTTTACAATATCGAACATTTTTCTAATATTTTTAGTTTCGAAAACAAATCTTTGTACACTAGAATACCATTCATGTACCTGGCTATGTAATGCGTATCATAACATAAAACCTTTTACTCGAGGGTAGGAAGTTAGGTAAAAATACCGTTCCTTATGTGTGGTGCATACATTAGTTTTATGGACTAAGTTGAACAGGTGGTATCCCTGCAAACATTATGATTCGAAATCGATGTGCTAGCAAACCGTAATCTCTGGCTTAAACTTCGATATCGAACGGAAAACAGACGACCAGCGAAGGAAAAGGAACATGATTCTCGACCTTTCTCGACTTATTAACCCGAGATTCTCTTTCGATAGCGAATTGCGGTAGGTTCGAAGACGAACCGAAAGTGATGTGAAAACGAAGTTAGGTGCACAATGTGGCTGTGGTAGTGGTTGTATATATTGCTTATATATTAAGAGAAGCGAGCTATTCTCGTGTCGTAAGCGATTCGCGCAGAGCGAGGTTGTACGGACATTTCAGTAGAGCCGTGGAATTGGACATTTATTAATGTTAAGCGGGAAATGATGTCCGTGGACAGTATTGTCATCGGCACTACATGGCATCTGTTATGACTGAGTTGTAAAAATAAATAGAAAGCAGAAAAAAATAAGGTAGAAAAATATTTATTGTCTTAAATGTATGACATCCATATTAACAGTTCAATATTTTTTACTCCACTTTTTATTGTTTTTCACATAAAATAAATTTAATTGCGTACACTTAATTAATCAATTCTAACTCAACTGAACATATGTATCTGCGCGCGTGCCACTAAACAGTAAACAGATCAATGCGTTCTGTTTCGAGCATTATCAGGACCATAGTAGAAATACTTACATAGGAAGCAAACTCCGTATCTTCCTCATTTTACCTCTCATATGGACGATTTTGGTTGGTTGTACCTCTCAAAATTTTAAACAGCTGATAACTGAGCCAAATCTTTCGTCTCTTTCAATTACGTACGTGTAATATAGCTTTACCGCTTTTTTTGTCTGTTTTGGATGTTTTTAGGCTTATTTCCTGTATTGCCATATCCCTCACCCTCACGTCATTTTCCCTAATTACTATTCCAAACATACCAAATCGTGCAAAAAAAGAAAGAAATGAGTGTCGGAGTAATCGCCCATGACTGAAAGAGACGCAGCTTGTGAATACGTATAGATTGTACGCATATTGGTGTGTTTACATCGAGAATTCGAGCTGAGTTTGCTTACTATGTAAGTATTTATACTATGATCAGGACAGTGATGAGTCATTTCAATTGTACTCAGAGAAACGAAGGAATCTCGCAGTAAATTCGAGGCATAGCCGCACGTAGTCTCATTTCTTTGTAATTCCGCAATCAGAGAAATGTCGAAATCTCGGGCACAAAGCGGAATTGTAGTGGTGGGCTCTCTTTTTTCTTGTCATATGTAACAGCATCAGAGACACGAAGGAATCTCGGGAGAAGCTCGAAATTCTCATTTCTTGCTCCATTTCGAAATTACTTCGCGAAAGCGAGTTCTTCGCTAAAATGTTTGCAGGGATTCGGCTGTTGCACTGTTTGCATTAGTTGAACGCGTTGATTTGTATTTAGTGTGTTGTCTTAAATAATTTAATTTAAAAAAAAAGAAAAAAAATCAAGTGACAAGGAGCGTTTGTGTTAGTGTTTCGTTTGAACATAGTTTTTTGTATTATGGGTCTCAAAAAGGATATAAGCAGTGAAAAAAGGAAGTGATTTCGTCCTTACTTACGAAAGGTGGATTATAACATACGTATGAACATGTTATAAACTATCAATAAATATAAATATTTATGCTCAAGTACTTCTTTTTAATGTAAAATTAACCAAAGTATTGAAATTTCACAAAGTTTCTAATTCAATGGCGTCCTACTGTAGTCGCTTTGCCATTTCGTAGCTGGAGGGGAGATTCACTTCATCATACCTCCAAAGCAAGCCGATTTCATAGCGTGCTTCCTTTTGTAGAACAGTTGAGTCCACTATACTCAAGTCTTTTTGGTCATCTTTTCGGAAAATTTTGTTACACGGTTCTTAGGTGTATAGAGTTAGTACTTGTAAAAATAAAAAGGCACGACTGGTGTCGTCGGTTGATACTAGACTAAAATGTATTTTCTATGCTTATACCTAAGTTCACAAACATTTTACAGTTTTCGTTTGGGTTTTAACATTTTAAATTCAAAGGCTCATTGTACCGGTTTTAAATATCGGTTAACATCGAGATTCGTTCCTATTGTTCCTATTTTTGGAAATTTTATTTTACAGCAAATGACAATAAGGTATCATTTTTGTGCAAACGAAAATTGCTATTTTCAACAATTTTATTCTCTTGTTCGTGGTAAATTAAAATGCGATATTGGAACATCCGCTACAGGTGCTTAGTTAGATTAAGCTGTCGCCGCCGCTGCTGCCGTTGCTTCTGCTGCATTCCTCGAGGACTGCGATTTCAGGCACGGCTCCCTTGCAACGCAGTTTTCATGTCTATTTATTCACGTTTAGTTTTATAGTTTCATTCTTTGTTCTTGAAATTGTTCAACGTTTCCCGTCAAGTTTGTTGCGATGGCTTGGGGTGAAAAGCGGCAATTTCTGTGAGGCATTTTCGACACCTCGTCGTCTTTAACCGATAGTATAATCGTAAGAAGACATTAGTTTTCGCCTTTTTTATTTGTTTTATTCTGCAAATTCGAAAAGAACTTATAACAGAAACTATTTGTTGTCAATAAACTTTTTTTATGAAACGAACGGGCCTATTACGAAACTCGAGTCGAGTGAGTAACTCACTCACATTTGAACTCGACTCGAGCAAAAGTTGGTATGATGAAACTCGACAATTGGAAAGTGACTTCATTTCCAGTAGTCGAGTGAATTTGACATTTCTTACAAGTAAATACTCACTCGATCATCTCTCATAATACGCAGTTCTCTTTACTCACGCTTTTTTCTCAACTAAAAGTCGAGTGAAACTCGACAAGTAGGCCGTCGGCGAGTTTCATAGTCGCAGAACGTAAATTTTTTGGTCAAGTGAGTTCCGTAATAGGCCCGTAAGTATGTATTTTACAGGAACTATTTTATAAAAAAACAATACTTGTACACCATTTTTTTACTTAAATGCAATTTATTTATTTGATATAGCAAGACACAATTCTACCATCTGCCAATTTCAATTATAAAATAGAAAATTTAAAATTATAAATATTTTTAACGGTTTTCATTTGCGAAATGCAACATTCAAATCACAGCTGACACCAAAATTTCACTTTCCGACTTCGAAAACAGCACACTCTATCTTCTTCTAATTCTCAAGATCTGAACGCATTTATCTCTGTCCCGCTCTATAATGTCCAAATTCTGTCCCTCAGCTTTCGAAGTTTCATAAACGAGCTAAAATCAAGTAAAAAATGGTATTTATGAATGAAATAAAATAAAAGTTACTATCAGAAATTATTTAATGTTCATTTTAGAACGATATCTTGCTTATATATTAAAAAAAAGTTCAAAAAGTGCAAAACTCGACTAAGCACTTACAATTTTTTCGATACTTCAAATCAGAAAACTTGTCCCACATGAGATAGAGAAATAGGTAGTCCATATCTATTGACAGGTTCCTGGGTGGTGAAGACACTTTTAGTGAAGAAAATTTATGTTGTTGTCGTATTGACCACGAGGTTCGTGATACTTTCAAAATGTTCTGTTAGATTGATAAAAAATGTGAACAAATGCAAACCGTGATCAAAACTTTAGAATAAATCGCTACACTTCTTTACTGCGACTAACGAAAAAAATAATAAATAAATAATGCCGAGTACGTGTGTAATGTCGAATGCAACACGCTGTAGATTAGTTTTCGATATTTACGTTTGACATTGATATTGTCACATAACGTTTAGAATGCACGTTCTTGAGCTTGCGCTTGCGATTGTAGCGACTCTGTTGATAATGACGAGAAGCTGTACCAATAAGGTGTCTACCCCACCACGACAGTTTCCAGACCTGTACATACGACCATGCTCTAAACCTATCGTAACGTATGGGGGGAATGAAACGTTATACATTTGTGTCCATCCCGTCCTGTATGACCCGAGAATTTGGAATGAAAATCATAAATTTCCTTTAAAAATCTTAAAATTAAATTATATTTCCTGTTTTATTTTTTTAGGATGCTCTTCTTGAAAACAACCGTGAGACGCGAAAAAAAGCGTGGCAAGCTTTCATTGATGATATGATCCACAAGTGTTCACGAATTGATTTAACCTTCGAAGAAAAGGAAGAAGAACTAACGGAATTTTATTCCGATTTGGAACGCAAACTGCACATTCATAAATAATCAGCATTCTTCAAAATACTTTAAGCTTAACAGACAGTATTACATTAAAATGGAAGGATCAATAAAAGATTTTCGAGTTCGGGTGAAACCATCAAAACCACTCCTCGAATTCATTTGCTCCCTCGATGACTGCAAATCAATGCCCGAAAACGTTCTTCGAATTTATAAAGAGAACGGTAAAAATGAATCCAAAGAAATCAACACGGACGTTCTCCCGAAAAAAATTATTTCCGAATGGAATCAACAGCTCTTGAAATGGGTCATTGTGCATGGCAGTTTCTATGACGAATGTGGTGAGGTTTCCGATGTCCTTGATATAATACTCGAAGAACAAAGCGATGAAGAAGACAGTGGCGACCCGACAAATAAAGGAAAACCTATAGCAAAGAATAAATGCAACAAATATCCCGAGAGAAATAATGTTGAAGATAAAAGTGACTGTTCAATGCTCGAAATTAATGATCTGCGATGGCTTGATCAACTCCTGGAGAAAAAGCGAGCTGCAAAAGAATGCGACGATTTTTTACATGAGCTGCTTATTGATGCAAAACTGGTATTGCCTAAAAACGAGATGATCCAGCGAAATCCAGAGTTGGAAGCTCGGTGCGTACGTTTACGAGAGCAGCAAAAAATGCGAGAATATCGGAATATGACCAAAAATGTAGATGCAACGCGTCAACACTTACCTGAGGATACAATAGCATATCAAAGTATGAACATACAATTGTACACATTTCGTAAATGATTCTAATAATTTGCATCTCTTCCGTAGTGAAATCGATAAATAGGCAATTAATTGCAGTCTTGCAGTTCGTATTTTCCGTTGTAGCTGGATTCGCGTTCGGGTTTCAAGGTCTTCAGTATATGTTTGGAGACCTTGATTTCGGTTTTCGTCTTTTTTTGGGCATTATTTGTGCTCTGGTTATAGCACTCGCCGAAATATACTTCTTAGCGAAGAAATTGAATGAGTATGATGAAGTGGTAGAAGATATTCCAATGCCTCCAAGACAGCCGCGACCACATCAAGATTAAAATTCATGTTTTTTCTTTATATGTTTTTACGCCATGTTATGTGAATAAAAAATAAGTAGTAAATATTTGTGTTAATTATGAAATAGACTTTTACTACTCTAAAGAAAGATACAAGATCACTTATTATATTTTTATTTTCATAATTATAAAAATATAATTCGAGTCGTTGCTATCAATAACAAAAATAGCTTAAGCAAAATCCATTGTTACGCCTATAAATCTCTGGTATCAATTTCGAATTGTCCTGCAACAACTTAACAAATTCCCTAAATATTTCATAAGAGATTGTAACGTTTTGTACATTAAAATCATTTTTCCAAAAAGTAATCAACGGGTCTTTCTCGTCTTCTTCAACTTTAAACAATACTTTAAAGCTTTTTCGTTTTTTAAGTTCAACGTCGCAGCTATTTACTAGGAAGTTTGTTAAGATTTCTAAATTACGCTCCATTACGTTAAACATTAAGAAATTCCGTTTCCTGTTCGGAAACGTGGCTTCAAATAACATCTTAGCAAATTGAATCGAATGTACTTTGGATGTCATAATACTTTCGTCCAGAATTTTTTTAATTATGTTATAAATACAAACTTTTGCATTTTTTACTAGAAATAATTGTGTTTTTGACCCATTTTCGTCAAGCCAAACGCTGTCGTTCCAAATTTTTAAGCCCTTATCACAGTAGACTTTCTCGCCTATAAATTTCAGACAACGTTTGCAATAAATGAATTTTCCTCTATTCGATAAATTGGAAAAGTTACTAAAATTCATTACAATAAAGTATAAACCAAAAAAGAGATCATTAACTCTGGGCGTTAGATCCTGTTCCATATGGTTGTGTTTATGACAGAACCATTCCGACATTCCAACGAATTCGGATGGTAACTCGAGAATTCGTGTAAATTTTTTGGGTTCGCTTAGTAAAACATTTTCACAATTTAAACATTGCAATTGATACGTGTCGTTTAGATTCGTGCTGACTTTAATCACGTCATCCGGTATGTTCGTGTTTTTGTTGTTTTCATCTTCTACTAAGAATTCTAAACTGCCAGTATCGTTTGAAAGGATAACTCGAAAACTGACGTTATTACATTCGATGACTAGCGAACTGATGGAATTCTGGTCGATAGTGAAGTATGATGCTAAGCTTATAGTGTACGATTGATCATCGTGTTTGACTGTTATTTCATTTGGTTTTAGGACTATTTTTACAGAATTTTGGTATTTTGCAAAATTCTTATCGAATGTTAACTGCACGTTTGCACATTGAAGCTTCCGACGTACTTCAACGCAAATTGCAGTAAGAGACATTGCAATTTTGTGGATCGGCAAGATGTTTTTCTCAACCCGACATCATTTTGACTGAGTCGAAATCTGAAAAAAAAAAAAAAAAAAAAAAAATTCAGATGTGTCCAATTTGGAAATGCAAAATGTAAAAAAACATTAATATAAATCTGAATACCATTAAAGACTAATGCTATTATGACACTGGCTATTTACCGGCTATTTCTTAAGTGCAATAAAAGTACAATAGCTGCCACATCGTGCGACAAGGCGAACAACATTAAAAGAATGAGATACCACTCTTTCCGACGCTAGCGGCATCTAGTAAACGAAATTAACAACTGCATTGTTAAGAAAAATATCGGTTTTAGCGCGTTTTATAACATAACTTGGCACTTTCCACATGTTATATGTACCGAACTATTAAAAACAAGTCTATAACAGCTCAAAAATCCACTGGTAGAAAGATTTTCCTAGGATTAAGTGCTAGAATGTTGCGAAACACTGCTCGAATGCGCTATGTTGCGGCTATTTGGTGGCTATGTTGCGGCTAGTTTTTGACAGTACTCACTTTATACTACTCGGACTGTCACTCTCACATCAATGCCAAAATTGTATGTTACATCTTCTATCCCTCTCCATTTGGATTTACTAGCCGCTTTAAAGCCACAAAAATAGCCAGTGTCATAACTGCATAACTAAACATAGTTTATTGGGACAACGATGACTTGAACTCAAGCCACGTTCACGTACATATTATTACTTTGCTTGATGGAGAAGGAATAGAGGCGAGCCTGAAGTGTGAGTGACTTCGTCGTAGAAATGCTCTCAGTTTTCAGCTGATGTGAGATGTGAGGGAAAATAGGTGTGTTCTTTTTGCCAGGAGATCTTTCACATTAATCTACATTTTACAGTGTATGTCACCTGTCACTGAAAGTACAGGGTAAAGACCACGCAAAAAGATCGTGTCAGTGTAAAAAATACTGTCCGGTTGTCAAAAATGACAGATGTTAATCTCGCACCACAGTCGCTGTAAAGGCTCGTGTCCACTGGCAAGTAACTTGCGACATTTCTTGCTAGAGTAATTTGGTGTGATGTGTACACTATCTGTCAAATTGCAGCAATTTTACTCTAGCAAGTACCTCTACAAAAATCTTGCAAGTAAAACTTGTTCTTGTGACGAGCCGCTTTGACAACGTCACGCATCGGAAGTACCTAAAACAGCACCGTAACCAAAGCAGGACGGCAACCGAAAAACGATAAAAAAAACCCGAGAAGGAAGGCTGATCTACGATCAAGCACTTCCTCTCGCCCCAGTCAACCGACAACCACCATACGAACCAGACGTGCATCTAATCATAACCCGCAGAAGCCGATTAGTTTCTTTTCAAGTGTCCGTAGTGTGCGAAATACAAAGGAAAATAAACGCAGGAATCCCTGGCACTAAACGAAGTCGCTGAAACACCGAAGGAACCTGTTAGCAAACCACGAGGTAAAAGATTATGATATACACATAATAGGGCGGGCTCCCAAATAAATCGGCTTATAGTCACGCGGGGATAACGGAACCGCCTGTACATCCCGCTAGGTGAATAAAAAGGTTTAAATTAATCTTGATGATCGCGTAGTTTTTAGGCACAGCATAACTAGCATAAAATATAATAAAAAAAAAGAGAAAAAAAACAGGGGGGAAAAAACCAAGTATGTTCGTACCGCGGTTAAACGGGGAGTTACCGCTTACCCAATAAATAAATGTTCCGAACTTGCCTCACCTGAAGCTTCGGCAACGTTTTTCAGTTACGGTGTGCTCACTGCGATTCGTCATATTCTAGACGTAAAGGCCTAGAAAAAGCGTCGGCATTCGCCTTACCGGTTGTTGGTTGTGTACGCGTAAAGCGGTTCACATCTTAGCGGTGTGCTTCATCAGCCCGCAAATATCTGCATATAAGCGTAACGTCGGGAACGTGTTTGTAAGAGAGCATCGTTCGCAAGAAAATAAAACCCAACAAAAAGAAAAAAAAAAACCGAAACCGTTGCCTAAAGAACGGTCGTCGCCGTCATCGTCGTTGTCCGTGTGTGACATGTTAGAACCGCGATCTCGTTAAGTATGGTGCGCTCACCGCCGACCTAAATGCAGGAGCAGACTGTAAGGAATCCTTTCACCCGAGTTCCACAGTTACCGGTTAAAAGTGATTCGTATAGGTTAAAGACGAGCAAGCAACCACTAAGCGCATTGCAAGTTACGTTTCCATAAGCGCAAATGTTATTGACATTTCGTCCGAGGTGCTTCGGGCAGTGAAAACTTTATTCGGCAGCTGTGTCGTAAACTGACAATGCCAAACTCCCTTGCAACCTACAACTTCTTCGCAATGTTGTTTATTTTGTTTTGGTGCTAAAGAGATCCTCCGCCGGACAAGTACATGGGCTGAGGACGATTGACCTAAATTTTTGTTTACTTCGGCGGTCCATTAGTAGTAACATGGAGAAGAGTGCGGCACGGCAGTTCTTAAGTATTATTCCAGTTGGTGGAGCTCTGCCATTACACCAAATAAAACAGAGGAGTTCGCCAAAGTCATAGCGAACAAATGGTATGGTGAGACCGCGGAGTGCATACAAAGATTTTTTTTTTTCCCTCGGGGGGTGTGGTAGTGAAAAAATATACATTCCCCAAACTCCAGTGGACTCTTCGCAATCCGGAACTGCCAGAGGTACGTTTCTTGCGAGTCAGTTTGTTTACCTACCCTCAACTACGAATAGTACCCCCACATGAAGCCGTCGCAGTTCGTTCTCCTCACTCCTTCATCGCCTTTTTCGGTGCCTGCAGTGTCCAAGTTCGCAACTACCTTATCAACGCCAATCCAAGGACTGCTTCGCGGATTTGCAGACTAGTAAAACTTATATTCCAAATGACATCGTCCGGTGCGGCCCTGTCTTTTCTCTAACCGAAGGAGAAGTTGGTTGGTCGACAACCACGACCGCACCAGCCACGACGTCATGAACCACCACCTCACCACCAACGACCACCACCTCACCAACCACAACTTCAGCAAATGCCATTCGGCAGGTAAGTCACCGCTGGCTATTGTTATGACAGAGCTAACGCTTAACTTCACCTTTGATTTATTTTTTTTTTGTAGCGGAGCAAGACATCTAGGTGCGAAACCACGACCATCTGGTCCTTGTTCCCTTCTCTATCACAACAGTGACAACAGGTCGTAGCTTACTTGCAGGGAGATAAATCCACGAAACATTGGCTACCATTACTCTTGAAAGAATTTGGAGATGGGATCTTCAACCCCTTCGGATACGCGGCTTATCGGAAGGCTATCAGGACGCCACGAATTTACACTAACTCCGTAGTATACATCTGGATTCATAGAAGAGCCTGTCGTTAGCAAAACATGTACCGAACCCAGTCGGAAATAAGGACACCACTTAACTTGTACGGCGTTTATCATTTTTTTTATTTGATGGTAGTTAACTGATTGTAATTTTAAATGCCTGTGTAACAGAAAGTAATCTTGTATTAGATTGGTTAACTGTCAAACTTCTAAAGTAAAGTAGGAACAAACCAGATTACAACTAAACGTATGCATTGAATACCGTAAAAGTAAAATTTAGTTAATATGTTATGAGCATATCTGAAGTATTAGTGCAGAATGAAGGAATATGTTATAGGAACAAAAGAAAAGAATTGTAATACAATAACAACAACAACATACATATGTTTTTTTATTGTTATACGCCCTCATGTGACGTTATATAAATCAATAATCGAACCACATTTTAACTATTGTGCAACTATATTGTTTTTGTCAAACTCAACCGCTCTAAGTAGACTCCAAGTCATTCAAAACAAATGTCTTAGACAGATTTTAAGAGTTAATAACTATACTGAAAGTCATGTGATGCTAAATACGTTAGAGTTAATGAGTATTGTGCAATTAATTAATTTTAGAACTTTGATCTTTATACATAAAATAGTAATTGGGCAGGCACATCCATATTTGACCGAACGAATTAAATTAAATAATGAAAATCAAATTAGAACGCTTAGAAACGCCAATGAAATTAGTTTACCCAATTTAATAAAGGCGTGCAGTCAAAATTCCTTATTTTATAGAGGTATAAAATTGTATAACTCATTGCCGGGTGAGATTAAATATCAAGAGTCTATATTAAAATTCATTAGCGTACTGAAAGTCTATGTCAAACAAATATTTTGAGGAACTGCTGTATTATGGAAAATATCTAAATAAAGAATTATTATTATTATTATTATAAACTAAAACGAGATGTGGAGATCGTCGAACCCGTCAATAACAACGTGTCAACCCACCAAGCAAATCATCCGATGATAGGATGAGGTTCCATGACTAGGGGGTTTAGTCAATATCGTTCAAAGTGAGGACGATGGAAAACATCTTCACTACTATCCCACTTCACATGTACAACTACCCTTCGTCGAACCTCCTATTAAGGTTTCTGCGTTGGTATACTTCAACTTCAAGGGTTGTGAATATTGCCGCTGCATAACGAATGTAGAACTAGAGACTTAAGCCTGAAGTACATGTGCAGAATATATGCATGCAGCAATGCAGGCATCCCTGTATGTGAAACAGATTTGCAGACTTTTTTTTTTTTTTTGACAGATATTTTGGTTGTATTTGTCCCAAATTACCGCATTTTTCGATAGCTGCTTGTGAGTTTGAGTTTGTATTTGTTTTAATTGACAAAAAATTGTCAACTTCGACTGGTTTCATCGATTAAAATTTTTTTTTGCTATTTTTTTTTGATGAAACGCTCCTCCATTGATACTCCACTCCACAGGTACAAAATTAGTACTAAACATTAACTGTCGAACCACTTTTTATGTTTCTGTGTTGGTAAATTTCAACCAGTTGTGATAATACTGCCGCTGCACCGCAAAAGTAGAAGTAGAGACATCTTGCAGCGCTCCGCTGCGTGCAGAATAGGCGTATGATTCGTCGCATTTGAACTCAAGCGTTCTAAATCAGTTTTGCCGCACTGCATGCAGATATATTCACAAGCACCTCGGGATTCAACCATGGTATCGGTGACTTATAAGCCAAGGTGCTACAAATGTTTTTTTTTTTCGCTGCATGAAGATCTATGCACCTACATTTCGGGCTTTAATACTGGTACAGCCGACTTATAAAAACCAAGATGTCCTATTTATTTTCCTCTGCGAGTTGCGTGGACCTTTTTATAAATTCGTTTTGGAAGGATAATGTCAAAAGAATTGACTCGTTTATCATTTAACTCTGGTCCGTGTACTCGCACGAAGTTGTGGTCGTTATGAACATAAGGTTAAGTCACGATTCGGAGTAGTTCTCTGTTCACCAGGGTTTCCAAGGGGAATAGGGATGCTGTTCCGATCGGACCAAGCCCTATGAAGTTGCCAAATGGTCTTCTCCTGAGAAGAATCATTGGCAATAGCATGGCCTTGGTCCGTCCGCAACAGCTCTGTTTCCAACCGCTTGCTGGCATGACTGGGCCACAAGGTATCCGTTCCTAGACTTCCGTAGCCTAGACTTCCGTAGCCGCTCGTGGGACATATGTCGTCCAATGACGACATAGTCAACGAAAACCATAGGAAAGTTATTCTCCATTTTGGTGAAGAAATGACGATTTCTTCCGACAGATGGAGGATGACTTTCCGTCCGCCAGGTTTGCGTCCAAATCCAAGACAAAGGCCTAGTCTTCCGGACGTTCTGCGGACCTCTTCGTTACACTCTTTCGTATACACTTCATCATCAAAGTTTCGTTGAACTGTCAAAACGAAAAAGAAAAAAACCACAACTCTGGATAAAGTTCCACATTGGAAATGAGCAAAAACGTTTACTCGGAACTCCACTTGGATTTTCCATTCATATTTCGCACGTAAACTGTGGAACTACTCCTAAAACTGATCTTAACCTCACATCCAATGCAATTGTACTGACTTGCTGAAAAATTTCGGAACCGATTGGAACTTTCTTGCGAGATCTCAACTCTCGCAAGTTAGCGTGTACATTCACAACTTGCTTGAAAAGGCAAGCGTTTGCTGGCTAGAGCAAAAACTTGGGCAAATGCGCTCTCGGAAGCGTGTACACATGCAGCAATAAATGCCATAGAGCAACTCTTTACAAGTTTTGCTTGCTAGTGGACACGAGCCTTAAGAGAATTTCAAGTCGGCTATTTCACAAATATTACAATATCACAAATATTTGACTAAATTTCACTTATAAAAAGTCTAAAAAACACTATTTCAACACACCTAAAAATTTACCTGCACAACTGGCTCATAATCGGATAATAGGTGTGTTTTTTATTCCCGGTTAACTATAAAGCTCGAAAAAATTGCACGGCAAAACAACAAAAGTGCGGTTACCAACAATTCAACCGCGGTTATATCGACCGGAGCTTCGGGAAGTTCCGGTTAAGTAAAATTATTGTTACGATATTTAAAGCTTCGCCGTTTGGTGCACTTGCATCCCTACAAATGTACAAGCAAGTGACAGTTCGATCAGCTGGTTGCTGTAACCTGTAAGATTCATCGGCAAAAGATGTCGAGTTACGGGTCGATGAAAATAAAACGAAGCTCATTGTACAACCGACAAGAAACGCGACAACCAGACACAATAAATCTGTTAGCAGCCACAACACTAAGCGTTGGCATACAGGATCTGATCGACGGAATTTCCAGAACCTACTTTTCGTTTTTCTGCTCAATGCGCGACTTACAATCATTGCAAAATTAGGTACAATCGTTAGGTATCACTCTTTGCACATCTTTGCAATAGACAATCGTTAACAATTTTTAGTTTTAATAGATGATTACATGTCAAATGTCGTCACCCGACCGAATGTTTTGCAATAGACAATCGTTAACAATTTGTAGTTTTAATAGATATTTACATGCCAAATGTCGTCACCCGACCGAATGTTTTTCTTTTGGTTAAGCCTAGTACGGACCTCGATGAAGATTTTCATTCCCATACCAAATGCATGTAAAAAAAACGGATGAAAATTTTCATCGCAAATTTTTGCGTTGGGTTTCTGTTTGCGGTACGGAGTTCGAATGAAAATTTTCATTCGTTTTGACAGTTCGGGTGTTCACCACCAGATGGCGCTGAAATCATGGAGACTATATTTTTCCGTCCAATTAAATGTGCAGCTATTTAATTTTTCATTGCCGGGATGAAAATTTTGACATCTCTGTCATTCGTTTGAATTTATTTGTCAGTTTCTTTTTTCAAACCGACTAAAGAGTGTGTTTTGTCGGAAGTGGATATTTTGGAAGTCGGAAGTGGATATTTTGAGTTGTGCTTTTATTTTAAAATTTCTCTTGTGTTTTCAATTTAATTTTTATGTTAAAAAAGGGCCTATATATTAATGTCCATGATACTACATTTTCTAAAAATCGTCACTTTGACAATTGTAAAAGTCGAAGAGAAGATCAGCTGTTTACTTCTCCACATTATTGTACAGAACGATTTTTTCATTGTGGAGATGGGAGGGATATATAGTAAATTTGCGAATGAAAATTTTTATCGAGGTCCGTACTGAGCTTTATTTATTAAAGCCTAGTACGGACCTCGATGAAAATTTTCATTGCCATACCAAATTAATGTAAAAAAATGGATGAAAATTTTCATTGCAAAATTTTTGCGTTGGGTTTCTGTTTGCGGTACGGAGTTCGAGTGAAAATTTTCATTCGTTTTGACAATTTGAATTTTATGTTAAAAAAGGGCCTCCATAAAAAAATTAAAATTAAATTGAAATTACAAGAGAAATTTTAAAATAAAAGCACAACTCAAAATATTCACTTCCGACTTCAAAAATATCATCTTCCGACAAAAAAAACTCTTTAGTCGGTTTGAAAAAAGAAACTGACAAATTAATTCAAATGAATGACATAAGAAGTCAAAATTTTCATCCCGGCAATGAAAAATTAAATAGCGGCACATTTAATTGGACGGAAAAATATGGTCTCCATGCTTTCATCGCCATCTGGTGGTGAACACCCGAACTGTCAAAACGAACGAAAATTTTCATTCGAACTCCGTACCGCAAACAGAAACCCAACGCAAAAATCAAGCAATGAAAATTTTCATCCGTTTTTTTACATGCATTTGGTATGGGAATGAAAATCTTCATCAAGGTCCGTACTAGGTTTTAACCGGGAATAAAAAACACACCTAATGTCAACAAACATACGGAGGTATGGTTCGAGTCATTTTGACAGATTGTAAACTACACTGAAACTACACCTGCTCCCGACCCAGTGTACAAAAGTGTACTCTGTGTAAACTATACTCGACAAAAAGAACAGCCCCCTCTGACGTCACACCGACAAAAAGAACAGGATTGGGGCAGAAAATGTGACTTAAGCCCCGATCACAATGCTCCCGTTCCGTTCCGTTCAGCTGTCAAAGTAGACCTTATGGACTGGCCGTGGCCATGTAAATGCACACAATGGTCGTAACGGAACGGACCAGTTGACTAAAATTCAACTTTTACGCATTTGAAAAGCGTAATCTCTTAGTAAACTAACTAACAAACTAGTATAAATATAGATGACGACACGTATATAGGAAAAAACAATTTTAGAGTTTCTAAAAACTCCGACATAGTAAAATCAAAAAAATGCTATAGGGTCATTCCATGAAAAATCGCAAAAGTTGTGACCTTACCATCGCCAATTCTTTTGAAAATTTTTTTGCTTGAAGAACTAGTGAAAAAAAAAATATAATTTCAATTTTTTTTTCCTATCTCTTTTTTTGTTAGTTATAGTATGTTAAAGATTTCGCAAAAATGGTGTTAAAGCCCACTTTGAAAATTCATATCTCTGTTAATTTTTATCACAGAATATCAAAATAGGACTTATTTTAAAGGGGAAGGTTGTCGCAAAATAAGAAAAATACCAATAAAATTTATCCTTGATTTCTTTTTTCCAAGAATAACGATTTTGTCCTTTATCCTTGAATATCTCAAATTACCGATGATTTTTTTTTTTTATTTTTTTATATTTTGTGTATTATACTGTTCTTCAAAACATATCAAAAAATCAACTTGGGATCGCAATGGGATCGGAGTAAGAAAATAGAAGAACATCAGTGGTTCTCAATTATTTCATAGAAAAGTTACAATTATTTTGATTACTTACGAGTACTCGTATGTAAAGAGGATTTAATTTTATGATACTACATTTATGGCCAGCTGTTAAAATCATAAATTTAAGATAGTTTAGTTTAATAATAACTTAATTGAGCAACTAATTGTGAGTGTTTAAATAAATTTATCCCATAAACCATTCAATTTAAAATAACAAGAACTATCTCATTTGGAATGTCTTACTAACCAGAAAATAATAGGTAGGCAGGTAAGGCAATAAAAAAATTAATATCAATTAAATGTCCTTTTTTGGTAGGTATGTATATAAATATGGGCTTACCTCAAATACAATTCAGTCGTGCTTGCAGTATTAAGAAGACAAAATCTAATTTATTATTTTACAAATCATGAAAAAAATAAACTGGTCAAAATCGCGTTGCTGTAATCCTTTTGGAGAATCAATACATTGGCCAAAAATATCGGATTTACGACCTGTGCAATCATGGATGATTTCTAGAGTACCAGCGATGACTTCAGCAGGAAAAATTTGCTCTTCCTGTAGAAAAAGGGTTAAAATGCTACCAGGAACATCAACGGAGATTACTGATGATGATATGTTCGACCAGGAAGAAGAACCTTTCTCTTTGGATACAGATGAGGAACCCGGCGACGATGAAGTGCTACACCAAAATTTCATCAGTAAGGAAGCCGCATTAAACTCATTAAATGAATGTCTTCGATATTTAGGAGAAGAACCTTTCGACAAAAGACGATTTACCAGAGAAAACTACATCCGGAAAAAGCTTGAAGATGTGAAAAGAATCGTATTAAAAAAAATTTTTGGACTAGAAGATCAAAAGGACCAACCACGAGAGGACCAGTGAGAAGAATATCAAGCAATTTATTTTGTCTGTAAGTCCTGATAAATGGACTAGAAAAAGAACTTGTGAGGAATTTCCCGGAACATCTTCGTATGCAGTTCGAAAATACAAACGGACATTAGATTCTGAAGGAGATGTACATATCCCGCACCGGAGAGGCCTTACTTCCGATATTATCAAGACAGTGGAAGATTTCTACAGTAAGGATAATATAAGTCGAGTCATGCCTGGTAAAAAGGATTTTATTGCAATTAAAATAGATGGCAAGAAAAATCACGTCCAAAAACGTTTGGTTTTGGGGAATTTGAAGGAAGTGTACCAGCACTTTAAGGAAACTTATCCTGAACTGAAGATAGGATTTTCCAAATTTGCTTCCCTACGACCCAAATACTGTGTTTTGGCTGGATCTCCTGGAACACATTCGGTGTGTGTGTGTGTCATCCATCAAAATGTAAGGCTTATGCTGGAAGGTTGCGGTATTAAATATTTTACTGCAAATGAAGATATTCGAATTTATGACTACAGGACGTTCAAACCACAAATTTTGTAATTATTAGCATTTGTTTGCAACATAACACTATAGCCGTTCATCTATTTCAACTCTATTTAATAAAATTCTTTACAGATAAGTGTTTTAATCTTAAGAAAATACATTATTTTTCGGATAGTTCAGCCGCTTAATATAAAAACCGGAAAAAATTTCTTTAATTTGAGCAAGCACACTGAGGAATTCGAAATTGATGCAGAATGGAATTTTTTTGCCACCGCCCATGGTAAAAATATCTGCGATGGTCTCGGTGGTACAATAAAGCGACTTGCAGCAAGAGCAAGTTTACAGCGGCCAATAGAAGACCAAATAACAACTCCATTAAAACTTTTCGAATGGGCTAAGAATAATATAGTAAATATTAATTTCCAATTCATCGACTGCGAACAATATAAAAATAAGGAAAATTTATTGAGTGAAGAATACAATCTTATACAAGCAATTCCTTCAACTCAAACAGTACATTGCGTTATACCTGTGAGGAAAGGATGCGAGAAAATTAAAAAGTTTTCTCTATCTTCTGAAGAAGATGAACATATTTCGTTTAAATAGATTATGTAACTAGCATGTAAAAATAAAAAAATTGAATGTAATGCATGTAAAGCATGTTTTAATTTTTTATTTTATGTTTTAATTTGTTATGTTTACCATAAAAGAATACCATATATATACATTTTGAAAATACAAGGTTTTCCGGTAAATACTGTTAAATTTATTTTGTGTGACGTTATAAAACATTAATTTTTTTAAATGAAATAGTTGCTCAATTAAATTATTATTGAACTAAACTATCTTAAATTTATGATTTTAATAGCTTGCCATAAATCTAGTATCATAAAATTAAATCCTCTTTACATACGAGTACTCGTAAGTAATCAAAATAATTGTAACTTTTCTATGAAATAATTGAGAACCACTGATGTTCTTCTATTTTTTTACCCCGATCCCATTGCGATCCCAAGTTGATTTTTTGATATGTTTTGAAGAACAGTATAATACACAAAATATAAAAAAATAAAAAAAAAAAATCATCGGTAATTTGAGACATTCAAGGATAAAGGACAAAATCGTTATCCTTGAAAAAAAGAAATCAAGGATAAATTTTATTGGTATTTTTCTTATTTTGCGACAACCTTCCCCTTTAAAATAAGTCCTATTTTATTATTCTGTGATAAAAATTAACAGAGATATGAATTTTAAAAGTGGGCTTTGACACCATTTTTGCGAAATCTTTAACATACTATAACTAACAAAAAAAATGAGATAGAAAAAAAAAATTGAAATTATATTTTTTTTTTCACTAGTTCTTCAAGCAAAAAAATTTTCAAAAGAATCGGCGATGGTAAGGTCACAAAATTGGCCTTTTTTTGCGATTTTTCATGGAATGACCCTATATGAATCCATAAAGTATCCACTGACATAACAGAACGGAGCATTGTGGCCAACACTGATATTTGACATAACGAAACGGATTGGATCGTGACGGAACGGAAAGGAACGGGAGCATTGTGATCGGGGCTTTAGTGTACACTTTGTGTGCAAGAAGAACAGACCTAATATAAGTTCAGGAGAGCTTTTTTTGGAACTGGGTCGTAACAATATTTGATGTTATAATATAAATTTAATGATTGTTTTACTACAAAACTTTGGAATTAACGAACCTTCTAGAGTCGATACTGAATAACAAATACAGTCATACCTCGCTTTACGGCATAAGCCCTAGCCAGAATTGACTTAGAGACTTAAGTCTTTGTACGACCTTATAGATATCTAGGTTGACAGCCAGAATAGACTTAATGACCTTTCGTTGACTTTTTCAAACTTTCGTTAAAGCTTATGTGTACGGTTCTGAGCGTAGAAACTTATGCAAACTTATGCGTTTGACATTAGCCCTAACCAGAATTGACTTAAGGCATCTTAACAACTTTTCGTCCAACACCTTAAGGTACGTAAAGTTTGTGGCAAAACTTAATGAATCTTATACCCAACTACAATAGCCTTAAGGTAAGAGAAGTTTTACAGCTAAAAAAGACAAATATCGGCTGTCAAATACTCATAAAGAGAGTGATAATTAAAGTAAATTTTTCTTTTTTAAAATGGAGTTAACTATAAATCACAAGTCTGAAATCAAAAAGTACAAAAATTTAAGGTGCCTTAAGGCTCTCTAAATCAATTCTGGTCAGGGCTATTTATTCACAGACTTTTTGAAATTCTTGTACTTTGTGATTTCAGACTTGTGACTTATAGTCAACTCCATTTTAAAAAAGGAAAATTTATTTTAATTATCACTCTCTTGATGAGTATTTGACAGCCGCTATTTGTCTTTTTTAGCTGTCAAACTTCTCTTACCTTAAGGCTAGTTGGGTATAAGATTCATTAAGTTTTGCCACAAACTTTTCGTACCTTAAGGGGGTCGTCTAGTGTCAGATCAAAATAATCGATTTTTTTTTTCATAAATCACATATAAAACATGTATAGAAGACGTGGGTAAAAGAATTTTTCGAAATTTGAAAAGTTAAAGCCGTCGGTCGATCAGGTCGATCGGTCATTTTCTTATTACGAATTATATGCAACAGCTTTCAAACGCGTTTTTATCAAAACACGATTTTTTCAAACTGCTGCCATGATATCTCAAAAACTATTTGATTGATTCTGCTCAAATTTATACAGCATCTTTAATACATATACAACTACAAGTTGAACTGAAATAATTAAGATTGAAATTCCCCAAAAAGCATTAAAAAACTGCTTTCACACTAGACGACCTTAATGCATTTGACGAAAAGATATTAAGGTGCCTTAAGTCAATTCTGGTTAGGGCTATAGATATGGTCCGGAAAAGTTGGCCGTAAAGCGAAATGCCGTATTACGAATCAGTTATTTCAATTGATAAATCAACCGAATCTTGAAGCATTAGCCGTATAACGAAATATTTTGGCGGAATGGCGACATTGCTGAAATTTACGATTTTTTTAGTCATAATTTTTCTATGAAAACTCAATTCCAGATAAGAAGGCTTAATATCAACAGAAAAATAGCCATCCCGGCAATACAAAAATCGCCTGACTCGTTTTGTGCTTTTGACATAACCACCATGGACCGTAGTATCTGCCTCGTGAGCCTGAGCAATCGCAGCTGACGTAAGACTCGATGGAGTCCATAACTTCCAAGCCCTGCAATCGGATCATCGTTGTAGAGCTCTGTGCACTTATATAGGTAGCCATCCCTCACGCATAAATCAGGAAGCCGATTAGCGTTCGCATGGACAGTAGACACTAACTCTTTATATTCGTTGTTAAAGAAATCTGGAGAATCCTTGTCCACCATCGGTGCCACGTGAATCAGCTTATTTAATCCTTCTTCGTACACGCGAGAGAGCGCGTCGGGTACAACGTTCAGGCTCCCTCGTCGATGTTCAATTGTGAAATCGAATCCTCGAAGTTTCAAACTCCATCGGGCTAACCGTCCTTGCAGGTCTTTCTGCGACATTAGCCATTTGAGACTTGCGTGGTCCGTGATAACTTTAAACGCAGTCCCTTAAACATAAGCTCTAAATTTTTTCAAACTCAACACAGCTGCGTAACACTCGAGTTCGGTCACGCTATAGTTGCGCTGAGCGGAAGTAAGCTTCTGCGACATATACGCTACAGGAAATTCCGTTTCATCGTCGTTCTCCTGAAAAAGAACACTACCCACACCTGATTTACTGGCATCGCACTGAATCACGGAAGACCTCCGAAAATCGGGATTGATCAATACCGGAGTTCCTGTCAGCAAGTCTTTCAAAGCTCGGAATGCGATTTCTGCCTCATCAGTCCAAGCACACTGGTTGGAATTTTTGAGGATGTCTGAGATCGGTGACACGATAGCAGCAAAGTTGGGTATGAATCGTCGATACCAGCCCGCCATGCCAAGAAAACGTCGTACTTGACGTGCGGACTTAGGCGATGGGTAATCGACAATATCTGAGACTTTATTTGGGTCTGTTCTCAATTCTCCGTCACCAACGATGAACCCGAGATACTTTACCTCTCTCAGACAAAACTTACTCTTGCCGACATTGATGGTCAAGCCAGCCATCCGTTAACAGTCTGAAACTTCAGTCAGTAAAACCAAGTGTGAGCTGAAATCCTCAGAAATCAACAACAGATCGTCCAAATAAACAAATACTTGTTCCTTTAACTTGGGTGGAATAACTTTGTCCGGAATAACTTTGACGCAGTTTTGGCAGTTTCGACCGAACTGATGATGCTGGGAGCCAGATGAAACGATCGCCAGAAATTTACCCCTAGGAACAATTCCTGCGATAAGCTCGGTACTATATATAAAGTAATGGCCTTGGTGATGCCGCGAAAAGTAATATCACCGATTACCATACCCACCACCTTCTGCGCAACCCCATCAGCTGTCCTCACCTCCTGACAGACTGGTCGATACTTCACCTGTGCATCTTGTAGACGTTGTAGGGAATTGGCCCCCAGGCAACTGGTGCTCGCCCCACTGTCGAGGAGTCCCTTAACGTCCACTCCGTACAATGACACCACTGCGTAAGGACGCACATCGAACGGCTCGGTTATGATCTTCTTCTCTCTTACCATCCTCCAGAATCTACGCAGGCGTAAGATAGACTTCCTGCAGCCTATTGCATTCGTCAGTGCGGATACTTCATCAAGACTGCCGTCTGAAACATGTGCAAAAATTCGCTCTCGCTCCTCCATATATTCCTTCAACCGAAGGTGATATGGGGAGCGTTGCGTCTCGAACTATTAGTACTTAACCCTCCAGACTGAGAAGTAGATGGTTTAACATCAACGCCTGTTCTCTCCTGCAGAATCGTGATGCGAGGGTTAAGAGGGGTTAAAATTTTAGTTGGGGTGAATTTACGTTAACAGGGACTAAAAATTGGGGTGAAATTGTGGGTGGGGTGGTGTCAAAATTGGGGGGGGGGGGTTTCTAAAGGCGTATCTAAATGGGGTAAAATGTTTTTATCAGGGAAATTAAGTCGAAATGGGGACTAGAAATTGTCTGCTGAATTGCTTGGTTGGTGGGTAACTACGGTGTTCGAGGGGTGTAAGTGTGTGGACCTGGACGGGAGGAGCCCGCAACCCTTCCGTCCCTGCCGAAGTTTCCCGACTTGCAATGGATGCAATTGGGTTTCAACACGTCAACCCGCCTACATCCATAGCAAAAAATACCTTTCGGGGCTTCCACACATTCACGGTTACCATGACTATCTATGCCGCAATTCCAAAAGGTCAATTTGTTTGATAAACCGGCCACCTCGTCTAACTCGGGCTCTATCGATGCTTTAGCTTGGAGTTCGCCGACTTCATGAACCCTTCCCTGCTGCCAGGAATTCGCTCGCGTAGCCTTCCACACTTCTTCCACGCGGTTTACAAGATGGCACAACTGAGCCATGTTGGTGATCTCGTAAAAGCACATTTGCTGTTGCGACGTCGCCCATCTGCTTGCGCACCTCCCATTCGGAACTGCGCTCACCCCCAGCCTGCAAAAACGTTGGCTTCAAAACAACCCAGGAAGTGGCTGGGTTGGAACGCCTCCATAACCAATACCATTGTTTAGGGCGACCCTCCAACAATAGGTGAAAATTCTCGGCCAGTAGATCCACTTGTACACCCAAGTTACCAGTCGTGAGAGCCTCGGCCCTGAAGACTAGTTCTTCCGCTCCCATAACACTGATCTAATCAGCTGCACCAAATCTCCCGCATCCAGTGCATTTGACGAACTTACCGGAGGTACATGTACGTCCACCGTCTCATTAAAATGAACCCGGTGCTCCTTCACATCTGACTGACGAGGCCGCTCACCAACTACCTCGTCGCGCCTTGTGACGGCTCCCCTTGTTCCTGGACTACTGATTCGTCCAAGGCGCCAAGATCCCGACTACTGACTGTCCCCGGTGAAAAATCTAAATTTAACCCTCTGGGCGAAATTCCACCTCTCAAAGACCTAGAAGCCAGTGACCTGTTTCGACTGTGAGTCACAGCTCCTTGCCTGGCAGTCGCGCCCTCCACGCCTTGAACCCACGACAAATGCATCATAGCTCCGCGTGCCACATATCATTATACCTATATCCCCATATTAGATTTGCCTACTCCAAAAAATCGCCTCGCGGTAACATTGCAAACAATAAACTTTTCGTCAAAATATGGTGTCGCAAGAAATTTTTGCGGAAAAATTAGCAAGGCGGACGCGTTGAAGATCACTGGTCTAGATGATTGTACAAATGAATAATTAACTAGGAAAAAAACCATGTAAGAATTGATCAATTGAACAGTTTAAGGATCAGGTGATTGAACAATCAATTGAAAGATTGATTGTCAAAAAAATTAAATGAACGATAATACTAGAGTATATGATTGTGCTTGAATATCACAAAAAAAATGAACCCTCACAAGCCATTCTCCCTTCCCATCCCCTCCATTGCAGACAAGTCACGAAACCGATCCTGTCTTCTCAGACCCATCGGGAAATCGGAATTGCAAAAAAAAATTCAAAAACAAAAAAAATGGAAAAATTTAACCAAAAAAAAAATTCAAAAAAAACAGCAAGAAAAAAAAATCTAAGTTCTAAATTTCGTCCGAAGACTTACCAAAAAAAAATGTAATTACAAAAAAAAACTCTACTTTATTTAAAAAAAAATTTAATCTACTCTAAAAGGGAACTCTAAAAGGAAGGATAAGGAATTTAGGAACCCTTCTGAAAATTGGTCAAAAATTTTTCCTCATCAAACTCATAAAGATAAAGATCTCACAAGTATTGATCACGTAGTCACGAAATTCGTCAATGCAGTCATTTAAAACTGATACTGTGTCCGACATTTTATTGACTTTGTTTGCAATAAATGCAACGTCACCTTTAAGATCATCAATAGCACTTGTGGTTAGGTCTATTCTCGATGCGGTTAGAATATGACAGGGTTTTATTTCCACACACTCCCTACATGTGAAATTGCTTTCAGTTCTTAAGATATGCGTGCCTTTAACACAATCAATGTGATAGCATCGATCACAAACTCCGTCGCAGTAAATACGACGATCGTCAACGATATCTTGTGTACAGCTACCACAGACGGCCGAGTGCAAAAGTGACGAAGATGACATTACGTACAAGAAATAATAAATATAAAGTGAAAAATATGAAGTGAAAATAAAAATAAAAATAAAAATAAATGGCGCGCACTGTAGAATTGTCTTCACTAATAGCAGGTGATTGTCCTAACTAAATTTCGAAATCAGCTGAATTTCGAAATCAGCTGACTATGAATGTTTACCTGATTGCAAGCCAAAACAAAAATAAAAATAAAAATAAAATAAAATAAAATACAATCTTGGCAAAACATAAACAAAATGCCACAAAAACAAAATGCGACCAAAACAAAATGCGAAATCGGTACCGTTCTGGCGAAGGACCAGGTCAACCCTTCGAAGCCCCGAGCCAGGTTCAAAAGTCAAGGCAACAAACACCCACAGTCTTCCCGCGAAAAGTTTGACGTTTCACCGCGGCCGAGAAAAAATTCGCGAAATTAGGAACTAAACTGCCCGAGCGAAACGCGTACTCTTCACAAAACGAAAACACGTCACGGAATTATTGTTTAGTAATGATCCGCATAAGGTAAATAGTGAGAATTCTTTTTTTTTTATAGCCACTTATATCGCCGCCGATCAACAGACTTTTTGAACTTTTTTTTAGGCGGAAACTTCTGTCGCCGAACGACTAAGTTCAGTCCTTTTGCTCATTAGCTTTGTGCGCGGAAAATTTCCGATCTCACGCGTGTCAATGAGCTAAGCTTTGTGCACGTCGCGTAGTTGCGTCTAGCCCCACGTTGGGCGCCATTTATTGTGGTTTAGGCCAAGGAAGATTATTTTGACTTGGAAAAGTCAAAATAATCGAAGGGAAAGGTAAGGTACGGAAAACAGTGGGCCAACTCCTCCTACGTCCGAATTGGTGGCTGAGTCGAAACGGATGTGACACGCTTGCTGGCGGCTGGCGGCTGGGACTAGCTACGGCAGTGTGGGCGAGGTACTTGTTTCTAACTCAGACCATAAAATTTAGTTATTGGAATAAATTTCAATAAAACGTCGTTAGAAGCTGAACGGAAATTTATTTTTTTTTGATCTATTCGCGATCGGGTGAAAGAATTTATTGCCTTAATTCAAACGTACAACATGATCGAACTATCGAGCTGGTTTTGTCGGACAGAAGAAATTAGGTATATTAGGTGCCCGTGCATAGGAAAGTTGCAATTATAATCGGAAATCGTAAAAGAATGCAAGGAATAAAAAAAATTTTGAATTTGAAATGAATTGAAGATTGAAATGAATTAAAACTTAAAAATAGTAATAAGATATGAACTAAACTATAAAACCAAAAACAACGTAGCTAAATGAAATAAATAAGTAACAAAAATGAATTTAAATAAATTAAAACGTACCAAAAAATAAAATTTAAATACAAAAATGCATTTCAATGAATTAAATAAAATCAAATTGAATTCAGGATAAAAATAAAGTGAAATATCAAAAGCTATATTAAAAAATCTACCAACAGTCTGGGCGCAACTTTATTATTTTTCCTGCAGAAGTTCGGAACGCGTTCAATTCGGGGATGCGGTGTATGTTATCATGTGACTGAAAACCTAACAAAAAGTTCGGGAAGCGGTTAGAATAGAGTGTAACATATGAATTATATAATTGGGTCATATTCCGGGATGCGGTCTAGAGGTTGAAAGAGACAAAACTTAAAAAGAGGTGATTATTAAACAAGCCCGTGTAAGTGAAAAGATATTCGATCTCTGATCAGACCTGAGGGATATGGTGGAATTCATGAAAAGTATACAACCACTTTACACCCTCTCAGGGGTCGAACTTCAAAAAATCTTGAAAACGCATTCTAGGTATTCATATGATGAATTCGTAGAATAAAAATGAATTCTATATTTGGAAAGACCTAGTAGATATGATGAAAACCGTTAAAATATATGAATTTTATATTAACTGATTTTTTTTTTGCCCTCCCTTCTGAACGCCAATGAATATTCAAATTTTTTTTTATCAGAATTACTTATCTAGTTAATTTACATATACGTACCGAGTTTCAACTTCCTAGCATAAGCCGTTCTAAAGTTAGGAAAAACAATCCCCACCACCGTACCATACTACCCCTAAAAAAAAATTATTTTTCCACCATGCCACTACTATAGCTCTATCTAAATACCAAGTTTCAGCTTCCTATCATTATAGATTCTTAGATATAAGCATCGGAACTTTTTCTTTCTCACCCTTCCCCACCCTCACCCTCTACACCCACACCCCCAAACTTTTTTTCCCTACTAGGGTTCTATTAGGCCTACTTCTGGTAAAAATTTGAAGCATCCATCTTACACTGTTATTGAGATATGAAACGTGTTATTATTGAAAAATTCTTATCCCCTCGACTTACGTACTCCCCCGCCCCCTTCAAAGATTTTACTTTGAGCAATCTTTATTTATCAAGCTTTATATCCAAACCGAATTTTGTTTTTCTGGTGCCAGTGGTTTGGGAGATATAGTAATGTTAAGTATTTCAACCCCCACCCCCGTACGCCACTACCCCCACCCAAAAATTTGGTTTCAATCTACTCTCCTAGTATAACTACAAATATTTGTTAAGTTTTAATTGCTTGCTATTAACGGTTTAGGAGATGTGGATTTTAGAATGTGTCGATCTCGACTTTTTTGCGTTTCGGACGCATTGCTTTCCCCTCTACTCCCACACCCCTTCACCCATATCATAAATTTTTTTGCAAATGGGTCCACTATCAAAGCTTTATCGAAATTCCAAGTTTTAGTCTCCTAACATAAGCGGTTGCTGAGATCTAGAAACCAAAATTTTTCGTCTAAAACGCTTCCCCCACCTTCCCCCTCACACCCCACCCCTGAAAATTATGTCAATTCAAGGGGTCTATCCAGTCTATTCCTTGAAAAAATTTTAATTTAATAGCTCTACTGGTTTGAGAGCTACGAGCCTTCCAAGGATTTTTGCGGTCGACGTACGGCGGACAGACGGAGTGAACATTTTTATTGCTTTTTTCGTGTCTACTAGTCATGAAATGTACACAAAAAAATTTTGAGGGCAGCAAATTTTATTTTTTTGAAAATCAATAACAATACTGTATTATAAATAATAAAGTAAAAAAAACTGAAATCAAACGCATACACACATGAAAACAATAGGGCAATTTAATAAAATAAAAAAAAAGTATAGACTTACCCCATTAAATTCTCTGCATCTATTTTTTTCTTTTGTTTTATTTTTCTTGTATATAGTTCCCATTTTAATTTATTACTATTCCGTCCCGTCCTGTCATGTCTTGTCTTATTTTACTTTATTATTTATAATACAGTATTGTTATTGAATTAAAAAAAAAAAAAAAATTCTGCCCTCAACATTTTTTTGTGTACATTTCATGACTAGTAGACACGAAAGAAGCAATAAAAATTTTCACTCCCGTCTGTCCGCCGTACGCCGTACGTCGACCGCCCAAAATCCTATGAAGGCTCGTAGCCCTCAAACCAGTGGAGCTATTAAATTAATTTTTTTTCTAGGAATAGACTGGGTAGACCCATTGAATTGACATTATTTTCAGAAGTGGGGTGTGAGGGGGAAGGTGGGGGAACCGTTTTAGTGGAAAAATGTTGGTTTCTAGATCTCAGCAACCGCTTATGTTAGGAGACTGAAACTTGGAATTTCTATAAAGCTTTGATAGTGGACCCATTTGCAAAAAAATTGATGATATGGGTGAAGGGGTGTGGGAGTGGAGGGGGAAGCAATGCGTCCGAAACGCAAACAAGTCGAGATCGACACATTCTAAAATCTATATCTCCTAGAAGTGTTTAGTGCAACTTCAAGTAGATCAGACGTGTTTTCCCTACAATTAAATTTATTTATTTTTCGCCACACTTGGCGCTATCTAAGGCCATCCGTTGCGAGTGATCTCGGCTTCGTTGAATAGAAAAATCGGTTTGACATTAATAATCAGTTGATTTCAATTTAATCGGTTCGTTCTTTTAACTAATTATGGCTATTTGTGCGGCGGCCAAGTGCTTGGATATTTCGGGCAAAACACCGTTCGTATGCTGCTCTGCCCTGTGCGAAAAGGTTCTTTATTGTAAATGTGTTGGCCTCACCGGTACTATTGCCGATGCTGTTGCTAAATCGGGTAACGGCCTTTACTGGTACTGTGATTCGTGCCGGTCATTGTCAATATCATCGTATGCGGCTAAACTCAAGGTATTACAGGCTGCTGTGTGTTCTATGCTTGATGGTTTATCATCTCAACGGAATCATCTGAAAGCTGCTATCTTGGAGGTGAATAATTCTGAATTAGTCAATTCACCTGCTATCGATGTTGAGGAGGTGTCCGTCGATTCTGCCGTGGATAATTGTTCTTTGCCTGAAGGTCGTACCCTTCGTTCCAGGCTAAAATCTAATAAGGCCAGTGGTGCTCTAGTTCCATCGTTGTGTGCTCCAGCTGTCGCCTCGTCGTCATCATTTCAAAAAAATTTGAGGAATTTATCAGAGAGTGGTAGTTCGTCTCTCAAATCAAATGTTGTCGGCTCATCTGCTGTAGTTCCCAAAATTGTTGCGGATCCGGCAAAGGAAGTTGCCAATCAATGGAGCCTAGTTTCTAGTAAGAACAGGAGGCGAAATGCTAAAAACCCCATTGTCGGCTCGGATGTGATATCGGAAACTGGCCTCAAGGTGATTCCCATATTAAAATGGTTCCATATTTCGCGTTTTCATGTTGATACATCGGAATCAGCGTTAAAAGAATTTGTCGCGAAAAGCTGGGGATTCAACAGGAAATGATTGTTTGCAGTAGGCTTACTAAGCGAGATGCGGATCTTTCGACTTATCGTTTTGTAAGCTTCGAAATTGGAATTCCTTCGTCGTTTACCGGAATGGTTATGGATCCTACTTTCTGGCCTTTTTCGGTACAAGTGAAGTCTTTCATGTATCGTTCAAAAAATTAAATTCCGGTGGTAAACATACTGCCTTCGTAGGAAAAAATACTCATGTTCCAGTTTCATCATTTTCTGTGTATTATCAAAATGCTGGAGGTATTCGTACTAAAACTCGCGAGCTTTTCCTCCAATCGTCAAAACTTGAATACGATGTCATAGTTCTGACTGAAACTTGGTTAAATTCGCAGTTTTTCTCTTCTGAAATATTTGTCAGCCAATACGTCTTTTATCGTTGTGATCGTTCATCATCAACTGGCATGTCGCGCGGTGGAGGTGTTCTAATAGCTGTAAGCTCTCGTCTACATAGTGCAGAGTTGGATCTATTCTGCAAAACTGACGATATTGAACAGCTTTGTGTAAGCGTAAATTTTAGCGTATCCGAAAATTCTTCTGAATGCACAATATTTTTTTGCGCTAGTTACATCCCACCAAACAGTTCAAAGTCTTTATATAAAATCCACGTTGATAACAAAGAACAAATTGTGAACCGGCTTTCTGAACAACAATTTCCTTGTATTATTGGTGATTTTAACCTTAGTACTGTAAACTGGATCTTTGATGATGATCTGAAAAAGTTGGTTCCATTTAATATTAGATCGGAATGTGAATTTCTTGTTACTGATTCATTGTACTCTATGGACCTTTTTCAGATCAACACCGTAAGAAACAGTCTAAATAGAATATTGAATTTAGTGTTTACAAACAATGATTTCATGTCTAAGTTGATAGAAGTAGAATTTCCTATGCTAAATAATAGCCTTCATCATTAGGCTCTTGTTCTCAATGTTGAATTTTATAATTTTGCCTCGATTTCAGTAAATGAAAATGTATTGCATTACGATTTTGTCAGGGCCGATTATGTTGCGTTAAATCATTACTTTATTTCCTTGGACTGGAACTCAATATTCTTGAATCTGGATTTAAGTGAAGCATATACCTATTTTAAATATTATCTTGATATAGCTTTTAAATCGTTTATTCCTGTGGTGATAAAGAAGTCTAGGCGTAACTTACCGTGGTATAGTTCTAGACTGTATAATATTAAAAATGCTAAAAATAAAGCTTTCAAACTTTCAAAGCTTCACAAAACAACGCCGATAGGTTACAATTCATTCGAATAAGGAAGGAATTTGATTTTTTGAATCGTTTCTTGTACAGACAGTATATTTTAACAACGGAAAGCCGCATAAAGAAGGATAGCAAAGCGTTCTGCTCATTTATTAATGTAAGACGGAAACACTCGGGAATTCCTGATCGGGTCGAGTACGAGGGAAAATTGTCAAGCAGTTTGAAGGAATCTTGTCAGTTTTTTGCTGATTTTTTCAAGTCGGTGTATAATTTAGACGGGTCTCTAATAAGCACGCAGAGTTGTCGCAGTTTTGATCAGTTGGTACCAATAACTGACCTTGGTGCTATCCACTTGTCCAACGATGATGTGTTGTCTGCGCTTTTAAATCTTGACGCCGGTAAAGGGGCTGGTTATGACTTAATTCCTGCAGCCTTTTTGAAATGCTGTGCGCAATCACTTCATGATCCCCTCACAATTTTATTCATCAAGTCGCTTACTTCCGGAAGATTTCTGGATGAATGGAAAATCTCATATGTGGTACCTATTTTTAAGTCAGGTAAAAAGAACTCGGTTGAAAATTACAGACCAATCTCTAAGATCTCATCCATTCCGAAACTTTTTGAAAGCATCGTCAAGGATAAGTTGTATTTCTCCTGTAAAGAAAAAATAACTAATCATCAACATGGATTCATTAAGGGTAGATCAACCTCATCTAATTTATCCATTTTTACTAATTTCTGCATTAACTCAATTGAAAATGGTTGTCAAGTGGACGCCGTGTTCACGGATTTTAAAAAAGCTTTTGACAGAGTTCACCATGGGCTACTGGTAGAAAAAATGAAATCACTGGGTTTCCATTCAAATTTTCTACAGTGGATAGCTTCGTATCTTTATGGCAGGAAACAGTTGGTAAAAATGGGAAACGTCACTACATCGTTCATAGATGTAGTATCTGGTGTGCCACAGGGTAGTCATTTAGGTCCGCTATTGTTCTTAATTTTTGTGAATGATATTCCCTTAATCCTGAAGCACTCACAGTGTCTTATGTATGCTGATGATGTAAAATTTTTTAAAATGATCTCTGGTCCGGAGGACTGTCAAGCGCTTCAGAATGATTTAGACGAATTCAATTTATGGTGTATTTCAAACTCACTACGACTCAGTATTCCAAAATGTAAAATTTTTTCGGCTTTTAGGTCCTCTTCTCCACTATCATTTGATTACAGGATTGATAATTCACTGTTATGTAGAACGAATGAAGTTAAAGACCTTGGTGTCATTTTTGATGAAAAACTTTCATTTGTTCCTCATGTTGACTATGTCATATCTAAAGCCAACTCAATGTTAGGTTTTATTAATAGATCCTCTGCGGATTTTCATGACCCTTATACTTTCAAATCACTCTTCGTATCTTTAGTGCGACCTATTTTGGAATACTGTGTAGTGATTTGGGATCCATCATATCAGGTTCATATTAGTCGGATTAAAAAGATTCAAAGGAGGTTTACGAGATCTGCACTACGTAGATTGAACTGGTCTTCAGTTTTACCTGCCTATGAGGCTAGATGCCAACTATTAGATATAATGACGTTAAGGTCGCGCAGAGTTTTCTTAAGCGTTATGTTTGTCAGGGACTGTTTAGCTTACAGCATAAATTCACCAGAACTATTATTTCTGTACAAGCTCTATATAACTTCTAGAATTGTAAGGCCTAGATCTCTTCTATACGTGGATCCACATCGCACTAGGTACGGATCCAATGAACCAATCTCTAGGTGTGTGCTTTACTTCAATTCTATCGCGAACATGATCGACCATACTGACAGTAGATCTATCTTTAAGAAGGCAGTAATGGAAAGCCTGAGACAATGTAATTAAATGCCATTATTATTAGTATTAATAGTATTATTATAAGTATTGTTACTTTTTTTTTTCTTTTTTTAGTCTGTAGAATATTTATGTTCAGTAGATGATATGATAAATAAAAATATAAAAAAATAAACCGTTAATAGCAAGCAATTAAAACTTAACAAATATCTGTAGTTATACTAGGAGAGTAGATTGAAAATACTTAACATAACGATATCTCCCAAACCAGTGGCACCAGAAAAACAAAATTCGGTTTGGATATAAAGCTTGATAAATAAAGATTTGTCAAAGTAAAATCTTTGAAGGGGGCGGGGGAGTACGTAAGTCGAGGGGATAAGACTTTTTCAAAAATAACACGTTTCATATCTCAATAACAGTGTAAGATGGATGCTTCAAATTTTTACCAGAAGTAGGCCTAATAGAACCCTAGTAGGGAAAAAAAGTTTGGGGGTGTGGGTGTAGAGGGTGAGGGTGGGGAAGGGTGAGAAAGAAAAAGTTCCGATGCTTATATCTAAGAATCTATAATGATAGGAAGCTGAAACTTGGTATTTAGATAGAGCTATAGTAGTGGCATGGTGGAAAAATAATTTTTTTTTAGGGGTAGTATGGTACGGTGGTGGGGATTGTTTTTCCTAACTTTAGAACGGCTTATGCTAGGAAGTTGAAACTCGGTACGTATATGTAAATTAACTAGATAAGTAATTCTGATAAAAAAAAATTTGAATATTCATTGGCGTTCAGAAGGGAGGGCAAAAAAAAAAATCAGTTAATATAAAATTCATATATTTTAACGGTTTTCATCATATCTACTAGGTCTTTCCAAATATAGAATTCATTTTTATTCTACGGATTCTTCATATGAATACCTAGAATGCGTTTTCAAGATTTTTTGAAGTTCGACCCCTGAGAGGGTGTAAAGTGGTTGTATACTTTTCATGAATTCCACCATATCTCTCAGGTCTGATCAGAGATCGAATATCTTTTCACTTACACGGGCTTGTTTAATAATCACCTCTTTTTAAGTTTTGTCTCTTTCAACCTCTAGACCGCATCCCGGAATATGACCCAATTATATAATTCATATGTTACACTCTATTCTAACCGCTTCCCGAACTTTTTGTTAGGTTTTCAGTCACATGATAACATACACCGCATCCCCGAATTGAACGCGTTCCGAACTTCTGCAGGAAAAATAATAAAGTTGCGCCCAGACTGTTGGCAGATTTTTTAATATAGCTTTTGATATTTCACTTTATTTTTATCCTGAATTCAATTTGATTTTATTTAATTCATTGAAATGCATTTTTGTATTTAAATTTTATTTTTTGGTACGTTTTAATTTATTTAAATTCATTTTTGTTACTTATTTATTTCATTTAGCTACGTTGTTTTTGGTTTTATAGTTTAGTTCATATCTTATTACTATTTTTAAGTTTTAATTCATTTCAATCTTCAATTCATTTCAAATTCAAAATTTTTTTTATTCCTTGCATTCTTTTACGATTTCCGATTATAATTGCCACTTTCCTATGCACAGGCACCTAATATACCTAATTTCTTCTGTCCGACAAAACCAGCTCGATAGTTCGATCATGTTGTACGTTTGAATTAAGGCAATAAATTCTTTCACCCGATCGCGAATAGATCAAAAAAAAAAAATTTCCGTTCAGCTTCTAACGACGTTTTATTGAAATTTATTCCAATAACTAAATTTTATGGTCTGAGTTAGAAACAAGTACCTCGCCCACACTGCCGTAGCTAGTCCCAGCCGCCAGCCGCCAGCAAGCGTGTCACATCCGTTTCGACTCAGCCACCAATTCGGACGTAGGAGGAGTTGGCCCACTGTTTTCCGTACCTTACCTTTCCCTTCGATTATTTTGACTTTTCCAAGTCAAAATAATCTTCCTTGGCCTAAACCACAATAAATGGCGCCCAACGTGGGGCTAGACGCAACTACGTGACGTGCACAAAGCTTAGCTCATTGACACGCGTGAGATCGGAAATTTTCCGCGCACAAAGCTAATGAGCAAAAGGACTGAACTTAGTCGTTCGGCGACAGAAGTTTCCGCCTAAACGATACCAAAAGTCCAAGTGTACACGCTCTTCTGTTTTTTTCCATAGCGAAACATCATATCGGTCTTACACGGAGGCATTGTGGAACTGTTCTATTGACGAATCGTTTTGGCAACCTTTAGGCGCCAACTCGGTTCCATAGGATGGGGAAATATCGTCTCTATGTGAGAGTGATGTGAATTTTTGTTGGATCAGTCAGTAATTTGGAGGCTCATTCCATTTATGTGTCGCAAGTACCCTTTTGAGTGCTGGGCATGCCTTGTCTTGGCTGGCTGTCGTCAGCCAATTGGGATCAATACTTGTGAGATTTTTATCTTTATGAGTTTGATGAGGAAAAATTTTTGACGAATTTTCAGAAGGGTTCCTAAATTCCTTATCCTTCCTTTTAGAGTTCCCTTTTAGAGTAGATTAAATTTTTTTTAAATAAAGTAGAGTTTTTTTTTGTAATTACATTTTTTTTTGGTAAGTCTTCGGACGAAATTTAGAACTTAGATTTTTTTTTCTTGCTGTTTATTTTGAATTTTTTTTTTGGTTAAATTTTTCCATTTTTTTTGTTTTTGAATTTTTTTTTTGCAATTCCGATTTCCCGATGGGTCTGAGAAGACAGGATCGGCTTCGTGACTTGTCTGCAATGGAGGGGATGGGAAGGGAGAATGGCTTGTGAGGGTTCATTTTTTTTGTGATATTCAAGCACAATCATATACTCTAGTACTATCGTTCATTTAATTTTTTTGACAATCAATCTTTCAATTGATTGTTCAATCACCTGATCCTTAAACTGTTCAATTGATCAATTCTTACATGGTTTTTTTCCTAGTTAATTATTCATTTGTACAATCATCTAGACCAGTGATCTTCAACGCGTCCGCCTTGCTAATTTTTCCGCAAAAATTTCTTGCGACACCATATTTTGACGAAAAGTTTATTGTTTGCAATGTTACCGCGAGGCGATTTTTTGGAGTAGGCAAATCTAATATGGGGATATAGGTATAATGATATGTGGCACGCGGAGCTATGATGCATTTCCAATGCTGCCCGCGAGATTATTTGGGTTAGAGACCGCTGATCTAGACAATCGTTAAAGTAATTAAATATTTACTCGTTCGTTAATTACCCGAAATTTTTTTTTATTTTATACCTTCATTCGTTCAATTAATACACGCATACATTTATTCGCTAATCAATCATTCAAATTTTCTCTTCGCACGTTCACTCATTCATTCGATTTACTTTTTTTTTTGTTCAGACACGCATTAGTTTATTCATTTAGGTGATAAATACGTAACTCTACGTAAACTCCGCCATAGCCGGTCGCAAGCCCAGGTTGAGATAAGGAGGAGCGAGTGAACACATCCTGAATGGCCAGGAACACCAGTGCGTCTCAGGAAGTAGGTCTAAAAATCGGTGTAGTTGGACTCGCGGCATAGCTGTGAGAACTCCAGCACACCATAACCGAAAGTTGTTCACACGTCTATGTACTATAGACCTGGTCCTCCAGGTTGGGGGTTGGGCGATGGGTTAACAACCCATCCCCGGAAAAAACTTATTGTTCCGAAAGCAGGACTACAGCCTCGGAAAAGATTGGATCAACGGTAACGACTCTGGCAACGCATTAAGGACTACTCTTTTGGATCTTGGAACGTTCGCTCCCTTTACAGAACAGGTGCACTGCGAGAGCTTTTTCATGAAGTTTCAGGATACAACATCAACATTCTGGCGGTCCAAGAAACGAGATGGATTGGATGTGAGGTTAATGACTTGCGGACACACACAATACTAACCAGTGGAAAAGCTTCGGGAAGCAGGGAATTTGGAGTAGCTTTCGTGGTAGATATAAAATTTAATAACTTAATCACCGACTTCAAACCCGTAAACGAAAGACTGTGTGCGATCCGCATAAAAACAATATTTTTCAATGTATGGCTGGTAAACTGTCACGCTCCAACAGAGGAAAAGGATGACGCAGTGAAGGACATTTTTTACAACACCCTAGAACAAACATTTGACTCTTTGCCATCTAACGACATAAAGATACTTCTAGGAGACTTCAATGCTAAAGTTGGACAAGAGGAGACACAGAGGAACCACAGGAAGGCACAGTCTCCATAACACCACCAATGACAATGGACAACGTCTAATCGACTTCGCTACCAGCAAAAACTTAGTTGTAAGCTCAACATGCTTCCCCCATCGCAACATTCATAAAAGAACGTGGTCATCTCCGGTTGGTCGCACTTTCAATCAAATTGACCACGTTCTGATCGAGAGAAGGGCTGCGACCAGCATTCTAGACGTAAGATCTTTTCGCGGAGCAAACTGCGACTCCGACCACTATCTCATAAAAGTGAAATATCGATGTCGAGTAGCATTATGCGGGTACTCCAAAAAGGGCAGGACACCCAAATTTGACATCGATAAACTAAAGGACGAGACTGTCGCGTCAGCCTATAAGTCAGCGCTACAAAATCACTTTGAAACATCACGAACTGACGAAGTGACAACCATCGACCAAGAGTGGACACAGTTGAGAGATGGAATCAGAACGACAGCAGAAAAGATCATTGGATTAAAATCCCAGCAGAAACATAATGACTGGTTCGATGATGAGTGTAGTGACGCAATAACGAAAAAGAATGAAGCTTACAAGGCGTACATTGAAAGACCGATGAGAGCCAAAAAGGAAGGATACGACGAGCTTAGGCGATTATGAAACAAAATCTGCAGACGAAAGAAACGAAAACACAACAATGACATAATTATAAACCTAAATACTGACATGAAGTCACATAATCTACGATCCGCATATACTGCCGTCAAACAAATAAGACAAGGCTATAAGCCACGAACAAACCTCTGTAAAGACAAGGAAGGAAATATCCTTAGTGACGCAGAACAAATTAAACAAAGATGGGTTGAATACTTTAAAAAGCTGCTGAACCCTAACAGAGTGACGACCACCGACCCAATTATAACATCAAGTGCACCATCGGATGAGCAGACATCAACTACGGTACCCACTATCGGAGAAGTGGAAGCAGCCCTGCGCGACCAAAAAATACATAAATCACCCGGAGTTGATGCAATACCAGCAGAGCTCCTAAAGGGAGGCGGTCCATACCTCGCCAACCTCCTACACAAAATCGTGACAAAAATTTGGATGGAAGAAAAAATACCCGACGACTGGCGCCAGAGCATTATATGTCCAATCTACAAGAAAGGAGATAAACTGCGATGTGAAAATTACAGAGGCATATCATTGTTGTGTACGTCCTACAAAATACTGACGAAAGTAATTCATAATCGATTAAAGCCTTATACAGAAAGTATTATCGGCGAATACCAAGGTGGTTTCAGAACCGGACGATCTACTATTGACCAGATATTCTCAGTCAAACAAGTGCTAGAAAAATGCTGGGAGTATAACATTGACGTGCACTAGATCTTCGTGGACTTCAAACAGGCATACGATAGTATAGATCGTAATGTACTATATAAAATTATGCTCGACTTTGGAATCCCATCAAAACTCGTCCGATTAACAAAAATGACCATGACTGACACTGAATCCCAAGTAAGGATACAAAACGAGCTAACCCAAAGCTTCCGAACAGAATCCGGCCTGAAGCAGGGAGATGGACTCGCTCCCATGCTCTTCAACCTTGCCCTGGAATATGTCATCAGAAAGGTACCCGTTGATACCAGAAGTACCCTACTAATCAAGTCCACTCAACTAGTGGTGTACGCGGATGACGTAAACATCATGGCCAGATCTGTTCCAGACGCAAAGGAAGTCTTCCACTGTCTAGACTCAGCAGCAAAGGATGGCTAAGGGTCAATAAGAATAAGACCAAGTTCATGACCCAAACAAGAAGAAACGCGTCAACTAGACAAAATATGACCTTGGGGGACTACAATCTGGAGAATGTTGATCATTTCTCATACTTGGGATCACACCTTGTAAGAGACGGCAACGAACGGGACGAAGTAAATCAACGAATCACACTAGCAAATAAGGCATATTTCTCGGTTCTCCCGATTTTAAAATCGAAAAAAGTGCACAGGCTGAGCAAACTTCGCATATACAAGACCATAATAAGACTTGTGCTACTATATGCAAGTGAAACGTGGACTCTCACCCCAGCGTCTGAAAAATCAATAGACGCTTTTGAACGACGAATTCTTCGAAGAATTTTGGGACCAGTAAGAGAAGGCACTGAATGGCGTATTCGGTACAAGAACGAGTTGTATAACATCTATGACGACCCAGCCGCATCGACTCTTATAAAATTCCGTAAGCTACAATGGGCAGGTCATGTGGAGCGAATGGATGACGGAAGAATTCCCAAGCGCACATTGAAAGGTACAGCCCATGGCAAGCGACCGGTGGGAAAACCTCGAAAAAGATACGAGGATTCAGTTGACGCAGATTGCAAATCGCTTCTTAGATGCACAAACTGGAGGACGCGGGCGCTGAACCGAGATGACTTCAGACAATGTATCCTGCAGGCCCTGGCCAGATTTGGGCTGCCGCGCCATTGATGATGATGATAAATACGTATATTCGTTCAATCGTTATTTTTTACATACATTCACTCGTTCAGTCATTCATTGGTTTGGTCACTCGTTTGTTCGTTCAGTTACTCACTCACTTGTTCAGTAGCTCGCTTAGTCGTTCAATTTTGTTTTCGGTTAATTATTCATTAATTTTTTTTTAATCATGCCATTCACACATTCGCCTGCGAGATTGGATGACGGTATTTGCATGAGCCCGAACCAAATGTTTAAACGTTGGACATTTGGGCTGCCTGGAGTCGTGGGTTCAAGGCGTGGAGGGCGCGACTGCCAGGCAAGGAGCTGTGACTCACAGTCGGAACAGGTCACTGGCTTCTAGGTCTTTGAGAGGTGGAATTTCGCCCAGAGGGTTAAATTTAGATTTTTCACCGGGGACAGTCAGTAGTCGGGATCTCGGCGCCTTGGACGAATCAGTAGTCCAGGAACAAGGGGAGCCGTCATAACGCGCGATTTTGGGCAGCTCAGTCAACGAGGTAGTTGGTGAGCGGCCTCGTCAGTCAGATGTGAAGGAGCACCGGGTTCATTTTAGTGAGACGGTGGACGTACATGTACCTCCGGTAAGTTCGTCAAATGCACTGGATGTGGGAGATTTGGTGCAGCTGATTAGATCAGTGTTATGGGAGCGGAAGAACTGTCACATGTGACAGATTTGCAGCAACAAATTTCTTCGCTATAAATACTTCAAGAGAGAAGATCTCGACCACGTTTGCGATCAAATAATCGAGCACAATCGCATACACGTTAGCAATCGAAACGAAAAGTGTATGATAAGAGCGGAAAATTCTGCTGGTATCATTTTCGCTGCGGAAAAGAAGCCACTAAGTGTACGAAACCATGCAAGTTTGAGAAAAAGGAAAACTCCCAGGGTTGAGTGCATCGTTAGCGACATGCACCCAATCCCGTCAAAATAGTGGCTTATTCATACGACATGAATTAACAGAGATGAATTTTCTTATCGACACTGGAAAGGACTTATCAATATGTCCACCGTCGTTTTATGATAAAAAGAAAAAACCATCACCATTCAAACTGTATGCTGCAAACGGATCAACTATTGATACGTATGGCGAAAAAATGCTGTCTTTAACATTAGGTCTTAGACGAAAATTTAATTGGACATTCATGATTGCCAATGTTAGTTAGCCAATAATAGGCGCGGATTTTTTTGAAGGAATTCAACCTACTCGTTGATCTTAAGAGTAGACGTTTGATCGCTACTGCAACTAGCATTAGTTCAGTAGCCACAATATCAAAATTAGGCTTGCGCATTGTAGTTCACCTCAGTGTTAGGGAACGAACTAGTTCCCGAGACCTTGCTAGTTCGTTCTTGTAGTTCGCGTGAAAGCAATGATAAATGGTGTAGGGAAATGTGATGACCTAAAAAAAACGAACGAACTAGGACCGAAATTCAATGCAAACTAGTTCGTTCGTTTCACTTACGATCGTTTCTTCCCAACGAACTAGTTCACGAACTACACAAGCCTAATCAAAAGGCAGTAAAAGTGCAAAAATTACAACAGTACGAAACACTAATTATTTTACAAATATATTAGTCAACTATCCAAATATAACTAAGCCCCAATTAAACTATGCAGTCATTAAAAACCAAACAACGGTTACACATGTTCCTGTAGGCCCTGGTCCGATGTGGGCTGTTGCGCCGCGCCATTGATGATGATGGTTACACATGTCATCGAAACTCGTGGATAGCTTCTTTGTTCAAGACCACGAAGATTATCACCCGTACGATATAAAATTGCCAAAAATCATTTTCAAATAATGGTTGAACAAGGAATTTTCCTACTTTCCAAGAGCCGTTGGGCCAATCCGCTGCAATCTGGTACCCAAAAAAAGGAGGTAACTGGAAGCCTTGTGGGGAATATAGTCGACTCAGCGCTATAACAACACCTGATAGATATCCTATACCACACTTGAAAGACGTCACACATTTTTTGCATGGAAAAATTATATTTTCAAAATTAGATTTGATTAGAGCATACCACACACACCAAGGAACGATAGAGACATCGAAGAAACAGCAGTCATCACGCCATACGGGTTATTCGAATTCGTGGTGATGCCTTTTGGACTGTGTAACGCCGCACACGACGTTCCAAAGATATATCATATAAGCCGTACGGGTGCGGGAGTGTACTTTTGTGATCTCGACAATATGGAATCGTTTAGGCTACCGAATAGCTCAAGCGTGTTTCAGGCCGAGATTTATGCGCTGACAAAAGCAGCGGAAGTAATTGTGCGAACACAGTGCGCGAATGGTAGAATAACCATTTATGTTGACAGGCAAGCTGTCATCAAGGCTGTTGAGGCGCACATTACTCAATCTAGGCTTGTGGAGGAATGTAAAAGAATATTACAGATAGTGGGTATGAATAACAAGCTGAGGATCTCCTGGATTCCTGGTCACAGTGACTTCCTTGGAAATGAAAAGGCAGACGAGCTCGCCAGAAGGGGGTCGAAGATGAGCATAGAGGCCGACGAATCGGTTCTGAAGGGTGGACCATATAGTGATTTCTTTTTAAGTCATAGGTTATTTTGACACTAAAAGCTGTTTCCCGCTCGAAATCTTGACAGAAAGTTAGTATCATACCCCCGCGGAATGAAATGAGTCGCGTAACGCTTGAACAACGTTGGGAAATATTGAAAACTTATTTCCAAAGTGAGTGCTGAGTAGCCCAAACTGTGCGTTTTTTGAAAAGAAGTTTTGGTCGAAATGAAGCACCCACCGCGCCTGCTATACGCAAGTTTGTGCAAAAAGTTCGTGAGACTGGCATGCTAGTGGACAACACTCCTGGCCCCCCTCGTCGTTCGACGAGAATGTGGCTGCTGAAGCCGAGAGTGTGAGACTCACTCCACAAACATCAACTCGCCGTCGATCTGAACAGCTCAACATTTCACGCACTAGCCTGAGGAGAATTCTGCACAGAGATCTCGGATTATTCGCTTACAAAGTCCAATTGCCTCAGCAATTGAAGGCGCAAGGCCATCCGCTTCGTTATCGCTTCGCAATTTGGGCCTTAGAGCATCTTGAATTGGACAACGATTTTGAGCGAAAAATCATCTTTTCTGAGGAGGCGCATTTTCATGTCGGCGGCTACGTTAACAAACAAAATTGCCGCATCTGGGGCTCGGAAAACCCGCACGTTATTGTCATCCACAGAGAGTGACAGTTTGGTTCGGATTGTGGAGTGGTGGCATTATTTCTTTGAAAATGAGGCTGGGAACAACGTTTCGGTCAACGGTGAACGTTACAGAGCCATGTTATCCGACTTTTTTTTTTACTCAAATTGAAGACATGGATTTGGAAGACCTGGATGCAGGATGGCACACCATGCCACACAGCCCATGCCACAATCGACCTTTTACGCACCAAATTCCCAAATCGTGTTTTCAGCCGTCTTGGCGATGTCAATTGGCCGCCTCGGATCGCCGATTTGACCCCTTTGTGGGGAACCGTGAAGGACCGATGTTATGCCAACAATCCAGAAATGATTCAGGCACTTAAGGGGGTCATCCCGTGTGCAGTCTCAATTTTTACGCCATTTTTGGGAATTTGTTCCGGCTAACTTAATAATGATAGAACTGTGAAATTTTTACCATATATTTATGCACATGTTGAGTTCAGAATCTTTTCAGCCCCAAATTGTCGGTCTTTACTAAAATATACGCCAACTTAGCCAACCATTTTTAAAAAACCTTGTTTTCGGTAGACACGACTGCGGGCGTTCTGCTTATCTCAAACAAAAAAATCCAACGGCATTTTAATCTGGGAAGTTTGAACTAGTTTTGGAACTAGGATTTTAAAAAAAATATTGTACAGATAATTTTTGGCAGCTTGTTGAACTTCTTATCGTGAATTTTGGTGTTTTTTACGACTTCTTCTGGTCGCCAAAAAAATCGGCTTGATGAATCACAATTATCCTAGTTTGGAAACTGTACCAGGTATACAAGTATGAAACCGGAATTCACTCATAGATGGCTCTAGTTGTCAAAGTAGTAACTATCAAACCGAACCATGGACGCCATTTTTTTGTTTGGATATCTGATAAAGATATAAAATAGCCAGCAATACCGGTTTCATACAACAGTGTTGTTTTGGCGAGCGTTGAACATGTCAACTTTTGTGCCTGGGAACGACGATATGCGGACAGCATTGATTTTCTGTTACCATTAAAAAAAAACGGTTGCAGAATCGCATCGAATGCTTGTTGAACACAAAGTGATTTTGCTGCATGATAATGCACCATCACACACGGCAAGACCGGTGAAGGAAACGATTAAGGCTTGTCAGTGGGAAATACTTCCGCATGCGGCTTACTCACCAGACTTGGCTCCTTCTGATTTTCACTTGTTTGCATCGATGGGACACGCACTTAGTGAGCAGCGCTTCACGTCGTACGAAAATGTCCAAAAATGGCTCGATGACTGGTTTGCCTCAAAAGAACAAATTTTTTTTGGCGTGGCATACATAAATTGTCAGAGAGATGGGCAAAATGTATAGCTAGCGATGGGCAATACTTCGAATGAAATATGTTGTAACACTTTTGTAGAATAAACGTCTATTTTTCATAAAAAAATTCCGGTTTCATACTTGTATACCTGGTATACATGTGTACGGAATAACTTTACCAAATTTCACAGAAATCCGTTCGATAGATTTCGAGATATCGTGTCTACCGATTTCAAAACTACCGTTTTGAGAAAAACGCGACTAAACTTTTCATTATGTTCGAAGCAACAAAGGAGCTTAGAGAATATAACGGGCTGTAACTTCCGAATACGGCTTCGAATATCGGAATATCATTTCGCCTACATACTCTACACTATATTTGGATGTAATTTATTCAAAAACCAAAAAATCGATTTTTGGAAACAGTCACACGGGATGACTCCCTTAAGGCAAATATCATCCAAGCGATCCGTGAGCTACAGCCCGAAACCAAAGAAACTTGTATTTGGGCCACCCTGTATGTCCCATTGAGTGCGTAAAGGGAATGATTGACATTGAAGCGCTCAGACAGACGGAGGACGCCTGGGTGAATCTCTCGGGATGCCGGCAAGCAAGAATCTGCTGGCCGAAACTCGATAGAAGGAGCTCTTTTTTCGCTTTCTTCTTTCTCTGAGCAGGAACATTTGCAGACAACTCATAGGGGTTCTAACGGGACACTGTCCCTTTTAAACACATGGAATACCAATGGCTGACCTGTGTCGCTGTGGAGATAAAAATGTTGAACCGACATTGGAACATCTGGTGTATGAATGCGAGAGTCTGGCACGCACCAGGTATCGGTACTTGGGGAAATTCTCCTTGACCAACCTATCAGAACTTGCAATGATTCGTTTATGGAGAACTACTCTCTTCATAAGGAAGAGCAATATTTGGAACCAGTAGTCTATAGCCCGGTTTTATATGAAGGGACCACAATGGATCCGCAGTGATCTCTCGTGATGAACTGTGGCAATGTGCTTCAGTCCACCCATCTCAACCTAGCTCATCCAGGCATTAAAGAAACAATACATCAGATTAAAGAAAAATATATTTGGCCGTCTATTAATGAAGATGCGAAACAATGGGTACAATCATGTGCAGCATGTCAAAAATGTAAAATAGGACGGCATATAAGATCTGGTTTCGCACACTATCCTGAAGTGTCTTCAAGATTTTGTATTGACACGTACAGCAATTGGCCAGAAGCAATACCAATCAAAATATTACCGCAGAAGCAGTCGCTCGAGCTTTGTACAACAATTGGATCGCTAGATATAGAGTACCAGAAAAGATAACAACTGATCAAGGTCGTCAATTTGAGTGTGAATTATTCAAAAATCTAACAAAATTGTTAGGCATACAGCACATAAGAACAACACCATATCATCCACAGTCTAATGGAAAAATAGAGCGATTACATCGCACTCTAAAAATCTGCCTAGTCTGGGCGTAACTTTATTACAGTAATCCCTTGACTTACGTCTCCCTTGTTATACGTTTTTTCGACTTACGTCGTTCACTACTTTGAGACCAAACCCTTGAAATTACGTTGTCCGTCCCTTGACTTACGTCCCCGCTTTCATAGAACAGATGTTTGTTTATATGAAAACTTTTCCCCTGGTAAAAGGGAATTCCCAAAATAGTTGTTTAAAAAAATAAATTATGTATAAACTTAAAAATTAATACGTTCATATTCAAAAAATGAAAGTTTACACACTGTACACGACCGAACGAATTTTTCGATACGAACTTTCGTTTTTCTGCTTAATGTCAAATTTTCGGATAATGGAAAATTGGTTGAAATCGTTAATAATAGCATTTTTTAGAATTATAGAATTTAAGAAAAAGTATACAAACACTAAACACCCTGTTAGGGGTTGATTTTAAAAAAATCTTGAAAACACTTTCTAGGTAAACATATGAAGAATCCGTAAAATAAAAATGAATTCAATATTTGGAAAGACCTAGTAAATATGACGAAAATCGTGAAAATATATGCATTCTATTTACTGATAATTTTTTTTTGTTCTCCCTTCCGAACTCCTATGAATATTCAAATTTATTTTTATCATAACTACTTTTCTAGTTGGTTTACATATACGTACCGAGTTTCAACTTTCAAGCATAAGCCGCTCTAAAGTTAGGAAAAACAACCCTCACCGTCGTACCATACTACCCCTAAAAAAAATTTATTTTTCCGCCAAGCCACTACTATAGCTCTATCTACATACCAAGTTTCAGCTTTATATCATTACAGGTTCTTAAGATATAAGCATCGGAACTTTTTCCTTCTCACCCTTCCCCACCCTCACCCTCTACACCCCCCATCACCAATTTTTTTCCCTACTATTCCCTACTTTTGGTAAAAATTTTAAGCATCTATCTTACACTGTTTTTGAGATATGAAAAATGATATTTTTGAAAAATTCTTATCCCCCACTTCTATGCTCCCTTCAAAAATTTAACTTTGAGCAATCTTTATTCATCAAGCTTTATGCTCAAACTGAATTTTGTTTTTCTGGTGCAATTGGTTTGTGAGATATCGTAATCTAAAGTTTTTCACACCCCCTCCCCACCCCCCCTACCCCCATCCAAACATTTGGTTTCAATCTACTCTCCTAGTATAACTACAGATATTTGTTAGGTTTGAATTACTTGCCATTAACGGTTTAGGAGATATGGATTTTAGAATGTGTTGATCTCGTTTCGAACGCATTGTTTCCCCCTCAACTCCCACACCCCTTTACCCATATCAGCATTTTTTTTGCAAATGGGTCCACTATCAAAGCTCTATAGAAATTCCAAGTTTCAGTCTCCTAACATAAGCGGTTGCTGAGATCTAGAAACGTCTAAGACGCTTCCCCCTCATACCATCAAAAAAATTTCACTTTAAGGGGTCTACCTTGTCTGTTCAGAAAAAAATCAATTTAATAGCTCGTTAGGTTTGGGAACTATACATAGTTTCTCAAACGAGCTTGCGTACGGCGTACAGACGGACTGATTTTTTTTGCTTTTTTGGTGTTTATTAGTCATAAAACTTGTAAAGGGTAGCAAATTTAAATTTATTAAAATAATAAAGTAAAACAGCTTTAAAGTGTCACGCAAACAATCGATGGACAGAAATTTTACCAACAGTGCTATTAGGACTTCGTTCAGTGATAACAAATAGTAACGCTACCCCCGCGGACAATCATTATGACTACCTGGAGAATTCTTTGATGAAAGTAACATAAACAGAAAACCATTAACATTCGTGAATAATTTAAGGGAGACAATAAAATCATTTAAACCAGTACCCATTAAACATAATAACCCTAATAAAAACATTTTCATTCACCTAGCCCTTAATACGTTTACATACTTCACGATGCCATCAGAAAACCTTTACAACCACCCTATGATGGACCCTTCAAGATAACAGCGCGATCAGAAAAATATTTTACTATTGATTTAAATAATAAAACAAAAAATATTTCTATTGATAGATTGAGGATAATCAGCCACAGCCACCAGATTCCGATACAGCTACACAACAAGCCACACAATTTACACACATCACAAATAACAGCGAAGATGAGAATCAGCCACAGCCAACAGATTCTGATACAGCTACACAACGAGCCACACAATCTACACACATCACAAATTACAGCGAAGAAACCAAGGCCTTAACACTAGAATTTTCACGATATGGACGAAAATTGACAAGAACCGTCCGCTACGCAAAGTAACGCATCTGCTGGAAGGGAAGTACTTTGGCGACATCAAAGATATTCAATTTTTTTTTGTAAAGCAATTTTTATTTTTGTATTGACGATTAGAGTAAAATTCCCTGTATTTTGTAACTTTTTATAATTTGTTAGATCGGGCAACATTGTGATATTTTATTGTATAAAAACTAGAGAATGTAATATTAAGCTCTTCTTCTCTACCGAACAGCCAAGCGATTCAATTAAATCACAGTTGAACCCAATCATCCTCCACAGGTACCTGATCAACGTTAAGTTCTAAATATAAGTGTTATCAAGATTTTTTGAAATTCGACTCTTAAAGGCTCGTTTACACGACGAATGCAGACATGTTTTACTGAGATTGTGAGGGAGCTAGCTTATCGAATTTTCAATGAACTAGAAAGCAACCACTGCAAAAAGTGACATTCCCACATATATCGTCAATATTTTTTGCTGGATATAATATCTGTTCGTTTCACTCCTGATCAATTTCGCGTTAGAGATGTCCCTTTTCCCTCCCAACCTTAGTAAAAATTGTTTGCATTCGTCATGTAAACCAGCCTTAAGGAGGTGGAAAGGGTGTTGTATACTTCTTCACAATTTCTGCCATATCCCTCAGACCTGAGCAGATATCGAATATCCTTTCACTTTTACGGGTTTGCGAAATAATGTTTAGTATTTTGCCGATTCGCTCTTTATACTTTTTCGTTACTATCATTTCATTCAGTAAAGTCGTATCTCTTTCCTATATCTTTCGAGCGGTTTAACGTTTAAAAAAATTTTTATGAATAGATTGGGAGGCCCCAGAAGTGTCTATATTTTGAAGGTTGGAGGTATTAGGGGCGAAGTGCGAGAAGCGTTTTAGACCGAAAATTTTGGTTTCTAGATCTCAGCAACCGCTAATGCTAGGAAGCTGAAATTTGGAATTTGGTTAGAACTTTGATAGTGGACTCATTTGCGAAAAATTGCCGATATGGGTGACGGGGTTCGGGGGGGGGGGGTGAAATAATGCAAATCCGTCCAAAACGTAAAAAAGCCGAGATCGACACAGTCTTCAATTCATATCACCTAAACAGTTAATGACTCAAAATTGAAATTTAATATCTGTAGGTACAATAAGAGGATAGATCGGAATCAAATTTTTGAGTGGGTAGTGACGTTCGGGGTTGGGGTGAAAATTTTTAGGATTCGGTATCTAACGAAGCAATTGCTTTAAAAAAATAAAGTTTGGTTTGTGAGTAAAGGTTGATAAATGGATTCTGTTGAAAGTAAAAATTTTTAAGAGGGCGGTGGAGCATGATAGTGGAAGTGATAACAATTTTTCTAAAAATTCAAATCTCATATCTCAAAAACAGTGTAAGTGTAAAATTCTTAAAATAAAAATTTGGTGGGTGTGGGTGTAGAGGGTGGGAGTTGGGGAGGGTGAAACGGTAAAGGTTCTGATTTTAATATCTCGAGAACCTATAAGGATACAAAGCTGAAACTTGGTATCTATTTTAGAGCTATGGTAGTGGCGTGTTGGAAAAATATAAAAAATATAAAATATAAAAATATAATTTTAAATACGGGTATTTTTTCTGTCTATGCTAGAAAGTTAAAACTCGGTGCAAATCAACTAAAGAAGGAATTCTGATGAAAAGGGGGGAGGGGCAAAAAAATTATCAGTGAAAATTAAATACATTATATTTTCAGGATTTCGTCTGCCTTATTCCTAGATCTGATCGATATCGAAAAAATTTCCACTTTCAAGGGCTTGCGTAATACTCCTTTTTAGGCCCCTAAAAACATACATATAACATCGGTTGAACACATTTTCATGAATTTCGTCACATCTTTTAAAAATGATAAGAAATTGAATTGGTGTTTCTCATGTTATCTTCATATTTATTTATTAAATCGTTAAAAAACCTGTTTCACAATTCCTTCGAAATTCAAATGCGAAGTGGAAATGAAATCGAATGGGTTTGTGTGAGGCTTTTAGTGTACATAATACATATTCCGAAATTCGAATAGTTTCCCATACATGGGCTTATTCAATGTTTAATCGATTAAATATATCTATTTAAAATATTTTTATTTTAAGAACAAAATTAATTTTCCAAGAAATCTAATAATCTAGAAACAACTCATGATATACTCCGAATTTTACCGATCCCGAACTTTGACCCGATAAATAATAAAAGTTTGGCCAAGATCATTGGCAGACATTATATTTTTAGTACTATTTTGAATTTTTCACATATATGTTTTACTTTATGATTTTAATAATAAAGTATTGTTATCGACTTTTTTTTAAAAAAAATTTGCTAACCTGAAATTTTTTTTTTACACGTTTTATTACTAATAAACACCAAAAAAGCAATAAAAATTTTCAGTCCGTCTGTGCGCCGTACGTCGTACGCAAACTCATTTGAGGAATTATAGTTCCCAAACCCTATGAGCTATTAAATTGATTTTTTTTTATGAATAGACATGATAGACCCCTTGAAGTCAGATTTTGTTGAGGAGTGAGGGTGTGAGGGGGAAGGTGGGGGAAGCGTTTTAGAGGAAAAATTTTGGTTTCTAGATCTCAGCAACCGCTTATGATAGGAGGCTGAAACTTAGGATTTCTATAGAGCTTTGATAGTGGACCTATTTGCAAAAAAATTGATGATATGGGTGAAGGGGTGTGGGAGTGGAGGGGGAAATAATGCGTCCGAAACGCAAAAAAGTCGAGATCGACACAGTCTTGAATCCATATCTCCTAAACCGTTAATGGCAAGTAATTAAAACTTAACGAATATCTGTAGTTATACTAGGAGAGTAGATTGAAACAAATTTTTTTGGGGCGTACGGGGGTGGGGGGGGGGGGGTGAAAAACTTTAGATTACGATATCTCACAAACCAATTGCACCACAAAAACAAAATTTGGTTTGAGTATAAACCTTAATAGAAAAAATCTGCCAACAATCTGGGCGTAACTTTATTATTTTTCCGGCAGAAGTTAGGAACGCATTCAATTCTGAAATGCGGTGGAGGCTAATATGTGACTGAAAACCTATCAAAAAGAACAAGATCGTGGAAGTGAAAATCTGATTGGATCTGAGAGATATGGAATAATTTATGGAAAAGTACGCAATCACTTTACACCTACTTAGGGGTCAATTATGGAGAATACATAGAATAAAATTAAATTCAATATTTGGGACGAGGTAGTAGATATGTCGAAAATCGTGGGAAAATATGCATTCTATTTTCACAGATATTTTTTTTGCCCCCCTTCTGAACGCCAATACATATTCGTTTTTATTTTATTCAAAATTATTTTTCTAGTTGATTTAGATATACACACCGAGTTTCACCAATTTAGCTTAAGCCGTTCTATATATAGGAAAAACACTCCCCACTTGTACCTCACTACCCTTAGGGGTCGAATTTCAAAAAAACCTTGAAAACACTTTCTAGGTATTCATACGAAGAATCCGTAGAATAAAAATGAATTCAATATTTGGAAGGACCTAGTAGATATGACGAAAATTGTGAAAATATATGCATTTTATATTTATTATATTTACAAATAATTTTTTTTGCCCCCCTTTCTGAACGCCGATGAATATTCAATTTTTTCTTATCACAATTACTTTTCCAGTTGATTTACATATACACACCGAGTTTCAACTTTCTAGCATGAACCGTTTAATAGTTAGGAAAAATACCCCCTACCCCCGCAGCATACTACCCCAAAAAAAAATTATATTTTTCCAACATTCCGCTACTATAGCTCTATCTAAATACCAAGTTTAAGGCTTATATCATTACAGGTTCTCAAGATATAAGCATCGGAACTTTTTCCTTTTCACCCTCCCCCACCCTCCCCCTCTACACCCTCAACCACAAAACCTTTTTCCCTACTAGGGTTTAATTAGCGCTACTTCTGGTAAAAATTCTGAGCATCTATCTTACACTGTTCTTGAGATAAGAAATGTGTTTGATTTGAAAAATTCTCATCCCCTCCACTTCTATGCTCCACCTCCCACTTAAAATTTTTTACTTTAATCAATCTTTATTTGTCGACTTTTATACCCAAACCGAATTTTATTTTTCTAGAGCAATTGGTTCATAAGATATCGTAATCTAAAGTTTTTCACCCCCCACCCCCATACACAATTTCCCCCACCCCCATACACAATTTCCCCCACCCAAAATTTTTCTTGATTCTATTCTCCTAGTATAACTACAAATATTTTTTAAGTTTGAATAGTGTGCCATTAACGGTTTAGGAGATATGGATTTTAGAATGTGTCTATCTCGCCTTTTTTGGGTTTCGGACGCATTACATTTCCCCCCACTCCCACACCCCTTAATCAATATTGACAAATTTTCTGCAAATGGGTCTACTATCAGAGCTCTATAGAAATTCCAAGTTTCAGCTTCCTATCATTAGGGGCTACTGAGATCTAGAAACCAAAATTTTCGGTCTTAAACACTTCCCCCTCCTTCCCCTTTACACCCTCACCGCTCAAAAAAAATTGTAAGTAAAAATAAAATGCATATATTTTCACGATTTTCGTCATATCTACTAGGTCTTTCGAAATATTGAGTTCATTTTTATTCTACGGATTCTTCATATGAATACCTAGAATGTGTTTTCAAAATTTTTTGAAATTCGACCCCTAAGAGGGTGTAAACTGGTTGTATACTTTTTCATGAATTCCACGATGTTCCTCAGGTCTAATCAGATATCGAATATCTTTTCACTCCCCCAGGTTTGTTTAATAATCACCTATTTTTAAGTTTTGTTTTTTTCAACCTCTAGACCGCATCCCGGAATATGACCCAACTATTTAATTCATATGTCACACTCTATTCTAACCGCTTCCCTAACTTTTTGTTAGGTTTTCAGTCACATAGTAACATATGCCGCATCCCCGAATAAAACACGTTCTGAACTTCTGCCGGAAAAAGTAATAAAGTTGCGCCCAGACTGTTGGCAGTTTTTTTATTCACACACATGCATAGCTGAGGCGAGAAAAATGACACCCCAAGTGTTAAAATTGGTCAGATCGCGTACGAAAAAACTACGAATGAACAAATTAAGTTTTGGTGAAACTCAAACAATAAACACATCATCTCAACTGCGTTGCACCTCTTGAGTCTTATAAAAACAGAGATATAAAATTTTAAAAAGAAATTAATATTTTCAAAATAGAATGTTGGAAAAAGTTTTTTTTTTTAAAAGCGGTATTTTGAAACTTCTATCCGTTCCGACGCTAAGAGGTGAATTATTGAATTTCTCCACCTCCTTCGCCATACTTAAAAATCTGCCAATGGTCTGGGCGCAACTTTATAATTTTTCCAGCAGAAGTAGGGAGCGCGTTCAGTTCTAAGATGCGGTGTATGTTACTATGTGACTGCAAACCTAACAAAAAGTTCGGGAAGCGGTTAGAATATGGTGTAACATATGAATTATATAATTGGGTCATATTCCGGGATGCGGTCTCGAGGTTGAAAAAGACAAAACTTAAAAATAGGTGATTATTAAACAAAACTGTGGAAGTGAAAAGATATGCGATATCTGATCAGACCTGAGAGATATGGTGGAATTCATGAAAAAGTATACAACCACTTTACACCCTCTTAGGGGTCGAATTTCAAAAAATCTTGAAAACGCATTCTAGGTATTCAAATGAAAAATCCGTAGAATAAAAATGAATTCAACATTTGGAAAGACCTAGTAGATATGACGAAAATCGTGAAAATATATGCATTTTATTTTTACTGATAACTTTTTTTGCCCCCCCCTTCTGAACGCCAATGGATATTCGAATCTTTTTTAACAAAATTACTTTCCTAGTTGATTTACATATACACCGAGTTTCAACTTTCTAGCATCAGCCGTTCCATAGTTAGGGAAAAAACCCTCCACCCCCGTACCACACTACCCCTAAAAATATTATATTTTTCCAACATGCCAATACTATAGCTCTATCTAAATACCACGTTTCAGCTGTTTATCATTTTGGGTTCATAAGATATAAACATCGGAACCTTTTACTTTTCACCCTCCCCACCCTCACCCTCTACACCGACATCCCCCAATTTTCTTTTTCTGCTAAGGTTCTATTGGGCCTACGTCTGGTAAAAAAATTTAGCATCTATCTCACACTGTTCTTGAGATATGAAAAGTGATTTTTTTGAAAATTTCTTATCCCCCCCCTTCCATGTTCCGCCATCCTCTTAAAAAATTGTACTTTGAGCAATTTTTATTTGTCGACCTTTCTCTTCAAACCGAATTTAATTTTTCTAGAGCAATTGGTTCCTGAGATATGGTAATCTAAAGTTTTTCACCCCCTACCACCGTACTCCACTAACCCCACTCAAAAATTTCTTTTCAATCTTTTCTCCTAGTAAAGGTACAGATATTTGTTAAGTTTGAATTGTGCCATAAACAGTTTAGGAGATATGTATTTTAGAATGTATCGATCTCAGCTTTTTTGCGCTTCGGACGCAATGTTTCCCCACCCCCACTCCTTCACTCATATCAGAATATTTTTTGCAAATGGGTCTACTATTGAAGCTCTATAAAAATTCCAAGTTTCAGATTTCTAGCATAAGCGGTTGCTGATATCTAGAAACCAAAACTTGCGGTCTAAAACACCTCCCCCACCTCCCCCTTCACACCCGCATCACTCAAAGGTGTTCACTTAAAGGGGTATACCTAAGCTGACCACCTTTTTCTAAGCGAATTTCGGTACATGACTACATTTTTTTGACTAAATTTCGGTACATGCGCAATTTTTTCGGTACACGGCCAGAAATCATACCAAAAAAATTTCCAATGAAAACAAAAAAAGTTTCTTTCATTTTTATAATTTTTATTTACATATTTTACAGTATATTGAAAGAAACATAATTGTAATGAACCACTTTCTTAGTTTAAAATTACATAGGGTAACGTACCCAGTTGCAAGCACTGCGCCTATTTCGAACCACCGTCCTTAATTCCCCAAATAGCTAAGAATTTATAACAGTTTTTTCTTCACTATCAATTTTAGCCATTGCTGTTGTGACAATAGAAATAGCTAAAATTATTAGTGAAGAAAAAACTGTTATGAATTCTTACCTATTTGGGGAATTAAGGACGGTGGCTCGAAATAGGCGCAGGGCTCGCAACTGGATACCTTAACCTATTAAAATTTAATTTTTTTGTATTAGTTTTTCTGTCCTTAAATCCGTATTTCCCATTAGAACCAATTTCTTCTAGCATTTTCGGTTGGTTCTTTATGAATTGAAAGAATTGCTCGCAAGTCATTTCAATGTTGCATCTTACATACAAAATATTTCTTAACGTTTCAATGGTCAGTCGAGATTTGTCAGAGCTCCATACGTCGATAATTAAAGAAAACACTCGTCCAACCGATGCGGATGTGCCTGGTAAAGAGAGAATGTACGAGACGATTTTGAGCAAATGGTTGTATGGAATATGTTATGTTGAGCAAAATATCCGAAGCACTCCAACCAACGTTGCTCAGTGGCTCAGGGCACTCAATGCGTTTTTGTGGCAGGCCGATTTTATGTGCGATATAATGTCTGATTTGCCTCCATGGGAGATGTTAAACTGAACTTTGCATATCTCGCATATAAATTATATTCTTCACGCAATTTCTCATTAAACAGATTTACTCCACGTTTGCGAGACATCTTGTTTGCAGTCTACCGAACACTACACGGGTGCACGCAAGAGTGATGTTTCAGCTAATGAAAGATTTAGTGACCACTGAGAGGTTCTCACTGCGCTCAACTAGAATCGTTCTCTGCAAAATTCAGTCATCGGTGTTGTACTTAACAAGGAAATATAGAAAAATTATTTGGTTACTATTGAAATATTTTTACTGTTAAAATTTCGGTGTACCGAAGCGAAGTTAAAATTTCGGTATATTTTGGTGTACCCGAGCTTCGCTTCGGTACACGGTAAACAATATCGAAATTTAGGTACTGTACCGGTCATTTCGGTACAGGTCACCTTAGGTCACCTTAGGTATACCAAATCTACTAACGAAAAAAATTCAAATAAATAGCTCAAATGGTTTGGGTGCTACGAGCTTTCAAACAACTTTGCGTACACCGGCAGACGTACGGCGTTTCCACAATCCTCACTCCCAAATAGTTTCCAAAAATTTTGCATGTACTTTTTTGTACCGCAAAAATAAAAAAGAGTGTATGACCTTCTGCATAATGGAATTCTTCTTTTGCATGAAGAAACAGAAAAGCGATCTGCTTCTCCATACCGCCCGTCCTTTCCCATGCACCGTGTGCGAGGAAAGGAAATGAACGTAGTGAGAACAGTGAGAAATGTCAATGAGTATTGTACCAGGGATGTTGCGGATGCGGATGCGGATGTAAATGCGAATTTTTGTACGATTACGCGGATTTTAATTTTTTTTTTAAGATATTTTGTAGTTTGTATACAAAGTACCTATCTTAGAAAAAATTAAAATCCGCATCCGCAGATGTAATCGCAGATGTAATTCGCATTCACATCCGCATCCGCATCCGCATCACATCCGCATCCGCAACATACCTATATTGTTCCTACGAAGAAAAATTCAAAATCAATCAAAGCAAGCATTATCTCATTCATTCATAAAGTTCAATCAACACGACTTCCCATTGGTTGGGGTTTTGTGCTCTCGCGCTCTCCACACTTATTTATTTTTTTAACACTCGAGTGCGGAGTTCGCTGTCGACCAATGGGAAGTCGTGTTGATTGAATTTTATGAATGAATGAGATATGCCTGCTTTGATTGATTTTGAATTCTTCAAGAAAGAACGAGTGTGAAAGCGCGTGAGCATAAAACCTCAAAAAACGATATATGCTGCGCCATCTTTTTGTTGTGAACGGAGGCCTTGGAGTGAATATTTCGACTTGAAAAAGTCAAAATATTCGAAGGGAAAGGTAAGGTACGGGAAACAATGGGCCAATTCCGCCTACGTCCGAATTGGTGGTTGACGTTCGAGCTGGAGCGACGCGCTTGCTGGCGGCCGGGACTAGCTGCGGCAGTGTGTGGGGGGGTACTTGCTCTCACGCCAGACCATTAACCCTAGGCCTGTACAACAAAAAAATAAAACACGTCGACTTATCCAGGGAATTTAAAATTTGGGATATCTTTCCCAATAGGTCATGAGTGACCGAGAAGCGTTGTATGGCGCGACTTCGTGACTTGTCAGGGCGCTCTGGTGCTATAGCGCCCTGTTTGCCCACCCTGCCTCAGCCACGACATTCCTAAAAATTGTTGACGTCGTGGCCCCATATAGAGGTTCAGGGACTTGAAAATCTACTCGCGAGGGTCCATCTTACTATTGCCCTCCTAGCCTCGCGACATTTACACTAAGAAAATATCGAAAACCGAACAGGAAAAAAATTCCATCAAGAAACAAAACTGAAAACGACAAACCAAAACAAAAAAAAAAAAAAAAATATTCTGAAAGAAACAATTAGAAAAAAAAAATTAACTCACCCATGAATTTTTGCAATTTGTGTATTTTTGTTATAGATTTAAATTATAATTTGTTAATTATTATTCTGTCCTTTCTGTACTGTATGTCAGTCATTTTAATTATTTTAGTTATTTAAATTCTTATTTAAGGTTGTTATTTGTTGTTAATTTTTTTTTTGTATTTCATATTCCATAATCTTTTCTTTCAGCAGCATTCAAATTTATCCAAAATACAATCATTTTCGTATAACGAACAAAGTTTAGCCCGTAAATATTCATGCAGGTTTCAATTGGTTTCGTTTCCATGTGAATATCTCATACTTTAATGCTATACCGTCCGGAATTACTTAACTTAACGTCCTAATCGAGCTAATTCTTTCACACACGACTCAAAAAACTCTTTTTTTCGATTTTCCGGCTCCGCAAATTGTTTTTTTCTTTCTCGCCTACTCACCCTTAAAAAAATTTTTTTCTAAAAAAAAAACAATTTCCTTCAATCTCCCTCAGTATGCACAGCCTACTCCTCGTCCTCAATTCAAAAATTTGAAATCACACGGGCGACCCAACACGCTTAGACTGATCGCCATTGACCTTCAATGCCGAACAGTCTAAAAAAAACCAGGAACCCGGGCGTTTTTGAGTCTCGTGCGCACGACTGAGAGCCGGGCACTTTTCTCCACCAAATCACCGCTTCAGATCCTTAGAGTGGTAAATCCCAATACGCTTACCACCTAAATCCTCCAATTCATATCGTGAGTTACCAAGCACATTACGAATCCTGCACTTGAGGAACTTCTTCGCCAGCTTAGCACTATAATTCTGCGCCGCTGTGGACTCAGAAAAGTTTCTTCTGAATATTTCCTGTCCTACACAAAAATGTGTTTGAGTCGAGCGCAGATTATAACGCCTGCTACTGTCCTCATGCGCGGCCATTATTTTCGCCCGTGCCAACTGTCTCACGATAGGAATTCCTTCCCCAGGTCGTAATTGTACACCTGACTCTCCCAACGCTTGCAAACGCTTCAGCAGTTCATAGTCCTTCCCGTGCAACATCATGTGATTGCCAAACAAAACCTGATAAGGAGAAAACCCAGTGGCTTGATGAATTGAGCTCCGAAGTGCACATCCAATTTTGCTTAGGCTTTCATCCCATCGTGTCTGGTCATCATTGATGAAAGCTCGTAGTCCGGTCAGGATGGACTGATTGACCCGTTCCGAAGCATTTGCTTGCGGTGAATAGTTCGGGGTGTACAAGTGTCTCACTCCATATTTGGATAACATGGAGTTAAACATTTTTGACCTGAATTGAAAGCCATTATCGGAGAGAATCGTCTCTGGTGTTCCAAACGTATGGAAGACCTGCCTCTCTAAGTAAGTGGTGATTTCTTCAGCCGTTATTCGCTCTAATGGATGTAGAAGTGGAAATTTGGAATGATGGTCCAGAATAGTTAAGATCGCGATTTTACCGCGCTTCGTTCGAGGATAGGGTCCCAGTACGTCGATATAGAGGTGTTGAAAAGGCAGATCTGCTCGAAACGGTTAACCCATAGGTGCTCGTAAAGGTCGGTTCGGGGACTTAATTTCTTTACAAGTGTCGCACGCCAGAACGTAGGTGCGTACCTGTGTACCCATCCCGGGCCAATACAAAAATCGCCTGACTCGCTCTAGCGTTTTGGCATAACCACCATGTACCGTGGTATCTGCCTCGTGCGCCTGAGCAATCGCAGCTGACGTAAGACTCGATGGAATCCATAACTTCCAAGCCCTATCCTCAGCAATCGGATCACCATTGTAAGGCTCTGTGCGCTTATATACGTAGCCATCCCTCACGCATACATCAGGAAGCCGATTAGCGTTCGCATCGACAGTAGACACTAACTCTCTATATGTGTTGTTAGAGAATTCTGGAGAATCCATGTCCACCATCGGTGCCACGTCAATCAGCGAATTTAATCCTTCTTCGTACACGCGAGAGAGTGCATCGGGTACAACGTTCAGGCTCCCTCGTCGATGTTCGATTGTGAAATCGAAGCCTTGAAGTTTCAAACTCCATCGGGCTAACCGTCCTTGCAGGTCTTTCTGCGACATTAGCCATTTGAGACTTGCGTGGTCCGTGATAACTTTAAACGCAGTCCCTTCAACAAAGGCTCTAAATTTTTTCACACTCAACACAGCTGCGTAACACTCGAGTTCGGTCACGCTATAGTTGCGCTGAGCGGAAGTGAGCTTCTGCGACATATACGCTACAGGAGATTCCGTTCCATCGTCGTTCTCCTGAAAAAGAACACTACCCACACCTGACTTACTGGCATCGCACTGAATCACGAAAGACCTCCGAAAATCAGGATTGATCAATACCGGAGCTCCTGTCAGCAAGTCTTTCACAGCTCGGAATGCTGTTTCTGCCTCATCAGTCCAAGCATACTGGTTGGACTTTTTGAGGGTGTCTGAGATCGGCGATACGATAGCAGCAAAGTTGGGTACGAATCGTCGATACCAGCCCGCCATGCCAAGAAAACGTCGCACTTGACGTGCGGACTTAGGCGATGGGTAATCGACAATAGCTGAGACTTTATTTGGGTCTGTTCTCAATCCTCCGTCACCAACGATGAACCCAAGATACTTTACCTCTCTCAGACAAAACTTACTCTTGCCGACATTGATGGTCAAGCCAGCCTTCCGTAAACAGTCTGCGACTTCAGTCAGTAAAACCAAGTGTGAGTTGAAATCCTCAGAAATCAACAACAGATCGTCCAAATAAACAAATACTTGTTCCTTTAACTCGGGTGGATTGGCGCATTGCATAATCCAAAAGGCATGCGAGTGTAGTGGTAAAGAGGACGCCCAGGGATTGTGAAAGCAGTGTATTCTCTGGATTTTTTCTCAAGAGGAATCTGCCAGAAGGCGTCTTTTAAGTCAAGGCTGGTGATAAAATTGGCTCTCGGCAAGCGGCTTAAAATGCCGTCAATGTGTGGAAGTGGATAAGCATCTTTCTTCGTCACACTATTGACCTTGCGCGAGTCCAAACACAACCGAACCTTGCCTGGTTTCCTCACGAGAACTACAGGCGAGCTCCACGCACTCTGACTGACCTCTATTACGCCAAGTGCCCTCATACGATCTATCTCGTCATACAAGAGTTTTTGGATCGCAGGAGACACAGGATAATGTCGCTGTTTGATAGGACTCGCATCACCAACGTCTATACAATGTTCTTCGACGTTGGTCACACCCAGTCCGTGAACATCGTAAGATGGAAATCTGGACTTTACCAGTTCCAACCTCTCTACATCGGTGGCCGCTAAATTGTGGGCGTTCGGAGCAATCAGTTGCGATGCAGTTTCGGCAGTTTCGACCGAACTGATGATGCTGGGAGCCAGATGAAACGATCGCCAGAAATCTACCCCTAGGTACAATTCCTGCGATAAGCTCGGTACTATATATAAAGTAATGGCCTTGGTGATGCCGCGAAAAGTAATATCACTGTTCACCGTACCCACCACCTTCTGCGCAACACCATCAGCTGTTTTCACCTCCTGACATACTGGTCGAAACTTCACCTGTGCATCTAGAAGGCGTTGTAGGGAATTTGCACCAGGCAACTGATGCTGGCCCCACTATCGAGGAGTCCTTTAACGTGCACTCCGTACAATGACACCATTGCGTAAGGACGCACGTCGAACGGCTCGGTTATTATCGTAGAAACAATTGCTTTCTTTTTCTCTCTTACCATCCTCCAGAATCTACGCAGGCGTAAGATAGACTTCCTGCAGCCTATTTCACTCGTCAGTGCAGATACTTCATCAACACTGCCGTCTGAAACATGTGCAAAAATTCGCTCTCGCTCTCCATATATTCCTTCAACCGAAGGTGATATGGTTTGTGAGGATGGGGAGCGTTACGTCTTGAACTATTATTACTTAGCCCTTCAGGCTGAGAAGTAGATGGTTTGACATCACCGTCTGTTCTCTCTTGCAGAATCGTGATGCGAGGGTTAAGAGGGGTTAAAATTTTAGGAGGGGATGAATTTACGTTAATAGGGTTTGAAAAATGGGGTGAAATTGTGGTTGGGGTGATGTCAAAATTGGGAGGGGTCTTTAAAGGGGTAGCAAAATAGGGTAAAATGTTTTATTGGGAAGATCAGGATCAAATGGGGATTGGAAACTGTCCGTTGAATTGCTTGGTTGGTGGGTATCTACGGTGTTCGAGGGGTGTAAGTGTGAGGACCTGGACGGGAGGAACCCGCAACCCTTCCATCCCTGCGGAAGTTTCCCGACTTGCATTGGATGCAATTGGGTTTCAACACGTCAACCCACCCACATCCATAGCAAAAAATACCTTTCGGAGCTTCTACACATTCACGGTAACCATGACCATCTATGCCGCAATTCCAACAGGTCAATTTGTTTGATAAACCGGCCACCTCATCCATCTCGGGCTCTATTGATGCTGCAACTTGGGGCTCGCCGACCTCGTGAACCCTTCCCTGCTGCCAGGAATTCGCTCGCGTAGCCTTCCGCACTTTTTCTACGCGGTTTACAAGATGGCGCAACTGAGCCATGTTGTCAACCTCATAAAAGCACATTTGCTGTTGCGTACTCGCCAGCAAATTCCCGCGCACCAGGTCCACGAACTCGCTCTCCAACATCGGAGTGCGCAGCAATGTGCGGAGCTCCGTTAGGTCCTGTTCGAATAACAAGAACGGCTCATTGGGTGCTTGACGTCGCCCCAACATCTGCTTGCGCACTTCCCAATCAGAACTGCGCTCACCCCAAGCCTGCAAAAAGGCTGGCTTCAAAACTACCCAGGAAGTGGCTGGGTTGGAACGCCTCCACAACCAATACCACTGCTTAGGACGACCCTCCAACACCAGATGAAAATTCTCGGCCAGTAGATCCACTTGTACACCCAAGTTACCAGTCGTGAGAGCCTCGGCCCTGAAGACTAGTTCTTCCGCTCGCAACGACTGACTGTCCCCAGTGAACCTCAACCCCCAATGTCTCATTGGAATGTCAGGGTTGCGGTGTCTGTATGTAGGGCCGTCGCTTCCACGACTGCCAACTGTTGTGCTCAAATAACTCTGCCGATCGAGAACCCGCATTCCTTCCTCCTGAGTTGATTCCTCCCTAACGGCTGGTAGTCTCTCTCTACTTCCAGTGGACGCTAATTCCTCCCGCAACACTGTTCTAATCAACTGCACCAAATCTCCCACATCCAGTGCATTTGAAGAACTTGCTGGAGGTACATGTACGTCCACCGTCTCCCTGAAATGCACCCGATGCTCGCCCGCACCAGACTGACGAGGCCGCTCACCAACTCCCTCGTTAACTGAGCCGCCCAAAATCGCGCGTTGTGACGGCTCCCCTTGTTCCTGGATCATTGATTCGTTCAAGGCGTCGAGATCCCGACTACCGACTGTTCCCGGTGAAAAATCTAAATTCAACCCTCTGGGCGAAATTCCACCTCTCGGAGACCCAGAAGTCCGTGACTTGTTTTGACTACGAGTCACAGCTCCTAGTCTGGCAGTCGCGCCCTCCACGCCTCGAACCAACCAAAAATCTTGCGGCCCAAGGTGCTGTCTGCAGCTTGGACAGTTTTTGTTCTGCCGAACCCACGATTCCAGGCAGCCCAAATGTCCAACGTGAAAACATTTGGTTCGGGCCTCACGCTCGGGCTCCACTGTACTCTGGCATGCCGTGCAAAAACCGTCATCCAATCTCACAGGCGAATGTGTGAGTGGCATGATTCCAAAAAAAATTGAATGAATAATCAACCGAAAACAAAATTGAGCAACTGAATGAGCAACTGAACAAGTGAGTGAGTAACTGAACGAACAAACGAGTGACCGAACGACTGAATGAGTGAATATATGTACAAAATAACGATTAAACGAATATACGTATTTACCACTTAGATGAATAAACGAATGCGTGTCTGAACAAAAATAAATAACTAGATTGAAGAAAAATGCGAAGAAAAAAAACTTGAACGATTGATTAGCGAATAATCGTATGCGTGTATTAATTGAACGAATGAACGCATAAAATGAACAAAAAAAAAAATTTCGGACAATTAACGAACGAGTAAAAAAAAATGTAATTACTTGAACGATTGTCTAGATGATAATACAAATGAATAATTAAATAAAAAAAAAACCGTGTAAAACTCTCCCTTCCCATCCCCTCCATTGCAGACAAGTCACGAAGCCGATCCCTGTCTTCTCAGACCCATCGGGAAATCGGAAACGCGAAAAAAAATGCAACAAAAAAAAATGGGAAAATTAAAAAAAAAAAAAAAATTCAAAATAGACAGCAAAAAAAAATCTAAGTTCAAAATTTCGTCTTAAGACTTACCAAAAAAAATTTAATTACCAAAAAAAAACTTTACTTTATATAAAAAAAAATTTAATCTACTTTAAAAGGGAACTCTAAAAGGAAGGATAAGGAATTTAGGAACTCTTCTGAAAATTCGTCAAAAATTTTTCAACATCAAACTCATAAATATCTCACAAGTATTGTTCCCAATTGTCTGACGACAGCCCGCCAAGACAAGGCATGCCCAGCACTCAAAAGGGTACTTGCGACATATAAATGGAATGAGCCTCCAAATTACCAACTGATCCAACAAAAAATCACATCACTCTCACATAAAGACGATATTTCCCCATCCAATGGAATCGAGTTGGCGCCTAAGGGTTGCCAAAACGAATCGTCAATAGGACAGTTCCACATTGCCTTCGTGTAAGTCCGATATGATGTTTCGCTGTAGAAAAAACAGAAAAGCGTGTACACTTGGACTTTGGTACCGTTTAGGCGGAAATTTCTGTCGCCGAACGACTAAGTTGAGTCCTTTTTCTCATTAGCTTTGTGCGCGGAATTTTTCGATCTCACGCGTGTTAATGAGCTACGCTTTGTGCACGTCGCGTAGTTGCGTCTAGCCCCACGTTGGGCGCCATTTTGTTGTGAACGGAGGCCTTGGAGTAAATATTTCGACTTGAAAAAGTCAAAATATTCAAAGGGAAAGGTAAGGTACGGGAAACAATGGGCCAATTCCGCCTACGTCCGAATTGGTGGTTGACGTTCGAGCTGGAGCGACGCGCTTGCTGGCGGCCGGGACTAGCTGCGGCAGTGTGTGGGGGGGTACTTGCTCTCACGCCAGACCATTAACCCTAGGCCTGTACAACAAAAAAATAAAACACGTCGACTTATCCAGGGAATTTAAAATTTGGGATATCTTTCCCAATAGGTCATGAGTGACCGAGAAGCGTTGTATGGCGCGACTTCGTGACTTGTCAGGGCGCTCTGGTGCTATAGCGCCCTGTTTGCCCACCCTGCCTCAGCCACGACATTCCTAAAAATTGTTGACGTCGTGGCCCCATATAGAGGTTCAGGGACTGGAAAATCTACTCGCGAGGGTCCATCTTACTATTGCCCTCCTAGCCTCGCGACATTTACACTAAGAAAATATCGAAAACTGAACAGGAAAAAAATTCCATCAAGAAACAAAACTGAAAACGACAAACCAAAACACAAAAAAAAAAAAAAATATTCTGAAAGAAACAATTAGAAAAAAAAAATTAACTCACCCATGAATTTTTGCAATTTGTGTATTTTTGTTATAGATTTAAATTATAATTTGTTAATTATTATTCTGTCCTTTCTGTACTGTATGTAAGTCATTTTAATTATTTTAGTTATTTAAATTCTTATTTAAGGTTGTTATTTGTTGTTAATTTTTTTTTCGTATTTCATATTCCATAATCTTTTCTTTCAGCAGCATTCAAATTTATCCAAAATACAATCATTTTCGTATAACGAACAAAGTTTAGCCCGTAAATGCACCGGATAGGTTTCAATTGGTTTCGTTTCCATGTGAAGATCTCATACTTTAATGCTTTGATAATCTCTAGAAATCATATACCGTCCGGAATTACTTAACTTAACGTCCTAATCGAGCTAATTCTTTCACACACGACTCAAAAAACTCTTTTTTTCGATTTTCCGGCTCCGCAAATTGTTTTTTTCTTTCTCGCCTACTCACCCTTCAAAAAAAAATTTTCTAAAAAAAACCAATTTCCTTCAATCTCCTTCAGTATGCACAGCCTACTCCTCGTCCTCAATTCAAAAATTTGAAATCACACGGGCGACCCAACACTTTTGAGCTGAGGTGAAGTTATTCGTGATACTACTATAAGATATAAATACAATGTTAAAGGTTATATGCTTTTCAAAGCTTCGAAATATTTCTTAGGTTTGATGAGATATTAGATCGCTTTACACTTCCACCGACTTTTTATATAATCTCCTCCTTTCTCAATTTTTGGATATTCAACAACCAAGGGTTTCCACGTTTTCACAATTGCTGCCATCCCTTAGTTCTGATGAGATATAAAATTGGTTATTATGGCATTTGATGTAATGACCTAAAAATAAATTTCACGATTTTTCTAAATTCAAAAACTAAGGGGGTGTGAAAGGTTTGCATACGTTTTTACAAATTTTTCAAAATCCTTCGATCATGAGATATTAAGTTTCTTCTTATGAAATAGTCTAAAAAACTGTTTCACAATTTTTTCCAAAATGAAACCCAGGTTGAAGTAATGGCTTTGTATACGTTTTAACAAGTCTTATATCTCTTAATTCTGATAAGGCAGCAAATTCATTTTTACTTCTATGGACTTTTAGTGTACATAATATACCGAAAATCGAATTTCTACACGAGGAGCAAAACTAATTTTCCAAGAAACATAATAATTTCGAAGAAACTTATGATATACTCCAACTGTGACGCATCCGAACTTTCACCCGAAAAATAATAAAGTTACGCCCAGGCCAGGCCATTGGCAGATTTTTAAAAACTGTTTATAAACTATTTTACTTGAGTTTGTCCAACCAAATTTACTACTTTGTACAAATGGTATGAAATGCAATCAAGTACTTGTCTTTACCAATTTTGTACATATAATAATAAAATATTTTCGGCCATCTTGCCAGCCCATGCATTGACATGAACTGCCCTAGATCATATTTATTATCATCATAAAGAAAAGACATTAAAGTCTATGCACCGATATGACCCAGATCGTAATTTTTTGCATACAAAAAATCTGCCAGTACTTGGCACAACTTTATTATTTTATGGGTAGAAGTCTGAAACGTGTTTTTTTTATTATTGCATGATTTTTCTCTTATAATATGTACAATATTGATAATAGCACTACTCCCCCTTTTGAACAAGTGCGTAGAGTGAATCTTCGTAGGGCTAGCGCAACAATACGATCGCTAAATTTCGCAGATTTTTTGGATGACTTTCTGGAATTTAGCAATCGAAATATTATTTCTAAATGAAAATTAAGAATTTATGGCTATAGAATTCATAAAATTTGATGATCGTGTTTTGTACTAGCCCTTCGAAGTTTCACGCTATTAAATATATTTATTTCGTATTAGGGGTGAGGAGCCTGAATTAGAAATCTACATAAAACATACTGCAGTCACGATCGGTTGGAAGCCAATCGTATAATACTCTGTAGCGACCGCTATCATATTTGAATTACACGAAATACCAACCAGATCGCTATCATATTTGAATTACAAAATTATTTGAATTACAAACCAATTATCACTATATTTTTACGAACACCCTGTGATACATTTCAATCCAAAATTTATCGCAGCTCGGGTAACAATTAAAAGAAGTAAACCTTTTCGGACTAATCCGCTCCGTTAGGGTAAACCGGTAAAACGCAAACATTTAAAATACCCATTGTATTGTTCGTCGAGGTATCATAATTTTATTTTATTGTTTTTGGTACTTTGCTTTAATTTTATTTAGGTTTAAGTAAATGTGATATTAGAAGTAGAATCAAAAAATAAATTCAGTTGAGTTGTAACAGCTCAGCAGTCGGGTCGTGTTTTATTTAATTTAAAATAAATTTCTTCGGCCCAGTATGGGCATATCGCATATCAGCTCGACAACTGGTGACCCCTAGTTAGCAACACCAACCCGGAGGACACATATACCAAAGTTTTTCGCACATCACACGATTTTCCAGACGATTTTCCAGACGATTTTCCAACAATAAATCTACCAACGCCAGCAAATTACAACACGACAAACGGAAAAAACCAAAGATTTTTTTTTTTGGTTTCGAGTTCGTTTTGTCCCAGCACAGCACACAGCCATTCCAACAACCACCGACTCAAGACGCATCGCATCAGGACCGCTGTTTGCTGCGTTTTCCAAAGCACAGCAAACAGCAAATCAGCATCAGGGCAGTCATTTTTTTTAAAAAACCTGAAAATACAACAGGCTGACTACTGCCTCCTGTTTTCAGATCATTTTCACGCCAAAAACGCAGAACGACCGCAGCATTGCAATCCATCGATTTCACGCCAAACACGGAGCACGAGCGCAGCATCACAACTCGAATTTCAACGACGAGCCAAAGAAGACAATTTACACGCCAACTTATCAGCATCAGTTTTCTTTTCAAAAACTGTCCTACGCACCGCACCACAGTCAACGGCAACGCAACCAGTATCCAACAATCAACGCCATCAAAAATTACACATCAGCAATTTCGCACAGAATCATCCGACTCATCATACATAAAAAAAAAAAACAAACAACGAAAACTCAGCATCAGCAACACATCAACCGCCTTCACCAAAGCATTGAAAAGGCAACAATTCGACACCAGTAAGCATCAACTCCAGCACTCGCCGAAAATTGCGTTATCATTCCAGTCACCAACATCAGTATTTCTTTAAAAAAATCGAAATTGTGGAATAATTCATGTAAGTACCTACCACGTATAATACTTTGGGTGCCCTGTTAGTGCGTATTTTTCGGAGAGCGTCATATTTTATAATCCGGTATTTACAACAAAATTAAGCGAGCCATTTTTTTTTTTTTTTTTTTCGGTTTAGTTGCGAAAAATTTTTTTTTTCGGTGATCTTCTATAAAAATTTGCTACAGGCAATTTGAATTTTGAAAACGCATCATATGATATTTTTGGTGACGCATTAGTTTAGAAAATAACGTTGGGTTTTCGTAACGATTTAGTGCTGCATTTTGGGTGATGCGTTCGTCGCACAACCGCCCATAAATTTCATTAACAACATTTCGGACCGAAATCGTACGTTTTCATACTTGATTTGGTATCGAAATAAATTATTTTCACGAGATTGTCACTACACTCGTTAGGGTTTGAGTGCTGTTTTGTTTTTGTCACTGCCCATAAAATAAAAACGCGTTTCAAATTCGAATCCATTAGTCAAAATGCCCGACGCAAATCAATTCGCATCGGATGACAAACAATCCTCAAGCGAAAATGTCGGTGGTGAAATTAACCGCATACAAATCAAGCTACCATCATTCTGGCCCAACAGCCTACCCACTTGGTTCATACAAGTGGACTCGCAATTTGCTCTAAGCAGAATAAGCAACGATATCACAAAATACAATTATGTGGTCGCTTCTCTACCCCAGGATGTCGCAGAGTCTCTAACTGACATTCTGGAAAATCCTCCTAAGGAAAATTTATATCCATACTTAAAGAAGGCGCTAATAGAAAGACACTCTTTAAGTATCGAGGCCCGAATCAAAAAACTTATTTCTGAAGAAGAAATTGGTGACCACAAACCCTCAGATTTTTTTCGTAAAATGAAACTTCTCGCTGGCACCTCGGGCACTGTTGGGGAAGAATTGATTAAGAAACTCTGGCTGGGAAGACTACCCAATTTGATAAGCATTGCTCTCATTTCCCAAATGGACAAAGATATGCATTCTATCTTAGACACAGCCGATAAAATTTGGGAGGCTATGCGTTCTTCGAGCAACAGCTCTGTTGTTCATGAAAAATCTAATACCACAAACAACGAAAAAATTTTGAAGCTCGAGAAGGAGATCGAAGAATTAAAGAGAATGATTTCCCAAAATTGTCAAAATAGACAATCGAGACCATTTAACAGATCCCGAAATTCATCTAGAAATCGATCGTTTTCTAGATCTGATAAATCTGGAAAGCAACCATCTTCAGGTAAATGCTGGTATCACGAAAAATTCGGGACGAATGCTAAAAAATGCACCGCCCCCTGCAATTTCAAAGACTATTCAACCCCTTCAACATCTGCAGCGACAAACTAAAAAATCCTACTGTTCATGCGGCGGACAGCGGGATGCCATTAAAAAGCCGTCGCCTCTTCATTAACGACCACAATAACAAATTAAGTTTTCTAATCGACACTGGCGCTGACCGGTCGGTTATTCCACCTAAATCAATAATCAAACATAACAAACAAAATCAAAGTTTTGTCTTAGCAGCCGCAAATGGTACTATTATCAAAACATTTGGCAGCAAAATATTAGATGTTGACCTCGGTTTACGACGTTCTTTCGTTCACGAGTTCATTATTGCTCAAGTAGACAGGCCCATTATAGGCGCTGACTTCTTAGAACGTTTCGGTCTAATAGTGGGCATTAAGCAAAAGCGACTCATAGATAGCTCAACCCAGTTAACACACAAAACTGACGCAGTTAATACCAGCATTCCTAGCCCAATGAATTACTCCATCAACAGCACCTATGGTGACATTCTACGAAAGTTTCCATCATTAACAGCAGCAACCAATTTCAGCTTTCCAGCAAAGCACAATGTGGTCCACCACATTCTAACAGAAGGCCCACTACAATTTCCAAAACCAAGACGCCTCAATCCTATAAAACATAAGACAGCGCAACTCGAGTTCAAGCACATGCTGGAGCTCGGTATTTGTCGCCCTTCAAGCTCCTCAGTCTCTTCACCATTACACATAGTCGCGAAGAAAGAAAGCGGTGAAATTCGACCATGCGGGAATTATCGAAGATTAAATGCTTCAACTATACCCGACAGATATCCCATATCACACATCCATGACTTCATAATACAACTCGCCGGATGTCAAATTTTCTCAAAGATTGATCTGTTTCGTGATCTTGTTCGAATTCCCTAGGATGAGTTTTGGACTCCGAAACGCAGGCCAAACGTTCCAACGTTTTATGAACGAAGTAACTACCGGCTTAGATTTTACATTTGTTTACATTGATGACATTTTGGTAGCTAGCAAGGACGAAGACCAACACAAAAGACATCTCACTCTTTTATTTGAGAGACTCGCCTCTTTCGGTCTTACAATCAAAATATCGAAATGTGTACTAGGCGCAACATCTCTCCAATTCCTTAGCCATACAGTCTCAAAAGAAGGCATTCTCCCGTCACAAGACAGGGTACAGGGCATATCAAGTTTCCCACCACCCGAATCGATTAAACAAACACAACGCTTCGCAGGAATGGTGAATTACTATCACAGGTTCATACCACACCTTGCAGAATTACTAGCACCCATCCACTCACATATAACCTTATCTCAGAAGGAAAAGAAATCAAACACAAAATTTACATTTTCATGGCCAGAACCTTGCAACATAAATTTTGAAAAGATCAAATCTGAACTATCAAAAGCAACACTGCTCGTTCACCCATTAGACAACAAACCATACAGCATAACTACGGATGCTTCTAACGTCGCTTTAGGAGCCGTTTTACAACAATACAACGATCAACGTTGGCAACCATTAGCTTTCTTTTCCCGGAAATTAACGCCGGCCGAAATCAAATACTCAGCTTTTGACCGTGAACTGTTATCCGTCTACTTATCGATAAAGCACTTTCGATATTTTGTAGAAGGCAGAGAATTCACAGTTTTCACAGATCATAAGCCACTAATTTACGCAATTAAATCAAAAGCTGAAAGAAGTCCCAGACAAACTCGGCATTTACAATACATAGCAGAGTTTTCTACAGACATTCGCCATATCTCTGGCAAGGATAACGTCGTAGCAGACTGCCTCTCACGAATAGGTTCGGAAATTTCCACAGTCGATCCCAAAATTCAACCAGATTTCAAGTCTTTCGCAAGACATCAAAAGATTGATACCGAATTGGCCGATTTTCTACAAAACCAAAAATCAAAAGAGTCCAAATACAAAATGGAACTTGTTGAATTCCCTTTTTCAGACGACAAAATATGGTGCGAAACAAGCACCAAAAGATCACGACCATACGTGCCTCATGCACTTCAAACCATGATTTTCGATAAGCTACATTCACTGTCTCATCCTGGCATAAAGGCCACTAGAAAATTAATCTCCGAGCGATACTTTTGGCCAAACATGAACACTGACATCAAACAACTTGTGCAATCATGTATCCCCTGTCAGAAATCAAAAGTACACAGACACACCAAATCAACCCCAGGACATTTTGGAGTACCCGAGGGCAGATTCAGCCACATCCACATGGATTTGGTAGGTCCCCTTCCGCCCTCTCAAGGAAAATCATATATTCTAACAATTATAGACCGTTTCACAAGATGGCCCGAGGCTTTTCCTATTGCAGACATATCCGCCGAAACTGTTTCAAGGACATTCGCAACGGAATACATATCCCGTTTCGGTGTTCCTATAAAAATAACAACAGATCAAGGATCGCAATTCGAATCAAAAATGTTCGCGCAGCTTACCAGTCTGATCGGCGCAAATAGAATCCGAACAACTGCCTACCACCCCCAATCCAACGGGATGGTCGAACGACTCCACAGGCAAATAAAAGCTTCACTAATGGCCCGATGTAACACCATACATTGGTGCGAAGAACTTCCATTCGTAATGCTTGGTTTACGAGTTTCTTTTAAGGAAGATTTAAAGTGCTCTCCAGCCGAAATGGTTTACGGGCAAACACTCAAAATTCCCGGTGAACTTCTCGCAAATCCAAATCCAGGCGAACACACTAATTTGGACGGATTTATCAAACGGCTGAGAGAGCATATGAGCAAACTTCGCCCATCTGAACCACGGACCACCTCGAACCCAGACATTTACGTCCCTAATACGCTCGATTCCTGTACACACGTATTCATAAGAGTAGACAAAGTCAAAACAGCGCTAAAACCACCCTATGAAGGACCTTTTCAGGTGGTTAGAAGATTCAGGAAGCATTTTGTAATTAATGTTCACGGTATTAACAAATCAATATCGATTGATCGTTTAAAACCGGCTTTCGAACAATCACAAGAAGATGACAAAATTCGCGAGAATCCTAAGAAGGTCAAATTTTCGAGTAAATGAGACTTTTTCATATAAATTCATTTTTCAAATTTCATTTTTTTTTTTTACATATTCGTTTCACTAGAAGGGGGGTGATGTAGCGACCGCTATCATATTTGAATTACACGAAATACCAACCAGATCGCTATCATATTTGAATTACAAAATTATTTGAATTACAAACCAATTATCACTATATTTTTACGAACACCCTGTGATACATTTCAATCCAAAATTTATCGCAGCTCGGGTAACAATTAAAAGAAGTAAACCTTTTCGGACTAATCCGCTCCGTTAGGGTAAACCGGTAAAACGCAAACATTTAAAATACCCATTGTATTGTTCGTCGAGGTATCATAATTTTATTTTATTGTTTTTGGTACTTTGCTTTAATTTTATTTAGGTTTAAGTAAATGTGATATTAGAAGTAGAATCAAAAAATAAATTCAGTTGAGTTGTAACAGCCCAGCAGTCGGGTCGTGTTTTATTTAATTTAAAATAAATTTCTTCGGCCCAGTATGGGCATATCGCATATCAGCTCGACAACTCTAGATGATACAGAACTCCGATTTATATTGTAGTTGAGGATGAAATAGTATTACGTGTGTGCATGTCCTTCATTAAGGAGTCCCATTAGATTGCTACTCAAAACTAAATTCAATATTCAGTGTTTAACTTCATATCTTCAACTGGAAAAAATATATCCTTTCTGAAGGACTTTCATATGGGATGTGGAGCAAGGACACACTCGATTACTTACATATTCATCCTTTTCCGTGGAAACATTCAAAAATTAATGTGTAGAAAATTTCGAAGTTTGAAGCGTTCAAAAGTTATCGGAAATTATTGTTGAACACGTGTCTTAAGGATTTTTTGTATGGAAGGAGTAAAAAGATTTCGCTGACTAGTAAACTCGAACTTTGTTTTCACTCAAAATTAATTTGTACAAAATTCTGAATTCATAGCTAAACGATTACTTGAGTTATAATGAGTTTCGTGAATTGAATGAAAACATTTTAACAGGATATTTGTATGGCAGCCCCTCGAAGAACTAATAGGATTTTCTTCATAATCATACATTTAGCTCCAAATATTGGAATTAATACATACAAAATTGCAAAGTCCTAGCTTAAATCCTTCTGAAGTTATCGGCCAATTTTCTTGAACAAGTGTTTTAAGGATATTTTGTATGGCAGCTACCAGAAGGAGTTAAAGGATTTCGCTGACTAGTAAACTTAATCTTTGTCTTCACTCGAAACTAATTTTTACAAAATTCCGAATTCGTCGCTAAAAGGTTACTTGAGTTATAGAGAGTTTCGTAAATTAATGAAGACATTTTGAAAGGATGTTTGCATGGCAGGTACACGCAAGACTAATAGGATTTTCTTCACAATCGTTAATTTAGCTCCAACTATTGAAAAATTAACACATAAAAAATTTCCAATTCGTAACTTAAACTAGCTATTTTTACTAACATTTTTTGGGCTATTATTGATGGTTCAATAACTGTAACTGTTGCGCTACACCAGGCAATTATCAAATATTGTAAAATAGAGTGCACGAGCGAAGTAGAATAGTCGAATTGATTTTTCAGTTAAAATGATCTAACTTTAAAACAAAATGGAATCAGCTTTTTTAATCTAGAAACTGTGCTTTGAACTTGTATATTCCATGCCATGTATTGGTCAAATACAACTCCGAGACATTTTGTGCTAGATACTCTTAATAGTAGGGGACAGTTGCAAGTAGGATCACACGAGGTTGAATGGATTTTTAGTTCAAAATTATCAGGAAAGCAATTTTGTCAGGACAAATGTCATATGAGTTTTTTCTGTATTTAGTGTTATGCAGTTGAAATTCAGCCGGTCCTTAATAATTGACAAACTATAAGTGGCTTTCATCAGTGTTCCATTCCAAGAATTTTTCTTAAAATACAGTACGTTATTTTTAGCAAAGGAAATTATCTCCCCTTCTATGTTTTGCATAAATAACTCGTTAATATAGAGTAGCAAGAGTAATGGTTCAAGCACAGTATCATGTGGAACTCCATATTCAAATAACATTTCAATTTTAACGAGTTGCATTCGTTCGCTTAAGGGGCTCGTTTGTCCATTCAGCGGATATAATGCCGATATGCAGCTTAGGTTACTATGCGACTGACAAACTAAAAAAACACGTTCCAAATAGCCTCCTGTTCTTTTTAACACTCCCTAAACACTGATTGAAGTAATTTTTTAAACTTTATGTACATACATATCTCTTTTTAGGTCAACAAAATTATCCCTGCTAAGTAAGCCGAGTAAATTTGAAAAATTATTATGAAGGTCATATGGTGAAAAAAAAGTTTAATTGTTTAGTTCACATATCTTATTAACTATTCAACCATAGAAAAAAAAATCTGCCAACAATCTGGGCGTAACTTTATTATTTTTCCGGCAGAAGTTAGGAACGCGTTCAATTTTGAAATGCGTAGCCTACACCGCATTTGAAAATTGAACGCGTGACTGTATGTGACTGAAAACCTATCAAAAAGAACAAGATCATGGAAGTTAAAATCTGATTGGATCTGAGAGATATGGAATAGTTTATGAAAAAGTACACATTCACTTTACACCCCCTTAGGGGTCAATTTTCAGAAAATCTTGAAAACACTTTCTTGGTATTCATATGGAGAATACATAGAATAAAATTAAATTCATTATTTGGGACGAGGTAGTAGATATGTCGAAAATCGTGGTAAAATATGCATTCTATTTTCACAGATAATTTTTTTTGCCCCCCTTCTGAACGCCAATAGGTATCCGCTTTTTTTAATCAAAATTATTTTTCTAGTTGATTTAGATATACACACGAGTTTCAACATTGTAGCTTAAGCCGTTCTATATATAGGAAAAACACCTCCCACATGTACCACACTACCCTTAGGGGTCGAATTTCAAAAAACCTTGAAAACACTTTCTAGGTATTTATACGAAGAATCCGTAGAATAAAAATGAATTCAATATTTGGAAAGACCTAGTAGGTATGACGAAAATCGTGAAAATATATGCATTTTATATTTATTATATTTATTTACAAATATTTTTTTTTGCCCCCCCCCCCTTCTGAACGCCAATGAATATTCAAATTTTTTTTTATCACAATTACTTTTCTAGTTGATTTACATATACACACCGAGTTTCAACATTGTAGCTTAAGCCGTTCCATATATAGGAAAAACACCCCCACTTGTACCACACTACCCTTAGGGGTCGAATTTCAAAAAATCTTGAAAACACATTCTAGGTATTCATACGAAGAATTCGTAGAATAAAAATGAATTCAATATTTGGAAAGACCTAGTAGATATGACGAAAATCGTGAAAATATATGCATTTTATATTTATTATATTTACAAATAATTTTTTTGCCCCCCTTTCTGAACGCCAATGAATATTCAATTTTTTTTATCAGAATTACTTTTCTAGTTGATTTACATATACACACCGAGTTTCAACTTTCTAGCATGAACCGTTTAATAGTTAGGAAAAATACCCCCTACCCCCGCAGCATACTACCCCAAAAAAAAATTATATTTTTCCAACATTCCGCTACTATAGCTCTATCTAAATACCAAGTTTAAGGCTTATATCATTACAGGTTCTCAAGATATAAGCATCGGAACTTTTTCCTTTTCACCCTTCCCCACCCTCCCCCTCTACACCCTCAACCACAAAACCTTTTTCCCTACTAGGGTTTAATTAGCGCTACTTCTGGTAAAAATTCTAAGCATCTATCTTAAACTGTTCTTGAGATATGAAATGTGTTTGATTTGAAAAATTCTCATCCCCTCCACTTCTATGCTCCACCTCCCACTTAAAAAATTTAAATTTGATCAATCTTTATTTGTCAACCTTTATACCCAAACCAAATTTTATTTTTCTAGAGCAATTGGTTCATGAGATATCGTAATTTTAAGTTTTTCACCCCCCACCCCCATACACAACTTCCCCCACCCAAAATTTTTCTTCATTCTGTTCTCCTAGTATAACTACAAATATTTTTCAAGTTTGAATAGTGTGCTATTAACGGTTTAGGAGATATGGATTTTAGAATGTGTCTATCTGGCCTTTTTTGGGTTTCGGACGCATTACATTTCCCCCCACTCCCACACCCCTTGATCAATATTGACAATTTTTCTGCAAATGGGTCTACTATCAGAGCTCTATAGAAATTCCAAGTTTCAGCTTCCTAACATTAGGGGTTACTGAGATCTGGAAACCAAAATTTTCGGTCTAAAACACTTCCCCCTCCTTCCCCCTCACACCCCCACCCTTAAAAATTTGGTCACTTCAAGGCGCCTACCCCGTCTATTCGTTAAAAAAATTTCAATTTAATATCTCAAAGAGTTTGGCAGCTACGAGCCTCCAAGCGATCTTGCGTACGGCGTACAGAGGGACTGAAAATTTTTATTGCTTTTTTCGCGTCTACTAGTTATGAAACGTGAAAATAAAAATTTTGAGGGTAGCAAATTTTTTTTTTTAAAAAATCAATCACAATACTTAATTATTAAAATAATAAAGTAAAACACTTAATACTAACATTGTTTTTTACGGGCATAAATAGACTACTGATGAAAACGATGGCGCCTCCTTGTCGGCATCATAACTTTACCAAAAATAATTAATTTTACAAAAATGAAAAAGAATCTTGTAAAACAATTTAGTAGTTATAGGGTTACGGAAGGATTTTTTCCTTTTTTCAAAAAAAAAAGAAATTGCAGTACACTCAAACCTGTTTTTGTGCGGTCTGTTTTTGTGCGATTTTTTTTTGTGCGATTTTTTTTTGTGCGATTTTTTTAATGCGATTTTTTTCTATTTGTGCGATTTTTTTTATGCGATTTTTTTTTGTGCGGTATATGAAAATTTCAATCAAACATAACATACTTGAAGAAGAAGTCAATAATTATGAATACGTTATCAATAAAAAAAATTAGTAAGTTTAATGCATTTCATCACATTACATAAGTATTGCCTCAGTCAATTAAACATTTTTGGGGATGTGTGTGGAGAGGGTGAGGAAGGAGGAGGGTGGAAAGGAAAAATTTCCTATGCTCATATCTTAAGAACCTATGATGATATAAACCTTTAACTTGGTATTTAGATAGAGCTATAGTAGCGGCATTTTGGAAAAATATAATTTTTTTAGGGGTAGTATGGTACGGGGGTCGGGGGTGTTTTTCCTAACTAAATAATAGCTTATGCTAGAAAGTTGAAACTCGGTGTGTATATGTAAATCAACTAGAAATTAATTTTGATTAAAAAAAATCGAATATCCATTGGCGTTCGGAGGAGGGGGCCGCAAAAAAAATTATCAGAAAAATGCATATATTTTCACGATTTTCGTAATATCTACTAGGTCTTCCAAATTATTGAATTCGTTTTTATTCTACGGATTCTTCATATGAATACCTAGAAACTGTTTTCAAGATTTTTTGAAATTCAACAGCTAAGGGGGTGTGAAGTGGTTGTATACTATTTCATTCATTCTTCCATATCTCTCAGGTTTGATTAGATATCAAATATCTTTTCACTTCCACGGGCTTGTTTAATAATCACCTATTTTTAAGTTTTGTTTTTTTCAACCTCTAGACCGCATCCCGGAATATGACCCAATTATTTAATTCATATGTTACACCATATTCTAACCGCTTCCCGGACTTTTTTTTAGGTTTTCAGTCACATTGTAACCTACACCGCATCACAGAATTGAACGCGTTCCGAACTTCTGCTGGAAAAATAATAAAGTTGCGCCCAGACTGTTGTCAGAATTTTTTGCTAGTGAGATAGTTGGCGACCAGTTTCATGATTTGTTTTGTAGGTAGATTAGTTTACTTGAAGGGAGCAAAGACATAGACTATCTATAACAAAACAGGACACTACACAGTATTTTTGTTATAAAAATTGGACCTTGGTTTCTTTATTAATTAGGGGAGGGAAGTAGATAGTTTGGACGAGATTCCAAGTACCTGCCAAGCCTCGTCTCTTGATTTCGTTTAAAAAAGCAATTCCTAGTCATTTAGTGTTAGGTGTTGAGTTATTTTATACGTGAGACTTTTTTTATGCGGTCCCTATTCACCGCATAAAAAATTTTTTTTTTTAATTTTGTTATGAAAACTATTTTTTATAGCTACTGGTGAAGTTTTGAGAGATTTTTTTTTATGCGTTTTTTTTAATGCGGTCCCTATCCACCGCACAAAAACAGGTTTGAGTGTATTTCAAACTTTTAAAATCATTTTTTTTTTATATTTGCGCTTAAAAATTTATAAAAAGTTGTCCAACCAAAACATTATAAGATCCTCTCGTCACCCCATAGAGAATATAGTTACCAAAATTAAAAAAAAATTAAAAATATTGAAAATTGACTGAGTTATCGTGCCGACACTGGCTGAAATCATAGTTTCGAGAAAACACGTTTAAGGTTTGTGGTAGGTAGAACGTGAACTTACGGCTAGTCTTCCATTCCCGCTTCGTACTGTACACTTTCTTCCTCTTTTATCTTGGTTTTTTTACATATGGTCCTATGAATAACCTTGTTTTCTATGACACTCAGCTTTTGCGAATAAATATATGGTAAACGCTGCTGTTGAGAGTGGCGCGGCAAATAGCCAGGAAACCGCTCCAAACCGATGTTTGGTCACATTTATTGCTATATCTTTGTAATGGAGTGGAATTTTATAAATTCTATTTTTTTTTTATAATTCTAAGGGCCGGTTTCACAGTACTAACTTAAGCCTTAGCTCAGTTGAACCTGAGCCAGTAACTTAAGCTTTAGCTCAAGACAATACTGTTTCACAGCTTAATGAATTGTGTAGGCCACTGTTTTGAAAAGTTATGTCAAAATGCTATTAAAATTTTTAAAAATTCCGTTAAAAACTAGAAAACGATTATAATTAAAAGGAGTCACAATTTTATCGCTTTTGAGGTGAACATTCTCGTCAGTCTTGTATTGAAATATAAATTTGAAATTGAATAAAAAATCCAACAGGAAAATTACACTTGCCATTTGACACTTCGCCTGCTTAAAATCCGAACTCAAACTTAAGCTCTCGTATCCACTGGCTTAAGTTGAGTTTCGAGTTGAACTCTACTCAAGCCTTAAAACATTACTGTGAAACAGTGATTCCATTTGAGTAAAGGCTTAAGTTGAAATTGAAACTTAAGCTCGTACTGTGAAACCAGCCCTTAAAGGTATCTATAAGAAACAAAAACTTGTAATGAAAAAAAAAACGATTTTCAGGGAGATATGAGCCCTTATAGAAACTTCAAAGTTTCTATGGGCCGGTTCCACAGTGCGAGCTTAAGTTTTAAATTCAACTTAAGCCATGCCAGTGTGTTTACCGTGCTCCCGCTCGTGATCCGTTCGTCGTACGAAAAACAGGTGTAGATATATAATAGATATGTTGGATATGTTGTTTACAAGCATGTCTACGATATACTCTTACAGGTAGTAAATCATAATTTAAGTTTTAGCTTTTTTTATCAGAAATAGTAAAAGAAAAGTAATAGGTACTCGGGTACTTCTTTGGCCCGTTAAGGGTTTACGATTTCAAGCAATTTTCTAATAACTGAAGAGTTGACAATAAGCAGGAAAACGAAAATTCGTCTTTCGCCTAATATGTGCACAAAGTTTGATTAAAAATAGTTGATCAGTTTCATTTTGTATGTATAAATCGGCAAGTCACTAACCTCCTTAAGGATATTTTTAATGGAAGCTACCAAAAGAAGTGAAAGGATTTAGTTGACTTGTAAACTCCATCTTCGTTTTCACTCAAAACTAGTCTATACAAAATTACAAATTTGTAGCTAAGTGATTACTTGAGCTTTAGTGAGTTCCGTAAATTAAATGAAGACATTTTGATACATATAATATTTGTATGGCAGCTACACGAAGGAATAATGGGATTTTTTTTAAAAAATTGTTCATTTAGATCCAACTATTGGATAAATAACATATACAAAATTTCAAAGTCGTACCTTAGACCCTTCCGAAGATATCGTGCAATATATTTGAACACGTCCTTTAAGGAAATTTTTTATGGCAGCTATCCAAAGTAGGACGATTTTGCCCATCAGCTTAGTCTTACACTTTTGACCAAACATACAGATTCCAAATTAAAGCCCCTAGGCGTAACCCCCGGAATACTATAAGCATTCCGGGGGTTACGCCCTAAGTTCTTGAGTTATCGTGCTAACGGACAGACAGACGGACTGACGTCAAGCGGATTTGAAATGTTTGGCACAGATAAGCAAAAAATAATAAATGTATGTATTACTTATTTTCAACCGAGGTCAGTATCGGGTTGCATTAAGCCTCCCATATACAGGCGAGCATGTTGGTGCAAACATAGGTTTGCGCCAACATTAGTCTTAGCGCATACACCGGCGAACATGTTGGCGAGCTTCACTTGCTTATTGGATTCCGCCATGGAAACAACTTGTGCATGTCTGGTTTTATTTCTACTTGCACACATCATATGCCTTGTTTTTAATTTTTTTTAATTGTACAATGCTTGTACATATATCTCTGATTTTATTCGCCATATTTCAGGCTTACTCTACCCAAAACTCTGATTCTATAAATCGTGACATTATTCCGATTTGACGTCTTCCAACGACTGCCGTTGAACAACTGAGCACTGAAGTTTGCACAAACATCACCATCATCATACACGTGAGACCATACGCCAACACCAACATGTTGGCGCTGAAAAATCAAAATATTTTGATTTTTGAGCGAGCATTTGTAGTGCACCCTACAATATCGAACATGCAATATAAATTGCATTTATAAAAATATATAAAAATGTATTAAAACAATTTTTGATACGACCTGCACAATATCACGCACACTAACAAAACAAATGAATTGTATACAGCACTGAATTATATCATATTGGCAGGTACATAACATTTCACTAGAAAGTGATCCCTACTCTTATTTTTCCTTGTATTAGCAGAATTGTGTATATATGAATTTATGTATTTATTATATTTAGAGTAAATGTAGTTTTAATAAAATTTATACTCGGTCACTTGGTCGAGAACTTCAGCAGAAACAACGTCGTTTAAATTATTTAACTTGATAACAATTAGAGTCCTGACATTCATATGGACCTACACATTTTTGAGCAAACGGCCAACAATGCCATACACGAGCGAATTGGCTTGCGCTAACCCATGTTTGCGCCAACATGCTCGCCTGTATATGGGGGGCTTTACAAACTTTTGAGCTGGAATAAACATGTACTACTCTCGGATTTCATCTAGAGTGCAAAAACATTAAAAATTTTATAAATTTGGCTTTTCTTAAACCTCATGGCCTTGCAATGCACCAAAGCAGTACATATAATGGAAAATGAAATGACAGAAATTGCAAAATCCATCGGCTTAACTTACCTTTCTACCAAAGATCATCTGGCCGACATTTATTACTGAGAAAGAAGCCAATTACTTAGCAATTTAATTTGCTTTAGTTAGTATGACGCTCATCTTTTGAAAACAAATAGTATTTGGACACAAAAATTAACATTGCTCTATAGAAATTCCAAGTTTCAGCTTCCTAACATTAGGGGTTACTGAGATCTGGAAACCAAAATTTTCGGTCTAAAACACTTCCCCCTCCTTCCCCCTCACACCCCCACCCTTAAAAATTTGGTCACTTCAAGGCGCCTACCCCGTCTATTCGTTAAAAAAATTTCAATTTAATATCTCAAAGAGTTTGGCAGCTACGAGCCTCCAAGCGATCTTGCGTACGGCGTACAGAGGGACTGAAAATTTTTATTGCTTTTTTCGCGTCTACTAGTTATGAAACGTGAAAATAAAAATTTTGAGGGTAGCAAATTTTTTTTTTTAAAAAATCAATCACAATACTTAATTATTAAAATAATAAAGTAAAACACTTAATACTAACATTGTTTTTTACGGGCATAAATAGACTACTGATGAAAACGATGGCGCCTCCTTGTCGGCATCATAACTTTACCAAAAATAATTAATTTTACAAAAATGAAAAAGAATCTTGTAAAACAATTTAGTAGTTATAGGGTTACGGAAGGATTTTTTCCTTTTTTCAAAAAAAAAAGAAATTGCAGTACACTCAAACCTGTTTTTGTGCGGTCTGTTTTTGTGCGATTTTTTTTTGTGCGATTTTTTTTTGTGCGATTTTTTTAATGCGATTTATTTCTATTTGTGCGATTTTTTTTATGCGATTTTTTTTTGTGCGGTATATGAAAATTTCAATCAAACATAACATACTTGAAGAAGAAGTCAATAATTATGAATACGTTATCAATAAAAAAAATTAGTAAGTTTAATGCATTTCATCACATTACATAAGTATTGCCTCAGTCAATTAAACATTTTTGGGGATGTGTGTGGAGAGGGTGAGGAAGGAGGAGGGTGGAAAGGAAAAATTTCCTATGCTCATATCTTAAGAACCTATGATGATATAAACCTTTAACTTGGTATTTAGATAGAGCTATAGTAGCGGCATTTTGGAAAAATATAATTTTTTTAGGGGTAGTATGGTACGGGGGTCGGGGGTGTTTTTCCTAACTAAATAATAGCTTATGCTAGAAAGTTGAAACTCGGTGTGTATATGTAAATCAACTAGAAATTAATTTTGATTAAAAAAAATCGAATATCCATTGGCGTTCGGAGGAGGGGGCCGCAAAAAAAATTATCAGAAAAATGCATATATTTTCACGATTTTCGTAATATCTACTAGGTCTTCCAAATTATTGAATTCGTTTTTATTCTACGGATTCTTCATATGAATACCTAGAAACTGTTTTCAAGATTTTTTGAAATTCAACAGCTAAGGGGGTGTGAAGTGGTTGTATACTATTTCATTCATTCTTCCATATCTCTCAGGTTTGATTAGATATCAAATATCTTTTCACTTCCACGGGCTTGTTTAATAATCACCTATTTTTAAGTTTTGTTTTTTTCAACCTCTAGACCGCATCCCGGAATATGACCCAATTATTTAATTCATATGTTACACCATATTCTAACCGCTTCCCGGACTTTTTTTTAGGTTTTCAGTCACATTGTAACCTACACCGCATCACAGAATTGAACGCGTTCCGAACTTCTGCTGGAAAAATAATAAAGTTGCGCCCAGACTGTTGTCAGAATTTTTTGCTAGTGAGATAGTTGGCGACCAGTTTCATGATTTGTTTTGTAGGTAGATTAGTTTACTTGAAGGGAGCAAAGACATAGACTATCTATAACAAAACAGGACACTACACAGTATTTTTGTTATAAAAATTGGACCTTGGTTTCTTTATTAATTAGGGGAGGGAAGTAGATAGTTTGGACGAGATTCCAAGTACCTGCCAAGCCTCGTCTCTTGATTTCGTTTAAAAAAGCAATTCCTAGTCATTTAGTGTTAGGTGTTGAGTTATTTTATACGTGAGACTTTTTTTATGCGGTCCCTATTCACCGCATAAAAAATTTTTTTTTTTAATTTTGTTATGAAAACTATTTTTTATAGCTACTGGTGAAGTTTTGAGAGATTTTTTTTTATGCGTTTTTTTTAATGCGGTCCCTATCCACCGCACAAAAACAGGTTTGAGTGTATTTCAAACTTTTAAAATCATTTTTTTTTTATATTTGCGCTTAAAAATTTATAAAAAGTTGTCCAACCAAAACATTATAAGATCCTCTCGTCACCCCATAGAGAATATAGTTACCAAAATTAAAAAAAAATTAAAAATATTGAAAATTGACTGAGTTATCGTGCCGACACTGGCTGAAATCATAGTTTCGAGAAAACACGTTTAAGGTTTGTGGTAGGTAGAACGTGAACTTACGGCTAGTCTTCCATTCCCGCTTCGTACTGTACACTTTCTTCCTCTTTTATCTTGGTTTTTTTACATATGGTCCTATGAATAACCTTGTTTTCTATGACACTCAGCTTTTGCGAATAAATATATGGTAAACGCTGCTGTTGAGAGTGGCGCGGCAAATAGCCAGGAAACCGCTCCAAACCGATGTTTGGTCACATTTATTGCTATATCTTTGTAATGGAGTGGAATTTTATAAATTCTATTTTTTTTTTATAATTCTAAGGGCCGGTTTCACAGTACTAACTTAAGCCTTAGCTCAGTTGAACCTGAGCCAGTAACTTAAGCTTTAGCTCAAGACAATACTGTTTCACAGCTTAATGAATTGTGTAGGCCACTGTTTTGAAAAGTTATGTCAAAATGCTATTAAAATTTTTAAAAATTCCGTTAAAAACTAGAAAACGATTATAATTAAAAGGAGTCACAATTTTATCGCTTTTGAGGTGAACATTCTCGTCAGTCTTGTATTGAAATATAAATTTGAAATTGAATAAAAAATCCAACAGGAAAATTACACTTGCCATTTGACACTTCGCCTGCTTAAAATCCGAACTCAAACTTAAGCTCTCGTATCCACTGGCTTAAGTTGAGTTTCGAGTTGAACTCTACTCAAGCCTTAAAACATTACTGTGAAACAGTGATTCCATTTGAGTAAAGGCTTAAGTTGAAATTGAAACTTAAGCTCGTACTGTGAAACCAGCCCTTAAAGGTATCTATAAGAAACAAAAACTTGTAATGAAAAAAAAAACGATTTTCAGGGAGATATGAGCCCTTATAGAAACTTCAAAGTTTCTATGGGCCGGTTCCACAGTGCGAGCTTAAGTTTTAAATTCAACTTAAGCCATGCCAGTGTGTTTACCGTGCTCCCGCTCGTGATCCGTTCGTCGTACGAAAAACAGGTGTAGATATATAATAGATATGTTGGATATGTTGTTTACAAGCATGTCTACGATATACTCTTACAGGTAGTAAATCATAATTTAAGTTTTAGCTTTTTTTATCAGAAATAGTAAAAGAAAAGTAATAGGTACTCGGGTACTTCTTTGGCCCGTTAAGGGTTTACGATTTCAAGCAATTTTCTAATAACTGAAGAGTTGACAATAAGCAGGAAAACGAAAATTCGTCTTTCGCCTAATATGTGCACAAAGTTTGATTAAAAATAGTTGATCAGTTTCATTTTGTATGTATAAATCGGCAAGTCACTAACCTCCTTAAGGATATTTTTAATGGAAGCTACCAAAAGAAGTGAAAGGATTTAGTTGACTTGTAAACTCCATCTTCGTTTTCACTCAAAACTAGTCTATACAAAATTACAAATTTGTAGCTAAGTGATTACTTGAGCTTTAGTGAGTTCCGTAAATTAAATGAAGACATTTTGATACATATAATATTTGTATGGCAGCTACACGAAGGAATAATGGGATTTTTTTTAAAAAATTGTTCATTTAGATCCAACTATTGGATAAATAACATATACAAAATTTCAAAGTCGTACCTTAGACCCTTCCGAAGATATCGTGCAATATATTTGAACACGTCCTTTAAGGAAATTTTTTATGGCAGCTATCCAAAGTAGGACGATTTTGCCCATCAGCTTAGTCTTACACTTTTGACCAAACATACAGATTCCAAATTAAAGCCCCTAGGCGTAACCCCCGGAATACTATAAGCATTCCGGGGGTTACGCCCTAAGTTCTTGAGTTATCGTGCTAACGGACAGACAGACGGACTGACGTCAAGCGGATTTGAAATGTTTGGCACAGATAAGCAAAAAATAATAAATGTATGTATTACTTATTTTCAACCGAGGTCAGTATCGGGTTGCATTAAGCCTCCCATATACAGGCGAGCATGTTGGTGCAAACATAGGTTTGCGCCAACATTAGTCTTAGCGCATACACCGGCGAACATGTTGGCGAGCTTCACTTGCTTATTGGATTCCGCCATGGAAACAACTTGTGCATGTCTGGTTTTATTTCTACTTGCACACATCATATGCCTTGTTTTTAATTTTTTTTAATTGCACAATGCTTGTACATATATCTCTGATTTTATTCGCCATATTTCAGGCTTACTCTACCCAAAACTCTGATTCTATAAATCGTGACATTATTCCGATTTGACGTCTTCCAACGACTGCCGTTGAACAACTGAGCACTGAAGTTTGCACAAACATCACCATCACCATACACGTGAGACCATACGCCAACACCAACATGTTGGCGCTGAAAAATCAAAATATTTTGATTTTTGAGCGAGCATTTGTAGTGCACCCTACAATATCGAACATGCAATATAAATTGCATTTATAAAAATATATAAAAATGTATTAAAACAATTTTTGATACGACCTGCACAATATCACGCACACTAACAAAACAAATGAATTGTATACAGCACTGAATTATATCATATTGGCAGGTACATAACATTTCACTAGAAAGTGATCCCTACTCTTATTTTTCCTTGTATTAGCAGAATTGTGTATATATGAATTTATGTATTTATTATATTTAGAGTAAATGTAGTTTTAATAAAATTTATACTCGGTCACTTGGTCGAGAACTTCAGCAGAAACAACGTCGTTTAAATTATTTAACTTGATAACAATTAGAGTCCTGACATTCATATGGACCTACACATTTTTGTGCAAACGGCCAACAATGCCATACACGAGCGAATTGGCTTGCGCTAACCCATGTTTGCGCCAACATGCTCGCCTGTATATGGGGGGCTTTACAAACTTTTGAGCTGGAATAAACATGTACTACTCTCGGATTTCATCTAGAGTGCAAAAACATTAAAAATTTTATAAATTTGGCTTTTCTTAAACCTCATGGCCTTGCAATGCACCAAAGCAGTACATATAATGGAAAATGAAATGACAGAAATTGCAAAATCCATCGGCTTAACTTACCTTTCTACCAAAGATCATCTGGCCGACATTTATTACTGAGAAAGAAGCCAATTACTTAGCAATTTAATTTGCTTTAGTTAGTATGACGCTCATCTTTTGAAAACAAATAGTATTTGGACACAAAAATTAACATTGCTCTATAGAAATTCCAAGTTTCAGCTTCCTAACATTAGGGGTTACTGAGATCTGGAAACCAAAATTTTCGGTCTAAAACACTTCCCCCTCCTTCCCCCTCACACCCCCACCCTTAAAAATTTGGTCACTTCAAGGCGCCTACCCCGTCTATTCGTTAAAAAAATTTCAATTTAATATCTCAAAGAGTTTGGCAGCTACGAGCCTCCAAGCGATCTTGCGTACGGCGTACAGAGGGACTGAAAATTTTTATTGCTTTTTTCGCGTCTACTAGTTATGAAACGTGAAAATAAAAATTTTGAGGGTAGCAAATTTTTTTTTTTAAAAAATCAATCACAATACTTAATTATTAAAATAATAAAGTAAAACACTTAATACTAACATTGTTTTTTACGGGCATAAATAGACTACTGATGAAAACGATGGCGCCTCCTTGTCGGCATCATAACTTTACCAAAAATAATTAATTTTACAAAAATGAAAAAGAATCTTGTAAAACAATTTAGTAGTTATAGGGTTACGGAAGGATTTTTTCCTTTTTTCAAAAAAAAAAAAGAAATTGCAGTACACTCAAACCTGTTTTTGTGCGGTCTGTTTTTGTGCGATTTTTTTTTGTGCGATTTTTTTTTGTGCGATTTTTTTAATGCGATTTATTTCTATTTGTGCGATTTTTTTTATGCGATTTTTTTTTGTGCGGTATATGAAAATTTCAATCAAACATAACATACTTGAAGAAGAAGTCAATAATTATGAATACGTTATCAATAAAAAAAATTAGTAAGTTTAATGCATTTCATCACATTACATAAGTATTGCCTCAGTCAATTAAACATTTTTGGGGATGTGTGTGGAGAGGGTGAGGAAGGAGGAGGGTGGAAAGGAAAAATTTCCTATGCTCATATCTTAAGAACCTATGATGATATAAACCTTTAACTTGGTATTTAGATAGAGCTATAGTAGCGGCATTTTGGAAAAATATAATTTTTTTAGGGGTAGTATGGTACGGGGGTCGGGGGTGTTTTTCCTAACTAAATAATAGCTTATGCTAGAAAGTTGAAACTCGGTGTGTATATGTAAATCAACTAGAAATTAATTTTGATTAAAAAAAAATCGAATATCCATTGGCGTTCGGAGGAGGGGGCCGCAAAAAAAATTATCAGAAAAATGCATATATTTTCACGATTTTCGTAATATCTACTAGGTCTTCCAAATTATTGAATTCGTTTTTATTCTACGGATTCTTCATATGAATACCTAGAAACTGTTTTCAAGATTTTTTGAAATTCAACAGCTAAGGGGGTGTGAAGTGGTTGTATACTATTTCATTCATTCTTCCATATCTCTCAGGTTTGATTAGATATCAAATATCTTTTCACTTCCACGGGCTTGTTTAATAATCAACTATTTTTAAGTTTTGTTTTTTTCAACCTCTAGACCGCATCCCGGAATATGACCCAATTATTTAATTCATATGTTACACCATATTCTAACCGCTTCCCGGACTTTTTTTTAGGTTTTCAGTCACATTGTAACCTACACCGCATCACAGAATTGAACGCGTTCCGAACTTCTGCTGGAAAAATAATAAAGTTGCGCCCAGACTGTTGTCAGAATTTTTTGCTAGTGAGATAGTTGGCGACCAGTTTCATGATTTGTTTTGTAGGTAGATTAGTTTACTTGAAGGGAGCAAAGACATAGACTATCTATAACAAAACAGGACACTACACAGTATTTTTGTTATAAAAATTGGACCTTGGTTTCTTTATTAATTAGGGGAGGGAAGTAGATAGTTTGGACGAGATTCCAAGTACCTGCCAAGCCTCGTCTCTTGATTTCGTTTAAAAAAGCAATTCCTAGTCATTTAGTGTTAGGTGTTGAGTTATTTTATACGTGAGACTTTTTTTATGCGGTCCCTATTCACCGCATAAAAAATTTTTTTTTTTAATTTTGTTATGAAAACTATTTTTTATAGCTACTGGTGAAGTTTTGAGAGATTTTTTTTTATGCGTTTTTTTTAATGCGGTCCCTATCCACCGCACAAAAACAGGTTTGAGTGTATTTCAAACTTTTAAAATCATTTTTTTTTTATATTTGCGCTTAAAAATTTATAAAAAGTTGTCCAACCAAAACATTATAAGATCCTCTCGTCACCCCATAGAGAATATAGTTACCAAAATTAAAAAAAAATTAAAAATATTGAAAATTGACTGAGTTATCGTGCCGACACTGGCTGAAATCATAGTTTCGAGAAAACACGTTTAAGGTTTGTGGTAGGTAGAACGTGAACTTACGGCTAGTCTTCCATTCCCGCTTCGTACTGTACACTTTCTTCCTCTTTTATCTTGGTTTTTTTACATATGGTCCTATGAATAACCTTGTTTTCTATGACACTCAGCTTTTGCGAATAAATATATGGTAAACGCTGCTGTTGAGAGTGGCGCGGCAAATAGCCAGGAAACCGCTCCAAACCGATGTTTGGTCACATTTATTGCTATATCTTTGTAATGGAGTGGAATTTTATAAATTCTATTTTTTTTTTATAATTCTAAGGGCCGGTTTCACAGTACTAACTTAAGCCTTAGCTCAGTTGAACCTGAGCCAGTAACTTAAGCTTTAGCTCAAGACAATACTGTTTCACAGCTTAATGAATTGTGTAGGCCACTGTTTTGAAAAGTTATGTCAAAATGCTATTAAAATTTTTAAAAATTCCGTTAAAAACTAGAAAACGATTATAATTAAAAGGAGTCACAATTTTATCGCTTTTGAGGTGAACATTCTCGTCAGTCTTGTATTGAAATATAAATTTGAAATTGAATAAAAAATCCAACAGGAAAATTACACTTGCCATTTGACACTTCGCCTGCTTAAAATCCGAACTCAAACTTAAGCTCTCGTATCCACTGGCTTAAGTTGAGTTTCGAGTTGAACTCTACTCAAGCCTTAAAACATTACTGTGAAACAGTGATTCCATTTGAGTAAAGGCTTAAGTTGAAATTGAAACTTAAGCTCGTACTGTGAAACCAGCCCTTAAAGGTATCTATAAGAAACAAAAACTTGTAATGAAAAAAAAAACGATTTTCAGGGAGATATGAGCCCTTATAGAAACTTCAAAGTTTCTATGGGCCGGTTCCACAGTGCGAGCTTAAGTTTTAAATTCAACTTAAGCCATGCCAGTGTGTTTACCGTGCTCCCGCTCGTGATCCGTTCGTCGTACGAAAAACAGGTGTAGATATATAATAGATATGTTGGATATGTTGTTTACAAGCATGTCTACGATATACTCTTACAGGTAGTAAATCATAATTTAAGTTTTAGCTTTTTTTATCAGAAATAGTAAAAGAAAAGTAATAGGTACTCGGGTACTTCTTTGGCCCGTTAAGGGTTTACGATTTCAAGCAATTTTCTAATAACTGAAGAGTTGACAATAAGCAGGAAAACGAAAATTCGTCTTTCGCCTAATATGTGCACAAAGTTTGATTAAAAATAGTTGATCAGTTTCATTTTGTATGTATAAATCGGCAAGTCACTAACCTCCTTAAGGATATTTTTAATGGAAGCTACCAAAAGAAGTGAAAGGATTTAGTTGACTTGTAAACTCCATCTTCGTTTTCACTCAAAACTAGTCTATACAAAATTACAAATTTGTAGCTAAGTGATTACTTGAGCTTTAGTGAGTTCCGTAAATTAAATGAAGACATTTTGATACATATAATATTTGTATGGCAGCTACACGAAGGAATAATGGGATTTTTTTTAAAAAATTGTTCATTTAGATCCAACTATTGGATAAATAACATATACAAAATTTCAAAGTCGTACCTTAGACCCTTCCGAAGATATCGTGCAATATATTTGAACACGTCCTTTAAGGAAATTTTTTATGGCAGCTATCCAAAGTAGGACGATTTTGCCCATCAGCTTAGTCTTACACTTTTGACCAAACATACAGATTCCAAATTAAAGCCCCTAGGCGTAACCCCCGGAATACTATAAGCATTCCGGGGGTTACGCCCTAAGTTCTTGAGTTATCGTGCTAACGGACAGACAGACGGACTGACGTCAAGCGGATTTGAAATGTTTGGCACAGATAAGCAAAAAATAATAAATGTATGTATTACTTATTTTCAACCGAGGTCAGTATCGGGTTGCATTAAGCCTCCCATATACAGGCGAGCATGTTGGTGCAAACATAGGTTTGCGCCAACATTAGTCTTAGCGCATACACCGGCGAACATGTTGGCGAGCTTCACTTGCTTATTGGATTCCGCCATGGAAACAACTTGTGCATGTCTGGTTTTATTTCTACTTGCACACATCATATGCCTTGTTTTTAATTTTTTTTAATTGCACAATGCTTGTACATATATCTCTGATTTTATTCGCCATATTTCAGGCTTACTCTACCCAAAACTCTGATTCTATAAATCGTGACATTATTCCGATTTGACGTCTTCCAACGACTGCCGTTGAACAACTGAGCACTGAAGTTTGCACAAACATCACCATCACCATACACGTGAGACCATACGCCAACACCAACATGTTGGCGCTGAAAAATCAAAATATTTTGATTTTTGAGCGAGCATTTGTAGTGCACCCTACAATATCGAACATGCAATATAAATTGCATTTATAAAAATATATAAAAATGTATTAAAACAATTTTTGATACGACCTGCACAATATCACGCACACTAACAAAACAAATGAATTGTATACAGCACTGAATTATATCATATTGGCAGGTACATAACATTTCACTAGAAAGTGATCCCTACTCTTATTTTTCCTTGTATTAGCAGAATTGTGTATATATGAATTTATGTATTTATTATATTTAGAGTAAATGTAGTTTTAATAAAATTTATACTCGGTCACTTGGTCGAGAACTTCAGCAGAAACAACGTCGTTTAAATTATTTAACTTGATAACAATTAGAGTCCTGACATTCATATGGACCTACACATTTTTGTGCAAACGGCCAACAATGCCATACACGAGCGAATTGGCTTGCGCTAACCCATGTTTGCGCCAACATGCTCGCCTGTATATGGGGGGCTTTACAAACTTTTGAGCTGGAATAAACATGTACTACTCTCGGATTTCATCTAGAGTGCAAAAACATTAAAAATTTTATAAATTTGGCTTTTCTTAAACCTCATGGCCTTGCAATGCACCAAAGCAGTACATATAATGGAAAATGAAATGACAGAAATTGCAAAATCCATCGGCTTAACTTACCTTTCTACCAAAGATCATCTGGCCGACATTTATTACTGAGAAAGAAGCCAATTACTTAGCAATTTAATTTGCTTTAGTTAGTATGACGCTCATCTTTTGAAAACAAATAGTATTTGGACACAAAAATTAACATTGCTCTATAGAAATTCCAAGTTTCAGCTTCCTAACATTAGGGGTTACTGAGATCTGGAAACCAAAATTTTCGGTCTAAAACACTTCCCCCTCCTTCCCCCTCACACCCCCACCCTTAAAAATTTGGTCACTTCAAGGCGCCTACCCCGTCTATTCGTTAAAAAAATTTCAATTTAATATCTCAAAGAGTTTGGCAGCTACGAGCCTCCAAGCGATCTTGCGTACGGCGTACAGAGGGACTGAAAATTTTTATTGCTTTTTTCGCGTCTACTAGTTATGAAACGTGAAAATAAAAATTTTGAGGGTAGCAAATTTTTTTTTTTAAAAAATCAATCACAATACTTAATTATTAAAATAATAAAGTAAAACACTTAATACTAACATTGTTTTTTACGGGCATAAATAGACTACTGATGAAAACGATGGCGCCTCCTTGTCGGCATCATAACTTTACCAAAAATAATTAATTTTACAAAAATGAAAAAGAATCTTGTAAAACAATTTAGTAGTTATAGGGTTACGGAAGGATTTTTTCCTTTTTTCAAAAAAAAAAAGAAATTGCAGTACACTCAAACCTGTTTTTGTGCGGTCTGTTTTTGTGCGATTTTTTTTTGTGCGATTTTTTTTTGTGCGATTTTTTTAATGCGATTTATTTCTATTTGTGCGATTTTTTTTATGCGATTTTTTTTTGTGCGGTATATGAAAATTTCAATCAAACATAACATACTTGAAGAAGAAGTCAATAATTATGAATACGTTATCAATAAAAAAAATTAGTAAGTTTAATGCATTTCATCACATTACATAAGTATTGCCTCAGTCAATTAAACATTTTTGGGGATGTGTGTGGAGAGGGTGAGGAAGGAGGAGGGTGGAAAGGAAAAATTTCCTATGCTCATATCTTAAGAACCTATGATGATATAAACCTTTAACTTGGTATTTAGATAGAGCTATAGTAGCGGCATTTTGGAAAAATATAATTTTTTTAGGGGTAGTATGGTACGGGGGTCGGGGGTGTTTTTCCTAACTAAATAATAGCTTATGCTAGAAAGTTGAAACTCGGTGTGTATATGTAAATCAACTAGAAATTAATTTTGATTAAAAAAAAATCGAATATCCATTGGCGTTCGGAGGAGGGGGCCGCAAAAAAAATTATCAGAAAAATGCATATATTTTCACGATTTTCGTAATATCTACTAGGTCTTCCAAATTATTGAATTCGTTTTTATTCTACGGATTCTTCATATGAATACCTAGAAACTGTTTTCAAGATTTTTTGAAATTCAACAGCTAAGGGGGTGTGAAGTGGTTGTATACTATTTCATTCATTCTTCCATATCTCTCAGGTTTGATTAGATATCAAATATCTTTTCACTTCCACGGGCTTGTTTAATAATCACCTATTTTTAAGTTTTGTTTTTTTCAACCTCTAGACCGCATCCCGGAATATGACCCAATTATTTAATTCATATGTTACACCATATTCTAACCGCTTCCCGGACTTTTTTTTAGGTTTTCAGTCACATTGTAACCTACACCGCATCACAGAATTGAACGCGTTCCGAACTTCTGCTGGAAAAATAATAAAGTTGCGCCCAGACTGTTGTCAGAATTTTTTGCTAGTGAGATAGTTGGCGACCAGTTTCATGATTTGTTTTGTAGGTAGATTAGTTTACTTGAAGGGAGCAAAGACATAGACTATCTATAACAAAACAGGACACTACACAGTATTTTTGTTATAAAAATTGGACCTTGGTTTCTTTATTAATTAGGGGAGGGAAGTAGATAGTTTGGACGAGATTCCAAGTACCTGCCAAGCCTCGTCTCTTGATTTCGTTTAAAAAAGCAATTCCTAGTCATTTAGTGTTAGGTGTTGAGTTATTTTATACGTGAGACTTTTTTTATGCGGTCCCTATTCACCGCATAAAAAATTTTTTTTTTTAATTTTGTTATGAAAACTATTTTTTATAGCTACTGGTGAAGTTTTGAGAGATTTTTTTTTATGCGTTTTTTTTAATGCGGTCCCTATCCACCGCACAAAAACAGGTTTGAGTGTATTTCAAACTTTTAAAATCATTTTTTTTTTATATTTGCGCTTAAAAATTTATAAAAAGTTGTCCAACCAAAACATTATAAGATCCTCTCGTCACCCCATAGAGAATATAGTTACCAAAATTAAAAAAAAATTAAAAATATTGAAAATTGACTGAGTTATCGTGCCGACACTGGCTGAAATCATAGTTTCGAGAAAACACGTTTAAGGTTTGTGGTAGGTAGAACGTGAACTTACGGCTAGTCTTCCATTCCCGCTTCGTACTGTACACTTTCTTCCTCTTTTATCTTGGTTTTTTTACATATGGTCCTATGAATAACCTTGTTTTCTATGACACTCAGCTTTTGCGAATAAATATATGGTAAACGCTGCTGTTGAGAGTGGCGCGGCAAATAGCCAGGAAACCGCTCCAAACCGATGTTTGGTCACATTTATTGCTATATATTTGTAATGGAGTGGAATTTTATAAATTCTATTTTTTTTTTATAATTCTAAGGGCCGGTTTCACAGTACTAACTTAAGCCTTAGCTCAGTTGAACCTGAGCCAGTAACTTAAGCTTTAGCTCAAGACAATACTGTTTCACAGCTTAATGAATTGTGTAGGCCACTGTTTTGAAAAGTTATGTCAAAATGCTATTAAAATTTTTAAAAATTCCGTTAAAAACTAGAAAACGATTATAATTAAAAGGAGTCACAATTTTATCGCTTTTGAGGTGAACATTCTCGTCAGTCTTGTATTGAAATATAAATTTGAAATTGAATAAAAAATCCAACAGGAAAATTACACTTGCCATTTGACACTTCGCCTGCTTAAAATCCGAACTCAAACTTAAGCTCTCGTATCCACTGGCTTAAGTTGAGTTTCGAGTTGAACTCTACTCAAGCCTTAAAACATTACTGTGAAACAGTGATTCCATTTGAGTAAAGGCTTAAGTTGAAATTGAAACTTAAGCTCGTACTGTGAAACCAGCCCTTAAAGGTATCTATAAGAAACAAAAACTTGTAATGAAAAAAAAAACGATTTTCAGGGAGATATGAGCCCTTATAGAAACTTCAAAGTTTCTATGGGCCGGTTCCACAGTGCGAGCTTAAGTTTTAAATTCAACTTAAGCCATGCCAGTGTGTTTACCGTGCTCCCGCTCGTGATCCGTTCGTCGTACGAAAAACAGGTGTAGATATATAATAGATATGTTGGATATGTTGTTTACAAGCATGTCTACGATATACTCTTACAGGTAGTAAATCATAATTTAAGTTTTAGCTTTTTTTATCAGAAATAGTAAAAGAAAAGTAATAGGTACTCGGGTACTTCTTTGGCCCGTTAAGGGTTTACGATTTCAAGCAATTTTCTAATAACTGAAGAGTTGACAATAAGCAGGAAAACGAAAATTCGTCTTTCGCCTAATATGTGCACAAAGTTTGATTAAAAATAGTTGATCAGTTTCATTTTGTATGTATAAATCGGCAAGTCACTAACCTCCTTAAGGATATTTTTAATGGAAGCTACCAAAAGAAGTGAAAGGATTTAGTTGACTTGTAAACTCCATCTTCGTTTTCACTCAAAACTAGTCTATACAAAATTACAAATTTGTAGCTAAGTGATTACTTGAGCTTTAGTGAGTTCCGTAAATTAAATGAAGACATTTTGATACATATAATATTTGTATGGCAGCTACACGAAGGAATAATGGGATTTTTTTTAAAAAATTGTTCATTTAGATCCAACTATTGGATAAATAACATATACAAAATTTCAAAGTCGTACCTTAGACCCTTCCGAAGATATCGTGCAATATATTTGAACACGTCCTTTAAGGAAATTTTTTATGGCAGCTATCCAAAGTAGGACGATTTTGCCCATCAGCTTAGTCTTACACTTTTGACCAAACATACAGATTCCAAATTAAAGCCCCTAGGCGTAACCCCCGGAATACTATAAGCATTCCGGGGGTTACGCCCTAAGTTCTTGAGTTATCGTGCTAACGGACAGACAGACGGACTGACGTCAAGCGGATTTGAAATGTTTGGCACAGATAAGCAAAAAATAATAAATGTATGTATTACTTATTTTCAACCGAGGTCAGTATCGGGTTGCATTAAGCCTCCCATATACAGGCGAGCATGTTGGTGCAAACATAGGTTTGCGCCAACATTAGTCTTAGCGCATACACCGGCGAACATGTTGGCGAGCTTCACTTGCTTATTGGATTCCGCCATGGAAACAACTTGTGCATGTCTGGTTTTATTTCTACTTGCACACATCATATGCCTTGTTTTTAATTTTTTTTAATTGCACAATGCTTGTACATATATCTCTGATTTTATTCGCCATATTTCAGGCTTACTCTACCCAAAACTCTGATTCTATAAATCGTGACATTATTCCGATTTGACGTCTTCCAACGACTGCCGTTGAACAACTGAGCACTGAAGTTTGCACAAACATCACCATCACCATACACGTGAGACCATACGCCAACACCAACATGTTGGCGCTGAAAAATCAAAATATTTTGATTTTTGAGCGAGCATTTGTAGTGCACCCTACAATATCGAACATGCAATATAAATTGCATTTATAAAAATATATAAAAATGTATTAAAACAATTTTTGATACGACCTGCACAATATCACGCACACTAACAAAACAAATGAATTGTATACAGCACTGAATTATATCATATTGGCAGGTACATAACATTTCACTAGAAAGTGATCCCTACTCTTATTTTTCCTTGTATTAGCAGAATTGTGTATATATGAATTTATGTATTTATTATATTTAGAGTAAATGTAGTTTTAATAAAATTTATACTCGGTCACTTGGTCGAGAACTTCAGCAGAAACAACGTCGTTTAAATTATTTAACTTGATAACAATTAGAGTCCTGACATTCATATGGACCTACACATTTTTGTGCAAACGGCCAACAATGCCATACACGAGCGAATTGGCTTGCGCTAACCCATGTTTGCGCCAACATGCTCGCCTGTATATGGGGGGCTTTACAAACTTTTGAGCTGGAATAAACATGTACTACTCTCGGATTTCATCTAGAGTGCAAAAACATTAAAAATTTTATAAATTTGGCTTTTCTTAAACCTCATGGCCTTGCAATGCACCAAAGCAGTACATATAATGGAAAATGAAATGACAGAAATTGCAAAATCCATCGGCTTAACTTACCTTTCTACCAAAGATCATCTGGCCGACATTTATTACTGAGAAAGAAGCCAATTACTTAGCAATTTAATTTGCTTTAGTTAGTATGACGCTCATCTTTTGAAAACAAATAGTATTTGGACACAAAAATTAACATTGCTCTATAGAAATTCCAAGTTTCAGCTTCCTAACATTAGGGGTTACTGAGATCTGGAAACCAAAATTTTCGGTCTAAAACACTTCCCCCTCCTTCCCCCTCACACCCCCACCCTTAAAAATTTGGTCACTTCAAGGCGCCTACCCCGTCTATTCGTTAAAAAAATTTCAATTTAATATCTCAAAGAGTTTGGCAGCTACGAGCCTCCAAGCGATCTTGCGTACGGCGTACAGAGGGACTGAAAATTTTTATTGCTTTTTTCGCGTCTACTAGTTATGAAACGTGAAAATAAAAATTTTGAGGGTAGCAAATTTTTTTTTTTAAAAAATCAATCACAATACTTAATTATTAAAATAATAAAGTAAAACACTTAATACTAACATTGTTTTTTACGGGCATAAATAGACTACTGATGAAAACGATGGCGCCTCCTTGTCGGCATCATAACTTTACCAAAAATAATTAATTTTACAAAAATGAAAAAGAATCTTGTAAAACAATTTAGTAGTTATAGGGTTACGGAAGGATTTTTTCCTTTTTTCAAAAAAAAAAAGAAATTGCAGTACACTCAAACCTGTTTTTGTGCGGTCTGTTTTTGTGCGATTTTTTTTTGTGCGATTTTTTTTTGTGCGATTTTTTTAATGCGATTTATTTCTATTTGTGCGATTTTTTTTATGCGATTTTTTTTTGTGCGGTATATGAAAATTTCAATCAAACATAACATACTTGAAGAAGAAGTCAATAATTATGAATACGTTATCAATAAAAAAAATTAGTAAGTTTAATGCATTTCATCACATTACATAAGTATTGCCTCAGTCAATTAAACATTTTTGGGGATGTGTGTGGAGAGGGTGAGGAAGGAGGAGGGTGGAAAGGAAAAATTTCCTATGCTCATATCTTAAGAACCTATGATGATATAAACCTTTAACTTGGTATTTAGATAGAGCTATAGTAGCGGCATTTTGGAAAAATATAATTTTTTTAGGGGTAGTATGGTACGGGGGTCGGGGGTGTTTTTCCTAACTAAATAATAGCTTATGCTAGAAAGTTGAAACTCGGTGTGTATATGTAAATCAACTAGAAATTAATTTTGATTAAAAAAAAATCGAATATCCATTGGCGTTCGGAGGAGGGGGCCGCAAAAAAAATTATCAGAAAAATGCATATATTTTCACGATTTTCGTAATATCTACTAGGTCTTCCAAATTATTGAATTCGTTTTTATTCTACGGATTCTTCATATGAATACCTAGAAACTGTTTTCAAGATTTTTTGAAATTCAACAGCTAAGGGGGTGTGAAGTGGTTGTATACTATTTCATTCATTCTTCCATATCTCTCAGGTTTGATTAGATATCAAATATCTTTTCACTTCCACGGGCTTGTTTAATAATCACCTATTTTTAAGTTTTGTTTTTTTCAACCTCTAGACCGCATCCCGGAATATGACCCAATTATTTAATTCATATGTTACACCATATTCTAACCGCTTCCCGGACTTTTTTTTAGGTTTTCAGTCACATTGTAACCTACACCGCATCACAGAATTGAACGCGTTCCGAACTTCTGCTGGAAAAATAATAAAGTTGCGCCCAGACTGTTGTCAGAATTTTTTGCTAGTGAGATAGTTGGCGACCAGTTTCATGATTTGTTTTGTAGGTAGATTAGTTTACTTGAAGGGAGCAAAGACATAGACTATCTATAACAAAACAGGACACTACACAGTATTTTTGTTATAAAAATTGGACCTTGGTTTCTTTATTAATTAGGGGAGGGAAGTAGATAGTTTGGACGAGATTCCAAGTACCTGCCAAGCCTCGTCTCTTGATTTCGTTTAAAAAAGCAATTCCTAGTCATTTAGTGTTAGGTGTTGAGTTATTTTATACGTGAGACTTTTTTTATGCAGTCCCTATTCACCGCATAAAAATTTTTTTTTTTTAATTTTGTTATGAAAACTATTTTTTATAGCTACTGGTGAAGTTTTGAGAGATTTTTTTTTATGCGTTTTTTTTAATGCGGTCCCTATCCACCGCACAAAAACAGGTTTGAGTGTATTTCAAACTTTTAAAATCATTTTTTTTTTATATTTGCGCTTAAAAATTTATAAAAAGTTGTCCAACCAAAACATTATAAGATCCTCTCGTCACCCCATAGAGAATATAGTTACCAAAATTAAAAAAAAATTAAAAATATTGAAAATTGACTGAGTTATCGTGCCGACACTGGCTGAAATCATAGTTTCGAGAAAACACGTTTAAGGTTTGTGGTAGGTAGAACGTGAACTTACGGCTAGTCTTCCATTCCCGCTTCGTACTGTACACTTTCTTCCTCTTTTATCTTGGTTTTTTTACATATGGTCCTATGAATAACCTTGTTTTCTATGACACTCAGCTTTTGCGAATAAATATATGGTAAACGCTGCTGTTGAGAGTGGCGCGGCAAATAGCCAGGAAACCGCTCCAATTCGATGTTTGGTCACATTTATTGCTATATCTTTGTAATGGAGTGGAATTTTATAAATTCTATTTTTTTTTTATAATTCTAAGGGCCGGTTTCACAGTACTAACTTAAGCCTTAGCTCAGTTGAACCTGAGCCAGTAACTTAAGCTTTAGCTCAAGACAATACTGTTTCACAGCTTAATGAATTGTGTAGGCCACTGTTTTGAAAAGTTATGTCAAAATGCTATTAACATTTTTAAAAATTCCGTTAAAAACTAGAAAACGATTATAATTAAAAGGAGTCACAATTTTATCGCTTTTGAGGTGAACATTCTCGTCAGTCTTGTATTGAAATATAAATTTGAAATTGAATAAAAAATCCAACAGGAAAATTACACTTGCCATTTGACACTTCGCCTGCTTAAAATCCGAACTCAAACTTAAGCTCTCGTATCCACTGGCTTAAGTTGAGTTTCGAGTTGAACTCTACTCAAGCCTTAAAACATTACTGTGAAACAGTGATTCCATTTGAGTAAAGGCTTAAGTTGAAATTGAAACTTAAGCTCGTACTGTGAAACCAGCCCTTAAAGGTATCTATAAGAAACAAAAACTTGTAATGAAAAAAAAAACGATTTTCAGGGAGATATGAGCCCTTATAGAAACTTCAAAGTTTCTATGGGCCGGTTCCACAGTGCGAGCTTAAGTTTTAAATTCAACTTAAGCCATGCCAGTGTGTTTACCGTGCTCCCGCTCGTGATCCGTTCGTCGTACGAAAAACAGGTGTAGATATATAATAGATATGTTGGATATGTTGTTTACAAGCATGTCTACGATATACTCTTACAGGTAGTAAATCATAATTTAAGTTTTAGCTTTTTTTATCAGAAATAGTAAAAGAAAAGTAATAGGTACTCGGGTACTTCTTTGGCCCGTTAAGGGTTTACGATTTCAAGCAATTTTCTAATAACTGAAGAGTTGACAATAAGCAGGAAAACGAAAATTCGTCTTTCGCCTAATATGTGCACAAAGTTTGATTAAAAATAGTTGATCAGTTTCATTTTGTATGTATAAATCGGCAAGTCACTAACCTCCTTAAGGATATTTTTAATGGAAGCTACCAAAAGAAGTGAAAGGATTTAGTTGACTTGTAAACTCCATCTTCGTTTTCACTCAAAACTAGTCTATACAAAATTACAAATTTGTAGCTAAGTGATTACTTGAGCTTTAGTGAGTTCCGTAAATTAAATGAAGACATTTTGATACATATAATATTTGTATGGCAGCTACACGAAGGAATAATGGGATTTTTTTTAAAAAATTGTTCATTTAGATCCAACTATTGGATAAATAACATATACAAAATTTCAAAGTCGTACCTTAGACCCTTCCGAAGATATCGTGCAATATATTTGAACACGTCCTTTAAGGAAATTTTTTATGGCAGCTATCCAAAGTAGGACGATTTTGCCCATCAGCTTAGTCTTACACTTTTGACCAAACATACAGATTCCAAATTAAAGCCCCTAGGCGTAACCCCCGGAATACTATAAGCATTCCGGGGGTTACGCCCTAAGTTCTTGAGTTATCGTGCTAACGGACAGACAGACGGACTGACGTCAAGCGGATTTGAAATGTTTGGCACAGATAAGCAAAAAATAATAAATGTATGTATTACTTATTTTCAACCGAGGTCAGTATCGGGTTGCATTAAGCCTCCCATATACAGGCGAGCATGTTGGTGCAAACATAGGTTTGCGCCAACATTAGTCTTAGCGCATACACCGGCGAACATGTTGGCGAGCTTCACTTGCTTATTGGATTCCGCCATGGAAACAACTTGTGCATGTCTGGTTTTATTTCTACTTGCACACATCATATGCCTTGTTTTTAATTTTTTTTAATTGTACAATGCTTGTACATATATCTCTGATTTTATTCGCCATATTTCAGGCTTACTCTACCCAAAACTCTGATTCTATAAATCGTGACATTATTCCGATTTGACGTCTTCCAACGACTGCCGTTGAACAACTGAGCACTGAAGTTTGCACAAACATCACCATCATCATACACGTGAGACCATACGCCAACACCAACATGTTGGCGCTGAAAAATCAAAATATTTTGATTTTTGAGCGAGCATTTGTAGTGCACCCTACAATATCGAACATGCAATATAAATTGCATTTATAAAAATATATAAAAATGTATTAAAACAATTTTTGATACGACCTGCACAATATCACGCACACTAACAAAACAAATGAATTGTATACAGCACTGAATTATATCATATTGGCAGGTACATAACATTTCACTAGAAAGTGATCCCTACTCTTATTTTTCCTTGTATTAGCAGAATTGTGTATATATGAATTTATGTATTTATTATATTTAGAGTAAATGTAGTTTTAATAAAATTTATACTCGGTCACTTGGTCGAGAACTTCAGCAGAAACAACGTCGTTTAAATTATTTAACTTGATAACAATTAGAGTCCTGACATTCATATGGACCTACACATTTTTGTGCAAACGGCCAACAATGCCATACACGAGCGAATTGGCTTGCGCTAACCCATGTTTGCGCCAACATGCTCGCTTGTATATGGGGGGCTTTACAAACTTTTGAGCTGGAATAAACATGTACTACTCTCGGATTTCATCTAGAGTGCAAAAACATTAAAAATTTTATAAATTTGGCTTTTCTTAAACCTCATGGCCTTGCAATGCACCAAAGCAGTACATATAATGGAAAATGAAATGACAGAAATTGCAAAATCCATCGGCTTAACTTACCTTTCTACCAAAGATCATCTGGCCGACATTTATTACTGAGAAAGAAGCCAATTACTTAGCAATTTAATTTGCTTTAGTTAGTATGACGCTCATCTTTTGAAAACAAATAGTATTTGGACACAAAAATTAACATTGCTCTATAGAAATTCCAAGTTTCAGCTTCCTAACATTAGGGGTTACTGAGATCTGGAAACCAAAATTTTCGGTCTAAAACACTTCCCCCTCCTTCCCCCTCACACCCCCACCCTTAAAAATTTGGTCACTTCAAGGCGCCTACCCCGTCTATTCGTTAAAAAAATTTCAATTTAATATCTCAAAGAGTTTGGCAGCTACGAGCCTCCAAGCGATCTTGCGTACGGCGTACAGAGGGACTGAAAATTTGTATTGCTTTTTTCGCGTCTACTAGTTATGAAACGTGAAAATAAAAATTTTGAGGGTAGCAAATTTTTTTTTTTAAAAAATCAATCACAATACTTAATTATTAAAATAATAAAGTAAAACACTTAATACTAACATTGTTTTTTACGGGCATAAATAGACTACTGATGAAAACGATGGCGCCTCCTTGTCGGCATCATAACTTTACCAAAAATAATTAATTTTACAAAAATGAAAAAGAATCTTGTAAAACAATTTAGTAGTTATAGGGTTACGGAAGGATTTTTTCCTTTTTTCAAAAAAAAAAGAAATTGCAGTACACTCAAACCTGTTTTTGTGCGGTCTGTTTTTGTGCGATTTTTTTTTGTGCGATTTTTTTTTGTGCGATTTTTTTAATGCGATTTATTTCTATTTGTGCGATTTTTTTTATGCGATTTTTTTTTGTGCGGTATATGAAAATTTCAATCAAACATAACATACTTGAAGAAGAAGTCAATAATTATGAATACGTTATCAATAAAAAAAATTAGTAAGTTTAATGCATTTCATCACATTACATAAGTATTGCCTCAGTCAATTAAACATTTTTGGGGATGTGTGTGGAGAGGGTGAGGAAGGAGGAGGGTGGAAAGGAAAAATTTCCTATGCTCATATCTTAAGAACCTATGATGATATAAACCTTTAACTTGGTATTTAGATAGAGCTATAGTAGCGGCATTTTGGAAAAATATAATTTTTTTAGGGGTAGTATGGTACGGGGGTCGGGGGTGTTTTTCCTAACTAAATAATAGCTTATGCTAGAAAGTTGAAACTCGGTGTGTATATGTAAATCAACTAGAAATTAATTTTGATTAAAAAAAAATCGAATATCCATTGGCGTTCGGAGGAGGGGGCCGCAAAAAAAATTATCAGAAAAATGCATATATTTTCACGATTTTCGTAATATCTACTAGGTCTTCCAAATTATTGAATTCGTTTTTATTCTACGGATTCTTCATATGAATACCTAGAAACTGTTTTCAAGATTTTTTGAAATTCAACAGCTAAGGGGGTGTGAAGTGGTTGTATACTATTTCATTCATTCTTCCATATCTCTCAGGTTTGATTAGATATCAAATATCTTTTCACTTCCACGGGCTTGTTTAATAATCACCTATTTTTAAGTTTTGTTTTTTTCAACCTCTAGACCGCATCCCGGAATATGACCCAATTATTTAATTCATATGTTACACCATATTCTAACCGCTTCCCGGACTTTTTTTTAGGTTTTCAGTCACATTGTAACCTACACCGCATCACAGAATTGAACGCGTTCCGAACTTCTGCTGGAAAAATAATAAAGTTGCGCCCAGACTGTTGTCAGAATTTTTTGCTAGTGAGATAGTTGGCGACCAGTTTCATGATTTGTTTTGTAGGTAGATTAGTTTACTTGAAGGGAGCAAAGACATAGACTATCTATAACAAAACAGGACACTACACAGTATTTTTGTTATAAAAATTGGACCTTGGTTTCTTTATTAATTAGGGGAGGGAAGTAGATAGTTTGGACGAGATTCCAAGTACCTGCCAAGCCTCGTCTCTTGATTTCGTTTAAAAAAGCAATTCCTAGTCATTTAGTGTTAGGTGTTGAGTTATTTTATACGTGAGACTTTTTTTATGCGGTCCCTATTCACCGCATAAAAAATTTTTTTTTTTAATTTTGTTATGAAAACTATTTTTTATAGCTACTGGTGAAGTTTTGAGAGATTTTTTTTTATGCGTTTTTTTTAATGCGGTCCCTATCCACCGCACAAAAACAGGTTTGAGTGTATTTCAAACTTTTAAAATCATTTTTTTTTTATATTTGCGCTTAAAAATTTATAAAAAGTTGTCCAACCAAAACATTATAAGATCCTCTCGTCACCCCATAGAGAATATAGTTACCAAAATTAAAAAAAAATTAAAAATATTGAAAATTGACTGAGTTATCGTGCCGACACTGGCTGAAATCATAGTTTCGAGAAAACACGTTTAAGGTTTGTGGTAGGTAGAACGTGAACTTACGGCTAGTCTTCCATTCCCGCTTCGTACTGTACACTTTCTTCCTCTTTTATCTTGGTTTTTTTACATATGGTCCTATGAATAACCTTGTTTTCTATGACACTCAGCTTTTGCGAATAAATATATGGTAAACGCTGCTGTTGAGAGTGGCGCGGCAAATAGCCAGGAAACCGCTCCAAACCGATGTTTGGTCACATTTATTGCTATATCTTTGTAATGGAGTGGAATTTTATAAATTCTATTTTTTTTTTATAATTCTAAGGGCCGGTTTCACAGTACTAACTTAAGCCTTAGCTCAGTTGAACCTGAGCCAGTAACTTAAGCTTTAGCTCAAGACAATACTGTTTCACAGCTTAATGAATTGTGTAGGCCACTGTTTTGAAAAGTTATGTCAAAATGCTATTAAAATTTTTAAAAATTCCGTTAAAAACTAGAAAACGATTATAATTAAAAGGAGTCACAATTTTATCGCTTTTGAGGTGAACATTCTCGTCAGTCTTGTATTGAAATATAAATTTGAAATTGAATAAAAAATCCAACAGGAAAATTACACTTGCCATTTGACACTTCGCCTGCTTAAAATCCGAACTCAAACTTAAGCTCTCGTATCCACTGGCTTAAGTTGAGTTTCGAGTTGAACTCTACTCAAGCCTTAAAACATTACTGTGAAACAGTGATTCCATTTGAGTAAAGGCTTAAGTTGAAATTGAAACTTAAGCTCGTACTGTGAAACCAGCCCTTAAAGGTATCTATAAGAAACAAAAACTTGTAATGAAAAAAAAAACGATTTTCAGGGAGATATGAGCCCTTATAGAAACTTCAAAGTTTCTATGGGCCGGTTCCACAGTGCGAGCTTAAGTTTTAAATTCAACTTAAGCCATGCCAGTGTGTTTACCGTGCTCCCGCTCGTGATCCGTTCGTCGTACGAAAAACAGGTGTAGATATATAATAGATATGTTGGATATGTTGTTTACAAGCATGTCTACGATATACTCTTACAGGTAGTAAATCATAATTTAAGTTTTAGCTTTTTTTATCAGAAATAGTAAAAGAAAAGTAATAGGTACTCGGGTACTTCTTTGGCCCGTTAAGGGTTTACGATTTCAAGCAATTTTCTAATAACTGAAGAGTTGACAATAAGCAGGAAAACGAAAATTCGTCTTTCGCCTAATATGTGCACAAAGTTTGATTAAAAATAGTTGATCAGTTTCATTTTGTATGTATAAATCGGCAAGTCACTAACCTCCTTAAGGATATTTTTAATGGAAGCTACCAAAAGAAGTGAAAGGATTTAGTTGACTTGTAAACTCCATCTTCGTTTTCACTCAAAACTAGTCTATACAAAATTACAAATTTGTAGCTAAGTGATTACTTGAGCTTTAGTGAGTTCCGTAAATTAAATGAAGACATTTTGATACATATAATATTTGTATGGCAGCTACACGAAGGAATAATGGGATTTTTTTTAAAAAATTGTTCATTTAGATCCAACTATTGGATAAATAACATATACAAAATTTCAAAGTCGTACCTTAGACCCTTCCGAAGATATCGTGCAATATATTTGAACACGTCCTTTAAGGAAATTTTTTATGGCAGCTATCCAAAGTAGGACGATTTTGCCCATCAGCTTAGTCTTACACTTTTGACCAAACATACAGATTCCAAATTAAAGCCCCTAGGCGTAACCCCCGGAATACTATAAGCATTCCGGGGGTTACGCCCTAAGTTCTTGAGTTATCGTGCTAACGGACAGACAGACGGACTGACGTCAAGCGGATTTGAAATGTTTGGCACAGATAAGCAAAAAATAATAAATGTATGTATTACTTATTTTCAACCGAGGTCAGTATCGGGTTGCATTAAGCCTCCCATATACAGGCGAGCATGTTGGTGCAAACATAGGTTTGCGCCAACATTAGTCTTAGCGCATACACCGGCGAACATGTTGGCGAGCTTCACTTGCTTATTGGATTCCGCCATGGAAACAACTTGTGCATGTCTGGTTTTATTTCTACTTGCACACATCATATGCCTTGTTTTTAATTTTTTTTAATTGCACAATGCTTGTACATATATCTCTGATTTTATTCGCCATATTTCAGGCTTACTCTACCCAAAACTCTGATTCTATAAATCGTGACATTATTCCGATTTGACGTCTTCCAACGACTGCCGTTGAACAACTGAGCACTGAAGTTTGCACAAACATCACCATCACCATCACCATACACGTGAGACCATACGCCAACACCAACATGTTGGCGCTGAAAAATCAAAATATTTTGATTTTTGAGCGAGCATTTGTAGTGCACCCTACAATATCGAACATGCAATATAAATTGCATTTATAAAAATATATAAAAATGTATTAAAACAATTTTTGATACGACCTGCACAATATCACGCACACTAACAAAACAAATGAATTGTATACAGCACTGAATTATATCATATTGGCAGGTACATAACATTTCACTAGAAAGTGATCCCTACTCTTATTTTTCCTTGTATTAGCAGAATTGTGTATATATGAATTTATGTATTTATTATATTTAGAGTAAATGTAGTTTTAATAAAATTTATACTCGGTCACTTGGTCGAGAACTTCAGCAGAAACAACGTCGTTTAAATTATTTAACTTGATAACAATTAGAGTCCTGACATTCATATGGACCTACACATTTTTGTGCAAACGGCCAACAATGCCATACACGAGCGAATTGGCTTGCGCTAACCCATGTTTGCGCCAACATGCTCGCCTGTATATGGGGGGCTTTACAAACTTTTGAGCTGGAATAAACATGTACTACTCTCGGATTTCATCTAGAGTGCAAAAACATTAAAAATTTTATAAATTTGGCTTTTCTTAAACCTCATGGCCTTGCAATGCACCAAAGCAGTACATATAATGGAAAATGAAATGACAGAAATTGCAAAATCCATCGGCTTAACTTACCTTTCTACCAAAGATCATCTGGCCGACATTTATTACTGAGAAAGAAGCCAATTACTTAGCAATTTAATTTGCTTTAGTTAGTATGACGCTCATCTTTTGAAAACAAATAGTATTTGGACACAAAAATTAACATTGCTCTATAGAAATTCCAAGTTTCAGCTTCCTAACATTAGGGGTTACTGAGATCTGGAAACCAAAATTTTCGGTCTAAAACACTTCCCCCTCCTTCCCCCTCACACCCCCACCCTTAAAAATTTGGTCACTTCAAGGCGCCTACCCCGTCTATTCGTTAAAAAAATTTCAATTTAATATCTCAAAGAGTTTGGCAGCTACGAGCCTCCAAGCGATCTTGCGTACGGCGTACAGAGGGACTGAAAATTTTTATTGCTTTTTTCGCGTCTACTAGTTATGAAACGTGAAAATAAAAATTTTGAGGGTAGCAAATTTTTTTTTTTAAAAAATCAATCACAATACTTAATTATTAAAATAATAAAGTAAAACACTTAATACTAACATTGTTTTTTACGGGCATAAATAGACTACTGATGAAAACGATGGCGCCTCCTTGTCGGCATCATAACTTTACCAAAAATAATTAATTTTACAAAAATGAAAAAGAATCTTGTAAAACAATTTAGTAGTTATAGGGTTACGGAAGGATTTTTTCCTTTTTTCAAAAAAAAAAGAAATTGCAGTACACTCAAACCTGTTTTTGTGCGGTCTGTTTTTGTGCGATTTTTTTTTGTGCGATTTTTTTTTGTGCGATTTTTTTAATGCGATTTATTTCTATTTGTGCGATTTTTTTTATGCGATTTTTTTTTGTGCGGTATATGAAAATTTCAATCAAACATAACATACTTGAAGAAGAAGTCAATAATTATGAATACGTTATCAATAAAAAAAATTAGTAAGTTTAATGCATTTCATCACATTACATAAGTATTGCCTCAGTCAATTAAACATTTTTGGGGATGTGTGTGGAGAGGGTGAGGAAGGAGGAGGGTGGAAAGGAAAAATTCCCTATGCTCATATCTTAAGAACCTATGATGATATAAACCTTTAACTTGGTATTTAGATAGAGCTATAGTAGCGGCATTTTGGAAAAATATAATTTTTTTAGGGGTAGTATGGTACGGGGGTCGGGGGTGTTTTTCCTAACTAAATAATAGCTTATGCTAGAAAGTTGAAACTCGGTGTGTATATGTAAATCAACTAGAAATTAATTTTGATTAAAAAAAAATCGAATATCCATTGGCGTTCGGAGGAGGGGGCCGCAAAAAAAATTATCAGAAAAATGCATATATTTTCACGATTTTCGTAATATCTACTAGGTCTTCCAAATTATTGAATTCGTTTTTATTCTACGGATTCTTCATATGAATACCTAGAAACTGTTTTCAAGATTTTTTGAAATTCAACAGCTAAGGGGGTGTGAAGTGGTTGTATACTATTTCATTCATTCTTCCATATCTCTCAGGTTTGATTAGATATCAAATATCTTTTCACTTCCACGGGCTTGTTTAATAATCACCTATTTTTAAGTTTTGTTTTTTTCAACCTCTAGACCGCATCCCGGAATATGACCCAATTATTTAATTCATATGTTACACCATATTCTAACCGCTTCCCGGACTTTTTTTTAGGTTTTCAGTCACATTGTAACCTACACCGCATCACAGAATTGAACGCGTTCCGAACTTCTGCTGGAAAAATAATAAAGTTGCGCCCAGACTGTTGTCAGAATTTTTTGCTAGTGAGATAGTTGGCGACCAGTTTCATGATTTGTTTTGTAGGTAGATTAGTTTACTTGAAGGGAGCAAAGACATAGACTATCTATAACAAAACAGGACACTACACAGTATTTTTGTTATAAAAATTGGACCTTGGTTTCTTTATTAATTAGGGGAGGGAAGTAGATAGTTTGGACGAGATTCCAAGTACCTGCCAAGCCTCGTCTCTTGATTTCGTTTAAAAAAGCAATTCCTAGTCATTTAGTGTTAGGTGTTGAGTTATTTTATACGTGAGACTTTTTTTATGCAGTCCCTATTCACCGCATAAAAAATTTTTTTTTTTAATTTTGTTATGAAAACTATTTTTTATAGCTACTGGTGAAGTTTTGAGAGATTTTTTTTTATGCGTTTTTTTTAATGCGGTCCCTATCCACCGCACAAAAACAGGTTTGAGTGTATTTCAAACTTTTAAAATCATTTTTTTTTTATATTTGCGCTTAAAAATTTATAAAAAGTTGTCCAACCAAAACATTATAAGATCCTCTCGTCACCCCATAGAGAATATAGTTACCAAAATTAAAAAAAAATTAAAAATATTGAAAATTGACTGAGTTATCGTGCCGACACTGGCTGAAATCATAGTTTCGAGAAAACACGTTTAAGGTTTGTGGTAGGTAGAACGTGAACTTACGGCTAGTCTTCCATTCCCGCTTCGTACTGTACACTTTCTTCCTCTTTTATCTTGGTTTTTTTACATATGGTCCTATGAATAACCTTGTTTTCTATGACACTCAGCTTTTGCGAATAAATATATGGTAAACGCTGCTGTTGAGAGTGGCGCGGCAAATAGCCAGGAAACCGCTCCAAACCGATGTTTGGTCACATTTATTGCTATATCTTTGTAATGGAGTGGAATTTTATAAATTCTATTTTTTTTTTATAATTCTAAGGGCCGGTTTCACAGTACTAACTTAAGCCTTAGCTCAGTTGAACCTGAGCCAGTAACTTAAGCTTTAGCTCAAGACAATACTGTTTCACAGCTTAATGAATTGTGTAGGCCACTGTTTTGAAAAGTTATGTCAAAATGCTATTAAAATTTTTAAAAATTCCGTTAAAAACTAGAAAACGATTATAATTAAAAGGAGTCACAATTTTATCGCTTTTGAGGTGAACATTCTCGTCAGTCTTGTATTGAAATATAAATTTGAAATTGAATAAAAAATCCAACAGGAAAATTACACTTGCCATTTGACACTTCGCCTGCTTAAAATCCGAACTCAAACTTAAGCTCTCGTATCCACTGGCTTAAGTTGAGTTTCGAGTTGAACTCTACTCAAGCCTTAAAACATTACTGTGAAACAGTGATTCCATTTGAGTAAAGGCTTAAGTTGAAATTGAAACTTAAGCTCGTACTGTGAAACCAGCCCTTAAAGGTATCTATAAGAAACAAAAACTTGTAATGAAAAAAAAAACGATTTTCAGGGAGATATGAGCCCTTATAGAAACTTCAAAGTTTCTATGGGCCGGTTCCACAGTGCGAGCTTAAGTTTTAAATTCAACGTAAGCCATGCCAGTGTGTTTACCGTGCTCCCGCTCGTGATCCGTTCGTCGTACGAAAAACAGGTGTAGATATATAATAGATATGTTGGATATGTTGTTTACAAGCATGTCTACGATATACTCTTACAGGTAGTAAATCATAATTTAAGTTTTAGCTTTTTTTATCAGAAATAGTAAAAGAAAAGTAATAGGTACTCGGGTACTTCTTTGGCCCGTTAAGGGTTTACGATTTCAAGCAATTTTCTAATAACTGAAGAGTTGACAATAAGCAGGAAAACGAAAATTCGTCTTTCGCCTAATATGTGCACAAAGTTTGATTAAAAATAGTTGATCAGTTTCATTTTGTATGTATAAATCGGCAAGTCACTAACCTCCTTAAGGATATTTTTAATGGAAGCTACCAAAAGAAGTGAAAGGATTTAGTTGACTTGTAAACTCCATCTTCGTTTTCACTCAAAACTAGTCTATACAAAATTACAAATTTGTAGCTAAGTGATTACTTGAGCTTTAGTGAGTTCCGTAAATTAAATGAAGACATTTTGATACATATAATATTTGTATGGCAGCTACACGAAGGAATAATGGGATTTTTTTTAAAAAATTGTTCATTTAGATCCAACTATTGGATAAATAACATATACAAAATTTCAAAGTCGTACCTTAGACCCTTCCGAAGATATCGTGCAATATATTTGAACACGTCCTTTAAGGAAATTTTTTATGGCAGCTATCCAAAGTAGGACGATTTTGCCCATCAGCTTAGTCTTACACTTTTGACCAAACATACAGATTCCAAATTAAAGCCCCTAGGCGTAACCCCCGGAATACTATAAGCATTCCGGGGGTTACGCCCTAAGTTCTTGAGTTATCGTGCTAACGGACAGACAGACGGACTGACGTCAAGCGGATTTGAAATGTTTGGCACAGATAAGCAAAAAATAATAAATGTATGTATTACTTATTTTCAACCGAGGTCAGTATCGGGTTGCATTAAGCCTCCCATATACAGGCGAGCATGTTGGTGCAAACATAGGTTTGCGCCAACATTAGTCTTAGCGCATACACCGGCGAACATGTTGGCGAGCTTCACTTGCTTATTGGATTCCGCCATGGAAACAACTTGTGCATGTCTGGTTTTATTTCTACTTGCACACATCATATGCCTTGTTTTTAATTTTTTTTAATTGCACAATGCTTGTACATATATCTCTGATTTTATTCGCCATATTTCAGGCTTACTCTACCCAAAACTCTGATTCTATAAATCGTGACATTATTCCGATTTGACGTCTTCCAACGACTGCCGTTGAACAACTGAGCACTGAAGTTTGCACAAACATCACCATCACCATACACGTGAGACCATACGCCAACACCAACATGTTGGCGCTGAAAAATCAAAATATTTTGATTTTTGAGCGAGCATTTGTAGTGCACCCTACAATATCGAACATGCAATATAAATTGCATTTATAAAAATATATAAAAATGTATTAAAACAATTTTTGATACGACCTGCACAATATCACGCACACTAACAAAACAAATGAATTGTATACAGCACTGAATTATATCATATTGGCAGGTACATAACATTTCACTAGAAAGTGATCCCTACTCTTATTTTTCCTTGTATTAGCAGAATTGTGTATATATGAATTTATGTATTTATTATATTTAGAGTAAATGTAGTTTTAATAAAATTTATACTCGGTCACTTGGTCGAGAACTTCAGCAGAAACAACGTCGTTTAAATTATTTAACTTGATAACAATTAGAGTCCTGACATTCATATGGACCTACACATTTTTGTGCAAACGGCCAACAATGCCATACACGAGCGAATTGGCTTGCGCTAACCCATGTTTGCGCCAACATGCTCGCCTGTATATGGGGGGCTTTACAAACTTTTGAGCTGGAATAAACATGTACTACTCTCGGATTTCATCTAGAGTGCAAAAACATTAAAAATTTTATAAATTTGGCTTTTCTTAAACCTCATGGCCTTGCAATGCACCAAAGCAGTACATATAATGGAAAATGAAATGACAGAAATTGCAAAATCCATCGGCTTAACTTACCTTTCTACCAAAGATCATCTGGCCGACATTTATTACTGAGAAAGAAGCCAATTACTTAGCAATTTAATTTGCTTTAGTTAGTATGACGCTCATCTTTTGAAAACAAATAGTATTTGGACACAAAAATTAACATTGCTCTATAGAAATTCCAAGTTTCAGCTTCCTAACATTAGGGGTTACTGAGATCTGGAAACCAAAATTTTCGGTCTAAAACACTTCCCCCTCCTTCCCCCTCACACCCCCACCCTTAAAAATTTGGTCACTTCAAGGCGCCTACCCCGTCTATTCGTTAAAAAAATTTCAATTTAATATCTCAAAGAGTTTGGCAGCTACGAGCCTCCAAGCGATCTTGCGTACGGCGTACAGAGGGACTGAAAATTTTTATTGCTTTTTTCGCGTCTACTAGTTATGAAACGTGAAAATAAAAATTTTGAGGGTAGCAAATTTTTTTTTTTAAAAAATCAATCACAATACTTAATTATTAAAATAATAAAGTAAAACACTTAATACTAACATTGTTTTTTACGGGCATAAATAGACTACTGATGAAAACGATGGCGCCTCCTTGTCGGCATCATAACTTTACCAAAAATAATTAATTTTACAAAAATGAAAAAGAATCTTGTAAAACAATTTAGTAGTTATAGGGTTACGGAAGGATTTTTTCCTTTTTTCAAAAAAAAAAGAAATTGCAGTACACTCAAACCTGTTTTTGTGCGGTCTGTTTTTGTGCGATTTTTTTTTGTGCGATTTTTTTTTTTGCGATTTTTTTAATGCGATTTATTTCTATTTGTGCGATTTTTTTTATGCGATTTTTTTTTGTGCGGTATATGAAAATTTCAATCAAACATAACATACTTGAAGAAGAAGTCAATAATTATGAATACGTTATCAATAAAAAAAATTAGTAAGTTTAATGCATTTCATCACATTACATAAGTATTGCCTCAGTCAATTAAACATTTTTGGGGATGTGTGTGGAGAGGGTGAGGAAGGAGGAGGGTGGAAAGGAAAAATTTCCTATGCTCATATCTTAAGAACCTATGATGATATAAACCTTTAACTTGGTATTTAGATAGAGCTATAGTAGCGGCATTTTGGAAAAATATAATTTTTTTAGGGGTAGTATGGTACGGGGGTCGGGGGTGTTTTTCCTAACTAAATAATAGCTTATGCTAGAAAGTTGAAACTCGGTGTGTATATGTAAATCAACTAGAAATTAATTTTGATTAAAAAAAAATCGAATATCCATTGGCGTTCGGAGGAGGGGGCCGCAAAAAAAATTATCAGAAAAATGCATATATTTTCACGATTTTCGTAATATCTACTAGGTCTTCCAAATTATTGAATTCGTTTTTATTCTACGGATTCTTCATATGAATACCTAGAAACTGTTTTCAAGATTTTTTGAAATTCAACAGCTAAGGGGGTGTGAAGTGGTTGTATACTATTTCATTCATTCTTCCATATCTCTCAGGTTTGATTAGATATCAAATATCTTTTCACTTCCACGGGCTTGTTTAATAATCACCTATTTTTAAGTTTTGTTTTTTTCAACCTCTAGACCGCATCCCGGAATATGACCCAATTATTTAATTCATATGTTACACCATATTCTAACCGCTTCCCGGACTTTTTTTTAGGTTTTCAGTCACATTGTAACCTACACCGCATCACAGAATTGAACGCGTTCCGAACTTCTGCTGGAAAAATAATAAAGTTGCGCCCAGACTGTTGTCAGAATTTTTTGCTAGTGAGATAGTTGGCGACCAGTTTCATGATTTGTTTTGTAGGTAGATTAGTTTACTTGAAGGGAGCAAAGACATAGACTATCTATAACAAAACAGGACACTACACAGTATTTTTGTTATAAAAATTGGACCTTGGTTTCTTTATTAATTAGGGGAGGGAAGTAGATAGTTTGGACGAGATTCCAAGTACCTGCCAAGCCTCGTCTCTTGATTTCGTTTAAAAAAGCAATTCCTAGTCATTTAGTGTTAGGTGTTGAGTTATTTTATACGTGAGACTTTTTTTATGCAGTCCCTATTCACCGCATAAAAAATTTTTTTTTTTAATTTTGTTATGAAAACTATTTTTTATAGCTACTGGTGAAGTTTTGAGAGATTTTTTTTTATGCGTTTTTTTTAATGCGGTCCCTATCCACCGCACAAAAACAGGTTTGAGTGTATTTCAAACTTTTAAAATCATTTTTTTTTTATATTTGCGCTTAAAAATTTATAAAAAGTTGTCCAACCAAAACATTATAAGATCCTCTCGTCACCCCATAGAGAATATAGTTACCAAAATTAAAAAAAAATTAAAAATATTGAAAATTGACTGAGTTATCGTGCCGACACTGGCTGAAATCATAGTTTCGAGAAAACACGTTTAAGGTTTGTGGTAGGTAGAACGTGAACTTACGGCTAGTCTTCCATTCCCGCTTCGTACTGTACACTTTCTTCCTCTTTTATCTTGGTTTTTTTACATATGGTCCTATGAATAACCTTGTTTTCTATGACACTCAGCTTTTGCGAATAAATATATGGTAAACGCTGCTGTTGAGAGTGGCGCGGCAAATAGCCAGGAAACCGCTCCAAACCGATGTTTGGTCACATTTATTGCTATATCTTTGTAATGGAGTGGAATTTTATAAATTCTATTTTTTTTTTATAATTCTAAGGGCCGGTTTCACAGTACTAACTTAAGCCTTAGCTCAGTTGAACCTGAGCCAGTAACTTAAGCTTTAGCTCAAGACAATACTGTTTCACAGCTTAATGAATTGTGTAGGCCACTGTTTTGAAAAGTTATGTCAAAATGCTATTAAAATTTTTAAAAATTCCGTTAAAAACTAGAAAACGATTATAATTAAAAGGAGTCACAATTTTATCGCTTTTGAGGTGAACATTCTCGTCAGTCTTGTATTGAAATATAAATTTGAAATTGAATAAAAAATCCAACAGGAAAATTACACTTGCCATTTGACACTTCGCCTGCTTAAAATCCGAACTCAAACTTAAGCTCTCGTATCCACTGGCTTAAGTTGAGTTTCGAGTTGAACTCTACTCAAGCCTTAAAACATTACTGTGAAACAGTGATTCCATTTGAGTAAAGGCTTAAGTTGAAATTGAAACTTAAGCTCGTACTGTGAAACCAGCCCTTAAAGGTATCTATAAGAAACAAAAACTTGTAATGAAAAAAAAAAACGATTTTCAGGGAGATATGAGCCCTTATAGAAACTTCAAAGTTTCTATGGGCCGGTTCCACAGTGCGAGCTTAAGTTTTAAATTCAACTTAAGCCATGCCAGTGTGTTTACCGTGCTCCCGCTCGTGATCCGTTCGTCGTACGAAAAACAGGTGTAGATATATAATAGATATGTTGGATATGTTGTTTACAAGCATGTCTACGATATACTCTTACAGGTAGTAAATCATAATTTAAGTTTTAGCTTTTTTTATCAGAAATAGTAAAAGAAAAGTAATAGGTACTCGGGTACTTCTTTGGCCCGTTAAGGGTTTACGATTTCAAGCAATTTTCTAATAACTGAAGAGTTGACAATAAGCAGGAAAACGAAAATTCGTCTTTCGCCTAATATGTGCACAAAGTTTGATTAAAAATAGTTGATCAGTTTCATTTTGTATGTATAAATCGGCAAGTCACTAACCTCCTTAAGGATATTTTTAATGGAAGCTACCAAAAGAAGTGAAAGGATTTAGTTGACTTGTAAACTCCATCTTCGTTTTCACTCAAAACTAGTCTATACAAAATTACAAATTTGTAGCTAAGTGATTACTTGAGCTTTAGTGAGTTCCGTAAATTAAATGAAGACATTTTGATACATATAATATTTGTATGGCAGCTACACGAAGGAATAATGGGATTTTTTTTAAAAAATTGTTCATTTAGATCCAACTATTGGATAAATAACATATACAAAATTTCAAAGTCGTACCTTAGACCCTTCCGAAGATATCGTGCAATATATTTGAACACGTCCTTTAAGGAAATTTTTTATGGCAGCTATCCAAAGTAGGACGATTTTGCCCATCAGCTTAGTCTTACACTTTTGACCAAACATACAGATTCCAAATTAAAGCCCCTAGGCGTAACCCCCGGAATACTATAAGCATTCCGGGGGTTACGCCCTAAGTTCTTGAGTTATCGTGCTAACGGACAGACAGACGGACTGACGTCAAGCGGATTTGAAATGTTTGGCACAGATAAGCAAAAAATAATAAATGTATGTATTACTTATTTTCAACCGAGGTCAGTATCGGGTTGCATTAAGCCTCCCATATACAGGCGAGCATGTTGGTGCAAACATAGGTTTGCGCCAACATTAGTCTTAGCGCATACACCGGCGAACATGTTGGCGAGCTTCACTTGCTTATTGGATTCCGCCATGGAAACAACTTGTGCATGTCTGGTTTTATTTCTACTTGCACACATCATATGCCTTGTTTTTAATTTTTTTTAATTGCACAATGCTTGTACATATATCTCTGATTTTATTCGCCATATTTCAGGCTTACTCTACCCAAAACTCTGATTCTATAAATCGTGACATTATTCCGATTTGACGTCTTCCAACGACTGCCGTTGAACAACTGAGCACTGAAGTTTGCACAAACATCACCATCACCATACACGTGAGACCATACGCCAACACCAACATGTTAGCGCTGAAAAATCAAAATATTTTGATTTTTGAGCGAGCATTTGTAGTGCACCCTACAATATCGAACATGCAATATAAATTGCATTTATAAAAATATATAAAAATGTATTAAAACAATTTTTGATACGACCTGCACAATATCACGCACACTAACAAAACAAATGAATTGTATACAGCACTGAATTATATCATATTGGCAGGTACATAACATTTCACTAGAAAGTGATCCCTACTCTTATTTTTCCTTGTATTAGCAGAATTGTGTATATATGAATTTATGTATTTATTATATTTAGAGTAAATGTAGTTTTAATAAAATTTATACTCGGTCACTTGGTCGAGAACTTCAGCAGAAACAACGTCGTTTAAATTATTTAACTTGATAACAATTAGAGTCCTGACATTCATATGGACCTACACATTTTTGTGCAAACGGCCAACAATGCCATACACGAGCGAATTGGCTTGCGCTAACCCATGTTTGCGCCAACATGCTCGCCTGTATATGGGGGGCTTTACAAACTTTTGAGCTGGAATAAACATGTACTACTCTCGGATTTCATCTAGAGTGCAAAAACATTAAAAATTTTATAAATTTGGCTTTTCTTAAACCTCATGGCCTTGCAATGCACCAAAGCAGTACATATAATGGAAAATGAAATGACAGAAATTGCAAAATCCATCGGCTTAACTTACCTTTCTACCAAAGATCATCTGGCCGACATTTATTACTGAGAAAGAAGCCAATTACTTAGCAATTTAATTTGCTTTAGTTAGTATGACGCTCATCTTTTGAAAACAAATAGTATTTGGACACAAAAATTAACAAAATAATAAACAAGCCAAGCGAGGAAACGTCAAATCTAATATTCAGATATATTAGGTTTGTTCTGCTTGCCTGCACTATCTACACCTTTCACACCTTTCCGTTCTTTTTGCCGATGTAACGTCACCCGTGGCTGTTCTTTTTGCCGAGTGTAGTGTAAAAAGGTTTGTTCTATTTGCCTGCACTATCTAAACCTTTTACACCTTTTGCACTTTTTCCGTTCTTTTTGCCGGTGTAGCGTCACCGGTGGCTGTTCTTTTTTCCGAGTGTAGTGCAAAAGTGTACACTTTGCTGCACTCGGTCGGGAGCTGGTGCAAGTTCCTCTTCTTTACAATCTGTCAAATTTGATAACTGTATGCAGATAACATTGACTTTTTGAATTTAAGAAATCACTGTTTTGACTGAAAACATGCAAGAAAATTGAATGGCAATAAAGTTTCTTTGATAGAAGTGAAAAAATTAAGCAAATAAAAAAGTTCTGAATTTTATCTGTCACTTTCATACACTAAGCCGTTCTATTTGCGCGACCTGCACTCTACACTTTGAGTGTATTTTGACGTGCAATTAGGGTGCAAGGTGCACTAAAGTGTAACTTAAACCGAGCAAAAGGAACAAGCCTCATGTTTTGACTGAAAACATGCAAGAATATTGAATGGAAATAAATTTTCATTGATAGAAGTGAAAAAAAAAAAACAAATAAAAAGTTCTGAATTTTAGCTGTCACTTTCATACACTAACCCGTTCTTTTTGCGCGATCTACACTCTACTTTTTGAGTGTATTTTGACGTGCAATTAAGGTGCATGGTACACTAAAGTGTAACTTACACCGGGCAAAAAGAACAAGCCTATTCTTATACCTCGTTCACCTGGTCAACGACGTATCGCTACGGAGCACTTCGTTGTACCAGGTGAACACACGATATTTTGCTATGGAGTAGTTTTTCTACAACGTTGCAAAACCGCGTAGTGTAGTGGATTAGCTAATCCTTCCGCGAAAACACTTGTCGTTGCGTTGCGTAGCAGTTTTCTTGGCAAATGTCAAAAAACTAGATTGGATTTTCTATACGATTTTAGTTGTAGCCCCTTTAATGATTCCATTTCGCTGAATAATAAACGGAAAAATTATATTTAAGACATAAAACGGCGAATGTAACAGTTTTTTATAATAAAATAAATATCTCTTGTGACAGTTGTCAACAAAAAATAAGAGTGCGAAACGTCAATTCACTTCACGTGAACACTCATATATCAACCGGATTTCATAATACGCTACACAACACTACGCTACCACGTGAACAAGGTATTAGATTATATGTATGTAACATGGGGTGTGTTCAAGATTTCTGCTATAGCTGCTTTTAGCTGCTATTAGCTGCTTTTTTGTGTTCAATGCAACCAAAAAGCTGCTTTCTCGTGCTTGCTATTTGACACTAGATCTGTTCAAGATTTTTAAAAAGCTGCTTCCATAGCTGCTTTTTCTTGCTCGCACTCCCGAGTGTAGCTAGAAAGCGGCTATTGCAATATTTATATGTGTGTGTAGCTGTCACTTTCGTCGAAACGTTATTTTCAGTCTTTAAAAATGGAAGAAACTCTATCATTAGCATTAGAAATTAACGAAAAATTTAAGGAAACATTAGAAGCAGTTAATGCGGTAAGTATTCAAAGTCATTCAAACAAATGTCTTATATGCCACGCCAAGTTGCGTATGTGCTTGTCGAACAGCTGTTATTAGTTATACAAGCTGCTTTTGGCTGTTCAAGACCCGAAGAAGCTATTTCATGCTATGGCTGAAATTGACAGCTGCTACAGTCTTGCTATGCTATGCTCTCGAAGCAGCTATAGCAGAAATCTTGAACAGAGCCATGGATGTAGTAGTATAACTGGATCGGCAATAAGCGAAATTTTGCCTAATCGGTTCTGGTTGTGTGAGTTGTCTATTTGCGTTAGTGTAAGTGTATTGGGGGGGGGGGGGGCTACAAAATAGAAAACACGTACTGTACCCAGGAAATTTTTTTGGTCCGACGCTGTGGTGAAAACAATTGTCAGAAATGATTGTCATAATCCGTACAAATTTTTTTTGAAAGATGGGAACAACTGTCACAAAATGAATTAGTCTCACATATAGGAATTTTATGCAATACAGCCGATCCAGTTATACTAATACATCCATGATATGTACTTAAGCGGATAAGCCTGTCACAACAAAAAAGAGCATAGCCCTCTAAACTATAGCCGCGCAGCTGAACTCAACACAAGACTTACTGGGATGCGTTCGGAAATTAACTCGACTTGCATTGGTCGCGTTTACGTGCAGACCGGACCAGTCTAAAAAGACCGGTTTGGTCCTTTTCGGTCTTGCATTTATGTGTGCATTGTAACAAAATTAAAACGTCAAAGCATACATCTGTGAAAATAAAAATGACTGAACGGTGGACATTTGACGATGTGTCCACTTTGCGCAAACTTAGCGATGTGCAGTTACAAATTTGCATCCATGATTGAAAATGATATTTAATATGACAGCTTCAAATTGGTTATGTTGAAAAGCACACATAAATGCAAGACCGAAAAGACCGGACCGGTCTTTTTAGACTGGTCCGGTCTGCACGTAAACGCGACCAGTCATATATGTTTAGTATCTATATTGCCAGCGGTACTTGTCAGAGATTGAGTCACTGTATACTCACACACCCTTCTACTAGGAGTTCGGTCGATAGTCCAAAATTGGACTAGAAGACCACTACATAACCTGAAAAAAGGTCGTTTTAGCTCAGCCAAACTTTTCAAGTTTGGCTGTACTAAATTTCGGTGTTAAGTGCAAACTTGAGTAGCCGCCAGCCGTATGGCATATGGATGACATTTCGATTGTTAAATGTCAAATGACTTAAATGGGGAAATAAACTGAGGCAGTTGCAACAAATTCGAGGTATTAATACAAGATCAAGTGATAATTGTTAAATTAATTATGTTTTTACATTACAGATCTCAGTCAACGGCAGTAGGGGAATTTGGGAGCACTATTAAGGCCGCGGTCCGAATTACGCTTACGGTGCTTACATTACCAACAGTGCTTACAGTCGGTCCGAATTGTATGCGCGCTTACAACGCATATAATTCGGACCGATCGTATGCACACAAATGTCAGTTGATTATTTGAAATGTCAGTTGTGTCAGTTATTTGAAAATGACACTTGACTACCTACGTGAACAGTTTCGGTTGGAAAAGTCTCAAGTTTTGCAGCTTTTCGGGATCTTGTGATAGCGTGGCCGAAAAAAGCATTTTATGCGGCTGGAGTAGCGATTCGTTTTCAAAGTCGTTTAGACAAAGCGGTGCCGATCGGCCCGACATGAACATGTCCGACGTTGCTTCAACGTGTGCGTCCAAATGATACAACCAGTTGTGGTGGAGTTGTTCCATGATTCGATCGGCCTCATCGATACCGAGGAATCGCAAAGATTTCAAACAGAAACCCTTGGTCGCGTACAAATGTTCAACGAGTCGGCCGGGTGTCGTGATAACGATATTGAGAACAGACAAACTGTTAGGCACGAATTTTTCACAACTGCTTAAAAACCTTGTAGACTTGCAGAGCTAATTCCGTCACGGGTAAAACTACCAGTGCTCGGATTTTCCTCTCACCTCGTTTCGAGAGGAGCTGAACAATTGGGACAGCGAAAGCCAAAGTCTTGCCGCTTCCAGTCGGTGCCGAAACGCGTCGACAAATTTTTTAACCGTCAATGTAAATTTGATAATTTTCAAATTTTTAACCGTCAATGTGACAGATTGCAAGGACGTACACACAGTGCATATGCTCGAAACCGTGAGTAGTGTAAGCGCCAGAAAATTTCCCCTCCATGCAAATTGCATACGTTGTGAGCGTAATTCGGACCGAGTGTAAGCGCGCTAAAAGCGCAGAAAGCGTAATTCGGACCGCGGCCTAAGCCTCAGTTACAATGGTTCCGATCCGATCCGGCAACGTCGGAAGGGAAAAATTTCTAGTCACAATGATTCCGTTCCGACTTGCATCAGAATGACACTATCGAGGTGTACCCAGTTGGTCGCTTGTCTCTTTAAGCCTCAGTTACAATGGTTCCGATCCGATCCGATCCGGAAAACGGAGAGTGTTGAGTTTCTCCATCCGACACACATTTAAAGGGAAATTCGGAAAGCCTAGTCAGAATCATTCCGGTAATTAGCCGAGACACAAAACGGATAGGTAAAGTTGACCAACTTTCAACTTTTATCCGTTCCGACGGCAAGAGGTGAATTATTCAATTTCACCACCTCCTTCGCCATACTCCACATCCGATCCGATCCGGAAAACAGAGAGTGTTGAGTTTCTCCATCCGATACACATTTAAAGGGAAATTCGGAATGCCTAGTTACAATCATTCCGGTAATTAGCCGAGACACAAAACGGAGGTGTAAAGTTGACCAACTATCAACTTCTATCCGTTCCGACGGTAAGAGGTGAATTAATTAATTTCACCACCTCCTTCGCCACACTAAAAATCAAAATTAGATCTCGATAATTCAATTCAATTCAAATTTATTGCCAATATAAAAATACATTAATTATTACATTTAGATTGTTGATGATAAATTTAATGGTAATTCTGTACTAAAGAGTAACTTGATTAGGACTGTAACATAGAATTTCAATTGGTTTCAGTTGAAAATTTTTTAAAAGATTTATACATAAGATTGGAATTCAATATTAAATTAGAACACATTGGCAATGTATGTGTTTACACAGTAGTTTTGTTAGGTTCTATTGCACAATACCCGAAACAAGAAATAATAAAAAGAGAAAAAAAAAAAAAAAAAAAAAAAAAAATTTAAATTGTAAAGTTTTTTTTTTTTTTTTTTTTTTTTTTCTTTTAAGTGTAAAGTTGATGTTGAAAAGTGTAAGGTGACACTGTATGAATTTTGTATACATATTTGTTGAAAAGGCAGAAAATGAACCTTTAGCTGCTTTCCCGTTTGTTTAGTAGTGCAGTATGTATGCGCGTACCGGGTATCCTTTATATGTCGTTTAGCCGTATAGTACGTGTGTACCTGACACCTGATTTCCACCGGACGATTCATCCATACTACACTAGTGCTATTACATCTATAGTACGGTGTGTGCGTTATTATCCTCTATGATGATTGGTGTCGCGATTTTGATAAAATTTAATGATATTCCTTTGGTTAGAGACAGGTGTTATTTGATCGTCCCTTAGTGAGCTTAGTGGTGATAAGTAATGCTCGTTCCGATTTGAAGCAAGAGTGGTATCTTCGTATATCTCACGGACGATGTAGTTTGGATGGTTGGCTAATTTTTCTTTTCTTTTAGACCAAAGATTAGTTATATAAGTCATTAGGGGGATTATGCCGGACTCTGAGTATATTTCCGAATTTGAGTAGTATTTCCTAAATGATTTATATCTCATCGAGGTACAATGACGAATAATTTTCCGTTCAAACATTTCAAACTTCTTGGCCGTAGTGGATGAAATTGTGAACCAAATCGGGAAGCCGTAGGTTAAGATAGGTCTTATTAGTTGTTTGCATAAGAGTAATTTTGATTTGCGGTTTAATTTTCTCTTGCTGTGTATGATAGGAGCCAGCATATTAAAAACCTTGTTTGCTTTTTGGAGCATAATATTGGCATGTTCATTAAACTTGAACAGATTTATACGAAATTTTGTTCGATGCAAAAATAATTTTCACGTTGTCCAATCTTGCAAAGCAATGCACTGCACGTGTTCATGTTCCGACAATAATAACCAAAAAAAAAAAAAAAATACTGTAATTTTCTTACACGATGATATTTCACTCAATTCGATTTATTGTCGTTTGCTGTAATATGTAGTTTAATTTCACAACTGTAAATCTGACACCATGTAACAAGATGAGTGATTATTAAAACATAAGATGAAAAAATGATGTGAATTTTGTTTGATGCGTACCTTGTGCGCGATGAATGCTGTGCCTTATGCACAGAAGTCAAAAATCGTATATTGAGTGCCACGCTCGACGGACCAAAATGTTTGCGAGCGCCTTATGCACTCGACGGAGCAAATGTTTGCGAGCGCCTTATGCACTCGATGGACCAAAATGTTGCGAGCGCCTTATGCACTCGACGCGGACCAAAATGTTTGCGAGCGCCTTATGCACTCGACATGGACCAAAATGTTTTGTGGCTGATGCAGAACGTTCTGCTGTGATTAATCGAACTAAATCACCGGCTTCTAAATCGACGGCGGTGTTGTGATTGAGGCCTTGGAAGGAGAAGGAAGGTTCGGGACAGAAGGGCCAATTCCACCTAAGTCCGAATTGGTGGCTGAGTTTTCGCTGGAGCGACGCTCTTGCTGGCGGCCGGGACTAGCTACGGCAGTGTGGGGGGGTACTTGCTCCAACTCAGACCATTAAACCCTTGGCCTCTACAACAAAAATTATTAGCGCCGACTTATCCAAGGGAATACAAGAAAATTGGGATTATCTTCCCAAGAGGTCGTGAAAGACCAAGAAGTGGTTGGATTGCGCGGCTTCGCGATTTGTCAGGGCGCTCTGGTGTTATTAGCGCTCTGTTCTGCCCACCCTACCTCAGCCACGACTGTTCTGTAAACATTTTGTGTCGTGGCCCCTTTTTGAGGTTCGGGGCGAAGGAGCTAAACGCTCGGGTTCACTTTAAATATGGCCTTTAGCCGTTCATTATTTCTAAAGAACTCAAAAGAATAAAAAAACTGAAAAAAAACATATGCCAAAACAACAAAAAAAATCGAAATACATAAAAAACATAGGAAAATCACTCACCCCATTTTGTTGTTAATTCCTTTTTTGTTTTTAATTTTATTATTCAAAATTTTTGTTATTTTAAATTTTTATTACTTTTGTTAAATTCGGTCCTCGTCCTTGTCAGTCAGTCATATTTCAGTATTTTTTTTTTTTTTTTTTTTTTTTTTTTTTTTTTTTTTTTTTTTTTTTTTAAATTTCAAATTTTTGTCATTCGATTTTTATTTCAAATTTTATTCATTCGATCCCTACTTAAAATTTTTTCTATTCGATTTTTCTTAAAAAAATTTTTCACCCTATTGCACATTTAAATTTTCTTATTTCCAATTTTTCTATTCGATTTTTCTTAAAAAATTTTCACCATATCGCACATTTCAAAATTTTTTTCTATTCGATTTTCTATTTCAAATTTCATTCATTCGATATTTCTTAAAAAATTTTCACCATATCGCACATTTCAAATTTTTTCTATCTGATTCTTATTTCAACTTTTTTCTATTCGATTTTTCTTAAAAAAATTTCACTATATCGCACATTTCAAACTTTTTTCCTATCTGATTTTTCTTAAAAAATTTTCACCATATCGCACATTTCAAATTTTTTATTCGATTTTTCTTAAAAAATTTTCACTATATCGCACATTTCAAAATTTTTTCTATCTGATTTTTCTTAAAAAATTTTCACCATATCGCACATTTCAAATTTTTATTTCAAATTTTTTCTATCTGATTTTTCTTAAAAAATTTTCACCATATCGCACATTTCAAATTTTTTCTATTCGATGTTTTCTATTTCAAATTTTATTCATTCGATATTTCTAAAAAAAATTCCACTATATCGCACATTTCAATTTTTTTCTATTCGATTTTTATTTCAACTTTTTCTATTCGATTTTTCTTAAAAAATTTTCACTATATCGCACATTTTAAATTTTTTCTATTCGATTTTCTATTTCAAATTTCATTCATTCGATATTTCTTAAAAAATTTTCACTATATCGCACATTTCAAATTTTTTCTATCTGATTTTTATTTCAACTTTTTTCTATTCGATTTTTCTTAAAAAATTTTCACTATATCGCACGTTTCAAATTTTTCTATTCGATTTTTCTTAAAAAATTTTCACTATATTGCACATACCAAATTTTTTATTTCAAATTTTTTCTATTCGATTTTCTATTTCAGATTTCATTCATTCGATATTTCTTAAAAAATTTTCACTATATCGCACATTTCAAATTTTTCTATTCGATTTTTCTTAAAAATTTTTAACCATATCGCACATTTCAAATTTTTCTATTCGATCTTTCTTAAAAAATTTTCACCATCTCGCACATATCAAATTTTTTCTATTCCATTTTTATTTCAATTTCTATTCACTCGATTTTTACTATAAATTTTTTTTTATTCCATTTTTATTTCAATCTCTATTCACTCGATTTTTCTTAAAAAAATTTTTCACTCTATCGGCGAAACGCCATTCTCGACCCCCAAAAAGAAAACTTCACACCTCCGCGTTGTAAAGCAAAATCCCCTCTCTCCTCTCCTGCGATCCACCACCAAAAAAATCCCAGCACTCGCCCGGAATCTCGAATCACACCAAAACACTCTCGAAAACTCCGCTCAGGTCCGTTGTCGTCGGTTCGATCTCCCCCTGCTACCCTTTTTTGTCGACAAAAAAACTCTTGTCGCCAAGCCGAAAGCCACCCAAAAAAAACAATCCGATGATCATGCAAGTCGTTGATGCAAGATGGTGATCCACTCGCACCCATACAACCACCCCGACACGATCCGCGTCGATTACCAAAAATGGTAATCAATCTCTTCCCAAAATTGCAAGGTCGTGCCTGCAGCTGATTGGTGCCGTCGCATTCTTTCGCTGCAATCACCGCCGCTCTCTAGGTATACAATAGTGTACCCAGTGGGAAAACAATGGATTGTTTTTTTGCAACTGCCGTCCTCCAGCCGGGATTATGCGGTGCGCTCGACGACACAACAACATAGGCGGTTCGCCGTTGATTTTCAGCGCCGAAACGACTACAAAGGTCGTCGCGCTCATGAGTCTCGTGCGCACGACTGAGTGCCGGGCAATAGGTAACATACCCCTCGTATCACTGCCTAAGATCCTTGGAGTGGTAAATCCCCAGACGTTTGCCGCCTAGATCCTCCAATTCGTATCGTGAGTTGCCTAGCACCCGACGAATCCTGCACTTGAGGAACTTCTTCGCCAGCTTGGCGTTATAGTTCTGCGCGGCTGTGGACAAGGAAAAATTTCTTCGGAATACCTATTGACCTACACAAAATTGTGTTTTAGCAGCACGCAGATTATAACGCCTGCTGCTGTCCTCATGTGCGACCCTTATTCTCGTCTGCGCTAGTTGTCTCACGATAGGAATTCCCTCGCGAGGTCGAAGCTGTACATTTGACTCTCCCACCGCTCGCAAATGCTTCAGCAGTTCGTAGTCCTTCCCGTGCAACATCATATGATTTCCAAACAAAACCTGATAAGGAGAAAATCCAGTGGCTTGGTGTAGTGAGCTACGAAGAGCACATCCAATTTTGCTTAGACTCTCATCCCATCGTGTTTGGTCATTAGTGATGAATGCTCGAATTCCGGCCAGGATGGACTGATTGACACGCTCCGAAGCATTCGCTTGCGGTGAGTAGCTCGGGGTGTACAGGTGTTTAACTCCGTATTTGTTCAGCATGGTGTTAAACACATTCGACCTAAATTGAGAGCCGTTATCGGAGAGGATCGTCTCAGGTGTTCCAAACGTATGGAAGACCTGCCCCTCCAAAAAGTTGGTGATCTCTTCAGCAGTGATCCGCCCCAAAGGATGTAAAAGTGGGAACTTGGTGAAGTGATCCAAGACGATAAGAATTGCGATTTTACCCCGTTTGGTACGCGGATATGGTCCAAGTACGTCGATGTACTGGTGTTGGAATGGCTGATCAGTCTGGAAAGGTTCTCCCATTGGCACTCGTAGAGGTCTGTTCGGGGACTTTGTTTCTTTACAAGTGTCGCACGCCAGAACGTAGGTGCGTACTTGTGAAGCCATTCCGGGCCAGTACAAAAATCGCCTGACTCGCTCTAGCGTTTTGGCATAACCACCATGGACCGTGGTGTTTGCTTCGTGCGTCGAGCAATCGCAGCTGACGTAAGACTTGATGGAATCCATAATTTCCAGGCCCTGTCTTCAGCAATCGGGTCACCGTTGTGAGGCTCTGTGCGCTTGTACACGAAACCATCCCTCACGCATACGTCAGGAAGCCGATCGGTGTTCGCATCGACAGTGGACACTAATTCTTTATATTCTTTGCCAGAGAATTCTGGAGAATCCATGTCCACCATCGGTGCCACGTCGATCAGCGCGTTTAATCCCTCTTCGTATACACGAGAGAGAGCGTCGGGTACAACGTTCAGGCTCCCTCGTCGGTGGTCGATTGTAAAGTCGTAACCCTGAAGTTTCAAACTCCATCTTGCCAACCGTCCTTGTAGGTCTTTCTGCGACTTGAGCCATTTGAGACTTGCGTGATCCGTAATGATTTTGAACGCAGTCCCTTCTACATAGACTCGAAATTTTTTCACGCTCAACACAGCTGCATAACACTCGAGTTCGGTTACGCTGTAGTTGCGTTGAGCGGAAGTGAGCTTCTGTGACATATATGCCACTGGAGATTCCGATCCGTCGTCGTTTTCCTGGAAGAGAACGCTACCCACCCCTGATTTACTGGCGTTTACTGGGTAGCGTTCTCTTCCAGGAAAACGACGACGGATCGGAATCTCCAGTGGCATATATGTCACAGAAGCTCACTTCCGCTCAACGCAACTACAGCGTAACCGAACTCGAGTGTTATGCAGCTGTGTTGAGCGTGAAAAAATTTCGAGTCTATGTAGAAGGGACTGCGTTCAAAATCATTACGGATCACGCAAGTCTCAAATGGCTCAAGTCGCAGAAAGACCTACAAGGACGGTTGGCAAGATGGAGTTTGAAACTTCAGGGTTACGACTTTACAATCGACCACCGACGAGGGAGCCTGAACGTTGTACCCGACGTCTTACGAAAGGCCTCTTAAAATCTGGATTAATTAATAAGGGGGCTTTCGTCAACAAGTCTTTCACTAATAGGAATGAAGTTTCGGCCTCTGTAGTCCAAGCAAACTGGTTGGACTTCTTTAGAGTGTCTGAAATTGGTGAAACAGTAGCGGCAAAGTTGGGAACGAATCGTCGATACCAGCCTGCCATACCAAGGAAGCGTCGAACTTGACGTGCGGACTTGGGCGAAGGGTAATCGACGATGGCTGAAACTTTGTTGGGATCAGTTTTCAAGCCTCCTTCTCCAACTATGTATCCGAGATATTTCACCTCTCTCAGACAAAACTTACTCCTGTTGACGTTAATGGTCAAGCCAGCCTTTCGCAAACATTCTGCGACTTCAGCCAATAAGACCAGATGTGAATCGAAATCTTCAGAAATTAACAGCAGATCGTCCAAATATACGAATACCTGCTCCTTCAGTTTGGGTAGGATAACTGTGTCCATCAAATGACACATTCTTTGCGGCGCGTTGCATAACCCAAAAGGCATGCGAGTGTAGTGATATAGAGGCCGGCCAGGAATGGTAAACGCTGTATACTCCCTGGATTTGTTCTCGAGAGGAATCTGCCAAAAGGCGTCTTTGAGGTCCAGGCTAGTAATAAAATTGGCTCGCGGCAAACGACTTAAGATACCATCAATGTGTGGTAATGGATATGCATCCTTCTTCGTCACACTATTGACTTTGCGCGAGTCCAAACATAGCCTGACCTTGCCTGGCTTCCTCACGAGAACCACAGGCGAGCTCCATGCACTCTGGCTGGTCTCTATAACGCCAAGTGCTCTCATGCGATCGATCTCGTCATACAAGAGTTTTTGGATCGCAGGAGACACAGGATAATGTCGCTGTTTGATGGGACTTGTATCACCAACGTCTATACTGTGTTGTTCGACGTTGGTCACACCGAGTCCGTATACTTCGTATGATGGAAATTTGGAATTTACCATTTCCAACCTCTTTACATCTGTGGGCGTTAAATGGTGGCATCCGAAGCTATCAGTTGCGACGCAGTATCAGGAGTATCGACCGTGCTGATGATGCTAGGAGCTAGTTGAAATGATCGCCAGAAATCTACCCCCAGGTACAATTTCTGCGACAGGCTCGGCACGATGTATAATGTAATGGGTTTGGTAATACCGCGAAAGGTAATATCGGTAGTTACTGTGCCCAATACCTTTTGTGCAGCACCATCAGCGGTCTTCACCTCTTGACAGACCGGTCGATAATTCACCTGTGCATCATGGAGACGTTGTAGAGCGTTAGCCCCCAGGCAACTGATGCTCGCGCCACTATCGAGGAGTCCTTCAATGTCCACTCCGTACAAGGATACCATGGCGTACGGACGTATGTCCAACGGATTGGTAATGATGGTAGAGAGAATCGCTTTCTTTTTTTCACGCACCATCCTCCAGAATATACGAAGGCGCGCGATTGATTTCCTGCGACCGGATCCACTAGTTAGTGCTGATACCTGATCACCACTTGCGACTGGAGTAGGTCCGAAAATTCGCTCCCGCACCTCCATATACTCCTTTAGCCGAAGATGGTATGGCTTGAGAGGATGGTGGGAATGTCGTCTTGGATTTTGATCTGCGATAAGTTCATCTTCAAGCCGGGAAACAGCCGGCTCCGTCTTATCGCTTGATCTTATTAGTATTTTGACGTGCGGAGTATTCAGTGTCGAGGAGTTGGGTTGGGATGATTTTACGTCAAAAGGATGGAGATTGGGTTCGGAAAATGTGGTAGGTAGGGTATTAAAATTTGGAGGGGTATTTGTAGGGGTTGAAAAATTGGTTAAAGTTTCTTTAATAGGAATTTCTAAATTAAATTGGGAATTGGAGTCGGGGTGCCGAACTATAGTTATAAAGAGAGGAACCTGTTGTTCTTCCGTCCCTTCGATCGTTTCCTGCCTTGTAATGGATGCAGATGCGCTTTAGAACGCCAGCCCGCCCACATCCAAAGCAGAAGATGCTCTTTATGGCCTCCGAACAGTCACGATATCCGTGCCCTTCCCACCTATAATTCCAGCAAGTCCAAGGGTTTGTTAGTCCGGCCAAGTTGGCTGAAGAAGTCGTAACCGTATGTTCTTCTTCGATTGGCTCCTCGGGAATTCTGGCCTGGTTCCAAGGGGATGGTCTGGTAGCCTTGCGCGTGTCTTCCACATGAAGGACAAGCCGACGTAATTGGTCCATTGTTAGGACTGAGTGGAAGCACATTTGTTGCTGTGTGCTGGCTACTAGATTTCCACGCACCAGATCCACGAAATCGGACTCCATCATGGGAGTGCGCAGCAATGTGCGAAGCTCCGTCATGTCCTGTTCAAAAGACAAGAAGGGTTCATTTGGAGATTGCCGTCTGTCAAGCATCTGCTTGCGCACCTCCCAATCCGTTCTTCGCTCAGCCCAGACCTGCACGAATGCATCCTTCAGGGTACCCCATGTCGCATTGGTGGTGAATCGACGCCACAACCAGTACCATTCGTTGGGCTGACCATCCAGCAGCAGATGAAAGCCTTGCGTCAGCTGATCTAAATCGCCACCCAAGTCGCTCATCGCGAGAGCCTCGGCCCTAAAAACCATTTCTTCTGCGCGTAGGAATTGACTATCTCCATTAAAACGAAGACGCCAATTCCTTAATGGGCTGCAGGAATTTCTTTGTCGATAGATAGGGCTTTGCCAATCACGATCGCTGACCCCAGCGGCTGCTTCGATCCGCTGAACTATCCTCCCGGCACGCGAGCTTCTATCCGCTGCCGCATAATGGGCCCCCACTGGTTCTTGTAACGTATGCTCCTCCCTCGAAACCGTCCTGACCAATTCCACTAATTGGTCCACTCCAAGTTCGGCTCGTACCACAGGTGGATTTGTGTGCACTGGCGCTGGTATTCCTTCGTAATTCATAACAAACGATCGAGTGAGTGAACGAGTGAGTTATGAACGAGTGAGTTATGAACGAGAGAGTAATGAACGAGTGAGTTATGAACGAGAGAGTAATAAACGAGAGTGTTGTGAACGTATGCGGTAATGAACGAGAGAGTAATGAACACATGAATGCTGCAATGACCATATGATTGAGCGAAAAAAAAATTAAACGAGTGTTTGAATTTTAAATATTACACGACTGAATAATAGAGGGATTGAATGTGGTTGATTGAGTGATTGAATGAAGGAACTAATGTACGAATGAGTTAAGAGTAGATTAAGATGCACGAGTGCTAAATGATTAAAAAAAAATATCTTATTGAACATTTGAAGCAATACAAACGAGTGCATAAATAATCGTAAGAATGCTTGACTGTATAGATGAGTGAATGTTTGAACAAAAAAAAAACCAATGAATGATCGAATACTGTGTACTGACATATCAAAATAAAACGACGAATGAATGATGAAAAAAAAATTCTGAAAAACGATTGAATAAATGAGTAATTACATTATTATTTTAATATCGACAAAAAAAAATGAACCCTCACGTCGTCGCAACCTTTCCCCTCCCCTCGTATGCAGATCAAATCGCGAAGCCGATCTTGATCTTCCTCGCTCCATTGAGAAAATTCGGAACACGATAAAATGTCAACTAGAAAAAAAATGGGGAAAATTTTAGCAACCAAAAGAAATCAAAATAAAAACAGTAAAATAAAACTACGTTAAAATCTGTCATCAAAAGACTTAAAAAAAGTTTAAGTACAAAAAAAACTCTACGTTATTTCCACAAAAAAAATTAATCTACGTTATAAAGGTACTCTAAAAGGAACGATAAGGAATTAAGGTACTTAACAAATTTTCGACGAAATTTCCTATCATCAAACTCACCAATATTTTACAAGTATTTGTCCCAATTGTCTGACGACACGCCCGCCAAGACAGGGCATGCCCAGCAATCAAAACGGTACTTGCAAAACAAAAGTGGAATGAATCAGGAAAATTAAGTTCTGTCACAACTTACATCCATCCATCCGACATGCAGACAATGTTTCCCTTTCCTATGGAACCGAGTTGGCGCCTAAAGGTTGCCAAAACGGTTCGTCAATAGGATCGTTCCGCATTGACCACATACAAGATTTTCAGGATGATTTGCTGTTGAGGTTCGAAAAGCTTGAACACTTGGACTGTTGCCGTTCAGGCGAAAAATGATGTCGCAGAACGATGAAATTCCTTTTGCCCACCAACTTTTTACACAGAATTTTTTCAGAGCTCGCGCGTGTTGATGGGCTACGCTTTGTGCTCGAAGCGTAGCTTAGGATAGCCCCACGTTGGGCGCCATTTGATTGAGGCCTTGGAAGGACTATTTTGACTTGAAAAAGTCAAAATAGTCGAAAGGAAAAGGAAGGTTCCGGACAGAAGGGCCAATTCCACCTAAGTCCGAATTGGTGGCTGAGTTTTCGCTGGAGCGACGCTCTTGCTGGCGGCCGGGACTAGCTACGGCAGTGTGGGGGGTACTTGCTCCAACTCAGACCATTAAACCCTTGGCCTGTACAACAAAAATTATTAGCGCCGACTTATCCAAGGGAATACAAAAAAATTGGGATTATCTTCCCAAGAGGTCGTGAAAGACCAAGAAGTGGTTGGATTGCGCGGCTTCGCGATTTGTCAGGGCGCTCTGGTGTTATTAGCGCTCTGTTCTGCCCACCCTACCTCAGCCACGACTGTCCTGTAAACATTTTGTGTCGTGGCCCCTTTTTGAGGTTCGGGGCGAAGGAGCTAAACGCTCGGGTTCACTTTAAATATGGCCTTTAGCCGTTCATTATTTCTAAAGAACTCAACCAAAAGAATAAAAAAACTGAAAAAAACATATGCCAAAACAACAAAAAAAATCAAAATATATAAAAAAATAGGAAAATCACTCACCCCACTTTGTAGTTAATTCCTTTTTTGTTTTTGATTTTATTATTTTAAATATTTATTATTTTAAATTTTTATTACTTTTGTTAAATTCGGTCCTCGTCCTTGTCAGTCAGTCATTATTCATCATTATTATTATTATTATTTTTTTTTTTTTTTTTAAATTTCAAATTTCAAATTTTATTCATTCGATTTTTATTTCAAATTTTATTCGTTCGATCCTTGTTTCAAATTTTTTCTATTCGATTTTTCTTAAAAAAAATTTTCACCATATCGCACATTTAAATTTTTTTATTTCCAATTTTTCTATTCGATTTTTCTTAAAAAATTTTCACCATATCGCACATTTCAAATTTTTTCTATCTGATTCTTATTTCAACTTTTTTCTATTCGATTTTTCTAAAAAAATTTTCACTATATCGCACATTTCAAATTTTTCTATTCGATTTTTCTTAAAAAATTTTCACCATATCGCACATTTCAAAATTTTTTTCTATTCGATTTTCTATTTCAAATTTCATTCATTCGATATTTCTTAAAAAATTTTCACTATATCGCACATTTCAAATTTTTCTATTCGATTTTTCTTAAAAATTTTTCACCATATCGCACATTTCAAATTTTTCTATTCGATCTTTCTTAAAAAATTTTCACCATCTCGCACATTTCAAATTTTTTCTATTCCATTTTTATTTCAATTTCTATTCACTCAATTTTTATTTCAAATTTTTTTTTATTCCATTTTTATTTCAATTTCTATTCACTCGATTTTTCTTAAAAAATTTTTTCACTCTATCGGCGAAACGCCATTCTCGACCCCCAAAAAGAAAACTTCACACCTCCGCGTTGTAAAGCAAAATCCCCTCTCTCCTCTCCTGCGATCCACCACCAAAAAAATCCCAGCACTCGCCCGGAATCTCGAATCACACCAAAACACTCTCGAAATCTCCGCTCAGGTCCGTTGTCGTCGGTTCGATCTCCCCCTGCTACCCTTTTTTGTCGACAAAAAAACTCTTGTCGCCAAGCCGAAAGCCACCCAAAAAAAAACAATCCGATGATCATGCTAGTGGGTGATGCAAGATGGTGATCCACTCGCACCCATACAACCACCCCGACACGATCCGCGTCGATTACCAAAAATGGTAATCAATCTCTTCCCAAAATTGCAAGGTCATGCCTGCAGCTGATTGGTGCCGTCGCATTCTTTCGCTGCAATCACCGCCGCTCTCTAGGTATACAATAGTGTACCCAGTGGGAAAACAATGGATTGTTTTTTTGCAACTGCCGTCCTCCAGCCGGGATTATGCGGTGCGCTCGACGACACAACAGCGGCCGGAGCTCCATTGAAAGACCCAAAACTTCGTTCTGCATAGCAACGCGCGAGTCGAACTAACCAATTGACGTAGTCCGAAAATGATCTCAAATGGGCATTTTCTAATGCTCGCCGCAACTCGTCGTCGGAACAAGTATTAAAACGGAGACTGGATCTTCTGGTGTTATTATCAAATGAAAGAAAAGACTACTGTTCTAATAATAACAATTTTAAAGAGCAAGGTTACACTTCGACTGTCCGAATGATAGTTTTAAAGAGCAATGTTACACTTCGACTGTGCGAATGATAGTGACAAAAAAATCACAATAGTGAAGCGAGCAGCTTGAAGTCGGGTCAAAAAGTCCCGTATGCTATATACTTTGAATTTTTAATACAGGTACTTGTTGGACTGAAGGTCCCAATAGTTTATGTAAATTGAAGTGCCAAGCTACGGCCTGATTTTGCCGAAGCAGAACAATTACATGTTTAATCTTAAATATACCGCCGGCCTTGAAAGATCCGACTTTCAATTAAAAAATGAGGAAACAAATTAGTAAATAGTTCTACTTCTTTACTTTAGGTTTACTTCGATAATACTTCAAGAGAAGAGAAAAAATATTTTTTTTTTCAATAAAAAGAATTCGAATACAAAATGTTTGTAGTTAATTTTCTTATGACGATTGTGCTTTACAGCTGATGATGATGTTTGATACAATACGATTGTGCTGATGATGATGTTCGACGCATTAGTCCAATGGTAATACAGCAACTTTCGTGATTGATCGTTTGATGGTACCATTTCTAGTTTTAACGGTAATTACTCGTACAATATTGTCATCTCCAGGGTGAATATCGATGATTTTGCCAAGTGGCCAAAATAGAGGAGCCAAATGCTCATCCTTGATGATAACGAGAGAACCAATTAGTTCGTCGCGAGTCTTACTACCAAACTGCCATTTGGTGCGTTGTTGTAGGTTGTGAAGATGTTCCGAGGACCAGCGGTTCCAAAAATGCTGAAGCATTTGTTGTAGATGCTGATAGCGCGTGAGGCGGTTGGCTGGTAGATCCTGAACGTCTTGTTGTGGTGTGGCGTTGAGTGCAGTGCCAATTATGAAATGGAGTTAAGGATTCAAGGTCATTGGGATCATTGGAATGAGGACAAATGGGACGAGAGTTTAATATGGCCTCAATTTGTGCTAATAAAGTCGCGAATTTTTCATACGTTAACGAGATATTATTATCTATGCGTTTTAGATAAAACTTCGTGGACTTAATGGCGGCTTCCCAAAGTCCGCCCATATGAGGAGATCGAGCCGGTATAAAATGCCATTCGATTTTGTTCTGTTTCGCGAAATTCTGTACCTTTAGGTCGATTTGAAACGATGTGACACGTTTGAGCTCACTATTAGCTCCAACAAAATTAGTTGCGTTATCGCTGTAAATACTTTGACATAGTCCCCGACGAGATATAAAGCACTTCAGGGCATTGAGGAACCCATCAGTGGTCAGATCGCTTACAAATTCTAGATGCACGGCTTTGGTGGAGAGACACACGAAAAAGCATACATATGATTTTATCATTTTGCGATTGCGACATTTTCTATCCTTGCAAAGATAAGGCCCTGCATAGTCGATGCCGACATTAGAATATACTCGACTTGGAGAAATTCTTTTCTCTGGTAAATTTCCCATTTAGGGAAATATTAGCGTTGGTCTCGCTCGAAAACAGACAACGCATTTTCTTAAAACGCTTCTAACTACCTGTCTCCCTCGAAGTGGCCAGTAAGTCTGACGAATTGTAGCTAACACAGTCTGCGGCCCAGCATGTAGGTTTTGTCTGTGGATATGCTCGATCAACAATCTTGTGAATTTGTGCTTCGATGGTAGCAAAATAGGATGCTTGTGATTAAATGGAAGTTCTGCGTTTCGAAGCCTACCTCCGACGCGGATTATCCCATTATCGTCTATAAAGAGGTTTAACGATTTGAGTGTGCTATTTCTTGATACCTCGCTTGACTTAAATAATGATTGTAAATCTGAGTGAAAATCTTCCATTTGTACTATCTTAACGAGAGCAGTTTCTAGTTCAGGGGTTGTTATGATTCCGATCGTCCTTTCCTTGCATGCAGAAAGGGCGTTTTGCTTGAATCTAAGACAATGAGCTGTGATGCGATCATTTTGTTAAATGATGAATGCCTTTCAAGTCGCATTAGACACTAGCAAGAAGAATTATACTAGGCTTTCGTTCTTCATCAGTATCAATAATCTTTTCAACAACGGATTTTGGCCAACAAGATGGATCCATTAAAAGCCAGATCGAACCATTCCACCAGAGCCTATGTTCCTTCAGAACACTTGGACTTGAACCTCTAGAGATTATATCCGCTGGATTATGCTCAGAAGATACATGTCGCCAGACTACGCCATGCGTTAGCTGTTGTATCTGTGAAACTCGATTACCTACAAAGGTTTTCCATCGATTTGGTTCACCCGATATCCAATTACACGCTACTGAAGAATCACACCAACAGTATATGTCATCATATCTGTATTCTGAGTGCTTCTTGAACTCTCTTTACTAATTGTGCCAAAAGAAGTGCACCACAAAGCTCTAGCCTTGGTAACGAGAGTGATTTTACTGGTGCGACGCGAGATTTTGCGCAAACGAGCCTTGTCCAGACATTAACTCCTGAGGCAGATCTGATGTACAAACACGCATTATATGCGCCCTCAGATGCATCACAAAACCCATGTATTTGAATATGCATTGCGTCGGTAACAATTAAAAGTCTGGGTATTTCGATTGCCTTTATTACTTCAAATTCGTTCAGATAACGTTGCCAAATAGCGAGCAAATTTTCGGGCACGGGCTGATCCCATGACAAGCCATGTTGCCACAATCTTTGCAAAATAATCTTCGCCTTTGTTATAATTGGGCACAATAGACCAAGTGGATCAAACAACTGAGCTACCATCGATAGAATCTCTCTTTTTGTAGTCTTGTCGCTACACGACTTTTGACATGGTGCGGACTCCACAAAATACCTAGTATCTTATGCCCTTGAGTATAATTTAGTACATACGTTTCAGGTGCTTTGGACTGCGAAGTTGTGTGACTGTTCAGAACTTCACACTTATTGGACATCCACTTCCTCAGCTCAAAACCACCATTGCTCAACACGCCTTCTTTGTCTTCTTTGAGTTTGATTGCAGATTGAATATCCTCAGCCCCAGTGAGGAGATCATCAACATAAAAATCTGTGAGAATAGCTTGGCTAGCATGCGATAGAGTACTTGCGCTCTCGTTTGCGAGCTGCACTAAGCAACGAATGACTAAAAAGGAAGCAGCAGGTGTGCCATAAGTGATTGTGTTTAATTGATGCTCCTGTAGCTCTTCTCCTGGATTTTGACGCCACAAAATCCTTTGAAGATCTCTATATTCTTCATCAAGCAATACCTGTCGGTACATTTTCGTGATATCAGCAGTTAGTACTACATTATGCTTTCGAAATTTCAACACAATTGAGAATAAATCTTCCTGTAAGATTGGACCCACAGCCATGACATCATTGAGCGACAATGCGGATGACGTTTTCGCGCATCGAAAACAACACGCAGCTTGGTTGTCAGTCTTGATTCCCTTGTAACGCAATGGTGCGGCAAATAAAAGTGCAATTTTACATTTGGAGTCGTATTCACCTTAGTCATGTGATTCAAGTTTTCATATTTAGCCAGAAATTCCGAATATTGAAGCTTGAAAGAACTATTCTTTTCAAGTTTTCGTTCCAAAGCATGAAAACGTTTGACGGCATTCCGTTTTGATTCTCCCAGAGTGTTGCAATTGTCCTTCAGTGGAAACTTGACGACGAAACGATTCAAATGATCGCGCTTGACATTTTGTACGAAATAAGTTTCGCAATCAAACTCTTCCCTTGATAATACTTTTCTGTCAGAACACTCTTCTATTTCCCAAAACTTTCTTGCCTCCTCGTGGAGGCAATGCAATGTGCCTTTTTGAGAATTTGTAATTGGACCCGAAATGATCCATCCCAACTTTGACTCTTGCAAGATGGGCTGTTTGGGTCCCATTTTTACTTGATTGCAGCACAAAAGATCATAGAATGAACTAGCTCCTATTAAAACATCGATATCACCAGGCTTGAAAAATTGAGGATCTGCTAGCTTGAGAGTTGGTGGAATTTTCAAGTGGTTAAAATCAATCGTTTTATGCTGAATACGACCGGTTATCGTATTTATTACAAAGAATGGTAACGTTGTTTGGTACAATTGAACCACTGATTTGAACGTTATGTTTTCTCGTTGGGTTGTATTGGTTTGTGCCATATTGATCCCAGTTATTGATTGATGAATTACTGTGCCCTTATGGCCCAGTCTATGAAACAAGTCTTGAGTTATAAAATTGAACTGGGAGCCGCTGTCCAACAGGGCTCTACACGATACCTTGTTACCAACATGATCATAAGCCTCTATAATTGCAGTGGACAATAATATGGTTGCATTGTTTGATGAGTGACCACAATGAGCAATCGCACTCGATGAATTACTTGTTTCAATCGGTACGCTGTTACCAGTGGTCCCTTCAATTACATGTTCAGAAACCTCTAAGTGCGACGATTTGCCAGATGGTTTCGATTGCAATTCGCGATGTGGCAAAGAGTTGTACCTTTTGTTGCATTTGCGACAACTACCCGATTTGCAGACTTGCGCCTGATGTCCTGGTCGTAGGCAATTAATACATAGACTTAGCCGTTTTAACTCCTTAAAACGTAAGGATGGCGCCATGTCAATAAATTGCTTGCACTGAAAAAGACTGTGTGCTCCCTTACATAAATAGCAGGCTATGCTTGCTTGACATGAAAATACCTTCGAATTCGAACCTTTACCTTGATGAAGATTCTGGTTCGAACTACTACTATTAGTAGTGGACTTGTTTGCAATTGTTTCTAGTAATTCGCATTTCTCCTTCAAAAAATCTACGAACTGTGTTATTATTGGAAATGCTGTTGACTTGTTTGATTTTTTCCACTCCCTTTTGGAGGTTGAATTCAATTTCGATACTAGGACATATGGCACAATGGTGTCCCAAGTGTCAACAGGCTGCCCTAATTATTTTAAGCAACGATAATGCTTCGAAACTTCATTTGAAATATTTCTAAGGGCACTATGCGACTCTTTGTGCACTGGACTTAACTCAAACAGTCCCTTCAAATGGGTTTGAACTATAATTTTTTTGTTTTCATATCGTTCCTTGAGCAGCTGCCAAGCAACGATGTAGTTTTTGTCGGAAATCTCCAACGACTGCACGACTTGCGATGCTTCACCTCGCAAAGCAGATTGCAGGTAGTGAAATTTTTGTGAGTTTGCGATATTCATATTGTCATGAATTAGCGACTTGTAGATATCGTGGAAACGCAGCCACTTATCATACTCCCCCCCCCCCCCCCCGATATTGGGCAATGATATTTGTGGATGCTTAATGTTCTGAATTGGTGCTACCTTTTCACCAGCCAAAGAATCCCTTTTTTGAGGCCAGGAAGGGCTCTGGCTAATCACCCTCTGTCTCGCCCGTGCGACTACATCAAAGTACTTTAAGTCAAAGCTATCACGCTCAAGAAATTGGTCGGATTAGTCATCCATAAGTTCAATTTTCGACTGAAGGTCGTTAAAATCTTTCCACATTGCTTCACTTTTCTCCAATCACGTTTGCAATTCGATAATTCTCTCCTTGTCTTGCGACTCAAGGAGGAATTTATCGAACCGCGTTAACTGCGATTTAGCCTGTCCGCGACGCAATATTAGGATTTTTAACTCTTCGACCATTTTGTCGAAATTAAAAAAAAATTGAGAAGCGCTTGGCTTGGATACAGAACCTTCGCACAGAACTTCGCGATAAAAGAATTTCGAACAAAATCGACAATTCCAGATCTTTCGATCCTTTATTTTGTTGCCGGCCGATGCGGAACAAAAGAGGAATAAAATTTAACAAAACCGTAATATGTAACGGCTTGATCTCGTTGCACTATAACACGAGTTTTCATACAAACAGAAAAAACTGTACCTCTGAATTACCAAAATTCGAAAATTAAAAATTTAACAAAACGTAATATGTAACGCTTGATCTCGTTGCACTATAACACGAGGTTTCAAAGAAATGAAAAAAAACTCCGAAGTACCGAAATTCATGTACTATGACACGAGGTTTCACACAAAGGAGTGAAAAAAACTGTACTTCCGAATTACCGAATTTCGACAAGGTACCGTTCCGCGATCACCTTTTCAAGCAGGAAAAGAAAAACTGTATCGTTGAATTACCGAAATTCAACAAATTGCCATATCGCGATGACCCTTTCAATTTTTCACCGAGGTTTAACGCACTTCACCTTCATTTCATTTGCACTAATTGAGGTATTTTATGATAGGTAGGAACAAAAAATTAGAAGAAAATGGAAAATTGGGACTTACATGTGTGGACCAACCACTTCCAATAAGAAACGCCTTCAATATTTCTGCACCTTGTCACAGCAGCAATGCGTTTCTTTGTTTTAAGATCACGGATAACGATCCCGTCAATCGCGATCCGGCTCGACGAACCAAAATGTTTGATGCGTACCTTGTGCACGATGAATGCTGTGCCTTATGCACAGAAGTCAAAAAGCGTGTATTGAGTGCCACGCTCGACGGACCAAAATGTTTGCGAGCACCTTATGCACTCGACGGACCAAATGTTTGCGAGCGCCTTATGCACTCGATGGACCAAAATGTTGCGAGCGCCTTATGCACTCGACGCGGACCAAAATGTTTGCGAGCGCCTTATGCACTCGACATGGACCAAAATGTTTTGTGGCTGATGCAGAACGTTCTGCTGTGATTAATCGAACTAAATCACCGGCTTCTAAATCGACGGCGGCCGGAGCTCCATTGAAAGATCCAAAACTTCGTTCTGCATAGCAACGCGCGAGTCGACCTAACCAATTGACGTAGTCCGAAAATGATCTCAAATGGGCATTTTCTAATGCTCGCCGCAACTCGTCGTCGGAACAAGTATTAAAACGGAGACTGGATCTTCTGGTGTTATTATCAAATGAAAGAAAACACTACTGTTCTTATAACTGTTTTTCATTTTAAAGAGCAATGTTACACTTCGACTGTCCAAATGATAGTTTTAAAGAGCAATGTTACACTTCGACTGTCCGAATGATAGTGACAAAAAATTCACAATAGTGAAGCGAGCAGCTTGAAGTCGGGTCAAAAAGTCCCGTATGCTATATACTTTGAATTTTTAATACTGGTACTTGTTGGACTGAAGGTCCCAATAGTTTATGTAAATTGAAGTGCCAAGCTACGGCCTGATTTTGCCGAAGCAGAACAATTACATGTTTAATCTTAAACAAATTTATTTAGCATTTGGTGGTTGATGGTCAACTGCCGGCTACAACCCAAATCTGCCTTATTACTGTGGGTGCACTCCGAACCACTCCTCTACGCACCACTCTACGCATCGAAGCTAAATACGGCGAAGTAGAAAACCTTCTTCTTAGTAGATCGCTGAAACTTGCCAGTAAATCACTCTGTTACCAATCTCACCCCCTCCATCCTCTTCTTAGCCAACTGTGCGCAGATATCCCTGTTGATTTTGAACCTCTTAGCAGGTGGAAGCTTGCGTCATCCATTAGCCGAATCGCCAAAAATCTTCCCTTCAACAATTACCCACTACCATTGCTAACATTGCCTATTTGTTACTTTCCTCGACTTACTTTCCAATCCTCTTCCAATATCCTTTTTCCTTCACGCATAGATGTATCGCTATCCAAATACGCTATGGACACTACAACACCGCATATCTACAAAACCCTCCACAATAATGTTATCGAGTCCAGCTCCGGAAATTTTTTCCTTCATACCGATGGATCTTTCTTCAGCTACACAACTTCCTACGCAGTAGTCAAATTCAAACCTCCCGAAACTCTCAAAGTTATCCAACAAGCTCATCTTCCAAATTACTCAGGCAGTTATGTTGCTGAGATGGCTGCGTTGCTATCCGCTATCGGAATTTCAAAGAAGAATAGGTCCCCTACTACAATTTTCACAGATAACCTTAGTATTCTCCTCGCTCTTCAATCCCTTCAATAAATGTGCCTCTATTGACGTGATTCGGAATGCTATGTCTTGTAAACACCCGATAACCCTTTCTTGGGTACCAGCCCACATAGGGATTCCCGGCCATGAGGCAGCAGACGTTGCTGCAAAAGAAGCACCAAATTATCCTCCTTGTACTTCCACATAATTTACTTACACAGATCAAAGACAGCTGGGAAACCAGCTGATCTTTCCTTCAGCAACACAATCCTTCCATTACAAGGCCTACATACCATCCCGATCTAAGTAGATAGGACTGCATCAAAATGATACGAGTCAGACTCAGTGGCGTGGCGTGATAATTAAACAAGGGGAAGCAATTGGTTAATATCCAAACTTTTACTTTAATATTTTAATAATAAAGTATTGTTATCGATTTTTTTTTAAAAAAAATTTGCTACCCTGAAATTTTTTTTTATACGTTTTATGACTAATAAACGCCAAAAAAGCAAAAAAAATTTTCACTCCGTCTGTGCGCCGTCCGCCGTACGCAAACTCGTTTGAGGAATTATAGTTGCCAAACCCTATGAGCTATTAAATTGAATTTTTTTCTGAATAGACATGGTGGACCCCTAGAAGTGATATTTTTTGTGGGGTGAGGGTGTAAGGGGGAAGGTGGGGGAAGCGTTTTAGACGAAAAATTTTGGTTTCTAGATCTCAGCAACCACTTATGGTAGGAGGCTGAAACTTGGAATTTCTATAGAACTTTGATAGTGGACCCATCTGCAAAAAAAATGCTGATATTTGGTGAAGGGGTGTGGGAGTGGAGGGGGAAATAATGCATCCGAAATGCAAAAATGCCGAGATCGACACATTCTAAAATCCATATCTCTTAAACCGTTAATAGCGAGCAATTCAAGCTTTACAAATATCTGTAGTTATACTAGGAGAGTTGATTAAAACAAAATTTTTTGGTGGGGGGTGGCGTACGGGGGTGGGGTTTGAAATACCTAACATTACGATATCTCACAAACCAAATGCATCAGAAAAACAAAATTCGGTTTGGGTATTAAGCTTGATAAATAAAGATTGCTGAAAGTAAAATCTTTGAAGGGGGCAGGGAAGCATAGAAGTGGAGGGGATAAGAATTTTTCAAAAATATCACTTTTCATATCTCAATAACAGTGTATGATAGATGCTTCAAATTTTTACCAAAAGTAGGCCCAATATAGCTCTAGTAGAGAAAAAAAAATCTGGCAACAGTCTGGGCGCAACTTTATTATTTTTCCGGCAGAAGTTCGGAACGTGGTTTATTCGGGGATGCGGCATATGTTACTATGTGACTGAAAACCTAACAAAAAGTGGTTAGAAAAGGGTGTAACATATGAATTAAATAATTGGGTCATATTCCGGAATGCGGTCTAGAGGTTGAAAAATAAAAAACTTAAAAATAGGTGATTATTAAACAAGCCTGGGGAAGTGAAAAGATATTCGATATGTGATCAGACCTGAGAAACATGGTGGAATTCATGAAAAAGTATACAACCAGTTTACACCCTCTTAGGGGTCAAATTTCAAAAAATCTTGAAAACACATTCTAGGTATTCATATGAAGAATCCGAAGAATAAAAATTAACTCAACATTTGGAAAGACCTAGTAGATATGACGAAAATTGTGAAAATATATGCATTTTATATATACTGATAATTTTTTTTTGCCCCCCCCCTTCTGAACGCCAATGAATATTCGTATTTTTCTTATCAGAATTACTTTTCTGGTTAATTTACATATACGTACCGAGTTTCAACTTCCTAGCATAAGCCGTTCTGAAGTTAGGAAAAACACCCCCCACCACCGTACCATACTACCCCTAAAAAAATTTATTTTTCCACCATGCCAATACTATAGCTCTATCTAAATACCAAGTTTCAGCTTCCTATCACTATAGATTCTTAAGATATAAGCATCGGAACTTTTTCTTTCCCACCCTTCCCCACCCTCACCCTCTACACCCACACCCCCAAATTTCTTTTTCCTTACTAGGGTTCTATTAGGCCTACTTCTGGTAAAAGTTTGAAGCATCCATCCTACACTGTTATTGAGATATGAAACGTGTTATTTTTGAAAAATTCTTATCCCCTCCACTTACGTACTCCCCCGCCCCCTTCAAAGATTTTACTTTGAGCAATCTTAATTTATCAAGCTTTATATCCAAACCGAATTTTGTTTTTCTGGTGCCTCTGGTTTGGGAGATACCCCCGTACGCCACCACCCCAATCCAAAAAGTTTCAATCTACTCTCCTAGTATAACTACAGATATCTGTTAAGTTTAAATTGCTTGCTATTAACGGTTTAGGAGATATAGATTTTAGAATGTGTAGATCTCCACTTTTTTGCGTTTCGGACGCATTGCTTCCCCCTCCACTCCCACACCCCTTCACCCATATCATCAATTTTTTTTGCAAATGGGTCCACTATCAAAGCTTTATAGAAATTCCAAGTTTCAGTCTCCTAACATAAGCGGTTGCTGAGATCTAGAAACCAAAATTTTTCGTCTAAATCGCTTCCCCCACCTTCCCCTTCACACCCCACCCCTGAAAATAATATCAATTCAAGGGGTCTACCCAGTCTATTCCTAGAAAAAATTTAAATTTAATAGCTCCACTGGTTTGAGAGCTACGAGCCTTCAAAGGATTTTGGCGGTCGACGTACGGCGTTCGGCGGACAGACGAAGTGAACATTTTTATTGCTTTTTTCGTGTCTACTAGTCATGAAATGTACACAAAAAAATTTTGAGGGCAGCAAATTTTTTTTTTTTTTAAAATCACTAACAATACTGTATTTGTACTAATAAAGTAAAATTTAAGGTGGGGGTGTAGAGGGTGAGGGTGGGGAGGGGTGAGAAGAAAAAAGTTCATATGTTTATAACTTAAAAACCTGTAATGATATAAACCTTAAACTTCGTATTTAGATAGAACTATAATAATGGCATGGTGAAAAAATATTTTTGTTTTTAGGGTAGCATGGTACGAGGGTGGGGGGTGTTTTCCTAACTTTAGAACGGCTTATGCTAGAAAGTTGAAACTCGGTACGTATATGTAAATCAACTAGAAAAATAATTCAGATAAAAAAAAATTCGAATATTCATTGGCGTTCAGAAAGGGGGGCAAAAAAAATTATCGGTATATATAAAATGCATATATTTTCACGATTTTCGTCACATCTACTAGATTTTTCCAAATATTGAATTCAGTTTTATTCCACGGACTCTTCATATGAATACCTAGAATGCGTTTTGAAGATTTTTGGAAATTCGACCCCTAAGAGGGTGTAAAGTGGATGTATACTTTTTCATGAATTCCACCATATCTCTCAGGTCTGATCAGATATCGAATATCTTTTCACTTCCACAGGTTTTTTAATAATCACCTATTTTGAAGTTTTGTCTTTTTCAACCTCTAGACCACATCCTGGAATATGACCATATTATATAATTCATATGTTACACCATATTCTAACCGCTTTCCGAACTTTTACTGTATTATTTATAATACAGTATTGTTAATGATTTTAAAAAAAAAAAAATTTGCTGCCCTCAAAATTTTTTTTTCTACGTTTCATGACTAGTAGACGCGAAAAAAGCAATAAAAACTTTCACTCCGTCTGTACGCCGTACGCCGTACGCCGTACGTCGACCGCCAAAATCCTTTGAAGGCTCGTAGCTCTCAAACCAGTGAAGCTATTAAATTAAAATTTTTTCTAAGAATAGGAGTGAAAAAAACTGTACTTCCGAATTACCGAATTTCGACAAGGTACCGTTCCGCGATCACCTTTTCAAGCAGGAAAAGAAAAACTGTATCGTTGAATTACCGAAATTCAACAAATTGCCATATCGCGATGACCCTTTCAATTTTTCACCGAGGTTTAACGCACTTCACCTTCATTTCATTTGCACTAATTGAGGTATTTTATGATAGGTAGGAACAAAAAATTAGAAGAAAATGGAAAATTGGGACTTACATGTGTGGACCAACCACTTCCAATAAGAAACGCCTTCAATATTTCTGCACCTTGTCACAGCAGCAATGCGTTTCTTTGTTTTAAGATCACGGATAACGATCCCGTCAATCGCGATCCGGCTCGACGAACCAAAATGTTTGATGCGTACCTTGTGCACGATGAATGCTGTGCCTTATGCACAGAAGTCAAAAAGCGTGTATTGAGTGCCACGCTCGACGGACCAAAATGTTTGCGAGCACCTTATGCACTCGACGGACCAAATGTTTGCGAGCGCCTTATGCACTCGATGGACCAAAATGTTGCGAGCGCCTTATGCACTCGACGCGGACCAAAATGTTTGCGAGCGCCTTATGCACTCGACATGGACCAAAATGTTTTGTGGCTGATGCAGAACGTTCTGCTGTGATTAATCGAACTAAATCACCGGCTTCTAAATCGACGGCGGCCGGAGCTCCATTGAAAGATCCAAAACTTCGTTCTGCATAGCAACGCGCGAGTCGACCTAACCAATTGACGTAGTCCGAAAATGATCTCAAATGGGCATTTTCTAATGCTCGCCGCAACTCGTCGTCGGAACAAGTATTAAAACGGAGACTGGATCTTCTGGTGTTATTATCAAATGAAAGAAAACACTACTGTTCTTATAACTGTTTTTCATTTTAAAGAGCAATGTTACACTTCGACTGTCCAAATGATAGTTTTAAAGAGCAATGTTACACTTCGACTGTCCGAATGATAGTGACAAAAAATTCACAATAGTGAAGCGAGCAGCTTGAAGTCGGGTCAAAAAGTCCCGTATGCTATATACTTTGAATTTTTAATACTGGTACTTGTTGGACTGAAGGTCCCAATAGTTTATGTAAATTGAAGTGCCAAGCTACGGCCTGATTTTGCCGAAGCAGAACAATTACATGTTTAATCTTAAACAAATTTATTTAGCATTTGGTGGTTGATGGTCAACTGCCGGCTACAACCCAAATCTGCCTTATTACTGTGGGTGCACTCCGAACCACTCCTCTACGCACCACTCTACGCATCGAAGCTAAATACGGCGAAGTAGAAAACCTTCTTCTTAGTAGATCGCTGAAACTTGCCAGTAAATCACTCTGTTACCAATCTCACCCCCTCCATCCTCTTCTTAGCCAACTGTGCGCAGATATCCCTGTTGATTTTGAACCTCTTAGCAGGTGGAAGCTTGCGTCATCCATTAGCCGAATCGCCAAAAATCTTCCCTTCAACAATTACCCACTACCATTGCTAACATTGCCTATTTGTTACTTTCCTCGACTTACTTTCCAATCCTCTTCCAATATCCTTTTTCCTTCACGCATAGATGTATCGCTATCCAAATACGCTATGGACACTACAACACCGCATATCTACAAAACCCTCCACAATAATGTTATCGAGTCCAGCTCCGGAAATTTTTTCCTTCATACCGATGGATCTTTCTTCAGCTACACAACTTCCTACGCAGTAGTCAAATTCAAACCTCCCGAAACTCTCAAAGTTATCCAACAAGCTCATCTTCCAAATTACTCAGGCAGTTATGTTGCTGAGATGGCTGCGTTGCTATCCGCTATCGGAATTTCAAAGAAGAATAGGTCCCCTACTACAATTTTCACAGATAACCTTAGTATTCTCCTCGCTCTTCAATCCCTTCAATAAATGTGCCTCTATTGACGTGATTCGGAATGCTATGTCTTGTAAACACCCGATAACCCTTTCTTGGGTACCAGCCCACATAGGGATTCCCGGCCATGAGGCAGCAGACGTTGCTGCAAAAGAAGCACCAAATTATCCTCCTTGTACTTCCACATAATTTACTTACACAGATCAAAGACAGCTGGGAAACCAGCTGATTTTTCCTTCAGCAACACAATCCTTCCATTACAAGGCCTACATACCATCCCGATCTAAGTAGATAGGACTGCATCAAAATGATACGAGTCAGACTCAGTGGCGTGGCGTGATAATTAAACAAGGGGAAGCAATTGGTTAATATCCAAACTTTTACTTTAATATTTTAATAATAAAGTATTGTTATCGATTTTTTTTTAAAAAAAATTTGCTACCCTGAAATTTTTTTTTATACGTTTTATGACTAATAAACGCCAAAAAAGCAAAAAAAATTTTCACTCCGTCTGTGCGCCGTCCGCCGTACGCAAACTCGTTTGAGGAATTATAGTTGCCAAACCCTATGAGCTATTAAATTGAATTTTTTTCTGAATAGACATGGTGGACCCCTAGAAGTGATATTTTTTGTGGGGTGAGGGTGTAAGGGGGAAGGTGGGGGAAGCGTTTTAGACGAAAAATTTTGGTTTCTAGATCTCAGCAACCACTTATGGTAGGAGGCTGAAACTTGGAATTTCTATAGAACTTTGATAGTGGACCCATCTGCAAAAAAAATGCTGATATTTGGTGAAGGGGTGTGGGAGTGGAGGGGGAAATAATGCATCCGAAATGCAAAAATGCCGAGATCGACACATTCTAAAATCCATATCTCTTAAACCGTTAATAGCGAGCAATTCAAGCTTTACAAATATCTGTAGTTATACTAGGAGAGTTGATTAAAACAAAATTTTTTGGTGGGGGGTGGCGTACGGGGGTGGGGTTTGAAATACCTAACATTACGATATCTCACAAACCAAATGCATCAGAAAAACAAAATTCGGTTTGGGTATTAAGCTTGATAAATAAAGATTGCTGAAAGTAAAATCTTTGAAGGGGGCAGGGAAGCATAGAAGTGGAGGGGATAAGAATTTTTCAAAAATATCACTTTTCATATCTCAATAACAGTGTATGATAGATGCTTCAAATTTTTACCAAAAGTAGGCCCAATATAGCTCTAGTAGAGAAAAAAAAATCTGGCAACAGTATGGGCGCAACTTTATTATTTTTCCGGCAGAAGTTCGGAACGTGGTTTATTCGGGGATGCGGCATATGTTACTATGTGACTGAAAACCTAACAAAAAGTGGTTAGAAAAGGGTGTAACATATGAATTAAATAATTGGGTCATATTCCGGAATGCGGTCTAGAGGTTGAAAAATAAAAAACTTAAAAATAGGTGATTATTAAACAAGCCTGGGGAAGTGAAAAGATATTCGATATGTGATCAGACCTGAGAAACATGGTGGAATTCATGAAAAAGTATACAACCAGTTTACACCCTCTTAGGGGTCAAATTTCAAAAAATCTTGAAAACACATTCTAGGTATTCATATGAAGAATCCGAAGAATAAAAATTAACTCAACATTTGGAAAGACCTAGTAGATATGACGAAAATTGTGAAAATATATGCATTTTATATATACTGATAATTTTTTTTTGCCCCCCCCCTTCTGAACGCCAATGAATATTCGTATTTTTCTTATCAGAATTACTTTTCTGGTTAATTTACATATACGTACCGAGTTTCAACTTCCTAGCATAAGCCGTTCTGAAGTTAGGAAAAACACCCCCCACCACCGTACCATACTACCCCTAAAAAAATTTATTTTTCCACCATGCCAATACTATAGCTCTATCTAAATACCAAGTTTCAGCTTCCTATCACTATAGATTCTTAAGATATAAGCATCGGAACTTTTTCTTTCCCACCCTTCCCCACCCTCACCCTCTACACCCACACCCCCAAATTTCTTTTTCCTTACTAGGGTTCTATTAGGCCTACTTCTGGTAAAAGTTTGAAGCATCCATCCTACACTGTTATTGAGATATGAAACGTGTTATTTTTGAAAAATTCTTATCCCCTCCACTTACGTACTCCCCCGCCCCCTTCAAAGATTTTACTTTGAGCAATCTTAATTTATCAAGCTTTATATCCAAACCGAATTTTGTTTTTCTGGTGCCTCTGGTTTGGGAGATACCCCCGTACGCCACCACCCCAATCCAAAAAGTTTCAATCTACTCTCCTAGTATAACTACAGATATCTGTTAAGTTTAAATTGCTTGCTATTAACGGTTTAGGAGATATAGATTTTAGAATGTGTAGATCTCCACTTTTTTGCGTTTCGGACGCATTGCTTCCCCCTCCACTCCCACACCCCTTCACCCATATCATCAATTTTTTTTGCAAATGGGTCCACTATCAAAGCTTTATAGAAATTCCAAGTTTCAGTCTCCTAACATAAGCGGTTGCTGAGATCTAGAAACCAAAATTTTTCGTCTAAATCGCTTCCCCCACCTTCCCCTTCACACCCCACCCCTGAAAATAATATCAATTCAAGGGGTCTACCCAGTCTATTCCTAGAAAAAATTTAAATTTAATAGCTCCACTGGTTTGAGAGCTACGAGCCTTCAAAGGATTTTGGCGGTCGACGTACGGCGTTCGGCGGACAGACGAAGTGAACATTTTTATTGCTTTTTTCGTGTCTACTAGTCATGAAATGTACACAAAAAAATTTTGAGGGCAGCAAATTTTTTTTTTTTTTAAAATCACTAACAATACTGTATTTGTACTAATAAAGTAAAATTTAAGGTGTGGGTGTAGAGGGTGAGGGTGGGGAGGGGTGAGAAGAAAAAAGTTCATATGTTTATAACTTAAAAACCTGTAATGATATAAACCTTAAACTTCGTATTTAGATAGAACTATAATAATGGCATGGTGAAAAAATATTTTTGTTTTTAGGGTAGCATGGTACGAGGGTGGGGGGTGTTTTCCTAACTTTAGAACGGCTTATGCTAGAAAGTTGAAACTCGGTACGTATATGTAAATCAACTAGAAAAATAATTCAGATAAAAAAAAATTCGAATATTCATTGGCGTTCAGAAAGGGGGGCAAAAAAAATTATCGGTATATATAAAATGCATATATTTTCACGATTTTCGTCACATCTACTAGATTTTTCCAAATATTGAATTCAGTTTTATTCCACGGACTCTTCATATGAATACCTAGAATGCGTTTTGAAGATTTTTGGAAATTCGACCCCTAAGAGGGTGTAAAGTGGATGTATACTTTTTCATGAATTCCACCATATCTCTCAGGTCTGATCAGATATCGAATATCTTTTCACTTCCACAGGTTTTTTAATAATCACCTATTTTGAAGTTTTGTCTTTTTCAACCTCTAGACCACATCCTGGAATATGACCATATTATATAATTCATATGTTACACCATATTCTAACCGCTTTCCGAACTTTTACTGTATTATTTATAATACAGTATTGTTAATGATTTTTAAAAAAAAAAAATTTGCTGCCCTCAAAATTTTTTTTTCTACGTTTCATGACTAGTAGACGCGAAAAAAGCAATAAAAACTTTCACTCCGTCTGTACGCCGTACGCCGTACGCCGTACGTCGACCGCCAAAATCCTTTGAAGGCTCGTAGCTCTCAAACCAGTGAAGCTATTAAATTAAAATTTTTTCTAAGAATAGACTTGGTGGACCCCTTAAATTGACATTATTTTCAGGGGAGGAGGTGTAAGGGGGAAGGTGGGGTAAGCGATTTAGACGAACAATTTAGGTTTCTAGATCTCAGGAACCGCTTGTGTTAGGAGGCTGAAACTAGAATTTCTATAGAGCTTTGATAATGGACCCATTTGCAAAAAAAAACAGATATGGGTGAAGGGGTGTGGGAGTGGAGGGGGAAATAATGCTTCCAAAACGCAAAAATGCCGAGATCGACAAATTCTAAAATCCATATCTCCTAAACCATTAATATCAAGCTATTAAAACTTAACAAATATCTGTAGTTATACTAGGAGAGTAGATTGAAACAAAATTTTTGGGTGGGGGTAGTGGCGTACGGGGGTGGGGGGTGAAAAACTTTAGCTTACGATATCTCAAAAACTAATTGGACCAGAAAAACAAAATTCGGTTTTATTATAAAAATTAATAAATAAAGATTGCTCAAAGTAAAATATTTGAAGGGGGTGGAGGAGCACGGTAGTGGAAGCGATTACAATTTTTCAAAAATAACACGATTCATATCTCAATAACAGTGTAAGATGGATGTTTCAAATTTTAACCAGAAGTAGGCCTAATAGAACCCTAGAAGGAAAAAAAAGTTCGGGGGTGTGGGTGTAGAGGGTGAGGGTGCGGAAGGGTGAGAAAGAAAAAGTTTCGATGCTTATATCTCAAGAATCTATAGTGATAGGAAGCTGAAACTTGGTATTTAGATATAGCTATAGTAGTGGCAGGGTGGAAAAATACATTTTTCTTAGGGGTAGTATGGTACGGTGCTGGGGGGTGTTTTCCCGAACTTCAGAACGGTTTATGCTAGGAAGTTGAAACTCGGTAGGTATATGTAAATTAACTAGAAAAGTAGTTCTGATAAAAAAAAATTCAAATATTCATTGGCGTTCAGAAAGGGGGGGGGGGAAATAAAAATATCGGTTAATATAAAATGCATATATTTTCACGATTTTCGTCATATCTACTAGGTCTTTCGAAATATTGAATTCATTTTTATTCTATGGATTCTTCATGTGAATACCTGGAATGTGTTTTCAAGATTTTTTGAAATTCGACCCCTAACGCCCCCTGTATACCCCTGTATACTTTTTCATGAATTCCACCATGTTTCTCAGGTCTGATCAGATATCGAATATCTTTTCACTTCCCCAGGTTTGTTTAATAATCACCTATTTTTAAGTTTTGTTTTTTTCAACCTCTAGACCGCATCCTGGAATATGACCCAATTATTTAATTCATATGTTACACCCTTTTCTAACCGCTTCCCGAACTTTTTGTTAGGTTTTCAGTCACATAGTAACATACACCGCATCCCCGAATTGAACGCGTTCTGAACTTCTGCCGGAAAAATAATACAGTTGCGCCCAGACTGTTGGCAGATTTTTCTATTTGTATTTGTATTTGTATATGTTTTTACTCTAACATTTTCCCTGCAGCCTTCTGTTGGCTTGGTTTGAACTTCTGGCATGACTCGCTGCACATATTTGCTGATTTTCTGAAACATTCCGGGCCAATAGTACCGATTGGCGATGCGACCGATGGTTTTCCGGATACCCAGGTGTCCTGCACTTGGTTCGTCGTAGTTCTCCCACAGGATTCGGCTTCGAAGTGGTGTAGGTACGCAGAGTTTTCACGGTGCGCAGTCCTCGTCGTTTGACCGATGCGGAATGTGTCGATACAGGTGTTGATTTTCGAAGACGTAGTCCGGAAACTTCTCAGGGTTTCCTCTCACCTCTGCCTTCCTCCTTTCTAGCCATCTGCACCCCGAATCGTTAATGTCATCGGTATTGGCCATACACAGTGCCTCCGTAGGTTGTCGAGAGAGAGCGTCGGCGACTACGTTCAGCTTGCCCCATCTGTATTGGATGTCGAACGTATATTGTTGAAGCTCGAGCGCCCACCTTGCTATCCGCCCCGTAGGATTGTCTATGATGGGGTGTATGATGGTGGCGAACTCTGGTACGAAACGTCGATACCAGGACGCGATTTCAAGAAACCGTCGTAGCTCTCGGAGGTTTGTTGGTGTTTGCAATGCTTCGTCGGGGTCGGTGTGGATTCCTTTTTCACTGACGACGTGTTCCAGTATTTAGTCTCCTTCTTGAAGAATCTACATTTGTCCACGTTGATTTAGAGATTTGCAGCCCGTAGTCGGCGGAAAACTTCTCCTAGGTTCTTCATGTGCTCTTCGAAGGTCGTTCCCGTGATGTTTATATCGTCCAAAAAGGCAAAAGCAAATGGTTCTAACTCATGACCGATCACTTGGTCCAGTGCTCGTTGAAAGGTTGCCGGTGCTTAGTGTAGTTTAAAGGGCATCACTCGCCATTGAAACAGTCCGCGGCCGGGAACTGTGAAAGCGGTATACTGTTTGCTTGTCTCGTCCATAGGAATCTGCCAGTACCCATTCTTTAGATCTAGGTTCTAACTCATGACCGATCACTTGGTCCAGTGCTCGTTGAAAGGTTGCCGGTGCTTAGTGTAGTTTAAAGGGCATCACTCGCCATTGAAACAGTCCGCGGCCGGGAACTGTGAAAGCGGTATACTGTTTGCTTGTCTCGTCCATAGGAATCTGCCAGTACCCATTCTTTAGATCTAGGTTCTAACTCATGACCGATCACTTGGTCCAGTGCTCGTTGAAAGGTTGCCGGTGCTTAGTGTAGTTTAAAGGGCATCACTCGCCATTGAAACAGTCCGCGGCCGGGAACTGTGAAAGCGGTATACTGTTTGTTTGTCTCGTCCATAGGAATCTGCCAGTACCCATTCTTTAGATCTAGGATACTAATAAATTTTGCGTTCCGTAGTCTGTCGAGGATGTACTGAATCCTTGGCAGTGGATAGGCGTCGGGTATCGACCGTGCATTGAGTTGACGAAAATCCATGCAGAGTCTACATGTATCATTTTTCTTTTTGACTAGGACCACTGGTGAACTGTACGGACTGTATGATGGCTCGATACAACCATTCCTGATCAACTCGTCTAATTCCGTGATGAAGGTAGCTTTAGTTATAGGGTTGCTGGTTGCGTATCGATGTTTGAACGGTCGGTCGTCTCGCATAATAATCTTATGCTTCGTGATGTTTGAGACGTCTCTGAGCTGTTCGAAAGCATTAAGTTCCTTGCTTAAGAAATCGTTGATTCTTTCCTGTTGTTCGGTCACCTTGTCTTGCATCACGGTGCAGGTATTGATGTGGGCCGGGTGAAATGTAGCTGCGTTCTTATGCAGGACGTTGGTCTGAATACCACAGGTGAGACTTGTGCCTATATTTTGAAGGAAATCCATCCCTAGTATCAGATCTTCTATGAGGCTGGGAAGGATTAGTAGTGGCATTTTGCACTGACGGTCGCCCAACCGGATGTGGATAGAAAGAGCCTGTACAACGTCATGGTTGGAGCCGTCCGCTATTCTTACTGTTACTTCTTGGTTGATTATCTGTCCTAACTTCGTGAGTTTACCGGCGAGAGAGCCGCTAATGAAACTTCTCGTTGCCCCCGTATCCACTGTAGCTCGCACCAATTCTTCGCCGAGGGCAACAGTAGCGAAGGTATGGCTGTTTTCCTGATATAGGAGTTTTACGGTGGTGGAGGAACGTTTGCCTGGGGCGCCGCCATTCCTCGCGCCTGGCGGGCTCCTGGTTCGTTTCCCGGTCGGCGTCTACAGCAGTCTATAGTCCTGGTGTTGCGGCGTCCAAAGTCCCAACAGAAGTAGACTGTGGGGTTCTGACAGGACCGGGCGTTATGACCGTCCTGACTGCAGTTGTAGCACGCTGTCCTTGTGTTGATCTGGGTTTCTGTGGTTTGTGCGATGGCACATCGTCTTTCTTCTTGGGCGGGTCCGGCTGTGTTGTTTCCTCCCCTGATGCTCTCGTAGTCGTCCGCTAGTGAGATCAACTCTGGTAGTGTTGAGAAATCCTTTCGCCGGATGTAGAGCTGGTACTTTGCCTGACAGTTCCGTTCAAGTTTTTCCTCGTCGGTAATTCATCGGACGCATGAGGTTCTGTAGGCCCAGTACATAGTCCTTGAAGCTTTCTCCTGACGACTGTTATCTTTGTCGTATTTTGTCGTCTAAGTCCTCCAGATAACGGGCAGGTAGGAAGAACTTCAGAAAGTCTCCTCTGAAGTCAGCCCACTTAGGCCACGCCTGGTGGTTGTTGCGGAACCACGTTAACGCCATGGCTCGAAGTAATTCTGGCATAGTTCTGGGCAGAAGATTTCGGTGGATCCCATAGACATCGGCCAGCTCTTCCACTCGTTCGATGAAATCCAGGGGGTCCTTTCCGCCTTCGCATTTGACGGACCACTTCCAAATTTGGTCAGCCACGGCCGTAAAGGTGAGCCCAACATTGGCGGTTGGTTCGATAAGGTGGTTAGTCTCGTCGGTGGTTTCTTATTCCTTGCTTTGCAACGAAGGATCTTCCTCAGGTATTACTGGTAATTTTGGCACGACACCAGGTGTACCGCTCTTACTGTGCTGGATCTCAAGTTCACTAAGTCTCTGCTCATGCTCACTGCCACCCTCGTCCTTGATCCACGTGGTGAAGCGTTTCCGTAGTTCATCTAAGGTTCCGGAATCATCCAGGCCGAACTCCTCCATATAGTTGGTAAGCTCTTCTCTTCGTAGTCCGTAGACCCAATTTGTCTTCACCATGTTTGGTGTTTTTCTCTGTTCGTAAGTTCACTAGTATTAGACCACTGTGGGTTATTTTATTACACTCGCGGCGTTGTGCAGCCTGTTAGTTCACGGTTTGTTATTTCACTTTCGGTCTAACTGATAACTCACTGCTTGTTCTGCGCTGTTGGTTTAATTCACTGCACTGCTGATTAGTTCACTGCCTGTTTTTATTGTCAATTTATTTTGTGAAGACCCTTTTCGGGCGCCATTGTAACGATTCAATTTTCCAGGGATAAACTCGTCGGGCTCCAGAGTCCGTTACAAAATATTTGTTTTAAAATGACTTCACTTTATTTCAGTAATTCTGGTTTCATTTAATTTCGACATATAAAATTCAATATAAGTTCCACTATTTGCTCTGCCACCGTCTACGTCCTATGAGTGGCTGCTGGCTCTGATGGTCCTGTCCGTAGTTGTTTACCTTCTGCTCTCGTACTCTTTGTCGCCGCTCATCTACGCCGTTCTTCTGGAGTTAGTTCGCTGACTTTCGGTATGATTCTCCGCTCGTGTCGCCGCTCTCGTCTGCTCCCACTGATTCGTCGCTGAGCTCCTCCGTTTTCTTCGCTGCCTTCGTATGGTACGACGCTGCTCTCGACTGTCCTGCCTCTTTCTGTCGCTTGGTTCGTTGCTGCTCTCCTCTGATATACGCTGCTCTCCTATGATATACGCTGCTCTTGACTGATTACGCCGCCGTCTTCGCCTTGGTACTACGTTTTCGTCTTTCGCTACTTGTGTCTCGACTTTGTTTTTGTCGTCCTTCCGTCTCGACTCTATCTCAAGGACTAGACCTTATTCATCTCGTGACTATATAAGAGGGAGTGTAACCCCACTGGCCTTATGCGGTCGGAGAATCCTTGAGGACAGCTGTCCGATCAGAGCAATTAGTTACTTAGAAGAGGGAGTGTAACCCCACTGACCTTCTTGGTAGACTTTTTACTGCTGACCGAGATGCCTTTTCTGGCTAAATATTTTGGCTTATATATTGTACCAAACATTCCGCAGCCATGAATAATACTAAGATCGAATTTTCGAATTTTGAGACTTTCCTTTTTTATAATTCGTGTCTAGTGCATGTCATGCAGTGTAAATAGTCACTTTTGGATTTCGAAAATTTTTGTCGACCTTTTTCCAGGTTTTATGCCAAATTCCTCCCCTTCAGCCACTGCTTGTGTTTGTTCTATTTCGTGTTTCTTGCAATTCGTGACGTGATTCAATGTGAACCGTCTTAGCTTATAAGTTAGTGTTGTGTTTTATGCTCATTGAGCCTAGCTCTGAGCTGTGTTGTCTTATTTCATGTGACGTGTTTCTTTGTGAATCGTCTTGGCTCTAAGTTGTGTTGTCTTTTAATAAATAAGTTTAATTCGTGTTGTGTTCATAATTCAATGTTTTTAATTCATAAGTTTATGTTGTATTTGTAGTACAATGTGTTCCGTGTTAATTGTTTACAAGTTCATGGCAGTTTGGTGTGGGTGGAAATTTGCAGATTTTCCATCCTTACACTTCCTCCTTTCTTTCATTAGGTGGCTCGCTTGATCGTGCAAGTGCAATCTCCTCGGCGTCCGAATGAGACTATGTAAAAGTTGTTGCCGACCTGTTTGCGCCATTTGGTCCGTCTCCGTCTATCCGGGTATTTGGCGTATGTTACTGCGATTTCTTTCATCACTTCGGGGGGTACTTCGGTGGGTGTCTCGGTGTTTTCTGCTTCGGGTGTATCTTCAGTCGTAATCGTAACAGGCTGATGTACGCTTAGTTTGTCGACTTGTTCCTTTTCTCTGTCGCTGCTGCTGAGTCTACTCTTGCTGTTATCACTACCTCGAGGTTCCAGTACTTCTCCTTGAATTATCTCCTCCAGTACTTTTCTCCGACGTTCGGGCAGTTCTGATTGGGTGAATGTCTCGTCTGCTGACCGACCCTGGATTTCGGCGAGGGTGCAGCAGAAAACTCCGCAGTCGTAGTCATTGGTCTGGCGTGGGAGTCCTTGAGCGTTCTCTGGCTGGAAGTCCGAGCTCTTGGTTTCGGTGACGTTTTGTATGAAGCTGCTCAACAAGTTCAGCTCAGCTGGGAAAGGTGCGCCTGTCAGATCGTAATACTGGATCCAACGCTCGTCCAGGTGTATTATGGCCAGACACCAATGGTTGCCATACATGTGTAGAGGTAGCACCTTGCCGCCCTGATTAAAGTCCGGTTGTCTCCAGCGCTGTAGTACTGTTGGCCCTCGCTTAACCAGACACGGTAGGAAGAAGGCGCTGACTACGGACAGCCGTGGTAGGTTTGATTGTTTCCGGCTCGGTTTCTCCAGTAGCTCCATGTACCCATTGATAATATTACCGTTGAGCCTGCGACCATTTACCAACGTTGATAAGTCGCTCCGTGTGATCTGTAACCGGTTGATGGTTATGATCACCTCGTCTGGTGATCCCTGGCCCTTCTGCTGAATGTGTGTAGCTGTTGTTCGCGGTGGTTGCTGCTGTTCCCTTCCGCCCGTGGTCAAGTTACTGCGGCATAGTAGCTCCGTAGTGTTCTTTGTTTGGTCCATTGTACTTTGGTTGAAATAAAACTTTCACTGCACTTGTCGGTGGTTCAGAAAAAACTTATTTTCACACTAGACTTCGTGCTCTCTTATATCTAGGTCTTGTTTAGTATTATCCGGAAGGTCTTTAGTCTGATGGCTTGGCGCGTAATTTGAGTATAATTTTTTTTTTATTTTTTTTATTACTATGTGGGGCTATCCTGATGGACGGGGTCTGGGTCCGCGGGGTGATAGCTCCTCAGTTCACTGATGTGCGCAGTCCGAATGTGGAAATCACCATCCTTTTGCAACTGTACTATTACGGGTGCAGTGAAGTTTACCACCTTATGAATCTGTCAAATTTCGGAGCTAGTTTTGCTGCAAAACAGTCAATAGCCTTCGAGAGTGGGTGCTCTTTCACCATTACTTGTTGCCCAATCGTGGGAGTCCAATGCTGGCGTCTCAGATTATAGTGGCGTGCTTGATCTTGGGCGGTGCGTTCTAGATTGCGTCGTGTGATCCGGAACGCATCCTGTAACCTGGTGGCTTTCTCGGCGGGAGATTGGGGAATGTTGCTGGTTCCGAAGGTTGGCTAAGATTCGTTCTCGGAATGCTTTCTGTAATCCATTACTGGTTGCTTTTCGGAGTAGTATCAGTTCGGACCATTTAGAAAACTCATCAAAGTACACGGTAACATAGTGTTTTCATGTTTCGAACTTGGTAGTGGCCCTACGAGGTCGGCGCACAAGATACTCCATGGTTCTTCCGCGATTTGAGAGAACATTTTCCCTGCAGCCTTCTGTTGGCTTGGTTTGAACTTCTGGCATGACTCGCAGCGCTGCACATATTTGCTGGTTTTCTGAAACATTCCGGGCCAATAGTACCGATTGGCGATGCGACCGATGGTTTTCCGGATACCCAGGTGTCCTGCACTTGGTTCGTCGTGGTTCTCCCACAGGATTCGGCTTCGAAGTGGTGTAGGTACGCAGAGTTTTCACGGTGCGCAGTCCTCGTCGTTTGACCGGTGCGGAATGTGTCGATACATGTGTTGATTTTCGAAGACGTAGTCCGGAAACTTCTCAGGGTTTCCTCTCACCTCTGCCTTCCTCCTTTCTAGCCATCTGCACCCCGAATCGTTAATGTCATCGGTATTGGTCATACACAGTGCCTCCGTAGGTTGTCGAGGGAGAGCGTCGGCGACTACGTTCAGCTTGCCCCATCTGTATTGGATGTCGAACGTATATTGTTGAAGCTCGAGCGCCCACCTTGCTATCCGCCCGTAGGATTGTCTATGGAGTTTAGCCACTTGAGTGCCATATGGTCCGTAATGACGGTAAAAGAGTACCCTTCCACGTAGGGTCGCATCTTACGGATACCCAGACGATGGCTAGGCATTCCTTTTCGGTTGGTGAGTAATTCCGTTCTGCTGCGTTTGAATGTCGACTTGCGTATGCAATCACGTGTTCGGCTCCGTTGATCTCCTGTGTCAGTACGGCCCCCAGCCCGTAGTCGCTGGCATCGGTCTGCAGGGTAAACCTCTGGCTAAAGTCCGGACATGTTAGCTTAGGTGCTTCTGCTAATCTTAACTTGATAGTGTCGAATGCTGCTTGTTGTTCCTCTTGCCACTTGAAATGCTTTCCTTTCTTCAAAAGTGAAGTCAGTGGGTGTATGATGGTGGCGAACTCTGGTACGAAACGTCGATACCAGGACGCGATTTCAAGAAACCGTCGTAGCTCTCGGAGGTTTGTTGGTGTTTGCAATGCTTCGATCGCGGCGATTTTGTCGGGGTCGGTGTGGATTCCTTTTTCACTGACGACGTGTCCCAGTATTTAGTCTCCATCTTGAAGAATCTACATTTGTCCACGTTGGTTTAGAGATTTGCAGCCCGTAGTCGGCGGAAAACTTCTCCTAGGTTCTTCATGTGCTCTTCGAAGGTCGTTCCCGTGATGTTTATATCGTCCAAAAAGGCAAAAGCAAATGGTTCTAACTCATGACCGATCACTTGGTCCAGTGCTCGTTGAAAGGTTGCCGGTACTTAGTGTAGTTTAAAGGGCATCACTCGCCATTGAAACAGTCCGCGGCCGGGAACTGTGAAAGCGGTATACTGTTTGCTTGTCTCGTCCATAGGAATCTGCCAGTACCCATTCTTTAGATCTAGGTTCTAACTCATGACCGATCACTTGGTCCAGTGCTCGTTGAAAGGTTGCCGGTGCTTAGTGTAGTTTAAAGGGCATCACTCGCCATTGAAACAGTCCGCGGCCGGGAACTGTGAAAGCGGTATACTGTTTGCTTGTCTCGTCCATAGGAATCTGCCAGTACCCATTCTTTAGATCTAGGATACTAATAAATTTTGCGTTCCGTAGTCTGTCGAGGATGTACTGAATCCTTGGCAGTGGATAGGCGTCGGGTATCGACCGTGCATTGAGTTGACGAAAATCCATGCAGAGTCTACATGTATCATTTTTCTTTTTGACTAGGACCACTGGTGAACTGTACGGACTGTATGATGGCTCGATACAACCATTCCTGATCAACTCGTCTAATTCCGTGATGAAGGTAGCTTTAGTTATAGGGTTGCTGGTTGCGTATCGATGTTTGAACGGTCGGTCGTCTCGCATAATAATCTTATGCTTCGTGATGTTTGAGACGTCTCTGAGCTGTTCGAAAGCATTAAATTCCTTGCTTAAGAAATCGTTGATTCTTTCCTGTTGTTCGGTCACCTTGTCTTGCATCACGGTGCAGGTATTGATGGGGGCCGGGTGAAATGTAGCTGCGTTCTTATGCAGGACGTTGGTCTGAATACCACAGGTGAGACTTGTGCCTATATTTTGAAGGAAATCCATCCCTAGTATCAGATCTTCTATGAGGCTGGGGAGGATTAGTAGTGGCATTCTGCACTGACGGTCGCCCAACCGGATGTGGATAGAAAGAGCCTGTACAACGTCATGGTTGGAGCCGTCCGCTATTCTTACTGTTACTTCTTGGTTGATTATCTGTCCTAACTTCGTGAGTTTACCGGCGAGAGAGCCGCTAATGAAACTTCTCGTTGCCCCGTATCCACTGTAGCTCGCACCAATTCTTCGCCGAGGGCAACAGTAGCGAAGGTATGGCTGTTTTCCTGATATAGGAGTTTTACGGTGGTGGAGGAACGTTTGCCTGGGGCGCCGCCATTCCTCGCGCCTGGCGGGCTCCTGGTTCGTTTCCCGGTCGGCGTCTACAGCAGTCCTGGTGTTGCGGCGTCCACAGTGCTAACAGAAGTAGACTGTGGGGTTCTTACAGGACCGGGCGTTATGACCGTCCTGACTGCAGTTGTAGCACGCTGTCCTTGTGTTGATCTGGGTTTCTGTGGTTTGTGCGATGGCACATAGTCTTTCTTCTTGGGCGGGTCCGGCTGTGTTGTTTCCTCTCCTGATGCTCTCGTAGTCGTCCGCTAGTGAGATCAACTCTGGTAGTGTTGAGAAATCCTTTCGCCGGATGTAGAGCTGGTACTTTGCCTGACAGTTCCGTTCAAGTTTTTCCTCGTCGGTAATTCATCGGACGCATGAGGTTCTGTAGGCCCACTACATAGTCCTTGAAGCTTTCTCCTGACGACTGTTATCTTTGTCGTATTTTGTCGTCTAAGTCCTCCAGATAACGGGCAGGGAGGAAGAACTTCAGAAAGTCTCCTCTGAAGTCAGCCCACTTAGGCCACGCCTGGTGGTTGTTGCGGAACCACGTTAACGCCATGGCTCGAAGTAATTCTGGAATAGTTCTGGGCAGAAGATTTTGGTGGATCCCATAGACATCGGCCAGCTCTTCCACTCGTTCGATGAAATCCAGGGGGTCCTTTCCGCCTTCGCATTTGACGGACCACTTCCAAATTTGGTCAGCCACGGCCGTAAAGGTGAGCCCAACATTGGGGTTGGTTCGATAAGGTGGTTAGTCTCGTCGGTGGTTTCTTATTCCTTGCTTTGCAACGAAGGATCTTCCACAGGTATTACTGGTAATTTTGGCACGACACCAGGTGTACCGCTCTTACTGTGCTGGATCTCAAGTTCGCTAAGTCTCTGCTCATGCTCACTGCCACCCTCGTCCTTGATCCACGTGGTGAAGCGTTTCGGTAGTTCATCTAAGGTTCCGGAATCATCCAGGCCGAACTCCTCCATATAGTTGGTAAGCTCTTCTCTTCGTAGTCCGTAGACCGAATTTGTCTTCACCATGTTTGGTGTTTTTCTCTGTTCGTAAGTTCACTAGTATTAGACCACTGTGGGTTATTTTATTACACTCGCGGCGTTGTGCAGCCTGTTAGTTCACGGTTTGTTATTTCACTTTCGGTCTAACTGATAACTCACTGCTTGTTCTGCGCTGTTGGTTTAATTCACTGCACTGCTGATTAGTTCACTGCCTGTTTTTATTGTCAATTTATTTTGTGAAGACCCTTTTCGGGCGCCATTGTAACGATTCAATTTTCCAGGGATAAACTCGTCGGGCTCCAGAGTCCGTTACAAAATATTTGTTTTAAAATGACTTCACTTTATTTCAGTAATTCTGGTTTCATTTAATTTCGACATATAAAATTCAATATAAGTTCCACTATTTGCTCTGCCACCGTCTACGTCCTATGAGTGGCTGCTGGCTCTGATGGTCCTGTCCGTAGTTGTTCACCTTCTGCTCTCGTCCTCTTTGTCGCCGCTCATCTACGCCGTTCTTCTGGAGTTAGTTCGCTGACTTTCGGTATGATTCTCCGCTCGTGTCGCCGCTCTCGTCTGCTCCCACTGATTCGTCGCTGAGCTCCTCCGTTTTCTTCGCTGCCTTCGTATGGTACGACGCTGCTCTCGACTGTCCTGCCTCTTTCTGTCGCTTGGTTCGTTGCTGCTCTCCTCTGATATACGCTGCTCTCCTCTGATATACGCTGCTCTTGACTGATTACGCCGCCGTCTTCGCCTTGGTACTACGTTTTCGTCTTTCGCTACTTGTGTCTCGACTTTGTTTTTGTCGTCCTTCCGTCTCGACTCTATCTCAAGGACTAGACCTTATTCATCTCGTGACTATATAAGAGGGAGTGTAACCCCACTGGCCTTATGCGGTCGGAGAATCCTTGAGGACAGCTGTCCGATCAGAGCAATTAGTTACTTAGAAGAGGGAGTGTAACCCCACTGACCTTCTTGGTAGACTTTTTACTGCTGACCGAGATGCCTTTTCTGGCTAAATATTTTGGCTTATATATTGTACCAAACATTCCGCAGCCATGAATAATACTAAGATCGAGTTTTCGAATTTTGAGACTTTCCTTTTTTATAATTCGTGTCTAGTGCATGTCATGCAGTGTATATAGTCACTTTTGGATTTCGAAAATTTTTGTCGACCTTTTTCCAGGTTTTATGCCAAATTCCTCCCCTTCAGCTACTGCTTGTGTTTGTTCTATTTCGTGTTTCTTGCAATTCGTGACGTGATTCAATGTGAACCGTCTTAGCTTATAAGTTAGTGTTGTGTTTTATGTTCATTGAGCCTAGCTCTGAGCTGTGTTGTCTTATTTCATGTGACGTGTTTCTTTGTGAATCGTCTTAGCTCTAAGTTGTGTTGTCTTTTAATAAATAAGTTTAATTCGTGTTGTGTTCATAATTCAATGTTTTTAATTCATAAGTTTATGTTGTATTTGTAGTACAATGTGTTCCGTGTTAATTGTTTACAAGTTCATGGCAATTTGGTGTGGGTGGAAATTTGCAGAATTTCCATCCTAACAACTTTTACTCGATTGAATTTCCGAACGCATACGCGTCCCTGCAAGCCAATCGTATAATACTCTAGATGATACAAAACTCCGATTTATATTGTCATTGGGGATGAAGTAGTATCACGTGTGTGCATGTTGTATGTCCTTCATTCAAGAGTCCCATTAGATTGCTACTCAAAACTAAAAGACAGTATTCAGTGTTAAATTTCAAATCTTGAACTGAAAAAAGTATCCATTTTGAAGGACTTTCATAAGGGAGGTGGAGCAAGGACACACTCGATTACTTACATATTCATCCTTTTTTTTGGAACCATTAAAAAAAAAATGTGTTCAAAATTTCAAATTAGTAGCTTGAAGCGTTCAAAAGTTATAGGAAAATATTGTTGGACACGTGTCTTAAGGATTTTTTGTATGGAAGGTACCAGAAGTTGTAAAAGGATTTCACTGACTAGTAAACTCTTACTTTGCTTTCACTCAAAACTAATTTGTACAAAACTCTGAATTCATAGCTAAACGATTACTTGAGTTGTAGTGATTTTCGTGAAGTGAGTGAAGATATTTTAACAGGATATTTGTATGGCAGCTACACGAAGGACTAATAGGATTTTCTTCACAATCATACATTTTGTAACGATTTGGTCCGCAGAACGTTCAGTTGGCAATCGTCATTGCCGAAATTTTGAACGTTAGCCTTGCGGACGGAAAGTCATCCTCCATCTGTCGGAAGAAATCGTCATTTCTTCACCCAAATGAAGGATAACTTTCCTATGTTTATTTGTTTTCGTTGACTATGCGTCATTAGACACATTAGTCCCACGGATGACCACTGAAACGGCTGAGCATCTAGCATAAAAGCACGTGCTAGCTCGTCGGATGGGGTGGGTTTGCCGTTTCGATCCGTGAATCGATTAATTATGCTCGGTGGGCCGACGAATGGGTTTGAGAACTCCCATTCTATCTGTCGGCGGGCTTGAAAGGATTGTAGGTGAAGGGGCCAGATGCACGAAGGGTGCGGAAAAGAGGGTGGAAAAAAGTTAGGTGTGAGGAGGGAACATCCAGGGTAAGATCATCCGACGAATGATCAATTAATATGACCACTATGTGTAGTTATTCGTTTAGCAAGAGAACGACAAAAAAAAAGGAATGGTCCGCCTAAGGACGAGTACCTTGTGGCCCAGGTGTGCTTATCAAAATCGTCTAATTGTACGTGTGAGTCCAGCGGTACCGTTTGTCCGCCCGCTTCTGTATGATACGATATGTTTCCGTATTCTTGTAAGAATGGCAGAGCCGACAAGAGAAATTGACTGAAATTTTCCGTATACCGAACCACCATTTGTTTCCGCCTTTGGCGCTAAAACTTAAAATAATCCGTGTAAAACCTGCTATTAGGGGTGGCGTGAAAACGATGACGAAAAGGAATTTAAGTTCGCCTTCAAGTTTGTCGGCGATTAGGACCTGGAAACACAAGACTGGCAGTGCGGTAAAAGTATTTCCAACGGCAGCCTGTAGAGCGGCTTTCTTCTGTTGTATCGCAATATCGGGAGTTCTCATCATAATTCCGCAAAAATTTATATTGTACAGGATACTACTAAACTTAAGCAAATTACAATCCATAGCAGAACAAAACCCACCTCCCAACTCCTCAAAACGAATCCGTCCAATTTAAGCGGAAGCGAAACAAATTGCAAAACGTTGACGGCCAAAACCAATTCCAGCTCGAACGATCGATCGTGTTTAACGGCTCAGACGCATGCATCAACGCTGGCTAAACTTCCGATTATCAACGGAATGAAGACTAGTACCCAAAGATGTCGTCCCGATGTTAAACGATCGCATGCCAACAGCTCAAACATAAGAAGGATAAGATGAAGCGATAGCGATATTAACATTGCTTGAATTGTGTGTAGGATTCGCCTTCTAATCTGTAGTGAGGATATCGACACCACCCAAAAGCTCCAACGATGGCTCCTGCCGTAGCGATGGCCTTCCATGTCCAAAGTGGGGCAAAACTGCCCAATACGGCCAATCTATGTAGCCGTCGAGTTCAAACAGAACAGCAAAATAAACGTAAATAGACGGTAGTGAACAATAAATTTACTTGGATTAAAATCACGCAAGAAAGCCTGCAAATTCATTGTAAAAGCGTCGCGCAATTATCGAAGTATAATGTAACAATGCGAGTATTTTGTGCGGTAAATCGATTTGCGGCGCAAAACTAAAAAAAAAACGAGCGATAATTCGACGGAACCTTTGGTTTTTGTTTTTTTTTCTTTTTGGTTTTTATGATTTCCATGTGAATTTTAGTTTTGACGCACAAACCTTTGAGCAATGACAATACGAAATAATTTGTTTCATTATTTAATAACCAATAATTAGAATGTAATATAAAAAAATTAACCAATAAAAAGTTTGTAGAGAGGAATAGGTCTTTATCTTTTAATTTAATTTAAGTTTTCTGTGTTTTTTTTTTATATACTATTTTTTTTTTTGTACAAAACTAACCATTACGTGCACATAGTTTGCAGCTGTTTTGTTTTGCGCAACATCCATCACATGACGCAAAAAGTGTAAATGGAGCCTGGTAGTTATTCCACAGTGGAATGGTTGACGAGGATGACGGATAATCCCAAAACGTGTCCAAAGGGCGGAAGGAGAAGAAGACGACAGTGTTGCAGTTGAAGAAGGTGCTGTTGTTGTTGACGTTGGTGTTGTTGATGATGATGATTGCCCTGACTCGATTGGTAACTTGGCAAATTATTGTTCTGTTGATGGGAATGATGATGTGATGATGTAACGTTCGAAGAACCATGACGAGAAGATTGTTGATGGCCCTGTTTCGTCGATGAACCCAAATTGGACTTGTATTGCTCCACATAGGGAATACCGCCACCGCCTCGACTGTTATCGTACTGATGATGTTGTTGCCTACTTGCCTTCTCAGTTTGACCCACATTTTGTCCGCGATCATATCCGAACGTACTGTGTGTTGATGATTGTTGTTGTTGCTGTTGCTGATGATGTCGCGAAAGATTCGACGATTTCGTTGATGGAAGTGTTTGTGTGGTGGATTGAGATTGGGACGATCGTGACGACGATGTTTGCTGTTCTTCTTTATGTCGGTTTTTCGGTGGTAGGGACGGTGGAATTACTTTTGATAGTTGTTGTGTGGATCCATCCGATCCGATACGTTCGGCTTCGCGCAGTTGACTTCTTGTTGGTCGCTGCAACGAACGGTAGTTATTTAGATAGGCTGCGCATAATGGCTGCTGAGAATTTTTCGATATTTCGGGCAGCTTAACGTTCGACTGCGGTTTTTCCGGTAACGCTGATTCAGAATAGAAATTCCTTTGGCTGATTTGCCACTTGACAATCGGTAGTTTGCTGTTTCGACACTATAAACTGTCGGCTGTTGCTGCTGCTGATGATGCGATTGTTGTTGCTGGTGATGTGATTGCTGCTGCTGCTGCTGCTGGAGAGGTTGCTGATTATGATGTTGCTTCCGCTGTTGGCGAGGTTGCTGATGTGTTTGTTGTGAATGTCGCTGATGATTAGGATGATGAAGTTGCAGTATTTGTTGACATACCGTTGCCATCTGTCAGTTTTGACTCCCTATGCGACCAAACGATAGTTCGTTGTTCGTTCCACCCGTATTTTATTGTTTGGTCGACTTCCAATGGGCGATATACCGTCTGCAATTGGGCCGAACTGTTGGTGACATCATGTATACTTTCAACGAACCTGAGTAATTGGACGCGATAGCGGCCATAATGACTGCTGATATAACCAGTCATTCATTCACTGTAGCTGGATTATTATTACTGTCACCTAACGGTATTGGAGGGAAGAACTGCTTTGGAATAGCCAGCATTGCATAAAAGACTGGTGATCGTTTTAGCTTGAATGAATTCTTTATAGGAACAACACGGTTGTTGCGTTTACTAGACCGATTTTTTTTTATCATTTACAACCTCACACTCACTTCACTAGCTCCGTCCGTTTTAAATATTAGCTACATCTTTTGTTTAAACATTGGCCGAGTAGCCAAATGATGCTCGGCCTACAGTCTACAGGGACATTAAGTTGTCCGTTGTTAATTTATATTTTTATTTAACTAATTTGCAATGCGGTTGCGTCCGGGCTGAGGGTGGATTTATTGCCGATTTTTCCATACGAGCGTTGGCATTTGTGTGCCCGGGTTTTCATTCGCCGTACACGTGAATCTTTTAAGAAAAAATAAAAACGCATGGCAACTAACCTTTATCAATACACTGCACGCTTTTAATAGCGAGCTGACACCGTGTGCTTCCAAAATATGCAGGATGTATAGCGATTTTAATGTCAATGTAACTTCGCGTGCGCGCACTTAAAAAATACAATTTGCTAAGGCAATGGCTGCTGCTTACGGCTACCTGCGAGTGAACGTCCGAGCTGGTATCTTCTTTCGGCTCCGGTTGGTGATCGACTGGGGCGAGCGTCATCTGTCTCGCTCGCAAGTGCGCGGTAGTTCTCTCCTCCGCCACCGTGGGTCCGGGCGCTGCGCGCGTTGCGGTGATGTCCGTTGGGTTTTGAATTTAAAAGCCGCGAGCGGCTCATTACAAATACCCACAGGATCCTGGGCAAGGCCCGTCCGATGCACAGGAGGCTGCAAAAGGAGACGCCTATGTCGATTCTCCCGCGCTGCTGAAATGTTGCTCCCTCGCTGCGGTCACAAAAAAAATTTGTTCTAACGATCCGGATGATTCATGTGTTTCTTCCTTTACTTAGCTATTTTTTTTTTTCTTTTTTTTGTTTTTTCGTTGTGGTTAGAATATTTAGTCCATCTTTTTTTTGGTAGCTTCCTTTGCCCTCAATATCTGGTATATATATATATATTTTTTTTTTTTTTTTTGTGGACATATTCTTGATCCCATCTTTTCTAAGCATTTATGACTAATTCTATTGACAATGATTTTACAGTAAAGATGGGGGGACACCGTTACAATTAAGAAAATGAGATAACTAAGATTATAAAAATTAATTCAAATATTATTATATATATATATATTTTTTTTTTTTTTTTGTTTCTAGGATCTAATAACGTATGAATTCACATTGGTTCTTTTAAAGGACTATTACTACAAAAATCAACCACATAAGTGCAACAGACCACTATCACATTGGCATTTATTTACAAAATTTCATTAATGTACCTGTATGTGATGTTTTAATTTTAATAAATTTGAAATTCAAGGCTCTATCGTTTGGTGATTAAAAAAAAATAAGAAATTCGAGACAGAACGACTATGCTTAGTGCCTCCAGATACAACAAGTATGTCGACGAAGGAAGATGCTCGATGTTAGCCTGGTATGTAGCGTCTGCAGGGAACATGGAGCATTCTCCTTCTCTCTGCGAGTGTTAATTACTTACGACAACATGTGTGCGAGACCGCTGGTATATATCTTCAACTAAAAAAAAACGCAGCGGCCCCGTAAACGACATTAACTTACTAAATTAATATTTTAAGTAATAATACTCGATACGGAGTCTCAAAAATTAACAAAAGGAGAATTATGTTTTGGTGGTTGTAGCAAGGTGATCGCGTTTATGGAGGCATATAACAATCCCTTATCATCCTGACCTCCCTTTCGTACGCTACGACTTGACTAGGAAATCTGTTAGGGAGTTCACTGCTTTAGATCCTTAGCATGATACGTCCCTACAGATTTTCCCTGTAAGTTCTCGACTTCGTACATAGAGTTCCCGATCTTCCTTACTATACGGCTTTTAATAAACTTCGGTGCTAGTTTCGCACTTACTCCTTTCGTGGCGTCGCTTAACACGAAATTCCTACGAAATACTTCCTGCCCAGGTACGAAATTGACCTCTCGCGCTTTCAAATTATATTTCGAGGCATACTTGCGGTGAGTGTCCACCAACTCTGTTTTTACTTCAGCGCGTATAGCTTGCATATGATCTGTTCTGGCTATACATTCTATATCGCCTGTCAGCATGCTTTGGAGGCTTCTTAAGAGCGGATAGGCTGATCCATGGCAGATCATATTTTCGCCAAAGTTTAGATAATATGGGGAGTAGCCAGTGGCTGTATGAACTGCGGTGCGCAACGCACACGGTATTTCACTGAGGTGAGCATCCCACTCCTTGTGATCTTTTCCTAAGTAGGACCTGATTGCAGATAAAATGGACCTATTAACTCTCTCAGAAGCGTTAGCTTGTGGCGAGTAAATGGCTGTGCGAGTGTGCGTTACCTGATATTTCTTTAACAATGCCGCAAATTCCTTGGAGGGGAATTGCACACCATTGTCCGATACGATATATTCTGGTACGCCGTATACGTGGAATAATTCTGATTCGACATAAGCAGTGATAGCTGAAGTAGTGGCGCTGCGTAGCGGTTTCAACAACACATACTTGGTGAATTGATCCAATATTATGAGGATGACCGTGTTTCCCTTTTTCGAACGAGGATAAGGACCCATCAAGTCAATATAAATACGTTGCCTGGCTCGTTCAGGAGTGAACTGAGCTCTCATGACTGGCTTCAAGGCTATGTTCGGTGCTTTGGTCTCCTTACACGTATCACATTTCTGAACGTATTGCTTAACTTGTTGTGCCATTAGGGGCCAATAATACCGCTCACGTAGTCGTTCGAGTGTTTTCTGTACCCCTCCGTGAGCAGCTAATGGTGGGTCGTGTGCGTCCTTAATTAGGCCCGATGCCAATTCATACGGGACCCATAATTTCCAGGGCGTACCGCTTACCAAGTTACTATCTTTGTCCGTTGGGTGGTATTTATAAACGAAGTCACCGGCTACTCGGGCATTAGTGAACTGAGATGGATTATCAGATATGGATTTTATCAGCCTTTTATATTCTGCTGAACTGAATAATGGCGATTCGAGGTCTAATTCGGGGGACACATTAGGGGATAGGTCAGACAACTCATCAACGAATACTCTTGACAGTGCGTCAGGTACTACATTTTGGCTGCCTTTCCGGTGTTCTATTTTAAAGTCGAAAGCTTGCAGCTTTAATGACCATCTGGCGAGTCTTCCACTCAAATCTTTTTGATTCATTAACCACTTCAGGCTAGCATGGTCGGTAATTATAGTGAATGGCAATCCTTCAATGTAAGCGCGGAATTTCTTTACGCATATGATAGCTGCTAGACATTCTAGTTCAGTGATGCTATAATTACGTTGCGCGTCGTTCAGTTTTTGTGACACGTAAGCTATCGGTTGTTCTTCTCCTTCACTACCAACCTGACACAATACTCCGCCTACTCCCGTGATGCTTGCGTCGCATTGTATGAGAAAAGGTTTCGTGAAATCGGGATTATGAAGGACCGGGGCAGTGGTAAGTGCTGTTTTTAATGCTTCGAAAGCGACTTGTGCTTCCTCAGTCCATTTCAGACCTGCAGTTGGTTTCTTTAAGCAATCGGTTATGGGTGTGGCTAATGCTGAGAAGTTGTGTATAAATCTTCGGTACCACCCGGTCATTCCCAAGAACCTTCTGATCTGTTTCAGCGTAGTGGGCACTGGGAAGTCAGCTATGGCTGCCACTTTGTCGGTGTCTACTTTCAACACACCGTCTCCTACGATATAGTCTAGATATTTCACCTCAGTCATGCAAAAATGACTCTTGGCTGTGTTTATTGTAAGTCCTGCCACTTTTAATCTTTCGGCCACTTCTTGCAACAGATCTAAGTGAGAAGGGAAGGTAGGAGAAATGACAAGAAGATCATCCAAATAGACAAATATTCTCTCACTTGAATTGGCTGATAGAGGTTTCATCACTTTATCCATCAGCCGACACATTCTTTGTGGGGCATTGCATAGTCCGAACGGCATGACCGTGAATTGGTACAATGGTCTACCTGGTACAGTGAAGGCGGTTTTTCTCTTGACGTGAACGCGTCTTTCAAATCTATAGACGAGATGAAGCGCGTGTCTTGCAGTCTACTTAAGAGCCCATCTATACGTGGTAGCGGGTACGCGTCTTTGACCGTCACGGCATTTACTTTACGAGAGTCCAGACAGAGACGAACTTTTCCAGGTTTTTTCACTAAAACTACTGGCGAGTTCCAGGCACTCATACTTTCTTCTATGACTCCTAAACCTAACATGCGGTCTAATTCATCATATACCAGTTTCTGTACGGCGGGGGAAACAGAGTAATGCCGTTGCTTGATAGGTTCTGCGTCACCCACGTCGATTACGTGCATTTCCACCGAAGTTTTGCCTAAACCCAAGGTCGCACATGATGGAAATTTCGCAATTATGTTGTTTAATGCTGACTGCTCCTCAGCAGTGAGTACATGTTGCTTAGGTTTTGGTTTGGGTGCTACTGTTTCCCCATCCAACTCTAAAGACTCGATTAGTGCCGACACTAATCCAAATGCTGACCAGAAATCCATACCTAGGTATAATTCCTGTTGCAAATCGGGTACAATGTATAATTTTAATTTTTCAGTCTCTTGCCGAAATTCAACTACGGCTTCTATATGTCCGTGTATGACATGTACCGCCCCCCCCCCCAGCAGTACTTAAGGTGTTTAAGGAAACATTAAGGGACTGATCCATCTGTTCCAGGTGTTCAAGAGCGTTTTTACCCAGACAGCTCACGCTGGCACCACTATCTAACAATACTATAAGAGGAACGCCTCCTATGATGACGCGTGCATAAGGTCTGGGGTCTCCTGCTTTATAGTGTATCGCCGTGAGTTTGGTGGGGTGGTCCATTTTTAGGGGAGTGCGCAATTCCTCGATGAAACCAACTTCTTCTGGCTCTGACTGCACTCCTTCTGAAGAGGGTGATGTCGAGCCGAAGATGCGGTTTCTCACTAAATTGTAATTGGCCGTCCGGGCTTCAAAAGTTTGGCGGTTTAAAGGGGTACTTTCCAAAATAGATTCGAAATTTGGTGAACGAGAAGTTTTTACGAAATTTTTATGAAAAATGGGGGTGGGTTGAGAGGTCCGACCTTTTATAATTGAGTTGAAACACTCGGACCTCACTGCAGCATCAGTGTTTACTGGTTTAGGCTCGATGGTCGGACCATCGCTCCAGTGGCCACTTCCGTTTGTTTCAGTTTCCATTCGTTGTATCTCGCGTTTTGCCTGGGCCGGTTGGATCTGGACCGGCCCCCTTTCATGTTTTTTGTACTGCATTTCGGACAATCGCGGGTGGTTTTCCCTTTTTCGCCGCAATAGTAACAGTATAACGCCCGCATTGCCTCGGGACATTCACGAAAGCCATGGCCTTGTACGTCACAATTCCAACATACCCAATTGGACGTATCAATCTCTTCTACTTCTAAATCTGACATACCTTCATCTACTATGTTCTCCACCAAAGGTTCGTCGACTTCCGATATTTGGTAATATTTGTTACCAACTACTGGGCGTTTTTCACCTTCAGGTGACGCTCGCAAATAAATTTCTGCGCGACGGCCTTCTTCCCTAAACTTATCTACTGACTTCAAATTCATTGCATATATTAATTGAGCTATACGTGAATTAATGTTGGGCAACATGAGCCCGACCATTTCTTCATCCCTCATTGGTACCGTGCGCTGATTGTTTAGCGACACGATAACAGTTACGTAGTCCTCCACGGTTTCTCGAGTGGATTGCCTACGTCTTTCCATCGCATGGGTAATCTCAGCGTCTGAACTCCACGCTTTAAACCTCTTAAGCAAGGCGTCCTTGAGCTCAGTCCACGTCGGATTTGCATTTGTTCGTAAGTATTGCCAGTACCAGGCATCAGCAATACCAGTCACACAACGATGAAATTGTTCTACGAAGTACTGTTCATTCACGGAGCCTATTCGTATCATGCGGTCGATTCTGAACAGAATCTCGTCGATTGGCATGCTTCTTGAGGTGCCATCGAACTTTATATTCCAACGATTCAATGGGCTGTTCGACCGTGTTTGATTGGAACTGAAATTACTAGTTCGCGGACGTGGCGAACGTTCCCCGAAGCCCTGAGTTATAGGCTGTGACGTTTCAGCGGAAGACCCATGGTTCCGTGAGACATAATTCGGCGGCGCGGATGACGGCGGCGCGGATGACGGCGGCGCGGATGACGGCGGCGCATAGAATTGCGACTCGTCAGGCCGCGCGTTAGCATAAACTTGCGTCTGCGCTTGCGCTTGTACTCGAGTCTGAGCCTGTGCCAGCTGAATTTTTAATTGCTCAAGGGCATCACGCATCTCTTGTACATCGCGTTTGTGTTTACGTTCCTGTGCCCGAAACACATCCCAGCTTAACGGTGGCCAATTGCTTAGGGTCAGATTAGACCTGCCTACTGGAGCTAGCTTGTTGCCAAAATTATCCCATTGCCACTCACCCCTAAGTAGGTCGTCTTGTGACGAGGTAAACAACCTGTCCCGTCGCCCCTGACTACTAAACTCGTTGGTACGACGCGGATCCGGTGGGGGCCTGGAGGTGTCCAACTTCCTTTGGGATCTATCTCCCACGGAATGTTTGGACCCTCCCGGCGAATTCATCGGTGTATTAGTACGCGATACATTGGCTGAGGTTGGGTTGCTTTTTATGGGGAAAATGTCTAACTGCTCGGCTTCAGACAAATCATCTTCAATTAGGTTACCTGATGGTATAGGGTCCTGTCTTCCTTCTCTGGCCTTTCCTCTGGTCACAGGACCAGTTTTAGGGATTGCTCCTTTATTTAGCGGTGAACGTAGCATCTCTTAGACTTGTAGGCTTCGTTGTTGTAGCCGATGAGAGAAACAACAAATTTCTGTAACTAATCCACCAAAAGACACGCTGCCTAACGTCTGGCTATCGCTTCTACGATCGTCTCGACTTCCTTCGGATAAATCTTCTGTGAATCTGAAAAATAGTGTTGACTTAGCAGTCATAGGTTATTAGAGTACACCTTTTGAACACAACACTTAAACCGCAACCTGCACATTGAAGCTATGAGACAACACGTACAAAAAATTTATTACATGAGAAGAGGCTAATGTCCGTCACTCTAATACGACGATTTGTGGCCAAAGAAGGGGATTAAGGGGCCAGGTAATATGAGCCGTAATTCGAAACGATAGGATACTTGTACTCAATTCATTTATTTATTTATTTTTTTTCTTTTTGTTGTTGTTTATATTATAATAAGGTGATAAATAAAAATTATAATGGTACTATCAAACAAAATAATTGTGTAGTTAATTCAATTTACACCGACAGTTAAACAGTCAAAGCTCTTTTGACTTTCCAATTGCTTGATTATTTATCAACATAGAGTAACATTATTCAAATTAGCATAATTATTTTCTTATGTAGTATATAATTTATGTACTGCAGCTTGTATAGTTAAGTTTATGGGAGACTACCCCTAAGTACTTTAAAAGGCATGGAAGTATACTATAACATGTTATGGTTAAGTTTCGTTATTAACCTTGTAAAGGTTTCAAATGATAGAATGGTCCCAAAAGCTATAATTTACGAATTGAATATCATTAAGCACTGCTGATGGTAGTGGGTTTCAAATTATTTCATCAATATCTTATTGCTGTTAATGGGTACATTTATTTTGCAGATATTCTGCTTTAAGGATATAAATATAAATAAATGATTTCTTATTGAATGTTAAAAAAAAATTAATTTATTTATATTGGGATAAAGAGAAAAAAAAATGTTTCTTTGTACGATTGGAATGTGTATCCACTTTCCCATACGGATGGATTTGTATAAAAATATAAAACCTATTTCTATAATTGAATTCAGCCTAATAAAAATTATTGTATATTTAATAAGTCTCCCCGCCAAGTGATTATTTTATCAAATTTCAATTTCTTTAGTATTTCTTATTTAGGCAATGCATGAATTGATAATGAAAGAAATGTACTCATGAGAGGTGTACGAATAGACTTCCTTTCAACGTAATTACATCAATTAAAACATAAGTACGTTGAATGTAAACTATTTAGTTCACATTTACATGATTATTGCCGCGCTCACAAGAACTAATATCTGTCTTACAAAACCATGATAAGAACGCGAAAAAGGACGATCGTTTTACGTCTAAATATAGTCATATAATAATTTAACTATAGTTTTAAAATTTCAACTATATTCAAATTACAAACTATTTTTTTCGATAATATTATCGAGTAGAAAACCGGAAAGGAAGTACTTTTGTTGTTTTGTTACATTATTTGAATGTTTATTATTATAGTTTATTGTAAATACGGCGTCAATCTTTAGTTGTCGGATTTTGTGTTTAAGACAACCAACAAAATCTGTCATTCCAACGTCGGTTTCGGCACTAACTGTTTCGTACTCCAAATGGGAGCTGTCAATTGTTTATTTTATATTATTTACAAGACTTATTGGTTTGGCAGCATGCCAAACTATGAATTTTACTTCAACATGAACGATTCCGTTTTTCAAACAAAGCCCCTTTTGTGGCAATTTAAATTGTAATGTAGGTGATAAAGTAGTTTCTCTCGAAACGCAATTTGTTAGGTATTCTGCTAAAGGATCAAATTCCTTGGATATTTTTGTGATCGACAATACCGAAATAACAGTATAGGACCAATAACAAATTAATGAAGTAGTATTATAACAAAAATAATGAAATAAAAATTTCGAAATGACATGGTAAGCGATGTTTAGAACTTCTTTTCTAAATTTTCCATCAAATTGACTACGAATTTAATTAATACGAGGGAAATGAACGTAATGCTTTATTCAAAGTGATGACGCATTATTCCTTCTATGTTACACGTTTTGATTTTCTATTTACAACGGGTACTTATCGTTATATAATAATAATAATCAATGGCGCAACAGCCCAAATCGGGCCTAGGCCTTGAAGTAATGCTAGAGTTACTTCATTTCGAGACCAACGGAACACTAGGAGGTGAAGTGGTCAGCTACACGCTCGTCCGTGATTATTACCCCGATTTTAACTCAGGTACTCATTTACAGCTGAGTGAACTGGTAGTCCGGCACCCCATACCATTTTCGAAAATTACTTGCCGCCAAGCAGATTCGAACCTGGTACCAGGTGCTCCGAAGGCAAGTGCTCTAGCCACTAAGCCACCCAGACTACTACTTATCGTTATATAACAGGGATAATTACTATTGATTTACACTTAAACGTGTATTTTAATCTTACAAAAAAAAACTTTTTGGAATTTAAACAATTTCGTCCAAGGTAGTCTATAAACCCAGTCTACAAAAATATTTACAGGATTGTTTGCGATCATTACTATTCGCCAGCTTAAATTGCTTCTTTACTTTATTAAAGAGCTTAATTCTAAAAATTATTGTGCAGTGAGCACTTACTTCCATCGTTTGAATTACTACCGCTAAGCAGAAGGCCCAATTGTTATTTGTAACTTTACTTATGATTGAAATCGTATAATAATAATTTTTCCCTGTAATTCATTCTGTATATGGTAAGATGTGATTCGTTATTATTTAAGTATATGTATATAGTATACAAAGAATTCAATAATTGGCAAATGTTTTACGATTTTAATGATTGATGTTAAATTTGTTTAAGAAAATTTTATAGTATCGCCGATAGGCCTGTTATTCGATAAGCATTTTAATAGCCTTCTGGAAAATCAGTCCAAGTATCGAACAGTGGATCTTGGATGAAATTCAAATAGGTCTACCGATACAGATATTGTATTTTGTAAGCACCTATATGATAATCGATTGAGATCGTGAAATAGTTCCTTTTCTTGTTAATTCATTCTATGTAATACAATTTATCTCTCAGAAAAAAAAATCATTCAACAGAACGAACAGCGTATAGTTGCCGAATTAGCTACTGTGTGTTGAAAGGTGCAAAACGATGACACTGCTAACCAATGCTGTTGTTAAATCTGTAAGGATAACTATTAGTGTGATACAACAAAGGGTGAAAACAGCCAAAGAAACCGAAATACCCGCATATCCTCCTACTCCTCTTGCACCGCTTGTCCTTTGAGGTCGTATGCTGTTGGGTCAGTCCACCAACGGTGTCTGATGGTGTGTAAGTCTATAACGGACGATGGAATGCTTGATGGTATTGTGGGGGTACTGGGCAACGGCTCTTCAAATGTTGATTTCGGGTTGTGTTTCACCAACGACGGCTCTTGAGCTGCTGGCATGATGGACACTGCCTCGGGAGCCCTCGCTACCAGCTGTTGCATTTGCTTGTGGCAGAGTTCAAACACTGCGTCCCAGCTGAGAGGATCTAAGCGCTGGAACAGGTTGGCCCGTAGTTCGTTAGACATGAGCGCCAATACGTCCCCCCCACATATTCCTTCATACTTTGCGTGAACGGCCTAGTCGCCCATAATGTAGGTTTTTTGCGGCACCGCTTTACCACCTCGTCTTTTATTCCATTAACAGGTGCTCGATACAGACGACATAAGGCGTTCAGTGACTAACGATTCACGTGTTCGATGGCTTCTCCTGTCAGCTGTCGCACCAAGGCTGCGTGCGCCAATTGCACCTCACAGCACAATCGGGGCCGCAATCCGTGCTGCTGAGCTAACAGGAGGGGCGTGTTGTTTTTGTCCACCACAAGTTTAAGAATGTCCTCGGTTTCGATTATGTCTCTTAGAGGTCCCTTTCGTATCCATTCTGGGTGCCTCATGAAATCGAAGACATAAACAGTGCAATAGATACAAGCGTTCTGCTTTCGCCCTTGCGAGTGGACTGACCGTCCAACCCCAGGGTTTGGCGTATTGACACCGTCCAACCCCGCAGCAAGGTGGTGGCTATCTCCACTTCTTCATCCGATTGTATGCACACGACCTTCGGGCTAGGGTTCACACCGACCGACACTTCCTGGTACCCAGTGTCTATTGTGCAGCTCAGCTTCTTTGACTTGACCGCCGGTGGGCCCGTCTCTAACCTATCCAATGGAGAATTGAAAGCGCGGCAAGGGTGAGAAATTCCCCGTCGCGCCGCTGTGCTCGCAGCCGCGACCTGAGACGCCTTACCTCGCGGAAATCGAAAAGGCGGATCTGCGACACTAGGAGGCCAGTCCTTTTCCGGTGGCAGAATAGTATTTTCCGGCCGCCTGTTATTCACCGACGGAATTTCCGGCTGATAAAATACCTGTGGCAGGCCTTTGCTCGCTGGCCTGGGCTTCAGTTTCTGTATGAGCGGGGTGTTTTGGGTCGTTCCGCCTGCTCAACAGGTTTTCGTCCGGTGGCTCGTTGTCTGCCGGTCGCCCGCGTACGCTTCCACCTCGCTGCGTACATATCGGATCGCTGTTGGAAAACGGGAAAAGAAAACAAACAAACGATATGATTACTTAATATATACGATCAGCTATTAATTGCAAATTCGTTACGGGTAACTGATTCATCAATCATGCCGATTCGTACATCCTAAGGCGATAAACGACATAAATAAAACAAATGCGTTTAAGCTTTGTACGGCAAAAATCATTTGGAATTGGTTTCCGTCGGAAGCGGCCGACAAAACAAAAACAACATGAAATAGTGATGATTGCTTACACTTCGCGAGGTGTTTGTCGAAAACGAAGTAGTATAAAATGTTGACCAAAACTTCGCGAAATGTTCGCCAACAAGTAAGTAAGTGTGAGTAACAACCAATAACCCCAAGAAGGATCTACCCACCTGATAGACTTCATTACCAATAGTAAGCGGGTATATTGGACCTTCGAGAAATGTTTGTTAACACCTCATTTAAAGGAGTGAGATTTCTTAAACTAAAGTAACAGAGACTCCAAACGCTTAAGCTAGTACTTAGGATATTACATTTGTCTTAAGGTAAGTCTTAAGAATTACGTATGTCTTAAGATAAGTCTTAAATTACTTGTGCTTTAAAGCTAATTCTTAGAGCTACTTAAAGATTCATGAACAGATGATACCTAAACTGCAAACTTCTAATATGAGTTTTGTTTTTCATTTTCAATTGTTTTTATTGGGGAAGGTGAAAATTGGGATTTTTACTTTCAATAACGCATAATACCCGGTCCTCATGCGTGATCTCGCTAGTCGGATGGTGGATTAGAGAGGCGAGACGATTTATTTCCGCGAAATAATCTCTTCCGTCCACTCCACTCCACACTCTGGGTGCTCTTGGGGCAACCTCTGCAGAGTAAACTATCACCAGGTCGAAGTGTGACAGGTAGTAAACTCTGGAGAAGCCGCCCCACTCAAGTTTTGATCAGGGTTGGTGCTGATACACCCTCGTTTGGTGCAGAATCAAACCATGGTGCTGATACGCCCTCCTTAAGCGCAGAAATCAAACCACCCTGATTCCGAGTTGAACATCCAAAGTATCCCATCCCAGATGTTCGGGAGGGAAAAAAAAAATTACTCTTTGCGAAAGAAGTAGAAATGTTTTGCCTCATTGCCGTATAAGCGGAAAATAGGACAATCATAAAGAACTGAGAGGACTTGCAATTAGTGTCTGAAAACACTTTAAATTGCGGTCACATCAGACTGATATGACTAACGCTAAGTGGCATACAATAAGTTGAGTCCGGCGCGAAGTCCGTTTAGGAGTGCCGTATTGCTATAGATTCGTTCTAGCAATCAGAACTTATGTACACGTTGGGCGCCATATCTGTAACGATTTGGTCCGCAGAACGTTCAGTTGGCAATCGTCATTGCCGAAATTTTGAACGTAAGCCTTGCGGACGGAAAGTCATCCTCCATCTGTCGGATGAAATCGTCATTTCTTCACCCAAATGAAGGATAACTTTCCTATGTTTATTTGTTTTCGTTGACTATGCGTCATTAGACACATTAGTCCCACGGATGACCACTGAAACGGCTGAGCATCTAGCATAAAAGCACGTGCTAGCTCGTCGGATGGGGTGGGTTTGCCGTTTCGATCCGTGAATCGATTAATTATGCTCGGTGGGCCGACGAATGGGTTTGAGAACTCCCATTCTATCTGTCGGCGGGCTTGAAAGGATTGTAGGTGAAGGGGCCAGATGCACGAAGGGTGCGGAAAAGAGGGTGGAAAAAAGTTAGGTGTGAGGAGGGAACATCCAGGGTAAGATCATCCGACGAATGATCAATTAATATGACCCCTATGTGTAGTTATTCGTTTAGCAAGAGAACGACAAAAAAAAGGAATGGTCCGCCTAAGGACGAGTACCTTGTGGCCCAGGTGTGCTTATCAAAATCGTCTAATTGTACGTGTGAGTCCAGCGGTACCGTTTGTCCGCCCGCTTCTGTATGATACGATATGTTTCCGTATTCTTGTAAGAATGGCAGAGCCGACAAGAGAAATTGACTGAAATTTTCCGTATACCGAACCACCATTTGTTTCCGCCTTTGGCGCTAAAACTTAAAATAATCCGTGTAAAACCTGCTATTAGGGGTGGCGTGAAAACGATGACGAAAAGGAATTTAAGTTCGCCTTCAAGTTTGTCGGCGATTAGGACCTGGAAACACAAGACTGGCAGTGCGGTAAAAGTATTTCCAACGGCAGCCTGTAGAGCGGCTTTCTTCTGTTGTATCGCAATATCGGGAGTTCTCATCATAATTCCGCAAAAATTTATATTGTACGGGATACTACTAAACTTAAGCAAATTACAATCCATAGCGGAACAAAACCCACCTCTCAACTCCTCAAAACGAATCCGTCCAATTTAAGCGGAAGCGAAACAAATTGCAAAACGTTGACGGCCAAAACCAATTCCAGCTCGAACGATAGATCGTGTTTAACGGCTCAGACGCATGCACCAACGCTGGCTAAACTTCCGATTATCAACGGAATGAAGACTAGTACCCAAAGATGTCGTCCCGATGTTAAATGATCGCATGCCAACAGCCCAAACATAAGAAGGATAAGATGAAGCGATAGCGATATTAACATTGCTTGAATTGTGTGTAGGATTCGCCTTCTAATCTGTAGTGAGGATATCGACACCACCCAAAAGCTCCAACGATGGCTCCTGCCGTAGCGATGGCCTTCCATGTCCAAAGTGGGGCAAAACTGCCCAATACGGCCAATCTATGTAGCCGTCGAGTTCAAACAGAACAGCAAAATAAACGTAAATAGACGGTAGTGAACAATAAATTTACTTGGATTAAAATCACGCAAGAAAGCCTGCAAATTCATTGTAAAAGCGTCGCGCAATTATCGAAGTATAATGTAACAATGCGAGTATTTTGTGCGGTAAATCGATTTGCGGCGCAAAACTAAAAAAAAACGAGCGATAATTCGACGGAACCTTTGGTTTTTGTTTTTTTTTTCTTTTTGGTTTTTTATGATTTCCATGTGAATTTTAGTTTTGACGCACAAACCTTTGAGCAATGACAATACGAAATAATTTGTTTCATTATTTAATAACCAATAATTAGAATGTAATATAAAAAAATTAACCAATAAAAAGTTTGTAGAGAGGAATAGGTCTTTATCTTTTAATTTAATTTAAGTTTTCTGTGTTTTTTTTTTTTTTTATTTACTATTTTTTTTTGTACAAAACTAACCATTACGTGCACATAGTTTGCAGCTGTTTTGTTTTGCGCAACATCCATCACATGACGCAAAAAGTGTAAATGGAGCCTGGTAGTTATTCCACAGTGGAATGGTTGACGAGGATGACGGATAATCCCAAAACGTGTCCAAAGGGCGGAAGGAGAAGAAGACGACAGTGTTGCAGTTGAAGAAGGTGCTGTTGTTGTTGACGTTGGTGTTGTTGATGATGATGATTGCCCTGACTCGATTGGTAGCTTGGCAAATTATTGTTCTGTTGATGGGAATGATGATGTGATGATGTAACGTTCGAAGAACCATGCCGAGAAGATTGTTGATGGCCCTGTTTCGTCGATGAACCCAAATTGGACTTGTATTGCTCCACATAGGGAATACCGCCACCGCCTCGACTGTTATCGTACTGATGATGTTGTTGCCTACTTGCCTTCTCAGTTTGACCCACATTTTGTCCGCGATCATATCCGAACGTACTGTGTGTTGATGATTGTTGTTGTTGCTGTTGCTGATGATGTCGCGAAAGATTCGACGATTTCGATGATGGAAGTGTTTGTGTGGTGGATTGAGATCGGGACGATTGGGACGATCGTGACGACGATGTTTGCAGTTCTTCTTTATGTCGGTTTTTCGGTGGTAGGGACGGTGGAATTACTTTTGATAGTTGTTGTGTGGATCCATCCGATCCGATACGTTCGGCTTCGCGCAGTTGACTTCTTGTTGGTCGCTGCAACGAACGGTAGTTATTTAGATAGGCTGCGCATAATGGCTGCTGAGAATTTTTCGATATTTCGGGCAGCTTAATGTTCGACTGCGGTATTTCCGGTAATGCTGATTCAGAATAGAAATTCCTTTGGCTGATTTGCCACTTAACGATCGGTAGTTTGCTGTTTCGACACTATAAACTGTCGGCTGTTGCTGCTGCTGATGATGCGATTGTTGTTGCTGGTGATGTGATTGCTGCTGCTGCTGCTGCTGGAGAGGTTGCTGATTATGATGTTGCTTCCGCTGTTGGCGAGGTTGCTGATGTGTTTGTTGTGAATGTCGCTGATGATTAGGATGATGAAGTTGCAGTATTTGTTGACATACCGTTGCCATCTGTCAGTTTTGACTCCCTTTGCGACCAAACGATAGTTCGTTGTTCGTTCCACCCGTATTTTATTGTTTGGTCGACTTCCAATGGGCGATATACCGTCTGCAATTGGGCCGAAATGTTGGCGACATCATGTATACTTTCAACGAACCTGAGTAATTGGACGCGATAGCGGCCATAATGACTGCTGATATAACCAGTCATTCATTCACTGTAGCTGGATTATTATTACTGTCACCTAACGGTATTGGAGGGAAGAACCGCTTTGGAATAGCCAGCATTGCATAAAAGACTGGTGATCGTTTTAGCTTGAATGAATTCTTTATAGGAACAACACGGTTGTTGCGTTTACTAGACCGATTTTTTTTTATCATTTACAACCTCACACTCAATTCACTAGCTCCGTCCGTTTTAAATATTAGCTACATCTTTTGTTTAAACATTGGCCGAGTAGCCAAATGATGCTCGGCCTACAGTCTACAGGGACATTAAGTTGTCCGTTGTTAATTTATATTTTTATTTAACTAATTTGCAATGCGGTTGCGTCCGGGCTGAGGGTGGATTTATTGCCGATTTTTCCATACGAGCGTTGGCATTTGTGTGCCCGGGTTTTCATTCGCCGTACACGTGAATCTTTTAAGAAAAAATAAAAACGCATGGCAACTAACCTTTATCAATACACTGCACGCTTTTAATAGCGAGCTGACACCGTGTGCTTCCAAAATGTGCAGGATGTATAGCGATTTTAATGTCGATGTAACTTCGCGTGCGCGCACTTAAAAAAATACAATTTGCTAAGGCAATGGCTGCTGTTTACGGCTACCTGCGAGTGAACGTCCGAGCTGGTATCTTCTTTCGGCTCCGGTTGGTGATCGACTGGGGCGAGCGTCATCTGTCTCGCTCGCAAGTGCGCGGTAGTTCTCTCCTCCGCCACCGTGGGTCCGGGCGCTGCGCGCGATGCGGTGATGTCCGTTGGGTTTTGAATTTAAAAGCCGCGGGCGGCTCATTACAATTTAGCTCTAACTATTGAAAAATTAACACGTACAAAATTGCCAATTCGTAGTTTAAGCCCTGATGAAGTTATCGGCCAATATTCTTGAACACATGTTTTAAGGACATTTTGTATGGCGGCTACCCGATGGAGTGTTACGATTTTTCATGTTAACGAACTCAGCCTTACAAATTCAACCAAACACCTAGATTCAAAATTTCAAGATCCTAGGTCAAGGCGTTCTTGAGTTATCGTGCTAACAGAAAGACGGACGGAAGGACGTCAAGCGGATTTGAGGTTTTTGGCCACAAATAAACAAAAACAATGTACAACTTTTTTTTCGTCCGAAGCTTGGTTCCATGCGTTACATATTTTTCGGCTGGATCAAACTTATAATACTCTATATGATTTCATCTAGAGTAGAGGAAACTGATGTGACCCGGTCTAACTGACCCGGGTCACCAATTTGACCCGTTCATTAAGACCCGTTCAAATTGAACGATGTCTCTTTTTTACTACAATACATCACTATCAGAATTCTTAATGTAAGAACTGCCATAGAATTGGTATCAAAAAAAAAGTGGAATTCAATTTTATCCTCTGGCTCATCATTTAGTGAAGGGACAAAACAAACATCGACATCCCAGCACCAAGAAAAACATGTATAAATTAGTCAAACAAAACAATTGAGTGTCAACCAGCATTAAGTCTGTGTTTCAGACTCAACTTATCAATAGAGAAGTCGAAAACATTGGCATTCTCTTTAACAGTTGGAAACACTGAGCAAGGAGTACAATTTGATCGAAAGTTCGGACGAAAATTAATTGACCGGACGTCTCGCATTGTTTAATTTTCTGTAGACGGTTGATTTCTGGACATTCAGTTGACTTGGTACTATGTATATATTCATGTAGGTTCGAGACATGTCTCCATTCATGTTCTTATAGGTAACTGTGGACCAAAGGAAAATTACTTTCGTGTTATTGCATTTTGCATAATGAGTCATATCCTCAAGAATTGCCAAAAACTAAAACCAAGTTCAAGTTATCTTCAACTCATGCACTAGATTTGTTTGCGGTAAGAGAAGGTATGAAAGTGTCAGTGCGGTTGGGAAGTGTATCCTTGGGTGCTCTTTCCTTAATTTTATGAAATACCACTTTCCTTCTTACACCGAGTAGTTGTTACAGCCTGTCCGACATATCTTTTCGAAAAAATTGTTTTTGGTAAGAGCGCTGGCACTTGTTGTACCGCGACATTGTAGTAGACTGCGACATCTCTCTTTCTTCGTCAGAGCGGTCACGCTGTGGAACTCCCTATCGCCAGCTTTAAGGCGTGTGACGTCTCACGCCAGTATCTGCAGACTTTGTTTTGAGCATTGCGCGAAATTAGAGTAAAGTTATCTTTTCCTTTTGGGAATGCATGCACGGGTATATTAGAAAGTATTCCTCTGAATATCAAATTGTAATTCTTGTTCACATTTGTAAATTCAAATAGTATTTCCGTTCAAATATACATATATAAGTTTTCTGACTAATTGTCTATTATTTCGTTTTTGTCAATCAAGTTGACGAGACTTACCGTCTCATTGATTGAAATGTTCTTGTTAATAAATAAAATAATATTATGAAATTTTTGGACTTTGCCGATTCTTTTGAAAATTTTTGTACTTGAGGAATTCGTAAAAAAAATTTAATTCAACTTTTTGTTTCTACCTCACTTTTTACTCTATAAGTAATAATACAGTATTGTTATTGATTTTCAAAAAAAAAAAATTTGCTGACCTCAAAATTTTTTTGTCCACGTTTCATGACTAGTAGACACGAAAAAAGCAATAAAAATTTTCACTCCGTCTGTCCGCCGTACGCCGTACGCCGTACGTCGACCGCCCCAAAATCCTTTGAAGGCTCGTAGCTCTCAAACCAGTGGAGCTATTAAACTAATTTTTTTTCTAGGAATAGGCTGGGTAGACCCCTTGAATTGACATTATTTTTAGGGGTGGGGGTGTGAGGGGGAAGGTGGGGAGAAGCGTTTTAGACGAAAAATTTTGGTTTCTAGATCTCAGCAACTACTCATGTTAGGAGACTGAAACTTGGAATTTCTATAAAGCTTTGATAGTGGACCAATTTGCAAAAAAATTGATGATATGGGTGAAGGGGTGTGGGAGTGGAGGGGGAAGCAATGCGTCCGAAACGCAAGCAAGTCGAGATCGACACATTCTAAAATCTATATCTCCTAAACCGTTAATAGCAAGCAATTAAAACTTAATAAATATCTGTAGTTGTACTAGGAGAGTAGATTGAAATAAAATTTTTGGGTGTGGGTAGTGGCGTACGGGGGTGGGGATTGAAATACTTAACATTACGATATCTCCCTAACCAGTGGCACCAGAGAAACAAAATTCGGTTCGGATATAAAGCTTGATAAATAAAGATTGCTGAAAGTAAAATCTTTGAAGGGGGCGGGGGAGTACGTAAGTGGAGGGGATAAGAATTTTTCAAAAATAACACGGTTCATATCTCAATAGCAGTGTAAGATGGATGCTTCAAATTTTTACCAGAAGTAGGCCTAATAGAACCCTAGTAGGGAAAAAAAGTTTGGGGGTGTGGGTATAGAGGGTGAGGGTGGGGAAGGGTGAGAAAGAAAAAGTTCCGATGCTTATATCTTAAGAATCTATAGTAATAGGAAGCTGAAACTTGGTATTTAGATAGATCTATAGTAGTGGCATGGTGGAAAAATAGAATTTTTTTAGGGGTAGTACGGTACGGTGGTAGGGGTGTTTTTATTATCTTTAGAACGGCTTATGCTAAGAAGTTGAAACTCGGTATGTATATCTAAATTAACAAGAAAAGTAATTCTGAAGAAAAGTAATTCTGATAAAAAAAAATTCGAATATTCATTGGCGTTCAGAAGGGAAGGCAAAAAAAAATATCAGTTAATATAAAATGCATATATTTTCACGATTTTCGTCATATCTACTAGGTCTTTCGAAATATTGAATTCAATTTTATTCTACGGATTCTTCATATGAGTACCTAGAGTGTGTTTTTAAGATTTTTTGAAATTCGACCCCTAAGAGGGTGTAAACTGGTTCTATACTTTTTCATAAATTCCACCATGTTTCTCAAGTCTGATCAGATATCGAATATCTTTTCACTTCCCCAGGCTTGTTTAATAATCACCTACTTTTAATTTTTGTTTTTTTCAACCTCTAGACCGCATCCCGGAATATGACCCAATTATTTAATTCATATGTTACACGCTTTCTTAACCGCTTCCCGAACTTTTTGTTAGGTTTTCAGTCACATAGTAACATACACCGCATCCCCGAATTGAACGCGTTCTGAACTTCTGCCGGAAAAATAATAAAGTTGCGCACAGACTGTTAACAGATTTTTGGTTAAGGATTTATGTTAAAGAAAAATTACAATTATTTTAATTACTTACTCGTTTGTAACGAGGATTGAATTTTATGATGATAGATTTATGGGTAGCTCTTGATATCACAAATTTAATTTAGTTAAGGTCTCTAATAATTTAATGAAGCTACTAACTGGTAAAAAAGATGACTGTTCTGTAATACATTTATCAATAAAAATAGATAAATAAATTCAAAATAACAATTATTAACATATTTGGTATGTCCTTCTAACTAGAGAATAATACGTTCCTTTTTGGTCGGTATGTACAATAGAAATGGTTTTGTCTTAGAAACTATTCATATGCCTTGTAAAAAGATTTTTTACAATCAAAATAGAAGGTAAGCAAGATCGCGTCCAAGAACCTTTGGTTTAAGAAAATTTGAAGGAAGTGTAGCAACACTTTAAGGAAACTCATCTTCAACTGGAGACAGGATTTTCCAAATTTATATTTCCTACGATTTTTTACTGTGTTTTGGTTGGATGGTCTGGAACACATTCGGTTTCAGTAGTGACCACTGTTCCTGCACTCTCGCATCAGTCCTAGTTAAAAGAGCCGGAGAAACATTCAAAATCCTGCTAGGAGCTATTTGTTTCCCTGCGAGATCAGGGGGTAACCTACCCATATCGCTGCAGGCTATACTTTACCTGGCCAATCCTTCGATGCCAACATAATTGGAGGTGACTTCAAAGCAAGACACGAATATTGGGGAGACTCAACACGTAACTATAACGGCCCTTACATATTTAACTGGTATGTATCGGAAGCCTTCGCAGACTTAGCTATAGTAAACGCGCCCACTCCAACGTTTCCGAGGTGGGCTTTATCCTTGGACATCTTATTCACCTCCAGGAATCTGCTGGAGACGGGAATCAACTCCTTCCACTGCTGCACAGTTCCAGGCTTATCAGACCACTTCGATCTCCTCCTCTCCCTTAAGCTCACTAATTTGCAACCATACCCGGTGACTCCAAGAGCCTCACGTTCCTTCGCAGAAGTTATCTGGGAAGACTTTTTGGACGCGCTAGAAGACTGTTTCACCGAAGAATTTCCTGAAGATAAAAACCTATCAGAACAGGAAATAGAGTAGTCAATATCAGAGTTGACGGCGTCAATCAATCACTGCATCAATAAATTCGCACCCTTGAAAGTCTGCAAATCCTGAGAGCGAAGCATCTTGAACCATCCACCCTAGCTCTTATGGAGGCCAGCTCGCACCTCTTCCAAAAATTAAAACGTTCTTTCCATGCGCATCTTAACAGATATAATAGTGAATACATAACCATTAAAGCTCGTATCAACTGTCTCATCTCAATAATTAGACCACGCATAAGGATTGACCTGAATAGCCATTATAAAAAAAGTCTGAGAGCACTCAAACCAGGTTCAACAGTTTTCTCCAAAATCAACAAATTGACAGGTAGGAAGGCACAGTCCTTCAACTTAGACCTGGATAGCATTAAGAGAGGCACCCAGACGTTTTCATCGGTGGACGATAAGCTTGAGGCGTGCTCAGTGTTCTACGGTTGGCTTTATAGAGAGAGAGCCTCCCCGACCCAGTTTTGCTAGCTCGGGCTAAAGTCTTGAAAGAGGCCTTTCTTTTGGGCCATCAAGGCTCCCTATTGTGTAGCTTCTCCGCCAATAATAACGCCAGCGCACCTGTTTGTTCTGCCTTCCCGGATTGTTTCACCAACCCAGAAGAGGTTGAGGCAACTCTTGCTCGTGTGAATGGCAAAACCTCATCCGGATGGGACAGTATTCCCAATAAAATCTTGAAAAAATGCAGATCCATTATAGCTAATCCTCTAGCAACCATCTACAACAATTGTATAAATCTTGGGTACTTTCCCTCCTCCTGGAAGCGGGCACGCTTAATCCCACTCCCAAAAAGTACTGATACTCAAATTGAATCATTTAGACCCATCTCCCTCCTATCAAATCCAGGAAAAGGACTAGAAAGGATAATTCTAGCTCGATTCAAATCATTTTCGGAAGCACTGATCCCGAAACTACAATTTGGGTTTGAAAACGGCAAATCAGCGGAGCAGGCCATTCTGGTACTCCACAAACATTTCACCGACAACTTAAGAACAAAGAAGTGCACGGTGGCTTGTTCCCTGGACCTTGAGAAGACGTTCGACTCAGTATGGACCGACGGATTAATACTCAAGCTAATTGAAGCTAACTTCCCTGTCTTCCTTTCCAGAATACTGGTAAATTTCTTATCTGACAGGAAATTCTATATTAGCATTGCAGGCAAGCTCTCGGCTGACACCTGTGTTCGATCAGGCGTGCCACAGGGGTCAATCCTAGGGCCAGCGCTCTTTAACTTCTACCTGTGGGATATTCCTATTCAGCCATCTGTCCCACCTACTCCACGAGCAACCGCCAGCCAACTGAGTCTACTATTCGCGGATGACATAATTGTTCTGGCGAGCGAGTCACTTCCATCATCCGCCCAGGCCATAGCCCAGGATATGATAAATAACTTAGCTAGATTCCTTACAAGGTGGGCATTGAGAATTAACTTTAGCAAATCTGAAACTATATGTTTCAGAAACGCTAGTGGAAAGAGACACTATAAGGCGGTACCTGAAAGTAGAGAGGTGAAGGTGTTCGTGGATGGGTCGGTCATCCCTCTCAAGGAAAGCATAAAATACCGGGCGTAAATTTCCACCATAGAATTAAATTCAACCCCAAGCTGCTCAAGCTGCAGCGGCGGCAGTCGGATCCTTGCTTTCCTCGAAATCAGTGCACACCAACACCAAAATACTTATCTACATCCGCCCAATTATAACATATTGCTTCCCTGCTTGGCTGAGTATCTCTCCGACGGTAGCGGAGGAAATTAATATCTTGGAACGTAAACTGCTCCGAAAATGCCTTTCCAAATACCGTAAACCCAACAAGAAATTCATTAGGAATGAGAGCTTGTACAGAGACTCAAAAATTACCCCCATCCTGCATTACATGCTCAATACCAGCAAGAAGAGGATTAGTCGTTGGCGCGACCACCCTCTCCTCAGTGTACAGGCCCTGTTTCCTGAACCCCCGTGGCCAGAGGATTACCAAGGCTATTACCTATTACCTATAAACTTTTTAGAAGCGTACTCGCCTGCCAGTAAAGAGGAGACTACAAGCCCCCGGCCGAGCCTCTATGCCACCCCGACCCTTGACTACTACAGAGGATGACGCAAATTCGTACTATTAGCCTATAACATAGCACACATTAAGATATAATCTGAATCTCACCTCTGGGTAAGCCCCATGGATGTAATCATACACAATACACATAGTAACTTAAAATACATTGAGAAAGCACTGAAGCAAATTTTACCATACCAGAATAATTAAGCCGCAACATTAATTATGTAAATATGTAAATATGTAATAGGTAAATATGTAAATATGTAAATATATAAATATGTAAATATGTAAATATGTAAATTTGTAAATATGTAAATTTATAATTAAGCCTTGTTCTACCGAATCCTATAGTCTGAATAACGACTTCTATATTCTTAAATATGTGATAAAATACCATAAGTCCGCTAGTTATACTTTCTCTGTGACACAATTTCTATACATATAGGAATCTCCAAGTAATTATGCAAATACCTAGTATTATGTTAATACGTAACAATGTAATTCTGTAAAAATTTGTATATGAATAGTTTAGTACAGTCAAAATTAAAACTGAATTCTATAGACTGATTAATATCATATATTCATACATCTAATTTGTCATAACTATCATTGGTTTGCTAGTATTTTAATAAGCCATCTCTATGATTATTGAATACTAAATGAAAATGTAACCGGTAACTGGGCATCCAAACTATCATGTAAGTAAGCAACCACTAAAGATGTAGTTACTACCACGCAATTAAGCCTTTCATAAGTTCAACTAGTATATCTACGATAAATTTGAATTAAAGACAATAAATATCCATGTTCATTTGAATTATATAGCTATTAGTCAGGGACCTGGTAATAGAATGGACTACCTGTTTTTCTATCTCACGTGGGACAAGTTTTTGGATTTGAAGTTTCGAAAAAATTGTACGTGCTTAGTCGAGTTTTGCACTTTTTGAACTTTTTTTTAATATATATAAGCAAGATATCGTTCTAAAATTGTAAATGAACATTAAATAATTTCTGATAGTAATTTTTATTGTAGTTTCATTCAGAAATACCATTTTTTACTTGATTTTAGCTCGTTTATGGAACTTCGAAAGCTGAGGGACACAATTTGGGAAATTAATTTCCCTTATTGAGCGGGACAGAGATAAAAGCATTCAGATCGTGGGAATTAGAAGAAGATGGAGTGTACTGTTTTCGAACATGGAAAGTGAAATTTTGGTGTCAGCTGTGATTTGACCGTTGCATTTCGCAAATGAAAACCGTTAAAAATATTTGTTATATTAAATAAAAAAAAGTAATATTTTATAATTGAAATTGGCAGATGATAGAATTGTGTCTTGCTATATTAAATAAATAAATTGTTATTGATAAATTTAAAAAAAAAAATGTTGTACAAGTATTGTTTTTTTTTTTGTAAGATAGTTTGTAAGATAGGTCGCTGGGTAGCCTACTCCACAGAAAGTCAATTCGAATCTTTTCGATTACTTCAGAGCGCGTAGAAACAGCAAAACTTGTGCGCCAGAAGGTTCCTTCGGATTTTTACAATAAGTGAAATTATTCAACAAAGAAGTTCCATAAAATTTTGGGTGCGGAATCAAATTTCTGGTGCCGAAACGTTCAGAATGTTGCAAAAGGCCTTCGGTGATAAATGAGCAAGTGTTTTTGATTGGTACAAACTGTTCAAAGAGGGTCAAGAACGCGTTGACGACGAACCACGTCCAGGACGCTTAATCCACATCAACTGATGATCAACACGTCAATAAAATCAAGGAATTGGTGCTTGAGAATCGACGACTAACAGTTAGAGACCTTACTGGCATCGTTGGAATATCGGAAGAATCAGCGAAAACCATTTTAAAAGATAATTTGGGCCTAAGAAAAGTTAAAGCACGATTGGTTCCAAAATCACTAAATTTTCTTGAAAAACAGCGTCTCGTTGACGTCTGTGAAACAATGCTTTCCGACTACCAGGATTTCATAAAACGTATTATAACTGGCGATGAGTCTTGTATCTATGCTTACGACCCAGAAACAGACGATCAGTCTGCCGAATATCGTGTCAAAGGTGAGCCGAAGCCGAAAAAACATCGTCAAAGCAAGTCAAAAATCAAGTTCATATTGTCAGTTTTCTTCGATTATCGAGGTGTGGTGCACTCCGAATTCCTTCCGACTTTCGTAAAAAGAGGCCGGAATTGTGGCGAGACAACTCTTAGTTTTTGCACCACGATAATGCACCGTCGCATACTCCATTGATTCTTCGTGAATTTTTCGTCAAAAATTTAACCAATATCGTTCCACAACCACCGTATTCGCCTGATTTAGCTCCGTGTAACTTCTGGCTGTTCAGTAAACTCAAACGACCGCTCCGGGGAAACCGTTTTGAGACAATTGAAGACATTAAACGCGAATCGCTACGCGCATTGAAGGCTATTTCGGAAATTGACTTTAACAACTGTTTCGAGGATTGGAAAAAACGTTGGTGCAAGTGTATTGTGGCCGGGGGGATTACTTTGAGGGGGACGAAATATATTTGGAAGAATAAATAAAGAATTTTAAAACTATGAACAAAGTCTTACTATTTATTGCCCACAGTGGTACATCGTTTTTTTTTTGCTTTATTGAATCTATCAAATACTAAAAAAAAACTAATCATTTTTAAAAGCTATTTCATAAAGTTCGTCGTACTTCGAAACAAAATGAGTCCATCAGTAATAAATGCCGGTAGTTCGTTAAAATCTTTTCGATTTCCTTCGGGAAGAATAATGCACGTATGTAACACCGCTTCGTTTCGCCTATTAAAACAAAACCCGAATTAAAAATCAAAATTTCAAAAAGATTTTGCAATTGTTTTCTCCTTAATTCCCCCTACTGGCAATACCTTACCCATTAAAGATACTTCTCCGGTCATCGCAATATTCTGCCGGATAGGCTTATTTTGAGCTAGAGATAATAAGGCAGTGACAATGGTTACGCCTGCACTGGGTCCATCTTTTGGTGTCGCACCATCCGGGACGTGTAGATGAATATAACTATAAACAATCAAAGTTCTGTGGTTTATCGTTCAAAAATTTTGCGCAATTAAAAGCTCTTACCTTGCTTCCAGAAAAGTATTTTCATCTGCAACATTTCTGATGAAACTACGAGCCGCCGTTAATGCAATTTGTGCCGACTCTTTCATAACATCGCCTAAATGACCGGTTATATGCAGGGAACCGTCTTCACGGTCATCCTTTTTTGTCGCGATCAGTTTCCGTTTTGCTGTTTCTATGAATAGAGTTGAACCGCCCATTGCAGTCCATGCTAAGCCCATTACTACACCGGGCGGTGTTTCTTGATAAATTCGATCTTGCGTGAATATCGCTTTGCCTAGGAATGAGTTAAAGTTTTGTTCGGTTATTTCAAGGTGTTCGGCTTCTTTTTTCACAATTTTGAATGCTGTTTTTCGAATTATCTGAAATTGGAGTTTAGTTAGTGTCGGTCAAAAGATCAGAACTATTTCGACGACAAACCTTTTCGATATGTTTCTGTAAATTCCTTACACCAGACTTACGGCAGTAATTCTTAATTAGCATGGCTAACGATTCGTCCTTAATCGTGCTGTCTTTATCTTCCAAGCCATCATCGTTCATTGCTTGCGGTATTAGATATTGCTTGGCAATTGCAATTTTCTCTTCAGCCACGTAGCCTTGAAAAGAAATCGGTAAATTTAACTTAAATCAACTAAAGAAACAAACATTTCAATCATTTCCATTCGATCTCTCAACGGCTCTGGTATACCATCAATTACATTGGCCGTGCAGATAAACAAAACATGTAAAAGATCAACAGCGACGTCCATGATCAAGGAAATTGGCATTTTGTTCTGGGTCTAAAAGCTCTAACAGCGCCGAACTGGGGTCACCTTGGTATCCTCTAGAATAGCAAATATTATTTGTAACAACGAATTTAATTTGCCTTTAATTTCACTCGTACTTTCGGATTTTGTCAACTTCGTCGATTAAAACAAGCGGATTTTCAGTTTTCGTTTTCTTCAAACACTGAATCGGTTTGCCCGGCATGGCTCCGACATAGGTACGTTGATGTCCCTTAATTTCCGCCACATCCGTCATACCGCCTATACCGAACCGAAAATATTCTCGATTTAAGGCACGCGCAATCGATCTTGCTATACTAGTTTTACCGACTCCCGGTGGACCATGGAAGCAAAGAATTTTTCCCTGTGTTGTTCCCTTCAATTGACTAACAGCGATAAATTCTAAAATTCGTTTCTTAATGTCTTCCATGCCATAATGGTCTTTTTCTAATATCGTAACAGCTTCGTCGATGCTGAGATTTTCTTTGCTCATAACACCCCACGGCAATGATGTCAGCCAGTCCAAATAGTTCCGAGTAACACTTTAATTAAAAAACAACCCCAAATATAACCTTAACTCGATCACCAATTACAGGAACTCACTTGAACTCCGAACTGTGGCTCTCCAAAAAGTTTAATTTGTTGAGCTCCTCATAGATAACAGTCATGCATGATAGCGGCCGGAACTATTTTCTCTTTAACTCGTTCCTTGTACTTCTCACCGATTGCGTCTTTACCGTCCTTTTCAATGCCCAGCTCTTTTTTGATCACTTTAAGCTGCTCTTCTAAAGTATATTTTCGATGTTGCTGTTTCACCTTCTCCTCGTCTTCTCGGCCAATTTTCTGCTGCGATTTCGAAATCTCCAGTTCCTTTTTGAGCAGAGACAACGCAAGCTTCAAACGCTTTGGAATCTATCGTGGAATTTCGAACCGTTACTGGTTAATCATAATTTCGGATGTGTGTAAATTACATTTATATCTTCCATGATACCTTGAAGTTCTTCTAGATCGGCTGCTGACAGCGATGCTCCTAAATCGCATAATAAATGGGATTGTCGACCACTCTTTGATTCTGATGGAGCATCTGCTGCAGACTTTCTCTGTCTGAAAAAAAGAATATTGTTACAAAAATTCTACAAAGAACACAAAACTGATTCTACCTATACAACGGATTGGAGGTGATTATATCGCGAATTGTTTTGATCACTTCCTGCGTTAGAGCCTTAACTTCTTCAGTTTGCGTGTAATTTTTGAGTTTCAGATTTTCAACTTCTACCATAAGCAACGGCTGGATTTCGCTACCTACCGGGACACGTTTTACGAATCTTCGACGGGAGTCTTTTTTGGATCTGGAGTATCTTTGGCATCTTTCCATTCACTTGGTTCAATCTTTTCGTCAGCAGCGACCATTTTCGTGGCTGTCAATTTCGTTGAATTCCGAATTGCTCGCTTCATTCTCGATGCTTGACTCAATTCTTCCGGATATCATTTTGGTGGCAAAGTCCGATTTGGTTACGGCAAACTCGCATTGTGCCAGTTGCGCCAGCAATCAGTCGTACAATATTTGCCTGAAACGAAAGGATTCAATAAACAAACGTTTTTAAACACAATTTCGTTTTGACTAACTTATTTTCCTGCGATTTGTGTCACACCATTTAATGAAAGTCTTCAGAAGTACATTCAGCCGGCGGTCATCTCCGGTCCTGTCGCTTAACTACGTCTTCTAAATTAAAGTTTAGTTAAATTTTAATTTAATAGCACGAGAAGAAAAATATTTACCATCGGTCCGTTGATTTGTTGTGACAGTTCTCCACTATGAATTTTCTCTTGTCAATTTGAAGTTTCGAAACTTGTCGAAAATTCAAAATCCGCACAACAACAACACCGTGTAATTGAGCGGGAAAGAGAGGGAAATGTTTTTTGGCCCATCGTTGTCTCGGAAATTGTATGGGAAAATTTCACATGAGTAGTCCATTCTATTACCAGGTCCCTGCTATTAGTTCGAAATGGAAGTTCGAATAAGAAGCAACTTACCATGTAATTAATCTCTTCATAAGTATAACTTGTATACCTATGAAAAATTTGAATTATTTGACAAGAGGGACCAAAAGTAAAAAACAAAAAAAAAAACAAAGGTTACTATAACTTAGTTTAATTTAGTTTTAAGGTAGTAAAACCAATAAGGACTTGACAACTTTTTTTCAAAATAATATAATATAATTTGCAGACGTTGTTTCTTCGTGTACTTTACCATGATAAAAATGTTAAGTTTACTGAATAAATTGACAGTGACAGTTCGATGATTAGTGAAAGGGTGCGTTCACAAATTGAATTCAAAGTTGTCAAGTCCCTATTGGAAAACCCAGGGTTTTCCAATAAGGACTTGACAACTTTTTTTCAAAATAATATAATATAACTTGCAGACGTTTTTCCTTCGTGTACTTTACCATGATAAAAATGTTAAGTTTACTGAATAAATTTACAGTGACAGTTTGATGATTAGTGAAAGGGTGCGTTCACAAATTGAATTCAAAGTTGTCAAGTCCTTATTGGAAAACCCTTTATAAGAGATAAATTTAGGTTAAGCCTCAAATCATGCGATATGCCATAAGAGCGATTGGCACTTACTTTCAAGTCAACATACACTTGCAGTCTCGGCTAAGGTCGGAATTAAACATGTCATAGCGGCTTGACAAAAATATCGCTGTCAATCTTATTTTTCATCACTTTTGTAATTCATGTAATAAATAGTCTCAATAAAAACTTCTGAATCTGAATCTGAACACATTCGGTATGTGTGTTACCAAAACGTGAAGCTTATGTTGGATGTTTGTGAAATCAATCAAAGAGGACTTGGACACTTAACATACTATCACTAGCAAAAAATATGAGATAGAAACAAAAAATTGAATTTCCATTTTTTTTTTACTAGTTCTGCAACTAGAAACAAATCGTCTTTGGACTAATGGTTAATTCTTTGATGGATGCCAATCCGTACAGTGTTTCACTAATTGTCGGGAATTTCCTTATTGCTTATTAAGTGTACACTGAAAGAAAAAATGTGATACTTCCATAGTTGCAGTGACCATAATTGAGTTGTTGTAACTATATTAACTATTACTTTATAATTTATGAATATTATTATTATATTTATAGCCATAGCTTATAATTTACACAAACAAACTATGGTTGCAATAAACATATTTCGTGATTTTAAATTAATGAGGTTGGCCTAACCATGCTTGTTACATGATGTAAAAGTATTTTATTATAACAGAATATTTGTCACAACTATATTTTTTTAACCATTTTGCACGGTGATATTACAAAGAAAACATAATATGTTTATCGAGATTATTAAACAAATATGTCACAAAAAGACGAAAACCACAATCTTCCACAGTGAAAGATATCGTTCGTGAGTTAGGTTCATTTATAGCGAAATGTATTGAAGTGAATTTGAAAGTTTAAAATTAAAGTGTTAGTAATTAAGAAATATCTATATGTATTGAAAATTCTTATTTTATATTTATTTCTATTTTAAAACAAAAATATTTATAAGAAAATACGCCGTTTTTACAATTACAATTACTATAATTCATTATTACAAATCCTCTAGCTGTAAAGAAATGCGAACTTTAATAATTTTGAGCGATCTGGGAAGAAATTCTAGCCGTGACGCTGAACGTTTTAATAAAAACAACGTTCACCAAAAATCTTTGATCCCCAAAAAACAAATTATTGGGTTGTTACATATATAGTGTCCGGTCTGAAAGTAGTGGTGATAGTGTAAGCACGTGTCTCTTTTCAATCCTACTGGCTATTGTGTTTGACGAATAAAGTTAGTACCTGAAAATTTCAATCTCTTTCTTTTCCTGGAAGGATAACTATACTGGTCCTTTTCACTCTTGCAGAAATGCTTTCCACAAAGGATATTTGTGCAATTTTTATACTCTAGATGAACATATAGAGTATTATAAGTTTAATCCAGCCCGAAAAGCTTGTAACGCATAGAACCGAGCCTCGGACGAAAAAAAGTCATATAGTATTTTGTGTTTATTTTTGGCCAAAACCCCCAAATCCGTTTGCGGACGGAGGGACACCGTCCGTCCGTCTGTCCGTTAGCACGATAACTCAAGAACGCGTTGACCTAGGAAGTTGAAATTTTGTCACAACTTGTAAAATGGAAAAAGTAAGGCTAAGTTCGTTAATGGGTGATATCCTTCCACTCCTTCGGGTACCTCCCATACACGAGTCCTTAAAACACGTTTTCAAAATTATTGCTCGAATGCTTCAAGTTAGGAACTTGAAATTTTACAAACTTAAGGTTTACAATGTTTGAATCGAAAGTTCCGAATATAAAACAAATCGAATGAGTCCTTCGTGTAGCAGCCTAGAAAAGTCCTTCAAAAATGTATGCTTGTTACTGAATCCACTATAACTCCAGAACGGGTTAAAGCAGGAATTTAAAATTTTACAGGAATTAGTTTTATACCAAAACCAAAACGGATTTTATTAATTAGCGCCATCCGTTGACTCCTTCGGGTAGCTGTCATACAGATGTCCTCAATAAACATGTTCACCAATATTGAAGGATAACTTTAGAACGCCTTAAGTTACAACTTTGAAATTTTATACACATTAATTTTATAATAGTCGCAGCTGAAACTATTAATATGAAAAATATCTCATAAGTCTTTCATGTAGTTGCCATACAAAAATTCTGTAATTCTGTTATGGAACTCACTATTAATCAAAAAATCGAGTAGCCACTATACAATAATTTCTACCTGTAAGTAAAAGGTCATGTAATAATTGCTTGTGCACTCCTCATTCTTTTGATATATTTCCAACTTAAATATAAATCGGAGTTCAGTATTTCATCTAGAGTATCATACGATTGGCTTGCAGCCGATCGTGACTGCGTTATGTTTTATTTTGAATTTAAAAAAGGAGTAAACGCAGCGGAGGCAGCTCGGGATAATAACGAGACATTAGGAAAGGATACCTGTAACGAACGTACAGTGCGACGTTGGTTTCAGAAATTGGCTTTGAAAATGAGCCTCGTGGACGGCCGACCAGCACCATTGATGAAATCGAATTAAAGGCGGAAGTGGAACGTGACACTTCAACAACTGTGCGATGCCTTACACAACACTTTGAGGTGTCTATTGCCACCATTAGTCGTCACCTGGCGAATATTGGACTCACTTACCGTACTTCTGCACGATAATGCAAGACCACACACCTCACAAACAACGGTACAAAAACTTTCACAGTTAGGATACGCGGTTCTGGCTCATCCACCATACTCGCCAGACCATTCGCCAACGAACTTTTATTTAATTAGAAATCTAGACAACTATGAGAAATCGGTGCTTCCAAGATCGGAAGTCCTTCGAGGATTTTTTATCTCACATAAATCAGGACTTTTTTAAAAACGAAATATTCGCTCTACCAGAACGTTGGCAACATACCGTAGATGCAATGGGTGATTATTTCTGCAAATATATGTTTTTAATTCGAAGCTACAGACTTTTATCTTAACCATATAAATTCTGACATCTCATTTGTAACAACCCGATAATTTCAACTTTTATAGTTCTGTCCCTTCTAATAAACCTCCGCCTCTGTTTAATGTTTTTATGACCGCCCTTATTAACTTAATTTCTCTTTGTATTTTAGTTGTCCCGTCTGTGAGTAAATTTTGTTACTCTTTTACTGTATTATTTATAATACAGTATTGTTATCGATTTTTAAAAAAAAAAAAATTTGCTGCCCTCAAAATTTTTTTTTCCACGTTTCATGACTAGTAGACGCGAAAAAAGCAATAAAAATTTTCACTCCGTTTGTACGCCGTACCCCGTACGCCGACCGCCCCAAAATCTTTGAAGGCTCGTAGCTCTCAAACCAGTGGAGCTATTAAATAAAATTTTTTTTTAAGAATAGACTTGGTGGACCCCTTGAATTGACACTATTTTCAGGGGAGGAGGTGTAAGGGGGAAGGCGGGGTAAGCGTTTTAGACGAAAAATTTAGGTTTCTAGATCTCAGGAACCGCTTGTGTTAGGAGGCTGAAACTTAGAATTTCTATAGAGCTTTGATAATGGACCCATTTGCAAAAAAAAACAGATATGGGTGAAGGGGTGTGGGAGTGGAGGGGGAAATAATGCGTCCGAAACGCAAAAATGCCGAGATCGACAAATTCTAAAATCCATATCTCCAAAAACATTAATAGCAAGCAATTAAAACTTAACAAATATCTGTAGTTATACTAGGAGAGTAGATTGAAACAAAATTTTTGGGTGGGGGTAGTGGCGTACGGGGGTGGGGGGTGAAAAACTTTAGATTACGATATCTCACAAACTAATTGGACCAGAAAAACAAAATTCGGTTTTATTATAAAGATTAATAAATAAAGATTGCTCAAAGTAAAATATTTGAAGGGGGTGGAGGAGCACGGAAGTGGGAGGGATTAGAATTTTTCAAAAATAACACGATTCATATCTCAATAACAGTGTAAGATGGATGTTTCAAATTTTTACCAGAAGTAGACCTAATAGAACCCTAGTAGGGAAAATTTGGGGGTGTGGGTGTAGAGGGTGAGGGTGGGGAAGGGAGAGAAAGAAAAAGTTCCGATGCTTATATCTTAAGAATCTATAATGATAGGAAGCTGAAACTTGGTATTTAGATAAAGCTATAGTAGTGGCATTGTGAAAAAATAAATTTTTTTTTAGGGGTAGTATGGTACGGGGGTGGGGGGTGTTTTCCCTAACTTCAGAACGGCTTATGCTAGGAAGTTGAAACTCGGTAGGTATATGTAAATTAACTAGAAAAGTAGTTCTGATAAAAAAAAAATTCAAATATTCATTGACGATCAGAAGAAGGGGCAAAAAAAAATATCGGTTAATTTAAAATGCATATATTTTCACGATTTTCGTCATATCTACTAGGTCTTTCGAAATATTGAATTCATTTTTATTCTACGGATTCTTCATGTGAATACCTAGAATGCGTTTTCAAGATTTTTTGAAATTCCCCCCTAAGAGGGTGTAAACTGGTTGTATACTTTTTTATGAATTCCACCATGTTTCTCAGGTCTGATCAGATATCGAATATCTTTTCACTTCCCCAGGCTTGTTTGATAATCACCTTTTATTAAGTTTTGTTTTTTTCAACCTCTAGACCGCATCCCGGAATATGACCCAATTATTTCATTCATTTGTTACACCCTTTTCTAACCGCTTCCCGAACTTTTTGTTAGGTTTTCAGTCACATAGTAACATACACCGCATCCCCGAATTGAACGCGTTCTGAACTTCTGCCGGAAAAATAATACAGTTGCGCCCAGACTGTTGGCAGATTTTTTTACCTGCTTTCATATTTTTATGGCAAATCCCTGGCTCGCAACAATATGTATATACAACAGTTGTAAAGATATTGTCGATCAGTTTGATAAAGATAAGATAAGATAATATTTATTGCCGGAAAAAGACTAAAACAAAAATGTCCATCTTAACACTAATTAGTACAAGAAACTACGACACTTACGTGGCCATCGAGTAAACAAAAATAATATAAGCCGTATTGATTATAAAGTACGTTAACAATTTACTTAAATACGCATCACAAGCCACCAAAGTTACAAGAGCTCATGCGCATGCTTTACATCTCGATTAGATGAATTCATACTACTGCTCTCAAAAAAGAAGAATAAAGAGAAGAATTATACAAAACTACACAAAATAACAAGAGTATTCCTTAGACTAACTTATAAGTAGCTCCCATTCTCACTTTATTTTTATTACTATTTTTTATTTTTTTTGATAAAGTTATTTTAGTAATATTGAATTTATCCTTTCCATGTCTTGAGTTTCAATTGACAATTTTACATATAATTCGTGCGGGGCACTGACAACGAAGAAAATGAAAGAATGTGTATGGTAAGTAAATGCTTCCTTCAAAGTGATTACAGAGAAAAGAACTCGTGGGAAAGTGAGAAGGGATTACAATTTATACCCCTATGAGGTTTTTTTTTAATTTTTTATTTTTTTTAACATTATAATTTTTTTTTCTATATACGTTATAAGTTTTACAACGTGTCCGCCTTCTTAACATAATGGAACAACAATATTGAAAATGTTAAGAGAAACAAGTGACAATGAAACTGATCAGTTTGATAAAGGACTCAGTCGAGTCCTAAACGTCACACAAAATAATACCGGAAAACCCTTTATTTTCAAGAAAGCAGGAAAGTCGACTTTTGGCGTGAAGGCCGATGCCATTCTCAATCCTATAGCATTTGAGGTGGTAAAAGATAACTTACAAGAGTTGAAGTTTGTTTAAAGCCCTACGGCTCATTGAATGGGGCGTATGCTGCCTGTGTCCGGGGTAAACTGTTAAGACGTGGGCTACTAAGAAGATAAAAGACGTTAAGAGTCGTATAAGGTATGTGCTGTTTCCGGGTGCCAGATAATGTGCCGAAAACGTTAGGGCCCTATAATGTGCGCCGTACTCTGACGTCATAGCGTTGAGTGCCATATAATGCTTTGGACACCTGATTAGCGCAGTTGTTTGACGCAAAGGCGTTAGGCGCCATATAATGAATACCGTGGGCCCCATACAAGGTGTACACACGGGGTTGACATACCTTAATTGGGCGGCAATAATTTGGGTTGCACTGATCATCTTCATCCTGCACCTGCCAGTATACAACTTGCCCTCAAATCATGGTCATCAAAATCAACCAAAAGAAAATAAAGGTAGCAAAAACGCTCAGCGTCTTTTTCAAAAGCGAGAATTCAAAGCTTGGCTTTGACCCTAACCCGAAAACGTACTCATACATCCCCAAGTATTACAAAAAAAAAAAAATAAAAACCCACAATAAACGCATATTTGTATATACATGTGGGGGATAACTCGCTAGATGCGACTGAACTCCACAACAATTAAAACTCACGCGTTGTACGGAATAAATAACTTTATTGTCAGCAATACTAAAACCAAGACCATGTACATATGTGTTCGTTCCAACGTCTCGAATGCAACTAGCTCGTCGCTGTGCGGCGAGTGTACTCGGCGCTACAGTAGCCCCCCTTCAGTGAAACGTACTGGTTTCCTTGTCGTTCTCCCGTATCTGGTTGTGGTTGCTGATTCGGGCGGAGGTTTTGGAACTTTATCTGCTATGAACGCTGCCTTTAGTCTATCCATTGATATTTTTGCGATGCGATTCCTTATTTTTATAGTAAAGTATTTGTCCCATCTCTTTACAATTGCATAGGGTCCATCGTATGGTGGTTGTAGTGAAGCACGCACTGTATCGTTTCGAACAATGTGATGTGTGCAGTGTTATAGGTCCTTGTGGATGAAAATTCGCAGTTTCGAGTGATTTGCTGTAGGCCTTGCTTTAATTTCCTCCATTGATTTTTGAAAACTAGTGGTGAACTCGGATTCGTTTGGTAGTTGTTTTAATTCATCGAAGAACTCACCTGGAAGTCTGATAGTTGTACCGTAGATCATATCTGCAGGCGTTGCTTTGATTTCCTCTTTGTATGTTGCTCTCAAACCTAGCATAATGGTGGGTAAATTGCTGCACCATTTCGTGGTACGCTGTGTCATGATCGCTGCTTTCAAGGTTCGATGCCAGCGTTCGATGATGCCATTTGATATGGGATGGTAACTGGTTGTCCTCAGATGGTTGCTACCTAATATCCGAGCTAGGTGTCCAAACAGCACTGACTCGAACTGTCTACCCTGATCGGTCGTAATACATGTCGGAACGCCAAAACGGGCTATCCATGTCGTGATGAGATTTTTGGCAACTGTTTCTGCTATCATGTCAGGAATCGGAATAGCTTCCGGCCATCTCGAGAATCTGTCTATTATTGTGAGACAGTAAGGCGCTGTACACATTGCACACGACCGAACGAATTTTCCAATACGAATATCGGTTTTTCTGCGTATTGTCAAGCCTTCAGCTATTAGAAAATTGGTTGAAATCGTTAATTATAACATTTTAATCATAAGAGAAAATTTCTAGGGATTTGAATTTTGATTGATAGTACTAAGAAAAAGTCCGTTTGTCGGTACGAATATTTTTAGTCGTACGACGGATTTATTTTTAGTTTTAGTATCAATTAAAACAACAAATTCCTGGAGATTTTCTTTCATGATATTCTTAAAAATGGTTTAATTTACGATTATAACTAATTTTTCAAAAACTAAAGATTTCACAATAGATCGAAAAACGAAAAATCGTATCGGAAAATCGTTCGGTCGTATGCAATGTCTACAGCGCCTTACGGTTTCCCTCCGATTCTAATTGAGGTCCAACTAGATCCATGTTGATATGCATGAATCGTCCTTCAGGTATTTCATACTTCGCGAGCGGCGTTTTGTTGGGCTTCTGGATTTTTGAGCGTTGGCATTGAATACAGTGTTTGACAAAGTTGGTGCAGTCCTTTTCAATGCCTGGCCAGACGAAACGTTGACGAACAAGGTGGCTGGTTGCGCGAGATCCTGGATGCGATATGTCATGTATGTAGTTGGTTGTAACCGCCGAACGGGATGCCGATGATGAAAATGGTCTGACCTTGTTGTTGGAGGTGTCACAGTAGAGTCTTTCGTTGGTGTTTGGTATGTCGTAATTCTGCAGTCTCAAAGAACTCTGACGTGTTCCATGTAGGAATGACTGTTTAGAGTCATCTTTATGTTGCTCTGCTATCTTGGTATAGTCGATATGTGTTATCTGGTTGATCCTAGATAGCATGTCTGCTACCACGTTCTGCGATCCAGGAATGTGTCTGATGTCAGTCGAGAATTAGCTGATGAAGTCGAGGTGTCTCGCTTGTCTTGGTGAAGCATTCTCGTTCTTTTGCTGATATGCAAATGTGATTGGCTTGTGATCTCTATTCTCCTGTGATTTTCTTCTTCATATGCAATGGGCTGGACCAGCTGCTTTTTGAAGGGCGGCATATGCCCTGCTTACACAAATATTTGAATTCAGCTTGTGCGGCTTTCAGTTTGTCGGGTGCTAGACGTCGGGCTTTTGAATATACCGGCTGCCCTATTGTTTGTATGTGGTGGCGTATAGATGTTGTTGCGGCCTCTTTGTTCAAATTCATTATCGTTATGTCGTTGAATTCATGTAATAACGATGTGTATTTGTCTTGAATGTTATATGTTGCAATTTTTATTTCTGTCCCGGTAGTTTTGCACGCATTGACAGTTAGTTTCGTCAACTGGTCAATGAGTTTATCGTTCTTGATGTCTATCAATAATCCATAATGACGGATGAGGTCTGCTCCAATTATGTTCGACTTTGTATCTGCAACTATAGACGACCGGGGAATGGTCGTAGCACTCCTAGGTTCAGGGTGAGCCTTTTGGTTCCATACGTTTAGATTGTCGACCCGTTTGCTGCGAATAATTTCATTTCATTTCCGTATGGATCGTTTTTGTTATTGTTTTGTGTTGATTTTGCAGAGATTGATACTTCAGCTCGATGAGAAAAATGTTGCTACTAATTAGGTCAGTTATTTGGAGGCTGTTTATTTGCTGTTTTCTGTGTCCGTTGTTGAGCTGAAATCCTTCACACCTTCTCACCGCACCGAAATTAGTTTTTTATCATGTCGCTGAATAGACATGGTGTTTCACATTTCGTCGCCTCCTCCCCGAACTTCGCATGATACCAACAAATCGCGCGTTTCACTGGTGTTGGTGTGGCATCGCGTTGATTTCCGCTTGATGTCCCACTCTTGCTTTGCGATCGTGGTTGATGCTTCACCCGGTTGTGTGAACGGCTATTCCGGCTGTTTCCTAGCGACAAAGACATGATCTCTTTCATTTGTTGCGTTAGTAGATCGACCTTGGCCTCCAGTGATGCCGTTACCTGCCCTGCTGCTTGCTGTGCTGCCTGCTGTGCTGCGTAGTTTGAGCTGGATACGGATGCAATTTGTCTTCCTTCTCCATATGCCAAAGCAGAGTCGGCAATTTCTGCCAATTCGTCGAAGTTTTCCACCTTTGATGCTGCCACTGTGTAACGCAATTCCATTGGAAGTTGGTTGATCCAAAGCGTGTTCATTGTCTCCTCATTTACCGCGTTTCCACTTATTTGTCGCATTTTGGATAGCAAATGTGAGGGCCTTTTGTCTCCGAGCTGTTCGGGTTGTAAAACGCGTAAAACTTTGTTAACCCGCTCTGGAGGTTGTGGTGCGTACCTTTTTATTAGTGCATTTTTAAGTAATCGTACTTATTTGATGGCGGTGGATTGTCGATAATACTTATCACGTCATCGATGACTTCTATGTCTAAGACAGCTACTAGCTGGCTTAACTTTTTGGTGTCAGAGACAATTTTGTAGTTTTTGAATTGTGCTTCCAACTTTGCAAACCACGATGACGGATTTTTCGTCCAAAACTTCGACATGGTGAAACTGTGTACTGTCGATCTGTCATTCGAGTCGTCTACTGCGGCGGTGTCTGGTACTGGTAACGTAGAATTTTGTTCAACCCTTTCCTTAGGAATGATACCGGTGCTTGCCTCCGCTTTATTTTCGCCTTCGTCACACATTGTTTGAGTTGTGTCCGCGCTGAGTATTTATGTGTGAGTTTTTGTCGTATTGTATTTTCGATTACAACTGTACTTGCACTTGAAAGTTTGTTTTAGCTCTCACACTACGGAGTATGTTAACCGTTTCCACGTTATTTTCCCGAACCGCGTGGAGTCAAACTGTACCGCACTTTTTAGTATGTTATTTGATATCTGATTTCTTACAGAACTGCGTTAGGGAGCCACCAAATGTGGGGGATAACTCGCTAGATGCTACTGAACTCCACAACAATTAAAACACACGCGTTGTAAGGAATAAATAACTTTATTGTCAGCAATACTAGAAACCAAGACTATGTACATATGTGTTCGTTCCGACGTCTCGAGTGCGACTAGCTCGTCGCTGTGTGGCGAGTATACTCGGCGCTACAGTCATATATAGATGACTACAGATAAGAGAACAAAAGGTCTATAATTGCAAAAGACCATCAACGGCCATAAAAATCTTTGGTTGCTTCATTCTGGTTGCTCGAGAAAGGCATTTCTCTAAAATGGCGGATGGGTATAAATTTTCGCCAAAATCCTGAAGTAGGACCATAAATACATCTTTATACATACCTAATGTGTGGAAGCCAAGCGCAGCCAAGTTAATTCTTAAAAGAATCACCAACGGTGCCAACATAATGAGCATACTGTTTCTCTCGTTCTCGACGACTGAAGTGCGTGGACGTAGACCCAAGAACTCGCAACGTGTAGTGCATTTAAAGTAAACCAATTAAACGTTATTACCTTTATCATTTTAATAATTAATCTTTTCTTTCCCATTGAATTAACTAAACTTTTATATCTTAAATTGATCTCTGTATTAAATTCAATATATATTATCCATCCAGGCCCGTGCGCAAGATAGTATGATGTGGGGGGGGGGGGGTTATCAAGTTCTAACCATACTGAATGTGATGACCTAAAAAAAAGGTCCTCACTTCCCTATAAAATAGGCCAATGGGGAGGGGGGTTGAACCATCCACCATCCATCCCTTCTGCTCTGGCAAGTCCATCGGTATTTCTAGCTAAATAAAAAATAAAGATTCTCGGCGATACATATGTCGGCGAATGTCGCGATAGCTAAAAGTCCATTACAACAGATGGCGCTGAAGAATATAATTTTTAGCTATCATTCGCCGACATGACATGTCTCCTAGAATCGGTGCGTATTTGTCTCGATACGTTTTTTTTTTTCATACAACGTCTCGGAGATTCTCGCAGACAGAGCGACTTGTCTCCGAGAAATCTGCGAGATTCTCGCAGATTTTACCAACTGGGTATAGTTGAAAACAAAGTAGGTATTTGGGTCGCACACTGTGTGTAATCGATAGTAATCTCTATCCGTCACAGATACAAAAAACAAGGCTTTAGGTTTGTTTCTTTTGTTCGGTGTAAGTTGCACTTTCTTGCACCCGATTTTCTAAACAGCCTTTGACGTCAATTCAATGACACAAACTCAACCTCAAATAGTGTTCTTGTTCCTTCCCGCCACTCCCTTTTACACTTTCCTGCACTAGCTCGAGAGCCAGTGCAAAAAGTGTTAAAGGTGTACACTACATCCGTCAAATAGAACAGACCTACTATGAAATAAATTTTCCTTAGCAACATTAATTTGGTATTTCTCCATAGTAATAATATCCAAGTTTTGCCGATAAAACTTGACACTTCACATAAATTATTATAAAAAAAGTGTCATGGTGAAGAGTAAGCATTTCTATAATCTATTCCGAATAAGTATTTTAATTTAAATTTATATACATAGTTACAGAGGCACTCGTGCGGAAAAAATCTGAGCATAATGGACTTATAATTAGCACATTAGAGGAATTATCTCTGCATCAAGAAAACATCGAAAAAATTGAACATATACAGAGTTGGTGCAAAGACTTGAAGATTTTGTTACTACAATATAACTTAATATCAAAAATAGAGAACCTCTATAAATTAAAAAGACTTGAATATTTAAATCTGTCATTGAACAATATTGAAAAAATAGAAAATCTTGAGGGTTTAGAAGCACTTAATAAACTCGATTTAACTTTAAATTTTATCGGTGATATCGGCTCCGCCAAAAATTTAAAAAGTAACTATAATTTGAGAAACTTGAATTTAACTGGGAATCCTTGTACAGATTTCGATAACTATAAAAATTTTGTTATCACAGTTTTGCCGCAAATTAAATTTTTGGACGGTGTAGAAATAACTATTTCAGATCATATAGTAGGGCGAAGAGAATTTAAGTTGAATAATCAAAGTGTAAAGCAAGCTGAAAATGAATACAGAATCAAAAGAGAAGACCAAAAAAATAGAGTGTCCAGGAACCAGTTTAATTTTGAAGAAGAATGTAAAGGCCTGGAAGAAGTCGAACGAAATCAATTGTTTTGGTCTACAACAAGTGAAAATTGCCCAGAAACAAGGAGTGACATATCCCTACATAATCAAAAACACAGACGTTCGGAATTAAAATCAAAGAACGACCCTATAAGAGAAATTAAATTTTTCGATGCCAGTGGTAGGCCTTTTAATATAAATCAACCTAAATTAAAATTTCAATTAAAAGATGAACCTGGCCGTTACGATTTAAAAATAGAAATTTACAAGTAAGTACATACAGCTACCTTATTCTCAAAATTGTTATAAATACTTCAAATAAAATCTGTCGAGAATTATTGCTTTAATTCAGTCCAAAGGTTCGTAACGCATATAATCGTATATCTGAAGAAACAATTGCATGTTATTTAATAATAAAGTATTGTGAACAAATTCAATTCCAAAACATTTGCTATATTTTGTATTTCCACATTCCAGAATATTCAATAAAAATGGCTGGAATGCTGAGTAAAACAATAGTTGTTGGACCAGCCCAGTCTGAGTATTTTCAAACCCTATACCATTTGAGTCACGGATAGGGACTCATTTCTCGAGTTCGCCCGAGATTAGTTTCATTTGAGATTTCCCATGATTTTCCGGATTGTCGAATGAAACGGCTCGGCTATACCAGCCTCTCACCGTCATTTCCCGTTCGTGAATTGTCAAACGTAAGCTAACAATGGTCTTTTGTGTTCGTTGTTCAAATGTCGTATTCGAAATTCCAGTAAAGGCTGAAAATGTCAGTTTATGTTTCTCTGAGTGATCATTTGTAATTAAAAAATTCAGTTGATCTAGCTCCGAACGAGACCCAAACAAGGATATCTACACCAAGAACTGCTCGACAAAAAGATTGCTCTAAGAATAAATAAACTTAAAGATTGACATATGTGACTAAAATTCTACAAACCCCTTTTCGGTTCCAAAAACACATAAAATCTCAAGCAATCGTGCAAATATATAGAATAATAGAATAATATTCACCCGTATTGTGAATGTCGCGGTCACGTCACTTCGATGCCGATTGAAACTGCCCCGTCTATCGAAAAAAGCGATTGTGTAACTCTATCGACGTGACTCAATGGCATAGCCATGCCATATTGATATGTGTGTATCAGCAGTAAATTGTGAATTTAAGTTCATGTATGCCTTCGTTTACAACTATGACGCTATTTTTCTGCAATATCAAATGCTACATTCAAATTTAAATGCGGATAATGCTTTTTTTCTAAAGAGGAAAAGCAATACATCTTGTTCAGCCCGTTTGTGGCTCTCACTTCTGCTTGCATCTCGTGACGGTAGTCCCAAAGAATTTTACAGTGCCGAAAATTCGAGCCATATATCTTGAATGTGTGTCGATCTACACCACTTTTAATTACGATTACTTGTTGCGAATCCATCAAAATAAGGAAAGAAACATCTTTTTGTCAAATATATACTTGCATTTTTGCATCGCCGTTAATTTTCTTCAGGCGCCACGGACTCGGAATGTCATCGACGAAAAATGACGTTTAAAGTGACAACGGTCGATGACAATCGACGTACACAATCGCTTTTTCATGCGTCGATGTCAAATCGGCATCGAAGTGACGCGACGTGACATTCGCAATACGGTCAATTGTGTTCAACAAGTATGGAAAAAGTGTAATTACCCCAATTAATGTCTGTCCGATACCTACTTATGATGTGGGGAATACTATACGGATGAATTCAAAATACAATATCAACTAAAATATAAGGCGGAATGACTATTCAACTGAAGACCATGGATTAAAGCAAACTGGTGCACGGCTTACACGTTCAACGAGAACCATCCAATTTGATCTCGATAATGGAGCGATTACAGTTAAGTTTATTGGTAGGGAAGATTGAGTGGACCCCTTCAAGTGATAAGTATCTCATGGACTGGTGAAGGGGGATGTGGGTGGTATGTTCGACTTAAAACGTTGGTTCTAATATTTCAGGAACCACTTATGCTAGGAAGCTGAAATTTGGAACTTACATAGATCTATGATAATGTATCCACTTGCTTGCTTAATTTTTATATCAGTGAAAGGGTTTGGGAGTTCTGAGAAAAACATTGTGTTCGAAACGCTTGAAAGCTTAGGTCGAAACATTTAAAATCCATATCTCGTGAACGGTTAATGTCACAAAGTTGAAACTTGAAACTAAAAAAAATAGACTAGGACCTAGGCGAAAAGATTGAAAATAATTTTTTAATATTGATCAGTAGCGTGGGTGGTAAATAACGTGCATTCCAATGTCTCACAAACCAATTAAACCAGAAAAAGAAAATGTATCTTAAGTTTAAAGATGGACAATAGAAAGGTAGGTACACGTGGCTTCCGTGAGATCACGGACACACTTTCCATTGTGGCAGGCTCACCAAGCCAGTTGTAAATGTATCGAACCTTGTAAATTTTTCGCTACTTTTAAAACCAACCAAAAAAATCTGCCAACAGTCTGGGCGCAACTTTATTATTTTTTCGGCAGAAGTTTGGAGCGTGTTCAATTCGGGGATGCGGTGTATGTTACTATGTGACTGAAAACCTAACAAAAAGTTCGGGAAGCGGTTAGAATATGGTGTAACATATGAATTATATAATTGGGTCATATTCCGGGATGCGGTCTAGAGGTTGAAGAAGACAAAACTTAATAATTGGTGATTATTAAACAAGCCTGGGGAAGTGAAAAGATATTCGATATCTGATCAGACCTGAGCGATAAGGCAGAATTCACGAAATAGTATAAAACCACTTTAAGCCCACTTCGGGGTTGAATTTCAAAAAATCTTGAAAACACTTTCTAGGTATTCATATGAATACTATAATATCCATAAACAAAAATAATTGGTGATTGTTTAACAAGCCCGTGGATATGATATCTGATCAGACCTGAGAGATATTCCGGAATTCATAAAAAAGTATACAACCACTTAACACCCCCTAAGGGGTCAAATTTCAAAAAATGTTGAAAATTTATTCTAGGTTCTTATATGAAGAATCCGTAGAATAAAAATGAATTCAATATTTGGAAAGACCTAGGATATATGACGCAAATCGTGAAAATATATGCATTTTATTTTCACTGACAATTTTTTTTTACCCCTTCTTCCTAACGGCAATGAATATTCATTTTTTTTTATCGGAACTACTCTTCTAGTTAATTTACATATACGTACCGAGTTTCAACTTCCTAGCATAAGCCGTTCCAAAGTTAAGAAAAACACCCCCCACCCCCGTACCGTACTCTACAAAAAAAAAATTATTTTTCCAACATGCCACTACTATAGCTCTATCTTATTACCAAGTTCCAGCTTTCTATCATTATAGGTTCTTTAGATATGAACGTCGGAACTTTTTCCTTCTCACCCTTCCCCCACCCTCATCCGCTGCACTCACACCCCCAAAATTGTTTTCCCTACTAGGGTCCTATTAGGTCTACTTCTATAAAAATTTTAAGCATCTACCTTATACTGTTATTGAGATGAGAAAAATTCCTATCAGCTCCACTTCCGTGCTCCCCCGCCCCCTTCAAAGATTTTACTTTGAGCAATCTTTATTTATCAAGCTTTATACCCAAACCGAATTTTGTTTTTTTGGTGCATTTAGTTTGTGAGATATCGTAATCTTAAGTATTTCAGCCCCCACCCCCGTACGCCACTACCCCCACCCAAAAATTTTGTTTCAATCTACTCTCCTTGTATAACTACAGATATTTGTTAAGTTTTAATTGCTTACTATTAATGGTTTAGGTGATATGGATTTTAGAATTTGTCGATCTCGGCATTCTTGCGTTTCGGACGCATTATTTCCCCCTCCACTCCCACACCCCTTCACCCATATCTGTTTTTTTTTTGCAAATGGGTCCATTATCAAAGCTCTATAGAAATTCTAAGTTTCAGCCTCCTAACACAAGCGGTTGCTGAGATCTAGAAACCTAAATTTTTCGTCTAAAACGCTTACCCCGCCTTCCCCCTTACACTTCCTCCCCTGAAAATAATGTCAATTCAAGGGGTCCACCAAGTCTATTCTTAGAAAAAATTTTAATTTAATAGCTCCACTGATTTGAGAGCTACGAGCCCTTAAAGATTTTGGGGCGGTCGACGTACGGCGTAGGGCGTACGGGGTACGGCGTACAGACGGAGTGAAAATTTTTATTGCTTTTTTCGCGTCTACTAGTCATAGAAACGTGGACAAAAAAGTTTTGAGGGCAGCAAATTTTTTTTTTTTTGAAAATCAATAACAATACTGTATTATAAATAAAAAAGTAAAACTAGTTCTGCCAGTTTCTTCAGCGGCAAAACTGCAGCCATTATTAATAGCCGCAGATTATTTATAACAGATAAGTTATCCCACCTTCGATTCTTAATCGACACAGGATCTGACTTATCAGTTATACCACCTAATTCAAAGGACAAATTATTTATTATATCTCCTTTGAATATCCTCTATGCAGCTAATGGTTTGCAGACTAACACTTATGGGCAAAAAACGTTATCAGTTTCCCTAGCTCTGCGTCGTGATTTTCAATTTCTTCTAACAATCGCTGACGTTACTATGTAGACTTATTATTGGAGCCGATATTCTGGAATATTTTAATTTGACAGTCGGTCTCAAACGACGCAAGTTAAAAGATTCAACTACCAACATTAACACATAGGAAACAACTGGTTCAGTTAAATCAATAACTTGTGACGAAGTTAACATTACTTCTTTGGCTACATATAGCTCAATATTTTTCAATAATACTTACGAGAAATTATTGAAGCTGTTTCACGACTTAACTTTGCCTACAAATTATAATAATCAATAAAAATTTAACAGGTGTGGATACGACAGGTCCTCCAGTTTTCGCAAAAGCCCGCCGTTTACCACCTCACAAGTACGAATCTGTAAAGAAACAATTCGAAAATATGATGGAAATTGGCATTTGCAGACCTTCGAAATCACCCTGGTCAAGCGCATTACACATGGTAAACAAGGAAAACGGAACAGATCGACCTTGTGGTGACTAGAGTCACTGTATAAGAACTAACACAAACATCCACTATCTTGAGTACGGACAATGACCGCTTTTGGTACCTTTTTAGTACTCTTGAACCCTGCGAACTCCAAAGTTCGCAGGTTTCTTAAATGGCATAGTTTTAGTGTGTAGCAGATGGATTTTGATTAACGTTTCACGGAATCGAGATACATATGTCTCATGAAATGTCAACTAAATACAGCGTTTATCCACTTTAGTGGAGATAAAAATGAAAAATCGGACAGCTGCAAAAAAATTTCAAATGTACTGGTTTCAAATGAAACACACATTGTCCGTACTCAAGATAATGGATGTTTGTGTTAGTTCTTATACAGTGACTCTAGTGGTGACTAAGGTTCCTGTATACGGACTCACACTACTCACCCTACCTTAGGTTTGGCCGATGCATGCTCAGGTCGAAAACCAGTAAATTTAAATTTTTTTGATTTTATTGGGGGATTATCAAATATCAATTCAAAATTATTTACTTGTCGGTATAAAATAGAAAATTTCCATAAAAGAAATTGATAATGTCCGAAATTTACAAAAGAAAACCTTAATTTGCTCACACATACTTTCATACGAAAGTAGTACTAATCTCAAGGTTACCGTCAAATTTATGACATTTCTCAAATGTCATCAAACGTGAAAGTGATCGGTCGCAAGAACTACGACTCCGGCCTGGACTTTCCTTCGGAAAAGGATTGGAACCGATTCGAAGTGATAACAAAGTGTGGAATTAAAACAGGCAAGGTGAAAAATTTATGAGTTTAATTTGTCCCAGACTGATTTCGTTTTTTGCAGGGTGAAATGATAACGCAACTTAACTCGTACTCCGTACAGTCGCTTGATGGTCTTGCAACGAATGGGAATCCTAAAGGACTACGAACGGATCCGCGATAAGTCAGTTGCTGACAAGGTAAGAAAATCCAAGGAGCAAAGAAATAAGTAACCGGGCTGTTTCCGATTTCAGGTGCGGTGTCGGCAAGCTAATTCTTTTCGACTACATCGAAGTCGAACTGACGAATATGAACCGGCTCTTCTTTACCGCGAGAAGTCAGTTGCTATCGTTGGAGTGGCGGAGTCGGAAGCGTAACAGCCGATATGGTGACAATGTAATAAAATCTATTGGTAGCAAGGAATGAAGTAAAAGGGCTTTTTTCGGTTTCAGGTGCGATGTCGGTAAGCTATTTCTGTTCGACTACATCGAAGTCGAACTTACGAATATGAATCGGCTGTTCCTTACGCCCAATCAAGCCGGACTATCGAAAGTGGCAGCTGCTGCGAGTACTTTGAATTTTAGAAATCCAGACGTCGAAATTCATACGCACAACTGCAACATTACAACGGAAACGGAAACTATCCAGACCGGCGGATCAGTTCCGGGCACGCCAGTCGACTTGGTTTTGAATGGCCATCAATGCTGCGTGCAATGAACTAGGTCTGATCTGGTTCGAGTCGGGTGTTTCCGAGAATGCAGTGTCTGGTCACATTCAATTCATCGGTCCTGGCGATACCGTGCGCCACTGCTAGTCGTAGCCGAAAATATCAATGAGAAAACGATGAAGCGTGAGGGAGTGTGTGCCGCCAGTTTGCCGACAACAATGGGAATCGTTGCAGGAATGCTGGTACAAAACACTTTGAAGTATCTGCTCAACTTCGGTGAAGTGTCCGACTATTTGGGATATAATGCCCTGATCGATTTATTTGTTGTTATATTTTGTTGAATTATATTATTAAAATAAAGTAACTACAAAAAGAAGAACCGTCGTTTTAAATTTAAATCTAAGCTTTATTCATTTTCATAAAAAAACAAACACAAGAAAAAATTAACTCATTAAAAAGTTTTCATTGTATATATTTTTAAGAGCGCATAAAACAACATTTTTCTGTACTGCGTTAATGACGTGAGTGCAAAACATCGAGTTATCCTGGTAAGAGTTTACGATTTCCAAAAATTGGGATTCTGCTCTACTCTTTGTTGGAAGTTCGTAAACCATGTCTAAGGTTGATAATGAAACATACGTTTCAGCCGGATTCGGTACCATCTGAGACTGAGTTACGGCAAAGCTTGATGCGAAATTGAAGAAGTTCTGTAGCATTTTTTGACCAAATTGAAAGTATGTTGTCGGATTAGACTGAAATAAAAAAAACGATTTTTTAATTTTTTGAAATAAAAAAAACGATTTTTTAATTTTTTTTTTTTATTTTATTAATTTTATTATTTCTAGATAAGAACGGGTCACATGAGTAGCCACGGTACAGTCGCCGTCCAACCGCCTTGTTGGAACTGCCCGCTGCCACTGCCCGCTGCCACTGCAGTTTTCACCGTGTTTCCACGTCTATTATATTTAAGAGAATAGTTCCTTTCACATTGCACAGCCACGGTACAGTCGCCGTCCGTCCACCACTGCAGTTTTCACCGCCTTTCCACGTCCGGTCGTCGTTACGTGGACGGATGCTACATGGTAGCCAAACGACGACCGTGCCGTGGCCATGCAATAATATCCTCCAGCTTAGGCTCGATTCACACTGCACGGTTTGCGCCGTACGGCGAGAAACCGTACGGCCAAACTCAAATTGAGCAGTCGTTCACACTATACGGTTTATGCACGGTTTTTGACCGATTTTGTTCCTATCACATGCTAAAATTATTATAAAATAATAATTTAAACTGGAACAAAATATCTATCCCAATTGACCGTGCTATTTCAACCGTCTGTTCACTTGTCTTGATTGAATTGTATGCAGTACAATGGAATTTTCCCAATATGCACATAAGAAACCGTCACGGCGCACCGTCCAGTGTGAAAGCATCCATACGATCACATGGGCCACTAGGTCCTCGGTCGCCGTACGGTCCCCGTGTGTTGCAGTGGCGCTACACGGCGATCGTATGTCGACCGTGCCGTGGCCGCGCAATGTGAAAGGGACCATATACTTCTTCGCGCCACTCAGGGACCTGGCACCACTAAAAAAATTTCAGCGTGCGGCGAGAAACCGTACGGCGCAAACCGTGCAGTGTGAAACTAGCCTTACGGCCAAACTGAAATTGAGCAGTCGTTCATAATATATAACCGTACGGCGCAAGCCGTGCAGTGTGAAACTAGCCTACTGCCCGGTTCACAGTTTTACCGCACGCTGAGACCCGGACAGTGTACTTCAGAAAAAACCCCGAAATGCGTAAAAATTTACAACGGACCACTTTTACTGGCTTATTTAAAAAAGATCTCACTACCAACTTTCAAATATACAATATAAATATACGACACGAAGAAAAACCAGAATAATTCTGACACTCCCGGAAGGAATTCCTGGAGTATATTGAGGCTCAATTCATAAACCGTCCAAACAAAACGGTTGCTAACACCCGGAGGACTGGTAGCCAAAACAAAATCCAGAGAACTACTAAGTAGAATCGACTCCAAGCCCGGAATTTACTCGACTTCGGGATTGTCGAATTGATTAGATCCATCTAAAGATTGTTGGTTATTGAACTTAGCGTGTAGCGAGATAATTGGTTGGGTGGGCTTCAAGTAATAACCGATTAGTGAAGTAGAACTATCCTGGGATTTTACACTCAGGGCAGCTATGAAAAATTTAATTGCTAGGTCTTTACATTACTTTGAAGAGAGAGAACTGGGATAAAACGAACCTTTTCACAAAACCGCGCGGGAATAATTTAATTAAATCGTCGGACGAGATTTTAGCGACTTACCGGCAAAATAAGAAATCACGAAACCGCGCGGGAGTACTATATTTACTTTTTGTGACTTACCGGCGAAATGAACTGAATAATACTGCTCCAAAATTCCCCAACTGCCGTTGACTGAGATCTGTAATGTGAAAACATAATTAATTTAACAATTATCACTTTCACAATCACAATTATCACAATTATCACACATTATCAACTTGTATAAATACCTCGAATTTGTTGCAACTGCCTCAGTTTATTTCCACATTTGAGTCATTTGACATTTAAAAATCTAAATGTCATATGTCATATGGCTGGCGGCTACACAGATTTGCACTTATACATCGAAATTTAGTACAGCCAAACTTGAAAGTTTGGCTGAGCTAAAAGGACTTTTTTCAGGCTATGTAGTGGGCTTTTAGTCCAATTTTGGACTATCGGCCAAACTCCTACTAGAAGGGTGTGTGAGTATACAGTGACTCTAGTGGTGACTATAGACATTTAAATTCTGTTACTGTCCCCGATCGATATAATACTCCGAATATTCAAGACTTCTCTATAAATCTTCATGATTGTAAAGTTTTTTCTAAAATAGACCTTACCCGAGCTTACCACCAAATTTCCGTACATGAATCAGATATTCCAAAGACAGCTATTGTAACACCTTTTGGATTATTTGAATTCGTACGAATGCCTTTTGGTTTACATAATGCTGGTCAAACATTTCAACGTTTCATTGACTAAGTTTTAATCGGTTTACCTTTCGTTTTCAAATACATGGATGATGTTCAAATTTCTTCTAAGACTCATGCTGAACATATCCAACATTTACAAATTGTTTTCGAAAGTTTTCGTGAATACGGACTCAGAATAAACGTATCCAAATGTGAATTCGGAAAAAAGCGAAATAAATTTCCTGTGATACACAATCAACGAAACCGGCATTCGACCAATTTCTACAAAAGTCGATACAATCATGAACATTCATCAAACATCAAACACTCAAACCGTTAAAGATTTGAGCCAATTTATCGCATCAATGAATTATTATCGACGTTGTATACCAAATGCCTGGAATTTTTCAAGCAGTTAAACACTTTCGCAGCCAAGTAGAAGGACGCGAATTTACCATATTTACCGATCATAAGCCACTCATTTCAACAAAAAAATAGAACAATGTTCGCCTCGTCAGCACACTCATTGATTTCATAGGACAACATTCAACCGACATTCGTTACATTTCTGGTAAAGATAATTTTATCGCTGATATGCTTTCACGAATTCAAAATCCTGAGGTTTCCGATATTCACTCCATCGATTTCGAACAATTAGAAATCGAGCAAAATATGGACAGCGAATTAAAGCTTATATTGAATGACAGCAAACTAAGTGTGAATTTACAACTTCTGAATATACCAGGAACTAAATTCAAAATTTATTGTGATGTTTCATTCAATAAAAAACGTGAGGAAAGCTTATTTTAACCTTTTGCACAATCTCAACCATCCAAGCATCAAATCAACGACAAAATTAATTACCGATAGATTTGTATGGCCTGGTCATAGAGCTAGTGGAGACGACAAGCCACCGGCTTTGTATAAAGCGCTTTGAAGCCAAAAACACGGTGTGAAGTGAGACAAAACACGGTCGAGGTTGTTGTTTTAGCGTGTGAGTGAGTGAGACAAAACAGGAGCCTTATGTCAATTTGTTGTTATTTTGCGTGCAAGTAAATGCGACGACGTCCGCCTTCAACTCAATCGCTGCTTGTCATCTCCATTATATATATCTCTATGGGCCTGGTATTAATAAAGACTGCAAATGAATGGCAAAGCAGTGTATTAACTGCCAGAAAGCTAAAGTTAGTCGACACAATAGACGACCTTTAGCTACATTCTTAGTTCCAGACAGTTCCGGATTAAGACATGTAGGGGCCCAGGACCGAGGGAAATGTGGGGCCCTATTGCGATTACCGGTATATTAAATTTAATGCGATTCCTTCTATTATCCATGTACATATGAGCTGTTGTATCTAAAAGTGGTATAAGTTCATTTTTTCACACATACAGTTGCTCACAAAATTATTTGGTCGCCCGAGAATCGGAGCTAAATTCGTCATTTTAAGACACTAAAATGCAATACATGAAAAAAGTGAAAACTAGTATTTGATGTCGGGATCCTGTTAATAAACAGGCAATATGTTTTATCATACTAAGTAGTTGAGATAAATTTATTAAGTTAAAAAGAAAATAAAAGGTCGAAAATTCATCTCACAAAATTATTTGGTCACCAGTTTATATTAATTTTAATACATTTAATTCTTCTTAACTAAACCTATTTAATACTTGGTGGGATACCCTTTGGCTTTAATAACAGCTTTTAGTCTATTCTGCATATAACTTTATTAGTAATAATACAGTATTGTTATTGATTTAAAAAAAAAAACAATTTTCTGCCCTCAAAATTTTTTTGTGTACATTTCATGACTAGTAGACACGAAAAAAGCAATAAAAATTTTCACTCCGTCTGTCCGCCGTACGCCGTACGCCGTACGTCGACCGCCCCAAAATCCTTTGAAGGCTCGTAGCTCTCAAACCAGTGGAGCTATTAAACTAATTTTTTTTCTAGGAATAGGCTGGGTAGACCCCTTGAATTGACATTATTTTTAGGGGTGGGGGTGTGAGGGGGAAGGTGGGGGGAAGCGTTTTAGACGAAAAATTTGCAAAAAAATTGATGATATGGGTGAAGGGGTGTGGGAGTGGAGGGGGAAGCAATGCGTCCGAAACGCAAAAAAGTCGAGATCTACACATTCTAAAATCTATATCTCTTAAACCGTTAATTGCAAGCAGTTAAAACTTGACAAATATCTGTAGTTATACTAGGAGAGTAGATTGAAACAAAATTTTTGGGTGGGGTAGTGGCGTACGGGGGTGGAGGTTGAAATACTTAACATTACGATATCTCCCAAACCAGAGGCACCAGAAAAACAAAATTCGGTTTATATATAAAGTTTAATAAATAAAGATTGCTCAAAGTAAAATCTTTGAAGGGGGCGGGGGAGTACGTAAGTGGAGGGGATAAGAATTTTTCAAAAATAACACGTTTTATATCTCAATAACAGTGCAAGATGGATGCTTCAAATTTTTACCAGAAGTAGACCTAATAGAACCCTAGTAGGGAAAAAAAATTGGGGGTGTGGGTGTAGAGCGTGAGGGTGGGGAAGGGTGAGAAAGAAAAACTTCCGAGACTTATATCTTAAGAATCTATAACGATAGGAAGCTGAAACTTGGTATTTAGATAGAACTATAGTAGTGGCATGGTGGAAAAATACATTTTTTTTAAGGGTAGTATGGTACGATGGTTGGGGGTGTTTTTCCTAACTTTAGAACGGCTTATGCTAAGAAGTTGAAACTCGGTACGTATTTGTAAATTAACTAGAAAAGTAGTTCTAATAAAAAAAAATTCGAATATTCATTGGCGTTCAGAAGGGGGAGGGGGGCAAAAAAAATTATCAGTATATATAAAATGCATATATTTTCACGATTTTCGCCATATCTACTAGGTCTTTTAAAATATTGAATTCATTTTTATTCTACGAATTCTACATATGAAAACCTAGAATGTGTTTTCAAGATTTTTTGAAATTTGACCCCTAAGAGGGTGTAAACTGGTTGTATACTTTTTCATGAATTCCACCATGTTTCTCAGGTCAGATCAGATATCGAATATCTTTTCACTTCCCTAGGCTTGTTTAATACTCACTTATTTTTTAGTTTTTTATTTTTCAACCTCTAGACCGCATTCCGGAATATGACCCAAGTATTTAATTCATATGTTACACCCTTTTTTAACCGCTTTTTGTTAGGTTTTCAGTAAGATAGTAACATATGCCGCATCCCCGAATAAACCACGTTTCGAACTTCTGCCGGAAAAATAATAAAGTTGCGCCCAGACTGTTGGCAGATTTTTTTTATTAAATTAGCAGTGGTTGAAACAGCTATTTCGTCCCACTCCTTTTTTAAAATAGTTTTCAGCTGATTTTTACTTGTTATTTTATGATCCTGAACCTTTTTTTTTTTCAAAATTGCCCACAGGTGTTCAATAGGATTTAGGTCCGGAGACTGTGGTGGCGTTTTGAGTTGTTGAGGTACGTTGTATAGCAGCCAACTTTTGACTACAAAAGCCATATGCTTCGGGTCATTATCTTGCTAAAATTTCCAGACACGTGGCATCCCCAATTTAATAGCACTATTTTTTATATATTTTTTTAGTATGTCTAAGTACACCCATTTATTCATTATTCCATCAATAAAGTGCAGGTGTCCCACGCTGTTTGCCGCCATACAGCCCCACACCATGACCGAACCTCCACCATGTTTCATTGTTGGGAATAAGTTTTCTTTATTCAGCGAAGTATTTGGTTTTCCCCACACTTTTTGATTTTCATCTGGGCCGAAAATATTGAATTTGGAGTGACGAGTCCCAGATTGTAAAGATTTCAAACAACCAACAGCAATCCTCAAGGTCATCGTTTGACTTTGCAAAGATTTGCTACTCAAATTGAATCCTTCTAGAATATCATGCCAGAACACAATGTACAAAGCTGTTTCGAGAGAGCACATTTTCTTTACAAGACCTTGAGCTTGATTTTTCACAATGCCTTTCTGTTCAACGTTATCTCGAATTGACATTAATGCATCTGTGATCGGAACGAGTCCAACTTTTAAAGCTTTTGCAGCATCAACGCAACATGACCAGCGGGTATGCTAAAAATTTCATATCACGCTGTCGAAGACGTGAAAAATACAAAAAGCTCCTCTAAAAAATGTAAAAAAATTTACGGCATTGGGACACGCATTGGCAGCTTTTTTGCCGATCAAATTCAGTGAATGCGCAGCATCGCCATTCTCTTTGAGTATCAGAGCTTGCATCCCTTTATACTTGCTGCTCATTTTCGGTGCATTATCATATGACTGACCGCGGCAATCCTGTGTGTCAATGTCGTTGTCCTTAAAAAACTGTAGTAGAGTATTCGCTATTTTTTGTCCAGTGTGGCCACAATTAGGAAGAAACGTTAAAAATCGTTCTACTGGTCTGATGCCCTCCATATATCTTATCGTGACGGACAATTGATCGACGTGTGCTTGATCAGGTGTTGAGTCAACAGAAAAACAGTAGTATTGGCTTTTTTTGACCCGTGTGATAGTTTCTGCAAGTACATTTCGCCCCATCAAAGTTATAAGTTCTTCGCATACGGTCGATGATAAATAATTAACGTGCCCTCGTCCCTTATTTCCGTGATCCTTGATGTGTCCAGCCAAAAATGGATCATATTCAGCTAGTACTTCAAGAATGCTCAGAAAATTTCCGTTACTCGCTGATCCAAAATTTTCATCGGAGTCTCGGAAAGCCAAACCACGTTCCGCAAGAAATATGATGGTACTGACAACTCTCGTCAACACCTCGCGCCAGTACTTGACTCTCTCCGTGATCCGTTGCTGCCTGCCTTGATCTATACGAGCTATGCTATGAGCCCGAGTTGCATATGCTAGAATTTAATTGACATGATTATTTGAACTCTCGTGCTCAGTTACACGTTTAGAAGCGTGTTTCCAGTCACAAAATCCCAAACTGACAAAATTATTTTCTTGGCTCACAGCCAATAGTGTACAGAAGTAACGATAAATTTTGCCAGTTGTAGGCGAGAAGCAAAGCCAAGAACGATCGACTTTTTCACTGTTTGGAAGTTTTCGATGAAAAATACTTGCATTGCATTTTCCATCATCAAGTAACTGAGGTACGGAAAATTTAGCCAAAAGATTTTCGTCACAATTTTGTAGATCAATGGATCCTGTTTTTATCCAAAAATCTATCATTACCTTCGTAGGTACACCCGTCCAGCGTCCAATATCGTTCATAAAATTGTCGTTTTTCTCATCTTTCTCGGAATCTACAGTTGTGATTTCAATGGCATTCATGTCGATTTCTCCCTGCTGCAGAGTCAAATCCGTAGGCGCTTCTTCTTCACGAAATAATTATTCTGCAGTTGCGACTGAATTTGATGAGTGAGCTTTATCTGCTATATTTGACGAGGGCTTAACTGTGAAAAAGCTGCTGAGTTTGGGTGATTTCACCAAAACTTGTTCCTGATTCTTCTGTTTATCCACAGCAATTTTCCTTTTTTGGGCCCCACTTAGGTACGCTCGTGTAGTTTGATGTCTGTCTGTCATGTTGCTCTGATTTCTATCCTTGAATTGATCGCAAGTATGTATGCCAGTCAATGCTAGTTTATATAAAAGGCGTGTTTTTTCAGAGCAAGTTAGCGACATGCGAAAATAACAACAAAGTGCAAAGCAAGAAGGAATAATTGGGCTAAGACACAACTACCGATATATTAGAATAAAACGAAGCCAACTAAAACAAAACAAATTCGCAAGTTGGAGCACAAAAACAAGTAAACCAACGAGAATCGGAGGTTGACTCAATGATAATGGACAACCCAGGACAACCCAGGAAATCAAGGAAAACAGAAGTTAAAACTTGTCGGAAAAAGCATTAAGGAAATCTTGTACATAGAAGATTCTTTGAGGCTATAAAATTGTAGAATAAATTGAGTTGACGGAAGTATAAGGAGTGAGGAAAGAAGAAAAACCAAAGGGGTAGTGGGAGGAAAAGAAAAAACAAAAAAAAAAGGGAGATGACGTGCAAAGGGGGTGTAACAGAAACAAGGAGATTAATAGCCAACCACAACAACGCAGACTGTACACAGACGAATGTGTTCTTTTCAAAATTTACAACGGTGATAGGGACTCAGCCTTAAGTTTGGACTTGGTGCTGCGTCAACCATTGCATCCTAGCAGGTCAAACTCCATATTTGCCCCTCCTTTGGCGCGTACAAATGTATACTTCTTTTCACCGATTATTCGCCTACAAAGAAACCATGACGACTTCAAGATTGGTCCTCTGAACACATCGTTTCATCTTTTTAAATCAAAGCCTAAATTATTATTTTTCCTAAACTAAATTTTAGTTAAATAGACTTACTATTAATCGTTTGTTATTACTTTTTCAATTTTTCTATTGTGTAATTGGATAAATTTTATCTGTACAATAGACGTAAATAAATAAATAAAATAAAATAAACACAAGTATCAGGAGGAAAAGAATAGAAGAAATCGTTACCAGTTCACGTTCAAACGAAAAGCGGAACTCTTTGGATAGGCACAAAAAACCACAGCGAAGACATTGACGTGAATGACAAAGAATGGGAAGATGCAGCCAAGAGAAAACTAGAATTTATACTACCCCCGCCAAAAAATTAGTCAATGAGGCTGGGAACGTAAAATAAGCAGGGAAATGATTGCAAATGAATAGTTGGAAAACTGAACTGATGGTGACAAGATGCAAAGGAAAAATTAATAGAAAGATAAAATAACAAAAGGATATGAATCAAGAAAGAAGGATATAAAAAGTAAGAAGAAATAAGCCCCAGATAGGAAGGTAAAGGAAAGAAAGGCGGAGGATAACAATAGAGATTTTTAATGATTTAGGTCAGTGATCTTCAACCCGCGGCCTGTTTTGATTATATCCGTGGCCCGCCAAACGATTTAGTTTCAATAATTCATATTTGATGCTATATCGATAGCCACAGCAGTGTTATGTTGTATCGACGATAAAAAGAACAAAGAGTTCAGAAGACTACATCATATTGTTGATTTACTTTATTGAAGTGAAAACTTCTTTAGCCACGTTGTGATTTGAAATTCGATGAAACGAAAAAGCGACAGGATACAGTGAAGCGAAAAAAACGACAGTAAACAGTAAAAAAAAAGCGACAGTAAAAAATCTGCCAACAGTCTGGGCGTAACTTTATTATTTTTCCGGCAGAAGTTCAGAACGCGTTCAATTCGGGGATGCGGTGTATGTTACTATGTGACTGAAAACCTAACAAAAAGTTCGGGAAGCGGTTAGAAAAGGGTGTAACATATGAATTAAATAATTGGGTCATATTCCGGGATGCGGTCTAGAGGTTGAAAAAAACAAAAATGAAAAATAGGTGATTATAAAACAAGCCTGGGGAAGTGAAAAGATATTCGATATCTGATCAGACCTGAGAAACATGGTGGAATTCATGAAAAAGTATACAACCAGTTTACACCCTCTTAGGGGTCGAATTTCAAAAAATCTTGAAAACACATTCTAGGTATGCATATGAAGAATCCGTAGAATAAAAATGAATTCAATATTTCGAAAGACCTAGTAGATGTGACGAAAATCGTGAAAATATATGCATTTTATATTAACTCATATTTTTTTTTTGCCCCCCCCCCCCTTCTGAACGCCAATGAATATTCGAATTTTTTTTTATCAGAATTAATTTTCTAGTTAGTTTACATATACGTACCGAGTTTCAACTTCTTAGCATAAGCCGTTTTAAAGTTAGGAAAAACACCCCCCACCACCGTACCATACTACCCCTAAAAAAAATTCTATTTTTTAACCATACCATTACTATAGCTCTATCTAAATACCAAGTGTCAGCTTCCTATCACTATAGATTCTTAAGATATAAGCATCGGAACTTTTTCTTTCTCACCCTTCCCCACCCTCACCCTCTACACCCACCCCCCCCCCCCCCAAACTTTTTTCCCTACTAGGGTTCTATTAGGCCTACTTCTGGTAAAAATTTGAAGCATCCATCTAACACCGTTATTGAGATAAGAAACGTGGTATTTTTGAAAAATTCTTATCCGCTCCACTTAAGTACTCCCCCGCCTCCTTCAAAGGTTTCACTTTGAGCAATCTTAATTTATCAAGCTTGATATCCAAACCGAATTTTGTTTTTCTGGTGCCACTGGTTTGGAAGATATCGTAATCTTAAGTATTTCAACCCCCACCCCCGTATTCTACTCTCCTATTATAACTACAGATATTTGTTAAGTTTTAATTACTTGCTATTAACGGTTTAGGAGATATGGATTTTAGAATGTGTCGATTTCGACTTGCTTGCGTTTCGGACGCATTGCTTCCCCCTCCACTCCCACACCCCTTCACCCATATCATCAATTTTTTTGCAAATGGGTCCACTATCAAAGCCTTATAGAAATTCCAAGTTTCAGTCTCCTAACATGAGTGGTTGCTGAGATCTAGAAACCAAAATTTTTTTTGTCTAAAACGCTTCCCCCACCGTCCCCGTCACACCCCCACCCCTGAAAATAATGTCAATTCAAGGGGTCTACCCAGCCTATTCCAAGAAAAAACTTTAATTTAATAGCTCCACTGGTTTGAGAGCTACGAGCCTTCAAAGGATTTTGGCGGTCGACGTACGGCGTACGGCGGACAGACGGATTGAAAATTTTTATTGCTTTTTTCGTGTCTACTAGTTATGAAACGTGGACAAAAAAATTTTGAGGGCAGCAAATTTTTTTTTATTGAAAATCAATAACAATACTGTATTATGTATTACTAGTAAAGTAAAAGAGACAAACAAAACACCTGCATGGTACTAGTTTCCCTCAACTCTATCACACCCCTTACTTTTCTTCTTACACCCCATTCTCCAACCTCAACCCTTCACCCCCCACTGTATACCCCCCCCCCTATGTGTACCCATATCATTCTACCCCTCACCCTACATATTGTTCCCACTCATCTACTTTCTCTATCCCCCACCCCACCCTCCTCAATAACCCCTACCTCTCCAAAATTTAACTCTTCACCACCCCACTGTATACCCCTCACTGTATACCCCCCACCTTCCTTCTGTGTACCCTAATCATTCTACCCCTCACCCTACATATTGTTCCCCCTCACCTACTTTCTCAATCCACCCCAACTTAAAATGGAAAATGGAAAATGGAAAATGGAAAATGGAAAATGAAAAATGGAAAATGGAAAATGGAAAATGGAAAATGGAAAATGGAAAATGGAAAATGGAAGATGGAAAATGGAAAATGGAAAAACGAAAATCGAAAATCGAAAATCGAAAATCGAAAATCGAAAATTGAAAATGGAAAATGGAAAATGGAAAATCGAAAATCGAAAATCGAAAATCGAAAATTGAAAATCGAAAATTGAAAATAGAAAATTGAAAATCGAAAATCGAAAATCGAAAATCGGAAATCGAAAATCGAAAATGGAAAATTGAAAATTGAAATTCGAAAATCGAAAATGGAAAATGGAAAATGGCGTTGCAATCTACCATAATATAAATGACGGAGCCCGTGTTGTTATTCCACAAATAAATCTCAAAGCACAACAAATGCAATCATTGTCTGTTCAGCGTTCTAAAGTGGGAGAAATATGTGCTTGTGAAAGCAAATTAGACCATAATAAATCAGTTATAATTGTGGCAATTTACATTTCTCCCAAATAATCAATAAATACAATTATTGAATTCATCTACGAGAATTTGCCAAAGTACACATCAGAAATATCGCGGATTCTTAAAAAAGATTACGATGAAATTCCGTTGATTCTGAGTGGAGATTTTAATGTGAATTTTGCATTGGATGCGGCGATCCCTTTGACTGAGTTTGTCAACATCAAATTGAATTAAAAAATGTCCAGCAGTTGCACTGAATCGACAACAAGATCGGAAACAGTAATTGACGCTGTATTTCAAAAATATATTGATCAAATTCGAACCAAACCATTTATTTCATACTTTAGTTATCATAAGCCACTCGTGCCATTTATTGAAATTGGAGACTGAATAATAATAATAATAATAAAATGTACAATAATTTTTAAACTTGCTACTAATATTATAATAAATAAACCCTATAACTATCCCACTCCTGATACTACATCCGTCTCATTCTCTCACTGTTTAGTTTTCCGAAGGTTTCACTTCTACCGCGTGTGCACTGCACACACATGTTTTTTATTTATAATACAGTATTGTTTTCGATTTTTTAAAAAAAAAAATTTTATGCTCTCAAAATTATTTTTTCCTCGTTTCATGACTAGTAGACGCGAAAAAAGCAATAAAAATTTTCACTCCGTCTGTCCGCCGTACGTCGACCACCCCACGCAAAATCGTTTGAAGGCTCGTATCTCTCAAACCAAAGTAAATTTTTTTCTATAAATAGACTGGGTAGACCCCTTAAAATGAAATTATTAAAGATTGCTCAAAGTAAAATCTTTGAAGGGGGAGGGGGAGCACGGAAGTGGAGGGGATAAGAATTTTTCAAAACTAACACGTTTCATATCTCAATAACAGTGTACGGTAGATACTTAAATTTTTTAACAGAATTAGGCCTAGTGGAACCCTAGCAGGGAACATTTTTTTTGGGGTGTGGGTGTACAGGGTGAGGGTGGTGAAGGGTGAGAATGGAAAAGTTCCGATGTTTATATCTTAAGAACCTACAATGATAGAAAGCTGAAACTTGGTATTTTGATAGAACTATAGTAGTGGCATGGTGGAAAAATAATTTTTTTTTTAGGGGTAGTATGGTACGGGGGTGGAGGGTGTTTTTCCTAACTTTAGAACGGCTTATGCTAGAAAGTTAAAACTCGGTACGTATATGTAAATCAACTAGAAAAGTAATTCTGATAACGAAAAAATTCGAATATCCATTGGCGTTAGAAAGGGGAGGGGGGTAAAAAAAAGATCAGTGAAAATAAAAAGCCTACATTTTCACGATTTTCGTCATATTTACTAAGTCTTTTCATATATTGAATTCATTTTTATTCTACACACTCTTCATATGAATACCTAGAAAACGTTTTCAAGATTTTGTGAAATTCGACCCCTAAGGGGGTGGGGTATAAAGTGATTGTATACTTTTTCATAAATTCTGCCATATCTCTCAGGTCTGATCAGATATCGAATATCTTTTCACTTTCACGGGCTTTTTTAACAATCACCTATTTTTAATATTTTTCTTTTTCAACCTCTAGACCGCATCCCGGAATATGACCCAATTATCTAGTTCATTTGTTACCCCCTATCAGTGGCGACTCGCCGCGAAAGCTAGGTGTGCAGTGCTTTAAGCTTGTGTTACACTGTATGATCAATTAAAGCTTTTTACAAGCTCGCCATACATTTCACGAAAATATATGCAAAAAACTGAGAAAATGCGAACAGTGTAACACAAGCTTAAAGCACTGCACACCTAGCTTTCGCGGCGAGCCGCCACTGCCCCCTATTCTAACCGCTTCCCGAACTTTCTGTTAAGCTTTCAGTCACATTGTAACATACACCGCATCCCCGAATTGAACGCGTTCCGAGCTTCTGTCGGAAAAATAATAAAGTTGCGCCCAGACTGTTGGCAGATTTTTTAATATTTATTATATGTACTTCACTTACAAACAACAAGTGGGCTGAAAAGTTTGTACGCTAATATATAGTTAAAAAAAAATTTGATAAAATTCGATTTTGTTATTCAACATAGTTGCCTTCGAGGGTGATACAACCTTTGTAGCGGGCAGACAATTTTGTGATACCATGTTTGTAGTACGATTTCTCTTTAGTCTCAAAATAGGCCTCAGTCTCAGCGATTACTTCTTTACAAGTCCTGAATTTCTTTCCGTCCAGCATTCTTTTAAGGTCTGCAAACAGGAAAAAGTCGCTGGGGGCCAGATCTGGAGAATACGGTGGATGGGGAAGCAATTCGTACCCTAATTCATGAAATTTTGCCATCTTTTTCATTGACTTGTGACACGGTGCATTGTCTTGTTGAAACAGCAGTTTTTTCTTCTATAAATGCCGTTTTTTCGTGATTTCGCCCTTCAAACGCACCAATAACGCTATGTAATAATCGCGCGATGTTTTGATACAAAACTTTAGAATTGACGAATCCTCTAGACTCGATACTGAAAAACAAATGTTCAGAATCATTGCAATATGCGATTTGTTTCACATAACAAAAACTACCTTTAAAAAAATAAGCAAAATAAGTGCTCATTTTACTTTACTATTTTAATAATACAGTATTGTTATCGATTTTTAAAAAAAAAAATTTGCTACCCTGAAATTTAAAAACACGTTTTATGACAAATAAACACCAAAAAAGCAATAACAGTTTTCACTCCGTCTGTGCGCCGTCCTCCGTCCGCCGTCCACCGCCCGCCGCCCGCCGCCCGCCGCCCGCCGTACGCAAACTCGTTTGAGGAATTATAGTTACCAAACCCTGTGAGCTATTAAATTGAATTTTTTTTTTTAAATAGACATGGTGGACACCTTGAAGTGAGATTTTTTTGAGGGGGATGGTGGGGGAAGCGTTTTAGGCGAAAAGTTTTGGTTTCTAGATCTCAGCAATCACTTATAGTAGGAAGCTGAAACTAGAAATTTCCATAGAGCTTTGATAGTGGACCCATTTGCAAAAAAATTTATGATATGGGTGAAGGGGTGTGGGAGCGAAGGAGGAAATAATGCAACCGAAACGCAAAAATGCCGAGATCAACACATTCTAAAATCCATATCTCTTAAACTGTTAATGGCAAGCAATTGAAACTTAACATATATCTGTAGTTATACTAGGAGAGTAGTTTGAAACAAAATTTTTTTGCTGGTGGTGGAGGCGTACGGGGGTGGGGGTTGAAATACTTAAGATTACGATATCTCACAAATTAATTGCACCAGAGAAACAAAATTCGGATTGCTCAAAGTAAAATCTTTGAAGGGGGCAGGGGAGCATAAAAGTGGGGGGGGGGGATAAGAATTTTTTAAAAATATCATTTTTTATATCTCAATAACAGTGTAAGATAGATGCTTCAAATTTTTACCGGAAGTAGGCCCAATCTAGCCCTAGTAGGGAAAAAAAATTCGGGGGTGGGGGTGAAGAGGGTGAGGGTGGGGAAGGGTGAGAAGGAAAAAGTTCCGATGTTTATATCTTAAGAGCCTGTAATGATATAAAGCTGAAACTTGGTATTTAGATAGAACTATAGTGGTGGCATGATGGAAAAATAAAATTTTTTTTTAGGGGTGGCATGGTACGAGGGTGGGGGTATTTTTCCTAACTCTAGAACGGCTTATGCTAGAAAGTTGTAACTCGGTACTTGCATGTAAATTAACTAGAAAAGTAGTTCTGATAAAAAAAAAATCCAATATTCATTGGCGTTCAGAAAGAGAGGCAAACAAAATGTTCAGTAAATATAAAATGCATTTTTTTTCACGATTTTCGTCATATCTACTAGGTCTTTCCAAATATTGAATTCATTTTTATTCTACGGATTCTTCATATAAATACCTAGAGTGCGTTTTCAAAATTTTTTGAAATTCGACCCCTAAGAGGGTGTAAAGTGGTTGCTTACTTTTTCATAAATTCCACCATATCTCTCAGGTCTGATCAGATATCGAATATCTTTTCACTACCACAGGCTTGTTTAATAATCACCTATTTTTAAGTTTTGTCTTTTTCTACCTCTAGACCGCATCCCGGAATACGACCCAATTATATAATTCTTATGTTACACCATATTCTAACAGCTTCCCGTTAGGTTTTTAGTCACATAGTAACGCACACCGCATCCCCGAATTGAACACGTTCCTATTTTCTGCCGGAAAAATAATAAAGTTGCTCCCAAACTGTTGGCAGATTTTTTTAAATGGCGATATTTTTGTATTCCTAATTTTTTCTATAAAAACTCAATTTTAGATGAGAAAAGAAGTCTAATTCTCATTTTTGAATATGTTTGTAAACTATTTAACTTTGCTGTGCCTCACAAAATCTTGTACTTTAATAGAAAACTTGGTTTTTATTATCCAAGTCACACATCCCCCATACGAAATTGCTGCGAATCGTATGGAGCTGTCATGTTTGTTATGACTCTGAGTTTTTATATTGAATTCAGCTGCGCGGCTATAGTTCAGAGGCAGTGGCGCGGCGTCCATGGAAGCAAGGGAAGCATTGCTTACCTTACACTTTGCTGAAAAATTGTATATCTAAAATACGTTTTTCTTAACCATTTTTCCTTCAAGCCAATCTAATTTTATTTCAATACAGCCATTGTTAGCTTTAAGTTTCCAACCATTGTTGTAGAGACACAGCCTAATCACAAACTATTACTACTAATGTACATGTAATCAAATGGTTCACGCGCAGAAAAATCGTAAAAAAAAAATTTATTTCATACATTTTCACAGTCTAAATAAAAGTTCGTAAGAAACTACACGCGAAAATCGCACACAGCCGATTTGGCAGCACCACGGCAAGCGAACAGAAACTCAGAAAAACACCCCGCGGAAAAGCAATGCATATATGAGCGTTGAAGTCATTTCGCAGTAAACTCACTGCAAGGTCTCACACACGCTGCATGGTAGTATGGCTCGGTGGAAGCAAAGCAGATTGTGCATCTCTGCACAATCTGCACGGGTCGTACTTCGTACAACACATTCTTGGCTGCAGGGGAGAATCTTGCAGCGAGCAGAGATCTGATCAGAAATTGGTGCTATCAGAGTAGGATAGGAATTGAATTCTGATTGAAGTTTTGAATTGAATTGTGGTAAATAGTTCAATTGTACATATTTAATTTAGTTTTTAGATCACAGGAACCACTTATGGTATGTTAGGATGCTTAAACTCGGAACTTATTTAAAAGTATGATAGTGGACCTGTCTGCAAAATTTACGATAAGGTTTGTGGCGTGTGGGAGTGGAGGGAAAGCAATGTCTTCGAAGTGCTTGAAAGCTGAGGTTGAAACATTCTAAAATTCGTATCTTCTGAATGGTTGATGTCAGAAGATTGAAATTTGTAGTTGTTTTAAGAAGTAATAGGTAACAGATTAATCAAGAGCTAAAATTTTTGAATCAGAAGGTTGTGAGTAGGGGTTGGGGTAAAAAACTTTGGATAAGAATATCTTTCGAATCAATCAGGAAGGTATAGTTTAGTTATATATATATATATATATATATATATATATATATATATATATATATATATATGTATATAGGATATGCGGAGAAGCTCATTGAATATAAAACTGAGAGGTAGACCACAAAAGTGGAGCCATTTTTAAAATATTTCATTTTTCTATTTCAAGAACCGTACCATATATGATCTTAGAAACTTTACAGGAGTTAGGTTAGGTTTACAGGAGTTAGGTCCAGTACAATTCAACTGGGAAAACAAATTCTGGAGGTACTAGTGAAGAGGCTGATGGTGGGAGGGCGTGGAAAGGAAATAACATCAATTTTTATTTTTGAAAAACTACAAACCAAAGAAAGGTAAAAAGTTACTACATAGATTAATTATTAATAAAGAGGTATCCTAGAAAAAATTAATGGGTGGTGATTTTTTATATCTCAGAAATGGCTTATGAAGAAGAAAGTTGGAGCTTAGTACGTACATATGTAAAGGGTTTTCCAATAAGGACTTGACAACTTTTTTTCAAAATTATATAATATAATTTGCAGACGTTGTTCCTTCGTGTACTTTACCATGATAAAAATGTTAAGTTTACTGAATAAATTGACAGTGACAGTTTGATGATTAGTGAAAGGGTGCGTTCACAAATTGAATTCAAAGTTGTCAAGTCCCTATTGGAAAGGGTTTTCCAATAAGGACTTGACAACTTTTTTTCAAAATAATATAATATGATTTGCATACGTTGTTCCTTCGTGTACTTTACCATGGTAAAAATGTTAAGTTTACTGAATAAATTGACAGTGACAGTTCGATGATTAGTGAAAGGGTGCGTTCACAAATTGAATTCAAAGCTGTCAAGTCCCTATTGGCAAACCCAGGGTTTTCCAATAAGGACTTGACAACTTTTTTTCAAAATTATATAATATAATTTGCAGACGTTGTTCCTTCGTGTACTTTACCATGATAAAAATGTTAAGTTTACTGAATAAATTGACAGTGACAGTTTGATGATTAGTGAAAGGGTGCGTTCACAAATTGAATTCAAAGTTGTCAAGTCCCTATTGGAAAGGGTTTTCCAATAAGGACTTGACAACTTTTTTTCAAAATAATATAATATAATTTGCAGACGTTGTTCCTTCGTGTACTTTACCATGATAAGAATGTTAAGTTTACTGAATAAATTGACAGTGACAGTTTGATGATTAGTGAAAGGGTGCGTTCACAAATTGAATTCAAAGTTGTCAAGTCCTTATTGGAAAACCCTTTATATAAAGTAATCAAAGAAAAAAAACTGATTTTTATTAGCATAGAGGTTGAGTAAAACAATTGTCCGTGAAAAGGGATTTTTCCACATTTCCACGATTTCGTTATATATTTATATTGGACACGCCGAAATAAATTTTACTTTTGCGAGCCCCTAGAAATATTTTTTTCTAATTTTTCGATATCGAACCCTTGAGGGTGTGTAAAAAGGTTGTGTACATTTTCAAGAATTTTTATATATTGGGTCTAAGGAGATATTTAATTCACTTTTATTTCTACTATTATATTGAATCGAAGAAAACTCTGATTCAAGCATTTTTAACGAATTCTGAAAAACTTTTAGAGTTAATGAGATCAATTTTTATTATTTTATTGTTATTATTTATTTCTATTGACTCTTCTATTCCAAAAAATATGTAAAAAATGAAAAAAAATCTGCCAATATGTAGGTACCATGATCGAAACTTTATAGTTTTTTTGATAGAAGTCCGGAAAGCGTTTAATGATGAGCTAGGTGTAGGTGCCTGCGACTGACAACCTAAACACCAACGGTCTAAATAGCCTCCTAGATCCCTGCTGGGTGCTAATGGAGGAGGTTCAATCAATATGCAGTAAATTGATAGGTAGAATAATAATAAAAAATTGTGGATATTAACCAATTGCTTCCCCTTGTTGAATTATCACGCCACGCTACTGGTTCACATATAACTTTGCAGTGTCTATAGCATAGGTTGCGAATTTCGAGGTATTCACCTTGTGTCCAGTAGATATGACTTCGAGGATTATTTTAAATCTTTGTATCAAATTAACATCGACTCCAGTTATTTCAGCCGATAACTCCGGATCCGCAAAAAACTTTCGGCTGGTATTTCCATCATTGGTATTGCCAAATCCTTGCTTGGGAATATCAACAAGGAGGCCTAATCTTTCTCGAATTTTTTTTTGTATGCTGTGTTTTCGCATATGCACAGCAGTTTTGTCATCTTCAGACTTTATTATCCACTTCTTTACATCTAATTTATATGACAAGTGCAATAAGGTTTCGAATAAGCGTATTCTGGCATGTAATATCGAAAGACCAAATCCCAGTGCTGATGGAGTAACTTCTTTTTGTAAAGACAGGTGATTAAAATCTTTCGAAGTCGCACCGCAAATGTAACATCTCATCGAAGATGTTGTATTGGTAGCAGCATTACATACTTTACCGTCTACCATAGTGAATGTTAGTACGTGCTTTACTGTGAGCGTTCTGTTTCCTTCAATTATCGACTTTCCCAAATTGTCAATTTGATCCTGTATGTATTTAATTTCCTTATTAATAATTTCCGTAGATTCTTTTGTAAAAACTATTCTAATCGGACGACAGTATCGAGGAGAAGACGGAGTTGGATTTGGCCAAAGAATTTTAATCCCGTTATTAATTTTACAGTTCAATTGTAGCGGCACAATGGAACTTTGGAAAACGTTACTATCAATGTTCGAATTATTTTCGAATCTTTGTTTATATACTGTCTGTTGTGATCCATCGCATCCCCACTTTGTTATCAGCTGCATTGATTGAGCTTCTTCTTCGTTCAAGGAACTTACTACTTCACTGAGGTATTCAATTAATCTTGCACTTGTATGATCCAATAGATCTTGCAGATTAATTTCTGCAGAATTAGCTGATACTTGGTATGATTCTGGCCTAGGGTAACAATCTTTCTTGAGCTTTTGTAAGATTTTGTAGCAGGGGTAAGCCTTTTCAGCACCACTTCTAATTATTTCATACTGGTTTCTGCTCAAATCTGCTTCAACGAATATTGCAAGGCCATGTACAGGGTGCAGTGGTTTGTCTTTTTTTTCCAAGCTGGTGCGGTAGGCTTTCTTGTACTTAGTTGCTCGAGTTGGACTCGACGTAATATCTTGTAAGACTTTTACCGAAGATCGTAGTTTCATCCGGGCAGCAAACGTCAATTCATCCGTGCTCATCTTTTCACGCACTGTTTTCGTTTTCCTTCGTTTTGCTCGTTCGCTTGATTCCTTGAAGATTTTAGCCGGTCGTCCTGCATGAAAAGTGCTCTTGGGTATTTCGAAGGTTCCTTTCAGCCAATCTTCGTTGTTTTTCCTGAACGTACTATCCGTCCTGTTTGCAGCTACCCATTTACTCTTGAACTTCGTCTTTAAGTTGTGCACTTTTTTTTTTAAATGCATCCAGAAAATTCTCCGCTAATCTTGCACGTTCAAATAGGTAGTTTTCCAAAAATTTCAACTTCTTGTTAAAATCGCGGTATCCGCTTCCGTCCATCACATCGTATAAATAATTCATTGTCAGTAGTATAACTCCAGATGATCCTACAAGAAACAAAAAAAAAAATGTGGCCGGACTAAAATTTAAAGTACGAATATTTCGAATTTCCGCTATCAACATAAACTGTTATAAAGTCTCGCTAGGCAAATAAAGGCAGGAAATTTTTTTTACTACTTAAGAATGAATGTTTGACCTTCATATTTCCACATTAATTTTGGCGGAGTCGTGCGAAGTTATATAACTTTTTCAATTTTGAAAATGTTACTTTTCCAAGAAATAGATCTCAAATTATACTAAAATTTAAAACTATCTAGTTCAAAAACTATATATCCTTGAAAAACCATAAATGGTAAAAATGAAATACATACCTGCTACTTCAATGTCCATTTTTCAAAATTTCTTAATTTTACTTTAAACTCACGAAAAAGTTATGTGATCACAGTTAGTTTTTAACATAGGTTTTTCCGTTAGAAATTATCTTTTACAAATGGCAACTTTGAGCTAAGCCCACGGCTTTTATAGTAAACACAGGTAAAAAAACCCTTCTTGAAACTCTTTAATTGGTTAAGACAATTAGGACATAAAATGCTGGTTAACATTCGCATGTTTAAAAAACCGAATTTTGGCCAGCTAGATCGGGCAAACACCCCACTGTGCGGCGTACGGTGGACAGACGGAGTGAAAATTTTTATTGCTTTTTTCGTGTCTACTATTCATGAAACGTGGACAAAAAAATTTTGAGGGCAGCAAATTTTTTTTTTTAAAATCAATAACAATACTGTATTATAAATAATAAAGTAAAATGAGAAGATTTAGCAAACAAAAGAAAATATAAGCAATAAAAAAAAATTTGCCAACAGTCTGTTCGCAACTTTATTATTTTTGCGGTGCATGTAACTATGTGACTAAAAACCTAACAAAAAGTTCGGGAAGCGGTTAGAAAAGGGTGTAACATATAAATTAAATAATTGGGTCATATTCCGGGATGCGGTCTAGAGGTTGAAAAAAACAAAACTTAAAAATAGGTGATTACTAAACAAGCCTGGGGAAGTGAAAAGATATTCGATATCTGATCAAACCTGAGAAACATGGTGGAATTCATGAAAAAGTATACAACCAGTTTACACCCTCTTAGGGGTCGAATTTCAAAAAATCTTGAAAACACTTTCTAGGTATTCATATGAAGAATCCGTAGAATAAAAATGAATTTAATGTTTCGAAAGACCTAGTAGATATGACGAAAATCGTGAAAATATATGCATTTTATATATACTGATATTGTTTTCTGAACACCTATGAATATTAACATTTTTTTTTATTGGAATTACTTTTCTAGTTAATTTACATATACGTACCGAGTTTTAACTTCCTAGCATAAGCCGTTCTAAAGTTAGGAAAAACACCTCCCACCACCGTACCATACTACCCCCAAAAAAATTTAATTTTTCCACCATGCCACTACTATAGCTCTATGTAAATACCAAGTTTCAGCATCCTATCATTATAGATTCTTAAGATATAAGCATCGGAACTTTTTCTTTCTCACCCTTCCCCACCCTCACCCTAACCCTCTACACCCACACCCCCAAACTTTTTTTCCTTACTAGGATTCTATTAGGCCTACTTCTGGTAAAAATTTGAATCATCTATCTTACACTGTTATTGAGATATGAAACGTGTTATTTTTGAAAAATTCTTATCCCCTCCACTTACGTATTCCCTCGCCCCCTTCAAAGAATTCACTTTGAGCAATCTTAATTTATCAAGCTTTATATCCAAACCGAATTTTGTTTTTCTGGTGCCACTGGCTTGGGAGATACCGTAATGTTAAGTATTTCAATCCCCACCCCCGTACGCCACTACCCACACCCAAAAATTTAGTTTCAATCTACTCTCCTAGTATAACTACAGATATTTGTTGAGTTTTAATTGCTTGCCATTAACGGTTAAGGAGATATGGATTTTAGAATGTGTCGATCTCGACTTTTTTGCGTTTCGGACGCATTGCTTCCCCCTCCACTCCCACACCCCTTCACCCATATCATAAATTTTTTTGCAAATGGGTCCACTATCAAAGCTTTGTAGAAATTCCAAGTTTCAGTCTCCTAAGATAAGCGGTTGGTGAGATCTAGAAACCAAAATTTTTCGTCTAAAACGCTTCCCCCACCTTCCCCCTCACACCCCCACCCCTGAAAATAATGTCAATTCAAGGGGTCTACCCAGTCTATTCCTAGAAAAAATTTAAATATAATAGCTCCACTGGCTTGAGAGCTACGAGCCTTCAAAGGATTTTGGCGGTCGACGTACGGCGTACGGCGGACAGACGGAGTGAACATTTTTATTGTTTTTTCCGTGTCTACTAGTCATGATGTGTACACAAAAAAATTTTGAGGGCAGCAAATTTTTTTTTTTAAAATCAATAACAATACTGTATTATAAATAATAAAGTAATAATATACGTTAAAAATTCTTTCTGAAGACTTATAAAAAAAAATTTAAGTTAAACAAAAAAAAATTTACTTTATTTCAAAAAAATATTCTATGTTAACAGGTACTCTTAAAGGAAGGATAAGGAAATAGGGGACTTAACAAATTTTCGACAAAATTTCCTATCATCAAACTCCCCAATATTTTGCAAGTATTTGTCACGATTGTCTGACGACACGCCCGCCAAGACAGGGCATGCCCAGCACTCAAAAGGGTACTTGCAAGACAAAAGTGGAATGAATCAGGAAAATTAAGTTTGGCACAACTTACATCCATCAATCCAGCATGCAGACAATGTTTCTCTTTCCCATGGAGCCGAGTTGGCGCCTGAAGGTTGCCAAAACGGTTCGTCAATAGGATCGTTCCACACTGACCACATACAAGATTTTTAGGATGGTTTGCTGTTGAAATTCGAAAAGCTTGAACACTTGGACTGTTGCCGTTCAGGCGAAAAAAATGCTGTCGCAGAACGACGAAATTAAGTCCTTTTGCCCATCAAGTTTTTGCGCGAAATTTTTCCGAACTCGCGCGTGTTGATGGGCTACGCTTAGTGAACGAAGCGTAACTGAGGCTAGCCCCATGTTGGGCGCCATTTGTTGTGTTTTAGGCCTTTGAAATGAATATTTCGACTTGAAAAAGTCAAAATATTCGAAGGATAGGAAAGGTTCGGGACAGAAAGGCCAATTCCTCCTACGTCCGAATTGATGGCCTGAGTCGGAACAAGAACCACCCCACACTGCCGTAGCTATTCCCGGCCGCCAGCAAGCGTGTCGCTTCCGTGCCGGCTCAGCCACCAATTCGGACGTAGGAGGAATTGTCCCTTCTGTCCCGAACCTTTCCTATCCTTCGAATATTTTGACTTTTTCAAGTCGAAATATTCATTCCAAAGGCCTAAAACACAACAACATGCAGCGCTGACTTACACACAATTTGTTTTTTTAGTCCACTGGTTCTTAATTTTCGTATTTTTACATTTGGAAAAAATAAGTCTATTAAATTGCGGAGTTAATTTGGAAAGTATACTTAACTTAATAGCTATATATTAAGGCAAGTCTAAAAAGAGATGACAGCGAAACGGACGAAAGCAATCGACGATGATCCGTTGATAGTAAGTAAAACGTATTATACTCAATTTTCAGTTTCATTTGTGACTTTCAAGTATAAACATCGTTCTAAACGCCGTCAAATATTTTTCAATTGAATTTTTTTTTTTAATTAATAACCAATATTACATCAACATATATATAATTGATTTTTCCAAAGACATTAACAGTATGAATATACATTACAATTTCAATTTTAAAAAATGGTTAACTCTGCTGAATGTAAGCAAGTCGCAACGAGAGATAGCAAAACCACAATATTGTGTGGTGGATGTAATAATATTCAGCATATAAAATGCTGTGGACTTGGGGTCACTGACCTCACGTTCTTACGTGAGCAAAATAAATTAAAGTCATGGAAATGCAAAAAATGTTTCAAAAAATTGCGCTCTGACCAAAGATCTGAAAGCACCCCAATCAAGCTGGACAAGCTGGAGGATCAAACCTTGCAAAACCCTGTCGATCACCAAAGGAATCCAAAAAAAAAGTCACCGGATTACGATGCTCTCGTCGCTAAAATGAACGATCTTCTTGAAAGCAATAACTTTCTCGCGTTACAACAACAAGATGCAACAAAACATCTAGCAGAAGCTACCCATGAAATTAAGATGCTGAACAAAAGGATAACCGAACTACAGGATGACAACGTCGCCAAAGGAAGACGCATAATCGCACTGGAATCTCGATTAAACTAGAGTCACTTCATACGAACTAACACAAACATCCATTATCTTGAGTACGGACAATGTGTGTTTCATTTGAAACCAGTGCATTTGAAATTTTTTTGCAGTTGTCTCGATTTTTTATTTTAAGGATCTCCACTAAAGTGGATAAACGCTGTATTTAGTTGACATTTCATGAGACGTATTTCGATTCCGTGAAACGTCCATCAAAATCCATCTGCTACACGTATACACACTAAAACTATGCCATTTAAGAAACCTGCGATTTTTTAAATTCGCAGGTTTTTAGTACTAAATATGTACCAAAAGTGGTGATTGTCCGTACTCATGATAGTGGATGTTTGTGTTAGTTCTTATACAGTGACTCTAGATTAAACGTCTTGGAGCAAAAGGAACTGTCACATAAAGTAGAAATATGTGGCCTTAACATGGATACTAAGAAGAATGCGGAAGAAGGGATTCACGATCTCTTCAATTTCCTTAAAATGGACATAAACAAGGACATTGCCCATCTGTATATTCGCTGAAGAAAAGAAGAAACAAGTGCCAGCGTCGTAGTAGAATTTAAATCCAAAAATTCAGGTAGTGAGACCCTAAAAAATAGAAGAAGAATTCAACACGGAGACAATACTATCTACATCAATGAATGCCTGACACCGTACAACCGAAACTTACTTTGGAAAACTAAAAACAAAGCAAAGCAGCTGAGCTTCAAATACACCTGGGTCAGGGACGGAAAGATCCTTTGCAGAAAACAAGAAGGTGACAAAATTATAGTAATAAAAACAGAAGAAGATTTATCTTTTTTAGTTTAATTGATCATCTATACAAATATTCACATACACAATTTATTGTTCATTTCAGAACACTTATTTTTAAGTTTTTATTTTATATTTACATTCTATTAATTCAAAAAATGATTAGCAAGCGAATCTCAAAAAAAATTTCGATTAGTTTAATTGATCATCTTTACAAATATTCACATACACAATTTATTGTTCATTTCATAACACTTATTTCTAAGTTTTTATTTCACATTTACATTCTATTAATTCAAAAAATGATTAGCAAGCGAATCTCAAAAAAAAAAAACAAATCAAACTCGAATCAAGCACTTTTCAAATATAACACTGCTAACAGCTACTTTAAACATTTATATTCAAGTTCTAATACCAAAAACCATTTCTATTCTCATTATTCCATATGTTTTATGTAATATTCACCGGTTTCAGTTCAACACAAACATAAAACGTTATAATAAATTTAAAATAGCACCGAAAAATAACGCAAACGCCAATATTGGTACAATTGTCGTCCTATTCACGTATTCAAACAATGTCTGTCTGTATCCAAGCATTTTATAACAACTACTTCCAAATGGCTGCAGAACTAATGTCCACAATTGATAGCTTCGATTTATGCGAGGAGATAATATGCTCAGAAGTGAGCGAATTCAACATATTTCGTTTTAAATGCAGTACAAACACTTTCTCTGTTTTTCACACAAATATTCGATGCTTACGTAAGAACTTTGATTAACTAGTACTTCATTTAACCCTGTACATAAACCCATTCAATATAATAGTACTATCCGAATGCTGGAACCCCAATAATTTACAGGCATTTCAAATACCAGGGTATGATGGGTATTACACCAGCAACATTATAAATTAAAACAGTGGCATCGTAGTGTACATACGACAAACCAATGCCATTGCCGTAGTCCAGGAAATCAATTTACCGGGGCCACATGCTTGATAGTAAACGTAAAAATTACAGCAGACCACCATACAAAAATAATTGCAATATACAGATCACCAAATGGATATATCAAAGAATTTAACAACGCACTCTATGACATAATTAGGAAAAGCAGAGGTGATAATGCTATACCTACTTGTAGGCGATATAAATATTGATCTCAGAATGCCGAATGATGAATATATTACAATGCTTAATGAAAGTGGCTATATCTCACTTATAAATAAAGCTACCAGAGAATCAAGTATCTTAGACCACATATTTGAAAACTTAAGCCAAAATTAGCACATGAATTAAAATCTGCGGTTATAGAAACAAATATAACAGATTACAAAAGCACAGCAGTACTTCTTAATTGTGACCAAAAAAAAATTATAGTACGCAATGAATATTAATATAAACGCATAAATCTTGAATTTTTAGCAAATAGTGCGGAAACAGTGAACTGGGGTCAATTATTGTGTTTTTCAGACGTTGAAGAGAGTGAAAATAAAATACATAATACTCTAAACAAAATAGTTAGCGAAGCAACTTTTGCGCAGACAAGATCAAGCTCCAGAAAATTAAAAATCAAGCCGTTATCCCCGGCAAGGACTAGTAAACTCAATAAGAACAAGAGACAAGCTACGGAAAAAACTAGTGAAAGATCCAAATAATGACAGACTGAAAGCTCATGTAAGTAAATTCAGGAATAAACTGTGTGCTTTACTAAAAAAAGTAAAATTATACTATTTCAAGAAAGTGCTTGATAAGGCTGGAAATAATGGGAAGCAAGTTTGGAAGACGATTAACGCTGCTACCGGCAGGAAAAGTAAGCCCAGTACAATAAATGAGCTTATTCATGATGAAATGCACTTAACTGTTAAAGACAATTCCCTGGAAATAGCGAACATCTTCAACAACCATTTTGTCAAAGTAGGTGCGAACCTTGCGAATAACATAAAACAAAGTGGCATACACCCGAGTACTGAACTGCATTTCCCCAGTAGAGAAACTAAAGAACCACCGGAACAAGCAACAGAAGCTGAAGTTAAAACAGTTATCGAAACCGTAAATGGTGGTTCTAGCCCTGGATTTGACGGAATTACTATTCAATGTTTAAAAATTCTAGAGGACTTTATCTCACAGCCTCTAACGCACCTAATAAATCTTAGCCTCTCAACGGGTGTTTTCCCTAAAATATATAAAACGGCCATTGTAACACCAATATTTAAGAGTGGAAATAAAAACTCTGTTGATAATTATAGACCGATTTCCTTAATATCCAATATTGGAAAAGTAATTGAAAAGGTCGCAAAGAACAGACTAATGACTTTTTTCGAAACTCATAAGATATTAAACGAGAATTAGTTTGGTTTTCGTGACAAAACGCAGCACGCATGATGGAATAGCGCTGTTGAGTAAATTAATTAGCTCCTCGTTAGATAAAGGGAATAAACCATGTGCCGTTTTTTTAGACTTGGCAAAAGCATTCGACTCAATTCCGCATGATAAAATAATTGAAAATTTCATTGCATCCGGTATAAATAAATCTTGGGTGAAATGGATCGGCAGCTATTTAAAGGATAGATCCCAATATGTTAAAGTAAGCAACACTCTTAGCAAGAAAGAGACTTTCCAATACGGTGTACCCCAAGGTACAGTTTTAGGACCAGTTATCTTTCTACTGTATATGAACGATATATATAAGCAACCAATACAAGGAGATATGATATCTTATGCTGATGACACGGTTTTATTCTTCGAGGATACTTCATGGGTAGGAACGGAGATCAAAACTAATCATGGTCTATGTATACTAAAAGAATGCCTGGACTACAACTTTCTCGCGCTAAACGCTCAAAAAACATGTTACATAACTTTTTCACTTACCGAAAATGGGCAACCAGAACACGTAGATATTAAAATACATTCCACACAATATACTAGTAGTTGTAGGTGTAAGCCTTTAAAGAGAGTATTGAACATTCGATATATTTATTTCGCATTAATACATTCTATACTGCAATATGGCATCATCTCCTGCGGAAGCGCAACGAACGCAATCTTAGAACCCGTTCAAATTATACAAAAAACTTTAGTAAAAATTTTACTCAGGAAAGAAAGAACATATCCTTCTATTCTTCTGTACCCACTTTTGGACATACTGAACATTCGAAAAATATTTAATCTCATAGCTACAATTCAAATATACAAAGATGTTCAGGCAGGAAAAATCAAATATAATATAAATGCTACACGCAGTGGTACACAGGGGATGATTCTCATAGACATTATGGATACATCAACAGGACAACGACAATATTATTACCATAGCAGTATACTGTTCAATGAGTTGCCAAGCTATTTCAAAAAGAAGCAACAACGTTGTTAACTTTAAAATGAATTTAAAAAAAATTTATTATACTGGATTACGTTAGTTTAACTTAAAAATTATTTGTATATAAAAAAAAAAAAAAATATTGGATTACATTATAATAGTCAGAATTAAAAATATTTGACATCAACTATTAATAAGAAAAGAAATTGTTACGGTAATATAGATCAAATAAAAAGGAACAGCTTCGTTAATTTGAATATGACTTTAAAAAAAAAAAAAAAAATTAAATTTTATTATTTTTACCTTTAAATGAATTAATTTAAAAAACCGTATTGAATTATTGATTTATATTTAGTGGATTATATTATATTAGTTCATCTTTGAATTGAACTTTGTCAATAAACTGTAAGAAAAGAATCATTAATACAGAAAATTGTTGATACCTATGTATTATGAATTCTAACAAATGAGCATTGTAATTAGAATGGTAATTAGAATGTATGGGCAGGTATTACTTTATTATTTATTATTTAGACACGAAAAAAACAATAAAAATTTTCACTCCGTCTGTCCGCCGTACGCCGTACGTCAACCGCCAAAATCCTTTGAAGGCTCGTAGCTCTCAAACCAGTGGAGCTATTAAATTAAAATTTTTTCTAGGAATAGACTCCTTGAATTGAAATTATTTTCAGGGGTGGGGGTGTGTGGGGAAGGTGGGGGTGTGAGGGGGAAGGTGGGGGAAGCGTTTTAGACGAAAAATTTTGGTTTCTAGATCTCACCAACCGCTTATGTTAGGAGACTGAAACTTGGAATTTCTACAAAGCTTTGATTGTGGACCCATTTGCAAAAAAATTGATGATATGGGTGAAGGGGTGTGGGAGTGGAGGGGGAAGCAATGCGTCCGAAACGCAAAAAAGTCGAGATTGACACATTCTAAAATCCATATCTCCTAAGCCGTTAATAGCAAGTAATTACCACTTAAAAAATATCTGTAGTTATACTAGGAGAGTAGATTGAAACTAAATTTTTGGGTGTGAGTAGTGGCGTACGGGGGTGGGGGTTGAAATACTTAACATTACGATATCTCCCAAACCAGTGGCACCAGAAAAACAAAATTCGGTTTGGATATAAAGCTTGATAAATAAAGATTGCTCAAAGTAAAATCTTTGAAGGGGGAGGGGGAGTTCGTAAGTGGAGGGGATAAGAATTTTTCAATAATAACACGTTTCATATCTCAATAACAGTGTGGGATGGATGCTTCAAATTTTTACCACAAGGAGGCCTTATAGAACCCTAGTAGGGTATAGAACCCTAGTAGGGAAAAAGTAGTTTGGGGGTGTGGGTGTAGAGGGTGAGGGTGGGAAAGGGTGAGAAAGAAAAAGTTCCGATGCTTATATCTTAAGAATCTATAATGATAGGAAGCTGAAACTTGGTATTTAGATCGAGCCATTGTAGTGGCATGGTGACAAAATAGAATTTTTTTTAGGGGTAGTATAGCACGGTGGTGGGGGGTGTTTTTCCTAACTTTAGAACGGCTTATGCTAGGAAGTTGAAACTCGGTACATATATGTAAATTAACTAGAAAAGTAATTTCAATAAAAAAAATGTTAATATTCATTGGCGTTCAGAAGGGGGGGGGGCAAAAAAAAATATCAGTTCATATAAAATGCATATACTTTCACGATTTTCGTCATATCTACTAGGTCTTTCGAAATATTGCATTCATTTTTATTCTACGGATTCTTCATATGAATACCTAGAATGTGTTTTCAAGATTTTTTGAAATTCGACCCCTAAGAAGGTGTAAAATGGTTGTATACTTTTTCATGAATTCCACCATGTTTCTCAGGTCTGATCAGATATCGAATATCTTTTCACTTCCCCAGGCTTGTTTAATAATCACCTTTTATTAAGTTTTGTCTTTTTCAACCTCTAGACCGCATCCCGGAATATGACCCAATTATTTAATTCATATGTTACACCTTTTTCTAACCGCTTCCCGAACTTTTTGTTAGGTTTTCAGTCACATAGTAACATACACCGCATCCCCGAATTGAACGCGTTCTGAACTTCTGCCGAAAAAATAGTAAAGTTGCGCTCAGACTGTTGGCAGATTTTCTAGAATGTTTCAATATTAAATTGTAGAGGACTCCTCACCCCTAACACAAGGATATATCCTCAGCAGGGGGAGTAGTGCAATAATATAATTATAATAAGCATATTTTGAATAAAGCATTTAAAAAAAAAAAATTGATTAAGATCTTAGAACAGAGCTGCTGGAGTACGAGGGCTTTAATCGGGATGATTGGAGGTGACGTCTTTAGGACGCCAGGACTTGATTTGAGCTATGGCGACATCGATGATGATGAGCTCTTCAATTTCGTGCAAGACGGACGATTTACAGACGGACTATTTTTTTTTTTGCATTTTTGGTGTCTGCTTGTGGTTTTTTTGTTTTATTTCGATTACTATACTTTGTCATATTAAAATAATAAAATAAAATGTATCACTCTACCCAGAGTCGCCAAAGGTGTGGCCATCTCCGATTCTTTTGAAAATTTATTGTACTTGAATAACTTGTGAGCAAACTAATTGAAATTCATTTTTTTTTATTTTAAATTCCATTTTTCTCAAGGGTAACGATTTTGTCCTTTTATCCTTTAATATCTCAAAATGCATATCTAAAAAAAAAAATTTATATTCTCCGATTCTTGATCTTCCTTCCCATTCCTAAAAGCCTTTAAACTTGAAGCAGTCTTCGAGTTTGTGGTTATTTTTGTTACAAATGGCACAATTTGTTGAAGTGACTTTACTTTTGGCTTGGAAGAATTACTATCACCGTCCGAGGAGTTCTCCGTGTGAGCGTATAAATGGTTACGCTCCTTGTACTGGCGTTTATCGGGTTTATTCTCCTGACGACCGGTATCAATTGTTGGTCATGTCACTTCAGTCGCGGCTTGCGCTAGTTGAAACAACCAGTTACCGAGGGTAGCAAGGTTTACATCGGGTACACTTTGCATCAACGACGAAGAGAACTTAAGTTGCGCGGGTAGTTTATCTATAAGCTCCTGAAGGAGCAAAATAGTTTCAGTTAATCGAAGATAGCTTCTATACTAATTATTATGAGGCAAGAAAAAATTGGAAGAAAAAAAGGAGTTGGTCAATGATGCCGTTTGAAAAGTCGACAAAGCATAGTTCGGTCTAAACCAATGTTTCCCAACGTGAGGCACTCGCCCCACGGGGGTGCAATTCGAAAAAAATATATAGTTTTACTTCACACTTAAGTAAGAGGGCTCTCGAAAGCGAACTGCTTGAAAAGATTTATGGAACTTATTGATACTCCTACGCCCGATTTCACAGTGGTAGCTTAAGAGGAGAAATACCTTTAGGATCGTGAAAAATAGGCATTTTTCGGTATTTTTTTTTGAAGTGATAAAATAATCGGATCATTGTGAAATTTGGATATAAGTTTATTATAACTTTGAATTTAACAAAAAAAAATAAATTTTTTTTGGATGTCCAATAAAATGGCGGTGTTATGGAGAGTCTTCGGACGCCTGTTTCTCGCGACATCATAAAGTGCTGCAGCTGCCATTTTTTTCTTTTGATCTAAAAGGAATGAAATAAGTTTCTTTTGTTTACTGACATATTAAGGGGAAGGATGTATCTAAAAAATGATAGGAAAGTGCAAAATTGAAAATTTGGAAGCCATTTTACTTGGAAGGTCAAATTTTAGACCATTTTTTCAACATATTTGACTCCCAAAAAATTATTTACTTACACGCTTCCTTCAAAATTTTAGGTATATCCTTCCGGTAATACTACTGAGAGAAACCTCTTCAAATTTCGTCCAAATCGGTCGATAACTTTTTGAGCTACAACACGGGCAGTTTTTGAAGAAGTAGTTTCGAGACAATCGCGTTTAAAGTTTCAACATTTTATCGTTTCTAGTACCACATGCTGTCACCGCGCTCTAAACTATATGCGATAATTTCGAAAATATTCAATATTTCAAGTTATCCTTTGGACAGTATATTTTTAAGATATCATAGTTTCGAAATATGCAAAAAAAAAAAAAAAATCGATTTTTTGAAATTTCTAGTATTTTTCCCCTTAAGCTAAGGTTTAGCTAAGCTAGAATAGGTAGCTTAAGCTATGGATTCGTTTTGACTGATTTCACAGTTCCTTGTATCGTGTGGCTTAGTTAAACCACAGACAATACCAGATGACGAATCGACATAGGAAATCTTGTGATATGCCCAAATTTGTCATCCCTCTATATTGAAGATGACGAAGGAAGCATTTGCAATAGAATTTATCTAATGCACGAACCCTGGAAGCTTCAAACTGTAAGCTCGATAATCGAATTATGTACTGACCATATGTACATATATTTGATACAGGCTCGTCCCTTAAAATACTCGCGCTACTCTACGAAAAATCCGGTTACGTGCCTGCGAACATTTATAAATACCTCTGTGTATTTCAGATCGAGTGTCGTACGATTGGTATGCAGTGTTGCCGAAATCTTGTTGCTAAAATAATATTTTTGCTACAAAAGTAGAAATGTGGCAACGCTGTTGGTATATTTTATTTGTGGGTTAGCTGCCTTAGTTCTTGGATTCGGTTAGTATCCGTTTTCCTCAAATTTAGTTGATTACCTTCCCATTTGCAATGCTTTCTAATAAGGACTAGTATCATGAAGTTTAAACACTGAATGCGATGCTCGTTGCAGTCGGTTTCATTGAACCAAATGGAAAATTTTTTATTTGTGACTTCGACACACTTATCCACATTTGCTGATTTAATCTTATCTACTTCAGGTTTGGTGGTAAAAAGACGTTTAAAAACATCAATTTGTAATAAGCAAATTTCATAGAAATTGTCTGTTGGAGGAATAAGCTTTCATAATCTGTTCCATCATTGAAATTTTTAAATTTAAGAAATAGTTCAGAAGCTGTCACTAAGGATTCATTACGCGGTTTTACCATAGTCCGAAAACAATTTTCCCAAGCATTTCCAATTTGTTTCATTAATTTATAACAACAGTATCCCGCAAAATATCTAGAAGATATATTGTCAATTTCTATTTCCTCTTCCGAACAGTGGCGGCCATACGGGGGGGGGGCGCCATGGCCCCCCCTAACAGATTCGTCACCCCTGATTACTTTATCGCGTCTGCTTTAAATAAAAATTATGTGAGACTATTAGATTAATAGATACACTTTATAAAGTATAATGCACTTAATAAAGTATAATACAATTAAATCTGATTTTTTCTTATGCCTTTCTTAAATCTTCTTTTGTCTTTTGTTTCCTAATTGAAAAGAAGACTGTACTAATTAAAAATATTTTAATCGGAAAGTAATAAAATTTCTAATATAAATATATAATCAATATTTGGGTTTAGTTTTTAGGTACTACTCGAAACTAATTTTGAAAAATTTGGATTTGGATTATGCTTGGACAATTTTAATTATGTGTTTTAATAATTTTCCTATATTTGGATGAATTTGAAATCTACTCAGGTAAAAAGCTAATCACTCAGTTTAAAAAATTTTAATTTTTCACAACACCCATCGCAATGGCTCAAACAAGTGTAAAAAAACACGTTTTAAGTTTCATCTCGAAAATATATGAGTAATACGTGCCTCAAGAACCTCAAAGAAACCAAAATTGTATATGTGTAAGATTTCGTAAACACCCAAGATATCGACATAGGGTCTATATAGTATCATTCTGTGGATGAAATAACTCTAAATATATAGGTGGTTGGTGTACTATCGAAGATGCCATCTATGCTTTAATTCAGAAATTGGAGTTTTTCTTGAAAAGTACATTTTTGTGCGTAACTTTGTAACTGCAAACGATACAAAGCTTGTGACATCAGTAGATGATCAATGTTATGAGAAAAAGAAAAAAGTCCTTCACTAAGGTCGAAAATGATGATTTTTAACATTTAATCACTAATTGATAATAGCTTTTATGTCATACTTAGTGAAGGACTTTCTGAACCGTTTTCTCTTTCTATAACATAATATTGAGCACTAGAAAACAGATATTTTTGTCCTTCGTATTATTAACCATTATCAAAATACAGTCGAAACCGATTGAATATGAAAAACTCCACTTTTTTATTACGACCATTAGATGGTATTTCCAATGGTAGAAGATAACCCATATACGAGTATTTAAAATTACAATCATACCCAGATTAATAATATTTGGCCGTTTTGTCAATACATCGGGACTTATTTTTCAGAATCTCATTTTTTTTTTCTGATCAGGGTGAAACTTAAAACATATATTTTTTACACTAATTAGGACCATAATAAGAAGTACTATAGGTACTGCGAAAAAATCTCTTGACAAAATATTTTGAATACAAACAATAGTCACTAAACAGCTCTAAAATTATCTTTCACCAGAACTACTTGTATAAAATATTAAAAAATTTCAAATTGCATGATAATGCAAGCTTTCGACTTTTGTTCATTCAATTTAAATTTTCTCCTTTCCAAAAGTTAACTCTTACAAAATAAATTAGTAACTTCATCATCATAATCGTTGTAAAACAAATGTTTTCAGAGCGTTGTAAACGCTTTTCTAGATTTCAAAAGTAATCAGAGACAAAATTTCAGTAAATATCGGAAACAAAAAGAACACGAAATGTTTTGACGTAGTTAGGTTCCAATGATGGAGTAGAATAGGGAATCACAGTTTTAGACCAAAATTTGATATGGCCTGTGCCCGAAATATTGAATTTTCTGTTTTGTCGATTTGTAGCCGTGTTTTGCATTTCTCGCTAAAAATGGTAGGAACCAAATTTATAGAGGATTTAATTCTGTATCTCTTTTATTTGAACAACTTTTTTGTAAAATCATTATTTATTGCGTTATTAAGCTTAAAGTGCAAAAAATTAGGAGATTATCCCAGTTTTTTAAACTTTTCGACCATTTTTATTGAAAATAGATGACATATTTACATGGCAAAGTTATAGAGGACTAAATTCCTTACACGTTTTGTAAACACCAGTTTTTCGTACAACGAACGGATCACGAGCCGGAGCACGGTAAACACACACAATTTAATACAAGTTCGCGTTGTTGCAAATTTAAATCCATTTCTAAAATTGTAAAAAATTGCCAACACACACAGAGATAGATGTACTCTTGGCTACCTAACTTTTGTAAATGTCAAGCTATGACGCTAAGATTTAGAGGGAATGTCAACAGCAGATGTACCAACTTACCAAAAAAACAGAACTCAAATCGGAAAAAAAAAACGCCACACGGTAGTTATTCCGGGAACTTTTTGATCAAGGATGTATATCGGCCGTATCTTTTCAACAATGAGGAAAGGGATGCGAAACAGTCACGCACACAATAGATAACCTTATGGATTTTTTGCCTTTTGATATCTGTTGTCGACAAATTAAATGAAGAGATCGCCAAGCTTTCCATGGTTTCCGCTCATAATTGTTTCGATTCGACATCTACCTTTATTTCCGATATCTAGCATTTATTTGAATGAAAGTATCGAACGAAAACTAAGTCGATCTCTGTAAAAATTTGCAAGGAAAGTGCTTGCAGTAGGATTGGAAAGAATTATTTGTCTGGAAGGGGCCAGAATTATTTTTCTGGGGGGGGGGGGGGGGTCCAAGCTGGAGTCTGGGGGGGGGGTCGTGGCCCCTCCTGGTCCCCCCTACGGCGCGCCTATGGGAAGAATGACTATTTTTCTTCAGTTGGGAATATAGCTGCATTGCCTTTTCCTTTAGTATTGCGACACTAACTGGATCATTCTTATCCATTGGCTTAAAATATACGGAAGAAAAAATTTGTTAAGCTTTAAATTTCGCAAATCCTATAAATGCATTGAACATTAATCGTAATCTCTTGCAGTTATTATTTTTAAATTTGATAGTATACTTCTCTAAACCATATGTCTTTATTCGCCGAATCGCGTACGCGAGAGTCTTTAGATAATAATTCGTCCAATATATCACATTTTACCTGCAATGGTAGCACGTTCAACGGAAATTTTGACATATTTATTAGTGTCAAAATTTTTGAGCAAATGTTTGGCACTTGGTTTCATTCTTTTGATTTAGGCATAGATTCGCCATACATGAAAAAGTTGCTTACATTATCGTAGTTCACTGTTCACTTTATAAGGTGGTCGATATTAAAAAGATAAAGTCCATGTTATGCGGTGGTACACGTTAGGCGGAGTTCCTATGATCGCAACTACACTGTATAATTTTTTTTTCACTAGTCTTGGCATGGTAGCTCAGTCAATTTTCAATATTTTTCAACAACAACAATTTTTTTGTTACAGTTGAATATGTAATTAAGAAAATATGTGAACTCAAGAATTTAATTTTTTTTTTCATCTTAAAGTTTTGAAGTTCATAATTTTTAAGTAAAGAGTAGTACAAAAGTGAAAGGAGTAGTACAGTAGTACATGAAGTACAATAGTAGTACAAATACTACTATCGTAGTACAAACGACAGCGCTGCAGCAGATACAGTGTGACTTAAAACCTGTACTGCCAATCGGACGCTCATTTTTTTGAAGTTTGTGGGGTTAATGTGCATATATGTTAATTTGGGACACAATTTCGTCACATTATTTTTTTCCATACTATACACTTCTCTTACAACATCCATACTAACAATACGATTTTCTGTTTGAAGGTCCTTGTGTAACATATTATTTCTTACTGTTTTAAAAAGATGGGGCACATCAAATGAACAATATATTTTCTTCTCATTATATTCAAAATAATTTTTGTCGATTGTAATATCTAACTTTTACTTTATTAGTAATAATACAGTATTGTTATTGATTTTAAAAAAAAAAATTTGCTGCCCTCAAAATTTTTTTGTATACATTTCATGACTAGTAGACACGAAAAAAGCAATAAAAATTTTCACTCCGTCTGTCCGCCGTACGCCCTGGGGAAACGTTTTAGACGAAAAATTTTGGTTTCTAGATCTCAGCAAACACTTATGTTACAAGACTGAAACTTGGAATTTCTATAAAGCTTTGATAGTGGACCCATTTGCAAAAAAATTGATGATATGGGTGAAGGGGTGTGGGAGTGGAGGGGGAAGCAATGCGTCCGAAATGCAAAAAAGTGGAAATCTACACATTCTAAAATCTATATCTCCTAAGCCGTTAATAGCAAGCTATTAAAACTTAACAAATATCTGTAGTTATACTAGGAGAGTAGATTGAAACAAAATTTTTGGGTAGGGGTAGTGGCGTACGGGGGTGGGGGTTGAAATACTTAACATTACGATATCTCCCAAACCAGAGGCACCAGAAAAACAAAATTCGGTTTGGATATAGAGTTTAATAAATAAAGATTGCTCAAAGTAAAATCTTTGAAGGGGGAGGGGGAGTTCGTAAGTGGAGGGGATAAGAATTTTTCAAAAATAACACGTTTCATATCTCAATAACAGTGTAAGATGGATGCTTCAAATTTTTACCAGAAGTAGGCTTAATAGAACCCTAGTAGGGAAAAAAAATTTGGGGGTGTGGGTGTAGAGGGTGAGGGTGGGGAAGAGTGAGAAACAAAAAGTTTCGATGCTTATATCTTAAGAATCTATAATGATAGAAAGCTGAAACTTTATATTTAGATAGAGCTATAGTAGTGTCATGATGGAAAAATACATTTTTTTTTAGGGGTAGTATGGTACGGTGGTGGGGGGTGTTTTTCTTAACTTTAGAACGGCTAATGTTAGGAAGTTGAAACTCGGTACGTATATGCAAATTAACCAGAAAAGTAGTTCTGATAAAAAAAAATTCGAATATTCATTGGCGTTCAGAAGGGGGGGCGAAAAGAATTATCAGTATATATAAAATGCATATATTTTCACGATTTTCGTCATATCTACTAGGTCTTTCAAAATATTGAATCCATTTTTTTCTACGGATTTTTCATATGAATACCTAGAATGTGTTTTCAAGATTTTTTGAAATTCGACCCCTAAGAGGGTGTAAACTGGTTGTATACTTTTTCATGATTTCCACCATGTTTCTCAGGTCAGATCAGATGTCGAATATCTTTTCACTTCCCCAGGCTTGTTTAATAATCACCTATTTTTAAGTTTTGTTTTTTTCAACCTCTAGACCGCATTCCGGAAAATGACCCAATTATTTAATTCATATGTTACACCCTTTTCTAACCGCTTTTTGTCAGGTTTTCAGTCACATAGTAACATATGCCGCATCCCCGAATAAACCACGTTCCGAACTTCTGCCGGAAAAATAATAAAGTTGCGCCCAGACTGTTGGCAGATTTTTTGTAAAGAGATCTATTTGTAGAACCCTGATCAACCCTGAACTTTACATATAAGCCTAAACTAGAACAAATTTCATACTTTGGTAAATATAATATTTCAGAGTTTGAGAGGGAATAGAAACACCACATACTGCTTAACTTAAAACTTGCTTAAATTTACACATATAGCACGAATCAAAAAGACACATACATGCTTCGCTTTCTCATTTTTTCGGTTGCCATTTCCATAATCGACAAAACCATCAATTCGATCGTGGACAATATTATATGTTAAATTTTCTTGAATGGCCATTTCATCAAAAATAAGAACAACTTCCTTACTTTTATTATCTAATTTATCAGCTTGAATTTTCATATGGGCCAAAATGTTTTCATTATATCCAGGTGATAAACTCTTTATAATTGATCATTTATGGATAGAACTTGGATGGGCATGGGGCATTCGAAATCCCAATACATCACGCATAAATAGATATAGTGCTGTATTTGGAAAATATAGAGATTGTGAAACCTATTTCTCATCAGGAGAGTAAGTACTACCACTTTGAAGGTCGAGGGTTGGTCGAAGGTAACATTTAGAAGTCCTTAGGTTTTTCCTAAGAGATTTAAACGATTTCATGTTCATTCTTAAAAATGTTTGGGTCTAGTAACTTATGAATGGAAGTTTTACAGGTATCATGTGAAATGTAGGTAAACAGTATTTAAGGTATTTTCCATATTCTCATTTAATTTTAAAATAAATTTTCCCTTCTAAATATTTTTCATTCGATAGCAAGAAAACTAGCTATAGCAGGTCAGTTCTGACCAGAGTCTTACACTTTATTTATCATCCTTACCTGAAACCTTATCTATAGGCCTGTGGCTATAAGTGGTACCAGAATTAAGTAAAAAAATTCTGCCAACAGTCTGGTCGCAACTTCATTATTTTTCGGAAAGTTCGGAACGTGTTCAATTCTGAGATGCGTAGGTTGGAATGTGTAGGTTTCTATTTCACTGTATTTTTTTTTAATTGATAGCAATCTTTTTTTAAGACAATAATAAAGTAATTTGGAAAAAAGAAAAAAATTAATAAATAGACCTAACTTTGAAAATTTGTATTCGATGAAAAAAGTTTAACACATATCGCTAAGATATTGTTAACATTTTTGACTTGGTATCCTCTAAATACTATATGTTATTAAAATTTCAGTGCAATCTGTTTAGTAGTTTTTCTCAAGCAATCATTTTTCTAAAAAAAAATCAGGTTTTGAGTTCTTAGATCGGTGTTGGGCCGGGCAAGCTCCGAACAATTGCTCCATTATACGGTTATTACTTTACAACGACTCCGAATTCGGAAAAATCCTTTTACATACATAATCCTAGGATTAATTTAAAAGTAATTTAGTTAAACTACCATTTTTATTTCTGACCCGGCACATAGGACTTATTTCACCTCTTCGTGTAGAATCATTAAAACCTGATTCCATTTGAAAATATCTCAGTACAAGCAGGTACATTGCATACATAATGTCATTATGTTTGTATATATACCGTATATGAACATACCATATATGTATATGTGCGTTGCTTATTGATCTTTTTTTTGTTTCCTCGGTGAGCTTTCGTAAGCGTTTTTTATATCATTCATATATACAGGGAAGGAAGTTTTACTCTAGATTCAAACCAAGCTTTTTAGCTGGCGTTTGAACGACAGCTATTTTTTGAAAATAGTCACATATTTCTAACATGGCATTCGTCATCTGGTTATCATATTAATGTCTGTGGTTAAACTAAGCATAATGCGTAGTAGCGTTTCATTTTGCAACAAATTGTAAGCATTTGTAATGGATTTACGTACATTCGATATTACATATGTAGTGGAGTAGCTACGCGGCTATATTTTTTTAATTACAGTCTTGAATACAGAACAAATCACAAGTTTGACAGTTCGTAGGCTTATTTTATAAACGGAGCTTATGCAGTTATGACACTGGCTATTTTTGCGAATTTAAAGCGGCTAGTAAATCCAAATGGAGAGGAATAGAAGATGTAACATACAATTTAGACTTTGGTGTGAGAGAGACAGTCCGAGTAGTATAAAGTGAGTACTGTCAAAAACTATCCACAACATAGCCGCAAAATAGCTGCAACATAGCGCATTCGAGCAGTGTTTCGCAACATTCTAGCACTTAATCTAAGAAAAAACCTTCTACCAATGGATTTTTGAACTGAGACTTGTTTTTAACAGTTCGGTACGTATAAATTGTGGAAAATACCATGTTATGTTATGAAACGAGCTAAAATCGGTATATTTCTTTACAATGCAGCTGTTAATGTTGTTTACAAGATGCCGCTTTATTGCACTTAAGAAATAGCCGCTAAATAGCCAGTGTCATAACAGCATAAAGCTCGCAAAATTGATGGCTTAAGCTAAGCTAGCGCTTGACTTAGCTTAAGACTTAAGCCACTACTGTGAAATCCAAAATGTTCTTAAGCCCAAGCTTGACCTCCACTCAGAGCTTAAGCTACCACTGTGAAATCGGGCACTAGTGAGTTTTTAAGCGATAAACCTGAAATGAAGTATCTGTAAACAGTGGATGGTAAAGCATTTGCGAGTTATTTAGCGATATCTTTGAAAAATGAAATATACTAAATAGCCAAGTTCCAGGAACACATAAATTTCTCTCGATATTTGGTTTCATTACATTTATTGAATTATGTCAGAAACAAACTCCCAACAAAAATTTTGGAAATGTTCATTGGCTCCAAAATTATTAAGGTCCGGTATTTCAATATAAAGTTAACTCGAGTGGTTTTGGTTAGCTGATAGTTAAAATAATTTTCCGTATTTCAATATCAGATAACCTACAAAGTGTTAGTAAAAGTGAGTTTCAAGTTAACTCGTACTTCAGGTATCATTTAACTTCTGCTTATATTTTACTGACAGTTGCCTGTTGGTAACCTACAAATTTTTAATTAATTTCTAAATCCACTGTAATTTATTCTGTTTATTGAATTTGACTGGGTAGCATATAAGTATACTCACTTACTTACAATTTACAAAATTGAAACCAAACATTTTTGGAAACAGGGACCGTTCACATACTACGTCACACGAAAAGGGGTAGGGGGGTGGTTCTAAAAATGTGACAAAGTGTGACATAGGGGAAGGGGGGCATCTGAAAGATGTGACGTAACAAAATCGAAACGGAACTTTTCAAATTAATATCATAATAATTTACTGGCAGCCCTGCAATACACCATACCATGTAACAAAATCTCAATCATGAGTCACGACAAACCAACATTCTTTTGTTTTATCCTTTTGCAGTTAACTGAACCCTGAAGTACCTATTTGCGTTAAATTCTCTAATCTAGTCTACTATCTATGAAAAAAACTTAAAAAAAAAGCATAAAAACTGCAATGTTGTTGTTATTTTGTATGTAAATTTTCTAACCTGCTGTGATCTAGATAAGTTTGCAAAAAAAACTCACCTATTATTTATGATTTTTTTTCCATTTATTTTAAATAAAACATGAATATTAGCTCTACTTCGTGTGTTTATTTTTGAAACATTCTAAACCTTGTGACTTCACAGCGGAGGGGGGGAGGATAACATTTTGCGACAAAGTGTGACAACGGGGGAAGGGGGGCTCCAAAATAGTCAAAATTTGCGTGACGTAGTACGTGTACGGCCCTATACGCTTAACAAGTTAACTGTCAGTTAACTGTGAGTTAACTTTTTGGTATGATTTACGAAACTAGAAGTTAACTTTATATTGAAATACTAGGCCTAAGTGACTGATACTGCTGTACTTGTAATTGTCGATCAGATTTTTCTGATTTGAAACATATTGGTTTTCCAAATTGGATGATGCAGCCCATAGAGCTATTATGTAGTGGAGATGGCGTGCAGCGACTGTTTTGAAGCCGGAGGTTTTCTCGCAAAGGACCGGCGATATTCACTATGCTACTATCAGCATCTTACTCACATATATGTATGTTAAACTCCGGTATTGTAAAGAAAGAAAGCCCAACCTTTAAATACTATTCTAATATTTGCATTTCACTGCCACCGTGCATGAAACGCTCGATACAAAAACGTTCGCTTAAGCTTCAAAATGCTTCAAAGTGCTTTATACAGAAACGGAGTGTTTCCATCTCCGTCATATATAGCTCCATGATGCAGCCAATGTTAGTCGATTTTTCTTATATTTCAAATATCCAGTATCAAGCAAAACTTTCAGAAATTGAAAATGATGAGTCAGTTAAAACATTATTTAATATAAAAGGAGTGATAGAAGTGTTGTGTTGTTTTCTTAACAATTTCCTTGTAATTTCTTCCTAAAACCAATAATTTAAGTTTCTACATTGAAGATGTAGGAGTCCTAATAATACACGAAGCTAACGGGCTCAATAGAGACCTTTTAATATAATATAAAAAGACTGGAGGTGATCTGAAAAGCTTTTTTTTTTGCTGTCAAGTGGCCGACGTGACGTCGCAATAGACTGTAGGAATACTTATAAACTCTGTGGTTATTTCGATTATAAAGGCCGCTATTCACAGTCGTCATAAAGTTAGCTTTAACTTAAAGTCAACTTTACGACGACTGTGATTAGCGGCCTTTAATTTTTTTATAGGGGGGCATCATAGAGCTATATGTATAATGGAGATAGCGAGCAGCGCCTTTTTTGAAGCCGGTGGTTTTCTCGCAAAGGACCGGCGATATTCACTATGCTACTATCAGCATCTTACTCACATGTATGTTATACTCGGGTATTGAAAAGAAAAAAAGCCCAACCTTTAAATACTTCGCTACTATTTGCATTTCACTGCCATCGGGCATGAAACGCTTCATACAAAAATGTTCAGTTTTGCATCGAAATGCTTCAAAGTGCTTTATACAGAAACGGCGCTTTGCGATCTCCGTTAGTAATAGCTCTATGGGGGGTATAATAATTTTTTAACGGCTTAGGTAGGGCATGGCACATAAAAGGTTGGGAAACACTAATCTAAACCATTGCATAAAATACCTGCCATCAGTCTGTTCGTAACTTAATTATTTTATGGGTAGAAGTCCGATACGCCCCTTGTCCCTCCGTGCATCCCTCCACTTTAGGAGTTCACCTATTTTACCTATCACAAAAATTTCAGCTTAATATCTGAAGGGGTTTGTGAGCTACGCACTATCAAACGGTTTTGCGTATGGCGTACAGCGTCTATGGCAGATAGATGGATTTTTTCGTGTTTTATTGGGGTTTACTAGTCCCAAAACGTAAGAGTACCAAATTTTAGGACCTCTGTGAACTTAGCACCCCGCTTTAACCAAATTGAATAAAAAAATTGTTTTCGGGTGGAGCTTTGTTTGTACTTGATTGTACCGAAAAAAATTTCGTTTGTACCTCCAAGGGAACGGAGAAAAAAATGCTCTGTGTGAACTTAGCACCCGACTTGCACCAAATTAACTGAAATTTTTTATTCAGATAGTACCCCGTCTGCAAATGATTGTACCAAAAATGATTTTTTTTTTTTTTTTCAATAAAAAAAACATAAAAAGTAATTAAGAAAATTTCTTACAAAAAAAAAAAGTACGGCAAACTATTGTAAATTGGTTTTATTTGATTGTACCTTCAATCGATTTAAAAATACTTTAAAATTTACATCAAAAGCTAGCTATCTAAACCAACCAATCCTTCACATAAAGAGTAAAATAATTAGAACGACAACACTTTCTAAATCGATGACCGGAGGATGATCGATTTTCAAAATTCGAAAAACCAAAGATGCTAACATATGCTATAGAAACCGTTATTGATTGTACCTCCAAGAAATTTTAAGAAATATTTATTTTTCCATCAAAAAATACCAATCTAAATCAGCCAATAATTCACACTCAGAGACAAATAATTCGAAAGACGATCCTCCGACAACAATTTGTGAATCGATGACCAGACTATAGGTCGATTTTCAAAATTCGAAAAACCAAAGATGCAATATATGCTATAGATACCGCAATTGATTGTACCTCCAAGAAATTTAAAGAAATATTAATTTTTTCTATCAAAAAATAACAATCTAAATCATCCAATATATCTCACTCAGAGACAAATAATTCGAAAGACGATCCTCCGACAACAATTTGTGAATCGATGACCGGACTATGGGTCGATTTTCAAAATTCGAAAAACCAAAGATGCAGATTTATGCTATAGATACCGCAATTGATTGTACCTCCAAGAAATTTTAAGAAATATTAATTTTTTTTGCAAAAAATAACAATCTAAATCAGCCAATAATTCACACTCAGAGACAAATAATTCGAAAGACGATCCTCCGACAACAATTTGTGAATCGATGACCGGACTATAGGTCGATTTTCAAAATTCGAAAAACCAAAGATGCAAATATATGCTATAGATACCGCAATTGATTGTACCTCCAAGAAATTTTAGGAAATATTAATTTTTCCATCAAAAAATAACAATCTAAATCAGCCAATAATTCACACTCTGAGGAAAATAATTCGAAAGACGATCCTCCGACAACAATTTGTGAATCGATGACCAGACTATAGGTCGATTTTCAAAAATCTAAAAACCAAAGATGCAAATATATGCTATAGATACCGCAATTGATTGTACCTCCAAGAAATTTAAAGAAATATTAATTTTTTCTATCAAAAAATAACAATCTAAATCATCCAATATATCTCACTCAGAGACAAATAATTCGAAAGACGATCCTCCGACAACAATTTGTGAATCGATGACCGGACTGTGGGTCGATTTTTAAAATTCGAAAAACCAAAGATGCAGATTTATGCTATAGATACCGCAATTGATTGTACCTCCAAGAAATTTTAAGAAATATTAATTTTTTTTGCAAAAAATAACAATCTAAATCAGCCAATAATTCACACTCAGAGACAAATAATTCGAAAGACGATCCTCCGACAACGATTTGTGAATCGATGACCGGACTATAGGTCGATTTTCAAAATTCGAAAAACCAAAGATGCAAATATATGCTTTAGATACCGCAATTGATTGTACCTCCAAGAAATTTTAAGAAATATTAATTTTTCTATCAAAAAATAACAATCTAAATCAGCCAATAATTCACACTCAGAGACAAATAATTCGAAAGACGATCCTCCGACAACAATTTGTGAATCGATGACCGGACTATAGGTCGATTTTCAAAATTCGAAAAACCAAAGATGCAAATATATGCTATAGATACCGCAATTGATTGCACCTCCAAGAAATTTTAAGAAATATTAATTTTTCTATCAAAAAATAACAATCTAAACCATCCAATATATCTCACTCAGAGACAAATAATTCGAAAGACGATCCTCCGACAACAATTTGTGAATCGATGACCGGACTATAGGTCGATTTTTAAAATTCGAAAAACCAAAGATGCAGATATATGCTTTAGATACCGCAATTGATTGTACCTCCAAGAAATTTTAAGAAATATTAATTTTTTATACAAAAAATAACAATCTAAATCATCCAATAATTCACACTCAGAGACAAATAATTCGAAAGACGATCCTCCGACAACAATTTGTGAATCGATGACCGGACTATAGGTCGATTTTCAAAATTCGAAAACCAAAGATGCAAATATATGCTTTAGATACCGCAATTGATTGTATCTCCAAGAAATTTTAGGAAATATTAATTTTTCCATCAACAATATAAATCAGCCAAAAATTCAGCAATAGAGAAAAATAATTCGAAAGACGATCCTCCGACAACAATTTGTGAATCGATGACCGGATTTTAGGTCGATTTTCAAAATTTTAAAAACCAAAGATGCAACTATATGCTATAGATACCGCAATTGATTGTACCTCCAAGAAATTTTAAGAAATATTAATTTTTTCTATCAAAAAATAACAATCTAAATCATCCATTAATTCACACTCAGAGACAAATAATTCGAAAGACGATCCTCCGACAACAATTTGTGAATCGATGACCGGACTATAGGTCGATTTTCAAAATTCGAAAAACCAAAGATGCAAATATATGCTTTAGATACCGCAATTGATTGTACCTCCAAGAAATTTTAAGAAATATTAACTTTTCTATTAAAAAATAACAATCTAAATCAGCCAATAATTCACACTCAGAGACAAATAATTCGAAAGACGATCCTCCGACAACAATTTGTGAATCGATGACCGGACCATAGGTCGATTTTCAAAATTCGAAAAACCAAAGATGCAAATATATGCTATAGATACCGCAATTGATTGTTCCTCCAAGAAATTTTAAGAAATATTAATTTTTCTATCAAAAAATAACAATCTAAATCATCCAATAATTCACACTCAGAGACAAATAGTTCGAAAGACGATCCTCCCACAGCAATTTGTGTATCGATGACCGGGGTATAGGTCGATTTTCAAAATTCGAAAAACCAAAGATGCAAATATATGCTATAGATACCGCAATTGATTGTACCTCCAAGAAATTTTAAGAAATATTAATTTTGCTATCAAAAAATAACAATCTGAATCAGCCAATAATTCACACTCAGAGACAAATAATTCGAAAGACGATCCTCCGACAACAATTTGTGAATCGATGACCGGACCATAGTTCGATTTTTAAAATTCGAAAAACCAAAGATGCAGATGTATGCTATAGATACCGCAATTGCTTGTACCTCCAAGAAATTTTAAGAAATATTAATTTTTCCATCAAAAAATAACAATCTAAATCATCCAATAATTCACACTCAGAGACAAATAATTCGAAAGACGATCCTACCACAGCAATTTGTGAATCGATGACCGGACTATAGGTCGATTTTCAAAATTCGAAAAACCAAAGATGCAAATATATTCTATAGGAACCGACATTGATTGTACCTCCAAGAAATTTTAAGAGATATTAATTTTTCCATCAACAATCTAAATCAGCCAAAAATTCAGCAATGGAGAAAAATAATTCGAAAGACGATCCTCCGACAACGATTTGTGAATCGATGACAGGACTATAGGTCTGTTTTTTAAATTCGAAAAACCAAGGATGCAAATATATGCTATAGATACCGCAATTGATTGTACCGCCAAGAAATTTTAAGAAATATTAATTTTTCTACCAAAAAATAACAATCTAAGTCATTCTATAATTCACCCTCAGAGAAAAATCATTCATATTTGAAGGAAGTTTGTGTCGTATTTTTTATGCAAACGAAAAGTAAACCCCTATGCTTAAAGAGTTAGGCTGCAATTTCACTTCAGCCTTATTTCTCGCGAAATATCATAATATGCTCTGCATCTTTTTGACACCCACCCAATAAAGCAAGTGTAGACGGGACGAAATAACAAAAACGTATTCCATTCAGGTACCGTCTAAAATGTGGGCCCTTAAACTTTCTTGAAAGAGGTATACATTTTCCGCATAGGATTCGATTTTAAGATCCGACATTTCCATTCACAGAAACTTATAGTTAAGAAATGAACAATACCTTGTTTAAAAAAGGGTCTTATTAAAATAAATAGACACGGTCCATAGGTACACATTTCATTCTTGAAACTCAGGAATTACTCCTTTAAAAAGTCAAATGGAATTCATTCATAGGTAAAAAGGTGGAAAACCAAAAATTTTATGTTCCAATTTCGGATTATTATTCTGAAAATATTACAGTTTTTTCATCGATTTATAATGTGTTGTCGAAGGATCGTCTTTCGAATTATTTTTCTCTGAGGGTGAATAATTGGATGATTTATATTGTTATGTTTCGATCGAAAAATTAATATTTCCTAAAATTTCTTGAAGGTACAATCAAATTTGGTTAATATAGAATATGCTAGCATCTTTAGTTTTTCCAATTTTGAAATCGAGAATACTCCACTTATCGATTTATAATGTGTTGTCGGAGGATAGGCTTTCGAATTATTTTTCTCTGAGTGTGAATTATTGGCTGATTTAGATTGATATTTTTTGATGGAAAAATAAATATTTCTTAAAATTTCTTGGAGGTACAATCAATAACGGTTTCTATAGCATATGTTAGCATCTTTGGTTTTTCGAATTTTGAAAATCGATCATCCTCCGGTCATCGAGTTATAAAGTGTTGTCGTTCTAATTATTTTACTCTTTATGTGAAGGATTGGTTGGTTTAGATAGCTAGCTTTTGATGTAAATTTTAAAGTATTTTAAAATCGATTGGAGGTTAAATCAAATAGAACCAATTTACAATAGTTTGCCGAACTTTTTTTTTTTTTTTTGTAAAATTTTTTTTAAGTATTTTCAATTTTTGTTTTATTGAAAAAAAAAAATCATTTTCGGTACAATCATTTGCAGACGGGGTACTATCTGAATAAAAAATTTCAGTTAATTTGGTGCAAGTCGGGTGGGTGCTAAGTTCACACAGAGCATTTTTTTCGGTACAATCAAGTACAAACAAAGCTCCACCCGAAAACAATTTTTTTATTCAATTTGGTTAAAGTGGGGTGCTAAGTTCACAGAGGTAATATTAGGGTAGTAAATTTTTTTTTAATTTCAGGTCGATAACAATACTTTATTAATAAAAATAATATAGTAAAATTAGGGGAAGCCTCTTTAAAGCTGCAAGTATTTTCATTTCCCCTTACGACCTAAAACTTTTTTTTTAGCATAAGCCGTTAGTGAGATACAAATGGCCATACCCCACCCCGTAACCTGTTTCACCAATCCACAATGCCTATAGGATCTATACAGAATAAATTTTTAGGTTTTAATACTTTCTTCAGGTAATAAATACACTTCTAACTTTTATTAGATTTCTAGATACATCGCTAATTAATGTTACCATTGAATCTAACTATATTCGAGTATTAGTTAAGGGAAAACCTTTTCAACTTCACTTCAATTCAGAAGTGAATGCAAGTACAGCTATTATTCAACGGTCGCAAATGACGGGAGACTTATATATTTCAATGGACAAATTTGTTTAATATCTTTGCAATGTCAATTCAGGTAAGTTTGATTGATATTAGCTATAATTACTATGAATTTTACTAAAATTACTATAATTAATATTTGTGTTCTAGTATCTGTCGCACATATATATTGTTCTTACCGTTTGCTTCCACCGAGCAGGCAGATGCGGAACACGAAATGATCGCTGGATTATTTTCATCGGGATTAAATTTCCTTAGCTCACAAGCTCCGACTATGCTCAAATTTAAATTTGTAGCTACCTTTTTGAAAAATGAGTTAGTTTAAATTTTGATTGTATGAAATTTTATAATTGGCTTAGTTAATAACATAGTTCAAATTGAATATATCTATATCGTGATAACATTAATGTAGGCAGTCTTTTGAATTTTGAACCAGAAATCTCGTAATACAATGAAGATAAAATCGCAATTGTAATGAGATATACTTAATCCATCGATATTCCGAATAAGTTGTTAAGCAAAATTCGCAATGGTGAAAATTTCACCATATATATTAATATACGTGTTAATTTTTTGGCACAAGATTTCATCAGAGAGTTGGAGCCATTTATAGATATGATGAAGAAGTGATTCAAGATTGTTGATTGACCAGCATATGTACATATAGTATATGGTATCTTTGAAGCTTTAACTCGAATGAACAGGTGGTCCCTGTTGGAAGCACTCGTCGAACGTCCCTTAGGGCTCGCGCACACAGAAGGCGGAGCTGAGCTTAGCGGAGCCGAGCTGATATTGTCGACGCGTAAAAATGTGAAAGTACACAGAAGGCGTAGGTAAGCTGATGAATTCAAGCGGATTTAAAAATGGTTAGTGCAAAGGTTAGACGGACTCTTTCAAGTGAGAACTAATTTTCGAACAGAAATCTAATAATAAAACGGCTGTGGGTTAGGAAATTATACAAAAAAAGCACATTTTGGTGAGTTTCACCATGGGGGCCTATTACGAAACTCGAGTCGAGTGATTAACTCACTCACATTTGAACTCTTTGACTAAATAGAAAGTAGTTCTGAGATGTAAATTTAAGTGGAGTGCGTACAAAGAAAATAGAAATAAGATAAAATGATAAGTTAAGTTTAGTGCGCACAAGCGAAATAATGTCGGGTGGAATGGTTTATAGAAGTGTAATAACATAGTAACGCGATTTTCTTACACTAAAATACGCGTTCTTTGAAAATGTGCGGCCCGAGTTGAAATAATTTTAACAAGCCAAGCAAACGAGCGAAGATTTGCGTATGCCAAAGTGTTGTAAAATTTCGAGTGCAACGAGCGAAAGAAAAAAATACAGTGATGCAAAAAAGTCTTCGGCCACAAAAATTATAACAAATAAAAAGAAAAAGTACGGAAATCACAATTAAGTTAAATTAAAAATAAAAATAAATAATTATCTACAAAAAAACCAAAAAGATAATACAAACTAAATTTAAAATAAAAAAAAATTACAATTAAAATATAAATATGTATGAAATATGACAGGACTGCAACGAGACAGAAACTGCCACTGACACGGACTAAAATCAATTAAAAATAACTAAAGTAAATATACATATATAAAAAAAAGGAAAATGCAGTAAGAAGCAGTCAAAATACACAAGGTAATTTATTTTATTTTTGTTGTTTTTTTTTTGTTGTTTGAAATTTGGTTTCGATAAACATGGCTAAGTAGAAAGCCTGAACGATGGATCTTCTCGTTTGAAGACATTCCGCCCCCCCCTTCATACCTCTCTCTAGGGGCCATATCGGTAATTTTATTTCAGGACAGATATGGCTATGGTAGGGTGGGCTAGACGGCGCACAATACCAGCGCCTGTCGAGTTGTTAGGAGTTTTCTCGGTCTCTCATGACCGTTTGGGAATCTTATCCCAATTTTATCACCCGGGTAAGTCGGCGTGAAATTTTTGTTGTACAGGTCAAGGGTTTTATGGCCTGGAACGCGAACAACGTACCCCCCACAGCCGCAGCTAGCCCAGAAGCCAGCAAGCACGTCGCTCCAGTTTGCGTTTCAGCCACCAATTCGGACGTAGGCGGAATTGGACCCCTCTTTCCCGATCCTCAACCTTCCCTTCGGTTATTTTGACTTTTTTAAGTCGAAATAACCACTCCAAGGCCTCCGTTCACATCAATTTTGAATATTACATTGAAATGAAATGACAGAAAAAGCAGAGTATACCATGGTTAAAAAGCTTGACTTCAGCAAAACTAGTTCACAATGATCAGATTAGATAATCTTAGGATATTTATTTACTGTGAAATCGGGTTAAGTTTATAGTGCAGTTTATTCTTAAGTTTAAGTTTAACTTAACTTCAGATCAAATTTCAACTGTGAAACCGGCCCTAATGCTATGTTCAGACTATGCGGCTTAAACACATTTAAGTAGGCAAAATTAACGTCTCAAAAAAGTAGTGTTCACACTAGGCAACTGGTTTTATTTTGTTACCTGACAGCTTGACGTAAGTTTTTCTGACAAGTAGATATTCAGCTGTGTTTCTTTACCAAATTTATGGTGTGTAAATTGTTTAAAACAAATGTGTTTGAATAGCAGTAATAAAAAGAGAATTTATTAGCTAATGCAGTCGTTGCACAAGCTCAAAATTGAATTTCTATCGCATTACAAAGTTTCTTCCAAAGTTAACTTCGATTTTCGCGAGAGTCGCAGTGCATATTTTCGGTTAAACACGTCGTCATCATCATCAATGGCGCGACAGCCCAAATCGGGTCAGGCCCTGCAGGTTAAACACGTCGTAGCTACGTGTTTTCGTAAACGCCTTCAGGAAGTGATTTCAGCGCATTTAACTCGATTTAAACGCGTCAATCTCGTAGTCTGTACATAGCATAAGAGTTCCGAAATAAAAATGAAAAACAGTAGTACATTCTTACAGTCAGAGTTTGTAATTTCCGCAACCTGTTCCCACAGTTTCGTAGGTATTATGTGGTTATGGTGTCCCTTGTTTCCCTTATCACATAGCGCAGACCGCAAGTAAAATTCACTTAAAAGCACTTCGTATTCTATTTTCTAAATAGGCGTCGAACGGGTCTAGTAATTAGCGCTCTACGTGGGGTCTAAGTCTTGTGGATAGAGTGATTGAATATTAGTGTTTTACTTTATTATTTTAATAAAACAGTATTGTGATCGATTTTTAAAAAAAAAAAATTTGCTACCCTGAAAATTCTTATTTTCACGTTTCATAACTAGTAGACACGAAAAAAGCAATAAAATTTCAGTCCGTCTGTCCGCCGTACGCAAAATCGTTTGGAGGCTCGTAGCTCCCAAGCACTTTGACATATTAAATTTAAAAATTTTTTACGACTAGACGGGGTAGGCTCTTTGAAGTGACCAAATTTTTAGGGGTGGGGTGTGAGGGGGAAGCGTTTTAGATGGAAAATTTTGGTTTCTAGATCTCAGTAACCACTTATGATAGGAAGCTGAAATTTTGAATTTCTAAAGATCTCTGATAGTAGACCCATTTGCATAAAAATTGTCAATATTGATCAAGGGGTGTGGGAGTGGCGGGAAATATAATGCGTCCGAAACCCAAAAAAGCCGAGACACATTCTGGAATCCATATCTCCTAAACCGTTAATGGTACACTATTCAAACTTAAGAAATATTTGTAGACTACAAACAAATTTTCGGATTGCGGGGGGGGGGGGGGGGGGGGGTGAAAAACAATTTCTCATGAACCTATTGCTCTAGACACATAAAATTCGGTTTGGGTATAAAGGTCGACAAATAAAGATAAATCAAAGTAAAATTTTTTAAGTGGGCGGTGGAGCATAGAAGCATGGACAAATTATACATAGATGTCCATTCCTTTACAAAAAATCCTTCCTATGGAAAGTGGTCTCGAGAAATTCTTTCAAATGAACCTAAACTACCTAACATGTGTGTGTGAGGTAATGTTGCGGCCGATGATCGTAAAAGCACGAAGCCTCTCTCTTCAACACGATGTTGTCTGAATTCTACAATAACAATTTTGCTTTACCGAAATTTAAGAAATGTTTTATTGCCCTGAAATTATGTGTTCGAAGGAAGTAACATATGAAAATAACATTTTAGAAGGTGTTTTCGTAGAAGAAAAATGCAGGTGATACAGTTTGTTTTTAGAATAACATCACATATCCAAAAAACTATTTTAAAAAGGATCTTAGAACTTAGACAGGAAGTAGACTCAATACCAGCAGACATATTTTTAGTGTAGAAAACAAAACATGCTGATTTGAATATCTGCAGATTCATTCTTCATATAGAGAACTTAATGCCAGTCTTTACAAGTACCTATTGAAAATAAGTATACTAGAAAGTTTAAGCCATACATGTAATATGGTACTTCTAATAGAAAACTAATATCAATGAAAATAAATGTAGATTTCCGTTGAAGTACAGAGGTGGGATAACAAATTCTGTGGTTAAAAAGGAAATTTAAAATACCGTCTACTTTGCATATTTTGGGGTTTTCCAAAATCCTTTCGTCCTTTAATGAATATATATATGTATATCCCTTCATTCATTTGTTTTCAGATCTCGGAATACAATATGTATCTGCTGCCCAAAATTGTATTAATCAGTGTTTACGTGGTTTTCACTTCCTAAACATTATATACAACAAACAGTACAAAAATCTGCCAACACGGCTCTATATATTCTTCAATTTTTAGCTTTCTATCCTTTGATGTGTTTGAGATATATCAGTGACACCTCTAAAAATTTTCTCTGCTAGAAGTCCATTGGGCTATAACTCCTGTAACAATTTGAAGATCATATCTGGTACTGTTCTTGATATGTAATAATTTAATTGTTTAACAAATGGCTATCCCGTAACTTTTGTGCTCCACCTTACCCCTCCTCCGACCACACAGCTCACTACCCAAGAAGATATACGTACCACTCGTACGGGTATCATCCAATCTACCCATTAACAAAATTTTTACCTAATATCTCTACGGGTTTGTGAGCTACTCGCATACAATCGTGCCCTTGAGGAAAAATCTTCCAATGGTCTGGGCGCAACTTTGTTATTTTTCCGACAGAAGCTCGGAACGCGTTCAATTCTAAGATGCGGTGTAGGTTACTATGTGACTGAAAAACTTGGTATGATCATACTCCGGGATGCGGTCTAGAAAAAACTTAAAAATAGGTGATTATTAAACAAGTCCGTGGAAGTGAAATGATATTCGATATCTGATCAGACCTGAGAGATATGGAAGAATTTATGAAAAAATATATATCAAGTTTCAGCTTTTTATCATTATAGGTTCTTAAGATATAAACATCAGAACTTTTTCCTTTTCATCCTCCCCCACCCTTACCCTCTACACCAACATCCCCAAAAATATTTTTCTCTGCTAGGGTTTTATTGGGCCTACACTTTTTAAAAAATTTTAGCATCTATCTTATACTGTTCTTGAGATATGAAACGTGATTTTTATGAATATTTCTTTTCCCCCCATTCCGTGTGTCACCACTCCCTTAAAAAAATTTACTTCAAGCAATCTTTATTTGTCGACCTTTCTACTCAAACCGAATTTCATTTTTCTAGTGCAATTGGTTCGTGAGATATCTTAATCTAAGGCTTTTCACCCACATTCCGTGTGATCGCAGCACACATTCATAATCGAATGAGCTAGTACACTTCAGACCTTCAGCGCACAATGCATAATAACCCTGAAGCTTCAAAAATAGCTCCGATTCACATCACGATCGCATTCGTTTTCTCATAGCGAACTGCATCGAGAGAGAGAGTTCGTATACGTGAACAAATGTCGATAATTTCCTTAGTGTTGGCAAGATTAGGCTGGCATTAGGTGTTAGGCCCGAAAAAAATGTACCCAAATTCTTAGCATGAAATGGACATCTATGTGTAATATGTCTATGAAAGAAGTAGAGGGGATAAGAATTTTTCGAAAAAAGGACATTTCATATCTCAATAACAGTGTAAGATAGATGCTTACAATTTTTACCAGAAGTAGCGCTAATTGAACCCTAATATGGGGAAAAAATAGGGGTTGAGGGTGTAGAGGGTAAGTGTGGGGGAGGGTGAAAAGGATAAAGCTCCGATGTTTATATCTTAAGAACCTGTAATGATATTGTGGTGGAACCTCGCGTCATAAATTAAAGGTTCTACTTAACTAAATGTTTTGCACTATTTGAATGCCACTTGGTTAAGCAGAACATTTCATGAATTTGAAACAAGTCGGCATGATGTGGGATAAAGAAAAATTTTGGAAATTTTCGGCAGTCCAATTAAAAACCAGATAAGTCAAAGGCCTTAAACGATTGAAATAATAATTATTAAAAATCAAAACGAATTCATTAAATTAATCAAATGATAGTACATAGTTTATCGATATATAATAATATAAAATAATTATCGATTTAATATATTTTATTGTGGACATAGTCTAGTAATCAAATGATACTAATTCATTAATTTATATAAAGCAATAACCAAATAAAATACATGTTATTGTGAATGTATGTAATACACCAATTTTATAACCAAGTGAGTTTTAATTGTAACAAAATTGAATAATTGATTCTGAGAAGAATCACGACATTTAATTGATTCTATTAAGAATCTTAACATAAGTGACCCCCGAAGAAAGAAACAAAGACGTTTAACGCCGAAGAAAAAAGACGTTTAACGCCGAAGATCAAAAATAAAGAAGACATATTATTAGAAAAGAAAGAACTAAAAGAAGACAAGAGTTTAACGGCTAAGATAAAAAAAAGACGTTTAACGCTGAAGATCAAAAAGAGAGAATACATATTATTAAACAAGATAAGCAAAAAAGAAATACAAGAAATTAATTACTTAATAAAAAAAAAAAAATTTAATTAATCTAATATAAAAAAGAAATGTCAGTTTTTTGGTCGATTACGATTAAAGTCTACACCTGTGAACCGTTCCTTCCCAAACTTTGGATGGACACTCTCGAGACTACCGGGCAGGTACTGGACATAATTATATATTCTCGAAATTAGTGGTTCGCGAGTTATTTCAACATTTGAGCTTTTTAGTAAGTTAAATCAGATAAAGTTGACATAAAAATAAAAGTTTACAACTGCAGTCGTAGCCGAGCGGGTAAGGCGTCTGGCTAGAAATCTGGGAGCGTAGGTTCGAATCCAGCCGACCCCGAACATGTCTGATTTTTTTTTTTTTTTTAATTATGTGTTTCGATTTTACTACCGGCTGCGAACACGTGACGTGAGTAAGGCTAGTTTCACACTGCACGGTTTGCGCCGTACGGCGAGAAACCGTACGGCCAAACTCGAATTGAGCAGTATTTCACACTACACGGTTTACGCACGGTTTTTGCACGGTTTTTGCATGAATTTGTCCTATGACAAGCTTCCTTCAGTATCTTGTGAAGTGCTGGTGCAATGACGCGTAAAACTGTCTTATTTCACCCGTCTGCTCACTTGTCTTCTTTGAAATGCAATGCAATTTTCCCAATATGCGCATCAGAAACCGTCACGGCGCACCGTCCAGTGTGAAAGCATCCATACGATCACATGGGCCACTAGGGCCTTGGTCGCCGTGCGGTCCCCGTGTGTTGCAGTGGCGCGAACGGCTGCTACACGGCGATCGTACATCGACCGTGCCGTGGCCGCGCAATGTGAAAGGGACCATATACTTCTTCGCGCCACTAAAAAAATTTCACCGTGCGGCGTGAAACCGTACGGCGCAAACCGTGCAGTGTGAAACTAGCCTTACAGGGGCGATGAAACATGATTATATAACAGAAATTGGGGGTTCGCGAGCTATTTCAACATTTGAGTGGATGAAGTATGGAGGATGGTGGATAGAGATTGGAGGATGAATGGAGGATGGTGGATGAGGAATGAAGAAAAATGAAAAGTGAAAAATGAAAAATGAAAAGTGAAAAATGAAAAATGAAAAATGAAGAATGAAAAATGAAAAATGATAAATGAAAAATGAAAAATGAAAAATGAAAAATGAAAAATGAAAAATGAAAAATGAAAAATGAAAAATGAAAAATGAAAAATGAATAATGAAAACTGAAAAATGAAAAATGAAAACTAAAAAATGGAAACTGAAAAATGAAAAATGAAAAGTGAAAAATGAGAAATGGAAATTGAAAAATGAAAAATGAAAAATGAAAAACGAAAAATGAAAAATGAAAAATGAAAAATGAAAAATGGAAAATGAAAAACGAAAAATAAAAAATTAAAACTTAAAAATGAATAGTAAAAAGTGAAAAATGAAAAATGGCTTTAATGTCTCCAGTTTCTTGAGCTGAAAAAGTGTATTCGAAACGGGAGTAGTGTATCAACGAGAGAAACAGGACCAATGGATAAACGGGAGTAACAGGGGCGATGGAACAAATTGAGCGTAGCGAGCGTAACCACGGTACGCGGCTTGTTACAAATCAACATTATATTAAATTTTGTGAAAAGTGCAACCTTTCACATAATATAGGACGGAATCATATCATCGTAATTCAGTAATTGTCTTCGTATAGCATTTTTCAAAGTTTTTATTTTTTGTCAATTCCAACTTTGTTAAACAGAATCGCGAATATAATGGGAGATAACGTAGAAACCGGCTCTGGTTCAACTGGAGCAGGTGAAAATTTAAATAGTCCTTCTGCACTGGCAGGGGTTGCCATCCAAAAAATTCAATTTTTGGCTGACAATCCTGCGGCTAGGTTTAAAATTTTAGACAGTCAATTCGCCACGGCATATATAACTGTGGAATCTACAAAATTCAATCATGCAATAAGCATGTTGAATGCAAATGAATGTTCAAGCTCAATGGATATCATTGACAACATTCCAGCAACTCACTGAAAGAAAAACTATGTTTATTCCAAGGTTACACTGACTATATTAAGGTTCTTCTAACTATTCTAAAACTGATATGTTTCCAGTGATCATGGCTATGATGGTACTAACCATAGCACATAATTCGTAAAAACAAAATATAGTTGCATTAAACATATATCCCTGCTGAAATTTTATATTGTTGTATCAATCATTTTCGTTACATGATGTAATCGTGTATTATAATCACGACAACAATATTCTATGATCAGTGGAACCATGTAGTTTGATAAAATAATTTCCACAACCATACCGTATATGGTGTGTGCAATCATGTCAGGTAAGGTATAAGATATGATAGTCATAACCATATTATAATTGACATAACTTTAAACGATCAGTGCAATTGTAGATTTTGATTAAATATGGTCAGTACAATCATGTTAGTTGATTGTGTGATTGTCACAACCATACTAAAATGTAAAAACTGTAATATGATCAGTCCAACTATAGGATTTGATGAGCAATCATGTAAGTATACATATTAGGATTATTGCAATCATACTATAATTGTTACAATTGTATTCTTATAACTATGTGCATGAGTTACCCAGAAACAATCGAAAAGTGTCGTTCGCGGTGTAAGTTCTCTTCTTCCAATTTCATGAGTGCTTTGTTCGAGAGTGTTTAATTGTTGTTCATATATATGATCGAAAGTGTGTAACAATGAACAAATTGAGTTACAACAATTGAATTCAAAAAAAAATTTCTCTTAATTTTTAATTTATGGCCACAAAATACCTATTAAATGCACAAAAATTAGTGTTGTATTATATTTTCTATTCTAGCAAATTGATATATATTTTCTTAATAATATTTTATGCATTTTTTGCTGTTTATTTAAGAATTAATTATATAAAAAATAATTTTAAATACAATAGTGGTAATACAAAAATAACAATGTCTTTCAAATGTTTTCTTTGTGAACTATTTTTTAGCGTCACATGTATCTTATGATTGACCTAACCATCATATTATAAAGGAAGGTTGCGTGTGTAGCGACACTAAATATTATCAATTTTGAATAACATCTGACAATACCTTTTTGATTGCTTTTACATTATTATATTATCAAATTTAAATAAGATCTGACAATACCTTTTTTGTACGCCTAGTTGAATTAACAGTTATTAATTTATATAAACGAAAACCAAATTAAATTTGATCTCTTATCATATTATCGTTGAAGCAAGTAGTTTCATTTTAACAAGCCCATTACACTGGTGACCCTACGACCGTGAAGTACAACAAAAAGAACAAGTGAAAATTACTACTTGCCGTTCTAAAACATGCAGTTTAAATTTGTTCCGCGCTCGAAGCCACCGCGATACAATTCCATAGTATAGTTCGGGGTATCATTTAAATAACAAATTAAACATATAGTGATATTCATTAATAAAAACAAACGCATTTCAGATCCGTGATCGTGCATCGCATAACAGTTGTCATAGCGGGACGATAGTGCACTGTGAACAGAATTTACCTAGGACAGGACGGTATACATACGAGTATAATTCATTAAGTCCGTACAAAATGTCCCATAACGATGACGAGGGAAAAACAGGTAACGATGAACAATTATTAAAAAATGTGCCAATAGTCTGGGCGCAACTGTATTATTTTTCCGGTAGAAGTTCAGAACGCGTTCAATTCGGGGATGCGGTGTATGTAACTATGTGACTGAAAAACTAACAAAAAGTTCGGGAAGCGGTTAGAATAGGGTGTAACATATGAATTATAGTCATATTCCAGGATGCGGTCTAGAGGTTGAAAAAAACAAAAATTAAAAATAGGTGATTATTAAACAAGCCTGGGGAAGTGAAAATATATTCGATATCTGATCAGACCTGAGAGATATGGTGGAATTCATGAGAAAGTATACAACCACTTTACACCCCCTTAGGGGTCGAATTTCAAAAAATCTTGAAAACACATTCTAGGTATTCATATGAAGAATCCGAAGAATAAAAATGAATTCAATAATTGGAAAGATCTAGTAGATATGTCGAAAATCGTGAGATATATGCATTTTATATTTACTGATATTTTTTTTTGCCCCCCCCTTCTGAACGCCAATGAATATTCGAAATTTTTTTATCAGAATTACTTTTCTAGTTGATTTAAAAAAAAATTTATTTTTCCACCATGCCACTACTATCGCTCTATCTAAATACCAAGTTTCAGCTTCCTATCATTAAAGATTCTTAAGATATAAGCATCGGAACTTTTTCCCTCTCACCTTTCCCTACCCTCACCCTCTGCACCCACACCCCCAAATTTTTTTTCCCCACTAGGGTTTCATTAGGCCTATTTCTGGTAAAAATTTGAAGAATCCACTTTACACTGTTATTGAGATAAAGAGCGTGCTATTTTTGAAAAATTCTTATCCCCTCCACTTCCGTGCTCCCCACTCCCTTCAAAGATTTTGCTTTGAGCAATCTTACTTTATCAAGCTTTATACTCAAACCAAATTTTGTTTTTCTGGTGCAATCGGTTTTTGAGATATCGAACTCTAAAGTTTTTACCCCCCACCCCCGTGCACCACTACCCCCATCCAAAAATGTTGTATCGATCTACTCTCCTAGTATAACTACGGATATTTGTTAAGTTTTAATTGCTTGCCATTAACGGTTTAGGAAATATGGATTTTAGAATGTATCGATTTCGAATTTTTTGCGTTTAGGACGCATATCACATTTCATGACTAGTAGACACGAAAAAAGCAATAAAAATTTTCACTCCGTCTGTCCGCCGTATGCCGTTTGCCGTACGCCGTCCGCCGTCCGCCGTCCGCCGTCCGCCGTCCGCCGTACGTTGACCGCCAAAATCCTTTGAAGGCTCGTAGCTCTCAAGCCAGTGAAGCTATTAAATTTAAATTTTTTCTAGGAATAGACTGGGTAGACCCCTTGAATTGACATTATTTTCAGGGGTGAGGGGGAAGGTGGGGGAAGCGTTTTAGACGAAAAGTTTTGGTTTCTAGATCTCAGCAACCGCTTATGTTAGGAGACTGAAACTTGAAACTTCTATAAAGCTTTAATAGTGGACCCATTTGCAAAAAAACTGATGATATGGGTGAAGGGGTGTGGGAGTGGAGGGGGAAGCAATGCGTCCGAAACGCAAAAAAGTGGAGATCTACACATTCTAAAATCTATATCTCCTAAACCGTTAATAGCAAGCAATTTAAACTTAACAAATATCTGTAGTTATACTAGGAAAGTAGATTGAAACAAAATTTGGGGGGGGGGGTAGTGGCATACGGGGGTGGGGGGTAAAAAACTTAACATTACGATATCTCCCAAGCCAGTGGCACCAGAAAAACCAAATTCGGCTTGGATATAAAGTTTAATAAATAAAGATTGCTCAAAGTAAAATCTTTGAAGGGGGCGGGGGAGTACGTAAGTGGAGGGGATAAGACTTATTCAAATATAACACGTTTCATATCTTAATAACAGTGCAAGATGGATGCTTCAAATTCTTACCAGAAGTAGGCCTAACAGAACCCTAGTAGGGAAAAAAAATTTGGGGGTGTGGGTGTAGAGGGTGAGGGTGGGGAAGGTGAGAAAGAAAAAGTTCCGATGCTTATATCTTAAGAATCTATAATGATAGGAAGCTGAAACTTGGTATTAAGATAAAGCTATAGTAGTGGCATGGTGGAAAAATAATTTTTTTTTAGAGGTAGTATGGTACGGTGGTGGGGGGTGTTTTTCCTAACTTTAGCACGGCTTATGCTACGAAGTTGAAAACTCGGTACGTATTTCTAAATTAACCAGAAAAGTAATTGTGATAAAAAAAAATTCGAATATTCATTGGCGTTCAGAAGGGGGAAAAAAAAAAATTATCAGTATATATAAAATGCAATAATTTTCACGATTTTCGTCTTATCTACTAGGTCTTTTAAAATATTGAATTCATTTTTATTCTACGGATTTTTCATATGAATATCTAGAACGTGTTTTCAAGATTTTTTGAAATTCGACCCCTAAGAGGGTGTAAGCTGGTTGTATACTTTTTCATGAATTCCACCATGTTTCTCAGGTCAGATCAGATATCGAATATCTTTTCACTTCCCCAGGCTTGTTTAATAATCACCTATTTTTAAGTTTTTTATTTTTCAACCTCTAGACCGCATTCCGAAATATGACCCAATTATTTAATTCATATGTTACACCCTTTTCTAACCGTTTTTTGTTAGGTTTCAGTCACATAGTAACATGTACCGCATCCCCGAATAAACCACGTTCCGAACTTCTGCCGGAAAAATAATAAAGTTGCGCCCAGACTGTTGGCAGATTTTTTTGCAAATGGGTCCACTATTAAAGCTTTATAGAAATTCTAAATTTCAGCCTCCTACCATAAGCGGTTGCTGAGATCTAGAAACCAAAATTTTTCGTCTAAAACGCTTCCCCCACCTTCCCCCTCAAATCCCCTCCTCTGAAAATAATGTCAATTCAAGGGGTCCAGAAATAAATTTAATAGAAAAAAATTTAATTTCAAAGCTCTGCTGGTTTGAGAGCTACGAGCCTCCGAAGGATTTTGCGTGGGGTGGTCGACGTACGGCGTACGGCGGACAGACGGAGTGAAAATTTTTATTGTTTTTTTTCGTGTCTACTAGTCATGAAACGTGGAAAGAAAAATTTTGAGGGCAGCAAATTTTTTTTTTTAAAAATTGATAACAATATTGTATTATAAATAATACAGTAAAATGCAACATATATCGAACGAAGTCGAGAAAATCACAATTCAGGAAAATGAAATCGCTCGTATCACGATTAAATTTCCACCTTTTTGTAAAAGTGATCCGGAACTGTGGTTTAAACAAATAGAAGCACAGTTTATAACGGCTTCTATTAAAAGTGACGCGAAAACATATTACCACGTTATTTCTTCCGTAGAAACAGAAGTGTTATTTTCCGTAATTGATCTAATTAAAAATCCTCCGGAGGATAATAAATACGGATCGCTTAAGTCACGGTTAATTCAAAAAATTAAAAAACTACTTTCTGGTGCTAGTTTTTCGGACAAAAAACCGTTGGATGTGCTTCGCGAAATAAAGAACTTAGCGGGAAACAAGTTAACGGACGATTTCTTAAAATCCTTGTGGCTCGGCGGTTTGCCACAAACGGTGCCAGCAATCCTAGTCGTTAGTATGAACAGTCTTGATAAGCTGGCACTAATGGCGTATAAGATAGTAGTAGCTGCTCAAGGACCTGCTATTATGTCGGTTTCTAGTGAAAATCAAGAGCACAATCATTTCGGTCAACTCCAAAAACAAATTGAACAATTGTCTGCTGAAATTGCTTCCCTGAAAGCACAGAGACCTTCGCGGGGAAGTTTTGTTTCTACCATTTCAAGTTTGGCAAGAACGCAAACAAATGCACAAAACCCTGCCAATTTAAGCCCGAAATAGCGGAAAACTAATGAACCTGAGCGAAACTAAGGCGACCAGCGCTCAGGATCTGAAAACGCGTCGCTCCTTTATACAAGATCCCTTAACAAACAAAAAATGTTTAATAGACACAGGTGCTGATCTGGCAATTTTCCCACCTTCGTATATTGATCGAAAAAATAAATCTAGTTTTGAACTTTTCGCCGCTAATGGAACCACTATAAGCACATACGGCGAGAAGATGCTTACATTAAGCCTAGGCTTCCGCAGAAAATTTTACTGGTCTTTCATTATTGCCGACATTGATAAACCAATTATCAGCGCAGATTTTTAAAATAATTTTGATTTATTGGTGGACATAAAAAATCGACGTCTTATCGACGACACAACGCAATTTACCACGGCAGCCAATCTAAGAAATTACCCGAAATGTAAAAACAAACCAGCCATAATAAATAAAGACAATTTTACAAACATTTTAATAAAATATCCAAAAATAACTAAACCTAATAGTAACTCAAATTTCACAACAGTAAAAAATATAACAAACATAACGCATACTATTGAAACAACAGGTCCACCTATCTACTCTAAAGCAAGACGATTGAAGACGGAAAAATTAAAATTTGCGAAAGAACGTTTTCAAATCTTAATCAATAAAGGAATATGCTGACAATCAAAGAGTAGTTGGGCAAACCCACTACATCTGACACCGGAAAAAAATGGGGATTGGAGACCTTGCGCGCGCAAAAAGTAGTTGGAGCGAAGCGCGCGTTAGCCAAACATGAACTCGAAAAGGGAGTTTTAATCCCTTTAGCCTCGCAGTTATCTCGGAGCATTTGTCACCTAAAAACAATAATATTTCAAACTGTGCCCGCCCTTTAATTTTTGGGTTCGGTAATGTTGATGTGGAACACATTCCACAAAAACTTTTATATGGCAATACTGGTGCCGTGAAATGTCATAAGTGAAGTCCAGCTGACACAAAAATAGCACAAAAAGGTTTGTAAAATCAAACTTTTCAAATGGCCATAACTTTTTATTAAAGGTAGATCGCGGATTAAACCTTTCTGCGATCGCCTTAAAAAAACATCAACAAAAATAGAAAAATATTTTTTTTTTATTTCTAGCTATCGTGCCTTTTGGAAAAAAATTTCGAAATTTATACCAAACACGGCGTCTATACGTCCTCTTGCCCTTAAAATATTGAGTTCATCTAGATATGGTGACCAGTTATATAGTTTACTTGTTTTAGGAATCGTCTTTGTTTTTTCTGTTAAAGGACCGCTATTAAGAAAAAGGTTTATACCATCGGAATTTAGAGTACCCAGAGTGTGTTCTTTACCTCGAATTTTGACTTTAAGATTATGGACATTGCGAAATACATATGCTGTAGATCTTAAAAGTCGAAGCCAATTTGAAAATCGATTTAATTCGAGTATATTGGAACAGACCTGAACATGGTGGAGCAAAATAGGTCTTATCTCTTCGCTCGCATCCGACGATTTTATAACAGCGCTCGGCCAAAGCTGTTCGTCACTGTAGAGAAATGATGGTCCGTTGAACCACCGACTACACTCATGAATTTCGGGTATCTTTGTCCACTCAGTAGCTTCATCAGCAAAGTTTAGCTTGCTAGGAACCCATTTCCATTCATTCACATCTGTTAAATCCATAATTTCTGAGATGCGATAGGCGACATTGCTTGTATTTCTTGGGATCTGATGAAAGCCAACTTAAGGGGTTATATCACCCTAATTTTTTTTTTTTCATTTTTTTTTATTGGCTTAAATCATGCCAAAACAATCCTCGAATCGAAATCTACAATGCCCAAGTACCGATCTAAACTCAAAAATTTTTTCAATTAATTTTTTCCAAACGGCTTTGATGCTCCAAAATCACAATTTTCGCTTATTTTAGCGATGCTCGCTTTTTTTAATTTCGCGGCCTTGGAAAATAGTAGAAGTTAGCTATCGTGGTCGATATCGTGTTCTAAATTTCAATGATAGATGTCGCTGTATCAAATTATGATCGCGTCTTTACAGCACGTGCTTACTCACACTTGCCCTGTGTTTAGGTGTTTAGTCGATCAGCCGTTCTCATTGTTTACGCTGTTAAGCCTAGTACTGTGTTCAGCGAAACGAACACGAACGAAAAAGTCACCTTCGAAGCGGAGTGAAATATTCTACACCGTTCGCTACTAGATGTCATTGATAAAAACACGCGCGAAATTTGAAAATATTAAAAAAATGTCAAGTTATTACTATTCCGGCACATAACACAACAAAATATTGCTCACACAAAATTTCCCGAGCACCAACTCACTCAATTGACAGCGAACTATTGAAAATTTTGAGTTGTCAATTATTTCGCTTGTCAAAAAGCCTCCGGTACCATTAAAAACGAAACGAAATCGCCACGAGCGCCATCTATTAGTGACTACGGCAAATGTCCATTCCGTCCCTGAACACAGTACTGCAAAACGAACGAAATATTTCGTCGGTGAAATGTCAACGAAAATTCCATTTTTTTTATATGAACTTTGACAGTTCATTTCGTTTCGCTCGGAGCACAGTACTAGGCTTTACTTTGAGTTTTGCTTTACTTTTGAACTGTAAATTATATTTACAAGTACTTAATTATGAGTGAAAAGGTGTACAGTGGCCACAAAGGCAGTAAAACAAAAAGTACAAGTGCAAGACGGAGTAAAATTAGCAATCGACGCCCGCCTAACCACCATTCGTTCGAAGGCTAAGAAATTGAAAACGACTGATTTAGACCGTGACCGCGATGTTGATAATAATTTCGGCTACTGTTTCATCAGTTTTTTCGCTGTATTTACTGCTCTTTCTGCATTAATAGTATGCAAAAATGCAATGGTGACGAGATTTATAGCATTTTGAAACTTTAAACGCGTTTTTCACGAAACCAAGTTTTCAAAATCGGCAAGCAGTACAACTCAAAAAGTTTACATCCGATTGACTTGAAATTTTAACAGTAGCTTCATTGTTTGATTATCTAGTGAAGTACAGATTTCACGTACGATTTCAGCGATTAATTAACAAAAAAAAAAAGTTATAAGTAATTTAAATCGATTTTTTTCATCAAAAACACGATTTTTTGTTTAAACAATCGCCATTTCGCGAAAAAAAATTCTAAAAATATAATCATATGTACTTCACTAGCAAAACTCATGTAGATAATAAAAAAATTTTTTTTTTGTTACAGGTGAAGTTGTACGAGACTTCTACTGCTCGCCGCGGAAGATCTTTTTGAAAAAGTGGTTCACGGTAATCACTGTACAGGCCCCATTTTGTAAAGAAAATACCAATAAAATTTTTTTTTCTCTTCTTCAAGAGTTGCTTAATCGAATGTTATATTATTTGTAAGCCTTTAATCTCAAATGTCCTTTAAAAAAATAATTAAAAAAGCCTTGTTTTTTAGAGCATAAGGGGGATATAACCCTCTTAAGACTGTTTTCTAACCAGTCCACATAAAGCGATCTTTAATTGGTAGTATATGTCCTTCGCTTACACATTTAGCCACGTGGGCTCCTAATGCGGCTGCTTGCAACTCAAGTCATGGAATTGAGACCGGCTTAAGCGGGGCAACTTTGGTCTTACCCATGATAAGCGAACACTTTATACCATCGTCGTTCTCAAACCTGAAGTACGCTGCTGCAGCATACGCATCTGCTCCGGCATCTACAAAGACGTGGAGTTGAACTGAATTATATTTTGTTGAAGGAGTAGATGAGTAGCATTGCGAAACTTTTAAGGTTTGTATTGAAGGAATAATTTTGAGCCACTTAGCCCATTTTACTCCCAAACTGCTTGTAAGTTCGTCATCCCACCCTAATGGAGCTCGCCAAATTTCCTGAAGAAGGATCTTGTATTTAGTATATACGGCACGAGAAGACCTAATGGATCATAGATCGACATGAGGATACGGAGCACTTCTCGTTTAATTGGTTGCTTATCTCCGCTTAAGATATTGCTATTTATTTTATTGAGTGTTAAGGGAAATGTAAGAGTATCAGAAAGAGTAGACCACCACGTTCCGAGGGTTTTTTCAATACTCCTTTCATTATGTATTTCTAGGTTTTTCGATTTCTGTTCGAAACTTTCGCCTAGCGCTGCAAGAACTTTGCATGAATTCGTTGCCCAGTTTCGCATTACAAATTCACCCTGTTGGTGGATGTATTTAACGTTTGTTGCTTCTTCTTCTGTGTCTACACTGTCGAGCATGCCATCTATATAGTGTTTATTAACTATAGATGATACTGCTCTAGGAAATTGATTCTCATATTGTTTGGCGTTTAAATTTTTCACGTATTGTGCAACACTGGGGGAGCATGTTGCGCCGAAAGTCATTACCTGCATGACGTTTATATCAGGAGGAATCTGACTTGCATTTTTGCGCCAAAAAATCGCTGCGCATGTTGGTCTTCTTCTTTAACTTTTACTTGGTGGAACATTTCACGTATATCACCTGTTACCATGGGCGCCCACAGGTAGGGGCAAGAAGGGGCACTTGCCCCCCCTGGATTTGACCATCACTTAAAGTTGAGACAACTCAAATATTTTATATACCAAACCTTGTTGTAACTATTTTACCATTACCATTATTGTACACATCTTTCATGCTTCGACTTTAGTTCTTAGTAATGAATATCAAATCAATATTAAATCAATATCAAATCAATATCAAATCTTTTGTAACGTTTTTGTACTTTAAGAACTAATTTTTTTTTCAATGATAGTGATTTTGTTATTTATCCTTAAATATCTCCAAATAGGGTTTTTTTTATATTTTGTAGGTTGTACTGTTTTTCAAAACATACCAAAAAATTAAAATGGAATGTCAATGGTCAAAAAAATCGAAGAGCATTATAGTGATTCTCAATTATTTTATAGAAAAAGGGTAATTCAAGAATCACCAAAAGTGTGACCTTATCATCGCCGATTCTTTTGAAACTTTGTGTACTCGAAGAATTCGTGAAAAAAAAGTTGATATAAATTTTTTGGTTTCTATCTCATTTTTTTATTAGTTATAGTATGTTATAGATTTCGCAAAAACGATGTCCGAATCCTCTTTGCAAGTTCATATCTCTGGTAATTTTACTTTATTATTTTAATAATTAAGTATTGTGATTGATTTTTAAAAAAAAAAAATTTGCTACCCTCAAAATTTTTATTTTCACGTTTCATAACTAGTATACGCGAAAAAAGCAATAAAAATTTTCAGTCCGTCTGTCCGCCGTACGCCGTACGCCGTACGCCGTACGCCGTACGCCGTACGCAAACGCTTTGAGATATTAAATTGAAATTTTTTTAACGAATAGACGGGGTAGGTGCCTTGAAGTGACCAAATTTTTAGGGGTGGGGGTGTGAGGGGGAAGGAGGGGGAAGTGTTTTAGACCGAAAATTTTGGTTTCCAGATCTCAGTAACCCCTTAGGTTAGGAAGCTGAAACTTGGAATTTCTATAAAGCTCTGATAGTAGACCCATTTGCAGAAAAATTGTCAATATTGATCAAGGGGTGTGGGAGTGGGGGGAAATGTAATGCGTCCGAAACCCAAGAAAGGCGAGATAGACACATTCTAAAATCCATATCTCCTAAACCGTTAATGGCACACCATTCAAACTTAAAACATATTTGTAGTTATACTAGGAGAACAGAATGAAGAAAAATTTTGGGTGGGGGAAGTTGTGTATGGGGGTGGGGGGTGAAAAACTTAAGATTACGATATCTCATGAACCAATTGCTCTAGAAAAATAAAATTTGGTTTGGGTGTAAAGGTTGACAAAAAAAGATTGATCAAAGTAAAATTTTTTAAGTGGGAGGTGGAGCATAGAAGTGGAGGGGATGAGAATTTTTCAAATCAAACACATTTCATATCTCAAGAACAGTTTAAGATAGATGCTTAGAATTTTTACCAAAAGTAGCGCTAATTAAACCCTAGTAGGGAAAAAAGTTTTGGGGTTGAGGGTGAAGAGGGGGAGGGTGGGGGAGGGTGAAAAGGAAAAAGTTCCGATGCTTATATCTTGAGAACCTGTAATGATATAAGCCTTAAACTTTGTATTTAGATAGGGCTATAGTAGCGGAATGTTGGAAAAATAAAATTTTTTTTAGGGGTAGTATGCTACGGGGGTAGGGGGTGTTTTTCCTAACTATTAAACGGTTCATGCTAGAAAGTTGAAACTCGGTGTGTATATGTAAATCAACTAGAAAAGTAATTCTGATAAAAAAAATTTGAATATTCATTGGCGTTCAGAAAGCGGGGCAAAAAAAATTATTTGTAAATATAATAAATATAAAATGCATATATTTTCACGATTTTCGTCATATCTACTAGGTCTTTCCAAATATTGAATTCATTTTTATTCTACGGATTCTTCGTATGAATACCTAGAATGTGATTTCACGGTTTTTTGAAATTCGACCCCTAAGGGTAGTTTGGTACAAGTGAAGGTGTTTTTCCTATATATGGAACGGCTTAAGCTACAATGTTGAAACTCGGTGTGTATATGTAAATCAACTAGAAAAGTAATTGTGATAAAAAAAATTTGAATATTCATTGGCGTTTAGAAAGGGGGGCAAAAAAAATTATTTGTAAATATAATAGATATAAAATTCATATATTTTCACGATTTTCGTCATATCTACTAGGTCTTTCCAAATATTGAATTCATTTTTATTCTACGGATTCTTCGTATGAATACCTAGAATGTGATTTCACGGTTTTTTGAAATTCGACCCCTAAGGGTAGTTTGGTACAAGTGAAGGTGTTTTTCCTATATATAGAACGGCTTAAGCTACAATGTTGAAACTCGGTGTGTATATGTAAATCAACTAGAAAAGTAATTGTGATAAAAAAAAATTTGAATATTCATTGGCGTTTAGAAGGGGGGGGGGGCAAAAAAAAATATTTGTAAATATAATAAATATAAAATGCAAATATTTTTACGATTTTCGTCATATCTACTAGGTCTTTCCAAATATTGAATTCATTTTTATTCTACGGATTCTTCGTATGAATACCTAGAAAGTGTTTTCAAGGTTTTTTGAAATTCGACCCCTAAGGGTAGTGTGGTACAACTGGGGGTATTTTTCCTATATATGGAACGGCTTAAGCTACAATGTTGAAACTCGGTGTGTATATGTAAATCAACTAGAAAAGTAATAGTGATAAAAAAAAATTTGAATATTGATTGGCGTTCAGAAGGCCGGGAGGGGAGTACAAAAAAAAATATTTGGAAATATAATATATATAAAATGCATATATTTTCACGATTTTCGTCATATCTACTAGGTCTTTCTAAATATTGAATTCATTTTTTTTCTACGGATTCTTCGTATGAATACCTAGAAAGTGTTTTCAAGGTTTTTTGAAATTCGACCCCTAAGGGTAGTGTGGTACAAGTGGTAGGTGTTTGTCCTATATATAGAACGGCTTAATACAATGTTGAAACTCGGGGTGTATATCTAAATCAACTAAAAAAATAATTTTGAATAAAAAAAACGAATATCTATTGGCGTTCAGAAGGGGGGCAAAAAAAATTATCTGTGAAAATAGAATGCATATTTTCCCACGATTTTCGACATATCTACTACCTCGTCCCATATAATAAATTTAATTTTATTTTATGTATTCTCCATATGAATACCAAGACAGTGTTTTCAAGATTTTCTGAAAATTGACCCCTAAGGGGGTGTAAAGTGATTGTGTACTTTTTCATAAACTATTCCATATCTCTCAGATCCAATCAGATTTTCACTTCCATGATCTTGTTCTTTTTGATAGGTTTTCAGTCACATAGTAGCCTACACCGCATTTCAGAATTGAACGCGTTCCTTACTTCTGCCGGAAAAATAATAAAGTTACGCCCAGATTGTTGGCAGATTTTTTATCCTTGAATAATAAAGTCGGGCTTGTGGCGTAGTTGAACAATACACAACACACACACACACAATTTCATAAGTACATTTCCACTTTACATAAAAAACACTTAACAATAAAACATAAACAAAGTATACACAAAAATGTAAATTTAAAAAAAATAAAATTGTAAAGTGAGTTGTAAAATATATTTTCACATAGAAACAACAAATTATTAATAAATACTAAATGTTTATAAATTCAATTTTAATAAATCGAAAATAATTTTAAAAAATAAAAATACAATAATATGTTTTTATAAAAACAATTCTTTATAAAGTTTAGTGAAGTTAACATTACAATTAGTAGTTAACCTTACAGGCTTATTTAAAGATTGTTATTGTTTTTGTTAGTTAAAAAATGAGATAGAAACCGAACCTTGAATTTCAATTATTTTTTTCACTTATTCTTCAAGTACAAACATTTTGAAAAGAATCAGATATGGTAAGGTCACAACTTTGGCGATTCTTGATGGAATAATCCATAATATGGTGAAAACAATTTTACCCCTTCTTCAGATGACCCTTTTTTTGCTAAGTGCATCTATGTAGCTAAATTCACACAGAACTTTATCAAATGAAATAGACAAATTAAAAAAAATTCTGACACCCCAACAGTAAGGTCCTGGTTCTGCCAATGATATCAAATATATTTTACTTTATTATTTTAACAATAAAGTAATGTTCTCGATTTAAAAATTTGCCAATTGTCGGGGCGAAACTTTATTATTTTTCAGGTCAAAGTTCGGGAGCGATCAAAATCGGAGTATATTATGCTTCGAGATTATGACTCTTCTTGGAAAATCGATTTTATTTTAAAAAAAAAAATACATACTTACATATGCAGGTAGTTAAAATAGAAATAACGAATTTCATATCTCATCAGAACTAAGGGATAGCAAAAATTGTGAAAACATATGCAAACCCTGGGAACTTGAATGTCGAAAAATTGTGAAATGGGTTTGCAGGCGATTATATAAAAAGTCTGTGGAAGTGAAAAGAAATACGTCGATACGTCTTACATCCCTTAGGATTGAATATCTAAAAATACTGAAATTGACTTTTTGGCACTTATATAGGAAAACAAAGGAGTTAAAAAGGAACTTAATATATCATCAGATTTAAGCAATATGTAAGAATCTGTGAAAACATATGCAACCTACTTACACCCTTTTGGGGTGGAATATTCAAAAATCCTGGAAAGAGTTAATAGATACAGTGGTACCTCAACATACGAGCTTAATTCGTTCCGTAACCTTGCTCGTATGTCAAATTGCTCGTATCTCAAAGCAATTTTCTCCATTGAAATTAATTGAAATGCCATTAATCCGTTCCAGCTCCCAAAACACCACCTTATTTGTTTTCGTTAAGTGTTGTTGAATAAGAAGAATGTATTTACAAGAAGAAATATTTATTTATAAAAAATTAAAAAAAAGGGAAGTGCTTACGGAAGCGCTTAATTTTCATCATTGGTCTTCGCTTTTTTCGTCATGCTTTGCTCATTTTCACCTGCAGATCGTTTAAAAAAACTGTACAAGGAGGTTTGTTTCTTCCTTCCATTCAGGATATTGCGGAAATGAGTTAGGCAAGTTTCGTTGAACAACTCCGATGCACGACCAGTTCCAACTTTTTTGGGGTGATTTTTATCCACGAACTCTAAACCTTTCTCCCACATCCCCAAGATCTCCTTTAAATTTCTTGTAGAGATAACCTCCTCCATCTCTGGCTCCTCTTCAGAACTAATTTTTCGTTGAACCACCGAATGCTGCTGCGAATGTAGATCGTGTAACTTCTCGGTTGTCAGCTCCTGAGACTGTTCCTCGACGAGTTCGTTCACATCTCTCTCATTCACCTCCAGATCCATGGATTTTCCCAGAGAAATAATCAGAACTTTCGAAAGAAAGTGATTGTCGAGTTCACCCCCAAGCACTTGCTATGTTCTTTTACTGGGCACAACTTACATGGACACGGCGTCTTTATCTGTCTGCTGTGTACATGAGAGCTTCCCATACGATTTTCAGTGTGTTCAGATGTGTGTGCGTGAAAAGCTCGGATGAAAATTTCAAGTCAGTCACAGTTTGAGAATCGCAGATTCATTCTGCGGTAGCGTTTCAAATATTCCCGCCAGAGGCACTGCGGTACTAGCTGGATCAGCTGACTCGAATGTCAGTATTTATGTCATAACTCGAACCGTTCGCAACTAGTCTTAAGTTACAAAGTGATCGTTTCTTAGTGAATTGTTTCTATTTTGTGTGCGTTTTATCGTTGATTGGCGGCCACGAAAGTCTCCCGTGAAGAAGGGAAAAAACGGAGTAATAGTGAGAGCGAAGAAAAGTACAGCGGCCGGCTTCTGTCAAACAAACGCGTCCCAAGTAAAATTGAAAGTTCTCCGCTCGTTTTTGTGTGTTTAAAGTTTGACCGAAAGCGTGGAGGTTGATATGGAAGGCGCTTCGCTACCATCACATCAGGGTCCGCCGCCGCCTTCGGCAAGGGAACTCAATTGATACATATGTGCCACGGCGGGTATATTTTGTATGGAGCAGACGGATTTATATATATTATATATATATTTATACCCGTCGTGGCACATATCAAAACAAAAAAAAAAAAACAAATCAAAATCCGATCGAAAATACCGCTGTACGGCATGCAACTGTGCAAAATCAGCATCATTTTTCACATTTTATTCCGATTTTATGTGAAAAAACCGTTTCCTGAAGAGACATATCCTCAGATTTACACGTGTCGCATGTGAGACTACCATCTACTTGCAAAATTAACAGAATCGAAATTCCGTTTAAATTGACTGGGCACGGCATGCAAGCGTAAAAAATTCGACTCATTTTTCGACGTCTGCTCCATAGAAAATATACCCGCCGTGGCACATATCAAAACGAGAGTGCATTAAAGTGCTTGTGGATGGGCGGGTGCTTATCTCCACCCCTAATCCAACCAATCACGTAGCGCTCGTTGAAAAAAAACATTCGAATCCGGGCCAACATCCGAATCCGGTCCTCCATCCAAGTACTACGCTGCTTTCTTAGCTGCTTCACTTAGCACTTTGATAATCAGCCGGAAAACGCGCCGTTCACTGCTTTTCAACAGTACGTTCACATCGAGCGATAGCTGCCAAGCGCTGAAAATCTGAAATCTTCTATCAGCCGGAGAAAGATTTCTGGATGGTCATGGCAAGCTTGGGAAAGGGTGTCCTTTCGTTCTAATTCTCCTTTTTGATCGTCCGCAGACGCTGAATGTTCCCTGCGAAACTAAAGTGCGCGATGGAACCGAACAATCGGAGTATCATGGCGGTGATATCTACGGCACAATTTACAGAGATTTACACTTAACTTACGAGTATCTGACCGGTAAGCTGTTTCAAAAGGCAAAAAAACTGAACTGCAGGGCGGTTCCTTGACGCGAAGCTAACATATTCCATGGACGGTGGTCCGCTTTACGGCGTTTCATTACTGGCCCGGAACCACATGAAAATTCAACCAAGGCTCCGAAGGTTTTCATATACAACGGAATGGAGATGCGGTCTTATGTTATGGTAGTTTATAGGTCATTGACTGCATCCATCTGCTTACGGTAAGTTCATTGAAATTTTGTATCCTACTGGACTTGATTTCGATTCCACTGTAGGTGAGAGCCAGTCGACAGAGGACTTTTATGGCGAACTGCACTCCTTCATGGGTCCGCAATTATCGAGTATCGCCTCGAAAATTGGCGAGTCTTTTACGTAATCGCTGACGACGAATAATGGTGCTTTAGCACGAGCGAATAAAATTGCTCAATTTGCAGCAATTCCAGAAAATTTTGACGTCATGAAAACATACAACAACATTCAGCAATTGAAGATATGGAGCAATTCGTTGTTAACTCGTTGATCAACTGTGACTAGCGATATGGAGCAATACTACGCAATTTGGCAATGACACACACGGACAACTCAGTATATTATACAACAAAAAGAAGTGATATATATATAAAAAAAAACATTTTAAAAAATGTAAAAAAAGGTGTCGGGTTCAACAAAAAGGTATGATATTCACAGAGTCGGCTTTCTTACGATTGAATATTTCCTCTTACGCTACACAAATTTGTGATATTTTCATTTTTCAAAGAAACTCGACAATCGCTCGGAGAAATATCAACCCCCCCCCACCAAAAAATTTTCCACATTAAAAGCAACCAAAAAGTAAACTTTGCAAATCATCTTTTTCGCTACGACGGGATCGGATCATTTCGTCCTAATTAGTAGGAAGAATCTGTCGATCTCAACCGACTATAAAAGATAACCGACGTATAAGGTTACCACTCAGTTTCCGTTGCTTAGTGTTACTCTCCAATACTTCAATCATCAGTTAAAGTGTGTGCTGCAAAGACTCACCAGGATGACCTTAAACGAGAAAAACGCTGTGATTCCAGGAGGTGCTAGTGGCATTGGCTACGAAGTTTGTAAGCGTTTGCTGGAAAACGATATTAAAGTAAAGTCAGTGATCGGTGATCCTATCAAAAGTCTTAAATTTTCCTGTGTCTATCTCCACCAATGTTTAGAATCTTGCTATTAATGATTTTCAAGAAATTTTCCATGCAGAGGTTAAGGTTCTCGTTGTAACATCATCATGCGATTCCTCGTATCTCAAATCTTGCTCTCATCTCAAAGCAAAATATCGCTCGCTCGGCGGCTCGTATCTCAAAACACTCTTATATTGGGGCACTCGTATATCGAGGTACCACTGTAGATAGAAAGACAGCACGAGAAAGTAAAAGCCAATTCAATTTCTTGCCACTACTAATAGAAATTACGGAATTCGTGAAAACGTGTTCAAAACTAGTTTTATGCGATTATTACGCAAGCCCATGAAATTAAAGGAAAAATCGATATCATATCAGGGCTGGGCGATATGGCAGAATTACTGAAAAAGTATAACTCCTTGCACCCACCTCCAGAGGGGTGAACAACTTTTGATTACAATATCTCACGAACCAATTGCACTTTAAAAATAAAATTCAGTTTCTGTATAAATTTTGACAAATAAAGTAAAATTTTTTAAGGATGTGATGAAGCATGAAAATGGAAGGGATAAAATTTTTTTTGGCAAATACAGAAACTACTAGTATAGGGCGAGAAATATCAGCAATCTATAAAAACATTGCCACATTGTCGAAATATTGCCGCAACTAGAATGATATTGCCCGCTCCACTAGTTTTGGCAATACTTGTCGGACAATTAATTGTTTTAAAAATTGCTCGTGTTCAAGCACCTTCATGACTGGGATTAGAGCGATTTAAGCGTTCCGAAGTTATCAGCTAATATTCTTGAACGCATGTTTTAAGGCCTTTGTTTGGACCCGAAGGAGTAGAACGATTATGCTCGTTAAAGAACTTAATTTAAAATTTCAACCATAAGTTCAGATTCTAAAGGGAGTGGGGCGTTATTTTATAAAACTTTTGCCTTGCCTCCCCCTCGTAGAGGTTCTATGGGCGCCCTTGCCTGTTACTGCGATTAATCGCTCGCGGAATCTGAAACCGAAAATATTGGAAGATACCATATACGTGGATGTGGCTCTCACAGTTTTTCTTTGGTAAGCTTTCGAGCGTAACCTTTCACTTCATACTCGTCAATGGTTTTGTCCATGTTTGTTTTATTTTTACTCATTTGTCTCTCTAGACATAGTAAGGGACGATACGCCATAGAAAAACTTTCCGGTAAAGTAGCATTATCATGTTTCCAAAAAAGACCACTTACGTACCTGCCCACTTCGCGGTGGGAAGAAGATTTCAGAACATTTATCGTTTTTCGACTCATAGTCACTATCGGGAATTTTTACTCCAATGCTCTCTAAAGAGAAGAAATATTTAACAAGGTTGTGTAAGTCGTGAAAGTTATAAGCTTTCTCCGAGTCATCACTAAGCCCATGTATGGTTGACCCTAAACGAGTTTTAAATGCGACAGGCTGATTTGGCTTGCCTTCTCGAATTTTTAATGGTGCACCTAGCCACCAATTGTCTATACCAGTGATCTTTAATGCGTGGCCCGCCTTGACTATTTTTCTGCAAAAATTTCTTGCGATACCATATTTTGACGAAAAGTTTATTGTTTGGAATGTTACCGCGAGGCGATTTTTTGGAGTAGGAAAATCTAATATGGGGATATATAATGATATGTGGCCCACGGAGCTATGATGCATTTTCAATGTGGCCCGCGATATCATTTGGGTTGGAGACCGCTGTTCTATACCTATCAAAATTCGAGGAGTTGCATTATAATAGTGTTCGAAGGGAAGGCCCTTTAAATGAGCATTTTCAGTACCGATTCTTTCTTGCGACCAGGACTGTGTTGGCAAGTTCAACTTCTTCACGGTACGAACTTCATGGAGGTTGTACTTAGGGGCATTTTGATATGTTCCGCAGTGGCGTGGCATAATAATTCAACAAGGGGAAGCAATTGGTTAATATCCACAATTTTTTATTGTTATTCTATCTATCAATTTACTGCATATTGATTGAACCTCCTCCATTAGCACCCAGCAGGGATCTAGGAGGCTATTTAGATTGTTGGTGTTTAGGTTGTCAGTCGCAGTCACCTACACCTAGCTCATCATTAAATGCTTTCCGGACTTCTATCAAAAAATTATAAAGTTTCGATCATAGTACCTACATATTGGCAAATTTTTTTTTATTGTTTACGTATTTTTTGGCATAGATGAGTCAAAAGAAAGAAATAATAATAATAAAAAATCTGATTAGCCCTAAAAGTTTTTCGGAATTCGTTAAAAATGTTTGCATCGGAGTTTTCTTCGATTCAATATAATGATAGAAATAAAAGCGAATTAAATATCTCATTAGACTAGGGATGTTCGATTTCGATTCGATTAATCGACTATTCGATTAATTTTTAAAAAAAAATAGATTTTAGCAATCGATATGAGTGTTGTCGATTAATCGACGTAATCGATTAGTTAACGCTAATTAATCGAACGAATTTCAGCAGTTGAAAGATTCGATGCACGATAGATTTTCCTACATTAGTTAACAAAAAATTAGCTGATAGCACTGATTTGAATGTCAAGTTAACTGCAAATGTGTTAAATATTACGATACCTTCGAGTATCGTATTCGTACCATCTAGTATAATCCGGTTGCAATTCGCGAGGCGAACATTATATTAAATGGCGAAACAGTTGGAGTTCCACGTGTCCTCTTTTTTCGATGGAATCCGAACCTTCATCATCAAGGTAATGCAGCTGATCTTTGGGCGATCCATGATTCACTTGCGTGTCAGAGCGCTTCTCAAGCTCATGCAGATGAAGATCTTATTGGAATTTCTGAAGAGCTCAGTCAGTTTTTATGTCGACCTGTAGTGAATAGAACAAAAAGTCCTTATGAAATTTGGGAAACACTCAAGTTTTAATTTCCACGGACGCATACCCTTGCAATTAAATACTTATCAGTAATTGCATCTTCGGTACCTGCAGAAAGATTGCTCTCAGAGGCTGGATTAATTGCTACCGATACAGGATACCGATACAGGTTGACAGGTTTAAATTTTCAATGCTAATTTTTCTGTCGTCAGTAGACGAAATTTTTTGGTTGTGAAGGAAGTAGCAGTACAAACAATTAATTTTGAAATTATGTAAATGGTCTTTTTTTCAGAGAATTTAATTAATTTTTTTTGGTTTCTATGAAAAAAATTTATTTTATAAAAAAAAAGATATTTACGAAGAAATAATATCTACGAATTTTATTTCCATTATTTTATGTTTATTATTTTAATTTACAGGTAAGCCTCCTACAACGCGGTAGATGCGTTCCAAGAAAATGCCGCGTTGTAGGAAATCGCGTTGTAGGAGATATGAAAATATAAGAACCGGAGTTCGGTTCTAAAAGATGAATTTAATTTTTTTGTTTACTAAATTTTTTAATAAAAACAGGTGTTGTTGAAGATTTCTTTTAAAAATGTTGACTCTCTCCGTAAAAGGATTCTCAAGCCTTTAAGCCTCTTTCAATACCTTTTAGGGTAAAATTTTTGTTGTGCCAAATAACCCTTCATGGATTATTTTCGCAAGCTTTGATGGATATTCATTCGCTGCTGCATCATCCTTGTAACAACCATTGCTGTCAAGGAATTGATGACTGGTTTCATTAGTAGTTATTTTAAGTGCCTTGGTTTAAACTTAGGAATTTGTTCGTAAGATCCTAAGTTTAAACCAAACTTTTGGTTTAAACTTCGACTGTGAAACCGGCCCTAAAGGTAACAGTTTTGTGGTCATATCCCACACTGCAACTGCAAGCGCTTCTTCCATTTTTGCCATTTTGTTAGGTCTTGGACAAACAGTAATTTTGGCAAGTAGAGACGATGCGGATATGTAGTCTTCAGCTAGCTTAATAGTTTGTATTGACGATTCATTAAGATTAAAATGTCTAGCAACATCAGCTATCCTTGATAGGTTAGCTGAACAAAAAAGCTTTGAAGAAAACGTGCAAATTAACTGTACCGCGTTGTAGTGAAACCGCGCTATAGAAGTACCGCGTTGTAGGAAAATTTCCGCATTACCTGAACCGCGTTGGAAAAGTACCGCGTTGTAGGAGGCTTACCTGTATTTATTTTCTTCTCATTTTTAGCATGGGATATTATTTATTTAGCCATTAAAAAGAACATACATATACGTATGTACGTTTAAAACTCATATTCACACACATTTTTAACGGACATTTAGCGTCACAAGTGAGAGGAAAATAGAAAAAATCTTTACATACATATTCTACCCTCTTTCCAGCATCCTCCACCTTCAATCCTCCGTCCTGCATCCACTATCCAACATTCATCATCCGTCTTTACCATTTAGTAATGGGAATGCATAACTACTACACCAAAAACGAACGAACTGCCGCTAAATCATATCAAATGTTGAAATAACTCTCGAACCACCAATTGTAAAGTGATTTTATTAATGCAGAAACGAAGTTTCATCGTAATCGGATGAATGATATAGGAAAGCATACGAAACAAACAAACAAATAATTAGAGCACCAGGGTACTAAAATCACAAAAAAAATTGATAAATGTAAAAAAAAACAATTTGTTTTTATTCGATCGGTACCAAACTTCACAGCAACTATCCCGGAACTATTCTACACGTTCCCTGAGCGGTTTAGGAGTTCATAGGGAACATAGCCACATTCATCAATACATACATAGTTAAATAGTTAACATTTTATGTATGGACCATCACTATGTTAAACGTATAATGAACCTAGACATTTCAATTCAAATCTACCTATTAAGTCTACGTATACTTATACGATAACCCTGGGACTTAAGAATTACGCGATTAATCGATTAATTGCTTAAATCCCATCAATTAATCGATTGATCTAATCGAACATTTTAAAATAATCGATCATGCAACAATCGATTGTTGAGCAATCGATTCCCATCCCTACATTAGACCCAATATATAAAAATTCTTGAAAATAGTTGAGTGAAAATTGGAATCTGTTTTTATTTATGTCAAATAATACAAAAGTAACTATGAACATAAAAATATACAACCATACTGAGTGTTTATGACTTGAACAAAAATGATAAATTCAATACTCCCACTTTTTGTTATAAGTCGATGCCAACATTTACTGAATAATGAAAACATACTTATTTTTTTTTTTAAAAAAAAATTACGTTAATTCTTTGGCATAACACTCATCAACGAACAAAAAAATTGTTTTGGCTTCGATAATGCCTTCGTCATGATATCGGCTGCTTGATCATCCGTCTGAATATATTTCAATTTGAAAAGTCCGTCTTCAAACTTTTCTCTAATGAAGTGATACCGTACGTCGATATGTTTCGTCCTCTTATGAAACTCCGGGTTTTTCACAAGTCTAATTGCGCTCTGATTGTCCATGTAAAATATTGGCGCATTATTGTTCTCCTGTAGAAGTTCGCCCAAAAGATTCTTCAACCAGACCAATTCCTTTATGGCATGAGATGCTGCCATGTATTCAGATTCCGTTGTTGATAATGCGACTGATTTCTGTCGCTCCGATCCCCAACTGATTACGCTTCCGTCAAACATGAAAACGTAGCCTGACGTCGATCTGCGTGTTATGACGTCGCCTGCGTAATCCGCATCGCTGTACCCGCAAAAATGCAAGTCATTTTCCCGCTCGAAACGAATTCCCATGTCCATTGTGCCTTTGATGTATTTGAAAATACGTTTTACGGCATTCACTTGTGCTACAGCTGGTTTTTCCAAGTATCGGCTGACACTTCCAACTGCAAAGCTGATATCTGGCCTTGTTGCAACGGCCAAATACATCAAACTTCCAACTGCCTCACGATATGGAAAGTCAATCTTTCCGCCTGCCTCAAAATCGCCAAGATTTTGTGAATTGTAAAATGGCGTTGACACTGCATTGCAATTCATCATGTTAAAACGATCAAGTACTTTTCTGGCATAACCTTGTTGATGCATGTGAATCGAACCGTCCGCTCGCTGATCAATTTCGAGTCCCAAAAAACATTCCAGCTCGAAAACCTTGATCTCAAATTCTTTTTGCAAGTATTTGATGACTGATTCGATAGACTCGCGCTTCTCCGCTACAATTAATCCGTCATCGACATAAATTGCCAAAATCAACATTCCATCTTTACCATTGCAAACGAAAACGCACGGATCCGATTCGCACGCTTTGAAACCGAATTTGTTCACAAAAGAAGAAAACTTCTTATTCCAACAACGTGACGCTTGTTTCAAACCATACAAACTCTTCATCAGCTTGCACACTTGCCCGCTTTTATCATCGTATCCCATTGGCTGGTTCATGTAAATATTCTCCTCCAAATCGCCGTTTAGAAAAGCTGTTTTCACGTCGAATTGCTTCAGTTTCATTCGTTTTGCTGTCGCCAATGCCAGGATCGCTCTGATCGACGTGAACTTTACCACCGGACTGAAAGTTTCATGGTAATCGATGCCGTATTCTTGTGTGAAACCTCGCACTACTAATCGCGCCTTGTAGCGATCAATGCTTCCATCTGGATTTTGCTTCACCTTGTAAACCCATCGATTGTCGATCACTCTTTGGTCAGCTGGTACCTCGACCAAAATCCACGTACAATTTTGTATGAGTGAATCGTATTCATCATCCATTGCTTTGCACTGCTTGTGATCATCAGATTGAATTGCCTGTTTATACGTCCTTGGTTCCTCGCTGATTGTCAACAAAGCATAATAATTACCTAATGAAAAATTCGCCGCTGTAATGACGCTTCGATCGCGTAGTCGCTGACTGATAACAATTTCTGTCATCAAGATCACATATCGCGCCACGATGCTCTTGTCGTTCCGGCGCAATCGAAACTTCCGCATTTTCATTATCTTTATCTCTCGCATCTTTGTTTACTTTTTCTTCAGCCCTGATATCGAGTGTGGCCATGGATTCCTCTAACAAAAATACAACATCTCGGGAGATTTCAATTTTCCCTGTCTTCGGATTCCAAACTCGATATCCTTTCGAAAAACTATCGTAGCCAACAAAAATGCATTTGATTGCCTTTGGATCAAATTTCTTACGCTTCTCTTTAGGAATGTGAATGAAAACTTCCGTGCCAAAAGTACGCAGATAATCCAGCTTTACCTCTTTTCTGTGCCACAATTCATACGGTGACTTGTCTGCCACTGTGCTCGTTCCGCTTCGGTTTAGCACATGAACTGCTAAATTTACCGCCTCAGCCCAAAACTTGTTCTCAATTTGTTTTGATTGAAGCATTGTTCTTGCAGATTCAACAATAGTTCGCATTTCCCGCTCCGCACAGCCGTTTTGCTCTGGCGTATATGGCACAGTTTGCTGGTGATGAATACCAAAATCCTCGAAAAAGATTTTTAATTCTTCGTTGACAAACTCCGTACCATTATCAGACCGAACAATACGAACGTTGTGACCGTGCTCCTTCTGAATTAGCCTCACACATTTTTTAATGATGTCTGCTACTTCGGACTTTTGCTTCATGAAATAGACAAAACGAAAATGTGAAAAATCATCTTTCAATAATAAGAAATATCTTGAGCCTCCTATCGAAACGTCTGAAAACGGTCCGCACACATCCGTATGTATTATTTCACCGCATGACTTCGATTTTTCTTCTCGACTCTTAAAGCTACTTCGATGATGTTTACCATACACGCAAGCTTCGCATGTAAATTCTTCGTCGATAAAATCGATGTTACGGCCTCGCAAAAACTTCTTCACATGCACTAGATTCTGATGACCAAGTCGTTCATGCCATGAACGAAGCGATTCCTTTTTTACTGCTATATTTGCCGCAGCCTCGACCTGTGATGGTTCAATCACTCTGAATAGCATTTGGAATAATCCCTTTCGGCGAACTCCCACTGCAACAACATTTCCGTCCTTCAGCAGTTCGCAGCGCTTGCTATTCATACACAAATCATATCCTTGATCCGCTACCTTTCCTGATGAAAATAAATTCATCTGAAGATCTGGTACGTACAAAACTCCTATGACTCGCTTGCGAAACCAATCACTGCCATTGAATGCGCGAATGCTGATATCGCCTTTACCTTGAGCCAAAATTTGTTTACCATTTCCGATCTTCACTGGTTCTGATATTTCGATAAAATTTTCAAACCAATCACGATTGTGACTCATATGATTTGTTGCACCCGAATCCAAAATCCATGTGTCTTTGTCCTCGCTTGCTGCTGTATGACAAACGAAAACCTCGACCGAGCTATCTTCTTACTTTACGTTGAAATTATTCTTCTTTTCGGGGCAGTCCCGCTTCCAATGACCATTTTTCCCACATTTAAAACATTTACCTTTAAGTTTGTCGCTTTTACTCGTTGCTTTGTGGTTGTTGTTCGACAAATTTTCCTTTTTGTTATTATTGTTTTTCTTGGGAAAAGTTCGTTTGGCCATCAGCGCTTCCACCTCCTCGACTTGTCCCTGCGATTTCAGACGAAGCTCCTCCGCCATAAGTCGCGCTCGAAGATTCGCCAAAGTTTGACTTTCAGGACTCGCAGATTCCCATGCACTATGAAAATGATTATATTCGGCAGGTAATGTCATTAAAATTTTTGAAATTACCATGGAATCAGATATGGTTTCTTTCTGATCTCGCAGCTGCTGCACAATTTCCATTAACTTCGATAAAAAAATTGAAATATTATCACCTGTCTCTTTTGCATATCCATAATATTTTTGTTGCAAAAATAAAATGTTTGCCTTCGATGTTTGCTCATAGGTGCTCTTGAGCATCAACCACATCTCACTAGCAAACTCACAATTCATAATTTGCAAAAGCGCCTGTTTTCTGCATGCCGTCGAAATAATTTGTCTTGCCTTGGTGTCCTTTTTCTTCCAAGCTGAATATTTCGATGCATAATTTTCGTCCGCAAACTTTGGTTTCTCCTGAATCCCGTCGACCACATCGAACAATTCGCTGTCCTCTAAGATCATGCGAATTTGGAATTTCCATGTCAGCCAATTGCTGCCACCTTCCAACCTTTCGATGTTCATTCGATCGCCTTCCATTTGTTACTTTTGAAAAGAAAAAATTATTATTACTGAGGAGAAAAAAATTATGCTTTGAAAATCAAAAATGCAAAGTTTTTTTTTTAAAAAAATTTCTGGGCCCATAACCAGTTGAATGAAAATTGGAATCTGTTTTTATTTATGTCAAATAATACAAAAGTAACTATGAACATAAAAATATACAACCATACTGAGTGTTTATGACTTGAACAAAAATGATAAATTCAATAAAAATGTACACAACCTTTTTACACACCGTGAGGGGTTAGATATCGAAAAATAAAAAAAAAATATTTCTAGGTGTTTACATAAAGAGCTCGCAAAAGTAAAATTTATTTCGGCATGTCCAATATAACGAAACCGTGGAAATGTGGAAAAATCCCTTTTCACGGACAATTGTTTTACTCAACCTCTATGCTATTAAAAATAATTTTTTTTTCTTTAATTACTTCTTATACATATGTACGTACTAAGCTCCAACTTTCTTCTTCATAAGCCGTTTTTCAGATATAAAAAATCACCACCCATATATTTTTTTCTGGGATACCTCTTTATTAGCTCTATGTAGTAATTTTTTACCTCTTTATGATTTGTAGTTTTTCAAAAATAAAATTGGATGTTATTTCCTTTCCACGCCCTCCCACCATCAGCCCCTTAACCGTTACCTCCAGAATTTGTTTTTGCAGTTAGAAGTGTACTGGACCTAACTCCTGTAAAATTTCTAAGATCATATATGGTACGGTTCTTGAAATATAAAAATGAAATATTTTAAAAATGGCCCCACTTTTGTGGTCTATTTCTCACATAATAAATTTTATATTCAATGAGCTTCTCCGCATATCCTATATACACAAACTAAATTATACCTTTCTGATTGATTCGAAAGTTATTCTAATCCAAAGTTTTTTACCCCAACCCCTACGGACCACCTTTTGATTCAAAAATTTTAGATCTTGATTAATCTGCTACTATTATTTCTTAAAACAACTACAAGTTTCAATCTTCTGACATCAACCATTCAGAACATACGTATTTTAGAATGTTTCAACCTCAGCTTTCAAGCACTCCGAAGACATTGCTTTCCCTCCACTCCCACACGCCTCAAACCTTATCGTAAATTTTGCAGACAGGTCCACTACCTATTATACTTTTATATGAGTTCCGAGTTTCAGCATCCTAACATACCATAAGTGGTTCCTGAGATCTAAGAACTAAGTTAAATATGTACAATTGAACTATTTACCACAATTCAGTTCAAAACTTCAATCAGAATTCAATTCCAATCCTACTCTGATGAATTTCTGATCAGATCTCTGCTCGCTGCAAGCTTCTCCGTTGCAGCCAAGAACGTGTTGTATGAAGTACGACCCGTGCAGATTGTGCAGAGATGCACATATCTCTTTGCTTCCACCGAGGCTTCTACCTTGCGGAGTGTGTGTGACGTCACAGTGAGTTTACAGCGAACTGATTTCAACGCTCATACATGCATTGCTTTTCCGCGGGGTGTTTTTCTGAGTTTCTTTTCGCTTGCCGTGGTGCTGCCAAGTCGACTGTGTGCGATTTTCGCGTGTATAGTTTCTTACGAACTTTTATTTAGACTGTGATAATGTGTGAAGTAAAAATTTTTTTTACGATTTTCCCGCGCGTGCATCATTTGATTACATGTACATTAGTAGTAATAGATTGTGATTAGGCTTGTGTCTCTACAACAATGGTTGGAAACTTAAAGCTAACAATGGCTGTATTGAAATAAAATTAATTAGATTGGCTTGAAGGTAAAATGGTTAAGAAAAACGTATTTTAGATATACTATTTTTCAGCAAAGTGTAAAGGAAGCAATGCTTCCCTTGCTTCCATGGACGCCACGCCACTGATGTTCCGGATATCTCCACTGATATTCTCCTAGATTCAGGCTCAGTACGTGTATTATCTGCAGTCCACTTTATACATAAACTTTTCTTTATACCGTTTAACTTTAATTCATTTGCTAGTTCATTCTCCATTAATGTTAGAGATGACCCTTCATCTAAAAATACGTATTTTTGAATAACAGAATTGTTTGCATAAAGCTTCCCAGCAAACATTTTTGACGATAATCTTCAAGACAATATTGTAATGATATCGTCGGTTATCGCCTTCTATCTCTAATAGGAGATTATAACGAAAGTCTTTCACAAGATTATTAAAAGGTATCATAGCGATATCTGGATGGAGATAATTATTGATGCTTAGTCGAGTTATTGTAAAATTGTCATCTTTGCGATATTTTAAAGAGAAACCTATGTATTTTAGGTTCCGAAAAATGAAAACTACTTTGCCGGATGTACATAATCACAAATTTCCCCTTCACCCATTTTACTGTATTATTTATAATACAGTATTGTTATCTCGATTTTTTAAAAAAAAAAATTTGCTGCCCTCAAAATTTTTTTTTCCACGTTTCATGACTAGTAGACGCGAAAAAAGGAATAAAAATTTTCACTCCGTCTGTACGCCGTACGCCGTACGTCGACCGTCCCAAAATCTTTGAAGGCTCGTAGCTCTCAAACCAGTGGAGCTATTAAATTAAAATTTTTTCTAAGAATAGACTTGGTGGACCCCTTGAAATGACATTATTTTCAGGGGAGGAAGTGTAAGGGGGAAGGCGGGTTAAGCGTTTTAGACGAAAAATTTAGAATTCTAGATCTCAGGAACCGCTTGGGTTAGGAGGCTGAAACTTAGAATTTCTATAGAGCTTTGATAATGGACCCATTTGCAAAAAAAAACAGATATGGGTGAAGGGGTGTGGGAGTGGAGGGGGAAGCAATGCGACCGAAACGCAAAAATGCCGAGATCGACAAATTCTAAAATCCATATCTCCTAAACCATTAATAGCAATCAATTAAAACTTAACAAATATCTGTAGTTATACTAGGAGAGTAGATTGAAACAAAATTTTTGGGGTGGAGGTAGTGGCGTACGGGGGTGGGGGTAGTGGCGTACGGGGGTGGGGGTAGTGGCGTCTGGGGATGGGGGTGAAGAACTTTAGATTACGATATCTCACAAACTAATTGAATCAGAAAAACAAAATTCGGTTTTATTATAAAGATTGATAAATAAAGATTGCTCAAAGTAAAATATTTGAAGGGGGTGGAGGAGCACGGAAGTGGGAGAGATTAGAATTTTTCAAAAATAACACGAATCATATCTCAATAACAGTGTAAGATGGATGTGTCATATTTTTACCAGAAGTAGGCCTAATAGAACCCTAGTAGGGAAAAAAAGTTTGGGGGTGTGGGTGTAGAGGGTGAGGGTGGAGAAGGGTGAGAAAGAAAAAGTTCCGATGCCTTTATCTTAAGAATCTATAATGATAGGAAGCTGAAACTTGGTATTTAGATAAAGCTATAGTAGCGGCATGGTAGAAAAAAAATTTTTTTTTAGCGGTAGTATGGTACGGTGGTGGGGGGTGTTTTCCCTTACTTCAGAACGGCTTATGCTAGGAAGTTGAAACTCAGTACGTATATGTAAATTAACTAGAAAAGTAATTCCGACGAAAAATTTTGGTCTCTAGATCTCAGCAACCGCTTATGTTAGGAGACTGAAACTCAGAATTTCTATGAAGCTTTGATAGTGGACCCATTTGCAAAAAAATTGATGATATGTGTGAAGGGGTGTGGGAGTGGAGGGGGAAGCAATGCGTCCGAAACGCAAAAGATCTTCACATTTTTAAATCTATATCTCCTAAACCGTTAATAGCAAGCAATTAAAACTTAACAAATATCTGTAGTTATACTAGGAGAGTAGATTGAAACAAAATTTTTGGGTGTGGGTAGTGGCGTACGGGGGTGGGGGGTGAAATACTTAACATTACGATATCTCCCAAACCAGTGGCACCAGAAAAACAAAATTCGGTTTGGATATAAAGCTTGATAAATAAAGATTGCTCAAAGTGAAATCTTTGAAGGGGGCGGGGGAGTTCTTAAGTGGAGGGGATAAGAATTTTTCAAAAATACCACTTTTCTTATCTCAATAAAAGTGTATGATGGATGCTTCAAATTTTAACCAGAAGTAGGCCTAATAAGTAGAGGGTGAGGGTGCGGAAGGGTGAGAAAGAAAAAGTTCCGATGCTTATATCTTAAGAATCTATAATGATAGGAAGCTGAAACTTGGTATTTAGATAGAGCTATAGTAGTGGCATGGTGGAAAAATAAATTTTTTTTTAAGGGTAGTAAGGTACGGTGGTGGGGGGTGTTTTTCCTAACTTTAGAACGGCTTGTGCTAGGAACTTGAAACTCGGTTCGTATTTGTAAATTAACCAGAAAAGTAATTCTGATAAAAAAAAATTTGAATATTCATTGGCGTTCAGAAGGGGGGGCAAAAAAAATTATTAGTATATATAAAATGCATATATTTTCACGATTTTCGTCATATCTACTAGGTCTTTCAAAATATTGAATTCATTTTTATGCTACGGATTTTTCATATGAATACCTAGAATGTGTTTTCAAGATTTTTTGAAATTCGACGCCTAAGAGAGTGTAAACTGGTTGTATACTTTTTCATGAATTCTATCATGTTTCTCAGGTCAGATCAGATATCGAATATCTTTTCACTTCCCCAGGCTTGTTTAATTATCACCTATTTTTAAGTTTTGTTTTTTTCAACCTCTAGACCGCATCCCGGAATATGACCCAATTGTTTAATTCATATGTTACACCCTTTTCTAACCGCTTCCCGAACTTTTTGTTAGGTTTTCAGTCACATAGTAACATACACCGCATCCCCGAATTGAACGCGTTCTGAACTTCTGCCGTAAAAATAATACAGTTGCGCCCAGTTTGTTAGGTTTTCAGTCACATAGTAACATATGCCGCATCTCCGAATAAACCACGTTCCGAACTTCTGCCGGAAAAATAATAAAGTTGCGCCCAGACTGTTGGCAGATTTTTTTCACTATGTACGTTCAAGTACCCTTTGTCCTTTTTGACATGAGACTTTTTGTCGGGCTCAGTTTGACTTAGGTCACCAAAATGCAATGTGACATCACTAGCAGCTTCGGCAAGTTGGAACAACCAGTTCCCGAACGATATAACTGACGGCGCAGGAATTGTTTGTTTAAACTTTGCCCAATTAAGTTTAATTTGAGCTGGCAGTTTAACTACCAACTCTTGCAATAGCCTAGGATTGCAAGTATGAGCGTTTAGTCCAAAAGCTTCGAGAGTAGAGCATAAGTTCTGTACCGAAAGTGCGTATTTAATTATACTGTCTAATTGCTCTATTTTAGGAGATGTTTGACTACGAATCTCTACAAGAACAGAATTAATAATTAGCTCGGGTCTTCCGTACAGTAAGCGTAGTGTGCTTATTATGTTTGGCACATTTTGAGGCAGGAGAAATCTGTTTCAAACTGCTTCCAAGGCCCTTCCTTTCAGACATCGTTGAAGACAGATGAGGTTTTCCTCATTTTCGAGTCCACACATGCGCGTCGTAGATTGGAAGTTCCTAATGAAAATTGGCCACTCTATAGGATTTCCACTAAAGTGTGGAAGATCCTTTGAAGCAACGTGCCTGGCGGCTAAATGATTGGAGTTTATGGTATGGAGAACTTCACTGGTAGGATTTCGTTCAACCTCACTCACGTTAAAAACACTATTAGAAGGTACGTCGATCGTGGAGCGAGAATGTTGACCTTCTCTATAATTCGGCACCAGATTATTCGCGTACAAGTTGCTAATAGGCGGTAACCCCATCACGGATTGATTTTGTTGCACTACGCGATTAAAGTTTTGACCCGCCTTAATATATTGATTTATAGGAAAATTAGGAAAAATACCTGTAACCGGCGCAGCGCGAGAGGTTATGCTTGTTCACGTTCTAGGTACATCGGTCTGACACTGGATCTGATACTGCGGTTCGCTGGTGTTGACAAGTTTAGCTGCAACTGGAGCTTGAGCGTCGGTTATAGGTACTGCATTTGAAGCCATTACCGTTGATTGAACGATGTGCAAATTTACTGGTCGTGAATGACCTGCTGCGTAGATGTTGACTGATGGGATCGTCGGTGCTGTATATACTTGGTTCGTCTGAGGTTTTGATTGCGGTTTGATGAAACTATTCGTAGAATTCATCAACCAGTTCTTGGTTGCTTCAGATTGGCGGTTAGGTCCCAGTTCTTGATGGTCGACATCGTCAGCTTTCAGGATGGCATACCGTTGACGAAAGTATTCTTTTTTAAGAATGTATTTCTCTTCCAGTTGCTCCAATTCGATTTGCTTTTTTTTTTTTTTTAAATGCAAGATGAGCTGGATATGGGAGAAACTTTGGATTTGGCGTCGTCGGCATTTTCTCCTGGTACTATTGTTGATGTCCGTAAAGAAGTTGCACCATATTGTTGGCATCTTGGACATACAAATTCTTTATATTGAGGATGATACTGTAAGGATCCTTCCTTACATTTAATAAATCATAAATTAATTTAGATGAGCTATTATCTCTTAACTAAGAGCTTGTAAATAAATTGATTGCACTTTTTATAATTTTAAATTATTCATATTTTAATCGAATAAAACCTTATAATTTATTTTATTAAATTATAACACGTTACATATGCACATTCGTTTTTATAACATTTTATTAATAAACTATTTTAATTATATTTTTAGTGTCATCAGATTCAAATATCAAGTTGAACTGAATTTTCTCTCCCTATCATTTATTTTTATAAGCTTCCTGGCTACTATGATAAAAATAAAAATGACAGTGACGAAATTCAACAAAGTACCACTCTCGCCACATACTCCCCCTTCAGAGACAGCTTAACAACAATTTCATAAAAATTTTTTTTAAACTGTAATTTGCGAAAAACATGGTTTGAGCCTGTCTATTGATACTCTAGTTTGCTTTTGTTTGATTGACAAAGTAAAATATTTAGGTTCACGCGAAATTACCGGAAACGGGCCTTCAAATGGCGTATGCATTGATAAATTAGAAATTCCGCTTTTGACGAAAACATGAGAACAGTTTTCTAATTCTTTAAATTGAAAAATATTTTGTATTGATTTTCTAGTTGGCGGGAGAGGTTTAATTTCCAACATCAAACGTCTTAGATACTGTATAAATTCATTTTCTGGTAATTTTACACCTAATTTATTGCTTTCGATGAACTCAAACGGTAACCTTAAATTCTGACCGTATAGCATTTCCGCTGCCGTTCCTATTGCATCTTCACGGAGAACTGATCGTAATCCTAATAAAATGAAAGGCAAATTGTCTGACCAATTAGAAATACTTTTACATAATAATGCTTCTTTAACCACGCGATGCCATCGTTCTAACAAACCATTGGCTTTAGGATTGAAAGCGGTTGTTCTGTTACGTTTGAAACCTAACCATAACCATAATTCTGTGAATAAATGCGATTCGAATTGCTTTCCTTGGTCTGTAATAATAGTTGTTGGTATACCAAAACGAGGAAAATACTCTTTTGTTAGAATCGATGCCACCGTTCGCGCACTAGAATCTTTAATAGGAAAAGCTTCAGGCCAACGTGTAAACCTGTCAATAATAGTTAAACAGTATCGATAATCATTCGAAATTGGAAGTGGTCCTATTAAATCGATGTGAATAACGTCAAACTTTTCGCAAACTTTATCAAAATTTCCGTAAAGACTTTTTACTGATCTGGTTATTTTTGCTTTTTGGCAATTAATACATTCTCTCGTCCAAATACTTATATCTTTTCTTATAGAAGGCCAAACTACTTTACTAGTCAACAATTTCACCGTTGCTTTGATTCCGGGGTGTGAAAAATTATGCATTGTCTGAAACACTGCTTTGCGTTCTGATTCCGGAATATACGGACGGAGTACAGGTAATGACGAATCACACCATAGTTGATGATTTGTATTCAAAAGTGGAATAGCAATCATTTGTAAATTTGGCATTAATTTAATTTGTTCTATTATCTCTTAACTAAGAGCTTGTAAATAAATTGATTGCACTTTTTATAATTTTAAATTATTCATATTTTAATCGAATAAAACCTTATAATTTATTTTATTAAATTATAACACGTTACATATGCACATTCGTTTTTATAACATTTTATTAATAAACTATTTTAATTATATTTTTAGTGTCATCAGATTCAAATATCAAGTTGAACTGAATTTTCTCTCCCTATCATTTATTTTTATAAGCTTCCTGGCTACTATGATAAAAATAAAAATGACAGTGACAGTTTACACTGTCGAAATGGTTCCATAAGTTGCATTCGTCGCGTTAAACCATTTGACTAGTGTCTGGCTGTTTACAGGTTTGGCAGGTTTGGCAGCTGCACGATGTTGAGGGATTTTCAAGTCCAGAAAATTTGGTACCTTCAGTCATCTTTCTTGGCGTACCAAATAAATTTTAAGAATGTTGAAGTTTAATGAAAAATTTTTAGTATTCGTTAGCGTAACTTAAAATTTATTTTCAATTCCTGTAGATAAAAATTCGTTATGTGTTAGAAAATTATTAAATTAAATTTACTTATAATTTACAACATGTTGACTTACCTTTCGTGCTGCGCCTTGGGTTGCTGGAAGTAAAGAGAAGGAAGTTGGTAGGGTTGCAAGGTTGGTGGAGCTGGGAAATAAATCGATATAGGTATGTAGTAGTGTGTGGGTGCGTTCTATGAGTTTTATTTTATTACCAGCAACCTGTACGTGATATTCGGTCATTACTTCTCAAACTTTGTGCCAACAGACGCTATCTAATTAGTTGTCATATATTTACTTACCTGTAACATAGTTTCCACACATAAGAGCAATACGTGTGTTGTTAACATGGTTGCTCATTACTGCATCTGTTTTGCGGTCAATTCTATGTTTAGCAGTATTTTCAACATGTGCAGGGAACTCACTAGTTGTTGCAAATATTAAGAAATTCTGTTACCAAACGTACAGTGAATTTTTATTGGCTCTCCGAAAATGTAATAAAATTTGGTGGTTAATCAGGTCCTTCTTGGAGAAAACAGGACTTTTTTGTATTTTTTATTATTTTTGAGTCATTTAAATGAATTTTTCTCAAAAAGTATAACACTGATTGACACAGTTGGGAGCAATTATAAAGAAGAATTTGTTTCCTTTCCAACAAGCCCAGAATTATTACGTTACGCTAAGTACAGCAGAAGTTAGAGATTAAACAGTGATCACAGGTACGATGAAAATTCTTCGTCCTTAAAATCGCGCTATCTCCTTAACGGTGCAAGAACGTGAGTATGTGTAGAACAATTTTCTACTTAGGACAAGTTCCTCTATCTCCCATTTTCGTTTGAAGCTCAGCAGGTTTTAACCTATCTACACAGGGTGTAACTAGACACCCTGTGTAGATAGGTTAAAACCTTGTTTTAAACAAATCAAAGAAAAGCCAATCAATGCGTCTTTAAACACAGTAAGCTTCATCATTACTTGATACCGTTGTTGTAAGTATTGCGGACTGTTGGTTCAACATAAGAATATCGTGCAGGGGAGTGTGTGGTGGAACGTCGCGTCATAAATTAAATGTTCTACTCAACTAAATGTTTTGCACTATTTGAATGCCACTTGGTTAAGTAGAACATTTCATGAATTTGAATCAAGTCGGCATGATGTAGGAAAAAATAATAATTTTGGAAATTGTTGGCAGTCTAATTAAGAACCAGATATATCAACGAATTCATTAAATTAATCAAATGATAATAGTTCATCGACATACAGTTGCTCACATAATTATAGGGTCGAGACCAAAAACAATGTTTGGAGCAAAATTATGACTGAAACGAGGAAACTGTATAATAATTTAAAAAATTTATCGATTTAATAGATTTTATTGTGAATATTTATAATCTAGTAATCAAATGATACTAGTTTATTAATTTATATAAAATAATTACCAAATAAAATACATGTTATTGCGAATTTTTAATACACCAATTTTATAACCAAGTGAGTTTTAATTGTAACCAAATTAAATAATTGATTCTGAGAAGAATCACGACATTTAATTGATTCTATTAAGAATCTTAACAATATATGGTAAACCTTAAACTTGGTGTTTAGATAGTGCTATAGTAGCGGCATGCTGGAAAAATATATTTTTTTTAGGGGTAGTATGGTATGGAGGTGGGGGTGTTATTCCTATATACTATACTACACTATTATATATAACTATAGAACGGCTTATGATAGAAAGTTGAAACTTGGTGTGTAGATGTAAATCAACTAGAAAAGCAAAAAACCATAGTGTTATCCAAGGTTACAACCAACTCAAACTATAAGCTTCTCAGTACCACCAGCCTTTATTATAAGGTAGATCTCGGCTATTTGGCTAGTACATTATTCGTGGAAATGAAATTAGATGGCGATGTCGCTAGATAGACTTTGCCTCAGCAGTTCCACCAGCTGTCAGGATGTTTCGGATAGTTGGCTAGAATACACCCTCTGACAAGTCTATGCCTTCCGATGATGAAACAGCTCCTTCGGACCTAGTCCAACACAATTTTATGAAAACTGGCCTCTCCAGTGAAGTTCTTTCCAAACTGTCATGTTCTAAAGGATGGCGATTAATCAACAGTTTCGGATTTCGTATTGGAGTTTCACTCCACTCACACCGGAAAAAACAACTAAGTCTTAAACATAATAGCTTCAATGGTAGCTTACCACGAAAACCTTAAAACAAAAGCAAATTTGATGAAAAAAAATTCGAATATCTATTGGCGTTCAGAAGGGGGGCTAAAATTAGGATCAGTGAAAATAGAAAGCATATTTTTCCATGATTTTTGTCATGTCTACTAGGTCTTCCAATATATTGAATTCATTTTTATTCTATGGATTCTCCATATGACTACCTAGAAAATGTGTTCAAGATTTTTTGAAATTCGACCCCTAAGGGGGTGTAAAGTTACTATATACTTTTTCATGAATTCTTTCAAGGGGCTTGTTTAATAAGCACCTATTTACGAGTTTTTTCCTTTTTCAACCCCAAGACTGCATCCCGGAATATGGTTCATATGTTACGCCCTATTCTAATCGCTTGCTTAACTTTTTGTTAGGTTTTTAGTCACATAGTAACTTACACCGCATCTCAGAACTGAGCGCGTTCTGAACTTCTGCTGGAAAAATAATAAAGTTGCGCCCAGACTGTTGGCAGATTTTTTACGATAATTACGAAAGCAGGTTCAATTCCTTTCGGAATATACATACATATTTTTTATGATTTTACATTATTTTATTCTCCTGTAACGCCTCAAATTTCCGGGTAGGCTCATCGGGTGCAAAATATTTATTTTAATTCGACTTTACTTTATTCAGTTAAGGTAATAGTTCTAATTCTATCTTATAGCCTGTCCAGACCGGAGATTTTATCTCACTTTCGATGTAATTGCACTGAAATTGAGTCGAAAGTAAGTTGATTTTTCATACAAAATATGTCATCGAAATTCTGCACTTTCGGCGAAAGTACGACTTTTTCGGTGTAAAAACATGGTAGTACTGCCATCATTTCGATATTTAATCAATATTTTTTTTCGAGACTCGGAAACTATCAGCTGATGTGCATGTCATCTTCACTTTATGTGTGGTTATGTTATCATAAAAAGAAGTTTATTTTTGTAGTCTTTTTCCCTATCCGCTTGAATCTTCCTTTCAAGTGTGCGAACCATTTTCAGTGACCCTCCTGCATTTGGAATAGCAAAAAACAAAATCAAAATCGTTTTATGCTCCAGTGTTTGACATGAAGACGTCAGTCAAAAGTCAACGAAAGTGGCTTGCGTTGGTGTGAATCAGCTGGCTTTCGATAAGAATTTCGCTAAAGTGAGCTACTTTCAAACAGCGGTCTATAAGGGTCATTCCATCAAAAACCGCAAAAAAGGCCAATTTTGTGACCTTACCATCGCTGATTCTTTTGAAAATTATTTTGCTTGAAGAACTAGTGAAAAAAAAAAATATAATTTCAATAATTTTTTCTATCTCATTTTTTTTTTGTTAGTTATAGTATGTTAAAGATTTCGCAAAAATGGTGTCCAAGTCCTTTTTGAAAATTCATATCTCTGTTAGTTTTTATCATAGAATAATAAAATAGGACTTATTTTAAAGGGAAAAGCTGTCGCAAAATAAGAAAAATATAAATTAAATTTATTTATTTATTTGAGGATATTTTGACCTTTATCCTTGAATATCTCAAAGTGCCATTTTTTTATTTTCTTAATTTTTTTATATTTTGTGTTTTATACTGTTTTTCAAAACAATTGGGTCATATTCCGGGATGCGGTCTAGAGGTTGAAAAAAAAACTTAGAAATATGTGATTATTAAACAAGCCAGTGGAAGTGAAAAGATATGCGATATATGCTAAAAAATATACAACCACTTTACACCCTTTTATGAGTCGAATTTCAAAAAAACTTGAAAACACTTTCTAAGTATTCATATGAAGAATCCGTAGAATAAAAATGAATTCAATATATGGAAAGACCTAGTAAATATGACGAAAATCATGGAAATGTAGGTATTCTATTTTTAATAATATTTTTTTTTGCTCCCCCTCCTTCCGAACGCCAATGAATTTAAATTTTTTTTGAAAATATGTGCTTATTAAACACGCCCGTGGAAGTGAAAAGATATTCCTTATCTGATCAGACTTGGGAGATATGGTGAAATTAATGAAAAAGTATACAACCACTTTACACCATCTTAAGGGTCGAATTTTAAAAAATCTTAAAAACGCATTCTAGGTATTCATATGAAGAATCCGTAGAAAAAAAATGAATTCAATTTTTTGAAAGACCTAGTAGATATGTTAAAAATCGTGAAAATATATGCATTTTATTTTTAATGATAATTTTTTTTGCCCCCCTTTCCGAACTCCAATGAATATTCAAATTTTTTTTTAACATAATTACTTTTCTAGTTGATTTACATATACACACCGAGTTTCAATTTTCTAGCATAAGGCGTTTAAAGTTAGGAAAAACACCCGCCATCCCCGTACCATACTACCCCTAAAATTTTTTTTATTTTTCCACCATGCCACTACTATAGCTCTATCTAAATACCAAGTTTCAGCTTTATATCATTATAGGTTCTTAAGATATAAACATCGGAACTTTTTCTTTCTCACCCTTCCCCACCCTCATCCTCTACACCCCCACCACCATTTTTATTTCCCTTCTAGGGCTCTATTGGGCCTACTTCTGATAATAATTTGAAGCATCTATGTTACACTGTTATTGGTATATGAAAAGTGATATTTTTGAAAAATTCTTATCCCCCCACTTCTATGCTCCCCCGCCCCCTTCAAAGATTTTACTTTGAGCAATCTTTATTCATCAAGCTTTAGGCTCAAACCAGATTTTTTTTTCTAGTGCAATTGGTTTGTGAGTTATCGTAATCTTAAGTATTTTACCCTCCCCCCCCCCCCGTACGCCACTACCCCCACCAAAAAACTTTGTTTCAATCTACTCTCCTAGTATAACTACAGATATTTGTTTAGTTTAAATTGCTAGCCATTAACGGCTTAGGAGATATGGATTTTAGAATGTGTCGAACTCGTCATTTCTGCGTTTCAGACGCATTTTTCCCCCTCCACTCCCTTACCCCTTCACCCATATCACTATTTTTTTTGCAGATGGGTCCACTATCAAAGCTCTATAGAAATTCCAAGTTTCAGCCTCCTACCATAAGTGGTTGCTGAGATCTAGAAACCAAAATTTTTCTTCTAAAACGCTTCCCCCACCTTCCCCCTCACACCCTCACCCCTCAAAAAAACCCAACTTCTAGGGTCCACCATGTCTATTCAGAAAAAAAAAATCAATTTAATTGCTCATATGGTTTGCCAACTATAATTCCTCAAACGAGCTTGCGTACGGCGGACGGCGCACAGACAGACTGAAATTTTTTTTTGCTTTTTTGGTGTTTATTAGTCATAAAACGAGTAAAAAAAAATTTCAGGGTAGCAAATTTTTTTTTTTTTAAAATCGATAACAATACTTTATTATTAAAGTAATAAAGTAAAAATCTACTTTGGAACTCAATGGGATCGGGGTGCCAAAAAATCAAAGAACATCAGTGCTTCTCAATTTACTTTACAGAAAAAGGGTCATTCCATCAAGAATCGCCAAAAGTGTAACCTCACCATCGCCGATTCTTTTGAAAATTTATCTACTCGAAGAAATTAGTGAAAAATATGTAACATAGTTTTTTTTTTCTATTTTTTTTTTTTCGTAGTTATAGTATGTTAAAGATTTCGATGGGACCTTTTTTACAGTGGAAGTTTTTGAACTTCAAACATATTCAAACTTACGCGCGTAAAATCAGCAAATTTTTTTAAATATTGATTAATTTGAACTTTAAATTGACCAGTATGGTCCGATATTATCTACAAGTAGTAGTAGTATTAGTAGTAGATATTATATACTACAATAAAAGAAAGAGAAATTTGAAAGTAATGGAGCTCTAATGAAGCGATTCTTGAGATATCAAACTCGGAAGCCCTACATATTTTTCCCGTATAAATTCTATCTATATATCATTATAGGTATCTCGAGCAATTCGGAGGTATTGTTTTTTCTCACTCCCACACTCTTCACCAATATCGAAAACTTTTTGCGAACTATTCAAGTTTTATATTGTATTAAATTCAAGTTTCAGCTTTCTAGTATACCTAAACGATTGAGAATATCTAAAATTTCCGCTTACAATTGACCACAGTCACTTAAAGAAAATCCACCTGGTTTACACACTTAAAAAATTTCAGCTTACAAGGAATACAAAACGATTCCACGACCACTTTTCGAACTGAGTGTGACTTAAGGGGGATCATCTGAGTAGAAAGCAGAAAGAATAGGTGAATTTTAGAAATTTTTATCTCAAAAACTATAAAACCTTTCCAAAAATAATGTGTGATATTTTTGAAAAAATCGGTTCAGCCGTTTTCCGAAGATTTTGGGAACGGTCTTTGAAAAGTATGTTTCGAAATAATCGCGTTTGAATGACGAAAAACTTACGAAGGGCCCATCTCGGTTACTTGCCCATAGGTTCCACAATTATTGAAATTTTAACATGAAATTTACAGACAACATTCCTAAGACTATAAACTTTGAGATGAACAAAAAAAATTTCTGCTCAGATAATCCCCCTTAAAGTAGGGAGACAGTCTAGCACCCATGCTTTTCAACTTGTCACTAGAGAATGTCATCCGAAAAACCCTGGTCGACACTAAAGGGACACTACTATTCAAGTCCACCCAATAGCTAGAACACCACCTGTGCATCTGCCCAGCTCTCGCTTGAAGACGGCTGAAAGCTCTGGGTGCTTCGACCTTCGCAAACCTTAAAGAAGTCTCTTTTAACAGCATGCAGAGTCTAATCAACTTTGCTATGGTTGCAGGGACCTTTGAATTAAACGAGGAACTCTCAACACAGATCGAAACGCAAGCGCACCTGCCATAAGTACATTGGGTCTCCTATTTTACTTTATTATTTATTATACAGTATTGTTATTGATTTTCAAAAAAAAAAAATTTGCTGCCCTCAAATTTTTTTTGTCCACGTGTCATGACTAGTAGACACGAAAAAAGCAATAAAAATTTTCACTCCGTCTGTCCACCATACACCGTACGTTGACCGCCCAAAATCCCTTGAAGGCTCGTAGCTCTCAAACCAGTCGAGCTATTTAATTAAAAATTTTAATAGACTGGGTAGACCCCTTGAATTGACATTATTTTCAGGGGTGGGGGTGTGAGGGGGAAGGTGGGGGAAGTGTTTTAGACGAAAAATTTTGGTTTCTAGATCTCAGCAACCGCTTATGTTAGGAGACTGAAACTTAGAATTTCTATGAAGCTTTGATAGTTAACCCATTTGCAAAAAAAATTGATGATATGGGTGAAGGGGTGTGGGAGTGGAGGGGAAGCAATGCGTCCGAAACGCAAGAAAGTCGAGATCGACACATTCTAAAATCCATATTTCCTAAACCGTTAATAGCAAGCAAATAAAACTTTACAAGTATCTGTTGTTATACTATGAGAGTAGATTGAAACAAAATTTTTGGGTGGGGGTAGTGGCGTAAGGGGTGGGGGTTGAAATATTTAACATTACGATATCTCCCAAACCTGTGATACCAGAAAAACAAAATTCGGTTTGGATATAAAGCTTAATAAATAAAGATTGCTCAAAGTGAAATCTTTGAAGGGGGCGGGGGCGTACATAAGTGGAGGGAAAAAGAATTTTTCAAATATAACACGTTTCATATCTCAATAACAGTGTAGGATGGATGCTTCAAATTTTTACCAGAAGTAGGCCTAATAGAACCCTAGTAAGGAAAAAAAGTTTGGGGGTGTGGGTGAAGAGGGTAAGGGTGGGGAAGGGTGAGAAAGAAAAAGTTCCGATGCGTATATCTTAAGAATCTATAATGATAGGAAACTGAAACTTAGTACTTAGATAGAGCTATAGTAGTGGCATGATGAAAAAATAAATTTTTTTTTAGGGGTAGTATGGTACGGTAGTGGGGGGTGTTTTTCTTAACTTTAGAATGGCTTATGCTAAGAAGTTGAAACTCGGTACGTATATGTAAATTAACTATAAAAGTAATCCTAATAAAAAAATATTCATTGGCGTTCAGAAGGGGGGGGGGGGAAAATAACAGTACAAATAAAATGCATATATTTTCACGATTTTCGTCATATCTACTAGGTCTTTCGAAATATTGAATTCATTTTTATCCTACGGATTCTTCATATGAATACCTGGAAAGTGTTTCCAAGATTTTTTGAAATTCAACCCCTAAGAGGGTGTAAACTGGTTGTATACTCTTTCATGATTTCTACTATGTTTCATAGGTCTGATCAGATATCGGATATCTTTTCACTTCCCCAGGCTTGTTTAATAATAACCTTTTTTTAAGTTTTGTTTTTTTCAACCTCTAGACCGCATCCCGGAATATGACCCAATTATATAATTCATATGTTACACCCTTTTCTAACCGCTTCCCGAACTTTTTGTTAGGTTTTCAGTCACATAGTAACATACACCGCATCCCCGAATTGAACGCGTTCTGAACTTTTGCCTTAAAAATAATAAAGTTGCGCCCAGACTGTTGGCAGATTTTTTTATGTGGTATCACTATGGACCCTCGTGGTCCTATGTGAGGCCTTTGGCCGCCACTGAAACCAAAACTTAAACCTAACCATCCAATAACATAGGCTAACGATGTGTGTATGTAACCATCCTCGCAAGATCCTTCCTAAGTTCTGAGGAGGTATTTGTCAATCTTGACTCTGCCATTTACCAATTTTGGAGTATAATTTGGAGAGTATAGATAATTTCATATATCTTGAGACTAATTTAGGAAAAAATGGCTACGAAACGGACAAAATCAATTGACGATGATTCATCGATAGCAAATAAAACGTATTATACTCGGTTGAGGAAGTTAGCAAAGCTATCTTAAAACTTAGCTACTGGAGGACGAGGTCTTTAAATCGAGACGGTTTGAGGTGAAGAATTTAGGATCTCAAGGGGATCGGGGTCAAAAAAATTTAATATTATTATTAAGAACTACACTAATCTTAATTGAGAATCAAAGATTTTCTTAAATTTTTTACCACGATCCCCTAGTTGAGATTGAGATATTCAAGGGAAAGACAAAGTCTTACTTACTTAAAAAAAAACTTGTAAGGATAAGTTTTAGAAACATCTTTGTCTTAGAAACATCGATGTCGATGTCGCAGCACTACTCAGCACTATAAGGAAAGGATCTTTCGAGGATGTTTGCATATATCGTCAGCGTATGCTTCTAGTTGGGTGGACTTGAACAATATGCTACTATCAGCTTCCTACTCACATGTATGGTATGTTATATTCTGGTCTTGAAAACAAAAATAGCCGAACCTTTGAATATGTACTAGGCAACTATTTGCATTTCACTGCTACCTGGCATGAAACGCTTCATACAAAAACGTACAATTTTGATTCAATTCATTTGTTTCGAATTGAAGCATTATTATTGTTCGTAGAGAGATTCAACGTTTTTTATCGATCATCGGTCCATAATTGATGGTGATCAGTAGATAATATCTGTTATTTTGAAGTCATATTCACAAAATCACTATACTTCACACATACACTGTAGTACATATATTGGAGACTAACAATAATCAAGCAGTATTAAAATGGCTTCACAAACATTGGCTCTACGCTACTACATTCTAGCTTTTTCGTGCTGATGATACAAAAAAAAAAAAAACTTACTAGGTGAGCTAATCATTGGGGGAGGGAGGGTTTGTCCCCAACCACTCCCCCCTTCCTACGCCAGTGCTACACGGCCCTATAGGCCCTATAAAAGGCCCGGCCGCCGTTGATTCGGCTTCTTTTTTTAGTAACAACGTTTACTTTCAGGTAAGCAGCGATACGCTCTGGCTGTTTCAGCAACTCCTTTCTAAAGGTAAATAAAAAGAAGATCATTGCAGAATCTCGTTAGGAACTGTTTCTTTACTGAACCAGCAGGGAAGAATTCTTCATGAGAAATACGTATTTTTTTAATTGTACCAGCCAAGCTGGTTGAATGGTTGCATGCATCCTGTGATTGCATTCTTCAAACAAATAAACTATCCGGCACCTTGTTTCACCGAAGTACTTCTATTTTGGTGATATTTCATTTTTGTTTTCTTCTACCTTTATTTTTTCTTTTTTTATCTCTTCTGCCCTCTTGCAAATAGGCAAGCACACTTCGTTCACCACAAAAATTGGAACTTGGTCCAATAGCGTGTTTTTAGCGTCATCACCACAAATCAGGTCCTTTTCCTTCGCAATCTCGTTGCGTCCACCCCTTTCCGCAATTATACATTGCGAATCGAATTTGCATTCGTATTCATGGTCCGTCGAGCCGGATGGTTGACGAGACCGAGGGTAGATTGACTCATTTCTTACGCCAGTTCTCTAGAGAAATCTATGAAAAAACCCAAATCTCCATGATTTCATTCAATATCCATGTTGCATAAATAGCTGCAGCAGTACACACGCATCAAATCGAAATCGCCGTGATTTCACTCAATATTCGTGCTGGAAAAACCAAGCCGAAAATCCCGTATTTTCGCACCGAGCCGAAAACTCCGTTTTTCGCATCAAGCCGAAATTTCCATAGTTTCGCAAAAATCAATTCAGTCGGCATTTTACCGTACAGAAATCACAAACCCACGTCGAAATTTCCGTAATTTCGCATAAAGCAAGCAAAATTTTCCGTAAGTTTGCATAACGTAATTCCGTCGGCACTTACCGTACGGAATTTACAACAAAAAGCCGTATTTTCCATAAATTCGCAAAATCAATTCCGTCGGCACATCACCGTACGGAACTCAACAACAAAAATCCACGCACTGAAGTCCCCGTAAATTTCACACAAATTCAATTCCGTCGGCACATCACCATACGGAACTCACAACAACAAACCTTAGCCGAGATCTCAGTGATTTCGCGCAAAGTAATTCCGTCGGTACACCGCCGTACGGAATTCATAACAAAAACCAAACCAACTCCGTCGGCATATCACTGTACGGAATCGACAAACACGAAAAATCACCAAACCGAAATCCCCGTTATTTCGTAAATTCAGTTCCGTCGGCATATCACCGTACGGAATTTAAAAAAAAAATTGAAATTGAGTTGAAATTTCCGTGATATCAACATAATTTCGCTACACTTAACTGCACGGGATTTGTAAAATCAAAATCGAAATTTCCTTAATTTAACGCCTACGTCCGAATTGGTGGCTGACGTTCGGGCTGGAGCGACGCGCTTGCTGGCGGCCGGGACTAGCTGCGGCAGTGTGTGGGTACTTGCTCTCACGCCAGACCATTAACCCTAGGTCTGAACAACAAAAAATAAAACACGTCGACTTATCCAGGGAATTAAAATTTGGGATATCTTTCCCAATAGGTCATGAGTGACCGAGAAGCGTTGTATGGCGCGACTTCGTGACTTGTCAGGGCGCTCTGGTGTTATAGAGCCCTGTCTGCCCACCCTGCCTCAGCCATGACATTCCTAAAAATTGTTGACGTCGTGGCTCCATATAGAGGTTCAGGGACTGGAAAATTTACTCGCGAGGGTCCATCTTACTATTGATTTCCTAGCCTCGCGACATTTATACCAAGAAAATATAGAAAACCGAACAGGAAAAAAATTCCATCAAGAAACAAAACTGAAAACGACAAACCAAAACACAAAAAAAAAATATCTTAAAAAAAATAATTAGAAAAAAAAAATTAACTCACCCATGAATTTTTGCAATTTGTGTATTTTTATTATAGATTTAAATTATAATTTGTTAATTATTATTCTGTCATTTCTGTACTGTATGTCAGTCATTTTAATTATTTAGGTTATTTAAATTCTTATTTAAGGTTGTTATTTGTTGTTAATTTTCGTTTGTATTTAATTTTTAAATAATTTTCTTAAAATTCGTGTCGTTTCTAGATCACGATCGCTTCCCTTCCTCCAGCAATTTCAAATTTAATCGAGCTGCATAGATTCATGCGAAAACCGGATAAGAAATTTCACACCAACTATTTTTGCCCGCAATAGTCTTACATTTTACTTTCCTTCACTTTAAAGGTGCGTTTCCATCTCCGCCGTTTTGCGGCGCCGACTTGGGTGTCCTGTCACACTTTTGATACTGTCGTTTCCATTTGCGACGAAACGGTCGACGCGACGCTAAAAAGTTTTCAGTCAGTTTCCTAGGTGATTTGCCGCTCGTCGTGCAGTTTTGACTTTTAATTGACTTTATCATTTTTTAATAATAAAGTATTTTGGCCGTCACCATAGAAACGCAGTTTGGATACAAACCAACCTTTATCCAAGGCACATTAGTATCGGCTCTCACCGAGAAAGTAGAAGTTGAGTCAACTCTCGACGATTGCCTCGGCGCGTCACAGACCTAGTTTTTTATGTATGGAGAGTCTAGTCGGCGCCGCAAAACGGCGGAGATGGAAACGCACCTTAACCCTTGAATTCCCAGTGTCACCTGCAGGTGACACGTGTGTCATATTTTTTTACGCTAAAAATAAATATAATTTTGGGTTTCTAGCATGATCACTAGAAAGTTAATAAGTTACTACGTGCTACAATTTTTTATGGCAACAATTTACAAGGCGTCTGTCATTTTTATACAGTTATTTCGAGCGTTACTCAAGTTTAAATTCGTTTTTGTGTTTTCTCGGAAACAAACTAAGATTATTATGCCCAGACCGTAAGTATTGTTTTATTTCGTATAGTCTGTTACTAATAAGTGTATAAGGTATACCATAAATTAGTTTTGCTTCAAAAATAACATATGGCATGTGCACCACAAGGTTCGAAAAGTGAGGTGTCACCTGCAGGTGACACTGGGCATTATTACAACAATATTTGTTCTATAGCTCATATTGGTGCAATTTTACCGGCTATTTACGACTTACAGGTTGACCTTAGATGAAATTCTCGAGGAATTACAAAACGGAGAGGACCCTGGCAACATTATTTTGTTTCCTCCTGATGACGGTATGGTGACCGATGAAGACGGTGGAAACGAAAACGAGGCAGATTTTTCTCATCTTCCTAGTCGCATGCCTCGTTCTCAAATAGAACTACAGAGTAGACCCTCAGGTTCCGAAATAAGTTGCAAAGTCGATCCAGAATTGGAAAATCTGACTGTTTCTGCACCGAAGAAAAGAAGGAAAGCAGAATACGCTGTAAAAAAAATGGTGCAATAGCATTACTTTCACATCTTGTGGTAAAGGCGACTGTCATGAGGAAATAATGGATTTACCGGAAGAGATGTCGGCCGTCGAGTGTTTTGAGTTGTTGTATGGTGAGGACATCATTCAATTTATTACCGACATGAGTACTTTGTACGCTCTGCAGAGAAATCATACTCTAAATGTAACAACTGACGAAATCAGGGTGTATGTTGCAATATTGCTACTAACTGGATACTTGACTCCTTAGTATATGAGGATGTACTGGGAAGTAAAGAGTGACACTCACAATGAGTTAGTTGCTTCCAGTATAAGAAGAAATAGATTTTTCGAGATTCAGCAATATCTCCATCTTTGTGGCAGTACATCACTCGAATCTAACGACAAATTCTACAAAGCTCGCGAGTATTTCACAAAACTCAATGAAAAATTTACAGCAAACTTCAAAAGAGCTGGATCTTCACACATATCTATTGACGAAACTATAGTTCCTTACTTTGGTAGGCATGGTACAAAACAGCAAATACACGGTAAATCAATTCGATTTTGTTACAAGCTTTGGTCAGCAGCCACACGCCGAGGATATTTAGCGAACTGTGAATTGTATCAAGGTGCTTCCGGTCCAGTTCTCAAGATGCAACCAGAATATGGCCTTGGAGCAGCAGTTATAGTGGAGCTTCATTCTAGGTTGTCTAAAGAATTGGGACCATATAACTTGTACTTTGGCAATTTTTTTACCGGCTTACCACTACTGAAATATTTGAGAAAGCATAATGTTGGGGGAACTGGTACTATTCGTGAAAATCGACTTCAAAATTGCAAAGTTCTTGATTCAAAAGCCATGAAAAAGAGACCTAGAGGTGAGCTATGCCATCAAACCTCCAAGGAAATGATAATAGCTAAGTGGCACGACAATAGTATTGTTACTGTTGCATCAAACTGCCACGAATTGGCACCTATCACAAAAGTGGTTCGATTGACTGTCCAGCTGTCATCAAAATGTATAATAAGTACATGGGTGGAGTTGACCGTTTTGATGAAAATGTTGACTCCATGAGGGTTGGATTGCGTGGCAAAAAGTGGTGGTTCCCTCTCTTTGCATTCGGTTTAGACGCTGCTTGCCAAAATGCTTGGCTTATCAAAACACAAAATGCAAATAACTGGACATACTGCGATTTTCGTAGAAATATATTCTTAGCGTACCTCCAAAAATATGGAAATCCATCAACTCGCAAATCTTCCTGTGGAGTTCCAATTCAGAGTAGAGTACCAAGTGAAGTGAGATCTGCAGGTTGCGCTGATGATCACATGGAAACCGACTGTTCTCAACGGAGATGTGGATACTGCCACCAACGAACACGAAAAATGTGCGCTAAATGCAACATCGGTTTACATTTGAAGTGGTGGTACAAATTTCATAACATTTAATAAATTTAATCTCTCTATTATTTCCTATTTTCAAATAAAATCATATACATAGCTTACGAAAAAAGTTTTGTTTCATTTATACAACAGTAATCGTGTACTGTATGAGTATTAGGTATAAATTTTGCCCAGTGTCACCTGTGGGTGACAGTCGCTTATCCATAAAAATACTTTAGTTTTTTGTAAAAAAAATTTTTTTTTCTACTCCATTAATATGTAAACCAAAATGTGATACAGATTTTAGTAATGTTTAATAGCTTGGCAACGGGAATTGACGAGTTAAAACGGTCGCGAAACAGGAATTCATTCTTTTATTCACAAAAAAAATTCGATCGAAACCACGAATCAACGATACCGAGCCGATATATATTCAAAAATCTTTCCTTTCTTTAAAATCCGCTTTTTAATTCCTCCATCTTTTCCTCTTTCTACCAAACCAAAACAAAAAAAAAACTCCCGATACAAGACGAAAAGTTTCTTCTCCAAACCGTTCCAAAATATTCCAAAACTAAATTTACTTCCCAAAATCGCTCCTCTTTTTTTTTCTCCCGCCTACTCACCCGTTCAAAAAAATTCAAACCAAATTTACTTCAATTTCCCTCAGTATGCACAGCCTACTCACTAGCCCTCAATTCAAAAATTTGAAATCACACGAGCGACCCAACACCCTTAGACTGATTGCCATTGACCTTCAATGCCGAACGGTCTAAAAAAAAAAACCGGGAACCCGGGCGTTTTTGAGTTTCGTGCGCACGACTGAGAGCCGGGCACTTTTCTCCACCAAATCACCGCTTCAGATCCTTAGAGTGGTAAATCCCAATACGCCTACCACCTAAATCCTCCAATTCATATCGTGAGTTACCAAGCACATTACGAATCCTGCACTTGAGGAACTTCTTCGCCAGCTTAGCACTATAATTCTGCGCCGCTGTGGACACAGAAAAGTTTCTTCTGAATATTTCCTGTCCTACACAAAAATGTGTTTGAGTCGAGAGCAGATTATAACGCCTGCTACTGTCCTCCAGCGCGGCCATTATTTTCGCCTGTGACAACTGTCTCACGATAGGAATTCCTTCCTCAGGTCGTAATTGTACATCTGACTCTCCCAACGCTTGCAAACGCTTCAGCAGTTCATAGTCCTTCCCGTGCAACGTCATGTGATTGCCAAACAAAACCTGATAAGGAAAAAACCCAGTGGCTTGATGAATTGAGTTCCGAAGTGCACATCCAATTTCGCTTAGGCTTTCATCCCATCGTGTCTGGTCATCATTGATGAAAGCTCGTAGTCCGGTCAGGATGGACTGATTGACCCGTTCCGAAGCATTTGCTTGCGGTGAATAGTTCGGGGTGTACAAGTGTCTCACTCCATATTCGGATAACATGGAGTTAAACATTTTTGACCTGAATTGAAAGCCATTATCGGAGAGAATCGTCTCTGGTGTTCCAAACGTATGGAAGACCTGCCTCTCTAAGTAAGTGGTGATTTCTTCAGCCGTTATTCGCTCCAATGGATGTAGAAGTGGAAATTTGGAATTATGGTCCAGAATAGTTAAGATCGCGATTTTACCTCGCTTCGTTCGAGGATAGGGTCCCAGTACGTCGATATAGAGGTGTTGAAAAGGCTGATCTGTTCGAAACGGTTTACCCATAGGTGCTCGTAAAGGTCGGTTCGGGGACTTTATTTCTTTACAAATGTCGCACGCCAGAACGTAGGTGCATACCTGTGTAGCCATCCCGGGCCAATACAAAAATCGCCTGACTCGCTCTAGCGTTTTGGCATAACCACCATGGACCGAGGTATCTGCCTCGTGCGCCTGAGCAATCGCAGCTGACGTAAGACTCGATGGAATCCATAACTTCCAAGCCCTGTTCTCAGCAATCGGATCACCATTGTAAGGCTCTGCGCGCTTATATACGTAGCCATCCCTCATGCATACATCGGGAAGCCGATTAGCGTTCGCATCGACAGTAGACACTAACTCTCTATATTCGTTGTTAGAGAATTCTGGAGAATCCATGTCCACCATCGGTGCCACGTCAATCAGCGCATTTAATCCTTCTTCGTACACGCGAGAGAGTGCATCGGGTACAACGTTCAGGCTCCCTCGTCGATGTTCGATTGTGAAATCGAAGCCTTGAAGTTTCAAACTCCATCGGGCTAACCGTCCTTGCAGGTCTTTCTGCGACATTAGCCATTTGAGACTTGCGTGGTCCGTGATAACTTTAAACGCAGTCCCTTCAACATAGGCGCTAAATTTTTTCACACTCAACACAGCTGCGTAACACTCGAGTTCGGTCACGCTATAGTTGCGCTGAGCGGAAGTGAGCTTCTGCGACATATACGCTACAGGAGATTCCGTTCCATCGTCGTTCTCCTGAAAAGGAACACTACCCACACCTGATTTACTGGCATCGCACTGAATCACGAAAGACCTCCGAAAATCGGGATTGATCATTACCGGAGCTCCTGTCAGCAAGTCTTTCACAGCTCAGAATGCTGTTTCTGCCTCATCAGTCCAAGCATACTGGTTGGAATTTTTTGAGGGTGTCTGAGATCGGCGATACGATAGCAGCAAAGTTGGGTACGAATCGTCGATACCAGCCCGCCATGCCAAGAAAACGTCGCACTTGACGTGCGGACTTAGGCGATGGGTAATCGACAATAGCTGAGACTTTATTTGGGTCTGTTCTCAATCCTCCGTCACCAACGATGAACCCAAGATACTTTACCTCTCTCAGACAAAACTTACTCTTGCCGACATTGATGGTCAAGCCAGCCTTCCGTAAACAGTCTGCGACTTCAGTCAGTAAAACCAAGTGTGAGTTGAAATCCTCAGAAATCAACAACAGATCGTCCAAATAAACCTTGCCTGATTTCCTCACGAGAACTACAGGCGAGCTCCACGCACTCTAACTGACCTCTATTACGCCAAGTGCCCTCATACGATCTATCTCGTCATACAAGAGTTTTTGGATCGCAGGAGACACAGGATAATGTCGCTGTTTGATAGGACTCGCATCACCAACGTCTATACAATGTTCTTCGACGTTGGTCACACCCAGTCCGTGAACATCGTAAGATGGAAATCTGGACTTTACCAGTTCCAACCTCTCTACATCGGGCGTTCGGAGCAATCAGTTGCGATGCAGTTTCTGCAGTTTCGACCGAACTGATGATGCTGGGAGCCAGATGAAACGATCGCCAGAAATCTACCCCTAGGTACAATTCCTGCGATAAGCTCGGTACTATATATAAAGTAATGGCCTTGGTGATGCCGCGAAAAGTAATATCACTGTTCACCGTACCCACCACCTTCTGCGCAACACCATCAGCTGTTTTCACCTCCTGACATACTGGTCGAAACTTCACCTGTGCATCTAGAAGGCGTTGTAGGGAATTTGCCCCCAGGCAACTGATGCTGGCCCCACTATCGAGGAGTCCTTTAACGTGCACTCCGTACAATGACACCATTGCGTAAGGACGCACGTCGAACGGCTCGGTTATGATCGTAGAAACAATCGCTTTCTTTTTCTCTCTTACCATCCTCCAGAATCTACGCAGGCGTAAGATAGACTTCCTGCAGCCTATTTCACTCGTCAGTGCAGATACTTCATCAACACTGCCGTCTGAAACATGTGCAAAAATTCGCTCTCGCTCTCCATATATTCCTTCAACCGAAGGTGATATGGTTTGTGAGGATGGGGAGCGTTACGTCTTGAACTATTATTACTTAGCCCTTCAGGCTGAGAAGTAGATAGTTTGACATCACCGTCTGTTCTCTCTTGCAGAATCATGATGCGAGGGTTAAGAGGGGTTAAAATTTTAGGAGGGGATAAATTTACGTTAACAGGGTTTGAAAAATGGGGTGAAATTGTGGGTGGGGTGGTGTCAAAATTGGGAGGGGTCTTTAAAGGGGTAGCAAAATGGGGTAAAATGTTTTTATTGGGAAGATCAGGATGAAATGGGGATTGGAAACTGTCCGTTGAATTGCTTGGTTGGTGGGTATTTACGGTGTTCGAGGGGTGTAAGTGTGAGGACCTGGACGGGAGGAACCCGCAACCCTTCCGTCCCTGCGGAAGTTTCCCGACTTGCATTGGATGCAATTGGGTTTCAACACGTCAACCCGCCCACATCCATAGCAAAAAATACCTTTCGGAGCTTCTACACATTCACGGTAACCATGACCATCTATACCGCAATTCCAACAGGTCAATTTGTTTGATAAACCGGCCACCTCATCCATCTCGGGCTCTATTGATGCTGCAACTTGGGGCTCGCCGACCTCGTGAACCCTTCCCTGCTGCCAGGAATTCGCTCGCGTAGCCTTCCGCACTTCTTCTACGCGGTTTACAAGATGGCGCAACTGAGCCATGTTGTCAACCTCATAAAAGCACATTTGCTGTTGCGTACTCGCCAGCAAATTCCCGCGCACCAGGTCCACGAACTCGCTCTCCAACATCAGCACAACAGTTGTGCTCAAATAACTCTGCCGATCGAGAACCCGCACTCCTTCCTCCTGAGTTGATTCCTCCCTAACGGCTGGTAATCTCTCTCTACTTCCAGTGGACACTAATTCCACCCGCAACACTGTTCTAATCAACTGCACCAAATCTCCCACATCCAGTGCATTTGAAGAACTTGCTGGAGGTACATGTACGTCCACCGTCTCCCTGAAATGCACCCGGTGCTCGCCCGCACCAGACTGACCAGGCCGCTCTCCAACTCCCTCGTTGACTGAGCCGCCCAAAATCGCGCGTTGTGACGGCTCCCCTTGTTCCTGGATCATTGATTCGTTCAAGGCGTCGAGATCCCGACTACCGACTGTCCCCGGTGAAAAATCTAAACTCAACCCTCTGGGCGAAATTCCACCTCTCGAAGACCCAGAAGTCCGTGACTTGTTTTGACTACGAGTCACAGCTCCTAGTCTGGCAGTCGCGCCCTCCACGCCTCGTACCAACCAAAAATCTTGCGGCCCAAGGTGCTGTCTGCAGTTTGGACAGCTTTTGTTCTGCCGAACCCACGATTTCAGGCAGCCCAAATGTTCAACGTGAAAACATTTGGTTCGGGCCTCACGCTCGGGCTCCACTGTACTCTGGCATGCCGTGCAAAAACCGTCATCCAATCTCACAGGCGAATGTGTGAGTGGCATGATTCAAAAAAAATTTAATGAATAATCAACCGAAAACAAAACTGAAGAACTGAGTGAGCAACTGAACAAGTGATTGAGTAACTGAACGAACAAACGAGTGACCGAACGACTGAATGACTGAATGAGTGAATATATGTACAAAATAACGATTAAACGAATATACGTATTTAACACTTAGATGAATAAACGAATGCGTGTCTGAACAAAAATAAATAACTAGATTGACTCGAGTGAATGTGCGAAGAAAAAAAACTTGAACGATTGATTAACGAATAATCGTATGCGTGTATTAATTGAACGAATGAACGCATAAAATGAACAAAAAAAAAAATTCGGACATATAACGAACGAGTAAAAAAAAAATGTAATTACTTGAACGATTGTCTAGATGATAATACAAATGAATAATTAAATAAAAAAAAACCGTGTAAAAATTTGATGAATTAAACAATTGGATCAGGTTATTGAACAATCAATTGAAAGATTGATTGTAGGTATATATAAAAAAAAATTAAATGAACGATAATATTTTAGTATATGATTGTATTTGAATATCACACAAAAAAAAATGAACCCTCACAAGCAACTCTCCCTTCCCATCCCCTCCATTGCAGACAAGTCACGAAGCCGATCCCTGTCTTCTCAGACCCATCGGGAAATCGGAAACGCGAAAAAAATCCAACAAAAAAATATTGGGAAAATTCAAAATAGACAGCAAAAAAAATCTAAGTTCAAAATTTCGTCTTAAGACTTACCAAAAAAAAACTTTACTTTATTTCAAAAAAAATTTAATCTACTTTAAAAGGGAACTCTAAAAGGAAGGATAAGGAATTTAGGAACTCTTCTGAAAATTCGTCAAAAATTTTTCAACATCAAACTCATAAATATCTCGCAAGTATTGTTCCCAATTGTCTGACAACAGCCCGCCAAGACAAGGCATGCCCAGCACTTAAAAGGGTACTTGCGACATATAAATGGAATGAGCCTCCAAATTACCAAATGATCCAATAAAAAATTACTTCACTCTCACATAAAGACGATATTTCCGATCCTATGGAATCGAGTTGGCGCCTAAGGGTTGCCAAAACGATTCGTCAATAGGACAGTTCCACATTGCCTTCGTGTAAGTCCGATATGATGTTTCGCTGTAGAAAAAACAGAAAAGCGTGTACACTTGGACTTTGGTACCGTTTAGGCGGAAATTTCTGTCGCCGAACGACTAAGTTGAGTCCTTTTGCTCATTAGCTTTGTGCGTGGAATTTTTGTCGATCTCACGCGTGTTAATGAGCTATGGTTTGTGCACGTCGCGTAGTTGCGTCTAGCCCCACGTTGGGCGCCATTTTGTTGTGAACGGAGGCCTTGGAGTGAATATTTCGACTTGAAAAAGTCAAAATATTCGAAGGGAAAGGTAAGGTACGGGAAACAATGGGCCAATTCCGCCTACGTCCGAATTGGTGGCTGACGTTCGGGCTGGAGCGACGCGCTTGCTGGCGGCCGGGACTAGCTGCGGCAGTGTGGGGGGTACTTGCTCTCACGCCAGACCATTAACCCTAGGTCTGAACAACAAAAAATAAAACACGTCGACTTATCCAGGGAATTAAAATTTGGGATATCTTTCCCAATAGGTCATGAGTGACCGAGAAGCGTTGTATGGCGCGACTTCGTGACTTGTCAGGGCGCTCTGGTGTTATAGAGCGCATACTCGAATTGAATTTACACGCGAACAGCCTTAACCCGAGACACACACCGACGAAACTTCACAATTAGTTACTTGTGGGGATCACCCGCTGTAATATCCCTTATCTCTTATTTACACGTGAACCGCCTTAACCCGAGACACACACCGACGAAACTTCACAATTAGTTACTTGTGGGGATCACCCATTGTAATATCTCTTACCGTGTACGTCACAATATTCGGGGCCAACTTCACAGTCGTTATTCACAGTCGTTATTGTTTATGTGTCACCCGCGAGTGTTATTATTATCTATTATTTATTATTTCTATTCCCTGCACTTGCCCGCCGTACTTCCCGCTCGATCGGCTCGTCGATAGTTTTCCTTACTCCATTACCTAGCTCTTAATAATCCTATGTTCTTTTCTTTTTCCTACTAATATGACAAGGTCCTAACCTTACCCGTCTACCAGTCCTTCCTCGCTCCAGAGTTATAGTTCCTTCACGGTTGAAATTTTAATTTACTCATTTTCTTTTTCTTTTAGGCTGTGCCACGAGTTGGGGGTAGGACCCCAGGAAGCTAAATTTGCAAGAGGTCTTCCCTTGCATGATTATTCGGTGAGTTACTTCATTAAAATGCTTCCAAAATAAATTATTAACCTTCCTCTTCTCTTCCCTTCTGGCGGACCGTAACAGCGTCTCCGAGTTTCATATCTCGAGAATCGCTTATGATCTACAATTAAAACTTAGTATTTAAGTAGAGCTATAGTCGTGACAAGTTCTAAAAATATGACTTTTATTCGGGGCATTATAGTACAGAGAGTATGGTGTTAACTTATGCACAATATAAAATTGACTTTGTAGAGCTCCATTACTTATTATAATATATATCTAGTTCAATTGGTCAGCTACACGGCCGTCCTTGATTATTACCCTGATTTTAACTCAGGTACTCATTTACAGCTGAGTGAACTGGTAGTCCGACACCCAATCCCATTCCCGAAAATTACTTGTCGCCAAGCAGATTCGAACCTGGTAACAGGTGCACCAAAGGCAAGTGCTCTAGCCACTAAGCCATCCAAACTACAATAAACTAACATAGCACTTAGGGCCGGTTTCACAGTGCGACCTTAAGTTTCGAATTTAACTTAAGCTTTTGCTCAGCTGGAATCGCTGATTCACAGTAGTAGGCTTGAGCAACTTAAGCTACTCAACTTAAGCCAGTGAATACGAGAGAAATTGGAAATCGCCTGTCGCGCAATTGCGATGCAGGCGTTTCGCTCTCTTATCGCCTTTTTCATGTGTGATGTTTATGATAAAACACAGCCAAATCACACGGAGATGTGCGATATTGCACGAGAGAACTTCGGTTGCTTGTTTTGATTTTGATATTGGTCAAAATCACTCAAACCTTGGTTGTTTGTGTGATTATAAAATTTTGTCGGCTCGAGCGTCGACAAATATTGCTTGCGCGATGATCTTATGCCGGCTCGAGGGTCGACAAAATTTTGCTTGCGCGCTGTGCCGGATGCGAAAAAATTTTGCTTGCGCGATGCGAGAAAAATTTTGTGTGCGCGATGTCACAGAAACTTCAGGTCGTTGTTTATGAATTCCGTGCGATAAATCGCCAACGGAATTTGTTGGGTCACCCGTGTGATTTCAAATTTTTGAATTGAGGGCTAGTGAGTAGGCTGTGCATACTGAGGGAAATTGAAGTAAATTTAGTTTGAATTTTTTTGAACGGGTGAGTAGGCGGGAGAAAAAAAAGAGGAGCGATTTTGGGAAGTAAATTTAGTTTTGGAATATTTTGGAACGGTTTGGAGAAGAAACTTTTCGTCTTGTATCGGGAGTTTTTTTTTGTTTTGGTTTGGAAGAGAGAGGAAAAGAGGGAGGAATTAAAAATCGGTTTTTAAAAAAAGAAAAGATTTTTGCATATATATCGGCTCGGTATCGTTGATTCGTGGTTTCGATCGATTTTTTTTGTGAATAAAAGAATGAATTCCTGTTTCGCGACCGTTTTAAAGTGAAAGAAAGTAAAATGTAAAACTATTGCTGGCAAAAATAGTTGGTGTGAAATTTCGTATCCGGTTTTCGCATGAATCTATGCAGCTCGATTAAATTTGAAATTGCTGGAGGAAGGGAAGCGATCGTGATCTAGAAACGACACGAATTTTAAAAAAATTATTTAAAAATTAAATACAAACGAAAATTAACAACAAATAACAACCTTAAATAAGAATTTAAATAACCTAAATAATTAAAATGACTGACATACAGTACAGAAATGACAGAATAATAATTAACAAATTATAATTTAAATCTATAATAAAAATACACAAATTGCAAAAATTCATGGGTGAGTTAATTTTTTTTTTCTAATTATTTTTTTTAAGATATTTTTTTTTTTGTGTTTTGGTTTGTCGTTTTCAGTTTTGTTTCTTGATGGAATTTTTTTCCTGTTCGGTTTTCTATATTTTCTTGGTAGAAATGTCGCGAGGCTAGGAAATCAATAGTGAGATGGACCCTTGCGAGTAGATTTTCCAGTCCCTGAACCTCTATATGGGGCCACGACGTCAACAATTTTTAGGAATGTCATGGCTGAGGCAGGGTGGGCAGACAGGGCTCTATAACACCAGAGCGCCCTGACAAGTCACGAAGTCGCGCCATACAACGCTTCTCGGTCACTCATGACCTATTGGGAAAGATATCCCAAATTTTAATTCCCTGGATAAGTCGACGTGTTTTATTTTTTGTTGTTCAGACCTAGGGTTAATGGTCTGGCGTGAGAGCAAGTACCCCCCACACTGCCGCAGCTAGTCCCGGCCGCCAGCAAGCGCGTCGCTCCAGCCCGAACGTCAGCCACCAATTCGGACGTAGGCGGAATTGGCCCATTGTTTCCCGTACCTTACCTTTCCCTTCGAATATTTCGACTTGAAAAAGTCAAAATATTCGAAGGGAAAGGTAAGGTACGGGAAACAATGGGCCAATTCCGCCTACGTCCGAATTGGTGGCTGACGTTCGGGCTGGAGCGACGCGCTTGCTGGCGGCCGGGACTAGCTGCGGCAGTGTGGGGGGTACTTGCTCTCACGCCAGACCATTAACCCTAGGTCTGAACAACAAAAAATAAAACACGTCGACTTATCCAGGGAATTAAAATTTGGGATATCTTTCCCAATAGGTCATGAGTGACCGAGAAGCGTTGTATGGCGCGACTTCGTGACTTGTCAGGGCGCTCTGGTGTTATAGAGCCCTGTCTGCCCACCCTGCCTCAGCCATGACATTCCTAAAAATTGTTGACGTCGTGGCCCCATATAGAGGTTCAGGGACTGGAAAATCTACTCGCAAGGGTCCATCTCACTATTGATTTCCTAGCCTCGCGACATTTCTACCAAGAAAATATAGAAAACCGAACAGGAAAAAAATTCCATCAAGAAACAAAACTGGAAACGACAAACCAAAACACAAAAAAAAAAAATATCTTAAAAAAAATAATTAGAAAAAAAAAATTAACTCACCCATGAATTTTTGCAATTTGTGTATTTTTATTATAGATTTAAATTATAATTTGTTAATTATTATTCTGTCATTTCTGTACTGTATGTCAGTCATTTTAATTATTTAGGTTATTTAAATTCTTATTTAAGGTTGTTATTTGTTGTTAATTTTCGTTTGTATTTAATTTTTAAATAATTTTTTTAAAATTCGTGTCGTTTCTAGATCACGATCGCTTCCCTTCCTCCAGCAATTTCAAATTTAATCGAGCTGCATAGATTCATGCGAAAACCGGATACGAAATTTCACACCAACTATTTTTGCCAGCAATAGTTTTACATTTTACTTTCTTTCACTTTAAAACGGTCGCGAAACAGGAATTCATTCTTTTATTCACAAAAAAAAATCGATCGAAACCACGAATCAACGATACCGAGCCGATATATATGCAAAAATCTTTTCTTTTTTTAAAAACCGATTTTTAATTCCTCCCTCTTTTCCTCTCTCTTCCAAACCAAAACAAAAAAAAACTCCCGATACAAGACGAAAAGTTTCTTCTCCAAACCGTTCCAAAATATTCCAAAACTAAATTTACTTCCCAAAATCGCTCCTTTTTTTTTTCTCCCGCCTACTCACCCGTTCAAAAAAATTCAAACCAAATTTACTTCAATTTCCCTCAGTATGCACAGCCTACTCACTAGCCCTCAATTCAAAAATTTGAAATCACACGGGTGACCCAACAAATTCCGTTGGCGATTTATCGCACGGAATTCATAAACAACGACCTGAAGTTTCTGTGACATCGCGCACACAAAATTTTTCTCGCATCGCGCAAGCAAAATTTTTTCGCATCCGGCACAGCGCGCAAGCAAAATTTTGTCGACCCTCGAGCCGGCATAAGATCATCGCGCAAGCAATATTTGTCGACGCTCGAGCCGACAAAATTTTATAATCACACAAACAACCAAGGTTTGAGTGATTTTGACAAATATCAAAATCAAAACAAGCAACCGAAGTTCTCTCGTGCAATATCGCACATCTCCGTGTGATTTGGCTGTGTTTTATCATAAACATCACACATGAAAAAGGCGATAAGAGAGCGAAACGCCTGCATCGCAATTGCGCGACAGGCGATTTCCAATTTCTCTCGTATTCACTGGCTTAAGTTGAGTAGCTTAAGTTGCTCAAGCCTACTACTGTGAATCAGCGATTCCAGCTGAGCAAAAGCTTAAGTTAAATTCGAAACTTAAGGTCGCACTGTGAAACCGGCCCTAAGTGCTATGTTAGTTTATTGTAGTTTGGATGGCTTAGTGGCTAGAGCACTTGCCTTTGGTGCACCTGTTACCAGGTTCGAATCTGCTTGGCGACAAGTAATTTTCGGGAATGGGATTGGGTGTCGGACTACCAGTTCACTCAGCTGTAAATGAGTACCTGAGTTAAAATCAGGGTAATAATCAAGGACGGCCGTGTAGCTGACCAATTGAACTAGATATATATTATAATAAGTAATGGAGCTCTACAAAGTCAATTTTATATTGTGCATAAGTTAACACCATACTCTCTGTACTATAATGCCCCGAATAAAAGTCATATTTTTAGAACTTGTCACGACTATAGCTCTACTTAAATACTAAGTTTTAGTTGTAGATCATAAGCGATTCTCGAGATATGAAACTCGGAGACGCTGTTACGGTCCGCCAGAAGGGAAGAGAAGAGGAAGGTTAATAATTTATTTTGGAAGCATTTTAATGAAGTAACTCACCGAATAATCATGCAAGGGAAGACCTCTTGCAAATTTAGCTTCCTGGGGTCCTACCCCCAACTCGTGGCACAGCCTAAAAGAAAAAGAAAATGAGTAAATTAAAATTTCAACCGTGAAGGAACTATAACTCTGGAGCGAGGAAGGACTGGTAGACGGGTAAGGTTAGGACCTTGTCATATTAGTAGGAAAAAGAAAAGAACATAGGATTATTAAGAGCTAGGTAATGGAGTAAGGAAAACTATCGACGAGCCGATCGAGCGGGAAGTACGGCGGGCAAGTGCAGGGAATAGAAATAATAAATAATAAATAATAATAACACTCGCGGGTGACACATAAACAATAACGACTGTGAATAACGACTGTGAAGTTGGCCCCGAATATTGTGACGTACACGGTAAGAGATATTACAATGGGTGATCCCCACAAGTAACTAATTGTGAAGTTTCGTCGGTGTGTGTCTCGGGTTAAGGCGGTTCACGTGTAAATAAGAGATAAGAGATATTACAGCGGGTGATCCCCACAAGTAACTAATTGTGAAGTTTCGTCGGTGTGTGTCTCGGGTTAAGGCTGTTCGCGTGTAAATTCAATTCGAGTATGCGCGGAAGACATGCGCGAAACGAACGTTGAACCCGCCTACGAGAACAGAAAACCAGCCCGTAAATTTTCCCGCTAGGAGTTTTCGCGGAGAGTGGACAAAGGATTGGGGGGTCTCTTGGAATTGGCAGTGAGATAAGCAAGTTGGCTTTTTCGTTTTTGGGACCGTGAACCGGATCGTGAAAAAGTGTTTGAATTTTAAAACGAGAAACGTAAACGCAGCGCGGTCACAAGTCGGTGATAGAAGCGTCCGGGAAACATAACCTTTAAATCGACGGGAACGCGCAACCAGCAAGCGAAGGTGGAATTTGGTGCTTCCTTTTTGTAAACGTCGTGGACGGAAAGAGTTCCTGAGCGCAGCTATCCGAGGACGGTGGCGGAGGAGCGGAGAACACCAGAGGCGCCCTAGGATAAGTAGCAAGAGTAGCTAGGGACTTTTCGTTGAATAAATTGGTTAATTTCTACATTGAATTCCGTATCTGTTTCTTTGAAATTTTGTAACGATTATTGTGACGTATTTCAGCCTTCGTCCCTCCAAGGTGTATGCATTGAATTTTCGAGCGATCAGTGGTTCGATCGTTTCGGAAGTAGAACGAGGTCTTCCAGAAAGGACCACTGGCGCCCCACGACCCATCTCTGGGTTCGATCCGGACAAGACGCGTTCGCCCCCTGTTGTTGTGGGGATTTCGAGTCGGTTTCCATCGTCGGGGGAAAATCGTAACAACGCTACAATTTTTTCCCGTATAAATTCTCCACTTCTTAGCGAACAGTTCATGAAATATGAAACGTGATTGTTTAGAAAAATGTCCCCATTTCATTGCTTTACTATCGACATTAACCGTTTACGAAAAAGACTCTAGAATATGTCGATATCAGCTTTCGAGTATTTCGGAGGTATTGATTTTCTCACCACCACACTCTTCACCAATATCAACCATTTTTTGAGAACTATTTAATCTTTATATAAATTTCAAGTTTCAGCTTTCTAGTATAAACGGTTGAGAATATCTAAAATCTCCGATTGCAACTGACAACAAAACAAGAAGTCAATACAGGATCCACCCGGTTTTTACACTGAACAAATTTCAACTTACAAAGAATACAAAACGATTCCACAACTATCATTCGATTTCAATGTGATTTAAAGCAATAAGATGTTCTAGCTCCCATGTTTTTCAACTTGGCACTAGAGTATGTCATCCGAAAAACCCTGGTCGACACCAATGGGACAAGCTCACCTAGTAAGTTTTTTTTTTTTGTATCATCAGCACGAAAAAGCTAGAATGTAGTAGCGTAGAGCGAATGTTTGTGAAGCCATTTTAATACTGCTTGATTATTGTTAGTCTCCAATATATGTACTACAGTGTATGTGTGAAGTATAGTGATTTTGTGAATATGACTTCAAAATAACAGATATTATCTACTGATCACCATCAATTATGGACCGGTGATCGATAAAAAACGTTGAATCTCTCTACGAACAATAATAATGCTTCAATTCGAAACAAATGAATTGAATCAAAATTGTACGTTTTTGTATGAAGCGTTTCGTGCCAGGTGGCAGTGAAATGCAAATAGTTGCCTAGTACATATTCAAAGGTTTGGCTATTTTTGTTTTCAAGACCAGAATATAACATACCATACATGTGAGAAGGAAGCTGATAGTAGCATATTGTTCAAGTCCACCCAACAAGCATACGCTGACGATATATGCAAACATCCTCGCAAGATCCTTCCCTTATAGTGCTGAGTAGTGCTGCGACATCGACATCGATGTTTCTAAGACATCGATGTTTCTAAGACATCGATGTTTCTAAAATATCGATGTTTTGCAAAAATATTGGGTACTTTTAACATCGATGTTTTTATAACATCGATGATTCAGGCACATAAATTTTTTTTTTGCTCATCAAACCAAAATTCTACCGAGGTTTTGTAAAAGCATCGAACTTTGTTAGAAACATAATGCAGTGACGATCGGCTGCAAGCCAATCGTATGATACTCTAGATGAAATACTGAACTCCGATTTATATTTTAGCTGGAACTACATCAAAAGAATGAGGAGTGCACAAGCAAATATTACATGACCTTTTACTTACAGGTAGAAACTTTTGTATAGTGGCTACTCGATTTTTTACTTTATTATTTATAAGACAAAATTGTTATTGATTTAAAAAAAAAAAAAATTTGCTGCCCTCAAAATTTTTTTGTCCACGTTTCATGACTAGTAGATGCGAAAAAAGCAATAAAAATTTTCACTCCGTCTGTACGCCGTACCCCGTACGCCGTACGCCGTACGTCGACCGCCCAAAATCTTTGAAGGCTCGTAGCTCTCAAACCAGTGGAGCTATTAAATTAAATTTTTTTCTAAGAATAGACTTGGTGGACCCCTTGAATTGACATTATTTTCAGGGGAGGAGGTGAAAGGGGGAAGGCGGGGTAAGCGTTTTAGACGAAAAATTTAGATTTCTAGATCTCAGGAACCGCTTGTGATAGGAGGCTGAAACTTAGAATTTCTATAGAGCTTTGATAATGGACCCATTTGCCACAAAAAAAACAGATATGGGTGAAGGGGTGTGGGAGTGGAGGGGGAAGCAATGCGTCCGAAACGCAGTAAAGTCGAGATCGACACATTCTAAAATCCATATCTCCTAAACCGTTAATAACAAGCAATTAAAACTTAACAAATATCTGTAAATATACTAGGAGAGTAGATTGAAACAAAATTTTTGGGTGGGGGTTGAAATACTTAACACTACGATATCTCCCAAACCAGTGGCACCAGAAAAACAAAATTCGGATTGGATACAAAGCTTGATAAATAAAGATTGCTCAAAGTAAAATTTTTGAAGGGGGCGGAGGAGTACGTTAGTGGAAAGGATAAGAATTTTTCAAAAATAACCAGTTTTATATCTCAATAACTGTGTAAGATGGATGCTTCAAAATTCTATCAGAAGTAGGCCTAATAGAACCCTAGTAGGGAAAAAAAGTTTGGGGGTGTGGGTGTAGAGGGTGAGGGTGCGGAAGGGTGAGAAAGAAAAAGTTCCGATGCTTATATCTTAAGAATCTATAATGATAGGAAACTGAAACTTAGTATTTAGATAGAGATATAATAGTGGCATGGTCGAAAAATAAAATTTTTTTTAGGGGTAGTATGGTACGGTGGTGGGGGGTGTTTTTTCTAACTTCAGAACGGCTTATGCTAAGAAGTTGAAACTCGGTGCGTTTATGTAAATTAACTAGAAAAGTAATTCTGATAAAAAAAAAATTTAATATTCATTGGCGCTCAGAAGGGGAGGCAAAAAAAAATATCAGTTAATATAAAATGGATATATTTTCACGATTTTCGTCATATCTACTAGGTCTTTTGAAATATTGAATTCATTTTTATTCTACGTATTCTTCGTATGAATACCTAGAAAGCGTTTTCAAGATTTTTTGAAATTCGACCCCCAAAAGGGTGTAAACTGGTTGTATACTTTTTCATGAATTCCACCATGTTTCTCAGGTCTGATCAGATATTGAATATCTTTTCACTTCCCCAGGCTTGTTTGATAATCGCCTTTAATTAAGTTTTGTTTTTTTCAATCTCTAGACCGCATCCCGGAATATGACCCAATTATTTAATTCATATGTTACACTCTTTTCTAACCGCTTCCCGAACTTTTTGTTAGGTTTTCAGTCACATAGTAACATACACCGCATCCCCGAATTGAACGCGTTCTGAACTTTTGCCGGAAAAATAATAAAGTTGCGCCCAGACTGTTGGCAGATTTTTTGATTTATAGTGAGTTCCATAAAGACATTTTACAGAATTTTTGTATGGCAACTACATGAAGGACTTATGGGATATTTTTTATATTAATAGTTTCAGCTGCGACTATTATAAAACTAATGTATATAAAATTTCAAAGTCGTAGCTTAAAGCGTTCTAAAGTTATCGTTCAATATTGGTGACCATGTTTATTAAGGACTTTTGTATGACATCTACCCGAAGGAGTCAACGGATGGCGCTAATTAATGAACTCCGTCTTGGTTTTGGTATAAAACTAATTCCTGTAAAGTTTTAAATTCCTGCTTTAACTCGTTCTGGAGTTATAGTGGATTCAGTAACAGGCATACATTTTTGAAGGACTTTTCTAGGCTGCTACATGAAGGACTCATTCGATTTTTATCATATTCGGAACTTTCGATTCAAACATTGTAAACCTTAAGTATGCAAAATTTCAAGTTCCTAACTTGAAGCATTCGAGCAATAATTGTGAAAACGTGTTTTAAGGACTCTTGTTTGGGAGCTACCCGAAGGAGTGGAAGGATATCGCCCATTAACGAACTTAGCCTTACTTTTTCCATTTTACAAATTGTGACAAAATTTCAACATCCTAGGTCTACGCGTGCTTGAGTTGTCGTGTTAACGGACGGACGGACGGACGGACGGATGGACGGACAGACGGATGAACAGCAAACGGATTTGGGGGTCTTGGCCAAAAATAAACACAAAAAAATTTTTATAACTTTTTTTCGTCAGAGGCTCGGTTCTATGCTTTACAAACTTTTCGGGCTGGATTAAACTTATAATACTCTATATGTTCATCTAGAGTATAAACAGGTAAACAAAAGAGGTAAAACATAGATGAGACCAAATGAAACGAAACTAATCAGCAGGCAAAGTTTCTGAAAATACATGTGATAAAATTCGTGAAAAAATAACTCCTGTTTTTGGTTTTTCCTGAAATTCAGCACTGGGATAGGGATTTAGAGCATATGGCACGAGGGTATCTACGACATTGTTCGATTGCCAAGGACAAATGTCATTTTATATGTAAATTACTTTAATTTTGGTTTTAGTTAATTCATTTCAAAGCGGTTTCCTTTCGATGCAGACAATGAAACATACAGTCGCAATGACTTATTCCTTCAGTCTAAAGTTTCCATTGAATCGGTTTGTTATATCGATTAAGAGATCATGGCTTTTAGAAATTAACGAAATCAGCACATTTGGGAAATTCCAAAAGTTTAAGTAATTTTGTTTAATTTTGAAATTTTCTAAATTTCATGTATGCAAGTTTTCACTAAAATTTGTATATTTAGACCGGCAAATATGACTGTATTAAAATATACCGCTGCGTTATTCGTAGGATGTGCTTCTGCCAAGTTAATATGTATAAATATTTGAACTTTTTAATCGCAGTAGTTAAGAGGGCAACAAAAAAAAATAATATCAAAAAAAAAAAATCTGCCAACAATCTGGGCGTAACTTTATTATTTTTCCGGCAGAAGTAAGGAACGCGTTCAATTCTGAAATGCGGTGTAGGCTACTATGTGACTGAAAACCTATCAAAAAGAACAAGATCATGGAAGTGAAAATCTGATTGGATCTGAGAGATATGGAATAGTTTATGAAAAAGTACACAATCACTTTACACTCCCTTAGGGGTCAATTTTCAGAAAATCTTGAAAACATTGTCTTGGTAATCATATGGAGAATACATAGAATAAAATTAAATTCATTATTTGGGACGAGGTAGTAGATATGTCGAAAATCGTGGGAAAATATGCATTCTATTTTCACAGATAATTTTTTTTGCCCCCCTTCTGAACGCCAATAGATATTGGTTTTTTTTATTCAAAATTATTTAGTTACACCGAGTTTCAACATTGTAGATTAAGCCGTTCTATATATAGGAAAAACACCTACCACTTGTACCACACTACCCTTAGGGGTCGAATTTCAAAAAACCTTGAAAACCCTTTCTAGGTATTCATACGAAGAATCCGTAGAATAAAAATGAATTCAATATTTGGAAAGACCTAGTAGATATGACGAAAATCGTGAAAATATATGCATTTTATATTTATTATATTTCCAAATATTTTTTTTTGCCCCCCCCCCCTTCTGAACGCCAATGTGTATTCAAATTTTTTTTTATCACTATTACTTTTCTAGTTGATTTACATATACACACCGAGTTTCAACATTGTAGCTTAAGTCGTTCCATATATAGGAAAAACATCCGCACTTGTACCACACTACCCTTAGGGGTCGAATTTCAAAAAACCTTGAAAACAAACTCTAGGTATTCATACGAAGAATCCGTAGAATAAAAATGAATTCAATATTTGGAAAGACCTAGTAGATATGACGAAAATCGTAAAAATATAGGCATTTTATATATATTATTTTTAGAAATATTTTTTTTTGCCCCCCCCCCTTCTAAACGCCAATGAATATTCAAATTTTTTTTTATCACAATTACCTTTCTAGTTGATTTACATATACACACCGAGTTTCAACATTGTAGCTTAAGCCGTCCCATATATAGGAAAAACACCTTCACTTGTACCACACTACCCTTAGGGGTCGAATTTCAAAAAACCGAGAAAACACATTCTAGGTATTCATACGAAGAATCCGTAGAATAAAAATGAATTCAATATTTGGAAAGACCTAGTAGATATGACGAAAATCGTGAAAATATATGCATTTTATATATATTATTTTTACAAATATTTTTTTTGCCCCCCCCCCCCACCCTTCTGAACGCCAATGAATATTCAAATTTTTTCTTATCACAATTACTTTTTTAGTTGATTTACATATACACACCGAGTTTCAACATTGTAGCTTAAGCCGTTCCATATATAAGAAAAACACCCCCACTTGTACCACACTACCCTTAGGGGTCGAATTTCAAAAAACCTTGAAAGCTCTTTCTAGGTATTCATACGAAGAATCCGTAGAATAAAAATGAATTCAATATTTGGAAAGACCTAGTAGATATGACGAAAATCGTGAATATATTTGCATTTTATATTTATTATATTTACAAATAATTTTTTTTTGCCCCCCCCCCTTCTAAACGCCAATGAATATTCAAATTTTTTGTTATCACAATTACCTTTCTAGTTGATTTACATATACACACCGAGTTTCAACATTGTAGCTTAAGCCGTCCCATATATAGCAAAAACACCTTCACTTGTACCACACTACCCTTAGGGGTCGAATTTCAAAAAACCGAGAAAACACATTCTAGGTATTCATACGAAGAATCCGTAGAATAAAAATGAATTCAATATTTGGAAAGACCTAGTAGATATGACGAAAATCGTGAAAATATATGAATTTTATATCTATTTATTTACAAATAATTTTTTTTGCCCCCCTTTCTAAACGCCAATGAATATTCAAATTTTTTTTTATCACAATTACTTTTCTAGTTGATTTACATATACACACCGAGTTTCAACTTTCTAGCATAAACCGTTTAATAGTTAGGAAAAACACCCCCTACCCCCGTAGCATACTACCCCTAAAAAAAAATTTATTTTTCCAACATTCCCCTACTATAGCTCTATCTAAATACAAAGTTTAAGGCTTATATCATTACAGGTTCTCAAGATATAAGCATCGGAACTTTTTCCTTTTCACCCTCCCCCACCCTCCCCCTCTACACCCGGAACCACAAAACTTTTTTCCCTACTAGGGTTTAATTAGCGCTACTTCTGGTAAAAATTCTAAGCATCTATCTTAAACTGTTCTTGAGATATGAAATGTGTTTGATTTGAAAAATTCTCATCCCCTCCACTTCTATGCTCCACCTCCCACTTAAAAAATTTTACTTTGATCAATCTTTTTTTGTCAACCTTTACACCCAAACCAAATTTTATTTTTCTAGAGCAATTGGTTCATGAGATATCGTAATCTTAAGTTTTTCACCCCCCACCCCCATACACAACTTCCCCCACCCAAAATTTTTCTTCATTCTGTTCTCCTAGTATAACTACATATATGTTTTAAGTTTGAATAGTGTGCCATTAACGGTTTAGGAGATATGGATTTTAGAATGTGACTATCTCACCTTTTTTGGGTTTCGGACGCATTACATTTCCCCCCACTCCCACACCCCTTGATCAATATTGACAATTTTTCTGCAAATGGGTGTACTATCAGAGTTCTATAGAAATTCCAAGTTTCAGCTTCCTAACATAAGGGGTTACTGAGATCTGGAAACCAAAATTTTCGGTCTAAAACACTTCCCCCTCCTTCCCCCTCACAGCCCCACCCCTAAAAATTTGGTCACTTCAAGGCGCCTACCCCATCTATTCGTTAAAAAAATTTCAATTTAATATCTCAAAGCGTTTGGCAGCTACGAGCCTCCAAACGATCTTGCGTACGGCGGACAGACGGACTGAAAATTTTTATTGCTTTTTTCGCGTCTACTAGTTATGAAACGTGAAAATAAAAATTTTGAGGGTAGCAAATTTTTTTTTTTAAAAAATCAATCACAATACTTAATTATTAAAATAATAAAGTAAAAACATTTTAAAAAATGTAAAAAGAGGTTTCGGGTCCAACAAATAGTGATGATATTTACAGAGTCGGGTTTCTTTCTATTAAATATTTCCACTTACGTTTATATACAAATTTGTGATATTTATTTTCTCAAGAAACCCGACAATCGCTCGAAGAAATATCACCCTCCAAATTTTCCAGATTAAAAGCAACCAAAAAGTAAACTTTGCACATCATCATTTTGCCATACGACGAGCGATTGTCGAGTTTCTAGAGAAAATGAATATCACAAATTTGTATACGTATACAAGCGTAAGTGGAAATATTTAATAGAAAGAAAGCCGACTCTGTGGATATCATCACTTTTTGTTGGACCCAACACCTCATTTTACATTTTTTTAAATGTTTTACATATTTACTTGGCAGAAGCACATTCTACGAATTGCGCAGCAGGATATGTTAATACGGTCATATTTTCCAGTGTAAGTATAAAAATTTTAATGAAAACTTGAATATATAAAATTTAGAAAATTTCAAAATTAAGCAATATGATTTTAACTTTTGGAAACGGCCCAAATGGGCTGATTTCGTTAATATCTAAGAACTATGATCTAATAATAGCTATAACAAACCGATTCAATGGAAAATTTGGACTGAAGGAATAAGTCATTGCGACTGTAATTGTTTCATTGTCTGCATCGAAAAGAAACCGCTTTGAAATGAATTAACTAAAACCAAATTTAAATTAGCTTACATATAAAATTACATTTGCCCTTGGCAATCGAACATGAGACGGTTGAGGTTCAAAGCCTCACGCCATACGCAATATTAAAACATAGTCTGCAGAAACCACACCATACGGAAACAAAACACAAAAAGCGAAAAATCTCAAACCGATTCTACCCTAACGTGTGTACGGCCATCTATTGGATCGAGAAAGCCTGATCATATTATCGTATGCAACTCTAAAACATAGGGAAATTTTCTTTTGTACAAAAATTCAAGGGGACCAAATCAAAAAGATACGAGGACAGAGAGTCTTTGAGTAGCCATCAGAGGGTGAGGACCGAGCAAGTGAAGTGGCGTAGTTTTGTGTCTGATCGTGGTTGCAATTAAAACCAGAGGAAAGGGTGGTGTGTGCGGCATAGGTAACGAATTAATTATAACTTTCAGAGACTCCGAGCTATCAGCACGTTGCCGTATCCGCCCTTTCGGCCACGCAACTTGATCAACTGAAGCTGAACGTTCGCGCCCGATCAGCACATGTGGAGCCCAACCGGTACCCTGTAACGGGAACACAAACATACAGAATAATTATATGCGTTTGATCTGTACTCAACTTGCACGAGATTTGGCGATAGGTGAACTCCCCCGGACCTCCAGGTGAGAACGTTCAGATCCGACTGGAGCCACGGGGTCAACCCCTCATACATAACCTATAACAACCGAACATTGCTACATACACATCACACAAAGCCCGACAGTTCCTCTTAAAATCATTCAATTAAATATTAACTCCTATATATCTACATATTACATTATATATTACTCTCCTAGGATAATCACTTAGGCCAGCACCTACTCCACTGGTAATACAGCAGTATATATAACCCGAATTAATCGTGAAAACGTCATATATGCCACCTTAAATACGCTAATTTCTCCTACAAGTCACTACATTAACTACTAACCCCTAGACGTCTAGCGAGACTGAGCCTAAGCTGCCGGCTGTAAGGCTGGCTGCCTCTTTAACTCGAAACAAGGTCACGATCACCTAGAGAGATGTAGCGGGACCAAATCAGGGAAAAAGGGAGCCATATGACAATGCGACGGGTGTGAAACCCTCCCCCCTTGCTGGGAATATTCAAGCATCCTGACATGCCTTATCTTCTTCTTTGAAGTATTTAGTTATCTTTCCCCCCTCCAATGACCAATATCTTTATAAAGCCCGCTGATTACCTAGCTAGAGGTTCCCAACTCTAGCTGTCAGCCCTAGTGCATATTACTCAGGTCTGTGGGAGCAAACGACACCCCACCCCAAATCCGGCGAGCTAGAACGAGCAGCAACTAGATGCACTGTCGTTTACCCTACTCCCACGGGACATATATCACCTTACTTGTTTGTGTCAGCAACCTCCACTGGAAGGCACTCTTTAAAAGGAACCCTGATTGATAGGGGAAGCCATCTCGATAGATTATGAATATCTTCACCGTGCACCAGAGCCTGCTGCCCAACAAACAATTGGTTGTTACATAATTGGCGCCCAACGTGGGCCCACGATTGGCTAGATCTAACTAGTAGAACATCGATCCGAAACGGAATTTAAGCTGAAGAGTTGGCCCACAACTTAGTGGATATTTCTAGTCCGTCGGACTTTGTCACTATGTCCCCTTAGTAATGCTTTTTGCATCATAGCAATGAGTGCTCAGGAAAGCCCTTCTTTCCAGTCCTTAACGGAACCTGAGCTTTCAGCTTCGGTCATATACTCTGATCTCATGGTAAATTATGGGTGACTCCCCTCTCCGAGTAGATAGGTATGTCCTTTTCATAATTGCTTGAGACGTTACTTGATTAACTAGTCCGCATAGTGCCCATGTAGGTTTCTGGCTTGCTGTCTCGTAAAATAAGTAGTGTAAACAAGGGCAGTGTGTACAAGATGTGTCAATTTTCCTGTTACGTCACGTTCAACGGCTGATGCCAGGGAAGTGGTCACATTTTAAATGGTAGCTTTCTACTGGACCGATACTTAAACAAAAGACGAGTGCAGTGATTCATTTGTGTATCCTGGATTTGGGTTTACCCGAATCGTATACCTGACCTAAGGTATTGTAGTGCTCTTTGGTATCCGCAAATAAAATTCGGACCAAGGTATGGTTAAGCCTTGGGAAAGCACCTTGTACCCACATTAGTCGTTTGACTGCATCTTAATAAACGAGATCATCTAGTACTCACAAGCCAAGTAGCTTGAGTTGATGCATAGTAATTAGCGCGGCCATGGACTAAAAGAGAGTGGGAGAGTAAAGAGTAAAGTACTGACCAGCAAATTTTATGGAACTTAAATAGACAAAACCTTCGAATGGTGTCAGGTACTCAAAATATATCCCAGTATGTCGCAAGATTTGAAACAAAGCTCCCCTTGTCCTATTTAATACAGGCAAATAAAGAAAGAAGTCAATAATTTTAAAAAAGGAAAAGAAACGTATGTTATCTGTCTCAAAGAGTAGATAGACATTTATAATTCTATTTACCAAAGCCTGATCTCCTTCGGTAGCTACGATTTTGATCCCCACCAAAATTAGTTTTGGTTGTTAGGTTTACTTAAACGCAAATAAAAAGACGGTAGTGAGAATAGTATAGTATAGTAATAGTATCCAGGGTCGTAGTAGATAAGCTTCGCTATAAGTGGGCGGAAGAAGTGGTGCATAGGCAAAGAGGCAAAGAGTCTCTGCATTCAGCATCTCAGCTTGGTTCTATTCGTTCGATAAGGACTTATACATAAATATAAAATATCGGATACAGGATCAAAAGTAGAAAAAGAAAATCCACCTACGGACTATCGATAGGTGAATACAGCGACCAAGGCCTACTCAAACGCTCCACCTCAAGGAGATCAAAGTCAGGGCAATAAGAAATCAATATCGACAGTCATGGCAACTAAGAGAACACCTATGGGAGCGGGTGCAGTAAGCAAATTAGGCCCACAAACAAGGCAGAAATCCAAGGAAGCCGCGGAAGGAGGACCCGATCCTCAATCCAGTGCAGAGAAAGCTCGCGCTGTACTTCCTGCAGAGGAACCTCCGCATACTAACTCCAGAAACATATCCGCACGATCGTCATTCGCGGGAACGCCTCGTGGAAGTATGGCCGCATTCGGATCTCAGCAAAGGATCGATTGGCTTAGTCTTTTCAATACCTAATCCAAGGATTAACCTGCTTGGTCGGAACAACCACCGCCGTGAATCACATACCGCGCAAAGACCTAGGAGTTTGTGGGAAGGGGAATTCCTTCAAGGTGGCCCAATAGAGAAGGATCATTGGCTGGGACTTTGTGAAGGCGTTGGAGAAGTTGAGTAATGAATCAGGATTACGAAGACACGGCTAATGAAATGAAAATGATGATGCATAACCGTGTCCAGAACCTACAGATTCAAATCGACAGAAGAGGTAGAGATGCTGAATGGAATCGAGGGAGACCAGAGCAAACGAGGGATAGGTTAGGTTAGGTTTAAGAAGGGGCGCAGCGCTAGGACCGCCACGCTCACTAGGCGCCATATGGGTCCATTGCGATCCCTTCAGGTCCCCGCGGGCTATACATCCATCCTAAAAACATTCTAGCTCCCTGCAGAACCTGACCATTTTGCCATACCCTACTGCCCTCAAATCCTCGATGCTCTCAAAGAAGAGACTACCCATAACTCTTAAGCGCCTTCTAGCGATCCCCGGGCAATCACACAAAATGTGAGTGATGTCCTCTACAGCATACAGGTCGTGACAGAACCTGCACGTGTCAGACTCCGCTATCCCTAGCCGCATAGCGTGTTTCCCCAGCATGGAGTGCCCCGTCAGTGCACCAACGAGCAGGCGCAGTCTCCCTCTATCCCAATTTAAAATATTCTTAGTCTTTTGACTATCCAACTCTGGCCACAAAGATCTGGAAATCCTGCAGCTTGCTAGCCCTGCCCACCTAGAGTCGGCGGATTTTTTGGAGCGCTCACCAATACGCGCTTCGATACCACACACGGGTGGACTTACATCCTCCTCTACTCCACCAATCGATGCCGATCCTGATCTAGCGAGCTCATCCGCTCTTTCGTTCCCTAGTACATTACTATGCCCTGGCACCCAGCAAATCAGTACTCTGTTCTGACTACAAAGTACCTTCAGCACTTCTCGACAGCGCTTTACCAACTTGGATTTAATGGTAACCGATTCCAGTGCCTTTATGGCCGCCAGACTGTCAATGTAGAGTGAAATATTCTGATCACATACCTCCCCCATTAATATGATGTTTGCTGCCTGTATCACGGCCAAGATTTCCGCCTGGAAAACGCTGCATACATCTGGCAACCTAAACGACTTCTCCACACTCAGCTGTTCGAAGAAGACGCCAGTGCCAGTGCCACATTCCATTTTCGATCCATCCGTATAAACGGAGATTTCCCCTTTACGTAGCACTCCGTTGTTTTCCCAGTCCACTCTACTTGGATAAGCAATTTAATATGGCCTCCCAAAATCCAACCCCGGAATTAAGTAGTCCATACTAATATCAGCTGCAAGGCTTCCCATGGAGCTGAGGATGGAGCTATGCCCCTTAGAGCTCCGCTTAAAAAGGGCACAGCTAGATAGTCTAACTGCCGTATTTGCCGCTACCTGTTTTACAAAGATATCTAATGGCAGTAGATGCAAAAACACCTCCAACGCGGCGGTAGGAGCTGTGCGTAGGGCTCCCGTGATCATAACACAGGCAGTCCGTTGCACACCGCCCAGTTCCCTAAGATTGTACTTTTTATCCATGGCTTTTCACCACACCACTGCCCCATATGTCAGAATAGGTCTCACAACCGCCGTGTACAGCCAGTGCACGATGTTTGGTTTGAGCCCCCAGCTTTTTCCCACAGTTTGCTTGCACGCGAAAAGCGCGTTATTCGCCTTCTTAACCCGCTCCTGAATATTTAATTTCCAGCTTAGTTTCCTGTCCAGAATTAGTCCCAGATATTTAGCTTGCTCCGATGGTCTAAGCTCAACGCCTTGGCAGCCTAAATGCCGGAATTCTGTGCTTCCTTGTGAAAAGCACCAATTCCGTTTTTGAAGCATTCACCCCCAGGCCGCATCGTCCAGCCCACTGGCTGAGTTTGCGAAGTGCTGATTCCAAAATGCTCGTCAGCGTATCCAAAAACTTGCCCCTAGCGATTACTACAATGTCGTCCGCATATGCTACGACCTTTATTCCCTGCTTTTCAATTTCCAGGAGAACCTCGTTCACAACAAGGAGCCAAAGAAGGGGAGATATCACCCCTCCCTGAGGCGCCCCCCTCGAGGCCTGTCTTCTAACCATGCTTTGTCCCATGTTCGCCGACACGATTCTGGTATTCAGAAGGGTCGTTAGCCAACTTGTCAATACCTCTCCTAATCCAATTCCATACAGCGCTACCCTAATTGCTTCCACCGTCACATTGTTGAAAGCCCCCTCTATATCCAGGAAAGCTGCTAAGGCAAATTCCTTATACTCCAGGCTAGATTCTATAGACCCCACTACCTCGTGCAGGGCTGAGTCTACAGATTTCCCTCTCATGTAGGCATGCTGTGCGCTCGACAGCATCCTGTCTCCACATAGATTCCGAATGTGCGTTTCCAAAAGCCTTTCAAGTACTCTGAGCACAAAGGACGATAGACTGATGGGTCGAAAGTCCGTTGTTATTGTGTGGCTGGGTCTGCCGGCTTTCGGGATAAAGACGACACGCGCCTCCCGCCAGGCATGTGGGACGTACCCCACCGACAGGCAGCTTCTGTAAATGGTGCTTAGCCATTTTCGAATTGCCACTGAAGCTCTTTGTAGCATGATTGGCCTGATGCCGTCTGGTCCTGGTGATTTATAGGGAGCAAAAGTGCCAATAGCCCATTTGATCCTTTCCTCACCTAGCAGTTCGACCATCCCTTCCGAAACATTTCCTTGATGTGTCAGTAAAGCTCCACTTCCCAATTGGTGCCCATCCAGCGATGTGCTACCAGGGAAGTGAGTGGACATCAAAAGCTCTAGCGTCTCTTGACTGGTTTCCACCCATGTTCCGTCACCCTGCCTAATATAGCTTGGGGCACAAGGCTCCTTGGAGAGTAGTTTCCGCAGCCTTGACGCTTCACTGTTTCCGCTAATAGTCTCGCAGAAACCTTTCCACGACTCCCGCTTACGCTTCCTAATTTCCTACTTGAAGACTCTGAGACTGTCTTTATACCTGTCCCAGTCCGCCTCATTTCCGTCCCGTCTTGCCCTATTAAAAAGTTTTCTACTAGCCTCCCTCAATTTCCTCAGTTCGCCATTCCACCAGGGTGGATTAGCTTTCCTAGGAGCCCTAGGCAGCGGGCAGGACCTTTCAAAAGCGTTAACTAAAACTGCATTGAAAACTCCCACACACTTCTCAATCTGATCCACACACCTCAGTTCCCCCGGAAGAGGCGGCAAATCCGACTCCGTAATCTTGTGGAACATTTCCCAATCCGTCTTCCTGGGATTCCGTGCCGGCTGAATTTTCGTCTGATCAAAATTAATTTCGAAGAGAATCCAACAATGGTCCGAAAAAGATGGTATGTCCGAGACCTTCCATTTTTCAACTCTCAAAGTACTAGAGTTTGTAGCCAGCGTAATATCCAGCACTTCCTTTCGGTTCCTGACTATGAACGTAGGGTCTGACCCTGTGTTGCAATTCCTAAAATTGGTACTCATAATAAAATCAAAAAGAGACTTACCCCGTTCGTTGGTGTTAGTACTTCCCCACTGCGTGTGGTGTGCGTTCGCATCGCATCCGATGACAGTGTCCCATTTGGTACACATTGCGAGCTCCCGCACTGCTTCCGCTGGAACTTCCGCGCTGTCATATGGTAGGTAACCCGACGCCAGACACATAGATTTACCTTTCTCCCTTTCAATGATAACTGCCGTTATATCCTAATTACTGTAATTATTCAACAAAAAAGTCTTTAGCTCTGTTTTTATTAATATACATGCCCTGGGTTTACCTTCACCTTTCTTATAGTATAACTTATAATTCAGGAGCTTAAGTCCTTTGATAACGTTCTTTCCGTTAACCCAGGGCTCCTGAATTAGTGCCACCGAGACTCCCTTTTCTGCCATGTAGGCCGCCAAACACGCGGTTGCCACCTTACTATGGTGGAGGCTAATCTGCATCACCTCCAACATCAGTGGGAACCGCCTCCTCTATACCCCGCCCAGTCCGAACCTTACCATCCCTTTACATTCCTCCAGGTATGGCATAGAATCCCTGCTGAGAGCCAGGAGGAAGTGCTGGCCAAACTCCTGCTTCGGCCCCACCTTAAGCACCTTCCAACCGTCCGCTCTTAGATCCCTGTTCTGGAATTTAAGAAGGTCCAGAACCTTTTCTCCCTCCAGGTATGGTCTGGGAATCCATACCCATGCCTTGGGAAGGATTTACTTCCCCAGTTCTGACGGAGGAACCGCCTTAATCCTGGCACCTTTCCATACTTCGCCCAGTTCAGCAACCACCCTGGAAATCAGCTCCTTGGAGGCTTCATTACCGCACGCGATAATTTTGTGCCCTGCATCCCAGCCTGCCCCGTCGAACCGCAGGTCCGTATCAGGACCGCCCGCTCGATATTGGGTCAGCAGTGCATCAAGGATTTTGCCCTCGATTTGCAGCCACTGATCCATGAGGAGCCGTCCACTGGGTTCCTGATCATTGACCAGGGCGATGCGGAGCTTATCCTCAACAGCATTTGCCTGGAAGGACGTAGAAGCCTTAGCCTTCTTCGCCTCCCCTGCAACCACCGTATCGTCGGATCTGACCCGCTTCGCCCTAAAGCCATCCTTCTTACCCTCCACCTTAGACGTCGAGGACCCAGCCACCGGATGGGCTGAGCCCCCAGAAGTCCCAGCTTCGGGTACCCTCTCCTTTCTCACTGATTGGCTTCTTCCGGCTGACCCCGTTTCCTTTCCTCGCCTCACCTCCGATGTGCCAGAGGTTCCGGCCACTGTCTCTTTGCTCGAAGCTGACGCTACCGCGCTTGCTTTTGACTCAGCAGCCCTTCTCTTGCAATCGCCCAGATACTCTATCAGGCCAGCGTCCGACGCAATTGCCACTGCCCTGTCGTACTGCTCCTTTTCCCAGTCACTGAGTTGACTAGGGTTCTGAGCTTCGTACTTGGCAATCTTCCGTAAGGCCGATCGCATCCTACGCTTCGCCTGCAGGTGTGCGTTTGCCCTTCCATTGCCTACCCTTACCCACTTAAAACATCCCTGTTCCACGATGGGTTCGTCAGCGGCTGTGTCAGCAACTAGGTTCAGGTCGGCATCCCTACTACGTGCAGCCTCAGAGACCTCCCCGGCAAGAAAGGAATGCTTACCATCCCGAGTCTCACCAGTTAGGTCAGCAGTGCTGCAGACAGCTGTGCTCCCCCCACAAGCAATAGCAGTGTGCTCATGGCCATCCTGCGTATCACCAGTCAGGGTAACGTCAGCGTCTTCGACCGACGCCAGAAGCTGATCCTCCGTCGACAAACTCCCGAACCTGTCGTCCAGCGAGTTGGACGAGAGCGAAGCCTCATCGTCGTCACTCGACAGAACGCTGGGTTCCCGTCTATCTCCCTCTACGTCCTCAACTATTTTTTTTGTGTTTTTTGGTTTTTATTTTTTTCGATATTCATGTATTTCCCACGAGTAGCGCGTGAAAAAGGGACGTCACCCATGGCAGAGCACCGCATTACCATGGGAAGGCTAGATTAAACCAGAGGTCGCCCGGTGTCTGGAGTCTATCGTCCGCGACTGAGCCACCCCCTCAGCCATGCAGTCCTCGGCACGATGATTTACACCTTGACTTGGGGTTGGGCGTGAAAAGTGGTAATGGGTAGACGGCACAGGGGGGAAGTAACACACATTTGGGTACCTCAATCTAAATGACCCCAACACCCGATTGATGCAAGTGCGTAAGTCTCGGCTGAGTAATCCGGAGGAAACAAGATCCATCCTGACTAATCATTACCAGCAGGCGCCCACGTGGAGGACCAAAGATGAGGATTTCTCGCCCGCCAACGAGGGATGCTGATTGGCTTCCTCAAACACAACATGACATGCCAAGGCACGTTGAACCACACGCATACCCTGCTAGGTCAAGGAGTCCATTAGGTGGTAGTAACCTGAAATTTGACGGTACAGCACAGAGTGCACTAGTAGACGAATTTATCTTCCGGCTAGAGCGATTTAAAGCGTGTAACCCGGTGTTGGAATATTATTGGGTAGACAACTTTTGTCGTTGTGTGTCAGGTGCCGCCGAGGTCTGATATTGGCAATACTCAAGAGCAAAACCCAGTTCCTCATGGGCTGAGCTTAAACAGGCATTGAAGAAACGGTTTAGGATTTGGAATTCAGACACTGAAATAACACATGCTATCGAACGAAAGCGACAAGGAACTAGAGAGCCTATTGAAGAATACATGTCAGCCATCATAACACTAAACACGCAGAGAAACCAAGCAATTCCGGAGGCGGAATTGGTGCAGCTTATGCTACCAATATTAATCCGAGAATAGCGCAATTGATTTTCGCCATGAGTATAACATCCTTGGACCGGTTTCGAGATGAAGGTCGTAGAGCTGAGAATTATCTGCACACAATTCCAGAGCACGATCGACGTAGTGGAATGCAATCAGGGACGAGGAACTATTCCGTCTTAGAACTGGATCAGACATGTCAAGAATCGCGTGGTGAAGAAGTCGCAGCCTATGACATTCGGTTGAAAAGCGATCCCTCTTGCTGGAAATTCTGGAACTGCGAGGAGTTAGGACACGGATTTAGAGTGTGTTCCAGCCGGCTGAAACGACTTTTTTGCTACTCTTGTGGAGAGAAGGGATACACTTGCATTGATTGTCCAAGATGTAAGTCAAAAAACGGAGGAAGACGCCGGTTACCAACACAGAGGACCGGCCTTCCAGATTCTGTAGCATACAAACCAACCCGATCAGAGGAGAAGATACCAGCAGATGGTCTGAGCCTTCCTCCAATAATTATACTAATTAGAGGAATGCTCAATCAGGAAACCACGAACGAGCCAGTATGCAAATTGCTTCCCTTTGCTGTCGTGGAAGTGATCCAAGACCTTATGCGCAGGTAAAACTTGGAGATGAGACCATCTCTGGATTACTTGACAGTGGTGCCAGCATCAGCTGTCTGGGTTCCGGTGCTGAAGCATTACTACTACGTTTGGGAATCCAGTTCCATCGATCCCAGTCCGAATTACGATCTGCTGGAGGGTCTACTCACCAAGTACTTGGGTATTTCACTTCCCCAGTACAGTATAAGGCAATGACTAGGAAAATGAAGATATATGTTATACCTAGTTTGGCCCAAGAGCTATATCTCGGAATCGATTTTTAGAATCTATCCGGGCTATCTCAGAAACTGCTAGATTCACTCACTCTCGAACAAGATGTAAAAGAAGAGGAATCCCACTTAGCCATACCCTAACACCCGAGGAACGAGACCGCCTAAATAAAATCATAGCCCAGTTCCCATCAAGTGCTGTTCTTGGGCTTGGTAAGACACACATAGAGACTCACAGTATTGATACAGGAGAAGCAACTCCTGTGAAGCAATGGCACTACCCAATCTCACCTTCCATTCAACAAATCATGTATGACGAGCTTGACAGGATGCTAGCATTGGGGGTGATAGAGGAAAGCATGAGCTCATGGAACACACCCGTGGTTTTAAAGAGAAAACCAGGCAAAGTGTGTATATGTCTTGATTCCCGAAGAGTAAACGAGGTCACGAAAAGAGACGCCTATCCTCTTCCCCATATAGATGGATTGTTAAGCAGACAGCAAGACACACGCTTTATATCATCTATTGACTTGAAAGACGCCTTTTGGCAAATACCACTGGAAAAGAACTCGAGGGAAAAACCTGCATTCACCGTTCCCGGAAGACCACTATATCAATATACTGTCATGCCATTCGGACTTTGTAACGCTTCGCAGCGAATGTGTCGCCTGATGGATAGAGCCATGATTTCACTTCCACCCTTATCTAAAGAACGAGTATTTGTATACCTAGATGATTTATTAGTTATATCCCCGGACTTCCAATCACATATGACTATACTGGAAGAGGTAGCTAGGTGTCTAAGAACAGCGTGGTTAACCATCTATGTGCTGAAAAGCCATTTCTGTATGACACAAGTCAGATATTTAGGATACATAGTAGGTGATGGGACGCTCCAGGTGAACCCCTCAAAAATATCGGCCATAACCGACTTTCCTTCACCATCCACATTGAAACAGACCCGAAGATTCCTAGGAATGACTGGATGGTATCGTAGGTTCATTCCAAACTACGCTACGCAAACAGCACCTATCACTGACTGCCTAAAGAAACAAACAACAGGTTTTAAGTGGACTCCTGAAGCTCAGGAGGCCTTTGAATGTCTGAAAAAAGCTCTAACTACGGCACCAGTGTTACACAATCCCGATTTTCAGAAACCATTCGTGATTCAATGTGACGCAAGTTCATCTGGGATAAGGGGTCCTTTACCAGACTGGTGCAGATGAAGAAGACAAGCCAATCGCATACATCTCCCAAAAACTGAATGCGGCTCAAAGAAATGACAGCAAAACCGAGCTGGAATGTTTAGCAGCTGTGCTCAGTATAAAAAAATTTAGGGCATACGTAGAGGAACTTCCATTCACTGTCATCACCAACCACGCCAGCCTAAAATGGCTCATGAAGCAAAAAGACTTGTGCGGCAGACTGGCCAGGTGGTCCTTAAAACTTTAAGCATTCGAATTCACGAAAGAACACCGTAAGGGCAGTGAAAACGTCGTGCCGGACGCTCTTTCAAGAATGTACGCAGAGGAACTGGGATGTGTCACGGACAAATCTCCAGAAGTCGACCGGCAGTCACCTGAATTTGTTTCTCAAGAGTATACTAATTTGATAGACCATATAAGAAAATCCAATTACTGTTCATTGGAAGACGATGCTCCTGGAGACTGTGGGTCCCATCTGAACTAACCATGAATCTCATAAAGACAGCTCATGACCCGCCTCTTTCTTCCCACGGAGGTATAGCAAAAACCCTGTCCAGACTCCGTCAACGCTATTACTGGCCCAAAATGGTGCATCAAGTCAAAGACTTCGTCAATGGTTGTGAAATCTGTAAGGGAACCAAGGCCTCTTGCGTCCCTGGCAAAGAATTTATATAGACCTCCTAGGCCCGTATCCAAGATCAAAAAATGGTAACACAACTATCTGCATTATCTTTGACCAATTCTCTAAGTTCGTTCTGTTAAAAGCTCTACGAAAAGCGACCTCGCAGAACGTGATCAAATTTGTTGAGTCAGAGGTGTTTCATATGTTTGGCGTCCCGGAATCCCTCGTATCAGATAACGGAAAGCAATTCATCTTTCGTGAATCCACATCGTTGTTGAGTGGGTATGGTGTACAACACACGAAGACCGCACTATATTCCTCACAGGCAAACGCGTCAGAAAGAGTGAACCGATTACTGGCTGCTATTCGGTCACACATCGGTCCAAATCACCGCGATTGGGATGCAAAATTAAGCCAAATTGCTTGTGCTTTACGCACAGTCGTGCATGAGGCAACTGGACACTCTCGATACTATCTGAACTTTGGAACAGAGATGTAGTGCCATGGGCAGACCTATCCATTGCTGAAGCAGTTAGACTGCCTTAGATCAAATGATACCTCCTGTCTTACGATGCCAGATAGTATGCAAGTGGTGCGAACAGAAGTGACCAAACGCTTGACGGAGGTCCATAAAAAATAAGCCCATCGATATAACCTGAGGGCCAGGAATATAAGCCATGTCCCTGGACAGTTGGTGTACCGACGCAACTTTGCCCAAAGTGACGCCACGAAGGCATTCAATGCCAAACTCGCTCTTAAATTTATAAAGAGCCTGATACTAAAGAAAATTATGAACGTTATCTACACTATAGGTGACTTATCAGGCAAAGTAGTTATTGACTTTCACGCTAAAAACCTGCACTTATAGAAGCACCCGTAACAGGTGGAGGAAATATGCCTAACCCTTGTCAATATCATAGTAGAACAGCATGGTGATATCGGCAAAAATAATGCACGTTGAAGAACCCGTCAAAGCGACTGCGCAAATAAAGAGCATATTGTCGTGTTAAACTCCGAGCTGATCCTTGTTCCTTCCCCCTACATTCTGTCTTCTTTCACAATACATACACTAAATATAACCATTAAATGATGAAATATTATCCTCTTGTCACTCCCCACTGTACATGTTAGACCTGAAAACCATAGTTATCGACCGCTTGCGAAAGAATTGGCATTTTAACAAATAACATATCTGATGAAGGCAAAGGCAAAGAATATCCAGGAAATCACGATAAGACTACAACTATACCGCATTAAAGACAGGTTTGAACTGTACAAATGGACAGATGGCTACTTCTCTCGGTACGTCGCCACTGAAATGTGCTAGTGGTTGGTAGGAAAATTTAGCACACACTGAAACAGCCACAGAGAACATCCCTAAGTGGTTACTCTTCAGCACCCTCCGACCTCACCAACGATAGACACAGCAAAGTGTCCGAAATCGCATTGAAATAATAATAATAACAATACACAACAAAATACCCTTAGGGGAAAAATTATTAATGCAAACTACCGCCAACCAGCCTTAGCCGATCGAAATCGATATAGGTAGGTAGGTACACGTGGCTGTCCGTGAGAACACGGACACACTTAGACCTAAAAGGTCCGTTTTGATACCACAGGATCTTTGACTCCGGTCCTACTCGTCGAACCATTTAGAGCTTATAATAAAGCGTTGGATTCTCGCGACCTCCATTGTGGCAAGTTCACCAAGACAGTTGAAGAAGTACGCTCCGAGATGAGCTTTCCTTCTGACGGACAGAGATGGACAAGTACAGAGAAGGTGAAGGACTGTCTCCTCCTCCTCCTCGTCCTGGAAGCTTCTACAGAAGTCGTTTGAGAAAAGTCCAAGCCTTTCTGCATGCCGACCTATAAGACAGTGTCCGGTTAGGACACCGACTGTTTTGCTGATGTCTGCCCTTTTGAGCAGAGTCAGCCTTTTAGAACGATTAAGATCCAGCTTTGGCCAGATCTGTCTCGCAGTGTGACATATTATACCCTCCGCCCATCTTGAGTTGGTTTTCTCAATTGAGTCCAGTCTCAGTAGCAGTTTACATGTGGAGAGAGGCACACCCAGGTTCTGATATACCGGCGAAGTATGAAGGGTGGTGCCGCGCCGAGCGAGTTCGTCAGCCATACAGTTCCCTGGAATATCCATGTGTCCTGGCACCCAGCACAGAAGAATATTGAACTGTTCGCCCATTTCCTTAAGAGATGATCTAGATTCTACGGTGACCTTTGATGTTGTCGAGGTCGATTCCAGGGATTTTATCGCCGCTTGGCTGTCTGTGAAAATGCTAATATCCCTAGTAGATATTACATTACACCTCAGCCAGGACAGGGCCTCCTTGATCGCCATAAGCTCCGTCTGATAGACACTACAGTGGTCCGGAAGGCGGAAAGAGCTGCTAATATTAAACATTTCAGGAAAAACACCTCCACCTACCTCGTCTTCAGTTTTGGAGCCGTCCGTATATATGTGGGCGGACTCTTTCTTCGTTCGTACCAAGTCCCTTTCCCACTCTAGGCGGGTTGGGATGGCTGTTGAGAAGTTTTTATCGAAGTCATAACTGGGAGGGGTGAAGTCGGTGTTTTCAGGAATGTTGAAGTGACTCAAAATTGTTGAGTGGCCTGCACATATGTCAGTCCACAGTGTGGAGGCCTTTAGCCGAATGGCTGCACTGGCTGCCATTTGCTTGCCAAAGATGTCTAAGGGTGGCAGACTAAACAGCATGTCCAGTGCTGCAGAGGGAGTTGTTCTCAGAGCTCCGCTGATGCATATGCATGCTGTACTTTGTACCTTTCCCAGTGTGGTGCGGTTAGCCGCTTTGTCTAAGGCCGTCCACCAGACAACAACACCGTACATGAGTATCGGTCTGATGACGGACACGTAGAGCCAATGAACTATCCGGGGTTTCATACCCCATTTATTACCAATAGTCTTTTTGCATGAGTAGAGCGCAACTGTTGCTTTCCTTACTCGTTCCTGAATGTTAGGTTTCCAGTGAAGCTTCCTATCCAAAATAAGACCCAAGTATTTTGCACTATCGGTGAAAACTAGACTGGTACCATTCAGAGAAGGAGGGTCTACGTGAGAAATTTTATATTTCCTGGTGAAGAGGACTAATTCTGTTTTGCATGGATTCACGCCCAGTCCGCATTCAGAAGCCCAATTAGAAAGAATAGAGAGAGCATTCTGTTTGGGTGCTTCCCCAAGACGGCAATTGTAACGTCGTCGGCATAAGCAATCACTTTGCAGCCCGCCCCTTCCACTCTCAATAGTAGTTTGTTGACAACTAAATTCCACAGAAGAGGGGAGAGTACGCCACCTTGTGGTGTACCTCTGCTGACTAACCTTCGAGAGGAGGACTGGCCCAGCTTTGTGTTCACAATCCTGGATGTTAACATCAGATTGATCAGCGCGCCAAGCGAGGACTCCACTTTCAGGGTAGAAAGTGCGTCAGTGATTGCCTCTGGTCTGACGTTGTTGAAAGCCCTTTCGATATCAAGAAAGGCAACCATGGTGTATTCATTAATGCTAAGAGATTTCTCAATGAGCGCACGAGCGAGTGTAAGGCCGTTTCGACAGACCTCCCCTTCCAGTACGCGTGTTGTGATGTTGAAAGCAATCGCTTGCAGATGTATACAATAGCATGGTGTGGTTGGATTTTTGGAGAGAATTTTACGAAGCCTCGATGCCTCGGAGGAACCTTCTATCTCACTACAGAAGACTCTCCAGGAATTACGTTGCGCCTTTCTCAGTTCGTATTTGTATTTGCGAAGTGATCCTTTGTTGGAGTCCCAGTCGCAAACGTCTTTAGATATTACCAGGCCAGATCTACAATGCATACCTTCCAGAGGAAAACCCCATGGAGTTTCCATCTTCATGTTGTACGCATACAAGAGACCCCTTCTGGTGCAATTGGCTACATCAGAGAAAATGCTAATGGTCAAATAATAATAACTTAACAGCAAAGCAACGTTGATAAGTAAGTGAGAACAACCGTGCGGGGTGACAACATAATAATTTAGAAACAGTCCGTTACGATAGAAACCGCATCAGATAATTAGTGAATTTAGACATGTAGGGAGAACGAAATAGATAACTAATTGATTTGTACCTATTCACTACCTGGATCGAAACCTTTCTGAACTGCTCTTTCTTTGCAAAGTCTCCCACAAAACTGTGTCCTTCGCTGGTGGATAGATGGCTCCATGTAACGGAAATTAACATAGACTGCATAAACCTCAACCTATTTTCAGATTACCTGGTTCCTCTAATGAATTTCCGAGTAACCTGTGCTGTGACGATTGAGGTTCAAAGCTTCACGCCATACACAAAATTAAAACATAGTCTGCATAAACCACACCATACGGCAACAAAACACAAAAAGCGAAAAATCTCAAACCGATTCCACCCTAACGTGTGTACTGCCATCTATTGGATCGAGAAAGCCTGATCATATCATCGTATGCAACTCTAAAACATAGGGAAATTTTCTTTTGTACAAAAATTCAAGGGGACCAAATCAAAAAGATACGAGGACAGAGAGTCTTTGAGTAGCCATCAGAGGGTGAGGACCGAGCAAGTGAAGTGGCGTAGTTTTGTGTCTGATCGTGGTTGCAATTAAAACCAGAGGAAAAGGTGGTATGTGCGGCATGGGTACGAATTAATTATAATTTTCAGAGATTCCGGGCTATCAGCACGTTGCCGTATCCGCCCTTTCGGCCACGCAACCTGATCAACTGAAGCTGTACGTTCGCGCCCGACCAGCACATGTGGAGCCCAACTGGTACCCTGTAACGGGAACACGAATACCGGCCCCAAGGACAGACGAAGAACAACCGTGCTCCACCGAACATACAGAATAATTATATGCGTTTGATCTGTACTCAACTTGCATGAGATTTGGCAATAGGTGAACTCCGGACCGGAGCCACAGGGCCAACCTCTCATACATAACCTATAACAACCGAACATTGCTACACACATATCACACAAAGTCCGCCAGTCCCTCTTAAAATCATTTAATTAAAGAACAATCCTTATATACCTACATATTTTATAGCATATTACTCTCCTAGGATAATCACGTAGGCCAGCACCTACTCTACTGTTAATACAGCAGTGTATATAACCCGAATTAATCGGGAAAACGTCATATATGTCTCCTAGAATATACACCGGTTTCTCATATATATCGCTTAATTATATACTAACTCCTAAATATCTATATATCTACATATTGCATTATATATTACTCTCCTAAGATAATCACGTAGGCCAGCACCTACTCTGCTGTTAATACAGCAGTATATATAACCCAAATTTATCCGGAAAACGTTATATATGTCCCCTAGAATACACCGGTTTCTCAAATAAGTCGCTTAGTTATTTAATAACTCTTATATACTTACCTCCTCCATTATATATTACCTTTCCAGTCTAACCACGTAGGCCAGCTCCTGCTCTACCATTAATATATGAGTATACATACTCCGAATTAATCGAGAAAACGATATATATGCCACCTAGAATACGCTAATTTCTCCTACAAGTCACTACATTAACTACTAACCCCTAGACGTCTAGCGAGACTGAGCCTAAGCTGCCGGCTGTAAGGCTGGCTGCCTCTTTAACTCGAAACAAGGTCACGATCACCTAGAGAGAGATGTAGCGGGACCAAATCAGGGAAAAGGGGAGCCATATGACAATGCGACGGGTGTGAAACCCTCCCCCCTTGCTGGGAATATTCAAGCATCCTGACATGCCTTATCTTCTTCTTTGAAGTATTTAGTTATCTTTTCCCCCTCCAATGACCAATATCTTTATAAAGCCCGCTAATTACCTAGCTAGAGGTTTCCAACTCTAGCTGTCAGCCCTAGTGCATATTACTCATGTCTGTGGGAGCAAACGACAACCCACCCCAAATCCGGCGAGATAGAACAAGCAGCAACTAGATGTACTGTCATTTACCCTACTCCCACGGGGCATTTATCACCTTACTTGTTTGTGTCAGCAACCTCCACTGGAAGGCACTCTTAGGAAAGAACCCTGATTGATAGGGGAAGCCATCTCGATAGATTATGAATGTCTTCACCGTGCACCAGAGCCTGCTGCCCAACAAACAAGTGGTTGTTACAAACAATGTCTTAGATACCCTCGTGCCATATGCTCTAAATCCCTATCCCAGGACTGAATTTGAGGAAAAACCAATAATAGGAATTAATTTCAAAACACTACTCCACAAATACCAAGAGTAACATATTTGCAATCTAGTAACGAACAGCAAACTTGTTTCGAATTCCGTTGTGACCATTGATCAGCATCGATTTTCTTCGATTATTCATTCTTATGAGACAATTTTTTACTCCTGGATTTAGCTATCGAGGAAATAGTTTTTCAAAACCAAATTACATCAATGCTGCAAAGAGAAACAAACATTTCAACTTACATAGTAGCAAATCAAATGTAGACCACCATCCTCGCACGTATTATTCAAGCAAAGATCGCTTAACTCTTTCCGAATTAAAACAAATTGATATCCTTCGAAATTTCGAAAAACAATAATATTGCAACTTTAAAAATTGTGGACATTTTTAAATATTTTATGAATAGCTTTTCAATTGACTTTTGAAAATTGGCTTTGACTTATGTTCTGCATAAGTCTCGACTACTGTGATTTTGAGGTAAGCTTAAAGCTTAATTGTCGGAACAATCGGAAAAACTGAATAACTGAAGAAGCTTGAAGAGCTTTTTTTTCCCAGTTTTTTGAATGTACATGTTATTATAAAATGTATGGCGAGCTTGTAGAAAGCTCTAATGTATACAGCATCCAGATAAAGCCCCCGTGTCCATGTTAGATCCGTACATTAAGGTACGTAGTCGGTGCTGGGGGTTTTGAACCCGACACGCACATTCGACCGAACGTCCTGATCCTTTTATTACGTATTGTGATATAGTATAGTCTCGATAATATGAACTTAATTGAAACCGACTGAAAAAGCATTCAATACTATCCGACAATCCAAAATAACAATTTTTTTCATACCTGCCTCTCCAGATTAGAATACTATTTTTATTTATCAATTTCTGAATTATTACAAATAGTTTTGGTTTTCGAAAAATACAAATGGTTTTTGAGTTTAGGTACCTACATTAACATAATATTGTTTTTTGAAATTTTATTATGGTATTTAATAAAATACATCCATATATAAATCTACACCATATATTTTTTGTCTCCAATAAAGTGAACACCTCCAAAATGTGAAGTCAGACGGTTTCAATTAAGTTCACAATATCGAGATTATACTGTAGCAGATATGAAATTGTTTTCTTTAAAGAATCCTGTTCCTATTTTTTAGAAATCTAATAATGAAATGAAATATAAAATAAAATAATGAAATATGTAGTAAGATTGTTTTTAGAAAATACAAGGTTTTCTGGTGAATACTGTTAAATTTATTTTGTGTGACGTTTCGGACTCTACTGTCTCGTGTTTTTACCTACCGTGATAAAACATCAATGTTTGAGGAACATCAATTTTTTTTTCACACACCAATTTCTTAACTAAAAACTTTTTTTTTTTGCTTCTTCTCTAAATAGGCCAAGCAAATTAGACTTTTGCCTGGAAATAATTGGTGGAGTTCTGGAAATTGTTTTAATCACTTATTTCAACCTCTAATATAAGTAGTTTGAGGTTTGCCCTAATTTCCCAGTGGAGCGTATGGCGTGACGTTCGAAAAACCTCGAAATTTTCTGACTATTTTAGGTTTTTCTCGAATAGCTCCTAAACTAAGCGCAGCATCAAAAACTTTGTTATGGTCAAAAGTGTTCAGCATTAAATTTTGCTTCTAAAAAGTACTATGCAATGATATTTTGTTTAGAAGTTTCATAGAAACGATACGTCGAAATATGATAAATTTGTACACTTTTTGAAAAAAAAAACTTTTTTTACTATAAAACGTAAAATATTTATAAAACTACGAACTTCAGAACGAAATGTCATAGAATAAAAGTTGTAGACTATCAAATTGTCATAAGAACGTACCCCCCTCCACTCCCCATCTCAATGTAAAATCGCGCAGTAGCTCATTTTCCACTTTATTAAATATTGCCTGGTTAATTTTTAATTACTTTTCTCTACCAGCGGTCGCGGATTACAGAATTTGGCTTCGGAGGCCGCCATAGGAGGGATCACTTCCCACCCCCGCATCATCACCACCACTTCATAGTGCCACATAAGTTGCATCTCCACTCTCCACTCCAAATTAGTCAAATTCATCTGTCGTTTAATAGTCAAGATTACTGACTGCCTTTTTTTTTAGCTTAATAGTAATTTGCCTTCATATGTATATTCTTTATATACCATATACCATGCATACATATACTTAGTTTCTATTTCCCTCTCCATAATTTCAAGGAGAACTGATGATGGGCCCGTGGCTGGACCCGAAACTAGTATTCTCAGCCAAAACAGAGCTTATGTGCAGTATATGTACATTTTATCCAAATTTGCTTTCCATGTTAACGCCATTAATGTCCCATTTCACAGGATCATCCTGAAAATGATGAACTTTGTTGTTAAAAAACCTATTGGTGTTTGAATATTATGATAAAATTTGTTTAAATATATGTATATCAGCTAAGCGAATCACCTAAGGCACTAGACACGCATACGACCGAACGAATTTTCCGAAACGATTTTTCGTTTTTCACCCTATTGTGAACTCTTTAGTTATTCAAAAATTGGTTATAATCGTAAATTATAACATTTTCAAGAATATCATGAAAGAAAATTGAAAGGAATTTGTTATTTTAATTGATAATAAAAAAAAAAATTAATCCGTCGTACGACTAAAAATTTTCGTACCGACAGACGGACTATTTTCTTAATATTATCAACCAAACTACAAATTTCTAAAAATTTTCTCTTATAACATTCTTTGAAATGTTATAACTAACGATTTCAACCCATTTTCTAATAACTGAAGATTTGATAATAAGCAGAAAAACGAAAATTCGTATCGGAAAATTCGTATCGGAAAATTCGTTCGGTCGTGTGCAATGTGTACAGCACCTAAGAGTGTCCATGTTGTGTTTGAGTGAGTTGAATATTAAGATTCAACATCATTTCAAACTGTCTGTTCCATATAGTATCCTCATTATTCCTTAGAGTTCTTTGCATATGAGAACTAACAAAATATCATCTTACAGTGATAGGATGTTGGTACGTGAACTAAATATTATTCCGGTTTTCTTTCAAATTAAAGTTAATTGATAGAGACTACATTTATATTAATTACAATAAGTTCACGAGGAAGATCCGTGGAGCTTTGTGTCCCTGGATAAAAAAAACCCAGCAAGTCCTGATAGGGACAGGCTTCCTGGTATTACCTTTATATTAGTTAATGACATGGTGATTCTTCTAAGAACTTATGTTTTGATTAGATGATCTAAGTTATTGGTAATGTATGTATGTATATTGAATGTTTTGTATGTGATTCATGTGCTAGCTAGTGCTGTTGAAGTTGCTCAGCAGTCTCATGAGTATGTGGTTATTGTTGGGGAGGACACTGACCTTCTTGTAATTTTGACTGCTTCAGCCCCTATGTGTGCCAAATTTTTTTTACTAAAGCCTGGCAAAGGCAAGCAAGACGATGTTGTCTATTCTCTATTTCTCTATTCTCTATTTTGAAAAACAACATACTATTCCTCCATGCTTTTAGTGGCTGCGACACTACGTCATCATTTTTCGGTAAAGGAAAACTGAATTCCTAAAGACATTGGAAATCAACTCAAACCTGCTAAAAACAGTAGAAGTGTTTAGCAAATCTAATGCTACTGCCAATGAGGTTGACAATATGATGGTCTACAACTTTTATTCTATGACATTTCGATCTAAAGTTCGTAGTTTCGTAGATATTTTACGTTTTATAGTAAGAAATGTGTTTTTTCAAAAAGTGAAAAAATTTGCCATATTTTTACGTATCGTTTCTATAAAACTACTAATCAAAATATAATGTAGTAGTACTTTTTAGAAGCAAAATTTAATGCTGGAAACTTTTGAACATAACAAAGTTTTTGATAAAATGCTTAGTTTAGGAGCTATTCGAGAAAAACCTAAAATAGTCAGAAAATTTCGAGGTTTTTCAAACGTCACGACATACGCTCCACTGGGAAATTGGGGCAAAACTCAAACTACTCAAATTAGAGGTCTAAATAAGTGATTAAAACAATTTCCAGAACTACACTAATTATTTCCAGGCACACCATTTTTTGGAGCTAATTTGCTTGGCCTAAAAGTCTCACCTAAAATTCTAAAAACATCGATGTTTAGAAACATCGATGTTTTTCACCGATGTTTTATCGACAACGATGTCATTTATTTCAAACATCGATGTTTTGAGGTCGATGTCGAAGCGCTAGTGCTGAGCAGTGATCCCACCCTACTCCGATTGGAGTAGATCTGCTCCTTTTCTGGGCTTTAAATCATCTACTCCGGAGTAAGCAAAATATGCTCCTTTTTTTGCCGTTTGAAATTTTGGTACAAAACATATTCATTCATTCTAACTCTTCACACAGGCGGTAGCAGACAGGTCATTTTTCTGCTTGCATTATTTGCCAAACAATTTGAACTATAGTGTAAAATTGTAAAAAGCCGTATTTTCTTTCATATGTATAAGCCTACTCCCTTGTTTCTTAAATCTACTACTATTTTTGATTGATTCTGCTACTCCTTTTTTCTCGTCGGGTGGGATCACTGGTGCTGAGGCGGTATTTGTTAATCTTGACTCTCCCACCAAAGAAGTCGGGTTACGCATAGCAAAAGTAATAACGCTCACAAGAAAGAGAACGCCAATCAGACAGAATATACCAATTGCGAAGTAATTTCGAGAGTAGGGGGGGGGGGGGGGGGGTGCGGGAGACTTGACCATATGAGAGAGATGAACCACTTCAAATATCTCATTCGATTTTCCCTTCAGGATCGGGGATTCAAATTCACACAATACGGACCATCGGTTACCTGCATGTCACAGAAAAAGATGATAATCGGCAATTGGTTTCGGCCGTCAGTGAAGCGAACGTGAATTATTGTTCCAGAAGCAAAAAAAAGAAATTTTGTTTATATAATCGCCATTCTTTTATCTATCAAGGTTTGTACAGACATTCGATCTTATTTATTATTTATTTATTTTATTTTCCTTAGCTACAGCCTACAGATTAGACAGAGCAAGATAGGCGCCTTGTAAGCTAAGTTCATGTGGCGCTGATTTACACAAGGTTTTTCACATTATTTCTTAATTTTGGCAATTTTACATAGTGTTATTGGAAAAGTAAGTCTATTAAATTTGGTTTAAAATATTTAGATGGGAGAGGAGTTGAAAGAGATGGGAGTTCAAGGTTTGTGTTGGGTTTAAGAGGACGTCTAAAGGGGGTATGCTATGGTGAAAGAAGGAAGAGGTTTCTGGGCATTCTTCGAGGATGTGCTTTGTGGTAAGTCTATTTTGACAGTGGGTGCATGTTGGTGGGTCTTTTCTTAAAATTAGGTATCCTTTCGTCAGCCAAGTGTGACCTAGTCTTAATCTGATCAGAATTGTGGCTAATCTCCGTGGCATGGTGGGGTCGTATGTTGGGTATAGAGTCTGTGACCAGTGAGTCTTCAGAAAGATTGTGCCATGGGCCCAGATTGCAGCGTTGTCTTCCTGGATAATTGTTCGTACCTGGGTAATCAAAAAGTTTTCGGAAGGGGGAATGATACCATCCCCATTTTGAGGGAGTCTAGACAGTCTTCCTGCTGTTTCGTCTGCAAATGTATTGCCCGGTATACCGACATGCCCTGGAACCCAGCAGAGTGCTATGTCCTTTTGGGAGGCTAAGAGGTTCCTTAGCTGTGTTGGAATATAGTTCCGATTTTTCTTGTTGGAGATAGCATCAATGGAGGATTTGGAATCCGAAAAAATTATGGTTATTATTATTATTTAAGTTCTGTAGAGCCTGTAGAAGCCTTACTGCTTCTCGGACCGCGACCTGAGAGGTCTTTTGTTCCTGGCTCTAAACTACTTCCATACTTATTTCCTTGAGAAAAAAATTATTTTTCTCAGGGGAGTCTTCGACAGGTCTTCATAGGTGAGGGTTAATCCACCGAGAATCTGCCTTCTTGACATTCGATCTTAATTGCGCCATAAATTAACGCAGTTTAAGGCAATCAAACTTTTATTATTCTATTGTTTATATTTTTTTGGGAAACTGCATCAAGGTCGGAAAAGTGCTGGTCGGGAGATTTGACCCACCCAGGATAGCCAAAGATACTAAAAAAGATAAAGAAGATCGGAGCTCAAAGAGTAAAGAAAATTTTGAAATATTTTTTTCATTTTGCATTGCTTCTTTACAATGAAAGCACAAGTTTATTTATTTTTTTTTTATTTTGTTATTTTATAATTCATTGAAAAGAGCATATAATATCAATATCTATAATGTATGAATTTTTTTCAATTTGTGGTAATTTAGTATAAAATGAAAATATCCTTGTGTGAATTGTTATATTTCTTATTTGTTCACGAATTGTCCCCGAATGGTTAAATCTCCCGACAAGGTGGATCATATCTCCCTGCTCTTGAGGAGACATAAGCCAAATTTGCTTTTAATTAAAAAAAATTTTGGTGCTTCCGTCTGATAATTTATTGTAAAGGTAAAGAATGAAAATGGTAGTCAGGTAATATGGCTATTTGTAACATAAAAGTTGAATCGATAAATCGCATACACTAAGATCCTATAGACCTTCAAATGAAACTTGGTTTAGTTCTCCCGGACTCACCCTATACCATACATAACTTCATATATCTTGAGGCTAATTTACAAAAATACGGCAACGAAACGGACGAAACCAATCGAAGATGATCCGTCGATAGCAAAAAAATGTAATGGTTGAGGAAGAAAGCAAATATATCTTAAGACCTAGCTGCTGGAGGACGAGGTCTTTAAATCGAGACGATTGGAGGTGACAACTTCAGGAGGCCAGGACTTGATTTGAGATAATATACACATTGGTAATGATGAGCTCAATTGGCTTCAAACGATTTGGCAAGACGGACAACGAATTAAAATTTTTTTTGCCAATTTTGGAATCTGCTTGCATTTTTTTTTATTTCAATCACTATACTTTGTTACACTCACAAAAATATTTAATAGAATATTCGAGAATTTACATAAAAATTACGAATTTTTACATTGATTTCGACGCATCGAAAATATTCGTAAGAAGAACGATTAGGTTGTTGTGGAACTTTCTCATTGATTAGACGAAGTCTTATGTTAGTTTATAAACAGCGTATTATTAAATCTACATCGAGATTTTGTTAAATTAATGAAAAGTATTGTAGATACAATGAAATTGAATCCAATAAATCAATTATAATTTACGATGCGCTTAGTAAATTATAATGAAATTAATTCCGTTATTTTAAAATAAGAAGTGTGACTTTATGCTGTTGCGCCCAACAGCCCCATTTGGGCCTAGGCTTTGAAGTTTCTTCATTACGAGACCGACAAGACTGCTAGGAGGTGAAGTGGTCAGCTACAGGCTCGTCCGTGATTATTACCCCGATTTAAACTCGGTTACTCATTTACAGCTGAGTGAACTGGTGGTACGGCACCCAATCCCATTCTCGAAAATTAATTGTCGACAATCAGATTCAAACCTTGTACCAGGTGCACCGAAGGCAAGTGCTCTAGCCAATAAGCCACCCAGAGTACTGAAGTGATTAGGTAAAATGCAAATACTCGCATCGAATTACAAAAGTTATCGTATATATAACGATACTGCCGCTAAAAATTAATAAAGTCAACGTAGAAATAACGAAACCTTCACATTGAAATAAGAAGACATATTCTACGAAATGTGTTTCATAATATTTAAGATACGCTCATTAGATTTTAATGACATTTTTCAATAAAAATATTGAAAAATCGTAATATCAACAAAATTTCATTGAAATAGGAATTACAAAGCAATATTGTTAAATTTATTACATCGATTTTCTGAGTGTATATTAAAAAAATAAAAAAAATGTATCATTCCACCAAGAATCGCCAAAGGTGTGACTTCACCGATTCTTTTGAAAATTTTTGTACTTGAAATACTAGTAAGAAAAATAATAGAAATACTTTTTTTTTCAAGGATAACGATTTATCGTTGAATATCTCAAAACGTGTATCTTTAATTTTTTTCTTTTTTATATTTTCTAGGTTATACTGTTTTTCGAAATATACCAAAAAATTAACCTGGGACCTCAAGTGGATCGGAGTCACAAATGTCTAATATTGTTGTTAAAAGCCTTAATTGAGAACCACTGATTTTCTCAGATTTTTTGACCCCATCCCCTTGAGATCCCAAGTTAATTACGATTGAACTATTTAAGGATAAAAGATAAAATAGGTATCCTTGAGAAAAACGTTCAAGGATAATTTTTAATCGAATTTTTTTTATATTGCGACAACCTTGCCCTTTAAAATGAGCCCTACTTTATTATGCTACGATAAGGACTAAGTAGGGTAGAATGGGTAGCCCTGCACCATAGGTAGAAATGCACCACTCATCATTGGTGCTCGCTCGTAAGAAAAATCTACAAAGCAAAAGTGGTATACATATATATGATGCAATACCAGCAGAGCTCCTAAAGGGGGGCGGTCCATACCTCGCCAATCTCCTACACAAAATCGTGACAAAAATTTGGATGGAAGAAAAAATACCCGACGACTGGCGCCAGAGCATTATATGTCCAATCTACAAGAAAGGAGATAAACTGCGATGTGAAAATTACAGAGGCATATCATTGTTGTGTACGTCTTACAAAATACTGACGAAAGTAATTCATGATCGATTAAAGCCTTAAACAGAAAGTATTATCGGCGAATACCAAATTGGTTTCAGAACTGCTAGAAAAATGCTGGGAGTATAACATTGACGTGCATCAGATCTTCGTGGACTTCAAACAGGCATACGATAGTATAGATCGTAATGTACTATATAAATGCTCGACTTTCGAATCTCATCAAAACTCGTCTGTTTAACAAAACTGACCATAACTGACACTGAATCTCAAGTAAGGATACAAAACGAGCTTCCCCAGAGCTTCCAAACAGAATCCGGCCTGAAGCAAGGAGATGGACTCGCTTCCACGCTCTTCAACCTTGCCCTGTAATATGTCATCAGAAAGGTACCCGTTGATACCAGAAGTACCCTACTAATCAAGTCCACTCAACTAGTGGTGTACGCGGATGACGTAAACATCATGGCCAGATCTGTTCCAGACGCAAGGGAAGTCTTCCACTGTCTAGACTCAGCAGCAAAGGATGTCGGGCTAAGGGTCAATGAGAAAAAGAGCAAGTTCATGACCCAAACAGGAAGAAACGCGCCAACTAGACAAAATATGACCTTGGGGGACTACAACCTGGAGAATGTGGATCATTTCTCATACTTGGGATCACACCTTGTAAGAGACGGCAACGAACGGGACGAAGTAAATCAACGGATCACACTAGTAAATAAGGCATACTTCACGGTTCTCTCGATCTTTAAATCGAAAAAGTGCACAGGCTGAGCAAACTTCGCATATACAAGACCATAATAAGACCTGTGCTACTATATGCAAGTGAAACGTGGACTCTCACCCAAGCGTCTGAAAAATCAATAGACGCTTTTGAACGACGAATTCTTCGAAGAATTTCGGGACCAGTAAGAGAAGGCACTGAATGGCGTATTCGGTACAACAACGAGTTGTATAACATCTATGACGACCCAGCCGATTCGACTCTTATAAAATTCCGTAAGCTACAATGGGCAGGTCATGTGGAGCGAATGGATGACGGAAGAATTCACAAGCGCACATTGAAAGGTAGAGCTCATGGCAAGCGACCGGTGGGAAAACCACGAAAAAGATACGAGGATTCAGTTGACGCAGATTGCAAATCGCTTCTTAGATGCTCAAACTGGAGGACGCGGGTGCTGAACCGAGATGACTTCAGACAATGTCTCCTGCAGGCCCTGGCCCGATTTGGGCTGTCGCGCCATTGATGATGAAAAGTAGTATTCTCTTTCTTTTTCCTATCCATACGATCGCGTTCAGGAATCGTTAAAATACCGAGTAAAGCCGAACGGTTATTTGGAGATAAAGAAAAACGCAATGCAAACTAATTTTTATTATACGTGATATATTTTTGTTTAAGGACAAATTATCGATCGTGAACCTTTCTAGATGGGCATATACATAGCGTGTAGTCTAAGGTGTGTTTTAGCAAAGTGCTAGTTTTTTATTTGCCATTATTTACTTAAAAAAAAAATAATATCGTTAACTTATCAAAACTTGTATAAAGCCATTGAATTACTATTATTTGGTATTCTATTGTTTTTTATTAGTATAAAACTCGAAAAATATTTACTGTATTTACTGTTTATTTCGTTACTGTTCGCTTCTTTTGTAAATAAATTTAACTTTTTTATTTCAACTAATTTGGTTGGGATTTGCCATATATTTAAAATTTGGTGCATTTATACCTTGGAAGTGGTTCATTTCTCCCGTATGATGGGAGAAATGCACCATTTGGACTGACTGTGCTCTTCTTCATTACGCTCACAATCTGTTTATATTTTGCTACTTTTTATGAATACAATACTTGCGCAAGGTATTTCATCAAACATAGAAAAAAAAAATCTGCCAACAATCTGGGCGTAACTTTATTATTTTTCCGGTAGAAGTTAAGAACGCGTTCAATTTTGAAATGCGGTGGAGGCTACTATGTGACTGAAAACCTATCAAAAAGAACAAGATCGTGGAAGTGAAAATCTGATTGGATCTGAGAGATATATAGAGAGAATAATTTATGAAAAAGTACACAATCACTTTACACCCCCTTAGGGGTCAATTATGGAGCATACATAGAATAAAATTAAATTCAATATTTGGGACGAGGTAGTAGATATGTCGAAAATCGTGGGAAAATATGCATTCTATTTTCACAGATATTTTTTTTGCCCCCCTTCTGAACGCCAATAGATATCCGTTTTATTTTTTATTCAAAATTATTTTTCTAGTTGATTTAGATATACACACCCAGTTTCAACATTGTAGCTTAAGCCGTTCTATATATAGGAAAAACACCTCCCACTTGTACCACTTAGGAGTCGAATTTCAAAAAACCTTGAAAACGCTTTCTAGGTATTCATACGAAGAATTCGTAGAATAAAACTAAATTCAATATTTGGGACGAGCTAGTATATATGACGAAAATCGTGAAAATATATGCATTCTATTTTCACAGACAATTTTTTTTGCCCCCCTTTTGAACGCCAATACATATTTGAATTTTTTTTCAGTCAAAATTGTTTTTCTAGTTGATTTACATATACACACCGAGTTTCAACATTGTAGCTTAAGCCGTTACATATATAGGAAAAACACCCCCCACTTGTACCACACTACCCTTAGGGGTTGAATTTCAAAAAACCTTGAAAACACTTTCTAGGTATTCATACGAAGAATCCGTAGAATAAAAATGAATTCAATATTTGGAAAGACCTAGTAGATATGACGAAAATCGTGAAAATATATGCATTTTATATTTATTATATTTACAAATAATTTTTTTTGCCCCCCTTTCTGAACGCCAATGAATATTCAAATTTTTTTTATCACAATTACTTTTCTAGTTGATTGACATATAAACACCGAGTTTCAACTTTCTAGCATGAACTGTTTAATAGTTAGGAAAAACACAATCTACCCCCGTATCATACTACCCCTAAAAAAAATTATATTTTTCCAACATTCCGCTACTATAGCTCTATCTTAATACCAAATTTAAGGCTTATATCATTAAAGGTTCTCAAGATATAAGCATCGGAACTTTTTCCTTTTCACCCTCCCCCACCCTCCCCCTCTACACCCGGAACCACAAAATTTTTTTCCCTACTAGAGTTTAATAAGCGCTACTTCTAGTAAAAATTCTAAGCGTCTGTCTTACACTGTTACTGTAGAGATATGAAATGTGTTTTATTTGAAAAATTCTCATCCCCTCCACTTCTATGCTCCACCTCCCACTTAAAAAATTTTACTTTGATCAATCTTTATTTGTCAACCTTTATACCCAAACCAAATTTTATTTTTCTAGATTAATTGGTTCATGAGATATCGTAATCTAAAGTTTTTAACCCCTACGCCCATACACAACTTCCCCCACCCAAAATTTTTCTTGATTCTGTTCTCCTAGTATAAGTACAAATATTTTTTAAGTTTGAATAGTGTGCCATTAACGGTTTAGGAGATATGGATTTTAGAATGTGTCTATCTCGCCTTTTTAGGGTTTCGGACGCATTACATTTCCCCCCACTCCCACACCCCTTGATCAATATTGAAAATTTTTCTGCAAATGGATCTACTATCAGAGCTCTATAGAAATTCCAAGTTTCAGCTTCCTATCATTAGGGGTTACTGTGATCTGGAAACCAAAATTTTCAGTCTAAAACCCTTCCCGCTCCTTCCCCCTCACACCCCCACCCCTAAAAATTTGGTCACTTCAAGGAGCCTACCCCGTCTATTCGTTAAAAAAATTTCAATTTAATATCTCAAATCGTTTGGCAGCTACGAGCCTCCAAACGATCTTGCGTACGGCGCACGGCGGACAGACGGACTGAACATTTTTATTGCTTTTTTCGCGTCTACTAGTTATGAAACGTGAAAATAAAAATTTTGAGGGTAGCAAATTTTTTTTTTTTAAAAATCAATCACAATACTTAATTATTAAAATAATAAAGTAAAATTAATAAAGTTCCACAATTTTCTACGGAGATATAGAGTAATTAATGAAAATGGTGCATTTCTACCGAGTCTCCCCTACTAGAGATATGAATTTACGAAGAGGACTTTTTGCGAATTCTTTGACATACCTACTATAACTAACAAAAAAATGAGATAGAAACAAAAAATTGAAATGATATGGTATTTTGTTCCTCACTAATTCTTCAAAGAATCGAAAAATTGACGATGGTAAGTTACAAATTTTGTCATTTTTGACGATTCTTGGTGGAATGATCAAAATGTTTGAATTAATAAGCTTTGCTAATTACAATCTATTTATATCGTTCAAATTTGTTTCGAATTGATACATTATAATTATTCGAAGAGAAATTAAATTTTTTTTTATCGATCACCGGTCCATAATTGATGGTGATCGGTCGATAATATCCTTTCTTTTGTAGTCATATTCACAAAATCACTATACACCAATATTTGTTATACAGTTGCGCACGCTTTATAACTAGTAAACAAATGAAGTTGGAAATTAGAGACCAACAAAATCAAGTGGGTATTAAAATGCTTTCACAGACTTTCATTCAACGCTACTACATTCTAACTTTTTCGTGCTGGTGAAATGAAAAAAAAATATGTGTCATTTCGGGGGTTATCTCACCTCCCGTTACTTCGCCACTGAGCTGACCACTTCACTACCTAGTGTTTCGTTGGTCTCGTAATGAAGAAACTCTAGCATGACTTCAAGGCCTAGGTCCGAATTATGTTGTTGCGCCATTGATTATTATTATGATTATTATGTTAGTTTATTATATCGCTATTGTACCGATATAACCATTTTAAATGAAACAACCAATATAATGTAAACAATCAAATCAAAAACTTATATTCCGATCGTGGAATTTCCCTAGTGTGTAAGACAAAAAATAATATATATAAAACATTTTGAGTTATTCTTAAGGCAATAAAATAATTTTGTAAAGCAATGAGGGCTAGTGACTAAATCTGTAAGTTTAATATATAGTAACTCTATTTGTTGTATCCATAGCCCTCTTCGTACTTCGGCGTTGATGGTGCCAAGAAAACTTGTGGTCTTCTTTGTTGTAGGGGAATGTTGATTTCCTCAGGTGATCGATATACTTGCTGTTGTGGTTGCTGTGAAGAAAATCGGTAGGGAAGTGGACTGGTTTGTGGAGCAGCAGTTGGTGTTTTCCTTTGGCCGTTATTGAATCCTACTTGTATCTATAATCGAAAAATTCAGCAGATGATAATGAAACTAGGGAACCATTAAACGAATATAATATTACGGGCTGACGATGGCTAAGTGGTTGTTGTTCTTCTTCTTCGTAGCTCTGGCGCTCATCGTGATAGAAATTTTCTGGATAATACCTATCAGAATATTTCAAGGTTACGTTTGGTTTTGATTCATGTTCTGCCGTATTGATTGGTTTGTAAAGGTAGTCGTTGACAATGTGATACTTTGAAGACTCATCGCAAATATTCTCCCCGGTTGGGGGCATACAAATTAAGTGAACCTGGTGGAATGTAAATCCTTCTGGACAAATCCAAGAGTGCCGTTGATTGTCCTGGCAGTAATGGAATACTTCACAGGCTAAAGTATCATCAGCGTAATACCTAATTATTTTTTAAAAATTTAACCTCGAAATTATAGACTATGATGGATTATTATTTTACCCTGTGGTTTTTCCGTCGCATAGGAATCGTGACTGTTCCAACAGTAGAGTTAGGCGGTCTGGCTTTTCCTCTTCTTCTTTTTCTTCGCTGGTTAGCTTTTTCTTGGCATCCTTCGAGCTTATTATCTGAGATTCTTTTCGATATGGTCGTTGTTCCTCGGGTTCTTCAGCATAGTCATATAATTTCGTTTGGTATCCCACTAGGGATTGAGCTTGTGCTTCGTACTCTTCAGAATCATAGTTTTGAGAAGAAAATGGTGCAGGCATATTTTGTGCTTGAAGTTGTGCCTTACAGAGGCAAAACAGAAATGATGTAAGCACGATTGCAAGTGTATGGTCACTGAAAGAAAAGTAATAAGATATAAAATGTTTAAATTATAACAGGGCAACGCAACAAAGACAAGACATAGTAGTTACGCTCTTGTCTGTTTTTATCAATATGTGAATAGCATCAGACTTTTTCAACCTTGGTCTTATCTCAGTATTTTTATAGAATAAGGGCCAATATTAGCTATCAAAAAACCGAAGAAAGAGCGGAAACTCTCTTTTAACTTTTTTGTTCTCAGTTTAGAACAAATTTTAAACGTCCAATCTGATGAATCACTGTCAAATAAAAAACTGTAAACTTTATTTGTTTTTGAAACAAAATTCCGGAGCGATAAAAACTTCAACACCCGTAAATTACTAATTTTGATTTTCGGTATAGTCGGAGACTCGATCATATTCAAAATTGAACACTGATTGTTTCGAGACAACGAGGTAATTCGGAAAGCTAATTTTGTCACTATAGAAACTTCTTATAAGATTGACTGAAATTTAAATATAAAAGAGTAAAAATATACGGCCCAAAAAATATCAAAAAATTCTTAATTTGACTTTTAGTCGATAAATACAAAAGCTTGTTTAAAGCCTCGTTTTCACGGTGATAGTTTTTGCAATAGTTGTTGTCATAATAGTTACTATCGTCATAACTATCTCCATGTAAACTTCACGATAGTCACGTTCGCGCTGTCATGATAGCACTATCGCACTATCATGCTTGACGAGATAGTTGATAGAATTATCGCGATAATTTTATCTTGAGATTGAAATTTGACTTTAAAAAAATAATTTCAAAACATAAAAATATTTAATAATAATTTCGATCTTGTTTTGCTAATTGCAAAAATATATAATTTTGATTTTATGTGTACGTGATTTTGTGTGTACGTGATTTTGTGTGTACGTAATAGACAAGTGACATGTCTAATTTCTATTCGCGTCGTGCAAATAGCAGACTGTCACATCATCACACTATCATCACACTATCGTGCTATACTTTCGCGAAATTCCTATCGTACAAAACGATCTCCGTTAAGACGGCGCTTAAGTAAAATATGAGTTGATATCTTAGTGATATGGCGGAAATTTGAAAACGCGCGACCCTTAACACTTTCTATTGGGTTGAATTTCGAAAAATAGGTAACTTTTTTAGGCGATTACATAAAAAGCTCGCTAATTTAAAAATTAATTCGATAGCACATCGAGATATTGAAAAAATTTTGAAATCGTAAAAACTAATGCGGTATTTCATTGGATCCAGAGACATGTTAAAATTCGTGAAAATATTTACAATCCCTTTGAGCTGGCTATATATCAAAATTCCTGAAATCAATTTTTTCCCATTATACGGAAAATTCGAAGACGTAGAAACCAATTTAATATCTCATCTGACCTAAAAGATATGTAAAAATTCGTAAAGCATTTTATACCCATTTAGAATATCAAGAAATTTATATAACAGTTTTGATGCAATTATCTAGAAAAGGCCGTGCAAGTGATAAGTACATAAGAGTAAGTAAGAACCCTATATATGTACGTATGAGCCCAGCGAAAATAAAAGCGCCTTATAATCGATATGCAAGCGCTTTGCTAAAGCAGCAAACCGCTTTGAACATGTTTTGCGTTCACTCAAATTTAACATTCGCTATCATTTTATAGCTTATAAAGCGCTTGGGCCTCCCTATAATTTCAACGCTTATAAAGCGCTTGGGCCTCGCTATCATTTCTAGGCTTATAAAGCGCTAAAGCCTAAGCAATTACAAAGCGCTTTTTCTAAGCTATTGTAAAGGGCTTTGCTTGATTAATTGGAAACCGTTTTAAATTCCAAAATGAAACATCCTTAACTGAACAAGAAATTATTGATGCTTGATCCTATTATTGGATTATTGTTCAAAACTGAAAATGGATTTTTTTTTTAATACGTAAATATAGAGACTTTATTTTCATTCATGTAATCATTTGAAAATTAGTGGTACAAGAGTTATTCCAACATTTGGAAGTGTTTCATATAGTTTAGCGCCATTTCGTCCTGTATTAGTTATGCATTGTTATGCATTATGATAAAGTTGGACGATAGATGTTTGAAAGGGGAAAGAGGATTGTGGATAGAGGACAATGGATGATAGATACAAGATGGAGGATGGTGGAAAGAGGATAGAGTAACGGGGGCGAAGGAGAAACGGGAGAAATGGGAGCAACGGGAGGAACAGGAGCAATGGGCCAACAGGAGTGATGGAGCAACGTGAACCAAAACTAGAAACCGCTGGAATTGTAGTTTCGATTGTATAGCACCGCGGTATGCGACTAGTTCTAAATAAAAAATCTGCCAACAGTCTGGGCGCAACTTAATTATTTTTCCGGCAGAAGTTCAGAACGCGTTCAATTCGGGGATGCGGTGTATGTTACTATGTGACTGAAAACCTAACAAAAAGTTCGGGAAGCGGTTAGAAAAGGGTGTAACATATGAATTAAATAATTGGGTCATATTCCGGGATGCGGTCTAGAGGTTGAAAAAAACACTAAAACATAGGTGATTATTAAACAAACCTGGGGAAGTGAAAAGATATTCGATATCTGATCAGACCTGAGAAACATGGTGGAATTCATGAAAAAGTATACAACCAAAATCTTGAAAACACATTCTAGCTATTCATATAAAGAATCCGTAGAATAAAAATGAATTCAATATTTCGAAAGACCTAGTAGATATGACGAAAATCGTGAAAATATATGCATTTTATATTAACTCATATTTTTTTTTGCCCCCCCCCCCTTCTGAACGCCAATGAATATTCGATTTTTTTTTTTCGAAATTACTTTTCTAGTTAATTTACATATACATACCGAGTTTCAACTTCTTAGCATAAGCCGTTCTAAAGTTAAGAAAAACACCACCGTACCATACCACACCTACAAAAAAATTTATTTTTTCACAATGCCACTACTATAGCTCTATTTGAATACCAAGTTTCAGCTTCCTATCACTATAGATTCTTAAGGTTTAAGCATCGGAACTTTTTCTTTCTCACCCTTCTCCACTCTCACCCTCTACACTAGGGATGTTCGATTTCGATTCGATTAATCGACTAATCGGATAATTTTTTAAAAAAATTAGATTTTAGCAATCGATATGAGTGTTGTCGATTAATCGACATAATCGATTAGTTAACGTTAATTAATCGAACGAATTTCAACAGTTAAAAGATTCGATGCACGATAGATTTTCCTACATTAGTTAACAAAAAATTAGCTCATAGCATTGATCTGAAAGTCAAGTTAACTGCAAATGTGTTAAATATTACGATAGCTCCGAGTATCGTATTCGTACCATCTAGTATAATCCGGTTGCAATTCGCGAGGCGATCACTATATCAAATGGCGAAACAGTGGGAGTTCCACGTGTCCTCTTTTTTCGATGGAATCCGAACCTTCATCATCAAGGTAATGCAGCTGATCTTTGGGCGATCCATGATTCACTTGCGTGTCAGAGCGCTTCTCAAGCTCATGCAGATGAAGACCTTAATGGAATTTCTGAAGAGCTCAGTCAATTTTATGTCAACCTGTAGTGAATAGAACAAAAAGTCCTTATGAAATTTGGGAAACACTCAAGTTTTAATTTCCACGGACGCATACCCTTGCAATTAAATACTTATCAGTAATTGCATCTTCGGTACCTGCAGAAAGATTGCTCTCAGAGGCTGGATTAATTGCTACTGATATGAGGAACAGGTTGACAGGTTCAAATTTATCAATGCTAATTTTTCTGTCGTCAATAGACGAAATGTTTTGGTTTTGAAACAAACAATTAATTTTGAAATTAGTTTCTATGAAAAAAATGTATTTTATAAAAAAATGATATTTTATAAAAAAAAGATATTTACGAGGAAATAATATCTACGAATTTTATTTCCATTATTTTATGTTTATTATTTAAATTTATTTATTTTCTTCTCATTTTTAGCATGGGATATTATTTACTTAACCATTAAAAAGAACATACATATGTATATGTATGTACGTTGAAAACTCATATTCACACACATTTTTAACGGACATTTAGCGTCACAAGTGAGAGGAAAATAGCAAAAATCTTGACATACATATTCCACCCTCCATCCAGCATCCTCCACCTTCAATCCTCCGTCCTGCATCCACTATCCAACATTCATCATCCATCTTTACCATTTAGTAATGGGAATGCATAACTAACATACTACACCAAAAACGAACGAACTGCCGCTAAATCATATCAAATGTTGAAATAACTCTCGAACCACCAATTGTAAAATGATTTTGTTAATGCAGAAACGAAGTTTCATCGTAATCGGATGAATGATATAGGAAAGCATACGAAACAAACAAGCAAAGAATTAGAGCACCAGGGTACTAAAATCACAAAAAAAATTGAAAAATGTAAAAAAAAACTATTTGTTTTTATTCGATCGGTACCAAACATCACAGGAACTATCCCGGAACTATTCTACACGTTCCCTGAGCGGTTAAGGAGTTCATAGGGAACAGAGCCACATTCATACATCCATATATACATAGTTAAATAGTTAGTTAAAATTGTATGTATGGACAATCACTATGTTAAACGTATAATGAACCTAGACATTTCAATTCAAATCTACCTATTAAGTCTACGTATACTTATACGATAACCCTGGGACTTCGGAATTACGCGATTAATCGATTAATTGCTTAAATCCCATCAATTAATCGATTGATCTTAATCGAACATTCTAAAATAATCGATCATGCAATAATCGATTGTTGAGCAATCGATTCCCATCCCTATTCTACACCCACACCCCCAAACTTCTTTTCCCTACTAGGGTTCTATTAGGCCTACTTCTGGTAAAAATTTGAAGCATCCATCATACACTGTTATTGAGATATGAAACGTATTATTTTTGAAAAATTCTTATCCCCTCCACTTACGTACTCCAGCGCCCCCTTCAAAGATTTTACTTTGAGCAATCTTTTTTATCAAGTTTTATTTCCAAACCGAATTTTGTTTTTCTGGTGCCATTGGTTTGGGAGATATCATAATGTTAAGTATTTCAACCCCCACCCCCGTACGTCACTACCCCCACCCAAAAATTTTGTTTCAATCTACTCTCCTAGTATAACTACAGATATTTGTTTAGTTTTAATTGCTTGCTATTAACGGTTTAGGAGAGATAGATTTTAGAAAGTGTCGATCTCGACTTTTTTGCGTTTCGGAAGCATTGATTCCCCTTCTACTCCCACACCCCTTCACCCATATCATCATTTTTTTTGCAAATGGGTCCACTATTAAAGTTTTATAGAAATTCTAAGTTTCAGTCTTTTAACATGAGTGGTTGCTGAGATCTAGAAACCAAAATTTCTCGTCTAAAACGCTCCCCCACCTTCCCCCTCACACCCCCACCCCTGAAAATATTATATCCTATATCCTAGAAAAAATTTTAATTTAATAGCTCCACTGGTTTGAGAGCTACGAGCCTTCAAAAGATTTTGGGGCGGTCGACGTACGGCGGACAGCCGTACGCGTAAACAGTATTGTTATCGATTTAAAAAAAAAAAAAATTTGCTACCCTCAAAATTTTTTTTTCCACGTTTCATGACTAGTAGACGCGAAAAAAACAATAAAAATTTTCACTCCGTCTGTACGCCGTACGCCGTACGCCATACGCCGTACGTCGACCGCCCCAAAATCTTTGAAGGCTCGTAGCTCTCAAACCAGTGGAGCTATTCAATTAAATTTTTTTCTAAGAATAGACTTGGTGGACCCCTTGAATTGACATTATTTTCAGGGGAGGAGGTGTAAGGGGGAAGGCGGGGTAAGCGTTTTAGACGAAAAATTTAGGTTTCTAGATCTCAGGAACCGCTTGTGTTAGGAGGCTGAAACTTAGAATTTCTATAGAGCTTTGATAATGGACCCATTTGCAAAAAAAAAAACAGATATGGGTGAAGGGGTGTGGGAGTGGAAGGGGAAATAATGCGTCCGAAACGCAAAAATGCCGAGATCGACAAATTCTAAAATCCATATCTCCTAAGCCATTCATAGCAAGCAATTAAAACATAACAAATATCTGTAGTTATACTAGGAGAGTAGATTGAAACAAAATTTTTGGGTGGGGGTAGTGGCGTACGGGGGTGGGGGGTGAAAAACTTTAGATTACGGTATCTCACAAACTAATTGGACCAGAAAAACAAGATTCGGTTTTATTATAAAGATTGATAAACAAAGATTGCTCAAAGTAAAATATTTGAAGGGGGTGGAGGAGCACGGAAGTGGGAGGGATTAGAATTTTTCAAAAATAACACGATTCATATCTCAATAACAGTGTAAGATGGATGATTCAAATTTTTACCAGAAGTAGGCCTAATAGAACCCTAGTAGGGAAAAAAAAGTTTGGGGGTGTGGGTGTAGAGGGTGAGGGTGGGGAAGGGTGAGAAAGAAAAAGTTCCGATGCTTATATCTTAAAAATCTATAATGATAGGAAGCTGAGACTTGGTGTTTAGATAGAGCTATAGCAGTGGCATGGTGGAAAAATACATTTTTTTAAGGGGTAGTATAGTACGGTGGTGGGGGGTGTTTTCCCTAACTTCAGAACGGCTTATGCTAGGAAGTTAAAACTCGGTAATTATATGTAAATTAACTAGAAAAGTAATTCTGATAAAAAAAATTCGAATATTCATTGGCGTTCAGAAGGGGGGGCAAAAAAAAATATCGGTTAATATAAAATGCATATATTTTTGCGATTTTCGTCATATCTACTAGGTTTTTCGATATATTGAATTCATTTTTATTCTACGTATTTTTTATGTGAATACCTAGAATGTGTTTTCAAGATTTTTTTAAATTCGACCCCTAAGAGGGTGTAAACTGGTTGTATACTTTTTCATGAATTCCACCATGTTTCTCAGGTCTGATCAGATATCGAATATCTTTTTACTTCCTCAGGTTTGTTTAATAATAACCTATTTTTAAGTTTTGTTTTTTTCACCCTCTAGACCGCATCCCGGAATATGACCCAATTATTTAATTCATATGTTACACCCTTTTCTAACCACTTCCTGAACTTTTTGTTAAGTTTTCAGTCACATAGTAACATACACCGCATCCCCGAATTGAACGCGTTCTGAACTTCTGCCGGAAAAATAATACAGTTGCGCCCAGACTGTTGGCAGATTTTACTTAATTATTTTAATAATTAAGTATTATGATTGATTTTTAAAAAAAAAAAATTGCTACACTCAAAATTTTTATTTTCACGTTTCATAACTAGTAGACGCGAAAAAAGCAAATAAAAATTTTCAGTCCGTCTGCCCGCCGTACGCCGTCCGCCGTACGCAAGATCGTTTGGAGGCTCGTAGCTGCCAAACGCTTTGAGATATTTAATTGAAATTTTTTTAACGAATAGACGGGGTAGGCGCTTTGAAGTGACCAAATTTTTAGGGGTGGGGGTGTGAGGGGGAAGGAGGGGAAAGGGGGGGGAAGGAGGGGGAAGGAGGGGGAAGGGGGAAGGAGATGGAAGGAGGGGGAAGGAGGGGGAAGTGTTTTAGACCGAAAATTTTGGTTTCCAGATCTCAGTAACCCCTAATGTTAGGAAGCTGAAACTTGGAATTTCTATAGAGCTCTGATAGTAGACCCATTTGCAGGAAAATTGTCAATATTGATCAAGGGGTGTGGGAGTGGGAGGAAATGTAATGCGTCCGAAACCCAAAACAGGCGAGATAGACACATTCTAAAATCTATATCTCCTAAACCGTTAATGGCACACTATTCAAACTTAAAAAATATTTGTAGTTATACTAGGAGAACAGAATCAAGAAAAATTTTGGGTGGGGGAAGTTGTGTATGGGGATGGGGGTGAAAAACTTAAGATTACGATATCTCATGAACCAATTGCTCTAGAAAAATAAAATTTGGTTTGGGTATAAAGGTTGACAAATAAAGATTGATCAAAGTAAAATTTTTTTTAGTGGGAGGTGGTGCATAGAAGTGGAGGGGATGAGAATTTTTCAAATCAAACACATTTCATATTTCAAAAACAGTTTAAGATAGGTGCTTAGAATTTTTACCAGAAGTAGCGCTAATTAAACCCTAGTAGGGAAAAAAGTTTTGTGGTTCCGGGTGTAGAGGGGGAGGGTGGGGGAGGGTGAAAAGGAAAAAGTTCCGATGCTTATATCTTGAGAACCTGTAATGATATAAGCCTTAAACTTGTTATTTAGATAGAGCTATAGTAGCGGAAAGTTGGAAAAATATAATTTTTTTTTGGGGTGGTATGCTACGGGGGTAGGGGGTGTTTTTCCTAACTATTAAACGGTTCATGCTAGAAAGTTAAAACTCGGTGTGTATATGACTAGAAAAGTAATTGTGATAAAAAAAAATTTGAATATTCATTGGCGTTTAGAAAGGGGGGCAAAAAAACTTATTTTTAAATATAATAAATATAAAATGCATATATTTTCACGATTTTCGTCATATCTACTAGTTCTTTCCAAATATTGAATTCATTTTTATTCTAAGGATTCTTCGTATGAATACCTAGAAAGTGTTTCCAAGGTTTCTGGAAATTCGACCCCTAAGGGTAGTGTGGTACAAGTGGGGGTGTTTTTCCTATTTATAGAACGGCTTAAGCTACAATGTTGAAACTCGGTGTGTATATGTAAATCAACTAGAAAAGTAATTGTGATAAAAAAAAATTTGAATACACATTGGCGTTCAGAAGGGGGGGGGGGGCAAAAAAAAATATTTGTAAATATAATAAATATAAAATGCATATATTTTCACGATTTTCGTTATATCTACTAGTTCTTTCCATATATAGAATTCATTTTTATTCTACGGATTCTTCGTATGAATACCTAGAAAACGTTTTTTAGGTTTTTTGAAATTCGACCCCTAAGGGTAGTGTGGTACAAGTGGGAGGTGTTTTTCCTATATAGAACGGCTTAAGCTACAATGTTGAAACTCGGTGTGTATATCTAAATCAACTAGAAAAATAATTTTGAATAAAAAAAACGAATATCTATTATCGTTCAAAAGGGGGGCAAGAAAAGTTATCTGTGAAAATAGAATACATATTTTCCCACGATTTTCGACATATCTACTACCTCGTCCCAAATAATGAATTTAATTTTATTCTATGTATTCTCCATATGAATACCAAGAAAGTGTTTTCAAGATTTTCTGAAAATTGACCCCTAGGTGTAAAGTGATTGTGTACTTTTTCATAAACTATTCCATATCTCTCAGATCCAATCAGATTTTCACTTCCATGATCTTGTTCTTTTTGATAGGTTTCCAGTCACATAGTAGCCTTCACCGCATTTCAGAATTGAACGCGTTCCTAGTTTCTGCCGGAAAAATAATAAAGTTGCGTCCAAATTATTGGCAGATTTTTTGTTATTGATTTTCAAAAAAAAAAAAAATTTGCTACCCTCAAAATTTTTTTGTATACATTTCATGACTAGTAGACACGAAAAAAGCAATAAAAATTTTCACTCCGTCTGTCCGCCGTACGCCGTACGTCGACCGCCAAAATCCTTTGAAGGCTCGTAGCTCTCAAACCAGTGGAGCTATTAAATTAAAATTTTTTCTAGGAATAGACGGGGTAGACCCCTTGAATTGACATTATTTTAAGGGGCGGGGGTGTGAGGGGGAAGGTGGGGGAAGCGTTTTAGTCGAAAAAATTTGGATTCTAGATCTCAGCAACCGCTTATGTTAGGAGACTGAAACTTGGAATTTCTATAAAGCTTTGATAGTGGATCCATTTGCAAAAAAAATTGATGATATGGGTGAAGGGGTGTGGAAGTGGAGGGGGAAGCAATGGGTCCGAAACGCAAAAAAGTCGAGATCGACACATTCTAAAAACTATTTCTCCTAAACCGTTAATAGCAAGCAATTTAAACTTAATAAATATCTGTAGTTATACTAGGAGAGTAGATGGAAACAAAGTTTTTGGGTGGGGGTAGTGGCGTACGGGGGTGGGGATTGAAATAATTAACATTACGATATCTCCCAAACCAGTGGCACCAGAAAAACAAAATTCGGTTTGGATAAAAAACTTGATAAATAAAGATTGCTCAATGTAAAATTTTTGAAGGGGGCGGGTGAGTACGTAAGTGGAGGGGATAAGAATTTTTCAAAAATAACAATTTTCATATCTCAATAACAGTGTAAGACGGATGCTTCAAATTTTTACCAGAAGTAGGCCTAATAGAACCCTAGTAGGGAAAAAAAGTTTGGGGGTGTGGGTGTAGAGGGTGAGGGTGGGGAAGGGTGAGAAAGAAAAAGTTCCGATGCTTATATCTTAAGAATCTATAATGATAGGATGCTGAAACTTGGTATTTGAATAGAACTATAGTAGTGGCATGGCGGAAAAATAAAATTTTTTTTAAGGGTAGTATGGTACGGTGGTGGGGGGTGTTTTTCCTAACTTCAGAACGGCTTATGCTAGGAAGTTGAAACTCGTTACGTATATGTAAATTAACTAGAAAAGTAGTTCTAATAAAAAAAAATTCGAATATTCATTGGCGTTCAGAAGGGGGGGCAAAAAAAATTATCAGTATATAGAAAATGCATATATTTTCACGATTTTCGTCATATCTACTAGGTCTTTCGATATATTGAATTCATTTTTATTCTACGGATTCTTCATATGAATACCTAGAATGCGTTTTCAAGATTTTATGAAATTCGACCCTTAAGAGGGTGTAAACTGGTTGTATACTTTTTCATGAATTCCACCGTGTTTCTCAGGTCTGATCAGATATCGAATATCTGTTCACTTCCCCAGGCTTGTTTAATAATCACCTATTTTTAAGTTTTTTTTTGTCAACCTCTAGACCGCATCCCGGAATATGACCCAACTATTTAATTCATATGTTACACCCTTTTCTGCCCGCTTCCCGAACTTTTTGTTAGGTTTTCAGTCACATAGTAACATACACCGCATCCCCGAATTGAACGCGTTCTGAACTTCTGCCGGAAAAATAATAAAGTTGCGCCCAGACTGTTGGCAGATTTTTTTTTCACGGTCAACAGGAATTCGTTAGTTAAAAATAACAAAATACAATTCCGGATTGATTGCTTTCCAGTAATGGGAAGTAAATAGGTAACCTGTCACATCGTTGTTGATATTTATTATATAATAAGTATTAATCAATTATCTTACAAATTCAGGAAAAGGAATACTTTTTTCTTTCTCCTCGGCGCTTGCTATATATTCCAGATTTTATGAAATATATTCCAAATTTTTTTTATCAGTTCGCGGTCGGATAATCGTGCCTTGCAAGACACTCATTTTGACGCAATAATATTGCCTTTATTTCGTCAATTTTGTTGCAATAGTCTTGATTTACTGCTTTTAAATTATTATTTTCTGATTCTGAAATATTATACGGAAGTATTATACGTTCAATATGTATGTACGTTAGCATCACCAAAAAAGTACCTAAATTTTTACATTTTCTGCATTAGTTGGGAGTTTGGTCTTCGAATTCTGACATTTTTTCTGAAAATAAAATTTATTTTTTACTATTTAAACAAATTTTGAAAAATTATAATATCCATACTTCTATAAACACTGATGCAAAATTGGAATTAGAACAAACCCATTATCAGAGGGTAATGCCACTACTTTGCAATATACATCCTTTACATTGAATTGTAATTCCTTAGTTCTAATATTAGAAACGAATGTAATGCCTAGTGCCTCTATCGATTCAATAGGTTTAAAAAATTGCTTATAAATGAAAAACTGAAACCTTTTACAAACTCTGGTCCATCCTCGTTTTCAAAAACTTTGGTAGCTTTCAATTGTAGCAATGGTTTCACATAACAAAAATTATCTGGGATTCTATTGGATATTAAAAATCTGCCAACAGTCTGGGCGCAACTGTATTATTTTTCCGGCAGAAGTTCAGAACGCGTTCAATTCGGGGATGCGGTGTATGTTACTATGTGACTAAAAACCTAACAAAAAGTTTGGGAAGCGGTTAGAAAAGGGTGTAACATATGAATTAAATAATTGGGTCATATTCCGGGATGTGGTCTAGCGGTTGAAAAAAAAAACAAAACTTAAAAATAGGTGATTATTAAACAAACCTGGGGAAGTAAAAAGATATTCGATATTTGATCAGACCTGAGAAACATGGTGGAATTCATGAAAAAGTATACAACCAGTTTACACCCTCTTAGGGGTCGAATTTAAAAAAATCTTGAAAACACATTCTAGGTATTCACATGAAGAACCCGTAGAATAAAAATGAATTCAATATTTCGAAAGACCTAGTAGACATGACGAAAATCGTGAAAATATATGCATTTTATATTAACTGATATTTTTTTCCCCCCCTTCTGAACGCCAATGAATATTTAAATTTTTTTTTATTAGAATTACTTTTCTAGTTAATTAACATATACGTACCGAGTTTCAATTTCCTAGCATAAGCCGTTCTGAAGTAAGGGGAAAACACCCCCCACCACCGTACCATACTACCCCTAAAAGAAATGTATTTTTCCACCATGCCACTACTATAGCTTTATCTAAATACCAAGTTTCAGCTTCCTATCATTATAGATTCTTAAGATATAAGCATCGGAACTTTTTCTTTCTCAACCTTCCCCACCCTCACCCTCTACACCCATACTCCCAAACTTTTTTTCCCTACTAGGGTTCTATTAGGCCTACTTCTGGTAAAAATTTGAAACATCCATCTGACACTGTTATTGAGATATGAATCGTGTTATTTTCGAAAAATTCTAATCCCTCCCACTTCCGTGCTCCTCCACACCCTTCAAATATTTTACTTTGAGCAATCTTTGTTTATCAATCTTTATAATAAAACCAAATTTTGTTTTTCTGGTCCAATTAGTTTGTGAGATATCGTAATCTAAAGTTTTTCACCCCCACCCCCGTACGCCACTACCCCCCCCCCCGTACGCCACTACCCCCACCCAAAAATTTTGTTTCAATCTACTCTCCTAGTATAACTACAGATATTTGTTATGTTTTAATTGCTTGCTAATAATGGTTTAGGAGATATGGATTTTAGAATTTGTCGATCTCGGCATTTTTGCGTTTCGGACGCATTATTTCCCCCTCCACTCCCACACCCCTTCACCCATATCATCAATTTTTTTGCAAATGGGTCCATTAGCAAAAATCTCTATAGAAATTCCAAGTTTCAGCCTCCTAACACAAGCGGTTCCTGAGATCTAGAAACCTAAATTTTTCGTCTAAAACGCTTACCCCGCCTTCCCCCTTACACCTCCTCCCCTGGAAATAATGTCAATTCAAGGGGTCTACCAAGTCTATTCTTAGAAAAAATTTTAATTTAATAGCTTCACTGGTTTGAGAGCTACGAGCCTTCAAAGATTTTGGGGCGTACGGGATACGGCGTACGGCGTACGGGGTACGGTGTACGGGGTACGGCGTACAGACGGAGTGAAAATTTTTATTGCTTTTTTTGCGTCTACTAGTCATGAAACGTGGAACAAAAAATTTTGAGGGCAGCAAATTTTTTTTTTTTTTAAATCGATAATAATACTGTAATATAAATAATACCGTAAAATTTGTTCGTATAAAAAAATTTCCGTGAAAATGTACTTACTTGCTTGTCTCTTTTCGTATCTTGTGTTATACATCTTTTGCAAAAAATCTCTCATTAGCTCGATTATTGATTTGTTGCAAAATATTCGTAGGTTGTTGGTGAAGCAAGTTCTGAACGTTGTAGGTTATTTTATTTTGTCCATAAATGCTTTGAAAATTATGTACGAATACCTTTAGCATATCTTCAACAACATCTAAATTTTTCCTACAGTTTCTCGGATATCTTAATAACCCGGTTATTACGTACCTTGGGGACCAACAAAGTAAAACGTTATAGTCGATAGTACGTTATAACCAACATACGAACCTTTCACAATTGCGAATAAAAAAGGTACGCTATAACCGAAAGTACGTTATAAAATAAACTTTATAATCGGGCTGCACTGTAGTTATAATACATATATAGCCACAATGTCATTGGTAAAAAGCGATAAAAGCTTAAGTCGAAAAAAAAAAAATTTGGCGGTTACGCATACATACCAAAAAAATCTACCAACAGTCTGGGCGCAACTTTATTATTTTTCCGGCAGAAGTTCAGAACGCGTTCAATTCGGGGATGCGGTGTATGATACTATGTGACTGAAAACCTAACAAAAACTTCGGGAAGCGGTTAGAAAAGGGTGTAACATATGAATTAAATAATTGGGTCATATTCCGGGATGTGGTCTAGAGGTTGAAAAAGACAAAAATTAAAAATAGGTGATTATTAAACAAGCCTGGGGAAGTGAAAAGATATTCGATATCTGATCACACCTGAGAAACATGGTGGAATTCATGAAAAAGTATGCAACCACTTTACACCTTCTTAGGGGTCGAATTTTAAAAAATCTTGAATGCACATTCTAGGTATTCATATGAAGAATCCGTAGAATAAAAATGAATTTAATATTTCGAAAGACCTAGTAGATATGACGAAAATCGTGAAAATATATCCATTTTATATTAACTGATATTTTTTTTGCCTCCCCTTCTGAACGCCAATGAATATTTGAATTTTTTTTTTATCAGAATTACTTTTCTAGTTAATTTACATATACGTACCGAGTTTCAACTTCTTAGCATAAGCCGTTCTAAAGTTAAGAAAAACACCCCCACCACCGTATCATACTACCCTTAAAAAATTCTATTTTTCCACCATGCCACTACTATAGCTCTATCTAAATACTAAGTTCCAGCTTCCTATCATTAAAGATTCTTAAGTTATAAGCATCGGAACTTTTTCTTTCTCACCCTTCCCCACTCTCACCCTCTACACCCACACCCCCAAACTTTTTTTCCCTACTAGGATTCTATTAGGCCTACTTCTGGTAAAAATTTGAAGCATCCATTTTACGCTGTTATTGAGATATGAAACGTGAAATTTTTGAAAAATTCTTATCCTCTCCACTTACGTACTCCCCCGCCCCCTTCAAAGATTTTACTTTGAGCAATCTTTATTTATCAAGCTTTTTATCCAAACCGAATTTTGTTTTTCTGGTGCCACTGGTTTGGGAGATATCGTAATGTTAAGTATTTCAATCCCCACCCCCGTACGTCACTACCCCCACCCAAAAATTTTGTTTCATTTTACTCTCCTAGTATAACTACAGATATTTGTAAAGTTTTAATTGCTTGCTATCAACGGCTTAGGAGATATGGATTTAAGAATGTGTCGATCTCGACTTTTTTGCGTTTCGGACGCATTATTTCCCCCTCCACTCCCACATATCATCAATTCTTTTTCAAATGGGTCCACTATCAAAGCCTTATAGAAATTCCAAGTTTCAGTCTTCGAACATGAGTGGTTGCTGAGATCTAGAAACCGAAATTTCTCGTCTAAAACGCTTCCCCCACCTTCCCCTACCTTCCCACTCACACCCCATCCCTGAAAATAATGTCAATTCAAGGGGTCTACCCAGTCTATTCCTAGAAAAAATTTTAATTTAATAGCTCCACTGGTTTGAGAGCTAGGAGCCTTCAAAGGATTTTGGGGCGGTCGACTTACGGCGTATGGCGTACTGCGTACAGACGGAGTGAAAATTTTTATTGCTTTTTTCGCGTCTACTAGTCATGAAACGTGGACCGAAAAATTTTGAGAGCAGCAAATTTTTTTTTTTTGAAAATCAATAACATTACTGTATTATAAATAATAAAGTAATATGTTAGAAGATCTTATTTTATTGAATTTAATAATACAACACGAAAAAATATATTATATGGCATAATAATACATAGTAATATGTAATATGACATAACAATCTTTCAAAGTATGGTAATTTTCTTTAAATATGCATTTGAAAACTTGAAAAATGATTTTTTATTATTGCGACATAAGATGATATTTTTTTTACCACAGATATATATATACTAAAATAAAAATAATAATAATAATTTTCTACTTACGTGTGATCACTTATTTTACTTTTAAATAGAAAATAACACTTAAAACTTTATTGACCACTTCACGAATGCTGAAAACTAATATACTAATATATAAAATATGTATATTGAAAATATAGAAATGAAATTTGGCATCTGCTTTGCTCTCGCTGCTTTCAATGTTTCTTGTTACCAAAGCGCTTGGTGTGCGCTTTAAATCAATGCGCTTTGAAATTTTTCGCTGGGAGAAGACACTATCTTAAATGTAAACAGAATTCTTAGAATACATTAGCAAATTGCAGCAAAATTGCTTTGGAGTCTGTTCTAACAAGTATCTTGCAAGTGATATTCACACCTGAACGTTGCGGCGAATGCACCTCTTACATGAAAGCCTGCTCTGACTCAAAACAAATAACGTCAGGCGATCGGTCGCAACTTTCTTGGAAGGTTCGAGCTTCGCGCAAGTATACACGTTCATTTACTTACTAGTTCTTCGTTATAAGTTATTGTCATGCCATATTGTAACATTTGCGAACGGATGAAATCGTTCAATAACTGGAGTCAAAAATGTATTTCTTTGAGATACGATTTTCTAAATGTTCTAATACTCAAGATGAAATTTGATAGTATTACAAGTTTAATCGATTCCAAAAGTTTGTATACGCATAGAATGGAGCCTCGAAAGAAAAAAAGTATTTTTAAATTTGTGTTTATATGTATGTGTATGTGGCCCAAAAATCCAAATCCGCTTGACGTCCGTCTGTCAGTCCATCTGTCTGACCATTATCACGATAAGTCAAGAACGCTTTGACCTACGATTTTGGAATTTTGAATCTGAATATTTCGTCGAATTAGTAAGGCTAAGCTAAGTCATTAACACGTGTTCAAGAATATTTTCCAATAACTTTTGATTCCTTCAAGTTAAGAATTTGAAATTGTTGACATATTAAATTAATAAATTAAGTAAATATTACTCATTGTCAATACCTGTTTACATAAACTTTTATCAAAACTCATATGTCAACACATATCTTGATAAAAGACTAATGTACGCAAGTATGCATACATAGCACATACACAATATGTTCATGCATATATCTAGGGCTTCATCTTAAATGTTTTCGTTAATTTCAGTTCTTCCATTAACCGGTCAAAAAATTCCAGTTTTCTAAGTTATCCAGGGATTTTACCGGCGATTTAACAAATTACTTTATTAGTAATAATACAGTATTGTTATTGATTTTCAAAAAAAAAAAAAAATTTGCTGCCCTCAAATTTTTTGTCCACGTTTCATGACTAGTAGACACGAAAAAAGAAATAAAAATTTTCACTCCGTCTGTCCGCAGTACGTCGACCGCCAAAATCCTTTGAAGGCTCGTAGCTCTCAAACCAGTGGAGCTATTAAATTAAATTTTTTTCTAGGATTAGACTGGGTAGACCCCTTGAATTGACATTATTTTCAGGGGTGGGGGTGTGAGCGGGAAGGTGGGGGAAATGTTTTAGACGAAAAATTTTGGTTTCTAGATCTCAGCAATCACTCATGTTAGGAGACTGAAACTTGGAATTTCTATAAAGCTTTGATAGTGGACCCATTTGCAAAAAAGTTGATGATATGGGTGAAGGGGTGTGGGAGTGGAGGGGGAAGCAATGCGTCCGAAACGCAAAAAAGTCGAGATCGACACATTCTAAAATCTATATCTCCTAAACCGTTAATAGCAAGCAATTTAAACTTAACAAATATCTGTAGTTATACTAGGAGAGTAGATTGAAACAAAATTTTTGGGTGGGGGTAGTGACGTACGGGGGTGGGGATTGAAATACTTAACATTACGATATCCCCCAAACCAGTGGCACCAGAAAAACAAAATTCGGTTTGGATAAAAAGCTTGATAAATAAAGATTGCTCGAAGTAAAACCTTTGAAAAGGGCGGGAGAGTACGCAAGTGGAGGGGATAAGAATTTTTCAAAAATAACACGTTTCATATCTCAATAACAGTGTATGATGGATGCTTCAAATTTTTACCAGAAGTAGGCCTAATAGAACCCTAGTAGGGAAAAAAAGTTTGGGGGTGTGGACGTAGAGGGTGAGGGTGGGGAAGGGTGAGAAAGAAAAAGTTCCGATGCTGATATCTTAAGAATCTATAGTGATAGGAAACTGAATCTTGGTATTTAGATAGAGCTATAGTAGTGGCATGGTGAAAAAATAAATTTTTTTTTAGGGGTAGTATGGTACGGTGGTGGGTGGTGTTTTTCCTAACTTTAGAACGGCTTATGCTAAGAAATGGAAACTCGGTACGTATATGTAAATTAACTAGAAAAGTAATTCTAATAAAAAAAAAATTCAAATATTCATTGGGGTTCAGAAGAGAGGGGCAAAAAAAAAATATCAGTTAATATAAAATGGATATATTTTCACGATTTTCGTCATATCTACTAGGTCTTTCGAAATATTGAATTCATTTTTATTCTACGGATTTTTCATATGAATACCTAGAATGCGTTTTCAAGATTTTTTGAAATTCGACCCCTAAGAGGGTGTAAACTGGTTGTATACTTTTTCATGAATTCCACCATGTTTCTCAGGTCTGATCAGATATCGAATATCTTTTCACTTCCCCAGGCTTGTTTAATAATCACCTATTTTTTAGTTTTTTTTTTCAACCTCTAGACCGCATCCCGGAATATGACCCAATTATATAATTCATATGTCACACCCTTTTCTAACCGCTTCCCGAACTTTTTGTTAGGTTTTCAGTCACATAGTAACATACACCGCATCCCCGAATTGAACGCGTTCTGAACTTCTGCCGGAAAAATAATACAGTTGCGCCCAGACTGTTGGCAGATTTTTTTCGCTTGTGCTTGGTTTTAAAAATTTACCAAATAAAATAAAATCTGACTTCAATGTTTCAATTGTGAATCCTGTAAAATTTTTATTGTATGCAAAATATTAAAGCACACATTTTAAATGAGTGCCTTACAGCAACAAAATCCCATTTATTTTATTTCAGCACTACTGAAAGTACTAGTACTGACTATAGAAAGTACCCATGCCTTAGTCCTATAAGAAATCTTGTGGACTATATTATATTAGTATTATTGCGAAAGTAAAGAAAACAAAAAATACTTTTAAAAATTATATGTGCAGTAATAAACCTACGAGCTTAAAATTGATAATAAACTTCTATAAAAACTACAAATATTAATATATATTGTTGGAGTTAATGTTTGGATGCAAATCTTAGTATTATAATATATCGTTTCGCTGTCCCATTTCAAAACACAATATGTAAGTACTTTTTAAAAATGTTATAATATTTTTACTCAGCCCTCAAAAGTAAATATAGGTACATACATATGTATATTAATAATTTGATATATGGGGGTTCTTCAACCTGGGAGAACTAAAATATATTGGGATATCAACATTTATATATGACACCTTAATAATAGGAATTTTTTTTTAAAAAGAACAATTACAGTTATAAAGTGCAATTTTATAACGTTCTTTCGGTTAGAAAGTACCTTTTTTAATCCCTGTGCATAAATTTTAAACATTCTTATGTTGGCTATCGGCTAGTATCGGTTATACTGTTCTACTTTTGTGGTTCCCTTAAGGTACTAGGGTTCGAAACGGGACAGAATAAATAGAGCATGTTTTTTTTATCACATAATGAATTTTGTTAGTTTCTTTTTTTTTTTTTAATTGATGTATTTAACCTATTAACTATATTGTTTAATTTTTATTATTATATTATTTAAGATATTATTAATCTCGATATTTTGTTCATAATGTTCTTCATTAATCTTTTATTTCTATAAAAACATTAATTTATTAATACATTTGCAATTTAAATTTACGTATGCGCTGCGCTGGTCATTGGCCTTTCCTATTTGTTTGCAAGAAACAAAACTTGTTTTATTAATTTTGTATATAAGATGTTTAAAATAAAAGCCGCTTTTTCCCCTTCATCTATAATATAATAGTATAAGGTATATATTACTATTAATAGTAATTATATAATATATAATTAGCGGTATAAAAAAACATATTTTTTCTGTTTTTGTTGAACTTGTTCTTTTAAAATTACACATATTTTCACCAATGTATCAAACTACCTATTTTAGTTTCTTTTTATTATAGTAATATGTAAGATATTATAATAGTACAAAAAATATAATAGATATTTATCGATATGTCATTATTTTTGCTCTTTACTAATTTTTAATTATAATGAATTCGTACATTCATTTAAAAAGTCATTCGCCATTAGTACCCCTTATACTTATGAATTTAGTTTGCTCGTCATTGACATTTTTTACTTAACTTTTCCTAAAAAAAAATCTGCCAACAGTCTGGGCGCAACTTTATTATTTTTCCGGCAGAAGTTCAGAACGCGTTCAATTCGGGGATGCGGTGTATGTTACTATGTGACTGAAAACCTAACAAAAAATTCGGGAATTAAATAATTGGGTCATATTCCGGGATGCGGTCTAGATGTTGAAAAACAATAAACTTAAAAATAGGTGATTATTAAACAAGCCCGGGGAAGTGAAAAGATATTTGATATCTGATCAGACCTGAGAAACATGGTGGAATTCATGAAAAAGTATACAATCAGTTTACACCCTCAAAGGGGTCGAATTTCTAAAAATCTTGAAAACGCACTCTAGGTATTCATATGAAGAATCCGTAGAATAAAAATGAATTCAATATTTCGAAAGACCTAGAAGATATGACGAAAATCGTGAAAATATATGCATTTTATCTACACTCAACGCCAATGAATATTCGAATTTTTTTTTATTAGAATTACTTTTCTAGTTAATTTACATATACGTGCCGAGTTTCAACTTCGTAGCATAAGCCGTTCTGAAGTTAGGAAAAACACCTCCCACCACCGTACCATACTACCCTTAAAAAAAATTCTATTTTTCCACCAGGCCACTACTATAGTTCTATCTAAATACCAAGTTTCAGCTTCCTATCATTATAGATTCTTAAGATATAAGCATCGGAACTTTTTCTTTCTCACCCTTCCCCACCCTCACCCTCTACACCCACACCCCCAAACTTTTTTTGCCTACTAGGGTTCTATTAGGCCTACTTTTGGTAAAAATTTGAAGCATCCATCATACACTGTTATTGAGATATGAAACGTGTTATTTTTGAAAAATTCTTATCCCCTCCACTTACGTACTCCCACGCCATCTTTAAAGATTTTACTTCGAGCAATCTTTATTTATCAAGCTTTTTATCCAAACCGAATTTTGTTTTTCTGGTGCCACTGGTTTGGGAGATATCGTAATGTTAAGTATTTCAATCCCCACCCCCGTACGTCACTACCCCCACCCAAAAATTTTGTTTCATTTTACTCTCCTAGTATAACTACAGATATTTGTTAAGTTTAAATTGCTTGCTATTAACGGTTTAGGAGATATAGATTTTAGAATGTGTAGATCTTTTTTGCGTTTCGGACGCATTGCTTCCCCTCCACTCCCACACCCTTTCACTCATATCATCATTTTCTTTTGCAAATGGGTCCACTATCAAAGCTTTATAGAAATTCCAAGTTTCAGTCTCCTAACATAAGCGGTTGCTGAGATCTAGAAACCAAAATTTTTCGTCTAAAACATTTCCCCCACCTTCCCGCTCACACCCCCACCCCTGAAAATAATGTCAATTCAAGGGGTCTACCCAGTCTATTCCTAGAAAAAAATTTAATTTATTAGCTCCACTGGCTTGAGAGCTACGAGCCTTCAAAGGATTTTGGCGGTCAACGTACGGCGTACGGCGTACGGCGGACAGACGGAGTGAAAATTTTTACTTCTTTTTTCGTGTCTACTAGTCATGAAATAACAATACTGTATTATTACTAATAAAGTAAAATTCGAGTCTTCATAATGTAAAAACATTAAAGTGTGCATAATGTTACTAATCTCCTAACTTGAAGAATCGTTAATACGTCTTTGAATAAGTGAAGTGAACTTAGTCTTTCAAAACATATTTGATCGTGGAGAAATGTGACCGTTATCCGCTCCTGAGCTATTCTGCCAACAAACGAACGGGTAAGCACAAATTGCGGAATTTCAAATCGAAAACAGCGCAAAATACAATAAGAAACGCAAACCAGTGCATCAGTATTCTGTCGGGGATTTGGTCTTAATAAGGGAAACCCACTTTGGATCAGGATCAAAAATAAAACCGTTCTTCTAAGGACCATATAAAGTCGCTCGTGTGCATTCAAATAGCGATACAAGGTAAAGAAAGCAAGAGAATGCGAAGGACTGAACTTCACAAGAACATCAGCCGACAATATAAAGATCTGGATCCCATTCGAGGCGAATTGTACGCAGGATGGCCGAATGTGATAACACTGACCCGAAGAGTTGATCGGAAGGTACGGTAGTTAGATAAGCGTATTCGAAGTTTGTTATAACTAGTGAATTAATAAAGATTTCAAATATTAAGCCGTGGCGTTTTAGTTCAGCTGAGTTTCTGAATCCCACATATATAAAACGGAAAATACTGTAGGCAACAAAAAATAAGGTTTATTTTGTTTTATTTACCGCCAATTTGAGAGAAAAGTTATACAACTTTTTCTTAGAGAAGATTAAGGAAATAAGAACAATTTCACTGTTGAGTTATTTCTAGTTGTATTATGACCAGAAACGGTAATGGTATATAAGTAATGGTAATGCTATTATGAACATAAGTAAAACATGATTAGAGTTACTTCGGGTAATATGGTATACGGTATACCATATTACCCGAAGTACATGGCTATATGGTATACTGTATAGTACATGGCTATATGGTATACCGTATACCCTATAGCCATGTAGCATTTCAATAGATCAAAAGATACTTGCATTCGAAAACGCATGGCGCGAAATTTTGAGGTCAAGTAGCCGTTAAACGAAAATTTAAAATATCAAAGAAGGGGAATCGTCCGCATTGAATAAAGCTTTCAAGTACGAATACAGTAACCTCCTCACTCTTCCCCCAATGTCGCTTTCGTTGCCCATAAGTAACGGCTCAGACAATGTTAGAGAGTTGTCTCTCTATTAGTACTTACTATATGGCTGAAACTTGACATTTAGATAGCGGTGTAGTGTAGTATGTTTAAAAAATATGTTTTGGGGGTGTTTTTCCTACCTATAGAACGACTTATGCTAAAAAAATTAAACTTAGTGAGTATATGTATATTTACTAGAAAAGTAATTTAGATGTAAATGAAATTTCCATTGGCATGGCAGGGCAACAATAAAAACGGTCAGTCAAAATGGAGTACATTTATATTCATAAATTTCGTTATGTTTTTTAGGTCTTATAAGATTATGAATGTATTTTTATTCTACGGATTCTTTGCATAAGTGGCTAGAAAACGTTTTCAGGATTTTTTGAAATTGGTTCTCTAAGGTGGTGTGAAAGGGTTGTATACATTTTTACGGACTTATCTGTATCCCTCAGGTCTGATTAGGTATCAAATAAGTTTTCATTTCTATGGATTTGTGGTTGATATTTGCAAGCTATTTCCCCTTTCAACTCCTAAGAGGGTATAAACGGGTTGAACACATTTTCACGAATTCCGTCATATCTCTTAGAAGTGATAAGACATCGAATTGATTTTCACTTCCTCACACTTTCTTTATATTTCTCTATAAAATCCTTTCAGGATTTTCGAATATTCAACCAAAGTGGGTGCAAGGGGGTTGCATATGTTCTCACTAACTCCGACACATTTCATAGGTCTGATGAGATACCTAGTCAAATCTAACTTACTAGTAGGGATGGGAATCGATTGCTCAACAATCGATTGTTGCATGATCGATTATTTTAAAATGTTCGATTAAGATCAATCGATTAATTGATGGGATTTAAGCAATTAATCGATTAATAGCGTAATTCTTAAGTCCCAGGGTTATCGTATAAGTATACGTAGACTTACATAATAGGTAGATTTGAATTAAAATGTCTAGGTTCATTATACGTTTAACATACCTATAGTGATTGTCCATACATCAAATTTGAACTACATATTTAACTATGGATGTATGGATGTATGAATGTGGCTATGTTCCCTATGAACTCCTAAACCGCTCAGGGAACATGTAGAATAGTTCCGGGATAGTTCCTGTGAAGTTTGGATCGAATAAAAACAAATTGTTTTTTTTTGTTGACATTTTTCAATTTTTTTTGCGATTTTAGTACCCTGGTGCTCTAATTCTTTGTTTGTTTGTTTCGTATGCTTTTCTATATCATTCATCCGATTACGATGAAACTTCGTTTCTGCATTAACAAAATCATTTTACAATTGGTGGTTCGAGAGTTATTTCAACATTTGATATGATTTAGCGGCAGTTCGTTCGTTTTTGGTGTAGTAGTTATGCATTCCCATTACTAAATGGTAAAGATGGATGATGAATGTTGGATAGTGGATGCAGGACGGAGGATTGAAGGTGGAGGATGCTGGATGGAGATTAAGATATGTATGTAAAGGTTTTTTCTATTTTCCTCTCGCTTGTGACTCTAAATGTCCGTTAAAAATGTGTGTGAATATGAGTTTTCAACGTACATACATATACATATGTATGTTCTTTTTAATGGCTAAATAAATAATATCCCATGCTAAAAATGAGAAAAAAATAAATAAATTTAAATAATAGACATAAAATAATGGAAATAAAATTCGTAGATATTATTTCTTCGTAAGTATCTTTTTTTATAAAATAAAATTTTTTCATAGAAACAAAAAAATTAACTAAATTCTCTTGAAACTGAAAAAAAAATAACCATTTACATAATTTCAAAATTAATTGTTTGTACTGCTACTTCCTTCACAACAAAAACATTTCGTCTATTGACGGCAGAAAAATTAGCATTGATAAATTTGAACCTGTCAACCTGTTCCTCATATCAGTAGCAATTAATCCAGCCTCTGAGAGCAATCTTTCTGCAGGTACCGAAGATGCAACTGCTGATAAGTATTTAACTGCAAGGGTATGCGTCCGTGGAAATTGAAACTTGAGTGTTTCTCAAATTTCATAAGGACTTTTTGTTCTATTCACTACAGGTTGACATAAAAACTGACTGAGCTCTTCAGAAATTCCATTAAAGTCTTCATCTGCATGAGCTTGAGAAGCGCTCTGACACGCAAGTGAATGATGGAGCGCCCAAAGATCAGCTGCATTACCTTGATGATAAAGGTTCGGATTCCATCGAAAAAGAGGAGACGTGGAACTCCAACTGTTTCGCCATATAATATAGTGATCGCCTCGCGAATTGCAACCGGATTATACTAGATGGTACGAATACGATACTCGAAGGTATCGTAATATTTAACACATTTGCAGTTAACTTGACATTCAGATCAGTGCTATCAGTTTATTTTTTGTTAGCTAATGTAGGAAAATCTATCGTGCATCGAATCTTTTAACTGTTGAAATTCGTTCGATTATTTAACGTTAACTAATCGATTATGTCGATTAATCGACAGCACTCCAATCGATTGCAAAAATCTATTTTTTTTAAAAATTAATCGATTAGTCGATTAATCGAATCGAAATCGAACATCCCTACTTACTAGGGTTTCCTACATAATCGGCAAGAAGTTGGTTCGAGAATTTTTAAATATTCCACCTCAAGAGGACGTAGTGATCTCGACATGTTTCTTATGTATGGTGAGATATTAGATTGGACACTGATTTTTTATGTGACCTACAAAAACATTTCCGATTTCATGTAATTCCTAAAACCAAATTCGTTTTTTTTTAAATTCAACTCTCTAGAGGGACTACTTAATTCCTATGTTATATGTGGCAGTGGTATAAGTAGAAAACCCTGAAATTTGCTATTTTCATGTTTGAGGACCAGAAAGCTACAAAAAATCAATTAAAAAAATATTCGTCTCTCCGCCGTACGCAAAACCGTTTGAAGGCACCTAGCGTAGATATTAAGTTGATTTTTTTTTATTTTGAACGCAAACGAGTGGTTTCTTTTGGGGGTAGGCTCTCTGAGCAGGAGGAGAAGGCGCGTTCTATTAAATTCTTAATGAACCATGTGCACTCTGGTTCTGATCTATTTAGTTTGGTTTCTTTGAAGCTCGTTGATACCGCTGTCTAAAATGAGCTTCACGCATCTCTGCTTCACAGAGCGTACCAAAGGAAAGAATGAACTACAGACTTGTATAGCAAAAGTTTGCTGCGTAGGGAGTGATTATGTCGTTTTCACGAATCTCGACAAATCTTTCAGGCCAAATGAAACATGGAGTTCGCTTCTACTTCTATGGAATTTACAATAATGATTGCAAGATCTGTTACAGGATGCAGGATACTATCATAAGATCTCAAGCACAGATTAGACCAACAAACTCAACTATCAATAGACAGAGAACCTAGACCAGCAGTCAAAAGATCCCAACCAAAAGTTGGCAGAATACTAAAAACGAAGATCTAAATCAGACAATAGATACCATAACTATTATATTATATTATCAGGCCTATTCAGGACCGAGTCACAAGTCACAAAGTAGGTTGAGAGTCTCAATTTTGTATGAATTTTGAATTAATTGAGACTTTTTTGATATGAGACTCTAAACCTGAATAGGCCTGTATATCTATTATATTTTTGGTTAAGGCAATTGAAGAAAATGTAGAGAAGAAACCTCGAACATTCGAAGAACAAATGGCTGAAAAGACATCTGAGATTATGGAGGAAGTTGAACGCCTAAAAAGGGATTATGATAACGAGAAAACGACTCGCGTCATGCAACATGCAACGTACAAAGATTTTAAGGCTCTAATCTTCAATGAACAAAGACATGGGTTGTCTACAAGACTCAATTTGAGACTGCCGCGAAACACAATCATTGGAATAATATGGAACAAGGAACGGCCTTAATGTTGACGCTAAGGCCCGGACTACATGGTCCGTTTTTTTTCCGGTCAGGAGAAAATAGGCTCCGCCTTCCGGAAAGAATGAAAACCATGTCCCATCGAAATGTATGAGATTTTGGCTCGTCGACTACATGACTCCGGAAAACCGGACGTCCGGGAAAAAACCTGAGCATGCACAGGTTTCTCCGGACGGTTGATCAGGAATTTTTCGGCATATCCGGAATTAAATTTCAAGAACATACACGGTTGAAAATTTTGGAATGAAATTCCATTTTTTTTGGATTGTATATAGGTCCACACCAGAAATGTATTGAAATGTAATACTTCACAATTACTGAAATGACAATCAATATAAAATATTTATTGAATTTCAATATAATTGTATTATGCCAATTCATTCTAAAAAAAATTAATTGTATTCCCGTCAATCGTGAAATGAAATCTCAATAATATTAAAATGTACAACAAAAGTAATAAATAATTGAATCCAAAAATAATAATTTTTATTCAATATTCTATATTGAATTCAATTATTGAAATATTAAAGGGTATTCTTGAAACTGGGATTAAAACTAGTATCACACTGTTTGGCCATGTGGTCAAATTGCAGTAATAAGCAATGCGAAATAGCGAATTCCAATTATTTAAATAAAATATATATAGTATTGAAAAATATTCTTGTATTTACGAGATTAAAATTATACATATACCTTAGCAAATACTTTAGCATCCCATTTGTTCTTTCAGTACTGAGGATTGGAAACTTATTTGTAAAATGCTCCAATGGTTAGGACGATGACCTGTATGATATTACAACAATATATGATATTTATTAATGTATTTAATTGCAGTACGAATTTATACAGTCAAAATCAGGTTTTCAAAAATGTAGGATACAATGTTTTTCCTTTATAAAATATGATTTGCTTTATAGTTAAATTATTAAATGCTAGAATATTTATACGATCTGTCTCAGAGACAATATAGTTTTGTAAAAATTCATCGAAATGTAATGTTTCAAAATATTTTATTTTAAAATAAACTTTATCTTCATGTAAAAATATCATTATTTTTTGCGCATATTTAGGTTTATCATTTTCGTACTCCACGCAGAGTAAAAGGTTAGGTCGATAATATTACCCATATATTGGTTCAGTACTTTCATGATAGTTACCGCATACGCTTCTGAAAAAGGATGCTGCTAATCATACGACAAGTCTCCGAAAAGAATCTGTCAACGAACCTTTCTCAGCATGCTCTTTTATTTTTATCGTATCTACTTCACTATTATTTGTGATAAAATATGTCAGAATCTGAAAAATGCCATTTAAAATAAGTGAATACGAGTACAAAATACGGAGCAATATGTATAATGCACTCATACCTCGCTATTTTGGACAATGCTACAAGACATTCGGTTGATTTATTACTTAAAATAGATAATTCGTTATAGGTACGGTATTTCGCTTTACGGCCAACTTTCCCGAAACGTATCTAGGCCGTAAAGTGTGGTATGAGTGTAAATGAATATCAGCTTCATGTCTTCAACCAAAATAAAGTCATTCTAATTAATTAAAAGAGCTTACCTCACAATTAATTATAAGCTCGGAACCAACGACTGCATTGCATCGCTCAGCTAAAGCAATTTTTTCTTGTTTTTCCGGAACTGAAATGCCATCAAAACTGGTCACAAACAGAATTTTTTACTACAAATTGCAAATATGTATACTAACCATATTCTTCAAACACAAAAAAGAAGCATCCGCAGCAATCAAATTGTGCAATTATTTTAGGGAGTAATTCCAATTCCACAATTGCTCCGGTGTCGCACTTGAACAAAATATATCCTCGGCACTCAAATACGGGGACTCGTTTTCCACACTTTTTTTAATACTATAGTTAAACCGACAATTTAACTTTAACCAAAAACTCGTCACGTACGCTCTCCATTTTAACTTTTAACTTTACGACGTGTGTTCTTGTGACACAAGCACGAGAAATTAAACAGAAATCCTAATTTCTAATACATTTGGAATTTCTTCTAATATATTTGGAATTTCTTCTAATATTTCAGGAATGCAATCGGCTTAGAAGCTGAAACACGCAAAAAACAAGTAATACATTTAGATTACTTTTTATTTCAGTGGAAGAAATGAAAAATAGCAGGAATATACATGATCCAGTTCATTAAGAATTTCGTGGTAGGAGTTAATTTAAATACTTTGGAATTACTATATACGAAGGAGAGTGCATTTGAATACATTTTGTATTTAATTTTAACACACAATGAATGCAAAATTTAATGGTAATTCGGTATGGTTTAAATTTCATTATTAAAGTACTAGTAATAAACATAAATAAAATTACAAACTAATATAGGATATATTAACTATGTTGCTTTCAATACAATAGTATACGTTTCATTCCAGTTTTTATCAAAAATATTTTTAGTTTTCAATAAATATTGAAATTTAACCTAGAGTGTATTACAAAACCGGTGAATTCTTTGTTGTTTATTAAAAATTATTCCAAAATTTTCAACCGTGTACAGAGTAGTATGAGCTCGACTACATGCACTTGTCCGGAATTTTTTCCGGTGCAATTTTTCCATTCGAGAAGTTGTGTTTGACCGAGATGGTCCACTCAGAGCAACTAATTACAGTGCAACCCGCTTATAAAGTCCACTTATATAACGTACTTTCGGTTATAAAGTATTTTTTTTAATCCCCATGCACAAATGTGAAAAGCTCTTGTATTTTTGTACGGATATAAAGTACCCTTTTAAAACGTACATATTGGTTATAACGCACCATTTCTCATAGCACTTGAGTTCTTTATAACGTACAACAAAATATTAACTCGATCTGTTTACGGTTGAATTGAAAAAAAATTCAAGGATAATTTTTATTTCATTTTTATTATTTATTTTATTTATTTTATAATGCGACAGCCTCCTCCTTTAAAATAAGCCCTATTTCATTATTCTAGGATAAAAATTACAAGAGATATGAATTTTCAAAGAGGACTCGGACGAAAACTTTGCGAAAACTTGCTAATATACTATAACTAACAAAAAAATTAGATAGAAACAAAAAAAATTACACTATATTTTTTTACTAATTCTTCAAGTATACAAAATTTTTCAAAAGAATAGACGATGGTAAGGTACAAAATTTGACGAAAATTTGTTGGCGATTTTCGATGGAATGACCCAATATGTATGTACATAATTATGTATTTGGTAAGTAAACGGGAAAACTCTTTTCAATTTCTTCATCCCATCTGTCTATTCTATTCCATCTTTCTATTCTATTCTTTAATAAAGAAATTATTCTTATAAATGGGAACAACTTTTTTTTATATGTAGGTTCTAACGTACTATCGGTTACAACGTTCTACTTGTTGTGGTCCCCACGAGATACGTTATAACCGGGTTGCACTCTATTACAATACATTTCAGTTCATCGAAGGAATTAATCGACATTCGATAGTACTGAAAAAATTTGTCTGGATGTTCTCTGATTTTTGCATACAAAGTATGAAAAATTCCTTCCTTCAATCTGTTTACATATATTGGGTGCACCCATACTTTGTATCCACAAATTAGAGAGCATCCAGACAAATTTATTCAGTACTATCGAATGTCGATTAATTCCTTCGATGATCTGAAATGTATTGTAATAGAGTGCAACCCGGTTATAACGTACCTCGTGGGGACCACAACAAGTAGAACGCTATAACCGTTAGTACGTTATAACCTATATATAGTATATGTATAGGTAAAAAAAGTTGTTTCCATTTATAAGAATAATTCTTTATTAAAGAATAGAATAGATAGATGGGATAGAATAGACAGATGGGATGAAGAAATTGAAAAGGATTCGCCCGTTTATTACCAACTACATGCATATTCGGTCATTCCATCAAAAATTGCCAACAAATTTCCGTCAAATTTTGTACCTTACCATCGTCTATTCTTTTGAAAATTTTTGTTTACATACTTGAAGAATTAGTAAAAAAAATATAATTTAATTTTTTGTTAGTTATAGTATGTTAGTAAGTTTTCACAAAGTTTTCGTCCGAGTCCTCTTTGAAAATTCCTATCTCTTTTTATCCTTAAGTAATGAAATAGGGCTTATTTTAAAGGAGGAGGCTGTCGCATTATAAAATAAATAATAAAAATAAAATAAAAATAAACATTATCCATGAATTTTTTTTCAATTCAACCGTAAGCAGATCGAATTAATATTCTGTACGTTATAAAGAACTCAAGTGCTATGAGAAATGGTGCGTTATAACCAATATATTTGTTATAAAAGGGTACTTTAAATACGTACAAAAATACAAGGACTTTTCACATTTGTGCATGGGGATTGAAAAATGTACTTTATAACCGAAAGTACGTTAAAAAAGTGCACTTTATAAGTGGGTTGCACTGTAATTAGTTGCTCTAAATCAACCATCTCGGTCAAGCACAACTTCTCGAGTGGAAAAATTACACCGGAAAAAATTCCGGACAAGTACTTGTAGTCGAGCCCATACTACTCTGTATGTTCTTGAAATTTAATTCCAAATATGCCGAAAAATTCCTGATCAACCGTTCGGAGAAACCTGTGCATGCTCAGGTTTTTTTCCGGACGTCCGGCTTTCCAGAGTCATGTAGTCGACGAGCCAAAATCTCATACATTTCTATGGGACATGGTTTTCATTCTTTCCGGAAGGCGGAGCCTATTTTCTCCGGATCGGAAAAAACGGACCATGTAGTCCGGGCCTAAGAGGTCCACCAGCAGAAGTTCATCAAACGATTCCCCAAGAGCAGCAACAAGATTTTGCAACACTGGTACAAACACTAAATCTTCATTACGGCAGCGAACACATGCGTGATATCTACAAAAGGCAGCTCTACAAAGTCCGATGAACAATGAGGTACAACAAGAGCTAGCAAGTGGTATACTTGTACAAAGATTAACGCTTCTATCGCTTCCCAATGCCCAAACTAAACATTGCAAAGACTTTGCCGTTTTCGTGTTTGAAAATGCTATACAGGACAGAAAGCTAGCTGGCGTTAAGATAGGCAAATAAATAAAAAACGATGCTTTGATGTGTACATATGGTACATATATGGCATTACGTTCAAAGCTGTTAAGCAAACATCACGAAGTAAACAGAATCCGGAAAATAGCAGATGAAGCTGGGTTGACACGTTACGAGTGGAATCGGACTCCAATAGTCACTCGTATCGTGTGCTCGTGTTAAAATCCCATACGAGTAAAGTCGGACAGTGCTCAAATCTTGTCTGAGTAACGTGCGAGCTAATGTCAGACTGACTATTGGAGCTCACTCCAGTGCTGCCAGATTTTTAAACCTAAAAAATCGTACCATACCAATAAAAACTGGGCGCAACTGTATTATTTTTCCGGCAGAAGTTCAGAACGCGTTCAATTCGGGGATGCGGTGTATGTTACTATGTGACTGAAAACCTAACAAAAAAATCGGGAAGCGGTTAGAAAAGGGTGTAACATATGAATTAAAAAATTGGGTCATATTCCGGGATGCGGTCTAGAGGTTGAAAAAAACAAAACTTAAAAATAGGTGATTATTAAACAAACCTGGGGAAGTGAAAAGATATTCGATATCTGATCAGACCTGAGGAACATGGTGGAATTCATGAAAAAGTATACAACCAGTATACACCCTCTTAGGGGTCGAATTTCAAAAAATTTTGAAAACACATTCTAGGTATTCACATGAAGAATCCGTAGAAAAAAAAACTCAATATTTCGAAAGACCTAGTAGATATGACGAAAATCGTGAAAATATATGTATTTTATATTAAACGATATTTTTTTTTGCCCCCTCTTCTGAACGGCAGTGAATGTTTGAATTTTTTTTTATCAGAACTACTTTTCTAGTTAATTTACATATACGTACCGAGTTTCAACTTCCTAGCATAAGCCGTTCTGAAGTTAGGGAAAACACCCCCCACCACCGTACCATACTACCCCTAAAAAAAAATTATTTTTCCACCATGCCACTACTATAGCTTTATCTAAATACCAAGTTTCAGCTTCCTATCATTATAGATTCTTAAGATATAAGCATCGGAACTTTTTCTTTCTCACCCTTCCCCACCCTCACCCTCTACACCCACACCCCCAAACTTTTTTTTCCTACTAGGGTTCTATTAGGCCTACTTCTGGTAAAAATTTGAAACATCCATCTTACACTGTTATTGAGATATGAATCGCGTTATTTTTGAAAAATTCTAATCCCTCCCACTTCCGTGCTCCTCCACCCCCTTCAAATATTTTACTTTGAGCAATCTTTATTTATCAATCTTTATAATAAAACTGAATTTTGTTTTTCTGGTCCAATTAGTTTGTGAGATATCGCAATCTAAAGTTTTTCACCCCCCACCCCCGTACGCCACTACCCCCACCCAAAAATTTTGTTTCAATCTACTCTCCTAGTATAACTACAGATATTTGTTAAGTTTTAATTGCTTGCTATTAATGGTTTAGGAGATATGGATTTTAGAATTTGTCGATCTCGGCATTTTTGCGTTTCGGACGCATTATTTCCCCCTCCACTCCCACACCCCTTCACCCATATCTGTTTTTTTTTTTGCAAATGGGTCCATTATCAAAGCTCTATAGAAATTCTAAGTTTCAGCCTCCTAACACAAGCGGTTCCTGAGATCTAGAAACCTAAATTTTTCGTCTAAAACGCTTACCCCGCCTTCCCCCTTACACCTCCTCCCCTGAAAATAATGTCAATTCAAGGAGTCCACCAAGTCTATTCTTAGAAAAAATTTTAATTTAATAGCTCCACTGGTTTGAGAGCTACGAGCCTTCAAAGATTTTGGGGCGGTCGACGTACGGCGTACGGCGTACGGCGTACGGCGTACGGCGTACGGCGTACGGCGTACGGCGTACGGCGTACGGGGTACGGGGTACGGCGTACAGACGGAGTGAAAATTTTTATTGCTTTTTTCGCGTCTACTAGTCATGAAACGTGGAAAAAAAAATTTTGAGGGCAGCAAATTTTTTTTTTTTAAAAATCGATAGCAATACTGTATTATTAATAATACAGTAAAAATCTGCCAACAGTCTGGGCGCAACTGTATTATTTTTCCGTATTATTTTTCCGGCAGAAGTTCAGAACGCGTTCGGGGGATGCGGTGTATGTTACTATGTGACTGAAAACCTAACAAAAAGTTCGGAAAGCGGGCAGAAAAGGGTGTAACATATGTATTAAATAATTGGGTCATATTCCGATATGCGGTCCAGAGGTTGAAAAAACAAAACTTAAAAATAGGTGATTATTAAACAAAGCTGGGGAAGTAAAAAGATATTCGATATCTGATCAGACCTGAGAAACATGGTGGAATTCATGAAAAACTATACAACCTGTTTAGACCCTCTTAGGGGTCGAATTTCAAAAAATCTTGAAAACACATTCTAGGTATTCATATCAAGAATCCGTAGAATAAAAATGAATTCAATATTTCGAAAGACCTAGTAGATATGACGAAAATCGTGAATATATATGCATTTTATATTAACCGAAATATTTTTTTGCCCCCCCTTCTGAACGCCAATGAATATTTGAATTTTTTTTTATTAGAATTACTTTTCTAGTTAATTTACATATACGTACTGAGTTTCAACTTCCTAGCATAAGCCGTTCTGAAGTTAAGGAAAACACCCCCACCACCGTACCATACTACCCCTAAAAAAAAATTTATTTTTCCACCATGCCACTACTATAGCTTTATCTAAATACCAAGTTTAAGCTTCCTATCCATATAGATTCTTAAGATACAAGCATCGGAACTTTTTCTTTCTCACCCTTCCCCACCCTCACCCTCGACACCCATACCCCCAAACTTTTTTTTCCTACTAGGGTTTTATTAGGCCTACTTCTGGTAAAAATTTGAAGCATCCATCTTACACTGTTATTGAGATATGAATCGTGTTATTTTTGAAAAATTTTAATCTCTTCTCACTTCCGTGCTCCTCCACCCTCTTCAAATATTTTACTTTGAGGAATCTTTATTTATCAAGCTTTATACTCAAACCAAATTTGGTTTTTCTGGTACCATTGGTTTGTGAGATATCGTAATCTAAAGTTTTTCACCCCCCCCCCCCATACGCCACTACCCCCACCCAAAAATTTTGCTTCAATCTACTCTCCTAGTATAACTACAGATATTTGTTATGTTTTAATTGCTTGCTATTAATGGTTTAGGAGATATGGATTTTAGAATTTGTCGATCTCGGCATTTTTGCGTTTCGGACGCATTATTTCCCCCTTCACTCCCACACCCCTTCACCCATATCTGTTTTTTTTTGCAAATGGGTCCATTATCAAAGCTCTGTAGGAATTCTAAGTTTCAGCCTCCTAACACAAGCGGTTGCTGAGATCTAGAAACCTTAATTTTTCGTCCGCCTAAAACGCTTACCCCGCCTTCCCCCGTACACCTCCTCCCCAGAAAATAATGTCAATTCAAGGGGTCTACCAAGTCTATTCTTAGAAAAAATTTTAATTTAATAGCTCCACTGGTTTGAGAGCTACGAGCCTTCAAAGATTTTGGGGCGGTCGACGTACGGGGTACGGCGTACAGACGGAGTGAAAATGTTTATTGCTTTTTTCGCATCTACTAGTCATGAAACGTGGAAAAAAAAATTTTGAGGGCAGCAAATTTTTTTTTTTTAAAAATCGATAACAATACTGTACTATAAATAATACAGTAAAATCGTACCGAGGGAAATTTCATCGTACAATTCACTTTAATGTTAAATTTATCAGTCAAACATAGAAGTGTTCTATACACACTACATATTTAAGGGGAGCAAACCCTTTAGACGCCCAGAAATGAGTAATTTTTTCATGCATTTTTTGTATGTTGATAAAATAATCGCATCATTTTAAGATTTTGACATGATACCAGACCCGTGCGCACGGGGGGGGGGGGTGTTCAACCCCCCCCCCCCCCCCCCCCCCCCCCCTTGTCCTATTTTCATAGGGAAGTGAAGACCTTTTTTTTTTTTTTTGTTTAGGTCATCACATTTAGTATGGGGGAACTTGATAAACCCCCCCCCCCCCCCCCCCCCCATCATACTTTTCTGCGCACGGTCCTGCATGATACTATTACAACTTTCAAGTGTGGTTTTTTTTATAAAACAAAATGGCGTTTTTTATAGGATATTCCTTTGGGTGTCTTTTGTGTAACATCGAAAACTGCTCCATTTGTCATATTTATTCCATTGATCTTAAAACTGAAAACTAAATATTTTTGGAATACAGATGGTACGGATGAATGGGACGGATATACCTAAGCAATTTAAAAAAAAAAATAAAACTAAAACTATACAAGACTTTTCTCTCAAATGTTAATTTTACTGTATTATTTATAATACAGTATTGTTATCGATTTTTAAAAAAAAAAAATTTGCTGCCCTCAAAATTTTTTTGTCCACGTTTCATGACTAGTAGAGACGCGAAAAAAGCAATAAAAATTTCACTCCGTCCTGTACGCCGTACCCCGTACGCCGTACGCGTACCCCGTACGCCGTACGTCGACCGCCACAAAATCTTTGAAGGCTCGTAGCTCTCAAACCAGTGGAGCTATTAAATTAAAATTTTTTGTAAGAATAGACTTGGTGGACCCCTTGAATTGACATTATTTTCAGGGGAGGAGGTGTAAGGGGAAGGCGGGGTAAGCGTTTTAGACAAAAAATTTAGGTTTATAGATCTCAGGAACCGCTTGTGTTAGGAGGCTGAAACTTAGAATTTCTATAGAGCTTTGATAATGGACCCATTTGCAAAAAAGAAAACAGATATTGGTGAAGGGGGTGTGGGAGTGGAGGGGGAAGCAATGCGTCCGAAACGCAAAAGGACGAGATCGACACATTCTAAAATCCATATCTCCTAAACCGTTAATAGCAAGCAATTAAAACTTAACAAATATCTGTAGTTATACTAGGAGAATAGATTGAAACAAAATTTTTGGGAGGGGGAAGTGACGTACGGGGGTGGGGGTTGAAATACTTAACATTACAATATCTCCCAAACCAGTGGCACCAGAAAAACAAAATTCGGTTTGGATACAAAGCTTGATAAATAAAGATTGCTCACAGTAAAATCTTTGAAGGGGGCGGGGGAGTACGTAAGTGGAGGGGATAAGAATTTTTCAAAAACAACACGTTTCATATCTCAATAACAGTGTAAGATGGTTGCTTCAAATTTTTACCAGAAGTTGGCCTAATAGAACCGTAGTAGGAAAAAAAAGTTTGAGGGTATGGGTGTCGAGGGTGAGGGTGGGGAAGGGTGAGAAAGAAAAAGTTTCGATGCTTATATCTTAAGAATCTATAATGATAGGAAGCTGAAATTTGGTATTTAGATAGAGCTATAGTAGTGGCATGGCGGAAAAATAAAATTTTTTTTTAGGGGTAGTATGGTACGGTGGTGGGGGGTGCTTTTCCTAACTTTAGAACGGCTTATGCTAAGAAGTTGAAACTTGGTACGCATATGTAAATTAACTAGAAAAGTAATTCTGATAAAAAAAAATTTGAATATTCAATGGCGTTCAGAAGGGGGGGGGGGCAAAAAAAAATATCGGTAACTGTAAAATGCATATATTTTCACGATTTTCGTCATATCTACTAGGTCTTTCGAAATATTGAGTTTTTTTTTCTACGGATTCTTCATGTGAATACCTGGAAAGTGTTTTCAAGATTTTTTGAAACTCGACCCCTAAGAGGGTGTAAACTGGTTGTATACTTTTTCATGAATTCCACCATGTTTCTCAGGTCTGATCAGATATCGAATATCTTTTCACTTCCCCAGGCTTGTTTAATAATCACCTATTTTTAAGTTTTGGTTTTTTCAACCTTTAGACCGCATCCCGGAATATGACCCAATTATTTAATTCATATGTTACACCCTTTTCTAGCCGCTTCCCGAACTTTTTGTTAGGTTTTCAGTCACATAGTAACATACATCGCATCTCCGAATTGAATGCGTTCTGAACTTCTGCCGGAAAAATAATACAGTTGCGCCCAGACTGTTGGCAGATTTTTTACTTTATTATTTCATAATAAAGTGTTGTGATCGACCTGAAATTTCAAAAAAATTTGCTACCCTGAAATTTTGTATTTTCACGTTTTAGGACTAGTAGACCCCGAAAAAGCAATAAAAAAAATAATGTCCGTCTGTACGCCGTACAGGGTGGTGCGGGGGGAGGAGAGGGGAGGGTTTTAGACGAAAAATTTTGGTTTCTAGATCTCAGCAACCGCTTACGCTAGGAGGCTGAAACTTGGAATTTCCATAGAACTTCGATAGCGGACACATTTGCAAAAAAAATTGTTGATATGGGTGAAGGGGTGTGGGAGTGGGGGGAAATAATTTGTCCGAAACGCAAAAATTCCGAGATCGACACATTCTAAAATCCATATCTCCTAAACCGTTGATGGCACGAAATTCAAACTTAACAAATATCTGTACCTATACTAAGAGAAAGGATTGAAAAAAAATTTTGAGTAGAGGTAGTGCCGTACGGGGGTGGGGGGTGAAAAACTTTAGATTACGATATCTCACGAACCAATTGCTCTAGAAAAATGAAATTCGGTTTAAGTAGAAAGGCCAACAAATAAAGATTGCTGAAAGTAAAATTTTTGAAGGGGGAGGTGAAGCATGGAAGTGGGGGGATAGGAAATTTTCAAAAAAATCGCGTTTCATATCTCAAGAACAGTATAAGACAGATGCTCAAATTTTTTACCAGCCGTAGGCCCATCAGATCCCTAGTTGGGAAAAAATTGGGGATGTGGGTGTAGGGGGTGTGGGTGGGGAAGGGTGAAAAGGAAAAGATTCCGATGTTTATATCTTGAGAACCTATAATGATAAAAAGCTGAAACTTGGTATTTAGATAGAGCTATAGTAGTGGCATGCTGGAAAAATATAATTTTTTATAGGGGTAGTATGGTACGGAGGTGGGGGGGGGGTGTTTTTTCTAACTATGGAATAGCTTATGCTAGAAAGTTGAAACTCGGTGTGTATATGTAAATCAACTAGAAATGTAGTTTGGATGAAAAAGAATTTCGAATATCCATTGGCGTTTCGAAGTGGGGATATTCTACGGATTCTTCATATGAATACCTAGAAAGCGTTTTCAAGATTTTTTGAAAATTTACCCCTAAGGGGGTGTAAAGTGATTGTGTACTTTTTCATAGTGAAAAATTTTAGATTATGATATCTCACGGACCAATTGCTCTAGAAAAATGAAATTCAGTTTGAGTAGAAAGGTTAACAAATAAAGATTGCTCAAAGTAAAATTTTTTAAGGGTGTAGTAGAACATGGAAGTAGGGGGGATTAGAAATATTCAAAAAAATCACGTTTCATATCTCAGGAACAGTATAAGATAGGTGCTTTTTTACCAGACGTTGGCCCAATAGAACCCTAGCAGGGGAAAAAAATTGGGGGATGTGGGTGTAGAGGGTGAGGGTGTGGGAGGGTGAAAAGGAAAAGATTTCGATGCTTATGTCTTGAGAACCGAAAATGATAAAAAGCTGAAACTTGGTATTTAGATAGAACTATAGTAGTGGCATGTTGGAAAAATATAATTTTTTATAGGGGTAGTATGGTACGGGGGTGGGGGGTGTTTTTCCTAACCATGAAACGGCTTATGCCAGAAAGTTGAAACTCGGTGTGTATACGTAAATCAACTAGGAAAGTAAATTGGTTAAAAAAAAATTCGAATATCCATTGGCGTTCGGAAGTGGGGGCAAAAAAAATTTTCAGTGAAAAAAGAATGCATATACTTTCACGATTTTCGTCATATCTACTAGGTCTTTCCAAATATTGAATTCATTTTTATTCTACGAATTCTTCGTATAAATACCTAGAACGTGTCTTCAAGGTTTTTTGAAATTCAACTAGAAATGTAAATGTAATTTGGGTAATTAGGTATGGCACTTGAAAAAACATTCCATAACTTCTTGAGTAGCTTAAGAGCTATTTTGCAAGAAGAATGGGATAAAATAACTGTTAACGAAACTACAAACTTAGTAAAAAGTATAAATAATAGGCTAAAGGATGTTATCAAATGTAAAGGATTTCCAATTTGATATTAAATAATAGAATTCATTGATTTTTCCAACATTTTGTCAATCTGTACGCAGACTTTTTTGAGAGAAATTTCGGAGTATAATTACTTTTTATTTTTTATAAATATGAAGAACATATTTTATTTTTTTAAAGTATTTGTATCTTGAGAGAGTATCAATAGCTGATGAAAATAAAAATAAATTTAAGTTGGATTTATTCGTTTTAGTATCATTTTCCTTGGGTTTTCCACTCCTTCCGACCTTGTATGCAGACTTTTTTGACCCACTGTATATTACCTCGCGTTCCTTTAGGATAGTTTGGCAAAAATGTTTCATTCTAATTTTATATAATATTTCAACATATGGCTGAAAAATCGTACATTTTGCGTAAGATGAAGGGTTCTCATCGTACATCGTATATAAAGCTGAAAAATCGTACGTATACGATGAAAATCGCACGCCTGGTAGCACTGGTTCACTCGTTCCGATTCCACTCGTAACGTGTCAACCCGGCTTAAGTGTGTACGTTAGAGGCCCGAGTACACTGAAAGGCACGAAGGATTTCATGCTCCTGATGTTAGAAGTGCACACAGACACTTAAGACGCGACTGCCGAAAACCAAGAAAACGATAGCAAAAAGAAATGAGAAGATGATTGTACCAATAATAGTGTACAACGTTTGCAATTGGCAGGTGCGAACTAATCTCGGCAGTGACAAGTATCGATTCTGAAGAACATCACGGTTTTTTTTTTGTTAGGCCCGTATGTGTATGTGTAAACCGTTCATCCGATTGCATTGAAACTTTGGTGATTTCTTGAATACACGAGGTTGTTTAAACAATTGATCGTACTCCATATAGTTTTGAGGCAGACAGCGTTTTTTCTGTGTATTTCGGTATCATTTAAATGAAACTAATTAAAATGAATAAATACGTGAAGTAAATAAGAGTAAATACCTTATGATCAACCTGACCGAAATTATGATTTTCAAAAGCATTGCACTATACATTGTATCAACTCCAGATGATCAATGTGAAATTCATGTAAATGAAAGATTTTACTTTGTTGCTACCTTTATTTCAGCAAATTCATGGTTTCATTGAATTATCATGATTTCAGAAAGCATATTTATTGTTTGAACTATAAAAGTCATTGGGTAACCCAAAAACAATCCCAAATTTATTGAAATCCAGACTTAACCTTTGATGTGTGATGCAACTTTTTGAGAAAGTTCATCATTATTTCAAAGGATTTTGAAATGTTGCTTGGAAAAAATACTGAGTATGTATGGATGTATGTTAATTTTGAACTTCTCACAATCACTGATCACACATCATACCTTTTTTAAGCTATTTTATAATTAGAGGGAGTTATTTTATTCAATCATATGTAGACTACATACATACGTGGATAATGCACCTACATACATATTACGTATAACGTAGTTTTCCTTCTCAGTCCAGTTAACGTTTATCATGATAAGATATGCTCGTATTTAATATGTAGTCTGGACAGAAAATATACCAGTGAAAAGCGGTATTTTTAAATAAATATCTTTCGCGTAAGTACGATGACATAACTTTTCATATACCTACATTTAAGGCTAAGCGGTCGCAATAAATCGAGTTACAATTGCAATCAATGACTGTCCAATGTGCAGTTTTTAGTAGGTTGCTTACCTGTAACAGGTTCAACAAGTTTTCACTCAGCATTGTCCAATATGTATCTGAAGAATAATTTCTTACTGGCAATCATGTAACCGATCAAGCACTCCAGCACTACTCATACTGGTCTGATAAGTGATCATCAACGAAAGAAAGTGAAACCGATTAATTTTTAATAATCTTCTTTTTACGGGCAATAAAAAAATGTAAATAAGAACAGACAAAATTCAAATTCTTGGCATATTTTAATCGTGACAATTATGAAATCAAAAATTATTCTTAGCTACAGCGTAGCTAATAGCATTTACGTAATGTTAAAATGGCTACGCAGCTAATCAGCAAGAGTTTTTTTTTGTTTCATACCTGTTTTATCGTACATAACTATACAAAATAACGTAATCAACACGGCTATTCTTTGCATTTTTAACCTTTCACCTGTGGCTATTCCGGCATATTAAGCGACATTACTTGTATAAATTCATAATGCCGCAAGAAAGAGACGGAACTTTTTGCCCCTTACAAGAAACTTTTCAATTTATTAATTATTATATGATACTGCGAAAATGAATATCGGAAAAAAGGACAATTTAAATTTGTTTTATAAAATAGGTAAATAGGTTATAAAATCAGTTAGTGCAAACATCAATAATTGACGAAATTATCATCTTCATCAATGGCGGACAGCCCATATCGGCCAGGACCTGCAGGATGCATTGACTGAACTCATCTCTGCACCATATATAACCTCGAAAACTCTAAAACTAGAAAATTACTGATCTTTTAACTAAGATACGCGTGAAAGTATAGTCAGTCACTTTCTGCATAATACGAGTATGTTATATAAGAAACAAGCTTTTGATATTCACGCGCCACTCCATGAATAAATTAATTTTCTTTTTTGAGATTACATGAAATTTGATAAAAGTATAGCTACAATAAGTGATACATGTAGGGGAAAGTAGTACAAAACATAGTAGGCGGGAAAAACAGGGACCCACGGTTTTTTCATCCTTGAATGTAGAATCTTCCTACAAATCGCCTACCAGCAATAATGCACATGTCTCATCATTACACACTTGTCTTGTGCCGCGATCAGATGTTCTACCGCAAGCAGGACAGAAATATAATTTTCAAAAAATAAAACTATTTTATTTAGCTGTTTTGTTTCTTTTTATTTTGGGTTCATGTGTTTAATTTCGCGGTTTGTACATCATTCTCTTCAATGCTCCCTTCTGTTTAATTTGTTTAATTTGTGCCACATGAATTATATGTAATGATGCCTTAATACCTACAATGAAGTATTTGTCCAAGAAATCGCAAGCTGGATAAAACAGAGTATTCTATGTTTGGATGAAACGGGGTAGTGCCTCGTCTTATATATAAAAGTGTTTCGAATTCCCTTTCACCAATTTTTTCCGCGTTTCGATTAGAGCCATGATACGAACCACGATCCTATAAGCAGACTTAAACGCGTGAGTCTTAGAAGAAAATATGAAAAAGCTCATCCAGGAAATGGAGTAAAAACTAGCCTCAAAGCCCTTTATAGTTCCGCAAACAACTCTAGAATCTATAATAAAAAAGCAAGAGCCAATTACTTGAACCAGTCCCGTTTTCTGAATCTGCCATGGAAAATGTAGTTTCACTCCCGGAAATAGCCTCAAATAGTAGTTTAGAAGCCGCAGCAGTTTCTGAAATTTTAGCTTCAAATTAAAATCTGCAGCTTCAACAAATTCTATGTTCCATGCCACCAGCCGCATCGACTTCGTTTTCTCTGCTTCCTTAGCCTCATTATTAAGTATTCCACAAGTTTCATTTAAAAACGCTGCAGTAGACGTAACTAGAGGAAAAATAGCTGTTCCGACTTCCTTACCTTATAGAACCGAATTAGAGAAAAATTCACAAAAGCACGGTAATAAATGGAAGGCTGGTGCCACAAATTCAAGAACAACGGAATGAAGAAACCTTTCTGAAATTTTTTTTTTTTCAAATTCAATAGACTCGATTGATGCGCTATGTACTTTCTGTAATGAAATGTATTCTAAATCACAAAGCAATGTAAGATGTGTAATGTGCTGCACTTGTAAGGGTTAGTCTCATGAAGCCTGAACAAGTCTTGATGCAGAAGATTGCGAACATTACCTATATATGCGATTTGTGTAAATATAAATATGGCCGAGATTCCTACTAACTTATTGGACTGAACGAAAATACTAGTTTATATGTATTTCCTTATGTTTTGTTATGTATTTAATAGAAATTTTGTTAATTAAAAATGACGGAGAACTCTTATTTTCATAAAAAAGTGTGTTTAATTTCGAAGATATTTAGTACCCTGTTTTGTACACTTGTACAGTCGCTTGTCCCGTTTTGTCCAACCATGCGTATAAAACGGTAATTTTGATGGGGTAGAGAACCCACCTTTAGTGTGATTCATATACAAATAAAAGTAAGGGGAAAACAAGAAGAAAGAAGTAAAGAACCACTTCATAATATTATGAAAAAAATGTGTTACACCCAAAACCACCGTAAACTACAAGCCTGCAATTAGGCTGTGTGCAAGTGTGCGTAGGGGGCATCAGTTGGCTGCACAACAAGTGAAATACTATAGCGGGTAAGGTTCCACGAACGTTTTAAACGTACTTAAACTATTAAAAATTGTATTTCTTAAAAAATAAATGGAAATGTCTTTCACAGAAATGTTTTTGCTAATTGATCATGATAAATTTTAGAAGTTTAGTGCAGAGAATCATTGCGATTTAATGAAAAATAGAGTAAAGAAAGAAAAATATTTACATGATTTGCGAAAAGATCACACAAAATTATTTGTTATCTAACTATTGAAAGCCTTAAATCTAATATGATTCAGCAAAGACAATAGATACTAGTATCTTTTGACAATAGATAAAAATATCTTTTGTCTTAGGTTTCAGCTAGTAAATATCTATGATTGTTTCTGTTGAATACCTAGCATTTCTATTAACAAATTTGTAATCCCCTTGCCAAGCCAATATATTATTAAATAATTATGTCAAATCTGTAAATAAATCTGTAAATTCGACACAAAATTATTATAATTATAAATATCTGCGATGAAATCTTTTTTTTTATTTTACAATTTGAATTAAGTGATATTTTGTTATATCTTATTTATAGTATTATTTATATTGCGAAGGGAACTTTACTTCATTTATTTATTGATGTTATATGTTATCAATTATTTTATGTTATAGTTTCTTATTACTATTGTTTTCGTTTCTTGTTTCGATGAAGGCTTTTAACTAATTTGAAATCTGTGATTTTTCCCGAATTTTATGTCCGAAAAGCTACATAAATGACAATATTTATTATACTGAATATTCAAATGTTTAACTACTTATCCGCTTATTTCAAATCAGAACCTATTTTTTATATATTTCGTTTAATAAATACGAAAACGGTAAAATATTCTTTGAAATGGCTTGCAATCACATCGAAATACACTATTTCAAAACTAGAACGTCGGCCCCCTTTGCTTTCGAAGTGTTCGTGCGAGATTCCCTAGTTGCAGGCTTGTAGTTTACGGTGGTTTTGGTTACACCGATTCGATGATATTTCACACTAAGGGCCCCGTTTTGTACAACTTTCCTCTACTAGAGATGATAAGCAGCAACTGAGTTGAAGCCGGACGACTCGCATTCATTCACACGCACAACAACAACCATTGACACATGGTTATTATTAACATCTAGCTAATAATAATATTTTGTCCCGCCCATGAAACTCGGTAAACAACAACAATTTGAATATAAACTTCTACCACTATTTGCATCTCACTTCCCAGGCTGCAAAGCGATTCATAAAAAAAAGATGACTTATCGTCTCCAGTATATATATCCTATGAGCTACAATAATATATATTATATACAATACATAGCTACGGATTTAATAAATAAAATTGAAAAATTATTTTTCTGCGAATCTGTTCGAATATTACGGGAACGGCTGAGAAAAACTTGATGAACTTTAGCATTTGAGCGTATGTACGAGTGTGTTGTGCCGAATTGTTTTTAATTAGTGTCAACCTACAAGGGGTTAGAGAAGAAAAGACAGTTTTTTTTAATTGTACTTCATTATTTTAACAATACAGTATTGTTATCGATTTAAAAAAAAAAAAAATTTGGTAGGTAGGTACCCTAAAATTTTTTTTTACACGTTTCGTGACAAGTAGACACGAAAAAAGCAATAAAAAATTTCAGCCCGTGTGTCCGCCGTACGCCGTACGTCTACCGGTGTACGCAAAACCATTTGAAAGCTTCTAGCTCCCAATAAAAGATTGGGTTGGCCCCTTGAAGCTACCATATTTTGAAGTGTGGCTGTGGAGGTGTTTGGGGGGAGGTGGTGATAGCGTTTTAAACCAAAAATGAAATCTGCTGAAAGTAACATTTTTTAAGTGGGCGGTGGAGCATGAAACTCAAGAATAGTGTAAGATAATTTCTTAAAATTTATACCAAACGTAGGTCTAGTAGACTCCCAGCAGAAACTAAGATCTCGAGGGTGTGGGTGTAGAGCGTGAGAGTGGGGGAGGGTGAAAAGGAAAATATTCTGATTTTTATATCTCAAGAGAGGTAGGCGGAAAGTCCTCGTCTTTCGTCCTCCACGCGGGCGCCTGCTGGTAATGGTTAGTCGGGAAGGATCTGGTTTACACTCGATTAGTCAGCTAAGACTTACACACACGTTTTCAATCGAGTGCCGTGGTCATTAAGATTGAGGTACCCAACTGTGTGTTGTAACCCACCCCCCCCCCCCCCTCGTGCCGTCTTCCCACTACCTTTATATTCCTATATCCAAATCAAGTTGGAAATCGTCGTGCCGACGACTGCATGGCTGAGGGTGAGCTCAGTCGCGAACGATAGACTCCAGATACCGGGCGAACTCTGGTTTTAAGTAGCCTTCCCATTGTAATGCGGTGCTCTGCCGTGGGGGACCATCCCCTTCACGCGCTACTCGTGGGACCAAAATGAATGAAGATGAACAAAAACAACAAAACAAAACAACAAAAACAACGCAGACGATAGAGAGCCTCCTGGAAGAGGTACTTGAGAGAAGTCTCGAGGAGCTCGACCTGAGGAGTCTTTAGCTCAACATCGACGTTGAGATGGAGGACAGACTGCTGGAGCCGGCAATTTCCTCGGGAGAGGCCAGTGACGGAAACGGCGGAGTAGTTAATGCCAATGAGACGAAGTCGGCAGAAGGCCAACTGAAGGCAGCTCATCTCGGCAGCTGTATGATGATGCCGGGAATACTGGGGCTAATCCCGCGCGTATGCGTAGCAGGCGCCGCTACTCGGTCACCAAAATGGCCCTTAGGCGATATAACACCAACAATTTCTTGCTGAAGAAGATCCTGGCGAAGGATCCGGCTTCACTGACAGAGCGAGATACGACAACGATGGAGAGGTTAAAGGCGCGTATCACCGAATACGAAGCAGCTAAGCCCGCAGTGGCTCTGGGTTCTGGCAGCAAGCGGACAAATGATCGACCAACGAATGCCAGTGCTAGCAATAGTACAAGGCGCGTAGTCCGGCACTCAAATTGGGCACCGATAGCAAGCACTAGCAGTAGTGCAATGCGCGACGTCGAGCGGGGCGGTACAAGGCAACCCAGGTTGTCGCAACCTCAGAATAGAAAGGGGGTCGGAGCTGCTACGCCAGTTGGCGATGCACGAATGCGTGCGGAGAAAACCAGAGAGGAGTTCGCAAGCAAAAGGCTCCGATCCGAAGAAGAAAGTCCCAGGGACCCGAAAAAGCCGAGGACAGTTCCAGCTCAATATGGCGAACAGCAGACACTGAGCTCAGTTGTCAGGGAGCACTTTAAGGTGGCCATCGTTGACCTGGGCCACAGTGAAGGTAGGGTTTCCGAAAACAACTGGAACCTACTGTTAGCGGCTCTACGTAGCGCGCTGTTAGCCCGCTTTAGAAGTGCACAGGGTCTCCCAGCTCCGCAGTTAAGCGCCACAGGATGGCACAGAGGGTTCAGGACCATCGAGTGTCTAGACGAACCCTCTCTGGGATTTGTAATGGCGACGATATCGTCCTTGGTCAACCCGTGGCCAAATGCACGACTGGCTGTGGTGCAACGAGAGGATGTTTCAGATAGGCCGAAAGCGCGAATATGGGTTCCAGCACCAATTATGGCAAAGGAGGATGTTATAGACATGCTGCGATACCAGAACTCCAAGATCCCACCATGTGACTTGGAGATCTTCAAGGCGGAAGAACCTACGGAGGAAGGACAGCCCTTCGTGCTACGACTAGGGCCCGATGCCGTCTCCACCATTAAGGAGAACGGTGGGCGACTGGTCTTTGGAGTTGCGGTGGTGACCATCAAGTTCTTTGACAAGAACATGGTTCACACCCCGGAAGTGGGATCAGTAAGCGCCAACCTAGGCGCTCGCGATATGCCTGAAGTGGAGTCATCAAGTGCCAACCCAGGCGCTTGCGACCAGCAAGACGAAGAAGGCACCAGGGGTGCCGAGGTTGATTGCACTCTTTCCAATGCTCAGGATAGTGCAAATAAACCTGCAGCACTCTAAGGCAGCCACTGCCAACCTGGGTGCGTTTCTCAACGAGGAACGCATTGACGTCGCTCTGATCCAGGAGCCATGGATTAACAGAGGTAAGATTAAAGGCCTCAGGTTGAAAAACTTTGTGTCATTTCACGCCCCGGGCCACAATAGGCCAGGAGCGTGCATCCACGCGAATCGTAATATTAATCTGTTCCTACTTTCTTCTCACAGCTCGGAGGACCTTGTCGTGGCCAGATGCGAGAGAGGGGGGCCTGCCTCCGTTTCTAGTGGCCTCGGCTTACATGGCACACGATCGCTGCGCTCCGCCAGACGAACAGAAGACACTTTCAGAGTACGCTAGTAGGCAAGGAGACAGCCTTTTGGTAGGTGCGGATGCTAACGCTCACTACATCCAGTGGGGCAGCTCGGATATTAACGATAGGGGTGAGTCTCTTTTTGATTTCATAATTAATTCCAATCTAGCAAACTAAAACACGGGAGCGGAGCCAACCTTCGTAACAAAGGTCAGGAGGGAAGTGCTGGACATCACACTTGTCTCGGACTCTAATGTTATCAGGGTAAATAAATGGAGGGAGTCTAGTCGCGCATCGTTCTCGGATCACTGTTTGATCAGGTTTGATGTGATAGACAAGGCCCCCCCCCCCCCCAATGCGCCGTTCAGAAATCCGCGCAATACAGATTGGACCAGATTTGCCAGACAGGTCTCCAAAAACTTGGCAAAACCACCAACAAGCCCTATAGAATCCGGGCCAGAGTTGGACAAAGAAGTCCATATGCTGACAGGTAAGTTGTATGACGCTTTCAACAGGTCATGCCCCATCAGTAAACCCCCACGGAAGACATACCCTCCGTCGTGGGATGCTGACGTTAGGCTGTACAGGACCATCTCCCGCAAACTGTTCAACTTAGCAAAGGACAGTAATCTGCGGGAGGACTGGACGGCGTACAGAAACAGCTTCAGAGATTTTAAGAAGACAGTCAAACAGGCCAAGCGAAAGTCTTGGGGGCGCTTCTGTGAATCAATCGAGGAGACGAGCGAAGCTGCTAGGCCGAGAAGAATTATATCCAAAGATCCAGTCGCACCTGGCTACCTCCGGGACTCGGCGGGGGCTTGGACCGAATCCAGCAGCCAAACGTTGGAACTGCTAATGAGCGTGCATTTTCCAGGCTGCTCCGAGGTACTACAGGACTGCACAGACAGTCAATTGAACGAGTACGTCGGGCAGGAATCGTGCAACTCCATTGTCAGCCCGGAGAAGATAAATTGGGCAATCAAGTCTTTCATGCCTTATAAGTCGCCAGGAGTAGACGGGGTATTTCCAGCTATGATGCAAAATGCACTGCCCTGGTTAATACCCTGGCTACTGGCGATTTTTAGGGGATGCCTTGCTCTCGGCCACATTCCCTGCAAATGGAGGGAGGCACGAGTTATTTTCATACCAAAGCGGGAAAACCAAGCCACATTTTAGCGAAGGACTTCAGTCCCATAAGTTTGACCTCCTTCTTACTTAAAACCCTCGAAAGGTTGCTGGAGATACACATCCGCGACAAGGCGGGGGTTATGGCCCTGTCGGGCTCACAACATGCCTACACCAAAGGTAGATCGACCGAAACGGCGCTACACCAGGTAGTTCTGGAGATTGAGAAGTCTCTGTCTTTAAAAGAATTCACTCTTGCAGCCTTCCTGGATATCGAGGGTGCCTTTAACAATGTAAAAGTTGAGGTGATTAGCGATGCACTAAGGGATGTAGGGGTGGAAAGGGGGCTCTGTAACTGGATAACCATAATGCGTAGCAGCCGTGTCATTGAATCGAAACTGGGCAGTAGCAAGGTACGCAGGTACACGGCCCGGGGTACGCCACAGGGAGGTGTAATTTCACCACTACTGTGGCTCGTGGTAGTCAGCACGATTTTGACTTCACTTCCCCGTCAGGGTGCCAAGGTGGTCGCATACGCAGACGACTTAGCAATTTTGATATCTGGTAGGTTTCTCCCCACTATAAGTGACCTGCTCGAAAGGGCACTCGCACTAGTGAGCGCGTGGGCGGATGGCTGTGGACTGGGGGTCAATGCCTCAAAGACAGAGCTAGTTCTATTTACGCGTAGAACCAAAGTCCCAGATTTCACACTCCCTAAACTGGGTGGTCTCACTCTACAACTTAGGGACAATGGTAGGTACTTAGGTATAGTTCTGGACCGGAAACTTACCTGGGGTAAAAACATCGACGAGCGACTGAGAAAGGCTCTATGTGTCTATCTCTACGCTTGCAGAAAGATGTTCGGAAAAAAGTGGGGGATTCAGCCAGGGATGGCTCACTGGATGTATACGGCCTATCCTAGCCTACGGGATTCTAGTGTGGTGGGTAGCTCTGGAGAAATCCACCTACCTAAGTAAACTCACCAAGGTTCAGCGTCTTGCTACTACTGGAGCAACGGGCGTACTTAGCACCACACTTACAGCAGCACTAGAAATGGTCCTTCATCTTCTTCCGCTGGATATATATGGGAAGAGTGTAGCAGCGAAAAGTGCCGTGCGCCGTTAGAGGATACAGACTACCTGATTCCGCAGCTAGAATTCTCTAGAAGATTATCAACGAGGATCCCTAGCAGAGAGGGGTGGAATGTGGATCGGCCCCACGAAGGGGTCTGTCATTTCTACACAGACGGTTCGAAGACAGACGCGGGTACGGGAGTAGGGGTATTCTCCGCCGACTTGAACTATAGCGAGGCATTCAGAATACCGGACTGTTGTAGCGTTTATCAGGCGGAGATGATGGGAATTGTTCAGGCTTGCAATCTGCTAGAAGCCTGAGCAATGAGAAACAAATCCGTCGTTATTCTAACAGACAGATCAAGGCGCTTGACTCACACTGTATTAAATCCCACCTCGTCAGGCTTTGTAGGAATAAGATTAGTGCTTTGTGCACCCTTATGAACATTACAGTTTGTTGAGTCACAGCGGGATTCTGAGCAACGAGGCCGCAGATGAGCTCGCAAGGAGAGGTTCGACACTGAATCAAGCGCTAGCGCTTCCAGTGAGGAGGCCTATAGAAAACATAAAACATGCTATCGACGTGACAGCCATATCAGAGGCTAATACAAGATGGTCAAGCCTCACATCGTGTCTCGTGGCCAGACAGCTCTGGCCGACCCTAAATGCGAGCAGGACAAAGTACATCCTACTCGGAGACAAGAATACTCTTCGTATCCTAATTGGTGTACTGACGGGCCATTGCCTGATCGGCAGGCACGCCAGAAGACTGGGTGTTGCGGACGTCGCAGATCTTCGCCGCAGCTGAGGTGAACCCGATGCCGAGGAAAGTATTTTCCACCTGCTCTGCGAATGCCCGGGTCTGGCCTGGAGACGCGAACGTTCTTTAGGTACGCGCTTCGCCATAGATTTGGGCGAGTTCGCAAGTACTAAACTGGACAAGTTGCTCCAGTTTGTCAGGCAGGCGGGGTGGTTTACCTAATTGGTTGTCTTGGGCGCACGGGTATTCCCTTTCCCGTGCATGTGGGATCACAACGCACCCTTTGGCGGTCTATGTGTTTGGTCGCGAAGCGATCACCCACCCTTCCTAAACCTAAACCTATATCTCAAGAACCCGTAACTACATAAAGCTGAGACTTAGTAGGGTAAAGAACCCAGTTGCGAGCCCTACGCCAGTTCCAAGCCCCCCTTGGTTATTCCACAAATAGCTAAGGATTCATGACATTTTTCCCTTCACTATAATTTTTAGAAATCACTTTCAACTGTTTTTAGTGGATCAGCTATAGGCATCGTGTGAAATATTTACAATTGTTGTCAGAGTTCGTAAAGAACAGATATGTTCCACAAAAAATCTATAAGGAACTTGCCCTTATAGATTTCGTTAAGAAAGTTCAGTCAAAGCATACTGTTTAAAGCATTAGTTTTATATAATTGATGTTTGTATTGTGACAATATGGAAAACGTATTTCACAAATATTATTATGTAATATATTAAACACTGAAAATTTTATATTTAATTATAATAATTTGGAGGCTCGGGACTGGAGCTGTTTTTCTGATAATTTCCGGTTCCGAGCCTGGGGGCTCGCAACTGGCACATACATATGAATGGTTTTCATCGATCCCATTGCGAGCCCCAAGTTCTAAGTCTCCTTTGAATTTTAAGACAGTTTACTTAAAAATGCTGTTTTAACCCTAGAGTGCCCGCGCATGAATTTTCATATCTGTTATTAATAATCAATGACTGAGCGCTCTAGTATCTTTCAAGGACATGTCCAAGAACCACCACAAAAGATTTCAGATTTATCTAACATCTTATCAGTCTACATCAGGCAGTCTAACTGAACTGGTCTTATATATTTTCCATAAAAGTGTTGAAATTCTTGTTGGATAATTAAATTATCCAACAAGAATTTCAGTAATTAATTAATTAATTAATTAGTGAATTAATTAATTTACAGATTAATAATCAGTATAATAACCAACTGAAGGTTCAGGACCCGGGAATCAGTCGATTTATAGTAGAAATATAGTTGCGGCACTGAGTGCCGCGCGAGTGTACTGGCGTAACATTCCGCTGCGCGTGTACTCAAGGGCTAATTAAAAATATGATTATACCGAAAATTTTCTAATATAATATTGTTACAATGTATTACTCTATATATTTTTGTATACGAAGTGTGTTTACTATACTAAAGTAAAATAATACTCACTTGTTTTAGATATAAGGTAAATGAGTATCCCAAAACCGAATTATACACAGGAGCAATTGCAGGTTGCCTCTAAAGTCTAGAGGAAATAAGGAGAGGTTCAACAATTCGTTCTGTAGCTCAGAAATATGGGATTCCGCGTGGTACAATACAAAACTGTTTGCATAATCGAACGAATAAACCAATAGTGAACTCCGATTTATATTTCAGTTGGGAATATATCAAAAGAATGAGGAATGCACGGACGAGTACAATTATTTAGTTACGGGTAGAAACTATTACATAGTTCTAGTGAGTTCCATAAATTAAGTTAGGATATTTTACAGAATTTTTGTTTTGTCAAAAATCGCAAAAAAGGGCAATTTTGTGACCTTATCATCGCCGATTCTTTTGAAAATTTTTTTGCTTGAAGAACTAGTGAAAAAAAAAATATAATTTCAATTTTTTTTCCATCTCATTTTTTTTTTAGTTATAGTATGTATCTTAAAGATTTGGCAAACATAGTGTCCAACTCCTATTTGAAAATTCATATCTCTGTTAATTTGTGTCATAGAATAACAAAATAAGACTTATTTTAAAGGGTAAGAAAGATTGTCCTAAAATAATAGAAATAACAATAAAATTTATCCTTAAATTTGTTTTCCAAGTATAACGATTTTGTCCTTTATCCCTTAACATCTCAAAATGACAATTTTTTTTTCGCTTATTTTTTTACGTTTTGTGTACTATACTGTTTTTCAGTTATATACTTAATAGAAATAACAATAACATTTATCCTTAAATTTATTTTCCAAGTATAACGATTTTGTCCTTTATACTTTAACATCTCAAAATGCAATTTTTTTTTTCGCTTATTTTTTTACGTTTTGTGTATTATACTGTTTTGACATATGTTGACATATCAAAATATTAACTAGGGATCTCAATGGGATCGGTTTAAAAAAAATCGAAGAACATTAGTGTTTTTTGATCATGTTATATAAAAATTACAATTATAACATAATTGAAAAGTACTGAATTTCTTCGATTTTTTTGACCCAAATCCCACTAAGATTCCAAGTTGATTTTTTGACATGTTTTGAAAAACAGTATAATACGGGAGCGGAGCCAACCTTCGTAACAAAGGTCAGGAGGGAAGTGCTGGACATCACACTTGTCTCGGACTCTAATGTTATCAGGGTAAATAAATGGAGGGAGTCTAGTCGCGCATCGTTCTCGGATCACTGTTTGATCAGGTTTGATGTGATAGACAAGGCCCCCCCCCCAATGCGCCGTTCAGAAATCCGCGCAATACAGATTGGACCAGATTTGCCAGACAGGTCTCCAAAAACTTGGCAAAACCACCAACAAGCCCTATAGAATCCGGGCCAGAGTTGGACAAAGAAGTCCATATGCTGACAGGTAAGTTGTATGACGCTTTCAACAGGTCATGCCCCATCAGTAAACCCCCACGGAAGACATACCCTCCGTCGTGGGATGCTGACGTTAGGCTGTACAGGACCATCTCCCGCAAACTGTTCAACTTAGCAAAGGACAGTAATCTGCGGGAGGACTGGACGGCGTACAGAAACAGCTTCAGAGATTTTAAGAAGACAGTCAAACAGGCCAAGCGAAAGTCTTGGGGGCGCTTCTGTGAATCAATCGAGGAGACGAGCGAAGCTGCTAGGCCGAGAAGAATTATATCCAAAGATCCAGTCGCACCTGGCTACCTCCGGGACTCGGCGGGGGCTTGGACCGAATCCAGCAGCCAAACGTTGGAACTGCTAATGAGCGTGCATTTTCCAGGCTGCTCCGAGGTACTACAGGACTGCACAGACAGTCAATTGAACGAGTACGTCGGGCAGGAATCGTGCAACTCCATTGTCAGCCCGGAGAAGATAAATTGGGCAATCAAGTCTTTCATGCCTTATAAGTCGCCAGGAGTAGACGGGGTATTTCCAGCTATGATGCAAAATGCACTGCCCTGGTTAATACCCTGGCTACTGGCGATTTTTAGGGGATGCCTTGCTCTCGGCCACATTCCCTGCAAATGGAGGGAGGCACGAGTTATTTTCATACCAAAGCGGGAAAACCAAGCCACATTTTAGCGAAGGACTTCAGTCCCATAAGTTTGACCTCCTTCTTACTTAAAACCCTCGAAAGGTTGCTGGAGATACACATCCGCGACAAGGCGGGGGTTATGGCCCTGTCGGGCTCACAACATGCCTACACCAAAGGTAGATCGACCGAAACGGCGCTACACCAGGTAGTTCTGGAGATTGAGAAGTCTCTGTCTTTAAAAGAATTCACTCTTGCAGCCTTCCTGGATATCGAGGGTGCCTTTAACAATGTAAAAGTTGAGGTGATTAGCGATGCACTAAGGGATGTAGGGGTGGAAAGGGGGCTCTGTAACTGGATAACCATAATGCGTAGCAGCCGTGTCATTGAATCGAAACTGGGCAGTAGCAAGGTACGCAGGTACACGGCCCGGGGTACGCCACAGGGAGGTGTAATTTCACCACTACTGTGGCTCGTGGTAGTCAGCACGATTTTGACTTCACTTCCCCGTCAGGGTGCCAAGGTGGTCGCATACGCAGACGACTTAGCAATTTTGATATCTGGTAGGTTTCTCCCCACTATAAGTGACCTGCTCGAAAGGGCACTCGCACTAGTGAGCGCGTGGGCGGATGGCTGTGGACTGGGGTCAATGCCTCAAAGACAGAGCTAGTTCTATTTACGCGTAGAACCAAAGTCCCAGATTTCACACTCCCTAAACTGGGTGGTCTCACTCTACAACTTAGGGACAATGGTAGGTACTTAGGTATAATTCTGGACCGGAAACTTACCTGGGGTAAAAACATCGACGAGCGACTGAGAAAGGCTCTATGTGCTCTCTACGCTTGCAGAAAGATGTTCGGAAAAAAGTGGGGGATTCAGCCAGGGATGGCTCACTGGATGTATACGGCCTATCCTAGCCTACGGGATTCTAGTGTGGTGGGTAGCTCTGGAGAAATCCACCTACCTAAGTAAACTCACCAAGGTTCAGCGTCTTGCTACTACTGGAGCAACGGGCGTACTTAGCACCACACTTACAGCAGCACTAGAAATGGTCCTTCATCTTCTTCCGCTGGATATATATGGGAAGAGTGTAGCAGCGAAAAGTGCCGTGCGCCGTTAGAGGATACAGACTACCTGATTCCGCAGCTAGAATTCTCTAGAAGATTATCAACGAGGATCCCTAGCAGAGAGGGGTGGAATGTGGATCGGCCCCACGAAGGGGTCTGTCATTTCTACACAGACGGTTCGAAAACAGACGCGGGTACGGGAGTAGGGGTATTCTCCGCCGACTTGAACTATAGCGAGGCATTCAGAATACCGGACTGTTGTAGCGTTTATCAGGCGGAGATGATGGGAATTGTTCAGGCTTGCAATCTGCTAGAAGCCTGAGCAATGAGAAACAAATCCGTCGTTATTCTAACAGACAGATCAAGGCGCTTGACTCACACTGTATTAAATCCCACCTCGTGAGGCTATGTAGGAATAAGATTAGTGCTTTGTGCACCCTTATGAACATTACAGTTTGTTGGGTCACAGCGGGATTCTGAGCAACGAGGCCGCAGATGAGCTCGCAAGGAGAGGTTCGACACTGAATCAAGCGCTAGCGCTTCCAGTGAGGAGGCCTATAGAAAACATAAAACATGCTATCGACGTGACAGCCATATCAGAGGCTAATACAAGATGGTCAAGCCTCACATCGTGTCTCGTGGCCAGACAGCTCTGGCCGACCCTAAATGCGAGCAGGACAAAGTACATCCTACTCGGAGACAAGAATACTCTTCGTATCCTAATTGGTGTACTGACGGGCCATTGCCTGATCGGCAGGCACGCCAGAAGACTGGGTGTTGCGGACGTCGCAGATCTTCGCCGCAGCTGAGGTGAACCCGATGCCGAGGAAAGTATTTTCCACCTGCTCTGCGAATGCCCGGGTCTGGCCTGGAGACGCGAACGTTCTTTAGGTACGCGCTTCGCCATAGATTTGGGCGAGTTCGCAAGTACTAAACTGGACAAGTTGCTCCAGTTTGTCAGGCAGGCGGGGTGGTTTACCTAATTGGTTGTCTTGGGCGCACGGGTATTCCCTTTCCCGTGCATGTGGGATCACAACGCACCCTTTGGCGGTCTATGTGTTTGGTCGCGAAGCGATCACCCACCCTTCCTAAACCTAAACCTATATCTCAAGAACCCGTAACTACATAAAGCTGAGACTTAGTAGGGTAAAGAACCCAGTTGCGAGCCCTACGCCAGTTCCAAGCCCCCCTTGGTTATTCCACAAATAGCTAAGGATTCATGACATTTTTCCCTTCACTATAATTTTTAGAAATCACTTTCAACTGTTTTTAGTGGATCAGCTATAGGCATCGTGTGAAATATTTACAATTGTTGTCAGAGTTCGTAAAGAACAGATATGTTCCACAAAAAATCTATAAGGAACTTGCCCTTATAGATTTCGTTAAGAAAGTTCAGTCAAAGCATACTGTTTAAAGCATTAGTTTTATATAATTGATGTTTGTATTGTGACAATATGGAAAACGTATTTCACAAATATTATTATATAATATATTAAACACTGAAAATTTTATATTTAATTATAATAATTTGGAGGCTCGGGACTGGAGCTGTTTTTCTGATAATTTCCGGTTCCGAGCCTGGGGGCTCGCAACTGGCACATACATATGAATGGTTTTCATCGATCCCATTGCGAGCCCCAAGTTCTAAGTCTCCTTTGAATTTTAAGACAGTTTACTTAAAAATGCTGTTTTAACCCTAGAGTGCCCGCGCATGAATTTTCATATCTGTTATTAATAATCAATGACTGAGCGCTCTAGTATCTTTCAAGGACATGTCCAAGAACCACCACAAAAGATTTCAGATTTATCTAACATCTTATCAGTCTACATCAGGCAGTCTAACTGAACTGGTCTTATATATTTTCCATAAAAGTGTTGAAATTCTTGTTGGATAATTAAATTATCCAACAAGAATTTCAGTAATTAATTAATTAATTAATTAGTGAATTAATTAATTTACAGATTAATAATCAGTATAATAACCAACTGAAGGTTCAGGACCCGGGAATCAGTCGATTTATAGTAGAAATATAGTTGCGGCACTGAGTGCCGCGCGAGTGTACTGGCGTAACATTCCGCTGCGCGTGTACTCAAGGGCTAATTAAAAATATGATTATACCGAAAATTTTCTAATATAATATTGTTACAATGTATTACTCTATATATTTTTGTATACGAAGTGTGTTTACTATACTAAAGTAAAATAATACTCACTTGTTTTAGATATAAGGTAAATGAGTATCCCAAAACCGAATTATACACAGGAGCAATTGCAGGTTGCCTCTAAAGTCTAGAGGAAATAAGGAGAGGTTCAACAATTCGTTCTGTAGCTCAGAAATATGGGATTCCGCGTGGTACAATACAAAACTGTTTGCATAATCGAACGAATAAACCAATAGTGAACTCCGATTTATATTTCAGTTGGGAATATATCAAAAGAATGAGGAATGCACGGACGAGTACAATTATTTAGTTACGGGTAGAAACTATTACATAGTTCTAGTGAGTTCCATAAATTAAGTTAGGATATTTTACAGAATTTTTGTTTTGTCAAAAATCGCAAAAAAGGGCAATTTTGTGACCTTATCATCGCCGATTCTTTTGAAAATTTTTTTGCTTGAAGAACTAGTGAAAAAAAAATATAATTTCAATTTTTTTTCCATCTCATTTTTTTTTTAGTTATAGTATGTATCTTAAAGATTTGGCAAACATAGTGTCCAACTCCTATTTGAAAATTCATATCTCTGTTAATTTGTGTCATAGAATAACAAAATAAGACTTATTTTAAAGGGAAAGAAAGATTGTCCTAAAATAATAGAAATAACAATAAAATTTATCGTTAAATTTGTTTTCCAAGTATAACGATTTTGTCCTTTATCCCTTAACATCTCAAAATGCCAATTTTTTTTTCGCTTATTTTTTTACGTTTTGTGTACTATACTGTTTTTCAGTTATATGCTTAATAGAAATAACAATAAAATTTATCCTTAAATTTATTTTCCAAGTATAACAATTTTGTCCTTTATACTTTAACATCTCAAAATGCAATTTTTTTTTTCGCTTATTTTTTTACGTTTTGTGTATTATACTGTTTTGACATATGTTGACATATCAAAATATTAACTAGGGATCTCAATGGGATCGGTTTAAAAAAAATCGAAGAACATTAGTGTTTTTTGATCATGTTATATAAAAATTACAATTATAACATAATTGAAAAGTACTGAATTTCTTCGATTTTTTTGACCCAAATCCCACTAAGATTCCAAGTTGATTTTTTGACATGTTTTGAAAAACAGTATAATAAACAAAACATAAAACAATAAAAGAAAAACATAACGCAGTCACGATCGGCTACAAGCCAATCGTATGATACTCTAGATGAAATACTGAACTCCGACTTATATTTTAGTTGGAAATATATCAAAAGAATGAGGAGAGCACAAGCAACTATTACATGACCTTTTACTTACAGGTAGGAATTATTGTATAGTGGCTACTCGATATTACTTTATTATTTTAATAATAAAGTATTGTAATCGATTTTTTAAAAAAAAAAAACTTGTCACCCTGAAATTTTACACGTTTATGACTAATAAACGCGAAAAAAGCAAAAAAAAATTTTACTCCGTCTGTGCGCCGTCCGCCGTACGCAAGCTCATTTGAGGAATTATAGTTGCTAAACCCTATGAGCTATTAAATTGAATTTTTCTGAATAGACATGTTGGACCCCTAGAAGTGAGTGTTTTTTGAGGGGTGAGGGTGTGAGGGGGAAGGTGGGGGAAGCGTTTTAGATAAAAAACTTTGGTTTCTAGATCTCAGCAACCACTTATGGTAGGAAACTGAAACTTGGAATTCCTATAGAGCTTTGATAGTGGACCTATTTGCAAAAAATTGCTGATATGGGTGAAGGGGTGAAGGAGTGAAAAGGGAAATAATGCGTCCGAAACGCAAAAATGCCAAAACCGACACATTCTAAAATCCATATCTCCTAAACCGTTAATGGCAAGCAATTAAAACTTAACAAATATTTGTAGTTATACTAGGAGAGTAGATTGAAACAAAATTTTTTGGTAGGGGTGGGACGTACGGGGGTGGGGGTGGAAATACTTAACATTACGATATCTCAAAAACCAATTGCACCAGAAAAACAAAATTCGGTTTAGGTATAAAGCTTGATAAATAAAGATTGCTCAAAGTAAATCATTGAATGAGGCAGGGGAGCAAAGAATTGGGGGGGATAAGAAATTTTCAAAAATATCACTTTTCATATCTCAATAACAGTGTAAGATAGATGCTTCAAATTTTTACCAAAAGAAGGCCCTAGTAGGGAAAAAAATTTAAAGATGTGGGTGTAGAGGGTGAGAGTAGGGAAGGGTGAGAAGGAAAAAGTTCAGATGCTTATATCTTAAGAACCTGTAATGATATAAACCTTTTATTCCGTATTTAGATAGAACTATAATGGTGGCATGGAGGAAAAATAGTTTTTTCTTTAGGGGTAGCATGGTACGAGGGTGGGGGGTGTTTTTCCTAACTTGCGAACGGCTTATGCTAGAAAAGTGAAACTCAGTACGTATATGTAAATCAACTAGAAAAGTAATTCTTACAAAAAAAAAGTTTGAATATTCATTGGCGTTCAGATGGGGGGCAAAAAAATATATCAGTAAATATAAAATGAATATATTTTCACGATTTTCGTCATATCTACTAGGTCTTTCCAAATATTGAATTCATTTTTATTCTACGGATTCTTCTTGTTTTCAAGATTTTTTTAAAACTCGACCCCTAAAAGGGTGTTAAGTGGATATATTCTTTTTAATGAATTCCACCATATCTCTCAGGTCTGATCATATATCGAATATCTTTTCACTTCCCCACGTTTGTTTAACAATCACCTACTTTAAAGTTTTGTCTTTTTCAACTTCTTGACCGCTTCCTGGAATATGACAAAATTATATAATTCATATGTTATACCATACTCTAACCGCTTCCCGAACTTTTTGTTAGGGTTTCAGTCACATAGTAACATACTCCGCATCCCCGAATTGAACACGTTCCAAAGTTCTGCCGGAAAAATAATAAAGTTACGCCCAGACTGTTGGCAAATTTTTTGATTTATAATGAGTTCCATTAAGTTCGGACATTTTAAAGAATTTTTGTATGGCAACTACATGAAGGACTTATGACTATTATAAAATTATAAACTATTATAAAATTAATGTGTATAAAATTTCAAAGTCGTAACTTAAAGTGTTCTAAAGTTATCGTTCAGTATTGGTGAACATGTTTATTAAGGACCTTTGTTTGACAGCTACCCGAAGGATTCAACAGATGGCGCTAATTAACGAACTATGTTTTGGTTTTGGTATAAAACTAATTCCTGTAAAATTTTAGATTCCTGCATTAATTCGTTCTGGAGTTATATTGGATTCAGTAACAAGCATACATTTTTGAAGGACTTCTCTAGGCTGCTACACGAAGGACTCATTCGATTTGCATTATATTCGGAACTTTCGATTCAAACATTGTAAACCTTAAGCATGCAAAATTGCAAGTTCCTTACTTGAAGCATTCGAGCAATAATTGTGAAAACGTGTTTTAAGGACTCTTGTATGGGAGGTTCCCGAAGGAGTGGAAGGATATCACCCATTAACGAACTTAGCCTTACTTTTTTCATTTTACAAGCTGTGACAAAATTTCAACTTCTTAGGTCAACGATGAAATAACCTCGAAATATCAAACGAGTAATCAAAGTATTTTCCCTCCGTGTTATTTTCCGCAAAATAAGTTTTAAAGCTACAAATAAAGTTAAATCTATACTTACGGTGTAATTTTAAATATTTTTCAAAGTTCTGACTTGAAGAAATGTCCAAAAAACGCACTAATGTGGTTAAATTGTCCGATGAGACCGGTCATGAAGACATCGTACTTGATAAGCTCGAGGCTATCAATATGAGGCTGGACAGTTTTGAGTCCGTCATACATAAATATGTGGATGACTTCTTTATTAAATTCAAAACCGACATTAATTGCGTCAAAACGGATATACAAAAAAATGCCAGCAAAATCGAAACTATTGAACTGGCGCACTCCAAACTCACCCGGGAAGTACTCGACGTTACTGGCAGAGTTACTGGATGCTTCGAGCATATTCAACGCATTGATCGCCTGAAGGATGTGATTATTCGTGGCGTTCCCGACAACCGGAATGAAAATGTATTGGAGGTTGTGACAGAGATTTCAGCGATCATCAATCATAAATTGTCACCGTATACTACTGCTTTTCGACCGAAATCAGGTAACGACAAACGTACGAAACCCATAATCTGCAAGTTCTCCTGTCAACGTGAGGCCCGCGAGTTTCGGCTAAAAATGCTCAAAACCAAGCCTAAATTAAGTATGCTTCATGGTTTCGCTTCGGACAGTATAATATTTGCGAATGAAAGCCTCTCGCCGACGAACGCCAAATTAATAAAGGAAGCTCTGGATTTGCGAAGATCCGGACAAATTTTTTCCGCTTTTACCAAGGATGGCTTACTTTATCAGGCTTAAAACAGAAAGCACCGCTGTCCTAATAAAAAACTCCACCGATCTTATTGAACTCTCACGGAAGGAAGAAACTGACACTGGACTATAAAGATGAACATCAATGCTAACCTAACTTTCTTTGTTTACCTAACATTCTTTCTTTACATTTTCAAATTTTCACAATTCTTTATCTTTTTTATAGTATTCTTTTACACTATTTTTCTTTTGTTATTACGTTATTGTAAACTGTTTGTGTATATATACAGAGCCATAATTTGTATTTTTGAGATTCTTGATTGCACTGGGACCTGTCTGCCATGCAATGACAATGGCTAGATTTTAGATGGACACGGTGGGAGCTCTCATTCAAACCTTTTGTCGACAATCTCGAGGACTTAATATTATCATTATTAATGCCAGAAGCATTAGAAACAAAATCTGTGTCAAAAACCGAACGCTTCCAAACGGATGTTAAAAACCGAACGCTTCCAAACGAAAAACCGACCGTTTTTTAAAACGCAATTCGGAGTTCAGTTCAAGTTTGGACGTGAACGACACCAGTTGAAAAAAGAAACCAATAAAAACGAAACGCGACGCGAATCTATTTTTCTTTGAATAAATAACAAATCAAATTAGTCAGTGTGTTTTTATTTGCCGCTACATTGTTTTTTATTGTAAAAACTAGTGCCGTGAAAACTTGCAGCCAAGTCGTAAGTTTTTTTTGCCAGTCGTCCATAGTAAGTGTCGGGACAATGCCGAAAAGAAAGACAAGGAAAAGGGATGTTGACGCCGACGCAGAAGCCCTCGGAGAGGAAGAAGCACATCCGGAATCTGCTGCCAGCACTCCTTTTAGACGAGTGCCACTTGGTCAAATTAATGACCAAATGACAGCAATCATATCGGGTATGTCGGCTCTTCAAACTGCGTTTGAAGACATTCGACGTGAAACAACCGCAAATATGGAGGATTTGCGTGCCGAAATTGCATTAAAGGCCGGCGAAGCATCAGGTGCTCCGCTAACGCAACCAGTAGAAGCCCCATATTTACCGCAACCCACGCTACGCACACGCATACAAATTCCCCCATGGACCAAACAGACTCTGCCGTGTATGAGTAGAACGCTACCTACACAACCGCCATCAGATTTTTCCGAGCCTAAAACGACGCTGCCGTGTATGAGTAGAACGCTACCTACACAACCTCCATCATATTCTGCCGAGCCGAATGTAACATTGCCGGGTGTGAGTAAGCCAGCACCAGTACCGCCGTCGTTATATACAACTTCACCGACGTCATATGCATTCCCGACGATAATGCAGCCTACTGCAGAACCCGCACAAAACGTCAATTGCGGACTGTTATACAACATGCCCGAACGTCAACAACTTTTCGATTTCCCGAAATTTGATGGCAAACCGGAAGAGTGGCCGTTATTTAAAACTTCGTTTATTGACAGTACACGGGAGTTCAATTACGCGAATCGACAAAACATAATAAGACTAAACAAAGCTTTATACGGTGCCGCGAAAAGTGCTGTTGTGTCGTTATTGATCTTTCCGGACAATGTACCAGAAGTGATGCAAGAACTAGAGTTTAATTTCGGTCGTCCTGACATGCTCGTGCGTTCGCAAATTGAGAAAGTGAATCAAATACCCGCGATGAGTGAAGCGCGCATTGACGAGGTGCTAGCCCTGTCTAATCAGCTCCGAAATATGGTGGCACTCTTTAGATCCGCCGGGTGTGAACATCATTTGATGAATGGCACTTTATTGGATGAGCTAGTTCACAAATTCCCGCCGTCCAAGCAGTACGAGTGGGCTAGATATGCTGTATGCCTGCCGTCCTTCCCAACTGTGGACAAATTCGCAGAATAGCTAAGACAGCTAGCAAATGTCGTCAGTGTAATGCAAACAAATGCTGCCACCAGTCAACGTACTTCGCAAACGACACGTCAACAACCGGAGAAGCCTGTATCGACATCGCGCAGAATACTGCATAGTTCCAGTAACTCGGCACCACCACAAACAATGTCTTGTCTACACTGCGACCAGCAACATATTCTCGAAGATTGCAAGACATTTGTGGCTCTGTCAACCGACGACAAGTGGAAAATCGTAAAAAGTAAGCATTTATGTTTTAGCTGCCTGCGAAGAGGACACAATCTCTTCAGTTGTCGAAAAAAGCAACGTTGTTCTGTGAACGGATGTCAACGAATGCATCACAAGATATTACATAATAATGACATAGAATCGCCCAGACCAATTCAGTCTAATTCTGACGCCCACGTATTGAATTGTCGCCCAAATGTTGAAGACGTCACCCTATTCAAAGTGGTACCGGTTGTGCTGGCTGGACCTTCGGGAAGTGTTGAGATATATGCCATGTTGGACGAGGGCTCATCAATATCTTCAATTGAAGCCGATATTGCCTGCAAATTAGGACTAAATGGACAGGAATTTCCACTCACATTGCAGTGGTTTGGAAACGAACGGAAAACAGAACAATCAAGAAAAGTGAGCGTCGAAATTGGAGGAGAATTTATATCGGCACCAACCTTTACTCTAAAGGGAGTGCACACTATCGTTAGTTTGAACCTACCCGCGCAAACCCTGCGCAAGGAGAAGTACAAGCATATGTCAGCGTTACCGATTTCAAACTACTATCAAGTCCAACCAAAAATTTTATTGGAACTGGATAACGCCTTCCTGGGAGTCAGCGAAAGAGTCGTTGAGACGGATGCCATCAGCCAATCGCCATAAACACCAAACTAGGATGGATTGCCTATGGGCCGAGCGATCAGGTTTCCCGGGCCGATCCCACTGTTCTTCACATCACCAAAACTCTATCACTGAAGGATATTAATAAACTCGTTAGTGAATATTTTTCAGTTGAAAATTTCGGAGTCCGCAGTACTGACATCGAGATGAAATCAGACGAAGATCGACGTGCCGTTAAAATTTTGGAAGATACCACTAAAAGAATTGGAGATCGCTATGAAACAGGATTGCTTTGGTGTAGTGACGAGATCAATATGCCGCCAAGTTATGACATGGCCAAAAACCGACTGATAAAAGTCGAGAAACGAATGAATAATGACAGCCAGTATGCAGAGAGGTACATCGGCGAAATTAATAAGTACATAGAGAAAGGATATGCGAGAAAGCTAACCATGGAGGAGACGAAGGTAGAAGACAACCGGACGTGGTACCTTCCCCATTTTGGAGTCGTCAATCCAAATAAGCCGGAAAAACTTCGAATCGTTTTTGATGCCGCAGCAAGAACAAGTGAAACATCGCTTAACTCCGTTTTAGTTAAAGGTCCTGAGCACGCCAAGCCGCTTCAGACTATTTTGTTTCAATTTCGTCAGGGATCAATAGCCGTCGCCGGAGACATCATGGAGATGTTTCCGCAAGTTCGAATCCGGGAGGCAGATCAGAATGCTCAGAAATTTTTATGGAGACAAGGTAAACAAAACGAACCAATTCAGATATATGCAATGACGTCAATGATTTTCGGAGCCATATGTTCACCTTGCTGTGCCGAATATATTAAAAACAAGAATGCCATGGATTACGCCGCCATAATGCCAAATGGAGCTTCAGTTGTTATAAACAAAACATACGTGGATGACTTAGTAGCGAGTTTTCATGATGAAAATGCAGGAGAAGCCACCGTTAAAGAAGCCATCAAAATAAATTCAAAAGCTGGGTTTGTTCTTCGAAATTTCGTCTCGAATAGTCAGCGACTGCAAAATGTATTGAATAAAGACGGAACTAGCGGCAATCGAGGAGGAATAAATTTGGATCGAGGAACGACAACAGAAAAAGTATTGGGGTTATTTTGGAATACTACAGACGACACCCTTCAATACAGGTTTAAGTTTCACAAAATACCACGAGAAGTTTTGGAAAAATTTCGACCGCCGACAAAGAGAGAACTTCTGGGAATTACAATGTCCGATCCCTTTGGTATATTAGCCAACTATACGACCTACTCAAAATTGATCATGAGAGCGACATGGAAAGCAGATATCGGTTGGGATGATCCACTGCCGGACCACCTGAATGAACAATGGAAAGCTTGGTGGACACGTTTTCAAGATGCTACACATTTTTCCGTACCAAGATGTTATTCGCCGCTGTTCTTCGAACCAGATGACATTCAACTACATGTATTTGCCGACGCCAGCTCCAGTGCCTACGCCGCGGTCGCCTATTTGAGATGTCAAAAGGGACAACAGATTCACATCGCTCAATAAATGGAATGACCATTCCGAGACTAGAACTCCAAGCAGCTATTTTGGGATGCCGTCTTTCGGAGTCAATAAGAAAATGCTTGGAAGTCAAACTAATGGATATCGTTTTTTGGTGTGACAATAAAACCGTCATACAATGGGTACATTCGACAACCAGGCAATACAAACAGTTCGTTTCTTGTCAAATAGCAGAAATTTTATCAGTCTCAACGCCTAGTCAGTGGAAATGGTTATCAAGTAAATTAAATGTCGCTGATGAAGCTACTAGGGCCACGCTACCGTCGAGTGCTGATAGCAGTTCCAGGTGGATAAGAGGACCGGAATTTCTAAGATATGATAAGGAATTGTGGCCTACAGGAATCATCGATACTCCGGACGACTACACTGTGGAAGATATTGCCAAGCCATTCCTGCTGATAAAAACGAAATCCAAATTAATAATTGAATACACGAGATACTCTTCGTATATGAAAGTTTTGCGGATTACAGCTTGGATATTACGATTTATACATAATGTGAAAAATATAAGCCACCGCCTTGCAGACGAATTGACAGCCAGCGAGATTTCGTGTGCGGAGAATGTAATTTGCCGCGAAGTACAAGCTACGTGCTTTATGAAAGAAGCTTCTGCCTTAGTAGGCAAAGAATGTGTCTCAAAAACAAGCGACATATTTCAATTGACGCCATATTTGGATCAGGATGGAGTTATGAGGGTGAAAGGACGAATCGACGCTGCCAGCTGTTTGCCATTTAGTGCTCAAAATCCAATAATATTACCGCAGGATCATTATATCACCAGCCTTATCGTGAGTTATCATCGCATGAAACGTTATCACCAAAACGATCATCTGATCATCAACGAAATTCGCCAGAAATTTTGGATTCCACGAATACGGTCTGTTCTAAAAAGGGTGAAGAAAGCTTGTCCAACTTGCCAATACTTAAAGGCAAAACCTCAAGTACCACTCATGGGACAATTGCCGCCTGATCGTATCACGCCATATGTTCGTCCGTTCACCTATAGTGGAGTGGACTATTGTGGGCCATTTTTTGTGGCTATAGGACGACGTCGAGAAAAGAAATGGGTTGCTCTTTTCACGTGCCTTACAACCCGTGCCGTACACATCGAGATAGCAGACGATTTGTCAACGGACTCATTCCTTTTATGCCTAAGGAATTTCATGAATCGTCGAGGAACCCCAGTAAGAATGCGAAGCGATAACGGAACAAATTTTATTGGGGCGCAAAAAGAACTTCGGAAGGAGAATCGAATCTTCGATTTAGATTTAATTCACCAGACTATGTCAACAGAGAACATCGAATGGGTATTCAATTGCCCTGCTAATCCACATGCCGGTGGATGCTGGGAGCGCTTGATACAATGCGTTAAGCGACTGTTAAGCCGAGTTTTCAAAGAGGAAGCTCCAAGGTTGGAGACATTCAGAAGCGCGTTAATTGAGGCTGAAAACATTATAAACAGTAGACCGTTGACGGACGTGCCAACAACACTAGATGAAGACGAACCCTTAACACCGAACCACTTTCTTTTGGGTTGTTTGAACTCCACACAAACACCAAGTAACAACAACGAGAAAGTATGTCTGCGCAAGCAATGGCGCATAGCCCAAAACTTGAAGGATCGACTTTGGAAACGATGGATGCTTGAGTATCTGCCACGTCTTATATGCCGTCCGAAGTGGAGACAGGAGGTTACACCCTTGCGATCTGATCAGTTAGTCATCGTGTGCGATCCTAATCAGCCACGGGGCCAGTGGCTCAAAGGACGAGTGACCCAAGTATTCCCCGCTAAAGATGGACAAGTTCGAACAGCCGAAGTGATGACCCGTCAAGGACTTCTTCTACGTCCCGCAGTGAGGCTAGCCGCCTTAGAATATCGCGAATCTTCTTCGCAGAAGGATTCACCTGGGCCCGAGGATGTAAAAAACCGAACGCTTCCAAACGGATGTTAAAAACCGAACGCTTCCAAACGAAAACCCGACCGTTTTTTAAAACGCAATTCGGAGTTCAGTTCAAGTTTGGACGTGAACGACACCAGTTGAAAAAAGAAACCAATAAAAACGAAACGCGACGCGAATCTATTTTTCTTTGAATAAATAACAAATAAAATTAGTCAGTGTGTTTTTATTTGCCGCTACAATCTGCGAGCTGCGTTCAATGCTAATAAATCCAGGCATTCACATTTTAATGGTGTCAGAGACCTGGTTAGGTGGTCACATTTCAAGCACTTCTGTTTCCATACCAGGATACAAACTCTTTAGAAATGATCGTAATGAGCGAATCATCGGGGGTGGAGTTGCAGTGTTCGTTAGGGAAAGTTTGCAGGGAAGAGTTATCGCAAGATCTTCTTCAGGTGTTCTAGAGTTCATTGCCGTTGAATTTGATTGTGGACTTGAAAAAGTTGTCCTCACATCTTCCTACTGTCCTCCTGGGACCTTCAGTGAGGATACTGAAGAGCTCTTTGTGGAATCAATGAGTTATATAACACATCGATATAGTAATGTTATTGTGTGCGGCGATTTTAACGTTGACTTACTTCGGAGCAGTACACAGAAAGATAGCTTCCTCTATCTTACTCAATCTTTGAACCTTACTGTTGTAAACACTGAGCCTACGTATTTTAATACCTCTCATCCATCTCTGCTAGATGTTATCCTTACAACAGATCAGAACCGAGTGCTGTTTCTAAGCCAATCCTGCCCTCCTAGTTTTCTCGATCATGATATACTCTTCATGAGCTATGATGTATGTATGACAGCCTGTAACCCGACTAAAAACGTGCAATATCGAGACTACAATAACCTACGCGTCTCCGACATAGCGTTGGAATCAAATATGCTTCCCTGGGATGATATATATCTTATGACTGACGTTGATGATCAACTTAGCCACTTTAATTGGCTCATGGGCTATCTTCGGGACAAGTATGTTCCTTTGCGTACTTTGAAGGTCAGAAGCTCTGCATGCCCTTGGCTTACACCCAAGGTTGCGTTAGTGGCAGAGAGAGAGAGTATTTGTACAATCAATACCGACGGCTTAAAACTGAATATGCGAAATGCTTGTACAAACTTGCGCGTAGTGCTGCTACAAGTGCCATAAGGAAAGCCAAACTCCATTTTTTCGGTCTCAAATTTGACTCTTAGTTACCATCGAAACGTATTTGGAGCAATCTTAAGAACGCGGGTGTATGTGGAAAAGAGCCCGCTAATTGTACGCTAGATTCTGATGAACTAAACCAACACTTCGTTAACTGTTGTCCCATCCCTTCCCAAGTTCCTCCTCATCCCTCTTTCGAAAGTACTTTTGAAAGTGGTGTTACGTCGGAAACAAGTTTTAATTTTCGATGTATAAGCTTAACCGAGTTATTTTCAGCTGTTAACTCCATTAAATCGAATGCCATGGGACCTGACGAGTTACATCCTAAATTTATAAAAGCCATATTCCCATTTATAAGTAACTATGTCTTGCACATCTTAAATTCATGCTTATCTATGAGTATTTTCCCTTCTGATTGGAAAGTTGCAACGGTGCTGCCAATTCCGAAGACCAACTGTCCCTCAACTATTAGTGACTACCGTCCTATCAGTATTCTCTGTTTTTTATCAAAAGTACTGGAGAGAGTTATATCAATGCAAATCCAGGATTACTTACATAAGTTAAAATTAATATCCCGCTGGCAGTCTGGTTTCCGTCCACGTCATAGCTGTGAGTCCGCATTATTGAAAGTCACTTCCGATGTAAGAAACGCCCTGGATTCTGATATGATCACCTACCTTGTCTTATTATACTTTTCCAAAGCTTTTGATTCAGTGGACCACAAAAAACTACTCTTTAAATTATCATCGACCTTCAACTTTGATCTAGGCTCAGTTTCGCTACTCCATAGTTTTCTTCATGATAGGCGGCAGCACGTTCGGGTGGACGATGTTCTATCATCATTCCTTCCAATTGTGCGTGGTGTGCCTCAGGGATCAATACTAGGTCCACTACTTTTTACTCTTTACATTAATGATCTGCCTGAGGTACTTGTTGACTCTAGTGTGCACTTACATGCGGATGATGTCCAACTTTACTTGAGTCGTCCAATCGGACTTGTTGAGGATTGCGCGAGTCGTATCAATGACGACTTGAAGCGAGTTTTCAATTGGTCTGTTCGCAATAATTTAAAACTAAATGAGATGAAGTCACAGTGCATTGTCTTTTACCAAGATTGCCATCTTCTAGAGGAGTGCCTTCCAAGAGTTATCTTGAATGAATTATCGCTGCCTTTTAACTCCACTGTCAAAAATCTGGGGATAAATCTTAATAGCTCTATGAGTTGTTGTTCCCATATTGAGGAAGGTTTATGGTGGTTTACGTAGGCTCTGGATTTTCGCCAGTATCCTACCATGGAAAATTAGGTTAAAACTGGTAGGTTCACTCATAATTCCTTTCTTTACATATGGTAGTGTTATTTTTCTCAAATTCGATTCAAACTGCCAACGAAAACTAGATATCGGCTTCAATGATTGCACACGTTTTGTATTTCACTTGAGACGCTACGATCATATTTCTCCATACAGGAACGAATTGCTGGGCTGCTCCCTCTCAATTTATTTGAAACGGAAAATCTTGTTGGTGTTGTATAACATTCTTGTTACAGGTGAACCATCTTATCTAAGAGAATGCTTAATACTTTTAAATTCAAAAAGACATCAAAGGCTTCTCGTTCCACGATATTCGAGGTCAGTTGGTGAGAACTCCTACCTTGTTCAGTCAATTAGGCTGTGGAATAATCTTCCTGTCAATGTTCAGCGCGCGGGCAGTTCTGGTGCTTTCAGGAATCTTTTATGCAATTCTTTTTTAATTAATTAATTATTGTTGTTAAGCTCTGTATTGTTATTACATCATTCAGTTTGTCAATTTCCTTCTTTTTACTTTTCTCACTTTCTTATATTGTAATTTTTTTTTTTTTTTTTGCTTACTATTTTTAACTATCTTTTCTTTTCTTTTCTTTTCTTTCTTCTTCTTCGATTATACGCACTTATTGTTCATATTATTTTTGTTGAATTTTTGTTAAATTTTTGTTAAATTTATAAATTTTTGTTGAATTTTATTATTTCTTGATTTTAGTGGTACTTTTAAATAAGATGTACAATCTTGTAGTACTATATATGTAAATAAATAAACTGAACTAAACTAAACGCGTTCTTGAGTTATCGTGCTAAGGGACGGACGGGCGGACAGCAAACGGATTGGGGGGTTTTGGCCAAAAAAAACACAAAATACTATACAACTTTTTTTCGTCCGAGGCTCGGTTCTATGCGTTACAAACTTTTCGGGCTGGATTAAACTTATAATACTCTATATGTTCATCTAGAGTATAAAAAATGTGGCTTTTTGATATGTTCAAGGATAAAGGACAAAATCCTTACTCTTGAAAAAAAACTTTCAAGGATAATTTTTCGGCGATGGTATGGTTACACTTTTGGCGATTCTTGATGGAATGACCCTTTTTCTATAAAGTAAATTGTGAAACACTGATGTTCTTTGACTTTTTTACCCCGATCCCATTTAGGTCCCAAATTGATTGCTTGATATATTTTGAAAAACAGTATAATACATAATATAAATAAATAAAAGAAAAAGCCAATTGGCATTTTGAGATATTAAAGAATAAAATCGTTTTCCTTAGAAAAATATTTTTAGGATAAATTTGATTTGTATTTTTCTTATTTTGCGACAACCTGCAACTTTAAAATAAGTCCTATTTTATTATTCTATAAAAAATTAACAGAGATATGAGTTTTGAAAAAGGACTTGGACACCATTTTTGCCAAATAGGAGTTTACTATTTCATTCAGATTGGCTTGCAGTCGATCGTGACTGCGTTACGTTGTAACATTAATTTCAATCATACGTACTTAAACACAAATTTTTTTTTTCTATTTATCCTGAAGGACTTTCTTGTTAAAATGAGAAATATATTAATTTTTGTTTAAATTCTTGGGTTCTTTAAGTAATGTTAGGTACTTATTGCTATGAGATGGGAGGCTCGGAACTGGCACTGGATGGCTCGGAATAGGGAACAGAGAAGCTCGGAACAGGGAAAAGGGCCATTTTAAATTTCTTATTGATTTTCTTTAAACAATAATAACAATTTTTTGTTGAGTAGGTGTTATAACAAACAAGAATAAAACATAACGCATTCACGATCGGCTGGAAGCCAATCGTATGATACTCTAGAAGAAATACTGAACTCCAATTTATTATTTAGTTGGAAATATATCAAAAGAATGAGCAGAGCACAAGCAATTATTACATGACCTTTTACTTACAGGTAGAAATTATTGTATAGTGCCTACTCGATTTTACTGTATTATTTATAATACAGTATTGTTATCGATTTTTAAAAAAAAAAAATTTGCTGCCCTCAAAATTTTTTTGTCCACGTTTCATGACTAGTAGACGCGAAAAAAGCAATAAGAATGTTCACTCCGTCTGTACGCCGTACGGCAAACTTTTTCTTTCTCACCCTTCCCCACCCTCACTCTCTACACCCACACCCTCAAACTTTTTTTCCCTACTAGGGTTCTATTAGGCCTACTTCTGGTAAAAATTTTAAGCATCCATCTTACACTGTTATTGAGATATGAAACGTGTTATTTTTGAAAAATTCTTATCCCCTCCGCTTACGTACTCCCCCGCCCCCTTCAAAGATTTAACTTTGAGCAATCTTTATTTATCAAGCTTTATATCCAAACCGAATTTTGTTTTTCTGGTATCACTGGCTTAGGAGATATCGTAATGTTAAGTATTTCAACCCCCACCCCCGTACGTCACTACGTCCATCCAAAAATTTTGTTTTTATCTACTCTCCTAGTATAACTACAGATATTTGTTAAGTTTGAATTGCTTGCCATTAACGGTTTAGGAGATATGGATTTTCGAATGTGCGATCTCGACTTTCTTGCGTTTCGAACGCTTCCCCCTCCACTCCCACACCCCTTCACCCATATCATCAATTTTTTTGCAAATAAGTCCACTATCAAGGCTTTATAGAAATTTCATGTTTCAGTCTCCTAGCATGAGTGGTTGCTGAGATCTAGAAACCAAAATTTTTCGTCTAAAACGCTTCCCCCACCTTCCCCCTCAAACCCCCACCCCTGAAAATAATGTCAATTCAAGGGGTCTACCCAGTCTATTCCTAGAAAAAATTTTAATTTAATAGCTTCACTGGTTTGAGAGCTACGAGCCTTCAAAGGATTTTGGCGGTCGACGTACGGTGTACTGCGGACAGACGGAGTAAAAAATTTTATTGCTTTTTTCGTGTCTACTAGTCATGAAACGTGGACAAAAAAATTTTGAGGGCAGCAAATTTTTTTTATACTGTATTATTACTAATAAAGTAATTGTAGAAATAAATGCCAATAACAATTATATGTTTTATGCCTTATGTCGGTTATTAATGAATATTTTATACAATAGACGTTTAAGGAAAAGGATTATTTACTTTTACGTTATACATACATATTTGTTTTGAACTGTAACGAAGATATTTTCGTATTTGATTTTAGTGAGTCTTGCTACTAAACACTTTATATGAGAAACATTCGATCAAGTAATGATTCCGGGGAAGCATTGGCGGATTAAGCGGGCTGATCTAGTATTAGGATTAAATTTTTCGTTTAAACATCTATAAGGTTATCCAAGTTATGTTAACTGTACGAAATAAATACGAAGATATGTAAAACTATGGAAACTTGTATACTAATAGATTTCACTAGCTTCATAATATGTCATGATTATGTTTAGATTAATTTTTTCCTGATTTTGATTTCACGTTATTTTTATCAACAGCCTATAATAATGATATCCCATAAGGTCTTTACAGTAACACGAAAGGCATTTAAATAATAACACTATTGAATTCTGGAGAACTTATTTTTTAGCACACTTATAAATTTTAAATGATTTTTCAAAATTAGAATATAATGGCTTAGATATAAAATAACATTACGGCAATCACTTTAAAAAAAAATAGATAGTTAGTCGACAAGTTCAATGACTTGATGCAAAGTGTGGTGAGCCTAGGTGCCTGTTGAGCACTCACTGCGGAGCCATACGTTTCTTATGTGTATAGTCACTGAATCTTTGATCTTACAATAATTGGTAAGATTTTTCTGTTATACGTGGTACTCCTGATTTATAGTTAATTTACACTGTTTGGAAGAGGGTTGTAATACTCCAATTTGATATAACTAATTACCGCATTTTGCCGCAGTCTGCACTTGTAAGTAGTATATCCAAATTAATGCACTTGTAATCCAAAAACGTGGAAATGTCACTGAAAGTCACTATACTGAAATGGTTATTGTTATTAATGTCCAAATGATTGTAATAAAAGATTCCACAATATCTGATGCTGCAATTTACTAAAAGCTTATATCAGTGGCTGTATATAGTTTTCTTGTTTTATAAAAGAAGGCAACTCTGTTTCAGTTGAATTCAGTTTGTAAAATGAACAACTTTCTACAATAATTTTGAATTTTATAGATGAAGTGGATGCGGAGGGAACTCTGCATTCGATGAAAAAGTGGAAAAGAAATTTTCGCGTTGCTCCCACTTGGTGATGTCTGTCTGCATCGGAGCTATCTACCGACGAGTAGTATTGGTATACTTTACCATGAAGTTAAATCACACAGCATATACTCCGTAGATGAAAACTGGTTCAAGTTTATCATCAACCGACATTAATATACAATTACAATTTTATTGAATGCATGTAAGTCTCATCGTTAGATAGATTTACCTTAATCAAAATTACTACACGCAATTACTAAATTTGTTTTTAATATTTACATTTTCTAGTCGGAATTGATGTGGAATTTATAATTTACGGCTTAGATTCAGAGTGATACAAGTGCGAAATTCGTGAAGATTGTATTTATGGCAGGAAATGTTTTTGTAGATTAATATAAAGTATACAGTATGTAAAGTCCGTATTCGTACCCCAACAATTTTATATGGAAAACCTCTATATTCTGAAAAAAGTAGCTGCCAATTGAAAAGACATACAATAAAATCATTGGTAATATTTATATTAAACGAAACAAAACAAAGTATAAAAATTAAAAAAAAAAATTGTTTGTCAAAAGTAAAAATATTACAAGGGTACGAATATGGCTTTTGCTTCTTCTTTTTTTTTCATCGAATGGCAAGAAGATTAAAGTTAATTCTGCATGGTATGCTAAAGTTTAAGTATTTTGAAGAAAGATAAAAAATTCTGAATGGTAATTTTTATTGTTTTAAAGATACAATGCTAGGGTACCCATAAAAAATAGACCGTACGAATACGAACTTTACATACTGTAGTTGTTGTGTCATCTGTAAATTAATTTTTGTGGATCGGCAAACTATGCGGTTGGCATTATTGTGAATCCACACGTGATCCACACAAAAATTGAGGTTCAGTGGTGGTTTTGAATGACAGAGATCTGACAAGGGGGACAGGAAAAGGTGGAGGCGAAGTTTGGTCGGAAATGAATTTTTTTGAAGGAAATGATGAAATAGAAAAGAGAGCTGACGTTGAAGAAATAAGAAAGTGAAGTTTTGTAGTGCACGAAAAAGAAAAAGAAGGAAAAATATAAATATTATAGAAGAAATTAAGTGCACGAGAAATAATATGTTAAGTTAAGTGTAGTGACGGTCGTAAACCAGAAAATGGGAAATATGCGAAATTCAAGTTTAAGGTGCGCGTACGAATTAAAGAAAACAAATTAAGGAAAATTTTCCGTATTACGCACAAGCGAAGGTGTAATTTTACCGTAGTTAAATTCAGTTTTGGCATACGTGACGGGACATTTGGAGAAAGCAAATCTGAGCACGCAGTTCGTGCATATTTCGCAAAGTGGCTCGCAAAAGTTTTCGGCCAAATAAAAACATTAAAGGAAATAAATCTTTCACCGAAATTTTAAGCAGAATTAATCAAAACAAATATGGAAGTGAAACTTAAAGGAATAACTTTAAGGAAGACCTAATAAATAAATTCAAACCCAATAAAGTAAATTAAATTAAAAATTAGATAAAAATAGAAACAAATTAACCTAAATAAAATATGCACAAATTAAAGTACAAATAAATATGATAAGACAAAATAACGGGACAGAAACTGACATGAACTGAATGCAATAAATTAAATTAAATTTAAAGTAAAATTGTGCAGAAAGGAAAAACTAAGAATGCAAAAGATGGAATAAACCAGGTAATTTTTTTTGTGATTATCTTTTTTGGTTTTCCTATATGAGTTGTTTCGTTTTGTTTGTGTTTAAACTGTTTTTTCGAGAAAAATGGCTGAATAAATAGCCAGTAAGATGGATCTTCTCGCTTGAAGACCTTCCGCCCCACTCATACCTCTCTCTAGGGCCATATCTGATTATTTAAATTCAGTACCGATATGGCTATGGTAGGGTGGGCTAGACGGCGCACAATACCAGTGCCTGTCGAGTTGTTAGGAGTTTTCTCGGTCTCTCATGACCGATTGGGAATCTTATCCCAATTTTATCACCCGGGTAAGTCGGCGTGAAAATTTTGTTGTACAGGCCAAGGGTTTTATGGCCTGGAACGCGAACAACGTACCCCCCCACAGCCGCAGCTAGCCCGGAAGCCAGCAAGCACGTCGCTCCAGTTTGCGTTTCAGCCACCAATTCGGACGTAGGCGGAATTGGACCCCTCTTTCCCGATCCTCAACCTTCCCTTCGGTTATTTTGACTTTTTTAAGTCGAAATAACCACTCCAAGGCCTCCGTTCACAACAAAATGGCGCCCAACGTGGGGCTAGCCAAACCGGCGCGTAGTTCACAACGCGTGATGGAACAATATGCGAGAGTCGGAAAAATGCCGCATAAAAATTGTCACATCGAATGGACTTAAACTTTGTCTGGTAGCAACACAAAATAACGCTTGCACGGCACCTACAAGTTCAGTGAACAAGCTCTTTTGTTACTTCACCTATTTCTAGTGTGGTTCGAATTTACAGCTAAAAATTGTGTAACCTTCATATTGACAGTCTTCTGTTGGCAACCTTCAGGCGCCATCAGAATTCCATATGAAGGGGAAGCCTTCTCTATCTGTGGGTTCGAATTGGACTGGTTGTGGGTTAAGTAGGGTCTTCAAGACCCATTTAACTGATGTATTGTTGGTACTCTTTTGAAAGCTGGGCTTGCCTTGACTTAGCGGGCAAGTCGTCAGACGATTGGGCAGACTACCTGCAATAAATGTTTTCTATTGGTGAGGAAAAGTCAATACTGAAGTCTTCAAAAGAGTTCCTTATTTCCGTATAACATCCTTTTAGAGGTCCTATAACGTAAAATTAAATTAAATTATGTAGTATATTTTTTTTAAATTTTTAAGTCTAAGGACAATTTTTCATTTTTTTTTTCCTAGTATTTCATTTTGTTTTTGCTTTTTTTTATCCCCTTTTTTATATTTTTCTCACTTCCAATTTTCCCTTGAAGTTGAAGAGGCTGAGATTTGCCTTTTAACTCGACCTAGCAGGAGAGAGGATGAGGCTAGGGAGGTGGATGGCGAGAAGATCCATTTCATTTTGATATTTTTTGGATTTTGATAATGGAATCGTTTTGCAGTTGAAATTTTGCTTTTGGAATTTTTGGTTTGATTTTTGCATTTGGCTTTGCTTTATATTTTTTTGCTATTTGCTTAAATATTGGCTTTTCTTCCGATTTCTTTTGTTAGAATTTTGGTGATTTCGAAGAGACGGATCTCGAGTTGCATGATTTTTTTTTCTTTTATTTCGATTGCGATACTCGTTATATTTTTTTTTTGCTATTGATTTAATTAATTGTGTAGACTCGAATGTGATTGTTTCGATACACTCGCACATATTATATTTTTTTTTCTCTTTTGCTTTGATTAGCTTTATTTTAGCTACGTCTCTTAGTTTGAGGAATATTTTTTTTTTTATTGATTTACCTATGTAGTTAATATTTATTAGGATTTCTTATCTCGCATGTTAGGTTAAATTTTTCCGTTGTCTTACCTATTTATACGATTTTCTGTTTGCATGGTATTATTAGCTAGGAATTATTTTGTATATTATTTTATTTTCTTTAAGTTTTTTCTTTAGCATTTTTTTTTTGTTCTAATAGTTTATCTTGGTTTTTTTTATGACTTTGTAGGACTAGTTAGTTCTTTCATTATTTATTACATATACTTATTTAGCATTATACAAATTTAGGAATTATTTTATTTTTATATAACATTTTTTTTGTTAAAGTTTACAATAGTTTCGTAGTTTAAATTTTTAGATTTAGGTGTTATATTATTAGATTAAATTTAGTAGGTTTAGTTAGTTTAGTTTTTTTTGGTTGTGGCAGTTTAATTTATTATGTAGATAGTTATCAGATAATTTTTTTTTTGATTTTTTTTAGTATTTATTTTCTTCATTCATTCATTTATTATTAGGGATATATATTTTGATTTAGTTTTCTATTTATATTTTGGTGAAATATTTAGTATAGGTAGTGCAGATTAATTGTGATATTTACTTTTCTTTCTCAAACAATATGCCACTACCACGAACACCAGAAAGGAGAGATGATATCCTATGCACTGTATGTCAAGATTGGGTGAGACCACTTGACGAGGTGATCACTAAATGTGGACACCGTTTCCATGAGCTGTGTATAGAGGATTGGTTGAAGGAAAAAGAGAGTTGTCCCACTTGTCGTAAAGATCTGGACAAGTCGGGCTACTGGTCTGTCCGGGGAGTGGAGGGAGTGATGGCCGCCCCTGGACCGTTGACAAGAAGCAGGGCTCAGTTAACGGTCCCACAGCTTCAAAAAGATGGGGTTTCTCTCCTTATGGAGTTAAATTTTGATCCTCCACAAGAGCTGGGCGGAGGTCAAACCTTCTACGCTCCGGACGGAACAGTGGTCACCGACCATGGGAGGGGTTTACCACCTCGTTCAAATTTGCCACTACCACCGTCGAACCGACCACTACCACAACCAGCGATGACGACAGCGCAGGCACGTGTGAATCTTGGAGTTGATGAGATCACTCAAATGATTCGCACGTTACTGATGGAGGAACGAACTCATCAATTTCGAGATTCACACAGCGATCGTTCACGATCGACGGATCACACCTCCAGAACAACAGGTACTGCTCGAGCATCTGAGAGGGCTCAGCCACCACATCATCCGGTTACTCAGCCACCACAAAATCCGGTGGCTCAGCTTCCACATTATCCGGCCACTCAGTTCAATGATTGAAGGAGCACCGGACAAAATTATAGACGCCGCAACACTGCAAGTCCAATACGGAGATGGCATTTAAAATTTAGTGGAGATGCTAAAGTGTTGCGTGCGGAAGAGTTGATTTATCACGCCGAGGCTCTTGCGACCGGCGAGCTGAGCGCGGATATGGACTTGCTCGCACGAAGCTTTTATATGCTGTTAGATGGGCGTCCGAACAGTTGGTACTGGACCTGGCACAGGTCCAATCCAAGACCAACTTGGGCGGTTCTGAAACCTGCATTTTTGAAGACGTGGGGTGTGCGAGCGAGTGACTGTGACATTCGACGGCAAATGTTAGCTAGACGTCAGGTCCCAAGCGAGTCCTATTAGATGTTCGAGCAGGACTTGTGTGAGCTCCGGAATCTGCTGTCGAGTCCGATGCACGACCTAGAGCTCGTGGAGCTGGTGAGGGGAAATTTGTTGCCAAACACGCAGCAGCAAATTTGCCTGCAACAGATTTGGTCTCTGGACCATCTTCGACAGATTGTGAGTAAAGTCAAAGATATACGACGATCTACCCGATACGGCTACTCGAGTCATACCCGAGTTGCTGAGAACGAGGAGCCTTCTCCAGAGGCTTGTGACGAGCACAATGGTTCCGAAGCCATGGCGGGAATTACATCACTGAAATGCTGGAACTGTGAGCGTTTAGGTTACACAGTTACCGACAATGTGCAGAAGCTCCCAGGGGTATTTTCTGCTATGGCTGCGGAACGAAAGACGTTTTGCGACGCATTGTGCTCGTTGCAATCGGGAAAACTCCGGAACGGAACATTCTACTTCAGGAAACTCCCGTCCCTTTCGGAGCAACCCACAGCAGCCACCCAAAACGTAGGAGACTCTTCGATCTCCGCAACTTGTGGTGATGACGACACATCACCAGTCAGGTCAAATACACCAGACCTGACCACTACATCGGATTTGAGAACTGCCACGACTGAGTCTCATTCAGTCGTGATTCTTTCCAATCCCTTACCTTCTGTTCGCAAAGCACCTGTACCTCGGAAGCCTTACCATGTAAGACTGAAGGAGTACATGGAGGCACGCGACAGGATTTTTAAGGATTCAAAATCCCCTCTTATTAATATTTCTTTTTGTTCCACATTTCAACCTTCCCCTGTTCCAACTCCTAAAAAAGCGATTTGACGTTTACGCGCATTTTGGCGTAAAGTTCGTGAGAGAAAGAAGGCAGTAATGTCGACTATTATCTCTGAACCTTTTGACGTACGTATGCTATGGTCTCCCTTTTCAATGTAAGCGTTAAAGGTCTTTTAGACAGTGGTGCGAGCATTAGTTGCCTAGGAGCTAATGCATAGAACGCCTTGAGCGAGCGCAAGTGTATTGGAAGCCGATTTGCCATGAGGTGAAGACAGCTGATGGTGCTTCACAGAGATTGGTGGGAAGTGTAACGACCGAAATTAAATTTCGCGGTGTTACATAACTTATTACCCTTTACATCGTGCCAAGTTTGTCTCAAGAGTTATATCTTGGGGTAGATTTCTGGCGAGCCTTTAATCTTGCTCCATCCATCATCAGTTGTGTCAACATACAACCCACCTCTTCGCAACTTAATGCTACTGCGATGCACTCTTTAACGAGTAAAGATGTTGAACGTCTAGAGAACGTTGAGTCCAAGTTCCCTGTTAGAGCAGCGCAGCGCTCTAATTTTGTAGTTTTGTTGCGCTCTAATTTTATATTTTTTGTTACGCTCTCATTTTACAATTTTTGTTCTATTGTATACTTTCAACTCGCAATGTACAATTCAACTTGTAACCTTACTTTCAACTCGCACTGTACAAGTCAACTTGTAGACTTTTGACGTGACAGGTACCCTTACGGTCGTGATAATGAAACTCGTTTTGGATTCTTTCTTCTTGTACTGGCAGTGGTCACGAGCAGACGTCTCACGGAAAATAAATTTTGAATTCGAAAAAAGGGGTAAAGTGTCTTGCTAATTCTTTTTAATTTAGACTCAGGCCGGAAAAACTATTGCGCCCTCGAACATTTGGAGGCCCCCGGCGAGATCTAGAACCCCTTTCATACATTGTTTTAGTGCGTTTTAAAACATTGCGCTATTGTGCGAATTACTCGTGGGAAAAAGGTGCGGTTATCGAAAAATGGCGAGTGTTGAATTTTTGAAAAACCAGCGTGCGGTATTTAAGGGTCTTATAACTCGCATTAAAACATACATCGAAAACACACCGAACTTAACAGTGGAGGAGGTGCAATGCCGCTTAGGAGTGTTAGAAGGCTACTTTCAGCGGGCGCGGCTAATTCAAGACAAGCTGGAAGAAGCTGATCCCGAGCAAATAGACGCCAAAGCACGCGATGACCTTGAGGACCACTATTGCCTGGTGAAGTCGCGGTTGTTGGTGCATATTAACCAACATAGGAAGGAAAGTATTGCAAGCCCAAGCGAAGCTAAAAACTCATTTTGAATTTCAGCATCACCTGCCATTCGTACTTTCCTTCCGAAAATTCCACTGCCGTCATTCTCGGGATGTTACACCGTATTTACCTCATTTCTGAACAGTTTCACCGTTCTCATCGACTCGGTAAGCGACCTTGGCGATACAGAAAAATTACACTATTTTAGATCGTGTTTATCTGGCGAAGCGCTTCAAACAATCGATGCCCTTGAAATAACGGAGGAAAATTACAGCGAAGCGTTAAAGTTAGTAAAATCGCGTTACGGGAATGAGTGTCTACGGTTTGAAGCACATATAACCAAACCTTTCGATTTGTCTCGAATCTCACACGGTACCGCGTCGGCCTTACGGACGTTAGTAGATTCGGTGAATGTACATTTCCAAGCCCTAAAATCGTTAGGGTCTAGTGAGGACATTGTGAATGCACTGCTAGTGCATATCGTTGCCATCAGGCTTGACGGGGAAACCCACAACAAATGGGAAGAATCCCGTACCTACGATAGTCTTCCTACATGGAACGAGCTGTCTACATTTCTCAACAAAAGAGGTCAACAGTTAACATCACGTGAAGACGGTTCGAACTCTGGTGTTAAAAATACTTCGTCGTCATCTTCGTCTTTGAGAAAATCTTCTAATTCGAGTCAGTTTTCGTCACGGAATAAGACGGTCCTGACTGCTTCAAAATCTAGTTGCGTTGTTTGTCAATCGGTTGACCACAACATCTATAAGTGTCCCAGTTTCTTAAACCTGTCCATTCGGGATCGGTTTGACTCTGTCAAAAAATTGAACTTGTGCATAAACTGTTTAGTGAACGGACACACAATTAAAAATAGTTCGTCGTCACGCTGCAGAGTCTGCAGTCAATCGCATCACACACTACTTCATCGATTCGCTCCCTCGACCCCATCCTCGTCGATTCCAAATAGCGGATCAATCATTACTCCGGCTTTGGAAGTTGCTGTCAACGATCAATCGGTATCGTCACAAGCAACACTACACATTTCGGTGCCTCCTTTGAAGGCACACCAAACAATTTTGGCTACGGTATGGCTATGGTAGGGTGGGCTAGACGGCGCACAATACCAGTGCCTGTCGAGTTGTTAGGAGTTTTCTCGGTCTCTCATGACCGATTGGGAATCTTATCCCAATTTTATCACCCGGGTAAGTCGGCGTGAAAATTTTGTTGTACAGGCCAAGGGTTTTATGGCCTGGAACGCGAACAACGTACCCCCCCACAGCCGCAGCTAGCCCGGAAGCCAGCAAGCACGTCGCTCCAGTTTGCGTTTCAGCCACCAATTCGGACGTAGGCGGAATTGGACCCCTCTTTCCCGATCCTCAACCTTCCCTTCGGTTATTTTGACTTTTTTAAGTCGAAATAACCACTCCAAGGCCTCCGTTCACAACAAAATGGCGCCCAACGTGGGGCTAGCCGAACTGGCGCGTAGTTCACAACGCGTGATGGAACAATATGCGAGAGTCGGAAAAATGCCGCATAAAAATTGTCACATCGAATGGACTTAAACTTTGTCTGGTAGCAACACAAAATAACGCTTGCACGGCACCTACAAGTTCAGTGAACAAGCTCTTTTGTTACTTCACCTATTTCTAGTGTGGTTCGAATTTACAGCTAAAAATTGTGTAACCTTCATATTGACAGTCTTCTGTTGGCAACCTTCAGGCGCCATCAGAATTCCATATGAAGGGGAAGCCTTCTCTATCTGTGGGTTCGAATTGGACTGGTTGTGGGTTAAGTAGGGTCTTCAAGACCCATTTAACTGATGTATTGTTGGTACTCTTTTGAAAGCTGGGCTTGCCTTGACTTAGCGGGCAAGTCGTCAGACGATTGGGCAGACTACCTGCAATAAATGTTTTCTATTGGTGAGGAAAAGTCAATACTGAAGTCTTCAAAAGAGTTCCTTATTTCCGTATAACATCCTTTTAGAGGTCCTATAACGTAAAATTAAATTAAATTATGTAGTATATTTTTTTTAAATTTTTAAGTCTAAGGACAATTTTTCATTTTTTTTTTCCTAGTATTTCATTTTGTTTTTGCTTTTTTTTATCCCCTTTTTTATATTTTTCTCACTTCCAATTTTCCCTTGAAGTTGAAGAGGCTGAGATTTGCCTTTTAACTCGACCTAGCAGGAGAGAGGATGAGGCTAGGGAGGTGGATGGCGAGAAGATCCATTTCATTTTGATATTTTTTGGATTTTGATAATGGAATCGTTTTGCAGTTGAAATTTTGCTTTTGGAATTTTTGGTTTGATTTTTGCATTTGGCTTTGCTTTATATTTTTTTGCTATTTGCTTAAATATTGGCTTTTCTTCCGATTTCTTTTGTTAGAATTTTGGTGATTTCGAAGAGACGGATCTCGAGTTGCATGATTTTTTTTTCTTTTATTTCGATTGCGATACTCGTTATATTTTTTTTTTGCTATTGATTTAATTAATTGTGTAGACTCGAATGTGATTGTTTCGATACACTCGCACATATTATATTTTTTTTTCTCTTTTGCTTTGATTAGCTTTATTTTAGCTACGTCTCTTAGTTTGAGGAATATTTTTTTTTTTATTGATTTACCTATGTAGTTAATATTTATTAGGATTTCTTATCTCGCATGTTAGGTTAAATTTTTCCGTTGTCTTACCTATTTATACGATTTTCTGTTTGCATGGTATTATTAGCTAGGAATTATTTTGTATATTATTTTATTTTCTTTAAGTTTTTTCTTTAGCATTTTTTTTTTGTTCTAATAGTTTATCTTGGTTTTTTTTATGACTTTGTAGGACTAGTTAGTTCTTTCATTATTTATTACATATACTTATTTAGCATTATACAAATTTAGGAATTATTTTATTTTTATATAACATTTTTTTTGTTAAAGTTTACAATAGTTTCGTAGTTTAAATTTTTAGATTTAGGTGTTATATTATTAGATTAAATTTAGTAGGTTTAGTTAGTTTAGTTTTTTTTGGTTGTGGCAGTTTAATTTATTATGTAGATAGTTATCAGATAATTTTTTTTTTGATTTTTTTTAGTATTTATTTTCTTCATTCATTCATTTATTATTAGGGATATATATTTTGATTTAGTTTTCTATTTATATTTTGGTGAAATATTTAGTATAGGTAGTGCAGATTAATTGTGATATTTACTTTTCTTTCTCAAACAATATGCCACTACCACGAACACCAGAAAGGAGAGATGATATCCTATGCACTGTATGTCAAGATTGGGTGAGACCACTTGACGAGGTGATCACTAAATGTGGACACCGTTTCCATGAGCTGTGTATAGAGGATTGGTTGAAGGAAAAAGAGAGTTGTCCCACTTGTCGTAAAGATCTGGACAAGTCGGGCTACTGGTCTGTCCGGGGAGTGGAGGGAGTGATGGCCGCCCCTGGACCGTTGACAAGAAGCAGGGCTCAGTTAACGGTCCCACAGCTTCAAAAAGATGGGGTTTCTCTCCTTATGGAGTTAAATTTTGATCCTCCACAAGAGCTGGGCGGAGGTCAAACCTTCTACGCTCCGGACGGAACAGTGGTCACCGACCATGGGAGGGGTTTACCACCTCGTTCAAATTTGCCACTACCACCGTCGAACCGACCACTACCACAACCAGCGATGACGACAGCGCAGGCACGTGTGAATCTTGGAGTTGATGAGATCACTCAAATGATTCGCACGTTACTGATGGAGGAACGAACTCATCAATTTCGAGATTCACACAGCGATCGTTCACGATCGACGGATCACACCTCCAGAACAACAGGTACTGCTCGAGCATCTGAGAGGGCTCAGCCACCACATCATCCGGTTACTCAGCCACCACAAAATCCGGTGGCTCAGCTTCCACATTATCCGGCCACTCAGTTCAATGATTGAAGGAGCACCGGACAAAATTATAGACGCCGCAACACTGCAAGTCCAATACGGAGATGGCATTTAAAATTTAGTGGAGATGCTAAAGTGTTGCGTGCGGAAGAGTTGATTTATCACGCCGAGGCTCTTGCGACCGGCGAGCTGAGCGCGGATATGGACTTGCTCGCACGAAGCTTTTATATGCTGTTAGATGGGCGTCCGAACAGTTGGTACTGGACCTGGCACAGGTCCAATCCAAGACCAACTTGGGCGGTTCTGAAACCTGCATTTTTGAAGACGTGGGGTGTGCGAGCGAGTGACTGTGACATTCGACGGCAAATGTTAGCTAGACGTCAGGTCCCAAGCGAGTCCTATTAGATGTTCGAGCAGGACTTGTGTGAGCTCCGGAATCTGCTGTCGAGTCCGATGCACGACCTAGAGCTCGTGGAGCTGGTGAGGGGAAATTTGTTGCCAAACACGCAGCAGCAAATTTGCCTGCAACAGATTTGGTCTCTGGACCATCTTCGACAGATTGTGAGTAAAGTCAAAGATATACGACGATCTACCCGATACGGCTACTCGAGTCATACCCGAGTTGCTGAGAACGAGGAGCCTTCTCCAGAGGCTTGTGACGAGCACAATGGTTCCGAAGCCATGGCGGGAATTACATCACTGAAATGCTGGAACTGTGAGCGTTTAGGTTACACAGTTACCGACAATGTGCAGAAGCTCCCAGGGGTATTTTCTGCTATGGCTGCGGAACGAAAGACGTTTTGCGACGCATTGTGCTCGTTGCAATCGGGAAAACTCCGGAACGGAACATTCTACTTCAGGAAACTCCCGTCCCTTTCGGAGCAACCCACAGCAGCCACCCAAAACGTAGGAGACTCTTCGATCTCCGCAACTTGTGGTGATGACGACACATCACCAGTCAGGTCAAATACACCAGACCTGACCACTACATCGGATTTGAGAACTGCCACGACTGAGTCTCATTCAGTCGTGATTCTTTCCAATCCCTTACCTTCTGTTCGCAAAGCACCTGTACCTCGGAAGCCTTACCATGTAAGACTGAAGGAGTACATGGAGGCACGCGACAGGATTTTTAAGGATTCAAAATCCCCTCTTATTAATATTTCTTTTTGTTCCACATTTCAACCTTCCCCTGTTCCAACTCCTAAAAAAGCGATTTGACGTTTACGCGCATTTTGGCGTAAAGTTCGTGAGAGAAAGAAGGCAGTAATGTCGACTATTATCTCTGAACCTTTTGACGTACGTATGCTATGGTCTCCCTTTTCAATGTAAGCGTTAAAGGTCTTTTAGACAGTGGTGCGAGCATTAGTTGCCTAGGAGCTAATGCATAGAACGCCTTGAGCGAGCGCAAGTGTATTGGAAGCCGATTTGCCATGAGGTGAAGACAGCTGATGGTGCTTCACAGAGATTGGTGGGAAGTGTAACGACCGAAATTAAATTTCGCGGTGTTACATAACTTATTACCCTTTACATCGTGCCAAGTTTGTCTCAAGAGTTATATCTTGGGGTAGATTTCTGGCGAGCCTTTAATCTTGCTCCATCCATCATCAGTTGTGTCAACATACAACCCACCTCTTCGCAACTTAATGCTACTGCGATGCACTCTTTAACGAGTAAAGATGTTGAACGTCTAGAGAACGTTGAGTCCAAGTTCCCTGTTAGAGCAGCGCAGCGCTCTAATTTTGTAGTTTTGTTGCGCTCTAATTTTATATTTTTTGTTACGCTCTCATTTTACAATTTTTGTTCTATTGTATACTTTCAACTCGCAATGTACAATTCAACTTGTAACCTTACTTTCAACTCGCACTGTACAAGTCAACTTGTAGACTTTTGACGTGACAGGTACCCTTACGGTCGTGATAATGAAACTCGTTTTGGATTCTTTCTTCTTGTACTGGCAGTGGTCACGAGCAGACGTCTCACGGAAAATAAATTTTGAATTCGAAAAAAGGGGTAAAGTGTCTTGCTAATTCTTTTTAATTTAGACTCAGGCCGGAAAAACTATTGCGCCCTCGAACATTTGGAGGCCCCCGGCGAGATCTAGAACCCCTTTCATACATTGTTTTAGTGCGTTTTAAAACATTGCGCTATTGTGCGAATTACTCGTGGGAAAAAGGTGCGGTTATCGAAAAATGGCGAGTGTTGAATTTTTGAAAAACCAGCGTGCGGTATTTAAGGGTCTTATAACTCGCATTAAAACATACATCGAAAACACACCGAACTTAACAGTGGAGGAGGTGCAATGCCGCTTAGGAGTGTTAGAAGGCTACTTTCAGCGGGCGCGGCTAATTCAAGACAAGCTGGAAGAAGCTGATCCCGAGCAAATAGACGCCAAAGCACGCGATGACCTTGAGGACCACTATTGCCTGGTGAAGTCGCGGTTGTTGGTGCATATTAACCAACATAGGAAGGAAAGTATTGCAAGCCCAAGCGAAGCTAAAAACTCATTTTGAATTTCAGCATCACCTGCCATTCGTACTTTCCTTCCGAAAATTCCACTGCCGTCATTCTCGGGATGTTACACCGTATTTACCTCATTTCTGAACAGTTTCACCGTTCTCATCGACTCGGTAAGCGACCTTGGCGATACAGAAAAATTACACTATTTTAGATCGTGTTTATCTGGCGAAGCGCTTCAAACAATCGATGCCCTTGAAATAACGGAGGAAAATTACAGCGAAGCGTTAAAGTTAGTAAAATCGCGTTACGGGAATGAGTGTCTACGGTTTGAAGCACATATAACCAAACCTTTCGATTTGTCTCGAATCTCACACGGTACCGCGTCGGCCTTACGGACGTTAGTAGATTCGGTGAATGTACATTTCCAAGCCCTAAAATCGTTAGGGTCTAGTGAGGACATTGTGAATGCACTGCTAGTGCATATCGTTGCCATCAGGCTTGACGGGGAAACCCACAACAAATGGGAAGAATCCCGTACCTACGATAGTCTTCCTACATGGAACGAGCTGTCTACATTTCTCAACAAAAGAGGTCAACAGTTAACATCACGTGAAGACGGTTCGAACTCTGGTGTTAAAAATACTTCGTCGTCATCTTCGTCTTTGAGAAAATCTTCTAATTCGAGTCAGTTTTCGTCACGGAATAAGACGGTCCTGACTGCTTCAAAATCTAGTTGCGTTGTTTGTCAATCGGTTGACCACAACATCTATAAGTGTCCCAGTTTCTTAAACCTGTCCATTCGGGATCGGTTTGACTCTGTCAAAAAATTGAACTTGTGCATAAACTGTTTAGTGAACGGACACACAATTAAAAATAGTTCGTCGTCACGCTGCAGAGTCTGCAGTCAATCGCATCACACACTACTTCATCGATTCGCTCCCTTGACCCCATCCTCGTCGATTCCAAATAGCGGATCAATCATTACTCCGGCTTTGGAAGTTGCTGTCAACGATCAATCGGTATCGTCACAAGCAACACTACACATTTCGGTGCCTCCTTTGAAGGCACACCAAACAATTTTGGCTACGGCGTTAATCCACATCAAGGATAGCTCGGGAAATTTTGTTCCTGCTCGTGCATTACTGGATTCTGCATCGCAGTTAAACTTTATCACTTCATCGTTGGCTCAAGCCTTAAATCTGACTCGTCATAAAATTCAGGGTCAAATGTCTGGTATTGGAGAAGTTAGCACTCGCGTACAATACTCTACGCAGATAGTTGTTAAATCGAGGATAGGAAACTATCAAGCAAATGCTGAGGCGTGGACTTTACCTCGCATTACCACGCGTCAGCCAGAAAGAGCCATCAACATTAGCTATTGGAATCTTCCAAAGAACATTAGCTTATCGGATCCAAATTTCTTTTCTCCTCACAAAATTGATCTTCTACTCGAAGCAGATTGTTTCTTCGAGATGCTTGCTGTTGGACAAGTTAGCTTGGGCACTGACCGACCCACACTACAGAAAACGGTATTTGGATGGATTGTTTCGGGACGTTGTATATCATCTACTTCAACCATGGAATTTTGCTACCTCGTTCGTGATGCAGCCCACGGCTCCGAATCGGACGAAACTCTTCACCACCAATTAGAGAAGTTCTGGGCCATAGAACAACTGGAAGGGAAGCCTTCAACTTGGACTTTAGAACAAAGCAAATGTGAAGATCACTTTATCAAGAATATACAACGGACAGAAAATGGCAGAATTGTACTACGTTTGCCATTTAAGGAAAATCCAGAACTATTAGGAAATTCGTTGGAGATCGCTCGCCGAAGATTTCTGTCGCTAGAACGCAGATTGGCTCGAGATCCAGCGTTAAGAGACCAATACATTGCATTCATGCGGCAATACATTGATCTTGGGCACATGGAACAAATAGAGCCCACGAAAGAATCCATCGCTAAGTATGTTATACCACATCATTGTGTAATCCAGCCAGAAAGTTCAAGTACGAAGCTTCGCGTCGTTTTTGATGCCTCGTGTCAGACGTCATCGGGAAGGTCGCTGAATGATGTCCTGATGACAGGCCCAGTAATTCAAAGCGATCTTTTTGCAATTATCACTCGATTTCGTACCCGGCTGTATGCAGCCACATCGTATATTTGTAAAACGTACCGACAAGTTTTGATTGATAAAGAGGATCAACCTTATCAGACTATTCTGTGGAGAGAAGATGCATCAATGCCGTTGCAACTCTAAAGGGTTTTCCAATAAGGACTTGACAACTTTTTTTCAAAATAAAATGCAAACCATTTGAGATATTTCAAAAACTTTATTATCGGGTTGAAGTACAATCAAAACATTTATGAATGGAATTCGACTTCGTTCATATGGCCACCGCGGGCACGTTTGCAGCGGTCGATTCGTTGGACCCAATTTTCGATGATTTCGGCCGAAACGGCTGCTATTTCGTGTTCAATGTTGGCTCTGAGCTCTTCCAACGTCGTCGGCTTGTTGGCATAGACCAACGACTTGACGTGGCCCCAAAGAAAAAAGTCCAGAGGCGTTAAATCGCACGAACGAGGCGGCCAATCGACTGGTCCATTTCTTGAGATAACACGCTCATCAAACTTACTCTTCAATAAATCCATTGTAACGTGTGCTGTGTGGCTTGTGGCACCGTCCTGTTGAAACCACATGTTGTCCAAGTCCATATCTTTCAATTCGGGCCAAAAATAATCGGTAATCATGGCGCGATAACGAGTACCATTTACAGTAACGTGACGATCATTATCGTCGACGAAAAAATATGGCCCTATGACGCCGCCGGCATGCAAACCGCACCAAACAGTTATTTTTTGTGGATGAAGTGGTCTTTCATGAAGCACATGTGGATTTTCACCAGACCAATAACGCATATTTTGCTTATTGACGAACCCACTGAGCCAAAAATGAGCTTCGTCACTGAAGATGATTTTGCAATGAAATTGATCATCTTGGCGCATCTTTTCCAGAGCCCAATCGGAGAACGTACGTCGCTTCAAATGGTCCATCGGCTTCAATTCTTGAGTCAACTTGATCTTGTATGGGTGTAAACCAAGATCCTTACGCAAAATTCGCCATAACGTGGTCTGGGCGATGCCCAACTCTTGAGAACGCCGTGGAATTGACTGATTTGGATCATTTGCTACGGACGTTTCAACGGCAGCGATATTTTCGACACTTCGACCAACCCGTTGTCTCACTGGCACGGCAACATCACACAACGAATATGTAGACTCAAATTTTTTCACTAAACTTGTTACTGCCTGTCTACTAGGGCGAGAATTACGACCGAAAATCGGAGTTAACGCTCTTAAAGTAGCGGTCACCGACTCCGAATTTCTGTAGTAAATTTTTATAATTTGCAGACGTTGTTCCTTCGTGTACTTTACCATGATAAAAATGTTAAGTTTACTGAATAAATTGACAGTGACAGTTCGATGATTAGTGAAAGGGTGCGTTCACAAATTGAATTCAAAGTTGTCAAGTCCCTATTGGAAAACCCTTTATTTGCTGAGAACAGTCACCTACGGGACAACATCAGCCCCATTCCAAGCTACTCGATGTCTCAATTATTTGGCGGACATGAATCAACATCTGCCATCAGCTTCACAAATTATTAGGAGGGATTTCTATGTGGACGATTTAGTGACTGGGGCGGATACTTGTGAGGAACTTATGCAGATGAAAGAGCAAGTCGAAACCATTCTTTCTCAGGGGAAGTTTGAACTATCCAAATGGTACTCCAACAATTTCAAATTTTTGGGTAGGGTTGAGGAAAGTCGACGTGAACAACAACTTCAAGTCAATCAGGTGGATATCATAAAGACCTTAGGAATCATCTGGGAACCTAACGACGATGAACTTCATTTTCGATGGTCGTGCACAAACCGTCGGATAACCAAGCGGACTGTTATCTCAGAATTGGCAAGCCTCTTTGATCCTTTAGGATTGCTTAATCCACTGATTGTAAAGGCGAAAATCTATCTGCAGCAGTTATGGATGCTGAAACTTTCCTGGGATGAATCCTTACCGTTGAAAGAGCACACGCAGTGGGAGCATTTTAGGAAACAATTGGAAGAAGTTAATCTTATTCGCATTCCTCGATATATTTTCTCGTCACCAAATCCGGTGCGATGGGAAATTCATGGTTTTTCTGATGCCTCAATACGGGCTTACGGATGTTGCTTTTATTTACGCTGCGTGGAAAGTTCGGGACATATTTCTACAAGCCTGATTTGCGCCAAATCCAGAGTCGCTCCATTGAAAACCCAATCGTTACCACGACTAGAGTTATATGGATTCTTATTGATGGCCGAACTTCTTACTCGAATCAAAGAAATCTTTTCACTTCCGCATCGCACAGTGCTTTGGACGGACTCAGAAATTGTGCTACATTGGATTCAGGGGCACGCTTCCAACTGGACGACGTTCGTAGCCAATCGTGTGGCTCAAATACAACTACTTGTTCCGGAACATATGCAATGGAGACATGTTGATTCCAAGTCAAATCCAGCAGATATTGTTTCGCGTGGAGCGTCAGTGGCAGAACTGATAAAGTCTATATGGTTCGACGGACCCGACTTTCTAAGGAAGGATGAAGATTTCTGGCCGATAATTAAGGTTGGAACAGTGAATGAGATACCAGAGCACCAACCTCGAAAGGCCGCGGTAACAACCAGTTATGTTGAAGAGGATATAATTGCAAATCATACCTTTGCGAACGACTTTAAAAAAATGCGTAGAATCTTTGCCTATGTCCTACGGTTCATAAAAATCATGTCGCCACGGCTGAAGAGAAAGGATCTCGCACCGAAGCCATTATCAACCGAAGAGTTGGATGAAGCACTACAGCGCATGATTTATGCAATTCAACGTAAGGCTTTCGCACAAGAAATCACAGATCTTGAAGGCAAATCGATGATCAGCCCGAAGAGATCCATCAAATCGCTATCTCCATTCCTCGATGGGAATTCTCCCCCACTACTAAGAGTGGGTGCGCGTCTGCAGAACGCAGACTTTCCCTATGAAGCCACCCATCCGATACTCCTCCCCAATAATCATTGTTTCATTTTCTCTTACATGAACCATGTGCACCGATCATCACTGCATGCAGGTAGCCAAGCGTTGGTTGCAATCGTACGTCAACGGTTTTGGGTGGTCAACGCTAAGACGGTAGCAAACAAAGTGATTCGCCGTTGCATTCACTGCTTCCATTATCGCCCGAGAATTTTAAGCCAGATAATGGGAAGTATTCCTCGACACCGACTTCAAGCAATTCGCCCATTCTGGCACACTGGCGTGGACTTTTGCGGGCCCTTTACAACAACTCGACTCGTCAGAGGGAAGGCATTTACCAAATCATACCTCACTGTGTTCGTCTGCTTTGCCACGCGTACATGCCACTTGGAAGTAGTGTCTGATCTGACTGCGGATGCGTTCCTGGCATCCTTTAAGAGGTTTATTGGTCGTCGAGGAGTGTGTCACCCAATCTTTTGAGACAACGCAACTAATTTCGTCGGAGCACGGAATAAATTGGCAGAGTTCCGGAAAAGGTTTTTCGCTCAAGCTACGAAGACGAAGATAGTTGACACATGCATCGAACACGGAGTTAACTTCAGCTTTATTCCACCACGCTCACCACACTTTGGAGGACTGTGGGAGGCTGCGGTCAAGTCTGCCAAGTATCACCTGGTCCGCACCTTGCAGTCCTTAGCCGTTACGTTTGAAGAGCTGACTACGATTGCGATTCAAATTGAATCCATTTTGAATTCTCGCCCGATCTGTGCAATGTCGTCGGACCCGAACGATGAAGAAGCTTTGACTCCCGGTCATTTTTTGATCCAGGGACCACTTACTACACTTCCAGAACCTGACCTCACACCTCTCAAATTGAGCTCGGTAAGCCGCTGGCAACGATTGTGTGCCATTCAACAACATTTCTGGTCTCGTTGGTCCAAAGAATACATTCCACAACTGCAGCAGAAGTACAAATGGACAAGCTCCTCTAAAAACGTAGAAGTCGGAATGCTTGTATTGGTAGCTGATAACCTGCCACCAAATCAGTGGCGGTTAGGTCGAATCGTCGATACTGTCCCCGGACGCGACGGAAAGGTTAGAGTCGTTGACATCAAAACCAAACAAGGACTCATTCGTCGTGGAGTAGTCAAGATAGCTCCATTACCTTTGGAATCTTGAAGCTTCGATCACACCTTCAAGGCGGCCGGTATGTTAGAGCAGCGCAGCGCTCTAATTTTGTAGTTTTGTTGCGCTCTAATTTTATATTTTTTGTTACGCTCTCATTTTACAATTTTTGTTCTATTGTATACTTTCAACTCGCAATGTACAATTCAACTTGTAACCTTACTTTCAACTCGCACTGTACAAGTAAACTTGTAGACTTTTGACGTGACAGGTACCCTTACGTGAAAATAGAACTCGTTTTGGATTCTTTCTTCTTGTACTGGCAGTGGTCGCGAGCAGACGTCTCACGGAAAATAAATTTTGAATTCGAACAAAGGGGTAACGTGTCTTGCTAATTCTTTTTAATTTAGACTCAGGGCGGAAAAACTATTGCGCCCTCGAACATTCCCTTCTTTCGAATTTCATGGTTTGGGAAGGACAAACGTTCTCGAGCATGAAATCGACGTAGGAGAAGCGCGCCCTATCAAACAACGACACTACCCAGTATTGCCTGCGATTCAAAACCTCATGTATGGCGAGGTTGATCGTATGCTGGCAATGGGAGTGATAGAGACTAGTTTGAGTGCGTGGAGTTCGCCGGCAGTACTCGTGAGGAAACCAGGGAAAGTCCGGTTATGTTTGGATTCTCGAAAGGTAAATACTGTGACAAAAAAGGATGCATATCCACTTCCACATATCGACGGAATTCTTAGTCGATTACCACGAGCTAACTTCATAACCAGTCTTGACCTGAAGGACGCATTTTGGCAGATTCCCCTCGAAACTAAGTCCCGTGAAATGACGGCGTTTACCATTCCCGGACGACCTCTTTATCATTTTACCCGGATGCCATTTGAATTGTGCAATGCACCCCAACGCATGTGCCGTTTGATGGATCGTGCTATTTTACCCGAACTGAAGGACCAAGTGTTTGTTTACTTGGACGATTTGTTGTTGATCTCGGAAGATTTCAATTCCCATTTGGTTTTGTTGGCGGAAGTTGCCGAATGTCCATAGGCGAGCCGTAGGGGGGGCCAGGAGGGGCCATGACCCCCCCAGACTCCAGCTTGGACCCTCCCAGAAAAATAATTCGGGCCCCTTCCAGACAAATAATTCTTTCCTATCCTACTGCAAGCACTTTCCTTGCAAATTTTTACAGAGATCGACTTGGTTTTCGTTCGATACTTTCATTCAAATAAATGCTTGATTCGAAAATAAAGGTAGATGTTGAATCGAAACAATTATGAGCCGAAACCATGGAAAGCTTGGCGATCTCTTCATTTAATTTGTCGACAACAGATATCAAAAGGCAAAAAATCCATAAGGTTATCTATTGTGTGCGTGACTGTTTCTCATCTCTTTCCTCATTGTTGCAAAGATGTGGCTGATATACCACCTTGATCAAAAAGTTCCCGGAATAACTACCGTGTGGCGCTTTAATTTTTTCGATTTGAGTTCTGTTTTTTTGGTAAGTACCAACTTCTGTTGTTGACATTCCCTTTAAATCTTAGCGTCATAGCTTAATATTTGCAAAAGTTACGTAGCCAAGAGTACATCTATTTCTGTGTGTGTTGGCGATTTTTTACAATTTTAGAAATGGATTTTTGCAACAACGTGAACTTGTATTAAATTTTGCGTAAAAAACGGATTTAATGGTGCGCGAACGATGGAAATGTTGGAAAAGTGTTTCGGCAACGATTCTCTAAAGAAAACGGTCGTTTACCAGTGACACGAGCGGTTCAAAAGCGGTCGTGAGTCACGGTTTTCATGGATTACAACGGTGTAGTGCATCATGAATTTTTGCCAGAAGGCCAGACAGTAAACAAAGAGTATAATTTGGGCGATATGAGACGTTTGCGTGAAGCAATTCGCCTAAAGAGACCAGAATTGTAACCAGAAAACTCGTGGATTTTACACCATGATAACGCACAGTGCCATCATTATTCGCAATTTTTTGACGAAAAAAGCAACAAATACCATCCAACAGCCACCGAATTCACCTGATTTGGCTCCCTGTGACTTCTTTCTGTTCAATCGAGTTAAAAAACCACTACGGGGAACGCGTTTCAGCAGCTGAGAGGAAGTAATGGAAAAATCGCAGGGACACACAGAGATAGATGTACTCTTGGCTACGTAACTTTTGCAAATGTTTAGCTATGACGCTAAGATTTGCAAGGAATTTCAACGACAGATGTACTAACGTAACAAAAACAGAACTCAAATCGGAACAATAAAAGCGTCACACAGTGGTTATTCCGGGAACTTTTTGATATGTTAGAAATGACAATGAGTGATTCGATTTAAAGATGATGACCAACGCCTAAAACGTCTGATTTTCGGGGAATCCCTCTTTACTGAAATGGTTAATGGGTCGAATTGTGCTTGCTTAAAAAGAAAGTCAAAATAGGTTTTACATGTGCACTTGGCCGTGTCAAATTCTATGCGCTTACACGTATTAGTGTACTTAACCGCATTGCAGCCCAGCACTATCTAAGCTCAGATCTCAAACAAGAAAGCTCTTCAATAGGGCCAATAGAACGGGTGAGTGGGAATCGTACAAAAAGGCTCTAACAGAGTACAACTACGAAATTCGACGTGCAAAGAGAAATTCGTGGAAATTGTTTTGCCAGAGTATAAATGATTTACCCAGCAGCGCAAGAGTACACAAAATACTTTCTAAAGCACATTCAAACAAAATGGGCTTATTAGAGAAACCTGATGGCACGATAACCGAAAATGGTAAACAGACGTTAGAACTTCTAGCTCAAACTCATTTCCCAGGATCCTCAACCACAGAACCAAGCAATGAAGAACGATACACCACCCCAAAGCCGAGTAAACCTACCATATTGGACTGGAAAAACTCAGCCAAGATCTTCTCTGCTAACAAGGTTAAATGGCCTGTACGTAGTTTCAAACCATTTAAATCCCTTGGAGAAGACAGCTTTACTGCAAAGAGGAATGGACCATTTTCTACCAACACTATTATCCATATTTAGAGCAAGCCACGCATGGTCTATATACCCATATCCTTGCGTAGCGTTAGGGTGATATACATACCAAAAACAGGGTGCCGTCCGATCCTAAGTCGTATTGTCCCATCAGCTTAACGTCATTTCTCTTAAAAACTATGGAAAAGATTATTGATAGGCATATCAGAGATGGGGCTTTTAAATCTCAACCCCTACACTCCAATCAATATGCATATCAACCAGGGAATTCTACAACCCACGCCTTACAAAACCTAGTCACGAAAATCGAGAAATCGATTACGGACAAGGAAATAGTGGTGGGTTGCTTCTTAGATATCGAAGGGGCTTTTGACAACACTGCCTACGAAAGTATCTACTCTGCTGCACAAAAGCGTGGTATTGATCCAAAAACCTGCAGTTGGATCAAGGCCATGTTAGAACGCAGGGAAATAACTTCGAAACTAGCTGACTCAACAGTCACTGTCACAGCTGCGAATGGCTGTCCCCAGGGTGGGGTACTATCACCCATCCTCTGGTGCTTAGTAGTGGACGATCTTCTTCAAGACCTACCAAGTTCTGGAGTAACGGTACAGGGTTATGCTGACGACCTTGCCATCCTTGTTAGAGGTAAGTTTGAAGAGACGGTGACAAATCTAGTTCAGAGCACCCTTAACCAGGTAGCAACCTGGTGCACTAAAGCAGGATTGGGTATCAACCCAAAGAAAAGCATAATTGTTGCATTCACCAAAAGGAGGTGTAAGTACAAACTATTTAAGCCTACTCTTTTTGGAGAATCCATAGAGTATGCCAGAGAGGTAAACTTCCTGGGAATCATCCTAGATGAAAAGCTCACTTGGAATGCTCATTTGGACAAAGTTCTTGAAAGGGCCAGGATCTCTCTCTGGACCTGCAGGAGCCTTCTCGGAAAAAACTGGGGACTGAGTCCAAAACTCACCTACTGGATGTATACCGTCGTTGCTAGGCCTATTATAAGTTACGCGGCATCCGTCTGGTGGAAAAAAACAAAGCAGAAAACTGCTCAGCTTAAGCTGACTAAACTACAGAGACTAGCATGCCTGGGTGTTACTGGGGCGATGCGCACCACTCTCACAGCTGCCTTAGAGGTGCTTCTCAACTTAGCACCTCTACACTTAGAAATACAAAAAGAAGCTAGGTTCATCACATACAACCTTTTGAGCTCAGATGACGAGTCAGACCGCAAAATAGCTTGCCCAACTCTTTCCGCAGAACTTAACAAGGACCCCATACTAGCGATACCTCTTTCTGATTCAATGGTACCGAAATATAGTTTCACAAGGCCATTCAAAATTGTCCTACCTGGAAGGGAGGATTGGGCCACAAACAAACCCACGCCCAAATCTTAAATTCTATTGTAGCATGCACACAACATCCACTGTTTTTCAGGCGGAGACTCATGCTATTGAACTATGCATTAGAGAAAATATCAGACGGGGCTACAAAAACCAAAAAATATATATTCTCTCGGACAGCAAGGCTGCTATAATGGCACTCCAGTCCGATCAAATACACTCCAAACTTGTTTGGAATTGCCTTCAATGCCTAATTGAACTCGGAAATAAGAACAGAGTTACTTTCATTTGGATTCCGGATCACAGCGGCTATGAAGGTAACGAAATGGCCAACTCAATGGCTAGAAAAGGTTCAGAAGCCGACTTCATGGGACCATACCCATTTTGCGGGATACCATTAAGCACAGCTAGAATGAACATCCGAATGTGGCAAAAATCGCAAAGTGCCATTTACTGCGACTTGGCACCGGGCAATAGGCACTCAAAGCTCTTTATGCCAAAGCATTCGAAAAAAAGAACATCTGACTATCTAAAACTAAGCAGATATCAGACCCGAACCCTAGTGGGAGCTCTGACTGGGCATTGTCACATGAGGAAGCATATTGGTCTCTCTGAGACCAAAATCTGCAGAATATGCAATGACGAAGACGAAACACCGGAGAAAATCCTCTGTGAATGTGAGGGTTTAGCTCACAAAAGACTTCGTCACTTCGGTCAGGGTTTCATGCAACCATCGGAATTCCTGTCCATTCCTCTTCACAAAATACTAAGCTTCATTGAAAGCGCAGGGATTGAAGAGGAATCATAACCAACCCGGGGGACGTCACAATAAGCCCAACTGTGGCTTCAGTGACAGAGGTTAACCACACCGACCCCTATCTCCAATCTAAAGCTAACCGCGTTGCACTTATAAAAATAAAATATGTTGGTAATATGGTTCCCTGGGAGCCATAATAAAAGTAAGATGTCAAACATTTTTGAAACAACTTCGCTATTAAATCCATGGTCACAAGCATACGAGTATGATGTTCCCATCGGTTTTCTTACAGATAATTTATCCTTATGCCTTTTAAGAAGTTGATCAAATCAAATCATAATTGGAAAAACAGCGTATTAACATTTCAAAGTCGTAACCTAAAGGCTCGTGTCCAATAGCAAGCAAAACTTGTTAGAGTTGCTCTATGACATTTATTGCTGCATGTGTACACGGTTCCGAGAGCGCATTTGCCCAAGTTTTTGCTCTAGCCAGCAAACGCTTGCCTTTTCAAGCAAGTTGTGAATGTACACGCTAACTTGCGAGAGTTGAGATCTCGCAAGAAAGTTCCGATCGGTTCCGAAATTTTTCAGCAAGTCAGTACAATTGCATTGGGTGTGAGGTTAAGTTCAGTTTTAGGAGTCGTAGTTCCACAGTTTACGTGCGAAATATGAACGGAAAATCCAAGTGGAGTACACGTTTTTGCTCATTTCCAATGTGGAACTTTATCCAGAGTTGTGGTATTTTTCTTTTTCGTTTTGACAGTTCAACGAAACTTTGATGATGAAGTGTATACGGAAGAGCAAGTTTTACTTGCAAGATTTTTGTAGAGCTACTTGCTAGAGTAAAATTGCTGCAATTTGACAGATAGTGTACACATCGCACCAAATTACTCTAGCAAGAAATGTCGCAAGTTACTTGCCAGTGTACACGAGCCTTAAGACTAATCATTCGTACGATTACCCAATCTGTAAACACAAAAAGGACGAACTTGTATGAAAAACATGTGTGCCTTTCCGAAAAAGTCGTATGTTCTGAGCCATTTGGGCCCTGGCCCCTGCCAGATTTTAGGCCACGGCGCGTCTATGCGAATGTCTAGTGAAGGCTGGAGTTACAATCAATGTGGGAAAAAGTAAGTTTTGTCTGAGGGAAGTGAAGTATCTTGGATACATTGTTGGAGATGGAGGCCTGTAGACAGACCCGGAAAAAGTCTCGGCCATAGTCGATTACCCTTCACCAAAATCCGCACGTCAGGTTCGACGCTTTCTTGGTATGGCTGGTTGGTATCGACGCTTCATACTCAACTTTGCAGCTGTGGTGTCACCGATCTCAGACACGCTGAAAAAGGCCGACCGATTTACTTGGACTTCTGAAGCAGAAACTGCATTTCAGTCTGTGAAGGCCAAGTTAACCGCGGCCCCTGTATTGGTAAATCCAGACTTCACTCGACCCTTCATGATACAATGTGATGCTAGTAAATTTGGAGTAGGGAGTGTTATTTTCCAGGAGAATGATGATGGATCGGAATCTCCTATTGCTTTTATGTCCCAGAAGCTCAATTCCGCTCAACGCAATTACAGTGTTACCGGGCTTGAATGCTACGCCGCTGTGTTGAGCGTGAAAAAATTCAGAGCGTACGTGGAAGGGACAGCGTTTAAGATTATAACGGATCATGCGAGTCTTAAATGGCCAATGTCTCAAAAAGATCTCAGTGGACGTTTGGCTTGCTGGAGTTTGAAGTTGCAAGGATTCGACTTCGTGATTGAACATCGTCGTGGGAGCCTGAATATTGTACCCGACGCCCTCTCTCGCGTATACGAAGACGGATTAAATGCGCTGATCGACGTTGCACCCATGGTTGACTTGAACTCTTCAGAGTTTCAGAATCAAGAATATCAGGATCTGAAGTCAACTGTGGAGGCAAACGCCCCTCGGCTTCCTGACGTATGCATTAGAGATGGCTTCGTGTACAAGCGTACAGAGACCTATAATGGTGACCCGATCACAGAGGATCGTGCCTGGAAACTTTGGATTCCATCGAGCTTGGCGCCCAGTGCGATAGCTCAGGCCCATGAAGCGGATACCATGGTTTACGGTGGGTTTGCCAAAACGCTGGAGCGCATTAGACGTTACTTGTATTGGCCCGGTATGTCTACACAAGTCCGCGATTTCGTTCTTTCGTGTTAGACTTGTAAAGAAACAAAGTCTCCGAATCGTCCACTTAGAGCTGCAATGGGAGATGCCGTCAGAACACAGAAGCCCTTTCATCATCTATACATTGATGTATTAGGACCATACCCTAGGACCAAAAGTGGGAAAATTGCTATCCTTGTTGTCCTTGACCATCTGTCAAAATTTCCTATCCTTCATCCCCTAAGAAGAATTCCGGCGGGTGCGATTACGACGTTTTTGGAGAGGGGTGTCTTCCATGTGTTTGGTACACCCGAGACAATTCTCTCCGACAATGGGTCTCAGTTCAAGTCAGCGACATTTAACTCCATGCTTTCTAAGTATGGGGTTAAACACCTATATACCCCAAAATACTCGCCTCAAGCGAATGCTTCGGAGCGAGTCAACCGTTCTGTTTTAGCTGGACTCCGTGCGTTCATCGTGGAGGACCAGACTCGATGGGACGAAAACTTAAGCAAAATAGGATTTTCTCTTTGGAGTTCGATTCACCAAGCCACTAAGTTTTCGCCCTATCAGGTTTTGTTTGGATCCCACATGATGTCCCATGGGGATGACTACGCTCTGTTGCATCGTTTGAAAGCGCTAGGTGATGCAGACTTGCAATTGGGTCCCAGAGAAGGTACTCCTATCGTGATGCAACTGGCACAGGCGAATATTCAGGTCGCACATGAGAACAGCAGTAGGCGTTATAATATGCGTACGGCTCAAACTCAATTTAGAGAAGGACAGGAAGTGTACAGAAGAAACTTTACCCTGTCCACAGCAGCACACAATTATAACGCCAAACTTGCCAAAAAGTTCCTGAAGTGCAGGATTCGTCGTGTGCTAGGCAACTCGTGATATTTATTTATTTATTTATTTATTTACTGACGTCTATTGTACAGATAAACTTATCCAATTACACAATAGAAAATACAGAAAAAAAAAAGGAAACATCAAATAAAAAGAAATATAAATGATAAATAAATGCAAAATTAAAGAGAGAGAATATAAGAAATAATAAAAGAAAAATGAAAAAGTAATAACAAAATTTAGTTTAAGAAAAATAGTAATTTAAGCTTTGACTTGAAAAGATGATACGATGTGTTCAGAGGACCAATCTTGAGGTCATCATGATTTCTTTGTAAGCGAATAATCGGTGAAAAGAAGTATACATTTGTACGCGCCAAAGGAGGGGCAAATATGGAGTCTGACCTGCTAGGACGCAATGGTTGACGTAGCACCAAGTCTAAACTTAAGGCTGAGTCCCCATCACCGTTGTAGATTTTGAAAAGCACACATTCGTCTATGTACAGTCTGCGTTGTTCAAGGGATGGGAGCCCGAGGAGTAAAAGACGTTCACTGTAGGGACAATAGGGAATCCTATATTTGTAAAGGAGAGAACGAGTAAACTTACGTTGAACAGATTCAAGAGCAATAATATGACAATTGTAGTGAGGGGACCAAATAGCAGAGCAATATTCCAAGCCACTCCGCACTAGAGTCACGAAGAGCTTGATGCAAGTTTGAATGTTAGAGAACATGTATGATGATCTCAGGATTAGGCCTGATAATTTCGATGCAGTACTTATTAGATTTCGAAAGTGAAGGTCAAACTTTAGTCTAGTGTCAAAGGTAACACCCAGGTCTCGAATGTGGGAGACTTGAAGAAGTACTTCAGAGTTGATATCATAATCCACAGAGATCATGGTTCTCTTAAGTGCAAAGGACATTTTACGACATTTAGAGACGTTAAGTGGAAGACAGTTACTAGAGCACCATAAAGCAAGAGCATTAAGATCTGATTGTAGTATTCTGCAATCGTGCAAAGAACAGATCTCCCTGTAAATTTTTACGTCATCCGCATAGAGGAGACAAGGAGATTGAATAACTAGTGGTAAATCATTAATAAATATAACGAACAAAAGTGGGCCCAGAATAGAGCCCTGGGGAACACCAGAGAGAGAAACGAATTCCGATGACGTTGAACCATTAAAACGAACACGCGATTTACGATTGACCAGATAAGAAGCAAACCATTGAAACAGTGATCCCGAAATTCCACAGCCTTTAAGTTTTGAGAGTAATAAGCAGTGATTTACTGAGTCAAACGCTTTGGAGAAGTCAGTATAAATTACATCAACTTGTTTATTATTGTCCAAAGCTTTGGAAACAGAATTTGTAAATTCCAAGAGATTTGATGAAGTTGATCTACCTTTAAAGAAGCCATGTTGGTCTTTATTAATAAGATGATTAAGGTTTGTGAACACATGCTCATGTATTAATCTTTCAAGTAATTTGGCGAAGCATGGTAGCATAGAGATAGGACGGTAGTTTGTTACTAATGATTTATCGTCTTTCTTATGGATAGGGGTAATGACGGCTTGCTTCCAGCGAGAGGGAAAAACACCTTCATTGATACTTCTATTGAATAGAAGTGCAAGAGGATAGCTGAGAGATGAAGAAAGAGGTTTGATGAATAGGTTGGGGATCCCATCAGAGCCACCGTTCACACTAATGTCAAGAGTGGCGACAAGACGCTCGACTACACTTGAAGTGACCGAAAGTGGAGGCAAAGTAATTGGGCAAGACTCTGATAATTCAGGTGAGAATGTGGATGTTGTTGAGAATATGGACGAAAAGTAAGTCGCAAACAGCTCACATGACTCTTGAGAGTTCCGAGCAATGATGTTGTTGTAGGAGACTTCGGACGGGAAGGAAGAGGAGGATCGGAGAGTCCGAATATAGGACCAAAAGTGCTTGATCTCATTCCGTTGGATCGACGACTCAACTCTTTCTATATAAGTTCTTATAGCTGATTTTATTGTAGACTTGGCAAGCGACCGATAATATACAAACTCATATCTATGATTCTCCGACCTAGTACGCAGATATCGAGATCGAGCAATATTCTTCAGTCTCAACGTTTTGGCCACTTCAGAATTGAACCAGACAGGCGGACAGTTTTTAGGCAGTTTACGTAAAGGAACAAATCGTTGAATGACGTTGTCTAAAGACTGATAGAATAAATCTACACAGGATTCTACCTCGCGGTCGGCAAATATTGACTCCCAGTCTACATTACCCAAAGCGAGCGCAATAGCTGGAAAATTTGCTTTACGGAAGTTATACTTTTGGAAATGGTTTCCAACTTTCCGTGCAGCTGGCACTAATACTTGGAGTGAGAAAGCAAGAGGGGGATGATACGGGTCAATTCGTACATACGGATGTGGGTCAGGAACAGATAAAATGTCGGAAGTGTTAGTCAGGACCAGGTCCAACAGTTTTCCCTGGTGATTCTTGGTAACATTAATCTGTTTAAGGGAGCAGAGCGATAAAAAGCATTCTAAAGAGCTGGAGAGAGGACATGAAGGAACTGGATTTAGTGTATAGTCTGAAGACCAGTTGATAGATGGCAGATTAAAGTCGCCACAAATAACAAACAATGCGCTAGGGTAATGAATGTTAATGTAGTTTGATAGCGATGAGAACAAGTCTTCGAATACGTCGGGAGTACTTGAACAAGGAACATAGGCACAGGCAACAAAAACAACAGAGGATTGAGATACATTGATTTTAACTAGAACACAATCATAAACCTTCCCCGGGAAGTCAACGCAGAGTGCACTTGAAAACGTGTTCTTAACGGCAATAAGGACTCCACCACCATCGGATTTTCTCGTACAGGTCAGATCCCTGTCTCTTCTATAAATAGAGTAGTTGGACATGAGCTCAGAGCTAAGAATTATATCATTGAGCCAGGTTTCAGAAAGACAGATAATATCGTCATTTGAAATTATACACGAGAGTCTAATATCCTCAATTTTGGTCCTCATACCACGTACATTTTGGTAAAAAAGTTTTACAGAAACTAATTTTTTGGAAGAATTATTTAAAGTTGTGGAATGAGATGGTCCCGCGAACGAAAATTTGGTGGCGACCTCCTTCTGTGTACAAAGTCCTTTACGAAAGTGCCTGGTGGCCAGAATTCAGGTGTTGCTAGGATAGCATTATCCGGATGGTAGGACAGCCTGAATGAAGCAGTTATTCGGTCAACTAGGTGATATGAGCTAGAGAATCTCGGAGGCAAACGGGTGGACCGATTTACCACTCGAAAGACCTTCGTCAGTGACTGGAGCGAGTGACAAACTCTGATAGGGCCCGGTCGCTGCAGTCGTGAGCATGAGACGCATACGGAGCTCACAGCTGCCTCTTTTAGCCTGTTCGGCGTTGTGGACAACGGCGATCAGTCTATGTTGTTGTGTCATCTGTAAATTAATTTTTGTGGATCGGCAAACTATGTGGTTGTCATTATTGTGAATCCACACGTGATCCACACAAAGACAGAATTAATCAAAACAAATAAGGCAGTGAAACTTAAAGGAATAACTTCAAGGCATACCTAATAAATAAATTCAAACCAAATAAATTAAATTAAATTAAAAATTAAATAAAAATAGAAACAAATTAACCTAAATAAAATATGCACACATTAAAGTACAAATAAATATTATAAGACAAAATAACGAGAAAGAAACTGACATGGACTGAATGTAATAAATTAAATTAAATTTAAAGTAAAATTGTGCAGAGAGAAAAACTAAGAATGCAATAGATGGAATAAACCAGGTAATTTACTTTATTAGTAATAATACAGTATTGTTACTGATTTTCGAAAAAAAAAATTTGCTGCCCTCAAAATTTCTTTGTCCGCGTTTCATGACTAGAAGACACGATAAAAGCAATAAAAATTTTCACTTCGTCTGCCCGCCGTACGCCGTACGTCGACCGCCCCAAAATCCTTTGAAGGCTCGTAGCTCTCAAACCAGTAGAGCTATCAAATTAAAATTTTTTCTAGGAATGGACTGGATAGACCCCTTGAATTGACATTATTTTCAGGGGTGGGGGTGTGAGCGGGAAGGTAAGGGAAGCGTTTTGGACGAAAAGTTTTGGTTTCTAGATTTCAGCAACCACTCATGTTAGGAGACTGAAACTTGGAATTTCTATAAAGCTTTGATAGTGGACCCATTTGCAAAAAAATTGATGATATTGGTGAAGGGGTGTGGGAGTGGAGGGGGAAGCAATGAGTCCTAAATGCAAAAAAGTCGAGATCGACACATTCTAAAATCTATACCTCCTAAACCGTTAATAGCAAGCAATTTAAAATTGACAGATATCTGTAGTTATACTAGGAGAGTAGATTGAAACAAAATTTTTGGGTGGGAGTAGTGACGTACGGGGGTGGGGGTTGAAATACTTAACATTACGATATCTCCCAAACCAGTGGCACCAGAAAAACAAAATTTGGTTTGGATATAAATCTTTATAAATCAAGATTGCTCAAAGTAAAATCTTTGAAGGGGGCGCTGGAGTACGTAAGTGGAGGGGATAAGAATTTTTCAAAAATAACACGTTTCATATCTCAATAACAGTGCAAGATGGATGTTTCAAATTTTTACCAGAAGTAGGCCTAATAGAACCCTAGTAGGGAAAATTTGGGGGTGTGGGTGTAGAGGGTGAGGGTGGGGAAGGGTGAGAATGAAAAAGTTCCGATGCTTATATCTTAAGAATCTATAGTGATAGGAAACTGAAACTTGGTATTTAGATAAAGCTTTAATAGTGGCAAGGTAAAAAAATAGAATTTTTTTAAGTGGTAGTATGGTACGATGGTGGGGGGTGTTTTCCCTAACTTTAGAACGGCTTATGCTAAGAAGTTGAAACTCGGTACGTATATGTAAATTAACAAGAAAAGTAGTTCTGATGAAAAAAAATTCGAATATTCATTGGCGTTCAGAAGGGGGGGGGGGGGCAAAAAAAAATATCAGTTAAAATAAAATGCACATATTTTCACGATTTTCGTCATATCTACTAGGTCTTTCGAAATATTGAGTTCATTTTTATATTACGGATTTTTCATATGAATACCTAGAATGTGTTTTCAAGATTTTTTGAAATTCGACCCCTAAGAGGGTGTTAACTGGGTGTATACTTTTTCATGAATTCCACCATGTTTCTCAGGTCTGATCAGATATCGAATATCTTTTCACTTCCTCAGGCTTGTTTAATGATCACCTATTTTTAATTTTGGTTTTTTTCAACCTCTAGACCGCATCCCGGAATATGACCCAATTATTTAATTCATATGTTACACCCTTTTCTAACCACTTCCCGAACTCTTTGTTAGGCTTTCAGTCACATAGTAACATACACCGCATCCCCGAATTGAACGCGTTCTGAACTTCTGCCGGAAAAATAATAAAGTTGCGCCCATAATGTTGGCAGATTTTTTTTTTGTGATTATCTTTTTTGGTTTTCCTATATGAGTTGTTTCGTTTTGTTTGTGTTTAATTTGGTTTTTCGGGAAAAATGGCTGAATAAATAGCCAGTAAGATGGATCTTCTCGCTTGAAGACCTTCCGCCCCACTCATACCTCTCTCTAGGGCCATATCTGATTATATAAATTCAGTACCGATATGGCTATGGTAGGGTGGGCTAGACGGCGCACAATACCAGTGCCTGTCGAGTTGTTAGGAGTTTTCTCGGTCTCTCATGACCGATTGGGAATCTTATCCCAATTTTATCACCCGGGTAAGTCGGCGTGAAAATTTGTTGTACAGGCCAAGGGTTTTATGGCCTGGAACGCGAACAACGTACCCCCACAGCCGCAGCTAGCCCGGAAGCCAGCAAGCACGTCACTCCAGTTTGCGTTTCAGCCACCAATTCGGACGTAGGCGGAATTGGACCCCTCTTTCCCGATCCTCAACCTTCCCTTCGGTTATTTTAACTTTTTTAAGTCGAAATAACCACTACAAGGCCTCCGTTCACAACATAGTCAAAGACTATCTGAAAGAAGACTGGACACTTTATACACATGCATTTTTTATGTAAAAATAAAACAAAAACATTGTATAATTGAAACAAAAAATTCCTATTGATCAATTTGAATTCCATATTCCTATGGAAATTCACATACGAAGAAAAGAGTACGCTAAAAGGCAAAAATAAAGGATTTCACATTCGCATCAGTGTGCATCGTTTTTTACAATGCACGTAACAGAACGAATTTTTTCTGGGATTCTATTCTCAAATGTTTCAGCCAAGGGCGCCCATAGAACTTCTTTCAGGGGAGGGGCAAGGCAAAAAGTTTATAAAATAACCACCCACTCCATTTAGAATCTGAACTTATGGTTGAAATTTGAACGTAAGTTCGTTAACGGACACAATCGTTCTACTCTTTCGGGTCCATACAAAGGCCTTAAAACATGCGTTCAAGAATACTAGCCGAAAACTACGGAACGCTTAAATCGCTCAAATCCCAGTCGTAGAGGTGCTTGTACATGAGCAATTTTTCAAACAATTAATTGTCCGACGACTATTGCCAAAATTAGTGGAGCAATTAATGAATGGCGGCAATATCTCGACAATGATGGATATGTTTTCATAGATTGCTGATATTTCTCGCCGTATACTCGTAGTTTCTGTATTTGCAAGAAAAATTTATCTGTTCCACTTCCATGCTTCATCACCTCCTTAAAAAAAATTTACTTTATTAGTCAAACTTTATATAGAAACCGAATTTTATTTTTAAATTGCAATTGGTTCGTGAGATATTGTAGTCAAAAGTTGTTCATCCCCACTGGAAGTTTTTTTCCTATAGAAATAGAACACCTTCTACTACAAAGTTGAAACTCGGTATGTATGTATATGTAAATCAACCAGAAAAGTAGATGAAAAAAATCTTAAATATCCATTAGTGTTTGGAAGGAGGTCGAAAAATATTATCAGGGAAAATGAAATGCACATATTTTCAGGATTTTTGTCTTATGTATTAGGTCTTCCCATATATTGAATTAATTTTTATTCTACGGCTTTTTCATATATGTACATACTCGTAAATATGTAGAAAGTGTTTAAATTTTCACAGAAAACAGTGGCAGATCAAGACTTTACTGTTGGAGGTGTCAGATTTTTTTTAATTTGGATATTTCGTTTGATAAAGTTCTGTGTGAATTTAGCTACATCGTCAGCACTTAGGAAAAAGGGTCATCTGAAGAAGGGATATTGTTTTCACCTTATTATGGGTCATTCCATCAACAATCGCCAAAGTTGTGACCTTATCATTTCTGATTCTTTTGAAAAAATTTGTAATTGAAGAACAAGTGAATAAATAATTTAAATTCAAGGATTTGTTTCTATCTCATTTTTTAACTAACAAAAACAATAACAATCTTTAAAATAGTCCCTACTTTATTATTCAAGGATAAAAATTACCAGAGATATGAATTTTCAAAGAGGATTCGGATATCGTTTTGGGGAAATTTTTAGCATACTGTAACTAACAAAAAATAATGAGATAGAAACAAAAAATTGAAATCATATTTTTTTTCACTAATTTTTCGAGTACACAAAATTTCAAAAGAATCGGCGATGATAAGGTCACACTTTTAGCGATTCTTGATTAAATTACCTTGATTTTATAAAATTAATTGAGAACTCTCTTCGATTTTTTTAGCCATTGAGTTTTCAAGTTAATTTTACTTTATTATTTTAATAATTACTTTATTATTTTAATAATTAAGTATTGTGATTGATTTTTTAAAAAAAAAAATTTGCTACCCTCAAAATTTTTATTTTTACGTTTCATTGTAGTAGACGCGAAAAAAGCAATAAAAATTTTCAGTCCGTCTGTCCGCCGTACGCCGTACGGCGTCCGCCGTACGCAAGATCGTTTGGAGGCTCGTAGCTGCCAAACGATTTGAGATATTAAATTGAAATTTTTTTAAAGAATAGACGGGGTAGGCTCCTTGAAGTGACCAAATTTTTAGGGGTGGGGGTGTGAGGGGGAAGGAGGGGGAAGTGTTTTAGACCGAAAATTTTGGTTTCTAGATCTCAGTAACCCCTAATGATAGGAAGCTGAAACTTGAAATTTCTATAGAGCTCTGATAGTAGACCCATTTGCAGAAAAATTGTCAATATTGATCAAGGGGTGTGGGAGTGGGGGGAAATGTAATGCGTCCGAAACCCAAAAAAGGCGAGATAGACACATTCTAAAATCCATATCTCCTAAACCGTTATTGGCACACCATTGAAACTTAACAAATATTTGAAGTTATACTAGGAGAACAGAATCAAGAAAAATTTTGGGTGGGGGAAGTTGTGTATGGGGGTGGGGGGTGAAAAACTTAAGATTACGATACCTCATGAACCAATTGCTCTAGAAAAATAAAATTCGGTTTGGGTATAAAGGTCGACAAATAAAGATTGATCAAAGTAAAATTTTTTAAGTGGGAGGTGGAGCATAGAAGTGGAGGGGATGAGAATTTTTCAAATCAAACACATTTGATATCTCAAGAACAGTGTAAGATAGATGCTTAGAATTTTTACCAGAAGTAGCGCTAACTAAGCTCTGGGGTTGAGGGTGAAGAGGGGGAGGGTGTGGGATGGTGTGGGAGGGTGGAGGAGGGTAAAAAGGAAAAAGTTCCGATGCTTATATCTTGAGAACCTGTAATGATATAAGCCTAAAACTTGGTATTTAGATAGAGCTATAGTAGCGGAATGTTGGAAAAATATAATTTTTTTTGGGGTAGTATGCTACGGGGGTAGGGGGTGTTTTTCCTAACTGTTAAACGGTTCATGCTAGATGTTGAAACTCGGTGTGTATATGTAAATCAACTAGAAAAGTAATTGTGATAAAAAAAAATTTGAATATTCATTGGCGTTCAGAAAGGGGGGCTGTTTCGGCGGCAGGGAACTTTTAAAGACAGCCACACCAGCTGTTTTAATTGTATTTTGCAGCCGATAAAGTATCTTCAGTCGAGAACGGGGATTCGGAACTCGAGTGAAGCGGGTTATGTAAATAGAGGGATTTGCAGACACCGGCCACACCAGCCGTTGCTACAAAGTAGAAGGTTTAAATAGAGGGATTTGCAGACACCGGCCACACCAGCCGTTGCTACAAAGTAGAAGGTTTTTAGGATACTTGGGAGTGACAAAAGAAAACACTTTTCGTTTGCCGGTTTTAGGTGGAGTAAATCATTTAATTCCCTTAACATCTATTTATAATGATTAAAATGCTTAACATAGTAAAATATTATAAGTCTACTGATTTAATGGTAAAATGCTTAACATAAAAAAAAATGTCATAAGTTTAATGATTTAATGGTAAAATGCTTAACATAGAAAAAAATATTATAAGTTTAATGATCGCACAATGCATACGGAAAATTTACCAAGAAAAAGTGTATAAAAAATGCATTGTGCGATCATTTTACATTGAAAAGTGGGTCAATTGGGTGAATGATAGCACACGAAAGTTATTTACCTTTGATGGGTAATTATGTGCGATCATTCACCCAATTGTGTCATCAAAGACAAGTCGAATTATTATGCTTCTTGTTCTGCTACTGAACATCTTGGGCCTCGGGCAGCAAGAACCGCATTGAACCTTTCCTGAAGTGTTAATTCAGCATCTGGCTGGACATCATTGGATTCTTGGTTTTTGGTTGGGGTCCAGGTATTTCTACATCTTCTACATTGCAGTATTATCAGAACGATGATAACGGTGATGAGAATTGTAGTTGCAGTTGGTGCGGCATGCTTCTTGATAGTTGCAAGTATAGTTGCAGGCTCCGTTGTGGGATATGATGCTCCGTTGAATAACTGTTCCGAAACCTTAGAAATAGTTTCATGACTTCTCTCAGTTGCTGAACTAAGCTCCAAAACGTGAGGAGGTATTTCACGTGAAAAGCTGCTGATAACCCTTCGACGTTCTTCCACGGATGACTGAAGTGTAATCTCGTCGGTCTGGATGATGCAGTTGTCTTTGAGCTGTATTATACCGATGTTTTGCAGGAGGATTTCTTCTCTGGAGTCCTTGCATACCACGGATGCTACCGCAGGGTTGTCTGTTACGAAGAGCCAGGTGTTAGTCATCATTAACTCCTTCCACAGAGTTTGTGTTGCTTCAATTTCGCCCGTTGGGCATGGTTTCCTTTTGTGCCTATTGTATAGTTCGTCTAAAGCACAGTTCGGGTTGGTGTTCATGTTCTTGACCATATCCGGAATACATAAATGTAAGTCTTCTTCAATCATGCACGCCTTAAGTTGTTCTTCATCCAGATTGAAGTACAATTGATGATTAAAGCTGACTGCTATTGTTGATGATTTGATGATAGGTACCAAGTATTTATGTTCTTGCTTTTTGTGAGGTATCGCTGTTACATGGATCAAATCATACTTGATTGCCTCGACAATGTAAAAATATCCGTAAACATTTATTTCATCTTCATGTTTCTTCATCGATGTTCGCTTTTGTGGGGTGCGTATTATTCTGAAGTGACTGCCTAAGTTCATAGAGACATTCTGCAACGTGGTATTTATGCGGTCTACGGTGAGGAAGTCGAGAATATTTCCATGGCCGAGAAGCATTGCTGTTAATTTTGAATATTTGGCTTCGATTTCGTCGTAGTAATCAACCGCTGTGAGATAGGTCGAAATCACTTGTATGCTGATTCTGTTGTGGTCAACTTTTACGTACCATTTATTCATTTCGTTTATTGAGCTTATTACTTGATTGACTTTATTTCCGAATTGTACAAGTTTATTTTCCGTTCGAAGATTAGACTGCGTTATTCGGTTGTTAAGTAATATTGCTTGTTGAGTGGTTGTTTGTAAAATGTTGTGCTGGTTTTGTTCTAAGGTGTCGATATTCTGGTAGACTTCATCGTTGACGCCAAAAACGGTTGTAAGTAATTTTCCCAAGAGACCCCTACGTCGTCTCGAGGTTGTCGTCGGTTTTGAGACTATCTCCTGAGTTTGAGCAACAATATGATGACGTTTGTTATTCAGATGCATTAGTAAGGTCTCACAATGCGTAAGATCAGATAACTCTTTCGTTTTTCGACACATATCTTCTACTTGGTTCCAAGTGCTCGTCACATCTTTCTCATCTTGTAGGATATCCTTTATGGGATAATTCACTTCTAGACGCAAGTTACCTCTAACTATTTGAGTGTTGCTGTGTTCTTGGTTGTTCGACTGGCACTTCTTCCTGTTTTCGTTTTTGCGGAAGATGTTTTGGAACTGATCGCTTTAACATTTGTGTGTGAAGTGATACTACCGGCGCCGCAGTGGGCTCTTCAGAGACTTCGACTGGAAGTTGACATAGATTTACAACTCCGACCTGTTTGAGTTTATTGCCGTGATATCTGACTGTTGCAGTTCGTACCTTACCATCTAACCCGGGCTGCACCTCGTGAATTCGTGCTAGTGGCCACTGTGTTGGAGGCGTATTATTCTCTTTTATGAGGACTACTTCTCCTACTCTAGGATTTTCGGCGTTCTTAGTCCATTTCGTTCGTCTCTGAAGGTTATGAAGATATTCAGTCGACCATCTTTTCCAGAATATCTGGTGCACTGCTGTAAGGATCTGCCAACGTTCGTGTAGAGTCCTGCTTGATTTGTCTGGTTCAGGAAGTGCTAATAGTGGGCGACCAATTAAAAGATGTCCTGGCGTCAAAGCTTCTAAGTCGTTGGGATCACTAGATATCGGTGTTATTGGCCTAGAGTTGAGACAGGCTTCGATTTGACATAAAACTGTTGTAAATTCTTCAAAAGTTGGAACTATTTTTGACTCATCGAAGACACTTTTGATATGTCCTTTAGCAGATTTCACGCCAGCTTCCCACAATCCTCCGAAATGCGGTGTGGCGACTGGTATGAACTTCCATGTAACACCGTCCTTAGCTGTGATGCGCGCTACGTCGTTCGTTGATCGTTCAATGGCTTCTTGAATGTCCTTGTCCATTTGATTGTTTGCACCAACAAAGTTCATTCCATTGTCGCTGAATATTTCCTGACAAATTCCTCGTCGGCTGATGAAACGCTTGAAAGCTGCGAGGAATGCTTCTGTTGACATGTCACTCACCAGTTCTAGATGAATTGCTTTCGTTACCATGCATACGAACAAGGCAATGTATCCTTTCAATGTGGTCGTTCCACGTCCTTTAGACATTCTTGTTTTAAACGGACCAGCATAGTCGACTCCGCAATGTGAAAATGCGTTTGATGGAGTTATACGCACGGCTGGTAGATTACCCATCATCTGCTGGTTATTCTTATTGGCGTACTTGCAGCAGGTTATGCATCGATGGATTTCGTACCGAATAACCTTTTGATCATTTACTATCCAGTATCTCATCCTCAAGTAGTTACGAACGAGTTGCAAACCTCCATGCATGGTTCTTATATGGGCTTCTTTTACAATCAGGTACGTTATATGATGTCGTTGTGGCAATAAAATAGGATGTTTGGCTTCTTGCGAAATGTCTGCGTTTCGTAGTCTGCCGCCGACTCGAAGGATACCAGAGGCGTCGATGAAAGGAGCTAGACACCTTAGCCTAGTGTTTGATTGCTTGTTCGCTCTTAAGTCGGCTATATCTTGAGAGAACTCTGTCTTTTGTATCAGCGATATGATTCTTAAACGAGCTTCTTCAAGTTCCTTGGGCTGTATTCTTCCAACTTTTCTTTCTTGACGTTGCTTCCTGACGTTGTGAATGAATCAAAGACACAAACCCACTATTTTGATGAGTTTCGTTAGATCAGAGTAACGTTCCAAAAGCTCAATTTCTTCCTTTGTTGTACTGACCAATGTAACTGCGGCAGGTATTTCTGTCTGTCCTACGTGTTGTAGCCATTGCGGTCCATTCCACCATAACGTATGATTTTGTAATTCCTTAGGACTGATTCCTCTTGAAGCACAGTCGGCTGGATTATCTTTTGACTTTACGTGATTCCATTTCCATTTTCCGCCATCGAAGTTCTGAATCTTTGATACTCGATTGCCAACGTAGGTATCTAGAGAAGCTGGGTCTCTTTTGATCCATCCGAACGTTATCATTGAGTCACTCCAGGCGAAGATCTGTGTGTCCTGTATGGACATGGAATTCGCTGTTTGGTGAAGCAAGTTTCCCAGCAGTACGGCTGCGTTCAGTTCAAGCTTTGGTAATGATATCTTGGCCTTTATGGGAGCCACCTTAGTTTTTGCACAAAGAAGTGTGATCCTAATCGATCCATCAGAGCTAATAGATTTGCTATAAACCACTGCTGCATATGCTGCTTCTGAAGCGTCGCAGAAGCCATGTAGTTCAACCTTACAGCTGCTAGTATAATGAATCCATCGTGGAATTCTGATGTCTTCTAAGCTTCGTAGTTCGCCTTCAAAGTTAATCCAGCGATCCAATATTTTCTCGGAGGGAACTTGGTCCCAGTCTATTGCTGACTTCCAGATATCCTGCATCAATATTTTAGCTCGAATTGTTACAGGACCAAGCCATTGTAGAGGATCATAAATTGTTGCGATATTGGATAGCAACTGTCGCTTCGTTAGTTTTTTTGATTTGTCAAAGTCTGCTATCTTAAATTGGAACTCATCTCGGGCTGGATTCCAAATTATACCCAATGTTTTTAACGAAGCATCCTCGGTAATATGTAGCAAACCCTTTTCTTTCGCTTCTTCAGGTATGTTGGCTAGTAATTCTGCGTTGTTGCTCGTCCATTTTCTGAGATTGAAACCGCCTTTTCTGAGCAAATTAGTTATTTCCGTTTGTAAGATCATGGCTTGTTCTTTCGTGGCAGCACCGCTCAGCATATCATCGACGTAGAAATCATTTTTTAGTGTAGTCGAGGCAAGCGGATATTTTTTTACCTCATCATCTGCTAGTTGCACCAAGCATCTCACGGCTAGATATGTAGCACTAGCCGTTCCATACGTGACAGTGTTGAGTCGATATTCTTCAACCGGTAGGGTTTTATCTTTTCGCCACAGAATACGATGAAAATCTCGGTCTTCCACTGCAAGACTTATTTGGCGAAACATTTTTTCGATGTCGGCAGTATAAACGTACTTATGCTTCCTCCATCTCAGCAAAATTTGTGATAGATCCTGTTGCAACTTGGTTCCGGTGTAGAGTAAATCGTTCAAACTGCTTCCGTCTGATGTTTTGGCTGAAGCATCGAAGACCACTCGAAGCTTTGTAGTAGTGCTGTCTTCTTTCAGAACCGGATGGCGAGGTAGGTAAAAAACGTTTCGAGTATCGCCAACATAAGGTGGAACTTTGTCCATATGCCCAAGCTCAAGATACTCCTCTAGGAATTCATTGTAGGTTCTTCTCAAATCCGTATTCTTTTCAAGCCTATTTTCGACTTGTCTGTATCTTAACAACGCCCTGTTTCTTGATTCTCCAAGTGGTTTTAAGTATTTCTCGTCTTTAAATGGTAGTTGAACTGTATATCTTCCACCGGTATTTCTGCTATGGGTTGATTGAAAGTGTTCTTCGCATCTGATTTCATCTATTGCAGGTGCTCTCTCGCCTTCTTCATTATTCATCTCAAAAAATCTTTCCACTGTCTTATGGAAATCTGTCATGGATATGTGAGAGGATATTGTTTTTGATTTTGATTCAGCATTGGGTCTGGTTTTTCCTGACAAAATCCAGCCAAGCTTCGTTTTGTGTGCGAGTAACGGATTTTCTTTTCTAAGGCCTTCTTCAATTATCTCTTTGAAGGCATCCGCACCAAGAATCATATCAATTCTGCCAGGTTTTGCAAAACTGGGATCTGCGAGATTTAAGGTACTGAGTCGACTGGAATCACTTATGCGCACCCGCTGATCTGGTATCAACGTAGTGAGTTTGGGCATTATCAGTGCCTCCATTAGCAGCGTAAAATTCGATGAAAATCTTGGCGAAATCGTAAGAATGACCTTGCTTCGAACTGTTGAGGAAGTAGTTCCACCGATACCAGATATGCTGGCCAAAATACTTTGGGTTGGAAGTCCAAGCTGCTTAACAGTTTTTGACGTCACAAAGGATGACTGTGAACCAGGATCAATCAAGGCTCGTAGTAGGAGTTTCTGTCCAGATTTCGTTGATACGTTAACTTGAGCAGTCGCAAGGAGAACATTCGTATCATTATGCGCTACAGCTGACTTTTCAGTTTGGTCACTAGTGGCAACGTTGGCATTTACTGTCTTCGAGCTGGTGTAATGCAGTAATGTATGCTGAGGTTTATTGCACTCGAAGCAATTGCGTTTACTTTTGCATTTTGTATCTTTTGCATGAATCAAGCAATTTTTACATAAATTGTTTGCGGAAACGAATTTCTGGCGTTCATCGACGGTCATGTTCTTGAATTTCTCACAACGATATACCGAATGCTGTTCTTTGCAATATGTTCACGAAATCTTTGTCAATGATGTGAATGATTTTTTACTTGTCTGAGCCTCGTGCGCATGTGGCTTAATTGTTGTCAAGACTTGATGTCTTTTTAATAAGAAGTTGTACAACTGTTGTATGTCTGGCATTTCTCTACTGTTTCCTAAACTCTCTTCGAACATACGTATGCTTTCACTATCGAGTTTCCGCATAGCCATGTGAATTATAACTGGATCCCAATATTCGGTGTTGTAACCCATATTTTTTAGGGCAGCAAGACAGTTGCGCAGCACATTATACAGGCTAATGATTCCTGCCGCACTTCTATGTTCGACTTTCTTCATGTCCAACATTGTGTCTAAGTACGACATTGTCATCTTTTTATTATTTGCGAATCGTTCTTGTAGTATTATTACGGCCGTATCGTAATTTAGTGCATCCAGCTGAAGATGAGAGACAGCATTCTTTGCTTCTCCTTGCAAATAACTTAACAGATACTGCATCTTCTGGATCGATCCTAGATAGGGGTTGTTATGTATGACCGTCCTGAATAGGTCAATGAAAACCCTCCATTCCCTGTAGTCGCCGTTGAACGTTGGAATGGATATGGGCGGTAGTTTTGGCACGCTGTGGTCTGGTGCATTGAAGTTCGGAATTGCTCCTGTTAAAAGATTAGATGTGTGCCATGGCTCGGTTGATGGCATCGTGTTTGTGGTTGAACCTTGCTTCACGGTAGGAATTACCGTTCCTGGCCATACTAGCGACTTCGTTCCGTGGGTACTAGTCGTAGGTACTGGCCATGCGAAGGTATTGGCTATAGAAGTAGCTGGTATTATGTAGTCACCGCAGTAGTGTGACGAACGATAGGATCATCAATCGTGTGTTGTAATAGAAGACGTAATCCTTCGTCATACGTTGCTTTCGTCGCCTCGTATAGGACTCTAGTAGCCTCATACAATTCTTCTTTAAAATACGGGTGATCGCCACTCAAACTGGCTAGAAGATTGCCATGATTTGCTTGGAAACTTTTCCAGAGCTCTTCAATACTTGTAAGTTTCTTACTGAAGTACTCTCTGTCTTTTCGGGAACTGCTGTCTTTCTTGAAGTTCCTCTCCAAATTCTGCAAGGATTCAGCAACCTTTTGCTGATCCACAAGAAGGACGTCAGTGTTCATAATGATCGGTAGTGTAGCTCGACGACGCGGCGATTCTTTTTTTGCAGTCAAGAACGATACTGGAACTTAAGTGCAAAAATCAAATGCTGATGGTATTGTATTGCTCGACGACGTGACAATTGTTTTTTCCAGTCAATAACGATACTGGAACTTAAGCTCGACGGACCAATGAATCCGGCTCGACGGACCAATGTTTCGGCGGCAGGGAACTTTTAAAGACAGCCACACCAGCTGTTTTAATTGTATTTTGCAGCCGATAAAGTATCTTCAGTCGAGAACGGGGATTCGGAACTCGAGTGAAGCGGGTTATGTAAATAGAGGGATTTGCAGACACCGGCCACACCAGCCGTTGCTACAAAGTAGAAGGTTTAAATAGAGGGATTTGCAGACACCGGCCACACCAGCCGTTGCTACAAAGTAGAAGGTTTTTAGGATACTTGGGAGTGACAAAAGAAAACACTTTTCGTTTGCCGGTTTTAGGTGGAGTAAATCATTTAATTCCCTTAACATCTATTTATAATGATTAAAATGCTTAACATAGTAAAATATTATAAGTCTACTGATTTAATGGTAAAATGCTTAACATAGAAAAAAATGTCATAAGTTTAATGATTTAATGGTAAAATGCTTAACATAGAAAAAAATATCATAAGTTTAATGATCGCACAATGCATACGGAAAATTTACCAAGAAAAAGTGCATACGTATAAAAAATGCATTGTGCGATCATTTTACATTGAAAAGTGGGTCAATTGGGTGAATGATAGCACACGAAAGTTATTTACCTTTGATGGGTAATTATGTGCGATCATTCACCCAATTGTGTCATCAAAGACAAGTCGAATTATTATGCTTCTTGTTCTGCTACTGAACAGGGGCAAAAAAAATTATTTGTAAATATAATAAATATAAAATGCATATATTTTCCCGATTTTCGTCATATCTACTAGGTCTTTCCAAATAGTGAATTCATTTTTATTCTACGGATTCTTCGTATGAATACCTAGAAAGTTTTTTCAAGGTTTTTGAAATTCGACCCCTAAGGGTAGTGTGGTACAAGTGGGGGGTGTTTTTCATATATATAGAACGGCTTAAGCTACAATGTTGAAACTCGGTGTGTATATCTAAATCAACTAGAAAAATAATTTTGAATAAAAAAAAAAAAAAAATATCTATTGGCGTTCTGAAGGGGGGCAAAAAAAATATCTGTGAAAATAGAATGCATATTTTCCCACAATTTTCGACATATCTACTACCTCGTCCCATATATTGAATTTAATTTTATTCTATGTATTCTCCATAATTGACCCCTAAGGGGGTGTAAAGTGATTGTGTACTTTTTCATAAATTATTCCATATCTCTCAGATCCAATCAGATTTTCACTTCCACGATCTTGTTCTTTTTGATAGGTTTTCAGTCACATAGTAGCCTCCACCGCATTTCAGAATTGAACGCGTTCCTAACTTCTACCGGAAAAATAATAAAGTTACGCCCAGATTGTTGGCAGATTTTTAAGTATTGTGATTGATTTTTTAAAAAAAAAAATTTGCTACCCTCAAAATTTTTATTTTCACGTTTCATAACTAGTAGACGCGAAAAAAGCAATAAAAATTTTCAGTCCGTCTGTCCACCGTACGCCGTACGGCGTCCGCCGTACGCAAGATCGTTTGGAGGCTCGTAGCTGCCAAACGATTTGAGATATTAAATTGAAATTTTTTTAACGAATAGACGGGGTAGGCTCCTTGAAGTGACCAAATTTTTAGGGGTGGGGGTGGGAGGGGGAAGAAGGGAGAAGTGTTTTAGACTGAAAGTTTTGGTTTCTAGATCTCAGTAACCCCTAATGTTAGGAAGCTGAAACTTGAAATTTCTATAGAGCTCTGATAGTAGACCCATTTGCAGAAAAATTGTCAATATTGATCAAGGGGTGTGGGAGTGGGAGGAAATGTAATGCGTCCGAAACCCAAAACAGGCGAGATAGACACATTCTAAAATATATACAAAAATATATAATATATCTCCTAAACCGTTAATGGCACACTATTCAAACTTGAAAAATATTTGTAGTTATACTAGGAGAACAGAATGACGAAAAATTTTGGGTGGGGGAAGTTGTGTATGGGGGGTGGGGGGTGAAAAACTTAAGATTACGATATCTCATGAACCAAATGCTCTAGAAAAATAAAATTTGGTTTGGGTATAAAGGTTGACAAACAAAGATTGATCAAAGTAAAATTTTTTAAGTGGATGGTGGAGCATAGAAGTGGAGGGGATGAGAGTTTTTCAAATCAAATACATTTCATATTTCAAGAACAGTGTAGGATAGATGCTTAGAATTTTTACCAAAAGTAGCGCTTATTAAACTCTAGTAGGAAAAAAAGTTTTGTGATTGTGGGTGTAGAGATGGAGGGTGGGGGAGGGTAAAAAGGAAAAAGTTCCGATGCTTATATCTTGAGAACCTGTAATGATATAAGCCTTAAACTTGGTATTTAGATACAGCTATAGTAGCGGAATGTTGGAAAAATATAATTTTTTTTGGGGTAGTTTGCTACGGGGGTAGGGGGTGTTTTTCCTAACTGTTAAACGGTTCATGCTAGAAAGTTGAAACTCGGTGTGTATATGTGAATCAACTAGAAAAGTAATTGTGATAAAAAAAAATTTGAATATTCATTGGCGTTCAGAAAGGGAGGCAAAAAAAATTATTTGTAAATATAATAAATATAAAATTCATATATTTTCACGGTTTTCGTCATATCTACTAGGTCTTTCCAAATATTGAATTCATTTTTATTCTACGGATTCTTCGTATGAATACCTAGAAAGTTTTTTCAAGGTTTTTTGAAATTCGACCCCTAAGGGTAGTGTGGTACAAGTGGGTGGTGTTTTTCCTATATATAGAACGGCTTAAGCTACAATGTTGAAACTCGGTGTGTATATCTAAATCAACTACAAAAATAATTTTGAATAAAAAAACCAATATCTATTGGCGTTCAGAAGGGGGGCAAAAAAAATTATCTGTGAAAATAGAATGCATATTTTTCCACGATTTTCGACATATCTACTACCTCGTCCCAAATATTGAATTTAATTTTATTCTATGTATTCTCCATATAAATACCAAAAAGTGTTTTCAAGATTTTCTGAAAATTGACCCCGAAGGGGGTGTAAAGTGATTGTGTACTTTTTCATAAACTATTCCATATCTCTCAGATCCAATCAGATTTTCACTTTCATGATCTTGTTCTTTTTGATAGGTTTTCAGTCACATAGTAGCCTACACCGCATTTCAGAATTGAACGCGTTCCTAACTTCTACCGGAAAAATAATAAAGTTACGCCCAGATTGTTGGCAGATTTTTTATTTCAAGCTCGAAACAAACACTCGAAACAAACTTTCGAACCAAGTTACGTAATCTTACCCCTGATCCGGCTAGCCAGACTTGCGCCGGATCAGGGCCATATCTGGTATAGGTACGGCGAGCCTGATCAGGCTTTAAGGTTTAAAAATAATATGCATGGTTTCTAAAATAATATTAATTTATTTTATTTTCGGTATGATGTAACAAAATATACGTAAAAAACATACTGCAGTCACAATCGGCTGCAAGCGAATCGTATAACACTCTAGGTCAGGGGTCGACAACCTGCTGCTCGCGAAATAACTTGAAATATAAATAAAACTTGAATAGTTCTTAAAATGTGGTCGATATTGGGTCTGAGAAAAAACAATATCTCCGAAATGCTCGAAAGCTGAGATCGATAAAGAGATATTCCAGAGTCTTTTTCGTAAATGGTTCATGCCGACAGTGAAGCAAGGAAGTGGGGGAATTTCGCTAAAGAATCACGTCTTATATTTCAAGAAATGTTCGAGAAAAGCTTAGAATTTATCCGGGAAAAATATTGTAGCGTTTCCAAATTTCATATCTCGAGAATCGCTTATGATATACAACTAAAACTTGGAAGGTAGAGCTATATTTGTGGCAAGTTCTAAAAATAAGACTTTTATTAGGGGGCATTATGGTACAGAGAGAGTTATGATAATTTTTGCACAATAGGAAATTGGCTTTGTAGAGCTCCATTACTCAAAAATTTGCCAAATTCTAATATGAATCTTCTTTTTCTTTTATTGTAATATATTGTTGTAAACTTATTTTGATTATAGAATCAAACTACTAATTTCAATTTTGTTCGCCTTTGTTTATTTCAATTCGCTCAAATAATTTCTCCTTTTTATGCAAAAACCACATGAACATGAACTAAAGAAAAGTACATTACCTCCTCCAACGATCTAGTCGTTTATTCCTAACGCTTATTTCTTCACGCCAGTGTTTTCTTATTATTGCGCCCAACGACATCTTTTGAAAAGGGTCGTACCAATATAATATCAACTGCTTCTATTATTAAGCGGTTATTTGCCTCTAGCTGACATGAAAATGGGGCAATTTATATGATCCTTTTTTTCATAGAAGTTGTAACTAGAATGCTGGGATTTTTTCTCAAAATATTTAATAAGTATTTAAGTATAACATAACATTTTTTTTTTTCAAAATGATATCATGGTGGCTAGTTATATGGCGAGCGCCGTCATCACTTTCAAAAAAGATGTCCACTTGGCGTACAAGTCGAAAATTTTATCCGAATTTAAAAATTCCAAAATTTTTCAGAAATATATTAATGTAGTTGGAGCTTATACCTATAAAATCAATAAAAACTCAAACAAACAAAAAACGGTGGGCATACGCAGTTTAGGTTTCGATTTTTCAGGGATTTTTTTAACTTCAAGGTGTTAAAAAAAAATAGAAACAAATTTTTTTTTCACTATTTTGTTGGTTTAAGCGCCAATGACTTTAGTTTACTTTAACTAAAAAAAAATCTGCGAACAGTCTGGGCGCAACTTTATTATTTTTCAGGCAGAAGTTCAGAACGCGTTCAATTCGGGGATGCGGTGTATGTTACTATGTGACTGAAAACCTAACAAAAAGTTCGGGAAGCGGTTAGAAAAGGGTGTAATATATGAATTAAATAATTGAATCATATTCCGGGATGCAGTCTAGAAGTTGAAAAAAAACAAAACTTAAAAATAGGTGATTATTAAACAAGCCTGGGGAAGTGAAAAGATATTCGATATCTGATCAGACCTGAGAAACATGGTGGAATTCATGAAAAAGTATACAACCAGTAGGGGTCGAATTTCAAAAAATCTTGAAAACACATTCTAGGTATTCATGTAGAGTACCAAACCGCTTGGTGTCAAGTTTAGAACTAGTTTTATTTCAATATCATTACATAAAAGTATTGGTCATAGTTTTTAAAAAGTTAATTCAGACGTTGTTACATTTAAATCAGTGTGAGTGAGTTTTTAAGTAAAGCTATAGGTTATTATTAGATTTTTCGTGGTAAGCTACCAAAGAAGCTATTATGATTAGGAGTTAGTTATTCTTTCCGGTGTCAGTGGAGTGAAACTCCAACACGGAGTCCCCGACTGTGGACTAACCGCTATCCCTGAGGATATGACAAATTTGGAAAGAAACTTCACTGGAGAAGCCAGTTCATCATAAGATTGTTTTGGACTAGGTCCGAAGGAGCTGTTTCGTCATCGGAGGGCATAGACTCTTCAGAAGGTGTATTCTTGCCTACTAACCGAAACACCTTGACAGCTGGTGGGATCGCTGAGGTAAATTCTATATAGCCACATCCCATTCCAAATTTATTACCGAGAAGAATTTAATGGTCAAGAAAGGCGCCCTCTACCTTAGGCTAAAGGCGTGTATTTTGAGAAGCTTTTTTCTCTTGATTTTTTCGGCTATTCTCTGGTTGTAACCCTGGATATGGTCAGAGCTTCATGGCTGTGAAATTTACAATGGTTGTAACCTTGGATCTGATCTATCAAGAAACAAATCCCGTCCGCCGCAACTTATTTTTTTTACCAATATTTGTTGTTATTAGATTTTTCGTGGTAAGCTACCAAAGAAGCTATTATGATTAGGAGTTAGTTATTCTTTCCGGTGTCAGTGGAGTGAAACTCCAACACGGAGTCCCCGACTGTGGACTAACCGCTATCCCTGAGGATATTACAAATTTGGAAAGAAACTTCACTGGAGAAGCCAGTTCATCATAAGATTGTTTTGGACTAGGTCCGAAGGAGCTGTTTCGTCATCGGAGGGCATAGACTCTTCAGAAGGTGTATTCTTGCCTACTAACCGAAACACCTTGACAGCTGGTGGGATCGCTGAGCTAAATTCTATATAGCCACATCCAGTGAAGTTTCTTTCCAAATTTGTCATATCCTCAGGGATAGCGGTTAGTCCACAGTCGGGGACTCCGTGTTGGAGTTTCACTCCACTGACACCGGAAAGAATAACTAACTCCTAATCAGCTATAGGTTAATTCAAATATTGTTACGTTTCAAATCAGTGTGAGTAGTTTGAGTTAATTCCAATATTACTACATTTTAAATCGGTGTGAGTAAGTTAACGTTAATTCCAATAGTTCTATATTTAAATCAGTGTGAGTAAGTTCAAGTTAATTCCAATAGTTCTATATTTAAATCAGTGTGAGTAAGTTAACGTTAATTCCAATAGTTCCATATTTAAATCAGTGTGAGTAAGTTCAAGTTACAGTGGTGAACCTAATTCGTCTGGGATCCTACAATTCGGCCATCCTGCAGTTCATCCGGCCCGGAAGAACCCGATATCCATAGTTTCATGTTGTCTGCAGAAGTTGAAGTCTTGTTAGGTCCTTCGCCGTGATGTTGCTTCTCCACTAGATATCTGTCGTTACAATTCACCGCCGAAACTGTATAAGGCCCGAGAAAATGGCCCTTCAACTTGAGACCTGTACCGAACTGGGTCCTCTTTATCATGACCATATCGCCTACTCGGTATTTGTGTGCTGCTTTTGATTTCTTGTTGTACGCTGCCCGGTTCTCTTCCTGAACTTTGATGATCTGTTGTTTAGCGTCGAATCTAATTTGCTCTCTCTGTTCATCAAAGCTAGCCAGTGCTTCCGCGTTTATAAGATTTAGTATTTGCTGATCTTCCTTTCTTTTCATGGGTATCCCGAAGAGTACTTCGAACGGTGTTCTGTCAATGCATCGGTGGTATGTGCTGTTTATAGTCCTCTGTACGGCTGCAAGATGATGATACCATCTCTTTTGACGTTCTTGGCACATTTTTGTCAGGACTGCAATGATGACTTGGTTTAATCGCTCCACCTGACCATTTGCGCGTGGAACTCCTGTTGTTGTTAAAATATGTTGTATTTCGTTGTCTTCGGCTCCTTTATCCGTTATCATTCTGGCCGGATTGCCGAATGTTTGCTGTTGTATCTGCAGCTTGCATAACACCTCGTTTGCTGTTGTGGACTTTACGGCGTATAGCCAGCAGAATTTTGTAAATCCATCGATTACTGCAAATACAAATTTATAGTTTTTGTCCGTAGTCGTCATTGGCCCTAGGTGGTCCAAATGGTATGTTTGAAGTGGTCCATCGTCTTTTGGGATAGGTTTCAGGAATCCTTCTCGTTTTCCCCGTTTTCTGTCCGCAATGAGGCATGTGACACATTTTTTTAAACACTTATCGATTTTGGTTTCCAGATCTTGAATATGGTAATCTTGGAAAATTATCGGTTTCAGTTTTCTTGATGCGAAGTGTCCGTTGTCTTCGTGAATGTTTCTTATCAGCTGCTCAGCAATATCGTCTGGAACAACGATCAAGTGTCTACCGTCTGTGTACCTGTAGACGATTCCATTCGTTGAAGTGTAATCCTTAAATGATCCTTTGTGCAGCGCTTCTCGGATTTGACTGATTTGTGTATCTCTTTCTTGTGCCTGTTTGATCCAAGATGAGGCTGTACAAATTGCGAAAGTCTCGATTCGGCTGAGAGCGTCTACATGTTTAAGCTTTGCTCCCGACCGGTGTTCAATCTTATAATCATAGTTCTGAACATAAATAGGCCAACGTGCGATCATCGGTGATATGTCCGGTTTGTACATTGTTTGCTGGAAAGCTTTACAATCTGTGACTATTGTAAAGGGAATCCCGAGAAGATAGACTCTGAATTTCTTTAGTCCTTCGATAACTGCCAGGGCTTCCAGCATGTAACTCGTGTACTTTCTTTCCGTTTCTGTAGTCTTTCTGCTAAAGTAATCCGTCCTTACTTGCGTCTGTATGCATTTCTGTTGGCGAGTTATAATGAAAGAGTTGTAAAACAGGTTCCTTCATTAATTCACTTTTGAGATGATCAAAGGCAGATCTCTCCTTTTCTCCGAAATGGAACGGTTTTCCTTTCTTCAGAAGTTCGGTAAGCGGATGTGCGATCAAACTGTAGTGGCCAACAAACTTACGGAAATACCCTGTGAGACCGAGGAAGCTTTGTAGTTGTTTTTGTGTTTTCGGTTCCGTAAATTTCTGTATCGTTTCTGTTTTCTTTTCCGATATGCGAATCGTTCCTCCTTCGACAATATATCCTAAAAATTCCACTTTGCGCTGAAGGAATTGAATTTTTCCAGTTTATCTCAAGTCCGCTTTCAGATGCTACTGCTAACACCTTTTTTAACTGATTCAATCCATCTCTTTCATCTAGGGATGGTGTTTGAACTTCAAATGCATTACATTGAATTTATACATTAAATTTGAAATTCAAACATACGCGCGTAAACGCTACTCACCACGGCGTGAACTTGACGCACAATTTCACGTGCCACTGTGGTCCAGTAGAGTTGGCGCCGGTTATCCGTCGAAAGGATAAACGGTGCATAAAGCTAACCGGCCCTATAAAAGGCCCGGTCGCCGTTGATTCGGGCTCTAGTCGATTTTTTCAATCACGAACCATTTGGAGAAGCGTTACGCTCGGCTGATTTCAGCATTTTTTTTAAAAAAAAGGTATAACCATTTCCATTGCGGAATTCCATTAGAGATTGTTGTTTTTGCTGTTGCAGCAGAAAACAATTTCTCATGGGAAATACGCATTGTATTAAATTATTTTGTACCAGCCAAGCTGGTTGAACGGTCTAGCATCCCGTAATTGCAACTTCCAAAACAAAAGGAAAATAATTCTGCGAACCCCGGCGTGTCATCGAAGTACTTTTATTTCGGTGGCAATTATTTTTTTTCTTCAACCATTTCTTTCGTCTGTTTTTTTTTGATTTAGCGTCACCACCACACATTCCATAATTTTACCTTCGCAACCTCGTTGCATCCACCCCATCCGCAATTCCTATATTGCACAATAAAGCACATTCGTGTTCAGATGGTATAACTATATCATCCATGTACAGTAAGATCGTCTTTTGAAGCAATAGATCCTTAAACACTGCGCTGGTATATCTTTGAAAAGAACATGGCGAATTGCATAAGCCGAACGGTGTGCAAAATGCGGTATATTTCCTGGATGCTTGGTCCACTGGCACGTGGAAGAAACCATTTTTCAAATCGAGGGTTGTGTATACCTTTGCTGCTTGCAGCGCATCGATTTGTTCTTCCATGTTTGGTATTGGGAACCGTTCCCTCACAATCCTACGGTTAAGCACTCTGTAATCAATGCAAAGCCTTGTTGACCCATCTTTCTTTTTTGTGAGAACTATCGGGCTCATATAGTTCGACTTGGAAGGAGCGATAATTCCCATTGCAAGCCAGTCCTTGATCTGATTCTCCACTATGGTTTTTTCTGGTGGCGGAAGTCGGCGTGGCTGTCGTACGACTGGTTCCTCATTGTGTGGAATAATTGTGGTCTGAATGTCTACCACAGGATTTGGATTCGGTTGATACTGAGTTATCAACTGTTTAATTTCTGCTGGTAAGTCTGACAGGTCTTCCTCAATTTGAATTGCCATTAATTCCTGCAAGGCATCATTTTCTGCCATCCTCTTCTGAATCCGTATTCCTGTTGGCCCGATTAGCACGTTTGCTTGGCATATAAATTCCTTACCCAAAATAAGCTTCATAGGTAGAGCACTACTTTCACCAACATGCACGACAACGTCAAACTGCTGTTCGTCCACTAATATTTTGGCCACTGCGAAACCATTTCTCAAGACTTTCTTATTTCCGAGGCCTATGAGTGGTATACTGCTGTTTGTCAATTCTGGCTTGGGTTTCAGGTCTGCGTAAAGGTCTGATCGCATCAGATTTAGTTGACTTCCTGTGTCCAGTAGTCCTTCAGTTTCAACTGTATTTATAATGACCTTCTTGTACATTGACTGTAGCTCTGTTGTATTTCCCTGACAGACTGCGGTCTCCCGCGGTTGTATTGGAGTTTCCGTGCTTTTTGTTGCACTGCAACTAGACGATTTGTGTCCCACCTGATTACAGTTGTAGCACACAATGTTTTTCTGTCGGCAGACCTCCTGCGTGTGCCCAATTTTTTTACAGAAATCGCATTTTAGTAGCACGCGTTTGGTTTTTTCTCGCACGTTTGAGGTTAGTTTTGCTTCTGACGGACGTTTTTCGGTGTTGTGGTCGGGTGCACACTGCATTATTTCGCATTCTCGCTTGAAATGCTCATAAAGGTTCAGCTTGACCTTGAATGTGTCCACAGATTCCGCCCCGTACAACAAAACTTTATTGTTCGGGTTGTCCTTAATCCCGTTAATCATGTATTGGATGATAGCGTCTGTATCTATTGAGCCGGTTTTCCCCAGCTCTTCAATTCGAAGTACGTACTGTAGAAAACTTTCTTCAGGTCTTTTGTACTCTGCCGCGAGTGCCTGGTGGATTTCCATGCTATTTAACTTTCTGTCAAATTCCGTAAATAATAGCTTCTTGAAGTCGCTCCAGTACTTCGGGCATTTCACTTTAACCAGCGAGCTAGCGGTTCCTGCTAATAACCGTTTCGCGTAGACCAGCTTGTGAAGATCGGTCCAGTTAGCCATGGCCGCAAGCTCTTCAAAATCGCTAATCCATTTGCATGGAGATTGTAAATCGTCGCCCGTAAACTTAGAGATGCCCGCTTCGATATCACGGAATTCGAAAATTTGTATACCTTTTGGGATTGTTCCACACATTTCGGCTTCCTCTGCATCCTCTGCGTCTTCTGGCGCCATGAGCCGGTGGATGAGTTCTGCTCTGCTGCCGCAAGTCTCGTGTCCGCTTTGATGCAGTCTTCTCTTTATTTCTTTCGTGCTCATCTTCTGAATTTTTTTAAGTTCTGCCATTTTTGTCGAATTTCCTGAACTGTTCCTGAACTGTTCCTGTTTTAGTTCTAGACCGAAAAATGGAAACGTATGAAATATACTTAAAAATTTTTTTTGAGTTGGTTGAGCCCCCAATGTAGAGTACCAAACCGCTTGGTGTCAAGTTTAGAACTAGTTTTATTTCAATATCATTACATAAAAGTATTGGTCATAGTTTTTAAAAAGTTAATTCAGACGTTGTTACATTTAAATCAGTGTGAGTGAGTTTTTAAGTACAGCTATAGGTTAATTCAAATATTGTTACGTTTCAAATCAGTGTGAGTAGTTTGAGTTAATTCCAATATTACTACATTTTAAATCGGTGTGAGTAAGTTAACGTTAATTCCAATAGTTCTACATTTAAATCAGTGTGAGTAACTTCAAGTTAATTCCAATAGTTCCATATTTAAATCAGTGTGAGTAAGTTAACGTTAATTCCAATAGTTCTATATTTAAATCAGTGTGAGTAAGTTCAAGTTACAGTGGTGAACCTAATTCGTCTGGGATCCTACATTCATATGAAGAATCCGTAGAATAAAAATGAATTCAATATTTCGAAGGACCTAATAGATATGACGAAAATCGTGAAAATATATGCATTTTTTATTAACTTTTTTGCCCCCCCCCCCCTTCTGAACGCCAATGAATATTCAAATTTTTTTTATCATAATTACTTTCCTAGTTAATTTACATATACGTACCGAGTTTCAACTTCCTAGCATAAGCCGTTCTAAGGTTAGGAAAAACACCCCCCACCACCGTACCATACTACCCCTAAAAAAAAATTATTTTTCCACCATGCCACTTCCATAGCTTTATCTAAATACTTAGTTTCAGTTTCCTATCATTATAAATTCTTAAGATATAAGCATCGGAACATTTTCTTTCACACCTTTCCCCACCCTCACCCTCTACACCCACACCCCCAAGCTTTTTTTTCCCTACTAGGGTTCTATTAGGCCTACCTCTTGTAAAAATTTGAAGCACCCATCTTACACTGTTATTGAGATATGAAACGTGTTATTTTTGAAAAATTCTTATCCCCTCCACTTACGTACTCCCCCGCGCCCATCAAAGATTTATCTTTGAGAAATCTTTATTTATCAAGCTTTATATCCAAACCGAATTTTGGTTTTTCTGGTGCCACTGGTTTGGGAGATATCGAAATGTTAAGTATTTCAACCCCCACCCCCGTACGCCACTACCCCACCCAAAAATTTTGTTTCAATCTACTCTCCTAGTATAACTACAGATATTTGTTAAGTTTTAATTGCTTGCTATTAACGGTTTAGGAGATATTGATTTTAGAATGTGACGATCTCAACTTTTTTGCATTTTGGACGCATTGCTTTCCCCTCTACTCCCACACCCCTTCACCCATATCATCAATTTTTTTCAATTCCAAGTTTCAGTCTCCTAACAGAAGCGGTTGCTAAGATCTAGAAACCAAAATTTTTCGTCTAAAAAGCTTCCTTCACCTTCCCCCTCACACCCCTACCTTTGAAAGTAATGTCAATCCAGTCTACCCAGTCTCTTCCTAAAAAAAATTTTAATTTAATAGTTCCACTGGTTTGAGAGCTACGAGCCTTCAAAGGATTTTAACGGTCGACGTACGGCGGACCGACGGAGTGAAAATTTTTATTGCTTTTTTCGTGTCTACTAGTCATGAAATGTACACAAGAAAATTTTGAGGGCAGCAAATTTTTTTTTTTTTGAAAATCAATAACAATACTGTATTATAAACAACAAAGTAAAATTAAGTCGGAAGCTTATTGGGTTCAAGCTCTAGAACTTACGCCAGTTCGCAAAACGTAGTTTCGAGAAAAACGCGATACGATACGCGATACGATACGCGATACGATACGCGATACGCGATACGATAGCTCATGTATGTAGTTGATTTCGAAAAATCCGTTTGGGTACCATATTCTACACATGTTTATCTACGAAAATATTAAAAAAAAATTTTAGATTTTTGGATTGAGCTAAAGGCAAATACCCCCTTAATAACTACTTGTAGATAATATCGAACTTTACTGGTCAATTTGAAGTTCAAATTGGTCAATATTAAAATTTTGGTGCTATTTCCGATCACCTTCCTAAATCCGACCATTTTGGTTTTTTATTAATATATTTATATTATCGCGATTAAAAAGGTGAATTCTGTAACTAATGTATTTGCATATGTGTTCTCTATTCGTTTGCTGTGAACAAAGGGAGCAGCATGTCCTTTCTTTCCATTGTGGTTTAAATTAATCAGCGGTGGACACAAAAACTTGAATTTTAAGTCTAAAATCGAAATTTTTGGTTAAATCTTTTTCGTAAATTTAAAAAACTAATTTTCATCAAAGTGAAAATATTAACGTCTCTTTCGCTTTATAAACATTTAACTTGTATTAAAATATGCAAAAACAATTTAAATTCATAGAATTTATGAAACAAAACAATAAAATGAAGTGGTCGGAAATAGGCATTTCTGATTTCATGTGATGTCCTTATTCCGACCAGTGGTCGGTATTGGGAAATATAAAGGGAATTTTTTAAAAAATTATAATAACATGTTTATATACTGTAAACAGTAAAAATCGAAATTTATTGATTATATTATTGTCCTTACTGTATTTGATCCTAATTCCGACCTACTCAATATATATATTTTAGATCTGGAAAGTTCACATGAAACGGACCTATCACCTTCTCGTAACTGATATATATTGCAGAATCCATATACCTTTTACGTTTAATATTTTTGGCTTTATTTGACAGTTTAAGTAATAAATTATTTTTTATTTAAATATTAATGGACGTAGTTTGTTGTTTGCTGCCAAATAAATGTCTCTATATTAGTCTTACCTTAGATTAAATTTACTAATATCACTGGTTGGTAATTAGGACATCCAATTTGATCGGTTTACCTATTTCCGACCTATGTAGTAGCTGTGCAGCATGATAACAAGTTTATTCAGTGGAAATTACATATTAATTTTGCGATTTATCTAATAAAATTAATCATACATTAAACTTGAGGTTTGTTTGTTTGTATATGTTCCTGTACCATATGTTCCTGTACCATTCATCTGATTGTGATGAAATTTTGGTGAATTTTTGTGCGCACGTCCGCGAAGGGTTCTGAATTAGTAACATCACTTTACAATTGGTAGAACGCGAGTTGCTTCAATAATTAAGTGTTTTTACTTTATTATTTTAATAATTAAGTATTGTGATTGATTTTTTAAAAAAAAAATTTACTATCCTCAAAATTTTTATTTTCACGTTTCATAACTAGTAGACGCGAAAAAAGCAATAAAAATTTTCAGTCCGCCTGTCCGCCGTACGCCGTACGGCGTCCGCCGTACGCAAGATCGTTTGGAGGCTCGTAGCTGCCAAACGATTTGAGATATTAAATTGAAATTTTTTAAACGAATAGACGGGGTAGGCTCCTTGAAGTGACCAAATTTTTAGGGGTGGGGGTGTGAGGGGGAGGAGGGGGAAGTGTTTTAGACCGAAAATTTTGGTTTCTAGATCTCAGTAACCCCTAATGATAGGAAGCTGAAACTTGGAATTTCTATAGAGCTCTAATAGTAGACCCATTTGCAGAAAAATTGTTAATATTGATCAAGGGGTGTGGGAGTGGGGGGAAATGCAATGCGTCCGAAACCCAAAAGAGGCAAGATAGCCACATTCTAAAATCCATATCTCCTAATCCGTTAATGGCACACTATTCAAACTTGAAAATTATTTGGAACTATGCTAGGAGAACAGAATCAAGAAAAATTTTGGGTGGGGGAAGTTGTGTATGGGGGTGGGGGGTGAAAAACTTTAGATTACGATATCTCATGCACCAATTGCTCTAGAAAAATAAAATTCGGTTTGGGTATAAGGGTCAACAAATAAAGATTGATCAAAATAAAAAATTTTAAGTGGGAGGTGAAGCATGGAAGTGGAGGGGATGAGAATTTTTCAAATCAAACACATATCATATCTCAAGAACAATGTAAGATAGATGCTTAGAATTTTTACCAGAAGTAGCGCTAGTTAAACCCTAGTAGGGAAAAGAGTTTTGCGGTTGAGGGTGTAGAGGGGGAGGGTGAAAAGGAAAAAGTTCCGATGCTTATATCTTGAGAACCTGTAATGATATAAGACTTAAACTTGGTATTTAGATAGAGCTTTAGTAGTGGAATGTTGGAAAAACATAATTTTTTTTAAGGGTTGTATGCTACGGGGGTAGGGGGTATTTTTCCTAACTATTAAACGATTCATGCTAGAAAGCTGAAACTCGGTGTGTATATGTAAATCAACTAGAAAGGTAATTGTGATAAAAAAAAATTTGAATATTCATTGGCGTTCAGAAAGGGGGGCAAAAAGAAATATTTGTAAATATAATAGATATAAAATGCATATATATATTCACGATTTTCGTCATATCTACTAGGTCTTTCCAAATATTGAATTCATTTTTATTCTACGGATTCTTCGTATGAATACCTAGAAAGTGTTTTCAAGGTTTTTTGAAATTCGACCCCTAAGGGTAGTGTGGTACAAGTGGGGGTGTTTTTCCTATATATGGAACGGCTTAAGCTACAATGTTGAAATTTGGTGTATTTATGTAAATAAACTAGAAAAGTAATTGTGATAAAAAAAAATTTGAATATTCATTGGCGTTCAGAAAGGGGGGCAAACAAAATTATTTGTAAATATAATAAATATAAAATTCATATATTTTCACGATTTTCGTCATATCTACTAGGTCTTTCCAAATATTGAATTCATTTTTATTCTGCGGATTCTTCGTATGAATACCTAGAAAGTGTTTTCAAGGTTTTTTGAAATTCGACCCCTAAGGGTAGTGTGGGACAAGTGGGGGGGGGGTGTTTTTCTATATATAGAACGGCTTAAGCTACAATGTTGAAACTCGGTGTGTATATCTAAATCAACTAGAAAAATAATCTTGAAAAAAAAAACGAATATCTATTGGCGTTCAGAAGGGGGGCAAAAAAAATATCTGTGAAATAGAATATTTTCCCACGATTTTCGACATATCTACTACCTCGTCCCAAATATTGAATTTAATTTTATTCTATGTATTCTCCATAATTGACCCCTAAGGGGGTGTAAAGTGATTGTGTACTTTTTCATAAATTATTCCATATCTCTCAGATCCAATCAGATTTTCACTTCCATGATCTTGTTCTTTTTGATAGGTTTTCAGTCACATAGTAGCCTCCACCGCATTTCAGAATTGAACGCGTTCCTAACTTCTACCGGAAAAATAATAAAGTTACGCCCAGATTGTTGGCAGATTTTTTAGATATATTTTGAAAAACAGTATAACCCATAATATATAAAAAAAATTTAAAAAAAAAAACTATTGTGAGATAGGTATTTAAGGATAAATGACAAAATCGTTATCATTGAACAAAAAATGCCAAGGATAGTTTTGCGACAACATCACCCTTTAAAATAAGCCCTATATTATTATTCCAGGATAGAAATTACTAGAGATATGAATTTTCAAAGAGGACTCGGATACCATTTTTCCAAAAACTAGCAAAAAAAATCTGCCAACAGTCTGGGCGCAACTTTATTATTTTTCCGGCAGAAGTTCAGAACGCGTTCAATTCGGGGATGCGGTGTATGTTACTATGTGACTGAAAACCTAACAAAAAGTTCGGGAAGCGGTTAGAAAAGGATGTAACATATGAATTAAATAATTAGGTCATATTCCGGGATGCGGTCTAGAGGTTGAAAAAAAACCAAAATTAAAAATAGGTGATCATTAAACAAGCCTGGGGAAGTGAAAAGATATTCGATATCTGATCAGACCTGAGAAACATGGTGGAATTCATGAAAAACTATGAATATTCGAATTTTTTTTTCATCAGAACTACTTTTCTAGTTAACTTACATATACGTACCGAGTTTCAACTTCTTAGCATAAGCCGTTCTAAAGTTAAGAAAAACACCCCCACCACCGTACCATACTACTCCTAAAAAAAATTATATTTTTCCATTATGCCCCTACTATAGCTTTATCTAAATACCAAGTTTCAGTTTCCTATCATTATAGATTCTTAAGATATAAGCATCGGAACTTTTTCTTTCTCACCCTTCCCCACCCTCACCCTCTACACCCACACCCTCAAACTTTTTTTCCCTACTAGGGTTCTATAAGGCCTACTTCTGGTAAAAATTTGAAGCATCCATCTTACACTGTTATTGAGATATGAAACGTGTTATTTTTGAAAAATTCTTATCCCCTCCACTTACGTACTCCCCCGCCACCTTCAAAGATTTTACTTTGAGCAATCTTTATTTATCAAGCTTTATATCCAAACCGAATTTGGTTTTTCTGGTGCCACTGGTTTGAGAGATATCGTAATGTTAATTATTTCAACCCCAACCCCCATACGTCACTACCCCCACCCAAAAATTTTGTTTCAATCTACTCTCCTAGTATAACTACAGATATTTGTTTAGTTTTAATTGCTTGCTATTAACGGTTAAGGAGATATAGATTTTAGAATGTGTCGATCTCGACTTTTTTGCGTTTTCAACGCATTGCTTCCTCTTCCAATCCCACACCCCTTCACCCATATCATCAATTTTTTTGCAAATGGGTCCACTATTAAAGCTTTATAGAAATTCCAAGTTTCAGTCTCCTAACATGAGTGGTTGCTGAGATCTAGAAACCAAATTTTTTCGTCTAAAATGCTTCCCCCACCTTCCCCCTCACACCCCCACCCCTGAAAATAATGTCAATTCAAGGGGTCTACCCAGTCTATTCCTAGAAAAAAGTTTAATTTAATAGCTCCACTGGTTGCTTATTGCTTTTTTCGTGTCTACTAGTCATGAAACGTGGACAAAAAAATTTTGAGGGCAGCAAATTTTTTTTTTTTAAATCAATAACAATACTGTATTATTACTAATAAAGTAAAATTAGATAGAAACAAAAAATTGAATTTCAAATTTTTTTTTCATTAGTTCTTAAAGTACAAAAACGTTACAAAAATCTGCCAATAATCTGGGCGTAACTTTATTATTTTTCCGGTAGAAGTTAAGAACGCGTTTAATTCTGAAATGCGGTGGAGGCTACTCTGTGACTGAAAACCTATCAAAAAATCTGCCAACAGTCTGGGCGCAACTTTATTATTTTTCCGGCAGAAGTTCGGAACATGGTTTATTCGGATATGCGGCATATGTTACTATGTGAGTGAAAACCTAACAAAAAGAGGTTAGAAAAGGGTGTAACATATGAATTAAATAATTAGGTCATATTCGGGAAAGCGGTCTAGAGGCTGAAAAATAAAAAACTTAAAAATAGGTGATTATTAAACAAGCCTGGGGAAGTGAAAAGATATTCGATATCTGATCAGACCTCAGAAACATGGTGGAATTCATGAAAAAGTATACAACCAGTTTACACCCTCTTAAGGGTCGAATTTCAAAAAATCTTTAAAACACATTCTAGGTATTCATATGAAAAATCCGTAGAATAAAAATGAATTCAATATTTGGAAAGACCTAGTAGATATGACGAAAATCGTGAAAATATATGCATTTTATATATACTGATAATTTTTCTTGCCCCCCTTCTGAACGCCAATGAATATTAAAATTTTTTTTTATCAGAATTACTTTTCTGGTTAATTTACATATACGTACTGAGTTTCAACTTCTTAGCATAAGCCGTTCTGAAGTTAAGAAAAACACCCCCCACCACCGTACCATACTACCCCTAAAAAAAATGTATTTTTCCACCATGCCACTACTACAGCTCTATCTTAAGACCAAGTTTCAGCTTCCTATCATTATAGATTCTTAAGATATAAGCATCGGAACTTTTTCTTTCTCACCCTTCCCCACCCTCACCCTCACCCTCTACACCCACACCCCCAAATTTTTTTTCCCTAATAGGGTTCTATTAGGCCTACTTCTGGTAAAAATTTGAAGCATCCATCTTACACTGTTATTGAGATATGAAACGTGTTAATTTTGAAAAAATTCTTATCCCCTCCACTTACGTACTCCCCCGCCCCTTTCAAAGATTTTTCTTTAAGCAATCTTTATTTATCAAGCTTTATATCCAAACCGAATTTTGGTTTTTCTGGTGCTACTGGTTTGGGAGATATTGTAATGTTAAGTATTTCAACCCCCACCCCCGTACGTCACTACCCCCACCCAAAAATTTTGTTTCAGTCTACTCTCCTAGTATAACTACAGATATTTGTTTAGTTTTAATTGCTTGCTATTAACGGTTTAGGAGATATAGATTTTAGAATGTGTAGATCTCCACTTTTTTGCGTTTCGGACGCATTGCTTCCCCCTCCACTCCCACACCCCTTCACCCATATCATCAATTTTTTTGCAAATGGGTCCACTATCAAAGCTTTATAGAAATTCCAAGTTTCAGTCTCCTAACATAAGCGGTTGCTGAGATCTACAAACCAAAATGTTTCGTCTAAAACGCTCCCCCCACCTTCCCCCTCACACCCCCACCCCTGAAAATAAAGTCAATACAAGGGGTCTACCCAGTCTATTCCTAGAAAAAATTTAAATTTAATAGCTAGACTGGTTTGAGAGCTACAAGCCTTCAAAGGATTTTGGGCGGTCGACGTACGGCGTACGGCGGACGGCGTACGGCGTTCGGCGTATGGCGTACGGCGGACAGACGGAGTTAAAAATTTTATTGCTTTTTTCGTGTCTACTAGTCATGAAATGTACACAAAAAATTTTTGAGGGCAGCAAATTTTTTTTTTTTTAAAATCAAAACCAGTACTGTATTATTACTAATAAAGTAAAAGAACAAGATCGTGGAAGTGAAAATCTGATTGGATCTGAGAGATATGGAATAATTTATGAAAAAGTTCACAATCACTTTAAACCCCATTAGGTGTATATTACGGAGAATACATAGAATAAAATTTAATTCAATATTTGGGACGAGGTAGTAGATATGTCGAAAATCGTGGGAAAATATGCATTCTATTTTCACAGATATTTTGTTTGCCCCCTTCGGCGTTCCAATAGATATTCGTTGTTTTTTATTCAAAATTATTTTTCTAGTTGATTTAGATATACACACCGAGTTTCAACATTGAAGCTTAAGCCATTCTATATATAGGAAAAACACCCCCCACTTGTACCACACTACCCTTAGGGGTCGAATTTCAAGAAACCTTGAAAACACTTTCTAGGTATTCATACGAAGAATCCGTAGAATAAAAATGAATTCAATATTTGGAAAGACCTAGTAGATATGACGAAAATCGTGAAAATATATGCATTTTATATTTATTATATTTACAAATAATTTTTTTTGCCCCCCTTTCTGAACGCCAATGAATATTCAAATTTTTTTTTATCAGAATTACTTTTCTAGTTGATTTACATATGCACACCGAGTTTCAACTTTCTAGCATGAACCGTTTAATAGTAAGGAAAAACACCCCCCACCCCCGTAGCATACTACCCCTTAAAAAAAAAATTATATTTTTCCAACATTCCGCTACTATAGCTTTATCTAAATACCAAGTTTAAGGCTTATATCATTACAGGCTCTTAAGATATAAGCATCGGAACTTTTTCCTTTTGACCCACCCCCACCCTCCCCCTTTACACCCATAACCCAAAAACTTTTTTCCCTACTAGAGTTTAAATGTGTTTGTTTTGAAAAGTTCTCATCCCCTCCACTTCTATGCTACACCTCTCACTTAAAAAATTTTACTTTGATCAATTTTTGTTTGTCAACCTTTATACCCAAACCAAATTTTATTTTTCTAGAGCAATTGGTTCATGAGATATCGTAATCTTAAGTTTTTCACCCCCCACCCCCATACACTACTTCCCCCACCCAAAATTTTTCTTGATTCGGTTCTCCTAATATAACTACAAATATTTGTTAAGTTTGAATAGTGTGCCATTAACGGTTTAGGAGATATGGATTTTAGAATGTGCCTATCTTGGCTTTTTTGGGTTTCGGACGCATTATATTTCCCCCCACTCCCACACCCCTTGATCAATATTGGCAATTTTTCTGCAAATGGGTCATCTGTTAGAGCTCTATAGAAATTCCAAGTTTCAGCTTCCTATCATTAGGGGCTACTGAGATCTGGAAACCAAAATTTCCGGTTTAAAACACTTCCCCCTCCTTCCCCCTCACACCCCCATCCCTAAAAATTTGGTCACTTCAAGGGGTCTACCCCGTCTATTCGTTAAAAAAATTTCAATTCAATATCTCAAATCGTTTGGCAGCTACGAGCCTCCAAACGATCTTGCATACGGCGGACAGGCGGACTGAAAATTTTTATTGCTTTTTTCGCGTCTACTAGTTATGAAACGTGAAAATAAAAATTTTGAGGGTAGCAAGTTTTTTTTTTTAAAAAATCAATCACAATACTTAATTATTAAAATAATAAAGTAAAAAGTAACGAAAAATCTTTTAAAACACACGCTTGGTCGTTTGATTTGGAAATAAACTGCGGTCTGCTGAGTTGTGGTGCCTGATCTGATTCTTCTTCAGTACGGGGCCTTGGTTAATTCCGAAAAAGGGCTATTTATCTAAGTCTATAGCTTGATTTGATATTCATTTTAGTGTCATTACTGAGAACTAAAGTCGAGGAATGAAAGATGTGCACAATAATTGTACAGTGAATACATGGTAAAAGTAGATGCAACATAGTTTGGTATATAAAGTATGATTTTTCTCAACATTTAGCGATAGTCAAATCCAGGTGGGGCAAGTGCCCCTTCTTGCCCTCCCTGTGAATTTAGGGGGGGGGGCAAGTGCCCCTTCTTGCACTTGCCCCCCCCCCCCCCCTGTGGGTGCCCATGGTTTCAGCGTACACATTTCTAGGAACAATATGAGAATTTAAACCCTGTGACCGATTTACTCCAAGTTCAATCCTAAGCTGTGCCTAGGTACAACCAACATGTGTACAAAATTTAAGCCCACTATCTCAGAATTTGTGATTGCTATCGTTCTAAGGCTTGGTACTGTGTTCTGAGCGAAAAGAAATGAACTGCCAAATCCTATGTAAAAAAACATAACGCAGTCACGATCGTCTGTGATGCGGTACTGTCCTGTTTGGCTTCAGCTAATGCCGGAAGTCCACACGCGCCTTCACTCGCATTAGCCGATGCTAGTTAGCGCGATGCGAGTGTGGAAAGGGCCCATTCGCGTTAGCTCACTCATGAAATTGAGATGCACGTACATTTGTCTCTCTGGCACTGTTTCGACTCGTTTCAAAGGGATTTGCTTACAGCACTAATGTGCCATTTCCACACGCTCCTTCACTCGCATTGCATGAAGACACTACCCCAGCGGGAAAAAAAAAAACAGTTTTGTTTTACGAAGTGTTCAGTTCAGGTGGTCAGTGTCTTTTCGAGGTCAGTTCCAATTGTGTAGTCATGGATGACTTAGACGTGGTTGCGGCTTCGGCATTATGCTTATACGGTTTAGACAATTACCTAAACATTTTCCAAAAAAATAAACAAAAGGGACGGCGGCGACAGAGAAGATGGTGGATGATAGCAACTCATCGCAACAGAACCCTGTAAGTATTATGAAAACATTCGCTTTATGTTCATTTTTTTTTTAAGTTCTCGTACTTTAATGAGTATTTTCTATTTGACATAGCCTGAGTATGGAAAAAATGTTCCAAGAAATAGTATGCGAAGATTCCGGAGAATTTTTGAATTTTGTCGGATATCTTAAACGACTTTTGAATTTTTACTTGCAAAAATTGAACCAGAAATTATTATTATTACTATTATTTAATAATCAGGAAGGCAGCTTTCGCTGATACACCTGATATCAGAAGGTACAATATTATTACAATTGTTGTGTTATCCAAAACAAAAAAAAAAATCTGCCAACAATCTGGGCGTAACTTTATTATTTTTCCGGCTGAAGTAAGGAACGCGTTCATAATTCAATTTTTATTTTTTATTTTATTATATTAATAATTAAGTACTGTGATTGATTTTAAAAAAAAAAAAATTTGCTACCCTCAAAATTTTTATTTTCACGTTTAATAACTAGTAGACGCGAAAAAAGCAATACAAATTTTCAGACCGTCTGTCCGCCGTGCGCCGTGCGCCGTACGCCGTACGGCGTCCGCCGTACGCAAGACCGTTTGGAGGCTCGTAGCTGCCAAACGATTTGAGATATTAAATTGAAATTTTTTTAACGAATGAACGGGGTAGACTCCTTGAAGTGACCAAATTTTTAGGGGTGGGGGTGTGAGGGGAAAGAAGGGAGAAGTGTTTTAGACTGAAAATTTTGGTTTCTAGATCTCAGTAACCCCTAATGATAGGAAGCTGAAACTTGGAATTTCTATAGAGCTTTGATAGTTGACCCATTTGCAGAAAAATTGTCAATATTGATCAAGGGGTGTGGGAGTGGGGGGAAATGTAATGCGTCCGAAACCCAAAAAAGGTGAGATAGACACATTCTAAAATCCATATCTCCTAAACCGTTAATAGCACACTATTCAAACTTAGGAAATATTTGTAGTTATACTAGGAGAACAGAATAAAGAAAAAATTTTGGGTAGGGAAAGTTGTGTATGGAGGTGGGGGGTGAAAAACTTAAGATTACGATATCTCATGAACCAATTGCTCTAGACAAATAAAATTATGTTTGGGTACAACGCTCAACAAATAAAGATTGATCAAAGTAAAATTTTTTAAGTGGGAGGTGGAGCATAAAAGTGGAGGGGATGAGAATTTTTCAAGTCAAACACATTTCATATCTCAAGAACAGTTTAAGATAGATGCTAAGAATTTTTACAAGAAGTAGCGCTAATTAAACCCTAGTAGGGGAAAAAGTTTTGGGGTTATGGGTGTAGAGGGGGAGGGTGTGGGAGGGTGAAAAGGAAAAAGTTCCGATGCTCATATCTTGAGAGCCTGTAATGATATCAACCTTAAACTTGGTAATTAGATAGAGCTGTAGTAGCGAAATGTTGGAAAAATTTAATTTTTTTTAGGGGTAGTATGCTACGGGGGTAGGGGGTGTTTTTCCTAACTATTAAACGGTTCATGCTAGAAAGTTGAAAATCGGTGTGTATATTTAAATCAACTAGAAAAGTAATTGTGATAAAAAAAAAAATTTGAATATTCATTGGCGTTCAGAAAGGCGGGCAAAAAAAATTATTTGTAAATATAATAAATATAAAATGCATATATATTCACGATTTTCGTCATATCTACTAGGTCTTTCCAAATATTGAATTCATTTTTATTCTACGGATTCTTCGTATGAATACCTAGAAAGTATTTTCAAGGTTTCTTGAAATTCGACCCCTAAGGGTAGTGTGGTACAAGTGGGGGGTGTTTTTCCTATATATAGAACGGCTTAAGCTACAATGTTGAAACTCGGTGTGTATATCTAATTCAACTAGAAAAATAATTTTGAATAAAAAAAAACGAATATCTATTGGCGTTCAGAAGGGGGCAAAAAAAATATCTGTGAAAATAGAATGCATATTTTTCCACGATTTTCGACATATCTACTACCTCAACCCAAATATTGAATTTTATTTTATTTTTTGTATTCTCCATTATTGACCCCTAAGGGGGTGTAAAGTGATTGTGTACTTTTTCATAAATTATTCCATATCTCTCAGATCCAATCAGATTTTCACTTCCACGATCTCGTTCTTTTTGATAGGTTTTCAGTCACATAGTAGCCTCCACCGCATTTCAGAATTGAACGCGTTCCTAACTTCTACCGGAAAAATAATGAAGTTACGCCCAGATTGTTGGCAGATTTTTTTTTACTGTGAAGAGGCGGTGGAAAAAGAGATAGACAGAAAAATTTGGAACGAGGACGAGACTAGTTGGGGAGTAAGCGCGAAAATTTTCAAGGCGAACAGTGAAAACAAATTATTTAAAAAAAAAGAAGAATAAACGAGTGAAACAGAAGTGACCAACGACACCAAATAAAAACCCTTTTATAGTAGAAAAGAATAATTCTTAAAGTGCTAACCCCGTAACCAAAGTTATGTCATAACGTGCCGCTGCCTTAATCAAAAATCTTGAAAATAATTGTCTTCGTGAAAATCATCGTGATCTACGAGATTCGCTCACCTGTTCGTGTAATTAGATAATTGATCGTGGAATTTCTGAAACTTGCCTGGGAAGAGATGAAGAGAGAGTAGAAGTCATTATTGAGGATCCTGTAAGTTAGCGTTGATGGGTAAGTAAGTCAGGTTCTTTCCTAGCATATCCGTTATGTGCGGGTGGTCGGTTATTAGCCCAGCGGTACCTTCGAGCGGTATAAGTTATTCACTCGGTCACTAATTACCGCTGTTGCGCGGGAACTGTATATGGAGGGGTCATTCCCGGTCAGATATCTCTATTCCACATATTTTTTTTACTTATAAAGTTGTTTTTCTTGATTCCTTTACACAGAATGGTGTCTCCTCTGAGTCGGATTTCATCTTCCCGCTCCCAAGCTCCTGAGAAGCCGGCAAATTGTGCTGTACGGACTCAGAGGAGCCCATTAGTCTGATAGGAAAATGTAAGCGACGATTGACGCTTAAAGAAATTTTCTTACACTCTATGATTGGTTTTTACGTGGTAGTCTTGAATAAATCGGTCCTGTTCATCGTTGTCTACCCGTACAACCAAGCTTTATATGTGGATCTCTGTAAAGATTCATAAAGTTCACGTGAGACCTATATAGAAAATAATGTAAGTGGCGTTAAAGAACGATGTCGTTTCCAGACATTCGTAATCTATTTGCAGTTAGAAGAATGTTTAACGATACTTGATGGTGCGTTTCAAGAGAGCTTTACCGATACAGCTATAGATCTTTATAGATAAAACTAGGCGAGTACATATTTAAAAAAAAATATTTATTACTCTGTTGCTTACTTCTTTGTAAGCATAACATATTTTACTTTATTATTAATAATACAGTATTGTTATCGATTTTTAAAAAAAAAAATTTGCTACCCTCAAAATTTTTTTTTCCACGTTTCATGACTAGTAGACACGAAAATAGCAATAAAAATTTTCACTCCGTCTGTACGCCGTACCCCGTACGCCGTATGCCGTACGCCGTACGCCGTACGCCGTACGTCGACCGCCCCACGCCCCAAGCAAAATCCTTTGAAGGCTCGTAGCTCTCAAGCCAGTTGACCTATTAAATTACAATTTTTTCTAAGAGTAGACTGGGAGGGGGTGTGAGGGGGAAGGTGGGGGAAGCGTTTTGGTTTCTAGATCTCAGCAACCGCTTATGTTAGGAAACTGACACTTTGAATTTCTATAGAGCTTTGATAATTGACCCATTTGCAAAAAAATTACTGATCTCGGTGAAGGGGTGTGGGAGTGGAGGGGGAAATAATGCGTCCGAAACGCAAATATGCCGAGATCGACACATTCTAAAATCCATATCTCCTAAACCGTTAATGGCAATCAATTAAAACTTAACAAATATCTGTAGTTATACTAGGAGAGTAGATTGAAACAAAATTGTTGGGTGGGGGTAGTAGCGTACGGGGGTGAGGGGCGAAAATCTTTAGATTATGATATCTTACAAACTAATGGCACCAAAAAAACAAAATTCGGTTTGAGTATAAATATTGATAAATGAAGATTGCTCAAAGTAAAATATTTGAAGGGGGCGGGGGTGCACGGAAGTGGAGGGGTTATGAATTTTTCAAAAATAACATGTTTCTTATCTCAATAACGGTGTAAGGTAGATGCTTCAAGTTCTTACCAGAAGTGGGCGTAATAGAATCCTAGTAGGGGAAGAAAATTTGGGGTTGAGGGTGTTGAGGGTGAGGGTGGGGAAAGGTGAGAAAGAAAAAGTTCTGATGCTTATATCTAAAGAACCTATAATGATAGAATGCTGAAACTTGACAATAAGATAGAGCTATAGTATTGGCATGGTGGAAAAATATTTTTTTTTTAAGGGATAGTATGGTACGGGGGTGGGAGGTGTTTTTCCTAACTCTAGAAAGGCTTATGCTAGAAAGTTGAAACTCGGTACGTATATTTAAATCAACTAGAGAAGTTGCTCCGATAAAAGAAAATGCAAATATCCATTGGTGTTCAGAATGGGGAGTTAAAAAAATAGTAAGTGAAAATAAAATGCCAACATTTTCACGGTTTTCGTCATTTCTACTAGGTCTTTCCAAATATGGAATTATTTTTTTTTTTACGGATTCTAGATTGCGTTTTCAAAATTTTTTGAAATTCGACCCCTAAGGGGGTGTTATGTGGTTGTATACTTTTTTATGAATTCCGGAATATCTCTCAGGTCTGATCAGATATCACATCCACGGGCTTGTTTAACAATCACCAATTATTTTTGTTTATGGATTCTTCATATGAATACCTAGAATGTGTTTTCAAGATTTTTTGAAATTCGACCCCTAAGGGGTTGTTAAGTGGTTGTATACTTTTTTATGAATTCCGGAATATGTCTCAGGTCTGATCAGATATCACATCCACGGGCTTGTTTAACAATCACCAATTATTTTTGTTTATGGATTCTTCATATGAATACCTAGAATGCGTTTTCAGGAACTTTTGAAATTCGACCCCTAAGAGGGTGTGAAGTTGTTGGTGGGGGGTTAAAAAAATGGTATGTGAAAATAAAATGCCTTTATTTTCACGGTTTTCGTCATATCTACTAGGTCTTTCCAAATATTGAATTCATTTTTATTTTACGGATTCTTCATATGAATGCTTAGTATGCGTTTTCAAGATTTTTTGAAATTCGACCCCTAAGGGGTATACTTTTTTATGAATTCCGAAATATCTCTCAGGTCTGATCAGATATCACATCCACGGGCTTGTTCAACAATCACCAATTATTTTTGTTTATGGATTCTTCATATGAATACCTAGAATGAGTTTTCAAGATTTTTTGAAATTCGACCCCTAAGAGGGTGTGAAGTGGTTGTATACTTTTTCATGAATTCCACCATATCTCTCAGGTCTGATCAGATATCGAATATCTTTTCACTTCCAAAGGGTTGTTTAATAATCACCTAAGTTAAGGTTTTTTTCTTTTTCAACCTCTAGACCGCATCCCAAAATATGACCCAATTATATAATTCATATGTTACACCCTATTCTAACCGCTTCCCAAACTTTTTTTTCAGTCACATAGTAGCCTACGCCGCATCCCTGGATTGAAGGCGTTTTGAACTTCTGCCGGAAAAATAATAAAGTTGCGCCCAGACAGTTGGCAGATTTTTTTAAATAATTATGTTTGCAATCCTGAAACTATTTATTTAGCTTAATAACTACTTACATAGTCCTTAGAACAAAAAAAATATCTGCCAACAATCTGGGCGTAACTTTATTATTTTTCCGGTAGAAGTTAGGAACGCGTTCAATTCTGAAATGCGGTGGAGGCTACTATGTGACTGAAAACCTATCAAAAAGAACATGATCGTGGAAGTGAAAATCTGATTGGATCTGAGAGATATGAAATAATTTATGAAAAAGTACACAATCACTTTAAACCCCATTAGAGGTCAATTATGGAGAATACATAGAATAAAATTAAATTCAATATTTGGGACGAGGTAGTAGATATGTCGAAAATCGTGGGAAAATATGCATTCTATTTTCACAGATATTTTTTTTGCCCCCTTCTGAACGCCAATAGATATTCGTTTTTTTTTATTCAAAATTATTTTTCTAGTTGATTTAGATATACACACCGAGTTTCAACATTGTAGCTTAAGCCGTTCTATATATAGGAAAAACACCCCCCACTTGTACCACACTACCCTTAGGGGTCGAATTTCAAGAAACCTTGAAAATACTTTCTAGGTATTCATACGAAGAATCCGTAGAATAAAAATGAATTCAATATTTGGAAAGACCTAGTAGATATGACCAAAATCGTGAAAATATATGCATTTTATATTTATTATATATACAAATAATTTTTTTTGCCCGCCTTTCTGAACGCCAATGAATATTCAAATTTTTTTTTATCACAATTACTTTTCTAGTTGATTTACATATACACACCGAGTTTCAACATTGTAGCTTAAGCCGTTCTATATATAGGAAAAACACCCTCCACTTGTACCACACTACCCTTAGGGGTCGAATTTCAAAAAACCTTGAAAACACTTTCTAGGTATTCATACGAAGAATCCGTAGAATAATAATGAATTCAATGTTTGGTAAGACCTAGTAGATATGACGAAAATCGTGAAAATATATGCATTTTATATTTATTATATTTACAAATAATTTTTTTTGCCCCCCTTTCTGAACGCCAATGAATATTCAAATTTTTTTTTATCACAATTACTTTTCCAGTTGATTTACATATACACACCGAGTTTCAACTTTCTAGCATGAACCGTTTAATAGTTAGGAAAAACACCCCCCACCCCCGTAGCATACTTCCCCTAAAAAAAATTATATATTTCCAAACATGCCGCTACTATAGCTCTATCTAAATACCAAGTTTAAGGCTTATATCATTACAGGTTCTCAAGATATAAGCATCGGAACTTTTTCCTTTTCACCCTCCCCCACCCTCCCCCTCTACAACCAGAACCCCAAAACTTTTTTCCCTACTAGAGTTTAATTAGCACTACATCTGGTAAAAACTCTAAGCATCTATCTTACACTGTTCTTGAGATATGAAATGTGTTTGATTTGAAAAATTCTCATCCCCTCCACTTCTATGCTCCACCTCCCACTTAAAAAATTTTACTTTAATCAATCATTATTTGTCGACCTTTGATCCCAAAACGAATTTTATTTTTTTAGAGCAATTGGTTCATGAGATATGGTTATCTAAAGTTTTTCACCCCCCCCCCCCCCCATACACAACTTCCCCAACCCAAAATTTTTCTTGATTCTGTTCTCCTAGTATAACTACAAATATTTCCTAAGTTTGAATAGTGTGCCATTAACGGCTTAGGAGATATGGATTTTAGAATGTGTCTATCTCGCCTTTTTTGGGATTCGGACGCATTACATTTCCCCCCACTCCCACACCCCTTGATCAATATTGAAATTTTTTCTGCAAATGGGTCTACTATCAGAGCTCTATAGAAATTCCAAGTTTCAGCTTCCTATCATTAGGGGTTACTGAGATCTAAAGACCAAAATTTTCGATCTAAAACACTTCCCCCTCCTTCCCCCTCACACCCCCACCCCTAAAAATTTAGTCACTTCATGGAGCCTACCCCGTCTATTCGTTAAAAAAATTTCAATTTAATATCTCAAATCGTTTGGCAGCTACGAGCCTTCAAACGATCTTGGGTACGGCGGACAGACGGACTGAAAATTTTTATTGCTTTTTTCGCTTCTACTAGTTATGAAACGTGAAAATAAAAATTTTGAGGGTAGCAAATTTTTTTTTTTTAAAAATCAATCACAATACTTAATTATATATAATAAAAAAGTTCTTATATCTTGCTTATATCTTGAGAACCTGTAATGATATAAGCCTTTAACTTGGTATTTAGATAGAGCTATAGTAGCGGAATGTTGGAAAAATAAAATTTTTTTTAGGGGTTGCATGTTACGGGGGTAGGGGGTGTTTTTCCTAACTTTTAAACGGTTCATGCTAGAAAGTTGAAACTCAGTGTGTATATGTAAATCAACTAGAAAAGTAATTGTGATAAAAAAAAATTTGAATGTTCATTGGCGTTCAGAAAGGGGGGAAAAAAAAAATTATTTGTAAATATAATAAATATAAAATGCGTATATTTTCACGATTTTCGTCAAATCTGCTAGGTCTTTCCAAATATTGAATTCATTTTAATTCTACGGATTCTTCTAAAAAGTGTTTTCAAGGTTTTTTGTAATTCGACCCCTAAGGGTAGTGTGGTACAAGTGGGGGGTGTTTTTCCTATATATAGAACGGCTTAAGCTATAATGTTGAAACTCGGTGTGTATATCTAAATCAACTAGAAAAATAATTTTGAATAAAAAAAAACGAATATCTATTGGCGTTCAGAAGGGGGGCAAAAAAATATCTGTGAAAATAGAATGCATATTTTCCCACGATTTTCGACATATCTACTACCTCGTCCCAAATATTGAATTTAATTTTATTCTATGTATTCTCCATAATTGACCCCTAAGGGGGTGTAAAGTGATTGTGTACTTTTTCATAAACTATTCCATATCTCTCAGATCCAATTAGATTTTCACTTCCACGATCTTGTTCTTTTTGATAGGTTTTCAGTCACATAGTAGCCTCCACCGCATTTCAGAATTGAATGCGTTCCTAACTTCTACCGGAAAAATAATAAAGTTACGCCCAGATTGTTGGCAGATTTTTTTTGATTACTTTGGAGTCACTGACAATGCGATAGGGAATTTCATGTACTTGGATAAAGAATGTTTTTTTTATCCAAGTATTCGGTAGAATTCAGTCTTTTCAAGATTCTTAAAAGAGCATAATCATTTCATAAATTTAAATATATATCAATCTATAGTTATATTATCAGTTAAAAAATAATTAATTTTTTAGTAATTCTATTAAATTATTTATTTTAACAAGATATTTATTCATCGTTTTAAAAATTAATAAAAATTCATAATCTAGTCTGTATAATAAAATAAATGAAATTTAATTTGTTATAATATTTAATCAAGAATAATAATCTATAATGAATTTGTTATAATATTTAATCAACAATAATAATCTATAATTTAATTCGATTTGCATTAAAAATATTGAAAAATATAACTAATAATTTTATAACAATTTGTTATATAACTATTTTTTAAATAAAGGAACCTTCAAAATAAGAAGGATCTCCTTAATACATATTTTTCATGTTTCGAGTCAGGGTTTGGAGACAATGGGAGTCGAGATCAAGGTTGCACAAGATCACTAGCATTTCGCCCAGATTTTTGAGCAAGACTAATGGTACGGTAACGAAGTTCTGAGTGCGGCGTAGGGTTTTCCCTGTCTGGGAGGAACAGATGTGCTGGGGTAGCTGACACTCTGGTGTTCGCAGACGGCAGGGTTCTCTACGAATTTGGCATTCGGAAGTTGGACGCATAAGAGCCCGTTAGTGAGGGAGGCATTGTAGCCGGAGGAAGGTCAAGTGCTTTAGAATTTTGCCATCTCGAGATATTAGCCTAGCACATCTTTGAACTGTCAGTCTTCTAAGGACGGAAATTCCGACCGAATTTCCGACCACACCAACTGCCGAAAATAGAGGATCAGTGTACGAATTTATATCATCGTAGTATCAAATTATATATGAAATGTATAAATAAAACTTAAGATTTATAAAAAAAGTAGTTATACGCTATAAGACGAAGTGCAGAAATTTTTGCAATAGTATAATTCACACACGACCAATATTCTCGCGAGTATATAATCTCCAGCGAACGACCAGAAGGCTGGCAGTCAGCAGCGATCAGCCAGTAGTTACGGGGTGGATTTAAAATTCCCCCAAGGCGAAAACTGAAAGTTGTAATCGATCAAGTCGACCTATGTCCTATGGGTCTGTGGATTCTGAGATTCCGCCAAACCATGAACTCGAGGAGATCGAAAGACTGGGTAAACGGCTATCACTGACAGTGCCACTCTATATTAAGGCTGTGGCTTTTAAAAGTCCGCTTAACTTAGAAAGGGGCAATCAATTATCGTGAATAAACGCACGAAGACAAACGTATCGGAGCCGAAACGAGAGAGGTGACACGACAAGCAGCAAGTAAAGAAGGGACGCGACGAGAAGAAACACGACGAGGCGAGAGACAACAAGGCGACACGAGTAACAGCGAGCCAGGAAGGAACGTGACGAGACAAGCAGCACGACGAGTAGAGCCGTTAAGCAACGAGGTGGCACGAGAAACAGCGAATCAAGAGAATAATAGTTTAGAGGTGTATTGGAAGAAATTGAATTTAAATATGTTTTAATGAAATAGACAATAAATAAAGTGAAGTCAAACAAAATAAATTATTTGTAACGAACCTGGTGTTCGCTTAATATACCCCGGCACGAAACCAAGTCGTTAATGCCTGTCATTGGACTTTCATACCACATGGATTGCCGTTATGGTCACCCTTATAATTGACACATACTGCTGCCATGGTGCGAAATTTCTGATAGTCTACTGACATGTTGTCGCCCACACATTTCGCGCATAAGCTTGGTACGGTTCTTTAGATATAAAAATAAATTGTCTGAAAATGATTACTTTTGTGCTCCACTCATCCAAAATTTTACACTCAATGCAAAACCAAATTTTGAATTCCGTGTACAATTTTTTCGGACGATATGGTAATCCAAAGTTTTTTATCCTCCAGTCTTACACCCTACATCCCCTCTTAAAAATGTGAGCTCTAGTCTATTCAGATAGTTTTCCTTAAGAAAACTACAAAGTTTCAGAAGATATGGATTTTAGAATGTTTAAATACCAGTTTTCATATGCTTCGGATACATTAGGTGCGTTTTTTTTCAACTGGATTAAGATCAAGATCATTCGTTTTACATTGAAAACAACAACAAAGAGATTATCCAAAATCAAAATTGGATCATTGATGAGTCAATTTTGAGCTTTTAAAGCTTATTTATATGTCAACTATTGTTAGATCTCCTATGATCTACTGTCTTCTCGTGTGATTCCGACTTACCTTGTAGGTCTTATTGGAAGAGAAGAGAAAAAAAGTTGCTGGATTTTTTTCTATGCAAATTTACTTTATTTAATTTATTTTCCTCATCTTTTCTTTTTTTAATTTTTTTCGGATCAAGCCGATAAGTAATTGCTCCTTACTCCTAGAGGATCCTGTCTTCAAAATACCCTGTTGAGTGCAGAAACGACAACTCAAGCAGGATGTTCTGAAGTAGGATTTTGTTTCGATATTTACCTTGTTAAATTTAGTCATATCGACTATGAACACGCCGAACCGACAGCAATTCAATTTTTTAATCAAATCGACTGTAATTGCGTCAAACAGACAGCAATTCTTTCTGAAAAGGAGAGCGGTCGAGGCCGTCGGTTGTCGCGACCTTTATAGTAGGTGCGAGTTTTTTTTTTACCCCTTATCCGAACGACTACGTTCTGCGTAATCAACAATCGGACAGGTGCCGGCACAGTAATCGGTAGGAAAAGTGAACATTGTAAATGTTATGTTCGAACCTCAAGCTTGTTTGACTATTTACATGCTTGAGATTCGAACATTCTCCCGCGCCAAAAAAAACGATTGACTCTACTAAATTACTTATAAATATATGTATTACATCGTAGTGATGAATTATCTTAATCTTGCTACCGTAATCTCATTCTTATTTAGACTAGACTATTAGACTATTATATACACATGTTTCTTATGTTAATATATAATTTTTCTAGTTATTTAATTTTTAATTCGTAATAATGAATTAAAAATTAATAATTCTATTATATATATATATTATTATTTATTTATGTTATTATTATTTTTTTTATTTGTTATTATTATTATGTAGTTATTAATTTTTTCTTTTTAAATTAAACCACATCGTACGTCTTTTGTGGAATTTTACGCGTACTTTGCCTCCTCCTGTCAGGAACAGGGTGTACTGCTTCCTTTGCTTTTTTTTTGAGATCCCTCCACGGAATGGACGTCATCTCTTCAAACGACACGTCAAACATACCTCCCTGCATCGTGATTAGATTATACAGTTCGGTCTTGCTGCCGGAAATCGCTGTATCGCTCGTTGCAGTTGGTCAGTGTCTTCTTTTGACACCTTCGGCGACAAATTTCATCCTGGCGTTATCGGTAGCTCGCTGGAGGACGGTATTGGCGACAGCGGAGATATATATGGTGATTGCTCAACCGTTTCGACGGTAGCAGATAGTTCCGTTGACACCTCGATATTGCGACCCGGGGTTATCGGCAATGGCAGTTCTGGTTGATCGGTCCGATTCGGGGTTAGCGGCAATGGAAGTTCTACCTTGTTCAGCAACTCCTCTTGCGTGTAGGTTTTACCAGATCCAAAGTTCACCAAATCATCCTTTGTTATTTATTGTTGTTATTGGGATGGAGTCGCCTTCCGATCTTGGCCAGCACTCTGCTGATTCCTTGAGCCATTGTGGCCCATTCCACCATTTATAATGATGTTGTAGTTTGCTGGGTGCTATGCCTCTGGATGCAACATCAGCAGGATTGTCGTTAGAAGGTACGTATTTCCACTGATTGTTTTGTGCTTTATTTTGAATGGTTGCTACCCTGTTGACTACGAAGGTTGTCCATTTTGCTGGATGCCCTGTGATCCATGCTAATGTAATCCTTGAATCGGACCATGAATATTCTTTGATGCCCTTTAGATCGCGCTGTTTTTGTTAAGTTCATCAGAAGACCTGCAGCCCACAACTCTAGTCGTGGCAGCGTAACTGGTTAAATGGGAGCTACCTTAGTTTTGGCGCTCACTAATGTGATGTGGACATTGTTTTCTTTATCTGTGATTCTTAGATATACTACGGCTGCGTACGCTAACATCGATGCGTCACAAAAGCCGTGGAGCTGAATATCGCTGGTATCATTGGCACTTGTCTTCATCCATCTAGGAATTTTGATGTTTAACAGATGATGAATTTCTGCATCATAAGACACCCACTCTGACAGAAGGTCATGAGGCGGAGGATCGTCCCAATTGCAACCAGATATCCATAATTTCTGTATCATGATTTTGGCGCGAATGATGACCAAAGCGACCCACCCCAGGGGATCGAAGAGCTTAGCAATTTGAGATAGGATGGATCTTTTAGTCCATTTCGCTGCCTTATCCGATGTGCTCATTTACAATGTAAAATTATCGTGCTCAGGATTCCACAAGATTCCTAAGGCCTTTGTATAGGTGGGGTGACATAAGGTCCACGGACATAACGTCCATGAACATTATGTCCGCGCTAAGTGGACAATGTCCATGGATGCTATGTCCGTTTCAAACGAGACATAATGTCCATACTGAATCGGCTATAACGTTCAACGATAAATATGGTTCGGACATAAGGTTCACCATGATTTTTTGCAGCTCACCATGAATTACCATGAATAACAAAAATGTTACTGTTAGGTACAACTGTCTAAATAATGCAGTTTTAAATATTTAAACGTGCATTGCAGTTGAACATTTGAAATTTCTTTCAGTAAAGTTTTTGAGTGGTCTTGTCGTTTACGTACCATATATAAATAAAATCGATATGGAATCTGCAAGTGAAGTGGTGCTAAATTTCGAATTTATTCTGGGACTAAGAAAAAATAGTGCTTTACTGCATTTAAAAGCGGATCAACAATTGTTTCGCCGAAAAAACGTTTATGAGGACCTTGCGAGATATGTCTGCTACGAAAAAAAATGTTGTGCTTCTGTGATCCTATGCAGAGATAGTAATATATTAAAAGGTTAAAATATGGTTCACAATTATGATTCTCAAGAAGAGACTGTAAAGAAAATGAACATGATCAACAAAATAAAATTTGGATGTATGGAAGTTTCCTTGAAAAGAAACTCTACAAGAGAGGTATTCGATAAGGAATGTATAGAAAATAAGGATTCTGCCTCTCTGGTGCTGTTTGGTAAAATTCGAAGACATCTTTCTCGTTTGAAAAGCGACCAAATACCAAAAAATCCATCAAGTCCAATACAAGTGCAAGAAATGTTTGCAACGAAAGAAATTCTCGAAAAATTTGGAAGCTCGAAGTACTCTACAAAGGATACTTTCTATACAGACACAATTATAGAAACAAATTTTTCGTATTCCGTGTTTGTTTCCCCAACAATTACGGAAATTTGAAATTCACATCGGAAAATCAAAAGGAAATTCCTTTTAGATGCTACTTTCAGTGTGTTACCTTCTTGCGATTACAAGCAGCTATTAATTATTCATGTAGAATATCTTGGCCATGTGAGTTGTTTTACACAAGGTGGCACAAAATTAATCATCCGATTTTGTTTTTGAATAACTTCTTTACGAAATAAAAAAAAATTATTTTGAGTAATAGAAATCTTTATTTGGACCTTTATAATTTTTCTGATAAGTGAAAAATATGATATCCTTCAAGTGGCTGCCAGTGTTGATACAAATTAGTTTCTTTTTCTTTATTACATCTAGCTATAACACATATATTTCGTTTGGTTTTTAGGTTTTAAAAAGTGCTTTATTTGCCGTAAGTTCTTAATGCTAACAGGTTTTCTATCTTAATCCTAAAGCTAAAATTAGTCTATTTCTAAGGTGCTACCGTTCTTAATGGCCTCAATGGGCACTCTAAGATATAAATTTAATCGGGGGCATGTTTTTTGGGGGGATCAGAGTATCTTTATTTAACTACATTCTTAATGTGAATCATTAAAATAAAATAAACTATTGGGAAAATGGCAAAAAAAACACAATATAACATCAATTTCACTCTACTCTACTTAAACTACATACAATTCTTACATACTAACTTAAAACTAGGGTTTGAACCAACTCTCCGCCGCCGGGGTCAGCAGCATAATGCTCCACTATTCGAGAATAGTAGAGCAGAAACCACCGTTCCCGGCCGCGGACAGCTCAGTCCAGTGTACAATAATTGCATTTAAGAATGCATCGAGAAGGGAATATTTAGGTGGGATACGAATCACTTTATTTAATTTATTACAATATTCCTGAAATATAACAATTTATCATACATAATTTTTCCTTATAACTATTCCGGGCCGAGCCATTCGTCACCTGGACCGATAGCTGAAGGCCATCAGTTCCTGTAGCGATTGTCTCGGTCCGGCATGCCTTATAACTAGGGAAGCTGCTTACAAGGTTAGTACTTATTCTAGTTTCGTTTATTTTTTTTGGTAAGCTTAATTACTTAATTAACTTATACTTGAAAAACTAACTAAATGTCTTGTTGATTAAGCCACCAGTATCTCGTAGCCTCACGCTCATGTCTGTCAATGTCAACATAGTTCGCGGGGGAGTAACGCCATAAGGGCAGGGGGTCGCTGGTTTCGAGATTGGGGTCGTACTCTATTTTTTTATCAGTCGCGCGCCTATATGCGTGATAAATGATTGGTACGTAGTCGGAATCTAAGATGTAGCCGTTTTCGTCAAGGTAGACGAATAAAACCAGTTGTCATGGTTTTTTCAATATATTGTGGGTTTGGGAAAAAGGGTTGGTGAATCCAGAGGTTACACATATGTTATATTTCGTATTTGGCTGCTTGTGGACATTATGTCCTCTTGTGTTCCTGTTCACGTCAATCGGTCATAAAGTCCATAGACATTATGCCTTTTTTTAAATGGACATAACGTCCATGGACATTATGTCCGTTTGGAATGGACATAATGTCCATGGACGTTATGTCCGTGGACCTTATGTCACCCCACCCTTTATACAGTATTTTTCTCCGAAACGTACTGGAATACATAACTCACGATCTTGTATTGGAATATTTTGTAGTAACTTAGGCTCGTTACTCGTCCATTTTCTTAAATGGAATCCCCTCCTTCTTTGGGGAGATCTATAATTTCTCCTTCCAACTTCATTGCTTCTGTGTTAGGAGACTGAAACTTGGAATTTCTATAAAGCTTTGGTGTGGGAGTGCAGGGGGAAGCAATGCGTCCGAAACACAAAAAAGTCGAGATCGACACATTCTAAGATCCATATCTCCTAAACCGTTAATAGCAAGCAATTAAAACTAAACAAATATCTGTAATTATACTAGGAGAGTAGATTGAAACAAAATTTTTGGGTGGGGGTAGTGGCGTACGAGGCTGGGGGGTGAAAAACTTTAGACTTCGATATCTCGCAAGCCAGTTGCACCAGAAAAACAAAATTCGGTTTAAGTATAAAGATTGACAAATAAAGATTGCTCAAAGTAAAATCTTCGAAGGGGGCGGGGGAGTTCATAAGTGGAGGAGATAGGAATTTTTCAAATATAACACGTTTGGGAATGTGGGTGTAAAGGGTGAGGGTGGGGAAGGGTGAGAAAGAAAAAGTTCCGATGCTTATATCTTAACAATCTACACTGATAGGAAGCTGAAACTTGGTATTTAGATAGAGCTATGGTAGTGGCATGGTGAAAAAATAAATTTTATTTTAAGGGTAGAATGGTACGGTGGTGGGGGGTGTTTTTCTTAACTTTAGAACGGCTTATGCTAAGAAGTTGAAACTCGGTACGTATATGTAAATGAACTAGAAAAGTAATTCTGTTAAGAAAAAATGTGAATATTCATTGGCGTTCAGAAGGGGGGGCAAAAAAAAAAAAAAACAAGAGCTATTATAAAATGCATATACTTTCACGATTTTCGTCATATCTACTAGGTCTTTCCAAATATTGAAATGATTTTTATTCTACGGATTCTTCATATGAATACCTAGAATGCGTTTTCAAGATTTTTTGAAGTTCGACCCCTAAAAGAGTGCTAACTGGTTGTATACTTTTTCATGAATTCCACCATGTTGCTCAGGTCTGATCAGGGGACCTATCATGAAACTTTTTCCGCGGCGGATCGCTTTCGCTTTTGCAATTCGGTATCATGAAATCACTTTTCCGCCCTGAGGCGAGCAAAGCTCGGCATCATGAAAATCAAAAGCGAACAGGTGCGACAAAATCCGCCTGTCATCCGACACATCTCGAGCTGTCATAAACAGAGGCGAGTGAACAAGATTCTCTTCAGAAAGTGCTGTGGTCGTTGTTTAGTGACGATAATAAATATGTAAGTCTGATATTTGTGTTGACAATGTGTTTTTGAGCATAATAAATTCTTTAAAGGGTTTCGAAAACGACAGGAAATCAATTCGACATATTAGTCGAGTTTATGGAGGAAAACGAAGGCATCGCCAAGGCCTGTCTTAATTTAATCCATTTCTCGCGATAATTTATTTGAGACGACCGTTTAAAAGAAATTTCGACAACTGACATTGGAAAGTCATTGGAAATCTCGCACAGAAAACTGGAATGACTGAATTTTCCAGGCACTTCCAATAGCGAAAGCGAAAGCGATAGCGCCTGGTTTCGTGATACCAGAAAGCGAAGCGCTTCGCTTGGGTAAAGGCGGATTTTTGCGGTTTCATGATAGGGCCTCAGATAACGAATATCTTTTCACTTCCCCAGGCTTGTTTTATAATCACCTATTTTTAAGTTTTGTTTTTTTCAACCTCTAGACCGCATCCCGGAATATGACCCAATTATATATATCATATGTTACACCCTTTTCTAACCGCTTCCCGAACTTTTTATTAGGTTTTCAGTCACATAGTAACATACACCGCATCCCCGAATTGAACGCGTTCTGAACTTCTGCCGGAAAAATAATAAAGTTGCGCCCAGACTGTTAGCAAATGGGTGCACTATCAAAGCTTTATAGAAAATCTAAGTTTCAGTTTCCTACCATAAGCGGTTGCTGAGATCTAGAAACCAACATTTTTCGTCTAAAACGCTTCCCCCACCTTCCCCCTTACACCCTCACCCCTCAAAAAATTCTAAATTCAAGGGGTCTACTATGTATATTCAAAAAAAAAATATCAATTTAATCACTCATAGGGTTTTGGAGCTATAATTCCTCAAATGAGTTTGCGTACGGCGTACGGCGGACGGCGGACTGAAATTTTTTATTGCTTTTTTGGTGTTTATTAGTAATAAAACGTGTAAAAAATACTCTATTATTTAAATAATAAAGTAAATTTCAATAATATCTTATTTGTTTCCTCACTAATTTTTTGAGTACCCACATAATTTTGCAAAAGAAGAAGAAGACTTACCATCACCGGGTAAGTCACAAATTTTATCATTTTTGACGATTCTTGATGGAATGACCCAAATATTTGAATTCACAAGCGCTGATAGCTACAACCTACTTCTTCACATTGAAGAATTGTCATTGTTAGTAGAGAGATTCAACTTTTTTTCTGATCACCGGCCCATAATTGCTGGTGATCGGTCGATTATATCCATTCTTTCGAAGCCATATTCAAAAAATCTCTATACGACAATATTTTGTATACCTACACCTGTTTACCCCCCTCCCCCCCCGTTACTATGCCAGTAACCCAACAGGTAGAATACGCTGATCGAAAAGTCGTTGTAACTCGATATATTTTGTACGGAAATGCAAGTCCATGTGTAAGATAGAGACAGAATGTATAGAAAATTATTGAAAAAGTCTTTGTTTATATGACCTTTGCACAGTGCACTTTCGTCGTATAGTATGCGAAACTTTGCCGCCAGGGCAGCTGACAGTTTATTCGAGGCATTTATAAACAGCACTGTTAACCCTGCTTAAGTACTGGTGTCTACTGATGGAATGAGAATATTGCCGAATGCAGAAGGTGGTGCAAACATGCGTGCAGGAAAGTGCAGCGTGCGCGAAATCACACCACGTGGCAATCAATGCATTCTAGCTACAAAGTATGCCGACTACAGCTTAAGAAAGCGATTCAAGACGCCAAGGACTTATAGTTCCGCGACCTGCGCGATAGCTCGGATATCGACCCCGGGGCAAGGCGTACAAGGCAGTGATGAGCAAAGTTAGAGGGCCCAGAGCGCCGCAACCTACAGATCCTGCGCTTATGGACAGCGTAGTGGCGACTCTCTTTCCACCCCAAAGTGAACGGACGGAAATATATCAACTATCCACAAATGTGGGTGATATTTCTCCCGTGACAGCTGAAGAGGTTCTACTGGCAATACGAAAAGAAACTGACAACAAAGCACCTGGTCTCGACGACATCCTTAACATAGCGTTGAAAACGGCCATCTGGAAGAATCCCGGGATGTTCGCTAGGATGTACACAGCATGTCTCAAAGATGGAGTGTTCCCAGATTTTTGGAAACTCCAAAGACTGGTGCTTCTATTGAAGCCCGGGAAGCAACCAGAACAACCATCGGCATACCGTCCACTATGTATGCTGGCCTCATTGGGAAAAGTACTGGAGAGCATTATCACCAACCGACTGCAGGAGTTACTCGAACGACCTGGCCGTCTATCCGAGCAAAAATTTGGATTCCGTCGAGCGAGATCCACCATCGACGCCATTAATGCCGTTATGAGAATTGCGCATGAAGCAACATCCGGAGAGAGAGGGAAAAACGGCACCAAAAAGTACTGCGCAGTGGTAAGGGACCGTACACATACAACGTCATACGAAAAGAAGTAGGGGGGAGGTTGCAAAAATGTGAAACAGTGTGGCATAGGGGAAGGGGGCATCTGAAAGATGTGACGTAACAAAATCGGAACGGAACTTTTCTTACAAATTAATATCATAATAATTTACTGGCAACCCTGCAATATATCATATATGGTATGTAACAAAATCTCAATCCTGAGTCACGACAAAGCCAATATTCTTTTGTTTTATCCTTTTGCAGTTAACTAAACCCTGAAGTAGCTATTTGCGTTAAATTCTCTTATCTAGTGTACTATCTATGGAAAAAAGTTATAATAAAAGGTACAAAAACTGCAATGTTGATGTTATCTTATATGAAAATTTTCTTTCTTTCTTCTTTCTTCTTTGATCTAGATAAGTGCGCAAAAAAACTCACCTATTATTTATGAACATTTTTTTTAAATTTATTTGAAATAAAACAGATGAATATTAGCTCTACTTCGTGTATTTATGTTTGAAACATACTAAATCTTGTGACGTCACAACGGAGGGAGGAGGATGATATTTTGCGACTTAGTGTGACAATGGGGGAGGAAAGGCTCCAAAATAGTCAAAATTTGCGTGACGTAGTATGTGTACGGCCCCTAACACTTGACGTTAAGAATGTCTTCAATTCAGCGAGCTGGTTGCGAGTAATGCAAGCAGTAAATGGTTTCAACGTACCCGGATATCTACAGCGAATCATAGCTAACTACTTCGAAGAAAGATTTCTTTTGTATGACACCAAGGACGGTGTCAAACGCTACGACGTCTCACGAGGAGTCCCTCAGGGCTCAGTGCTTGGCCCTACTTTATGGAACATAATGTATAATGACGTTTTTTGCATCGAGCTTCTAACGGACACCACACTAGTTGGCTACGTGGATGATATCGCACTAGTGGTAGTAGCGAAACATATCCACACCTTGGAGGCTCTGTGTAGTTATGCGATCGACAGAATTATGCGGTGGTTGAGTAGCGCGGACTTGGAGTTGGCTTCGCATAAAACGGAGGCGGTTCTTTTGAGCTCTCGGAAAGTACGCGAAACGTTCACATTCAGAGCTGGAGTTCACGAGATCATCTCGCAGCCGAATCTGCGATATCTTGGAGTGTTAATCGACACTCGCATGTCTTTCAAGGATCATCTTCTGGCAGTAGAGGTTCAACTCTCTTCGCGTTGAGTTCGTTTAACCGTTAAATAGCGAATAAGTCAAGAGTGTTAAATTTCTTCATATAATTTTAATTAGTAAACGCGGTCAAAATCGAAAGTTCTGTGGGAACAAAGAGGAATCGGGAGGTTTCCCCTCCTGAAATACCAATAAGGGAAAGACTTAAAGTTTTTAAAAGAAGCAAAGTCGTGATGGCTGCCGCGACACTCAAAAGTGCTAACCAGTTCCAGCCACTAGCTGACAATAACGGCAAGGAAGGCAGTGCAAGCAACACTCAAGTTCAAAATCCACCGAAAATAAAATGCCCAGCATTAGTTTTGCCAGAATTAGCTCGAGAAACCGTTGAAGTCATTCTGAACCAACTTCAAATTCAGAACCCGACCATCAAACTTATGTCAACAGGAATTAAAGTCACAGCTGACACAATTGAGGACTATAACAAATTGCACGAACACCTAGTCTCCAAAAAGGTTCATTTCTTCACGTATGGGCGGCATGACATGCGACCAACTAAAATTGTTCTCACTGGTCTACACGATATGGAATGTGAAGTCTTAAAAAAATTCATCCGCGCGAACCACGATATCGATTGTATGGACCTAAAAAAGTTCACGCTAAACAATAAACGGTACAAAGACCATGCAGTATACCTTCTGTACTTTAAAAGAGGATCGGTAAAGCTCAACAAATTAAAAGAAATAAAAACAATCATGCGCACTATCGTAGAATGGAAGTACTACACGCGAAAAGCTCTGGGACCAACACAATGTCGAAAATGCCAACTATATGGCCACGGTTCATCTCACTGCTTCCTAAAACCGAGATGCATGATCTGCAGCAAGGAACATCTCACTACTGTTTGCCAGGAGAAAAATGATTCCCTAATTAAATGTGCGAACTGCGGGGAAAACCATCTAGCAAACGATCGTAGCTGCGAAAAACTGAAGGACTACGTACGAATTAAAAACATCAGCAGAAATCCCAGACGTTCGGATAACAGTAAGACATCTAATAACAATAACCAATCTTTTAATTTTGTACAAAATAATTTTCCTCGACTTACTAATTATTCCGACACTAGCGTGCATCCACCGAAACTAGCTTTTGCATTCAATGACATTGTTAAAGAGAAACACATTGCATCACCTTCAGCTTCGTCGGTCCCTCAAACCCGCGCTCATGATCCAAGCCCAAATTCTGATCTTTTTACATCCGAACAACTAATACAATTGTCTGTAGAACTTGTTAATAATTTGGCTCGATGTAAATCGAAACACGAGCAATACACTGTATTAGTTGGTCTATCTGTTAAATTTCTCTATGGGTAATACTAGCAAAATTAAATGTTTATTATGGAATGCTCAGAGCATCAGAAATAAAACTATAGAAACGTTTAACTACCTCTGCTCTAACAACATTGACTTATGCCTCATAACTGAAACCTGGCTTAGAGAAACCGACAAGCTTCATCATCCGAATTATAGAATTTATAGACATGACCGAAGCTATGCTACTGGAGGGGGGGTAGCTATTTTAATTAATAAGGCAATAAAACATACTTTAATCCCGAATTTACGTACAAAGGTGATAGAGTCAATTGGAGTTCGAATTGATGACATAGCGACTACGTTTGTTGCGGCATATTTTCCAGGCACTAAACTTAACGCAAACAAATTAAATTTATTTAAATTGGACATAAATATACTTACTAAAATGAACCAAGGATTTGTGATTTGTGGTGATCTGAACTCAAGACATCGCCACTGGAATTGTACCAAAGCCAATAAGGCCGGAAAGATTCTATTTGAACAAATGTGTGCAAATAATTTTTTTATTCATTCTCCCACTGAACCAACCTACTACCCTCCGAAAGGCAATTGTTCAACTTTAGATATCTTGTTAAGTAGCGGCACTATTCCAATCTCTCAACCCATTACTGTTCATGATTTATCCTCTCCGCATTCGCCAGTAGAATTTACTATTAATAAAAACCTTCCAATAGAAAATACGGAAAGATTTTTCCCTTGCTATTCCAAGACGAATTGGTCGAGATATCAAAGGATATTAACACACTCTGTTAGTACATGCCGCCTCAATTTGGCTAATATCACTCAACCAGAACAAATAGATTCGATTTTAAATCATCTGGTTGAGTCAATTTGGCGAGCCTCCGAAAGAAGCACACCAAAACTCCGCGAAAGGCAAAACAACACCATAATTGAGGATACTTCCATTAAGGACCTAATTAATATCCGCAATACTACTCGTCGGAATTGGCAAAGAAACAGAGATCCTGTACTAAAAAAATTAGTAAACAACCTTACTCAAAGAATACAATCGAAACTCATTGAGAAAAGGAATGAAAAATGGAATTTAACGCTCTCTAACTTGGAGAAAGGATCAAAAGGATTCTGGGGACTGCATAAAGTGTTAAAAAATAGGCGGAGATATATACCAGCACTCTCTAACAACGACAACAGTCTTACTTTCAATGATAAAGAAAAGGTTGAACTGCTAGCAGATCAATTCCTAGCCTCTCATTGCTTGACCGAAAATCTAGGCACCAACACTGATGACTCTAGCATCCAAAACACGGCACAAAATATCCCCAACCTAACATCTGACTTCGAAGCAAAAGATCTATGCAGGCCTAGTCAACTGAAGATTATACTGCGTAGCCTCAAATTCAACAAAGCACCCGGTGAAGATAGGCTTCCAAATCTCCTTCTGAAAAATCTTCCAAAGAAGGCTTTAATACTTTTAAATTTTATCTTCAATGGCTGTCTCAAATTGAGTTATTTCCCAGACTCGTGGAAAAGTGCAATTGTAATTCCCTTGCCTAAGCCTGGTAAAGATCCGAAATTTGCTAATAATTACCGGCCAATAAGCTTACTCCCAACAATAAGCAAGATATTTGAAAAGATTGTGCTTGATCGAATGAACGAAACAATACAAGAATGCTCAATCATTCCGAATTTCCAATTTGGTTTCAGACCACAGCACTCCACTAATCATCAGCTGTACAGAGTCACGAAATATATAAAGGAATCCTTCCGGAATAAAGAATCAGTGGGAATGGTCCTATTAGATATTCAGAAGGCCTTCGATTCAGTTTGGCACGCCGGACTGCTATACAAACTAATTCAATTCTCTTTCCCTACCTATATTGTTAAATTAATTCGTAATTTCCTTCAAAATAGATATTTCAAAGTAAAAATAAATTCCACTTTTTCAAAGCCGCTGGTGTTCCACAAGGAAGCTGCTTGAGCCCAACCCTATATAATATTTACACCGCTGATATCCCAAAACTTCCCAACTGTGAACTAGCTATGTACGCTGACGACACAGCTATTTACTCCAGTTCACACGACCCTAATATTATTATAAACAATCTTCAGTCTCAGTTAGACCTTTTGAACAATTTCTTCAATCGTTGGAAAATAAAAATCAACTCATCCAAAACGCAAATTATATATTTTACTAAGAAAAGAGCAGCACAGTCATTACCAAATCCTTCGATCAACATTCTCAACGAAACAATATCCTGGTCGCATTCCATAAACTACCTTGGTCTACATCTAGACACAAAGCTAACATTTCAGGAACACACTGAACAAATCCGAAGCAAAGTTTCTAAATGTATACATCAACTATACCCACTCATTAATAGGAAATCCAAACTCTCTACATGCAACAAAATTTTAATTTTTAAAACAGTCATGCAACCGATCATAATGTATGCATCTCCCATCTGGAACCAGTGCGCACATACTCACAAACACAAATTACAAATAGTTCAAAACAAATGCTTAAAGTTAATACTAAATAAACCATTCTACTACTCAACAAGTCGCCTCCACAATGTTGCTCAAATCACCTTATTACCGGTATTATCGGAAATAGCATATACTAAATTTTTAGGAAAATGTCAAAATCACAACAACCCTCTCATAGCATCTCTACACGAGTAAAACACTTATGATGCAATGTGTGCCTCTCATTTATTTAGTCTTTTTGAAGTATTGTCTAGATATAAGTTAGGTTAAGTTTTAAATTTAACAGTATTAGGTTTTTGAAAATTTTTCCTAAATGACTTGATAACCACATCTACATTGAAAAATCATTACTAGCTACCAAAACTATTTCATCATAGCTGTAAAGGCAACTTTTGCCTAAATCTCTAAATTGTACCACAAAGCTGTAGCTACCTGAATTAATATTATTGAATAAAAATGTTATGTTATGTATGTATATTATGATCATCTTCTGGCGATCAGCGAAAAAGCCTCAAAGGTAGATGGTGCACTCTCACGCATCATGTCAAACATTAGGGGACCACGCTCCAGCAGACGAAAACTACTAGCAACGGTCACGAGCTCCGTAATGTTATACGCCGCACCGATCTGGGCGGATGCAACGAAGAAGAAATCGTATACAGCCGGAATCCGATCTATCTATCGGCTTAGCGCACTGAGGGTTGCTAGTGCTTTTTGAACAGTGTCCGATGAAGCAATCGGAGTAATATCGGCAATGTTACCAATTGGCATACTAGTGTGTGAATTTCAGCGACTCTACGTAGCAGGAGATCAAGCATCGAAAGTGCACGAGCGACGGCGCAGCATTCAGGAATGGCAAGGACGCTGGGACACATCTTACTGCACTGCCCGCGCTTTGACATTGACCGAACCGAGATCGCGAAGGCTTTCAGAGAAAACTTTGTAAGACACATTTGTGAAACAGCCTTCAAGTGGCAAGCTTTCCAGTCTGCAGCAGCACGGATTATGTCGACACTACGCTGCTTTGAGCGTTTGAGAAACAACCAACGCGACATACCACAGGAGACAACTGACCTAACTATGCAGACAATAACTGACGATTTTAGCAGTATTGCTATGACAGCCTCCTGACGGTGGTTCCGGAAGGATCCACCCGTACGAGTAAGGAGGTTTTAGCGGGTTAAAGTCCCGCACTGACTTAGGCTTTCGATGCTTTCCTCCTCGATAAAAAAAAAAAAATTCTTCTAAACTAGCTTTTGGGATGATCCACATCGTTTTTTTAATTTGATTTAACCCAGTTGAAAAAAACGCACCTATTGTTTTACCCCACTCCCGCACCTCTCAACCACTATCACCAAACTTTTGCAAGTCTCATGGTTAAGTTAGATTAGGTGGGTAGCTATAGGCAGCGATAGCTACTACATACATAGATCGCTATACTCGTATATATGTTGTGATGACGTGCAATGGGAATCTGAGCCTCTCACGTTTTTTTGCCCATGGAGCCTACGGCGGATGGCTGTGACTGTTTTTTAGCTAATTTTCAAAAATAAACAGAGCCCAATTGGCCGCGGTATGTCACAAATTTTCCGTGTTTCTTGGTGCGAAGGAGAGAGTAGAGTTGGAAGGAATTGTGGAGAAGAAACGCGATATCGATCTTGCACAGTTTTATGGATGGAATGGATTATCAGTAATCTGGCCCAGTGGCGTATTTACAAGCCCTATATTGTTTCAGTCGCGAGCACGACTGTCTTCAATTAGGATTTGTTTGCTTAAAAACCTTACAAAACCCTATACCATTTCAGTAAAAAAGCGACCGAAATAGCATAGGCTTTGCGAACTGCACGCGACCTTACAAACCCTATACCATTTCAGTCACAGACGAGATCATGTGTGGTGTGAATCTTCGATTAGGTTTTGTTGGTACGTAAATATGTTTACAAACCGTAATCAAAAAAAAAACTGTTGATGCCCCAGCAAACAAAAAGTATCGTAATTAATTCATAATAGAGTCATAATATACGAGCCTGTCAGCCAATTAAAAACGACTCATTGGGCATACCAAAATGACCATCCGAGAAGAGTCATTTTTTATGACTCATTAATGAATTAGAAAAAATGTGGTTTAGTGGGTACAAATACATACACACTGCATACTCGTTAAAAATGATTCTCTTATGAAAAGAAGACTGAGAGTCTCGATGAAGAGACGACTGAGAGTCTCGATGCGAACTACAAAAATGGAAACTAGAACAGAAAAAAAGATAAAAAAATAGATTCAAGGGAATCTTGGTGATTACGACACTGCACATTCCTTGCATAGGCCATTGGTCGCGGTCATCGCTTTATGCTGATCGTTCCATTATCATTTTACGGGCAGCTCATGTCCTACATGCGCAGTATAACTATCGCGTTTTTAGTAAACGCTCGTAAAATTGTTTGCTGTGGCTCCTTTAAAAACCATATAACATTTCAGTCAAGATCATAAAATTTTCGATTTAGGTTTGTATGCATGAAAACTGTAGTGCATTTAGATACAAGAAATCCGGCATACAAGAAATCCGGCAGAAGTTTGGGGATGCGGTGTATGTTACTATGTGACTGAAAATCTAACAAAAAGTTCGGGAAGCGGTTAGAATAGGGTATAACATATGAATTTTTTAATTGGGTCATATTCCGGGATGCGGTCTAGGGGTTGAAAAAGACATAACTTAAAAATAGGTGATTATTAAACAAGCCTGGGGAAGTAAAAAAATATTCGATATCTGATCAGACCTGATAGATATGGTGGAATTCATGAAAAAGTATACAACCAGTTTACACCCTCTTAGGGGTCGAATTTCAAAAAATCTAGAAAACGTATTCTAGGTATGCATATGAAGAATCTGTAAAATAAAAATGAATTAAATATTTGGAAAGACCTAGTAGATATGACGAAAATCATGAATATATATGCATTGTATATTTACTGACATTTTTTTTGCCCCCTTTCTGAACGCCAATGAATCTTCAAATTTTTTCTTATCAGAATTACTTTTTTAGTTCATTTACATATACACACTGAGTTTCAACTTTCTAGCAGAAGCCGTTCTAAAGTTAGGAAAAACACCCCCACCCGCCAATACTATAGCTCTGTCTAAATACCAAGTTTCAGTTTTATATAATGATATAAAACAGGTTCAAAAAAGGGAAAATTTTCGCAAAGTTAGACGTAAAGCAGGCATTCATGCAATTCAAGTAAAGGTTCCCACACTCTGACGCGATTTATTCGCTGAAGCTGCGATTATTTTGCAGCGGTACATTCGCCTTCATTTATTTACATGGTAACTAATGAGAATGACCGCACCGCTGCAAAACAATCGCAAGTAAACCTTTAGACGAAGCCTCTCAACGACTATGTGCACTCAGTACACACGTGGGCATATTCAAAATGAAAAGAATGCCTTACGGCATCAAAATTGCGACTGGGAAATACCAGTTGGAAATGGAAAAAGTAATAACGGGTATAGAAGGTGCCATTGTCTATGTCGACGATATATTAATATCGGGTAAAAACGAAGACGAATTAATTCATCGCTTAGAGCAAACATTTCAAGCGTTTGACAGGGCAGGGTTGAAGTTCAACAGGAGCAAATGTATTTTTTTTGTAAAAGAACTCGATTACTTAGGTCACACAATTAGTGCCAAGGGCTTGTCCAAAAGCAAGGAGAGAGTGCAGAACTTTTTGGACTGCAAATTCCTCACAACGGTAGTTGAAGTAAGAGCCTTCTGTGGCATAGCGAACTATTATTCCAAATTCGTCAAAGACATAGCCAAAATAATGACTTCAATTTACAATTGTTTAAAACGAGATCAAAAATTTGACTTTAATGACAATTGCAAAAAAGCCTTTGGCGAGATAAAAGAAAAAATAGCTGAAGACATGGTGCTAGCACACTATGACATCAATGCACCGCTGATACTGTCAACTGACGCGAGCAAGCACAGCGTAGCAGCGGTATTGACGACAGTAGAAAATGGCAAGGAGAGGCCTGTATATTTCATATCAAGGAGATTAAGCTCATCAGAGCGAAATTACTCGGTGGTCGACAAAGAAGCATTAGCAATCGTATATTCATTCAAGAAACTTCACCAGTATTTAGCTGGCAGGAAATTTAAACTCAAGACTGATCAAAAATCGCTTCTGAGAATATTCAGTCCAGAGAAAGGCATTCCGGTCATTGCCTCAGAAAGACTGAAACGCTGGTTTATTTTCCTATCCAGCTACAACTACACTATAGAATACACGGCCAGCTCAAAGAATATTGCAGACCCATTGTCGATGTTAAATAATGTGGAAGATTCCGATGGTGACATGAGTCGTGAAGACTGCGTAACGCTAAACTTGTTGGGTGAACAAGACTGCATGCCCATTGATTTAGAAGACATACGCTCAGAGATTCAAACAAATCACAAACTGAAACAACTCTATGGTACCATCCAAAAGCAAACCGTATTCAACCTTAAACGAGCAGAATACACACCATTTGTTCGCAATTTGAAGGAGCTGGAAATAAACGCTGAGCTAATTGCCTGCGGGGACAGAGTTTTGATCCCAGATAAATATCAAGGCTTTATACTAAAAGAGTTACACTCAAAGCACATGGGCATGGAGAAAATGAAATAGGCAGCTCGTAATTACTTTTGGTGGCCCGGAATGACTGAGGACATTGAAAAATACGTGAAGAACTGTGAGGCTTGTCTAGCAAATTCAGGTCATCCTGGGAAATCACTACTCATACCGTGGGAGGCAACCAAAAGAGTCTGGTTCAGAATTCACGTGGACTACGCGGGACCGAAGTGTTGATTTTGGTTTCTGGTAATAATCGACTCAAAGTCCAAGTGGTTGGAAGTATTCAAGACGAAACAAGCCACAGCAGAATTCACAAGAACCAAGCTGAGAGAAACGATGGCCAGATTCGGTCTCTGTGACATCATCATATCAGACAATGGGACGGTTTTCTTGTCAGAGAAAGTACAAGATTTCATGAAGGCCAACAACATTCTTCACAGAACAACGCCCACATATTACCCAAAAACAAACGGTCAAGCCGAAAACTCAGTTCGAACGACAAAAGCCGCATTGATAAAAGCCCTGGATCACAAACCTAAAACTGACTATGAGATAGAAAAGATGTTGCAGCGCTTTCTATTAAGTTATAGGACTACGGAACACTGCTCAACAGGGAAGTCACCATCCGAAATAATGTTCAGTAGAAAGATCAAAACAAGATTGGATAACCTACACCCGGAGAACGCACCCCTATACAAAAATAAATCTGTAGATTCCAATGTTAAAAAAAGTCAAGCCAGGCAAAGACTTAACTATGGGGGGAAGAGAAATGCAGTACTGGGAATAGGGCAGGAAGTCATGGTTTTCGACATAAGAAACAACAAGTCTACATGGATTCCGGGCAGAGTGTCAGAGGTGCTCGGTAAAAGAATGTATAAATGTGAATTGCGGGATGGAAGAAACATCATTCGGCACATCGAGAAAATAAAATGCAAGGTAAGACTCGCGACACCACTTCAAGAACAACGATAAGCTTGAGTCACTTTTTTTTTCTTTCTTTGTAAGATTATTAAATTAAACAGAATTTTGTTTTTCTGGTGCAATTGGTTTGTGAGATATCGGAATCTTAAGTTTTTTCCCCCCCCCCCCCACCCCCGTACACGACTACCCCTACCCAAAAATTTTGTTTCAGTCTACTCTCCTAGTATAACTACAGATATTTGTTAAGTTTTAATTGCTTGCCATTAACAGGTTAGGAGATGCGGATTTTAGAGTGTCGACTTTTTTGCGTTTAGGACGCATTACTTCCCCCTCCACTCCCACACCCCTCGATTGATTGATTGATTTCATCGGAGGCGGAAGGATTCCTCCAGGCACCGCGACCATTGTGCTTTACCTCATTGATCTTTCTCCAGTTTGAGCCTAGAGGTCCTCACTCAGCTTTGTTTCTCTAAGGAATTTATCTAGTTGGTGAAGGTCTGTTTTTGCAATGATACTATGGTCCACAAAGTGTTCTCCGAAACACTTGTGGCGCTGAGCTGCGACTGCCTCACAGCAACACAAAATGTGTTCCGAGGTTTCAACCTGCTGTTGGCAGAACCTGCATAGGTTATCAGTTATGATTCCTAATCTTTTAAGGTGATCTTTCAAGCGCGAATGACCCGTGAGTATTTCGGTTATTACCCGTACTTTGTTTCTGTCAAACTGTAGAAGCTGTTTGCTTCGTTTAGTTGAGTGGTTCGGTATGAATTTTTTGGCTTGTCTCAGTCTTGGCAATGCGGCCCAGTGTTGGCATTTCTTGTGTTCCTCCCATACCCTTATGCTCCTTTTAATGGAACAGGTTGAGATTCCACAGAACGGCTCTGGTCCAGTTGGGCGGACCGCTGCTCCGTCTCTTGCCAACTGATCTGCTATTTCGTTACCCTCAATGCCCTCGTGACCGGGCACCCAGTGCAAGAGGACTCTGTTGTTGGTACTGAGGACACACAGTTTTTCTTGGCACTCCCACACCAGTTTTGAGTTTACCGTGTGCGCAGTCAAGGCTTTTATCGCTGCCTGACTATCTGTGAGAATGACTATGTTCTTATTTGTGTAGCCCCTTTCGAGGCTTATTTCTATGGACGTGGATATAGCATGGACCTCCGTTTGAAAGACGGTGGGATATTCCCTGAGAGATTTCGTGATCATGGTGCGGGGTCCGCTTATGCCAGCTCCGGTGCCTTCAGTCGTCTTAGATCCATCGGTGTACCATATAATGCTATCTGATCCGAACTGCGGTGGGTCTCTTACCCAGTTCTCTCTGTCGCAGACTCTGAAATCGAAAGGGATTTCGAAGCGGTATCTCTTTATCATATGATCCACTGGCATGTCTAGCATTTGAATGCTACTGCTAAGTCTGGACAGATTGTTAGGTTCACTTTTTACTTTCGATGGGTTGCCGTTTAAATGGTTTCTCATCGCGGCTAATCTTGCCTGAGATTCGATATAGATGTGAAGCGGAGTCAGATCTAAAAGAACCTCTATAGCCGCCGTAGGGCATGATCTCATTGCTCCAGTCATGTTGATACATGCCATCCGTTGGAGCTTGTCCAGTTTGTTCCTGGCGCTTACTAGTTTTGTTCTTTGCCACCAGACTGATGCTCCGTATGCTATCATAGGTCTTACAATAGCTGTGTAGGTCCATAAGGCTATTTTGGGTTTCAGGCCCCAGGTTTTGCCTACGACTTGTACCCCCTCATCCATACCATAAATTTTTTTGCAAATCGGCCCACTATCAAAACTCTTTAGAAATTCCAAGTTTCAGCCTCCTAGCACAAGCGGTTGCTGAGATCTAGAAACCAAATTTTTTTGTCAAAAACGCTTCCCCACCTTCCCCCTCACACCCTTACCCCTCAAAAAAAATTTAACTTCAAGGGGTCCACCATGTCTATTTAGAACAACAATAATTCCTCAAACGAGTTTGCGTACGGCGGACGGCGCACAGGCGGACTGAAATTTTTTTTTGCTTTTTTGGCATTTATTAGTAATAAAACGTGTAAAAAAAAATTTCAGGGTGGCAAATTTTTTTTTTTTAAAAAATCGATAACAATACTTTATTATTAAAATTATAAAGTAAAAATCACCGAAAAAGGCAGGCTTTTTATACGTACGCAATTTCTGGTTTGTTGATGGTTCTTTCAAAACCATATACATACCATTTCAGTCAAGATCATGAAAATCTTCGAAATTTTCTATTCGATTTAGTATGCATGAAAACTTTATGGTATAAACACAATTGACACGACTTCGGCAGTGACGATTAGGTTCACTGTCAAAATTTTAAAATTGTAAGGAATTACATCCAGCAACAACGAAAAGTTCGCCCAACCACTCGCCGTCGTAATTCTGCATCAGTACGTGTGTTACGAAACATTCTTAAATTTTTTACAGCGAACCTCGCTGCCGCTGGCGAAGTTCGTCTAAATTGTGTTTATACCATAAAGCGCTTGCTTATTTCCTGATGGGTGACCGCAATTTCGCGATTTGGGCTACAGTTCCATTGTTTCTGTATGGAAAAACCAATTTCGCACAGATTATGGTCGAAACATTAATAAGAGTCGTTTGATTTTGCACGAAGTTTTGCATGATTTTTGAAGTGATTTAAATTAGTGAAAATAATAAATATACTATGCTGAAATCAATCTTTGATAACGTGATCGGTGGCGATATATGAACATTATCTTGGCTACGAGGAGAAAGGTGAAAATGAAATTTTTACTAAATCATACCATATCAAGAATAGTGCGAACAGTTTATTAAATATTTCGCTCGGTATTCGAATACAAACTGGATAATGAGTAAAGTACTTAAAAATGTTTCTCGATATGAGTATCGAAAATTGTATGTATGCCATTTGAGCAAGAAAATTAAAAATTTTAAGTAAAAGCAAGGATCTACGAGAAACTATAACTGCACAGCAAGTATTAACATTAAATTTCTTAAAATTACTAAAATAACAATGGCAAGATCTAAATCGTTAAAAAATGGTTTAAATATACTAATTGAAATTCATTAAAAACATTCGATTCGCATTGAATTCTCACAAGCATTTAGTCTTTTAAGATGCAATGATGAAACCAAAGAAATTTTTCGTCAATATTTCGAAAATGCAATGACAGCAGCTGGTGCCAAAACTTATCACGAGTTTATGTTGAATGAGGATTGTGAGGATGACATTAACGTCATGCAAGCAAATTCGCAAATTAACCCTACTGAGAGGCAAGTGACTTATTACTATTAGAGTCACTGTATAAGAACTAACACAAACATCCATTATCATGAATACGGACAATGACCACTTTTGGTACATATTTAGTAGTCTAAAAACCTGCGAATTTAAAAAATTTAATTTACGTGTAGCAGATGGATTTTGATTGACGTTTCACGGAATTGAGATATGTCTCATGAAATGTCAACTAAATACAGCGTTTATCCACTTTAGTGGAGATCCTTAAAATGAAAAATCGAGACAAGTGCAAAAAAAATTTCAAATGTACTGGTTTCAAATGAAACACACATATTCCGTACTCAAGATAATGGATGTTTGAGTAAGTTCGTATGAAGTGACTCTAATTACTATCAGCAATGGAGGTCTCAAAAATATGGGGAAGGGAAGAAAAAACTGGTCTACACTATTTCAGTGATTTTGTGTATCTAAATGCACTACAGTTTTCGTGCATACTAAGCCGAATCGAAGATTTTCATGATCTTGACTGAAATGGTATACGGTTTTCAAAGGACAAATTGGAACTTACACACTTTTTCTAAAACTATTCGATTACGGTTTGGAAACATATTTACGTACCAACAAAACCTAATCGAAGATTCACACCACACATGATCTCGTCTGTGACTGAAACGGTATAGGGTTTGTAAATACGCGGCCCGGTGTGGCAGTGTACAGTGTAATAATAATTGTTCAGTACTATTCCAGCGGGAAATTAAGCGGATTAAGCAAGGAGGTGCTCCAGCGATGCTTTTCGTTCATATAAATTTAACATTTCACGTCATTGCAAGAACGACCTTGTCGTTACGTTTTCGTAAAGCGCCGTTGGAGCGCTTAGAATAGAATGATTAAAAAGTGCTTAAGACTTGAAAGCGCTGTAAAAGAGCCTAGCATTCAATAAAAAAACGGGAATATATGAATTAGTCTTGCATCTGTCCAACATCTTTTAGAGCGTTTCTAAAGCGCCTTGCATTTATATTAAGGAGGAGTCAATACTTCTTACATTTTCTGAAGCAATTTTAAAGTATTTTATCTATATATGTGATAAAGGACTCCCAAACTGCTTCGATATGTAGTCCTTCATTTTAAGTCCTCCTTAAGTGCTTGTAATCGAAGCGCTTGGAGTCTGCTGGGATTGGTTGTGATATGATCTACCAGAGCAGCAAAGTGGCCTACAGCAAATCAACTACTGTCTAGCAGCTCTTATGGTATTTGTGAATCGGATAAGATTAGGGGTATTTTTTCAACTGGATCAGATTGCAATTGAAAAAAACCATGTGAATCAATCCAAAAGCTAGTTTAGCAGGGTTATCAATTTTGTTGGTAAATGCCTTGGACAAGGGCGCCCATAGAACTTCTGCCAGGGGGGGGGGCAAGGCAAAAGTTTTATAAAATAACGCCCCACTCCCTTTAGAATCTGAACTTTTGGTTGAAATTTTTAAATGAAGTTCTTTAACGAGCATAATCGTTCTACTCCTTCGGGTCCAAACAAAGGCCTTAAAACAAGCGTTTAAGAATATTAGCTGATAACTTCGGAACGCTTAAATCGCTCTAATCCCAGTCATGAAGGTGCTTGAACACGAGCAATTTTTAAAACAATTAATTGTCCGACGAGTATTGCCAAAACTAGTGGAGCGGGCAATATCATTCTAGTTGCGGCAATATTTTGACAATGTGGCAATGTTTTTATAGATTGCCGATATTTCTCGCATTATACTAGTAGTTTCTGTATTTGCGAAAAAATATTATCCCTTCCACTTTCATGCTTCATCACCTCCTTAAAAAATTTTACTTTATTTGTCAAAATTTATACAGAAACCGAATTTTATTTTTAAAGTGCAATTGGTTCGTGAGATATTGTAATCTCTGGAGGTGGGTGCAAGGAGTTATACTTTTTCAGTAATTCTGCCATATTGCCCAGCCCTGATATGATATCGATTTTTCCTTTAATTTCATGGGCTTGCGTAATAATCGCATAAAACTAGTTTTGAACACGTTTTCACGAATTCCGTAATTTCTATTAGTAGTGGCATGAAATTTAATTGGCTTTTACTTTCTCGTGCTGTCTTTCTTTTTACAGTGGTACCTCGATATACGAGTACCCCGATATAAGAGTGTTTTGAGATACGAGCCGCCGAGCGAGCATATTTTGCTTTGAGATGAGAGCAAGATTTGAGATACGAGGAATCGTATGATGATGTTACAACGAGAACCTTAACCTCTGCATGGAAGAAGTTTTGGCCTGAGGCTGTAGCTGAAAGGGCCTTCGAAGATTTGGAACCCGAAGTGTGAGTGGTAGAAGAGATTATTTCTCTGGGAAAATCCATGTATCTGGAGGTGAATGAGAGAGATGTGGACGAGCTCGTCGAGGAACAGTCTCAGGAGCTGACAACCGAGAAGTTACACGATCTACATTCACAGCAGCATTCGGTGGTTCAACGAAAAATTATTTCTGAAGAGGAGCCAGAGATGGAGGAGGGATGTTATCTCTACAAGAAATTTAAAGGAGATCTTGGGGATGTGGGAGAAAGGTTTAGAGTTCGTGGATAAAAATCACCCCAAAAAAGTTGGAACTGGTCGTGCGTCGGAGCTGTTCAACGAAACTTGCCTAACTCATTTCCGCAATATCCTGAATGGAAGGAAGAAACAAACCTCCATGGACAGTTTTTTTAAATGATCTGCAGGTGAAAATGAGCAAAGCGTGACGAAAAAAGCGAAGACCAATGACGAAAATTAAGCGCTTCCGTAAGCACTTCCCTTTTTTTATTTTTTATAAATAAATGTTTCTTCTTGTAAATACATTCTTCTTATTCAACAAACCTTTACGAAAACAAATAATGTGGTGTTTTGGGAGCTGGAACGGATTAATGGCATTTCAATTAATTTCAATGGAGAAAATTGCTTTGAGATACGAGCAATTTGACATACGAGCAAGGTTACGAAACAAATTAAGCTCGTATGTTGAGGTACCACTGTATCTATTAACTCTTTCCAGGATTTTTGAATATTCCACCCCAAGTGGGTGTAAGTATGTAGGTTGCATATGTTTTCACAGATTCTTACATATTGCTTAAATCTGATTATATATTAAGTTCCTTTTTAATTCCTTTGTTTTCCTATATAAGTGCCAAAAAGTCAATTTCAGTATTTTTAGATATTCAATCCTAAGGGATGTAAGACGTATCGACGTATTTCTTTTCACTTCCACAGACTTTTTATATAATCGCCTGCAAACCCATTTCACAATTTTTCGACATTCAAGTTCCCAGGGCTTGCATATGTTTTCACAATTTTTGCTATCTCTTAGTTCTGATGAGATATGAAATTCGTTATTTCTATGTTAGCTACCTACATATGTAAGTATGTATTTTTATTTTAAAATAAAATCAATTTTCCAAGAAGAGTCATAATCTCGAAGCAATTGTTGATATACTCCGATTTTGATCGCTCCCGAACTTTGACCTGAAAAATAATAAAGTTTCGCCCAGACTATTGGCAAATTTTTAAATCGAGAACATTACTTTATTGTTAAAATAATAAAGTAAAATATATTTGATATCATTGGCAGAACCAGGACCTTACTGTTGGGTGTCAGAATTTTTTTTAATTTGACTATTTCATTTGATAAAGTTCTGTGTGAATTTAGCTACATAGATGCACTTAGCAAAAAAAATCTGCCAACAGTCTGGGCGCAACTTTATTATTTTTCCGGCAGAAGTTCAAAACGCGTTCAATCCGGGGATGCGCCGTTGGCTACTATATGACTGAAAACCTAAAAATAAAGTTCGGGAAGCGGTTAGAATGGGGTGTAACATACGAATTATATGATTGGGTCATATTCCGGGATGTGGTCTAGAGGTTGAAAAAGAAAAAAACCTTAACTTAGGTGATTATTAAACAACCCTGTGGAAGTGAAAAGATATTCGATATCTGATCAGACCTGAGAGATATGGTGGAATTCATGAAAAAGTATACAACCACACCCTCTTAAGGGTCGAATTTCAAAAAATCTTGAAAACACATTCTAGGTATTCATATGAAGAATCCATAAACAAAAATAATTGGTGATTGTTAAACAAGCCCGTGGATGTGATATCTGATCAGACCTGAGAGATTTTCCGGAATTCATAAAAAAGTATACCACCACTTAGGGGTCGAATTTCAAAAAATCTTGAAAACATATACTAAGCATTCATATGAAGAATCCGTAAAATAAAAATGAATTCAATATTTGGAAAGACCTAGTAGATATGACAAAAACCGTGAAAATATTGGCATTTTATTTTCACATACCATTTTGTTAACCCCCCACCAACAACTTCACACCCTCTTAGGGGTCGAATTTCAAAAATTCCTGAATACGCATTCTAGGTATTCATATGAACAAAAATATAAACAAAAATAATTGGTGATTGTTAAACAAGCCCGTGGATGTGATATCTGATCAGACCTGAGAGATATTCCGGAATTCATAAAAAAGTATACAACCACTTAACACCCCCTTAGGGGTCGAATTTCAAAAAATTTTGAAAACGCAATCTAGAATCCGTAAAACAAAAAATAAATTCCATATTTGGAAAGACCTAGTAGAAATGACGAAAATCGTGAAAACACATTCTAGGTATTCATATGAAGAATCCATAAACAAAAATAATTGGTGATTGTTAAACAAGCCCGTGGATGTGATATCTGATCAGACCTGAGAGATATTCCGGAATTCATAAAAAAGTATACAACCACATAACACCCCCTTAGGGGTCGAATTTCAAAAAATTTTGAAAACGCAATCTAGAATCCGTAAAACAAAAAATAAATTCCATATTTGGAAAGACCTAGTAGAAATGACGAAAATCGTGAAAATGTAGGCATTTTATTTTCACTTACTATTTTTTTAACTCCTCATTCCGAACACCAATGGATATTTGCATTTTCTTTTATCGGAGTAACTTTTCTAGTTGATTTAAATATACGTACCGAGTTTCAACTTTCTAGCATAAGCCTTTCTAAAGTTAGGAAAAACATCTCCCACCCCCGTACCATACTATCCCTTAAAAAAAAAATATTTTTCCACCATGCCAATACTATAGCTCTATCTTATTGTCCAGTTTCAGCATTCTATCATTATAGGTTCTTTAGATATAAGCATCAGAACTTTTTCTTTCTCACCCTTCCCCACCCTCACCCTCAAAACCCTCAACCCCAAATTTTCTTCCCCTACTAGGATTCTATTACGCCCACTTCTGGTAAGAACTTGAAGCATCTACCTTACACCGTTATTGAGATAAGAAACATGTTATTTTTGAAAAATTCATAACCCCTCCACTTCCGTGCACCCCCGCCCCCTTCAAATATTTTACTTTGAGCAATCTTCATTTATCAATATTTATACTCAAACCGAATTTTGTTTTTTTGGTGCCATTAGTTTGTAAGATATCATAATCTAAAGATTTTCGCCCCTCACCCCCGTACGCTACTACCCCCACCCAACAATTTTGTTTCAATCTACTCTCCTAGTATAACTACAGATATTTGTTAAGTTTTAATTGATTGCCATTAACGGTTTAGGAGATATGGATTTTAGAATGTGTCGATCTCGGCATTTTTGCGTTTCGGACGCATTATTTCCCCCTCCACTCCCACACCCCTTTACCCATATCAGTAATTTTTTTGCAAATGAGTCAATTATCAAAGCTCTATAGAAATTCAAAGTTTCAGCCTCCTAACATAAGCGGTTGCTGAGATCTAGAAACCAAATTTTTTCGTCTAAAACGCTTCCCCCACCTTCCCCCTCACACCCCCTCCCCAGAAAATAGTGTCAACTCATGGCGTCTACCCAGTCTACTCTTAGAAAAAATTGTAATTTAATAGGTCCACTGGCTTGAGAGCTACGAGCCTTCAAAGGATTTTGCTTGGGGCGTGGGGCGATCGACGTACGGCGTACGGCGTACGGGGTGCGGCGTACGGGGTACGGCGTATAGACGGAGTGAAAATTTTTATTGCTATTTTCGTGTCTACTAGTCATGAAACGTGGAAAAAAAAATTTTGAGGGTAGCAAATTTTTTTTTTTAAAAAATCGATAACAATACTGTATTATTAATAATAAAGTAAAAGGGTCATCTGAAGAAGGGGTCAAATTGTTTTCACCATATTATGGATAATTCCATTAAGAATCGCCAAAGTTGTGACCTTACCATTTCTGATTCTTTTCAAAATGTTTGTACTTGAAGAATAAGTGAAAAAAATAATTGAAATTCAAGGTTCGGTTTCTATCTCATTTTTTAACTAACAAAAACAATAACAATCTTTAAATAAGCCCGACTTTATTGTTCAAGGATAAAAATTACCAGAGATATGAACTTTCAAAGAGGATTCGGACATCGTTTTTGGGAAATTTTTAACATACTATAACTAATAAAAAAAATGAGATAGAAACCAAAAAATTGAAATCAATTTTTTTTCACGAATTTTTCGAGTAGACAAAATTTCAAAAGAATCCGCGATGATAAGGTCACACTTTTGGTGATTCTTGATTAAATTACACTTTTTCTATAAAATAATTGAGAATCACTATAAGCTCTTCGATTTTTTTGACCATTGACATTCCATTTTAATTTTTTGGTATGTTTTGAAAAACAGTATAGCCTACAAAATATAAAAAAAACGTATTTGGAGATATTTAATGATAAATAACAAAATCACTATCATTGAAAAAAAATTTAGTTCTTAAAGTACAAAAACGTTACAAAAGAGTAACGAAAAATCTTGTAAAACATACGCATGATTTGATATTGATTTGATATTCGTTACTAAGAACTAAAGTCGAAGCATGAAAGATGTGTACAATAATGGTAATGGTAAAATAGTTACAAGGTTTGGTATATAAAATATTTGATTTGTCTCAACTTTAAGTGATGGTCAAATCCAGGGGGGGGGGGCAAGTGCCCCTTCTTGCCCCTACCTGTGGGCGCCCATGGCCTTGGATACTCTGTATGGTAGAATGAGAATCGATTGTTGCAAGATCGATTATTTTATAATGTTCGATTAAGATCAATCGATCAATTGATGTCTTTTAATCGATTAATCACTTAATGTCTTCTAATCGATTAATCGCTTGATGTCTTCTAATTAAACATTCGCTATAGAACGAAATTTTCAGTCCATCTGTCCGCCGTACTCCGTACGTCTACCGATGTACGCAAAATATTTTGTAGGGTCGTAGCACCTGTAGTGGATACATTACATTACCCCAAAACGGGTAAATATTTTCGACCCAAAACAACAGTGTAGAAAATATTTAAAATATTGAATTTGAATTATTATAACAATTGAATATTTGAATTATACAGTTTTAAAATAGATATTAAGAGTAGAAGTAGTCAATAAAATAAGTAGACAAATTGTATTTTGAAAAATAAATTTTTAGTTTGTCAGCAACTCTCGGCCGAGCCGGATCTTTCACTACACCCAGTTTTACATTTCATTTACCGTAACCCCTTTCCGCCTAAGGGGCGAACAACGACGTGCCGACTAACCCGTCGAGACGGGGTGGGCGCCACACGACTGAATTTACATCGTCATTCTCGTCCTACCGGAACAGCGGTAGAATGTCAAACCCGAATTAACTTTCCAGAATTTTCGCGCAGACAAAAGAAAAACCGGAGCGTGTTTAGACCCTGAATATGGAGAACGTGCCAAAAATCTTTACAAATTTTCAAGAATATTTAATGCCTTAATAAAATTAAAAAAAGTTAATATATATGACTCTAGCAAGTGCTCGCCTCTAATTCACCGCCACAATCTATTGCCGGATTTCAAAATACCCCTATGGTTTGCGCTTCTAAACTATGGGTCAACCACCGATTCGTTATTATATTATTTAATATCTTGCGTATTATGTGCGAAGTCGTATCACCAAAACGTTAATTCGTTACTTTTCCGCCTTTCCTTGACTATTTACGACTATTCTTTTAGTTCACTTCCGCACTATCGCGCACCCGATTCGAGATTTCGATATTATTTGTTTCTCTTTCGTTTCGCGAAGTCTAACACAGTTCGTTTATTCGTTACTTTTCCACCTTAACTTAACAACGTACGACGTATACTTTTAGTTCACTCGCTATTTCTTCCCGTCTTTTACTTCCAGCCAAATTGTCTCACACTCTAGGACCTCGCGCACCCGCCTGTTCGATTTTTATAAAACCAACTCCCGAATCTTTTTTTTTCCGCCTCCTCGTCAACTCGCAACGGCCCCATCGTTTGTTAGGGTCTCTGAACTCCTTCGCCGGTCAAGCACCCTTCTTGGACTTTCTTTAAAAATTTCCCCAAAGGCTGTTCCCGATGTGAATTGGGACACATTATTAATTTTTTTGACGTTAAAAAATTTCCAACAAAGGCTATTTGGATAAACATGGCCGCTGTAAGGTGTTCCGAGAAGGTTTTGTCCGACGAACCCTGGGTAAGTTAATTTTAATTTCTTTTTACCGGTCGGCGGCACTCGCGTGTGTCGGATGGCTCTGGTCTTCGTTCGGCGGCGTACATTTATGGAAACTCGCGCACTTCAATTGATTCGGGTATGTTGGGTAACTCGTTGTTTAATGATTGTAGTGCCCTACGTTAACGCCTTATTCCTAATCCTTATCCTTCCCAAAATTTATGTTACTTTAATTCATATTTTTCTCATTCTTTTACAATCCACACATTACTCTAATATTGAATGCGTTCTCAGTTTCCAGTCTTTTGTTACGATTTAAATTACCAAATTCTGATACATAATCTTGTGCTATTTTAGGTTTCCGTGTCCGGAAGTGAAGGTGTAACACCGTCCGCCCAGCTGGCCCCCTCCACTTCCTCCAAACTTAATGAAAAAAATCTGCCAACAGTCTGGGCGCAACTGTATTATTTTTCCGGCAAAAGTTCAGAACGCGTTCAATTCGGGGATGCGGTGTATGTTACTATGTGACTGAAAACCTAACAAAAAGTTCGGGAAGCGGTTAGAAAAGGGTGTAACATATGAATTAAATAATTGGGTCATATTCCGGGATGCGGTCTAGAGGTTGAAAAAAACAAAACTTAAAAATAGGTGATTATTAAACAAACCTGGGGAAGTGAAAAGATATTCGATATCTGATCAGACCTGAGAAACATGGTGGAATTCATGGAAAAGTATACAACCAGTTTACACCCTCTTAGGGGTCGAATTTCAAAAAATCTTGAAAACACTTTCTAGGTATTCATATGAAGAATCCGTAGAAAAAAAATGAACTCAATATTTTGAAAGACCTAGTAGATATGACGAAAATCGTGAAAATATATGCATTTTATACTAACCGATATTTTTTTTTACCCCCCCTTCTGAACGCCAATGAATATTCAAATTTTTTTTATCAGAATTACTTTTCTAGTTAATTTACATATACGTACCGAGTTTCAACTTAACAGCATAAGCCGTTCTAAAGTTAGGAAAAACACCCCCCACCACCGTACCATACTACCCCTAAAAAAAATTTATTTTTCCACCATGCCACTACTATAGCTCTATCTAAATACCAAGTTTCAGCTTCCTATCATTATAGATTCTTAAGATATAAGCATCGGAACTTTTTCTTTCTCACCCTTCCCCACCCTCACCCTCTACACCCACACGCCCAAATTTTTTTTCCCTACTAGGGATCTATTAGGCCTACTTCTGGTAAAAATTTTAAGCAACCATCTTACACTGAATGATATATATAAAACATATGAAACGTGTTATTTTTGTAAAATTCTTATCCCCTCCACTTACGTACTCCCCCGCCCCCTTCAAAGATTTTACTTTGAGCAATCTTTATTTATCAAGCTTTGTATCCAAACCGAATTTTGTTTTTCTGGTGTCACTGGTTTGGGAGATATTGTAATGTTAAGTATTTCAACCCCCACCCCCGTACGTCACTACCCCCACCTAAAAATTTTGTTTCAGTCTACTCTCCTAGTATAACTACAGATATTTGTTAAGTTTTAATTGCTAGCTATTAACGGTTTAGGAGATATGGATTTTAGAATGTGTCGATCTCGACTTTTTTGCGTTTCGGACGCATTGCATCCCCCTCCACTCCCACACCCCTTCACCCATATCTGTTTTTTTTTGCAAATGGGTCCATTATCAAAGCTCTACAGAAATTCTAAGTTTCAGCCTCCTAACACAAGCGGTTCCTGAGATCTAGAAACCTAAATTTTTCGTCTAAAACGCTTACCCCGCCTTCCCCCTTACACCTCCTCCCTGAAAATAATGTCAATTCAAGGGGTCCACCAAGTCTATTCTTAGAAAAAATTTTAATTTAATAGCTCCACTGGTTTGAGAGCTACGAGCCTTCAAAGATTTTGGGGCGGTCGACGTACGGCGTACGGCGTACAGCGTACAGACGGAGTGAAAGTTTTGATTGCTTTTTTCGCGTCTACTAGTCATGAAACGTGGACAAAAAAATTTTGAGGGCAGCAAATTTTTTTTTTTTTAAAATCGATAACAATACTGTATTATAAATAATACAGTAAAATTACAGAATTATGCGCTATTTATGCGCTCTGCAAAACACCAAGAAAAAATTTTTGCGCTCCTTTCGTTTAGTAAGGATAATTCATTTAAAGGTGGGGGGGCTGAGTGGGCGGCAAGCTAGCCCCCACCCCTAAAATATGTAAAAATTTAAAAAAAAAAATACACACGAATTATGCGCTATATATGCGCTCTCCAAATTAATTACAACTGATTTTTGCGCTATGTCCTTTCAAGGACCTCCCATACAAATCGCAGGTCGAGATTCTACAAAAGCAAAAATTTCAGCAAATAACTATACCAGCTAAATCTATGATTTATGCGCTCTTAGAATCCGCTATTCGCGATTTTCGAACTGCGTCCTTTCAAGGACCTCCCATACAAGTCGTCAATTCAGCAGCAGTAAAACAGAAATGCCTACTCGATTAATACGAAATCGTACTAAGTAATCATGCACGATCCATACATGATTTATGCGCTCCCGGAATTTGGTAAATTTGATTTTCGCGCTATGTCCTTTCAAGGACCTCCCATACAAATCGCAGGTCGAGATTCTACAAAAGCAAAAATTTCACCAAATAACTATACCAGCTAAATCTATGACTTATGCGCTCTTAGAATCCGCTATTCGCGATTTTCGCACTGCGTCCTTTCAAGGACCTCCCATACAAGTCGTCAATTCAGCAGCAGTAAAACAGAAATGGCTACTCGATTAATGCGAAATCGTACTAAGTAATCATGCACGATCGATACATGATTTATGCGCTCCCGGAATTTGGTAAATTTGTTTTTTGCGCTATGTCCTTTCAAGGACCTCCCATACAAATCGCAGGTCGAGATTCTACAAAAGCAAAAATTTCACCAAATAACTATACCAGCTAAATCTATGACTTATGCGCTCTTAGAATCCGCTATTCGCGATTTTCGCACTGCGTCCTTTCAAGGACCTCCCATACAAGTCGTCAATTCAGCAGCAGTAAAACAGAAATGCCTACTCGATTAATGCGAAATCGTACTGAGTAATCAAGCACGATCGATACATGATTTATGCGCTCCCGGAATTTGGTAAATTTGAATTTTCAAGGACCTCCCATACAAATCGCAGGTCGAGATTCTACAAAAGCAAAAACTTCACCAAATAACTATACCAGCTAAATCTATGATTTATGCGCTCTTAGATTCCGCTATTCGCGATTTTCGCACTGCATCCTTTCAAGGACCTCCCATACAAGTCGTCAATTCAGCAGCAGTAAAACAGAAATGCCTACTCGATTAATGCGAAATCGTACTGAGTAATCAAGCACGATCGATACATGATTTATGCGCTCCCGGAATTTGGTAAATTTGAATTTTCATGGACCTCCCATACAAATCGCAGGTCGAGATTCTACAAAAGCAAAAATTTCACCAAATAACTATACCAGCTAAATCTATGATTTATGCGCTCTTAGAATCCGCTATTCGAGATTTTCACACTGCGTCCTTTCAACGACCTCCCATACAAGTCGTCAATTCAGCAGCAGTAAAACAGAAATGGCTACTCGATTAATGCGAAATCGTACTAAGTAATCATGCACGATCGATACATGATTTATGCGCTCCCGGAGTTTGGTAAAGTTGATTTTCGCGCTATGTAATTTCAAGGACCTCCCATACAAATCGCAGGTCGAGATTCTACAAAAGCAAAAATTTCACCAAATAACTATACCAGCTAAATCTATGATTTATGCGCTCTTAGAATCTGCTATTCGCGATTTTCACACTGCGTCCTTTCAAGGACCTCCCATACAAGTCGTCAATTCAGCAGCAGTAAAACAGAAATGCCTACTCGATTAATGCGAAACCATACTGAGTAAGCATGCACGATCGATACATGATTTATGCGCTCTCGGAATTTGGTAAATTTGATTTTCGCGCTATGTCCTTTCAAGGACCTCCCATACAAATCGCAGGTCGAGATTCTACAAAAGCAAAAATTTCACCAAATAACTATACCAGCTAAATCTATGATTTATGCGCTCTTAGAATCCGCTATTCGCGATTTTCGCACTGCGTTCTTTCAAGGACCTCCCATACAAGTCGTCAATTCAGCAGCAGTAAAACAGAAATGCCTACTCGATTAATGCGAAATCGTACTAAGTAATCATGCACGATCGATACATGATTTATGCGCTCTCGGAATTTGGTAAATTTGATTTTCGCGCTATGTCCTTTCAAGGACCTCCCATACAAATCGCAGGTCGAGATTCTACAAAAGCAAAAATTTTACCAAATAACTATACCAGCTAAATCTATGACTTATGCGCTCTTAGAATCCGCTATTCGCGATTTTCGCACTGCGTCCTTTCAAGGACCTCCCACACAAGTCGTCAATTCAGCAGCAGTAAAACAGAAATGCCTACTCGATTAATGCGAAATCGTACTAACTAATCATGCACGATCGATACATGATTTATGCGCTCCCGGAATTTGGTAAATTTGAATTTTCAAGGACCTCCCATACAAATCGCAGGTCGAGATTCTACAAAAGCAAAAATTTCACCAAATAACTATACCAGCTAAATCTATGATTTATGCGCTCTTAGAATCCGCTATTCGCGATTTTCGCACTGCATCCTTTCAAGGACCTCCCATACAAGTCGTCAATTCAGCAGCAGTAAAACAGAAATGGCTACTCGATTAATGCGAAATCGTACTAAGTAATCATGCACGATCGATACATGATTTATGCGCTCCCGGAGTTTGGTAAAGTTTATTTTCGCGTTATGTCCTTTCAAGGACCTCCCATACAAATCGCAGGTCGAGATTCTACAAAAGCAAAAATTTCACCAAATAACTATACCAGCTAAATCTATTATTTATGCGCTCTTAGAATCCACTATTCACGATTTTCACACTGCGTCCTTTCAAGGACCTCCCATACAAGTCGTCAATTCAGCAGCAGTAAAACAGAAATGGCTACTCGATTAATGCGAAATCGTACTAAGTAATCATGCACGATCGATACATGATTTATGCGCTCCCGGAGTTTGGTAAAGTTTATTTTCGCGTTATGTCCTTTCAAGGACCTCCCATACAAATCGCAGGTCGAGATTCTACAAAAGCAAAAATTTCACCAAATAACTATACCAGCTAAATCTATGATTTATGCGCTCTTAGAATCCGCTATTCGCGATTTTCGCACTGCATCCTTTCAAGGACCTCCCATACAAGTCGTCAATTCAGCAGCAGTAAAACAGAAATGCCTACTCGATTAATGCGAAATCGTACTGAGTAATCATGCACGATCGATATATGATTTATGCGCTCCCGGAATTTTGTAAATTTGATTTTCGCACTGCGTCCTTTCAAGGACCTCCCATACAAGTCGTCAATTCAGCAGCAGTAAAACAGAAATACCTACTCGATTAATGCGAAATCGTACTAAGTAATCATGCACGATCGATACATGATTTATGCGCTCCCGGAATTTGGTAAATTTGAATTTTCAAGGACCTCCCATACAAATCGCAGGTCGAGATTCTACAAAAGCAAAAATTTCACCAAATAACTATACCAGCTAAATCTATGACTTATGGGCTCTTAGAATCCGCTATTCGCGATTTTCGCACTGCGTCCTTTCAAGGACCTCCCATACAAGTCGTCAATTCAGCAGCAGTAAAATAGAAATGCCTACTCGATTAATGCGAAATCGTACTAAGTACACATGCACGATCGATACATGATTTATGCGCTCTCGGAATTTGGTAAATTTGAATTTTCAAGGACCTCCCATACAAATCGCAGGTCGAGATTCTACAAAAGCAAAAATTTCACCAAATAACTATACCAGCTAAATCTATGACTCTTAGAATCCGCTATTCGCGATTTTCGCACTGCATCCTTTCAAGGACCTCCCATACCAGTCGTCAATTCAGCAGCAGTAAAACAGAAATGCCTACTCGATTAATGCGAAATCGTACTGAGTAATCAAGCACGATCGATACATGATTTATGCGCTCCCGGAATTTGGTAAATTTGAATTTTCAAGGACCTCCCATACAAATCGCAGGTCGAGATTCAACAAAAGCAAAAATTTCACCAAATAACTATACCAGCTAAATCTATGATTTATGCGCTCTTAGAATCCGCTATTCGCGATTTTCACACTGCGTCCTTTCAAGGACCTCCCATACAAGTCGTCAATTCAGCAGCAGTAAAACATAAATGCCTACTCGATTAATGCGAAATCGTACTAAGTTATCATGCACGATCCATACATGATTTATTCGCTCTCGGAATTTGGTTAATTTGATTTTCGCGCTATGTCCTTTCAAGGACCTCCCATACAAATCGCAGGTCGAGATTCTACAAAAGCAAAAATTTCACCAAATAACTATACCAGCTAAATCTATGATTTATGCGCTCTTAGAATCCGCTATTCGCGATTTTCGCACTGCGTCCTTTCAAGGACCTCCCATACAAGTCGTCAATTCAGCAGCAGTAAAACAGAAATGCCTACTCGATTAATGCGAGATCGTACTAACTAATCATGCACGATCGATACATGATTTATGCGCTCTCGGAATTTGGTGAAGTTGATTGTCGCGCTATGTCCTTTCAAGGACCTCCCATACAAATCGCAGGTCGAGATTCTACAAAAGCAAAAATTTCACCAAATAACTAAACCAGCTAAATCTATGACTTATGGGCTCTTAGAATCCGCTATTCGCGATTTTCGTACTGCGTCCTTTCAAGGACCTCCCATACAAGTCGTCAATTCAGCAGCAGTAAAACAGAAATGCCTACTCGATTAATGCGAAATCGTACTAAGTAATCATGCACGATCGATACATGATTTATGCGCTCCCGGAGCTTGGTAAAGTTGATTTTCGCGCTATGTCCTTTCAAGGACCTCCCATACAAATCGCAGGTCGAGATTCTACAAAAGCAAAAATTTCACCAAATAACTATACCAGCTAAATCTATGATTTATGCGCTCTTAGAATCCGCTATTCGCGATTTTCGCACTGCGTCCTTTCAAGGACCTCCCATACAAGTCGTCAATTCAGCAGCAGTAAAACAGAAATGCCTACTCGATTAATGCGAAATCGTACTAACTAATCATGCGCGATCGATACATGATTTATGCGCTCCCGGAGTTTGGTAAAGTTTATTTTCGCGTTATGTCCTTTCAAGGACCTCCCATACAAATCGCAGGTCGAGATTCTACAAAAGCAAAAATTTCACCAAATAACTATACCAGCTAAATCTATGATTTATGCGCTCTTAGAATCCGCTATTCGCGATTTTCGCACTGCGTTCTTTCAAGGACCTCCCATACAAGTCGTCAATTCAGCAGCAGTAAAACAGAAATGCCTACTCGATTAATGCGAAATCGTACTAAGTAATCATGCACGATCGATACATGATTTATGCGCTCTCGGAATTTGGTAAATTTGATTTTCGCGCTATGTCCTTTCAAGGACCTCCCATACAAATCGCAGGTCGAGATTCTACAAAAGCAAAAATTTCACCAAATAACTATACCAGCTAAATCTATGACTTATGCGCTCTTAGAATCCGCTATTCGCGATTTTCGCACTGCGTCCTTTCAAGGACCTCCCACACAAGTCGTCAATTCAGCAGCAGTAAAACAGAAATGCCTACTCGATTAATGCGAAATCGTACTAACTAATCATGCACGATCGATACATGATTTATGCGCTCCCGGAATTTGGTAAATTTGAATTTTCAAGGACCTCCCATACAAATCGCAGGTCGAGATTCTACAAAAGCAAAAATTTCACCAAATAACTATACCAGCTAAATCTATGATTTATGCGCTCTTAGAATCCGCTATTCGCGATTTTCGCACTGCATCCTTTCAAGGACCTCCCATACAAGTCGTCAATTCAGCAGCAGTAAAACAGAAATGGCTACTCGATTAATGCGAAATCGTACTAAGTAATCATGCACGATCGATACATGATTTATGCGCTCCCGGAGTTTGGTAAAGTTTATTTTCGCGTTATGTCCTTTCAAGGACCTCCCATACAAATCGCAGGTCGAGATTCTACAAAAGCAAAAATTTCACCAAATAACTATACCAGCTAAATCTATTATTTATGCGCTCTTAGAATCCACTATTCACGATTTTCACACTGCGTCCTTTCAAGGACCTCCCATACAAGTCGTCAATTCAGCAGCAGTAAAACAGAAATGGCTACTCGATTAATGCGAAATCGTACTAAGTAATCATGCACGATCGATACATGATTTATGCGCTCCCGGAGTTTGGTAAAGTTTATTTTCGCGTTATGTCCTTTCAAGGACCTCCCATACAAATCGCAGGTCGAGATTCTACAAAAGCAAAAATTTCACCAAATAACTATACCAGCTAAATCTATGATTTATGCGCTCTTAGAATCCGCTATTCGCGATTTTCGCACTGCATCCTTTCAAGGACCTCCCATACAAGTCGTCAATTCAGCAGCAGTAAAACAGAAATGCCTACTCGATTAATGCGAAATCGTACTGAGTAATCATGCACGATCGATATATGATTTATGCGCTCCCGGAATTTTGTAAATTTGATTTTCGCACTGCGTCCTTTCAAGGACCTCCCATACAAGTCGTCAATTCAGCAGCAGTAAAACAGAAATACCTACTCGATTAATGCGAAATCGTACTAAGTAATCATGCACGATCGATACATGATTTATGCGCTCCCGGAATTTGGTAAATTTGAATTTTCAAGGACCTCCCATACAAATCGCAGGTCGAGATTCTACAAAAGCAAAAATTTCACCAAATAACTATACCAGCTAAATCTATGACTTATGGGCTCTTAGAATCCGCTATTCGCGATTTTCGCACTGCGTCCTTTCAAGGACCTCCCATACAAGTCGTCAATTCAGCAGCAGTAAAATAGAAATGCCTACTCGATTAATGCGAAATCGTACTAAGTACACATGCACGATCGATACATGATTTATGCGCTCTCGGAATTTGGTAAATTTGAATTTTCAAGGACCTCCCATACAAATCGCAGGTCGAGATTCTACAAAAGCAAAAATTTCACCAAATAACTATACCAGCTAAATCTATGACTCTTAGAATCCGCTATTCGCGATTTTCGCACTGCATCCTTTCAAGGACCTCCCATACCAGTCGTCAATTCAGCAGCAGTAAAACAGAAATGCCTACTCGATTAATGCGAAATCGTACTGAGTAATCAAGCACGATCGATACATGATTTATGCGCTCCCGGAATTTGGTAAATTTGAATTTTCAAGGACCTCCCATACAAATCGCAGGTCGAGATTCAACAAAAGCAAAAATTTCACCAAATAACTATACCAGCTAAATCTATGATTTATGCGCTCTTAGAATCCGCTATTCGCGATTTTCACACTGCGTCCTTTCAAGGACCTCCCATACAAGTCGTCAATTCAGCAGCAGTAAAACATAAATGCCTACTCGATTAATGCGAAATCGTACTAAGTTATCATGCACGATCCATACATGATTTATTCGCTCTCGGAATTTGGTTAATTTGATTTTCGCGCTATGTCCTTTCAAGGACCTCCCATACAAATCGCAGGTCGAGATTCTACAAAAGCAAAAATTTCACCAAATAACTATACCAGCTAAATCTATGATTTATGCGCTCTTAGAATCCGCTATTCGCGATTTTCGCACTGCGTCCTTTCAAGGACCTCCCATACAAGTCGTCAATTCAGCAGCAGTAAAACAGAAATGCCTACTCGATTAATGCGAGATCGTACTAACTAATCATGCACGATCGATACATGATTTATGCGCTCTCGGAATTTGGTGAAGTTGATTGTCGCGCTATGTCCTTTCAAGGACCTCCCATACAAATCGCAGGTCGAGATTCTACAAAAGCAAAAATTTCACCAAATAACTAAACCAGCTAAATCTATGACTTATGGGCTCTTAGAATCCGCTATTCGCGATTTTCGTACTGCGTCCTTTCAAGGACCTCCCATACAAGTCGTCAATTCAGCAGCAGTAAAACAGAAATGCCTACTCGATTAATGCGAAATCGTACTAAGTAATCATGCACGATCGATACATGATTTATGCGCTCCCGGAGCTTGGTAAAGTTGATTTTCGCGCTATGTCCTTTCAAGGACCTCCCATACAAATCGCAGGTCGAGATTCTACAAAAGCAAAAATTTCACCAAATAACTATACCAGCTAAATCTATGATTTATGCGCTCTTAGAATCCGCTATTCGCGATTTTCGCACTGCGTCCTTTCAAGGACCTCCCATACAAGTCGTCAATTCAGCAGCAGTAAAACAGAAATGCCTACTCGATTAATGCGAAATCGTACTAACTAATCATGCGCGATCGATACATGATTTATGCGCTCCCGGAGTTTGGTAAAGTTTATTTTCGCGTTATGTCCTTTCAAGGACCTCCCATACAAATCGCAGGTCGAGATTCTACAAAAGCAAAAATTTCACCAAATAACTATACCAGCTAAATCTATGATTTATGCGCTCTTAGAATCCGCTATTCACGATTTTCGCACTGCGTCCTTTCAAGGACCTCCCATACAAGTCGTCAATTCAGCAGCAGTAAAACAAAAATGCCTACTCGATTAATGCGAAATCGTACTAAGTAATCATGCACGATCGATACATGATTTATGCGCTCCTGGAATTTGGTAAATTTGAATTTTCAAGGACCTCCCATACAAATCGCAGGTCGAGATTCTACAAAAGCAAAAATTTCACCAAATAACTATACCAGCTAAATCTATGATTTATGCGCTCTTAGAATCCGCTATTCGCGATTTTCACACTGCGTCCTTTCAAGGACCTCCCATACAAGTCGTCAATTCAGCAGCAGTAAAACAGAAATGGCTACTCGATTAATGCGAAATCGTACTAAGTAATCATGCACGATCGATACATGATTTATGCGCTCCCGGAGTTTGGTAAAGTTTATTTTCGCGTTATGTCCTTTCAAGGACCTCCCATACAAATCGCAGGTCGAGATTCTACAAAAGCAAAAATTTCACCAAATAACTATACCAGCTAAATCTATGACTTATGCGCTCTTAGAATCTGCTATTCGCGATTTTCGCACTGCGTCCTTTCAAGGACCTCCCATACAAGTCGTCAATTCAGCAGCAGTAAAACAGAAATGCCTACTCGATTAATGCGAAATCGTACTAAGTAATCATGCACGATCGATACATGATCTATGCGCTCTCGGAATTTGGTAAATTTGATTTTCGCGCTATGTCCTTTCAAGGACCTCCCATACAAATCGCAGGTCGAGATTCTACAAAAGCAAAAATTTCACCAAATAACTAAACCAGCTAAATCTATGACTTATGGGCTCTTAGAATCCGCTATTCGCGATTTTCGCACTGCGTCCTTTCAAGGACCTCCCATACAAGTCGTCAATTCAGCAGCAGTAAAACAAAAATGCCTACTCGATTAATGCGAAATCGTACTAAGTAATCATGCACGATCGATACATGATTTATGCGCTTATGGAATTTGGTAAATTTGAATTTTCAAGGACCTCCCATACAAATCGCAGGTCGAGATTCTACAAAAGCAAAAATTTCACCAAATAACTATACCAGCTAAATCTATGATTTATGCGCTCTTAGAATCCGCTATTCGCGATTTTCACACTGCGTCCTTTCAAGGACCTCCCATACAAGTCGTCAATTCAGCAGCAGTAAAACAGAAATGGCTACTCGATTAATGCGAAATCGTACTAAGTAATCATGCACGATCGATACATGATTTATGCGCTCCCGGAGTTTGGTAAAGTTTATTTTCGCGTTATGTCCTTTCAAGGACCTCCCATACAAATCGCAGGTCGAGATTCTACAAAAGCAAAAATTTCACCAAATAACTATACCAGCTAAATCTATGATTTATGCGCTCTTAGAATCCGCTATTCACGATTTTCGCACTGCGTCCTTTCAAGGACCTCCCATACAAGTCGTCAATTCAGCAGCAGTAAAACAAAAATGCCTACTCGATTAATGCGAAATCGTACTAAGTAATCATGCACGATCGATACATGATTTATGCGCTCCTGGAATTTGGTAAATTTGAATTTTCAAGGACCTCCCATACAAATCGCAGGTCAAGATTCTACAAAAGCAAAAATTTCACCAAATAACTATACCAGCTAAATCTATGACTTATGCGCTCTTAGAATCTGCTATTCGCGATTTTCACACTGCGTCCTTTCAAGGACCTCCCATACAAGTCGTCAATTCAGCAGCAGTAAAACAGAAATGGCTACTCGATTAATGCGAAATCGTACTAAGTAATCATGCACGATCGATACATGATTTATGCGCTCCCGGAGTTTGGTAAAGTTGATTTTCGCGCTATGTCCTTTCAAGGACCTCCCATACAAATCGTAGGTCGAGATTCTACAAAAGCAAAAATTTCACCAAATAACTATACCAGCTAAATCTATGATTTATGCGCTCTTAGAATCTGCTATTCGCGATTTTTACACTACGTCCTTTCAAGGACCTCCCATACAAGTCGTCAATTCAGCAGCAGTAAAACATAAATGCCTACTCGATTAATGCGAAATCATACTGAGTAATCATGCACGACCGATACATGATTTATGCGCTCTCGGAATTTGGTTAATTTGATTTTCGCGCTATGTCCTTTCAAGGACCTCCCATACAAATCGCAGGTCGAGATTCTACAAAAGCAAAAATTTCACCAAATAACTATACCAGCAAAATCTATGATTTATGCGCTCTTAGAATCCGCTATTCGCGATTTTCGCACTGCGTCCTTTCAAGGACCTCCCATACAAGTCGTCAATTCAGCAGCAGTAAAACAGAAATGCCTACTCGATTAATGCGAGATCGTACTAACTAATCATGCACGATCGATACATGATTTATGCGCTCCCGGAATTTGGTGAAGTTGATTTTCGCGCTATGTCCTTTCAAGGACCTCCCATACAAATCGCAGGTCGAGATTCTACAAAAGCAAAAATTTCACCAAATAACTATACCAGCTAAATCTATGATTTATGCGCTCTTAGAATCTGCTATTCGCGATTTTTACACTACGTCCTTTCAAGGACCTCCCATACAAGTCGTCAATTCAGCAGCAGTAAAACAAAAATGCCTACTCGATTAATGCGAAATCGTACTAAGTAATCATGCACGATCGATACATGATTTATGCGCTCCCGGAGCGTGGTAAAGTTGATTTTCGCGCTATGTCCTTTCAAGGACCTCCCATACAAATCGCAGGTCGAGATTCTACAAAAGCAAAAATTTCACCAAATAACTATACCAGCTAAATCTATGATTTATGCGCTCTTAGAATCCGCTATTCGCGATTTTCGCACTGCGTCCTTTCAAGGACCTCCCATACAAGTCGTCAATTCAGCAGCAGTAAAACAGAAATGCCTACTCGATTAATGCGAAATCGTACTAAGTAATCATGCACGATCGATACATGATTTATGCGCTCCCGGAGTTTGGTAAAGTTGATTTTCGCGCTATGGCCTTTCAAGAACCTCCCATACAAATCGCAGGTCGAGATTCTACAAAAGCAAAAATTTCACCAAATAACTATACCAGCTAAATCTATGACTTATGCGCTCTTAGAATCTGCTATTCGCGATTTTCGCACTGCGTCCTTTCAAGGACCTCCCCTACAAATCGCAGGTCGAGATTCTACAACAGCAAAAATTTCACCAAATAACTATACCAGCTAAATCTATGACTTATGCGCTCTTAGAATCTGCTATTCGCGATTTTCGCACTGCGTCCTTTCAATGACCTCCCATACAAGTCGTCAATTCAGCTGCAGTAAAACAAAAATGCCTACTCGATTAATGCGAAATCGTACTAAGTAATCATGCACGATCGATACATGATTTATGCGCTCCTGGAATTTGGTAAATTTGAATTTTCAAGGACCTCCCATACAAATCGCAGGTCGAGATTCTACAAAAGCAAAAATTTCACCAAATAACTATACCAGCTAAATCTATGATTTATGCGCTCTTAGAATCCGCTATTCGCGATTTTCACACTGCGTCCTTTCAAGGACCTCCCATACAAGTCGTCAATTCAGCAGCAGTAAAACAGAAATGGCTACTCGATTAATGCGAAATCGTACTAAGTAATCATGCACGATCGATACATGATTTATGCGCTCCCGGAGTTTGGTAAAGTTTATTTTCGCGTTATGTCCTTTCAAGGACCTCCCATACAAATCGCAGGTCGAGATTCTACAAAAGCAAAAATTTCACCAAATAACTATACCAGCTAAATCTATGACTTATGCGCTCTTAGAATCTGCTATTCACGATTTTCGCACTGCGTCCTTTCAAGGACCTCCCATACAAGTCGTCAATTCAGCAGCAGTAAAACAGAAATGCCTACTCGATTAATGCGAAATCGTACTAAGTAATCATGCACGATCGATACATGATTTATGCGCTCTCGGAATTTGGTAAATTTGATTTTCGCGCTATGTCCTTTCAAGGACCTCCCATACAAATCGCAGGTCGAGATTCTACAAAAACAAAAATTTCACCAAATAACTATACCAGCTAAATCTATGACTTATGCGCTCTTAGAATCTGCTATTCGCGATTTTCGCACTGCGTCCTTTCAAGGACCTCCCATACAAGTCGTCAATTCAGCAGCAGTAAAACAAAAATGCCTACTCGATTAATGCGAAGTCGTACTAAGTAATCATGCACGATCGATACATGATTTATGCGCTCCTGGAATTTGGTAAATTTGAATTTTCAAGGACCTCCCATACAAATCGCAGGTCGAGATTCTACAAAAGCAAAAATTTCACCAAATAACTATACCAGCAAAATCTATGATTTATGCGCTCTTAGAATCCGCTATTCGCGATTTTCACACTGCGTCCTTTCAAGGACCTCCCATACAAGTCGTCAATTCAGCAGCAGTAAAACAGAAATGGCTACTCGATTAATGCGAAATCGTACTAAGTAATCATGCACGATCGATACATGATTTATGCGCTCCCGGAGTTTGGTAAAGTTTATTTTCGCGTTATGTCCTTTCAAGGACCTCCCATACAAATCGCAGGTCGAGATTCTACAAAAGCAAAAATTTCACCAAATAACTATACCAGCTAAATCTATGATTTATGCGCTCTTAGAATCCGCTATTCACGATTTTCACACTGCGTCCTTTCAAGGACCTCCCATACAAGTCGTCAATTCAGCAGCAGTAAAACAGAAATGGCTACTCGATTAATGTGAAATCGTACTAAGTAATCATGCACGATCGATACATGATTTATGCGCTCCCGGAGTTTGGTAAAGTTGATTTTCGCGCTATGTCCTTTCAAGGACCTCCCATACAAATCGCAGGTCGAGATTCTACAAAAGCAAAAATTTCACCAAATAACTATACCAGCTAAATCTATGATTTATGCGCTCTTAGAATCTGCTATTCGCGATTTTTACACTACGTCCTTTCAAGGACCTCCCATACAAGTCGTCAATTCAGCAGCAGTAAAACATAAATGCCTACTCGATTAATGCGAAATCATACTGAGTAATCATGCACGACCGATACATGATTTATGCGCTCTCGGAATTTGGTTAATTTGGTTTTCGCGCTATGTCCTTTCAAGGACCTCCCATACAAATCGCAGGTCGAGATTCTACAAAAGCAAAAATTTCACCAAATAACTATACCAGCTAAATCTATGATTTATGCGCTCTTAGAATCCGCTATTCACGATTTTCACACTGCGTCCTTTCAAGGACCTCCCATACAAGTCGTCAATTCAGCAGCAGTAAAACAGAAATGCCTACTCGATTAATGCGAGATCGTACTAACTAATCATGCACGATCGATACATGATTTATGCGCTCTCGGAATTTGGTGAAGTTGATTTTCGCGCTATGTCCTTTCAAGGACCTCCCATACAAATCGCAGGTCGAGATTCTACAAAAGCAAAAATTTCACCAAATAACTATACCAGCTAAATCTATGACTTATGGGCTCTTAGAATCCGCTATTCGCGATTTTCGCACTGCGTCCTTTCAAGGACCTCCCATACAAGTCGTCAATTCAGCAGCAGTAAAACAGAAATGCCTACTCGATTAATGCGAAATCGTACTAAATAATCATGCACGATCGATACATGATTTATGCGCTCCCGGAGCTTGGTAAAGTTGATTTTCGCGCTATGTCCTTTCAAGGACCTCCCATACAAATCGCAGGTCGAGATTCTACAAAAGCAAAAATTTCACCAAATAACTATACCAGCTAAATCTATGATTTATGCGCTCTTAGAATCCGCTATTCGCGATTTTCGCACTGCGTCCTTTCAAGGATTTCCCATACAAGTCGTCAATTCAGCAGCAGTAAAACAGAAATGCCTACTCGATTAATGCGAAATCGTACTAAGTAATCATGCACGATCGATACATGATTTATGCGCTCCCGGAGTTTGGTAAAGTTGATTTTCGCGCTATGGCCTTTCAAGGACCTCCCATACAAATCGCAGGTCGAGATTCTACAAAAGCAAAAATTTCACCAAATAACTATACCAGCTAAATCTATGACTTATGGGCTCTTAGAATCCGCTATTCGCGATTTTCGCACTGCGTCCTTTCAAGGACCTCCCATACAAATCGCAGGTCGAGATTCTACAAAAGCAAAAATTTCACCAAATAACTATACCAGCTAAATCTATGACTTATGCGCTCTTAGAATCTGCTATTCGCGATTTTCGCACTGCGTCCTTTCAAGGACCTCCCATACAAGTCGTCAATTCAGCAGCAGTAAAACAAAAATGCCTACTCGATTAATGCGAAATCGTACTGAGTAATCATGCACGATCGATACATGATTTATGCGCTCCTGGAATTTGGTAAATTTGAATTTTCAAGGACCTCCCATACAAATCGCAGGTCGAGATTCTAGAAAAGCAAAAATTTCACCAAATAACTATACCAGCTAAATCTATGATTTATGCGCTCTTAGAATCCGCTATTCGCGATTTTCACACTGCGTCCTTTCAAGGACCTCCCATACAAGTCGTCAATTCAGCAGCAGTAAAACAGAAATGGCTACTCGATTAATGCGAAATCGTACTAAGTAATCATGCACGATCGATACATGATTTATGCGCTCCCGGAGTTTGGTAAAGTTTATTTTCGCGTTATGTCCTTTCAAGGACCTCCCATACAAATCGCAGGTCGAGATTCTACAAAAGCAAAAATTTCACCAAATAACTATACCAGCTAAATCTATGATTTATGCGCTCTTAGAATCCGCTATTCACGATTTTCACACTGCGTCCTTTCAAGGACCTCCCATACAAGTCGTCAATTCAGCAGCAGTAAAACAGAAATGGCTACTCGATTAATGCGAAATCGTACTAAGTAATCATGCACGATCGATACATGATTTATGCGCTCCCGGAGTTTGGTAAAGTTTATTTTCGCGTTATGTCCTTTCAAGGACCTCCCATACAAATCGCAGGTCGAGATTCTACAAAAGCAAAAATTTCACCAAATAACTATACCAGCTAAATCTATGATTTATGCGCTCTTAGAATCCGCTATTCACGATTTTCACACTGCGTCCTTTCAAGGACCTCCCATACAAGTCGTCAATTCAGCAGCAGTAAAACAGAAATGGCTACTCGATTAATGCGAAATCGTACTAAGTAATCATGCACGATCGATACATGATTTATGCGCTCCCGGAATTTGGTAAATTTGAATTTTCAAGGACCTCCCATACAAATCGCAGGTCGAGATTCTACAAAAGCAAAAATTTCACCAAATAACTATATCAGCTAAATCTATGATTTATGCGCTCTTAGAATCCGCTATTCGCGATTTTCACACTGCGTCCTTTCAAGGACCTCCCATACAAGTCGTCAATTCAGCAGCAGTAAAACAGAAATGGCTACTCGATTAATGCGAAATCGTACTAAGTAATCATGCACGATCGATACATGATTTATGCGCTCCCGGAGTTTGGTAAAGTTGATTTTCGCGCTATGTCCTTTCAAGGACCTCCCATACAAATCGCAGGTCGAGATTCTACAAAAGCAAAAATTTCACCAAATAACTATACCAGCTAAATCTATGATTTATGCGCTCTTAGAATCTGCTATTCGCGATTTTTACACTACGTCCTTTCAAGGACCTCCCATACAAGTCGTCAATTCAGCAGCAGTAAAACATAAATGCCTACTCGATTAATGCGAAATCATACTGAGTAATCATGCACGACCGATACATGATTTAAGCGCTCTCGGAATTTGGTTAATTTGATTTTCGCGCTATGTCCTTTCAAGGACCTCCCATACAAATCGCAGGTCGAGATTCTACAAAAGCAAAAATTTCACCAAATAACTATACCAGCAAAATTTATGATTTATGCGCTCTTAGAATCCGCTATTCGCGATTTTCGCACTGCGTCCTTTCAAGGACCTCCCATACAAGTCGTCAATTCAGCAGCAGTAAAACAGAAATGCCTACTCGATTAATGCGAGATCGTACTAACTAATCATGCACGATCGATACATGATTTATGCGCTCCCGGAGCTTGGTAAAGTTGATTTTCGCGCTATGTCCTTTCAAGGACCTCCCATACAAATCGCAGGTCGAGATTCTACAAAAGCAAAAATTTCACCAAATAACTATACCAGCTAAATCTATGATTTATGCGCTCTTAGAATCCGCTATTCGCGATTTTCGCACTGCATCCTGTCAAGGACCTCCCATACAAGTCGTCAATTCAGCAGCAGTAAAACAGAAATGCCTACTCGATTAATGCGAAATCGTACTAACTAATCATGCACGATCGATACATGATTTATGCGCTCCCGGAGTTTGGTAAAGTTTATTTTCGCGTTATGTCCTTTCAAGGACCTCCCATACAAATCGCAGGTCGAGATTCTACAAAAGCAAAAATTTCACCAAATAACTATACCAGCTAAATCTATGACTTATGGGCTCTTAGAATCCGCTATTCGCGATTTTCGCACTGCGTCCTTTCAAGGACCTCCCATACAAGTCGTCAATTCAGCAGCAGTAAAACAGAAATGGCTACTCGATTAATGCGAAATCGTACTAAGTAATCATGCACGATCGATACATGATTTATGCGCTCCCGGAGTTTGGTAAAGTTGATTTTCGCGCTATGGCCTTTCAAGGACCTCCCATACAAATCGCAGGTCGAGATTCTACAAAAGCAAAAATTTCACCAAATAACTATACCAGCTAAATCTATGACTTATGCGCTCCTAGAATCTGCTATTCGCGATTTTCGCACTGCGTCCTTTCAAGGACCTCCCATACAAGTCGTCAATTCAGCAGCAGTAAAACAGAAATGCCTACTCGATTAATGCGAAATCGTACTAAGTAATCATGCACGATCGATACATGATTTATGCGCTCTCGGAATTTGGTGAAGTTGATTTTCGTGCTATGTCCTTTCAAGGACCTCCCATACAAATCGCAGGTCGAGATTCTACAAAAGCAAAAATTTCACCAAATAACTATACCAGCTAAATCTATGACTTATGCGCTCCTAGAATCTGCTATTCGCGATTTTCGCACTGCGTCCTTTCAAGGACCTCCCATACAAGTCGTCAATTCAGCAGCAGTAAAACAGAAATGCCTACTCGATTAATGCGAAATCGTACTAAGTAATCATGCACGATCGATACATGATTTATGCGCTCTCGGAATTTGGTGAAGTTGATTTTCGTGCTATGTCCTTTCAAGGACCTCCCATACAAATCGCAGGTCGAGATTCTACAAAAGCAAAAATTTCACCAAATAACTATACCAGCTAAATCTATGACTTATGCGCTCTTAGAATCCGCTATTCGCGATTTTCGCACTGCGTCCTTTCAAGGACCTCCCATACAAGTCGTCAATTCAGCAGCAGTAAAACAAAAATGCCTACTCGATTAATGCGAAATCGTACTAAGTAATCATGCACGATCGATACATGATTTATGCGCTCCTGGAATTTGGTAAATTTGAATTTTCAAGGACCCCCCATACAAATCGCAGGTCGAGATTCTACAAAAGCAAAAATTTCACCAAATAACTATACCAGCTAAATCTATGATTTATGCGCTCTTAGAATCCGCTATTCGCGATTTTCACACTGCGTCCTTTCAAGGACCTCCCATACAAGTCGTCAATTCAGCAGCAGTAAAACAGAAATGCCTACTCGATTAATGCGAAATCGTACTAAGTAATCATGCACGATCGATACATGATTTATGCGCTCTCGGAATTTGGTAAATTTGATTTTCGCGCTATGTCCTTTCAAGGACCTCCCATACAAATCGCAGGTCGAGATTCTACAAAAGCAAAAATTTCACCAAATAACTATACCAGCTAAATCTATGACTTATGCGCTCTTAGAATCCGCTATTCGCGATTTTCGCACTGCGTCCTTTCAAGGACCTCCCATACAAGTCGTCAATTCAGCAGCAGTAAAACAAAAATGCCTACTCGATTAATGCGAAATCGTACTAAGTAATCATGCACGATCGATACATGATTTATGCGCTCCCGGAGTTTGGTAAAGTTTATTTTCGCGTTATGTCCTTTCAAGGACCTCCCATACAAATCGCAGGTCGAGATTCTACAAAAGCAAAAATTTCACCAAATAACTATACCAGCTAAATCTATGATTTATGCGCTCTTAGAATCCGCTATTCACGATTTTCACACTGCGTCCTTTCAAGGACCTCCCATACAAGTCGTCAATTCAGCAGCAGTAAAACAGAAATGCCTACTCGATTAATGCGAGATCGTACTAACTAATCATGCACGATCGATACATGATTTATGCGCTCTCGGAATTTGGTGAAGTTGATTTTCGTGCTATGTCCTTTCAAGGACCTCCCATACAAATCGCAGGTCGAGATTCTACAAAAGCAAAAATTTCACCAAATAACTATACCAGCTAAATCTATGACTTATGGGCTCTTAGAATCCGCTATTCGCGATTTTCGCACTGCGTCCTTTCAAGGACCTCCCATACAAGTCGTCAATTCAGCAGCAGTAAAACAGAAATGCCTACTCGATTAATGCGAAATCGTACTAAGTAATCATGCACGATCGATACATGATTTATGCGCTCCCGGAGCTTGGTAAAGTTGATTTTCGCGCTATGTCCTTTCAAGGACCTCCCATACAAATCGCAGGTCGAGATTCTACAAAAGCAAAAATTTCACCAAATAACTATACCAGCAAAATCTATGATTTATGCGCTCTTAGAATCCGCTATTCGCGATTTTCGCACTGCGTCCTTTCAAGGACCTCCCATACAAGTCGTCAATTCAGCAGCAGTAAAACAGAAATGCCTACTCGATTAATGCGAGATCGTACTAACTAATCATGCACGATCGATACATGATTTATGCGCTCTCGGAATTTGGTGAAGTTGATTTTCGCGCTATGTCCTTTCAAGGACCTCCCATACAAATCGCAGGTCGAGACTCTACAAAAGCAAAAATTTCACCAAATAACTATACCAGCTAAATCTATGACTTATGGGCTCTTAGAATCCGCTATTCGCGATTTTCGCACTGCGTCCTTTCAAGGACCTCCCATACAAGTCGTCAATTCAGCAGCAGTAAAACAGAAATGCCTACTCGATTAATGCGAAATCGTACTAAGTAATCATGCACGATCGATACATGATTTATGCGCTCCCGGAGCTTGGTAAAGTTGATTTTCGCGCTATGTCCTTTCAAGGACCTCCCATACAAATCGCAGGTCGAGATTCTACAAAAGCAAAAATTTCACCAAATAACTATACCAGCTAAATCTATGATTTATGCGCTCTTAGAATCCGCTATTCGCGATTTTCGCACTGCATCCTGTCAAGGACCTCCCATACAAGTCGTCAATTCAGCAGCAGTAAAACAGAAATGCCTACTCGATTAATGCGAAATCGTACTAACTAATCATGCACGATTGATACATGATTTATGCGCTCCCGGAGTTTGGTAAAGTTTATTTTCGCGTTATGTCCTTTCAAGGACCTCCCATACAAATCGCAGGTCGAGATTCTACAAAAACAAAAATTTCACCAAATAACTATACCAGCTAAATCTATGACTTATGGGCTCTTAGAATCCGCTATTCGCGATTTTCGCACTGCGTCCTTTCAAGGACCTCCCATACAAGTCGTCAATTCAGCAGCAGTAAAACAGAAATGGCTACTCGATTAATGCGAAATCGTACTAAGTAATCATGCACGATCGATACATGATTTATGCGCTCCCGGAGTTTGGTAAAGTTTATTTTCGCGCTATGGCCTTTCAAGGACCTCCCATACAAATCGCAGGTCGAGATTCTACAAAAGCAAAAATTTCACCAAATAACTATACCAGCTAAATCTATGACTTATGCGCTCCTAGAATCTGCTATTCGCGATTTTCGCACTGCGTCCTTTCAAGGACCTCCCATACAAGTCGTCAATTCAGCAGCAGTAAAACAGAAATGCCTACTCGATTAATGCGAAATCGTACTAAGTAATCATGCACGATCGATACATGATTTATGCGCTCTCGGAATTTGGTAAATTTGATTTTCGCGCTATGTCCTTTCAAGGACCTCCCATACAAATCGCAGGTCGAGATTCTACAAAAGCAAAAATTTCACCAAATAACTATACCAGCTAAATCTATGACTTATGCGCTCTTAGAATCCGCTATTCGCGATTTTCGCACTGCGTCCTTTCAAGGACCTCCCATACAAGTCGTCAATTCAGCAGCAGTAAAACAAAAATGCCTACTCGATTAATGCGAAATCGTACTAAGTAATCATGCACGATCGATACATGATTTATGCGCTCCTGGAATTTGGTAGATTTGAATTTTCAAGGACCCCCCATACAAATCGCAGGTCGAGATTCTACAAAAGCAAAAATTTCACCAAATAACTATACCAGCTAAATCTATGATTTATGCGCTCTTAGAATCCGCTATTCGCGATTTTCACACTGCGTCCTTTCAAGGACCTCCCATACAAGTCGTCAATTCAGCAGCAGTAAAACAGAAATGGCTACTCGATTAATGCGAAATCGTACTAAGTAATCATGCACGATCGATACATGATTTATGCGCTCCCGGAGTTTGGTAAAGTTTATTTTCGCGTTATGTCCTTTCAAGGACCTCCCATACAAATCGCAGGTCGAGATTCTACAAAAGCAAAAATTTCACCAAATAACTATACCAGCTAAATCTATGATTTATGCGCTCTTAGAATCCGCTATTCACGATTTTCACACTGCGTCCTTTCAAGGACCTCCCATACAAGTCGTCAATTCAGCAGCAGTAAAACAGAAATGGCTACTCGATTAATGCGAAATCGTACTAAGTAATCATGCACGATCGATACATGATTTATGCGCTCCCGGAGTTTGGTAAAGTTTATTTTCGCGTTATGTCCTTTCAAGGACCTCCCATACAAATCGCAGGTCGAGATTCTACAAAAGCAAAAATTTCACCAAATAACTATACCAGCTAAATCTATGACTTATGGGCTCTTATAATCCGCTATTCGCGATTTTCGCACTGCGTCCCTTCAAGGACCTCCCATACAAGTCGTCAATTCAGCAGCAGTAAAACAGAAATGCCTACTCGATTAATGCGAAATCGTACTAAGTAATCATGCACGATCGATACATGATTTATGCGCTCCCGGAATTTGGTAAATTTGAATTTTCAAGGACCTCCCATACAAATCGCAGGTCGAGATTCTACAAAAGCAAAAATTTCACCAAATAACTATACCAGCTAAATCTATGACTTATGCGCTCTTAGAATCCGCTTTTCGCAATTTTCGCACTGCGTCCTTTCAAGGACCTCCCATACAAGTCGTCAATTCAGCAGCAGTAAAACAGAAATGCCTACTCGATTAATGCGAAATCGTACTAAGTAATCATGCACGATCGATACATGATTTATGCGCTCCCGGAATTTGATTAATTTGAATTTTCAAGGACCTCCCATACAAATCGCAGGTCGAGATTCTACAAAAGCAAAAATTTCACCAAATAACTATACCAGCTAAATCTATGATTTATGCGCTCTTAGAATCCGCTATTCACGATTTTCACACTGCGTCCTTTCAAGGACCTCCCATACAAGTCGTCAATTCAGCAGCAGTAAAACAGAAATGGCTACTCGATTAATGCGAAATCGTACTAAGTAATCATGCACGATCGATACATGATTTATGCGCTCCCGGAGTTTGGTAAAGTTTATTTTCGCGTTATGTCCTTTCAAGGACCTCCCATACAAATCGCAGGTCGAGATTCTACAAAAGCAAAAATTTCACCAAATAACTATACCAGCTAAATCTATGACTTATGGGCTCTTAGAATCCGCTATTCGCGATTTTCGCACTGCGTCCCTTCAAGGACCTCCCATACAAGTCGTCAATTCAGCAGCAGTAAAACAGAAATGCCTACTCGATTAATGCGAAATCGTACTAAGTAATCATGCACGATCGATACATGATTTATGCGCTCCCGGAATTTGGTAAATTTGAATTTTCAAGGACCTCCCATACAAATCGCAGGTCGAGATTCTACAAAAGCAAAAATTTCACCAAATAACTATACCAGCTAAATCTATGACTTATGCGCTCTTAGAATCCGCTTTTCGCGATTTTCGCACTGCGTCCTTTCAAGGACCTCCCATACAAGTCGTCAATTCAGCAGCAGTAAAACAGAAATGCCTACTCGATTAATGCGAAATCGTACTAAGTAATCATGCACGATCGATACATGATTTATGCGCTCCCGGAATTTGGTAAATTTGAATTTTCAAGGACCTCCCATACAAATCGCAGGTCGAGATTCTACAAAAGCAAAAATTTCACCAAATAACTATACCAGCTAAATCTATGATTTATGCGCTCTTAGAATCCGCTATTCACGATTTTCACACTGCGTCCTTTCAAGGACCTCCCATACAAGTCGTCAATTCAGCAGCAGTAAAACAGAAATGCCTACTCGATTAATGCGAAATCGTACTGAGTAATCATGCACGATCGATATATGATTTATGCGCTCCCGGAATTTTGTAAATTTGATTTTCGCGCTATGTCCTTTCAAGGACCTCCCATACAACTCGCAGGTCGAGATTCTCAAAAAACAAAAATTACACCAAATACCTACACCAGCTGAATCTATGATTTATACTCTCAACATTTTCAATTCTTAAGGGATCTTAGAACTAAACATACTGCAGTATCGATCGGCTGCAAGCCAATCGTATAATACTCTAGATGATACAGAACTCCGCTTTATATTGTAGCTGGGGATGAAGTAAATAGTAATAGTAGTGTGTGCATGTTGTATGTCCTTCATTAAGCAGTCCCATTAGATTGCTACTCAAAACTAAAAGACAATATTCAGGGTTCAATTTCATATCTTGAACTGGAAAAAAATCCTTTTTGAAGGTCTTTCATATGGGAGGTGGAGCAAGGACTCACTCGATTACTTACATATTCATCCTTTTCCTTGGAACCATTCAAAAATTATTATTCATAAAATTTCAAATTCGTAGCTTGAAGCGTTCAAAAGTTATCGGAAAATATTGTTGAACACGTGTCTTAAGGATTTTTTGTATGGAAGGTACCAGAAAGATTAAAAGGATTTTGCTGACTAGTAAACTTGAACTTTGTTTTCACTCAAAACTAATTTGTACAAAATACTGAATTTGTAGCTAAGCGATAGCTTGAGTTATAGTGAGTTTCGTGAATTGAATGAAGATATTTTAACAGGATATTTGTGTTGCGGCCACTCGAAGGACTAGCAGAATTTTCTTTATAATCATACATTTAGCTACAACTCTTGGAAAATTAACACATACAAAATTTCAAAAACGTAAGTAAAGCTCTTCTGAAGCTATCGACCAATATTCTTGAACAAGGACACTTTGTATGGGAGCTACCCGAAGGAGTAGGACGATTTGGCCCTTGCCTTGCCTTACAAATTCAACCAAACACCCAGATTCAAAATTACAAGATCCTAGGTGAAGGCGTTCTTGAGTTATCGTGTTCACGGACAGACAGACGGACGGACGGACGTCAAGCGGATTTATAGATTTTTGGCCCCAAATAAACAAAAAATAATATAAATTTTTTTCGTCCGAGGCTTGGTTCGATGCGTTACATATTTTTATTTTATTAATTCATTAATTTTTAATAAATATCATAATTTTCTTACACTTTTTAGACTCTAAAAGATTTTTTAGAAACAAATGATTGTTCGTATTAATTTCGAGAAATTTAATAAGACAACTTGAACGATTTTTCCGAAAAAATTTCGGGGAAACTTCGGAAAGTCTGATAAAGGTGCAGTAGCGCAAGCTGCAGTGAATTTGTTCCCATCACTTAAAGTTCTAGATAGTGCTGTCGGCGGTATTGATCTAATATGTAACCCAGAAACGGGACAGGGTTACTTGGTACCCCAAGTAAAAGATGCGAATTATAAGCGGAAAAAATATGCGGGTGCGAAAATTTAACGCAAAAACAAACAAGTCCATCCGGGAATGTGAGAGCTGAGAACGACGAAATTGATGACGCTATACAGTTTCTCGAAAACGCTATTGTCCCTCATCAAAAGGAAGCAATACAAGATATTTTGAAAAAAAAGTGTGAACTCTCGACGGATCATCATTCAATCAAAAGGGGATCAGACAATTGATTTTCCATTTTATTTTATTGACCCTAAATTGGTGAGATTAGGTTTTATATTGATAATTTATTACCTGACGTAAATATGTTACTTTAGATTTTATATGACTTTTAATTATTATACCCTGCAAATGCTGATAGTTTTATTCAAAAGTGGCCACTATATAGCGCAAACGTTTTCAAAGTTGCTCAAGAAGCAAAAATAATTGTGGATGAATGTGGAAGTAATTTTTAAATATATAACATAAATTAAATACATATTTAGAAATAAAACAGTATGGTTCATATAGATTGGCCCTACAATGTGCTAAGTTTTTTCGTCCTTCTTAAGCTCTTACCACCTATAGAATCGGTGAACCGTAGAGGATTATTCATTCAAGCGTGCAAGACACTAATCTTGTTCGGAAATGTAAAATTCTTAATTTATAATTTTTATAGATAAACTTGCCTAAAGAAGTACTCGTCAAAAACGCGAGAAGTTAACAACCGTTTATCATTGCATTGCGATTTCTGAGTTTCTGATATATTTTGACAACAAATTTATTAAACTCCCGGAGGGATTTGAAATATGTGAATCGTTCGACCTTTTGTTTAAAATTTACTTTGTTTTACTTTATTATTTTAATAATACAGTATTGTGATCGATTTTAAAAAAAAAAAAAATTTGATACCCTGAAAATTTTTATTTTCACGTTTCATAACTAGTAGACACGAAAAAAGCAACAAAAATCTTCAGTCCGTCTGTCCGCCGTACGCAAACTCGTTTGGAGGCTCGTAGCTCTCAAACGCTTTGAGATATTATATTAAAATTTTTTTTACGAATAGACAGGGTAGGCTCCTTGAAGTGAAAATGTTTTTTTTTTTACATATTTCTATAGTGTATACCTTCAAGAATAACACACAAAAATTTCAAGCGTGTATCTTAAATGCTTTTTGAGCTATAGCCTCCTGAAGAGTAGCCGATCACGAGCAAAACGCTTTGAAAGATAAAATTATTGTTTTCATTTTGATGATCGGCTACTCTTCGGGAGGCTGTAGCTCAAAAACCATTTAAGATACACACTAGAAAATTTGGTGTGCTATTTTTGATGGTATGCACTCTAGAAATATGTATATAAAAATAGATTTTTTTCAATTTTCAAACTGGTTGTGCGGTTAAACTGGCTGTGACCCTTAACTCCTAGACAGGACCTTGGGGGCACGGGTTAATATTAAAATTAAGAGCGGATTTCACTTTTAAAAATCATTTTTTAGTATTTCGAGTCAATTGAAGGGGTGAGAGAAAACATTTTTTTATTAAGGGCCACCCTAATGTACATAGTTGGTATTTTTGGGAGGTGTAACCCATACAAAAAATGTTGAATTAATGAAAATAATCTTTTTAAATTGTTGTCGTATTTTAAATTAAAAAATCTGCCAACAGTCTGGGCGCAACTTTATTATTTTCTGGCAGAAGTTCATAACGCGTTCAATTCGGGGATGCGGTGTATGTTACTATGTGACTGAAAACCTAACAAAAAGTTCGGGAAGCGGTTAGAATAGGGTATAACATATGTTTTATATAATTGGGTCATACTCCGGGATGCGGTCTAGAGGTTGAAAAAGACAAAACTGAAAAATAGGTGATTATTAAACAAGCCTGGGGAAGTGAAAAGATATTCGATATCTGATCAGACCTGAGAAACATGGTGGAATTCATGAAAAAGTTTACACCCTCTTAGGGGTCAAATTTCAAAAAATCTTGAAAACACATTCTAGTTATTCATATGAAGAATCCGTAGAATAAAAATGAATTCAATATTTCGAAAGACCTAGTAGATATGACGAAAATCGGTAAAATATATGCATTTTATATTAACTGATATTTTTTTTAGCCCCCCCTTCTGAACGCCAATGAATGTTCAATTTTTTTTTATCAGATTTACTTTTCTAGTTAATTTACATATACGTACCGAGTTTCAACTTCCTAGCATAAGCCGTTCTAAAGTTAGGAAAACACCCCCCACCACCGTACCATACTACCCCTAAAAAAAATTTATTTTTCCACCATGCCACTACTATAGCTCTATCTAAATACCAAGTTTCAGCTTCCTATCATCATAAATTCTTAAGATATAAGCATCGGAACTTTTTCTTTCTCACCCTTCTCCACCCTCACCCTCTACACCCACACCTACACCCAAAAACTTTTTTTCCCTACTAGGGTTCTATTGGGCCTACTTCTGGTAAAAATTTGAAGCATCCATCTTACACTGTTATTGAGATATGAAACGTGTTATTTTTGAAAAATTCTTATCCTCTCCACTTACGTACTCCCCCGCCCCCTTCAAAGATTTTACTTTGAGCAATCTTTATTTATCAAGCTTTATATTCAAACCGAATTTTGTTTTTCTGATCCAACTGGTTTGGGAGATATCGTAATGTTAAGTATTTCAACCCCCAACCCCGTACGCCACTACCCCACCAAAAAATTTTGTTTCAATCTACTCTCCTAGTATAACTACAGATATTTGTTAAGTTTTAATTGCTTGCTATTAACGGTTTAGGAGATATAGATTTTAGAATGTGTCGATCTCGACTTTTTTGCGTTTCGCATTGCTTCCCCCTCCACTTCCACACCCCTTCACCCATATAATCAATTTTTTTGCCAATGGGTCCACTTTCAAAGCTTTATAGAAATTCCAAGTTTCAGTCTCCTAACATGAGCGGTTGCTGAGATCTAGAAACCAAAATTTTTCGTCTAAAACGCTTCCCCCACCTTCCCCCTCACACGCCCACCCCTGAAAATATTGTCAATCCAAGGGGTCTACCCAGTCTGTTCCTAGAAAAAAATTTAATTTAATAGCTCCACTGGCTTGAGAGCTACGAGCCTTGAAAGGATTTTGGCGGTCGATGTACGGCGTACGGCGGACAGACGGAGTGAAAATTTTTATTGCTTTTTCCGTGTCTACTAGTCATGAAATGTACACAAAAAAATTTTGAGGGGAGCAAATTTTTTCTTTTAAAATCAATAACAATACTGTATTATTACTAATAAAGTAAAATCGGAAAGAGGTTTAAATGGTGTCTCGATAGAATACTTGCGTCGCTGCCACATATAACATTTATGAATTACAAAATTGGATCATGTCATACTCTGGGATGAGGTCTATGGTATGGTATGGTGATGCTGACATGCTTCTTCACTTAGACGTTATTGTTCGTCCATTGTGCTCCCCGTGATAGGAGGTGTCCAAGCCGTAGTAAATATAATAACAGTGGTTAATTTTTTCCGATTTAACTGGTTCGTGAAACATCGCAATGCAATGTTTTTTACCATTTGCCCACGCCACCATCAACTTTAAAAAAATTAGTTTTGATCTATTCTCCTATCCTAGTCTATACTAGTCTACAAGCAAATAGTCTATAAGCAAATATCAAGTTACAATTTTGTTGCATAAACCATTCAGTAGATATGGATTTTAGAATGTGTCGGATTAAGTAATGTAGACTGGACACATTGTTTTTTTTTCCAAACTCTATAAAATTTGTTATTGCAAATTGGTACAATATCATAGATCTATGTAAGTTCCTAGTTTCAGCTTCCTAGCATTATCGGTTCCTGAAATATAGAAACAAAACAGCTTAAAAGCTTTTCGTCTTAAACGCCACCGCTCCCCTTAGCACTCTCTCCACGAAAAAGTCTTCTCTTGAAGGGGTCCATTTAATCTACACTACAAATAAATTTAAATTGAATAGCTGCAAAAGTTCGGAAGTTGAAAGTCTTCAATCGACTGTACGCACTGTAAAATCACACACTCAGGAAACTATAAGAATCGAATGATTCTTGTTGAACGTGTAACCTGCGCATCATACACATAGTTTGTACTGCTCTTAACTTGGCAACCATATTAAAATCGCTGGCAATAATGATAACTTTTCCTGAAATACAAATTGAAATTTTCACAGAAAAGACAAATGTCACATTCTGTAAATAATTAATAAATTTTTGACATTTGAATGGAAAAATGGAAAACAAGCCGCTAAGATAATCCGACCTATGAGGGGAATAATACACATTTATACCCAGAGAAATTAACTAATGATCAAAGTTAATATCCCAGATAAGCTAATAGCTGGTTCAGGCGAAAATAACCTGAGGTAATAATACGGGCCGTAAATTTAAATTCTATGCAAACTGCCATTTAAATTCCATTGAAAATTTCCACGGTAGATTGGAACAATGAGAACTATCATAATCGTTCTCATTTGCGATTACAGAAACGGTTTTCATTTCCAGGTGAGAAGTACGTGTGAGAATTTCGGACTACGTCATAGCCGATTCATTTCTCACTAAAAATTACAGAACTGAGCTACAGACCTGAGATATATGGTGGAATTCATAAAAAAGTATACAACCACTTTACACCCTCTTAGGGGTCGATTTTGAAAAAGCCTTGAAAACACTTTCTTGGTATTCATACGAAGAATCCGTACAATGAAATTAAATTCAATATTTGGGACGAGCTAGTAGATATAATGAAAATTGTGGAAAAATATGCATTCTATTTTCATTGATCATAATTTTTGCCCCCCTTCTGAACGCCAATGGATATTCAAATTTTTTGTTCATCAAATTTGCTTTTATAGTTGATTTTCATATACACACCAAGTTTCAACTTTCTAGCATAAGCCGTTCTATAGTTAGGAAATCACCCCCCACCCCCGTACCATACTACCCCTAAAAAAAATTATATTTTTCCAACATGCCGCTACTATAGCTCTACCTAAATACCAAGTTTAAGGTTTATATCATTTCTGGTTCTTAAGATATAAACATCGGAACTTTTTCCTTTTCACCCTCCACCACCCTCACCCCCTACACCCTCATCCCCAAATTTAATGCTTTTTTTTCCTATTAGGGTTCAATTAGTGCTACATACTTCTGGTAAAAATTTTAAGCATCTATCTTACACTGTTCTTGAGTTACGAAATGTGCTATTTCTGAAAAATTCTTATCCTCTCCACTTCTATGCACCACCTCCCACTTAAAAAATTTTACATTAATCAGTTTTTATTTGTCGACCTTTATACCCAAACCGAATTTTATTTGTCTAGAGCAATTGGTTCATGAGATATCGTAGTCTAAAGCTTTTCACCCCCCCCCCCCCCCACCACCATACGCAACCACCCCCACCCAAAAATTTTTTATCAATCTTTTCTCCTAGTATAACTACAAGTATTTCTTAAGTTCGAATAGTGTGCCATTAACGGTTTAGGAGATATGGATTTTGGATTTTTTGCGTTTCGGACGCAATTTATTTCCCCCCACTCCCACACCCCTTGATCAATATTGACAATTTTTATGCAAATGGGTTTACTATCAGAGCTCTATAGAAACTCCAAGTTTCAGCTTCCTATCATAAGCGGTTACTGAGATATAGAAACTAAAATTTTTCGTCTAAACCGCTTCCCCTCCTTCCCCCTCACACCCCCACCCCTAAAAATTTGGTCACTTCAAGGCGCCTACCCCGTCTATTCGTAAAAAAAATTTCAATTAAATATCTAAAAGCGTTTGGGAGCTACGAGCCTCCAAACGAGTTTACGGCGGACGGCGTACGGCGTACGGCGTACGGCGGACGGCGTACGGCTTACGGCGGACGGCGGACGGCGGACGGCGGACGGCGGACGGCGGACGGCGGACGGCGGACGGCGGACGGCGGACGGCGGACGGCGGACGGCGGACGGCGGACGGCGGACGGCGTACGGCGGACAGACGGACTGAAGATTTTTGTTGCTTTTTTCGTGTCTACTAGTTATGAAACGTGAAAATAAAAATTTTCAGGGTATCAAACTTTTTTTTTTTTAAAAATCGATCACAATACTGTATTATTAAAATAATAAAGTAAAACAAAGTAAATTTTAAACAAAAGGTCGAACGATTCACATATTTCAAATCTCTCCGAGAGTTTAATAAATTTGTTGTCAAAATATATCAGAAACTCAGAAATCGCTGATCTGTTTGGACCAAGTGCAATGATAAACGGTTGTTAACTTCTCGCGTCTTTGACGAGTACTTCTTTAGGCAAGTTTATCTATAAAAATTATAAATTAAGAATTTTACATTTCCGAACAAGATTAGTGTCTTGCACGCTTGAATGAATAATCCTCTACGGTTCACCGATTCTATAGGTGGTAAGAGCTTAAGAAGGACGAAAAAACTTAGCACATTGTAGGGCCAATCTATATGAACCATACTGTTTTATTTCTAAATATGTATTTAATTTATGTTATATATTTAAAAATTACTTCCACATTCATCCACAATTATTTTTGCTTCTTGAGCAACTTTGAAAACGTTTGCGCTATATAGTGGCCACTTTTGAATAAAACTATCAGCATTTGCAGGGTATAATAATTAAAAGTCATATAAAATCTAAAGTAACATATTTACGTCAGGTAATAAATTATCAATATAAAACCTAATCTCACCAATTTAGGGTCAATAAAATAAAATGGAAAATCAATTGTCTGATCCCCTTTTGATTGAATGATGATCCGTCGAGAGTTCACACTTTTTTTTCAAAATATCTTGTATTGCTTCCTTTTGATGAGGGACAATAGCGTTTTCGAGAAACTGTATAGCGTCATCAATTTCGTCGTTCTCAGCTCTCACATTCCCGGATGGACTTGTTTGTATTTGCGTTAAATTTTCGCACCCGCATATTTTTTCCGCTTATAATTCGCATCTTTTACTTGGGGTACCAAGTAACCCTGTCCCGTTTCTGGGTTACATATTAGATCAATACCGCCGACAGCACTATCTAGAACTTTAAGTGATGGGAACAAATTCACTGCAGCTTGCGCTACTGCACCTTTATCAGACTTTCCGAAGTTTCCCCGAAATTTTTTCGGAAAAATCGTTCAAGTTGTCTTATTAAATTTCTCGAAATTAATACGAACAATCATTTGTTTCTAAAAAATCTTTTAGAGTCTAAAAAGTGTAAGAAAATTATGATATTTATTAAAAATTAATGAATTAATAAAATAAAAATATGTAACGCATCGAACCAAGCCTCGGACGAAAAAAATTTATATTATTTTTTGTTTATTTGGGGCCAAAAATCTCAAATCCGCTTGACGTCCGTCCGTCCGTCTGTCTGTCCGTGAACACGATAACTCAAGAACGCCTTCACCTAGGATCTTGTAATTTTGAATCTGGGTGTTTGGTTGAATTTGTAAGGCAAGGCAAGGGCCATCGTCCTACTCCTTCGGGTAGCTCCCATACAAAGTGTCCTTGTTCAAGAATATTGGTCGATAGCTTCAGAAGAGCTTTACTTACGTTTTTGAAATTTTGTATGTGTTAATTTTCCAAGAGTTGTAGCTAAATGTATGATTATAAAGAAAATTCTGCTAGTCCTTCGAGTGGCCGCAACACAAATATCCTATTAAAATATCTTCATTCAATTCACGAAACTCACTATAACTCAAGCTATCGCTTAGCTACGAATTCAGTATTTTTTACACAATAGTTTTAAGTGAAAACAAAGTTCGAGTTTACTAGTCAGCGACAAAAAATCCTTAAGACACGTGTTCAACAATATTTTCCGATAACTTTTGAACGCTTCAAGCTACGAATTTGAAATTTTATGCATAATAATTTTTGAATGGTTCCAAGGAAAAGGATGAATATGTAAGTAATCGAGTGAGTCCTTGCTCCACCTCCCATATGAAAGACCATCAAAAAGGATTTTTTTCCAGTTCAAGATATGAAATTGAACCCTGAATATTGTCTTTTAGTTTTGAGTAGCAATCTAATGGGACTGCTTAATGAAGGACATACAACATGCACACACGTTATACTATTTACTTCATCCCCAGCTACAATATAAATCGGAGTTCTGTATCATCTAGAGTATTATACGATTGGCTTGCAGCCGATCGACACTGCAGTATGTTTAGTTCTAAGATCCCTTAAGAATTGGAAATGTTGAGAGAATAAATCATAGATTCAGCTGGTGTAGGTATTTGGTGTAATTTTTGTTTTTTGAGAATCTCGACCTGCGAGTTGTATGGGAGGTCCTTGAAAGGACATAGCGCGAAAATCAAATTTACCAAATTCCGGGAGCGCATAAATCATGTATCGATCGTGCATGATTACTTAGTACGATTTCGCATTAATCGAGTAGGCATTTCTGTTTTACTGCTGCTGAATTGACGACTTGTATGGGAGGTCCTTGAAAGGACGCAGCGCGAAAATCGCGAATAGCGGATTCTAAGAGCGCATAAATCATAGATTTAGCTGGTATAGTTATTTGGTGAAATTTTTGCTTTTGTAGAATCTCGACCTGCGATTTGTATGGGAGGTCCTTTAAAGTACATAGCGCGAAAATCAAATTTACCAAATTCCGGGAGCGCATAAATTATGTATCGATCGTGCATGATTACTCAGTACGATTTCGCATTAATCGAGTAGGCATTTCTGTTTTACTGCTGCTGAATTGACGACTTGTATGGGAGGTCCTTGAAAGGACGCAGCGCGAAAATCGCGAATAGCGGATTCTAAGAGCGCATAAATCATAGATTTAGCTGGTATAGTTATTTGGTAAAATTTTTGATTTTGTAGAATCTCGACCTGCGATTTGTATTGGAGGTCCTTGAAAGGACAGCGCAAAAATCAGTTGTAATGAATTCTGAGAGCGCATAAATAGGGCATAATTCCTGTATATATATTTGTAAAATTTTTTCATATTTTAGGGGTGGGGGGCTAGCTTGCCGCCCACTCAGCCCCCCCCACTTTTAAATGATTTATCCTTACTAAACGAAAGGAGCTCAAAAATTTTTTCTTGGTGCTTTGCAGAGCGCATAAATAGCGCATAATTCTGTAATTTTGTCATCAAGTTTGGAGGAAGGGGGGGGGGGCCAGCTGGGCGGACGTTCCAAGTTGTGACAATTGATGAAGGAAGAAATATTTCTGGTGCAAATATCGGGGTGGTTGGGAAATAAGAAAAGCTTGTGAATGTGCAGGAGCATCAGCATCAGCACTAAAAATCACCCTCTTGCAGAGCTATTCAATTCGCCCCAGTTCACTATTGTAGAGAAGGAAAGACTTTTTCTTAGCTGGGTCGTTCATGACTTTAATAACCTAAATTTACAAGAGTTAGTACAATTTTATAATTACAATAATTGAATTTAGCTTACTTTAGTTTTTTCTGGCGAATTGCAAAGCACTTTACGTGAGATTATATTTATTTATAAAAAAAGTATATTTGTACTAGATAAAGTTTTCTTTTTAACTTTAATTAGTAATGCACTCTCCGTTGTGCACGCGGTCGTGGTTGTTCCGGAAAGAACTCTCGTAGCGGTTGTGTCGTACGGCACTCTTCTTTTCGTGCAGTTCGCCGGGTTGAGTTCAGTGTTGCCAACACACCCTGAACTGCTTTTATCGGATGCTGAGTGGCTCTGGAAGTTAGCTTCTTTTGCAGATATCGTGACACACGTGAATAACTTGAATTTAAAGCTCCAAGGTAAAAACAACTAAATTTGTGATTTATTCGCGCAAATCAAAGCATTCAGAGCAAAGCTGATATTGCTCGAAAGTCAGATAAATGAAAGTAATTTTACACATTTCACGTGCTGTGAAGAATTCAATGCAAAAACTGAGGAACAATTTCCCACCAGATTTGCAGTAAAAGTCATCGTGGATTTAAAACTACAATTTCAAAATCAATTTTCTGATCTTGACATAAATTCAAAGGAAATTCGCCTGTTTCAGAATCCATTTGACTGCAATGTTGCCGACGTTTCAAGTCAGTTTCAAATGGAAATAATTGATCTTCAAGCTAACAATCAAATCAAGGATAAATACAAGGAAGGAAACTTGATTGACTTTTACAAATTTTTGGACGCAAAAGAGTTTCCAAATTTAAAGCAATTTGCTTGTACATTTATTTCTATGTTTGGCACTACCTACATATGTATGTGAACAAACTTTTTCCAGGATGGAGTATCTGAAATCTAAACACAGGGCACATTTATCGGATGATATTAATCCCAACTTTGATGAAACTCTCCAGGAAAAAACACAGTTCTATCATTCCCATTAATGTTTATTGTTGTATCTGTAATTTACTCTAAAAAAAATAAAATTCAATGCTGCTTTACTTAATTAATAAGATTTTTAATTAACATATTTTCTTGGCCCCCGCAAGTGGATTTAAGTCCCAAACTCACAGCGAAAAGATTGGACACCCCTGCTCTAGATGAAATCATTAAGAGTATTATAAGTTTGATCCAGCCGAAAATTATGTAACGCATAGAACCAAGCCTCGGACGAAAAAAATTTATATAGTATTTTTTGTTTATTTGTGGCCAAAAACCTCAAATCCGCTTGACGTCCGTCCGTCCGTCCGTCCATCAGTCCGTCCGTCCATCCGTCCGTCCGTCCGTCCGTTCGTCCGTCTGTCCGTCCGTGAACACGATAACTCAAGAACGCCTTGACCTAGGATCTTGAAATTTTGAATCTGTGTGTTTTGTTGAATTTGTAAGGCTAAGTTCGTTAACGGGCAAAATCGTCCTACTCCTTCGGGTAGCTGCCATACGAAGTGTCATTAAAACACGTGTTCAAGAATATTGGTCGATAACTTCAGAAGGGCTTAACCTAGGTCTTTGAAATTTTTTAAGTGTTATTTTTCCAAAAGTTGGAGCTAACTGTATGATTATGAAGAAAATCCTAATAGTCCTTCTAGAGGCTGCCATACAAATATCCTGTAAAAATGACTTCACTTAATTTACGAAACTCATTATAACTCAAGTAATCTTTTAGGTACGAATTCGGAATTTTATACAAATTAGTTTCGAGTGAAGACAAAGTTCAAGTTTACTAGTCAGTGAAATCCTTTAACTCCTTCTCGTACCTTCCATACAAAACAATCCTTAAAACACTAGTTCAAGAAAGGCCGATACCTTTATAAGTACTTAAGCTACGACTTTGAAATTTTTTATGTGTTATTTTTCCAAGAGTTGGAGCTAACTGTATGGTTATGAAAAAAATCCCAATAGTCCTTCGAGGGGCTGCCATGCAAATATCCTGTAAAAATGACTTCACTTAATTTACGAAACTCACTATAACTCAAGTAATCGTTTAGCTATGAATTCAGAATTTTGTACAGAATTTTGTTTTGAGTGAAAACAAAGTTCGAGTTTACTAGTCAGCTAAATCCTTTTACTCCTTCTGGTACCTTCCATACAAAAAATCCTAAAGACACGTGTTCAACAATATTTTTCGATAGCTTTTGAATGCTTCAAACTACAAATTTGAAATTTTGTACACATTAATTTTTGAATGGTTCCAAGGAAAAGGATGAATACGTAAGAAATCGAGAGAGTCCTTGCTCCACCTCCCATATGAAAGTCCTTCAAAAAGGATATTTTTTTTCCAGTTCAAGATATAAAATTAAACAGATAAACCCCTTAATGAAGGACATACAACATGCACACACGTAATACTTCTTTATCTCCAACTTCAATATCCATCGGAGTTCTGTATCATCTAGAGTATTATACGATTGGCTTGCAGCCGATCGTGACTGCAGTATGTTTTACTTTATATATTAATTTATTTATATATGATATATTTAGGTCTACCTCAATCAAGTCAAACTTTGTAACGATTCGCTTATTCAAAGTGGCATTGAGATGGAAAGCATTTGTACAAGCCGAATCAAAAGTAAAAGTGCAAGTAAAACTGGTCAGAGAAATTTAGTAAGTGACTGACCATTGCGCATATGGCCTTCATGCAACAGAGAGTATTCGAATGCTGGATATTTTTAAATTACACTTTTAACGTCTATCAATTAATAAGACACCGAGATACTTTCAGTGCAATTCGTTTACACTTTATTACACTCCAATTTTTATCTCCATATACCTAAATAATCCACTTATGTATGTATGCTTTCTTGTTCTGATGGTATAATTCATTATGGAACTGCGGGGAGTGAACCACCGAACATATCAAGTTGAGATGGCATGTTATGAGTGTATTAGTCAATTAATCGAAAATTTCAAATCAAATCAAAGATACTCAATGATTATTATTTAATCGATGGAAAGAGGATTATGATCTATGATGAGTTGTTTCTGTTGTTTCATCCATTATCCACATTTCTTTTGATCTTATTTCATATGCACAGATAATAACTCGATTTAAATGTGTTGCTTCTGAATCGGTTCTTCATTTCTATCAATCATTTAAAAAATCCTCAACTGAATTGATTTAGGAATTCATATCTTAATTGTTATAATAACTATAAACAATACATAACATTTAGGCGAGATTGAAATTATACCTGTAGTGTTATTAAGAAAAATCTGCCAGCACTCTGGGTGCAGCGTTATTGTTTATATCATCAGATATAAGAAATATGTCGGAATTTGAAAAATGTGGATATCAGTAAGTCCCAAAATTGGCTTTTAGGCTATTATATAAATACTCTGCAGTACTTAAAGCTAATTTTGTATCTAATCATGGATCTGGGCCGACGAGGAAGGCACTGAGGAGCAGGGATGCTTCAAATTCGTAAGGATTGGCGAAGTACTCTTACGAAATATTGCCTAATATGAAGCTCTGAACCTCAGTTAGCTTAGCTCAGCTCAGGAGCATTATGATAGGGCGATAGTAATATGCAATGCGAAGTAGGCGAATACAAATAAATCTGACTGTGAGATTTGTTTGTATTCGCCTACTTCACATTGCATATTACTGGAATTTGACAGCGTGGTCATACAGTTTAATACAAGCTTTAGTCCTGATGAGATATAAAGTTAGTTATTACGATATTTGATGTAATGGCCTATAAACCAATTTTACGATTTTTCGAAATTCAAAAACCAACACTGAGAGAAATAATTGGTTGGCATGCGTTTGCATCAATAAAATTTTTATTGTACCAATCGAAGTTCATTTATACTAATAGGAATTTGCTTGAAGTACATAATAGGTGCTCATTTCAACTAAAAATATTCCTTAAAGTGAATAAAAAACGCGATACACGCAATAGAATCATTCTGTTAACATAATCAACTTAATTCGTTTGTGCAGTACTGTTGAGACAACCAAACATAAAAATGTCTAGTAACTCAATTTTAATTATTGCAATAGAATGTTGATCATAACAAACGATTTACGGCATCTTTCAATTGTGATAACCGAATGTGTTTTCCGTCAACCGAAGGTATATTGTGGAAACTTAGTTAATGGGGCAGTCTATTTATAATTTATTTATAAAATTTCAGTTGCTGTTGGTTTCGGAATATAAGTATAAATCATGAACAGCACGGAATGTTTAATAAGAATTTGACCTAATCAACATTAAGTTAAGTTGCACATAGGAAAATGAACATGGAAGGTCTGCTGTGGCGCAGTGGATACGCGCGCCGATCCAAAAACATTCAACACTGGGTTCGATTCTTATGCCGGTTTTTCACCAAACGGGCAAAACAAAAACTCGTGTCGAAAAACATATTTCTTTACTGAAAACGCAAAGAATGGTTTTTTTCGACACGAGTTTTTATTTTGTCCGTTTGGTGGAAAACCGGCATTACACACAGCCATGGGTTGGATTTTTAAACACAAATAAATAATAAAAGTTTTTTTTAGATTACCAACAACCCGCGCAATCAAAATTTTAAGAGACTCTGGTTGACTATGGTAGACCAGGGGTCGGCAACCTTTTGAGACGGAAGATCCAAAAGTTACAGTTTACAAAATTTCTCAGTTTTTAAAGAGCCACTAACATTTTTGATTCAATATTATGGTATTTGATTAGGATTCGGTATATAAATTTGATTTTTGATTAAAAATAAATATCTTTATAAATGAAATAATATTTAAACATTTAAAAAAATTGTAAAACAAAGGTGTCGGGTCCAACAAAAAGTGATGATATTCACAGAGTCGGCTTTCTTTCTATTAAATATTTCTACTTACGTTTGTATTCAAATTTGTGATATTCATTTCCTCAAGAAACTCCACAATCGCTCGTCGTATGGCAAAATGATGATGAGCAAAGTTTACTTTTTGGTTGCTTTTAATCTAGAAAATTGGGAGGGTGATATTTCTTCGAGCGATTGTCGGGTTTCTTGAGAAAATGAATATCACAAATTTGAATACAAACGTAAGTAGAAATATTTAATAGAAAGAAAGCCGACTCTGTGAATATCATCACTTTTTGTTGGACCCGACACCTATTTTTACATATTTGAAAATGTTTTTTTTTTATATCATTTCTTTTTGTTGCCTTCTTAACTACTGCGGTTAAAAAGTTCGAATATACAAACTTTAATGAAACCTTGAATAAGTGAAATTTAGAAAATTTCAAAATTGAAAAAAAAAACTTTAACTTTTGGAATTTCCCAAATGTGCTGATTTCGTTAATATCTAAAAGCCATGATCTCATAATCGATATAACAAACCGATTCAATGGAAACTTTGAACTGAAGGAATAAGTCATTGCGACTGTAATTGTTTCATTGTCTGCATCGGAAAGGAACCGCTTTGAAATGAATTAACTAAAACCATTGTATTTATATCTTATAGTAGTATCACCAGACGTACTTTTCTGTTTTCACCTGCTTACACCAGAGGCGCTGCATGCGTTTTCTCTCTTCATACTTTTATCGTTACTCATTTCATTCAGTAAAGTCATGACTCTCTTTCTTCTGTCGCTGTGGGGCGCATGTGTTTAGTATTTTGCCGATTCGCTCTTTATACTTTTTCGTTACTATCATTTCATTCAGTAAAGTCGTATCTCTTTCCTATATCTTTCGAGCGGTTTAGCGTTTAAAAAAATTTTTATGAATAGATTGGGTAGGCCCCAGAAGTGTCCATATTTTGAAGGTTGGAGGTATTAGGGGCGAAGTGCGAAAAGCGTTTTAGACCGAAAATTTTGGTTTCTAGATCTCAGCAACCGCTAATGCTAGGAAGCTGAAATTTGGAATTTGGTTAGAACTTTGATAGTGGACTCATTTGCGAAAAATTGCCGATATGGGTGAAGGGGTTGGGGGGGGGGGGTGAAATAATGCAAATCCGTCCAAAACGTAAAAAAGCCGAGATCGACACAGTCTTCAATTCATATCACCTAAACAGTTAATGACTCAAAATTGAAATTTAATATCTGAAGGTACAATAAGAGAATAGATCGGAATCAAATTTTTGAGTGGGTAGTGACGTTCGGGGTAGGGGTGAAAATTTTTAGGATTCGGTATCTAACGAAGCAATTGCTTTAGAAAAATAAAATTTGGTTTGTGAGTAAAGGTTGATAAATGGATTCTGTTGAAAGTAAAAATTTTTAAGAGGGCGGTGGAGCATGAAAGTGGAAGTGATAACAATTTTTCTAAAAATTCACATCTCATATCTCAAGAACAGTGTAAGTGTAAAATTCTTAAAATAAAAATTTGGTGGGTGTGGGTGTAGAGGGTGGGAGTTGGGGAGGGTGAAACGGTAAAGGTTCTGATTTTAATATCTCGAGAACCTATAAGGATACAAAGCTGAAACTTGGTATCTATTTTAGAGCTATGGTAGTGGCGTGTTGGAAAAATATAATTTTAAATACGGGTATTTTTTCTGTCTATAGAACGGCTTATGCTAGAAAGTTGAAACTCGGTGCAAATCAACTAGAGAAGGAATTCTGATGAAAAGGGGGGAGGGGCAAAAAAAATTATCAATGAAAATTATATACATTATATTTTCAGGATTTCGTCTGCCTTATTCCTAGATCTGATCGATATCGAAAAAATTTTCACTTTCATGGGCTTGCGTAATAATCCTTTTTAAGCCTCTAAAAACATACATATAAGATCGGTTGAACACAATTTCATGAATTTCGTCACATCTTTTAAAAATGATAAGAAATTGAATTGGTTTTTACTTTCTCGTGTTGTCTTCATATTTATTTATTAAATCGTTAAAAACCTCACAATTCCTTCGAAATTCAAATGCCAAGTGGAAATGAAATCGAATGGGTTTGTGTGAGGCTTTTAGTGTACATAATACATATTCCGAAATTCGAATAGTTTCCCATACATGGGCTTATTCAATGTTTAATCGATTAAATATATCTATTTAAAATATTTTTATTTTAAATAAAACAATTTTCAAAAAAATTTTCCAAGAAATCTAATAATCTAGAAACATACTCCGAATTTTACCGCTCCCGAACTTTGACCCGATATATAATAAAAGTTTGGCCAAGATCATTGGCAGATATTTTATTTTTAGTACTATTTTGAATTTTTCACATATATGTTTTACTTTATGATTGTAATAATAAAGTATTGTTATCGACTTTTTTTTAAAAAAAAATTTGCTAACCTGAAATTTTTTTTTACACGTTTTATTACTAATAAACACCAAAAAAGCAATAAAAATTTTCAGTCCGTCTGTGCGCCGTACGCCGTACGCAAACTCATTTGAGGAATTATAGTTCCCAAACCCTATGAGCTATTAAATTGATTTTTTTTTATGAATAGACATGATAGACCCCTTGAAGTCAGATTTTTTTGAGGGGTGAGGGTGTGAGGCGGAAGGTGGGGGAAGCGTTTTAGAGGAAAAATTTTGGTTTCTAGATCTCAGCAACCGCTTATGGTAGAAGGCTGAAACTTAGGATTTCTATAGAGCTTTGATGGTGGACCTATTTGCAATTGATGATATGGGTGAAGGGGTGTGGGAGTGGAGGGGGAAATAATGCGTCCGAAACGCAAAAAAGTGGAAATCGACACATTCTTAAATCCATATCTCCTAAACCGTTAATGGCAAGTAATTAAAACTTATATCTGTAGTTATACTAGGAGAGAATTTTTTGGTATGGGTAAAGGCGTACGGGGGTGGGGGGGGGGGGGGGGGGGGGTGAAAACTTTAGATTACGATATCTCACAAACCAATTGCACCATAAAAACAAAATTTGGTTTGAGTATAAACCTTAATAGAAAAAATCTGCCAACAATCTGGGCGTAACTTTATTATTTTTCCGGTAGAAGTTAGGAACGCGTTCAATTCTGAAATGCGGTGGAGGCTACTATGTGACTGAAAACCTATCAAAAAGAACATGATCGTGGAAGTGAAAATCTGATTGGATCTGAGAGATATGAAATAATTTATGAAAAAGTACACAATCACTTTAAACCCCATTAGGGGTCAATTATGGAGAATACATAGAATAAAATTAAATTCAATATTTGGGACGAGGTAGTAGATATGTCGAAAATCGTGGGAAAATATGCATTCTATTTTCACAGATATTTTTTTTGCCCCCCTTCTGAACGCCAATAGATATTCGTTTTTTTTTATTCAAAATTATTTTTCTAGTTGATTTAGATATACACACCGAGTTTCAACATTGTAGCTTAAGCCGTTCTATATATAGGAAAAACACCCCCCACTTGTACCACACTACCCTTAGGGGTCGAATTTCAAAAAACCTTGAAAACACTTTCTAGGTCTTCATACGAAGAATCCGTAGAATAAAATTAAATTCAATATTTGGGACGAGCTAATATATATGACGAAAATCGTGAAAAAATATGCATTCTATTTTCACAGATAATTTTTTTTGCCCCCCTTCTGAACGCCAATACATATTTGGATTTTTTTTAATCAAAATTGTTCTTCAAGTTGATTTACATATACACACCGAGTTTCAACATTGTAGCTTAAGCCGTTAGGAAAACACCCCCCACACCCGTACCACACTACCCTTAGGGGTCGAATTTCAAAAACCTTGAAAACACTTTCTAGGTATTCATACGAAGAATCCGTAGAATAAAATTAAATTCAATATTTGGAAGGACCTAGTAGATATGACGAAAATTGTGAAAATATATGCATTTTATATTTATTATATTTACAAATAATTTTTTTTGCCCCCCTTTCTGAACGCCAATGAATATTCAATTTTTTTTTATCACAATTACTTTTCTAGTTGATTTACATCAACTTTCAACTTTCTAGCATAAACCGTTTAATAGTTACGAAAAACACCCCCTACCCCGCAGCATACTACCCCTAAAAAAAATTATATTTTTCCAACATTCCGCTACTATAGCTGTATCTAAATACCAAGTTTAAGGCTTATATTATTACAGGTTCTCAAGATATAAGCATCGGAACTTTTTCCTTTTCACCCTCTCCCACCCTCCCCCTCTACACCTTCAACCACAAAACTTTTTTCCCTACTAGAGTTTAATTAGCGCTACTTCTGGTAAAAATTCTAAGCATCTATCTTACACTGTTCTTGAGATATAAAATGTGTTTGATTTGAAAAATTCTCATCCCCTCCACTTCTATGCTCCACCTCCCACTTAAAAAATTTTACTTTGGTCAATCTTTATTTGTCCACTTTTATACCCAAACCGAATTTTATTATTCTAGAGCAATTGGTTCATGAGATATCGTAATCTAAGGTTTTTCACCCCCTACCCCCATACACAACTTCCCCCACCCAAAATTTTTCTTCATTCTGTTCTCCTAGTATAACTACAAATATTTGTTAAGTTTGAATAGTGTGCCATTAACGGCTTAGGAGATATGGATTTTAGAATGTGTCTATCTCGCCTTTTTTGGGTTTCGGACGCATTACATTTCCCCCACTCGCACACCCCTTGATCAATATTGACAATTTTCCTGCAAATGGGTCTACTATCAGAGCTCTATAGAAATTTCAAGTTTCAGCTTCCTATCATTAGGGGTTACTGAGATCTAGAAACCAAAATTTTCGGTCGAAAACACTTCCCCCTCCTTCCCCTCACACCACGACCCCTAAAAATTTGGTCACTTTAAGGAGACTACCCCGTCTATTCGTTAAAAAAATTTCAATTCAATATCTCAAATCTTTTGGCAGGTACGAGCCTCCAAACGATCTTGCGTACGGCGGACGCCGTACGGCGTTAGGCGTGCGGCGGACAGACGGACTGAAAATTTTTATTACTTTTTTCGCGTCTACTAGTTATGAAACGTGAAAATAAAAATTTTGAGGGAAGCAAATTTTTTTTTTTCTTAAAATCAATCACAATTCTTAATTATTAGAATAATAAAGTAAAAGGTTATCTAAAGTTAAATTTTTGAGGGGGGTAGGGGAGCATAGAAGTGGAGGGGATAAGAATTTTTCAAAAATTACACGTTTCAAATCTCAAGAACACTGTAAGATAGATGCTTCAAATTTTTACCAGAAGTAAGCCTAATAGAACCCTAGTAGGGAAAAAAATTTGGAGTGGTTGTGGAGAGGTTGAGGGTGGGGAAGGGTGAGAAGGAAAAAGTTCCAACGTTTATATCTTAAGAACCTTTAACGATAGGAAGCTGAAACTCGGTGTTTAGATAGAGCTATTGTAGTGGCATGGTAAAAAAATAATGTTTTACGTATATGTAAATCAACTAGAAAAGTAAATCTAATAAAAAAAATTTGAATATTCATTGGGGTTCGGAAGAGGGGGCAAACAAAATTGTAAGTAAAAATAAAATGCATATATTTTCACGATTTTCGTCATATTTACTAGGTCTTTCCAAATATTGAATTCATTTATATTCTACGGATTTTTCATATGAATTCCTAGAAAGTGTTTTCAAGATTTTTCGAAATTCAACCCCTAAGGGGGTGTAAAGCGGTTGTATACTTTTTGATAAATTCCACCATATCTCTCAGGTCTGATCAGATATCAAATATCTTTTCACTTCCACGGGCTTGTTTAATAATCACCTATTTTTAAGTATTTTCTTTCTCAACCTCTAGACCGCATCCCGAAATATGGCCCAACTATATAATTCATTTGTTACACTCTATTCGAACCGCTTCCCTAACTTTTTATTATGTTTTCAGTCACATAGTAACATATGCCGCATCCCCGAATAAAACACGTTCCGAACTTCTGCCGGAAAAATAATAAAGTTGCGCCCAGACTGCTGGCAGTTTTTTTTATTCACACACATGCATAGCTGAGGCGAGAAAAATGACACCCCAAGTGTTAAAATTGGTCAGATCGCGTACAAACAAACTACGAATGAACAAATAAAGTTTTGGTGAAACTCAAACAATAAACACATCATCTCAACTGCGTTGCACCTCTTGAGTTTTATAAAAACAGAGATATAAAATTTTAAAAACAAACTAATATTTTCAAAATAGAATGTTGGAAAAGGTTTTTTTTTTAAAAGCGGTATTTTGAAACTTCTATCCGTTCCGACGCTAAGAGGTGAATTATTGAATTTCTCCACCTCCTTCGCCATACTTAAAAATCTGCCAATGGTCTGGGCGCAACTTTATAATTTTTCCAGCAGAAGTAGGGAGCGCGTTCAATTCTAAGATGCGGTGTAGGTTACTATGTGACTGCAAACCTTTCAAAAAGTTCGGGAAGCGGTTAGAATATGGTGTAACATATGAATTATATAATTGGGTCATATTCCGGGATGCGGTCTCGAGGTTGAAAAAGATAAAACTTAAAAATAGGTGATTATTAAACAAAACTGTGGAAGTCAAAAGATATTCGATAACTGATTAGAGCTGAGAGATATGGTAAAATTCATGAAAAAGTAAACAACCACTTTACACCCTCTTAGGGGTCGAATTTCAAAAAATCTAGAAAACACTTTCTACGTATTCAAATGAAAAATCCGTAGAATAAAAATGAATTCAACATTTGGAAAAACCTAGTAGATATGACGAAAATCGTGAAAATATATGCATTTTATTTGTACCGATAACTTTTTTTTGCCCCCCCCTTCTGAACGCCAATGGATATTCGAATCTTTTTTTAAAAAAATTACTTTCCTAGTTGATTTACATATACACCGTGTTACATGTCGATTTCTTGGCAGGTTCGGTGCATGTTAGTAAAACCTCTTTCCCTTTCCCAGGTCGGCTTCTGTGCAGAAGGAATGGAGAGCAGCCCTGTTCAGCCGCGTGGTACGCCCAGCCGAGGATGGGCGGCTGTAGCAAGTCCGTACTAGACAATTAAAAATAAGAAAAGTTATTTCAAATTATTTGCCACACTCAGATCTGTAATTTTAGTTTTGTTACAAGAAAGATATTACCAGTTTAACATTTTGTCCCACGAATATGTCACGAACCGTTCGGTCGGATCTCGGCCCCACTCTTGTGTTGGGTACTGGGTTCCTCTACGATCTTCCCGCGAACCGGAAAAGGCTTTCAAGCAGTTGGTGGGACCTGGTAGGATGAGGGAGATGTTTGCCTTGCGCGGGCGATGTCTTGTCTACCAACAAACTTCCGACACCGCCGTTCTCCATGACCTGCCAGCCGCCAGACACCTTGAGTACGTTGCCAGGCGAGTCCCCTTATACTAGGCTGCCGTATGTGAATCCCGGCAGCTGGTGGGTGGATATATTCCTTACGTCGGAACCGGGAGGACCGGCACAAAACTTTACAAATCATCACTTCAACTCCGGACGTTGCGATATTCGGCCGTTTCGCGCGACATTTGTTCAATTTCTGGGAGTCTTCGCGATCGAAAGAAGATCGGAACGGACTCGGGACCGACGGATAAACAAGGAAATAAATTTGATGGCCGTCTCCAATTCGAAGCTCCGTCTTACTTGCGAAAATCTGGACACTTACGAAAACCTCCTGTCAACTCCTGACAGACGGAATCAACATGTCGGACCCGACTCAGCGCCCTGTCGATTGTCAGCGAATAGGGGGGAACGCCGGAAATAGAACAGGCGAAGTTTTGAGTTCTTAAGGAGGAGAGTTGAGCGGTTCGAGGCTTTTTGACTGTGAACCGGTAGTACGTGAAGAACCGGGTGAACGCGCGAAAAAGTTCGAGTTCAAATTGGAAGGCAGATCCGTTGGAGCAGTTGAATTTTTCCGGCGAGTTATTCCGTTGGAGTTGGATAACGGGGAGTTTTTGGTTTCCCGTGGGAGTTGTGGGATCGTGGAGAAACTTTGGCCGTGGAGTGAGTGGAGAATCCGTGAAAAAGGAAGACAAGCAAGGTGTACTCGAACCCTTGGCAAGGACAAAAGGCAATACTTCAGGCCCGAGGAGTAACGGCGGTGTCGGAGTACGCGCCCGAATTCGATCAAACTTTCCACAGGTATTTTTCCCTTCCCTTACCAGGTTTGCCGAGCGACGTAGATAAGGAGGCACGTAGAGGGGCGCGACGGGGAGATCCTGCCGACCGGTTTGGGTTCCTTTTGCATTCAATTCATAGACCCAACGAATATATATTTTGTGTCTGTTTTTTTCTCTTTTCGTTTAAATATATTTTGTGTCTTTCAAGTAAATACGTTGGTGTTTGTTTCCAAGGAATTTCCCAATTTTTTCCGCGCTTCGTAAATTGGGTGGCGCCCAGGTGACGAGTAGGTACGCGGTACGACCTAGTAAGTAATCCCCGAACCACCCTTCTTCGGCTGAGCGAGGCTGGTGCTTACCCCTATTTTTGTAGGGTAATAATTGGCGCCCAACGTGCTGTTTGGGATTATTTACAAAACCGCGGGTGATAAGTAATTTTTGGTGGAGTTACAGTGATTTGTTTTTGTTGTATGATTTTTGAGGGAATTCAGTGTTCTACAGTAACTGCGGGAGTGTGAAGGATTGGTGTTAGTGTTACGGGTGTGCATGAAGGTCGTTCGTCGATCCCGATTATACCGGTAATAGCGGGTTGTATTGCCAGTTATTATTGGAATTCGAGTGATATGGTCGAAGTGCTGTATGGTTCGTTCTCTTGGTTGTGTGTGTTCTAGCAATATACGTTCGTTGCATAGAGAACGGAATCGGGTATTTGAAAGATTGTGATTCAGCGCAGTGGTTAGATCGGCAGGGTTCCAAAGCGTGGGGGTAGCAGTTCTAGACCTCCGGTGGCCAATTTATTTAATTTTTTTTTTTTTTTTTTTTGTGGTTCCGTACTTTAAGTAATTTTTTTTTATTGGATTAAAAGTAAAATTTGTATTAGATTTCATTCTGGTCGAATAGGAATTTGTATGGGGGGGGGGGGGGGGGGAAATAAAAATAAAAATCCGAAGTTGAGACAGTGGAATTGCTTAGGGAATATTCGGGTGGTATTTGGGATTATTTTTTTTTTTTTGTTTGCTTTTGCGTCAGGCGTAGTTGCTGCTTGAGGGAGTCTAGAGATTATTCCAGAAATATATTGATAGCGCAAGTAGGTAATTCGTTGGGAATGACATACAATTTTATTTTTCTCTTTCGGATCGCGGTTCGAGTATAGATATCTAAAAGTTTTTTTTGTTTGTATTTGGGTTCCGTTTGGGTCTGAATAAATTGTTAGAAGTTCAGGCGATTTATTTCTGTTTCATTTTAGTTTTAAGTTGTTGCAGTAGGGATATATTTAGGGCAATGGAAATAAATCGGCTATCATCGGAGGAACTGAAATATGAGCTGGCAGTGTTTGGATTACCGGAGGCGTCTGTTGACGCAATGCGAGCGACGCTCCGGTCAACGCTTAAAAGATCGTCCAGTTTCAGCATACCGGACTATCCGTTTTCTTTCGAAGAAGACAAGGTGGAGGTAGAGGCGAAAATAGAGGAAGTTGCCAAGCTATTGGAAACTTGCGTGGGGACTGTAAAATCGTACGTTTATAAAAAAAATTGATGCTAAGGGTGCGTGGATTCTGAGAAGGCTGAATCACATGGTCGCGGTGGAACCAGAACAGAAAGAATTTGTTACTAGTGTCCGGAAAAGGGTGGCAGACTTTTTCGTGGTGTTAGACGGTAAAGCTATCCCAGTGGAAGACGATAGCGAGGATGCTAATGAGTCAATTATCGGGTTGGCAGATAAATGGTATTCGGGACAACATTCGTTCTCGCCCAAACAAGTAGTACCAGGGGTGCAGAAAGAAGGAGGGGCGACCTCAAATAAACGGATGGTACCAGTCGAAAACGTAGGTGGCCAGGCAGAAGTGGAAGCGAGGGAAACTTCAGATCTAGGGCATATTTTCCCGATTTACAAATGGGGCGTTAAATTCTCGGGAGCCGAGGGAGAGTCGCTAAGCTGCTTCCTGGAACGGGTGGAGGAGTTGAGGGAAGCGCGGGGCTGCCCAGCCTCTAAATTATATAGCTCGGCGGTAGATCTCTTCGACGGAAGGGCGCTCATTTGGCTACGAGCTAATAAGCCCTATACAAAGAATTGGTCTGAACTTGTGGTGAGATTGAGGGAGGAATTCCTACCGCCGGGGTACAACGACAGGCTTTTTGAGGAGATTCGGCATCGAGCACAGGGAGAGAAGGAAAGCATAGGGATGTTCGTGAGCGTTATGCTCAGCCTATTTTCGAGATTGAGCGGACCCTGTTCGGAGGCATTGCAGCTCGCTTTTATGGTGAAAAATCTGGCTCCGTTTTATTCAACTCAGCTGGCGTTGGTGTCGGTTTCGTCGGTCCAGCAGTTGGTAACAGTGGGGAGGAGGCTGGAAGCGACTAGATATAATGTCGAGAACTATGTGCCGCCTCCATCCAAGAAACAGTCTAAGTTATTGGAGCCGGATCTGGCGTATGTTAATACGGAAGTATCAAAGAATCCATTCGAGGCAAAATCCAACGAGCCATCCCTAAACGCGGCGTACATACCTACACCGACGAACCTGGCCGTCTCTCAGGGCAACAATGGGTCGAACAGGAATATGCGGGGAAAACCGAGATCCGAAATGCGGTGTTACAACTGCAATAGTGAAGAGCACCTTGCGAACACTTGCCAGCAACCTAGACGCTGCTATGGTTGTGGTCGGGAGGGGGTGATTCGGAAAAACTGCCCTATTTGTTCGGAAAACGGGCAAGGAACTTCCGGCGCGGCAGACCAGTAAGTTCTCGTCGACATATAACTGCCAAAGAAGGAAGAGAGGGTGGGGGTAACAATATGGTCGAATTCGGCAACCGTATTGTAGAAAAGGTAAGACTCGATTATGTATTGGACAGGTGGTCAGGGGATAACAGACCATATTTGAAGGTTGACATTTACGGAGTAAGTATGTTGGGTTTGCTGGATTCGGGCGCGTCTCGTACGATTGTGGGCGATAAAGGCTGGCGAATACTGCAAGATTTGGGATTCTCCGTGAATGAATCGGTCTTTCCCTCTGTGGCGTTGGCGGATGGGTCTAGTATAGTGGTTATTGGCAAGGTATCTGTTCCGTTTTGTGTTAAGGGAGTGTTGCGATTGATGGATGTGTTGGTGATTCCGTCTTTACCTCAAACGCTAATTCTGGGGGCGGATTTTTGGGCCCATTTCGGTATTGTACCGGACCTTAGTGGCAATGCTTGGGAATTTTCACACCAAATGGAGGTAGCAGCGCTCGAATCCAAGGCATCAGCGTCGAAACTGACGCCTTCCCAGACGGAAGAGCTGGAGAAATGGACCTCAACTGCCTTTAGCGCAATGCCGTCGGGCCTCGGCCAAACACATTTGGTAGAGCACAAGATCCGAACTGATTCCGACCCGATTAAACAACGGTTCTATGTTGTTAATCCGATTGTACAGCGTCAGATCAACGTTGAGTTGGATGAAATGTTGAAAGACGACGTCATTGAGCCCTCTCGGAGCCCTTGGGCGTCACCAATCCTTTTGATCCAAAAAAAAGATGGCAAGTTCCGTTTCTGTGTAGACTTTAGGAAACTAAATAAAGTCACGGCGCGGGACGCATACCCGTTGCCGTTTGTGTCAGCGACATTGGATAAGCTCCGAAACGCTAGTTTTTTGTCTTCTCTGGATATCAAGTCGGCGTATTGGCAGATACCCATGGAAGAAAAATCAAAGCCGCTTACTGCGTTCACTATTCCTGGTAGAGGGTTGTTCCAATTTAAAAGGATGCCATTCGGGTTGCACAATGCTCCAGCTACTTGGCAACGATTCATAGATCAGGTGTTGGGTGCCGATCTAGAACCACACGTCTTCGTGTACTTGGACGATATTGTGATAGTAACCCCGTCCTTTGAGAAGCATTTGGAGGTGTTAGAGGAGGTGCTGAGAAGACTCACCGAGGCAGGTCTTCGGGTCAGCCGGGAGAAATGCCAGTTGTGTCGCACTCAGCTGAAATATCTTGGGTATGTAGTGGATTCCAATGGGCTTCATGTGGATCCGGAAAAGGTCGAGTCGATCGTAAATATCCCTACACCCACAAACGTCAAGGAGGTGCGCAGTTTCGTGGGTACGATTTCCTGGTACCGCCGTTTCGTCTCCAATTTTGCCGCGCTCACGAAACCCCTGACAGAGTTGCTGAAAAAGAATGTGCGCTTTACGTGGACGCCGGAATGCGAAGAGGCCTTCCAGAAGGCGAAAGAATGCCTAATAACAGCACCCATTATATCCTGTCCCGATTTTGACATACCTTTCGCCGTACAAACGGATGCGTCAAATTTTGGAATTGGAGCGGTATTGTCTCAAGGGCATGGGGATGAAGAAAAGGTGGTCGCCTATTTGAGTCGGTCTTTGTCGAAAGCAGAGCGGAATTACTCTACTACCGAGAAAGAGTGTCTGGCTGTGGTGTGGGCCGTGGAGAAACTCCGACCTTATCTAGAGGGTACCCGGTTTACGGTGATCACCGACCACCACTCGTTAGTTTGGCTCGCGAATATAAAGGATCCTTGTGGCAGACTGGCTAGGTGGGCAGTCCGTCTGCAGCAGTACGACATGGAGGTGGTGCATCAAAAGGGAAAAGACCATGTTGTGCCAGATATGCTGTCGCGCTCCGTACCAGTTTTGGCTGGGGTATCTACTACGGTATCGGACCCTTGGTGTGACAAAATGTTGAATCAAGTGACGGAAAATCCTATAAACTTTCCAGACTGGCGGGTCGAGGAGGGCAAGCTATTTAAACGAGTGAAGATTCGATATCCTGAGGTAGGGGAAGGTGATAATGAGTGGAAGTGGGTCTGCGCGGAAAGGAGTTTTGCAGGAAAGCCATGACAACCCTCTAGCTGGACACATGGGAGTCTATAAAACATTCGCCCGACTCAGCACAAACGTGTATTGGCCGAAGATGAAAGCAGACACGGCGAAGTATGTGCGGTCATGTCAAGTCTGCCAACGCGTGAAACCCGAGCGGAGGAAGATGGCGGGCCTGATGATGGAACGGAAGGGAACGTCTCGACCATGGGAAACCATTTCTGTGGATTTGATAGGTCCGTTCCCTCGCTCGTCGAAGGGGTTTACGTATATCTTAACGGTGGTGGATTACTTCAGTAAATTCCCAGTACTTTTTGCGTTACGTGCATCTACTACACCAAGTATCTGCAAGGAGCTGGAGGAAAATGTATTTCTGTTGTTCGGGGTACCGAAATATTTAATTTGTGATAATGGCCCACAGTTCACGAGCAAAGTATTCAGAGTTAGTATGGAGAAGGAACTTTGCATTGTCAAATGCGGCGGACTTTTACACTGCGAAATTGGGTCCGAAGTATGTGGGGCCTTTTCGAGTTACCAGATGCAGTTCGTCGAATACCTATGTGCTGGCCGACGAGAAGGGGGTGGAGAAGGGAACGTGGCACGTTAAGGATCTGAAACCGTTTACTGGCGGAGTAGATGTATGAGCGCGCGGGTTAGAGCGGCCGAATAAAAGCCCGAATTAGGGGAGTCGTGAATAAAATTTATTTGTTCCTTTCGGCATAGGGATTCGTTCTGTTATCCTAGCGCGGTGATTTGTGTTGCATGCTATTTTAAATATGTATATTGTTTCCTTCCAAGCGTTGTTTAGTTAAGAGAGGTGATTCGTCGAAGAGCGGCGGTATGGAAGGAACTGGGGAATGCTGTTGGGATGTGAGGTTATGGCCTGGGGAATGTGTTAGTCGGTGGTGGTCGTTAAATTTACCTATACTTATGTCTATTTTTCTTTTATCTGCTTAGAGCTACTTATTCTATTATCCATGTTGAACGAAACTACGAACGTGGCTGCGGATGGTTGTCGCACGTTGAGGATCGGGGGAAGCCATGGTGTTCATCGCCAGCCAGGGCTCCATGTGTCGTTGATCGAATGTTAGAACGGATGACCAGGTTTCTTCTTCCTCACCTCTGGACGAGGACTAGTGGTTTAAAGAAACGGTGTTGAAACGTTCATGAGTCTTGCTGGATTTGTCCGCGACGCAGGAGGGTGTGTCCTGAAAGATGCGAAGGAAACTTTACTGAGAAAACGACGGTTAGGATGGTATCGATACCGAATTTTGACCTGAGGGTATAGTAAGTGGAAAATTCTTGGGAAAGTAATTTTCCAAGGAGGTGACGGTGGAGTTGTTACATGTCGACTTCTTGGCAGGTTCGGTGCATGTTAGTAAAACCTCTTTCCCTTTCCCAGGTCGGCTTCTGTGCAGAAGGAATGGAGAGCAGCCCTGTTCAGCCGCGTGGTACGCCCAGCCGAGGATGGGCGGCTGTAGCAAGTCCGTACTAGACAATTAAAAATAAGAAAAGTTATTTCAAATTATTTGCCATACTCAGATCTGTAATTTTAGTTTTGTTACAAGAAAGATATTACCAGTTTAACATTTTGTCCCACGAATATGTCACGAACCGTTCGGTCGGATCTCGGCCCCACTCTTGTGTTGGGTACTGGGTTCCTCTACGATCTTCCCGCGAACCGGAAAAGGCTTTCAAGCAGTTGGTGGGACCTGGTAGGATGAGGGAGATGTTTGCCTTGCGCGGGCGATGTCTTGTCTACCAACAAACTTCCGACACCGCCGTTCTCCATGACCTGCCAGCCGCCAGACACCTTGAGTACGTTGCCAGGCGAGTCCCCTTATACTAGGCTGCCGTATGTGAATCCCGGCAGCTGGTGGGTGGATATATTCCTTACGTCGGAACCGGGAGGACCGGCACAAAACTTTACAAATCATCACTTCAACTCCGGACGTTGCGATATTCGGCCGTTTCGCGCGACATTTGTTCAATTTCTGGGAGTCTTCGCGATCGAAAGAAGATCGGAACGGACTCGGGACCGACGGATAAACAAGGAAATAAATTTGATGGCCGTCTCCAATTCGAAGCTCCGTCTTACTTGCGAAAATCTGGACACTTACGAAAACCTCCTGTCAACTCCTGACAGACGGAATCAACATGTCGGACCCGACTCAGCGCCCTGTCGATTGTCAGCGAATAGGGGGGAACGCCGGAAATAGAACAGGCGAAGTTCTGAGTACTTAAGGAGGAGAGTTGAGCGGTTCGAGGCTTTTTGACTGTGAACCGGTAGTACGTGAAGAACCGGGTGAACGCGCGAAAAAGTTCGAGTTCAAATTGGAAGGCAGATCCGTTGGAGCAGTTGAATTTTTCCGGCGAGTTATTCCGTTGAAGTTGGATAACGGGGAGTTTTTGGTTTCCCGTGGGAGTTGCGGGATCGTGGAGAAACTTTGGCCGTGGAGTGAGTGGAGAATCCGTGGAAAAGGAAGACAAGCAAGGTGTACTCGAACCCTTGGCAAGGACAAAAGGCAATACTTCAGGCCCGAGGAGTAACGGCGGTGTCGGAGTACGCGCCCGAATTCGATCAAACTTTCCACAGGTACTTTTCCCTTCCCTTACCAGGTTTGCCGAGCTACGTAGATAAGGAGGCACGTAGAGGGGCGCGACGGGGAGATCCTGCCGACCGGTTTGGGTTCCTTTTGCATTCAATTCATAGACCCAACGAATATATATTTTGTGTCTGTTTTTTTCTCTTTTCGTTTAAATATATTTTGTGTCTTTCAAGTAAATACGTTGGTGTTTGTTTCCAAGGAATTTCCCAATTTTTTCCGCGCTTCGTAAATTGGGTGGCGCCCAGGTGACGAGTAGGTACGCGGTACGACCTAGTAAGTAATCCCCGAACCACCCTTCTTCGGCTGAGCGAGGCTGGTGCTTACCCCTATTTTTGTAGGGTAATAACCGAGTTTCAACTTTCTAGCATCAGCCGTTCCATAGTTAGGGAAAAAACCCCCACCCCCGTACCACACTACCCCTAAAACAATTATATTTTTCCAACATGCCAATACTATAGCTCTATCTAAATACCACGTTTCAGCTTTTTATCATTATAGGTTCATAAGATATAAACATCGGAACCTTTTACTTACACCCACATCCCCCAATTTTCTTTTTCTGCTAAGGTTTTATTGGGCCTACGTCTGGTAAAAAAATTTAGCATCTATCTCACACTGTTCTTGAGATATGATATATGATTTTTTTGAAAATTTCCCTTCCATGTTCCGCCATCCTCTTAAAAAATTGTACTTTGAGCAATCTTTATTTGTCGACCTTTCTCTTCAAACCGAATTTAATTTTTCTAGAGTAATTGGTTCCTGAGATATGGTAATCTAAAGTTTTTCACCCCCCACCACCGTACTCCACTAACCCCACTCAAAAATTTCTTTTCAATCTTTTCTCCTAGTAAAGGTACAGATATTTGCTAAGTTTGAATTTCGTGCCATAAACAGTTTAGGCGATATGTATTTTGGAATGTATCGATCTCAGCTTTTTTGAGCTTCGGACCCAATATTTCCCCACCCCCACTCCTTCACTCATATCAGAATATTTTTTGCAAATGGGTCTACTATTGAAGCTCTCTAAAAATTCCAAGTTTCAGATTTCTAGCATAAGCGGTTGCTGATATCTAGAAACCAAAACTTGCGGTCTAAAACACCTCCCCCACCTCTCCCTTCACACCCGCATCCATCAAAAGGTGTTCACTTAAAGGGGTATACCAAATCTACTAACGAAAAAAATTCAAATAAATAGCTCAAATGGTTTGGGTGCTACGAGCTTTCAAATAATTTTGCGTACACCGGCAGACGTACGGCGTTTCCACAATCCTCACTCCCAAATAGTTTCCAAAAATTTTGCATGTACTTTTTTGTACCGCAAAAATAAAAAAGAGTGTATGACCTTCTGCATAATGGAATTCTTCTTTTGCATGAAGAAACAGAAAAGCGATCTGCTTCTCCATACCGCCCGTCCTTTCCCATGCACCGTGTGCGAGGAAAGGAAATGAACGTAGTGAGAACTGTGAGAAAAGTCAATGCGTATTGTACCTACGAAGAAAAATTCAAAATCAATCAAAGCAAGTATTATCTCATTCATTCATAAAGTTCAATCAACACGACTTCCCATTGGTTGGGGTTTTGTGCTCTCGCGCTCTCCACACTTATTCATTTTTTTACACTCGAGTGCGGAGTTCGCTGTCGACCAATGGGAAGTCGTGTTGATTGAACTTTATGAATGAATGAGATATGCCTGCTTTGATTGATTTTGAATTCTTCAAGAAAGAACGAGTGTGAAAGCGCGAGAGCACAAAACCTCAAAAAACGATATATGCTGCGCCATCTTTTGAGCTGAGGTGAAGTTATTCGTGATACTACTATAAGATATAAATACAATGATACAATGCTTCAACTTTCTCGGCGAGAGCCGATACTAATGTGCCTTCGATAAAGGTTGGCTTGTATCCAAACTACGTTCTTATGGTGACTGCCAAAATACTTTATTATTTAAAAATAATAAAGTCAATTTAAAGATGGGAACGATGATGTCGAAAGTGTGACGACGGGACACTAGTGTCGTCGTCACAAAACGGCGGAGATGGAAACGCATCTTTACGCTTAATTTTAAACATAAAGTTACAAACTCATATAAAGCAGTATACTTACCCAGTAGAAAATGGGAGCATCCCATGAATAATCCCGGACTACTCCTTAGGGAGGTTTGGAGACCTCGTTTTCACCTCCATTTGACCTCCTTTTTGCAAGAGCATGTCCGCTAAAATCAGATCTCCAATATACCTCCAAAGAAAGCATTCAAAAATACTTGTAAGGGAGCTTAAAACGAGATCTTTAATGGGACTAGTTCTGCAGTAAAACTTAAAAATGGTCTTCACATAGTCCTATTTTCATCCATTCGGAGCAAAAGAAGAGAAATGATGGTTTTCTGCATAATTTTGTTATTAATCTCCTTTTTTGCTCCATTGTGAGGGATAAGAGATACCTCGTTATTTGCTCCCCCACGGAGTTCTCCTCAAATTTCCTAGTGGGTAATTTATAAACTTACGTTATTTCCATTCTTTATATTCAATTTTACTCTATAGAAATGGTGTAATTCTAAGGAGAACATTTAAGATTTAATGATACCAGTGTAAAGCTATTTGTAAATCTATTAGCTTCACTAAATATTTTAAAGATCTTAATAAAACAATTTTTACAATTTAATTAAGCAAAAACATAAAAAAACATTTTAATTGATACAACTTGATTCATTTTTAAATTTTCTACAACTGACATTTTTTAATTTCTATTTTTTTAATTTACCTTTGAGAGTACTTCGTTTATGTATAGATGTTAGGTGTTTTTATGTTAAGTAAAGTGTAGTGTTGAAATAGCCAAAGTGTGTTGTGTAACAACGCCACACCAGTATCAAGATATCAATATTGTTTGACGGCTATGTCAATGCAAGTTTCTTTTTGGGAGAAGTACGGAGCAATGTTTTCGTCAAACAGTGAATTTTTCTGGATGCATTTAGTACTGGTGTATGCCGTATGGATTGATATCGTCCCAAAGGCGACAAATTTGATTTTTAACACAACCATAAATTCACAAAGAAACACAACGTTTTACAAACGAAACTCTGATTTTGAAAATTCAATTTGTTGGTTTGCACTCATTGTTCAATGCTATAACCTTTCAAATGATTTGCAATTACCAATTCACGACAAATTCGACGGATGTTGCTTTAACATCATAGCCGCTATAATCCAACAAATTTCTATCGTTATATACTTTCATAAATCAGTAGAAATTGTAATGTAAAATTTAAACTGTAAAGAATAAAAGAAATTTTTTCTAAATCTCTGTATTGTTTTCAATCAAATTAATATTCACTCAAGTTAACATTTAGAAGTATATATATATTCATCAAAGTAGGTCAAAAGGTTAAAAGAATATGTAGACAAGCAAGTGAGCACACATGTCTGCCGATTCGCTTGATAAAACTAAAATTACCATTCAATTACAAAAGAAACAGATTATTCAATATTTCGTTCGCGTAATAATGAAAAAAGAAACTGAAGCAAGCCCATCTTTCACCTTTCATTATCATGGTTATATATGTATGGTATATTACCTATTTTTAAACTCGCGAGAAAGTCGTCATTAATAAATGAATGAATGGATAAGCTTTGATGCGAAGCATCATTGTATACTAAGCATGTAAAATTAGTTTACAAGACGACCTACAGTCACTCTGCGATACAAAATTTATTACTTATAAGTCTGACAATTAGTCCAGCAAATTTAAAAATTCTCAAAGAAAAAAATTGAACACGAAATGTTTTGACGTAGTTAGGTTCCAATGATGTAGTAGAATAGGGAATCACAGTTTTACACCAAAATTTGATATGGCGTGTGCCCGAAATATTGAATTTTCTGTTTTGTCGATTTGTCACCGTATTTTACATTTCTCACTAAAAATAGTGAGAGCCAAATTCATAGAGAATTAAATTCCCTATCTTTTTCATCTGAACAACTTTGTTGTAAAATCATTATTTATTGCAAATAATAAGCGCAAATTGTAAAAAAATGGAAGATTGTCCCAGTTTTTTAAGTTTTCGGACCATCGTCCAACCGTTTAGTAATAGGATGATAGAGGATGGAGGATGGAGGATGGAGGATGGAGGATGGAGGAAAGAGGATGGAGGATGGAGGATGGAGGAAAGAGGATGGAGGATGGAGGATGGAGGATGGAGGATGGAGGATGGAGGATGGACGATGGAGGAAGGAGGATGGAGGATGGAGGATGGAGGATGTAGGATGGAGGATGGAGGATGGAGGATAGAGGATGGAGGATGGAGGATGGAGGATGGAGGATGGAGGATGGAGGATGGAGGATGGAGGATGGAGGATGGAGGATGGAGGATGGAGGATGGAGGATGGAGGATGGAGGATGGAGGATGGAGGATGGAGGATGGAGGATGGAGGATGGAGGATGGAGGATGGAGGATGGAGGATGGAGGATGGAGGATGGAGGATGGAGGATGGAGGATGGAGGATGGAGGATGGAGGATGGAGGATGGAGGATGGAGGATGGAGGATGGAGGATGGAGGATGGAGGATGGAGGATGGAGGATGGAGGATGGAGGATGGAGGATGTAGGATGGAGGATGGAGGATGGAGGATGGAGGATGGAGGGTGGAGGATATAGGATGGAGGATGGAGGATGGAGGATGGAGGATGGAGGATGGAGGATGGATGATGGAGGATGAAGGATGGTGGATAAAGGATGGAGGATGGATGATGGAGGATGAAGGATGGTGGATAAAGGATGGAGGATGATGCATAGAGGATGGAAGATGGAGGGTGGTGGATGGCGGATAGAGGATGGGAGATGTAGGATGAAGGATGGAGGGTGATGGATGGAGGATAGAGGATGGAGTAATGGAAGTAACGGGAGAAACGAGAGTAACAGGAGCATCGGGAGAAACAGGAGCAATGGGAGAATCAGGACCAATGGATCAACGTGAGAAACTGGAGCATCGGCAGAAACACGACCAATGGATGAACCAGAGAAACGGGAAAGACGGGCGTAACAGGGGTGATAAAACAACGTGAGCGTGACAAGCGTAGCCTCGGTACGCGGCTAGTTTTTAATAAAAATGGTCCAAAAGTTTAAAAAAATTGGGACAATCTCCCAATTTTTACTTTATTATTTTTTAATATATTAAATCGATCCGAGTAAAATTCTAAGAGATGGAGCCTTCTGAAGTTCGGCATCGGACCACGTCAGCTTAAACTTAAAACTTTCATCGAGTTTTTCTCAAAACTCTATTTTTGAAGTCGGTGGACACGATTTCTCAAAAAGTTATGAGCCGACCTTGTTCAAATTTTGCACACTTTTTCAAAATAACATTATCTAGTGCTTGAACGAAGGATTTTCTTTCATCTTTATTACAACTTATTTTACGAGGCAATACATGTTGAAAATTTTACCAATAAATGGTATTTTGTGTCCACAGCTCCGCCAAAAATTCCAATTTGCAATTAAAAATTTTTCCTTTGTTCAAGCAAGAGCTCTATGTAGGTATGTATAGAGTCACTGTATAAGAACTAACACAAACATCCATTATCTTGAGTACGGACAATGTGTGTTTCATTTGAAACCAGTACATTTGAAATTTTTTTGCAGTTGTCCGATTTTTCATTTTTATCTCCACTAAAGTGGATAAACGCTGTATTTAGGTGACATTTCATGAGACATATGTATCTCGATTCCGTGAAACGTTAATCAAAATCCATCTGCTACACGTATACACACTAAAACTATGCCATTTAAGAAACCTGCGAACTTTGGAGTTCGCAGGGTTTAAGAGTACTAAAAAGGTACCAAAAGCGGTCATTGTCCGTACTCAAGATAGTGGATGTTTGTGTTAGTTCTTATACAGTGACTCTAGGTATGTACTAACGGAAAATTTTTGGTATTTTAATTTTGGATGAACGAGTCAAGAGCTATCCTGTCCACGCCGAGAGCACTTTGTTTTTGAGAGGTGAACGGAAATGAGGTCCCAACGGGTGAATTTCAAAAAAAAATTTTAACAAAAATTTTACGAAACACTTACGAAACATGAATCTTTGATGTACTAAATTTTTTAAATAAAATATTTCATTACATATATTAAAAAAATATTAGTGAAAACCATTTTTTTAGGCCTTTGAAACCCACCTAACCCCTTAAATATTCATTCTTTTTCTTGAAACCATTCAAAATTAGAGTGTACAAAATTTCAAATTTGTAGCTTGAAGCGTTCAAAAGTTATCGGAAAATATTTTTGAACACGTGTTTTAAGGATTTTTTGTATGGAAGGTACCAGAAGGAGTAAAAGGATTTCGCTGACTAGTAAACTCGAAACTTTGTTTTTACTCAAAACTAATTTGAAAAAATTTCTGAATTTATAGCTAAACGATTACTAGAGTTATAGTCAGTTTCGTGAATTGAATGAAGATATTTTAACAGGATATTTGTATGGCAGCCCCTCGAAGGACTAATAGGATTTTCTTCAGAATTATATATTTAGCTCCAAAAATTGAAAAATTAACACATACAAAATTTCCAAGTCGTAGCTTAAACTTTGCTCGTTAACAAATTTAGCCTTACAAATTCAACCAAACACCTTGATTCAAAATTTCAAAATCCTAGGACAAGGCGTTCTTGAGTTATCGTGCTAACGGACAGACAGACGGACGTACGGACGGACGTCAAGCGGATTTGAGGTTTTTGGCCACAAATGAGCAAGAAATAATATATACAACTTTTTTTCGTTCGAAACTTGGTTCTATGCGGTACATATTTTTCAGCTTGATTCAACTTATAATACTCTATTGCCCGATTTCACAGTGGTAGCTTAAGCTAAGGCTTAGTAAAACTAGAATAGGTAGCTTAAACTATGGATTCGATTCGACTGATTTTTGTATCGTGCGGCTTAGCTAAACCAAGCACAATGCGTAGTAGCGTTTCATTCGGCATCCTGCTGTAAGCTTTTGTAATGAATTTGCGTACATTCGATATTTCTTATGTAGTGGAGCTGCTACGCGGCTATATTTTTTTCATTACATAGTCTTGAATACAGAAAAAAATTACAGGTTTGACAGTTCGTAGGCTTATTTTATTACGGAGCTTAAGCTCGCAAAATTGATGGCTTAAGCTAAGCTAGCGCTTGTCTTAGCTTAAGACTTAAGCCATTACTGTGAAATCGAAGATGGTTCTAAGCCCAAGCTTAAGCTCCATACAGAGCTTAAGCTACCACTGTGAAATCGGGCATATATGATTTCATCTAAAGTATAAAAATGAATGTTTGTACGGTATAGGCTCCTAAGCTACTCATCCAATTGCGATGATGATGATTTGTTGAGAGTGCACCCGCGATGATTTGAGCGGTAGAAAATCACTTAACAGTTGGTGGCTCGCGAGTATTTTCAACATTTGAGTGTATTTCGTATGAAGTAGTGGCGGTTCGTTTGGTTTCGGTGCATTAGTTATCTATTCCTATTACTGTTTGATGTTTGAGCTCAGCTGTGTCAAGGCAAGGTCGAAATCGTGCAACTAAGTAGAAAAATAAAAACAAAAAATTAAACGAAACTAAAACTAAGTAAAACTATTACATAATTTCGCGTCACTTAATTTCGCGTGCTCGTATAGAGAATCACTTCACTTTGTGCAAGAATCAATTAATATTAATCAGATCAACTATTGAAAGTGTAAACCGAACGGAATCGAAAAACAATGAAATGTTCGAAGTGCAATTCGGATACATCCAAACCAGGTTCAAGTGTGTTGTGACAGCTGTAGTGCAATAGTCAGTGTAGTGCTCAAACCTATCAGCGACTGAAATACGTTGCATAGATCTACGGTCACGTGTACTGAAGTACTTATGCTCCCAATGCGAAGGTGGCTTGCAACAAATACCAATGCTTTTTAAAGAGAAAATTGCAAACTGGAAAAAGAGACAAACCATGGAAACAACCGAAAATTTGCTTTTTGAATTACGAGGGAGAAAAGAACGAGAAAAAAATGTAATCGTGTATGGTGTGTCAGAGTCAACATCGTTGGAAATTGGTACTCGAATTCAGCATGATGCTAACAAATGTAAAAACATACTGCAGTCACGATTGGCTGCAAGCCAATCGTATAATACTCTAGATGATACAGAACTCCGATGTATATTGAAGTTGGGGATGAAGAAGTATTACGTGTGTGCATGAACACATCACAACACGTCTTAAGGATTTTTTGTATGGAAGGTACCAGAAGAAGTAAAAGGATTTCGCTGACTAGTAAACTTGAACTTTGTTTTCACTTAAAACAAATTTGTACAAAATTCTGAATTCATAGCTAAACGATTACTAGAGTTATAGTGAGTTTCGTAAATTAAGTGAAGTCATTTTTACAGGATATTTGTATGGCAGCCCCTCGAAGGACTATTACGATTTTCCTCATAATCATACAGTTAGCTCCAACTCTTGGAAAAATAACACATAAAAAATTTCAAAGACCTAGGTTAAGCCCTTCTGACGTTATCGACCAATATTCTTGAACACGTGTTTTAAGGACACTTTGTATGGCAGCTACCCGAAGGAGTAGTACGATTTTACCCGTTAAAGAACTTAGCCTTAGAAATTCAACCCAGATTCAATTCAAAATTCAAGAGCCTAGGTGAAGGCGTTCTTGAGTTGTCGTGCTAACGGACAGACGGACGGACGGACGGACGGACGTCAAGCGGATTTGACGTTTTTGGGCACAAATAAACAAAAAACTTTATAACTTTTTTTCGTCCGAGGCTTGGTTCTTTGCGTTACATAATTTTCGGCTGGATCAAATTTATAATACTCTAAATGATTTCATCTAGAGTATAAAAATCCTAAACGATACAACAGCGAATGCTGCAACTTCTTTTAAGGTAATTCGTTTGCGAAAGCATGATGTGAGCGCAAACATACCGCGACTATTAAAGTTAATACTGTCCTCGGCAAGCTATGCGCGCCAAGTTTTGAAGAATAAGGAAAAGGTTGGTAAGTCGATTTCCATGAAAGCAGATCAAACCCCGATGCAGCGGGAATTTCTAATGAGCTTGCGTTCGGAGTTGTCTAATCGCATAGATGCAGGTGAAAGAGGGACTACAATACGATATGTCAAAGGCTGTCCGAAAACCATACAACTGGAAAAAAAACTAATTCAATCTGCCATAAAATCAAACACTAACACACTCATAAACTTAACGTTATTTTACATTAACATATCATCCCTGATGTCGAAATTCGATCTATTCCTGGTAGAAGTTAACAAATCCAAGCCTCATATAATAGCCATAACGAAAACTTGGCTCAATTCTAGAATACCTGACCTTACGATTAATATACCCAACTACACACTATGCAGAAAAGACCGCGATGGCCAACAAGGTGGGGGAGTTGCAATATACTTTGCCAATCAAATTAATGAGATGCCAATATCATTCAAGACTTTATCAGCGAGCTCGACACAGCAAATTGACTTTTTGTTTTATAATGTAACTGTCGGTTGTTTCAACTTTATTGTGGGATGCGTATATCGGTCACCAAAGACAGATAGAGATGAAAGCAATGCCCTAAATGGAATTATTCAAATGTATTCGCAACACAAAGAGCCTTTAATACTAGTAGGAGACTTAAACCACCCGCATATACAGTGGCCTATTACTATACTAACTAGTGCTTCGACATCGACATCGATGTTTCTGAAACATCGATGTTTTGCAAAAACATCGGGTACTTTTAACATCGATGTTTTTCAGACATCGATGTTTTATAAAAACATCGACATCGATATTTGAGGCACAGCGAGGTTTTTTTTTTTTGTTGCTCCTCACACCAATCTCTTAGCAAAAATTGTACCGAGGTTTTATAACTCATCGAACTTTGCTAGGAAAAGGTAAAAAAGGAGGTAAAACATCGATGGGACCAAATGAAACGAAACTACTCGCTGGAGGGATGGGAACAGGTACATACGTTCCTCGAAATTCGGCACTCAGGAAGACTGCCATTAAATACTTTTCTATTATGGCTACTTCAGTACCGTCTGAGAGAGTGTTCTCTGCTACAGCGAACATTGCTTCCAGTCCAGCACAAGAAGCTCTCTCTCTCAGGAGAGAAGCTTCAAAAATTACTGTTTTTACAGAAAGTAAACTCAGCATTTTGGAGTTTGGAGTATTAGAGTTTAATTCCTTTTTATTTTATTATTTTTAATAATAAAGTACATATTGTGATCGACTTGAAATTTTAAAAAAAAATTGCTACCCTGAAATTTTGTATTTTCACGTTTTAGGACTAGTAGACCCCAAAAAAGAAAAAAAAAAAAAAATAATGTCCGTCTGCACGCTAAATAGTTTGAAGGCACGTAGCTCCCAAACTCGTTTAGGTATTATAATGAAATTTATATGGTGGGTAGATTGGACGAACCTCTACGGCTGGTATCTTTTAGAGGGGTGTGGGTATGAGGGAGAGGTGGGGGATGAAAAGTTTTGGTTTCTAGATTTCAGCAACCGCTTACGCTAGGATGCTAAAAAACTCGGAATTTCTATAGAACTTCGATAGTGGATACATTTGCATAAAATTTTTTGATATGGGTGAAGGGATGTGGAAGTGGGGGATGCATCCAAAACGCAACAATGCCGAGATTGACACATTCTAAAATCCATATCTCCGAAAGCCTTGATGGCACGAAATTCAAACTTATCAAATATATGTACCTATACTTGGAGAAAATACTGAAAATAAATTTTTAAGTGGTAGTAGTGGCGTAAGGAGGTAAAAAAGCTTTAGATTACGATATCTCAAGAACCAATTGCTTTAGAAAGATGATATTCGGTTTGAGTATTAAGGTTGACAAATAAAGATTGCTGAAAGTAAATTTTTTTAAGAAGGTGGTGAAACATGGAAGTGGGGAGGATAACAAATTTTAAAAAAAATTACGTTTCATATGTCAAGAACAGAATAAGATAGATGCTCAGATTTTTTACCAGAAGTAGGCCCAATAGAAAACTAGCAGAGAATGAGATGTGGCTGTAGAGGATGAGAGTGGGGGAGTTTGAAAAAGAAAAGGTTCCGATGCTTATATCTTAAGAACCTATAATGTTATAAAGCTGAAACTTGGTATTTAGATAGAGCTTTAGTAGTGGCATGTTGGAAAAATATACTTTTTTTTAGGCGTAGTACGGTAGAGGGTGGGGTGTAACTTTCCTAACTATATAATGGGTTATGCTAATAAATTTAAACTCGGTGTGTATATCTAAATCAACTAGAAAAATAGTTTTGAATAAAAAAAAAATCGAATATTTATTGGCGTTCGGAAGAGGGGCAAAAAGAAATTATCAGTGGAAAAAGAATGCATATATTTTCACGACTTTGGTCATATCTACTAGGTCTTCCCAAATATCGAATTCATTTTTATTCTACGGATTCTTCATATGAATATCTAGAATGTATTTTTTGAAATTCGATTCCTAAGGGGGTGTAAAGTGTATACTCTATAATTTTTCATGAATTCTGCCATATCTCTCAGATCAGATATCGCTTGTTAAATAGTAACCTATATTCAATTTTTTTTTCTTTTTCAACCCCTAGACCGCATCCCGGAATATGACCCAATTATGTAATTCATATGTTTTTTCTGGCAACGGCATAAGCGTTAAGGCGCGACTCTGTTCGAATCACTTCCCGAAAATTTGTTGGTTGCATACTTTTTCATGAATTTTGCCATATCTCTCAGATCTGTAGCTCAGTTCTGTAACTTATGAGTGAGAAATTTCTCACCAAAAAGTCAAAATGAGGACGATTTAATGCAGTTTTCTCTCTGTATTTTCACCAAATGAGAAAGCATCGTACTTGACTACGCATTTGGCAATCTTTCATTTCTCATTTGGTGAGAATACAAAGAGAAAACTGCATTAATTCGTCCTAATTTTGACTTTTTGTTGAGAATTTTCTCACTCATAAAGCCCCGTTTTCACGGAGACAGTTTCGTACGATAGGACTTTCACGAAAGTATAGCACGATAGTATGATAGTGTAACTATCGAGAAGTTTACATGGTGTTAGTTACGACGATAGTAATTATCATGACAGCAACTATCGCAAGAACTATCACCGTGAAAACGAGGCTTAAGTTACAAAACTGAGCTACTGATCAGATTTTCACTTTCACCGGAGTGTTTCATAATCACCTATTTGAAAGTGTTTTCCTTCTGCAATCCCTAGACCGCAAATGACCCAATTAAATATGTTATTCTAACCGCTTCTTGATAGGTTTTCAGTCACATAATAGCCTACACCGCATCTCAGATTTGAACGCGTTCTGAACTCTGCCGGAAAAATAATAATGTTACGCATAGAGTGTTGTCAGTTTTTTTTGTTTTGTAAGCACCACTCAAATAAAATTTGGAAAGTAGAATTTGTTGTTAGTAGCAGAAATGAAATTATTTTCTTTTAAGAATCCTGTTTCTATTTTTAGAAATATAATTATGAAATGAAATATAAAATAATAATGAAATATGTAATAAGATTGTTTTTAATTAATAAGATTATTTTGTTTTAACAATCGTGTCTTTTACCTACCGTGATAAAACATCAATATTTAAGGAACATCGAGGTTCTTTTTTCTCACACCAATCTCTTAGCTAAAAACATTTATTTTGCTTCTTCTCTAATGTCTCACCTAAAATTCTAAAAACATCGATGTTAAGCAACATCGATGTTTTTCACCGATGTTTTATCGACATCGATGTCGTTTATTTCAAACATCGATGTTATACAACATCGATGTTTTGAGGTCGATGTCGCAGCACTAATACTAACCACGGCGAATAGTCCTAGTCAAGAGTTTGAGACTATATTTAATAACAGTAACTTGCATCAACTTCTTCGAGAGCCAACCAGATATCGCGATGGCAATATAACTTCGCTACTGGACCTAGTATTAACCAACGACGCCGAATTGATATCTGGGATAAACTATTTGCCACCAGTAGGAAAAAGTGACTTTGTTGTGTTGTTATGTAACATGCAATTCCAGGCTGCATCGAATAATGAAACACAGCATCGTTAGCGTTGGAACTATAGAAAGGCGGATTTCAATGCCATCAACGACGCCTTGTTGCTAAATCTATCTTCTGCTACTACTGAACATGGCACCACCGAGGAGATGTGGATAAAGTTTTAAAACCACTTTAATGCAAACAGTAAAAAAAGTAAAAAGCCACAAGAATTTTTCAAAACCATGGATAATGGGGCAATTACTTAAACAGATTAGGGAAAAATCGAAGCTTTGGTCTAAATACAGGAAAACACATAATGAAACAGACTTCAAAAAATATATGAATCTCAACAATAAAATAAATAAAGCTAGGAAGCAAGCCAGAAGGTACTACGAAGTTAAAATTGCATTCAGTGGTGACAAAGCTTTCTACAACTTTATGCGGTAACAAATGTCATCTCGTGTAACCATTCCAACTACTTTGCGCCCGATGCATTCAGACGAACTAATTACGTTTCCTCAAGAAATCGCCGATGAATTTCCATCTTACTTTAAGTCAACATACGTGAACGGACCGGGAGGAAGAATGCCCGCAATTGAAGCTATCGAATGCACGACACATACGCTGAAGACTGTTGAATTCAACGAGGAACTAGTACGAAAATCATTAGCAAACCTAACTGAGAATTCAGCTGCCGGTCCAGATGAAATACATCCAATCATACTGAAAAGATGCTCTAATGTTGTCGCTTGTACTGTCACAGCGATAATGCAAAAGTCGTTCTTGCCCGGAGTTTTACCAAGTGACTGGAAGATTGCCAAGGTTACTCCAATTTTCAAAAAAGTTGACAGGATGGTTTGTGCCAACTACAGTCCAAAATCGCTCACATTTGTCGTATGTAAGACAATGGAAAGAATAGTCGCCCAAGAAGTTCGGAACTACATCAGCTACGGTAACATTGTACCTGACTGTCAACACGGCTTATGTTCTGGAAGATCAGTAGTATCATTGTATTTATATCTTATAGTAGTATCACCATTGTATTTATATCTTATAGTAGTATCACGAATAACTTCACCTCAGCTCAAAAGATGGCGCAGCATATATCGTTTTTTGAGGTTTTGTGCTCTCGCGCTTTCACACTCGTTCTTTCTTGAAGAATTCAAAATCAATCATAGCAGGCATATCTCATTCATTCAGAAAGTTCAATCAACACGACTTCCCATTGGTCGACAGCGAACTCCGCACTCGAGTGTTAAAAAAATGAATAAGTGTGGAGAGCGTGAGAGCACAAAACCCCAACCAATGGGAAGTCGTGTTGATTGAACTTTATGAATGAATGAGATAATGCTTGCTTTGATTGATTTTGAATTTTTCTTCGTAGGTACAATACGACATTTCTCACAGTTCTCACTACGTTCATTTCCTTTCCTCGCACACGGTGCATGGGAAAGGACGGGCGGTATGGAGAAGCAGATCGCTTTTCTGTTTCTTCATGCAAAAGAAGAATTCCATTATGCAGAAGGACATACACTCTTTTTTATTTTTGCGGTACAAAAAAGTACATGCAAAATTTTTGGAAACTATTTGGGAGTGAGGATTGTGGAATCGCCGTACGTCTGCCGGTGTACGCAAAATTGTTTGAAAGCTCGTAGCACCCAAACCATTTGAGCTATTTATTTGAATTTTTTTCGTTAGTAGATTTGGTATACCCCTTTAAGTGAACACCTTTTGATGGATGCGGGTGTGAAGGGAGAGGTGGGGGAGGTGTTTTAGACCGCAAGTTTTGGTTTCTAGATATCAGCAACCGCTTATGCTAGAAATCTGAAACTTGGAATTTTTAGAGAGCTTCAATAGTAGACCCATTTGCAAAAAATATTCTGATATGAGTGAAGGAGTGGGGGTGGGGAAATGTTGCGTCCGAAGCGCAAAAAAGCTGAGATCGATACATTCCAAAATACATATCGCCTAAACTGTTTAAGGCACGAAATTCAAACTTAACAAATATCTGTACCTTTACTAGGAAAAAAGATTGAAAAGTAATTTTTGAGTGGGGTTAGTGGAGTACGGTGGTGGGGGGTGAAAAACTTTAGATTACCATATCTCAGGAACCAATTGCTCTAGAAAAATTAAATTCGGTTTGAAGAGAAAGGTCGACAAATGAAGATTGCTCAAAGTACAATTTTTTAAGGGGATGGCGGAACATGGAAGGGGGATAAGAAATTATCAAAAAAATCACTTTTCATATCTCAAGAACAGTGTGAGAAAGATGCTAAATATTTTTACCAGACGTAGGCCCAATAGAACCTTAGCAGAAAAAGAAAATTGGGGGATGTGGGTGTAGAGGGTGAGGGTGGGGAGGGTGAAAAGTAAAAGGTTCCGATGTTTATATCTTATGAACGTTTAATGATAAAAAGCTGAAACGTGGTATTTAGATAGAGCTATAGTATTGGCATGTTGGAAAAATATAATTTTTTTAGGGGTAGTGTGGTACGGGGGTGGGGCTTTTTTCCCTAACTATGGAACGGCTGATGCTAGAAAGTTGAAAGTTGATTCGAATATCCATTGGCGTTAAGAAGGGGGGGGGGGGCAAAAAAAAGTTATCAGTAAAAATAAAATGCATATATTTTCACGATTTTCGTCATATCTACTAGGTCTTTCCAAATGTTGAATTCATTTTTATTCTACGGACTTTTCATTTGAATACCTAGAAAGTGTTTTCAAGATTTTTTGAAATTCGACCCGTTCAAAAGTTAGGAAAAACACCCCCCACCCCCGTAACATACTACCCCTAAAAAAAACATTATTTTTTTACCATGCCACTACAATAGCTCTATCTAAACACCAAGTCTCAGCTTCCTATCGTTATAGGTTCTTAAGATAAATACATTGGAACTTTTTCCTTTTCACCCTTCCCCACCCTCAACCTCTCCACCACCACTCCAAATTTTTTTTCCCTACTAGGGTTCTACTAGGCTTACTTCTGGTAAACCAAAAACAGTGTAAGATAGATGCTTAGAATTTTTACCAGAAGTAGCGCTAATTAAACTCTAGTAGGGAAAAAAGTTTTGGGGTTGAGGGTGTAGAGGGGGAGGGTGGGGAGGGTGAAAAGGAAAAGTTTCGGTGCTTATATCTTTAGAACCTGTAATGATATAAGCCTTAAACTTGGTATTAAGATAGAGCTATAGTAGCGGAATGTTGGAAAAATATAATTTTTTTTAGGGGTAGTATGCTGCGGGAGTAGGGGGTGTTTTTCCTAACTATTAAACGGTTCATGCTAGAAAGTTGAAACTCGGTGTGTATATGTAAATCAACTAGAAAAGTAATTTTGATAAAAAAAAATTGAATATTCATTGGCGTTCAGAGAGGGGGGCAAAAAAAATTATTTGTAAATTTAATAAATATAAAATGCATATATTTTCACAATTTTCGTCATATCTACTAGGTCTTTCCAAATATTGAATTCATTTTTATTCTACGGATTCTTCGTATGAATACCTAGAAAGCGTTTTCAAGGTTTTTTAAAATTCGACCCCTAAGGGTAGTGTGGTACAAGTGGGGGTGATTTTCCTATATATGGAACGGCTTAAGCTACAATGTTGAAACTCGGTGTGCATATGTAAATCAACTAGAAAAGTAATTGTGATAAAAAAAAATTTGATATTCATTGGCGTTCAGAAAGGGGGGCAAACAAAATTATTTGTAAATATAATATATATAAAATGCATATATTTTCACGATTTTCGTCATATCTTTTGAATTTCGACCCCTAAGGGTAGTGTGGTACAAGTGGGGGTGTTTTTCCTATATATAGAACGGCTTAAGCTACAATGTTGAAACTCGGTGTGTATATGTAAATCAAGTAGAAAAATAATTTTGAATAAAAAAAAAACGGATATCTATTGGCGTTCAGAAGGGGGGCAAAAAAAATATCTGTGAAAATAGAATGCATATTTTCCCACGATTTTCGAAATATCTACTACCTCGTCCCAAATATTGAATTTAATTTTATTCTATGTATTCTCCATAATTAACCCCTATGGGGGTGTAAAGTGATTGTGTACTTTTTCATAAATTATTCCATATCTCTCAGATCCAATCAGATTTTCACTTCCATGATCTTGTTCTTTTTGATAGGTTTTCAGTCACAAAGTAGCCTCCACCGCATTTCAGAATTGAACGCGTTCCTAACTTCTACCGGAAAAATAATAAAGTTACGCCCAGATTGTTGGCAGATTTTTTCTATTAAGGTTTATACTCAAACCAAATTTTGTTTTTGTGGTGCAATTGGTTTGTGAGTTATCGTAATCTAAAGTTTTTCACCCCCCACCCCCGTACGCCTTTACCCATACCAAAAAATTTTGTTTTAATCTACTCTCCTAGTATAACTACAGATATTCGTTAAGTTTTAATTACTTGCCATTAACGGTTTATTAGATATGGATTTAAGAATGTGTTGATTTCCACTTTTTTGCGTTTTGGACGCATTATTTCCCCCTCCACTCCCACACCCCTTCACCCATATCATCAATTTTTTGTGCAAATAGGTCCACTATCAAAGCTCTATAGAAATTCTAAGTTTCAGCCTCCTACCATAAGCGGTTGCTGAGATCTAGAAACCAAAATTTTTCCTCTAAACCGCTTCCCCCACCTTCCCCCTCCCACCCTCATCCCTCAAAAAAATCTAACTTCAATGGGTCTATCATGTCTATTCATAAAAAAAAAATCAATTTAATAGCTCATAGGGTTTGGGAACTATAATTCCTCAAATGAGTTTGCGTACGGCGTACGGCGCACAGACGGACTGAAAATTTTTATTGCTTTTTTGGGGTTAATTAGTAATAAAACGTGTAAAAAAAAAATTTCAGGTTAGCAAATTTTTTTTTAAAAAAAAGTCGATGACAATACTTTATTATTAAAATCATAAAGTAAAACATATACATACCTATGTGAAAAATTCAAAATAGTACTAAAAATAAAATATCTGCCAATGATCTTGGCCAAACTTTTATTATTTATCGGGTCAATGTTCAGGAGCGGTAAAATTCGGAGTATATCATGAGTTGTTTCTAGATTATTAGATTTCTTGGAAAATTAATTTTGTTCTTAAAATAAAAATATTTTAAGTAGATATATTTAATCGATTAAACATTGAATAAGCCCATGTATGGGAAACTATTCGAATTTCGGAATATGTAGTATGTACACTCAAGGCCTCACACAAACCCATTCGATTTCATTTCCACTTAGCATTTGAATTTCGAAGGAATTGTGAAACAGGTTTTTAACGATTTAATAAATAAATATGAAGACAACACGAGAGAGTAAAAACCAATTCAATTTCTTATCATTTTTAAAAGATGTGACGAAATTCATGAAAATGTGTTCAACCGATCTTATATGTATGTTTTTAGAGGCTTAAAAAGGATTATTACGCAAGCCCATGAAAGTGAAATTTTTTTCGATATCGATCAGATCTAGGAATAAGGCAGACGAAATCCTGAAAATATAATGTATTTAATTTTCACTGATAATTTTTTTTGCCCCTCCCCCCTTTTCATCAGAATTCCTTCTCTAGTTGATTTGCGCCGAGTTTCAACTTTCTAGCATAAGCCGTTCTATAGACAAAAAAAATACCCGTATTTAAAATTATATTTTTCCAACACGCCACTACCATAGCTCTAAAATAGATACCAAGTTTCAGCTATGTATCATTATAGGTTCTCGAGATATTAAAATCAGAACCTTTACCGTTTCACCCTCCCCAACTCCCACCCTCTACACCCACACCCACCAAATTTTTGTTTTAAGAATTTTACACTTACACCGTTCTTGAGATATGAGATGTGAATTTTTAGAAAAATTGTTATCACTTCCACTTTCATGCTCCACCGCCCTCTTAAAAATTTTTACTTTCAACAGAATCCATTTATCAACCTTTACTCACAAACCAAATTTTATTTTTCTAAAGCAATTGCTTCGTTAGATACCGAATCCTAAAAATTTTCACCCCAAGCCCGAACGTCACTACCCTCTCAAAAACTTGATTCCGATCTATTCTCTTATTGTACCTACAGATATTAAATTTCAATTTTGAGTCATTAACTGTTTAGGTGATATGAATTGAAGACTGTGTCGATCTCGGCTTTTTTACGTTTTGGATGGATTTGCATTATTTCACCCCCCCCCCCAACTCCTTCACCCATATCGGCAATTTTTCGCAAATGAGTCCACTATCAAAGTTCTAACCAAATTCCAAATTTCAGCTTCCTAGCATTAGCGGTTGCTGAGATCTAGAAACCAAAATTTTCGGTCTAAAACGCTTCTCGCACTTCGCCCCTAATACCTCAAACCTTCAAAATATAGATACTTCTGGCGCCTACCCAATCTATTCATAAAAATTTTTTTAAACGTTAAACCGCTCGAAAGATATAGGAAAGAGAAAGGTACGACTTTACTGAATGAAATGATAGTAACGAAAAAGTATAAAGAGGGAATCGGCAAAATACTAAACACATGCGCCCCACAGCGACAGCAGAAAGAGAGACATGACTTTACTGAATGAAATGAGTAACGATAAAAGTATGAAGAGAGAAAACGCATGCAGCGCCTCTAGTGTAAGCAGGTGAAAACAGAAAAGTACGTCTGGTGATACTACTATAAGATATAAATACAATGGTATCACCAGACGTACTTTTCTGTTTTCACCTGCTTACACCAGAGGCGCTGCATGCGTTTTCTCTCTTCATACTTTTATCGTTACTCATTTCATTCAGTAAAGTCATGTCTCTCTTTCTGCTGTCGCTGTGGGGCGCATGTGTTTAGTATTTTGCCGGTTCCCTCTTTATACTTTTTAGTTACTATCATTTCATTCCGTAAAGTCGTATCTCTTTCCTATATCTTTCGAGCGGTTTAACGTTTAAAAAAATTTTTATGAATAGATTGGGTAGGCCCCAGAAGTGTCCATATTTTGAAGGTTGTAGGTATTAGGGGCGAAGTGCGAGAAGCGTTTTAGACCGAAAATTTTGGTTTCTAGATCTCAGCAACCGCTAATGCTAGGAAGCTGAAATCTAGAATTTGGTTAGAACTTTGATAGTGGACTCATTTGCGAAAAATTGCCGATATGGGTGAAGGGGTTGGGGGGGGGGGGAAATAATGCGAATCCGTTTAAAACGTAAAAAAGCCGAGATCGACACAGTCTACAATTCATATCTCCTAAACAGTTAATGACTCAAAATTGAAATTTAATATCTGTAGGTACAATAAGAGAATTGATCGGAATCAAATTTTTGAGTGGGTAGTGAAGTTCGGGGTTGGGGTGAAAATTTTTAGGATTCGGTATCTAACGAAGCAATTGCTTTAGAAAAATAAAATTTGGTTTGTGAGTAAAGGTTGATAAATGGATTCTGTTGAAAGTAAAAATTTTTAAGAGGGCGGTGGAGCATGAAAGTGGAAGTGATAACAATTTTTCTAAAAATTCACATCTCATATCTCGAGAACAGTGTAAAATTCTTAAAATAAAAATTTGGTGGGTGTGGGTGTAGAGGGTGGGAGTTGGGGAGGGTGAAACGGTAAAGGTTCAGATTTTAATATCTCGAGAACCTATAAGGATACAAAGCTGAAACTTGGTATCTATTTCAGAGCTATGGTAGTGGCGTGTTGGAAAAATATAATTTTAAATACGGGTATTTTTTTTGTCTATAGAACGGCTTATGCTAGAAAGTTGAAACTCGGCGCAAATCAACTAGAGAAGGAATTCTGATGAAAAGGGGGGAGGGGCAAAAAAAATTATCAGTGAAAATTAAATACATTATATTTTCAGGATTTCGTCTGCCTTATTCCTAGATCTGATCGATATCGAAAAAATTTTCACTTTCATGGGCTTGCGTAATAATCCTTTTTAAGCCTCTAAAAACATACATATAAGATCGGTTGAACACAATTTCATGAATTTCGTTACGTCTTTAAAAAATGATAAGAAGTTGAGTTGGTTATTACTTTCTCGTGTTGTCTTCATATTTATTTATCAAATCGTTAAAAAACCTGTTTCACAATTCCTTCGAAATTCAAATGCCAAGTGGAAATGAAATCGAATGGGTTTGTGTGAGGCTTTAAGTGTACATAATACATATTCCGAGATTCGAATAGTTTCCCATACATGGGCTTATTCAATGTTTAATCGATTAAATGTATCTATTTAAAATATTTTTATTTTAAGAACAAAATTAATTTTCCAAGAAATCTAATAATCTAGAAAAAACTCATGATATACTCCGAATTTCACCGCTCCCGAACTTTGACCCGATAAATAATAAAAGTTTGGCCAAGATCATTGGCAGATATTTTATTTTTAGTACTATTTTGAATTTTTCACATATATGTTTTACTTTATGATATTAATAATAAAGTATTGTTATCGACTTTTTTTTAAAAAAAAATTTGCTTCCCTGAAATTTTTTTTTTACACGTTTTATTACTAATAAACACCAAAAAAGCAATAAAAAACTTCAGTCCGTCTGTGCGACGTACGCCGTACGCAAATTCATTTGAGGAATTATAGTTCCCAAACAATATGAGCTATTAAATTGATTTTTTTTTTATGAATAGACATGATAGACCCCTTGAAGTCAGATTTTTTTGAGGGGTGAGGGTGTGAGGGGGAAGGTGGGGGAAGCGTTTTAGAGGAAAAACTTTGGGTTCTAGATCTCAGCAACCGCTTATGGTAGGAGGCTGAAACTTAGGATTTCTATAGAGCTTTGATAGTGGACCTATTTGCAAAAAAATTTATGATATGGGTGAAGGGGTGTGGGAGTTGAGGGGGAAATAATGCGTCCGAAGCGCAAAAAAATGGAAATGGACACATTCTTAAATCCATATCTCCTTAACCGATCTTAAAAAACCTTGAAAACACTTTCTAGGTTTTCATACGAAGAATCCGTAGAATAAAATTAAATTCAATGTTTGGGACGAGCTAGTATATATGAAGAAAATCGTGAAAAAATGTGCATTCTATTTTCGCAGATAATTTATTTTGCCGCCCTTCTGAACACCAATACATATTTGAATTTTTTTTTAATCAAAATTGTTCTTCTAGTTGATTTACATATACACACCGTGTTTCAACATTGTAGCTCAAGCCGTTCCATATATAGGAAAAACACCCCCACTTGTACCACACTACCCTTAGGGGTCTAATTTTAAAAAACTTTGAAAACACTTTCTAGGTATTCATACGAAGAATCCGTAGAATAAAAATGAATTCAATATTTGGAAGGACCTAGTAGTTATGACGAAAATTGTGAAAATATATGCATTTTATATTTATTATATTTACAAATAATTTTTTTTGCCTCCCTTTCTGAACGCCAATGAATATTCAATTTTTTTTATCGCAATTACTTTTCTTGTTGATTTACATATACACACCGAGTTTCAACATTGTAGCTTAAGCCGTTGTTCCATATATAGGAAAAACACCCCCAATTGTACCACACTACCCCTAGGGGTCGAATTTTAAAAAACCTTGAAAACACTTTCTAGGTATTCATACGAAGAATCCGTGGAATAAAAATCTGCCAACAATCTGGGTGTAACTTTATTATTTTTCCGGTAGAAGTTAGGAACGCATTCAATTCTGAAATGCGGTGGGGGCTACTATGTGACTGAAAACCTATCAAAAAGAACAAGATCGTTGAAGTGAAAATCTGATTGGATCTGAGAGATATGGAATAATTTATGAAAAAGTACAAAATCACTTTACACCCCCTTAGGGGTCAATTATGGAGAATACATAGAATAAAATTAAATTCAATATTTGGGACGAGGTAGTAGATATGCCGAAAATAATTTTTTTTGCCCCCCTTTCTGAACGCCAATGAGTATTCAAATTTTTTTTTTTCACGATTACTTTTCTAGTTGATTTACATATACACACCAAGTTTCAACCCCCCTACCCCCGTAGCATACTACCCCTAAAAAAAATTATATTCTTCCAACATCCCGCTACTATAGCTCTATCTGAATACCAAGTTTAAAGCTTATATCATTACAGGTTCTCAAGATATAAGCATCGGAACTTTTTCCTTTTCACCCTCCCCCACCCTCCCCCTCTACACCCTCAACCACAAAACTTTTTTCCCTACTAGAGTTTAATTAGCGCTACTTCTGGTAAAAATTCTAAGCATCTATCTTAAACTGTTCTTGAGATATGAAATGTATTTGATTTGAAAAATTCGCATCCCCTCTACTTCTATGCTCCACCTCCCACTTAAAAAATTTTACTTTGATCAATCTTTATTTGTCGACCTTTATACCCAAACTGAATTTTATTTTTCTAAAGCAATTGGTTCATGAGATATCGTAATCTAAAGTTTTTCACCCCCCACCCCCATACACAACTTCCCCCACCCAAAATTTTTCCTGATTCTGTTCTCCTAGTATAACTACAAATATTTTTTAAGTTTGAATAGTGTGCCATTAACGGTGTAGGAGATATGGATTTTAGAATGTGTCTATCTCGCCTCTTTTGGGTTTCGGACGCATTACATTTCCCCCCACTCCCACACCCCTTGATCAATATTGACAATTTTTCTGCAAATGGGTCTACAATCAGAGCTCTATTGAAATTTCAAGTTTCAGCTTAATATCATTAGGGGTTACTGAGATCTAGAAACCAAAATTTTCGGTCTAAAACACTTCCCCCTCCTTCCCCCTCACACCCCCACCACTAAAAGTTTGGTCACTTAAAGGAGCCTACCCCGTCTATTCGTTAAATTTTCAATTCAATATCTCAAATCGTTTGGCAGCTACGAGCCTCCAAACGATCTTGCGTACGGCGGACGCCATACGGCGTACGGCGTGCGGCGGACAGACGGACTGACCATTTTTATTACTTTTTTCGCGTCTACTAGTTATGAAACGCGTCTATTAGTTATAAAGTCGTGTTGATTGAACTTTATGAATGAATGAGATAATACTTGCTTTGATTGATTTTGAATTTTTCTTCGTAGGTACAATACGCATTGACATTTCTCACAGTTCTCACTACGTTCATTTCCTTTCTTCGCACACGGTGCATGGGAATGGACGGGCGGTATGGAGAAGCAGATCGCTTTTCTGTTTCTTCATGCAAAAGAAGAATTCCATTATGCAGAAGGTCATACACTCTTTTTTATTTTTGCGGTACAAAAAAGTACATGCAAAATTTTTGGAAACTCTTTGGGAGTGAGGATTGTGGAAACGCCGTACGTCTGCCGGTGTACGCAAAATTGTTTGAAAGCTCGTAGCACCCAAACCATTTGAGCTATTTATTTGAATTTTTTTCGTTAGTAGATTTGGTATACCTAAGCTGACCACCTTTTTCTAAGCGAATTTCGGTACATGACTACATTTTTTTGACTAAATTTCGGTACATGCGCAATTTTTTCGGTACACGGCCAGAAATCATACCAAAAAAATTTCCAATGAAAACAAAAAAAGTTTCTTGCATTTTTATAATTTTTATTTACATATTTTACAGTATATTGAAAGAAACATAATTGTAATGAACCACTTTCTTAGTTTAAAATGACATAGGGTAACGTACCCAGTTGCGAGCACTGCGCCTATTTCGAGCCACCGTCCTTAATTCCCCAAATAGCTAAGAATTTATAACAGTTTTACTTTATTATTTTAATAATTACTTTATTATTTTAATAATTAAGTATTGTGATTGATTTTTTAAAAAAAAAAATTTGCTACCCTCAAAATTTTTATTTTTACGTTTCATAACTAGTAGACGCGAAAAAAGCAATAAAAATTTTCAGTCCGTCTGTCCGCCGTACGCAAGATCGTTTGGAGGCTCGTAGCTGCCAAACGCTTTGAGATATTAAATTTTTTTTAACGAATAGATGGGGTAGGCGCCTTGAAGGGACCAAATTTTTAGTGGTGGGGGTGTGAGGGGGAAGGAGGGGGAAGTGTTTTAGACCGAAAATTTTGGTTTACAGATCTCAGTAACCCCTTATGTTAGGAAGCTGAAACTTTGCATTTCTATAGAGCTCTGATAGTAGACCCATTTGCAGAAAAATTGTCAATATTGATCAAGGGGTGTGGGAGTGGGGGGAAATGTAATGCGTCCGAAACCCAAAAAAGGTGAGATAGACACATTCTAAAATCCATATCTCCTAAACCGTTAATGGCACACTATTCAAACTTAAAACATATTTGTAGTTATACTAGGAGAACAGAATGAAGAAAAAATTTGGGTGGGGGAAGTTGTGTATTTGGGGTGGGGGGGTGAAAAACTTAAGATTACGATATCTCATGAAACAATTGCTCTAGAAAAATAAAATTTGGTTTGGGTGTAAAAGTTGACAAAAAAAGATTCATCAAAGTGAAATTTTTTAAGTGGGAGGTGGAGCATAGAAGTGGAGGGGATGAGAATTTTTCAAATCAAACACATTTCATATCTCAAGAACAGTTTAAGATAGATGCTTAGAATTTTTACCAGAAGTAGCGCTAATTAAACCCTAGTAGGGAAAAAAGTTTTGGGGTTGATGGTGAAGAGGGTGAAGAGAGGGAGGGTGGGGGAGGGCGAAGAGGAAAAAGTTCCGATGCTTATATCTTGAGAACCTGTAATGATATAAGCCTTAAACTTGGTATTTAGATAGAGCTTTAGTAGTGGAATGTTGGAAAAATAAATTTTTTTTTAGGGGTAGTATGCTACGGGGGTAGGGGGTGTTTTTCCTAACTATTAAACGGTTTATGCTAGAAAGTTGAAACTCGGTGTGTATATGTAAATCAACTAGAAAAGTAATTGTGATAAAAAAAAATTTGAATATTCATTGGCGTTTAGAAAGGGGGGCAAAAAAAATTATTTGTAAATATAATAGATATAAAATTCATATATTTTCACGATTTTCGTCATATCTACTAGGTCTTTCCAAATATTGAATTCATTTTTATTCTACGGATTCTTCGTATGAATACCTAGAAAGCGTTTTCAAGGTTTTTTGAAATTCGACCCCTAAGGGTAGTGTGGTACAAGTGGGGGTGTTTTTCCTATATATGGAACAGCTTAAGCTACAATGTTGAAACTCGGTGTGTATATGTAAATCAACTAGAAAATTAATTGTGATAAAAAAAAATTTGAATATTCATTGGCGTTCAGAAGGGGAGGGGGGGGGGGGCAAAAAAAATATTTGTAAAAATAATAAATATAAAATGCATATATTTTCACGATTTTCGTCATATCTACTAGGTCTTTCCAAATATTGAATTCATTTTTATTCTACGGATTCTTCGTATGAGTACCTAGAAAGCGTTTTCTAGGTTTTTTGAAATTCGACCCCTAAGGGTAGTGTGGTACAAGTGGGGGTGTTTTTCCTGTATATGGAACGGCTTAAGCTACAATGTTGAAACTCGGAGTGTATATGTAAATCAACTAGAAAAGTAATAGTGATAAAAAAAAATTGAATATTCACTTTCGTACAGAAGGGGGGGGGCAAAAAAAAATATTTGGAAATATAATAAATATAAAATGCATATATTTTCACGATTTTCGTCATATCTACTAGGTCTTTCCAAATATTGAATTCATTTTTATTCTACGGATTCTTCGTATGAATACCTAGAAAGCGTTTTCAAGGTTTTTTGAAATTCGACCCCTAAGGGTAGTGTGGTGCAAGTGGTAGGTGTTTTTTCTATATATAGAACGGCTTAAGCTACAATGTTGAAACTCGGTGTGTATATCTAAATCAACTAAAAAAATAATTTTGAATAAAAAAAACGAATACCTATTGGCGTTCAGAAGGGGGGCAAAAAAAATTATCTGTGAAAATAGAATGCATATTTTCCTACGATTTTCGACATATCTACTACCTCGTCCCAAATAATGAATTTAATTTTATTCTATGTATTCTCCATATGGATACCAAGAAAGTGTTTTCAAGATTTTCTGAAAATTGACCCCTAAGGGGGTGTAAAGTGATTGTGTACTTTTTTCATAAACTATTCCATATCTCTCAGATCCAATCAGATGGGGGTGGGGGGTGAAAACTTAAGACTACGATATCTCATAAACCAATTGCTCTAGAAAAATAAAATTTGGTTTGGGTATAAAGGTTGACAAATAAAGATTGATCAAAATTAAATTTTTTAAGTGGGAGGTGGAGCATAGAAGTGGAGGGGATGAGAATTTTTCAAATCAAACACATTTCATATCTCAAGAACAGTGTAAGATAGATGCTTAGAACCGGAAGTAGCGCTAATTAAACCCTAATAGGGAAAAAAGTTTTGTGGTTGAGGGTGTAGAGGGGGAGGGTGGGGGAGGGTGAAAAGGAAAAAGTTCCGATGCTTATATCTTAAGAACCTGTAATGATATAAGCCTTAAACTTGGTATATAGATAAAGCTGTAGTAGCGGAATGTTGGAAAAATAAATTTTTTTTTAGGGGTAGTATGCTACGGGGGTAGGAGGTGTTTTTCCTAACTTTTAAACGGTTCATGCTAGAAAGTTGAAACTCGGTGTGTATATGTAAATCAACTAGAAAAGTAATTGTGAAAAAAAAAATTTGAATATTCATTGGCGTTTAAAAAGGGGGGCAAAAAAAATTATTTGAGAAAAGTAATAGTGATAAAAAAAAATTGAATATTCACATTCGTTCAGAAGGGGGGGGGGGGGCAAAAAAAATATTTGTAAAAATAATAAATATAAAATGCATTTATTTTCACGATTTTCGTCATATCTACTAGGTCTTTCCAAATATTGAATTCATTTTTATTCTACGGATTTTTCGTATAAATACCTAGAAAGTGTTTTCAAGGTTTTTTGAAATTCGACCCCTAAGGGTAGTGTGGTACAAGTGGGGGTGTTTTTCCTATATATGGAACGGCTTAAGCTACAATGTTGAAACTCGGTGTGTATATGTAAATCAACTAGAAAAGTAATTGTGATAAAAAAAACATTTGAATATTCATTGGCGTTCAGAAGGGGGTGGGGCAAAAAAAAATATTTGTAAATATAATATATATAAATTGCATATATTTTCACGATTTTCGTCATATCTACTAGGTCTTTCCAAATATTGAATTCATTTTTATTCTACGGACTCTTCGTATAAATACCTAGAAAAGGGTTTTCAAGGTTTTTTAAAATTCGACCCCTAAGGGTAGTGTGGTGTGTTTTTCCTATATATGGAACGGCTTAAGCTACAATGTTGAAACTCGGTATGTATATCTAAATCAACTAGAAAAATAATTTTGAATAAAAAAACGAATATCTATTGGCGTTCAGAAGAGGGCAAAAAAAATTATCTGTGAAAATAGAATGCATATTTTTTCACGATTTTCGACATATCTACTACCTCGTCCCAAATAATGAATTTAATTTTATTCTATGTATTCTCCATATGAATACCAAGAAAGTGTTTTCAAGATTTTCTGAAAATTGAGCCCTAAGGGGGTGTAAAGTGATTGTGTACTTTTTCATAAACTATTCCATATCTCTCAGATCCAAGCAGATTTTCACTTCCATGATCTTGTTCTTTTTGATAGGCTTTCAGTCACATAGTAGCCTACACCGCATTTCAGAATTGAACGCGTTCCTATCTTCTGCCGGAAAAATAATAAAGTTACGCCCAGATTGTTGGCAGATTTTTTCTTCACTATCAATTTTAGCCATTGCTGTTGTGACAATAGAAATAGCTAAAATTAAGGACGGTGGCTCGGAATAGGCGCAGAGCTCGCAACTGGGTACCTTAACCTATTAAAATTTAATTTTTACTGTATTATTAATAATAGAGTATTGTTATCGATTTTTAAAAAAAAAATTTTTGCTGCCCACGTTTCATGACTAGTAGACGCGAAAAAAGCAATAAAAATTTTCACTCCGTCTGTACGCCGTACCCCGTACGCCGTACGCCGTACGTCGACTTGGTGGACCTCTTGAATTGACATTATTTTCAGGGGAGGAGGTGTAAGGGGGAAGGCGGGGTAAGCGTTTTAGACGAAAAATTTAGGTTTCTAGATCTCAGGAACCGCTTGTGTTAGGAGGCTGAAACTTAGAATTTCTATAGAGCTTTGATAATGGACCCATTTGAAAAAAAAAAGAGATATGGGTGAAGGGGTGTGGGAGCGGAGGGAAAAATAATGCGTCCGAAACGCAAAAATGCCGAGATCGACAAATTCTAAAATCCATATCTCCTAAACCATTAATTGCAAGCAATTAAAACTTAACAAATATCTGTAGTTATACTAGGAGAGTAGATTGAAACAAAATTTTTGGGTGGGGGTAGTGGCGTACGGTAGTGGGGAGTGAAAAACTTTAGATTACGATATCTGACAAACTAATTGGACCAGAAAAACAAAATTCGGTTTTATTATAAAGATTGATAAATAAAGATTGCTCAAAGTAAAATATTTGAAGGGAGTGGAGGAGCACGGAAGTGGGAGGGATTAGAATTTTTCAAAAATAACACGATTCATATCTCAATAACAGTGTAAGATGGATGTTTCAAATTTTTACCAGAAGTAGGCCTAATAGAACCCTAGTAGGGAAAAAAAGTTTGGGGGTGTGGGTGTCGAGGGTGAGGGTGGGGAGGGGTGAGAAAGAAAAAGTTCCGATGCTTATATCTTAAGAATCTATAACGATAGGAAGCTGAAACTTGGTATTTAGATAAAGCTATAGTAGTGGCATGGTGGAAAAATACATTTTTTTTTAAGGGTAGTATGGTACGGTGGTGGGTGGTGTTTTCCCTAACTTCAGAACGGCTTATGCTAGGAAGTTGAAGCTCGGTACGTATATGTAAATTAACTAGAAAAGTAATTCTGATAAAAAAAAATTCAAATATTCACTGGCGTTCAGAAGGGGGGGGGGGGGAAAAAAATATCAGTTAATATAAAATGCCAATATTTTCACAATTTTCGTCATATCTACTAGGTCTTTCGAAATATTGAGTTCATTTTTATTCTACGGATTCTTTATATGAATACCTAGAAAGTGTTTTCAAAATTTTTTGAAATTCGACCCCTAAGAGGGTGTAAGCTGGTTGTATACTTTTTCATGAATTCCACCATGTTCCTCAGGTCTGATCAGATATCGTATATCTTTTCACTTCCCCAGGTTTGTTTAATAATCACCTATTTTTAAGTTTTGTTTTTTTCAACCTCTAGACCGCATCCCGGAATATGACCCAACTATTTAATTCATATGTTACACTCTATTCTAACCGCTTCCCTAACTTTTTATTAGGTTTTCAGTCACATAGTAACATATGCCGCATCCCCGAATAAAACACGTTCCGAACTTCTGCCGGAAAAATAATAAAGTTGCGCCCAGACTGTTGGCAGTTTTTTTATTCACACACATGCATAGCTGAGGCGAGAAAAATGACACCCCAAGTGTTAAAATTGGTCAGATCGCGTACGAAAAAACTACGAATGAACAAATTAAGTTTTGGTGAAACTCAAACAATAAACACATCATCTCAACTGCGTTGCACCTCTTGAGTCTTATAAAAACAGAGATATAAAATTTTTAAAAGAAATTTATATTTTCAAAATAGAATGTTGGAAAAAGTTTTTTTTTTTAAAAGCGGTATTTAGAAACTTCTATCCGTTCCGACGCTAAGAGGTGAACTATTGAATTTCTCCACCTCCTACGCCATACTTAAAAATCTGCCAATGGTCTGGGCGCAACTTTATAATTTTTCCAGCAGAAGTAGGGAGCGCCTTCAATTCTAAGATGCGGTGTAGGTTAATGACTGCAAACCTTTCAAAAAGTTCGGGAAGCGGTTAGAATATGGTGTAACTTATGAATTATATAATTGGGTCATATTCCGGGATGCGGTCTCGAGGTTGAAAAAGACAAAACTTAAATTAGGTGATTATTAAACAAAACTGTGGAAGTGAAAAGATATTCGATATTCTGAAAGATATGGTGGAATTCATGAAAAAGTATACAACACTCTCTTAGGGGTCGAATTTCAAAAAATCTTGAAAACACTTTCTACGTATTCAAATGAAAAATCCGTAGAACAAAAATGAATTCAACATTTGGAAAGACCTAGTAGATATGACGAAAATCGTGAAAATATATGCATTTTATTTTTACTGATAACTTTTTTTTTGCCCCCCCCCCTTCTGAACGCCAATGGATATTCGAATCTTTTTTAACAAAATTACTTTCCTAGTTGATTTACATATACACCGAGTTTCAACTTTCTAGCATCAGCCGTTCCATAGTTAGGAAAAAAACCCCCCACCCCCGTACCACACTACCCCTAAAACAATTATATTTTTCCAACATGCCAATACTATAGCTCTATCTAAATACCACGTTTCAGCTTTTTATCATTATACGTTCATAAGATATAAGATCGTAACCTTTTACTTTTCATCCTCCCCACCCTCACCCTCTACACCCACATCCCCCAATTTTCTTTTTTTGCTAAGGTTCTATTGGGCCTACGTCTGGTAAAAAAATTTAGCATCTATCTCACACTGTTCTTGAGATATGAAAAGTGATTTTTTTGAAAATTTCTTATCCCCCCCCCTTCCATGTTCCGCCATCCCCTTAAAAAATTGTACTTTGAGCAATCTTTATTTGTCGACCTTTCTCTTCAAACCGAATTTAATTTTTCTAGAGCAATTGGTTCCTGAGATATGGTAATCTAAAGCTTTTCACCCCCCACCACCGTACTCCACTAACCCCACTCAAAAATTTCTTTTCAATCTTTTCTCCGAGTAAAGGTACAGATATTTGCTAAGTTTGAATTTCGTGCCATAAACAGTTTAGGCGATATGTATTTTGGAATGTATCGATCTCAGCTTTTTTGCGCTTCGGACGCAATATTTCCCCACCCCCACTCCTTCACTCATATCAGAATATTTTTTGCAAATGGGTCTACTATTGAAGCTCTCTAAAAATTCCAAGTTTCAGATTTCTAGCATAAGCGGTTGCTGATATCTAGAAACCAAAACTTGCGGTCTAAAACACCTCCCCCTTCACACCCGCATCCCTCAAAAGGTGTTCACTTAAAGGGGTATACCAAATCTACTAACGAAAAAATTTCAAATAAATAGCTCAAATGGTTTTGGTGCTACGAGCTTTCAAACAATTTTGCGTACACCGGCAGACGTACAGCGTTTCCACAATCCTTACTCCCAAATAGTTTCCAAAAATTTTGCATGTACTTTTTTTTACCGCAAAAATAAAAAAGAGTGTATGACCTTCTGCATAATGGAATTCTTCTTTTGCATGAAGAAACAGAAAAGCGATCTGCTTCTCCATACCGCCCGTCCTTTCCCATGCACCGTGTGCGAAGAAAGGATATGAACGTAGTGAGAACTGTGAGAAATGTCAATGCGTATTGTACCTACGAAGAAAAATTCAAAATCAATCAAAGCAAGCATATCTCATTGATTCATAAAGTTCAATCAACACGACTTCCCATTGGTTGGGGTTTTGTGCTCTCGCGCTCTCCACACTTATTCATTTTTTTTAACTCTCGAGTGCAGAGTTCGCTGTCGACCAATGGGAAGTCGTGTTGATTGCACTTTATGAATGAATGAGATATGCCTGCTTTGATTGATTTTGAATTCTTCAAGAAAGAACGAGTGTGAAAGCGCGAGAGCACAAAACCTCAAAAAACGATATATGCTGCGCCATCTTTTGAGCTGAGGTGAAGTTATTCGTGATACTACAATAAGATATAAATACAATGAGTCAAGTCAACTCTCGGCGATTATGTATGGAGAATCTAGTCGGCGCCGCAAAACGTCGGAGATGGAAACGCACCTGAAATGATGGCAAACTACGATCTCAAACCCTTTTTTCAGGACAACTTTATTGTGCGATGCGTGGACGTAAATATATGTTTTATTCAACTATATTGCTAGCATCAATTACCAAAGTCAGCACATGTTAAGCTAGTATTACACTGCTATACTAAGAGATAATAAGCCATGTGAAAAGGCGTTTTTGACCGATCGGATACTTTGAGATTAATTTGTATTTGCCTACTTTGGATTGCTTATTATTGCAATTTGTGCAAGGGGACCTGCGTATTCCACTCATTCAGAATAGTGGGTTTAAATTCCGCAGACAGTCACTGGAAGCCTATGGGTAACCGTCTGCTGCAAAATATTGTTTTTACTTATTGATTTTGTATGGCAAAATATGACAGGTAGCAATATTGCTCTAACACATATCTATATGCAAGCTTGCAACCCGGGAATCTCGCACTCAAACTTCGAAAGCAAAGGGGCCCGATGGTCGAGATATGAAATGTCCTTTTAGTTTTGATTGCTTTTAAAGAGTTTGCAAAGAGTTTTTGTATTATTTAAAAAATAATTACTGACTTGGAACAAGGTGATTAAAAAGTAAACATTTGATTCTATTATATAATAAATATTTTTATTTATGTATCTTCTCGGATCTATAAAATTCGTACAAAATCACGTACATATCTCAATTTTGTAAAGATTCTTCATCGAAGCAGGAAACAAAATCAATGGTAATAAAAAGCAATAACAAAAAATAATCTATAAAACATAACATAAATACATAAATAAATGAAGTAAAATTCACTTCGTAATAACATATAGAATACTATAAATAAAATATCACATAATTCAAATTGTAAAATAAACATGACGCAGTCACGATCGGCTGCAAGCCAATCGTATGATACTCTAGATGAAATACTGAACTCAGATTTATTTTTTAGTTGGAAATATATCAAAAGAATGAGGAGTGCACAAGCGCAATTATAACATGACCTTTTACTTACAGGTAGAAATTATTGTATAGTGGCTACTCGATTTTTTGATTTATAGTGAGTTCCAAAAAGTAAGTTGGGATATTTTACAGAATTTTTGTATGGCAACTACATGAAGGACTAATGGGATATTTTTCATATTAATAGTTTCAGCTGCGACTTTTATAAAACTAATGTACTAATGTATAAAATTTCAAAGTCGTAACTTAAAGCGTTCTAAAGGTATCGTTCAATATAGGAGACCATTTTTATTAAGGACTTTTGTATGACAGCTACCCGAAGGAGTCAACGGATGGCGGTAATTAATGAACTCCGTCTTGGTTTTGGTATAAAACTAATTCCTGTAAAATTTTAAAATCCTGCTTTAACTCGTTCTGGAGTTATAGTGGACTCTGTAACAAGGACACATTTTTGTAGGACTTTTCTAGGCTGCTAAGGATATCGCCCATTAACGAACTTGTCCTTACTTTTTCCATTTTACAAGTTGTGACAAAATTTCAACTTCCTAGGTCAACGCGTTCTTGAGTTATCGTGCTAACGGACGGACGGACGGATAGCAAACGGATTTGGGGGTTTTGGCCAAAATAAACACAAAATACTATATAAAATTTTCTCGTCCGAGGCTCGGTTCTATGCGTTACAAACTTTTCGGGCTGGATTAAACTTATAATACTCTATATGTTCATCTAGAGTATAACGAGGCTCGTTTATATGCGTTACAAACTTTTCGGGCTGGATTAAACTTATAATACTCTATATGTTCATCTAGAGTTTAAAAATAAAACTCAATATAAAACTAAAAGAATCCCGTCACAGTTATTTGTAACTGACCGCATACCGCGGCTACGCTCACGTTTGTTTGGTGCTATACTATAGTTATTATCGTTACTATCTTTACTCCCGTTGCTATCATTCCTCCAGTTGATCCTGTTGCTCCCGTTACTTTGGTTGCTCTCATATCTCTCGTTGCTCCAATTTCTCCTGTTACTTTTTTTTCTCCCGTTACTTCCATTTATCCCGTTGTTTCCGTTGATCCCGTTGCTAACATTTCTCCCGTTGCTTTTGTTACTCTCGTTGCTTCCATTTCTCCCGTTACTTCCGTTGCTTCGTTGCTCCCGGTACTCCATACTCTATCCACCATCCTCCATCCTCCTTTTTTTATCCATCATCCACGATCACCTATCAATCGTCTACAATCCTCGATTTTCCATCCTCCATTCACTATCCATCATCCATCGTCCAACTTTACCATTTAGTAATAGGAAGAGGAAAACGAAAGAACTGCCGCTAAATCATATGAAAAACACTCAAATGTTGAAATTACTCTTGTACCACCAATTGTAAAATGATTTTGTTAACGCAGAAACATTTGCTGGCGTGCGTTCAATATATCAGCGAAGTTTCATCGTAATCGGATGGATGGTATCGGAAAGCGTACGGGACAAACAAACAAACAATTAAAGCATCAGGGTACTAAAATCGCGAAAAAATTTGAAAAACAAAAAAGCAATTGTTTTTTATTTGATCGGTACCAAACTTCACAGGAACCATCCGGATACTATTATAACCGTTCCCTGAATTATCGAAATCGGTTGAGCGGCCTAGGAGTTCAAAGGGAACATAGGCACATACATGCATACATCCTCTTTTATCTATGTAGGTACTACGCTAACGTTGTTCGATCGCCCCTGTTACTTCCGTCTCTCCCGTTGATCCCGTTTCTCCTGTTGATCCAGTGCTCCTGTTTCTCCTGTTGCTTCCGTTACTCCCATTGCTCCTAATTTACGCGGTTGCACCCGTTACTCCATTCTCTATCCACAATACTCCGTACATCGTCCCCCATAGTCTATCCTCTATCCACCATCCACCATCCCCATCCACTATCCTCCATCCTCCATCTTCTGTGGGGTGTTTGGCAACACGTGGGCAATACTGTGCTAAATACTTCATACATCACAGCCACGTGCTTGGTTTTAGTTAAAAAATAAAATCAAGTACTCGGTTGAATCAAAACTAAAAAAAATAGTTTTTTAAATTTGTCAGTTGTCTTTAAATGATGAAAACCAAAAGTCGAACTCAATTTCTTTAACCGTTACAAATTATAATAAAGACAGTTTATCAATGTACTACTTAATGTTACAAGTTATAATAAAGATAATTTATTAACTACATGTAATGGATCGAGTCTATTTAACCTTTTGTGATATATGATAGTAGATTATTAAGTTATTCGACTAAAACTAAGTCCAGGCAGAAGTTCATGTCCGATTACTATATATGGTGACCCCGATAACTGCAACACGCAGTTAGAATAAAAATTGCCCGGCTTGCAATTCTGCCATCGCAGAGATGACAAGTATATAAATTATTGCCCGGCTTGCAATTCTGCCACCGCAGAGACAAACAGTGCATACGCAGTGTAGCAGCGACAGTAGCAGCAACAACAGCAGCATCAATTGCAACATTGACAAAATTTTTATATATTCGTTTAAAAATTGTTATGATTCATTTGTGCTGCGATCGGTAAAGTGTGTCGATTATTTTGTTTTTGGTGGACAGTGTGTTTTATTTTGATTATAAGTTTCAACTTATACGAGCGTTAAGTTCAGCGGTGAGAACAGCGCAGCTTCGCAGGCTCTGGCCAGCGAAGCATTTAACAGTCTCCGACTCGATGCCGGCGCGTCGGCGAGTCCCCTTGCGAATTTGGCCGCTGTTACCATCCAAAAGTTTCCCTTTTGGACGGCAAACCCTGCCGCATGGTTTAAAGTCATGGATGCCCAATTCGCGGCGGCATCCATAGCAGCGGAACTCACGCGTTACAATCATGCACTTAGTATGATATCGGCGGCGGAATGTGATCACGCAATCGACGTAATCCAGTGGTCTTCAACCTTATTTTAATGAAGGGCCAAATTTTTGTTATGGAAGTTCTTGAGTGCTGCATTAATCTAATTATAGGGGAAGTTGGGGCAAAGTGGGCCAGCACGGTAAAGTGGGCCCACTTAAAATTTCTAGTTTGCAAAAGCGCAATCTCTTAGCAAAAAAATATTTGATAAAGCTTCAAGCGTTGACCACAATACACTAAAAAGAAATCCACTTTAATTATAGTTCCTTGAATTTTCTCATATTACGATTTTGGCACTATTTGATGTAAATATCAGGGGCCTTATTACTGAATACGATACGATCAACAATATTTTCGATTTGAATGTACGATACGATTTTACTTTGGTATTACTGAATACGACCGTAAGGGCCAAACAGTGCTGCCATCAAAAGTGTGTGAATTTTACGGTCAAAAGTGTATTGTACCTAACTTCACACTATACGAAACAATAAATGACGTAAACGGTTGTTCGTTAGTTTGTTTATTAAGAATTAATTTCAAAAAATAATAGGAACACTTTCATTAACAATTAGTATAAATCTATGATTTGCTCCACAAATTTCTGAACATTTTCCAAAAATAGAACGGGACGGTTAATTATAAAATTAGTTTGATTTAATCGACCGGGAGTTCCATCAGCTCTTACACCTAAAGTAGTGCCGCTAACGTAAGAATGTTTAATTTGTCGGTTTACTTAAGTAGCGACGAGGATTCCGATGTTGAAACTCGATCGATAATATTAAAACGGATTCGTGATGCTGCGAACCCACTAGAAGTTCCCGATTCAAGGTATGATTTCTTGTACTTTATTTTCAATTATATAATTTAATGAAAAAATTAGTTTCAAGCAATTGTTCCGATTATCGAAACCAGCTTTTCATGAAGTTTTCAATGAAATAAAGGACGAATTGAAAGTCCGTAGCCGCTCATCGTCAGTGCCACCAATTTTAAAATTAGCAGCTGCTTTGAGGTTTTTCGCAAGCGGCAGCTATCAGCGTTGCGTTGGACAGGGCTACGATATCGGTATGTCTCAACCGGAGGTTTCTGTTGTACTCACAGAGCTCCTTGACGTGATGGAGAGGAAATTATGTTCGAAGTGGATAAAGGAATCGAACTCGGAGGAAAAAGATGCCACTAAACGTTTCTTTTATGAGAAATACCAATTGCCTGGTGTAATCGGTTGTGTCGATGGGACACATGTAAACCTAATAAGGCCTAGCCATAGCGAGCACTTGTTCTTCAATAGAAAAGGACGGCACAGCATTAATACGATGATTGTAGGTATTGTAAAAGCTTTAACTGGAATTACATAATTGAAGTTCAAATTTCAGGTTTGTGACCACAATATGAAAATAACTTGTGTAGATGCCGGACATGGAGGAGCTTCACACGATGCAATTGTTTGGGAGCAAGGTACATTGCGTCGCACCTTGGAGGAAAATCATAACAATGGAGAGCGAAACACGTTGCTATTAGGTGATATAATATTTTATTGCCATAAAAATGACTTATTAAATAAAATTTATATTGAAATTACAGGTGACTCAGGGTATCCTCTACAAACGTGGCTGATAACACCATTTAGGGCAGCAAACGATGGTTCCAGGGAGGCTATGTTCAACACGAGGCATTCAAAAGCACGGTGTGTTGTTGAACGCACTATAGGACTTCTCAAAGCTCGGTTTAGATGCTTATTGCAAGCTCGAGAGCTCTATTATAGTCCAAAGAAAACATCCCAAATAATAAATGTGTGCTGTGCGCTACATAACATTTGTCGGTGGTTTTCGGTAGAAAACATACAGGAAGATGACATACAGGAAGACGCTACCATTGAAGTTTTGTTATCTGATAACGAAAATGGAGGAATTGACAACACACGTGCTATTTCTGTACGGAATGATATACTAAATTCTTTATTTTAAATAATAAATAATAACATAAAAAATGCACGATTCATTTTAGTCTCTTTTATTGCAGTCTTTTGAATATCTCCTTATTTCGCTTACCAGTGGTTAATTCAAATGCAAGCGCGCACTACACTCATTTTTAAATTTTAGTTTTTCAACCTCTAGTTCAATTTTTTTTTTTTTTATTTCCAAGGTTTCCATGCGGTACCTTTGCTTTTCTGTATATACTATATTCGAATGCTCAAATTTTTTCTTTTTTAGTTCGTACTTTTTCTCTTTCAAGTGATATATTTTTTTTAAATACTTCATATTTTCTATTTGGACGTCCTTGAAACCTTCCAAAGAGTCTAGTATTTTAGCAAACAGTTTTTGTTGCTTCTCTGATTCTTCTTTTATGACACTGTATTTGTCATCTGCAGTTACCACCCTTTTCTGCCTTGATACTGCAGGTGATGCTGTGTACTGTGGCACGGGTTCATTCGTTTGAGAAGTGTCCGCAAATAATGTGTCCATTAATAATTCAGACGCGGATACACTTTGGGGTGAAATATAAATTATATCTGACGATTCTCGTGAAGTCGACGGCAGCACTGTATCTACCTCAGGAAAGGTTCTAACACCAGTTATTCCGCTTACTGCGGCACGCATGTCAACGAGTGTAATTACCGCTTCTTCCAACGCAGAGAAGGTTATGCGGTGATTCGGACCACCGCCGGTGCCTTTTATTCCGCTCATATTGCTCCTCAGCTTTCTTTTTATATTAAACTTGTAGTCAGTCCAAATACTTTTCCAACCTTCTGCGCTTCTTACTGGAGGACCATACATGTTCAAGCTTTCAGTTATGTGGTCCCATAATCGCTTAGTGTTCACTTTGCCGTCCGCTTTTTTCAAGAGCCCCTTCGCCAAATCCGGGTGCTTCTCCATGAATTCCACTAAAACCTCGAACTGTTTCAGTGTTGTAAACTTTCCCCTGTAATTTTAAATATACGCATAAATAATATCTATCACATATATATCACTAAAATAACAATCATACATTTTTTTTTTCGACCGTATATATTTTCATACAATTCCTTCGTAAAAACATAAGGTACGACCGGTCAACAGCCCACGTAAAATTGCACGACCAAAACTTAACGATTCGTCAAAAAATCGTATTCAGTAATGCCAAATTTACGACCGAAATTTTTGATTTATCGTAATATCGTATTCAGTAATGCCGAATTTAGAATTTACGATTGATTTTGATCGTATCGTATTCAGTAATAAGGCCCCAGTGTTTAATAATTTGATTAAAAAAAATTGTTAGCGACTGAGACTTGTTTGGAACAGTATCCTTGAGATCGGGGTACGGATTGTGAAACTTGCAAAGTAAGATTTGATGATTATTTAAAAAGTATATAAATTTTAGCAGATGCTTACTATTTAGTGTTAATTCGGGGTAAAGTGAGCCCTGGGGCCTTATTACTGAATACGATACGATCAACAATATTTTCGATTTGAATGTACGATACGATTTTACTTTGGTATTACTGAATACGACCGTAAGGGCCAAACAGTGCTGCCATCAAAAGTGTGTGAATTTTACGGTCAAAAGTGTATTGTACCTAACTTCACACTATACAAAACAATAAATGACGTAAACGGTTGTTCGTTAGTTTGTTTATTAAGAATTAATTTCAAAAAATAATAGGATCACTTTCATTAACAATTAGTATAAATCTATGATTTGCTCCACAAATTTCTGAACATTTTCCAAAAATAGAACGGGACGGTTAATTATAAAATTAGTTTGATTTAATCGACCGGGAGTTCCATCAGCTTTTACACCTAAAGTAGTGCCGCTAACGTAAGAATGTTTAATTTGTCGGTCTACTTAAGTAGCGACGAGGATTCCGATGTTGAAACTCGATCGATAATATTAAAACGGATTCGTGATGCTGCGAACCCACTAGAAGTTCCCGATTCAAGGTATGATTTCTTGTACTTTATTTTCAATTATATAATTTAATGAAAAAATTAGTTTCAAGCAATTGTTCCGATTATCGAAACCAGGGGTGGAATCACGTATCTCGAAACGAGTCTCTCGTTTCGAGTCTAGTTAAACTCGTTTCGAGTTCATTTTGGTAGCACCAATCTCGGTGCGAGTTTGAAAGTCGTATGGCCAAGATTATTAAACAGGAAAGTACTAGAATGTTTCTGTAGGATGACATCTGACAGAAAGTTGACTTAATTTAATTATTATTTTAATTTCAATTTGGCTCGGTTGGTTACTTTCAAGAAGCCAACCAAAATGACTTCCACAAAATAACGCGACAAGCTCGAGCAGTAATCAATCCGATTCGGATGAAGACAGCTATTCGGGGGTGAAGCCAGAGATGCATTCAAGTTCACCATCCTATTCTAAAGGATCTCAAACCAAATTTGCTCCAGCAAATCACAAATGTTGTGAACTCGTGGTCGAACAGTCATAGTCCGAAGAATGAGAGCAACGGTGGTTCAGTTTCAGTGCCCACGACACCTGCTTATATGTCCGTGAAATGAGAGTTCTTTCCCGAAAGTCCTGAACCAAATACAAGTAAGTTTTTATTCGAGATTCGCTCTTCTCGGTATCACTTAACTGTTATGTTAAATTTCTAGACGGACGACTTTTAGCATTTCCTCCAACAATTGCTAAACGATCCTGCCCAAAGGTACAGCAATTACATTGCTTGGAAGTGCCGAGTTACCGGCGTCTTTAAAATCATCGATCCGCCCGGCTTAGCCAAGCTCTGGGGAATTCAAAAGAATCATTTTTCGATGAACTACGATAAGATGTCGCGAGCACTTCGCTACTATTATCGTGTCAATATTTTGCGAAAGGTCCAAGGCGAAAGGCATTGCTATCAGTAAGATAATTAATTTCAGTTACCAAAACGAAATTCGAAAGCTTTATCTCACTCTCTCCAACAGATTTCTTCGCAATCCAACCGAATTGAAAAATATATATTTCGCTACTTCGACAATCGGTCGGCAAAATAAGTTATAAGTAAAATTTCTAGTTATTAAGTGAATAATAAACAAAAATCACATTTCAGTGTTCATGTTTTATTTCTTTTCACCACATTACAAACCATTAAAATAGTAAAGTAAAAACAAGAACAAAATATAAATCAAACTCAAGAGTTTCTTCTCTATTTATGTCTTTTCTCGTGAATTTAAGTCTTACATCATCTTCTCATGTCCGATTCCAACTGCCTTCAATCGATTCTCTTCAATTTTAGCCTCAATTTAAAAAAATTTGTGTAACTCGAATGCTAAACACTTGACGACTAAAATTTAATCGTTTCGAGTTGTCGAACAAACCAAATTCGAGATTGGTAGTACCGAATACAACTCGAAACTGGTACGATTTTTTTTACTTCGAGCACATTACAGGTCGAAACGAGATTGGTAGTACCAAATCAGCTCGCAACTCGAAAACAAGGCTCGTTTCGAGATTCGTGATTCCACCCCAGCTTTTCATGAAGTTTTCAATGAAATAAAGGACGAATTGAAAGTCCGTAGCCGCTCATCGTCAGTGCCACCAATTTTAAAATTAGCAGCTGCTTTGAGGTTTTTCGCAAGCGGCAGCTATCAGCGTTGCGTTGGACAGGGCTACGATATCGGTATGTCTCAACCGGAGGTTTCTGTTGTACTCACAGAGCTCCTTGACGTGATGGAGAGGAAATTATGTTCGAAGTGGATAAAGGAATCGAACTCGGAGGAAAAAGATGCCACTAAACGTTTCTTTTATGAGAAATACCAATTGCCTGGTGTAATCGGCTGTGTCGATGGGACACATGTAAACCTAAAGGCCTAGCCATAGCGAGTACTTGTTCTTCAATAGAAAAGGACGGCACAGCATTAATACGATGATTGTAGGTATTGTAAAAGCTTTAACTGGAATTACATAATTGAAGTTCAAATTTCAGGTTTGTGACCACAATATGAAAATAACTTGTGTAGATGCCGGACATGGAGGAGCTTCACACGATGCAATTGTTTGGGAGCAAGGTACATTGCGTCGCACCTTGGAGGAAAATCATAACAATGGAGAGCGAAACACGTTGCTACTAGGTGATATAATATTTTATTGCCATAAAAATGACTTATTAAATAAAATTTATATTGAAATTACAGGTGACTCAGGGTATCCTCTACAAACGTGGCTGATAACACCATTTAGGGCAGCAAACGATGGTTCCAGGGAGGCTATGTTCAACACGAGGCATTCAAAAGCACGGTGTGTTGTTGAACGCACTATAGGACTTCTCAAAGCTCGGTTTAGATGCTTATTGCAAGCTCGAGAGCTCTATTATAGTCCAAAGAAAACATCCCAAATAATAAATGTGTGCTGTGCGCTACATAACATTTGTCGGTGGTTTTCGGTAGAAAACATACAGGAAGATGACATACAGGAAGACGCTACCATTGAAGTTTTGTTATCTGATAACGAAAATGGAGGAATTGACAACACACGTGCTATTTCTGTACGGAATGATATACTAAATTCTTTATTTTAAATAATAAATAATAACATAAAAAATGCACGATTCATTTTAGTCTCTTTTATTGCAGTCTTTTGAATATCTCCTTATTTCGCTTACCAGTGGTTAATTCAAATGCAAGCGCGCACTACACTCATTTTTAAATTTTAGTTTTTCAACCTCTAGTTCAATTTTTTTTTTTTTTATTTCCAAGGTTTCCATGCGGTACCTTTGCTTTTCTGTATATACTATATTCGAATGCTCAAATTTTTTCTTTTTTAGTTCGTACTTTTTCTCTTTCAAGTGATATATTTTTTTTAAATACTTCATATTTTCTATTTGGACGTCCTTGAAACCTTCCAAAGAGTCTAGTATTTTAGCAAACAGTTTTTGTTGCTTCTCTGATTCTTCTTTTATGACACTGTATTTGTCATCTGCAGTTACCACCCTTTTCTGCCTTGATACTGCAGGTGATGCTGTGTACTGTGGCACGGGTTCATTCGTTTGAGAAGTGTCCGCAAATAATGTGTCCATTAATAATTCAGACGCGGATACACTTTGGGGTGAAATATAAATTATATCTGACGATTCTCGTGAAGTCGACGGCAGCACTGTATCTACCTCAGGAAAGGTTCTAACACCAGTTATTCCGCTTACTGCGGCACGCATGTCAACGAGTGTAATTACCGCTTCTTCCAACGCAGAGAAGGTTATGCGGTGATTCGGACCACCGCCGGTGCCTTTTATACCGCTCATATTGCTCCTCAGCTTTCTTTTTATATTAAACTTGTAGTCAGTCCAAATACTTTTCCAACCTTCTGCGCTTCTTACTGGAGGACCATACATGTTCAAGCTTTCAGTTATGTGGTCCCATAATCGCTTAGTGTTCACTTTTCCGTCCGCTTTTTTCAAGAGCCCCTTCGCCAAATCCGGGTGCTTCTCCATGAATTCCACTAAAACCTCGAACTGTTTCAGTGTTGTAAACTTTCCCCTGTAATTTTAAATATACGCATAAATAATATCTATCACATATATATCACTAAAATAACAATCATACATTTTTTTTTTCGACCGTATAGATTTTCATACAATTCCTTCGTAAAAACATAAGGTACGACCGGTCAACAGCCCACGTAAAATTGCACGACCAAAACTTAACGATTCGTCAAAAAATCGTATTCAGTAATGCCAAATTTACGACCGAAATTTTTGATTTATCGTAATATCGTATTCAGTAATGCCGAATTTAGAATTTACGATTGATTTTGATCGTATCGTATTCAGTAATAAGGCCCCTGGGTTGGAATCACGAATCTCGAAACGAGACTCTCGTTTCGAGTCTAGTTAAACTCGTTTCGAGTTCATTTTGGTAGCACCAATCTCGGTGCGAGTTTAAAAGTCGTATGGCCAAGATTATTAAACAGGAAAGTACTAGAATGTTTCTGTAGGATGACATCTGACAGAAAGTTGACTTAATTTAATTATTATTTTAATTTCAATTTGGCTCGGTTACTTTCAAGAAGCCAACCAAAATGAGCTTACACAAAATAACGCGACAAGCTCGAGCAGTAATCAATCCGATTCGGATGAAGACAGCTATTCGGGGGTGAAGCCACAGATGCATTCAAGTTCGCCATCCTATTCTAAAGGATCTCAAACCAAATTTTCCCCAGCAAATCACAAATGTTGTGAACTCGTGGTCGAACAGTCATAGTCCAAAGAATGAGAGCAGCGGTGGTTCAGTTTCAGTGCCCACGACACCTGCTTATATGTCCATGAAATGAGAGTTCTTTCCCGAAAGTCCTGAACCAAATACAAGTAAGTTTTTATTCGAGATTCGCTCTTGTCGGTATCACTTAACTGTTATGTTAAATTTCTAGACGGACGACTTTTGGGATTTCCTCCAACAATTGCTAAACGATCCTGCCCAAAGGTACAGCAATTACATTGCTTGGAAGTGCCGAGTTACCGGCGTCTTTAAAATCATCGATCCGCCGGGCTTAGCCAAGCTCTTGGGAATTCAAAAGAATCATCTTTCGATGAACTACGATAAGATGTCGCGAGCACTTCGCTACTATTATCGTGTCAATATTTTGCGAAAGGTCCAAGGCGAAAGGCATTGTTATCAGTAAGATAATTAATTTCAGTTAGCAAAACGAAATTCGAAAGCTTTATCTCACTCCCTTCAACAGATTTCTTCGCAATCCAACCGAATTGAAAAATATCAAAAATATTTCGCTGCTTCGACAATCGGTCGGCAAAATAAGTTATAAGTAAAATTTCTAGTTATTTAGTGAATAATAAACAAAAATCACATTTCAGTGTTTATGTTTTATTTCTTTTTACCACATTACAAACCATTAAAATAGTAAAGTAAAAACAAGAACAAAATATAAATCAAACTCAAGAGTTTCTTCTCTATTTATGTCTTTTCTCGTGAATTTAAGTCTTACATCGTCTCCTCATGTCCGATTCCAACTGCCTTCAATCGATTCTCTTCAATTTTAGCCTCAATTTAAAAAAATTTGTGTAACTCGAATGCTAAACACTTGACGACTAAAATTTAATCGTTTCGAGTTGTCAAACAAACCAATTTCGAGATTGGTAGTACCGAATACAACTCGAAACTGGTACGATTTTTTTTACTTCGAGCACATTACAGGTCGAAACGAGATTGGTAGTACCAAATCAGCTCGCAACTCGAAAACAAGACTCGTTTCGAGATTCGTGATTCTACCCCTGGTCGAATTTTACCCCATGCCAATATAATTTTATTTGATAATTACAAATAACAATTTTACAAATGTAAATGCAACAACAGTGGACTCAAGTTGCGATGAAAAATGCAATAACTTCTGCTGCTGAAAAAATTGACTTAAAGAAGGCCATTAAATATTTTAGTGTTCTCAGGGCTACTCCTCAAAGCAAGGCACGCTCTCAACACACTTAATTTTTTTTTTTTTTATACTTATACTTGATTATACAATTCCTTCCCAACCCAACAGGTTTGCTAAGAAGTCCCCATTTGGGATCACTTTCTCAGCTCGATGAGTTGGAAAAAAATTTTACCGGGACGACGCGCTCATGCATGTGCGTCATCATTAGGCTCACTGTATAAGTTTTAAAGTTAATCCTAGGGTACTTCCCAGTGTGTACTCTGGCGCTGGTATAAGGGATAGTACCGGGATATCTCAATATGTACATGCTAAGCAAAATGAAATAAATAAAATAAAAAGTTAATAAATGAAAATAGAGTTACCTAAGAATACTAACAAATAGAAGTGATGGGTGAGTAAAAATAGAAAAAAACAACAACACAAGCCACCACCATTCTCCCAAATCTTCATTCTTCTTATTTTTTCTTCCTTGACGTCCTCGCAATTGTAATAATACTATACTATAACACCGATTGCTAGTCTTGAAGTCGAATATGAGTTTTTGCAAGGTGTTTAAATTGAAACACAGTCTTTGCCATTTGGATATATTTGGGTAAGGAGTTGAACTCTCGTATTACTTCGGAGACCGGATCCTTTCTGAGTTCGTCTGTCCAGGGGCCTTATTACTGAATCCGATACGATCAAAAATAGTTACGATTTGAAATTACGATACGATTTTACTTTGGTATTACTGAATACGATCGTAAGGGCCAAACAGTGCTGCCATCAAAAGTGTGTGAATTTTACGGTTAAAAGTGTATTGCGCCTAACTTCACACTATACTAAACAATAAATTATACAAGTGGTTGTTTTTTATGTCGTTAATTTGAATTCAATATTGCTTTCGTTACTGTTGTTGACGTAGAAATGTTAGATTTGGCGGTGTATTTAACGTGTGTAGTATGTAGCGACGAGAAGATCGATGTTGAAACTCGATCAAAAATATTAAACGGATTCGTGTCGCTGTGAACCCATTAGAAGTTCCTGATCCAAGGTAGGATTTCTCTTGTACTTTATTTTTACTTAGATAATTGATTGTAAAAAATTACAGTTTGAAACAATTGCTCCGATTATCCAAACCGCATTTTTTCAAGTTGAATGGAATAAAGGACAAATTGAAAGTACGTAGTCGCTCCTCATCAGTGCCACTAATCTTGAAATTAGCATCTGCTCTGAGCGGTATCAGTGATGCGTTGGACAGAGCGGTACGTCTCAACCGCAGGTTTCTGTTGTACTTACAGTTACAGAGCTCTTTGACGTGATGGGAACGAAGCTATGTTCGTAGTCGATGCCGCGAAACGTTTCTTGTATGAGAAATACAGATTGCCTGGTGTAATCGGCTCTGTTGATCGGACACATAGTAAGACCTAGCCATAGCGAGCACTTGTTCTTCAAATGCCGTCGCGTAGTATATTCATTTTTAAATTTTTGTTTTCAACTTCCAAGTTCAACTTTTTTTTATATCTAAGGTTTACATACGGTATATTTGCTTTTCTGTATAGGTATACTTTATTCAAATGCTCAAATTTTTTGTTTTTTGTTCGTAATTCTTCCTTTTTAAGTGACTTACGGCTGGTCGACAGCGACCGTAAAATTTGACGACCAAAACTTAACGATTTCTCAAAAAATCGTAATCAGTAATGCCAAATTTACGATCGAAATTTACGATTTATCGTTCGATCGTATTCAGTAATGCCGAATTTAGAATTTACGATTGATTTTCATCGTATCGTATTCAGTAATAAGGCCCCTGGGGCCTTATTACTAAATACGATACGATCAAAAATGTTTACGATAAGATTTTACTTTGGTATTACTGAATACGATCGTAAGGGCCAAACAGTGCTGCCATCAAAAGTGTGTGAATTTCACGGTTAAAAGTGCATGGCGCCTAACTTCACACTAAACTAAAAAATAAATTACACAAGTGGTTGTTATTTATGTCGTTAATTTGAATTCAATATTGCTTTCGTTACTGTTGTTGACGTAGAAATGTTTGATTTAGCGGTGTATTTAACGTGTGTAGTATGTAGCGACGAGAAGATCGATGTTGAAACTCGATCAAAAATACTAAACGGATTCGTGACGCTGTGAACCCATTAGAAGTTCCTGATCCAAGGTAGGATTTCTCTTGTACTTTATTTCACTTTATTAGTAATAATACAGTATTGTTATTGATTTAAAAAAAAAAAAATTTGCTGCCTTAAAAATTTGTTTGTCCACGTTTCATGACTAGTAGACACGAAAAAAGCAATAAAAATTTTCACTCCGTCTGTCCGCCGTACGACGTACGCCGTACGCCGTACGTCAACCGCCAAAACCCTTAGAAGGCTCGTAGCTCTCAAGCCAGTGAAGCTATTAAATTTAATTTTTTTTTAGGAATAGACTGGGTAGACCCTTTGAATTGACATTATTTTCAGAGGTGGGGCTGGGAAGGGGAAGGTGGGGGAAGTGTTTTAGACAAAAAAATTTGGTTTCTAGATTTCAGCAACCGCTTGTGTAAGGAGGCTGAAACTTGGAATTTCTATAAAGCTTTGATAGTGGACCCATTTGCAAAAAAAATTGATGATATGGGTGAAGGGTTGTGGGAGTGGAGGGGGAAGCAATGCATCCGAAACCCAAAAAAGTCGAGATCGACACATTTTAAAATCCATATCTCCTAAACCGATAATAGCAAGCAATTAAAACTTAACAAATATCTGTAGTTATACTAGGAGAGTAGATTGAAACAAAATTTTTGGGTGGGGGTAGTGACGTACGGGGGTGGGGGTTGAAATACTTAACATTACGATATCTCCCAAACCAGTGGCACCAGTGCCGCGAAACGTTTCTTTTATGAGAAATACAGATTGCCTGGTGTAATCGGCTCTGTTGATCGGACACATAGTAAGACCTAGCCATAGCAAGCACTTGTTCTTCATATGCCATCGCGTAGTACATTCATTTTTAAATTTTTGTTTTCAACTACCAAGTTCAACTTTTTTTTATATCTAAGGTTTACATACGGTATATTTGCTTTTCTGTATAGGTATACTTTATTCAAATGCTCAAATTTTACTTTATTATTTATAATACAGTATTGTTATTGATTTTAAGAAAAAAAAAAATTTCCTGCCCTCAAAATTTTTTTGTCCACGTTTCATGACTAGTAGACGCGAAAAAAGCAATCAAAAATTTCACTCCGTCTGGTCGCCGTACGCCGTACCCCGTACGCCGTACGTAGAGCACCCCAAAATCTTTGAAGGCTCGTAGCTCTCAAACCAGTGGAGCTATTAAATTAAGATTTTTTCTAAGAATAGTTTTGGTGGACCCCTTGAATTGACATTATTTTCAGGGGAGGAGGTGTACGGGGGAAGGCGGGTAAGCGTTTTAGACGAAAAATTTAGGTTTCTAGATCTCAGGAACCGCTTGTGTTAGGAGACTAAAACTTAGAATTTCTATAAAGCTTTGATAATGGACCCATTTGCAAAAAAAAACAGATATGGGTGAAGGGGTGTGGGAGTGGAGGGGGAAATAATGCGTCCGAAACCGAGATCGACAAATTCTAAAACCTAAATCTCCTAAACCATTAATAGCAAGCAATTAAAACTTAACAAATATCTGTAGTTATACTAGGAGAGTAGATTGAAACAAAATTTTTGGGTGGGGGTAGTGACGTACGGGGGTGGGGGTTGAAATACTTAACATTACGATATCTCCCAAACCAGTGGCACCAGAAAAACAAAATTCGGTTTTTTTATAAAGCTTGATAAATAAAGTTTGCTCAAAGTAAAATCTTTGAAGGGGACGGGGGAGCACGTTAGTGGAGGGGATAAGAATTTTTCAAATATAACACGTTTCATATCTCAATAACAGTATAAGGTAGATGCTTAAAATTTTTACCAGAAGTAGGCCTTATAGAACCCTAGTAGGGAAAAAAATTTTGTCTGTGTGAATGCAGCGGATGAGGGTGGGGAAGGGTGAGAAGGGAAAAGTTCCGACGTTCATATCTTAAGAACCTATAATGATAGAAAACTGGAACTTGGTAATTAGATAGAGCTATAGTAGTGGCATGTTGTAAAAATAAATTTTTCTTTTTTGGGTAGTACGGTACGGGGGTGGGGGGTGTTTTTCTTAACTTTCGAACGGCTTATGCTAGGAAGTTGAAACTCGGTACTTATATGTAAATCAACTAAAAAAGTAATTCTGATAAAAAAAAAATTCAATATTCATTGCCGTTAGGAAGAGGGGGTAACAAAAAAATTGTCAGTGAAAATTAAATGCGTATATTTTCACGATTTTCGTCATATATCCTAGGTCTGTCCAAATATTGAATTCATTTTTATTCTACAGATTCTTCATATAAGTACCTAGAATGCGTTTTCAATATTAGTGTTAAGTGGTTGTATACTTTTTTATGAATTCCGTAATATCTCTCAGGTCTGATCAGATATCACATCCACGGGCTTGTTTAACAATCGCCAATTATTTTTGTTTATGGATTCTTCATATGAATACCTAGAAAGTGTTTTCAAGATTTTTTGAAATTTGACCCCGAAGTGGGTTTAAAGTGGTTTTATACTATTTCGTGAATTCTGCCTTATCGCTCAGGTCTGATCAGATATCGAATATCTTTTCGCTTCCACAGTCTTGTTTAATAATCACCTATTTTTAAGTTTTGTCTTTTTCAACCTCTAGACCGCATCCCGGAATATGACCCAATTATATAATTCATGTGTTACACCATTTTCTAACCGCTTCCCGAACTTTTTGTTAGGTTTTCAGTCACATAGTAACATACACCGCATCCCCGAATTGATCACGTTCCAAACTTCTGCCGGAAAAATAATAAAGTTGCGCCCAGACTGTTGGCAGATTTTTTTTTTTTTTTGTTCGTATTTCTTCCCTTTTAAGTGACTTACGACTGGTCGACAGCGACCGTACAATTTGACGACCAAAACTTAACGATTTCTCAAAAAATCGTATTCAGTAATACCAAATTTATGATCGAAATTTACGATTTATCGTTCGATCGTATTCAGTAATGCCGAATTTAGAATTTACGATTGATTTTGATCGTATCGTATTCAGTAATAAGGCCCCAGGCCCCTGGGCCGATGTTGCTGTCCAATAGCTCCCGCACTTCTTGTGGTATAGTTGTATATTTCTTGATTGTGGACCAATTTGATGGAGGACTTAATCTTCTTGTTCTTGATGTTATAAATTAATTTCGTTCGTTCCAGGCTTATGTGCTGATGTATAGTTAGTTTACCGTAGGTAGAGTAAAGTCCCTCCGATGGTGTTAAATTAAATTATAGCTGGCCTTAATACCCTTATCCATACCTCTCGCAATTTTGTTTAAGTTTCTTTTTGATGTTTGGCTCCATATAAGAAGACCATGGCTTATGTTGGATAGGATGAAAGCATTATATAGCAAATTCTTAATTGAGGCCTGTAGGTATTCGTTTCTTTTTAATACTCCAATAATTGGGGCAATTTTATTTCTCAATTTAGTTATGTGAGGAGTCCAAGTCAGTTTGTCATCGATTGTCATCCCTAAATATTTTATTCCGTCGCGACATGGTCAATTAAAGAAGACGAGTTGAAATTACACCTTGTAGCTAAGCTGGTGTTTAATATCGTGAAATTATTTAGTGCTAGCATCTCGGTATAGTTTATTGCTTCTTGATTTTCAGTCATTATATCAATATTAGTGTCTGCAAAAGATATAAGATTCATGTATTTCGAGTATATTTCATCCAAGTATTCATTAAGGGCTTATGCGGATCTAGAAGGCCAAAAACAAGCATGTTTTCTTGAATTTTTTAAAAATACTACAAGAACTGTACAGATTTAATTTATTACATACCAAAGTACTATAGTTAAACAACATTCTGTGAAAATTTCAAACGAAAATATTAACAAATCTGCCATTAAGAGTCTCGTGAAGTTGACCATGCCAAAAAAAGTGCCCTCACGGTAGTCACCGTAAATCGAGTAATTTTTATCAGAAATCAAAAACCCAAAATTTTCCTGTTAGTATGTGAACTGTGGCTTGTGCTTGAACGAAGGATTTTTTTAAAAATTGAAAATAAAATTTTTGGTAGCGTTTTTTTTACGAAAAATTACATTTTTTTCATAAATTTTGGCCATATTTGGCTTATAAAATGAGTTGTAATTGATGATAAAAGAAATCCTTCGTTCAAGCACAAGCAAATCATGTTTGAAAGCAGTGTGCAAAATTTCAAGCCGATCGGTATATTAGATTTTGAGAAATTTTGACTACCGGCTTCAAAAAAGAGGTTTTGAGAAAAACGCGTTTAAAGTTTTAAAGAGAAATAAAACAGAGAAAATGGAACACATGGAATCATCGATTCCAATCCCATAAAGTGAAGGTTCTGCTGCAGCTGCAAGGACCAATTCATCCTTTTGTTCCTGTCTGAGTCAAATTCTGGAATTTCGAGTCTGAGCTTCCGCTTCCTGAAATGCTCGGTGGCCGGGTTCGGGTTGCCGGTAAAGACATGTTTAATAGGTACAAAGCGCTTTAAATCTCTCTCACTCCTACAGTTCTGCTCCGATCGACTTGAAATTTTGAGACAATATTCCTGACATGATGTACAATTCCACAATTTCCAAAAAAATTATCTTTTTGAAGTGTCAAGACCCGCATAAGCCCTTAAACAGTTCCTGAGATTCATTCGGCGGTCTGTAATATGTGGCAATTTTTATTGGGGCATTGTCGATTACGACTTCAATTGTGATTATGTTGTAAGACTCGTTACTAAGTACGACAGTGAACTCAATGTCTTTCTGTATAAAAATTGCTGTGCCACCACCCCACCCCGTCTGCGGTCTCGGCAGTTGTGAATGGCATTGAATCCTTTAAGGTTAAAGTATTGTGTTTCGGTTTCGTACAGCCATGTTTCCCCAAAAATTAAGACCTGTAAATCTGGGGTGGAATCACGAATCTCGAAACGAGACTCTCGTTTCGAGTCTAGTTAAACTCGTTTCGAGTTCATTTTGGTAGCACCAATCTCGGTGCGAGTTTAAAAGTCGTATGGCCAAGATTATTAAACAGGACAGTACTAGAATGTTTCTGTAGGATGACATCTGACAGAAAGTTAACTGATTAATTTCAATTTCGTTCGGTTATTTTCAAAATAAGTTTGGTATATGTAAAATATACAGTTATTTAGTGAAAATAATTTATTAATATTATTAGTTAAAAGTTTCCACGTAATTCAAAAATGAATAATACAGAAATTGTTAACGTATAAAATTTATTGATCTTAAAGTTAAAAGTACAAAAGTTAATCGAAAGCTAAAATGTGTGCACCGTGTTGCATACCATGCTCTATGCCCAGGGCCAGATTACTGTACGGGCCGATGGGGCCGCGGTCCGGGGCCCCCACATCGAGGGGGCTCCCACAAGAAGCTAACGAGAAAATTATTTGTTTAAAAAATTCTGACAGTACAAGAAATTTTAGACATGGAAAGTATAAATATTGATAGAATCCTAGAATAGCGGTTTTGCACGTATTGATATTTAGCGTTTAGCGTAAAGCGTATTTCAGCGTTGCAAAAACGTTATGAAAAACTCTAGAAAAAGCTTTAAATCAAGAGTTTTTTATTTTTCTTCATTCTTTTTACAAAGTTCTAGTGATTATCGTCGCGCGAGCTACGTAACGCAACCAGTCACCAGTCACCAGTCACCAGTCATCAGTCAGCATATTTTATTTCATTATTTCACAACATACCACGACATGTAACATTAAACCCTCAACCCAATTTCCCATAGACATTTTTCCAAGAAAGCTACCAACGAACTTTTCCCACAATCACCTCATACTCGTTTCTATCAAATCAGCAGAAATAGTTAATAAAACACCTTCCCAACTGGAAACCCCATCAGTATTTTGTCAAAATTTAAAGTAAAACAATAAACATACATAATTAAATTTCAATTTGTTTTTTTTAATCAATAGTAAAATCAAATACATAACTGGCGCAGTCGTTCGGATTTAGTTCGTTTAAATTTTAAGAAAGTAACTAATCGATGGTTTATCGGTAACGTGAAATTTTAAAGAATCTGTGTCGTGCAAGTGCATCAACAAGTGAACATTGTTGAAATTAAGATACAGTGGACGAACAGAATCTACTAGAAATCATCATTAGAAATGTGGAGGCTAATTATCTTCACCACATGCATGTAAGTCGTTGATAAAGAACATTTCCATGTAAGTTTTCCCAATTCAATCCCATTTATGCCTCCTCCTAAGATCAAAGCAAAAAAACCATATCCCATAATCAAAAATAGAAATAGATTTATAAGCTTTCTTTCAAATACAAATAATAATTCTGAGATAAGTGTTCAATCGTGTTCAAGTGCTAGCGATAATTTAAGTGAAATGGTCGTAGGTTCAAACGACAGCATTAATAAAAACAAAATAACAAATCTTTCAAGCAGTTTGTCGAATCTAATACAAAAACTTAGAAATCAAAAAACCGATAATATAATAAGTGAAACTAATATGACAACCCAAACTAATGCGCAAGCTCAAACAGCCGGAGAGCAGGGAACTACGGAAGTCATAACAATTTCCGATATCTTTAACACCTTAAGAGTTCCTGATGCGATTAAGGACCTCCCCAAATTTGAAGCCAACCCACGTCTTCTTTATGACTTTCTTGACAACGTCGAAGAAGAGCCATTAGAAACAAAATAATAGGCCCTGCTAACGAAGTCCTTAATATGTACGGGACCGCATTAGAATGGAGTAAAATAAGGGAAAATTTAATTCTACATTACTCAGATAAGAGGAACGAGACCTCTCTTATTAAAGACCTTCACAATGCAAAGCAAACAAACAATGTTGAAAATTTCTACAGTGAAATCGTAGAAATTTTAGCAAGTTTAAACAACCACGTTCAGATCCATGAAGTAGAATTAAATATAATAAACGCGAAAAAGAAACTGTACTCGGGAATGTGCTTAAACGCATTTTTATCGGGTCTTAGAGAACCACTTGGTTCTACCATCCGTGCAATGCAGCCAAATACACTGGCTATAGCCTTCTCGTATTGCATGAAGGAACAAAACATTTATTACGCAAGAAAGGACTTGAATAAACCAATTGCTAATAAACGAACATTCACACCACCATTAAATCAAGTTCGCCCGAATTTTCCCCAATACCAAGGGCAAATAAATTCCAGGCCCCAATCAAATCAACCACAATACTTCCAAAGACCAAATCCAAACTACCCTCATCCGCAACAGCAACCACAGTTTATCCCACATCCAAGACCTACAAATTACTTCAACCGGAAACCACCACCAACTCAACAGAGAGTAGAACCAATGGATACTACATCAGGATATTTACGTCCGCAAAATCGCCCACAATACCCAAACAAAGCAGTCAGTAATAACTTTAAATCAAATGGACCACCGAATTTTTCTATTAAAGAATTATTCAATATTTCCGAAAATGCAGCTTCACAATTCCATATTAATCTACAACCACCTCCAGTTGATCTTGATTTCCAACGATTGGATCAATATTTTGACTACGACGATCAGCCTAATATTGACGATTACAACGACCCTCATACCAATCAAGGAATCGCTACTTCCAACTCTGACGAACAAGATGATGGAAATTTTTCAGAACTTGCCTCGACAAACCAATCGGCTACTTAGATATCAACAAACACGGATTTATACTACCCTACATAGACATTTCCTCTCCTTTTGGACGCCCACTTAAATTCCTGATCGATACCGGTGCTTCTTCATCCTTCATCAACCCAGAATACATTCAACCCAATGACCTGATAAAAACCAAACCAATTTGTATTACCACCATACTAAGTAAACACGAGCTAGATAAAGAGGTCTTCCTCCCAAATTTTTCAGAATTTCACCAGAAAGGAACGTTAAGATTTCTCGTCTTCAAGTTTCATTCATATTTTGATGGCCTGATAGGACTTGACATATTAACACAAATGGGAGCGAAAGTTGACCTCGCAAACAAAATTCTTATTACTAATAATTCCACAATTCCCTTACGTTTTAAACCCAACCTTATGTCGAATAAATTTATCATTCCTCCAAAATCAAAAAACATAATTAAACTACCAGTTGACGTTCGAAATGGCGATATTCTTATTAAAAATACCGAAATTAAACCTGAGGTCCACATCTCGGAAGGCCTCTACCTTGCTAAGGATTGGTATAGTCACATAGAGGTCGTTAATTCTTCAGACAATGAACAAACCCTTTCCCTGGAACAACCATTACAAGTTACAGAATTCTCCCCCATAGAATTTTCAGAAATTAACACCTTTAATATCGGGTATGAAAACCAACAAGACGAAATACTTTCAGATGACATCGCTGATCTTCTCCGAGTTTCGCACCTAAATAGCGAAGAAAGAAAAATCCTTTTCAAAATTTGTAGAGAATTTAATGATATATTCTTTAGGGAAGGACAAAAACTGTCATTCTCAAATCAAGTAAAGCACAGAATTTCAACAGTTGACGACCTACCTATATACACAAAGTCATATAGATATCCGTACGTACACAAAGAAGAAGTTCAAAGGCAGATCTCCGACATGTTGGAGCAAGAGGTCATTCAACCAAGCTATTCTCCCTGGAGCTCTCCTGTCTGGATTGTGCCCAAGAAGAAAGACGCCAGTGGTAAGAAAAAATGGCGGCTTGTGATTGACTATCGTAAGCTCAACGAAAAATCTATTAGCGATAGATATCCTCTTCCAAACATTACCGAAATCCTCGATAAATTGGGCAAGAGTATGTACTTTACAACAATAGATCTAGCCAGTGGGTTTCATCAGATCGAGATGGATCCACGTGACATCCAGAAAACTGCTTTCACTGTAGAAGGTGGACATTACGAATTTATAAGGATGCCATTTGGCTTGAAAAACGCTCCTTCAACGTTTCAGCGCGTTATGGATAATGTCCTAAAAGAACTACAAGGCAAAACTTGTTTAGTTTATTTAGATGACATAATAGTCTTCTCGACTTCACTACAGGAGCATGCGGAAAATTTGAGAAAGGTTTTCTTAAGGTTACGAGACGCTAATCTTAAAGTTCAACTCGATAAATCTGAATTCCTTCATAAGGAAATTGCATTTCTTGGCCATGTCGTTACCACAAACGGCGTGAAGCCAAATCCAGAAAAAATTAAGGCAGTAAAAGAGTTTCCTATTCCACGGACGCAAAAAGACATAAAATCATTCTTAGGACTAATAGGGTACTATAGGAAATTTATCAAGGACCTGGCAAAACTCACCAAACCCCTTACGGAATGCCTGAAAAAAGGAAAAAAGGTTGAGCTCAGTGATAGATATGTAAAATCATTCAATATCTGCAAAGATATTTTGACTAATGATCCGATTCTCCAGTACCCAGACTTCAGCAAACCCTTCGTATTAACCACAGATGCCAGTAACTTCGCACTCGGTGCCGTCTTATCCCAAGGACCAATTGGAAGCGATAAGCCAATCAGCTATGCAAGTCGAACACTTACAAGTTCAGAAATTAATTACTCTACGATAGAGAAAGAACTTCTGGCCATAGTGTGGGCTACAAAATACTTTCGACCCTACTTGTTCGGTCGCCACTTCAAAATTGTTTCCGACCACAAACCCCTAATGTGGCTCATGAATCTGAAAGACGCTAATTCAAAACTTGTCCGTTGGAGGCTAAAACTAGCTGAATTTGACTACGAAATTATTTACAAAAAGGGAACCCTGAACTCAAATGCAGACGCCTTGAGCAGAATAATACCAGACACAATAAGCAATGATAGAATAGAGATTAACGTTAGGGAATCAAATGCAAATACATCAACCCAAAGTACTCACGGGTCAACAATTCACTCCGCCGAAGAGAACATGAACGATGGGATCCCAATATCTGAAAGACCGTTAAGTGAATTTAACATGCAATTAGTGTTAGATCGATCAGCCAAAAGACCACCAATATCTCTCGAAATCCCATTTAGGAATAAACAAAGACGTACTATTCGAATGCCTACCTTCACTGAAGAAAATATAACCAGTATATTCAAAAAATACCTCCCTCCAAATAAATTAACCGCTGTATTCTCCGATGACGAAAGTTTCAAACTTGTCCAGAATGTATACAGTAAATATTTCTCACAATCGAAAACATTTAAGCTAGTTCGCTGCACTGAAATCCTAGCAGACATCATCAACGATGATGACCAAGATAAAGTGATTAGTGATTATCATAATAAAAATAATCATCGAGGAATCAATGAAATTCTTCTTCATCTCAAGCGATAAAACTATTTCCCATTCATGAAAACGAAGATTGCAAAAGTTATCAATAACTGTCAAATTTGCCAAACCCTTAAATATGATCGGAATCCACCCCAATTGAAATTCGAAATACCAGAAACCCCGAACAAACCGCTCGATATCCTCCATATAGACATTTACAGCATCAATAAGGAACAAATATTAACCATAATAGATAAATTTTCCAAATTTGCTGCAGCATATATACTACCCGCATATATACTACTTCTATTATTAAATCCTTAAAACACTTCATGGGCCTTCACGGGATCCCTAGAACATAGTCACAGACCAAGGTAGCGAATTTACAGCGACAATATTTGGTGATTATTGTAAACAGTATAACATCTCGCAGCATATAACTTCCTTTCAACAATCTAGCAGTAATGCACCTGTCGAGAGATTACATTCCACCTTAACCGAAATCTTCCGAAGAGTTAACGAAAAACATACCGTTAAAAATCACGAAGATATCTTAAACGAGACAATCCTTACTTACAATAATGCCATACATTCCGCAACCAAACTTACCCCGTTTGAAGTCTTTTACGGAAGAACGTACAAATTCGAAAAAAATTTAGAACACAATAATATTCATGAATACTTAGAGAATTTAAATAAATTCCAAGCAGAACTTTACCCTACCATTCAGGCTCAGTTGCAACAAAAAGTTACTAGTAATATAAATAAATTAAACGAAAACCGACAGGACCCTGACCAATTTAATGAAGGAACAGTTATATATCGAAAAGAATGTCGAAGAAACAAAATAACCCGAAGATTTTCCAAACTAAGAGTTAATAAAAATAATAAAGTTACGCTAATAACAAACAATAACAAAAAACTCCATAAAGCAAAAATTAAAAGGAAACGTAAATTTCAGGTCAATCCAATGGACACACGGGCAGAAAATTGAAGTACATGATTTAGCAAACAACAAGGGACTCCTGACCATGCAACTCGGAACTGCAAGGATTATACGAACATACAATAATTTCCTACATATAGTCAGACTTGACCAGTACAGACGTAATATTGACAAAATAACCGACTCACTTAAGACATTAGACAACACCAATGAAATGAGTAATTCCTTAGAAATTACTAAAACTAAACTAAAGGAACTAGACTATAAACTATGACGCTGCTAAACTTAACAAATGACGCTGCTAAACTTAATGACGCTGCTAAACTTAACAAAGAAATCGAAGGTATAATGCTTAATGAAAATAACATAAAAACACAAGCTAACCAACAGACCAGACTGAACCACAAAATGATTGAAAGATTTGAAAATATCACGGAACACATTAACTATCAGCAAAAAACATTAGAGAACTACCTTAAACATACCCAAATCGAATACAGAAATAAAATCAGAACCGAAGACTTAACACTTAGATATATTCAATTTTTAAATCAAATCAATTATAATATAGATTTACTGAACATTCATCTAACAAACATAGCAGAAGCCATAACACTTGCTCGATTGAACATCATATCCAAGCAAATTCTAAGTCCTACTGAGCTTTCCGAATTACGCGATATTTTCGAAAAACAATCTATAAAAATCAAAACAACCGAAAGCATATATGAATTTCTTGGCCTTCAAGCGTATTATAACGATACTAATATAATATTTAACATCCTAACACCAGTTATTTCCAACGAAACCTATACCCTTTTCCATGTTATTCCATTACCTATTAACCACACCCAAACAATAAAAACAAAACCATACGTAATCCTGAACCCCAAAAATGTTCAATATCACGACAATAAGTGCGATAACGTCCAAGGAGTGTACTATTGCAAAGATACCATCTACCAAGAAAACACTAAAATGTCAAAATGTATCGGGAATCTTATCAGCAATGTACCAGCTACCTGCGAATTGCACGAGACAAACATCGAATCGCAAATACTACAACCGGAACAAAACTACCTACTTTTGATCAACATACCAGAATCTACAATGAACACCTCCTGCGGAATCAGTAATCAAAAAATTAAAGGATCAGCTCTAATACATTTCGAAGACTGCCAGATCACAATCAACGACATAATATATGAAGCAAAACAAAACATATTTTGGGACGAAATTAATATATACCCTTCTATATTCAACAAGATTAATGCTACCATTTCTAACCAAAGCTTTCACCTAGAAACGTTCAAATCATATCAGTTCAACCAGGAAAAATTATCCGCACTGCAGCTTCCATATACTCACCGGAGAGTCTTCTATACGACTATTACAACGTTTTCAATCATTCAACTCGCTATTGTCATCACCATCATCGCTATTTATATGATACTTCATCAAAGAACCAATAAATATACCATCCGCAATGATGTTCTACAAATTGATCCAACACCTGGTCCAGCCGACGGGACAACAAGGACGCAATTCCTCTGGCCGCCGTCCATCTCTAAGGGGATACGAGTTACGTAACGCAACCAGTCACCAGTCACCAGTCACCAGTCATCAGTCAGCATATTTTATTTCATTATTTCACAACATACCACGACATGTAACATTAAACCCTCAACCCAATTTCCCATATACATTTTTCCAAGAAAGCTACCAACGAACTTTTCCCACAATCACCTCATACTCGTTCCTATCAAATCAGCAGAAATAGTTAATAAAACACCTTCCCAACTGGAAACCCCATCAGTATTTTGTCAAAATTTAAAGTAAAACAATAAACATACATAATTAAATTTCAATTTGTTTTTTTTAATCAATAGCAAAATCAAATACATAACTCGCGCATGGCACGATTCATCGAAGTCGAGTGTTGACAGATGGCATATTACGTCAGACGGAGAAACCAGATATAATTCGTATTTACCGCGTTCAGATGGAGGATTCAATCCTATTAAAATCGCATGTTAGCAGATCGGATCGAAACCAGATCGAATCGAAACCGGTTATGTCGTACATTTTAATGCCATTTCATGTTTCGATCTTTGGATTCTCCATGTAAGCACGGTAATTATCGAAAATTGCAAATGAAGAAGAAATATCCTTATATGCGATGCGGTTGTGTACAAATGAGCCGTTTACTTTAAAAGTAGAATAAGTCACTTTCGTTTTTAAATCGACATGCTTAAGAGTTTGCGTTTCCTCTACTAATTTATGTAAATAATTTTAGCGTCTATGTCATCATTTCCTTTCCTTATTAAGTCCACGCTTTCTATCCTTTCATTATTTGTTTTAAACTTTCCATGTTGTCCTTAATGAAAATTCTTAAAAAATTATTTTTAAACACTCACTTTTCACTAAATTGCTTTTACTTCATTTCGACATTATTGCGTCTTTTTTTGCATTTGTTTTTAATCTTTTAACCTTCTACCCGATCACCTAAAACATTAAAAGTCTGTATTGTTATCCTCCGCCTTTCTTTCCTTTATCTTCTTATAGCTTAAATCTTCTTACTTTTTATATCCTCCTCTCTTGATTCATATCCTTTTGTTGTTTTATTTTTACATTAATTTTCCTTTTCATTTTGTCATCATCACTTCAGTTTTCCAACTGCTCATTTGCAATCATTTCCCTGCCTATTTGGCGTTCCCAACCTCATCGACTAATTTTTTTTTAAGTCTACCATAAAAACGAAACTATTCAGGGCAGCACTTTCTTTTTATTTTTACTATTGAACTTTTCCTGTAAATCCACTTTTTGTGATCAAATAAATTTTTTGACATCTCAGTGATCAAATAACATATAACAATAGCTTCTTTACAGTGCGTACTGTGTATGTATAAGGCTTGGGAGATGACTTATCCTATTTTACTACCATAATTTTCGACTCACCAAGTTATTCCCTGTGACCACCGATAAGTTAAGTTTATTTGGAGGCAAAAAAAATCGTTTATTTTCTATAAAATTTTTAATAATTGTTATTGCATAATAAAATTTAACAGGTTTAAAGTGTGAGCACATCATCCGAATTATATTAAGGCCCCATGAGTCCGGTACGACAATTTTTTATCCCTGTTTGATTTTTCTTTCTTGAGAGGATTTTAGTCGATTGAAATCGTTTTTCATTCGTGTAATTTGGCGTGGACAATACGTCTGCATCGTTTGCTGTCTAACAGCGAACTAATTTTGATTTTACAGAAAAAATAAATTTTCAAATTATTTGAAACGCATAAATATTAAAAATCAATAATTTTTTTATTGATTTATCTTCTAGAAATACCATGGAGGTATATATGTATAGTGGAGATGGCGAGCAGCGACTGCTTTGAAGCCGGAGGTTTTCTCGCAAAGGACCGGCGATATTCACTATGATACTATCAGCATCTTACTCACATGCATGTTAAACTCCGGTATTGAAAAGAAAAAAAGGCCGACCTTTAAATACTACGCTACTTTTTGCATTTCACTGCCACCGGTCATGAAACGCTCCATACGAAAACGTTCGATTAAACTTCAAAATGCTTCAAAGTGCTTTATACAGAAACGGCGTGTTGCCATCTGCGTTATTTATATCTCCATGAGAAATACCAATTAATTATACTATCTATGATACTTTTCAATGAAATGTGGTCTTCTTATGTAATTCTTGCCATGAAAATCGTGAAAAATTGCTTCAGTTTGACTTTATATATTATTGACAAAAATTAAAATTTTTTAAAATTGATCTATGGAGGACCTTCTTTAAGATTTTTTCTAGCATTATATTAATGAAAATGAAATGTTAGTTATTCAAGAAATAGGTTATATGCGTTTAAAAAACTCGAATTTACGCATTTAAAAAAAAAAAAATCTCTATACACGACCTAGTTTACATACCAGCTAATAAAGTGGTGTAATTTTATTTTGTTTTACTTTATTATTTTAATAATTAAGTATTGTAAATGATTTTTAAAATAAAAACAGTTGCTACCCTCAAAATTTTTATTTTCACGTTTCATAACTAGAAGACGCGAAAAAAGCAATAAAAATTTTCAGTCCGTCTGTCTGTCTGTCTGCCATACGCCGTACGCCGTACGCAAGATCGTTTGGAGGCTCGTAGCTGCCAAACGATTTGAGATATTAAATTGAAATTTTTTTAACGAATAGACGGGCTCCTTGAAGTGACCAAATTTTTAGGGGTGGGGTGTGAAGGGGAAGGAGGGGGGAAATGTTTTAGACCGAAAATTTTGGTTTCTAGATCTCAGTAACCCCTAATGATAGGAAGCTGAAACTTGGAATTTCTATAGAGCTCTGATAGTAGACCCATTTGCAGAAAAATTGTCAATATTGGTAAAGGGGTGTGGGAGTGGGGGGAAATGTAATGCGTCCGAAACCCAAAAGAGGCGAGATAGACACATTCTAAAATCCATATCTCCTAATCCGTTAATGGCACACTATTCAAACTTAAAAATTATTTGTAACTATGCTAGGAGAACAGAATCAAGAAAAATTTTGGGTAGGGGAAGTTGTGTATTGGGGTGGGGGGTGAAAAACTTAAGATTACGATATCTCATGAACCAATTGCTCTAGAAAAATAAAATTTGGTTTGGGTATAAAAGTTGACAAATAAAGATTGATGAAAGTAAAATTTTTTAAGTGGGAGGTGGAGCATAGAAGTGGAGGGGATGAGAATTTTTCAAATCAAACACATTTCATATCTCAAGAACAGTTTAAGATAGATGCTTAGAATTTTTACCAGAAGTAGCGCTAATTAAACCCTAGTAGGGAAAAAAGTTTTGTGGTTGAGGGTGTAGAGGGGAAGGGTGGAAGAGGGTGAAATAGAAAAAGTTCCGATGCTTATATCTTGAGAACCTGTAATGATATAAGCTTTAAACTTGGTATTTAGATAGAACTATAGTAGCGGAATGTTGAAAAAATATAATTTTTTTTTAGGGGTAGTATGCTACAGGGGTAGGGGGTGTTTTTCCTAACTATTAAACGGTTCATGCTAGATAGTTGAAACTCGGTGTGTATATGTAAATCAACTAGAAAAGTAATTGTGATAAAAAAAAATTTGAATATTCATTGGCGTTCAGAAAGGGGGGCAAAAAAAATTATTTATAAATATAATATATATAAAATGCATATATTTTCACGATTTTCGTCATATCTACTAGGTCTTTCCAAATATTGAATTCATTTTTATTTTACGGATTCTTTGTATGAATACCTAGAAAGTGTTTTCAAGGTTTTTTGAAATTCGACCCCTTAGGGTAGTGTGGTACAAGTGGGGGTGTTTTTCCTATATATGGAACGGCTTAAGCTTCAATGTTGAAACTCGGTGTGTATATGTAAATCAACTAGAAAAGTAATTGCGATTAAAAAAAAATTTAATATTCATTGGCGTTCAGAAAGGGGGGCAAAAAAAATTATTTGCAAACATAATAAATATAAAATGCATATATTTTCACGAATTTCGTCATATCTACTAGGTCTTTCCAAATATTGAATTCATTTTTATTCCACGGATTCTTCGTATGAATACCTAGAAAGTGTTTTCAAGGTTTTTTGAAATTTGACCCCTAAGGGTAGTGTGGTACAAGTGGGAGGTGTTTTTCCTATATATAGAACGGCTTAAGCTACAATGTTGAAACTCGGTGTGTATATCTAAATCAACTAGAAAAATAATTTTGAATAAAAAAAACGAATATCTATTGGCGTTCAGAAGAGGGGCAAAAAAAATTATCTGTGAAAATAGAATGCATATTTTCCCACGATTTTCGAAATATCTACTACCTCGTCCCAAATATTGAATTTAATTTTATTCTATGTATTCTTTATATGAATACCAAGAAAGTGTTTTCAAGATTTTCTGAAAATTGATCCCTAAGGGGGTGTAAAGTGATTGTGTACTTTTTCATAAACTATTTCATATCTCTCAGATCCAATCAGATTTTATCTTCCATGATCTTGTTCTTTAAGATAGGTTTTCAGTCACATAGTAGCCTACACCGCATTTCAGAATTGAACGCGTTCCTAACTTCTGCCGGAAAAATAATAAAGTTACGCCCAGATTGTTGGCAGATATTTTTTGTTGTCATTGACGTGAAATATTGGCAAGAAAACAGTCATAAATCATCAAAATCGCGCTTAACGTGCACATGTAGCCTAAACGTGTACCAATATTTTTAAATTATTTCTAACGTAAAAAATTAAAACTCTCAATATATGTAAGAAAAAAATCTGCCAACAATCTGGGCGTAACTTTATTATTTTTCCGGTTAAAGTTAGAAACGCGTTCAATTCTGAAATGCGGTGGAGGCTACTATGTGACTGAAAACCTATCAAAAAGAACAAGATCGTGGAAGTGAAAATCTGATTGGATCTGAGAGATATGGAATAATTTATGAAAAAGTACACAATCACTTTACACCCCCTTAGGGGTCAATTATGGAGAATACATAGAATAAAATTAAATTCAATATTTGGGACGAGGTAGTAGATATGTCGAAAATCGTGGGAAAATATGCATTCTATTTTCACAGAAATTTTTTTTGCCCCCCTTCTGAACGCCAATAGATATTCGTTTCTTTTTTATTCAAAATTATTTTTCTAGTTGATTTAGATATACACACCGAGTTTCAACATTATAGCTTAAGCCGTTCTATATATAGGAAAAACACACCCACTTGTACCACTCTACCCTTAGGGGTCGAATTTCAAAAAACCTTGAAAACACTTTTTAGGTATTCATACGAAGAATCCGTAGAATAAAATTAAATTCAATATTTGGGACGAGCTAGTACATATGACGAAAATCGTGAAAAAAATGCATTCTATTTTCACAGATAATTTTTCTTGCCCCCCTTCTGAACGCCAATACGTATTTGAATTTTTTTTGATCAAAATTGTTTTTCTAGTTGATTTACATATACACACCGAGTTTCAACATTGTAGCCTAAGCCGTTCTATATATAGAAAAAACACCCCCCACTTGTACCACACTACCCTTAAGGGTCGAATTTCAAAAAACCTTGAAAACGCTTTCTAGGTATTTATACGAAGAATCCGTAGAATAAAATTGTATTCAATATTTGGAAAAACCTAGTAGATATGACGAAAATCGTGAAAATATATGCATTTTATATTGATTATATATACAAATAATTTTTTTTGCGCCCCTTTCTGAACGCCAATGAATATTCAAATTTTTTTTATCACAATTACTTTTCTAGTTGATTTACATATACACACCGAGTTTCAGCTTTCTAGCATGAACCGTTTAATAGTTAGGAAAAACACCCCCTACCCCCTTAGCATACTACCCCTAAAAAAAATTATATTTTTCTAACATTTCGCTACTATAGCTCTATCTAAATACCAAGTTTAAGGCTTACATCATTACAGGTTCTCAAGATATAAGCATCGGAATTTTTTCCCTTTCACCCTCACCCTCAACCTCAAAACTTTTTTCCCTACTAGAGTTTAATTAGCGCTACTTCTGGTAAAAATTCTAAGCATCTATCTTACACTATTCTTGAGATATGAAATGTGTTTGATTTGAAAATTCTCATCCCCTCCACTTCTATGCTCCACCTCCCATTTAAAAATTTTACTTTGATCAATCTTTATTTGTCGACCTTTATACCCAAACCGAATTTTATTTTTCTAAATCAATTGGTTCATGAGATATCGTAATCTTAAGTTTTTTACCCCCCATTCCCATTCACAACTTCCCCCACCCAAAATTTTTCTTGATTCTGTTCTCCTAGTATAACTACAAATATTTGTTAAGTTTTAATGGTTTGCCATTAACGGTTTAGGAGATATGGATTTTAGAATGTGTCTATCTCGCCTTTTTTGGGTTTCGGACGCATAACATTTCCCCCCACTCCCACACCCCTTGATCAATATTGACAATTTTTCTGCAAATGGGTCTACTATCAGAGCTCTATAGAAATTCCAAGTTTCAGCTTCCTATCATTAGGGGTTACTGAGATCTAGAAACCAAAATTTTCGGTCTAAAACATTTCCCCCTCCTTCCCCTTCACACCCCACCCCTAAAAATTTGGTCACTTCAAGGAGCCTACCCCGTCTATTCGTTAAAAAAATTTCAATTTAATATCCCAAATCGTTTGGCAGCTACGAGCCTCCAAACGATCTTGCGTACGGCGTACGGCGTATGGCAGACAGACAGACAGACGGACTGAAAATTTTTATTGCTTTTTTCGCGTCTTCTAGTTATGAAACGTGAAAATAAAAATTTTGAGGGTAGCAAATTTTTTTATTTTAAAAATCAATCACAATACTTAATTATTAAAATAATAAAGTAAAATGGACTTATACCACTCTTAGATACAACAGCTCATATGTACATGGATAATTGAAGGAACTAAATTAAAACTAAAATTAATTTAATTTGTTTAAATTATATATAATATATTGGTAATCGCAATAGGGCCCCCACATTTCGCTTGGCCCTGGGCCCCCACATGTCTTCATCCGGCACTGTCTATGCCCAACGAAGGTAACGATCCTTGTGTTCCGCTCGATTGTTATCCGCCTTGCGATCCCTGCAATCGATGTGGTGATCCTTGCGATCCTCGTGTGTCAAATTGCCCGGGTACTTCAACGACTGGCGTAGGAACGGGGGGTTTTGGGGACAACTCAACTTTGAATCAAAATTGTACGTTTTTGTATGAAGCTTTTCATGCCAGGTGGCAGTGAAATGCAAATAGTTGCCTAGTACATATTCAAAGGTTTGGCTATCTTTGTTTTCAAGACCAGAATATAACATACCATACATGTGAGTAAGAAGCTGATAGAAGCATATTTAGTCCAGTAAATCTAGGAATTCTTAATGAAAAAAATTAAAGTCGAAAAGTTTTGACGTAGTTAGATTCCAATAATGGAGTAGAATAGGGAATCACAGTTTTACACCAAAATGTGCAAAAAATGGAAGATTGTCCCAGTTTTTTAAACTTTTGGACCATTTTTATTAAAAATAAGTGACATATTTACATGGCAAAGTTGTAGAGGACTAAATTCCATAGAAGTTCTGAATACACCAGTTTTTTGTACGACCAACGGATCACGAGCGTGAGCATGGTAAACATACAAATATGGACAAAACAGACAAATCAAAATTTCGGGTACACGCCATATCAAATTTTGGTGTAAAACTGTGATTCCCTATTCTACTCCATTATTGGAATCTAACTACGTTAAAACATTCCGACTTTAATTTTTTTCCGTTATATACCTACAGAAATTTTGTCTCTAATTACTGGACTATATTGTTTATTGCCGGTCCTTTGTGATAAATCGTACAGCTTCAAAACAGTCGCTGCTCGTCATCTTCACTACCTACAAATGTATATCTCTATGGTTTTAACTATCAAAGTTTATGAGTTCAAACGTTTGGGCTATTCCATCAAGAATCGCCAAAAATGACAAAATTTGTGACTTACCATTGCCGATTCTTTTCAAAATTTATGTATTCGAAGAATTAATGAAAAAAAAAATTTGATTTCAATTTTTTTCTATCTCATTTTTTTGTTAGTTATAGTATGTTAAAGATTTCACAAAAATGGTGTCCGAGTCCTCCTCGAAAATGCATATCTCTGGTACTTAGTCTTTACCGTAGAATAATGAAGTAGGACTTATTTTAAAGTTCAAGGTTGTCGCAATATAAAAATAATTCGAACAAAACTTATCCTTGCAAGTTTTTTTTAAGGATAACACTTTGTCTTTCCCTTGAATATCTCAATCTCAACTAGGGGATCGTGATAAAAAAAATTTAAGAAAATCTGTGATTCTCAATTAAGGTTAGTGTAGTTCTTAATAATAATATTAAATTTTTTTGACCCCGATCCCCTTGAGATCCTAAATCTTGGTCTCCTAAATTCTTCACCTCAAACCGTCTCGATTTAAAGACCTCGTCCTCCAGTAGCTAAGTTTTAAGATAGCTTTGCTATCTTCCTCAACCGAGTATAATACGTTTTATTTGCTATCGATAAATCAACGTCGATTGATTTTGTCCGTTTCGTAGCCATTTTTTTCCATAGTGATACCACATAAAAAATATTAGACCCAATGTACTTATGGTAAGTGCGCTTGCATTTCGATCTGTGTTGAGAGTTTCTCGTTTATTTCGAAGGTCCCTGTAACCATAGAAGTTGATTAAACTCTGCATGCTGTTAAAAGAGACTTCTTTAAGGTTTGCGAAGGCCGAAGCACCCAGAGCTTTCAGCCGTCTTCTAGCGAGAGCTGGGCAGTTGCACAGGAGGTGTTCTAGCTATTGGGTGGACTTGAATAGTAGTGTCCCATTAGTGTCGACCAGGGTTTTTCGGATGACATTCTCTAGTGCCAAGTTGAAAAGCATGGGTGCTAGACCATCTCCTTACTTTAAGGGGGATTACCTGAGTAGAAATTTTTTTTTGTTCATCTCAAAGCTTATAGTCTTAGGAATGTTGTCTGTAAATTTCATGTTAAAATTTCAATAATTGTGGAAGCTATGGGCAATTAACCGGGATGGGCCCTTCGTGAATTCTTCGTCATTCAAACGCGATTATCTCGAAACATACTATTCAAAAACCGTTTTGAAAATCTTCGGAAAACGGCTGAACCGATTTCTTCAAAAATTTCACACATTTTTTTGGATAAGTTTTATAGTTTTTGAGATAATAATTTCAAAAATTCACCTATTTTTTCTGCTTTCTACTCAGATGATCCCCCTTAAGTCACACTCAGTTCGAAAACTGGTTGTGGAATCGTTTTGTATTCCTTATAAGCTAAAATTTTTTCAGTGTGTAAACCAAGTGGGCTTTCTTAAAGTGACTGTGGTCAACTGTAAGCGGAAATTTTAGATATTCTCAATCGTTTATACATAGAAAGCTGAAACTTGAATTTAATACAATATAAAACTTGAATAGTTCGCAAAAAGTTTTCGATATTGGTGAAGAATGGGGGAGTGAGAAAAAACAGTACCTCCGAATTGCTCGAGATATAATGATAGATAGATAGAATTTATAAAGGAAAAATATGTAGGGCTTCTGAGTTTGATATCTCGAGAATCGCTTTATTAGAGCTCGAAAGAGAGCTCCATTACATACAAATTTCTCTTTCTTTTATTGTAGTATATAATATCTACTACTACTACTACTAATAACTACTTGTAGATAATATCGAACCTAACTGGTCAATTTAAAGTTCAAATTAATCAATATTAAAAAAAATTTGCTGGATTTTTGCAAAATACAATATAACCATTGAATAATAAACAAAAATCACATTTCAGTGTTCATGTTTTATTTCTTTTCACCACATTACAAACCATTAAAATAGTAAAGTAAAAACAATAACAAAATATAAATCAAATTCAAGAATTTCTTCTCTATTTATGTCTTTTCTCGTGAATTTAAGTCTTACATCATCTTCTCATGTTCAATGCTTCAATCGATTCTCTTCAATTTTAGCCTCGATTTAAAAAAATTTGTGTAACTTGAATGCTATACACTTGACGACTAAAATTTAATTGTTTCGAGCTTTGAAACAAACCAAATTCGAGATTGGTAGTACCGAATTCAACTCGAAACTGGTACGATTTATTTTACTTCGAGCACATTAGAGGTCGAAACGAGATTGGTAGTACCAAATCAGCTCGAAACTCGAAAACAAGGCTCGTTTCGAGATTCATGATTCCACCCCTGGATTTTGCGCTAGATGCGCTTCTAAAGCAGCCATTTTGTTTCTTTGTCGAGTTGTGCTAGCAAGTCGAGTTTTGGTTCGTCCTCGTCTTATTTAAATTAAGTGCGTTGTCCGTTCATCGTTGTGAAAGTGCGCAGAATCTGTGTCATAGTTTTGTTGCAATTGGCAATTTAAGTAATTTAAGAGTGTCGGAGCCCCCTTGAGAAATTAGTGAAAAAAAACGAAACCAAATCAAAAATTTGATTGTGCTTGATATTCATTTTCCTTTGTTTCATCAATGCAACGCAAGTGGCGCATGCGCGATTAACTTCGTTCGAAATTAGTATTAGCGCTGAACTCTAAGTAAGTTCGTTCACCTTTTTTTTTCCTGTGGACTGCAAATTTGAGCCTGTGTCAATGCAACGTAAGTGGCGCATGCGCGATTAACTCCATTCAAAATTAGTATTAAGCTCTAAACTCGAAGTAAGTTTTTTCCTGTGGACTGCATAATTTGAGTTTGTGTGTCAATGCAACGTAAGCGGCGCCTGCGCGATTAACTCCATTCGAAATTTGTATTAAGCTCTAAACTCTAAAGTAAGTTCTCTTACCTTTTTTTGTGTCGACTGCAAATTTGAGCCTGTGTGTAGGCAATTTTTCTCTGTGCATTAAGAGTGCTTCATATGTTTTCAAGCGTTTAACTGATTTTTCTCGAATTGTTTTGCCAAACATAAACATTTAATCATCGGAATTTTTTTTGTGCATTCAGAGTGCTTCATATGTTGTCAAGCGTTTAACAGATTTTTCTGGAATTGTTTTGCCAACCATAAACATATAAATCATCGCAATTTTCAATTTTTCCTCAAGTCTAAAAAGACAAATCAAAATATGGCGAATGGAAACGATATTGCACGTATGCTCGAAAAGTTCAACACAGATCTAAATACTAAAATGGATAAAATAGTAGAGGACATCAACAAGAATACTAACCAAAGATTTAGAGAACTCGAGTGTGACTTTCAGGAACTGAAAGAGAGGGCCGACGTACAAGAAAAACGCCTTGACGCACTGGAGAGAAACTCGAGACAAAGAAACCTTATGCTCTTATGGGTAAAGGAAGAGGAATCCAGCTACCACGAGCTGGAAGGAACTGTGTTATATATCCTGTCTGAGACCCTAGGAGTGCAGACTAATAGAAGTGAAATGGAGTTCGTCAGAAGAATAGGTAGGAAAGGAAAAAATCCAAGACCAATTTCCTTTGGGCTTACCACGCTGGGGAAGAAAATCAACATCCTCCAGAACAAAAAAAATCTTGTGGAGACGGGTTGCTACATCAAACAGGACTACCCTCCGAAGGTTCTTGAGATGCAAAAACACCTCAGGCCTGCGCTTGAAAAGGCTCTAGCAGAAGGAAAACTCGCATCAATCAAATACGACAAGCTAGTAGTTAAAGACAGAAATTTGCCTGCTGCGAGCTCTAGCAAAAGAAATCTCTCTCTCTCTCCCAAAAAAAAAAAGATAGTTCGGCAGAGGTCCTCTCACAAAAAGTCAAAAAAACCAAACCTAATCACATATCGGATGGAACATCGACATCATTTCTGAAAAAGCCAGTGTTAATGAAAACTCCTAAACGAAAAATCTCAATAAGTGTGCCGATTGGATCAGAGACGTCCATCTAGCAATCGGTAGCACAGCAAAGCTCGGATAATAACTTGTTTACTCGGCAAATGAACTTAAGTATGATTAGCGAACCTAACTCTTCTGAAATTTGAGATAAAAAAATAAATGTAGGCAAACAGGTGCAATTTTTATACGCAAATGTATGAAGCATAAGAAACAAAATGGCTGCTATAGAAGCGCATCTAGCGCAAAATCCAGATATACAGGTCTTAATTTTTGGGGAAACATGGCTGTACGAAACCGAAACACAATACTTTAACCTTAAAGGATTCAATGCCATTCACAACTGCCGAGACCGCAGACGGGGTGGTGGCACAGCAATTTTTGTACAGAAAGACATTGAGTTCACTGTCGTACTTAGTAACGAGTCTTACAACACAATCATAATTGAAGTCGTAAGCGACAATGCCCCAATAAAAATAGCCACATATTATAGACCGCCGAATGAATCTGCGGAACTATTTAATGAACACTTGGATGAAATATACTCGAAATACATGAATCTTATATCTTTTGCTGACACTAATATTGATATAATGACTGAAAATCAAGAAACAATAAACTATACCGAGATGCTAACACTAAATAATTTCACGATATTAAACACCAGCTTAGCTACAAGGTGTAATTTCAACTCGTCTTCTTTAATTGACCATGTCGCGACGGATATTATTAAGTTTGTTCGCTCTCATACGATGAAATTGGAGGAGTGGCCTGATTTAGATCACAAAGTCATCACGCTAGCGGTTAAAAATACGAAAGTCGCGAAGACAAGAATGAAGAAAAATAACATAATGTTCACAAGTAGAGCGATCTTCAAAAGGGAAACAAATCTGCATTTAAGGAAGATTGACAATTTCACAATTGAGTCGATAATCCAGGCAATAACAAAGGCAAAAACAGCAGCAACCTCCATAAAGGTAAGAAGATCCAGAAACTCTACATGGATAACACACGAAATTCTATCCCAAATGAGGAAAAAAGGAAAATGTACGGAAAACTGCTGCAAGACCCGACAAACCAAATCTATATCAGTCAATACAAAACAGTTAGAAACGAAACAACGAAAATGGTAAAAGTAGCGAAGAGGAAATATTACAATGCGCGGTTCGAAAAAACTGACGGGAATCTCCGCAAATTATGAAACACAATTAGGGATGCGTGCAGCATGGACAGTAGTGCTCGCAACAAAACTGGAATAGAGATATTAGACACGCACTTTAGCACGATTGGTACAACTCTTGCAGACAACCTCAAAACACACAAGAACGCGGCGAATTTCCAGAGGACCTCCTGCCCTATAGAACCGAATGGAATGATTCTTCTGCCAACAGATCCTACTGAACTGGAAAATATTATAGCGGAGCTTAGATCGAACACAGCCCCAGGCATAGATGGAATCACAACAAACGATCTGAAAACGCTAAAGACAATCATCTCTGCCCCTCTTAGTACTGCTATAAATAACCATTTGAGCAGTGGAACATTTCCAAACTGCTTGAAAACAGCATTGATTTCTCCCATCTGTAAGGGTGGCTCGAAAAAAGATCCCAACAACTATCGACCAATAGCTTTAATCGGCACAGTGAGCAAAATTTTTGAAAAAGACATCAACAGGAGGCTATTAAAGTTTATAAAAAAGTATCCTGGTTTTGACACTAACCAATACGGATTCCAAGAAGGAAGTAATACGACGGCAGCCTTGATAGATGCCATGCAATTTATAAACGGAGGTCTCGACGAAAGGTTCTATGTCGCGGCGATATTTGTATACCTAAAAAAAGCCTTCGACACAGTAAACCACAAAATTTTACTGGAAGCGTTGTCAGACATTGGAATCCGTGGAAAGGCTAACGACTTACTAAAAGACTTTTTAGCTGAACGCCTCTATATCACCAAAAACCATGACAAACTAAGTCTACCAAGAACAGTGAACATAGGAGTACCACAAGGCTCATTTCTTGGTCCCACACTGTATTTGCTGTATATCCATAACCTTCAGTTCGCAGGACTTAAAGCTATATATATTACGTACGCTGATGACACGTTGCTTTTATTCAAAGGCAAAAACCCGGAGAAACTGGAGCTGTTGATCAACACGGACCTAAACCTTTTTAAGAATTGGCTCCTGGGCAATATGTTAACACTAAATACTTCGAAAACGAACTACATGCTCTTCAAACAAAATAACAAAGCAAACTTTGATTTGAAGCTGGAAATTGATGGAATACAGCTTGAGAGAGCTCAGCGAAAAAAAAATTTAGGTATGACAATCGATGATAAACTGACTTGGACTCCTGACATAACTAAATTGAGAAATAAAATTGCCCCAATTATTGGAGTATTAAAAAGAAACAAATACCTACAGACCTCAATAAAGAATTTGCTATATAATGCTTTCATTCTATCCAACATAAGCTATGGTCTTCTTATATGGAGCCAAACATCAAAAAGAAACCTGAACAAAATTGCGAGAGTTATGAATAAGGGTATTAACGCCATACATAATTTACCACATTTAACACCATCGGAAGAACTTTACTCTACCTACGGTAAACTAACTTTAGATCAGCACATACGCCTAGAACGAACGAAATTAATCTATAACATCAAGAACAAGAAGATTAAATCCTCCATCAAATTGGTAAACAATCAAGAAATATACAACTATAACACAAGAAGTGCAGGAGCTATTAGACAGCAACATCGGCCCAGGACAGACCGACTCAGAAAGGACCCGGTCTTAGAAGCAATACGAGATTTCAACGCCTTACCCAAAAATATCCAAATGGCAAAGACTGTGTTTCAATTTAAACACCTGGCAAAAACTCATATTACACTTCAAGACTAGAAATCGGTGTTATAGTATAGCAGTACTACAATTGTGAGGACCTGGAGGAAAAAAAAAATAAGAAGAATGAAGATTTGGGGGAATGGTGGTGGCTTGTGTTGTTGTTGCATGAATTGCGTATTTTTAGTTTTCAACTCGTAAGTTTACTGTTTTTCCTTCTTTTTTTTTTTCTTTTTTAATTTTTACTCACCCATCACTTCTATTTGTTGGTGTTCTTAGTTAACTCTATTTTCTTTTATAAACTTTTTATTTTATTTATTTTATTTTGCTTCATTACATATGGAGATATCCCGGTACTATCCCTTATACCAGTGCAAGAGTACTGACTGGGAAGTACCCGAGGATGAACTTTAAAACTTATACAGTGAGCCAATGGTGGCGCACATGCATGAGTGCGTTGTCACGGTGAAAAATTTTTCCGGCTCATAAGCTGAGAAAGTGTGCCCAAATGGGGACTTCTTACCAACCTGTTGGGTTGGGAAGGAATTGCCATTTTGTATGAAGGGGTTAAATCAAGTTTAAGTATTTAAAAAAAAAAAAAATGCTTCGTACATTTGCGTATAAAAATTGCACCTGTTTACCTATATTTATATTTTTATCCAAAGTTTTAGAAGAGTTAGGTTCGCTTGTTCGTTTGCCGAGTAAACAAGCTATTATCCGAGCTTTGCTGTGCTACCGATTGCTAGATGGTCGCCTTCTGTGTACGGTTGGTCTCTGATCCAATCAGCACACTTCATGAGGTTTTTCCTTTAGGAGTTTTTGTTAACACTGGCTTTTTCAGAAATGATGTCGATGTGCCATCAGAGGTCTGTTCAAGATTTCTGCTATAGCTGCTATTTAGCTGCTTTTGTGTCTCGGCTAACAATCATTCTGGTACATAGCCGAGACACAAAAGCAGCTAATAGCAGCTATAGCAGAAATCTTGAACAGACCTCAGATTTGCAATTAAGCTTTTTTTTTTTTTTGACCTTTTGTGAGAGGACATCTGCCGAACTATCTTTTTTTTTGGACTGAAAGAGAGATTTCATTTCAATTTAGTAAAATCATATTGTTGGTCTTAATTGATCCATTGCCATATTCTTTTGCTCCAGTTTTGGATGAGATTATACTATACCCCTTAGAAGGGCTTTGAAATACTTTGAAGTATGTACAGAAAGAAGTAGATAACTTTGTTATCAGCATCAATAATTTAATTTCACGAATACATGACTAAGCTACCATCATAAGCTATCGATTTTGCATGAAAAGGATTTTATAACTATTGCCCATTTCACAGAATCTCGGTACAAACCTTAAGGAGCTCACTTTACCCCACCTTCCGCTATATATATATATATATATATATATATATATATATATATATATATATTTTATAGGGTGGCTCTTAATATTGGTAAAACAAATTTTTTTTTCTCTCACCCCTTTAATTGACTCGAAATACTAAAAAATTATTCTTAATAGAGAAATCCGCTCTTAATTTTATTATTAACCCGAGCCCCAAAGGCCCTTTCAAGAAGTTAAGGGGCACAACCAGTTTAACCGCCTAAAAAAGCAGTAGCTCAAAAACCATTTAAGATACACACTTGAAATTTTGGTGTGTTATTCTTGAAGGTATACACTATAAAAATATGTAAAAAAAAATCGATTTTTTCCAATTTTCAAACTGGTTGTGCCCTTTAAAATCAAAGTGATTATCAAGGTGAACAATTTGAAAAAAAGTTTCACATAGTTTTAATTATGTTTGGAGGTGTTACATTGATTTCCAGCTCATTTTTATAGGTGTCATCTTTTTTCACACTAAAAATTTTCCTTAAAACATTCCTTATTTCTGCTTCTTAAATTCAAATCAAATAATCTCTCATCTTATCTAATTAAATATCATTAATTTATACTGAATATTGTAAAATAATTGCAATAAATTTTTAAAGAATTTTATTGATGAAACAAAAGGCTTACATTTTCTTTAATTTTTATTTTTAATTGCATATTAAAAGTTACATATTGAATACGAATGTGACTTCGTTTGCAATGGATAATTGCAGAAGGGGGTGGATGCAACGAGGCTGCGAAGGAAAAATTGAAGAATCTGAATATTGGTGTATGATGGAGACGCTAGAACACAATTGGAATAAAGTTCCAATTTTATAGTGGATGAAGTGTGACTGCCCTTATTGCAAGAGGGCAGAAGAGAAAAAGACCGAGAAATTAAGTTGAAAGAAATAAAATATTGTCACGTGAAGTTGCATGAAGTTTTACGCTGGTTGCAGTTGCCTTGTGTGGCCGACTGTGAATGTGTCTTGGCTGCAGCCAATACTTCCAGCGTTCTGTGGCGACATTCAATGAATTGTTCAAATTCTTTATAGGTCGGTAACGACTCTGTTGTCGATACCTGTTGTTCCCAAAGACTTCGAGTTAATGGAGGCAGTTTAGCAGTTAGCAAGTACAAAATGATCGGATCCCAATTTTTTGTGTCGAGACCTAATTGCTGTAGTTCATGAATGCACTCGTTTGTAGTGTCTAACATTTCTTTGAAACTCTGCTCTGATTCTGAACGAATCTCGGGGGTGGAGAACAACGCTTGCAAATGTACATTGCATGTGATTCTTTTGTTATCGAATCGTTTAGTGAGCAAAGTCCATGCTGGGTCGTAGTTTGAGTCTACGCTTTCGAACTGATTCAGAATTTTTGATGCGTCACCGATCAGACTGCCCTTTAGGCAGGGATGTCATTTGAGGGGGGGGGGGGCAGGGGGGGGGGGCATTTGCCCCCCCCCAACCCTGAATTTGGTATTTTCACATATTACATATAACATATGGAGATTTATATATAAAAATACATACATTCATAACATCTTGCCCCCCCCCCCCCTGGAAAAGACTGAAATGACGACCCTGCCTTTAGGTAATGCAGTAGTGGCCATGAATAATTGACTTAAAGGTGTCTCTGAATGTCTGCCAGTTTTTGAATTTCTCATCGAACTTTGGGAGGCTTATGGTCGGAAGTTTAAATGATGGTTGTGGTTCTTGTCTCGACTCTGCTTCGGGCTTTTTAATGAGCTAGTTCAGATCACCAATATACTCAAACACGGCTTGTTCTGTCTCGCCGTAGGTTGAAAGGTATTGTGCCTTAACTGATTCACCGATCTCGCTCTTACTTGTTATTATTGTCATATGCTCGCCTTCGCACTGAGACCAAATTTTGTTGATGTGTTCGAGTTGGCCGCGGGCGTAGCCAACGGTTCTACGTACTTCGCTAGTCTTCTTGAAATTCGAGATCTTTTGTCGTACGAGGGCAAAGAAACCCGTTTGCTTCTCTATTGCTTGCTCCATGGCTTGTGAGTAGTGCAATGCCGAGTGCAATACAGACAAACGATCGGAAATGTGTGAAGCTTTACGAGAGAACTCCGGTCGTTTGTTTTGATTTTACAAGCAACCGACCGACAACGTGCGATATTGGTTGAAATAACTCGACCTTCGATTGTTTACGTAGTTAGAAATTTTTGTCGGCTCGATCGACAAATTTGCTTGCGCGATGAAAACTTACCGGCTTGAGGGTCGACAATTTTGCAGGTGCGATGCAGAAATTTATTGTACGCGCGAACTTTATAATTTTCGTCAATTTCTGTATGGCGGCGTGTCGGCAGAAAATTTTTCGGGTATTTCAGATTCTCGTGCAATTTCGGCACGAAAATTTGCTTACGGGATGGTTTTGTTTGAAATCGCGGAGATTTCGATTGTGTTTGGATTCCGCGCGATAAATTGTAGGCGGAATCAAGTGAAGTTATCGCAATTGCGATTTATGTGTTCCGTGCGACGGTGTGTCGTCGGAAACTGTTTGTGAAATCACGGAAATTTGAGTTGAATTTTTGTGAGTTCCGTACGGTGATGTGCCGACGGGATTGATTTCGCAAAATCACGGAGATTTTGATTTCACCTTTGTTTATAGATTCCTTACGGTGATATGCCGACGAAACTGAGTTTACGAAATCACGGGGATTTCGATTTGGTGATTTTTTCGTGTTTTTGAATTCCGTACGGTGGGATTCCGACGGAATAGGTTTGATTTTTGTGGTAAATTCCGTACGGTGATGTACCGACGGAATTACTTTGCGCGAAATCACGGAGATTTCGGCTGAGTTTTGGGGTTTGTGATTTCCGTACGATGGTGTGCCAACGGAGTTGATGTTGCGAATTTACGAAAATTCGGCTTTTTGATTGTGAATTTCGTACGGTGATCGCCGACGGAATCACTTTGTGCAAATTTGTGAGGAATTTGACTTTGTTGATTGTGAATTCCGTACGGTAAGCGCCGACGGAATTGCTTGTGCGAATTGATGAGAAATTCGGCTTTTGTGTGTAAATTCCGTACGCTAGATGTCGACGGAATTACTTTATGCAAATTTACGAAAAATTTGGCTTGTGCTTGTGAATTCTGTGCGGTGAAATGCCGACAGAATTGTGTGAGAAAACTGCGAAATTTTGGAAATTTCGGCTTGATGCGAAAAAACGGAGTTTTTCGGTTCGGTGCGAAAATACGGGATTTTCGGCTTAGTGCGAGGTTACGGTAAATCTCGGCTTTGTGCGAAATTACGGGAAATTTCGGCTCTGTGCGAAAATACGGAATTTTCGCTTTGTGTGAAATTACGAAGAATTTCAGTTTTGGTGCATGTGAAAAATGAACCACATCCGGGTCACCAATAATTATGCAACACGAATATTGCACGAAATCGCGGAAATTTCGGGCTCTTCATAGAGTTTCCTAGAGAATAGACGTAAAATGGAACAATTCTATCTTCGGTCTCGTCAAATATCCGGCTCGACGGACCATGAATACGAATGTGACTTCGTTTGCAATAGATAATTGCAGAAGAGGGTGGATGCAACGAGGTTGCGAAGGAAAAATTGAAGAATCTGAATATTGGTGTATGATGGAGACGCTAGAACACAATTGGAATAAAGTTCCAATTTTATAGTGGATAAAGTGTGTCTGTCCTTATTGCAAGAGGGCAGAAGAGAAAAAGACCGAGAAAGTAAGTTGAAAGAAAAAAAATATTGTCACCGAAATAAAAGTACTTCGGTGACATCTGTTGAACGAAGAATTTATTGTTTGAAAATTGCAATTATGGGATGCAAGACCGTTGACCCAGCTTGGCTGGTACAATTTAAAAGGCACTGTGTTTCTCTCATGAAAAACTGTTCCCTGCTGGTATCAGCAAAGTAACAATTCCTAACGAGTGACGAGTAACGAGTGTCACAATGAATGCTGAGATGGCGAATAACTTGTCCAAAATCAAATATTTTCGTTCAAAAATTCAAACATGTATTCATTACACATGTACAAATATACCCGCTAAATTTCACAAGGCTGAGCTTCAGGCTATTGTGGAGGTCAGCAAGGCGGCGGATAGCCTGCATGCATATGTAGGTTAACTGCGAATAATTAATAAGCAGTCCCCGACCAAGAGCGGCTAAAAAGGAGGGTGGAACTTAAAAGGTTTCAAAAACCCTGTGAAACCTTGGCGTCAGGACTAATCGGCACCGTCCTAGAAACGTGCCTTCTACCTATGGGTAGCAACGAGGGACAACTTCGCAATCTACGACTGTGTCCACACCAGCCGACAATAACATCAAAACTACCCCGGCAGTAGATATTAAGACCGAGTCCAGTAAGGTCTTGATTATGAATACTGGAAACAACGAAACAAAATGATGGCATTTGGGCTGACGATTGCGGTATTCTGTTACCTGAGTATGTAAGAGTGAAATCGAGCAGACATGGCTTCTAGACTAATGCAGTAATCGCCTCCGTCCCGTTAAAACCTTGGCAGGTCTCAAAGAACGCTCAGCGTTTGTCACCATTAAGTTAGTGGTGTAGGCTCAGATGGAACTTTCCTGACTAGCACTGATCTGGCTCTGAACGCAGGACCCCATAAGGGCCTGCGTCAACCCTTGCATGTCCTCACTGCTTGCAAAGATAACCATGGGATCCTAGGTGACTACACATTCAAACGGTTATAACAGCTTTCAGTTGGGACCACAAATAACATGAATAATAACAAAAACAGCATCAACAAACCAAACAATAGTGAACGACGAAACAATAATGACAACGATGACGACACAACTATTAACAGCGGCAATAAAAACCCATTCCAGAGAGGCGCAAGGCTACAAAGGCTCCCCAGCCGGTGCACAGGAATTTTCCTCTACAGGTGGTAAAAGTGCAAAAGATAAAAGCATCCAAACGCTAAAGGCATCTGACAGGGGCAAGAAGCTAGAACCGGCAAAATCATCGTTTCATCTTCTCGGTGATCAAATTAAATTACTTGTGGACATGCTAAAGGAGGGAAGGCGTTCGATTGAACAGCCAATGCGTAACTCAATTGATAGCATTTGAGCGCTATATGAGTTATCGAATGATGAGCAATACGACACTACGAAAGAAGTGAGTAAGAAAAACAATTCTTCGCAAACATCGCCATGGCTTAAGCCAAATCAGAAGAGAAGACAGGAGACTGATCTCGAGACGCCACCCATGAAGCGCATAAATGTGGCGCATAGGTCTGCCAAAAAGAAGAAGGATGAGCCAGCGGAATTACCGAAGAGACATTCCTTCCTCTTCACAAAAAATAACAACGCGCTGGACACAATGGATGCATCACAAGGAGATGCAGTGCAATCACAAGCGCTGCCGAAGGAGACGGAGAAATAGACAAAAGTAGAGTCCAAGTAACAGAAAACGAAGAAGGGTATAAGGTCGAAACCCGACGCCCTAATTATTTCGGCAACCGGTGATCTTACGTACGCGGACATTCTGCGGACGATTAAGATACATGACACCCTCAAGTCACTTGGCGAAAACGTACGAGCAGTTCGACAAACCGCAAAGAATGAGTTGCTGCTCGAACTTAAGCGCGCACCAGAGCGGAATACCGGAGCGTACCAGACAGCAGTGGAAAAGGTATTATGCAAGTCGGCTAAGGTGTCGGCGAAAATGCATGCCATAATAATCCAGCTGAGAGATCTAGACGAGGTCACAACGCCAACAGATGTGTGCGACGCGCTCCATGCACAGTGTGAAATACGACGCCCTGATGAAGCATCAGTACGCAACATGAGGAAGGGCTATCAAGGCATGCAGACGGCTTATGTCAACCTGCCGGTCGAAGAGGCTGGGAGAGTGATAAATAAGCAGCGAATACGCATAGGTTGGGTGTCATGCCGACTACCTACACACTGTTTTAAGTGTTGGGGGTATAATCATCAGGCACAGAATTGTAAGGAGCCAATAGATCGGAGAAATATATGCAGGAAATGTGGCGAAGTCGGACACTTTGCGACTGTATGTACGAACAAAACGAAATGCGCGCTGTGCGAAGGCGATCATGCAGCTGGCAGCTCTCGCTGTCCGGCACATCAAAAGGCGGTTAATAAGCTTGGACGATGAAAATTGTAGAACTCAATCTCAACCACTGTATTGCAGCACAGGACCTCCTGCAGCAGATGATTTTCGAGCGACGATTCGACCTCGCAATCCTGTGGGAGCAACACCACAACTTGGACGAATGCGAGTGGACAACAGACGCATTCAGCAAAGCAGCGATATGGACGCTTGGTGGTAGGGTCTACCAAAGTAGAGCCTTAGTTGCCCGCACTGGCTTCACTTGGGTGAAATGCGATGGAATCTACTTCTTTTCATGCTACTCTTCACCGAGTATGGACATAATCCAATATGAGCGGATGTTGACGGAGCTGGTGACGGAGGCCAGATCAAAGTTCTCGGTATTTATTGGTGGTGACTTCAATGCATGGTCGACGACATGGGGCAGCAAGAGTACGAATCGCAAGGGGCCGGCTTCTTATGGAATATCTGGCGACACTAGACTTCGAACTTTTAAATAATGGACTGCACACGTTTCAGGCTGGGACCAGGAGGTCGGCGGTGGATCTAACGTTCGCTCACAACTCGATCGCACGAAACGTTACATGGAGCGTCGGAGATTTTTACTCGCACAGTGATCATCGCGCTATTGTCATCGAGCTGCACCAAATAAGATGTCAGAGGCGAACATGTGTTGCACAAGTCAAGGGATGGAAACAACGTGCCTTAGACGCAGAAATTTTTGGGTTGGTATGGGACTAGGCACAAACAATGGACGACGAAGCCAACATTATGGCGACAAATATCAAACAGCGATTGAGCAAGGCATGCGACGCAGCAATGGCAAGAAGGACGGGTGCACCAACAAGAACCCCAGTCTACTGGTGGAATGAGAATATTGCTGAATGCAGAAGGCGGTGCAACCATGCGCGCAGGAAAGCGCAGCGTGCGCGAAATCACACCACGTGGCAATCATTGCATTCTAGCTACAAAGTATGCCGACAACAGCTTAAGAAAGCGATTCAAGACGCCAAGGTCTAATCGTACCGTGACCTGCACGATAGCTCGGATATCGACCCCTGGAGCAAGGCGTACAAGGTAGTGATGAGCAAAGTTAGAGGGCCCAGAGCGCCGCAACTGACAACAATGTACCTGGTCTCAACGGCCTCCCTAACATAGCGTTGAAAACGGCCATCCGGAAGGATCCCGAGACGTTCGCTAGGAGGTACACAGCATGTCTCAAAGAAGGAGTGTTCCCCGATTTTTGGAAGCTCCAAAGACTGGTGCTGCTCTTGAAGCCCGGGAAGCAACCAGAACAACCATCGGCATACCGCCCACTATGTATGCTGGACTCATCGGGAAAAGTACTGAAGAGCAAGATCACCAACCGACTGCAGAAGTTACTCGAAAGACCTTGAGGTCTATCCGAGCAACAATTTGGATTCCGTCGAGGGAGATCCACCATCGATGCCATTAAAGCCGTTATGAGAATTGCGCGTGGAGCAACATGCGGAAAAAGATAGAAAAACGGCGACAAAAAGTAATGTGCAGTGGTAACACTTCAAGAATGTATTCAATTCAGTGAGCTGGTTGCGAATAATGCAAGCAGTAAATAGTTTCAACGTACCGGGATATCTACAGCGAATCATAGCTAACTACTTCGAAGAAAGAGTTCTTTTGTATGACACCAAGGATGGTGTCAAGCGCTACAACGTCTCACGAGGAGTCTTTCAGGGCTCAGTGCTTGGCTCCACGTTACGGAATAACATGTATAATGAGGTTTTTTGCATCGAGCTTCCAACGGACACCACACTTGTTGGCTACGTGGATGATATCGCACTAGTGGTAGCAGCGAAACATATCCACACCTTGGAAGCTCTGTGTAGTGATGTGATCGATAGAATCATGCGGTGGTTGAGTAGTGCGGACTTGGAGTTGGCTTCGCATAAAACGGAGGCGGTTCTTTTGAGCTCTCGGAAAGCACGCGAAACGTTCACATTTAGAGCTGGAGAGCACGAGATCATCTCGCAGCCGAATCTGCGATATCTTGGAGTGTTTATCGACACTCGAAAGACTTTCAAGGATCATCTTCTTGCGGTCAGCGAAAAAGCCTCAAAGGTAAATGGTGCGCTCTCACGCATCATTGTGGAAATCTCCACAAGAAATACAAGCAAACCAAATCTGACTCTGCTTAGCTACAGTTTGTGTTTCAGCGCACATTGGTCAGAAATTCAATAACGTCTGACTTTTCTGTATATGTTGACACAATTAATGCTAGTTTGACTCAAAATGTAACCAAACCCTTTTGGTCTTTTGGTCATTGAGTTCAGCCTACTTCTCGAACTACGATGTCTTAGTTTGCATTAATTCTTTAGATCCGAACGTTAATGGTTTCTGGACGGCTTACCAAATCACTTCGTGAAGCCGCTCGCTTCTGAATTTTCTCGTCCTCTGTCACTTATATATAACAAGCTACTTAACGAAGGCTCTTTCCCTGAATTATGGAAACTGTCGAATGTCATTCCTATACCTAAGAAAGGCGACCCCACTGACGTCAACAATTATATACAATATGTACATTAAATTGTTTTAATAAAATTTTTGAACGCCTTATCCACTACTGAATATCTGACAAACTTGGAGTACTGATCTCACCTCACCAACACGGTTTTGTTAGGAAGCGGTCTACAGTTACTAACTTATGTGTATGTTAGATCTCTTGTGATCTACTGTCTTCTTTATGGTTTTTGACTTAGAGAAGAGAAAAGAGTTGCTGGATTTGTTTTGCAAATTTACTTTATTCAGTTCATTTTTCTATTTTTTCTTTGGTTTTGAATTAAGCAGATAAACCTTTTCCTTCACCTTTGGAGGATCCTGTCTTCAAAATACCCTGTTGAATACCGAAGCGACAATTCAATCAGGGTATTCTGAAGTAGGACTGTTTTTTTTTTGGGTTCTTCTATTTACCTTGATTTTTGGTTTTAGTCAAATCGACTATAAGTGCACCCAAATGGTAGCAATTCTTCTTAATTAATGTTCAGTCAAATTGACTGTGTGGTGTCAAAGCGACAGCACTTCAACAAAAAAAAGAGAGAGAGTGAGCTCGAGGCCGTCGGTTGTCGTGACCTTTATAGTAGGTGCGAGCTTTTTGTTTACCCCTTATCCGAGTGATTACGTTCTGCGTAATCAAAAATCGGACAGGTGCCGGCACAGTAATCGCTAGAAAAGGTGAACATTGTAAATGTTATGTTCGAACCTCAAGCTTGTTTGACTATTTACATGCTTGAGATTCGAACATTCTCCCGCGCCAAAAAAAATGATTGACTCTACTAAATAACTTATAAGTATATGTGTTACATCGTAGTGATGAATTATCTTAATCTTGCTACCGTAATCGTATTCTTATTTAGACTAGACTATTATATATACATGTTTTTTATTTTAATATATAGTTTTTCTAGATAATTTTTACTTCATCATTCATTCAATTTTTATATATTATTTTCTATTTATGTTATTTTGTTTTATACTATATTTTTTTTTTTTTGTTGTTCCGTAGTTCACTTATGGGATTTTCGTTTTAACTTGAACCACATCGTCCGTCCTTTATCAAATTTTACCCGAACCTTGCCTGCTCCTGTCAGGAACAGAGTGTATTGCTTCCTTTTCTTTTTCTTGAGATCTCTCCACGGAATGGACGCCATTTCTTCGAAAGATACGTCAAACATGTCTCCCTGCATCGTGATGAGATTATATAATTAAGGCTTCGCAACTGCCGGAAAGCGCTGTATCGCTCGTAACAGCTGGTAAGTGTCTTCTCTTGACACCTTCGGGGACAAATTTTGTCCTGGTGTCATCGGTAGCTCGCTGGAGGACGGCATTGGTGAAGGCGGAGAAGTATAAATTACTGGCGGTTGCACAACCGTTTCGATGGTATTCGTCGGTTCCATTGAGGCCTCGATATTTCGACCCGGGGTTGGCGGTTGAGGAAGTTCTGGTGGATCGATTCGATCCGGGGTTGGCGGAAATGGATGTTCTACCTCGTTCAGCAACTCCTCTTCCGTGTATGTTTTGCCGGATCCAAAGTTCTCCAAGTCATCGTCTGTTATTAGTTCCAGCCAATCGATTTCATAACTTGACATCTGAAAAGAGAAGCAGAGAGTATTGAATACAGGGTATATTTACCATTTGACACGGACGAACAACACAAAAACTATTTTTTTTTTTTTTAATGTTTTGGCAAGATGCAGATTTTTGCAAGTGGTCATTGCATAATGTTTGATTGTGATTCCACGGTGACCACTCGAACTAATCCGTCCTTGCCACGTTGGACTTCGAGTATTTCTCCCAAATGCCATTTTGAAGGCGACATGTTGTCCTCTAGAACGACCACAACATCGTTTACTTCAACGTTGTTGGTGGAGACTCTCCATTTCTGTCTTTGTTGCAGTTCATGAAGGTACTCTCGGGACCATTGGCCCCAAAACGTTTGGTGCAGCCTTTGGCCGTATTTCCATCTTCTGATGGGGCAATCTGGAATGATACTAGAAGTTGGTTCTGGAACCGTTATTAATAGAGTCCCTAACAAGAAATGACCAGGGGTTAGGCACAGGTTTTCAGGGCCCGAGCTGAGGGAGCAGATTGGTCTTGAGTTTAGACACGCTTGAATCTGCACTAATACGGTCGTCAATTCTTCGAACGTCTACGCCGCATCACCAATTGTCCGCCTTAGATGGTGTTTGATCGATTTACCTCCGGTTTCCCACAAGCTTCCAAAATGGGGAGCTGCAGGAGGGTTAAAGTGTCAGTTGATTCCTTTTTCGGATGTTGTTCTGTCAGCATTTTCTTTTACCGCTTTGGCTAATTGTTCCTTGAGAGTTGGGTTTGCTCCGACGAAATTAGTGCCGCAGTCGGTATAAATATTTGTACACATACCACGTCGTCTGACGAATCGTCGGAGTGCTGCTACAAATGCTTCAGACGATAAATCTGATACTGCTTCGATTATGGCCTTTGTTGTGAAGCATACAAAAATGCAGAAATATCCCTTCATATGACGTGCCTTTCGGAGGTTTGATTCCTTAAGCACTAGAGGCCCTGCAAAATCGATACCGCAGTTTTGAAAGGGCCTTGCCATGCGAGCTCTGGTTTCCGGTAAATCACCCATTTGCTGCATAGCTGCCTTAGCTCGAAATCGATGGCATTTAACACATTTTCGGACTGTGAGCTGGGCTATGTGTCTGATATTTACTATCCAATATTCGCTTCGTATGGCGCTAATCATTAGAGTTGTACCTCCGTGTAGTGTTCGTTGATGGTAGTGATTTACGACTAAATTAGTATAGCCGTGCTTTTTGGGTAGCAGTATGGGATGCTTTCTGTTGTATGACAGCATTGACTGATGCAGCCTTCCTCCAACTCGGATGATACCTTGGTCATCGATGAATGGGTTGAGACTGCTTATATGGCTGGTGACAGGTACTTGTTTGTTATCTTTCAGTAATTTTAGTTCCTCTGTAAATTCATCTCTTTGCGTCAATCTAATGAGAACTAATTTTGCGGTTTGGTATTCCTCTCTGCTCAAAGTTCCCGTATATTTTGTTTGTTCTTTCCTTACGTCGATATTTCGAAAAAATCTAAAGCAATGCGCCGTGACTCGGATTAATGTGAGTAAGTTTGAAATCTTTTCATTATACTTAGATCGGTTGCAATCGTATGTAATGTTTTAGCAACCTGTACTTCCAGCGTTGTCGTTGGGATGGAGTCGCCTTCCGATCTTGGCCAGCATTCTGCTGATTCCTTGAGCCATTGTGGCCCATTCCACCATTTATAATGATGTTGTAGTTCGCTGGGTGCTATGCCTCTGGATGCAATATCAGCAGGATTGTCGTTAGAAGGTACGTATTTCCACTGATTGTTTTGTGCGTTGTTTTGAATGGTTGCTACCCTGTAGGCTACAAAGGTTGCCCATTTTGCTGGATGCCCTGTGAACCATGCTAATGTGATCCTTGAATCGGACCATGAATATCCTTTGACGTCATTTAGATCGAGGTCTTCTCTTACTGTTTTTGTTAAGTTCGAAGATCTGCAGCACACAACTCTAGTCGTGGCAGCGTAACTGGTTTGATGGAAGCTACCTTAGTTTTGGCGCTCACTAGTGTGATGTGGACATTGTTTTCTTTATCTGTGATTCCTGGATATACTACGGCTGCGTACGGTTACATCGATGCGTCACAAAAGCCGTGGAGCTGAATATCGCTGTTGTCATTGGCACTTGTCTTCATCCATCTAGGAATTTTGATGTTTAACAGATGGTGAATTTCTGCATCATAAGACACCCACTCTGACAGAAGGTCATGAGGCGGAGGATCGTCCCAATTACAACCAGATATCCATAATTTCTGTATCATGATTTTGGCGCAAATGATGGTCGAGGCGACACCCCAGGGGATCGAAGAGCTTAGCAATTTAAGATAGGATGGATCTTTTAGTCCATTTCGCTGTCTTATCCGATGTGCTCATTTACAATGTAAAATAATCGTGTTCAGGATACTACAAGATTCCTAATGCCTTTATATAGTCCTTTTCTCCGAAACGTACTGGAATTCTTAACTCACGATCTTGTATTGAAATATTTTCTAGTAACTTAGCTCGTTACTCGTCCATTTTCTTAAATGGAATCCCCCTTTTTTGAGGAGATCTATAATTTCAGCTTGCAACGTCATTGCTTCTATGATGTCGTCGCTACCTCATAACATGTCGTCAACGTAGAAATTCCGCAATGCTGTCTTAGCACCTAGTGGGAATCTTAGTTGTTCATCCGTTGCCAGTTGTTGTAAAGTCTTGATAGCCATGTACGGAGCTGCTGCTGTTCCGAAGGTTACCGTAGTAATACAAAATTCTTTGAGGGGCTCATCTGTATGATTTCGCCATAATATTCATTTATATTGTTGACTTTTCTGGTCGACCTTTACCATACGATACATTTTCTCAATGTTGGCGGTCATCGCGTATCGATGAAACCTCTATTTCATCAAGATTGAGAATAGTTTGGGTTATAAGGTCGGACCGGTGAGCATTCGCTCGTTTAAACTCTTGCCGTTCGTCGTTTTTGCGGAAGCGTCAAATACGACGCGGAACTTAGTGGTTGTACTTTCCTTGATGACTGCGTGATGCGGCAGGTAATAATGATTTGTGATTCGGTGGAAGAATCTACCACATGTTGAGCAGGTCTCATATGGTTGAGTTTTATGTATTCGTTGATACATTGTGAATAAAGTTCTTTCACTTCTGAGTTTTTCGCTAATCTACGTTCGAGACATAGCAGTCTTTTCTTTGCCATGTATTTTGATTTCCCTTGTAATGGACGATCTGGCTTTAATGGTATACTCACTTGGTATGAACCATCTGAAAGTCGTTTGTGTGATAGGTCATATTGACTTTCACAGAACTTCTCATCGGAGGTAAGTTGACGAGGTGATACTACGTCTTCGATTTCCCAGAATTTTCTTAATTCTTCGTTTAGAAACTTGGTAGACGCAGTTATGCAACCCGCAAATTGGTTAGATTTTTCATGTGGGCTGGTTGGCACTTGGCCGAATAATATCCATCCCAATGATGTGTTTTGTGCTACAGGAACTCCCTGTGGGTCTTGTCTAAGCCCTGGACGCAAAATTTGGGCATACACCTTCACGCCGAGTAGCAAATCAATCGACCCTGGCTCCATGAACTTCGGATCTGCCAGGGTGATTCCTTTCAGGTGTGGCCATTCGTTTGCTGATATTGAAAACGCGGAGCAGACCTTAGTAATATTTTTTATTACGTATGCTTGCGTTCGCAACTCATTCTTTCTGCCGAATTTTGTGGACATTTTTATGTCTAAAATTTTGTCAGCGGTGCTCACATTCGTTGAATTGAGACCGGTGATGTTTAATGATGTGGGACGAGCCTTCATTCGCGTTAATTGAAACGCCGCTTGCGAAATAAAACAGCTTTCTGAACTAGAATCGATTAAGGCTCGAAGAGGAATCATACTCCCATCTGCAGTTTGTATGTCTACGATGGCTGTGGCTAAAAGGGCTTGATGATTTAGTTGATGAAAGTTGCAACTAGTTTTCATAGAATTGGCTTCGTTGGTGCTTATCGTCTTGTTCGAATCCATCTTCGGCCCACCACTTGGTTTATGCGGCGTTTTCTTTTCGTCGTGCAAAATTGTATTGTGTCTGCCTTTGCATTTAAAACAACGACGCGTATTAGTGCAAGTGTTAGCCAAATGTGCGCCTAAACAATTTGAACAAAGAGTTCGAGACCGTATGAACTTCCATTTCGAGGGTAAGTCCATACTTTGGAATTTTTTGCATTTAAATAAGGGATGCTCGGATTGACAGCATGGACATGCTGATGGTTTTGGGCTTGGGGAACTTGCAAAACTTTTTGATTTGCTAACAAAATTTGGTTTTGGACGGGATTCTGCCAGAACTTCTAAGGTTCTGTGGCGAGCTTCTATAAAAACCTGAGATTCTTTAGATGTGGGTAAGTCTTCTAAAGTAGACACTTGTTGCTCCCAAAGACTGTGCGTCTGATACGGAAGTTTCTTAGTTAGAATATGCAGAACTATCGGATCCCAATCTGCGGTTTTTACTCCTACTGTTCGCAACTCATGTAGAGTTTCAGTGACTGTCTCGATGAGATTTTTCAATCCACGGTCAGATTCGGAACGAACTTCGGGTGTGTCCATTAGTTTAGAGATAAGTGCATATACTTGAACTCGTTTGTTTCCGAATCGTTTAACCAACATATCCCAGGCAGCCTGGTTATTCTTTTCCGTAATGTCGGATTGGGGGAGAATTTTATTTGCATCACCTTACATGCTGCCCTTGAGATAAAATAATTTTTGCACTGGAGGGATTTGGTCGTTATCGTGAATCAAAGATTTAAGTAAATCATGAAATGGGCGCCATTTTGCATAATCTCCATCGAATTTGGGGATGTCGAACCTTGGAAGGTTGATCATGGTTTGAGTCTTGGGGTTTTGAGTTTGATTTTCGATGGGGGCTGTACTTTTAAATTTTAAAGAGTAATCTCTCAGCTCGCCTATGTAAAGGAATACAGCCTCTTCGGCTACTGCATAGAGTTCCATGTATGTTGTATCCTTTGGTTCACTCTCGCTTATGTCGATCAAAATGAATTCTTGTTTTGACTTGCAACGCGACCATGTTTGGTCGATATCCTCGAGACGACCAGATATGTAGCCGGGAGTTCGCCTTGCCTCACCACCAGTCTTTTTGAAGTTGGATATCGACTGTTTTACCATTTTGAACATGGCGTCCTGATCCTTCATGACTTTTTCCATGGTGGTATTGCTATTTCGCTCGGACTGATCTTGGTTGTGATTGTTTTTGTGAATATCGAATATTGCGTGAGCTATGGGCTGGAGTGATACGAACTGACGTCGTCGAATGCAATCACGATCGGCTGATTGTTCAGTAACAAGTAGTGTTTTGAACGAAGTGACACCGCACTTCGAAATTTCGATTTTAGATACTCGAGTTTTTTAAGTGAGCGTTGTGATTTTTTACTCAAATTATAACTAATTTCTTCCTCGTTTCGAAATTTCGGTTACTGCGATTATTCCGAGGATATTGGGTCAATTATCGCTTTAAATTAAAGGCGTTTTGATTTGATATCGCCGAGATAGTCAATGTTCTCGGCACGAAATGTCCATGTTCTGGTGTGCTTCAAATTGTGTTGCGAAGTGATTTTGACGGGTAATTGGTTATTTTTTGGTGCAAATTGCATCAGCTACGTGTGATTTGATTGTGAAGAGTTAATTTCTATAAACGTTCGGGTGATATGTTTTCTTAACATAAATTAATGTAGACTCAGGTGTGAAATGGTAATAGATACAATTTGTTCATGTGTTGGTGACCAACAGTGAAGAGCAGTTTTTATCAAGCCCTTGGACTTGACCGTGAACTTGCCTTTTGTGTTTTAGTGAGCCAACACGAAGTTGTTGTTGCCGCGATTGCAGCGTTTGTGAAGTGCTAGTAAGCCAACACAGAGTTGTTGTTGGACCGGTTGTTACTACACTGTAATACGATGCGTATATCGTTTGGGTTAGTAATTTTTCGGTCAACAGCAGAAAATGGTGCAATTTTTTCTTGGATTGCAATTTTTGCAATTTGCTTTTGCAAATTTCTTCTTAGAAGAAATAAGAAAATTAACTAAAAAATCGCCCTTGCACATCCGGCTCGACGGACCAATGTTAGATCTCTTGTGATCTACTGTCTTCTTTATGGTTTTTGACTTACCTTGAATGTCCTAGAGAAGAGAAAAGAGTTGCTGGATTTGTTTTGCAAATTTACTTTATTCAGTAAATTTTTCTATTTTTTCTTTGGTTTTGAATTAAGCAGATAAACCTTTTTCTTTACCTTTGAAGGATCCTGTCTTCAAAATACCCTGTTGAATACCGAAGCGACAATTCAATCAGGGTGTTCTGAAGTAGGACTGTTTTACTTTATTATTTATAATACAGTATTGTTATTGATCTTAAAAAAAAAAAATTTGCTGCCTCAAAATTTTTTTGTGTACATTTCATGACTAGTAGACACGAAAAAATCAATAAAAATGTTCACTCCGTCTGTCCGCCGTACGCCGCACAGTGGGGCGTTTGCCCGATCTAGCTGGCCAAAATTCGGTTTTCCAAACATGCAAATGTTAACCAGCATTTTCTGTCAGAATTGTCTTAACCAATTAGGGAGTTTCAGGAAGGGTTTTTATACTCTAGATGAACATATAGAGTATTATAAGTTTAATCCAGCCCGAAAAGTTTGTAACGCATAAAACGGAGCCTCGGACGAAAAAAAGTTATATGTTAATTTGTGTTTATTTTTGGCCAAAACCCCCAAATCCGTTTGCTGTCCGTCCGTCCGTCCATCTGTCCGTTCGCACGATAACTCAAGAACGCGTTGACCTAGGAAGTTGAAATTTTGTCACAACTTGTAAAATGGAAAAAGTAAGGCTAAGTTCGTTAATGGGCGATATCCTTCCACTCCTTCGGGTACCTCCCATACAAGAGTCCTTAAAACACGTTTTCACAAATATTGCTCGAATGCTTCAAGTTAGGAACTAGAAATTTAGCATACTTAAGGCTTATAATGTTTGAGTCGAAAGTTCCGAATATGATGCAAATCGAATGAGTCCTTCGTGTAGCAGCCTAGAAAAGTCCTTAAAAAATGAATGCTTGTTGCTGAATCCACTATTACTCCAGAACGAGTAAAAGCAGGAATTTAAAATTTTACAGAAATTAGTTTTATACCAAAACCAAGACGGAGTTCATTTATTAGTCCTTAAAACACGTGTTTACCAATAATGAACGATAACTTTAGAACGCTTTACGTTACAACTTTGAAATTTTGTATACGTTGATTTTATAATAGTCGCAGCTGAAACTATTAATATGAAAAATTTCCCATAAGTCCTTCATGTAGTTGCCATACAAAAATTCTGTAAAATGTCCAAATTTTCATTATGGAACTCACTATAAATCTAAAAATCTAGTAGCCACTATACAATAGTTTCTACCTGTAAGTAAAAGGTCATGTAATAATTGCTTGTGCACTCCTCATTGTTTTGATATATTTCCAAATAAAATATAAATCGGAGTTCAGTATTTCTTCTAGAGTATCATACGATTAGCTTGCAGCCGATCGTGAATGCGTTATGTTTTTTATCTGAATTTACTATAAAAGCCGTGAGCTCAACTCAAAGTAGCCATACATAAAAGATCAGTTCCAATGGAAAAATCTATATTAAAAACTAACTGTGTTCACATAATTTTTTCGTGATTCTAAAGGAAAATTAAAAAGTTTTGAAAAATGGATATTGAAGTAGCAGGTATGTACTTGATTTTTAACCATTTATGGTTTTTCTAGGCTATATAGTTTTTGAACTAGATAGTTTTGAGTTTTGGTATAATTTGAGATCTATTTTTTGGAAAAGTTCCATTCAATAAGGTGATTTTTGACCGTGACGGTTGTACCATTTTTAATAAAAGAAATGAATTGCTATCCCGAGTTAAGCCATATAATGGTACATATAAAATAAATCCACTCACTGAAAATTGCAACATGGCAAGCAGTACGAATGATGAGCTGATGACCTGGCATCGAAAGCTTGGCCATTTAAGCTACGCAGATATGCTTAAACTAAAGGGCGAAGCAAGTGGAGAAGAGAAGTGGATACACCAAACATCGTGCACTTATACACCACAGCAGAACGTTGTAGCAGAACGCATGAATCGAACTTTAGTAGAACGTGCAAAATGTATGTTGTTTGATGCGGATTTAGCTAAGCCGTATTGGGCCGAAGCAGTGAACATGGCAGCCTACGTAGTCAACCGTTCAGTCAATCGAACAATTGGAAAAACGACCCCCAAAGAAGTTTGGACAGGATCTGAAATGGACTTAAAGGAGCTGCAGATTTTTGGTTCTCCTGTTATGGTACACGTACCAAAACAAAAACGCAAAAAGTGGGATGCGAAATCAAAGCCAATGTTGGATTCAGCGATACCCAAAAGGGTTTGAGATGCATTGATACAACAACTAAAAAAGTAATAGTCAGTCGTGACGTTACTTTTTTGGACCCGAGAGCAGCTAAAGTAAATGATTATGTTTCAATTGACCTGGAAGAGAATATCGGTCCAGTTGGGGCAATTGATTTTGAAGAAGTACAAAATGAAACGACAAACGCAGAAAATCAAGATCAAAGTAGCATCTCCGAGATCGAATATCATGATGCTGATAATGAAGATGATGATTACGAACCGGATATCAACATAACGATTCCAGCCCAAACAGTACGGAGTTCCGAATGCCAACGAAAAAGAATAGAACAAAGCAAATTTGTCACGTATTCGGCAATGGATATTTTAAATGATCCGATTACAGTTGTAGATGCCTTGAATCGGCATGATAGCAACGAATGGAAAGGGGCAATGAATGAAGAGTTAAAGTCATTGAAAACAAATAATATCTGGACAATGATGGAATTACCACCCGGAAAAAAGCCACTCAGAACAAAATGGGTATTTAAAATTAAATATGATGATGTCGGAAAAGTTGTTCGTCACAAAGCAAGATTGGTAGCAAAGGGATGTTCCCAGAAGCACGGTATTGATTTCAATGAGACATACTCACCGGTAGTTCGAAACACTTCTATTCGCTTCCACATTGCATTAGCAGCAAAATGGAAATTGAAATTAGATCAAATGAATGCTGTCACGGCATTCCTACAAGGAGATCTGCAGGAAGAAATCTATATTGAACAGCCAGAAGGTTTTGTGGCGTAGTTATACAATACACAACACACACACACAATTTCATATATACATTTACACTTAACATAAAAAACACTTAACAATTAATCACAAACAAAGTATACACAAAAATGTAATTTTAAAAAAATAAACATTGAAAAGTCAGTTGGAAAATATAATCAATAGAATCAAGTTGTATAAAATAAACTTTTTTAGTATTTTAATATTACTAAATTAAGATAATAAATAATAATCTAATATATAAAAACTTAATATGTTTTATTAAAACAGTTTAGTGAAGCTAATAATTTAGGAATAGCTCCACAATTGGTGACCCTAACGAGCAGTAACACGACGCCAGCAACAACACACTCATATAACGCAACAAAAATCTGGCTCAGCAACAGCAAACGGCGCAGCAGAAGATTGAAAAATTACAACAACAACAGTTACAATAAGAATTCCAGCAAAAAACGACGGAGCAGTAAAGCAAAACCTACATTCTTTGAAGAATAAACTTATTTTAACATCAAGATACAAAATTTACTAACGGCAGTAGAAACAATCAATTCAACAACATACATTAAAATTACGTAAATATAAATTTTACCAAACCAACGAACAATAATAACGAAAATCAATTCAAGAGGATCAGGTTTATTTTACAAAAATTTTAAAAGAAAATTGTAACAAATTAACACTTTTTCACATTGTTTCCAAAACACATCAACACTTTCAAACATAAACATTTATATTCAAAATTTGAGTATTTAAAAGCAACATAATTATTTTCTGGTCGCACATATTCTCTGTCCGGGCGATTTTAAGTGAATCAATTTTCGAAAGTGCTGTGTTCAGTAATTTTTTTTTTCCTTTCAACGAAAACCAACCGTCGTGTTTTCAAGAAAGTGCTACGACAATTTTTAAATTGAATTTTTCGACGCACACCTACCTTTTCCTTTAATCTCAATTTCCAATTATTTCCAATCCAAATATGCCGTTAACAAGATCACAAACAGCAAATATAACAGATATTAACGGAATTGAACAAAACAACATGGACATTGAAGAAAACAATGATCATGTTAATATATCGAGTAATACAGATCGTAACAACGTTTCGAGACCACTTTTAAATAGTGTTTCTGTCGAGGAATTTTCTCTGCTTAAGGATCAATTGTCTGCACTTACTGCCACATGTACCTTACTATGTGAGCACATTAATGCTAATCAAAACACACCACCAATATCGTATACATCAACTTGCACCAAATCTATCAAATTACCCACATTCTATTCTGATAAACCAGATCTGTGGTTTATACAAATTGAAGCACAATTCAGAAACTCAAAGATATTATTAGATGAAATTAAATTCGATAATGTCGTTGCTTCTCTGGACACAAAGTATCTCGATATTGTGGCTAATTTAATACGCGATCCACCTGTTCTTAATAAATATGAGTCAATTAAAACCGCACTCATTAAGGAGTTTCAACGTTCTGACGAAACTCGGTTGAAACAATTATTGTTAGATATTGATTTGGGTGACCAAAAACCATCATATCTCTTACGGAAAATGAGAGATACAGCGAAAGGTCTTGTCTCCGAACAAATCGTAGAGACACTTTGGTTATCCAAACTACCCGAAAATATTAGTACGGTAGTCATCGGAACGAGCTTACCATTAAATGGTAGAGCAGAAATCGCTGACAAAATTTCGAACAGAATTAATTTTAATTCTACAACTTCCGCGATTTCCGATCAAAATTTTCCTAACAATAATAACAATGATTTATGTACTCAAATCGCAGCTTTAACAAAACAAGTCGAGCAACTACAACAATCTCGTTTTCGTCCTCGCAGCCGTTCTCGCAACAATTCGCAAGTCAGAAATTCCAATAACAATCCACCTCCTGAATCTGATCAATGCTGGTACCATTTCACTTTTCAAGACAAAGCTCGCAAATGTATCGAACCTTGCAAATTTTTCGCCACTTTTAAATCAAATCCAAAAAACTAATTCTGCCAGTTTCTTCTGCGGCAGAAACTGCAGCCATAATTAATAGCCGTAGATTATTTATTACAGATAAATCATCCAACCTTCGATTTTTAATCGACACTGGATCTGATTTATCAGTTATACCATATAATTCAAAGGACAAATCACTTACTATTTCCCCTTTGAATATTCTATACGCAGCTAATGGTTCGCAAATTAAAACTTAGGGCAAAAAACATTATCAGTTTCCCTAGGTCTACGTCGTGATTTTCAATTTCTTTTCACGATCGCTGACGTTACCAGACCTATAATTGGAGCTGATTTTTTGGAACATTTTAACCTAATAGTCGACCTCAAACGACGTAAATTAATAGATTCAACTACCAATATCAAAACAACCGGTTCAGTTGAATCAATAACTTCTGACGAAATTAATATTACTACTTTGGCTTCAGATAACTCAATATTCTTCAATAATGATGATGAAAAATTATTGCAGAAATTTCACGATTTAACTTTGTCAACAAACTATAATAATAAAAATAATAATAATTTAACAGGCGTTTATCATTATGTTGATACGACAGGTCCTCCAGTTTTCGCAAAAGCCCGCCGTTTACCACCTCATAAGTACGAATCTGTAAAGAAACAATTCGAACACATGATGGAAATTGGCATTTGCAGACCGTCGAAATCACCCTGGTCAAGCGCATTACACATGGTAAACAAGGAAAACGGAACAGATCGACCTTGTGGGGACTATAGACGTTTAAATTCAGTCACTGTACCCGATCGATATAATATTCCGAATATTCAAGATTTCTCTATAAATCTTCACGGTTGTAAGATTTTTTCTAAAATAGACCTTACCCGAGCTTATCACCAAATTCCCGTACATGAATCAGATATTCCAAAGACAGCAATTGTAACACCTTTTGGATTATTTGAATTCGTACGAATGCCTTTTGGTTTACGTAATGCTGGTCAAACATTTCAACGTTTCATTGACCAAGTTTTAATCGGTTTACCTTTTGTTTTCAAATATTTGGATGATGTTCAAATTTCTTCTAAGACTCATGCCGAAAACATTCAACATTTACAAATTGTTTTTGAACGTTTTCGTGAATACGGACTTAGAATAAACGTATCCAAATGTGAATTCGGAAAAAGCAAAATAAATTTCCTCGGATACACAATCAACGAAACCGGCATACGACCAATTTCTACAAAAGTCGATGCAATCATGAACATTGATTTACCTCAAACCGCTAAGGATTTGAGACAATTTATCGCATCAATAAATTATTATCGACATTGTATACCAAATGCCTGTGTAAACCAAGGAATTTTACAAAAGTTAATTATTGGCAACATTAAAAACGATAAATCTCCAATTACTTGGAATGAAGATGCAATTAAAGCATTTCAAGATTGCAAATCCGAAATTAAAGCAGCAACTTTAAGGGTACTTACACATCCATGCCCCTCTGCTAAACTTAATATTTTCGTTGATGCATCTAATTTCCGAGTTGGCGCTACATTACATCAAGTAATTGATGATGTCCAAGAGCCACTCGGATTTTTTTCCAAACGCATGACTGAGACGCAAAAGAAATATAGCACTTATGATCGAGAATTACTTGGAATTTTTCAAGCAATTAAACACTTCCGCAACCAAGTAGAAGGACGCGAATTTACAATATTTACCGATCATAAGCCACTCATTTCTATGTTCAACAAAAAACTAGAACAATGCTCGCCTCGTCAACTTACACACATTGATTTCATCGGCCAATTTTCAACCGACATTCGCTACATTTCCGGTAAAGATAATTTTATCGCTGATATGCTTTCGCGAATTCAAAATCCTGAAGTTTCCGATATTCACACAATCGATTTCGAACAACTAGAAATCGAACAAAATTTGGACAACGAATTGAAACTTCTATTAAATGACAGCAAATTAAGTTTGAATTTACAACTTCTAAATATACCAGGAACTAAATTCAAAATTTATTGTGATGTTTCATTCAACAAAAAACGTCCGTATATTCCATTAAAGCTCAGGAAAGTTTATTTTAACCTTTTGCACAACCTCAATCACCCAAGTATCAAATCTACAACAAAATTAATTACCGATAGATTTGTATGGCCTGGTGTTAACAAAGATTGCAAATTATTGGCAAAGCAGTGTATTAAATGCCAGAAAGCTAAAATTAGTCGACATAATAGACGACCTTTTTAGTTCCAGATGAACGTTTTGCACACATAAATATCGATCTTGTTGGACCTCTTCCAACATCTCGAGGTTTTAATTACTGCCTAACCTGCATTGATCGATTCACAAGATGGCCGGAAATAATTCCCATCAACGACATTACCGCTGAAACAGTTGCTAAAGCACTAATGTCTGGTTGGATTTCTCGATTTGGAATTCCCCGTAACATTACGACTGATCGCGGTAGACAATTTGAATCTATCTTATTTAAAGAGTTGACCAAGATCTTAGGCATTAAACACTATCGAACGACTTCCTACCATCCACAAAGTAACGGAATGATTGAACGTTTGCATAGAACCATTAAATCTGCACTCAAGTGCAGCAATGCAAACGACTGGGTAGACTGTTTACCGGCAATACTTTTAGGTCATCGTTCGACCATTAAGGAAGATTTAAACACAACTCCTTCTGTGTTAGTTTACGGTACGACCTTAAGGTTACCGGGAGAATTTTTTGACAAATCAACTAAAGAGATTCCTCAAACCGATTACGTCAAAAATCTCAAATCTATTTTTAAAGATTTTAAGCCGGTAAACACTTCGAATCATAATTCCAGTAGGATCAATTTCGTTCAAAAAGATCTTGAAACGTGTTCTCATGTATTTCTTCGTAACGATGCGGTTTCCCACCTTTAACACCACCTTATAGCGGTCCTTATATTGTTTTAAAGAGGAAACCCTCAACATTTATCATTGAAATTCGAGGAAAAGGTCAGGAGGTTGCGATTGATCGCATCAAGGCAGCTTTCGTTGAACGCAACGTTTTCGTTTCACAGATAGATTCACAAAATTTTTTGAATGATAGCTCAAACATAACTCTTTCCAACAATGATAAATTATTAATTGTAACTAAATTGAATAATAAAATTGTAAAAACAGTTAATTTCGATCTACAGCCACAAATAAAATTTTTTTTCGTGACCTCATCACTGGAGGGGGAGTAATGTGGCGTAGTTATACAATACACAACACACACACACAATTTTATATATACATTTACACTTAACATAAAAAACACTTAACAATTAATCACAAGCAAAGTATACACAAAAATGTAATTTTAAAAAAATAAACATTGAAAAGTCAGTTGGAAAATATAATCAATAGAATCAAGTTGTATAAAATAAACTTTTTTAGTATTTTAATATTACTAAATTAAGATAATAAATAATAATCTAATATATAAAAACTTAATATGTTTTATTAAAACAGTTTAGTGAAGCTAATAATTTAAGAATAGCTCCACAGTTTCAACGATGGAATGAAACGCGTGTGTCGTCTAAACAAGGCCATGTATGGATTAAAACAAAGTGGCAGACAATGGAACAAAAAACTCGATGCTGTACTGCAGTCATTTGGTTTGATAAAATCAAAGCTCGACCCTTGTGTATATTTTACGGCGGATGCAAGTCTAATCATCGCAATTTACGTGGATGACTTCTTAATTTTTTGGCGGAATGAAACTGTACGCGACAACTTAAAGTTAGAACTCAGCAAAGCATTCCACATGAAGGATATGGGATCAGCAAAGCAGTGCGTTGGTCTGAACATTACGTTCACCGATGATGGTATCGCAATCGATCAATCCTCATATACAGAAAAAATCTTGGCTCATTTCGGTATGGAGGACTGCAAACTGCAGTCAACACCCAGCGACCCAAGTCAAAAGTTATCAAAAAATATGATTGGTAACAAGGAAGGTATGGATAAAACTCCATATCAGGAAGCGGTATGAAGCTTGTTGTACCTGGCACAAGGCTCAAGACCTGACATCGCGTTCGCAGTGAACGACGTCAGCCGATTCAACACGGAATTCGGCGAAGCACACTGGACAGCTGTTAAAAGGATATTTAGGTATTTAAAATCAACAATTAATTACAAAATATTGTATCGTTATTCAGATGGCGAAACCTTACATGGGTTCAGTGATGCTGACTGGGCCTCAGATGTTGATAAGCGACGTTCCTGTACAGGCTATGTATTTAAGTTAGCAGGAGGTGCCATTTCATGGGGCAGCAGGAGACAACCAACAGTGGCCTTATCAAGCACGGAAGCCGAGTATATGGCTTAGGCAGCAACTACGCAAGAAGCTGTCTGGTTAAACACTTCTACGAGCAATTCAATAACGAAATAATAAGAATTCCCATATGCTGTGACAACCAAAGCGCTATTTCATTAGCTATAGAAGACAGCTTCAGAGCAAGGACGAAGCACATTGATATTAGACATCACTACATACGCAGTAAAGTCAGCGACAAGTCAACTACGATCAGATTCGTCCCGACAACAAAAAACACTGCGGACTGTTTAACGAAAGCAGTACCAACTGAAAAACATAAATTTTGTGTCAAAGGCATGGGCCTTGGACATTGAATTAAATTAAATTAATACTAACTAGTTGATCATGAATTAAGTAATTTTATTGAATACTTGAATTCCTAGTTTTTATATTTAAATGATCACTTTCAATATTTTCGTACGTTTTTATTTTGAATCTCAAAAATAATTGAATTGATATTTTGTCTTATTATTCAATTTTCATTAATACTGAATTGTGTTCATTTATGTTTCTTTTGAATTTTCATAATTATTGTTAAAAAAAAATATTCAAAAAGTTGGGGTGTTGAAATAAATGCAACCCTGAAATGACGGACATGGTGTAAACCCACCCGACACTTGATTGTCACCGCAATCTGCGCTTGTTATGTTCCGGTCTCTTCAGTGTCAAGCCTTTAACGATACGCACGCTTTTTACTGCGGTTCTGGATATAACCTTGTAATCACTATCGGCATCAACAATTGATAATATTAATAAATTTGGCCAGCTAGATCGTGCAAATGCCCCACTGTGCACCGTACGCCGCGCCGTACGCCGTACGTCGACCGCCCAAAACCCTTTGAAGGCTCGTAGCTCTCAAACCAGTGGAGCTATTAATTTAAAATTTTATCTAGGAATAGACTGGGTAGACTTCTTGAATTGACATTATTTTCAGGGGTGAGGGAAGCGTTTTAGACGAAAAATTTTGGTTTCTAGATCTCAGCAACCACTTATGTTAGGAGACTGAAACTTGGAATTTCTATAAAGCTTTGATAGTGGACCCATTTGCAAAAAAACTTATGATATGGGTGAAGGGGTGTGGGAGTGGAGGGGAAAGCAATGCGTCCGAAACGCAAAAAAGTCGAGATCGACACATTCTAAAATCCATATCTCCTAAACCGTTAATAGCAAGCAATTTAAACTTAACAAATATCTGAAGTTATACTAGGAGAGTAGATTGAAACAAAATTTTTGGGTGGGGGTAGTGGCGTACGGGGGTGGGGGTTGAAATACTTAGCATTACGATATCTCCCAAGCCAATGGCACCAGAAAAACAAAATTCGGTTTGGATATAAAGCTTGATAAATAAGGATTGCTCAAAGTAAAATCTTTGAAGGGGGCGGGGGAGTACGTAAGTGGAGGGGATAAGAATTTTACAAAAATAACAAGTTTCCTATGTCAATAACAGTGTAAGATGGATGCTTCAAATTTTTACCAGAAGTAGGCCTAATAGAACCCTAGTTGGGAGTTTGGGAGTGTTGGTGTAAAGGGTGAGGGTGGGGAAGGGTGAGAAAGAAAAAGTTCCGAAGCTTATTTCTTAAGAATCTATAATGATAGGAAGCTGAAACTTGATATTTAGATAGAGCTGTGGTAGTGGCATATTGAAAAAATAAAAATAATTTTTAGGGGTAGTATGGGGGTGGGGGGTGTTTTTCCTAATCTTAGAACGGCTTATGCTAAGAAATTGAAACTCGGTACGTATATGTTAATTGACTAAAAAAGTAGTTCTGATATGATTCTGAAAAAATACGAATATTCATTGGCGTTCAGAAGGGAAGGCAAAAAAAAATTTCAGTTAATATAAAATGCATATATTTTCACGATTTTCGTCATATCTACTAGGTCTTTCGAAATATTGAAATCATTTTTATTCTACGGATTCTTCATATGAATACCTATAAAGCGTTTTCAAGTTTTTTTGCAATTCGACCCCTACGAGGGTGTAAGCTGGTTGTATACTTTTTCATGAATTCCACCATGTTTCTCAAGTCTGATCAGATATCGAATATCTTTTTACTTCCCCAGGCTTGTTTAATAATCACCTATTTTTAAGTTTTGTTTTTTTCAACCTCTAGACCGCATCCAGGCATATTTGATGTATATAATTCATATGTTACACCCTTTTCTAACCGCTTTCCGAACTTTTTGTCAGGTTTTCAGTCACATAGTAACATACACCGCATCCCCGAATTGAACACGTTCTGAACTTCTGCCGGAAAAATAGTAAAGTTGCGCCCAGACTGTTGGCAGATTTTTTTTTAGGTGGTCAAACTGGTTGTGCCTCTTAATTCCTTGACAGGGCCTTTGGGGCACGGGTTAATATTAAAATTAAGAGCGGATTTCAATTTTAAAAATCATTTTTTAGTATTTCAAGTCAATTAAAGAGGTGAGAAAAATATGTTTTACCAATATTAAGGGCCACCCTTATATATATATATATATATATATACGAGTAGAGTAGAGTTGAGTAGAAGAAAAAAACATTATTTCTTGAAAGAAGTTGTTATTAAGTTTTAAAATTACAGTGATATCCATTAAAGAAAATGAAATGAAATATGTTGCACAAAACTAATTTAAAAATATCACAATAGTAATTTTTTTTGTTCAATGAGAAATCTGACACAGTTTCTCTTTCACTAATCTGTCAACATCGGCTGTTACATAGCCCTTTGAACTATAGCCGCGTAGCTGAATTCAACATAAAAAAACAGAGTAGTAACAAACATGCCAGCTCCATACGATTCGCAACGATTTTGTATGGGGGATGCATGACTTGGATGATAAAAACCAAGTTTTCTAATAAAGTACAAAATTTTGTTAGGCAGAGCAAAGTGAAAAGTAGTAAGTACGACACTTTTGGGTCTTTTCTTGGCATGTGCGATAGGGCCAGGATATCTGAAAGTGTAGGCGGTCTGAAAGGCTTGTTGGGGGATGCTAAGGGGGGAAAGCTATGGGGGGAAAGCTAAGGGGGGAATGCTATGAGTTTTAAGGCTGAAGGTGTAAAGTTATGGGGGGAAAGCTAAGGGAGGAAAGCTATAAGTTTTAAGGCCGAAGGTGTTTAGGCTGTAGGCTGTGGGGGGAAAGCTATGAACTTGAGGGTGAAAGTGTAGGAGTAAAACACTGAAAGTGTAGGAAAGTGTTGGGGCGTACGCCAAGTGGGAGGTTTTTTAGTGTTAGAAGAGATTTCGCCTAGTAGTAAGTACTACACTTTTGTATCTTCTCTTGGCACGTGCGATAGGGACAGGCTATCTGAAAGTGTAGGGGGTCTGAAAAGCTGAAAGTGTCGGGGCGAAAATGCATATAAAAACCGGAATAAGTGTCGGGTTTGTGAACGGTGGGCTGGCTGTAGCGGCCATGGTTATTTTTTGGGGGGTTGGCTGTGGACGGCCATGATGGCTTTTCTGCAGTGCTGATTGGCTTGAAGGCCATGTTTTGGCATTTCTGGGTGCTGATTGGTTTGGAAAGGTATTCTAGTCAAGTGGAACTATTACAGGTTTCTCTTATGCTCAGATCTTCGTGGATATTAAAAGATATCTGGTACCCTGGGAAAATTTTGAATTATGTGGGAATTAAAAACAAGTTTTACAGTCTTTGGTCTTTTCGAGGTTTTAGAGGTTGATATAATTCACAGCAGATGTTTCGATTTCTTATGTATCTATATTGAGAAGGTCAGGTTTTTACTCAGTTGTGATTTTGTAAGTTTGATTTCGAGTCAAGTTCAAGTCAAGTGGAATTATTACAGATTTCTCTTATGTTTATGTTTCTCTTATGTTTATGTTTCTCTGATATTGTACGATATATGATTGCCTCAGAAAATTTAAGACAATAAGGGAATTAAAACAAGTTTTGCTTTCTTTGATCATTTTGAGTTTTTAGAGGCTGATATAATGCACAGTAGATGTTTCGGTTTTTTATGAATGAATATTGAGAAGGTCAGGTTTTTACTCGGTAGCGTATTATGTAAATTTGATAACGCGCCAAGTTCAAGTCAAGAGTGATTATAGTGGATTTCTTTTATGCATCATAAGTCGAGATTAATGTTATATCTAAGAAATGAAATAAAACAAGTTGTCAGCCTTTATTTTTTATTGTATACGTTATAAAGTTTATGCAGATAACTTTCATCTGATTACATAATTGATTTTCTTAAGTAAAATAGGTTTTAGTAATTCCTTCATCTTTAGAATCCTGCGCTGGAACCTGATTCGATCTAATACACAGGTTTGCCAAGTACTTTTTCTACTAGATCTATATGGAAACTCCCAGACAAACATGTGTCTGACAGAGACCTTATCACAGAAACGTACTTGTTTATCGTCCGTAGATGACATCGTAGATATTGATGAATTCAATCGACAGTAGAAATATCAGAATTAACAGGGCAAACACTCGCATTACGGTAGGAAGTGATGGTACAGAGGATTTGTATGATCTTTTAATCGGCTTGTCATATGGCCCGCAAACGTCCTTACCGCTAACAAACACACAGTCTGGAGATAGGCGTAAATGTTCAGCTTCCACATCAGTTGGTGAAGAAGATGCACTCATTATCAGCGAACAGAAGAAGCACTTGACGTAATCCTTCAAGTTGGTGTAAAAGAAGCCACATTTCACAAGGTTAAGAACTTTCCTTTCCTCTAGATCCAAGTTCTTGAACGTTTTCAGGCGATCGTATTCATGTCTTAAGTTCATCATGGTGACTGAAAATCTGAATGTTACAGAACATCTTTTATACCAATCCATGAATTATGAGATGATGGGAAACCAAGCCATTTTACAAACACGCGATCTTTTTTTCGTTTTAAGACCTTCTCTACGAGATATACATCGGGGTGTTTAACCTTTGTCAATTCTGTCTCATAAAAACCTCCCTGGATGACACTAACTTGATAATCCTCAATTAAATATGTCCGAGGCTGCGTTTTTCGCACTTGCTTTATCTTAAATATCTCTGTTGACCAGTTTGGAGTGTAGCCTTTTTCAAAGACATGTTTGTACTTGCTTATTCGAACATGATTACCGATTCTATATTTTGGTTGTGAAATAACCTTAACTTTCCTATAGAATGAAGACAATAAATGCAATTCGTTTGACGTATTGACATCTATAGGCCGCATTTTAATAGTACGACGTTTTGTCTTGTTGTACTTGATAAGTAGTTTAGGCAATATGTCAATCCAGCGATATCCAGCGATATATAATCCATGCTGAATTCTTTCCACATGATGCTTTTTAGTGTCCGATTAAACCTCTCAACGATGGAGGCTTTCAATGCGCTGAATGTAGAGTAATGATTTATCTTATAATGTTTCATCATCTGACGAAATACTTTATTAAAAAACTCCGTACCATCGTCGGTCTGTAAATTTCTAGGTACACGCCGCTGTTTGAAAATTTTTTCCATAGCCTTTGCCACAACATCTGCACTTTTATTTTTAATAGGAAAAGCCCATGCATATTTAGAAAAAGTGTCGATCACAGTTAAAAGAAACTTAAAACCTTGGTTTTTAAATGAGAATGCGCTCATATCAAGCAGATCCGCTTGCCGTAAGTCATCTATGCCTCTGATAGTGACCTGCCGACGAGTGAATCGTCTACGAGCAGGTCTGTGTATCTCATTAACAACTTGTCGTCTACTTATTTTACTAAAGTTATAAATATTCCTCACGGCATTATATAGAGCATCGATATTAACTTGGCGACATGATACATTTTAGACATCCGTTCACAATGATGATTACTGGCCCGTCAGGGTGTAGTAAAACGACCTTTATAGAAAATCTTCTTACGAGGGGAGAAATGATTCTGCCACAGGTGAAGAAAATCATATGGTGTAACGTGAAACAACATGCTATACCATCATTAAGATCATTAAGGAATATAGAGTACTTATCTTCAATTCTTGGAGAATTCCCAAACGATTCTAATGAACCGACATTAATAATGCTGGATGATATGATGCTAAGTGCATTTTCAAGACAAGTATGCGAACTGTTTACAAAGGGTTCCCATCATCGCAATCTTTCTGTTATTTTAGTAACACAGAACGTATTTCATCAAGAAAAATTTTGCCGTGATATATCGCTAAATTGTAAATACATGGTGTGTTTCAAAAATCCCCGCGACAAAAGCCAATTTCACCACCTGGCTAAACAAATATATTCTGAAGACAGTTCCGAGCTTATGAGATATATATATATATATATATATATAAAGGAACTACGCAACGGCCTCATAGCTATTTAATGGTAGACCTGACCCAAGATATAAATGATATATTGAGATTTAGGACAGATATATTTAATAAAAATTGTGTAACGTGTTACTGTTCGGCTGATAGTCTAAGAGAAGAGAATGGTGTGTCGAATGAAAAGATTGAAGGACAACAAGCATATGTTGTACGTGCTTAAAAACGTCAGTCCTTGTCTGAGAAGAGCTATATTAAAGGCAGCCGATCCAGAGGTGATTAAAACTCTTTGTGAGGTCACTCTGAATACATTAAACGGGAATCATTCACCTCACCGGAAGATATATTCTCGGCTTAGTAAATATAAAAAGAGCATGCGCTAGCTGGTAGAAGCTAAACGATCTGTACCACGACAGCGCAAAGTATTAGTTCAAAACGGAGGATTTCTGCCAGTACTATTAGGAAGTGTTCTATCAGGTGTTATAGGATCACTAATTGAAAAATATGCGTAGACAGGGTAATCTAAATAAAATGCTTCTACTCCCCCCAGAAGTGTATGAAAATCTGAAAGATACGATTGAAGATACAAAAAGTCAGTTATTAACAAGATATTGAGAAGTAAGAATACTGATGATAAAAACAAATGGTATCAATACCGGAACGGGCTTATAAAATTTTTTAATACGCGGCGTAGGAATAACACCTTTCTAGATATAAAGCCAAAAGCTAAGCCACTCTTCGATCAGTCAAATCAACAGCGTTTTAGAAAGATGCGCGACAATACTACCCAGACGAAAATTAAATTTAGCGATGAAAAATCAATCCAGACTTCACCTATGCGGGGAGAGGAGATATTTGAATCAATGATAGATTTAACCCCGCCAAAAGAAGAAATGCCATCTAAATTCAAGAGACGATTATCGGCAAGCGGTATTGCTAAAACTCTTAAGCCGCAGTCAAAATTCCGGAAAAGATTGAATGTGGTAGATTATTCACCGGAAAAAGTATATAAGGTGATAACTGGTGAAGACGGAATAACTCAATATACAGTTCCGTTCAACATGAGTGTTGACGAGCTGGATGAGGTTTTCAAAAACTATGATAGTGAGAGCGGTAATACTGGGGCCGAAGTGCTAGTTCAAGATACTGCGAATGAAGAAGAGATACCGCAGGATGAAGAGATCTTAAATATGGCTGCACAGCCTATATTAGGGCGTGCGGTGGATAACTTACCCATAAGCCGAGTTACCAGGCAGAGCGAAAGGCTTAGTAATAAGTCAGAGAGTAGTACCAACAGGACTAAGCCAAATTGGGATAGACTTTAAAATGTCTGTAACAATAACAGATACGGAGTTCTACGTGTGCCTGCTTAGTAACAGTTCTCTAGATACTTATCCGGAAAATACGCTATCCGCATTTGAGAATATTCTACCAAGTACATGCAAGTTTGACAGCGATTGGCGTGTTGGAATTACTGAGATCGCATTACCAAGACGGAAAATAGAGAAAAGCGAATCGGTTAGTCGACCTAAACGCTCCATCCGAGAAAAAGATGAAGAAGGGGGTAACAGAAATTAGCATTTTCGTCGCTCAGACACAATGCCAAAGAAATCAGAACCTCATTCGAAAGAAATAAGGGCGAGAATATGGACTAGAATGGAATTAATTTGGACTGACATCGATTTACAAAAGTTATGCTATGAGGGTAACGATATTAATTTCTCAACGTTCCTAGCATCATTTTTAACGGCTTCACAACCCAATTATAGCAAATTTTTCATAACATTTTTGAAACAGGAAATTTACAACCATATTAAAAAAGATAAGGATAGCGAACTTATCCCTGATAGAAGTGGGAAAAAGGCGGTCGGAGAGTTTTGTTTACATATTTACCAAGGGGAAAAAGTTGCGGAAAAAGTTTATTTGGAGATGGGCATACAATTTAAATCATTCCTCCCCTTTATTGATTACATAATTGGACAGATTCCGATATCGCGTAGAAAACACGATGCCTTACTACAAATGGTTCATGATTTCATACTGCCTGAGATTCGTTATAAAGATCCTGATGGGCCACCCCCAACATTGAAATGTATGAGATGTTGGGGGTGGCCCATCAGGATCTCTAAAAGATCACGGAGTGGACCTTAAACTGAAACTACCGATTACATCTCCGGTTAGCGTTTCAGACTTCATTGCTTTATTATTGAGTGGCATAAAATACGATAGTGATGTCCTAGAAAAAAAGGATGCTTTCCTCAGGCATACCCAAAAATATGGCAAAAAAGGGAGATTTTTAACGAAGTTTTGATGGAACTTCGAAACTCAATAATGATTGCCGCGAGAAAAGCAGGTACAGAAAATCTGCCAAAAGTCTAGGCGCAACTTCATTATTTTTCCGGCAGAAGTTCAGAACGCGTTCAATTCGGGGATGCGGTGTATGTTACTATGTGACTGAAAACCTAACAAAAAGTTCGGGAAGCGGTTAGAAAAGGGTGTAACATATGAATTAAATAATTGGGTCATATTCCGGGATGCGGTCTAGAGGTTGAAAAAAAAACAAAAATTATAAATAGGTGATTATTAAACAAGCCTGGGGAAGTGAAAAGATATTCGATATCTGATCAGACCTGAGAAATATGGTGGAATTCATGAAAAAGTATACAACCAGTTTACACCCTCTCAGGGGTTGAATTTCAAAAAATCTTGAAAACACTTTCTAGGTATTCATATGAAGAATCCGTAGAATAAAAATGATTTCAATATTTTGAAAGACCTAGGAAATATGACGAAAATTGTGAAAATATATGCATTTTATATAAACTGATATTTTTTTTTTGCCCCCCCTTCTGAACGCCAATGAATATTCAATTTTTTTTTATCAGCATTACTTTTCTAGTTAATTTACATATACGTACCGAGTTTCAACTTCTTAGCATAAGCCGTTCTAATGTTAGGAAAAACACCCCCTACCACCGAACCATACTACCCCTTAAAAAAACATCTATTTTTCCACCATGCAACTTCTATAGCTCTATCTAAATACCAAGTTTCAGCTTCCTATCACTATAGATTCTTAAGATATAAGCATCGGAACTTTTTCTTTCTCACCCTTCCCCACCCTCACCCTCTACACCCTCACCCTCTACACCCACACCCCCAAACTTTTTTTCCCTACTAGGGTTCTATTAGGCCTACATCTGGTAAAAATTTTAAGTATCCATCTTACACTGTTATTGACATATGAAACGTGTTATTTTTGAAAAATTCTTATCACCTCCACTTACGTACATCCTCGCCCCCTTCAAAGATTTTTCTTTGAGCAATCTTTATTTATCAAGCTTTATATCCAAACCGAATTTTGTTTTCTGGTGTCACTGGTTTGGGAGATATCGTGATGTTAAGTATTTCAACCCCCACCCCCGTACGCCACTACCCCCACCAAAAAACTTTGTTTCAATCTACTCTCCTAGTATAACTACAGATATGTGTTATGTTTTAATTGCTTGCTATTAACGGTTTAGGAGATATAGATTTTAGAATGTGTCGATCTCGAATTTTTCGGGGTTTTGGACGCATTGCTTCCCCCTCCACTCCCACACCCCTTCACACTTATCGTCAATTTTTTTGCAAATGGGTCCACTATCAAAGCTTTATAGAAATTCCAAGTTTCAGTCTCCTAACATAAGTGGTTGCTGAGATCTAGAAACCAAAATTTTTCGTCTAAAACGCTTACCCCACCTTCCCCCTCGCACCCCCACCCCTGAAAGTAATGTCAATTCAAGGGGTCTACCCAGTCTATTCCTAGAAAAATTTTTAATTTAATAGCTTCTCTGGTTTGAGAGCTACGAGCCTTCAAAGGATTTTGGGGCGGTCGACGTACGGCGGACAGACGGAGTGAAAATTTGTATTGCTTTTTTCGTGTCTACTAGTCATGAAACGTGGACAAAAATATTTTGTGGGCAGCAAATTTTTTTTTTAAAAATCAATAACAATACTGTATTATTACTAATAAAGTAATATATCACCTAAAGTTATGATCTCGCTAGAAGGAACAACTCTAAAAATGCCATATAAAGAAGCAGACGGAACTACAGGCGCGACATCGGTGAAAGTAGATCTGAATACATCCGATGAAATTGGTGACTTTTTCGTAGGTGCTTTTTTGAAAACTCCGCTTGATAAACTTGATCCAGAATTGATTGACGAGACAATAAAGAAATCAGAGGCAATTACAGCTATTATCAAGGAAATGGAGGCATCTAGCCCTGGAGCAGAAGAAGTACCCCCTCCGAAAACACCTGATCGCAAGACAGAGGAGGCCTCTCTGTTAGAAAGATCATACACTGTTAAAAACGATTGTAATGAAGTCACTTTAATTCATGTTTACACGGATATTATTAGACCTAGAATTATAAGAAACAAATTGGTGCGAAATCTTCGAGTGATCCCTCTTAAAGAATGTGACAGTGTTTTCAGATTTGATCACATAGAGTACTGTTTTCTGGAGAAGACCTTTATCGAAATCATTTCTATTAAAATCACAGATCAGCAAGGCGAATTAGTTAACTTTGAATCGTCTTTTACGCCCACCTATATATTGCTCCACTTCATAAGGAGATAAGAAAGCTATAAATGTACATATACTACAGATATCCGCTTAGTGCTAACACACATTTTATGTGACATGCTTATCTAATGAGATGAATGCGCACTACACACGGTATTATCTTATAGAGAGTGGGGGTAGATTCTCTGATATAGGGGAACTGTATCGCTCACCTCTTGTGTATCAGCGTGGGAGAGGGATTGGGAGCTTTTATAGCGGCCTAATGCGTTATTTACAACCAATATTTTCATCAGGAGTAAAGGCTGTAGGAAAACAAGTTATTAACACAGGAAAGTCAATCTTCCAAGAAGTCGGGAGTAAGCCTATCATGCAGATTTTGAAGGAGCAGGGAAAAACTGCGCTACATGAGCTAGCTCAAAAAGGTATAAATAAAATGTTTGATGCTATGGATGGCAGAGGGAATGGAATGCCTATAAAAAGTGCTAATCCGTACACAAGCATGCAGACAAGAAGCTTGGTTAAACGCAAAAGACGTACTAAGGTGAGGAAATCAACGCTTCCAATCAGAAAAAAGAAAACTGGTGAAAAAGCGTCGTAATTTGAAAAAACGTGTGCTGGATATATTTGATAGATAATTATGATGGCCTCGCTTAAAGAATGTATGAATTCCGAATTGGATCTTTTCACATCACTACCAGTTCAGAGTAATATTTTAAAAACTGAAGAAGTGGCTTACAAGCCTATAGCATCACCAGAAAACTCCTCCGTACTAAAGTTTGTTTCTCTCGGTCACGGCGATACATATCGTCATTTATCCAGCATCTACTTGCGCCTTAAAGTTCAACTCGTTAAATTTAAAGATGGTAAGGAGGAAAGCTTCACTGATAAAGGTACTACAGGTGACCCGTTCGGCGTCGTTAACAATTTGATGCACTCTTTATTTAAACAATGTACAATGCAGCTAAATGGCAAGAATATAGCTCAAACTGACAATAACTACCATTATAGATCCTTTATTGAAAATTTACTAAATTATGGAAAGGACGCCTCATCCACGCACCTAGAATCGGTGTATTGGTTTTTGGATGAAGATGAAATGGAGGTGATTGAAGGAGCAGCGGCCGGAACAAGTAAAGAAAATAAAGGTTATCTTAAGAGAGTCGCAATGCTTGAAAAAGGGGCAATAGTGGAACTGATGGGAACCATCCATAGTGATTTACTTAACCAGGATAAACTATTAATAAATGGTGTTGACTTGCGCTTAATACTTTCATTGGAGAAGCCCGAGTTCTATCTTTATTCTAAAGTGGATGATCTTAATCCACTTATTAAAATAGTAGAGGCAACAATGCTTATGAATCATGTGACCGTCAATCCAGGAATACTTTTGGCACACGAGAATGTAATTCAGCGTGTAAATGCCATGTATCCGTAGAAACGAGTAGAGGTGAAGACATACACACTTCCTGCTAACACATTTACACTATCTTTGGATAACGTAGTGATCAGTCAAATACCGAATTTACTAGTTTTTGCTATGGTTGATAACGATTCATACAATGGAAATCGTGCGAAGAATCCATATAATTTCAAACATAACAACATAACAAACCTCAACTTATCAGTGAATGGAGTGCAAGTTCCAAATCAACCTCTAGAATTTGATTATTCAAAAACTAAGCCGTTAAGTACTAGAGGATATCTCACCCTCTTCAAAGGTACCGAAATCAACTACTTCGATAAAGGTCATAAGATATCAAAAAAATTCTTCGACAACGGGTGTTTCATGTTAGCCTTTGATTTAACAGCGAATAACTCATACAACTCAGGCTGTGGTAACCTGTTAAACCAAGGAGTGGTTCGAATTGAAGGCCGATTGAAGGAGTCTTTAAAGAACAGTATCAGCTGCATTGTATACACAGAATATGATAGTAATATAGAGATAGATAAGAATCGAAATGTGTACACAAGTTTCTAAAAAAGGTATATAGCTATACCCATAACGATAAGGGGTAATATTGACGCAGTATCCAGCTAAATGCGAGAAAGCAAACATGACGAATTGTCTGGTAAATGTTGAATATCTGTCAGAAGGCCATTCTTCTTTAAGAAAATTTCACTTACAGGTTTCGGGGCGCAGAATAAGCTCTACTCAAAAGAAATTATATATAAATATCCAACATCTCTAGCACCATCTGCGAATCAAACAGGAGTATGTGGAAACTTGGAGCTCAAGCGTCTAGATGAAGAACTTATCAGAGCACTGGCAAAATTTTCAACAGTTTTTACTAGTGGTGAATCATCAAAAGAATTCTTACAAAGTTACGTGACTTCTCATACACAGATCATAAACCTTGAAGGGTTAATTTCAAAAGTCCAAGAATGAATACGATTGAACTTGCTCACATTCTGAAAACAAATAATGTCACTAGAAAGTTATTCAAGGGCGTCTTCCCATGTGATCATCTCCCCAGTAAAATAAAAAGACCCGCATACGTTATAGCGAACACCGATCCTTCTCGCAAAAGTGGCACACATTGGGTTGCTTTCTATCTACCCAAGAGAGGCCCTGTAGAATACTTTGATTCTTTTGAAGATAACCGGCAAATAAATACTTTAAGAAATTTTTACATGACAACTCAGGAATATTTATAAATAATAAGAAGAAAATACAGGGCATGTTTTCGTCAACCTGTGGCAAATACTGTTGTGTATACATATATTCCCGATGCAGGGGGAAGAGTCTAAAGTTTTTTCTTAAACAGTTCTCATCAAAAGAATTTTCACGTAATGACGCTAAAATCGTTGATTACTGTATTATTTATAATCATCATCAATGGCGCGACAGCCCAAATCGGGCCAGGGCCTGCAGGATACATTGTCTGAAGTCATCTCGGTTCAGCGCCCGCGTCCTCCAGTTTGTGCATCTAAGAAGCGATTTGCAATCTGCGTCAACTGAATCGTCGTATCTTTTTCGCGGTTTTCCCCCCGGTCGCTTGCCATGGGCTCTACCTTTCAATGTGCGCTTGGGAATTCTTCCGTGCTCCATTCGCTCCACATGACCTGCCCATTGCAGCTTACGGAATTTTATAAGAGTCGATGCGGCTGGGTCGTCATAGATGTTATACAACTCGTTGTTGTACCGAACATACCGATACTGGTAATAACGAACAGATTTCTATACCCGGTGTATGTATAAAGTCACAGAATTCTTTAAAGCTATTCACCACTTTTGTGCTAGAGCGATTCTCCCGTTGAGCGAACTTCCCCCAAAAAGAATTTAGACATATTTTTACAGTGTTACGTCTACCTGGATTCTGCAGGATTTCCTTTTTATCTAGCACGACGTCCTCTCTTATACGATACGACTTAATAAAATTTTCTCTCTGCGCATCAGTCGTGCAATCACCACCCCACCCACTGGCCTCCTGTTTAATCTTTAAGAAGGTGTTAACATATTCCGTAAACAGGCCTCCTGTTTTTGTATTGGGATCGTACACAGTATGATTATATTTCCAAACTTCAAACACAGCTTTAATTTTATAGCCTTTCTTCACAGCCAAAGCTACCTCAGGTATCACCCATGTACCTGTAATCTCGCGCTCACTCTTATTATGTTGACAGCGTGATACTCTATTTTCAAATGCACAAGTTCTACATAGCGCAAAAAACAGTTTTAGATTTTTTTTAAAAGGTAATACCGGGAGGAATAAGTCATCTGGAGGTAAGATAGTACACACCATGAAACCATGCATCGAAAGTATTTCCGAGTTTGCAGGTACTTTTCCGTTTCTGTATATTTCCGGATGCCCAACTGGGTATGGAGAATATTTATTGATGTATGGATACAAACTTGTAAAGTCTAGATATCGTATTACCTCGTTCTCCTTGCATTCATGGTATAATCTGAAAACCTCAGTGCGACCACCAAAGATGGCGTTACGAGGGTTTAACGGTTCTGTGATATTCTTAGTAAGCATCTCTAACTCCATCTTCACTCTAGGATTAAACTTTAAGAACTCTTTAAACTCACACTCCCACATGTATTTCAATTTATATCCATTGCGTCGGATCATCTCAATTCTTCTAAGTGTAGCTTCATATCTCTGAGCTAATGTTTCACTACCCCCATTATTATCTGTGCGCATATTCTGTACTCTAAAACAGTTCTTACAACCGTGGTAATAGCATCCAAAAAACTCATAAGCTGTGTTTGTCTTTGAAGCGAACCCATCTACCTGCATTCCACCTTTCTCCAGCTTTACTTCACCTTTATTATTAGCGGATAATATCTCGTCTTGTATTTTTGCAGACTCCCAGGCCAACCATTTGGAAGCGATTAGTGATTGATTTTGCGATTTATAGTAGCCATTTTTAGGCATTATACCTATTGTGCTCTCCTTCAGATAGTTTTTGCGGAAGACAAGCATACAGGCTGAGGCTATAGTTAAGGCCTCTATAAAGGGGTTTACCTTAGTAATACTAAGAAATTTTTTCATGAGTCGTATACATCCCAAGCGTAAGAAATTGACATCACTTACGCAGTATACCAGCATCTCCTTGCGGTTATCAAAAATTAGCATCATACCACGCAAAGAACTTGTCTTTTTCTGCTCTCTTCATAGTGCTGTAACCGTATAATGCAGGTGGAGGGTATTTGCCTACATAGTCGATATTCTCTATTGTGTTGAAGTAATATGGATAATAACCTTTCGCATGAATTTTAATTTCAAAAACCTTAGGGAATTGTGCAAGTGGAAAAGCCAAATAATTTAAGGAGTCTATAAAGGATACTCGTCCACATGTTAACTTCATTATTTTAGTTCCATTCATTATAGGCTCGATTTTCATCTTTCTATCCATTAACTCCGAGATAATAAAGTGGCCATCGTAACCCTGTGAATTGTGGGCTATGCAGTAAACACTGGACACAAATGACCGCTCTTCAAAACAGTAATCTAAAAAGTTTAGTTTAGTTTAGTTTATTTACTTATACATTTGGTTTATCACAATTAAGATACAAGAATCTTTTGTTTGCGTAATAACGGCATATTAAAGTATGTAGGTAGTGGCAATTTTAAATTAATTCTACATTAACAATAGCTAAAAAGAAAAAAAAAATATAATAAAAAATAACAAAAAAGAAAAAGTAATAAAAAAGTAATAAAAGAGTAATAATAAAAAAGAACTATTTATAAAAATGAAAAGAGAAAAAAAAAACAATCAGAATTGAATTAGAAAGAAAAGAAAAGAAAAGAAGAAAATCCTGGATTTCAACCTCCTAAGTATACTCTGAGCCTCCTGCAAAAATCACCATCCCATCATGATCTACGAATTTCTACCGGTAACTGATTCCACTGTTGAATGACATAAACGAAGAATTGTCTTTGTGAAACTAGAGATGAGAACTTAGGTGTTATTAGCTGATGGGTCCTTGACAACCTGGCAAACGTAATTCTTTAAAAAAGATACTCAGGCCTTTTGGTACGGATTATCTTAAATAGAAATACCAGGCAGCGATATAGAATATAGTGTTCTAGAGAACAACGAAATACACTATCAGCATAGGAGAAACATGGTCAAATCGTCGCAAACTGTAGATATACCGAATAGTAGAGTTGAACGCTAGATTTAGTCGATTCCTGCATATAGAATCAGGTCTACAGAAAAATGTCCATATATCAAAATTGGTATGACTAAGGTTTTAATCAGGATAAGTTTGACAGCTATTGGTACATACCGACGTGTGTTAGACAAGGTTCGAAGAACCCCATAAACTTTTCCTATATTGGAAAAGATATGATCGTTCCACGTTAGAGTACTGTTAAAAAAACCCCAAGATTTCTTATTTTTACCACATATTCGATAATAGAGTTGTTGAGGACAACAGCCGGAAAATACGACAAATCAAGCTGAGTTTTGTATATTACGATACTCTTGGTTTTTGAGGAGTTGAGTTGCAGAAAATTCATTTGTGCCCAGTTGCTAATACGAGTCAAATCTTCGTTTATGCGACTGGTCGCATCTTCAACCAACCCGAGCGGATAACTAAGCTGTAATTGCACATCGTCAGCGTACATGTTAATTTCGCAGTGCTTTATAAAGAATGGAAGATCGTTAACATAGATTGCGAAAAACAAAGGACCAACAATACTTCCTTGTGGTACACCACATTTTGTTTGCAAAAAAGGTGAAAGTTGCTCATTAATTGATACGGTTTGCAACCGATTAGTTAGGTATGATTTAATCAAAGCTGTTGAAGAAGTTGAAAATTGATAATAGTTTAAAAGTTTGTAAGTAAGGATATTGTGATCAACTTTATCAAACGCCCTGGAGAAATCCAACAAAGTTAGAGTGGTCACACGATCATTGTCCATTTGCGTTCTGATATTGTCAGTGACCTTAAGTAATGCAGTAATACAACTATGGTGGGGCCTAAAACCGGATTGGAAATCCGATAATAGATTATATTCGCTGAAGTAATGTGATATTTGGCTATTCAGCAGTTTTTCAAAAACTTTAGAAAGATAAGGTAAGATGGCAATCGGTCTATACTCTTGATGAGCTGAATTGAGAGGTTTTTTTGGAACAGGAATAATTTTTGATTTTTTCCACGCATCAGGAAAAGTGGAAGTAGTGAAAATGGTGTTAAATAAAGGGTTTTCCAATAAGGACTTGACAACTTTGAATTCAATTTGTGAACGCACCCTTTCACTAATCATCGAACTGTCACTGTCAATTTATTCAGTAAACTTAACATTTTTATCATGGTAAAGTACACGAAGGAACAACGTCTGCAAATTAAATTATATTATTTTGAAAAAAAGTTGTCAAGTCCTTATTGGACTTAGGGACCTGACAACTTTGAATTCAATTTGTGAACGCACCCTTTCATTAATCATCAAACTGTCACTGTCAATTTATTCAGTAATTTTAACATTTTTATCATGGTAAAGTACACGAAGGAACAACGTCTGCAAATTAAATTATATTATTTTGAAAAAAAGTTGTCAAGTCCTTATTGGAAAACCCTTTATATGAGTCACAACGGGAAGGATGTAAGGAATAATGAGTTTAACAAATCTGGGGTGGATACCGTCCACACCTACAGCGTCAGATTTGATCGAGATATAGAATTGTACACATCTAATTTAGTAGCACAAGTGAAGCTTAACTCAAAAGATGGATTATTGCATTTTAATCTACGAACATGTTCTGAAAATTCAGCTGAAAGCGTTGGCATAAATGCAGTAGGAGGAGTTGAAGATACGGAAGCAAACGATTTATTAAGGATTTCACAGTCTACACTGAGAGAAAAAACACATAGTAAATTTAACCATGAAAGTTATTAATTTAAATACTATGAAATTCTGCCTTAATCGAAGAAAATCAACAAAAATCGTGTATTAAAACAAAAATGTAAGTATTTGATTTTATGATGAAACGTGTTGATAGTTTAAAATTATCAAATTAGAAATTAAAGACATTGCCTTAAATATTTTGAACAACGAACCAAAAAGTAAATTGTAAAACTTTATCAAATCAATAATGCAGATTTTTAATTACGTTTATACCTTTAAGCGCGTGTTCATTCTTGATCGTCACCGTACGATGACGCAGTATTTTAAGCAACTCGCATTGTTTTGTGAGCTGCGATGCACGATGGACACCTTCAATATTGAAACTGCGGAAATCGTTTTTGTTGGTGAAGTGCAACAAGTGGAGTGTGAAGACAATACTAAATTAATTAACATTTTAAGTGAGTGGAATCTTTCCGAACTCTTTCAAACTTTAAAAAGTGAGTAACTTTTAACTTAAGTTCGAATTGAAATACACAGTTGGTATTTTTATTTAGGTGCTGGAATTACATATAGAAGCCTGCCTTACATATAGGCTAGTGATATTACAAGTGCTTTACCAAATATCGGCGTTGGGGTCAGAGCAGAATTCCGCGAAAAACTTTTTGTTTGGAGAAAAAAAAGGTATGTAATATGTAAGTACTTATAGTACTTATTCATTTAATTTAATGTTTGTTGCTACGTGTTCCTTACATCGATCGTAATCTGTAAATTGTGTCGATAAAGTTCTTGGAAATTTTTTAAGGTTAAAGTAACGAAATACAGACATATGGTACAAACAAATCAAACAGTGCGGGCTGATGAGCCAAAAATATCAAAATTTTAATGGAGTGCTAAATGTCGCGAAATATTAGGTCCTCTAATAAGATTTCGTTACCTTAAATATGAGCCAGGCAGGGTTTGTTGTTCGGAAATGCGGTATAACAGTCATGTGTCCATTTTTGTTTTTTCCCAAAGTGAAGTGAAAAAGAAATAATGGCTCTGACTAATGTGCAATTTTCTTGGCAATTTCTGTATCGTTTATCGTCATATTTCTCGGTTTTAATAAAAATAATAATGCGTTAAAAAAAAGTAATTTAGACTTGACGCGATGACGCGTGACGCGATGACGCGTGACGCGATGAAATAAAATAAGAAATTATTCCCAGGTAGTTTGTTCGGTGTTGATTCGTTTTTAAATCTTCGGGATAAATGGGTATTGAGGAATAATGGACCAGTTTCATCCCCATCCAAACTAGTGGCACTGAATAGTGCTCGCTGAGTACCGGGCTAGTAGCGGCTGTGGTGGAGTTCGTTGTCGTCAAATCAGTCCATGAAACGCTAGTATTTCAACTTAAAGTCGTTATTTTTATTGTTACTTTTATTTTGAATTTTGAAGCATAATATAAATATGTTATCTCTTCCTTCATATTAGTACAATATAGATGATGAAACTTTGTCGACTACTTCGAAGATTTTTGATTGGATTAAGGATTCTTCGTTTGAAAGCAGCTCCCCACCATCTATCAATAATGCTGGTGTTTTAACTTTTAAAATATTTCTTAATGTAAGCATTTCGACGGATTTATTTATAACCACTAATTTCATTTAAATTTAATATCACAATGATTGAGATAATGCTTAAAAATAACATAGGTCCGGTATTTCAATATATGTAAAGTTAACTCGAGTGGCTTTGGTTAAAATAATTTTCCGTATTTCAATATCAGATAAACTACGAAGTGTTAGTAAAAGTGAGTTTCAAGTTAACTCATGCTTCAGGTATCAGTTAACTTCTGCTTATATTTTACTGACAGTTGTCTGTTGATAACCTAAAAATGTTAAGTAATTTCTAAATTGACTGTAATTGTTTCTGTTCATTGAATTTATGTATTATCGATAAACTGTTAAGTATACTCACTTACATACAATTAACAAACTTGAAACTAAACGTTTTTGGAAATACGCTTAACAAGTTAACTGTCAGTTAACTGTGAGTTAACTTTTTGGTATTAATTACGAAACTAGAAGTTTACTTTACTGTCTTTCTTTATTTTATATGTAGAGTCTGCTAAATCAATCCGGAAAAGGAAAATCGATGTTAGAGTTCTATGAACAGAAAGGACATCTACTAGATAACCATCGAAATGACTTAATAGGAATCGTTTTGGAAGAAGTCAATTTTAAAAATATTAAATTAAAACCTTCCGACTTTAAAGACATTGTCATAGAAATTAAAAACATATTTCCGAAGGAAAACGATGTAATTTAATAATATTAATTTATGAAAGATATAGTCTAATATTGAACTTCTAGGAGTATTACTACGTTCCGCGAGACAAAAAAAAAGCACCGAGAGGTAAACTTTACGATAAATTTGTAAATGTTTCGGCGAAAAAACGACGATACAACGCTGAAAGCAATACTACTTCAAGTAGATGCTCAGAATCATTAGCACTTTTAGAATTTGACGAATCAATTGCTCAAGCATTCAAAACATCTCTAGCTTGAGAGTGCTCGGACTGGGATGAAGTAAAAACCAAGTGGCTGAAGACATTCTCTTTTCGTCAATACGAACTCAAAGATGCTAATATTTCCAGCACAGAATTTTTACGGTCCTGGCCAAAACTGAAGGATAGTAGAGGCCATGAACTGGTGAGTATTATATTTTTTCATTTTGATTTATGGAACCGTTTTACTTTAATATTTTTTTTTTAAGATTGAAATAGATTTTAATGCACTCTACCCGGGAAAGGATAAATGTTTGTTTACCAAGTGGAACGACTTTAAAGTTAAAATAAACATTTTCTACGAAAGAAACCTGAACAATGCAACATCAAAGAAATTATTCAAGAGTATAAAACAAATATCCAGTATAGGTACACGTATTAAATTAATATGTGTAAATGTCGGTTTTTATAGTAATTTTTTTCTATTTTTAGATGCAGAGGATTGCGTTCTTTGTATGCTCCTAAGTTCAATCATTCTTCCTACAGCAAGATTCAAGGATAGTGCCGGAAATCCTAAGAGAAAGGCCACAATTCAAGATGCACAGGAAAGTTTTGTTGTAAGAATAGAAACTATTAATAATTATGCTATAAGAATTGAAGAGTTAACCACTAAATATTATAATAGTGGTTTGACTATACAGCCGTTAATTATTGTTGTTGGTACTAGTATCTGCAATATTGCAGAATTTTATGTTTTGTTTGACAAAACACTTTATAAATTTGATTCGTTTTTAAAGTCATTAGAGGTATGCTTTAAAATTTTTCAAGTTCTAGCGTTAGAATACCCCAAAGCATGCCAAGGTCCATGGATGTTTATCCAGAAATACTTCTATGGCTTCCAAACTAAATTTGATATACAACTGCCAAGCGTAACTTCTTTGATTAATTATCTTAAAAATACATAAACTTCATGAATTTATATTTAAAACCCCATATCATGTAAATTTTTATATACATACATATAAAATTTTAAATATTTTTTTTCTTCATTAACGAACTGAACTCCTACTTGATTTAAATTACTTCATGAATCGATAAATAATGAACTTGGTTTGTTTTAAATGTTATGAGCAATTTGAAACGACTACTCTGTTAATAAACCACTTTAAATACTTTCACTTAATGAAATCAAATGATATCTTAGAATGCAAACAACAAAATTGCAAGCAATTATTCTCCGACTTTAAATCATTTCGTTATCACATAGAGCATGTACATAAATCAAATGTAGTTGGTATTGATAGTATTACTCCAAATTCTACATGTATGTCCGGAAATAATGTTACTGTCGATAGGAACATTCTTTGTTCTAACGACATCTCTTTCGAAGAAGATGCACATTGCACTAAAAAAGCTATTATATCTACAAATATTGAAGAGGAAGTGTATGAACTAAGAACCAAATTCTTAGATTTTACGCTAGATCTTTATTCACAGAATTATATGCCTCGGATTAAGGTTAGATCTATACAAAATAAGGTGGGGGAATTAATTTCTTGTGTAATAAAAAATATAGAACAAAAAATTGAAAATAGAGAAGACGATGAAATAAAACTTATTCTGTCATCTTGCAATGAACCATTTCTAGAAATACGTACAGAGCATAGATTTTTCAAAGTGCTTAACGAAAAAAATCTGTATGATTACCCCTCACTCTTTATCATAAACAACAATATAAGTGAAAGGGTTGTGAGAGGTAACCCCACTTTAGCACAAAAGATTGCAAGTGTTATAGTAATGCCTCTTTCTTTTCAATTCAAATCATTTTTTGAACTTCCTGGGATATTAGAAAATACTCTTAAAAGAACTAAACAATTTCTTGAGGGGGATCTGTTAGAGAATTTGGCTAGCGGTGATCTTTTCAAAGCAAAATGTAAGTCATTAAAGCATGAACATATTATACCATATATAATGTATTTGGATGATTATCAGATTAATAATCCTTTGGGTAGTCACACATTTTCTGTATGTGGGTGCTATTATACTTTCCCCACTTTGCCCCAATATCTTTTATATAAACTTGAATACATTTTTCACGCCGCATTTATAAAAACAACTGATTTAAAAAATTTTGGAAACGAAATATCTTTTCATCACCTAATCAATGAATTGAAGGTCCTAGAGAATGGTATCGGAATTAATACACCGAAAGAAACGTCCAGTTTCGGTCGATCTAATTTATTTCCAATTCGTAGATCTTTCAGATTGGACCACAATTTTTTGGTTGATAGACTGCCATGGAGTCTAGACTTGTAGTATAGGATCTTCGATTTCCGTATTTCCGAAATAACTTTATTTCGGATTACCTTGAATTCAGAGAGCATAGAATTTAATCGAAATCGCTTCCACCGCTGAAAAAGAACATCCCTAGCATGCATCAGACTACGAATATAAGAAGTTAGCCAAGGTGACTTAACACTTCGGACATGCTTAGTTTTCAATGGAACGTTTTCATCATATAGATGAGTTATTTGATTTAAAAAATACTTTTTTACTTTCTCGTTGACTGACGATGAATGGAACAAATTTTCCCAGTTTATGTCCATAACACGTGAAAATAACATGTGCTGATTGATAGCGTTGAAGTCTCTATATTGGTAAGTCACTGGGTCACCACTGTTAATTGCCAAATCATATGCTAAGAAAGGTCATGTTTCGAAAACGCCGGTAAACCAATCTGACTAAATGACCTAAGATAATCCATATCTCCAACCAAGAAAATATCCAGAAGTTTACTGCGTGCGTTACTAAAATGGGTCGGCTCGGCGCGGTTAACAAAATATAAATTGAAAGATAGCACAGTATTAATAAAATCATTTACAGTATTATCGGTCTTGTAATCTAGCAAGTTACAGTTTAAATCGCCAGCTACAATTAAATGCTTAGCCATGTGGCAAATGTTTCCTAATATATCAACAACTAGGGACATATCGCGAATATCCGGAGGTTTATAAATAGTGCCAATGATACATTTATCATGTCCATTATAAAACTCAACAAATAAATAATCGATTAGGCTACCTGATTCTGATTTGATGTAAACTCTACTACGAATATTGTTTTTAAGAAGAATAGCGACTCCACCGCCTTCACGATTGTCACGATCTACCCTGAAGACATTATACCCAGGGATAGAAATGTGGGCATCAGCAATGCTCGGTTTTAACCATGTTTCCGAAATGCAGATGATATCAGTTCTTGATTCCAAGGAAGTGTCTCTAAGATTATCAGCACGCAAATCACCAATCAAGCTTTGAGAATTGATATGGCAAACTTTCAAACCGGAGTAACCTTTACCAAGAATTTTCAGCATCATATTAGCACTCTAGTTTACGTCATCATGAACAGTGGAAGAACCAATTGTGTTATCCATTGGAATAAAAATATTTTAAGGAGGATGGGAGATATTTACTTATTTGCAGATTACTCAGAATAATAAACCCAGGCAGCGAGGAAATCATGGCTTTCATAGAAAATGAAACAAAGAATATTTTAAGAGAAAAAAGAAAAACAAAACTTAACAATAATAATTTGAAATTAAGAGAAAACAGATCGGTTGTATCCATTTGTTTGTTGAAGTATCCAGATCTAAATGTTAAGCTCTGCTATTGTGCATAGTTCGTCAATGCTGGAAATAGGCTTCACTTTGGCACTGTCCTCTTCATTATTTTTGCGTATGTATACTGTGCCGCTAAGAGTGAAAGTCGATTTGATTTTATTTTGTCTTTTTAATGCAATGGCTTTACGGTAGATTGCATAGTTGCGTTTAGTTAGACTCTCATTGATGTACAAGTTGGAACTAGATTGAAGGCCTATGGATGACAATGTTAAAGCTTTCCTGGTGCTCTTAAACTTGTTGTTGCAGGCTTTAATGATAGAGTTTTTCTGGCGCGCATTACACAGTTTTATGATTATCGGTGTATCTCTCTTATCGGACGCTGACCGCGTCCGAAATATCGATTTAACATCTGGCGTAGAGATGCTAAGCGTAGAGCATAAATTTTTCAAATATTCCGGCAGGCTCTCATTCTCGGTAAAAGGAACCCCGGACATGACCAGATCCGAAGATACCAATTCGCGTTCCAAACTGTCAACTCGATTCTCGAAGGAAGTTATGGTTGTTTTAAGGTTGCCAATCTCGACTAGCAGCTTAGATTCAACAGCCTGTATTTGCTTCGCAATATTTTTTTCTGTTTTGAACAGTGCTTCATTTACCTGCGTGGTTATTTGTTTGGTGATGTCCGACGCAAATTTAGAGAACTTTTTCTCAATGCTGGCCCAGAGATGATAGTCGCTCTTAGTTGCAGTTGATGAGGTTCCACTCGATGTTCCAGGTTTACTTTGACGGGTTTCTCTTTCGGATGACATTTTGGGAAATCGTTTGCAATCTTCAATAATGAAGTAAAGTGACAAAATGCAACGAATAAAGACTGCTGGTAAAGGGTGACCGCTTCTGAAGTCTGAACTATGTCCCGTGTTCAACAACTCAACTCTCGCAACAATCCGCACGACGGATTATAAAAATAACTAGTTAAATTACAAAAGAAAAGCAGAGCAAATTTTTAAAACGTCTAGTGCGTATGAAACATAACTCACCACCCAAAAAAGCATCCCACTACATTATCATTCTCACTGTATTGAAAAATGCACTCCCTCACCCCACAGACGGCGCATTCTTCCTTTATGTCGGAATTTTCATAACAGTTATGACAGACCTGCTGAGCAACAATCAGGTTGACAGCGTGAAGAAAGGCATTTGAGTTTTCTCCAAATGAGTACTTTCACAGTCGAAAAAAATTAACATAAATTTATCTCCAGCCTTCTTCTTCGGAGGCTTGATATAGCATAGATGGTCCGATGGCACAATTTTACAGCAGATCTGACAGACAAATTCGTTACAAGTATGATCCCCGCTTCGTCTTTTATCCTGAACTATAAACTTACCGCAATGTTCGCATATTTGGAAGCTCTCACAAACGTTCTTCTTTACATATTTATTTTTGATATGGTTCTCAAAGCAGCTATCGCCTCTGAACGCACGGTTACATATTATGCAATCCCTAACCTTTTCCACAAACTGACATGGCGGGAAAGTAAGACAATAGGGACACTTCTTTTCACACTTATGCTGTTCTACCCACAATACCTTATCACAAAGACTGCATGCATACGGTTTACTAAAAAATGCATTAAGAAACTTTATCACGTAAAAGTGCTCTAATTCTTTAGAATAGTAGAAGTATAATTTTTTAATTGCTTCATCTTCGTACGGAGGTCTAAAAAAAAAATCTGCCAACAGTCTGGGCGCAACTGTATTATTTTTCCGGCAGAAGTTCAGAACGCGTTCAATTCGGGGACGCGGTGTATGTTACTATGTGACTGAAAACCTAACAAAAAGTTCGGGAAGCGGTTAGAAAAGGGTGTAACATATGTATTAAATAATTGGGTCATATTCCGATATGCGGTCTAGAGGTTGAAAAAACAAAACTTAAAAATAGGTGATTATTAAACAAAGCTGGGGAAGTAGAAAGATATTCGATATCTGATCAGACCTGAGAAACATGGTGGAATTCATGAAAAAGTATACAACCTGTTTACACCCTCTTAGGGGTCGAATTTCAAAAAATCTTGAAAACACATTCTAGGTATTCATATCAAGAATCCGTAGAATAAAAATGATTTCAATATTTCGAAAGACCTAGTAGATATGACGAAAATCGTGAATATATATGCATTTTATATTAACCGATATTTTTTTTTGCCCCCCCTTCTGAACGCCAATGAATATTTGATTTTTTTTTATCAGAATTACTTTTCTAGTTAATTTACATATACGTACCGAGTTTCAACTTTCTTGCATAAGCCGTTCTGATGTTAGGGAAAACACCCCCCACCACCGAACCATACTACCCCAAAAAAAAAAATTTATATTTTCACCATGCCACTACTATAGCTCTATCTAAATACCAAGTTTCAGCTTCTTATCATTATAGATTCTTAAGATATAAGCATCGGAACTTTTTCTTTCTCACCCTTCCCCACCCTCACCCTCGGCACCCACACCCCAAACTTTTTTTCCCTACTAGGGTTTTATTAGGGCTACGTCTGGTAAAAATTTGAAACATCCATCTTACACTGTTATTGAGATATGAATCGTGTTATTTTTGAAAAATTCTAATCCCTCCCACTTCCGTGCTCCTCCACCCCCTTTAAATATTTTACTTTGAGCAATCTTTATTTATGTAGCATATGCCGACGACATAAATATACTTGCAAGATCCCTGGAGAGTGCCAAAGAAATATTTGTTAACCTTGATTCGGTAGCAAGGGAAGTTGGACTACGTATTAACGAAAACAAAACCAAAGTTATGACACAAACTAGGAAAAACATGCCAATCAGACAAAATATTACAATAGGAGACTTCAACCTAGAAAACGTAGACAACTTTGTATATCTCGGGGCAAACATATCGAAGGATGGAAGCGAACCCATCGAAATTAAAAGAAGAATAATGATGGCAAACAAGACGTATTATTCGGTACTTCCAATAATTAAAAACAAAAATGTGCACAGAAAAACAAAGCTTAAACTGTACAAAACAATAATAAGACCTGTGCTATGCTATGGCAGCGAAACGTGGACATTGACTCAGGCGTCCGAAAAATTAGTAAACGCCTTTGAAAGAAAAGTCCTCAGAAGAATCCTCGGACCTGTGAGGGAAGACTCGATCTGGAGAATACGATACAATAGAGAATTGTATGCCATCTTCGACAATCCAGAAGTATCGATCCTCATCAAATTTAAAAAGCTACAATGGGCTGGTCATGTGGAGCGTATGGATGACGGAAGAATCCCCAAACGCACACTAAAGGGAAAAGTCTATGGACAAAGACCAGTTGGGAAACCACGAAAGCGCTGGGAGGACTCTATTGACGCAGACAGCAAATCTCTTGTAAGATGTAGAAACTGGAGGACGCGGTCACTGAACCGAGAAGGCTGGAGGCGGCACATCCAGGAGGCCAAGGTCCGATTTGGACTGTAGCGCCATCGTAAGTAAGTAAGTAAGTAAGTAATCTTTATTTATTAAGCTTTATACTCAAACCAAATTTTGTTTTTCTGGTACCATTGGTTTGTGAGATATCGTAATCTAAAGTTTTTCACCCCCCACCCCCGTACGCCACTACCCCCACCCAAAAATTTTGCTTCAATCTACTCTCCTAGTATAACTACAGATATTTGTTAAGTCTTAATTGCTGGCTTTTAATGGTTTAGGAGATATGGGTTTTAGAATTTGTCGATCTCGGCATTTTTGCGTTTCGGACGCATTATTTCCCCCTCCACTCCCACACCCCTTCACCCATATCTGTTTTTTTTTTGCAAATGGGTCCATTATCAAAGCTCTATAGAAATTCTAAGTTTCAGCCTCCTAACACAAGCGGTTCCTGAGATCTAGAAACCTAAATTTTTCGTCCTCCCCTGAAAATAATGTCAATTAAAGGGGTCTACCAAGTCTATTCTTAGAAAAAATTTTAATTTAATAGCTCCACTGGTTTGAGAGCTACGAGCCTTCAAAGGATTTTGGGGCAGTCGACGTACGGCGTACGGCGTACAAACGGAGTGAAAATTTTTATTGCTTTTTTCGCATCTACTAGTCATGAAACGTGGAAAAAAAAATTTTGAGGGCAGCAAATTTTTTTTTTTTAAAAATCGATAACAATACTGTATTATAAATAATACCGTAAAATGAGTCTGAGTTCTTTAGATTGTCAAAGACAACTTTTTGATAGCTCTTCAGAAAGTTTTGGAAGTTGTATAGATCAGGTAAAACGCATCCTCTCTTCCCCACCACAACCTTTGCTTCTCTACATAACTTCTTAGAAAGCCTATCTAGTTTCTTATCAATCGCGATTTGACTTTTGCCCTTAAGCCCCCCCCGTTGCAATTTCAATTGCATAACATAAACTCCGAGGAAGAAAATGAAAATCACCAGCTTTCCCAACATCCGCTACACTATACTTTCTTGCTGAAATCGTGGCTTCTGATAAAAATCTAGGATTCACCTTCCCTCCGACAAAGGAAAAATTTATGATATCTACCTTTATCTGCAGAACACTGTCCGAGAGAAAAGTTGAATTGGATTGATTCACATTTGAGATTAAACCGATAATAGAAGCACCTGTCAATTCACTTACAGGTCTCAAGTCAGCCCAAATGGGCTTAACATCGGGTGATTCCGGAAGTTCAATGGACAAACAGATTTTACTCCCTTGTACTGAGTTGGAAACTAACTCTTTTATCATCATATCGAACACCCTCTCAAGCTCTCTTACTGGATCCTCGGTGTTATTTTTGAAGTCTTTTAAGCGAAAAACCATCTTAATCCCTTTCAAATTATACTTTTTAAAATGCGTTTCCTGCCTTGACAAAATTTCAATTTCAGCAGCAGCCCCTCCACCGATTTGAGCTAGACTTCCACCATGGTTAGCTTCTTGTCGCATCTCGGGGTTTGACAATGCAACCTCTCTCGAAAAAATTTCAATTTCCCTAGCTGTACCTCCACCATTTTGAACTAAACTTTCATCATGTCTTGTTTCCTGCAACTTCTCGGGACTTATCACCGGGGGATTACTATCCGGAATCCTACAAACAATTGCCTCTTTCTCATTCATACTAGGATGCCGGTAACTAACATCCTCCCTACTGCTTAGAAAAGAAACAGCATCTTTCAACGCACCTTCTGAAAAGGGGATGCCATGCAAGGCTGAAAATTTAGTTAATAACTCCATGAATCGATACTTTTCCGCCAACGTGAAAGAGATATTTTTCTCTTTCATCTCTTCAACTAAAACATTTAAGCTTAATACAAATAAGTTATAGCCTACTTAAATGATCAATAATTTTTACAATGCCCATTTTTGATTTTGAAAATAGAGCGAAAATAACAATAACAATACTTAATCTATATCGGTATAAGTGTCTGATTACTTATTACCGATTACATTCACTTCACAATTTTAGTCAGTCGAGTTCGAAAACGTCGCACAAAATAAAATTTAACAGCGTTCACCAGAAAAAATATATTTTTCAAGAAAACATTGTCTTTTTAACCTAAACGGTTATTTTATTCCACTTTGGAATCGCAAAGTTTACAGGGGGCGGTGTGCCAAGTCGGACTTATGGGGCTTATTCTCATCCCTCCTCTCCTCCTTTTTACACCTAGTGGTCTAGTCAAGGGGGCACCGGCAGCAAATTTACACGCCTCCCTGCCTTCTGGGTGCGTGGGAGCTGTTTAATTCACTTCCCTCCTGCCAAGGCTTGGCGATGCAGCTCTCCTTAATACTCTCCCAGTCACCTTCGTCCTAGGTGTTGAAATCTTGGATGGTCCCGTCACTTGGTCGACTTCCTTCTGCTCCCTCCGCCTTCCAGGTGATGATGTCGGCCCCCTCTTGATCCCCAGGATCGCTACTAGATCGTCCTCCTCCAACGATGTTGGTCTCCTCTTGAGTCGCTCTCTCTTCCCAGGTTTCGATATCGTGGACGGGATCGTCGCTGGGCGGTCCTCCTCCAATGATGTCGGTCTCCTTCCGAAATTCGCTTCAGCTTCGGAATCCACGATGATTTCGAATATTATCCTGAGCTGATCACAAGCCGTTTGTAAGGCTGTGTATGCTTCCCTCATTCGCCTATAATCTTTAGAGGGACTTAACTATACTTAAAAGAAAAAATATTAAGGAAAAGAAAAACTTACCCACATATAAGGCTGCTTGAAATTATTCTCTAGCACATTCGATAACTGCTTTTATACCATATTACAAGGTTATTTCATGTAAGCCTCACCTCTAGGACATTACTCCTTCCATATTAATTATAATCCAGAGAAAAAAAAAATAACGATCAAGCCAATATCACTGGAAATAACTAACATCTTTAATATTCATACTAGCATTTTTCATCCGGATTATCATCTATCCCATTATAAGGAAAAAATGTTTAATCATGCCGCCTGTATCTGTACGCCCTCACATGTTATCCCCATAGGCTCTATGAAATATACATAAAATAATAGCTACAGGCAAGATCAAACCGTCTGTATCTTACACATTAAATAATAGCTACAGGCGAGATCATACCGTGTGTGTCTTAATGCCCGCACATGTTATACCCATAAACGCTATGAAATACTCATAAAATAATAACCGCAGGTAATGCGGCACTTGAGGCAGACAGCCGACAGACATGCTCGCACATGTTAACCACCTGTGCGTTATAAAATGTTTATAAAAATAGCTACAGCTGATGGTCTTCGCTACTAATGCTTTATAATAATCATGTATATTTATATACTTCTTATTAATAAATAATAATAATAATAATAAAAATAGCTACAAGCGGTCTTGATATCAAAATATTAATTTTAAAGTCTTATGGAGTCATTCAATCAATAGGCTATCTAGACTATTTTTAAATGAAAACGTGTGCGCTGCAATTCGCATGCTAATGATTATCAACTTTGTTGCAAACTACGAAGAGTCTTTTTCTTGATTATTCACCGATCAGCATCTTCATCTTGATATTTATCACATGTAATGAAATACGCACACCTGGCCTTAGTGTTTTCAACTTTATTGCTACGAGTAAAACCTATTATTTATTGACTATCTACGATTTCTGATACTTTGCGTATTTAACTAGTCCATTGATATAAGCCATTTCGAGATTTTAAATCTTTTGATTTTCTTGGATGATGCCAAACTCCTTTGACTTTTCCCTATCCTCTGATCATATATAAGTAGACAGCTCTCCTGTGAAAAATCAGAATCACTATCGAGTCTACTGGAACATCATGGTAAGTATTCTTTTGTTCTAGCGTTAAGCATTAAATTACAAGTAATTTTGTATATTTGCCTTTTTTACAGAATACTTTCGAGCTGCAAACTTCGGCCGTAGGGGGTGATGGAGATACCATGGTCTCCAACAGCTCTTTGGAGATAGCCAAGGAGCATCATGTTAAATTCTTCCGGCTGCTGAAGACCAAATTTGGCCTAAGACTGGCAGTCCATCTGGATGACGGCGTCTTCTGCTTCCTGCCCCCTCGATTTTCGGACAAGGTGAAAACGCAGCGTCAGGTGGATGACCTGAATCAATCAACAGATCAATATCTGGTCTTCGATGGGGTTGATGAATCGCGAGGCGGGTTCCTTAAACTACGGTTTTATAAACAATGAAGAGCTGTATAAAAATGCTTTTGCAATAAAGATTTATATAAAAAAAAAAAATTGTTGTTAATTCTCCAGAAAAACTAAACCTACAATACCTATCCAAGCCAATCAGCACCGCAGAAAAGCCATCATGGCCGTCCACAGCCAACCCCCCAAAAAATAACCATGGCCGCAACAGCCAGCCCACCATTCACAACCCCGACACTTATTCCGGTTTTTATATGCATTTTCGCCCCGACACTTTCAGCTTTTCAGACCCCCTACACTTTCAGATAGCCTGTCCCTATCGCACATGCTAAGAAAAGATACAAAAGTGTAGTACTTACTACTGTGAAATAGTTTACAAACATATTCAAATACAAGAATTATACTTCTTTTCTCATCTGGAATTGAGTTTTCATAGAAAAAATTAGGAATACAAAAATATCGCAATTTTCAGCAAAGCCAACATTCCGCCATTTAAAAAATGTGCAGTTATTTTGCTTATTTTTTTAAAGGTAGTTTTTATTATGTGAAACAAATCGCATATTGCTACGGCTCTGAACATTTGTTTTTCAGTATCGAGTCTCGAGGATTCGTCAATTCTTAAGTTTTGTATTAAAACATCGTGCTCTGGGTTAATAAAATATTGTTACCAATGGTATATTTGCTCGTTCTGATCGGTGACGTCACTCATCGAGGCAAAATCGATATGGAGACAACGAACTGTCATATGTGCTCGGCTGGAGTTTAAGTCGGCCGTGGCTGTTATGATGGATGCAGCTATTCGAAGAGAGTTCTCTAAATTAGTGTCAAAGACACGATTCCTCAATTTTGACTTCACATTTTTCATTTTAGAAAATAGCTGCTCACAAATGTATGTAAGAGTTCTCCAAAAACGGATGCTGTCAACAGGGCATGAGATCTGAATGCTTGAAATTGTTTATTTTTTCAACATACAATGAGTAAATTTCCAAAAGCCCATTTTTTCAATTTCTCCTTTAAATCGCAAAAGCTGAAATAAGCACGAATTTTTTGTTGATATGTTAACTTCTTGAGGTAGATACAGGGCTGCCGTCGACTTCACGAGAATTGTAAAAAATTGATATTTCATCCCAAAGTTTATCCGTGTCTGAATTATTAACGGATATATTTGACCGTATTGTGAATGTCACGTCGCGTCACTTCGATGCCGATTCAACGTGTCACGTCGATCGAAAAAAGCCGATTGTGTTACCGCATTGACGCGACTCACTAGCATTTTCATATGTATCAGCTGTAAATTGGGAATTTAAGTTCATACGAATACTTTCACTTACATACAACCCTTGCATTTTTGCATCGACGTTAATTTTTTTCAGGCGTCACGGACTTGAATCTCATCGACGAAAAATGCCGATCAAAGTGACAGCTGTTGATGACAATCAACATACACAATCGCTTTTTTACGCATCGATATCGAAGTGACGTGACGTGACATTCGCAATACGGCAAATAATTTGGATAGTCGGAGTAATTGCTTGAAACTGTAATTTTTTACAATAAATTATATAATTCAAAATAAAGTACAAGAGAAATCCTAACTTGAATCGGGAACTTCTTATAGGTTCGTAGCGTCACGAATCCGTTTTAATATTTTTGATCGAGTTTCAACATCGGAATCCTCGTCGCTACTTAAGTACACCGTCAAATTAAACATTTTTATGTTAACAATACTACCGGAAGAATATCGAATTCAAACTAACGCCATAAACATAATCAAACATTTACGTCATTTATTGTTTCGTATAGTGTGAAGTCAGGTACGATACACTTTTAATCGTAAAATTCACACAGTTTTGATGGCAGCACTGTTTGACTTATACGATCGTATTCAGTAATACCAAAGTAAAATCGTATCGCAAATTCGAACCGTAAATATTTTTGATCGTATCGTATTCAGTAATAAGGCTCCAGGTTTTGAATCAGTTCAAAATCGGGGATAGAATCACGAATCTCGAAACGAGACTCTTGTTTCGAGTTTATTTTGGTAGCACCAATCTCGGTGCGAGTTTGAAAGTCGTATGGCCAAGATTATTAAACAGGGGCCTTATTACTGAATACGATACGATCTAAATCAATCGTATGTTCTAAATTCGGCATTACTGAATACGTTCGAACGATAAATCGTAAATTTGGCATTACTGAATACGATTTTTTGAGAAATCGTTAAGTTTTGGTCGTAAAGTATTACGGAGATATGAATTTTTAAAGAGGACTTGGACATTATTTTTGAGAAATCTTTAACATACTATAACTAACAAAAAAAATAAGATAGAAAAAAAAAATTAAGTTATACATTTTTTTCACTAGTTCTTCAAGCAAAAAAAAATTCAAAAGAATCGGCAATGTTAATGTCACAAAATTTGGTTTTTTTTTGCGATTTTTGATGGAATGAAGCAGAATGGCAGATTCTCCTTGATGAGTATTAACTGTTGATGCAGCTGGTTTGGTGTTAGAAGTAGTGGGTTAATTCTTTCGTGTTGTAGATCTGTTAGTGCGTAACAAAGTGCTCCTTGTGTTTGTTGGAAGTTGTGCATGACCATCATCATTCGGATGCATAATGCCGAAAAGACTTGTTGCTGGCCATTTGTACTGAGATCTATGTCAAGTTCCTTTAAGTAGTTTTTTATTGCATTGAATTGTTCTTGGATGTGTTCTTCTCTTCTTTTAAAAATATTGACTGTGGCCTCTATTATGGAGGTTTGGTTTTTTAAAAGCTGCAAGATGTAGTTATCATTAGATCTGGTTTTCTCGATTTCTGCTTCTAAGTGCCGTCCGTGGTCTGCGTCCAGAACGCCAAAGAGCTGATGAGTGACAGATCCGACGAAGTCAAATGGAGATCTTTTTTTCCTTGTAGTGCTCGCTCCACCACTTCTTTGATGGAAGACTTCGTTGATGTCCTGAATTTGACTTAGTTCGTGGTCAAACTGGCTCACTATTTGTGTACAGAATTGTTCTTTGATTGCGATTGTGCTACATGCTTCCTTCATCTCTCCAACACCAGTTTTAATACCTACTAGCTCCTGCCAGTAAGTTTTTAAGTCGTAGAAAGTGATGATGTTCCACTCACTACTGATGAGTCCTATTTGTCCGATGTTTTCATAATAAATTCCTGGATGATGCTTAAATGGTTGAATGTTCACAGGACTTGGTGATTGGCTCATTACTGGGATGATCAGCAATGACGTCAGAATAACGCTCAGCATTGAATTGTGTCGAAAACGTTTCCTCGGTATGATTGGTTCATCTTTCTTCTCTTCAGTCGGTTGAAGCTAATTGGAGTTAATTGGTAAAAATCTGCCTTTGTTCGGGTGAGGTTTCGATATTCTGCGTGGAGGTCTTTTTTCAGCATTAGATGATTGTTTCTCGCAAGGATCGTCTTCCGGAAACAGTGGACATAGCAAATGAATAGCTCGAGGGAATATTCCTGATGCAGTTTTTACGTCAGCTACTCTGATTAAGTCGTCGTTGCCTGCAATGAAAGTTTGGATCCTTCCAAGCTGCCATTTTAACGGTGGGGTGTTGTTGTCCTTAATCAAGACCAACGTTCCGGGCTGAATGTTTTTTTATTCCTGTCCTCCATTTACCACGTTGTTGCAACTCTGATAAATACTCCTTGGACCACCGACGCCAAAATTCATTGCGAATGTAGGACACTAGTTTCCATCTAGTGAGAAGGTTTGTGTTTACTTCCTTAGATCCTGGCTCGATCGTGGCTGTCAATGGCTCCCCAATTAGTAAGTGTCCTGGTGTCAAAACTGATAACTCGTTTGGGTCATTCGACATTGGCGACAGCGGGCGCGAATTCAATACTGCTTCTGCTTCTGATGATACAGTACAAAGTTCTTCGTAGGTTAATGAGGCAGAAGCTATTGTTCTCTGCATTAGATGTTTCGCTGACTTGACCGCTGCCTCCCATATTCCTTCAAAATGTGGGCTTCGCGGTGGGATGAAGTGAAAGGTGAATCCATGTTTGGTGCTAGCACGTGTAATACTTTCTTGAGCAGCTTTACTGTGAAGTAATGTTTTAAGTTCTTCAAACTTATTTTTAGCACCAACGAAATTTGTAGCGTTGCCACAGTATATGTTTTGACTGCAGCCTTTCCTGGCGATGAACCGTTTAAGTGCACCGATAAAGGCATTGGTTGATAAATCTGATACCACCTCTAGGTGGCATGCCTTTGTTGTGAAACAGCAGAACACACAGATGTATGTTTTGGTTGGTCTTTTTCCTCTGACCTTATAGTGTGTATATATTGGTCCACAGAAGTCGATTCCAACGTTCACAAATGGCCTTGCAGGGTTTACTCTCGCGGCAGGTAGATTGCCCATAAGTTGCGTTAATGATTTTGGCTTAAATCTTCTACATCGTGAACATTCATGTACAACAGAAGTTGCTAGATCCTTTCCCCTGAGAATCCAGAATCGTTGTCGAGCAGTGGAATGAACAGTTTGTGCTCCGGCATGCAAATTGAACTCGTGTTTTTCCTTTAAGAGAAGTTTTGTAAATGTGTGTGACGATGGGAGAACCATGGGATGTACTGCATCCGTTGGTAGTTCTGATTCTTGAAGTCTTCCCCCAACTCTGATGATTCCTCGCTCGTCCAAGAATGGTGTGAGATTTATAAGTCTGCTTCGCGCAGGAACTGATGTCCCCCTTTTCAGTGACTTGATTTCTTCATGGAATGATCGCTGCTGCATGTACTGTACAATTAGCAGGAGAGCCTCTTCTAGTTTAGCTGTAGATAGAAATTCCTTGAATTCTCCTCCTTTGCCTTTAAGATGATTGGTTGCTCTCAGTATTCTTGCTACGATTCTTTTGAGTTGATTGAAAGAATTGCCATGATTTATTCTTTCCAGGAAATGAGGTTCCAGTTGCAGTGCTGTGAGTGCTGCTTGTGGTTGTTTTATTTATGGAATCTCCTTTATCGGTGTGGTTGCTGTACAAGGCCAATTTGTCTCCGGTGTCTGAAGAATTGCTGGTCCTAATGAGTTCGCTGGGGTGCATTCCCCGGGAAACAAGGTCGGCTGGGTTGTCCTTGGTACTGATATGCCTCCATTGTGCAATTGAAGTCATTTCTTGTATGAGTGATATACGATTCGCCACGAATGTATGATATGCGGTAGCGGTTGATTGAAGCCAGGCCAGAACGATTTGCGAGTCCGTCCAATAATAGATTTCTTCGATATCCAGTTCCAATGAAGTTTCTACGCGGTTTACCAGTTGCGTCATGAGGACGGTGGCACACAGTTCTAATCTCGGTATTGTAACTGCTCTGACCGGTGCAACTCTCGATTTTGAACAAAGTATGGTCATGTTTATGTTGCTATATGTGTCTACGGTGCGCATGTAGAGCACAGTCCCATACGCCCTTTCGCTCGCATCGGAAAACGTGTTTTTAGATATCTGGGTACCTTAATGTTGTTCAGTTGGTTTAACACACTGCGAAAGGTTAACCACTTAGTGTGGAGTTTCAGTGGTAGTGCTGCATCCCAGTCTAATTTTAAAGTCCACAACTGCTGCATGAAGATCTTGGCTGAGACGATGACAGCATTCACGAAGCCCAATGGGTCGAATAAGTGTGCTATGTCCGCTAGTACACTACGTTTGGTGATGCGTGTAGGTTCTCTCCAAGAAGTGGTTACTGCAAAAACATCTCTTTTCGGTTCCCAGGTGAGGCCTAATGTCTTAACTTCACCGCTGACTTCATTATTGATGTCCAATTTGGTCTCTAGATCTTCCTTGGGTATGTTGGCCAATAGTTGATTGTGGTTAGAGCACCATTTTCGTAGATGAAATCCGGCGGATTGTAAAAGTGATTGAATTTCCTGCTGTATTAGAAGTGCTTCGCGCAACTCGTTACTTCCAGTCATCAGATTGTCAACGTAAAAATCCTTCATTACTGCTGCTCCTAGCGGATATTTTTCACTCCCGGTCTCATCTAGCACTTGAAGGCACTTAGTAGCCAGGTATGGTGCAGCTGTTGTACCGTATGTTACGGTCTTCAGTCGATAATACCGTAGCTGTTCTTGAGGGTTGTCTCTCCATACTATTAGTTGTAGATCTCGATCTCCTTTCTGCATCAGGATCTGGCGATACATTTTGGTGATATCTGCAGTAAATACGTAGTTGTGCGTCCTGAATCGAAGTACGATCGAAAACAAATCATCTTGCACGGTTGGCCCGGTATGCATTATATCGTTTAATGAAGTGTTCGTGCTTGTTTTTGCTGAAGCATCAAATACTACGCGAAGTTTGGTTGTGCTGCTGCTTGGACGTAACACACAATGGTGTGGTAAGAAGTAATTGGACTGTGGTATTAATGAATGTATTCATCAATAAATTGAGAATACTCGACCTTCAGTAATGGATTCTTCGCAAGTCTTCTTTCTAACGCGAGAAATCGTTTCGTGGCTAGGTCCTGAGATTGTCCTAACATCGTACGGGGCTCTCGTAACGGAAGTCCAACAATGAAACGTTCTTCCTTGTTTCTTGCAATGTTTGTTTCGAATTTCTCTCTTTGTTGCCTTGAATACTTTCGAGCTGCAAACTTCGGCCGTAGGGGGTGATGGAGATACCATGGTCTCCAACAGCTCTTTGGAGATAGCCAAGGAGCATCATGTTAAATTCTTCCGGCTGCTGAAGACCAAATTTGGCCTAAGACTGGCAGTCCATCTGGATGACGGCGTCTTCTGCTTCCTGCCCCCTCGATTTTCGGACAAGGTGAAAACGCAGCGTCATGTGGATGACCTGAATCAATCAACAGATCAATATCTGGTCTTCAATGGGGTTGATGAATCGCGAGGCGGGTTCCTTAAACTACGGTTTTATAAACAATGAAGAGCTGTATAAAAATGCTTTTGCAATAAAGATTTAAATAAAAAAAAAAATTGTTGTTAATTCTCCAGAAAAACTAAACCTACAATACCTATCCAAGCCAATCAGCACCGCAGAAAAGCCATCATGGCCGTCCACAGCCAACCCCCCAAAAAATAACCATGGCCGCAACAGCCAGCCCACCATTCACAACCCCGACACTTATTCCGGTTTTTATATGCATTTTCGCCCCAACACTTTCAGCTTTTCAGACCCCCTACACTTTCAGATAGCCTGTCCCTATCGCACATGCTAAGAAAAGATACAAAAGTGTAGTACTTACTACTGTGAAATAGTTTACAAACATATTCAAATACAAGAATTATACTTCTTTTCTCATCTGGAATTGAGTTTTCATAGAAAAAATTAGGAATACAAAAATATCGCAATTTTCAGCAAAGCCAACATTCCGCCATTTAAAAAATGTGCAGTTATTTTGCTTATTTTTTTAAAGGTAGTTTTTGTTATGTGAAACAAATCGCATATTGCTACGGCTCTGAACATTTGTTTTTCAGTATCGAGTCTCGAGGATTCGTCAATTCTTAAGTTTTGTATTAAAACATCGTGCTCTGGGTTAATAAAATATTGTTACCAATGGTATATTTGCTCGTTCTGATCGGTGACGTCACTCATCGAGGCAAAATCGATATGGAGACAACGAACTGTCATATGTGCTCGGCTGGAGTTTAAGTCGGCCGTGGCTGTTATGATGGATGCAGCTATTCGAAGAGAGTTCTCTAAATTAGTGTCAAAGACACGATTCCTCAATTTTGACTTCACATTTTTCATTTTAGAAAATAGCTGCTCACAAATGTATGTAAGAGTTCTCCAAAAACGGATGCTGTCAACAGGGCATGAGATCTGAATGCTTGAAATTGTTTATTTTTTCAACATACAATGAGTAAATTTCCAAAAGCCCATTTTTTCAATTTCTCCTTTAAATCGCAAAAGCTGAAATAAGCACGAATTTTTTGTTGATATGTTAACTTCTTGAGGTAGATACAGGGCTGCCGTCGACTTCACGAGAATTGTAAAAAATTGATATTTCATCCCAAAGTTTATCCGTGTCTGAATTATTAACGGATATATTTGACCGTATTGTGAATGTCACGTCGCGTCACTTCGATGCCGATTCAACGTGTCACGTCGATCGAAAAAAGCCGATTGTGTTACCGCATTGACGCGACTCACTAGCATTTTCATATGTATCAGCTGTAAATTGGGAATTTAAGTTCATACGAATACTTTCACTTACATACAACCCTTGCATTTTTGCATCGACGTTAATTTTTTTCAGGCGTCACGGACTTGAATCTCATCGACGAAAAATGCCGATCAAAGTGACAGCTGTTGATGACAATCAACATACACAATCGCTTTTTTACGCATCGATATCGAAGTGACGTGACGTGACATTCGCAATACGGCAAATAATTTGGATAGTCGGAGTAATTGCTTGAAACTGTAATTTTTTACAATAAATTATATAATTCAAAATAAAGTACAAGAGAAATCCTAACTTGAATCGGGAACTTCTTATAGGTTCGTAGCGTCACGAATCCGTTTTAATATTTTTGATCGAGTTTCAACATCGGAATCCTCGTCGCTACTTAAGTACACCGTCAAATTAAACATTTTTATGTTAACAATACTACCGGAAGAATATCGAATTCAAACTAACGCCATAAACATAATCAAACATTTACGTCATTTATTGTTTCGTATAGTGTGAAGTCAGGTACGATACACTTTTAATCGTAAAATTCACACAGTTTTGATGGCAGCACTGTTTGACTTATACGATCGTATTCAGTAATACCAAAGTAAAATCGTATCGCAAATTCGAACCGTAAATATTTTTGATCGTATCGTATTCAGTAATAAGGCTCCAGGTTTTGAATCAGTTCAAAATCGGGGATAGAATCACGAATCTCGAAACGAGACTCTTGTTTCGAGTTTATTTTGGTAGCACCAATCTCGGTGCGAGTTTGAAAGTCGTATGGCCAAGATTATTAAACAGGGGCCTTATTACTGAATACGATACGATCTAAATCAATCGTATGTTCTAAATTCGGCATTACTGAATACGTTCGAACGATAAATCGTAAATTTGGCATTACTGAATACGATTTTTTGAGAAATCGTTAAGTTTTGGTCGTAAAGTATTACGGAGATATGAATTTTTAAAGAGGACTTGGACATTATTTTTGAGAAATCTTTAACATACTATAACTAACAAAAAAAATAAGATAGAAAAAAAAAATTAAGTTATACATTTTTTTCACTAGTTCTTCAAGCAAAAAAAAATTCAAAAGAATCGGCAATGTTAATGTCACAAAATTTGGTTTTTTTTTGCGATTTTTGATGGAATGAAGCAGAATGGCAGATTCTCCTTGATGAGTATTAACGGTTGATGCAGCTGGTTTGGTGTTAGAAGTAGTGGGTTAATTCTTTCGTGTTGTAGATCTGTTAGTGCGTAACAAAGTGCTCCTTGTGTTTGTTGGAAGTTGTGCATGACCATCATCATTCGGATGCATAATGCCGAAAAGACTTGTTGCTGGCCATTTGTACTGAGATCTATGTCAAGTTCCTTTAAGTAGTTTTTTATTGCATTGAATTGTTCTTGGATGTGTTCTTCTCTTCTTTTAAAAATATTGACTGTGGCCTCTATTATGGAGGTTTGGTTTTTTAAAAGCTGCAAGATGTAGTTATCATTAGATCTGGTTTTCTCGATTTCTGCTTCTAAGTGCCGTCCGTGGTCTGCGTCCAGAACGCCAAAGAGCTGATGAGTGACAGATCCGACGAAGTCAAATGGAGATCTTTTTTTCCTTGTAGTGCTCGCTCCACCACTTCTTTGATGGAAGACTTCGTTGATGTCCTGAATTTGACTTAGTTCGTGGTCAAACTGGCTCACTATTTGTGTACAGAATTGTTCTTTGATTGCGATTGTGCTACATGCTTCCTTCATCTCTCCAACACCAGTTTTAATACCTACTAGCTCCTGCCAGTAAGTTTTTAAGTCGTAGAAAGTGATGATGTTCCACTCACTACTGATGAGTCCTATTTGTCCGATGTTTTCATAATAAATTCCTGGATGATGCTTAAATGGTTGAATGTTCACAGGACTTGGTGATTGGCTCATTACTGGGATGATCAGCAATGACGTCAGAATAACGCTCAGCATTGAATTGTGTCGAAAACGTTTCCTCGGTATGATTGGTTCATCTTTCTTCTCTTCAGTCGGTTGAAGCTAATTGGAGTTAATTGGTAAAAATCTGCCTTTGTTCGGGTGAGGTTTCGATATTCTGCGTGGAGGTCTTTTTTCAGCATTAGATGATTGTTTCTCGCAAGGATCGTCTTCCGGAAACAGTGGACATAGCAAATGAATAGCTCGAGGGAATATTCCTGATGCAGTTTTTACGTCAGCTACTCTGATTAAGTCGTCGTTGCCTGCAATGAAAGTTTGGATCCTTCCAAGCTGCCATTTTAACGGTGGGGTGTTGTTGTCCTTAATCAAGACCAACGTTCCGGGCTGAATGTTTTTTTATTCCTGTCCTCCATTTACCACGTTGTTGCAACTCTGATAAATACTCCTTGGACCACCGACGCCAAAATTCATTGCGAATGTAGGACACTAGTTTCCATCTAGTGAGAAGGTTTGTGTTTACTTCCTTAGATCCTGGCTCGATCGTGGCTGTCAATGGCTCCCCAATTAGTAAGTGTCCTGGTGTCAAAACTGATAACTCGTTTGGGTCATTCGACATTGGCGACAGCGGGCGCGAATTCAATACTGCTTCTGCTTCTGATGATACAGTACAAAGTTCTTCGTAGGTTAATGAGGCAGAAGCTATTGTTCTCTGCATTAGATGTTTCGCTGACTTGACCGCTGCCTCCCATATTCCTTCAAAATGTGGGCTTCGCGGTGGGATGAAGTGAAAGGTGAATCCATGTTTGGTGCTAGCACGTGTAATACTTTCTTGAGCAGCTTTACTGTGAAGTAATGTTTTAAGTTCTTCAAACTTATTTTTAGCACCAACGAAATTTGTAGCGTTGCCACAGTATATGTTTTGACTGCAGCCTTTCCTGGCGATGAACCGTTTAAGTGCACCGATAAAGGCATTGGTTGATAAATCTGATACCACCTCTAGGTGGCATGCCTTTGTTGTGAAACAGCAGAACACACAGATGTATGTTTTGGTTGGTCTTTTTCCTCTGACCTTATAGTGTGTATATATTGGTCCACAGAAGTCGATTCCAACGTTCACAAATGGCCTTGCAGGGTTTACTCTCGCCGCAGGTAGATTGCCCATAAGTTGCGTTAATGATTTTGGCTTAAATCTTCTACATCGTGAACATTCATGTACAACAGAAGTTGCTAGATCCTTTCCCCTGAGAATCCAGAATCGTTGTCGAGCAGTGGAATGAACAGTTTGTGCTCCGGCATGCAAATTGAACTCGTGTTTTTCCTTTAAGAGAAGTTTTGTAAATGTGTGTGACGATGGGAGAACCATGGGATGTACTGCATCCGTTGGTAGTTCTGATTCTTGAAGTCTTCCCCCAACTCTGATGATTCCTCGCTCGTCCAAGAATGGTGTGAGATTTATAAGTCTGCTTCGCGCAGGAACTGATGTCCCCCTTTTCAGTGACTTGATTTCTTCATGGAATGATCGCTGCTGCATGTACTGTACAATTAGCAGGAGAGCCTCTTCTAGTTTAGCTGTAGATAGAAATTCCTTGAATTCTCCTCCTTTGCCTTTAAGATGATTGGTTGCTCTCAGTATTCTTGCTACGATTCTTTTGAGTTGATTGAAAGAATTGCCATGATTTATTCTTTCCAGGAAATGAGGTTCCAGTTGCAGTGCTGTGAGTGCTGCTTGTGGTTGTTTTATTTATGGAATCTCCTTTATCGGTGTGGTTGCTGTACAAGGCCAATTTGTCTCCGGTGTCAGAAGAATTGCTGGTCCTAATGAGTTCGCTGGGGTGCATTCCCCGGGAAACAAGGTCGGCTGGGTTGTCCTTGGTACTGATATGCCTCCATTGTGCAATTGAAGTCATTTCTTGTATGAGTGATATACGATTCGCCACGAATGTATGATATGCGGTAGCGGTTGATTGAAGCCAGGCCAGAACGATTTGCGAGTCCGTCCAATAATAGATTTCTTCGATATCCAGTTCCAATGAAGTTTCTACGCGGTTTACCAGTTGCGTCATGAGGACGGTGGCACACAGTTCTAATCTCGGTATTGTAACTGCTCTGACCGGTGCAACTCTCGATTTTGAACAAAGTATGGTCATGTTTATGTTGCTATATGTGTCTACGGTGCGCATGTAGAGCACAGTCCCATACGCCCTTTCGCTCGCATCGGAAAACGTGTTTTTAGATATCTGGGTACCTTAATGTTGTTCAGTTGGTTTAACACACTGCGAAAGGTTAACCACTTAGTGTGGAGTTTCAGTGGTAGTGCTGCATCCCAGTCTAATTTTAAAGTCCACAACTGCTGCATGAAGATCTTGGCTGAGACGATGACAGCATTCACGAAGCCCAATGGGTCGAATAAGTGTGCTATGTCCGCTAGTACACTACGTTTGGTGATGCGTGTAGGTTCTCTCCAAGAAGTGGTTACTGCAAAAACATCTCTTTTCGGTTCCCAGGTGAGGCCTAATGTCTTAACTTCACCGCTGACTTCATTATTGATGTCCAATTTGGTCTCTAGATCTTCCTTGGGTATGTTGGCCAATAGTTGATTGTGGTTAGAGCACCATTTTCGTAGATGAAATCCGGCGGATTGTAAAAGTGATTGAATTTCCTGCTGTATTAGAAGTGCTTCGCGCAACTCGTTACTTCCAGTCATCAGATTGTCAACGTAAAAATCCTTCATTACTGCTGCTCCTAGCGGATATTTTTCACTCCCGGTCTCATCTAGCACTTGAAGGCACTTAGTAGCCAGGTATGGTGCAGCTGTTGTACCGTATGTTACGGTCTTCAGTCGATAATACCGTAGCTGTTCTTGAGGGTTGTCTCTCCATACTATTAGTTGTAGATCTCGATCTCCTTTCTGCATCAGGATCTGGCGATACATTTTGGTGATATCTGCAGTAAATACGTAGTTGTGCGTCCTGAATCGAAGTACGATCGAAAACAAATCATCTTGCACGGTTGGCCCGGTATGCATTATATCGTTTAATGAAGTGTTCGTGCTTGTTTTTGCTGAAGCATCAAATACTACGCGAAGTTTGGTTGTGCTGCTGCTTGGACGTAACACACAATGGTGTGGTAAGAAGTAATTGGACTGTGGTATTAATGAATGTATTCATCAATAAATTGAGAATACTCGACCTTCAGTAATGGATTCTTCGCAAGTCTTCTTTCTAACGCGAGAAATCGTTTCGTGGCTAGGTCCTGAGATTGTCCTAACATCGTACGGGGCTCTCGTAACGGAAGTCCAACAATGAAACGTTCTTCCTTGTTTCTTGCAATGTTTGTTTCGAATTTCTCTCTTTGTTGCCTTGAATACTTTCGAGCTGCAAACTTCGGCCGTAGGGGGTGATGGAGATACCATGGTCTCCAACAGCTCTTTGGAGATAGCCAAGGAGCATCATGTTAAATTCTTCCGGCTGCTGAAGACCAAATTTGGCCTAAGACTGGCAGTCCATCTGGATGACGGCGTCTTCTGCTTCCTGCCCCCTCGATTTTCGGACAAGGTGAAAACGCAGCGTCATGTGGATGACCTGAATCAATCAACAGATCAATATCTGGTCTTCGATGGGGTTGATGAATCGCGAGGCGGGTTCCTTAAACTACGGTTTTATAAACAATGAAGAGCTGTATAAAAATGCTTTTGCAATAAAGATTTAAATAAAAAAAAAAATTGTTGTTAATTCTCCAGAAAAACTAAACCTACAATACCTATCCAAGCCAATCAGCACCGCAGAAAAGCCATCATGGCCGTCCACAGCCAACCCCCCAAAAAATAACCATGGCCGCAACAGCCAGCCCACCATTCACAACCCCGACACTTATTCCGGTTTTTATATGCATTTTCGCCCCGACACTTTCAGCTTTTCAGACCCCCTACACTTTCAGATAGCCTGTCCCTATCGCACATGCTAAGAAAAGATACAAAAGTGTAGTACTTACTACTGTGAAATAGTTTACAAACATATTCAAATACAAGAATTATACTTCTTTTCTCATCTGGAATTGAGTTTTCATAGAAAAAATTAGGAATACAAAAATATCGCAATTTTCAGCAAAGCCAACATTCCGCCATTTAAAAAATGTGCAGTTATTTTGCTTATTTTTTTAAAGGTAGTTTTTGTTATGTGAAACAAATCGCATATTGCTACGGCTCTGAACATTTGTTTTTCAGTATCGAGTCTCGAGGATTCGTCAATTCTTAAGTTTTGTATTAAAACATCGTGCTCTGGGTTAATAAAATATTGTTACCAATGGTATATTTGCTCGTTCTGATCGGTGACGTCACTCATCGAGGCAAAATCGATATGGAGACAACGAACTGTCATATGTGCTCGGCTGGAGTTTAAGTCGGCCGTGGCTGTTATGATGGATGCAGCTATTCGAAGAGAGTTCTCTAAATTAGTGTCAAAGACACGATTCCTCAATTTTGACTTCACATTTTTCATTTTAGAAAATAGCTGCTCACAAATGTATGTAAGAGTTCTCCAAAAACGGATGCTGTCAACAGGGCATGAGATCTGAATGCTTGAAATTGTTTATTTTTTCAACATACAATGAGTAAATTTCCAAAAGCCCATTTTTTCAATTTCTCCTTTAAATCGCAAAAGCTGAAATAAGCACGAATTTTTTGTTGATATGTTAACTTCTTGAGGTAGATACAGGGCTGCCGTCGACTTCACGAGAATTGTAAAAAATTGATATTTCATCCCAAAGTTTATCCGTGTCTGAATTATTAACGGATATATTTGACCGTATTGTGAATGTCACGTCGCGTCACTTCGATGCCGATTCAACGTGTCACGTCGATCGAAAAAAGCCGATTGTGTTACCGCATTGACGCGACTCACTAGCATTTTCATATGTATCAGCTGTAAATTGGGAATTTAAGTTCATACGAATACTTTCACTTACATACAACCCTTGCATTTTTGCATCGACGTTAATTTTTTTCAGGCGTCACGGACTTGAATCTCATCGACGAAAAATGCCGATCAAAGTGACAGCTGTTGATGACAATCAACATACACAATCGCTTTTTTACGCATCGATATCGAAGTGACGTGACGTGACATTCGCAATACGGCAAATAATTTGGATAGTCGGAGTAATTGCTTGAAACTGTAATTTTTTACAATAAATTATATAATTCAAAATAAAGTACAAGAGAAATCCTAACTTGAATCGGGAACTTCTTATAGGTTCGTAGCGTCACGAATCCGTTTTAATATTTTTGATCGAGTTTCAACATCGGAATCCTCGTCGCTACTTAAGTACACCGTCAAATTAAACATTTTTATGTTAACAATACTACCGGAAGAATATCGAATTCAAACTAACGCCATAAACATAATCAAACATTTACGTCATTTATTGTTTCGTATAGTGTGAAGTCAGGTACGATACACTTTTAATCGTAAAATTCACACAGTTTTGATGGCAGCACTGTTTGACTTATACGATCGTATTCAGTAATACCAAAGTAAAATCGTATCGCAAATTCGAACCGTAAATATTTTTGATCGTATCGTATTCAGTAATAAGGCTCCAGGTTTTGAATCAGTTCAAAATCGGGGATAGAATCACGAATCTCGAAACGAGACTCTTGTTTCGAGTTTATTTTGGTAGCACCAATCTCGGTGCGAGTTTGAAAGTCGTATGGCCAAGATTATTAAACAGGGGCCTTATTACTGAATACGATACGATCTAAATCAATCGTATGTTCTAAATTCGGCATTACTGAATACGTTCGAACGATAAATCGTAAATTTGGCATTACTGAATACGATTTTTTGAGAAATCGTTAAGTTTTGGTCGTAAAGTATTACGGAGATATGAATTTTTAAAGAGGACTTGGACATTATTTTTGAGAAATCTTTAACATACTATAACTAACAAAAAAAATAAGATAGAAAAAAAAAATTAAGTTATACATTTTTTTCACTAGTTCTTCAAGCAAAAAAAAATTCAAAAGAATCGGCAATGTTAATGTCACAAAATTTGGTTTTTTTTTGCGATTTTTGATGGAATGAAGCAGAATGGCAGATTCTCCTTGATGAGTATTAACGGTTGATGCAGCTGGTTTGGTGTTAGAAGTAGTGGGTTAATTCTTTCGTGTTGTAGATCTGTTAGTGCGTAACAAAGTGCTCCTTGTGTTTGTTGGAAGTTGTGCATGACCATCATCATTCGGATGCATAATGCCGAAAAGACTTGTTGCTGGCCATTTGTACTGAGATCTATGTCAAGTTCCTTTAAGTAGTTTTTTATTGCATTGAATTGTTCTTGGATGTGTTCTTCTCTTCTTTTAAAAATATTGACTGTGGCCTCTATTATGGAGGTTTGGTTTTTTAAAAGCTGCAAGATGTAGTTATCATTAGATCTGGTTTTCTCGATTTCTGCTTCTAAGTGCCGTCCGTGGTCTGCGTCCAGAACGCCAAAGAGCTGATGAGTGACAGATCCGACGAAGTCAAATGGAGATCTTTTTTTCCTTGTAGTGCTCGCTCCACCACTTCTTTGATGGAAGACTTCGTTGATGTCCTGAATTTGACTTAGTTCGTGGTCAAACTGGCTCACTATTTGTGTACAGAATTGTTCTTTGATTGCGATTGTGCTACATGCTTCCTTCATCTCTCCAACACCAGTTTTAATACCTACTAGCTCCTGCCAGTAAGTTTTTAAGTCGTAGAAAGTGATGATGTTCCACTCACTACTGATGAGTCCTATTTGTCCGATGTTTTCATAATAAATTCCTGGATGATGCTTAAATGGTTGAATGTTCACAGGACTTGGTGATTGGCTCATTACTGGGATGATCAGCAATGACGTCAGAATAACGCTCAGCATTGAATTGTGTCGAAAACGTTTCCTCGGTATGATTGGTTCATCTTTCTTCTCTTCAGTCGGTTGAAGCTAATTGGAGTTAATTGGTAAAAATCTGCCTTTGTTCGGGTGAGGTTTCGATATTCTGCGTGGAGGTCTTTTTTCAGCATTAGATGATTGTTTCTCGCAAGGATCGTCTTCCGGAAACAGTGGACATAGCAAATGAATAGCTCTAGGGAATATTCCTGATGCAGTTTTTACGTCAGCTACTCTGATTAAGTCGTCGTTGCCTGCAATGAAAGTTTGGATCCTTCCAAGCTGCCATTTTAACGGTGGGGTGTTGTTGTCCTTAATCAAGACCAACGTTCCGGGCTGAATGTTTTTTTATTCCTGTCCTCCATTTACCACGTTGTTGCAACTCTGATAAATACTCCTTGGACCACCGACGCCAAAATTCATTGCGAATGTAGGACACTAGTTTCCATCTAGTGAGAAGGTTTGTGTTTACTTCCTTAGATCCTGGCTCGATCGTGGCTGTCAAAACTGATAACTCGTTTGGGTCATTCGACATTGGCAACAGCGGGCGCGAATTCAATACTGCTTCTGCTTCTGATGATACAGTACAAAGTTCTTCGTAGGTTAATGAGGCAGAAGCTATTGTTCTCTGCATTAGATGTTTCGCTGACTTGACCGCTGCCTCCCATATTCCTTCAAAATGTGGGCTTCGCGGTGGGATGAAGTGAAAGGTGAATCCATGTTTGGTGCTAGCACGTGTAATACTTTCTTGAGCAGCTTTACTGTGAAGTAATGTTTTAAGTTCTTCAAACTTATTTTTAGCACCAACGAAATTTGTAGCGTTGCCACAGTATATGTTTTGACTGCAGCCTTTCCTGGCGATGAACCGTTTAAGTGCACCGATAAAGGCATTGGTTGATAAATCTGATACCACCTCTAGGTGGCATGCCTTTGTTGTGAAACAGCAGAACACACAGATGTATGTTTTGGTTGGTCTTTTTCCTCTGACCTTATAGTGTGTATATATTGGTCCACAGAAGTCGATTCCAACGTACACAAATGGCCTTGCAGGGTTTACTCTCGCCGCAGGTAGATTGCCCATAAGTTGCGTTAATGATTTTGGCTTAAATCTTCTACATCGTGAACATTCATGTACAACAGAAGTTGCTAGATCCTTTCCCCTGAGAATCCAGAATCGTTGTCGAGCAGTGGAATGAACAGTTTGTGCTCCGGCATGCAAATTGAACTCGTGTTTTTCCTTTAAGAGAAGTTTTGTAAATGTGTGTGACGATGGGAGAACCATGGGATGTACTGCATCCGTTGGTAGTTCTGATTCTTGAAGTCTTCCCCCAACTCTGATGATTCCTCGCTCGTCCAAGAATGGTGTGAGATTTATAAGTCTGCTTCGCGCAGGAACTGATGTCCCCCTTTTCAGTGACTTGATTTCTTCATGGAATGATCGCTGCTGCATGTACTGTACAATTAGCAGGAGAGCCTCTTCTAGTTTAGCTGTAGATAGAAATTCCTTGAATTCTCCTCCTTTGCCTTTAAGATGATTGGTTGCTCTCAGTATTCTTGCTACGATTCTTTTGAGTTGATTGAAAGAATTGCCATGATTTATTCTTTCCAGGAAATGAGGTTCCAGTTGCAGTGCTGTGAGTGCTGCTTGTGGTTGTTTTATTTATGGAATCTCCTTTATCGGTGTGGTTGCTGTACAAGGCCAATTTGTCTCCGGTGTCAGAAGAATTGCTGGTCCTAATGAGTTCGCTGGGGTGCATTCCCCGGGAAACAAGGTCGGCTGGGTTGTCCTTGGTACTGATATGCCTCCATTGTGCAATTGAAGTCATTTCTTGTATGAGTGATATACGATTCGCCACGAATGTATGATATGCGGTAGCGGTTGATTGAAGCCAGGCCAGAACGATTTGCGAGTCCGTCCAATAATAGATTTCTTCGATATCCAGTTCCAATGAAGTTTCTACGCGGTTTACCAGTTGCGTCATGAGGACGGTGGCACACAGTTCTAATCTCGGTATTGTAACTGCTCTGACCGGTGCAACTCTCGATTTTGAACAAAGTATGGTCATGTTTATGTTGCTATATGTGTCTACGGTGCGCATGTAGAGCACAGTCCCATACGCCCTTTCGCTCGCATCGGAAAACGTGTTTTTAGATATCTGGGTACCTTAATGTTGTTCAGTTGGTTTAACACACTGCGAAAGGTTAACCACTTAGTGTGGAGTTTCAGTGGTAGTGCTGCATCCCAGTCTAATTTTAAAGTCCACAACTGCTGCATGAAGATCTTGGCTGAGACGATGACAGCATTCACGAAGCCCAATGGGTCGAATAAGTGTGCTATGTCCGCTAGTACACTACGTTTGGTGATGCGTGTAGGTTCTCTCCAAGAAGTGGTTACTGCAAAAACATCTCTTTTCGGTTCCCAGGTGAGGCCTAATGTCTTAACTTCACCGCTGACTTCATTATTGATGTCCAATTTGGTCTCTAGATCTTCCTTGGGTATGTTGGCCAATAGTTGATTGTGGTTAGAGCACCATTTTCGTAGATGAAATCCGGCGGATTGTAAAAGTGATTGAATTTCCTGCTGTATTAGAAGTGCTTCGCGCAACTCGTTACTTCCAGTCATCAGATTGTCAACGTAAAAATCCTTCATTACTGCTGCTCCTAGCGGATATTTTTCACTCCCGGTCTCATCTAGCACTTGAAGGCACTTAGTAGCCAGGTATGGTGCAGCTGTTGTACCGTATGTTACGGTCTTCAGTCGATAATACCGTAGCTGTTCTTGAGGGTTGTCTCTCCATACTATTAGTTGTAGATCTCGATCTCCTTTCTGCATCAGGATCTGGCGATACATTTTGGTGATATCTGCAGTAAATACGTAGTTGTGCGTCCTGAATCGAAGTACGATCGAAAACAAATCATCTTGCACGGTTGGCCCGGTATGCATTATATCGTTTAATGAAGTGTTCGTGCTTGTTTTTGCTGAAGCATCAAATACTACGCGAAGTTTGGTTGTGCTGCTGCTTGGACGTAACACACAATGGTGTGGTAAGAAGTAATTGGACTGTGGTATTAATGAATGTATTCATCAATAAATTGAGAATACTCGACCTTCAGTAATGGATTCTTCGCAAGTCTTCTTTCTAACGCGAGAAATCGTTTCGTGGCTAGGTCCTGAGATTGTCCTAACATCGTACGGGGCTCTCGTAACGGAAGTCCAACAATGAAACGTTCTTCCTTGTTTCTTGCAATGTTTGTTTCGAATTTCTCTCTTTGTTGCCTTGAAGCTACAGCTGGTACCTCCTCGACAGTCCAAAATTTTTGCAATGAGTCCTCCAATTCTGCGTTGCTAATACCGCAAAAGCGTGTTGCTGATTGAACTGTGCTGGCCTTTCCTAGTATCACCCAACCAAGTAGGGTGTTTTGCATGGATGGGTGTTCCTTGCCAAGTTTTATTTGTCCGGCTGACATTAATTCTGCATACAATTCCGCTCCAATTAGTACGTCCACTTTGTGTGTGTTGAATTCAGGATCTGCTAACTGCAAATTGTTCAGAATCTTCCAAGTTGATGTGTTGATTGATACTTGTGGCTGATATGATGTGATTTCTGGGATGACGAATGCTTCTAGGTTAGCCTTGTACCCAGAGTGTAATGATGATATGTTGATGTTCAATCGTGTCGATGAGTGTAGCTTTGATGGTCCAATGCCGGATATGTTGAGTGATGCATTATAACCGGTAAGCTTAAATTTTTTCGACAGCCGCTCGGTAATAAAATTTATCTGAGATCCTGAGTCCAATATAGCTTTGCAGTGAATCTGTTTACCATCGCGATCAATTATTTCTATGATAGCTGTTGCTAGCAGGACATAATGTGACTTGGCCTTTAGTTCTGATTGGGTTGTGAGCGTTGTCTCTGAAGAACTTGCGGCTACACTCGTGGCTGTATTTGAAGACTGGTCCCTTTCGGTGGTGGATCCCTTACTCCCTTGCTTCTTTGGATTGGATGTCTTTGACTGTACTGAATTACGTTGATTTCCCTTCTGGTTGTCTGTTCCGTGTAGCAATGTGTTGTGTCTCTCAGTGCATTTAGCGCAATGTCTGGCTTTGCAGTTGGAAGCGAAGTGGTTGTCTCCTAAACAATTGAAACACAGGTTGAGCTTCCTAATTTGATTTCTTCTGTCTGTTGCCGATAATGCCAAAAACTTATGACACGCAAAAATTCGATGGTCTTGATCGCACATCTTGCACGCATAACGCTCCTGGCCCAATAAAGTTGAGACGCCCTTCTGCTTCGCACTATGATTCGTCATGGATGGTTTGTGTAAACCAAGCGTTTCCAATGCTTGAAATCGTGTTTCCAAGAATTATAGAAAGTTGTTCATCATTGGCAGCTTTTTAGGATGTTCCAGCGACTGCTCAAACAGGCAATGAGTGTTTCTGTCAATTTTCCTTATTAACAGAAAATGTAGTAGTGGATCCCAGGACTCTGTGTTGATACCAAGGTTGCTCAGGCCTGCGAGACACTCCTTTGTAGTATCATGTAGTTTTTTGATTGCTGCTGAAGACTCTATGTTGAAATTATTCTGACTGAGCAGTCTTTCCAATATTGCTGCTACTGAAAGTTGCTTATTGTTGTAGCGATTTTTTAACGTTTCCCATGCAGTGGTGTAATTTTCGTCTGATAAAGCGAGATGTCGTATAAGGGTTTCAGCTTCTCCAGTAAGATTGGTTTTCAAATACCACATCTTTTGTGAACTGCCTAGCGTCTGATTGTGCACCATTTGTTCGAACAAATCACGAAATTGCTGTCAATTGAGGTAGCTTCCATTGAATGTAGGAATTGTCACTCGAGGAAGTTTCACAGACGATGAGTTATGGACTGCTTGATTTGAAGATGAAGATGAAACTGAACTTTCCGCTCCTTGAGCCAAAAGAATCAAGGCCTTCTCTACCTGATCCGAAAGGCTGAAGTATGTGTCAGCTACATATTTATCTTCTGCTGCGCCTTCTGATGCAGCCCATATTGCTGTGTTGAGTCGTTCGATCTCACTCCAATGTCGTGTTACTGATGCCATCTTCACGGTAGAGTAGTGCTTGGTCATTGCTTGCTTGTTAGATAGAATACCGTCTATTAACCGTGTAAGTGAAGTCATCATGAACGCCTGGTGTCTGATTAGTGCTGCTGTGGATTCGTCTTTGGACAAATCCTCCTGATGAATTCCTTTGCCGAGGTCTGCCCTGTTGCTGTCTTCCTCGGTTTGTTTGCTTGCCCCATTGATGTGGAGGCCAATTGCTGCTGTCGCTGGCTAATGTCATCTTTGATTGCGTCGTACTGCATTGCCAGACCTTCGAAGTACTTTTTTGCAAAGTACGAGTGGTTCGTACTTTCCTTCTCGGATGAACGCAGATCCTGGTCGTTGAAATCCAGTTGTTTCCATAGGGCTGCTAGCTGGGTTCACTTGTTGTCCAGATACTGCAAGGTCTTCCGGTCTCCTGAATCCTTCCTGTAGTTTGACAGTAGTCTCTCGAATTCCTTGCCCAATGTTGCTTGGGCCGAGATCAGCTCCTGGAATTCTTCGGTCATTCTGATTTGGTAGGTTCTGCAATCGGTCCTTGTAGTATTTTATGATTCTCGTTCAAAACGTCTCGGCCTTGCTTCTCGAAGGTGCTGCAACTCTCGTTCAAACGTCTGGGGTCACCAATGAATGTTTTACGTGGACTGAGTTGTTTTACTCAGCCACAATGAATACTTCTTCCTTGATTTCTTATATCGGACAGACTTTATTTTGCTAAAATTAGGTTTATATACAGTTACGATTCTTAAAGGTAAGCAAAATATTATAAATCCAATATACAATAAAAAATATGACGATCGATATATCGTCAGCAATAATTGTCGGTCAGGTGTATGACCGGGCTGTTGGCTGACCGTAAGCTGAGATCGTCAGCAATAATTGTAACAGGTGTATGACCGAACGTTTAGCTGACTGTAAGGTGAAATCGTCAGCAATTCTCGGTCACATCGACCTTAGGTTGGTTGACCGGACATCCAGGTACAGTATGGACGTATTGCATTACAAGAAATGCAATACCGACTATCGTCTAGAATATGTACCTATTAGTGAACACGCTATTAGTATTAGTGAACACGCACATAACAAGATTGATGGAATTACCCGAAATCCGTTCAGAAACCGATCAAGAACTAAAAAATCTCATAGACACAGTCAATGAAACTCTTCACGAGTTAAAAACGTTAGGCGTAAAAACCAAAGATTGGGACCCAATAATCTTGCACATTGTAACAAAAAAACTTCCGTACTTAACGCATAGTTTGTGGGAACAACAAGTCTCCAATTCTGAAGCATTACCCATCTACGACAAGTTTCAAACCTTCATCGAAGCCATACATAGAACTCTAGAAGTTTTGTCCGAATCTCGAGCAAAACCAAATTCTGCGGGAAAAACCAAGAACTTCGCGAGTTCACCAAAACCCAAACCGTCTAATTGCCCACATTGCAAATCCGACCACCCTTTATTCAAATGCCAGAAATTCCATGGCCTTAACGTAGCCGAAAAATGGAAGATCATACGAGCCCAAAATATTTGTTCAAACTGTTTAGGCACGCATTCGGCCAGCACTTGCACCAATACGCACAGGTGTTCCTAATGCAACGGTCGGCATCACTCTACGTTGCATGAAGATCGCAAAACCCCACAACAAGCGAGGAATAACGCATTAGCGACGGAAACAACAAAAGAGAAAGCCAAGCTGAGCGTTTCAGATCCGCTTCCGTCAACATCAAGCTGCAATTTTAATCGCTTAAACCAACAAGCAATTTTGGCGACAGCCATAGTGGAGGTGAAGACGGCAGATGGAGACATTTTAACGTTGCGAGCTCTGATTGATTCAGGTTCAGAGAGTACGTTCATTTCGCAATCCGCGTATCAACAGACGCGAATGAAGGCAAAGGCCACTTCGTTAACCAACACAGGTCTTAATGCAACCAATGTGAGCACCGCTACAAAAACGCTAAGCCTAAAAATTCTCACCATAAGCGTACGTCATCCCAAACATCACCAAAGTGTGTTCCGCAAATACACTGTCAGCCAATGAATGGCCCCACCTCAAGCGAATCACCTTGGCAGATCCAAAATTTGTGGAACCAGGGTCGATCGATTTACTCCTTGGAGTTAAGGTGTACTCGCAGATTCTGCGTCCGGGACTTTAGCACGGCCCTCAAGGCGTTCCGGTGGCTTAAAATGCGTCACTGGGGTGGATATTATTCAGCCAAGTTCCAAACGACTCACCAAACTTCGAACAACAAATTTACCAGCTGCAATTTAAGTGCATACTCTAACTCGTCCATTAGCCAAGAATTAAGAAAATTTTGGGAATTGGAGGAGGTCTCCACAGCACAACAACTCACATCTGACGAAAAGCTCTGTGAAGAACACTTCGAATCATCGCATAAACGGTGTCCGGATGGTGGATCGTATCAAGTGAGCATCCCTTTCAATCCAAATCCTCCAATATTAGGAAACTCTAAGCACATGGCGAGAAATAGGTTCCTAGGCCTCGAACGAAGGTTCGCCAAGAACCCTGAGTAAAGAGAATTATATGCCAAATGCATCTCCAAGTACATCGAATTAAATCAAATGGTACCAGCCCAGAGTGTCAATGCAACGACCCCTGTGGCTCGCACAAACCATTATTTCCTACCACACCACGCTGTGATGAAGGAAAGTTCAACGACAAAACTTCGCGTCGTATCCGACGTATCCGCTACGACTTCGAATGGGAAAAAATCTGAACGAACATATACTCACCGGCCCTATGCTACAACCGAAGTTGCTCTCGACTATAGTGAATTAGAGGATTCAGAAATATGCTATAACCGGGGACAATGAGAAAATTTAACGCATGGTAAGAGTTGATCCACAAAGTCAACAATATCAAAAAAAATCTGCCAACAACCTGGGCGTAACTTTATTATTTTTCGGGCAGAAGTAAGGAACGCGATCAATTCTGAAATGCGGTGTAGGCTACTATGTGACTGAAAACTTATCAAAAAGAACAAGATCATGGAAGTGAAAATCTGATTGGATCTGAGAGATATGGAATAGTTTCTGAAAAAGTACACAATCACTTTACACCCCCTTAGGGGGAAATTTTCAGAAAATCTTGAAAACACTTTCTTGGTACTCATATGGAGAATACATAGAATAAAATTAAATTCATTATTTGGGACGAGGTAGTAGATATGTCGAAAATCGTGGGAAAATATGCATTCTATTTTCACAAATAATTTTTTTTGCCCCCCTTCTGAACGCCAATAGATATTCGTTTTTTTATTCAAAATTATTTTTTTAGTTGATTTAGATATACACACCGAGTTTCAACATTGTAGCTTAAGCCGTTCTATATATAGAAAAAACACCTACCACTTGTACCACACTACCCTTAGGGGTCGAATTTCAAAAAACCTTGAAAACACTTTCTAGGTATTCATACGAAAAATACGTAGAATAAAAATGAATTCAATATTTGGAAAGACCTAGTAGATATGACGAAAATCGTGAAAATATATGCATTTTATATTTATTATATTTCCAAATATTTTTTTTTGCCCCCCCCCCTTCTGAACGCCAATGAATATTAAAAATTTTTTTTATCACTATTACTTTTCTAGTTGATTTACATATACACACCGAGTTTCAACATTGTAGCTTAAGCCGTTCCATATATAGGAAAAACACCCCCACTTGTACCACACTACCCTTAGGGGTCGAATTTCAAAAAACCTTGAAAAGGCTTTCTAGGTATTCATACGAAGAATCCGTAGAATAAAAATGAATTCAATATTTGGAAAGACCTAGTAGATATGACGAAAATCGTGAAAATATATGAATTTTATATCTATTATATTTACAAATAATTTTTTTTGCCCCCCTTTCTAAACGCCAATGAATATTCAAATTTTTTTTTATCACAATTACTTTTCTAGTTGATTTACATATACACACCGAGTTTCAATTCTCTAGCATAAACCGTTTAATAATTAGGAAAAACACCCCCTACCCCCGTAGCATACTACCCCTAAAAAAAATTTTATTTTTCCAACATTCCGCATCTATAGCTCTATCTAAATACCAAGTTTAAGGCTTATATCATTACAGGTTCTCAAGATATAAGCATCGGAACTTTTTCCTCTTCGCCCTCCCCCACCCTCCCTCTCTTCACCCTCTTCACCATCAACCCCAAAACTTTTTTTCCTACTAGGGTTTAATTAGCGCTACTTCTGGTAAAAATTCTAAGCATCTGTCTTAAACTGTTCTTGAGATATGAAATGTGTTTGATTTGAAAAATTCTCATCCCCTCCACTTCTATGCTCCACCTCCCACTTAAAAAATTTTACTTTGATCAATCTTTTTTTGTCAACCTTTATACCCAAACCAAATTTTATTTTTCTAGAGCAATTGGTTCATGAGATATCGTAATCTTAAGTTTTTCACCCCCCACCCCCATACACAACTTCCCCCACCCAAAATTTTTCTTCATTCTGTTCTCCTAGTATAACTACAAATATGTTTTAAGTTTGAATGGTGTGCCATTAACGGTTTAGGAGATATGGATTTTAGAATGTGTCTATCTCACCTTTTTTGGGTTTCGGACGCATTACATTTCCCCCCACTCCCACACCCCTTGATCAATATTGACAATTTTTCTGCAAATGGGTCTACTATCAGAGCTCTATAGAAATTCCAAGTTTCAGCTTCCTAACATAAGGGGTTACTGAGATCTGGAAAGCAAAATTTTCGGTCTAAAACACTTCCCCCTCCTTCCCCCTCACACCCCCACCCCTAAAAATTTGGTCACTTCAAGGCGCCTACCCCGTCTATTCGTTAAAAAAATTTCAATTTAATATCTCAAAGCGTTTGGCAGCTACGAGCCTCCAAACGATCTTGCGTACGGCGGACGCTGTACGGCGTACGGCGTACGGCGTACGGCGGACAGACGGACTGAAAATTTTTATTGCTTTTTTCGCGTCTACTAGTTATGAAACGTGAAAATAAAAATTTTGAGGGTAGCAAATTTTTTTTTTTGAAAAATCAATCACAATACTTAATTATTAAAATAATAAAGTAATATTGTGGTGAGAAAATTCAAAGGATCCAATGGTGGAATACGACATCACCACCGTAACCTTTGGAACTGCCGCCGCCTCCTACATGGCCATCAAAACACTACAACAATTGGCAATTGATGATCAGCACAAGTTCCCACTAGGATCTCAAGTCGTGCTAAAAAACTTTTACGGGGATGACGGGGAAAACTTTTACGGGAAGCAATGATTTAACAGAGACCAAGACTCTGCAACAAGAAATCATAAACCTTCTAAAGGGAGGCGGTTTTCACCTGCGAAAATGGACCAGTAACGATACAGCCTTGCTGGAAGACATTTCACTGCAGGATCAAGAATTAAGCATCCCAGTAAGATTCGGAGAAAAGGACGCCATAAAGGCATTAGGGATTCTGTGGAATCCGGAACAGGATTTCTTCACACTATCCGTGAGCGCTCCAGACAACACAACATCACGATGGACAAAGAGAACGATTTTGTCACACATCGCAAAGCTTTTTTAACCCTTAGGGTGGGTGTCTCCTGCAATCATATGCGCAAAGATCATGATGCAAAAATTGTGGATCTCCAGTTGCGAATGGGACGATACCCCGTCTTCAGAACTACTCCTAGAATGGACAGCGTATCATCTTGAAATTCATCACCTATCAGAAATCCAATTACCCAGATGGATGCGCACCAACGCGAAAGACATAAGCAACGTTCAACTCTACGGCTTCTGTGATGCGTCAACACAAGCTTACGCGGCGGTGTTATATCTTCGGGTCGAAGATGAAGAAAACCACGTCCACACGACATCAGTCACGGCCAAAACAAAGGTGGCACCCATTAAACAAATCACACTCCCTCGTCTGGAGCTGTGTGCTGCAGACTTGCTAGCGAAAATGATGGAAACAACAGAAGTTCAAGGGTTCGCATGGACGGATTCACTAATCACCTAAGCCTGGATAAATGGTCATTCAACGAAATGGACTACTTTCGTAGCAAACAAAGTAGTAAGTATCCAGGAGAATGCCCACGGAAATCAATGGACACATGTCCCCTCGAACGATAATCCAGCTGACGTCGCGTCAAGAGGAATATCGCCCAGCGAATTGCGTCATCACTCCATATGGTGGGATGGACCAAAATGGCTGAAACAAGGCCCAGAGCACTGGCCAAAGGTAAAAAACCAACCAAGTCCAACCACAAATTTGGAATCAAGGCCAACCAAGGCCTTAAATGCACAACTGGTATCCGAACCAACGTTACTGACACGTTTTTCGTCCCTGCCAAAGCTGATAAATGTTGCTGCATACTGCTTCAGATTCTGCCGCAGCTGTAACCAAAAGGACAAAGGATTGCGTAACACGGGGGTCTTGTCCGTACATAAGTATCAAGCGGTAAGAATAGCGTTGTTCGAAATGGTGCAAGGAGAAGCATTTGCAGAAGAGCTAAAGATCCTGCAAGCCAACAAGCAGTTGCCCAGTCGAAACCATGACAGCAGTCTCAACCCGTGCATTGACGATCCCGGAGTCATACGAGTCGGAGGAAGATTGCGGCATTCAGCGCTCCCATACCGCACGAAACACCCTATCCTATTTCAAGCAAGGTGGCAGAGGCGAATATTTGTTGCACAAGTAAAGGGATGGAAACAACGTGCCTTTGACGCAGAAATGTTTAAGTTAGTGTGGGACGAGGTGCAAACAATAGATGACGAAGCCACCATTATGGTGACAAATATCAAACAGCGATTAAGCGAGGCATGTGAAGCAGCAATGCCAAGAAGGACGGGTGCACCAACAAGAACCAGCAGAAGGCGGCGCAACCATGCAATGAGGAAAGCGCAGCGTGCGCGAAATCACACCACGTGGCAATCATTGCATTCTAGCTATAAAGTATGCCGACTACATCTTAAGACAGCGATTTAAGACGCGAAGGACTTATCGTTCCGCGACCTGCGCGATAGCTCGGATATCAACCCCTGGGGCAAGGCGTACAAGGTATTGATGAGCAAAGTTAGAGGGCCCAGAGCACCGCAACCTAGATCTTGCGCTTATGAACAGCGTAGTGGCGACTCTCTTTCCACCCCAGAGTGAATGGACGGAAATATATCAACTATCCACCAATGTGGGTTATATTTCTCCCGTGACAGCTGAAGAGGTTCTACTGGCAATACGGAAAGTATCTGACCACAAAGCACCTGGTCTTGACGGCAATCCTAACATAGCGTTGAAAACGGCCATCCGGAAGGATCGCGAAATGTTCGCTAGGATGTACACAGCGTGTCTCAAAGAAGGAGTGTTCCCCGATTTTTGGAAGCTCCAAAGACTGGTGCTTCTATTGAAGCCCGGAAAGCAACCAGAACAACCATCGGCATACCACCCGCTATGAATGCTGGACTCATTGGGAAAAGTACTGGAGAGCATTATCACCAACCGACTGCAGGAGTTACTCGAGAGACTTGGAGGTCTATCCGAGCAACAATTTGGATTCCGTCGAGGGAGATCCACCATCGACGCCATTAATGCCGTTATGAAAATTACGCGTGAAGCAACATCCGGAGAAAGATAGAAGAACGGCGACAAAAAGTACTGTGCAGTGGTAACACTTGACGTTAAGAATGCCTTCAATTCAGCGAGCTGGGTGCGAATAATGCAAGCAGTAAATAGTTTCAACGTACTGGGATATCTACAGCGAATCATAGCTAACTACTTCGAAGAAAGATTTCTTTTCTATGACACCACGGACGGTGTCAAGCGCTACGACGTCTCCCGAGGAGTCTCTCAGGGCTCAGTGCTTGGCCCCACTTTATGGAACATAATGTATAATGAAGTTTTTTGCATCGAGCTTCCAACGGACACCACACTAGTTGGCTACGTGGATGATATCGCACTAGTGGTAGTAGCGAAACATATCCACACCTTGGAGGCTCTGTGTAGTTATGCGATCGACAGAATTATGCGGTGGTTGAGTAGTGCGGACTTGGAGTTGGCTTCGCATAAAACGGAGGCGGTTCTTTTGAGCTCTCGGAAAGTACGCGAAACGTTCACATTCAGAGCTGGAGTTCACGAGACCATCTCGCAGCCGAATCTGCGATATCTTGGAGTGTTAATCGACACTCGCATGTCTTTCAAGGATCATCATTAGCGAAAAAGCCTCAAAGGTTGATGGTGCACTCTCACGCATCATGTCAAACATTAGGGGACCACGCTCCAGCAGACGAAAACTACTAGCAACGGTCACGAGCTCCGTAATGTTATACGCCGCACCGACCTGGGCGGATGCAACGAAGAAGAAATCGGATACAGCCGGAATCCGATCTATCTGTCGGCTTAGCGCACTGAGGGTTGCTAGTGCTTTTTGAACAGTGTCCGATGAAGCAATCGGAGTAATATCGGCAATGTTACCAATTGACTTACTAGTGTGTGAATTTCAGCGACTCTACGTAGCAGGAGATCAAGCATCGAAAGTGCACGAGCAACGGCGCAGCATTCAGGAATGGCAAGGACGCTGGGACAGCGCGAACAAAGGAAGATGGACATTTACATTGATTTCAAACATCGATAGCTGGATAAGCCGCAAGCACGGAGAAGTTGATTTTTATGTGACCCAGCTGTTGAGCGGACATGGTTGTTTTAAGCAGTATCTTTACCGTTTCAAGCCTGAGGAAGACCCGTTCTGTCCCAACTGCCCCCACGAGATCGAGGACGCGCGACATATCTTACTGCACTGCCCGCGCTTTGACATCGACCGAACCGAGATTGCGGAGGCTTTCGGAGAAGCCCCGACCGCAGAAAACTTTGTAAGATACATTTGTGACACAGCCTTCAAATGGCAAGCTTTCCAGTCTGCAGCAGCGCGAATTATATCGACACTTCGCCGCTTTGAACGATTTAGAAACATCCAACGCGACGTACCACAGGAGACTAAACTATACAGACAATAACTGACGGTTTTAGTAGTATTCCTAGGACGGCCTCCCGACGCAATACCTGACGGTGGTTCCGGGAGGACCCACCCGTACGAGTGAGGAGGTTTTAGCGGGTTAAAGTCCCGCACTGACTTAGGCTTTCGACGCTTCCCTCCTCGTTAAAAAGAAAACAAACCCTATCTTATTACCGAAAAAACACCATTACAGTGATCTAGTACTTCAACATTATCACGAAAAAACATTACACGGAGGGTCCACATTAATGACCAACGCCACAAGATGAGAGTACTGGATTATCAACATAAGAAACGCCGTTCAACACAGGTTGCGCCGATGCATCCAGTGCACCCGGTTTCGCGCTTAAGCTGCGGAACAACAAATGGGTGACTTACCTGCTAGGCCATTTCAAAAATGCGGCATAGATTTTGCTGGACCACTGACAACCAAGGAGTCAATTCTTAGAAAGGCACGGCTCACAAATGGATACTTTTGTATGTTCGTCTGCTTCGCGACTAAGGCGGTTCACAGCGAAGCCGTGTCCGACCTGACTTCAGAAGCCTTTTTGTCTGCATTCCGACGATTCGTCGGACGACGCGGACTTTGTTCCGATGTATACTCAGATTGCAGCACCAACTTCGTCGGGGCTAACCGCATTCTTAAAGAACAGTTGGCCAAGAGCATAAAAGAGAGTGCCACACAAACCTTCATCGATGAAGCCATCAACTGGCACTTCAACCCTCAACCCTGCAGCGCCACATTTTGGAGGCCTGCGGAAATCTGGGGTGAAGTCCATAAAACGCCATTTGCAACGTACCATTGGCGGAGCAACATTAACATTTGAGGAACTGACAACGGTGTTGGTACAGATCGAAGCGTGCCTGAACTCATGACCATTATGTGCCTTAAGCGCTGATCCCGATTCTCTGTGCCTAACCCCGGGACACTTTCTGATAGGGTCTCCCCTGCTCACGATACCCGAACCGTCTCTTGATAATTCCACAGATCACACCCTTAGAAGATAAAAATATTGCCAGAAATTGCACCAAACATTCTGGCGACAATGGTCACGAGGCTATCTACACCAACTGCAGCAGCGACATAAATGGAAGTCTCGCAAGGACAACACCAAGGTGGACGACGTCATCATCGTGCTGGAGGATAATACACCGCCATTTAAATGGCATCTTGGTAGGAACAAAGTGGTGCGTCTCGGTAGAGATGGGCTCGCTCGGGTGGTTTCCATCGAGACACAGTCCAAAATCATGCAACGACCTTTATCCACGGTGTGCATGCTACCAAAGACAAGCCAACCCTCAGAATAAAAGTTATTGTCCACAGTTCGATGTTCGGTGTAGTATCGTTTGTCTTTTATACCTACCACAAGATTTATTATACTTTGATTTTTTTCAGATGGACAATACGCTCGATTATCTGGAACTCGTCAACGACGACGACCTAGAGAGATTCGACTCAAACAAGTTATATTCCGAAGAAGAACTTCTAGAACGACCCAGCCGTCACTGAGGAATTTTTTCCTACCAGGTGGTTCTCCGAGGAAGAACTACTGGAAGAAGGAACACACAATCCAACCACCGAACTGCCGCCGACTCCAGGACGCAATCTGGACCTATCGCCGATTCCCAGTTGCAGTGTTGCATCAAATCTTACAAGAATTAAATTCACCAACACGGCCACTACTGGCATCACCAACAAACGATCCGAGCAACCACCAACTGCCGATAACACCAGGTCGCAATATCGACACAAAGATAACACGCGAAGACACCGACAAATTAGAGCTGGACGTCCAACGCTTCCCGGAACCAGTCAACCGGAATATATATACGGTGATAACCAAGCAAGGAGATATGTTGGACCTGACGTATGAGCAAATGTCTTCGATACCGTGGAGGGACATAAAAAACAAGTTCCGAAAAACTTACACACTATTCCTTACGGGCGGAGGAAAGTTAAGGGTGAAGTTCTTCAAGGGCCGCACTCCGTGGTCTAATTTGAGACGTCTTCGCAATAACAATATCACATCACATTAATCAAGCCATGAATGATTATTACATTAAGAACAGTCATGAATTATACTTATATCAATAATAGCTGTTAGATCTCTTATGATCTACTGTCTTCTTAATGTTTGCTTACCTTTAACATCTTATAGAAGAGAAAAGAGGTGCTGGATTTTCTTTTGCAAATTTACTTTATTTGGTTAATTTTTTCTATTTTTTTCTTGATTTTCGGAGATCTGATTTTGAGCGATCCTGTCTTCAAATTACCCAGTTGAATACCGAAACGACAATTCAATCAGGATGCTCTGAAGTAGGACTATTTTTATTTGTTTTTTGTTCTTATAATTACCTTGATTTGTGTTTAGTCAAATCGACTATCGTGCACTCAAACGGCAGCAATTCCTTTTATTGGTGATCAGTCAAATCGACTGTGTGGCGCCAAACCGACAGCACTTCAGGAAGAAAAAGGAGTGAGAGCGAGGCCGTCGGTTGTCGCGACCTTTATAGTAGGTGCGAGCTTTTTATTTGCCCCTTATCCGAGCGATTACGTTCTGCGTAATCAGAAATCGGACAGGTGCCGGCACAGTACTCGCTCGCAAAGGTGAACATTGTAAATGTTATGTTCGAACCTCAACTATTTACATGCTTGAGATTCGAACATAGCATTAGATTTATTTAATTTAAGCCATCAATTCCACTTGCATTAACAATAGTATTTATAGATTTAGTATATTTAATTCAAACCATGAAGTACAAGTACATTAACAACAATAGTATATTACATTACATTAATAACAATATTATAAAAAAAAAACAAAAAAGTAAACTTATTAACGCCACACCAACATTTCGCGCGGGAGAATCTTCAGATCTGAACACTGCCCATGACCTGAACATGGCCCATGGCCTGAACATGGCCGCAGTCAAGGCCGCCGGAAAAAGGCATTTCAAAAAGCTCGGGTGGATATAAAAGTCGTGGCGGACCACGGCTCGTCTCTTAGTATATACGAGATAGTCAGAGCCGGTCCTACCATATGTCTAAATGGCGCATTGAATCCGGGCGCCAAGTTACGGAAGGCGCTAGTTCATATTATCTCTCCAAATATTTTGCTATAAATTTAAAACATACTTAGAAATTAATAGAAAGGATTTCTTCAATACATTTGCCACACTTTTTCCGATGCATATTCGAGATTTTGCAGGGTTTTTCCATTTTTCCATTTTTTAAAAACACTCTTTCAATTCTCGTTCAACAACCAAAACATTGAATCTTTTCTCTTAAAGGTATTCTCACTCTTCGATACCGACTAGTACAGCTTTTCGTTTGTGCGATCATCTGCTATTCCAATTTTGCATTTAAACGCTCATCAGCTAGTACAATTTTGCGTTCGTACGATTCATTTGAAGCGAGGGCTTGGTGCTGATTTGATTGTGTGCTGAAAGAGCTCAGAACATGATTTATATACAATAGAAAAAGATAGATGTGGAGCGAATGCGCCTCGATGAATTATGTGGGGAAATGGGAAAAACGACATTTTTGCTAGAGGGGAATGAATGTTTTGGATGAATGATAAGAGAGGTAATGGTATAAACACAATTGACACGAACTTTGCTAGCGGCGGTGAAGTTCGCTGTAAAAATTTTAAAATTGTACCGCAACACACGTACGGACACAGAATTGGGCAAACTTTTCGGTGTGTTTCGGCACAATTTTAAAATTTTGACACCGACCTTCCGCCGCTAGCGAACTTCGTCTCAATTTTGTTTATACCATTAATTGGTTTAACTCAAACGAGCCAATGACATAATCTGATAAAAAATAGAGGAAAGTTTTGAAAACAGAACCAATGCCATCTGTGAGATTTGTATTAACAACATATATAAAAAAATTCAATTTGGAGAGATTTTAGTTTTTTCGCTCTCCAGAACAATTTTTTTTCCATTTTTTTTTCCATAAATGTTCCTTTTTCTCGAAACTGATAAGAGACATCAAGATGACATTTTTTGGTTAAAGATAGAATAGTATTGGTATTTATACTGAATGAAGCAATTTTTAAAAAGTTGATTCTAAATACTTTCTTTTACATATGTTTAAAAAACATCAAAAATTTTTAAATTTTCAAACAATATAAGTTATGTTTTTAAAATGTTTGAAATTCCTTCATTCAGTATTATTTGATTTACTAAAATAATAAGTGTTCGTACAAAGTTTGATTAAAATCGGTTGAGCGGTTCCTGAGAAAAAGTTACATGAATTTGTATGAAAAATCTTCAAGTGATTAAGTATAATATTTTTGGTTTTTTAGTGAAAAATTTGTTATGTAAATTGAATGGGGCGTCGAAGTGTATACTGCACCGGACACCGAAAAGTCTAGGGCCGGGCCTGGAGACAGTAAATTTTGCTTCTCAAAGATACCACTTTCACACCGGCTTTGTTTTTCGACGTAAGTATCACCACAGACAATACCAGATTACGAATCGACATAGGAAATCTTGTGATATGCCGGAATTTGTCGTCCCTCTACATTGAAGATGACGAAGTAAACATTTGCAATAGAATTTTATCTAATGCACGAACCCATGAAACTTTAAACTGTAAGCTCGATAATCGAATTATGTACTGACCATATTGTATATTTGGTACAGGCTCGTCCCTTAATATACAATACGATCGTCAAATTTGACCGAATTATATGAAAACTTCTACGAATTCGTTACACATAATTTTATGAATTATTGAAACTTTGTTTTTATGGTTCTTAAATTGGTTGAATTTCATGATCGTATTGCTGCGCTACTCTACGAAAAATCTGGTTACGCGCCAGCTATGTACGAACATGTATACATACCTCTTAACATCGTCAATGTGTGTGTTTCAGATCGAGTGTCGTTCGATTGGTATGCAGTGTTGCCGAAATCTTGTTGCAAAAGTAACATTTTCGCTACAAAAGTAGAAATGTGGCAACGCTGTTGGTATATTTTATTTGTGGGTTAGCTGCCTTAGTTTTTGGATTCGGTTAGTATCCGTTTTCCTCAAATTTAGTTGATCACCTTTCCATTTGCAATGCTTTCTAATAAGGACTAGTATCATGAAGTTTAAACACTGAATGCGATGCTCGTAGCAGTCGGTTTCATTGAACCAAATGGGAAATTTTTTATTTGTGACTTCGACACACTTATCCACAATTACTGATTTAATCTTATCTACTTCAGGTTTGGTACTAAAAAGACGTTTAAAAACATCAATTTGTAATAAGCAAATTTTAAAGAAATTGTCTGTTGGAGGAATAAGCTTTCCAAAATCTGTTCCATCATTGAAATTCTTAAATTTAAGAAATAATTCAGAAGCTGTCACTAAGGATTCATTACGCGGTTTTACCATAGTCCGAAAACAATTTTCGCAAAGATTTCCAATTTGTTTCACTAATTTATAACAACAGTATCCCGCAAAATATCTAGAAGATATATTGTCAATTGGTATTTCTATTTCCTCTTCCGAAAGTACTTGGTGATCAACATCCTCAACTTCGTTTAGGGTTTCTTCCTCCATTTCAGTTTCTTCATAGCCATTGATTATAGTAGATTGAGAACTTTGATTGCCAGAATTAGGATCCTGAAGAATTGATGACCAGTCGATATCTAAAATCTCGTCATCATCTTTTTCGCAATTCGCGTATTTAGAAGAAAATATAAGTTTTATGGACATGATTTTTGCAATTATCGCGCTGAACTCATAAGCACTTGGGTTTCTTTTATTCGCATTACGTGCACGTATATGGGAAAAAAAGTTTTTCAAAGGATCTTCATTAACTTTTGAAGAATAGAAATAAAATAGATCATCATATCTTTGAAATAAGTTAGAAGATACAGATAATATGGAATCAATTGTTAAAATAAGACCTTTAAAACAGTAGGTAGTAGAAGTAGAATTAATAAGTTTTATATGAGAATATCATTTAAAAATTGAAATGCTTCCGAATTTCGAATAAGAGGAGGTCGGCCATTTAATATATCGAAAAGTTTATTCATTTTCTCAATAAAGACTGCCGTGGGGATGGCTTTATGGGACACCTTTCCTGAAAACTTGTTAAGAGCTGCTAAGGTTTGGACAGCAGCAGATACAGTGTGACTTAAAACCTGTACTGCCAATCGGACGCTCATTTTACTGTATTATTTATAATACAGTATTGTTATCGACTTTTAAAAAAAAAAAATTTGCTGCCCTCAAAATTTTTTTGTCCACGTTTCATGACTAGTAGACGCGAAAAAAGCAATAAAAATTTTCACTCCGTCTGTACGCCGTACCCCGTACGCCGTACGCCGTACGTCGACCGCCCCAAAATCTTTGAAGGCTCGTAGCTCTCAAACCAGTGGAGCTATTAAATTAAAATTTTTTCTAAGAATAGACTTGGTGGACCCCTTGAATTGACATTATTTTCAGGGGAGGAGGTGTAAGGGGGAAGGCGGGGTAAGCGTTTTAGACGAAAAATTTAGGTTTCTAGATCTCAGGAACCGCTTGTGTTAGGAGGCTGAAACCTAGAATTTCTATAGAGCTTTGATAATGGACCCATTTGGAAAAAAGAAAACAGATATGGGTTAAGGGGTGTGGGAGTGGAGGGGGAAGCAATGCTTTCGAAACGCAAAAAAGTCGAGATCGACACATTCTAAAATCCATATCTCCTAAACCGTTAATAGCAAGCAATTAAAACTTAACAAATATCTGTAGTTATACTAGGAGAGTAGATTGAAACAAAATTTTTCGGTGGGGGTAGTGACGTACGGGGGTGGGGGTTGAAATACTTAACATTACAATATCTCCCAAACCAGTGGTACCAGAAAAACAAAATTCGGTTTGGATATAAAGCTTGACAAATAAAGATTGCTCAAAGTAAAATCTTAAAAGGGGGCGGGGGAGTACGTAAGTGGAGGGGATAAGAATTTTTCAAAAACAACACGTTTCATATCTCAATAACAGTGTAAGATGGTTGCTTCAAATTTTTACCAGAAGTAGGCCTAATAGAACCCTAGTAGGGAAAAAAAGTTTGGGGGTGTGGGTGTAGAGGGCGAGGGTGGGGAAGGGTGAGAAAGAAAAAGGTTCGATGCTTATATCTTAAGAATCTATAATGATAGGAAGCTGAAATTTGGTATTTAGATAGAGCTGTAGTAGTGGCATGGTGGAAAAATAAAATTTTTTTTACTGGTAGTATGGTACGGTGGTGGGGGGTGTTTTTCGTAACTTAAGAACGGCTTATGCTAAGAAGTTGAAACTCGGTACGTATATGTAAATTAACTAGAAAAGTAGTTCTGATAAAAAAAAATTTGAATATTCATTGGCGTTCAGAAGGGGGGGGCAAAAAAAAATTATCGGTTAGTATAAAATGCATATATTTTCACGATTTTCGTCATATCTACTAGGTCTTTCGAAATATTGAGTTCATTTTTTTTCTACGGACTCTCCATGTGAATACCTAGAAACTGTTTTCAAGATTTTTTGAAATTCGACCCCTAAGAGGGTGTAAACTGGTTGTATACTTTTTCATGAATTCAACCATGTTTCTCAGGTCTGATCAGATATCGAATATCTTTTCACTTCCCCAGGTTCACTTCCCCAGGCTTGTTTAATAATCACCTATTTTTAAGTTTTGTTTTTTTCAACCTCTAGACCGCATCCCGGAATATGACCCAATTATTTAATTCATATGTTACACCCTTTTCTAACCGCTTCCCGAACTTCTTGTTAGGTTTTCAGTCACATAGTAACATACACCGCATCCCCGAATTGAACGCGTTCTGAACTTCTGCCGGAAAAATAATACAGTTGCGCCCAGACTGTTGGCAGATTTTTTTTGAAGTTTGTGGGGTTAATGTGCATATATGTTAATTTGGGACACAATTTCGTCACATTATTTTTTCCCATACTATACACTTCTCTTACAACATCCATACTAACAATACCCTCTTCTGTTTGAAGGTCCTTGTATAACATATTATTTCTTACTGATTTAAAAAGATGGGGCACATCAAATGAACAATATATTTTCTTCTCATTATATTCAAAATAATTTTTGTCGATTGTAATATCTAACTTTTTGTAAAGAGATCTATTTGTAGAACCCTGATCAAAAGTTATTAACTTTATATTTAAGCCTGAATTAGAACAAATATCTATACTTCGGTAAATATAATATTTCAGAGTTTCGGAGGGAATAGAAGCACCACATACTGCGTAACCCAAAACTTGCTTAAATTTACCACATATAGCACGAATCATAAAGACACATACATGCTTCGCTTTCTCATTTTTTCGGTTGCCATTTCCATAATGGACCAAACCATCAATTGTATTGGAAAATATAGAGATTGTGAAACCTATTTCTCATCAGGAGAGTAAGTACTACCACTTTGAAGGTCGAAGGTTGGTCGAAGGTAACATTTAGAAGTCCTTAGGTTTTTCCTAAGAGATTTAAACGATTTCATGTTCATTCTTAAAAATGTTTGGGTCTAGTAACTTATGAATGGAAGTTTTACAGGTATCATGTGAAATGTAGGTAACCCGTATTTAAGGTATTTTCACGTCCGCCCAGCTGGCCCCCCACTTCCTCCAAGCTCAATGCAAAATTACAGAATTATGCGCTATTTATGCGCTCTCCAAAACAAAAAAAAATTTTGCGCTCCTTTCGTTTAGTAAGGATAAATCATTTAAAGGTGGGGAGGCTGAGTGGGCGGCAAGCTAACCCACCACCCCGAATATATGAAAAAAATTTAAAAATAAATACAAAGGAATTACGCGCTATTTATCCGCTCTCAGAATTAATTGCAACTGATTTTTGCGCTATGTCCTTTTAAGGGCCTCCCATACAAATCGCAGGTCGAAATTCTGCAAAAGCAAAAATTTCACCAAATAACTATACCAGCTGAATCTATGATTTATGCGCTCTTAGAATCCGCTATTTGCGATTTCCGCACTGCGTCCTTTCAAGGACCTCCCATACAAATCGTCAATTTCGAAACAGTAAAACAGAAATACCTACACGACCAATGCGAAATCGTACAAAGTAATGATGCACAATCGATACTTGATTTAGGCGCTCCCGGAATTTAATAAATTTGAGTTTTGCGCTATGTTCTTTCCAGGACCTCCCATACAAATCGTCAATTTCGAAACAGTAAAACAGAAATACCTACACGACCAATGCGAAATCGTACAAAGTAATGATGCACAATCGATACTTGATTTAGGCGCTCCCGGAATTTGATAAATTTGAGTTTTGCGCTATGTTCTCTCCAGGACCTCCCATACAAATCGTCAATTTCGAAACAGTAAAACAGAAATGCCTACTCGACCAATGCGAAATCGTACTAAGTAATGACGCACGATCGATACATGATTTTCGCGCTCAGGGAATTTGGTAAATTTGATTTTTGCGCTATGTTCTTTCCAGGACCTCCCATACAGCTCGCAGGTCGAGATTTTCTAGCTGAATCTATGATTTATGCGCTCTCAAAATCTGCAATTCGCGATTTTCTCACTGCATCCTTTCAAGGACCTCCTGCGAAATCCTACTAAGTAATGATACACGATCAATACATGATTTATGCGCTCCTGGAATTTGGTTAGTTTGATTTTTGCGCTATGTCCTTTCCTGGACCTCCCATACAACTCGCAGATCGAGATTCTCAAAAGGCAAAAATTACACCAAATAACTTTTTCAGTTGAATCTATGATGTATGCGCTCTAAGAATCCGCTATTCGCGATTTCCGCACTGCGTCCTGTCAAGGACCTCCCATACAAATCGTCAATTCCGAAACAGTAAAACAGAAATGTCTACTCGACCAATGCGAAATCGTACTAAGTAATGATGCACGATCGATACATGATTTATGCGCTCCTGGAATTTGGTAAAATTGATTTTTGCGCTATGTCCTTTCTAGGACCTCACATACAACTCACAGGTTGAGATTCTCAAAAGGCAAAAATTACACCAAATAACTATACCAGCTCAATCTATGATTTAGGCGCTCTTAGAATCTGCTATTTGCGATTTCCGCACTGCGTCCTGTCAATTACCTATAAAACAGAAATGTCTACTCGACTCGAAATCGTACTAAGTAATGATGCACGATCGATACATGATTTATGCGCTCCTGGAATTTGGTAAATTTGATTTTTGCGCTATGTCCTTTCTAGGACCCCACATACAACTCGCAGGTCGAGATTCTCAAAAGGCAAAAATTACACCAAATAACTATACCAGCTGAATCTATGATGTATGCGCTCTTAGAATCCGCTATTTGCGATTTCCGCACTGCGTCCTGTCAATTACCTCCTATACAAATCGTCAATTCCGAAACAGTAAAACAGAAATGCCTACTCGACCAAAGCGAAATTTTACTAAGTAATGATGCACGATCGATACATGATTTATGCGCTCCTGGAATTTGGTAAATTTGACTTTTGCGCTATGTCCTTTCTAGAACCTCCCATACAACTTGCAGATCGAGATTCTCCAAAGGCAAAAATTACACCTAATAACTATACCAGCTCAATCTATGATTTAGGCGCTCTTAGAATCCGCTATTTGCGATTTCCGCACTGCGTCCTGTCAATTACCTCCTATACAAATCGTCAATTCCGAAACAGTAAAACAGAAATGCTTACTCGACCAATGCGAAATCTTACTAAGTAATGATGCACGATCAATACATGATTTAAGCGCTCCTGGAATTTGTTAAATTTATTTTTGCGCTATGTCCTTTCCTGGACCTCCCATACAACTCGCAGGTCGAGATTCTCCAAAGGCAAAAATTACACCTAATAACTATACCAGCTGAATCTTAGATGTATGCGCTCTTAGAATCTACTATTTGCGATTTCCGCACTGCGTCCTGTCAATTACCTCCTATACAAATCGTCAATTCCGAAACAGTAAAACAGAAATGCCTACTCGACCAATGCGAAATCTTACTAAGTAATGATGCACGATCAATACATGATTTACGCGCTCCTGGAATTTGTTAAATTTATTTTTGCGCTATGTCCTTTCCTGGACCTCCCATACAACTCGCAGGTCGAGATTCTCCAAAGGCAAAAATTACACCTAATAACTATACCAGCTCAATCTATGATTTAGGCGCTCTTAGAATCCGCTATTCGCGATTTTCGCACTGCGTCCTGTCAATTACCTCCTATACAAATCGTCAATTCCGAAACAGTAAAACAGAAATGCCTACTCGACCAATGCGAAATCGTACTAAGTAATGATGCACGATCGATACATGATTTATGCGCTCCTGGAATTTGGTAAATTTGACTTTTGCGCTATGTCCTTTCTAGAACCTCCCATACAACTTGCAGATCGAGATTCTCCAAAGGCAAAAATTACACCTAATAACTATACCAGCTCAATCTATGATTTAGGCGCTCTTAGAATCCGCTTTTTGCGATTTCCGCACTGCGTCCTGTCAATTACCTCCCATACAAATCGTCAATTCCGAAACAGTAAAACAGAAATGCTTACTCGACCAATGCGAAATCTTACTAAGTAATGATGCACGATCAATACATGATTTAAGCGCTCCTGGAATTTGTTAAATTTATTTTTGCGCTATGTCCTTTCCTGGACCTCCCATACAACTCGCAGGTCGAGATTCTCCAAAGGCAAAAATTACACCTAATAACTATACCAGCTCAATCTATGATTTAGGCGCTCTTAGAATCCGCTATTCGCGATTTTCGCACTGCGTCTTGTCAAGGACCTTCCATACAAATCGTCAAGTTGGAAACAGTCAAACAGAAATGCCTACTCGAACAATGTGACATCGAACTAAGTAATGATGCACGATCGATACATGATTTATGCGCTCTTGGAATTTGGTAAATTTGATTTTTGCGATATGTCCTTTCCTGGACCTCCCATGCAACTCGCAGGTCGAGATTCTCCAAAAGCAAAAATTACACCAAAGAACTATACCAGCTGAATCTATGATTTATGCGCTCTCAAAATCTGCAATTCGCGATTTTCTCACTGCATCCTTTCAAGGATCTCCTGCGAAATCCTACTAAGTAATGATGCACGATCGATACATGATTTATGCGCTCCTGGAATTTGGTTAATTTGACTTTTGCGCTATGTCCTTCCTAGGACCTCCCATACCACTCGCAGGTCGAGATTCTCAAAAGGCAAATATTACACCAAATAACTATACCAGCTGAATCTTAGATGTATGCGCTCTTAGAATCCACTATTTGCGATTTCCGCACTGCGTCCTGTCAATTACCACCCATACAAATCGTCAATTTCGAAACAGTAAAACAGAAATGTCTACTCGACCAATGCGAAATCGTACTAAGTAATGATGCACGATCGATACATGATTTATGCGCTCCTGGAATTTGGTAAATTTGACTTTTGCGCTATGTCCTTTCTAGAACCTCCCATACAACTTGCAGATCGAGATTCTCCAAAGGCAAAAATTACACCTAATAACTATACCAGCTCAATCTATGATTTAGGCGCTCTTAGAATCCGCTATTCGCGATTTTCGCACTGCGTCTTGTCAAGGACCTTCCATACAAATCGTCAAGTTGGAAACAGTCAAACAGAAATGCCTACTCGAACAATGTGACATCGAACTAAGTAATGATGCACGATCGATACATGATTTATGCGCTCTTGGAATTTGGTAAATTTGATTTTTGCGATATGTCCTTTCCTGGACCTCCCATGCAACTCGCAGGTCGAGATTCTCCAAAAGCAAAAATTACACCAAAGAACTATACCATCTGAATCTATGATTTATGCGCTCTCAAAATCTGCAATTCGCGATTTTCTCACTGCATCCTTTCAAGGATCTCCTGCGAAATCCTACTAAGTAATGATGCACGATCGATACATGATTTATGCGCTCCTGGAATTTGGTTAATTTGACTTTTGCGCTATGTCCTTCCTAGGACCTCCCATACAACTCGCAGGTCGAGATTCTCAAAAGGCAAAAATTACACCAAATAACTATACCAGCTGAATCTATGATGTATGCGCTCTTAGAATACGCTATTTGCGATTTCCGCACTGCGTCCTGTCAATTACCTCTTATACAAATCGTCAATTCCGAAACAGTAAAACAGAAATGCCTACTCGACCAATGCGAAATCTTACTAAGTAATGATGCACGATCAATACATGATTTACGCGCTCCTGGAATTTGTTAAATTTATTTTTGCGCTATGTCCTTTCCTGGACCTCCCATACAACTCGCAGGTCGAGATTCTCCAAAGGCAAAAATTACACCTAATAACTATACCAGCTCAATCTATGATTTAGGCGCTCTTAGAATCCGCTATTCGCGATTTTCGCACTGCGTCCTGTCAAGGACCTTCCATACAAATCGTCAAGTTGGAAACAGTCAAACAGAAATGCCTACTCGACCAAAGCGAAATTTTACTAAGTAATGATGCACGATCGATACATGATTTATGCGCTCCTGGAATTTGTTAAATTTGATTTTTGCGCTATGTCCTTTCCTGGACCTCCCATGCAACTCGCAGGTGGAGATTCTCCAAAAGCAAAAATTACACCAAATAATTATACCAGCTGAATCTATGATGTATTCGCTCTTAGAATTTGCAAATCGCGATTTCAATGGTTAAGAAAAACACCGCCATACAAAAAATTATATTTTCTTAAAAAAAATTATATTTTTCCAACATGCCGCTACTATAGTTCAATCTAAACACCATGTTTAAGGTTTATATCATTACAGGTTTTTAAGATATAAGCATCGAAACTTTTTCTTTTTCACCCTCTCCCACCCTTACCCTTTTCACTCACATCTTCAAAATTTCCTCATTAGGGTTCAATTAGCGCTACTTCTGGTAAAAAATTTGAGCATCTATCTTACACTATTCTTGAGATATGATATGTGCTTTTTTTGATAAATTCTTATTCCCTCCACTCCTATGCTTCACCGTCCACATTAAACATTTTACTTTGATCATTATTCATTTGTCGACCTTTACACCGATACCGAATTTTATTTTTCTAGAGCAGTTGGTACAGGAGTTATCGTAATCTAAAGTATATAACTTCTTTTTCTTAACAGTTAGCGTAAATGTTCATGAGGTGTAATCGATAGAATTCTTTGGAGGGCAAACGGAACTCTAACCAGAACTACCCCAACCCTTACAGGGAAAAAGTTTTATTTCAATCACTCGAAAAATCTTAATTTCAATGCGCTATAACTTCTTTTTATCAACAGTTAGCGTTAATGTTGATAACGAGTTATCGACAGAACTCGTTGGGGGGCAAATGGAACTCTATCTTAAAACACCCCAACCCTAACTAGTAGTTTTTTTCTCACAGACTGAACAATTTTCGAAGTAGTGCACGTGATCTTTTTTTCTCAGAAATCCAGTCGATATTTTCAGAGTTCTGGGTAGTCAGTTCCTCACAAGTTCTGAAAATTCCTTTATACAGGGTGTTTGGTACCCCGTGTACCACACAGGTCAATTTTCAATAAGAAAAGTGGTTAAGAAAAGTGTTTTTGACCGGTACCCTCACTCAGCTGAAACGTTTGATCTTGAAAACAAATAATCACAAGGTAAAGTGTTCCAGCTCGTTTTTAAGGGGATCGAACTACCTTTCATTTCCGGGACTCGGCGAGGCTTAGTAAGATCCTATCCAAACAACACACGAACCCGTCGTTTGTGAAAAAGCCGGATGGGACCTGGACTGAGTCCTCCGCCGGGGCTCTAGAACTCTTGATGAACACTCACTTTCCTGGGTGTCAAAACAGTGGAATGGAGATGTCAAGCATTCAGGGTGTGTGGTACATGCCGGAGGAGGACATCAATTCCGTCATCAATGAGGAAAGAATTTCCTTTTCCATCAACAGTTTCTCTCCTTACAAGTCCCCTGGCATGGACGGTATACTTCCCATTATGCTGCAAAAACTACAAGACGTGGTAGTTCCATGGCTAGTAGAAATCTTCAAAAGTTACATCCTACTAAATCATGTGCCCCACTCCTGGAGAAGTGTCCGGGTGGTGTTTATCCCGAAGGTTGGCAAGAGAGGTCATGAACTCGCGAAAGATTTCAGACCTATTAGCCTGACATCATTCGCACTGAAGACACTGGAGCGCATTATAGACATACACGTGAGACTGACCCTAGAAAGGTCACCGCTATCCAAATCTCAGCATGCTTACCTCAGGGGGAGATCCACAGAGACGGCTCTCCATGAGGTCGTGCGCACGATTGAGCATACGATAAATTACAAGCAATACACGTTAGCAGCCTTTCTAGACATAGAAGGGGCCTTCAACAATGCCCACACTGAAGCTATCCAAGAATCCCTCACCGAACTGGGGGTGGACGAAAGCTTCAGAAATTGGCTAATATCCATGTTACAAACCAGAATTATCCATTCAAAGCTAGGGAACAGTAACCTGACCAAGCGCGTGTGTAGAGGTACACCACAAGGAGGTGTTATCTCGCCTCTACTCTGGCTATTGGTTATGAACAAAATCTTGGTGAGACTAGACAGGATGGGAATCAAATTGGTTGCATACGCGGACGACCTGGTGATTTTGGTCTCAGGAATATGTCCTTCTGTGATCAGTGAGACCATGGATGGAGCTCTGGGTAAGGTAAGCACTTGGGCTACCGGCTGTGGCCTCGGTGTAAGTCCAGACAAAACTGAGCTGGTGCTAATCACCAAGAAAACCAAGATACCAAACTTTAACCTCCCCCGCCTCAACGGCCAACCGCTCCAGCTCTCCTCTAGGGCAAAGTATCTTGGCGTTATCCTTGATTCTAAGCTGAACTGGAAACTTAATATAGAAAACCGGGTGGAGAAAGCCCGTCTGGCCTTCTACGCCTGCAAAAGAACCTTCGGCAAGAAGTGGGGACTCAAACCTAGGATGGTTTTGTGGCTGTACACTGCCGTAATACGTCCAATTCTCAATTACGGGTCACTAGTCTGGTGGCCAGCTTTGAGTAAGGCTTATAACATAACTAAGCTCAGTAGGGCCCAACGAAGTGTGGCAATAGGCATCACAGGTGCTATGTGGTCATGTCCGACAGATGCTCTGAACGTGCTACTTCACCTCCTGCCAATCGACCTTTATATAAAAAACACTGCATCAAACAATGCCGTCAGACTCAAAGAATCTGGGTGCTGGACGGCAAAACCGAACGGACATAGTAACATCCTGGGACAGCAACCAAAGGAATTGGTCACGTCACCGACTGACTACATCACCCCCAAACTGAGCTTCACGAAAGGCTTTTCTGATGGTTTCCCAACTAGAGAGGACTGGAAGAATGGTGCGGTGGAAACAGACTTCGACGCGATAATATATACCGACGGCTCAAAAATGGACTGTGGGTTCGGGGCGGGAATATTCTCTAACACACACAATGTTGCTAAGTCCTATCGCCTACCGGACCACGCTAGCGTCTTTCAGGCAGAGATACTGGGGATCCGTGAGGCTTGTCGGACTTTGAAACAAAGCTTATCGCCAAAACGCAACATCGTTATCTTCACCGATAGCCAAGCCGCAATCAAGGCACTAGATTCGGCTTACATCTCTTCTAAACTGGTACAACAATGCCGTAGCGAACTAGTAGGTCTAGCGGAGCGAACCAAAGTTTCCTTGCTCTGGGTCCCGGGGCAGAGATATAGAGGGAAATGAGCAGGCTGATGAACTGGCCAGGAGGGGCTCCGCTCTTCCCGACTCTTCTGCGGAACCAGTCCACGTTCCTTTAGGAGTTGTCAGGAGAGACGTACTCTCACACTTCCAATCAGTGGCTAATTCCAGATGGAAGAGCCTAACCACTTGTGCCATATCTAGCAAGATATGGCCATCTTACAATAAAGCCAAGTCAGACGAACTTTTTAATAAGACCCGTGCAGACATCTCCAGAATCACGGCGATTAGCACGGGTCATTGGCCAATTGGGGACCATGCGGCCAAATTGGGCATTCCATTTAACACACACTGCCGCAGCTGTCAGGACACAAACGAGCGAGAGTCACTCGTTCATTTCCTTTGCGACTGCCCGGCATTAGCTAGAGCACGAGAGCGAGCACTTGGCAAGCCCTTCTACGGGGACCTGAGGGAGATTTCTACCAAAAAGATCGGTGAGTTATTACTTTTCCTGGACAGTACAGGATGGCTATAACTGGATCAATTTTTCCTCGCACTCACCCCTTAATTTCCCAGTCATAACAACCCCTAACCCTAACATCCAGGTTAACGAGTTTGTGGTATCAAAACGGCCTTTGAGCTAATTGTGCTCTGTCTAGGGACAGAGCTGCCACCCAAACCAACGAACCAACCAACCTTTCATTTGACAGTCTAAATTGTAACAGCACCTAATCTTGAGGTATTTACTCGAAAACATAGATTTTTGTTACGTCAACTCTAAAAATTCAGTGATCAACGTAGTTTTTCTCAGAAAACCTCATTATGAGATTGTCATTTGTTATTTTTTCTTATTTTTAAGGAATCATACACCCAGAAAAATATTTTAGTAAAAATTAACTATTTTCATAGTTATCTTTCATAAAAGTACATATAACTAAAATATTCCTAAAAAATAGTTAAAAATCAAAAAAATAGTTTAGAAATAGTAAAATCGGTAGTTTAGTACTATATTGTAGTTTGTTTCAATTGAAAAATAGTTAATTTCGATACTACTACTAAATAGTTGGGTATCACTATAATCCACTATTTTGTAGTAACTTTCAACTATTCTATTGTATTATTCCACCAATTTCTAGGTAGTTGAAAAAAAAGGAAATTTCTTTCCAATATAACGGAACTTGATCCGGTTTATTGTTTATTTGCCAGTCTGTTTCTTCAGTCGCGGTGTCTAGTTCGTAAATTTGCTAAAGTGCATTCAGATAATTAAGTAGTCAGTGATATGTAATATGTACAATACATTATATAATTGCAATTATGACGGATGCAAATAACGAAATAGTGCAGGAATTATGTATCGATATATTACAGGAGTACGAATTCAATGATTTGAATCACAGTGAAACAAACGGTAAGTTTTTATTGTAACACATGCATTTTTATAAAAATTGCGGTATATAAGCTCATAAAAGTGCTAATATTTATATTAACATTATTAATAGGTGTGTTCTTTTCAACTGGATCAAGATCAAGATCAATCGTTTTACATTGAAAACAACACCAACAGATGATCCAAGATCAAAATGGGATCATTGATGGATCAATTTTGTGCTTTTAAAGCTTATTTAAAAGGCAACTATTTTAGCAATATCACAGATGCCGCCATGCGATTCAGCACTAAATTCAATTTGAAGCAGGTATTTGCACCCAACAGGCAGAATATGCTAATCGAAAAGTCGTTGTAACTCAATACATTTTGTACGGAAATGCAAGTCCATGTATAAGATAGAGAAAGAATGTAGAAAATTATTGAAAAAGTCTTTGTTTGTATGACCTTTGTACAGTGCCGCGTCGTCGTATAGTATGCGAAACTTTGCCGCCAGGGCAGCTGACAGTTAATCCGAGGCATTTACAAACAGCACTGTTAACCCTGCTAAAGTAGCTTTTGGGATGATCCACTGCGTTTTTTTCAAATTTGATCTGATCCAGTTGAAAAAAACGCACCTAATGTCATTAGTGGAAGAAACACAGGATTGCAGTAGTCCTCTTTGGAAAGTTATCGCAGCTTTATATAAACGATTTATTGGAATGTACATACGCAAACTCCTTTCGGATAGATATTTGCTGGTCAATCGGCATTAAATTTCAATTTATTTCAGCTTCTCGAATACTTCGAAACAAGGGGATGGAAGAACGTACCTATACAGGTTGACAACATGAAAAAGGTGATCCTGATAAAACAATTTTTTTTCCAAATATTAATAGTGATTTAAATATTGAAAACGAGAAATATGAATATATGGTATATCCTCGAAAATATTATCTTATGGCAATAAATATAAAAAACGGTTTGTTATTAGCTCTAGTCATCCGACCTTAAAATTTTTTGAGATATCTTCAGTTATTAGAAATAAAGAAAATAATTTGTTTTTTGTTTGTTATGAACTAAAGATTAGTTATTTTGACACCCACTTCGAGGTGAAAAATCAAGATTAGCTAATATTATCAATATAAAGAAAATACATTCGCCACCAATGCAATGCACATCCACAAAACAATCGGCAGCAAAAAAATGGTTAGGCTTACGTATTTTTATATTATAGAAAATAAATAATAGAACTTATGTTAAAACGTAAAAAGATTAAAAATACTAAAAACGACCTATATATCTACGTGTACACAATACATTATATAAAAAATACATACATACATAATTATATAAAATAAAGAATTTATTGGTTTACCTAGTGGGTTTTTATATTTATGTACATGTTTTGTTTTGCAGGAATTTTTGTTAATTTTATTCCAAATTTGTAGTTATATGTTGTTTTCGTAGAATATACCTATTTTGCAGTAGTTTTTACTAAAATTAGTTTAATATGAAATTTACTATTAAGTGGTAGAAATTAGCCAGAAAGTAGTCAATTTAAATTTAAGTTGACTACTTTCTGGTTAATATCTACTACTTAATAGTAAATATCATATTAAACAAATTTTAGTAAAAACTACTGCAAAATAGTTATATTCTACGAAAACAACATATTGTAGTTAAAAACAACTTTTTTATAATTAACTCAACTGTCATTTTATTCTTACTACAAAATAGTCAACTTTCAACTTATTTTATGGTAGTCACGATTTTAAATGTAGAAAAAGTTAATAAATAGTTGAGTTTAACTATTTATTTTTCTGAGTGTACTAATACCTACAAAAGCTGCATACATATTACGACTACATTTTGGAAGTAATAGGTAAAAATGCATATCCCGCATAAAAATTAAATATTTAAAAAGTCAGTGCCATAAAGTGAACCTCGTTTAAGAACCTGTTTAAATTATTGGTAGTACTGAAGTATTTTTATTGCCCATTTGTTACTATTTGCAGTATGGAGGAAATCAATGAAATGTAAATGAGTTTCAACATTTTTAATGGGGTAACTTACAAAATGAAAAGCCTATAAAAGCAAAACTACCTTCATATTTTTATCAGTTTTAGTTACGTTGCTTAAAGTAGGTTTCAGTAGAATTTAAAAAATTATTTTAAAATGCCTGAGTGCTCTAATGAAGAATATGGGGACATTATATTCATTTGTAGAGAGTGTCACGGAGATGCATGATCCGCGCGAGCGTTTTACCATCAGGGACATCCTCATCGACGGACACGTAGCAGGAGAGAGTTAGGCAAACTGGCAATGTTATAACAAGCAGAGTAAATGCAAATCCTGCACCGATAATCGCTGTTCAGATCGATGACAGAATACTGCAAGCAGTTAAAAATGATCCATCAATCAGTATTCGACGCTTGGCACTGCAGTTTAACATCTCTACTTGAAAAGTTTGGAGTATTTTAAAAGTAGAATGCTTTCATGCCTACCATCGCACACCAGTACAGGAGCTGCTTCCCATTGATTTCCCCAAAAGGATGGAGTTGTGCAATTAGCTCCTTGAACAACAATGACGAAAATTTTTTCAATAACATTCTGTGGACGGATGAGTTCCAATTTACCAGTGATGGTATCACAAACTTCCATAAACTACATACGTGGGCTGAGATCAATCCACAAACAAAAAGAGCGGAATCATTTCAGCACAGATTTAGCGTCAATTTATGGACAGGTGTGATTGGTGACGATTTCCTTGGACCTATTAGGCTTCCGTCTACTCTAAATAGCTATAATTACTTACGTTTTTTAACAAATGATCTTCAGGACTTGTTGGATCATATTCCACTGGTACCATTGGCTTCCAACACAATGGTGCTCTAGCTCATTATGGGCGACAAATCACAAATTGGTTAAATTCCAATTATAGCAATCGCTGGATCGGTAGAAATGGACCGATACATTGGCCTGCTAGATCGCCTGATCTTACTGTTATTGATTTCTTTGTATGGGGACGGATGAAGGACCTTATCTATGCAACAGCAGTAGAACACTGGAAGATCTAAATGCCAGGATTGAAGCGGCAGCAAGCAATAGAAGTAAGGCAGCAGTTGAGGAATATGAATACCAAGAGAACACTCGCAAAACGAGCTTAAGCGTACATTAAAAGTGAAGATGGCCATTTTGAACATTTATTATAATAAGAAAATTTGAATAAAACATAAAAACCATTATTAAATTGTTTCAATTCAAGCAAGGAGTGTAATTCAACATGTCCTTCTTTTTGTATAAAAGTATGTATTGTTGTATTGTATTTTTACCTTTTACTTTCAAAATGTTGTTGTATTGCATTTTTACCCATTACTTCCAAAATGTTAATGGTAACTCATACATATGTATGAATGCAGCTTTTGTAGGTTATAATACGGTTCATAAAAAAATAAAATTAATTTGACATCTTTATAATGGGGTTTTCTGGGAAAAAAACTATACAGATCACTGAATTTCTAGGGTTGACGTTTTGTTGACGTTTGTGTTTTCGAGTAAATACCTCAAGATTGCGTGCTGTTACAATTTAGACTGTCATATGAAAGGTAATTCGATTCCCTTAAAAACGTGCTGGAACACTTTGCCTTGTGATTATTTGTTTTCTAGATCAAACGTTTCAGCTGAGTGAGGGTACCGGTCAAAAATACTTTTCTTAACCACTTTTCTTATTGAAAATTGACCTGTGTGGTACACGGGGTACCAAACACCCTGTATAAAGGAATTTTCAGAACTTGTGAGGAACTGACTACCCAGAACTCTGAAAATATCGACTGGATTTCTGAGAAAAAAAAGATCACGTGCACTACTTCGAAAATTGTTCAGTCTGTGAGAAATAAACTACTAGTTAGGGTTGGGGTGTTTTAAGATAGAGTTGCATTTGCTGAATATGTTGGTAATATTTATCTGATCTTATCTGTTTCAATTTTTCAGTGATGCCATTTCAAAATACAATAAAGAACAACGAATAAATAATATATTTGTTCATTGTTTGACGAGCTCAACATTTGTTAATTGAACTGACGATTTAAGAACGTTTCACACTATTATTTTAATAATACAGTATTGTGATAGATTTATTAGAAAAAAAAACCTGCCACCCTGAACAATTTTTTTAGACGTTTCATAACTAGTAGACACGAAAAAAGCAATAAAAATTTCCAGTCCATCTGTCCGCGGTACGCAAAATCGTTTGAAGGCTCGTAGCTCCCAAGCGCTTAGAGATATAAGGTTGAAAATTTGTTTACAAATAGACGGGGTAGGCTCCTTGAAGTGACAAAGTTTTTAAGGGTGGGGCGAGAGGAGAAGAAGGGGAAAGCGTTTTAGACGAACTATTTTGGTTTCTAGATCTCAGCAACCACTTTTGATAGGAAGCTGAAACTTAGAATTTGTATAGAGTTCTGATAGTAGTCCCATTTGCATAAAAATTTTCGATATTGATCAAGGGGTGTGGGCGTGAAGCCCCCCATATACAGGCGAGCATGTTGGCGCAAACATGGGTTTGCGCAAGCCAATTCGCTTGTGTATGGCATTGTTGGCCGTTTGCACAAACATGCTCGCTCAAAAATCAAAATATTTTGATTTTTCAGCGTCAACATGTTGGTGTTGGCGTATGTTCTCACGTGTATGGTGATGTTTGCGCAAACTTCAGTGCTCAGTTGTTCAACGGCAGTCGTTGGAAGACGTCAAATCGGAATAATGTCACGATTTATAGAATCGGAGTTTTGGGTAGAGTAAGCCTAAAACATGGCGAATAAAATCAGAGATATATGTACAAGCATTGTGCAATTAAAAAAAATTAAAAAAAGGCATATGATGTGTGCAAGTAGAAATAAAACCAGACAAGCACAAGTTGTTTCCATGGCGGAATCCAATAAGCAAGTGGGGCTTGCCAACATGCTCGCCGGTGTATGCGCTAAGACTAATGTTGGCGCAAACCTATGTTTGCACCAACATGCTCGCCTGCATATGGGAGGCTTAAGGGGAAAAATATTGCGTCCGAAACGAAAAAAAGCCGAGATAGACACATTCTAAAATACGTATCTCCTAAACCGTTAATGGAACACTATTCAAACTTAAGAAATATTTGTAGTTATACTAGGAGAAAAGATTGAAAACCAATTTTTGAGTAGGCGCAGTGACGTATGGGGGTGAGGGGTTAAAAACTTAAGATTACGATACCTCCTGTACCAACTGCTCTAGAAAAATAAAATTCGGTATCGGTGTAAAGGTCGACAAATGAATAATGATCAAAGTAAAATGTTTTATGTGGACGGTGGAGCATAGGAGTGGAGGGGATAAGAATTTTTTAAAATAACCACATATCATATCTCAAGAATAGTGTAAGATAGATGCTCAAATTTTTTACCAGAAGTAGCGCTAATTGAACCCTAATGAGGAAATTTTGAAGATGTGAGAGTAAAGGGTAAGGGTGGGTGAGGGTGAAAAGGAAAAAGTTTCGATGCTTATATCTTAAGTACCTGTAATGATATAAACCTTAAACATGGTGTTAAGATTGAACGATAGTAGCGATATGTTGGAAAATAGTGAGGGTGTTTTTCTTAACTATTGAAATCGCGAATTGCAAATTCTAAGAGCGCATAAATCATAGATTCAGCTGGTATAATTATTTGGTGTAATTTTTGCTTTAGGAGAATCTCGACCTGCAAGTTGCATGGGAGGTCCTGGAAAGGACATAACGCAAAAATCAAATTTACCAAATTCCAGGAGCGCATAAATCATGTATTGATCGTGCATCATTACTTAGTACGATTTCGCATTGGTCGAGTTGGCATTTTTGTTTTACTGTTTCGGATTGACGATTTGTATGGGAGGTCCTTGACAGGACGCAATGCGGAAATCGCGAATAGCGGATTCTAAAAGCGCATAAACCATAAATTCAGCTGGTATAGTTTTTTGGCGTAATTTTTGCTTTTGGAGAATCTCGACCTGCGAGTTGCATGGGAGGTCCTGGAAAGGACTTAGCACAAAAATCAAATTTACCAAATTCCAGGATCGCATAAATCATGTATCGATCGTGCATCATTACTTAGTACGATTTTGCATTGATCGAGTAGGCATTTCTGTTTTACTGTTTCGGAATTGACGATTTGTATGGGAGGTCCTTGAAAGGATGCAGTGAGAAAATCGCGAATTACAGATTTTGCGAGCGCATAAATCATAGATTCAGGTGGTATAGATATTTTGTGTAATTTTTGCTTTTGGAGAATCTCGACCTGCGAGTTGTTTGGGAGGTCCAGGAAAGGACATAGTGCAAAAATCAAATTTACCGAATTCTGGGAGCGCTTTAATCATGTATCGATCGTGCTTAATTTTTTAGTACGATTTCGCATTGGTCGAGTAGGCATTTCTGTTTAACTGTTTCGAAATTGAAGATTTGTGTGGGAGGTCCTGGAAAGGACATAGCGCAAAACTCAAATTTACCAAATTCCGGGGGCGCCTAAATCAAGTATCGATTGTGCATCATTACTTTGTACGATTTCGCATTGGTAGAGTAGGTATTTCTGTTTTACTGTGTAAGGACGGAAATCTTAGGGTAAATTTCCGCTTACAATAACAACTATGCTGAAAAATCGAAATACTAGAAAGCGCAGTGTCGTATAAGCTCCACGTATTTTTTACATATGCGATTTAATTCGCAGCCAGTACGTGCCCTGACCAGTATATACTCAAAAACGATCGACCAGAAAGCAAGCAGTCGGCAACGCTCAGTAGTTGAACGCGGAGTAACTTATACTTCTCCAAAATCAATCTGACGTTGTATTCGAGGAATTCGAATTGTGTTGCGGGTCTGTGGCTCTTGTGAGTTCGCCAAAACACCATCTCGAAATAAATCGAAAGACTGAAGCAGCGGCTGTAACTGTCCATGCTAACTCCAATTTAAGGTCCGAGGCTCTTGTGAGTCATCTTAAACTTGGAAACAGCCAAGCAGTCAACGTGGTTCACACGGAAGCCAATGCTAGGACCAGCCGAGACAAAGACGAGGACCATGGAGCGAGCTACGAGGAGCTAAGACGAGGAAGAAGCGGCCAAACGAGGAGACATCAGGCAACATAGAGACGCAGACGGCGCAGTAAGGCCCAGGCGAGGCAAACGACGAGGTTGACGTGCGTAACCAAGACCTAGAGGAGGCAACGATACGCAACGTACGAAGCAACGCACGAAGCAACGCAACGCCACGACGACGCACAAAGAAGCGACGCGCCCAGAGCAACAGAACAACGCAACACCACGCCGAGTAACGTCACGCCCAGAACAACGCAACAGAGCAACGCAACGCAACGACCGCACACGAAGCAACGCAACGCGCCGAGCAACATAGCAACGACACTCAGAGCAAAACTACGAAGGACCAACGAGGACGCACAGAGTTACGCACCGCGACGGATAGAGCCGCATAACGCAGAGAGCAACGATGCCCAGAGCGATGTTACACACCAAGTAAAACAACGTACCAGGCAACGCACGCACGGAACAACGCTACATACAAGTAACACACGAAGCAAAGCAACGTACAGAGCAGCGCCACGCATGGACCAGAGAACACAACCGTGACGCCGTAGATACAAGCTGACACAGTTGAGAGAAGACGCCAAAAGCGACAGGATAACGAGGTCAGAGACGCAAGAAGACCTAGGAAGCCTCAATAATACTTATTTGAATTTACCGAATTACATAATGAATTATAACCTTAAATGAATAAAATAGTTGAAGTCAAAACAAGAAATGTTTGTAACGAACCCCTGGCGCCCGATGAGTCTACCCCAGCAATTCGAGTCGTTACAACTGTTTCGAAATTGACGATTTGTATGGGAGGTCTTTGAAAGGACGTAGTGCGGAAATCGCGAATAGCGGATTCTAAGAGCGCATAAATCATTGATTCAGCGGGTATAGTTATTTGGTGAAATTTTTGATTTTGGAGAACCTCGACCTGCGATTTGTATGGGAGGTCCTTGAAAGGACATAGCGCAAAAATCAGTTGTAATGAATTCTGAGAGCGCATAATTCCTGTGTATTTATTTTTTTAAATTTTTCATATTTTAGGGGTGGCTAGCTCACCGCCCACTCTGCCTTTAAATGATTTATCCTTACTAAGCGAAACGAGCGCAAAATTTTTTTCTTGGTGTTTTGGAGAGCGCATAAATAGCGCATAATTCTGTAATTTTTTCATTAAGTTTGGTGGAAGAGGGGGGCAGCTGGGCGGACGTTCGTTATAGGTCTAGAACAGGGCTTCTTAAACTTTTTTCATTCACGACCCCATTTATGATTGCGAGTTTCCTGGCGACCCCATATAAATATAAAAGAAAGATAAATAAATATTTTTTGATGATCTATTTATTAGGTAACATTATACATATACATATGAAAACATATAGTTTTAGAATTCGTTTAAAAACATACAAAAATCTAAAATTAAAAATTGCACAAAAAGTTGTAAAATTGTATTTATTATAGTTAAAAAAATCTGCCAACTGTCTGGGCGCAACTGTATTATTTTTCCGGCAGAAGTTCAGAACACGTTCAATTCGGGGATGCGGTGTATGTTACTATGTGACTGAAAACCTAACAAAAAGTTTGGGACGCGGTTAGAAAAGGGTGTAACATATGAATTAAATAATTGGGTCATATTCCGGGATGCGGTCTAGAGGTTGAAAAAACAAAACTTAAAAAAAGGTGATTATTAAACAAACCTGGGGAAGTAAAAAGATATTCGATATCTGATCAGACCTGAGAAACATGGTGGAATTCATGAAAAAGTATACAACCAGTTTACACCCTCTTAGGGGTTGAATTTCAAAAAATCTTGAAACCACATTCTAGGTATTCACATGAAGAGTCCGTAGAATAAAAATGAATTCAATATTTCGAAAGACCTAGTAGATATGACGAAAATCGTGAAAATATATGCATTTTATATTAACCGATATTTTTTTTTGCCCCCCCTTCTGAACGCCAATGAATATTTGAATTTTTTTATCAGAATTACTTTTCTAGTTAATTTACATATACGTACCAAATTTCAACTTTCTAGCATAAGCCGTTCTGAAGTTAGGGAAAACACCCCACACCACCGTAGCATACTACCCCTAAAACAAAATGTACTTTTCCACCATGCCACGACTATAGCTTTATCTAAATACCAAGTTTCAGCTTCCTATCATTATAGATTCTTAAGATATAAGCATCGGAACTTTTTCTTTCTCACCCTTCCCCACCCTCACCCTCGACACATTAGGCCTACTTCTGGTAAAAATTTGAAAAATCCATCTTACACTGTTATTGAGATATGAATCGTGTTGGTTTTGAAAAATTCTAGTCCCTCCCACTTCCATGCTCCTCCACCCCGTTCAATTATTTTACTTTGAGCAATCTTTATATATCAAGCCTTATACTCAAATCAAATTTTGTTTTTCTGGTACCAGTGGTTTGTCAGATATCGTAATCTGAAGTTTTTCACCCCCCCCACTCCCATACGCCACTACCCCCCCCCCCCCCCCCCAATTTTGTTTCAATCTACTCTCCTAGTATAACTACAGATATTTGTTAAGTTTTAATTGCTTGCTACTAATGGTTTAGGAGATATGGATTTTAGAATTGGTCGATCTCGGCATTTTTGCGTTTCGGACGCATTATTTCCCCCTCCACTCCCACACCCCTTCATCCATATCTGTTTTTTTTTTGCAAATGGGTCCATTATCAAAGCTCTACAGAAATTCTAAGTTTCAGCCTCCTAACAGAAGCGGTTCCTGAGATCTAGAAACTTAAATTTTTCGTCTAAAACGCTTACCCCGCCTTCCCCCTTACACCTCCTCCCCTGAAAATAATGTCAATTAAAGGGGTCTACCAAGTCTATTCTTAGAAAAAATTTTAATTTAATAGCTCCACTGATTTGAGAGCTACGAACCTTAAAAGATTTTGGGGCGGTCGACGTACGGAGTACGGCGTACAGACGGAGTGAAAATTTGTATTGCTTTTTTCGCGTCTACTAGTCATGAAACGTGGAAAAAAAAAATTTGAGGGCAGCAAATTTTTTTTTTTTAAAAATCGATAACAATACTGTATTATAAATAATACAGTAAAATTATATGCCCTAGTTTTCATCAAAATTGCATTTTTGGCAATAACATAAATAAAAGGGAATTCTGATCGTCTTAGTTCGCTGGAATATATTTGAACGCAGTCGTTGAGTGGTAAGTATTAAATTAAAATTAAAGGAACAAATTTAATGAGATGGAAGTGCCTGTTTTTATTGCAAAACAAATTAAATCTTGGTGGAATGTTTGATACTGCTGGACGTAAGACCTCTTCAATATTTTTTAGCGATGAACGATATTGGGATTTAATATGTGTTAAGGCTGAGAAAGTAACTTCACATAAATGTGTGGTGTTCAATGACAGAGAACATTTAACGCCATATCAGCGATTGTGGGAAATTCAGTTCTGATTCCGATACAGAATTCAGTCAAGGGCTTTTTTGGAAATTGTAGTTTTAAGTTTGAGTCACTTGAAAGCTCAGCAAATTCCTCTTGAGCTTTAAGTGGCAGGTGATCAATCTCACTTAAGCCAATCCAAAACGGCTTTTGAATCCAAGCTACCTTTTTGTAATCAATATTTAATATAAAATATGTACGGAACTGTGTTTCTTGCGCTTTTAAGTGATCTACAATAATTTTTGCAATAAAAGTTTTACAATGATTTTTCTCGATTATAAAATTGTCGACACTGGAAAACATTTCGAACGAATTTTTTCTACCCTACTTTTCCAAATGTTGATATTTTTAAAACTTTCAATTTTATCATTCGAAGTAAATATATCGCAATTTTTCCCTCGAAGAGACAAGTTGAGATCGTTTAATTTCGCAAAGATATCTGACAAAGAACACAGCAAGTTCACATTTTCGTTCTGTTAAAAATATTTCGATTTCATCCTTTAATAACAATAATCTTCTTAAACTTTGACCTCTTGACAACCATCTTACTTCTGCATGCATGCTGCAATAAAGTTGTGTAGTTGGAATCCGTATCCTTACAGAGATTTGAAAATAAGCGGCTGTTAAGGGCATGGCTCTTAATAAAATTTATAATCTTAACAGCATCCTGAAGAACATCGTTCAATTCTGGTGCTAATTTTTTTGCTGCAAGGGCCTTTCGGTGAATAAGGCAGTGAGTAAAAGTTATATGATCATAATGGGCTGCTTGAAAAAATGATTTAAAACCAATATTTTTGCCCCGTCATCGCCCTTGCACCATCTGTGCATATTCCACAGCAATTTTTCCATTCTAAACCTGCAGTTTTTAAAAATTCGTCAACTTTACAATATATGTCTTTCCCTGTAATATGGTCTTTCATAGGACGACAAAAGAACAATTCTTCCTTTACGCTTTCTTTATAAACGTACCTGACATATACTAAGAACTAAGCCAATTTAGTAATATCAGTTGTTTCGTCCAACTGAATTGAAAGTTTTGGGCTTTCTTTATTTCTTGTAACAAGTTGCACTAATTGGTCCCTGTTAATATCAGAAATTCTATTCGAGACAGTGTCGTTCGACAAAGGAATTTTTCGAATATCATCGCCATATTTCCTTCATGTAGTATTTCTACCATTTTAATAGCAGCAGGTAATACAAGATCTTCTCCAATGGTGAACGGCTTTTTATTTTTAGCAATACAGTATGAAACTTCATATATTTTTCATTAACGGTCATAAATTTTTCAAAGGATTTTTTTTCTTTATTTAAAGACTTACAGTCTTTCAAAATATTCTTTTGGTTTATTGCTTTGATTCAAAATGTCTTTTTCATTTTGATGGTTTCATACTCTCCGGAGCCAATAATTCATTGCAGGTCAAACAAAGAGGTTGTTCACTACCCTTACAATTTTGAAATGTAAACCCAAACTGAAGAAAAGACTCATCATATTTTCTTTTTCGCACATTAGATGCCTGTTGTTCAATACTTTTGTCCTGCCTGTGGAGAGTTTGTAGCACTATCATCTGCGTCATTACCATTCTTATTTAAATTCAGCCATTTATCCATGGCCAAAAATTATTTTGATCCTAAGATCCAATAAATATCTAAAAATAACATATTGCATATAATAATTGATTAATTAATTACCGAATAAATAAAAAAAAACTAAAATCTCTTTACGGTGGAACACTGACAATTGACTACACTGGAAGAGCGTCAATATTACTATAGTTCACATTACAGTCAGTGTTATTGAATTATTGTCTCGCTGCACGTGTGCACGCGCATTCTAACCTTTGTTTGTGTGCAGGTGTGTGAGTGTGACACTGCACAAATACACATCTAGATGATATAAAATCGTGTATTTAAATATTTGACTTTAAAATCTATCGCGACCCCAGAATTTTGCTACGCGACCCCATTTGGGGTCGCGACCCATAGTTTAAGAAGGCTTGGTCTAGAAGATTCGGTTGCATCGGCATTTCACTAAAATCCAATTGTCATGCGGAGTACTATGTTCATCTGCCAGACGTTTTTTATAATCTCTTTTGGATTGTGAATCACATTTTGGATTTGGCCATTTGACGAATCCGTTCGATTCCCAAAGAGCCGGTACATTGCTCAAAAAATCACGTCCATTTTCTTTGGTTTGAACGATTTTGTATGGCATCTGCGAAAGACAATTCATTGTTGATACCAGGGACGTCATTTCAGGGGGAGGGGGCAGGGGGCAGGGGGGCATTTGCCCCCCCCCCCCCTGAATTTGAAACCACAGAAATATTTAAATTGATTATGACACCAACGAAAAATTTTTAAGGGTATAAATCTGAGAAAACTATTAATTCTATCGACTTGGATCACCCTGTATAAAACTATAATGACAACCAAGTAAATGAATTGGACTAGAGGCGAAAAATTCTCTGTAATTCCGCGGCTGTGTTGGTGGTGTTCTTCGATCCATTGATCGTAGGTTCCGGAAAATTCGGAAAAGCAAAACAAAAAGAGCGGAATCATAAAAAATTTCGCTGGTATTTCGCGGCTGTGTTAGTGGCCCTGTTCGTTCGGAAGATTGTAGGTTCTGCAAGACTCCGAAAAGCAAAACAAAAATATCTTCCAACAAACTGGGCGCAACTTTATTATTTTTCCGGCAGAAGTTCAGAACGCGTTCAATTCGGGGATGCGGTGTATATAACTATGTGACTGAAAGCTTAACAAAAAGTTCAAGAAGCGATTATAAAAGGGTGTAACATATGAATTAAATAATTGGGTCATATTCCGGCATGCGGTCTAGAGGTTAAAAAAAACAAAACTTAAAAATAGGTGATTATTAAACAAACCTGGGGAAGTGAAAAGATATTCGATATCTGATCAGACCTGAGAAACATGGTAGAATTCATGAAAAAGTATACAACCAGTTTACACCCTCTTAGGGGTCGAATTTCAAAAAATCTTGAAAACACTTTCTAGGTATTCACATGAAGAATCCGTAGAATAAAAATGAATTCAATATTTCGAAAGACCTAGTAGATATGACGAAAATCGTGAAAATATATGCATTTTATATTAACCGACATTTTTTTTGCCCCCCCCCCCTTCTGAACGCCAATGAATATTTGAATTTTTTTTAATCAGAATTACTTTTCTAGTTAATTTACATATACGTACCGAGTTTCAACTTCCTTGCATAAACCGTTCTGAAGTTAGGAAAAACACCCCCCACCACCGTACCATACTACCCTTAAAAAAAATGTATTTTTCCACCATGCCACTTCTATAGCTTTATCTAAATACCAAGTTTCAGCTTTCTTATCATTATAGATTCTTAAGATATAAGCATCGGAACTTTTTCTTTCTCACCCTTTCCCACCCTCACCCTCTACACCCACACCCCCAAACTTTTTTTCCCTACTAGGGTTCTATTAGGCCTACTTCTGGTAAGAATTTGAAACATCCATCTTACACTGTTATTGAGATATGAATCGTGTTATTTTTGAAAAATTATAATCCCTCCCACTTCCGTGCTCCTCCACCCCCTTCAAATATTTTACTTAAAGCAGTTTTTATTTATCAATTTTTATAATAAAACCGAATTTTGTTTTTCTGGACCAATTAGTTTGTGAGATATCGTAATCTAAAGTTTTTCACCCCCACCCCCGTACGCCACTACCCCCACCCAAAAATTTAGTTTCAATCTACTCTCCTAGTATAACTACAGATATTTGTTAAGTCTTAATTGTTTGCTATTAATGGTTTAGGAGATATGGATTTTAAAATTTGTCGATCTCGGCATTTTTGCGTTTCGGACGCATTATTTCCCCCTCCACTCCCACACCCCTTCACCCATATCTGTTTTTTTTTTTGCAAATGGGTCCATTATCAAAGCTCTATAGAAATTCTAAGTTTCAGCCTCCTAACACAAGCGGTTCCCGAGATCTAGAAACCTAAATTTTTCGTCTAAAACGCTTACCCCGCCTTCCCCCTTACACCTCCTCCCCTTAAAATAATGTCAATTCAAGGGGTCCACCAAGTCTATTCTTAGAAAAAATTTTAATTTAATAGCTCCACTGGCTTGAGAGCTACGAGCCTTCAAAGATTTTGGGGCGGTCGACGTACGGCGTATGGCGTACGGGGTACGGGGTACGGCGTACGGCGTACGGGGTATGGCGTACAGACGGAGTGAAAATTTGTATTGCTTTTTTCGCGTCTACTAGTCATGAAACGTGTAAAAAAAAATTTTGAGGGCAGCAAATTTTTTTTTTTAAAAATCGATAACAATACTGTATTATAAATAATACAGTAAAATCAATACAGTAGTCAATGTATAATTTTTTGAAAAGAAAGAGTGTACCAAACCCAGATCAAAAAAATAAAAACAAATTCTTGATTTCGAGCAAACCATTGATGGTAGAAGGAAGCTAGACTCCCTCCAATCTGCGCAATCGGTTGATGCAATACCATCTACAAATAAAAATGTAAGAAATAAAGTTCATTCAGAAGCATTACCAGAAAATGATGTGTCAATTATTGACACAATGACCTCGTTCAGCCAATACTGAAGGAATACCCCCAGATAGCGAAGCGCCGATTTCAATGCAGTTATTTTGAACAATTTACATGGATTGAACACTCCATTAATCAGAATGCTGTGTTTTGTTTTAGTTGGCGTCGTTTTTGTTCCAAAATAGTTCATAGTGGTGAAGCACAAGGAAGCATGACAAGCAATGACGTCATTTGTGGGGAGGGCATTTGCCCTCCCCCCTGAATTTTGTATTTTCATATATTATATATAACATATGTATATTTACATATAAAAACATATGCATTCATCATCCCCCCTGGAGAAAACTGAAATGACGTCCCTGGTTGATACTATACATATATATATTCCATACAGACGCGATTTATTCACCTTGTAGTACTTTTATAATATGCTTAATAAACCAGCATGAACACCACGGAGGACGAAAAAAAGTTAAAACTGGTAAAATTATTGGTAGATTTTTTGAACCAAAATACCGAGTCCAAGCCCAATTAATCCACAAGTCAAGCGTGAAACTAATTCTAATGCGGAAAAACCTACTAGTTTTTTCCGCAAAATGTTAAAAGCAAAGCAGTCTGTGTTAATCTGTAATGGCTGTCAAATGACTGTCAAAAAGCTAATGTTGTGCGCGCTCCTGCTTCAATCAGACCCATAGAGGACAAAGACGAAACCAAATCACTGATGGTGCGATAATTCTGTGAATTCTTACAAACTTACCGAGTAAGTCTAAAGTTCTCAGGTTGAGCGACAAAAAATCGCGATCTGAAACAAAATATTTAAATTAAAATGGCATTCAGATGAAGAAGCCTAGCCTACCGTTTATGTTTTTCGTAAAAAGAAAAAGCCGCACTTCACCATGAAATTTTTCACATGAAACCAACCGATCCGCAGGTTGAACCAATACCGAGTCCAAGTCCAATTAATCCACAAGTCAATTCTAATGTGGAAAAACCTACTAGTTTTTTCCGCAAAATGTTAAAAGCAAAGTCTGTGTTAATCTGTAATGGCTGTCAAACGGCTGTCCAAAAACTTATGTTGTTTAAGAGCTGCCAGAAAGTCACACAATTCCACTATGCAGGAAACAGTACCTATATAAATGCTGTATAAGAGCTACTTCGATGTCTTATTTCGGGCTTAATATCATCCGGGTTAAACGTTGACTTATCCAAGTAGACAAATAGATCTGTGGTTAACGCGTAGGACTAGCGATCGAGAGGAACCGAGTTCGATTCTCAGTTGGTTAGTATTAATATAAAATAAATTACATAGAAATAATTAATATAACTAATTGCAATTACAATTTCAGAGCAACTAAAATCGCAAAACCTCTCAGAAACAATAAAAAATTAGGAATAAATAAATAAATAAAAAGAGTTAATTTTATTTTTTTTATTTTGGTTGTTGCTGTATAAGAGCTTTATGGTTATTGTTCATATTGACTTACACGGTATTTTTATACTGCTTATGATGACGTAGTACATCAAATGACGTCATTATAAGCAGTGTACCTGTCAAACAAGCCGTATAACAATGCCGTGTAATTACCTTCATGAAGCAATTTAAGACTTTTACACAGCTCTTTCCACGAGTTTCTGACTGTATAAGCCGCCATGAGTGGTCACAAATTATGCCATGAACGTCTTTTATAACTACAAATAAAGTTAAATTATACTGCTGAATAAGCATTTTTGCTGGCAGTGTAGTGACTTTAAGAGCGGATATACAGCTGAGTTTGCCGGCTGGGAACGACATAAAACATGCACAAATATACCATTTGTCTGGCACACCAATCACGAACAATTCTCAGTTCACCCTTTGATCGGACTCTCACGTCCGATCCCTTCTTTCCTGAAATTCGGGAAAGGGATAAAATCAAAATGCCAGTTTGTGAAAACGTTTTTCTAGAACTAAGAACTCAAAACCTGATTTTTGTTTTTAGAAAAATGTTTGATTGAGAAAAACTACTAAACGGATTGCACTGAACATATAAAAAAATAACATATAGTATTTAGGGGATACCTAGTCAAAAAATCTGCCAACAATCTGGGCGTAACTTTATTATTTTTCCGGCAGAAGTAAGGAACGCGTTCAATTCTGAAATGCGGTGTAGGCTACTATGTGACTGAAAACCTATCAAAAAGAAAAGAACAAGTTCATGGAAGTGAAAATCTGATTGGATCTGAGAGATATGGAATAGTTTATGAAAAAGTACACAATCACTTTACACCTCCTTAGGGGTCAATTTTCAGAAAATCTTGAAAACACTTTCTTGGTATTCATATGGAGAATACATAGAATAAAATTAAATTCATTATTTGGGACGAGGTAGTAGATATGTCGAAAATCGTGGGAAAATATGCATTCTATTTTCACAGATAATTTTTTTTGCCCCACTTCTGAACGCCAATAGCTATTCGTTTTTTTAATCAAAATTATTTTTTTAGTTGATTTAGATATACACACCGAGTTTCAACATTGTAGCTTAAGCCGTTCTATATATAGGAAAAACACCTACCACTTGTACCACACTACCCTTAGGGGTCAAATTTCAAAAAACCTTGAAAACACTTTCTAGGTATTCATACGAAGAATCCGTAGAATAAAAATGAATTCAATATTTGGAAAGACCTAGTAGATATGACGAAAATCGTGAAAATAAATGCATTTTATATTTATTATATTTCCAAATTTTTTTTTTTGCCCCCCCCCCCCTTCTGAACGCCAATGAATATTCAAATTTTTTTTTTATCACAATTACTTTTCTAGTTGATTTACATATACACACCGAGTTTCAACATTGTAGCGTAAGCCGTTCTACATATAGGAAAAACACCCCCACTTGTACCACACTACCCTTAGGGGTCAAATTTCAAAAAACCTTGAAAACGCTTTCTAGGTATTCATACGAAGAATCCGGAGAATAAAAATGAATTCAATATTTGGAAAGACCTAGTAGATATGACGAAAATCGTGAAAATATATGCATTTTATATTTATTATTTTTACAAATATTTTTTTTGCCCCCCCCCTTCTGAACGACAATGAATATTCAAATTTTTTTTTATGACACTTACCTTTTTAGTTGATTTTCATATACACACCGAGTTTCAACATTGTAGCTTAAGCCGTTCCATATATAAGAAAAACACCCCCACTTGTACCACACTACCCTTAGGGGTCAAATTTCAAAAAACCTTGAAAACACTTTCTAGGTATTCATACGAAGAATCCGTAGAATAAAAATGAATTCAATATTTGGAAAGACCTAGTAGATATGACGAAAATCGTGAAAATAAATGCATTTTATATTTATTATATTTCCAAATATTTTTTTTTGCCCCCCCCCCCCCCCTTCTGAACGCCAATGAATATTCAAATTTTTTTTTATCACAATTTCCTTTCTAGTTGGTTTACATATACACACCGAGTTTCAACATTGTAGCTTAAGCCGTCCCTTATATAGGAAAAACACCTTCACTTGTACCACACTTCCCTTAGGGGTCGAATTTCAAGAAACCGTGAAAACGCATTCTAGGTATTCATACGAAGAATCCGTAGAATAAAAATGAATTCAATATTTGGGAAGACCTAGTAGATATGACGAAAATCGTGAAAATATATGAATTTTATATCTATTATATTTTCAAATAATTTTTTTTGCCCCCCTTTCTAAACGCCAATGAATATTCAAATTTTTTTTTATCACAATTACTTTTCTAGTTGATTTACATATACACACCGAGTTTCAACTTTCTAGCATAAACTGTTTAATAGTTAGGAAAAACACCCCCTACCCCCGTAGCATACTACCCCTAAAAAAAATTATATTTTTCCAACATTCCGCTACTATAGCTCTATCTAAATACCAAGTTTAAGGCTTATATCATTACAGGTTCTCAAGATATAAGCATCGGAACTTCTTCCTTTTCACCCTCCCCCACCCTCCCCCTCTTCACCATCAACCCCAAAACTTTTTTCCCTACTAGGGTTTAATTAGCGCTACTTCTGGTAAAAATTCTAAGCATCTATCTTAAACTGTTCTTGAGATATGAAATGTGTTTGATTTGAAAAATTCTCATCCCCTCCACTTCTATGCTCCACCTCCCACTTAAAAAATTTTACTTTGATCAATCTTTTTTTGTCAACCTTCACACCCAAACCAAATTTTACTTTTCTAGAGCAATTGGTTCATGAGATATCGTAATCTTAAGTTTTTCACCCCCCACCCTCATACACAACTTCCCCCACCCAAAATTTTTCTTGATTCTGTTCTCCTAGTATAACTACAAATATGTTTTAAGTTTGAATAGTGTGCCATTAACGGTTTAGGAGATATGGATTTTAGAATGTGTCTATCTCACCTTTTTTGGGTTTCGGACGCATTACATTTCCCCCCACTCCCACACCCCTTAATCAATATTGACAATTTTTCTGCAAATGGGTCTACTATCAGAGCTCTATAGAAATTCCAAGTTTCAGCTTCCTAACCTAAGGGGTTACTGAGATCTGGAAACCAAAATTTTCGGTCTAAAACACTTCCCCCTCACACCCCCACCCCTAAAAATTTGGTCACTTCAAGGCGCCTACCCCGTCTATTCGTTAAAAAAATTTCAATTTAATATCTCAAAGCGTTTGGCAGCTACGAGCCTCCAAACGACCTTGCGTACGGCGGACGCCATACGGCGTACGGCGTACGGCGTACGGCGGACAGACGGACTGAAAATTTTTATTGCTTTTTTCGCGTCTACTAGTTATGAAACGTGAAAATAAAAATTTTGAGTGTAGCAAATTTTTTTTTTTAAAAAATCAATCACAATACTTAATTATTAAAATAATAAAGTAAAATGGTAACAATATCTTAGCGATATGTGTCAAACTTTTTTCATCGAATACAAATTTTCAAAGTTAGGTCTATTTATTTTTTTTTTCCAAATTACTTTATTATTGTTTTAATAAAAGATTGCTATCAATTTAAAAAAAAAAAAATACAGTGAAATAGTAACCTACACATTCCAACCTACGCATCTCAGAATTGAACACGTTCCGAACTTTCCGAAAAATAGTAAAGTTGCGACCAGACTGTTGGCAGATTTTTTTTACTTAATTCTGTTACCAGTTATAGCCACAGCCCCATAGATGAGGTTTCAGGTAAGGATGATAAATAAAGTGTAAGACTCTGGTCAGAACTGACCTGCTATAGCTAGTTTTCTTGCTATCGAATGAAAAATATTTGGAAGGGAAAATTTATTTTAATATTAAATGAGAATATGGAAAGTACCACGTCCGCCCAGCTGCCCCCCACTTCCTCCAAACTTAATGAAAAAATAACAGAATTATGCGCTATTTATGCGCTCTCCAAAACACCAAGAAAAAAATTTTGCGCTCCTTTCGTTTAGTAAGGATAAATCATTTAAAGGTGGGGAGGCTGAGTGGGCGGTGAGTTAACCCTCCCACCGCTAAAATATGAAAAATTAAAAAAAAAATACACAGGAATTATGCGCTATTTTTGCGCTCTCAGAATTCATTACAACTGATTTTTGCGCTATGTCCTTTCAAGGACCTCCCATACAAATCGCAGGTCGAGATTCTCCAAAAGCAAAAATTTCACCAAATAATATACCAGCTGAATCTATGATTTATGCGCTCTTAGAATCCGCTATTCGCGATTTCCGCACTACGTCCTTTCAAGGACCTCCCATACAAATCGTCAATTTCGAAACAGTAAAACAGAAATACCTACTGGACCAATGCGAAATCGTACAAAGTAATGATGCACAATCGATACTTGATTTAGGCGCCCCCGGAATTTGGTAAATTTGAATTTTGCGCTATGTCCTTTCCAGGACCTCCCATACAAATCGTCAATTTCGAAACAGTAAAACAGAAATGCCGACTCGACCAATGCGAAATCGTACTAAGTAATGATGCACGATCGATACATGATTTATGTGCTCCGGGAATTCGGTAAATTTGATTTTTGCGCTATGTCCTTTCCAGGACCTCCCAAACAACTCGCAAATATTACATTCAGGAACTCGGCCACCAGAGCTTAGGAATCATTAAAGCTAGTACACGCCTTTGGAGCTACATCAGAAGCTATCTTTAAGCATGAATCCAAAAACGGATATTGAAATGAAGGAAATGACCCAGATTCCTTATCAAGAGGCCATAGGCAGCTTAATATATTTGGCTCAAGCAACAAGAACGGATATTAGTTTTGCTGTTAGCAGCTTAAGCCGATTTAGCAATAACCCTGGCAAACCGCAGCGGTTAAGCGAGCTATGAGGTATTTAAAAGATACAATAAATAAGCAGTTAATTTATTCCATTAACTGGATACTGCGATGCCGACTGGGGAGGTGATTGTGATGATAGAAGGTTAACTACAGGCTATGCTTTCCTAATGCAAGGTGGAGCCGTTTCTTGGAACGCCAGGAAATAACCAACAACCACTCTATCTACTACTGAAGCCGAGTTAATGTCCATCGTTGGGGCCATACAGGAAGCAGTTTAGCTTAAGCGACTTGAAAACGAGCTGCTTAAGGATTGGTATCGAACAACGTCTACTGTGCACGATCTAAACACATCGACATCAGGCACAATTTTGTTCGTGAACAATTGACTGAAGAATTGGACTACATAAGAACTGATGACATGATTGCGGATGTGATGACAAAGCCGATTATTGCTAATAAACAATTGATGTTTTCCAAAGCCTTAGGGTAATCTAAATAGCAAAGTTAAAACTAAATGAATTTATCTTTGTTGAACCAAATTGCTGAATTATAATAAATCTTTGATTGAAGTATTTTTATTTGTATGAATTATTAAATCTCAATTCTAGGGCGGGTGTTGTATTTAAGACTTGAAATTTATAATCACTGGCCGCACTCTTTATATTGTATTGTAACCAACTTCATGTACTTGTAGTGAAAAAATCTTTCTTCTTGCGTTAACCTCGAAACATAACAGTCGTCTTCTTTCTTGCTAAGAACCGCGTGCCTTTCATACATTTATAACAGTTATATTCTCTAATCTCCTTTGTTGCTTCCAGGGGCGTAGCTAGACGTGATTTTCGGAGGGGGGGGGGGGATCAACAAATTTTTTTTAGTATTGATCAATTTGAACTTTAAATTGACCAGTAAGGTTCGATATTATCTACAAGTAGGTATTAGTAGTAGTAGTAGTAGTAGTAGATATTATATACTACAATAAAAGAAAGAGAAATTTGTATGTAATGGAGCTCTCTTTCGAGCTCTAATGAAGCGATTCTCGAGATATCAAATTCGGAAGCCCTACATATTTTTCCCGTATAAATTCTATCTATCTATCATTACATCTCGAGCAATTCGGAGTTATTGTCTTTTCTCACTCCCCCATTCTTCACCAATATCGAAAACTTTTTGCGGACTATTCAGGTTTTATATTGAATTAAATTCAAGTTTCAGCTTTCTATGTAGTATAAACGATTGAGAATATCTAAAATCTCCGCTTACAATTGACCACAGTCACTTAAAGAAAGCCCACCTGGCTTACACACTGAAAAAATTTCAGCTTACAAGGAATACAAAACGATTCCACAACCAGTTTTCGAACTGAGTGTGACTAAAAGGGGATCATCTGAGTAGAAAGCAGAAAAAAAAATCTGCCAACAATCTGGGCGTAACTTTATTATTTTTCCGGCAGAAGATAGGAACGCGTTCAATTCTGAAATGCGGTGTAGGCTACTATGTGACTGAAAGCCTATCAAAAAGAACAAGATCATGGAAGTGAAAATCTGATTGGATCTGAGAGATATGGAATAGTTTATGAAAAAGTACACAATCACTTTACACCCTCTTAGAGGTCAATTTTCAGAAAATCTTGAAAACACTTTCTTGGTATTCATATGGAGAATACATAGAATAAAATTAAATTCATTATTTGGGACGAGGTAGTAGATATGTCGAAAATCGGGGGAAATATGCATTCTTTTTTCACAGATAGTTTTTTTTTGCCCCCCTTCTGAACGCCAATAGATACTCGTTTTTTTTATTCAAAATTATTTTTCTAGTTGATTTAGATATACACACCGAGTTTCAACTTTGTAGCTTAAGCCGTTCTATATATAGGAAAAACACCTCCCACTTGTACCACAATACCCTTAGGGGTCGAATTTCAAAAAACCTTGAAAAGCTTTCTAGGTATTCATACGAAGAATCCGTAGAATAAAAATGAATTCAATATTTGGAAAGACCTAGTAGATATGACGAAAATCGTGAAAATATATGCATTTTATATTTATTATATTTACAAATATTTTCTTTTGCCCCCCCCCCCATTCTGAACGCCAATGAATATTCAAATTTTTTTTTATCACAATTACTTTTTTAGTTGATTTACATATACACACCAAGTTTCCACATTGTAGCTTAAGCCGCTCCATATATAGGAAAAACACCCCCACTTGTACCACACTACCCTTAGGGGTCGAATTTCAAAAAACCTTGAAAACACATTGTAGGTATTTATACGAAGCATCAGTAGAATAAAAATGAATTCAATATTTGGAAAGACCTAGTAGATATGAAGAAAATCGTGAAAATATATGCATTTTATATATATTATATTTACAAATAATTTTTTTTGCCCCCCTTTCTAAACGCCAATGAATATTCAAATTTTTTTTTATCACAATTACTTTTCTAGTTGATTTACATATACACACCGAGTTTCAACTTTCTAGCATGAACCGTTTAATAGTTAGGAAAAACACCCCCTAGCCCCGTAGCATACTACCCCTAAAAAAAATTATTTTTTCCAACATTCCGCTACTATAGCTCTATCTAAATACCAAGTTTAAGGCTTATATCATTACAGGTTCTCAAGATATAAGCATCGGAACTTTTTCCTTTTCACCCTCCCCCACCCTCCCCCTCTACACCCACAACCCCAAATTTTTTTTCCCTACTAGAGCTTAGTTAGCGCTACTTCTGGTAAAAATTCTAAGCATCTATCTTACACTGTTCTTGAGATATGAAATGTGTTTGATTTGAAAAATTCTCATCCCCTCCACTTCTATGCTCCACCTCCCACTTAAAAAATTTAACTTTGATCAATCTTTATTTGTCGACTTTTATACCCAAACCAAATTTTATTTTTCTAGATCAATTGGTTCATGAGATATCGTAATCTTAAGTTTTTCACCCCCCACCCCCATACACAACTTCCCCAACCTAAAATTTTTCTTCATTCTGTTCTCCTAGTATAACTACAAATATTTTTCAAGTTTGAATAGTGTGCCATTAACGGTTTAGGAGATATGGATTTTAGAATGTGTATATCTCGCCTTTTTTGGGTTTCGGACGCATTACATTTCCCCCCACTCCCACACCCCTTGATCAATATTGACAATTTTTCTCAAATGGGTCTTCTATCAGAGCTCTATAGAAATTCCAAGTTTCAGCTTCCTAACATTAGGGGTTACTGAGATCTGGAAACCAAAATTTTCGGTCTAAAACACTTCCCCCTCCTTCCCCCTCACACCCCCACCCCTAAAAATTTGGTCACTTCAAGGCGCCTACCCCGTCTTTTCGTTAAAAAAATTTCAATTTAATATCTCAAAGCGTTTGGCAGCTACGAGCCTCCAAACGATCTTGCGTACGGCGGACAGACGGACTGAAAATTTTTATTGCTTTTTTCGCGTCTACTAGTTCTGAAACGTGAAAATAAAAATTTTGAGGGTAGCAAATTTTTTTTTTTAAAAAATCAATCACAATACTTAATTATTAAAATAATAAAGTAATAGGTGAATTTTAGAAATTATTATCTCATAAACTATAAAACCTATCCAAAAATAATGTGTGAAATTTTTGAAGAAATCGGTTCAGCCGTTTTCCGAAGATTTTTAAAACGGTTTTTGAAAAGTATGTTTCGAGATAGTCGCGTTCGAATGACGAAGAATTCACGAAGGGCCCATCCCGGTTAATTGCCCATAGCTTGCACAATTATTGAAATTTTAACATGAAATTTACAGACAACATTCCTAAGACTATAAGCTTTGAGATGAACAAAAAAAAATTTCTATTCAGATAATCCCCCTTAAAGTAGGGAGATGGTCTAGCACCCATGCTTTTCAACTTGGCACTAGAGAATGTCATCCGAAAAACCCTGGTCGATACTAATGGGACACTACTTTTCAAGTCCACCCAATAGCTAGAACACCTCCTGTGCAACTGCCCAGCACTCGCTGGAAGACGGCTGAAACCCCTGGGTGCTTCGGCCTTCGCAAACCTTAAAGAAGTCTCTTTTAACAGCATGCAGAGTCTAATCAACTTTGCTATGGTTACAGGGACCTTCTCTCAGGTCTGATCAGATATCGAATATCTTTTCACTTCCACGGGCTTGTTTAATAATCACCTATTTTTAAGTTTTTTTCTCTTCCAACCTCTAAACCGCATCCCGGAATATGACCCAATTATATAATTCATATATTACACTCTATTCTAACCGTTTCCCGATTTTTTTTGTTAGGTTTTCAGTTACATAGTAACATCCACCGCATCCCCGAATTAAACACGTTCCGAACTTCTGCCGAAAAATAATAAAGTTGCGCCCAGACTGTTGGCAGATTTTTTATGTTGTATCACTATGGACCCTCGTGGGTCTATGTGAGACCTTTGGCCGCCATTGAAACCTAAACCGTAACCTAACCATCCAATAGCATAAGCTAACGATATATGTATGCATATTAACATCCTCGCAAAATCCTTTCCTAGTGCTGAGGAGGTATTTGTCAATCTTGACTCTGCCATACAGTATACCAATTTTGGAGTATAATTTGAAGAGTATAGATAATTTCACATATCTTGAGACTAATCTAGAAAAAAATGGCTATGGCGGACAAAATCAATCGACGATGATTCATCGATGGCAAATAAAACGTATTATACTCGGTTGAGGAAGATAGCAAAGCTATCTTAAAACTTAGCTACTGGAGGACGAGGTCTTTAAATCGAGACGGTTTGAGGTGAAGAACTTAGGAGACCAGGATCTAGGATCTCAAGGGGATCGGGGTCAAAAAAATTTAATATTACTTTAAGAACTACACTAACCTTAATTGAGAATCACGAATTTTCTTAAATTTTTTTTACCACGATCCTTTAGATGAGATTGAGATATTCAAGGGAAAGACAAAGTCGTTATCCTTAAAAAAAACTTGCAAGGATAAGTTTTATTCGTATTATTTTATTTTTATATTGCGACAACCTTGAACTTTAAAATAAGTCCTACTTCGTTATTCTACGGTAAAGACTAAGTACCAGAGATATGCATTTTCGAAGAGGACTCGGACACCATTTTTGTGAAATCTTTAACATACTATAACTAACAAAAAAAAATGAGATAGAAAAAAAATTGAACTCAAAATTTTTTCTTCACTAATTCTTCGAGTACATAAATATTGAAAAGAATCGGCAATGGTAAGTCACAAATTTTGTCATTTTTGGCGATTCTTTATGGAATAACCCAAACGTTTGAATTCATAAACTTTGATAGTTAAAACTATAGAGATATACATATGTAGGTAGTGGAGATGACGTGCAGCGACTGTTTTGAAGCTGGACGATTTATCGCAAAGGACCGGCAATAAACAATATAGTCCAGTAATCAGAGACAATATTTCTGTAAATAACGGCAAAAAATAAAAGTCGAAATGTTTTGACGTAGCTAGGTTCCAATGATGGAGTAGAATAGGGAATCACAGTTTTCACCAAAATTTGATATGGCGTGTGCCCGAAATTTTGAATTTTCTGTTTTGTCGATTTGTAGCCGTATTTTGCATTTATCGCTAAAAATAGTGAGAATCAAGTTTATAGAGAAATTAATTCTCTATCTCTTTTATCTGAACTATTTTTTTGTAAAATCACTATTTAATGCCTTATTAAGCGTAAAGTGCAAAAAATTAGGAGATTGTCCCAGTTTTTAAACTTTTGGACCATATTTTATTAAAAATAGGTGAGATATTTACATGACAAAGCTGTAGAGGACTAAATTTCATAGAAGTTTTGTATACACCATTTTTTCCTACGACCAACGGATCACGAGCGGGAGCACGGTAAACATACAAATATGTAGCGTAAATAAAAGCACAAATGCCTCTCGTTTTCTTCGGTGCACATTTCATCTGACTGGGTCAGATCGTCGAGTTGATTGTTCGGGGCATTTGTGCACGTATTTACGCTACATATTTGTATGTTTACCATGCTCCCGCTCGTGATCCGTTAGTCGTACAAAAAACTGGTTTGTTCAAAACTTCTATGAAATTTAGTCCTCTACAACTTTGCCATGTAAATATGTCACTTATTTTTAATAAAAATGGTCCTAAAGTTTCAAAAACTGGGACAATCTAGTAATTTTTTGCACTTTACGCTTAATAACGCAATAAATAATGATTTTACAAAAAAATTGTGCAAATAAAAAGGATAGAGAATTTAATTCTCTTTAAACTGGGTTCACCATTCTTAGCGAGATATGCAAAATACGGCTACAAATCGATAAAACTGAAAACTCAAAATTTCGAGCACACGCCATACCAAATTTTGGTGTAGAACTGAGATTCTACTCCATCATTGGAACCTAACTACGACAAAACATTTCGACTTTTATTTTTTTCTTTAAGAATTCCTAGATTAACTAGACTAAATATGCTACTATCAGCTTCTTACTCACATGTATGTCATGTTATATTCTGGTCTTGAAAACAATTTTGATTCAATTCATTTGTTTCGAATTGTTTGTCCCCAAACCGCCCCCCGTTCCTACGCCAGTGGTTGCTTCGAATATAATGAAAAGCTAAGTCGCGTTTTTTTCAAAACGGTAGTTTTGAAATCGGTAGACACGATATCTCGAAATCTATCGAACGGATTTCTGTAAGATTTGGTAAGCTTATTCCGTACTCATGTATACAGTTTCCAAACTAGGATAATTGTGATTCATCAAGCGGTTTTTTTTTGCGGTCTGAAGAAGTCGTAAAATCACATCAAAATTGACGATAAAAAGTACAACAAGCTGCAAAAAATTATCTGTTCAATATTTTTGATAGTCCTAGTTCCAAAACTAGTTAAAGCTTCACAGATTAAAATGCCGTTTAATTTTTTTATTTGAGATAAGCAGAACGCCCGCAATCGTGTCTACCGAAAACAAGGTTTTTTAAAAACGGGTGGCGAAGTTGGCGCTTACCTCTGCAATGACCAACAATTTAGAGCTGAAACAAATCTAAAGTGTGCTCAACATGTGCACAAATATATGGTAAAAATTTCACAATTCAATCATTATTAAGTTCGCCAGAACAAATTCCCAAAAACATACTGCAGTCACGATTGGCTGCAAGCCTATCGTATAATACTCTAGATGATGGATATTGAAGTTGGGGATGAAGCAGTATTATGTATGTATGTTGTATGTCATTCATTAAGGAGTCCCAATAAAGTGCTACTCAAAACTAAAAGACAATATTCACTGTTTAATTTCATTTCTTGAACTGGAAAAAAATATCCTTTTTAAAGGAGTTTCATATGGGAGGCGGAGCAAGAACTCACTCGATTTCTTATGTACATATTCATCCTTTTCCTTAGAACCATTCAAAAATTAATGTGTACAAAATTTCAAATTTTTAGTTTGAAGCGTTCAAAAGTTATCGAAAAATATTGTTGAACACGTGCCTTAAGGATTTTTTGTATGGAAGGTACCAGAAGGAGTAGAAGGATTCCACTGCCTAGTAAACTTGAACTTTGTTTCACTCAAAACTAATTTGTACAAAATTCTGTATTCATAGCTAAACGATTACTTGAGTTATAGTGAGTTTCGTATATTAAGTGCAGTCATTTTTACAGGATATTTGTATGGCAGCCCCTCGAAGGACTACTAGGATTTTCTTCATAATCATTCAGCTTGCTCCAACTCTTGGAAAAATAACACATACAAAATTTCAAAGTCGTAGATACTTATGAAGGTATCGGCCAATGTTCTTGAACTAGTGTTTTAAGGATTTTTTGTATGGAAGGCACCAGAAGGAGTAAAAGGATTTCGCTGACTAGTAAACTCGAGCTTTGTTTTCACTCAAAACTAATTTGTATAAAATTCCGAATTCGTAGCTAAAAGATTACTTGAGTTATAGTGAGTTTCGTAAATTAAGTGAAGTTATTTTCAGGATATTTGTATGGCAGCCCCTCGAAGGACTATTAGGATTTTCTTCATAATCACACAGTTAGCTCAAACTTTTGGAAAAATAAGACATGCGATATTTCAAAGACCTAGGTTAAGCCCTTCTGAAGCTATCGACCAATATTCTTGAACACGTGTTTTAAGAACACTTTGTATGGCAGCTACCCGAAGGAGAAGGACAATTTTGCCCATTAACGAACTTGGCCTTACAATTCAACAAAACACACAGATTCAAAATTTCAAGAGTCTAGGTTAAGGCGGTTTTGAGTTATCGTGCTAACGAACAGACAGACGGACGGACGGACGGACGGACGGACGGACGTCAAGCGGATTTGAGGTTTTTGGACACAAATAAACAAAAAATAATATAGAACTTTTTTTCGTCCGAGGCTGGGTTCTATGCGTTACATAATTTTCGGCTGGATCAAACTTATAATACTCTATATGATTTCATCTAGAGTATAAATAGCGTAAAAAAAGAGCCTGCACTCGGGATGACCCCCTTAAGAAACTTTCCGTTGTCATATCTTGTACAATTTTCAAGTGGATTGCTCGTACAGCTGCGTAAGTTAATAGTAACAAATTCACGTTTATAGATCGCTGGTCGAAGGATCTATAACGTAGAGCGGTCCAGCAAAATCCAGGCCCGTAATCTCGAATGACCTTGACGCCATGACTCGATCACGAGGTACAGGCGCGAATGGTTCATTGGCGCATTTTCCATACATTCGTTTGCATGTGATGCATTTGCTTATTGTAGCTTTTATAAGCTGTCGGCCTTTAACGATCCAGAATATTTCCCTCAATTTTGCTAGTGTACCGTTAGCTCCAGCATGAAAGATTTTCTCATTAGCTTCTTCAATTAAAAGCTGAGTTTGGCCTCCATATTGTCAGCATATTCTAATCTACTGTTGAGTCTCATAATGCCATTCATATCTAAGCTCCGACGAAGTTGTAGTAATTTCGAAGTTGTTTCGACAGGTTTATCGTTGAGTTAAGCGGTTACTTCGCTTTCGCATTCCTGACCTTGAATAGTTTTGATTTAATAAGTGTTTGCCTTCTGTACCTCCGAAGCCGTTAATTCTCCCTCCAGTCGTTCAATATCCTGTTTTAAATTATGTACATAACGTATTACATATTTGGTGACTTGAAGAAGTCTTTGAAGACAACTGAAGTTCTCAATATATAAAACTGGTGTTATCTCTCCTTTGTTGTTGAAAATTGCTTGTGATGATGCGGTTTGTAGTGCAATATCAACTTAGTTTCTTTTTTCTTCATTTTTAGGCCAGCCGTCTTCAGTTCCACTAACCCATTCCGGTTCATGTCGCCAGATTTTGGATTTCAGAAGTGCCTTTGCTGATAACTTTCGCGTTAATATATCGGCCCGGTAAAACTTGCCTGGACAATGTTTAAATTCTACGTTCTCGGTTATTGCCTTTACTTCACGTACACGATTCGAAACGAACTGCTTCCATCGAATCGGATTTCCTTGAATCCAATACAGCACAATTTTAGAGTCCGACCACAAACAGATCTTATCGAACTTTATTTGCGTATTACTGATAGTGAAATGTTTTAGTCGAGATGCGATCAGAGCGACAGTAAACTTCAATTTGGGAAGCGTTAAGTCGCTGTCCTTACAGTCCTTTATCGGCGCCACTCGAGCCTTAGTTCCCCATGAATGTTACAGGTTCTGATGTATGATACAGCTCCGTATGCTTCCTGGCTCGCATCTGCAAATATGTGCAACTGGATATTATTAAGATTACCTTGACGATCGTCGAATATACAGCGCGGAATTGTAAATCCGTCCGTACTTTAAATCGCGGCACCATTCATTCTAAATGGTGAATAGATTGTCTGGTAAAATTTCGTCCCATGCAATATTCTGCCGCCAAATTTTTTGCATTAACCATTTAGGTATCATGACGTAAGGGCTGAGCATGCCTAAGGGATCATAAATTTTTTGAATCACTTGAAGCACCTTGCGTTTTGTTCCTTTGGTTATTGTGTCTTTGAAATCTATAGACGTTGTTAGGTCGACGCCTATTTCATCATTTCTACAGTACCAGCAAAGGCCGAGTACTTTCGATCTGTGTTGGATACCATCACTAGCTGTCAGAGATAGCATTCGCTGGATAGATGTATCGTTCGTTTTCCATTTTCTTAAGTTCATTCCAGCTTGACTCATTATAACTCTTGCTTTTTGGTGTAACCGTCGTGTTTCAGACGGATCATCGGTGCTTATTATCAAGTCGTCAACGTATAATTTTGTCTTAAGTTTTGACAAGTCTCTTTGTACTGGTCCTCCATATGCATGTAGTTCTTCCTTCAAAATGAATGAACTGCTATTTACACCAAATGTTACTCTGTTCATCCGGTATACCTGCAGTGAGGGAGAATTATTATTTTTAAATTTCTCATCATACCATATAAAACGATGACTGTCACGATCTTCTACTGCCAGCACAATCTGCAAGAACGCTTTCTCAATATCCGCGGTCATTCCGATTTTTCCAGTTCTAAAGTTTAGCAATATAGCCATCATATCGCGTAGCAACTTGGTTCCAGTATGTAGTACGTAATTTAAGGATAGTGAATCTGAGTCATGAGATGACGCGTTAAATACCACTATGAGTTTTATAGTCGGTTTATCAGCATGTGATACAGGTCTATGCGGCAAGTAGTATATCCTCGAACCTTTCATACTCGCCGTCATCATATTCTAATAATTTTTGTTTGTCTCTCCCCAATCGTTGTGCTATTGACTTAACATGCGATAATGCGCGTGAATAATTGTTATCGAAATGTTCGTTAAATTTCTTCCAGGGTAGCTTCGCAATAAATCGATCATTCTTCCATTCAATACAATCGTTAATGTCATGGATGTATTAGTATAACTGGATCGGCTGTATTGCATAAAATTCCTATACGTGAGACTAATTCGTTTTCTGACAGTTGTTCCCATCTGTCAAAAAAAATTTGTACGGGTTATGACAATCATTTCTGACAATTGTTTTCACCACAGCGTCGGACCAAAAAAATTTCCCGGGTACAGTACGTATTTTCTATTTTGTAGCCCCCCTCCCCCCAATACACTTACACTAACGCAAATAGACAACTCACACAACCAGAACCGATTAGGCAAAGTTTCGCTTACTGCCGATCCAGTTATACTACTACATCCATGGTTAATGTACTCTGTCGCGAACTTAGCGTCGTTCTTGGTAGTTTTATCGTGTATTCCGATTGTCTCCTAAAGCCAAAAGTTATCAATGCTATTTAAACGATTACTGCATTGTTGCGAAATTAGAGAGTGACTACTTACAGTTGCGTCGCACATTTCTTTATCGGCTGGTCCGAGTTTGTGATCCATGCGCTCTATCTGTCCGTTCACAATCGTCCAGTAAAAGTCAGCGCCTACCAGAAAACTTATTCCTTCTTCCAGAATGTCATCACGTTGTCTAGATTCGGCAAGATTAAAGTCTGCAAAACGTCCATAATTTACATTTGGTACTGGAAGTACATCTTAGCAGATGTGTTGCACTTCATTTGTCTTTAATTCAATAATATCTCGACTGTATTGGCTCTTCAAATCTCTTACTTGGTTGTACATACTTCCTGGTGGTTCCTCTGCACATCCGAAGGGAATAATACTCACGTGTTCTGTTTTGACAGTTGGCTAGTCTAATTTCCGAGACACTGAACTTTTAATATAAGATTTCATGATGCCATCGTCAAGTACTAATCGCACAAACAATTCCCTTCTTTCGGTGGGAGACACGAGAAATGCGAACGCAGTTTGAATAAACTCTGGTTGACACTTAACTTTAACGTTCGTTGCTGAAAGATTTGTTGTTCGCATGCTTTTTTTCATCTTTATATCATCAGCTGACACAACTGGCTTATATGACGGATCACATAAAGAGCTTGCGTGTCGCCCTTTACACTGCTTGCACTTTATTTGCCGGTCGCGACATTATTTAGCGAAGTGGTTTGGCTTTGTGCACCGTAAGCAACGTTTACTTTGCTTCAAAATTTTTTTCCGCTGCTCCAAAGTTTGGTCGCTGTCACATTCTACCGTCATATGGTGAGTTGACTTGCAAAACAAGCAAGATCGACTATCATAGGGTTTGTAGATTTTGACACGAGCAGACTTGCTGCCGTTCCAGTTTGATGTGATGGCTGCTGTTTGTGATCACCTTTATTCTTTTCTTGCTCGATCCTTTGTTGAAACGATTTCTCCAAAGACTCGACTTCTTTTTTGATGAACTTTATCAAACGCTTAACCTGACGATCTCCATCTGTCAAACAAAGAGAGATCTGTGCTTGCAGCGTCCTCTGCAGCTTCACTCGTTGTTGCCATCTCATCGTTCGATACCGTTCGATGGTACTCTATACGGAGATCTGCTGGGAGGGAGCGAAGAAGCACTGACTTCAACGTGATGTTGTATTGTGTTGGTGCAACACCTGGCGTTTCCAGTGACCGAATGAGTGACGTGACTGTATTGTACAGTTGCCGTAGTCCTCCAGTATCACTTCGGGTTTTCACTGATTGCACCGACACCAAGTTTTCCATGTTGTAGTCAATCATTCTCTCTGTCGACCCATACTCCTTTTTTAAAAGATCAATCGCTCAGAGATAGCATGCCTCTGTCGGCGTGAACCCCGAAATCGTGGCCGCCGCTTTGCCTACAAGAGAGGCTTGCAAATAATTAAATTTCGTTGGTCCATCCAAAGCGCCATTTTCATTTAACGGGTTTGAACTGCTTCCAGAAGGAAAGCCATCCATTAAAATCACCGTTCAATTTCTTTAATTTTAGCTTTGGTAGCTTCGTCGTCGCCGATCGATTGAGACAATTGCGGTCCAACGATCTATTCAAATCTGAATGTGAAACATGCGTCAGATGGGTCCGTTCGTCGTCAATAAGCCGTTGCTGATTCTCTATCATGCGTTCCAAATTCGCGATGACCGTTATTGCTTTATCATCGTAGTCGATTATAGCGTCACTTACAGTTTAATAGTTCCGGTTTAATCATAGGACGAACCGTTATATTGGACTTGTTTAAGTTTTTATGCGATACCTTTAGCCGGGCAAGTAAAACCGTCAAATCGTCGATTATTATCGATTGTGGCGTATTATTTTCCGTAAAACTTATAATAGAGTTTAAATAATCGTTCGCGGCGTTAAACATTTTTGTCACTTACGTCTGGCACGAGGCTCTATAGACTGCGTCCATTTTCTTTTCGATCCGATCCGATCCGTTCACTAGTTTATTCTTAGAAAAGGGCGCAACACTGAACTGCAGCGCACACTAGGCACCAAAAGAGGCCCATAGCGATCCCTTCTGCTGCAATCGTGGAACTTGCCAGTTAATTACCCCCAAAACATCCCAAATCCCTAATGAACTTGACCAACTTGTCATACCCTATCAATTTAAGATCTTCCAAACTATCGAAGAAGTGACTGCCCAACCACTTCAAGCGTCTTCTTGCAAACGTCTGATACTCACACAAAATGTGGGTAATATCCTCCTCAGCATATAAGTCAAAGCAGTACTTACACACGTCAGAGTCAGTTATCCCCATCTGCATGGCATGTTTCCCTAGCAAGCAGTGCCCCGTCAGTATTCCGATGAGTACCCGCAATCTTTCCCTATTCCACGCCAGTATTTCCCTGGACCCAAGTCCAGCCTTGGCCAGAATGCCCTAGAGATCCTACATCCCGTCATCAGCTTCTCCTTGAGTTCGCTGCGTCTGTTTCCCGCTCCCTGATAAGCGCTTTGATGCCACTTAGCGGTGGACTAACCCCCTCCTCCGCCAATTCGAATGGCGCCGATTCCGCTCTTACCAGCTCATCAGTCAGTTCGTTCCCTCGTATGCCGCTATGCCCTGGTAACCAGCAGAGTTGTATTCTATTCTGACAGCGAAGTACCTTGAGCACTTCTCGATAGCGCTGTACTAGTTGGGATTTGATAGCCTCCGATTTCAGTGCCTCCAAAGCCGCTTGTCTGTCGTATTGAAGACAGCCATATTCCGTCCTTCACCTCATGTCCTAGGCTCGTAGAACTCGGCTGGAACTCCCGTCCTGACGAATGCATAGCTGCATGCGACAACGCGCGACACAGGTTGCGGATAGTGAACGGCCGGCTCGGAGTCAGTCAGCTGCTGAATAAGCAAACAATTGCGAATAAGCAGCCGCGAACAAGCAGAATATTATCACATAGTGTTGTTCATTCCTCCTACCCCCTTTCTCCACATCCAGGCATCCCTTCAAACCCCCTCCCTCCACATCCAGTTATCCTACTACTTCACCTATCTCTACGTACACCGCTGTAATATACCGTGGCGGAATGTGCGTATTTTTGAAAGAACGGTAACCCAAGCCAAGGCGTTATGCGACCCATACTGAGGGCTGGATGGCTGCAGGGAATGCAGTTGTGAATGGAGCCCCCTACCATACCTGTCGATCTGGTAGGGTAACTAGACTTACCGCAATAATCTGGGTTCTCCGTTGCGGTGGACTCTTCATTCACCCTGACTCGTGGGACCAAGATGTTTAAAAATAGCAATTTAAAAGAAAAGTTGGACGTAAGTGAAGAGGCTGAGGATTCTCAGTCAATGCCAATAAAAAGCATTTCGGATGCTACTGGCAAGGCTCAGGAAGTGAGCGTTAGTGAGGAAAAAGAGCTCCTCAAATCTCAGTCTGAGAAGGACGAGATTGAGGCAGGTCCCAGTGGCGTGAAATCTTCGAAACGTGCCAAAATGACTTCGGGTCAAAGAAAGAGAAAGCTTTGTGAGAAAGCAAGATTTCTTCATGGCAAAATCGAAAATAAAAAGCCGGAACTTCCAACGCAAAGGGATAGGGAAACGATGAAGTGGGCTACGAATATTCTAGCCAAGGACCCCTTTCATGTTCCCTACACCACGGAGATGCCTAAAAATATACCAAAAACGCCAAAGGTCCATCTACAGGGAGGTGCCAAAAATGCTGGGGCGGAAGCTGCTAGACACTCTAGACACTCACCACCCTTGCGGGCTATTGGAGCCAAGACGCGCATTAGCCCATTAGCAGAAAGGCTTGAAAGGGCGAGGACGGGGACTTCTCATATTTCGGAGGAACCCTGTGTACCGGAACTCTCCAAAGCTAAGCGGTCTATCAGCGCGAAGCTATTGTCGACATTGGTAGTAAAAACTGGAAGATCTCTGTGGACCGATGGCTGACGGTCGAAAGCAGGCTGACGGACTTTCTCGTGGAAAGTATCACGAAAAACCCTTCTGGGCCCAATTTCCAATATGACGCGTCCGGCTGGCAGAGGGAAGTCAAGATTATCAAATATACGGATCAGTTATCACTTGATTTCCTCACAAGAAGCGTAGCCAAGATCGGAAAAATCTGGAAGGATGTCAATCTGCGTGTTATCCTTCGCTCAGACATTTCGGACTATCCAAGGGCTAGAATCTGGGTGCCAGCTCCCGTCATATAGTTCGTCGAGGCTTCAGGTGCTCTCGAACATCAGTGCCAGAATTTCCGGTGGCCGAGCCGATGGAGGTAGCTGAAATTGCTGAGGACTCAGGTGCTCCTAGTATTACTGGTGTGCAAATAGAGTCAGAGGTGGTAACAGCAGGCCCAATTGCTCACGCCAAGGAAACGACAGCATTGGGTTAATATTGGACTGAAATGGATCCCGCAACAAAAATTGTGCAAATTAACCTCCAGCATTCCAAACTAGCGTCGGCAAATTTTACCATTCTGCTTGATGAGGATGGTATAGACATTGCTTTAATCCAAGAACTATGGATCTGCAAGGATGCCATATTGGGACTAAAGCACAAACTCTAAACTCTATACTTTGTCAAGGACATGGGCAAGCCTAGATCATGTGTCTGGGCTAAAAAGAGTATAAATCTAACTCTCCTGACCAATTTCAGTTCTGGTGATACTACCGTAGTGAGATGGGACCGGAGATACGGTAATGCGATTCTTCTCTCCTCCACGTACATGCCGCATGGAGAAGATGCACCAACGAGTGGTGTTCGCTTGGTGGTGGAAATGGCCAGACGAGATAAACTTGACCTGGTCGTGGGATGTGATGCTAACGCTTATCATACTATTTGGGGTAGCACGGACATCAATGACCGAATTATATATACAATGTTGGTAATGAACCAACCTTTGCTACGGCAAATAGGGCGGAGGTACTAGATGTGACATTCGTTAAAGAATCGTGCAGCAAGGAAACTGGAGGGTCTCCAACAAAAGATCGTTTTTAGATCACTGCTGGATACTCTTCAATTTGAATATCTCACCTGAATGTCCTGTTTAGAAACCCAAGGAAGACCGACTGGGAGAAATTCCAGAGTATCGCATGTAGGTAATTTTCTGCCCCTGACTGCAACTGTTCCCAAATACAGCGTCTAGTGACGACAAAATTGATGCCCTAACAGGTAGCATCACAACGGCTTTTCTTGAGTCATGCCCACTGAGGAAGCCACCCACCAAGTCATTTCCACCATGGTGGAATAGGGACTTACGGCGCATCAGGCAGGATTCAAGAAGACTGTTTAATGTAGCAAGAGCTAGTGGCGCTTTGAAAGACTGGTCCCAGTACAAGTCGAGTATCTGGGACTATAAAAGGTCAATTAAAAATTTTTGAAGACATTTTTGGACTATCTTCTGTGAAACAATTGCGAGCACTAGCGAGGCTGCCAGGCTCAGAAAGGTACTTTCAACCGATTTAATCGTACCTACTGTTCTGCAAAGGAGCGATGGTACGTGGACCGGGAACAACAGAGAAACCCTAAAACTTCTTATGGAGACTATCTTTCCAGGCTGTGTAACCCAAGCAGGCGGCACGCGCTTGGGGAACCAGTCAGAAATGCCGAGAAATCCGTCACATCCTTTGGCTATTAGTTATTTATAAAAGCTGTTTATACTACTCGTACGTTCCGATTGCTTGGAGACGGGTTAAAGTATTATTGATTCCAAAGGCGGGTAAACGAAGCCACACAACGGCCAAAGACTTGAGACCCATTAGCTTAACTTCTTTCCTAATGAAAACCCTGGAAAGATTGCTCGAGATCTCCATTAGATGCAAACTGGACGTAAACGTTTTGAGGTAGTAAGGACCATAAAGAGTACGATGCGTAATAAAGAATACACAATGGGTGTCTTTCTAGATATTGAAGGAGCCTTTAATAACGTTGAGAGGGATGCCATTCGGAAAGCCCTGCTGAATGCAGGGCTGATCTAGGCATCGCTAACTGGATTGTGGATATGCTTCAAAGTAGGATGATACACGCATCCATTGGTGAGAATGAAATATCTGGAACTGTGTCCAGAGGTACCCCGCAGGGGGGAGTTCTACCACCTCTACTTTGGGTATTGGTTGTCAATCCTATTTTAAAACCGCTCGAGAGGGACAGGATCAAAGTGGTAGCGTACTCCAATAACCTAATTCTACTGGTATCTGGCAAATTTCTTCACACTATTGCTGAATTAGTGCAGGGAGCACTACTGAAATTGCACAAATGGACGGCAAGTTGTGGGTTCTTTTCACTCGAAAGAGAGCAATACCCCCATTCAAAATTCCAAAAAATCTGCCAACAGTCTGGGCGCAACTTTATTATTTTTCCGGCAGAAGTTCAGAACGCGTTCAATTCGGGGATGCGGTGTATGTTACTATGTGACTGAAAACCTAGCTAAAAGTTCGGGAAGCGGTTAGAAAAGGGTGTAACATATGAATTAAATAATTGGGTCATATTAAGGGATGCGGTCTAGAGGTTGAAAAAAACAAAACTTTAAAATAGGTGATTATTAAACAAGCCCGTGGAAGTGAAAAGATATTCGATATCTGATCAGACCTGAGAAACAGGGTGGAATTCATGAAAAAGTATACAACCAGTTTACACCCTCTTAGGGGTCGAATTTCAAAAAATTTTGAAAACGCATTCTAGGTATTCAAATGAAGAATCCGTAAAATAAAAATTAATTCAATATTTCGAAAGACCTAGTAGATATGACGAAAATCGTGAAAATATATGCATTTTATATAAACTGATATTTTTTTTTGCCCCCCCTTCTGAACGCCAATGAATAGTCAAATTTTTTTTAATCAGAATTACTTTTCTAGTTAATTTACATATACGTACCGAGTTTCATCTTTTTAGCAAAAGCCGTTCTAAAGTTAGGAGAAACACCCCCACCACCGTACCATACTACCCCAAAAAAAAAATTTTATTTTTCTACCATGCCACTACTATAGCTCTATCTAAATACCAAGTTTCAGCTTCCTATCATCATAGATTCTTAAGATATAAGCATCGGAACTTTTTCTTTCTCACCCTTCCCCACCCTCACTCTCTAGACCCACACCCCCAAACTTTTTTTCCCTACTAGGGTTCTATTAGGCCTTCTTCTGGTAAAAATTTGAAGCATCCATCTTACACTGTTATTGAGATATGAAACGTGTTATTTTTGAAAAGTTCTTATCCCCTCCACTTACGAACCCCCCCGCCCCCTTCAAAGATTTTATTTTGAGCAATCTTCATTTATCAAGCTTTATATCCAAACCGATTTTGTTTTTCTGGTGCCACTGGTTTGGGAGATATCGTAATGTTAAGTATTTCAACCTCCACCCCCGTACGTCACTACCCCCACCCAAAAATTTTGTTCAATCTACTCTTCTAGTATAACTACAAATATTTGTTAAGTTTTAATTGCTTGCTATTAACGGTTTGGGAGATATGGATTTTAGAATGTGTCGATCTCGACTTTTTTGCGTTTCGGACGCATTGCTTCCCCCTCTACTACCACATCCCTTCACCCATATCATCAATTTTTTTGCAAATTTTGTCCACTATCAAAGTTTTATGGGAATTCCAAGTTTCAGTCTCCTAACATAAGCGGTTGCTGAGATCTAAAAACCAAAATTGTTCGTCTTAAACGCTTCCCCCACCGTCCCCCTCACACCCCACCCTTGAAAATAATGTCAATTCAAGGGGTCTACCCAGTCTATTCCAAGAAATTTTTTTAATAAAAGAGCTCCACTGGTTGTAGAGCTACGATTCTTCTAAGGATTTTGGCGGTCGACGTACGGCGGACAGACGGAGTGAAAATTTTTATTGCTTTTTTCGTGTCTACTAGTCATGAAACAAACGTGGACAAAAAAATTTTGAGGGCAGCAAATTTTTTTTTTTTTTAAATCAATAACAATACTGTATTATTACTAATAAAGTAAAATAGGTAATACCACTCTGGAGCTTAAAAATGAAGTACCTAGGAATTATTCTTGATGCTAAGCTTAACCCTTTGTCTACCGAGCGGGTCCAATGGACCTAAATGAGTTTTTATGGTGCTCTCAATTCAATATCTAGTACTTGTGGACTCTGTAGCTGCTTGACTTTGTGTATTTACATGCCTTTTGTAATTTTTTGATTGCGTTAATGTTTTGCAATAATTACTTTTTTTTATGTAAATATTCCATCGGGAACTACCATCTGGGTCTATTGGACCCTTATACATGAAATACATATACATAAAAGACAAAATGAGTTGTATGCCATCATCATCATCATCATCATAGAATTGGGAAAACAGTTGGCACAATAAAATGAAAATTCTGATGAACCGGTACCAAGCACCAGCACAGTATATGAACTAGAGATGGGTCGTTCAGTCAAGACCCGTTCAAAACGAACGGGTCACTAAACTGAACGGATTGACCCGGATCTTAATTTTACCGAACGATCGTTCAATCTTAAAATTTGAACGTACGAGCAAAGAATACGACACGACCTGCGATAACGAAACGTCAAACGTCAGAACGTCAACAAAACGCAAAACATCTGAGTAAATACTAAAGTCCAAGCTTGAATGAGACGCAGGTTTGCGATGTAGTGTAGGTTACTATGCCTCCTAGTTATTCTTTAAGCTATCAGTCGCAATTTTATTTTTCTTTGATGTCTCTATAGTTTTATATTGTCGATTTTGGCTTTCTATGCTTCGCGGTTTTCCAGAAATAAAAATCTGAACCTTAATGTTCCACCCGCTTTCACCTGCACCCTATTACTAGCACCCCCAAAATTTTATTTCCTGCTACATGTCTACTAGGCCTAACTGAAGGATTCTTAGCTCATATCTGGTACAATTCTTGAAATATAACACCGGATCTCGCTCTCGTTCACACCGGATCTCGCTCTTTTCAAAGTTTTTTTTTATTTTTTACCATTTCTTATCATTTTTATCATTTTTTATCATTCAGCGTTCAGAGCAAGTCCGACTTCGACTTCGACTTCGACTTCGCCGTTGGTTGTAACTACAAGAGCTTATTTTAAAAAAGAAATTTTTGGGGTCTGACTTTGAAGACTTCGACTTCGACTTCAACTTTTTTGCTTTTTTTTCTAGTTTTTTAGAATTTCTTAGAATTTTCTTAGAGTTTTTAGAATTTTTTGAAATTTGTTAGATTTTTTTAGAATTTCTTAGAATTTTTTTAGAATTTTTTAGAATTTTTTTAATATTTTTTAGCTTTTTTATATTCTCTATCCTCTATCCACCATCCTCCATCATCTATCCTCCATCCCCTATCCTCCATCGCCCATCCTCCTTCCTCCATCCTCGATCAAACATCATCCATCATACATCCTCTATAATCCAGCGTCCATCATCCATCGTCCATCATCCATTGTCCATCCGCCATCGTCCATTATCCATCCTCCATCGTACATCCTCCATTGTCCATCTTCCATCCTCTATCCTCCATCCTCCATCGCCCATTGTCCATCATCCATCGCCCATCCTCCATCGAACATCCTCCATTGTCCATCCTCCATCATCCATCGTCCATCATCCATCGTCCATCATCCATCGTCCATCATCCATCGTCCATCATCCATCGTCCATCATCCATCCTCCATCGTCCATTATCCGTCCTCCATCGTCCATTGTCTATCATCCATCCTCCATCGTACATCCTCCATTGTCCATCTTCCATCCTCTATCCTCCATCCTCCATCGCCCATTGTCCATTATCCATCGCCCATCCTCCATCGAACATCCTCCATTGTCCATCGTCCATCATCCATCGTCCATCATCCATCGACCATCATCCATCGTCCATCATCCATCCTCCATCGTCCATTATCCATCCTCCATCGTCCATTGTCTATCATCCATCCTCCATCGTACATCCTCCATTGTCCATCCTGCATCCTCCATCCTCTATCCTCCATCCTCCATCGCCCATTGTCCATCATCCATCGCCCATCCTCCATCGAACATCCTCCATTGTCCATCGTCCATCATTAATCGTCCATCATCCATCGTCCATCATCCATCGTCCATCATCTATCCTCCATCGTTCATTATCCATCCTCCACCGTCCATTGTCTATCATCCATTCTCCATCGTACATCCTCCATTGTCCATCCCCCATCCTCTATCCTCCATCGCCCATTGTCCATCATCCATCGCCCATCTTCCTTCGAACATCCTCCATTGTCCATCCTCCATCATCCATCGTCCATCATCTAAGCATGGAGGATGGACGATGGATGATGGACGCTGGAGGATAGATGATGGACGATGGATGATGGAGGACGAAGTGATGGAGGACGAAGTGTAAACTGGTTGTATACTTTTTCATGAATTCCACCATATCTCTCAGCTCTGATCAGATATCGAATATCTTTTCACTTCCACGGGCTTGTTTAATAATCACCTATTTTTAAGTTTTTTATTTTCCAACCTCTAGACCGCGTCCCGGAATATAACCCAATTATATAATTCATATATTACACTCTATTCTAACCGTTTTTCGAACTTTTTGTTAGGTTTTCAGTCACATAGTAACATACACCGCATCCCCGAATTAAACACGTTCCGAACTTCTGCCGGAAAAATAATAAAGTTGCGCCCAGACTGTTGGCAGATATTTTTTTGTTAGTTATACGTTAAAGTTTTCGCAAAAATGGTGTCCAAGTCTTCTTTGAAAATTCATATCTTTGTTAATTTTATCATAGAATAATAAAAGAAAAATAAATATAATAATAAGTAATAAAATATATCTAATAATAAAAGAAAAATATAAATCAATTTTATCCTTAAATTTTTTTTGTCAAGGATAACGATTTTGTCCTCTATCCTTGAATATCTCAAAATACAAACTTTTCATTTTCTTAATTTGTATTTGTATTATAGTGTTTTTCAAAACATATCAAAAAATCAACTCTCAATGGGATCGGGGTAAAAAAATCAAAGAATATCAGTGTTTCTCAATTTACTTTATAGAAAAGGGGTCATTCCATCAAGAATCGCCAAAAGTGTAACCTTACTATCGCCTATTCTTTTGAAAATTTATCTACACGAAGAATTAGTGAAATTTAAATTTTTTCTTTCTATCTCATTTTGTTTAGTAGTTATAGTATGTATGTTAAAGATAACACATCAAAGCATTTAAGAAGAAATTGTTGTTGGTGCAGTTGATAAGTAATAACGCTCACCACTTTCCAACGTTGAAAGAATTTAAGAAATCAAAATGTAACAATTACATCAAATATGCAAAAGAAATAAGAACACATCTGCTTTTGAAAGCCGATTTAGTAATTTGGAGCTAGACAAATACAACAAACTTTTTGAAATATATTCATCTCCCTTTCATGTTGAAATCGGGTCGGCCCCAGAATATCTCCAAATGAAACTGGTTGACTTACAGTGCAATATTGTATTAAAGCACATTTTTGAAACATCAGAATCAAAAATAGATTTTTATAACACTTACGTCACAAAAAACAAATTTTTCAATTTGAGAAATCTGGCACAAAAATTTGTTAGGCGCTTTTGGTTCAACTTACACCTGCGAATCGTTTTTTTCGAAAATTAAGTTGAACAAAAACAAAAAACGCTCAAATGTAACGGACGATAACCTGCAACACCAACTACCAAAAAGTAAAGTAAAATAAATATTTTTTTAATATACAAAGTTTTCCGGTGAATACTGTTAAATTTATTTTGTGTGACGTTTCGACTGAGTCCTTTATTAAACAATCAATCAATCAATTCGAAATGTACTGTGAAAACATTCATCAAAAATATTTTTTAATGATTTCATTTTTATTTTATTTCATTTATACCTACTTATATAATCTATTTCTTTACAATGTACGTTTCACTTCAAAAAACTGTTTATGGTGTATGAAAATCTAATACGGGGATATGTAATATGATATGTGGCCCGCGGAGTTATGATGCATTTCCAAAGTGGCCCGCAATGTCATTTGGGTTGGCCACCCCTGATCTAGAGTATAAAAAGCTTTCATAGCTATCATAACTCAATTATTTCAAAAATCACTTTACTCCAATTTTTCTAAAATCGTTTTCAGGAGATCCATTTTACTTAATTATTTTAATTTAAAGTATTGTTATCGATTTTTTTTTAAAAAAAATTTGCTACCCTGAAATTTTTTTTTTATACGATTTATTACTAATAAACGGCAAAAAAGCAAAAAAAATTTTCACTCCATCTGTGCGCCGTCCGCCGTCCGCCGTCCGCCGTACGCAAACTCGTTTGAGGAATTATAGTTGCCAAACCCTATGAGCTATTAAATTGAATTTTTTTTTCTGAATAGACATGGTGGACCCCTAGAAGTGATATTTTTTTGAGGGGTGAGGGTGTGAGGGGGAAGGTGGGGGAAGCGGTTTAGACAAAAAATTTTGGTTTCTAGATCTCAGCAACCACTTATGGTAGGAGGCTGAAACGTGGAATTTCTATAGAACTTTGATATTGGACCCATCTGCAAAAAAATTGCTGATATGGGTGAAGGGGGAAATAATGCGTCCGAAACGCAAAAATGCCGAGATCGACACATTCTAAATCCATATCTCTTAAACCGTTAATGGCGAGCAATTCAAACTTAACAAATATCTGGAGAGTAGATTAAAACAAAATTTTTTGGTGGGGGTGGTGGCGTACGGGGGTGGAGGTTGAAATACTTAACATTACGATATCTCAGAAACCAATTGCACCAGAAAAACAAAATTCGGTTTGGGTATAAAGCTTGATAAATAAAGATTGCTCAAAGTAAAATCTTTGAAGGGGGCAGGGGAGCATAGAAGTGGAGGGGATAAGAATTTTTCAAAAATATCACTTTTCATATCTCAATAACAGTGTAAGATAGATAGAAGAATTTTTACCAGAAGTAGGCCCGATATAGCTCTAGTAGAGAAAAAAATAACATTGGAGCTGGGGGTGTAGAGGGTGAGGGTGGAGAGGGGTGAGAAGGAAAAAGTTCACATGTTAATAACTTAAAAACCTGTAATGATATAAACCTTAAACTTCGTATTTAAATAGAACTATGATAGAGGCATGGTAAAAAATATTTTTTTTTTAGGGGTAGTATAGTACGGTGGTGGGGTGTTTTTCCTAACTTTAGAACGGCTTATGCTAGAAAGTTGGAACTCGGTACGTCTATATAAATCAACTAGGAAAGTAATTCTGATAAAAGAAAGTTTGAGTATTCATTGGCGTTCAAAAAGGGGGGCAAAAAAAATTATCAGTAAATATAAAATGCATGTATTTTCACGATTTTCGTCATATCTACTAGATCTTTCCAAATATTAAACTCATTTTTGTTCCACGGATTCTTCATATGAATACCTAGAATGCGTTTTCGAGATTTTTTGAAATTCGACCCCTAAGGGAGTGTAAAGTGGCTGTATACTTTTTCATGAATTCCACCATGTTTCTCAGGTCTGATCAGATATCGAATATCTTTTCACTTCCCCAGGTTTGTTTAATAATCACCTATTTTTAAGTTTTGTTTTTTTCAACCTCTAGACCGCATCCCGGAATATGACCCAATTATTTAATTCATATGTCACACCCTTTTCTAACCGCTTCCCGAACTTTTTGTTAGGTTTTCAGTCACATAGTAACATACACCACATCCCCGAATTGAACACGTTCCAAACTTCTGCCGAAAAAATATTAAAGTTGCGCCCAGACTGTTGGCAGATTTTTTTCTTTGTGGTTCCTCTCCCGATCATCTGCCTTCTTTTCAACATACGTACTTAGAGACGCCTCCTTATTTTTTAAATACATAATATTTTCCTCAAAGTATTCAGATCGTGAAATTTTTCTTTTCTTTATTGCCGATCCTTCACGCGACGTTGTGGGCTAATCACATATGTCATCTGATGCTGAACTGGGCGGTGCAATGGATGAAATGTTGGAACTTTATGGCAAAACTGTTGCATTTGGCGACTGTAATCACTCGGAAGCATCTACCGTTTCGTCCATGACTCATTGCCGGTCCAATAGAATTGCAGATATTGGAGTCCCCCTCAAATTTATCGCAATACTATTAGATATAGTTGGCGATGTGCCAAATATATCATCAAGCTCTGCTCCGAAGGGAATTCGCTGATATCCGTCATCTGTCATGTTTCGCTGCCTATCTTTTGCGAATTTATAGGCCCGCAGTAAGTTTTTAGATTTTATAGGTAGGCTTTTAACAGAAACGCTTCTCTCCTAGTGAACAAATACAAGTAATGGAACTGACCAAATTTATATAAGCTTACATACCAGAACATTTTGGGAAACCAAATCTTCCATTGCGTTCTTCCAAGCGTTTTTGCGATTTGCCGGATGCTTAAATTCATCCATCCGTGCCTTGTAGCTTTCCAAAAAAGCTTTGGTTTCCTCGTACGTCCAATTTCGTCATCTAATTTGAAAAAAAGATACGACAAAGATAAGATAAGAAAAACTACAGAAATTATCAATAAGAATACTCACTTAAGTTCATTCATGATGCCGGAACAAAATGACGAACTGACGTTTGACAAATGTCTATTATCAGCTGCTATTGCAGTTCAGTTGCAGGGCGACAACTGTGAAAATGCGAAAATTTTGTTGAATTCAGAAACAGCTTTATGATCCAACTATGATCCCATTTTGATTTTGGATCATCTCAATTGTTGTTGTTTTCAATTTAAAATATATGATCTTAATCGTGATCCAGTTGAAAAAAACACACCTAATATTAAATCATCGATTAGGGACAAACCTAAGTGGTTCTGGGATTTCGTCAATTTAAAAAGGAATTCGGACGAATACCCTGCTTCTATGTCTTTTGATGATGTGGTCAGCGATGACACTTTAGTCATTAGCAACTTTTTTGGGGACTACTTTCGTGCGGCTTTCACTTCTTCTAACTGTGATAATAGTTTTAAGGATCATGAACACTTGACAAAGTTTTTCCTTCTACTGCTTTGGAGATGAAGGATCTCTATATTGAAGCAACAATTTTGAAATTTATTTCAAATATTGCAGATAGTTTTTCTGTTGGTCCAGATGGCATCCCTCCAAACGTTTTAAAGCGCAGCAGCTCTTCCTTAGTAGCACCTTTGTGCTATTTATTCAATTCTTCCCTTCGTTCAGGGGTATGTCCTAGTTCATGGAAATATTCTACTATTAGACCGTTATTTAAGAAAGGTAAGAGAATGGATGTATAAAATTATAGGCCTGTCGCCAACCTTTCTTGTATTTCGAAGCTTTTCGAGGCTATTGCTTGTGATGTAATGAATTTTTATTGCAAGTCACTCATAAGTCCATCCCAACATGGATTTACTAAGGGTAGGTCTACTACCATAAATTTAATGGAATTTACTAGTTTTTCCATTAAAGCAATTGAAGGTGGGAATCAGGTGGACTGTATTTACACCGATCTCAGTAAGGCTTTCGACAAAATGAGTCATTCCATCCTGACTTATAAGCTACAATTACTTGGTTTTCCAGTGACGTTAATTAATTGGACCCGTTCGTATCTACTTAATCGCATTCCAAAGGTGTGTTTTCGTGGAGCTCTTTCATCCGATATACGTAATACGTCTGGAGTACCGCAGGGGAGCCATTTGGGTCCGCTTTTTTTTTATCCTGTTCACAAATGACGTGAGTTCGGCTCTCTCCCACTCTAACATTTTGATGTACGCTGACGATGCAAAGATTTTTCGTAAGGTAACCAATGCGGCTGATTGCTTTCTTCTTCAGAGTGACTTGCAACGGTTTTATGACTGGTGTACACTTAATTGTATGCCTTTGAATATTAGCAAATGTATCACTGTATTATTCTCTGGAAAGAAAACTCCAGTTACATTTGATTATAGCTTAGAAGGAAACCCATTATATAGAACTGACAAAGTGAACGATTAAGGTGTATATTTTAATAACGATGCTACTTTTAATGACCATTTTGATTTTATTGTCGGTAAGGCTAACTCCGTCAGGGGCTTTGTGCGAAGATGGTGCAAGGAATTCAATGATCCGCATATTACAACAATGTTGTACTGCACCCCACACAGCATTATTTTGGGGGCAAACTTCTGGAAGTCTTTTGGCATAGTGGTGCATTTGAGTCAGGGTCAGTGGGATCTCTCAAAAGAGATTAATGTTGCTTCATTAGAGTTTCTTCAGCCCGAATCTAAATTAGAGAAGGATGAGGTAAAGAGACTACATTCGTTATTAGTAGAAGAATTTTCCAGGATGGGAGATGGGCTTGGGTGAACATCGGCTGTGGAACGTGTTATTACAACCGCATCCGAGCCGATAAAACAGAGATACTACCCGGTAGCCCCCGCTACACAAAAACATATCAACAGAGAGCTGGACGAGATGTTAAAAGAAGAGATAGTCCAATCATCTAAAAGTCCGTGGGCATCACCAATCCTATTAGTTAGGAAAAAAGATGGGACATTCAGGTTCTGTGTAGATTTTAGAAAGGTTAATAAGGTATCGGTGAGAGACGCATACCCTATACCGTATGTGACCGCAACGCTCGATAAGTTACGGAATGCTAAGTATCTTTCATCCTTAGACATAAAATCGGCCTATTAGCAAGTCCCAATGGCGGAGTCTTCCCGACAATACACAGCCCTTACCGTTCCAACAAGCGGTTTATTCGAATTTTTAGGGATGCCGTTTGGGCTACATAATGCACCCGCAACTTGGCAGAGGCTGGTGGACAGAGTGTTAGGAGGGGATATGGAGCCATATGTATTTGTTTACCTAGACGATATTATCGTTGTGACGCAGACGTTCGAAAAACACCTTAAGATTCTACGCGAAGTGTTTCGCCGGATTAAGAGTCTCAAGATCGAAATGCGAATTTTGCAAATCGGAGCTGCGTTATCTGGGGTATGTGGTGGACTAGTACGGACTTCATGTCGACCCAGAGAAGGTAGAGAGTGTACTGCAATTCCAAGCATCGAAGAATGTGAAAGGAGTCCGACAGTTTTTGGGCATGGTATCTTGGTATAAGAGATTTATTCCAGATTTTGCAAGTTTAGTTGCTCCTTTGACTGATTTATTGAGGAAGAATTGCAAATTTGTGTGGAACACGGAATGCGAGAGGGCTTTCTCACATGCAAAGGTAAAACTTTCAACGGCACCGATTTTAACCTGCCCGGATTATGACCTGCCCTTTACTGTACAAACTGATGCGTCCAACTGTGGGTTAGGTACGATCCTAACGCAAGCACAACCAACGGGAGAGAAAGTGATAAGTTACCTAAGTCTTTCATTGATTAGTTCGGAGCGCAAGCATTCGACAACCGAAAATGAATATCTAGCCGTCTTGTGGGCAGTCGAAAAACTAAGACCCTTCGTGGAAGGAACACAATTTAACGTAATCTCTGATCAGTACTCTCTGGTTTGGTTGCATAACCTAAAGGACCCAACGGGGAGGTTAGCCAGATGGGCAGTACGGCTACAACAATACGATTTTGACATAATTCATCGTAAATGGAAAGAGCATCTCGTACCGGACGCCCTTTCGCGGTCAGTACCATGCGTAGAAGAGATAGCAATAGTGCAAACCAGCGTTCAATCGGACAAGTGGTACACCAAGATGTTGCAAGCGTAATGAAGAGGGCAGGTTGTGGAAACACTTACCGATGGCGTATGGTGAATTAGATACCGACAGCTCATGGAAACAGGTGATTCCAAAAGGAGACCGCTCTAGAGTATAAAGGGAACAGCATGATGATCCCAAGGCTGGTCATATGGGGGTGAAACGGGCCGCAGACCGGGTAGGACGATCGTTTTACTGGCCGCAATTGAAGTCGGATATACAAAAATATGTGAAATCTTGCCAAATCTGTCAAGTGATAAGACCAGAACGCCGACCCCCAGCCGGGTTCATGGTGTCAAGGAACGGTGAAGCGAAGCAGCCATGGGAGATGGTCTGCGTTGACCTAGTAGGCCCGCTTCCTCGTTCCTCACGTGGTTACGTGTATATTTTAACAGTAGTGGATTACTTTTCGAAGTGCCCTCTAATCTTTCTGCTCAGATCGGCAACGGGAAACGCAGTTGAGAGAACATTGGAAGACCATGTGTTCCTCTTGTTTGGAGTCCCGAAATGGGTGGTGTACGATAACGGGCCTCAATTCATATCCAAAAACTTTTGGTTGAATCGTATGGTTCTACGATTAAAAATACCGCCTCTTACCACGCTCAGGCCAACCCGGCAGAAGGAATAAATCAGTCCATCAAGACCATGCTACGGGCTTATGCCTCAGAGAATCATAGGAAGTGGGGCCTGAACCTTATCGAAAATTGAAGCAACAACTAAGCGCAATAACTTACGCCGGAGAGATGTTGAATTTTATCCTGGAGATGTCATGTGGAGAACGAACCACGTGTTGTCGGATGCATCCAAGTATTTCGCAGCAACCTTAGCTCCAAAGTACGTTGGCCCTTTTGAGATCCCAGGTAGAATATGGCCATGGACATACGAATTGAAAGAAAAGATGGAAAGCCTGGTAGTAATTGGCATGAAACAGACTTGAAACCCTTTGTGTACGGGAGGGACATTAATGAGAACAGCTTAATATGAATTATGTTTTTTTATTGTAAATCGGGTTCTTGGGATTGGGTACTTCATGTAAGGTATTGGTAAATAGGCTTAGGAGTAAGAAAAATGAACTAATGGAATTTAACAATCGCATCAGGTACTGTTCTCCATTAGAATTATTGCATTCAGTATTTAGAGAGTAAGAAAAATGAACTAATGGAATTTAATAATCGCATCAGGTACTGTTCTCCATTAGAATCATTGTATTCAGTATTTTCGAATTTTATTTTAATTATCCATTAGATTTTCCCATATTGCTGTTGACAGCTCCTTAGTGTTAGTATGCCTTGTGGTGGTTACCTTTAGCTGATTGATGTGTAAGGCCTTAGGTACGGATTAGCCAACTTAGCGCGGGGAATCGATCTAGTGAAGTTGATCATTAGTCAATGGTAATAACATACGTTCCGTTAATCTCTTATATATAGGTTTAACATAATTTGGTTACGGTAGATAAGTAAAGTAATTCTAGATAGTTTTATATTCTCGTTAATGATATCGCTAGGTACTTAAAGAAATGAGAATTAGGTAATTCTTAAGTATGTAGGGGAGGAGTATTACGACCTGCGGTCATGCGATAGGTCCTTAGAAGCACAAGAAAGAGCCTCGGATTCGTAGTTAATTTGGAGGGCCTTGACTCGAAGATCTTAATCCCAGGTGGATGCTGCTAATAGTCCTCACATCAACCTGTCGGTTTGATTTGGTATTTGAATAAATCGGGGAGCAGTAGAAGAGGAGACCGGGGGCAACCCTACATGGGATGTTATATTATAATAAGCAATAATTAATGGCAAACTGAATAACTATAAACTATAATTACGCTAACACGCCGCGCGAAAATCAAAATATAAAAACATAACGCAGTCACGATTGGCTGCAAGCCAATCGTATGATACTCTAGATGAAATACTGAGCTCCGATTTATATTTTAGTTGGAAAGATATCAAAAGAATAAGGAGTGTACAAGCAATTATTACATGACCTTTTACTTACAGGTAGAAACTATTGTATAGTGGCTACTCGATTTTTTGATTTATAGTGAGTTCCATAAAGTAAGTTAGGTCATTTTACAGAATTTTTGTATGGCAACTACATGAAAGACTTATGGGATATTTTTCATATTAATAGTTTCAGCTGCGACTATTATAAAATGAATGTGTATAAAATTTCAAAGTCGTAACTTAAAGTGTTCTAAAGTTATCGTTCAATATTGGTGAACATGTTTATTAAGGACATTTGTATGGCAGCTACCCAAAGGAATTAACGGATGGCGCTTATTAATGCACTCCGTCTTGATTTTGGTATAAAACTAATTCCTGTAAAATTTTAAAATCCTGCTTTAACTCGTTCTGGAGTTATAGTGGATTCAGTAACAAGCATACATTTTTGAAGGACTTTTCTAAGCTGCTACACGAAGGACTCATTCGATTTGCGTCATAATCGAAACTTTTGATTCAAACATTGTAAACCTTAAGTATGCAAAATTTCAAGTTCCTAACTTAAAGCATTAGAGCAATAATTGTGAAAACGTGTTTTAAGGACTCTTGTATGGGAGGTACCCGAAGGATTGGAAGGGTATCGCCCATTAACGAACTTAGCCTTACTTTTTCCATTTTACAAGCTGAGACAAAATTTCAACTTCCTAGGTCAACGCGTTCTTGAGTTATCGTGCTAACGGACGGACGGACGGACGGACAGCAAACGGTTTTGGGGGTTTTGGCCAAAAATAAACATAAAATAATATAGTATTTTTTTTCGTCCGAGGCTCGGTTCTATGCGTTACAAACTTTTCGGGCTGGATTAAACTTATAATACTCTATATGTTCATCTAGAATTCTAGAGTATAATTAAATATATTGAAGTCAATACTTGAACCACAGTGAACAAACATATAACGCCCACGAAAAATGTATTGCAGTGCGAAAACATAGAACAAGAATTGAACTTGAACTTGACCGTGCGGGAGTCAGTTTCGGAAGGACCGTAAGTATTTTTTGGGCTTATAGAGTGCAAGAGGAAAAGAAGTCAGAACCATGAGGTTGCGGTAGTCGAGTAGACGGTGCGAACAAAATTTAAAAGTAAAGTAAATGAAGTACCACGAGTTAGTGGTTTTGGATATTTGATAAATGTGAATCGCGTAAGTTTAAATCGCTGCAAATTATAAAACGATCGCTCGGGGACACCTAACATATAAGAAGGATACCCAAAAACCAAATGATTGGATTGAACGGCGAAAATTTGGAGACGGAATTGATTGGCGAGAATCAACGTCAGAGTGAAAGGCGACATCGGGTCCCATAGGATAAGATATACAAACCTTATTTTTCATTTGAATTTGTTTAGAAAAAACTATTTCAGTTTTATTTTCCTTTTTCTAATATTAAATTTTAAGTCATATAACAAAAAATCTGCCAACAGTCTGGGCGCAACTTTATTATTTTTCCGGCAGAAGTTCAGAACGCGGGAATTCGTGTATGCTACTATGTGACTGAAAACCTAACAAAAAGTTCGGGAAGCGGTTAGAAAAGGGTGTGACATATGAATTAAATAATTGGGTCATATTCCGGGATGCGGTCTGGAGGTTGAAAAAAACAAAACTTTAAAATAGGTGATTATTAAACAAGCCTGGGGAAGTGAAAAGATATTCGATATCTGATCAGACCTGAGAAACATGGTGGAATTCATGAAAAAGTATACAACCAGTTTACACCCTCTCTGAGGTCGAATTTCAAAAAATCTTGAAAACGCAATGTAGGTATTCATATGAAAAATCCGTAGAAAAAATATGAATTCAATATTTGGAAAGACTTAGTAGATATGACGAAAATCGTGAAAATATATGCATTTTATATTAACTGATATTTTTTTTCCCCCCCCCCCTTTTTGAACGCCAATGAATATTCGAATTTTTTTTATCAGAATTACTTTTCTAGTTAATTTACATATACGTACCGAGTTTCAGCTTTCTAGCATTAGCCATTCTAAAGTTAGGAAAAACAACCCCCCACCACCGTACCATACTACCCCCAGGAAAAAACTATTTTTCCCTCATGCCACTACTATAGTTCTATCTAAATACCAAGTTTCAGCTTCCTATCGTTATAGGTTCTTAACATAAAAGCATCGAAACTTTTTCTTTCTCACCCTTCCCCACCCTCACCCTCTACACCCACACCCCCAAACTTTTTTTTCCTACTAGGGTTCTATTAGGCCTACTTCTGGTAAAAATTTGAAGCATCCATCTTACACTGTTATTGAGATATGAAACGTGTTATTTTTGAAAAATTCTTATCCCCTCCACTTACGTACTCCCCCGCCTCTTTCAATTTTTTTTTTGAGCAATCTTTATTTATCAAGCTTTTTATCCAAACCGAATTTTGTTTTTCTGGTGCCATTGGTTTGGGAGATATCGTAATGTTAAGTATTTCACCCCCCACCCCCGTACGCCACTACCTCCACCCGAAAATTTTGTTTCAATCTACTCTCCTAGTATAGCTACATATATTTGTTAAGTTTTAATTGTTTGCTATTAACGGTTTAGGAGATATGGATTTTAGAATGTGTCGATCTCGACTTTTTTGCGTTTCGGACGCATTGCTTCCCCCTCCAAATTCAAATGGGTCCACTATCAAAGCTTTATAGAAATTCCAAGTTTAAGTCTCCTAACGTAAGCGGTTGCTGAGATCTAGAAACCAAAATTTTTTGTCTGAAACGCTTCCCCCACCTTCCTTCTCACAACCCACCCCTGAAAATATTGTCAATTCAAGGGGTCTACCCAGTCTATTGCTAGAACAAATTTTAATTTAATAGCTCCACTGGTTTGAGAGCTACGAGCCTTCAAGGGATTTCGGGCGGTCGACGTACGGCGTACGGCGGCGGACAGACGGAGTGAAAAGCTTTACTGCTTTTTTCGTGTCTACTAGTCATGAAATGTGCACAAAAAAGTTTTGAGGGCAGCAAATTTTTTTTTTAGAATCAATAACAATACTGTATTATAAATAATAAAAAAAAATGGTTTATGATTAGTGTACGCTTGGTGTCCGTTTCGACAGCTCCCAATTGCTCTTTTTTGTTGCGTATCGTGTTTCCTGGAGTTCCCAGTTTCGGCCGGGAAATACCGAGAAGAGTGGTTCTGAAACTGAAACTGGGTGGCGCCCACGACCTCTCTCCGGGTCTACGCCAGCCAGGACTACTCGCTTCCGTTCGGAAATCGTGTTCCGACGGGGTTCTTAGGACCATAACCTTATACGCCACTCCCATAGGTCCTGCCTTGGACTCCCTTACAACCTTGCTCCTTACCCCGCGGCCGATTCCCAAAGGTCCGGCCTTCACTACTTGCCCTACCTCAGCTACAATGCCTGAAGGTCAGGCTTTGGTCACTGGATTCCCTATCGATTTCTCTATTTGCGTAGCTGATGCCTCCGCGCTTGCCGTTAAGGCGACTGCCCTTGCTTTACAGCTGGCTAAATACTTAGTCAAGCCTTCGTCCCACGCAATACCCCTGGCTTTCTCATACTGCTCTTTCTCCCAGTCACTGAGCCGACTAGAGTCCATAGCCTCGAACTTCGAAATTTTTCTCCTTGCTGAACGCATCCTACGCTTCGCCTGCAGGTGTGTGCTAGCCCTACCTTTGCCCACCAGCGTCCACTTGAAACCCCCTTGGGTCTCAGCTTCGCACCCAAAGGCTCGAGCTTCCGTAACTAGTACACCACAACCCTCACCTACAGTAGGCTCAGAGCCATTCCATACATCACCCGTAAGAGTCACGTTGCCGCAATCCATATTTTTCTCATCAACAGTGCCAGTCTGCTGCAAGCCATCCTTATCACCCTCAATGAGAGTAACGTCAACGTCCTCAACTATCCCAGAGGACAGGAGCTGATCCTCCGTCGACAGACTCTCGAATCTACCGTCCAGCGAAAATGACGAGAGAGACAACAGCTCATCATCGTCACTAGGCAAGATACCATATTCCTTCCTACCTTCCTCCTCTACGTCCACTTTTGTTTTTCCTGTTTTGTACATGTGATTCCCACGAGTAGCGAGTGAAAGGGTCGTCACCCATGGCAGAGCTCCGCATTACTACGGGAAGGCTAGTTGAAACCATAGGTCTCCCACTATGTGGAGTCTAACGTTCGCGATTGAGCTCACCCCCAGCCATGCAGTCATCAGCACGATTATTTACACCATCCGTTCACTAAAAAGCTGTAGCGTACCCAAGTTCATTTCCAATTTTAAAAAAAAAAATAATTGGACTGGACCGATATTTTGCATCGGTAAATGGTAAAAATCAAAAGACCAAAAAATAGAAGTGAATTCGCACCGATATTTTAAATCGGTAAATCCAAAAACTATAAAATCGAAATTTGTTACGATGTTACTCAACTCTACTAAGTATAAGACGATGTTACTCAACCCTACTAAGTAAGACGACCACTCAACTCTATTACGTATAAAACTTCGAAGATCCGGTCTCTTGCACCATGTACGTGATCGAAGTTGGATGCCACGAAATTATCAGCCAATAAATATTGTTCAGTTAAGGTTTATCAACTGTTTATACTCTAGATGAACGTATAGAGTATTACTATATTATTAATAATACAATATTGTTATTGATTTAAAAAAAAAAAAATTTACTGCCCTCAAAATTTTTTTTTCTACGTTTCATGACTAGTAGACACAAAAAAAGCAATAAAAATCCGCCGTACGCCGTACGTCGACCGCCCCAAAATCCTTTGAAGGCTCGTAGCTCTCAAACCTGTGGAGCTATTAAATTAAAAAATTTTCTGAGAATAGACTGGGTAGACCCCTTAAAGTGACATTATTTTCAGGTGTGGGGGTGTGAGGGGGAAGGTGGGGGAGCGTTTTAGACGAAAAATTTCGGTTTCTAGATCTCAGCAACCGCTTCTGTTAGGAGGCTGAAACTTAGAATTTCTATAGAACTTTGATAGTGGACCCATTTGCAAAAAAAATACTGATATGGGTGAATGGGTGTGGGAGTGAAGGGGAAAGTAATGCGTCCGAAACGCAAAAAATCGAGATCGACACATTCTAAAAAAACCGTTAATGGCAAGCAAATAAAACTTAACAAATATCTGTAGTTATACTAGAAGAGTAGATTGAAGCAAAAATTTTGGGTGGGGTAGTGGCATACGGGGGTGGGTGAGAAAAACTTTAGATTCTGATATCTGACAAACCAATTGCACCAGAAAAACAAAATTTGGGTTGAGTATAAAGCTTGATAAATAAAGATTGCTCAAAGTAATATATTTGAAGGAGGCGGGCGAGCACGGAAGTGGAAGGATAGGGATAAGAATTTTTCAAAAATAACACGTTTCATATCTCAATACCAGTGTAAGGTAGATGCTTCAAATTTTTACCAGAAGTAGGCCTAATAGAACCCTAGAAGGGAAAAAAATTTAAGGGTGTGTGAGCAGAGGGTGAGGGTAGGGAAGGGTGAGAAGGAAAAAGTTGCGAAGTCTATATCTTAAGAACTTATGTTGATATAAAGCTGAAAATTGGTACCTAGATAGAACTATAGTAGTGGCATGCTGGAAAAATATTTTTTTTTACGGGGTAGTATGCTGCGGGGGTGGAGGGTTGTTTTTCGTAACTCTAGAACGGCTAATGCTACAAAGTTGGAGCTCGTTACGTATATGTAAATCAACTACAAAAGTAATTCCGATAAAAAAAAAATTCAAATACCCATTGGCGTTAGGAAGGGGGGGGGGGGGGTAAAAAAATTGGTAAGTGAAAATAAAATGCCTATATTTTCACGATTTTCGTCATGATTACTAGGTCTTTCCAAATATTGAATTCATTTTTATTTTACGGATTCTTCATATGAATACCTAGAAAGCGTTTTCAAGGTTTTTTGAAATTCGACCCCTATGGGGGTGTTAAGTAGTTGTATACTTTTTCATGGATTCCGGAATATCTCTCAGGTCTGATCAGATATCGAATATCTTTTCACATCCACGGGCTTTTTTAACAATCACCCAATTTTAATTTTTTTTCTTTTTGAACCTCAAGATGCATCCCGGAATATGACCCATTTATATAATTCATATGTTACACCCTATTCTAACTGCTCCCCGAACATTCGGGGGGGGGGGGGGGGGGGGGGGGGTTTGTCTCCAAAAACCACCCCCCCCCCCCCCGTTCCTACGCCAGTGCCCTCATTCCAAGCAAATAGTTAAATTACCAGTAGATACGGAAAATAGTGACTTTTATATCAGAACTACAGAAATTAAACCCAATCTCACAATACCAGAAGGAGTGTACAAAGCTGAAAATCCCAAAAACCCCCCTCCCCCCCCCCGTTCCTACGCCAGTGCCCTCATTCCAAGCAAATAGTTAAATTACCAGTAGATACGGAAAATAGTGACTTTTATATCAGAACTACAGAAATTAAACCCAATCTCACAATACCAGAAGGAGTGTACAAAGCCGAAAATTGGTACGGTATAATGGAAGTGACTAATAATTCAGATATCGACAAAACTTGTCTCCAAAAACCACCCTCCCCCCCCCCCCCCCCCGTTCCTACGCCAGTGCCCTCATTCCAAGCAAATAGTTAAATTACCAGTAGATACGGAAAATAGTGACTTTTATATCAGAACTACAGAAATTAAACCCAATCTCACAATACCAGAAGGAGTGTACAAAGCCGAAAATTGGTACGGTATAATGGAAGTGACTAATAATTCAGATATCGACCAAATTCTATTCCTAGAACAACCATTAAAAGTTGAAAGATTTACACCACAAACATTTTCTGAAATAAACCATTTTAGCATTTCTCCCATGCATAACGAACCCTCAAATGAACCTAGTAATATCACCAACCTCATACCTTCACACCTTAACTCAGAAGAAAAGAAATCACTTTTTAAACTATGTAAACAGTACGAAGAAATATTCTTCAGAGAGGGTGATAACCTATCTTTTACAAATAAAATCAAACATCGAATTCAACTCACAGACGATATCCCTATTTTTACCAAATCCTATAGATACCCGCATGTTCACAAAAATGAAGTACAACGTCAGATTAAGGATATGCTAGAACAGGGAATAATTCGAAACAGTTATTCTCCATGGAGTTCCCCAATCTGGATTGTGCCGAAAAAAAAGACGCCAGCGGCAAACAGAAATGGCGCCTTGTAATTGACTATAGGAAACTGAATGAAAAAACAATAGAAGATCGCTATCCCATTCCGAATATCAATGACATTTTAGACAAATTAGGCAAGTGTCATTACTTCTCAACTTTAGATTTAGCCAGCGGGTTCCACCAAATCGAAATGGAATCAAGAGATATAAAAAAAACTGCTTTCACAGTCGAAGGAGGGCACTACGAATACGTTCGAATGCCCTTTGGATTAAAAAACGCCCCTTCAACTTTTCAGAGAGTAATGGATAATGTTCTGCAAGATTTACAAGGAAAAGTCTGTCTAGTCTACCTAGACGATATCATTATATTTTCTACATCTCTACAAGAACATATCGAAAACCTCAAAAAGGTTTTTGACAAATTATCAGAATCTAATTTTAAAATTCAAATTGATAAATCGGAATTTCTGCGTAAAGAAGTGGCATTCCTAGGTCACCTTGTAACAAATGAAGGAGTGAAACCAAACCCAGACAAGATTCACGCAATAAAGAATTTTCCAATTCCACGGAATTCGACACAAATAAAATCTTTTTTAGGTCTTCTGGGTTACTACCGTAAATTTATCAACAACTTCGCATAACTAACCAAACCCTTAACAGAATGCTTAAAAAAGGGTAGGAAAATCGAATTAACTGAAAACTATGTGAAAACATTCTAAGAGTGCAAACAAATCCTTATGAATGACCCGCTTTTACAATACCCAGATTTTTCCAAACCTTTCGTTCTTACGACCGATGCAAGCAACTTCGCGATTGGCGCTATATTATCCCAAGGTCCTGTTGGCAGCGATCGTCCTATTTGTTATGCGAGTCGTACACTGGCAGACTCTGAAATTAATTTTTCAACGATCGAAAAGGAACTGCTAGCGATTGTTTGGGCGACTAAATATTTCCGCCCATACCTTTTCGGACATAAGTTCAAAATATTAACAGACCATAAACCGCTGTTGTGGCTTATGAGCCTAAAAGACCCAAATTCCCGACTCGTACGTTGGCTACTCAAATTGGAAGAATTTGACTACGAAATCGCGTATAAAAAAGGCAAACAAAATACCAACGCGGATGCCCTACGTCGAATCAAAATTGAACCAGATCCAAACAATAATAATATCGAACTAAACATTAACGAATCCACAACAAATAACGCAATCCAATCAACAAATGGGTCGACTATTCACTCAGCAGAAGAAAACCTAGATGATGGGATACACATATCTGAACGTCCACTCAATGAATTTAATCTTCAACTTATTTTAGAAAAATCAAACGAACCCCCACACACATTGGTAGAAACAATATTTAAAAATAAACAAAGACGAAGAATTCGTTTGCAAGACTACTCAGAATCAATTTTAACAGATATTTTCAAAAACTATTTACCGCCGAGTAAGGTAACAGCAATCTATACAACAGATGAAATATTTAAACTAGTAGCAACGGCCAATTGGGGACCATGCGGCCAAATTGGGCATTTAACACACACTGCCGCAGCTGTCAGGACACAAACGAGCGAGAGTCACTCGTTCATTTCCTTTGCGACTGCCCGGCATTAGCTAGAGCACGAGAGCGAGCATTTCGCAAGCCCTTCTACGGGGACCTGAGGGAGATTTCTACCAAAAAGATCGGTGAGTTATTACTTTTCCTGGACAGTACAGGATGGCTATAACTGGATCAATTTTTCCCCGCACTCACCCCTTAATTTCCCAGTCACAACAACCCCTAACCCTAACATCCAGGTTAACGAGTTTGTGGTATCAAAACGGCCTTTGAGCTAATTGTGCTCTGTCTAGGGACAGAGCTGCCACCCAAACCAACCAACCAGCAACGGCGTGGTAGAACGCATGCACTCTACATTCACAGAAATTTATAGAATTATTTATGACAAAAACAAGAATAGAGATCACGACGACATCCTTAATGAAACAATTACCTCCTATAATAATGCTATAGATTCTGTAACGCAGCACACACCTTTTGAACTTTTTAATGGAAAAACCCATACATTTAATAAAAACATCCAATATGATAATACCCATGAATATTTACAAAGACTTAACGAATACCAAGCAAAATTATACCCACAGCTTAAAGAATATATCCAAGAAATAGTAACCAAAAACACAGAAAAATTAAATAAAGACAGGGAACCCCTTACCGAAATGAAGGAAAACGAAACTATCTTAAGAAAAGAATTTAGAAGAAATAAGCTAACACCTAGATTTAGTGAACATAAGGTTAGACACGACATAAACATAACAGTAATTACACATGACAATAAAAAATTACATAAATCTAAAATCAAACGTAAACGTAAATTTCAGGATTCTCATGACCAGACACGGACTACAGGTGAATGCACAGAGACTGGAACTGCATGACTTGAACAACAGCAAAGGACTACTTTCACTACGACTTGGAAACGCAAAAATAATAGAAAACTATAACAGGCTTATACACATAGTTAAACTGGACAACTACAAGGACAACATCTACAAAATCACGGACACACTCAAGACTATAACGACGGACGCCGACACCAAACAAATAACAGACCTTATTAGAATTACCGAAATTAAGATAAAGGAACTTAACCACAAATTAGACACTTTAATTCCGAAGCGTAGAAACAAAAGAGGACTTATCAATGGTCTTGGCTCTGTCATTAAAGTTATTACTGGCAACATGGACGCCGAAGATGCTTCTCAACTGAACTTAGAAATCGAAACCCTTAAATCAAACCAACGGGAAATCAATATACAAGCAAATAAACAAACCGCACTAAACCATCAAATGATTGAACGATTTTACAATATCACAAACCATATAAACACACAACAAGAAACTATTCAAAATTACTCAAATCAATTTCGCAACAAGATCAAAGAAGAAAACCATTACTTAAAACAATTGCAATACATTACACAAATTAATTACAGTATAGATCTATTGAATAGTCACCTTTCAAATATTGGAGAAGCAGTAATACTTGCAAGATTAAATATAATATCGAAATTTATCCTCAATCCTAAAGAGCTGACAGAAATCAGCAACATGTTCGAAAATCAATCAATACAAGTAAGTTCCGATGAACAACTGTACGAATTTCTTGGTTTACAGGCATATTACAACAACACAAATATTATATTCAATATTTTGATCCCCCGAATTCCAAACAAAAAATTCTCCCTTTTTCACCTAATTCCTTTACCAATAAATAGAACCCTATCCATTACCACAAAACCCTTTTGTGCCCTTAATGAACAGATAATTCATTGTTTTGACGAAGCATGTCCAAAGATAGAAGGAACTTACTACTGCAAAGAAGCAACGCATCAAGAAAGGACGAAGGACTCTAAATGCATCGCGAATCTTATCCAGGACAAACCAGCTTCTTGCAATCTAACAGAAGTTCCAGATGAAATAAAAATTTACTCACCACAACCTAATTATTTACTTCTGATTAATACTCCACTAATAGCAATCAACTCATCCTGCGAATCAAAACAACGACGCGCAACGGGCCAAACACTCCTTCACTTTGAAAATTGCTCAGTAGTAGTCAACGGAATTACTTACGAGGATAACTGCATCACCTACTGGGATGATGTACTCATATATCCTTAAATTTTCAACAAGATCAACGCTACAATCAATAATTCTAATAAACTGAACTTACAAAAACTCAAGGCTTACCATTTCGAAAACAAATCAGCTATCAAATTACTAACTACGGAAACCAGTAAAAAGGACATCGCATTTATAATCCTCGCAGTCATCATAGCACTTACCTTCACCATCAGCATCATGTATACCAAATTCGTGAATTCATCGCAATCATCAAAAATCAACATCAATACTAACATCCTGGAAACAGAACCCAAATCATCCATCAAGGCTATAGCAGAGGACATTCCGAATCGACTCCTTTGGGCGTCGCTTCATTCCAAGGCGGGAGGAGTTATGGAATCATAATCCCATCGAGTCAGCACATTCCCAGACGCTACTTCTTCCCACATTATTTTCCCACACTAAATGCATTGCATAGATATGTATCATGTTACAATAAATTCTTGCTTCTCAAATTAATTATGCACCTAGAAATTATCTCGAATGTAAAACTTTAAATGCTTGCTTCTCAAATTAATCATGCACCTAGAAATTAGCTTGAATGTAAGATATTGTCACATACGAGTGGAAGCTAGAATAAAGTGGTTATCGTTTTTAAATCTTCTAAATATTTGTTTTTTTTAATACAAGTATTTTTAAAATTCATAAGTCGCGCCTACATGCGTGATAAATGATTGGTACGTAGTCGGAATCTAAAATGTAGCCGTTTTCGTCAAGTTAGACGAAGGCTTCAGGAGAAATAAAACCAGTTGACATGGTTTTTTCAATATATTGTGGGTTTGAGAAGAAGGGTTGGTGGATCCAGGGGTTAGGGTATGTGGATCCAGGGGTTAGGGTCCTGATCTGAGGTGGTTCCAGCTATATGTTTCCTAATTATTTTATGATTGTCGTATCAACCCGGGAGATTTCTGCCGTTTCATATATTTTCTCGTTCGATATGTAATGCAGAAAATCTGTCTCTGCCTTTCTATAGATGCCAGTACACGCGCGTAGACATTTTCTTTCGAACAGTCTAAGTTTTTCCATATAAGATGGACTTATATTGAACCAGATGGGCAGCCATAAGTGAGAATAGGTCTCACCAAAGCTTGGTACCAAATGATTTTAACGCGAGGGTATAAATGTTTCGCGTAAAACAGTCATTTTAGGGACATGAATGCGTTACGTGCCTTTACAATCTGGATATTAGAGTGTTGGTTGAAGTTCAAGTGTTGATCTAAGTATACTCCTAGATATTTAACACAAGTTTTGTGCGGAATTTTTTCGTGGCTTCCCTTCCCAGCTACAGTATGGAATTTCCTCTAATTGCGCTTCAAATATCTATTGGCATGGGCTAAAGTATGCGGGTACTCCAAAAAGGGCAGGACACCCAAATTTGACATCGATAAACTAAAGGACGAGACTGTCGCGTCAGCCTATAAGTCAGCGCTACAAAATCAATTTGAAGCATCACGAACTGACGAAGTGACAACAACAAGTGATACGACGAGCTTAGGCGATTATCAAACAAAATCTGCAGACGAAAGAAACGAAAATACAACAATGACATAATTATAAACCTAAATACTGACATGAAGTCACATAATCTTTGATCCGCATATACTGCCGGCAAACAAATAAGACAAGGCTATAAGCCATGAACAAACCTCTGTAAAGACAAGGAAGGAAATATCCTTAGTGACGCAGAGCAAATTAAACAAAGATGGGTTGAATACTTTAAAAAGCTGCTGAACCCTAACAGAGTGACGACCACCGACCCAATTATAACATCAAGTGCACCATCGGATGAGCAGACATCAACTACGGTACCCACTATCGGAGAAGTGGAAGCAGCCCTGAGCGACCAAAAAATACATAAATAACCCGGAGTTGATGCAACACCAGCAGAGCTCCTAAAGGGAGGCGGTCCATACCTCGCCAATCTCCTACACAAAATCGTGACAAAAATTTGGATGGAAGAAAAAATACCCGACGACTGGCGCCAGAGCAATATATGTCCAATCTACAAGAAAGGAGATAAACTGCGATGTGAAAATTACAGAAGCATATCATTGTTGTGTACGTCCTACAAAATACTGACGAAAGTAGTTCATAATCGATTAAAGCCTTATACAGAAAGTATTATCGGCGAATACCAAGGTAGTTTCAGAACCGGACGATCTACTATTGACCAGATATTCTCAGTCAAACAAGTGCTAGAAAAATGCTAGGAGTATAACATTGACGTGCACCAGATCTTCGTGGACTTCAAACAGGCATACGATAGTATAGATCGTAATGTACTATATAAAATTATGCTCGACTTTGGAATCCCATCAAAACTCGTCCGATTAACAAAAATGACCATAACTGACACTGAATCCCAAGTAAGGATACAAAACGAGCTAATCCAAAGCTTCCGAACAGAATCCGGCCTGAAGCAGGGAGATGGACTCGCTCCCATGCTCTTCAACCTTGCCCTGGAATATGTCATCAGAAAGGTACCCGTTGATACCAGAAGTACCCTACTAATCAAGTCCACTCAACTAGTGGTGTACGCGGATGACGTAAACATCATGGCCAGATTTGTTCCAGACGCAAAGGAAGTCTTCCACTGTCTAGACTCAGCAGCAAAGGATGTCGGGCTAAGGGTCAATGAGAATAAGACCAAGTTCATGACCCAAACAAGAAGAAACGCGCCAACTAGACAAAATATGACCTTGGGGGACTACAACCTGGAGAATGTGGATCATTTCTCATACTTGGGATCACACCTTGTAAGAGACGGCAACGAACGGGACGAAGTAAATAAACGGATCACACTAGCAAATAAGGCATATTTCTCGGTTCTCCCGATTTTAAAATCGAAAAAAGTGCACAGGCTGAGCAAACTTCGCATACACAAGACCATAATAAGACCTGTGCTACTATATGCAAGTGAAACGTGGACTCTCACCCAAGCGTCTGAAAAATCAATAGACGCTTTTCAATGACGAATTCTTCAAAGAATTTTGGGACCAGTAAGAGGAGGCTCTGAATGGCGTATTCGGTACAACAACGAGTTGTTAACATCTATGACGACCCAGCCGCATCGACTCTTATAAAATTCCGTAGGCTGCAATGGGCAGGTCATGTGGAGCGAATGGATGACGGAAGAATTCCCAAGCGCACATTGAAAGGTAAAGCCCATGGCAAGCGACCGCGAAAAAGATACGAGGATTCAGTTGACGCAGATTGCAAATTGCTTCTTAAATGCACAAACTGGAGGACGCGGGCGCTGAACCGAGATGACTACAGACAATGTATCCTGCAGGCCCTAGCCCGATTTGGGATGTCACGCCATTGATGATAATGATGATGATGGGCTAAGGTGGTGCGGAAGAGGATAGTCTCACTCTGTGAATTAATTTTCATCTTCCAAGAGTTCGTTTAGAACTGAACATCATTAAACATTTTCTGAAGTTCCTCTTGGGCTTTAGTTGCTTAAGAATGGGGTGTGTATAAAATAAGGTTGTCTGCGAAGGTTTCAATAGATCTCTTCAAATTTAGGGGTGTGGGAGTAGAGGGTGAGGGTAGGGAAGGGTGAGAAGGAAAAAGTTTCCAAGTTTATATCTTAAGAATTTATGTTGATATAAAGCTGAAAATTGGTACTTAGATAGAACTATAGTAGTGGCATGGTGGAAAAATATTTTTTTTTACGGGGTAGTATATTGCGGGGGTGGGGGGTGTTTTTCGTAGCTCTAGAACGGCTAATGCTAGAAAGTTGAAACTCGTTACGTATATGTAAATCAACTACAAAAGTAATTCCGATAAAAAAAAATTCAAATACCCATTGGCGTTAGGAAGGGGGGGAGGGGGGTAAAAAAATTGGTGAGTGAAAATAAAATGCCTATATTTCTCGATTTTCGACATAATTACTAGGTCTTTCCAAATATTGAATTCATTTTTATTTTACGGATTCTTCATATGAATACCTAGAAAGCGTTTTCAAGGTTTTTTGAAATTCGACCCCTATGGGGGTGTTAAGTAGTTGTATACTTTTTCATGGATTACGGAATATCTCTCAGGTCTGATCAGATATCGAATATCTTTTCACATCCACGGGCTTTTTTAACAATCACCCAATTTTAATTTTTTTTCTTTTTGAACCTCAAGATGCATCCCGGAATATGACCCATTTATATAATTCATATGTTACACTCTATTCTAACTGCTTCCCGAACTTTTTGTTAGGTTTTCAGTGTTTTGTGCCGGATATATAATAAAGTTGCGCCCAGACTGTTGGCAGATTTTTATAAGTTTAATCCAGCCCGAAAAGTTTGTAACGCATAGAACCGAGCCTCGGACGAAAAAAAGTTTTATAGTATTTTGTGTTTATTTTTTGCCAAAATCCCCAAATCCGTTTGCTCTCCGTCCGTCCGGAAAAAGTAAGGCTAAGTTCGTTAATGGGCGATATCCTTCCACTCCTTCGGATACCTCCCATACAAGAGTCCTTAAAACACGTTTTCACAATTATTGCTCGAATGCTTCAAGTTAGGAACTTCAAATTTGGCATACTTAAGGCTTACAATGTTTGAATCAAAAGTTCCGAATATGATTCAAATCGAATGAGTCCTTCGTGTAGCAGCTTAGAAAAGTCCTTCAAAAATGTATGCATGTTACTGAATCCACTATAACTCCAGAACGATTTAAAGCAGGAATTTAAAATTTTACAGGAATTAGTTTTATACCAAAACCAAGCCGGAGTTCATTAATTAGTACCATTTGTTGACTCCTTTGGGTAGCTGTCATACAAAAGTCCTTAATAAACATGTTCACCAATATTAAACGATAACTTTAGAACACTTTAAGTTACGACTTTGAAATTTTATACACATTCATTTTATAATAGTCGCAGCTGAAACTATTAATATGAAAAATATCCCATAAGTCGTTCATGTAGTTGCCATACAAAAATTCTGTAAAATGCTTGTGCTCTCCTCATTCTTTTGATATATTTCCAACTAAAATATAAATCGGAGCTCAGTATTTCATCTAGAGTATCATACGATTGGCTTGCAGCCGATCGTGACTGCGCTATGTTTTTCATTTTACATATACAACAGTGGCGACGAGGATGGGATTGTGAAAAACGTGAAAACTCATTTATTTATATTATACATAAAGTGAGAATAAACATTTGTAATATAGAAGTGAAATAAAAGTGACGAAAGTACAGTTACAAAAAGTACAAAGAATTACACGATGCCGCCTAAGCTCGATGTAGATGCCAAGGCGCAAAATGCGGGAAGTTCAAGTGCACAAAATTCAAGTGAGCGTAATCCAACCGATAATAACACGGCAATGCTTGCTACATTTACCATCGATACATTTTCGACTCAAATAAAATGGACTCGATAGGTGAAACGCTTAGAAGTGGCGTTCAAGGTTTTCAAGGTACCAGATGCGTTAAAAGTACCGTACCTGCTACATTACATGGGTGTCGAGTCTTATGACGATTTGCGACAAATTAGCTCCGGAAGTACCGGGTTTTCTTTTAAGGTTTTAAAAGGTACTTTATTTGCCGAGGGTTATTAATGCTAACAGGTTTTCTATCTTCATCCTTAAGCTAAGATTAGTCTATATCTAAGCTGCTACCGTTCTTAATGGCCTCAATGGGCACTCTAAGATATACATTTTATCGGGGGGATGTTTTTTAGGGGGGGGGGGATTCGAGTCTCTTTATTCAATTACATTCTTATTGTATACTTATCATTAAAATAAAATAAGCTATTGGGAAAATGGCAAAAAAAAATCCCAATATTACATCAATTTCACTCTACTCTACTTAAACTATATACAATTCTTACATACTAACTTAAAACTAGGGTTTGAGCCGAACTCTCCGCCGCCGGGACCAGCAGCCGCCGGGACCAGCAGCATCATGCTCCACTAGTCGAGAATAAGAGAGCAGAAACCACCGTTCCCGGCCGCGGACAACTCAGTCCAGTACCATATACAATAGTTGCATTTAAGAATGCATCGAGAAGGGAATACTTAGGTGGGATACGAATCTCTTTATTTGATTTATTACAATGTTCCCTAAATATAACAATTTACCATACATAATTTTTCCTTATAACTATTACGGGCCGAGCCATTCGTCACCTGGACCGATAGCTGAAGGCCATCAGTTCCTGTAGCGATTGTCTCGGTCCGGCATGCCTTATAACTAGAGAAGCTGCTAACAAGGTTAGTACTTATTCTATTTCCGTTTATTTTTTTTTTGGTTAGCTTAATTACTTAATTAACCTATACTTGAAAAACGAACTAAATGTCTTATTGATTAAGTCTTATTGAATGTAGCCGTTTTCGTCCAGTTAGACGAAGGCTTCAGGTGAAATAAAACCAGTTGACATGGTTTTTTCAATATATTGTGGGTTTGGGAAGAAGGGTTGGTGGATCCAGGGGTTAGGGTATGTGGATCCAGGGGTTAGGGTCTTGATCTGAGGTGGCTCCAGCTAGAGTCACTGTATAAGAACTAACACAAACATCCATTATCTTGAGTATGGACAATGTGTGTTTCATTTGAAACCAGTACATTTGAATTTTTTTTGCAGTTGTCCGATTTTTCATTTTTATCTCCACTAAAGTGGATAAACGCTGTATTTAGTTGACATTTCATGAGACATATGTATCTCGATTCCGTGAAACGTTAATCAAAATCCATCTGCTACACGTATACACACTAAACTATGCCATTTAAGAAACCTGCGAACTTTGGAGTTCGCAGGGTTTAAGAGTACTAAAAAGGTACCAAAAGCGGTCTTTGTCCGTACTCAAGATAGTGGATGTTTGTGTTAGTTCTTATATAGTGACTCTAGTTCCAGCTATATGGTTCCTAATTATTTTATGATTGTCGTATCAACCCGGGAGATTTCTGCCGTTTCATATATTTCCTCGTTCGATATGTAATGCAGAAAATCTGTCTCTGCCTTTCTATAGATGCCAGTACACGCGCGTAGACATTTTCTTTCGAACAGTCTAAGTTTTTCCATATAAGATGGACTTATATTGAACCAGATGGGCAGCCATAAGTGAGAATAGGTCTCACCAAAGCTTGGTACCAAATGATTTTAACGCGAGGGTATAAATGTTTCGCGTAAAACAGTCATTTTAGGGACATGAATGCGTTACGTGCCTTTACAATCTGGATATTAGAGTGTTGGTTGAAGTTCAAGTGTTGATCTAAGTATACTCCTAGATATTTAACACAAGTTTTGTGCGGAATTTTTTCGTGGCTTCCCTTCCCAGCTACAGTATGGAATTTCCTCTAATTGCGCTTCAAATATCTATTGGCATGGGCTAAAGTATGCGGGTACTCCAAAAAGGGCAGGACACCCAAATTTGACATCGATAAACTAAAGAACGAGACTGTCGCGTCAGCCTATAAGTCAGCGCTACAAAATCACTTTGAAGCAATACGAACTGATGAAGTGACAACCATCGAAAAAGAGTGGACACAGTTGAGAGATGGAATCAGAACGACAGCAGAAAAGATCATTGGATTAAAATCCCAGTAGAAACATAATGACTGGTTCGATGATGAGTGTAGTGACGCAATAACGAAAAAGAATGAAGCTTTCAGGGCGTACATTAAAAGACTGACGAGAGCCAAAAAGGAAGGATACGACGAGCTTAGGCGATTATCAAACAAAATCTGCAGACGAAAGAAACGAAAATACAACAATGACATAATTATAAACCTAAATACTGACATGAAGTCACATAATCTTTGATCCGCATATACTGCCGTCAAACAAATAAGACAAGGCTATAAGCCATGAACAAACCTCTGTAAAGACAAGGAAGGAAATATCCTTAGTGACGCAGAGCAAATTAAACAAAGATGGGTTGAATACTTTAAAAAGCTGCTGAACCCTAACAGAGTGACGACCACCGACCCAATTATAACATCAAGTGCACCATCGGATGAGCAGACATCAACTACGGTACCCACTATCGGAGAAGTGGAAGCAGCCCTGAGCGACCAAAAAATACATAAATAACCCGGAGTTGATGCAACACCAGCAGAGCTCCTAAAGGGAGGCGGTCCATACCTCGCCAATCTCCTACACAAAATCGTGACAAAAATTTGGATGGAAGAAAAAATACCCGACGACTGGCGCCAGAGCATTATATGTCCAATCTACAAGAAAGGAGATAAACTGCGATGTGAAAATTACAGAAGCATATCATTGTTGTGTACGTCCTACAAAATACTGACGAAAGTAGTTCATAATCGATTAAAGCCTTATACAGAAAGTATTATCGGCGAATACCAAGGTAGTTTCAGAACCGGACGATCTACTATTGACCAGATATTCTCAGTCAAACAAGTGCTAGAAAAATGCTAGGAGTATAACATTGACGTGCACCAGATCTTCGTGGACTTCAAACAGGCATACGATAGTATAGATCGTAATGTACTATATAAAATTATGCTCGACTTTGGAATCCCATCAAAACTCGTCCGATTAACAAAAATGACCATAACTGACACTGAATCCCAAGTAAGGATACAAAACGAGCTAATCCAAAGCTTCCGAACAGAATCCGGCCTGAAGCAGGGAGATGGACTCGCTCCCATGCTCTTCAACCTTGCCCTGGAATATGTCATCAGAAAGGTACCCGTTGATACCAGAAGTACCCTACTAATCAAGTCCACTCAACTAGTGGTGTACGCGGATGACGTAAACATCATGGCCAGATTTGTTCCAGACGCAAAGGAAGTCTTCCACTGTCTAGACTCAGCAGCAAAGGATGTCGGGCTAAGGGTCAATGAGAATAAGACCAAGTTCATGACCCAAACAAGAAGAAACGCGCCAACTAGACAAAATATGACCTTGGGGGACTACAACCTGGAGAATGTGGATCATTTCTCATACTTGGGATCACACCTTGTAAGAGACGGCAACGAACGGGACGAAGTAAATAAACGGATCACACTAGCAAATAAGGCATATTTCTCGGTTCTCCCGATTTTAAAATCGAAAAAAGTGCACAGGCTGAGCAAACTTCGCATACACAAGACCATAATAAGACCTGTGCTACTATATGCAAGTGAAACGTGGACTCTCACCCAAGCGTCTGAAAAATCAATAGACGCTTTTCAATGACGAATTCTTCAAAGAATTTTGGGACCAGTAAGAGAAGGCACTGAATGGCGTATTCGGTACAACAACGAGTTGTATAACATCTGTGACGACCCAGCCGCATCGAGTCTTATAAAATTCCGTAGGCTGCAATGGGCAGGTCATGTGGAGCGAATGGATGACGGAAGAATTCCCAAGCGCACATTGAAAGGTAAAGCCCATCCGGTGGGAAAACCGCGAAAAAGATACGAGGATTCAGTTGACGCAGATTGCAAATCGCTTCTTAGATGCACAAACTGGAGGACGCGGGCGCTGAACCGAGATGACTTCAGACAATGTATCCTGCAGGCCCTAGCCCGATTTGGGCTGTCACGCCATTGATGATGATGATGATGATGGGCTAAAGTGGTGCGGAAGAGGATAGTCTCACATTTCTGTGAATTAATTTTCATCTTCCAAGAGTTCGTGTAGAACTGAACATCATTAAACATTTTCTGAAGTTCCCCTTGGGCTTTAGTTGCTTTAGAATGGGGTGTGTATATAATAAGGTCGTCTGCGAAGGTTTCAATAGATCTCTTGGGTGATTTATTAAAATCAAATGCTGCCAAAAGATCGCTAATGCAGATCGTGAATAAAGTGGGTGGTTAATTAAAGGTCTGTGTGGTAACAATTTTCCCGTTTGTTAGCACAAAGTTTTTGTTGTATATCATATGTACAAGGATATTTATCAAGTGTTTGGGGAATTTTTTGGATTAATTTAAAGATCAAACTGTGTCGAAGGCTTTCTCCATGTCTTTTAGACAGGCACCTACGCATTCTGTATTATTCAAATGCCAGCAGATGTCGGATGTATCGTTATGGCGTGTATGGTAGAATGTCTATTTCGAAAGCCAAATTGGCAATTCGGTATCAGATCATTCTGTCGAATGTGGGAATTCAGGGAGTCATTGAGGATGGATTCAAAGACTTTGCTTATGTTGGGTAGAAGACTAATGGGTCTGCAACTTTTTGGATCTGAAGGATTTTTCCCTTTCTTAAGGATCGGGAATGTTTTCACGCGTTTCCATTTTCCGGGGTAGTGAGAGTTGTTTAATAGGTTATTAAAAAGGGTGCAATATTCCTGAATAATTACATCCGGCAAATTCTTTAATACTAAATTTGGAACTCCATCCAAGCCGGATGTTTTTTTAGTATTGAGGCGTTTGAATAAAAATTGGAGTGTTTCAAATGAAACGAAGTAGTCTGATAGTTGGTTGTCTGGAATTTGATTGGCCATCAGATTTTCGCTAAAAATGAGTAAAGGCTCACTGCCTTCGCTTTCATTTTTGAATTCTGTGGCCTTTTGCGTAACTAATTGATTTAGTCTTTCCCTTCCCAAGTTGGAGTTTTGTGTATGAATTCCCTCTAAGTGGGTCCCTATTAGGTCTAGCTTTTGGGGTTCGTCGGTTATCACGAAGTAGCCGTTTGTATCACGGCTTGCACTTGTGATATTGATATTCACGTCTTCCAGGAGTTTTTGGGAGTCGGCCGGTACCTTAATCGTGGGTACGCTTGCACTATTATTTTTCCTGAATATAAAATTAATTTGGGTAAACATCCCGAGGGAGTCGCTGGGCCTAACAGATTGAATTTTTTCCCTCCATTGCCTATTACTTTCGTTCGCGAAGTTTTGTCGAATTAGAGTTTTAACATTTTTTAAGATTGATTTTAGTCTACTCACGTTGGGGTTATTGTAATCTAAAAATCTATGATAAATGTTATTAATTCGCGTGAGGATATGACTTTTAAGTCTTTGGAGTTTTCGGATAGTAGGGTTTTCATAATTGTCTAAGGTATTACGGATTTTTCTTTTTGGGACAGCTCGTTCTATTGTGGCAGTTGTGAGATTTTCTAATATTTGGAGATAGTGTTCTATCTCCGAGTTGGTTAGGTTTCTATCTGCGGGGGTCATGAATTCTTCTTCTTCTGAAATTGTTTCTGAGCGAGCTTTCGCTATTCTCTTTCAAAACAATTTCCAGTAATTTTTTTTATAATTAAGGATAATACTTTCTGCTTAAAATGACGAAATGATTGTCTTTCTCATGACCAAATGTCATGAGTATGGCTTGGTAGTCGCTATCGTAATTTATGGTTTCTTATTTATTTGGGCTTCCTTCGAACGTGCTATGCAGATATCAAGGTATGAATTTGCTCTTGGTAGGGTGGGCGAGTCGAAGCCGTAGAGTACAGATTTGAATTCTATTTGGTTGTCTAAAACCCAGTTGTACAAAAACGTGTGTTATTATCTCGGTTAAGCCAGGATTTTTGTTTCGCGTTGAGCTCCCCTGCTATTACATAGTAGTTTCTAAGGCTATTTAATTCAAGGGTCAGAAATAGTGAATTAAATTTGTCATTGAATTTTTGGGAATTTCTTTTTGAGGCATAGGTGCTAATAACGAAAAGATTATCATTATTCTGCAGGGAGATTTTTATATAGGTCAGTTCTAAACATTCAAAAAGGGCGCATTCCGGCCGGTTAATTGTAGAGAAGTTTAAAGGTTTTTTTATAAGAATACCCGTGCCGCCTCCACCTCCGCAGTTCAGTCGGTCCGTTCTTATAAAATCGTAATTATTGAAGTGGGGGGTATGGTGTGGTTTTAATTTTGTTTCGTTTGAAAGGAGGAGATCGGGTTTTTCTTTTTTAAGGAGATCGTCTAAATTCATCCTTCTATTTAGGTACACAATGGAGTTGACATTGACAGAGATGAGCCTGAGCTCGGTCATCTGAAGGCTTTGTGTTACCTGGCCATCAACAGACATTGGACAAGTTGAGAACGTTACTTATTAGCTAAGTTGTTGAGCGTGAACGCCAATGGCTTGTTCGAAAAGCTCAAACTTATTATTAAATAACTTAATGAGGTTGTCCTGGAAAGATTTAAAGGAATTTTGATTAGCATTATTGTCCTTAGCTGTGTGCTCTCGTAGGCAATCCTGGGTTGGTAGAGCTTTCGTGTTTTGATTTTTTCCCTTCACTGCATCTGCGAAGGTCACTCCAGGTCGAACTACACTTTCGATGATACGCTGATACTGTTGATTTGTTGTTGCTGCCTTCGTTGTCGCTGCTTTCTCTTGCTGGGCTGTGGTTCTCCTGGATTTCGCTGCTTTATGCGCTGGGCATCCCTTGTACGATGCTGGGTGATGCTGGTTTACAATTTACGCAAAACGTCTTAGTCTTCTTCGCTGTGGACTCCAACTTGCACTCGCCTGGTGTGTGGGATTGGTCGCATTTCACGCACCGGAATTTCATGCTGCAGTTTGCAGTACCTTTGGCATCGGTGACATTGCGTGATTTCCATTTTCTTTAATTTCTCGAAACGCACCACCTGATGGTTTAGGTAAAGGATTTATTGCAAGTCCGTTGCGCTACTTTTGTGTCCGACTTGGACCATAAGGATCGGCAGGATTCTTTTTCTAGCGCCGATTTTCTCGTTGAGAAGCGTGATACGGTTAATATTTCCATTGATGGGAGTTGTGCCTTCATTTCAGCCATGATTTCGGCCGGATCTGCATGGCTGCTGAGTCTCTTCAATAGGAAGGTGCTCGTCTTTTCTTCGCGGCAATCAATTGCAATTTTAGAGCGTTTCTGAAGCAGGGACTGCGAAATCGATTCGTCTACGGGTTGCGGTCAACTCGTGCTCAAAGCCGGCTTCTTGAAACCAGAGATTTGAACTTGGATAAAGCAGTAGAAATAGCTACTGGAATGGAATTATCGGAGAAAGATGCAAATCAGCTTCATCGTAGGTAACCGTGAATAAATTTTTTTCAAAATTTAATTACAAAAAAAATTCTAGTTCTAATTTTAAAACAAATTTTAAGAATCAAAAACAAAATAAACAGACACAACAGCATACAAATAATAATTTGAATACACAAATTAATAATACAAACAAAAATTCTTGTTTTAGGGGTGTGGTTGTAGCCATTTGGCAAATACTTGCGATAAAGTCAACGCTGTGTGTAACTTTTGTAAACGGAAGGGACATCTTCAAAAGGTCTGTTTCAAAGAAAAACAAGAACGGCAGACGAATCATGTGAGGGAAGACGATACAATCGAGGAAATTTTGCATATTAGAAATGAAAGTGGTGTCACAAAAAGAGAATAATTTAAGGTCAGTTTAAGCATCAATGGAAAAAGAATTACAATGGAAGTCGACAGTGGAGCAGCGGTTTCATTGATGAGTCAGGTACACTTTAAATCTTTGTTTCCCAAATTACAAATTAAGTCTTCAGCTATTATGTAGCGATCGTACTGCAATAAACAGTTAGAAGTGTAAGGAGTTTGTTCAGTAGAAGTAGTTTAGTTTAGTAGTTTAGACCATGGAAGAGAAAGTAAACGTGGTTGACGCTAATGTGGAATTAGAGAGGCTAATGGCGAATTGCAAAGGGGTGTTGAAAGAAGGAATTAAAAAAATTGAGAGTATAGAAGCTGCAATCGTACTCAAACCAGGATGTCTTCCAGTATTAAGGAAAGCCCGTCCAGTACCATTCGCATTGAAGAATGTGGTGGAGCAAGAAATAGAAAATTTAGTACAATATCTGCCAACAGTCTGGGCGCAACTTTATTATTTTTATTATAAGTTCGGAACGTGTTTTATTCGGGGATGCGGCATATGTTACTATGTGACTGAAAACATAATAAAAAGTTAGGGAAGCGGTAAGAATAGAGTGTAACATATGAATTATATAATTGGGCCATATTCCGGGATGCGGTCAAGAGGTTGAAAAAAAAAATACTTAAAAATAGGTGATTATTAAACAAGCCCGTGGAAGTGAAAAGATATTCGATATCTGATCAGACCTGAGAGATATGGTGGAATTTATGAAAAAGTATACAACCGCTTTACACCCCCTTAGGGGTCGAATTTAAAAAAAATCTTGAAAACACTTTCTAGGAATTCATATGAAGAATCCGTAGAATACCAATGAATTCAATATTTGGAAAGACCTAGTAAATATGACGAAAATCGTGAAAATATATGCATTTTATTTTACTGATAATTTTTTTGCCCCCCCTTCCGAACCCCAATGAATATTCAAATTTTTTTTTATTAAATTTAATTTTCTAGTTGGTTTACATATACGTACCGAGTTCCAACTTTCTAGCATAAGCCGTTCAAAAGTTAGGAAAAACACTCCCCACCCCCGTACCATACTACCCCTAAAAACAAATACTTTTCCACCATGCCACTACAATAGCTCTATCTACACACCATGTTTCAGCTTCCTATCGTTATAGGTTCTTAAGATATAAACATTGGAACTTTTTCCTTCTCACCCTTCCCGACCCTCAACCTCTCCGCCCCCCACTCCAAATTTTTTTTTCCCTACTAGGGTTCTATCTGGTAAAAATTTGAAGCATCTAGCTTACACTGTTATTGAGATATGAAACGTGTAATTTTTGAAAAATTCTTATCCCCTCCACTTCCATGCTCCCCTACCCCCTCAAAAATTTAACTTTGGATAACCTTTTTCTATTAAGGTTTATACTCAAACCAAATTTCTTTTTTGTGGTGCAATTGGTTTGTGAGATATCGTAATCTAAAGTTTTTCACCCCCCACCCCCGTACGCCTTTACCAATACCAAAAAATTTTGATTCAATCTACTCTCCTAGTATAACTACAGATATTTGTTATGTTTTAATTACTTGCCATTAACGGGTTAGGAGATATGGATTTTAGAATGTGGCAATTTCCACTTTCTTGCGTTTCGGACGCATTATTTCCCCCTCCACTCCCACACCCCTTCCCCCATATCATCAATTTTTTTGCAAATGGGTCCACTATCAAAGCTCTATAGAAATGTTAAGTTTCAGCCTCTTACCATAAGCGGCTGCTGATATCTAGAAACCAAAATTTTTCGTCTTAAACGCTTCCCCCACCTTCCCCCTCACACCCTCACCCCTCAAAAAAATCTGACTTCAAGGGGTCTATCATGTCTATTCATAAAAAAAAATGAATTTAATAGCTCATAGGGTTTGGGAACTATAATTCCTGAAATGAGTTTGCGTACAGCGTACGGCGTGTTTTTGGTGTTTATTAGTAATAAAACGTGTAAAAAAAAAATTTCAGGGTAGCAAATTTTTTTTAAAAAAAAGTCGATAACAATACTTTATTATTAAAATAATAAAGTAAAATGGGAATTTGGGAACCTCAAAAAGGGGCCACGACGAAAAAATGTTTGAAGGACCGTCGTGGCTGAGGTAGGGTGGGCAGAACAGGGCGCTAACAACACCAGAGCGCCCTGAAAAATCGCGAAGCCGCGCCAATCCAACCGCTTCTTGGTCTTTCACGACCTGTTGGGAAAATAATCCCAATTTTTACGATTCCCTTGGATAAGTCGGCGCTGATAATATTTTGTTGTACAGGCCAAGGGTTTAATGGTTTGAGTTTAAGCAAGTACCCCCCCCCCACACTGCCGTAGCTAGTCCCGGCCGCCAGCAAGAGCGTCGCACCAGCTAAAACTCAGCCACCAATTCGGACGTAGGTGGAATTGGCCCTTCTGTCCCGAACCTTCCTTTTCCTTTCGACTATTTTGACTTTTTCAAGTCGAAATAGTCTTTCCAAGGCCTCAAAAACAAATGGAATGGGCTACGCCGATTGTCCCGGTGATGAAATCAAAAGGGGCAGTGATATTGTGTGGGGATTTTAAATGTACAGTCAACCCCTGCATCCAAGTGGATGAATATCCTTTGCCAACGATAGATGAGCTTTTTACTAATATGGCCGGGGGCGTTAAATTTACAAAAATTGATCTAAGCAATGCGTATTTACTCCTTCAAGTGAAGTAAGAAATGCGACACATTTTGACTCTAACGACACATAAGGGGCTTTTTAGGCCAACGCGTTTAATGTTTGGGTTAGCGAGTGTGCCCGCAATTTGGCAACGGACGATGGAAACCATCTTACAGGGAATTCCAGGAGTATCGGTATTCCTGGTTGACATTAAGATAACAGGAAGAAATGACGAAGAACATTTACATAATGTAAAGCTAGTATTAGAGCAATTAAAGAAATACAACATTCAGATTAATAAAGATAAAAGTACATTTTTAGCGAAGATATTGAGTACTGTGGGTATAAAATAAATAAATTCGGAATACATAAGTAACGAAGAAGGTTGAAGCGATAGAAAGGGCTCCACGACCGAGGGATAAGCAACAAGTACGAGCTTTTGTGGGCCTTGTAAACTGTTACGGGAGATTCATGAAAAATTTGTGCACGCTAATTTACCCAATAAAAAAATTACTTCGAAAAAAAATAGCTTTCGTTTGGGATAATAAATGTGAAGAGGCATTTCTAGCAGTAAAGCGAGAAATGCAAAGTGACACATTTTTAGTGCATTTCGATCCAAAGCTGCCTCTTTGTTTGGCAACAGGTACGTCACCATATGGGGTAGGCACAGTGTTAAGCCATGTGTACGAGGATGGATCGGAAAAACCTATACATTTTGCTTCGCAAACGTTGAATGCAATGCAGCGCAAATACACACAAATTAATAAAGAAGCCTACGCAATTATTTTTGGAATAAAAAAATTTCATCAGTATGTTTTCGGTTATCGGTTCATTTTATATGTGGATCATGCACAACTAGTGCAAATTTTTAATCCACTTAAATCGTTACCGACGCTAAGTGCGACAAGAATGCAGCACTATACATTATATTTACAGGGATTTAATTACGAAATGAAATACAAACGATCAAACTTGCATGCCAATGCGGATGCTATGTCCAGACTGGCAATTGATGAAGAAAGATCGTCAAAATGGGATGAACCTGACATCTTTGAGATAAAACAGATTCAGACTTTACCTGTTACATTGAAGATTTTGGCCCAGGAAATGTTGAGAGACGAGTCTACGTCACCTACTGGAAGGGTAAAATCCGATAAAGAAATTAACAAAGAGTTGCGATTTGATATAAACCAACATGAATTTAGCTTACAAGGTGGGTGTATTTTTCGGGAACAACGAGTGGTAGTCCCGAATTCTTTTCAGAAAAATATTCTGCAAGAACTACATACGGCACATTTTGGAATGACGAAAATGAAAGGTTTGGCACGTAGTTATTGCTGGTGGAGAAATGTAAAAATTGTTTCCAATGCAGCAAATTAACTTAGAATGTACCGAAAGTTGAGCGTCATCATTGGGAAAAGGTTGTGGCGAAATTCGCCTCATTTTTTTATATGGTGCATTTAAGCGATGGCAAGCCAGATACTTGATAGGAAGCAAGTACAGAAATTTTTGCAAAAAAAATAATTATTTTAACTGCACTAAGAATTGCAGAATGAGCCGTAAAAACCAATTTATAGGCTGACTTGGATATATTTGGATGAGTTTTGGTTTTTTTGGGTTTTTTTGGCTCTGATCGTCGTAGGTGGAAAGAAAAAATTGAATTTGGAGTTTGCTTGAATTATAAAAATTGGAACTGAGGAGTATCGAAAAGTGAAATTGTGATAGAAGGAATCAAGTTTGAAATTGAAAGAAAAAATTGAGATTGGTGATAAAAGAGTTTGGAAGAAATTAGTATCAAAAATTGAAATTAATCAAAAAGTGAAATTGTGATAGAAGAAATCAAGTTTGAAATTGAAAGAAAAATTGAGATTGTTGAGGAGAATTGAAAAGTGAAATTGTGATAGAAGAAATCAAGTTTGAAATTGAAAAAAAAAAATTGAGAAAATCGAAATTGAAATTGTCGTGACGGGACGACTGGACGACAGGACGAATACGGATTTGCGTGCATAGATTGCCTTATTTTTTTTTTTTATTTTTTTTTTTTTGTTTTGTCTTTTTTTTTCTCCACGTGCAATAAAAAAATAATGGCGGAGTGAGGTACTTCCAAGGGACCCTGATGATGTGGTGATCCAGCATGTACAGTAAGTGACTTTTATTTTCCTCTTCTCTCTCGCATTTTGTTTTATAGTATGAGTCATGGAACCACGTCCCGAAGTACGCTTTAGACAGCACACCAATTAGGATGTAGGAGAAATTCTATGAAATTCTATGACCCCTCCCTAGCCCTGAGCAGCCGGCAACATGTGCTGTCTCCCGGAACTCCTCGTTCATTTGCAACGATGCAGAGGTCTTGGCTGATGAAATAAAATAAAAATCCGGCCAGGACCTCTTCACTATCGTAACAGTGGCGCCCAAACTAATATACGGCTTATTCTATCATTATTGATTATGTTTCATTATTAATATTATTTTTTTTTTTCTTCCTTATTTTTTTAAATCGCTAATTCGATATTCTATTTCGAGTCTTGCTTTGAGCGAGCTTTGATAAATCAATTATTATTATTTTTTTTGTTTTCTTTTTTTCAAATTAGTTCTCTTACCTTTTCTTATTCCTCCCCATCCTCTATATATTGTAAATAGGTATTTCTAAATGAATGATTTTTCTGTCAGTGTTTTCGCTCGTTAAGGTAGAATTAAATACTTACTTACTTATATAAAGTGCCCGGGTACACTTTAAGTGTATAATCATCCGGATAGAATTATTTTGTTAGTATTGTTCTGGAGAAGTGTGTCTGCTAGTTATCCGCAATATGCGTGGGACGAAGCCCTCTAGAATACCAGCACTGTACACTTCTTCACAACATCGGGGCTTAATTAATGCATTGGTTTGGTTTCTTAGGGAATTGTGACCGGACCGGAACCGTTATCCTGTAAGTGGGAATTTCGAGCAATTTTCGGCGAAAGGAATCACACCATGTCTGTTATCGGCGTTTGTAACTTAACACAGTGACCAGAAAGATTATGTCCTTATTTTGTTTATTTTTTTCATTTTAGTGTCATCGGAGATGTGGTTTCCTGGCTACACATGTTTTTTTTGATTGCGAGGGAAGTATGAGAGGTTGGTCTTCTGGATCATTGCGGGTCATCGGGGTCCTAACATTTACTAACTTATATTTCTCCTTGCGCATACAATATATTTCGAATTATAATATTTTTATACTCTAGATGAACATATAGAGTATTATAAGTTTAATCCAGCCCGAAAAGTTTGTAACGCATAGAACCGAGCCTCGGACGAAAAAAAGTTATATATTATTTTGTGTTTATTTTTGGCCAAAACCCCCAAATCCGTTTGCTGTCCGTCCGTCCGTCCGTCCGTCCGTCCGTCCGTCCGTCCGTCCGTCCGTCCGTCCGTCCGTCCGTCCGTTAGCACGATAACTCAAGAACGCGTTGACCTAGGAAGTTGAAATTTTGTCACAACTTGTAAAATGGAAAAAGTAAGGCTAAGTTCGTTAATGGGCGATATCCTTCCACTCCTTCGGGTACCTCCCATACAAGAGTCCTTGAAACACGTTTTCCCAGTTATTGCTCGAATGCTTCAAGTTAGGAACTTGAAATTTTGCATACGGATGGTTTAAAATGTTTGAATTGAATGTTCCGAATATGATGCAAATCGAATGAGTCCTTCGTGTAGCAGCCTAGAAAAGTCCTTCAAAAACGTATGCTTTTTACTGAATTCACTATAACTCCAGAACGAGTTAGAGCAGGAATTTAAAATTTTACAGGAATTAGTTTTATACCAAAACCAAGACGGAGTTCAATTATTAGCGCCATCGGCTGACTCCTTCGGGTAGCTGTCATACAAAAGTCCTTAATAAACATATTCACCAATATTGCACGATAAGTTTAGAAAGCTTTCATTTACGACTTTGAAATTTTACAAACATTAATTTTATAATAGTCGCAGCTGAAACTATTAATATGAAAAATATCCCATAAGTCCTTCATGTAGCTGCCATACAAAAATTCTGTAAAATGTCCTAACTTACTTTATGGAACTCACTATAAATCAAAAAATCGACCACTACACAAAAGTTACTACCTGTAAGTAAAAGGTCATGTAATAATTGCTTGTGCACTCCTCATTCTTTTGATATATTTCCAACTAAAATATAAATCGGAGTTCAGTATTTCATCTAGAGTATCATACGATTGGCTTGCAGCCGATCGTGACTGCGTTATGTTTTTTTATTATTATTGCTATTGTATTATTGCTATTGTATTGTGGGAGACGTCGTTATACAAGTGGAACTTTTAGAGCAACGTCTAATATTGGAGGAAAAAAGTCCGGTATTGCGACCGGGTTCTCGGTTGCCCGACGAAGTTCTTCGGGACTTGCCGGTTGAATTAGAGGCTTGTCAAGATTCACTGGCCAGTATTGCAGGTATTTCGAAAGAAGTTCGTTCACAGGAGGATATCGAACTCGCCAAGTGTCGTACTCGTTTAAGTCATTATAGTGCGAGATTGAACCGGCTAGTGAAACACTCATCCGGGTCTCTAAAGTCTTTGGCAAGGGAATGTATTAAACGCTTAAATGAATTAGTGGCGTTGATGTTGGAGATTACGAGAGTAGACCAAGAAGCAAATATGGACTCGTTCCATCAGAAACTATCCGAAATTAATTTCAGTTCTACTTCAACGGACAACCCCACATGCGTACAGGTCAGTGCTATTACACCGGATCATTCACCTGCTTTACCTAGAGATAACATTGCTCATACAAATGCAAATATAAACGTCCAATCAAATGCTCCTCCAGTACCACCTTAAAAAGATGCGCCTGTCCTTGAACCACAGTCTGACAACAACCGCCCGGTTCCCTGGACCTTGTCCAGTACCCGCCGGGAGAGTATCGCTATGAATGCCAATAATAAGCGATTCATACCCATGTCAAAATGGAGAGTATTCTTTGAAGGTTCAAGTGCAAGCATGAACATTGAGCGTTTTCTATTCCGCGTCGAAACGCTGGCTGAATCGAATGGCATTTCTGAATTAGATTTAGTTGCAGTCTTTGTGAGTCGCTTCGCGAACGATTTGGTACTCATAATACTGATTTAGATGTGCGCCGACTTATCGATGCTCGGTATTAAAAACCGAAAGAGAGCTTCAGAGATTTCGCAGATGCAATTGAAACTCTGGCTTTGCAATTTCAAGCCCCGCTTACAGATCAGTGCACACAGCAAGTGCTGTTAAGAAATATGCGTCCTGGGCTGCAAGCGCACTTGGCAGGGGTTGATTTTTCTTCAGCTCAGCATCTAAAAAGAAGATCCGCATCTATTGAAGACACCTGGAAGAGAGTTGGGTATGAGTCGGACCTTAATTGTGCTCGCTGGCAGCTCCATGAATTATCTATAAATCAGAATGAAGTACTTAAGGATATTTCAGAATTGAAGCACTCACAGCCAATTTCAGTTGATTATATTGGAGGTCCAAGTACTAGAATAAAGTGATGGAATTGTTTTGATCCTAGTCACTCATTTCGAGATTGCCCCAAGACTCCTCAACATCTTTTTTGTTTTGGCTGTGGTGCAGCGAATACCCTGAAACCAAACTGTGCGCGGGAAACTTGAAGGGGAGTGCACGTGGAAATGGAAGCGCACGCACTCTGAGATCTGCTCAGCTTCCTCCTCAGAACAAAACCGAAGCTGCGACCAATACCGGTCCCGAGCTAAGCCGACAGGAATTACATCAAGTAATTGAATTTCACGACCTTCTTCAAAAAACGACACTTCTAGCTATAACTCCGTTGGTAAGCGAACACGAATTGACCGTTCTTGAAGATATTGGCAACAACAGCGGAGCATAAAAAAGATTATCACTGAAACAATTATTTATGAAGATTCCGACTCACGGCCATTCGCTCTAGTAACAATTAACGGACATTCAGTTAAAGAACTCTTGGATAGCGGCGCAAACGTGACTGTGCTGGGGTCAGGATCACATGACTTTCTTACACGAGCACGCATTCGAATTAATAATCTGAACACCTCACTGGCCACAGCCTCAGGGCAACGGCAAGAGGTTAAGGGAATAAGAATGGGTTAGGGCACACGACTTTATTACAACACATAATTGAAGTGGGCGATGCAAAACCTGTAAAACAAAGGCACTACTCCATCTCACCTGCCGTACAAAAGGACGTGTTTGCCGAGCTTGATCGAATGTTAGAGTTGAAAGTTATTGAGGAGAGCAATAGTCCATGGAGCTCTCCTGTCAGCTTGGCACGAAAAAGTAATGGAAAGTTGCGTCTGTGTTTGGATGCCCGAAGAGTTAACGGGGCTACTGTCAAAGACCCATTACCTTTAATTGACGGCCTTATTTCTAGGCTAGACCAGACGCGATTTATCTCTAGTTTGGACTTAAAGGATGCGTTCTGGCAGATTCCGCTGGACCACCAGTCGAAAGAAAAAACAGCATTTACAGTTCCTGGTAGACCCTTGTACCAATTTACCGTTATGCCATTCGGCCTCTGCAATGCTCCACAAACAATGTGCCGCTTAATGGATCGAGTGATTCCCCATCAGTTACATGATAGGGTCTTTGTTGACGATTTATTAGTAACCTCTGCCACCTTTGAAGAACATGTTGCGCTGTTAGGACAAGTTGCTAACTTACTCCAGAAGGCAGGTTTGACGATAAATGTTGAGAAAAGCAAGTTCGTACTGAAGGAGCTGAAGTATCTTGGTTACGTGGTAAGCGATGGTTGCTTACGCGTAGATCCTGAAAAAGTGCAAGCTATAGCCGAATTTCCGCAACCTAAATTCGTGCGGCAAGTACGCAGCTTCCTGGGTATGGCAGGTTGGTATCGGAGATTTATCGCAAACTATGCATCATTGACGGCTCCCCTCACCGACCTCCTTCGGAAGAATAAAATACTGCAGTTTACCTCAGAAGCCCAAGCCGCCTTTGAATCTCTTACACATGCACTTTGTTCGGCACCTGTCCTTGTTACACCAGACTTCACTCGCCCGTTTTATATTTAGTGCGATGCTTCCTCGACTGGTATTGGAGGGGTGCTGTTTCAACGTTTAGATGACGGTGCAGAAAACCCCTTCACTTATGTTTCCTAAAAGCTCAACGCCGCTCAGCGTAATTACAGTGTAACTGAGCTCGAATGCTTAGCCGTCGTCACAAGCATTAAAAAGTTTCGGGCATATGTCGAGGGGTTCCCGTTTACTGTCATCACTGATCACGCCAGTCTTAAATGGTTGATGAACCAAAAAGATCTATCAGGAAGGCTGGCGAGATGGAGTCTTAAGTTACAGGGATACAATTTTAGCATTGAATACAGAAAAGGTAAACAAAATATCGTGCCAGATACACTCTCTCGAATTCATGCTGACGCTCTGTGGTTAAAGGATCCATCTGATCTTGATACACCGATCCTCTATGTAGACTTAAACGCTGTTGAATTCAGCGACGCCGATTATCTTGAGTTGCTACAAAAAGTCCAAATTCATGACAATAAAACTAACCTCTGTACCAAGGATGGGAAAATCGACCTGAGGCCGCCACAGGGTTCATTTAATTTAGATACTTATATACCCAAATGGAAATTGTGGATTCCGACAGCACTTACTACACAGCTTTTACGCGAAGCGCACAACCCTCCATCAGCTGCACATATGGGCACGCTGAAAACGCTGCAGACGCTTCAGCGGCATTTTTATTGGCCTAACATGGCAAAAGATGTGAGAAGGTATGTTCAGTCGTGTAATGTATGTAAGCAAGCTAAGCCCATGAATTTCTCCTCACAGCCACCTATGGGAAACCAAATTGTTGTTAGTCGTCCTTGGCAACGCACCGAGATCCAAGGCGGGTAATACTCATATCTTAATCATATTGGATCCGTATTCACGTTTTGTATTGCTGAAACCTCTAACGAAAGCAACTGCTCAGAAGATTATAGACTATCTAGTTCACGAAGTGTTCAATAATTTTGGAGTTCCAGAAATGCTGCTGTCTGACAATGGAGTACAATTTAAGTCCCGAGCCTTTGGTGACATTATGGAGAAGTATGGTGTGAGACATATGTTTACGCCCATATATACCATACAGCCAAATACGTCAGAACGGACTAACCGCACCGTGCTAGCTGCAGTACGATTGTATCTAAATGAAGACCAGAGAGAGTGGGATCAGCATTAAAGTGAAATGGCATCTGTTTTGCGGAATGTCGTTCACTCTTCAACCAGATATTCTCCACACTTCCTAGTGTTTGGGTCACATCAAATTAGGCATGGTTCGAGTTACGAACTGCTCAGAGAGTTGGATTGTGTTTCAGAAGGAGAAATTGAAGTCCTGCCCATTCCAGAACGCTTGAGCGTCATACATGACCGTGTATTGATACATTTGAAAACGGCGTATGCACAAGGAGCAAACCGCTACAATCTTCGCAGTAATTCGCGCAATATCAATGTCGACCAGGTGGTATATGTGCGATCCCATCTACAATCTAACGCTGATCGATCCTTAAACGCAAAATTGGGACCTAAGTTTATTAAGGGTGTCGTTAAAGCTCGTGTTGGAAATGTGGCATACGAAATTCACGTGTATCACACGCGAGACATCAAAACTTAACCAATACCATTTTTTTTCATAGTTTTTTTCTACCTCATTTATTTTTTCCCCTATTTAACAGTTACTGAATTATGTTTATATATCGTTTTTATTTCTTTATTGGCCGTGTTCTTTTTCTTATTATTAATATTATTATTATTGGATTTTCCTCTCTCCTCTTCTCCCTATTATTCGGTGGAATGTCCCGGCTGGTAAGACTCTATCTCCTGGGTGTAGGTCGTCCCCACGATTGTGGCGAAATTCGCCTCATTTTTTTATATGGTGCATTTAAGCGATGGCAAGCCAGAAGGGGGTTAATTTACTTGATAGGAAGCAAGTACAGAAATTTTTGCGAAAAAAAAAATTAATTTAACTGCACTAAGAATGAGCCGAAAAAACCAGTTTTAGGCTGACTTGGACATTTTTGGATGAGTTTTGGTTTTTTTGGGTTTTTTTGGCTGTGATCGTTGGCGGAGGAGGAAAGAAAAAATTGAATTCGGAGTTTGCTTGAATTATAAAAATTGGAATTGAGGAGTATCGAAAAGTGAAATTGTGATAGAAGAAATCAAGTTTGAAATTGAAAAAAAAAAATTGAGATTGAAAATCGAAATTGAAATTCGACGGCGCAAGTGACGGGACGACAGGACGAATACGGATTTGCGTGCATAGATTGCTTTATTATTTTTTTTTTTTTTTGTTTTTTTTTTCTCCACGCGCAATAAAAATATAATGGCGGATGAGGTCCTTCCAAGGGACCCCGATGATGTGGTGATCCAGCATGTACAGTAAGTGACTTTTATTTTCCTCTTCTCTCTCGCATTTTGTTTTATAGTATGAGTCATGGAACCACGTCCCGAAGTACGCTTTAGACAGCACACCAATTAGGATGTAGGAGAAATTCTATGAAATTCTATGACCCCTCCCTAGCCCTGAGCAGCCGGCAACATGAACTCCTCGTTCATCTGCAACGATGCAGAGGTCTTGGCTGATGAAATAAAATAAAAATCCGGCCAGGACCTCTCCACTATCGTAACACATTCAAGTGCGTACATGCAGATTTTGCTGGCCCAATTAATGGGGGATATTACTTTATCCTTGTGGATGCATATTCTCATTGGCCTGAAATACATTTTACAAGGGATATTACAAGCGAGCAGACAATAGAAATCTTTAGGAAAATATTTTCTACGCTTGGCTTACCGAAAGTGTTTGTCTCCGATAACGGACGACAATTTACATCTTATAAATTTCAAAATTTTTTATAAGAAAATGGGATAATACATAAAACTTTAGCGCCATACCATCCAGCAACAAATGGATTCGCGGAAAGATATGTACAGACTTTTTTGAAAGCCATGCTATTAGAAGGGGAGTTAAAAGGTATAGCTTTATATAAATTACTAATTCAATACAGGAAAATGCCACATGCTGAAACAGGTGTAAGTAAGTAAGAATACTAGAGAAAGAATTAAGGGTATCTGTAAGAGATTATAGGAATGAGAAATGAAAATTTGGTAATATTCTGGAACGATTAGGTAAACTGCATTATTTGTTTAGATTAGATGATGGGAGAGATTGGCGTAGGCACAGTGATCAGATCAGAGAAGTAGGTAGAGATACACCTAGAGAAACACACGTTACGGATAGTTATCCGGTACCTGAGCAGGAGATGATAGAGATCGAAGGAGAGAAGGAGGTATTGCCTTCATATGATTCAATGCTAACGAAAACGCAAAATGAAAGAACGGGAGACGGCGAGAAGCCTTTGCGCGATGACAGTAATTATCGAGAGAGAGCTTCGGAAGATGTCCCTGAAGTGCGAAAATCGGCTAGAATTAGAAAACAGCCAGATCGACTGGTACTTTCTTAATAAAAAAAGAAGATAAGCAAAAAAAAAATGTTGGTAAGGTAATTTTTTTTTTGTTGTTTGCGTATCTAGAAGCATAATACTTTTGAATTGGAATGAACTGATGTAAATGATTTCTGTTTATTTTTATGAAAATTGAACACTTTCTTAATTTGAATTTAATTATTATAATTTTAAAGTTAAAAATAAAAAAAAATAGAAATAGAAAATATGTATGTAATTAGCAAGGGTGGAGATATTACGATGCTACTCAACGCTACTAAGTATAAGACGACCACTCAACTCTACTAGGTATAAAACGGTCTCTTGCACCGTGTACGTGATCGAAGTTGGATGCCACGAAATTATCAGCCAATAAATATTGTTCAGTTAAAGTTTATCAACTGTTTTTCATTTTACAAATACAACAAAATTGAAAACGAGTACGCCCAAAATGTTGCGAACAAAATAGAATCGCAAATTAAAATTGTTCGCCTTTTGTTCCAAGAATAGAATTTAAAGTTGCTCGACTATCTTTTAACGATAGAGCGACCCTTTGTTGTAATTTTATGGCGCGAGGCATCGAATTTAAAGAGTACGCTTAGTATATAACGTTAATGTAAAATTAAAATGAAGTATGGTGTACCCATAGGTTAGGTAGTTAGGTTTTAGGTTTAAGTAGGTAGTCATTAGGAAATAAATATTTGACCTAAACGCATCTCTGGCTTATACTTCTAACTAGAGTCACCGAATAAGAACTAACACAAACATCCACTATCATGAGTACGGACAATCACCACTTTTGGTACATATTTAGCACTAAAAACCTGCGAATTTAAAAAATCGCAGGTTTCTTAAATGGCATAGTTTTAGTGTGTATACGTGTAGCAGATGGATTTTTATGGTCGTTTCACGGAATCGAGATATGTCTCATGAAATGTCAACTAAATACAACGTTTATCCACTTTAGTGGAGATCCTTAAAATGAAAAATCGAGGCAACTGCAAAAAAATTTCAAATGTACTGGTTTCAAATGAAACACACATTGTCCGTACTCAAGATAATGGATGTTTGTGTTAGTTCGTATGAAGTGACTCTACTTCTAACTAAATATCCCAGTTTACCCCAAATCTTACAGTGGTGACCCCTAATCACATTAAGTAACACGCAGTGAAAGTTATTATAAAACGTAGAATACATTAAGGGCCGTATTATTCACGTCGGGTTATTTATAAAGTCTGGGTAATTCCAGTTTTCCCCGAGATTTGGTATTATTCACGTCGGGTTATAGTTTTTCGCTGAGTTTATAATCAAGTGATCACAGTTACCCAGGGAAAAATTTAACTTGTCAACAACTTCCAGTTTTCTACGATATCCAGGGATTTAAACGACGATTTGACAAATTTTGTATTATTCAAGATTGAAGTTATGGCAAAAACTCATTTGTGGGAAAATTGGATTGATTCTGAGGAAGATTACGACAAAATAGAAAATGGAACAACGAATCGACAGCGACATATGGGACGACAAATACAGTTGCTGTTGTTTTCAATGTACAAAGCCAATTGAATTGTTTCCTTTACACCATTTTACACCCTCACCCCTTACACACGCTCCCTACAATTTTCAGCTAGGTATTTAACAGCTCAAACTCTCGTATTAATTGTAAGACCCTATCTTATACAGTTCTTGAGATATGAGATATGATTTTTAGGAGAAAAATGGTTATCCATTGTCTTGCTGAAAAATACTTTCAGTCAAGTCCTATTGTCCATCTTTAAACATAAAACACATTTCCTGTTTCTGGTTCAATTAGTTTGTGAGACATTGTAATGCAAAGTTTTTTACGCATAGTTCCTAGTCTAGCATGCTTCAAGTTACAACTTTGTAATATCACCCGCTCAGGAGATATGATTCTAGAATTTTTCGACCTAAGCTTTCAAGCGTTTCGAACACATTGTTTTTCTCAGAACTTCCAAATCATTTAATTTGTAAAAAAATTAAGCAAGCAAGTGGATACATTATCATAGATCTATGTAAGTTCCGAATTTCAGGTATCCAGCATAAGTGGTTCCTGAAATATTAAAACCAAAGTTTTTATTCTAACATTCATTCCAACCCAGCCCCTTCCCCACTCCATTAAAAACTTATCAGTTGACGGGGTCCACTCAATCTACCATACCAATAAACTTAAATGCAATAGCTCTAAGGATTTGGGAGATGCAAGCCTTCAATCGACTGTTCGCACTGCCGAAATCCAATCACTCGGTAGCGCACACTCAGAAAACTATCGGGATCAAATGGGATGGTTCTCGTTGAACGTGTAAACCGTGCACCACATATAGTGTTTGTACTGCTCCCAGGTCCGCAACCATGAAAAAATTGCAGCCAATTACTGATAAATTTCCTGAAATACACAAATTTTTTATATTCAAAAAAAGAAATTTGTCACATTCTGTTAATAATTAATAAAATTTTTGACGTTTGATTGGAAAAATAATGGAAAAATAATGGAAAAATGGAAAACCAGCCGATAAGATTATCCAACCTATTAAATTGCTAACCAGAGGTGAATAATACAATTTTTCACCCAGAGAAATTAATCAGTGATTTAATTTAATACGCCAGATAAGTTATCAGCTAGATAAGGCGAAAATAACCCGAGATGAATAATACGGCCCTAAGTGTTCACACGAAATTCACTAAGTTAAGACAAAAGCGTATAAAATTGCGCTATTAAAAGGCAAAATTGTTTTTTTGTACAAAAATTTTCGGCATCGCTGGAAACAAGCACCAGCGTAAAAGTTTCTTCCGTATTCCAATCCCCAAATCACGTCGAAACATATACAATAACCAACGAAAACCCATCATACTGAAAATATCAAGGACACCCAACATTAAGAACAACAATACCAAACGCACGACATCACAGCATCAAATTAATAAATGCATATTACATCAGCAATCATTCTCGGCATCCAACTTTGAGAACAAAAACAACAAGCAATTGTCATCAATTGGCAAAGAAAAAAAAACCATCGACTGGACTTGCACTGCACAAAAATAAAACACAGTTGAAAATAAGAATTTAGTATTATAAAACTTATTAGCGTTTTACTTTATTATTTTAATAATAAAGTATTGTTATCGATTTTTTTTAAAAAAAAATTTGCTACCCTGAAATTTTTTTTTTACACGTTTTATTACTAATAAACACCAAAAAAGCAAAAAAAAATTTCAGTTCGTCTGTGCACCGTACACCATTCGCCGTACGTCGTACGCAAACTCATTTCCGGAATTATAGTTCCCAAACCCTATGAGCTATTAAATTGATTTTTTTTATGAAGAGACAAGGTAGAATTCTTGAAGTTTGGAGTTTTTTGAGTGGTGAGGGTGTGAGGGTGAACGTGGGGCAAGCGTTTTAGAAGAAAAATGTTGGTTTCTAGATCTCAGCAACCGCTTATGGTAGAAGGCCGAAACTTGAAATTTCTATAGAACTTTGATAGTGGACCCATTTGCAAAAAAAATGATGATATGGGTGAAGGGGTGTAGGAGTGAAGGGGGAAATAATGTGTGGAGATCGACACTTTCTAAAATCAATATCTCCTAAACCGTTAATGGCAAGTAATTAAAACTTAACAAATATCTGTAGTTATACTAGGAGAGTAGATTGAAATAAAAATTTTGGGTGCGGATAGACGCGAACGGAAGTGGGGGGTGAAAAACTTTATACTACGATATCTCACAAACGAGTTGCACCAAAAAAACAAAATTCGGTTTGAGTATAAAGCTTGATAAAAAAAGATTCCACGAAGTAAAATTTTTGAAGGTGGTTGGGGAGCACGGAAGTGGAGGGGATAAGAACTTTTCAAAAATAACACGTTTCATATCTCAATAGCAGTGTAAGGTAGATTTACCAAAAGTTGGCCTAATAGAATCCTTGTAGGGAAAAAAAATTTGGATGTGGGGTGTAGAGGGTGAAGGTATGGAAGGGTGAGAAGGAAAAAGTTCCGATGCTTATATCTTAAGAACATATAATGATAGAAAGCTGAAACTTTATATTTAGATAGAGCTATAGTAGTCTGGGAGGCTTTGTGGCTAGAGCACTTGCCTTCGGTGCACCTGGTACCACGTTCGAATCTGCTTGGCGACAAGTAATTTTCAAAAATGGGACTGGGTGCCGGACTACCAGTTCACTCAGCTGTAAATGAGTACCTGAGTTAAAAACGGGGTGATAATCACGGACGAGCGTGTAGCTGACCACTTCACCTCCTAGTGTTCCATTGGTCTCGCAATGAAGTAACTCTAGCATTACTTTAAGGCCTAGGCCCAATTTGAGCTGCTGTGCCATTGAATTTTTTGGGGAGTATGGTACCGGGGTTGAAGGTGTTTTTTCCCAAACTTTTGAACGGCTTATGCTAGAAAGTTGAAACTCGGTACGTATATATAAATCAACTAGAAAAGTAATTATGATAAAAAAATTTGAATATTCATTGGCGTTCGGAAGGGGGGGGGGCATAAAAAAATATCAGTACAAATAAAATGCATATATTTTCACAATTTTCGTCATATTTTTTTTATTCGGAGAAGACCCCTGCTCCCTCCGGGAGATCAAAAAAAAAATGGTGGATAGTGCATGAGGTGCGTGCGAGTGTCTCCCCAAATAATCAAATAATTGTCGGTCTTGAAGTGGAATTGAACTAGTTTTTCTGCCGTATAAAGTGCTCTGCCTATAATAAGTGTCGTCAAGATCAAAATCAAAGTGACTGAAATCAAGATTTCTTCCCTTTTTAACTTTCTGCTGCGCTTCAAACAATAGTCAAAATGGTGGATAGTGCATGAGTTTATTTCGGCCGTATTAAGTGCTCTGCTTATAATTAGTATCGTCATTTCTAACTTTTTTACTGTGCCGGTAACTATTCCATTAAAACTAACCGGGAGCTAGTTTCTTTCGGCTGTATCAAGTTCTCTGCCTAAAATAACAGTCGTAATTTTTTTAATTTTTTGCTGTGCCGGTAACTATTTCCGTTAATATTGACTGTTGTGATGGCTCCGCAAAATACCCGGAGAGCCCTGTCGTCCACCTCCGACGAGCCAAGTGAGGTGAAAGCATTGGACGAAATGTTCAAAGACCAGTTTATTAAACTAAAAAAGCTTTTCGAAGACCAGATCAAAGAACTTGGTAAATCGTTAAATCAAAGCATAAATTCCCTTACGTTGATAGTTAACGAGCAAGCCAAGCAAACGAGTAATCTTAAAATTGCGGTGGGTGACGTCACTCAACGGTGCGACGTTTTCAAAGCAATGTTAACGGACGTTAACCTCCGGATTGAAAAGTTGGAGCAAAAGGCAATTAAGTGTGACGTCATCATTACCGGTGTGCCTTGCGATGGAGCGGAGAATCTCGATAATTTGTTTGCCAAGCTGTCGGCGGCTGTTGCCAGCAAGGTTGCTACACTACCTGCACTCTACCGTTCGCGTAGCTCTGATTCGAAGGGCCAGCGGATCATAATAGCTAAATTTCCAACCTTCGTGGAAAGGTTAAACTTTATGAAGGCAGTACGGACATGCAAGCCAACTGCCCAATCTATTGGATTTGCGGGATCATCGAAGATCTTCTGCAACGACAGTCTAACTGAGTCACAACGGGTTCTACTAAGAATGGCTGTTTCAGCGAAGCGTAATGGCCTCATCAGTGAGTTTTTCACGAGAAGCGGTTATGTGTTTGTTAAAAAAAATAATTCTGGAAATCCTATACGAGTCACTTCGTCAGACTGCTTCAAACCGAGTGACCAAGTCCGTGATCAGATGTAGGGGAACAGGCACCGTAAGAAAAGTAGTAACGCATACCTTACATACATACATTCATTTTTTTATTTTGTTTTCTGAATTATTGCTTAACTTACTGTAAATTGACTACTCTAGTTTTCTTCTTTGTTTTTCATTAAATCTTACTTTCTTCTTTTGAATTAATTTTTCTCTTCTTTTTTATATTATTATTATATTATGGTCAACCTGCAGTTGAAGAAGGTAACAATCTCAGATAAAATTTTCCTTTTCTTTTATAGAATTATTGTTTTTTCGATAGTTATGTTTCCGTGTTACAACTGCCCCCTTCTCGCTGTTTATGATGCTCATTGCTTTGTTCACTTAAATTCACTTAGCTTTGATAATGGATAATTGTAGTGATGGTCTACGTGAAGCGAGTTCCACTTGTTACTATTCCATTCCCAATATTATTTTAACTTCTGCTCTCAAATCTAGTCAAAATTTTAATGTTTGTCACCTAAATATTCGGAGTATTTTCCCTAAAGTTGAAGGACTAAGATCCACCTTCAATAAGACGAATTTACACGCCATTATGATTTCGGAAAGTTGGCTGGACCCTGACACTCCCTCTGAGATGGTTAAAATTCCGGGTTTTAAAATTTATCGGAATGATAGAGCTAAAACTAACCAAGCCGGCCGAAAAATTAGAGGAGGTGGTGTTGCTTTACTTGTTCGATGCGGCATACCGGTCAAAATTCTGCTAAAGTCTACAGCCAGTGATGAAATTGAATTCATAATCGCCGAAGTTAAAACTGGAAAGCAGAGTATACTTCTTGGATGTGTATATTTTCCTCAACCATCAGCTGCTAGACTTTCACCACTGATAGATGCTTTAAGAAATCTCGTACCTAAGTATCATAACATCATTATTGGTGGTGATTTCAATATTAATATTTTAAGCGACAAAGATCCGGTTTTTTCAGCCTTCTTAAGAAAGCTAAACAGTTGCACTTTGCAAATTGTCAACAGTGCCGTTCCAACTAGATTCTGCGATACCTGCTCATCGTTACTTGACCTTTTTATTATTGACTCCAATGATGAAGATAAAGTTGCTTGTTTCGGCCAAGTATCACTTCCTGGCTTAACTGACCACGACTTGATTTACTTGGCTTATAAGATTCATACAGAAGTTCCACCTACTGATCCTATTTCTTTTCGAGATTTCAAAAACTGTAACATTGACCTTCTGTTGAGTAATGCATCTGTAATGCCATGGAGTAATGTTTGCACCTTTTCAGATATTAATGATCAGCTATCCTGTTTCAGTCATATGCTTATGGAATTGTTCAATTTACACGTACCTGTGCGTACAGTAACACCCAAAGATAATTATATACCATATTATAATCCAGAAATTGCTATCCTCTCTGCTAAACGTGATGCTGCACATGGGCAATGGAGGACACTTAAAACTCCAGAGTCGAGGCTAAAATTTACTAGTTTGCGAAATCGGGTAAGTCTACTGTGCAAGCAGGCCCACAAAAAATACGTCAATCAAATGCTTGATCCCTGCCTGCCTTCTGACCTTTTTTGGTCTAATGTTGCAAAGCTTGGTTTGCATGGGGCTGCTAAGTCTACAGTGCAAAACGGCTTTGATGTTAATGAATTAAACAAAAAATTCATAATTTCTCCCAGCACTACTGCGAACAGTGAATTATCCTCAAATTTCAAGTACACTGGGTGTGATCCCTCTGCTAGTTTTTCTTTTCGAAATGTTACCCAAGATGAAGTTTTGAAAGCTATCTTCCATGTAAAATCCAATTCAATCGGTCCTGATTATGTGTCCATAAAATTTGTTAAATTATTGCTCCCCATCATTCTCCCCCACATTACGTGTATATTTAATACCATATTAACTTCGTCTGTCTATCCTTCGGCTTGGAAAGTGGCTAAAATTATTCCCGTTCCCAAAGTCGCTAGTCCTGATATTAATGATTTCCGGCCCATCAGCATTCTCTCTTGCCTATCTAAAGCTTTTGAATATATTCTTCATTCACAATTAGGTATATATTTATAACAATAAATTGCTAAATCAATTTCAATCTGGTTTTAGCGTTACTTGAAATTTCTGATAACATTCATTGCAGTATCGACCAAAAGATGATCACAATCCTATTACTACTTGACTTTAGCAAAGCATTTGATTCTATTGACCACAATCTGCTTTGTGATAAGCTGAAACATTGTTTTCATCTCCAGCAGTGTGCCGTTAACCTTATCAGGAATTACTTAACAGATCGATCTCAATTTGTATTTTTAAATGGATCGCAGTCAGACCACCTTTCAGTTAAGTGCGGAGTTCCTCAAGGATCTGTTCTGGGTCCTCTACTGTTTTGTCTTTTCATTAACGACCTCCCTGAATGTTTCGCCGAAGCAAACTGTCGCCTATATGCGGATGATGCCCAGATCTTTTTAAACTGCCCTATTTCGAAACTAACTGAATCTATATGTAAAATGAATGCTGAGCTTGATGCAGTTTCCCATTGGGCGAATATAAATGGTCTAAAACTTAATTGTAGTAAAACTCAAGCCATTGTAATTTATTCGAAAGAAATTGATACTCGGCATCTTCCAAAATTGCGTCTAGGTGGTGAAGCGATCGCCTACCTAAGCTCGGTAAAGAATCTAGAAATGATCTTTAATAAATGTTTCAATTGGTCTGACCACATCAATCTGATTGCCAAGAAGGTGTATATTATTCTGCGTAAGCTTTGGAGATTATCTGCGGTGATGTCAATCCCATCAAAAATAAAGCTGATCAATTATTTGATTCTTCCTCATTTCCTGTATTGCAGTCCAGTTTACTCGTCAATGAGCGTAGGTGAGGAAAACAAACTTAATGTTATTTTCAATAACTGTACCCGATACGTTTTCAATCGCCGTAAGTTTGATAGTATCCGTGACGTCAAGAAATCCATCCTAAACTGCACCTTCCAGAATTACTTGAATTTTAGATGTATTTCCTTTTTATGGAAGTTAATGTTCACTGGTTGTCCGCGATACCTGTTCGAAAAAATTGTACTTTGCAAATCATCAAGAGCACTTGCGTTAGTTGTACCCCGACACTGTAGTAGACTTCGTCATCTATCATTCTTCGTTAGGATAGTTTCGCTATGGAATTCGCTTCCATCCTCTCTTAGGCGTATTACTGCGTACGCCAATTTCTGTGAGCATTGTTTTGAGCATTTTGCGAGATTGGACTGAGGCTTCACTCTTTTGTTGTTACTCTTTTTGTGTATACGTATGTAACTGTCGAAAATTCAAATTCTTATATACATATGCGCGTATCTTCTTTCTTTTAATGCTTTAATTTTCTCATATTACTAGCTACTCGTACACTTTACCTACTTCATAAATTGCTTGTTACCATTTTTCATTCTTTTCTTGAACTTAACTTTGAACTTAACTTTTTTCTTTTCGTTTTTGTATTCTCTTTTATTTATTTCAATTCATTCTAATTCAATTCTTTCATTCATTTTTTTTCATTCATACTTACTTGAAATTTTTTTTATGTAAACAAATTGTAGAGACTTACCGTCTCATTGTATACATACTTTCCTAAACAATAAACAACAATATTTACTAGTTCTTTCCAAGTATTGAAATCATTTTTATTCTACGGATTCTTCATATGAATACCTAGAATGTGTTTTCAAGATTTTTTGAAATTCGACCCCTAAGGGGGTATTAAGTGGTTGTATACTTTTTTATAAATTCTGCCATATCGCTCAGGTCTGATCAGATATCGAATATCTTTTCACTTACACGGGTTTATTTAATAATCACCTATTCTTAGGTTTTTTTTTTCTTTTTCAACCTCTAGACCGCATCCCGGAATATGACCCAATTAAATAACTCATATATAACACTGTATTCTAACCGTTTCCCGAACTTTTTGTTATGTTTTCAGTCACACAGTAACATACACCGCATCCCCGAATTAAACACGTTCCAAACTTCTGCCGGAAAAAGAATAAAGTGGCGCCCAGGCAGATTTTTTTTCTTGTATAAAATACCTATAAAATAATAAAGTTGTTTAAGATTAAACATTTAATTGTTCTGCTTCGGCAAAATCAGGCCGTAGCTTGGCTCTTCAATTTACATAAACTATTGGGACCTTCAGTCCAACAAGTACCTGTATTAAAAATTCAAAGTATATAGCATACGGGACTTTTCGACCCGACTTCAAGCTGCTCGCTTCAGTATTGTTAATTTTTGGTCACTGTAATTCGGACAGTCAAGGTTACAACATTGAAATTAAAAAATTATTGTCAGATTCAGTTGGTGTTTTTTCTTGCATTTGGGCATCATTTTTTGGATCTAGTTTCGGTTTCTCAACGTTCATTCCGATGACGAATTGCGGCTAGCATTCGAAAATGCCCATTAGAGATCATTTTCGGACTACGTCAATTGGTTAGTTCGACTCGCGCGTTGCTACGCAGAACGAAGTTTTGGGTCTTTAAATGGAGCTCCGGCCGCCGTCGATTTAGAAGCCGGTGATTTAGTTCGATTAATCACAGCAGCCACAAAACATTTTGGTCGGTGTCGAGTGCATAAGGCGCTCGCAAACATTTTGGTCCGCGTCGAGTTCATAACGCACCCGCAACATTTTGGTCCATCGAGTGCATAAGGCGCTCGCAAACATTTGCTCCGTCGAATGCATAAGACGCTCGCAAACAGATGTATTTCTATTGAAAATACAAGTTTTTCCGGTATATACTGTTAAATTTATTTTGTGTAACACAAAATAAATTTAACAGTATATACCGGAAAACCTTGTATTTTCAATTCAAAATGTACTGTGAAAACATTCATCAAAAATTAGAAGTATTTCTAATACATATATTTTCCATATACCTACCTACATTTTGGCATTACCTTTTGTTTTAAGAAGTATTATATTTAAAATACATATTGCAAGATATTTTCGTACATCATTTTGGAATTGCAGAAAATGATAAAATAAAAATTTTCTTATATCTGTGAAGATCAAGTGTAAGTGTTTTTTATATTCGATGTCGGGCAGAATAATTATTTTAAAATTGGGTACTGAGTGAATTTCAAAGTTATTTATCATAAAGTGCAACATTTCGGTCTACTTTTCGGGCTAGTGCGATATTTATTTATTTTTTTCTTCTCTTATTTCCTTCAAGAGGTTTTTGGTACAGTGCGAAAGGGTTAAATAACCGATTGCAAAAATAACCTTGTGCAAAAGCACCCGACAGCAAAATATCGCTCCATTATCCACTACTTTTGCCGAAAGTTGTAGTAAGGATTGATTTTGTTGTTGTTTTAGAATTTGAAGCACGCTACAGACTCATTCTCCTAAAAATACATATCGTGAATGGTGTTACAAGTGTACCATACATAAATCCTCATTTCTTTCCTTCTCTCAAGATTTGATCGTGTTTCGTTCCGAACATTATTTTTCGAGTACATATTATTGGAACAAGGAAAGTTAAAAATTTACGCAATTCACCGCGTTTAAAAAAATTCGAAACATATCATTGTTACCTTTGTTAACAGGTGCCACATAGTTTCAAGTGTCCACAATCATGACTAGTAAGGATTCAGATATGAATTCTGCCAATGAAGAACTGAAGTCAGGTGGAACTACCAATAAAGACACGGAGGTGGATGATATGTCGTTGTTTTCTGTTAAACTTGCGACCTTTTTGTCCAACTCTCCTTCTGTTTGGTTCCTTCAAACGGAAGTGCAGTTTGTTATAGGAAAAATTAGGAAAGACACAATTAAATACAATTACGTCTTGTCGGCTCTTCCGCAAGACGTAATCGAAACCGTTCTTGACGCGATTCAAAACCCGCCAAATGAAGGCGAGAGCTATGATAATTTAAAATCTGTTCTCATTAATCAGCACTCTTTAAAGCTAAGTGTCCACGATAGAGAAAAAAACAATAGAGTTAGAGAAAATTCTTGCAAAATACGTGTACACACCACATAGTGAGAAATAAATTTCCTCTATACGAAATTTCTCTACTAAAATTTTTCTGTCGTGTAGACGGAACTTTCTAATTTAATCGAGCGGTCTACATCGACTCTAAAATCTATTCAACGCGTTGAATAATCAGATCCTCTACACATTATTCATGTTGTATTTGATAAGTAAAATATTCAGCTCCTTCTTTTGAGGGGTTGTGGTATGATGATGGAGGTAAAAGGAGTGTATTAGATGAACAATTTTGATTTACAGATCTCAGCAACCGCTTATGGTAGGAGGCTGGAACTTGGAATTTCGGTACAACTATGATACAAAATATTGAAAAAACATTGGATTGCAATATCTTTCGAACTAATTGAAATAGTGAACTGCGATTTCTATTATAGTTAAAGATAAAGTCATAGAGTGCGCATGTAGATTTTCCTTTATTATTTTCGGTAAAAGTTTAAGAGGAGACTAAAATCCAAAATTAAAAATTTATATTTTTCCTTAATGGTATATCCACTTTTAAGCCACTTTCATTTTACAAAACTCTCCGCTTGACCAGAAATTTAAAGATACAGCAGTTTAAAAATGTAGAATTTGCTCACCATTTTGATGTCAGCTGTACTTCAAAATGGCATTTCGCATGGCACCAGCATAGCCATATTCAAACTTGTTATGCTCTTTCCTCTATCTCTATCAACCATCCTTTACCTGCTATCATCCATCCTCCATCCGCAGTAATCCATCCCCCATAATCCATCATCCATCCTCTATCCTCTATCCTCCATCATCCATCCGCCATCCTCCATAATCCATAATCCACCTTTTATCCTACATAATCTATCCTCTATCCACTATCTTTTATCCACCATCCATAGCTAATACACCGAAAACGAACAAACTATATGAAATACACTCAAATGTTGAAATAACTCTCGTACCACCAAGTGTTAACGCAAAAACCTTCGCGGGCGTGCCCTCAACAAATCACCAAAGTTTCATCGCAGTTACATAATTAATTAATTTAAATCACCTGAACTTAGCAAACCAATTTCAAATGCCAAATCGTGCTCTATTCTCAATATCTCGGCGAGTCAAAAGAGTGTAGCGCGTGGACACGCCATGTAGAGACCTACGAAATGCACTACTCAAATTTTCACTACGGGCACCCTATGATGAGAGAAATTATAGTAGAGACGTCGCCTCGTGTACACACTTTTCGTAGATAAGATTTTTTTTCAGTACAGCTCTAACGTTTTTTCTCTATCGTGGACACTTAGCTTAAGTGAAGAAAGGAGAATAGAGAAATTGTTAGGAAGTGTGGAACTGGGTGATAGAAAACCATCGGATTTTTTTAGATCCTTAACCTTAATCGCTGGTTCCAGCGACGTGACAAGTTAATTCGCAAATTGTGGATGAGAAGACTACCACAACCAATCAGTTTAGCTCTAGTTGCCCATAAGGACAATAATACTACAAAGTTACTATCTCTAGCCGATAAAATCTGGGACGCAATGCCGAGTGTAAATTCAGTATGCGTGGTTGAACCAGATTCGGATATTTCATTCCTACGCAAAGAGATTTTGGAGCTGAAACAACAGATTCAAAATCTTTGCCGTCAAGGCCAGAATAAGAAAATCTGCCAACAATCTGGGCGTAACCTTATTATTTTTCCGGCAGAAGTTAGGAACGCGTTCAATTCTGATATGCGGTGGAGGCTACTATGTGACTGAAAACCTATCAAAAAGAACAAGATCGTGGAAGTGAATTATGGAGAATACATGGAATAAAATTAAATTCAATATTTGGGACGAGGTAGTAGATATGTCGAAAATCGTGGGAAAATATGCATTCTATTTTCACAGATATTTTTCTTGCCCCTTTCTGAACGCCAATAGATATTGGTTTTTTTTTATTCAAAATTATTTTTCTAGTTGATTTAGATATACACACCGAGTTTCAACATTGTAGCTTAAGCCGTTCTATATATAGGAAAAACACCCCCCACTTGTACAACACTACCCTTAGGGGTCGAATTTCAAAAAACCTTGAAAACACTTTCTAGGTATTCATACGAAGAATCCGAAGAATAAAAATGAATTCAATATTTGGAAAGACCTAGTAGATATGACGAAAATCGTGAAAATTTATTTATATTTATTATATATACAAATAATTTTTTTTGCGCCCCTTTCTGAACGCCAATGAATATAAATTTTTTTTTTATCACAATTACTTTTCTAGTTGATTTACATATACACACCGAGTTTCAACTTTCTAGCATGAACCGTTTAATAGTTAGGAAAAACACCCCCTACCCCCGCAGCATACTACCCCTAAAAAAAATTATATTTTTCCAACATTCCGCTACTATAGCTCTATCTAAATACCAAGTTTAAGGCTTATTTCATTACAGGTTCTCAAGATATAAGCATCGAAACTTTTTCCTTTTCACCCTCCCCCACCCTCCCCCTCTACACCCACAACCCCAAAACTTTTTCCCTACTAGAGTTTAATTAGCGCTACTTCTGGTAAAAATTCTAAGCATCTATCTTACACTGTTCTTGAGATATGAAATGTGTTTGATTTGAAAAATTCTCATCCCCTCCACTTCTATGCTCCACCTCCCACTTAAAAATTTTTACTTTGATCAATCTTTCTTTGTCGACCTTTATACCCAAACCGAATTTTATTTTTCTAGAGCAATTGGTTCATGAGATATCGTAATCTAAAGTTTTTCACCCCCCACCCCCATACACAACTTCCCCCTTCCAACATTTTTCTTGATTCTGTTCTCCTAGTATAACTACAAATATTTTTTAAGTTTGAATAGTGTGCCATTAACGGTTTAGGAGATAAGGATTTAAGAATGTGTCTATCTCGCCTTTTTTGGGTTTCGGACGCATTACATTTCCCCCCACTTCCACACCCCTTGATCAATATTGACAATTTTTCTGCAAATGGGTCTACTATCAGAGCTCTATAGATATTCCAAGTTTCAGATTTCTATCATTAGGGGTTACTGAGATCTAGAAACCAAAATTTTCGGTCTAAAACACTTCCCCCTCCTTCTCCCTCCTTCCCCCTCACACCCCCGCCCCTACAAATTTGGTCACTTCAAGGAGCCTACCCCGTCTATTCGTTAAAAAAAAATTAATTTAATATCTCAAATCGTTTGGCAGCTACGAGCCTCCAAACGATCTTGCGTACGGCGTACGGAGTATGGCAGACAGACAGACAGACGGACTGAAAATTTTTATTGCTTTTTTCGCGTCTTCTAGTTATGAAACGTGAAAATAAAAATTTTGAGGGTAGCAAATTTTTTTTTTTTTAAATAAATCACATTACTTAATTATTAAAATAATAAAGTAAAACAACCAAATCGTGGTCGTTCTTGCAGTAGAGAACATCGAGTTAAAAAAAGTCAAGATGAAATGTGCTGGTATCATCGGAAATATGGTCCGAAAGCTAGCAAATGCGATAAACCTTGTAATTACGAGGAAACAAAGGCAAATACCGCATCTATGTACATCAGAAAACAAGATAAGACTTCTGGTTTAGTGGCAAACTGAAGTTTGCAAACTCAATCACACCGCTTACCAGGTATACAAGTATGAAACCGGAATTTTTTTATGAAAAATAGACGTTTATTCTACAAAAGTGTTACAACATATTTCATTCGAAGTATTGCCCATCGCTAGCTATACATTTTGCCCATCTCTCTGACAAGTTATGTATGCCACGCCAAAAAAAAGTTGTTCTTTTGAGGCAAACCAGTCATCGAGCCATTTTTGGACATTTTCGTAGGAAGTGAAGCGCTGCTCAGCAAGTGCGTGTCCCATCGATGCAAACAATTGGTACTCAGACGGAGCCAAGTCTGGTGAGTAAGCCGCATAGGAAAGAATTTCCCAACTGAACGACTCTATCATTTCTTTGACCAGTCTTGCTGCGTGTGACGGTGCATTATCATGCAGCAAAATCACTCTGCGTTGCCTCTTTCCATATACTGGCCATTTTTCAAGCAAAGCTTGCTGCAGATCGATCAGTTGTTGTTGGTAGCATTCTGTATTAACGGTTTCGCCAGGTTTCAGCAGCTCGTAATAGATCACGCCCTTCTGATCGCACCAAACACAGAGCATTGTCTTCCGTCCATAGCGAGTTGGTGTTACAGTCGATGTCGATGGTTTGCTTGGAAATTTTTTCCGCTTCGAATTCTCAAAATAAATCCACTTTTCATCGCCAGTCACAATTTGATGGAGAAATGACTTTCTTTGGTATCTGGCGAGCAAAATTTCACAAGTGGTTTTTCGGTTTCCCTGCTGTCTTGCATTGAGTTCGTGTGGAACCCATTTCCCCATCTTCTGGACTTTTCCCATGGCTCTCAAACGTATGGCGATGGCTACTGTGTTACGTTAACCGATCTGCCAGTTGTTGTTGCATTTGAGCGTCGTCCTCATCCAACAATGCGTCTTCAAACTTTTCCGGTGGTTTTCCACGTTCTTCGGTTCTCACGTCAAAATTTCCCCTTTTAAATTTTTTAAATCACTCAAAGCACTGTGATTTACCAAGAGCATGATCAGCGTAAGCATTCGATGCGATTCAGCAGCAGTTTTTCTTAAATGGTAACAGAAAATCAATGCTGTTCGCATATCGTCGTTCCCAGGCACAAAAGTTGACATGTTCAACGCTCATCAAAACTACACTGTTGTATGAAACTGGTATTGCTGGCTATTTTATATCTTTATCAGATATCCAAACAACAAAATGGCGTCCATGGTTCGGTTTGATAGTTAGTACTTTGACAGCTAGAGCCATCTATGAGTGAATTCCAGTTTCATACTTGTATACCTGGTATATGTCATAGACAGAAATAATTACATTAATTTTTTAATAGATAATGGGGCAGATGTAGCGATAGTACCTCATCACCTTTTTAATTCGACAGCTAAAGAAAGTGATTACTCTCTAACTACGGCTAATGGGTCTTGAATTAAGGTTTATGGTTCAAAATTATTGAAACTTAACATCGGTCTCCGCCGCGATCTTGTACACACATTCTTAATCGCTTCCATTAACAAGCCAATAATCGGAGCAGATTTCCTGGAAAAATTTTATATTTTGGTCGACTTAAGAAATAAAAAACCGACTCAACCACTAAATTAGTTTCAATTATCAATTCAACTAAAGCTGATTAATTAATTAATTAATTTTGGGCTATATTAAAGAAATCTTCAGCACTATATCAACCAGCTAATTTTCATTTTCCCTTAAAGCACTCACTGCAGCACCATTAGTGACTCAAGGACCACTGCCGTGCTATCGTCCAAGATGGCTCAACCCTCCGAGACATAAAATTACCAAATTCAAATTCGAACACATGTTGGAAATTGGAATTTGCAGACCCTCAGCTTTACTGGCTTCATCACCATTACATATGGTACCAAAATCGGATGGTAAAGATTGGCGACCGTGTGGGGACTACCGCCGACTAAACTCAATTACAGTACCAGACAGGTATCCGCTTCCTCATATTCAAAATTTCTCCATGTTTTTAGGTGGTTGCCGGATTTTCTCAAAAATTGATTTGGTGCGTGCTTACCACCACATACTGGTGGCTCCAGAGGACATTCATAATACGGCCATAACCACGCCATTCGGTCTTTTTGAGTTTACGCGTATGCCATTTGGCTTAAAAAATGCGGCTCAAACCTTCCAGAGGTTCATAAACCAAATAACCAACTGCTTGAATTCCGTTTTCGTCTACATAGACGACATCCTTGTTGCTAGCCGCGATGAGGAAGAGCACAAAATCCATCTCGAAACACTTTTTCAGGGATTAATTGAATATGGTTTAAATATTAAGCCATCAAAAATCATATTTGGAGTACCAGAGCTAAATTTTCTAAGCCATACCGTGTCCAGTAAAGGTGTCGTGCCAATGCAAGAGAAGGTGGAGGCTATTACTAATTTACCTGTACCTTCATCCATTAAACAAATTCAAAGATTCATGGGTATGGTAAATTACTATAACCGTCTCATACCCAACTTAGCCAAACTCTTAACTCTAATTCACAGTCATTTCCAGAAACAAAAACGCTCGAAAAAGCCATTTGCCTGGACAAAAGAATGTCAAGAAAGTTTTGAACAACTTAAATCCGCTCTTGCTAAAGCAAATTTCTTAACGCATCCCATTGAAGACGCATCTTACAGCCTCACTACGGACGCATCAAATGTAGCCGTCGGGGCAGTTCTTCAACAATATCACACGGGGAACTGGCAATCCCTCGCTTTCTTCTCGAAAAAACTTTCGCCAACAGAAGTTCAGTATTCTGCCCTTGACAGAGAACTTCTTGCAATCTACCTGTCTATTAAACATTTCCGCTATTTTGTGGAAGGCCGAAATTTCACAGTCTTCACTGACCACAAGCCGTTGGTGATGGCAATACCATCAAAAACGGAACGCCCTCCCCATTAAACACGCCATTTGGATCTTATACCGCAATTTATGACGGATATAAAGCACATCAGTGGCAAACTGAACCATGTAGCGGATATTCTATCCCGTATTGACAACATGGATATTCATATATTGACGGTAAATCTCAAAGATTTAACCGATAGGCAAACGACGGACGAAGAACTAAAGTCAATTTCAGACAACATTAACTCGTCTCAATCGAACTACAAATTGGAACTAATTACCCTTCCTCTTTGTCAAAACAAGGTATGGTGCGAAACTAGTACTTGTATAAACCGACCTTATATTCCAAAAGAACTACAAAAAAAAGTTTTCGAGTTGATCCACAATTTGTCACACCCTGGGATCAGAGCGACTCGTAAACTTCTTACTGAGAAATACTTTTGGCCATCGATGAACAAAGATTCCAATAATTGGGCCAAATCTTGTATTGGATGCCAAAAGTCTACAGTCCATTGCCATACTCGAACACAGTTTGAGCACATCCCGTTACCTTCACAGAGATTCGAGCATGTACATATTGACATTGTCGGACCACTTCCTCCATCCAACGGTCATTCATACATACTAACACTAATAGACCGATTTACCAGATGTCTGGAAGCATACGCTATGAAAGACTACCTTAACAATCTCCGAGTTGTTGGTACAGCAATACATACCACGTTTTGGCGTACCAAAAGAGATTACAATGGACCAGGGGACTCAATTTATATCAAAACTCTTTTCGGATTTGACAAACTTGCTAGGATCTCACCGTATCCACACAACTGCTTACCATCCGCAGGCTAATGGTTTAGTCGAACGTTTCCATAGGCACATGAAAGTAACTTTAATGGCCAGGGAGAACGTGAAAAATTGGTACACGGAGCTACCACTAGTTTTATTAGGTATCACACTACTACTCCAAGAACCGAGTTACAGTGTTCACCAGCAGCCCAGGTCTACAGTCAAAGCCTCAGAGTACCTGGCAAATTTATTGTCCCAAATCCAAATTCCCCAGACCTAGATCAGCATGATTTCGTAAAACAATTTAGGCAATATATGCAAGAAATCAGGCCAACTGATACGCGCATCAATTTGCAGAAAAATGTCCATTTTCCAAAAGAGTTAGACTCCTGTGAATTCGTTTTCGTGAGAGTCGATAAAGTTAAACCAGGGTTAAGCACTCCTTATGAAGGACCATACCTGGTAATTCGACAATTTCGAAAGCAATTCGTTCTAAATGTGAATGGAAAGAACTCAACAATCTCAATTGACAGGTTGAAACCCGCATATGTCCTTACCGAACCTTTAGAACAAACATAATATGAACTTTGAACTTGTAGCACCCTCTTTATTAATATCGCTTTGCTAGAAGGGGAGTGTGTAGCGTACCCAAGTTCATTTTCAATTCGAACAAGAAAAATAATTGGACTGAACCGATATTAAATGGTAAAAATCCAAAGGCCAAAAAATAGAAATGAATTCGCACCGATATTTTAAATCGGTAAATCCAAAAATTATAAAATCGAAATTGAAAACGAGTACGCCCAAAATGTTGCGAACAAAATAGAATCGCAAATTAAAATGGTTCGCCTAAGAATAGAATTTAAAGTTGCTCGACTATCGTTTAACAATAGAGCGACCCTTTGCGGTAATTTTATAGCGCGAGTCATCGAATTTAAAAAGTACGCTTAGAATATAACGTTTATGTAAAATTAAAATGAAGTTTGATGTACCCGTAGGTTAGGTAGTTAGGTTTTAGGTTCAAGTAGTCAGTAGGAAATAAATATTTGACCAAAGCGCATCTCTGGCTTATTACTTCTAACCAAATATCCCAGTTTACCCCAAATCCTACAAAGCCAATTTGTTTTAGACTTCTGGAGTCGTTTTGATCAATTTAACAAGAAGTTTGCGTTTTGCCGATCGCGTTTTAATCGTTTAAGCCACCGTTTCAAACATTCCTGGGTTTCGGCACCATGAAATAAATATCGATTAAAACGCGCGTTCTAGGTTTAGGTCTTTATTAGTTGAAGGTTTAAGCGCAACTCCCCAAAAAGTACGAATACTAATAACTCAAAGAGTAGGAATACTAATACAAATAGAAAGAAAAATTTTAACACGTAATGCTACCACTCGTCCTATCGTTAACTATCTCAAGAATGAAGTGTTCCATGCTTATGGAGTACCTGAATATCTCTTCTCAGATAATGGGGTACAATTTACTTCCGAAGAATTCGCATCGCTCATGTCGACTTATGAAATAATACATAGCACCAGTGTTGCCATTTTAGCAGAAAAATATTTTTTAGCAGTGAAATTTTTCGTCAAAAATTTAGCAGAATTGAAAGGAAAAGAATAAGAACTTTTTGGCTGTTTTTCGCCGCCAGAGGAGTTTTTTGTTCGAAACACCAAAACGAGATCCCGAATGGGATCCATCGCTGCTGTGATTACTGACTACTACCAAAAAGGACTCTCGATAGTTGAAAACCCTTCATTGAAGATGCCAGTCTAAAACGGCGTTAGACTAGGTTTGAAGGAGGTGTTTGGACTAGGTTCGAAGGAGCTGTTTCGTCATCAGATGGAATGGAGTCAGCATCCTTCTCGGGCAGAAACTCCTCTGACGCCAAAAAACAGCCATCAAAAATTCCATATTGTTGGGTCTTCTACCAAACACGACGATGCTGGCAACGACGCTGTCGAGCACACACACACACACCCTACAGAACTACACTGAATTATATTTTTCTGGCCGAGAGGCCAGTCTCAATTTTGTCACGGAGGAAGACGGAACTAATTTAAAATAAAGCGACGAACACTTGTTGTGCGAAAACCACGTTTTTTTATTTGAAGTAATTTTTACCCTGAAAGCCGGATAAGTAAGGGAGCTCCCTCTCCCGAACGTACACACATCGTACATTGGTGCCGAAACCCGGGATTCTATATTTCGCTGAAAAAGTCGGAATCTGGGTAAGTTTGCTTCATTTAGAAAAAAAATAGATCTATGAATTAAGTTCAGTTATGGATGATACCGGTTTAAAAGCGTTATGTGACCATCAGCAGCACATTTTTGCATCACTGCAAAATGCCTACACTAATTACAAAAAAGATGGACAAAGCCGAAAGATCGAAGCGTACTTCAAGCGTCGGTTAAACCAGATGGAGAAGTTCGCGGAAGATTTCCATTCGAATGACCGGCAACTCGTACTGAACGAGCTTCCAAAGGACGATGACTACTTCAAAAACAACGTTGCGAATAATTTTGACGAACTGTTCATCGAAGTAGTCAGCCGAATCGACTCAGATCGGGCAGTAGCGTTTCCACCGAAAACCACCCAGTCTTCATCGCAAAACAAAATCGCCTCAACGAGCATTTTAAACACGTCGCAAAAACTCCTACCGCGATTACCGAAGTTGAACGTGCCTATCTTTGAGGGAGGTTATGCCGGTTGGCCCAACTTTCACGATCTATATTGTTCCTTGATCCATTCAAACAAAGATCTGTCGGAAGTCGAAAGGTTTTGGTACCTCAAAGGCAGCTTGCGCGGTGAACCGTACGACTTGATCAAGCATCTACCCATTACCGAGAAGAATTATATGGGAGCATGGAAGTTCCTAGAAGATCATTACGAGAACCCCCGCGAACGGTTTAAATCGCATATGCATTTATTTTCTTCTCAGCCTAAAATCCACGAAGAAAATCCTCAAGCCATTCGAGCGTTGCTGAACGTAACGAGGGAATGTCGCCAAGAGCTATCTAATTTCAAATTGGAATTACAGCATTGCGACCCTCTAATCGTGTATTTTTTGACGCTAAAATTACCCGCAGAAACCGTCGGGTTGTGGGAAACCAAAGTCGGCGATACTGTCGAGCTTCCCAGCTTTGAAACCTTGCAGAAGTTTCTCGACACTCGCGTCAGGACATTGGAGGCCATTTCGGAAAACCAGTCAAATTCTGTGTGTTCGTCTAAACCATCGAAATTCCATGCAAAATCTAACGGTACCAACGACAAAGCGATAAAACCGAAAAAATCCTTTCACGTGACAAATGATTGTAACGGTCAAAACGGGACTACGTCCAAAACCGTTCGAAATTGTTGCGTGTGCAATGAACATCCACACAGCCTTCGAAAATGCACGCTATTTTTGTCTCTGTCTACGACAGCGCGAAGAGCGGCAATTTAAGGAAAGCCAATTTGCTTAAATTGTCTAGCATACAATCACACAGTTAACAACTGCACCAGCAAGCACAATTGTCGCTGTGGTGAACGACATCACACACTTGTGCACACGGTTGCAGCGCCACCAACACCATTGCTGACAGCACCACAGCCACAGCACTCGTCGAGCATTCCAACACCATCGCATGATTCTGTTCGTACCTTTGTCGCGCGTCTCGCTCAGCGGGAAGTCTTGCTGTCAACGGCTATCGTAAACGTCAGATCAAAAGGTGGACAATTCATCGAGCTTCGAGCTCTAATTGATCAAGGCAGTCAAGCTTCCTTAATTTCTACTCGTGCCGCGAAACTATTAAATCTGTCAAAGACTTCAGTTCGCGCCGTAGTGACCGGGATCGGCGACACACCGGCTGAGTCGTGTAATCAAATCGTACATTTCGATATGAAGTCTCGAATAAGTGAATACGAAATCGAAGTTACCGCGTTTGTTATGCAGAAATTGACCAGCATATTGCCGAATCAAAAACTTACGGATACAAAGTGGGCTCATATCCTCGATTTACAACTAGCAGACCCAAAGTTCTTCGAGCCGGCAAGAATAGATCTCATACTAGGAAGTGAAGTTTTTTCGCAAATCCTGATCGGAGGTGTAAAGAAGGCCGCTGGACTCCCAACTGCGCAGAACACTCACCTCGGCAGGATATTGTTCGGCGAGATCGACAGAAGTGTTCGAGCGCAAATTAACTTCACAACCTTAACGACAAAAATCGAAATCGACATATTGCTTCAGCGGTTTTGGGAAATCGACACCGTGTCGTCAAAACGTGAATCCAAACCGGAAGAGAAATGGTGCGAAACCTTCTACAACGAAACTTACTCGAGGGATAAGTGCGGTCGGTATTCAGTTCGTCTACCATTTAAAGTTTTATACCGAAACAACGATGCCCTTTTAGGAAAATCTCGGGACATTGCCATCCGACAATTCAATCAACTTGAGCGCAAGTTCCAGAGGGATCCACAATTTCATGCTCAATATAGTGAATGCTTTAACGAATATTTATCCTCAGGACAAATGAAGCTAGTCTCCACTTCTGAAGAAGAACACACTTCAACTGTCAATGGGAAGACCGTGGTCAATTGCTGTTATCTTGCGCAACTTCCTGTGGTAAGAATGAGCTCACTCACAACCAAATAGAGAATCGTCTTCGATGCTTCCCGGAAAACTACTAATAGAAAATTCCTTAACGACATTTTGTTTCCGGGGCCAGCACTTCACAACGACTTACCGTCAGTTATAACAAATTGGAGGTTTCATCGAATTACATTCACCGCCGATTTGAAACAAATGTTCCGACAAATTTTGGTGAACTACGAAGATGCACAACTTCAAAGAGTTGTATGGCGGGATAGCCCGGCACAACCGCTTAGAGAATATTACATTCAGGTCGTAACATTTGGGACCACATGCGCTCCATTCCTGGCTATCCGTACTATACAACAATTGGCACAGGACTTGGCTCATAAATATTCATTAGCAGCGCCTGTTCTACTTCATTCCATCTACGTGGACGATGTTTTTGCCGGCGCAGATGACATTCAATCTGCCCAAAAATTACAAAGTCAGCTTAACAATATTTTCGACGAAGCTGGTTTCGAACTTCGCAAATGGGTCAGTAACCGTCCGGAAATCCTAGAAAGTATTCCAAAAGAGTATCGTGCCCCATCATTCGCTCTGGATTCCGAAAATTCCGTCAAAACACTGGGTATCTATTGGCAGCCGAACGAAGACGCCTTCTCCTTCCAATTCCACTTCGACATCAATGAAGAATTTTCCAAACCAACCACTAAGCGCAATATTCTGTCAACTTTTCGACCCACTTGGATTCATCACACCGATTATTCTCCCAGCTAAAATACTGCTGCGTCAGTTGTGGCTCGAGAACTTGGATTGGGATGACAAAGTTTCTGTTGTAACCGAATCGACTTGGTACGACTACGTTCGAAGCTTGCAGGACCTGCCCAACATAAAAATTCCAAGATGGCTTGAGACAACATCGAACACCACCACTTTGGAGCTACATGCTTTCTGTGATTCTTCCGAAAAGGCTTATGCTGCGGTAGTATACTTACGTACGTCTAATGATATCAAACATTTCCATTGTAGCCTGCTAACTTCGAAAACGAGAATCGCTCCGATTAAACGACACTCTATTCCACGGTTGGAATTGATGGGGGCGGTGTTACTCTCAGACTTGGTCGAACATATAATTCGACATTTGAAGATGCCTACCAAACCAGCTGTATTTGCTTGGACAGATTCGGAAACGGTACTACACTGGCTCGACGGAGACGTGAATAGGTGGGTAATTTTCATCGCCAATCGGATCAGCAAAATACGCGAAAAAATGGAAGGGTGTCAATGGCAACACATTTCAACACATTTAAACCCCGCCGACTGCGCGAGCCGTGGCTTGAGCTCAAACGAGTTACGTTCACATTCACTTTGGTGGAACGGACCAAATTTCCTCAAATGGTCACAGGACAAATGGGCAGAATCCACTATTACAATCAAAGATTTTGACGATCTAGGAGTGCGCAAAGTTCACCACCACCAAGTCCTAAATCCAGAAGTTCAACAACTATTACACCGATTCTCGTCATACATCAAATTACTGAGAACTACGTCGGTGATTCAATCCGTTGCAAGGAAAGCTCGTCGCGAAAGTTGCCACTTTCCACTAGCAGTTAGCGATTTGCTTGTAGCGCAAGAAATTTGGATTCGCTTAGTACAAGGATCTGAGTTTCCCGATGAGTTACGGTCATTACGCAACAAACAACCAATCCCATCAAAAAGTAAGATTCTTATTTTAAACCCATTTTTAGATGAACGCCAAATAATGCGTGTAGGCGGTCGGTTGCAAAATTTCTCACTGAATTACGACGAAAAATTTCCGATCATCTTGCCATCCAAAAACCATTTTACGAAGCTTCTGATCTTGGACTACCACGAAATCACAATGCATGGAGGACCTCAACTGGTTCTGAGGTCGATTCGATCGTCGTTTTGGATATGCAACGCTCGTAACACTGTTCGATTTTTAATTCAAAAATGCATCAGATGCTTTCGCTTCTAAGCAAAGGCAAATGAACAGCGAATGGGTGTTCTTCCATCCTGCCGGGTTCAACCGTCCTTGGCATTCAGCTCAACAGGAATTGATTTTGCTGGACCCATAAATGTGAAAGCCTCTAAGTGCCGAGGACGAGTCACATACAAAGGCTACATGGTCATATTTGTTTGTATGACCATCCGAGCTATCCACATCGAGCTGGTCGGAGACTTGACGACCCCAACCTTTCTAGCTGCACTGAAACGATTTCTATCCCGCCGGACAGCATGCTCGCACATCTATTCCGACAATGGGACGACATTTGTTGGAGCCAATAATCAACTCAAGACCTTTGAGAAAATTTGGAAATCCGAAATCGAAAGCGAGGTCATACCTTTTTTGACCAATCGAGCCATTCAATGGCACTTTATCCCGCCAGCCGCTCCTCATTTCGGAGGTATCTGGGAGGCCGGTGTTAAGTCGGTTAAGTACCACTTGAAACGGGTATGCGCCGATTCTTCATACACTTTCGAGGAATGGAACACCCTATTGACGGAAATCGAAGGAGTACTAAATAGTCGTCCACTGTGTCCTTTCACGTCGGATCCCGACGATCTAGCAACCCTCACTCCTAATCACTTCTTGAACGGAGACATCGCTCGACCGCTACCGGAACAAGTCAACGACTCTAAACGTGTCACCATCCCGGCGAAATGGCAGGAATTTGCACAAATGAAACAGACGTTCTGGCAACGATGGAGCTCTGATTATTTGAGTCAGTTACAATCAAGGCCGAAGTGGTTAACGGCAAACGACACTCTTAAAGTCCACGATCTCGTCTTAGTAAAGGACGAACGCCTCCCTCCATTGAACTGGCTAATGGGACGAGTCATGGCTCTAATCGAAGGTCCAGACAAACTATATCGTGTAGTCAGGCTTCGCACGAAAAACGGCCAAATGATCCGACCGATCACAAAAGTCTGCCGACTACCGATCGATCACTCCAAAGATCACATCGAACAATAAACCAAACTGAACTTAATTTGAATTAGATATTTTTTTCTATTTTTATTTGAAGCAAACAGGCAACGTTAACTGAATTGCACCAACGTTCCTGAATTACTGAGCAGCAGGCCGAGTCGTGGCGGGATAACCACTCAATCAATAGTTACAGGAGGAAATGCCGAGCTGTTCACGAAACATCACCACTGTCTCCACCGGAAGAGCAATCTCCAGGCTGTACCTGACGATCTATTCCGGTACGCTAGACGTTGCGTCGTTTGGCTTCTTCGTTAAACGATAATGGCCAGTCTCAATTTTGTCACGGAGGAAGACGGAACTAATTTAAAATAAAGCGACGAACACTTGTTGTGCGAAAACCACGTTTTTTTATTTGAAGTAATTTTTACCCTGAAAGCCGGATAAGTAAGGGAGCTCCCTCTCCCGAACGTACACACATCATACACATATTAACATTTTTTTTTGTTATGAAAAAGAGGATATAATAGTTATTTTCGTGTCTTAGATAAATAAATAAAAAGTGGGGAAAAAATGCTGTGATGTAAGAAATTTTCCATATTTATTTGATATATTTTGGTTGACCTCATACTTAAGGGCGGTTTATATGGTGATTGCGAACAATTTTCACTGAGATTGTGAGGGAAAAGGAAAATCTCTAATAAGAAACTGATCAGGCGTGAAACGAACAGATATTATATCCAAAAAAAATATTGACGATATTTGTGTGAATGTCATTTTTTGTGGTTGCTTTCTACTCCATTGAAAATTCGATAAGCTAGCTCCCTCACAATTTTAGTAAGAACTATTTCAAGTTGTATGTAAACCAGCCTTTAAACATATCAAAGTATAGTTCATAAAGTAATTTAAAAATAGGGAAAATTTCATACACCATTTTTGCAGTTGTAATTTATCAACGACTTTATGAAAATGAAGTACTTAATACAAACATTTTGCTAAATACCTATAGTTAGCGGAATTTTTAGCAGAATAATATTTGTAAATTATTGTTGGCAGTTTTTTTTTTAGCAGAAATTGGATGAACAATATTCTGCTTAATTTAGCAGAATCCTAATTTTTTTCTGGTAACACTGCATACGGCGGTGTATTCCCCACAAGAAAAAGCATCAGAGAGAGTAAATCTAGCTACGATAAGATCGTGTTTAGACGAAAAATATAACGAATGGGACGTGTATATGTATAAGTGAAATAGCATGTGCACTTTGCACAGCTTCTCATGCCACAGGTTGCTCCCCATTTTATTTGAATTTCGGGGAAAATGTGATTTTGCACGGTTCTGCTTACCCATTACTAGAACGCCTCCAAAGTCTGCAAGCCGAAAATGCAACTTGACAGACTATGCCCGATATTATGCACAGCATACGAGAAAATGTTAAGATTAAATTGCAGGAAACGCACCGTAAATATGCTTCGCGATACAATCTAAAATCACGCGAGATACATAAATATCGCCCGGGGCAAGAAATCCTCCGACGCAATTTCACTCAAAGCGATGTCGCAAAAGGATATAATGCGAAGTTGGCACCAAAGTTTGTAAAGTGTCGAGTAATATGAAAAATCGGAAACTCTATGTACGCGATAGAAAATCGGCAAGGTAAATTCAACAAAAATTTCCATGCGAAAGATTTAAGATCTTTATTCGGACAACTAAACTGGCTTTTGAGACGTAAGTCTAAACTTTCAATTTATAACAAAATATAATTTTTTATAATCAACCACTAAAACCTGTATGGTCATATGGTAGTCAAATATAGGGGTGTGCTAAACATACTCCTATTCAGAAAAATCAAATCTTATTTTTTTTTACAAAGTACTACGTAATATAGTCAATGCTCCGTTTTATGTACAACGATCTACACCGGGACCTAGATATCCATAATGTAGTTAGAGCAGGGGTCGGCAACCTGCGGCTCTTTCGATGTCAAGTTGCGGCTCTCTAGTTTCATTCGCAAATATTAGTAATTATATTATTTTATTTTCAAAATTCATAAAAAAATATTAAACTGCAAAAAAATTTACTGAAAATAGGACAAAAACACTCAACAGAGAACAGCGAGAATAGGTGGAGTAGAGAAGAGACGGACAGCTGACAGCCGCTTCGGCACCAGACCCAGCCCACAGCTCAATGCCGGATACTACCGATTGCTGCCGTCGATGTGTGACTAGTTCACAGAACTCAAGAGCAAGTTAGAAAAGTTGGAGGTCCAGAAAAGCATACACTTCACGCTGCACAAGTGGACAGCTCTAAAAGAAATGTCGCGAGTTGAGGCACTAATATTGGGTTTCTGAAAACATTTCGTGGCCTTTTTTTCCCAATAAATGGCGCCAATTGCAAATAACGCAGGAAAAACAGACCGCAGCAACATCGTATTATTGCGTATGGAAATGCGATAGTGCTAGTGTTACTGGGAGTGTATAAACATTGAAACCGATGCAGTTTTAAAGTTTGTTTGTATTTGAAAATGGAGAAAAGTAATGAAAAATTTCGCTATATATTGCAAAATTGTTATGACAAGGGGAAGAATGGTGCGTAGTCTGGGTGACTTAGTGGCTAGAGCCCTTGCCTTCGGTGCACCAGGTACCAGGTGCCGGACTAGTTCTTAAAGCTATAAACGAGTACGCGGGTTAAAATCGGGATCATAATCTCGGATGAGCGTATAGCTGATCACGTCACCTCCTAGTGTTCTGATGGTCTCGTAATGAAGTAACTCTCTGTAGTATTACCTCAAGTCCTAGGCCTGATTTGGGCTGTTTCACCATTGATTATTATTAGGAACGCTGCGCAGGCTTGTGAAAAAATTTGTGCTGTGTACGGTGAAGATACGTTATCAAAATCTGTTGCGCGGAAATGGTTCGCTCGCTTTCGTTGTGGTAATTTTGATGTGAAAGATAAGTCACGCTCTGGTCGTCAATCACCAAAAAAGCTGACCAAATTGTTGGAAAAGTCCAGCAAGATAAGCATATCTGCAGTGTCGATATTGCTATGGAGCTAGGCATTGATCACACAATGGTTTTCAACCATTTAAACAAAGCTGGCTACAAAAAGAATGATTGTGAGGCATTACAAGCGTTCGCAAAGCCAGAGTTGACGCCGAATAAGGTGATGCTGTGTGTATTATGGAACTGGAAGGGAATCGTTCACCATGAGCTACTTCCAACTGGTCAAAGGATTGATTCACAAATTTATTGTGATCAACTAGAAAGATTACGACAGGCAATTGAAAGAAAACAACTCGAATTGAATAATAGGAAAGGTGCTGCCTTCCATCATGACAACGCTCGACCACACACTTCTTTGATGACCCGTAGAAAATCGCGAGATCTTGGTAGGGAAGTTTTGATGTATCCGCCGTATAGTTCAGACATAGCACTCTCAGATTAGCACGTGTTCCGATCTCTGCAGATCTCACTGAAGAAGCCTGTGAAAACCACTTGATTCAGTTTTTCTAACAGAAACCAAAGAAGTTCTTAACCGATGGTATCATGGCTCTACCCGGAAAATGGCGAAAGGTTGTCGGGAGAATATTTGGTTTTAATCAATTTATTTTCACACTATAAACAAAACAAGTTGAATTTTACTAAAAAAAAAACCCCACGAACTTTTTCCCAACACTCAATTTTTGACGCATGGAATAGTTCGTGCGATCAAGCGTTCTTTTGCACGAATATAATAAAAAGAAAAGTAACAAGCCAACTAACAAATAAAAATCTAGAGGTGTGCTTGAAACTGAAAACAAAAAGTTAAGAGCCAGATTTAACCAAACTTTCAAAAGGCATGCAAGGCCAATGCTCCACTGTTACTATTGTAACTATCTATTATTCAATAATTACATTTATATAAGGTATTTGATTACTAATTTTATTATTCCATCAGAGCTAGCTAAAATACTTTAATATGTTTTGTGCAAGACATTTGTGTGATTTTATATGAATAAATATTACTACTTTATTATTTATAATACAGTATTGTTATCGATTTAAAAAAAAAACATAACGCAGTCACGATCGGCTGCAAGCCAATCGTATGATACTCTAGATGAAATACTAAACTCCGATTTATGTTTTAGTTGGAAATATATCAAACGAATGAGGAACGCACAAGTAATTATTACATGACCTTTTATTACAGGTAGAAACTATTGTACAGTGGCTACTCGATTTTTTAATTTATAGTGAGTTCCATAAAGTAAGTTAGGACATTTTACAGAATTTTTGTATGGCAGCTACATGAAGGACTTATGGGATGTTTTCCATATTACTAGTTTCAGCTGCGACTATTATAAAATCAACGTATACAAAATTTGAAAGTCGTAACTTAAAGCGTTCTAAAGTTATCATTCAATATTGGTGAACATGTTTATTAAGGACTTTTGTATGACAGCTACCCGAAGGAATCAACGGATGGCGCTAATTTATGAATTTCGTCTTGGGTTTGGTATAAAACTAATTCCTGTAAAATTTTAAATTGTTGCTTTAACTCGTTCTGGAGTTATTGTGGATTCAGTAACAAGAACACATTTTTGTAGGACTTTTCTAGGCTGCTACACGAAGGGCTCATTCGATTTGCATCATATTCGGAACTTTTGATTCAAACATAGTGAACCTTAAGTATGCAAGATTTCATGTTCCTAACTTGAAGCATTCGAGCAATAATTGTGAAAACGTGTTTTAAGGACTCTTGTATGGGAGGTACCCGAAGGAGTTGAAGGATATTGCCCATTAACGAACTTGTCCATACTTTTTCCATTTTACAAGATGTGAAAAAATTTCAACTTCCTAGGTCAACGCGTTCCTGAGTTATCGTGCAAACGGACGGACGAACGGACGGACGGACAGCAAACGGATTTGGGGGTTTTGGCCAAAAATAAACACAAAATAATATAACTTTTTCTCGTCTGAGGCTCGGTTCTATGCGTTACAAACTTTTCGGGCTGGATTAAACTTATAATACTCTATACGTTCATCTAGAGTATAAAAATTTGCTGCCTTCAAATTTTTTTTTTTACGTTTCATGACTAGTAGACACGAAAAAAGCAATAAAAATTTTCACTCCGTCTGTCCGCTGTACGCCGTACGTCGACCGCCCCAAAATCCTATGAAGGCTCGTAGCTCCCAAACCATTGGAGCTATTAAATTAAAATTTTTTCTATGAATAAACTGGGTAGACCCCTTGAATTGACATTATTTTCAGGGGAGGAAGTGTGAGGGGGAAGGTGGGGGGAAGTGTTTTAGACGAAAAATTCTGGTTTTTAAATCTCAACAACCGCTCATGTTAGGAGGCTGAAACCTAGAATTTCTATAGAGCTTTGGGAGTGGACCCATTTGCAAAAAAGTTACTGACATGGGTGAAGGGGTGTGGGAGTGGAGGGGGAAATAATGCGTCCGAAACGCAAAAAAGTTGTGATCCACACATTCTAAAATCTATATCTCCTCAACCGTTAGTGGCAAGCAATTAAAACTTTACGAATATCTGTAGTTATACTAGGAAAGTAGATAGAAACAAAATTTTAGGATAAGGGTAGTGGAGTACGGGGGTGGGGGTTGAAATACTTAACATTACGATATCTCACAAACCAATGGCAATAGAAAAACAAAATTCAGTTTTGGTATAAAGCTTGATAAATAAAGATTGCTTAAAGTAAAATCTTTGAAGGGGGCAGAGGAGCATAGAAGTGGGAGGGGATAAGAATTTTTCAAAAATAACACTTTTCTTATCTCAACAACAGTGTAAGATAGATGCTTCAAATTCTTACCAGAAGTAGGCCCAATAGAATCCTAGTAGAGAAAAAAAAATTGAAGGTTGGGGTCTAGAGGGTGAGGGTGGGGAAGGGTGAGAAGGAAAAAGTTCCGGTGTTTATAACTTAAGAACCTGTAATGATATAAACTTCAAACTTCGTATTTAGATAGAACTATAGTAGTGGCATGGTAAAAAATTTAATTTTTTTTTAGGGGTAGCATGGTACGAGGGTGGGGGTGTTTTCCCTACCTATAGAACGGCTTATGCTAGAAAGTTGAAACTCGGTACGTATATGTATATCAGCCAGAAAAGTAATTGTAATAAAAAAAAATTTAATATTCATTGACGTTCAGAAGGGGGGGCAAAAAATATTATCATCATATCTACTAGGTCTTTCCAAATATTGAATTCTTTTTTATTCTACGGATTTTTCATATGATTACCTAGAAAACGTTTTCAAGATTTTTTTAAATTCGACCCCACAGAGGATGTAAAGTGGTTGTATACTTTTTATGAATTCCACCATATCTCTCAGGTCTGATCAGATATCGAATATCTTTTCACTTGCCCAGGCTTGTTTAATAATCACATATTTTTAAGTTTTATCTTTTTCAACCTCTAGACAGCATCCCGGAATATGATCCAATTACATAATTCATATGTTACACCATATTCTAACCGCTTCCCGAACTTTTGTTAGGTTTTCAGTCGCATAGTAACATACACAGCAAATTTGTTTTCTAGTTAAGTTCAACTAGAGACAATCTAGTGAAAATTTCCTACTGATAATCTAGTTAAAAATGTCCTACCCCTAGAAATCTAGTGAAAATAACTAGAGCTACAGTTCGCAGTGTCAAATTCACTGTTTTTCTAGTGCTTATCACTCTGTTTCTAGTAAAAAAGTATTTCAACTAGAAAACTGGATAAATTTACTGTGAATCTAGTGAAAATAGAACTGAATGTAAACAGTTATAAAGACAAGTGGTCAGGCATCAGTGTACTCCGCTTACATGGAGAATCCAAAGATAGAAATTTGGATCGCGTTCGCGACAACACCGGATCGAAAGATCGAAACACGAGATGCCATTAAAATGAACGACATAACCGGTTTCGATTCGTTCCAGGTCGAGAAGTTAGTTTGGATCGAGTCGATCTCGTTTGTTTTTTGTTGGTTTAGTGTGTGAGTGGGTGAGACAAAACAGGTGGGTTATGTTAATTTGTTGTTGTTTTGCGTGCAAACGAATGCGACGACGTCCACCTCCAACTTAACCACTGCTTGTCATATCCAGTATATATATCTCAGCAATTTTTATTATATACTTAGTTTCGTTTGCTAGATTACCAGTGTTTTGCCTCTTTATCAAAACAACTAAAGTACTAGTAAATAGAACTAGATTATCGATAAATTCTGTAAGAAGTTCAGTAAATATTTTCTGTAAAACTAGTAAATTTAACTAGATTATTGAGAGAATTCTGCTAGAAATCCAGTAAAAGAATTCCCTGATTTTCTAGTGGATACTTATTCACTAGACCATTACTAGAATATCTAGGAGCTAAATTCTAGTGGTTTTTAACTAGAATCTAGTTGAAAAAAATTTACTGTGTACACTGCATCCCCGAATTGAACACGTTCCAAACTTCTGCCGGAAAAATAATAAAGTTGCGCCCAGTCTGTTGGCAGATTTGTTCGTTTATGAAGCTTATTATTTTAAATCAAATTTATAAACGTAATCCTAATCAAATACCATAATATTGAGTCAAAAATGTTAGTGGCTCTTTAAAAACTGAGTAATTTTGTAAATTGTAACTTTTGGCTGTTCCGTCTCAAAAGGTTGCCGACCCCTGAGCTAGTCTAATAAAAAAGAATGCTGTTAAACATGAAAATAGGCTACAGTATCACGTCAAAATAGAGGCAGTCAGACTTCTTGATACTCATAATCAAATAAGAAGGTTGAATAAAACCAAACCTCTTGATTTGGTGTATTCGTAATAAAATGTTGTATTGTATTGTATTACATGTCAGATTTATATGTAAAGCATCAATGAATAAATGTTAAGAGTTAGTTGTTTTTTCCGGTGTCAATGGAGTGAAGCTCCAATACGAAATCCCCGACTGTTGATTAATCGTAGTCCCTGAGGACAATGACAAATTTGGAAAGAACTGTCACTGGAGAGGCCAGTTTATCATAAGATTTGTGTTGGACTAGGTCCGAAGGAGCTGTTTCGTCATCGGAAGGCAGAAGACTCTTCAGAGGGTGTATTCTGGCCAACTTTCCGCAGTAACTACTATATTTCTACTATAAATCGACTGATTTCAGGGTCCTGGACCTTCAGTTGGTTATTATACTGATTATTAATATGATAATTAATTAATTAATTAATTAATTAATTAATTAATTACTGAAATTCTTGTTGGATAATATAATTATCCAACAAGAATTTCAACACTTTTATGGAAAATATATAAGACCAGTTCAGTTTGAATCCCTGATGAAGACTGATAAGATGTTCGATAAATCTGAAATCTTTTGTGGTGGTTCCTAGTCATGTCCTTGAAAGATACTAGAGCGCTCAGTCATTGATTATTAAGAACAGATAAGAAAATTTATGTTTGGTAAATTTGCGGCAAGGAGTGCCGCTGCGCTGGCACTCAAGGGTTAACCGTTTCAGTGGAGCAGATTTTAAAATATCTCAATCTTTCTTTCCAGCGTTTACGACACATTGTTTTTTTTATTTATGGTGAAAGAAATTCAGTGTAGAATTTTTTTTTATAAACCCATTATTATCGGTTTTAAACAATTTTTTCAATTAAAATAATGTTATAAAAACATACTGCAGTCACGATCGGCTTCAAGCCAATCGTATAATACTCTAGATGATACAGAACTCCGATGAATATTGAAGTTTGGGATGAAGAAGTATTACGTGTGTGCATGTTGTATGTCCTTCATTAAGGAGTCCCATTAAATTGCTACTCAAAACTAAAAGGCAATATTCACTGTTTAATTTCATATCTTGAACTGAAAAAAAATATCCTCTTTGAAGGAGTTTCATATGGGAGGCGGAGCAAGGACTCACTCGATTTCGTACATATTTATCCCTTAACTTGAAACCATTCAAAAATTAATGTGTACAAAATTTCAAATTTGTAGTTTGAAGCGTTCAAAAGTTATCGAAAGTTGTTGAACCCGTGTCTTAAGGATTTTTTGTACGGAAGGTACCAGAAGAAGTAAAAGGATTTCGCTGACTAGTAAACTCGAACTTTGTTTTCACTCAAAACTAATTTGTACAAAATTCTGAATTCATAGCTAAACGATTACTTGAGTTATAGTGAGTTTCGTAAATAAAGTGAAGTCATTTTGACAGGATATTTGTATGGCAGATACACGAAGGACTAATAGGATTTTCTTCATAATCAAACATTTAGCTCCAACTATTGGAAAATTAACACACACAAAATTTCAAAGTCATAGCTTAAATACTTATAAAGTTATCGGCCAATATTCCTAAACTAGTGTTTTAAGGCTTCGCTAACTAGTAAACTCGAATTTCGTCTTCACTCGAAACTAATTTGTACAAAATTTCGAATTCGTAGCTAAAAGATTACTTGAGTTATAGTGAGTTTTATAAATTAGGTGAAGTCATTTTTACAGGATGTTTGTATGGCAGCCCCTCGAAGGACTATTAGAATTTTCTTTATAATAATACAGTTACCTCCAACTCTTGGAAAAATAACACATGCGAAATTTCAAAGACCTAGGTCAAGCCCTTCTGAAGTTATCGTCCAATATTCTTGAAAACGTGTTTTAAGGACACTTTGTATGGCAGCTAACCGAAGGAGTAAGACGATTGTGCCCGTTAACGAACTTAGCTTTACAAATTCAACCAAACGCCCAGATTCAATATTTCAAGATCCTAGGTGAAGGCATTCTTGAGTTATCGTGCTAACGGACAGGCAGATGGACGGACGAACGGACGGACGGACGGACGTCAAGCGGATTTGACGTTTTTGGCCACAAATAAACAAAGAATAATATAGAACTTTTTTCGTCCTAAGCTTGGTTCTATGCGTTACATATTTTTCGGCTGGATCAAACTTATAAGACTCTATATTATTTCATCTAGAGTATAAACAAGCGTAATCCATTTCTTACTTCTTTTACTTCTGTGAATAAGTGGGAAAATTTCCTAAGGAAATTGCAAGAGATTTCAACAAAGGAATTTCTCTTCCTATCTTTAACATAAATGCATAACTTTGATTTTTCGATTTCTTGAGAGATATGGAAGAGAACAGGAATATATACTTAAGGAGAAATGAGGGGTTGAGTGGAAGAGTTTTCTAAGCCTAAGAGTTTCGTGCTATAAAACGTTTACACCCAGAGAAAAACCCTGGTAGCGTTGACAAAAATTCAGTTCAATTCGACAAAACTACTGTCAAACAAACGTCTAACAAACCAACACAACACAACAAACTTTATCGCATTGACAAATTTCATTATTCTTTGATAAAAACCCACTGTTTAGATAACAAAATAAATTGTTGAGTTGAGAAAAAATGGTTCAATAAAAACTTTGTAGTTTCTTATGACAAAAATAAATTATCAAATCAACTGTTTTTTATTTGTATCAAAAGAATACTATCAATTATAGGGTAAAAGCTACAATGATTGACACCCCCAAAATATGTACCAGTAGCTGACACCTATAAGTTAAATAGCATTTTAAAGAATATAAATGAAATATTAATACACTGAGGATTTAATTTTTATAAAAGTTATTATATTTATGGTCATATAATACCACCCGCAAGAACAATTTCCATTGTCAATTCTCTAGAAAACTTGAAGAGTGAACATCTGCTAGAAGAACGATTTTTTTTCTAATTTCATTAAAGAATACACAGTGGAATCATAAACAATAACTTCATTTATTTCAAATCAGTGAAGATATTTGAGCGATTTTTTACTTCATTCAATTCTTGAAGGTGTGTTTTAAAAAGATAATTAGTTTTTTTTATTATTCTTAAGTTAACAAATGAATATATTGGTGTCAACTATTGGTACAGAATCACGTATTAACTAATAGTTGACACTATGGTGTCAATCATGGAACGTATGAATAGCTGACACCGTATGACACAATATAAGTTTGTGACAATTACTTTTAGTGAAAAATCTGTCAACAGGCGCAACTATTTTTTTTTTTTCCGGCAGAAGATCGGAACGCATTCAATTCTGAGATGCGGTGTAGGTTACTATGTGACTAAGAACCCAACAAATAGTTTGGGAAACGGTTAGAACAACATATGAATTACATAATTCGGTCATATTTTGAGATGCGGTCTAAGGGTTGAAAAAGGAAAAAAACTTAGAAATAGGTGATTTTTAAACAAGCCCGTGGAAATGAAAAGATATTCGATCAGATCTGAGAAATGCGGCAGAATTCATGAAAAAGTATACATCCACTTTACACCCCCTTAGGGTCGAATTTCAAAAATCTTGAAAACACTTTCAATGAAGAATCATATGAAGAATCACTACTTCTGGTAAAAAATTTGATCGTCTATCTTACACTGTTCTTGAGATGTGCAACGTGTTTTTTTTGAAAATTTCTTATCCAAGATTTTTTTTATGAGTTGAATTTTATATTTTTGTTACCCTACTAAAATTTTATATTGGAATAATTTACACTTAAGATTTGTTCAAATTACTTACTTTTAAGATATCTTCAGTATGGAATCAACTGGCATGGGTGTCAACCATTGAATGTTCATGGGGTGTCAATAATTATACCACAGGTGTCAGTAACTATATTCGAGGAGTAATTTACGAAAAATCCTATTTAATGAGCAATTGGAATAAAAGTAAGTTTCTTGATAAGCCTTTTTCAGGGGAAAACGAAATAATTAACCATTTACAATTGTCTCTCTTAACCAAAATGCTATGATATAAAAGTTATTAAAGATCTAAAAAAAAAAAATTCCTTAAAGGTGTTAACCATTGTACACTTTACCCTACCAATTACTTTATTCAAGAGAAAAGTGTTTTGTTGTTTATTTTACAAAATTGACACTGGTTTTATTGAATACGCTCACATTTGAATGATGCTATACGGTTTTTAGTCTTGCTTCCAGATTTGATCCTAGTTGCTTCCATTACTCCCGTTGCACCCGTTTGTCCTGTTGTTTCCGTTGCTCCAGCTACTTAACGCTTGTCACGCTGCTGCGTTTGCCTCCGCTGCTCTCGTTTCTCCAATTTCTCCCATTGAAGGGATTCTTCTTATTTGGTAGGATCCAATTTCTTAATAAACTCAATGTTTATTAGATAAGTTCGATAATTATTATTACTTATAAATCGTTATAAATTCATTTTTATAAATCACAGTATTAATAATTATTATTATTATTTATAAATTAAATTATAATCTTTTTAATTAGTCATAGATATATAAGTTAATATCTTTATTTAATTTATTTTATGAAGAATTAGAATTCTATTTAATTATTTATGTAATTCTTTAATTTTTTATGTGATCGTAATGAAAAATATTCTTCAACTGACTTAAAAAATAATTCATTTTATTTTATTTGAAATTCCGATAACTTGGATAATAAAAAAAAAATATTTTTATTTAAGTAACAAAAATTCCCATTGCAAAGTCAGTATTTTAAAAAGGAAAATTTACAGTGGGAACTGTCCTCCACACACTCCCCTCCTAGAAAAGGCATAGACTTCTTGATAAAGTGAATTTAAATACAAAAAATTTCCGTATTCAGTCGAATTTGTAATGAACATGTTTGTGAATATTTGGATGTGAAAAATCCGACTGACTGTAACATGGTTTAAGCCTATCTGTCGAAACCTTTTGATGCTTTTGATTTACTAAAATAGTAAAAAATTTATCCTCACGGAACAAAAACTTGATAAGGTCCTTTGTAAGGAGTCTTTAATGATAAATTAGTTGGTTCTCTGCTTACGAATACATGAGAACAAGTTTCTAACTCTTTAAACGTAAAAACATTTTGTACTGAATGATGAACCGCTGGCTTAGGTTTAACCGATGACATAAACTCCCTAAGACTACGCATATATTCATGCATTTGTATTGATTGATTATCTCTAGTGGTGTGAATGAACGGCAACCGAATATTTTGTCCATATAACAACTCTGCTGGAGTTGCTTCGGCATCCTCACGCAAAATAGTTCTTAAGGCGAGTAAAATAAAAGGTAATGTTTCTGACCAATTAGTAACGGCCTTACACAGTAATACTTCTTTTAAAACACGATGCCAACGCTCTAGCATGCCATTGGCTTTCGGGTTATATGCAGTGGTTCTACAACGTTTAAATCCAAAAAATGAACCTAGTTCTGAAAATAATTTTGATTCAAACTGAGCCCCTTGGTCAGTAATAATTGAAAGTGGAACACCATAACGCGAAAAGTATTCTTTAACTAAGGTCGAAGCTATGGTTTTTGCTGTGCTGTCAATTAAGGGAAATGCTTCAGGCCATCTTGAAAATCTATCAATAATTGTCAAACAGTAACGAAAATTACTTGATGACGGAAGCGGACCTACTAAATCTAAATGAACTGTTTCAAATTTGCTCGAAACTGGTTGGAAATTACCAAAAGGACTTTTAACAAATCTATTAATTTTTGATTTTTGACAATCAGGACAATGTTTAGTCCAAAGACGTATATCCTTATTAATTGCTGGCCACATAAATTTTGATGATAACAATTTAACAGTAGCTTTAATTCCTGGATGGGCAACATTATGAACAGTTTGAAATAATAGCTCACAAAATTGTTTTGGTATATATGGTCTTAGAACCTCTTGGGAAGAATCACACCATATCGTTAGATTGGTTCCATCAATAGGGACCTGAATCATTTTCAAACTTGGTAACAATTTAATTTTTTCCAAATGCTCATCAGAAATTTGAGCTTTTGCAATTTCAGAATAATCGATTGACGAAGGGAAATCGATTTTACATATTCTAGACAAGGTATCTGCGATAAAATTCACTTTTCCAGAAATGTGTAGTAAATCAGTAGAAAACTGACCGATAAAATCTAATTGTCTAAGCTGCCTAGGAGAGGCCTTGTCAGCATTTTGTTGAAAAGCAAAAATAAGAGGTTTGTGATCAGTAAAAATCGTAAAATTTCGACCTTCTAATAAGAATCTGAAATGCTTAATAGCTGCAAAAATTGCTAATAACTCTCTATCGTACGCACTATACTTAATCTGTGTTTCATTAAGTTTTTTAGAAAAAAATCCTAAAGGCCTCCATTCAGTTTTAAATTGTTGTTGTAATACTGCACCTATGGCAGTATTCGAGGCGGTAACAGCTAAAGATAAATATGCGGTGTGTGAAGGAAAAGAGAATAATGTAGCATTCGCTAACATTTCCTTACATTTTTCAAATGAATTAGAAGCACTTAAGCTCCAACACACAAGGGTTTTATCACGTTTTTTTCTACTTCCTTTAGTTAAATCATCCAAAATTGCCTGTTCTGCTGCAGCATTCTTCTATAAAAATTTATCATTCCTAAAAATCGCCGCAGTTCTAAAATAATAATGATAATAATGGTTTAGGATAATTTATAATAACTTCAACTTTAGATTTTTTGGGTTGAAGTCCGTTTGAACTTAAATTGTGTCCTAAAAAGTCAATCTCTTTTTTCATAAAAACACATTTGTTGATATTTAAAATTAATCCATTAATATCTAATCATTTCAAAACCTCATCCAAATGTTTTAGATGCTCATCTTCGTCATGTGAAGCAATGAGTATATCATCTATGTAAACGAAACAGTAGTTTAAATCATTAAAAATGGAAGATATAAACCTTTGAAAGGTTTGTGCTGCATTTCGCAAACCAAATGTCATTCTAAGAAATTCGAATGAACTGAAAGGAGTCGTTATAGCTGTTTTTGGAATATCGGTTTCATTTACAGGGATCAGATGGTAAGCTTTTTCCAGATCCAAAGTTGTGAAAACAGTACAATTAAATACATTTTGTGTAAAGTCTTGAATATGAGGAACAGGGAATTTGTCTGGTATGGTTTTAGCGTTTAAGACTCTGTAATCCCCACACTGTCTCCAAGTACCATCCTTTTTTAATGCCATATGCAAGGACGAAGCCCAAGGACTACTGGAAGGTCTACAAATACCTTTTTGTAACATTCGATTGAATTCATTTTTAGCAATTATTAGTTTATCCGGAAACAAACGCCTTGGTTTTGCAAAAACTGGACAGCAATTAGTCTCAATATAATGCTTCACTGAATGCAAATCTTTATATTCAGATGATGCTTTATCAGAATTATTGTCAAAATTATAAGTTTTTAATAAGTTAAGTATTCTTGAATCTAAAACAGTAGTAGACAAAACTGCAAGATTTTGTATTGGTCCATTGAAAATAGTACCGACAAGTGAATTGAGTTTAGTTAAAGGATCAATTGAACATTTACGTTTAATATCTATCATTAATCCGAAATGATTTGAAAAATCTGCACCCAATATTGGTTTATCTACATCAGCAATTATAAATCTCCATTTAAAAAATCTACGAAATTTTAGAGATATTGTTATCGACTGATAACCATACGTTGCAATACTAGTTGAATTAGCTGCAGCTAAAAATAATTTAGAATCTTTTTCAACTAAAGAAAAACGTTTTTTAGGAATAACTGAAATCTCAGCTCCAGTATCAATTAAAAAATTTAGTTTCGACAAAGGATCAAAAATTATGAGGCGGTTTGAAAAACTGCAAATGTTAGTACCCGCCGTAACTAACATTTTCCATTTTCGATTTCCCGTTTTCGATTTTCCATTTTCGATTTTCCATTTGTCATTTGCCATTTTCCATTTTCCACCTGTACGCCACTACACCCCATCAAAAATTTCTTACAATCCCTTCACTGTTTCCTGACGCTTTTTCGTTTCATCCCTCGGTTTCATCTCTCTATTTCATTCAATTGGGTGACGGTGACGCGAATTTATGAAATTTACCCCATACAAAAATCGCTCAACGCGCCTAAAGAAGTTTTCACTTCAAAAAAATATTTTTATTAAAGTAACAAAAATTTCCATTGCAAAGTCAGTATTTTAAAAAGGAAAATTTACAGTGGAAACTGTCCTCCACACCATTACGCTCCGTTGGTCACATTAATCCCGTTGCTCCCGTTACTCACGTTGCTTGTGTTGTTCGATTTTGTCACGAATGTCGCAATCGAACTAGAACTCTGCGCACTGTGTTTCCCACACCAATGTGCGGTATGGAATTACGAAAATTTTTGTTGATTTAATAAAAAGTCTTGAGATGGATTTAACACTGAGCAGATGAGTTCTGTTTACTTTACTATTTACGAATTTTTATTTCTTTTCCTGACATATTATTCATATGACAAAGTTGCACTGTTGAAATTCAACAAATACCTTTTGTTAATGTTACTAACGAGTTTTTCTTTGAATGCATCGCATTTTTAAAAATTCTTTATTAAGGGTTTTCCAATAGGGACTTGACAACTTTGAATTCAATTTGTGAACGTACCTTTTCACTAATCATCGAATTGTCACTGTCAATTTATTCAATAAACTTAACATTTTTATCATGGTAAAGTACACGAAGGAACAACGTCTGCAAATTATATTATATTATTTTGAAAAAAGTTGTCAAGTCCTTATTGGAAAACCCTGGGTTTTCCAATAGGAACTTGACAACTTTGAATTCAATTTGTGAACGCACCCTTTCACTAATCATCGAACTGTTACTGTCAATTTATTCAGTAAACTTAACATTTTTATCATGGTAAAGTACACGAAGGAACAACGTCTGCAAATTAAATTATATTATTTTGAAAAAAAGTTGTCAAGTCCTTATTGGACTTAGGGACCTGACAACTTTGAATTCAATTTGTGAACGCACCCTTTCACTAATCATCGAACTGTCACTGTCAATTTATTCAATAAACTTAACATTTTTATCATGGTAAAGTACACGAAGGAACAACGTCTGCAAATTAAATTATATTATTTTGAAAAAAAGTTGTCAAGTCCTTATTGGAAAACCTTGGGTTTTCCAATAGGGACTTGACAACTTTGAATTCAATTTGTGAACGCACTCTTTCATTAATCATCAAACTGTCACTGTCAATTTATTCAGTAGACTTAACATTTTTATCATGGTAAAGTACACGAAGGAACAACGTCTGCAAATTAAGTTATATTATTTTGAAAAAAAGTTGTCAAGTCCTTATTGGACTTAGGGACCTGACAACTTTGAATTCAATTTGTGAACGCACCCTTTCACTAATCATCAAACTGTCACTGTCAATTTATTCAGTAAACTTAACATTTTTATCATGGTAAAGTACACGAAGGAACAACGTCTGCAAATTAAATTATATTATTTTGAAAAAAAGTTGTCAAGTCCTTATTGGAAAACCCTTTACCTATATCAAGTTTCCTGAAAAAAAAATATGTAATCAAGCAGATCGGATTACTTTATGTTCTGATCATAGAGCTATATGTAAAATGGAAATAGCGTGCAGCGACTTTTTTGAAGCGGGAGGTTTTCTCGCAAAGGACCGGCGATATTCACTATGCTACTATCAGCATCACATGTACATTAGAGTCACTGTATAAGAACTAACACAAACATCCACTATCTTGAGTACGGACAATGACCGCTTTTGGTACCTTTTTAGTACTCTTGAACCCTGCGAACTCCAAAGTTCGCAGGTTTCTTAAATGGCATAGTTTTAGTGTGTATACGTGTAGCAGATGGATTTTGATTAACGTTTCACGGAATCGAGATACATATGTCTCATGAAATGTCAACTAAATACAGCGTTTAGCCACTTTAGTGGAGATAAAAATGAAAAATCGGACAACTGCAAAAAAATTTCAAATGTACTGGTTTCAAATGAAACACACATTGTCCGTACTCAAGATAATGGATGTTTGTGTTAGTTCTTATACAGTGATTCTAATGTACATATGTTAATCTCCGGTATTGAAAAGAAAAAAAGCCCAACCTTTAAATACTTTGCTACTATTTACATTTCAGTGCCACTGGGCATGAAACGCTCTATACAAAAATGTTCAATTTTGCGTCAAAATGCTTCAAAGTGCTTTATACAGAAACGGCTCTTTGCGATCTCCATTAGTTATAGCTCTATGGTTCTAATTTTACTGTATTATTTATAATACAGTATTGTTATCGATTTTTAAAAAAAAAAAATTTGCTGCCCTCAAAATTTTTTTGTCCACGTTTCATGACTAGTAGACGCGAAAAAAGCAATAAAAATTTTCACTCCGTCTGTACGCCGTACCCCGTACCCCGTACGCCGTACGCCGTACGTCGACCGTCCCAAAATCTTTGAAGGCTCGTAGCTCTCAAACCAGTGGAGCTATTAAATTAAAATTTTTTCTAAGAATAGACTTGGTGGACCCCTTGAATTGACATTATTTTCAGGGGAGGAGGTGTATGGGGGAAGGCGGGGTAAGCGTTTTAGACGAAAAATTTAGGTTTCTAGATCTCAGGAACCGCTTGTGTTAGGAGGCTGAAACTTAGAATTTCTATAGAGCTTTGATAATGGACCCATTTGCAAAAAAAAAAACAGATATGGGTGAAGGGGTGTGGGAGTGGAAGGGGAAGCAATGCGTCCGAAACGCAAAAAAGTCGAGATCGACACATTCTAAAATCCATATCTCCTAAACCGTTAATAGCAAGCAATTAAAACTTAACAAATATCTGTAGTTATACTAGGAGAATAGACTGAAACAAAATTTTTGGGTGGTGGTAGTGACGTACGGGGGTGGGGGTTGAAATACTTAACATTACGATATCTCCCAAACCAGTGGCACCAGAAAAACAAAATTCGGTTTGGATACAAAGCTTGATAAATAAAGATTGCTCAAAGTAAAATCCTTGAAGGGGCGGGGGAGTACGTAAGTGGAGGGGATAAGAATTTTTCAAAAATAACACGTTTCATATCTCAATAACAGTGTAAGATGGTTGCTTCAAATTGTTACCAGAAGTAGGCCTAATAGAACCCTAGTAGGGAAAAAAAGTTTGGGGGTGTGGGTGTAGAGGGTGAGTGTGGGGAAGGGTGAGAAAGAAAAAGTTCCGATGCTTATATCTTAAGAATCTATAGTGAAAGGAAGCTGAAACTTGGTATTTAGATAGAGCTGTAGTAGTGGCATGGTGGAAAAATAAATTTTTTTTTAGGGGTAGTATGGTACGGTGGTGGGGGGTGTTTTCCTAACTTTAGAACGGCTTATGCTAGGAAGTTGAAACTCGGTACGTATATGTAAATTAACTCGAAAAGTAATACTGATAAAAAAAAATTTGAATATTCATTGGCGTTCAGAAGGGAGGGGGGCAAAAAAAAATATCGGTTAGTATAACATGCACACATTTTCACGATTTTCGTCATATCTACTAGGTCTTTCGAAATATTGAATTCATTTTTTTTCTACGGATTCTTTATGTGAATACCTAGAAAGTGTTTTCAAGATTTTTTGAAATTCGACCCCTAAGAGGGTGTAAACTGGTTGTATACTTTTTCATGAATTCCACCATGTTTCTCAGGTCTGATCAGATATCGATTATCTTTTCACTTCCCCAGGCTTGTTTAATAATCACCTATTTTTAAGTTTTGTTTTTTTCAACCTCTAGACCGCATCCCGAAATATGACCCAATTATTTAATTCATATGTTACACCCTTTTCTAACCGCTTCCCGAACTTTTTGTTAGGTTTTCAGTCACATAGTAACATACACCGCATCCCCGAATTGAACGCGTTCTGAACTTCTGCCGGAAAAATAATACAGTTGCGCCCAGACTGTTGGCAGATTTTTTACTTTATAATAGAGCACTCTAAATAAACAAGGGAAATGTCTTTTCGGACTAGAACCCATAAGGCTTTGGTCAAATCAAAACACTAAAATGTAGTCAAATTACTTTCTGCAGAAAAAAAAATCTTTATCCCTGTGTCCAGAAACTTTGATTGGCAGAAGTTCGAAGACTCGGCAGCCCTAATTATCTGTTTATTTAATACATACCACAAACGTTATCAATTTTATGTGATAACCGCAATAAATATTATTGACAATACATGAAATGAAAGCTAACCACAAACATCAGAGTAATCGTTGCATCGCCCATGAGTTTAAGTCGTTACTGATTTAATAGGCAACACATGATAAGCATTTTAGTGTTCCTCAAGCTTTCGTTTAATTATTATATCATACGCGTAGTCGTGTAGTATAGTGAGACATTTAAATCGGGAAATTATCAGTGAAAATTATGAATATCGGTCGAATTGGATTCTTGGGCGGTGGGAAAATCGCTCAAGCCATGGCCAACGGTTTTATTGCAACAGGTAAATATGATCTTATATTTTCGACAACGAAAGCCATAATAATAGTTTCGTAACAAGTGTAAAGTAATGAACAATGGCTTGGTCCTTTACGAGATATAATCATGTCTCCATCTATGTAGGACATAAGTTTTAAAGATTAACTATGACGTTAGTCTTTGAAAAATTGAACCCACAACCTGAAACTTTGTAGACTAGCGTGTTTAACTTCTGCATCACCAAGCCCAATTATGCAAGTGTAGGTGCAAATTTAAAGTATAGTTTTTCATATAAACAATACATACATACTTATATGTATTACTGACTGGACGTTTCTAAGAGAACGGACATTTTTGAAATGCTATTTCTTTACACTTTATCTATGGTATATGTTTAAGATGTTAAGAAAAAGCATTTGCATTTCAATTATTTTCGTTCTCTTAAGGCTCGTGTACACTAGCAAGCAAAACTTGTTAGAGTTGCTGCATGTCAACACGGTTCCTAGAGCGTATTTGCCCAAGTTTTTACTCAAGCAAGCAAATGCTTGCCTTTTCAAGCAAGTTGTGAATGTACACACCATGGAGATATATATGACGGAGATGGCAGCACGCCGTTTCTGTATAAAGCACTTTGAAGCATTTTCAAGTTTAATCAAACGTTTTTGTATGGAGCGTTTCATGCCCGGTGGCAGTGAAATGCAAATAGTAGCGTAGTATTTAAGGGTTCGGCTTTTTTTCTTTTCAATGCCGGAGCTTAACATACATGTGAGGAAGATGCTGATAGTAGCATAGTGGATATCGGCGGTCCTTTGCGAGAAAACCTCCGTCTTCAAAACAGTCGCTGCTCGCCATCTCCACTACATATATCTCCATGGTACACACTAACTCGCAAGAAAGTTCCAATCAGTTTCGAAATTTTTCAGCAAGTCAGTACAGTTGCATTGAAAATGAGGTTAAGGCACCATGTGCACGGTAAATGCGATTTTGTTGACTTATGACTGTTTTCTTTCCAAACAAAATAAAATCATACCACTTTATTAGCTGGTATGTAAACTAGGTCGTCCATAAAGAAAAAATACAAAACTGTATTTGGAAAAATTGCTATTAGAACAACAACCCTTGACCATTTTTTAAAATGCGTAAATTCGGGTTTCTTAAACGAATGTTATATTTGTTTATAATGCTAGGAAAAATCTTAAAAAAAGGCCTCCATAGCTCAAATTTTTGAACAATTTTCATTGTTGTTAATAATATATGAAGTCAAACTGAAGAAATTTTTCAAGATTTTCATGGCAGAAATTACATAAGAAGATCGCATTTCATTGAAAAGTATCATAGATGGTATAATTAATTGGTATATCTAGAAGGTAAATTAATGAAAAAATTATTGATTCTTAATAGTTATGCGTTTCAAATAATTTGAAAACCTATAACACTATTTTTTTCTGTAAATTCAAAAATAGTTCGCTGAGAGACAGCGAAAGATGCAAACGTATTGTCCACGATAAATTATACGAACGAGAAACGATTTCAATCGATTAAAATCGCCTCAAGAAAGAAAAATCAAAATTGGATAAAAAAAATTCGCACCGGACTCATTTGGTCTTAAGCATTGTATTTATATCTTAAGCCTAGTACTGTGTTCAGCGAAACGAACACGAACGAAAAAGTCACCTTCGAAGCGGAGTGAAATATTCTACACGCTACTAGATGTCATTGATAAAAACACGCGCGAAATTTGAAAATATTAAAAAAATGTCAAGTAATTACTATTCCGGCACATAACACAACAAAATATTGCTCACTCAAAATTTCCCGAGCAAAAACTCACTGAATTGACAGCGAACTATTGAAAATTTTGAGTTGTCAATTATTTCGCTTGTGAAAAAGCCTCCGGTACCATTAAAAACGAAACGAAATCGCCACGAGCGCCATCTATTAGTGACTACGGCAAATGTCCATTCCGTCCCCGAACACAGTACTGCAAAACGAACGAAATATTTCGTCGGTGAAATGTCAACGAAAATTCCATTTTTTTTATATGAACTTTGACAGTTCGTTTCGTTTCGCTCGGAGCACAGTACTAGGCTTTATAGTAGTATCACCTGACGTACTTTGCTGTTTTCACCTGCTTACACCAGAGGCGCTGCATGTATTTTGCCGATTCCGTCTTCATACTTATTCGTTACTCATTTTATTCAGAAGTCATGTCTTTTTTTCCTGTATCTTTCGAGCGGCGCGTAGTGAAGAGATCTGGTGTGATTCTGCTGTCGCTGAGCTGTGCTTGCTGATGCTGCCTGCTCTCTTGGGTCCCTTCTCCATCGTAATGCTTAAATTTTTTTTTTATTAATATGCCCCTTGAAGTGAATTTTGAATTTTGGAGGGTGTGGGTGTTATAGGGGGAAGTGGGAGAAGCGTTTTAGATCGAAAATTTTGGTTTCTAGATCTCAGTAACCTCTAATGCTAAGAAGCTGAAATTTGGAATTTGTATAGAACTTTGACAGTGGATTCATTTACAAAAAATTTACGATATGGGTGAAGGGGTCGGGGGGAAAATAATGCGTCCGAAACGCAAAAAAATCAGAGATCGATACATTCTAAAATCCATATATACTAAAGAGTTGATGCCACAAAATTGAAACTGAATGAATATCTGTAGGCACAATAGGAGAATTGATCGGAATCAAATTTTTGAGAAGTAACGTACGGGGTCGGGGTGGAGATTTTTAGGTTATCATATCTCACAAGCCAATTGCACTAGATAAATAAAATTTGGTTTGTGAGTAAAGGTTGACAAATGGAGTCTGCTGAAAGTAAAATTTTTTAAGGGGTGGTGGAGCATGAAATTGGAAGGAATAGCAATGTTTCAAAAAATTCACGTGTCATATCTCAAGAACAGTGTAAGATAAATTCTTAAGATTTTTACCAAACATAGGGCTAATAGACCCCTAGTAGCAACAAAAATTTAAGGGGCATGGGTGTAGAGCGTGAGAGCGGGGGAGGGTGAAAAGGAAAAGGTTCAGATTTTTTTTATCTCGAGAACCTATAATGATATCAAGCCGAAACTTGGTATTTAAATAGAGCTATAGTAGTGGCATGTTGGAAAAAAAATATTTGAAATAGGTGTAGTATGGTACGGAGGTGGGGTGTTTTTCCTTACTATATAACGGCTTATGCTAGAAAGTTGAAACTCGGTGTGTATATGCAAATCAACTAGGGAAAGAATTCTGATGGAAAAAAATTTGGTGGGAGAAGCGTTTTAGACGAAAAATTTTGGTTTGTAGATCTCAGCAACCGCTTGTGTTAGACGGCTTAACTTGGAATTTCTATAAAGCTTTGATAGTGGACCCATTTGCAAAAAAATTGATGATATGGGTGAAGGGGTGTGGGAGTGGAGGGGGAAGCAATGCGTCCGAAACGCAAAAAAGTCGAGATCGACACATTCTAAAATACATATCTACTAAACCGTTACTAGCAAGCAATTGAAACTGTACAAATATCTGTAGTTATGCTAGGAGAGTAGATTGAAACAAAATTTTTGGGTGAGGGTAGTGTCGTACGGGGGGGGGGGAATTTTTCAATAATAACACGTTTCATATCTCAATAACAGTGTAAGATGGATGTTTCAAATTTTTACCAGAAGTGGGCCTAATAGAACCCTAGTAGAGAAAAAAAGTTTGGGGGTGTGGGTGTAGAAGGTGAGGGTGGAGAAGGGTGAGAAGGAAAAAGTTCCGATGCTTATATCTTAAGAATCTATAGTGATAGGAAGCTGAAACTTGATATTTAGATAGAGCTATAGTAGTGGTATGTTGGAAAAATAAAAGTTTTTTTAGGGGTAGTATGGTACGGTGGTGGGGGTCTTTTTCCTAACTTTAGAACGGCTTATGCTAAGAAGTTGAAACTCGGTACGTATATGTAAATCAACTAGAAAAGTAATTTTGATAAAAAAATTCGAATATTCATTGGCGTTCAGAAGGGGGGGGGGACAAAAAAAAATATCAGTTAATATAAAATGCATATATTTTCACGATTTTCGTCATATCTTCTAGGTCTTTCGAAATATTGAATTCATTTTTATTCTACGGATTCTTCAAATTAATACCTATAATGCGTTTTCAAGATTGATGAAATTCGACCCCAGAGACTGGTTGTATACTTTTTCATGAATTCCACCATGTTTCTCAGGTCTGATCAGATATCGAATATCTTTTCACTTCCCCAGGCTTGTTTAATAATTACCTATTTTCAATTTTTGTTTTTTTCAACCTCTAGACCACATCCCGGAATATGACCCAATTATTTAATTCATATGTTACACTCTTTTCTAACCGTTTCCCGAACTTTTTGTTAGGTTTTCAGTCACATAGTAACATACACCGCATCCCCGAATTGAACGCGTTCTGAACTTCTGCCGGAAAATTAATAAAGTTGCGCCCAGACTGTTGGTAGATTTTTTTAAAGTGTTTCTTATACATAAATATATATCATTTCATTTTGTTGCTCCTCTATGTCGAGCATTATACTTATTATTGTTGTGTTTCGCCATTGGTTTCCGGAGATTCTTTTACTTAATTAAACACACGAAGTACTCTTCTTCATGGCCCTTGTGGAAGTGCTGCTTTATTCTGACAAACAATTTTGGTATAATTCTGCCAATTGGTCTTAATCTAGTACAATTTGTTTAATTCAAATACGTACAATATAATTTCATTACAATTATGTTATGTTGATAACAGGAGCCACAATTTTAGAAATTAACTTGTCAAATTCTAATGATTTTTCGACCGCTCTATATTTTCTAAACACGATTTTTACTACCACCCCCGCCACTGACCACTCTCAAAAAATTATTTTCGATCTTTTCGCCTAGTTCTTAGTCCAGCAAGTACCAAGTTTAACTTTGTTATATTAACCGTTTAGGAAATACGGATTTTAGAATGTTTCGACCTTAGTTTTTATGCCTTTCTGATACATTCTTTTTCTTCGAACAACCGAACCCTTTCACTCATATAACAAATTAAGTAATCAAGTGGTTACAGTATCATAGATCGATGTAAGTTCCAAATTTCAGTTTCCTAGCATAAGTTATGTTCCTGAAATAAAAGGCCAAGGTTTTTCATCTGACCCTCAACCCACATCCCCCTCACCACTTCACTAGAAACTTATAATTTGATGGAGTTCACTCAATCTACCCTACCAATAAACTTGAATGCAATAGCTCCAAGGATTTGCGAGATGCAAGCCTTCAATCGACTGTCCGAACTGTGAAATACAACCAGCAGCTCAGAAAACTACAGAAATCAAATGGGATGGTTCTCGTTGAGCGTGTAAACCGTGAATCACACATATCATTTGTACTGCTCCTAGATCCACAACCACGCAAAAATTGCAACCAATAATTCAAATTTTCCCTGAAAATACAAATTTATATATTAACAAAAAAAGAAAAATGTCACATTCTATATAAAATTAATTAAATTTTTGCTGTTTGAGTGGAAAAATAGAAAACAAGCTAAACACGCATGCCTTGGAAAAAACGGAATAACTGAATAACTTAAAACTAAAAATCATCGAGCTTTTTGCCTGTTCTCCGCATGTGTATGCGTGAAATGTATGGCGAGCTTGTAGAAAGCTCTCATGTATTTACATCCATACACATAAAGCCCCATGTCCGTGTGAGTTCCGTACAGTAAAGTACGTAGTCGGTGCTTGGGGTTTTGAACCAGACAAGCACATTCGACGGAACGTCCTGATCACATGGCATATGTAATATTACAATTTGGACGTACAAGTAGCGACATTTATAACTACAATACATTAAAATTTGTAAATTAATTAACATAATACTAAATTTAAATCTTTAATAACTGTAATGTAATACTAAGATATATCGGAAGGAAAAATTCCACCTAAGCTTTATGTTTTTTAGTAAGGGTACTTTTTAACCCTTAAGCAGCAAAATGGTAGCGCACTTCTTTGTAACAAAAAAAAAAAAGGTATTATATCAAATTATTTTGCTTATCAAAAATATAAAAAATAATAAAATAAACACTTTCGTTCTAAATAAGAGGATGTATAAAAGCATTTAACCAAATCAGGCAGCTATTACCTACTTATTATAAAAAAAACTAATCGCAATGCTTACTTAGCAATATCCGTACAAGAATTGATAACTCGCCGCACGATTGCATCATCTCCCTTTACTTACTCCATCTCCCTTCACCGTTTACTTAAAGCAGATGTAAAATTTCGTTGAAACAGATACTGAATTCAATTTCGGACATTAATTTTATATTTTACATGGAATAATGTTATTTATCCATGTTTGGAAATGTAGTTATCCGTACGAGTTATTGCAATTTCTATTGTTAAGTAAAATTAACTATTTACTTATTACAATTAATTTATTTAAGATTAAGAGTTCGGTGTGTTTAGAAAACCGAATAACGACAAATATTGGTTAAAAAATAAATTTTAAATAAATTTATTTCTCTCGTAGAGTTGAACCAAGGTTACAACCAAAATTCACAACCATAGCGTTGACCATATCCAAGGCTACAACCAGTCACAACCAAAGCTTCTCAATTCGCCTTTAGGCAGAGGGCGTCTTTCTACTACAGCTTTTTGAGATATTCAAGGATAAAGGATAAAATCCTTATTATTGAAAAAAAAAACAGTCACAACCAAAGCTTCTCAATACGCCTTTAGGCGGAGGGTGCCTTTCTACTACAGCTTTTTGAGATATTAAAGGACAAAGGACAAAATCCTTATTCTTGAAAAAAAAACCATTCAAGGATAATTTTTATTCGTACTATTTTTATATTACAGCAATTTTCAAATAAAAATCTTTAAAATAAGCCGTACTTTACTATAATAATACTCAAAGTATAAAATATAAGAGAAAAAAGATTGACATTTTGAGATATTCAAGGATAAAGGACAAAATCGTTATCCTTGGAAAAAAAATTTAAGAATTTTTTTTTTTAAACGTAAATTTTTAAAATCTACCACTAAACCAAATTTTTTAAAAAAATATGCTCCTAAAATTTATCTATCTATATCTGCTGTTGCGACTAACTGTTTTGCTAGCCGTTTTGGGGTGTGAAACCGGCGTAGACGAGCGCAAGTGCTTCGTGCTTGCGCTCGACAGCGGTGCGGTGTACCACATCTAAGAACGTCCGAATGGTTCTAGAATTCGTAGTCAGGTTTATTATTATAAATTTGGTTGATGGGCCTGATGTCCACTTACAGACCAGAAATGCTGAGTCCCCGATTTCCCATGACTCATCGTCTTATTGTTGATGATGAGGCATGGGAAATTAGAGCTTGTATTAAAATGCGATAAGAAAGCAAGACAAAGGGCATGCTGAAGTTCTGGCCATGCGAGCTCCGGTGATAGAGAAACTGCAAGCTTGGCAGCGGATCACACAATCGCGATCAGGTGTAATATATATGCTTGTGAAATCCGCTGACCAAGCAGGCATGAGCACAGGAATAAATTTTAATGAAAAAACTGCAGAAGATGCCGACTTGCTGGTTGACCTTTTCGTAGTGTTGGGCGCAGTGTCCTTGGCGGCGACTTCAGCTTGAGAATGCAGCAGCGTATGGTGTCGGCCAGAGCATTTGCGGCAATTGGAGGAAGTACAGCCGCCGGCATTATGACCGATTCCTAAACAATTAAAGCATTGTTTAGCGGTTCTTACGATTGTGAGACGCCTTGACGGCGAGAGTTCTAGGAACCCGGGACATGCGTACAACCGATGCCCACCCTTACAGTAAGGGCAGACCTTGTTAGTGGAACCGGCTAGCGTTGTTGGTGAGCTGGTTGCCCTGGTGCCTTCCTCGTTCTGTTGACGCGGTTTACTTCCCAGGACCTCCGGCGACTAGGAGCGCATTTCAAGGAAGTGTAAGAAGTCAGCCATTAATTGTAGCGGTCTGGGGTCCTTGAGTGATTGCTCCCACGACGTATAGGTTGATCTGTCCAGCTTTTGAGCGAGGATATGCACCAGGAGAGTGGTATTTACACCCAAATACTCTAGCCCAAAAAGACAATCTTGGGTGGTATCATGCAGTGACTTGATGCTGGAACAGTTGTGTTGCGTCAGAGCTTCCTGTTAAAAAAAATCCTGTGACAAAAGTTTCAATCATACACGATGTATGCAGTAAAACTGGTATATGCTGCCGAAGAATAGCTGAAACGGCGCGACTGCGCGTGCACTGCAACTGCGGACGAAAGGACGTCGCAGCGCTATCAACGATGAATGCAGCAAAGAACTATGTGTTGTACGATGAATACAGCAAAAACTATGTGTTTGGCTGCCAACGAATAGCTGAGGACGGCTCGCCTGCGCTCTCCAACTACGTGCGATATGATGAGTGCAGAAAAGGCTATGTGTTTTGCTGCCTATAAAAAGCTGAGGAAGGCTCGCCTGCGCACTCCAATTACGTGCAACGATAGATACAGCAAAAAACTGATGTTTTGCCACCGTAGAGTAGATGAGGACGGCTCGACTGCGCGTGCGCTCCAGCTGTGTACGAAATGAAGAGTGCACCAAAAACTATGTGTTTTGCTGCCGATGAATAGCTGAGGACGACTCGCCCGCGCACTCCAACTACGTGCAACGATGAATGCAGGAAAAACTGGTGTTTTGCCACGAAGAGTAGCTGAGAACGGCTCGACAGCGCGTGCACTACAAACTACGTGCGATATGATGAGTGCAGCAAAGGCTATGTGTTTTGCTGCCTATAAAAAGCTGAGAACGGCTCGCCTGCGCACTCCAACTACGTGCAACGGTAGATACAGCAAAAAACTGATGTTTTGCCACCGAAGAGTAGATGAGGACGGCTCGACTGCGCGTGCGCTCCAGCTGTGTGCGAAATGAAGAGTGCAGCAAAAACTATGTGTTTTGCTGCCGATGAATAGCTGAGGACGGCTCACCCGCGCACTCCAACTACGTGCAACGATGTATGCAGCAAAAACTGATGTTTTGCCGCCGAAGAGTAGCTGAGAACGGCTCAACAGCGCGTGCACTACAAACTACGTGCGATATGATGAGTGCAGCTAAGACTGTGTGTTTTGCTGCCAAAACGTAACTGCGGACGGCTCGCCCGCGAACTCCGACTACGTGCAACGATATATGCAGCAAAAACTGATGTTTTGCCACCGAAGAGTAGCTGAGAACGGCTCGATAGCGCGTTAGCTACAAATACGTACCAACCACCAAAAATGTATGGAGCAAACAGGCGTTTGCGACAGAAGAACGGAGAAGATTCCGAATGAATCCACCGACGTCTGCAACAGGATGATAGCGTAGATTCCGAATGAATTCACTGGCGATGATGTCTGCAACAGGACGATGGAGCAGATTCCAAATGAATCCACTGACGTCTGCAACAGGCTGAGGCGTAGACGAATGCATGAAGCAAACAGGCGTCGAACGTCCGAGTATCACGTCGAGGTCACCAATGTTGCGACTAGCTGTTTTGCTAGCCGTCTTGGGGTGCGAAACCGGCGTAGACGAGCGCAAGTGCTTCGTACTTGCGCTTGATGCGACAGCGGTGCAGTGTACCACTGCGGCTGTACCTGTCTCACTACCCTTACACTTCACTTTGACACTCAGTCGCGAACACTTTAATTTATTACTCAATCAGGGAGGAATGGCCACAGGCGTTGCTCCTGTGACTACTGCTGTTGACTACTACAGAGGTGCGTGATACCTCTGCAGCCCTTGCAATACCTTTTTTGAAGAAAAGAACGTCCGAATGGTTCGAGAATTCGTAGTCAAGTGAATTTTAATATTATAAATTTGATTGATGGACTTGGATTTGATTATTACTAATAAAGTAAAATTTAATTAAATATAAAAGAAATTTAAAAATTAAAAATACAACTATTATTATATCCCCCGCAAAATGTCATATGCAGAAAAAAAGAGGTAGTTATTTTATTATTGTTTTTTTTTTTTGTTTTGTTGTTTTGTTTTATTTTTCGATTGGTTTTTCTTTCGTTTGAGATTTTGGGCAATAAACATGGCTGAATAAGGAGCCCATTAAGATGGATCTTCTCGTTTGAAGACCTTCCGCCCCACTCATACCTCTCTCTAGGGGCCATATCAGTAGATTTTACCTCAGGACCGATATGGCTATGGTAGGGTGTGCTAGACGGAGCACAATACCAGCGCCTGTCGAGTTGTTAGGAGTTTTCTCGGTCTCTTATGACCGATTGGGAATCTTATCCCAATCTTTTCCGATCCTCAACCTTCCCTTCGATTATTTTGACTTTTTCAAGTCAAAATAATCACTCCAAGGCCTCCGTTCACAACAATTGTGCGAAGTAGACGAAGCCAATTTGAGAACCGGTCAAATTCGATAAGGTCTCGTGTAGAGTCCTCTTTATGGAATGTATGGGTTTTTATTTCTTCCTCCTCCTCCTGGATAGGCTTAACTTCTTCTGTTGGCCAGTAAGATTTTGTGAACCATCGACTAGATGAGTTAAGCTGTGTGTTAGTTTCAGTCCACCTGGTTGCGTCATCAGCAATATTATCCTTAGTTGGTACCCATTTCTATTCATTAATGGTTGTAGTCTCAAGTATTTCGCTAATCCGAAATGCGACAAACTGTCGATACTTAAGGGGGTCTGATCTTATCCAACTTAGGACCGTTCGTGAATCCGACCATAGAGAGAGAGTTTTAATTTTTATTGAATGACCTTGGATAATATCGGTAGCTAGTCTTGCCCCAAGAACAGCAGCTTGTAGTTCCAGTCGAGGGATAGAGATTACCTTATTAGGTGCAATTTTTGTTTTTGCTGCGATTAAGGAACATTCAATATCCCAATTCTTTTCAATTCTAAGGTAGGCAGCTGCAGCGTAGGCGTGTGCGCTAGCATCTACAAATATATGTAGCAGAAAACTTTCACCTGCGATAGACTTTAGCCGAAAGTAGCACCTTGGAATTCTAAGTTCCTCTACTCTTGAGAAAGACTAAATCCATGTCAACCATTTGCAATGAAGCTTTTCAGTAAGTAGATCATCCCACTCCAGATTCGATCGCCAAATATCTTTAAGCAGTATCTTACCGCATATTATAAATTTGGACAGAAGTCCCAAAGGATCGAAGAAAGTCATATGAGTCCTTAAGAGTCCTTATTTTATACTTTTTGGATTTTGTTCGAACCTTTCACCTAAAGCTTCTAAAACGTCTGGGCTATTAAAGACCCAGTTCCTAATTTCAAAGCCAGCCTTACAGTGAATGTATCTCACGTCTTTTGCAATATCAATGGCTTCTTGTATTGTATCTACGCTGCATAGCAGGTCGTCAACATAGTGGTTATTTAGAATAGCCTGGGAAGCTTTCGGATATTCACTAGAATATTGCTCAGCATTTAAGTTTTTTATAAACTGTGCAGAGCTCGGTGAGCAGGTAGCACCAAACGTCATTACTTGAATGACTTAGACGTCTGGTTGTTCCTGACTCGGTTCGTCTCTCCATAAGAATCTTTGTGCATGTTGGTCTGCTTCACGGATCAACACTTGGTGGAACATTTCGCGTATATCACCAGATATGGCAATAGGTTTATCCCTGAACTTGTAGAGAACATGTAATAATGGCATTGGCGCCCACAGGGGGGGGGGCAAGAAGGGGCACTCCCCCCTGAATACACAGGGAGGGCAAGAAGGGGCACTTGCCCCCCCCCCTGGATTTGACCATCGCTAAAAGTTGAGAAAAATCATACTTTATATACCAAACTACCTATGTTGCATCTACTTTTACCATTCATTCACTGTACAATTATTGTACACATCTTTCATGCCTCGACTTTAGTTCTCAGTAATGACACTAAAGTGAATATCAAATCAAGCTATAGACTTAGATAATTAGCCTTTTTCCGGAATTGATCAAGCCCGCGTACTGAAGAAGAATCAGATCAGGCACCACAATACAGCAGACTGCAGTTTACTTCCAAATCGAACGACCAAGCGTGTGGTTTACAAGATTTTTCGTTACTTTTTTGTAACGTTTTTGTACTTTAAGAACTAATGAAAAAAAAAGAATTGAAATTCAATTTTACTTCATTATTTTAATAATAAAGTATTGTTATCGACTTTTAAAAAAAAAAAATTTGCTACCCTGAAAATTTTTTTTTATACGTTTCATGACTAATAAACGCCAAAAAAGCAATAAAAATTTTCAGTCCGTCTGTGCTCCGTACGCCGTACGCCGTACGCCGTACGCCGTACGCAAAGTCGTTTGAGGAATTATAGTTCCAAACCCTATGAGCTATTAAATTGATTGAATTTTTCTGAATACACATGGTAGACCTCTTGAAGTGAGAATTTTTTTCAGGGGTGGGGGTGCGAGGGGGAAGGTGGGGGAAGCGTTTTAGACGAAAAATTTTGGTTTTTAGATCTCAGCAACCGCTAATGATAGGAGGCTGAAACTTAGAATTTCTATAGAGCTTTGATAGTGGACCCATTTGCAAGAAAATTGCTGATATGGGTTAAGGGGTGTGGGATTGGAGGGGAAAATAATGCGTCCGAAACTCAAAAATGCCGATATCGACACATTCTAAAATCCATATCTCTTAAACCGTTAACGGCATGCAATTTAAACTTTACAAATATCTGTAGCTATACTAGAAGAGTAGATTGAAACAGAATTTTTTGGTGGGGGTGGTGGTGTGTGGGGGTGGGGGTTGAAATAGTAAAGATTACGATATCTCCCAAACCAGTGCCACCAGAAAAACAAAATTCGGTTTGGGTATAAAGATTGATAAATAAAGATTGCTCAAATTAAAATCTTTGGAGGGGGTGGGGGAGCATAGAAGTGGGGGGGATAAGAATTTTTCATAAATATCACTTTTCATATCTCAATAACAGTGTAAGATAGATGGTTCAAATTTTAACTAGAACTAGGCCCAATAGAACCCTAGTAGGGAAAAATAAATTTAAAGGTGGGGGTGTAGAGGGTGAGGGTGGGGAAGGGTGAGAAGGAAAAAGTTCCGATGCTTATATCTTAAACTTCGTTTTTAGATAGAACTATATTAGTGACATAGTGGAAAAATAAATTTTTTTTTAGGGGTAGCATGGTGCGAGGATGGGGGTGTCTTTCCTAACTTTTGAACAGCTTATGCTAGAAAGTTGAAACTCGGTACATATATGTAAATCAACTAGAAAAGTAATTCCGATAAAAAAAAATTTCAATATTCATTGGTGTTCAGCAGGGGGGCAGAAAAAAATTTCAGTACATATAAAATGCATATATTTTCACGATTTTCGTCATATCTACTAGGTCTTTTGAAATATTGATTTCTACGGATTCTTTATATGAATACCTAGAATGTGTTTTCAAGATTTTTTAAAATTCGACCCCTAAGGGGGTGTAAAGTGGTTGTATACTTTTTCATGAATTCCACCATGTTTCTCAGGTCTGATCAGATATCGAATATCTTTTCACTTCCACGGGCTTGTTTAATAATCACCTATTTTTCAGTTTTTTTCTTTGCCAACCTCTAGACCGCATCCCGGAATATGACCCAATTATATAATTCATATATTACACTCTATTTTAACCGTTTCCCGAACTTTTTGTTAGGTTTTCAGTCACATAGTAACATACACCGCATATCCGAATTAAACACGTTCCGAACTTCTGCCGGAAAAATAATAAAGTTGCGCCCAGACTGTTGGCTGATTTTTTTGTTTCTATCTAATTTTTTTGTTAGTTTTAGCGAAAATGGTATCCGAGTCCTCTGTGAAAATTCATATCTCTGGTAACTTCTATCCTGGAATAATAAAATAGGGCTTTTTTTAAAGGGTGAGGTTGTCGCAAAACTATCTTTGCCATTTTTTTTTCAATGATAACGGTTTTGTCATTTATCCTTAAATTTCTATCTCACAATACGTTTTTTTTAAATTTTTTTATATTTAATGGGTTATACTGTTTTTCAAAACATATCAAAAACATAACGCAGTCACGATCGGCTGCAAGCCAATCGTATGATACTCTAGATGAAATACTGAACTCCAATTTATATTTTAGTTGGAAATATATCAAAAGAATGAGGAGTGCACAAGCAATTATTACATGACCTTTTACTTACAGGTAGAGACTTTTGTATAGTGGTCGATTTTTACTTTATTAGTAATAATACAGTATTGTTATTGATTTTCAAAAAAAAAAAATTTGCTGCCCTCAAAATTTTTTTGTGTACATTTCATGACTAGTAGACACGAAAAAACAATAAAAATTTTCACTCCGTCTGTCCGCCGTACGCCATACGCCGTACGCCGTCCGCCGAACGCCGTACGTCGATCGCCAAAATCCTTTGAAGGCTCGTAGCTCTCAAACCAGTGGAGCTATTGAATTTAAATTTTTTCTAGGAATAGACTGGGTAGACCCCTTGAATTGACATTATTTTCAGGGGTGGGGGTGTGAGGGGGAAGGTGGGGGCAGCCTTTTAGACGAAAATTTTTTTTCTCTAGATCTCAGCAACCGCTTATGTTAAGAGACTGAAACTTGGAATTTCTATAAAGCTTTAATAGTGGACCCATTTGCAAAAAAATTGATGATATGTGTGAAGGGGTGTGGGAGGGGAAGGGGAAGCAATGCGTCCGAAACGCAAAAAAGTTGAGATCCACACATTCTAAAATCTATATCTCCCAAACCGTTAATAGCAAGCAATTAAAACTTAACAAATATCTGTAGTTATACTAGGAGAGTAGATTGAAACAAAATGGGGCGGGTAGTGGCGTACGGGGGTCTGGAGTGAAATACTTAACATTACGATATCTCCCAAACCAGAGGCACCAGAAAAACAAAATTCGGTTTGGATATAAAGCTTGATAAATAAAGATTGCTCAAAGTAAAATCTTTGAAGGGGCGAGGGAGTACGTAAGTGGAGGGGAAAAGAATTTTTCAAAAATAACACGTTTCATATCTCAATAACAGTGTAAGATAGATGCTTAAAATTTTTACCAGAAGTAGGCATAATAGAACCCTAGAAGGGAAAAAAAGTTTGGTGGTGTGGGTGTAGAGGGTGAGGGTGCGGAAGGGTGAGAAAGAAAAAGTTCCGATGCTTATATCTGAAGAATCTATAGTGATAGGTAGCTGAAACTTGGTATTTAGATAGAGCTATAGTAGTGGCATGGTGGAAAAATAAATTTTTTTTTAGGGGTAGTATGGTACGGTGGTGGGGGTGTTTTTCCTAACTTTAGAACGGCTTATGCTAGGAAGTTGAAACTCGGTACGTATATGTAAATCAACCAGAAAAGTAATTCTGATAAAAAAAAAATTTGAATATTCATTGGCGTTCAGAAGAGGGGACAAAAAAAATATGAGTTTTTATAAAATGCATATATTTTCACGATTTTCGTCATATCTACTAGGTTTTTCGATATATTGAATTCATTTTTATACTACGGATTTTTTATGTGAATACCTAGAAAGTGTTTTCAAGATTTTTTGAAATTCGACCTCAGAGAGGGTGTAAACTGGTTGTATACTTTTTCATGAATTCCACCATGTTTCTCAGGTCTGATTTGATATCAAATATCTTTTCACTTCCCCAGGCTTGTTTAATAATCACCTATTTTTATCGCCCATTAACGAACTTAGACTTACTTTTTCCATTTTATAAGTTGTGACCAAATTTCAACTTCCTAGGTCAACGCGTTCTTGAGTTATCGTTCTAACGGACGGACGGACGGACAGCAAACGGATTTGGGGGTTTTGGCCAAAAATAATCACAAAAGATTGTACAACTTTTTTTCGTCCGAGGCTCGGTTCTATGCGTTACAAACTTTTCGGGCTAGATTAAACTTATAATACTCTATATGTTCATCTAGAGTATAAAAATCTGCCAACAGTCTGGGCGCAACTTTATTGTTTTTCCGGCAGAAGTTCAGAACGCGTTCAATTCGGGGATGCGGAGTATGTTACTATGTGACTGAAAACCTAACAAAAAGTTCGGGAAGCGGTTAGAAAAGGGTGTAACATATGAATTAAATAATTGGGTCAGATTCCGGGATGCGGTCTAGAGGTTGAAAAAAACAAAAATTTACAATAGGTGATTATTAAACAAGCCTGGGGAAGTGGAAAGATATTCGATATCTGATCAGACCTGAGAAACATGGTGGAATTTATGAAAAAGTATACAACCAGTTTACACCCACTTAGGGGTCGAATGTCAAAAAAATCTTGAAAACACATTCTAGGTATTCATATGAAGAATCCGTAGAATAAAAATGAATTCAATATATCGAAAGACCTAGTAGATATGACGAAAATCGTGAAAATATATGCATTTTATATATACTGGTATTTTTTTTATGCCCCCCCTCCTCTGAACGCCAATAAATATTCAAATTTTTTTTATCAGAATTACTTTTCTAGTTAATTTACATATGCGTACCGAGTTTCAACTTCTTAGCATAAGCCGTTCTAAAGCTAGGAAAACACCCCCCACCTCCGTACCATACTACCCCTAAAAATAATTCTATTTTTCCCTCATGCCATTTCTATAGCTCTATCTAAATACCAAGTTTCAGCTTCCTATCACTATAGATTCTTCAGATATAAGCATCGGAACTTTTTCTTTCTCACCCTTCCCCACCCTCACCCTGTACACCCACACCCACACCCCAAACACCCCTGGTTTTCCCTACTAGGGTTCTTTTAGGCCTACTTCTGGTAAAAATTTGAAGCATCCATCTTTCACTGTTATTGAGATATGAAACGTGTTATTTTTGAAAAATTCTTATCCCCTCCACTTGCGTACTCCCCCGCCCCCTTCAAAGATTTTACTTTGAGCAATCTTTATTTATCAAGCTTTATATCCAAACCGAATTTTGTTTTTCTGGTGCCTCTGGTTTGGGAGATATCGTAATGTTAAGTATTTCACTCCAGACCCCCGTACGCCACTACCCGCCCCATTTTGTTTCAATCTACTCTCCTAGTGTAACTACAGATATTTGTTAAGTTTAAACTGCTTGCCGTTAACGGTTTAAGAGATATGGATTTTAGAATGTGTAGATATCGGCATTTTTGCGTTTCGGACGCATTATTTTCCCCTCCAATCCCACACCCCTTCACCCATATCATCAATTTTTTTGCAAATGGGTCCACTATCAAAGCTTAATAGAAATTTCAAGTTTCAGTATCCTAACATGAGTGGTTGCTGAGATCTAGAAACAAAAACTTTTCGTCTAAAACGCTTCCCCCACCTTCCCCCTCAAACCCCCACCCCTAAAAATAATGTCAATTCAAGGAGTCTGCCCAGTCTATTCCTAGTAAAAATTTTAATTTAATAGCTCCACTGGCTTGGGAGCTACGAGCCTTCAAAGGATTTTGGAACGGTCGACGTACAGTGTACGGCGTACGGCGTAAGGCGGACAGACAGGGTGAAAATTTTTATTGCTTTTTTCGTGTCTACTAGTCATGAAACGTAGACAAAAAAATTTTGAGGGCAACAAATTTTTTTTTTTTTAAATCAATAACAATACTGTATTATTACTAATAATGTAAAATTTACTTGGAATCTCAATGGTTAAAAAAATCGAAGAGAATTCTCAATTAATTTTATAGAAAAAAATCTGTCAACAGTCTGGGCGCAACTTTATTATTTTTCCGGTTTGAAACGTGTTCAATTCGAAGATGCGGTGTATGTTACTATGTGACTGAAAACCTAACAAAAAGTTCGGGAAGCGGTTTGAAAAGGGTGTAACATATGAATTAAATAATTGGGTCATATTCCGGGATGCGGTCTAGAGGTTGAAAAAAAACAAAACTTAAAAATAGGTGATTATTAAACAAGTCTGGGGAAGTGAAAAGATATTCGATATCTGATCAGACCTGAGAAACATGGTGGAATTCATGAAAAAGTATACAACCAGTTTACACCTTCTTAGGGGTCGAATTTCACAAAATCTTGAAAACACATTCTATTTATATGAGGAATCCGTAGTATAAAAATGAATTCAATATTTCGAAAGACCTAGTAGATATGACGAAAATTGTGAAAATATACCTAAGCATTTTATATTAACTGATATTTTTTTGCCCCTCTTCTGAACGCCAATGAATATTCGGGTTTTTTTTATCAGAATTTTTTTTCTAGTTAATTTACATATACATACGTACCGAGTTTCAACTTCTTAGCATAAGCCGTTCTAAAGTTAGGAAAAACACCCCCCACCACCGTACCATACTACCCCTAAAAAAAATTCTCTTTTTCCACCATGCCACTACTATAGTTCTATCTAAATACTAAGTTTCAGCTTCCTATCACTATAGATTCTTCAGATATAAGCATCGGAACCTTTTCTTTCTCACCCTTCCCCACCCTCACCCTCTACACCCACACCCACACCCCAAACACCCCTGGTTTTTCCCTACTAAGGTTCTATTAGGCCTACTTCTGGTAAAAATTTGAAGCATCCATCTTTCACTGTTATTGAAATATGAAACGTGTTATTTTTGAAAAATTTTAATCCCCTCCACTTGCGTACTCCCCCGCCCCCTTCAAAGATTTTACTTTGAGCAATCTTTATTTATCAAGCTTTATATCCAAACCGAATTTTGTTTTTCTGATGCCACTGGTTTCGGAGATATGGTAATGTTAAGTATTTCAACCCCCACCCCCGTACGTCACTACCCCACCCAACAATTTTGTTTCATTTTACTCTCCTAGTATAACTACAGATATTTGTTAAGTCTTAATTGCTTGATATTAACGGTTTAGGAGATATGGATCTTAGAATGTGTCGATCTCTTTTTTGCGTTTCGCACGCATTGCTTCCCCCTCCACTCCCACACCCCTTCACCCATATCATCAATTTTTTTGCAAATGGGTCCACTATCAAAGCTTTATAGAAATTTCAAGTTTCAGTATCCTAACATGAGTGGTTGCTGAGATCTAGTAACCAAAATTTTTCGTCTAAAGCGCTTCCCCCACCTTCCCCCTCAAAACCCCACCCCTAAAAATAATGTCAATTCAAGGAGTCTACCCAGTCTATTCCTAGAAAAAATTTTAATTTAATAGCTCCACTGGTTTGAGAGCTACGAACCTTCAAAGGATTTTGGAACGGTCGACGTACAGCGTACGGCGTAAGACGGACAGACGGAGTGAAAATTTTTATTGCTTTTTCCGTGTCTACTAGTCATGAAACGTAGACAAAAAAATTTTGAGGGCAGCAAATTTTTTTTTTTTTAAATCAACAACAATACTGTATTATTACTAATAAGGTAAAATTTACTTGGAATCTCAATGGTTAAAAAAAATCTGCCAACAGTCTGGGCGCAACTGTATTATTTTTCCGGCGGAAGTTCAGAACGCGTTCAATTCGGGGATGCGGTGTAGGTTACTATGTGACTGAAAACCTAACAAAAAGTTCGGGAAGCGGTTAGAAAAGGGTGTGACATATAAATTAAATAATTGGGTCATATTCCGCGATGCGGTCTAGAGGTTGAAAAAAACAAAACTTAAAAATAGGTGATTATTAGACAAACCTGGGGAAGTGAAAAGATATTCGATATCTGATCAGACCTGAGAAACATGGTGGAATTCATGAAAAAGTATACAACCAGTTTACACCTTCTTAGGGGTCGAATTTCACAAAATCTTGAAAACACATTCTATTCATATGAGGAATCCGTAGAATAAAAATGAATTCAATATTTCGAAAGACCTAGTAGATATGACGAAAATTGTGAAAATATACCTAAGCATTTTATATTAACTGATATTTTTTTGCCCCTCTTCTGAACGCCAATGAATATTCGGGTTTTTTTTATCAGAATTTTTTTTCTAGTTAATTTACATATACATACGTACCGAGTTTCAACTTCTTAGCATAAGCCGTTCTAAAGTTAGAAAGTTAGTTAGAAAAACACCCCCCACCACCGTACCATACTACCCCTAAAAAAAATTCTCTTTTTCCACCATGCCACTACTATAGTTCTATCTAAATACCAAGTTTCAGCTTCCTATCACTATAGATTCTTCAGATATAAGCATCGGAACCTTTTCTTTCTCACCCTTCCCCACCCTCACCCTGTACACCCATACCCCCAAACTTTTTTTCCCTACTAGGGTTATAGTAGGCCTACTTCTGGTAAAAATTTGAAGCATCCATCTTACACTGTTATTGAGATATGAAACGTGTTATTTTTGAAAAATTCTAAACCCCTCCACTTGCGTTCTCCCTCGCCCCCTTCAAAGATCTTACTTTGAACAATCTTTATTTATCAAGCTTTATATCCAAACCGAATTTTGTTTTTCTGATGCCACTGAACGTGGAAAAAAAAATTTTGAGGGCAGCAAATTTTTTTTTTTTAAAAATCGATAACAGTTCTGTATTATAAATAATACAGTAATCGAAGAGAATTCTCAATTAATTTTATAGAAAAAAATCTGTCAACAGTCTGGGCGCAACTTTATTATTTTGCCGGTTTGAAACGTGTTCAATTGGAAGATGCGGTGTATGTTACTACGTGACTGAAAACCTAACAAAAAGTTCGGAAAGCGGTTAGAAAAGGGTGTAACATATGAATTAAATAGTTCTATTCATATGAGGAATCCGTAGAATAAAAATGAATTCAATATTTCGAAAGACCTAGTAGATATGACGAAAATCGTGAAAATATACCTAAGCATCTTATATTAACTGATATTTTTTTCCCCCCCCCCTTCTGAACGCCAATGAATATTCGGGTTTTTTTTTATCAGAATTACTTTTCTAGTTAATTTACATATACGTACCGAGTTTCAACTTCTTAGCATAAGCCGTTCTAAAGTTAGGAAAAACACCCCCCACCACCGTACCATACTACCCCTAAAAAAAATTCTATTTTTCCACCATGCCACTATTATAGCTCTATCTAAATACCAAGTTTCAGCTTCCTATCACTATAGATTCTTGAGATATAAGCATCGAAACTTTTTCTTTCTCACCCTTCCCCACCCTCAGCATCTACACCCACACCCTCAAACTTTTTTTCCCTACTAGGGTTCTATTAGGCCTACTTCTGGTAAAAATTTGAAGCATCCATCTTACACTGTTATTGAGATATGAAACGTGTTATTTTTGAAAAATTCTAATCCCCTCCACTTGCGTACTCCCTCGCCCCCTTCAAAGATTTTACTTTGAACAATCTTTATTTATCAAGCTTTATATCCAAACCGAATTTTGTTTTTCTGATGCCACTGGTTTCGGAAATTTCGTAATGTTAAGTATTTCAACCCCCACCCCCGTACGTCACTACCCACACCCAAAAATTTTGTTTCAATCTACTCTCCTAGTATAACTACAGATATTTGTTAAGTTTTAATTGCTTGATATTAACGGTTTAGGAGATATGGATCTTAGAATGTGTCGATCTCGACTTTTTTGCGTTTCGGACGCATTGCTTCCCCCTCCACTCCCACACCCCTTCACCCATATCATCATTTTTTTTGCAAATGGGTCCACTCCCAAAGCTTTATAGAAATTTCAAGTTTCAGTATCCTAACATGAGTGGTTGCTGAGATCTAGAAACCAAAATTTTTCGTCTAAAACGCTTCCCCCACCTTCCCCCTCAAACCCCCACCCCTGAAAATAATGTCAATTCAAGGGGTTTACCCAGTCTATTCCTAGAAAAAATTTTAATTTAATAGCTCTACTGGTTTGAGAGCTACGAGCTTTCAAAGGATTTTGGGGCGGTCGACGTACGGCGTACGGCGTACGGCGTACGGCGTACGGCGGACAGACGGAGTGAAAAATTTTATTGCTTTTTTCGTGTCTGCTAGTCATGAAACGTGGACAAAAAAATTTTGAGGGCAGCAAATTTTTTTTTTTTTTAAATCAATAACAATACTGTATTATTACTAATAAAGTAAAAGGTAATTTAATCAAGAATCGCCATAAGTGTGACCTTATCATCGCCGATTCTTTGGAATTTTGTGTACCTACTCGAAGAATTAGTGAAAAAAAAAATGATTTCAATTTTTTGTTTCTATCTCATTATTTTTTGTTTGTTACAGTATGTTAAAAATTTACCCAAAACGATATCCGAATCCTCTTTGAAAATTCATATCTCTTGTAATATGTATCCTTGAATAATAAAGTAGGGAGTGAGATAGAAAAAAATCCTTGAATTTCAACTATTTTTTGACTTGTTCCTCAAGTACAAAAGTTTTCAAAAGAATCAGAAATGATAAGGTCACAACTTTGGCGATTCTTGATGGAATGACCCATAATAAGGTGAAAACAATATGATCCCTTTTTCAGATAACCCTTTTTTTGCTTGGGGCTGTCGATGTAGCTAAATTCACACAGAACTATATCAAATGAAATAGCCAAATTAAAAAAAAATCTGACACTCCCAACAGTAAGGTCTGGATCTGCCACTGTTTTCAAGTACTTATAATAATAATAATCAATGGCGCAACAGCCCAAATCGGGCCTAGGCCTTGAAGTAATGCTAGAGTGACTTCATTGCGAGACCAACGGAGCACTAGGAGGTGAAGCGGTCAGTTACACGCTCGTCCGTGATTATTACCCCGATCTTAACTCAGGTACTCATTTCCAGCTGAGTGAACTGGTAGTCCGGCACCCAATCCCATTTCCGAAAATTACTTGTCGCCAAGCAGATTCGAACCTGGTACCAGGTGCACCGAAGGCAAGTGCTCTAACCACTAAGCCACCCAGACTACTACAAGTATATTTTACTTTATTATTTTACAATAAAGTAATGTTATCGATTTAAAAATCTGCCAATAGTCTGGGCGAAACTTTATTATTTTTTGGGTCAAAGTTCGGGAGCGATCGAAATCGGAGTATATCATCAGTTGTTTCGAGATTATGACTTTTCTTGGAAAATTAATTTCGTTCTAAAAATAAAAGTAGTTAAAATAAATATTAACAACCAATTTCACATCTCATCAGAACTAAAGGATGGCAAAAATTGTGAAACCCTAGGAAGTCACCCAAGTAACACAGATCTCTGTTTACGGGTTGTTGCAACGTTGTTACTGAACTTTCAACAGCAATTTGGTTGCGATGGAACAGTGAAACAACCACCTGGCAACGTTTTTACAACGTTGTGAAGTTAAAAGTGGAAGATAGAATGCAGCTGTGACGACGTTGTAGCAAACCACCGAACAACCTTAAAACAGCAAATAAGTTGTCCTGACTAAATCTTCTTTTAAACAGCAAAAAGGTTGCGAATGAGTTTCGAAAATAACGAAAAAGAAAAAAAAGGAAACTTTTTTCTTCTTCTACTACTTTTTTTTCAGTTCTTTTTTTCTTACACACCTTTTTTTATAAATTTTTTTTCCGCTCGCCGCGGCGCAGCGCAGCGCTACTACTACAAATTTTTTTGAATGTTATATATTTTTAATGTACCTAAAGTTTTTTTCTGGAAACATCGATCGAGGCTGCGGGTTCGAACCTAGATCCTCTGAAGAGATTTTCGTACACGTACAAGTAGCAATGCGCTAGCCCGTTGCGCCACCGTGGTAATATGTAAAAGGTTGTTTTAACGTGATCATGTGTTCATGGACAGGAGCTTCCAAAAATAAGGAAAAGAAGTGGCAGTTTTCTAGATACGAACTGATTTTTAATGTATGAGATTATTAAATTTAAGGCTGATGTACCGAAAATTAGCATAGAACAACAATTTTTCAGGCCATGGTTCCCATTGGAGTACATAGTCGAGATGTGTCGTCTTGCTGTCGACAACAAAGTTAGAGGGTCTCTCGGTAGTCTCATATACTTTTTCTGTTTTTTGCTGATTTTCCGCACTTTTGGATAGCGTACAGCGTGATATTTGGTCGGATTTTCACTCTGCTAATTTTCCTGAGTAGGTGGTAGAGTCACTGAACAGAGGTATGAGACACTTGATGAATATGTAATTAATATCGCAGCTTTATTTCTGTTTAAAAGAAAACAATTTCTTAAACCGAAAAGTATCGCTACAGAACTAATTGCTATTAAATATTCCGCACTGTTCAGTATTTATATTAATATTTCGAATATTTAGAATCCAATTGCAACTGAAATTTTTTTAAAAAAATTTATGCGTTGAGTGGTAATTGAACCCACGACATTGCCAAAGTTAAGTAATTGTTGAGCTAAGAGCTATCGCTACAGAGAAAAGGTTGTAAATACAGCCGATTGGTTGTAACAACTATTTTGCTGTAAAAATGCGAATTCCTTCCATTTTGATCAAAATAACCGCAACTAAAACTCTGTAAAAATGGAAAATTAAGTCATACAGATATTTGGCTATTATGCCTTCTGTGACATCGTTGGAGCAACTCTTAGTTCTAACCTTTTGGTTATCGTGACATTTTTATCCATTGTGATGGTTGGCACAACGTTATTACAGCAATTAAAGATCTGCGATGGAATAAAAAGTTGTTTTGTGTTACTTGGGCAAATATCGAAAAATTGTGAAATGAGTTTGTAGGCGACTATATAAAAAGTCTGCGGAAGTGAAAAGTGATCAAATATCTCATCAATCCTAAGAAGTCGAAGTCAAAGCTTTAAAAAGCATACATGAAATTGACTTTTTGGCGCTTATATGGTTTAGGAAACCATAGGAATTAAATAGGAATTCGATATATCATCAGATTTAAGCAATATGTAAGAATCTGTGAAAATATATGCAACCTACTTACACCCACTTGGGGGTGGAATATCCAAAAATCCTCAAATTAGTTAATAGATAATTATAGGGTTATCCAATAAGAGGTGTTATTTTGAATAGCCCGCTATTTCGATGTCACTTTTGAAGCTGTCATTTTTTGACTTTTGACAATTAGAAACTACGCCATTAATAAAAAATCTGCCAACAGTCTGGGCGCAACTGTATTATTTTTCCGGCAGAAGATCAGAACGCGTTCAATTCAGGGATGCAGTGTATGTTACTATGTGACTGAAAACCTAACAAAAAAATCGGGAAACGGTTAGAATAAAGTGTAATATATAAACTATAACATTGTGTCATATTCCGGGATGCGGTCTAGAGGTTGGAAAAGAAAAAAACTTAAAAAGAGGTGATTTTTAAACAAGCCCGTGGAAGTGAAAAGATATTCGATATCTGATCAGACCTGAGAGATATGGTGGAATTTATGAAAAATTATACAACCAGTTTACACCCCCTTAGAAGTCGAATTTCAAAAAATCTTGAAAACATATTCTAGGTATTCATATGAAGAGTTTGTAGAATAAAAATGAATTCAATATTTCGAAAGACCTAGTAGATATGACGAAAATCGTGAAAAGCTAAGCATTTTATATATTTATATATACTGATAATTTTTTTGCCCCCCCCCCCCCCTCTACTGAACGCCAATGATTATACGAATTTTGTTTTATCAGAATTACTTTTCTAGTTAATTTACATATACGTAACGAGTTTCAACTTCCTACCATAAGCCGTTCTGAAGTTAGAAAAAACACCCCCCACGACCGTACCATACTACCCCTAAAAAAATTCTATTTTTCCACCATGCCACTACTATAGCTCTATCTAAATACCAAGTTTCAGCTTCCTTTCACTATAGATTCTTAAGATATATGTATCGGAACTTTTTCTTTCTCACCCTTCCCCCCCTCACCCTCTACACCCACACCCTCAATTTTTTTTCCCTACTAGGGTTTTGTTAGGCCTACTTCTGGTAAAAATTTGAAGCATCCATCTTACACTGTTATTAAGATATGAAATGTGTTATTTTTGAAAAATTCTTATCCCCTCTACTTACGTACTCCCCCGCCCCCTTCAAAGATTTTACTTTGAGCAATCTTTATTTATCAAGCTTTATATCCAAACCGAATTTTGTTTTTCTGGTGCCACTGGTTTGGGAGATATCGTAATGTTAAGTATTTCAACCCCCACCACCGTACGCCACTACCCCCACCCAAAAATACGTGTCTAATACGTTTTCGTATCTACTAGTCATGATATGTACACAAAAAAATTTTGAGGGCAGCAAATTTTTTTTTTTTTTTTAAATCAATAACAATACTGTATTATTACTAATAAAGTAAAATGGAACGATACACGCTTCAACAACGCATTGATATTATTAAAATTCACTATAAAAATGGTTAAAATTTGGCAGAGACGGTTCGTAAAACTAAAAAATTTTTAGGTCGTCGTCAAGCACCTTGTCGGACCGCAATACAGAAATTTGTGGAAAAAATTCGAGCTGCTGTTACAAGTTAGTGACAAGTTAGCTCAAGAACAACTGAGAATATTGCTGCTGTAGCCCAAAGTGTCGAAGACAACCCAGGTTTGTCCATTCCTCATCGTTCTTTGGAATTGGGCTTTCCACAAACGTCATTACACCGTATTTTACATAAAGACTTGGGTCTTAAGGCTTATAAAGTTCAGTTAACACAAGAAATCAAGCCGGCCGATCATCAACTACGTCGTGTCTTTGCTGATTGGGTCCTTGAAATGCATGAAAATGAACCGGAATTCCATCGAAAAATCATCTTGACTGATGGGGCCCATTTCCACCTCGGTGGCTACGTCAACAAGCAAAACTGTCGCATCTGGGGCTCGAAAAACCCAAGAGTTATTGTTGAAAAGCCTCTCCATCCTCAACGTATGACTGTTTGGTGCGGTTTATGGTCCGGCGGTCATTGGACCTGACTTTTTCGAAAATGAGGCTGGAGCAACAGTTACGGTGAATGAATTGCACTATCGTGAGATGATTAATGATTTTTTATGGCCGGAATTGGATGATATTGATCTGGACAGCGTTTACTTTCAACAAGACGGCGCTACGTGCCACACAAGCACCGAAACCATTGATTTTTTACGGGAAAAGTTTCCGGACCGCGTTATCTCTCGAAGAGGTGATCGCAATTGGCCACCGAGATCTTGTGATTTAACACCTTGCGACTTCTTCCTTAAAAGAAAAGATAAAGTCTACGCCAACAGCCCAGCGCCAATTCAAGACCTCAAAGATGGAATTCGTGAGACTATCGAGGACATAGGGCAGCCACTTTGCGAATTGGTTATGAAAAATTACATGGAAAGGATATGGTCCTGTAAGCGTGGTTGTGGTGGCCATTTGGCTGATGTTGCTTTCCATTATTAACGACATACCTTCCTCTTTACAATGAAATAAACATCCGATCATTTATCTCAAAAAATGTCATTTTTCTTTGAATATCAAAATAACACCTCTTATTGGATAACCCTTTATAAAGACAGCACAAGAAAGTAAAAACCATTCCAATTTCTTACCACTTCTAAAAGAAATTACTGAATTCGTGAAAACATGTTCAACCCTTTTATAACCTCTTATGGTTAAAAAAGGCAAAAAATTAACAACTATGATAATTTTAAGCGATTATTACGCATCCCCATGAAAGTGGAGAAATAGTCGATATCATATTAGGGCTGGGTGATATGGCAGAGTTCATGAAAAAGTAATTTAAGAAAATCATGAAAACACTTTCTACATATTAACGAGTACCTATGTATATGAAAAAGCCGTAGCATAAAAATGAATTCAATATTTGGGAAGACCTAATAGATATGACGAAAATCCTGAAAATATGTGCATATCATTTTCCCTGATAATATTTTTCGACCTCCTTCCAAACACTAATGGATATTTAAGATTTTTTTTATCTACTTTTCTGGTTGATTTACATATACATTAGGGTGGCCCTTAATAAAAAAAAAATTTCTCTCACCCCTTTAATTGACTCGAAATACTAAAAAATGATTTTTAAAAGTGAAATCCGCTCTTAATTTTAATATTAACCCGTGCCCCAAGGCCATTTCTAGGAGTTAAGGGGCACAACCAGTTTAACCGCACAACCAGTTTGAAAATTGGAAAAAAATGATTTGTTTTTACATATTTCTATAGTCCATACCTTCAAGAAAAACACACCAAAATTTGAAGTGTGTATCTTAAAAAGTTTTTGAGCTACAGCCTCCTGAAGGGTAGCCGATCATCAAAATGAAATCAATGGCCGCTATTCACAGTCGTCATAAAGTAGGCTTTAAGTTAAAGCTGACTTTAATGTCATATTAATAATACGACACTAAAGTCAACTTTAACTCAAAGCCAACTTTATGACGACTGTGAATAGCGGCCAATAATTTTATCTCTAAACGCGTTTTTCTCGTGATCGGCTACTCTTCAGGAGGCTGTAGCTCAAAAACCATTTAAGATACACACTTGAAATTTTGGTGTGCTATTCTTGAAGATATACACTATAGAAATATGTAAAAAAAAATCTATTTTTTCCAATTTTCAAACTGGTTGTGCGGTTAAACTGGTTGTGCCCCTTAACTCCTAGAAAGGGCCTTGGGGGCACGGGTTAATATTGAAATTAAGAGCGGATTTCACTTTTAAAAATCATTGTTTAGTATTTCGAGTGAAGGGGTGAGAGAAAATTTTTTTTTATTAAGGGCCACCCTAATATACATACATACCGAGTTTCAACTTTGTAGCAGAAGGCGAAGGTGAACAACTTTTGATAACAATATCTCACGAACCAGTTGCAATTTAAAAATAAAATTCGGTTTCTGTGTGAAGGTTTGACAAATAAAGTAAATTTTTTTAAGGAGGTGATGAAGCATGGAAGTGGAAGAGATAAATTTTCTTGCAAATACAGAAACTACGAGTATAGGGCGAGAAATATCAGCAATCTATGAAAAAATATCCACATTGTCGAAATATTGCCGCCATTCATTAATCGCTCCACTAATTTTGGCAATAGTCGTCGGACAATTAATTTTTTTGAAAAATTTCTCATGTACAAGCCCCTCTACGACTGGGATTTGAGCGATTTAAGCATTCCGAAGTTATCGGCTAGTAGTCTTGAACGCATGCTTTAAGGCCTTTGTATGGACCCGAAAGAGTAAAATGTTTGTGTCCGTTAACGAACATACGTTCAAATTTCAACCATAAGCTCAGATTCTAAATGGAGTACGTGGTTATTTTAAAAACTTTTTGCCTTGCCCCCCGCCCCCCCCCCCCCTGGAAGAAGTTCTATGTTCGCCCTTGAATAATGGCGTAAGCTGGTCTGGTCTCTTCAGTAGTACAGAATTCAAAGATGTTCCCTTGATCTTTGCTGCGGCATCCCAAACTATTCTCTTTTTCTCTGGTTTATTTGGGTTAATTACAATGAATATCGGTAAGTACCATACACGAGGATGTGGTTCTTCTAGTTCTTTCGCTGTTAATTTGCGGATATACCCCTTTTTTCGTGGTCACTAATGATACTACGAATATATTTATTTGATACTGGGTTCTTTGCCATCTGTTTCTCGAGACAGATTAGTCGGCGATGTGCCATAGAATAGCTATCAGGTAGGGTCATATTATCACGAACCCACAGCAGTCCTGTTTCCTTTTGTTTACCTTTCTTGCAAGTAGTTAATTACATAATATCAAGGGACCGCTTGTTTTCCTTTGATTCAGGATGGCACTCTGGAATCTTAACCGCGAGATTTTCTCCCGAATAAAAACATTTGACGAGTGGGTTCAGTTCGTCGGACTGACAGTCACAGATGTGGAAGCTATGATGAACGTAGCTACCGTTACAGTTTCGATCTAGAGACTCTACTCCTGCGTTACAATGGCCATGTATAGCCCATCCAAAACGGGTTTTTGTGGCCCCGGGTTGATTAAATTTACCTTCTTTCTCTTCAAGTGGTTAGGCTATTTTCCCATTGTCTATGCCTATCAGAATGCGTGGTATGGCATTACTATGTGGTTTAATTGAAATATCTTTAAGATATAGATATTTTGTTTGAAGATCAGATAATGGTAGAGATAGGGTAGACTAAGTTTCTGTACCGTTCGTACGTCATGCATTTTGTGTTTAGCTGCACCTTCGTGAACGCCAGATACTTAAAGTGAAAGCCTCTGCGAGTCTGGCTCAACACGTACAGTGTCCGCTGTCCATCGCAAGCATAGGTTCTGCTTCGTACCTGTAAGGCCCAATTCCTTGACCGAGTCATTCTCTATAAGAGATAGTGATGATCCTTCGTCAAGGAATGTGTACGAGCTAAGAGTGACACATTTGCCATATAAACTTATAGGTACAATTTGAAAGAGAATTTTATCTTCGGGTTGTCGATGCGTATTGCAGCTTGACTGCGCAGGGATTTCGCTGTTTTCGCTTCCCTCCCCGTTCGTCTGAGCAACCATATTGCTGTTGTTGTTATGCAATAGAGGGTGGTGTCTAAATTGACAGCCATTTTCGCCACAGACGTCACTTTTTTTGCATCGCGAATAGCCATGTGTTAAGCACGTTCGTCATAATTTATTTTGTTTTATTACTTGCCATTTTTCATAAAGATCAAAGCCTTTAAACTTGAAGTAGTCTTCGATTTTGTGGTTGATCTTGTTGCAAATGACACAATTTTTGGAAGTCTCTTTATCTTTATCACCTTTTGGTTTGGAAGATTTACTACTACTGAACTCTGAGGAGTTCTCCGTGCGTGCGTATAAATGATTACGTTCCTTGGAGTTGCGTTTATCGGATTTATTCTCCTGACGACCGGTATCAATTGTTGGTAATGTCACTTCACTCGCGGCTTGCGCTATTTGAAACAACTAGTTACCGAGGGTAGCAAGGTTTACATCGGGTACACTTTGCTTGAAAAAGGACCAGGACTACTTAAGTTGCGCGGGTAGTTTGTCTATAAGCTCCTGAAGGAGATACGGGTTGCACAGATGTGATACCAGACCAGATGCTTCAGTTGTGGCAACTAAATTCTGAACTGTCAGTGCGAAATCGATCACTGTTTTCAATCGTTCCAATTTGGGCGGATTTTAGATTCTTATTGTTTGAAGCAGCAAATTTATAATTATCTCTGGTCTTCCAAACATAAGCCTAGGAGTCTGAACCACACCCGGAACACCATGAGGAACTAGTAATGGAGACCGCACTGTTTCTAGAGCCTTCCCCTTAAGACACTTTTGAAGCCGGATTGGGTTTTCATGGTCCGTAAAGCCACGGGTTGTACCTTCGAGTGCACTAATAAATATTAGCCAATCATGGGGATCACCACTAAATGTGGGTAAGTCCCTTGGCATGGCGTGTCTCGCCGACCACTTGATTTACACTTAACACTGATTGGGTTTGATATGTTTGGCTAAAAGTTGGGTTGGGGTTGGCGCGATCGAATGTTGTACCGGGCAAATTCGCGGTACTATTACACCTATTAAACACTGACCGCGGTGGAACTGAAAGAGCACCGGTCTGGGAAATTGCACTGAATACTGTGGGGAAAGTTGCATAAGAGAATGACAAAAACTGTTATTTATACCTGATAATGTTTTATGTTGAAGGTTGACGTTCTCTGCTACAGTTTGTAGCTGATGCGCTGGGATCGGACGATTGTACGACAAAACTGTACCTGTACTTGGGCTAGTCCAGACGTTGTATGTTGTAACGATTCAATTTCCAGGGAATTTCGGGTTCCAGTGTCCGTTACAAAAATTTGTTTAAATTGACTTCACTTTATTTTAGTTGTTCTGGTTTCATTTAATTCTACATACCAAAATTCAATATTTAATTTCACTGTTTGCTCCGCTTCCGTCTTCGTCCTATGAGTTGCAGTTGGGTAAGTTGGTCCTGTCCGCAGTTGCTCACCTTCTGCTCTCATCCTATACGCCGTCGCTCGTTTACGTTGATCTTCTGGTATTATTTCGCTGCCTTCTGGTATGTTTCTCCCGACGTGGCTCGCGTCGCTGCTCTCGTCTACTCCCACTAATACGTCGCTGGGCTCCTCGGTTTTTCGTCGCTACTTTCGTATGATACGTCGCTACTCTCGATTGTTCTGCCTCTACTGTCGCTTCGTTCGCCGGTACTCTCGTTCGATCTACGCTGCTCTCGTCAGATATACGCTGCTACTGACTGATGCCGGCGCCGTCTTCGCCTTGGTATGACGTCACTACGTTTTCGTCTTTTTCTTTGCCTCTCGACTTTGCTTTGTCGTCCTTCGGTCTCGACTCTATCTCATGGACTCGACCTAATTCAGCTCGATTCGACTTTATAAGAGGGAGTGTAACCCCACTGGCCTTATTCGGTCGGAGAATCCTTGAGGCAACTGTCCGATCAGAGCAATTAGTTACTAAGAAGAGGGAGTGTAACCCCACTGACCTTCTTGGTAGACTTTCTACTGCTGACCGAGATGCCTTTTCTGGCTAAATATTTTGGCTTATATATTGTACCAAACATTCAGCCGCCACGAATTATACTCAGGTCGAATTTTCGAACTTTTGAGATTTTCTTTATAATTCGTGGCTAGTGTGTGTCATGCTGGGTATATAGTCACTATTGGATTTCGAATATTTTGTCGGCGGGTTTTTCGGTCGCAATGCGTAGCCTGGTACGTTTTATGATCCCGTCGACCTTTTTCCAGGTTTTATGCCAAATTATTCCTTTTCGGCTGCTGTTGCGTTTGTTTTTTTATTTCGTTTTCTTGTAATTTGTGACGAAATTCTTCGTGAACCGTCTTAACTAATAAGTTAGTGTTGTGTGTTGTCTTATTTCATTTTTCTTTGTGTTTCGTGGCGAGATTCTTCGTGAACCATCTTAGGTTATAAGTTAGTGTTGTGTGTTGTCTTATTTCATGTTTCTTTGTGTTTCAAGCCGTATTTCTTTGTGAATCGTCTTAGCTCAAAGTTGTGTTGTCTTATAATATATAAGTTTTAATTCGTGTTGTGTTCGTGATTCAATATTTTTTTAATTCATAAGTTTATGTTGTATTTGTAGTTTAGTGTTACTTGTTTTAAAATTTTTATGGCAAAATGGTGTGGATTATTAGCAGAATGTCCATCCTTACACTTCCTCTTTTCTTCCATTAAGTGGCTTGCTTGATCGTGCAAGTGCAATCTCCTCGGCGTCCGAGTGAGACTATGTAAATGTTGTTGCCGACCTTGTAACGACTCGAATTGCTGGGGTAGGCTCATCGGGCGCCAGGGGTTCGGTTCAAAACATTTATTTAATGACTTGAAGTTATTTATTATATTAAGGTTTTAAGTCAGTATGTAATTCAAGTTAATTCAAGTTAGTATTATGTATTCTTTGTTTAATACGCTTCGGTTTCCTCGGTCCTATAGCGTCTCGGACCTCGTTATCCTCTAGTTGCTGCTCGGCTCGGTACTTCTCGGGTGCTTTGCGTTGTTTCGTGCGTTTCTTGTGGCATTTGCTACTCCGCATTACGCTGACTGGTGTCGTTCCGTTTCGTCTACGGTTCTCACAAGTTCGATGTTTTTCGCTTGACTCGGCATCCTCCCGCTTTGCTTCTTGTTCCTCTGTGTTGCCTTGACCCGCACCCTGTCTACGTCCCTTGGTGTCGCCTGGTGCTTCTTGTACTCTATGTCTTCTTGGTACCCTTTGCTCCGTTGCTCCTGGTGCATTGCGGTGGTTGCCTTCGTCTGGCGATTGTTTCCCGTAGTTCTGGCGTGGTTCGTCTTACTGTCCGTGGCTGATTGTAGCTCGGCTCTTGGCACGCCTCTGCTTGCCTTCCTTCGGTCTCTGTGCGTCATCTCATGCTTGTGTCGTTCTACGTTACGTCCTTCCCGGTCCGACTTGTGTTGTGGCTCATCGTTGCGTTGCGTTGTTCTGCGTGTCGTTTTTCTACGCGTTGAGTTGCTCTGTGCGTTGCCTGTGTTGCTGCGTAGCGTTGCTCTGTTGCTCTGCGTGTTATGTTACTCTGTACGTGCGTTGCTTCACTCGCTGCCTTGCTCTGTGCGTACCGTTGCTCTGTGCGTTGCTTGTGTCGTTGCTGCGTTACGTTGCTCTATCGCTCTGCGTGTGATGTTAGTCTATACGTTGTTCTGTGCGTACTCTGAGCGTCGCCGTTGCTCTGTGCGTTGTTTTACTCGGTGTGTCGTTGCTGTGTTGCTCTGCGCGTTGCGTTGCTTTGCGTGTCTTCGTTGCGTTGCGTTGCTCTGTGCGTGGCGTTGCTCTGAGCGTTGCGTTGCTCTGCTGCTCTGCTGCTCTGCGTGCTGTGTTGTGCGTCGTGGTGGCTTTGCGTCGCTTTGTTGTTCTGAGCACTGCGCTGCGTTGTGCGTCGTCGTGGCGTTGCGTTGCTCCATGCGTTGCTCCATGCGTTGCGTAGCGTTGCCTCCTCTGGGCCTCGGTTACTCGTGCCTTCTTCATCGCAGCCTCGTCTGGTTCTTGCGGCGTCGTCAGGGTCTCGCTCCATCGTCTGCGTTGCTCTCGGTGCCGCTTGTCTGGTGGCCACTGCATCGCTGCTCTGTTTCGACCTCCGTCGCTGATGTTGGCTGAGTTTGGCTCCGTGTGTGAATATTCACGGTAACCGGTTGGCCGTTCTATGTTTTAGGCGAACTCACAAGAGCCACAGACCCTAAATAGATTGGCATGGCCGGGGCAATCCGTACTCTACCATCGATACCATGCTGGCGAACTCACAAGAGCCACGGACCCAAGACATAGGTCGATTTCTCGGGCATGGCGTCAGCTTTCACTCTGGGAGGAGTTTTAGGCTCGACCCGCGGCTACTGACTGACGCCGCCAACTGGACAACTTTCGCTCGGTTGTTTTGTCTCATATACTGGCCAGAACATGCGCTGGCTGCGAATTATACCACGAAATAAAAGAATGTATGGTATTTACTTTTATATATTTATTCTGGTTTCCAGCATTCCACTTGGGTGTAGACGTAAATTAAACATCGAACAACGACACAAGCAACGCAACGTCTGGATCTTGCGGCGTCGTCAGGGTCTCGCTCCGTCGTCTGCGTTGTTATCGGTGCTGCTAGTCTGGTGGCCACTGCATCGCTGCTCTGTCTCGACCTCCGTCGCTGGTGTTGACTGAGTTTGGCTCCGTGTGTGAATATTCACGGTAACCGGTTGGCCGTTCTATGTTTTAGGCGAACTCACAAGAGCCACAGACACTAAATAGATTGGCATGGCTAGGGCAAGCCGTACGCTACCGTCGAGACTTTCGAGGCTATGCTTGGCGAACTCACAAGAGCCACGGACCCAAGACATAGGTCGATTTCTCGGACATGGCGTCTGCTTTCAGTTTGGGAGGAGTCTTAGGCTCGACCCGCGGCTACTGACTGACGCCGCCAATTGGACAACTTTCGCTCGGTTGTTTTGTCTTATATACTGGCCAGAACATGCACTGGCTGTGAATTATACCACGAAATAAAAGAATGTATGGTATTTATTTTTATATCCTTATTCTGGTTTCCAGCATTGCACTTGGGTGTAGACGTAAATTAAACATCGAATTTCCGTCATTACACATCCCCCCTACTTAGAGGAAGAAGGCTGAGACTCGCATGTCTACCTGTCGCTTCGTCCGAATGTTACGGAATATACTTGTCCGTTTATCTCCCGTTGCCATCGCAGACGTTTCCCTCGGGATCTCGTTGTCAAGGTGTGGTGACTCCTTTCCAATATTTCTTTTTGAAGCTCTGCCCATGTCTCGATTTTGGCCTTCTTCGCCTCTGTGGGCCCGTGGTCGTCGCTGCTGACGTTACTGTTGTTGTTGCTGTTGCTGACGCTATTGTTGCTGATGACGCTGCTGATTTTGTCTTGGATTCCCTCCTCTGGCTGTAGTCCTTCTCGGAGCTCTCGGCCGACTCGTTTCCGCCATTCCGGCATGTCCTCTTGGTTAAATATGGCCACGGCCCCGTGGGCTCGATGGTCGGCCAGGGCACAGCAGAATACCCCACAGTCGTATGAATTCTCCTGCCTTGGAGCTCTGGAGGTAGGAATCAATTCTATACGCGTCCTCCTCTGGCTTAGTTAAGTAATCTTCCAAGGCCCGAAGCTCCAGTGGGATGTCGCTGCCGATAGGATCGAAGAACTCGATAGCTCTGGCCTGCGGGTACACGATGGCCAAGCACCAATGGTTTCTGGATCGATGCAGAGGAATTAGTATTACATCTCTGTTTTCGTAGTTTAGCTGCCTCCAACGCCGAACTCCTTCAGCTCCTCGCGCTAACAGGGTTGGTAGGAAGAAGATACTTAGCGCCTCAACACGTAACTTCTGTAGTGATCTTCGGCTGCGCAATACCAAGTACTCTGTGTAGGCGTTTATGATGTTATCGTTAAGCCATCTTCGGGTTTGTAGTGTGGCAACATCTCGGTTGGTAAGATAAAGCTTCCCGACCTGAACTACGGTCTTGTCTGGCCTGTCCTTGGAGTGGCGTTGCACTGATGTAACCATCCGTCTCACTGCGGTTGCTGTGTAGTTCTCCATTTCGGGTAGTATACTTTCACTTTCTCTTTTACGTTACTGCTTTCAAAATTTTACTGGGCTGACTGTCCTCTGGCGGGCCCTTTATATAGTGCCCGAGCGTGAATCCCGTTAGGTTTCTGGCTAATTGAAGCTTGTAGTCGATCCATCAAGGTCTGAAAGAGTCCTGTTAGGGTCTTCTATTGTTTAAGTTCTGGTGTGGTCTATTTTTAGCCCGTGATGTTCCTCGGTATCAATTCTTGACCTTCCCGTTAGGCTCATGGCGTAGTATGTGGCTCGCGAAAGCCTCCTTTTGTTCTTTGCATCAGCTCCACGTGATTTGACCTGCGCTGTTGTGGGTACGATTAACACTGTGCTCTAGTTCACTTTTAGCTGCGCATCGCTTGTAAGTTTACTTATTGTTTCTTGTCTTTGATTGTTTCATTGTTCTTTCACTGATTGTTCACTGCCTGTTTTCTTTGTATTTACTTGTTATTCCACTGTTGATTTTCCCTTTGACTGATAATTTAAATACTTAGTTCACGGTGTTTTCACTGTTCACTGTACTGTCGCTGCACTGCCCGTTTCCTAGTTTGTTGTTTGATGAAGTCCTTATCCATCCTACTGTTTTGTTCCCTGCCAGTTTGCCTTGGTTTCTTTTTATTTGTGAAGTCCCTGCTCGGGCGCCATTGTAACGATTCGAATTGCTGGGGTAGGCTCATCGGGCGACAGGGGTTCGTTACAAAACATTTATTTAATGACTTCAAGTAATTTATTATATTAAGGTTTGAATTCAGTATGTAATTCAAGTTAATTCAAGTTAGTATTATGTATTCTTTGTTTAATACACTTCGGTTTCCTCGGTCCTACAGCGTCTCTGACCTCGTTATTCTCCCGTTGCTGCTCGGCTCGGTACTTCTCGGGTGCTTTGCGTTGTTTCGTGCGTTTCTTGTGGCATTTGCTACGCAACATTACGCTGACTGGTGTCGTTCTTTTTCGTCTATGGTTCTCACAAGTTCGATGTTGTTCGCTTGACTCGGCATCCTCCCGCTTTGCTTCTTGTTCCTCTGTGTTGCCTTGACCCGCACCCTGTCTACGTCCCTTGGTGTCGCCTGGTGCTTCTTGTACTCTATGTCTTCTTGGTACCCTTTGCTCCGTTGCTCCTGGTGCATTGCGGTGGTTGCCTTCGTCTGGCGATTGTTTCCCGTAGTTCTGGCGTTGTTCGTCTTACTGTCCATGGCTGATTGTAGCTCGGCTCTTGGCACGCCTCTGCTTGCCTTTCTTCGATCTCTGTGCGTCATCTCATGCTTGTGTCGTTCTACGTTACGTTCTTCCCGGTCCGACTTGTGTTGTGGCTCATCGTTGCGTTGCGTTGTTCTGCGTGTCGTTTTTCTACGCGTTGAGTTGCTCTGTGCGTTGCCTGTGTTGCTGCGTAGCGTTGCTCTGTTGCTCTGCGTGTTATGTTACTCTGTACGTGCGTTGCTTCACTCGTTGCCTTGCGCTGTGCGTACCGTTGCTCTGTGCGTTGCTTGTGTCGTTGCTGCGCTGCGTTGTTCTGTTGCTCTGCGTGTTATGTTACTCTGTACGTGCGTTGCTTCACTCGTTACCCTGCTCTGTGTGTACCGTTGCTCTCTGCGTTGCTTGTGTCGTTGCAACGTAGCGCTCTGCGTGTGATGTTACTCTGTACGTTGTTCTGTGCGTACTCTGAGCGCCGTTGCTCTGTGCGTTGTTTTACTCGGTGTGTCGTTGCTGTCTTGCTCTGCACGTTGCGTTGTTTTGCGTGCCTTCGTTGCGTTGCGTTGCTCTGCGCGTGGCGTTGTTTTGCGTGCCTTCGTTGCGTTGCTCTTAGCGTGGCGTTGCGTTGCTCTTAGCGTGGCGTTGCTTTGCTCTGCTGCTCTGCGTGCTGTGCGTCGTCGTGGCGTTCCGTCGCCTTGTTGTTCTGAGTACTACGCTGCGCTGTGCGTCGTCGTGGCGTTGCGTTGCTCCGTGCGTTGCGTAGCGTTGCTTCCTCTGGGACTCGGTTACGCGTGCCTTCTTCATCGCAGCCTCGTCTGGTTCTTGCGGCGTCGTCAGGGTCTCGCTCCATCGTCTGCGTTGCTCTCGGTGCCGCTTGTCTGGTGGCCACTGCATCGCTGCTCTGTTTCGACCTCCGTCGCTGGTGTTGGCTGAGTTTGGCTCCGTGTGTGAATATTCACGGTAACTGGTTGGCCGTTCTATGTTTTAGGCGAACTCACAAGAGCCACAGACCCTAAATAGATTGGCATGGCCGGGGCAATCCGTACTCTACCATCGATACCATGCTGGCGAACTCACAAGAGCCACGGACCCAAGACATCGATCGGTTTCTCGGGCATGGCGTCTGCTTTCAGTTTGGGAGGAGTCTTAGGCTCGACCCGCGGCTACTGACTGACGCCGCCAATTGGACAACTTTCGCTCGGTTGTTTTGTCTTATATACTGGCCAGAACATGCGCCGGCTGCGAATTATATTACGAAATAAAAGAATGTATGGTATTTATTTTTATATCTTTATTCTGGCTTCCAGCATTGCACTAGGGTGTAGACGTAAATTAGACATCGAATTTCCGCCATTTTAACCTGTTTGCGCCATGTGGTCCGTCTCCGCCTATCCGGGTATTTGGCGTGGGTTATCGCGATTTCCTTCATTACTTCGGGTGGTACTTCGGTGGGTGTCTTGGTGTTTTCTCCTTCGGAAGTACCTTCAGTCATAATTGTAACAGGCTGATGTATACTTAGTGTGTCAACTTGTTCCTCTTCTCCGTCGCTGCTGCTGGTGGTACTCCTGCTGTTCTCACTACCCCGAGGTTCCAGTACTTCTCCTTGAATTATCTCCTCCTGTATTTTCCTCCGACGTTCGGGCATTTCCGCTTGGGTGATTGTCGCGTCCGCTGTCCGACCCTGGCGTGCACGAGCTCGGCGATTTCTTCGTGGCCGGTGGCCGGTGGCCGCCTAGTTTTATGGCTCGCGGACAGTGTTACTGCGATGCGATTTTTGGGGTAGCAGAGTCTGCTACCTTTTTCAAAAAAGAGGTAGTAGAAACCAAATTTTAATAATAATAGAACAAATAAGCTTAACATGAAACTTGTAATGTAAAATAAAAATGTACTGTGTTCAATGTGACTTTCGAAAATTATCACAAAAAAGTTTTGTTTCATGACTTGAAATAGAAGTGCAGTAAATTTTAAAATTAAAAAAGGTAGTAAATCTGCTACATATGTAGTAAAACGGTAACGCTGTAAAATATAACCTTATAAGGGCATTATTGAAGATTCATTAATAACGTAGGGAGGGAGCTTTACAAAAAAAAAAAAAGAAAGAAGATTTTATGAGATATGAACATTCTGAGGAAAAAATTGGCATTAGGTTTTCTATTACTCTGTGTCAAGCGAAGTGAAAAGTACTTAAATTATTTGCGATCGAAAGATTAATTAATTACTTTATTAGTAATAATATAGTATTTTTATTGATTTAAAAAAAAAAAAAATTTGCTGCCCTCAAAATTTTTTTGTCCACGTTTCATGACTAGTAGACACGAAAAAAACAATAAAAATTTTCACTCTGTCTGTCCGCCGTACGCCGTACGCCGTACGCCGTACGTCGACCGCAAAAATCCTTTGAAGGCTCGTAGCTCTCAAACCAGTGGAGCTATTAAATTAAAATTTTTTCTAGGAATTGACTGGGTAGACCCCTTGAATTGACATTATTTTCAGGAGTGGGGGTGTTAGGGGGAAGGTGGGGGAAGCATTTTAGACGAAAAATTTTGGTTTCTAGATCTCAGCAACCACTCATGTTAGGAGACTGAAACTTGGAATTTATATAAAGCTTCGATAGTGGACCCATTTGCAAAAAAATTGATGATATGGGTGAAAGGGTGTGGGAGCGGAGGGGGAAGCAATGCGTCCGAAACGCAAAAAAGTCGAGATCGACACATTCTAAAATCTATATCTCCTAAACCATTAATAACAAGCAATTAAAACTTAACAAATATCTGTAGTTATACTAGGAGAGTAGATTGAAACAAAATTTTTGGGTGGGGGTAGTAGCGTACGATATCTCCCAAACCAGTGGCACCAGAAAAACAAAATTCGGTTTGGATATAAAGCTTGATAAATAAAGAAGTGGAGGGGATAAGAATTTTTCAAAAATAACACGTTTCATATCTCAATAACAGTGTAAGATGGATGCTTCAAATTCTTACCAGAAGTAGGCCTAATAGAACCCTTGGGGGTGTGGGTGGAGGAAGTGAAGGTGGGGAAGGGCGAGAAAGAAAAGGTTCAGATGATTATATCTTAACAATCTTGTAATGACGGAAATCTTGTAGCAAATTTCCGCCCACAACAACGACAACGCTAAGGACCAAAATTTCGGAAAAGAGGGCTGTAATGTGAAAACTTCATATATTTTACATATCCGATATAATTCGCAGTCAGTGCATGTTCTGGCCAATATATAGCTCAAAACGACCGACCAGAAAGCAAGCAGTCAGCAACGAGCAGCCGATAGTGGAGGGTGAACGTTAAAATTCCCACTAAACGAAAGCTAATCGTGAAACTAGTCGAATCAACCTATGCATTTGGGCCTGAGGCTTTGTAAGTCCGCTGAATCATAGACTCGAGGAAACAAACCGACTAGGTACGGCTTCTACTGATGATGCCAACTTTTCTTTAAGGTCTGAGGCTTTGTAAGTCCGCTTAAGAAAAGGCCAATCAGTACACGTGGATATACTCACGATGCCAAAACCTAAGCGACTGGAAGAGGCTTCCACTAACGATGCCACTTACGTTAAGGTCTGAGGCTTTGTAAGTCCGCTTAAGTAGGAGGCCAGTTAGTGCACGTGTTCCTAAGCACGGTGCCGAACCCATGGGAGCCAGAGAGAGACGACAGAGGATCGAGCGCAACCAGCAAGGGTTAACTACAGCGGAGCGGACCAGACAGACGTAGCGACGACGAAGTCCGGACGTGAGCAGCAACAAAGAGACGATATCTGAGCCATACATCCGGGGACAGGAAGAGAGAGCAACGATGAATTAAATATGGATTATTAAAGAAATGAAGTATAAGAAACCTGATATTTTTACGAATAAATTGAAGTCTAGACAAATAAATTGTTTGTAACGAACCCTTGGCGCCCGATGAGCCTACCCCGGAAATCGAGTCGTTACAATGGCGCCCGAGCAGGGACTTCACAAATAAAACCAAGGCAAACTGGCAGTGAAACTCAGTGAACAAACTAATAGTGAATTAACAATTATAAGCCAAAGATAGTGAACAAGCAGTAGGATGAACAAAGACGTCATCGAATAACAAACTAGGAGTCAGACAGTGCAGTGAACAGTGGAAACTCTGTGAAACAACCACCAACAGACAGAGATCAAACAGTGAAGTTACGAAAGACAAAGAAAGCAAACAGTGAAGGTTCGAAAGTGAACAGTGAAATAACGAACAGTAGAAAACATGCTGAGAACCAATTGGATTTACGGGTTGCGGAAAGAGGACCTTCTCAGCTGCATGGAGAAGTTGGACATGGACAGTACCGGAACCGTAGAGGAACTGAGGAAACGTTTCGCCTTGTGGATCAAGGACAAGGGAGGCATTCTGCACGAACAAAGACTCAAGGAACTGGAATTACAACACGACAAGGGCGGGACATCGAAGCCATTAGGTACACCCGAGGAAGAGGCCCAAGACGGAAAGACCACGGATGAAGGGACCCAAACGACACCACAGGAGGAAGAAGGAGCCACTACAGCGATCTCTGGTACAAGCCAGATTGCGTCCCGGACGTATGCTACCATCGCCGATCAGATCCGAAAGTGGTCGCTTAAATATGACGGCGGGAAAGAGCCACTGAACTTCCTGGAACGAGCCGAGGAATTAGCTGAGGTGTATGACATCCCGAAGGATTGCTTGCCGAGGACAATGCCGGAACTACTCCGAGACAAAGCACTAACTTGGTTCCGGAATAACCACCGGGTATGGCAACGTTGGACTGAATTTAAAGACGATTTTCTAAGATTCTTCCTCCCAGGTCGGTATTTGGAGAACTTAGACGACAAGATCCGACAGAAACAGCAGCAACCGGGGGAACTATTCAAAGACTATGTCTTGGGCATACAAAATCTGATGCGTCTAGCGGGTTACTCCGGAAAAGAGAAACTGGAGAGGATCTTCCGAAATTGCCAAACCAAGTACCAACTTTATATTCGGTGGAAAGATTTCGACACTTTGGAGGAACTAATTGCACTCGCAGACGACTTTGAAGGCATCCAGGAAGGGAAGGAGCTGCAACCCCGAAACAAGAAAGAACGCCGATGCGCCGTAGCCCAAACCATGGAAACACCAATCAACACCAGAACTGCGTGTCATCGTTGTAGCCAAGATGGCCACCTGGCACGTGTTTGCCAGAACCCCCGCGTGTATTTCTGTTGGGAGTGTGGCCGTCGAAACACCCGTACGATAGACTGCTGCAGACGCCGATCGGGAAACGAGCCGGGACCCGACCAGTCGCGAGGAACGCCGGTGTCTTAACCAGCCGATCCTCGCAACGCATAAGCCTCCTCTACCACGAGGACAACCACATCTTTGCCAACATTAACATCGGCAAAGAGGTGATAAAAGCCACCATAGACACCGGTGCAACAAAAAGCTTCATGAGCGAATCCTTCGCACTCAAGTTCCGGACCGCCGGACGAATCATCCACCAAGAAGTAACCGTCAAAATGGCAGACGGATCGACACGCGAAGTGACAAAAGCACTGTTCACGATCATCCAGTTAGGCCAGAGTACATGCGAAGTTCCCTTGCTGATCCTTCCGGGAATCATCGAAGATATAATTCTCATAATGGATTTCCTACATCACATCGGGACCACGCTCAGCTGTGGGGGCCAAACCGTCGTGCTGCGAAGCAGAGACGTCACCCCAAAACAAGGCAACATTAGCACATGCACCATGATACAGGATGAGATGACAGAACGGTTGGATAGCATCAACGCATTCTTGAACCAAGAATTGGACGCCTTCGAGCAACTTAGCGGAGTCACGAACATCACCAAACACAAGATTATCATGCAGGATGATCGACCTTTCAAACACCGTTACACTACGAGCAATCCCGTCACACAGGCCATCATTAATGCCGAAGTGGATGAGTTACTCAACAAGGGTTGCATCGAACCATCGCATAGCCCTTATAGCTCTTCAGTGGTCTTAGTCCAAAAGAAAAACGGTAGTAGGAGGCTCTGCCTTGACTTTCGACAACTCAACGCTCGCTCCACACCAGACGCGTATCATGGACCATCTGCGAAACGCTAAATACATCAGTAGCTTGGATCTAAAAAACGGATACTGGCAAATTCCTATGGACGAGAGTAGTAAACAATATACAGCGTTTACCATACCAGGCCGCGAGCTATTTCAATGGCGGGTCATGCCCTTCGGTTTACACTCGGCGCCAGCCACATTCCAGAGGGCTCTGGACCAAGTAATTGGCCCTGAGATGGAACCATATGCTTTCGCACGGGAGCTTCGTTCGAAGAACACATGAAGAACTTACGTGAAGTATTCCGGCGATTACGAGCTGCCAACTTGAAAATTAACGTGGAGAAATGTAGATTCTTTAAGAAGGAGACAAAGTACCTGGGACACATCGTAAGCGAACAAGGAATCCACACCGACCCAGACAAGATAGCCGCAATCAAAGCACTACAACCCCCAACGAACCTTCGAGAATTGCGGAGCAGCCTAGGAGTGGCATCGTGGTACCGCCGTTTCGTGCCCGAATTCGGTACGTTAGTACACCCGCTTACCACCCTTCTAAAGAAAGGAAAGCATTGGAAGTGGCAAACCGAACAACAGGACGCTTTTGACGCGCTGAAACAGAAGCTCTGTGATGCCCCGGTACTAGCCTGCCCAGACTTCAATCAAAAGTTCACACTACAAACTGACGCCAGTGATTACGGTTTGGGAGGGGTACTAACCCAGGAAATCGATGGTCAAGAACACGTGATAGCCTACGCCAGCCGCCATTTGAACCCGGCTGAACGAAACTACTCGCCGACAGAAAAGGAGTGTTTGGCCATCGTCTGGGGAATTCGTAAGATGCGACCCTACTTAGAAGGATACCAGTTCACAGTCATCACGGACCACATGGCGCTAAAATGGTTAAACTCTATCGAGAGTCCATCAGGACGAATCGCGAGGTGGGCGTTGGAACTCCAACAATATACCTTCGACGTCCAATATCGCCGCGGAAAGCTATACGTAGTCGCTGATGCACTCTCACGACAACCGACCGACACACTCTACACGATTACTAGCGAGGCATTAAACGAATCAAAGTGTAAGTGGTTGAGTAAAAGGTTATCGGAAGTTAAAAATAACCCAGACAAGTACCCCGACTATGTTATCGAGGATGGCAGGATGTATCAGCATATCCCACACCAATCAAACGACGAGGACTGTGCACCCTGGAAGCTCTGCGTAGCCACATCATTGCGGAAACGAATATTGAAAGAAAATCACGATAGCCCCTGAGCGGGTCACCTCGGCATCCGGAAAACAATCAGCCGCATCGCCAACCATTATTACTGGCCCGGAATGTTCAGAGAAATCAGCCATTATGTTCGATCGTGCGAGTCATGCCAAAAATATAAGCAGAGTCAACAGAAAGCAGCTGGAAAGATGCTCACTCAGATCGCTGAAGAACCTTGGACAATCCTATGCACTGACTTCGTAGGACCACTACCACGCTCGAAGCACGGTCACACGATGCTCCTGGTTTTCTTCGACAAGTTTTCGAAATGGACGGAAGTAGTTCCTCTACGTAAGGCGACAAGTGAAGGGGTAATAAAGGCGTTCCGGGAACACATCCTAGCCAGATTCGGGGTACCAAAAGTTCTGGTCTCCGACAATTGAACCCAGTTCACCAGCAGGGTATTCCAGAGGTTCATGCAAGAGATGGGAATAAGGCACCAGTTTACAGCCCCGTATACTGTTACAGGTGTCCTGAAATGAAAGAAAGGAATAGAGTTAGTTTTAATTTGAGTGGATAAATAAAATAATTATTACCTTCGTGGTCTCCTGAATGCACCCAATGTGACGTCCATGTACGTCGCACCTTCGCTCAGCTTGGCACCTAAAAAGACAGTTGTACGCAAGCATTAGTAGTGATCATATTATTTGAGCGAAATACACGGAGAAGAGGCAGAAAGACGAAGGAACTGGGATTACATATGTAACACTAGGGTAAATTAGAATTAGGATTAGTTAGACTTAGGGAAACATGAATTACAATCGAAAATCGAATTAACGTAGGTTAGTAGTAGGAATATGGGTAGGTTTAGGATTTAGGTTAGGAGACAAAAGTAATCTTAGAACTATCACAAAAGCGGTACTCACGAGAAAATTGACTTCATTTACGCCGTCAACACGGATTCAGTGACATACTTACGTTCACCGAGGGTTACTCCGTCCTGCGTAACCACTGATTCCGTCCTGCTTCCAGTACAACCCTAAAACCAAGGAAGAAGGAATCACCTTAGTAGGATGGATTGTTGATAAGCTAGAACAAACTACCACCGAGGGCACGATAACAAATAACAAGCACGAACAAAACACATGGAACACAGGAGACAAGACGAAAAACAATAAATACAGCACAACACCGCACAAATGTAAACATAACAACACGAAACGTCACCGACGATGTAAATAAGCAATATGGCCGAAAACTGCGTGAACAGCGAGAACTTGGAAGTCGATAAGACAGCACGGGTTTGAGGATTTGCTAAAGCGTCGTTTGGATAATAAAAAGTGGACACTAAAGCTAAAGCGTCGTTTGGAGAATAAAAAGTGGACACTAAAGGGGAAAGGAGGTGAACGTCCTCAAAGGTGATACGTTGACCTATGAGCGGAAAAGTAAGCACAGGTAACTGTCCCGAAAAGCTGACCGAAGTTTCGCGGCAAGGAGGGACCCAGTGAAACGGTCTCTTAGACTGCGGGTGCGAAGCTGGAAGGTAGTAGGACGGAACGCGTGAAGCGAACGAGAAAGTAAAGGAAGTGGTGTAAGAAGATCGAATTGGCGAGTTACCGAAGCGAAGTAAGGTGGTAAGATTGATTGAGGAATACAGCTGTCGTCGAAGAAGCTGTCCGGAGGAGTGCCTGAGAACAAGCATCGTGGGACAACGCACCAGCGGCGCCCTAGGTTAGAAGGTATAGAGTTGAGGTAGTCTAGCGCATTTTAGAGACTAGTATATTTATATTAAATATTTGCATACTTTAAATTTTTGGAATTAACTCTCGTCATTTTAATTATACTCGAAAATCGAAGTACGTTGTTTGTGACGTGTTCCAGCTTCTTCTCCGTGTCGGTGAAACTAAATTTGATATTTCCTCGAACTAGTGGCTTGGTCGGGGAAACTTTGTGAGAACGGGTTCCTTAAATTCAGGAACCACTGGCGCCCACGACCCTTCTCTGGGTTCAGCCGGACAAGGATCCGTTCGCCCCGTTGTCGTGAGGGGTTCAAACAGATTTTCCACGGGGAAAAACGTAATATTTGGCGCCCAACGTGAAATTTTGAGCGAGGGAGCGATTTGCCGTGATATTACTTTGAGTGCATTCAGTAGTTTTTTAAGTGTGTCTCTGAGAAATTTGAATTTGTGTCTCTAGAGAAATTTGAATTTTCGAATTGTTTTTTTTTTTGCGTAATTCGAGAAAATTTGATAGTGAATTGTTGAGAAACGGTCGGTGAGTTTTATTTTCTTTTCTTTCGATTAGGGGTGGTGTAAGGGATAATGGCGACTATAGGCAAGATCTTGGTAGATAGACTAAGCCAAGATGAATTGGTCTACGAATTGGCGATTCGTGGAGCTAAGTCCGACACGGTGGATGAAATGCGGAAGGCGCTTAGAGTGGCTTTGCGAACGGAGAAGGAGTCGAACGCATCGTTTCTGGCGCGAGAATACCCATTTACATTCGCTGAGGATTTACTGACAATAGTGGCCAAGTGCGCAGAAATCCAAGAATTGCTATAGAAATTCAATGGAGGGGAATCGTCGGCAGAATATAAAAAAATCTGGACGAAAATCCATTTCTGCTTTAGGCGTTTGGAGGGTGCGGTGCCGTCCTCTGCGGAAAGGGCGAAGAAAATGGAGGCTAAAGCAGCCATTTTACTGCAACTAGGGGAGTTACACGAAAAAATAGGTCTAGTTCTTCAGAGGAGGAGGAAGATGAAGAATCGAGCAACGTTCTCGTTTCAACGCGTCCCGATTTTTCAAATAAAATTTCGATTGCGAAGTGGGAACTAAAATTTTCGGGGGAGAAAAATACGATCTGCTCATTTCTCGAACGAGTGGAAGAGTTGAGGGTGGCCCGAGGAGTATCGAGATCGATTCTATTCAGAGCATCGATCGATTTGTTTGAAGGGAAAGGCCTTGTATGGTTGAGGGCTAATAGGTCTAAATGTAGGAGTTGGGATGAGCTGGTAGCGGAAATGCGCGCTGAATTCTTACCCCCCCGACTATGATGACCGTTTAATGGAAGAGATCAAGAGGCGGACTCAAGGGAGAGACGAGTCTATTGGAGTGTATGTAGCGGTGGTGGAAAGCATGTTTAAGCGCCTCTCGACGACGTGTTCCGAGGTTGAAAAATTAAAAATCCTAAGGAGGAACATTAGCCCCTTTTATCAGCATCAGCTTGGATTGACAGAAATTAAATCAATAGGGGAACTGGTAAAGTTGGGTCGGTCCCTGGAAGCTACCAGATTGTCGGTGGAAGCTTTTTTGCCTCCTCTAGGCCGCCGAACAGCAAATTTGCTGGAGCCAGACTTAGCCTACGTCGACTCGGAAGAACATATGGCACCGGAAGTACATAGTTCCGAAACGAATGGTATTCAGCTAGGTTTTGTTCCCAGGAAGATCATTTGCTTCAACTGTAAAAGGGAGGGTCATGTGTCCCGGGAGTGTCAGGAGGACAGGAAATGTTTTGGCTGTGGGAAGGTGGGGGTAATTCGGAGTAGATGCCCTGTGTGCAGTCCAAACTCGAGTCAGGCGAATGTCCTTCAGGAAAACAAAAATATTGTCTCGGAGTCGGGAAATGCGAGTCGTGCTCACTAAGGGACGGCAAAGTGAGTGCGGAAATTGAGACGACGCCGCCAATTAGTTTCGCTTTGACTCCTAAGGAGGGGGATAGTCGGCCACATTTAAAGGTGACAGTTTTCGAAGCGGAGTTTATCGGGTTGCTGGATTCGGGGGCATCACGCACCATATGGGAAAAGAAGGTTGGAAGATCCTTGAGGAACAGGGAGTAACCCTTAGCTTGGCGAAGTCGCCATCGGTAAAATTGGCGAATGGGGACGAATGTGCGGTAGACGGAGTAGTGTGGCTACCAATGACAGTGAATGGAAGAACGCGTTGGATGAAGTGTTTGGTCGTACAGAGATTGCCACATTCGCTTATTCTCGGAGCCGATTTCTGGGTGCAGTTCGGCTTAGTAGTTGACTTGCGGCAAGCGCAGTAGGATTTTGCAGGACAACCGATGCTGGCTACTATTGAATGCCTGCATTCAAAATCGAAAATGAGTCCAGATGAGGGAAATCAATTGGAGAAATTGATTGAGGAAGAGTTTGGTAAGATGGGGGATGGCTTAGGTCGAACATCGGAGGTAGAACACATCATCACCACAAAATCTCCTCCGATCAAGCAGCGTTACTACCCAGTTTCACCTGCGGTACAAAAACATATCGACCAAGAGCTGAAAGACATGCTGAGGGATGAAATTATTCGCCCATCCAACAGTGCATGGGCCTCCCCGATCTTATTGATCAAGAAAAAGGACGGCAGGTTTAGATTTTGCGTGGACTTCCGCAAGGTCAATAAGGTGTCCGAGCGGGACGTCTACCCGCTTCCGTATGTGTCGGCTACCCTCGACAAGCTGCGCGACGCGAAATATTTAACCTCCATGGACATCAAGTCTGCGTATTGGCAGGTTCCAATGGCCGACTCGTCACGCCAATATACCGCCTTCACGGTACTTGGAAGGGGACTTTATGAGTTTCTTCGAATGCCGTTTGGGCTGCAGAACGCCCCCGCAACGTGGCAAAGGCTCATCGATAGGGTGCTCGGGAGCGACTTGGAGCCTTTTGTGTTCGTCTATCTCGACGACATAATTATTGTAACGCAAACATTTACGAAACATCTGGAAATTCTGAGAGAGGTATTTCGTAGGCTAACAGCGGCAGGTTTGCGGGTGTCGAGGGAAAAGTGCGAGTTCTGTAGGCCAGAATTGCGTTATTTGGGTTATGTCGTCGATGAGGGCGGACTCCATGTAGATCCGGAGAAAGTAGAGAGCCTATTTAATTTTCCTCAACCACGAAACGTGAAGGAGGTTCGTCAATTTTTAGGGATGGTGTCGTGGTACAGACGATTTATTCAGTATTTCGCGACTCTTATTGCTCCATTAACCTCTCTTTTGAAAAAGAGTCGTAAATTTGCATGGGATGCAGATTGTGAGCGAGCGTTCTCTCAAGCGAAGGTTAAGCTGTCCACGGCTCCGATATTAATCTGCCCTGACTACGAACTGCCTTTTGTGATACAAACGGATTCATCGGACTACGGGCTGAGGGCGGTATTATCCCAGAATCATGTAGATGGGGAGCGAGTGGTGTGTTATTTGAGCCGGTCCTTGACGAGTTCGGAGAGAAAATATTCCACTACCGAGAAGGAATGCTTAGCAGTGCTCTGGGCTATAGAGAAGCTGAGACCCTATGTGGAGGGAAATCAATTTAGGGTAATTACGGACCATCACTAGCTCATCTGGCTCAATAACCTTAAGGGCCCATCCGGAAGGTTAGCAAGATGGGCGGTGCGGTTACAGCAGTATGATTACGAAATTATCCATCGAAAAGGTAAAGAGCATCTTGTACCAGATGCGTTATCGAGATCGCTGCCCATGGTGGACGTATTGTCGGTGGAGACCTCGACCCATGCATGGCATGACAAGATGATCACACTGGTGGAGAAATACCCGCAGAAATACGCTGACTGGATGCTACGCGATCGCGTACTGTGGAAGCACATTCCGTCAAAATATCCGGATCTTACGTCGAATCAGGATATGAAGAGGGTGGTACCTAAGGGTGAACGGAAGACGGTCCTTAGCCAATGTCACGATGATCCGAAGGCTGGTCATCCGGGGGTGAAGCGAACTCTGGATCGAGTAAGTCGGGAATATTATTGGCCTAGAATGTCGAGCGACATTAAGAAGAAAGTAAACCAATGTCAGATATGTCAAGCTGTTAAGCCAGAGCGTCGGGTGCCTGTGGGGTTGATGGTATCTCGAAGTGGGGAGGCAACTCGACAGTGGGAAATGCTCTGTGTAGATCTTATTGGGCCATTACCTCGCTCCTCTAGCGGGTACGCGTACATTCTGACAGTGGTTGATTACTTGACTAAGTTACCACTCATTTATCCTTTGAGAGCGGCAACTGGGGCCGCAGTCACAAAAATATTGGAAGAACAGGTGTTTCTCCTATTTGGAGTACCCAGTTGGCTGATATGTGACAATGGGGTTCAATTTCGAGCCAAAGTGCTTCAAAAGATGGTTGAGTCCTATGGAACTGGAATAAGATACACCGCATTCTATCATCCTCAGGCCAATCCGGCAGAAAGGATAAATCAAAACATTAAAACAATGCTTCGAGCCTACGTATCGGAGAACCATCGGAAGTGGGACGTAAATTTAGCGAAAATAGGATGTGCTCTTCGTACTTCAACTCACGAAGTGATGAAAGTCACACCTTATTTTCTGAATTTCGGTCGGGAGATGACGATCAGTGGTCGAGAAAGGCCTCAACCGGGCGTAGAGACGGGTACGGGGGATCCACTAATCTGGGCTGAAGCATTAGGAAAATTGCGAGAAGAGGTACTCGGAAGGTTGAAAAAAGCAGCGGAGCGTTGCAAAGGGAGATATGACTTACGGAAGCGTGATCTAAGTTTCCTTCCTAATGATGTCGTATGGAGAAGGTAGGTAGGTAGGTAGGTACACGTGGCTGTCCGTGAGAACACGGACACACTTAGACCTAAAAGGTCCGTTGTGGTACCACAGGATCTTCGACTCCGGTCCTACTCGTCGAACCATTTAGAGCTTATAATAAAGCGTTGGATTCTCGCGACATCCATTGTGGCAAGTTCACCAAGACAGTTGAAGAAGTACGCTCCGAGATGAGCTTTCCTTCTGACGGACAGAGCTGGGCAAGTGCAGAGAAGGTGAAGGACTGTCTCCTCCTCCTCCTCGTCCTGGCAGCTTCTACAGAAGTCGTTTGAGAAAAGTCCAAGCCTTTCTGCATGCCGACATATAAGACAGTGTCCGGTTAGGACACCGACTGTTTTGCTGATGTCCGCCCTTTTGAGCAGAGTCAGCCTTTTAGAACGATTAAGATCCAGCTTTGGCCAGATCTGTCTCGCAGTGTGACAGCCCTCCGCCCATCTTGAGTTGGTTTTCTCAATTGAGTCCAGTCTCAGTAGCAGTTTACATGTGGAGAGAGGCACACCCAGGTTCTGATATACCGGCGAAGTATGAAGGGTAGTGCCGCGCCGAGCGAGTTCGTCAGCCATACAGTTCCCTGGAATATCCATGTGTCCTGGCACCCAGCACAGAAGAATATTGAACTGTTCGGCCATCTCCTTAAGAGATGATCTACATTCTACGGCGACCTTTGATGTTGTCGAGGTCGATTCCAGGGATTTTATCGCCGCTTGGCTGTCTGTGAAAATGCTAATATCCTTAGTAGATATTACATTACACCTCAGCCAGGACAGGGCCTCCTTGATCGCCATAAGCTCCACCTGATAGACACTACAGTGGTCCGGAAGGCGGAAAGAGCTGCTAATATTAAGCATTTCAGAGAAAACACCTCCACCTACCCCGTCTTCAGTTTTGGAGCCGTCCGTATATATGTGGGCGGACTCCTTCTTCGTTCGTACCAAGTCTCTTTCCCACTCTAGGCGGGTTGGGATGGCTGTTGAGAAGTTTTTATCGAAGTCATAACTGGGAGGGGTGTAGTCGGTGTTTTCAGGAATGTTGAAGTGACTTAAAATTGTTGAGTGGCCTGCACATATGTCAGTCCACAATGTGGAGGCCTTTAGCCGAATGGCTGCACTGGCTGCCATTTGCTTGCCAAAGATGTCTAAGGGTGGCAGACTGAACAGCATGTCCAGTGCTGCAGAGGGAGTTGTTCTCAGAGCTCCGCTGATGCATATGCATGCTGTTCTTTGTACCTTTCCCAGTGTGGTGCGGTTAGCCGCTTTGTCTAAGGCCGTCCACCAGGCAACAACACCGTACATGAGTATCGGTCTGATGACGGACACGTAGAGCCAATGAACTATCCGGGGTTGCATACCCCATTTAATGCCAATGGCCTTTTTGCATGAGTAGAGCGCAACTGTTGCTTTCCTTACTCGTTCCTGAATGTTGGGTTTCCAGTGAAGCTTCCTGTCCAAAATAAGACCCAAGTATTTTGCACTATCGGTGAAAACAAGACTGGTACCATTCAGAGAAGGAGGGTCTACGTGAGGAATTTTGTATTTCCTGGTGAAGAGGACTAATTCTGTTTTGCATGGGTTCACGCCCAGTCCGCATTCAGAAGCCCAATTGGAAAGAATAGAGAGAGTATTCTGCAATATCTCACTCAGTGTGTTTGGGTGCTTCCCCGAGACGGCAATTGTAACATCGTCGGCATAAGCAATCACTTTGCAGCCCGCCCCTTCCACTCTCAATAGTAGTTTGTTGACCATTAAATTCCACAGAAGAGGGGAGAGTACGCCACCTTGTGGTGTACCTCTGCTGACAAACCTTCGAGAGGAGGACTCGCCCAGCTTTGTGTTCACAATCCTAAATGTTAACATCAGATTGATCAGCGCGCCAAGCGAGGACTCCACTTTCAGGGTAGAAAGTGCGTCAGTGATTGCCTCTGGTCTGACGTTGTTGAAAGCCCCCTCGATATCAAGAAAGCCACCATGGTGTATTCTTTAATGCTGAGAGATTTCTCAATGGAGCGCACGAGCGAGTGTAAGGCCGTTTCGACAGACCTCCCCTTCCAGTACGCGTGTTGTGATGTTGATAGCAATCGCTTGTCCAGATTGTCGCGGATGTAACCATCCATTAGTCTTTCCAATGTTTTTAGAAGAAAGGATGATAGACTGATAGGTCGGAGATCCTTAGGACATACATGAGAGCTTTTTCCCGCTTTAGGTATGAAAACCACCCTAACTTCCATCCATGTTGTAGGGATGTAGGTTAGATCCAGACAGCCTTTCAGTATAACCTTCAGCCAAGGCAGAATTATATCCGAGGTCTGCTGTATTTCAGCGGGAATAATTCCATCCGGTCCCGCAGACTTGAATGGTTTGAAGCCCTCTATCGCCCAGAGGAGCTTGGTCTCTGTTATAAGAGCATCCGAGTTGAACGGTGCATGGTTTCTTGTAATGCCTACCCGCTCCGGTTCAACGTGCGAGCTACCAGGGAAGTGGGTGTCTAGAAGAAGATCAGTGGTTTCCCTGCTTGAGGTAGTCCAAGATCCGTCCGGTCTCTTCAGGTAGCATGGTGTGGTTGGATTTTTGGAGAGAATTTTACGGAGCCTCGATGCCTCGGAGGGACCTTCTATTTCACTACAGAAGACTCTCCAGGAATTACGTTGCGCCTTTCTCAGTTCGTATTTGTATTTGCGAAGTGATCCTTTGTAGGAGTCCCAGTCGCAAACGTCTTTGGTGCTCTTGGCTTTGTTGAACCATTGCCTACAGCACTTCCTAAGAGCCCCGAGTTCTGCGTTCCACCATGGCGGCTTATGTCTCCCTCTTGGCCTGCTCTCAGGACAAGAGTTCGACATTGCCTCGTTTAGGGCGCGCGTTAAGGTGGTAACCAGACCGTCGAGATCAGTTGAGCTACTCGGTTCGAGTGGCGGTGTGTGTGGGAGTAAGCCGCTAAGAGTTTCCCTGTATTTGACCCAGTCGGTCCTCCTGTAGTTTCTAAAGGCCGATGGGATAGGTTTGTAATATTTCAGATTAAATTGGAGGTAGCAATGATCCGAGAAGGAGTTTTCTTCAGAGACCTTCCAGTTGCTAACCATGTGTGAAATGTTATCGGAAACCAGCGTGATGCCAAGAACTTCTTGTCTATTCCTGGTTATAAAGGTGGGCTCTTGCCCTGTGTTACATAGAAGGAGGTTAGTGCTTAAAAAGTAGTCAAAAAGCGATTCCCCTCTGTCGTTTGTGTCGGTGCTACCCCAGACTGTATGATGCGCATTTGCATCACATCCCAGGATGACACCGGTATTGAGCTTACTAGCTTCAGCGATAAGATCGCTCATGATACTCGGTGGTAGCGGGCCCTGATGGTCGTGGGCCAGATAGGCCGAGATCAGCCAGTGAATCTTATTGTTCAGTTCAAGGCTTACTGCGACGATATCAGAGTCACTGAAGCTGTGTAGCAGAAATATATTTAAACTGTTTTTTGCAAGAATGCGTGCTCTTGGCTTGCCGTAATTCCTTGCATAGAACAGAGTATAGTTTGGGGTCTTGAGGCCAGTAACCACGTCATTCACAATCCATGGTTCATGGATCAAGACAAGGTCTTCTCCATCCCTACCTAGACGGAGAAGAAGGGAGGCTGATGCCGTTTTCGAGTGATGGAGGTTAATCTGCAGTATTCTCAGCATTAACCTCGATCACAGTCCGGTTCGCATCTGCCGAGTCTTCCGGGTCAGATGCCAGCAGATCTTCCTCACTGCACTCGGGAGGACCCGTCGAACATTCTTCCGTTCCAGCCTCCGAGCCGAGATCACTTTCGTCCGTTAAGGACGGGTGATCCCGATACGCCTGTGCTGAATTGGAGTCGTTTGGTGTCGGGTCCAGATCCATCGCCAATACGGATTCGGCGAGTTTTGAGTCGTCACTGCGGTCGACATGAGAGGCGGAATTGGTTTCCCTTTCCGAGGCTTCGATATTCGTCGCACTCGTTCTGGGGTTCCCAGCATCCGCTTTGTATACCCTGAGTGTGATTTGGCCGAAACCGAACCTCACCACACCCTTCAGGCTAGCTAGGGGGGCCAGGGACTCCTTGTTTATCACGATTATCGCGACCCTCTCGTCCCCTTCTGGCTCCCCCATCTTAGCGATCTTCCAATTGTGCGTTGGAAGATCTGGATTGCAGACCTTTAAAAGCTCCAGGACAGTCGCCGCATCAGAAGGTAAGCTTGGTATCCTGGCTCTTGTTCGGGGTCGGCTTGGGATGTCCTCCCTTGCCACAACCTCCAACTTAGCTCCAGGCCAAACCTCACCCAGACCAGCAATTGCTTCCTTGTAGAGATCCACCGATCTCTGATCGGAGCAGGCCACTAGTTTGACGTGGCCCTGTTGCCATCCGCCGTCAAGGCAGAGGGGAAGAGGACCAGGATGTTCCTTCAGAACTTTGAGGAAACCATCCGCCAGCACGGACTGCAGACGCTTCCATTTTTCCGGAGTGATCCTTCCGTCATCGTCACTTCTGTCGATGACGGCCATCACGAGGTGTTCCTTAAGGATTTCGTTGAAGGGCCTTAAAGGTGCCGCGGTCGTATGGAGAAAGAACTATGTGCTTTCAGACGCAGCTAAATATTTCTCTGCTACTCTTGCCCCAAAATACGTCGGACCGTTTAGGGTGGTGAAGAGAGTATCACCGTACACATATGAATTAGGGTTGGACAACGGTAAATCTGGTGGCGTGTGGCATGCCAAGGATTTAAAGCCTTACGAAAAGGAAATACCCAACTAAATCTATTTAGCAGCCAAGAGAAGAGTGGGAGGGTTACTGAACCCAAATATATGATAGATTGGGGAAACTAGACGCGAGCATCAATTCAGGAAAAGGAATGAGGGTTCATATAGTTTAAAAATTGAAAAAAATAAGGATAATTACCAAAGCCATTTGATACCGTCCACTGCGTCAAATAACCTCCCTCACTTAGAATTCAAGGAATTTTTTTTCCTAGTAAGGGGGGAGTGTTACAGGTGCCCTGAAATGAAAGAAAGGAATAGAGTTAGTTTTAATTTGAGTGGATAAATACAATAATTATTACCTTCGTGGTCTCCTGAATGCACCCAATGTGACGTCCATGTACGTCGCACCTTCGCTCAGCTTGGCACCTAAAAAGACAGTTGTACGCAAGCATTAGTAGTGATCATATTATTTGAGCGAAATACACGGAGAAGAGGCGGAAAGACGAAGGAACTAGGATTACATATGTAACACTAGGGTAAATTAGAATTAGGATTAGTTAGACTTAGGGAAACATGAATTACAATCGAAAATCGAATTAACGTAGGTTAGTAGTAGGAATATGGGGAGGTTTAGGATTTAGGTTAGGAGACAAAAGTAATCTTAGAACTATCACAAAAGCGGTACTCACGAGAAAATTGACTTCATTTACGCCGTCAACACGGATTCAGTGACATACTTACGTTCACCGAGGGTTATTCCGTCCTGCGTAACCACTGATTCCGTCCTGCTTCCAGTACAACCCTAAAACCAAGGAAGAAGGAATCACCTTAGTAGGATGGATTGTTGATAAGCTAGAACAAACTACCACCGAGGGCACGATAACAAATAACAAGCACGAACAAAACACATGGAACACAGGAGACAAGACGAAAAACAATAAATACAGCACAACACCGCACAAATGTAAACATAGCAACACGAAACGTCACCGACGATGTAAATAAGCAATATGGCCGAAAACTGCGCGAACAGCGAGAACTTGGAAGTCGATAAGACAGCACGGGTTTGAGGATTTGCTAAAGCGTCGTTTGGATAATAAAAAGTGGACACTAAAGCTAAAGCGTCGTTTGGAGAATAAAAAGTGGACACTAAAGGGGAAAGGAGGTGAACGTCCTCAAAGGTGATACGTTGACCTATGAGCGGAAAAGTAAGCACAGGTAACTGTCCCGAAAAGCTGACCGAAGTTTCGCGGCAAGGAGGGACCCAGTGAAACGGTCTCTTAGACTGCGGGTGCGAAGCTGGAAGGTAGTAGGACGGAACGCGTGAAGCGAACGAGAAAGTAAAGGAAGTGGTGTAAGAAGATCGAATTGGCGAGTTACCGAAGCGAAGTAAGGTGGTAAGATTGATTGAGGAATACAGCTGTCGTCGAAGAAGCTGTCCGGAGGAGTGCCTGAGAACAAGCATCGCGGGACAACGCACCAGCGGCGCCCTAGGTTAGAAGGTATAGAGTTAAGGTAGTCTAGCGCATTTTAGAGACTAGTATATTTATATTAAATATTTGCATACTTTAAATTTTTGGAATTAACTCTCGTCATTTTAATTATACTCGAAAATCGAAGTACGTTGTTTGTGACGTGTTCCAGCTTCTTCTCCTTGTCGGTGAAACTAAATTTGATATTTCCTCGAACTAGTGGCTTGGTCGGGGAAACTTTGTGAGAACGGGTTCCTTAAATTCAGGAACCACTGGCGCCCACGACCCTTCTCTGGGTTCAGCCGGACAAGGATCCGTTCGCCCCGTTGTCGTGAGGGGTTCAAACAGTTTTTCCACGGGGAAAAACGTAATAATACCCCCTAGGAGAACCCCACGGAATGAGCCAATCGAACCATAAAAACGATCATGGCACAACTGACCGGCGAGAAGCATAACTCTTGGGACGAACTACTCCCAGAAATCATCTTGGCGATAAACTCTGCCACCTCCGAAACTACCGGGTATAGCCCAGCATTCCTGACGCAAGGACGGGATCTCCGTTTACCACGGACCCTGTACGACGAAGAAACTTTTGGAACCGGTAACCTACCACAGACACCATCCGGAAAGGCGTCGAGGTTACAGGAAGCCTTCCAGATCGTACGGCGAAACCAAGAACGAGCAGCCCAGGACCAAGGGTGACATTATAACCTGAGAAGGCGTCAGTGGACCCCCGCGATAGGACAACAAGTCCTAGTCAAACAGCACCATCTCTCCAAAGCTATCGATGGTTTCACCGCAAAGCTGGCGCCGAAGTTCGATGGCCCATACAAGATTACGAATTACATCTCACCCGTGATTGTTCAGGTCCAGAGGGAAGACGACACTAGCACCCGGACCACCCATATTAGCGAGTTGAAGGCATACCACACCACGGATGGAGACACGGCCATACCTGGAACGCCAAGTCCTTCTACACCCAAGTAGGAGGGAAGTGTAATGACTTAAATCTTGTAGCAAATTTCCGCCCACAACAACGACAACGCTGAGGACCAAAATTCCGGAAAAGAGGGCTGTAATGTAAAAACTTCATATATTTTACATATCCGATATAATTCGCAGTCAGTGCATGTTCTGGCCAATATATAGCTCAAAACTACCGACCAGAAAGCAAGCAGTCGGCAACGAGCAGCCGATAGTGGAGGGTGAACGTTAAAATTCCCCCTAAACGAAAGCTAATCGTGAAACTCGTCGAATCGACCTATGCATTTGGGCCTGAGGCTTTGTAAGTCCGCTGAATCATAGACTCGAGGAAACAAACCGACTAGGTACGGCTTCTACTGATGATGCCAACTTTTCTTTAAGGTCTGAGGCTTTGTAAGTCCGCTTAAGAAAAAGGCCAATCAGTACACGTGGATATACTCACGATGCCAAAACCTAAGCGACTGGAAGAGGCTTCCACTAACGATGCCACTTACGTTAAGGTCTGAGGCTTTGTAAGTCCGCTTAAGTAGGAGGCCAGTTAGTGTACGTGTTCCTAAGCACGGTGCCGAACCCATGGGAGCCAGAGAGAGACGACAGAGGATCGAGCGCAACCAGCAAGGGTTAACTACAGCGGAGCGGACCAGACAGACGTAGCGACGACGAAGTCCGGACGTGAGCAGCAACGAAGAGACGATATCTGAGCCATACATCCGGGGACAGGAAGAGAGAGCAACGACGGGCCGAGACGCAGGCAACGAAGACGACCCGAGGAAAACTCAGGCAGCAAGAGCATAGACGAGCGACAACGTTTAAACGGGAGCAGCGAGACAGGCTGTCCAGTGACGAAGGGCTGAGACCGAAGCCATACCTCCGCAGGCAGGAAGGACAACGACGAGACGACGCGAAGGAAACCGAGGTCAAGACGTAGGACAACGCGAGACAAAGACACCCCGTCGACAGTAGCATAAGCATGATGAATTAAAACCCACGATGACTTAAATATGGATTATTAAAGAAATGAAGTATAAGAAACCTGATATTTTTACGAATAAATTGAAGTCTAAACAAATAAATTGTTTGTAACGAACCCTTGGCGCCCGATGAGCCTACCCCGGAAATCGAGTCGTTACAATCTATAGTGATAGGAAGCTGAAACTTGGTATTTAGATAGAGCTATAGTAGTGGCATTGTAAAAAAAATTGGTCGGTGGTGGGGGGTGTTTTTCCTAACTTTAGTTGAAACTCGGTACGTATATGTTAATTAACTAGAAAAGTAGTTCTGATAGAAAAAAATTCGAATATTCATTGGCGTTCAGAAGGGGGGGCAAAAAAAACAGTTAATATAAAATGCTTAGGTATATTTTCACGATTTTCGTCATGTCTACTAGGTCTTTCGAAATATTGAATTCATTTTTATTCCACAGATTCTTCATATGAATAGAATGTGCTTTCAAGATTTTTTGAAATTCAACCCCTAAGAGGGTGTAAACTGGTTGTATACTTTTTCATGAATTCCACCATGTTTCTCAGGTCTGATCAGATATCGAATATCTTTTCACTTCCCCAGGCTTGTTTAATAATCACCTATTTTAAATTTTTGTTTTTTTCAACCTCTAGACCGCATCCCGGAATATGACCCAATTATTTAATTCATATGTTACACCCTTTTCTAACCGCTTCCCGAACTTTTTGTTAGATTTTCAGTCACATAGTAACATACACCGCATCCCCGAATTGAACGCGTTCTGAACTTCTGCCGGAAAAATAATAAAGTTGAGCCCAGACTGTTGGCAGATTTTTTTTAAAGTAACTGAAATGAGTGAAGTTCAAGATGTGGTTAGTAGTTTAATAAAAAAAAAGTTTAGTTGTTATTCGTACGAGGAAAAAAAACAACTATTGATGATGGTCGGCCAACACCAATCTTGAGTAATTTAACAACAAACTATAAAAGAAGTGGTTAAGTTTATGTGCGAAATTTTAATTCTGTCTTATATAAACAACACAAATGGTTGACAGGATCAGAAGAATTAAATAAACTATTTTGTTGGCCGGGTCTAATTTTTCACGGCAATAATAATGATAAGGAAAAGTGTGGAGTTTGACAGGCTATTCTGATTTGGATCATATCCATGAAAAGATTCCGAAGCATGAGCTGTCAATTTCACATATTACAAATGCTCTTTCATTAAATATTTTTGGTAAGAGTTGAATTGAATATTTGTTAGATCACCAAAAAAAGGTAAGTGTTCAAAATTTTAATGAAAACGTGTTGAAAAATAGAAACGCCTTTGAAGTGCTAGTAGATATAACGATTTTCTTAGCTGTTCATGAGTTACCATTTCGGGGCCATGATGAAACTAATGAATTTTTCAATTAAGGCAACTTTAAGGACTTATGTGAGTACACGGCAAAACATGACCATGCATTTAAAGTTTTTTTTGAGTCTTGTACGGTGCTTAAGCCCTTAAACACATCGGCGATGATTCAAAATTATATAATTGAATCGGTATGTACCGTTATAATAAATGAGATTAAGAGTGAACTCCAAGAAACAAATTTTGTGGCTGTGCAATTTGATGAAACAGCCGATATATCACGAAAAGCACAGCTTTCGTCCATTGTTCGATATATTACCAACAGTGGGGTATCTATAGAACGCTTTTCTAAATTTTGTGATGTAAGCAGCGATCAAAGTGCCGATGGGGTCACCAAAATGGTTTTGACTGTTATTGATGAATTAAATATGGGCTCAAAATTAGTTGCTCAGACACATGACGGTGCACCTGTATTGTCCGGCCCAGTGAATGGAGTTCAGACGCAAGTTAAACAAATTTATAACCATGCTCACTATATTCATTGTAACGCACATGTTTTAAGCCTTGTTCTGTCGAAATCCGTTTTAACAATTAAGGAAACAAAACAATTCTTTGCAACGCTAAGCAGCCTAGCTTAATTTTTTCGCCTTCAGCAAAAAGAGATAAGTTATTGCAGGAAATACTTCACAAAAAATAGCTCGGATACTTGGGGAGAAAATACAACCATATTTGCCCGTGGATATTTGCAATTTTTATGCGAATTCAAAACGCACATTTTCATGTGAGCTTATTTTATCACTAAAGGAAAATTATTCCGATTTTTTCATGTATAATTATTTGAAGTTAGAGAATGAACTTAAAGTAATATACTGTTCGGAATGCTATAAGGACAAAAGTGTAACCGAAATTGCAAATATGATTATATCTTCAAATTTGAATGAAACATTTTCGGAGTCCTTAAGTCTTTGTCGTTTAATTATGACCATTCCATCAACAACATCTACTACTGAAAGAAGTTTTTCTATTTTAAAACGAATTAAAACTGCGAATAGAAGTACGATGTTAAACGCTCGGCTTTCTGCACTATCGTCAATAACCATTAAAAAGGAGTTTTTGACGGCGTTGAGGCAAAACCCGAATCAAAATTTTTTTTCTAAGGTGGTTGATGAGTTTACAAAAAAAAACAGAGGAATAGATTTAATGTATGAAAAATTATAAAATTTTAGTTGCCTACTTACTTTTTCAATTAATCTACATTCGAGTTAATAGATATCATATGCCTTTTGTTTTTATGTTCCTTAACAATTGTTTACTTGTGAAAACAGTTCGGTAAATATTTTCACAGTTTGTTTTCAAATTACCCGGGTAAATTTTTATTTGGGTGTGTGTGTTTCAGTGGCGGCTCGCCGCATAAAGCTAGTGAGGCTGAGCTTTAAGTTGCATACTCGGAAGACTTGTTTTTGTTTTCTAGAAATTTAATAATTTGTGTCTCTAGAAACAACTGAAAGGTCGTATGACTGTTTATTCACAGTGCACACCCTTATCAAATATCCACGCGACGCCCCTGGTGTATAATTATACTTTAAGGGTGAATCTAACAAATACTAACCAGTACAAAGTACTGGTAGAACTCAAAAAACCAAGAATCTTGTAGATGATGGTTCATGGCACATAATTTCTTCTTCATTATGTCTAACAGTCAGGTGTAGAGACAGTTGATAGTGATATGCCAAGATTGAGATCTTGCTCTGTTCCTCATTGATATTCATCCTTGGCAAAGAATCTGAGTGCAACAGCAATTTATAACAGAGGTGAAATAGAAGAAGATTGGCTTGAATTCGGTCTGAAATTAATCTAAGATGTACTTGAAATCATTTTTCTAACTTGAAATTATTCTGAAATCTAAATATATCTTAGAAATTATAGGAAAAATAAATATATTGTACGAATTTCAAATACGAATATTACAATTTGAAATTTATCTCGAAATTCCTGCCGACTAATTTTTAATTTGTGATCCATGCGCAACTAAGAAAAGAAACGGTCTTCTCGATCGGACACTGAAGGAGTGTAGATGCCTCTCGACTTACGCAAAAAACCATGGATAGGTTTGTTTATTTTGTTCACTTTTTCTATTATTATTGTTATTAATTTAACAGATAATGAGCATTCAATTTTTAGAAAACTAAAACTGAAAGTGAATAAACGGTAATTTGAATAAACTAACTTCTAAAAAATTAAAATCAGCAACTATTAATCATAATTTATGTTATGGCGCGACTTCAAAATATGATTCTGTTGTGAACGGAGGCCTTGGAGTGGTTCTTTCGACTTAAAAAAGTCAAAATAACCGAAGGGAAGGTTGAGGATCGGGAAAGAGAGGTCCAATTCCACCTACGTCCGAATTGGTGGCTGAAACGCAAACTGGAGCGACGTGCTTGCTGGCTTCCGGGCTAGCTGCGGCTGTAAGGGGTATGTCGTTCGCGTTTCAGGTCATAAAACCCTTGGCCTGTACAACCAAAATTTCACGCCGACTTACCCGGGTGATAAAATTGGGATAAGATTCCCAATCGGTCATGAGAGACCGAGAAAACTCCTAACAACTCGACAGGCGCTGGTATTGTGCGCCGTCTAGCACACCCTACCATAGCCATACTTGTCCTCGAAAGAATTTACTATCTATGGCCCCTAGAGAGAGGTATGAGGGGGGCGGAAGGTCTTCAACCGAGAAGATCCATCGTACAGGCTCTTTACTTAGCCATATTTAAAAATCCAAGCAAAAGAAAAAGAAAACAACAAAACAAATCATACAAAAAAAAATCAAGAATTTGAAAGAAAGAAAAAAATAATATTAGCAAAAAATTACCTTATTTATGTATATCTGCTTAGTTCATTTTAATTATTCTTATATTTTTGTTTAAATTTTTTTTTTAATTAATTGCAGTCCGTGTCAGTTTCTGTCTCGTTTTTTGTCGTTTCATATTTTATTTATATATTAATTTACGTTATATTGCTTTATTTTAATTGTGACTTTCTTATTTTTTTATATCATTTTTTAAGTGACCGAAAACTGCGTAACTTTGTCGATCCACAGAAATACACCACAGATGACACTACAACATAGACTGATCGCCGTTGTCTACAACGCCGAACAGACTAAAAAAGGCAGCTGTGAGCTCCGTCTGCGTCTCATGCTCACGACTGCAGCGACCGGGCACTGTCAGAGTTTGTCACTCGCTCCAGTCACTGACGAAGGTCTTTCGAGTGGTATACTCCCACACGTTTGCCTCCGAGATCTTCTAGCTCATATCGCGAGTTGCCTAGCACACGACGAATCCTGCACTTCAGGAACTTTTTGGCAAGTTTGGCGTTATAATTGTGTGCTGCTGTGGACAGGGTAAAGTTTCTTCTGTACACTTCCTGTCCTTCTCTAAATTGACTTTGAGCCGTACGCATATTATAACGCCTACTGCTGTACTCGTGTGCGACCTGAATGGTCGCCTGTGACAGTTGCCTAACGATAGGAGTACCTTCTCTGGGACTCAATTGCAAGTCTGCATCACCTAGCGCTTTCAAACGATGAAACAGAGCGTAGTCATCCCCATGCGACATCATGTGGGATCCAAACAAAACCTGATAGGGCGAAAACTTAGTGGCTTGGTGAATCGAACTCCGAAGAGAAAATCCTATTTTGCTTAAGTTTTTGTTCCATCGAGTCTGGTCCTCCACGATGAACGCACGGAGTCCAGCAAAAACAGAACGGTTGACTCGCTCTGAAGCATTCGCTTGAGGCGAGTATTTTGGGGTATATAGGTGTTTAACACCATACTTAGAGAGCATAGAGTTAAATGTCGCTGACTTGAACTGAGACCCATTGTCGGAGAGTATTGTCTCGGGTGTACCAAACATAGGGAAGACATCCCTCTCCAAAAACGTCGTTATCTCACCCGCCGTAATTCTTCTTAGGGGATGAAGGATAGGAAATTTTGACGGATGATCAAGGACAACAAGGATAGCAATTTTCCCACTTTTGGACCTAGGGTATGGTCCTAATACATCAATGTATAGTTGTTGAAAAAGCTTCTGTGTTCTGAAGGCATCTCCCATTGCAGCTCTAAGTTGACGTCTTTACAAGTCTGACATGAAAGAACGAAATCGCGGACTTGTGTAGACATACCGGGCCAATACAATTAACGTCTAATGCGCTCTAGCGTTTTGGCGAACCCACCGTGAACCATGGTTTCCGCTTAATGGGCCTGAGGAATCGCAGTAGGCGCCAAGCTCGATGGAATCCAAAGTTTCCAGGCACGATCCTCTGTGATTGGGTCACCATTATAGGCCTCTGTACGCTTGTACACGAAGCCATCTCTAATGCATACGTCAGGAAGCCGAGGGGCGTTTGCCTCCACAGTTGACTTCAGATCCTGATATTCTTGATTCTGAAACTCTGAAGAGTTCAAGTCAACCATGGGTGCAACGTCAATCAGCGCATTTAATCCGTCTTCGTATATGCGAGAGAGGACGTCGGGTACAATATTCAGGCTCCCACGACGATGTTCAATCACGAAGCCGAATCCTTGCAACTTCTAACTCCAGCGAGCCAAACGTCCAGTGAGTTTTTTTTGAGACATTAGCTATTTGAGACTCGCATGATCCGTTATAATCTTAAACGCTGTTCCTTCCACGTACGCTCTAAATTTTTTCACGCTCAACACAGCGGCGTAGCATTCAAGCTCGGTAACACTGTAATTGTGTTGAGCGGAATTGAGCTCCTTGGACATAGAAGCAATAGGAGATTCCGATCCATCATCTCCCTACCCCAGATTTGCTAGCATCACATTGTATCACGAAGGGTCGAGTGAAGTCTGGATTTACCAATACAGGGGCTGCGGTTAACTTGGCCTTCACAGACTGAAATGCAGTTTCTGCTTCAGAAGTCCAAGTAAATCGGTCGGCCTTTTTCAGTGTGTCTGAGATCGGTGACACCACAGCTGCAAAGTTGAGTATGAAGCGTCGATACCAAACAGCCATACCAAGAAAGCGTCGAACCTGACGTGCGGATTTTGGTGAAGGGTAATCGATTTTAGCCGAAACTTTTTCTGGGTCTGTCTTCAGGCCTCCATCTCCAACAATGTATCCAAGATACTTCACTTCCCTCAGGCAAAACTTACTTTTTCCCACATTGATTGTAAGTCCAGCCTTCACTAGACATTCGGCAACTTCCACCAACAAACCAAATGAGAATTGAAATCTTCCGAGATCAACAATAAATCGTCCAAGTAAACAAACACTTGGTCCTTCAGTTCGTGTAGGATAACACGATCCATCAAACGGCACATGCGTTGGGGTGCATTGCACAATCCAAATGGCATCCGGGTAAAATGATAAAGAGGTTGTCCGGGAATGGTAAACGCCGTCATTTCACGGGACTTAGTTTCGAAAGGAATCTGCCAAAATGCGTCCTTCAGGTCAAGACTGGTTATGAAATTAGCTCGTGGTAATCGACTAAGGATTCCGTCGATGTGTGGAAGTGAATATGCATCCTTTTTCGTCACAGTATTTACCTTTCGAGAATCCAAATATAACCGGACTTTCCCTGGTTTCCTCACGAGTACTACCGGCGAACTCCACGCACTCAAACTCGTCTCTATCACTTCCCTCGCCAGCATACGATCGACCTCGCTATACATGAGTGATACTGGGTAGTGTTGATGTTTGATAGGGCGCGCTTCTCCTACGTCGATTTCGTGTTCGAGAACGTTTGTCCTTCCCAAACCATAAAGTTCGAAAGAAGGGAACTTGGACTTAGACGTTCAACATCTTTACTCGTTAAAGAGTGCATCCCAGTAGCATTATGTTGCGAAGCAGTGGGTTGTGTGTTGACATAACTGATAATGGATGGAGCAAGATTAAAGGCTCGCCAGAAATCTACCCCAAGATATAACTCTTGAGACAAACTTGGCACGATGTAAAGGGTAATAGGTTGTGTAACTCCACGCAATTTAATTTCGGTCGTCACACTTCCCACCACCCTCTGTGAAGCACCATCAGCTGTCTTCACCTCATGGCAAATCGGCTTCCAATGCACTTGCGCTCGCCCAAGGCGTTCTAATGCATTGGCTCCTAGGCAACTAATGCTCGCACCACTGTCTAAAAGACCTTTAACGTTTACATTGAAAAGGGAGACCATAGCATAGGGACGTACGTCAAAAGGTTCAGAGATAAAAGTCGAGATTACTGCCTTCTTTCTCTCACGAACTTTACGCCAAAATGCGCGTAAACGTAAAATCACTTTTTTAGGAGTTGGAACAGGGGAAGGTTGAAATGTGGAACAAGAAGAAATATTTACTAAAGAAGATTTGGAATCATGAAAAATTCTGTCGCGTGCCTCCATGTACTCCTTCAGTCTTACATGGGAAGGCTTCCGTGGTACAGGTGCTTTGCGAACAGAAGGTAAGGGATTGGAAAGAATCACGACTGAATGAGACTCAGTCGTGGCAGCTACCAAATCCGATGGTTTTGTCAAGTCCGGTGTATTTGACCTAACTGGTGATTTGTCGTCATCACCACAAGTTGCGGCGATCGAAGAGTCTCCTACGTTTTGGGTGGCTGATTTGGGTTGCTCCGAAAAGGACGGGAATTGCCTGAAGGAGAATGTTCCGTTCCGGAGTTTTCCCGGTTGCAACGAGCACAATGCGATCGCAAAACGTCTTTCGTTCCGCAGCCATAGCAGAAAATACCCATGGGAGCTTCTGCACATAGTCAGAAACTGTGACCTAAACGCTTCCAGTTCCAACATTTTAGTGGAGCCCCAGATGTAATCCCCGCCATGGCTTCGGAACCATCGCGCTCGTCACAAACCTCTGTAGAAGGCTCCACGATCTCAGAACTCGGTATGACTCGAGTAGCCGTATCGGGTAGACCGTCTTATGTCCTCGACTCTGGAAACTATTTGTCGCAAATGGTCAAGAGACCAAATCTGTTGCAGGCAAATTTGCTGCTGCGTGTTTGGAAACAAATTTCCGCGCACCTGCTTCAGGAACTCTCCGTCGTGCATCGGATTTAACAGCAGATTCCGGAGCTCACACAAGTCCTGCTCGAACATCTGATAGGACTCGTTTGGGACCTGCCGTCTGGCAAACATTTTCCGTCGAATGTCCCAGTCACTCGCTCGCACACCCCACGTCTGCAAAAATGCAGGTTCTAAAATAACCCAGGTTGGTCTTGGATTGGACCTATGCCAGGTCCAGTACCAACTGTTCGGACGGCCATCTAACAGCATATAAAAGCTTCGTGCGAGCAAGTCTATATGTGCGCTCAGCTCGCTGGTCGCATGAGCTTCGGCGCGATAAATCAACTCTTCCGCTCGCAACACTTTAGCGTCTCCATTGAATCTTAATCGCCATGTCCGTATGGGACTTGCAGTGTTGCGACGTCTAAGATGTGGTACGGTGCTCCTTCGATCAACGAACTGATCGGCCAGATAATGTGGAAGCTGAGCCACCGGATTTTGTAGTGGCTGAGCAGCCGGATAATTTGGTGGCTGAGCTCTTTTAGATGCTCGAGCAGTACCCGTAGTTCTGGAGGTGCGATCCGTACTCGAACGTGAACGATCGCTGTGCAAATCTCGAAATTGATGAGATCGCTCCTCCCTCAGCAACGTGCGAATTAGCTGAGTGATTTCATCAACTCCAAGATCCACACGTGCCTGCGCTGTCGTCATCGGTGTCTGTGGTAGGGTCGATTTGAAGGGGTCTGTGGTAGTGGTCGATTCGAAGGTGGTGGTATACCCCTCCCTTGGTCGGTGACCACTGTTCTGTCCGGAGCATAGAAGGCTTGACCTCCGCCCAGCTCTTGTGGAGGATCAAAATTTAACTCCCTAAGGAGAGAAACCCTATCTTTTTGAAGCTGTGGGACCGTTAAATGAGCCCTGCTTCTTGTCAACGGTCCAGGGGTGGCCATCGCTCCCTCCACTTCCCGGACAGACCAATAGTCCAACTTGCTCAGATCGTTTCGATAAGTGGGACAAGTGTTGTGCTTAGTCACCCACTTGTCTAGGCATAAATAGTAGAAACGATATCCACATTTTGTGCGGACATCACCATCTAGTCCCACCGAATCCTGGCAGATAGTGCATAGCATATCAGCCCTCATTTGTTCTGGAGTTCGTGCTAGTGCCATGGTTGAGAAATTGAATTAGCTAAATACGGAAATCTAAGCGAAAAGAATAATAAAATAATCTAATAGATAACCTTCACTATAAATTAGCCTACTACACCCAAGAAAAAAAACCTAAACTAACTTAACCTACTAAATTTAATCTAATAATATAACACCTAAATCTAAAAATTTAAACTAAAAAACTATTGTAAACTTTAACAAAAAAATACTCAGCAATAATAATATAAAATATCTCACAAATTTTAATAATAATGGATATGAAGATAATTAACGAATGCTACAAACTATACGAAAATAAAGGGAATATTACCTATTAGGACAAAAAAATGTATGCTAAGGTAAGACTTAAAAAAAATGTAATAATATATAAATAATTCCTAACTTATAATACCATGCAAAAAGAAAAGGCTATAAATAGCTAAGAAAACGGAAAAAATTTAACTTAAATCCTGTAATATATATTAGCTACATAGATAAATCAATAACAAAAAAAAAATATTCCTCAAACTAAGAGACGTAGCTAAAAAACTAAATTAAATATAAAGTAAATAGAAGATGACATAAAATAAAAGGAAATAGAAGATGATACGCAAACGCAATCGAATTCGAAATCTAAACGCAAATATTCAATCGAAATTCGATAGGAGAAAAAAATATATAAATATATATATGAATATCGCAATCAAAAAGTATAAAAACCAAAGCCAAAAGTAATCATGCAAAATTGAAATTTGTCTCTTCGAATTAAAAAAAAAAAAACAAAAAAAAAAATTGCAAAGCCAAGCCAAATTTAGGCAAACAGCTATAAAACAAAAAAGGCAAAGCGAAAAAAAATCAACTCAAGACTAATGCAACCAATAAATGCAAAAAGAAAATCAAATGCAAAAAGATGCCATAACAACAAGAAAACAAATTAAAACGTGATGGATCTTCTCGCTATCCACCTCCCTAACCTCATTCTCTCTCCTGCTAGGTCGAGTTGAAAGGCAAATCTCAGCCTCTTCAACTTCAAGGGAAAATTGGAAGTGAGAAAAATATATATAAAAAAAAAATGGGATAAAACAAAAGCAAAAAAAATTGTACACTAAGATAAAAAAATTGAAAAATTGTCCTAAGACTTAAAAATTTAAAGAAAAATATACTACATAATTTAATTTAATTTTACGGTATAGGACCTCTAAAAGGATGGAATAAGGAAATAAGGAACACTTTTGAAGACTTCAGAATTGACTTCTCCTCATCAATCCAAAACGTATATTGCAGGTAGTCTGCCCTATCGTCTGACGACTTGCCTGCTAACTCAAGGCAAGCCCAGCTTTCAAAAGGGTACCTACAATACATCAGTTAAATGGGTCTTGAAGACCCTACTTAACCCACAACCAGTCCAACTCGAACCCACCGAAAGAGAATGCATCCCCTTCAAATGGAACTCTGATGGCGCCTGAAGGTTGCCAACAGAAAACTGTCAATATGAAGGTTTCACAATTTTTTAGCTGTAAATTCGAACCACACTAGAAATAGGTGAAGTAACAAAAGAGCTTGTTCACTGAACTTGTAGGTGCCGTGCAAGCGTTATTTTGTGTCGCTACCAGACAATGTTTAAGTCCATTTGATGTGACAATTTTTAATGCGGCATTTTTCCGACTCTCGCATATTGTCGCATCACGCGTTGTGAACTACGCGCCAGTTTGGGCGCCATTTTGTTGTGATCGGAGGCCTTGGAGTCGTTTCGACTAAAAAAAGTCAAAATAACCGAAGGGAAAGTTGAGGATCGGGAAAGAGGGGTCCAATTCTGCCTACGTCCGAATTGGTGGCTGAAACGCAAACTGGAGCGACGTGCTTGCTGGCTTCCGGGCTAGCTGCGGCTGTGGGGGGTACGTTGTTCGCATTTCAGGCCATAAAACCCTTGGCCTGTACAACGAAAATTTTACGCCGACTTACCCGGGTGTTAAAATTGGGATAAGATTCCCAATCGGACACGAGATCCAGAGTGTTGCGGCAACACTACATGTTTTCCGCTAGATGCTCAGCCTAAGTCAGTGACTCAGCCAGTCTACCTCTAACTCTCGTAACAAGCTGACGCTTATCGAAGAAATAAAATTAGTATAAAATAACCGTACCGCGCATTTCATTTAAAACCTAAAAGTCTTTCCCATCCTGCAGCAACAATCATAGGATTGTTGGAGTTCGCCAAAACATTCTGGTCCGTCGCGTCGGATCCTATGAAAAGTGCTGCAATTCGGTCAAATTTATGGTTTTAATACAATTAATTGATTAACGTTTGTGTTCGAACAACGGTGAAAAAAACTCGAAGTGATCAAACGGTTTCCTCTCGCTCACTTTCACGTTGCTATCACATCAATTAATAAAGAAGTGTGCGTGCAAGTTCTAGTGCCAGTTTCCATTTCACTCGTTAATTGTCATATTGTCGGTCAATATGGCATTAATGGCAGATATCATTTCAAAACAAAATGATCTGTATGGGCTGATCAGTCGTGCTGTCTCAAATTTGGGAAAACTTGAGTTAACAAAACGCACGTCTATTGCGGTGACGACTCGCGTCGAAATCCTTGATTCCAACTGGAAAAAGTTCAAGGCTTACGACGATCAGCTGATCAAATATCCAGTGGAGAAAAGAAATGAGGAGCCGTATTTTAGCAATAACATTTACGGCCTGTGCGAAGAAGCATATGCCAACGCAAAATCGGACATCCTTACGACACTTAAGGACTGGCAGGCAAAAGAATCGCCAAGTGAGCTTCCGAAATCCAATTCTACGGCATACTCTCGACAACTCCGAAAATCAGTTTGCCCCCTTTTTCTGGGTCATATCGGGAATGGAACCAGTATCGAGACCTTTTCACAACAATGGTTGCAAAAAACAGTGAAATTTCGGATGTCGAGAGAATGCAATATCTCAAGATGAGCGTAACAGGCGAAGCATCACAACTGATCAGAAACAGAGAAGTAACTGGAGACAATGTCGTGCGTGCATGGAAGTCTCTTGTTTCGCGATATGATAACAAACGCGTCCTTAATGATACATATCTTGGCGCGTTGTTCTCCGCTCGACAAGTATCCCAGGAATCATCTTCCGAACTCAAGTCTCTACTCGGTGACATAAAAGAAGCAGTCAAAGCACTTTTCGCTCTTGGAAACAAAACTGAACACTGGGATCCGATACTAGTGTATTTAGTAGTGCGAAAACTTGACGCGGAATCGTAAAAGGATTGGGAGAAAAAAATCGGGATGGAGCAGAGTCCTACAACGTTCGCCGAGCTGGAAACATTTTTGTTGGGACGTGTTCGCGTGCTGGAAGCTGTCGAACGTGTGACTTCGTCAACCAAAACTCGTTCCACTGCCGGAAGTAAGTCTCAGTCTTGCGTAAAGTCTCATCAGGCGATTGCGGGATCAAGTTGCTCTACAAAATTGAGCTCTACTAACCCTACCAAATGTATACCGTGCAGTGCATCACATTATCTCTCATCGTGTCCGGAATATCGCGGGAAGACACCTGAACAACGTCGAGAATCCGTCACAAGTAAGAATCTATGTTTCAATTGTCTTGGACCTCACCAGTTTCGAAACTGTCGGACAGAAAAGCGATGCAAGTGTGTGGGAATCCGCATCACACGTCAATTCACCGGTCGACCAATCCGAGTGATCAAGCGAAAGGTAATCACATCACGAAGACTCAAAGTTCGCCTATGTTGTCAACACCCGCAGCATCCACGATCGAATCAAACGCTACTCCGCCGCAGCATCGTGAACAAACTCAATCGGGTCCATCAAGTCACGTTGCATTCACAAGCTTTATAAATCATACGCCAGTATTACTTGCAACGGCTCTTGTCACAGTGACATCCTCTTACGGTGAGCAAATTGAAGTACGAGCACTTCTTGATCAGGGGTCGGAAGTGTCGTTTCTAACGGAATCGCTGGCACAGCGTTTAAATCATCCTCGTCGTCGCGTGTTGCTTCCGATCAGTGGCATTGGCGTTCAACAATCATGTTCATCTCGTGGAGTGATGACTCTTAAGTTCAAGTCGCGAAGTAGACCGTCTTTCTCGCTCTCCATCAACGCATATGTCCTCGCAAAACTCACTTCTTATCTCCCGCCAATTCAAACGTGCAAAAATATCTGGTCACATCTTCAGGATTTAATTCTGGCAGATCCAGGATTTTTGGCATCTAAAGAAATCGATCTTGTTCTCGGCGCGGATGCGTACAGCCTCATTCTCGAAGAAGGACTGCGAAAAGGTGATATCGGTAGCCCTGTAGCTCAGCAAACTGCGTTCGGATGGATTCTGTCTGGTCCAGTCTTGGCAGATAATCAATCGCAGCTTCGCAATCGACCTGCTCAAGGACTTCAATGCTCCGTCGATCATGATCTTCTCAACATAATTCAGCGTTTCTGGACTCAAGAAGAAATAGACGCAAACCAAAAGTCGTCACTTTCTGACGAAGAAACTCTATGCGAACAACATTATTCTGAATCTCACTCTCGAACACCGGAAGGACGTTACATAGTCCGACTTCCTCTAAAACCGCTCCCGACAACTCTTGGAAATTCTCATAGTCCAGCGCTGCATGCACTCTTACGTCAGGAAACACGGTTTTTGAATGACTCATCGCTTAAATCTGCGTATTCTAATTTTTTGGACGAATACGAAAACCTCGGTCATATGACTCCGGTTTCTAACTCTACTGTGGAACCTCGCGTAGTTTATTATCTACTGCATCATGCAGTCATCCGTGAGAATAGCTCAACTACTAAAGTGCGAGTGGTCTTTAATTGATCTCAGCGAACGAACTTTGGCTTCACGATCAACGAGTTACTTCATGTGGGACCGAAAGTTCAAACTGATCTCGCGGATGTAATAACTCGTTGGCGTCAGTACGCTTATGTATTCTCAGCGGATATAGAGAAAATGTACCGCCAAATTCAAGTACATCAAGATGACTGGGATCTGCAGCGGATTTTGTGGAGAAAAAGTTCAAACGAATCGCCTCGTGCATATCATCTTTGCACTGTAACATACGGGCTAGCGTCTGCTCCGTATCTTGCTATCCGTACGTTGAAACAACTCTCGATCGACGAAGGTAATCGATATCCTCTCGCCATAAACATCATTCAACATGAAATGTACGTCGACGACGTACTCTCTGGAGCTGATAGTATCAAGGAAGCTCAGGCCAAAGTACGAGAAATTAGAATGTGTCTCGAAGCAGGGTGCTTCACTCTTCAAAAGTGGACCACTAATAACGAAGAAATATTGGAAAATATTCCCAACGACAGAAAAGAACTGTCGTCGCCACTCTCAATCGAAAACGATCCTCTTTTTCGAGCTCTCGGAATTCTGTGGCAGCCTCGGACGAACTCATTCGTGTTTTCGTCACATAGTAATGATGGGACAGCACCGATAACGAAAAGGAGTGTGCTATCACGAGTCGCGCAACTCTTTGATCCACTCGGGTGGATCTCGCCGGTCGTAGTTCGTGGGAAAATATTCATGCAGGAACTTTGGGCTGCAGGACTCAATTGGGACGAGCCTCTTCCGGTAGAGCTAGTATCGAAATGGAAAACCTTCATCGATGATCTTCTAGAAATATCATCAATCTCGATTCCTCGATGGCTTGGTTATCGCACATCATCTCTCGCAGTAGAGTTACACGGTTTTTCAGACGCGTCTCAAGCTGCTCTTGGGGCAGTTATATATTTACGCGTGATTAATGATCTCGATGATGCTCGTGCAACACTTGTATCATCCAAAACTCGAGAAGCTCCTCTCAAACAATTAACGATACCTCGGCTCGAGCTCAATGCTGCTCTGCTTTTAGTGCGAAACATCACGAAAATTCGAACAACGCTAGAATTACATCATGCTCAAGTCTATCTATGGACTGATTCAACGGTGGCCCTCGCATATATCCAAGGTGACCCTCGTCGGTGGGCAGAATTCGTTCGTAATCGTGTCACCGAAATACAGGATCTCAATAACGCTCGGTGGCATCACGTACCAGGAAAAGAAAATCCTGCAGATTATGCTTCTCGCGGGATCTCACCACGACAACTTAAGGACAATGAGCTGTGGTGGAATGGTCCTCCTTGGCTATCAAAACACTCAACGTCATGGCCGACCACAATGCCACCTATTAGCCCTGAAGTTAATCTCGAAATACGAAAAACAACTGTTGATCTAACGACTAAAGCAGAGCCGACGAAAATCTGGAATGTGATCGAGCGGTATTCAGAATTCAACACTCTTCTCCGCATCACTGCATGGTGCTATCGTGCTATTCAAAAATTTCGACGGATACCTAACCATGATAATAGTGAGCTCTCTCTTACTCCGGCAGAACTAAACAAAGCCCGTCTTTTTTGGGTAAACACAACACAGGCGGCGTACTTCGGTCAGGAAATACTCACACTTTCACGAGGTGGTCAGCTCTTGCGTTCCAGCTCATTAGTTCGTCTCACACCGTTCATTGACTCATTTGGACTTTTGCGAGTAGGAGGAAGACTTCAAAACTCTCTCCTCGACTACGACGAAAAACATCCGCTCATTTTACCTCGAGAAGCTGCTCTCTCATCACTCGTCATAGCCCAAATTCATCGACGTACTCCATGGAGGAGCACAAGTGACTCTCGCTACACTACGACGACAATATTGGATTGTAGGAGGACGGGTTCCAGTTCGCTCCTACATCCATCGCTGCGTCTCGAGTGTGCGACAGCGGGCAGTTCTTGGACAACAGCTTATGGGACAGTTACCAGCATCTCGTGCACTCCGAGCACGCCCATTCCTCAATACTGGAGTCGATTACGCCGGTCCATTTATGATTATAACATTTCGCAGGCGTGGAGCGAAAACGTATAAGGGATACATCATAGTATTCGTTTGCTTTTCAACGTCAGCAATACACTTAGAGATCGCTACCGATTATTCTTCTGATGGATTCCTGGCTGCTTACAAGCGATTTACGAGTCGTCGAGGGATTTGCGAAACACTTACAAGTGACTGTGGTACAAATCTTGTTGGAGCTGACAAGGAGCTTCGTAATCTCTTTCGAGCTTCATCCAAGGAATTTACTGCTCTTGCCAACATTCTCGCAACTGACGGGACTCTGTGAAAGTTTAATCCACCATCCGCACCACATTTCGGCGGGAAATGGGAGGCCGCAGTAAAATCAGTTAAATTCCATCTTAAACGCATCATCGGAGATACTGGACTCACATATGAAGAGTTCTCGACGCTTCTCGCTCAAATCGAGGCTGTGTTGAATTCCCGCCCTCTTTGCGGAATATCGGACGATCCATCGGATTTGACCTCATTAACTCCCGGACATTTTCTCATAGGGTCAGCACTCAACACAATTCCGGAACCTTCGCTTCTTGACGTACCTCGTTCTCGTTTGTCACGATGGCAACTTCTACGTCAAATGCTCGATCAATTTTGGCATCGATGGCGTACTGAGTATTTACAACGTCTTCAAACTGTCAATAAATGGCAAAAAGCTAACGAGTCATTAAAGGTCGGTTCACTCGTCCTTGTTCGAGACGAACGATATCCACCATCAAAGTGGCCTCTCGGCCGAATTATCGAAGTGCACCCAGGAAGGGATAACCTCGTTCGTGTCGCAACTGTACGAACACAACATTCGGTATACAAGCGACCAATCGTCAAACTTTGTTTGCTGCCCATCGCATCCGAGGAAGAAAAGGAAGAATGTCCCACTTCACACGAAAAGACGGATTCTTCGTAAACATTGACAATCTTGTCCAGCTTGCCAAGGCGGGCGGAATGTTGCGGCAACACTACATGTTTTCCGCTAGATGCTCAGCCTAAGTCTGTGACTCAGCCAGTCTACCTCTAACTCTCGTAACAAGCTGACGCGTATCGAAGAAATAAAATTAGTATAAAATAACCGTACCGCGCATTTCATTTAAAACCTAAAAGTCTTTCCCATCCTGCAGCAACAATCATAGGATTGTTGGAGTTCGCCAAAACACAGAGAAAACAGCTGAAGGAGGGAGGTCTGACAGCTCGGTGGGAAAAAATGGAGGGAAAATTTTTAGGCAAATAGGTTTAACATTTAAAATAGAAATGGGAAAATATAAAATATAAGTTAATTCGTGGTTGTGTGCTCGGAATGAAAATTAAGAAAATATCAAATACGAAGAAGTTGGTGAAGTTTGTTTTCTTTCGGTGCGAGTTTTTTTTTTGTGCGTGCTAAAATGGCAAAATATGATGCAATCGGCAATTACTTCGTAAAGTAAAGTGTGTGAAATCAAAACCATATGCGATAAGTTAAAATTGAATCCGGTAACACACGATCGATTTTCGTCTAAATTTCGTCGACGAATGTCTGCTGCACAACACCGAGACGCAAGTGCCTTCCGCAGTTTTTCTGCATTTCTTCTCGCGATCAAAAGAAATACAGTGGCACGCAGAAGTTTTCGGCCACAAAAAAAAATTTAAATAAATAAAAAAAAAAAAACCCCAAATAAATTAGAATTAAATTAAAAATAAAATATGCAACGACAAAGACGGAACAGAAACTGACAAGGACTGAATTTAAAATAAAATATAATATAATGTTTATAAAAGAAAGGAAAATGCAGTGAGCTGGAAATTACCAGGTAATTTTTCTTTTACCTTATACTTATTGATTTTTTTTTTGTATGATTTGTTTGGGTCTTATTAATTTTTTAAAGTTTTGAAACGGTATAAAAAATGGCTCAATAAATAGCCAATTAGATGGATCTTCTCGTTTGAAGACCTTCCGCCCCACTCATACCTCTCTCTAGGGGCGATATCAGTAGTATTTACTTAAGGACAGATATGGCTATGGTAGGGTGGGCTAGACGGCGCACAATACCAGCGCCTGTCGAGTTGATAGGAGTTTTCGCGGTCTCTCATGACCGATTGGGAATCTTAGCCCAATTTTATCACCCGGGTAAGTCGGCGTGAAATTTTGGTTGTACAGGCCAAGGGTCTTATGACCTGAAACGCGAACAACGTATCCCCCCACAGCCGCAGCTAGCCCGGAAGCCAGCAAGCACGTCGCTCCAGTTTGCGTTTCAGCCACCAATTCGGACGTAGGTGGAATTGGACCTCTCTTTCCCGATCCTCAACCTTCCCTTCGGTTATTTTGACTTTTTTAAGTCGAAATAATCACTCCAAGGCCTCCTCTCACAACAATTCTGACGTTAAATTTAACAAATTAATTGTACAAATTGAAATGAAAATCTTTTACAATTCGAGTTTTTTTCGATTTAATGAGGTAATGCTTTCCATACGTTTCGTTCGTATTCAATGATGCCTTGATTGAAATTTTTCGTACATCACTTTCGAGTTGTACGAAATAACGTTTCGAGTTCTTTAATAGGGGCTCTGTGCAGCACATTCTTTAAAATTAATTGGAGAAGCGGCGGCGGAATGCTACTTACAAGGAACTAAATTATTTCTATTGATACAAATTTTAGTTTTAAGAAAGGGCGAAGCGCTGAGCCACAGTGCACACTACGCACCAAGAAGGGCCCATCCCTTCAGAGCCGCTTAGGTCACTAAACATCCACTAAACAACCCAGGTCTCTAAAGAACTTGACTGCTCTGTCCTATCGACCTCAGATCCTCCAAATAGTCAAAGACAAGACTGCCCAACCACCTCAGTCGCCTCCTTGCAACCGCAATCCATTTCTACAAAATCTATAAAAAAAATTTGCCGTATGAACATCAAGATAGGAAATTTTGAACGAAGAACCACTGAAAGATAAAGTGCTCAAAAAATTAAGCGACACTCACAGCAAGATCAGGGCCACGATTCTGACGACAATTCGTTAATTTCCCTAATAATTTCGAATGTAACAAAATTGATATTCGAACATACCCCATTGAAAAAATGGCTTCATTTGTAAAACGTGCCCCAATAAAGTCTTAACAATTGTCTTGGACAGAAAAACTACTGTTTACATGACAAATGCAAACATTTTTTATTGAAATTGTGAGAGAGCATATCAAATTTTCAATGGAGTAGAAAGAAACCACTGCAAAAAACAAAATTTACAGTAATATTGTCAATATTTTTTGCTAAGCATGGTATCTGTTCGTTTCACTCCTGATCAGTTTCTCATAAGAGATTTTCGTTCTCCCTCACAATAACAGAAAAAAATATTTGCATTCGTCATGTAAACCAGCCTTAAGCCTTTTGTTAAAATTTGTACTTATATGGCACGGTTCTGGCTGTCCCACAACTTTTGCTCTCCCCTCAAAAGGTTTTTTCAATAGACTCGACTTCATAAATCAAATTTTATCTTCCTGGAATATTTGGTTCGGAAGATATTGTAATCCAAAGTTTTCTACTCCACCCCTCCAAAATGTTAGTACTTGTTTAGGCTCCTAGTATCCCATAAAACAACCACAAAGTTTCAATCGTATGACCTTCACCGTTTGGGAGATATGAAACGAATTAATCATTCAAAAAAAAAAACATAATTAGTATTTACAACAAACACGAAAAGTAAAACAAACAGTTTTCTCAATTCACATATCCGAATTTCAACTTGAATACATAGGAAGGTCAAGGAAATATTCGCCAACAGCCTTGCCTTATAAAACAAGAAAATTTCACTCATTCAAAAATTAGGGGGAATATGTGAAATTTTCGCAAATCGCATCTCTACAGAACTACGGCTCTGATTCAGTGGAGGGAATAGTTTCCGGTTAAATTTTAATGATGTTTTGGATGATATTTTTAAAAGTCTGCAACAAAAGTTGATAGCATTATAGAGCGAACTAGAAACCATAGACTAAACCAATATATTACATCAAACAGTTGATACCACAATTGAAATTGACAATACGCTTTTTTAGAAAAAATTTTACAGTCGAATCGAAATACAGGAACAAATTCGAAGGTATAAAATTGTCATGTTCTGAAACTGAAATATTTTGTATTTACTGCTTCCACTAGCCATCAAAATTTGATTTTCTTATGACGAGGGGCGCATTATTTTTAGTAGCTCACGGGAGTCGAATATCTTAGGACGGCCTGGTCTTTATCAATCGCATAGTAACCTACACCGCATCTCAACATTAAATGTGTTCCGGACTTCTATCCAAAAAATAATAAAGTTGGCAGATATTTTAATTGAATACTAATATTTTAATAGCTAATGGATTGTTGTTTCTTTATAATACGAATCACCTACAAAGCATTCAAGAAAGTAGATTGAGCATTTCAGTGACAATTTTGCTTAGCCCGACATATATGTATGTAGGTATCGGTTATTAACTTTCTTTACAACTTTACCTTACTCAACCATAATTTGATCGAAAACTGTTCTTAGACAAAATAATCTTGTCATTTATAACCTTTTTCTAGTCTAGACATTGTAACTAGGCATTTGATTCCGAATACAGTAAAACCTGTCTAAGACGGAATGATGTGGTACCCAACTTTTTGTTCCGTTTTGTAAGGTTTCCGTTTTATACAATTTTATTCAGCAAAAGTCTTGATTTGAAGTGAAGTAAATATGTAATATTGTTTTTTGAGTGCTTTAAAAATAATGAACAAACAAAGAATAAAAATATATGTTTACAGTTCAAATAAAGGGTGTGACAATTACGCGTTCCAAAGTTAAACCGAAATTGAAACCAAGAGGATGATTAAGTTCATGAAAATTTTATTAAAAAACATTATTTGGTCAGCTGGGAAAGGTGCGCCTGTCGGGTCGTAATACTTTATCCATCGCTCGTCCAGGTGTATTATGGTCAGACACCAATGGTTGCCATACGTGTGTAGAGGTACGAGCACCTTGCCGCCTTGTTTATAGTCCGGTTGTCTTCAGCGCTGTAGTCCTGTTGGCCCTCGCTTGACCAGACATGGTAGGAAGAAGGTGCTGACTACGGACAGTCGTGGTAGGTTCGGGTGTTTCCGGCTCCATTTCTCCAATACCTCCATGTACCCATTGATGATGATATCTTGAGCCAGCGACCATTTACCAATGTTGCTAGGTCACTCCGTGTGACCTGTAACCGGTTGATGGTTATGATCACCTCGTCTGGTGATCCCTGGCCCTTCTGCTGTATGTATGTAGCTGTTGTTTGTGGTGATTGCTGCTGTTCCCTTCCGCCCGTGGTCACGATACTGCGGCATAGTAGCTCCGTAGTGTTCTTCGTTTGGTCCATTGTACTTTGGTTTGAAATAAAACTTTCACTGCACTTGTCGGTGGTTCAGAAAAAACTGATTTTCGCACTAGACTTCGTGCCCTTTTTATACCTAGGTCTTGTTTGGTATTCGGATGGTCTTTAGTCTGATGGTTTGGCACGAAATTTTAAAATAAATTTTTTCTTACTATGTGGAGCTACCCTGATGGACGGGGTCTGGGTCCGCGGAGTGATAGCTCTTCAGTTCACTGATGTGCGCAGTCCGAATGTAGGAATCACTGTTCTTCTGTAACTGTACTATTACGGGTGCAGTGAAGTTAACCTTGTAGGGTCCGTCGAATTTCGGGGCTAGTTTTGCTGCAAAACCGTCAATGGCCTTCGAGAGTGGGTTCTCTTTCACCATAACTTGTTGTCCAATCGTGGGAATCCAGTGCCGGCGTCTCAGATTATAGTGGCGTGCTTGATCTTGGGCGGTGTGTTCTAGATTGCGTCGGGTGATGTGGAACGCTTCCTGTAACCTGTCTTCCTGTCTCGGCGGGGGATTGTGGAGTGTTGCCCGTCCCGAAGGTGACTTCATCGCAGAGCGTTCGGGGTAGGCGTGGTTCTCGTCCTTGCGCAAGGAACGCAGGGCTGTACCCCGTTGTTTCTAATATAGCAGAGTTAATGGCTAATGAAATCTCCGGTTGGAGGTTGTTCCAGTCACGTTGGTTGTCACCGGTAAGCTGCGCGATTATCGTTTTCACGGTCCTGTTAACCCGCTTGGTGTGGTTTTTCTGCTGTGTATATGGGGTGGTGAACTGGTGCTTTATTCCTAGCTCAGATGTAAATTTCTGGAACGCCCTACTAGTGAATTGGGACCCATTGTCGGTGACCAGAATCTTGAGAATGCCGAACCTGGCTATGATTCGTTCTCGGAATGCTTTCCGTAATCCATCACTGGTTGCTTTCGGGAGTGGTATCAGTTCGGTCCATTTAGAAAACTTATCAAAGTATACGAGTAACATAGTGTTTCCATGTTTCGAACGTGGTAGTGGCCCTACGAAGTTGGCGCACAGGATACTCCATGGTTCCTCCGCGATTTGAGAGAACATTTTCCGTGCGGCCTTCTGTTGCTTGGTTTGAACTTCTGGCATGACTCGCAGCGCTGCACATATTTGCTGATTTCCCGGAACATACCGGGCCAATAGTACCGATTGGCGATGTGACCGATGGTTTTCTGGATACCTAGGTGTCCTGCGCATGGTTCGTCATGGTTCTCCCTCAGGATTCGGCTTGGAAGTGGTGTTGGTACGCAGAGTTTTCACGGTGCGGAATGTGTCGATACAGGTGTTGGTTTTCGAAGACGTAGTCCGGAAACTTCCCAGGGTTTCCTCTCACCTCTGCCTTCCTCCTTTCTAGCCATCTGCACCCCGAATCGTTAGTGTCATCGGTGTTGGCCATACACAGCGCCTCCGTAGGTTTTCGAGAGAGAGCGTTGGCAACCACGTTCAGCTTGCCCCGTATGTATTGGATATCGAACGTATATTGTTGAAGCTCGAGCGCCCACCTTGCTATCCGCCCCGTAGGATTGTCTATGGAGTTTAGCCACTTGAGAGCCAAATGGTCCGTAATGACGGTAAATGAGTACCCTTTCACGTAGGATCGCATCTTACGGATACCCTAGACGATGGCTAGACATTCCTTTTCGGTTGGTGAGTAATTCCGTTCTGCTGCGTTTAAATGTCGACTTGCGTAGGCTATCACGTGTTCGGCACCGTCGATCTCTTGTGTAAGTACGGCCCCCAGTCCGTTGTCGCTGGCGTCAGTCTGCAGGGTAAACCTCTGGCTAAAGTCCAGACATGTTAGCACAAGTAGTATAGATACACCGGTTCTGGACCAGTGTGACCGATGGGACGGATCAAAAAAGCTGATAAGAATGTTCTAGAAGCTTCTAGAAGGAGATAAGAACGTTCGAGAAGGTTGAAGTTGATAAGGATGACGTCATCGGATCTTTGTTTACATCGTTAGTTATAGCTCTTGAAGAAAATAAGGATGGCGAGTTTTGTTTATATTGTTCGCGTCTTTCTGATTAATAAGGGAAAAAATGTTAGTCACTGATAGTATTCGAAAAATATGTGCTATATTTAGTACTCGAAATTCTGAGAGATAAGGTATGGTAAAAAATTTTCTATATTTAGTTATAAAATATTATGATTGAAAATCAGGAGGACAACACCTGATGATGATATAAAATGGTCATCATAGTAAGGATGTAGATGGGGGATGGGGGATCAAGACGGAGGTCTCAAGATGAAGGTCCCAAGGAGGGTCTTAAGGATCAAGGATGAGGATCTTAAGGATCAAGGTGAGGACCTAAGGATTAAGGTGAGGAGTTCAAGGATGAACTTATAATTCTTATATTGTTTATAAATAACAATAATTTTTTATAATAGTTTCATTATTAATTGGGTTGTGAAAAAGTTGTGAAATTCTATAAGGTCACCTTGAATATATGTAGATCTTCTAGCACAACGGGTATTATTACATAAAGTTGTGAAATTCTATAAGGTCACTACAGATCCTCAAAAGTAGCTCAAAAGCTGATAAGAGACTTAGTAAATGAGTTGTTTACTTTGTTAATTAAACATTGTTTATAATAGACAAGTTAACCTTTTAAACTTTTCTTATTATAATAGATAATTTCACTCTATTAATACTTCATTTGAATATATAGTTGTTGATAATTAAGCATTTTTAGTATGAAGGTGAAAGGTTAACTATAAAAAAGTACCTGATAAACTAAAGTGGATATTTGAGGCGAATAACCTTTATATCAATCATTTTTAATTGGCTATTAAAGTTGTGAAATTCTATAAGGTCACCACAGATTTTCTAAAGTATGTAACTTAAAAAACAGATAAGAGACTTATAGTGATTTCTTTTCTGAAAAAAAATGTGACCCGTTTCTGCCCTCAATTTTTGTTCTAGCAGTTCCGCTGTTCTATTCTCAAATTTTTTTTGACCTGCTAGAAAAAGGGGTTTGAGTCCGTGGCTTAAATTGACCTGAAAACTCGCATTTCTTGCCCCGAAAATTTCGGCGGTGCAACTCCTCTAACCTCAAATGTGCGTAAGAAACGATGAAAATAAGAAAAAAATATCCTACGACACAGCGGCAAACGATTTAAAAGCATAAATTAAACTGTCCAACGGGTCATACGGTAATTAGAAATCATACGGAGTGTAGTGTAAATATATATAAATTTTCATAATAGCTTTTTGACCTGAAAGCGTTCTATTGTAAATTGACCTGTCGGACGGAACTGTCAAAAAAGAGGGCAGAACTGCAATAATTTTGCATCTTTACAGGTCACATTTTTTTTGAGAAAAGAAATCACCATTAGTAAATTAGTTTTTAGTATAAACCTTTTAACTAGAGTATATAAGACTGAACATTTTAATAGGATCATCAGTTTGCAATAGCAACCATTCGTTAACTATTTTTAAATTAATTTCTTTTTAAATGATAAGGAAACTAGTATAAATACTAATATAAATTTCTATTAATACTCTAAAAAGAAATAGAAGTTCTCACGGTAAGTTGTAAAGAAGATGGTTTGAAGAAAACCCTATAATTTAATTTTTTCTTTAGATGCTGACAATTATAAACGAAATGCAGAGGTTCAACCAGGTGTTCACGGAACTAAGATGTGACAATGAAGATGTAAACCTCTATTTACATATGGGAGTTCTTTTAAAAAATCTAATCGAAGATTACAATTTTGAAAAACCTAAAGATATGCATAGCACAGGTGGTCTTAATGGAGGCGATCGCAGATGTTGAAAATATTAAATTAATCCCTTCTTGAGAGGGCTAATTTTATTAAATTAAAACTATACATATGTAATACATTAATATTTGATTAAGAATAAAAAATTTGTTAATAATTGTTTTCTATTTTTAGGGGGCGGGGCCTATTTTTGTAAATAAAAATTTTTTTATAGCCTCATCAATTTGAAATAACAGCCATTCGATTAAGAGATATTTTTTATAACTCATAAACTGATAAGCTATTTGAGGTGATCATTATTAATCGATTATTAAAGTTGTGAGGTTAAGTAATTCAAAAACTGATAAGCGGAAACAAGAAAAGTGGGGCCAGATAATAAGACAATTTTTGAAGATTGAAATTAAAGATTTAGTTGAATTTTTATTGTTTTTATTATATTTCATTTCGTACAAACGTTAGCTTAAAACTAGTACCTAATGGTCCTTCATTTATTATTGAATAATTTCCTAAATTCAACTTTTTAAATGATTCTTCTGTTAAATCGTTGAATCTAACAGGTAAAAAGACTTGATAGTTCTCAAGCTCCAATACAATATTTTCTCCATAAGGAGTTTTACATCTTTTAGCCAGCACGATGTTATATGAGGAATGTTGAATCATCTCTTTCACCTTCATAGTTGGTTTGAAGTGTCGCCGATCTTTGTTGAGGTCCAAAAGATCTGAAGTATCCGAACGCCGATCTTTGTTGTGGTCCAAGAAATCTGAAGTATCCGAAAAAAAGTCTGTTGTGCCATTGTAGATAAGCTGCTTTTACTGTTTTAGAAATCGTAAAACGTTCTGCCTTTATACAGATTTTAAACCTCCCCCTCTTAAAGCAACTTCCTGTTTACTTAATAAAAAAATTGTAATATGATATTTAATAACCCTAAAAATGATAAATGTAGATTATTTAATATAGATGAACTATAGGTCAATCATAATGTTATTTATAGCAAATGTCATCATCATTGTATAAATTTACGAAATTCTATAAGACCTACTAGACTTTACTGAAATTCTAACTGTTAGTATAACAAGAAGAACGTAATTAATTCTCAAAGAACTATAAAAGTTAGCGTTATATAATCAGAACATCAGTTGATTTCAGCAGGTTGAAAGTAATACATCAAAAATGCAATACACAATATTATCTATAGTCCTTTGGTTTTGTATCTCTTCATATACCTTTGGTAATAGCAGGCGCGAACGCAGAAAAAAAATTGGGGGGGGGGGGGGGTTCATACAAATTTACTCTATGAGTGCAAGTTACATTTAGTTTTGCTTATGTAACTACATCATTTGGGGGGGGGGGGGGGGTTGAATCCCCAAAACCGCCCCCTGCGTTCGCGCCTGGGTAATACAATTCCAGTAATAAATCTCAATTATAAACCGAACAGTACAGATAATCTTGAATTTGCATTACATTTACCAACTAATGAAACGGTTCAAGTAGCATTATCTTTTAAATTATTAACTGTTAACAATTTAAATAAAAACAATAATGAGTCCACAATTCTAAATGATATGCTATCGGTAACATCAACTACAGCTACTCCAACATTGAACGAAGAGAAAAAATTTGTAACAGTAGAAGAAGCTATAGAGGGATTCAGGCAAGATTTGATTAAAAAGGAACTGGATATTGCTGGAATTATTGAAAGTAAAAGTATTTTTTATAGACATTTAAAATTAGAATTTGATGAAAATAACCTAACTATTCGATGTACATATGACAGCAATTATTTAGAACGAAAACTTGCTATATCTTGTTATGAATATCATTAATATGAAACTGAAAGAATTTAGGGTAATGGTGAAATAGAAATGATTCGACAAGTAGATTTTGATTATAAAACAAATATAGAATTGCTCGACTTAAGAAAGATGAAGCAATCATACAACATTGTTATACCAAAATAAGATGTTAAAAACTTAGAGAATATTAGATTCATACTTAGAAACAGTTTCTCGTCAACTTTTAATAATGGAATAAATTTTTTTTAAAGAAAACCAAACATACAGTTTTATTTTTAATTATTTCCTTTTTATATGCTAAATATCATAATTTAAATCGCAATTTATTTAAACTGATTAATATCTGTTTAGATATATTTTAAATTTTTAAAGCTGTTGTTAGTATTACACTATATGACCACGCTGTCAAATTGCAGTAATATGCAATGCGAAGTAGGCCAATATAAATAAATCTCACTATGTTAAAAATTTAGAGAATATTAGATTCATACTTAGAAGCTGTTTCTTGTCAACTTTTTATAATGGAATAAATTTTTTTTTAAGAAAACCAAACATACAGTTTTATTTTTAATTATTTTCTTTTTGTATGCTAAATATCATAATTTAAATCGCAATTTATTTAAACTGATTAATATCTGTTTAGATATATTTTAAATTTTTAAAGCTGTTTAATATCTGATTAGATCAATTCAAAAAACTGCTTAGACCTGTTTAGATCTGTTTAATATCTGTTTAAACCTGATTAATACCTGTTTAATACCTGTGTAAACCTGTTAAATACCTGTTTAATACCTGTTTAATCCCTGTTTAATACCTGTATAGTACATATATGTTTAGACCTGTTAAATAACTGTTCAATACTTGTTTAAACCTGCTTAATATCTGTTTAGACCTGTTATCTGATTAGATCTATTCAAAAAATCTGCCAACAATCTGGGCGTAACTTTATTATTTTTCCGGCAGAAGTTAGGAACGCGTTCAATTCTGAAATGCGGTGTAGGCTACTATGTGACTGAAAACCTATCAAAAAGAACAAGATCATGAAAGAGAAAATCTGATTGAATCTGAGAGATATGGAATAGTTTATGAAAAAGTACACAATCACTTTACACCCCCTTAGGGGTCAATTTTCAGAAAATCTTGAAAACACTTTCTTGGTATTCATATGGAGAATACATATAATAAAATTAAATTCATTATTTGGGACGAGGTAGTAGATATGTCGAAAATCGTGGAAAAATATGCATTCTATTTTCACAGATAATTTTTTTTGCCCCCCTTCTGAACGCCAATAGAAATTGGTTTTTTTATTCAAAATTATTTTTGTAGTTGATTTAGATATACACACCGAGTTTCAACATTGTAGCTTAAGCCGTTCTATATATAGGAAAAACACCACCCACTTGTACCACACTACCCTTAGGGGTCGAATTTCAAAAAACCTTGAAAATACTTTCTAGGTATTCATACGAAGAATCCGTAGAATAAAAATGAATTCAATATTTGGAAAGACCTAGTAGATATGACGAAAATCGTGAAAATATATGCATTTTATATTTATTATGTTTACAAATATTTTTTTTTGCCCCCCCCCCTTCTGAACGCCAATGAATATTCAAATCTTTTTTATCACAATTTCTTTTCTAGTTGATTTGCATACACACACCGAGTTTCAACATTGTAGCTTAAGCCGTTCCATATATAGGAAAAACACCCCCACTTGTTCCACACTACCCTTGGGGGTCGAATTTCAAAAAACCTTGAAAACACTTTCTAGGTATTCATACGAAGAATCCGTAGAATAAAAATGAATTCAATATTTGGAAAGACATAGTAGATATGACGAAAATCGTGAAAATATATGCATTTTATATTTATTATATTTACAAATATTTTTTGTTGCCCCCTCCCCTTCTGAACGCCAATGAATATTCAAATTTTTTTTATCAGAATTACTTTTCTAGTTGATTTTGATATACACACCGAGTTTCAACATTGTAGCTTAAGCCGTTCCATATATAGGAAAAACACCCCCACTTGTACCACACTACCCTTAGGGGTCGAATTTCAAAAAACCGTGAAAACACATTCTAGGTATTCATACGAAGAATCCGTAGAATAAAAATGAATTCAATATTTGGAAAGACCTAGTAGATATGACGAAAATCGTGAAAATATATGCATTTTATATATACTGTATTAACAAATAATTTTTTTTGCCCCCCTTTCTAAACGCCAATGAATACTCAAATTTTTTTTATCACAATTACTTTTCTAGTTGATTTACATATACACACCGAGTTTCAATTTTCTAGCATGAACCGTTTAATAGTTTAGAAAAACACCCCCTACCCCCGTAGCATACTACCCCTAAAAAAAATTTTATTTTTCCAACATTCCGCTACTATAGCTCTATCTAATTACCAAGTTTAAGGCTTATATCATTACAGGTTCTCAAGATATAAGCATCGGAACTTTTTCCTTTTCACCCTCCCCCACCCTCCCCCTCTCCACCCACAACCCCAAAACTTTTTTCCCTACTAGGGTTTAATTAGCGCTACTTTTGGTAAAAATTCTAAGCATCTATTTTAAAGTGTTCTTGAGATATGAAATGTGTTTGATTTGAAAAATTCTCATCCCCTCCACTTCTATGCTCCACCTCCCACTTAAAAAATTTTACTTTGATCAATCTTTATTTGTCAACTTTTATACCCAAACCGAATTTTATTTTTCTAGAGCATTTGGTTCATGAGATATCGTAATCTTAAGTTTTTCACCCCCCACCCCCATACACAACTTCCCCCACCCAAAATTTTTCTTCATTCTGTTCTCCTAGTATAACTACAAATATTTTTTAAGTTTGAATAGTGTGCCATTAACGGTTTACGAGATATGGATTTTAGAATGAGTCTATCTCGCCTTTTTTGGGTTTCGGGCGCATTACATTTCCCCCCACTCCCACACCCCTTTATCAATATTGACAATTTTTCTGCAAATGGGTCTACTATTAGACCTCTATAGAAATTCCAAGTTTCAGCTTCCTAACATTAGGGGTTACTGAGATCTGGAAACCAAAATTTTCGGTCTAAAACACTTCCCCCTCCTTCCCCCTCACACCCCCACCCCTAAAAATTTGGCCACTTCAAGGCGCCTACCCCGTCTATTCGTTAAAAAAATTTCAATTTAATATCTCAAAGCGTTTGGCAGCTACAAGCCTCCAAACGATCTTGCGTACGGCGGACGCCGTACGGCGTACGGCGTACGGCGGACAGACGGACTGAAAATTTTTATTGCTTTTTTCGCGTCTACTAGTTATGAAACGTGAAAATAAAAATTTTGAGGGTAGCAAATTTTTTTTTTTAAAAAATCAATCACAATACTTAATTATTAAAATAATCAAGTAAAACTGATTAATATCTGTTTAGGGAATAATGTTTAGTTTAAGATAGATTGTCAAACACGATGGATGTTGTTATCGATGTACAAGGCTTTAAAGGGCCACTGAATAAATTTATTGTAAAAGAATTGACTATCGCACACCTTCATGAAAACATTCATCACCAACATTTTATAATGAAACCACCGTACAATTTTGAAACGCTTCCAGATAATCTGAAACATCAAGCACAATGGTTATATGAAAATCATCATGGATTCAAATGGGATGGTGGTGAAACTTCATTCTATGACTTGAAACAATATTTACTACTCGATATGGAAAATACTATAATATATGTTAAAGGAATAGAAAAGAAAAACTGGATTGAGAACTTATTGAGCAATATTGTTGTTAAGGTATTCGACCTGGATAGTTTCGGTTCTCCCAATCTCAAGACACTGAAAAATGCCTATCCTGATACACAAAGATGTTCTTACCATACTTTATGTTGTTCTCTACAAAATGCTTATCTATTAAAAAACTTTGTTATAAAAAATTCAATAAATAGCTTACAAAAATTAGTCTCATAAGCAAGCGAGAATCCAGGGTGGTATCAATTAAATTTTTTTGTAATAAGTAAAGAAAACATTTCAATATAAAATTTATTATTGTTTTCAAACAATAGTTTTAATATCATAGTTTTATATAATACAGTTTTTAATCAATTATCATATCATTTTCTATTCTATAATGACCCCAAGCATATGTATTTATTATATTTTCCTTTATGAAACGTTTATCATCTTTAGAATCTAATGATATCTTATTAACTTGTTGTGTATATATATGATGAAGCTTAGATCTAAATATAATCATATTTCCATAAAGTATTTTCTTATTGTATAAACAAGTTTTATAATCCATTAAACTTAAATTATTTACTACTGTTCTTTTAACACCTTTAGCTTTTTTTATTACATTACTATTATCATAGTCTATAAAATACATTTTTGAACGAAGTCCTATAAATTCTCTAATAATATCACCATTGCTTTCATCGTTCATCATTCCTAATACTTTTTTATTTATACGCAGAAAATTGAAAGGATTGTTAATAGGATAATTGGATGTATCAAATCGGGTATCAATATCAGTTAAAATATCATTATAAAAATCTTCTGTTTTAATGGTATAAATAAAAGAATCAGTATCCATATAATTTAGACTAATATTATCGCAAAACTTGGGCTTCATGTAATCATAGTGGAAATCATACATTTTCCATTTTGATAATTCGAGTACTGCGAAGCCTATATATGTCGGTTTATTATATACTGTAAGCACTCGACGCATTTGGATGGCTAACATATTTTCATTAAATTGTGAAATACTATGGAAATTTGGTTTTGCTATTAAAGCTCGAGCTCCTAAACGTCTTCCAGAACTTTCCCAGCTAAGAACAATTTTTACATCTTTCCGTTTATCTACGTTCTCCATGGTTTTACCGTAAACCGCATTGTTTAATAGTTTAAAGAAGTTCTTTTCAAAATCATTTTTAGCCAGTGTACGGTGATAAGTATTCAGATCAATATATTGTTTTAACCAACACGACTGTTTAAATTTTAAAATTCTATGTATTCGTGTTAATTTCATACCGTATTGAATACATTGTTGAAGATTTTTGAAATGAATAATATATTTTGATTTATTTGTTAAATCTGGAATTAATTTTGAAAACTTTGATCCGGGACTCTTTTTATTCTCTGCGCAAAATGGTAAATCGTCATGGAAATCGTGTATTTCTTCTGGATACTCTAAGTCTACTTCTAATATGTAACCATATTCAGAATTAAAAGGAATCTTGAGAACATCGAAATTGGAAACAGAATCTACCCATTTGAATTCACCATAAGGAAGGGTTGCGACATTGCCCATCCATATAAATTGTTTGCATCTAAAAACATTAAATATTCTGATGGTTTGTTTTCATCATACTCAGACATATATTTATTGTTAGCTACTGAATGTCTAAGTGAACATTGAACTATACCCCCTCTGATACCTCGTTGAAGAAAAGTATGCATATTTATATCTGTTAAAAGTTCTAGAGTGATTTTGGTGGTTTTTAACATAGCATCACATGATAACCCAGGTGCTGTATAATATTGACACGGATCTAGTTCATAAATATTTTTGCATACTTTTCTGAAATTCTCAAATACATCAGCTAACAACAACACATCCGTTTTTAAATATAGTTCTAGATAGTTTTCGAGGGTCTTACAATTAAATTTTTCCTAAACGTTTAGAGCATGATTGTAGTCCTCTTCGGAACATTCTGTATCAGTTAATCGGCTATAAAATTTATCACGAGATGGAAGCTGAGACTCATTCAATCGTTCAAACGAATTTATATATTCATAAGGAAATACACCTTTTCTAGTAATTAGCTTGAACTCTTCATAATTTTTAAATATTGATCGTACAATTTTAAAGTCGTCTGTAGATAGGTTCTTAGCTAATGATTCTAAACTAGAGGACATAAATCGGAATGAATCTAAAAATCTCAATTCAATTGAATCAGTCTCAGTTACAAACATTCTTTTTGATAGCGATACATAAAGTTCTTTGTTCAAAGGAATTACGGTAATATCGCCGGGAATAGATGAAAGTTCTTTTACAAACAAGTGGCTATCATATCTAGAAAAGTTGAGAAAAATATGGGAAAGAATTTAGGAACTCGGAACTTTAAATTGCAATCTGAATGTGCTGGACCCCTATAATTCCCTGTTAAATGACAATGATCTGCGACACGATTACTATCCAATTCTTTTTTACATATATGACAGATACTACTCTCATTATGTATGTTCAACTAATGTGAGAGAATTCATAGGAACAACTTTCGATAAATACTTATAATATATATATTTGGTATCCTTAACTAAGTATTCTATAAATCTACTTGCTGAATCGATACCTTTATAAATACGTTGTAGGTTGAGCGTGTTATCATATGAGCATTTAATGTAGTAACTGAAGGCACAAGGTATGTGTTCTTGGATTGAAGTTGTTGATGAAGTCGATGGATTTGGGATGCTTGAATCTACACTCTTCAGGATACATTCGAAATCTGCATAAATCACGAACGGTACATCCAATTTTCGTTGATACTCGGTGAATGATAAAAACGATTTTTCTGGTGTCGGCATTCTCGTGACAAGCCTATTACAATCCGGTTTATGTTGATCTAGAGCTTCTTGTTGAAAGAAGTATTGAAGACATGTGTTACATATGTAAATCTGATGATCACCTAGTGTAAGTTGATTTCGGATCAGCCTGTAGAAAAAATAAAAATTAAAATATTATTTAAAAAAAGGATATACAAATGCACATACCTTGATATATTTTTAATCCATACATAATGAGACTTCACTTCATCTTGTAGCAAAAGTAAGTTAATATGAGTTCGTTTTTCTTCCTTCATGGTGTAATATGGTCCAACTAACGCATTACCCTCCTTTTCAAATCCAAACACATTAACACTTATATCAGAATTAAGTTCTTCAAATATATTAACACTATCAATTTTTAGAGGAAATTTTAATTGTCCGAATTTAACACATTGTCCGTTTTGTATGATTATATCACTGTTTTCAATATTGGTAATTTTATAACTTGTGGTTCTGTCACTATGTACGTCTACCGGGCTTAAGGCTAATATTACAGACCACTTAAAACAAACTTCAAACTTCAAACATTTTTATTGAGACTTAAACACTTAAAACAATATTCATCATAATTCTTCACATTGACACAAGCATGTTTATCTTTTAAAAATTTAGGTAGATCGATATAGTCTGAACCTCTTAACGGTTTATATTGGTTGATATTAATTTCAACATGGGTTATTTCTATTATTGTCCACCCACTATCTCGTTCTTGAAACTCCTCAGCTTTAACAGAAATATCGTCAATCATTGTTTTATATATAGAGATTAATTCTTCTTCCCTCTGAACAACACACATTTTGGTTTGGAAAGATTTTATACTGGAAACTATATCATCTACACCATTATTCTTAGTAAACTTTATGTATACAGCAAATAGTTCTATATTGAATTTGAAGGCTGTATGCTCCACCAAATGTTCTTTTAAAATTTCAATCACTGGATTTTCACACATTTCCAAAAATTTCTGAGGCGCTATCACTTCAGGATTTTTATTTTCTAACATTAATGACTCAATCCTTTCTTCGAAACAACTCTTTAAAACTTTAAAATTTCCATTAATCGACACGGCAGAGTTTCTTTTGTGGGAATTCGTACGAACATGATAGTTCCAATTTTTATTCAATACTTCTACTTTACACTCAACACATTTCTTTGAGTCAGGCGGTTGTGAAATTGATGTAGACGGTTGCACATTAGTATTTAATGGTTGCATAATTGATGCCTGATCCATAAGGTTATTATTATTTACACAACACTTTATTTGATGTTTCGATAATACATCTTTTCGCGTGTATATTTTATCACAAAACTCACATTTAAAACTATTCTTTAAATGAGCACTACTTATTGGCCTATTTAAATGTTGGATTTGAGAATAGCTTAGTCCACAAACTTCACAAATAAACGACTTCATTTTAGATATAGAAATATACTCTTCAAAACTTTTAAACGATTGCTATTGCAAACTGATGGTCTTATTAAAAATGATCAGCCTTATATACTAAAAATAGGTCACGTCCCCAAAAAATATACTGTACCTTTAACATCTAACCTTATAGCATTTTTCAGTTTTTGAATAAGTTCATTCACATCAAATGTCTATTTTCGTTTATGAGTCATTATATGCGAACTATAAAAAATATAAAAACTAATTTACTAAGTCTCTTATCTGTTTTTTAAGTTACATACTTTAGAAAATCTGTGGTGACCTTATAGAATTTCACAACTTTAATAGCAAATTAAAAATGATTGATATAAAGGTTATTCGCCTCAAATATCTATTTTAGTTTATCAGGTACTTTTTTTATAGTTAACCTTTCACCTTCATACTAAAAATGCTTAATTATCAACAACTATATATTCAAATGAAGTATTAATAGAGTGAAATTATCTATTATAATAAGAAAAGTTTAAAAGGTTAACTTGTCTAATATAAACAATGTTTAATTAACAAAGTAAACAACTCATTTACTAAGTCTCTTATCAGTTTTTGAGCTACTTTTGAGGATCTGTAGTGACCTTATAGAATTTCACAACTTTATGTAATAATACAAATTGTGCTAAAAGATCTACATACATATATTCAAGGTGACCTTATAGAATTTCACAACTTAAATACCCAATTAATAATGAAACTATTATAAAAAATTATTGTTATTTATAAACAATATAAGAATTATAAGTTCATCCTTGAACTCCTCACCTTAATCCTTAGGTCCTCACCTTGATCCTTAAGATCCTCATCTTTGATCCTTAAGACCACCTTGATCCTTAAGACCACCCTGATCCTTAATACCCTCACCTTGATCCTTAAGACCCTCCTTGAGACCTCCATCTTGAGACCTCCGTGTTGATCCCTCATCCCTCATCTACATCCTTACTATGATGACCATTTTATATCATCATCAGGTGTTGTCCTCGTGATTTTCAATCACAATATTTTATAACTAAATATAGCAAATTTTTTCCCATACCTTATCTCTCAGAATTTCGAGTACTAAATATAGCACATATTTTTCGAATACTATCAGTGACTAACATTTTTTCCCTTATAAATCAGAATTTCGTTCGACGCGAACAATATAAACAAAACTCGCCATCCTTATTTTCTTCAAGAGCTAACTAACGATGTAAACAGAGATTCGATGTCGTCATCCTTATCAACTTCAACCTTCTCGAACATTCTTATCTTTTGATCCGTCCCATCGATCCCACTGGTCCAGAACCGGTGTATCTATACTACTAGCACAGGTGCTTCTGCTAATCTTAACTTGATGTCGAACGCTGCTTGTTGATCCTCTTGCCACTTAAAATGCTTTCCTTTCTTCAAAAGAAAAGTCTGTTGCGAACTCTGGTACGAAACGTCCATACCAGGACGCGATTCCAAGAAATCGTCGTAGCTCTCGGAGGTTTGTTGGAGGTTGCAATGCTTCGATCGAGGCGTGGGTCTGTGTGGATTCCTTTTTCACTGACGACATGTCACAGATATTTAGTCTCCTTCTTGAAGAATCTACATTTGTCCACGTTGATTTTGAGATTTGCGGCCCGTAGTCGGCGGAAAACTTCTTCTAGGTTCTTCATGTGCTCTTCGAAGGTCGTTCCCGTGATGATTATATCGTCCAAAAAGGCAAAAGCAAATGGTTCTAACTCATGACCGATCACTTGGTCCAGTGCTCGTTGAAAGGTTGCCGGTGCTAAGTGTAGTCCAAAGAGCATCACCCGCCATTGAAACAGTCCGCGGCCGGGAACTGTGAAAGCGGTATACTGTTTGCTTGCCTCGTCCATAGGAATCTTCCTGTACCCATTCATCAAATCTAGGCTACTAATTAATTTCGCGTTCCGTAGTCAGTCGAGGATGTATTGAATCCTTGGCAGTGGATATGCGTCGGGTATCGATCGTGCATTGAGTTGACGAAAATCCATGCAGAGTCGCCAGGTATCATTTTTCTTTTTGACTAGGACCACTGGTGAACTGTACGGACTACATGATGGTTCGATACAACCCTTCCTGATCAACCCGTCTACCTCCGTGATGAGGGTTGCTTGAGTTATAGGGTTGCTGGTTGCGTATCGATGTTTGAACGGTCGGTCGTCTCGCATAATAATCTTATGTTTCGTGATGTTTGAGACGTCTCTGAGCTGTTCGAAAGCATGAAGTTCCTTGCTTAAGAAATCGTTGATTCTCTCCAGTTGTTCGGTCACCTCGTCTTGCATCACGGTGCAGGTATTGATGAATGCTGGTTGAAATGTAGCTGCGTTCCTATGCAGGACGATGGTCTGATTACCACAGGTGAGACTTGTGCCAATGTTTTGAAGAAAATCCATCATATTATCAGATCTTCTATGAGGCTGGGGATTAGTAGTGGCATTCTGCACTGACGGTCGCCCAACCGGATGTGGATAAAAAGAGCCTGTACAACGTCATGGTTTAAGCCGTCCGCTATTTTTACTGTTACTTCTTGGTTGATTATCTGTCCTATCTTTGTGAGTTTACCGGCGAAAGAGCCACTAATGAAGCTTCTCGTTGCCCCCATATCCACTGTAGCTCGCACCAATTCTTCGCCGAGGGCAACAGTAGCGAAGATATAGATAGCTGTTTTCCTGATATAGGAGTTTTACGGTGGTGGAGGAATGTTTACCTAGGGCGCCGCCATTCCTCGCGCCTGGCGGGCTCCTAGTTCGTTTCCCGGTCGGCGTCTACAACAATCGATAGTCCTGGACTGGACTCTAGAGTTCTGACAGGACCGGGCGTTATGACCGTCCTAACTGTCCTTGTGTTGATCTGGGTTTCTGTGGTTTGTGCGATGGCACATCGTCTTTCTTCTTGGGCGGGTCAGGCTGTGTTCTTTCCTCCCCTGATACTCTCGTAGTCGTCCGCTAGTGAGATCAACTCTGGTAGTGTTGAGAAATCCTTTCGTCGGATGTAGAGCTGGTACTTTGCCTGACAGCTCCGGAAGATCCGTTCAAGTTTTTCCTCGTCGTAGTAATTCATCGGACGCATGAGGTTCCGTAGCCCTAGTACATAGTCCTTGAAGCTTTCTCCAGACGACTGTAACCTTTGCCGTATTTTGTCGTCTAAGTCCTCCAGATAACGGGCAGGGAGGAAGAACTTCAAAAAGTCTTCTCTGAAGTCAGCCCACTTAGGCCACGCTTAGTGGTTGTTGCGGTACCACGTTAACGCCTTGGCTCGAAGTAATTCTGGCATAGTTCTGGGCAGAAGATTTCGGTGGATTCCATAGACATCGGCCAACTCTTCCACGCGTTCGATGAAATCGAGGGGGTCCTTACCGTCTTCATATTTGACGGACCACTTCCGAATTTGGTCAGCCACGCCCGTAAAGGTGAGCCTAGCATTGGCGGTTGGTTCGATGAAATTGTTACTCGCGGTATTATGGGGCGGGGCCTCCGTGTTAGTCCCGTCGATGGTTACTTGTTCCTTGCTTTGCAACAAAGAACCTTAATCGGGTATTGCTTATAATTTTGGCGCGACACCAGATGTACTGCCCTTACTGTGCGGTTCCATAATCGTCCAGGCCGAACTCCTTCATATAGCTGGTAAGCTCCTCTCTTCGTAGTCCGTAGACCCAATTTGTCTTCACCATGTTTGGTGTTTTTCACTGTTCGTAAGTTCGCTAGTATTAGACCACTGTTGGTTGTTATATTACACTCGCTGCACACCACCTGTTAGTTCATTGATTGTTACCTCACTGTCTGGCTAATTCATAATTCACTGCTTGTTCTGCACTGTTGATTAATTCACTGTACTGCTGATTAGTTCACTGCCTGTTTTCATTGTCAATTTATTTTGTGAAGTCCCTGCTCGAGCGCCATTGTAACGATTCAATTTCCGGGGATAAACTCGTCGGGCTCCAGTGTCCGTTACAAAAATTTGTTTAGATTGACTTCACTTTATTTTAGTAGTTCTGGTTTCATATAATTCTACATATCAAAATCTAATATTTAATTTCACTGTTTGCTTCGCCTCCGTCTTCGTCCTATGAGTTGCAGTTGGGTAAGTTAGTCCTGTCCGCAGTTGCTCACCTTCTGCTCTCGTCCTATACGCCGTCGCTCGTTTACGTTGATCTTCTGGTATTATTTCGCTGCCTTCTGGTATGTTTCTCCCGACGTGGCTCGCGTCGCTGCTCTCGTCTACTCCCACTGATACGTCGCTGGGCTCCTCGGTTTTTCGTCGCTACTTTCGTATGATACGTCGCTACTCTCGATTGTTCTGCCTCTACTGTCGCTTCGTTCGCCGGCACTCTCGTTCGATCTACGCTGCTCTCGTCAGATATACGCTGCTACTGACTGATGCCGGCGCCGTCTTCGCCTTGGTATGACGTCACTACGTTTTCATCTTTTTCTCTGCCTCTCGACTTTGCTTTGTCGTCCTTCGGTCTCGACTCTATCTCATGGACTCGACCTAATTCATCTCGATTCGACTTTATAAGAGGGAGTGTAACCCCACTGGCCTTATTCGGTCGGAGAATCCTTGAGGGCAACTGTCCGATCACGAGCAATTAGTTACTAGAAAGAGGGTACTCTTTGTTCTGCTGACCGAGATGACTCTTCTGGCTAAATATTTTGGCTTATATATTGTACCAAACATTCAGCCGCCATGAACTATACTCAGGTCGAATTTTCGAACTCTTAAAATTTTCTTTATAAATCGTGGCTAGTGTGTGTCATGCTGGGCATATAGTCACATTTGGATTTCGAATATTTTGTCGGCGGGTTTTTCGGTCGCAATGCGTAACCTGGTACGTTTTATGATCCCGTTGACCTTTTTCCAGGTTTTATGCCAAATTCTTCCTTTTCAGCCACTGTTGTGTTTGTTTTTTTATTTCGTGTTGTGTTCGTAATTCAAGGTTTTTTTAATTCATAAGTTTATGTTGTATTTGTAGTTTAGTGTGACTTGTTTTAGAATTTTTATGGCAAAATGGTGTGGATGGAAATTAGCAGAATTTCCATCCTTACAATGTTTGCGGAATTTGGCTGAAGAATGTTGAACTCACAGGTGCAACACTCGCAGCTGATGGTATGAACGGTGGGTTTGAGCCCGATGATGATATCAACGAATTAACCGTGTTGGTTTTGCTGTTACAGCAGCTGAGCGTGGATACTTGCGGTAGTACAGTCTGGTACGTCATTCTTACTGTCGGTTCGGTCGGCTTTGTAAATGAAGTACCAGCTGATTAAAGGCACTGTTTGACAGGGCCTTCGATGTCCGTACTATTGGTTTCGGGCTGTATTGGATCGTCGTCGTCGGACTGTAGATCTTCGAGAATTGCATATTTACGGTCGATATATGCGCTCTCCAATTTGCGTTGCTCCTCCAACTTTAACAGTTCTAGGCGCTTCCTTCTCTGAGATGACGCCTTTGAGGATACGCTGGATCGATCGTCGAAAGTGGGTTGTGGTGAAATACATTTCATGCATATGAAGTCCTTTTCCGCAATAGATTCTGAGACATTCACGCATTGGAAATGATACCACAGGTCACATTTGTCGCATTGGACCATGTCGGAATCTCGTTACTGACATAATTGACAGTTATTAGTACTAGATTGATTTTGTTGCCCTGGTGGAGTTCTGAGAGTCTTATTTGAAAGTGCAGCGGCTGCAAGCCAATCGTATAATACTCTAGATGATACAGAACTCCGATTTATATTGTAGTTGGGGCTAAAGTAGAATTACGTATGTGCATGTATGTATGGACTTCCATTCAGTTGCTACTTGAAACTTAAAAACAATATCATCAATGTTTAAAATCATTTCTTGAACTGGGTGTAACATCGGGAATAAAATGTCAATTTTAAATGCCATTCACATGTGAAGTTCAGGAAGGACTCACTCGATTTCTTATATATTTATCCCTTTTCTTGGAACCATGCACAAATTAATATGTACCAAATTTCAAATTCGTAGCTTGACGCGTTCAAAAGTTATGGGAAAATATTTTTGAATAATTTTTTAAGGATTTTTTGTATGGAAGGTACCAGAAGGAGTAAAAAGATTTCGCTGACTTGTGAACTTTGTTTTCACTCAAAACTAATTTCAACCAAATTCTAAATTTACAGCTAAACGATTACTTGAGTTATAGTGAGTTCCATAAATTAAGTGAAGACATTTTGAAAGGATATTTGTAATGCTGTTACGCGAAGGACTAATAGGATTTTTTTGAAAGATATACATTTAACTTCTTCAACTATTGGAAAACAAATGTATACAAAATTTTAAGCAAACAGCTAAAATGGTTGTGAAGCCATCGACAAATTTTCTAAAACACTGTCTTTTCAAGGATTTTTTGTATGGAAGCTACTCGAAGGAGTCAAGAAATTTCATTGACAAACGCAGAATAACTTCCTTTTTGCTTAAATCTTATTTGTACAAAATTTAAACTTCGTGGCTAAACGATTTCTTGAGTTAAAGTGAGTTTGGTGAATTAAATGGAGATATTTTAACAAGATATTTGCATGGCAGCCACTCGAAGGACTAAAAGGATTTTCTTCATAATCGTACATTTAGCTCCAACTATTGCAAAATTAGCACATACAAAATTGAAACCCATAGCTTAAACCTGTCTGAAGTTATCGGCCAATATTCTTGAACACATGTTTTAAGGACATTTTATACGGCAGGTACCAGAAGGAGCAAAAGGATTTATCTGCCTAGTAAACTCAAACTTTGTTTTCACTCAAAACTAATTTGTGCACAATTTCGAATTTTTATCTAAAAGATAACTAGAGTTATAGTGAGTTTCGTAAATTATGTGAAGACATTTTGGTAGGATATTTGTATGGCGGCTACACGAAAAGCTAAAAGGACTTTTTTCATAATCATAGACTTAACTCCAACTATTGAAAAACCAACGTATACAAGATTTCAAAGTCGTAGCTTTAGGCATTCCGAAGTTATTGGTAAATATTCTTGAACACATGTTTTAAGGACATTTTATATGGATGGTAACAGAAGGAGTGAAATTATTTCGCTCATTAGTAAACTCGATTTTTGTATTCACTTAAAACTAATTTGTACAAAATTCTGAATTCATAGCTAAACGATTACTTGAGTTATAGTGAGTTTCGTGAATTGAATGAAAATATTTTAATAGGATTTTTGTATGGCAGCCACTCGAAGGACTAATAGGATTTTCTTCATAATCATACACTTAGCTCCAAATATTGGAAAATTAACTCATACAAAATTTTCAAGTCGTAGCTTAAGCCCTTATGAAGTTATCGGCCAAAATTCTTGAACACGTGTTTTAAGGACATTTTGTATGGCAGCTACCCGAAGGAGTAGGACGATTTTGCCCGTTAACGAACTTAGCCTTACAAATTCAACCAAACACCCTGATTCAAAATTTCAAGATCCTTGGTGAAGGCGTTCTAGAGTTATCGTGTTCACGGACAGGTGAACGGACGGACGGACGTCAAGCGGATTTGAGGTTTTTGGCCACAGATAAACAAAAAATAATATATATCTTTTTTTCGTCCAAGGCTTGGTTCTATGCGTTACATAATTTTCGGCTGGATCAAACTTATAATACTCTATATGATTTCATCTAGAGTATAAAAAGAAACTTTAATAAAAATAAAAATAACCTCAACTGGCCACTCTGCCCTCTATACGTTCGTGCCAACAACAATGTTATAAAATTTTTAATCGCATTGATTAATCCTTTTAGCTCTGTTCGCTACTTTTAGCTTTATAGTATCTAGAGCCCACCCAGCAAATTTCCGCAAGCATCTATTGCAAAAACATAAATGATAGTTATATAACTGATAGATTCAAAGTTTAATAGTCATATATATGAGTAACTTACCATACAAAAATTCTTCAAATAATCGCAACGATTTCAGTGCTCTTTTTCCACAAGATCCCAAATAATTGAATAGTATGTATACCTCATCTGTAGCTATAAAGCGAAACACTCAATCCAGTGAATTAATTCTTTTCTTCAGAGCTCGAATCACAACTTTGTTCAGAAACATTTTGCGGAGCAAAACCGAACAAAAGTTTCCAAATTTTTGTAACGCAGAACATCATGCTTATATTGGGCTAAACGTTTACTCTTTTCATTACAAAACGACTTCCACTTCATTATTATTATATTAAATTAAAGTTATAAATAAGTAAGTACGAGCACACAGTATCAATTACAGAAACATATTGTGTTTTGTAATACCTTTTTTATGAAACTACTAACTCTTTTAAAATTCACTTGATTCTCAAAACGAAACAATTAGTTGCATTTCATATATTCCTTCAAAAACTGTATTGCGTAGGTTGCTACAATCCTGTCAAAAATATTCAGATGCAGCTGAAGTATATATGCATGATTGATGTTTGCATGCATACTATAAGAAAATTGTTGGTTTAGTATGGGTAAGCTCTGTGCCTGGGTTTGCTGGGTGACTTGGCTCAGAGCGTATTGCTGCTGGGACAATAGATTGTCGAACGAAAATCAAGAATCGAAAAGAGGCCGAGTCAAAGTGGCCGGGCCATTTGTAGGGCTATGCAGCTTGTAATACTGTTGGTCCTTCCAACGATAGTCGGCGCTAGCTTTGTTGGCCCACAGCGTGGCCCATAAATTTTACTGTGGTGAATAACGTTATGGTTTACATATTCGATATGTTTGAATCTCAAACTTTATATTTGAGGATCAAAGATTCTCCCGGGCGCGAAGGATGAAGATGAAAGAATGATGACTCGCAGAACCCACGCCAACTCGGAAAAACCAAAGATTAGTAGAAAAATTCAGATAACTCATTCGGTAATTCTTTCAGGTGAAAATAGGTTGTAAAGTGGAGGTTTGAAAAAGTAGGTAAAAAATATAATTCTTATTCATGTACATGCTTCATAATTCATTAGATACATAAGAGTAGAACTATTAACAAAAATATAAAGGTAGAAGTTCAAAAGGTAGATAGAATATGAAAAAAATAAAAGTACAAAAGTAGTTAACGCACGCTTCGTTGTAACGTAGGATTGGTAGTATCGATGAATGAGATGCGAATTTAAATCATGGTTGCTTCCGTTTCAGTGGAAACCATGTGGTTTATCCCTTGACGAAACAAACCCACACTATATCACCTGGGTTAAAAGATACCGTGTACAGTGTATTTTCGAAACTACTCCAGGGAATGGCGCTCATCTCGTCATACGTAAGAACAAATATTTCTCCCTTGTTTGTTTCAAGGCTAAAGTAGCGTCTCTGATTGCGGTCGGTTATGTTGAACGATGGTTGTAGTGATTGTTGCGGTTTCGTTGAGTGTGTCTGTTCATCTAAACAGCGGCCTGACCTGAGTGACAGTTCCTGCTTGTTACCGCCTGGAGAGAGAGGTGGCCGTTCTTGACTGCGGTCTGGAGTGACTCGCAGATGATTGTGGCTTTTCTTTTCCTGATTTGTGGTAGAATCTACCTGTATAGGTACCATATTTTCAAGCTTGCTGATGAGTGTGTTTACAGCAAGGTCAGTCAATTCTGTTTTGTGCCTAATTGCATTTTGTGGCATTTTCCCAAATAAGATCCATCCCAGCGACAATTCTTGAGCTATTGGGTGATTGGTCCATGCCGAAGTCTTGATCGTATGATCTGCACATAAGTTTGGACTCCTAGTTGTAGGTCAATTGGTCCAGGTTCCATGAATTCTGGATCAGCAAGGATGATGTCATTGATGTAGGGCCATCGTTTGGCTGGAACGGTGCACGAAGAGCGTACTTGAGTTATGTTTTTGATTACGTATGCTTTCGTATGTATATCGCTGCTGTTTCCGATTTTCGGAATGATGTTGAAGCTAACTTCCTGCGTCACGGTGCTGACATTTGTTGAGTTTAAGCCAGTGATAGTTAAGGATGTTGGCCGGACGTTAGTTCTTAATAGTTGATGAGCAGCTTGAGATATAAAAGAGTTTTCCAAACCCGAATCCAGCAACGCACGAAGTGATACAGTTTTTCCCTCTGACGTTTTAACAGTTACAATGGCGGTTGCTAGCAGTGTTCGGTGATTTACTTTGTTGAATTTAGTGGATCTTGAGCAAAATGATTCAGAAACTAAAGCATCTTCGCGTTGTGAAGTATTTGTATCCGTTGTATTTGACTGTAGTGATGATTCATCATTATTATGTAGGATAGAGTGCTGTCGCTTGTGACATGTAAAACATGTTTTCTTACTCTTGCACTCGTTTGAGGGGTGTTTGGTTAAACAGTTGAAGCACAAATGTTGGGCCTTCACAAAGTCCCACTTTGCAGATGTGTCGAGGTTGCGAAAAGTTTGGCATTTAAAAAGGAAATGACCCTTTCGCAGTAAGAACAAGATGGTAGGAATGTTTTTGTGAAGTTGCATGAAGTTTTACGCTGGTTGCTGTTGCCTTGTGTGGAGGACTGTGATCCTGCCTTGGCTGCAGCTAATACTTCCAGCGTTCTGTGACGAAACTCAATAAATTTCTCGAACTCTTTGTAGGTCGGTAACGAATCTGTTGTCGACACCTGTTGTTCCCAGAGACTGCGAGTTAATGGAGGCAATTTAGCGGTTAGCAAATACAAAATTATTAGATCCTAATTTTTTGTATCAATAGCCAATTGCTCTAGTTCATGCATGCACTCGTTAGTGTCATCAAGCATATTTTTAAAGGCTTGTTCTGACTCGGTTCGAATCTCGGGTATGCTAAACAGCGTTTGTAAGTGCACATTGCATGTAATTCGTTTGTTGTCGAATCTGTTAATCAGTAAATTCCAAGCTGGCTAGTAGTTTGAGTCCAGGCTTTCGAACTGATCAAGAATTTTGGATGCGTCATCGATGAGACTGCCCTTTAGGTAATGCAGTTTATGGACCTTAGGAAGATGGTTGTTGTCATGAATAATTGATTGAAAAATGTCTCTGAACGCACGCCAATTTTTGTAGTTGCCATCGAATGTTGGCAATCTTAGGCTAGGAAGCTTTAATGATAGTTGCGGTTATTGTCTCGACTCGACGTGTTGTTTCAGAAGTTCTGGTCCGTGGTTTTTCGCCAGCAGTTTAAGATCACCAAAATATTCAAACACGGTTTGTTCAATATCTCCGTAGGTTGAAATGTATTGGGTCTTAACTGTTGCATCAATCTCGCTCTTGCATGTTATAATTGCCTATGCTCCTTTTCACACTCGGACCATCTTTTGTTAATTTGCTCGAGTCGGCCGCTGATGTAGCCGACGGTTCTCCGAGCCTCCCTGGTTTTTTTGAAATTGGAGATTGCCTGCCGCACGAGAGCAAAGAAACCGGTTTGCTCTTCTATTGCTTGCTCCATGTCTTTGATATAATACAGGCAAAACGATCAAAAATGTACAATGTCGTCCGAAAGAACGTCGGTTGGATTGTTTTGATTTTACAAGCGATCGATGATGTACGATATTAACCGAGATAATTCGAACCTCAGTTGTTTATTTCGATTAAAAGTTTTGCTTGCTCGAGTATCAAAAAAAAATTTGCTTGCGCGCTGGAAATTCTGGCGGTTACGCGCAACAATATAGAAAATCGGTTTGATGACGACGCTAAGTTTCGCCACTTGTTTTGGTAAAGACACGCGTGACCACTGACTGGTGAACGCGTTACCTTATTAAGTAAAATGCTTGTGCGCGAATTTCTATTTTTTTTTTTTATTTTTTTTCAAATTCTGTATGTCGGCGTGCCGGCAGAAAATATTTGTTAAAATTTTCGGATAACTTGGTTTGTTTTGTGCAATTTCCGTACGGTATGGTATGGTATGGTATAAGGGGTGGTGATGCTATCATCCTCCTTCACTTAGACGTTATTGTTCGTCCATTGTGCTCCCCGTTTGAGTTGAAGAACTCCTGGAACCTAAGACCATTTAGTAGATTTTATAAAGTTTGCTATGTTATATAGCTTTCCTTTATCGATATCACCGAGGTCATCGAGGAAATAAGCGCCGAGGTTCCGTCTTCTCATTTTCGATAGGCCCGGACACTCACAAAGGACGTGAAAGATTGACTCCTCCACTTCTGGGTCACCGCAGCTACGACAAAGATCATTTGCGTCGGCTCCCAGTCGTCTAGCATGTCTACCGATCAGGCAGTGCCCTGTGAGCACTCCGATTAGTGTGCTAACATCTTTCCTGCTCAGGCTCAGGATATACTTGCTTTCCATACGGTTCGAAATCGGGGAGATTTCGGTTTTCGGTTTCGGTTTTTTTGTGAATTCCGAGAGGTAAATTGCCGACGGAATTGTGTGAAATTATTGAAATTTCGACTTGGTTTTGTGAATTTCGTACGGCTAAGTGCCAACGAAAATGCGTTGAAATGACGGTTGTGTCAACTTGACGATTTTTTCTTGTGAATTCCGTACGGTGATGTGCCGACGGAGTTGCATTTTGCGAAATCACGAGGATTTCAGCTTGGTGATTTTTCGTGGTTGTGGATTCCGTACGGTGATGTGCTGACGGTATTGGCTTGGTTTTTTTTTTTTGGGATTTCCGTATGGTGGAATTTCTTTGCATGAAACCATGGAGATTTCAGCTTGTTTTCTTTTGTTGTTGTGAACCGACGGAATTACTGTGCGCGAAATCACGGAGATTTCGGCTGGGTTTTGTTTTGTGAATTCCGTACGGCGATGGTCCGATGCATAGAGCTATAACTAATGGAAATCGCAAAGCGCCGTTTCTGTATAAAGCACTTTGAAGCATTTTGATGCAAAATTGAATATTTTTGTATGGAGCGTTTCATGCCCGGTGGCAGTTATATGCAAATAGTAGCGAAGTATTTAAATGTTTGGCTTTAATTCTTTTCAATACCGGTGTATAACATACATGTGAGCAAGATGCTGATAGTAGCATAGTGAATATCGCCGGTCCTTTGCGAGAAAACCTCCGGCTTCAAAAAAGTCGCTGCACGCTATCTCTATTATACATATAGCTCTATGGTCCGACGGAATTGAATTTGTGCAAAATCAATGAGATTTCGGCTTGTAGTTTGATGTTAGTTCCGTACGGTGATGTGCCGACGGAATTGATTTTTGCAAATTTCCGAAAAAATTCGGCTTATTCAATGTGAATTCCGTATGGTAAGTGCCGACGGAATTACTTTGTGCAAATTTACGGAAAATTCGGCTTTTTTGAATGTAAATTCCGTACGGTAAGTGCTGACGAAATTACTTTATGCAAATTTACGGAAAATTTGGCTTGTGCTCTGTGAATTCTGTAAAGTAGGATGTCGACAGAATTGCTTCATGAAAAATTACGGAACTTTCGTTTTGAGTTTGCAAATTTCATACGGTAAAAGCCGCCGAAATTGCTTTGTGCGAAAAACACAAAAAATTCGCTTGATGCGCGTGTACTGCTGCAGCTATTTGAGCCACATAAATAATGCCCGAAATCACGGAAATTTCGGCACGTTTTGCTTTTTCTTTAGTAGAAATTCAAAATCAACAATTTCATTTCGGTCTTGTCAATATCCGGCTCGACAGACCAATGTTCACGGTCAGGGGATCGTGTGCAAGATGAGACTTGCAACGGGAGTTGGATATGACAAGATTGCGAAATGAAACTGACAGTTTTCACTGTGGTACCCGTTAGAGACACGAGAAGACTTGAGTCAATATAACTGATAGAAGGTTGAAACAGTTGGAAAACTGCAAGCCACCGTTTGACCTACCGAGTTTACCGAAATTAACGTGAGTCAAAAACGAATCGACTATCAAAACTTCGATCGTAAGGCAATTGGTTTGTTTTCTTTAAAGGTGCAATTATGGGATGCACACCCTTCTACCATTCTCTGCTGATGATATTTTTTTGTTGTTCGAAGAAGCGTATTATTCATGAGAAATCGTCCCCAGCCGATGTCAGCATAGAGACGATAGGAAGAAAAAATCTTACCTTTTGATGTTCGGTCCAAACTATTGAACGCTGACTCAGATCAGCGCATATTGCTGCTGGGATAATAGATTTGAACGAAAATAAAGAATCGAATAGAGGCGGAGTCAAAGCGGCCAGGCCATTTGTAGGGCTATGCAGCTTGTAATACTGTTGGTCCTTCCAATGATAGTCGGCGCTAGCTTTGTTGGCCCACAGCGTGGCCCATAAATTTTAATCTGGTGAATTACGTTATGGTTTACGTATTCGATATGTTTGAATCTCAAACTTTATACTTGAGGTTCATACACAACTTGATGCAAAAGAAACAACGATTACCACACGGGAATCAACTCAACAGCTTGAATCCATTCGTGAATGATGAGGGAATCCTTCGAGTGGGGTGCATACTGAAACATTCAACTTTACACTTCGACAATCACCACCCTATGATTCTTCCAAAGAAGGACCACTATTCCGATCTCGTCATATGAGACTGCCATATACGAACACATCACAGAGGCCACAACTTGGTCATCGGCAAGATTCGAACTATATACTGGATCATCCACATTCGACACGTTGCAGCACATCATCTCAAAATGCACCACATGCTATCGTTTCTGGTCAACGCGAAACGAATAACAAATGGGGGATTTACCTTATGCTCGCGTACCAATGTCAAGACCGTTTCAGCATTGTGGCATAGATTTTGTGAATCCACTCGAAATTAAGCTATCCAACTTAAGAAAGTCACAGTGCACCAAGGGGTACTTCTGTCTGTTCATTTGCTTCGCGACCAAAGCAATACATATCGAAGCGGTGTCCGATTTATCATCAGAAACTTTTCTAGCAGCGTTCCGACGCTTCTTGGGAAGACGCGGACTATGCACCAACATATATTCTGACTGTGGGAAAAACGACGTCGGTGCGATAAATTAAAGAAAGCCATCAAGGAAGGATCTCTTAATGTCATGGACAAAACCGCCATTTCAACCCTCCGGCCGCTCCGCATTTTGGCAGCCTCTGGGAATCAGGCGACAAATCAGTAAGGCATCGTCTCAAGCGCATCATCGGAGTCGTGACACTAGAAGCTTGCTTCAACTCTCGGCCTCTCTGTACGCTCAGTTCTGATTCAGACAACATTGCATTCTTGACTCCAGGACATTTCCTCATAGAGATATTGCCTCCCGAACCCTCCTTAGTAGCCGCCAACGATCATACCTTAAGACGTTGGATAAACTGCCAAAAGTAAGTATAAACCTTTTGGATTAAATGGTCCCAGGAATACTTACAACAGTTGCCGCAACGACAGAAGTGGCGACTGTGCAAAAACAATCTCAAACTAAACGATGTCGTCTTGGTACGAGAAGACAATGTCTCAACATCAAAATGTGTTACGAGTTATCTTTTTGTTGTCCCGAATCCTGTAAAGAAAAGAAGAGAATATAGTTAGTTGAATTAAATATATCGCGTTTTACAAATTGACAACTTACCCACTGGTTCATCACGAGCTCCTTGTCACTCTACGCAAAACACCGAACATTGAGCCCGAAACACAACACGAAACACAACGTGAAACACAATACGAAACACATCTTAAAATATACCGACACTTCAGTGCCACACGAACGTAAACATAGCCTGACAACTCATTCATTGGCGAAAACGTAGACAGACATTACCACTTGAACGATGACTGCGCCACCGTGTGGAATTTTCAGCCGACAGTGTAAATGGGTTTGTGCAGTTACTAGATCGTCGTTTGGTGCATAAAAAGTGACCCAGGTAAAAGAAAGTAATGCACTTGAAAGAGAAAGCGGGAGAAACGACCTCGAGGACTAGACCATTGACCTACAGAACGGGGATTTAACGTAGAAAAAGCTGACCTGAGGCTTCGAGGAAAGTACGGCAGCCGAAAAACGGTCTCTTGGATCCAGTGTGCAGAGTGAAAAGACGGTTATAGAAATTCGATCATAAATTCTGATAATTTTCTGGCGATTGATTTTTCTTTGGAACGAGAAGAACGTGCATCGAGCGTCACAAGTCGGTGACGGCACGAATAAAGTAATTAAAGAGTGGTTCCGCAAGGATAGTCGTGTGGAGTATCGCAGCGGGAAGAATCGATGCCGCGGAGCGAGACGAGACAGGAGCGTCTTCAGCAAAAGAATCCTGGAAGAAATCTTTGAGGGACGACGCACCAGAGGCGCCCTAATTTTAAGGTCAACGTAAACCAACAAGCTTAGGGCCAGGTAGAGTAGGGTAACTAAGGAGATTTGCGAGGTACGATTTCTTTTCAATAAAATTTATTGTTTCAAACGAAGTCCGATTTGTTTTCGTTTGGTAACGTTTAATTTTACTTTATTATTTTAATAATAAAGTATTGTTATCGACTTTTAAAAAAAAAAATTTGCTACCCTCAAAATTTTTTTTTATACGTTTTATGACTAATAAACGCCAAAAAAGCAATAAAAATTTTCAGTCCGTCTGTGCTCCGTACGCCGTACGCAAACTCGTTTGAGGAATTATAGTTCCCAAACCCTATGAGCTATTAAATTAATTTTTTTTTTCTGAATAGACATGGTACACCTCTTGAAGTGCGACTTTTTTCCGGGGTGAGTACGCGAAAATTTTTGGTTTCTAGATCTCAGCAACCGCTTATGGTAGGAGGCTGAAACCTAGAATTTCTATAGAGCTTTGATAGTGGACCCATTTGCAAAAAAAATTGCTGATATGGGTGAAGGAGTGTGGGAGTTGAGGGGAAAATAATGCGTCCGAAACGCAAAAATGCCGATATCGACACATTCTAAGATCCATATCTCTTAAACCGTTAACGGCAAGCATTTTAAACTTAACAAATATCTGTAGTTATACTAGGAACGTAGATTGAAACAAAGTTTTTTGGTGGGGATGGTGGCGTGCGGGGGTGGGGGTTGAAATAGTAAAGATTACGATATCTCACAAACCAATTGCACCAGAAAAACAAAATTCGGTTTGGATATAAAGCTTGATGAATAAAGATTGCTCAAAGTAAAATCTTTGAAGGGGGCGAGGGAGCATAGACGTGGGGGGGATAAGAATTTTTCAAAAATATCACTTTTCATATCTCAATAACAGTGTAAGATAGATGGTTCAAATTTTAACTAGAACTAGGCCCAATAGAACCCTAGTAGGGAAAAATAAATTTAAAGGTCGGGGTGTAGAGGGTGAGGGTGGGGAAGGGTGAGAAGGAAAAAGTTCCGATGCTTATATCTTAAGAACTTGTAATGATTTAAACCTTAAACTTCGTATATAGGTAAAACTATATTAGTGGCATGGTGAAAAAATAAAATTTTTTTTAGGGGTAGCATGGTGCGAGGTTGGGGGGTGTTTTTCCTAGCTTTTGAACGGCTTATTCTAGAAAGTTTAAACTCAGTACGTATATGTAAATCAACTAGAAAAGTAATTCCGACAAAAAAATTTCAATATTCATTGGGGTTCAGAAGGGGGCAGAAAAAAGTTTCAGTATTTATAAAATGCATATATTTTTACGATATTCGTCATATCTACGAGGTCTTTCGAAATATTGAATTCATTTTTATTCTATGGATTCTTCATATGAATACCTAGAAAGTGTTTTCAAGATTTTTTGAAATTCGACCCCTAAGGGGGTGTAAACTGGTTGTATACTTTTTGATAAACTCCACCATTTCTCTCAGGTCTGATCAGATATCGAATATCTTTTCACTTCCACGGGCTCTTTTAATAATTACCTATTTTCAAGTTTTTTTCTTTTCCAACCTCTAGACCGCATCCCGGAATATGATCCAATTAAATAATTCATATATTACACTCTATTCTAACCGTTTCCCGAACTTTTTGTTTGGTTTTCAGTCACATAGTAACATACACCGCATCCCCGAATTGAACACGTTCCGAACTTCTGCCGGAAAAATAATAAAGTTGCGCTCAGACTGTTGGCAGATTTTTTTTTATGTGACGTGTATCAGCTCGCCTTTCGTGATAGTTTTTATCGGTGTTTTCGCGCGCGAAACTTTTCCCTAATTCGTCATTCAGTTGGGGAAAAGTCCAGAACGGCAGTCTTAAAACGGAATCACTGGCGCCCACGACCCTTCTCTGGGTTGGCCGGACAAGGCCCGTTGGCCCCTTTGTGCTGGGGCTACTCATCGGTTTATTCGCGGGGAAAAATCGTAACATTTGGCGCCCAACTTGTTTCAGTGGCAATCAATTTTTTTTTTAAAGTTACCATAGTGTTTTTTCGGAAAATTTGTATGTACGTGATAAAGTGCTAGTGTGACATTACAAGGAAGGTGCAAAATTCTGTGTGGTTGGTAAGGATTGAATTTTGAATTTCGCGGAATAATTGGTTTTTTTTTTGTTAGTAAATTTTTTTTTTTCTCTTTAGATTGATTTCTTTACGGATGCAGGAATTACATTACATACAATTGGATTTTCAAATAAATACAGAGAGTTTGATGCATTTTCGTTGTCTCGAAAAAGTGTTGGGAATATTTTGTGTAACATGGGAATACATTTTTTTTTTATTGAGTTTTCTTATTATTTTTTTTGGGTAGGAATTTCTATTGCGAGAGACAAATGTAAAATGGCAAGTAATTTTTGTAGACAGACTGAGTCAGGACGAATTGGTGTATGAGTTGGCGATTCGGGGAGCAATGTCAGATACAGTAGATGAAATGCGAAAATCACTCAGAACAGCATTGCGTGAAGAAAAAGAAGCCGAAGGTTAATTTTTGTTGCCACAATACCCATTTGAGTTTGCAGAAGATTTACTTGCGATACAATCAAAGCAGAAGGAAATTGAAGTTTAGCTGAGTAAGTTCAGAGGGGTGGAATCATCTGAAGAGTACAAAAATTCAGTTTCGTCTAAGACGTTTGGAAGGTGCTGAACCATCGAAAGAGGAAGTAACGCAGAAAGTGCGGTCGAAAGCGTCTATTTTATTGCAGTTGGGGACGTTATTTAAAATGTCAGGGCAAGTTTCTTCCGAAGAGGAGGTTGAAGACGTTTCAACGCGTCAAGTTTTTTCAAATAAAATGTCTATTTCGAGAAATACGGTATGCTCATTCCTCGAAAGGGTGGAGGAGTTAAGGGTGGCTCGAGGAGTATCCAAGTCGATCATATTTAGATCGTCGATTGATTTGTTTGAGGGCAAAGGCCTTGTATGGTTGAGGGCGAACAAGTCAAAGTGCAGCAGTTGGGATGAATTAGTTACGGAATTGCGGGCCGAATTTCTCCCTCTCGACCACGATGACCGATTAATGGAAGAGATAAAAAAAGAGCGCAAGGTAGGGACGAGTCTATAGGGGTTTATGTGGCTATATTGGAAAGTCTATTTAATCGTCTTTCAACAACTTGAACCGAAGCGAAAAAATTCAAAATACTTAGGAGAAATATTAGTCCGTTTTATCAACATCAGCTCGGGTTGGTGGAGATTAAAACAATAGCGCAATTGATTAAGTTGGCTCGGTCTTTGAAGGCCACGAGACTTTCAGTGGAGGCGTGTCAACCTCCCCCAGGCCATCGAACAGGTAGTTTCTTGGAACGAGACTTAGCATATGTCGAAGGAAGAAACTAGGCCAGAGGTACATAGTACTGGATGAGGAATAGCTCACCAGATCAAGCTCCAAGACAGACACTATGCTATAACTGCAAGGCTCTGGGACACGTGTCGCGAGAGTACAGGGAGCCACAAAAGTGTTTTGGATGCGGGAAAGTGGGTGTATTTCGAGCTAGTTACCTTGTGTGCAGTCCAAATCCGGATCAAAGGGATGAAAAACAGGAAACGAGAACCACGGTAAACGAATCGGGAAACGCGAGTCGTGCTCACTAAATGGCGGCGAAGCGAGCACGAATGTCGAGACTATACCGCCTATTAGCTTTGCATTGACTCCAAAAGAGGGTGATATACGGCCACATTTGAAGGTGAAAGGTGCAGAGTTCGGTGGGTTGTTGGATTCGGGGGCATCACGAACTATTTGGGGAAGAGATGGATGGAATGTATTAAAACAACAGGGGGTAATATTGAGTTCGGCAAAGTCTTCTTGTGTTAAGGTGGCTAACGGAGACGAGTGTGCGGTGGATGGGGTGGTTTGCCTCCCATGCAGGTGGCCGATCGGACACGATGGATGGAGTATTCAGTCGTCCAAAAACTTCCTCATTCACTCATTTTTGGCACCGATTTCTGGGTGCAATTCGGACTAATTGTCGACTTAAGTCGAAATCATTGGAACTTTGCCGAGCAACCGAGTCTAGCAACGATCGAATGTCTGCATCCAAAGACGAAATTGAATGGAGATGAGAGAGAGCGACTGCAGAAGCTACTTGAGGAAGAATTTGCGGAAATGGGTGATGGTCTGGGTCGTACATCAGAGGGACATCAGCGATATTATCCAGTATCACCTGCTGTTCAGAAGCATATCGACCAAGAATTAAAGGAAATGTTAAGGGAGGAAGTAATTCGGTGGAGTGAAGAGTGCGATTAGGCTTTTTCGCAAGCAAAAGTTAGGCTTTCCACGGCACCCATTCTGACCTGCCCCGACTACAAGTTGCCATTTGTAATCCAGACGGATGCGTCGAACTTTGGCCTGGGAGCAGTATTATCTCAAAGCCACTCAGACGGGGAACGGGTGATTTGTTATCTGAGTCGTTCTTTGACAAGTGCGGAACGGAAATATTCGACGACAGAAAAGGAATGTTTGGTGGTTCTGTGGGCGATCGAGAAATTAAGACCTTATGTGGAAGGCACTACGTTTAGTGTAGTAACTGACCACCATTCCTTGCTATGGTTGCATAATCTGAAAGAGCCAAACGGACGACTGGCTCGTTGTGCCGTACGACTACAGCAATATACATAGCTACGACGTCATCCATCGGAAAGGGAAGGACCATCTGGTTCCGGATGCGTTATCACAATCGGTACCGGTGTTGGATACGATTGAGGCAGTGGCCCAAACTGATAAGTGGTATACCAGGATGATGAAGATGGTATAAAGTAACCCAGGGATATATTCCGCATGGCGAATCGAGGGTAATAGATTATGGAAGCACATTCCCGCGGCTTTTCCAGAATTAACTTCCCAAAGTTCCTGGGAGAAGGTGCTATCGGAAGAAGAGCTGCCTAAAGTGCTAGTTGAATGCCTTGACGATCCAAAGGCGGTACATACGGGCATTAATAAAACATGTGAGCGAGTTGCGCTCAGGTATTATTGGCCGAAGATGAGGATAGACCTTAAAAAATATGTTCATACGAGTCAGGTTTGTCAAGCCATAAAACCCGAACGCCGATCACCGGCTGGGCTTACGGTTTCGCGAAACGGGGAAGCTAAGCAACCTTGGGAAATGGTCTGCGTGGATTTGGTGGGACCACTTCCGCGCTCATCACATGGCTATTGCTATATTCTAACAGTAGTTGACTACTTCTCTAAATTTCCGCTCTTTTTTCCCCTAAGATCCGCTACGAGTGCGGCAGTGACCAAAGCCTTGGAAGAACATGTTTTCTTACTGTTTGGAGTACCAAATGGATGATCTGTGACAATGGGGTCCAGTTTAAGGCAAAACAATTGCAGGCGATGGCAGAATCCTATAGAACCACTATCAGATATACGGCACCTTACCACCCCCAAGCCAATCCGGCGGAACGCATTAGCCAATCCATAAAAACTATGTTGAGGACGTATGTTTCGGAAAACCACCGGAACTGGGACGAGAACCTAGCAAAAATAGCTTGTGCGCATCGTACGTCATCCCATGAAGTTATGAAATGTACCCCTTACTTTATTAATTTTGGGAGGGAAATATCGACCACCGGGTGTGCGTATGATGGGCCGAATGAAAGTAGTTCAGGTTCTTCCCAAATTTTCAATCCACATGTAAGGGCAATAGCGTTAGAGAAGGCACGAGTAGAAATCCGTGCACGTTTTAAAAAGGCCACCGACAAAAGCAAGCACCTATATAACTTACGACCACGGGATGTAAGTTTCTTTCCAAACGAGCTAGTTATGCGGAAAAAATACATATGTTATATCAGATGCGGCGAAATATTTTTCGGCGAACTTGGCTCCGAAATTCGTCGGGCCATTTAAGGTAGTGAAAAGGGTATCCCCATGGACATACGATCTGGATGATCAAGCCAGTAAACGTCTAGGAATATGGAATGTGAAGGATATCAAACCATATGTACCCGCCCGAGAGTAGAAAGATCGCGTAGTAGTATTCTTTAGTTTGTTTTTTTTTTCCATTCCGAATCAATATCAGAATTCAAACTCAACGCGTATGAGCGTATGATTGATCACTGAATACATAAACAGGTTATACGTTCACAAAATTAGAAGTACGAGTAATGCGAATTCAAATATTAGTAAAATAATATACCTTTTGGAATTTACGAGAGGATTTGAGAAATTCTATTAAAGTAAGGGGGGAATGTTACGAGTTATCTTTTTGTTGTCCCGAATCCTGTAAAGAAAAGAAGAGAATATTTAGTTGAATTAAATATATCGCGTTTCACAAATAGACAACTTACCCACTGCTTCATCACGAGCTCCTTGTGATGTCACAACTGCAACGTATCGGCCTTCAGCCTCATCTTAAACGACATCAGCACAAAGGAGGGAATTAGTTAAATAATTTATTAGTCGTACACACATGGAAGTCGAGCTGTACTCTAAAATTGAAAAGCGAAAACGCAAACTTGGGATTTAAAAGTTAGTTATAGTTAGTTTAGAAAACATGAATTGTGAGTCGGATTAGGTTTAGTTATTGTTATCAAATCGGATTCACATATTTGGAGAGTTTTAGAATAGGAAGAATAGAATTAAGATTAAAATCTGAAAGGATAGGTCACGTCACTCATTACCGCCGAGAGGGCGAGAAATTCGTCGTGGACAGTCGAACCAGCGGAAATAGATCCGTTGCGTCGTCGGAACGAATAACCTCGAAGAACCGGGACATATACCAAGTAATATCAAGTAAAATCAACTCACCTGGGATCCTGCAACTTACCCGCGATACACCACACTCTACGCAAAACACCGAACATTGAGCCCGAAACACAACACGAAACACAACGCGAAACACAATACGAAACAAATCTCAAAATATACCAACACTTCAGCGCCACACGAACGTAAACATAGCCTGACAATTCATTCATTGGCGAAAACGTAAACAGACGACCACATTCTTTTACGAATGTTACGATGGGGGAAGCTTGTTGAGCTCACAACTAAGTTTTTACTTGTTTTGCATCGTTTTTTGTAGCAAGGTCGATTAGACGTTGTCTATTGTCATTGGTGGTGTTATGGAGACTGTGCATTCCTGTGGTTCCTCTATGTGTCTCCTCTTGTTCCACTGTAGCATTAAAGTCTCCTAGAAGTATCTTTATGTCGTTAGATGGTAAAGAGTCAAATGTTTGTTCTAGGGCGTTGAAGAAAATGTCCTTCACTGCGTCATCCTTTACCTCTGTTGTAGGGTGAAAGTTTACCAGCCATTCATTCAAAAAATTTGATTTTAGGCTGATCGCAAACAATCTTTTTTGATGGGTTTGAAGTCGGTGATTAAGTTCTTAATTTTGGTATCTACCACGAAAGCTATTCCAATTTGCACTGGTTAGTATTGTGTATCTCCGTAAGTCATTCACCTCACTGCCAAGCCATCTCGTTTTTTGGACCGCCAGAATTTTGATGTTGTATCCTGAAACTTCATTAAGAAGCTCTCGCAGTGCACCTGTTCTGTGAAGGAAGAGAACGTTCCAAGATCCAAAAGAATAGTCCTTAATGCGTTGCCAGAGTCGTTGCCGTTAATCTAAATTTTTCCTAGGCTGTAGTCCTGCTTTCGGAACAATCGATTTTTTTTTCCGAGAATGGGTTGTTAGCCAATCGCCCAACCCCCAACCTGGAGGACCAGGTCTATAGTACATAAAAGTGTAAACAACTTTCGGTTATGGTTTGCTGGAGTTCTCACAGCTATGTCGCGAGTCCAACTATACCGATTTCAAACCTACTTCCTGAGACGCACTGGTGTCCTGGCCATTCAGGATGTGTTCACTCACTCCTCCTTATCTCAACCTGGGCTTGCGACCGGCTATGGCGGAGTTCATTATTTTTACTATCAATTTTAATACCATTTTATCCTCTAGTTTATCGAATTATTTTAGCATCTTATTCATTGAATTACAACTTAGCTGAATTATTAAACAATTTACGTAATACCCTAAATAAACATGAGTATGTATTAATCTAATCTTCAATCCTCTTCTTCTTCACCTTTCGCGCCCGGGAGAATGTTTGAACTTCAAACATAGCTTTAAACTTCAAACATAACCCTAATTCGAGTTCAAACATAACTCACCACAGTCCATTTTCATGGGCTACACTGTAGGGTGACAAAGCCAACGCCGACTGTGTCATTGGAAGGATCAACGTCACAACATGCTACACGACCCTATAAAAGGCCCGGCCGTCTTGACTCGGCCTCTTTTTTAGTATAATTTAAAATAGCAGCGATTTCGCTCTGGCCGAATCAGCATTTAAATAAGCATAAAAAATCTGCCAACAGGGCGCAACTTTATTATTTTTCCGGCAGAAGTTCAGAACGCGTTCAATTCGGGGATGCGGTGTATGTTACTATGTGTCTGAAAACCTAACAAAAAGTTCAGGAAGCGGTTATAAGAGGGTGTAACATATGAATTAAAAAATTGGGTCATATTCCGGGATGCGGTCCAGAGGTTGAAAAAAACAAAACTTAAAAATTGGTAATTATTAAACAAGCCCGGGGAAGTGAAAAGATATTCAATATCTGATCAGACCTGAGAAACATGGTGTAATTCATGAAAAAGTATGCAACCAGTTAACACCCTCTTAGGGGTCGAATTTCAAAAAATCTTGACAAGAAATTCTAGGTATTCATATGAAGAATCCGCAGAATAAAAATGAATGCAATATTTCGAAAGACCTAGTAGATATGACGAAAATCGTGAATATATATGCATTTTATTTGTACTGAAATTTTTTTTTTGCCCCCCGCCTCCCTTCTGAACGCCAATGAATATTCGAATTTTTTTTTATCAGAACTACTTTTCTAGTTAATTTACATATACATACCGAGTTTCAACTTCCTAGCATAAGCCGTTCTAAAGTTAGGAAAAACACCTCCCACCACCGTACCATACTACCCCTAAAAAAAATTCTATTTTTCCACCATGTCACTACTATAGCTCTATCTAAATACCAAGTTTCAGCTCCCTATCATTATAGATTCTTAAGATATAAGCATCGGAGCTTTTTCTTTCTCACCCTTCCCCTCTACACCCACACCAGCAAACTTTTCCTACTTGAGTTCTATTAGGCTTACTTCTGGTAAAAATTTTAAGCATCCATCTTACACTGTTATTGAGATATTAAACGTGTTATTTTCGAAAATTTCTTATCCCCTCCACTTACGTATTTCCCCACCCCCTTCACAGATTTTACTTTCAGCAATCTTTATTTATCAAGCTTTATATCCAAATCGAATTTTGTTTTTCTGGTGCCACTGGCTTGGGAGATATCGTAATGTTAAGTATTTCAACCCCCACCACCGTACGCCACTACCCAAACCCAAAAATTTTGTTTCAATCTACTCTCCTAGTATAACTACAGATATTTTTTAAGTTTAAGTTGCTTGCTATTAACGGTTAAGGAGATATGGATCTTAGAATGTGTCAATCTCCACTTTTTTGCGTTTTGGACGCATTGCTTCCCCCTCCACTCCCAAACCCCTTTACCCATATCATTAATTTTTTCGCAAACGGGTCCACTATCAAAGCTTTATAGAAATTCCAAGTTTCAGTCTCCTAACATAAGCAGTTGCTGAGATCTAGAAACCAAAATTTTTCGTCTAAAACGCTTCCCCCACCTTCCCCCTCACACCCCCACACCTAAAAATATTGTCAATTAAAGGGATCTACCCAGTCTATTCTTAGAAAAAATTTTAATTTAATAGCTCCACTGGCTTGAGAGCTACGAGCCTTCAAAGGATTTTGGCGCTCGACATACGGCGTACGGCGTATGGCGTACGGGGTATGCCGTACGGCGGACGGCGTACGGCGGACAGACGGAGTGAAAATTTTTGTTGCTTTTTTCGTGTCTATTAGTCATTAAATGTACACAAAAAAATTTTGAGGGCAGCAAATTTTTTTTTTTTTGCAAATCAATAACAATACTGTATTATAAAAAATAAAGTAAAATCAACTACGGTAACTGTTCAACAACACACAAGCGGAAACCGTGTAGGAATTGTTTTGATGCTATAACAGGTTAGAACAATTTTTCAAAAGGCAATACGCAATTCACAAACAAACACACCAGACAATGTAGAATGGTTGTATGTGGTATACCAGGATGATGAAGATGGTATAAAGTAACCCAGGGATATATTCCGCATGGCGAATCGAGGGTAATAGATTATGGAAGCACATTCCCGCGGCTTTTCCAGAATTAACTTCCCAAAGTTCCTAGGAGAAGGTGCTATCGGAAGAAGAGCTGCCTAAAGTGCTAGTTGAATGCCTTGACGATCCAAAGGCGGTACATACGGGCATTAATAAAACATGTGAGCGAGTTGCGCTCAGGTATTATTGGCCGAAGATGAGGATAGACCTTAAAAAATATGTTCATACGAGTCAGGTTTGTCAAGCCATAAAACCCGAACGCCGATCACCGGCTGGGCTTACGGTTTCGCGAAACGGGGAAGCTAAGCAACCTTGGGAAATGGTCTGCGTGGATTTGGTGGGACCACTTCCGCGCTCATCACATGGCTATTGCTATATTCTAACAGTAGTTGACTACTTCTCTAAATTTCCGCTCTTTTTTCCCCTAAGATCCGCTACGAGTGCGGCAGTGACCAAAGCCTTGGAAGAACATGTTTTCTTACTGTTTGGAGTACCAAATGGATGATCTGTGACAATGGGGTCCAGTTTAAGGCAAAACAATTGCAGGCGATGGCAGAATCCTATAGAACCACTATCAGATATACGGCACCTTACCACCCCCAAGCCAATCCGGCGGAACGCATTAGCCAATCCATAAAAACTATGTTGAGGACGTATGTTTTGGAAAACCACCGGAACTGGGACGAGAACCTAGCAAAAATAGCTTGTGCGCATCGTACGTCATCCCATGAAGTTATGAAATGTACCCCTTACTTTATTAATTTTGGGAGGGAAATATCGACCACCGGGTGTGCGTATGATGGGCCGAATGAAAGTAGTTCAGGTTCTTCCCAAATTTTCAATCCACATGTAAGGGCAATAGCGTTAGAGAAGGCACGAGTAGAAATCCGTGCACGTTTTAAAAAGGCCACCGACAAAAGCAAGCACCTATATAACTTACGACCACGGGATGTAAGTTTCTTTCCAAACGAGCTAGTTATGCGGAAAAAATACATATGTTATATCAGATGCGGCGAAATATTTTTCGGCGAACTTGGCTCCGAAATTCGTCGGGCCATTTAAGGTAGTGAAAAGGGTATCCCCATGGACATACGATCTGGATGATCAAGCCAGTAAACGTCTAGGAATATGGAATGTGAAGGATATCAAACCATATGTACCCGCCCGAGAGTAGAAAGATCGCGTAGTAGTATTCTTTAGTTTGTTTTTTTTTTCCATTCCGAATCAATATCAGAATTCAAACTCAACGCGTATGAGCGTATGATTGATCACTGAATACATAAACAGGTTATACGTTCACAAAATTAGAAGTACGAGTAATGCGAATTCAAATATTAGTAAAATAATATACCTTTTGGAATTTACGAGAGGATTTGAGAAATTCTATTAAAGTAAGGGGGGAATGTTACGAGTTATCTTTTTGTTGTCCCGAATCCTGTAAAGAAAAGAAGAGAATATTTAGTTGAATTAAATATATCGCGTTTCACAAATAGACAACTTACCCACTGCTTCATCACGAGCTCCTTGTGATGTCACAACTGCAACGTATCGGCCTTCAGCCTCATCTTAAACGACATCAGCACAAAGGAGGGAATTAGTTAAATAATTTATTAGTCGTACACACATGGAAGTCGAGCTGTACTCTAAAATTGAAAAGCGAAAACGCAAACTTGGGATTTAAAAGTTAGTTATAGTTAGTTTAGAAAACATGAATTGTGAGTCGGATTAGGTTTAGTTATTGTTATCAAATCGGATTCACATATTTGGAGAGTTTTAGAATAGGAAGAATAGAATTAAGATTAAAATCTGAAAGGATAGGTCACGTCACTCATTACCGCCGAGAGGGCGAGAAATTCGTCGTGGACAGTCGAACCAGCGGAAATAGATCCGTTGCGTCGTCGGAACGAATAACCTCGAAGAACCGGGACATATACCAAGTAATATCAAGTAAAATCAACTCACCTGGGATCCTGCAACTTACCCGCGATACACCACACTCTACGCAAAACACCGAACATTGAGCCCGAAACACAACACGAAACACAACGCGAAACACAATACGAAACAAATCTCAAAATATACCAACACTTCAGCGCCACACGAACGTAAACATAGCCTGACAATTCATTCATTGGCGAAAACGTAAACAGACGACCACATTCTTTTACGAATGTTACGATGGGGGAAGCTTGTTGAGCTCACAACTAAGTTTTTACTTGTTTTGCATCGTTTTTTGTAGCAAGGTCGATTAGACGTTGTCTATTGTCATTGGTGGTGTTATGGAGACTGTGCATTCCTGTGGTTCCTCTATGTGTCTCCTCTTGTTCCACTGTAGCATTGAAGTCTCCTAGAAGTATCTTTATGTCGTTAGATGGTAAAGAGTCAAATGTTTGTTCTAGGGCGTTGAAGAAAATGTCCTTCACTGCGTCATCCTTTACCTCTGTTGTAGGGTGAAAGTTTACCAGCCATTCATTCAAAAAATTTGATTTTAGGCTGATCGCAAACAATCTTTTTTGATGGGTTTGAAGTCGGTGATTAAGTTCTTAATTTTGGTATCTACCACGAAAGCTATTCCAATTTGCACTGGTTAGTATTGTGTATCTCCGTAAGTCATTCACCTCACTGCCAAGCCATCTCGTTTTTTGGACCGCCAGAATTTTGATGTTGTATCCTGAAACTTCATTAAGAAGCTCTCGCAGTGCACCTGTTCTGTGAAGGAAGAGAACGTTCCAAGATCCAAAAGAATAGTCCTTAATGCGTTGCCAGAGTCGTTGCCGTTAATCTAAATTTTTCCTAGGCTGTAGTCCTGCTTTCGGAACAATCGATTTTTTTTTCCGAGAATGGGTTGTTAGCCAATCGCCCAACCCCCAACCTGGAGGACCAGGTCTATAGTACATAAAAGTGTAAACAACTTTCGGTTATGGTTTGCTGGAGTTCTCACAGCTATGTCGCGAGTCCAACTATACCGATTTCAAACCTACTTCCTGAGACGCACTGGTGTCCTGGCCATTCAGGATGTGTTCACTCACTCCTCCTTATCTCAACCTGGGCTTGCGACTGGCTATGGCGGAGTTCATTATTTTTACTATCAATTTTAATACCATTTTATCCTCTAGTTTATCGAATTATTTTAGCATCTTATTCATTGAATTACAACTTAGCTGAATTATTAAACAATTTACGTAATACCCTAAATAAACATGAGTATGTATTAATCTAATCTTCAATCCTCTTCTTCTTCACCTTTCGCGCCCGGGAGAATGTTTGAACTTCAAACATAGCTTTAAACTTCAAACATAACCCTAATTCGAGTTCAAACATAATTCACCACAGTCCATTTTCATGGGCTACACTGTAGGGTGACAAAGCCAACGCCGACTGTGTCATTGGAAGGATCAACGTCACAACATGCTACACGACCCTATAAAAGGCCCGGCCGTCTTGACTCGGCCTCTTTTTTAGTATAATTTAAAATAGCAGCGATTTCGCTCTGGCCGAATCAGCATTTAAATAAGCATAAAAAATCTGCCAACAGGGCGCAACTTTATTATTTTTCCGGCAGAAGTTCAGAACGCGTTCAATTCGGGGATGCGGTGTATGTTACTATGTGTCTGAAAACCTAACAAAAAGTTCGGGAAGCGGTTATAAGAGGGTGTAACATATGAATTAAAAAATTGGGTCATATTCCGGGATGCGGTCCAGAGGTTGAAAAAAACAAAACTTAAAAATTGGTAATTATTAAACAAGCCCGGGGAAGTGAAAAGATATTCAATATCTGATCAGACCTGAGAAACATGGTGAAATTCATGAAAAAGTATGCAACCAGTTAACACCCTCTTAGGGGTCGAATTTCAAAAAATCTTGACAAGAAATTCTAGGTATTCATATGAAGAATCCGCAGAATAAAAATGAATGCAATATTTCGAAAGACCTAGTAGATATGACGAAAATCGTGAATATATATGCATTTTATTTGTACTGATATTTTTTTTTTGCCCCCCCCTCCCTTCTGAACGCCAATGAATATTCGAATTTTTTTTTATCAGAATTACTTTTCTAGTTAATTTACATATACATACCGAGTTTCAACTTCCTAGCATAAGCCGTTCTAAAGTTAGGAAAAACACCTCCCACCACCGTACCATACTACCCCTAAAAAAAATTCTATTTTTCCACCATGTCACTACTATAGCTCTATCTAAATACCAAGTTTCAGCTCCCTATCATTATAGATTCTTAAGATATAAGCATCGGAGCTTTTTCTTTCTCACCCTTCCCCTCTTCACCCACACCAGCAAACTTTTCCTACTTGAGTTCTATTAGGCTTACTTCTGGTAAAAATTTTAAGCATCCATCTTACACTGTTATTGAGATATTAAACGTGTTATTTTCGAAAATTTCTTATCCCCTCCACTTACGTATTTCCCCGCCCCCTTCACAGATTTTACTTTCAGCAATCTTTATTTATCAAGCTTTATATCCAAATCGAATTTTGTTTTTCTGGTGCCACTGGCTTGGGAGATATCGTAATGTTAAGTATTTCAACCCCCACCACCGTACGCCACTACCCAAACCCAAAAATTTTGTTTCAATCTACTCTCCTAGTATAACTACAGATATTTTTTAAGTTTAAGTTGCTTGCTATTAACGGTTAAGGAGATATGGATCTTAGAATGTGTCAATCTCCACTTTTTTGCGTTTTGGACGCATTGCTTCCCCCTCCACTCCCAAACCCCTTTACCCATATCATTAATTTTTTCGCAAACGGGTCCACTATCAAAGCTTTATAGAAATTCCAAGTTTCAGTCTCCTAACATAAGCAGTTGCTGAGATCTAGAAACCAAAATTTTTCGTCTAAAACGCTTCCCCCACCTTCCCCCTCACACCCCCACACCTAAAAATATTGTCAATTCAAGGGATCTACCCAGTCTATTCTTAGAAAAAATTTTAATTTAATAGCTCCACTGGCTTGAGAGCTACGAGCCTTCAAAGGATTTTGGCGCTCGACATACGGCGTACGGCGTATGGCGTACGGGGTATGCCGTACGGCGGACAGACGGAGTGAAAATTTTTGTTGCTTTTTTCGTGTCTATTAGTCATTAAATGTACACAAAAAAATTTTGAGGGCAGCAAATTTTTTTTTTTTGCAAATCAATAACAATACTGTATTATAAAAAATAAAGTAAAATCAACTACGGTAACTGTTCAACAACACACAAGCGGAAACCGTGTAGGAATTGTTTTGATGCTATAACAGGTTAGAACAATTTTTCAAAAGGCAATACGCAATTCACAAACAAACACACCAGACAATGTAGAATGGTTGTATGCATCCCACAATTGGATTTTTTTCAAACAAGTTTTCAACTAACCAATTCTATCCACTACCTTATCGCTAAGGGCATCCTTTGGTGTTAGTAGATATGTTTGTTTATTTCAATTACCATTGAGTCTTCCTCGAGGGATTATTAAATGATTGTCCACGGTTTCTAACTTCATTAAACTTAACATACCAATTTTCATAATCTCGTCACGTCCAACCCTTCCGCAAGTATCACCTTGCATACTATCACCTGATCGTTTTCACTATGTTTCTTGATATTAATTCTCTAAGGAAGTACTATGTGTATTAGGCCAGTGCGCAGGATTGTATGAAGGGGGGGGGGGGGGGGTTTATAATAAACTATCAATGTTGCGATAAGTTCCTGCCAGACTGAATGTGATGAACCAAAAAGAAGAAGGTCCTCACTTCCCTAGTGATTTAGGCAACCCTATTTCAAATGTTTAGTTTTTTTTTAGTTTTAAAAAGGGCTTTATTCGCCGTAAGTTCTTTATGTTAACAGGTTTTTTATCTTAATCCTAAAGCTTAAATTAGTCTCTATCTAATCTGCTACCGTTCTTAATGGCCTAGATATAAATTTTAGCGGAGGGTTGTTTTGAGGGGGATCAGAGTCTCTTTATTTAATTACATTCTTAATGAGTACTTATCATTAAAACAAACTATTGGGAAAATGGCAAAAAAAAAACAATATTACAACAATTTCACTCTACTCTACTTAAATTACCTATATACAATTCTTACATACTAACTAAAAACTAGGGTTTGAGCCGAACTCCACCGTTTCTGCTCTACTATTTTAACGGTGGTTTCTGCTCTACTATTTCAAATGTATTCCGTATTAAAAAAACAATATGAAAATGGTCCAATGAGGAGGGGTTAAACCCCCCCCCCCCAGCGCTGTCGTTTGTACTACGATAGTAGTATTTGTACTACTATTAAACTTTATGTACTACTGTACTACTATTAAACTTTATGTACTACTGTACTACTTTTTCTTTTTTCGATTTCATATACTATTAAACTGAATTCGGAAATCAACGAATTTTATTTGTCATTTTTAACCTACATTCTGAGCATGACTAATAAAATAAATATTGAATTTCAGGCCGAATCGCCACGAATTCATATCTTGCTAACAACCATTAAAGCCTATTATAAGACAATAACAACCAACTTTATCAAAACAAAATACTTGTATGAACATACATACATATGTATATCAGATGATAATTTAGATGATATTACTTTTAATAATGAACAATGTTTTAAAAACATCACGGCATTTTATACTGGCGGTAGAGCAGAACTATTAATAAATTCGGGAATCTTCTCTGAAAATGAAATTTTGAAATGAAACAAAATTGCATGAACTATTATTTAACCCTTTGCAAGCAAATATCGAAGAGAATAAATTTCAGTTCCCTACAAGGTTTAAGTCCCTCATCCATGGCTGAAACTACAATAAATTAAATTTTTTTTTAATGGAAACTTAGACGCTGAGTAGCGATTAGTACTTAAGAAATCAATAGTACCAAAATATTTAGATTTTGAAGATTTTTGGGCTAAAATATTTATGTTGAAAGATGCTTTAAATGTTAAAATGTTTCCAAAGCCAACGAAATTCATAAGTTCCTTAATATGTCTTTCGCATAGTAGTGCAACTGCGGAGAGAACCTTTTCTCAGCTTGCGCTTATTAAAGATAAAACACGGAATGCTTACTGGAACAGCTACTGCAAATTGAGTACCAAGCAAAGCGCTTATTGAAAAGTTCCATAAGTGAATACTGGTACTGATGACAATCAGTCGTATTTATGAATATCTGATTTGAGATGCTATTGCGATGTCATTAAGAGGTTAGGATGGTTTGAAAATTTCAAAAATTTTTTTTTGTTTTTTTCCGTTATTAAATAATACAATATGTCTAGAATATTCTCCAAAAATATTAAATCAATCCGAGTAAAATTCTAAGAGATAGAACCTTCGGAAGTTCCGCCCATCGGGCCACGTCAGCCTCAACTTAAAACTTTAATCGGGTTTTTTCCGAAACTCTATTTTGAAGTCGGTGGACACCAGGGACGTCATTTCAGTTTTTTCTAGGGAGGGGGCAAGATGTTGTGAATGTATATATTTTTATATATAAATATACATATGTTATATGTAATATATGAAAACCCAAAATTCAGGGGGTGGCCAATGTCCTCCCTGCTCCAACACAAATGACGTCCCTGGTGGACACGATTTCTCGAAAAGTTATGAACCGACCTTGTTCAAACTTTGCACACTTCTTCAAAATAACATTATCTAGTGCTTGAACAAAGGATTTTTTTTAATTTTTATTACAACTTATTTTACGAGGCAATACATGGTGAAAATTTTACCAATGAATAGGATTTTTTGTTCAGAGCTCCGGCAAAAATTCAAATTTCAAATTTTTTTTTCCTTCGTTCAAGCACGAGCTCTATGCATGTGCTGGTTTTTTAATTTTGGATGAACCAGTCATGAGTTATCCTGTCTACGCCGAGAACACTTTTTTTTTTGAGAGGTCAAGGGAAATGAGTTCCCAATGGGTGAATTTTCAATATTTTTAAACAAATATTTCACAAAATACTTTTGAAATATGTTTCTTCGATGTACTAAATTGTTTAAATAAAATATTTCATTAGATATATTAAAAAAAATAGTAAAAATACCATTTTTTTGAGCCACTTGACCCCTTAAGTCTAGATTATTGAGACAAAATTTAACGATATTTTCGCATATTGATAAATCAGATATCAAAATTTTCTTTTAAATAAAAACAGGACTGATTATTTTTATTATCTCTTGTGAGCTGTATTAGACGATAACTGAAATATCATGTGGATATAATTTGTAAGATTATAACCAATTATGTTTGCTGGGTGGTCGATGTATATATGAATATTAAATTTCAAAATTAACTTCAATTAAAGTTGTGAAGGAACGTGGTAGAAACGGTGGGTATTAGCTTCATACCAATTTTCCAAGTACCGATCACTAAAAAAGAGACGAATGTAAAATTTTCTGCAAAAATATTTTTTTAACTTCTTCATTTTGGGGAAAGAAAAAATGATTCAGCATGGCACGATAGATTGAGTAGCAATAAAACTTCTCGAATTTTGATACAATATTTGAATAATTTCCGAACGCTGAGGCAACGTGAAAATAATCATGATGAAATGGCAAAACTTACTGATGACAACTGGTAGCAGATTTAAATTTTGAAATTTATATATAGCGACCATAAGCTATAAAGATCCTATCGTCCTTACTGGTAGACCATATACATATTATAAATTTTTTATTTAACTTTTTTTATTACAAAAGGAAATGACAGGATTTAACCGCCTTTTGCCAATTTTTGGAGGCACATAAGTTTAAATAAAAATTGTAAAAGGCCATCATTAAAAACTTAACCATGGCTAGTAGGCAAAAGCAAATAATATATGTATTAACTTTTACATACATGGTTTTATAACAACGATAATATGTTTAATATGTTCTTGTAATTTCTGCTACATTTAGTTTATTAAATCGGCTTATTTAATATTACACCTAATAACCATGTAGTTGTGAAATTACTTATGAATGAAAAAGAATAGAATTATTTGTTTGTATATTAAATTTACGGAAAAATATGTTAATATTTACATGTATTGATTGCTAATAAAAACCCTATTATATATTATACCTTGTTCTGCTGTTCAAATTTTTGTTTATCGAAAAGACACGATATACTCGTACTGTACAAGTTCATACATATGTGTATCGTTTTTAGGGGTGGTGCCTGTCATACTAAACGCAAACTTCAAATCCCCCTAAATAACTAACTTTGATATTTTCCGATTCTGAAATTTATAAGTCATGTACTACCGTTCTTTGTTAAATACTACTGTCTTTCACTGAAATGCACTACTGATCTAAACAACTATACGACAGCATTCCCCCCCCCCGTGCGCACGTGCCTGAAGTTTATCCTGATTTCTGAGCCGTATAGATTAGTTAAATAAATTTGATGCGTCACGGATATTCTTTACAGTAATATTATACCTAAAGGGTTTTCCAATAAGGACTTGACAACTTTGAATTCAATTTGTGAACGCACCCTTTCACTAATCATCGAACTGTCACTGTCAATTTATTCAGTAAACTTAACATTTTTACCATGGTAAAGTACACGAAGGAAGAACGTCTGCAAATTAAATTATATTATTTTGAAAAAAAGTTGTCAAGTCCTTATTGGAAAACCCTGGGTTTTCCAATAGGGACTTGACAACTTTGAATTCAATTTGTGAACGCACCCTTTCACTAATCATCGAACTGTCACTGTCAATTTACTCAGTAAACTTAACATTTTTATCATGGTAAAGTACACGAAGGAACAACGTCTGCAAATTAAATTATATTATTTTGAAAAAAAGTTGTCAAGTCCTTATTGGAAAACCCTTTACATATTTATCAAAACATTCTGTCTTAAATTTTTAAATTTATGAAATATTTCAGGTTTAATGAAAGCTGAAAACATTGTCGCTAGTGTACATCCTGCAGATGAAGCAAGCTTTAAATCATTTCAGGTAAAACTTTAGTTGGTAATAGAAAAACGTTTAATATATTTTCATTCCTAGGACTGTGGAAGCCTTGCAATTGTTGAAAATCTTCCAGTAGTTGAAAAGTGTGATGTAATATTTATAGCAGTTAAACCAGCAGTGATTCCGCAAGCATTGTTGGACGTACGGAAAGCAAGTGATGGTAAGCTATTTATATCACTTGCAATGGGTATACATCTTGACGACATACAAAAGGTTTGAACTATATTTTAATGTAACAAACATTCAATATCTTGAAAACGGTCAATGAGTGGAATACCAGTATATGAATATGTTTTTATGTATAAAAACCGCTTGTTTTAAGGATGTCCATATGGGAGATTTCCGGAGGAGTTTACGAATTTCAGATGAGATTCCGCAAAATGGGTGGCCGCTGTGCCAGTCAAATACATAGCCCGCCAATGAGTCCGTTGTGTTCCCCATTTACGGGGAAGAAATACCCGTATGACCTAAGCTAATTTAGGTGAACTGATCTACCAGCATGACGAACTGCAGCGCATTGTCTAGCTTTATGTTAACGAATTCTTCCCAAGCGTGGACGCAGCGTGAATTCGTGCCTTCGAGCTACACCAGGGCTTGTTGAAGATACTTTCGTCGGCATCGTGGTCGCTACAGCTACTACATAGATCTACCGGTTTATTTCCTCTAGCGAGTTATAATCACTAAACAGTCTTAGTATACGGCTGTGCCACACTGGTCGAGATATCTCGTTTAAAAGCTTTCTCAGCCTCACGGTAATTTCTACTAGTGATGGATGGTATAAATCTGTCATTTCATTAAACCAGTATGACTGCCATTTCGTTGAAGTGTCCGATTAAAAAGATTCAGTCATTTGAGCCATTTTGGTTACTTTCATGATTCGGTCGAAATGACCGACGGACCGAAATGACTCATGAAATACGAAAAATAACAAGTAGTCAATCGGTCTGCGGTCACTAGAAAAAGCTTCTATTTACTCGACTTTTCGAGTCGGTCTGTCATCGGTGGCCACTTTAGGGATAACGCGCCAAAAGTTAATCGAATTTGAAGGTCGGTTTTATGAATTCAAGGGAAAAAACCATCTTAATGACTTAATTTTTGGAATTCATAGAGAGTGTACGGTTAATGAAAAAATTTGAATGATCTTAGATTCAACACATGGAAATTCTTTAGTTTCGATTTTCTCTTGGCGCATTTTCACCTAAAGTGAAACATAGATTATTTTTCCTACTGACTAATTAAACGACTTGTTTCATTTTACATGGCTCGAGTTAATTCGGGCATAGTGCTGACCCGGTCATTTCGACCGAATTTTTAGTGACCGACCCATCAGTACAGTTTCTTCTGCTATATGAACCGTTGTATTTGAAAGAGGAATAAGTCCATTTTTTCATATACTGAAATATTTAAAGTTCTACGTTTGAGATAATTTAAAAATATTCCTATACGTTAATATACCATACAATAATTCGGGTTATACTTTAACACTATAAAACCTGTTAAATTGTATTATGCAATAACATACGCGAATGCAGAAAATTATTTCGGAAGGGGTTTTCAGAAAATTTTTATCATTAGTAGAATACTTATTGTAAACATTAAATTCTATTTCCATTGCCTCCTTTTTGCAATAGTATGTTCCCTTAAATTAAATTTCCATTATACCTGTTAAGAAATAATTTAAAAATACTACGGGAGCTTAAAACGAGGTCTCTCATGGACTATTTCTAGAGTACCCGCCCAACTCATATATGACCCGTGATTAATCCCAGAGCACTCTTCCCCCATTTGAACTCATTTTTCAAGAGCATGTCATCTGAAATCTGTAGCTCAGTTCTGTAATTTTTAGTGAGAAATGAATTGACTATGACCATTGTATTTATATCTTATAGTAGTATCACGAATAACTTCACCTCAGCTCAAAAGATGGAGCAGCATATATCGTTTTTTGAGGTTTTGTGCTCTCGCGCTTTCACACTCGTTCTTTCTTGAAGAATTCAAAATCAATCAAAGCAGGCATATCTCATTCATTCATAAAGTTCAATCAACACGACTTCCCATTGGTCGACAGCGAACTCCGCACTCGAGTGTTAAAGAAATGAATAAGTGTGGAGAGCGCGAGAGCACAAAACCCCAACCAATGGGAAGTCGTGTTGATTGAACTTTATGAATGAATGAGATAATACTTGCTTTGATTGATTTTGAATTTTTCTTCGTAGGTACAATACGCATTGACTTTTCTCACAGTTCTCACTACGTTCATTTCCTTTCCTCGCACACGGTGCATGGGAAAGGACGGGCGGTATGGAGAAGCAGATCGCTTTTCTGTTTCTTCATGCAAAAGAAGAATTCCATTATGCAGAAGGTCATACACTCTTTTTTATTGTTGCGGTACAAAAAAGTACATGCAAAATTTTTGGAAACTATTTGGGAGTGAGGATTGTGGAAACGCCGTACGTCTGCCGGTGTACGCAGAATTGTTTGAAAGCTCGTAGCACCCAAACCATTTGAGCTATTTATTTGAATTTTTTTCGTTAGTAGATTTGGTATACCCCTTTAAGTGAACACCTTTTGAGGGATGCGGGTGTGAGGGGGGAGGTGGCGGAGGTGTTTTAGACCGCAAGTTTTGGTTTCTAGATATCAGCAACCGCTTATGCTAGAAATCTGAAACTTGGAATTTTTATAGAGCTTCAATAGTAGACCCATTTGCAAAAAATATTGTGATATGAGTGAAGGCGTGGGGGTGGAGAAATATTGCGTCCAAAGCGCAAAAAAAGCTGAGATCGATATATTCTAAAATACATATCTCCTAAACTGTTTATGGCACAATTCAAACTTAACAAATATCTGTACCTTTACTAGGAGAAAAGATTGAAAAGAAATTTTTGAGTGGGGTTAGTGGAGTACGGTGGTAGGGGGTGAAAAACTTTAGATTACCATATCTCAGGAACCAATTGCTCTAGAAAAATTAAATTCGGTTTGAAGAGAAAGGTCGACAAATAAAGATTGCTCAAAGTAAAATTTTTTAATGGGATGGCGGAACATGGAAGGGGGGGGGGATAAGAAATTTTCAAAAAAATTACTTTTCATATCTCAAGAAAATTAAAAGGTTCCGATGTTTATATCTTATGAACGTATAATGATGAGAAGCTGAAACGTGGTATTAAGATAGAGCTATAGTATTGGCATGTTGGAAAAATATAATTTTTTTAGGGGTAGTGTGGTACGGAGGTGGGGGGTTTTTTCTCTAGCTATGGAACGGCTGATGCTAGAAAGTTGAAACTCGGTGTATATGTAAATCAACTAGGAAAGTAATTTAGTTAAAAAAAGATTCGAATATCTATTGGCATTCAGAAGGGGGGGCAAAAAAAAGTTATCAGTAAAAATAAAATGCATATATTTTCATGATTTTCGTCATATCTACTAGGTCTTTCCAAATATTGAATTCATTTTAATTCTACGGATTCTTCGTATGAATACCTAGAAAGTGTTTTCAAGGTTTTTTGAAATTCGACCCCTAAGGGTAGTGTGGTACAAGTGGGGGATGTTTTTCCTATATATAGAACGGCTTAAGCTACAATGTTGAAACTCGGTGTGTATATCTAAATCAACTAGAAAAATAATTTTGAATAAAAAAAAAAACGAATATCTATTGGCGTTCAGAAGGGGGGCAAAAAAAATATCTGTGAAAATAGTATGCATATTTTCCCACGATTTTCGACATATCTACTACCTCGTCCCAAATATTGAATTTAATTTTATTCTATGTATTCTCCATAATAGACCCCTAAGGGGGTGTAAAGTGGTTGCGTACTTTTTCATAAATTATGCCATATCTTTTAGATCCAATCAGATTTTCACTTCCACGATCTTGTTCTTTTTGATAGGTTTTCAGTCACATAGTAGCCTCCACCGCATTTCAGAATTAAACGCGTTCCTAACTTCTACCGGAAAAATAGTAAAGCTACGCCCAGATTGTTGGCAGATTTTTTAAAAGATGTGATGAAATTCATGAAAATGTGTTCAACCGTTTTTATATGTATGTTTTTAGAGGCTTAAAAAGGATTATTACGCAAGCCTATGAAAGTGAAAACTTTTCAATATCGATCAGATCTAGGAATAAGGCAGACGAAAATCCTGAAAATACATGTATTCAATTTTCACTGATACTTTTTTTGCCTCTCCCCTTTTTTCATCAGAATTCCTTCTCTAGTTGATTTGCACCGAGTTTCAACTTTCTAGCATAAGCCGTTCTATAGACAGAAAAAAAACCCGTATTCAAAATTATATTTTTCCAACACGCCACTACCATAGCTCTAAAATAGATATCAAGTTTCAGCTTTGTATCATTATAGGTTCTCGAGATATTAAAATCAGAACCTTTACCGTTTCACCCTCCCCAACTCCCACCCTCAACACCCACACCCACCAAATTTTTATTTTAAGAATTTTACACTTACACTGTTCTTGAGATATGAGACGTGAATTTTTAGAAAAATTGTTATCACTTCCACTTTCATGCTCCACCGCCCGCTTAAAAAATTTTACTTTCAACAGACTCCATTTATCAACTTTTACTCACAAACCAAATCTTATTTTTCCAAAGCAATTGCTTCGTTAGATATCGAATCCTAAAAATTTTCACCCTAACCCCGAACGTCACTACCCACTCAAAAATTTGATTCCGATCTATTCTCTTATTTTACCTACAGATATTAAATTTCAATTTTGAGTCATTAACTGTTTAGGAGATATGAATTGTAGACTGTGTCGATCTTGGCTTTTTTACGTTTTGGACGGATTTGCATTATTCCCCCCCCCCCCAACCCCTTTACCCGTATCGGCAATTTTTCGCAAATGAGTCCACTATCAAAGTTCTAACCAAATTTCAAATTACAGCTTCCTAGCATTAGCGGTTGCTGAGATCTAGAAACCAAAATTTTCGGTCTAAAATGCTTCTCGCACTTCGCCCCTAATACCCCCAACCTTCAAAATATGGACACTTCTGGGGCCTACCCAATCTATTCATAAAATTTTCTTAAACGTTAAACCGCTCGAAAGATATAGGAAAGAGAGACGACTTTACTGAATGAAATTATAGTAACGAAAAAGTATAAACAGGGAATCGGCAAAATACTAAACACATGCGCCCCACAGCGACATCAGAAAGAGAGACATGACTTTACTGAATGAAATGAGTAACGATAAAAGTATGAAGAGAGAAAACGCATGCAGCGCCTCTGGTGTAAGCAGGTGAAAACAGAAAAGTAAATCTGGTGATACTACTATAAGATATAAATACAATGCTATGACGTAATCTAATATTCTCACACGTCCTTCTCACCTTGGAAATGGAAACGTTTCTGTAATCGCACATGAGAACGATTATGATAGTTCTCACCGTTCCAATCTGCTGTGGAAAGTTTCCAATGTAATTTAAATGGCAATTTGCATAGAACTTAAATTTAAGGGCCGTATTTTTCACCTCGGGCTATTTTCGCCCCAACCAGCTTTTAACTTTTCCGGGACATTAACTTTGATCATTGGTTAATTTCTCTGGGCATAAATGTGTTTTATTACCCTCGTGGGTCGAGTTATCTTAACGGCTGGTTTTCCTTTTTTCCATTATTTTTTCAATCACATGTCAAAAATTTTATTAATTATTTACAGAATGTCACATTTTTCTTTTTTGTGAAAATTTAAATTTGTACTTCATGAAAAATTAACATTTTCGCCTGCGATTTTATAATGGTTGCTAAGCTGGGAGCAGTACAAGCCATGTGTGTGATGCACAGGTTACACGTTCAACAAGAACCTTTTGATTCCTATAGTTTTCTGAGTGTAAGGGTCCGGGTGATTAGATTTTACAGTGCGTACAGTCGATTGAAAACCTTCATCTCCCGAATTCTTGAAGCTATTCAATTAAAATTGACTTGCAGTTTAAATGGAGTGGACCCTTTCAAGTGGAATTTTTCGTTGGGAAGAGGGTGCAAAGGGGATGGTAGTGTGGTGGCCTTTTAGATGAAAAGCTTTGGTTTTAGGAACCGCTTTTATACTAGGAAGCTTAAACTCAGAACTCACATAGCTCTACGATATTGTATCCATTTGCAATAAAGGATTTTATGTGATTTAAGGAGTTCGAGAGTTTGGAGAAAAACAATGTGTCCAAAACGCTTACGTCGACACATTCTAAAATCAATATTTTTTGAATGGTTTATGTCACAAAATTGAAACTTGATACTTCCTTATAGACTAGGAACTAGGCGAATAGATCAAAAACTAATTTTCGAGAGTTGTTAGTACCGTTGGTAAGTGGTAAAAGACATTGCACTGTGATGTCTCACGAACCAATTAAATCAGAAAAAAGGAACAACTGATATTATCAGATGATCCCTCATCGGCTGACAAGTCAGAGAGCACCTCCAAGTGAGTGCAAAACAAACAAATACTGCGAAGTATGATTTTCTGCGCAGCTGCCCTCGCTGCTTAAAGATTGTCCACAACGTTCCACAGAAATCCACACCAGAATGAGTAAAAGCACGAATTGCTTGTAGGCGAAGTGCTGGTGGTGGTCCCATGATTTGATTTTGTAGTTTTGGGCGGTAGTGAAAACAGTGGACACATTTTCTTCTCAATTTTCCACCGATTTTGCGTTCAGGATCCAGAACTTCTGACTATCGCTAAGAGTGTTTGAACTCCTGCGTGAATTTCATATGGATGATTTTTAGGGAGTAGGATAGGTTGCCTGCTAAGGTATGGTAACGAACAATTTTGCAAGCGGCCGCCGACTCGATGCAGTTGAGCAGTGCTTTCATTCAGGAAAGGAGTTAAGCCTTTAAGTGAACTACTTGGGCTGACTTGAATAGTTTTTCCAATGAAATTTCTCCTTCAAATGCATGACGCTAAATGACGAGTATCATCCTGTGAAGCGACTCGTCTAGCCGTTAGTTCCTTGTTAATTTCTTCCTTATGATAAGATGAACTCTTGCATCGTATCGATAATATCCTGTAAAACCGTAGGACGTACGCAAATATTCTTCGTAATTGCGATTAAATTATGATTACTTTCGGCTGCCAGCAAGACTGGCTTTACGTTTCTTTTATCAGCTCAATTAGCAGCATGATCTATGAATTTAGAAGGAGGCCATTCGTCTTCAGATTTTTTAAGAAGCTGTGGCCCAGTAAACCAAATAAACTCGACGAGTACTTTAGTGTGAGCTCCTCGAGAAACGATATCTGCAGGAGCCTTCGATGGAACGTGACACCAAGTTACATCTGGCAGCGTTAACTCCTGAATTTCCGCCACGCGATTTGACACGAATGTAGTCCACGTTGAAGGATGACTATACAACCAGTGAAGCACTTTTTCGGAATCGGTCTGTCATATGGCAACGCCACACTAATATACAATAAACCAGTCCCACCTTGGATCCCCTTTGAACTAGACGCGTTTACTTTTGCTCCCGCATAGCCTCCGATGCTACATGGTGACCCTAGTGAGGATTTTTGATCTCTACAAAAGAAAACATATAAAGTGTTGACGTTGAAGTGTAGTGAGGAATGGAAGGAAGTGTACTAACAAAAAAAACATGTGTGCAGTGCACACGCGGTAGAAGTGAAACCTTCGGAAAATTAAACAGCGAGAGAATGAGACGGATGTAGTAACAGGAGTGGGATAGCTAAAGAGTTTATTTATTATAGTATTGTTACCAAGTTTAAAAATTATTGCACATTTTATTATTCAGTCTCCATGTTTTCGATTCCAATAATTAAGACTCACAAGCTTCCATAAGTACAACGCTTGGAAGACAAGAGTAGGGAAGCTTGAGTTTTTTCAATGTGTCGTAGCAGGAGGTAGAAAGCAGAGAAGTGGGTGGGAGTGGGGGGATAGAGAAAGTAAAAAAGGGGGAACAATATGTAGGGTGAGGGGTAGAATGATAAGGCTACACAGAGGGGGGTATACAGTGGAGGGATGAAGGGTTGAATTTTGGAGCGGGTAGAGTGGAGGATGGGGGATAGAGAAAGTAGATGAGGGGGAACAGTATGTAGGATGAGGGGTAGAATGATAAGGGTACACAGAGGGAAGGGGTATAAAGTGGGGAGGGGTGAGGGTTTGAATTTAGGAGGGGTAAAGGGTAGAGGGTAGAGAGAACGGTCAGGGGTAGAATGGATAGGGAAAGTAGATGAGGGGGAACAATATGTAGTGTGAAATTAAGAATGATAAGGGTTCACAGAGGGGGGTATACAGTGTGGGGGGGTGAAGGGTTGAATTTTGGATGGGTAGAAGGCAGGGAGGGTGTTGGGGGTGGAAAGGATAGAGAAAAAAGATGAGGGGGAACAATATGTAGGGTGAGGGGAGAATGATAAGGGTACACAGAGGGGAGGTATATACAGTGGGGGGCTGAAGGTTTGAATTTTGGAGGGGTAGGGGTGAAGAGGGGTTGGTGGTGAGGTGGATAGAGAAAGTAGATGAGGGGGAACAATATGTAGGGTGAGGGGTAGAATGATAAGGGTATACAGAAGGGGGGGGGGGTGAAGAGTTGAATTTTGGAGAATTGGGTGTAAGAAGAAAAGTTAGGGGTGAGGGAAATCAGTTGTTTAAAAAGGGATAGGTGAAGAGAGGGAAGAGGTAGGAGTAGTATTTCAAATTGTATTGGTGTTTTTACTGCCGCTCTATACTGTCGCTTTTTCGTTTCATCGAATTTCAAGTCACAACGAGGCTATAGAAGTTTTCACTTCAGTAAATATATAAAAAAAACATCAATAAGTGAACAAAAGATAAGAAAAATAAAACGATAAGATAAAATCACGTTAAAATAAATACAGTTACATACTATACCTAAACAGTGCAAAGAGAAAAAAATCTGCCAACAGTCTGGGCGCAACTTTATTATTTTTCCGGCAGAAGTTCGGAACGTGTTTAATTCGGGGATGCGGTGTATGTTACTATGTGACTGAAAACCTAACAAAAAGTTCGGGAAACGGTTAGAATAGAGTGTAATATGTGAATTATATAATTGGGTCATATTCCGGGATGCGGTCTAGAGGTTGGAAAAGAAAAAAACTTAAAAATAGGTGATTATTAAACAAGCCCGTGGAAGTGAAAAGATATTCGATATCTGATCAGACCTGAGAGATATGGTGGAATTTATGAAAAAAATACAACCAGTTTACACCCTCTTAGGGGTCGAATTTCAAAAAATCTTGAAAACATTTTCTAGGTATTCATATGAAGAATTCGTAAAATAAAAATGAATTCAATATTTCGAAAGACCTAGTAAATATTACGAAAATCGTGAAAATATATGCATTTTATTTTTACTGAAAATTTTTTCTGCCACCCTCTTCTGAACCCCAATGAATATTGAAATTTTTTTTATCGAAATTACTTTTCTAGTTGATTTACATATATGTACCTAGTTTCAACTTTCTAGCATAAGCCGTTCAAAAGTTAGGAAAAGCACCCCCCACCCTCGCACCATGCTACCCTTAAAAAAAAATTTATTTTTCCACTATGCCACTAATATAGTTCTGTCTAAATACGAAAAATAAGCATCGGAACTTTTTCCTTCTCACCCTTTTCCACCCTAACCCTCTACACCACGACCTTTAAATTTGTTTTTCCCTACTAGGGTTCTATTGGGCCTAGTTCTAGTTCAAATTTGAACCATCTGTCTACACTGTTATTGAGATATAAAAGGTGATATTTTTGAACAATTTTTATCCCCCCCCACTTCTATGCTCCCCCGCCCCCTTCAATGATTTTACTTTGAGCAATCTTTATTTATCAAGCTTTATACCCAAACCGAATTTTGTTTTTCTGATGCAATTGGTTTGTGAGATATCGTAATCTTTACTATTTCAACCCCCACCCCCGCACGCCACCGCCCCCACCAAAAAATTTTGTTTCAATCTACTCTCCTATTATAACTACAGATATTTCTTCAGTTTTAATTGCTTGCCGTTAACGGTTTAGGAGATATGGATTTTAGAATGTGTCGATATCGGCATTTTTGCGTTTTGGACGCATTATTTCCCCCTCCATTCCCACACCCCTTCACCCATATCAAAAATTTTTTTGCAAATGGGTCCACTATCAAAGCTCTATAGAAATTCTAAGTTTCAGTCTCCTACCATAAGCGGTTGCTGAGATCTAGAAACCAAAATTTTTCGTCTAAAACGCTTCCCCCACCTTCCCCCTCGCACCCTCACCCCTAAAAAAATTCTCACTTCTACCATGTCTATTCAGAAAAAAAAAATTAATTTAATAGCTCATAGGGTTTGGGAACTAGAATTCCTCAAACGAGTTTGCGTACGGCGTACGGAGCACAGACGGACTGAAATTTTAAATTATTTTATTTTCTCAGACATTTTTTTGCCCCCCTTCTGAACGCCAATAGATATTCGTTTTTTTTTATTCAAAATTATTTTTCTAGTTGATTTAGATATACACACCGAGTTTCAACATTGTAGCTTAAGCCGTTCTATATATTGGAAAAAAAACCTCCACTTGTACCACACTACCCTTAGGGGTCGAATTTCAAAAAACCTTGAAAACACTTTCTAGGTATACATACGAAGAATCCGTAGAATAAAAATGAATTCAATATTTGGAAAGACCTAGTAGATATGACGAAAATCGTGAAAATATATGCATTTTATATTTATTATATTTACAAATAATTTTTTTTTGCCCCCCTTTCTGAACGCCAATGAATATACATTTTTCTTTTATCACAATTACTTTTCTAGTTGATTTACATATACACACCGAGTTTCAACTTTCTAGCATGAACCGTTTATTAGTTATGAAAAACACCCCCTACCCCCGCAGCATACTACCCCTAAAAAAAAATATATTTTTCCAACTTTCCGCTACTATAGCTCTATCTAAATACCAAGTTTAAGGCTTATATCATAACAGGTTCTCAAGATATAAGCATCGGAACTTTTTCCTTTTCACCCTCCCCCTCTACACCCACAACCACAAAACTTTTTTCCCTACTAGAGTTTAATTAGCGCTACTTCTGGTAAAAATTGTAAGCATCTATCTTACACTGTTCTTGAGATATGAAATGTGTTTGATTTGAAAAATTCTCATCCCCTCCACTTCTATGCTCCACCTCCCATTTAAAAAATTTTACTTTGATCAATCTCTATTTGTCGACCTTTATACCCAAACCGAATTTTATTTTTCTAGAGCAATTGGTTCATGAGATATCGTGATCTAAAGATTTTCACCCCCCACCCCCATACACAACTTTCCCCACCCAACATTTTTCTTGATTCTGTTCTCCTAGTATTACTACAAATATTTCTTAAGTTTGAATAGCGTTCTATTAACGGTTTATGAGATATGGATTTTAAAATGGTTCTATCTTGCCTTTTTTGGGTTTCGGACGCATTACATTCCCCCCCACTCCTACACCCATTGATCAATATTGACAATTTTTCTGCAAATGGGTCTACTATCTAGCTCTATAGAAATTTCAAGTTTCAGCTCCCTATCATTAGGGGTTACTAAGATCTAGAAACCAAAATTTTCGGTCTAAAACACTTCCCCCTCACACCCCCACCCCTATTCGTTAAAAAAATTTCAATTTAATATCTCAAATCGTTTGGCAGCTACGAGCCTCCAAACGATCTTGCGTACGGCGGACGCCGTACCGTGGACGCCGTACGGCGGACAGACGGACTGAAAATTTTTATTGTTTTTTTCGAGTCTACTAGTTATGAAACGTGAAAATAAAAATTTTAAGGGTAGCAAATTTTTTTTTTTTTAATCAATCACAATACTTAATTATTAAAATAATAAAGTAAAATGTGCATATAAAACAAGCAAATTTATATTTATATTAGACCAGATCGTTCTAGACATTTTGCATCACAGTTTGAAGCAAAAGCTATGGACAGCTGAGCAGTTGGCGCTAGAAAAGTCGAAAAAACTGTGTAGATCGGCCGAACGAGCTCAAAAACAACTAAAAGAAATGGATGGTGCGCCAGTATCAATATCGTGAAAGAAAAGACTTTTGATTGTCAACGCTGCGGTAGAAAAATCGTCCCGCGTTCAAAGAAAATTGTGAATCAAACGGTTATAAAGGACATTTTAAATGCGCGGAAGTTAATAAAAACCAGAAAGTGAAAAATTATACGAAAAAAGATGATCGGAGAAGTCTTTCGAAAAAAGTAAACAACATTTACACTTACAGGGAATCGAGTAAATTCGAACCGTCGCAGTATAACATCAGAGCAGTGCGCAGGCAAAATAAATGGAATAATGACAAAGACGGGTCGGAAAGCGAATTTCGAATCAGTTCGACTCAGTTTACCGTAAAAAAAAGAGTTGGATGACATGGAAAAAAATAAGAATTATCAAGAAAGTCACGGAAATAACAGCGGCACTTAGTCCAATGATTGTCGTACAGAAGAAAAGAAATAATATCCGAATTTGCATGGACCCTACAGAACTCAACAAGATCATCAAACGTCGTCATTACCCATTGAAAACGGTTGAGGAAATTGCGGCAATGGTTGGCAAAGCGAAATGGTTTACTAAAATGGACTGTCAAAAGGGCTTTTGGCAGTTGAAAGTTGGCAAAGAGTCATCGAAATTTTTGACATTCGCAACGCCATGTGGACGACATATGTACATAGTTATATACGTTTGCCGTTTGGAATTTGTTCAGAACCCGTTCATAAACTGAACGCTTAACGGCATCGAAAATTGCGAGGTGGCAATGTATAACATTTTCATCTATTCTGAGACAAGAACAGAATTACGCACAATTACCCAAAAGATACAGAAGAACAGACTGGAGTTAGCGAGGTTCACACTAAATAAAGAAAAGTGTGAATACGAGAAGACACATATGAAATTTTTAGGTCACATATTCACTGCAAATGGCTACGAAGCAGATTCAAGCAAAATAGAAGCAATTAAACAGTTAAAGTCTCCAACAACTGTCAAAGAACTACAGCGCCTGCTTGGAATGCTAAATTATCTTGGTAAATCTATTTCCAACTTCTCAGAATTGACTGAACCATTACGCAAATTACTTCACAAAGACGTCGAATGGTTTTGGAACAACGAACAAGAAGAAGGTGTCAGAGAAATCAACACCCGTGCTTAAGTATTACGACGTTAACAAACCTGTCAAGCTTTCAGTTGATGCATCATCGAAAGCTATGGGAGCATGCTTACTTTAAGATAACCAAACAGTAGCATACGCGACAAGGGCCTTCTCATCCGGCCAACAAAATTACCCGCAAGTTGAAAAAGAAGCCATGGCAATAAAATTTGCCTGCATCAAATTTCATGAATATGTCTATGGGAAAAAAATTTCCATTGAAACAGATCGTAGACCGTTAGAGGCAATATTCAAAAAACCTATCGAAAAAGCATCATCTAGACTCCAAAGAATATTGTGGGACGTGATTCAGTACTCACCGATTGTAAAATATATAAAGAAAATACAAGTGCTGATTGCAGATGCACTCAGTAGAGATTGTGTACCAGTAGAAATAGAAAAGGACGATGAATATCGAGTGAATTCCGTACTTGCACTTACGGATTATGTGTAAAGCCGATTCGTGACTGCTACAGCAAACGATCTGGAACTGCGCTTGCTGAAGAAGTTTGTTCGCAACGGATGGCCCAACAGTGATGGCACGCTACCAAAAAAAAATTTAAAAATACGCAACCTTTAAGGAGGATATCACGTTTGCAGAAGGGTTACTGTTCAAAGCGCTGAAAGTTATAGTCCCAGAATCTGAAATAAACGATGTGATTAAACAACTACATGTTGGTCATGCGGGTATAGTTGGAACTTTGGCAAGGGCTAGGCAATCACTTTACTGGCACGGCCAAATGAACGATATCAAAAATTACGTAGAAAAATGTTCAGTTTTGCGAGAGATTGGAAGTTCAAACATGTATTATCATCACCCCATTTCCCACAGTCAAATGGGTTTGCAAAGCGGATGCCAACTAAATAATACTGATGTTTACAAGCATTATTAATGATGCGCAACACACCGCGAAGTGAGTCTTTGAAATCACCGTGTCAGCGATTATACAGCCGATCAACGCGAGCAGTTCTACCAACGGACATAGAACAGCTAAAACCCAAAATCGAACCGAATGTAACTGAAGAACTCAAGAAGGCACGCAGAAAACAAAAGCTAAATGAGGATTTGCAAACTAAACATAGCGAACCCCTATAAATTGGCGATAAAGTGCGTTTGCAAGTCGGTCACCGTCAATGGAAAGCAGCGGAAGTAGTTGAAACAACCCAATATCTAAGATCAGTGATAGTACAGACAACGGAGTGATCAAGATATCGGCGGAACAATTGGCATCTACACAAAACGAAGGCGGATATTAAAGACTCGATCATGGATGATACTGGTCTCATTAATACCGAAACACCAAAAAACGACAGCGAGAGTGACCAAAATAAGTCGTCTGCCATCCTTCTCGAGTACGAGGAAACTAAGGATAACATCAACATACCATCTCAACAAGAATTCAAACATACAGAAGTCACCACGAAAGCAACTACAATTCCTCAAACCAGTAGCGGTCGAATAATTAAAGAATCCTGAGAGATTCAACCGTGCGGAATACGATAAGAAATAGATATCGCTTAAATAATTAATAAATAATATTTTTTTTTTGTGTTAATACATGTCTCTAAATGAATTACGAATTCGAATTCGAATTATAATTTAAAATTTGCACGTACTGAAATTGAATTAAATTTTATTTAACGTGTACTGAAAATTAATTAATTTTATTGAATTTACTATTATCTAAATTGTAATCAAAACAGACTATTTTAAATTAAATGCATGTTCAAATAGCTCTTTGTAATAAAGGGAATGCCATATGGCAACGCCACACTAATATACAATAAATCAGTTCTACCTTGGATCCCCGGTGAACTAGACGTGTTTACGTTTGCTCCCTCATAGACTCAAATGCTACACGGTCCAAAGGTAGGAAGCGGATAATGGGCTAGCTAATGGCTGAACTACCTTGAGTAAATTTGAAAGTAGCACCGGAGCACATAATTCCATCCTTGGCAACGGCAACGATTTAAGAGGAGGTAACTTGGATTTTCCACTTATCAGATTATCTGATATATTACCATCAGAGTCCACACTACGAAAGTACAAACAGCAACCATATGTCTTGCAAGACGCGTCCGCGAAACCGTGTAACTCGCGAGTGTGAAGAAGATGGTTACCGAATACTTAACGCGGAATTCTAATTTTTGAAATATCCATTAGTTCCTCGCGTAATGAATACCACTGCTCAGATAAATCGTCTGTTATAGAAAGATCTCAATCTATTTGTAATGGCCATAACCGTTGCATAAAAATCTTGGCCAAGACAGTTAGTTATAGGATTCAATAATCCTAATGGGTCGGAAAAACTGGCGATATTAGAAAGCACAATACGTTTTGCTACTCGTTATGAATTTGATTCCAGTGTCCAACGAAAAAATAAATCTGCCAACAATCTGGGCGTAACCTTATTATTTTTCCGGCAGAAGTTTGGAACGTGATCAATTCTGAGATGCGGTATAGGTTGCTATGTGACTAAAAACCTATCAAAAAGAACAAGCCCGTGGAAGTGAAAATCTGATGGGATCTGAGAGATATGGAATAATTTATGAAAAAGTACACAATCACTTTACACCCCCTTAGGGGTAAATTTTCAAAAAATCTTTTAAAAACTTTCTAGGTATTCATATGAAGAATCCGTAGAATAAAAGTGAATTCAATATTTTGGAAGACCTAGTAGATATGACGAAAATCGTGAAAATATATGCATTCCATTTTGACTGAACATTTTTTTGCTCCCACTTCCGAACGCCAATAAACATTCGTTTTTTGCTTAAACCATATTACTTTTCTAGCTGATTTACATAAAATATACACACCGAATTTCAACTTTCAAGCAAAAGCCGTTACATAGTTAGGCCGTACCATACTACCCTATACAAAATTATATTTTTCCAATATGCCACTACTATAGCTCTATCTAAATATCAAGTTTCAGCTTTTTATCATTATCGGTTCTTAAGATATAATTATCGAAAGCTTTTCCTTTCCACCCTCCCCACCCTCACCCTCTACACCTCTCATAGGGTTCTATTGGGCCTACGTCTGCCAACAGTCTGGGCGCAGCTTTATTATTTTTCCGGTTTGAAACGTGTTCAATTCGAAGATGCGGTGTATGTTACTATGTGACTGAAAACCTAACAAAAAGTTCGGGAAGCGGTTAGAAAAGGGTGTAACATATGAATTAAATAGTTGGGTCATATTCCGGGATGCGGTCTAGAGGTTGAAAAAGATTAAACTTAAAAATATGTGATTATTAAACAAGCCTGGGGAAGTGAAAATATACATATTCGATATCTGATCAGACCTGAGAGATATGGTGGAATTTATGAAAAAGTATACAACCACTTTACACTCTCTTAGGGGTCGAATTTCAAAAAATCTTGAAAACGCTTTCTAGGTATTCATAGGAAGAATCCGAAGAATAGCAATGAATTCAATATTTTGGAAGACCTAGTAGATATGACGAAAATCGTGAAAATATACGTATTTTATATTTTCTAATAATTTTTTTGGGTGTAACATATGAATTAAATAATTGGGTCATATTCCGGGATGCGGTCTAGAGGTTGAAAAAGATTAAACTTAAAAATATGTGATTATTAAACAAGCCTGGGGAAGTGAAAATATACATATTCGATATCTGATCAGACCTGAGAGATATGGTGGAATTTATGAAAAAGTATACAACCACTTTACACTCTCTTAGGGGTCGAATTTCAAAAAATCTTGAAAACGCTTTCTAGGTATTCATAGGAAGAATCCGAAGAATAACAATGAATTCAATATTTTGGAAGACCTAGAGGATATGACGAAAATCGTGAAAATATACGTATTTTATATTTTCTAATATAAAAAATTTTGAGGGCAGCAATTTTTTTTTTTTTGAAAATCAATAACAATACTGTATTATAAATAATAAAGTAAGATTTGTGCATCTATTACTTTATTATTTATAATACAGTATTGTTATTGATTTTCAAAAAAAAATTTGCTGCCCTCGAAATTTTTTTGTGTACATTTTATGAAAAAGACACGAAAAAAGCAATAAAAATTTTCACTCCGTCTGACCGCCGTAAGCCGTACGTCGACCACCCCAAAATCCTTTGAAGGCTCGTAGTGCTCAAACCAGTGAAGCTTTTAAATTAAAATTTTTTCTAGGATTAGACTGGGTAGACCCATTGAATTGACATTATTTTCAGGGGTGGGGGTGTGAGGGGGAAGGTGGGGGAAGCGTTTTAGCCGAAAAATTTTGGTTTCTAGATATCAGCAACCGCTTATGTTAGGATACTGAAACTTGGAGTTTCTATAAAGCTTTGATAGCAAAAAAAAATGATGATATTGGTGAAGGGGTGTGGGAGTAGAGGGGGAAGCAATGCGACCGAAACGCAGAAGAGTTGAGATCGACACATTCTAAAATCCATATCTCCTAAACCGTTAATAGCAAGCAATTTAAACTTTACAAATATCTGTAGTTATACTAGGAGAGTAGATTGAAAAAAAAATTTCGGGTGGGGGTAGTGGCGTACGGGGGTGGGGGTTGAAATACTTAACATTACAATATCTCCCAAACCAGTGGCACCAGAAAAACAAAATTCGGTTTAAATATAAAGCTTGATAAATAAAGATTGCTCAAAGTAAAATCTTTGAAGCGGGTGGGGGAGTACGTAAGTGGAGGGGGTAAGAATTTTTCAAAAATAACATGTTTCATATCTCAATAACAGTGTAAGATGGATGCTTTAAATTCTTACCAGAAGTAGGCCCGATAAAACCCTAGAAGAGAAAAAAAGTTTGAAGGTGGTGGTGAAGAGGGGGAGGGTGGGGAAGGGTGAGAAGGAAAAAGTTCCGCTGCTAATATCTTCAAAATCTATCATGATAGGAAGCTGGAACTTGGTATTTAGATAGAGATATAGTAGTGGCATGGTGGAAAAATAAAATTTTTTTTAGGGGTAGTATTGTACGGTGGGGGGGGGGCGTGTTTTTCCTAACTTTAGAACGGCTTATGCTAGGAAGTTGAAACTCGGTACGTATATGTAAATTGACTAAAAAAGAAATTATGATAATGGCGTTTAGAAGGGAGGGCAAAAAAAATATCAGTAAATATAAAATGCATATATTTTCACGATTTTCGTCATATCTACTAGGTCTTTCGAAATATTGAATTCATTTTTATTCCACGGACTCTTCATATGAATACCTAGAATGTGGTTTCAAGATTTTTTGATTTTTTTGTAAGGTGGTTGTATACTTTTTCATAAATTCCACCATGTTTCTCAGGTCTGACCAGATATCGAATATCTTTTCACTTTCCCAGGCTTGTTTAATAATCACCTATTTTTAAGTTTTGTTTTTTTCAACCTCTAGACCGCATCCCGGAATATGACCCAATTATTTAATTCATATGTTACACCCTTTTCTAACCGCTTCCCTAACTTTTTGTTAGGTTTTCAGTCACATAGTTACATACACCGCATCCCCAAATTGAACGCGATCTAAACAATAATAAAGTTGCGCCCAGACTGTTGGCAGATTTTCTTATACTGTTCTTGAGATATGAAACGTTATTTTTTTGAATATTTCTTATCCCCCCCCACTTCCATGTTCCACTACCCCCTTTAAAAATTTTACTTTGAGCAATCTTTATTTTTTGACCTTTCTACTAAAACCGAATTTCATTTTTCTAGAGCAATTGGTTCGTTAGATATCGTAATCTAAAGTTTTTCATCCCCCATCTTCGTACGCCACTACCCATACTCAAAAATTTCTGTTCAATCTCTTGTCCTGGTATAGGTACAGATATTTGTTAAGTTTGAATTTCGTGCCTTCAATGGTTTAGGAGATATGGATTTTAGAATGTGTCGATCTCGGCATTTTTGTTTTTCGGACGAATTATTTTCCCTTCACTCCCACACCCTTTCATCCATTTCAATTTTTGAAATTCCAAGTTTCAGCTTCCTAGCGTCAGCGGTTGCTGAGATCTAGAAACCTAAATTTTTTGTCTAAAACCCACCTCACTTTTCCCCCTCTTACCCACACCCCTCTTAAAGATACCAGTGGTAGAGGTTCACCCAACCTACCCACCATAAAAATTTCATGATAATACCTCAACGGTTTGGGAGCTAAGCACCTTCAAACTATTTTTGCGTACGGCGTACGGTGCACAGTGGGGCGTTTGCACGATCTAGTTGGCCAAAACTATTTATATTATCAATTCATTTTAAAATAAGGTATTATTAAGTCATTATTCAGTAATAATAATATTGGAACATATTTTCTGGAAAAAAAAATTTTGGTGAAAAATGAATGTATAATTTTTTTGGTGAATGTTTTCACATCACATCTTTAACTGAAAATACTATTATATAATAGTTTTCCGGGTATTTATTTTTTTGAATTTTTTTTTTTAATGTTTCGGACTCGAGTGACACCTATTCAAGGCCTTTACCAAGGATTGAGTCCTTTATCCTTGCTAAAGGAATATTCAAAATTCCAATATATCGAATTTCCGTTATCAACATAAACTGTTATAAAATCTCGCTGGGCAGATATTGGCAGAAAATTTTTGTGACTTAAGAATGAATATTTGACCTTCATATTGTCACATAAATTTTGACGGAGTCGTGCGACCTTATATAACTTTTTCAATTTTAAAAATGGAACTTTTCCAAAAAATCGATCTGAAATTATACCAAAATTTAAAACTATCTAGTTCAAAAACGATATATCCTAGAAAAACCATAAATGGTAAAAGCCAAAAACATACCTGCTACTTCAATATCCAGTTTTCAAAATTTGTGAATTTTTCTTAAGAATCCGGAAAAAACTCTGCCAACAGTCTGAGCGCAACTTTATTATTTTTCCAGCAGAAGTTCAGAACGCGTTCAATTCGGGGAAGCGGTGTATGTTACTATGTGACTGAAAACCTAACAAAAAGTTCGGGAAGCGGTTAGAAAAGGGTGTAACATATGAATTAAATAATTGGGTCATATTCCGGGATGCGGTGTAGAGGTTGAAAAATAAAAAACTTGAAAATAGGTGATTATTAAACAAGCCTGGGGAAGTGAACAGATATTTGATATCTCATCAGACCTGAGAAACATGGTGGAATTCATGAAAAAGTATACAACCAGTTTACACCCCCTTTGGGGTCGAATTTCAAAAAATCTTGAAAACGCATTCTAGGTATTCATATGAAGAATCCGTAGAATAAAAATGAATTCAATATTTGGAAAGACCTAGTAGATATGACGAAAATCGTGAAAATATATGCATTTTATATTAACCGATAATTTTTTTTGCCCCCCCTTCTGAACACCAATGAATATTCGAATTCTAAATATCTAAATACCAACTTTCAGCTTCCCATCATTATAGATTCTTAAGATATAAGCATCGGAACTTTTTCTTTCTTACCCTTCCCCACCCGCACCCTCTACACCCACACCCCCAAATTTTTTTCCCTACTAGGGTTTTATTGGGCCTACTTCTGGTAAGAATTTGAAACATCCATCTTACACTGTTATTGAGATATGAAACGTGTTATATTTGAAAAATTCTTATCCCCTCCACTTACGTACTCCCCCGCCCCCTTCAAAGATTTTACTTTGAGCAATCTTAATTTATCAAGCTTTATATCCAAACCGAATTTTGTTTTTCTGGTGCGACTGGTTCGGGAGATATCGTAATGTTAAGTATTTCAACCCCCACCCCCGTACGCCACTACCCCCACCCAAAAATTTTGTTTCAATCTACTCTCCTAGTATAACTACAGATATTTGTAAAGTTTAAATTGCTTGCTATTAACGGTTTAGGAGATATGGATTTTAGAATGTGTCGATCTCCACTTTTTTGCGTTTCGGACGCATTGCTTCCGCCTCCACTCCCACACCCCTTCACCCATATCATCAATTTTTTTTGCAAATGGGTCCACTATCAAAGCTTCATAGAAATTCCAAGTTTCAGTCTCCTAACATACGCGGTTGCTGAGATCTAGAAACCAAAATTTTTCGTCTAAAACGCTTCCCCCACCTTCCCCCTCATATCCCTGCAGCTGAAAATAATGTCAATTCAAGAAGTCTACCCAGTCTATTCCTAGAAATTTTTTTAGTTTCATTGCTCCACTGGTTTGAGAGGAACGAGCCTTCAAAGGATTTTGGGGTGGTCGACGTACGGCGTACGGCGTACGGCGTACGGCGGACAGACGGAGTGAAAATTTTTATTGCTTTTTTCGTGTCTACTAGTCATGAAATGTACACAAAAAAATTTTGAGGGTAGCAAATTTTTTTTTTTTTTTAAATCAATAACAATACTGTTTTATTACTAATAAAGTAATTATGTGGTTTTACTTTATTAGCAATAATACAGTATTGTTATTGATTTTAAAAAAAAAAAAATTTGATGCCCTCAAAATTTTTTTGTGTACATTTCATGACTCTTATGACTTTTAATCAATTTTTCCGTTAGAACTGATCTTTTACGAATGGCTACTTTGAGCTAAGCCCACGGCTTTTATAGTAAATTCAGGTAAAAAAAATCTGCCAACAGTCTGGGTGCAATTGTATTATTTTTCCGGCAGAAGTTCAGAACGCGTTCAATTCGGGGATGCGGTGTATGTTACTATGTGACTGAAAACCTAACAAAAAAATCGGGAAGCGGTTAGAAAAGGGTGTAACATATGAATTAAATAATTGGGTCATATTCCGGGATGCGGTCTAGAGGTTGAAAAAAAACAAAACTTAAAAATAGGTGATTATTAAACAAACCTGGGGAAGTGAAAAGATATTCGATATCTTATCAGACCTGAGGAACATGGTGGAACTCATGAAAAAGTATACAACCAGCTTACACCCTCTTAGTGGTCGAATTTCAAAAAATCTTGAAAACGCATTCTAGGTATTCATATGAAGAATCCGTAGAATAAAAATGGATTCAATATTTCGAAAGACCTAGTAGATATGACGCAAATCGTGAAAATATATGTATTTTTTATTAACCGATATTTTTGTTTCCCCCCCCCCCCTTCTGAACGCAAGTGAATATTTGAATTTTTTTTTATCAGAATTACTTTTTTAGATAATTTACATATACGTGCCGAGTTTCAACTTCCTAGCATAAGCCGTTCTGAAGTTTGGGAAAACACCCCCCACCACCGTACCATACTACCCCTAAAAAAAAATTTATTTTTCCACCATGCCACTACTATAGCTTTATCTAAATATCAAGTTTCAGCTTCCTATCATTATAGATTCTTAAGATATAATCATCGGAACTTTTTCTTTCTCACCCTTCCCCACCCTCACCCTCTACACCCACAACCCCAAACTTTTTTTCCCTACTAGGGTTCTATTAGGCCTACTTCTGGTAAAAATTTGAAACATCCATCTTACACTGGTATTGAGATATGAATCGTGTTGTTTTTGAAAAATTCTAATCCCTCCCACTTCCGTGCTCCTCCACCCCCTTCAAATATTTTACTTTGAGCAATCTTTATTTATCAATGTTTATAATAAAACCGAATTGTGTTTTTCTGGTCCAATTAGTTTGTGAGATATCGTAATCTAAAGTTTTTCACCCCCCACCCGCGTACGCCACTACCCCCACCCTAAAATTTTGTTTCAATCTACCCTCCTAGTATAACTACAGATATATGTTAAGTTTTAATTGCTTGCTATTAATGGTTTAGGAGATATGGATTTTAGAATTTGTCGATCTCGGCATTTTTGCGTTTCGGACGCATTATTTCCCCCTCCACTCCCACACCCCTTCACCCATATCTGTTTTTTTTTTGCAAATGGGTCCATTATCAAAGCTCTATAGAAATTCTACGTTTCAGCCTCCTAACACAAGCGGTTCCTGAGATCTAGAAACCTAAATTTTTCGTCTAAAACGCTTAGCCCGCCTTCCCCCTTACACCTCCTCCCCTGAAAATAATGTCAATTCAAGGGGTCCACCAAGTCTATTCTTAGAAAAAATTTTAATTTAATAGCTCCACTGGTTTGAGAGCTACGAGCCTTCAAAGATTTTGGGGCGGTCGACGCACGGCGTACAGACGGAGTGAAAATTTTTATTGCTTTTTTCGCGTCTACTAGTCATGAAACGTGGAAAAAAAAATTTTGAGGGCAGCAAATTTTTTTTTTTAAAAATCGATAACAATACTGTATTATTAATAATACAGTAAAAAAACCCTTCCTGAAACTTCCTAATTGATTAAGACAATTATGACATAAAATGCTGGCTAACATTTTCATGTTTGGAAAACCGAATTTTGGCCAGCTAGATCGGGCAAACGCCCTACTGTGCGGTTCACAGACGTTTTATTGCTTTTTTGGGGTCTACTAGTCCTAAAACGTGAAAATACAAAATTTCAAGGTAGCAAATTTTTTTTAAATTTCAGGTCGATCACAATACTTTATTATTAAATAATAATAAAGTAAAATTGATACTCAAATGGATCCCAATTTATTCCCAAAGTTTTATGACATCCACATCATTTATTCTTAACGGAGTTTCCATATCCGCTTCGCTAAACCACTTTTACTTTATTATTTTAATAATAAAGTATTGTTATCGACTTTTAAAAAAAAAAAAATTGGTCCCTGAAAAATTTTTTTTATACGTTTTATGACTAATAAACGCCAAAAAAGCAATAAAAATTTTCAGTCCGTCTGTGCTCCGTACGTCGTACGCCGTACGCAAACTCGTTTAAGGAATTCTAGTTCCCAAACCCCATGAGCTATTAAATTAATTTTTTTTTTTATAGACATGGTAGAAGTGAGAATTTTTTCAGGGGTGAGGGTGCGAGGGGGAAGGTGGGGGAAGCGTTTTAGACGAAAAATTTTGGTTTCTAGATCTCAGCAGCCGCTTATGGTAGGAAACTGAAACTTAGAATTTCTATAGAGCTTTGATAGTGAACCCATTTGCAAAAAAATTGCTGATATGGGTGAAGGGTTGTGGGAGTGGAGGGGGAAATAAAGCGTCCGAAACGCAAAAATGACGATATCGACACATTCCAAAATCCATATCTCTTAAACCGGTAACGGCAAGCAATTAAAACTTAACAAATATCTGTAGTTGAACTAGGAGAGTAGATTGAAACAAAATTTTTTGGTGGGGGTGGTGGCGTGCGGGGGTGGGGTTGAAATAGTAAAGATAACGATATCTCACAAACCAATTGCATCAGAAAAACAAAATTCGGTTTGGGTATAAAGCTTGATAAATAAAGATTGCTCAAAGTAAAATCATTGAAGGGGCCGGGGGAGCATAGAAGTGGAAATGTCGATCTCGTCGATAAGAATTTTTCAAAAAAATTACTTTTCATATCTCAATAACAGTGTAAGATAGATGGTTCAAATTTGAACTTGAACTAGGTCCAATAGAACCCTAGTAGGGAAAAATAAATTTAAAGGTAAGGGTGTAGAGGGTGAGAGTGGGGAAGGGTAAGAAGGAAAAAGTTCCGATACTTATATCTTAAGAACTTGTAATGATATAAACCTTAAACTTCGCATTTAGATAGAACTATATTAGTGGCATAGTGGAGCAATAAAATTTTTCTTAGGGGTAGAATGGTGCGAGGGTGGGGGGTGTTTTTCGTAATTTTTGAACGGCTTATGCTAGAAAGTTGAAACTCGGTACATATATGTAAATCAACTACAAAAAAAATTGCGATAAAAAAAAATTTCAATATTCATTGGGGTTCAGAAGGGGGGGGGGCAGAAAAAAATATCAGTAAATATAAAATGCATGTATTTTCACGATTTTCGTCATATCTACTAGGTCTTTCGAAATATTGAATTCATTTTTATTCTACGGATTCTTCATACGAATACCTAGAATGTGTTTTCAAGATTTTTCGAAATTCGACCCCTAAGGGGGTGTAAACTGGTTGTTTACTTTTTCATATATTCCACCATATCTCTCAGGTCTGATCAGATATAGAATATCTTTTCACTTCCACGGGCTTGTTTAATAATCACCTATTTTTAAGTTTTTTTCTTTTCCAACCTCTAGACCGCATCCCGGAATATGACCCAATTTTATAATTCATATATTACACTCTATTCTAACCCGAATCCCCGAATTAAACACGTTCTGAACTTCTGCCGGAAAAGTAATAAAGTTGCGCCAAGACTGTTGGCAAATTTTTTTAATTGAAATCGATCTTGCTCGAAGATCTTCTCAGTTTCCTACCTTATCTGCATGATTTCTTTATAGGTAGCAGTGCCAGTTATTAAATCATCCATATAAAAATCTGATTTGATCACTCGACTGCCGACACGTTATTCATTAATATTTTGCTCTGTGTAATGTACACACGATCATTTTTGGCACAGTAATACGGAAGTTACTTGGAGTCTGTCCAATGTTCAGCTATAGCTGCTTTTGTGTCTCGGCTAACTGTCATTCCGGTACTTAGCTGAGACACAAAAGCAGCTTAATAGCAGCTATAGCTGAACATTGGACAGACTCTTGGTAGTGCTATGAAATGTACTAAATCACTCCATTGTATCCGTTCCAACCAAATGGCAGAAAGTCTCCATCATCGTTTGTCCCAAGTTGGTCAGGATCTGCACATATGAGAAGATGATTATTGTCCGGTGACCAAGCCACAGTTTGGTGACTTGAGTCCCATGGTTTCCCGAAAGGTAGCGTGCATCTAGTTCTAGCATGTGCGTAGATCGTCGGAAGGGGCGTGAGTGGTTACCTGTAACCATGGACAAACGTAATTATGCACGGTTTGAACTGAAAGTCTGACTTGAGAGATTTGGACTCTTTCATCAGTGGGCTGGAAGGTAAAGGAAGAAGGAAGGAAAAATAAAACAGAACGTGGAAAAGCGAAAGAAAAAGAAAGAATGGAAATGAATGCGGAAAAGCACAGGAGTACAGACTTTCGGCGGGAAGGTTGAGGCAAATCTCAATTTATAACACCTTTCGGATGTTAAGAACTCAATAGAGTTCTGAAGTAGCTGATATTATGCCGAAAGGATTCAAATGCATTTGACAATCCAGTAAAAACACACTTGATTGCCCATATTAAAACGTGCTGTTGGAGATGTTCATCAGGCGTCGCGGAATGTTATACGACTAGATGGCAAAAAACGTCATCAAATGTATTTGATGCCGAATTATGACGCAGCTCTCTTGATCGCCATATAACGTACGGTGTCATGTGTGGAATTCGTTGCGTGCCTAAAAGGAAAACCAGTGGTTAGTGGCATATAAGTTAAGCGCCATTAACGCTGTAATGCCGAATAACGAAGCCATTGAATAAAAAAAACATCGGGCACCCTGCACTGAATGACCAAAAAAATGATACCACAACCTAATCTTTTAATATGCCAGAATAGTGGCGCCATTTTCTGTCTGACGATAAGGAGTGCTATGTAATGTATGGCGCCGTATAATGGTTCCGTTGATCGCCATTTAATAGGGTGCCTGATACCTAATCCTGACGTTGTACGTAGACAAGAATGTACCTATGAAACATATTTTTGGCGGCTTCGGAAGCCACGTAATTGGGCCCGAACTTCAAACAACAGATTGATTAGGTGTGCGCCGAAAATTAAAACGAATAACAACAGGAAAAAAAATCTTCGAGAAAACCATACACAATAAGAAAAGAACTAAATACGAGAGAGAACAAAACCCATATGACGCAAGAGCTTTAGGTCCGTGGCAAAAGTTGCCATGAAGTATGTATACTGGTTCTGGAGAAAAAAAATTCCTTACACTAACTGAAAACCAGGAAGCTAGTTGGTATAGAAGGCTGACCAAAGTCCATTGCTCACTTTGACTGGATATTCAAGACAGTCAAAATAAATTTATATACTATATATGCTTCATTTAAACTATCATTCTCCCATTGGTAAAAACAAAAAGCCTGGCATAACGGAGGGAGGGGGGTAAATCTTCGATTCAACAATCGTTTAATAAAAGAAGTAGCTATTTGAAGAAGTATTTTTTTTATTAAGAAAAAATAATGACTGGGTAGTATGGATATCCTGGGCTGGGTTCGTCTTACCCTGAAAATTAGCTTACAGCATAAAATGGTATCCAACACCTAACCTGACACAAAAATAAAAAAAGGATGTTCGCCTTGCGATTTTCTGGTGCTTTGCCCGGGCTCATTTGATCCCGCCGATGTTATCCGGTTGCCAGAGGTTATGCGATTACTTACCTAAAATATTCCAGAAATCTCATCCTAATCCTAAGCCACCCTTCTTTACGGCAGGTACTTCAAGAACAAGTAACGTTCGTAAACCTGAACAGCACAAAAAAAATACTGGGGCGAATTTAAGTGGCAATTTATTCACATATCCCCGGAATATAATTCTAGTTACTAAGCGGGCAAAAAGGGTGCCGCATTGACATCCATGTGGTCGCGCGTCAGTAGCGGTAAACGCAAATAACCGGTCTCTAGCGGTACTTGACACACGCCGAATGTGCAACGGGCAAATCACGGTGATCCGTTACGGAATTATGAATCAAGTGCCACCGATATATCACAAAACACAAAAATAAAAACATAACGCAGTCACGATCGGCTCCAAGCCAATCGTCTGATACTTTAGATGAAATACTGAACTCTTATTTGTATTTAAGTTGAAAATATATCAAAAGAATGAGGAGTGCACAAACATTTATTGCATGACTTTTTACTTACAGGTAGAACCTAGTGTATAGCTTATCTATTTCTTGATTTAAAGTGAGTTCCATAAATTAAGTTAGGACACTTTACAGAATTTTTGTATGGCGACTACATGAAGGATTTATGGCATATTTTTCATATTAATAGTCTTAGCTAAGACTATTATAAGATCAACGTATACAAAATTTCAAAGTCATAACGTAAAGCGTTTTTTAATTATAGTTCAATATTGGTGAACACGTGTTTTAAGGACTTTTGTATGACAGCTACCCGAAGAAATCGACGGATGGCGCCAACTAATGAACTCAATCTTGATTTTGATATAAGACAAATTCCTGAAAAATTTTGAATCCCTGCTTTAACTCGTACTGGAGCTAAAGTGGATTCTATAACTAGCATACATTTTTGAAGGTGTTCAGTAGCAGAACAAGAGGCAGCATAAACAAATTGGTTTTTGATGACACAATTGGGTGAATGATCGCACATAATTACCAATCAAAGGTAAATAGCTTTCATGTGCTATCATTCACCCAATTGACCCACTTTTTAGTGTAAAATGATCGCACAGTGCATTTTTCTAGGTAAAGTTTCCGTATGCATTGTGCGATCATTAAACTTATAATATTTTTTTTACCATGTTAAGCGTTTTGTCATTATATCATTCGTACTAGGTTAAGCATTTTAATAATTATAAATAGATGTTCAGTGAATTGAATAAAATCACTCCACCTTAAACCGGCAAGTAAAACGTATTTTTATTTTGTCACTCCTAGTTTCCCAAAACCTTCAAACTTTGTAGCAATGGCTGGTGTGGCCGGTGTCTACAAATCCTTCCATTTAATTAACCTACTTCACTCGAGTTCCGAATCCCCGTTCTCGACTGAAGGTACTTCATCGGCTGCAACTTACGATTAAAACAGCTGGTGTGGCTGTGTTAAAAAGTTCCCTGCCGCCGAATCATTGGTCCGTCGAGCTTAAGTTCCAGTATCGTAATTGACTGTAAAAAAACAATCGCCGCGTTGTCGAGCAATACAATACCATCAGCATTTGATTTTTTGCACTTAAGTTCCAGTATCGTTCTTGACTGCAAAAAAAGAATCGCCGCGTCGTCGAGCTACACTACCGATCGTTATGAACACTGACGTCCTTCTTGTGGATCAGCAAAAGGTTGCTGAATCCTTGCAGAATTTGGAGAGGAACTTCAAGAAAGACAGCAGTTCCCGAAAAGACAGAGAGTACTTCAATAAGAAACTTACAAGTATTGAAGAGCTCTGGAAAAGTTTCCAAACAAATCATGGCAATCCTCTAGCCAGTTTGAGTGGCGATTACCCGTATTTTAAAAAAGAATTGTATGAGGCTACTAGAGTCCTATACGAGACGACGAAAGCCACGTATGACGAAGGATTACGTCTTCTATTACAACACACGATTGATGATCCTATCGTTCGTCACACTCCTGCGGTGACTACATCAATACCAGCTACTTCTATAGTCAATACCTTCGCTTGGCCAGCACCTACGACTAGTCCCCGCGGAACGAAGTCGCTAGTATGGCCAGGAACGGTAATTCCTACCGTGTGACAAGGTTCAACCACAAACACGATGCCATCAACCGAGCCATGGCACACATCTAATCTTTTAACAGGAGCAATTCCGAACTTCAATGCACCAGACCACAGCGTGCCAAAACTACCGCCCATATCCATTCCAACGTTCAACGGCGACTACAGGGAATGGAGGGTTTTCATTGACCTATTCAGGACGGTCATACATAACAACCCCTATCTAGGATCGATCCAGAAGATGCAGTATCTGTTAAGAAGCAAAGAATGCTGTCTCTCATCTTCAGCTAGATGCACTAAATTACGATACGGCCGTAATAATACTACAAGAACGATTCGCAAATAATAAAAAGATGACATTGTCGTATTTAGACACAATGTTGGACATGAAGAAAGTTGAACAAAGAAGTGCGGCAGGAATCATTAACCTGTATAATGTGCTTCGCAACTGTCTTGCTGCCCTAAAAAATATGGGTTACAACACCGAATATTGGGACCCAGTTATAATTCACATGGCTATGCGGAAACTCGATAGTGAAAGCATACGTATGTTCGAAGAGAGTTTAGGAAACAGTAGAGAAATGCCAGACATACAACAGCTGTACGACTTCTTATTAAAAAGACATCAAGTCTTGACAACAATTAAGCCACATGCGCACGAAGCTCAGACAAGTAAAAAATCATGCACATCAATGACAAAGATTTCGTGCACATATTGCAAAGAACAGCATTCTGTATATCGTTGTGAGAAATTCTAAAACATGACCGTCGATGAACGCCAGAAATTCGTTTCCGCAAACAATTTATGTAAAAATTGCTTGATTCATGCAAAAGATACAAAATGAAAAAGTAAACGCAATTGTTTCGAGTGCAATAAACCTCACCGTACATTACTGCATTACGCCAGCTCGAAGACAATAAATGCTAACGTTGCCACTAGTGACCAAACTGAAAAGTCAGCTGTGGCACATAATGACACAAATGTTCTCCTTGCAACTGCTCAAGTTAATGTATCAACGAAATCTGGACAGAAACTCCTACTACGAGCCTTGATTGATCCTGGTTCACAATCATCCTTTGTGATGTCAAAAATTGTTAAACAACTTGGACTTCCAACCCAAAGTATTTTGGCCAGCATATCTGGCATCGGTGGAACTACTTCCTCAACAGTTCGAAGCTAAGTCATTCTTACGGTTTCGCCCAGATTTTTTTCGAAATTTACGCTGCTAATGGAGGCACTGATCATGCCCAAACTCACTACGTTGATTCCAGATCAGCGGGTGCACATAAGCAATTCTAGTAAACTCCGTACATTAAATCTCGCAGATCCCAGCTTTGCAAAACCTGGCGGAATTGATATGATTCTTGGTGCGGATGCCTTCGAAGAGATAATTGAAGAGGACCTTAGAAAAGAAAATCCGTTACTCGCACAAAAAACGAAGCTTGGCTGGATTTTGTCAGGAAAAACCAGACCCAATGCTCAATCAAATTCGAAAACGATATCCTCTCACATATCTATGACAGATTTTCATAAGACAGTGGAAAGATTTTTTGAGATGGATAATGAAGAAGGCGAGAGAGCACCTGCAATAGATGAAATCAGATGCGAAGAACACTTTTAATCAACCCATAGCAGAAATACCGATGGAAGATATACAGTGCAGCTACCATTTAAAGATGAGAAGCACTTAAAACCACTTGGAGAGTCAAGAAACAGGGCGTTGTTAAGATACAGACAAGTCGAAAATAGGCTTGAAAAGAATACAGATTTGAGAAGAACCTACAATGAATTGCTAGAGGAGTATCTTGAGCTTGGGCATGGACAAAGTTCTACCTTACGTTGGTGATAACAGAAACGTTTTTTACCTACCTCACCATCTGGTTTTGAAAGAAGACAGCACTACTACAAAGCTTCGAGTTGTCTTCGATGCTTCAGCCAAAAGATCAGACGGAAGCAGCTTGAACGACTTACTCTACACCGGAACCAAGTTGCAACAGGATCTATCACAAATTTGGCTGAGATGGAGGAAGCATAAGTACGTTTATACTGCCGACATCGAAAAAATGTTTCGCCAAATAGGCCTTGCAGTGGAAGACCGAGACTTTCATCATATCCTATGGCGAAAAGATAAAACGCTACCGGTGGAAGAATATCGACTCAACACTGTCACGTAAGGAACGGCTAGTGTCACATATCTAGCCGTGAGATGCTTGGTGCAACTAGCAGATGATGAGGTAGAAAAATATCCACTTGCCTCGAGTATGTTGAAAAATGATTTCTACGTCGACGATATGCTGAGCGGTGCTGCCACGAAAGAACAAGCCATGATCCTACAAACGGAGATAACGAATCTGCTCAGAAAAGGCGGGCTCAACCTCAGAAAATGGACGAGCAACAACGCAGAATTACTAGCCAACATACCTGAAGAAGCAAAAGAAAAGGGTTTGCTACATATTACCGAGGATGCTTCGTTAAAAACATTGGGTATAATTAGGAATCCAGCCCGAGATGAGTTCCAATTTAAGGCAGCAGACTTTGAAAAAGCAAAAAAAAATTTACGATCCCCTACAATGGCTTGCTCCTGTTACAATTCGAGCTAAAATACTGATGCAGGATATCTGGAAGTCAGCAATAGACTGGGACCAGGTTCCCTCTGAGAAAATATTAGATCGCTGGACTAACTTCGAAGGCGAACTACGAAGCTAAGAAGACATCAGAATTCCACGTTGGATTCGTTATACTGGCAACTGTAAGGTTGAACTACATGGCTTTTGCGACGCTTCAGAAGCAGCATATGCAGCAGTAGTCTATAGCAAATCTATTAGCTCTGATGGATCGATCAGGATCACACTTCTTTGTACAAAAACTAGGGTGGCTCCCATAAAGGCCAAGATATCGCTACCAAAACTTGAACTAAACGCAGCCGTACTGCTGGGGAATTTGCTTCACCAAACGGCAAATCCGATGTCCATACAGGACACACAGATATTCGCCTGGAGTGACTCGATGATAACGTTAAGATGGATCAAAAAAGACATAGCTTCTCTAGATACCTACGTTGGCAATAGAGTATCAAAGATTCAGAACTTCGTTGGCAGAAAATGGAAATGGAATCACGTAAGGTTAAAGGACAATCCAGCCGACTGTGCTTCAAGAGGAATCAGTCCTAATGAACTACAAAGTCAAACGTTATGGTGGAATGGACCGGAATGGCTACAACATGTAGGACAGATAGAAATATCTGCCACAGTTACATTAATCAGTACAACAAAAGAAGAAATTGAGCTCTTGGAACGTTACTCTGATCTAATGAAACTCATCAAAATAGTGAGTTTGTGTCTTCGATTCATTCACAACGTCAGGAAGCAACGTCAAGAAAGAAAAGTTGGAAGAATACAGCCCAAGGAACTTGAAGAAGCTCGATTAAGAATCATATCGCTGATACAAAAGACAGAGTTCTCTCAAGATATAGCCGACTTAAGAGCGAACAAGCAATCAAACACTAGGTTAAGGTGTCTAGCTCCTTTCATCGACGCCTCTAGCATCCTTCGAGTCGGCGGCAGATTACGAAACGCAGACATTTCGCAAGAAGCCAAACATCCTATTTTATTGCCACAACAGCATCATATAACGTACCTGATCGTAAAAGAAGCCCATATAAGAACCATGCATGGAGGTTTGCAACTCGTTCGTAACTACTTGAGGATGAGATACTGGATAGTAAATGACCAAAAGGTTATTCGGTACGAAATCCATCGATGCATAACCTGCTGCAAGTACGCCAATAAGAATAACCAGCAGATGATGGGTAATCTACCAGCCGTGCGTAAAACTCCATCAAACGCCTTTTCACATTGCGGAGTCGACTATGCTGGCCCGTTTAAAACAAGAATGTCTAAAGGACGTGGAACGACCACGTTGAAAGGATACATTGCCTTGTTCGTATGCATGGTAACGAAAGCTTTTCATCTAGAACTGGTGGGTGACATGTCAACAGAAGCATTCCTTGCAGCCTTCAAGCGTTTCATCAGCCGACGAGGACTGTGTCAGGAAATATACAGCGACAATGGAACGAACTTTGTTGGTGCAAACAATCAAATGAACAAGGACATTCAAGAAGCCATTGAACGATCAACGAACGACGTAGCGCGTATCACAGCGAAGGATGGTGTTACATGGAAGTTCATACCAGTCGCCACACCGCATTTCGGAGGACTGTGGAAGGCTGGCGTGAAATCTGCTAAAGGACATATCAAACGTGTCTTCGATGAGTCAAAAATAGTTCCAACGTGTAAAGAATTTGCAACAGTTTTATGTCAAATCGAAGCCTGTCTCAACTCTAGGCCAATAACACCGATATCTAGTGATCCCAACGATCTAGAAGCTTTGACACCAGACATCTTTTAATTGGTCGCCCACTATTAGCACTTCCTGAACCAGACAAATCAAGCAGGACTCTACACGAACGTTGGCAGATCCTTACAGCAGTGCACCAGATATTCTGGAAAAGATGGCCGACTGAATATCTTCATAACCTTCAGAGGCGAACAAAATGGACTAAAAACACCGAAAATCCCAGAGTATGAGAGCTAGTCCTCATAAAAGAGAATAAAACACCTCCAACACAGTGGCCATTAGCACGAATTCACGAGGTGCAGCCCGGGTCAGATGGTAAGGTACGAACTGCAGCAGTCAGATATCACGGCAACAAACTCAAACAAGTTGGAGTTGTAAATCCATGTCAACTTCCAGTCGAAATATCGGAAGAGCCCGCTGCGGCGCCGGTAGTGTCACTTCACACACAAACGTTAAAGCGATCAGTTCCAAAACAACTTCCGCAAAAACGAAAACAGGAAGAAGTGCCAGTCGAACAACCAAGAGCACAGCAAAAAAGAACTAGGATCGCACCGTGCACATGGGCCACCAAGATATTGAACATGTCCATACTACTACTATCATTTCTAACATTAGGACTTGCCGATCCAAGGATACAGCTAGGTAGGAACTCTACTTATAATATTTTTGCGCCAAATGGAGGATTCTACATCGAAGAACTGGGACCCACTCAAATAGTTAGAGGTAACTTGCGTCAAGAAGTGAATTATCCCATAAAAGATAACCTATAAGATAAAAAAGATGTGACGAGCACTTGGAACCAAGTAGAAAATATGTGTCGAAAAACGAAAGAATTATCTGATCTTACACACTGCGAGACTTTACTAATGCATCTGAATAACAAACGACATCATATTCTTGCTCAAATTCAGGAGATAGTCTCAAGACCGACGACAAACTCGAGACGACGTAGGGGTCTCTTGGGAAAATTACTTACAACCATTTTGGCGTCAACGATGAAGTATATCAGAATATCGACACCTTAGAACAAAACCAGCACAACATTTTGCAAACAACCACTCAACAAGCAATGTTGCTGAACAACCGAGTAACGCAGTCTAATCTTCGAACGGAGAAAAACTTGTACAATTTGGAAATAAAGTCAATCAAGTAATAAGCTCAATAAACGAAATGAATAAATCGTACGTTAAAGTTGACCACAACAGAATCAGCATACAAGTTATTTCGACCTATCTCACAGCGGTTGAAGCAATCGAAGCCAAATATTCAAAATTAACATCAATGCTTCTCGGCCATGGAAATGTTCTCGACTTCCTCACCGTAGACTGCATAAATACCACGTTGCAGGATATCTCTATGAAATTAGGGAGTCACTTCAGAATAATACGCACCCCACAAAGGCGAACATCGATGAAGAAACATGAAGATGAAATAAATGCTTACGGATATTCTTACATTGTCGAGGCAATCAAGTATGATTTGTTCCATGTAACAGCGATACCTCACAAGAACCAAGAACATAAATACTTGGTACCTATCATCAAATCATCAACAATAGCTGTCAGCTTTAAGCATCAATTGTACTTCAATCTGGATGAAGAACAACTTGAAGCGTGCATGATTGAAGAAGACTTACATTTATGTATTCCTGATATGGGCAGGAACATGAACACCAACCCGAACTGTGCTTTAGATGAACTCTACAATAGGCACAAAAGGAAACCATGCCCAACGATCGAAATTGAAACAACACCAACTCTGTGGAAGGAGTTAATGATGACTAACACCTGGCTATTCGTAACAGACAACCCAGCGGTAGCATCCGTGGTATGCAAGAACTCCGGAGAAGAAATCCTCCTGCAAAACATCGGTATAATACAGCTCAAGGACAACTGCATCATCCAGACCGACGAGATCACACTTCAGTCATCCGTGGAAGAACGTGGAAGGGTTATCAGCAGCTTGTCACGTGAAATACCTCCTCACGTTTTTGAGCATAGTTCAGCAACTGAGAGAAGCCATGAAACTATTTCTAAGGTTTCGGAACAGTTATTCAACGGAGCATCATATCCCACAACGGAGCCTGCAACTATACTTGCAACTATCAAGAAGCATGCCGCACCAACCACAACTACAATTCTCATCACCGTTATCGTCGTTCTGATAATACTGCAATGTAGAAGATGTAGAAATACCTCGACCCCAACCAAAAAACAAGAATCCAATGCTGTGCAGCCAGATGCCGAATTAACACTTCAGAAAAGATTCAATGCGGTTCTTGCTGCCCGAGGCCCAACATGTTCAGTAGCAGAACAAGAGGCAGCATAAACAAATTGGTTTTTGATCACACAATTGGGTGAATGATCGCACATAATTACCAATCAAAGGTAAATAGCTTTCATGTGCTATCATTCACCCAATTGACCCACTTTTTAGTGTAAAATGATCGCACAATGCATTTTTTATGCGTGTGCATTTCTCTAGGTAAATTTTCCGTATGCATTGTGCGATCATTAAACTTATAATATTTTTTTTTACCATGTTAAGCGTTTTGTCATTATATCATTCTTACTAGGTTAAGCATTTTAATAATTATAAATAGATGTTCAGTGAATTGAATAAAATCACTCCACCTTAAACCGACAAGTAAAACGTATTTTTATTTTGTCACTCCTAGTTTCCCAAAACCTTCAAACTTTGTAGCAACGGCTGGTGTGGCCGGTGTCTACAAATCCTTCCATTTAATTAACCGGCTTCACTCGAGTTCCGAATCCCCGTTCTCGACTGAAGGTACTTCATCGGCTGCAACTTACGATTAAAACAGCTGATGTGGCTGTGTTTAAAAGTTCCCTGCCGCCGAATCAGAAGGACTTCTCTAGGCTGTTACACGAAGGACCCATTCGATTGTATCATATTCTGAACTTTCGCTTTAAACATTGTAAACTCTAAGTATGCAAAATAGCAAGTTCCTAACTTGAAGCATTCGAGCAATAATTGTGAAAAAGTGTTTCAAGGACTTTTGTATGACTGGTACCCGAAGGAGTGAAAGGATATCGCCCAACAACGAACATAGCCTTACTTTTTTCATTTTACAAGTTGTGACAAAATTTTAACTTCCTAGTTTCTTGAGTTACCGTGCAAACGGACGGACTGACAGACAGACAGACGGACGGACGGACAGCAAATGGATTTATGGGTTTTGACCCCAAACAAACATAAAATATTACATAACTTTTTTTCGTCCGAGGCTCGGTTCTATGCTTTACAAACTTTTCGGGCTGGATTAAACTTATAAAACTTTATTGCCCGATTTCACAGTTATAGCTTAAGTTCTGAGTGGAGCTTAAGCTTGGGCTTAGGAACATCTTCGATTTCACAGTAATGGCTTAAATCTTAAGCTAAGTCAAGCGCTAGCTTAGCTTAAGCCATCAATTTTGCGAGCTTAAGCTACGTTTATAAAATAAGCCTATAAACTGTCAAACTTGTGATTTTTTCCGTATCAAAAAAAATAATCTGCCAACAGTCTGGGCGCAACTTTACTATTTTTCCAGCAGAAGTTCAGAACGCGTTCAATTCGGGGATGCGGTGTATATAACTATGTGACTGAAAACCTAACAAAAAGTTCGGGAAGCGGTTAGAATAGGGTGTAACATATGAATTATATAATTTGATCATATTCCGGGATGCGGTCTAGAGGTTGAAAAATACAAAACTTAAGAATAGGTGATAATTAAACAAGTCTCGGGAAGTGAAAATATATACGATATCTGATCAGACCTGAGAGATATGGTGGAATTCATGAAAAAGTACACAACCAGCTTACACCGCCTTAGGGGTCGAATTTAAAAAAAATGTTGTAAACACATTCTATGTATTCATATGAAGAATACTAAAAATAAAAATGAATTCAATATTTCGAAAGGCCTAGTAGATATGACGACAATCGTGAAAATATGTGGATTTTATTTTTACTGATAATTTTTTTTGCCCGCCCTTATGAACGAAAATGAATATTCAATTTTTTTTTATCAGAACTACTTTTCTAGCATAAGCCGTGTTAAAGTTAGGGAAAACACCCCCTACCTCCGTACCATACTCTCCCAAAAAAAAAAATTATTTTTCCGCCATGCCACTACTATAGCTCTATCTAAATACCAAGTTCAAGCTTTTTGTCATTATAGGTTCTTAAGACATAAGCATCGGAACTTTTTCCTTCTCACCCTTCCCCACCCTCACCCTCTACACACACACTCCGAAAAAAATTTTCCCTACTAGGGTTCTATTAGGCCTACTTCTGGTAAAAATTTGAAGCATACACTTTACACAGTTATTGAGATATGAAACGTGTTATTTTTAAAAAATTCTTGTCCCCTCCACTACCGTGCTCCCCCACACCCTTCAAAGATTTTACTTTGAGCAATCTTTATTTATCAAGCTTTATACTCAAACCGAATTTTGTTTTTCTGGTGCTATTGGTTTGTGAGATATCGAAATCTAAAGTTGTTCACCCCCACCCCCGTACACCACTACCCCACCCAAAAATTTTGTTTCAATCTACTCTCCTAGTATTACTACAGATATCTGCTAAGTTTTAATTGCTTGCCATTAATGGTTTAGGAAATATGGATTTTAGAATGTGTCGATCTCGACTTTTTTGTCGTTTCGGACGCATTGTTTCCCCCTCCACTCCCAAACCCCTTCACCCATATCATCAATTTTTTTGCAAATGGGTTCACTATTAAAGCTTTATAAAAATTGCAAGTTTCAGTTTTCTAGCATAAGCGGTTGCTGTGATCTAGAAACCAAAATTTTCGTCTAAAACACTTACCCCACCTTCCCCGTCACACCCCCACCACTGAAAATAATGTGAATTCAAGGGTTGTACCCAGTCTATTGAAAGAAAAAATTTTAATTTAATAGCTTCACTGGTTTGAGAGCTACGATCCTTCAAAAGATTTTGCGTGGTGCGGTCGACGTACTGCGTACGGTGTATGGCATACGGCGGGCAGACAAGTTGAAAATTTTTATTGCTTTTTTCGTGTCTACTAGTCATGATTTTTTTAAAAATCGATAACAATACAGTATAATAAATAATAAAGTAATACAGTCGCGAAGCTACTCCACTACATAAGAAATATCGAATGTACGCAAATCCATTACAAAAGCTTGCAGTAGGTTGCAAAATGAAACGCTACTACGCATTATGCTTAGTTTAGCTAAGCCGCACGATACAAAAAACTGTGAAATCAGTCGAAACGAATCCTTAGCTTAAGTTTCCTATTCTAGCTTAACTTAACCTTAGCTTAAGCTACCACTGTGAAATCGGGCATATATGATTTCATCGAGAGTATAAATAGGACTTTAATGAAAGATGAATTAAACTATCGAGGCGGAATTGTGGTTAAGCCTGGCACAATCCGGCAAGCACCCTTTTACTTTATTATTTTAATAATTAAGTATTGTGATGGATTATTTAAAAAAAAAACTCCTACCCTCAAAATTTTTATTATCGCGTTTCATTACTAGTAGACACGAAAAAAGCAATAAAAATTTTCAGTCCGTCTGTCCGCCGTACGTTTGGAGGCTCGTAGCTCCCAAACGCTTTGAGATATTAAATTTTTACGAATAGACGGGCTAGGCTCCTTGAAGTGACCAAATTTTTAGGGGTGTGAGGGGGTAGGAGAGGGAAGCGTTTTAGACGGAAAATTTTGGTTTCTATATATCAGTAACCGCTTATGATAAGAAGCTGAAACTTGAAATTTCTATAGAGCTCTGATAGTAAACCCATTTGCATAAAAATTATCAATATTGATCAAGGGGTGTGGGAGTGGGGGGAAATATAATGCGTCCGGAACCCAAAAAAGCCGATAAAGACACATCCTAAAATCCACATCTCCTAAACCGTTAATGGCACACCATTCAAACTTAAGAAATATTTGTGGTTATACTAGGAGAACAGATTGAAAAAAAAAATTTTGGGTAGATTACGATATCTTATGAACCAATTGCTCTAGAAAAATAAAATTCGATTTGGGTATAGAGATCGACAAATAAAAATTGATCAAAGTAATATTTTTTAAGTGGGCGGTGGAGCATAGAAGTGGAGGTGATAAGAATTTTTAAAAATAAAACACATTTCATATCTCAAGAACAGCGTAAGATAGATGCTTACAATTTTTACCAGAAGTAGCGCTAATTGCACCCTTGAAGGAAAAAAAGTTTTGGGGTTGTGGGTGTAGAGAATGAGGGTGGGGGAGGGTGAAAAGGAAAAAATTCCGTTGCTTATATCTTAAGAACCTGTAATGATATTAACCTTAAACTTGGTATTTAGATGATAGAAGTGTTGGTAAGCAATCGAAACAGACGCGTGTCATAACGGCTCCTTGGAATTTGTTCAAAATACAGAAATCTACACAATAAAAGTATAACAGTGCAACATAAAACGATACACTATCTCCTTAAACACCTGTGGACTGTCAAATTTTGTGAAAATAAGTGAAATATAGCGATAAAAGGACTGATTTCTGTCCCGCAACAAGGGTAAAGGGTAATCGAGCTGTGACGTAGAGTAATCTGTTCAAAATACAGAAATTTACACACTAAAAGTATAACAGTGCAACATAAAACGATACACTAACTCCTTAAAAACCTGTGGACTGTAAAATTTTGTGAAAATAAGTGAAATATAGCGTTAAAAGGACTGATTTCTGTCCCGCAACAAGGGTAAAGGGTAATCAAGCTGCGATGTAGAGTAATCTGTCAGTGCAATGTTCACTAGGACGCACTCTGGTGGGGGGCTCTGCAAAACAACGCCCGCCAAGCTCAAACACTCCACGTAAACGCCGTAAGCAACACACAACAACGGTTATGCCACCAAAAACACTCAGATCACCCATCCTCAATCCAATAAACACTCCATCTACATCAGGTACGAACACGAATCCAGTACCCAACATGGCACCAACCACTACACCGGCAGCAGGTACGAATACAGTATCCAACATGAACATCGATAACTTTAAAACTTTATATCGGAAATACTGGACAACAAGCTGGGAAACACCAACAACAAAATCGAAAAGGTGACCGAATCTGTCAGCTGGATTGACCAACAACACCGTAGCCGTAACATAACAACCTCTGCCAAAACTGGTATGACATAGACAAAAACTACGATGTGGTGTGCATGGTTGAAACATGCAGTTGTGGCCCCAACTCTCTTAACACGCATCTCCCAAACTTCAATATAACAGTGTCCCCAGCTAAAAAAAACAGTAAAAAAGGCAGGGTAAGTGGTGGCATAACACTGCTAACTAAAACCCAACTGAATCTCAGAGAAAACATTCATCAATCTCACAGTAACTTAAACTTAAACATTCAACTTGACATTAACAATACCCCCTGGTGCATCTCCTTTTGGTATGTATCCCCAACCCAAAGTGACTCACACTTTTTCTCAGTACTGGAGGAACACCTTACAAACGCCTCAGAAAAAAATTATCAACTGAGTGATAGGTGACTTTAACGCCAGAATCGGCAACCTAAATTAGCTATCAGACTACCACCCCACGATCAACAAAATGCTAACAAACGAAAGAAAATCAATGGATGAGACCATCAACAACAGAGGCTCAGAGCTTGTTGACACATTCGAAAAATTTAACTTCAACACTCTAAACGGCAGATCGAAAAGTAAGAGATCGGTGTTATTGGCCTAGTGTCCATGGCAATTGGACATACATCAGCAAGCTGGGGAAATCAGTAATAGATACCGCATGGAATAGAACAACCGCTACAGACACAACAATAGACCTTGAAATAGCCCATAACCTCCTCTCGTCAGACCACCTCCCGCTATCAATTAATCTTGCTCAAACAGCTAAACCCCAACACAGTAAGAGGAAAGAAATAACGATATAGAAATGGGACCCCCTAAAGTTAAACACTTTCAAACAAGAAATGGTAGCCTCCCCACCAACAACCTCATCCTGGGCTGGCATCAAACAAACAATAATTCAGAACTCATCCAAGATCGGCCTCCATAAAAGGTCTGAATAAAAATGGACAACACTCCAAAACATGATCTATGGTTCAACTCCGATTGCAAGTCGGCCAAAAAGGAAGTACTACTTGCCAAACGCAAAATGAAAAATATCAAGTCAGCAGACAATATAGTATCCTACATTCATTGCAAAAATGACTACGTTGAAATTCTCAAAACAGTCAAACTCAACGACTTGAAACAACTGGAGTCATCCCTAAACAACTGCCAAGGACCTACAGAGTTCTGGAAGTGTATATGGTATAGCAGCTAAAAGGAAACAATAATGCCACCCATTAAAAATCTCCATTAACTCCTGGCAAGAACACCTAAGAAACACCTTCCCACCCACCTCTGACTGCTGGTATATAACACACTGTACCTTTGACCACCGTCTCGACTGTGCCATAACTAACGATGAAGTTGACTACCATCTAAAAGCCATGAAAAACAAAAAATCACCCGGCCCGGACTTCATGCCAAACGAATTTCTAAAACACCTTCCAGCAGATATAGTCGAAATGCTCACTCAATGTCTAAACAACTTCCGACTCGGGACGGAACCCTTGGATGAAATTACCAAATCCAGCTAATAATGCTGTACAAAAAAGGGGAAAAAGCTGACACCGGTAACTACCGACCAATTGCACTCGAAAACTCAATCATGAAAATATTTATGTCCATCATAGCAAAAAGACTAGAAAATTGAGTTGAAGACAATGGCATAATCCCTGAAAATCAATCAGGCTTTAGTAAAGGTAGAGGTTGTGCCAACAACTTATTCACCTTAGACACAGTTACAAAACTAGCACTGCCCAGAGACAAAAAACCACTTTACATAGTATTCATCGATCTTAAAGGTGCCTTCGACAGTGTCAATCATGCCAGCCTCTAGACAAATCTATTAAACTTGGACATCTGCCCGAGACTAGTGAACATCCTAGCAAAGCTATACGAAAACGCGTCGACCAGCATATCCACTAACAAAGGTAACACCAAAACAACTGAGGTTACCCAGGGTGTTCTTCAAGGAGACTTCTTGAGCCCTCTGTTATTCAATCTTTACACTGCCGATCTTGAACAACATCTTCGACGTAAAAACTACAAAGGATTCGACATTACAAACAACATAGATATACTAATGTTGGCGTATGCGGACGACATTGCACTGCTGGGCACTGTCCCGGATGATATTAGACAAAAACTTCTCTCACTTGAAAAATACTTTGACATGAAAAAACTCACACCTAATACATCTAAAACCAAAGCATTAATCGTTACCAAAAGAGCAACAACAAAGAGAAAAGTCACTTTGCTTTACAAGAAACAAAAAATAAAATACGTTAGTAGCGTTTCAACTGAACGGCTCATACAAAGAAGAACAGGAAATCGGAATCAGCCAAAGCCACAGCTGCCATTCTCAACATTAGTAAAAACAAACTATTAACAAACTGGGAAGTTAAAAACAATCTGTATAAAGCAATGGTCAACTCGTTGACGGTCTTCGGTGTCGAGGTATGGGGAGTATACAACATGGAAGCGACTGAAAGTGTGCAACTAAACTACTATAAACGCCTGCTAAACTTACCGCTGTGTACTCCATCACACTCTCAAAGAAGAGAACTTAACATAACCCATACTAAAATTCAAATCCTCATCAGATCACTCAACTTCCTGCACAAAATAAACAGCATGCACAACTCAAGATATCCTCATGTCTGTTTGGAAGCCATGAAAGCTGAACTTAGGAAGGACCAACATAATCACAGGCTGGGCTCACTGAAGAAAAACTTGTCATTACTGTCACCATCGGAACTACCAAAACATGAGTGGCATCCTCGCAAAGCAATGTTACACCCGTTAATTACCGATATCATCAACAAGTGACGTGACGCTGACACTGACAGAACAGAAAAATCTACAGCCTTACTATGGAATCAATTCATAAACACAGCTCAAACCCTCCCCATATTTCACCAAATATCAGAACTAAGTAATTCACAAATCAGTCTCATAACCCAAACAAGATTAGCATCAATATACAATATGAAAATATACTTCAACAACACAGCATACAAATTCGCAAGAAACTCCGAAAGTAAACAATGTGGTGAGGTAGCGGAATTTGGAATGGCACATGAAATACTAGACTGCCGTAGTAACCAGACACAACTCTCTGTTGACACAATTTTCAATAATACCAAAGACAATATCAATCAATTTCTGTACTTTATTTATAAATTCTTGCAACAGCGTAATTATATTAACGACTGACTAAACTTCTTGTACATCACCGCGCACCTCCAATTGATTCATAGCACCTCGTACTAATCGCTTTTGTCTGGCCCACTGGAAACGCAAGCCGCTGTACAATCCTTCTAACACCAGCAAAAACATGAACACTACAGTGTCTGTCAACACCAACACTTGCACTGCTTATAAAGAGGACATCAAGGATGCAAAGTTTCCATCTACAGTCTGTTTTTCCAGAAAGATATCAGTCAAATCACCATGTAAATTCCCACCGCAAGCAACTCCGCTAAATTGCAACAACACCGGTAACAACATCTAAAACAAAAAAGCAGCAGCTTTGTGAATTGCAGTATGTAACTCATGCAGAAGGGCGTACTTACTATCCATATGTTCACGATGTCCATGGCTACCAAAGAGCATCTGTCCACCAAAGAATGTCTACTAAAAATAACTTGTAAAATTAGAATCGACACCGTGCTGGGCGAACACCAAAAATCGTATGACGACAGCAATAACGCACGATACCCCAAACAGTCGTACCACTAACGAAGCAACAACAAAATATTAAACAAAAACACAAAAAATTGTACACACTCTTTTGTATTGTAACTTAACTAAAAATAGCATTAAAATTAATCAAAACAATAAGCCGCTAACCAAAATGAAATACAGTAACGTAGAACATCTTAACCAAACAAATTAACTTTAAATCTAGCTCTAAAATACAACACTAACAATATACAATATACTAACACTTAGATCGTAACCGCTGTCGTAAAATTTTGGCCAATAAAGGTTTTATAATGTAATGTAACTTGGTTTTTAGATAGAGCTGTACGCTACTACAGCTACATGTTGGAAATATATAATTTTTTTTTTGGGGTAGTATGCTACAGGGGTAGGGGGTGTTTTTCCTAACTATTAAACGGTTCATGCTAGAAAGTTGAAACTCGGTGTGTATATGTAAATCAACTAGAAAAGTAATTCTGATAAGAAAAATTCGAATATTTATTGGCGTTTAGAAAGGGGGGCAAAAAAAATTATCTGTAAGTTTAAAATGCATATATTTTCACGATTTTCGTCATATCTACTAGGTCTTTCCAAATATTAAATTCATTTTTATTCGTATGAATACAAAGAAAGAGTTTTCAAGGTTTTTTGAAATTCGACCCGTAAGGGTAGTGTGGTACAAGTGGGGGGTGGTTTTCCTTTATATAGAACGGCTTAAGCTACAATGTTGAAACTCGGTGTGTATATCTAAATCAACTAGAAAAATAGTTTTGAATAAAAAAAAACGAATATCTATTGACGTTCAGAAGGGGGGCAAAAAAAATGATCTGTGAAAATAGAATGCATATTTTCCCACGATTTTCGACATGTCTACTACCTCGTCCCAAATATTGAATTGAATTTTATTCTATGGAATCTCCATATGAATACCTAGAAAGTGTTTTCAAGATTTTCTGAAAATTGACCCCAAGGGGATGTAAAGAGATTACTTTGTATGTACTTTTTCATAAATTATTCCATATCTCTCAGATCCAATCAGATTTTCAGTTCCACGATCTTGTTCTTTTTGATAGGTTTTCAGTCACATAGTAGCCTACACCACATCTCCAAATTGAACGCGGGGTCAACAGAGCACCTAGGAAGTGGATCAGTTGGTAAACAACATATGAGCTGATTCACTTCTTAGGCAATAACTGCATAGTACTGCATATCATGAATTGTTGTGTACAAATATAACAATTGATGGTAAGCAATACTATGGCCCAGATTTTGTGTGCTCATTTAATTATTAATTAATCGGTACGGTATGACTAGCCTAATTTTGCGTTAGCAAAAATAACTGTAACACGGTAGTAAACAATAACTGTAATAACTTAGTAAACAAAAATAATAACTGTGTATATAAGGTTAAGAAAATGTAATGTATATTTAGTGTGTAATAAAGATATACTCAGAAGAAGGTCGAATTATCAATTCAAGTCCAAACACAGTGCAATACTGTGTCTTTAAACATTGGTCCGTCGAGCACTAGGTGAACAAGCCAGAAATTTTCTGTGCGCGCACAGATCACCTAGCGAAGAAACCAGCAAAAGTTCAACACTTTTCATCGAATCTGTATTTACAATACAGTAGGAGTAGACGCGATAACATCGAGAATATCGCCCAAGACCAGAAAGGAGTTGGAGAACTAGCCCAACTCCTCATTCGAAATTATAACAAAGATGGAGAGTCCAGGAAAACCAGGGGATATCTGGAGAAGAGGCTCTCGGATCTGATTAAATATTTTAAGGAATTCGACGCCAATCATCGAATCGCCTTGACATATAAAGAGCAGCATGGAACTCATGAATATTTCGTCAATAAATATTATGAGAACATGAGAGATGTGATGTCAAAGAACATAGCAGACATCCAGAAGAGAATAGCAGCAATGGAGGGTGCATCCAAAGATGAGGACGTGACTAAACAACAACCAGGCGGAGATACAACTAGACCAGATAATAGAGGAGGTGCAGTCAATATCCCAGAGGTGGTGAGTGTTGTGCAGCGGAAACTAAGAGTGAAAATTCAATCTTTCATAAGACTCGTCGAAAATATAAAAACCGAGTTAAGTGAAAATATACCCAGCACATTCTTCAAAATGAGAGTTGAAGCAATGACCAAATACTGGGATAGTCTTGTTGAATCGTTCGAAGAAGTTGCAGTCGAAAGAGATTGGGATGAAAACAGTGTAGAATTTCAGGCATTGGCGAATCTTTTTTACGAAACGTCAATCAGCCTGCAGAATTAAATGGAATCAAAGCCGGCACTATCTACATCTGAAGAATTAAGACTTCCCAGACTGAATATTCCGTCGTTCAACGGTGAATACAAAAATTGGCAATCATTTCACGACTTGTTTAAGTCAATAGTACTGGAGAACACTAGTTTGAGCCCAGCAAGGAAAATGCAGTATCTCAAAGCAAATGTTACTGGAGAAGCTGCAACGTTGATTCGCCATCTGCAGGTAACAGACGCAAACTTTAATGCAGGATGGAAAAATGTCGAGGCAAGGTACGCGAATCCGCGTATTCTGGTCTCGATTCAGTTACAAGCGTTATTAACACAACAAGTGATAGTAAACGAATCATCAACGGCTATTAAGCGCCTGCACGATACCACAGTTGAATGTACGCATGCATTACAAAATTTGGGCATTGAAACTAGTACATGGAGTCCAATGATCGTCCACATAATTACGCAAAAAATGGATAAGGAGACGCAAAAGTTATATGTGCAATCATTAGTGTCATCAAAGGAAATTCAGTCGTTGGAGAGTACACTAAAATTTCTCGAAAGCAGATTCCAAGCTTTGGAAGCAATAGGGGAAAAACATTTCAACAAGAAAGACACAGGGGCGAAGGAGCCGTCGACGAGAACATTTAAAACGTATCACGCATCAACAGATACTGAGTGTCCCTTGTGTCATGACAAACATCCACTATTCAAATGTGAAAAGTATTCAGAATTGTCGGTATCCAAGCGTTTCAACGTTGTGAAAGAGTATAAGCTATGCAGAAATTGTCTAACAGCTGGGCATATTGCACGAGTATGCCGAAGTAAGAATCATTGTAAGAATTGTAAAAAGTTACATCATACAACACTCCATGACACCAATGCTGACAATAAACATCAAGAAGAAAAACCATCAAAGCAACAATCGAGGGAAGAAGAAGTTCAATCACTTACAACAAGCAATGTGATGAAAAATAACGTCATATTGGCTACGGCATTATTCAAAACTATATCCAACAATGGAAAAGAGGAATTATTGAGAGCTCTCATTGACCAAGGGTCTCAAGCATCATTTGTTACCGAAGATGTTGTCCAACGGCTTGGACTTAAACGCACAAAAGTACATGCCACCATCACTGGATTAGGAGCAGCATTGGCTGGAGTAGCAAAATTCAGCGTACAACTTATTATACGACCAAGATTCCCATCTAAGTTTGAAGTCACAAGCACGGCATTGGTATTATCGAAGTTAACAAATATAATGCCACTCGAGCAGCCATCGAAGAATGTGATCAATCATATTAGAAAGGTAATACTGGCAGATCCAACATTTGACGTTCCTGGTCCAATAGACGTAGTACTTGGAGCGGATGTGTTTCCAAGTTTAATATTAAATGGAATAATAAAAGGCGGACTCAATAGGCCAGTAGCACAGCGTACTGAACTAGGATGGATAATCTCTGGACGTACTAATCCAACGACTCAACCTCAAATCAACTGCTTCATAACAGAAACTACCGATGAAGGGGATCTTAAGAAGTTTTGGGAACTAGAAGATTTGACACCGGAAAGGCAAGCGACAGAAGCGGAACAGGAATGTGAACGATACTATGACAACACAACAAAAAGATCTCGAAACGGGAGATATACAGTGCAGATTCCATTTAACGATAACATGATACAAGATCAGCTCGGGTCTTCAAGAGGTAAAGCATACGCACGACTTTGTCAAATGGAAAGAAAGTTTTCAAAAGATCTTCAACTCGCGGAAGAATACGGAAAATTTATGGCAGAGTATTTACGACTAGGCCACATGAAACCCGTAGAAACTGACAAGAAAAGAGGAGACGACTTACAATCATACTACATGCCACACCACGCGGTAGTTAATGAGAGCAGTTCAACCACAAAACTAAGGGTGGTATTTGATGCCTCAGCAAAAAGCAGTAATGGAATCAGCCTCAACGAAAAGATGCACACCGGTCCAGTTTTACAGCAAACCTTAATTTCAATTATGATGAGATGGAGAAAGCATCCCGTTGCTTTTTCTGCAGATATTGAAAAGATGTATCGCCAGATCATCGTAGATGAGAGAGATCAGGATTATCAAAGGATACTCTGGAGAACCAATGAAAGTCAACCCGTCAAAGAGTATAAATTAACAACTGCAACGTATGGAACCCGGTCAGAACCATATCTTGCAGTAAAAACGTTACAAAGACTGGCGAAGGATGAACAAAATCTGTACCCAAAAGGAGCGAAAGCTGTGTTACGCGATTTCTACGTGGATGATCTGATCTTGGGTGCCGATACCGTGAAAGAAGCTCTTCAGTGTCAAGAAGAGATTATAATGCTGTTAAAAGGAGGAGGATTTTCTATACGAAAATGGGCAAGTAGCAACAAATCACTGCTAAATCACCTCCCAGCAGAATATGTGAACATCTCGCCGAAGAAGATCGATGTAGATGAAACCATTAAAACATTGGGATTACATTGGAATCCAGCATCAGATAAATTTGAGTTTAAGGTTAGTATCGATGAATCTAAACCAAATTATACGAAAAGACAACTCTTGTCAGATATATCGAAGTTATATGATCCTCTTGGATGGTTAGCTCCTGTCATCATTCAGGCAAAAATAATGTTTCAAAAAATATGGCTGACAAACATTATATGAGATGAACGAATTCCGGAGAATATCAACGCAAGGTGGGTAGAGTTCAGGAAAGAACTACCCAGAATAGAAAGCATTATACTCAGCAGATGGAACCAGTACAGACCTAGCCGAAAGTGTGAGCTTCATGGATTTGCAGATGCCTCAGAAAACGCATATGGAGCTGTGGTATATTCCAAAGTATGGACAGAGCAAAACGGAGTTGAGGTTACTTTACTAGCAGCCAAAACGAAGGTTGCGCCAACAAAAAAGAAAATTTCAATTCCACGGCTGGAACTATGTGCAGCGGTGCTACTGTCCCATCTATTGAAACAAGTCAAAACTGCAATGGAGTTAAACAATGCTGAGATGTTTGCATATACTGATTCGACAGTGGTCTTAGCATGGATTCGTAGTGAACCAAATAAATGGAAGACGTTTGTTGTAAATCGAGTGGCAGAAATTCAGTCTATCATCGAAGCACCAAAGTGGTATCATCTTCGGACGAAAGACAATCCAGCGGACAGCGCATCAAGGGGAATCAGTCCAGCTGCCTTGGAAGACTATTTGCTATGGTGGAATGGACCAGAGTGGCTTCGAAGCAGTAAACCACAGAAAAGTGTGGAGAAAATCGAAACAATACTGGAAATGAGGAAAGTGACTGCACATACGTCAAAAATACAAGTAAGAGAAGAACCGGAGTTACTGTCACGATATTCAAACTACGAAAAATTCGTTCGAATAAAAGCATATTGTAAGCGATTTATACGACATACAAAATTAGCAGCAAACGAAAGGAAAAATAAACCACTTAGTTTGGTCGAGATTGAAGAGTCTAAAGAGATGATAATAAGACTCACACAATCGTATTATTTCAGCGAAGAAGTCAGAAGGTTAAACCAAAAGAAACCAGTCAGTAAGGATAGGAAATTACTGCCTCTTGCTCCCTTTTTGGACGAAAAAGGAATGCTAAGAGTAGGTGGTAGACTACACCACGCAACCTTACAATACAACACAAGACATCCGATTATTATACCGTATAAGAGTTCGTTGACAACAATGATCATCAGATGGGCTCACCTGAAGACGTTACATGGCGGGAATACTTTGACTCTATCACACATAAGGAATGAATACTGGATAGTTAAAGGAAATCTTTCAGTGAAGCAGATTCTCAACAAATGCATCATATGCAGACGCCAAAAGGGAAGAACGATGACGCAATTTATGGGTAATTTACCTATGCCCAGAGTGCAGATAACGAGAGTATTTTTGAACACTGGAGTAGACTATGCAGGCCCAATTCACATAAGGACAACGAAAGGAAGGGGACAGAGGTCGTATTAAGGATACATATCTGTATTTGTCTGTCTATCTACGAAAGCCATTCATTTGGAAGCTGTAAGTGATCTTACGGCATAAGCATTTCTCGCTGCATATAAACAGTTCACTGGAAGGAGAGGGAATGTAGCGAATGTCTACAGCGACAACGGGACAAACTTTGTGTTGGCAAACAAAATTTTGACATCCTATTCACATGAGGAAATGAATGAATACAACTCCGAACTTTGTTCTGAGATGGTAAGGAATGGGACCCAATGGCACTTCTCGCCTGCTGCAGCACCACACTTCAGTGGATTGTGGGAGGCTGGTGTAAAATCGGTCAAATATCATTTAAAAAGAGTTATTGGTGAGCACACGCTGACCTTTGAAGAAATTCAGACACTATTAGTTCAGATCGAGGCATGTCTGAACTCAAGACCTATTTGTCCACTGACGGAGGATGCAAAGGATATCCATATTCTAACTCCAGGCCATTTTTTGATCGGAGCTGCACTTACCGCGCCGCCAACAAAGGATTTAACACAGAAACAGATTGGTTTACTGACAAGGTGGCAGCTTCTGTATAGAATGACACAAGACTTCTGGAAAAAATGGAATGCAGAATATTTACGCAGACTTCAGCAGAGACCAAAATGGGTCAGGAAAGAACAACAGATCAACAAAAATAAAACCGTTCTTATTAAAGATGAAAATCTACCGCCAACCAAATGGATAGTAGGAAGAATAATCGAAACCCATCCAGGAACAGATGGCCTCACACGAGTGGTTACTGTAAAAACGAAAAATAACATAATCAAACGGCCAATAACGAAGATTTGTCTTTTACCGGTTTCTGAAAACTACGAAAAGGAAAACATAGAAGTGAATGAGACCCAAGTATTGACTAGCGTTTTGCAGCCAGCAAGCTCGGGTGAAATCAAACGTACTACATGCGGCGAAAAGGATACATTTAATAAGCCAACGAAGCGGAAGGCGTCTGAAGAAGAATTCAAGGCTGCGGTAAAACATGCCAGATTGGTTATCACCTCCAGCAAGCGAAAACCAACGCGTGTTAAACCAGTTCAATGGTATAGGACATTGATACCAGAGACATTAAACAAGAGACCATACGGAGAGCATTATCAAGATAGGAAGAGATCCAAAAGAATGCAGATGGAATGTGGTTAATAAAACTTGGAAGAGGTGCAGGACAGCCTGAAGAACTAACACCATACAGTGTTATACCATTCAGTTCAAACCCAGGAATCTTCTTTGAAAAACTGACACAGGTTAACATGGTGGTCGATGAGTGGAAATTGGTTGTGTTCATTGACTTACTACCATTACAATATGAGAAATTCAACCTGCGGACTCGACTTAAGAAACTACAAGAACTATGTAGCAGCGGAGTAACTACCATGGATTGCGAACTTTTATTGAAACAGTTAACTTGGCAGCTGGAAGAGGTCGAAGCTAACAATGAAATATCGTTGAATATCGTTGAGATATCGTTGGAACGATAGCAAACAATCTATTTGGTGTGCTTGATCACGAAGACGCAAAGAAATACGATCAGCATATCCTGAAGATGAGAGGTAATGAGGCTCATCTATTGCAGCTATTAAAAAACCAGACGTCAATATTAGAGGCGACTGGCAATATCATCCAAAGAAACAGGGAACAAACGATTGATCGCCTGCAGGCAATAGAGGCACATATACAGGATGTTCAGAGTCAAGTGACTGGGGAACAAGACAGACATCAAATGCTGTTCACTCTGATAGCATACACATTGATGAGAATCTCAAATTATCGTCATTTATAAAGTGCAGTAATGAATGTTGTAGCCAATACACAGGCAGGAAAACTAAGCCCACTGTTATTAACGCCAACACAATTAGAAGAGCAATTAAGGATCATAAGAGAGAACATACCACCGAACACAGTCCTACCTGGAGATAACGACGAAGGTAACTCTCTGCTGATGATCTACAAACTGATGACAGCAAAAGTTCGGATCACAAGTACAAACGTGGTCGTAGACATAAAAATTCCACTATATCTCAACACTCAAATGGAGCTATTTCATGTCGTTCCAGTCCCAACTAAACTTGGAGGTAAATATGCAGTGATTCGTCCAGAGGCAGAGTATATAATCGTGAATCTTCATCGACACGAGTACTATCCCATATCCATAACTGAGTTACAAGGTTGTACAACCCTGGGAGATAGCACAATCTGCAAGCAGCAGCATCCGATTTACACCCTTCAATCAAACATCAGCAACTGCGAGATGAATTTGCTTCGACACAACAAGATATTGGCACCATCATGCCAAATATATGAAGTAGAACCCTCAAGGACTTGGATCCAGCTTCACACAGCCAACTCATGGATCTTTGTATTAGACGAAGAATATGGGTTCAATATAATCTGCGGGAAGAAAGTGCTAGCAGGACAATTGTCGGGGACCGGCATTGTACAACTTCAACCAAAATGCATTATAAAGCTGTCAGAGTTGACTTTACGATCACAAGGTGCAGGAGTCGGAGAAATTCATGCATCGTTCATTCCATCAACAAATCTGTCACAATAACTTACCCAACAGATGAACACCAGCAATTATGAAGTGAAGAGTGCTAACAACGACAACAGTGGAGAGACTATTATAAACCTTAATAAAGCGATTAAAGAGCTACGAGATGAGGAGGAAAAACCTGGAGACTTGGATGTGCATGACATTCACCACTATTCAGTAAGTTATGGTATACTTCTACTCATCATTACGGGCGGCATCTTTATCGGACTACGCAAAATAAAGAAACAACAAAAGGCCACGACTTGTCGCAAAACCCCACAACCCCGGCCAAGAATGAGAAAGTCTGAGTTCATAGTAGAAATGGATGATCTCAGCACAATCGGGGAGAATGTTGAGGGTCAACAGAGCACCTAGGAAGTGGATCAGTTGGTAAACAACATATGAGCTGATTCACTTCTTAGGCAATAACTGCATAGTACCTACTGCATATCATGAATTGTTGTGTACAAATATAACAATTGATGGTAAGCAATACTATGGCCCAGATCTTGTGTGCTCATTTAATTATTAATTAATCGGTACGGTATGACTAGCCTAATTTTGCGTTAGCAAAAATAACTGTCACACGGTAGTAAGCAATAACTGTAATAACTTAGTAAACAAAAACAATAACTGTGTATATGAGGTTAAGAAAATGTAATGTAGATTTAGTGTGTAATAAAGATATACCCAGAAGAAGGTCAAATTATCAATTCAAGTCCAAACACAGTGCAATACTGTGTCTTTAAACATAACTTCTGCCGGAAAAATAATAAAGCTACGCCCAGATTGTTGGCAGATATTACTTTATTATTTATAATACAGTATTGTTATTGATTTTAAAAAAAAAAAAATTTGCTGGCCTCAAAATTTTTTTGTGTACATTTCATGACTAGTAGACACGAAAAAAGCAATCAAAATTTTCACTCCGTCTGTCCGCCGTACGCCTTACGCCGTACGTCACCCGCCCAAAATCCTTTGAAGGCTCGTAGCTCTCAAATCAGTGGAGCTTTTAAGTAAATTTTTTTTCTAGGAATAGACTGGATAGACCCCTTGAATTGACATTATTTTTAGGGGTAGGGGTGTGAGGGGGAAAATGAGGGAAGCATTTTAGACAAAAAATTTTGGTTTCTAGATCTCAGCAACCGCTTATGTTAGGAGACTGAAACTTGGAATTTCTATAAAGCTTTGATAGTGGACCCATTTGCAAAAAAATTGATGATATGGGTGAAGGGGTGTGGGAGTGGAGGGCGGAAGCAATGCGTCCGAAACGCAAAAAAGTCGAGATCGACACATTCTAAAATCCATATCTCCTAAACCGTTAATTGCAAGCAATTAAGACTTAACAAATATCTGTAGTTATACTAGGAGAGTAGATTGAAACAAAATTTTTGGGTGGGGGTAGTGGCGTACGGGGGTGGAGGTTGAAATACTTAACATATACGATATCTCCCAAACCAATGGCACCAGAAAAACAAAATTCGGTTTGGATATAAAGCTTGATAAATAAAGATTGCTCAAAGTAAAATCTTTGAAGGGGCGAGGGAGTACGTAAGTGGAGGGGAAAAGAATTTTTCAAAAATAACACGTTTCATATCTCAATAACAGTGTAAGTTGAATGCTTCAAATTTTTACCAAAAGTAGGCCTAATAGAACCCTAGTAGGGAAAAAAAGTTTGGGGGTGTGGATGTAGAGGGTGAGGGTGGAGAAGGGTGAGAAAGAAAAAGTTCCGATGCTTATATCTTAAGAATCTATCATGATAGGAAGCTGAAACTTGGTATTTAGATAAAGCTATAGTAGTGGCATGGTGGAAAAATAATTTTTTTTAGGGGTAGTATCAGTGGCGTGGCGTGATAATTCAACAAGGGGAAGCAATTGGTTAATATCTACAATTTTTTATTATTGTTCTACCTATCAATTTACTGCATATTGATTGAACCTCCTCCATTAGCACAGAGCAGGGATCTAGGAGGCTATTTAGCACGTTGGTGTTTAGGTTGTCAGTCGCAGTCACCTACACCTAGCTCATCATTAAACACTTTCCGGACTTTTATCAAAAAAATTATAAAGTTTCGATCATAGTACCTACATATTGGCAGATTTTTCTTTAGTTTTTAGTATTTTTTGGAATAGAAGAGTCAATTGAAATATATACAACATACCATAAGTGGTTCCTGTGATCTAAAAACTAAATTAAATATGTGCAATTGAACTATTTACCACAATTCAATTCAAAACTTCAATCAGAATTCAATTCCTATCCTACTCTGGTAGCACCAATTTCTGATCATATCTCTGCTCGCTGCAAGCTTCTCCGCTGCAGCCAGAATGTGTTGTACGAAGTACGACCCGTGCAGATTGTGCAGCGATGCATAATCTGCATTGCTTCCACCGAGCTATACTACCATGCAGCGTGTGTGAGACTTTGCAGTGAGTCTACTGCGAAATGACTTCAACGCTCATACATGCATTGCTTTTCCGCGGGGTGTTTTTCTGAGTTTCTGTTCGCTTGCCGTGGTGCTGCCAAATCGGCTGTGTGCGATTTTCGCGTGTAGTTTCTTACGAACTTTTATTTAGACTGTAAAAATGTATGAAGTAAAATTTTCTTTTTACAATTTTTCTGCGCGTGAACCATTTGATTACATGTACATTAGTAGTAATAGTTTGTGATTAGGCTTGTGTCTCTACAACAATGGTTAACGATGACTGTATTGAAATAAAATTAGATTGGCTTGAAGGAAAAATGGTTAAGAAAAACGTATTTTAGATATACTATTTTTTAGCAAAGTGAAGGGAAGCAATGCTTCCCTTGCTTCCATGGACGCCACGCCACTGGGTAGTATGGTACGGTGGTGGGGGGTGTTTTTCCTAACTTTAGAACGGCTTATGCTAGGAAAATGAAACTTGGTACGTATATGTAAATTAACTAGAAAAGTAATCCTGATAAAAAAAAAATTCGAATATTCATTGGCGTTCAGAAGGAGGGCAAAAAAAAATATCAGTACAAATAAAATGCTTATATTTTCACGATTTTCGTCATATCTACTAGGTCTTTCGAAATATTGAATTCATTTTTATTCTACGGATTCTTCATATGAAGACCTAGAATGCGTTTTCAAGATTTTTTGAAATTCGACCCCTAAGAGTGTGTAAACTGCTTGTATACTTTTTCATGAATTCTACCATGTTTCTCAGGTCTGATCAGATATCGAATATCTTTTCACTTCCCCAGGCTTGTTTAATAATCAACTATTTTTAAGTTTTGTTTTTTTCAACCTCTAGACCACATCCCGGAATATGACCCAATTATATAATTCATATGTTACACCCTTTTCTAACCGCTTTCCGATTTTTTTGTTAGGTTTTCAGTCACATAGTAACATACACCGCATCCCCGAATTGAACGCGTTCTGAACTTCTGCCGGAAAAATAATAAAGTTGCGCCCAGACTTTTGGCAGATTTTTTTTATACTTTTATGCAGGCACACGGGGCTATTGCAACGCAAATCCGCGTTTCGGAACAATTTTCGAAATTTATGGACTGCGAACAAGAAAAGTATCCGACAAGTACTCACATTGCCTACTTACTTACTTAATTACGATGGCACTACAGTCCAAATCGGATCTTAGCCTCCTGAAGATGCCTCCACCAGCCTTCTCGGTTCAGTGACCGCGTCCTCCAGTTTCTGCATTTTAGAAGTGATTTGCTGTCTGCGTCAATAGAGTCCTCGCAGCGCTTTCGTAGTTTTCCAACTGGTCTTTGTCCATAGACTTTTCCCTTTAGTGTGCGTTTTGGGGATTCTTCCGTCATTCATCTGCTCCACATGACCAGCCCAGTGAAGCTTTTTAAATTTTTTGAAGATCGATTTTTCTGGATTATCGAAAATGGCATACAATTCTCTATTGTATCGTATTCTCCAGATCGAATATTCCCTCACAGGTCCGGGGATTCTTCTGAAGAATTTTCTTTCAAAGGCGTTAACTAATTTTTCGGATGTCTTAGTCAATGTCCACGTTTCGCTGCCATAGCATAGCATAGGTTTTATTATTGATGTGTACAGTTTAAGCTTTGTTTTTCTGTGCACATTTTAGTTTTACTTTATTATTTCATAATAAAGTATTGTGATCGACCTGAAATTTCAAAAAAATTTGCTACCCTGAAATTTTGTATTTTCACGTTTTAGGACTAGTAGACCCCGAAAAAGCAATAAAAAAAATAATGTCCGTCTGTACGCCGTACGCCGTACGCCGTACGCATAAATAGTTTGAAGGCGCGTAGCTCCCAAACCCGTTGAGGTATTATCGTGAAACTTTTATGGTGGGTAGGTTGGGTGAACCTCTACGACTGGTATCTTTTAGGGCGGTGCGGGTGTGAGGGGGGAGGAGAGGGGAGGGTTTTAGACGAAAAATTTTGGTTTCTAGATCTCAGCAACCGCTTACGCTAGGAGGCTGAAACTTGAAATTTCCATAGAACTTCGATAGTGGACCCATTTGCAAAAAAAATTGTTGATATGGGTGAAGGGGTGTGGGAGTGGTGGGAAAATAATTTGTCCGAAACGCAAAAATTCCGAGATCGACACATTCTAAAATCCATATCTCCTAAACCGTTGATGGCACGAAATTCAAACTTAACAAATATCTGTACCTATACTAGGAGAAAGGATTGAAAAAAAATTTTGAGTAGTGGTAGTGCCGTACGGGGGTGGGGGGGAAAAACTTTAGATTACGATATCTCACGAACCAATTGCTCTAGAAAAATAAAATTCGGTTTGGGTATAAAGGTCGACAAATAAAGATTGACCAAAGTAAAATTTTTTAAGTGGGAGGTGGAGCATAGAAGTGGAGGGGATGAGAATTTTTCAAATCAAACACATTTCATATCTCAAGAACAGTGTAAGATAGATGCTTAGAATTTTTACCAGAAGTAGCGCTTACTAAGCTCTAATAGGGAAAAAAAATTTGGGGTTGTAGGTGTAGAGGGGGAGGGTGGGGGAGGGTGAAAAGGAAAAGGTTCCGATGCTTATATCTTGAGAACCTGTTATGATATAAGCCTTAAACTTAGTATTTAGATAGAGCTATAGTAGCGGAGTGTTGGAAAAATAAAATTTTTTTTAGGGGTAGTATGCTACGGGGGTAGGGGGTGTTTTTCCTAACTATTAAACGGTTCATGCTAGATAGTTGAAACTCGGTGTGTATATGTAAATCAACTAGAAAAGTAATTGTAATAAAAAAAATTTGAATATTCATTGGCGTTCAGAAAGGGGGGCAAAAAAAATTATTTGGAAATATAAGAAATATAAAATGCATATATTTTCCCGATTTTCGTCATATCTACTAGGTCTTTCCAAGTATTGAATTCAATTTTATTCTACGGATTCTTCGTATGAATACCTAGAAAGTGTTTTCAAGGTTTCTTGAAATTCGACCCCTAAGGGTAGTGTGGTACAAGTGGGGGGTGTTTTCCTATATATGGAACGGCTTAAGCTACAATGTTGAAACTCGGTGTGTATATGTAAATCAACTAGAAAAACAATTTTGATTAAAAAAAAATTCAAATATGTATTGGCGTTCAGAAGGGGGGCAAAAAAAATTATCTGTGAAAATAGAATGCATATTTTTTCACGACTTTCGTCATATATACTAGCTCGTCCCAAATATTGAATTTAATTTTATTCTATGTATTCTCCATAATTGACCCCTAAGGGGGTGTAAAGTGATTGTGTACTTTTTCATAAATTATTCCATATCTCTCAGATCCAATCAGATTTTCACTTCCACGGTCTTGTTCTTTTTGATAGGTTTTCAGTCACATAGTAGCCTCCACCGCATTTCAGAATTGAACGCGTTCCCAGCTTCTACCGGAAAAATAATAAAGTTACGCCCAGATTGTTGGCAGATTTTTTAATTATTGGAAGTACCATCATTATTCTTCTTTTAATTTCGATGGGTTCGCTTCCATCCTTCGATATGTTTGCACCGATATATACAAAGTTGTTATTAGATTTTTCGTGGTAAGCTACCACAGAAGCTATTATGATTAGGAGTTAGTTATTCTTTCCGGTGTCAGTGGAGTGAAACTCCAACATGGAGTCCCCGACTGTGGACTAACCGCCATCCCTGAGGATATGACAAATTTGGAAAGAAACTTCACTGGAGAAGCCAGTTCATCATAACATTGTGTTGGACTAGGTCCGAAGGAGCTGTTTCGTCATCGGAGGGCATAGACTCTTCAGAAGGTGTATTATTGCCTACTAACCGAAACACCTTGACAGCTGGTGGGATCGCTGAGGTAAACTCTATGTAGCCACATCCCATTCCGAATTTATTACCGAGAAGAATGTAATGGTCAAGAAGGGCGTCCTCTACCTTCGACTAAAGGCGTGTATTTGAGAAGCTTTTTTCTCTTGATTTCAGCTATACTCTGGTTGTAACCTTGGATATGGTCAGCGTTTAATGGCTGTGAAATTTACATTGGTTGTAACCTTAGATCTGATCTACGAAGAGAAACAAATCCCGTCCGCCGCAACTTATTTTTTAACCTATATTTTTTTAACCAATAATTTTATTTAAATTATTCTTCTACAAGCGATACAAAAAGATTTTTAGCCGATTAAATAGGTAGTATTGAAAAATTCTTTTAGACTAATTTCGGTATATTATGTACACTAAGGCCCGTTCCTACGATCGTCAGTAACGTTCTGACTGAAACTTTAACTGACAGATGCTCATACGAAACTTACAATCAAAGTTTCTTCAGTTAAAATTTAACCAGAACTTTGACTGTAAGTTTCGTATGAGCATCTGTCAGTTAAAGTTTCAGTTAGAACGTTACTGACGATCGTAGGAACGGGCCTAAGAGCTTGGATATCCAAAAATCCCGAAAGGAGTTAATAGATAAATATGAAGATAGCACGAAAAAGTAATAACCAATTCAATTTCTTATGACTTATACCCTCTTAGGGATTTAAAAAGGAAAAAACTTAATAACAGATCTTATGCAATTATTACGCAGGCCCGTGAAATTGAAAAGATATTAAATTTCTTATCAGACCATCATAGAGGTCGTAAATCAAATATCTTGAAAATGATTTCTAGACCTGTTATTGAGGAATTTGTAGAATAAGCATTCATTTAATACTTAAGACGACCTAAAAGATTTGACGAAATTCGTGAAAACGTTAATATGCATTTCATTTTCTTTTATCCTTTCTTTTGCCCTACTTGTAAGGCAATGGATATTTCGATATTTTTAAAATTGAATTACTTAACTAGTTGATCTTTATAAAACCTTCAAGTTTCAACTTTCTAGCATGCGCCATTCTATAAAAAAAACACCCCTACTCTCGTACCCTATAGAAAATTTATGGGTTCTCAAGATATAAAAGGGGGACACACACCTCCAAATTTTCTTTTACCCTATTACAGGAAAACTACTTCCAATACAACCTACCATATACAAATTTTACTTTCATGAAACTCCATTTAATGACTCGTATACAAACCAAAGCTTATTGTTCTAGCGTAATTGGTTCGCGATACATCATAATCTAAAGTTTTCACCCCCCATCCTCGGACGCCACTCTTCCCACTCAAAATTTGATTTCTATTCTCCTAGTATATTTACAGTCCGTCATTAAGTTTCAATTTCATGACATTAACGGATTAGGACAGGGGTCGGCAACTTTTTGAGATTGAAGAGCCAAAAGTTACAATTTACAAAATTTCCCAGTTTTTAAAGAGCCACTAATATTTTTGTTTCAATATTTGGTGACCAAACCTCTTGATTTGGTGTATGTATTTGTATAGTGTTGTATTGTATTGAATTACATGTCAGATTTACATGTAGGGCATCAAGGGATGACCTACTAACTTGAATAGTGTTAAGAATTCAGATGAAAATTAATGGTTAGTCCTCAGACTAGTTTAATATACAAAAGGAGGTGGTTTTAGTGGCGCTGGATCCTACACTACTAAGATGATTCGCACTGGTATCTTAGTGTTATTCAAGATTTCCCCCTTTCTGCGCCATAAAAAAAAAAATTATGGTATATGATTAGGATTAGGTACATAAATATGATTTTGAATTTAAAAGAAATGGCTTTAAATATGAAATTATATTTATTCATATAAAAACATACAAATGTTTCGTGCAAAACATATTAAAGTATTTTATACTTTTTATACTGCTTGTATATAAATCATAATATCGTCAATATCACCAGTGTATTACCCAATAATGTGCTTATAGTACGTCAACATTCTTGCATCGACTATCATGATATCAATAAAGTAATTTGTAATCAAATAGTATAACTGTAATTATTGAATAATAGATAGTTACAATAGTCACATCATTGGGAGCATTGTCCTTACATGCCTTTTAAAGGTTTGGTTAAATCTGGCTCATAACTTCTTATTTTTAGTTTCAATCACTCGTCTAGATTTTTATTTGTTAGTTGGTCTGTGTGCATATAGTTCGCCAGCAAGCTGATACTAACGTAATATCCAACTTGTTTCCTTGTATATAAATTCGATAATTTTAGCTGATATAGCCTTCTTTCAGCGCCATCAGTTGCGAAAATCAATTGAAATTTGAAAGAATGACAGTTGCGGGTATTTATATTCTTCGGTCAGTTAAAATTTTTTGAGCGTGTTTACTATTACTATACAATAGGTCTGTTCTTCTTGCCTGCACTTTTCCACTTTTTTGCACTAACTTTTCTAAACAAATTTTGACGTCACAGCAATGACACAAACTCATGCTAAAACAGTATTCTTGTCCCTCCCCCCTCCGCCCGTTCACCTTTTACACTTTTCGGCACTTGCTCGAGAGCTAGTGTAAGAAATGTAAAAAGTGCAGGCAAGAAGAACAGACCTAATGTTAGCCGGAACGTCATAGGCACGAAGTCGAAAGTGCGATTGATAGACAGTCGAAAGTACGATTGATAGACACTTGAAATTTCGTCTTTGATAACTTTTGTGGTTTTCTGGTTGGAAAACTGTATCAAGTGGTTTTCACAGGCTTCTTTTGAAAAGCTGTTTTCCTCCATTCAGTGAGTTCTGCAGAGATCGGAACAGGTTATAATCTGAGGGTGCTATGTGTGGACTATACGGTGGATGCATTAAAACGTCGCAACCAAGCTCTCGCCATTTTTGACGGGTCATCAAAGAAGTGTGGGGTCGAGCGTTGTCATGATGGAAGACAGAGCCTTTCCTATTATTCAATTCGGGTTGTTTTCTTTCAATTGCCTGGCGTAATCTTTCTAGCTGATCACAGTAGACTAGTGAATCAATTGTCTAACCAGTTGGAGGTAGTTCATGGTGAACGATTTCCTTCCAGTCCCACCATACACAGCATCACCTTATTCGGCATTAACGCTGGCTTTGCAAACGCTTGTAACGGCTCATCATCCTTTATCCACGATTTTTGACGCTTCCGATTGTCGGGCGTGATCCATTTTATCAGTTTATCAGTTACATTCGCTGTACATTTGGTTATTACACGTTTCAGAAATGGCTCGATTTCATGGCGTTTCAGTAGCACATCGTAGATGTTAATTCGGTCAACTCATGAGGAACCCATATATAGAGCTTCTTTTTGTAGCCTTGTTTAAATGGTTCAAAACTGTTTCGTTGAGTTTTTTTTATAAGTTTTGAAAATAAAATAATATAATTATTAATATTTGCGCACTGGAGAGCCGCATCTTGACATCGAAAGAGCCGCATGTAGCTCGCGAGCCGCAGGTTGCCGACCCCTGGATTAGGAGATATGGATTACAATTGAGGCGGTGCTCAGCAAACGTGAATTATGATTTTCCATCGATAGTATTTTGCCTGCTCTATACAAATGATCTCAGTTTTTATCAAAATGCGTTAGAAACAAAGTAAGGAACGCATTTTGTAAAAATATGAGATCATTTCTGAATAGATCAGGCCAAATACTATCGAGAGAAAATCATAACTCATGTTTTTTGGAAAATGGAAGGAGCAAGTTTTGCTGCGCACCGCTTCAATTGAAGAAAGTCTAATCTCGGCATTTGAGTGTTTTGAAGGTTTTTTCCCCACATAATTCGATTCCCTAAAAAACAAGCTATAACATGTCAAGTTGTCATTACCAGTTTAAAGATATAACAATTTTTATGAGAAGTGTACATGTCGGAAAAACCTTTCCTTACCATCCTTATCTCCGCGGTTATTGAAAACTTTGTAGAACATGTTTTTTCTTAAAATACAACAAGGAATCACTCCTTAAAATATTGCCATTCATGTACCAGACAATAGTAGCCAGTATACGCACACTAAACGTACACGATACAAGAAATTTAAAAATCGTATAAGTATTAATATATGTCACACTTTTTTATTAACGGAACTCTAAAATAAGTAAACTAAACAACAAACAAGTACATATGTATGTGCATATCGGTATTTTTATTGTTGTTTAATTTATTATTTTCGTTTAGCAGTTTAAACCAAAGCATTTGAATTCTTTTGCAATTATAAAACATACTGCAGTCACGATCGGCTGCAAGCCAATCGTATAATACTCTAGATGATACTGAACTCCGATTTCTATTGTAGTTGAGGCTAAAGTAGAATTACGTATGTGCATGTTGTATGTCCTTTATTAAGGACCTCCATTCAGTTGCTACTTGAAACTTAAAAACAATATCATCAATGTTTAAAATCATTTCTTGAACTGGGTGTGAAATCGGGAATAAAATTTCATTTTTGAAGGACATTCACATGTGAGGTACCGGAAGGACTCACTCGATTCCAAATATATTTATCCCTTTCCTTGGAACCATCAACAAATTAATGTGTACAAAATTTCAAATTCGTAGCTTGACGCGTTCAAAAGTTATGGGAAAATATTTTTGAATACGTGTCTTAAGGTTTTTTTGTATGGAAGATTAAATGGAAGAGTAAAAGCATTTCTCTGACTAGTAGTTTTGAGCTTCGTTTTCACTCAAAACTAATTTGAACAAAATTCTAAATTTACAGCTAAACGATTACTTGAGTTATAGGAGTTCCATAAATTAAGTGAAGACATTTTGAAAGGATATTTGTATGGCTGTTACGCGAAGGACTAATAGCATTTTTTTCAAAGATATACATTTAACTTCAACTATTGGAAAACAAACGTATACAAAATTTTAAACAAACAGCTAAAATGGATGTGAAGCCATCGACAAATTTTCTAGAAGAAGGCGTTTTTTGTAAGGAAGCTACTCGAAGGAGTCAAGAAATTTCGCTGACAAACGCAGTCTAACTTCCTTTTTGCTTAAATCTTATTTGTACAAAATTTAAACTTCGTGGCTAAACGATTTCTTGAGTTAAAGTGAGTTTCGTGAATTAAATGAAGATATTTTAACAAGATATTTGCATGGCAGCCACTCGAAGGACTAATAGGATTTTCTTCATAACCATACATTTAGCTCCAACTATTGCAAAATTAGCACATACAAAATTTTAAAACCATAGCTTAAACCTGTCTGAAGTTATTGGCCAATATTCTTGAACACATGTTTTTAGGACATTTTATATGGCAGGTATCAGAAGGAGCAAAAGGATTTATCTGCCTAGTAAACTCAAACTTTGTTTTCACTCAAAACTAATTTGCGCACAATTTCGAATTCGTATCTAAAAGATAACTAGAGTTATAGTTTGTTTCATAAATTATGTGAAGACATTTTGGTAGGATATTTGTATGGCGGCAACACGAAAAACTAAAAGAACTTTTTTCATAATCATAGACTTAGCTCCAACTTTTGAAAAACCAACGTATACAAGATTTCAAAGTCGTAGCTTTAGGCATTCCGAAGCTATTGGTCAATATTCTTGAACACATGTTTTAAGGACATTTTATATGGAAGGAGTAAAATGATTTTGTTGATTAGTGAACTTGAACTTTGTATTCACTTAAAACTAATTTGTACAAAATTCTGAATTCATAGCTACACGATTACTTGAGTTATAGTGAGTTTCATGAATTGAATGAAGATATTTTAATAGGATGTTTGTATGGCAGCCACTCGAAGGACTAATAGGATTTTCTTCATAATCATACATTTAGCTCCGAATATTGGAAAATTAACACATACAAAATTTCCAAGTCGTAGCTTAAGCCCTAATGAAGTTATCGGCCAAAATTCTTGAACACGTGTTTTAAGGACATTTTGTATGGCAGCTACCCGAAGGAGTGGGACGATTTCACCTGTTAACGAACTTAGCCTTACAAATTCAACCAAACACTTAGATTCAAAATTTCAAGATCCTAGGTGAAGGCGTTCTTGAGTTATCGTGTTCACGGACAGACGGACGGGCGTCAAAATGATTTGAGGTTCTTGGCCACAAATAAACGAAAAATAATATAACTTTTTTTCGTCCGGGGCTTGGTTCTATGCGTTACATAATTTTCGGCTGGATCAAACAAAAACAATAAATGTCGAATTAATTGACTCTTGGCCCGCCTTTCATCGAACTTGACCGATTTCAATTACAACCATAGGAAAAATAAATGTATATTGATAATAGGTGTGTTTTTTTGCAACTTATCCAGATCGAGAGTAGTGATTCAAGTTTGTATAGAAAACACCAAGAACACTGTCATTTTACTTTATTATTTTAATAATTAAGTATTGTGATTGATTTTTTAAAAAAAAAATTTGCTCCCCTTAAAATTTTTATTTTCACGTTTCATAACTAAAAGACGCGAAAAAAGCAATACAAATTTTCAGTCCGTCTGTCCGCCGTACGCCGTACGCCGTACGCCGTACGCAAGATCGTTTGGAGGCTCGTAGCTGCCAAGCGCTTTGAGATATTAAATTCAAATTTTTTTAACGAATATACGGAGTAGGCGCCTTGAAGTGACCAAATTTTTAGGGGTAGGGGTGTGAGGGGGAAGGAGGGGGAAGTGTTTTAGATCGATAATTTTGGTTTCCAGATCTCAGTAAGGAAGCTGAAACTTGTAATTTCTATAGAGCTCTGATAGTAGACCCATTTGCAGAAAAATTGTCAATATTGATCAAGGGGTGTGGGAGTGGGGGGAAATGTAATGCGTCCGAAACCCAAAAAAGGCGAGATAGACACATTCTAAAATCCATATCTCCTAAGCCGTTAATGGCACACTATTCAAACTTAAAAAATATTTGTAGTTATACTAGGAGAACAGAAAGAAGAAAAATTTTGGGTGGGGAAGTTGTGTATGGGGGGGGGGGGGGGGTGAAAATCTTAAGATTACGATATCTCATGAACCAATTGCTCTAGAAAAATTAAATTTGGTTTGGGTATAAAGGTTGACAAATAAAGATTGATCAAAGTAAAATTTTTTAAGTGGGAGGTGATAAGAATTTTTCAAATCAAACACATTTCATATCTCAAGAACAGTGTAAGATAGATGCTTAGAATTTTTTCCAGAAGTAGCGCTAATTAAACTCTGGTGGGGAAAAAAATTTTTTGGTTGAGGGTGTAGAGGGGGAGGGTGGGGGAGGGTGAAAAGGAAAAAGTTCCGATGCTTATATCTTGAGAACCTGTAATGACATAAGCCTTTTTACTTGGTATTAAGATAAAGCTATAGTAGCGGAATGTTAGAAAAATAAAATTTTTTTTAGGGGTAGTATGCTACGGTGGTAGGGGGTGTTTTTCCTAACTATTAAACGGTTCATGCTAGAAAGTTGAAACTCGGTGTGTATATGTAAATCAACTAGAAAAGTAATTGTGATAAAAAAAAATTTGAATATTTATTGGCGTTTAGAAAGGGGGGCAAAAAAAATATTTGTAAATATAGTAAATATAAAATGCATTTATTTTCACGATTTTCGTCATATCTACTAGGTCTTTCCAAATATTGAATTCATTTTTATTCTACGGATTCTTCGTATGAATACCTAGAAAGAATTTTCAAGGTTTTTTGAAATTCGACCCCTAAGGGTAGTGTGGTACAAGTGGGGGTGTTTTTCCTATATATGGAACGGCTTAAGCTACAATGTTGAAACTCGGTGTGTATATGTAAATCAACTAAAAAAGTAATTGTGATTAAAAAAAAATTTGAATATTCATTGGCGTTCAGAAGGGTGGGGGCAAAAAAAAATATTTGTAAACATAATAAATATAAAATGCATATATTTTCACGATTTTCGTTATATCTACTAGGTCTTTCCAAATATTGAATTCATTTTTATTCTACGGATTCTTCGTATAAATACCTAGAAAGTGTTTTCAAGGTTTTTTGAAATTCGACCCCTAAGGGTAGTGTGGTACAAGTGGGAGGTGTTTTTCCTATATACGTATATAGAACGGCTTAAGCTACAATGTTGAAACTCGGTGTGTATATCTAAATCAACTAAAAAAATAATTTTGAATTAAAAAACGAATATCTATTTGCGTTCAGAAGGGGGGCAAAAAAATTATCTGTGAAAATAGAATGCATATTTTCACCCCGTTTTTCGACATATCTACTACCTCGTCCCAAGTAATGAATTTAATTTTATTCTATGTATTCTCCATATGAATACCAAGAAAGTGTTATCAAGATTTTCTGAAAATTGACCTCTAAGGGGGTGTAAAGTGATTGTGTACTTTTTCATAAACTATTCCATATCTCTCAGATCCAATCAGATTTTCACTTCCATGATCTTGTTCTTTTTGATAGGTTTTCAGTCACATAGTAGCCTACACCGCATTTCAGAATTGAACGCGTTCCTAACTTCTGCCGGAAAAATAATAAAGTTACGCCCAGATTGTTGGCAGATTTTTTTTTATTATACACTGGATGAAATCATATAGAGTATTAAAAGTTTGATCCAGCCGAAAATTGTGTAACGCATAGAACCAAGCCTCGGATGAAAAGAAGTTATATTATTATTTGTTTATTTGTGGCCAAAAACCTCAAATCCGCTTGACGTCCGTCCGTCCGTCCGTCCGTCCGTCTGTCTGTCCGTGAACACGATAACTCAAGAACGCCTTGACCTAGGATTTTGAAATTTTGAATCTGGGTGCTTGGTTGATTTTATAAGGCTAAGTTCGTTAACGGGCAAAATCGTCGTACTCCTTCGGGTAGCTGCCATACAAAGTGTCCTTAAAACACGTGTTCAATAATGTTGGTCGATAGCTTCAGAAGGGCTTTACCTACGTTTTTGAAATTTTGTATGTGTTATTTTTCCAACAGTTGGAGCTCAATGTACGATTATGAAGAAAATCCAATTAGTCCTTCGTGTACCTGCCATACAAATATCCTGTAAAAATGACTTCACTTAATTTACGAAACTCACTATAACTCAAATAATCTTCTAGCTACGAATTCAGAATTTTGTACAAATAAGTTTTGAGTGAAAATGAAGCTCGAGTTTACTAGTCAGCGAAATCCTTTAACTCCTTCTCGTAGCTGCCACACAATATATCCTTAAAGCACTAGTTCAAGAATATTGGCCGGTAACTTCATAAGGATTTAAGCTACGACTTTGAAATTTTGTGTGTGTTAATTTTCTAATAGTTGGAGCTAAATGTATGATTATGAAGAAAATCCTATTAGTCCTTCGAGTGGCTGCCATACAAATATCCCGTTAAAATATTTTCATTCAATTCACGAAATTCACTATAACTCAAATAATCGTTTATCTACGAGTTCAGAATTTTGTACAAATTAGTTTTGAGTGAAAACAAAGTTCGTGTTTACTAGTCAGCGAAATCCTTTTACTCTTTCTGGTACCTTCCATACAAGAAATCCTTAAGACACGTGTTCAACAATATTTTTCGATAATTTTTGAACGCTTCAAGCTACGAATTTGAAATTTTGTACACACTAATTTTTGAATGGTTCCATAGGAAAGGATGAATATGAAAGTAATTGAGTGAGTCCCTGCTCCACCTCCCATATGGAAGTCCTTCAAAAAGGATATTTTTTTCCAGTTCAAGATATGAACTTGAACACTGAATATTGTCTTTTAGTTTTGAGTAGCAATCTAATGGGACTCCTTAATGAAGGACATACAACATGCACATACGTAATACTATTTACTTCATCCCCAGCTACAATATAAATCGGAGTTCTGAATCATCTAGTGTATTATACGAATGGCTTGCAGCCGATCGAGACTGCAGTATGTTTTTTTATTGCTTTTTCCTATAGATCAGTGGTGGCCAACCGAAATGATCTCGCGGGCCGCATTGGAAATGCATCATAGCTCTGCGGACCACATATCATTGTATAAACACATATTAGATTTTCCTACTCCAAAACATCGCTTCGCGGTAATATTGCAAACAATAAACTTTTCGTCAAAATATGGTGTCGCAAGAAATCTTTGCGGAAAAATAATCTAGGCGGGCCGCGGGTTGGCCACCCCTGCTATAGATAGTAGGCTAGAATATAGATTTTAACCGGAATAGTAGCCCCAGTAAGCTTACTGGGGTAGCCTTTCGCGATAAACTCTCAAATTTAGCTTACTATCTACAGGATAAAACAATAAAAACATGAAAAACCAACAGTATTATCGGTGTTTTCTATACGAATTTGAATCACTACTCTCGATCTGGATAATTCGGAAAAAAACACACCTATTGAATGATACGTTAGTAGGGAAAAAAAGTTTGGGGGTGTGGGTGTAGAGGGTGAGGGTGGAGAAGGGTGAGAAAGAAAAAGTTCCGATGCTTATATCTTAAGAATCTATAATGATAGGGAGCTGAAACTTGGTATTTAGATAGAGCTATAGTAGTGGCATGGTGGAAAAATAAAATCTTTTTTAGGGGTAGTATGGTACGGTGGTGGGGGGTGTTTTTCCTAACTTTAGAATGGCTTATGCTAGGAAAATGAAACTTGGTACGTATATGTAAATCAACTAGAAAAGTAATTTTGATAAAAAAATTCGAATATTCATTGGCGTTCAGAAGGTGGGCAAAAAAAAAATATCAGTTAATATAAATGCATATATTTTCACGATTTTCGTCATATCTACTAGGTCTTTCCAAATATTGAATTCATTTTTATTCTACGGACTCTTCATATGAATACCAAGAAAAATTTTTCAAAATTTTTTGCAATTCGACCCCTAAGAGGGTGTAAACTGGTTGTATACTTTTTCATGAATTCCACCATGTTTCACATGTCTGATCAGATATCGAATATCTTTTCACTTCCCCAGGCTTGTTTAATAATCACCTATTTTTAAGTTTTGTTTTTTTCAACCTCTAGACCGCATCCCGGAATATGACCCAATTATTTAATTCATATGTTACACCCTTTTCTAACCGCTTCCCGAACTGTTTGTTAGGTTTTCAGTCACATAGTATAATACACCGCATCCCCGAATTGAACGCGTTCAGAACTTCTGCCGGAAAAATAATAAAGTTGCGCCCTGACTGAGGACAGAAGACGCTCATGAATGCTGCTGCTTGTAGAGTTTAAACCATCGTAAGAAAAGATTGGCGTTGAACGTCGGCTGTGGTATTGTTTAGGCATGACGATGTGTTAAGTGTTTAAGGAGCCGGGATATCTCGAAGAATAGGTTGGCGATACATGACAAATGGTGCTCCAAGATTTATTTTCGGTTATATAATAGACTTACTTCTAACAATGTTCAATTACAGAGATTCATTCATTATCATTTCCAGAGAATGATAATTATTCTATTTATTAATTAACAAAATACTCCAAGTGCAATTTCGCGATTTAATGAGTTTAAATTAGGATGCCGGGTTAATACAGGTCCTCCAGCAAACTCATCCATGGCCAATTAATGTATATTTTAAGGTTTTAAACCATGTTATGTTTCGCTTCGCGACGTCCATTTTCATCCACAATTTGATATCGCGATTTATGGTTTATTGTTTATTGTTTAGAAAAGTATGTATACAATGAGACGGTAAGTATCTACAATTTGTTAACATAGAAAATTTTCAAGTAATAGTCCAAGAGCTCGCGACAAAAAATCACAACATTTTTGAGAAAGCTAATATTTTAGTATTTGGTTACATTTAGGATGTATGTGAATATACTAGAGTCAACAGGTCTAACGTCGGGACACCTGAGCCTGGCTTTGGTGACCTGTCAAAGATGTCAAAAAAATCGAAAAATTTAACAGTTTTGAGAAAGCTGAAAATTTGCCAAGACGTAATTTTTACAATGAAAAACTGAAAAACAATGGTCAGACACCCCAACAGTGGGACCCACCCAGTCAGCCCCCCCCCCCCCGCAAAGGTGTTAAATCGGGTACGTGCGAGTTCTGTTACTATGCGCGCAATAATCATGCAAGAGTTTTAAGAAAGCTGCAAATTTGCCAAGACGTAGATTTTACAATTAAAAACTGAAAAACAATGGTCAGACACACCAACAGTGGGACCCACCCAGTCAGCCCCCCAGCAAAGGTGTAAACTCGGGCACGCGTTACTCTGCGCGCAACAATCAAAACTATAGTGTCATGAAAGAGTTCTAAGAAAGCTAAAAATTCACCACGAGGTAGTTTATACAATGACAAACATACAGTTGTCAGACACCCCAACAGTAGGACCCACCTAATCGGCACCCCCGTAAAGGGGGGGGGGCGGTTCGCGTAAGAGTTTTAAGAAAGCTGAAATTTGGTACAAATCTATTAAATATAGTTTATAAAAATATCGGTTACACAGTAAAAAAAATGAAGGGACAAAAAAATCCAATCGGTGTGCCATTAAGTCCGTTTTTCTTCGGTGTTTAATAATATCTATTAGCCGGTGTAAATGTTTTACACCCTTTGTATAAAATCTGTATTATCCAACCGAGGATTATATTATTTTTATTGGTGAAAGAAAATTATCCAAATGGTCAATTTTGAACTTGACATATTATTCGATCGGTAAAAAAAAATAATATCTTCACGGTAAACTTTCGCACCGCATCTGGAGAATGAAATGCGGTGAAATGAAAAGGTTTTACAAGATTCATTTCAATTTATTCAATTATATATTTCAATATTTCTTTTTATAAACAAATTACAAATTATATAAATTTTTACAAGCATTACAATAGAGCCTTTGTTGGTACTATGTAGGAAAAATTATCACCATAACAAAATGTTTCTTCAAATGGTTCTTTATTTGTTAAGAGTTTGTTGTTCTTTCCGGTGTCAGTGGAGTGAAGCTCTTTATTTTTGAAAATAATTACACTTTCGATGTAGAATGAATTCAGAGTGCCAATTTTATATGTTTGTAATAATGTTGAAAACTCAATTGTCTCTCATTTTTGCAAAATAAAACATATTTCATTGATATACTCAAAAATATAGTTAATTTGTGGGAATTGTGGTTGTCCGTTTAAATATGTAGTACACAAAAAAAACTGTCTTCTATATTCGTAACTGAATTTTAAAATATCAATTTGAGTTACAAGTCTATCTTCAGGTACATTAAACAATTTAATTAAATTTTTATGTACTAAAGATGATATTTTCACTTTCTTATTTTTTTTATATTCTGTTTCTATATCAAATATTCGTTTTTCGTAATCAATGTAAAATGAATTTTGGTGTTTTGTTCCTAAAGTTTGGCATATGTTAATGTAATTGTTACTCTTCCTTGCTTCTACTTTGAAAACTTTATGTTTGCCTTCGAATCTCATTGTGCTATAAATCGGAAGTGGTCCCATTTGTTCTATAACGTGCGGATAATGGATTATGAAGTGGTGCTTAGGTATTAGCTATATGTTTAAACAGTTTTAAAGGTTTTTCTACTTGATTTTTTAGATTCAAAATATCAGATGCTAATAGTTTTGGAGACATAGCAATACGAACAATTTGAATTAAAGATGTGAGAAGTTTATGCTTTGGTTGATGTTCCTTAACAATATCATAAATAATAAATGGAATGTATCTTAGAAGGCATAACGACTGCGTTGCATTCTGACCTAAATGTTTCCCTTTCTTATCAATATTTATAGGACACGGCTTGTTTTTTTTATTAAGTATTCCGTAATTAAAGAAAAAAATTCTATTGTTCAAATCTTCTATTTTGATAACTTTAATTTCCTTTACAAGAAAAGTAAAATATAGTTTAAGTTCATACTGTGATATACCTTCAAGTATGTCGTGCATAGAATCAACACTATACGACGAAAAACAGTTAAAAGAAATTAGATCATTGAATGGACAGAACCGTTTTAATCCGATTGAATCGTCAAGTTCTTGGGAATTATCTTTAGTTCTGTAAGTTATTTGATTATTATCATCGGTCTCTACATTCTAAAACTCTTTTCTAGGCAAAGTACAAAATCGACAAGGATGAGAAGAATTAAAAGATTCTTTAAGTCCATAAAGAGAATTGGCGCTTAAATTGTCATGGCAAAGAGCGAACAATATTGCCCTTATTTGTACTGGGTGGCCGTTATAGTTTGTAACTGTTATGCCTGTGGTTTCCAAAAACTTTAAATCTTGAATAGTGCCAAAATATCACTGAATGAATAAGTTTTAACATATTGAGTATGACACAATAGAACTAAGTGGATGTTTTCTAAACGAGAGTTCACTTCAAATGGCAAATTTAAATAAAATGCAGTAATTTTATGAATAGATGTCTTATACCCTAGATACACTGCTTGTATACAAATCATGCTATTGAAATCATAATATGCGATACACGGTACCCATGATACACAGCCCATACATGTTATACTTTGACATTTAGCAAGGACAAAATTTCAAGTGTCTATCATTCGTAGCTTCGACTGCTAGATATCATGTTCCGGCAAAAAGCACTTTCATTGCTAATAAAGACATGTACAAAGTGAACCATTACACCACACAAAAAAGTTAAAAAACTCTCAAAAAAATTTAATTTTGGAAGAATATCAAAGTTCGCAACTGTCATTCATTCAAATTTCAGTTGATTTCAGTAACAGATGGCGCTGATGGCAGTTAAAAGTAGGCTATATCAGCTCGAATTATTGAATTTGTAAACCAGGAAAGACTTTTGATACTACCTTAATATCAGCTCTTTGACGTACTATATGCGCTTTATTGGGTGATACACTGGTGATTTTGACAATATCATGATTTGTATACAAGCAGTGTATCTAGGGTATTAGATCCTAAAGGATTAGTCGTTTCAAATTCGTCAATATAGATTTGTAATAATATGCAAGGTTTTGATAAATGAAAAGTGGGATGATTTCTGTAGTATGATCCACTTCTGTAACTATCTATTATTTCCACGTTTTCTTGTTCATGTTGGAAGTTTTCACTATAAATATAATAAGAAAAGTTTTTATTTTGCATTTAAAATATTAATGTATCCTTAATTGATACGTATACAAAAGTATTAGTTTTCACATGCGGTACATGACAACCACGTAAAGAACTCCATCGTAAATCTGATCTTACACCACAAGCATATTCTTTTGCAAGTGGAACGTCTCATCCTAAAAAAATTTTTAATTTTGTAATTTGAGTTTAGTTCTTTAAAAGGATTTTTCAGAAAACTTATTTCTTCACAAACATCAGTACCGTTTGATAATTTTGACTCAATAGCAAATGCAATGGTTTCAGCTAAATTTGCAACTTCTTTAATAATAGAATTTTGGGTTACATAAGGTAGTTTAAGTGAAGCTATTTTTGATATAAACGTTTGTCTCATATTGTTTATATTTAGTGCACTCATACCGGAACAAGTGTTCGTTGGATTTGACTGAGTGACAGAACATTTGTCAGACTTTGAACATATTTTTACGGGTTCGCAATTACTGATATCGGCTTCACGGTTTGCCATTGCATGTAAGGAAAGTAAATGACGTCTCAATCCACTTATGGTCTTGAAAGTAAGTGTGTCTCTCCTGAAATCCGTATGCCAACATAATGCGTGAAAAAGGAGCATTGTGAACAATACGCAAATGTCTTATTTAGGAAAATGATCCAATACATTGAATTTTACAAATTTTACATATTAAATTCATTATACTATATATAAGTTTTGAAAACGAAAATTTGGAAGAAGATAAATAAATGTTTAAATATCAAGTTTCATTTGTAACTCACGTAATTTGGCGGTTATATTACTTTCTCGTAGTTTAAAAATACATTCTTGAATGAATAGAAAGAATGCTGAACATATGCGTGGATACTGACAATTAAAAACAAAGTAAGATTTAAATAAAGTGTCCCACGCAAGTATGGATTCATCACTATGAATGGGCAACTCCTTTCTATCTACAACAATAGCGAATGATGACACAGCGGCTTTATTAATTCCATACGCAATAATAAACGGTGGTGATGCGCTATTATGTTTATTAGTGGTTCCAATCTGAAAACAAGCTTAATTAATTTCTATAATGAAAATTGTGCACGCGATGCTCACTTTTCGAAACTGAATGACTTTATAAGGTTGGAAGTTTTCTTTAGAGCGGCAACGACCAACTGGAGGTAACATTTGCAAAAGTAAGAGAAAAGCACTAGTCGTTTCATCCCATCCTTTAAGGAAAAAAAATCAAACAGGGTTCTAATAATTAATTTAACATTTTTACTTTCTCCTTCAGGAAAATATTCATGTAGTACATTCGATTTTTTTGATGCAATGTTGATTCTTTTAGACTCGAGTTCAGGCCACTTCGTTTTTAAAGCTTCTGTAGCGCTGCCAAATTTAAGAAAGAAGTCAAGTTCGATCTAATGTTAAAAGTGTTATTAGATTACTAATCACGTTAAGAAATCATTATCAAATCCGACTTACCAGGCCTGGTGTATATAAAAATCGTGGAAATTTAATTATCCGTTTCATTCCAGATAACGAGTTTCTGAATTTGTATGTTTTTTCCATTCGATTTTTAATGCCCTGTATCTGTTGTTTTGGGCATGCACTTCGAAGCCATTGAATGTCTTCTTCAACATTCAATTCTTCGTCGCTGTCAGAGTTATCCAACGTAGATGAAGACTCTGCACTACGCTTTCTTGATGTATGTCCAGCCACACGATTAATTGTGCGTAAACGGTATCCTATAAATCCACCCCTACATAAATCGTCGTAAAAAATTACCTAAAATTTGCTAAAATTAATCTTTTCTGTGTAAATAGTGCTATAGTACATAATTATTCGGATTTCTGTCTATGCATAAATCGGGAAAAATATGAGCCGTTGCCTTTCCGTAAAGAATTTTCTCTTCTCTCAATGGATAAAATCCAAAGGTTTGAGTAAGTTTATGAACCACATGATTGATCATAACCCTTCTTGAACGTGATTCCAAGCTGGATTTGGTTTCGTATTCAGCTAATATTTCTGGACTTACTTTAGATAGATAATTAAAAATTTCCTGCGTATGAATGCGTTTTTTTAAACTAAGTAATCTTTTCTTAATATATTATAAATACCGTTTTTGTCCATTCTAAGTCTAATGGTGGCCTTTCGGAAACAATTCCTAATGTTGCATTACATCTCTTAACCAATCCTGGAATTATTTCTTCTTCCGTTTGACAACCAACCGACTACCACTTATCTTGAACTTAAAAATATTTATGTCTTTATATTATATACCACTAATAAAAATGGTAAGCATATATTTTTAGTAATTTTTCTACATCTTTTATTTATTGTAAGATATTGCATAAAAGATATCAAAGATAAACGCTTGAATCTTCAATTATTTGAAGCTACAATCTAAAGAATAAGTTGAGATAGAATAGTATAGAAAACAATAAAACTGCTAAGGGTTTTTCAAAATTAAAAATCTGCTTTTTATAAAAAACGTGCTTTATGTTGAATATTAGTTATAGCTTACCTTGTTCCAATTCTAATTTTAATGTGAATAATCTTTCAAAAACAGGCGGTGAATTTTCGACCAAAAATGAAAAAGTGTCTTCGTCTAACTCTGTATTCCCGTCGAACACAGATAAAACCACAACCTAACAGTTAATATTGAACTTCGATACACCTATTCATTGAAATTAAATTTAAATTGAAAATTAGTTCTGTTCTGTCAAGAACTTGAGTATAACTTACATGCTCCTAAAAAGTCAATAAAAGTAAGATTTTCCGTTCCACTTTCCACTTGCACAAACTTTTCTAAATTACTAAACTTAACTCGAAACACTTTTTTCATGTTGATTACTTGAAACACTAGACAACAATGACGCTTTAAGGGCTCGCTATCAAATTCCAATCCAAAATGCGTAAATTTTTATCCAAGTGGTGCAAGCTTTTAAACACGATGAAACATGCACATAATTTTTATGTAGCTGGTGTTAATTTAACACCGGTTGGATAATATTTTTGTAAAGTAAATTTTTGGTTGAAGAACAACTTTTTAAACACCATATACACATTATCATTACCGTGTTGGATAAAATTTTATTAAACACCTAATATGCGGTGAATTATATTGAAATTAATTCGCCGATCGGATATAAAAGATGCGTTATCCGCTGACTGGTGTAATAAGACCACACAAATTTTTTACTGTGTACCTACGAGTATTTTATTCCCATCCATGCAAATTGTTGTTTACGCGTAATCGTTTTTTGCGACACCTTTGCGGGGGTGCTGACTGGGTGGGTCCTACTATAGGGGTGTCTGACTATTGTTTTTCAGTTGTTCATTGTAAAAACCATGTCTTGGAAAATTTTCATAAAACTCTTGCATGATTATTGCGCGCATAGTAACAGACATCGCACGTACCCGATTTAACACCTTTGCGGGTGGGTCCAAAGTTGACCTAGGAAGTTGAAATTTTGTCATAACTTGTAAAATAGAAAAAGTAAGGCTAAAGATTGTATTACACTGAACGAACACGCTGTCAAATTGCAGTAATATGCAATGCGAAGTAGGCGAATACAAAAAAATCTCGCAGTGAGAATTATTTGTATTCGCCTACTTCGCATTGCATATTACTGCAATTTGACAGCGTGGTCATTCAGTGTAATACAAGCTTAAGTTCGTTAATGGGTGATATCCTTCCACTCCTTCGGGTACCTCTCATACAAAAGTCCTTGAAACACGTTTTCACAATTATTGCTCGAATGCTTCAAGTTTGGAACTTGCAATTTTACATACTTAAAGCTTACAATGTCTCGAATAAATCGAATCGAATAAGTACTTCGTGTAGCAGCCTAAAAAAGTCCTTCAAAAATGTATGTATTATAGAATCCACTATAGCTCCAGTACGAGTTAAAGCAGGGATTCAAAATTTTTCAGGAAATAGTTTTATATCAAAAGCAAGACTGAGTTCATTAGTTGGCGCCATCCATCCATTCCTTCGGGTAGCTGTCATACAAAAGTCCTTAAAACACGTGTTCACCAATATTGAACGATAACTTTAGAACGCTTTACGTTACGACTTTGAAATTTTGTATAGGTTGATTTTATAATAGTCTAAGCTAAGACTATTAATATGAAAAATATGCCATAAGTCCTTCATGTAGTCGCCATACAAAAATTCTGTAAAGTGTCCTAACTTAATTTATGGAACTTACTATAAATCAAGAAATCGGGTAGCCAGCAAATGTTTGTCCACTCCTCATTCTTTAGATATATTTTCAACTAAAATATAAATAAGAGTTTTTTTTTATACTTATACTTGCTTTAACCCCTTCATGCAAAATGGCAATTCCTTCCCATCCCAACAGGTTGGTAAGAAGTCCCCATTTGGGCACACTTTCTTAGCTCAATGAGCCGGAAAAATTTTCACCGTGACAACGCACTCATGCATGTCCGCCACCATAGGCTCGCTGTATAAGTTATTAAAGTTAATCCTAGGGTACTTCCCAGTCAGTACTCTTGCACTGGTATAAGGGCAAAATAAAATTAATAAAATAAAAAGTTAATAAATGAAAATAGTGTTAACTCAGAACACCAACAAATAGAGTGAGTAAAAATTAAAAAAAAAAAAAAAAAAACAGTAAATTTACGAATTGAAATCTAAAAATACGCAATTCATGCAACAACAACACAAGCCACCACCATTCTCCAAAATCTTCATTCTTTTTATTTTTTCTTCCTCCAGGTCCTCACAATTGTAATACTACTACAGGGTCCGGCACTCGAAGTGTAACCAGCTTCAGAACCTCGCGCAGCTGACGCACAGGCATCAGCTGTCTGTAAGTTGGCTAAATGACAGTTTAGAGTATTGTTTACAAGCGCACGAAAGCATGTTGCCGAGAGTGAACGCGAAAAAAAGAAATCAGACTTGAGCGAGCGAAGGAGTTGCTTCGCTTGGCCGAAAGTGGTTAATTTCCGAACATTGTGTTTTCTGACGAGAAAATTTTTACAATTGAGCAATTCGTAAACAGTCAAAACGATAAGGTTTACTTGACGGACCGTTCATACGAGAATTTGAGTCATCGATTGGCCACCAGGAGGCAGCACCCGCCACAAATAATGGTTTGGGCCGCTGTAACCGCAGATGGGCGCTCTCCAATCGTTTTCACCGAGCCTGGCGTCAAGATAAATGCTCAATATTATCGGGAAAGTATTCTGGAGGTTGCTTTGAAGCCGTGGGCAGACAAAGATTTCGGTGGCAGACCATGGACGTTTCAACAGGACTCGGCACCGTCTCATAAAGCTCGAGTGAATCAAGAATGGCTGAAAAACAACGTTCCGAACTTCATAACGTCCACACAATGGCTCTCGAATTCACCAGACGCGAATCCGATGGATTATTCTCTTTGGACCATTTTGGAGAGCAAGGTCCAAACTAAAAGATACACCATTCTCGAGGCGCTGAAAAAAGCCGTTGTCCGCGAGTGGGCCAAAATACCTGCAAGTCACATTCGGCAGCTTGCGATTCGTTTGTGGACCGTCTCAAGGCCAAAGTTAATGCAAAAGGTGGTCATATCGAGCAAAAGTGAATTGTTTCTGAATTTTGTATTATTTTTACACATTTTGCACTTTGAATTGAGTAAAAGTAATTTTCCAAACTGAATTTATGGCCTTTTTAATTGGTTACACTTCGAGTGCTGGACCCTGTATACTATAACACCCTCTCGAAGTGAAATATGCGTTTTTGCCAGGTGTTTAAATTGAAACACAGTCTTTGCCATTTGGATATTTTTGGGTAAGGCGTTGATTTCTCGTATAGCTTCTGAGACCGGATCCTTTCTGAGTCGGTCTGTCCTGGGCCGATGTTGCTGTCTAATCGCTCCTGCACTTCTTGTGTTATAGTTGTATATTTCTTGATTGTGGACCAATTTGATGGAGGACTTAATCTTCTTGTTCTTGATGTTATAAATTAATTTCGTTCGTTCCAGGCTTATGTGCTGATGTATAGTTAGTTTACCGTAGGTAGAGTAAAGTTCTTCTGATGGTGTTAAATGTGGTAAATTATGTATGGCCTTAATACCCTTATTCATAACTCTTGCAATTTTGTTCAGGTTTCTTTTTGATGTTTGGCTCCATATAAGAAGACCATAGCTTATGTTGGATAGGATGAAAGCATTATATAGCAAATTCTTTATTGAGGCCTGTAGATATTCGTTTCTTTTTAATACTCCAATAATTGGGGCAATTTTATTTCTCAATTTGGTTATGTGAGGGGTCCAAGTCAGTTTGTCATCGATTGTCATACCTAAATATTTTGTTTCGGGAGCTCTCTCAAGCTGTATTCCATCAATTTCCAGCTTCAAATCAAAGTTTGCTTTGTTAGTTTGTTTGAAGAGCATGTAGTTCGTTTTCGAAGTATTAAGTGTTAACATATTGTCCAGGAGCCAGTTCTTAAAAAGGTTTAGGTCCGTGTTGATCAACAGCTCCAGTTTCTCCGGGTTTTTGCCTTTGTATAGAAGCAAAGTGTCATCTGCGTAGGTAATATATTTAGCTTTAAGTCCTGCGAACTGAAGGTTATGGATATACAGCAGATACAGTGTGGGACCAAGAATTGAGCCTTGTGGTACTCCTATGTTCACTGTTCTTGGTAGACTTAGTTTGTCGTGGTTTTTGGTGATATAGTGGCGTTCAGCTAAACAGTCTTATAGTAAGTCGTTAGCCTTTCCACGGATTCCAATTTTTGACAACGCTTCCAGTAAAATTTTGTGGTTTACTGTGTCGAAGGCTTTTTTTAGGTCTACAAATATCGCCGCGAAATAGAAACTTTCGTCGAGACCTCCGTTTATAAATTGCATAGCATCTACCAAGGCTGCCGTCGTGTTACTTCCTTCTTGGAATCCGTATTGGTTACTGTCAAAACCAGAATACTTTTTTATAAACTTTAATAGCCTCCTGTTGATGTCTTTTTCAAAAATTTTGCTCACAGTGCTGATTAAAGCTTTTGGTCGATAGTTGTTGGGATCTTTGTTCGAGCCAGCTTTACAGATGTGAAAAATCAATGCTGTTTTCAAGCAGTTTGGAAATGTTCCACTGCTCAAATAGTTATTTATAACAGTACTAAGAGGGGCAGCGATGATTGTCTTTAGCGTTTTCAGATCGTTTGTTGTGATACCATCTATGCCTGGGGCTGTGTTCGATTTAAGCTCCGCTATAATATTTTCAAGTTCAGTAGGATCTGTTGGCAGAAGAAACATTCCATTCGGTTCTATAGGGCAGGAGATCCTCTGGAACTTCGCCGCGTTCTTGTGTGTTTTGAGGTTGTCTGCAAGAGTTGTACCAATCGTGCTAAAGTGATCGTTTAATGCATTTCCGATCAAGGCGCAATCATTAATTGGTCCTGTTGGCGTGTCTAATATCTCTATTCTAGTTTTGTTGCGCGCACTACCATCCATGATGCAAGCATCCCTAATTGTGTTCCATAATTTGCAGAGATTCTTGTCTGTTTTTTCGAACTACGCATTGTAATATTTCCTCTTCGCTACTTTTACCATTTTCGTTGTTTCGTTTCTAACTGTTTTGTATTGATTAATATAGTTTTGGTTTGTCGGGTCTTGCAACAGTTTTTCGTACATTTACCTTTTTTTCCTCATTTGAGATAGAATTTCGTGTGTTATCCATGTAGAGTTTCTGGATCTTCTTACCTTTATGGAGGTTGCTGCTGTTTTTGCCTTTGTTATTGCCTGGATTATGGACTCAATTGTGAAATTGTCTATCTTCCTTATGTGCAGATTTGTTTCCCTTTTGAAGATTGCTCTATTTTTATGTTATTTTTCTTCATTCTTGTCTTCGCGACTTTCGTAGTATTAACCGTTAGCGTGATGACTTTGTGATCTAAATCAGGCCACTCCTCAAATTTCATCGTATGAGAGCGAACAAACTTAATAATATCCGTCGCGACATGGTCAATTAAAGAAGACGAGCTGAAATTACACCTTGTAGCTAAGCTGGTGTTTAATATCGTGAAATTATGTAGTGCTAGCTGATCAAAATTTAACTCTTGTAATTAAAAATTGAACGACTTTTAAAATGAAAATAGTAACGGATTGAGTTTATACACATACTGACTTTATTCTTAGTTAACTTAGCCTATATATACAAAATATCTTAAACTAAAATGCTGGTTTGGCTATATAGTCGCCGTAGAAATTGGTTTGGTTTCGGGTATCTGAAAGTTGTAAATTCTCATCGCCTGAACTATGCACGGGTAATTTGCTACCGGTGTGTCTAGACACAAAGTCAGCAAATCACATGTCTAACATACCTCACCTGATGTAAATTGTGCTTTGTGGAAAATTAAATTGTGCGAGTACCACATTTTTACAGGTGCAATGCGAGTACAGGTGTACTTACAGGTGCTATGCGATCCAAAATCTTTGTCTTTAGGGGAAATATGAACATTCTCCCCGCCGTTGAAGCTAGACTTCAACTTATACTTCGAATGTGAAATCGGTTTGCGTCCTTTGCCAGGGAGCTGCTTTAGGTGGACTGGGTTTTGCTTTGTATCTGCTCCAAAAAATATATATCAGTATTACTAGAATTAGTAAAATAGACATGTATCCGACGGAAAATTGGTGGATTTCTCGCGAAGATACTTCACTTGAAATATCTTGGTTAGTCTTAAGTCGGCGTATCTCATCCTGAAAAAGATCGATGTCGTTTATGTTCAGTTGAAATGGTGGGGATGTGTGAGATGCGTTTTCAGATACTTCTGCTGTAAAGTCGTAGGTCGGATTAAACGATGGTATAAATGAGGATCTGATTTGAGTTGGGAAGGTAGATCGTGATGATATCGTCGTTAGTCCATCCTTGATCATGCAATTTCCTTTAAACGATAATATGCCCGTATTGACAAGTGTCATCTGCGTAAGTTGTTCTCCACAAACAGCGTTAATGATTGTCTTCTCACTCACAGCGTACAGCCAATTGTTGATTTCGCACTGATTACTATCGGCTCCCTTCTGATAGATCGGATGGATTTGTTTGCAATAATTTTCGTCGTTGACTAGTAGCTTACATGCATCCCACTCCGTCAATGTACTCGGAAGATAACGATCTCGGTGCAAATTGATGATCAATACGTCGGTTGTTTGCTTAATAGCTGCATTGCTTCCATTTATTAATATTGGTTCAGGGAATATTCTGAAGGCTTCAAATCTTTCGTTTATGAGTAACGGGAGCTTAATCTCTGCAATGACATAGTCTGTAGTAGCACGTCCTTGCACCGACATCAAATGAAAGAGTTGAAGTAAGTCTCTGTGATCTTCCATCTTGGGTAGTTTTCGATTTGATGGTAGATGTTGCTGAATATTAATTATTTCCCTTTCTAATTGTGGCGATGTTATTAGTAGAGGGCTGATTTGTCCTTGGTGAATATTGGTAATTACATCTAGTAATGCCGTTTGCGTTTTCTGGTAGTTTCGAAGTACTAGTGAGAGGTGAACAGATACTGACATTGCTATTTGTTGAGTTCGTTGAGTTTGAACATCCCTTTTTAACAAGTAGTATTCATGCATTTCCTTTTCCATGTGTAGGAATTGATTTTTTTTATTTTTCTTACGTATATTTGTAGTCGACTCGATTATAGTTGTCTGCGTTTTGAGCATATGAATTTCGTTTCCCTTTATTTGTTCAATTTGCTTTGCTAATTTTGTAGCATATTCTTCATCCAAGAGTCCGAAAAGTGAGTTAGTTGGCTATGTTTCCAATTATTTCAAGGGGTGCTCTTTTCTGTCTATTTTCTGCCTTGTTGTACACCAAAAGTCTATTAACTTCATGGATCTGGTCGAGCTGATGTTGTAATTGGGGGAAGATCGCAGTACAATATCTTCCACTTTCAGAGATATTACACAGTTGACCTAACTTGTATAATTCTTCGTCCAATGCCTTCGCTTCCTGCCAGTATGTTGTCATGTTGAAGTATACGATCAGTTTCCATTCATCAGTTATTACGTTGGTTGGACCCATACTATCGAAATATAAACCGGGCGGTGAACTGAAGGGTTCTATTTCAACCGATGTTTGTTCCCCAAATGTTGGGACAAACAATGCCAACAATACTAAACTGATGGCGCTCAAACCACCCTTTATCTGACGACTCTTCTCGGATGGCGGTGGATCTGTGGTTTCGCTGGTGTTGTCAAAATCCGATGGTGGCCTTGAGATTTCAGAAGTTTCGTCTTCCTTTTGTTCAATGGGTAGTGGGCAGAGACGATGTATTGGTCTTCGTAGAACACCTGGCGATGTTTTAACGTCGGCAACTCGTACCAGATTGTCTTCGCCTCTAATAGTTTGGATAACTCGTCCCATATGCCATTTAAGAGGTGGCATGTTGTCTTCTTTTATTATTACCATAGTTCCAGGCTCAATATTTGCTGAAGTTCGGTTCCATTTGCGCCTATGTTGAAGTTCACTCAAATATTCCTTGATTTCACATATTGGACTAGTTTCCAACGTGCGATTTAAGACGAATTCTCTGCTGGTAACGCTAACTCCGGAATGCTAGTCAATGCTTCTCCAATGAGAAAATGACCAGGAGTTAGTGCTGTTAAATCATTCGGATTCGATGATAAAGGCGTTAACGGTCTAGAGTTTAGTATTGCCTCGATTTCAATAGCAACTGTCTCTAGCTCTTCATATGTTAACGACGCTGGGCTTATTATTTTGAATAGTAATTGTTTTCCTGATTTTACGGCTGCCTCCCAAAGACCGCCGAAATGGGGAGCCCGCGGTGGAATAAAATGAAAATCGATACCCTTCGCTAGACATAGGGTTGCAATTTTTTCTTTAGACTCATTTGTCTCCATTATCCTTTTTACCTCTTCTAGTTTATTGTATGTTCCGAGGAAGTTGGTGGTGTTATCGCAATAGATATTCCTTGAATTGCCTCTGCGACCGAAGAATCGTTTTAACGCACCCAGGAAACCGTCCGTTGTCAGATCTGATACCACCTCTAGATGGACTGCCTTTGTAGCGAAACAGCAAAATACCGCTATATAAGATTTTTGTGGTCTCTTACCGCGGATTTTGAAGTGTGTCCAGATGGGTCCGCAGAAATCCACTCCAGCATTGTAGAACGGTCGATTCTGTTGTATTCTAGTTGCAGGAAGGTTTCCCACTAGTTGTGAGCATAGCACTGGTTTCGCTCTGACGCAGCGAACGCATTGTTGTACGATGGATAGAGTAAGAAATTTTCCTTTTAGTGGCCAGAAACGTTGACGAATTATACCCAACATTGTTTGAGGTCCTGCATGCAAATTGTCCTTATGCGTGTCCAGTGCTAATATACGCGTGAAAGGATGATGCTGTGGCAACAGCATTGGATGTTTCGCGTCGAACGGTATATTTGCTGCTTCTATTCTTCCTCCTACTCGAAGAATCTGATTATGGTCGATAAATGGGGTGAGGCTGGCTAGGCGGCTGTGTTGTTCCACTTGACCATTTCTTCGAAGTTGTTTAATTTCGTCTTTAAATTCAATATTTTGCATATGTTGTACGATGTTTATTTGTGCTTCGTTTAATTCTTCAGCGGTGAGCTGTCCTAGTTTGCGTTGATGTGACGTTCTCAGGTTCCTCGTAAATCGTCGTATGTATGCCACTATGCGGGTCAAACGTTTGAATGAGTTATAGTGATTAATTATGTCTATAAAGTGCGGTTGTTGACATGCTGTAATCAAAACACTTTCTCCTTTTTTCTTTAACAAACAGGGCTCTGCTAATTCGTTGACTGCAGGCCATTCCTGGGATGATTTCTTTAAGAAGTCGGGTCCGTGATGCCATAAAGGGGAATTCATTAATTGTTTCGGTGTTAGTCCTTTTGATACCAAATCCGCAGCATTTTCCTTTGTGTTCACGTACCTCCAATTTCGGAAATTGCTCAAATTTTGAATAGTGGCTATGCTATTAGCTACGAAGGTTTTGTAAGATGAAGATTCTGCTCTTATCCAGCTTAAGACTACTTGGGAATCACACCAATAGAATAGTTGATCATCGGCTAGTTGTAAAATTCGTTTAAGTCGATGGGTCATTTGAGCTAGCATTCGTGCAGCGCATAACTCAAGCCTCGGTATTGTCTCAGCTTTAGTTGGTGCTACTTTCGATTTTGCACATAATAATCTGACGGCAACCTTTCCTTGGGTATCAGTGGATCGCAAGTAAACTGCTATTCGGAATGTTAGCCACTGCGCGGTGGCTAACATTCCGAAAAGAACTACAACAGCTGAACGAATTGCAGATACCAAGACAAGTCTGTCTTACCACCTCGAGATCATTACTGCAAATTTATGGTTTCTCAGACGAATCACAAGAAGCATATGGAATAGCAGTTTACTTGCGATCCACTGATACCCGAGGAAAGGTTGCCGTCAGATTATTATGTGCAAAATCGAAAGTATTACCGACCAAAGCTGAGACAATACCGAGGCTTGAGTTATGCGCTGCACGAATGCTAGCTCAAATGACCCATCGGCTTAAACGAATTTTACAACTGGCCGATGGTACGTGTTCGGGGTCACCAAATATTGGAGGGAGATTGCCGACATAAACCAAACCATTTGGTCAACCTGCGAAAATCCTGAGCGTTTCGATTACAAAATGGATACCATATGCGATTTGGAAAACTGGACCCAAGATGTAGTGATTAAACTCATGGACTTATCGCAGCAGGGTCAGTCAACCGAACGAATCATCAGTTCTCCAAACGTGAAGCTTCCGAAAATTAATCTACCAATTTTTGGGAACTATTTGAACTGGAAGTCATTCTCAGACTTATACCGGCAGATGATTCATGACCAACGAATAAGTAATACAGAAAAAATGTATTACTTGTTGTCAAACCTAACAGGGGAGCCGAAGCGATTAATCCAGCACTTACCAGTAGCCAAAGAAAACTATATCTCCGCCTGGAACATTTTAGTTAGCCGATACGACAACAATCGGATACTAGTGACCACAATACCTAACCGGCTATTAACTCAACCTACAGCAGAGCAAGAATCATCAAGTTGCGTTAAGTCACTACACGATGTCACAAGAGAATGTATATTAGGACTTGAAAATCTAGGAATTTCAACTAAATCGTGGGATCCGATGCTAACACTGGAAAATGGACAAAGCAACCCATGGCTTATACGAGCAATCATTGAAGAAACCGAAGGAAGTACAAAGTACCAAGGAACTGTTGACCTTTCTCGAAGCGCGTTTCCATTCATTGCAAGCATTGGGAAGAAATTGCGTTCAACGATCACAAGCAGATCAGCGGACAAAACCATCAACTTTGATAACCGCAGACACAACAAGTTGTCCAGCGTGTCAAAATTCACACGCCATCTATTCTTGTCCAAAGTTCTTGAAAATGGATACTAAAGAACGTTTTCAAGTTATAAAAAAACAAGAACTGTGTATTAATTGTCTGAAGAGCGGTTACTTTGCAACCGAATGTATTTCGAGTAACTGCCGCAAATGTGATAAAAAACATAATACACTTTTACATGAAGAATCGAAATCAACTAATCCGAAGCCGACTAAACCGATTAAGCCAAAGATCCAGGTATTATCTACTTCAGATGCAGCAACACAATCTACCGTTCTCACATCAGGGATTGGAAATGGGAATCATTCCGGATACGTATTTCTCGCAACTACAGTGATTCATATTCTTGACAACAACAACGAATTGGTCAAATATCGAGCGATACTTGACTCTGGATCACAAGTCAATTTTATAAGTGCGGAACTAGCAAAACGACTTCACCTGCAACAGCAGAATTGTGAAACTGCGATAGAGGGTATTGGAAACCGCCAATACAAAACACAACGACGCTTAAACGCCAAACTCCAGTCCAGGACAAACAAATTTCCGGTTGGAATTGAAGCAATAATACTACCGAAAATTACAGCTGATCAACCAAGCCGCTGCATAGATGTCCTTGAGTGGAAAATTCCAACAAACATTCAGCTCGCCGATCCAAACTTCAATAAAATCGGAAAGATTGATGTACTGATTGGAGCCGAATACTACTCCTCACTCATGTTGAACGGGAAAATAGCGCTCGGCAAACATATGCCGACCTTACAAAATACTAATTTCGGATGGGTAGTACTAGGAAAAGCCCAAGACGCATCAATTTCAAAGATATTCTGCGGAATAACGACACAAGATGACATCGAACTTAACATTCAAAGACTGTGGGAAATGGATGAAATCGACACTTCACAAGTTTCACCATTAACAGAAGCAGAGCGGTATTGCGAAACATTCTTCGAGGTGACAACTACTCGTGATGCATCAGGTCGGTTCATCGTCCGGCTCCCATTTCGGAAGGAACCATCAACTTTAGGAAAATCGAAGGATATTGCAGTTCGCAGGTTCATCAGCATCGAGAAACGCATCAATAAAGATGAAGACCTGAAATTCCAATATACAGCCTTCATGAAGGAAGACTTGATGTTAAACCACATGGAAAAAATCGACAAGGCAGAGATAAATTTATCGCATTACTTCATTCCTCATCATAGTGTAATAAAACCCTCTAGTACCACAACCAAACTACGAGTGGTATATGATGCATCATGTAAAACTTCAACAAATGTATCTCTCAATGATATATTATTCAAGGGATCAGTGGTCCAAGATGACTTATTCAGTATATTAATTCGCTTCCGGCTTCACAAATATGTCTTTACGGCGGACATCGAAAAGATGTACCGTCAGATAGGGGTGGACCCAAGAGATCAACAATACCAATTGATTGTCTGGCGAGATAACTCGAACGAAGAACTTAACTTCTACAAACTCAAAACGGTAACATATGGCACAACCTCAGCTCCATTTCTAGCCACGAAATGTCTACAAGCATTAGCTAAGGAGAGTCAGTCAACACACGTCTTAGGATCAAGAATAGTTGCAACCGATTTCTACATGGACGACGTTATGACAGGTAGTAACGACCTAAAGGAGGCTCTTCAAATGCAAGCGGAGGTAAAGGGACTTCTCCGGAACGCTAGTTTCAATCTACGGAAATGGTGCTCGAACAATTCTATGTTATTAGCAAGGATACCAGATGCAGACATCGAGTTAATTTGGACCTGCAAGACAAAGCGGATGAGGAAATCAAGACGCTAGGTATAACATAGATGCCGAAGATTGACTACTTTGCCGACAGGACTATAGTCACTGGATGAAGAAGAAGGCACTTAGGTATAGTCCGGCCATGACACGTCTGGCAAAAGTCGGTTAATTTAAAAAACCGTCGGACTTTTTTGTGCGGTACTGATATAGCTAAAGAATATGTACAATAGGTGCATCGTGTTTTAAAATTAAAGGAAAAAAATCTACCAACAATCTGGGCGTAACTTTCTTATTTTTCCGGTAGAAGTTAAGAACGCGTTCAATTCTGAAATGCGGTGGAGGCTAATATGTGACAGAAATCTATCAAAACGAACAGGATCGTGGAAGTGAAAATCTGATTGAATCTGAGAGATATGGAATAATTTATGAAAAAGTACACAATCACTTTACACCCCCTTAGGGGTCAATTATGGAGACAACATAGAATAAAATTAAATTCAATATTTGGGACGAGGTAGTAGATATGTCGAAAATCGTGGGAAAATATGCATTCTATTTTCACAGATATTTTTTTGCCCCCCTTCTGAACGCCAATAGATATCCGTTTTTTTTTATTCAAAATTATTTTTTTAGTTGATTTAGATATACACACCGAGTTTCAACATTGTAGCTTAAGCCGTTCTATATACGTATATAGGAAAAACACCCCCCACTTGTACCACACTACCCTTAGGGGTCGAGTTTCAAAAAACCTTGAAAACACTTTCTAGGTATTCATACGAAGAATCCGTAGAATGAAAATGAATTCAATATTTGGAAAGACCTAGTAGATATGACGAAAATCGTGAAAATATATGCATTTTATACACATATGTTCATATTTATTATATTTACGAATCATTTTTTTTGCCCCCCTTTCTGAACGCCAATGAATATTAAAATTTTTTTTATCACAATTACTTTTTTTAGTTGATTTACATATACACACCGAGTTTCAACTTTCTAGCATGAACCGTTTAATAGTTAGGAAAAACACCCCCCACTCCCGTGGCGTACTACCCCTAAAAAAAAATATATTTTTCCAACATTCCGCTACTATAGCTCCATCTAAATACCAAGTTTAAAGCTTATATCATTACAGGTTCTCAAGATATAAGCATCGGAACTTTTTCCTTTTCACCCTCCCCCACCCTCCCCCTCTACACCCTCAACCACAAAACTTTTTTCCCTACTAGAGTTTAATTAGCGCTACTTCTGGTAAAAATTCTAAGCATCTATCTTACACTGTTCTTGAGATATGAAATGTGTTTGATTTGAAAAATTCTCATCCCCTCCACTTCTATGCTACACCTCCCACTTAAAAAATTTTACTTTGATCAATCTTTATTTGTCAACCTTTATACCCAAGCCGAATTTTATTTTTCTAGTGCAATTGGTTCATGAGATATCGTAATCTAAAGTTTTTCACCCCCCACCCCCATACACAACTTCTCCCACCCAAAATTTCTCTTGCTTCTGTTCTCCCAGTATAACTAAAAATATTTGTTAAGTTTGAATGGTGTGCCATTAACGGTTTAGGAGATATGAATTTTAGAATGTGTCTATCTCGCCTTTTTTGGGTTTCGGACGCATTACATTTCCCCCCACTCCCACACCCCGTGATCGATATTGACAATTTTTCTGCAAATGGGTCTACTATCAGAGCTCTATAGAAATTCCAAGTTTCAGCTCCCTATCATTAGGGGTTACTGAGATCTAGAAACCAAAATTTTCGGTCTAAAACACTTCCCCCTCCTTCCCCCTCACACCCCTACCCCTAAAAATTTGGTCACTTCAAGGAGCCTACCTAACGTCTATTCGTTAAAAAAATTTCAATTTAATATCTCAAATCGTTTGGCAGCTACGAGCCTCCAAACGATCTTGCGTACGGCGGACGGAGAGACGGACTGAAAATTTTTATTGCTTTTTTCGCGTCTACTAGTTATGAAACGTGAAAATAAAAATTTTGAGGGTAGCAAATTTTTTTTTTTTAAAAATCAATCACAATACTTAATTATTAAAATAATAGAGTAAAAATGTTTTTCCCCAAGTATTTAACTCAATTTTTCTTAATCAGAATAATAAACTCGACAAAAACCGCACGCATACATCTAAACATTTATTTTCGAACATCTGCGATGATCTAATTCCGAAACTTTGAAATGTCAAGTGACAGTTCTCAATTGTCAAGCACGCGTCAAACTAACAGTCTGGTTTTGGTCAGTCGTATCAGTTTGCGGGCGCAGTTCTTATTTTCGGTACAAAAGGAGGTTTTTTCATGTCACGTTCAACAGTGATCGACAGTAAACGTATCGCGATCGTATTCGGTGCATGTGCGAATAGAATAAATGCTCGTTTGTCGTATCGTATACCGATTTGGCGAACAAAGAGCATGTCTTGGCCTACTTTCTGCGGGAAGCTCCATTTCAGAGGCTCGGAATCTTCGATAAAGTCGCTAAGGAAATGGTTCTGAGCTTGTTTCCAATGTACGAACGCGTTACAACCGAAATTCACATTCGTATATCCGAGCTGGCGTTGATCGAAGAACTCCGTACGTTCAGAAAACCAGAAACCTCTCTTTTTATGAATCAAATTACCCCGAAGATCGCAATGTAGAAATTAACGAAGCTAAAACAGCTATCGTCGTAAACTTCCCGGCTTATTTCATTAAGATGTTATGGCCCCAAGGGTGAAAATAAAATTTAAGATACCGGGTTACTTACTTAAGTCGGAAAGTTATTTCTACGGCGAAACTTCGGAACGGTAAGGCAGCAATCGTGCGAGATCTTTAAATTCCTGAGTAAAATTTTTTAACAATCACTAATAACTATTCTAAAGGGAGACTCTATTAGACCTAATGCCCCAAAAATTTAATAAACAAGATGACAAGCCCGCCAAAAATAACGACGAATAGCTCGTATGAGGGGTGGTTGCAAGCTCCCCTCTTCCTTTCGCAATCGGGCTTGGGACCGACTAAGGCGGAATTAGGGCGTGCAACATTTCTCTTTAACTTTAATATAATTTAACTTACCCGAAAAGAAATAACTGATGCATGTTGTTGGCAGCCTTGAAAGTAGTGATACCACAAGAGAACGTATCGCTGCTGACGTGGCCTTGAAAGTAGTGATACCACAAGAGAACGTATCGCTGCTGACGTGGCACGAGTCTTAGCTGTCAACCAGGCTAGAATAACACGGAGAAAAGTAAGTCAAACAGAAAATTAACAATTGAAATCATATTTAGCAATGTCATTATATATTTAAGGAACTTTTATAACCACGCCATTCATACGGAAATAAACAAATACTCCGAATCAGGAATTTTACTCCGAGATAAAAAGTGAGGTTATAAAAATCGAAACCATTGCCGGCTTAGCACCGACAAATTATAAAAGTTCTTCTGCGCCCTGCTACCAAGACAATATGACTACACGCCGAGACGTCTTTAGCAAATCCACGCAACTTCAGCGTACGCCACCAATGTCCGAGGGACAACATTGCCAAGTCTGCACTCAAGCAGACAATGATGAAATGGTCCAATGTGACGAATGTGACCGTTGGTACCATTATGCGTGCGCCGGCGTTACCGACGATGTTCAAGACCAGGACTGGACCTGCCAAACCTGCAGGAGCTCAACACCGGAACTGAAATCGAAGCAAAATACCCGATCGGAAGCTTCTAAGGCTTCATCTGTCAAACGCAAGGAGCTGGACCTTCAAAGGTTGGAGGAGGAACGGGCCCTAAAGTCCAAACGCGACCAAGAGGAACGCGCTGCGAGGGAGGCTAGAGATCGTCAGCAACGTGACTTGCAAACGAAGCGCGACCAAGAAGAACGCGCTGCGAAGGAACTGCAAGAACAAGGGGACAAGGAATATCTGGACAAAAAGTACCAGCTACTCAATGATCTGGCCAGCGAGAAATCATCAGTCGTCGATGACCACGAAGCCCATCTACAGTCAAAGGTCAAACACTGGCTCCTCGACACCGAGAAGATCGCGAACCATCCTCATACAAATGGAGGGGACACGCACCCGGTGTGCCAAGGCCAAAGTCAACCGTCTCGTGTAATGATGTCGAAGACTCTAACCAACTTGTCTCAGGTAAGCCAACTCACCAATACCGCCGCTACCGTAAAGATTGCAGACAGTCAACCCGTTTGCCGAGAGACTGTCAAACCGGTGAAAACAGCTCATGCAGTCGATAACCAAACAATCGTCGAAATTCCAGGCGAGTTTCCACAACTAACCAAAAGCCAACTAGCTGCTCGACAAGCAACGCCGAAAGAGTTACCGAATTTTAGCGGCAACCCCGACGAGTGGCCGCTATTTATCTCAACCTTCGACGGGACAACTCGCATGTGTGGTTTATCCAACGAGGAGAACATGATACGACTCCAACGCTGCCTAAAAGGTAGAGCCCTTGACGCCGTAAAGAGTAGATTACTCTTACCTTCATGCGTCGCGGGAGTGATCTCAACACTAAAGATGCTTTACGGAAGACCAGAGATCATTATACACACTCTAATGGAAAAAATTAGAAGCGCACCAGCACCTAAAGCCGAAAAGCTCAACACGATAATCGATTACGCACTAGCCGTGCAGAACTTGTGTGCCTCAATGGAAGCATGCAGCCTTGCGACGAATGCGTACAATCCTTCCCTCCTAAAAGAGTTGGTGGATAAACTTCCTCCATCAATCAGACTGAATTGGGCTTTGCACAAACAAAAGCTACCTGCTGAAACCCTATCCGAATTCAGTGCATGGCTATACACGATGGCTGTGGCAGCTAGTTCCGTCACATGGCCTACATCTACAGGCGACACAGAAAAGAAAAACTTTCTTCACACCCACTCAGGAAATCACCTAGGTCAACCTGAACAAGTAGAAACTAATTGCAAAGAACCAGTTAAGGTATGCCGCATTTGCAAAAAGACATGTTCTTCCGCCGCGACCTGTGAAATGTTCCAAGATCTTAGTCATAGCTCAAAATGGGCAGTGATTAGGGAGCATGGACTCTGCCGCAAGTGCCTCAAGGTACACGGAGCCCTTCGATGTAGATCGAAAAGGGTCTGCGGAGTGAATTGTTGCACCCTAAAGCATCACCGTCTGCTGCACAATGTGGAGAAGGACGTGACAACAGCCCCCTCGAAGCCAAACATTCCTAAACAACACAACGCGGAGAAGGAAGCTCTCCTGCAGCCAAAAGTAGTGGGAGTTGAACATCATGATCACCAGAACCACGCGCAAACCATACTATTTCGCATCGTGCCTGTCGTCCTCCATGGTAATGGTACCAAGATAAATACGTACGCCTTTCTAGACGATGGATCTTCGCTCACCTTAGTCGATGAAGAAATCGCAGCCGAATTAAAATTATCAGGCGTATTGGAGCCACTGTGCCTTAATTGGACCGCCAACACCTCCCGCTTCGAAGAAACCTCCAGGAGAATTGCCGTCGACATCTCTGGAACCCAAGCTACAACAAAGAAGTACCGGTTAAAGAATGTTCACACGGTGAAGTCACTACAGCTTCCGTCTCAGTCAATCAAGATGCAGGAGATGGTCGAAAGATACCCTCATCTGAAAGGACTGCCTATCGAATCATACGATATGATCACCCCGCGCATACTAATTGGTCTAGACAACTGGCGGCTCGGACTCCCTCTTAAGTCCAGAGAAGGAAACATACAACAGCCTATAGCTTCAAAGACTCGACTTGGCTGGATGGCCTACGGCGCCTACTCCGAGAAAACACATGCAGAGACCACTAAATATACGTTTCACCATAGCCCCCACCTTTGTGAATGTAGCAATAATGTCGACAATGAACTCGATAGAATGGTCAAGCGTTATTTCTCCTTGGAAGCCGCAGGCGTCTCCAAGCCGGACCATATCCACATCTCCAACGATGATCAACGAGCACGCGACATACTCCAATGCTCTACTCTTCGGAAGGGCAGTCGGTTCGAAACCGGTCTGCTATGGAAATATAACGAAATCAACCTACCGGATAGCAGAGAAATGGCGACAAAACGATTGATTTGTCTGGAAAAGAAAATGAACCGAAATCCTGAACTTAAAGAAATCCTGAATTCTCAAATTAAGGACTACCTAAAAAAATCTGCCAACAGTCTGGGCGCAACTGTATTATTTTTCCAGCAGAAGTTTAGAACGCGTTCAATTCGGGGATGCGGTGTATGCTACTATGTGACTGAAAACCTAACAAAAAGTTCGGGAAGCGGTTAGAAAAGGGTGTAACATATGAATTATATAATTGGGTCATATTCCCGGATGCGGTCTAGAGGTTGAAAAAAAACAAAACTTACAAATAGGTGATTATTAAACAAACCTGGGGAAGTGAAAAGATATTCGATATCTGATCAGACCTGAGAAACATGGTGGAATTCATGAAAAAGTATACAACCAGTTTACACCCTCCTAGGGGTCGAATTTCAAAAAATCTTCAAAACACTTTCTAGGTATTCACATGAAGAATCCGTAGAAAAAAAATGAACTCAATACTTCGAAAGACCTAGTAGATATGACGAAAATCGTGAAAATATATGCATTTTATACTAACCGATATATTTTTGCCCGCCCCCCCTTCTGAACGCCAATGAATATTCAATTTTTTTTTTATCAGAATTACTTTTCTAGTTAATTTACATATACGTACCTAGTTTCAACTTAACAGCATAAGCCGTTCTAAAGTTAGGAAAAACACCCCCCACCACCGTACCATACTACCCCTAAAAAAAATTTTATTTTTCCACCATGCCGCTACTATAGCTCTATCTAAATACCAAGTTTCAGCTTCCTATCATTATAGATTCTTAAGATATAAGCATCGGAACTTTTTCTTTCTCACCCTTCCCCACCCTCACCCTCTACACCCACACCCCCAATTTTTTTTTCCCTACTGGGGTTCTATTAGGCCTACTTCTGGTAAAAATTTGAAGCAACCATCTTACACTGTTATTGAGATATGAAACGTGTTATATTTGAAAAATTCTTATCCCCTCCACATACGTAATCCCCCGCCCCCTTCAAAGATTTTACTTTGAGCAATCTTCATTTATCAAGCTTTGTATCCAAACCGAATTTTGTTTTTCTGGTGCCACTGGTTTGGGAGATATTGTAATGTTAAGTATTTCACCCCCCACCCCCGTACGCCACTACCCCCACCCAAAAATTTTGTTTCAATCTACTCTCCTAGTATAACTACAGATATTTGTTAAGTTTTAATTGTTTGCTATTAACGGTTTAGGAGATATGGATTTTAGAATGTGTCGATATCGACTTTTTTGCGTTTCGGACGCATTGCTTCCCCCTCCACTCCCACACCCCTTCACCCATATCTGTTTTTTTTTTGCAAATGGGTCCATTATCAAAGCTCTATAGAAATTCTAAGTTTCAGCCTCCTAACACAAGCGGTTCCTGAGATCTAGAAACCTAAATTTTTCGTCTAAAACGCTTACCCCGCCTTCCCCCTTACACCTCCTCCCCTGAAAATAATGTCAATTCAAGGGGTCTACCAAGTCTATTCTTAGAAAAAATTTTAATTTAATAGCTCCACTGGTTTGAGAGCTACGAGCCTCAAAGATTTTGGGGCGGTCGACGTACGGCGTACGGCGTACGGCGTACGGCGTACGGCGTACGGCGTACGGCGTACGGCGTACGGCGTACGGCGTACGGGGTACGGCGTACGGCGTACGGCATACGGGGTACGGCGTACAGACGGAGTGAAAATTTTTATTGCTTTTTTCGCGTCTACTAGTCATGAAACGTGGACAAAAAAATTTTGAGGGCAGCAAATTTTTTTTTTTTAAAAATCGATAACAATACTGTATTTAAATAATACAGTAAAAGGGATACATTCGTAAGCTATCTGAAGAGGAAATCCATCATAGAAATTCGCGCACATGGTATTTACCGACATTCCCTGTAATAAATTCGAACAAGCCCGGGAAGGTGAGAATCGTCTGGGACGCTGCAGCGAAAGTACGCGGTGTCTCACTGAACTCCGTCCGATCAAACGGCTTCACTAATATCAGTGATATACAAGTTCCGGGAAAAGAAAGTAGCCATTTGCGGTGACATTAGGGAGATGTTCCATCAGGTTCAGATCAACGAAGACAACCAACACGCCCAAAGATTCCTGTGGCGTGATGGAGACGCGAGCAGGGAACCAGATGTGTACGTGATGCGAGTTATGACCTTCGGAGCAACTTGTTCCCCGAGTAGCGCCCAATATGTAAAAAACACAAACGCGCAAGAGTTTAGTGACCGGTTTCCCAGAGCAGCACAATCAATAATCGAGAATCACTACGTTGACGACCTACTCGACAGCGTCGAAACCGAAGAGGAAGCGATTAAGCTCGCCAGGGATGTCAAATTCGTACATGCTCAGGCCGGGTTTGAAATACGTTCCTGGATCTCGAACTCCCCGAAGGTGCACTTAATGAAGATCAAGTGAAGGAGAAAAATCTAAGCATTGGACCCGAACGCGATATTGAAAAGGTTTTAGGCATGTTTTGGCGCACCTCGACCGACGAATTTACGTTTAAGGCAGGAACCGTCATAAACAAGGCTCCCGACGATCAACGCCCTACAAAGCGCGAACTTCTCAGAGTCTTGATGTCAACCTTTGACCCGTTGGGCCTCGTGGCGAACCTCCTTATGTACCTCAAGGTACTGCTACAAGAAGTTTAGCGTTCAGGAATTGGCTGGGATGAAGAAATAGCTGATAACCAATACGAGAAGTGGACAAACTGGTTAAGAATCTTACCGGGAATTCACAAGATTCGGATACCGAGATGCTACCAAAGCGCAACTCAATACACGAACAGACCAAGATTCAACTTCATACGTTCGTGGACGCCAGCGAGAACGGCTACGCCGCAGTTTCGTACTTCAGATTCCATACCGGAACGGATATAGAGTGTACTCTAGTTGGCGCGAAAACACGGGTCGTACCTCTAAAACTGCTCTCTATACCGCGGCTCGAGCTCCAGGCAGCCGTACTAGGTGCAAGGCAATCAGCTACTATCATGCAATCACATTCCATCACTATATCCAAGCGTTATTTCTGGTCCGACTCACGGAATGTTCTTTGCTGGATACGATCAGATCACCGGAGATATAGTCAGTTCGTAGCGTTCCGGGTAAGCGAGATCCTGGAGTCGACGGATATTGCCGACTGGCACTGGATCTCAACAAAGGCAAACGTTGCCGACGAAGCAACGAAATGGCAAAGATATCCCGACTTTTCATCGAACAGCAGATGGTTTAAGGGTCCACAATTTCTATGGGACCCCGAAGACGAATGGGAAAAGTGCGACCCTCATATAGCTCAAAATACAACGAACGAAGAGATAAGGCCGCACATGTTTCATCAATCAGCTCCCGCAACGCTAATCGAAGTGGAGCGGTATTCCGACTGGAACCGACTATTGCGAGTGACAGCGCTAGTACTAACATACGTACATAACCTAAAGGCAAAGGTGAACAAAACACCAAAAGCATCTGGTACTATCACCCAAGAGGCAGTCATTAAAGCAAAAGGAATTCTCTGCCGACAAGCACAGAGGGAGGCCTACCGAGACGAAATAGCCACTCTAGAAGCTAACGATGGCAAGCCAAATGTCATCAAACGATCAAGTTCACTTTTCCGTCTGTCGCCTTATCTTGACGAAGACGGTATTTTGCGCGTTAAAGGAAGGATCGATGCAACTGCTGAAGTAAGCAGAGACACGAAACGTCCCATTATTCTCCCAAGGGGACACGCCATAACCACGCTGATAATAATGGCCGAGTACCGCAAGTATCATCACTGCAACCACGAAACCGTCATCAACGAGCTTCGCCAGAAGTACTACATCGCCCGACTGAGAGTGGCCATAAAGACAGCAAGAAAGAACTGTCAACTCTGCAAAAATCGGATCGCTTATCCACAAGCTCCGATGATGGGAGATCTTCCTCCTGGAAGACTCTCAACCTTTACTCGGCCCTTCTCGTTCGTCGGAATCGACTATTTCGGCCCGCTTTCTGTGACAGTTGGAAGACGGACTGAGAAAAGATGGGGAGTTTTAGTAACATGCCTAACCATCCGCGCTATTCATCTGGAGAAAGCACACGCGCTCTCGACGGACTCCTGTATTATGGCGCTCCGAAATTTCATCGCTCGGCGGGGCACCCCGATACAAGTCTACAGCGACAACGGCACAAACTTCAAGGGTGCGAGTAGAGAACTTCGGGAAGCCCTTCAGGGAGTAAATCAAAACCAGCTCATACAAGAATTTACCACCGAAGATACGAAATGGGTATTCATCCCACCCGTATCCCCACACATGGGCGGCAGCTGGGAAAGACTGGTACAGTCCGTAAAAAAGATCCTGTATCAAATCATGCCCAGCCGAAATCCAACGGATGAGGTGCTTCGCAATATGCTGACAGAAGTTGAGAATGTAATTAACTCACGCCCCCTAATGTACGTCCCAGTCGATGATGAAGATTCCGAAGCTCTAACGCCAAACCACTTCCTCCTCGGGTCTTCAAATGGTTCGAAACCACCAGCAGAATTTCGCGACGAAGGAGCATTACTCAGAAGAAACTGGCACACCGCACAACAGTATGCAGACCTCTTCTGGAAACGTTGGATCAGAGAGTACCATCCTACCCTAACCAGGCGTACGAAATGGTTCAACCAGGTGAAACCAATAGAAGTAGGTGACATAGTTGTACTAGTCGACTCCAACAACCCACGAAACTGCTGGCCCAAGGGAAGGGTGATCGCCACTCACGCTGGGAAAGACGGACAAGTAAGATGGGCCACAGTGCAAACCGCTACTGGCGTTTACGAAAGGCCCGCCGTAAGGATCGCCGTTCTTGACGTCCGCACTAAAAAGTAGACCAAATTCTCGGTATACTGGGGGGGGGGAGTGTTGGCAGCCTTGAAAGTAGTGATACCAAAAGAGAACGTATCGCTGCTGACGTGGCTTTGAAAGTAGTGATACCACAAGAGAACGTATCGCTGCTGACGTGGCACGAGTCTTAGCTGTCAACCAGGCTAGAATAACACGGAGAAAAGTAAGTCAAACAGAAAATTAACAATTGAAATCATATTTAGCAATGTCATTATATATTTAAGGAACTTTTATAACCACGCCATTCATGCGGAAATAAACAAATACTCCGAATCAGGAATTTTACTCCGAGATAAAAAGTGAGGTTATAAAAATCGCCGGCTTAGCACCGACACATGTAATTATTCACCTATGTTTTGCCAAGCAACGCATTTTTCTCACTGAAATAAAGTAAACATTCACTTCTATGATTCCTTACGAATTCACAACACTGTAACACAATCCACATTTTGAACAATAATCCACTTTTATTTCACACAGAAATTAAGTAAACAATTTCTGTGTTCACTGAAATGTAAGCCACCGAATTTACATTTAGAATTGTCATTTGACGTCTAGAATTGTCATTTGACGTCTAGAACTGTCATCAACCCAGTGTTCATGCATTCTCACGCATACAACTGAGAGTGATTAATTTCGAAATTCGACTTCGAATACAAAAACCGTCGGATGTCAATGATGGCTGGACTATACCTAAGTGCCTTCTTCTTCATCCAGTGACTATAGTCAGGACTAACTGGTCCAAAATAAAAAGGGTTACGAAACGAACAATATTGGCGGATATCGCCCATATTTTCGAAAAATCTAATAACAACAAGCTATTAATGATATTTAATTTGTTACAATTTTTAATAAACAATAATAATTTATTATTTAATCTAATGTGATTTATATAAATGAAAAATATAACGATTAATTTTGTAAACATTACGTTACATTACTATTTATAAATAAAGGAGCCTTCTAATTAAGAAGATGCTGCTCATTGGTGACCCTGACAACAGCAAAGGATTAAAAGACGTTTAACGCCGAAGAATTCTTATTTAAGCGGATTAAAAGACGTATAACGCCGAAGATTTGAAAAGACACATAACGCCGAAAAACAATAACTGATTAAAGACGTTTAACGCTGAAGAATTATTTTTTGTGATTCAACGGATTAAGCGGATTAAAAGACGTACATATAACGCCAAAGAACAACAACGCATTAAAGACGAATAACGTGGAAGAACTATTATTTATATTTGTGAGGAAATTCATAGATTATTTAATTTTGTTGGTATTTGGTTCGGTCCTTTGAAGGAGATATTGATTTTTTTTTTGTTGAGATTTTGCTCCAACCATTGCATTGTTAAGGTTTCTATTAGGACCAGAAATAGTACTGATTCAAAATTGTTGATCTTTCTCCCAGTTTGGGCGTTGATGTTTAAAATAAAGAATTATCATTAAGAAAATTTAATAAGACAATCGGTATTTACTCTCGTGATTAATCGAATTTTTTTATTTTATCTAAAAACCCATTGAATATTCGTCAACCATGATTGGAAACGGCAGTACCAACGCCAACGCCTCTCAGGGTATCGCTCCTAATGCAGGGTCTACTGTAATGGCAGCTGTTGCCATACAGAAGATCCAATTCTGGTCATACAATCCAACAGCCAGTTCGCAACAGCGAATATAGTTGTCAAATCTACCAAATTCGATCATGCGATAAGCATGCTAAGTGCCAGGGAAAGTTCACAAGCGATAAATATCATCGAAAACATTCCTGCCACTCATAGAGCTACATATATGTATGTATAATCTAGATGGCGTGCAGCGACTTTTTTGAAGCCGGAGGTTTTGTCGCAAAGGACCGGCGATATTCACTACGTTATGCTACTATCAGCATCTTACTCACATATAAGTTAAACCACGGTACTGAAAAGAAAAAAAGCCCAACCTTTAAATACTAGGCTAATATTTGCATTTCACTGCCACCGGGCATGAAACGCTCCATACAAAAACAGTCGCCTAAACTTGAAAATGCTTCACAGTGCTTTATACAGAAACGGAGTGTTGCCATCTCCGTTATAGTATATAGCTCCAAGCTGCCACTAATCAATATACATTTTTTAAAAACCAAATGATACTCTGTTTCGGTGAGTCTGAGGACTCGAAACTGCAAAAATTACTTACAGGGTTGGAATTAGGAGACAAAAAACCTTCGCAGCTTTTTTGCGTAATGAAGTCGTTAGCAGAGGTAAAATCTTGGGTGAAACAGCTTTACAGTAGTTGTGGATCCAAAGACTTCCTCAGCAAGTGCAGGCTATTCTAGTTACCAGTGCAGCTTCTGTGGACGAGCTGCCTAGAATTGCAAATCGAATTATAGAAACAACTTATTCAACTCCATTTAATATAGCTAGTGCTGAAATAGCAGCTTCTCAAGTCAGCAACTCGGTCGAATCGATTACTTTACAATCTCTTCATCAACAAATAACAGATTTAACAAAGAAATTAGTAAAATTGGAATCAACAAATAAATCAAAAAATAAATTTAAATCTTACAATGAAAAAGTTCAAGTATCCGATTGCGGTTTTTGTTTTTATCATGAGCGTTATGGACCTAAAGCTCATAAATGTGTTCAACCATGCTCTTATACCAATCCAAAAAACTAAATAAAGGGCTCATATAACTTTGAAAATCGATTTTTTTTTCTTACAAATTTTTATCTTCTAATATATAAAATAAAGTCAGTTTTTATGGAAATTACGGTTGTAGCCTACACCTGTGAACCGTTCCTTCCCAAATTTTGCATGGACATTCTCGATACTACCGGGCAGGTACCGGACATAGTTTTATATTCCCGAAATTAGTGGTTCACGCGTTATTACAACATTTGAGCTTTTTAGTAAGTTAAATCAGATGAACTAGAAATAAAAAGGAGAATTTACAACTGCAGTCGTAGCCGAGCGGGTAAGGTGTCTGACTAGAAATCAGATGATGATCGGTTCGAATCCTGCCGACCGCGAACACGTGTGATTTCTTTTTTTTCAATCTATGTATTTCGATTTCACTACCGGCTCCGAGCACGTGACGTGAGTAAAATGGGCGATGAAACATAATTATATATTCCCGAAATTGGTGGTCGCGAGTTATTTCAACATTTGAGCTTTTTAGTAAGTTAAATCAGATGAACTAGAAACAAAAAATCTGCCAACAATCTGGGCGTAACTTTATTATTTTTCCGGCAGAAGTTAGGAACGCGTCCAATTCTGAAATGCGGTGTAGGCTACTATGTGACTGAAAACCTATCAAAAGGAACAAGATCATGGAAGTGAAAACCTGATTGGATCTGAGAGATATGGAATAGTTTATGAAAAAGTACACAATCACCCCTTAGGGGTCAATTTTCAGAAAATCTTGAAAACACTTTCTTGGTATTCATATGGAGAATACATAGAATAAAATTAAATTCATTATTTGGGACGAGGTAGTATGTCGATATGTCAAAAATCGTGGGAAAATATGCATTCTATTTTCACAGATAATTTTTTTTGCCCCCCTTCTGAACGCCAATAGACACACCGAGTTTCAACATTGTAGCTTAAGCCGTTCTATATAGAAAAAACACCTTCCACACTACCCTTAGGGGTCGAATTTCAAAAAACCTTGAAAACACATTCTAGGTATTCATACGAAGAATCCGTAGAATAAAAATGAATTCAATATTTGGAAAGACCTAGTAGATATGACGAAAATCGTGAAAATATATGCATTTTATATTTATTATATTTATAAATAATTTTTTTTGCCCCCCTTTCTGAACGCTAATGAATATTCAAATTTTTTTTATCGCAATTACTTTTCTAGTTGATTTACATATACACACCGAGTTTCAACTTTCTAGCATGAACCGTTTAATAGTTAGGAAAAACACCCCCTACCCCCGTAGCATACTACCCCTAAAAAAAATATATTTTTCCAACATTCCGCTACTATAGCTCATCTAAATACCAAGTTTAAGGCTAATATCATTACACGTTCTCAAAGTATAAGCTTCGAAACTTTTTCCTTTTCACCCTCCCCCACCCTCCCTCTCTACACCCTCAACCACAAAACTTTTTTCCCTACTAGAGTTTAATTAGCGCTACTTCTGGTAAAAATTCTAAGCATCTATCTTACACTGTTCTTGAGATATGAAATGTGTTTGATTTGAAAAATTCTCATCCCCTCCACTTCTATGCTACACCTCCCACTTAAAAAATTTTACTTTGATCAATCTTTATTTGTTGACCTTTATATCCAAACCGAATTTTATTTTTCTAGAGCAATTGGTTCATGAGATATCGTAATCTAAAGTTTTTTACCCCCACCCCCATACACAACTTCCCCCACCCAAAATTTTTCTTGATTCTGTTCTCCTAGTATAACTACAAATATTTGTTAAGTTTGAATGGTGTGCCATTAACGGTTTAGGAGATATGGATTTTAGAATTTGTCTATCTCGCCTTTTTTGGGTTTCGGACGCATTACATTTCCCCCCACTCCCACACCCCTTGATCAATATTGACAATTTTTCTGCAAATGGGTCTACTATCAGAGCTCTATAGAAATTCCAAGTTTCAGCTTCCTATCATTAGGGGTTACTGAAATCTAGAAACCAAAATTTTCGGTCTAAAACACTTCCCCCTCCTTCCCCCTCACACCCCTACCCCTAAAAATTTGGTCACTTCAAGGAGCCTACCTAACGTCTATTCGTTAAAAAAATTTCAATATAATATCTCAAATCGTTTGGCAGCTACGAGCCTATAAACGATCTTGCGTACGGCGGACAGACGGACTGAAAATTTTTATTGCTTTTTTCGCGTCTACTAGTTATGAAACGTGAAAATAAAAATTTTGAGGTTAGCAAATTTTTTTTTTTAAAAAATCAATCACAATACTTAATTATTAAAATAATAAAGTAATATTACAATAATAAAGTAAAAGGAGAATTTACGACTGCAGTCGTAGCCGAGCGGGTAAGGCGTCTGACTAGAAATCAGATGATGATCGGTTCGAATCCTGCCGACCGCGAACATGTGTGATTTTTCTTTTTTAATTTATGTATTTCGATTTTACTACTTTAATAAGTTGAACCAGGCAGTCATAGTAGCTTAATAAATCAGTTTTATTGTGACTTTTGAGCTGAGAAGGTGTACCCGAAACGGGAGTAATGTATCAACGGGAAAGAAGAGGACCAATGGATAAACGGGAGTAAAAGGGGCAATGGAACAACGTAAGCGTAGCCGCGGTACGCGGCTTGTATATTATACTTTCAAGAATTATAAAAAAAATTGAATTTAGAAAATTCTACTCCATTACAAAGTTATAGCACTAAATGTGACCATACATCGGCTTAAAGCGGCTTCCTGGCTTTTTGCCGCGCCACTCTTAACAGCAGCGTTTAGCATATATTTTTTCGCAAAAGTCGAGTCTCATAGAAAACAAGGTCATTTATAGGACAATCTGTGAAAAACACGAAGATAAAAGAGCAAGAAAGCGTACAGTACCTATGAAAACTTTAAACGCATGATCGGCACGATATCTCAGTCAGTTTTTAATATTTTTGAACTTTTTTTTTAAATTTTGATAACTATTTTTTCTATAGTCTATAGGGAGCTTTTTTTAATTTTTTGCTTGGAACTTTTTTTTATAAATTATTAAACTCAAATTTTTCTTAAAAAAACTGGTTACTAAGGTTTGAAATACTGTAACTTACTTATATATGAAAAAAAAAATTCCCTCCGATAGACTATAACTACTACATTCTTTTACAAGATTCTTTTTCAATTTTGCAAATTGAATTATTTTTAGTGAAGCTATGATGTCGACCAGCAGTCGCAATGGTTTTCATAAGTAGTCCATATATACCAGTGAAAAACAATGTTAATATTTTTTTTTTTTTTTTTTAATAATAATAATTTATTAAATTCATAAATTCATAAATAGTTACAAGCTTGCTCCCAGACAGCTAACAGCTGGTATATTAATTTCTATAGTTGAATATATAATAAGAAATGTGAGCTCAACAATTAAATTTTTTTTTCACCATATAATAATCATAATAATTTTACTGTATTATTTATAATACAGTATTGTTATCGATTTTTAAAAAAAAAAAATGTGCTGCCCTCAAAATTTTTTTGTCCACGTTTCATGACTAGTAGACGCGAAAAAAGCAATAAAAATTTTCACTCCGTCTGTACGCCGTACCCCGTACGCCGTACGCCGTACGCCGTACCCCGTACGCCGTACGCCGTACGCCGTACGCCGTACCCCGTACGCCGTACGCCGTACGTCGACCGCCCCCAAAATCTTTGAAGGCTCGTAGCTCTCAAACCAGTGGAGCTATTAAATTAAAATTTTTTCTAAGAATAGACTTGGTGGACCCCTTGAATTGACATTATTTTCAGGGGAGGAGGTGTAAGGGGGAAGGCGGGGTAAGCGTTTTAGACGAAAAATTTAGGTTTCTAGATCTCAGGAACCGCTTGTGTTAGGAGGTTGAAACTTAGAATTTCTATAGAGCTTTAATAATGGACCCATTTGCAAAAAAAAAACAGATATGGGTGAAGGGGTGTGGGAGTGGAAGGGGAAGCAATGCGTCCGAAACGCAAAAAAGTCGAGATCGACACATTCTAAAATCCATATCTCCTAAACCGTTAATAGCAAGCAATTAAAACTTAACAAATATCTGTAGTTATACTAGGAGAATAGATTGATACAAAATTTTTGGGTGGGGGTAGTGACGTACGGGGGTGGGGGTTGAAATACTTAACATTACAATATCTCCCTAACCAGTGGCACCAGAAAAACAAAATTCGGTTTGGATACAAAGCTTGATAAATAAAGATTGCTCAAAGTAAAATCTTTGAAGGGGGCGGGGGAGTACGTAAGTGGAGGGGATAAGAATTTTTCAAAAATAACACGTTTCATATCTCAATAACAGTGTAAGATGGATGATTCAAATTTTTACCAGAAGTAGGCCTAATAGAACCCTAGTAGGGAAAAAAAGTTTGGTGGTGTGGGTGTAGAGGGTGAGGGTGGGGAAGGGTGAGAAAGAAAAAGTTACGATGCGTATATCTTAAGAATCTATAATGATACGAAGCTGAAACTTGGTATTTAGATAGAGCTATAGTAGTGGCATGGTGGAAAAATAATTTTTTTTTTAGGGGTAGTATGGTACGGGGGTGGGGGGTGTTTTTCCTAACTTTAGAACGGCTAATGCTGTTAAGTTGAAACTCGATACGTATATGTAAATTAACTAGAAAAGTAATTGTGATAAAAAAAATTTGAATATTCATTGGCGTTCAGAAGGGGGGGGGGGCAAAAAAAAATATCGGTTAGTATAAAATGCACATATTTTCACGATTTTCGTCATATCTACTAGGTCTTTCGAAATATTGAATTCATTTTTTTTCTACGGATTCTTCATGTGAATACCTAGAAAGTGTTTTCAAGATTTTTTGAAATTCGACCCCTAAGAGTGTGTAAACTGGTTGTATACTTTTTCATGAATTCCACCATGTTTCTCAGGTCTGATCAGATATCGAATATCTTTTCACTTCCCCAGGTTTGTTTAATAATCACCTATTTTTAAGTTTTGTTTTTTTCAACCTCTAGACCGCATACCGGAATATGACCCAACTATTTAATTCATATGTTACACCCTTTTCTAACCGCTTCCCGAACTTTTTGTTAGGTTTTCAGTCACATAGTAACATACACCGCATCCCCGAATTGAACGCGTTCTGAACTTCTGCCGGAAAAATAATACAGTTGCGCCCAGACTGTTGGCAGATTTTTTTTGTTGAACATAGAAATGAGTGGCTTATGATCGGTAAATATAGTAAATTCGCGTCCTTCTACTTGGTTGCGGAAATGTTTAATTGCTTGAAAAATTCCAAGTAATTCTCGATCATAAGTGCTATATTTCTTTTGCGTCTCAGTCATGCGTTTTGAAAAAAATCCGAGTGGTTCTTGAACATCATCAATTACTTGATGCAATGTAGCGCCAACACGGAAATTAGATGCATCAACGAAAATATTGAGTTTAGCAGTGGGGCATGGATGTGCCAATATTTTTAAAGTTGCATCTTTAATTTCGGATTTGCAATCTTGGAATGCTTTAATTGCATCTTCATTCCAAGTAATTGAAGATTTATCGTTTTTAATATTGCTGATAATTAGCTTCTGTAAAATTCCTTGGCTTACACAGGCATTTGGTATACAACGTCGATAATAATTCATTGATGCGATAAATTGTCTCAAATCCTTAGCGGTTTGAGGAAAATCAATGTTCATGATTGCATCGACTTTTGTAGAAATTGGCCGTATGCCGGTTTCGTTGATTGTGTATCCGAAGAAATTTATTTCGCCTTTTCCGAATTCACATTTGGATACGTTTATTCTGAGTCCGTATTCACGAAAACGTTCAAAAACAATTTGTAAATGTTGAATGTGTTCGGCATGAGTTTTAGAAGAAATTTGAACATCATCCAAATATTACGTAAACCAAAAGGCATTCGTACGAATTCAAATAATCCAAGAGGTGTTACAATAGCTGTCTTTGGAATATCTGATTCATGTACGGGAATTTGGTGATAAGCTCGGGTAAGGTCTATTTTAGAAAAAATCTTACAACCGTGAAGATTTATAGAGAAATCTTAAATATTTGTAATATTATATCGATCGGGGACAGTGACTGAATACCCCCCGTACGCCGTACGCCGTACGTCGACCGCCCCAAAACCTTTGAAGGCTCGTAGCTCTCAAACCAGTGGAGCTATTAAATTACATTTTTTTCTAAGAATAGACTTGGTGGACCCCTTGAATTGACATTATTTTCAGGGGAGGAGGTGTAAGGGGGAAGGCGGGGTAAGCGTTTTAGACGAAAAATTTAGGTTTCTAGATCTCAGGAACCGCTTGTGTTAGGAGGATGAAACTTAGAATTTCTATAGAGCTTTGATAATGGACCCATTTGCAAAAAAAAAAAACAGATAAGGGTGAAGGGGTGTGGGAGTGGAGGGGGAAGCAATGCGTCCGAAACGCAAAAAAGTCGAGATCGACACATTCTAAAATCCATATCTCCTAAACCGTTAATAGCAAGCAATTAAAACTTAACAAATATCTGTAGTTATACTAGGAGAGTAGATTGAAAAAAATTTTTGGGTGAGGGTAGTGACGTACGGGGGTGGGGGTTGAAATACTTAACATTACAATATCTCCCTAACCAGTGGCACCAGAAAAACAAAATTCGGTTTGGATACAAAGCTTGATAAATAAAGATTGCTCAAAGTAAAATCTTTGAAGGGGGCGGGGGAGTACGTAAGTGGAGAGGATAAGAATTTTTCAAAAATAACACGTTTCATATCTCAATAACAGTGTGAGATGGTTGCTTCAAATTTTTACCAGAAGTAGGCCTAATAGAACCCTAGTAGGGAAAAAAAGTTTGGGGGTGTGGGTGTAGAGGGTGAGGGTGGGGAAGGGTGAGAAAGAAAAAGTTCCGATGCTTATATCTTCAGAAACTATAATGGTAGGAAGCTGAAACTTAGTATTTAGATAGAGCTATAGTAGTGGCATGGTGGAAAAATAAAATTTTTTTTAGGGGTAGTATGGTGCGGTGGTGGGGGTGTTTTTCCTAACTTTAGAACGGCTTATGCTAAGAAGTTGAAACTCGGTACGTATATGTAAATTAACTAGAAAAGTAATTCTGATAAAAAAAAATTTGAATATTCATTGGCATTCAGAAGGGGGGGCAAAAAAAAATATCGGTTAATATAAAATGCATATATTTTCACGATTTTCGTCATATCTACTAGGTTTTTCGAAATATTGAGTTCATTTGTTTTCTACGGATTCTTCATGTGAATACCTAGAAAGTGTTTTCAAGATTTTTTGAAATTCGACCCCTAAGAGGGTGTAAACTGGTTGTATACTTTTTCATGAATTCCACCATGTTTCTCAGGTCTGATCAGATATCGAATATCTTTTCACTTCCCCAGGTTTGTTTAATAATCACCTATTTTTAAGTTTTGTTTTTTTCAACCTCTAGACCGCATCCCGGAATATGACCCAATTACTTAATTCATATGTTACACCCTTTTCTAACCGCTTCCCGAACTTTTTGTTTGGTTTTCAGTCACATAGTAACATACACCGCATCCCCGAATTGAACGCGTTCTGAACTTCTGCCGGAAAAATAATACAGTTGCGGCCAGACTGTTGGCAGATTTTTTTAAATTTACTCGATTTTCAGGGCGTTCAGAGTTATATGAGCCCTTAAATCATACTAATCGCCTTATTATCTTTAATCCATTAACATCACTAAATTTCTTAATTGATACTGGTTCGAAGTATCTGTTTTACCAACAAGCGCATTTATAATTCGGTTAAAAATTGCCAACTTCTTTTGACAGCAGCGAATGCATCTAAGATTTCAACATACGGATATCGTTCGGTAAGATTATCTCTTCATCTCCAAAAAATCTTTAACTGGAAATTTATTTTAGCAGATGTAGACATACCTATTATTGGGGCTGATTTTCTACGAGCTTATGGTTTGGTTGTGGAAATCAAACGGAAGTGTTCGATTGATCCACCAACTCAAATGAATTCAACCATTGGTCGTATCTGCACCAGAAGCAATTTGAAGACCAATATTCAATATTACATATGGCTCCAAAAAAGAATGATACTTGGAGACCTTGCGGTGATTTCTCAACGACAAGACTATTCCTGATAAATTCCCTGTACCCCAGATTCAAAACTTCGCTCAAAATTTACTTGTCTGTGCTTATCATCGAATTCCTGTAAACGTAGCAGATGTTCCCAAAACCACCATAACTACACCTTTTGGTTCATTTGAGTTTTTATAATGACACTCAATCTTCGGAATGCAGCTCAAACTTTTCAAAGATTTATTTCATCAATTTTGAGAGATTTAAATTATTGTTTTGTATATATAGATGATATCTTTATAGCGTCTATGGACGAGAATACTCATCTTAAACATTTAGACGAAGTTTTAAGGAGATTAGCATTAAATGGTCTAATTTTAAACTTAGAAAAGTGCAATTTCATGAAAACTGAGATTGATTTTCTTGTACATAATATCAGCAAGAATGGCATTCAGCCTAAAAAATGTAGAGTTGAGGCTATTATACAATTTCCTAAGCCTACTACCATTAATAATGTACACAAGCATGTTTTAGGAGCCGTCATGCTGAAGTACTTTAGGGCGCTATGATATGACCGAAATCATACATAGTATCCGGCCTCCCAATTCATCATACAACATCACGACCCAAATAATCGTCTTAGCCATCAATATATGCGTAGGTGCCCATTACCCTGCCCCAGAACAATTGATTGGAGTTAGTCTTAAACACATACTTATAGTACACAGTTAGGTGACTTTAGTTCCATGGTTTCTCGATAGTATGCGTGCATCTAGCTTTAGCACGTGCGTAGCTCGTCGGAAGGGGCGTGAGTGGCTATCTTTAATCATGGACAAAACGTATTATGCACGGTTGGGCTGAAAGTTCGAATTGAGGAGTTCGAACTCTATCATCAGCGGGCTGGAAGTATAAGGAAAAGGGGAATGAAGGAATTTGCAGATTGAGGATTGTGGAAAGAAGAGAAAGGAAATGAAGGTGGAAAGCACAAAGGTATCAAATTTTGGAGGGACGGCCGATGCCATTCTCAATCTTATATTACATGAGATGTTAATATTTAACTCATAAGAGTTGAAGTATTTAAAGCCTTACGGCTCATTGAATAAGGCGTATATTGCCTGTATTCGGGGTAGAATAATTAATACGTTAGCTATTAGAACCAGTTAACGTAGGGTGCCATATAATGGTTGGTGCTGGTTCCTGGCATCCTGATGTTGAGCGCCATATAAGGTAATGCTAGAGATGTACGTACTTGGATAAGTATTTATCTTTAACCCTGTCTTCCACATTAGTGCATACCTTCCAGGCAAGACCATCGACAGTATCGACGGAGGAAAATGCCCTAACATTGTCCATTGGAACACTTGTCATAACCGATAGCAAACAAACCACAAAAAAAAAAAAAATTAACTTCTATTTACCGATGGTTAATCGTTGATCCAGCCGTTGAATTTTTATGTTTCCTTCTGGACCTTACAACCTAAGAAACCCTCAAACCTGTCAGAAAACGTAAAAGCTACACAAAACCCTAACGCACCAGAAACAACCAAAAGGATTGCATAACCTGAGCTCAATCAAAGTACCAGTCGGGTTTATACATAAAACGGCGTGTCAGAGCGCGCAAAATAAAATAAGAATTCCATGAGGCACATCATAACGGGGCATTATGTCCTGGCAACAGAAAATTTCCTTCGCATTTCAAAAAAGAAAAAAAAAATCTCGGAACAACATGCAAGAAGAAGGAAAAATTGATTCGAAATCACAATAAGCTTAGCTTTTCTCCGTTTTTTTTTAAGCGAACACGCGGTCGTCACTAAGTTACTTAACGGCATCGATCACAAAGAGGAAAGAACCGTAACTGAATTACAAAGGCACAAGAAACCAAATCCCGTAATTGTTGTGCACCTCGTGTCACGGAATTTCCATGCAGGTTGCATCTTACAAAAAAGACACAAAAAAATGTACCGAAATTAAATCGGAAAACCTGGTGGTTGGGGCTCCGCGGGGGCTACCAAATTTTAAGATTTGGGCACAACAAAAAAAAAATTAGCCCGCGAACGGACGAGTAAGCAAGGTTTTCCGACACAATTTTAAATATCACTCATGTAAAAATAAAAACAAAGTCGCGAAACTCACACGCTCTCCAAACAAACAGTTCTTTTCGGACAGGACCAATTAACTAAAAAAAATCTGCCAACAATCTGAGCGTAACTTGCGTCTCTAATTGAGGCGACTGTACTCTTTTTACGGTTTCACCTGAGGCGTTCTTACGAGCGCCGAAACCATTTTTCAGGTTTTTTTTCAAGAAACAAAATAAAAAAATCTGCCAACAATCGTAACTTTATTATTTTTCCGGCAGAAGTTAGCAACGCGTTCAATTCTGAAATGCGGTGTAGGCTACTATGTGACTGGAAACCTATCAAAAAGAACAAGATCATGGAAGTGAAAATCTGATTGGATCTGAGAGATATGGAATAGTTTATGAAAAAGTACACAATCACTTTACACCCCCTTAGGGGTCAATTTTCAGAAAATCTTGAAAACACTTTCTTGGTATTTATATGGAGAATACATAGAATAAAATTAAATTCATTATTTGGGACGAGGTAGTATGTCGATATGTCGAAAATCGTGGGAAAATATGCATTCTATTTTCACAGATAATTTTTTTTGCCCCCCTTCTGAACGCCAATAGATATTCGTTTTTTTTATTCAAAATTATTTTTCTAGTTGATTTAGATATACACACCGAGTTTCAACATTGTAGCTTAAGCCGTTCCATATATAGGCAAAACACCCCCACTTGTACCACACTACCCTTAGGGGTCGAATTTGTATATATGCATTTTATATTTATTATATTTATAAATATTTTTGTTTGCCCCCCCTTCTGAACGCCAATGAATATTCAATTTTTTTCTTAACACAATTACTTTTCTAGTTGATTTACATATACACACCGAGTTTCAACATTGTAGCTTAAGCCGTTCCATATATAGGAAAAACACCCCCACTTGTACCACACTACCCTTAGGGGTCGAATTTCAAAAAACCTTTAAAACACTTTCTAGGTATTCATACGAAGAATCCGTAGAATAAAAATGAATTCAATATTTTGAAAGACCTAGTAGATATGACGAAAATCGTGAAAATATATGCATTTTATATTTATTATATTTACAAATAATTTTTTTTGCCCCCCTTTCTGAACGCCAATGAATATTTAAATTTTTTTTTATCACAATTACTTTTCTAGTTGATTTACATATACACACCGAGTTTCAACTTTCTAGCATGAACCGTTTAATATTTAGGAAAAACACCCCCTACCCCCGTAGCATACTACCCCTAAAAAAAAATATATTTTTCCAACATTCCGCTACTATAGCTCTATCTAAATACCAAGTTTAAGGCTTATATTATTACAGGTTCTCAAGATATAAGCATCGGAACTTTTTCCTTTTCACCCTCCCCCACCCTCCCTTTCTACACCCACAACCCCAAAACTTTTTTCCCTACAAGGGTTTAATCTGCGCTACTTCTGGTAAAAATTCTAAGCATCTATCTTAAACTGTTTTTGAGATATGAAATGTGTTTGATTTGAAAAATTCTCCCCTCCACTTCTATGCTCCACCTCCCACTTAAAAAATTTAACTTTGATCAATCTTTATTTGTCAACTTTTATACCCAAACCAAATTTTATTTTTCTAGAGCAATTGGTTCATGAGATATCGTAATCTTAAGTTTTTCACCCCCCACCCCCATACACAACTTCCCCCACCCAAAATTTTTCTTCATTCTGTTCTCCTAGTATAACTACAAATATTTTTTAAGTTTGAATAGTGTGCCATTAACGGTTTAGGAGATATGGATTTTAGAATGTGTCTATCTCGCCTTATTTGGGTTTCGGACGCATTACATTTCCCCCCACTCCCACATCCCTTGATCAATATTGGCAATTTTTCTGCAAATGGGTCTACTATCAGAGCACTATAGAAATTCCAAGTTTCAGCTTCCTAACATTAGGGGTTACTGAGATCTGGAAACCAAAATTTTCGGTCTAAAACACTTCCCCCTCCTTCCCCCTCACACCCCCACCCCTAAAAATTTGGTCACTTCAAGGCGCCTACCCCGTCTATTCGTTAAAAAAATTTCAATTTAATATCTCAAAGCGTTTGGCAGCTACGAGCCTCCAAACGATCTTGCGTACGGCGTACGGCGTACGGCGGACAGACGGACTGAAAATTTTTATTGCTTTTTTCGCGTCTACTAGTTATGAAACGTGGAAATAAAAATTTTGAGGGTAGCAAATTTTTTTTTTTAAAAAATCAATCACAATACTTAATTATTAAAATAATAAAGTAAAACATCGCCCCGTTCCGTTCGAACGTACAACTTTTCGTCGTAAGCTCACAAAAACAAAAAAAATAAACACATGACCCTTCGTCATCAAATTTACCCTAAGCTGACCTAATTAACAAAAAAAAAAGAATTTAAAGAAAATCAAAAATGTTCTTACATCGTATTTATTGTTTTCTCAATCTTGACACCCTTTACAGCGGGCGTAGGATCCTGGCTGCAGTTGATAAGAAAAACGTCTTCCTTCGTTCGGCCGTAGCTGAAACTTTTTCTTGCACCACCAACACCCAAAATTTACTGCTTTTCTACGGTAATCGTTTGTCGTTGGAATCAAACTCTACTTTTTTGACTCGACCTTCCTGGTCGGGGGTTAGCACCCGAGAGACTCTCTTCTCTTTCAAAAAAAAACTTTTCGCCTCTTTTGCGATCCGGCGCAAGTTCTTACTCGTTCTTCGTTCGCGCACACACACCTCGACAACTTTTGAGTGCGTATTAGTCGTCGCGTGTCACTTGCCAAGACGACGCATGCGCTTATGAAGCCTAGCAGGCAAGGGCGCCCATAGAACTTCTTCCAGGTGGGGCAAGGCAAAAAGTTTATAAAATAACCACCCATTCCATTTAGAATCTGAACTTATGGTTGAAATTTGAACGTAAGTTCGTTAACGGACACAATCGTTCTACTCTTTCGGGTCCATACAAAGGCCTTAAAACATGCGTTCAAGAATACTAGCCAATAACTTCGGAACGCTTAAATCGCTCAAATCCCAGTCGTAGAGGTGCTTGTACATGAGCAATTTTTCAAACAATTAATTGTCCAACGACTATTGCCAAAATTAGTGGAGCGATTAATGAATGGCGGCAATATTTCGACAATGTGGATATGTTTTCATAGATTGCTGATATTTCTCGCCCTATACTCGTAGTTTCTGTATTTGCAAGAAAAATTTATCTCTTCCACTTCCATGCTTCATCACCTCCTTACAAAAATTTACTTTATTTGTCAAACTTTATACAGAAAACGAATTTTATTTTTAAATTGCAATTGGTTCGTGAGATATTGTAATCAAAACTTGTTCATCCCCTCTGGAGGTGTTTTCCCTAACTACATAGAACGCCTTCTGCTACAAAGTTCGAACTCGGTATGTATCTATATTAAGGTGGCCCTTAATAAAAAAAAATTTTCTCTCACCCCTTCAATTGACTCGAAATACTAAAAAATGATATTTAAAAGTGAAATCCGCTCTTAATTTTAATATTAACCCGTGCCCCCAAGGCCCTTTCTAGGAGTTAAGGGGCACAACCAGTTTAACCGCACAACCAGTTTGAAAATTGGAAAAAATCGATTTTTTTACATATTTCTATAGTGTATACCTTCAAGAATAGCACACCAAAATTTCAAGTGTGTATCTTAAATGGTTTTTGAGCTACAGCCTCCTGAAGAGTAGCCGATCACGAGAAAAACGCGTTTAGAGATAAAATTATTGGCCGCTATTCACAGTCGTCATAAAGTTGGCTTTGAGTTAAAGTTGACTTTAGTGTCATATTATTAATATGACATTAAAGTCAGCTTTAACTTAAAGCCTACTTTATGACGACTGTGAATAGCGGCCATTGATTTCATTTTGATGATCGGCTACCCTTCAGGAGGCTGTAGCTCAAAAACTTTTTAAGATGTGATCGACCTGAAATTTCAAAAAAAATTGCTACCCTGAAATTTTGTATTTTCACGTTTTAGGACTAGTAGACCCCGAAAAAGCAATAAAAAAAATAATGTCCGTCTGTACGCCGTACGCCGTACGCCGTACGCAGTACGCATAAATAGTTTGAAGGCGCTTAGCTCCCAAACCCGTTGAGATATTATCGTGAAACTTTTATGGTGGGTAGGTTGGGTGAACCTCTACGACTGGTATCTTTTAGGGCGGTGTGGGTGTGAGGGGGAGGAGAGGGGGGAGGAGAGGGGGGAGGAGAGGGGGAGGAGAGGGGGAGGAGAGGGGAGGGTTTTAGACGAAAAATTTTGGTTTCTAGATCTCAGCAACCGCTTACGCTAGGAGGCTGAAACTTGAAATTCCCATAGAACTTCGATAGTGGACCCATTTGCAAAAAAAATTGTTGATATGGGTGAAGGGGTGTGGGAGTGGGGGGAAAATAATTTATCCGAAACGCAAAAATTCCGAGATCGACACATTCTAACATCCATATCTCCTAAACCGTTGATGGCACGAAACTCAAACTTAACAAATATCTGTACCTATACTAGGAGAAAGGATTGAAAAAAATTTTTGAGTAGGGGTAGTGCCGTACGGGGGTGGGGGGTGAAAAACTTTAGATTACGATATCTCACGAACCAATTGCTCTAGAAAAATGAAATTCGGTTTAAGTAGAAAGGTCAACAAATAAAGATTGCTGAAAGTAAAATTTTTGAAGGGGGAGGTGAAACATGGAAGTGGGGGGGATAAGAAATTTTCAAAAAAATCACGTTTCATATCTCAAGAACAGTATAAGACAGATGCTCAAATTTTTTACCAGCCGTAGGCCCAACAGATCCCTAGTTGGGAAAAAAAAATTGGGGATGTGGGTGTAGGAGGTGTGGGTGGGGAAGGGAAAAAAGGAAAAGATTCCGATGTTTATATCTTGAGAACCTATAATGATAAAAAGCTGAAACTTGGTATTTAGATAGAGCTATAGTAGTGGCATGCTGGAAAAATATAATTTTTTATAGGGGTAGTATCGTACGGGGCCCGGGGTGTTTTTCCTAACTATGGAATGGCTTATGCTAGAAAGTTGAAACTCGGTGTGTATATGTAAATCAACTAGAAATGTAATTTGGATGAAAAAAATTTCGAATATCCATTGGCGTTTCGAAGTGGGGGCAAAAAAAATGTTCAGTGAAAAAAGAATGCATATATTTTCACGATTTTCGTCATATCTACTAGGTCTTCCAAAATATTGAATTCACTTTTATTCTACGGATTCTTCATATGAATACCTAGAAAGCGTTTTCAAGATTTTTTGAAAATTTACCCCTAAGGGGGTGTAAAGTGATTGTGTACTTTTTCATAGTGAAAAATTTTAGATTATGATATCTCACGAACCAATTGCTCTAGAAAAATGAAATTCAGTTTGAGTAGAAAGGTTAACAAATAAAGATTGCTCAAAGTAAAATTTTTTAAGGGTGTAGTAGAACATGGAAGAAAGAGGGATTAGAAATATTCAAAAAAATCACGTTTCATATCTCAAGAACAGTATAAGATAGGTGCTCAAATTTTTTACCAGACGTTGGCCCAATAGAACCCTAGCAGGGGAAAAAAATTGGGAGATGTGGGTGTAGAGGGTGAGGGTGTGGGAGGGTGAAAAGGAAAAGATTTCGATGCTTATGTCTTGAGAACCGAAAATGATAAAAAGCTGAAACTTGGTATTTAGATAGAACTATAGTAGTGGAAAAATATAATTTTTTATAGGGGTAGAATGGTACGGTGGTGGGGGGTGTTTTTCCTAACCATGAAACGGCTTATGCCAGAAAGTTGAAACTCGGTGTGTATACGTAAATCAACTAGGAAAGTAAATTGGTTTAAAAAAAATTCGAATATCCATTGGCGTTCGGAAGTGGGGGCAAAAAAAATGTTCAGTGAAAAAAGAATGCATATATTTTCACGATTTTCGTCATATCTACTAGGTCTTTCCAAATATTGAATTCATTTTTATTCTACGAACTCTTCGTATAAATACCTAGAATGCGTTTTCAAGGTTTTTTGAAATTCGACCCCTAAGGGTAGTGTGGTACAAGTGGGGGTGTTTTTCCTATATATGGAACAGCTTAAGCTACAATGTTGAAACTCGGTGTGTATATGTAAATCAACTAGAAAAGTAGTTGTGATAAAAAAAATTTTAATATTCATTGGCGTTCAGAAGGGGGGGGGCAAAAAAAAATATTTGTAAATATAATAAATATAAAATGCATATATTTTCACGATTTTCGTCATATCTACTAGGTCTTTCCAAATATTGAATTCATTTTTATTCTACGGATTCTTCGTATGAATACCTAGAAAGTGTTTTCAAGGTTTTTTGAAATTCGACCCGTAAGGGTAGTGTGGTACAAGTGGGAGGTGTTTTTCCCATATATAGAACGGCTTAAGCTACAATGTTGAAACTCGGTGTGTATATCTAAATCAACTAGAAAAATAATTTTGAATAAAAAAAACGAATATCTATTGGCGTTCAGAAGGGGGGCAAAAAAAATTTTTCTGTGAAAATAGAATGCATATTTTACCACGATTTTCGACATTTCTACTACCTCGTCCCAAACAATGAATTTAATTTTATTCTATGTATTCTCCATATGAATACCAAGAAAGTATTTTTGTGTACTTTTTCATAAACTATTCCATATCTCTCAGATCCAATCAGATTTTCACTTCCATGATCTTGTTCTTTTTGATAGGTTTTCAGTCACATAGTAGCCTACACCGCATTTCAGAATTGAACGCGTTCCTATCTTCTACCGGAAAAATAATAAAGTTACGCCCAGATTGTTAGCAGATTTTTTCTTGAAGGTATGCACTATAGAAATATGTAAAAACAAATCATTTTTTTCTAATTTTCAAACTGGTTGTGCGGTTAAACTGGTTGTGCCCCTAAACTCCTAGAAATGGCCTTGGGGGCACGGGTTAATATTAAAATTAAGAGCGGATTTCACTTTTAAAAATCATTTTTTAGTATTTCGAGTCAATTAAAGGGGTGAGAGAATTTTTTTTATTAAGGGCCACCCTAATGTATATGTAAATCAAACAGAAAAGTAGATAAAAAAAATCTTAAATATCCATTAGTGTTTGGCAGGAGGTCGAAAACTATTATAAGGGAAAATGAAATGCACATATTTTCAGGATTTCCGTCATATCTATTAGGTCTTCCCAAATATTGAATTCATTTTTATGCTACGGCTTTTTCATATACATACTCGTTAATATGTAGAAAGTGTTTTCATGATTTTCTACAATTACTTTTTCATGAATTCTGCCATATCCCCCCCCCCCCCAGCCTGATATGATATCGACTATATCTCCAATATCATAGTTTTTAAGTTTTTGCCTTTTTTAACCCTAAGAGGGTATAAAAGGGTTGAACACGTTTTCACGAACTCCGAAATTTCTTTTAGAAGTGGTAAGAAATCGGATTAGTTTTTACTTTTTCTGTCTTTATATTTATCTATTAACTGTTTTCAGGATTTTTGGATATTCCACCCCCAAGTGGGTGTAAGTAGGTTGCATATATTTTCCCAGATTCTTACGGATTGCTTAAATCTGATGATATATCGAATTCCTATTTAATTCCTATGGTTTTCTATACCATATAAGCGCCAAAAAGTCAATTTCAAGTATGCTTTTTAAAGCTTTGACCTCGACTTCGACTTCTTAGGATTGATGAGATATTTGATCACTTTTCACTTCCACAGACTTTTTATATAATCGTTTCATAATTTTTGCCATCCTTTAGCTCTGATGAGATATGAAATTGGTTGTTTCTATTTTAACTACTTTTATTTTTAGAACAAAATTAATTTTCCAAGAAAAGTCATAATCTCGAAACAACTGATGATATTCTCCGATTTTGATCGCTCCCGAACTTTGACCCGAAAAATAATAAAGTTTCGCCCAGACTATTGGCAGATTTTCAAATCGATAAAATTACTTTATTGTTAAAATAATAAAGTAAAATATACTTGAAAAGAGTGGCAGATCCAGACCTTACTGTTGGGGGTGTCAAATTTTTTTTTAATTTGGCTATTTCGTTTGATAAAGTTCTGTGTGAATTTAGCTACATCGACAGCACTTAGCAAAAAAAGGGTCATCTGAAGAGAGAATCATATTGTTTTCACCTTATTATGGGTCATTTCATCCAGAATCGCCAAAGTTGTGACCTTATCATTTCTGATTCTTTTGAAAAAAATTGTAATTGAAGAACAAGTGAAAAAATAATTGAAATTCAAGGATTTGTTTCTATCTCATTTTTTAACTAACAAAATAAATAACAATCTTAAAAATAAGCCCTACTTTATTATTCAAGGATAAAAATTACCAGAGATATGAATTTTCAAAGAGGATTCGGATATTGTTTTGGGGAAATTTTTAACATACTATAACTAACAAAAAATAATGAGATAGAAACAAAAAATTGGAATCATCATTTTTTTCACTAATTCTTCGAGTACACAAAATTTCAAAAGAATCGGCGATTATAAGGTCACACTTTTGGCGATTCTTGATTAAATTACCTTGTTTCTATAAAATTAATTGAGAATTCTCTTCGATTTTTTTAACCAAAGGTTTGGGAGATATCGTAATGTTAAGTATTTCAACCACCACCCCCGTACGCCACTACCCCCACCCGAAAATTTTGATTCAATCTACTCTCCTAGTATAACTACAGATATTTGTTAAGTTTTAATTGCTTGCTATTAACGGTTTAGGAGATATGGATTTTAGAATGTGTCGATCTCCACTTTTTTGCGTTTCGGACGCATTGCTTCCCCCTCTTTAAATTAAAATTTTTTCTACGAATAGCCTCGGTAGACCCTTTGAATTGACATAATTTTCAGGGGTGGGGGTGTGAGGGGGAAGGTGGAAGAAGCGTTTTAGACGAAAAAATTTGGTTTCTAGATCTCAGCAATCGCTTATGTTAGGAGACTGAAACTTGGAATTTCTATAAAGCTTTGATAGTAAACCCATTTGCAAAAAAAATTTATGGTATGGGTGAAGGGGTGTGGGAGTGGAAGGGGAAGCAATGCGTCCGAAACGTAAAAAAGTTGAGATCTACACATTCTAAAATCCATATCTCCTAAACCGTTAATAGCAAACAATTTAAGCTTAACAAATATCTGAAGTTATACTAGGAGAGTAGATTGAAACAAAATTTTTGGGTGGGGGTAGTGGCGTACGGGGGTGGTGGTTGAAATACTTAACATTACGATATCTCCCAAACCAGTGGCTTCGGAAAAACAAAATTCGGTTTCGATATAAAGCTTGATAAATAAAGATTGCTCAAAGTAAAATCTTTGAAGGGGGCGGGGGATTACGTTAGTGAAGGGAATAAGAATTTTTCAAAAATAACACGTTTCATATCTCAATAACAGTGTAAGATGGATGCTTCAAATTTTTACCAGGAGTAGGCCTAATAGAACCCTAGTAGGGAAAAAAAGTTTAGGGATGTGGGTGTAGATGGTGATTGTGGGGAAGGGTGAGAAAGAAAAAGTTCCGATGCTTATATCTTAAGATTCTATAATGAAAGGAAGCTGAAACTTGGTATTTATATAGAGCTATAGTAGTGGCATGTGGGAAAAATAAATTTTTTTTTTAAGGGTAGTATGGTACGGTGGTGGGGGGTATTTTTTCTAACTTCAGAACGGCTTATGCTAGAAAATTGAAACTCTTTACGTATATGTAAATTAACTAGAAAAGTAATTCTGAAAAAAAAAAAATTTAAATATTCATTGGCGTTCAGAAGAGGGGGGGGGGGGAATTTATCAGTATATATAAAATGCATATATTTTCACGATTTTCGTCATATCAACTAGGTCTTTCGAAATATTGAACTAATTTTACTTTATTATTTCATAATAAAGTATTGTGATCGACCTGAAATTTCAAAAAAAATTGCTACCCTGAAATTTTGTATTTTCACGTTTTAGGACTAGTAGACCCCGAAAAAGCAATAAAAAAAATAATGTCCGTCTGTACGCCGTACGCCGTACGCCGTACACATAAATAGTTTGAAGGCGCGTAGCTCCCAAACCCGTTGAGATATTATCGTGAAACTTTTATGGTGGGTAGGTTGGGTGAACCTCTACGACTGGTATCTTTTAGGGCGGTGTGGGTGTGAGGGGGAGGAGAGGGGGGAGGAGAGGGGGAGGAGAGGGGGAGGAGAGGGGAGGGTTTTAGACGAAAAATTTTGGTTTCTAGATCTCAGCAACCGCTTACGCTAGGAGGCTGAAACTTGGAATTTCCATAGAACTTCGATAGTGGACCCATTTGCAAAAAAAATTGTTGATATGGGTGAAGGGGTGTGGGAGTGGGGGGAAAATAATTTATCCGAAACGCAAAAATTCCGAGATCGACACATTCTAACATCCATATCTCCTAAACCGTTGATGGCACGAAACTCAAACTTAACAAATATCTGTACCTATACTAGGAGAAAGGATTGAGAAAAATTTTTGAGTAGGGGTAGTGCCGTACGGGGGTGGGGGGTGAAAAACTTTAGATTACGATATCTCACGAACCAATTGCTCTAGAAAAATGAAATTCGGTTTAAGTAGAAAGGTCAACAAATAAAGATTGCTGAAAGTAAAATTTTTGAAGGGGGAGGTGAAACATGGAAGTGGGGGGGATAAGAAATTTTCAAAAAAATCACGTTTCATATCTCAAGAACAGTATAAGACAGATGCTCAAATTTTTTACCAGCCGTAGGCCCAACAGATCCCTAGTTGGGAAAAAAAAATTGGGGATGTGGGTGTAGGAGGTGTGGGTGGGGAAGGGAAAAAAGGAAAAGATTCCGATGTTTATATCTTGAGAACCTATAATGATAAAAAGCTGAAACTTGGTATTTAGATAGAGCTATAGTAGTGGCATGCTGGAAAAATATAATTTTTTATAGGGGTAGTATCGTACGGGGGTGGGGGGGGTGTTTTTCCTAACTATGGAATGGCTTATGCTAGAAAGTTAAACTCGGTGTGTATATGTAAATCAACTAGAAATGTAATTTGAATGAAAAAAATTTCGAATATCCATTGGCGTTTCGAAGTGGGGGCAAAAAAAATGTTCAGTGAAAAAAGAATGCATATATTTTCACGATTTTCGTCATATCTACTAGGTCTTCCAAAATATTGAATTCACTTTTATTCTACGGATTCTTCATATGAATACCTAGAAAGCGTTTTCAAGATTTTTTGAAAATTTACCCCTAAGGGGGTGTAAAGTGATTGTGTACTTTTTCATAGTGAAAAATTTTAGATTATGATATCTCACGAACCAATTGCTCTAGAAAAATGAAATTCAGTTTGAGTAGAAAGGTTAACAAATAAAGATTGCTCAAAGTAAAATTTTTTAAGGGTGTAGTTGAACATGGAAGAAAGGGGGATTAGAAATATTCAAAAAAATCACGTTTTATATCTCAAGAACAGTATAAGATAGGTGCTCAAATTTTTTACCAGACGTTGGCCCAATAGAACCCTAGCAGGGGAAAAAAATTGGGAGATGTGGGTGTAGAGGGTGAAAGGAAAAGATTTCGATGCTTATGTCTTGAGAACCGAAAATGATAAAAAGCTGAAACTTGGTATTTAGATAGAACTATAGTAGTGGCATGTTGGAAAAATATAATTTTTTATAGGGGTAGTATGGTACGGAGGTGGGGGGTGTTTTTCCTAACCATGAAACGGCTTATGCCAGAAAGTTGAAACTCGGTGTGTATACGTAAATCAACTAGGAAAGTAAATAGGTTTAAAAAAAATTCGAATATCCATTGGCGTTCGGAAGTGGGGGCAAAAAAAATGTTCAGTAAAAAAAGAATGCATATATTTTCACGATTTTAGTCATATCTACTAGGTCTTTCCAAATATTGAATTCATTTTTATTCTACGAATTCTTCGTATAAATACCTAGAATAAGCTTTCAAGGTTTTTTGAAATTCGAACCCTAAGGGTAGTGTGGTACAAGTGGGAGGTGTTTTTCCTATATATAGAACGGCTTAAGCTACAATGTTGAAACTCGGTGTGTATATGTAAATCAACTAGAAAAGTAATTGTTATAAAAAAAATTTTAATATTCGTTGGCGTTCAGAAGGGGGGGGGGGCAACAAAAAATATTTGTAAATATAATAAACATAAAATGCATATATTTTCACGATTTTCGTCATATCTACTAGGTCTTTCCAAATATTGAATTCATTTTTATTCTACGGATTCTTCGTATGAATACCTAGAAAGAGTTTTCAAGGTTTTTTGAAATTCGACCCCTAAGGGTAGTGTGGTACAAGTGGGGGTGTTTTTCCTATATATAGAACGGCTTAAGCTACAATGTTGAAACTCGGTGTGTATATGTAAATCAACTAGAAAAGTAATTGTGATAAAAAAAATTTAATATTCATTGGCGTTCAGAAGGGGGGGGGGGCAAAAAAAAATATTTGTAAATATATTAAACATAAAATGCATATATTTTCACGATTTTCGTCATATCTACTAGGTCTTTCCAAATATTGAATTCATTTTTATTCTACGGATTCTTCGTATGAATACCTAGAAAGTGTTTTCAAGGTTTTTTGAAATTCGACCCCTAAGGGTAGTGTGGTACAAGTGGGAGGTGTTTTTCCTATATATAGAACGGCTTAAGCTACAATGTTGAAAATCGGTGTGTATATATAAATCAACTAGAAAAATAATTTTGAATAAAAAAAACGAATATCTATTGGCGTTCAGAAGGGGGGCAAAAAAAATTATCTGTGAAAATAGATTGCATATTTTACCACGATTTTCGACATATCTACTACCTCGTCCCAAATAATGAATTTAATTTCATTCTATGTATTCTCCATATGAATACCAAGAAAGTATTTTTGTGTACTCTTTCATAAACTATTCCATATCTCTCAGATCCAATCAGATTTTCACTTCCATGATCTTGTTCTTTTTGATAGGTTTTCAGTCACATAGTAGCCTACACCGCATTTCAGAATTGAACGCGTTCCTATCTTCTGCCGGAAAAATAATAAAGTTACGCCCAGATTGTTGGCAGATTTTTTATTCTACGGATTCTTTATATGAATACCTAGAATGCGTTTACAAGATTTTTTGAAATTCGACCCCTAAGAAGGTGTAAACTGGTTGTATACTTTTTCATGAATTCCACCATGTTTCCCAAGTCTGATCAGATATCGAATATCTTTTCACTTCCCCAGGCTTGTTTAATAATCACCTATTTTTAAGTTTTTTATTTTTCAGCCTCTAGACCGCATCCCGGAATATGACCCAATTATTTAATTCATATGTTACACCATTTTTCTAACCGCTTCCCGAACTTTTTGTTAGGTTTTCAGTCACATAATAACATACACCGCATCCCCGAATTGAACGCGTTCTGAACTTCTGCCGGAAAAATAATAAAAATGCGCCCAGACTGTTGGCAGATTTTTTTCATTAGTTAGTAACGAAAACGTAACGAAAAATCTTGTAAAACTTACGCTTGGTCGTTCGATTTGGAAATAAACTGCAGTCTGCTGTGTTGTGGTTCCTGATCTTACGTATTACGTATTCTTCTTTAGTATGCGGTCGTGGTTAATTCCGGAAAAGGGCTAATTATCTAAGTCTATAGCTTGATTTGATATTCATTTTAGTGTCATTACTGAGAACTTAAGTCGAGGCATAAAAGATGTGTACAATAATTGTACAGTGAATGAATGGTAAAAGTAGATGCAACATAGGTAGTTTGGTATATAAAGTATGATTTTTCTCAACAAGCGATAGTGAAATCCAGGGGGGGGGCAAGTGCCCCTTCTTGCCCTCCCTGTGAATTCAGAGGGGGGCAAGTGCCCCTTCTTGCCCCCCCCCCTGTGGGCGACCATGCCAGCAGGCAATTCGCCGTCATGCGTAACACCTCTGAATCAGCACAATTTTTGTTGACAATTGTGTTTGTGTTTGATGACAACCAAAGTGCGAAGCTTACCATTTCACATTCTACTTTATTATTTTAATAATTAAGTATTGTGATTGATTTTTAAAAAAAAAAAAATTTGCTACCCTCAAAATTTTTATTTTCACGTTTCATAACTAGTAGACGCGAAAAAAAGCAATAAAAATTTTCAGTCCGTCTGTCCGCCGTACGCCGTACGGCGTCCGCCGTACGCAAGATCGTTTGGAGGCTCGTAGCTTCCAAACGATTTGAGATATTAAGTTCAAATTTTTTTAACGAGTAGACGGGGTAGGCTCCTTGAAGTGACCAAATTTTTAGGGGTGGGGGTGTGAGGGGGTTGGAGGGGGAAGTGTTTTAGACCGAAAATTTTGGTTTCTAGATCTCAGTTACCCCTAATGATAGGAAGCTGAAACTTGGAATTTCTATAGAGCTCTGATAGTAAACCCAATTGCAGAAAAATTGTCAATATTGATCAAGGGGTGTGGGAGTGGGGGGGAAATGTAATGCGTCCGAATCCCAAAAAAGGCGAGATAGACACATTCTAAAATCCATATCTCCTAAACCGTTAATGGCACACTATTCAAACTTAAAAAATATTTGTAGTTATACTAGGAGAACAGAATGAAGAAAAATTTTGGGTGGGGGAAGTTGTGTATGGGGGTGGGGGGGTGAAAAACTTTAGATTACGATATCTCATAAACCAATTGCTCTAGAAAAATAAAATTCGGTTTGGGTATAAAAGTCGACAAATAAAGATTGATCAAAGTAAAATTTTTTAAGTGGAAGGTAGAGCATAGAAGTGGAGAGGATGAGAATTTTTCAAATCAAACACATTTCATATCTCAAGAACAGTGTAAGATAGATGCTTAGAATTTTTACCAGAAGTAGCGCTAATTAAACTCTAGTAGAGAAAAAAAATTGGGGTTCAGGGTGTAGAGGGGGTGGGTGGGAGAGGGTGAAAAGGAAAAAGTTCCGATGCTTATATCTTGAGAACCTGTAATGATATAAGCCTTAAACTTGGTATTTAGAGAGAGCTATAGTAGCGGAATGTTGGAAAAATATTATTTATTTTTAGGGGTAGTATGCTGCGGGGGTAGGGGGTGTTTTTCCTAACTATTAAACGGTTCATGCTAGAAAGTTGAAACTCGGTGTGTATATGTAAATCAACTAGAAAAGTAATTGTGATAAAAAAAAATTGAATTTTCATTGGCGTTCAGAAAGGGGGGCAAAAAAAATTATTTGTAAATATAATAAATATAAAATGCATATATTTTCACGATTTTCGTCATATCTACTAGGTCTTTCAAAATATTGAATTCATTTTTATTCTACGAATTCTTCGTATGAATACCTAGAAAAATTTTTCAAGGTTTTTTGAAATTCAACCCCTAAGGGTAGTGTGGTACAAGTGGGCGGTGTTTTTCCTATATATAGAACGGCTTAAGCTACAATGTTGAAACTCGGTGTGTATATGTAAATCAACTAGAAGAACAATTTTGATTAAAAAAAAATTCAAATTTGTATTGGCGTTCAGAAGGGGGGCAAAAAAAATTATCTGTGAAAATACAATGCATATTTTACCACGATTTTCGTCATATATACTAGCTCGTCCCAAATATTTAATTTTATTTTATTCTACGGATTCTTCGTATGAATACCTAGAAAGTGTTTTCAAGGTTTTTTTAAATTCGACCCCTAAGGGTAGTGTGGTACAAGTGGGGGGTGTTTTTCCTATGTATAGAACGGCTTAAGCTACAATGTTGAAACTCGGTGTGTATATCTAAATTAACTAGAAAAATAATTTTGAATAAAAAAAAACGAATATCTATTGGCGTTCAGAAGGGGGGCATAAAAAATATTTGTGATAATAGAATGCATATTTTCCCACGATTTTCGACATATCTACTACCTCGTCCCAAATATTGAATTTAATTTTATTCTATGTATTCTTCATAATTGACCCCTAAGGGGGTGTAAAGTGATTGTGTACTTTTTCATAAATTACTCCATATCTCTCAGATCCAATCAACTTCCACGATCTTGTTCTTTTTGATAGGTTTTCAGTCACATAGTAGCCTCCACCGCATTTCAGAATTGAACGCGTTCCCAACTTCTACCGGAAAAATAATAAAGTTACGCCCAGATTGTTGGCAGATTTTTTGAAATGAGACGGTTCTTAGGAATGTTTAATTTTTATCGAAAATTTATACCTCACGCAGCTTCATCTGAAGCAATTTTGGATGAACAAACTAAAGGTAGTAAAAAGACAAAGGATAAAACAGCATTAATATATAATACTGAATCAAACAGTGCTTTTGAACATTGTAAAGACATGTTGGCTAACGCAACTTAATTGTCTTTTCCATAATCGTCAGCAGAATTATCTTTAGCGGTTCAGATTCAGCCAGAGGTGCTGTTCTTCAACAATTAATCAAAGGAAATTGGGAACTATTGGCATTTTTTTCACATAAATTAAATTTAACTCAAATCAAGTATTGTACTTATGACAGAGAGTTGCCAGCGATTTATGCTGCAATTAAACATGTTCGGTTCATGTTGGAAGGACGAAACTTCAGCATATTAGTCCAGTAATCAGAGACAAAATTTCAGTTAATAGCAAAAAAAATGGAAGACGAAATGTTTTGACGTGGTTAGGTTCCAATGATGGAGTAGTAGTAGTAGAGTAGTTACACCAAAATTTGATATGGCGTGTGCCCGAAATATAGAATTTTCTGTTTTGTCGATTTGTAGCCATATGCTGTATTTCTCGCAAAAAATAATAAAAAATAATTTTTCTGAAATTGCCATTGGTCAAGTTAACGATAATCAATTAGAGGAGTTTAAAAAGATCCCAAGCTTACGTAAGGTTAAAGTACCATAAAATGAACCTAATCTTATTTTTTGGTGTGACTCATCATTGAAAACGTTAAGACCTTATATCCCTGAACATTTTCGGAAGTCAATTTCTCTTAAAGTTCATAATTTATCTCATCCAGGTATTAAGGCGACAGTGAAATTAATGTCACAAAAATTCATTTGGCAATCTATTAATAAAGACGTTCACCTGTGGTCTAAACAATGTCAAGCATGTCAGAAGACGAAAGTTTCAAAATATGTTATAAGTCCCTTAGGTGATTTCAAGATGGTTTCGCAAAAATTTGAAACGATACATATAGATATAGGCCATTACCCTTATATTATTATTATATAATTATCGACAGATTTTCTAGATGGCCAGAAGCTTTTCCTTTTATTGATAGTAGCGCTAAAACTATATCCTCTGTTTTAATTAAGGAATACTTTTCTCGATATAGCATTCCAAATTCTATCACAACCGATCAAGGAGCTCAATTCGAGTCAAAATTATTTGCAGAGTTAGTTACATTTTTGGGTTTTAAACGTAGTAGGTCAACAGCATATAATCCTAAACCTAATAGAGTTTTAGAACGCTGGCACCGCGTCTCAAAAGAGGCTTTATTATGCAAAAATATAACAAATCGGACTTAACAATTACCGTTTGTTTTACTTGGTCTTTGGACTATCTTGCGGGAAGACGCCTGCAGAATTATTATCAAAACAAAATATCCGTTTCCATTTGATTTTATGCAAGAAAATTTGAATTCCAAAGTGATACATATTCATGACTTCATTCGAAATCTTAGATTGAATATGTCTCTAGTTAAACCACAGCCATTTTTACGTCATTTCCTTCGAAAGACTTTCGTTTTCAAAGATCTAAAAGACTGTTCTCATGTTTTTATGACTAATGAATCAAATAACATGTCTTTAAAAACTCCTTTCGAAGGTCCATTTTGATTATAGAACCCAAAATTTTACACTTTGTTGATAAATAGCAAGCAGCGTCAAATTTCCATCGATAGATTGAAACCATGTTTTATACAGTCGATTGGACCTCCAGTGTAAGGATACCCATAGAAACTCTTCAAGGCAAAAAGTTTATAAAATAACCCCACACTCCATTTGAAATCTGAACTTATGGTTTTAATTTTAACGTAAGTTCGTTAGCGGGCACAATCGTTCTACTCCTTCTGTTCCATACAAAGGCCTTAAAACATGCGTTCAAGAATACTAGTCGATAACTTCGGAACGCTTAAATTGCTCAAATCCGCAGTCGTAAAGGTGCTTGTACACGAACAATTTTTCAAACAATTAATTGTCCGACGACTATGGCCAAAATTAGTGGAGCGATTAATGGATGGCGGCAATATTTCGACAATGTGGCAATGTTTTCATAGATTGCTGATATTTCTCGCCCTATACTCGTAGTTTCTGTATTTCCAAAAAAATTTATCTCTTCCACATCCATGCTTCATCAACTCCTTAAAAAAATTTACTTTATTTGTTAAACTTTATACAGAAACCGAATTTTATTTTTAAATTGTAGCTCGTGAGATATTGTAATCAGAAGTTGTTCATCTCCTCTGGAGGTGTTTATCCAAACTATATAAACGGCTTCTGCTACAAAGTTGAAACTCAACAAATGTAAATTAACCAGAAAAGTAGATACTTTAGTTAAAAAAAATTCCTAAATGAGCCGTTGATTTTGAAAGTGGAATAAGTCCATTTCGTTTTTAAATCGACATGCTTAACGGTTTACGTTTTAACATTTTTAAAAAAATGTATGCTATTTTTCAGGAAATGTATTTGTTAAAAGTGTGATGAAACAATTTCATCAATAGATTCTCAGAAAGTTGCTTCGCGTTGTATAGAATAATGTTACAATGTCACAAAAATATTTTTTTCAAAATGGACTTATTCCACTTTCAAATACAACGGCTCAAATATCGATTAGTGTTTGGTCGAAAAATATTATCAGGAAAAATGAAATGCACTTATTTTCACAATTTTCGTCATATCTATTAGGTCTTCCCAAATATTGAGTTTATTTTTATTCAACGGCTTTTTCATATATACATATTTATTTACAAGATATGTAGAAAGTGTTTTCATGATTTTCTTAAATTCTACCTCTAAAGGGGGTGCAAGGAGGTATACTTTTTTATGAATTCTGCCATATCCCCCAGCCATGATATGATATCGAATATACATATCTTCACTTTCATGGGCTTGTGTAATAATCGCCTTAAGCTATCATATTTTTTTTAGTTTTTTCCTTTTGTAACCCTAAGAGGGTATAAAAGGGTTGAACACGTTTTCACGAATTCCGTCATTTCTTATAGAAGTGGTAAGAAATTGAATTATTTTTTACTTTCTCGTGCTGTCTCTATATTTATATATACTGTTTTCAGAACTTTTGGATATTCCACCCCCAAGTAGGTATAAGTAGGTTGCATATGTTTTCACAGATTCTCACATACATATTGCTTAAGTCTGATGATATATCGAAAACCTTTTTAATTCCTTTGGTTTCCTATATAAGCGCCAAAAAGTCAATTTCATGTATGTTTTTTAAAGCTTTGACTTTGATTTCTTAGCATTGATGAGATACATGATCACTTTTCACTTCCACAGGCTTTTTATATAATCGCCTACAAACTCATTTCACAATTTTTCGATATTCAACTTCTGTTTTCACAATTTTTGCCATCCTTTAGTTCTGATGTTTCTATTTTAACTATTTTTATTTTTAGAGCAAAATTAATTTTCCAAGAAAAGTCATAATCTCGAAACAACTGATGATATGTATATTCCGATTTTCATCGCTCCTGAATCTTGACCCGAAAAATAAAAAAAAGTTTTGCCTTTACTTTATTCTTAAAACAATAAAGTAAAATATACTTGATAACAGTGGCAGATCCAGACCTTAATGTTGGAAGTGTTAGTTTTTTTTTAGTTTGGCTATTTCGTTTGATAAAGTTCTGTGTGAATTTAGCTACATCGATAGCATTTAGCAAAAAAAGGGTCATCTGAAGAAGGGATCATATTGTTTTCATTTTATTATGGGTCACTCCATCAAGAATTGCCAAAGTTGTGACCTTATCATTTCTGATTTTTATTAAAATTTTTGTACTTGAAGAACAAGTGAAAAAAATTATTGAACTTCAAGGATTTGCTTCCATCTCAATTTTTAACTAACAAAAACTATAACAATCTTTAAAATAAGCCCTACTTTATTATTCAAGGATAAAAATTACCAGAGATATGAATTTTCAAAGAGGATTCGGATATCGTTTTGGGGAAATTTTTAACATACTGTCTTAACATACTGTAAGTAACAAAAATTGGAATCATATTTTTTTCACTAATTCTTCGAGAACACAAAATATTAAAACAATCGGCGATGATAAGGTCACACTTTTGGCAATTCTTGATTAAATTACCTTTTTTCTATAAAGTTAATAGAGAATCACTATAATGCTCTTTTTAATTTTTTGATATGTTTTGAAAAACAGTATAACCCATAAATTAGAAAAAAATCTGCCAACAGTCTGGGCGCAACTTTATTCCGGCAGAAGTTCGGAACGTGTTCAATTCGGGGATGCGGTGCATGTTATCATGTGACTGAAAACCTAACAAAAAGTTCGGGAAGCAGTTACAATAGAGTGTAACATATGAATTAAATAATTGGGTCATATTCCGGGATGCGTTCTAGAGGTTGAAAAAGACAAAACTTGAAAATAGGTGATTATTAAACAAGCCCGTGGAAGTGAAAAGATATTCGATATCTGATCAGACCTGAGAGATATGGTGGAATTAATGAAAAGTATACAACCACTTAACACCCTCTTAGGGGTCGAATTTCAAAAAAACTTGAAAACACTTTCTAGGTATTCATATGAAGAATCCGAATAAAAATTAATTCTATATTTGGAAAGACCTAGTAGATATGACCAACATCGTGAAAATATATGCATTTTATATTTACTGACAATTTTTTTTGGCCCACCCCCTTCTGAACGCCAATGAATATTCGATTTTTTTTATCAGAATTACTTTTCTAGTTGATTTACATATACGTACCGAGTTTCAACTTCCTAGCACAAGCCGTTCTAAGGTTAAGAAAAACACCTCCCACCTCCGTACCATACTACCTCTAAGAAAAATGTATTTTGTCAACATGCCACTACTATCTATCTAATTTCCAAGTTTCAGCTCTCTATCATTTTAGGTACTATAGATATTAACATCGGAACTTTTTCCTTCTCACCCTTCCCCACCCTCACCCTCTACACCCACACCCCCAACATTTTTTTCCCTACTAAGGTTCTATTAGGTCTACTTCTGGTAAAAATGATGAAGCATCTACCTTACACTGCTATTGAGATTTAAAACGTGTTATTTTTGAAAAATTCTAGTCCCCTCCACTTCCGTGCCCCTCCACCCCCTTCAAAGATTTTACTTTTAGCAATCTTTATTTATCAAGCGTTATACTCAATCCGAATTTTGTTTTTCTGGTCTTATTGGTTTGTAAGATATCGTAATCTAAAGTTTTTCACCCCCCCCCACCCTCGTATGACACTACCCTCACCCAAAAATTTTGTTTCAATCTACTCTCCTAGTATAACTACAGATATTTGTAAAGTTTTAATTGCTTGTCATTAACGGTTTAGGAGATATGAATTTTAGAATGTGTCGATCTCAGCATTTTTGCGTTTCGGACGCATTATTTCTTCCTCCACTCCCCTTTACCAACATCAGTAATTTTTTTTTCAAATGGGTCCACTATTAAAGCTCTAAAGAAATTCCAAGTTTCAGCCTCTTAACATAAGCGGTTGCTGAGCTCAAAAATTTTTCGTCTAAAACGCTTCCCCCACCTTCCCCCACCTTCCCCCTCACACCTCCTCCCCTGAAAATAATGTCAATTCAAGGGGTCTACCAAGTCTATTCTTAGAAAAAGTTTGAATTTAATAGCTCCACTGGTTTGAGAGCTACGAGCCTTCAAAGGATTTTAGGGCGGTCGACGTACGGCGTATATAACATGTAAGGATGGAAATCTTGTAGCAAATTTTCACCTACAACAACGACAACGCTACGGACCAAAATACCGGAAAAGAGAGAGGTAATATGAAAACTTCATATATTTTAAATATCCGATATAATTCGCAGTCAGTGCATGTTCTGGCCAATATATAGCCCAAAACGATCGACCAAAAGGGAGAGCAGTCGGCAACGAGCAGCCGGTAGTGGAGGGGAACTCCAAACTCCCTGAAGCGAAAGCTAATCAAGATGCTCGTTCGACTCGACCTATACATTCGGGTCTGCGGCTTTGGAAGTCCGCCGAATCATAGACTCGAGGAAAACGCACCGACTAGGTACGGCTCTACTGATGATGCCCTTTCTTTCTTAAGGTCTGCGGCTTTGTAAGTCCGCTTAAGAAGAAGTCCAATCAGTTCACGTGGATATACTCACGGTGCCAAAACCTAAAGGCAACTGGAAGAGGCTTCCACTAACGATGCCACTTACGTTAAGGTCTGAGGCTTTGTAAGTCCGCTTAAAGTAGGAGGCTAATTAGTGTACGTGTCTAAAACGCACGGTGCTGAACCCAGAAGAGTCTGAGGGAGACGACGGAGGCAGGACGATGACGCATCAAGCCGTGCAACCACGACGCAGCAGCAAGGCAATGCTACAACGCAGCCACGACGGACCGATGCAGCGTAGCACCGATACAGAGATGCAGCACGAGAACGAAGCACAAGCAACACGGCGACAGCGGAACCCGAACCTGCCCGCAACAAAGAACCGAGAGCTAAAACGTACAGGCAGGACAACGACGAGACAACGCAAACGAAGCCGAGGTCAAAACGCAGACAACAAGAACGACCCGCGACGAAGGAGACCCGGCTTGGTAGCATAGGACGCGACGACGTCTAATGCAAGAGAGATGTAGCACCAGGACAGGGCCAAGGAGGCAGAGGCGTTGGTGCCATAGATCGAGCTACAACAGCCCCAATAAGCACAACGGACGACGCCAGGAACTGACCTCTGAGCTGCGATGACCACCGCGAAGCGACACGTGCAGGCGAGTGAAAGCAACAGGTACTAAATCGGCCAGAGGGGTGAAATCAGGAAACGCCAGGCGACACGACGAGACGCGAACAAGGGATGTCGAGGCCATACAGCGAGACGGACGAGCAAGAGCAGAGCGGAGGAGGTCAAGCAAGCACGCACATCAGAGTATGACGATCGGACGACAGCACCCACCAGCCAGGACACACAACGAGACGGAACGGCAGCCAAGAACCTAACCAAAGGAAAGTTACCGGAACCGGAATCGACCCACGCGAACACACCGGACACCACCCGAACATGAACGGAACGAGTGTACCACAAGGAGCGCGTAAAGACAGAACAACCGAGTTAAAAATCTCTAATATAATATAACCAACCTATAAGGGTCTAAGTCTAGTAATAATAATACCAAGAATAAACCTAATAACCAAACGACGATTTGAGGTTACGATGAATTAAATGTGAATTATAAAACAATGAAGTACGAATAAATTGAAGTCCAAAGAAATAAATTGTTTGTAACGAACCCTTGGCGCCCGATGAGCCTACCCCGGAAATCGAGTCGTTACAAACAATACTGTATTATAAATAATAAATGCGTTTGTAATTACATCATTTCGGGGGGAAGGGTTGGGGTTGAACCCCCAAAACCCCCCTACGTTAACGCCTCTCTGATGGTGTTAGTGAATCCGATAAGAGTGTTAACAGAACTCATCTGCTCAGTGTTAAATCCTTTAGTAGTGATCCTATTAAACATTCCGGACTGTTCACTATTTATATTAATAACTAGCCACGTACCGCGGCTACGCTCGCTACGCTCACGTTGTTCCATTGCCCCTTTTACTCCCGTTTATCCATTGGATCTCTTCTTTCCCGTTGATACATTACTCCCGTTTCGGGTACACTTTCTCAGCTCAAAAGTCACAATAAAACTGATTTAATAAGCTACTATGACTGCCTGGTTCAACTTATTAAAGTAGTAAAATCGAAACACATAAATTAAAAAAAAGAAATCACACATGTTCGCGGTCGGCAGGATTCGAACCGATCATCATCTGATTTCTAGTCAGACGCCTTACCCGCTCGGCTACGACTGCAGTTGTAAATTATCATTTTTGTGTCTACTTGATCTGATTTAACTTACTAAAAAGCTCAAATGTTGAAATAACTCGCGACCATGGATGTATTAGTATAACTGGATCGTCTGTATTGCATAAAATTCCTATATGTGAGACTAATTCGTTTTCTGACAGTTGTTCCCATCTGTCAAAAAAAATTTGTACGGGTTATGACAATCATTTCTGACAATTGTTTTCACCACAGCGTCGGACCAAAAAAATTTCCCGGGTACAGTACGTATTTTCTATTTTGTAGCCCCCCCCCCCCCAATATACTTACACTAACGCAAATAGACAACTCACACAACCAGAACCTATTAGGCAAAATCTCGCTTACTGCCGATCCAGTTATACTACTACATCCATGCTCGCGACCACCAATTTCGGGAATATATAATTATGTTTCATCGCCCATTTTACTCACGTCACGTGTTCGCAGCCGGTAGTGAAATCGAAATACATAAATTAAAAAAAAGAAATCACACATGTTCGCGGTCGGCAGGATTCGAACCGATTATCATCTGATTTCTAGTCAGACGCCTTACCCGCTCGGATACGACTGCAGTTGTAAATTCTCCTTTTTGTTTCTAGTTCATCTGATTTAACTTACAAAAAAGCTCAAATGTTGAAATAACTCGCGACCACCAATTTCGGGAGTATATAATTATGTTTCATCGCCCATGTTACTCACGTCACGTGTTCGCAGACGGTAGTAAAAACGAAATACATAAATAAAAAAAAAAATTCACACATGTTCGCGGTCGGCAGGATTCTAACCGATCATCATCTGATTTCTAGTCAGACGCCTCTCCCGCCCGGCTTTGACTGCAGTTGAAAATTCTCCTTTTTGTTTCTAGTTCATCTGATTTAACTTACTAAAAAGCTCAAATGTTGAAATAACTCGTGAGCCACTAATTTCCGGTACCTGTCCGGTAGTCTCGAGAATGTCCATGCAAAATTTGGGAAGGAACGGTTCACAGGTGTACGCTACAACCGTAATTTCCATAAAAACTGACTTTATTTTTTATATTAGATTTCAAAGCCAATAGCAACTGAAAAATTCTTATACATAATTTATGATTTATTTATATGTATACATATTTAGAGTTGGAATTCAACCCACGACATCGCGTTTAAATGCCAACTACGCTACCACTGGACCGACCCACTGGCCACCAAATAAAATTTAAGAAATAGGTTAGAGAGGTGGAGATCCAAGATTTTTTTTGAAATCCGAATTGTCTTTCTATCTTCATATATTTTACGAATTATATTTGTTTACGTTGTTACTCAGTTTGAATAAGTCGAGTTAAAAACATCATCAAATCAATACATTTGTACTGTAAAAACAATAATTAAACTATAATTTTTTTAGAAACTTTCAAAAAACGCTCGAGTAATCAGAGCCATGCCAAATACCCCGATGATGGTACGAGAAGGATGTTCTGTATTTGTGCGAGGACAAAATGCAACAGAATCGGATGCAAAATTAACGCAGAGTCTTTTAGAATCACTAGGCACGTGTGAAGAAGTTTCCGAAAATTTCTTGGATCCTATCACCGCTTTGAGTGGAAGTGGTCCTGCATACATATTTTTGTTAATAGAATCTTTGGCTGATGGCGCTGTAAGAATGGGACTACCAAGAGATCTCGCTTATCGGCTTGCATCTCAGACGGTCATGGGATCTGGAAAGCTTGCACGCGATTCGAAAAGACATCCCGCTCAATTGAAAGATGATGTCACAAGTCCAGGTGGGTCCACTGCAGCTGCCTTAAGTCATCTCGAAAAATCAAGTAAGTTTCAATTCTGATTGAATTGGAAAAATATTAGGAATAACTGATACTTTTCGTTGTTATACAGATTTCAGGGCGTCAGTTGCTGGTGCTGTGGAGGCTGCTACTTTGCGATGTAAGGAGATGTCTACTGAAAGTAAATAGGAATTCTGTAATAATTTTGTTACACAATATATAAATGTAGTGTATTCAGAACACACGCTATTTCCATTTAGTTAAAGATTTATTTGACCATTCGAAGATGACAATGGAAGATACATTTTTTCTATTCTATCCCAATAAGCGCGCGGAATATCCGCTGAATAATCGGTGTAAGTTCTCATTGAGAATATTCGCTCGATCTCAAATTTACCGCAAACCGTATCTTGCGATTAACTTTCTACATTCGCGAGTCATATCGCAAGAACATCAAAATGCGAAAATCAATAGAATACATGTTATCGTTCGTTCATTGCAATGTGATAAACGCAAGAAGAGTGCCCCAATGTGATCCAGATAGAAAAAAATTGGAGTTTAAATAATTCGAAATTAATTCTGAGGTATCAAGAAATCAGTTTTTTTTTGAAGAAAAAATTATGTTTTTGTATGGAGCTTGTCCGCTTTTTTAGGAATGGTGATTGGCTGGTCTAATATCCAATGAAAAGTGTGATGTAAAAATCAATGCAACATCAGATATTCATTAGTTTCTTTGGTTTGAAAGATATAGAATGGAATCAATGTGAAATCAGTTTTAAATAGATAAAATATATTGAAGATACAATCACAGTGAAATTGGTTCTTAATAGATTTTGACATTGATGAGGGAATCAATATATAATTGGCGTAAAACATATTTCCGTATCTAAACTTCAAGTGCTAATAATCAATTTGTAATAGATTACAGAAATCAGTTAGTAATCGATTTTACGAATTAAATAAAAGTCGCAATGAAAATGGTTCTTAAATGATTTATTTCGTTGAAGAAGTAATCGGTGTATAATCGGTTTTAAACAGATTTCCCTTCTCTCTATTTATATCACAATATTCTGTTTTTACTAATTATGCAAACCTTTTAAAAACGGTGAGAAAGTCGATTTACAGTCATGAATTTTCCTCACAAGAAGTGCAACCATCTCGGAGCAAGAATGTATAGTTGGTTGCAAGTGCTACCTAATCGTATTTGGTTGAATTTTCTGGAGGCGGCTTTCTGCAAATAAACCTTGGCAGTGCTATTAACTGATCTTTTAAAATTTGATAATGATGGGGTAGGAAAAATCTGTTTGTGGAGATTAATGTTAAAGGCTTAAGCCTCAGTCAAAACAGCTTCGATCTGTCACACTAAAAGGAAAAATCAATTCGAATATATAAAATAAACAATTTTTCATAATTTAATTCCATATAAACTTTATTCTAAAAAAGAAATTTCCGAAATTGAGAAAACCAGCATAAATAAATGAAATCCTAAATAAAATATTAGTAATAACAATATATAACGAAGCATTTTAATTTTTTATGTTTTTAACATTTCAATTTTGTTTATTAATTTTAACTTTGTATGCTCTTAAGGCACTTTCTATTGCTGAACGGTACTCGTTCCATCCGAAGTCACTCTTTTTGAAACAATCGGTGAATTAAGTGAAATTTTCATATGTAGTATATTCCAATTTTAGCTTAGGTTAGGTTAGGTTGAGAAGGGTGGGCTGAAGCACATAGCCACAGTCCATCACGAGAGATCACAGCGGATCCATTGTGGTCCCCTCGTATAAAACCGGGCTATAGACTACTGATTCCAAATATTGCTCTTCCTTATCAAGAGAGTAGTTCTCCATAAAGGAATCGTTGCAAGTTCTGATAGGTTGGTCAAGGAGAAATTCCTCAAGTACCGATACCTTGTGCGTGCCAGACTCTTGCATTCACAAACCAGTTGCTCTAAAGTCGGTTCAACATTCTCATCACCACAGCGACACAGGTCAGCCATGGGTATTCCTAGTCTTTCACCATGTGTCCCGAAGGGACAGTGTCCCGTTAGAACCCCTATGAAATGTCTGCAAGCGCCCCTGGCCAGAGACAAAATGAAGCTGGAGTTCCTCCTATCGAGTTTCGGCCCGCAGATTCTTGCTTGACAGCATCCCGAGAGATTATCCCACGCCCACTCCATCTGTCTGAGCCCTTCAATGTCAATCATTCCCTTTACACATTCAATTGGACAAAGAACCGATTCGTCTGCGAGCTCCCTGCTCATCTCCGACCCCCTTCTAACGAGCTCATCTGCCTTTTCATTTCCAGGGAAGTCACTGTGACCAGGAATCCAGGAGATTCTCAGGTTGTTATTCATACCCACTATCTGGAATATTCTTTTACATTTTTCCACAAGCCTAAACTTAGAAATGTGCGAATGAACAGCCTTGATGGCAGCTTGGCTGTCAACATAAATGGTTAATGTACCGGTCGCACACTGTTGACGCACAATTATTTCCGCTGCTTTTGTCAGCGCATAAATCTCGGCCTGAAACACGCTCGAGCTATCCGTTAGCCTAAACAATTCCATAATTTCGAGGTCACAAGAGTACACTCCCGCACCCGTACCACTTTCTTTCTTTGAGCCATCAGTGTAAATAGCCACCGTGTCTGAGGCGGTGATCCCAGAACGCCACTCCAGCCTGGTGGGAATATCAACCGCATAGGAATGTTCAAAACTACAAGACGGAGTCCTGTAGTCGGTGCGCTCCGGCATGGCGGAGCACAGCGAAATTGTCAAGATCCTAGAGTGACCCACACTGCGTCCCAACCAATAGCCTGCCTCGCGCAGACGCAAAGCCCCCTTTACCGCTATTGATTTTACCGCTATCTCCAACGGGATTACGTGTAGCATTACTTAAAGAGCCTGCGTGGCCGTGGTACGTAAGGCCCCAGTGATACCAATGAGTGCCATTCTTTGAATTCTGTTCATGGCTGCCCTTTTGGTCCCAACCTCCAATGCATGCCACCACACCAGTCACTCATAGGTAAGAACAGGTCTAACTACCGTGATTTACAGCCAGTGGACTATCCTCGGGATGAGGCCCCAGGTTTTCCCCAACATTTTCTGACAAGCATAGTAAGCATTCGATGCCTTCTTGATCCTGTCATCAATCGTGAGTTTCCAGTTCAGCCTAAGATGAAGATAGATACCTAAGTACTTCACACTATGTGAGAGCGGGATGGTAACGCCATTCAAGCGTGGGAGCCTGAATTCCCGGTATTTTTTCCTCGTAAAGAGGATTAGGTCGGATTTCTCCGGATTGATGTTGAGGCCGCAGCTACCAGCCTACCTGCTCAATGATTTGAGCCCAACTTCCAGCAGATCGCTAAGGGTGTTCAGGAGCTTGCCTCTCACCATTAGAACGATATCGTCTGCGTAGGCAACCACCTTGACTCCGGTCAAAGATAGAGCCCGCAAGATTTCGTTAACCACTAGGACCCACAGCAGAGGAGAGAGCACCCCGCCCTGTGGGGTTCCCCGTGTTGCTTTCATTCTGCTGAATCCATCCCCCAGAGAGGAGTTTATAATTCTACCCCCCAGCATCGACACAATCCAGCCCGAAATGAATGAGTCAGCACCACATCTATTCAGTGCACTCGCGATCGCGCTCGTCTCCACATTATTGTAGGCACCCTCAATATCCAGAAGAGTTGCTAGAGTATATTCCTTAACATCCAGAGATTTTTCCACCGTGGAAACGACCTCATGCAAGGCCTTTTGACAGATTTTCCCCTCATATAGGCGTGCTGAGAAGCGGAGAAGCCTCTCGCGTCCAGAATACATCTGAGATAATAGCCCATTAATCTCTCCATTGTTTTCAGCAAAAACGATGAAAATCTAAGGGGTCTAAAGTCCTTAGGCAGAGTGTGACTTGGCTTACCAGCCTTAAGAATAGAAATCACCCTGACTTCACGCCACATCTTCGGGACGTACCCGAGAGTTAGACAACTTCTAAAGATCCTCACTTAGGAAGGACCACTAAGTGGCATGGTCTTCTGCAGCATCATGGGAACCAGACCGTCCACTTCCGGAGACTTAAAATGAGAGAAGGACATTACCGCACACCTTACTTTTTCAAGAGAGACTGTCCGCTTTACAATGGCAGCGTCCGCCACAGGGAGATCTATCCCAGAGGAGTTCCCTCCCTCCAAGATACACCCCAGGAAGTGAGCCTCCATAAGCAGATCCAGACTTTCCTGACTCGATTCCGTCCAGGTTCCGTCGCTTCTTCTCAAGTACCCAGGAACACTGGGGTCCTTGGAGAGTATCCTGCGCATTCTAGATGCTTTATTTATACATTCTATTTCCTCGCAGAGTTTCCTCCATGAACTTCGCTTGGCAAAGTTCAGTGACGATTTAAATTCTTTCTGACTAAGTCTGTATGCTCATTAAGCTTCCTTGAAAAACCTCCACGCCTTTCCTCGCAGAATTTCAAGCTTCTTTGACTACCACTTCGGACCACCTTTCCCACCCCCATTTGAGAGTGGACAAGTTGATCTAAACGCAGTCATTAAGGTCTCCAAAATCCTCACCACCTCCCTGTCGATCAGTTCCGCGCTGCTTAAGCTGCCGGTTTCCTGCCTGAGTTTGCTTCTTACTATCCCTACAAAATCCTCCCAGTTCGTTCTTCTAATGTTACGGAAGGAGTTACCCCGCACCATGTTACAAGATACCGAGAACATAATTATTCTATGATCAGAGACCTGAGACTAACCAGTTCACGACTTCAAACTTCATACCATAGTTTGATATTAGAGCTATGTCTAAGACTTCACTTCTATTTCTAACAACAAACGTGGAATCATCACCTCTGTTACATAATGTAAGCCCAAAAGAGCAGATGTATCCAAAAACCAATTTTAGCCTAATTAATCCAAATAACTACCAAAGATATATTGGTTGATGTTTATATATTTTTCGAATGGTTCTTATCGCTTTTCCCTGCCTGAAAAGTTATAGTCCTTTCCAATGGATTCATGCAATAAGTATGGAAAAAACTTTTTCTAGGTCTGGGTTGGGTTTTTGGCTTCCTGTATATGCGCCATTTATGAAAACGTTTGAAAATTTAATATTTGTTATTAAACCTAAAATTGGCCACAAACATAAACCTGATGACTTTGATAGAGGGAGACCGTTAATACCAACATTAACATTATATAGAACTATCTTTCGAACTAGAACTAGAACTATCGAAAAATTTACTGGAAGGACATGGTCCATTACGATTTTCCGGTTAAAATTCAACTTCTGTTTCGTACTCTAAAAAATTAATGTTCTGTATTTCATTTTGAACAAGTTTTCTAAAATGACGCTTGTTGTTGATTTCGAACTGTTTTTTTGTAGTGAAGGGTATATCTTTGAGTATGTTTTTCTATTGGAGAAAATTCACAAATGTAGCAGATATAATATATTTTCCGAACCGCAGTTAAAAAAAACCTTCTGCGGTGACCACTGTAACTTCCACACCAATGATGTGAAATAAAAAAACCAAATAAATTAAGTTTTTTTATAGTATTATCTAGTCCTTAATCGAAGGATTTGATAGAATATTCATTTTTGAAAAAATGGTCGGCGATCGAAAGTGAAAGTCTAGTTTTCGGTGAAAAATTCACTTCATTTTCCTTGATTTAAAAAAAAGTATGCATCGAAATAAAAATCCTTCGATTAAGGACTGCCTTTTGATGTAAAAAAAAAAGTGTTCAAAATTTCAAGTTAATCGGTTCACTCGTTTTCGAGATATCGTGATCACCGATTTTGAAAAAGCCGTTTCGAGAAAAACGCGTTTAAAGTTTCTCGGCCGTGACTTCCGAACATTCGCAGATTCTCGTAATTCTCTCGAGCCTTTCGCACGATTCATTTTTAAACTTCAAATATTAAAAGAACGCGTATAACTGAATGTAGTGAGTGCTTCGAAGTCAACTGCTGCACTGTGACGGGTTTCGATTTCGAATATACAGTCGAACCTGGCTTAGTGAGAACGTAACTGTTAAAACGACCGTAATTCGCTCAATTTTGTGCAGATCGACTTGAAATTTTCAGAGAATATTTTTGAAAGGCTACACTTTAAGAATCCGTCAAAAACGAAAAATCGAATTTTTGAAAATTCTGACTAGATGTAACCACTTAAGTCACAACAAGAGACTCAATGTAGGGGAAGGTGCTGTACCTTGGACCAAATGTACTTCGGTCCAAACGTCAATTCCAACTAAACTTTAGCTGCTGGAAAAAAAGTTTCTTCAATAAAAGATTGCCAAATGCGTAGTGTACTATAATAAAATTAAATATAATTGTGAATTAAAGTAGAATAAGTATTTGTACTAGAATAACAACCATTGTGAATGAACCTGAATAAATGTCACCAGTTGTACTCTAACCTTTGAGCTGTTATTACATGGTGCAGCCGGCACTACTTTCCAAATGGGCATAAATAACAAAGGAAGTGAAAGTAATAATAAAACACTGCATAATCTAAGATCGCGTAAAATAGTAAAAAATAGCGCATACAAAACAAAGTCTATTAGCACCCTTCGCAAAACCCAAATTAAAAACGGGACAAAATTTGTGAAAAAAATAAATAACAGTAAAGTAGTGAACCGCACGATGGAATTTTTAAAGAAAGTGGAGAGTTTGAGACTTGAAGGTAACTTGGCGGAAAACTGGCGGAAAACTGGCGGAAATTCAAAAGAAATTTCGAGATTTTCGCCACAGCGGCCGAAATGCAAAATAAGCCAGACGATGTGAAAGTCGCCATTTTCCTAAATGCACTGGGGAAGAGGCCGTCGAACTTTATGCAACACTTGGCCTAGAGCCCATCGAATCGAAGAAGTATGACGCCGTCCTGGAGGCGTTCGAGGAATATTGACTACCAAAGGCTAACGTCGTTTTCGAACTATTTAAATTCTTCTCAAGAAACCAGAAGGAGGGAGAACCCTTCGACAGTTTTGTCACGGAGCTGAAAAAACTGGCAGCAACGTGTGACTTCGGCGATCAAAAAGAGTCGCTAATCCGAGATCGGATTATCATTCGAGCAAGTAACGAAAACTTTCAAAAAATCCTGTTGGCAGAGCACAACATCAATCTAAAAAATACTATTCAAAAAGGAAAAGCACATGAACAATCTGATCTTCAACGGATCGAAATGCAGAAAAGCCATGCGGCCCCGACGTACGCAATACAAGAATCAAACAGAGCACTCAACAAGAGAAACAGAGCAGTGGGCGGAAAACAACAAAGCAGTCAGCAGGCCACAGAATCGACAATAAAAAAAAGTGCATCAAACGTAATCGAAACCACGACTGGAACAGGTGCCCAGCATATGGCCAGCAATGCAAAAACTGCAAACGGTATAACCACTTCCACTATTGCTGCAGGTCACGGGCAGTCCACACCATTAGAAAAAGGAAAAAGGAAGGTTGTAACAGTAACAATAGCATAAGCTCATTGGATGAAGAAGGTATAAAACATTTAAACAGTTTGTCATCATCAATAAATGAAATATTTAATAATAGCTCAAATGTTTGGACCGAAAAAGTAGAGGTAGAGGGAAAAACAATACTATTCAAGGTGGATTCAGGCTCGTCGGTTAACATATTATCGGAAAAACTTTTGAAGTCAATCAGTAGCCAACATACAGTACAAAAAACAACAACAATATTAGAAGCATTCGGTGGGTTCAAATTATACCCAACAGGTAAATGCGCACTTAATTGTACATTTAAACAAACGAACCACTTAGAAACTTTCATAGTCATACAAGAAAATCTAACCCCGATCCGGGGTCTTAAAACATGCAAAAAATTGGGAATTATCAGAAAAGTAGATAGTATTCTCATAAATAACACAAAAGACGAATCTATTAAAAAATATAAACAAAATTTTGAAGGGCTAGGTACATTTCCCCAACCATATCACATGGAATTAACAGTGTACAGTGTAAAAACTATGTTCCAACCATTAAGGGACCAAGGCGAGTTCCGCTAAAAATTAGAGAAATTCTACGCAAAAAACTTAATGATTTAGAATCATCAAACATAATTAGAAAAGTAGATGAAGGCTGTGAGTGGATCAGCAACATGGTTATAGTCAAAAAACCAACAGGAGATTTGAGAATTTGCATTGATCCTGTCGATCTAAATAAATATAAAAAGAAAAATGTAAATCCAATTCCAACTTTCGACGAAATCTCAAGCAACTTAAATAGAGCCAAATTTTTTACATTGCTAGATTTTAAAAACGGGTTTTGGCAAATACAGTTAACTCCAGAGCCACAACAACTATGCTCGTTTTCGACCCCATTCGGGACCTACAATGGCAGCGTCCGCCACAGGGAGATCTATCCCAGAGGAGTTCCCTCCCTCCAAGATACACCCCAGGAAGTGAACCTCCATAAGCAGATCCAGACTTTCCTGACTCGATTCCGTCCAGGTTCCGTCACTTCTTCTCAAGTACCCAGGAACACTGGGGTCCTTGGAGAGTATCCTGCGCATTCTAGATGCTTTATTTATACATTCTATTTCCTCGCAGAGTTTCCTCCATGAACTTCGCTTGGCAAAGTTCAGTGACGATTTAAATTCTTTCTGACTAAGTCTGTATGCTCATTAAGCTTCCTTGAAAAACCTCCACGCCTTTCCTCGCAGAATTTCAAGCTTCTTTGACTACCACTTCGGACCACCTTTCCCACCCCCATTTGAGAGTGGACAAGTTGATCTAAACGCAGTCATTAAGGTCTCCAAAATCCTCACCACCTCCCTGTCGATCAGTTCCGCGCTGCTTAAGCTGCCGGTTTCCTGCCTGAGTTTGCTTCTTACTATCCCTACAAAATCCTCCCAGTTCGTTCTTCTAATGTTACGGAAGGAGTTACCCCGCACCATGTTACAAGATACCGAGAACATAATTATTCTATGATCAGAGACCTGAGACTAACCAGTTCACGACTTCAAACTTCATACCATAGTTTGATATTAGAGCTATGTCTAAGACTTCACTTCTATTTCTAACAACAAACGTGGAATCATCACCTCTGTTACATAATGTAAGCCCAAAAGAGCAGATGTATCCAAAAACCAATTTTAGCCTAATTAATCCAAATAACTACCAAAGATATATTGGTTGATGTTTATATATTTTTCGAATGGTTCTTATCGCTTTTCCCTGCCTGAAAAGTTATAGTCCTTTCCAATGGATTCATGCAATAAGTATGGAAAAAACTTTTTCTAGGTCTGGGTTGGGTTTTTGGCTTCCTGTATATGCGCCATTTATGAAAACGTTTGAAAATTTAATATTTGTTATTAAACCTAAAATTGGCCACAAACATAAACCTGATGACTTTGATAGAGGGAGACCGTTAATACCAACATTAACATTATATAGAACTATCTTTCGAACTAGAACTAGAACTATCGAAAAATTTACTGGAAGGACATGGTCCATTACGATTTTCCGGTTAAAATTCAACTTCTGTTTCGTACTCTAAAAAATTAATGTTCTGTATTTCATTTTGAACAAGTTTTCTAAAATGACGCTTGTTGTTGATTTCGAACTGTTTTTTTGTAGTGAAGGGTATATCTTTGAGTATGTTTTTCTATTGGAGAAAATTCACAAATGTAGCAGATATAATATATTTTCCGAACCGCTGTTAAAAAAAAACCTTCTGCGGTGACCACTGTAACTTCCACACCAATGATGTGAAATAAAAAAACCAAATAAATTAAGTTTTTTTATAGTATTATCTAGTCCTTAATCGAAGGATTTGATAGAATATTCATTTTTGAAAAAATGGTCGGCGATCGAAAGTGAAAGTCTAGTTTTCGGTGAAAAATTCACTTCATTTTCCTTGATTTAAAAAAAAGTATGCATCGAAATAAAAATCCTTCGATTAAGGACTGCCTTTTGATGTAAAAAAAAAAGTGTTCAAAATTTCAAGTTAATCGGTTCACTCGTTTTCGAGATATCGTGATCACCGATTTTGAAAAAGCCGTTTCGAGAAAAACGCGTTTAAAGTTTCTCGGCCGTGACTTCCGAACATTCGCAGATTCTCGTAATTCTCTCGAGCCTTTCGCACGATTCATTTTTAAACTTCAAATATTAAAAGAACGCGTATAACTGAATGTAGTGAGTGCTTCGAAGTCAACTGCTGCACTGTGACGGGTTTCGATTTCGAATATACAGTCGAACCTGGCTTAGTGAGAACGTAACTGTTAAAACGACCGTAATTCGCTCAATTTTGTGCAGATCGACTTGAAATTTTCAGAGAATATTTTTGAAAGGCTACACTTTAAGAATCCGTCAAAAACGAAAAATCGAATTTTTGAAAATTCTGACTAGATGTAACCCCTTAAGTCACAACAAGAGACTCAATGTAGGGGAAGGTGCTGTACCTTGGACCAAATGTACTTCGGTCCAAACGTCAATTCCAACTAAACTTTAGCTGCTGGAAAAAAAGTTTCTTCAATAAAAGATTGCCAAATGCGTAGTGTACTATAATAAAATTAAATATAATTGTGAATTAAAGTAGAATAAGTATTTGTACTAGAATAACAACCATTGTGAATGAACCTGAATAAATGTCACCAGTTGTACTCTAACCTTTGAGCTGTTATTACATGGTGCAGCCGGCACTACTTTCCAAATGGGCATAAATAACAAAGGAAGTGAAAGTAATAATAAAACACTGCATAATCTAAGATCGCGTAAAATAGTAAAAAATAACGCATACAAAACAAAGTCTATTAGCACCCTTCGCAAAACCCAAATTAAAAACGGGACAAAATTTGTGAAAAAAATAAATAACAGTAAAGTAGTGAACCGCACGATGGAATTTTTAAAGAAAGTGGAGAGTTTGAGACTTGAAGGTAACTTGGCGGAAAACTGGTGGAAAACTGGCGGAAATTCAAAAGAAATTTCGAGATTTTCGCCACAGCGGCCGAAATGCAAAATAAGCCAGACGAAGTGAAAGTCGCCATTTTCCTAAATGCACTGGGGAAGAGGCCGTCGAACTTTATGCAACACTTGGCCTAGAGCCCATCGAATCGAAGAAGTATGACGCCGTCCTGGAGGCGTTCGAGGAATATTGACTACCAAAGGCTAACGTCGTTTTCGAACTATTTAAATTCTTCTCAAGAAACCAGAAGGAGGGAGAACCCTTCGACAGTTTTGTCACGGAGCTGAAAAAACTGGCAGCAACGTGTGACTTCGGCGATCAAAAAGAGTCGCTAATCCGAGATCGGATTATCATTCGAGCAAGTAACGAAAACTTTCAAAAAATCCTGTTGGCAGAGCACAACATCAATCTAAAAAATACTATTCAAAAAGGAAAAGCACATGAACAATCTGATCTTCAACGGATCGAAATGCAGAAAAGCCATGCGGCCCCGACGTACGCAATACAAGAATCAAACAGAGCACTCAACAAGAGAAACAGAGCAGTGGGCGGAAAACAACAAAGCAGTCAGCAGGCCACAGAATCGACAATAAAAAAAAGTGCATCAAACGTAATCGAAACCACGACTGGAACAGGTGCCCAGCATATGGCCAGCAATGCAAAAACTGCAAACGGTATAACCACTTCCACTATTGCTGCAGGTCACGGGCAGTCCACACCATTAGAAAAAGGAAAAAGGAAGGTTGTAACAGTAACAATAGCATAAGCTCATTGGATGAAGAAGGTATAAAACATTTAAACAGTTTGTCATCATCAATAAATGAAATATTTAATAATAGCTCAAATGTTTGGACCGAAAAAGTAGAGGTAGAGGGAAAAACAATACTATTCAAGGTGGATTCAGGCTCGTCCGTTAACATATTATCGGAAAAACTTTTGAAGTCAATCAGTAGCCAACATACAGTACAAAAAACAACAACAATATTAGAAGCATACGGTGGGTTCAAATTATACCCAACAGGTAAATGCGCACTTAATTGTACATTTAAACAAACGAACCACTTAGAAACTTTCATAGTCATACAAGAAAATCTAACCCCGATCCGGGGTCTTAAAACATGCAAAAAATTGGGAATTATCAGAAAAGTAGATAGTATTCTCATAAATAACACAAAAGACGAATCTATTAAAAAATATAAACAAAATTTTGAAGGGCTAGGTACATTTCCCCAACCATATCACATGGAATTAACAGTGTACAGTGTAAAAACTATGTTCCAACCATTAAGGGACCAAGGCGAGTTCCGCTAAAAATTAGAGAAATTCTACGCAAAAAACTTAATGATTTAGAATCATCAAACATAATTAGAAAAGTAGATGAAGGCTGTGAGTGGATCAGCAACATGGTTATAGTCAAAAAACCAACAGGAGATTTGAGAATTTGCATTGATCCTGTCGATCTAAATAAATATAAAAAGAAAAATGTAAATCCAATTCCAACTTTCGACGAAATCTCAAGCAACTTAAATAGAGCCAAATTTTTTACAATGCTAGATTTTAAAAACGGGTTTTGGCAAATACAGTTAACTCCAGAGCCACAACAACTATGCTCGTTTTCGACCCCATTCGGGACCTACAATGGCAGCGTCCGCCACAGGGAGATCTATCCCAGAGGAGTTCCCTCCCTCCAAGATACACCCCAGGAAGTGAACCTCCATAAGCAGATCCAGACTTTCCTGACTCGATTCCGTCCAGGTTCCGTCGCTTCTTCTCAAGTACCCAGGAACACTGGGGTCCTTGGAGAGTATCCTGCGCATGCTTTATTTATATATTCTATTTCCTCGCAGAGTTTCCTCCATGAACTTCGCTTGGCAAAGTTCAGTGACGATTTAAATTCTTTCTGACTAAGTCTGTATGCATCCCAGTCCAAATCATTCTGAGTTCATTAAGCTTCCTTGAAAAACCTCCACGCCTTTCCTCGCAGAATTTCAAGCTTCTTTGACCACCACTTCGGACCACCTTTCCCACCCCCATTTGAGAGTGGTCAAGTTGATCTAAACGCAGTCATTAAGGTCTCCGAAATCCTCACCACCTCCCTGTCGATCAGTTCCGCGCTGCTTAAGTTTCCTGCCTGAGTTTGCTTCTTACTATCCCTACAAAATCCTCCCAGTTCGTTCTTCTGATGTTACGGAAGGAGTTACCCCGCACCATGTTACAAGATACCGAGAACATAATTATTCTATGATCAGAGAAGGATTCCATTCCTGAGACTAACCAGTTCACGACTTCAAACTTCATACCATAGTTTGATCTTAGAGTTATGTCTAAGACTTCACTTCTATTTCTAACAACAAACGTGGAATCATCACCTCTGTTACATAATGTAAGCCCAGAAGAGCAGATGTATTCAAAAACCAATTTTAGCTTAATTAATCCAAATAATTACCAAAGATATATTGGTTGATGTTTATATATTTTTCGAATGGTTTTTACCGCTTTTCCCTGCCTGAAAAATTATAGACCTTTCCAATGGATTCATGCAATAAGTATGCGAAAAACTTTTTCTGGGTCTGGGTTGGGTTTTTGGCTTCCTGTATATGCGCCAATTATGAAAACGTTTGAAAATTTAATATTTGTTATTAAACCTAAAATTGGCCACATACATAAACCTCATGACTTTGATAGAGGGAGACCGTTAATACCAACATTAATATTATATAGAACTATCTTTCGAACTAGAACTAGAAGTATCGAAAAATTTACTGGAAGGACATGGTCCATTACGATTTTCCGGTTAAAATTCAACTTCTGTTTCGTACTTTAAAAAATTAATGTTCTGTATTTCATTTTGAACAAGTTTTCTAAAATGACGCTTGCTTACACCCGCAATTCTTTCCGATTTTTTATAACTTTTGGACATTCTTAAGGGGTTACATCTAGTTGGCGGCCGAAAAAATATAATAAAATATATAAAAAGAGCATGCGCGAGCTTGTAGGAGCTAAACGATCTGTACCACGACAGCGCAAAGTATTAGTTCAAAACGGAGTATTTCTGCCAGTACTATTAGGAAGTGTTCTATCAGGTATTATTGGATCACTATTTGAAAAATATGCGTAGACAGGGTAATCTAAATAAAATGCTTCTACTCCCCCCAGAAGTGTATGAAAATCTGAAAGATACGATTGAAGATACAAAGAGTCAAAGTTTGTTTGATAAAGCTATTAACAAGATATTGAGAAGTAAGAATACTGATGATAAAAACAAATGGTATCAATACCGGAACGAACTTATACAATTTTTTAATACGCGGCGTAGGAATAACACCTTTCTAGATATAAAGTCAAAAGCTAAACCACTCTTTGATCAGTCAAATCAACAGCGTTTTAGAAATATGCGCGACAATACTACCCAGACGAAAATTAAATTTAGCGATGAAAAATCAATCCAGACTTCACCTATGCGGGGGGAGGAGATATTTGAATCAATGATAGATTTAACCCCGCCAAAAGAAGAAATGTCATCTAAATTCAAGAGACGATTATCGGCAAGCGGTATTGTTAAAACCCTTAAGCCGCAGTCAAAATTCCGGAAAAGATTGAATGTGGTAGATCATTCACCGGAAAAGGAATATAAGGTGATAACTGGCGATGACGGAGTAACTCAATATACAGTTCAGTTCAACATGAGTTTTGACGAGCTGGATGAGGTTTTCAAAAACTATGATAGCGAGAGTGGTAATACTGGTGCGGAAGTGCTAGTTCAAGAAACTGCGAATGAAGAAGAGAGGCCGCAGGATGAAGAAATCTTAAATATGGCTGCACAACCTATATTAGGGCGTGCGGTGGAAAACTTACCCATAAGCCGAGTTGCCAGGCAGAGCGAAAGGCTTAGGAATAAGTCAGAGAGTAGTACCAACAGGACTAAGCCGAATTGGGATAGACTTTGAAATGCCTGTGACAATAAAAGATAAGGAGTTTTACGTGTGCCTGCTTAGTAACAGTTCTCTAGATACTTATCCGGAAAATACGCTATCCTCATTTGAGAATATTCTACCAAGTACATGCAAGTTTGGCAGCGATTGGCGTGTTGAAATTACTGAGATCGCATTACCAAGACGGAAATAGAGAAAAGCGAATCGGTTAGTCGACCTAAACGCTCCATCCGAGAAAAAGATGAAGAAGGGGATAAGAGAAATAAGCGTTTTCGTCGCTTAGACACAACGCCAAAGAAATCAGAACCTCATTCGAAAGAAATAAGGGCGAGAATATGGACTAGAATGGAATTAATTTGGACTGATATCGATTTACAAAAGTTATGCTATGAGGGTAACGATATTAATTTATCAACGTTCCTAGCATCATTTTTAACGGCTTCACAACCCAATTATAGCAAATTTTTCATGATATTCTTGAAACAGGAAATTTACAACCATATTAAAAAAGATAAGGATAGCGAACTTATCCCTGATAGAAGTGGAAAAAAGGCGGTCGGAGAGTTGTGTTTACATATTTACCAAGGGGAAAAAGTTGCGGAAAAAGTTTATTTGGAGATGGGCATACAATTTAAATCATTCCTCCCCTTTATTGATTACATAATTGGACAGATTCCGAGATCGCGTAGAAAACACGATGCCTTACTACAAATGGTTGATGATTTCATGCTGCCTGAGATTCGTTATAAAGATCCTGATGGGCCACCCCCAACATCTCATACATTTCATCTAAAAGATCACGGAGTGGACCTTAAACTGAAACTACCGATTACATCTCCGGTTAGCGTTTCAGACTTCATTGCTTTATTATTGAGTGGCATAAAATACGATAGTGATGTCCTAGAAAAAACGATGCTCTCCTCAGGCATACCCAAAAAAAAGGCAAAAAGGGAGATTTTCAACGAAGTGTTGATGGCACTTCGAAACTCAATAATGATTGCCGCGAGAAAAGCAGGTACAGATATATCACCTGAAGTTATGATCTCGCTAGAAGGAACAACTCTAAAAATGCCATATAAAGAAGCAGACGGAACTACAGGTGCGACATCGGTGAAAGTAGATCTGAATACATCCGATGAAATTGGTGACTTTTTCGTAGGTGCTTTTTTGAAAACTCCGCTTGATAAACGCGATCCTGAATTGATTGACGAGACAATAAAGAAATCAGAGGCAATTACAGCTATTATCAAGGAAATGGAGGCATCTAGCCCTGGAGCAGAAGAAGTACCCCCTCCGAAAACACCTGATCGCAAAACAGAGGAGACCTCTCTGTTAGAAAGATCATACAGAGTTAAAAACGATTGTAACGAAGTCGCTTCAATTCATGTTTACACGGATATTATTAGACCTAGAATTATAGGAAACAAATTGCTGCGAAATCTTCGAGTGATCCCTCTTAAAGAATGTGACAGTGTTTTCAGATTTGATCACATAGAGTACTGTTTTCTGGAGAAGACCTTTATCGAAATCATTTCTATTAAAATCACAGATCAGCAAGGCGAATTAGTTAACTTTGAATCGTCTTTTACGCCCACCTATATATTGCTCCACTTCATAAGGAGATAAGAAAGCTATAAATATACATATACTACAGATAATCGCTTAGAGCTAACACACATTTTATGTGACATGCTTAACTAATGAGATGAATGCGCACTACACACGATATTATCTTATACAGAGTGAGGGTAGAGTCTCTGATATAGGGGAACTGTATCGCTCACCTCTTGTGTATCAGCGTACGAGAGGGATTGGGAGCTTTTTGAGTGGCCTAATGCGTTATTTACAGCCAATATTTTCATCAGGAGTAAAGGCTGTAGGAAAACAGGTTATTAACACAGGAAAGTCAATCTTCCAAGAAGTCGGGAGTAAGCCTATCATGCAGATTTTGAAGGAGCAGGGAAAAACTGCACTACATGAGCTAGCTCAAAAAGGTATAAATAAAATGTTTGATGCTATGGACGGCAGAGGAAATCGAATGCCTATAAAAAGAGCTAATCCGTACACAAGCATGCAGACAAGAAGCTCGGTTGAACGCAAAAGACGTACTAAGGTGAGGAAATCAACGCTTCCAATCAGAAAAAAGAAAACTGTGAAAAAGCGTCGTAATTTGAAAAAACGTGTGCTGGATATATTTGATAGATAATTATGATGGCCTCGCTTGAAGAATGTATGAATTCCGAATTGGATCTTTTCACATCACTACCAGTTCAGAGTAATATTTTAAAAACTGAAGAAGTGGCTTACAAGCCTATAGCATCACTAGAAAACTCCTCCGTATTAGAGTTTGTTTCTCTCGGTCACGGCGATACATATCGTGATTTATCCAGCATCTACTTGCGCCTAAAAGTTCAACTCGTTAAATTTAGAGATGGTAAGAAGGAAAGCTTCACTGATAAAGATACCACAGGTGACCCGTTCGGCGTCGTTAACAATTTGATGCACTCTTTATTTAAACAATGTACAATGCAGCTAAATGGCAAGAATATAGCTCAAACTGACAATAACTACCATTATAGATCCTATATTGAAAATTTACTAAATTATGGAAGGGACGCCTCATCCACGCACCTAGAATCGGTGTGTTGGTTTTTGGATGAAGATGAAATGGAGGTGATTGAAGGAGCAGCGGCCGGAACAAGTAAAGAAAATAAAGGTTATCTTAAGAGAGTCGCAATGCTTGAAAAATTGGCCATAGTGGAACTGATGGGAACGATCCCTAGTGATTTACTTAACCAGGATAAATTATTAATAAATGGTATTGACTTGCGCTTAATACTTTCATTGGAGAAGCCCAAGTTCTATCTTTATTCTAAGGTGCATGATCTTAATCCACGTATTAAAATAGTAGAGGCAACAATGCTTATGAATCATGTGACCATCAATCCAGGAATACGAGAATGTACTTCAGCGTGCAATGCCATGTATCCGTACAAACGAGTAGAGGTGAAGACATACACACTTCCTGCTAACACATTTACACTATCTCTGGATAACGTATTGATCGGTCAAATACCGAATTTACTAGTTTTTGCTATGGTTGATAACGATTCATACAATAGAAATCGTGCGAAGAATCCATATAATTTCAAACATAATAACATAACAAACCTCAACTTGTCAGTGAATGGAGTGCAAGTTCTAAATCAACCTCTAGAATTTTATTATTCAAAAACTAAGCCGTTAAGTACTAGAGGATATCTCACCCTCTTCAAAGGCACCGGAATCAACTACTTCGATATCAGATATCAAAAAAATTCTTCGACAACGGGTGTTTCATGTTAGCCTTTGATTTAACAGCGAATAACTCATACAACTCAGGCTGTGGTAACCTGTTAAACCAAGGAGTGGTGCGAATTGAAGGACGATTCAAGGAGTCTTTAAATAACAGTGTCAGCTGCATTGCATACACAGAATATGATAGTAATATAGAGTTAGATAAGAATCGAAATGTGAACACAAGTTTCTAAAAAAGGTATATATACCCATAACGATAAGGGGTAATATTGACGCAGTATCTAGCTAAATGCGAGAAAGCAAACATGACGAATTGTCTGGTAAATGTTGAATATCTGTTAGAAGGCCATTTAACCTTCTTTAAGAAAATATCACTTACAGGTTTCGGGGCGCAGAATAAGCTCTACTCAAAAGAAATTATATATAAATATCCAACATCTCTAGCACCATCTGCGAATCAAACAGGAGTATGTGGAAACTTGGAGCTCAAGCGTCTAGATGAAGAACTTATCAGAACACTGGCAAAATTTTCAACAGTTTTTACTAAATGGTGAATCATCAAAAGAATTCTTACAAAGTTACGTGACTTCTCATACACAGATCATAAACCTTGAAGGGTTAATTTCAAAAGTCCAGGAATGAATACGATTGAACTTGCTCACATTCTGAAAACGAATAGTGTCACTAGAAACTTATTCAAGGGCGTCTTCCCATGTGATCATCTCCCCAGTAAAATAAAAAGACCCGCATACGTTATAGCGAACACCGATCCTTCTCGCAAAAGTGGCACACATTGGGTTGCTTTCTATCTACCCAAGAGAGGACCTGTAGAATACTTTGATTCTTTTGGAAGATAACCGGCAAATAAATACTTTAAGAAATTTTTACATGACAACCCAAGAATATTTATAAATAATAAGAAGAGAATACAGGGCATGTTTTCGTCAGCCTGTGGGAAATACTGTTGTGTATACATATATTCCCGCTGCAGGGGAAAGAGTCTAAAGTTTTTTCTTAAACAGTTCTCAATAAAAGAATTTTCACGTAATGACGCTAAAATCGTTAATTTATACCACCATTTATTTTCTTCGAGTACTGCCCAGAATGGAGGGATTTGCCACAACCAGTATTGCAAATCAGAAGCCGAAAGTATAAAAGCAGTAGGCTGAAATAGTCGTGCTTCAGTTTTTATTGTAAAACCTTCAGTTGAATATGTCTACAACTATTGTAAAAGCGAAGTGTGGTACGAGCCCCAAAAAGATGCCTCTCAAAAGAAAAAAATCAGCGCCCTCTGAAGAAAATGTTAAAGAAGACTAGCAGAACGAGGAGAAGTTCCGGGTGAAAACGCTCTACTAAACTACACCTACTATCTGGATAGCTGCCAGAACCGGAAAATTGTGCTCGGATTCGATGCATTCACGTTTGAGGCAAAAATTATCTTCGGTTACCATGGAAAGTTTCCTGTGTCAACAAACTACTTAGGATAGCTATCAGTATACAAGCATCTCAGCCAGCTGAAGGATACGGTTGAGCTATACCCGAGTAATCAGATTGGATTACTGGAGGTGCACAAAATACCCGTAGGAGCAGGCAGCATTAAATTAATACATCCCGAGCTGGTATGTTTGCTTGAAATGATGGATTTCTTTAATATCGTCATGTATCATAACAACAATGCTCATGAAAGTGTGAGGGAGTATTTTAACCAATACACGACTAGATGCAGGGCGAAGGATGTATTAAAGTTATCCAATGACGACTTCTTTATACCATCACGGACTTCGTATGTACATTTAAACTATTCTAGACTTTTTTATGAAATTCCATGGCTTTGCAGTGCCAGTATTCTGTTTAATATAACGATTGGTTAATAAAATTTTTTTTAAAAAGATAAAGCTTTCTGTTTTTTTATTTTTATATATAAACTTTATTCAATAGCATAAATAGATAAATGTTTACGCAGTTCTGTACGGCACAATGTAGGGTCCGTTTTTGGCTATGAATTTTGCAGGCTGCCTGGAAGTTATGAAGATCCGCTAATATCGGTATCTCAAGTTGTATTATCTCGGTCTCTGGTAAGTACCATCTGATGAAACTCTCTTTCTCAAGACCCTTTACGTATATGGTAGAGTTGCCAAAGACCTTCAAGATATCGGGCAAACTGTTATAATTTGTGTCGCCATCATTCCAGTGTAGGCCGTTGATATTCTTCCGCTCATACTTTTGCTGGTGATCCGCCTTTTTGCTCAGCTCCTGGTAGGGATGAAGGGGTTGTATGTGATAGCACGCTGGATGTATTGTGCCAAAAGGTAGTATTGCAAGCTCCTTTGCAAAATACTGTCCAGAATTCCCTGTGACAAACTGGATATCGAAAATAAATCTGCTCATGTTTCCAGTAAAGTCCTATATCGTAAAGTGAAAGAAATTTTCTTCATACTCATTTATATATATATTCTCAAAAACATTTTTCTTACTTATGGCTAGGTATATTAAATAAAATTTATCTTATGCTATCATGCTTTCTTAATGGAAAAGCTTTAATGTTCTATATTCCTAGCTTTAAAACCGTACGGATAAGAGAAATGATCTTCTACGACTACCCTTTTATCGAAAGTGAATTGTAAATGTTTCTTTTCCACAGCACTAATAACAATCCCAGGGCGTTTACGCTTAATCTTACGATTATTCGTTACACAAACAGAACTACCATCATTAGAACCTGTCACCATAGATTTCAGACATTCAAAATTAACCTTTTGGGAATTTTCAAAATTAAGTGTTATCCCTTTACACTTTGTAACATACTCTACTTTGTCCCCCGCTTTGACTTTTAGACTATAAGTTTTAGGTCCCGTACTTACATATTCTGAAATAAATGCGTCGGGTCCAAAGCCCTCAAGCTCGTTAGTTAAATCACCTAGAAAATTGGAAATTGTGAACGGGATAGGAGATGCCTTTTCGTCTACAAATATTAAACTGTCGGTATCACAGTAAAGTATGGCCGAACCAACTTTTTCTAGCGCATCGTAAAGTTTAAGTCTGGCAAACGCTGTTGTGTAGGCGGCTATAGACCTCTGTGAACTTAGCACCCCACTTTAACCAAATTGAATAAGAAAATTGTTTCCGGGTGGAGCTTTGTTTGTACTTATTTGTATCGAAAAAAATTTCGTTTGTACCTCCAAGGGTACGGAGAAAAAAATGCTCCGTGTGAACTTAGCACCCGACTTGCACCAAATTAACTGAAATTTTTTATTCAGAAAGTACCCCGTCTGCAAATGATTGTACCGAAAATGATTTTTTTTTTTTATTTTCAATAAAAATAAAAAATAATTCAAAAACTTTTTTTACAAAAAAAAAAAAAAAGTACGGTAAACTATTGTAAATTCGTTCTATTTGACTGTACCTTTAATCGATTTTAAAATACTTTAAAATTTACATCAAAAACTAGCTATCTAAACCAACCAATCCTTCACACAAAGAGTAAAATAATTAGAACGACAACACTTTATAAATCGATGACCGGAGTATGATCGATTTTCAAAATTCGAAAAACCAAAGATGCTAACATATGCTATAGAAACCGTTATTGATTGTACCTCCGAGAAATTTTAAGAAATATTTATTTTTCCATCAAAAAATACCAATCTAAATCAGCCAATAATTCACACTCAAAGAAAAATAATTCGAAAGACGATCCTCCGACAACACATTATTAATCGATAAGCGGAGTACATGCGATTTCAAAATTCGAAAAACCAAAGATGCAAATATATGCTATAGATACCGTAATTGATTGTACCTCCAAGAAATTTTAGGAAATATGAATTTTTCCATCAAACAATAACAATCTAAATCAGCCAATAATTCACACTCAGAGAAAAATAATTCGAAAGACGATCCTTCGACAACACATTATTAATCGATAAGCGGAATACATGACCTTTCAAAATTCGAAAAACTGAAGATGCAAATATATTTTAAAAGAACCGTAGTTGATTGTACCTCCAAGAAATTTTAGGATATATTAATTTTTCCATCAAAAAATAACAATCTAAATCAGTCAATAATTCACACTGAGAGGAAAATAGTTTGAAAGACGATCCTCCGATTTTTTGACGGAAAAATTAATATATCTTAAAACTTCTCGGAGGTCAATTGCGTTATCTATAGCATATATTTGCATCTTTGGTTTTTCGAATTTTGAAAATCGACCTATAGTCCGGTCATCGATTCACAAATTGTTGTCGGAGGATCGCCTTTCGAATTATTTTCCTCTGAGTGTGAATTATTGGCTGATTTAGATTGTTATTTTTTGATGGAAAAATTAATATTTATGTTACTAGTTTTTCATGGTCATGCTACCATTGAAGCTATTAAATGTTAAGAGTTTGTTGTTCTTTCCAGTGTCAGTGGAGTGAAGCTCCAATACGAAATCCCCGACTGTTGATTGACCGTAGTACCTGACGAATTTTTTGGAAAGAACTTTCACTGGAGAGGCCAGTTTATCATAAGATTTTGTGTTGGACTAGGTCCGAAGGAGCTGTTTCGTCATCGGAATGCAGAAGACTCTTCAGAGGGTGTATTCTAGCCAACTTCCGAAACACCCTGACAGCTGGTGGAATTGCTGAGGCAAATTCTATATAGCCACATCGTAATCCAAGTTCATTTCCACGAATAATGTAATCGGGAACTCGCCGGACATCTACCTTATACTAAAGGCGGGACGTATATGGCTATGAAATGGTTGTAACCTTGGATAACCATATGGCTATGAATCTTGAAAATCTGTTGTTAAGTCCGGGGCCCAGTGGGTCCAACGCAAAACTTATTTTTACCAATACTTTTATGTTACTAGTTTTTCATGGTCATGCTACCATTGAAGCTATTAAATGTTAAGAGTTTGTTGTTCTTTCCAGTGTCAGTGGAGTGAAGTTCCAATACGAAATCCCCGACTGTTGATTGACCGTAGTACCTGACGAATTTTTTGGAAAGAACTTTCACTGGAGAGGCCAGTTTATCATAAGATTTTGTGTTGGACTAGGTCCGAAGGAGCTGTTTCGTCATCGGAATGCAGAAGACTCTTCAGAGGGTGTATTCTAGCCAACTTCCGAAACACCCTGACAGCTGGTGGAATTGCTGAGGCAAATTCTATATAGCCACATCGTAATCCAAGTTCATTTCCACGAATAATGTAATCGGGAACTCGCCGGACATCTACCTTATACTAAAGGCGGGACGTATATGGCTATGAAATGGTTGTAACCTTGGATAACCATATGGCTATGAATCTTGAAAATCTGTTGTTAAGTCCGGGGCCCAGTGGGTCCAACGCAAAACTTATTTTTACCAATACTTTTATGTTACTAGTTTTTCATGGTCATGCGAGTCCGGCGAGTTCCCGATTACATTATTCGTGGAAATGAACTTGGATTACGATGTGGCTATATAGAATTTGCCTCAGCAATTCCACCAGCTGTCAGGGTGTTTCGGAAGTTGGCTAGAATACACCCTCTGAAGAGTCTTCTGCATTCCGATGACGAAACAGCTCCTTCGGACCTAGTCCAACACAAAATCTTATGATAAACTGGCCTCTCCAGTGAAAGTTCTTTCCAAAAAATTCGTCAGGTACTACGGTCAATCAACAGTCGGGGATTTCGTATTGGAGCTTCACTCCACTGACACTGGAAAGAACAACAAACTCTTAACAAATTAATATTTCCTTAAATTTCTTGGAGGTACAATCAATTACGGTATCTATAGCATATATTTGCATCTTTGGTTTTTCGAATTTTGAAAATCGACCTATAGTCCGGTCATCGATTCACAAATTGTTGTCGGAGGATCATCTTTCGAATTATTTTTCTCTGAGTGTGAATTATTGGCCGATTTAGATTGATATTTTTTGTTGAAAAAATTAATATATCCTAAAATTTCTTGGAGGTACAATCAACTACGGTTCTTATAGAATATATTTGCATCTTCAGTTTTTCGAATTTTGAAAGCTCATGTATTCCGCTTATCGATTAATAATGTGTTGTCGAAGGATCGTCTTTCGAATTATTTTTCTCTGAGTGTGAATTATTGGCTGATTTAGATTGTTATTGTTTGATGGAAAAATTCATATTTCCTAAAATTTCTTAGAGGTACAATCAATTACGGTATCTATAGCATATATTTGCATCTTTGGTTTTTCGAATTTTGAAATCGCATGTAGTCCGCTTATCGATTAATAATGTGTTGTCGGAGGATCGTCTTTCGAATTATTTTTCTCTGAGTGTGAATTATTGGCTGATTTAGATTGGTATTTTTTGATGGAAAAATAAATATTTCTTAAAATTTCTCGGAGGTATAATCAATAACGGTTTCTATAGCATATGTTAGCATCTTTGGTTTTTCGAATTTTGAAAATCGATCATACTCCGGTCATCGATTTATAAAGTGTTGTCGTTCTAATTATTTTACTCTTTGTGTGAAGGATTGGTTGGTTTAGATAGCTAGTTTTTGATGTAAATTTTAAAGTATTTTAAAATCGATTGAAGGTACAGTCAAATAGAACCAATTTACAATAGTTTGCGTACTTTTTTTTTTTTTTTGTAAAAAAAATTTTTAATTAAATAAAAAATCATTTACGGTACAATCATTTGCAGACGGGGTACTTTCTGAATAAAAAATTTCAGTTAATTTGGTGCAAGTCGGGTGCTAAGTTCACACGGAGCATTTTTTTCTCCGTACCCTTGGAGGTACAAACGAAATTTTTTTCGGTACAATCAAGTACAAACAAAGCTCCACCCGAAAACAATTTTTTTATTCAATTTGGTTAAAGTGGGGTGCTAAGTTCACAGAAGTCGGCTATAGGGGTGCTGACATGTGGTAACATATTTAAATTCTCCTCAATATTTTCCAGGTAATTCACAAAGTGTCCTGAGATACTGGTAATAACGAACAGATTTCTATACCCGGTGTATGTATAAAGTCACAGAATTCTTTAAAGCTATTCACCACTTTTGTGCTAGAGCGATTCTCCCGTTGAGCGAACTTCCCCCAAAAAGAATTTAGACATATTTTTGCAGTGTTACGTCTACCTGGATTCTGCAGGATTTCCTTTTTATCTAGCACGACGTCCTCTCTTATACGATACGACTTAATAAAATTTTCTCTCTGCGCATCAGTCGTGTAATCACCACCCCACTCACTGGCCTCCTGTTTAATCTTTAAGAAGGTGTTAACATATTTCGTAAGCAGGCCTCCTGTTTTACTTTATTAGTAATAATACAGTATTGTTATTGATATTCAAGAAAAAAAAATTTGCTGCCCTCAAAATTTTCTTGTCCACGTTACATGACTAGTAGACACGAAAAAAGCAATAACAATTTTCACTCCGTCTGTCCGCCGTACGCTGTACGCCGTACGTCGACCGCCAAAATCCTTTGAAGGCTCGTAGCTCTCAAACTAGTAGCGTTATTAAATTAAAATTTTTTCTAGGAATAGACTGGGTTCTAGGAATAGACTGGGTTGACTTTATTTTCAGGGGTAGGGGTGTGAGGGGGAAGGTGGGGGAAGCGTTATAGACGAAAAATTTTGGTTTCTAGATCTCAGCAACCGCTTATGTTAGGAGACTGAAACTTGGAATTTCTATAAAGCTTTGATAGTGGACCCATTTGCAAAAAAACTGATGATATGGGTGAAGGGGTGTGGGAGTGGAAGGGGAAGCAATGCGTCCGAAACCCAAAAAAGTGGAGATCGACACATTCTAAAATTTATATCTCCTAAACCGTTAATAGCAAGCAATTAAAACTTAACAAATATCTGTAGTTATACTAGGAGAGTAGATTGAAACAAAATTTTTGGGTGGGGGTAGTGGCGTACGGGGGTGGGGGTTGAAATACTTAACATTACGATATCTCCCAAACCAGTGGCACCAGAAAAACAAAATTCGGTTTGGATATAAAGCTAGATAAATAAAGATTGCTCAAAGTAAAATCTTTGAAGGGGGCGGGGGAGTACGTAAGTGGAGGGGATAAGAATTTTTCAATAACAACACGTTTCATATCTCAATAACAGTGTAAGATTGATGCTTTAAATTTTTACCAGAAGTAGGCCTAATAAAACCCTAATAGGGAAAAAAAGTTTAGGGGTGTGGGTGTAGAGGGTGAGGGTGGGGAAGGGTGAGAAAGAAAAAGTTCCGATGCTTATATCTTAAGAATCTATAATGATAGGGAACTGAAACGTGGTATTTAGATAGGGCTATAGTAGTGTAGTAATGGTGGAAAAATAAAATTTTTTTTTTGGACGGCTTACGGCCCAAGAAGTTGAGACTTGGTACTTACATATAAATTAACTAGAAAAGTAATTCTGATAAGAAAAAATTCGAATATTCATTGGCGTTTAGAAGAGGGAGGCAAAAAAAAATATTAGTTTATATAAAATGCATATATTTTCACGATTTTCGTCATATCTACTAGGTCTTTTGAAATATTGAATTCGTTTTTATTCTATGGATTCTTCATATGAATACCTAGAATGCGTTTTCAAGATTTTTTGAAATTCGACCCCTAAGAAGGTGTAAAGTGGTTGTATACTTTTTCATGAATTCCACCATGTTTCACTGGTCTGATCAAATATCGAATATCTTTTCACTTCCCCAGGCTTGTTTAATAATCACCTATTTTTAATTTTTGTTTTTTTCAACCTCTAGACCGCATCCCGGAATATGACCCAATTATTAAATTCATATGTTACACCCTTTTCTAACCGCTTCCCGAACTGTTTATTAGGTTTTCAGTCACATAGGTACATACACCGCATCCCCGAATTAAACGCGTTCTGAACTTCTGCCGGAAAAATAATAAAGTTGCGCCCAGACTGTTGGCAGATGTTTTGTATTGGGATCGTACACAGTATGATTATATTTCCAAACTTCAAACACAGTTTTAATTTTATAGCCTTTCTTCACAGCCAAAGCTACCTCAGGTATCACCCATGTACCTGTAATCTCGCGCTCACTCTCATTATGTTGACATCGTGATACTCTATTTTCAGATGCACAAGTTTTACATAGCGCAAAAAACAGTTTTAGATTTTTTTAAAAGGTAATACCGGGAGAAATAAGTCATCTGGAGGTAAAACAGTACAGGCCATGAAACCATGCATCGAAAGTATTTCCGAGTTTGCAGGTACATTTCCGTTTCTGTATATTTCCGGATGCCCAACCGGGTATGGAGAATATTTATTGATGTATGGATACAGACTTGTAAAGTCTAGATATCGTATTACCTCGTTCTCCTTGCATTCATGGTATAATCTGAAAACCTCAGTGCGACCACCAAAGATGGCGTTACGAGGGTTTAACGGTTCTGTGATATTCTTAGTAAGCATCTCTAACTCCATCTTCACTCTAGGATTCGCATGATCTTTAATTTCAAAAACCTTAGAAAATTGCGCAAGGGGAAAAGCCAAATAATTTAAGGAGTCTATAAAGGATACTCGTCCACATGCTAACTTTCTTTATTTTAGTTCCATTCATTATAGGCTCGATTTTCATCTTTCTATCCATTAATTCCGAGATAATAAAGTGGCCATCGTAACCCTGTGAATTGTGGGCTATACAGTAAACACTGGACACAAATGACCGCTCTTCAAAACAGTAATCTAAAAAGCATCCCACTACATTAACAGTCGCGCTGTATTGAAAAATGCGCTCCCTCACCCCACAGACGGCGCATTCTTCCTTTATGTCGGAATTTTCATAACAGTTACGACAAACAATCAGGTTGACAACGTGAAGAAAGGCATTTTAGTTTTCTCCAAAAGAAGTGTCCTGAGTACTTTCACAGTCGAAAAAAATTAACACAAATTTATCTTCAGCCTTCTTCTTCGAAGGCTTGATATAGCATAGATGGTCCGATGGCACAATTTTACAGCAGATCTGACAGACAAATTCGTTACAAGTATGATCCCCGCTTCGTCTTTTATCCTGAACTATAAACTTACCGCAATGTTCGCATATTTGGAAGCTTTCACAAACGTTCTTCTTTACATATTTATTTTTGATATGTTTCTCAAAACAGCTATCGCCTCTGAACGCGCGGTTACATATTATGCAATCCCTAACCTTTTCCACAAACTGACATGGCGGAAAAGTAAGACAATAGGGACACTTCTTTTCACACTTATGCTGTTCTACCCACAATACCTTATCACAAAGACTGCATGCATACGGTTTACTAAAAAATGCATTAAGAAACTTTATCACGTAAAAGTGCTCTAATTCTTGAGAATAGTAGAAGTATAATTTTTTAATTGCTTCATCTTCGTACGGAGGTCTAAAAAAAATGAGTCTGAGTTATTTAGATTGTCAAAGACAACTATTTGATAGCTCTTCAGAAAGTTTTGGAGGTTGTATAGATCTGGTAAAACGCATCCTCTCTTCCCCACCACAACCTTTGCGTCTCTACATAATTTCTTAGAAAGCCTATCTAGTTTCTTATCAATTGCGATTTGACTTTTGCCCTTAAACCCCCCCGTTGCCATTTCAATTGCATAACATAAACTCCGAGGAAGGTAATGAAAATCACCGGCTTTCCCAACATTCACTACACTATACTTTCTTGCTAAAATCGTGGCTTCTGATAAAAATCTAGGATTCACCTTCCCTCCGATAAAGGGAACATTTATGATATCTACCTTTATCTGCATAACACTGTCCGAGAGAAAAGTTGAATTGGATTGATTCACATTTGAGATTAAACCGATAATAGAAGCACCTGTCAATTCACTTACAGGTCTCAAGCCAACCCAAATGGGCTTAACATCGAGTGATTCCGGAAGTTCAATGGACAAACAGATTTTACTCCCTTGTACTGAGTTGGAAACTAACTCTTTTATCATCATATCGAACACCCTCTCAAGCTCTCTTACTGGATCCTCGGTGTTATTTTTGAAGTCTTTTAAGCGAAAAACCATCTTAATCCCTTTCAAATTATACTTTTTAAAATGCGTTTCCTGCCTTGACAAAATTTCAATTTCAGCAGCAGCCCCTCCACCGATTTGAGCTAGACTTCCACCATGGTTAGCCTCTTGTCGCATCTCGGGGTTTGACAATGGAACCTCTCTCGAAAAAATTTCAATTTCCCTAGCTGTACCTCCACCATTTTGAACTAAACTTTCATCATGTCTTGTTTCCTGCAACTTCTCGGGACTTATCACCGGGCGACTACTATCCGGAATCCTACAAACAATTGCCTCTTTCTCATTCATACTAGGATGCCGGTAACTAACATCCTCCCTACTGCTTAGAAAAAAAAACAGCATCTTTCAACGCACCTTCTGAAAAGGGGATGCCATGCAAGGCTGAAAATTTAGTTAATAACTCCATGAATCGATACTTTTCCGCCAACGTGAAAGAGATATTTTTCTCTTTCATCTCTTCAACTAAAACATTTATCTTAATACAAATAAGTTATAGCCTAGACTTAAACAGCTACTTAAGTGATCAATAATTTTTACAATGTCCATTTTTGATTTTAAAAATAGAGTGAAAATAACAATAACAATACTTAATCTATATCGGTATAAGTGTCTGATTACTTATTACCGATTACATTCACTTCACAATTTTAGTCAGTCGAGTTCGAAAACGTCGCACAAAATAAAATTTAACAGCGATCACCAGAAAAAATATATTTTTCAAGAAAACATTGTCTTTTTAACCTAAACGTTTATTTTATACCACTTTGGAATCACAAAGTTTACAGGGGGCGGTGTGCCAAATCGGACTTATGGGGTTTATCCTCATCCCTCCTCTCCTCCTTTTTGCACCAAGTGGTCTAGTCAAGGGGGCAATGGCAGCAAATTTACACGCCTTCTTGACTTCTGGTTGCACAGGAACTGTAATTATCTCCACCCTCCTGCCAAGGCTTGGCGATGCAGCTCTCCTTAATACTCTCGCAGTCACCTCCGTCCTAGGTGTTGAAATCTTTGATGGTCCTGGCGCTTGGTCGACTTCCTTCTGCTCCCTCCGCCTTCCAGGTGATGATGTCGGCCCCCTCTTGAGCCCCGGGATCGCTACGATGATTTCGAATATTATTCTGAGTTGATCACAAGCCGTTTGTAAGGCTGTGTATGCTTCCCTTATTCGCCTATAATCTTCAGAGGGACTTAACTATACTTAAAAGAAAAAAATATTAAGGAAAAGAAAAACTTACCCATTTATTTTTTCTTCTAGGTAGCTCCTATGAAGGCAGTCTGCTTGATATTATTCTCTAGCACGATAACTGCTTTTATACCATATTACAAGGTTATTTCATGTAAGCCTCACCTCTAGGACATTACTCCTTCCATATTAATTATAATCCAGACAAAAAAAAAATAACGATCAAGCCAATATCACTGGAAATAACTAACATCTTTAATATTCATACTAGCATTTTTCATTCGGATTATCATCTATCCCATTATAAGGAAAAAAATCTGCCAACAGTCTGGGCGCAACCTTATTATTTTTCCGGCAGAAGTTCAGAACGCGTTCAATTCGGGGATGCGGTGTATGTACCTATGTGACTGAAAACCTAACAAAAAGTTCGGGAAGCGGTTAGAAAAGGGTGTAACATATGAATTAAATAATTGGGTCATATTCCGGGATGCGGTCTAGAGGTTGAAAAAACCAAAAATTAAAAATAGGTGATTATTAAACAAGCCTGGGGAAGTGAAAAGATATTCGATATCTGATCAGACCTGAAAAACATGGTGGAATTCATGAAAAAGTATAAAACCAGCTTACACCCTCTTAGGGGTCGAATTTCAAAAAATCTTGAAAACTCATTCTAGATATTCATATGAAGAATCCGTAGAATAAAAATGAGTTCAATATTTCGAAAGGCCTAGTAGATATGGCGAAAATCGTGAAAAGATATGCATTTTATATTAACTGATATTTTTTTTTGCCCTTCCCTTCTGAACGCCAATGAATATTCGAATTTTTTTTATCAGAATTACTTTTCGAGTTATTTTACATATAAGTACCAAGTTTCAACTTCTTAGCATAAGCCGTTCTAAAGTTAGGATAAACACCCCCACCACCGTACCATACTACCCCTAAGGAAAATTTTATTTTTCCACCATGCCACAACTATAGCTCTAACTAAATATATCAAGTTTCAGCTTCCTATAACTATAGATTCTTAAGATATAAGCATCGAAACTTTTTCTTTCTCACCCTTCCCCACCCTCACCCTCAACACCCACACCCCCAAACTTTTCCCTACTAGGGTTCCATTAGGCCTACTTCTGGTAAAAATTTGAAGCATCAATCTTACACTGTTATTGAGATATGAAACGTGTTGTTATTGAAAAATTCTTATCACCTCCACTTACGTACTCCCCCGCCCCCTTCAAAGATTTTACTTTGAGCAATCTTTATTTATCTAGCTTTATATCCAAACCGAATTTTGTTTTTCTGGTGCCACTGGTTTGGGAGATATCGTAATGTTAAGTATTTCAACCCCCACCCCCGTACGTCACTATCCCCACCAAAAAATTTTGTTTCAATCTACTCTCCTAGTATAACTTCAGATATTTGTTAAGTTTTAATTGCTTGCTATTAACGGTTTAGGAGATATGGATTTTAGAATGTGTCGATCTCGACTTTTTTGCGTTTCGGACGCATTGCTTCCCCCTCCACTCCCACACCTCTTCACCCTATCAAAGCTATCAAAGCTTTATAGAAATTCCAAGTTTCAGTCTCCTAACACAAGCGGTTGCTGAGATCTAGAAACCAAAGTTTTTTGTCTAAAACGCTAATACGCATAAAATAATAACCGCAGGTAATGCGGCACTTGAGGCAGACAGCCGGCAGACATGCTCGCACATGTTAACCACCTGTGCGCTATAAAATGTTTATAAAAGTAGCTACAAGCGGTCTTGACACTAAAATATTAATTTTAAAGTTGTATGGAGTCATTCAATCAATAGGCTATCTAGACTATTTTTAAATGAAAACGTGTGCGCTGCAATTCGCAAGCTAATGATTATCAACTTTCTTGCAAACTACGAAGAGTCTTTTTCTTGATTATTATTGACCGATCAGCATCTTCATCTTGGCCTTTAGCACCTGTAATGTTGCCACGAGTAAAACCTATTATTTGTTGACTATCTACGATTTCTGATACTTTACGTATTTAACTAGTCCATTGATATAAGACATTCCGAGATTTTAAATCTTCTGATTTTCTTGGATGATGTCAAAGACCTTTGGTTTTTCCCTATCCTCTGATCATATAAAGGTAGACAGCTCTTCTGTGAAAAATCAAAATCACTATTGAGTCTACTGGAACATCATGGTAAGTATTCTTTTGTTCTAGCATTAAGCATTAAATTACAAGTAATTTTGTATATTTGCCTTTTTTACAGAATACTTTCGAGCTGCTAACTTCGGCCGTAGGGGGTGATGGAGATACCATGGTCTCCACCAGCTTTTTGGAGATAGCCAAGGAGCATCATGTTAAATTCTTCCGGCTGCTTAAGACCAAATTTGAACTTAGACTGGCAGTCCATCTGGATGATGGCGTCTTCTGCTTCCTGCCCCCTCGATTTTCGGACAAGGCGAAAACGCAGCGTCAGGTGGATGACCTGAATCAATCAACAGATCACTATCTGGTCTTCGATGGGGTTGATGAATCGCGAGTCGGGTTCCTTAAACTACGGTTTTATAACAAATGAAGAACTGTGTAAAAATGCTTTTGCAATAAAGATTTAAATAAAAAAAATAAAACTTGTTTTTAGTTCTCTAGAAAAACCAAACCTTGAATACCTATCCAAGCCAATCAGCACCGCAGAAAAGCCAGCATGGCCGTCCACAGCCAACCCTCCCCCCCCCCCCCAAAAATAACCATGGCCGCAACAGCCAGCCCACCGTTTACAACCCCGACACTTATTCCGGTTTTTAAATGCATTTTTGCCCCGACACTTTCAGCTTTTCAGACCACCTACACTTTCAGATTGCCTGTCCCTATCGCACATGCCAAGAAAAGATACAAAAGTGTAGTACTTACTACTAGGCGAAATCTCTTCTAACACTAAAAAACCTCCCACTTGGCGTACGCCCCCGACACTTTTCAGACCATCCTTTCAAGACGATGCTTTCAGCGACTTTCCTACACTTTCAGCGACTTTCCTACACTTTCAGCGTTTTAGTCCTACACTTTCACCCTCAAGTTCATAACTTTCCCCCGCAGCCTACAGCCTAAGCACCTTCGGCCTTAAAACTTATAGCTTTCCCCCCTTAGCTTTCCCCCCATAGCTTTACACCTTCAGCCTTAAAACTCATAGCATTAGCTTTCCCTCCATAACTTTCCCCCCTTAGCATCCCCCAAAAAGCCTTCAGACCCCCTACACTTTCAGATATCCTGACCCTATCGCACCTGCCAAGAAAAGACCCAAAAGTGTCGTACTTACTACTTGAGTATCCCGTTGTTTTATTAATTGATGTATTCAAAGCCCGTCGTCTGGGTGGCTTAGTGGCTAGAGCACTTGCCTTCGGTGCACCTGGTACCAGGTTCGAATCTGCTTGGCGACAAGTAATTTTCGAAAATGGGATTGGGTGCCGGACTACCAGTTCACTCAGCTGTAAATGAGTACCTGAGTTAAAATCAGGGTAATAATCACGGACGAGCGTGTAGTTGACCACTTCACCTCCTAGTGTTCCGTTGGTCTCGCAATGAAGTAACTCTAGCATTACTTCAAGGCCTAGGCCCGATTTGGGCTGTTGCACCATTGGTTATTATTCAAAGCCAGTTGTAATTTGCTTAAATATTTTGTCCATGGGACTATTTTATTCCCATTCGGCCGTAACATATTTACAGTTGTATCTATGTACCTCTCAACTTGTCCATTGGCTCGGCTCACTCCAGGTGAGATTACATGTAATTCAATTCCATTAGATTTACAACATTGAGAAAAAATATTTCCAGTGAAATTACATCCTCTGTCCGCTATAACTCTTCGTGGTGGCCCAAAGAGTGTAATAAAGTCTTGTAACACAGCTTTTGTTTCTAGTATTTGCAACGTTAAAAGAGGTTTTAGTATTACAAATTTAGTAAAGGCGTTTACTATAACTAGTATATATTTCTGACGGTCATTTACTGAGTGGTCAAAAGGTCCAGTACAATCCATATGTATCGTATGGAACGGCGTCGCTGGTTTCTCAATTGGGTGCAGTCGGCTCTGAAATTTCCACGAATGACGCTTAGCAACCAAACATTTGATACAATGAGAAATCAATTTTTTAACATTCTTACTCATTGTTGACATCCAAAAACATTCACGCAGCCAGAGTTTTTTCCCACACAGCATGACACAAGTCTTCATGTGCAACGTGCATCAATGTCAAACGACATTGTCGAGGAACAAAAAGTTTGTTTGTATCACCAATTTTCCTTCGTAAAATGCCAATACTACTACGAATATATGTAGGGGTCACTTCGGTCATCCTGTAAGTTCCTTATAATGTCCTAAGTCTCAGGGTCTCTTTGCTGCTCTACGCGTAGCCAATTATTTGTTAAATTCGTAATATGCATAACGTGATGTAATGGAGGATTTCTACTCAAATAATCAACATGTTGCACTTGATTGCCTTTGGGGTATTGAATATTAAAGTCAGAGTGTTGAATATATACCCACCAACGTGCAACACGTGGTAAAAGATCTCGCTTTGTTTTGGTCGCTTTCAAAGCATTACAGTCCGTTACTAGAGTAAAATTTGTCCCTAGTAGATATACTCGAAAATGTTGCAAAGCATTAACAACAGCAAGGGTCTCTAGCTCGTGACTATGATAGTTTCTTTCCTCCGGCCTTGTCGCCCTGCTGAAGTAAGCCGCAACTCGAAGTTCATTTCCATGCTTTTGAAATAATATTGCACCATATCCTAACGCGCTGGCATCGGTGTGTAGCTCGGTAATTAATCCATGTTCTTAAATGGCAAGAAGAGGTTTGCTGACAAGGTGTGAGATTATATATTGTCGCGCTTTGTCGCATTTCTCAGTCCAATCCCATTTGGCTCCCGATCGTGTCAATTGAGTAATACAAGCTGTCTTAGCAGCGAATTCAGGTATAAAACGGCGAAAATAATTAGCCAAGCATATGAACTGTCGAACCTGTTTAACCGTAGTTGGGGCTGAAGAATTAACTAATGCGTCAATTTTGTAATTACTAGGTCTGATTCCTTCCTGAGAGACTTCTCTTCCTAAATATACGATTTTCGTCTGAAGAAAACGACACTTTCTGAGATTCAATGAGAATCCCGCCGAGGTTAATGAGTGCAAGACCCTGTCCAGTTGTTCCGAACCCTCTGCAACTGTTTTCGATGGAATAAGGACGTCATCAAGATACACAAGAGCAACACAATCTCGAAGACTCCCCAATGCCAAATTGATAGCCCTTTGAAAAACAGCAGGCACGTTAGCCAACCCAAAAGACATTCGCAAAAGCTCAACTCCCTCCGGGGTTGCAAATGCTGTTTTCTCTATTGATTGAGTCGCAATTGGGATCTGGTGAAATCCGGACGCCATGTCCAAAATAGAGAAGTACTTAGACCCGGCTAGACGATCGAGGTGATCGTCAATGCGCGGTAATGGATATCTGTCTTTCACTGTATTACGATTCAACGCACGATTATCCACTCAAAGACGGTTTTCACCAGATTTCTTCCGCACCAATATTACTGGGCTCGTGAAAGGAGATTTGCTAGGACGTATAATACCTTTTGTGATCAGATTCGAAGTAATATCACGTACAGATGCTCTCTCGGTTGCTGAAAGTCGATATGGACGATAATTTACTGTTTGATCCTTGATGAGGCAAATCTCAAGCTCTCCCGTTGAAACAGTTGTTACCGCAGTTCCCGTTGTAAAGAAGCTAGTATATCTCTTAAGTACAGCTGAAAGTTCAGAATCCTCACTTTCCGTACTTACTTGTGCCGTATATAATAAACTTTTTTGACGTAAACGAGTGCCATTGACATCCGCTATAATTTCCTAAGATGCGTCCGCTAGAATATCTCGACCTATGATATCTTCAAAATCTACAATCGTTTCGAGTTTTTCACTAACAAGCACCGGATTCTGCCCAATGCCTTGTAAAATTACGAAATATGGAGCGAGTTTTTGTTTTAGTTCAGCTAATTTATCTGATCGGATCAGCGAACAATCCGAGCCCGAGTCGAATAAGCACCGAAATAGTTTGCCGTTTATTAACAACTGCTGTATCACGATTAGTCATTGCCGAACACAAATTCACTTGCAGCCGCTCGGCCGGCTCTTTGGCCCAACACTTATCTTCTTTATGTCCTCTTTTTCCACAAAACTTGCACTGCTCAATATTTTTTTGACCTACAGTGGGCGACAAAAGTCTACATACGACCCCTTTTTTCGCCACTTGACGACCTCCATGGCATTAATTAAAAAAGTAATGATGTAGTCTTGTTTATAATCTATTTTTATTAACATGTAACAAAAACATCTTTTCTTCAATATAAACTTAACAATCAAGTCATAAAAAAACTAAAAAATTGAATTGACAAAAGTCTACGTACGATCATGAGATCCACCAAAAACTTCATTAAGGAATTTACATTTCATTTCAAAACTTAATATTAATATTTTGTTGGCTCACCATCGGCATCTATAACTGCCTGCGAGCGTCTTGGCATTGGTGCGACCAAATTTTCTAATTCGTTAGGCGTTATTTGACCCCATTCCTCAATGAGCTTCTCTTTTAGCATTGTAGCACTTCTTATGTCGTGTTTTCTTATTCTTCGTTCCAGAAGCTCCCAAACGTGCTCGATGACATTCAAGTCAAAACTTTGTGGGGTGTATTGAGCTGTCTTGAAGCATAATATAGGAGCCAGTCCTTCACGATTTGAGCGGTGTGCTTGGGATCATTGTCCTGTTGGAATATCCAGCTCTCACCAAGGTCCAACTTATCGACCGATTCCCTTAGTTTGTCTTGCAGATGGTTTTGTAGAGATAGCGATCCATGACACCAACAATGAACACCAAATTTCCCACACCCGACGCTGCGACAGCACCCCAAACCATCACATTGCCACCGCCATGTTTAACTGTAGGAATTAGGTGTTTCGGGTCCATGCCCGTGTTTTTCTTTCTCCAAACCTTAGCTCTACCGTCACTTTCAAATATATTATACTTCGATTCATCTGTGAATAAAACTTTCTTTCAAAAATCGAGTCCTTTATCTAGATGCTTTTTGGCAAATTCTAAGCGAAGTTTGCGATTTTTTTCGTTATGAGGGGTTTTTTGCGTGGTGTTCTGCTGTGATAGCCATTATTATTTAATGCTCTTTGCACTGTTCTTGGATGCACCGTGGTTCCTGTTCATTTTGCTATGTACTCCGCCAATTTTGTGGCATGCGCCTTTGGGTTTTGGTCCACTTCTTTCAAAATAAAGGAGACATCTCTGCGAACCAGTTTCTTCGGTCGACCACTGCGCGGCTTGTTTTCAACAGAGCACCTGCTTTTGTAATTGTTGAATATGGTTAAACTATTGGTTTACTTAAATTCAACAATTTGGCTAATTCTCCAAAAGATTTTCTTTCACTTCGATGTCTTACCACCAAGTTCCGTACTGCTGATGAGATTTCCTTCCAAGAAGCCATCGTCACTGCTGCGGCCTTATCGAAACTGATCTAATTGTAGCCTAACGCGAAGCGCAAATGCCAAAAATTTAAAAACGGTGCTTCCCGTTATGAAACATTACCGCACAGTAGCACAAAGGATGATTTACCTAGCCTTATGTAGACTTTTGTCAATGCATTTTTTTAGTTATGTATGAATAACTTTTAAAACTTGTTGAGTGCCGCCAGAATTTCGTTTCCGGTGCTTGCAAATGCTTTCGATATTTACCAAAATATCGAATGCATTTGTGAGCACTGGCAACAAACAAGCGAATGACTGGAAACCGGCTTGGCGACGGGAAGAGTACCGTGAAATTATCGCAATTGTGCCACAGAGGTGCCGTGCTTACGTTTCCAGAAAGAAAACGGGGACTGGGAGTTTTCGTGCAGCGCGCGCGACACGCGGTGATTCTATTCCAGGATCAAACAAACAAAGAAACCTAATGAATTATAAAGAAAAGGGAAACCCAAATTTGAAAATATAAACAAAAATAGGAAAATGAGTTAGAATTAACAAAAATATGAATTAAATTTTATCAAATAAAATAAAAATAAAAGAATTAACAAAAATATGAATTAAATTTAAGAAAAAAAAAAAAAAAAATACAATGAATTAAAAAAAAATTGAAAATAATTATTAAATGACAGACGGACAGGACGAAACGAAGACGAAGTAAAAATTTAAATTAAAATAAATAACATAAAATAAAATAGTTCAACACCACATCGGAAGAATTAAATATGGGGTGAGTGCAAATTTTTTTTATTTTTTTGCTTTTATATTATCCTTTTGTTTGGTTTTCCTATTTTTTTTTTCAGATCTTGTCTTAAGTTTTTTTTGTTTCCGCGCTTATTCTGGACATGGGTTTTTTTTCGTATTAGAAAAATGATTAAAGGCTAAGTAGAGCGCTTATAAAATGAACCCGAGCGTCTAGCTCCTTTTCCCTGAACCTCAAAAAGGGGTCACGACATGTAAATTTTTTTTTTGGAACGTCGTGACTGAGGTAGGGTGGGCAGAGCAGGGCGCTATCAACACCAGAGCGCCCTGACAAATCGCGGAGCCACGCCATCCAACCGCTTCTTGGTCTTTCACGACCTCTTGGGAAAATAATCCCAATTTTTTTTCAATTCCCTTGGATAAGTCGGCGCTGACAATTTTTGTTGTATAGGCCAAGGGTTTATGGTCTGAGTCGGTGCAAGTACCCCCCCACACTGCCGTAGCTAGTCCCGGCCGCCAGCAAGAGCGTCGCACCAGCAAAGACTCAGCCACCAATTCGGACTTAGGTGGAATTGGCCCTTCTGTCCCGAACCATCCTTTTCCTTTCGACTATTTTGACTTTTTCAAGTCGAAATATTCCTTCCAAGGCCTCAAACACAACAAATGGAGCCCAACGTGGGGCTAGCCTAAGCTACGCTTCGAGCACAAAGCGTAGCCCATGAACACGCGCGAGTACAGAAAAATTCCGTGCAAAAATTTGGTGGGCAAAAGGACTAAATTTCCTCGTTATGCGACATCATTTTCGCCTGAACGGCAACAGTCCAAGTGTTCAAGCTTTGCGAATTTTCAACAGCAAAACATCCTGAAAATTTTGTATGTGGTCAATGTGGAACGATCCTATTGACGAACCGTTTTGGCAACCTTCAGGCGCCAACTCGGTTCCATAGGAAAGGGAAACATTGTCTGCATGCCGGATTGATGGATGTAAGTTGTGACATACTTAATTTTCTTGATTTACTCCACTTTTATTTTACAAGTACCCTTTTGAGTGCTGGGCATGCCCTGTCTTGGCGGGCGTGTCGTCAGACAATTGGGACAAATACTTGTAAAATGTTGGTGAGTTTGATGATAGGAAATTTCGTCGAAAATTTGCTAAGTACCTTTATTCCTTATCCTTCCTTCTAGAATACCTTTTTAAAGTAGACTAAATTTTTTTTGAACTAACGTAGTATATATTTTTTTTTGGTAATTAGTTTTTTTTCTTTTGACGAATATTTAACGTAGATTTTGTTTTGTTGAATTTTGAGTTATCTTGTTTTGCTAAATTTTTCCCATTTTTTTTTTCTTTTGCAATTTTATCGCGTTCCGGATTTTCCCGATGGAGCGAGGAAGATCAAGATCGACTTCGCGATTTGATCTGCATATGAGGGGAGGGGAAAGGTTGCGACAACGTGAGGGTTCATTTTGTTTTTTTTTAAGTCATACAATCATTCATACGTACTCATTCATAATATCATTCATTCGTTCGTCGTGTTGAAAAATTTATTTAGTTAAAACACCCATTTAAAAATTCAAACTACGCATACAGTTTTTCATCCATTCATTTTCTATCCGCAACATACGTTCAGTCACACATTCGCTCATCGAATCGCACAGTTTTTTTATATGCCGCATTCAATCATTTGATATATAATTTTTATGTATACAACCAATCATACACTCGTTAAAGTTTTGAATTTAATAACAATCACACGTTCTGTTTGTTTTGATTGTCAAAATTAAATAATCACTCAAACATTCATTCTACACATATAGTCAATCATAAATATAATCCATTCATTCGTTTTGGTTTTGCACACATTCTTCTGCCGTTCACGCAATCACTTATTCGTACTTTTAAAAAAAAAGAAAAAAAATTCATTCATCCGATCATTCGATTGTTCATCCATTTCATCCATTTCATTACACTACATTCATTCATTTCGAGCACTCGTTCATTCCATTTCTCCGCATACAAACTGTCATTCAAATTTTATCGTACATTCAGGTCATTGTTTTTTTTTGACGCATTCATCCATCGATTCACACAGTCAGTCATATTTTTTTTAATCGATCATTCGTGTTCTTTTCTTCACACATTCTTACATTCCGTCTTAATTCGGTCACTTGCTCAGGTATCTATTCACCTGATCACACTCATTCATTCATACATCTCACCCAAATTCTTGGTAAAGATGCCGTTAGAACACTCTCCCACTAGGGAGGCGGAGGTGATCTGTACGCCGTCCATCAGCAAGGTAGATCCGGACCAGGGCATGACCACCAAGTGTGGTCACCAGTTCCACAGAGACTGTCTGGAGCGGTGGATTGTGGACAATCACAACTGCCCGAACTGTCGTGGTCATTTGAGTCCGGGGGATTATTGGCTCACTCGGGGTGTGGAGGGTGCGACCGCTATATCCGGCGTGAGAACCAGAAGACAGACTCGCGAGGATGGCGCAAGGTTTCTAAGCGATGTAGTTTCTCCTGGTAGGTTAAATTTGGATTCTGCACTAGAGACTGCGGGTGGACGCACTCTCTACACTCCGGATGGGACAATCATCCAAGAGCTAGGCACGCAAGTGCTGAGCAATAGGCCCTCAGATGTTCTGGGAAACGATCAGCAGAACAGGGTTAGGTGGGCGGAAATACACGATGCGCAAACTCCCGAAGCAACACCAGCAGTTTCCGGGGGGGCGTTGTCTAATTTGGGAGTGAATGATTTGATAAACATAATTCGTTCGGTCATCCGAGAAGAACGAGATCAAGGGCCCACTATGTCAAACACTCCTCAACCACAGCCTGTCACTCATCCAGCACAACCGCCACAATTCTTGTCTAGACCAAGCGTATCGACTGCGTACCAATTTCCGCCACCACTGTATCCGCCTATTCGACAACTTCAACGTGAGCAAGTTCGGGACCGACAGACCCATGCGAACGCCCAAATGCCCATTCGCGATAACAACGGCTCGAATTATATTCACCACAACGCTGGCAGTTCGATTCGCCATTGGCGACTACGATTTAATGGAGATGGCCAGTCACTGCGCGCCGAAGAGCTAATTTTCCGAGCGGAAGCATTGGCTTTGTCGGATTTGGGTGGGCGCATGGATTTGTTGGTCGCGAACTTCCATTTGCTGCTGGATAATTTGCCAAACCAGTGGTACTGGTTATGGAGGCGAACCAACCCAGATTCGACGTGGTATTCGCTTAAAACCACCTTCCTGCAATACTGGGGCGACCGTAGCACCGATTTCGAAGTTCGGAAGAAAATGATTACCAGACGGCAAGCACCTAACGAGCCGTACCTGGTATTCGAGCAGGAGATGACCAGATTTCGGACTCAATTACGCACCCCGATTCCGGATTCAGAATTTTTTGAGCTGGTCAGCGGCAATCTCTTGGGCAGTATTCAACAGCTGATCTGCTTTCATGAGATCCGAGATCTGGCTCATCTTCGTGCTTTGGTGTCGAGATACGAAGAGGTCAGGAAGGCTAATCGTGTAGCAACCTGGCAACAGCCTCGTGTTCACGAACTGGAACCGCCGTTGGTTGCTACCGAAGACGTCCAAGAAACCGCCGACGTAGCTGTCATATCAACTCCACTGGTATGTTGGAATTGCCGGAAGGAGGATCACGGATATCGAGACTGCGAAGAGACCCATAAAAAAATCATCTGCTATGGTTGCGGGAAGGCAGACGTGATCAAGCCAAAATGTACTCGATTCCAAACAAAAAACGGACCGAAGGACGAAAGGTTTCCGGGGCCTTCTCGCCCAGTGACAGACAATCCACCGGCCCGACCATCTTAGAAGGTTCGAAGCAGGATGTCAGCGATTCCCAATCCCCCTTTCAATTTGTTACTCCCAAGAAAAACATTTTACCCCTTGTTAATACCCCCTTAATAACCCCTCCCAATTTTACAACACCTTCATCATCCCTTTCTGAACCTAACTCCCATCCTTTTAGCGTAAAATCATCCTCCCGTAATTTTCCAACAACAAACACATCGCATGTCACGATATTGGCGAGAGAAAACGCTACTACAGAGCCGGCTGGTTCTAGATCTGAACGCCAGTGTTGATCCAGTCGCCAGTGTTGATCAAGTATCAGCACTATCGAGTGGATCCGGTCACAGAAAGTCAACCTTGCGTCTTCGTATGTTCTGGAGGATGGTGCGCGAAAAAAAGAAAGCGATTCTGTCAACCATCATTACCAATCCGTTGGACATACGTCCGTACGCCATGGTATCCTTGTACGGAGTGGACGTTGAAGGACTCCTAGATAGTGGGGCGAGCATCAGTTGCCTGGGGGCTAACGCTCTACAACGTCTCCATGATGCACAGGTGAGTTATCGACCGGTCTGTCAAGAGGTGAAGACCGCTGATGGTGCAGCACAAAAGGTATTGGGTACAGTAACAACCGATATTACTTTTCGCGGTATTACCAAGCCTATCACGCTATACATAGTGCCGAGCCTGTCGCATTCCAACTAGCTCCTAGCATTATCAGCGCGGTCGATACTCCCGATACTGCATCGCAGCTGATAGCTCCGGATGCCCACCATTTAACGCCCACAGATGTAAAGAGGTTGGAAATGGTAAAGTCCAAATTTCCATCATACGAAGTATACGGACTCGGTGTGACCAACGTCGAACAACACAGTATAGACGTTGGTGATGCAAGTCCCATCAAACAGCGACATTATCCTGTGTCTCCTGCGATCCAAAAACTCTTGTATGACGAGATCGATCGCATGAGAGCACTTGGCGTTATAGAGACCAGCCAGGGTGCATGGAGCTCGCCTGTGGTTCTCGTGAGGAAGCCAGGCAAGGTCAGGCTATGTTTGGACTCGCGCAAAGTCAATAGTGTGACGAAGAAGGATGCATATCCATTACCACACATTGATGGTATCTTAAGTCGTTTGCCGCGAGCCAATTTTATTACAAGCCTGTACCTCAAAGACGCCTTTTGGCAGATTCCTCTCGAGAACAAATCCAGGGAGTATACAGCTTTTACCATTCCTGGCCGGCCTCTATACCACTACACTCGCATGCCTTTTGGGTTATGCAACGCGCCGCAAAGGATGTGTCGTTTGATGGATAAAGTTATCCTACCCGAGCTGAAGGAGCAGGTATTCGTATATTTGGACGATCTGCTGTTAATTTCTGAAGATTTCGATTCACATCTGGTTTTATTGGCGGAAGTCGCAGAATGTTTGCGAAAGGCTGGCTTGACTATCAACGTCAACAAGAGTAAGTTTTGTCTGAGAGAGGTGAAATATTTCGGATACATTGTCGGAGAAGGAGGCTTGAAAACTGATCCCAACAAAGTTTCAGCCATCGTCGATTACCCTTCGCCTAAGTCCGCACGTCAAGTACGACGCTTCCTTGGTATGGCAGGCTGGTATCGACGATTCGTTCCCAACTTTGCTGCTACTGTTTCACCAATTTCAGACACTCTAAAGAAGTCCAACCAGTTTGCTTGGACTACAGAGGCACAAACTTCCTTCCTATTAGTGAAAGACTTGTTGACGAAGGCCCCCTTATTAATCAATCCTGATTTTAAGAGGTCTTTCGTAATACAATGCGACGCCAGTAGGTCAGGTGTGGGTAGCGTTCTCTTTCAGGAAAACGACGACGGATCGGAATCTCCAGTGGCGTATATGTCACAGAAGCTCACCTCCGCTCAACGCAACTACAGCGTAACTGAACTCGAATGCTATGCAGCTGTGTTGAGCGTGAACAAATTTCGAGCCTATGTAGAAGGGACTGCGTTCAAAATCATTACGGATCACGCAAGTCTCAAATGGCTACAAGGACGGTTGGCAAGATGGAGTTTAAAACTCCAAGGTTACGACTTCACAATCGAACACCGACGAGGGAGCCTGAACGTTGTACCCGATGCTCTCTCTCGTGTATACGAAGAGGGATTAAATGCGCTGATCGACTTGGCACCGATGGTGGACATGGACTCTCCAGAATTCTCTGGCAAAGAATATAAAGAGTTAAGGTCCACTGTCGATGCGAACGCCGATCGGCTTCCCGACGTATGCGTGAGGGATGGTTTCGTATACAAGCGCACAGAGCCTCACAATGGTGACCCGATTGCTGAAGACAGGGCCTGGAAATTATGGATCCCATCGAGTCTAACGTCAGCTGCGATCGCTCAGGCGCACGAGGCAGACACCATGGTTAATGGTGGTTATGCCAAAACGCTAGAGCAAGTCAGGCGATTTTTGTACTGGCCCGGAATGGCTACACAAGTACGCACCTACGTTCTGGCGTGCGACACTTGTAAAGAGACAAAGTCCCCGAACAGACCTCTACGAGCGCCTATGGGAGAACCGTTCCAGACTGATCAGCCATTCCAACATCTTTATATCGACGTACTTGGACCATATCCGCGTACCAAACGGGGTAAGATCGCTATCTTGATCGTCTTGGATCATTTTACCAAATTTCCCCTGTTACATCCTTTGGGGCGGATCACTGCTGAAGAGATCACCAACTTTTTGGAGGGGCAGGTTTTCCACACTTTTGGAACACCCGAGACGATCCTCTCCGATAACGGCTCTCAATTTAGGTCGAATGTGTTTAACACCATGCTGAACAAATACGGAGTTAAACACCTGTACACCCCGAGCTACTCACCGCAAGCGAATGCTTCGGAGCGTGTCAATCAGTCCATCCTGGCCGGAATTCGAGCATTCATCACTGATGACCAAACACGATGGGATGAGAGTTTAAGCAAAATTGGTTGTGCTCTTCGTAGCTCAGTCCACCAAGCTACTGGATTTTCTCTTTATCAGGTTTTGTTTGGGAATCACATGATGTTGCACGGGAAGGACTACGAACTGCTGAGGCATTTGCGAGCGTTGGGAGAGTCAAATGTACAGTTTCGACCCCGCGAGGGAATTCCTATCGTGAGACAACTGGCGCAGACGAAAATAAGGGTCGCACATGAGGACAGTAGCAGGCGTTATAATCTGCGTGCTGCTAAAACACAATTTTGTGTATTCCGAAGAAATTTTTCCTTGTCCACAGCCGCGCAGAATTATAACGCCAAGCTGGCGAAGAAGTTCCTCAAGTGCAGGATTCGTCGTGTGCTGGGAAACTCACGATACGAATTGGAGGATTTAGGAGGCAAACGTTTGGGGACTTACCATGCCAAGGATCTGCGGCAGTGATCCGAGAGAGTACACCGATTGCCCGGCACTCAGTCGTGCGCACGAGACTCTTCTACGCGGCCACTTTTCGTAGTCGTTTCGGCGATGAAAATCATCGGCGAATCGCCTATGTTGTTGAGTGCCGCCAGAATTTCGTTTCCGGTGCTTGCAAATGCTTTCGATATTTAACAAAATATCGAATGCATTTGTGAGCACTGGCAACAAACAAGCGAATGACTGGAAACCGGCTTGGCGACGGGAAGAGTACCGCTACTCGATAGATGCCGGCTCGAGAACGACACGACGGCTGAGTAGATTGGCGGGAGAAGATCGAGAAGTGGTCGAAATCGCGTTCGAATCGTTGCGCGAACGAAATTTTCTTGCACGTCAAAGTATCGGGTAAAGAAAAACCGTGAAATTATCGCAATTGTGCCACAGAGGTGCCGTGCTTACGTTTCCAGAAAGAAAACGGGGACTGGGAGTTTTCGTGCAGCGCGCGCGACACGCGGTGATTCTATTCCAGGATCAAACAAACAAAGAAACCTAATGAATTATAAAGAAAAGGGAAACCCAAATTTGAAAATATAAACAAAAATAGGAAAATGAGTTAGAATTAACAAAAATATGAATTAAATTTTATCAAATAAAATAAAAATAAAAGAATTAACAAAAATATGAATTAAATTTTAAAAAAAAAATAAAAATGCAATGAATTAACAAAAATTGAAAATAATTATTAAATGACAGACGGACAGGACGAAACGAAGACGAAGTAAAAATTTAAATTAAAATAAATAACATAAAATAAAATAGTTCAACACCACATCGGGAGAATTAAATATGGGGTGAGTGCAAATTTTTTTTATTTTTTTGGTTTTATATTATCCTTTTGTTTGGTTTTCCTAATTTTTTTTTCAGATCTTGTCTTTAGTTTTTTTTGTTTCCGCGCTTATTCTGGACATGGGTTTTTTTTCGCATTAGAAAAATGATTAAAGGCTAAAAATGATTAAAGGCTAAGTCGGCGCTGACAATTTTTGTTGTATAGGCCAAGGGTTTATGGTCTGAGTCGGAGCAAGTACCCCCCCACACTGCCGTAGCTAGTCCTGGCCGCCAGCAAGAGCGTCGCACCAGCAAAGACTCAGCCACCAATTCGGACTTAGGTGGAATTGGCCCTTCTGTCCCGAACCTTCCTTTTCCTTTCGACTATTTTGACTTTTTCAAGTCGAAATATTCCTTCCAAGGCCTCAAACACAACAAATGGCGCCCAACGTGTTGCTAGCCTAAGCTACGCTTCGAGCACAAAGCGTAGCCCATGAACACGCGCGAGTACAGAAAAATTCCGTGCAAAAATTTGGTGGGCAAAAGGACTAAATTTCCTCGTTATGCGACATCATTTTCGCCTGAACGGCAACAGTCCAAGTGTTCAAGCTTTGCGAATTTTCAACAGCAAAACATCCTGAAAATTTTGTATGTGGTCAATGTGGAACGATCATATTGACGAACCGTTTTGGCAACCTTCAGGCGCCAACTCGGTTCCATAGGAAAGGGAAACATTGTCTGCATGCCGGATTGATGGATGTAAGTTGTGACATACTTAATTTTCTTGATTTACTCCACTTTTATTTTGCAAGTACCCTTTTGAGTGCTGGGCATGCCCTGTCTTGGCGGGCGTGTCGTCAGACAATTGGGACAAATACTTGTAAAATGTTGGTGAGTTTGATGATAGGAAATTTCGTCGAAAATTTGCTAAGTACCTTTATTCCTTATCCTTCCTTCTAGAATACCTTTTTAAAGTAGACTAAATTTTTTTTGAACTAACGTAGTATATATTTTTTTTTGGTAATTAGTTTTTTTTCTTTTGACGAATATTTAACGTAGATTTTGTTTTGTTGAATTTTGAGTTATCTTGTTTTGCTAAATTTTTCCCATTTTTTTTTTCTTTTGCAATTTTATCGCGTTCCGGATTTTCCCGATGGAGCGAGGAAGATCAAGATCGACTTCGCGATTTGATCTGCATATGAGGGGAGGGGAAAGGTTGCGACAACGTGAGGGTTCATTTTGTTTTTTTTTAAGTCATACAATCATTCATACGTACTCATTCATAATATCATTCATTCGTTCGTCGTGTTGAAAAATTTATTTAGTTAAAACACCCATTTAAAAATTCAAACTACGCATACAGTTTTTCATCCATTCATTTTCTATCCGCAACATACGTTCAGTCACACATTCGCTCATCGAATCGCACAGTTTTTTTATATGCCGCATTCAATCATTTGATATATAATTTTTATGTATACAACCAATCATACACTCGTTAAAGTTTTGAATTTAATAACAATCACACGTTCTGTTTGTTTTGATTGTCAAAATTAAATAATCACTCAAACATTCATTCTACACATATAGTCAATCATAAATATAATCCATTCATTCGTTTTGGTTTTGCACACATTCTTCTGCCGTTCACGCAATCACTTATTCGTACTTTTAAAAAAAAAGAAAAAAAATTCATTCATCCGATCATTCGATTGTTCATCCATTTCATCCATTTCATTACACTACATTCATTCATTTCGAGCACTCGTTCATTCCATTTCTCCGCATACAAACTGTCATTCAAATCTATCGTACATTCAGGTCATTGATTTTTTTTTGACGCATTCATCCATCGATTCACACAGTCAGTCATATTTTTTTTAATCGATCATTCGTGTTCTTTTCTTCACACATTCTTACATTCCGTCTTAATTCGGTCACTTGCTCAGGTATCTATTCACCTGATCACACTCATTCATTCATACATCTCACCCAAATTCTTGGTAAAGATGCCGTTAGAACACTCTCCCACTAGGGAGGCGGAGGTGATCTGTACGCCGTCCATCAGCAAGGTAGATCCGGACCAGGGCATGACCACCAAGTGTGGTCACCAGTTCCACAGAGACTGTCTGGAGCGGTGGATTGTGGACAATCACAACTGCCCGAACTGTCGTGGTCATTTGAGTCCGGGGGATTATTGGCTCACTCGGGGTGTGGAGGGTGCGACCGCTATATCCGGCGTGAGAACCAGAAGACAGACTCGCGAGGATGGCGCAAGGTCTCTAAGTGATGTAGTTTCTCCTGGTAGGTTAAATTTGGATTCTGCACTAGAGACTGGGGGTGGACGCACTCTCTACACTCCGGATGGGACAATCATCCAGGAGCTAGGCACGCAAGTGCTGAGCAATAGGCCCTCAGATGTTCTGGGAAACGATCAGCAGAACAGGGTTAGGTGGGCGGAAATACACGATGCGCAAACTCCCGAAGCAACACCAGCAGTTTCCGGGGGGGCGTTGTCTAATTTGGGAGTGAATGATTTGATAAACATAATTCGTTCGGTCATCCGAGAAGAACGAGATCAAGGGCCCACTATGTCAAACACTCCTCAACCACCGCCTGTCACTCATCCAGCACAACCGCCACAATTCTTGTCTAGACCAAGCGTATCGACTGCGTACCAATTTCCGCCACCACTGTATCCGCCTATTCGACAACTTCAACGTGAGCAAGTTCGGGACCGACAGACCCATGCGAACGCCCAAACGCCAATTCGCGATAACAACGGCTCGAATTATATTCACCACAACGCTGGCAGTTCGATTCGCCATTGGCGACTACGATTTAATGGAGATGGCCAGTCACTACGCGCCGAAGAGCTAATTTTCCGAGCGGAAGCATTGGCTTTGTCGGATTTAGGTGGGCGCATGGATTTGTTGGTCGCGAACTTCCATTTGCTGCTGGATAATTTGCCAAACCAGTGGTACTGGTTATGGAGGCGAACCAACCCAGATTCGACGTGGTATTCGCTTAAAACCACCTTCCTGCAATACTGGGGCGACCGTAGCACCGATTTCGAAGTTCGGAAGAAAATGATTACCAGACGGCAAGCACCTAACGAGCCGTACCTGGTATTCGAGCAGGAGATGACCAGATTTGGGACTCAATTCCGCACCCCGATTCCGGATTCAGAATTTTTTGAGCTGGTCAGCGGCAATCTCTTGGGCAGTATTCAACAGCTGATCTGCTTTCATGAGATTCGAGATCTGGCTCATCTTCGTGCTTCGGTGTCGAGATACGAAGAGGTCAGGAAGGCTAATCGTGTAGCAACCTGGCAACAGCCTCGTGTTCACGAACTGGAACCGCCGTTGGTTGCTACCGAAGACGTCCAAGAAATCGCCGACGTAGCTGGCATATCAACTCCACTGGTATGTTGGAATTGCCGGAAGGAGGGTCACGGATATCGAGACTGCGAAGAGACCCATAAAAAAATCATCTGCTATGGTTGCGGGAAGGCAGACGTGATCAAGCCAAAATGTACTCGATGCCAAACAAAAAACGGACCGAAGGACGAAAGGTTTCCGGGGCCTTCTCGCCCAGTGACAGACAATCCACCGGCCCGACCATCTTAGAAGGTTCGAAGCAGGATGTCAGCGATTCCCAATCCCCCTTTCAATTTGTTACTCCCAAGAAAAACATTTTACCCCTTGTTAATACCCCCTTAATAACCCCTCCCAATTTTACAACACCTTCATCATCCCTTTCTGAACCTAACTCCCATCCTTTTAGCGTAAAATCATCCTCCCGTAATTTTCCAACAACAAACACATCGCATGTCACGATATTGGCGAGAGAAAACGCTACTACAGAGCCGGCTGGTTCTAGATCTGAAGAAGACCCTATAATGAATGAAAATCCAAGACGGCATTCCCGCCATCCTCTCAAGCCATACCATCTTCGGCTAAAAGAATATATGAGGGCTCGAGAGCGAATTTTTTCACCTACTCCAGTCGCCAGTGTTGATCAAGTATCAGCACTATCGAGTGGATCCGGTCACAGAAAGTCAACCTTGCGTCTTCGTATGTTCTGGAGGATGGTGCGCGAAGAAAAGAAAGCGATTCTGTCAACCATCATTACCAATCCGTTGGACATACGTCCGTACGCCATGGTATCCTTGTACGGAGTGGACGTTGAAGGACTCCTAGATAGTGGGGCGAGCATCAGTTGCCTGGGGGCTAACGCTCTACAACGTCTCCATGATGCACAGGTGAGTTATCGACCGGTCTGTCAAGAGGTGAAGACCGCTGATGGTGCAGCACAAAAGGTATTGGGTACAGTAACAACCGATATTACTTTTCGCGGTATTACCAAGCCTATCACGCTATACATAGTGCCGAGCCTGTCGCAGAAATTGTACCTGGGGGTAGATTTCTGGCGATCATTCCAACTAGCTCCTAGCATTATCAGTGCGGTCGATACTCCCGATACTGCATCGCAGCTGATAGCTCCGGATGCCCACCATTTAACGCCCACAGATGTAAAGAGGTTGGAAATGGTAAAGTCCAAATTTCCATCATACGAAGTATACGGACTCGGTGTGACCAACGTCGAACAACACAGTATAGACGTTGGTGATGCAAGTCCCATCAAACAGCGACATTATCCTGTGTCTCCTGCGATCCAAAAACTCTTGTATGACGAGATCGATCGCATGAGAGCACTTGGCGTTATAGAGACCAGCCAGGGTGCATGGAGCTCGCCTGTGGTTCTCGTGAGGAAGCCAGGCAAGGTCAGGCTATGTTTGGACTCGCGCAAAGTCAATAGTGTGACGAAGAAGGATGCATATCCATTACCACACATTGATGGTATCTTAAGTCGTTTGCCGCGAGCCAATTTTATTACAAGCCTGTACCTCAAAGATGCCTTTTGGCAGATTCCTCTCGAGAACAAATCCAGGGAGTATACAGCTTTTACCATTCCTGGCCGGCCTCTATACCACTACACTCGCATGCCTTTTGGGTTATGCAACGCGCCGCAAAGGATGTGTCGTTTGATGGATAAAGTTATCCTACCCGAGCTGAAGGAGCAGGTATTCGTATATTTGGACGATCTGCTGTTAATTTCTGAAGATTTCGATTCACATCTGGTTTTATTGGCGGAAGTCGCAGAATGTTTGCGAAAGGCTGGCTTGACTATCAACGTCAACAAGAGTAAGTTTTGTCTGAGAGAGGTGAAATATTTCGGATACATTGTCGGAGAAGGAGGCTTGAAAACTGATCCCAACAAAGTTTCAGCCATCGTCGATTACCCTTCGCCTAAGTCCGCACGTCAAGTACGACGCTTCCTTGGTATGGCAGGCTGGTATCGACGATTCGTTCCCAACTTTGCTGCTACTGTTTCACCAATTTCAGACACTCTAAAGAAGTCCAACCAGTTTGCTTGGACTACAGAGGCACAAACTTCCTTCCTATTAGTGAAAGACTTGTTGACGAAGGCCCCCTTATTAATCAATCCTGATTTTAAGAGGTCTTTCGTAATACAATGCGACGCCAGTAGGTCAGGTGTGGGTAGCGTTCTCTTTCAGGAAAACGACGACGGATCGGAATCTCCAGTGGCGTATATGTCACAGAAGCTCACCTCCGCTCAACGCAACTACAGCGTAACTGAACTCGAATGCTATGCAGCTGTGTTGAGCGTGAACAAATTTCGAGCCTATGTAGAAGGGACTGCGTTCAAAATCATTACGGATCACGCAAGTCTCAAATGGCTACAAGGACGGTTGGCAAGATGGAGTTTAAAACTCCAAGGTTACGACTTCACAATCGAACACCGACGAGGGAGCCTGAACGTTGTACCCGATGCTCTCTCTCGTGTATACGAAGAGGGATTAAATGCGCTGATCGACTTGGCACCGATGGTGGACATGGACTCTCCAGAATTCTCTGGCAAAGAATATAAAGAGTTAAGGTCCACTGTCGATGCGAACGCCGATCGGCTTCCCGACGTATGCGTGAGGGATGGTTTCGTATACAAGCGCACAGAGCCTCACAATGGTGACCCGATTGCTGAAGACAGGGCCTGGAAATTATGGATCCCATCGAGTCTTACGTCAGCTGCGATCGCTCAGGCGCACGAGGCAGACACCACGGTTAATGGTGGTTATGCCAAAACGCTAGAGCAAGTCAGGCGATTTTTGTACTGGCCCGGAATGGCTACACAAGTACGCACCTACGTTCTGGCGTGCGACACTTGTAAAGAGACAAAGTCCCCGAACAGACCTCTACGAGCGCCTATGGGAGAACCGTTCCAGACTGATCAGCCATTCCAACATCTTTATATCGACGTACTTGGACCATATCCGCGTACCAAACGGGGTAAGATCGCTATCTTGATCGTCTTGGATCATTTTACCAAATTTCCCCTGTTACATCCTTTGGGGCGGATCACTGCTGAAGAGATCACCAACTTTTTGGAGGGGCAGGTTTTCCACACGTTTGGAACACCCGAGACGATCCTCTCCGATAACGGCTCTCAATTTAGGTCGAATGTGTTTAACACCATGCTGAACAAATACGGAGTTAAACACCTGTACACCCCGAGCTACTCACCGCAAGCGAATGCTTCGGAGCGTGTCAATCAGTCCATCCTGGCCGGAATTCGAGCATTCATCACTGATGACCAAACACGATGGGATGAGAGTTTAAGCAAAATTGGTTGTGCTCTTCGTAGCTCAGTCCACCAAGCTACTGGATTTTCTCCTTATCAGGTTTTGTTTGGGAATCACATGATGTTGCACGGGAAGGACTACGAACTGCTGAGGCATTTGCGAGCGTTGGGAGAGTCAAATGTACAGTTTCGACCCCGCGAGGGAATTCCTATCGTGAGACAACTGGCGCAGACGAAAATAAGGGTCGCACATGAGGACAGTAGCAGGCGTTATAATCTGCGTGCTGCTAAAACACAATTTTGTGTATTCCGAAGAAATTTTTCCTTGTCCACAGCCGCGCAGAATTATAACGCCAAGCTGGCGAAGAAGTTCCTCAAGTGCAGGATTCGTCGTGTGCTGGGAAACTCACGATACGAATTGGAGGATTTAGGAGGCAAACGTTTGGGGACTTACCATGCCAAGGATCTGCGGCAGTGATCCGAGAGAGTACACCGATTGCCCGGCACTCAGTCGTGCGCACGAGACTTTTCTACGCGGCCACTTTTCGTAGTCGTTTCGGCGATGAAAATCATCGGCGAATCGCTTATGTTGTTGAGTGCCGCCAGAATTTCGTTTCCGGTGCTTGCAAATGCTTTCGATATTTAACAAAATATCGAATGCATTTGTGAGCACTGGCAACAAACAAGCGAATGACTGGAAACCGGCTTGGCGACGGGAAGAGTACCGCTACTCGATAGATGCCGGCTCGAGAACGACACGACGGCTGAGTAGATTGGCGGGAGAAGATCGAGAAGTGGTCGAAATCGCGTTCGAATCGTTGCGCGAACGAAATTTTCTTGCACGTCAAAGTATCGGGTAAAGAAAAACCGTGAAATTATCGCAATTGTGCCACAGAGGTGCCGTGCTTACGTTTCGAGAAAGAAAACGGGGACTGGGAGTTTTCGTGCAGCGCGAGTTACGGAATCATAATACCTTATACTAAGTCAGCACATTCCCAGACGCTATTTTTTCACACATGTTATTTTCCCACACAAAAAGCAACTTGCACAAATATCGTATTTAATTATGCACCTACAAATTGTCTTTAAAAGTAACAGATATCATATTATATAAACTGGATCAAATTAATTATTCACCTAAGAATTATCTTTAATGTAACATTTTGGTCACTTACTTGCTGTACGTTGAATAAAGTGGTTCTTTACTTAAAAAATCTGCCAACAATCTGGGCGTAACTTTATTATTTTTCCGGCAGAAGTAAGGAACGCGTTCAATTCTGAAATGCGGTGTAGGCTACTATGTGACTGAAAACCTATCAAAAAGAACAAGATCATGGAAGTGAAAATCTGATTGGATCTGAGAGATATGGAATAGTTTATGAAAAAGTACACAATCACTTTACACCCCCATAGGGGTCAATTTTCAGAAAATCTTGAAAACACTGCCTTGGTATTCATATGGAGAATACATAAAATAAAATTAAATTTATTATATGGGACGAGGTAGTAGATATGTCGAAAATCGTGGGAAAATATGCATTCTATTTTCACAGATAATTTTTTTTGCCCCCCTTCTGAACGCCAATAGATATTCGTTTTTTTTATTCAAAATTATTTTTTTAGTTGGTTTAGATATACACACCGAGTTTCAACATTGTATTAAGCCGTTCTATATATAGGAAAAACACCTACCACTTGTACCACACTACCCTTAGGGGTCGAATTTCAAAAAACCTTGAAAACACTTTCTAGGTATTCATACGAAGAATCCGTAGAATAAAAATGAATTCAATATTTGGAAAGACCTAGTAGATATGACGAAAATCGTAAAAATATGTGCATTTGATATTTATTATATTTACAAATATTTTTTTTTGCCCCCCCCCCCCCCCCTTCTAAACGCCAATGAATGTTCAAATTTTTTTTTATCACAATTACCTTTCTAGTTGATTTACATATACACACCGAGTTTCAACATTGTACCTTAAGCCGTTCCATATATAGGAAAAGCACCCCCACTTGTACCACACTACCCTTAGGGGTCGAATTTCAAAAAACCTTGAAATCACATTCTAGGTATTCATACGAAGAATCCGTAGAATAAAAATGAATTCAATATTTGGAAAGACCTAGTAGATATGACGAAAATCGTGAATATATATGCATTTTATATTTATTATATTTACAAATAATTTTTTTTGCCCCGCTTTCTGAACGCCAATGAATATTCAAATTTTTTTTTATCAGAATTACTTTTCTAGTTGATTTACATATACACACCGAGTTTCAACTTTCTAGCATGAACCGTTTAATAGTTAGGAAAAACACCCCCTACCCCCGTAGCACACTACCCCTAAAAAAAAATTTATTTTTCCAACATTCCGCTACTATAGCTCTATCTAAATACCAAGTTTAAGGCTTATATCATTACAGGTTCTCAAGATATAAGCATCGGAACTTTTTCCTTTTCACCCTCCCCCACCCTCCCCCTCTTCACCCTCAACCCCAAAACTTTTTTCCCTACTAGAGTTTAATTAGCGCTACTTCTGGTAAAAATTCTAAGCATCTATCTTAAACTGTTCTTGAGATATGAAATGTGTTTGATTTGAAAAATTCTCATCCCCTCCACTTCTATGCTCCACCTCCCACTTAAAAAATTTTACTTTGATCAATTTTTTTTTGTCAACCTTTACATCCAAACCAAATTTTATTTTTCTAGAGCAATTGGTTCATGAGATATCGTAATCTTAAGTTTTTCACCCCCCACCCCCATACACAACTTCCCCCACCCAAAATTTTTCTTCATTCTGTTCTCCTAGTATAACTACAAATATGTTTTAAGTTTGAATGGTGTGCCATTAACGGTTTAGGAGATATGGATTTTAGAATGTGTCTATCTCGCCTTTTTTGGGTTTCGGACGCATTACATTTCCCCCCACTCCCACACCCCTTGATCAATATTGACAATTTTTCTGCAAATGGGTCTACTATCAGAGCTTTATAGAAATTCCAAGTTTCAGCTTCCTAACCTAAGGGGTTACTGAGATCTGGAAACCAAAATTTTCGGTCTAAAACACTTCCCCCTCCTTCCCCCTCACACCCCCACCCCTAAAAATTTGGTCACTTCAAGGCGCCTACCCCGTCTATTCGTTAAAAAAATTTCAATTTAATATCTCAAAGCGTTTGGCAGCTACGAGCCTCCAAACGATCTTGCGTACGGCGGACAGACGGACTGAAAATTTTTATTGCTTTTTTCGCGTATACTAGTTATGAAACGTGAAAATAAAAATTTTGAGGGTAGCAAATTTTTTTTTTAAAAAAATCAATCACAATACTTAATTATTAAAATAATAAAGTAAAATTAGTTTTTTTTATTAAAAGTTTTTCTCAAAAACATAAGTGGCGCAGTCGGTAGGATACGTGTTATCCTTTTTTAAAATTAACATATCTATCAATAGTGCGAATTGTGACGGTTTCTCACAAAAATAAAAGTGCTAGTGTCAAAGAAATAATCGCAGGAATAGCGGTGTTCGTGGCAACGACGTGTTAATTATATCGCAGGAACAGCGGTGTTTGTAAAGAAAAAACGGATGATACCAGGAAACAACTTTAACAGATAGTTGGTGATTCTTAAATCTTTATTCCACAATCGAACCAGTAAACGATGGCCATTTTACTGATGTTATACAGCTACATGTAAGTCAAAACTTGAATTTATCTGATTTATTCTTTTGTTATCCTTAATCCTTCCTATGGAAAACACTATAAAAAACCAAGAAATCGACGAATTATTAAATAAAATTTCTTCATTTACAATAACTACAAGTGCTTCTTCCGATCCTTTGGAAAGTGACTCTAAAAGTGTTAATAATATGTCAGTGAAATCGTCTGAAAATATTTTAAAAATGGAAAGTGCTTTCAACAATCTCAGAATACCCGACGCAGTTAAAGATTTGCCCAAATTCGATGGGAATCCGCGATTATTGTTCGAATTCATAAGTAACGTTGAGGAAATCTTCGAAATTATTAAGCATATTGACGGTACTCCTTACGGTAAAATAATATTACGTGCAGTGAGGAATAAAATTGAAGGTCCTGCCAACGAAGTGCTAAATATGTACGGAACGACCCTCGATTGGGACGACATTAAGGAAAATCTTATCTTGCACTATTCGGACAAGAGAAATGAAACCTCCTTAATTCGTGACCTACATAATTTACGTCAAAACAACAAAACCTTAGAAGAATTTCACAGTGTAGTGATCGAAATTTTTGCAACAATGCAAAACCATATCAAAATTCACGAGAAAGACGAAAACGTAATTGCGGCAAAAAGAATTTTATACTCCGAAATGTGTCTAAATACATTCCTCATTGGTCTCAAGGAACCTTTAGGTTCAACTATTCGTGCAATGAAACCAACTTCACTTGCCGAAGCCTTTTCATTTTGTGTAGAAGAGCAAAATATATTTTACTCAAAAACTGATCAAAACTATAGTAAACCTCATAATAAAACACAAAAGACTAATTACCAAACCCAGGGTCCAATAACTTCACCCCAAAATCAAAGACAATATTCACGATTCAATACCACACCCCAACGACCCTTCAGATACTATCAGCCTCAACAAAATTCTGTCCCACAGAACAGGCAATTTTCCCCACAAGGTAACCATCAAGGAACTCAACAATTTTCCCAACAGAAACGTTTACCACCCCCAGAACCAATGGACACAAACTCAAGTAACACTCGCTATCGACAACAAACACAGTATCAACCCCAACAAAATCCACAACGAAACAACTTTTTCAAACAAAACGGCCCAGCAAATTTTATTTCAGAGGAACTTCATAATCATGAAACGAATGAAAACTTTAACCAAGAGATAAATGGAAATTATAACTACGAATCAAATGAAAACTTTCTCCCTAATTTAGACCAATTCTATCCGAATGACCAAGAAACTGAAACAGAAGCAGTATTAGACGAAGGAAATTTTCCCATATCTGCCTCGACAAACCAATCGGATACCTAGACATAAATAAACACGGTTACATCCTTCCTTATATAAACATTTCAACACCACATGGACCTCCCCTAAAATTTTTAATTGATACCGGTGCCTCCTCTTCTTTTATAAATCCAGAAATTATTTATCCAAAGGACATTATAAAAATACAACCAACCGCAATCACTACTATACTTGGCAACCACAAGATAGACAAATTAGTGATACTACCAAATTTTAGCGAATTTAATGAATCAGGGACCAATAAATTTCTAGCATTTCGATTTCATCGATATTTCGACGGACTCCTTGGATTGGACACACTAACATCTTTAGGAGCTAAAGTTGACCTAGTAAACCATGTCCTAATCACAAGAAACTCAACAATTACCCTAAACTACAAACCCAATTTTATGTCTGGAAGATACAATATAGCCCCTCATTCCAAGCAAATAGTTAAACTACCAGTAGATACGGAAAATAGTGACTTTTATGTCAGAACTACGGAAATTAAGCCCAACCTAACAATACCAGAAGGAGTGTACAAAGCTCAAAATTGGTACGGTATAATGGAAGTGACTAATAATTCAGATATCGACCAAATTCTATTCCTAGAACAACCATTAAAAGTTGAAAGATTTACACCACAAACATTTTCTGAAATAAATCATTTTAGCATTTCTCCCATGCACAACGAACCCTTAAATGAATCTAGTAATATCATAAACCTTATACGGTCTTCACACCTTAATTCAGAAGAGAAGAAATCACTTTTTAAACTTTGTAAACAGTACGAGGAAATATTCTTCAGAGAGGGTGATAACTTATCTTTCACAAATAAAATCAAACATCGAATTCAACTTACGGACGATATCCCTATTTTTACCAAATCCTATAGATATCCGCATGTTCACAAAAATGAAGTACAACGTCAGATTAAAGATATGCTTGAACAAGGAATAATTCGAAACAGTTACTCTCCATGGAGTTCCCCAATCTGGATCGTGCCGAAAAAAAATAGACGCCAGCGGCAAACAGAAATGGCGTCTTGTAATTGATTACAGGAAACTGAATGAAAAAACAATAGAAGATCGCTATCCCATTCCAAATATCAACGACATTTTAGACAAATTAGGCAAGTGTCATTACTTCTCAACTTTAGATTTAGCCAGCGGGTTCCACCAAATCAAAAGGGAATCAAGAGATATAAAAAAAACTGCTTTTACAGTCGAAGGAGGGCACTACGAATACGTTCGAATGCCCTTCGGATTAAAAAACGCCCCTTCAACCTTTCAGAGAGTAATGGATAATGTTTTGCAAGATTTGCAAGGAAAGGTTTGTCTAGTATACCTAGACGATATCATTATCTTTTCTACATCCCTACAAGAACATATCGAAAATCTCAAAAAAGTTTTTGACAAATTATTAGAATCTAATTTCAAAATTCAAATTGACAAATCGGAATTTCTACGTAAAGAAGTGGCATTTCTAGGTCACATTGTAACAAACGAAGGAGTGAAGCCAAACCCAGACAAGATCCATGCAATAAAAAATTTCCCTATCCCACGAAATTCGACACAAATAAAATCTTTCCTAGGTCTTCTGGGTTACTACCGCAAATTTATTAACAACTTCGCAAAACTAACAAAACCCTTAACAGAATGCTTAAAAAAGGGGAAGACAGTCGAATTAAACGAAAATTACGTGAAAACTTTCGAAGAATGCAAACAAATCCTTATGAACGATCCGCTTTTACAATACCCAGACTTTTCCAAACCTTTTGTTCTTACGACCGATGCGAGCAACTTCGCGATTGGCGCTATATTATCCCAAGGTCCTGTTGGCAGCGATCGTCCTATTTGTTATGCGAGTCGTACACTGACGGACTCCGAAATCAATTATTCAACGATCGAAAAAGAACTGCTAGCGATTGTTTGGGCGACTAAATATTTTCGCCCATACCTCTTTGGACATAAGTTCAAAATAGTAACAGACCATAAACCACTGTTGTGGCTTATGAGCTTAAAGGACCCAAATTCCCGACTCGTACGATGGCGACTCAAACTGGAAGAATTTGACTACGAAATCGCGTATAAAAAAGGTAAACAAAATACCAACGCGGATGCCCTAAGTCGAATCAAAATTGGACCAGATCCAAACAATAATAATATCGAACTAAACATCAACGAATCCACAACAAATAATGCAGTCCAATCATCAAATGGGTCGACTATGCACTCAGCAGAAGAAAACCTAGATGATGGGATATACATATCTGAACGTCCTCTCAACGAATTCAACCTTCAACTTATCTTAGAAAAATCAAACGAACCCCCAAGTACATTGGTTGAAACAATATTTAAAAATAAACAAAGACGAACAATTTGCTTGCAAGATTTTTCAGAATCAATTTTAACAGATATTTTCAAAAAATATTTGCCGCCAAATAAAGTAACAGCAATCTACACAACAGATGAAATATTTAAACTAGTCCAATCGACCTTTTCCAAATTTTTCTCCAATAGTAATACTTTTAAATTAATCAGATGCACTGAAATACTAAAAGACATACAAGAAGAAGATGAACAAGATAAAACTATAAACGATTATCACACAAAAAGTAACCATAGAGGTATAAACGAAACACTTCTCCACCTTAAACGTGAATTTTTTTTTCCATATATGAAAACAAAAATCACAAAAATTATTAACAATTGTGAAAGTTGTCAACGTCTTAAATACGACCGAAATCCCCCAAAACCCTTATATCAAAGTCCTGAAATTACAGAAAAACCTCTTGATATATTACACATAGACATATACAGCATAAACAGTAAACAAATTTTTACCACAATAGATAAATTTTCGAAATTCTCAGCGGCCTATACTCTAAACGTACGTAATAGTCTAAATATCGTTAAATCCATTAAACACTTTATAAGCCTTCACGGCATCCCAAAGAAAATTGTTTCGGATCAAGGAACAGAGTTCACTTCAAGCCTCTTCAAAGATTTTTGCCAACAATATAATATTGAACTCCACATTACTTCATTCCAGCAAACTAGTAGCAATGGCGTAGTAGAACGCATGCACTCTACATTCACAGAAATTTATAGAATTATTTACGACAAAAACAAGGATAGAGATCACGACGACATCCTTAATGAAACAATAACCTCCTATAATAATGCTATACATTCAGTAACGCAGCACACACCTTTTGAACTTTTTAATGGAAAAACCCATACATTTAATAAAAACATCCAATATGATAATACCCATGAATATTTACAAAAACTTAACGAATACCAAGCAAAATTATACCCACAGGTTAAAGAGCATATCCAAAAAGTAGTAACCAAAAATACAGAAAAATTAAATAAAGACAGGGAACCTCTTACCGAAATGAAGGAAAACGAAGCTATTTTTAGAAAAGAATTTAGAAGAAATAAGTTAACACCTAGATTTAGTGAACATAAGGTTAGACATGACAGAAACATAACAGTAATTACACATGACAATAAAAAATTACATAAATCTAAAATCAAACGTAAACGAAAATTTCAGGATCCTCATGACCAGACACGGACTACAGACGAATGCACAGAAACTGGAATTTCATGACTTGAACAACAGCAAAGGCCTACTTTCACTACGACTTGGAAACGCAAAAATAATAGAAAACTATAACAGACTTATACACATAGTTAAACTGGACAACTACAAGGACAACATCTACAAAATCACAGACTCACTCAAGACTATAACGACGGACGCCGACACCAAACAAATAACAGACCTTATTAGAATTACTGAAATTAAGATAAAAGAACTTAACCACAAATTAGACACTTTAACCCCGAAGCGTAGAAACAAAAGAGGACTTATCAATGGTCTTGGCTCTGTCATTAAAGTTATTACTGGCAACATGGACGCCGAAGATGCTTCTCAACTGAACTTAGAAATCGAAACCCTTAAATTAAACCAACGGGAAATCAATATACAAGCAAATAAACAAACCGCACTAAACCATCAAATGATCGAACGATTTTACAACATTACAAACCATATAAACACACAACAAGAAATTATTCAAAATTACTCAAATCAATATCGCAACAAAATCAAAGAAGAAAACCATTACCTAAAACAATTGCAATACATTACACAAATTAATTACAGTATAGATCTATTGAATAGTCACCTTTCAAATATTGGAGAAGCAGTAATACTTGCAAGATTAAATATAATATCAAAATTTATCCTCAATCCTAAGGAGCTGACAGAAATCAGCTTCATGTTCGAAAATCAATCAATACAAGTAAGTTCCGATGAACAACTGTACGAATTTCTTGGTTTACAGGCATATTACAACAACACAAATATAATATTCAATATTTTGATTCCCCGAATCCCAAACAAAAAATTCTCCCTTTTTCACCTAATTCCTTTACCAATAAATAGAACCCTATCCATTACCACAAAACCCTTTTGTGCCCTTAATGACCAGATAATTCATTGTTTTGATGAAGCATGTCCAAAGATAGAAGGAACTTACTACTGCAAAGAAGCAACACATCAAGAAAGGACGAGGGATTCTAAATGCATTGCGAATCTTATCCAGGACAAACCAGCTTCTTGCAATCTAACAGAAGTTCCAGACGAAATGAAAATTTACTCACCACAACCTAATTATTTACTTCTGATTAATACTCCAATAATAGCAATCAACTCATCCTGCGAATCAAAACAACGACACGCAAAGGGCCAAACACTCCTTCACTTTGAAAATTGCTCAGTAGTAGTCAACGGAATTACTTACGAAGATAACTGCATCACCTACTGGGATGATGTACTCATATATCCTTCAATTTTCAACAAGATCAACGCTACAATTAACAGCTCTAATAAACTAAACTTACAAAAACTCAAGGCTTATCATTTCGAAAACAAATCAGCTATCAAATTATTAACTACAGAAACCAGTAAAAAGGACATCGCACTTATAATCCTCGCAGTCATCATAGCACTTACCTTCATCATCAGCATCCTGTATACCAAATTCGTGACTTCATCGCAATCATCAAAAATCAACATCAACACTAACATCCTGGAAACAGAACCAAAGTCATCCATCAAGGCTATAGCAGAGGACATCCCGAATCGACTCCTTTGGGCGTCGCTTCATTCCAAGGCGGGAGGAGTTACGGAATCATAATACCTTATACTAAGTCAGCACATTCCCAGACGCTATTTTTTCACACATGTTATTTTCCCACACAAAAAGCAACTTGCACAAATATCGTATTTAATTATGCACCTACAAATTGTCTTTAAAAGTAACAGATATCATATTATATAAACTGGATCAAATTAATTATTCACCTAAGAATTATCTTTAATGTAACATTTTAATGACACAAACTCAAGTAACACTCGCTATCGACAACAAACACAGTATCAACCCCAACAAAATCCACAACGAAACAACTTTTTCAAACAAAACGGCACAGCAAATTTTATTTCAGAGGAACTTCATAATCATGAAACGAATGAAAACTTTAACCAAGAGATAAATGGAAATTATAACTACGAATCAAATGAAAACTTTCTCCCTAATTTAGACCAATTTTATCCGAATGACCAAGAAACTGAAACAGAAGCAGTATTAGACGAAGGAAATTTTCCCATATCTGCCTCGACAAACCAATCGGATACCTAGACATAAATAAACACGGTTACATCCTTCCTTATATAAACATTTCAACACCACATGGACCTCCCCTAAAATTTTTAATTGATACCGGTGCCTCCTCTTCTTTTATAAATCCAGAAATTATTTATCCAAAGGACATTATAAAAATACAACCAACCGCAATCACTATTATACTTGGCAACCACAAGATTGACAAATTAGTGATACTACCAAATTTTAGCGAATTTAATGAATCAGGGACCAATAAATTTCTAGCATTTCGATTTCATCGATATTTCGACGGACTCCTTGGATTGGACACACTAACATCTTTAGGAGCTAAAGTTGACCTAGTAAACCATGTCCTAATCACAAGAAACTCAACAATTACCCTAAACTACAAACCCAATTTTATGTCTGGAAGATACAATATAGCCCCTCATTCCAAGCAAATAGTTAAACTACCAGTAGATACGGAAAATAGTGACTTTTATGTCAGAACTACGGAAATTAAGCCCAACCTAACAATACCAGAAGGAGTGTACAAAGCTCAAAATTGGTACGGTATAATGGAAGTGACTAATAATTCAGATATCGACCAAATTCTATTCCTAGAACAACCATTAAAAGTTGAAAGATTTACACCACAAACATTTTCTGAAATAAATCATTTTAGCATTTCTCCCATGCACAACGAACCCTTAAATGAATCTAGTAATATCATAAACCTTATACGGTCTTCACACCTTAATTCAGAAGAGAAGAAATCACTTTTTAAACTTTGTAAACAGTACGAGGAAATATTCTTCAGAGAGGGTGATAACTTATCTTTCACAAATAAAATCAAACATCGAATTCAACTTACGGACGATATCCCTATTTTTACCAAATCCTATAGATATCCGCATGTTCACAAAAATGAAGTACAACGTCAGATTAAAGATATGCTTGAACAAGGAATAATTCGAAACAGTTACTCTCCATGGAGTTCCCCAATCTGGATCGTGCCGAAAAAAAATAGACGCCAGCGGCAAACAGAAATGGCGTCTTGTAATTGATTACAGGAAACTGAATGAAAAAACAATAGAAGATCGCTATCCCATTCCAAATATCAACGACATTTTAGACAAATTAGGCAAGTGTCATTACTTCTCAACTTTAGATTTAGCCAGCGGGTTCCACCAAATCAAAAGGGAATCAAGAGATATAAAAAAAACTGCTTTTACAGTCGAAGGAGGGCACTACGAATACGTTCGAATGCCCTTCGGATTAAAAAACGCCCCTTCAACCTTTCAGAGAGTAATGGATAATGTTTTGCAAGATTTGCAAGGAAAGGTTTGTCTAGTATACCTAGACGATATCATTATCTTTTCTACATCCCTACAAGAACATATCGAAAATCTCAAAAAAGTTTTTGACAAATTATTAGAATCTAATTTCAAAATTCAAATTGACAAATCGGAATTTCTACGTAAAGAAGTGGCATTTCTAGGTCACATTGTAACAAACGAAGGAGTGAAGCCAAACCCAGACAAGATCCATGCAATAAAAAATTTCCCTATCCCACGAAATTCGACACAAATAAAATCTTTCCTAGGTCTTCTGGGTTACTACCGCAAATTTATTAACAACTTCGCAAAACTAACAAAACCCTTAACAGAATGCTTAAAAAAGGGGAAGACAGTCGAATTAAACGAAAATTACGTGAAAACTTTCGAAGAATGCAAACAAATCCTTATGAACGATCCGCTTTTACAATACCCAGACTTTTCCAAACCTTTTGTTCTTACGACCGATGCGAGCAACTTCGCGATTGGCGCTATATTATCCCAAGGTCCTGTTGGCAGCGATCGTCCTATTTGTTATGCGAGTCGTACACTGACGGACTCCGAAATCAATTATTCAACGATCGAAAAAGAACTGCTAGCGATTGTTTGGGCGACTAAATATTTTCGCCCATACCTCTTTGGACATAAGTTCAAAATAGTAACAGACCATAAACCACTGTTGTGGCTTATGAGCTTAAAGGACCCAAATTCCCGACTCGTACGATGGCGACTCAAACTGGAAGAATTTGACTACGAAATCGCGTATAAAAAAGGTAAACAAAATACCAACGCGGATGCCCTAAGTCGAATCAAAATTGGACCAGATCCAAACAATAATAATATCGAACTAAACATCAACGAATCCACAACAAATAATGCAGTCCAATCATCAAATGGGTCGACTATGCACTCAGCAGAAGAAAACCTAGATGATGGGATATACATATCTGAACGTCCTCTCAACGAATTCAACCTTCAACTTATCTTAGAAAAATCAAACGAACCCCCAAGTACATTGGTTGAAACAATATTTAAAAATAAACAAAGACGAACAATTTGCTTGCAAGATTTTTCAGAATCAATTTTAACAGATATTTTCAAAAAATATTTGCCGCCAAATAAAGTAACAGCAATCTACACAACAGATGAAATATTTAAACTAGTCCAATCGACCTTTTCCAAATTTTTCTCCAATAGTAATACTTTTAAATTAATCAGATGCACTGAAATACTAAAAGACATACAAGAAGAAGATGAACAAGATAAAACTATAAACGATTATCACACAAAAAGTAACCATAGAGGTATAAACGAAACACTTCTCCACCTTAAACGTGAATTTTTTTTTCCATATATGAAAACAAAAATCACAAAAATTATTAACAATTGTGAAAGTTGTCAACGTCTTAAATACGACCGAAATCCCCCAAAACCCTTATATCAAAGTCCTGAAATTACAGAAAAACCTCTTGATATATTACACATAGACATATACAGCATAAACAGTAAACAAATTTTTACCACAATAGATAAATTTTCGAAATTCTCAGCGGCCTATACTCTAAACGTACGTAATAGTCTAAATATCGTTAAATCCATTAAACACTTTATAAGCCTTCACGGCATCCCAAAGAAAATTGTTTCGGATCAAGGAACAGAGTTCACTTCAAGCCTCTTCAAAGATTTTTGCCAACAATATAATATTGAACTCCACATTACTTCATTCCAGCAAACTAGTAGCAATGGCGTAGTAGAACGCATGCACTCTACATTCACAGAAATTTATAGAATTATTTACGACAAAAACAAGGATAGAGATCACGACGACATCCTTAATGAAACAATAACCTCCTATAATAATGCTATACATTCAGTAACGCAGCACACACCTTTTGAACTTTTTAATGGAAAAACCCATACATTTAATAAAAACATCCAATATGATAATACCCATGAATATTTACAAAAACTTAACGAATACCAAGCAAAATTATACCCACAGGTTAAAGAGCATATCCAAAAAGTAGTAACCAAAAATACAGAAAAATTAAATAAAGACAGGGAACCTCTTACCGAAATGAAGGAAAACGAAGCTATTTTTAGAAAAGAATTTAGAAGAAATAAGTTAACACCTAGATTTAGTGAACATAAGGTTAGACATGACAGAAACATAACAGTAATTACACATGACAATAAAAAATTACATAAATCTAAAATCAAACGTAAACGAAAATTTCAGGATCCTCATGACCAGACACGGACTACAGACGAATGCACAGAAACTGGAATTTCATGACTTGAACAACAGCAAAGGCCTACTTTCACTACGACTTGGAAACGCAAAAATAATAGAAAACTATAACAGACTTATACACATAGTTAAACTGGACAACTACAAGGACAACATCTACAAAATCACAGACTCACTCAAGACTATAACGACGGACGCCGACACCAAACAAATAACAGACCTTATTAGAATTACTGAAATTAAGATAAAAGAACTTAACCACAAATTAGACACTTTAACCCCGAAGCGTAGAAACAAAAGAGGACTTATCAATGGTCTTGGCTCTGTCATTAAAGTTATTACTGGCAACATGGACGCCGAAGATGCTTCTCAACTGAACTTAGAAATCGAAACCCTTAAATTAAACCAACGGGAAATCAATATACAAGCAAATAAACAAACCGCACTAAACCATCAAATGATCGAACGATTTTACAACATTACAAACCATATAAACACACAACAAAAAATTATTCAAAATTACTCAAATCAATATCGCAACAAAATCAAAGAAGAAAACCATTACCTAAAACAATTGCAATACATTACACAAATTAATTACAGTATAGATCTATTGAATAGTCACCTTTCAAATATTGGAGAAGCAGTAATACTTGCAAGATTAAATATAATATCAAAATTTATCCTCAATCCTAAGGAGCTGACAGAAATCAGCTTCATGTTCGAAAATCAATCAATACAAGTAAGTTCCGATGAACAACTGTACGAATTTCTTGGTTTACAGGCATATTACAACAACACAAATATAATATTCAATATTTTGATTCCCCGAATCCCAAACAAAAAATTCTCCCTTTTTCACCTAATTCCTTTACCAATAAATAGAACCCTATCCATTACCACAAAACCCTTTTGTGCCCTTAATGACCAGATAATTCATTGTTTTGATGAAGCATGTCCAAAGATAGAAGGAACTTACTACTGCAAAGAAGCAACACATCAAGAAAGGACGAGGGATTCTAAATGCATTGCGAATCTTATCCAGGACAAACCAGCTTCTTGCAATCTAACAGAAATTCCAGACGAAATGAAAATTTACTCACCACAACCTAATTATTTACTTCTGATTAATACTCCAATAATAGCAATCAACTCATCCTGCGAATCAAAACAACGACACGCAAAGGGCCAAACACTCCTTCACTTTGAAAATTGCTCAGTAGTAGTCAACGGAATTACTTACGAAGATAACTGCATCACCTACTGGGATGATGTACTCATATATCCTTCAATTTTCAACAAGATCAACGCTACAATTAACAGCTCTAATAAACTAAACTTACAAAAACTCAAGGCTTATCATTTCGAAAACAAATCAGCTATCAAATTATTAACTACAGAAACCAGTAAAAAGGACATCGCACTTATAATCCTCGCAGTCATCATAGCACTTACCTTCATCATCAGCATCCTGTATACCAAATTCGTGACTTCATCGCAATCATCAAAAATCAACATCAACACTAACATCCTGGAAACAGAACCAAAGTCATCCATCAAGGCTATAGCAGAGGACATCCCGAATCGACTCCTTTGGGCGTCGCTTCATTCCAAGGCGGGAGGAGTTACGGAATCATAATACCTTATACTAAGTCAGCACATTCCCAGACGCTATTTTTTCACACATGTTATTTTCCCACACAAAAAGCAACTTGCACAAATATCGTATTTAATTATGCACCTACAAATTGTCTTTAAAAGTAACAGATATCATATTATATAAACTGGATCAAATTAATTATTCACCTAAGAATTATCTTTAATGTAACATTTTGGTCACTTACTTGCTGTACGTTGAATAAAGTGGTTCTTTACTTAAAAATTAGTTTTTTTTGTTAAAAGTTTTTCTCAAAAACATAAGTCGCGCGAATTATATTCCGGAGGAAAGTTTTCACAAAAAAAAAAAAAAATATAATTATTTGAATATTTGAACTTGTTGCTTTATTGAACTCTGATTATGAACTGACCATTTAATATTTAATTTTTGTAAAATGAAATGTTCTACATTTTAATTTTTATGCTTAGGTAGCGTCTACAATAGTACAATAGCTACCTAAGCTTTTCGGAAATTGTAACAAGAGGTGAATGCATTTAATGTGGGAAAATAAAGTGCAATCTAATCAAAAGCGTGTGAATGTGAATTTATGGTGTACGTGGAAGAGATTACATAACTCCTCCCTCCTTAGAATGAAGCGATGGCCAAAGGAACTGCATCCTTGGAGTTTCAAAGGCGGGAGCGGAAACATCAGTGTTAGGTGAGTATGATCCTGTTTGATGTCTCAGGATACGGTAATTTCTCAGCATGTGTATGGTTATGATGACTGCTAGGCAACCGAGGATTGTTATGCATCCATATGAAATGAAATCCTTTCTCTGTGACTGGATTTGAAGTAGTTGAATGGTTTTTCTGGTTTCGAAATTGTATCCTTCGAGTTTCTGTAATGTTAGATTAGGTGAAATTATTGTGAAATTTATTTGGTTGAACAAGGCGGGATATATGTGGATATCGTCCCAGTATGCGCTGCTTCTTCCGTCATAGGTTACTTCGTTAATTGTGATTTCACAACCTTCAAAATGGATCAGGGATGTTCCTTGAATTTTCCGAGGTCCGCTTCCGCAAGATGAATTCATCTGTGTTTCAGGTATATCGATTAGTAAGATGTAGTTCGGTTCGGGTTGAAGGATTTCGGTCGTTTCTGTTTCCTCGACCAATGTGCAATTTGCTGGAGTGTTGTTTATGAGTCTCGCGATGCAGCTGGATTCGTTAGATCTTAGTTTGTAGGCTGACTCCTTGCAATAAAATATTCCTTCTATCTTGGGACAAGTTTCATCAAAGTATTGAATATAATTTTGGTTCTGGATAACGTAAGGTTTCGAAATTATTTTCTTAGTTTTGGCTATGGGTAAAGGAATAACATGGAAAAAGGAGTATGTTTCGTTGGAGAAAACGGGGATTTGAATGTTGAAGATGATGTTTGAATTATTGTTATAAGCCTGGAGACCAAGAAGTTCATAAATATGATCATTTGATTTTATTTCTATTGCTTGATTCTTGAAAGTGTAAAGGATTTCCGTAAGTTCGTTAGGACTTAAAATTTCTTTTGAGATTATGTTTAGTCTGCCTAATACCACGGCTTCCGCTTTATTAGTCTGGTGTTCATTTAAAATGTCTATATTATAGTTAATTTCGTTTATGTATTGCATATATTTGAGGGTGGTATCCTCAGCTCTTATTTTATTTTTCAATTGCTCCTGAGAAATTTTTAGGAATTTAGTGATTATTTCTTGCTGTGAATTTATATGACTCGTTATATTTTCAAACCTTTCTATCATTTTAGAATTCAGAATATTTTGCTGGTTTATATCTTTTTGTAATCGCGATTGGTTGCCCATTATTGATTCAATATCTTTGTTGATTTGGGCAGCATCGTTGACGTCCATATTTCCCGAAATACTTTTTATTAAAGAACCTAGTCCATTAATGAGCCCTCTTTTAATTCTAAATTTGGGCATTAATGTTTCGAATTTATGTCTAAGTTGTCCTAATTTGATTTTCGTTACTGTCAGTGAGCTGTCCATTCCATTTGTTTTGTCGAAAGTTGTTATAGTGTCCGCCAGTTTATTTATGTTTCGTTCGTATGAGTCTAGTCGTATAATGTGCAGTAAGTTATTGTACGTCTGTCTCGTCCTAGCTGTCCCTAGTCTCATTGGAAGTAGTCCCTGGCTGTTGCTCAAGTCCTGTACCTCTAATTTCTGTCCTGTCGTCAGTGCTGACCTGAAATTTGCGTTTCCTCTTTATTTTTGATTTGTGAATTTTTTGGTTTTTATTTATTATTACAGTAATTTTGTTATTTTTATTGATTTTACGTTTACTAAACCTGCGTGTAATTTTGTTTCTTCTACATTCTTTCCTAAAAATAACAGATCCTGGATTATGTGTTTCAGGCGGTTCTTTAGATTCGTTTAATTTATTGATATTTGCTTCCACCTGTTTCTCCATTTGGGTTTTAATAGAAGGATATAATTTAGTTTGGAAGTCATTTAGTTTCTGTAAGTATTCGTGTAGGTCTTTGTATTCTAGGTTGTTTTCAAACTTGTATGTTCGCCCATAAAAGAGTTCGTACGGTGTTAGTTTGGTGGATGAGTGTATTGCGTTATTATATGAAATAAGGGTTTCGTTAAGGGCCTCGTCATGGTCCTTGTCCTTCTTGTGACTTAAAATTATTCTGAAGATCTCTGTTAATGTAGAATGCATTCTTTCTACTGGAGCGTTGCTGGTAGATTGTTGAAATGAGGTAATATGGTGAGAAATGTTGAATTGTTTGCAAAAGTCTCGGAAAATCAATGCAGTGAATTCAGCTCCTTGATCTGTAACAAGTTTTTTTGGTATGCCGTGAAGGCTGATAAAATGTTTCAAAGATTTTATTATAATTAGGCTGTTCCTGGCCACTAATGTGTAGGCAGCGGCAAATTTAGAAAATTTATCAATAATAGTTAGCATTTGCTGATTGTTAATTGTGTAAATATCAATGTGGACAATATCTAAGGGTTTAAGGGGGGTTTCTGAAATTTGGAGTTGTGGTTTTGGAGGATTTCTGTCATATTTTAATGTTTGGCAAATTTCGCAATTGTTTATGATTTGAGTAATTTTTGTTTTCATGTAGGGAAAAAAATGCGTCCGCTTTAGGTGTAATAGCGTTTCGTTGATTCCGCGGTGGCTACTTTTTGTATGGTAGTCATTGATTAACTTGTCTTGATCATCATTATTTATTACATCTGCCAACAATTCTGTACAGCGTATAATTTTGAAGGTTTTTGAGTGAAAAAAGTAGTCAGAGTAGACTTTTGGAATTGTTTTGAAAATATCATCGCTGGTGTAAATAGCTGTTAGTCTATTTGCTGGAAGATATTTTTTGAAAATATCGATAATTTGTTCTTCTGTGAAACTGGGTAATCGAAAGGTTCGTCGTTGTTTGTTTTTAAAGGGTGCTTCTAATGAGGTTGGGGGTCTTTTAGCAGATTTTTCTAGGATAAGTTGTAAATTAAATTCATTTAGTGGTCGTTCAGAAATGTGAATGCCGTCGTCTAAATTTTCATCACTGGAGTGTATGGTGGTACCGTTTGTGCTTCGCACTGAAGTGTTGGTGTTGCGGGTTCTTGATTCATTAATATTCAGTTCAATTTTATCTTGATGAATTTCATCAATTAGTTTGATTCTGCTTAATGCATCTGCATTAAGGTTTTGTGAGCCCTTTTTATAGACAATTTCATAATCAAATTCCTCTAATTTCAATCGCCATCTGATAAGTTTAGAATTTGGTTCCTTTAGACTCATGATCCATGTCAATGGTCTATGGTCGGTGACTATTTTGAATTTATTTCCAAATAAGTATGGACGAAAATATTTAGTTGCCCAAACTATAGCTAATAGCTCCTTTTCGATGGTTGAATAATTGATCTCTGAGCTTGTTAAAGTTCTACTAGCGTAGCAGATAGGTTTGTCACTCCCTATGTTACCTTGGGATAAAACAGCACCAATCGCATAGTTGCTGGCGTCTGTTGTTAGTATAAAGGGCTTGGAAAAATCGGGGTACTGTAGTAACAAGTCATTTATTAAAATATCTTTGCATGTTTCGAAAGTTTGGATATAGCGAGTATTTAATTCTATTTTCTTACCTTTCTTTAGACAGTTAAAGGTTTGGTTAGTTTTGCGAAATCCTTGATGAATTTCCGATAGTATCCTAACAAACCGAGGAATGATTTTATTTCTTTAACGGTGCGTGGTATTGGAAAGTTTTTTATAGCTTGAACCTTTTCGGGGTTGGGTTTGACACCATCTGTTGTAATTAGATGCCCTAAGAATGCTATTTCTTTGTGCAAAAATTCTGATTTGTCTAACTGAACTTTTAGATTTGCCCGACGTAATTTTTCAAAATCTTTCCTTATATTTTCGGTGTGTTCCTGTAATGATGCGGAAAATACGATGATATCATCTAAATAAACAAGACAGTTCTTGCCTATCAGATCCTTAAAGACATTGTCCATCACTCGTTGGAATGTGGACGGGGCATTTTTTAAGCCGAAGGGCATTCTGATATATTCGTAGTGCCCTCCTTCAACAGTAAAGGCTGTTTTCTGGACATCTTTTGGGTGCAACTCTATCTGATGAAATCCGCTTGCGAGGTCCAGAGTAGAGAAGTACATACATTTGCCTAATTTGTCTAAGATTTCGTTTATGTTTGGTAAAGGGTATTTGTCGCTAACGGTTTTTTCATTTAGTTTACGATAGTCGATGACTAAACGCCATTTGTTCTTCCCACTAGCATCCTTTTTCTTTGGGACTATCCAGACTGGCGAACTCCATGGAGAATAGCTGTGGTGAATGATTCCTTGGTTTAACATGTCGTTGATTTGACGTCGAACTTCGTCTTTATGGATGTAAGGGTATCTGTAAGATTTTGTGTGGATTGGGATATCGTCGTACGTTGAAATGGAATGTTTAATTTCGTTTGTAAAGGTGAGATCTTGTCCTTCTTTAAAAAATATGTCTTCGTATTCTTTACAGATCTTTAGAAGACTCTTTTTTTCTTCACTATTTAGATGGTTTGTTCGTATCAATTTTGTGATATCGTTTGAAGGAAAACTAGTTTGAGTATTGTTTTCGTAATTGATATCGAAGTGATTTATTTCGGCATAATCAGAAGTAGAAAATGTTGTTACTTTTAAGGGTTGTTCTAAAAAGAGATTTTGGTCATAGTTGGATTGATTGACAACTTCTATAGAGCTATACCAATCTTTTGATTGATAAAGACCTTCTGAAATATATAACTCCTGAGAAATTTCTGTTTCTTTAATATAAATATCGCCTTGTTTAATGTCTACAGGTAATTTGGCAATAAATTTCGAATTAGCAGGGACAACGTATTTTTGTGACATGAAATTTGGGTTATAGTTTAAAGAAATTTTAGAATTATTAGTAATTAATATTTTATTCGCAAGGTCAACCTTAGCTCCCAGGGCGGTAAGTGTGTCTAGTCCTAATAGTCCGTCAAAGTATCCATGGAACTTAAAGACAAGGAATCTGGTTTTACCTGGTTGGTTAAACTCTATGAAATTTGGGATGTGAGTTTCGTTGTCTAATGTATGTTGGTTTAATGTTGTCGTTATTATAGTGGGTTTGGTTTTCTTAAGGTCTTGAGATCTTACGTATTCAGGGTTGATAAAGGATGATGATGCTCCTGTATCGATAAGGAACTTTAAAGGTCGTCCGAAAGGAGAAGATATATTTATGTATGGGAGAATGCATCCATGTTTATTGATGTCTATGTATCCGACTGGCTCATCGAGGCTAGTTCGGGAAAATTTGCGTCTTCAATTTCGTTGGTCATTGGAGGACTGTAATCTGGGGTTTCATACGAATAAGGGTCCTCGTCGTTGTACTGATAATAATGGTCCAATTGTTGTTGGTAGTAATTGTTGGCTATGATTTGTGAATTATCATCAGATTTGTTGGGACAATTAATTTCCGGGACATTTTCGTTTATGTTAAACAGTTCCTTGCTCACGAAATTTGTTGGTCGTGATTGCTGATAATTTGAAGGTTGTCTGTTATGAGCAGTGTATTTTGTTTGGGTCTTTAGGCGGGTATTTCCTGAACTTGTATCCATCGGCTCTGGTTTCTGAAAATTTGTCTGTTCATGTCTACCAAGTGCATGGGGATATTGTTGTTGTCTACTTAAGGGTTGGAATTGGTTTACCAAAAGGGAGTAAAGTTTGGATTATTTGGTGGTTGTTGTTGATAACTATTTCGTTGTACAAAATTTGGGTTTAATTGGTACTGTGCGTTATAGTTCCTAGGGATGAAATTCGGATTTGATTGGTAATAGTTTGAGATAGGGCTTCTAGGGGTAAAGTTTGGATTGAATTGATATTGTGGGTTGATTTTTCGTGGATTATAATTTGAAACAACTGCGGGTATTGGGTTTTTAACGTAGAAAATATTTTGTTCCTTAATACAATATGAGAATGCTGTAGCTAAACTTGTAGGTCTCATTGCACGTATCGTTGAACCTAATGGTTCTCGTAATCCTGAGAGGAATGTATTTAGGCACATTTCGGAATATAATTCCCTCTTGGCTTTTACGACATTTTCATCGAGCTCATGGATTTGTACATGATTATTCATGCTAGCTAAAGTTTCCACTATTTCACTGTAATAATTTTCTACCGGTTTATTGTTTTGTTTAAGATTGTGGAGATCCCTAATTAGAGACGTCTCGTTTCTTTTGTCGGAATAATGTAATATTAGGTTTTCTTTAATATTTTTCCAGTTCAATGCAGTTCCATACATGTTGAGAACTTCATTGGCAGGGCCTTCAATTTTATTTCTGATTGCTCGAAGCAGGAGTTGTCCATAAGGAGTTCCATTAGTTACAGAAATAAGGCTAAGGATTTCATCGACATTTCCAAGGAAGTCGTGAAGCAGTCTAGGATTTCCATTATACCGTGGTAGATCCTTTATTGCATCGGGGACTCTCAAGGAGTTGGCAATGTCTGTAGTTGTAATAACTACCTGTGCGGTTTCGTTTTCGTCGTTATTCATTGTAGTATTAGATTCACTTAGATTATAGTTAACAGGGTATTTATCTGTTTTTTTATATTTAGCAAAGAATTCTGATATACTTAAAGAGAGGTTTGATAATCGCGTATTACTTCTAGTTTGATTTAAAATATTATTAGAAACACTTTCACTTTCACAATTATTAATATCGCTATCGGATGTAGCTAAAACGCGAGATGGTGGATTACGAATATATGGTTCCGGTCTCGGAGACTTATTATTAGGTTTTAAAAAAGGCATATAGTTGAGAAAAAAATATGGGAAAGAAGGATTTATATTCAATAAAATGACTTACATGAACCCAATTATAAGCAGGGTATTTAACATATTGATTGTGATTCGGGTGGTCCTTTCCTCTTCTGCGTTGACTCCTGTACCGATTTTCCTTCGGGTGAGCTCCGCACGGATTTGATCTTTTGATCCTCGATAGGCACTTAAAGGGTTGAGACCCAACGGTTTCGTGTATTCGAAATTCGTCAATGTTCCTTTGACGATAAGCACAACTTTGCGATATTCCGTCGCGTTTATAATACTTTTTAGAGAAAAAAAAATCTCGAACAAGGATAACCGGATGCCTATCCTACCAAATGCGCCAATTATATTGCGGAGGAAAGTTTTCACAAAAAAAAAAAAAAATATAATTATTTGAATATTTGAACTTGTTGCTTTATTGAACTCTGATTATGAACTGACCATTTAATATTTAATTTTTGTAAAATGAAATGTTCTACCTTTTAATTTTTATGCTTAGGTAGCGTCTACAATAGTACAATAGCTACCTAAGCTTTTCGGAAATTGTAACAAGAGGTGAATGCATTTAATGTGGAAAAATAAAGTGCAATCTAATCAAAAGCGTGTGAATGTGAATTAATGGTGTACGTGGAAGAGATTACATAACTCGCGCGACACGCGGTGATTCTATTCCAGGATCAAACAAACAAAGAAACCTAATGAATTATAAAGAAAAGGGAAACCCAAATTTGAAAATATAAACAAAAATAGGAAAATGAGTTAGAATTAACAAAAATATGTGTTGGAAACCACCTATACTCAGCATTCTACTGCGACCAACCTAAGTTCACATAGGCTTGAAATGTCAATTAAATTATTTCTCATTCTGTTCGTAAGTTCAAAAACTTCTTGCTATTTTAGTGTTTACAAAATATATTGCATTTGCTATTTAAATCCTTTTGTTTCCTTGATCATCTGTCATTAATCACAACAGGTTATGGGCCCAGAATCATCGGAAGCATAAGATTATTAATAAAATAGTGTTAGTTAAATTCGTTCTTAACGGAAATAGTGCGAATTTATAAAATGTCAAAAAATATCGATTTTGTAAAACTACGAGGCCGAGAAAATTACCCGGAATGGCGTCGCTCGATGCTGGCATTCTTGCGTACCAAGAAGTTGGCCCGATGCATCACGGAAAGCGACACTGAGAAGGACACCGATAAACTCGATGAGGCCATGGGATGGTTATACCTGGCGACCGAGAGTAATGTGGCAAATCATTTTGACGACAAAGTGACTCCACTCGTAGTGTGGAAATTGCTACAAAAATCGTTCGCCGAATCGGGAATAGATCGAGAAGTGTCAGCGTTAATGGAACTGACCGGCGTAAAGCTAAGTGATTGTCCACCAATGGACGATTACATCGGCCGCACGCTAGACGCATGGAAGCGTTGCACTGACGCAAAAGTTGAAATCTCGGACCGTGTCGTTGCCTTGATACTGTTGGGTAAACTCGGCCCTGATTATCAACCATTTATCATGGGATTGACGGCCAGCGGGCAAGAAGTGTCAATCGAGACGGTGAAATCGTCACTGCTAAGCTTAATGCCGACGATAAACAAACCAACAGAAAAAGCTTTCCTTGGAAGTAAGCCTTCGGTGAACAAAGGACCGAAGAAACAAATCAGGTGTTTCAAATGCGATCAGATCGGGCATTACGCAAGACAATGCTCGAGATCGAATAAAGAAGGAGGTGCAGCGAAAGTTGGGGGCAAGGCGAACAAGTCGAATGAAGCCAAGTTCGCGAACGCATTCAGTGCTACGTCAGAACTATCAGCAAGTGGCGTATGGTACATTGACTCCGGTGCTTCCCGACATCTCACCCCTTACCGTGAAATACTGATGGACTACACTGCGTCGGATGGAACTGAAATTTCAATCGCGAGCAACGAAAGTCTGAAAGGAATTGGCAGCGGAACTGCCTACGTTAATATTGATGGTGAAGATATAGTCATACGGAAAGTCTTGCATGTCCCCGGACTCGGCGCAAATTTACTATCAGTCGGAGAAATAATAAAATCCGGTAACAGCATCAAGTTCGGGCCAAATGGTTGTTGCGTGTACAACAAAAAAAAACAAATTGCTAGTCGAAGCCAGCAAGGAAAATGGCGTCTATAAAATCGAAGCAAAACAGATTCGTTGCATGCTGGCAAAGGGAAACAACGACATCGTTGATTGGCACCGTCGTTTGGGCCATCTAAGCTACAACGGAATGTGCAGACTGAAGGCAGTAGATAACGAGATTTCCTTCAATGGATCGAAAGAAATGCTGAATGGCTGTTTACCTTGTGCGAAGGGTAAACAATCGCGGAATGCGTCTGCCAAAGTGGATGCTGTCATCGATACAAACGGTGTTCTGGACCTGATGCACATGGACGTGTGCGGACCGATGTCGAAATCACTCGGTGGAGCGCGATATTTCGTGAGCATCATCGATGATTATTCGAGAAAAGTTTTTATCTCTTTCTTAACGGAGAAGTCGGCCGTTCCCGAAGTTTTCCGGGCATTTAAGCAGATGGCAGAAACACAGACTGGCCGCAAAATTAAACGTATTCGTTCCGACAATGGAACTGAGTTTGTGAACAATACGATGCTGAAAATTTGCACAGACGCTGGGATCGTGCATGAAAAAACACCGCCGTACACACCGCAGCTCAACGGAGTGGCCGAACGTATGAATCGGACTCTGGTCGAACGGGCCCGCTGCTTGTTGGCTGATGCGGGGCTCGGAAATGAGTTTTGGGCAGAAGCAATTCACCACGCGAGTTACTTGGTAAATCGGTCAGTGAATCGGACGGTAGGCACGACAACCCCCGAAGAACTTTGGTCTGGAAAACGACCAAATCTGTCAAACTTGAAAATTTTTGGAAACATAGTTACAGTTCACGTCCCAAAAGAAAAACGGACTAAATGGGATAAGAAGGCCGTGGAAATGATTTTTGTCGGATACGCAGATCCTGAACTGGGTTGTCGGTGCTTTGACTCAAGCACTGGAAAAATAGTGATAAGCAGAGATGTCAGATTCTTACCATCTAAGGCGGCGCAAATCGACTCTTGTATCACAGTCGATCTGCACGAAGACGGAAGCGGTGGTCAGGACTCAGTTGGGGCTAAGCCTGTAGAAGTCTCGACTATAGAAGAAGGGGTGGAACGTATCCACCCGCCGGAACGACACGTAAGCACCTTAAATCGTTCGTTCGACGATTTTGAAGATGCAACTTCCGACCCGGATTACGAGCCACCAACATCTTCGCAGGTGGATCCGGAAGTCGAAATCAGAAGGTCGAAACGACTGAAGAAGTCGGTGGAACGGCCTGATTTTGTATCATACTTGGCGTGCGATCGTGAACCAAATGATCCGACCACTATAATTGAGGCGATGGACTGTCACAATTCGGAACAGTGGAAACGTGCAATGTTAGAGGAGCTGTCATCGCTAAAAGAGAACGGAACGTGGGATCTGACGGAACTACCTGCTGACAGGAAGGCGATTCACACCAAATGGGTTTATAAAACGAAGCGAGCCGATGATGGTTCAATCATACGGCACAAGGCCCGGTTGGTCGCAAAAGGTTGCGCCCAGAAATACGGTTTTGACTACACGGAGACCTTCTCACCGGTCGTCCGCTACACGTCAATACGTCTATTAATTGCTCTGGCGACGCAGAGAAAACTCAACATAGACCAGATGGATGCGGTCACTGCATATCTTCAGGGAGATATTGAGGAGGACATTTACATCCGACAGCCTGCTGGGTATGACGACGGTAGTGGCCGAGTCTGCAAGCTGAACAAAGCTCTATACGGTCTTAAGCAGAGTGGAAGACAGTGGAATAAGTGTCTCGACGCGGCACTGAAGTCTTTTGAGCTGATCAAATCGCAGCTGGATCCGTGTGTATACTACACAAGGAACTTGTCGCTAATCGTTGCCATCTATGTGGACGATTTTTTAATTTTGTGGGAAAATGCTGCAGAGCGCGACAAATTAAAAACTAAACTCATGAATCGTTTTCACATGAAAGATATGGGCCGAGCCATGAAAGTTGTGGGCCTCACAATTTGCTACGACGAAGACGGAATTTCGATCGGCCAAGAGATGTACGCCAAAGAAGTGCTGGCGCGCTTTGGGATGGCCGAGTGTAAGCCAGCTGTCACCCCAACGGACTTGTCGCTGAAATCTTTGGCATTGTTGTCAGATGCGGATTTGATAACAGACGTGCCGTATCAGGAGGCGGTTGGAAGCCTGCTGTTCCTAGTCCAAGGAAGTCGGCCGGATTTAGCCTTCGCAGTCAGCGAAGTCAGTCGCTACAATTCTCGCCATGGAGCGGTACATTGGACGACGGTGAAACGAATCCTCCGGTAATTGGCCGGCACAACGAAGTACAGCATTAAATATCTAGCCAACGGTGGATCGCTGGAAGGTTTTGTGGATTCCGACTGGGCAACGAACATTGACGACAGACGTTCGCGCACGGGATGGATTTTCCGTCTAGGTATGGGTGCGATTTCGTGGCTGTCAAAACGTCAGACGACAGTGGCCCTTTCGTCCACGGAGGCTGAATACATGGCGATGTGTTCGGCCGCACGAGAGGTGGACTGGCTGATCCAATTTATGGACCAGTTTGGAATCAGCGGAGGCGTGCCACTCCACGGAGACAACCAAGGTGGTCTGGAGATCGCGCGCGAGGATGCATTCCGACAGGGTACGATGCACATCGGAATCCAGTACCACTTCGTTCGAGAACGAGTTCAGATCGGTGCCATAAAGTTGGTCTACGTCCCCACGGAGGAGAACGTCGCGGATGCTTTGACCAAAGGAGTACCATCAGCAAAGTTGCGGTTCTGCGCCGGTGGTATGGGGATATGTGCTCCACCATAATAGTTATCGGTGGATCAAGTTGGGGTGTTGGAAACCACCTATACTCAGCATTCTACTGCGACCAACCTAAGTTCACATAGGCTTGAAATGTCAATTAAATTATTTCTCATTCTGTTCGTAACTTCAAAAACTTCTTGCTATTTTAGTGTTTACAAAATATATTGCATTTGCTATTTAAATCCTTTTGTTTCCTTGATCATCTGTCATTAATCACAGCAATATGAATTAAATTTTATCAAATAAAATAAAAATAAAAGAATTAACAAAAATATGAATTAAATTTAAAAAAAAAAATAAAAATACAATGAAATAACAAAAATTGAAAATAATTATTAAATGACAGTCGGACAGGATGAAACGAAGACGAAGTAAAAATTTAAATTAAAATAAATAACATAAAATAAAATAGTTCAACACCACATCGGGAGAATTAAATATGGGGTGAGTGCAAATTTTTTTTATTTTTTTGCTTTTATATTATCCTTTTGTTTGGTTTTCCTAATTTTTTTTTCAGATCTTGTCTTTAGTTTTTTTTTGTTTCCGCGCTTATTCTGGACATGGGTTTTTTTTTCGTATTAGAAAAATTATTAAAGGCTAAGTAGAGCCCTTATAAAATGAACCCGAGCGTCTAGCTCCTTTTCCCTGAACCTCAAAAAGGGGTCACGACATGTAAATTTTTTTTGGAACGTCGTGGCTGAGGTAGGGTGGGCAGAGCAGGGCGCTATCAACACCAAAGCGCCCTGACAAATCGCGGAGCCGCGCCATCCAACCGCTTCTTGGTCTTTCACGACCTCTTGGGAAAATAATCCCAATTTTTTTTCAATTCCCTTGGATAAGTCGGCGCTGACAATTTTTGTTGTATAGGCCAAGGGTTTATGGTCTGAGTCGGAGCAAGTACCCCCCACACTGCCGTAGCTAGTCCGGACTTAGGTGGAATTGGCCCTTTTGTCCCGAACCTTCCTTCTCCTTTCAATTATTTTGACTTTTTCAAGTCAAAATAATTCTTCCAAGGCCTCGAACACAACAAGTTTATATTGGAGAAAAGATGTTCAATAAAAATAGATTACAAAAAAGACTACATCATTACTTTTTTAATTAGTGCCATGGGGCTCGTCAAGTGGTGAAAAAAGGGGTCGTATGTAGACTTTTGTCGCCCATTGTAATTTGTCATTTCTATCAGTTGTAGAAACCTTGGCATTGCACTCCCGACGCAAATGTCCTTTTTTGTTGCATTTGTAGCATACACTTTCGCTTTCAATTCGTGCGCGCTTTGCTGGCACGGAAACGTCACTGTCTCGGCTATCAACCCGTTTCGCTAGAAAATCATTTCGCGGTCTTGGTTTTTCAGTCAACGCCGATAACTGCTTCACGAGCACGACCGTACTAGACATGTCGGTAAACGATAAACTGCGTTTTAAACTTCGATCCAAAATTCCGCCGATAATGATTTTAGCGCGCACTTTATCGGTAATAGAAAAGGGTATCTTTTGGATTTGTGACTGTTTTTGCAAAGCATATTCTTCGTATGACGTGGCATCACAGCTTTCATACGCTACGACTCGTTTCAACAAGTTCCACACATCTATTTCACCCGAAAATGCATTTTGCAGCCGTTCGCGCATATCATTCCAGGTAGCGACTTGAAAACCGTAAATCGAGTACCAAGTCTTCGCGCGACCGAGCAATGCCGAACTAACCCGAGACATGATGTCAAAATTCAAACACTCATTTTGATTCACATACTTATCAACACCGTCACACCACTGCAAAATGTTGATTGCTGATTTGTCTGGATCATATGGCATAAAATCATGTTGATCAGGCTGTCGACGCGTTGTTTCTCGTATTTGATTAAGAATCGATTTTTTTCAGTTTTTCGAACAAACTCAGGGTCGTTTTCTCCGAAGTTTCTCCGTGCAAAAATGGCGGATCACTGCGTCCCTCTGCATGGACAGTCGGATTCGGGGAAACACAATTGCCTTCCGGTTCGGTCATAATGGTTTTATAAAATAATCAGAATAATGAGATCTTTATCCCACTTCCGATGATAGAACACTCGATAAAATACTCGATAAAACACTCGATCGTCAGAGCCCCACATGGAGACGAGGTTCTCACTAAGAAAATCCGAGAACTTCTGACCAACCAAAGCTTTCGTTGCATTTTTCCGTTCTCAAATTGATGCATAAGTGTTACCAGTCTTGTCTTTTTTGCCATGAATACGATCATTGCAATGAACAGCGCTATCATACACACCACATAGAGCTCTGCTGGAGAGCACAAAATTATTAATCCTAGGAAAAAGAGTTGAGTAAGGAAATGCATTTCCGCGGAACAAAATAACAACAAATTAAGGGCTGCTTTCACATTGCGAACTTAAGCTTTGGCTCAGTTGAACAGTTCAAGAAGTAGTAGTAGTTTAGAAGTAGTAGTAGTTTAGTAGTAGTAGTAGTAGTAGTAGTATTAGTAGCTTCGAAGTAGTTCATTACAATACTGTGTCAAAGTCAAAGTTTGAGTATTGTTTAACAGAACACTGTTTAGTGAATTGTGTAGGCCACTGTGTTGAGAGTTATGTTAAAGTGTTGTTAAAATTTTACAAAATACCGTTTAAGACTATAAAGCGATTACAATTGAATGGGCTCATGCTTAAAGGGCCTCAGTCCATTTTACTTTATTATTTATGTATAATAGGTACAATATTGTTATCGATTTAAAAAAAAAAAAAATTTTGCTCCACTTTAATTTTTGTTCCACGTATCATGACTAGTAGACATGAAAAAAGCAACAAAAATTTTCACGAACCAATTGCACTAGAAACATAAAATTTGATTCAAGATTTTTTGAAATTGGACTCCTAAGGGGGTAAAAAGTGATTGTACACTTTTTCTTGAATTCTTCCTTATCTCTGTGGTCTGATCAGATATCACTTTCACGGGCTTGTGTAATAATCACCAATTTTAATTTTTTTTTTCCTTTTTCAACCTCTAGACCGCATCCCGAAATACGACCTAATTATGTAATTCATATGTAATTTGTGGCAGCGGCTTAAGTTGTTTAGTGCGACCCTATTCTAACCGCTTGCCGAACTTTTTCTTAGGTTATCAGTCACATAGTAACCTACACCGCATCTCAGAATTGAACGTGTTCCGAACTTCTGCTGGAAAAATAATAAAGTTGGGCCCAGACTGTTGGCAGATTTTTTGTAAACTGTTTAAAATCCGCCTGTAAGCAACAGCTATGTTAAATTTATACTAATACTCTACCGAATCTATAAAAGAGGTTATTTGTAACTCATATAAAGTAATTTTACAAATTCATCTATGCCGCTTGAATTTGGGTGAATTTTTGAAACCCGTGGTCTGCGGCCCTTTAAGCATGAATCGAGTTAGCCAGAATAACTTCGTTTTGTAGCTCACCATTCATATAAATCCTTATCTTTTGAACGAGTAATGTTATGACTTCCTTATGACATGATAAGATTCGCCAGACCTCCAAGACTTCAAAACTAGTGAAATCACAATTTCGATAAAAATTGGACTGAGGCCCTTTAAGCATGAACGCATTCAATTATAACAATGGCAGATAAAAAAAAACTCTGCTCAAGCCTTAAAACCCTGCTGCGAAACAGTGATACCAGTTGAACAAAGGCTTCAGTTGAATTCGAAACTTAAGCTCGCAATAATAAAGTATTGTCATTGAAATTTCAAAAACATTTGCTACACTGAAATATTGTATTTTCACGTTTTAGGACTAGTAAGCCCAAAAAAAAAAAAATCCGTCTGTCCGCTGTAGACGCGAAAGTGCTCAGCTCTCAAAACCATGGAGATATTGAATTGAAATTTTAATGATAGTACAATAGAATGGGTGAACCCCAACGAATGGTACATTTTTGAGCGGTGGGGGTGTAAGGGGAGGCTGAAAGAGAAGGCTGATAGTTGGAACTTATGAAGTACTACGATAGTGCTATACATACTATCAGGCGCGAACGCATGGGGTGGGAGGGTAGGGGTTTAAACCCCCCCCCCCCCTCCCACCACCACGAAATGATGTATGTAATTACAAGCGCATAACTATATGTAACTTATACTCGACGCGTAAATTTGTCTGAAACCGCCCCAAGGAAATTTTTTTTTTCTGAAACCCCTTCCACCTCGCACCGAAACAATTTTCTGTGTTCGCGCCTGCATACCCACTTGCTAGCAATTACCGATAAGGATTAAAGGGTTAGCGAGTTGGGTGAAAACAATGAGTCCAAAACGACTGGAACAGCTAAAACCCATATGTTAGATCTCTAATGATCTAACGTCTTCTCTTATGGCCTTAGACTTACCTTGGATGTCTTATTTAGAGAAGAGAAAAGAGTTGCTGGATTTTTGTTTGCAAATTTACTTTTATTCAGTTTAATTTTCCTATTTTTTCTGGGGTTTTGGATCAAGCTGATAAATTTTTTCCTTTACTCTTAGAAGATCCTGTCTTCAAAATGCCCTGTTGAATGCAGAAGCGACCACTAAAGCAGGGTGTTCTGAAGTAGAATTATTTTTTTGTTTTCTTATATTTACCTTATTAAATGTTTTAGTTAAATCGACTATACGTGCACCCAACCGGCAGCAATTCTTCCTAGTTACTATTCAGTCAAATCGACTATATTGCGTTAAACAGACAGCACTTCTGAAAAAGGAGAGAGGAGGAGGCCGTCGATTGTTGCGACCTTTATAGTAGGTGCGAGCTTTTTATTTGCCCCTTATCCGAGCGACTACGTTCTGCGTAATCAAAAATCGGACATGTGCCGGCACAGTTTTCGCTGGAAAAGGTGTACATTGTAAATGTTATGTTCGAACCTCAAGCATGTTTGACTATTTACATGCTTGAGATTCAAACATCCTCCTGCGCCAAAAAAAAAATGATTGACTCTACTTAATTACTTATAAGTATACACATGCTTGAGATTCAAACATTCTCCCGCGCCAAAAAAATAAAATGATTGACTCTACTAAATTACTTATAAGTATATGTATTACATCGTAGTGATGATTTATCTTATTCTTATATAGACTAGACTATTAGACTATTATATATACATGTTTTTTATTTTAATATATAATTTTTCTATATAATTTTTAATTCATCATTAATTATTATCTATTTATGTTATTTTGTTTTACTTTATATATTTTTTTTTTGCTGTTCCGTAGTTCGCTTATGGGATTTTTCGTTTTAAGTTGAACCACATCGTCCGCCCTTTATCAAACTTAACCCGAACCTTGCCTCCTCCTGTTAGGAACAGGGTGTATTGCTTCCTTTTCTTTTTCTTGAGATCTCTCCACGGAATGGACGCCATCTCTTCGAAAGATACGTCAATCATGTCTCCCAGCATCGTAACTAGATTATATAGTTTAGGCTTCGCAGCTGCCGGAAAGCGCTGTATTGCTCGTAACAGCTGGTTAGTGTCTTCTCTTGACACCTTCGGGGACAAATTTCGTCCTGGCGTCATCGGTAGCTCGCTGAAGGACGGTATTGGTGACGGCGGAGAAGTATAAGTTACTGGCGGTTGCGCAACCGGTTCGATGGTATTCGTCAGTTCCATTGAGGCCTTGATATTTTAACCCGGGGTTGGCGGAAGGGGAATTTCCGGTTGGTCAATATCTCGATTCGGGGTTAGCGGCAACAGAAGCTGATCCGGAACCTCGTTCAGCAACTCCTCTTGCGTGTATGTTTTGCTAGTGCCAAACGTTTCCAAATTTTCGTCGTCTATTAATTCGAGCCAGTCGATTTCGTAATTTGTCATCTGAAAAGAGAAGCAGAAAGTATTTAGTTCAGGGCATATTTACCATTTGTCCCGGACAAACAAAAAAAACTTTTTTTTTTAATGTTTTGGCAGGATACAGATCTTTGCTGCGGTCGCTGCATAATTTTCGACTGCGATTCCATGGTGACCACTCGAACTAGTCCGTCCTTGCCACGTTGGACTTCGAGGATTCGTCCCAAGTGCCACTTTGAAGGCGGCATGTTGTCCTCTAGAACGACCACAACATCGTTTACTTCGACGTTATTGGTGGAGACTCTCCATTTCTGTCTTTGTTGCAGTTCATGGAGGTACTCTCGAGACCATTGGCGCCAAAACGTTTGGTGCAGCCTGTGGCCGTATTTTCATCTTCTGATGGGGCAATCTGGAATGATACTAGAAGTTGGGTCTGGAACCGTTATTAATGGAGTCTCTATCAAGAAATGACCAGGGGTTAGACACAGGTTTTCAGGGTCCGAGCTGAGGGAGCAGATTGGTCTTGAGTTTAGACACGCTTGAATCTGCACTAATACGGTCGTCAATTCTTCGAACGTCTACGCCGCATCACCAACTGTACGCCTTAGATGGTGTTTGATCGATTTAACTCCGGCTTCTCACAAGCCTCCAAAATGAGGAGCTGCAGGAGGGTTGAAGTGCCATTTGATTCCTTCTTCGGATGTTGTTCTGGCAGCATTTTCTTTTACCGCTTTGGCTAATTGCTCCTTGAGAATTCAGTTTGCTCCGACAAAATTGGTGCCGCAGTTGGTATAAATATTTGTACACATGCCACGTTGTTCAACGAATCGTTGGAATGCTGCTACAAATGCTTCAGACGATAAATCTGATTCTGCTTCGATGTGTATGGCCTTTGTTGCGGAACATACAAAAATGCAGAAGTATCCCTTCATATGGCGTGCCTTTCGGAGGTTTGATTCCTTAAGCACTAGAGGCCCTGCAAAATCGATACCGCAGTTTTGAAAGGGCCTTGCCATGCGAACTCTGGTTTCCAGTAAAAAACCCATTTGCTGCACAGCTGCCTTAATTCAAAATCGATGACATTTAACACATTTTCGGACTGTGTGTTTTACTAGCTGTGTGATATTTACTATCCAGTATTCGCTTCGTATGGCGCTGATCATCAGAGTTGTACCTCCGTGTAGTGTTCGTTGATGGTAGTGATTTATGACCAAGTTAGTATAGTCGTGCCTTTTGGGTAGCAGTATGGGATGCTTTCTGTTGTATGACAGCATTGACTGATGCAGCCTTCCTCCAGCTCGGATGATACCTTGGTCATCGATGAATGGGTTGAGACTGCTTATATGGCAGGTGACAGGTACTTGTTTATTATCTTTCAGTAATTTTAGTTCCTTTGCAAATTCATCTCTTTGCGTCAGTCTAATGAGAACTAATTTTGCGGCTTGGTATTCCTCTCTGCTCAAACTTCCCGTATATCTTGTTTGTTCTTTCCTTACGTTGATATTCCGATAAAATCTAAAGCAATACGCCGTGACTCGGATTAATGTAAGTAGGTTTGAAAATCTTTTCATTACACTAAGATCGGTTGCAATCGTATGTAATGCTTTACTTCCAGCGTTGTCGTTGGGATGGAGTCGCCTTCCGATCTTGGCCAGCATTCTGCTGATTCCTTGAGCCTTTGTGGCCCATTCCACCATGTATAATGATGTTGTAGTTCGCTGGGTGCTATGCCTCTGGATGCAATATCAGCAGGATTGTCGTTAGAAGGTACGTATTTCCACTGATTGTTTTGTGCGTTGTTTTGAATGGTTGCTACCCTGTTGGCTACGAAGGTTGCCCATTTTGCTGGATGCCCTGTGATCCATGCTAACGTGATCCTTGAATCGGACCATGAATATCCTTTGACGTCCTTCAGATCGAGGTCTTCTCTTACTGTTTTTGTTAAGTTCGTCAGAAGATCTGCAGCACACAATTCTAGTCGTAGTAGCGTAACTGGTTTGATGGGAGCTACCTTAGTTTTGGCGCTCACTAGTGTGATGTGGACATTGTTTTCTTTATCTGTGATTCTAAGATATACTACGGCTGAGTACGCTAACGTTGATGCGTCACAAAAGCCGTGGAGCTGAATATCGCTGGTGTCATTGGCACTTGTCTTCATCCATCTAGGAATTTTGATGTTTAACAGATGGTGAATTTCTGCACTTGTCTTCATCCATCTAGGAATTTTGATGTTTAACAGATGGTGAATTTCTGCATCATAAGACACCCACTCTGACAGAAGGTCGTGAGGCGGAGGATCGTCCCAATTGCAACCAGATATCCATAATTTCTGTATCATGATTTGGCCGAGGCGACCCACCCCAGGGGATCGAAGAGCTTAGCAATTTGAGATAGGATGGATCTTTTAGTCCATTTCGCTGTCTTATCCGATGTGCTCATTGACAATGTAAAATGATCGTGCTCTGGATTCCACAAGATTCCTAGGGCCTTTATATAGTCCTTTTCTCCGAAACGTTCTGGAATAGTTAACTCACGATCTTGTATTGGAATATTTTCTAGTAACTTAAACTCTTTACTCGTCCATTTTCTTAAATGGAATCCCCCTTCTTTGAGGAGATCTATAATTTCTACTTACAACTTCATCGCTACTGTGGTGTCGTTGCTACCTGATAACATGTCGTCAACGTAGAAATTCCGCAATGCTATCTTAGCATCTAGTGGGAATCTTAGTTGTTCATCTGTTGCCAGTTTTTGTAAAGTCTTGATAGCCATGTATGGAGCTACTGCAATTCCGAAGGTTACCGTAGTAATACAAAATTCTTGGATGGGTTCATCTGTATGATTCCGCCATAATATTCGTTGATATTGTTGACTTTTCTGGTCGACCTTTACCATACGATACATTTTCTCAATGTCAGTGGTCATCGCGTATCGATGAAGCCTCCATTTCATCAAGATTGAGAGTAGTTTTGGTTGTAAGGTCGGACTGGTGACCTCGTTTAGATTTTTGCCGTTTGCTGTTTTTGCGGAAGCGTCGAATACGACGCGCAACTTAGTTTTTGTACTTTCCTTGATGACTGCGTGATGCGGCAGGTAATAATGATTTGTGTTTGCTACATCGGCGGTAAAATGTACCACATCTTGAGCAGGTCGCATATGGTTGAGTTCTATGTACTCGTTGATACATTTTGAATAAAGTTCTTTCACTTCGGAATTTTTCGCTAATCTGCGTTCTAGACGTAGCAGTCTTTTCTTTGCCATGTATTTTGATTTCCCTAGTAATGGAGGATCTGGCTTGAATGGTATACTCACTTGGTATGTATTGTAATGAATTGGAATGTATTGTATGTATAATGTAAAACGACAGTGTTCTTTGCTAGTAGGAATGCGACTGCCTCTTTATTGTCAACGTAAGCTCGTACGATAATACGATATTGTTAGGGTTGTATACAACAGTTTTCCCCCCTTAATTTTAATTCAATTCCATAATAAATAAATCTTAATTCCAGTTATATAGCAGTCTTACCCCACATAAGTGTAATTCAAATTACATAATAAGAAATTTTTTAATTCAATTTACAACAAACTTAAGCTTACTATTATAATTAATTTTAATTCAAATTATATAATTAATTTTTAATTCAACTTACGACAAAAGTTAAGCTTAATAATTAATTTTAATTCAAATTATACCTATAAGTTTTTTTTTTTTAACATACAGTATTATTATAAATATTTAAAACTACAATGATCTTAAACAAGTCAAAATTTAAAATACAATGAGAAATTTATTTTTATAGTAATAATAATAATAATAAATAATCAATGGCGCAACAGCCCAAATCGGGCCTAGGCCTTGAAGTAATGCTAGAGTTACTTCATTTCGAGACCAACGGAACACTAGGAGGTGAAGTGGTCAACTACATGCTCGTCCGTGATTATTACCCCGATTTTAACTCAGGTACTCATTTACAGCTGAGTGAACTGGTAGTCCGGCACCCAATTCCATTTTCGAAAATTACTTGTCGCCAAGCAGATTCGAACCTGGTACCAGGTGCACCGAAGGCAAGTGCTCTAGCTACTAAGCCACCCAGACTACCTAAGCCACCCAGACTACTACTAGAAATTTATTTTTAGTGTTAACTAATTAATTTTTTTATGAATTTATAGGTTCAAAATTTTTATCATAGCCTAAACGCTTTGGTCTGTTTCTTACCCGTTGTAATTTTCTTAGTTCGGAGATCGGTGCGCTGTCCGTGACGATTGGCATAGGCATGTTTTCAAACTCGGTTTCAAAAAGTGTCGCTTGGCTTGGCTGTTTGTCGGTTTGAGTGGTTTCAGGCGCCATGTCACTATTTTCACTGATGTCGTAGTGGTATGGAATTGGATCCTTATTCATCTTTCCGATTTCTGGTCCAACTCGATGTATTTGATTTATATGTCACTTCCACGTTCGTCCGTCATCCAGTGTAACAATCCTAAAAATTCGGTTATTGTGCCAAACTGATATTTGTCATCACTTGCGTAGTCCCGGACGGATACTTTGTCTCCTACATTTAGTTTTCGTTGATTATTTGTTTGGCTCTTGGTTATATTTTGTTTGGACTTTAACTTTCACTCCTCGTTGCATGTGGTGTTCTACGATAATTGAGCAGTATGTTCTAGGGATGTTCCGAATAACCGTATTCGTATTCGTTTAAGCGAATATTCGCCAAATCTTAGGTATTCGTATTCGAAACCGTATTCGACAAATTCAACCCGAATACTCGAATACTATTCGAATACTAAACAAGGTAAAAAATAAATAAAAAACTGGTTGTTGATGATAAAAAAATTAAATGCATTCTTTGCTTATTATTGTTGCTGATATGAAATTAATAAATTAATAATTTTCTTTTTCTTTTTTTTTAAAATAAAACATTTTCTTTGATGAAACAAAGTCAGTGATAATCATTTTAAAAGAAATAAACTACTCATAATCAAAATTTAGCAAAGGTAAATTAAATTTAATAAATAGCAGTTTTATTTCCTTTTCGCCCTGCAGTCTCGTTCTTAGGGGATCGTAGATTAGTCCAGCATTGCTAAAAAATTGTTCGCTTGGAACTGAAGTAAGTGGAGCTGATAGATATCTTCTAGCTATGTCTGCCAAATCCTGATATTCTGTGCTTACTGCCCACCAAGTATGTGGATTCTGGTTTGAACCTAGTCGCTTTTCTTTTTTATATTTATGGCAAACTTTCTTTTTCTTTTTCGGCACTCTAACGTCAATCTCACCGGCCTGTTTTATAACATAAAAAAATTTAATTAATAACAAAAGAATATAATAATTCATAGTTCTTATTGACTCAAATTAGATACATTGCTGTTGGAAATCATATTTAATGTTAAGAGATGATTTCTTTTGCGCTTACCTGTTTCATATCATTTAAGAGAATTTGATGAATCTGATCCAATGCCACTTCGGAAAAAAAATTTGTTTTGTATCTTGGATCGAGGTAAGTTGCAATCTCGTACAGCATGTTATTTTCTAATCCAACAAACCTATTATCAAGTTCTTCCTTTAATTTCGACAAAAAATCTTTGACAGCAGTATCGATGACAGAAATAAGCTCTTCATCCAAAATTTTTGAAATTGTCTTTATTAACGGTATGACAGCAGAAATGCTAGTTCCTGGGCCACATAACAATTTTGTGGTTTCTTCGAACGGCTGCAATATTCTTACACATTCGTCTAAAAGAAACCACTCTTCCGCAGTTAATTGATAAATTTTTTTGTTGCCAGCATATAAAGAATCTTTAATTTTTACAAGTCTTTTTAGCATATAAAATGTGGTGTTCCATCTAGTTGTGCACTCTTGAATGACTTTCAACTCTGGTTGCTGCAACCGCTCTTGGATTTTTTTTAATTCGTCTATTTCGCTGGTTGAATGGTGAAAATGGGCTGAAATTTTTTTGCATTTCACCAGCAAATTAGTAATAGAATCATTAACTTTTAGGCTATTTTTGATTACAAGTTGTAAACTATGTGCGGCACAATCAATATTATTCAAACTTGACAGTTTCATAGCTTTCTTCATGTTCGAAGCACCATCGCGAACTACGCAGTGAACTCTCTTTTTTGAAATATTCCAATTCTTTAACATTTCGTCAAATTTTTCCGATATGTAATCACCAGTGTGACGTTCGTCCATCAATTCAGCGCGTAAAATAATTGATTTTTGACTGAACTCTTTGCTAAAACCATGACAGGTCAGGCTAAGCAAGCTCACCCCGGATGCCGAATCTGACCATATGTCAGTAGTAAATGAGACATGGGCAATATCTTCTAGCAATAATTTTACTTTACCTTCTATTTTGTATGTAATTCTGTGCAAAGTAAATCCATATAGTACTTTCGTCCTTTTAACACATATTGCGGAGACAAATGATTGATTAAGCGGCTAAAACCTAGTCCTTCTACGAATTGGAATGGTAGATCTTGCAAGGCTAACATTTCACAAATCAATTTATCTATTTTTATTGATTTTTGATCTTTATTATTCCAAGACTTTTGCTTTTCCATACTCTATGTAACTGTCATTTGTTTATAGATTTTTTTTGCACTCTCAAGGCTTGTTTGTGGTCGCACATTTTTTTTTTTTTTTTGTTCACATTTTAAATCCGTTTCAGTCGCGAACTGACCTTCTCGAAGTGTACATCGTGTTACCAACTGGTTTTGTGTGATATACTAGTGCAATATAAAGTATATATTTACAGTTTCTGTGTTTAGTAATCGGATTCAAAATAACTAAAAAGTCAGCTAAAAGATTACGGGAGGATTCTCCTTTATGGCAAATAGACCAAATAACATTAAATGTCTACTTTGGAACGCGCAAAGCATTCGAAACAAATCGTCGGAGACCTTTGCATATCTACGCGAGAGTTTCATCGACCTGCTGATAGTTACTGAAACTTGGCTGAAGTCTCTAGACAAACTAATTGATGCTAATTATAAAATATATAGGTATGATAGAGTTCACCAAACCGGTGGCGGTGTGGCCATATTCATTAATAAAAATATTAATCATACTCTGTTACCTGGTATTCAGGCCCGTGCGCAGGAAAGTATGATGGGGGGGTTTTATCAAGTTCCCCCATACTAAATGTGATGACCTAAAAAAATGGGGGGGGGGGGGGTGTTTGAACCCCTAAAACCCCCCGTGCGCACGGGCCTGCTCGTATTCAAACCAAGGTAATCGAGCATATCTCGGTTCAACAAAATGATATCAACCTTATTATTACAGCAGCTTATTTCCCAGCTTCAAAATTAAACAATACTAAGCTAAACGCCTTTAGTGATGACATTAAACTTCTTTCAAACCTTTCGCAGAAGCACTTACTCTGCGGTGATTTTAATGCGCGACACCGGTATTGGAACTGTGTCCGAGCAAACACGGCCGGTAAAATTCTATTCGATATAACCCTTCATCACAACCTAGTTCTACACCCGTCTACTGAACCCACATTTTACCCGACCCGTGGGCATGCTTCTACTCTTGATTTGGTGATAACAAAGGGACCTATCAACGTCTCACAGCCTGTCACAGTTAATGAGCTTTCTTCTCCTCACTTACCTGTAGAATTCTTCCTTTTAGACAAAGTCCCTAGAAGCAGTGTTGAGCCCATTGACATAAACCTCTCCAAGACCAATTGGAGTAAATATAAAACGTCCCTAGCCAATTCCATTCATCTCGACAGATTTAATGTCTCAAATACTAGCACTGAGGTCATTGATATAATGATTGAGTCCCTATCAAGTAAAATCTTGTTGGCTGCCAGAAAATCATCTCCAAAAATAAAATCCAGTGTATTTTCTCGTAAACTGTTAAATCAATGATCTCAGAACGAAATCGACTACGGCGAATCTGGCAACGAACTAAAAGAGCCGACATTAAATCTGAAGTAAATATGTGATGTATGTGATATGTGATATGTAATGTGGCTCTCGAAAAAGCACTCCTGGAAGAATCTTCTTCAAAGTTTTGATAAGAATTCGTCTAAGTTATGCAAATTGAACAAAATCTTAAAGAGAAAGGGACAATACATTCCTCACTTAACATACAATAACAAACATCTTTATTCAGATAAAGAGAAATCTGATCCTCTTGCAGATAACTTTTATTCATCTCATAATTTAACCACAAACTTTTCGTCTAACATGGAAACAATTGTAAATGATTCCATTAATTCCCTTTCTTCTATCTCCGCAGAAACTGAAGCGAAAAACTCGTGTAGGCCTTCTGAAACAAGGTCCATCTTAAAAACACTTAAAAATAGTAAGTCTTCGGGCATGGATAGCATCCCAAACTGCCTACTTAAAAACTTACCTAAAAAAGCCCTAGTACTTCTAAATGCCATTATCAATAGCTGTTTGTTTAATTGTTATTTTCCCACCAAATGGAAAGTAGCAACCATCATTCCATTGCTGCAACCTAGAAAAAATAACTCTGATCCAACCAGCTATAGGCCTATAAGTCTATTACCTAGCCTTGGCAAAATACTGGAAAAAGGTATATTGAGACGGCTCCATGAGTTCATGGAATTGAAAAAAGTATTACCTAATTTTCAGTTTGGATTCCGCCAGAAACATTCAACAATACATCAACTTTACAGAGTCACTAACGATATTAAAAATAGATCTCGCAACAAATAATCAGTGGGTATGGTTGTTCTTGATTTCGAGAAAGCTTTCGACTCTGCGGTATTTGTGTGGCTGCACTTGTTGGCGATGTGGTCTGTACTGCCGCACCGATAACAGTAATTATGCTTTGCCGAACTGTTTTCTGGATTCAATTTGTTTGTCGTTACAGTTACCTTTTTACCTCTCCCAGAACTTTTAAGGTATTGAGTTTTCTGACGAATGTAGCAAACCGACTTCCCTTGCTGAATCTCAGCGCCGCCTTTTGAAGATAATTCCATTGCCTTTGCCGTCGATAGAACTTTCTCCAGGGTCAAATCCGACGTCTCGAGTAGCCGCTGCAGAGTTTTTGCGCTTCGCATTCCGAACACCAGTTGATTACGCAACGCCGTATTCAAGTACGTATCGAATTTACAGTTGAGGGCCAATTTTCGTAAGGCGATTGAAAATTCCTTCACCGACTCGTCGTCGGCTTGTTTCCGCAAATGGAAACGATAGTTTTCTACGATCTCTAAAGGTGCCGGGCCGTAAATGTTACCAAGAATTTCGATGATTTCCTTATACGATTTTTCTTTAAAACCGGCGCCATTTTGTCTGCAAGCACATCGTAGCACTCTTGTCCCATTAAGTGGAGAAGCAAATGCTTTTTTTTTCATCTTCTGGGGCGAAAATTTCCAGGGCTCCCTCAAATCGCTGCACCCATCTCGAACTTTTCAATGCTAAACTGGTACTCCATGTCCTCGTCGCCACTATTGTAATGTATTGGAATGTATTGTATGTATAATGTAAAACGACAGTGTTCTTTGCTAGTTGGAATGCGACTGCCTCTTTATTGTCAACGTAAGCTCGTACGATAATACGATATTGTTAGGGTTGTATACAACAGTATGAACCATCTGAAAGTCGTTTGTGTGATAGGTCGTATTGACTTTCACGCAACTTCTCTTCGGAGGTAAGTTGACGAGGTGATACTATGTCTTCGATTTCTCAGAATTTTCTTAATTCTTCGTTTAGAAATTTGGTAGACGCAGCTATGCAACCTGTAAATTGGTTGGATTTTTCATGTGGGCTGGTTGGCACTTGGTCGAATAATATCCATCCCAATGATGTGTTTTGTGCTACAGGAACTCTCTGTGGGCCTTGTCTAAGCCCTGGACGCAAAATTTGGGCGTACACCTTCACTCCGAGAAGTAAATCAATCGACCCTGGCTCCATGAACTTCGGATCTGCCAAGGTGATTCCCTTCAGGTGCGGCCACTCGTTTGCTGATATTGAAAACGCGGAGCAGACCTTAGTAATATTTTTTATTACGTATGCTTGCGTTCGCAGCTCCTTCTTTTTTCTGCATTTTGTAGACATTTTTATGTCTAAGATTTTGTTAGCGGTGCTCACATTCGTTGAATTGAGACCGGTGATGTTTAATGATGTGGAGCGAGCCTTCATTCGCGTTAGTTGAAACGCCGATTGCGAAATAAAACAGCTTTCTGAACCAGAATCGATTAAGGCTCGAAGAGGAATCCATCTGCAGTTTGTATGTCTACGATGACTGTGGCTAAAATGGCTTGCTGATTTAGTTGATGAAAGTTGCAACTAGTTTTCGTAGAATTGGCTTCTTTTTCGTTGGTGCTTATCGTCTTTTTCGAATCCATCTTCGGCGCACCACTTGGTTGATGCGGCGTTTTATTTTCGTCATGCAAAATTGTATTGTGTCTGCTATTGCATTTGAAACACCGACGCGTATTAGTGCAAGTGTTAGCCAAATGCGCGCCTAAACAATTTGAACAAAGAGTTCGAGACCGTATGAACTTCTATTTCAAGGGTAAGTCCATACTGTAGAATTTTTTGCATTTAAATAAGGGATGCTCGGATTGACAGGATGGTTTTGGGTTTGGGGAACTTGCAAAACTTTTTGATTTGCTAGCAGAATTTGGTTTTGGACGGGATTCTGGCAGAACTTTTAAGGTTCTGTGTCGAGCTTCTATAAAGACCTGAAATTCTTTATATGTGGGTAAGTCTTCTAAAGTAGACACTTGTTGTTCCTGTTGTGCCCAGCACAAATTCCATGTTTGGATTTACTCTCGGCAATCATTAATTTAAGCCAGACCAGTCGTTCCGCCCCTGACGCATCAAAATTATTTTCATTCACTTAAATTCCTAAATAACAACAACCTATTAGCTCGACCATAAACAGATCATATTACAATTCTCAGCCGAGGTCCTACATTATGACGCAGCTCAGGGAATCCCAACTGCTGAGTCATAACATGTCGCGTGCCACAGGTACTGGGAATGGCCGAGCTGATACCTTCATTGTTTTCTTTTTCTTTTTTTAATCACATTATATTTTTTTTCTCCTCGATTTAGCGCGATCAAACTGCAAGTGTACAAAATTGCCGCGACCGGCAAATGAGCGCATTGCACTTTCAGTGAAATGAACCATTTGTGGGTCGCTTAAACTGCTGATTGTTTGAATCGACAAATTCTCGATTTCTCGGGCTTTGCCATGGGTTGAACGACTGGCCCAATTACGGTTAGCATAATAAGCATTAATTTAGTATATAAGTTTTTTCGATGTTAGTATTAAGTCTCAGTAATTTTTTTATTTTAAAGCAGCCGATTTTGATTTTATTCCAGGTACAAAACTACTAATTAAAATTGTTCCTTTTTCAGCAAAAATACTGTTGAATGCATAACTTGCGTCTCTAATTGAGGCGCCTGTACTCTTTTTACGGTTTCACCTGAGGCGTTCTTACGAGCGCCGAAACCATTTTTCAGGTTTTTTTTTTTCAAGAAACAAAATAAAAAATCTGCCAACTATCTGGGCGTAACTTTATTATTTTTCCGGTAGAAGTTAGGAACGCGTTCAATTCTGAAATGCGGTGGAGGCTACTATGTGACTGAAAACCTATCAAAAAGAACAAGATCGTGGAAGTGAAAATCTGATTGGATCTGAGAGATATGGAATAATTTGTGAAAAAGTACACAATCACTTTACACCCCCTTAGGGGTCAATTATGGAGAATACATAGAATAAAGTTAAATTCAATATATGGGACGAAGTAGTAGATATGGCGAAAATCGTGGGAAAATATGCATTCTATTTTCACAGATATTTTTTTTGCCCCCCTTCTGAACGCCAATAGATATTCGTTTTTTTTTTCATTTAAAATTATTTTTCTAGTTGATTTAGATATACACACCGAGTTTCAACATTGTACCTTAAGCCGTTCTATATATAGGAAAAACACCCCCCACTTGTACCACACTACCCTTAGGGGTCGAATTTCAAAAAACCTGGAAAACACTTTCTAGGTATTCATACGAAGAATCCGTAGAATAAAATTAAATTCAATATTTGGGACGAGGTAGTATATATGACGAAAATCGTAAAAAAATATGCATTCTATTTTCACAAATAATTTTTTTTGCCCCCCTTTCTGAATGCCAATACATATTTGAATTTTTTATTAATCAAAATTGTTTTTCTAGTTGATTTACATATACACACCGAGTTTCAACATTGTAGCTTAAGCCGTTCTATATATAGGAAAAACACCCCCACTTGTACCACACTACCCTTAGGAGTCGAATTTCAAAAAACCTTGAAAACACTTTCTAGGTATTCATACGAAGAACCCGTAGAATAAAAATGAACTCAATATTTGGAAAGACCTAGTAGATATGACGCAAATCGGGAAATATATGCATTTTATATTTATTATATTTACAAATAATTTTGTTTGCCCCCCTTTCTGAACGCCAATGAATATTTAAATTTTTTTTTATCACAATTACTTTTCTAGTTGATATACATATACACACCGAGTTTCAACTTTCTAGCATGAACCGTTTAATAGTTAGGAAAAACACCCCCTACCCCCGTAGCATACTACCCCTATAAAAAATTTTATTTTTCCAACATTTCGCTACTATAGCTCTATCTAAATACCAAGTTTAAGGCTTATATCATTACAGGTTCTCAAGATATAAGCATCGGAACTTTTTCCTGTTCACTCTCCCCCTCCCTCCCCCTCTACACACACAACCCCAAATTTTTTTTCCCTACTAGAGCTTAGTTAGCGCTTCTTCTGGTAAAAATTCTAAGCATCTATCTTACACTGTTCTTGAGATATGAAATGTGTTTGATTTGAAAAATTCACATCCCCTCCACTTCTATGCTCCACCTCTAACTTAAGAAATTTTACTTTGATCAATCTTTATTTGTTGACCTTTGTACCCAAACCGAATTTTATTTTTCTAGAGCAATTGGTTCATAAGATATCGTAATCTAAAGTTTTTCACCCCCCACCCCAATACACAACTTCCCCCACCCAAAATTTTTCTTAATTCTGTTCTCCTAGTATAACTACAAATATTTTTTAAGTTTGAATAGTGTGCCATTAACGGTTTAGGAGATATGGATTTTAGAATGTGTCTATCTCGCCTTTTTTGGGTTTCGGACGCATTACATTTCCCCCCACTCCCACACCCCTTGTTAAATATTGACAATTTTTCTGCAAATGGGTCTACTATCAGAGCTCTATAGAAATTCCAAGTTTGAGCTTCCTATCATTAGGGGTTACTGAGATCTAGAAACCAAAATTTTCGGTCTAAAACACTTCTCCCTCCTTCCCCCTCACACCCCCACCCCTAAAAATTTGGTCACTTCAAGGAGCCTACCCCGTCTATTCGTCAAAAAAATTTCAATTTAATATCTCAAATCGTTTGGCAGCTACGAGCCTCCAAACGATCTTGCGTACGGCGGACGGCGTACGGCGGACGGCGTACGGCGGACGGCGTACGGCGTACGGCGGACAGACGGACTGAAAATTTTTATTGCTTTTTTCGCGTCTACTAGTTATGAAACGTGAAAATAAAAATTTTGAGGGTAGCAAATTTTTTTTTTTTTAAAATCAATCACAATACTTAATTATTAAGATAATAAAGTAAAACAGCCTTGGAATATCACAGGATATTCCCAGGACACAACATTGGCGCAGCCGGTTTTTAACTATTAGCAATTATTGCTAATAGTCGAACCTACAAAAGAAGATTTGGAAGAAAAAAAAAAAAAAATTTTATTTTGTTTGTTAGTATTTACACTAACAAACCGGCTCTCCATTTCTTTTTCACCGGGAACAACATTTTTCTTTTATTGCTAAGAAGAAGATTGGGAAGATTCGCAATTTAAGAAACTGTTTTCTCAACTGTTTTATCTTTTACAGATAAAAATTCTAGAAGACGCATGGTTGTTTTTGTTCTCTTCGTTGCAACCGTGTATTTCTTTCTCTGAAAAAATTGCTAGCCTAGCATTAACTGCTAGTAATTCGTATTGTAGTATTTAGTAAAATTTCTGAATTTGCTGAAAAATCGAAGCAAATTATTCCAAACCACCAAGAACTTTTAACTTCAAACAATCAAAACATTTCAAAATATTATTAATATTCAACTTCATACAATCCAAACATTTTATAATATTTCCCTTTAAAGACTGAGCCGTTTTCTAGCTGGTAACGAAATACCAGTAGTCTCAACATTAGCACCAGAGACAATAACACCCTTTTAAAAATGTCATCTTATGAAGTAACTAGTGAGTCAGTATCTCCAATATTTTCAATTTCACAATCTCCGAATCAAACGAATATGATACTTGAGTACTATTTTACGAGTACAACTAAAACACTCGATAGTGTATTGTGGGAAATCAGGATGACACACCAGACAGCAATAGAAGACATTCTAGGTTTCTCAAGGCGTCTGGGTAGTCTTAGGACGACAGCTCACAAAATTATTGATGACCAATACACTACTGCAGATTCAGTGACCTTACTAGCCGAAATAAACAAGTCGGTAATAAGGACTTTCAAAATGGGTCTTCTAAATCCAGTAGTCCGGCAGTCCATGCTCACTAGCACTGAAAATTCATTAGACAAACTAGTAGAGAAAGCCGTAAGTATTTCGCTGAGGATAAGTTGCAATCCCCATAAGCTTTTTAAATGTCAAGGAGCATTGCCTCAAATGGGTTACACTCATCCCAGTTGTTTACAGCATTCAGGCGAAAATTCACAGACCCACCAACACTTTATGGGTAACTCGCCTAACAATCTTCTTCAGACACATCCAGTCCTAAACGCCAATCCAAATCACATTACCAAGTTAAAATGTGAATGGTGTGCAAGGCTAGGCCATAAAGAGGATGCTTGTGTTCACAAGAGAAAATTTTTGGAACATTACCAAAAACAATTAGAGGGCCAGCTCGACAAGCAACGCTGCGCTCCGAATAGTAGTAATTATAGTTCAAACCCCAATAACGTTAGTAAAGACACTAACAGTAAATACATAAGTATCAATACGATAAGTTCAGTAAGTAAGAAAACGAAACATCGTAAGAATAAAAAAATAAAAAAGGCTAGCAGAAGGGAGCCAAACAATCTCCGGGAGAGCACGAACTCAAGCCTGGGTACCAGTTTCCATCAGCTCTTGCACCTCACCTACCTCTTCATCCGAAAGAATGTATTCGGATGTAAGGTAAATTCACAAAAAACGGAAGGGGATGGATTGCACTACGAAATCCACCCTAAATTCGTTACCGAAGGACATCGACGAAGATGTATTCATCGAATTCCCCTGTTCCCTTGCAAAATGTGGCAAAATTATAGTACAAGTGGACACAGGGGCCGATACAAGTCTTTTACGGGGATCGGCGTTGAAGAACCTTCGGAAGATGAACAAACATGAAACAAGACTGCTGGGTGGAGTATTTGGTGGCTTAAGTAGAACCTTAGGCACCATTTTAATTGGACTTCACCCTAAACTACGTTTTAGGACAAAATGGCATGTGGTAGATGTTATGTATCAGCCCAAGCCTCTACATAATAACTCACACACTAACACTAATACAGATAACATATTCGCTAATTCAGTCATACGATCCAAGTACATTACCAAATAAGACAAATATAGAACTAAGTCATGAGAACAAAGAACATTTAATCACTTTGATTCCCATGAATTCATAAAGTTAAGCAAACCTTATCACATTGACCCTTAACCACAGCGTTCGGTCATTCTGATAAAAGAGACAAACCTTATCACATTGACCCTTAACCACAGCGTTCGGTCATTCTGATAAAAGAGTAGTATAAATAACAGCACTTGATACTCAAGTGGCAGTCATTATTAAGATATCATCTAAACAGGCATTATGTTCGATTAGCCGTCACCAGTACTAAGCTAAGCATAAATTGTCAAATAGAATGTTTACGAACTTACAACGAATAATATTAATTAAATAAAGATTTACTTTCATTAAAACTCACAATTAAATAAATGAATTTTGTTTTTTTTACAATCGCTCGATACGAAACACAAAATTGGCGCAGTCGGTAGGATTGCAAAAGTATAATATTGTAGCAATCCGAAAGTGATCGAATCGTGAAAGTTTTAAAATCATATTAATATAAATCGTGATCCATTTAACTAAAAATCAGTTACGCTACAAATAAGCGAAAAACGTGGAAACAATCTAATACAAAATAGTGAAGGTGAACGACAGGCTATTAATCAGCAACTACAACACTTACTTCAAGAATTGGAGGCGAACGAATATCAACTCAACACAATTCAACTATTTTTCGATTGGTAAATATCTTATATTCAATAATGGCTCATCAACCAGAAGAGAGAGTGACGACATCAGTACTATTGACGTTATTCAAGGCAGTTCCCGTATTCTCTGGAGACGATGACTACAGCCTAGCATCATTTTGTTCTTCGGTAGAGAGTACTTTAGCGTTAGGAACACCGAATCAATTGGTTATAATAAGCACAATATTGCTTACTAAATTTAAGGGATCAGCGTTAAATGTTATGTTAAAATTCACAACAATTCCGACATGGGAAGCCATAAAAGAAGTATTAAAACAGAATTTTGGAGTAATAGCAAATTACGACAAGTTAGTTTATGACGCGTATGGAGTTAAGGGATATAACATCCAGGAAGTGTACGAACAACTACAGAACATCCTAAATAAATTAAATGCAAAAGTGGATCTGGGGGAAACAGATGCAGCAGGACGAAGTAGAGAAGACAACGAGAAATTAATGTTAGACGTATTTAAAAGTAAAGTTGATGACAATACATCCTTATGGATAGAAATAAAGAATTTCTCAATTTTAAGATTAGCAATGCAGAATATTGCAAGTTCAGGTAGAAATGGTTACTTAAAAGATAATGCTAGAAAAACTTCAAATAACAATGTAAATGTTAGGCAAAATATCAATAATAAACCTAAATACAATCATATGAATAACAATAACTACAATCAAGTTAATAAAAATCAAGTTCAAAACAATTATAGAAATTCCAGTAACAATCTCAGGAATACTAACAATTTTAGACAGAATCCATTTAGACAAAATAATTCAAACAATTATAGATTAAATAATAATCAGAATAGAATACAACCAATGGAAGTGGATAATATCGTGAATAGAGGACAGATAGTGCAACCAGAAAATAATAATGTAAATTTTCGAGTAAGAGCCTCGAGAATAAATCAAATTTAGCAAAATTCAGATTACCAATTATAGAAGTGACAATTTGGGGAACGAAAGTTAAGGCTTTAGTAGATACGGGGTCAACTATAACACTGATTAGTAAGGAAATAGTAAAAACATTAAAATGGAGAAAAGCAGAAACAGAAATAAAAACCATGACGGGTTTTAGTTTAATAAAATATGAGGTAGAAACAGCATCACCAATAGAATTTGGGATCGAAAAAAATATTATGTGGAAAATTGTAGATTTTGGAAATCGCTTACAGAGTGCTATTATAGGAACGGATATCTTAGATACACTAGGAGCATATATAGATTTCAATAATAAAGAGATTATAATAAATAATAAACGCATCAAGTTTATGGGATATGAAGATGATAATGAAATAAATACGTTAGAAATTAGGTATGATGAAGTTCATGCACTAGAACCAACAGACCCGATAATTAGAACGGATCATTTGAATGATGAAGAGAACAGAAAATTAAGAATTATGATGAAGGAATTTAGAGATTCATTTTATAAAGAAGGAGATAAACTCCAAGCAGAATTAGATATGGAACATGAAATAAAGACAACAACTGAAGAACCAGTTTACAGTAGAATGTATAGAAACCCTCAAATACATGAGGAAGAAATCAAAAAACAGATTAATCAATTATTAGCAGATGGTATAATCAGAGCTAGTAAATCACCATACAACGCACCGGTGATAATAGTGAGCAAAAAGCTAGATGGAAGTAATAAAACCAAGTATAGAATGGTAATAGATTATAGAAAGTTAAATTCAGTGACAATAGATTTCAAATATCCAATACCTAATATAGAGACAATATTAGAGAAGTTAGGACGATCAGTGTATTTTACCACTTTAGACTTAGCTAAAGGGTTTCACCAAGTTAAAATGAGTAAAAGGGATATAGAGAAAACGGCTTTTAGTACGAATCAAGGACATTATGAATATATCAGAATGCCCTTCGGACTGAAAAACGCACCTTCAACATTTCAGAGAATCATGAATGATATTTTAGCAAATGTAATAAATAAAATATGTGTAGTATATATGGATGATATACTCATATTCGGAAGTTCATTAGAGGAACACTTATTAAAAATCAGAACAATTTTAAGAATATTACAAAAACATAAATTAAAACTACAGTTAGACAAGTGCGAATTCCTAAAGAAAGAGACAGCATTTTTAGGTCATGTAATTACACCAGAGGGAATATTACCAAACAAAGAAAAAATAGAAAAGATATCAAAAGCAAAAATACCGCAGAGTAAGAAAGAAATTAAATCATTTATAGGGATGACAGGATATTATAGAAAATTTATAAAAGATTATAGTAAGATAGCATATCCAATGACGAGATATTTAAAGAAAGAAACTAAGATAGATCTAAAAGACGAGAAATATAACGAAGCATTTAATAAATTAAAAGAAATTCTAGTAACAGAACCAGTTTTAAAACATCCAGATTTTAATGAACAATTTAATATAACTACAGATGCAAGTGATTATGCGTTAGGGGCAGTCTTATCGCAAAACCAACATCCGGTAGCTTATATTTCAAGAACATTAAATGAACATGAGAGAAAATACAGTACGACAGAAAAGGAGTTATTGGCGATAGTATACGCAGTAAAATATTTTAGACCGTATGTGTATGGGAGAGAATTTAATTTATATACAGATCACAGACCAATAGAGTGGTTATATAAGAAGTATAAAGGGAGAGATATTAATCAACGAATACAGAGATGGATTTTAAGTTTAGGAGAATATAAAATTAATGTTAAATACATAAAAGGAACAACAAACATACCAGCAGATTATTTGAGCAGAATGATTAATGAAGAAGAATGTAACCTAGCAGAAAGTGAAGATTTAGTATCAACTAGACACACAGCAGAAGAAGATAGTTCACATCTGATACCATTAAAAGATGAATGTATTAACAAATACAAACAACAAATCATATTATCAGAAAGAGAGGAAGTTAAGACAAATTTAAATAGAAGATTATGGATAAAACCAAATGAATTTAATAATGAAGATTTAAAGTTGAGGTTAAAAAAGTTTATGAGTAGCAAAACAACGGGAATATATTCAGAAATAAGTAACAGGGAATATGTGAAATTTCAAGAATTATATATAGAGTTATTCGATTTAAGACAAATTCCAACGTATATGGTAAGTCAACTATTGAAGGAACCAAAGAATGAAACAGAGTTAGAAAATATTATAAAAGAACAACATAATGAAAAATCACAACATTCAGGGATCTTAGAGAATTATATGGTTATAAAGAAAGAATATTACTATCCAAGATTAAAAAATTTTATACACAGATATATAAATTTATGTGAAATATGCAATGAGAGTAAAATTGATAGGAAACCGACGAAAGAAAAATTAAGAATTACAGAAACACCAGAAAATATCAGAGAGTTATGTCATGCAGACATATTTTTTATAAATAAAACAACGAAAGTACTAACGATGATAGATAAATTCTCAAAATTTGCAACAATAGCAATGTTAGAATCAAGTAATGCGATAGACATTAGGAAAAGTTTCAGACAAATTTTTTCTTTAGTAGGAAAACCAAAGAAATTAATTATGGACCAAGAGTTTGATATGATAATATTGAAAGAATACTTTAAAGAAGAGAATATCGAGATACATTTAACAAAACCTAATACGCATAGAGGTAATTCAGATATAGAAAGGTTACACAGTACATTATTAGAAAAGTTAAGAATATTAAGACTAACTAAAAAGTTATCATTAACAGAATTAATAACAGAATCATGTGGAGTTTATAATAGAATTAGACACTCAACAACAGAAGAAATACCTTTTGAAATAGAACAAGGGAAAACGGACAACAAAAAGATATATGAAAAGTTAAAAATAAAGAAAGAACAGACAATGGAAAAATTAAATAAACAAAGAATAGACATTGACGAAAAAAGGGACGAAGTATATTACAGAAACAAGAAAGCAGGGAGATATAAATTAGAAACAAGATTTAAGAAAATTAAATACGACCCAAATAAACACTCAAAAGAATTAATAAAACGTAGTAAAAAGACAATAAAAATTACAGGCAATGGACAACACAACGATAACACTAATGATGATGTTAACAGTAACGATAATAGGAGCAACACTGACAGTGGAACCAATAAATAATGAAGGAGGTTATATAGAAATACCGATCAAAGAAATCAAGTTAGCAGACAAATTTAAAATAATATTACATCAAGTAGATATAGACCAAATAATGGCAGTAATAAAAGAATTCGAAAGATTAATAGAAAAAGAAGAAATAACAAAGGATCAGAAAACAGGATTGAACCATGAAATTTTTGAATTAAAAGCTCAAATAAAAACATTACAAATTAGTGAAAATATTAGAAAGAAAAGAGGATTATTAAATCCAGTGGGAGAGATTTATAATACAATATTTGGAATAATGGCAGATTCAGATAGGGAATTAATAAATGATAAATTAGAAGAGTTACGAACAGGTACTAACAAAGTAATTTTTAATATGAATAAACAAATTGAATTAAATATGGGATTTCAAGATAAAATAAATCATATTATAAAACAAGTAAAAGAACTAAACAAAGAAAATAAAGTATTAGGAGAAGATATAACATATTTGAAAATAAACTTAAATATTCAATTATTAAAGGATCATGTAGAAAAAATTCAAGATAATATTTTAGCATCAAAATACAATTTAATGAGTAGAAATATGTTATCATATAAAGAAATAAAAGAAAATAATATCAACATTCAATCAATGGAATTAATTGAATCATACTTGTTATCAAATAATAAAAACTTAATATTTGCATTCAAAATACCATTCAAACAAAAAAATTACACAGTTTATAGAACATATCCATTAGGAAACACTAAAGGATACCAATTAATAGCAACAAATCAAAATATAATAAAAATCGATAATACAGTATATGAAATACGAAATGAGAAATATGTAGAAGATTTGATATTGAGATCAAACTGTATAGATATTAATGAAACATGTAAGGCAATGAAAACAATACCAAGTGTTAAAGAAATCATACCAGGAATGGTATTAATAAATCAATTAGATGTTAAAATCAAAAGTACTTGTGATGAAAGAAAATGGAAAATAAAAGGAAATTATTTGATTAAATTTGAAAATTGCATAATAAAAATAAATAACGTAGAATTTGAGAATACAAAGAAATTATATGTTGGACAATATTCAGTACCAATAATCATTCCAAGAATTAAATTAATTAAAACAATAGACGAATTACAAGAATTACAAATTAAAAACATTAAAGAATTAAAAGAAATTCAATTCACTAAACATTTGCATACAGAATAGGTATTACTTCAATAGTAATAATAATAATTATAATAATCATTGTAATCCTGTATTTTAAAGCGAAAAATCGTCAGACTAAAATTAAAATTAGTAACGTCCGAACTGAGGACAGTTCTTTTTCTAAGAAGGGAGGTGTTATGTATCAGCCCAAGCCTCTACATAATAACTCACACACTAACACTAATACAGATAACATATTCGCTAATTCAGTCATACGATCCAAGTACATTACCAAATAAGACAAATATAGAATTAAGTCATGAGAACAAAGAACATTTAATCACTTTGATTCCCATGAATTCATAAAGTTAAGCAAACCTTATCACATTGACCCTTAACCACAGCGTTCGGTCATTCTGATAAAAGAGACAAACCTTATCACATTGACCCTTAACCACAGCGTTCGGTCATTCTGATAAAAGAGTAGTATAAATAACAGCACTTGATACTCAAGTGGCAGTCATTATTAAGATATCATCTAAACAGGCATTATGTTCGATTAGCCGTCACCAGTACTAAGCTAAGCATAAATTGTCAAATAGAATGTTTACGAACTTACAACGAATAATATTAATTAAATAAAGATTTACTTTCATTAAAACTCACAATTAAATAAATGAATTTTGTTTTTTTTACAATCGCTCGATACGAAACACAAAATTGGCGCAGTCGGTAGGATTGCAAAAGTATAATATTGTAGCAATCCGAAAGTGATCGAATCGTGAAAGTTTTAAAATCATATTAATATAAATCGTGATCCATTTAACTAAAAATCAGTTACGCTACAAATAAGCGAAAAACGTGGAAACAATCTAATACAAAATAGTGAAGGTGAACGACAGGCTATTAATCAGCAACTACAACACTTACTTCAAGAATTGGAGGCGAACGAATATCAACTCAACACAATTCAACTATTTTTCGATTGGTAAATATCTTATATTCAATAATGGCTCATCAACCAGAAGAGAGAGTGACGACATCAGTACTATTGACGTTATTCAAGGCAGTTCCCGTATTCTCTGGAGACGATGACTACAGCCTAGCATCATTTTGTTCTTCGGTAGAGAGTACTTTAGCGTTAGGAACACCGAATCAATTGGTTATAATAAGCACAATATTGCTTACTAAATTTAAGGGATCAGCGTTAAATGTTATGTTAAAATTCACAACAATTCCGACATGGGAAGCCATAAAAGAAGTATTAAAACAGAATTTTGGAGTAATAGCAAATTACGACAAGTTAGTTTATGACGCGTATGGAGTTAAGGGATATAACATCCAGGAAGTGTACGAACAACTACAGAACATCCTAAATAAATTAAATGCAAAAGTGGATCTGGGGGAAACAGATGCAGCAGGACGAAGTAGAGAAGACAACGAGAAATTAATGTTAGACGTATTTAAAAGTAAAGTTGATGACAATACATCCTTATGGATAGAAATAAAGAATTTCTCAATTTTAAGATTAGCAATGCAGAATATTGCAAGTTCAGGTAGAAATGGTTACTTAAAAGATAATGCTAGAAAAACTTCAAATAACAATGTAAATGTTAGGCAAAATATCAATAATAAACCTAAATACAATCATATGAATAACAATAACTACAATCAAGTTAATAAAAATCAAGTTCAAAACAATTATAGAAATTCCAGTAACAATCTCAGGAATACTAACAATTTTAGACAGAATCCATTTAGACAAAATAATTCAAACAATTATAGATTAAATAATAATCAGAATAGAATACAACCAATGGAAGTGGATAATATCGTGAATAGAGGACAGATAGTGCAACCAGAAAATAATAATGTAAATTTTCGAGTAAGAGCCTCGAGAATAAATCAAATTTAGCAAAATTCAGATTACCAATTATAGAAGTGACAATTTGGGGAACGAAAGTTAAGGCTTTAGTAGATACGGGGTCAACTATAACACTGATTAGTAAGGAAATAGTAAAAACATTAAAATGGAGAAAAGCAGAAACAGAAATAAAAACCATGACGGGTTTTAGTTTAATAAAATATGAGGTAGAAACAGCATCACCAATAGAATTTGGGATCGAAAAAAATATTATGTGGAAAATTGTAGATTTTGGAAATCGCTTACAGAGTGCTATTATAGGAACGGATATCTTAGATACACTAGGAGCATATATAGATTTCAATAATAAAGAGATTATAATAAATAATAAACGCATCAAGTTTATGGGATATGAAGATGATAATGAAATAAATACGTTAGAAATTAGGTATGATGAAGTTCATGCACTAGAACCAACAGACCCGATAATTAGAACAGATCATTTGAATGATGAAGAGAACAGAAAATTAAGAATTATGATGAAGGAATTTAGAGATTCATTTTATAAAGAAGGAGATAAACTCCAAGCAGAATTAGATATGGAACATGAAATAAAGACAACAACTGAAGAACCAGTTTACAGTAGAATGTATAGAAACCCTCAAATACATGAGGAAGAAATCAAAGAACAGATTAATCAATTATTAGCAGATGGTATAATCAGAGCTAGTAAATCACCATACAACGCACCGGTGATAATAGTGAACAAAAAGCTAGATGGAAGTAATAAAACCAAGTATAGAATGGTAATAGATTATAGAAAGTTAAATTCAGTGACAATAGATTTCAAATATCCAATACCTAATATAGAGACAATATTAGAGAAGTTAGGACGATCAGTGTATTTTACCACTTTAGACTTAGCTAAAGGGTTTCACCAAGTTAAAATGAGTAAAAGGGATATAGAGAAAACGGCTTTTAGTACGAATCAAGGACATTATGAATATATCAGAATGCCCTTCGGACTGAAAAACGCACCTTCAACATTTCAGAGAATCATGAATGATATTTTAGCAAATGTAATAAATAAAATATGTGTAGTATATATGGATGATATACTCATATTCGGAAGTTCATTAGAGGAACACTTATTAAAAATCAGAACAATTTTAAGAATATTACAAAAACATAAATTAAAACTACAGTTAGACAAGTGCGAATTCCTAAAGAAAGAGACAGCATTTTTAGGTCATGTAATTACACCAGAGGGAATATTACCAAACAAAGAAAAAATAGAAAAGATATCAAAAGCAAAAATACCGCAGAGTAAGAAAGAAATTAAATCATTTATAGGGATGACAGGATATTATAGAAAATTTATAAAAGATTATAGTAAGATAGCATATCCAATGACGAGATATTTAAAGAAAGAAACTAAGATAGATCTAAAAGACGAGAAATATAACGAAGCATTTAATAAATTAAAAGAAATTCTAGTAACAGAACCAGTTTTAAAACATCCAGATTTTAATGAACAATTTAATATAACTACAGATGCAAGTGATTATGCGTTAGGGGCAGTCTTATCGCAAAACCAACATCCGGTAGCTTATATTTCAAGAACATTAAATGAACATGAGAGAAAATACAGTACGACAGAAAAGGAGTTATTGGCGATAGTATACGCAGTAAAATATTTTAGACCGTATGTGTATGGGAGAGAATTTAATTTATATACAGATCACAGACCAATAGAGTGGTTATATAAGAAGTATAAAGGGAGAGATATTAATCAACGAATACAGAGATGGATTTTAAGTTTAGGAGAATATAAAATTAATGTTAAATACATAAAAGGAACAACAAACATACCAGCAGATTATTTGAGCAGAATGATTAATGAAGAAGAATGTAACCTAGCAGAAAGTGAAGATTTAGTATCAACTAGACACACAGCAGAAGAAGATAGTTCACATCTGATACCATTAAAAGATGAATGTATTAACAAATACAAACAACAAATCATATTATCAGAAAGAGAGGAAGTTAAGACAAATTTAAATAGAAGATTATGGATAAAACCAAATGAATTTAATAATGAAGATTTAAAGTTGAGGTTAAAAAAGTTTATGAGTAGCAAAACAACGGGAATATATTCAGAAATAAGTAACAGGGAATATGTGAAATTTCAAGAATTATATATAGAGTTATTCGATTTAAGACAAATTCCAACGTATATGGAAAGTCAACTATTGAAGGAACCAAAGAATGAAACAGAGTTAGAAAATATTATAAAAGAACAACATAATGAAAAATCACAACATTCAGGGATCTTAGAGAATTATATGGTTATAAAGAAAGAATATTACTATCCAAGATTAAAAAATTTTATACACAGATATATAAATTTATGTGAAATATGCAATGAGAGTAAAATTGATAGGAAACCGACGAAAGAAAAATTAAGAATTACAGAAACACCAGAAAATATCAGAGAGTTATGTCATGCAGACATATTTTTTATAAATAAAACAACGAAAGTACTAACGATGATAGATAAATTCTCAAAATTTGCAACAATAGCAATGTTAGAATCAAGTAATGCGATAGACATTAGGAAAAGTTTCAGACAAATTTTTTCTTTAGTAGGAAAACCAAAGAAATTAATTATGGACCAAGAGTTTGATATGATAATATTGAAAGAATACTTTAAAGAAGAGAATATCGAGATACATTTAACAAAACCTAATACGCATAGAGGTAATTCAGATATAGAAAGGTTACACAGTACATTATTAGAAAAGTTAAGAATATTAAGACTAACTAAAAAGTTATCATTAACAGAATTAATAACAGAATCATGTGGAGTTTATAATAGAATTAGACACTCAACAACAGAAGAAATACCTTTTGAAATAGAACAAGGGAAAACGGACAACAAAAAGATATATGAAAAGTTAAAAATAAAGAAAGAACAGACAATGGAAAAATTAAATAAACAAAGAATAGACATTGACGAAAAAAGGGACGAAGTATATTACAGAAACAAGAAAGCAGGGAGATATAAATTAGAAACAAGATTTAAGAAAATTAAATACGACCCAAATAAACACTCAAAAGAATTAATAAAACGTAGTAAAAAGACAATAAAAATTACAGGCAATGGACAACACAACGATAACACTAATGATGATGTTAACAGTAACGATAATAGGAGCAACACTGACAGTGGAACCAATAAATAATGAAGGAGGTTATATAGAAATACCGATCAAAGAAATCAAGTTAGCAGACAAATTTAAAATAATATTACATCAAGTAGATATAGACCAAATAATGGCAGTAATAAAAGAATTCGAAAGATTAATAGAAAAAGAAGAAATAACAAAGGATCAGAAAACAGGATTGAACCATGAAATTTTTGAATTAAAAGCTCAAATAAAAACATTACAAATTAGTGAAAATATTAGAAAGAAAAGAGGATTATTAAATCCAGTGGGAGAGATTTATAATACAATATTTGGAATAATGGCAGATTCAGATAGGGAATTAATAAATGATAAATTAGAAGAGTTACGAACAGGTACTAACAAAGTAATTTTTAATATGAATAAACAAATTGAATTAAATATGGGATTTCAAGATAAAATAAATCATATTATAAAACAAGTAAAAGAACTAAACAAAGAAAATAAAGTATTAGGAGAAGATATAACATATTTGAAAATAAACTTAAATATTCAATTATTAAAGGATCATGTAGAAAAAATTCAAGATAATATTTTAGCATCAAAATACAATTTAATGAGTAGAAATATGTTATCATATAAAGAAATAAAAGAAAATAATATCAACATTCAATCAATGGAATTAATTGAATCATACTTGTTATCAAATAATAAAAACTTAATATTTGCATTCAAAATACCATTCAAACAAAAAAATTACACAGTTTATAGAACATATCCATTAGGAAACACTAAAGGATACCAATTAATAGCAACAAATCAAAATATAATAAAAATCGATAATACAGTATATGAAATACGAAATGAGAAATATGTAGAAGATTTGATATTGAGATCAAACTGTATAGATATTAATGAAACATGTAAGGCAATGAAAACAATACCAAGTGTTAAAGAAATCATACCAGGAATGGTATTAATAAATCAATTAGATGTTAAAATCAAAAGTACTTGTGATGAAAGAAAATGGAAAATAAAAGGAAATTATTTGATTAAATTTGAAAATTGCATAATAAAAATAAATAACGTAGAATTTGAGAATACAAAGAAATTATATGTTGGACAATATTCAGTACCAATAATCATTCCAAGAATTAAATTAATTAAAACAATAGACGAATTACAAGAATTACAAATTAAAAACATTAAAGAATTAAAAGAAATTCAATTCACTAAACATTTGCATACAGAATAGGTATTACTTCAATAGTAATAATAATAATTATAATAATCATTGTAATCCTGTATTTTAAAGCGAAAAATCGTCAGACTAAAATTAAAATTAGTAACGTCCGAACTGAGGACAGTTCTTTTTCTAAGAAGGGAGGTGTTATGTATCAGCCCAAGCCTCTACATAATAACTCACACACTAACACTAATACAGATAACATATTCGCTAATTCAGTCATACGATCCAAGTACATTACCAAATAAGACAAATATAGAACTAAGTCATGAGAACAAAGAACATTTAATCACTTTGATTCCCATGAATTCATAAAGTTAAGCAAACCTTATCACATTGACCCTTAACCACAGCGTTCGGTCATTCTGATAAAAGAGACAAACCTTATCACATTGACCCTTAACCACAGCGTTCGGTCATTCTGATAAAAGAGTAGTATAAATAACAGCACTTGATACTCAAGTGGCAGTCATTATTAAGATATCATCTAAACAGGCATTATGTTCGATTAGCCGTCACCAGTACTAAGCTAAGCATAAATTGTCAAATAGAATGTTTACGAACTTACAACGAATAATATTAATTAAATAAAGATTTACTTTCATTAAAACTCACAATTAAATAAATGAATTTGGTTTTTTTTACAATCGCTCGATACGAAACACAAAATTTAGATGACCTAAATAATATTCCAGCCGATGGAATTTTAGGTCGGGATTTTTTATGGAATCGATCTGTATTAGATATGGCTACCAAAACCATAGGCGCGCCGTGGCCTAAAATCTGGCAGGGGCCAGGGCCCGAATGGCTCAGAACATACGACTTTTTCCGAAAGGCTCACATGCTTTTCATAAAAGTTCGTCCTTTTTGTGTTTACAGATTGGGTAATCGTACAAATGATTAGTCTTATACCACGTTTCCACTACACCTTAATCTCGCGATTAAGAGAACTAGATTAAGCACGCAGGGACGTTATTTGTGGGGTAAGGGGGCATTTGTCACATTTGTTATATATAATATAGGAAAATACCAAATTCCCCCCTCCCCCCACAAATGACGAGGCAGTGGAAACATGGCATTAGGCTACGACTTTGAAATGTTAATACGCTGTTTTACCAATGATGATTTGATTTGATCAATTTCTTAACAGGCATAAGGATAAATTGTCTTTAAGAAAACCGATGGGAACATCATACTCGTATGCTTGTGACCATGGATTTAATAGCGAAGTAGTTTAAAAAATGTTTGACATTTTACTTTTATTATGGCTCCCAGGGGACCATATTACCAACACATTATCTGAAATTGTTATATTGGAGGCGCTTATGTGCACGAAAATTTTCATATATCTTAGTTTCAAGTGCAACACGGTTAAGTACACTAGTACGTGTAAGCGCATACAATTTGACACGGCCAAGTGCACCTATTTTTTAAAAAAAAAACCTATAAAACCTATTTTTACTTCCTTTTAAAGCAAGCACAATTCAACCCATTAACCATTTCAGTAAATAGGGATTCCCCGAAAATCAGACGTCTTAGGCGTTGGTCGTCATGTTTAAATCGAATCACTCGTTGTCATTTCTAACACATGTGAGTTTATGTCATGTCCGTTTGCGAAATGAGAAAATTGTATTTTTTCCGGCTAATACGATAGCCTTTATACAACCATTTGACGATGGTATTTTAATATTTGTACTTTTAGAGCACAGATATTAGGCGTGTTTTAATGCTCTCCAGAGTAGGATAGTACAGCATAAGTATACGTGAAACAACAACAACATCCAGGATAGTAAACCCACTAATTTTACTAGGTTACATATCCTACCCCGGAGAGAATGAAATGGTGTGAGCCTAGGATGAATTCACTTTAATTCGCTTTACTCGTTTCGATTTTAATGGTTGGCAGCACAACAGAAATGCAACCGAACTGCAATTGAATAAAATCCGATGACAGTTATATAACCGTAAGTTTTGCAGCAAAGAAAGGACAAAATTTTTTTTTAAATTTTTGGTAGAAATTAAAGTGAAATTAATAAGCAAGAAAAGAAAAGGTGAGTGATTGCAATGTTTGAATAAAATTTCAAACTTGACAGCGCAGGGCTGCAAAATGTTCCAATGAAATGTACTCCACATAATACCCTGGATCGTTTTTTTTCGCCTGCCGATTAGGTGGTCTACTCTGGAGAGCATTGAAACACACCTATTATCGACAACAAATATCAGACTATTCTGGCACTGGAATAAAGATTTCTCCAATGCTTTAGAAAATCTTTAGACGTCTAACGCCCGTTCCTACGATCGTCAGTTGCGTTTTAACTGGAACTTTAACTGACAGATTTTCATACAAAACTTCCAGTTAAGGTTCCGGTTAGAATTTAACTGACGAGAGAGATCTTGGTAGTTAGTATCACCAACAATAATTAAAAATTGTTTTCGCAAAGCTGGATTTACTTACAAACCTTTGCAGGAATTCCATGATAACGAGAAGGAAATCATTGAATTTCCTGTACCCGAGGATCAAAAGAAATAGATAATATGTGTTTTATAAGGCTTGAAACCATAGAAGCCTAGCTTACATAGGGCACATTTACAACACACTTGAATTAATACACTGAGAGTTGTCAGCACTTTACTTAGCACTTTGTCTCAAGAATGAAAAACCAAAAATGATCGTATTTCGTTTCGTTTCTGCTGAACTTTAGACACACACCGGGACATGCACGACGAAAATCTGCCTTGGTCAAAAAGCTCCCGGAGTAGACACTGTGTAGCGCTTTTATTGTTTCGATTTGAGTTTTTTTTTATTAAGTTGGTACATCTGTCGTTGACATTCCTTCTAAATCTTAGCGTCATAGCTAGACATTTGCAAAAGTTACGTATCCAAGAGTACATCTATCTCTGTATGTCCCTGCGATTTTTCCATTACTTCCTCTCGGCTGCTGAAACGCATTCCCCGTAGTGGTTTTTGAACTCGATTGAACAGAAAGAAGTCACAGGGAGCCAAATCATATGAATTCGGTGGCTATTAGATGGTATTTGTTGTATTTTTCGTTAAAAAATTACGAATAACGATGGCACTGTGCGACGGTGCGTTATCAGATGCAAAATCCACGAGTTTTCTGCCTACAATTCTGGTCTCTTTAGGCGAATTGCTTCACGCAAAAGTCTCATAACGCCCAAATAATACTCTTTGTTTACTGTCCGGCCTTCTGGCAAAAATTCATGATACACTACACCGTTGTAATCCATGAAACCGTGAGCATTGCCTTCTTTGACTCACGACCACTTTTGAACCGCTCGTGCCACTGGTAAACGACCGTTTTCTTTAGAGAATCGTTGCCGAAACACTTTTCCAACATTTCCAACGTTCGCGCACCATTAAATCCGTTTTTTACGCAAAATTGAATACAAGTTCGCGTTGTTGCAAATTTAAATCCATTTCTAAAATTGTAAAAAATTGCCAACACACACAGAGATAAATGTACTCTTGGCTACCTAACTTTTGTAAATGTCAAGCTATGACGCTAAGATTTAGAGGGAATGTCAACAGCAGATGTACCAACTTACCAAAAAAAACAGAACTCAAATCGGAAAAATAAAAACGCCACACGGTAGTTATTCCGGGAACTTTTTGATCAAGGATGTATATCGGCCGTATCTTTTCAACAATGAGGAAAGAGATGCGAAACAGTCACGCACACAATAGATAACCTTATGGATTTTTTGCCTTTTGATATCTGTTGTCGACAAATTAAATGAAGAGATCGCCAAGCTTTCCATGGTTTCCGCTCATAATTGTTTCGATTCGACATCTACCTTTATTTCCGATATCTAGCATTTATTTGAATGAAAGTATCGAACGAAAACTAAGTCGATCTCTGTAAAAATTTGCAAGGAAAGTACTTGCAGTAGGATTGGAAAGAATTATTTGTCTGGAAGGGGCCAGCATTTTTTTTCTGGGGGGGGGGGGGGGGTCCAAGCTGGAGTCTGGGGGGATCCTGGCCCCTCCTGGCCCCCCCTACGGCGCGCCTATGACCAAAACCCTAACACTCCTGAACGGCGAACGCGAGATAACAGAGAAACTTCCTCTTAAGAGATGGACGCAATTGAATGAGCAAGGCAGAGTCCATTCCATTCAAGCTCGTACACATAAACTTACGCAGCCGCGAGTACTACTCTCAAAGGATTTTTTATTAGAGAAATCTCAGGAAATCAGTAGGGGTATTCATAACGTTAATACTTTGGCAAAAGTGAAGCCAAATAAACTACGGATACCTACTGTAAACACTCCTGATGATTATCCTATAAATACTGACCGTGTTCCAGTCTTCCATAATTTTAATCGCAAAAAGGCGAAGTCTTCGGCGGGAAACATACGTAACAAAACGTATCTAAAGCCCAAAGCTGAATTAATTAAACATGCCAATACCTTGTCGGACGGTATTCAACAAAAGGTTTGTCACCCCGGAATTCTCCACTCTTGGCAGTGTCCGAGAAAACAGATTCTGATGGATAGAGAAAGCTCACATAACTTAAGCAAAGCCACCATGAAGTGCGCGTTTCCTCTGCCCGAAATCGTAGATATTTCGGACCAGTTAGATCATTCTCGCAATTTTCCTATCCACAACCAAGCCAGCGGCTATCACCACGGTCTCATAGATCCGGTAGATAAGTTCTAAACCTAAATTCGGCACTGGTTTTGTTTTTCCGAGTTTTATCGAATGTCATTCGATTTAATTTTTTTTTTTCCCTTCTTTAATTTAAACTTACACTAACCTCATATTAACCAACAATCAAACACTCACACACACACACACATAAAGAATAAATATGATCAATAAATAACCGTTAAGTTTTTTTTTCTTTTGGTTTTAAAAAAAAAAAAAAATTAAGAAAAAAAAAATTTTTTAAATAACGCGTCTGTTAATATTTTGAATTACTATATTTTAAAAAAAAAAACCAACTAAAAACTTTTGCTCAAACACATTTTAAATAACGATAATGTGAAAATAAATAAATTTCGAAAAAGCTACAAAAGTACTATAGAAAAATAAATTTTAAGAACATAGTATAAACAAGAATAAATATAAAAATTTCGAAGATGATACAATTTAAAAATAAAAAACACAAAGAAAAACTACATAGAATATAGAAAACGAGATGTAAAATGTATTCAGAAATACATAATAAGATTTTTATCGTTTTAGTTTTATCGAAAAACTTGTTAACATGCTTTTAGGAAAAAAAAATCAAGGCAGTTGAAAAATTATTATATTTGTAACTATTGCCGAAAAACAATGAGATACATTTCTCTATCGTTAAAGTAACAAAAAAATATATATTGATGTAGAAAATTTAAAGAAAAAATTATAGTCAAAGTTAAGCAATTTGTTTAAAAAAAAAAAAAAATGATAATAATTAAATTAACGAAAAGATATCAATATAGATGAGTAATTTTTATTAATAAATTGGCTTAATTTGGCGTCGTATGACAACAGCAACATGAACAATGGGACGATGCTCTTTTCCACATCTAATATAATCAACGGAATTACTTCTTTGAGATGGTGAAGAATTCTTTACGAGGGGAGAGACGCCTTTCGGTTTCTCCATACACTATAAAGTAAATAAGGAGATTAGCATTCAGGTGAAACCCAACGGGAAATCTTGAAGCATGTCGACTGGAAATTTCGAATGTTTTGTTCGGTTAATCCGTCAAAATTAATTAGATCCTCACTCAGCTACGTTTATTTGCAGTAGCGAATACATCATCCAGAGATAAATGACTCGGGAAAAAAAAAACATTCTACATGCTACAAGACAGTGCAACTTCCGTCAACGACTACACAAAGATGCTGCAGCTTCCGTCAATGACTACACGAAGCTACACAGACAACCTCCGTCACGACTCCACGAAGTCATTACAGCTTCCGTCACCGACTCCACGAGGTAACAACCACATCCGTCACGACCACACGAGATAACAACAGCCTCCGAAAAAACACTACTCAACAAGCGGAAGAACAACAGCGGACCAGATCCACGCCAACGTTTCCCTGCACCGAAGTCCACCCCCTACGCCACCAACGATCATCAGGATTCCGAAGAGTTGCTCTACCGTCGACATCGCACCACGTAAAAGCATCACTACTGATCAACCAAAATACGAGGTGCCACTGCCTGAGCTGACAATTTTCAAACCAACAACATCCCGAACCTCGTCGCGAAAATTTGATGGTCCAACCTTTGCCTGCGTCTAAACGCACCATACTAATTTTTTCATATTTGAATTAACCTTTTTCTTTATGAAAAATGAATGTTTTGTTTGAACTATCTGATAAGTTTCTTAATCTATATGTCAAAAATTTGTTTGTTTTAATATCAAAAGCGATGTGCTAGTATTATTATATTTTGTTACACTTAGTCCAAAGTAACATAAGTATATTTTCACTTATGTAGTCTACTCTAGGAAAAAGTATTATTCTGTTGTTTAATTTCCTTTCTATTTAAAGCAAAGAGTAAATCCAAACTCATCGGATAGGGAGGAATGTTGTGCCCAGCACAAATTCCATGTTTGGATTTACTCTCGGCAATCATTAATTTAAGCCAGACCAGTCGTTCCGCCCCTGATGCATCAACATTATTTTCATTCACTTAAATTCCTAAATAACAACAACCTATTAGCTCGACCATAAACAGATCATATTACAATTCTCAGCCGAGGTCCTACATTATGACGCAGCTCAGGGAATCCCAACTGCTGAGTCATAACATGTCGCGTGCCACAGGTACTGGGAATGGCCGAGCTGATACCTTCATTGTTTTCTTTTTCTTTTTTTAATCACATTATATTTTTTTTCTCCTCGATTTACGCGATCAAACTGCAAGTGTACAAAATTGCCGCGACCGGCAAATGAGCGCATTGCACTTTCAGTGAAATGAACCATTTGTGGGTCGCTTAAACTGCTGATTGTTTGAATCGACAAATTCTCGATTTCTCGGGCTTTGCCATGGGTTGAACGACTGGCCCAATTACGGTTAGCATAATAAGCATTAATTAAGTATATAAGTTTTTTCGATGTTAGTATTAAGTCTCAGTAATTTTTTAACCCGCAACAATATACAAGTAATTAAAAGTTTATTTTAAAGCAGCCGATTTTGATTTTATTCCAGGTACAAAACTACTAATTAAAATTGTTCCTTTTTCAGCAAAAATACTGTTGAATGCATAACTTGCGTCTCTAATTGAGGCGCCTGTACTCTTTTTACGGTTTCACCTGAGGCGTTCTTACGAGCGCCGAAACCATTTTTCAGGTTTTTTTTCAAGAAACAAAATAAAAAAATCTGCCAACAATCTGGGCGTAACTTTATTATTTTTCCGGCAGAAGTAAGGAACGCGTTCAATTCTGAAATGCGGTGTAGGCTACTATGTGACTGAAAACTTATCAAAAAGAACAAGATCATGGAAGTGAAAATCTGATTGGATCTGAGAGATATGGAATAGTTTATGAAAAAGTACACAATCACTTTACACCCCCTTAGGGGTCAATTTTCAGAAAATCTTGAAAACACTGTCTTGGTATTCATATGGAGAATACATAGAATAAAATTAAATTCATTATTTGGGACGAGGTAGTAGATATGTCGAAAATCGTGGGAAAATATGCATTCTATTTTCACAGATAATTTTTTTTGCCCCCCTTCTGAACGCCAATAGATATTCGTTTTTTTTATTCAAAATTATTTTTTTAATTTGATTTAGATATACACACAGAGTTTCAACATTGTAGCTTAAGTCGTTCTATATATAGAAAAAACACCTACCACTTGTACCACACTACCCTTAGGGGTCGAATTTCAAAAAACCTTGAAAACACTTTCTAGGTATTCATACGAAGAATCCGTAAAATAAAAATGAATTCAATATTTGGAAAGACCTAGTAGATATGACGAAAATCGTAAAAATATGTGCATTTTATATTTATTACATTTACAAATATTTTTTTTTGCCCCCCCCCCCCTTCTAAACGCCAATGAATATTCAAATTTTTTTTTATCACAATTACCTTTCTAGTTGACTTACATATACACACCGAGTTTCAACATTGTAGCTTAAGCCGTTCCATATATAGGAAAAACACCCCCACTTGTACCACACTACCCTCAGGGGTCGAATTTCAAAAAACCTTGAAAACACTTTCTAGGTATTCATACGAAGAATCCGTAGAATAAAACTGAATTCAATATTTGGAAAGACCTAGTAGATATGACGAAAATCGTGAAAATATATGAATTTTATATCTATTATATTTACAAATAATTTTTTTTGCCCCCCTTTCTAAACGCCAATGAATATTCAAATTTTTTTTTATCACAATTACTTTTCTAGTTGATTTACACACCGAGTTTCAACTTTCTAGCATAAACCGTTTAATAGTTAGGAAAAACACCCCCTACCCCCGTAGCATACTACCCCTAAAAAAAATTGTATTTTTCCAACATTCCGCAACTATAGCTCTATCTAAATACCAAGTTTAAGGCTTATATCATTACAGGTTCTCAAGATATAAGCATCGGAACTTTTTCCTTTTCACCCTCCCCCACCCTCCCCCTCTTCACCCTCAACCCCAAAACTTTTTCCCCTACTAGGGTTTTATTAGCGCTACTTCTGGTAAAAATTCTAAGCATCTATCTTAAACTGTTCTTGAGATATGAAATGTGTTTGATTTGAAAAATTCTCATCCCCTCCACTTCTATGCTCCACCTCCCACTTAAAAAATTTTACATTGATCAATCTTTTTTTGTCGACCTTTATACCCAAACCAAATTTTATTTTTCTAGAGCAATTGGTTCATGAGATATCGTAATCTTAAGTTTTTCACCCCCCACCCCCATACACAACTTCCCCCACCCAAAATTTTTCTTCATTCTGTTCTCCTAGTATAACTACAAATATGTTTTAAGTTTGAATGGTGTGCCATTAACGGTTTAGGAGATATGGATTTTAGAATGTGTCTATCTCACCTTTTTTGGGTTTCGGACGCATTACATTTCCCCCCACTCCCACACCCCTTGATCAATATTGACAATTTTTCTACAAATGGGTCTACTATCAGAGCTCTATAGAAATTCCAAGTTTCAGCTTCCTAACATAAGGGGTTACTGAGATCTGGAAACCAAAATTTTCGGTCTAAAACACTTCCCCCTCCTTCCCCCTCACACCCCCACCCCTAAAAATTTGGTCACTTCAAGGCGCCTACCCCGTCTATTCGTTAAGAAAATTTCAATTTAATATCTCAAAGCGTTTGGCAGCTACGAGCCTCCAAACGATCTTGCGTACGGCGTACGGCGGACAGACGGACTGAAAATTTTTATTACTTTTTTCGCGTCTACTAGTTATGAAACGTGAAAATAAAAATTTTGAGGGTAGCAAATTTTTTTTTTAAAAAAATCAATCACAATACTTAATTATTAAGATAATAAAGTAAAACAGCCTTGGAATATCACAGGATATTCCCTGGACACAACACTCCCAAAGACTGTGCGTCTGATACAGGAGTTTCTTAGTTAGAATGTGCAGAACTATCGGATCCCAATCTGTGGTTTTTACTTCTAATGTTCGCAACTCGTGTAGAGTTTCAGTGACTGTGTCGATGAGATTTTTCAATCCACGGTCAGATTCGGAACGAACTTCGGGTGTGTCCATTAGTTTAGAGATAAGTGCATTCACTTGAACTCGTTTGTTTCCGTATCGTTATACCAACATATCCCAGGCAGCCTGGTAATTCTTTTCCGTAATGTCGAATTGGGTGAGAATTTTATTTGCATCACCTGAAATGCTGTCCTTGAGATACAATAATTTTTGCACTGGAGGGATTTGGTCGTTCGTGAATCAGAGATTTAAATAAATCATGAAAAGGGTGCCATTTTGCATTATCTCTATCGAATTTGGAGATGTCGAACCTTGGAGGGTTGATCATGGTTTGAGTCTTGGGGTTTTGAGTAATCTCTCAGCTTGCCTATGTAAAGGAATACAGCCTCTTCGGCTACTGCATAGAGTTCCATGTATGTTGCATCCTTTGGCTCACTCTCGCTTATGTCGATCAAAATGGTTTCGGGTTTTCACTTGCAACGCGACCATGTTTGCTCGATATCCTCGAGACGACCAGACATGTAGCCGGGAGTTCGCCTTGTCTCACCAGTCTTTTTGAAGTTGGATATCGACTGTTTTACCATTTTGACATGGCGTCCTGCTCCTTCATGGCCTTTTCCATGGTGGTATAGTTATTTCGCTTGGACTGATCTTGGTTGGGATTGGTTTGTGAATATCGAATATTGCGTGAGCTATGGGCTGGAGTGAGACGAACTGACGTCGTCGAATACAACCACGATTGGCTGATGGTTCAGTAACAAGTAGTGTTTTGATCGAAGTGACGCCGCAGGTCGAAATTTCGATTTTTGATTATCGAGTTTTTTAATTGAGCGTTGTGATTTTTTACTCAAATTTTAGATAATTTCTTCCTCGTTTCGGAATTTCGGTTACTGCGATTATTCCGGGGATATTGGGTCAATTATCGCTTTATATTAAAGGCGTTTTGATTTAATATTGCCGAGATAGTCAATGTTTTAGGCACGAAATGTCCGTGTATTGGTGTGCTTTAAATTGTGCTGCGAAGTGATTTTCACGGGTGATTGGTTATTGTTTGGTGCAATTTGCATCGGCTACGCGTGATTTAACTGTGAAGAGTTAATTTCTATGAACGTTCGGGTGATATGTTTTCGTAACAAAATTTTATGTGGACTCGGGTGTGAAATGGTAATAGATGCAATTTGTTCATGTGTTGGTGACCAACAGTGAAGAGCAATTTTGATCAAGCCCTTGGACTTGACCGTGAACTTGCCTTTTGTGTTTTAGTGAGCCAACACGGAGTTGTTGTTGCCGTTATTGCAGTGTTTGCGAAGTTCTAGTGAGCCAACACAGAGTTGTTGTTGCCGCGATTGCAGCGTTTGTGAAGTGCTAGTTAGTGAGCCAACACAGAGTTGTTGTTGGACCGGTTGTTACTACACTGTAATACGATGCGTATATCGTTTGTGTTAGTAATTTTTCGGTCAACAGCAGAAAATGGTGCTATTTTTTCTTGGATTGCAATTTTTCAATTTGCTTTTGCAAATTTCTTCCTAGAAGAAATAGGAAAACTAACTAAAAAATCGCCTTTGCAGATCCGGCTCGACGGACCAATGTTAGATCTCTTATGATCTAATGTCTTCTCTTATGGCCTTAGATGATTAGATTTAGATTACCTTGGATGTCTTATTTAGAGAAGAGAAAAGAGTTGCTGGATTTTTTTTTTGCAAATTTACTTTTATTCAGTTTAATTTTCCTATTTTTTCTTGGGTTTTGGATCAATCTGATAAATTTTTTCCTTTACTCTTAGAAGATCCTGTCTCCAAAATGCCCTGTTGAATGCAGAAGCGACCGATATATACCTTATTAAATGTTTTAGTTAAATCGACTATACGTGCACCCAACCGGCAGCAATTCTTCCTAGTTACTGTTCAGTCAAATCGACTATATTGCGTCAAACAGACAGCACTTCTGAAAAAGGAGAGAGGAGGATGCCGTCGGTAGTCGCGAACTTTATAGTAGGTGCGAGGTTTTTATTTGCCCTTCTCCGAGCGATTACGTTCTGCGTAATCAAAAATCGGACATGTGCCGGCACAGTATTCGCTGGAAAAGGTGTACATTGTAAATGTTATAATCGAACCTCAAGCATGCTTGAGATTCGAACACCATATCTCCTGAACGATTGATGTCAGGCGGCTGAAACTTTGTAGTTATCTTAATTGATACTAGGGAATTAGAAAAATGGTAAGAAGGCTGTAAAGTGTGGGAGTGTGGGGGGAACTTTGAATTACATAATCTTCCGACTCAATATCCCTGGAAGATAAAAATTGTGTTCTGTATATAGAATTACTAGTGGAGTTTACTGAATGTAAGAAATAACCTGGAAGTTATTTTAAACGTTATTTTCTAGTCGCATAGTATCCTATACCGCATTTCAGCATTAAACACGTTCCGGATTTTTACCCATATACAATAGTTACTCTTATATATTTTTTAAATTTGCAGGGTTTGACACTGCTAGTTTAACAGAAGTTCTGCAATGTGCGGTAATGAGGATACGTCGATGCAGCCTTTTCGTGTGAGTGCCAAGCTTTTGATTGTATGCTACCGTTATAAGTAGTGAAAATCTCATAGATCTTGACATATCCAAGGTGTTTAATTCCAAGAAGTCAAACCAGCTTAGGGAAATTCAAAAGACTTCTTTAATAATGAACCGGCTAGAGGAAGGGAAGCAACCGGATAGCAATAACTCAAGCTACTGAGAAGGGAAGGTAGGAGTTTTAAATCAGGATCTAGTGAATATTTAAATTTCTTCTTAGGGAAGAAGGTAGACACTTTACTTTTACTTCATTAGAAAAAATAGAGTCATGGACCTGAGCTTAACGAAGATGGACACTTCTCCAAGAAGTTCAACCAGCGCAGCGCGTGAAAAGTGAACGAATCTGATCATTTTATTTTTACTTCTAATAAAAGAGAGAAGGAATTTAGTAAATACCATTAAATTTCATAAAGAGACAGAGTGGTATAATATGCCTATTTATATACCTGTGTGTCGAGTCCATTGACACATTAATGGTTATACAACCATAGAGATATATGAAGACTGTTCTCAAGCCGGATGATTTCTTGCAAATTACCGGCAATAAACACTATGGCCGCTATTCACAGTCGTCATAAAGTTGGCTTTAAGTTAGAGCTGACCTTAGTGTCATATAAATTATATGACACTAAAGTCAGCTCTAACCCAAAGCCAACTTTATGACGACTGTGAATAGCAGCCTATGCCACTTCCCAGCAAACATATTCGAGAGGGTTTGCTGGCAGCAAGCATAAGGTAAGAGGAAACAATATGCGATCAGCTCGCCCTTTCATCGAATTGTAATTGCCACAGGCAAGGATTTAAAAAATTTTGCCAATCGCTTGCAAAATGATTGTAATTTGGAAGGTATTTTTTTTAAAAATGGCACGGTTTTTGGAAATGGATTAGTTCTTTTTTATCCGTCGGAAAGAAGTGAGTGCTAGAACTATTATATAATTTTGGTTTATTTGGTACGAGTAAAAGTGATTTTTAATAACTGGTGAGCAAATTAAAAGAGTCATTAGATTTAGTGAATTACTACATATCTAGAACCTAAGATTCAAAAAGATTCGCCTAAACTTTCTTCAACTAGAGATATAAGCCCACCAAACATTTAAACTCGTATGTACATATGTAACTTGTCGGCAGCTTATATTAGGCAAGCAAAAACCTTGCGGAAACAATTGCAAAAGCCTCGAAAGTAAGTTATACGGCGGGGTAAAATGGTTCTTGCCGGTAAGTTACAAATGGAAACTTAAACGCAAGTTGCCTGATTATCGCTTTAAGCAAGGGTAGTTTATCAGTTCCCTTGCTCAAAACGATAATTTGGCAAGCTACTTATAAGTGGCGATTTTAGACTTGCCGGCAAGAAGCATTTTAGTCCGCCGTATAACTTACTTTCGAGGCTTTTGCAATTGTTGCCGCAAGGGTTTTGCTTGCCTAATATAAGCTGCCGACAAGTTACAAACGAGTTCAAATGTTTGGTGGGTTGTTTAAGATTAAACTCATTGAAACATTTATTGTTATGCTACGGCAAAATCAGGCCGTAGCTATCGGCACATTCAATTTACATAAATCATTGGCACCTTCAGTCCAACAAGTACCTGTTTAAATTCAAGTATATAGCTTACGGGACCTTTCGACCCTATTGCAGGCTTGTTCTGCTGTTGAATTTTAATTTTTACTGCACTTCTATTTGAACAGTCGAGTCACTATCATCACTTTTAAAATAAACCTAATTGCAATCGTGTTTATCGTGAGTATTTCTGTAATCGTCGAACACAAAGGAATATCACATTTTTTGTGCGTAAGATGCACGGTCACAGTGCATAAGGCACTCGTCAAAGAAAGCACTCATCAGTGAATATATCGCGCATAAGGCGCAACAGTGAATATATTGCGCATGAGGCGCAGCAGTGGTTGTGTACAAGACACTTACCATACATTTTTGTTCATCGAGTTGCATGAGGCGCAGCAGTCATCGTGCACAAGGCACTTATCGTACATTTTTTGCATCGTGCACAAGGCACTTGTAATAAATTTTTTGGTTCGTGGAGCTGCATAGCGATCGACGGGATCGTTATCCCTGATTTTTAAAAAACGCAGTCCCAATTTTTCATTTCTTCATTTTCCTTTCCTATCATAATACTCCTCATATAGTGCAAATAAAGTGAAACAAAGTGCGTCAAACGATACGGTTTCCTTCCTCGTGCTTGAACAGTAATCACGGTACCGTACCTTCCTGAATTTCGGTACTTCGGGAGTACAGTTTTTTTTCATTCCTTTGTGTGAAACCTCGTGTCACGGTGCATGAGATCAAGTCGTTAAAGATTTGTCGAATTTTATTTGTCGAATCTATACTTTTTTGGCTTGGCATTGGCCGGCAACGAATTAAGGGATCGAAAGGAATTGCAATTGTTGATTTTTTCGAAACTCTTTATCGTGAAATTCTGTGCCGAAAGGTCTGTATCCAAGCCAAGCACTTCTCTATTTTTTTTTTCGACAAAATGGTCGAAGAGCTAACAACCCGAATATCACGTCGCGGACTATCAAATCGCAATTAACGCGGTTCGATAAATTCCTTCTTGAGTCGTAGGACAAGGAGAGGATTATATTGAAGCCACTTGGAACGATTTTAACGACCTTCAGTCGAAAATCGAACTAGCGGATGATTCATCCGACCAATTTCTTGAGCGTGATAATTTTGAATTAAAGTAATTTGATGTGGTCGCACGGGTGAAAAAGAGATTCTTTGGCTGTTGAAAAGGTGGCACCAACTCAGAAAATTAAGCTACCACAGATATCTTTCCCGATTTTGGGGGGGGGGGAGTATGATATGTGATTGCATTTCCACGATATCTTCAAGTCACTAATTCATGACAACATGAATATCGCAAACTCCCAAAAATTTCACTATTTGCAATCTGCTTTGCGAGGTGAAGCATTGCAAGTCGTGCAGTCGATGGACATTTCCGATAAAAACTACATCGTTGTCTGGCAGCTTCTCAAGGAACGATATAAAAACAAAAAGATTATAGTTCAAACCTATTTGAAAGGACTATTTGAGTTAAGTCAAGTGCACAAAGAGTCGCATAGTGCCCTTAGAAATATTTTAAGCGAGGTTTTGAAGCTTTATCGGTGCTTGGAAACATAAGGGCAACCTGTTGACACTTGGGACACCATTTTGCTATATATCTTAGCATCGAAATTGGATTAAATTTACAGGGAGTGGGAAAAATCAAACAACTCAACAGCAATTCCAACCATAACTCAGTTCGTAGATTTTTTGAAGGAGAAATGTGAATTACTAGAAACAATTGCAAACAAGTCCACTACTAATAGTTGTAGTTCGAACCAGAATCTTCATCAAGGTAAGCATTCAAATTCGAAGGTATTTTCATGTCAAGCAAGCATAGCCTGCTACTTATGTAAGGGAGCACACAGTCTTTTTCAGTGCAAGCAATTTATTGACATGGCGCCATCCTTACGTTTCAAGGAGATAAAACGGCTAAGTCTATGTATTAATTGACTGCGACCAGGACATCAGGCTCAAGTTTGCAAATCGGGTAGTTGTCGCGAATGCAACAAAAAGCACAACTCTTTACTACATCGCGAATTGCAATCGAAACCATCTGGCGAATCGTCGCACTTAGAGGTTTCTGAACCTGTGATCGAAGGGATTGCTGGTAACAGCGCACCGATTGAAACGAGCAATTCATCGAGTGCGATTGCTCACTGTGGTCATTCATCAAACAATACAAACATATTATTATCCACTGCAATTATAGAGGTTTATGATCATGTTGGTAACAAGGTATTGTGTAGAGCCCTGTTGGACAGCGGCTCCCAGTCCAATTATATAACGCAAGACTTGCTTCATAGACTGGGCCAAAAGGGCACAGTAATTCATCAATCAATAACTGGGATCAGTAAGGCACAAACCAATTTAACCCAACGAGCAAACATAACGTTCAAATCAGTGGATCAATCCTATCAAACAACGTTACCATTCTTAGTAATAAATACGACGATTAGAAGGAATAGTCCTCTCAAACTGCAATATTCGGAATTTCTATCTGAATATGAAAACTTGAACCACATGACTAAGGTGAATGTGGTTTCAAATGCAAAATTGCACTACTATTTGCCACACCATTGCGTTACAAAAGAATCAAGGCTGACAACCAAGCTGCGTGTTGTTTTCGATGCGTCCGCAAAAACGTCGTACACATTATCGCTCAATGATGTTATGGCTGTGGGTCCAATTTTACTGGAAGATTCATTGTCAATTGTGTTGAGATTTAGAAAGCATAATGTGGTACTAACAGCTGATATCACCAAAATGTATAGACAGGTACTGCTTGATGAAGAACATAGAGATCTTCAAAGGATTTTATGGCGTCAAAATCCAGGAGAAGAGCTGCAGGAGTATCGATTAAACACGATCACTTATGGCACAGCTGCTGCCTCCTTTTTAGTCATTCGTTGTTTAGTGCAGCTCGCAAACGAAAGCGCAAGCACTCTACCGCAAGCACTCTACCGCATGCTAGTCAAGATATTCAATCTGCAATCAAACTCAAGGAAGACATAGAAAGCGTTTTGAGCAATGGTGGTTTTGAGCTGAGGAAGTGGATGTCCAATAAATCAGAAGCTCTGAACAGTCACACAGCCTCGCAGTCCAAAGCACCTGAAACGTATGTACTAAATTATGCTCAAGGCATAAGATACTAGGGACTTTGTGGAGTCCGCACCATGATTCTTTTTGCTATTCAGTAAATTTTCAAAGGTCGTGTAGCGACAAAACTACAAAAAGAGAGCTTTTATCGATGGTGGCTCAGTTGTTTGATCCACTTGGTCTATTGTGCCCAATAATAACAAAGGCGTAGATTATTTTGCAAAGATTGTGGCAGCATGCTTGTCATGGGATGAGCCCGTGCCCGAAAATTTGCTCGCTGTTTGGCAACGTTATCTGAACGAATTTGAAGTAATGAAGGCAATCGAAATACCCAGACTTTTAATTGTTACCGACGCAATGCATATTCAAATACATGGGTTTTGTGATGCATCTGAGGGCGCATATGGTGTGGGTTTGTGCATCAGATCTGCCTCAGGAATCAATGTCTGGACAAGGCTCGTTTGCGCAAAGACCCGCGTTGCACCAGTAAAATCACTCTCGTTACCAAGGCTAGAGCTTTGTGGTGTCGAAATTCCGATGGTCGGTTGTCGTTTCTTGGATTTGATAGGCTCGCCTTCAAAACTTCTACCCATTCAAAGGTGTCCACTTTTGACGGTTTATATTCGGCTTCCGTGTAAGAAGTTCGCTCGAATGGCAGCAAAATATATTTGGTGGAGACATCGCAAGGCCTTGAAATTTTCAGGATACCCAGCCCGGTCAGGTTAGCCGTGTATTGTGTTCGGTAACAGGTAATCGTTAAAAGAAAATGGTGCCTGTGTCTGTAAAGCCATTGGTTATTGGCCGCCATATTTGTGAAGATTCCTTCGGTAGGTAGCACCGCCACTTGCTGACAGGTATCTTTGGTTGTTTGGGAGTGCTGGAGTAGTTCAACTAAACAGTCGGAGTTTCCGTTTGTTAGCATTGGACCGTTGTGTGGACATATGGTTAATGTTGCTGTGTTGTTGTAGGCCACACGCTTACAGCGATCAAATTTTTGTTGCGTTAAACTAACGTATGTTCTCCTGGTCTCCGACTCCGCGATGTACTCCTTCCGGTTACGCAGCTGTAGATCCCACTTGTCGTTAAGCAACGTAGGGAGTTAGTGGACTCGATGCACAAAGTATTCATTTTCTTTGGGCAATGAAATTTCGATCCTTATCAGTAGAGTTTGTTCTTCTGTTAGCACTGTTGTGCGTGCCGCTTGATGTATTGCAAATAACTCCCGAAAGAATGGGTTGATCTTTGTTGTCAATATTAACCCCTCCAGTATTTTGGTTAAATTACCCGTGTCAAGAATGAAAGGGTGCAGCTTGCTGTTGTAAAGATCATTCGACTGTCTTCCTTGGATTTCCAACAGATTGGCGTTGATTACGGTTAGAAGCTCGTAAGCTTGTATTCTTAATTTAAGTTGGAGAATCTCATTATTCGTAGATTTTGCAAAATTATCGTGTACAGAACCCAGTTCACGCAAATTTTCCGCTATTTGGGTTATGTCGGATGTTAACTCCTTAACTGGTTTGGCTGATCTATCGAAGTTCGACCTCATCACTGTCACCTGTTGCTTCAGGAGCTCGAACGTTTGGTTGTCGTGGCTCCCCAATGTGCTCAGCTTGCTATAAATTGTACGGGCGTCCTCGCTGTCCATCGTTCCGAACGCCCATTTGGAGACTTTTCCCACGAATTCCAACGCTCGCTGGACCATTCAAGGGCCAAAAACAAGCTGTATATGATCGTTAGCCACACGGCTATTTCGAATAATCGCAGCTGTTTCTTTCACCATCTGAAGGCATGTGTTCTTAAAGTCGTTTCTGCTTGGAGCTGGGCTGGTACTGACTTCACCAGGTTGTTGATAGATTGGCGACCAATTCGTCTTGGGTTTCTGTAGATCGTGCTCCGGTGGATTAAGTGCTCCTTTTTCGCGTCAGGTCCCTGTTGTAGTTACGGTGAAATGACACAGCTGGTCGATAAAAACCGTTGTAAAATCCATTGGCGTGAACTTTGTATACACTGTCCATGTATCTTTAAAAAACGGCGTCCCCTGTTTTCTCGAAAATTACCGGTGTGTTGTTGAGTGGTGTGTTTGTGAAAGGCAAATCCTCCTCTGCGGTAGCATGTAACCCGAGTATTGCCGCTAGACCCAATAAGTGCATGATGTACATTTGTGATTTAGTAAAAGTTTTGGTGCGCCTTATGTACTAAGATAAATTAAGCTTTTAAAGACAAGTATTGATAATTATGTGAGTAATATAATAAACAAAAAATGTAACTAAAATAAACTATACTTTACGTTTGTTGTTAATGAACTTATCAAAGAAAAATTCGAAAATCAAGAGAACAATACTGTTAAAATTACGTAATATGCCTAATAACTATGATGGGTAATTGCTTACTATTATGATTTTTATACTATCATAATGTAAATGTTGTAAAATTGTGTACCTTACGTATTTTATTCTTCACCCTGATTGTTGTAGTGACCAGACCCTTTACTTCGACTACCTCTTAGGGGCCCAACCAAATGGGTAAAAATTTATTTTGCCTCGTAGGATTTTTGAGAAGGACCTTTTGGCCTACTTGGACTTTTATCAGGTTGACTTTGCGATCGTAAACCTGTTTAGTAATGAAACTTCTGAGGTACTCCGCCAACGGTCGGTGGCTGCGTTCCAACGATCCGTTCGCCTGTGGATGATACGGTGTTATATGTAACTTTCGTATTCCGAGTATCCTGCAGATTTCCGAAAATAATTTCGACGTAAAATTTGTTCCGTTGTCCGTGACTAGAATTTTAGGAATGCGGAACCTGGTGATGATCTCATCGTAGAATGTTTTGGCGACGGTGACTGCCTTTGCGTCTGGCATTGGAGCACCGGCCATGTACTTGGTCAAGTCGTCCTGAAAAGTAAGTATATAACGGTTTCCTGCGTATGTCATGGGTAATGGCCCCACCATGTCCATGTACACTTTGTCGAATGGGAACTCTGGTGTATCCGTTATCATCATAGGCATTCTAGTCAGCTTGGAGCTTTTGTTGGCTTGAAATTTGGGACAGGCTTTAATAAAATTCTCAATGTCTTTTCGCATGCCCTTCCATCGGAACTGTCGACTGATGCGTAGCTATGTCTTCTTTATTCCCTGATGGCCTCCCAATGCTGAGTTGTGGAAATCTTTCAACACTATTTGTACCTCCTTAGGGTCGGTAAGGGTTTCAAACTGCCTTGTCACCTCTTGTGCTTGAATAGGTGGATCCGAAGCTGTGGTGACGGTGTCGGCATTCTGAGCGTGGGTTGCGCTTCTTGTTTGTACTACCACTATAACCCCGTTGGGCAATATGTTGTTGCTGTTTGCCACTTCTTCGTTCGCATTGTACTTGCCCGGTTTGTACTCGAGATACGAGATGTTGGATTCTTTACACTAAATACGCCGTTTAAGGGACGATGGTCGGAGTACACCGTGAATGGTCGGCCTGGAAGGTACGAACGAAAATTGTTCGAGGCCCAAACGATGGCTAACAGGTCCTTCTCTATCGTCGAGTAATTGTTTTCGGCCGCATTTAGTGTTTGGCTGGCGAAGGCTGTAGGCCTGTCCTCTCCTACCTTACCCTGGGATAGAACGGCCCCTAACGCAGCGTTACTCGCATCCATGGTTAATATGAATGGTTCTGCGAAGTTGGGATATATGAGTATGGGTGGTGAAGTTACTGCTTTTTTCAACAGCTCAAAAGCTTCTTGGCAATCTTCCGTCCATACAAATGGACTATCCTTCTTTAGTAGCTTACTAATGGGGGACGCCTTGGCAGCCAGATTGGGTATGAATTTCCTGTAGTAATTAACAAACCCTAAAAATGCTTGGACTTGTTTTACGTTAGTCGGAATGGGGTAGTCGTCCACGCAACTTGTTTTTCTCGGGTCGGGGACTATACTTCACAGGATCATTTCTGCAGTATGTCTTCATTAACTTTCAAATTAAATTGAAAGATTTTGCGTCCATGATCTATCCCAGCTTATTAAAGGGAAATCCTTGGTTTCGCCCTTGTCGTCAGAGATGGTAAGCGTTTTTGATTTAGCGTTAATTATCGTTCGGTTCCAGAGTATGTCTCCGATAATCCCATTTGCCGGAATTGCGTGCCCTTCGCTTATTATCTGCCAACCCGTTTTGAATGACAATCGTGGGTCTATTTTGAATTTCACCGAACCTAAAGTTGCGCTTACGCCCCCAAACACCCCACCTAAATTCCTAGCATCACTCGTGTCCATGAAAAGGTATTTTAAACGTACTAACAATGTCCGTTTAATAATACTAGTGTCTGCTCCCGTGTCTACTAGCACGGTGATCCGCCAGGGAACATAGAAATTCAATGAAAACATCTTCGGAATTTCCGGACCCCCGATCGACGGTACTGCTTATTTTTCCGATAGATCTCCCCATCCTCGTCTTTGTTAAACCCTAATGCAGAGTGGGTACTGCTTATGTCGATGGGCTTACTCGGCTTTTCTTTTAGCGAGGCTGTTTCCCATCTTCGTTATCATTAACTACTAATGCAGAATGGGTACTGCTTACGTTGATGGGTTAACTCGGCTTTTCTTTGAGCGAGGCTGTTTCCCCATCTACGTTATCTTTAATTACTAATGCAGAGTGGGTACTGCTTATGTCGATGGGTTTACTCGGCTTTTCTTTAAGCGAGGCTGTTTCCCCATCTTTGTTATTATTAATTACTAATGCAGAGTGGGTACTGCTTATGTCGATGGGTTTACTCGGCTTTTCTTTGAGCGAGGCGGTTTCCCCATCTTCGTTATTATTAATTACTAATTCAGAGTGGGTACTCAAAATACAGATAGATGACATATACTGTTGGTGTGATTCCATAGTAACGTTGAATTGGATATCGGGTGAACCAAATCGATGGAAAACTTTTATAGGTAATCGAGTTTCACAGATACAACAGCTAACGTGATATGATACGCACCACAGCTCATTGTCTTAGATTCAAGCAAAACGATCTTTCTGCATGCAAGGAAAGGGCGATTGGAATCATTACAACCTCTGAACTAGAAAGGGCTACTACTGCTCTCGTTAAGATAGTTCAAACGGAAGATTTTCAGTCAGACTTACAATCATTATTTAAGTCAAGTGAGGTATCAAGGGATAGCACACTCAAGCCGTTAAACCCTTTTATAGACGATAATGGGATAATCCGCGTCGGAGGTACGCTTCAAAACGCAGAACTTCCATTTAATCACAAGCATCCTATTGTTCTACCATCGAAGCACAAGTTCAAAAGATTGACGATTGAGCATATCCACAGACAAAATCTACATGCTGGGCTACAGACAGTTTTACCTACAATTCGTCAGACTTACTGGCCACTTAGAGGGAGGCAGGTAGTTAGAAGCGTTTTAAGAAAATGCGTTGTCTGCTTTAGAGCGAGACCAATGTTTATGTTTCCCCAAATGGGAAATTAGCCAGAGAAAAAATTTTCTCCAAGTCGAGTATTTTCTAATGTCGGCAACGACTATGCAGGGCCTTACCCTTGCAAGGATGGAAAATGTCGTAATCGTAAAATGATAAAGTCATATGTATGCTTATTCGTGTGTCTCTCCACCAAAGCCGTGCTTCTAGAATTTGTTAGCGATCTGACCACTGATGGTTTTCTTAAAGCCTTGAAGCGCTTTGTATCTCGTCGGGGACTATGTCAAAGTATTTACAGCGATAACGGAACTAATTTTGTTGAAGCTAACAGCGAGCTCAAACGTATCACATCGTTTCAAATCGACATAAAGGTACAGAATTTCACGAAGCAGAACAAAATCGAATGGCTCTTTATACCGGCTCGATCTCCCCATATGGGCAGACTTTGGGAAGCCACCATTAAGTCCACGAAGTTTCACCTCAAGCGTATAGTAAGTAATATCTCGTTAACGGATGAAGAATTCGCGACTTTATTAGCACAAATTGAGGCCGTATTAAACTCTCGTCCCATTTGTCCTCTCTCCAATGATCCCAATGACCTTGAATCCTTAACTCCCGGGCATTTCATCACTGGCACTGCACTCAACGCCGCACCACAGAAGGACCTTCGCCTCACGCGCTATCAGCATCTACAACAGATGGTTCAGCATTTTTGGAAGCGCTGGTCCTCGAAATATCTTCACAGCTTACCACAACGCACCAAATCGCAATTTGGTAGTAAGACCCGCTATGAATTAATTGGTTCTCTCGTCATTATCAAGGATGAGCATTTGGCTCCTATATTTTGGTCACTTTGCTGAATCGTCAATATTCATCCAGGAGATGACAACATTGTACGAGTTATTACCATCAAAACTAAAAATGGTACCATCAAACGATCAATCACGAAGGTTGTCGTATTACCACTGGACTAATGCATCGAACATCACCATCAGCACAATTATATTGCATCGAACATCACCATCAACACAATTGTATTGCATCGAACATCATCATCAGCTGTAAAGCACAATCGTCACATATAAAAAAAATTACAAACATTGTATTCGAATTATTTTTACAGAAAAAAAATTTTTTTTTCTTTTTCTCTTGAAATATTATCAAAGTAAACCTAAAGTAAAAAAGTAGAATTATTTACTAATTTGTTTTCTAATTCTTTAATTGAAAGTCGAAACTTTCAAGGCCGGCGGTATGTTAAAGATTAAACTCATTGAAACATTTATTGTTATGCTACGGCAAAATCAGGCCGTAGCTATCGGCACGTTCAATTTACATAAATCATTGGCACCTTCAGTCCAACAAGTACCTGTTTAAATTCAAGTATATAGCTTACGGGACCTTTCGACCCTATTGCAGGCTTGTTCTGCTGTTGAATTTTAATTTTTACTGCACTTCTATTTGAACAGTCGAGTCACTATCATCACTTTTAAAATAAACCTAATTGCAATCGTGTTTATCGTGAGTATTTCTGTAATCGTCGAACACAAAGGAATATCACATTTTTTGTGCGTAAGATGCACGGTCACAGTGCATAAGGCACTCGTCAAAGAAAGCACTCATCAGTGAATATATCGCGCATAAGGCGCAACAGTGAATATATTGCGCATGAGGCGCAGCAGTGGTTGTGTACAAGACACTTACCATACATTTTTGTTCATCGAGTTGCATGAGGCGCAGCAGTCATCGTGCACAAGGCACTTATCGTACATTTTTTGCATCGTGCACAAGGCACTTATCAGACACCACTATCAGCATCTTACTCACATATAAGATGCGCTCTGGTAAAAAACAAAAAAAGTTCAACCTTTGATTACTAGGCTACTATATATTTTTATTTCACTGCCATTTGGCATGAAACGCTCCATACAGAAACGTTAAATTTTGCTTCAAAATACTTCAAAGTGCTTCATAGAAACATGGCGTATATATCTCTATGGTTACAACTTTCACATTCACAATTATTATTACATTGACTCAAAATCAAATAATTATCTAAGAAATAGATTAAATATTGCATTATTTGTATAGTATTTTGTAACATAATTAACTTTACATTATGACTGAAATTCAGAAATTTTGTTGAGAAAAAAGTTTTTGAACTAATCTAAGATATTTTTTATCTCTTTTTCTGAGTAAATAATACATTTTTGATCCTGTACTGCTTGGTGATTTATTGATTTGAGCTTAGATGGGTGCGATGTCTTGAACAAAAGTTTCTTGATATTTTGGAATGGCGCCTCAAACATTAATGTAAGCGCTACTGACGCTAATAATATGCATAAATATTCACTTGTATCGAACTGAAATGAATAAAATAAATAGAAGCAAATAATCAATGTTATTCAAAGACTTAGTTACCAGAACCGGTACAAAACTGTAATAATCAGCGCTTCGTTTACGTCCGACGTTAAAGAAAAAAACGGGAAATTGAGTTAGATATACAGCATATGATAGTTTTGTTGTAATTTGAAATCCTTTCCAGGATAAAAATCTACATAATCCATCTGAAAATGTAAAAATATATGTTACATATTATATTGATATTGGGGAACTAATATGAAAATAAAAGAGGAAGCTTCATCCATCGATTATAAAAGTCTCCAAATAATAGAATAGATGTTTGTCTGTTTATCTATTTATCCCATATAGGCTCCTAAAACATTCATAGGATTGCGACGAATTTTGGTGATTTGTTGAGGATACGCCGGCGATGGTTTGCGTTAGCAAAACCATTTAACAGTTAGTGGTTTGCGAGTTATTTCAAAATTTAAAACAAAATTTTTTTCATATGATTTAGAGGCAGCTCGTTCGTTCTCGGTGTATTAGTTTTGCATTTCTTTTTACGTGCGAATTTACTACCGAACCCCTTTCCGCCTAAGGGGCGGTCGACGACGAGCCGGTTAACCCGTCGAGACGGGGTGTGCGCCACACAGCTGAGATATTCGTCGTCGTTCTCTTACACCCGAACCAGCCGTGAATTTCGGATGGATGAAAATTATCAAAATTACTTCTAAGACAAACTTATTTCGCGGAAATGGATTTATTTAAATCACGACAGGATTCTGAAATGGAAGTTCCTTCATCGAACTTCACAAGAACACTTAGTGAGAACAAGAGATATTTTAGATGAGATTAATATATATATTTGAAAAGATTGGTTAATGCCTACTTGAAATATAAAGTAACATAAACAATATACTTAAAGCTAGGGTACCGCAGGTGTCCTTCGTAGATCGCCGATTTGATCCGCTTGCTCTACATTCGTAAAATATTTTCATCCGCTTTTCGCCGAGTTCGTTTTCTCCTTTCGATTGACAATTTTAGCGCGCCGATTTGTGCGACACAATAACCGATGACGATTCGTTATATCCGAGTTTCTTAATTTTGGTTTTACGATTCAGTATTTCTATCCACAGATCTTGAATTCCGATTACGGTTGAGTTAAAATATTTTAGTTACTCCGCGCACTAACTTTTTTCACGAAGATCCCCGGTTATGTTCAATTAAACCTCCGCCTCAATTCCTCAAGCTCAAATTGTAGCTCTACTATTTTTCGTTACAACTCCGACCTTGTCTTCACTACCGCCAAATCGAAAAAGACACGATCCCGATTTTTTCGCTTTCTCGAGCACATCCAACGGTCACCCCAATCGGTTAGGTCCTCTGACCCCAGAACTCGATCATAAACCCCCGTCTTGTTCGAAAGTTGCTAAACTCGAACACATCATTACTTAGTTGAGCCTTAATAATTTCTGAAGAAAAGGCTGTTCGACTATACCCGCTCGTAATTCGTTCGTCGTACGGAAAACTAGTTTATGCAAAACTTGTAGGGAATTCAGTCATTAACAACTTTGCCATGTAAATATGTCACCTATTTTTAATAAAAATGGTCGAAAAGTTTAAAAAACTGGGACAATCTCCTAATTTTTACATTCCACGCTTATTAATTGCAATAAATAAGGATTTTACACAGAAATTGTTTGGTATAAAGGATAGAGAATTTAGTTTTCTATAAATTTGGTTCTTACAACTTTTAGCGAGAAATGCTAAATACGGCAACAAATCGACCAAAAAGAAAACTCAAAATTTCGGTCACACGCCATATCATATTTTGGTGTAAAACTGTAATTCACTATTCTACTCTATCATTGGAACCTAACTACGTCAAAACACTTCGATTTTTATTTTTTTCCGTTATATACTGAAATTGTATCTCTGATTACTGGACTTTCAATGTTGCTATAGCCAAAATTAAGTCCTGGCCTCCTGAAGTCGAGATTGATTTGCTATCTTCCTCAACCGAGTATAATACTTTTTTTTTATATCGACGGATCATCGTCGGTTGGTTTCGTCCGTTTCGTTGCCGTATTTTTGTAGATTAGCCTCAAGATATATGAAGTTGTGTAGGGTATACCTACTCTCCAAATTGTACTCCGCAATTGGTATATTCGGTTTGATTTTTTCGTGGCAGAGTCAAGATTGGCAAATATCTCCTCAGCACTAGGGAAGGATCTTGCGAGGATGATTGCATATATCGTCAGCGTTTGCTTCTAGTTGGGTGGACTTGAACAGTAGTGTCCCATTGGTGTTGACCAGGGTTTTTCGTATGACATACTCTAGTTCCAAGTTGAAAAGCGTGGGAGCTAGAACATCTCGCTGCTTTAAATCACATTGAGTTCAAATGATAGTTGTGGAATCGTTTTGTATTCTTTGTAAGTTGAAATTTGTTCAGTGTGGAAACTGGGTGGATCCTGTATTGAGTTCTTGCTTTGTGGCCAGTTGCAATCGGAGATTTTAGATATTCTCAACCGTGTATACTAGAAAGCTGAAATTTTAAATTTATATAAAACTTAAATAGTTCTCAAAAAATGGTCGATATTGGTGAAAAGTGTGGGTGTGAGAATATCAATACCTCCGAAATACTCGAAAGCTGAGATCGAGATTGTGGGCCTTTTATATGGACGACACTGTGTCCAACTTAATATGCCACACAAAAATTTTAAATTCTTATTTTAAATTGGTCTAATCGAATTTGTAAAATGCACTTAGCATTGAATGCCGACCGTTAGGTCAAAATCGAAATTGTAAAATGCACTAAGCATTGAAGGCCGACCGTTAGGTCAAAATCAGAACAATAGAAATTTTATAATTGGGATCGAAACCAAGAACTATATTTTGTTAGATAAATAGGCTAGTTTTTAGGAAAATAAAAGTATTATTTTGATTTGGTACGTTCCGGCAGGCGACATAGGTTTCAGTTCTTATTAGAACTGAAACATACTAAAGAGTAAAAAAGAATTTGACACATGATTTCAGTTCTTATCAGGACTGAGATTATACAGAGCGAAAAGAGTATCCACAATAGCTCGTGTCAGAGCTGCCACCACTATCGCCCCTGGACGCAGGTGATTTAGTGCCGCCGTTTATCGCTAGGCTCGCACCCGGACGCAGGTGATTTACTGCAGTCGTTTGCCGTCAAGCTCGCCCTTGGACGCAGCGATTTAGTCTCGTCGCTTACCGCCACGCTCACCCCCAGATGCAGGTGATTTAGTGCCGCCGTTTATCGCCTCGCTCGCCCCCGGACGCAGGCGATTTAGTGACGCCGTTTATCGCTACGCTCGCCCCCGGACGCAGGCGATTTACTGCAGTCGTTTGACACCAAGCTCGCCCAGGACGCAGGCGATTTAGTGTCGTCGCTTACCGCCGGACGCTCGCCCCCGGACGCTCGCCCCCAGACGCAGGCGACTTAGTGCAATTGTCTCACGCATCGTTCGCCCCCGGACGCCGGCGACCTTTTGCCGCCGCCCGTCACGACGCTCACCGTCGCGGCTCACTCGTGTGGCACTCCAAATTATTGGTGTCGCTACAGAGATATTAGGTCCGTTCTTTTTGACAGGTTTAGTGTACACTAGGTACACTTTTCTACACTGCCTCGAGAGCCAGTGCAGAAATGTGTAAGAGGGAGTGGCGGGGGGGGGGGGAACAAGCATACTTTTTGAGTTTGAGTTTCTGTCATTGATTTGACGTCAAATGTTGTTTGGAAAATCTAGTGCAAAAAAGTGCAGAAATTTCATGCAAAAAGAACTGACCAATTGTAAAATGTTTTACGTAAACAGTTAATGTCGATAGTAAAGCAAGAATATGGGGGAGTTCTTATTTAATGAACTGTTTGCTAAACGGTGGAGAATTTATACGGGCAAAAATTGTAGCGTTTCCGAGTTTCATATCTCGAGAATCCCTTATGATCTACAATTTAAACTAGGTACTTAGGTAGAGCTTAGGTGGTGTTAATTTATACACAATATAAAATTGACTTTGAGAGCTCCATTACTTAAAAAAAAATTCCAATTTTAATATGAGTCTTATTTTTCTTTTATTGTAGTATATAATATCTACTGCTACTAATATTAATATCTACTTGTAGATAATATCGAACTTCACTGGTCAATTTGAAGTTCAAATTGGTTTATATTAAAATTTTGTTTCTGACCAATCCCCCCCTCCACCCGAAAATCATGTCTAGCTACTCCACTGGGGTCGACACATTAATTACGGCCTGGATCGTCTCGATGCCATGGGAAAGAACTATCAACACCTCGTACAGCCCGTGGAGCAGGGCGGTGTGTTTTATCAACTGCTATGGGTCATAGTGGATGACGAAATTCTATCCTTGGCCAGTGTCAAAATAGTTGCTTGCGCAGATAATAACGTCTTGATGGTGGTAGCAAAGTTCCTCGACACCTTGATCAATTTACTAGAAGTTGGATCAAATCCTTCAGCATATGGTCCGCCATTTGCAATCTAAACATCATTCTGGAGAAAACTGACCGTATCTTCTTCGCGTGGATGAAAAACCGAGGATTCAGACTTCCACGTCTGGATGGCGGTAAGATCTCGCTTCCTCTTAGTGTGAAGTCCTTAGGAATCTACCTTCATTCTCGGTTGAACTGGAAACTTATGATTGACGACAGCATCATGATGATATTTAATGCTTACTGCACTTGTCAGAAAATGGTGGGAAAAAAATTTGGGACTCATACCACTCAACTCTCAACAGCGTTATTTTCATTTCTTCTATGTTTACATGATATTTTATTCCGTTCCGCTCTAACTTATCCCTATGTAATTCAGTATGTTATGTTCTTTGGTAGTTTGTGCGGGCAGAAATTAAGTTGGGGATTTCCGTTCTTATAAGGTCTTAACAGGACACTGTCTTTTTGGGAGATATGAAGAAAGACTGAGAATACCCATGGAAAGTCGTTATAGAATTTTTTTATATTCAACTCCGAAGTGGTAGAATGCTCACATGCCTTAGTAACCCACAAGGGGGTAAACGGGATATTAGTATTGTGCTTAATAAGATATCAAACAGTTTTTTACTATATATAGTGATTTGTGTATGAAGGGCTTGCAATAACATACTAAAAAAAAAAATTAGTTCGTGTTTATTAAATTTATAGTATTCTAGCCACTTACCGCGGCTACGCTCACGTTTGTTTGGTGCTATTCTATCGTTACTCCTGTTTCTTCTATTTCTCCCGTTGCTTCAGTTCCTCTCGTTACTCCCGTTGCTTCCATTTCTCCGATTTCTTCCGTTGCTCCATTCCTTGCATTGCTTACGATGCTCCCATTTCGCCTTTGCTTTCAACTCTTTTCTCCTGTTAGTTCTATTTCTCCCGTTGCTTCCATTGGTTCCGTTGATTATTTTGCTTTCATTTATCCCGTTGCTCCCATTTCTTTCGTTGCTCCAATTGCTTCCATTTCTTCACCATCACCATCACCATCCTTCATCCTCCATTTTCTGTCCATCATCCACCATTCTCCATCCTTCATCATCCATCTACTATCCAACATTCAACGTCCAACTTTAATATTTAGTAATGAGAACGCATAACTACTACACCAAAAACGAACGAACAACCGCTAAATTATATGGAATACACTCAAATGTTGAAATAACTCAAGTACCACTAATTTTAAAATGATTTTGTTAATCGGATGAATGGTATAAGAAAGCGCAAACAAACAATTAGAGCACTAGGATACTAAAATCACGAAAAAATTTGAAAAATGTCAAAAAAAAAACAATTGTTTTTCATTCGATCGGGACCAAACTTCACAGGAACCATCGCGGGACTATTCTACCCATTCACTAAAAAAATTTAAAAATCGGTTGAGTGGTTTGGGAGGTCATAGGTATACCATCATACATACATCCAACCTCTTTTATATATATTGATAGCCCATGATCCAATTTGTACAGTGCCGCATGCAGTACTGCCTACATATTATTTGCGTGCTCTATGATCCAATCAACGCACTGCAGTAATTGTTTCGACATGTAGTAACTCAAATGTTGCTCTCTGTGTAAATGTTGTATAGCGCTGCGTAATGCCAAACAACAGTCAAATAAAAAACGTACTAAACGGTTGAAATTTTTCTGGAGAGTAGAAAATTTTAATTCTCCCAGTTTTCGATTAGAGTAACATTGACTAATATTTGAATTTTATGTGACATGCAGCGATGAACTGATTGGATCATGGAAAAAATTACACTGTCCTTCAATGCAGTAAGAATGCAGTAAGAATGCAGTGCTGCATTGATTGAATCATGGGTTTATTTTTAAATGAAATTTAAGTTAAAATTTTTTCAAATCTAATATTGAAAAACTGCCTACTTACTTTGATATCCTAAGTGTGATGTGAAGACGATCCAAATAAAAAGTGTACACCATGCAATCGGTGCAAATGCTGCATAGTAGGCTGCATGGACTGGATTGTAAGTGTAATTCAAATCACCCATTGGTGCGGGACCAAATAAAGTTCCAAAAAAGCATACAGTACTAATACACCAACCACATCGTAGTTGATTATCAGTCAGTTTTAAGGTTTTGCACATTCTAAGTGTGTAACCCAATATAATCCCTATTATGTAAACAGTTGCTCTATGTGGAGGATACGAGTACATATGATCGGCAGTTTTGAAGAGCATTTTAATCCTAAGAGATATTAAATTGGTTCTGTTATCATAAGTTAGCCGGAATGAACATAAACATATACTCAGTATTCACAATATGTTCGAAGTCGATTTTATGAAATATTTTAAGTGAAATATTTAGGTATATTAAATTAGTTCTTAATTTAAAATTAATTTAGCCTATGTGTTATTGGTTTCATTGTTTTTAAGAAATTTATTGCAGAAGACAAAAAAACGTTAAAAATTAATATATATGTAGGTAGTAATAAGAAAGAGTTTCATTGAATTCAATTTTAACGAGTTTTCCGCTTAAATTTTTTTTGGTTAAGTAAATGCGGCGTCGTTAAAAAATGTTAACGTATTATCTTGAGACAAAGTCATACTGAATATTATCTGGAAATTATGTTATGGTATTAAACTTTATTCACAAAACACTTTTTTATAGAAATTTCAGAAATACAGGCCTATTCTGTGTACACAAGTCACAATTTTATCGGAGAGTCATAATTTTAGAAAATCTGTGGCTTTTCATATTCTAGCATTAGTCACAATTTTTACGTTTTAAAGCATCACAAAATTGTAACCATCGAAATAGGTGATCACAATGGTCAGCTGGGCAAACAAATATAACGTTTCGTGAAGTTAAAATAATTAATATTAAAAAAAATTTAATATTTATTAGATTAGCAGAGGTAATTATTGGAAAATATTATTATTATTATTAATCGGCAATACATTACTTTACTTCGGATTTTCACGTCTTAGATGTTTACAAAGGCACACAACTTCCTATTGTAGACTTGTAAAGGCCAAATTGATAATGAAACTGACACAGCATCATCATTTTCAATTGTCTCCAAATAATTATTGTGCATTTTCTTGTGACTGCAGCACCACAATACGAAAAAACGTGTCGATCACAAATGCAGTCATAAAATTTTAGCCACAGCAGGTTGTGACCTGTGATATGTCACGATTTCAGAATAGGGCCGATAATTATGTTATATAAAAAATTATCCATTAATAAAAAGGAAGTCAAAGCTCTCAGTCGAAAAAGCTTTTGACATGATAATCCTCTATGGTGTACCTATCAGGATCAAATATGGTATGCTGGCGTTCACAAGAAAAGAGTGCAGGGACTGCAAAATAAATGTCTAAAGATAATTTTAAATAATTCTTTCTTGTGTTCTACACGTATCATACATGAGTTAGCCAATACATCATTAATAGCATAAAAGGCAGATTTAAGATTCTACGGAAAATGACAAAACTCAACCAATTCTCTAGTTATTAGTTTTCTATGTTAGTCTAGTCTATTATCAATTCTATCCTTTCCTGTTCCTCTTAACCATTTTATTTATTTTATTTTTAATGTTTATTTTTATTTTTTTATATCTTATCTTTTTTCTTTTATTGTAATTTATTGATCTGAAGTGAGTTTAAGCTTGAATCATTAGGATTATTTCCCTAAAAAGAATTAGCTTCTAAGACATTTGTGAAGTATTTCTAAACTACAGTAACTCACAGCTTAAATGATGCAGTCAAGAATTCTTGTAAGTTTCATATAAAAAAATCTGCCAAAAATCTGGGCGTAACTTTATTATTTTTCTGGCAGAAGATAGGAACGCGTTCAATTCTGAAATTTGGTGTAGGCTACTATGTGACTGAAAACCTATCAAAAAGAACAAGATCATGGAAGTGAAAATCTGATTGGATCTGAGAGATATGGAATAGTTTAACACAATCACTTTACACCCCCTTAGGGGTCAATTTTCAGAAAATCTTGAAAACACTGTCTTGGTATTCATATGGAGAATACATAGAATAAAATGAAATTCATTATTTGGGACGAGGTAGTAGATATGTCGAAAATCGTGGGAAAATATGCATTCTATTTTCACAGATATATTTTTTTGGCCCCCTTCTGAACGCCAATAGATATTCGTTTTTTTTATTCAAAATTATTTTTCTAGTTGATTTAGATATACACACCGAGTTTTAACATTGTAGCTTAAGCCGTTCTATATATAGGAAAAACACCTCCCACTTGTACCACACTACACTTAGGGGTCGAATTTCAAAAAATCTTGAAAACACTTTATAGGTATTCATACGAAGAATCCGTAGAATAAAAATAAATTCAATATTTGGAAAGACCTAGTAGATATGACGAAAATCGGGAAAATATATGCATTTTATATTTATTATATTTACAAATAATTTTTTTTGCCCCCCTTTCTAACCGCCAATTAATATTCAAATTTTTTTTTAACACAATTACTTTTCTAGGTGATTTACATATACAAACCGAGTTTCAACTTTCTAGCATGAACCGTTTAATAGCTAGGAAAAACACCCCCTACCCCCGCAGCATACTACCCCTTAAAAAACTTATATTTTTCCAACATTCCGCTACTATAGCTCTATCTAAATACGGCTTAAGGCTTATATCATGACAGGTTCTCAATATATAAGCATCAAAACTTTTTCCTTTTCACCCTCCTCCACCCTCCCCCTCTACACCCTCAACCCCAAACCTTTTTTCCCTACTAGGGTTTAATTAGCGCTACTTCTGGTAAAAATTCTAAGCATCTTTCTTAAACTGTTCTTGAGATATGAAATGTGTTTGATTTGAAAAATTCACATCCCCTCCACTTCTATGCTCCACCTCCCACTTAAAAAATTTAACTTTGATCAATCTTTATTTGTCAACCTTTACACCCAAACCAAATTTTATTTTTCTAGAGCAATTGGTTCATGAGATATCGTAATCTTAAGTTTTTCACCCCCCACCCCCATACACAACTTCCCCAGCCTAAAATTTTTCTTCATTCTGTTCTCCTAGTATAACTACAAATATTCTTCAAGTTTGAATAGTGTGCCATTAACGGTTTAGGAGATATGGATTTTAGAATGTGTCTATCTCGCCTTTTTTGGGTTTCGGACGCATTACATTTCCCCCCACTCCCACACCCCTTGATCAATATTGACAATTTTTCTGCAAATGGGTCTACTATCAGAGCTCTATAGAAATTCCAAGTTTCAGCTTCCTAACATTAGGGGTTACTGAAATCTGGAAACCAAAATTTTCGGTCGAAAACACTTCCCCCTCCTTCCCCCTCACACCCCCACCCCTAAAAATTTGGTCAATTCAAGGCGCCTACCACGTCTATTCGTTAAAAAAAATTAAATTTAATATGTCAAAGCGTTTGGCAGCTACGAGCCTCCAAACGATCTTGCGTACGGCGTACGGCGGACAGACGGACTGAAAATTTTTATTGCTTTTTTCGCGTCTACTAGTTATGAAACGTAAAAATAAAAATTTTGAGGGTAGCAAATTTTTTTTTTTAAAAATCAATCACAATACTTAATTATTAAAATAATAAAGTAAAAGGATGGGAATAAAGTTTCGATTAACGTCTTCAAATAGTTACATTATTGCATAATTTCCTTTTAATTCCACTGTTATGAAAACAATTTTGCAGTTGAATGTAGATGAAACCCAAACAATTCGGTGAACACTCCTTAAAGTAGCGTCTCCACTGGAGGTATATGTAGTGGAGATGGCGAGCCGCGACTGTTTTGCAGCCGGAGGTTTTCTCGCAAAGGACCGGCGATATTCACTATGCTACTATCAGTATCTTACTCAAATAAATGTTAATCTCCGGTATTGAAAAGAAAAAAAATCTGCCAACAGTCTGGGCGCAACTTTATTATTTTTCCGGCAGAAGTTCGGAACGTGGTTTATTCGGGGATGCAGCATATGTTACTATGTGACTGAAAACCTAAAAAAAAGCGGTTACAAAAGGGTGTAACATATGAATTTAATAATTGGGTCATATTCCGGAATGCGGTCTAGAGGTTGAAAAATAAAAAAAATTAAAAATAGGTGATTATTAAACAAGCCTGGGGACGTGAAAAGATATTCGATATCTGATCAGACCTGAGAAACATGGTGGAGTTCATGAAAAAGTATACAACCAGTTTACACCCTTTTAGGGGTCGAATTTCAAAAAATCTTGAAAACAAATTCTAGGTATTCATATGAAGAATCCGTAGAATAAAAATGAACTCAATATTTCGAAAGACCTAGTAGATATGACGTAAATCGTGAAAATATATGCATTTAATATATACTGATAGTTTCTTTTGCCTCCCCCCCTTCTGAACGCCAATGAATATTCAAACTTTTTTTATCAGAATTACTTTTCTGGTTAATTTACATATACGTACTGAGTTTCAACTTCCTAGCATAAGCCGTTCTAAAGTTAGGAAAAACACCCCCCACCACCGTACCATACTACCCCTAAAAACAAATTATTTTTTCACCATGCCACTACTATAGCTCTATCTAAATACAAAGTTTCAGCTTCCTATCATTATAGATTCTTAAGTTATAAGCATCGGAACTTTTTCTTTCTCACCCTTCCCCACCCTCACCCTCTACACCCACACCCCCAAACTTGTTTTCCCTACTAGGGTTCTATTAGGCCCACTTCTGGTAAAAATATTAGTTAATATAATCTTTCGAAATATTGAATTCATTATTATTCTACGGATTCTTCATATGAATACCTAGAATGCGTTTTCAAGATTTTTTGAAATTCGACCCCTAAGAGGGTGTAAACTGGTTGTACGAAATACTTTTTCATGAACTCCACCATGTTTCTCAGGTCTGATCAAATATCGAATATCTTTTCACTTCCCCAGGCTTGTTTAATAAACACCTTTTTTTTAAGTTTTGTTTTTTTAACCTCTAGACCGCATCCCGGAATATGACCCAATTATTAAATTCATATGTTACACCCTTTTCTGACCGCTTCCCGAACTTTTTTTTAGGTTTTCAGTCACATTGTAACATACACCGCATCCCCGAGTTAAACGAGTTGCGCCCAGACTGTTGGCAAATTTTCTGTTAATGCCCTCGTATAGCTTGTGGATATTTTATTCCACTTAGTAGTAATGTGGTACTTTTTAATTTCAACACTTATATCGGGAGATTGTTGTACCGTTTCAATGATATGAAGGCAGTTGTACAGCATTCATTCCCTAACAAGATAGGTTGAATGCTTTGAGTCGTTATCATAAAAGAAGCTGAAAATTACCGTTTTCCAAAAGTCCTGTGAGCTGTTTCGATATGTACAGACAAACTCCATTCGAAAACACACGTTCTTAGAACTAATCGGGGACTTGTTTCTTGCTACTCGTCCATGTAAATTTTCTTTATGCAATATTCGCCGGACTGTTTCAGGATGACACTTATTTCCAACCATTTCTCCACTTCAGACGTGAGCCTTTCAGCACTGAGCAGCGGTTCTTTCCGGGATTCCCTGGTAATTCATCGTTCATCGTGATCTGTGAACATTTTTTTCGGGGCTTTGCTCCCTTTATTTTCAATTCATTTTCGCGTGAATATTGTTCAATAATATGGTGTATAGTAGATGCACTTTTATTAATAATTTTCGCGATGCATTTTTTCCGGAAAAAAATGGTGTATTATTAATTCGCGTTCATTAATGGTTGTACGAGGACCCATTTTCGATAAGCGATACGATCAGGAGGAAACTAAACTAATGAACTTCACTTTGCGACTAGAAATCCCTATTGTAATAGTAAACTATAATCGTATGTGAACATGGAGTGGAGCATGGAAATATTTATGACGGAGATGGTAACGCGCCGTTTCTGTATAAAGCACTATGAAGCATTTTTAAGTTTAATCGAACGTTTTTGTGTGAAGTGTTTCATGCCCGGTGGCAGTGAAATGCAAATAGTAGCGTAGTATTTAAAAGTTGGGCTTTTACTTTATTAGTAATAATACAGTATTGTTATTGATTTAAGAAAAAAAAATTTACTGCCCTCAAAATTTTTTTGTGTACATTTCATGACTAGTAGACACGAAAAAAGCAATAAAACTTTTCACTCCGTCTGTCCGCCGTACGTCGACCGCCAAAATCCTTTGAAGGCTCGTACCTCTCAAACCAGTAGAGCTATTAAATTCAAATTTTTTCTAGGAATAGACTGGGTAGACCCCTTGAATTGACATTATTTTCAGGAGTGGAGGTGTGAGGGGGAAGGTGGGGGAAGCGTTTTAGACGAAAAATTTTGCTTTCTAGATCTCAGCAACCACTCATGTTAGGAGACTGAAACTTGGAATTTCTATAAGGCTTTATAAGTGGACCCATTTGCAAAAGAATTGATGATATTGGTGAAGGGGTGTGGGAGTGGAGGGGGAAGCAATGCGTCCGAAACGCAAAAAAGTCGAGATCGACACATTCTAAAATCTATATCTTCTAAACCGTTAATAGCAAGCAATTAAAACTTAACAAATATCTGTAGTTATACTAGGAGAGTAGGTTGAAACAAAATTTTTGGGTGGGGGTAGTGACGTACGGGGGTGGGGGTTGAAATACTTAACATTACGATATCTCCCAAACCGGTGGCACCAGAAAAACAAAATTTGGTTTGGATATAAAGCTTGGTAAATAATGATTGCTCAAAGTAAAATCTTTGAAGGGAGCTGGGGAGTACGTAAGTGGAGGGGATAAGAACTTTTCAAAAATAACACGTTTCATATCTCACAACAACAGTGTAAGGTAGATGCTTCAAATTTTTACCAAAGTAGTCCTAATAAATCCCTTAACAGTGTAAGATGGATGCTTCAAATTTTTACCAGAAGTAGTCCTAATAGAACCCTAGTAGCAAAAAAAAGTTTGGGGGTGTGGGTGTAGAGGGTGAGGGTGGGGAAGGGTGAGAAAGAAAAAGTTCCGATGCTTATATCTAAAGAATCTATAGCTATAGGAAGCTGAAACTTGGTATTTAGATAGAGCTATAGTAGTGGCATGGTGGAAAAAATACGTACGGCGGACAGACGGAGTGAAAATTTTTATTGCTTTTTTCGTGTCTACTAGTCATGAAACGTGGACAAAAAAATTTAAAGGGCAGCAAATTTTTTTTTTTGAAAATCAATAACAATACTGTATTATTACTAATAAAGTAAATCTATGACAAAACGGCTTCATACAGTATTAGATCATAAAGGCGGTCCTACAATATATTAGAAATCAAGGAAAATATGAAATTCATTAAATATTATAGTTTTTTCCCATGATGCATCATTTCAGCTGTGACGTAGTTTTACTTTATTATTTATAATACAGTATTGTTATTGATTTTCAAAAAAAAAAAGTTTGCTGCCTTCAACATTTTTTTGTCCACGTTTCATGACTAGTAGACACGAAAAAAGCAATAAAAATTTTCACTCCGTCTGTCCGCCGTACGCCGTACGTCGACCGCCCCAAAATCCTTTGAAGGCTTGTAGCTCTCAAACCAGTGGAGCTATTAAATTAAAATTTTTTTTAAGAATAGACTTGGTGAACCCCTTGAATTGACATTATTTTCAGTGGAGGAGGTGTGAGGAAGAAGGTGGGGGAAGCGTTTTAGACGAAAAGTTTTGGTTTTTAGATCTCAGCAACCGCTTATGTTCCGAGGCTGAAACTTGGAATTTCTTTAGAGCTTCGATAGTAAACCCATTTGCAAAAAAATTATTGATATAGGTGAAGGGGTGTGGGAGTGGAGGGGAAAATAATGCGTCCGAAACGCAAGAAAGTTGAGATCGACACATTCTAAAATCTATATCTCCTAAACCGTTAATGGCAAGCAATTAAAACTTAACAAATATCTGTAGTTATACTATGAGCGTAGATTAAAACAAAATTTTTGGGTAGAGGTAGTGGCGTACGGGGGTGGGGGTGAAAAGCTTTAGACTACGATATCTTACAAACCAATTGGACCAGAAAAACAAAATTAGGTTTGATTATAAAGATTGATAAATAAAGATTGCTTAAAGTAAAATCTTTGAGGGGGGTGGTGAAGCACGGAAGTGGAGGGGATTAGAATTTTTCAAAAATAACAATAACAGTGTAAGGTAGATGCTTCAAATTTTTACCGGAAGTAGACCTAATAAATCCCTAGTAGGAAAAAAAGTTTTGGGGGTGTGGGTGTAGAGGGTGAGGGTGGGGAAGGGTGAGAAGGAAAAAGTTCCGATGCTTATATCTAAAGAACCTATTATGACATAAAGCTGAAACTTGGTATTTAGATAGACCCATAGTAGTGACATGTTGGAAAAATAAATATTTTTTTAGGGGTAGTAAAATACGGGGGTGGGAGGTGTTTTTCTTAACTTTAGAACAGCTTGTGCTTGGACATTGAGACTCGGTACGTATATGTTAATCAACTAGAAAAGTAGGTTTGATAAAAAAAAATGGAATATTCATTGGCGTTCATAAGGGGAGGCAAAAAAAATTATTAGTAAATATAAAATGCATATACTTTCACGATTTTCGTCATATCTACTAGATCTTTCCATATATTGAATTAATTTTTATTTTACGGATTCTCACATGTGTTTTCAAGATTTCTTGAAATTTGACCCCTTAGAGGGTGTAAAGTGGATGCATACTTTTCATGAATTCCACCATATCTTTCAGGTCTGATCAGAGATTGAATATCTTTTCACTTACACGGGGTTGTTTAGTAATCACCTATTTTTAAGTTTTTTATTTTTCAGCCTCTAGACCGCATCTTGGAATATGACTCAATTATGAAACTCATATGTTACACTCTATTCTAACCGCTTCCCGAACTTTTTGTTAGGTTTTTAGTCACATGATAACATACACCGCATACCCGAATTGAACGCGTTCCGAAGTTCTGCCGGCAGATTTTTTTTCAAAATTTCAATTTTTTAATTTTTGCTTTTGTATAGATAAAGAAATATTTTTTGTTTTATCTGGATTTGAATTAAAATTATTAAACGTAAAAAACGGTTTTTTGAAAATTTCGATATTTCGTTATATGAACTAGCTTCTATCAAAATTAAGTATTTTTGTAAGTGCATCATTTAACCTGTGAGTGACTGGAAATAAATTTTATTCAACATTGAAGTTTTAAAGACAGTTCTAATCTGATCACTTGAATTCAATTCTAAGCAGAAACTAAGATATGTTATATTTAACAGTTCAATATGTAATGTAATGCAGTTAAGAAATTGGTATCGTTAGAAAATCGGTGAAAAAAGTTTGAGAAATAAGAAAAATACTGAGTTCCGTATAAAATTTCAATGTGTATTTAAAAGCGCTTGAAGCTCACTACACTACCACTGAACTATGTACTCCCGCCCCTAAATCGTGAAGAAAATGTTTATGGTGGCATATTGGGTGTACATTTCCAGAACCCTCTCACGAATTTTTATTCCTTAGTTGACTTTAGTCAGGTACTTAGGTACTTTATGTACAAAATTGTCCTTATGACTCTGAATAATCGTGTATTTAAGATACACATTTTAAGATATTTATAAAAGTAGAAATTGTATTCAAACATCACAAATTCCAAAGTTATTAATCAGCCAATATTCTTTTTGCAGAAGTGAAAATTTAATTTTTAAAATATATTGTATGTACCTATGGTATAAATATTTCGCTATTATTAGTAATTGTACCCTAATGTGATTTGCTTACGTCGCTCCAAAATAAATATAATTCGATAATTTATTTGCAACTGTCGTATAAAATCGTGCTCCGGTGCTTATAATTACAATTGCAAATAGAAATATTACTCCTTTACGTGGCCATTTCCACAGACATAAAATTGCAATAGGTGCAAATGCGAAGAGCTCTGTATCGATACCTAAGTGATGAGTGTGAGTGAGGCACTGAAAATTATAAAATATTATTATTTTTTTGGGTTAATTAATACCAAATTTTATTAGTTCTCACCATGTTACTGAATCCAAAATAATTCTGAATAAAAAGCAGATTTCTCCACCAAAATTGTTTGCAAAGGTCAGAATGGTGACGTACAACAAGATTCCATTGGGGTCCCGAACCCAGAAGCGGTAAGATATATGTGCAAAATAAAATTAATGCGCCCAACGTAGGTAGAATCCTAGGAAATGAAGAAAATATATAATAGAGTGCTAGGTATAAAGGGCAAATAGTTGTACTAGTATTTTGAAAATGTTAATTAACAATAGAGTAACTTCGGGTAATATGGTACCATTAACTTTTTAATCTACTGCTATATGTAAACTATCATGAAATTTGTAAACTTTCATGAAAAAATCAACTATTATTAGCCACAAATACTTATTAATTAGTTGTTTGTCATTTTATTTTATTATTTTAATAATAAATTATTGTTATCGATTTAAAAAAAAAAATTTGCTACCCTGAAATTTTTTTTTACAAGTTTTATGACTAATATGCACCAAAAAAGCAAAAAAATTTTCACTCCGTCTGTGCGCCGTCCGCCGCACGCAAACTCGTTTGAGGAATTATAGTTCCCAAACTCTATGAGCTATTAAATTGATTTTTTTTCAGAATAGACATGGTGGACCCCTTGAAGTGAGATTTTTTTGAGGGGTGACGGTGTGAGGGGGAAGGTGAGGGAAGCGTTCTAGACGAAAAATTTTGGTTTCTAGATCTCAGCAACCACTTATGGTAGGAAGCTGAAATTCGAAATTTCTATAGAGCTTTGAAAGCGGACCCATCTGCAAAAAAATTGATGAAATAGGTGAAGGGGTGTGGAAGTGGAGGGGGAAATAATGCGTCCGAAACGCAAAAGTGCTGAGATCGACACATTCTAAGATCCATATCTCATAAACCGTTAATGGCAAGCAATTAAAACTTAACAGATATCTGTAGTTATACTAGGAGAGTAGATTGAAATAAAATGTTTTGGTAGGGGTGGTGGCGTCCGGGGGTGGGGGTTGAAATACTTAAGGTTACGATATCTCACAAACCAATTGCACCAGAACAACAAAATTCGTTTTGGGTATAAAGCTTGATAAATAAAGATTGCTCAAAGTAAAATCTAAGAAAAGGGCTGGGGAGCGAAAAAGTGGGGGGATAAGAATTTTTCAAAAATATCACTTTTCATATCTCAAGAACAGTGTAAGATAGATGCTTCAAATTTTTTTCAGAAGTAGGTCCAATATAGCCCTAGTAGGGAAAAAAATGTTGGAGGGGGGGGGGGGGGTGTAGAGGGTGAGGGTGGGGAAGGGTGAGAAGGAAAAAGTTCCGATGTTTATATCTTAAGAACTTGTAATGATATAAGGCTAAAACTTGGTATTTAGATAGACCTTTAGTGGGGGCACGGTGGAAAAATAAATTTTTTTTTAGGAGTAGCATGGTACGAAAATGGTAGGTGTTTTTCCTATTTTTAGAACGGCTTATACTAGAAAGTTGAAACTCGGTATGTGTATGTAAATCAACTAGAAAAGTAATTCTGATAAAAAAATATTCGAATATTCATTGGCGTTCAGTAAGGGGGGCAAAAAAATGATCAGTTAATATAAAATGCATATATTTTCACGATTTTCGTCATATCTACTAGGTCTTCCCAAAAATTGAACTCATTTTAATTCTACGGATTCTTCATATGAATACCTAGAATGTGTTTTCAAGATTTTTTGAAACTCGACCCCTAAGAGGGTGTAAAGTGGTTGTATACTTTTTCATAAATTCCACCATATCTCTCAGGTCTGATCAGATATCGAATATCTTTTTACTACCACAGGCTTGTTTAATAATCACCTATTTTAAAGTTTTGTCTTTTTCAACCTCTAAACCGCATCCCGGAATACGACCCAGTTATAAAGTTAATTTATATGTTACACCATACTTGTAACCTCCTTATTTCCGCTCTTTTTACACACCCTGGAGATTCGCTGAGGAATGGACCGATGAGAACGGTGTCCATCCAGTTTCACACAGGTCACCAGAGTGAGAATTAGAGTCAAGGAAGTCGATAAAATCACCGACAGGCGATGTATGTCCCACATAAAACACTTTGAACGACTGTGCATCTAGTATATGCGTGTTCAAGCTCGCCAGAATGGGGTGGGTGGCCGTTCGGTTCTATGGACATAAGTTAAAAATGCACAGAGAGGCCGACAGCTGGAGTGGAGGGATCTCCAGCTAAGAAGTCGGCGGCCAGTTAAAGTTGAGGTGCTTGAAGAAGATTGGGGGGTCGCAGGGGGGTAAGGTTCCATTCTGGTAGCGCCTCCCCGTCTTGTTTACCCCGACACAGTTCCACATAACCTGTACCTACGCACTCATGGTGGGGTAAGAATTCTCAGTGGGCAACTAGGCTTGTTCATAAGCCGTACGAAACAAGCTGTCCCTACTAACCATTTGCGTTGTATGATTACTCTTATACAACGCAAATGGTGGTATGGTTTCAATGCTAATTTATAAGACATAAGGTTATATAATATAGAAACGGAAACAGTACAGTCACACTTAAAAAACCTTTAAAGAGCTTAAATGGAGAATCATATAAGGGTTCCCGTGACTATTTTATAGTAACGTTAAAGTACTTCAGGTCTTATAAAGATGGTAACCGAAATATTATTAACACCCTTATATAAGTTTTTATATAACCTTATAAGTTCTTAATGGTAATGACACTTGAGGTTGGTTACCGTTATAAAAACATTATGTTTGTAGTGGCTGTAGTAACGTTCTTAGGACTATTTCTTTCTCTCTCATATGCTACTCATACTCAATTGTATTCTACATCTTCAAAATTGAATTCATTTTGTGTTCGATTTTAGTCATACTATGAATTAATTTGACTCGAGAAATTTGGTATATATTACCAAAATTTTTATTGCAATTGCTTTTCTATTGTAAATATAGCTAATGTAGCTTCAAAAACTGAGCGGGCTTTAATAATTCACTGTATATGCAATAGTAAATTTCAATTAAAAAAAAAACTTTTTCATACATCATACATTTTTTTTATTAACTACATAAGGAAATGTTTTCAGTTTAGTACTACTTGAAACTGGAAAACAAATTTCGCAAAAAAAAACTGTGGAGTTCAGTAAAATTCTTAATTTTAATTGTGTAATTAATATACATATAAATAAAAATATGGCTGATTCATGACGACGAATGCCAAAACACTACAAGTTATGTAATACAACTTTTAGTTCTTTATAACTACATGGAAACTCCTGTATAACGAATAGTAACACTATATAAACGAAAGAAGTCTTATATAAATAAAAGTGGTTCTCTTGAAGACGTTTGCTAATTTCGTAATCCTTTGAGACCACAGATTACTATCAGTCAACTTAAAACTTGAAGTAACGCTTATTACATAAATAAATAAATAAATAAATAACTAAATAAATAAAATCACGAATTCAGGCACACTATAAAACTTGAAGAAACGTAACAACGCTTTATTATTTTTCCGGCAGAAGTTCGGAACGTGTTTAATTCGGGGATGCGGTGTATGTTATTATGTTACTGAAAACCTAACAAAAAGTTCGGGAAACGGTTAGAATAGGGTGTAATATATGAATTATATAATTGGGTCATATTCCGGGATGCGGTCTAGAGGTTGGAAAAGAAAAATACTTGAAAATAGGTGATTATGAAACAAGCCCGTGGAAATCAAAAGATATTCGATATCTGATCAGACCTGAGAGATATGGTGGAATTTATGAAAAAGTATACAACCACTTTACACCCCCTTAGGGGTCGAATTCCAAAAAATCTTGAAAAAGCATTCTAGGTATTCATATGAAGAATCCGTAGAATAAAAATGAATTCAATATTTCGAAAGACCTAGTAGATATGACGAAAATCGTGAAAATATATGCATTTTATTTTTACTGAAATTTTTTTCTGCCCCCCCCCCTTCTGAACCCTAACGAATATTGAATTTTTTTTATCGGAATTACTTTTCTAGTTAATTTACATATACGTATCGAGTTTCAACTTTCTAGCATAAGCCGTTCAAGAGTAAGGAAAAACACCCCCCACCCTCGCACCATGCTACCCCTAAAAAAAAATTTATTTTTTCACCATGCCACTAATATAGTTATATCTAAATACGAAGTTTAAGGTTTGTATCATTGCAAGTTCTTAAGATATAATCATCGGAACTTTTTCCTTCTCACCCATCCCCACCCTCACCCTCTACACCCACACCTTTAAATTTATTTTCCCCTACTAGGGTTCTATTCGGCCTAGTTCTAGTTCAAATCTGAACCATCTATCTTACACTGTTATTGAGATATGAAAAGTGATATTTTTGAAAAATTCTTATCCCTTTCACTTCAATGCTCCCCCGCCCCCTTCAAAGATTTTACTTTGAGCAATCTTAATTTATCAAGCTTTATACCCAAACCGAATTTTGTTTTTCTGGTGCAATTGGTTTGTGAGATATCGTAATCTTTACTATTTCAACCCCTACCCCCGCACGCCACCACCCTACCAAAAAATTTTGTTTCAATCTACTCTCCTAGTATAACTACAGATATTTGTCAAGTTTTAATTGCTTGCCGTTAACGGTTTAAGAGATATGGATTTTAGAATGTGTCGATATCGGCATTTTTGCGTTTCGGACGCATTATTTCCCCCTCCACTCCTACACCCCTTCACCAATATCATCATTTTTTTGCAAATGGGTCCACTGTCAAAGCTCTATAGAAATTCTAAGTTTCAGCCTCCTACCATAAGCGGTTGCTGAGAACTAGAAACCAAAATTTTTCGTCTAAAACACTTCCCCCACCTTCCCCCTCGCACCCTCACCCCTGAAAAAATACTCACTTCAAGAGGTCTACCATGTCTATTCAGAAAAAAAAGTCAATTTAATAGCTCATAGGGCTTGGGAACTATAATTCCTCAAACGAGTTTGCGTACGGCGTACGGCGTACGGAGCACAGACGGACTGAACATTTTTATTGCTTTTTTGGCGTTTATTAGTCATAAAACGTATAAAAAAAATGTTTCAGGGTAGCAAATTTTTTTTTTAAAAGTCGATAACAATACTTTATTATTAAAATAATAAAGTAAAACTACGATATTGTAATCCTTTCCAGTGTAAAAGGCACGATGTAATTCCGATGGCGTACAAGAATTACAGTTTAGTAAAAAATTTTAAATATTATTACTGTCTCTTGCAGACCCCTTCATTCAAAAATTACGAAAAGAGTCATCTTTCCAACCTAGTAAGCATCGTTTCATTATTATTAAATCGATCAAATGTAGATAGGAAAAACATGAATCATATTAATTGTTAGATATTCCAGTGGTGTAAACCATTTGTGATGAGACCCATACATTCTTGAACGAAAACCCTAATCAGCTTGTTGTGTCCAAACGGTTCTTGGAAAAATGTTACAATGTGTAATATAGGAGTACTCTCCAACGCCCATTAAAATTTGCAACACCTATTAAAATGGTAAATCTATTAAATCCATTCTAATAGAAAGAAAATACTATAGAGTCTTACCTTTAATAACCTTCTCTTCGGATTCTTCCGACCAAGAACAATCATCTGTGTCGATTTCTTCGGTCACATTATTAAGAATATTATGATCTTCTAATATTTGTCCTGAAAAGAACTACTGTACTTTACGGATCAGTACCTACAGATCTGACATTTAGAAAATGTGAACAGGTGAACTCTTCTGCTAGCTTATTTTAATCCAAATATTGTATGGCTTCTTGTAGCTCCCGGTTTGCACCCTTGAAGTTAGTGCCGTTGTCGCTATAGATCTCGATGGGATTGCCTCTTCTGGCAATAAACTTCCACAAGCACAATATGCATGAGCAATTGGTTGAGGCCACTCAGTAGGAAAATCACGCAGAAATTCAGGTCCTTGAAACCATCTACCGGATGATGTCATTTCATTAGTTCTTACCCATTTAGTGGCTTCGTCAGCTTGGATGGAATCAAGCGCTTTTTTGACATCTCTGTAGACTCCAAAATCTCCCTGACGCGAAACGCCACGAACTGTTTGTATTTTCGTTGTTCGGAGTTGAGCCAGAACAATACTGTTTTAGGGTCGGACCAGAATATACGCGAGGAAAAGGCGATCGAGTGTTTCCGTTGAATATTAGCAGCTAGCCGCACTCCCAACAGAGCTGCCTGAGTTGGAAATCCAATTTCTAATATTAAATCCATTTTGTGCATGTATAAACTTAACGTCGGGCGCTAGCTTAATATCTTCCTCTTCAGAGTCGATGCTATCTAAAAGATCGTCAACGTAGTGGTTTTCAGTTATTGCTTTAACCTTTAGTGCGGAGTTTAGTGAGGCACCCTCTACTGCAGCTGCGGCGTCCCATATGATTCGCATCTTGCCCGGTTTGGCGGGATGCGTAACTGGGAAGATCGGTAGATACCAGATTCTTGTGAAGTTTCGCTTAAGTTCTTCGTCTGAATTTAGTTAATGGACAACTGAGCACACGAAGCATGGACACAGTCCAAGACAGAGCAGAACTAGACACTGTGGTGGAGGAACTGACCTCTGTGCTGCGTGACGCATTCCAGAAAACTTGTCCAATCAGCAGACCTTCTACGAAAAGACTACCCGTCTGGTGGAATGCCGAGGTTAAGACCCGACGTGCAGAAGCTAGAAAACTCGTCAACAGAGCTAAATTTAGCGATTCTGCAGAAGACTGGCAGCGCTACAAACAGGGTCTTAAATGCCTCAAGAAGACTATTAGGCAAGCAAAGAAGTCGTCCTGGATGAACTTCTGCGAGTCAATAGAATCAACAAACGAATCGGCAAGATTGAGGAAGGTTCTTTCTAAAACTCCACCGATGAATACCTTCATCCAGGATGGCGGAGGGAACTGGACAGAATCTCCCGAGGAAACTTTAGAGCTTCTGATGACCACTCATTTCCCTGACTGTTCACCAGCTAGCAACACTGACTCTGTCAGCTAAGAACATAGTCGAGAAGAAGGAAACCAAGACTTGTTCAACTCAATAATTGATACTTACAAAATAAGCTGGGCAATCGGATCCTTCTCTTTGTACAAATCGTCAGGACCTGACGGAATTATACCTATAATGCCATCGCAATGGAACAGGGTACGAGTAGTTTATATACCCAAGGTGGGTAAACCTAGTCACACGACTGCGAAAGACTTTAGACCGATAAGTCTCACGTCCTTCATCCTCAAAACCTTTGAAAGGATTCTGGAGAACCACGTTTGCAACAAAATTCCGCGCAATCTACTGTCACGGTTGGTTGGTTGGTTGGTGCCTATACAAAGGGCAAGTCTGTGGATACAGCCTTACATGAGGTAGTGCTAACAATCGAAAAATCACTCTCATACAAGGAATATACTCTCGCCGCATTCCTTGATATAGAAGGCGCCGTCAATAATGTTCGTCTTTCGACTATTAAAAGCGCACTACTAACGATGGAAGTGGAACCCGAGATTTGCAATTGGCTTGACCAAATGCTACATAATAGAATCATTGAATCCGAACTGGGGCAATGTCTTATTACAAAGTCAGTCTCCAGAGGCACTCCGCAAGGAGGAGTGATCTCGCCCTTACTCTGGCTTCTCGTAGTCAACAAGATCCTTGTGGAACTTGAGAACCTCGGAATCAAGGCATGTGCATACGCCGATGACGTGGTCATACTTGTCTCAGGGAAACATTTACCGACAATTAGTAGTTTGATGGAGACAGCACTCAACAAACTACGAGAATGGGCCGGCAACTGCGGTCTAGGGGTTAATTCCTCTAAAACAGTGCTGGTCCTCTTCACGAAGAAGTACAAAATCCCAGTTTTTGCGTTACCAAAGATGGGAAGCGACGAGCTTCATCTTTCCGATAGCGCTAAATATCTTGGGGTTGTTCTAGACAAGAAACTAAGCTGGAAACTTAATCTGGAAGAACGCGTTAAAAAAGCGCATAACGCATTTTACGCCTGCAGAAAGTTGTTCGGTAATAAGTGGGGTCTACAACCAAAATTAGTACATTGGATGTACACAGCCATAGTAAGACCAATCCTAAGCTATGGTGCGATAGTGTGGTGGGAGGCGACTAGGAAGTCCACGTATCTTAGCAAGCTGACAAAAGTACAGCGCTTGGCATGCATTGGGGTCACTAGCGCCCTCAGAACCACACCCACGGCAGTACTGGAAACTATCCTCCACCTGCTGCCAATGGACATGCACATCAAAAGCATGGCTGCAAAAGGCGCTCTTAGACTCAAAGAGTTAGGTTACTGGAGAACTAGACCTGCTGGTCACAGTACCATACTCAATGACTTCTTGGAGTGTGATACGAACAGGGAAACGGACTACATTGTGCCAGAATTAGATTTCAGTAGGGAATTTTCTGTTAAAATCCCACACAGGGTCGACTGGAATGTAGAACGCAACCTAGTCAACAGGACCATAATGGTATTTACCGACGGTTCGAAAATGATTTCTGGTACAGGCGCGGGGGTGTTCTCACAGGAACTCGATATTAATGAGTCCTTCAAGCTACCGGACCATGCCAGTGTATTTCAAGCGGAAATCTTTGCAATATTTCAAGCCTGCAAAATTATTGAAGCAAAGGTGAATGCTACAGAAGACATCACTATTTGCATTGACAGCCAAGCAGCCATTAAGGCCCTTAGCTCGAACTCAACACGATCAAAACTAGTTAGACAGTGTCGTGGTTTTCTTAACACCATCGGCACACGGCATAATATTACCCTCTGCTGGGTGCCAGGCCACTGTGGAATCCAGGGGAATGAGCAAGCTGATGAACTCGCTCGAGCAGGCTCTAGCCTAAGCTCACTAGTGATGGACCAGCTCATTGCTATTCCCATCGGATCCATAAATCAGTCTATCGACTCACTATGCTTGCAGCGGGCAGGCAATAGATGGTCAAACCTAACTACATGCTCAATATCAAGAACTCTTTGGCCCGAATACGATAACGGGAAAAGCAAGTATATCCTGAGTCTGAGCAGGAAAGATGCTAGCACACTAATCGGAGTGCTCACAGGGCACTGCCTGATCGGTAGACATGCTAGACGACTGGGAGCCGACGCAAATGATCTTTGTCGTAGCTGCGGTGACCCAGAAGTGGAGGAGTCAATCTTTCACGTCCTATGTGAGTGTCCGGGCCTATCGAAAACGAGAAGACGGAACCTCGGCGCTTATTTCCTCGATGACCTCGGTAATATCGATGCAGGAAAGCTATGTAACATAGCAAACTTTATAAAATCCACAAAATGGTTTTAGGTTCCATGAGTTCTTCAAACTCAAACGGGGAGCACAATGGACGAATTATAACGTCTAAGTGAAGGAGGATGATAGCATCACCACCCCTTATACCATACCATACCATTCGTCTGAAAGTTTTCGAATATAGCAGCGTGGTCATCGATTCTTTGCTGGAATACTTGTGCTAGTTCTGGATCTCGGGACAGTCGTTTTTCTAAGCATCGAAAACGCCTTTCTGCCATGGCGTAGCTGTGAGGAAGTTGGATTTCATCATACCTCCATAGTAGTTCAGTTTCATAACGAACGTTTTTCCTTCGGGTAGTAGCATTCCGGATTTCCAGAGCTCGTTGATCTTACACTGATAAGAGGTACTTGCAACACCAACTCCTTCCAGAGAGAAAGACTGTTTCACTAGTTGGTGAAGGTCACGTTCGCACTCGCATATGTGAAAGCTTTGATGTTTAAAGTTTGCGGGCTTATTTTTCCAGTCAATATTTCTGTAAGAGCCATACACTACCCATCAGAGACGAGTCCTAGACGCAATGGGCTCATCATGTCCACCTTCTTTTGATTTAAGTGGTAGCCCAAATCACCAATTATCGAGACCAACCAAGATACGGGGAATAGCTTGTTCGTATGAGTCTATGACGATATCCTTTAGATGCGGAAACATCATAGCTAGGTCATTTGCAGGAAGAGTTTGCTTTGGCAGATTTAACTTCTTAGCTGTGCGAGCGTTCGATATTATAAACTTACTTGCGTTTTGGTTGTTGGTAACTTCCACTGAAACCTTCTTGGATTTTATCTTCCGTTCGGTGCGTATCGGCCGTCCATTTCAGACAAAGGGGCTCATTTTCTCCTTCTAGTCCTAATTCTTCTTCTATATCTTCTTCTATGAGCGTTAAGGATGATCCATCGTCCAGGAAGACAAAGGTTTGTATTTTCGTTTGACCCTTACTTAGCGTAACAGGAACTATACGAAATAGGATAGTTTGTTTGTTTGTTTTGTTCGCTGAGCATTACGATGCAGACCCACTGTCTGTGCTTCTACCGCTGATGAGTTTGTTGGAAATTCAACAGTTGCTGGCATTTTTGGTGGTTCTTGGTTGTCGTTGTGTAGCAAACGATTATGAATTCGGGTGCAGTTCCTTACTCCACATTTATTGCTCACGTTACATGGGCTTTTAAGATGTGAGAAGAGGCATGTTCGGCAAAACTTATGGTCTCGGACGGCATTCCATCTCTCATTATGATCCAAATCAAGGAATTTAGCGCAATTTGCAACTGCTTTACATTCTTTTTGGCAAATACAACATTTGCGTGGTTTGGATTTGTTGGTTGGCTAAGATTCTGTCGGTTCATCTTCCGTATGGGCATTGATGTATCCTTTTCCTTTGGTGTTGGCAGGTCGCTTGTCCAATTTGGGATCTACGAACAGTAAAGTAACATCACCAGCTGCTTCAGCAATTTGATATAACCATGAGCTAAATGTTAAAACTGTTGCTGCTGGTATGCTCTGCTTGTATATAGCCCAATTTAATTTTAGCTGAGCAGTCAGCCTATCACAGTGCTCCTGCAGAAGCATCAGGGCTACCAAGGTGGGCGTGCAGTCCAGATGCTTCCATCGTAGCACATAAATTTTGGACCAACAGAGCGTATTTTATAAGAGTGTCGAGTTTTTCTGCTTTTGGAGAAGGTACTTGTCACAGCTTTTCAAGTAGCGCAACTAGTAGTTGTAGCTGTAAGCCTTTTAAGAGAGTATTGAACATTCGATATCTAGGTATAATTTTTGATCATCTTTTGAAGTGGGATCTGCAAATCCAGCATATGACTAAAAGACTTATGACTCTGATCCCAATATGCATGGAGGTTAGATCATTTATGAATAAGAGAACAAAACGCCAATTTTATTTTTATTAATTCATTTTATACTGCAATATGGCATCATCTCCTGGGGAAGCGCAACGAACGCAATCTTAGAACCCGTTCAAATTATGCAAAAAACATCATTAAAAATTTTACTCAGGAAAGAAAGAACATATCCTTCTAGTCTTCTTTACCAACTTTTGGACATACTGAACATTCGAAAAATATTTAATCGAAAAATATTTAATAATAAAAGTGCCACACGCAGTGGTACACAGGAGATGATTCTCATAAACATTATGAATACATCCACAGGAAAACGACAATATTATAACCATGGTAGTAAACTTTTCAATGAGTTGCCAAGCTATTTGAAAAAAAGCAACAGCGTTGTTAATTTCAAAATGAATTTAAAAAAAAAATATTATATTGTATTGTATTGGTTGAACTTTAAAATTAAATAAAAAAAATAAATTATTATAGTGGATTACATTTTAACAGTCAGAAATAAAAAATTTGCAATCAACTATTAATAAGAAAAGAAATTGTTACGGTAATATAGATCATATTGTTGAGTGCCGCCGAAATGCAACAACAGATTCCCGCTACTGCTTCTACATCTTCAGCTGTAGCACACCGGCAACGGTAGCTGCCGACAACCAAGCAACACGCGTACCAGAAAGAGAATTTTTTTCTTGGGGTGTATTTTTTTTTACCCTCAGAACTAAACCGTGCGAGTGCATTTTTACATCACTGGACAGTATAAAGTTTTTTTTCTTTGACTGACCCCGCGAAACGAAACGAGAATTACTAGGTGTTGATAATTGCGTGATATATTTTTTTGCTGATTTTCTACGAAAGAATTAAGCGGGCTCGGTTTGGATAGCAGCTGTGGCGGTAAAAGTTCTTCGCGTGGATGCTTTAAAACTAACTTATCTTTCGATAGCTTAATTTCAAAAGCATCATTTTGGATCGGTTTCACTTCGAGTCAATACACGTTTCTTCGGACTTCTACCGGTTTGATTCCATCGTAGTGACAACCATCAGTCGTATGGAGATGATTGTCCCGCGTCAATAACTGTGTTCGAACTCGATCCGGGTACATTTCGATTTCTGGTAGCGAAGAGTCTCGAAATTCGAGAAGTTCGAGTACGCGACCGGCTAGTGGATCGCATAGAGTTTGAGGACTGGTTCTCTTGAGGATTATCCTTAAGGATCAGTGGTGAACGTTTTCACTGGTTGGTGGCATATTATTTTGCATGAGATTTGTTGTAGATACCGGCCACGCTTGAGATACCGTTTGCGCGATTATAAATAGAGACTTAAACAAAAATCGAGTTGAGTCTTATTTTTTTTGTTGATGTAATATTATTTCCAGATGATGTGGATGCAATGTGCTGATGTGGATGGTGACGGAGAGCAAACAAGTGCAAGAGAAATATTAATGAATTTTTTTAAAAAATAAATATAATACAAGAACGGAAATAAGTTGCAAAATAAGTATGAATTAAATCGATACAAAAACGATTGGCAATTAATGAGATTCGTTTGAAACACCCAAAGTACCAAGTTCGGTCCCTGATTAGCTTGCAATGTCTGCGTGCAGTACATTAGAGGATTTTATATTGAATTGGTCTATGTGCTATGTCAAAAAACCTGCGATTTGCGTTAAATTTTTTTTTTTATACTTTTGCACGGCTTAGAACTTTAACGGTTGAGTTCAATGCGCATCTCGAATCCAATGGAAAACGATGAGCGGTGTTCTTTCATGCACGTATCCTGGGCAAATCCGTGGCTAGACAATACAAGCTCCCTTCATTTGTGTTACCTTACCAGTTTTTTCTGCTTGGTCTCAATTTAAGAAAGAAAAAGAACAAATTGATTTACAAAACGAATGAATAAACAAATGAAATACAAAAACTAAAAACCAAAAATCAAGAATGAAATATGGTATATAAAAGAATTATTTCAAAAATTAAAAAACAAATATAAATAAAAATAATATCGGCCGTAAAATGAATTTTAAGTAATTAAATGAAAGAATTGAAGAGAAAATTAAAAATGAGTTTAAAAGCTAAAACCGTACCATAAATATGTTAAAATATTATATTAAAATTGAAATAAAAATAAAATGACAGACGAAGACAGGACGGGACAGATTTAAAAATAATAATAATAATCTACGAGTAAATAAGAAGTTTTAATATAATTTGAAATTAAAAATAGCAACAAAAAAAATGGGGTAAGTCTCTTTATTTTATTTTTTTTCTTTTATTTTTTTTTTTGTATTATTTCTTTTGTTGTTGTGTTTTTCAGGGGGTTTTTTTTGGGCCTTATTTGGATTTTTTTTTTGTTATAAAAATGTTGGAAAGCTAAGAAGGCCATTTTGATAATGAACCCGAGCGGCTAAGCCCCCTTGCCCCAAACCTCACTAAGGGGCCATATCGAAAATTTGTTCAGGACAGATATGGCTTAGGTAGGGTGGGCAGAACAGGACGCTACTTACACCTAAGCGTATTGACAAATCGCGAAGTAGCGCAACTTCACCGCTTCATGGTCTTTTACGACCTATTGGGAAAATAGTCCCAATTTTAAATACCCTGGAGTAAGCCGACATGAAATTTTTGTTGTCCAGGCCTAGGGTAAATGGTCTGAGTCGGAACAAGAACCACCCCACACTGCCATTGCTAGTCCCGGCCGCCAGCAAGCGTGTCGCTTCCGTTCCGGCTCAGCCACCAATTCGGACGTAGGAGGAATTGGCCCTTCTGTCCCGAACCTTACCCATCCTTCGAATATTTGGACTTTTTCAAGTCGAAATATTCCTTCCAAGGCCTCAAACACAACAATATAAAAAGCAAAAGCTTTGTTAATTTGTTACTATGAAAATAACTTTAAAAAAAAATTATTGAATATTATTATTCTTACCCTGAAATGAATAAAGTAAAAAAAAAAAAACCATATTGAATTATTGATTTATATTTAGCGAACTACCTATATTTTATTAGTTTAACTTTGAATTGAACTTTGTTAATAAATTTTAAGAAAAGAATCGTTAATACAGGAAATTGTTGATGTGTATTATAAATTCGAGCAAATGAGAGATGTAATTGCAAAATTGAAAAGTATTGACAGTTTTTATATTAAAATGTAGAAGACTCCTCACCCCTAACACAGGGATATATCCTCAGCAGCTCTGTGAAACCACAGGTTCGGGTGAAGTGTTCGTACAATTAGAAAAAAGTGGCCATTCCTCTGGACTACCGTTGAAAGTAGTCAGCTCTCGAAGCATGGAGTTTCTAGTAGAAAATTGTTGATAGCTTACTCCTGGCACTGGGACTAGGTGTGGCTCTAAGCTGTTTTGAAGACTCATGCCGGCCACGGCACTGGAGTGTACCGGCTGTTGATATAGTTGTCTGGTCGTCGCACTTGACCCTATACACGAATTCGCAAAGCTCGTTGCCGGGACATGTACGTATGCAGTCGAGTAATCTTCCACTGGTACGTATTGGTGAATATTCCCGCAGCCTTTCGAGACAGGAGGAATATATGTGACAGTTGGCATTGGTGTTTTCCATACACTAGTTAGGCACCTAACAGGCTGACTGATGCTGTAGTTCGTCGAGTACGGCAACAAATTCGGTTCGTACTTCTGGTGAATAGTTTCGCTGCCTTTTGAGACAGTAGAAAAATGTGTGACAGTTGGCATCGGCACATTCAATGCACTAGTGACGCAGCTAACAGGCTACTTCGTACCGTAACTCGTCGGGTCCAATAAACTGGGAACATAAGTCTGGTTTGGCACACCTGTGAAAGCAGCTGTACTGCACATCTAAGCAGTAGAACTGCATGCAACTGATTGCATTGCCATAGTGAATGCATCAGTTGAGCAGCACGCGGGCTGCTTGGTATCGTAACTCGTCGAGCACGACAAACTAGGAACGTAAATCTGGTTTGGCACAGCTTTGCAAGTAGATTTACTGCATATCTGAGCAGCAGAACTGCATGCAGCTGTGTATATGTTTGAATCGTATTCGATGCACCATTTGAGCCGCTAGTGGGCTTAACATTGCAATTCATCGGTACTTGCGGCTTCTGAAGACCGCCATCGGCATCTGTCAGCCAAATTCTAACCTTCTCAACTGACTTTTCGGTAGATTCTGTATGCGAAATTTCACTGCTTGCCCATCTGCTTCCTCAAGTTGTTGGAGAAGGGCATATTTCTTGTCCAGTAACTCTCGCTGCATCTGCTTTTCCTCCTCTAGCTTTTGCAATTCCAATTTGATTCTCCGACTAGAGGATTTTTTTGATGACCGCGATGAGCTCTTACTCTTCGGCATTCTTCTGACCGGAACACTCCTCGCAGGACCACTCCTGATACTGAATATCATCTGTTACGCCAACACAGGCGTAGAGGCTCCAATTTGCCGCACTGTACCATCTGGTCTGTGTGGGGCTTTGAACATCTTTTACAATTGTACCCGGGTGAGACAGGTTTTGAGGTTCAGTCCTGCGGTGGGGACCGTGCAGTTCTCGAGGATGTTTCGAATGCTCTGGTAGTGCGGCGAGACATTTTTACTTGCCGAAATCAGTATTTGGGCAAAAAAAAGTTTAAAAGATTTATTACAAACGCGCTGGGATTGGTGCCTCGCGTGGTAAGAAAAACCTTCTCAGTTTTATTCAGCTTTATTTCGAAAGAGTGTGTGTGAGCTTTTAAACCATATTTATTAGGTACACAACTGTGTTTTCTTTTTAATACAATAATCATTAATTCTTACTTTTCTTGGTTGACACGCTGGCTTGTTCCTTCGTTTGTTTGACGTTCACCGGAACTCGTACACGTTGTACAACCATACAACACAAAAAATACAAAAGGGGTGTTTCAGCACAGCGGTGCTAAAACGTTCGTGGTGGTGTCATCGAACCGCTGACAATATCCACCCTAACAAAGAGATAAGTGCCCTTAAACAGAGAACATGTAGAGAGGAGGAAGTATCGAGGAAGTAACACAAGCAGCAAGGCTGCACAAGATCCTATCCAAAAAGAAAACCGGTGATATGGGAGCACTGAAAAAGCCCAACGGAGACTTCATGCGTACTTTTTTTTTTTTTTATCGTGCATGTTTTATTAATCTATTTTAGTATAAACAATCTTAACAATAGGTCTGTTTCTTTTGCATACTTAGTGTACACTCGTGTACACTTTTTGCCCGAAATCTGTTCTTTTTGTCAGTGTGACGTCAGAGATGGCTGTTCTGTTTGCCGGTGTAATTTACACAGAGCACACCTTTCTGCCCTAGCTCGAGAGCAGGTGCAGTTTCAGGGTACTTTACACTCTGTCAAATTGACGCGAACCATAACCTCCGATTGGGAGCCAGTTGTGCGGGTAAATTTTTAGATGTGTTTAAATAGTGTTTTAAGACTTCTTATAAGTGAAATTTTGTTAAATATTTGTGATGTTGTGATATTTGTGAAAAACCTGTCATGAATTCTCATACGGCGACTGTGGTGCAAGATTGACAGCTGTCATTTTTAGCAACCGGACAGTGCATTGTACACTAAAGCGTTCTGTTTGCGTGGTCTATACCTTGCATTTTTTGTGACAGGTGACAGTTCAATTCAGTGTAAATTACAAGAAAATGTGAGAATACCCCTGACAAAAGAAACAAACCTAATGATAGCACTACTCCCCCTTTTGAAATATCTGAATTTCGTATTAGGGGTGAGGAGCCTGGATTTAATATCTATGTACATTAGGGTGGCCCTTGATAAAAACAAATTTTCTATCACTCCTTCAATTGACTCGAAATACTAAAAAATGATTTTTAAAAGTGAAATCCGCTCTTAATTTTAATATTAACCCGTGCCCCCAAGGCCCTTTCTAGGAGTTAAGAGGCACAACCAGTTTAACCGCACAACCAGTTTGAAAATTGGAAAAAATCGACTCCTGAAGAGTAGCCGATCACGAGAAAAACGCGTTTAAAGATAAAATTATTGATTTCATTTTGATGATCGGCTACCCTTCAGGAGGCTGTAGCTCAAAAACCATTTAAGATACACACTTGAAATTTTGGTGTGTTATTCTTGAAGGTATACACTATAAAAATATAGGGTGGGCAATTTAAAGGTTTGTTTTTTAATCATAGGATATGGCAACACTAGATGGACCGATTTGCTTGAAATTGTTACAGCTCATTAGTCTAATATTGCGCGGTACGAAACAATCAAGTTTTCGTTTGGGGAGCGTTTCGAAATATTAAAAACTTATTTTCAAAGTCAATGTTGTGTAGCCAAAACCGTGCGAATTTTGAAAAAATGTATGGGTCGTAGAATAGCGCCAAGCGGAACAAGCAGAACTGCCAGATTTGGGGTTCGGAACAGCCACACGTAATCGTAGAGAGGCCAATGCATCCCCCAAAAGTGACAGTGTGGTGTGGATTTTGGTGTGGTGGCATAGTTGGTCCGTTTTTTTCGAAAATAATGCTGGAAATGCCGTTACCGTCAATGGCGACCGTTACAGAGCCAAGTTAACAAACTTTTTATGGCCTCAAATCAACGCTATGAATGTGGACGACCTTGGGTTTTAACAAGATGGCGCCACATGCCATACAAGCAAACTGACAAACGATCTCTTGTGCGACAAATTTGAAAACCGAACAATCAGCCGTTTTGGAAATGTCAATTGGCCTGCGCGGAGCTGCGATTTGACGCCGTTAGACTTTTTTCTGTGGGGGTGCCGTTAAGAATCGATGCTATGCGGATAATCCAGAAACAATTCCAGATTTAAAACATAACATTGCGACTGTTATTGGCGAGATAAGCGGCGAAATCATCGAAAAAGTGCTTCAAAACTAAACTCACAGGATTACTACTGTAAGGCCAGCAGAGGGAGCCACATGAACGAAATGGTTTTTCATTCTTAAATCGGAGATTCTAACCATTACAATAAAAAAAGAAATTATAAAAAATATTGATGTAGCCTCATTTTATAGCGTTTTTAAAAACCAACTTTTAAATTGCCCACCCTATATGTAAAAAAATCGATTTTTTCCAATTTTCAAACTGGTTGTGCGGTTAAATCGGTTGTGCCCCTTAACTCCTAGAAAGGGCCTTGGGAGCACGGGTAAATATTAAAATTAAGAGCGGATTTCACTTTTAAAAATCATTTTTTAGTATTTCGAGTCAATTGAAGGGGTGAGAGAACATTTTTTTTTATTAAGGGCCACTCTAATGTACATAATATATCATGCTTTTACAATTAAAAGTTTCTGATAACTAAAATAAGTTTTATGATATACAATCGTGAATATTATTGTGTTTAAGTGAAAATAAAAAAATTAAACGATAAATTACTTTATTACTTCAATACAATCAATAAAAGCATTTACGCTATTTGTGTATATTAATAAGAAAATGATACTTCAAAATTCATAATTCAATAACGGATAACACCAATATAATGAACAATACAAATCCTAATTCACGAAATAATAAACCTACGTATACCGTTTACAAATAATACCACGAATTACATATGAAATTAAAGTCACTATTTCACAATTTATATAATTAATATTTAAAATTTTAATACTTTACACAATCTTATTACGATTTATTATAATAGAGTTTTTTGACGCTCTTTTTGAATATAGTTATGTCATTACAACTTTTTAAACTTGTTGGAAGATTGTTAAATAACTTAACTCCGCTAAATGAATAGTGGAGTTGGCCAATTTTAGTGGCTCTCCAGGGCAGTAGTAGCATTTTTTGACAACCTCCACGAGTAGCGATTGTGTTGGTTGTTATTAAACTCTTTTCGGTTTCCTTAAATATTTGGATCGTAGCGATCAAATTGAAAATTTGATTGATGTCTATTAAATCTAATAGTTGAAACAATAGTGAGGTGGGAAATGTTCTTTTTTTTTTTTTCTTCAGTGACTGGTGTGGGAACGATGGTACGGATGGTGCGGATGGCTAAAATAATGATAGTAATAAAACGTCCGAGTCGGACGGAAACTAAAATTCAACTTACATTTTATTCTGAATGCTTTACATTGTTTTTAACATTTACAAAATACATAAATTCGAGTAGTTTGTAATAAGTTCAAGTACATAAGCAATTCAACAAAGTGCATACTGCAGGGGCTTGTAACCTAATGCACGCGTTCACTACATCACCCTCTCTTCAGTTGGAGACGTAATGAATATTTGAAAAGAACACAAAAACTTCATAAAAGAAAGAATGAAGAGAGAGAAAAAAAAAATATTAAAGTAAAAATTTAATAATAATATAAAAAAATCTGATTGGATCTGAGAGATATGGAATAATTTATGAAAAAGTTCACAATCACTTTACACCCCCTTAGGGGTCAATTATGGAGAATACATAGAATAAAATTAAATTCAATATTTGGGACGAGCTAGTAGATATGTCGAAAATCGTGGGAAAATATGCATTCTATTTTCACAGATATTTTTTTGGCCCCCCTTCTGAACGCCAAAAGATATTCGTTTTTTTTTATTCAAAATTATTTTTCTAGTTGATTTAGATATACACACCGAGTTTCAACATTAAAGCTTAAGCCGTTCTATATATTGGAAAAACACCCCCCCCCCCCTTGAAAACACTTTCTAGGTATTCATACGAAGAATCCGTAGAATAAAAATAAATTCAATATTTGGAAAGACCTAGTAGATATGACGAAAATCGTGAAAATATATGCATTTTCTATATATATTATATATACAAATAATTTTTTTAGCCCCCCTTTCTATACGCCAATAAATATTCAAATATTTTTTTATTACAATTACTTTTCTAGTTGATTTACATATACACACCGAGTTTCAACTTTCTAGCATGAACCGTTTAATAGTTAGGAAAAACACCCCCTACCCCCGTAGCATACAATTCCTAAAAAAAATTATATTTTTCCAACGTTCCGCTACTATAGTTCTATCTAAATACCAAGTTTAAGGCTTATATCATTACAGGTTCTTAAGATATAGGCATCGAAACTTTTTCCTTTTCACCCTCCCCCACCCTTCCCCTCTACACCCACAACCACAAAACTTTTTCCCCTACTAGAGTTCAATTAGCGCTACTTCTTACACTATTCTTGAGATATGAAATGTGTTTGATTTGAAAAATTCTCATCCCCTCCACTTCTATGCTCCACCTCCCACTTAAAAAATTTTACTTTGATCAATCTTTATTTGTCGACCTTTATACCCAAACCGAATTTTATTTTTCTAGAGCAATTGGTTCATGAGATATTGTTATCTAAAGTTTTTTACCCCCCACCCCCATACACAACTTCCCCCACCCAAAATTTTTCTTGATTCTGTTCTCCTAGTATAACTACAAATATTTTTTAAGTTTGAATAGTGTGCCATTAACGGTTTAGGAGATATGGATTTTAGAATGTGTCTATCTCGCTTTTTTTGGGTTTCGGACGCATTACATTTCCCCCCACTCCCACACCCCTTAAACAATATTGACAATTTTTCTGTAAATGGGTCTACTATTAGAGCTCTATAGAAATTCCAAGTTTCAGCTTCCTATCATTAGGGGCTACTGAGATCTAGAAACCAAAATTTTCGGTCTAAAACACTTCCCCTTCCTTCCCCCTCACACCCCCACAACTAAAAATTTGGTTACTTCAAGGAGCCTACCCCGTCTATTCGTTAAAAAAATTTCAATTTAATATCTCAAATCGTTTGGCAGCTACGAGCCTCCAAACGATCTTGCGTACGGCGTACGGCGGACAGACGGACTGAAAATTTTTATTGCTTTTTTCGCGTCTACTAGTTATGAAACGTGAAAATAAAAATTTTGAGGGTAGCAAATTTTTTTTTTTTTAAAAATCAATCACAATACTTAATTATTAAAATAATAAAGTAAAAAATGATAATAATAATAACTACAATGCCAAACGTTTCAAGAATCAAAACGAACTTTAGTTTCATTTGATTCTAGTGTGAATGCCGGTTTCAAACGATCAACAGAAACCGTAATGTTTTTATTGTTCTTCTGTACTATAAATTGTTTTCACAATTTTCTTATAACCTCAAACGGGCCTTCGTATGGCGGTTGAAGGCCTGATTTAGTTCCTTCAATTCTGATAAACACTTGCATGCAATCTTCTAGAGTCTTAGCGACGTATGCCTGTATATTCGGTTTTTTTGTGTCAGTTGGTTTCAGTTTAGTCATTCTCGCACGCAAATGAGTCACAAAGGATACTGGGTCATCAAATTTAGAAGAAGTGGAATTTGCAACGAATTCCCCTGGTAATTTGAAAGGTTGACCATAAAGTAAATCTGCCGGTGAACAGTTGAAATCGTTTTTGAAAGCTGCTCTGATACCGAGTAATATGATGGGTAAGTCATTGGTCCACTGAACTTGAGTTTCACGGCATTCAAGGGCTGTCTGTAGTTGACGGTGGAATCTCTCCACTAGACCGTTTGCCTGCGGATGATACGCGCATGTTCTAATTCGCTGTATGCCGATAAGGCAATTCAATTCCGAGAAAAATTTGGATTCAAACTGTGATCCTCTATCAGTCGTAATTCTAGATGGAACGCCAAAAAGGCTGATAAATTCATTGACAAATGTTCGAGCAACTGTCGTGGCTGAAATGTCTTTAAGTGGGTACGCCTCTGGCCACCAAGTGAAGCGGTCCACTAGTGTACTAAATCCATATGGATGTGTTCCATTCGCGTACTAGCCAGGTCGAAGTTCTGGAGAGGGCTTTGTGTATGCCTAGTAATTTTGCTTCGTTGACACTGAGTACATGCTTGTGTCCACGATTTTATATCCGAGTTCATATTAGGCCAGAAATACCTGTCGCCAATAATTTTTCGAGAACCTCTGATGCCTGGGTGTGACAATGAGTGTAAACTATCAAATACAGTTCTACGAAGAGGTAATGGAACGTATAGTCGAACGCGGTTTTGATCATAATGACTGGTCTTAAGTTGGGAAAGATCGCTGTTCGAGATTGACTACGGAATTTTTATGTTTGTCCGAGGATTGTAAAGATTTTAGTTCATCATCAGCGATCTGAAGTTTTAATAAATTGTGTAATGTTAATGTTTGCACGATTAGAATAGAGATGTCATCGTTTACTATGCGAGATAGACAGTCGCCCACTACATTATCCCGGCCATTATCCCACCAAGAGAGTATTTGACATTCGTGTGATCCCATTGACCGAAAGAGTTGTTACCTCGTAAACAATCTTCTTTCTTTTGATGTCGACTAGGAGTGAAAATTGGTTTCGGGTTATTCACGGATGCAAGAATGAAGGGGTATGCAAAAGGTCATCTGAGTCCTAAATTTAGATTCAGCAATTTTGTACCGAATGTTTTTATTAACGTTCCCTTGGCAGCTGTTAAAATAAGTTCTGGACTTCTTATGCATTGATTTCTGTAACAAGACATCGGAATTACAGATACCTCTGCACCAGTGTCGATAAGGAAATTTATTTTAGAATTTAAACGTCGAACGAATAAGCGGCAAGTGCGTTTTTGTTGGGACCGATTGTTTGCCGCTTCGACAATCGGTGTGCCTAGTTTTTCGAAGTAGTGTCAGAAAAGTTGCAAGGCTTCACGCATTTATTTGCCTTAGTACCAAAGTTAGTATGATACCAACAATTCTCGGTCTTATCTTTGTAAGGACTCTTGTGTTGAGATTTTCGCCGTGTGGAACGATTATGAGGGGATTTACTGCGACCTCGCGACGTAAGACTTTGCATATTTTTATTGATTTCTGCTATTTCTAATTTAATTTCCTCTATGGCCTTATTGTCTCTATTTAGAGCTAATGCGGATACTGAAAGGTTTTGGGTTACTTCCCAAATTTTGTCAGCTAGCTCAAGCTTCCGATCTTATGTCTGATCGGTTGCTACGGCTGGAGGAATGGTAATGGACGGTGGTAGCTTCCGTTCCCATAATGACACAATCAAATCATCTCGAATTGTGGAGATGTTTGACGAAACTGAAACCAAATGACGGTAGAGTTCGGATGGTTTGCGGTCTCCGAGATCCTCCGTCAAAAGTAATTATTCGAGACGTTTTCCGAGAGTGAATGTCGTTTAATGAGAGTTTGTTTTAAACTATCATATTTATTTTCAGACGGAGGGTTGTTCAATAGGTCGATTATCGCATTTATTGCTTCAAGCGCTCCCTCTTGAAGCAATAAATGCAATGTAAGGGTATACGAATATTTTGATTGATCCTTATAAATTTTTTTGATTTTAAATTGGGCTTTGGCAGCCACAAACCATACCGCTGGAGCTTTTTTTTCCCAGAATACCGGCAATTTGACCGAATGTATTTCGACCTCCCGGTGGTTTTCTATCTTATGATCGATAGGTAATTCGCCTTCCGTCATAATAATTTTATAATATTTAGAAACAAATAAAGTATGTAACCAAGTTACGTTCGAGAAAAAAAAATATGTATAAGCGTTGAAAGTATTTTTCAGCGCGAAAGCATTCCGCTATTTGCTGGAACAACGGTTTGTTAAAGAACAATGAGAACATTTTTTTTACGATTTCTAAAACCCACGCTAAAACTGTTAACGGTTTTTTCCAAAAATTTTCTTTGTATACTGAAATCTGCGATATGTCGGGACGTATTGTTCGCAAATTTAGCTGCTGCAGTCGGCGCCATCCATTGCGTTGAATTGTAAATTTTTTGGTGAATATGAACCATAAATTCGTCTTAGCCAACCAACTGTACCACTCAAAGACAATGCAAACGCTTAAACTAATAGATTTAAGTATTTCGCGTATTTTTTTTAGTAATTTTAATTTATTTTAAAATAAAACTTTTTGTCGAGTGTCACCAGTGTGGAAACGATGGTACAGATGGCTAAAATAATGATAGTAATAAAACGTCCGAGTCGGACGGAGACTTAAATTTAACTTACATATTATTCTGAATGCCTTATATTGACTCAGTTTTTAACATTTACAAAATACATAAATTCGAGTAGTATATAATAAGTTCAAGTACATAAGCAATTCAACAAAGTGCATACTGCAGGGGCTTGTAACCTAATGCGCGCGTTCACTGCAACTTGATTGATTTTGAAGACATTTAACGGTCGCGTCGATGTTATTTCAATATTGTTATGTTGTTATTTATTCCAACCCAGAAAACGAGGCATCACCGGTAATCCCTGGAGCATTCCAATCCAATACCACACACTGGCACCGGGCCTCTAATCTGTTCACCTATGGCCAAATCCAATGGGCCATACACTCCTGTCATCCCTTCGAAGCACCAGAAACTGACGGAATACTTCCCGCTCTGCTTCAAAAGGGAATTAAAAAGAACTAATCCGTTAGTTACTGGAAATCTTCAGAGTGAGCATTGCCCTGGGTTATATTCCAAGTACGTGGAGACAGGCAAAGGTGGTCTTCATACCAAAGATAGGTAAAAGATCGCGCTCAGATCCAAAATTATTCAGACCTATCGGCCTAACATCTTTCCTTTTAAAAACCATGGAAAAGATAATAGACACGAAGCGCTTAGCAAGAAACCACTACAGAGTAATAAATTTTCCTACCAATCCGGCAAATCGACAGAATCAGCGCTTCTTCAAATTACAACCGAAATTGAGAAGGTAATTTCCGATAAATAAACTGCGCTATGCGCCTTTCTGGACATAAAAGGAGCATTCGGCTGTATAAACAAGGCAATTGTCAACAGAGGAGTAGACTCTACCACACCAAGGTTGATCGACGAAATGCTAAGCACACGGGAGATTCACATCTCTCTGGGAACGAATACCACAAGTGTCAAAGCAGGCAAAGGATCAAATTCAAGAGGACCAAACTAACGCATCTCAATAAGGTAGCCCTAGATCTTCAGCTACAACTAAGCAACCATCTGTCCAGGAACATCTTTGAACAACTCGACAGGATGATATCAGAGCGACGAGACATCAATTCCGACAGGATTAAAACCATGCATAAAAAGAAATTCGGTAACCTATGGACCCCCCAACCATCGTACCATTACCACAGCTCAACAAGACCAAAGTGGTGGTAAACCTTTCCACTGCGGCATTATCGGAAGAACAGGAGAATATTTTAAGCAAAGGTTCCAACTTCGCCTTTACACCCAACGAAATCCCAACTGAAGAGATCATCCAACAAATTGAACCTGCAATCAGAGGTCTCCCTCAGACAATACAAATCCGGCACGAAGTCTCCCACATTATAAGCCGTGCAATCCCCCCGACAACGAACATATCAAACAATGAACGACGAGCCCTTAGGAATTGAAGGACATCTCTATTATGCGGGCTGACAAAGGAAACACCACAGTAGTCATGGACACGACGTAAAATGAAGCTAAACTCCAGAACATTCTACAAACAGGACCATACACGGAAATAAAAAGAGATCCGACTACTTCAATCCATCGAATACTATCACTATTGATTAAAAAGCATCCTAACTTAACGTCAACGTATTCAAAATTGATCCCCTCTGATCCATATACTCCGAAAATGTACGGTTTATCAAAAATCCATAAACCGGATGCGCTTACAAAAGGTTTGGCCAAAGCTCTCTCAGCTGAGGTACGCCCTTTCGTTGGAAACACACCCAAGACCGTGAAGAATTCTACACATCTAGTTGAAACATTGAGAAACATACTGGTAAATTTGGACGTCGAATCCTTGTTCACCAATATTCCGATAACGGACACTATGAATCTCATCAAAAAACTCATACCGGATAACAGAGTGGATTTAATCGAATTTTGCCTAATGCTGAGAAATAGGTGTTGGTTAACACCTATTTCTCAGGCAAACTTTACAAACAGATGGAAGGCGGGTTCTCCATTATCCCCAGTAGTTGCGGAAATTTTCATGGAAGAATTCGAAAAGAACGCTCTCAACTCAGCACCACTAAAACCAAAACTATACCTTCGATATGTTGACGACACTTTCATTAGCTGGCAGCATGGAAAAGAGGAATAAGATAAGTTCCTAGACCACCTCAACTCACACCACAGAAACATCAAATTCACAATGGATATCGAAAAAGACGGCAAACTACCCTTTTTGGATGTACTAGTCGAAAAAGCTGTACCATCATTACATTTCGCCGTGTACAGAAAACCTACTCACACTAACAGATATCTATATGCGTCTTTCCACCATCATCCCAAGCAGAAGGAAGGAGTACTTAGAACACTTATCCACAGAGCACAACGTATGACCAACGATAACCCAGACGCACTTCGCAACGAAATGAAAACCTTTACAGCCAACGGATACACTATGAGCACTATCAACAAAGTATGCAAACAGAAACCCAAAGCCGTGAAGAACCAGGAAGAAAAGGATACGAACGAGCATACTATAAAAAGGTGGGTGACATTACCTTACATAGAAGGTATAACAGATCGAATCGGCAAGGTACTTAAGAAAGCCGACATACGTACGACCTACTCTACGGCAACCACGCTTCGAGGTTTCTTAGGAAACCAAAACGACAAAATCCCACTGGAAATGGAAGGCATTTACAAAGTTCACTGCGGGTCTTGCAACAAAGGCTACATCGGAGAAACAGAACGGACCATCAGAACAAGGATTCGTGAACATCAAAAAAACCAGGCCCAATCATCAGAAATTGCGGAACATGCACGTCAAAATATTGGCCAGGACGAAACACTATCTTCAAAGAATTGTAAGAGAAGCAATTGAGATAACCAAACATCCACAAAATTTTAACCCAGACGCTGGATACAACCTCTCTTCACTTTGGCTACCTTATCTACGTTTTGGAAAAAACAACGTTTACAAAAAATCTTCGACCCTAAAAACTAATTAATTAATTTCAAATTTATAAACTCCCGCCTCCGTTTAATGTTTTTATAACCTCCCTATTGACGTAATTTCCCCCTTTGTTTTCTAATTGACCCTTCTGTTAGTTAATTTTATACCTGCTTTTATTTGTATAAGTAACAGTTGTAGAGATATTGTCGATCAGTTTAATAAAGGACTCAGTCGAGTCCGAAACGTCACACAAAATAAATTTAACAGTATTCACCGGAAAACCTTGTATTTTCAGGCAAAGGATGTCCGCAGGGAGGAATACTATCGCACCTTCTATGGTGTCTTGTGGTAGACGACCTACTGAGCTTGCTAAGTGAAAGCGGCCTTAAAGTCCAAGGATATGACTTAGCAATCATGATTAAGGGCAAGTTTGAGGAAACCCTCAGTGACCTTATGCAGCAAGCCCTAAGTAAAACACAAACATGATACCATGACAAAGGCCTACAGGTCAATCCGGCAAAACCACGATAGTGCCTTTCACACGAAAGAGAGGCGTGAGCAAAATAAAATCGCTCGACAGAAGTAAAATATCTAGGAGTGACTCTGGATCAGAAACTCCTATGGAAAAGCATCTAGAAAAGGTATCAGAGAAAGCCCCTACTGCTCTACTATTGTGTAGACAAGTCGTAGGCAAAACTTGAGGCCTGAAACCCAAAACAGCCTTATGGACCTATACAGCTATTGTAAGACCTATGATAGCATACGAAGCATCAGTATGGTGGCAAAGAACAAAACTAGCAAGCGCCAGGAATAAACTGGACAAGCTCCATGTATCAACACGACTGGAGCAATGAGATCCTGCCTCACGGCGGCTATCGAGGTTCTCTTAGGTCTGACTCCGCTTCACATCTACATCGAATCTCAGGCAACATTAGCCGCGATGAGAAACCAATTAAACGGCATCGAAAGTAAAACGTGGACCTAATAATCTGTCCAGACTTAGTAGTAGCATTCAAATACTAGACATGCCTGTGGACCATATGATAAAGAGATATCGCTTCGAAATCCCTCCCAAATTTATGCGACAAAGAGAACTGGGCAAGAGACCCACCGCAGTTCGGACCAGATAGCATTGTATGGTATACCGATGGATCTAAGACGACTGAGGGCATCGAAGTTGGCATAAGCGGACCCCGCGCCAGGATATCGGAATCTCTCGGTGAATATCCCACAGTTTTTCAAACGGAGGTCCATGCTATATCCACGTCCATAGAAATAAACCTCGAAAGGGGTTACTCAAATAAGAACATAATCATTTTCACAGATAGTCAGGCAGCAATAAAAGCCTTGACTGCGCACACGGTAAACTCAAAACTGATGTGGGAGTGCCAAGAAAAATTGTGCATCCTCTCTGGAGCTCTTGATTACCACCCACTTCCCTGGTAGTATACTGGTTGACACCTAGTCCTTGAATAGAAGGGTCAACTCTGAAAACAACTTTGTTGTACCGGTAGGCATGGGAGATCTCCTCGGTGAAAGAACGATCAAATGGGTTATAAACACTTTCGCTCTCTTCAAATAACCGGGACCAGACGGCATTAGGCCAACCATCTGCAGAGAGCCTCCGGGCAATTTTCAGCTGGTTGACCACGATTTTTAGGAGCTACCTGCGGGCAGGCGGGAGGCGATTGTAGTTTTCATTCCAAAAGCGGGAAGACCTAGTCATACGACGTCAGAGGATTTTCGGCCTATCAGTTTGTCATCCTTCGTTCCTAAAGTATTGGAGAGGCAGTGCATCGTAAACAAATACAATAGAGTTGTGAAAGCAAAATGATCACTAGTCATTAATGATGACATATTGTAAAATTTATCGGGTCACAAATTATGCAATTTACTCTACAATGTTGTGCAGTACATGTAAGTTTTAACATGGGTCATAAATTAAGCAAGTCAGTGCAATGCTTTATCATATAAGAAATTTACTATATAAGTAAGGATGATTTGAATATAGTCATACCGTATCGCTGCGCATCTTTCCATTTACCATTAGAGTTGAAATAGACTTAATTGCATTTCACCCTCTTGGCTACAATAAAGACCGAGCATTACAATCTAAGGCTACGCCCATCACAACTACCTGACTGACTACCTTGGTGGAGACCAGGGTTGTGAGCTCGGAACAAGGTAAGGTAACACGGTAAGCCTGAAGGGGCATTCCGCAGGCGGGGTGTGATATCTCCCCTTTTGTGGCTCCTTATAGTAAAAAAGGGTACTAATGGAAGGCGAGAGGAAAGGTATAAAGGTTGCGGCCTAAGCGGATGATATAATCCTGTTAGTTCGGGGAAAACACTCTTACGGACATTTTGGAGCCGGCACTCTGCAAACTTGGAAAATAGGCCAAAAGATGTGGTTTGGAAGTAAACGCTTCAAAAACGGATGTGCTTTATTCGCAAGGAACTTTGATAAGGTAGCTAAGGATATGACACCCCGGTGTACAAGCCCAAACAAAATAGAGACCAAAATTATTTTGTCAGTACCAGGTATCAAAGGATGCTAAGGGATCTTGCGTGTCAAAAACACACGCAAATAATTCTGTAGGAATATTTTGTTGTTTATTCTCATTGGTTGTCATGGTAACATGAACGGCTTGGATCTTGGATCCAATGGCGTAGCAAAATAACGTTACTTTTGGGGCCATCCAAAAGCGTTTAAAAGATGAACATTTCGAACATACAACTGCACTTGGAAAAGAAATATTTATTAATATATATATTCCTGTACAAATCCTTTGTATTGAAAGAAAGCTTTTCGACGCCTAGTCTACTTTGAGTTCACAACAATATAACCTTCTCAATAAATTAGTACTAGAAAAATGATTGCATTATTTTTAAAAATAAGTCTGTCGAAATATCGAAATTTGGTGTTTCTCAAAAGAGTACGCATTTGAAAAAGCAACTCGTTTTGGGTATTTCGCCGAGATTTCAGTTACAGAATCGTACCAGATCATAGGCAAATATGTACATATGTATGTATATAATAAAATAACATGCATCTGTAAAGCATACATATGTATGTACATAGATTACGAAGAGAGTATAGTAAGTTTGATTGAGCTCAAAAGCTTGTAACGTTTAGATCGAAGCCTCAGACCAAAAACAATGGTTCACCCTTTAGTACATTGGCTGTACACGGAGGTTGTGAGACCCTTTCTGAGGAATGGGGCACTAGTATGGGGAAAGCCACGGACAAAAAGTATTTCAAAGTTAAACTAAGTGGAGTGCAAAGGAGGGCTTGTGTTATGGTTACAGGAGAACTGCGCCCAACTCCATCGGAGGCACTAGAAGTTTGCAGTTATTTTGTACCACTTGGTATTTTCATTAAGCAGGTTGCGTCAAATACAGCGCCAAACTAGTGAGCTGTGATCTCTTTAGGGAGAGATTCATAGGACACAGTGTAATTCTTTGGAATAAAGTAAAGTAGATTGAAACAAAATTTTTTGGTGGGGTGGTGGCGTGCGGGGGTGGGGGTTGAAATAGTAAAGATTACGATATCTCACAAACCAATTGCACCAGAAAAACAAAATTCGGTTTGGGTATAAAGCTTAATAAATAAAGATTGCTCAAAGTAAAATCTTTGAAGGGGGCGGGGGAGCATAAAAGTGGGAGGGATAAGAATTTTTCAAAAATATCACTTTTCATATCTCAAGAACAGTGTAAGATAGATGGTTCAAATTTGAACTAGAACTAGGCCCAATAGAACCCTAGTAGGAAAAAATTAATTTAAAGGTGTAGGTGTAGAGGGTGAGGGTGGAGAAGGGTGAGAAGGATAAAGTTCCGATGCTTATATCTAAAGAACTTGTAATGATATAAACCTTAAACTTCGTATTTAGATAGAACTATATTAGTGGCATAGTGGAAAAATAAATTTTTTTTTAGTGGTAGCATGGTGCGAGGGTGGGGGGTGTTTTTCCAACTTTTGAACGGCTTATGCTAGAAAGTTGAAACTCGATACATATATGTTAATTAACTAGAAAAGTAATTGCGATAAAAAAAAAATTTCAAAATTCATTGGGGTTCAGAAGGAGGGGGGGGGGGAGAAAAAAATTTCAGTATATATAAAATGCATATATTTTCACGATTTTCGTCATATCTACTATGTCTTTTGAAATATTTTCATTTTTATTCTACGGATTCTTCATATGAATACCTAGAATGTGTTTTGTGTGATTTTTTGAAATTCGACCCCTAAGGGGGTGTAAAGTGGTTGTATACTTTTTCATAAATTCCACCATATCTCTTAGGTCTGAACAGAAATCGAATATCTTTTGATTTCCACGGGCTTGTTTAATAATCACCTATTTTTAAGTATTTTTCTTTTCCAATCTCTAGACCGCATCCCGGAATATGACCCAATTACATAATTCATATATTACACTCTATTCTAACCGTTTCCCGAGCTTTTTGTTAGGTTTTCAGTCACATAGTAACATACACCGCATCCCCGAATTAAACACGTTCCGAACTTCTGCCGGAAAAGTAATAAAGTTGCGCCCAGACTGTTAGCAGATTTTTTTGAAGGTTATGGCAAGTTTTATTTTGGAAGAAGTATGGACCGATGATTTCGCCAGACGGAAACCCTAAGCAGTGACTTTCTGAGGATGAATTTGGTGCTGGGGTATCTCGTCGCAAGTCTGATAATTTCTGCTTGTTCACACATCCATTCATCAAAAAATGGGGTCCGTCGCTAAAAATCATACAATTCGTGAAACGTTTCTCGAACGAAGCACTGATTTTTAAAACAAAATTTGATAATTTGCTCACGTAGTTCGACGCTCTTACTCTTCATGCTGATACCATACACTACTTAACAATTCAGAACATGTTTGACATAGGTTGTTTTAACAACATGGCCGCTTTTCCCTAATAAATTTTGAGTGTCCCTATTGAAAGACCCTTTACATACATGTTGACTGCACAATTTTTATGATTTGTTTGTATTTGTTGTTTTTATAATTTTACAGTTGCTTACCTTAGTAGTCTTCCTATATATTCACTCTTTAGTTTTATTGATTGTCCTTTCTTAAGTCTTCCTATTAGCGAGTAAGATGTCAGCATTCCACTGAATAATAAAAACGGTTCAGTGTAAACAGCTGCTGCTCTTCCAAAGACTGTCCATGGTTTTCCTAGTGCCTAATGAGTTTTGTAAGAATAAGAGTTATCTATTAAAGCATTAACATGATTAAAAAGTATAGTATGTACATAGGTCAGTGGCTGATCCAGACTTTTCCGTTTGGGGCGGGGCGGAAATTTGTTTGATTTGACTTTTTTGCTTGATCAAGTTCTGTGTGATTTTAGCTACATAGCACTTAGAAAAAAATGGTCATCTGTTGAGGGGATCATATTGTTTTCATCTTATTATGGGTCAATTCATCAAGAATCTCCAAGGTTGTGACCTTACCATCTCCGATTCTTTTGAAAATGTTTGTAGTTGAAGAACTACTAATGTAAATTCACGTTTTTGTTTCTATTAATTTTTTATCTAACAAAAATAACAACAATATTTGAAATAAGCCCTACTTGATTATCCAAGGATAAAAATCTTTAACACACTATACCTAAAAAAAAAAATCTGCCAACAATCTGGGCGTAACTTTACTATTTTTTCGGTAGAAGTTAGAAACGCGTTCAATTCTGAAATGCGGTGGAGGCTACTATGTGACTGAAAACCTATCAAAAAGAACAAGATCGTGGAAGTGAAAATCTGATTGGATCTGAGAGATATGGAATAATTTATGAAAAAGTACACAATCACTTTACACCCCCTTAGGGGTCAATTATGGAGAATACATAGAATAAAATTAAATTCAATATATGGGACGAGGTAGTAGATATGTCGAAAATCGTGGGAAAATATGCATTCTATTTTCACAGATATTTTTTTGCCCCCCTTCTGAACGCCAATAGATATTCGTTTTTTTTTTTTATTCAAAATTATTTTTCTAGTTGATTTAGATATACACACCAAGTTTCAACATTGTAGCTTAAGCCGTTCTATATATAGGAAAACACCCCCCACTTGTACCACACTACCCTTAGGGGTCGAATTTCAAAAAACCTTGAAAACACTTTCTAGGTATTCATACGAAGAATCCGTAGAATAAAAATGAATAGGAGATATGGATTTTAGAATGTGTCTATCTCACCTTTTTTGGGTTTCGGACGCATTACATTTCCCCCCACTCCCACACCCCTTGATCAATATTGACAATTTTTCTGCAAATGGGTCTACCATCAGAGCTCTATAGAATTTCCAAGTTTCAGCTTCCTATCATTAGGGGTTAGTGAGATCTAGAAACCAAAATTTTCGGTCTAAAACACTTCCCCCTCATTCCCCTCATTCCCCTCCTTCCCCCTCACACCCCCACCACTAAAAATTTGGTCACTTCAAGGAGCCTTCCCCGTCTATTCGTTAAAAAAATTTCAATTTAATATCTAAAATCGTTTGGCAGCTACGAGCCTCCAAACGATCTTGCGTACGGCGGACAGGCGGACTGAAAATTTTTATTGCTTTTTTCGCGTCTACTAGTTATGAAACGTGAAAATAAAAATGTTGAGGGTAGCAAATTTTTTTTTTAAAAAATCAATCACAGTACTTAATTATTAAAATAATAAAGTAAAAATCTGCCAACAATCTGGGCGTAACTTTATTATTTTTCCGGCAGAAGTTAGGAACGCGTTCAATTCTGAAATGGGGTGTAGGCTACTATGTGACTGAAAACCTATCAAAAAGAACAAGATCATGAAAGTTAAAATCTGATTGGATCTGAGAGATATGGAATAGTTTATGAAAAAGTACACAATCACTTTACACCCCCTTAGGGGTCGATTTTCAGAAAATCTTGAAAACACTTTCTTGGTATTCATATGGAGAATACATAGAATAAAATTAAATTCAATGTTTGGGACGAGGCATTCTATTTTCACAGATAATTTTTTTTGCCCCCTTCCTGAACGAAAATAGATATAGATAGGAAAAACACCTCCCACTTGTACCACACTACCCTTAAGGGTCGAATTTCAAAAAACCTTGAAAACACTTTCTAGGTATTCATACGAAGAATCCGTAGAATAAAAATGAATTCAATATTTGGAAAGACCTAGTAGATATGACGAAAATCGTGAAAATATATGCATTTTATATATATTATGTTTTCAAATATTTTTTGTTGCCCCCCCCCCTTCTGAACGCCAATGAATACTCAAATTTTTTTTTATCACAATTACTTTTCTAGTTGATTTACATATACACACCGAGTTTCAACATTGTAGCTTAAGCCGTTCCATATATAGGAAAAACACCCCCACTTGTACCAAACTACCCTTAGGGGTCGAATTTCAAAAAATCTTGAAAACACATTCTAGGTATTCATACGAAGAATCCGTAGAATAAAAATGAATTCAATATTTGGAAAGACCTAGTAGATATGACGAAAATCGTGAAAATTTATGCATTTTATATTTATTATATTTACAAATAATTTTTTTTGCCCCCCTTTCTGAACGCCAATGAATATTCAATTTTTTTTTATCACAATTACTTTTCTAGTTGATTTACATATACACACCGAGTTTCAACTTTCTAGCATAAACCGTTTAATAGTTAGGAAAAACACCCCCTACCCCCGTAGCATACTACCCCAAAAATTTTTTATATTTTTCCAACATTCCGCTACTATAGCTCTATCTAAATACCAAGTTTAAGGCTTATATCGTTACAGGTTCTCAAGATATAAGCATCGGAACTTTTTCCTGTTCACCCTCCCCCACCCTCCCCCTCTACACCCTCAACCCCAAAACTTTTTTCCCTACTAGGGTTTAATTAGCGCTACTTCTGGTAAAAATTCTAAGCATCTATCTTAAACTGTTCTTGAGATATGAAATGTGTTTGATTTGAAAAATTCTCATCCCCTCCACTTCTATGCTCCACCTCCCACTTAAAAAATTTTACTTTGATCAATCTTTATTTGTCAACCTTTATACCCAAACCAAATTTTATTTTTCTAGAGCAATTGGTTCATGAGATATCGTAATCTAAAGTTTTTCACCCCACACCCCCATACAGAACTTCTCCCACCTAAAATTTTTCTTTATTCTGTTCTCCTAGTATAACTACATATATTCTTCAAGTTTGAATATTGTGCCATTAACGGTTTAGGAGATATGGATTTTAGAATGTGTCTATCTCGCCTTTTTTGGGTTTCGGACGCATTACATTTCCCCCCACTCCCACACCCCTTGATCAATATTGACAATTTTTCTGCAAATGGGTCTACTATCAGAGCTCTATAGAAATTCCAAGTTTCAGCTTCCTAACATTAGGAGTTACTGAGATCTGGAAACCAAAATTTTCGGTCTAAAACACTTCCCCTTCCTTCCCCCTCACACCCCCACCCCAAAAAATTTGGTCACTTCAAGGCGCCTACCCCGTCTATTCGTTAAAAAAAATTTCAATTTAATATCTCAAAGCGTTTGGCAGCTACGAGCCTCCAAACGATCTTGCGTACGTCGTACGGCGTACGGCGTACGGCGGACAGACGGACTGAAAATTTTTATTGCTTTTTTCGCGTCTACTAGTTATGAAACGTGAAAATAAAAATTTTGAGGGTAGCAAATTTTTTTTTTAAAAAATCAATCACAATACTTAATTATTAAAATAATAATTATTAAAATAATAAAGTAAAATGAGATAGAAACAAAAAAATTTAAATCATACTATTTTTTTCTAATTCCTCGAGTACACAAATTTTTAAAAGAATCGGCGATGATAAGGTCACACATTTTGCGATTCTTGATTAAATGACCCTTTTTCTTAAATAATTGAGAACCACTATAATGTTCTTCGATTTTTTTTGACCCCGATCGTATTGAGATCCCAAGGTAATTTTTTTAGTATTTTCGAAAAACAGTTAAACCTACAAAATATAAAAATAAAAAATAAGAACGTTTTGAGATATTCAAGGATAAACGTCAAAGTGTTTATCCTTGAAAACAAATTTGAAGAATAATTTTTATTTCGACAACCCTCCCTTTAAAATAAGCCATATTTTATTATTCTAGGATAAAATTACCAGAGATATGCATTTCCAAAGAGGACTCAGAAACCATTTTTAACATGCTATATCTAACAAAAACATTCTCCAGTCATGATCAGCTATCCATCCAGTCGTATGATATTAGAGTATCATACGACATACTAAACTCAGACTTATATTGTAGTTGGGGATAACGTAGAATTACGTGTGTGCATGTTGAATGTTGTATGATTGCTACTTAAAACTAAAAGACGGAAATCAGTCTTTAATTTCATATCCTGAACTGGGTAAGTCATTGTTCAAAATTCCAAATTCGTAGTTGAGTAATAGTGAGTTCCGTAAATTGAGTGTAGACATATTCACAAGATATATGTATAGCAGTTACACGACGGACTAATAGCATTTTTTTCATAATCATCCATTTAATTTCAACTATTGAAAAACCAACGTATACAAAACTTCAAAGTAGTAGCTTTAGGCGTTCCGAAGTTATTGGACAATATTCTTGAACACGTGATTTAAGGACATTTTGTATGGCAGCTACTCGAACGAATGCTACTATTAGACGGTTACTCAAAACCGTCAATGCATTGACACTCTGACGTTACATAAAAATGCGTCGTTTCAGTATCAATTGAGTGTCAATCGTTATTGTTTTAATTCTTGATGAATCGACGATCACACATTATGACCATTTTGGTCATATCAGTCCCAAAACTAAATTGACAATCAGATTGACAAAGCTGGTAGTCAATTTGATTTGTCGCCTACGTTGTCAACGAATGGTACGGAAAAACTATACGATCACACGGGATTGACACATCTCTATGAATTGACAATGGATAGGACATTCACATCAGTAGAAATTTATTTATATGGTATTTACATTTTTTTTTTTTCAAATCAAACGGAATTGACAGAAAACTGTGACATGCAATTTTATTTATGAAAAAAAAAAATAATTATGTAGTGATTTTTTAAAGACAATAGGTTTGTTCTTTTTGCCAGGTGAAGTTCACATTTTTAGTGTAGCTTACGCTTGTAATTACACATGTTATACACTTTATAGTGAAAGTGTATAATGCAGATCCCGCAAAAGAACTTTTTTATTTGCTTTATTCTTTAACTTCTATCAGTGCAAATTTACTGCCATTCAATATTCTTGCATGTACATACATATTCATTCAAAACAGTAGTTTCATAGATTCAAAAAATTAATTGTATCTGCATACAGCCATTAATTTTGACAGATGGTAAAGAAGAAGAACTACACCAGTTTCCGACCCAGTACACAAAAGTGTACACTGGTCGCGTTTACGTGCAGACCAGACCAGTCTGAATAGACTAAAAAACCAGTCCAATCGCACGCATAAACGAAAACCAAACCAGTCTCGTACTGTGAAAATGGTCACATAAACGCAAGACCGAAAAATACCAAACTGGTCTATGTGAACTGGTATGGTTTGCACGTAAACGCGACCACTGAGTACAACTCCATTCGACAAAAAAAACAGCCACCTCTGACGTCACACTGACAAAAAGAACAGCTTTAAGGCAGTAACCTAGTAGCCTAGTGTAGAAAGTGCATACAAAAAGAACAAACCTAATGGCAAAACGAAATCGTTTGGACTTAGCGATTTTAGCGGCTTATATATGTACATATACTGAAAAGCAAACATGACGGCTTTGCCGTCATGCTAATAAAGCCGCGTTTGGATAAAGGATTGGTTAAGGCTTCGTGAAAATATACACAGGAGGTTGGATATTAAAAAATTTGGCAAAACATTTCTAGGCGCTTATATAAAGAGCCAGCAGAACTTGAAACTAAAATTAACTTGATTACTAGAAATTACTAGAAAGATATATATCGAAATTAGTGAAATTGTTGAAAAACTCCGTTTCAAGGACACGTTTAGTCTATCTTTTTTTAAGACCATCGTTATAATTTAGAGGGTTATCCTTGAATGCGAAACATAAGCTAGTGGAACGAGAGTGAAGTGTCGATGAAAGTTGCTTTTGAACTGCTGAAGGTTGAACTTATCAGGGAACAGATCGGCTGGCAATGTGCTCCACTTTACTGATGCTCGGGTGATAAGAGACTGAATAGATTCCAAAAAAGGGTTTAAACAGTATACTCGTGTCCGCGTGATCCTTGGCAAGTATCGGTCGGCGACTAAAAGTGGAGGTATGCGATTTTTTTAGTTAATTACTATATTTACCATTTAAATGTCGATAGCAGATGCAGATTACTCCGGCATATCGGCGATGCTCAAGGGAGTCTATAATACCAACCCGTAAATTAAAATCTGATTTTTTATTGCTTTAGTTTAATGAACTTCACTTGTAGTTCTGCATACAAAAACCATTTTATCTTCTTGGTGCAATCGGTTCGGAATATATTGTCATGAAAAGTTTGAAGATCACACGGATTGACACTGAATTGACAACTTTGTGACCACATTCTACGTAAGTTTGACGTCAGAGTAGCAGAACTTAGCCTTACAAATTCAACCAAACATCCAAATTTAAAATTTAAAAATTCTAGGTTAAGGCGTTCTTGAGTTATCGTGCTAACGGACAGACAAGCGGATGGACGTTAGTCGGATAAGGGTTTTTGTCCACAAATAAACAAAAAATAAAATACAACCTTTATTCGTCCTAGGCTCGTTTCTATGCGTTACAAACTTTTGGGCTGTATTAAACTTAAATGATAATACCTTATTTGATTTCATCTAAAGTATAAAAATCTACCAATGGTCTGGGCGCAACTTTATTATTTTTCCGGCAGAAGTTCGGAACGCGTTCAATTCTAAGATGCGGTGTATGTTAGGTTACTATGTGACTGAAAAACTAACAAAAAGTTCGGAACCGGTTAGAGTAGGGCATAATATAAGGATACCATGATTGGGTCATACTCCTGGATGCGGTCTAGGGGTTGAAAAGGAAACAACTTAAAAACAGGTGATTATTAAACCAGTCCGTGAAATCAAAATGATATATGCTATCTGATCAGACCTGAGAGATATGGAAGAATTTATGAAAAAGTATACAATTTCTTTACACCCCCTTAGGGATCAATTTTCAAAAAATCTTGAAAACCCTCAAGATATAAACATCGGAACCTTTTCCTTTTAACCCTCCCTCACCCTCACCCTCTAGACCAACATCTCCGAATTTCTCTGCTAGGGCTCTATTGGGCCTACGTCTGGCAAAAAATTTGAGCATCTATCTTATACTGTTCTTGTGATATGACTTGTGATTTTTTTGAAAATTTTTTATCCCCCCCACTTCCATGTTCCCCCTCCTCCTTATAAAATTAAACCTTGAGCAATCTTTATTGGTCGACCTTTCCACTCAAACCGGATTTCTGTTTTCTTGAGCAATTGGTTCGTAAGATATTAAAAACTAAAGTTTTTCACCCCCCCCCCCACCGCCGTACGCCACTAACCCCACCCAAAAATTTTCTTTTCAATCCTTTCTCCTAGTATAGGTACAGGTATTTGTTAAGTTTGAATTTCGTGCCATCAACGGCTTAGGAGATATGGATTCTAGAATGTGTCAAACCCGGTATTTCTCGTTTCGGACGAATTATTTTCAGCCCCACTCCCACACTCCTTCACCCATATCAACATTTTTTTTTGCAAACGAGTTCACTATCAAAGTTCTATTGAAATTCAGTTTCAGTTTCCTAGCGTAAGCGGTTGCTGAGATCTAGAAACCTTAATTTTTCGTCTAAGACCCTCCCCACTTCTCATACCCTCACCCCTTTAAAAGATACCTGTCGTAGAGGTTCACCCAACCTACACACCATAATTTTATGATAATACATCAACGGGTTTGGGTGCTATGCGCCGTCAAATTATTTTTGCGTACGGCATACGCCGTACAGACGGACATTTTTGTTTATTGCTTTTTTGGGGTCTACTAGACCTAAAACGTGAAAATACAAAATTTCAGGGTAGCAAAATTCTGGTCGATTACAATACTTTATTATTTAAAAATAATAAAGTAAAATGAGGTAGAACTAAAACAATTAGTTTCAAATATTTTTTCACTCGGGACAACAAAAAGAGATGATATTCACAGAGTCGGTTTTCTTTCTATTAATATTTTCACTTACCCTTTTATACAAATTTGTGATATTCATTTTTTCAAGAAACCTGACACTGGCATGGAAAAATGTCATACCTCTCCACCCCTGAATTTCCCAGAGTAAAAGCAACCAAAAAGTAAACTTTGCATATCAGACTTTTGTCATAAGACGAGCGATTGTCGGATTTCTTGGAAAAATGAATATTACAATTTTGTATAAAAGTGTAAGTGGAAATATTAATAGAAAGAAAACCGACTCTGTGAATATTATCCCTTTTTGTTAGACCCGACACATTTTCTTTACATTTTTTAAAATGTTTTTTTATGTATGCAGGATCAACATAACAAATTTAATATATAACAATATAATAATAATAATACAAATTAGTCCACGAGAGTAAAGCCTCGTTTACTTGGCAGCGACTAGCGACTGGCGACTGGCTGGTGATTGGTTGCCCACTTTGGTTCCAAGGCACGCAGCTAATCACTGCCTCACGTCTGAACAAGTATCTTACAAAGATTATCTTGTTTGAATTTCGTTTACTTGATTTCACTAGCGTCGGAACGAGCTGTTTTAATGGTGTTCGCCTTCTCCCACGACTGACTATTATTGCACTTTTTAACTTTTTAGAGCCACGAAAATAGCCAGTACCAAACAGCATAAAAGTGACAAATATTCAGTTTTGCCACGGAATCTGTCAACCATCGACATGATTATGATTTCACCATAGATGGGGGCTTTCTTCAATGTGTCAACCGGGTTTCCCTTTCTCAGACTTCATTTCACGCCATTTTATTATTCATACGACTTTTTTAATTTGTTGAAAATTAGTACCACCAGATGGGAGTACACGCGTATACGTGAAAACTGACAAAAGCTCTGGGATCTGTCAAATGTGCAAGCTATAGCTGCTATTAGCTGCTTTTGTGTCTCGGCTAAGTATCGGAAGCGTATTTACAAACCCTATACCATTTCAGTCACGAGCAGGACTTTCTTCGATTAGGTTTTGTTTGCTTAAAAACCTTACGAAACCCTTTACCATTTTAGTAGAAAAAGTTACCGAACTAGCATAGGGTTTGTGAACGAAATTGAACTGCACGCGACCTTAAAAACCCTATATCATTTGAGTCATAGACGACATCAAGTGTGGTGTGACTATCTTCGATTAGGTTTTGTTGGTACGTAAATGTCTTTACAAACCGTAACCGAATAGTCTCAGAAAAAGTGCGTTAGTTAAACTTAATCTTAAGAATGATCTGCACTTTAAACTTGACTCGATTTCATGGTAAATAAATATCTTATGATTAGCTAATCTGAAATTGGCAATCATTGTGAACTAGTTCAAATAAATTAAACTTTTTTACATTGGTATACCCTGCCTTTTCTGTCATTTTATTTCGTTGGAATATTCAAAATTGGAGCTATTGACAATCACGCTTATTTTAATTTGGGTAGAATCGACTGACCGTCAAAATCATTAATCCGAGCTATAAACGGAATAAATTCTTAGAACAAACTAGTGTTTTACAACATCTGTGAAACGCATTATTTGTTTGATCATAATTTTAAAGAAAATTTTATGTTTAAGCTTCGACTGTGAAACCGGCCCTAAGATACAAAAAATCACTGGACTGTGGTTTGTTAATGGTTTTTTGAAAACCCTATATCGTTTAAGTCAAGGTCATGAAAATTTTTGTATATAAAAAAACTGTATTTCTATACTATTTCGATGATTTTTTGTATTTAAATGTACTAAAGTTTTCGTGCATACAAAACTAAATCGACATTTTCATGTCCTTAATTGAAATGGTATAGGGTTTTCAAACAACCATTAAAAAACCGAAAATTGGGTACGTTGGCAAAACCTACACCATTCCGGTGATTACTTGTATCAAATTTTACTACAGTTTTCGTTCATTCAAAACCAAATCGGAGATTTTCATGACATTGACTGAAGTGGTATAGGGTTTTCAAACGACCATCAATAAACTGAAACTTACGCACTTTTTCTAAATCTATTCGATTACGGTTTGTAAGTACGTGCCGAAAAAATCTAATCGAAAATAGTGTCACCATGCTTGATGTCGTCTGTGACTCTAATTCTATAGGGTTTGTCAGGTCGCGTGCAGTTCAATTTCGTTTCGTCTATGCTATCATATTTCTGCCACTTTTTCTACTCAAATGGTATAGAGTTTGGAAAGCAAACAAAACCTAATCGAAGACAGTCGCAGGACTGTATAGTATAGGGTTTGTAAATACGCATACCGGAATGATTGTTAGCCGAGACACGAAAGCAGCTAAATAGCAGCTATAGCTTGAACATTATACAGACCCCAGAGCTTTTGCCAGTTTTCACGCATACGCGTGCACTGCCACCTGGTGGTATTAACTTTCAAACCAGGTTTTGACGTCTGACTAAGAATTATAAAAATTCATTTGAGCTTTTGGCATTTTTCTTTCATACACGTGCGTGAAATGTATGGCGAGTATCTAGAATGCTTTCATGTACACAGCAGGCAGATAAAGCCACCGTGTCCATGTGAAATGTTTCCAGTAAAAGAACGTAGTCTATACTTGGTGTGAACCCGACAAGAACATTGGACTGAACGTTCTGATTACAGTCCACATTGCAGTGGAGAAAAAAAATCGGAGAACGGTTCAAGTATGTATGTATGTATGTTTCGAAAATTTGGAATCGCTCTTGAGGGGGGAAGGGTCGCTTCCTCTGCCACCCCTGTATCCGCCAATGATATATGTACTATACTTTTATTTCATCTGAGTATAAATTTTGTTTCAGTATCTTTTACTTAAAACTATACACATGTTCCAAATAACCCTATTCTTTGAGCTGATTTTGTGTTTATTTGATTCATTTTTGTAAGTTATGTAGGTACGTAAGTAAAACTTTCATATTACAGTATCGAATCATGTGGCACTTAATCAAAATTACTTAGGAATACTCTTTTCAGCAAATAATTAATAAATTTATTCAAACTATAGACATTGAACAATCGTAAATTATTTATGTATGAAACAAAATTTAAAATTTGTAGTTTGAATCGTTCAAAAGTTATCGAAAAATATTGTTGAAGACGTGTCTTAAGGATTCTTTGTATGGAAGGTACCTGAAGAAGTAAAAGGATTTCGCTGACTAGTAAACTCGAACTTTGTTTTCACTCAAAACTAATTTGTACAAAATTATGAATTCATAGCTAAACGATTACTTGAGTTATAGTGAGTTTCGTAAATTAAGTAAAGTCATTTTCACAGGATATTTGTATGGCAGCCCCTCAAAGGACTATTAGGATTTTCTTCATAATCATACAGTTAGTTTCAAATATTGGAAAAATAACACATGCGAAATTTCAAAGACCTAGGTTAAGCCCTTCTGAAGCTATCGACCAATATTCTTGAACACGTGTTTTAAGGACACTTTGTATGGCAGCTACCCGACGGAGTAGGAAGATTTGGCCCGTTAACGAACTTAGCCTTAAAAATTCAACCAAACACCCAAGAGTCTAAGTGAAGGTGTTCTTGAGTTATCGTGCTAACGAACAGACAGACGGACGGACGGACGTCAAGCAGATTTGGGGTTTTTTGGCCACAAAAAAAAAAAATACTATGGAACTTTTTTTTCGTCCGAGGCTTGGTTCCATGCGTTATATATTTTTCGGCTGGATTAAACTTACATATAATACTCTATATGATTTCATCTAGAGTATAAAAAGTCCTGTTTTCTCCAAGAAGGACCACCAAATTTTATAACATTTTCGGAAAGCTCATACAATTTCACTTTACGTTTGACAACAGAATTTCTTCATATTTGCAACAACAAGTGAGTTCACTGCATATGTTGGAAATACTGCTAAACATTGAATTTACCGCAAAACAGATGCAGTAATGAGCAATCGTGTTAACACACACGTATTGCTTTTATGTGTGGAAATTATGTTACAGGTAAGTAAAAATATGACAACTAATTAGATAGCGTCCATTTAAGTAAATTAACTAGCATCCATTTAAGTTAATTAAGTAGTATCCATTTAAGTAGGGCGCGGAGTTTGCCTGGTCCCTTAAGGAACAGGAATGACTTCGTCCTACCTAGATTTTTCTGCTATAAAAGCATCGGAAGGAAGCAGCAGCAAACAGAATGTCATAGACGTCATTACGAGCAACATGGCAAGCAATAGGAGGCCTTTTACAACAGAAGAAATGGCAGACATGCACTTCGTGTATGGGTTGTGCGCTGGGAATGCTAGGCGAGCCGAAAGAGTTTTCCGGGAACGGTATCCGGACAGATCTCAGTACCCCCATTATCGGATGTTTATCAGCATTCATCGGAACCTTCGTGAACGAGGTACACTGCAGCCGTGGCAGGAGACACAACATCCAGGACGGCGACACTCGGTACCTGTGGCGTGTGAGCCCCACCAATGCCATTCCCCGGTGATACCACTTCTGCTTGTTCCACAACGGCGGAGACGTTGAAAATTATTTGTAAACATAGTAAACTAAATAATCGTAATAAACTATACTTCAATTTTTTATTTCGTCCTCAGTATTATTAATTATACTCCTTTGGCGGATGACGGGTGTCAAACCAGATTTACTTGAAGGGAACGTGCTTGAAAACTGCTCTATTACAATTCAACCCATGAAGAAATTCTGTTATCAAACGTATATTGAAATTTTATGGGCTTTCCGAAAATGTAATAAGATTTAGTGGTTAATCAGGTCCTTCTTGGAGAAAACAGGACTTTTTTGTATTTGTTTTAAATTTTTATTATTTTTGTGTCATTGAAATGAATTTTTCTCAAAAAGTATAACACTGATTGACACAGTTGATAGCAATTAGAAAGAAGAATTTCTATCCTTTCAAACGAGCCCAGAATTATTACGTTACGCTAAGTACAGCAGAAGTTAGAGATCAAACAGTGATCACAGGTACGATGAAAATCCTTCGTCCTTAAAATCGCGCTATCTATTTAACGGTGCAAAAACGGGAGTATGTGTCGAACGATTTTCTACTCAGGACAAGTTCCTCTATCTCCCATTTTTGTTTGAGCCTCAGTACTAGTTACACCCTGTATAGTATATACTATATAGTTAATTGCATCCTTCGGAGCTTCCACCATCCAGCGCATGAATAAAAAAAAAAGAGATTGCGACAATTTGCGAAGAAAATTTTAAAACTTTTGCGCATTACGTCATCAAGAGCGTTCATTTTCATATAAATAAATAAATAACAGACGGTTGCTAAGAAGATTCATCTAGTAGAGACATATAGTGGAGAATGCAACCATAGTCGAACACTCTTAGTGACGTCACAAAAGGTGCGTGTATCGCAATCTATTATTCTTTGATTCATGCATCCAGTGTGTGTGTGTGACGTCACAGTGGGTTTACTGCGAAATGAAATAAACGCACATACATGCCGAATAACATAAAGCGTTTTTGGTGTGTTTTTTGGGAAAATGCCCGAGTATCACAAATAAGAAAAAAAATTAACTGTGCTATGATAAAATGACGCTTTATTGAGCTTAGAGAACATGCGATTTAGTCAGTAGTTGTAACGATACTGATTTGAGTTATGGAATGAGTTGAGATGTACCGGTATGACCGTGTTGCCAGATCAAACATGCCGCCCACCTTGAAAGTCCTGGATTTCGAAATTGAGTTGGTAAGTCTCCAGAGGCAGTGGACACACGTTGACTACTGATCTCTTGAAGGCTCCTGTTGCCGTCTTCACAGTAACGGCTCTAACTAAGCCATCAGATCAAGGATGAACCTTGATTATACGACCAAGCTGCCATTTCAACGGTAGCAAATTTGTGTCCTTTATGAGAACTTAAGTGTTTACGGTGACGTTGTTGGACTCATCCTTCCATTTGGTTCTGTTTTGGAGTGTGTTGAGATAATCCGATGACCATCTAAAGTGCTGATATAAAGCCCGCAAGCGATTGTATCGATTCAGACGATTGATGTTTTCTTCTTTGATCTGTGGTTCTATTAAAGACGTGAGTGGAGCACCGATGTGAGTCTAGGAGTCAATGCTTGGAGATCGTTACAGTCAGCCGAAAGCGGAGAAATAGGTCGAGAATTCATGACTACTTCAATTTGTATGATAGTAGTGTTTAATTCTTCGTACGTAATTAATGATGTACCAATAATACGATGCATGTGAAACTTAACCGTTTTGACGGCAGCCTCCCACAGTCCTCCGAAATGTGGTGACCGGATGAATTTCCGATGTATTTCGTTTTCCTGGCATGCGATGATTACATCATCTTCATGTTGTTGTGAATAAAAAAGTCGTCGTAGTTCTCCTTACTGCGACTTTGCCCCAACAAAATTAGTGCCATTATCAAAAAGCAGAACTGAACATTTACCACGACGTCCGATGAATCGTTTCAAGGTCAGAATAAAAGCCTCCGTTGTAAGTTCTGAGACCAGCTCCAGGTGCACTTCTTTCGTAGCGAAGCATGTGAAGATCGCCACATAAACCTTTATTGCAGCCTTGCCTCTGATAAGGGTAGTTATATACATCGGACCGCAAAAATCGATTCCCGTTGTAATAAATGGTCGAAGTTTCTGATGTTAAACGCGTTCCGGTGGGAGCTCACCCATTAATTGATTGGCGGGGTAGGGTCGTCAACGGAAGCACTGAATTCATTTATGTACTATTTTCCGGGCAGTACTTCTTCCTCCTATCGGCCAGTAATGCTGCCGAATACTGTTGAGCAATGCAAGACAGCCTGCATGTAGCATAATTTTATGGAAATGGTTAAAAAGAGCGTCTATACCTGGGTGGGACTTAGGCAATACTAACGGATGTTTGGCATCATGTTGTAATTGTGAGTGGTTGAGACGACCTCCCACTCTAATAAGACCTTCATGGTGGATGAACGGATTTAATCCCTTTAATGTACTACGTCCAGGAAGTTCTTTTTGTGACGCAAGAGTGTTGAGCTCTGCCTTGAAGAACTGTTGCTGTAGGATTTTGACAATTGCCTTACCTCCTTGCTCTAGCTCCTTAATCGTAAGATGTTTTGACGAAAAACAAATGTTGTGATAAATATTGTAACATATGTGAAAACTCGCTGTGAGCGGAAAAACGAATTAGGGTATTTATGATTATCTAGCAAAGTCGTTGTTTCCGTGGCGACTAACATCAAACATTGTTTGCGCTCCTTTGGTGGGTTCTCCACTTTTGTGAATGTAGGTGACTTCGATGATTGATCTGAACATTCTCTTAGAAAATGTATACCATTGAACCATAATGCTGGTGACACCAGTTCTTCGAGGTAAGCGTCTCGGCTGATAAGATCGGCAGGGTTGTTTTCACTCCGAACGTGTCTCCATATATTTTGTCAGGTGTTGTATTTTTGCTACGCGATTTGCTACAAATGTGGTCCATTTATAAGACGGTTCTGATATCCATGTAAGAACGATGGTAGCATCACTTCAACAGTAGACCTGTTTTATGGGAAAGTCTAATGCCGGCAATGCATACTGAAGTAATTCAGAATGAACCAAGGCCGCATTAAGTTCTAGACGAGGAAGTTATATATTTTTTACCGGTGCTACTCTTGATTTACCGCACAGAAGCTGTACTTGTGCTGGACCTTGACTACCGATGAATCGACAATATATACATGCGCCATACGCCTTTTCACTGGCGTCTGCAAACCCATGTAGTTCTACGACAGTGTTAGGCGATACAACATGGCGAGGAATTCGAAGATCATTGAATCCGATTATTTGTTGAAGATATTGTGTCTCCAGCTGCGGGGGGAATGTCTCATCCCAGTGAATATTAAGCTTCTACAGATTCTGCAATAGAATTTTCTCTTAGACGAGAATTGGGTCGATGATTCCTAACGGATCAAAGATACGAGCAACTTCAACTAATATCCGCCTTTTGGTGAGTGGGCATCGACTTCCGTTGTCAGACGGCTGGTTCAGGAACATGAAACTGTCTTGGTTGGGATTCCAAATGATCCCTCAAGCTTTGAGAACCTCGTTGTTGTGGATGTACATTAAAGGCTCCCTGTCTTCTGATGGTGTGTGTCTAATAGCCTCCAAATTGTTCGAGCACCATTTACGAAGCGGAAATTGGCCGCGCTCTAGTAGCGCAGTAGTTTGGTGAATGATGTTTGATAATTGTTGCAAGGAGTTAGATCCTGACAACATGTTATCCACATAGAAGTTACGTGTAGGTACCTGGATTCCTAGCGGGTACCTTTCTGCTTCGTCCATGGCGAGTTGCTGAAGAGTTCGTATTACCAAAAATGACGCAAATTTCGTTTCGTAAGTAACTGTCGTCATCCGGACTGTTACGCCAGATCATGCATTGCCAATTGCGATCATTTTCTTGCATTGCAACTTGGCGATACATTTTGATAGTGCCAACTGTCACAACGTAGCGGTAGGTGCGAAAACGTATTAACAAACTAAACAGGTTGGGTTGTATAGTTTAACCAGCCATTAGTAAGTCGTTGAGCGACTGTCCACTCGAAAATTTGCAGGAGGCATTGAATACGACCCGGAACTTTGTGCTTGAGCTATCATCTTTGAGGATGCCGTGATGAGGCATGAAGTACCTTACTGCTTTAGAATGTGTTGAAACATCAAAAGGTTCCATATGATTTAAGGCCAAGTATTTCTCCATGAATTCTGTGTATTGTTTTTTCAGTGTAGGAAGCTTACACAGTTTCTTTTCTAACAACAACAAAAATCTTTTAAGTGCGATTTCAAAAGATTCCCCAATAATATCGGTTGACTTCATGAATGGAAGCCGAACAGCATATCGACCATCTGACAACCGACGAGTGTTCTGGACGAAGTGGTGTTCGCATCTATCTTCTTCCTCTGACAATTATGTGGTTGCAGCTCCGTAGTTTTTTGAGTTCCAGAACAGTTGAACAAGTTGATTTAGTCTATCATCAGACTCTTCGTTGTTGGCTGCTACCGTGACACATGAAGAATTTCACGTAGGTCCGGCAACTATCCATACCAATAAAGTTTTCTGGATCGTGGGTAGGTTGCCAATTTTGATTTGACCGACAGTAAGTAGCTCAAAGAATAATGTCGCTCCGACAAGAATGTCGACACATTGAGGCATATGAAACGTTGGACCCGCCAAGACAATGTTGTTAGGAATATTCCAATCCTGGGTGTCGATTTTATTATTTGTCTGGACAGCTGTTACTTTACGAAGGACAAGGGTTGTCTTAAAGTTCGACTGACGTGACTGGAATGACAGTTGTACTGAATGATGAACCAGAGAGTCTGTGTCTCTAATTCCATTCACGATTACGTTCACCTTAGTGCGCTTTAATTTCATAAGCTGCGCACAGTGTTCTGACACGAAGTTCATCTGAGAACCGGAATCCAACATAGCTCTGCAGGTAAATATCTCCCAAGTTTGATCCTTCACATCGATTAGAGCGGTATATACCTTGAAGACTTTCACGATCGCTGATGTGGAAAGTGGAGGTTGAATGGTTTTTCGCTGCGATTAGAGCTGGCGCTTGACTTTGATCGGCCTTTGAATCTACTTCGTTCTTGACTACGTTAGGATGAGACTCAAAGTGTAGAAGCAGGTGGTGAAATTTTTTACATATATGACATTTACACTAACGGATACCGTGATCGGGACTCAGGCAATTAATGCACAAATTTTGCGTCTTTGCTTCATTGAAGCGTTGAACGGGTGTGAATTTCAGCCAATCTTGACTTTTAAAGATGGAATGCAACGTGTCTTTGCATATTATGCAGCGTTTTGACACATCCGATACTGCAGCAGTTGAAATGAACGTTGTTGAAGTATGAACCCTGTTTTGATTCGGTTGTTTTGCCGTTTGACGTTGACTGATGTTTGGCAATTGACTTTGACTGACGTCTACTGAAATGATGGCAAGTGACCGACAGCGGTATTCGAGAAACTGACGAAACTCGTCCTACGTTGGTATCTCTGTAGGGGTAGAACATTCCTGCCACTTTGCTTGTGTTTCGATGTCCAATTGCTTTTGTAAATTGAAAACAGCAGCAACAGCCTTTGTCTGTACATATGTCGATGTCGATTCGTTGTGCCATTTGGTATTGGCTACACTCCAGTCGTCTTCTTCCTCAGAATCACTACAATTATTCCACAAATGAGTTTTTTGCCAAATCTTCAATCGTGAATAATACAAAGTTTGTCAAATCGCCAGTTAAAATCCTGAGTATCGTAGAAAACTGGAAGTTTTCGACGGCGTAAACGGGCGTCGTGTCTATTAGCGGAAACAGTGAGGCGTCAAGGATACGGAAGCTACTCTCCAAGGAGCCATGTGCCCCGAGCTACATTAGGCGGAACGACGGAACATGGTTGGAAACCATTTAAGAGACGCTAGAGCTTTTGATGTCCACTTACTTCCCCTGTAGCACATCGCTGGATGGACACCACTTGGGAAATGGAGCTTCACTGACACATCAAGGGAGTGTTTCGGGAGGGATGGTCGATCTACTAGGTGAGGATAGGATCAAATGGGCTATTGGCACTTTTGCTCCCTACAAATCACCAGGACCAGACGGCATCAGGCCAATCATGCTACAAAGAGCTTCTGGTTCAATCCGAAAATGGCTAAGCACTATTTATAGGAGCTGCCTGTCGGCGGGGTACGTCCCATGTGCCTGGCGGGAGGCGCGTGTCGTCTTTATCCCGAAAGCCGGCAGACCCAGCCACACAACAACAAAGGACTTTCGACCCATCAGTCTATCGTCCTTTGTGCTCAAAGTACTTGAAAGGCTTTTGGAAACGCACATTCGGAATCTATGTGGAAATAGGATGCTGTCGGGCGCACAGCATGCCTACATGAGAGGGAGATCTGTAGACACAGCCCTGCACGAGGTAGTGGGGTCTATAGAATCTAGCCTGGAGTATAAGGACTTTGCCTTAGCAGCTTTCCTGGACATAGAGGGGGGGGGGCTTTCAACAACGTGACAGTGGAAGCAATTAGGGTAGCACTGTTAAGCATAGGATTAGAGGAGGTATTGGAAAATTGGCTAACGACTCTTTTGAATACCAGAATCGTGATTGCGAATATGGGACAAGGCATGGTTAGCAGACAGGCCTCGAGGGGGACGCCTCAGGGAGGGGTGATATCTTCCCTTCTTTGGCTCCTTGTTGTGAACGAGGTTCTCAATTGTCTTCAATTGAAAAACAGGGAATAAAGGTCGTGGCATATGCATTGAAGTGATCGCTAAGGGCAAGTTTTTGGATACGCTGACGAGCATTTTGGAATCAGCACTTCGCACACTCAGCCAGTGGGCGGGAGCAAGCGGCCTTGGGGTGAATGCTTCTAAAACTGAATTGGTGCTATTCACAAGGAAGCATAGAATTCCGGCATTTAGGCTTCCGAAGCTCGAAGGCGTGGAGTTTAGACCATCGGAACAAGCTAAATATCTGGGACTAATTCTGGATAGGAAGCTCAGCTGGAAATTAAATATTCAGGAGCGCGTTAAGAAGGCAAATAACGCGCTTTTCGCGTGTAAGCAGACTGTGGAGAAAAGCTGGGGCTCAAACCAAAAGTAGTGCACTGGTTGTACACGGCGGTTGTGAGACCTATTCTGACTTATGGGGCAGTGGTGTGGTGGAAAGCCATGGATAAAAAGTACAATCTCAAGAAATTGGAAGGAGTGCAACGGACTGCCTGTGTTATGATCACGGGAGCCCTTCGCACAACTCCTGTTTTTGCATCTTTGGCGCTTGGATATCTTTGTAAAACATGTAGCGGCAAATACAGCAGTTAGGCAATCGAGCTGTGCCCTTTTTAAGAGAAGCTCTAAGGGGTGTTCAATTCTTAGCTTCATGGGAAGCCATGCATTAATGGGTAGTCTCTTCTTTGAGAGCATCGAGGATTTGAGTGCGGTAGGGTATAACAAATTGGTCAAGTTCTGCAGGGAATTGGAATGTTCCTGAGATAGTATAATAGCCCACGAGGACCTGAAGGGATCGCAATTGGCTCATAAGGCGCCTAGTGAGTGCGGCGGTCCTAACGCTGCGCCCCTTCTTAAACCTAACCTAAACCTAACCGATGATATCCAAGTAATCTGGGTGGTTTAGTGGCTAGAGCACTTGCCTTCGGTGCACCGGGTACCAGGTTCGAATCTGCTTGGTGACAAGTAATTTCCGAAAATGGGATTGGGTGCCGGACTACCAGTTTACTCAGCTCAAAATAAGTATAGGATACAAGCCATAGCAAGCCTCCCACCTCCCGAATCGATTAAACAAACAAACAGAGATTCGCAGGAATGGTGAATTACTATCATAGGTTTATACCACACCTTGCAGAATTACTAGCACCCATCCACTCACATATAATCTTATCTCAGAAGGAAAAGAAATCAAACACAAAATTTACATTTTCATGGCCAGAACTCTGCAACATAAATTTTGAAAAAATCAAAACTGAACTATCAAAGGCAGCACTGCTCATTAACCCATTAGACAACAAACCATACAACATACCGACGGATGCTTCTAACGTCGCTATAGGAGCCGTTTTGCAACAATACAACGATCAACGTTGGCAACCATTAGCTTTCTTTTTCCCGGAAATTAACGCCGGCTGAAATCAAATACTCAGCTTTTGACCGTGAACTGTTAGCCGTCTACTTATCAATAAAGCACTTTCGATATTTTGTAGAAGGCAGAGAATTCGCAGTTTTCACAGATCATAAGCCACTAATTTTCACAATTTAATCAAAAGCTGAAAGAATCTCCCAGACAAGCTCGGCATTTACAATACATAGCAGATTTTTCTACAGACATTCGCCATATCTTTGGCAAGGATAACGTCATAGCAGACTGCCTCTCACGAACAGGTTCAGAAATTTCCACAGTTGATCCCAAAATTCAACCAGATTTCAAGTCTTTTGCAAGCCATTAAAAGATTGATACCGGATTGGTCGATTTACTACAAAACAAAAAATCAAAAGAGTGCAAATACAAAATGAAACTTGTTGAATTCCCATTTTCAGACGACAAAATATGGTGCGAAACAAGCACCAAAAGATCACGACCATACGTGCCTCATGCACTTTAAACCATGATTTTTGATAAGTTACATTCCCTGTCACACCCTGGCATTTAGGCCACTAGAAAATTAATCTCCGACCGATACTTTTGGCCCAACATGAACCCCAACATTAAACAACTTGTACAATCATGTATTCCCTGTCAAAAGTCAAAAGTACACAGATACACCAAATCAACGCCAGGACATTTTGGAGTATCCGAGGGCAGGTTCAGCCATATCCACATGGATTCGATTGGTACGCTTCCGCCCTCTCAAGGAAAATCATATATTCTAACAATTATAGACTGTTTCACAAGATGGCCCGAGGCTTTTCCGATTGCAGACATATCTGCCGAAACTGTTTCAAGGACATTCGCAACGGAATACATATCCCGTTTCGGTGTTCCTCTAAAGATAACAACAGATCAAGGCTCGCAATTTGAATCGAAAATGTTCGCGCAGCTTACCAGTTTGATTGGTCGAACGACTCCACAGGCAAATAAAAACTTCACTAATGGCTAGATGTAACACCACACGTTGGTGCGAGGAACTTCCATTTGTGATGCTTGATTTACGAGTTTCTCCTAAGGAAGATTTAAAGTGCTCTCCAGCCGAAATGGTTTACGGGCAAGCACTTAAAATTCCCAGTGAACTCCTCGCAAATCCAAATCCAGGCGAACACACTAATTTCGACGGATTTTTCAAACGGCTGAGAGAGCATATGAGCAAATTTCGTTTATCTGAACCACGAACCACCTCGAACCCAGACATTTGCCTCCCTAATACGCTGAATTCCTGTACACATGTATTCATAAGAGTAGGCAAAGTCAAAACAGCGCTAAAACCTCCCTATAAAGAACCTTTTCAGGTGGTAAGAAGATTCAGGAAGCACTTTGTAAATAATGTTCAGGGTATTAACAAATCAATATCGATTGATCGTTTAAAGCCGGCTTTCGAACAATCACCAGAAGATGACAGAATTCGCGAAAATCCTAAAAAGGTCAAATTTTCGAGTAAGTGAAACTAATTCATTGAAATTCATTTTAGTTTTAACTTTAATTAATTTTTTAAAAAAAATTTTTTTTATATATTCGTTTTACTGGAAGGGTCGCTATCATTGGCGACATTTGAATTAAACGAAATACCAAGCAATTATCATTATATTATTATAGCATTGTCTTTACACACCCTGCGATACATTTAAATCCAAAATTTATCGCAGCTCGTTTAATATTTAAAATAAGTAAACCTTTTTCGGACTAATCCGCACCGTTAGGGTCCACCGGTAAAACGCAAATATTAAAATATACCCTATTGTATTGTACGTTCGAGGTATTATAGTTTTATTTTATTTTTTGGGTACTTCGCTTTAATTATATTAGTTTTAAGGAAATGTGTTATTGTAAGTAAAATCGAAAAATAAATTTAGTTGAGTGGTAGGAGCCCAGAAGCCGGGACGAGTTTTAGTTAAGATCGAATACCACGGCCTAGTATGGGCAAATTATTAGCAGCTTGACACCTGAATTAAAATCGGGGTTATAATCACAGACGAGCGTGTAGCTGACCAGCACACACGCAGAAATTACCAGAATCAAATGGGATCGCACATATCAATTGTACTGCTCCTACATCCAGAAACATTAAAAAATTTCAACCAATAATTCTCATTTTTCCTGAAAATACAAATCTTAATATTCACAAAAAAAAATCTGCCAACAAGCTGGGCGTAACTTTATTATTTTTCCGGCAGAAGTAAGGAACGCGTTCTATTCTGAAATGCGGTGTAGGCTACTATGTGACTGAAAACCTATCAAAAAGAACAAGATCATGGAAGTGAAAATCTGTTTCAATTTCAATTTCAATTTAAATTTATTTCCACAATATATGTACTTAAAACTAGACATAGCTGGTAAATTGGTTGATTAGGTGGTCAGTTAGCTAACTTTACATCCCTAGTTACATATGTAGCTACAAGCTGTTATTAATAAAGTTTCGAGAAATTAGAACAGTTTATAAGGAAAAGGGAAGCAAAACCTTATTTTTATGTGTTAACTTAGAACTAAACTTAAACTAAGGTACAACTAATTAAGTGAGATAAAAGGGTTATCTATAGAGTACAGAGAGAATCAACGGGTTGCATGACTTTTCGCAATTGATTTTAAAATTTTCTTCTTGTTTAGAAGTTACTTCAGTTACTGTTGGAAGTTGCGCAATGATATGTAGTTCGCGGGTTGAGAAGTGCCAAGGCTTATTTAGAATGATTTTTAGGCATTTGTTCTGAATTACTTGCATGCGTTTTTTGTGAGATGAGGCACAGCAGTTCCAAGTAGGAGCGCCGTACAAAAGTATTGGTCTCATGACAGACTTGTAAATTAGCAGTTTGTTCGGTATTGATAGTTTGGAGTTTCGATTAATTAGTGGGTAGAGTATTGCGATGCTTTTCAATAATTTTGAGCAGGCTTCCGAAATGTGCTTGTGGAACGTAAGTTTGGCATCGAAATGAACTCCTAGATATTTAATTGATTTCTCCCAAGGAATTGTTGCTCCTAGGATGTTGATCGAAGGGTTTGGTAGATACTTGTGGGCTCGTCTTTTCGTGAAGTAAATGGCCTGGGTTTTTTCCGTATTTACTTTAATTTTCCATGTTTTAAAGTATTGTGACAATTTATTCAGTTGCCTAGTGAGTACGTCTATAATTTTGCACGGGTCTGCAGAACTAGTGAATACAGCGGTGTCGTCGGCATATGTAGCGAGTTCACATGTGGGGTCCTTCGGCATGTCAGAGGTGAACACGTTAAATAAAAAGGGACTGAGACAAGATCCTTGGGGAACGCCAGCAGGGATGGAACGCACTTTAGAGAATGATGATGAGACTTTTGTAGCAAAAGATCTATTTGCAATAAAGGACTGAATTAATTTAATGAGGTAAAGGGGGAAGGAATTTTTTAAAAGTTTGAATAGGAGTCCGTCGTGCCACACGGAGTCAAATGCCTTTTCAATATCTAGCGTTATCATTCCGACAGACCGTTGACCATGAAGTGCCTCATTGATGAAGGATTTAACTCTTACAAGTTGGTGATTCGTAGAGTATGAAGGACGGAATCCAAACTGGTGATCAGGAATAATATTGTATTGTTCCGCATGATTGCGGAGTCGATCAAGGACTACTTTTTCGAAGATTTTTGAGATTCCGCTGAGTAAGCTTATTGGTCTGTAGCATTTCGGGTTGGATGAGTCTTTCCCGACTTTGGGAAGAGGGATCACTATGGCACTTTTCCATTTGTTCGGAAAATAACCAGTTGAAAGGCAGCTATTAAATATTGCGTTGAGGTATGTCAATCCCTTTTTGGGAAGATTTTTTAATAGTATGTTAGGGATGAGATCGGATCCTGGACATTTTGCTTTTTTCAGACGCCCTAGAATTTGTTTAATTTCTTTCGGCTTGCACAAATCGTTTGCTCCGAGTTTTATTTGGTGAGAATTAAAGTTTTGTATTTTATTCTTGACTAATTCTGAGGTGGAATGATCGCCGAGGTTTTCGGAAATTCGGTGCGCGACATGAAATTTATCCGCTAGTATCTCTGCTTTATCCTCATCCGTTGAAAGGTATGGTTGTCTGAAAGCAAAATCGGAATATTTTTCCTGCCTCTCCTGAATACTCTATTAAGTTTCCAGAGTTTTCTAGAACCTTTGTCAATTTCGGATAACATTTTGTTCCAGCTTAAGTTAATGTCCTTGAATTTCTCGAGGTTTATTACCTTTTGAAGGCGGTTGACCTCGGTTTTGAATACTGGGTCCCGAGTTCTTTGCCATTGGCGTCGTTTGATGTTTCGCTTTGTAATAAGTTCCTTTATATACGGAGCCAGTAAATTTTCCTTGCGGAGGGTCTTAACTTTAGGTGCACATTGATTAGCAACTTCCATTATTGTATTGGAAAATGTATCAACCATTTGGTCAATGACACTAGGGGAGGTATAACGTAAATCGAATTCGTTAAGACAAAGTTTATCGGTTACCAATCGTTTGTATTTTACCCAATTGGTTTTAGAGAAATTGGGAAAATTAAGAGTATTGTGGGGAGATTTGGGTTGGTTAAGAATAAAAAACTCCACCGGAAGGTGAGGCGAAGAGAGGTCATTAATTGTAGTTGGTTGGGATATGTTAACTCCAGAGTTGATGACAAGGTCCAGAGTGGAGCCCCTACCCAAATTGGAGAAGAAAGTATGACTGCTAGGTGGATGCACAACACATTGGCTGTTTCCTAGAAAGTTAAACAGTTCCTTGCCTGCTGGATTCGCTCTTAAGCAGTTCCAGTTGCGGTGTTTCGCATTGAAATCACCACAGAGGAGAAAATTGTTTTTATTTGTAGTAAGTTCTTTCAAGTCATTCCGAAACTGCTTTAACTTTTCCGCATTAACCTTAGTACCAGGGAAATAGGCTGCTGTGATTAGTAGGGAGTTGTTTAATTTGATTGAAATATTTTCAATTACCTTGGTGTTAGTGAATGGGAGCGCAACGTGTTTTAGTTTCCGATTGATCAAGATCATTACGCCTCCTCCGGTTTGGTTCTCTCTGTCGTTTCTGTACACTTTATACTTAGAGCTAAAGAACTTATCACTAGGTTTGAGCCACGACTCAGTTATTATTACTATGTCTATAGAATTGGTTTCTAAATAGTCTAAAATTTCTGTTCTTTTGTTACGAATGCTTTGAGCATTCCAGAGTAAACACTTTATATCGAGATTATCCATTGTAGAGGAATTTGCAAGCCAATTCGATTAGTGTCATGCACTGTTGCTGTCTGCTTCGGCAGCCGGCTAGTTTGGAAATTAGCTCTGTTGAAATTTGGAGTAACTCATCAGTAGTGAATAGGACTTCAGCAGATTTATCCGCGGCTACGCTGCTGTAAGGAATAGACATCGGTGCGGATGGGTGTGCGACTGTGAGTGTTGAACGATTTTTCAAGTTTTGGCTTGGTAATTGTGGAAAGTCTCGCGTACTTGACATGTTGACTTGAGCTTTCGAAGTGACCTTATTATTTTTTGGTGACTGATAATGACGTTGGGAGCTGTTATTTTTGATCGCAACATACTGCTTTAATTTTGGGCATGATTTGTCTGATGCAAAGTGTCCTCCAGAGCAGTTTGCGCATTTGATTTCCTCGTCGTTCGATGCTGTGCATTTAGTGTGTGGATGGGCAGCACTGCATATCATGCACTTAACCTCCATGTGACAATTGGATGATCCGTGGCCAAACATTTGGCAATTGCGGCACTGAGTAGGTCCTATGCGCTTATTTTTGTAGTACTTCCAATGAACAGTAGTATGCATGACCGCTTTTACTTTCCGAAGGTCAGCGATTTTGATAGTGCCAGGAGAAAAATGGAGAATGTAGAAGCTTTCCTCGGCATATTTTTTGTTTTGAGTGTGAAATTGTTTCACGTCGATGCACGGAATGTCGATTTGCAGGAGATGCTTTTTTAAAGTAGCAGGATCCATTGAGTGCAGCCCTGACAGAAGAATTTTTACTGGCCGTGTGTCTCTGCGGCTGAAGGTAAAAAAGTGTACTTTTTTCGTAGTTAGATATTCGACGGTCTTCTCGAATGCTTCAATTGAGGTTAAGAGCAGTTTTTTACCTGTTGACATTAGACTTATAGCGTGGTCATTGATGGCGAGTGACTCCATTATTATGTCGATGGTTTTACGATCCAGCGATGGAAATACAAGTGCTGGAGGCTTAACTTGCTTAGGAAGAGGTGTCGTTGGACTGGTATTGCTCTCGTTTTCCTCTAGGGCAGATAGAGGTTGGAATCTGTTCGAAGAACTGGCCAAACCGGCCGTAGGTGTAGCTTTAAAGGACGGTTTCGCCATTTTTATTTTGTCCCTTATCAAAGTATTTTGGGGTACATCTCGTACCAGTTTAATTCCACTTGGCAACAATATGACTTTAATTTATGGCCCGCGCAAACAGAAATATGAATATTTAGTAATAAAATGCGGTTCCGCGCGAAATTAATAAATACTAAATCGACTTCGTTATGTTACGATATGAACTCTCTGAGAGCACTTTCGAGACTGAAGTGAAAATCTGATTGGATCTGAGAGATATGGAATAGTTTATGAAAAAGTACACAATCACTTTACACCCCCTTAGGGGTCAATTTTCAGAAAATCTTGAAAACACTGTCTTGGTATTCATATGGAGAATACATAGAATAAAATTAAATTCATTATTTGGGACGAGGTAGTAGATATGTCGAAAATCGTGGGAAAATATGCATTCTATTTTCACAGATAATTTTTTTTGCCCCCCTTCTGAACGCCAATAGATATTCGTTTTTTTTATTCAAAATTATTTTTTTAGTTGATTTAGATATACACACCGAGTTTCAACATTGTAGCTTAAGCCGTTCTATATATAGGAAAAACACCTACCACTTGTACCACACTACCCTTAGGGGTCGAATTTCAAGAAACCTTGAAAACACTTTCTAGGTATTCATACGAAGAATCCGTAGAATAAAAATGAATTCAATATTTGGAAAGACCTAGTAGATATGACGAAAATCGTGAAAATATATGCATTTTATATTTATTATATTTCCAAATATTTTTTTTTGCCCCCCCCCCCCCTTCTGAACGCCAATGAATATTCAAATTTTTTTTTATCACTATTACTTTTCTAGTTGATTTACATATACACACCGAGTTTCAACATTGTAGCTTAAGCCGTTCCATATATAGGAAAAACACCCCCACTTATACCACACTACCCTTAGGGGTCGAATTTCAAAAAACCTTGAAAACGCTTTCTAGGTATTCATACGAAGAGTCCGTAGAATTAAAATGAATTCAATATTTGGAAAGACCTAGTAGATATGAGGAAAATCGTGAAAATATTTGCATTTTATATTTATTATATTTCCAAATATTTTTTTTTGCCCCCCCCCCCCCCCTTCTGAACGCCAATGAATATTCAAATTTTTTTTTATCACTATTACTTTTCTAGTTGATTTACATATACACACCGAGTTTCAACATTGTAGCTTAAGCCGTTCCATATATAGGAAAAACACCCCCACTTGTACCACACTACCCTTAGGGGTCGAATTTCAAAAAACCTTGAAAACACTTTCTAGGTATTCATACGAAGAATCCGTAGAATAAAAATGAATTCAATATTTGGAAAGCCCTAGTAGATATGACGAAAATCGTGAAAATATATGAATTTTATATCTATTATATTTACAAATAATTTTTTTTGGCCCCCTTTCTAAACGCCAATGAATATTCAAATTTTTTTTTATGACAATTACTTTTCTAGTTGATTTACATATACACACCGAGTTTCAACTTTCTAGCATAAACCGTTTAATAGTTAGGAAAAACACCCCCTACCACCGTAGCATACTACCCCTAAAAAAAAATTTATTTTTCCAACATTCCGCTACTATAGCTCTATCTAAATACCAAGTTTAAGGCTTATATCATTACAGGTTCTCAAGATATAAGCATCGGAACCTTTTCCTTTTCACCCTCCCCCTCTTCACCCTCAACCCCAAAACTTTTTTCTCTACTAGGGTTTAATTAGCGCTACTTCTGGTAAAAAATCTAAGCATCTATCTTAAACTGTTCTTGAGATATGAAATGTGTTTGATTTGAAAAATTCTCATCCCCTCCACTTCTATGCTCCACCTCCCACTTAAAAAATTTTACTTTGATCAATCTTTTTTTGTCAACCTTTACACCCAAACCAAATTTTATTTTTCTAGAGCAATTGGTTTATGAGATATCGTAATCTTAAGTTTTTCACCCCCCACCCCCCACCCCCCACCCCCATACACAACTTCCCCCACCCAAAATTTTTCTTCATTCTGTTCTCCTAGTATAACTACAAATATTTGTTAAGTTTGAATGGTGTGCCATTAACAGTTTAGGAGATATAGATTTTAGAATGTGTCTATCTCACCTTTTTTGGGTTTCGGACGCATTACATTTCCCCCCACTCCCACACCCCTTGATCAATATTGACAATTTTTCTGCAAATGGGTCTACTATCAGAGCTCTATAGAAATTCCAAGTTTCAGCCTCCTAACATAAGGGGTTACTGAGATCTGGAAACCAAAATTTTCGGTCTAAAACACTTCCCCCTCCTTCCCCCTCACACCCCCACCCCTAAAAATTTGGTCACTTCAAGGCGCCTACCACATCTATTTGTTAAAAAAATTTCAATTTAATATCTCAAAGCGTTTGGCAGCTACGAGCCTCCAAACGATCTTGCGTACGGCGTACGGCGGACAGACGGACTGAAAATTTTTATTGCTATTTTCGCGTCTACTAGTTATGAAACGTGAAAATAAAAATTTTGAGGGTAGCAAATTTTTTTTTTAAAAAATCAATCACAATACTTAATTATTAAAATAATAAAGTAAAAGAACAACCTCAAATTCTATAAATAATTAATAAAATGGTTGACGTTTGACTGGAAAAATGAAAAACCATCCGATAACCGATAGCCCGAACTATTAAATCAGTATCCTGAGGTGAATAATACAATTTTTTACCCAGAGAAATTAACCAGTGTTTAAATTAACCATAATACCCGGATAAGTTAACGGCCAGATAAGGAGAAAATAACCCGAGGTGAATAATACGTCCCTAAGACTTTAAAACCGTCAGTTCGTTAGCACGATAACTCACGAACGCCTCTACTTAGTGGAGTGCTTATTTGACACTTCATAAATCAAAGATTAAATTAAATTCTATAGAAAAATTTGAATTTTCTTACGGTTGCTAAGATTGACTGATAAATCAGCTTTCGTAAAAATAGTCAAGACATGAATCGGGAAGGAATTGAGACACAGCTTTGTTACGTCTGACGTCATTAACTATTATATAGTAACTAGACGTAGACGTAGACGAAGCAAGGTATTCGAATACGATCTTAGAGTATCTAATCTGAAGTTCGCAATCATTTTGAACTTGGTATCTATGTAAAATGTTATTAAAAAAGTCATAAAAACATACTGCAGTCACGGTCGGCTGCAAGCCAATCGTATAATACTCTAGATGATACTGAAATCCGATTTATATTGTAGCTGGGGCTAAAATAGAATTACGAATGTGCATGCTGTTTGTCCTTTATTGAGGACCTCCATTCAGTTGCTACTTAACTTAAAAACAATATCATCAATGTTTAAAATCATTTGTTAAACTGGGTGTGCCATTGGGAATAAAATGTCATTTTTGAAGGACTTCCACATGTGAGGTGCAGAAAGGACTCACTCGATTTCTTATATATTTATCCTTTTCCTTGAAATCATCCACAAATTAATGTGTACAAAATTTCAAATTCGTAGTTTGACGCGTTCAAAAGTTATGGAAAAATATTGTTGAATTCGTATCTTAAGGATTTTTTTTATGGAAGGTACCAGAAGGAGTGAAAGGGTTTCGATGACTAGTAAACTCGAAATTCGTTTTACCTCAAAACTAATTTGTACAAAATTCTAAGTTTACAGCTAAACGATTACTTGAGTTATAGTGAGTTTCAAAAATTAAGTGAAGACATTTTGAAAGGATATTTTTATGGCTGTTACACGAAGGATTAATTCGTCTTTTCAAGCTTAGTAGTATGGATATGAGAGTTCTGGACCAAGGGAGCAAGGGAGCAGAGCTTTGTATGGACGACGTCATAGACTTGTAAGGAATTTGCTCCCCCAATGCCGCAGGGGTCAATGACCTTTGGTAGTAGTCCAAGATTATAAGGCGGGGGGCTAATGACCTTTGGTGGGGGCTAATGACCTTTGGTGGGGGTAAATGAGCTTATACAGGTGGAGGGGGTTAATGACCTCAGGCGGTAGGCCAAAGTCACAGCCAAAATAGTGTTGTTGTACCACGGCCGCTTAGACCAGCTGATACGGTCTTTGGAAATTAGGTCAGATAAAACAGGAAATCTGATCATGTATCATGGCGGAAAGTGCTACAAACAGAACTGGTTTTTCTTTGAGACGATCTCATGTGTTTCGTACTTGTTCTTGTTGTAGTTAAATCCAAAATATATTTTCTGCTTTTATAAGTGACCTGTGTCTATCGTTTATAATTTCGATTAGTTATGCTATTGCAAAAAGTTGTGAAATAATTGTTCTAGTTTGTTTTCAAATTGTTTAGTCATGTATACTGTACTGTTATGTACCAACATACGAAAGTGGATATAAAAAAGAGCACGTATATGCGACGACGAACTAAAAAAAAAATCTGCCAACAGTCTGGGCGCAACTGTATTATTTTTCCGGCAGAAGTTCAGAACGCGTTCAATTCGGGGATGCGGTGTATGTTACTATGTGACTGAAAACCTAACAAAAAGTTCGGGAAGCGGTTAGAAAAGGGTGTGACATATGAATTATATAATTGGGTCATATTCCGGGATGCGGTCTAGAGGTTGAAAAAAACAAAACTTAAAAATAGGTGATTATTAAACAAACCTGGGGAAGTAAAAAGATATTCGATATCTGATCAGACCTGAGAAACATGGTGGAATTCATGAAAAAGTATACAACCAGTTTACACCCTCTTAGGGGTCGAATTTCAAAAAATCTTGAAAACACATTCTAGGTATTCACATGAAGAATCCGTAGAATAAAAATGAATTCTATATTTCGAAAGACCTAGTAGATATGACGAAAATCGTGAAAATATATGCATTTTATATTAACCGATAATTTTTTTGCCCCCCCCCTTCTGAACGCCAATGAATTTTTAAATTTTTTTTTATCAGAATTACTTTTCTAGTTAATTTACATATACGTACCGAGTTTCAACTTCTTAGCATAAGCCGTTCTAAAGTTAGGAAAAACACCCCCCACCACCGTACCATACTACCCCTAAGGAAAATTTTATTTTTCCACCATGCCACTACTATAGCTCTATCTAAATACCAAGTTTCAGCTTCCTATCGTTATAGATTCTCAAGATATAAGCATCGGAACTTTTTCTTTCTCACCCTTCCCCACCCTCACCCTCTACAACCACACCCCCAAACTTTTTTTTCCTACTAGGGTTCTATTAGGCCTACTTCTGGTAAAAATTTGAAGCATCCATCTTACGCTGTTATTGAGATATGAAACGTGTTATTTTTGAAAAATTCTTATCCCCTCCACTTACGTACTCCCCCGCCCCCTTCAAAGATTTTACTTTGAGCAATCTTTATTTATCAAGCTTTATATCCAAACCGAATTTTGTTTTTCTGGTGCCACTGGTTTGGGAGATATCGTAATGTTAAGTATTTCAACCCCCACCCCCGTACGTCACTACCCCCACCCAAAAATTTTGTTTCAATCTACTCTCCTAGTATAACTACAGATATTTGTTAAGTTTTAATTGCTTGCTATTAACGGTTTAGGAGATATGGATTTTAGAATGTGTCGATCTCGACTTTTTTGCGTTTCGGACGCATTGCTTCCCTCTCCACTCCCACACCCCTTCACCCATATCTGTTTTTTTTTTTGCAAATGGGTCCATTATCAAAGCTCTATAGAAATTCTAAGTTTCAGCCTCCTAACACAAGCGGTTCCTGAGATCTAGAAACCTAAATTTTTCGTCTAAAACGCTTACCCCACCTTCCCCCTAACATCCCCACCCCTGAAAATAATGTCAATTCAAGGGGTCCACCAAGTCTATTCCTAGAAAAAATTTTAATTTAATAGCTTCACTAGTTTGAGAGCTACGAGCCTTCAAAGATTTTGTGGCGGTCGACGTACGGCGTACGGGGTACGGCGTACAGACGGAGTGAAAATTTTTATTGCTTTTTTCGCGTCTACTAGTCATGAAACGTGGACAAAAAAATTTTGAGGGCAGCAAATTTTTTTTTTTTAAAAATCGATAACAATACTCTATTATAAATAATACAGTAATAGCATGTGGATCTTCTTGGTCCAACTATAATGCAGTTTGTATTTTTTTACGGTATAAGTGACGCGAAGAGTAAAATGAAAAACGCATGTGAATCGTATGTTTTATTTTATGCAAGTTGAACCCTATAGTATGATAATGATAATGATTTGTAGTAAACATGAAGCGCTGTGGTCAGTTTTTTACTTGTTATATTTGTTTCACTGTTGGTTTTTGTCCAATCCGTGTGATAAGATCAGGTAATGTCATTATACCATTATGATGGGTAGTGGGTCAAGTTTATGGTGATAAAAGTGTATATCCGGAGTTATTGTCGATTTTGCTTATGCGTCAATTTTCGCGCGTTTATTATTTTTTTTTTGATTGAGGTGTTGTATAATATTATAGTGCCGACTGGTTGAAACATGTTTCAGTCAGGCAGCATATCATCCAGCAGGTGAGATGAATCATACTCTTTCGGAATTATCGGTTGGAGTGGAGGTTCGCAACATGCTTTTGGAATGGTGGATGAACCTGATTGGATGAGTTGGAGTGGGGAGTTCGCAATAACATGAAATAAACTATAAATACGCAACCGTTTTTCTAAAAATTATTAGTTGACGAGAAAAGTTCAAACGTAAAACAAGTTCGAAAATAGCTAAAGCGAAGTGAAGCTAAAAAAATAGTTAAAGTGAAAATAATCAAGTAAAGTAAACTTGAAAAAACTGAAAATAACATAAAATAAATTCAAGTGAAAATAATTAAAAATGAGATCCTTTCTATGTGAATATTGTGGCCTAAGCTGTTCACGTGGCAGTAATTTAAATAGGCATATTAGAAGTGTACATCTAAAGGATGGATCTAAATGTAAATTTTGTATGAAAATATATACGCGCAAAGATAAATTATTAGAACATCTTATAAAGTGCAATAACCTAGTACACCCATCCACATCAATAGTACCGACTACATTAACAGTACAACCGACTACGTCAATAGTCCTTCCGACTACATCACCATCAAAGAAATGTAACGCGTGTAAGTTAGAAGTGTTAAACAAAAATTGGAACTATTATATTCGAACAAATTTACATAAAAGAAACACTGCCGTCTCGATTAATGAACATTTTAAAGTTTTAAAGAGTTCTTTTGAAGAAAGAATCGAAACATTAATTCTGGAAAATAAGAATCTCGAAGTAATAGTGCCGAAAAAGTTTTTAGACACGTGTGAAAATCTAGTGATTGAAATCTTAAAAGAACATTTAGTGAAGCATACAGCCTTCAAATTCAATCTAGAACTATTTGCTGTAAATATGAAATATACGAAAAACATCGCAGTCACGATCGGCTGCAAGCCAACCGTATGATACTCTAGATGAAATACTGAACTCCGATTTATATTTTAGTTGGAAATATATCAAAAGAATGAGGAGTGCACAAGCGATTATTACATGACCTTTTACTTACAGGTAGAAATTATTGTATAGTGGCTACTGGATTTTTTGATTTATAGTGAGTTCCCTAGTAAGTTAGGACATTTTACAGAATTTTTGTATGGCAACTACATGAAGGACTTATGTGATTTTTTTTTCATATTAATAGTTTCAGCTGCGACTATTATAAAATTAATGTGAATAAAATTTCAAAGTCGTAACTTAAAGCGTTCTAAAGCTATCGTTCAATATTGGTGAACATGTTTATTAAGGACTTTTGTATGACAGCTACCCGAAGGAGTCAACGGATGGCGCTAATTAATGAACTCCGTCTTGGTTTTGGTATAAAACTAATTCCTGTAAAATTTTAAATTCCTGCTCTAACTCGTTCTGGAGTTATATTGAATTCAGTAAAAAGCATACATTTTTGAAGGACTTTTCTTAGCTGCTACACGAAGGACTCATTCGATTTGCATCATATTCGGAACATTCAATTCAAACATTTTAAACTATACGTATGCAAAATTTCAAGTTCCTAACTTGAAGCATTCGAGCAATAACTGGGAAAACGTGTTTCAAGGACTCTTGTATGGGAGGTACCCGAAGGATTGGAAGAATATCGCCCATTAACGAACTTAGCCTTACTTTTTCCATTTTACAAGCTGTGACAAAATTTCAACTTTCTAGGTCAACGCGTTCTTGAGTTATCGTGCTAACGGACGGACGGACGGACGGACAGCAAACGGATTTGGGGGTTTTGGCCAAAAATAAACACAAAATATTATATAACATTTTTTCATCCGAGGCTCGGTTCTATGCGTTACAAACTTTTCGGGCTGGATTAAACTTATAATACTCTTTATGTTCATCTAGAGTATAAACAATAATGGTGATAATATTGACGTAGTATACGATGTAAAATCTTTTTAAACAAGAATGTGTAATGTGCAGAGTGAAGAAGAATTAGTCTCTATCTATAGATCAATGATGGACGAAATTTGTGTTAAAAGTGAAGAGTTTCAAGAGCGTGATAGTGGGTGGACAATAGTGGAAATAACCCATCTTGAAATTAACATTAATCAGTATAAACCGTTAAGAGGTTCGCAGTACATAGAACTTCCTAAATTTTTAAAAGATAAACATGCGTGTATTACTATAAAGAACTATGATGAATTTTGTTTTTAATGATCTGTAATATCAGCCTTGAGCCCGGTGGACGTGCATAATGATAGAACCTCAAGCTATCAAATTGACGATATTCAAAAAATGATATAAATTTGAAAAACGGGCTAAGTGTTAAATTCGGACAATTAGTATTTCCAATTAAAATTGATGATATAAAAATATTCGAAGAAATTAATCCGGATATAAGTGTCAATGTGTTCGGTTTTGAGAAGGAGGGAAATGCTATAGTTAGACCATACTATACAACGAAAGAAGAGAAACGAACGCACTTGAACATTTTACTACTGCAAGATGAAGACAATTATCATTATGTATGGATCAAAAATATGTCAAGTTAACCTATTATATATTTTTTCTTAAAAATAATATTTTAATATATTGTTTCTTCTACAGATTGATTAATAGTCAACTTATACTACCTAATGGTCAACTTTATATGTGTAACAGGTGTTTACAACACTTTCATCAACAAAAAGCTCTCGATCTACATAAACCGGAATGTAGCGGACTAGTAACGAAAATGCCAACACCGGAAAAATCCTTTTTATCTTTCACCGAATATCAACAAAAATTAGATGTCCCGTTCGTAATATATGCTGATTTCGAATGTATCTTGAAAAATCTGGATTCTCGTTCACTAGATCCATCGACTTCATCCACGACTTCAATCCAGGAACATATACCTTGTGTATTTAGCTACTATTTTAAGTGTTTATATAATAATACACTACGTATAGGGTGAATGCACCAATAGTCGGCCATTTAGTGACGTCCCGATATAACATTCCTTACAATTTTTATGGAATAAGTTGTATCAAGTTCTGTATAAGGTTAAACGATAGTCAATGGTGTCAATTATTAGAAAAACACAATTGAAATAATTTTTTACACAATAAGATTGATAAAAAATAATATTCTAAAATGGTGCAGTTTTTTCCTATAGTCGGCCACAAAAATCCAAAGTTCGGCCATGTTAGACCCAATAGTCGGCCACTACATAATGAGCTTACAAAATGATGAAGTCATATGACCGAAATTGTTTGTTTTTCAGAATATTAATGAAAAAATTCTGGTTTATCATGAGACTATTATAATATCAAAAAATGTCCATATATCGAGTACAAGTATATATATATTTACTCTTATTACCAGGATTTTCTTTTGATTTTTTCGATATTTTAGTTATTTGTCTTTACGCTGTTTAATCGCATGTTTCTCTTTTTTATTTTTGCCTTTTTGACGAGAGATTGTTGGTATTGTAAGGACGCTATTGCGCTAGGAGACATTCTAGCTGTGTTCCTTTTTCGTTTTCCCTGAGAAATAAATGCTCTTGAATGAAACAAATGTTTCTGAAGACTGGGAGAACTGTATGTAGAGCTAATCCCACTAGAAACGCTAGAAGTAAGAATTTCTTTTGATCGAACTTAACCCAAAAAGGAAGATTGAGCTTTGACCAATTGTTAAACGATTTTTCACGTACTCGAAGAAAGTTTTGCTTTTCATCCATTCCGATGTTGAGCGTCCAAAACCCAATCAACAGGCATAACACTCCTTAAGACTTCTCTCGATGGGCGAACATATGGAAAAACTTCCATTGGCGATGCTATATCTCCATTGACCCATATTTACTCGGTAATTGTTTCTCCATCCTCTTGGAGCAATAATTTTACCAGTTTTTGGACTCTTTGAAAAACAAGTTCCATCCCCGTTTAAAACTCGCCGTGAATCCAGAAGTATTTCCATGTATCCGTAGTCAGAAAGGTATGCTTCTAGATCTTTGAACCATTCGCGTAGTCCTTTTTCGGTGACAGCAGCGCGCTCTTTCGAAATTGATTCTAAAATACGTGAAGAAAGCTGGGGATGTCGTTTCATGAAAGATGCATACCACTTCTTTACTGGTCTATTGTCATTGAAAGGATTTTTTCGTTTATCTTCTTTCATGATTTTTTGTGCGGTGTTTTGAAGCTCTTTTGGTTTTAATGGAAATCCACATTTAGCCAACGAAATGCACGATTTGACGATTTCAATTTGATCCACTTTTTGGCATACTTCCGGGACTTTTCCTAGCAGATGATCCTGGAGCGTTGATCTAGGTACCCCAAATTTAACCGCAGCCTTCCGAACACTTAAATTTACACTTCGATGTGCAGAAATAGCAATTATGCTATTTGCATCGTATTGCTGGATTGGACGTTTTATAGGGTTTGACATTATTTGTTCGAGATTCGCTAAGATAAATAGTTTAAAAAATCTGCCAATGGTCTGGGCGCAACTTTATTATTTTTCCGGCACAAGTTCGGATCGCGTTCAATTCTAAGATGCGGTGTAGGTTACTATATGACTGAAAAACTAACAAAAAGTTCGGAAGCGGTTAGATTAGGGTACCATGATTGGGTCATACTCCGCGATGCGGTCTAGGGGTTGAAAAAGGAAAAAACTTAAGGGCGCGTGTATACCAAAACAGCATTTTTGTTGAAAATAATGCAAACGGGCTTATCGTAATCTCTAAAGAAGCAAAAGATAAGCCTTTACTTTTTGGACAAATATAACTAACGATATGTTTTTAACTGAAATGGGAGATTAGTTTTTTGAAATTGTGGTTATAAGAAAAATTATAAGCGATTACGTCAAGCAATTTTTCGAAACTATTGAAAACACACATGTGGGCAATGCGATCTTGCAAAGATTTCTAAAGTAAGTTTCATTATTTTCAATTTCATTCAATTAAAAAAGATGAATCTACTGTTTGGAGCAAATAGAATTTTTTGTTTTGACTTATGTTAGGAAATAATGCATTTTGAAAACTCTTTTTTTTTTTTAGAAAAAAACATGTTTTTCACTACTAAAATTTTCTATGAAAACCATTTTTTTATACTCTAGATGAACATATAGAGTATTATAAGTTTAATCCAGCCCGAAAAGTTTGTAACGCATAGAACCGAGCCTCGGATGAAAAAATGTTATATAATATTTTGTGTTTATTTTTGGCCAAAACCCCCAAATCCGTTTACTGTCCGTCCGTCCGTCCGTCCGTCCGTCCGTCCGTCCGTCCGTTAGCACGATAACTCAAGAACGCGTTGACCTAGGAAGTTGAAATTTTGTCACAACTTGTAAAATGGAAAAAGTAAGGCTAAGTTCGTTAATGGGCGATATTCTTCAAATCCTTCGGGTACCTCCCATACAAGAGTCCTTGAAACACGTTTTCCCAGTTATTGCTCGAATGCTTCAAGTTAGGAACTTGAAATTTTGCATACGTATAGTTTAAAATGTTTGAATTGAATGTTCCGAATATGATGCAAATCGAATGAGTCCTTCGTGTAGCAGCTAAGAAAAGTCCTTCAAAAATGTATGCTTTTTACTGAATTCAATATAACTCCAGAACGAGTTAGAGCAGGAATTTAAAATTTTACAGGAATTAGTTTTATACCAAAACCAAGACGGAGTTTATTAATTAGACCCATCCGTTGACTCCTTCGGGTAGCTGTCATACAAAAGTCCTTAATAAACATGTTCACCAATATTGCACGATAAGTTTAGAAAGCTTTAATTTACGACTTTGAAATTCTACAAACATTAATTTTATAATAGTCGCAGCTGAAACTATCAATATGAAAAATGTCCCATGGGTCCTTCATGTAGTTGCCATACAAAAATTCTGTAAAATGTCCTAACTTACTTTATGGAACTCACTATAAATCAAAAAATCGACCACTATACAAAAGTTTCTAACTGTGAGTAAAAGGTCATGTAATAATTGCTTGTGCTCTCCTCATTCTTTTGATACATTTCCAACTAATATATAAATCGGAGTTCAGTATTTGATCTAGAGTATCATACGATTGGCTTGCAGCCGATCGTGACTGCGTAATGTTTTACTTTATTATTTTAATAATTAAGTATTGTGATTGATTTTTTAAAAAAAAAAATTTGCTACCCTCAAAATTTTTATTTTCACGTTTCATAACTAGTATACGCGAAAAAAGCAATAAAAATTTCAGTCCGTCTGTCCGCCGTACGCCGTACGCCGTTCGCCGTACGCCGTACGCCGTACGCCGTACGCCGTACGGCGTCCGCCGTACGCAAGATCGTTTGGAGGCTCGTAGCTGCCAAACGCTTTGAGATATTAAATTGAAATTTTTTTAACGAATAGATGTGGTAGGCGCCTTGAAGTGACCAAATTTTTAGGGGTGGGGGTGTGAGGGGGAAGGAGGGGGAAGTGTTTTAGACCGAAAATTTTGGTTTCCAGATCTCAGTAACCCCTTATGTTAGGAAGCTGAAACTTGGAATTTCTATAGAACTCTGATAGTAGACCCATTTGCAGAAAAATTGTCAATATTCATCAAGGGGTGTGGGAGTGGGGGGATATGTAATGCGTCCGAAACCCAAAAAAGGTGAGATAGACACATTCTAAAATCCATATCTCCTAAACCGTTAATGGCACACGATTCAAACTTAAAACATATTTGTAGTTATACTAGGAGAACAGAATGAAGAAAAATTTTGGGTGGGGGAAGTTGTGTATGGGGGTGGGGGGGGGGGGGGGGGGTGAAAAACTTACGATTACGATATCTCATGAACCAATTGCTCTAGAAAAATAAAATTTGGTTTGGGTGTAGAGGTTGACAAAAAAAAATTGATCAAAGTAAAATTTTTTAAGTGGGAGGTGGAGCACAGAAGTGGAGGGGATGAGACTTTTTCAAATCAAACACATTTCATATCTCAAGAACAGTTTAAGATAGATGCTTAGAATTTTTACCAGAAGTAGCGCTAATTAAACCCTAGTAGGGAAAAAAGTTTTGGGGTTGAGGGTGAAGAGGGGGAGGGTGGGGGAGGGTGAAAAGGAAAAAGTTCCGATGCTTATATCTTGAGAACCTGTAATGATATAAGCCTTAAACTTGGTATTTAGATAGAGCTATAGTAGCGGAATGTTGGAAAAATAAAAATTTTTTTAGGGGTAGTATGCTACGGGGGTAGGGGGTGTTTTTCCTAACTATTAAACGGTTTATGCTAGAAAGTTGAAACTCGGTGTGTATATGTAAATCAACTAGAAAAGTAATTGTGATAAAAAAAAATTTGAATATTCATTGGCGTTTAGTAAGGGGGGCAAAAAAAAATATTTGTAAATATAATAGATATAAAATTCATTTATTTTCACGATTTTCGTCATATCTACTAGGTCTTTCCAAATATTGAATTCATTTTTATTCTACGGATTTTTCGTATGAATACCTAGAATGTGATTTCACGGTTTTTTGAAATTCGACCCCTAAGGGTAGTGTGGTACAAGTGAAGGTGTTTTTCCCATATATGGAACGGCTTAAGCTACAATGTTGAAACTCGGTGTGTATATGTAAATCAACTAGAAAGGTAATTGTGATAAAAAAAAATTTGAATATTCATTGGCGTTCAGAAAGGGGGGGGGGGGGCAAAAAAAATTATTTGTAAATATAATAAATATAAAATGCAAATATTTTCACGATTTTCGTCATATCTACTAGGTCTTTCCAAATATTGAATTCATTTTTTTTCTACGGATTCTTCGTATAAATACCTAGAAAGTTTTATCAAGGTTTTTTGAAATTCGACCCCTAAGGGTAGTGTGGTACAAGTGGGGGTAGTTTTCCTATATATGGAACGGCTTAAGCTACAATGTTGAAACTCGGTGTGTATATGTAAATCAACTAGAAAAGTAATAGTGATAAAAAAAATTTTTAATATTCATTGGCGTTCAGAAGGGCGGAGGGGGGCAAAAAAAAAATATTTGGAAATATAATATATATAAAATGCATATATTTTCACGATTTTCGTCATATCTACTAGGTCTTTCCAAATATTGAATTCATTTTTATTCTACGGATTCTTCGTATGAATACCTAGAAAGTGTTTTCAAGGTTTTTTGAAATTCGACCCCTAAGGGTAGTGTGGTACAAGTGGTAAGTGTTTTTCCTATATATAGAACGGCTTAATACAATGTTGAAACTCGGTGTGTATATCTAAATCAACTAAAAAAATAATTTTGAATAAAAAAAACGAATATCTATTGGCGTTCAGAAGGGGGGCAAAAAAAATTATCTGTGAAAATAGAATGCATATTTTCCCACGATTTTCGACATATCTACTACCTCGTCCCAAATAATGAATTTAATTTTATTCTATGTATTCTCCATATGAATACCAAGACAGTGTTTTCAAGATTTTCTGAAAATTGACCCCTAAGGGGGTGTAAAGTGATTGTGTACTTTTTCATAAACTATTCCATATCACTCAGATCCAATCAGATTTTCACTTCCATGATCTTGTTCTTTTTGATAGGTTTTCAGTCACATAGTAGCCTACACCGCATTTCAGAATTGAACGCGTTCCTAACTTCTGCTGGAAAAATAATAAAGTTACGCCCAGATTGTTGGCAGATTTTTTTTATTTAGTTTTTCCTTATAATACTTTATCAAAGCGTTCTAAAGCAGCTTAAATTAAAAAAGCTTAAAAAAAGTTAGTATAACAATATTTTTGTAACGATTTTTCAAACTACATTTTTCAGTCAAATTTTCCGCTCAGACCACTCGCAGAGGTCGAGCTTTACGGACGTGTGGCTATGCCGAATTTTTTTTTGGCGTATTTGTTTTTATATCACATTCGCTGAGAGAAAAGAGATTACAGCGTTCCCCACTCCATTTCAAATCCTACACACACGAGGACGAAACATTCGAAGGCTAGTGCAAGTATGGCAAGGTGTGTTTGTGCATGTGATTGTTGTTTTATTATTTTAATAAAACAATACATATATTGTCATCGATTTTTTTTTAAAAAAAATTTGATACCCTGAAAATTTTTTTTACATGTTTCATGACTAATTGATACGAAAAATCTGCTAATAGTCTGGGCATACCTTTGTTATTTTTCGGTAGAAGTTCGGAATGCGTTCAATTCTGAGATTCGGTGTAGGTGGCTATGTGACTGAAAACCGACCATCTAAGAGGTTGAATTTCTAAAAATCTTGAAAACACTTTCTAGGTATTTATATGAAGAATACGTACAATAAAACGAATTCAATATTTGGGAAGATCTAGAACGCATTATTTTTCCCCCCATATCGTCATATCTACTAGGTATACTACAAAGTATTGAATTCATTTTGATTCTACGGATTTTTCATATGAAATAGAAAGTGTTTTCGAGATTTTTTGAAATTCGACCCCTGTGTAAACTGATTCCATACTTTTTCATAAATTCTACCATATCTCTCAGGTTTGATCAGATATCGAATATCTTTTCATTTCCACGGCCTTGTTTAACAGTCACCTATTTTCAAGTTTTTTTTTTTTTCAATCCTTAGACCGACTCCCAGAATATGACTCAATTAAGTAAACATTTTTTTTAGATGTTTCATAAGTAGTAGACACGAAAAAAGCAAGAAAAACTTTCAGTCCGTCTGTCCGTCGTACGGCGCGGCGTCCACCGTACGCAAAATCGTTTGAAGGCTCGTAGCTCCCAAATGCTTTGAGATATTAAAATGAGTTGTTTTTAACGAATAGACGGGGTAGGCTCCTTCAAGTGACCAAATTCTTAGAGGTGGGGTGTGAGGGGAAGGAGGGGGAAGCGGTTTAAACGGAAAATTTTGGTTCTAGAACTTGGCAACCGCTATAGAGCTCTGATAGTAGACCCATTTGCATAAAAAGTGTCAATATTGATCAAGGAGTGTGGGAGTGGGGAGGAAAATAATGCGTTCGAAACGAGAAAATGCCGAGATAGACACATTCTAAAATCCATATCTCCTAGACCGTTAATGGCACACTATTTAAACTTAAGAAATATTTGCAGTTATACTAGGAGAAATGATTAAACAAATTTTTGAGTGGGTGGAGTGGCGTACGGGGGTGGGGGTGAAAAACTTTAGATTACGATATCTCATGAACCAATTGCTCTAGAAAAATAAAATGTGGTTTGGGTGTAAAGGTCGACAAATGAATATTGATCAAAGTAACATTTTTTAAGTAGGCGGTGGAGCATAGAAATAGAGGGGATAAGAATTAAAAAAAAAACACATTTCATATTTGAAGAACAGTGTAAGATAGATGCTTAGAATTTTTACCAGAAGTAGCGCTAATTGAACTCTAATAAGAAGAAATTGGAGATGTGGGTGTAGAGAGTGAGGGTGGGGGAGGGTATGTAGGAAAATGTTCCGATGCTTATATCTTAAGAACTTGTAATGATATAAACCTCAAGCTTTGTCTTTAGATAGAGCTATAGTAGCGGCATGTTGGAAAAATATAATTTTTTTTAAGGGTAGTAAGGTACGGGGGTGAAGTGTGTTTTTCTTAACTATTGAATGGCTTATGCTAGAAAGTTGAAACTTTGTGTGTATATTTAAATCAACTAGAAAAGCAGATTTGATGAAAAAAAAATTCAAAAATCTATTGGCGTTCAGAAGGAGGGCAAAAATTATGATCAGAGAAAATAGAAAGCATTTTTTCCATGATTTTCCTCATATCCACTAGGACTTTTAAAATATTGAATTCATTTTCATTCTACGGACTCTCCATATGACTACCTAGAAAGCATTTCCAAGATTTTTTGAAATTCGACTCGTAAAGGGTGTAATGTTATTATATATTTTTGCATGAATTCCTTCATATCTCTTAGGTCTGATCAGATATCGAATATGTTTCAACTTCCTCGGGCTTGTTTAATAAACACCTATTTATGAGTTTTTTTTTCCTTTTTCAACCCCTAGAATGCATCCCGGTCATATTGACCCAATTATGTAATTCATATGTTACGCCCTATTCTAACCGCTTCCCGAACTTTTTGTGAGGTTTTCAGTCACATATTAACCTACGCCGCATCTCAGAATTGAGCGCGTTCCGAACTTCTGCCTGAAAAATAATAAAGTTGCGCTCAGACTGTTGGCAGATTTTTTGAATTGCGATCGAGCCGCGTCCTATCATGCTTCGTGTACTATTTGAGGTATTTGATAGATTTATATTCCGCAATGACAAATAGGACAACGACTAAATCGAAAAGACAAATATGATAACAATTTTTTGGGAAGGTAAATGTTCATAATTTTAAATTGTTAAAAGGTATAATTGCTTATGTAGTCTGATTGGCTTAGTGGCTAGAGCACTTCCTTCGGTGCACCTGGTAGCAGGTTCGAATCTGCTTGTCGGCAAGTAATTTTCGAGGACAGGATTGGGTCCCGGACCTTATAATCGCCGATTCTGTTGAAATTTTGTGTACTCGAAGAATTAATGAAAAAAAATATGATTTCAATTTTTTGTTTCTATCTCATTATTTTTTGTTAGTTACAGTATGTTCAAAATTTCCCCAAAACGATATCTGAATCCTCTTTGAAAATTCATATCTCTGGTAATTTTTATCCTTGAATAATAAAGTAGGGCTTATTTTAAAGATTGTTATTTATTTTGTTAGTTAAAAAATGAGATAGAAACAAATCCTTGAACTTCAATTTTTTTTCACTTGTTCTTCAATTACAAAATTTTTCAAGAGAATCAGAAATGATAAGCTCACAACTTTGGCGATTCTTGATGGAATGACCCATAATAAGGTGAAAACAATATGATCTCTTCTTCAGATGACCCGTTTTTTGCTAAGTGCTGTCGATGTAGCTAAATTCACAGAACTCAGTCTCCTGAAGGGTAGCCGATTATCAAAATGAAATCAATAATTTTATCTTAAAACGCGTTTTTCTCGTGATTGGCTACTCTTCAGGAGGCTGTAGTTTAAAAACCATTTAAGATGCGCTCTTGAAATTTTGGTGTGTTATTCTTGAAGGCATACACAATAGAAATATGTAAAAAAAATCGATTTTTTCCAATTTTCAAACTGGTTGTGCGGTTAAACTGGTTGTGCCCCTTAACGCCTAGAAAGGGCCTTGGGGGCACGGGTTAATATTAAAATTAAGAGCGGATTTCACTTTTAAAAATCATTTTTTAGTATTTCGAGTCAATTGAAGGGGTGAGAGAATTTTTTTTTATTAAGTGCCACCCTAATATCCATACATACCGAGTTTCAATTTTGTAGCAGAAGGTGTTCTATATAGTTAGGAAAAACACCTCCAGAGGGGATGAACAACTTTTGATTACAATAGGTTTGTTCCTTTTGCCCGGTGTAAGTTGCACTTTCTTGCACTCGATTTTCTAAACAGCCTTTGAGTCAATTCAATGACACAATTTCAACCTCAAATAGTGTTCTTGTTCCTTCCCCGCCACTCCCTTTTACACTTTCCTGCACTAGCTCGAGAGCCAGTGCAAAAAGTGTAGAAGGTGTACACTACACCCGTCAAATATAGTAGAACAGACCTATTATCTCACGAACCAATTGCAGTTTGAAAATAAAACTCGGTTTCTGTATAAAGTTTGACAAATAAAGTAAATTTTTTTAAGGAGGTGATGAAGCATGGAAGTGGAAGAGATAAATTTTTCTTGCAAATACAGAAACAACGAGTATAGGGCGAGAAATATCAGCAATCTATGAAAACATATCCACATTGTCGAAATATTGCCGCCATTCATTAATCACTCCACTAATTTTGGCAATAGTCGTCGGACAATTAGTTGTTTGAAAAATTGCTCATGTACAAGCACCTCTACGACTGGGATTTGAGCGATTTAAGCGTTCCGAAGTTATTGGCTAGTATTCTTGAACGCATGTTTTAAGGCCTTTGTATGGACCCGAAAGAGTAGAACGATTGTGTCCGTTAACGAACTTACGTTCAAATTTCAACCATAAGTTCAGATTCTAAATGGGTGGTTATTTTATAAACTTTTTGCTTTGCCCCTCCCCCCCATCCGGAAGAAGTTCAATGGGTGCCCTTGCTACCGGCACTAAGCTACCACTCAGCTGTAAATGAGTACCTGAGTTAAAATCGGGGTAATAATCACGTACGAGCGTGTAACTGACCACTTCATCCCCTAGTGTTCCATTGGCCTCGTAATGAAGTAACTCTATTATTACTACAAGGCGTAGGCCCGATTTGGACTGTTGCGGCATTGATTATAATTATAATTGCTACATCATAATTTAATTTACTAGGAACAGAAATAGAAAAATCGAAGAAAGAAACTCTATGTCATTAAAACGAAATAATGTATTGATACATTTTTTTAAAAAAATTCTTGATAGTTTTATTATAGGTATATGTTTGTAAGTACCTATGTACAAACATATGTAGGTATGTATCTCAGTTTGGGTCACCAAAAATCGCTAAAAATTAAAAAAATTTCAGACTTCACTATTCCCCATTTTTTGTTTACTCGACGACATAGTGGAAAACCATATGTGAAATTTGCTAATATGCGCAACAAACGAGAAAAAAAAATTTGTTTGACTATGGACAAAACTGCTCAAAACTCGATATGGATAAATAAATACAATACATATATGATTTCAAGAGTTGCCCATATATGTATCTAGCCCAATCCCAAGTTGATTTTACTCTATTATTTATTCAAGGGTAATAGACAAAATCGTTGTCCTTGAAATAAAATTCAAGAATAATTTTTATTCGTATTTATTTTTATATTACGATAACCTCACCTTTTAAAATAAGCCCTATTTTATTATTCTAGGATAAGAACTACATGAGATATGAATATTCAAAGAGGACTCAGACACTATTTTTACGAAATTTTTAACATACTATAATTAACAAAAAAAGTGAGGTAGAAACAAAAAATTGAATTTAAATTTTATTTTTTTAATTAATTCTTCATGTACCTACAAAATTTATCAAAAGAATCGGCACAGGCCACAAATTTCATAATTTTAGGCAATTCTTGACGATTGTACATATGACTCAATAAATCCAAATTAATTTTCTTTTGGTTCACAATTACCTATAAAACATGAATGGAGACATGTCTCGTGCCTACAGGAAATTACATAGTACTATGTAAGGTGAATGTCAAAAAATCCATCGTCCACAGAAAATTAAAAAAACCCCAGATGTCCCGTGAATGAATTTTCTTACGAAATTTCGATCAAATTGTACGCCTTGCTCCTTTTCATTCATACTTTCGCTATTTTTCTACATTCCTTTTCTCAACAATATTGATCTCACACACACATAAATAGCTCCGTACACACTCATTTCACTTGGGCCTTGAGACGGTTGAATCGTTGTACATCGTGCGTAATCGTTCAGTTTTAAATTTCCGATGCACACGAATAATTTCTTACGCTCTCGAAGAAAAATCAAAGCAAGTTTTCGATTTTGGTTTGCAGCTCTCGCGCCCTTAAATATAGGTGATTATTAAACCAGCCCGTGGAAGTGAAATGATATTCGATATCTGATCAGACCTGAGAGATACGGAAGAATTTATGAAAAAGTACACAATCACTTTACACCCCCTTAGGGGTCAATTTTCAAAAAATCTTTAAAACACTTTCTAGGTATTCATATGAAGAATCCGTGGAATAGAAGTGAATTCAATATTTTGGAAGACCTAGTAGATATGACGAAAATCGTGAAAATATATGCATTCCATTTTGACTGAACATTTTTTTGCCCCACCTCCGAACTCCAATAAACATTCTTTTTTTTTAGTCTTAATTACTTTTCTAGTTCATTTACATTTACACACCGAGTTTCAACTTTCTAGCATAAGCCGTTACATAGTTACGTACCATACTACCTCTAAAAAAAATTATATTTTTCACTACTGTAGCTCTATCTAAATACCAAGTTTCAGCTTTTTATCATTATAGGTTCCTTAGATATAACCATTGGAACCTTTTCCTTTCCACCCTCCCCCACCATCACCCTCTACACCCACACCCCAAAAAAAATTTTCTCTCATAAGGTTCTATTGGGCCTACGTCTGGTAAAAAATTTGTGCATCTATCTTATACTGTTCTTGAGATATAAAACGTGATTTTTTTGAATATTTTTTATACCCCCCACTTCCATGTTCCACCACCCCCTTAAAAAATTTTACTTTGAGCAATCTTTATTTGTTGACCTTTCAACTCAAACCGAATTTCAGTTTGAAATTTGTGCCATGAACGGTTTAGGAGATATGGATTTTAGAATGTACCGATCTCGGCATTTTTGCTTTATGGACGAATTATTTTCCCCCACTCCCACACCCCTTCACCCATTTCAATAATTTTTTTTTGCAAATGGGTCCACTACCAAAGTTCTATAGAAATTCCAAGTTTCAGTCTCCTAGCGTAAGTGGTTGCTGAGATCCAGAAACCAAAATTTTTCGTCTAAAACCCTCCCCACTCCTCCCCCTCTTACCCAAAACCTCTCTAAAAGATACCAGTCGTAGAGGTTCACCCAACCTACCCACCATAAACATTTTATGATAAAACCTCAATGGGTTTGGGAGCTACGCGCCTTTAAACTATTTTTGCGTACGGCGTACAGACGGACATTTTTTTTTATTGTTTTTGTGGGGTCTACTAGTCCTAAAACGTGAAAATACAAAATTTCAGGGTAGCAATTTTTTTTTAAATTTTAGGTCGATCACAATACATTGTTATTAAATAATAATAAAGTAAAATGTAAAGCATCTCATGGGTTTGAAGGTTTAAATGCAAATGGCGCAGGTCGCAGTCGTTTATCATTTCATGCGTGCTTTGACAGTTCCATAAGTATATAAAGAAGAGTTACAGCCACTAGAAAAAATTTCAAACAAAAGAAAAATGCTGGTGTCATTGTATTGAATCTGCTGAATGTATGCGTACTTTCGGTAGCGATTTCTTGCAGGGATGGTAGCACGCGCGCTTGCGTTCGTGGCGATATTGAGAGTTAAACCGAAAAGTATACATTTCCCCAACTATTATTCAAGTATATTTAACATGCCAACCTCTTCCACCATTAGTGAGTAAGAAAGACTAAAGTATGATCCGATTATCAAGTACGTATCTTATCTACTCGACCTGCAAATGCCATTACAAGCTTTAGACTGGTGCAATAAAAGTCGTAGTTCGATTGCACTAGTCAACGAGCAAAGAAATTACATTCGGCGCCATGAACCAGCGTCGAGGATCGATGCAGTGTCGGCCGGCAGGGAATAACTTTCTTATGCGATCTTATCCAACCTCCATTCGATGAGCGGTAGAACATAATTCATATGTAAGACTATTCTACCGATCCTCGATCAGTCAGGTGGACTTCATACGCAATTCAGATTCACCCCTCATCGATGACCAGCAGGCTACACTTCATACCGATTTCAAACTGCCTGTTCACTGAGTGCACGTATTGCCATCTCGTTCGTGTTCATTATAATTTCAAATACAATGCGCGATAGGAGATCTCTCCTGACGAAGAGTGCGGATGAAATGGTCAGATGCATTTCAGTATATGCAAGAGAGAAATGCGAATACTTCACACGCATTCACAGACAGCAAGTACATAGTTGAACTTGTTCCCCACTGGTAATCTTCCTTCAGCGACAAGTTTCGAAACTGTTCGTTGCCTTTTCTTCGCCTCTTCATCGATATTTGGCTTAAACCTAAGTTCATTTGAAAGAATTTCTCGGGACCACTCTCAATAGGAAGAATTTTTACTCTATTATTTATAATACAGTATTGTTATCGATTTTTAAAAAAAAAATTTGCCACGTATCATGACTGTCCGCAGTACGCCGTATGCCGTACGTCGACCGCCCCACGCAAAATCGTTGAAGGCTCGTAGCTCTCAAACCAGTGGAGCTATTAAATTAAAAAAATTTTTATGAATAGACTAGGTAGACCCCTTGAATTGACATTAGTTATACTAGGAGAGTAGATTGAAACATGGGTGGATGGGTCTAGTGGCGTACGGGGGTGGGGGTAAAAGACTTTAGACTTCGATATCTCACAAACCAGTATAAAGCTTGATAAATAAAGATTGCTCAAAGTAAAATCTTTGAAGGGGGCGGGGCAGTAGGTAAGTGAAGGGGATATGAATTTTTCAAAAATAACACGTTTCATATCTCACAACAGTGTAAGATGGATGTTTCATATTTTTACCAGAAGTAGGCCTAATAGTACCCTAGTACGGAAAAATTGGTGGTGTGGGTGTAAAGGGTGAGAAAGAAAAAGTTCCGATGCTTAGATCTTAAGAATCTATAATGATAGAAAGCTGAAACTTGTATTAGTATCACGAAAAACAGCAAATAATTAACGCGGCTTATATATTGCGATCACGGAAATATGAGTTAACTTGCTCGCACGCCTTATCGTCAGTCAAGACTAATCTGCTAATTCCTGATATTCCACACAACAACCCATCCCAACTTTTTTCACACATATACCTTCATCTCATGCCTCCATTCCTCTAACTCTATGTGTATATTAATGTTTTGGTTAGTTAGTTACAAATGTTACTACAGCATGCACTAACAGCCATTCACACATCTATGCAATGCTATTTAGGCATGCTAACCCGTGCGAGCAAGAAGACCGTATATGATCTTTAGTAAACTCTCCCGGCAAGGATTTCGCTGATCATTACACTCGGCCAACCTTTTGATTCACTGTCCTCAGTGAAAATTCACCATTGCCATCAGAACTTTCAATAGAAAGTGCTTGTTGGATTCACCCCCAAGCACTCTTTTACTGGGCACAACTCACATGGACACGGCGTCTTTATCTGGCTGCGTGTGTACATGAGAGTTTCTCATACGATTTGAGATGTGTATGCGTGAAAAGCTCGGATGGGTTTTTCAAGTCAGTTTTTGAATGAATCATTGAATGAATTTTAATGAATTTGAATGAATTGAAAAAATCCCGCTTTCCAAATATTCCCGCCAGAGGCATTGCTCTCACTAAGTACTGCTGGAATCAGCTGACTCGACATGTCAGTTTGTCATTGTTAACTCGAACCGTGATCATTTCTTAATGAATTGTTTCTGTTTTGTGTGCCTTTTATCGTTGATTGGCAGCCACGAAAGTCTCCCGTGAAGAAGGAAAAAAACGGAGCTATAGCGAGAGCGAAGAAAAGTACAGCGGCCTGCTTCTGTCAAACGAACGCGTCCGAATTAAAATTGAAAATTCTCCACTCGTTTTTGTGTGCTTAAGGTTTGACCGAAAGTGTGGAGGTTGATATGGAAGGCGCTCCGCTACCATCACATCAGGGCCCGCCACCGCCACCGCCTTTGGCAAGGGAACTCAATTGTTATGTGCCACGGCGGGTATATTTTGTATGGAGCAGACGTCGAAAAATGATGCCGATTTTGCACAGTTGCATGTCGTACAGCGGTATTTTCGATCGGATTTATATATCTATATATATAAAAATAAGTGGTCTGTGTATGTACACGGATAACTCAGGACTTGGCTCAAATTGATATGATGTCTTCGTTAGGGCCCAACTTAGATACTAACGGAGCCAAAAATTGCAAATTTTCCAGGAAAATGGAAAATTTGGAAAATTTAATTTTCAGTACATTTTGTACGGAGAAATTTTTTCGTTTGTTGTTCGCAACTATTCAACCGGTTTCCATGGATTTTTTTTTTTTTAATAGTCTCTTCTATCTCTACACATAAAAAACAGATTCCGGACGAACGCAAATCAAAACACACGGCCAAATGGTTATACATATACATCCATATACACAAAAATATGTAAATGGCTATGTATGCCATGTGTCCATGTGTTTTGATTTCCGTTCGTCCAGAAGAGAGTCGATCTTCGACATTCAAAGTGGTTAGACGTGTTTTAAAAGTGCTCCTAGTTAAAAATAAATTTATAGAAATACGGATACTCTGCACCAGCAGGTACTAAAGACGATATCTTAAATAGGATACAACCTATTTAAAACGCAGCGCGCGGAGTGTGTGCAATAGTGTTCGTGCTAGTGCCTAGAAGGACCGAGTTCAGGTACCTGTGAAATTGAGGACAAGAGGAAAAAACCGTGATAGTGTGCGAGTGTTAACGCTCGCAATGGGACGGAACGTGAAAAGGGTGCGGTCCAGAGACCGAGCTCTCACAAATAGCGACACGGATAGTGACGGCACTGTCGCAAGGAAAAAGGAAAAGGTAGCGAAGAGCTGCGATAAGGGCGGAGCTTTCAGCGTCTTAGCAGAAAGCGAATACGAGAGCGAGCCAGAACTGGAACCAACAAACGGCGGGCTCACGATACGGGAGGCTGGACTAGTCAGCCAAATTAAAAAAAGAGACAGCATCATCGAAAGTCTGCAAGCGCAAATGCAGGAAGCACTTGCTGCGCTTCAGGCAAACAAAAAAAAGAGAGCACCTGATGTTGAAATGGTTGCCAAGGAAACGAGCGAGACGGACTACGTCGAAGTTGTCAAAAAAAAAAAAACCGGGAAAAATCGGCCATGACTTCCAAAGAACGCGTGATGCCCAAGATTCCCAGCACAACAACAACAAAAAAAATTTTTATTGCCACGAAAAACTCGACAACACAGCAACCCAAGAAAAACGCGTACAAGATGCCTCCCATCAAAACGTATAACCAGAACCCAGAGGATATAGTGAAAATACTGCAGAAAAGTGCCGGCATAGCTGATTTTGAGATAAAAAATATCAGCAACTCAAAAATCGCGATTAAAACGACCAATATCGAAGACTTTAAAAAAGCAAAGGAAGTACTTGGAAAGTCCGAGTCAAACTTCTTCACATACACTCCCCGTGAAGAAAAAACCACGACCTTCCTATTGAAAGGTCTGAGCAGCCACGCGGCCCCATCCGAAATTATGGCTGAAATAAAAGTTAAACTACCGGCGATAGAAGTTTTGTCAGTCTCGCGCTTCTCGACTAGAAGATCATTGCAGGAAAACAGAATCCTGCCGATCCTTATGGTTCAAATCGGACACAACAGCAGCGCAGCGGACCTGCACCAAATCCGTTACCTAAATTACCAAGTGGTGCGATTTGAGAAGTTGAAAACGACGGAAATCACACAATGCCGTCGGTGTCAAAGGTATGGCCACTCAGCGGTTAACTGCAGTATGGAGTTCCGTTGTGTGAAATGCGACCAATCCCACTCACCAGGCGAGTGCAAGTTGGAGTCTACAGCGGAGAAGACAAAGACGTTTTGCGAAAATTGCAAAACACATGGACACCCAGCATCGTACAAAGGATGCCCACCGCATAAAGCAGCGAAATCCAGGAGGATAACAGCCCAGCAGGAGAAAGCAGCGACAACGAAGGCAGCAACAACAAATCAACAGTACCAGCGTATCATCGAAAGTGTAGTTCGACCTGGAGTGAACTTCGCAGATGCCGTGAAGGGAAAAAATCAAAACACGAAAGCTCTACCAACCCAGGCTTGCCTACGAGAGCACACAGGTAAGGACAATAATGCTAATCAAAATTCCTTTAAATCATTCCAGGACAACCTCATTAAGCTATTAAATAATTAGTTTGAGCGTTTCGAACAAGCCATTGGCGCTCACGCTCAACAACTTAGCTAATAAGTAACGTTCTCAACTGGTCCAATGTCTGTTGATGGCCAGGTAACATAAAGCCTTCAGATGACCGAGCTCAGGCTCATCTCTGTCAATGTCAACTCCATTGTGTACCTAAATAGAAGGATGAATTTAGATGATCTCCTAAAAAAAGAAAAACCCGATCTCCTGCTTTTAAACGAAACAAAATTAAAACCACACCATACCCCCCAATTCACTAATTACGATTTCATAAGAACGGACCGACCGAACTCCGGAGGTGGAGGCGGCACGGGTATTCTTATAAAAAAACCTTTAAACTTCACTACAATAAACCGGCCGGAATTCGCTCTTTATGAATGTTTAGAACTGACCTGTATAAAAATCTCCCTGCAGAATAATGATAATCTTTTCGTTATTAGCACCTATGCCTCAAAAAGAAATTCCGAAAAATTCAATGTCGAATTTCATTCACTATTCCAGACCCTTGAATTAAATAGCCTTAGAAACTACTATGTAATAGCAGGGGACCTCAACGCGAAACACAAATCTTGGCTTAACCGAGATAATAATACACGTGGAAATTTTTTGTATAACTGGGTTTTAGACAACCAAATGGAATTCAAATGTGTACTCTACGGCCCCGACTCGCCCACCCTACCAAGAGCAAATTCATACCATGATATCTGCATAGCAGATGCCCGATTGAACTTCACGTTCGCAGGAAGCCCAAATAAATTAGAAACCATAAATTACGATAGCGACCACCAAGCCATACTCATGACATTTGGTCATGAGAAAGACGATCATTTCGTCATTAATTCTCAAACCAAAAATATTATCCTTAGTTATAACAAAACTAACTGGAAATTTTTTCGAAAGAGAATAGCGAAAGCTCGCTCAGAAACAATTCCAGAAGAAGAAGAATTCATGACCCCCACAGATAGGAACCTAACAAACTCGGAGATAGAACACCATCTCCAAATATTTGAAAATCTCACAACTGCTGCCACAATAGAACGAAATGTCAATTACGAAAAAATTCAATCTGTTAGGCCCAGCGACTCCCCCGGGATGTTTGCCCAAATAAATTCTATATTCAGGAAAAAGAATAGTGCAAGCGTACCCACGATTAAAGTATCGGCCGACTCCCAAAAACTCCTGGAAGACGCGAATATCAATATCACAAGTGCAAGCCGTGATACAAACGGCTACTTCGTGATAACCGACGAACCCCAAAAGCTAGATCTAATAGGGACCCACTTAGAGGGAATTCATACACAAAACTCCAACTTGGGAAGGGAAAAACTAAATCAATTAGTTACTGAAAAGGTTACAGATTTCAAAAATGAGAGCGAAGGCAATGAGCCTTTACTCATTTTTAGCGAAAATCTGATGGCCAATCAAGTTCCAGACAACCAACTAACAGACTACTTCGTTTCATTTGAAACACTCCAATTTTTATTCAAACGCCTCAATACTAAAAAATCATCCGGCTTGGGTGGAATTCCAAATTTAGTATTAAAGAATCTGCCGGATGTAATTATTCAGGAATATTGCACCCTTTTTAATAACCTATTAAACAACTCTCATTATCCCGAAAAATGGAAACGCGCGAAAACATTCCCGATCATTAAGAAAGGGAAAGATCATTCAGATCCAAAAAGTTACAGACCCATTAGTCTTCTACCCAACATAAGCAAAGTCTTTGAATCCATCCTCAATGACTCCCTGAATTCCCACATTCCACAGAATGATCTGATACCGAATTGCCAATTTGGCTTTCGAAATAGACATTCTACCATACACGCCATAACGAAGGTCACATCCGACATCTGCTGGCATTTGAATAATAAAGAATGCGTAGGTGCCTGTCTAATAGACAGGGAGAAGGCCTTCGACACAGTTTGGCTTGACGGTCTGATCTTTAACTAAATCCAAAAAAAATTCCCAAAACACTTGATAAATATCCTGGTACACATGATATACAACAAAAACTTTGTGCTAACAAACGGGAAAATTGTTACCACACAGACCTTTAATGTTAGGGAAGGGCTCCAACAGGGAACAGTAACTGCACCCACTTTATTCGCGATCTACATTAGCGATCTTTTGGAAGCATTTGATTTTAATAAATCATCCAAGAGATCTATTGTAGCCTTCGCAGACGACCTTATTACATACACACCCCATTCTAAAGCGACTAAAGCCCAAGAGGAACTTCAGAAAATGTTTAATGATGTTCAGTTCTACCCGAACTCTTGGAAGATGAAAATTAATTCACAGAAATGTGAGACTATCCTATTCCGCACCACTTTAGCCCATGCCAATAGAGATTTGAAGCGCAATTGGAAGAAATTCCATATTGTAGCTGGGCAGGGAAGCCACGATAAAATTCCACACAAAACTTGTGTTAAATATCTAGGAGTAAACTTAGATCAACACTTGTACTTCAACCAACACTCTAGTATCCAGATTGTAAAGGCGCGTAACGCATTCATGGCTCTAAAACGACTTTTTTACGCGAAACATTTATATCCTCGCGTTAAAATCATTTGTTACCAAGCTTTGGTGAGACCTATTCTCACTTATGGCTGCCCCATCTGGTTCAATATTAGTCCATCTTATATGGAAAAATTTAGACTTTTCGCAAGAAAATGTCTACGTGCGTGTACTGGCATCTATAGAAAGGCAGAGACAGATTTTCTGCATTACATATCAAACGAGGAAATATATGAAACGGCAGAAATCTCCCGGGTTGATACGACAATCATAAAATTAATTAGGAACCATATAGCTAGAACCACCTCAGATCAAGACCATAACCCCTGGATCCACTAACCCTTCTTCCCAAACCCACAATATATTGAAAAAAACCATGTCAACTGGTTTTATTCCACCTGAAGCCTTTGTCTACCTTGACGAAAACGGCTACATCTTAGATTCCTACTACGTACCAATCATTTATCACGCATATAGGCGCGCGACCGATAAAAAAATAGAATACGACCCCAATCTCGAAACCAGCGACCCCCAGCCATTATGGCGTTACTCCACCGCGAACTATGTTGACATTGACAGACAATCAACAAGACATTTAGTTAGTTTTCTAGAATAAGTTAACTAAGTAATTAAGCTAACCCAAAAAAAATAAACGAAACTAGAATAAGTACTAACCTTAGTTATAAGGCATACCGGACCGAGACAATCGCTACAGGAACTGATGGCCTTCAGCTATCGGTCCAGGTGAATGGCTCGGCCCGGAATAGTTATAAGGAAAAATTATTTATGATAAATTGTTATATTTAAGGAACATTGTAATAAATTAAATAAAGTGATTCGTATCCCACCTAAATATTCCCTTCTCGATGCATTCTTAAATGCAATTATTGTATGCTGGACTGAGCTGTCCGCGGCCGGGAACGGTGGTTTCTGCTCTACTATTCTCGAATAGTGGAGCATGATGCTTCTGGCCTCGGCGGCGGAGAGTTCGGCTCAAACCCTAGTTTTAAGTAAGTATGTAAGAATTGTATATAGTTTAAGTAGAGTATAGTGAAATTGATGTAATATTGGTTTTTTTTTTGCCATTTTCCCAATTGTTTATTTTAATGATAAGTATACATTAAAAATGTAATATTGTTTTTTTTTTGCCATTTTCCCAATTGTTTATTTTAATGATAAGTATACATTAAAAATTAAATAAATAGACTCTGATCCCCCCCCCCCCCCAAAAACATCCCCCCGATAAGATTTATATCTTAGAGTGCCCATTGAGGCCATTAAGAACGGTAGCAGCTTAGATATAGCTTTAGGATTAAGATAGAAAGCCTGTTACCATTAAGAACAAATAATAAAGCACTTTTTAAACCTAAACCTAAACCGTTCGGCCAGAATTTTTTTTTATGTATAAAGATATGGATATATGGTATATGGATATGTATGACCATGTGGTCATGTGTTTTCCTACAGGCGAGGTACAATTGATCGAGGAGATCAAACATTGCACAACGGAGTCGTAATGCAAAAAGAGTTGCGAATATTCGTGCGAGTCAAGCTGTTGAAGAGCGCGCACGAGTAGAGTCACTGTATAAGAACTAACACAAACATCCATTATCATGAGTACGGACAACGACCACTTTTGGTACATATTTAGTACTAAAAACCCGCGAATTTAAAAAATCGTGGGTTCCTTAAATGGCATAGTTTTAGTGTGTATACGTGTAGCTGATGGATTTTGATTGAAGTTTCACGGAATCAAGATATATCTCATGACATGTCAACTAAATACAGCGTTTATCCACTTCAGTGGAGATCCTTAAAATGAAAAATCGAAACAACTGCCAAAAAATTTTAAATGGACTGGTTTCAAATGAAACACACATTGTCCGTACTCAAGATAATGGATGTTTGTGTTAGTTCGTATGAAGTGACTCTACGCACGAGATGCTCAGCACAGACGCATACATATTTCACAAGTTCGAGCAGAACGAACGTGGATGGGGAATGGAGAATTTTAAATGGAGGATGGTGGATGAAGATAAATGATGGAGGATGGTGGATGTTGGATATGGGATGGTGAATGGTGGAAGATGGAGGATGGATAATGATGAATGGTGGATGAAGGATGGTTGATAGAGGATGGTGGAAAAGGGATGGTTGATGGTAGATATAGGATCGTAGATGATGGATAGATGATAGTGGATGTAGTAGGGTTGGAGGGTATTGGATAAAAGATTGCTGATAAAGGATGGAGTAGCAGAAGCAACGTTAGAAATGGGAGCAACGGGAGTAACAGGAGCATCGGGAGAAACAGGAGCAACGGAAGGAACAGGACCAATGGATCAACCGGAGAAACGGGATCAACGGGAAAGACGGGAGTAACAGGGACGATAGAACAACGTGAGCGTAGCGAGCGAAGCCGCGGTACGCGGCTAGTATTATATATATATATTTATACCCGCCGTGGCACATATCAAAACAAAAAAGTCAAATCAAAATCCGTTCAAAAATACCGCTGTACGGCATACAACTGTGCAAAATCGGCATCACTTTTCACATTTTATTTCGATTTTATGTGAAAAAACCGTTTCCTGCAGAGACATATCCTCAGATTTTCACGTGTCGCATGTGAGACTACCATCTACTCAGCAAAATTAACAGAATCAAAATACCGTTAAAATTGACTCGGTACGGCATGCAAACGTGAAAAATTCAACTCATTTTTCGACGTCTGCTCCATACAAAATATACCAGCCATGGCACATATCAAAACGAGAGTGCATTAAAGTGCTTGTGGATGGGCGGGTGCTTATCTCCACCCCTAATCCAACCAATCACGTAGCGCTCATTGAAAAAAAAAACACTCGAATCCGGGCCAACATCCGAATCCGGTCCTCCATCCAAGTAATGCGGTGCTTTCTTAGCTGCTTCACTTAGCTCTTTGATAATCAGCCGGAAAACGCACCGTTCACTACTTTTCCACAGTACGTTCAAATCGAGCGATAGCTGCCGAGCACTGAAAACGCAAAAGACGTCTCAAATCATCTATCAGCCGGAGAAAGATTTCTGAATGATCATGGTAAGCTTGGGAAAGGGTGTCCTTTCGTTCTAATTCTCCTTTTTGATCGTCCGCAGGGGCTGGATGTACCCTGCGAAACTAAAGTGCGCGATGGAACCGAACAATTGGAGTATCATGGCGGTGATATCCACGGTACAATTTACAGAGATTTACACTCAATTTACGAGTATCTGACCGGTAAGCGGTTTCAAAAGGCAAAGAAACTGAACTGCAGGGCGGTTCCTTGACGCGAAGCTATTCCATGGACGGTGGTCTGCTTTACGGCGTTTCATTACTGGCCCGGAGTCACATGAAAATTCAACCAAGGCTCCGAAGGTTTTCATTTACAACGGAATGGAGATGCGGTCTTATTTTATGGTAGTTTATAGGGCGTTGACTGCATCCATCTGCTTACGGTAAGTTCGTTGAAATTTTGTATCCTACTGGACTTGATTTCAATTCCACTGTAGGTGAGAGCCAGTCAACAGAGGACTTTTATGGCGAACTGCAGTCCTTCATGGGTCCGCAATTATCGAGTATCGCCTCGAAAATTGGCGAATCTTTTACGGAATCGCTGACGACGAATAATGGTGCTTTTACACGAGCGATTAAAATTGCTCAATTTGCAGCAATTCCAGAAAATTTTGACGTACCGAAAACATACAACAACATTCAGCAATTGACGATATGGAGGAATTCGTTGTTAACTCGTTGATCAACTGTGACTAGCGATATGGAGCAATACTACGCAATTTGGCAATGACACACACGGACAACTCAGTATATTATACAAAAAAAAGAAGTGATATATATATATAAAAAACATTTTTAAAAATGTAAAAAAAAGGTGTCGGGTTCAATAAAAAGGTATAATATTCACAGAGTTGCCTTTTTTTCGATTGAATATTTCCACTTACGCTTGTATACAAATTTGTGATATTTTCATTTTTTCAAGAAACTCGACAATCGCTCGGAGAAATGTCACCCCCCCCCCCCCCCCCCTCAAATTTTCCACATTAAAAGCAACCAAAAAGTAAACTTTGCACATCATCTTTTTGCCACGACGGGATCGTCCTAAGTAGTAGGAAGAATCTGTCGATCTCAACCGACTATAAAAGATAACTGACGTCTAAGGTTACAACTCAGTTTCCATTGCTTAGTGTTTCTCTCCAATAGCTTTAATCATCAGTTAAAGTGTGTGCTGCAAAGACTCACCAGGATGACTTTAAACGAGGAGAACGCTGTGATTACAGGCGGTGCTAGTGGCATTGGCTACGAAGTTTGTAAGCGTTTGCTGGAAAACGATATTAAGGTAAAGTCCAGTGATCGGTGATCCTATCAAAGTCTTTAATTTTCCTGTGTCTATCTCCACCAATGTTTAGAATCTTGCTATTATTGATATTCGAGAAAATGTCGATTCTTTTGCGACATTGAGAGCTGATCTGCTAATCATCCAGGGATCTGATAAATTTCACCCCCCCCCCCCCCCCAAATTTTCCACATTAAAAGCTACCAAAAAGTAAACTTTGCACATCATCTTATTGCCACGACGAGCGATTGTCGAGTTTCTTGGAAAAATGAAAATATCACAAATTTGTATACAAGCGTAAGTGGAAATATTCAATCGTAAGAAAGCCGACTCTGTGAATATCATACCTTTTTGTTGAACCCGACACCTTTTTTTTACATTTTTTAAAATGTTTTTTTTTATATTTCTCTTATACAGCATTTAATAGAAAAACGAACTAACTATTTCTCTTACTTCATGGCACAAGTTCATTTCCTTACGAGCCCGAAGCTCCCATCTATCAACCCATAGTAGATACATTGTTTCGAGTCCGGAACTCCTATACTCAGTGGTAGTAACGAGCCCGCAGCTCCACTCATTTGATCTCATCATTACAATTTCGAGTCCTAAACTCTTTATCTTACAACATGATATTTACGAGTCCGAAACTCTCATTTTACCATTCACGAGCTCGGAGCTCCACTCATTTGGTCTCACCATTACAATTTCGAGTCCAAAACTCTTCAACTTACAACATGATATTTACGAGTCCGAAACTCTCATCTTACCATTCATATTCAATTCGAATACATACATCGAAATAACTCATCGGCTTCAAAATACAATTTTAGTATATAAATTATTTTTTTTTTTATTTTTTTTTTTATATTTATTATTAACGTCCATGATTTTTTTGTTGTTATTATTATAATGAAGGAGTATGATGCCACTTCCAGATTTACGTCTCGTCAGTTTCGGAATCGTCGTTAATGAAGTCATTAAAATCCTCAAGACAGCACCAAGGCTTTAGTCGGTCTGCTGCTTGGACTGCACTGTACGGTTTCTGAGATATCCTTACATTATCTGGATCTGTGACTACATACCGATCATTCCCTATAACTTTTCTGATCTGGTAAGGACCCTAAAAACGTGGTTTCGTTTTCCGCGATTCACCAGAGGATGCGGTCTCAAATCGCACCAATACCAGATCACCTTCACCATATTCTTTAGGAGCTCGATGTATTGCGTTGAATCCTTCGGCGCATTTTCTCTGCACATCAGCCATAAGTTGAACAGCCGCAGTTCGACTGAAAGTTGATTGTTGGTATCCCCACTACTCTCCTGTAGTCTCCGAAGTTGTTCTCGAAGTTCAGACAACGGTATGTCATCTTCTTCTTCAGTGTTATTCCATGGTAGTACCTCGTTATCATGTAGTGCTAAAATAAGTTTATTGCTGATGATACTGCGGGGAGAATAAGCCAAGAGCAATTCGTAGGGTGATTTCTTTGTTGTAGAGTTCGTCATGTTATTTAGAGACCATTGAATACCGCGGATAGATGCATCCCAATCATGTACTTCCATATCTTTATTTAAGCAAGAAATTGCTGACTTGACTGTCCGGAAATATCGCTCTATTTGCCCATTTTCGCGTGGAGTTTGAACACTTGTTAAAATATGAGCGATTGCATGTTCTTGACAGAAAGATTTGAAGGCATTTGAAGTAAAAGCCGTCCCACTATCGGTGATAAGTCGCGTTGGGGTACCGAAGAACTGTGTAACATTCGTTAACATATTTATGACACCTTTAGTGTCGGTAGTTTTTGTTGGTGTTAAAACTATGAACTTAGAAAATGCGTCTATCATGCCGATTAAATGCATGTTTCCGGTTTTGCTTCTTGGATTCGGTCCGAGGTGGTCCAAATGAACAGTATGGGATTGGTCCACATTGCGGGCAATGAAGTTGATAGTTAGTTTCATCCAAGCCCCGTTTGTTGTATGCGCACTCCACGCAGCATTTTAAATACTTAACCACCGAGTGTTTCATTTTCGAGAACCAAAAATTTTTCTGGATGTTGTCAATCGTTTTCTTGATACCACAATGACCCATGTCATCATGCATCATTGTGATGATACGCCATCTCAACCCTCTTGGTACTACAAAACGATCGCCATTTTCTGTTTTTCTGAACAATCTCCCGCCTTTAATTATGTAATTCGACTTCAAATGTTTAACGTTAGTACCCGTTGCGGGTCTAGTCTCTAGAGTTTTCTTGATGTCTTTTAAGTGTTCATCCTGGAATTGTAAGGTTGCAATCTAGACTTCTTCTTGTAGTCCTATAGCTAGGACGGCTGGTGCAACTGTTTCTGCTTCCTGTACTGCCTCATTCGGTTGCCGACTTAATGCATCCGCATGAATCATCTGTTTGCCGGGTCGGTATTGAATATTGAAATCAAATTCAGCTATCTTCAGCCACCACTTTGCTATTCTTGGTATGAGATGTTTCTTTACTTGAGTAAGGCGCAAGGAATTGCAATCCGTCACTACGGTGAATTGATGATGAAGGAGATAATAACGGAACCTGGTCAGACTTTCCACCACCGCTAATGTTTCAAGTACATACGAGTGATATTTTGATTCCAGTTCTGTTGTTGCCCGGCTATAGAAAGACACTGGTTTATAACTGCCATTATCCTCAAGCTCCATCAGTATCCCCGCAAGACCAAATGAACTTGCGTCGGTGTGAACCTGATGGCTTCTCTTTACATCAAAGAGAGTCAACACTGGTCGCTCTGTTAACTTTCTTTTGAGCTCCTCAAATGCGCTTTGTTGAGTCAAGCCCCATTCAAAAGCCACATCCTTCTTCAACAGCTTATTCAGAGGCCCCGCAATTCCCCCAAAGTCCTTGATAAATCGGCGAAAATATCCACATAAGCCCAAGAATTGTCTCACCTCTCTTACATTTTCAGGCTGCTTATATGACTGACGGCATTCGTTTTCATCTTTCCGGGTTGGATGCCATTTGAATTGATTTCATGTCCGAGAAAGTGTAGTTCCGTAGTCAGAAAGGTGCCTTTTTCGAGTTTTAAAGTTACTCCGCATTCTCGTAGTTCAATCAACAGTAATTTCAAAATATCCAAATTCTCCGCTATAGTTTTTGTGGGATCAACATGTCATCCATGTAGACTATTCTTTTTTATATGGATAAGCTTATCGATGATCTTTTACATTAATTGTTGAAAATACAGCAGGCTAATGGGTCAAACCGAAGGGAACTCGATTATATTCATAATGACCTTCTGGTGTCACGAAAGCTGTATATTTACGACATTCTTCCCTAATTGGAATTTGATGATAACCATTCATAAGATCCAAACAGGTGAAAACTTTCATGTTAGCAAGAAGATTTAGAGTTTCTTCAATGTTTGGGAGGCGAAATGTTTCACGTGTGGTTACCATATTCAATTTCCGATAATCTACACACATTCTGTAGTCACCATCCTTCTTCTTTACAAGAAGCACTGGACTCGCATACTCTGACTGCGATTCTCTGATGATTTCAAGTTTAAGAAGATCATCGATTCTGTCCCGTAATAATTCCTTCAAACCATAGGCAACTTTGTAGGGCTTGTAATTAATTGGTTCAAAGGTCTTCAGATTGATACTCATTTCTACTAGATCTGTCTTCCCGAGTTCGGACTCATCGACCGCTAAACAGTCTCGAAATAGTTGTAACAGGTGTGTAAGTACGTCGTAGCCAGCAAATGATCAAAATCCCGTTTTTATATGTTTGTAGTTGATGTCGCGTCTTGCTAGTCGAATTTTGGGTTCCGGAACGAATGAATCATTTTGCACAATATCGTATCTCTTCCACGATTTAAGAATGTTTATATTGGGTTGATTTAAGAAATTCTTACCGATTATCACGTCCACATCTTGAACGGCATCCTCTACGACGAACAGTTCTATTTCACTCTTCACTCCTTTTATAACTACTTCCTTCACCATTTTCCCTTACGGATGCGTTAGTTGTCCTCCAAATCCCTTCAATACTGTCTCAGAAGTAAGGAAAACCCACTCATTTATCTGCACGATATTGTTTTTAATTGTTAAACATTCACTGTCTAAATCTAGAAAACTTTGGACTTCGACATTGTTCACCAAAATCCGCGGATAATATTCATTGTCCCACTTCGAATCGGTACGTTTGATCCGTTTCACTTCCTGAATCTGGGTACAATTCCTAGCGAAGTGTCCTGGTTTATTACACTTAAAGCATTTGCGCGGCTGATTGCAGTCCTTACACCGGTGTCCAACACCATTGCATTTGTAACACCGTTGTTCGCGGTTATTCATGGACGAAAGAGGTTGTCTAACAGATTGTGTAAAGTCCTTCTCTGTCCGAAATCTTTTGCTTGGTGGATGAGATGATCTATCAGATCTACTAGAATTGTTTCTATATCCCGAATCATGAGGACGTTTGACGGACGAGCTACGATCGTTTCGGTCCTCAGCTAATTCAATGGCCTCGATTTTCTTCAGCTTAGTGAGAAGTTCAGGATAGGATTCAAAATTCATTGCGGCGAGATTGTTCTTTACATGTGGATCTCTGAGTCCATTTATCAGCTCAGCAATGGTAGATTTCTGGTCCATGTTGATCTGTGTGGCAAGAGAAAGTTTTTCGTAGAAATACTTCTCAATGTCCTCATTCCTCTGTTTTTTTCGCTGGATCATTTTCATCATTATTGACGACGTCGTTCCAATATTTGGAAAGCCCTCGACAAATTCGTCTTTAAATTGAGTCCAGCACGAAATTTGCGACTTGTGGGCCTGGTACCAAAAATTTGCCGCCTCATCTAGCCTTATCGTTGCATATAACATTTTCGTATCATCGTCCCAGCAATATATCTGAGACAAGGTTTCGATGTTTTTTATCCATTGTTGCGCACTTATCGAAGAACGTGTTCGAAATTCCGGTACTAGGGCCCGAAGTTCCGCACCATTTAGACGAATGGGTGCTTTAGTCATCGCGACTGTATCCGATCTCCCACTGGCACCAGAACTAGAAGTCGAACTACCCGATGACGCATTAATTTTCCGTTCCATATCCCATTCCCGTTCAGCCATCAGTTCTTCCCTTTTCAGCAAGTCGATCTCGCGCCGTAGGAGTTCGACTTCACTTACCTCCACCTCACCACCGAGAGCTGGCTCTACACCCTCATGTTCTTCCTGACTCATCCTCACTTACAATTTATTTCGTTCGCGGCACACACCGAAACCTGTTACACACACAGGTGATTATTAAACAAGCCTGGGGAAATTTTGTTTTTTTCAACGTCCGATATCTGATGAGACCTGAGAAATATGGTGGAATTCATGAAAAAGTATACAACCAGTTAACACCCTCTTAAGGGTTGAATTTCAAAAAATCTTGAAACACGATTCTTGGTACTTATATGAAGAATCCGTAGAATAAAAATGAATTCAATATTTCGAAAGACCTAGTAGATATTACGAAAATCGTGAAAATGTATGCATTTTATATTAACTGATATATTTTTTTGCCCCCTCTTCTGAACGCCCATGAATATTCGATTTTTTTTATCAGAATTACTTTCCTAGTTGATTTACACATATGTACCGATTTTCAACTTCCTAGCATAAGCCGTTCTAAAGACGCCTCCCACCCCCGTACCATACTACCCCTAAAAAAAATTTTATTTTTCCACCATGCCACTACTACAGTTCTCTCTAAATACCAAGTGTTATAATCAGCGAAATCCTTGCTGGGAGAGTTTACTAAAGATCATATACGGTCTTCTTGCTCGCATGGGTTAGCATGCCTAAATAGCATTGCATAGATGTGTGAATGGCTGTTAGTGCATGCTGTAGTAACATTTGGAACTAATTAACCAAAACATTAATATGCACAGAGAGTTAGAGGAGAGGAGGCATGGTATGAAGGGATATGTGTAAAAAACTGACTGACCATAAGGCGTGCGAGCATATTTCCGTGATCGCAATATTTAAGCCGCGTTAATTATTTGTTGTTTTTCGAGATCCTAATATTTCAGATGTGGGTTTTTTACCAAATCCTCCCGATAGACAGAAAGATAAATATATAGTGCCGTTCGGTGTTAAAAAGAAAAATAAAAAAATAGACAATCGTTTGGTTGAAAAGTGCGCAATTACAACGGGTTGTGGATTTTTTTGTGTTAGTGATGGTAGCGTCTTTTTGTGTTCCGTGGTTTCACCGTTCCACAACGCGGCGACCGATTCTCCTTTCTAGCGATAGACTCTTGCTCTTTTTGTGTTTATGTTTTTCAAAAATAATAGCTGTGTGTAACAGGTTTCGGTGTGTGCCGCGAACGAAATAAATTGTAAGTGAGGATGAGTCAGGAAGAACATGAGGGTGTAGAGCCAGCTCTCGGTGGTGAGGTGGAGGTAAGTGAAGTCGAACTCCTACGGCGCGAGATCGACTTGCTGAAAAGGGAAAAACTGATGGCTGATCGGGAACGGGATATGGAACGGAAAATTAATGCGTCATTGGGTAGTTCGACTTCTAGTTCTGGTGCCAGTGGGAGATCGGATACAGTCGCGATGACTAAAGCACCCATTCGTCTAAATGGTGCAGAACTTCGGGCCCTGATACCGGAATTTCGAACACGTTCTTCGATAAGTGCGCAACAATGGATAAAAAACATCGAAACCTTGTCTCAGATATATTACTGGGACGATGATACGAAAATGTTATATGCAACGATAAGGCTAGATGAGGCGGCAAATTTTTGGTACCAGGCCCACAAGTCGCAAATTTCGTGCTGGACTCAATTTAAAGACGAATTTGTCGAGGGCTTTCCAAATATTGGAACGACGTTGTCAATAATGATGAAAATGATCCAGCGAAAAAAACAGAGGAATGAGGACATTGAGAAGTATTTCTACGAAAAACTTTCTCTTGCCACACAGATCAACATGGACCAGAAATCTACCATTGCTGAGTTGATAAATGGACTCAGAGATCCGCATGTAAAGATAAATCTCGCGCAATGAATTTTGATTCCTATCCTGAACTTCTCACTAAGCTGAAGAAAATCGAGGCCATTGAATTAGCTGAGGACCGAAACGATCGTAGCTCGTCCGTCAAACGTCCTCATGATTCGGGATATAGAAACAATTCTAGTAGATCTGATAGATCATCTCATCCACCAAGCAAAAGATTTCGGACAGAGAAGGACTTTACACAATCTGTTAGACAACCTCTTTCGTCCATGAATAACCGCGAACAACGGTGTTACAAATGCAATGGTGTTGGACACCGGTGTAAGGACTGCAATCAGCCGCGCAAATGCTTTAAGTGTAATAAACCAGGACACTTCGCTAGGAATTGTACCCAGATTCAGGAAGTGAAACGGATCAAACGTACCGATTCGAAGTGGGACAATGAATATTATCCGCGGATTTTGGTGAGCAATGTCGAAGTCCAAAGTTTTCTAGATTTAGGCAGTGAATGTTCAACAATTAAAAACAATATCGTGCAGATAAATGAGTGGGTTTTCCTTCCTTCTGAGACAGTATTGAAGGGTTTTGGAGGACAACTAACGCATCTGTTAGGGAAAATGGTGAAAGAAGTAGTTATAAGAGGAGTGAAGAGTGAAATAGAACTGTTCGTCGTAGAGGATGTATTGAATTTATCATTTTTGTTCAAGTCATGAACACTCAGTATGGTTGTATTTTTTTATGTTCATAGTTACTTTTGTATTATTTGACATAAATAAATAGCGATTCCAATTTTCCATTCAATAGGTTATGGGCCCAAAAATTTTTTTTTAAAAAAAACAACTTTGCATTTTTGATTTTCAAAGCATATTTTTTTCTCCTCAATAATAATAATTTTTTCTTCTCGAAAGTAACAAATGGAAGGCGATCGAATGAACATCGAAAGGTTGGAAGGTGGCAGCAATTGGCTGACATGGAAATTCGAAATTCGCATGATCTTAGAGGACAGCGAATTGTTCGATGTGGTCGACGGGACTGAGGAGAAACCAAAGTTTGCGGACGAAAATTATGCATCGAAATATTCAGCTTGGAAGAAAAAGGACACCAAGGCAAAACGAATTATTTCGACGGCATGCAGAAAACAGGCGCTTTTGCAAATCATGAATTGTGAGTTGGCTAGTGAGATGTGGTTGATGATCAAGAGCACCTATGAGCAAACATCGAAGGCAAACATTTTATTTTTGCAACAAAAATATTATGGATATGCAAAAGAGACAGGTGATGATATTTCAATTTTTTTATCGAAGTTAATGGAAATTGTGCAGCAGCTGCGAGATCAGAAAGAAACCATATCTGATTCCATGGTAATTTCAAAAATTTTAATGACATTACCTGCCGAATATAATCATTTTTATAGTGCATGGGAATCTGCAAGTCCTGAAAGTCAAACTTTGGCGAATCTTCGAGCACGACTGATGGCGGAGGAGCTTCGTCTGAAATCGCAGGGACAAGTCGAGGAGTTGAAAGCGCTGATGGCCAAACGAACTTTTCCCAAAAAAAACAATAATAACAAAAAGGAAAATTTGTCGAACAACAATCACAAAGCAACGAGTAAAAGCGACAAACTTAAAGGTAAATGTTTTAAATGTGGGAAAAATGGTCATTGGAAACGGGACTGCCCCGAAAAGAAGAATAATTTCAACGTAAAGTGTGAAGATGGCTCGTTCGAGGTTTTCGTTTGTCATACAGCAGCAAGCGAGGAAAAAGACACATGGATTTTGGATTCGGGTGCGACAAATCATATGAGTCACAATCGTGATTGGTTTGAAAATTTTATCGAAATATCAGAACCAGTGAAGATTGGAAATGGTAAACAAATTTTGGCTCAAGGTAAAGGCGATATCAGCATTCGCGCATTCAATGGCAGTGATTGGTTTCGCAAGCGAGTCATAGGAGTTTTGTACGTACCAGATCTTCAGATGAATTTATTTTCATCAGGAAAGGTAGCGGATCAAGGATATGATTTGTGTATGAATAGCAAGCGCTGCGAACTGCTGAAGGACGGAAATGTTGTTGCAGTGGGAGTTCGCCGAAAGGGATTATTCCAAATGCTATTCAGAGTGATTGAACCATCACAGGTCGAGGCTGCGGCAAATATAGCAGTAAAAAAGGAATCGCTTCGTTCATGGCATGAACGACTTGGTCATCAGAATCTAGTGCATCTGAAGAAGTTTTTGCGAGGCCGCAACATCGATTTTATCGACGAAAATTTTACATGCGAAGCTTGCGTGTATGGTAAACATAATCGAAGTAGCTTTAAGAGTCGAGAAGAAAGATCGAAGTCATGCGGTGAAATAATTCATACGGATGTGTGCGGACCGTTTTCAGACGTTTCGATAGGAGGCTCAAGATATTTCTTATTATTGAAAGATGACTTTTCACATTTTCGTTTTGTCTACTTCATGAAGCAAAAGTCCGAAGTGGCAGACATCATTAAAAAAAATCTGCCAACAGTCTGGGCGCAACTGTATTATTTTTCCGGCAGAAGTTCAGAACGCGTTCAATTCGGAGATGCGATGTATGTTACTATGTGACTGAAAACCTAACAAAAAGTTCGGGAAGCGGTTAGAAAAGGGTGTAACATATGAATTAAATAATTGGGTCATATTCCGGGATGTGGTCTCGAGGTTGAAAAAAACAAAACTTAAAAATAGGTGATTATTAAACAAACCTGGGGAAGTGAAAAGATATTCGATATCTGATCAGACCTAAGAAACATGGTGGAATTAATGAAAAAGTATACAACCAGTTTACACCCTCTTAGGGGTCGAATTTCAAAAAATCTTGAAAACACTTTCTAGGTATTCACATGAAGAATCCGTTGAAAAAAAATGAACTCAATATTTGGAAAGACCTAGTAGATATGACGAAAATCGTGAAAATATATGCATTTTATACTAACCGATATTTTTTTTTGCCCCACCCCCCCCTTCTGAACGCCAATGAATATTTAAATTTTTTTTTTCAGAATTACTTTTCTAGTTAATTTACATATACGTACCGAATTTCAACTTCTTAGCATAAGCCGTTCTAAAGTTAGGAAAAACACCCCCCACCACCGTACCATACTACCCCTAAAAAAAATTTTATCTTTCCACCATGCCACTACTATAGCTCTATCTAAATACCAAATTTCAGCTTCCTATCATTATAGATTCTTAAGATATTAGCATCGAAACTTTTTCTTTCTCACCCTTCCCCACCCTCACCCTCTACACCCACACCCCCAAACTTTTTTTCCCTACTAGGGTTCTATTAGGCCTACTTCTGGTAAAAATTTGAAGCAACCATCTTACACTGTTATTGAGATATGAAACGTGTTGTTTTTGAAAAATTCTTATCCCCTCCACTTACGTACTCCCCCGCCCCCTTCAAAGATTTTACTGTGAGCAATCTTTATTTATCAAGCTTTGTATCCAAACCGAATTTTGTTTTTCTGGTGCCACTGGTTTGGGAGATATTGTAATGTTAAGTATTTCAACCCCCACCCCCGCACGTCACTACCCCCACCCAAAAATTTTATTTCAATCTACTCTCCTAGTATAACTACAGATATTTGTTAAGTTTTAATTGCTTGCTATTAACGGTTTAGGAGATATGGATTTTAGAATGTGTCGATCTCGACTTTTTTGTGTTTCGGACGCATTGCTTCCCCCTCCACTCCCACACCCCTTCACCCATATCTGTTTTCTTTTTTGCAAATGGGTCCATTATCAAAGCTCTATAGAAATTCTAAGTTTCAGCCTTCTAACACAAGCGGTTCCTGAGATCTAGAAACCTAAATTTTTCGTCTAAAACGCTTACCCCGCCTTCCCCCTTACACCTCCTCCCCTGAAAATAATGTCAATTCAAGGGGTCCACCAAGTCTATTCTTAGAAAAAATTTTAATTAATAGCTCCACTGGTTTGGGAGCTACGAGCCTTCAAAGATTTTGGGGCGGTCGACGTACGGCGTACGGGGTACGGCGTACGGGGTACGGCGTACAGACGGAGTGAAAATTTTTATTGCTTTTTTCGCGTCTACTAGTCATGAAACGTGGACAAAAAAATTTTGAGGGCAGCAAATTTTTTTTTTTTTAAAATCGATAACAATACTGTATTATAAATAATACAGTAAATGTGTGAGGCTAATTCAGAAGGAGCATGGTCACAACGTTCATATTGTTCGGTCTGATAATGGTACGAAGTTAAAAATGTTTTTCGAGGATTTTGGTATTCATCACCAGCGAACTGTGCCATATACGCCAGAGCAAAACGGCTGTGCGGAGCGGGAAATGCGAACTATTGTTGAATCTGCAAGAACAATGCTTCAATCAAAACAAATTGAGAAGAAGTTTTGGGCTGAGGCGGTAAATTTAGCAGTTCATGTGCTAAACCGAAGCGGAACGAGCACAGTGGCAGACAAGTCACCGTATGAATTGTGGCACAGAAAAGAGGTAAAGCTGGATTATCTGCGTACTTTTGGCACGGAAGTTTTCATTCACATTCCTTAAGAGAAGCGTAAGAAATTTGATCCAAAGGCAATCAAATGCATTTTGTTGGCTACGATAGTTTTTCGAAAGGATATCGAGTTTGATATCCGAAGACAGGGAAAATTGAAATCTCCCGAGATGTTGTATTTTTGTTAGAGGAATCCATGGCCACACTCGATATCAGGGCTGAAGAAAAAGTAAACAAAGATGCGAGAGATAAAGATAATGAAAATGTGGAAGTTTTGATCGCGCCGGAACGACAAGAGCATCGTGGCGCATGACAGAAATGTTGATGACAGAAATGTTATCAGTCAGCGACTACGCGATCGAAGCGTCATTACAGCGGCGAATTTTTCATTAGATAATTATTATGTTTTGTTGACAATCAGTGAGGAACCAAGGACGTATGAACAGGCAATTCAATCTGATGATCACAAGCAGTGGGAAAAAGCAATGGATGATGAATACGATTCACTCATACAAAATTGTACATGGATTTTGGTCGAGGTACCAGCTGACCAAAGAGTGATCGACGATCGATGGGTTTACAAGGTGAAGCAAAATCCAGATGGAAGCATTGATCGCTACAAGGCGCGATTAGTAGTGCGAGGTTTCACACAAGAATACGGCATCGATTACCATGAAACTTTCAGTCCGGTGGTAAAGTTCACGTCGATCAGAGCGATCCTGGCATTTGACGTGAAAACTGCTTTTCTAAACGGCGATTTGGAGGAGAATATTTACATGAACCAGCCAATAGGATACGATGATAAAAGCGGGCAAGTGTGCAAGCTGATGAAGAGTTTGTATGGTTTGAAAGAAGCGTCACGTTGTTGGAATAAGAAGTTTACTTCTTTTGTGAACAAATTCGGTTTCAAAGCGTGCGAATCGGATCCGTGCGTTTTCGTTTGCAATGGTAAAGATGGAATGTTGATTTTGGCAATTTATGTCGATGACGGATTAATTGTAGCGGAGAAGCGCGAGTCTATCAAATCAGTCATCAAATACTTGCAAAAAGAATTTGAGATCAAGGTTTTCGAGCTGGAATGTTTTTTGGGACTCGAAATTGATCAGCGAGCGGACGGTTCGATTCACATGCATCAACAAGGTTATGCCAGAAAAGTACTTGATCGTTTTAACATGATGAATTGCAATGCAGTGTCAACGCCATTGGACAATTCACAAAATCTTGGCGATTTTGAGGCAGGCGGAAAGATTGACTTTCCATATCGTTTTGCTCTGGCAGTTGGAAGTTTGATGTATTTGGCCGTTGCAACAAGCAGCCGATATCATGACGAAGGCATTGTCGAAGCCAAAACATCAATTTTTTTGTTCGTTGATGAGTGCTATGCCAAAGAATTAAGGTAATTTTTTTTAAAAAAAAAAATAAGTATGTTTTCATTATTCAGTAAATGTTGGCATCGACTTATAACAAAAAGTGGGAGTATTGAATTTATCATTTTTGTTCAAGTCATAAACACTCAGTGTGGAAGGAAGTTTCCACTGTAAATTATCTACATGACATTACTTACTTTGCAATGGGAATTTTCGCTACTATGATAAATTATATTTTTTATCCAAGTTATCGAAATTTCCAAAAATAAAAATTAATTACTTTTTCTAGTTAGTGATAGAAAATATTTCTCATCAATTACTTCTTAAACTAAAATATCTAATTAATAATTTAAATATGTAATGATTTAGTGATAGAAAATATTTCTCATCATTTACTTCTTAAACTAAAATATCTAATTAATAATTTAAATATGTAATGATTTAATCATAGAAAATATTTCTCATCAATCACTTCTTAAACTAAAATAACTAATTAATAATTTAAATATTTAACGATGTAATATTAAAAGATTTTAACTTATATATTCTTTAATGAATTAAATTATTGTTTTATAACTATGGTTTATAAATTAAATATTAATACTTAAATAAATATAACCAAGTGATGTGTTAAATAAATAATATTTAATATTCCAAATAAATATATAACAAAAATAAATCAAATAAGGATTTCGCATATTAGAGATCCCCACATCAGTATGGTTGTAAATTTTTATGTTCATAGTTACTTTTGTATTATTTGACATAAATAAATAGCGACTCCAATTTTCCATTCAATAGGATGCCGTTCAAGATGTGGACGTGATAATCGGTAAGAGTTTCTTAGATCAACCCAATATAAACATTCTTAAATCGTGGAAGAGATTCGATATTGTGCAAAATGATTCATTCGTTCCGGTACCCAAAATTCGACTAGCAAGACGCGACATCAACTACAAACATATAAAAACGGGATCTATATCATTTGCTGACTACGACGTACTTAAACACCTGTTACAACTATTTCGAGACTGTTTAGCGGTCGATGAGTCCGAACTCGGGAAGACAGATCTAGTAGAAATGAGTATCAATCTGAAGACCTTTGAACCAATTAATTACAAGCCCTACAAAGTTGCCTATGGTTTGAAGGAACTATTACGGGACAGAAACGATGATCTTCTTAAACTTGAAATCATCAGAGAATCGCAGTCAGAGTATGCGAGTCCAGTGCTTCTTGTAAAGAAGAAGGATGGGGATTACAGAATGTGTGTAGATTATCGGAAATTGAATATGGTAACCACACGTGAAACATTTCGCCTCCCAAACATTGAAGAAACTCTAAATCTTCTTGCTAACATGAAAGTTTTCACCTGTTTGGATCTTATGAATGGTTATCATCAAATTCCAATTAGGGAAGAATGTCGTAAATATACTGCTTTCGTGACACCAGAAGGTCATTATGAATATAATCGAGTTTCCTTCGGTTTGACCAATTCGTCTGCTATATTTCTACGATTAATGAAAAAGATCATCGATAAGCTGCCATATGGTAAAATAATAGTCTACATGGATGACATGTTGATCCCCACAAAAACTATAGCGGAGAATTTGGATATTTTGAAATTACTGTTGATTGAACTACGAGAATGCGGAGTAACTTTAAAACTCGAAAAAGGCACCTTTCTGACTACGGAACTACACTTTCTCGGACATGAAATCAATTCAAATGGCATCCAACCCGGAAAGATGAAAACGAATGCCGTCAGTCATATAAGCAGCCTGAAAATGTAAAAGAGGTGAGACAATTCTTGGGCTTATGTGGATATTTTCGCCGATTTATCAAGGACTTTGGGGGAATTGCGGGGCCTCTGAATAAGCTGTTGAAGAAGGATGCGGCTTTTGAATGGGGTTTGACTCAACATAGCGCATTTGAGGAGCTCAAAAGAAAGTTAACAGAGCGACCAGTGTTGACTCTCTTTGATGTAAAGAGAAGCCATCAGGTTCACACCGACGCAAGTTCATTTGGTCTTGCGGGGATACTGATGGAGCTTGAGGATAATGGCAGTTATAAACCAGTGTCTTTCTATAGCCGGGCAACAACAGAACTGGAATCAAAATATCACTCGTATGTACTTGAAACATTAGCGGTGGTGGAAAGTCTGACCAGGTTCCGTTATTATCTCCTTCATCATCAATTCACCGTAGTGACGGATTGCAATTCCTTGCGCCTTACTCAAGTAAAGAAACATCTCATACCAAGAATAGCAAAGTGGTGGCTGAAGATAGCTGAATTTGATTTCAATATTCAATACCGACCCGGCAAACAGATGATTCATGCGGATGCATTAAGTCGGCAACCGAATGAGGCAGCACAGGAAGCAGAAACAGTTGCACCAGCCGTCCTAGCTATAGGACTACAAGAAGAAGACTAGATTGCAACCTTACAATTCCAGGATGTGTTGTGTTTAAGGCCTTGGAAGAATTATTTTGACTTGAAAAAGTCAAAATAATTGAAAGGAGAAAGAAGGTTCGGAACAGAAGGGCCAATTCCACCTAAGTCCGAATTGGTGGCTGAGTTTTAGCTGGTGCGACGCTCTTGCTGGCGGCCGGGACTAGCTACGGCAGTGTGGGGGGGTACTTGCTAAAACTCAGGCCATTAAACCCTAGGCCTGTACAACAAAAATTGTAAGCGCCGACTTATCCAAGGGTAGGTAAAAATTGGGATTATTTTCCCAATAGGTCGTGAAAGACCAAGAAGCGGTTGGATTGGCGCGGCTTCGCGATTTGTCAGGGCGCTTAGGTGTAAGTAGCGCCCTGTTCTGCCCACCCTACCTCAGCCACGACTGTCCTTCAAACATTTCTCGTCGTGGCCCCTTATTGAGGCTCGGGGCTAAGGAGCTAAACGCTCGGGTTCACTTTAAAATTTGGCCTTTAGCCTGTAAACATTTCAACGTCGAGAAACCAAAATTAAAAAAAAAAACAGTAGCGCGACAACTAAAAAAAAAACCTAAACCAAAAAAAAATCGCAATATGCAACAAAAGAAAACAAAGAAAAAAAAATATCAAGGTGTGTAGAAAATAAATAAAAAAAACTCACCCCAATGAATGCGGCTCCATTTGTGTTTTTATTTGATATTATTATTTACTTTATATTACGTTCCGTCCTGTCATGTCTGTCATTAATTTTTATTATATATTTTAGCGATGGGTAGTTAATTTTAATTTTCGTTTTGCAAATTCATTTCATTATAATTTTTTTTCGATGGGTAGTTAATTTTAATTTTCTTGTGTAGGTTTGCTTTTATTAAGCTATTTTTTTTTTTTTTTTTTACATATTGCGGGACGTTTCCGCGTTGAAATCGATTGATTTCACATCTCCGTTCGCATAACAAACTCCACTTTCGGCGAAGAGGAATAAAAGGAAGCAGATCCTATTCGACGCTGAGATTGGCACCATCTTGTACCGAAGTTTAAAAAAAAATCCGTCCGACAAAATTCATCACGTCTCTACCGCGTAACTACATGCGCTTTCCTTATTTTCTTTTCCTTATTGGTATCTTTGTGTTGTGTTTATCAAATAAGTTTTCGATTTAATTATATACACTTTTGACTCATTGCGTCTGGTAAAACGTTTAAATTGAATTCGCGAGGAAAAAAAAAACAGCCTGGCAATTTTCCTGTTTTGTCCCTTGGCCTCGAAAGAGCGATCGAGAACTGCCAAAAATAATTTTTTCCTCCCTTCCCTTATATAGCCCGTTCGAACGGAATTAAAACTATTTTCTCTTGTTTTGTGTTTCACACGAATTCCGTTTGGAAGTAGTAACGCGAAAAATAGAAATCTTGTTTTGTAAGTTTAGTTTCTTATATGTTCTGCCGTGATCCGTAACGAAATCAGTCAAGGAAAATCGCTTTTCGCACTCATTTTCTCGAACTTCAAACGAGATGTCAGTCAAAATTTTGACTTTACAACGCCAACACGCCATTTTGCACCTAAACTCTCAGGTCCAGCGTTAAAATACGGACGAATGCGCGGATCAATGCCATTTAGAATTTCGCACGGCCATCCCCGATTAGCGCGAATAGACAGCTCGCACAAGCACTTTCGCGCCACTTGCTTGAAATTATTCGAGCTTAATTAATTACCTGCGGTAATTCGCTACGCAGCTAACAAAATTCGACCGAAGGACGACGAAATTAAACTCAACGCCAGAAACATTTCAACAAACCGGACGATTCTTAAACCTCGCACCTTGGAAACTGTTCAGCGTATAATTATGTTGATTATTTATAATCGCGATAGAAAACGAGCGACAGTTAAACACATTGTATTCTAATCACCACTCGTATGGCAAAATGCGGTGCGTAGCCGAGTCTAGGAAAATTTCCGACGATTCGAAATTTACGATAATCGAACACTTTCGGCGCCGATTTTGCGGCTCAAGCTCGCGTACAAACTTCCGGCCGAGTAGAAATCGCGATTCAAGTCAAAAAAAAACACCGGCTTTACACGATAAACTTTTCTTTTTCGATCGTTTGAATGGATCGCGTGGTGTTCTCTCGCTTTTTCCTCTCGACTTCCGGCCTTGCTCCGAATCGCTGTCAAACTTTTTCCAATTTTTATGTCGCTAGATTGGTGCAAGTGCTTTGGTCTGCGTTCGGATGGCAGTTAGTCTGTTCTTTTTGCAATAAATTTCTGCACTTCTTTGCACTTGATTTCTAAACAGCCTTTGACGTCAAATCAATGACACAAACGCAACCTCAAATGGTGTTCTTGTTTCTCCCCCGTCACTCTCTTTTACACTTTTCTGCACTAGCTCCAGTGAGAAAAAAAGATGTACCCGGTGTACATTAAAATCGACCAAAAGGAACAAACCAAGTGTTTGCAAATCTCACCGTAGATGTGCCGAACGAAAGTGTGTTGCCAGCGACCCGCGACGACCCAACACCATTAGTCGGTTCGCCGTTGGTTTCCCAGCGCCGAACAGACTAAAAACAGGTTGTCGCTTCATAGTCTCGTGCGCACGACTGAGTGCCGGGCAATCGGTGTACTCCCTCGGATCACTGCCGCAGATCCTTGGAGTGGTAAATCCCCAGACGTTTGCCGCCTAGATCCTCCAATTCGTATCGTGAGTTTCCCAGCACACGACGAATCCTGCACTTGAGGAACTTCTTCGACAGCTTGGCATTATAATTCTGCGCGGCTGTGGACAAGGAAAAGTTTCTACGGAATACCTCTTGTCCTACACAAAATTGTGTTTTAGCAGCACGCAGATTATAGCGCCTGCAAACAAAACCTGATAAGGAGAAAATCCAGTGGCTTGGTGGAGTGAGCTTCGAAGAGCACATCCAATTTTGCTTAGATTCTCATTCCATCGAGTTTGGTCATCAGTAATGAATGCTCGAATTCCGGCCAGGATGGACTGATTGACACGTTCCGAAGCATTCGCTTGCGGTGAGTAGCTCGGGGTGTACAGGTGTTTAACTCCGTATTTGTTCAGCATGGTGTTAAACACATTCGACCTAAATTGAGAGCCGTTATCGGAGAGGATCGTCTCTGGTGTTCCAAACGTATGGAAGACCTGCCCCTCCAAATAGTTGGTGATCTCTTCAGCAGTGATCCGCCCCAAAGGATGTAACAGGGGAAATTTGGTAAAATGATCCAAGACGATCAAGATAGCGATCTTACCCCGTTTGGTACGCGGATATGGTTCAAGCACGTCGATGTAAAGGTGCTGGAATGGCTGATCTGTCTGGAAAGGTTCTCCCATTGGCGCTCGTAGAGGTCTGTTCGGGGACTTTGTTTCTTTACAAGTATCGCACGCCAGAACGTAGGTGCGTACTTGTGTAGCCATTTTGGGCCAGTACAAAAATCGTCTGACTCGCTCTAGCGTTTTGGCATAACCACCATGGACCGTGGTGTCTGCCTCGTGCGCCTGAGCAATCGCAGCTGACGTAAAACTTGATGGAATCCATAATTTCCAAGCTCGGTCTTAAGCAATCGGGTCACCGTTGTGAGGCTCTGTGCGCTTATACACGCATATAGACGCATACGTCAGGAAGCCGATCGGCGTTCGCATCGTCAGTGGACACTAACTCTTTATATTCTTTGCCAGAGAATTCTGGAGAGTCCATGTCCACCATCGGTGCCACTTCGATCAGCGCATTTAATCCCTCTTCGTATACACGAGAGAGAGCGTCGGGTACAACGTTCAGGCTCCCTCGTCGGTGCTCGATTGTGAAGTCGTAACCTTGGAGTTTTAAACTCCATCTTGCCAACCGTCCTTGTAGGTCTTTCTGCGACATGAGCCATTTGAGACTTGCGTGATCCGTAATGATTTTGAACGCAGTCCCTTCTACATAGGCTCGAAATTTTTTCACGCTCAACACAGCTGCATAACATTCGAGTTCAGTTACGCTGTAGTTGCGTTGAGCGGAAGTGAGCTTCTGTGACATATACGCCACCGGAGATTCCGATCCGTCGTCGTTTTCCTGAAAGAGAACGCTACCCACCTCTGATTTACTGGCGTCGCACTGAATTACGAAAGACCTCTTAAAATCAGGATTGATTAATAAGGGGGCTTTCGTCAACAAGTCTTTCACTAATAGGAAGGAAGTTTGTGCCTCTGTAGTCCAAGCAAACTGGTTGGACTTCTTTAGAGTGTCTGAAATCGGTGAAACAGTAGCAGCAAAGTTGGGAACGAATCGCCGATACCAGCGTGCCATACCAAGGAAGCGTCGTACTTGACGTGCGGACTTAGGCGAAGGGTAATCGACGATGGCTGAAACTTTGTTGGGATAAGTTTTCAAGCCTCCTTCTCCAACAATGTATCCGAGATATTTCACCTCTCTCAGACAAAACTTACTCTTGTTGACGTTGATAGTCAAGCCAGCCTTTCGCAAACATTCTGCGACTTCAGCCAATAAAACCGGATGTGAATCGAAATCTTCAGAAATTAACAGCAGATCGTCCAAATATACGAATACCTGCTCCTTCAGCTCGGGTAGGATGACTTTGTCCATCAAACGACACATCCTTTGCGGCGCGTTGCATAACCCAAAAGGCATGCGAGTGTAGTGATACAGAGGCCGGCCAGGAATGGTAAAAGCTGTATACTCCCTGGATTTGTTCTCGAGAGGAATCTGCCAAAAGGCGTCTTTGAGGTCCAGGCTAGTAATAAAATTGGCTCGCGGCAAACGACTTAAGATACCATCAATGTGTGGTAATGGATATGCATCCTTCTTCGTCACACTATTGACTTTGCGCGAGTCCAAACATAGCCTGACCTTGCCTGGCTTCCTCACGAGAACCACAGGCGAGCTCCATGCACCCTGGCTGGTCTCTATAACGCCAGGTGCTCTCATGCGATCGATCTCGTCATACAAGAGTTTTTGGATCGCAGGAGACACAGGATAATGTCGCTGTTTGATGGGACTTGCATCACCAACGTCTATACTGTGTTGTTCGACGTTGGTCACACCGAGTCCGTATACTTCGTATGATGGAAATTTGGACTTTACCATTTCCAACCTCTTTACATCTGTGGGCGTTAAATGGTGGGCATCCGGAGCTATCAGTTGCGATGCAGTATCGGGAGTATTGACCGCGCTGATAATGCTAGGAGCTAGTTGGAATGATCGCCAAAAATCTACCCCTAGGTACAATTTCTGCGACAGACTCGGCATGATGTATAGTGTAATGGGTTTGGTAATACCACGAAAAGTAATATCGGGAGTTACTGTACCCAATACCTTTTGCGCTTCACCATCAGCGGTCTTCACCTCCTGACAGACCGGTCGATAATTCACCTGTGCATCGTGGAGACGTTGTAAAGCGTTTGCCCCCAGGCAACTGATGCTCGCCCCACTATCGAGGAGTCCTTCAACGTCCACTCCGTACAAGGATACCATGGCGTACGGACGTATGTCCAACGGATTGGTTATAATGGTAGAGAGGATCGCTTTCTTTTTTTCACGCACCATCCTCCAGAATGTACGAAGGCGCAAGATTGATTTTGCGCGACCAGATCCACTCGTTAGTGTTGATACTGGATCAACACTTGCGACTGAAGTAGGCGCAAAAATTCGCTCTCGAGCCTCCATATATTCCTTTAGCCGAAGATGGTATGGCTTGAGAGGATGGTGGGAATGTCGACTTGGATGTTGTTTTGCGATAAGGGCATCTTCAGGCCGGGAAACAGTCGGCTCCGTTTTATCGCTTGGCCTCGTTAATAACTTGACGTGCGGAGTATTTAATGCAGAGGAATTGGGTAGGGATGATTTTACGCTAAAAGGATGGGAATTAGGTTCAGAAAATGTTGTAGGTAGGGTATTAAAATTTGGAGGGGTATTTGTAGGGGTTGAAAAATTGGGTAAAGTTTTTTTTAATTGGGAGTTCTGAATGAAATTGGGAATTGAAATTAGGGTGTTGACTGAGTGTAACTACTGCTGTCGGGATGCAGTGTTCGGACGGGAGGGACCCGCTGTCCTTCCGTCCCTTCGGCCGTTTCCCGCCTTGCAATGGATGCAGTTGGGCTTTAGAACGTCAGCCCGCCCACATCCATAGCAGAAGATGCCTTTCGGTGCTTCTTCACACTCACGGTAGCTGTGACCATCCTTCCCGCAGTTCCAGCAGGTCAGAGACTTGGATAGGCCAGCCACTTCGTCGGATTCGGTCTCCGCTACCACTTCAGCCTGGGGATCGCCAATCTCATGAACTCTTCCCTGCTGCCAAGAACTTGCCCGAGTAGCCTTCCGCACCTCTTCCACGCGGTTCATAAGATGACGCAACTGCGTCATATTGTGAACCTCGTTGAAGCACATCTGTTGCTGCGTACTCGCCAGCAAGTTTCCGCGCACCAGATCGACAAATTCGCTCTCCAACATGGGATTGCGCAATAATGTTCGGAGTTCCGTCATATCCTGTTCAAATAATAGGAACGGCTCGTTCGGCGTTGGCGTCGCCCCAGCATCCGCCGGCGCACTTCCCAGTCTGAACTGCGCTCCCCCCAGGCTTGAAGGAAAGCAGGTCTCAAGGCTGACCAATAAATGTCTGAGATAGACCGCCTCCAGAGCCAGTACCACTGGTTGGGACGCCCGTCCAACAACAGGTGGAAATTCTGGGCTAACAGGTCCATTCGCCCGCCCAGATCTCCCATCGCTAAAGCTTCGGCCCTAAAAACAAGTTCTTCCGCTCGCAATGAATGGCTGTCTCCGTTGAAGCGTAGTCGCCAGTGCCGGATTGGACTACCAGAGTTGCGGTATCTTATATTAGGACCGTTGCCATTGCGATCGCCAATCTGGGCGGTCGCATGGGCCGGTCGGCCCCGAATTCGCACGTATTCATCCTGTGCTTCACGACGAGATGGTGGTGGTGGTGGTGGCAAACCTGCGTTTAAATTGGCTCGGGGTTGTTGCTGAACCAATTCCTACCGCAACACTGTGCGTATTAGCCGCACCAAATCATCCACCCCAAAGAATTTACTGCCACCGGCGGCGCTGATACTGACTCTGGCCGCGTTTCGTCTCTCCCCTCTGCCCACCTCACTCTGTCTTCTCTCGCCACCCTGTCTGTCTCCATTACTAATGGCAATAACAGGTCGGACTCGGGTACTATCGATCCATCCGGGGCATACAAGGCTCGTCCGCCACCTGTCTCGGGTGGTACATCTAAATTTAACCTTCTAGGCGACATACCATCTCTTTGAGCATTCGCCTGTGACTTCTTTTTGCCGCGAGTCAATGGGCCTGGATTAGCGGACACGCCCAAGGTGGACCAATAGTCCTGAGGACCCAAATATCCCCGACAATTCGGACAATTGTGGTTATCCACGATCCACAACTCCAAACATTCCTTATGGAATCGGTGGCCACATTTGGTACGCACCTCACTTTCTGCGTCTATTGCCTCCCTACAGGTGGTGCAAATTCCATTTGCGCCCGTCGGCGAGTGCAACAAGGACATGATTTATAGTCGAGTGAGAAATTTTGTATAAGCGGATGAATTTCTCTTAAATGAATGAATTCGAATAAATGCTGTATGACTATTATATAGACTGTATGAGTTACTGACGGTATAAAAAAAATCGAACGCTTGAACGAATGAACGATTGGTTGAGAAAAAAAAATATATGTCGAATGACTGCATGCGGTATAAGGAAACGAATGAATAATTCAATGATTACTTACATGAATAACGAATGAACGCCTAAACGAATGAAAGCTTGAATAAATGAATGTTTGAATGATTGTATGAATATGAATAGTTGCGTTATTTAATTTAAAAAAAAAAATGAACCCTCACGTCGTCGCAACCTTTCCCCTCCCCTCATATGCAGCTCAAATCGCGAAGCCGATCTTGATCTTCCTCGCTCCATCGGGAAAATCCGGAACGCGATAAAATTGCAAAAGAAAAAAAAAAAAATGGGAACATTTACCAACAAACGAAATCAAAATAAAACCAGTAAAAAAAATCTAAGTTAAAAATGTTGTCCGAAGACTTATCAAAAAAAATTTAAGTACAACAAAAAAAATCTACGTTATTTAAAAAAAAAAATTATGCTACGTTAAAAGGTACTCTAAAAGGAAGGATAGGGATATAGGGTACTTTACCGAAATTTCAGCGATAGTTCCTACCACCAAACTCACCAATGTCCCACAAGTATTGCTCCCAACTGTCTGACGACACGCCCGCCAAGACAGGGCATGCCCAGCTCTCAGTTGGGTACTTGCAAGACAGAAGTGGAATGATTCAAGTACCAAAGCTGACCAACTCACATCACATCAGTCTCATATGCCGACAATGCTTCCCTTTCTTATGGAACCGAATTGGCGCCTAAAGGTTGCCAAAACGGTTCGTCGATAGGAAAGTTCCACATTGACTTCACATAAGTCCGCTGCGATGTTTTGCTGAGGAATAGATCAGAAAAAGCTTGTACACTTGGTCTGTTGCCGTTCAGGCGGAAATACTGTCGCAGAACGACGAAATTTTAGACCTTTTTTCCCATCAACTTTTGCACGGAATTTTTCCGAACTCGCACGTGTTGATAGGCTACGCTTTATGCACGTAGCGTAGCTGAGGATAGCCCCACGTTGGGCGCCATTTGTTGTGTTTAAGGCCTTGGAAAAATTATTTTGACTTGAAAAAGTCAAAATAATTGAAAGGAGAAAGAAGGTTCGGAACAGAAGGGCCAATTCCACCTAAGTCCGAATTGGTGGCTGAGTTTTAGCTGGTGCGACGCTCTTGCTGGCGGCCGGGACTAGCTACGGCAGTGTGGGGGGGTACTTGCTAAAACTCAGGCCATTAAACCCTAGGCCTGTACAACAAAAATTGTAAGCGCCGACTTATCCAAGGGTAGGTAAAAATTGGGATTATTTTCCCAATAGGTCGTGAAAGACCAAGAAGCGGTTGGATTGGCGCGGCTTCGCGATTTGTCAGGGCGCTTAGGTGTAAGTAGCGCCCTGTTCTGCCCACCCCACCTCAGCCACGACTGTCCTTCAAACATTTCTCGTCGTGGCCCCTTATTGAGGTTCGGGGCTAAGGAGCTAAACGCTCGGGTTCACTTTAAAATTTGGCCTTTAGCCTGTAAACATTTCAACGTCGAGAAACCAAAATTCAAAAAAAACCAATAGCGCGACAACTAAAAAAAAAACCTAAACCGAAAAAAAATCGCAATATGCAACAAAAGAAAACAAAGAAAAAAAAATATCAAGGTGTGTAGAAAATAAATAAAAAAAACTCACCCCAATGAATGCGGCTCCTTTTGTGTTTTTATTTGATATTGATATTTAATTTATATTACGTTCCGTCCTGTCATGTCTGTCATTAATTTTTATTATATATTTTAGCGATGGGTAGTTAATTTTAATTTTCGTTTTGCAAATTCATTTCATTATAATTTTATTTCGATGGGTAGTTAATTTTAATTTTCTTGTGTAGGTTTATTTTTATTAAGTTATTTTTTTTTTTTTTTTTTACATATTGCGGGACGTTTCCGCGTTGAAATCGATTGATTTCACATCTCCGTTCGCATAACAAACTCCACTTTCGGCGAAGAGGAATAAAAGGAAGCAGATCCTATTCGACGCTGAGTTTGGCAGCCATCTTGTACCGAAGTTTAAAAAAAATCCGTCCGACAAAATTCATCACGTCTCTACCGCGTAACTACATGCGCTTTCCTTATTTTCTTTTCCTTATTGGTATCTTTGTGTTGTGTTTATCAAATAAGTTTTCGATTTAATTATATACACTTTTGACTCATTGCGTCTGGTAAAACGTTTAAATTGAATTCGCGAGGAAAAAAAAAACAGCCTGGCAATTTTCCTGTTTTGTCCCTTGGCCTCGAAAGAGCGATCGAGAACTGCCAAAAATAATTTTTTCCTCCCTTCCCTTATATAGCCCGTTCGAACGGAATTAAAACTATTTTCTCTTGTTTTGTGTTTCACACGAATTCCGTTTGGAAGTAGTAACGCGAAAAATAGAAATCTTGTTTTGTAAGTTTAGTTTCTTATATGTTCTGCCGTGATCCGTAACGAAATCAGTCAAGGAAAATCGCTTTTCGCACTCATTTTCTCGAACTTCAAACGAGATGTCAGTCAAAATTTTGACTTTACAACGCCAACACGCCATTTTGCACCTAAACTCTCAGGTCCAGCGTTAAAATACGGACGAATGCGCGGATCAATGCCATTTAGAATTTCGCACGGCCATCCCCGATTAGCGCGAATAGACAGCTCGCACAAGCACTTTCGCGCCACTTGCTTGAAATTATTCGAGCTTAATTAATTACCTGCGGTAATTCGCTACGCAGCTAACAAAATTCGACCGAAGGACGACGAAATTAAACTCAACGCCAGAAACATTTCAACAAACCGGACGATTCTTAAACCTCGCACCTTGGAAACTGTTCAGCGTATAATTATGTTAATTATTTATAATCGCGATAGAAAACGAGCGACAGTTAAACACATTGTATTCTAATCACCACTCGTATGGCAAAATGCGGTGCGTAGCCGAGTCTAGGAAAATTTCCGACGATTCGAAATTTACGATAATCGAACACTTTCGGCGCCGATTTTGCGGCTCAAGCTCGCGTACAAACTTCCGGCCGAGTAGAAATCGCGATTCAAGTCAAAAAAAAAACACCGGCTTTACACGATAAACTTTTCTTTTTCGGTCGTTTGAATGGATCGCGTGGTGTTCTCTCGCTTTTTCCTCTCGACTTCCGGCCTTGCTCCGAATTGCTGTCAAACTTTTTCCAATTTTTATGTCGCTAGATTGGTGCAAGTGCTTTGGGCTGCGTTCGGATGGCAGTTAGTCTGTTCTTTTTGCAATAAATTTTTGCACTTCTTTGCACTTGATTTCTAAACAGCCTTTGACGTCAAATCAATGACACAAATGCAACCTCAAATGGTGTTCTTGTTTCTCCCCCGTCACTCTCTTTTACACTTTTCTGCACTAGCTCCAGTGAGAAAAAAAGATGTACCCGGTGTACATTAAAATCGACCAAAAGGAACAAACCAAGTGTTTGCAAATCTCACCGTAGATGTGCCGAACGAAAGTGTGTTGCCAGCGACCCGCGACGACCCAACACCATTAGTCGGTTCGCCGTTGGTTTCCCAGCGCCGAACAGACTAAAAACAGGTTGCCGCTTCATAGTCTCGTGCGCACGACTGAGTGCCGGGCAATCGGTGTACTCCCTCGGATCACTGCCGCAGATCCTTGGAGTGGTAAATCCCCAGACGTTTGCCGGCTAGATCCTCCAATTCGTATCGTGAGTTTCCCAGCACACGACGAATCCTGCACTTGAGGAACTTCTTCGACAGCTTGGCATTATAATTCTGCGCGGCTGTGGACAAGGAAAAGTTTCTACGGAATACCTCTTGTCCTACACAAAATTGTGTTTTAGCAGCACGCAGATTATAGCGCCTGCTGCTGTCCTCATGTGCGATCCTTATTTTCGTCTGCGCCAGTTGCCTCACGATAGGAATTCCCTCGCGAGGTCGAAGCTGTACATTTGACTCTCCCAACGCTCGCAAACGCTTCAGCAGTTCGTAGTCCTTCCCGTGCAACATCATATGATTACCAAACAAAACCTGATAAGGAGAAAATCCAGTGGCTTGGTGGAGTGAGCTTCGAAGAGCACATCCAATTTTGCTTAGATTCTCATTCCATCGAGTTTGGTCATCAGTAATGAATGCTCGAATTCCGGCCAGGATGGACTGATTGACACGTTCCGAAGCATTCGCTTGCGGTGAGTAGCTCGGGGTGTACAGGTGTTTAACTCCGTATTTGTTCAGCATGGTGTTAAACACATTCGACCTAAATTGAGAGCCGTTATCGGAGAGGATCGTCTCTGGTGTTCCAAACGTATGGAAGACCTGCCCCTCCAAATAGTTGGTGATCTCTTCAGCAGTGATCCGCCCCAAAGGATGTAACAGGGGAAATTTGGTAAAATGATCCAAGACGATCAAGATAGCGATCTTACCCCGTTTGGTACGCGGATATGGTTCAAGCACGTCGATGTAAAGGTGCTGGAATGGCTGATCTGTCTGGAAAGGTTCTCCCATTGGCGATCGTAGAGGTCTGTTCGGGGACTTTGTTTCTTTACAAGTATCGCACGCCAGAACGTAGGTGCGTACTTGTGTAGCCATTTTGGGCCAGTACAAAAATCGTCTGACTCGCTCTAGCGTTTTGGCATAACCACCATGGACCGTGGTGTCTGCCTCGTGCGCCTGAGCAATCGCAGCTGACGTAAGACTTGATGGAATCCATAATTTCCAAGCTCGGTCTTAAGCAATCGGGTCACCGTTGTGAGGCTCTGTGCGCTTATACACGAACCCATCCCTCACGCATACGTCAAGAAGCCGATCGGCGTTCGCATCGTCAGTGGACCCTAACTCTTTATATTCTTTGCCAGAGAATTCTGGAGAGTCCATGTCCACCATCGGTGCCACTTCGATCAGCGCATTTAATCCCTCTTCGTATACACGAGAGAGAGCGTCGGGTACAACGTTCAGGCTCCCTCGTCGGTGCTCGATTGTGAAGTCGTAACCTTGGAGTTTTAAACTCCATCTTGCCAACCGTCCTTGTAGGTCTTTCTGCGACATGAGCCATTTGAGACTTGCGTGATCCGTAATGATTTTGAACGCAGTCCCTTCTATATAGGCTCGAAATTTTTTCACGCTCAACACAGCTGCATAACATTCGAGTTCAGTTACGCTGTAGTTGCGCTGAGCGGAAGTGAGCTTCTGTGACATATACGCCACCGGAGATTCCGATCCGTCGTCGTTTTCCTGAAAGAGAACGCTACCCACCTCTGATTTACTGGCGTCGCACTGAATTACGAAAGACCTCTTAAAATCAGGATTGATTAATAAGGGGGCTTTCGTCAACAAGTCTTTCACTAATAGGAAGGAAGTTTGTGCCTCTGTAGTCCAAGCAAACTGGTTGGACTTCTTTAGAGTGTCTGAAATCGGTGAAACAGTAGCAGCAAAGTTGGGAACGAATCGCCGATACCAGCGAGCCATACCAAGGAAGCGTCGTACTTGACGTGCGGACTTAGGCGAAGGGTAATCGACGATGGCTGAAACTTTGTTGGGATCAGTTTTCAAGCCTCCTTCTCCAACAATGTATCCGAGATATTTCACCTCTCTCAGACAAAACTTACTCTTGTTGACGTTGATAGTCAAGCCAGCCTTTCGCAAACATTCTGCGACTTCAGCCAATAAAACCAGATGTGAATCGAAATCTTCAGAAATTAACAGCAGATCGTCCAAATATACGAATACCTGCTCCTTCAGCTCGGGTAGGATGACTTTGTCCATCAAACGACACATCCTTTGCGGCGCGTTGCATAACCCAAAAGGCATGCGAGTGTAGTGATACAGAGGCCGGCCAGGAATGGTAAAAGCTGTATACTCCCTGGATTTGTTCTCGAGAGGAATCTGCCAAAAGGCGTCTTTGAGGTCCAGGCTAGTAATAAAATTGGCTCGCGGCAAACGACTTAAGATACCATCAATGTGTGGTAATGGATATGCATCCTTCTTCGTCACACTATTGACTTTGCGCGAGTCCAAACATAGCCTGACCTTGCCTGGCTTCCTCACGAGAACCACAGGCGAGCTCCATGCACCCTGGCTGGTCTCTATAACGCCAGGTGCTCTCATGCGATCGATCTCGTCATACAAGAGTTTTTGGATCGCAGGAGACACAGGATAATGTCGCTGTTTGATGGGACTTGCATCACCAACGTCTATACTGTGTTGTTCGACGTTGGTCACACCGAGTCCGTATACTTCGTATGATGGAAATTTGGACTTTACCATTTCCAACCTCTTTACATCTGTGGGCGTTAAATGGTGGGCATCCGGAGCTATCAGTTGCGATGCAGTATCGGGAGTATTGACCGCGCTGATAATGCTAGGAGCTAGTTGGAATGATCGCCAAAAATCTACCCCTAGGTACAATTTCTGCGACAGACTCGGCATGATGTATAGTGTAATGGGTTTGGTAATACCACGAAAAGTAATATCGGTAGTTACTGTACCCAATACCTTTTGCGCTTCACCATCAGCGGTCTTCACCTCCTGACAGACCGGTCGATAATTCACCTGTGCATCGTGGAGACGTTGTAAAGCGTTTGCCCCCAGGCAACTGATGCTCGCCCCACTATCGAGGAGTCCTTCAACGTCCACTCCGTACAAGGATACCATGGCGTACGGAAGTATGTCCAACGGATTGGTTATAATGGTAGAGAGGATCGCTTTCTTTTTTTCACGCACCATCCTCCAGAATGTACGAAGGCGCAAGATTGATTTTGCGCGACCAGATCCACTCGTTAGTGTTGATACTTGATCAACACTTGCGACTGAAGTAGGCGCAAAAATTCGCTCTCGAGCCTCCATATATTCCTTTAGCCGAAGATGGTATGGCTTGAGAGGATGGTGGGAATGTCGACTTGGATGTTCTTTTGCGATAAGGGCATCTTCAGGCCGGGAAACAGCCGGCTCCGTTTTATCGCTTGGCCTCGTTAATAACTTGACGTGCGGAGTATTTAATGCAGAAGAATTGGGTAGGGATGATTTTACGCTAAAAGGATGGGAATTAGGTTCAGAAAATGTTGTAGGTAGGGTATTAAAATTTGGAGGGGTATTTGTAGGGGTTGAAAAATTGGGTAAAGTTTTTTTTAATTGGGAGTTCTGAATGAAATTGGGAATTGAAATTAGGGTGTTGACTGAGTGTAACTACTGCTGTCGGGATGCAGTGTTCGGACGGGAGGGACCCGCTGTCCTTCCGTCCCTTCGGCCGTTTCCCGCCTTGCAATGGATGCAGTTGGGCTTTAGAACGTCAGCCCGCCCACATCCATAGCAGAAGATGCCTTTCGGTGCTTCTTCACACTCACGGTAGCTGTGACCATCCTTCCCGCAGTTCCAGCAGGTCAGAGACTTGGATAGGCCAGCCACTTCGTCGGATTCGGTCTCCGCTACCACTTCAGCCTGGGGATCGCCAATCTCATGAACTCTTCCCTGCTGCCAAGAACTTGCCCGAGTAGCCTTCCGCACCTCTTCCACGCGGTTCATAAGATGACGCAACTGCGTCATATTGTGAACCACGTTGAAGCACATCTGTTGCTGCGTACTCGCCAGCAAGTTTCCGCGCACCAGATCGACAAATTCGCTCTCCAACATGGGATTGCGCAATAATGTTCGGAGTTCCGTCATATCCTGTTCAAATAATAGGAACGGCTCGTTCGGCGTTGGCGTCGCCCCAGCATCCGCCGGCGCACTTCCCAGTCTGAACTGCGCTCCCCCCAGGCTTGAAGGAAAGCAGGTCTCAAGGCTGACCAATAAATGTCTGAGATAGACCGCCTCCAGAGCCAGTACCACTGGTTGGGACGCCCGTCCAACAACAGGTGGAAATTCTGGGCTAACAGGTCCATTCGCCCGCCCAGATCTCCCATCGCTAAAGCTTCGGCCCTAAAAACAAGTTCTTCCGCTCGCAATGAATAGCTGTCTCCGTTGAAGCGTAGTCGCCAGTGCCGGATTGGACTACCAGAGTTGCGGTATCTTATATTAGGACCGTTGCCATTGCGATCGCCAATCTGGGCGGTCGCATGGGCCGGTCGGCCCCGAATTCGCACGTATTCATCCTGTGCTTCACGACGAGATGGTGGTGGTGGTGGTGGCAAACCTGCGTTTAAATTGGCTCGGGGTTGTTGCTGAACCAATTCCTACCGCAACACTGTGCGTATTAGCCGCACCAAATCATCCACCCCAAAGAATTTACTGCCACCGGCGGCGCTGATACTGACTCTGGCCGCGTTTCGTCTCTCCCCTCTGCCCACCTCACTCTGTCTTCTCTCGCCACCCTGTCTGTCTCCATTACTAATGGCAATAACAGGTCGGACTCGGGTACTATCGATCCATCCGGGGCATACAAGGCTCGTCCGCCACCTGTCTCGGGTGGTACATCTAAATTTAACCTTCTAGGCGACATACCATCTCTTTGAGCATTCGCCTGTGACTTCTTTTTGCCGCGAGTCAATGGGCCTGGATTAGCGGACACGCCCAAGGTGGACCAATAGTCCTGAGGACCCAAATATCCCCGACAATTCGGACAATTGTGGTTATCCACGATCCACAACTCCAAACATTCCTTATGGAATCGGTGGCCACATTTGGTACGCACCTCACTTTCTGCGTCTATTGCCTCCCTACAGGTGGTGCAAATTCCATTTGCGCCCGTCGGCGAGTGCAACAAGGACATGATTTATAGTCGAGTGAGAAATTTTGTATAAGCGGATGAATTTCTCTTAAATGAATGAATTCGAATAAATGCTGTATGACTATTATATAGACTGTATGAGTTACTGACGGTATAAAAAAAATCGAACGCTTGAACGAATGAACGATTGGTTGAGAAAAAAAAATATATGTCGAATGACTGCATGCGGTATAAGGAAACGAATGAATAATTCAATGATTACTTACATGAATAACGAATGAACGCCTAAACGAATGAAAGCTTGAATAAATGAATGTTTGAATGATTGTATGAATATGAATAGTTGCGTTATTTAATTTAAAAAAAAAAATGAACCCTCACGTCGTCGCAACCTTTCCCCTCCCCTCATATGCAGCTCAAATCGCGAAGCCGATCTTGATCTTCCTCGCTCCATCGGGAAAATCCGGAACGCGATAAAATTGCAAAAGAAAAAAAAAAAAAATGGGAACATTTACCAACAAACGAAATCAAAATAAAACCAGCAAAAAAAATCTAAGTTAAAAATGTTGTCCGAAGACTTATCAAAAAAAATTTAAGTACAACAAAAAAAATCTACGTTATTTAAAAAAAAAAATTATGCTACGTTAAAAGGTACTCTAAAAGGAAGGATAGGGATATAGGGTACTTTACCGAAATTTCAGCGATAGTTCCTACCACCAAACTCACCAATGTCCCACAAGTATTGCTCCCAACTGTCTGACGACACGCCCGCCAAGACAGGGCATGCCCAGCTCTCAGTTGGGTACTTGCAAGACAGAAGTGGAATGATTCAAGTACCAAAGCTGACCAACTCACATCACATCAGTCTCATATGCCGACAATGCTTCCCTTTCTTATGGAACCGAATTGGCGCCTAAAGGTTGCCAAAACGGTTCGTCGATAGGAAAGTTCCACATTGACTTCACATAAGTCCGCTGCGATGTTTTGCTTGTACACTTGGTCTGTTGCCGTTCAGGCGGAAATACTGTCGCAGAACGACGAAATTTTAGACCTTTTTTCCCATCAACTTTTGCACGGAATTTTTCCGAACTCGCACGTGTTGATAGGCTACGCTTTATGCACGTAGCGTAGCTGAGGATAGCCCCACGTTGGGCGCCATTTGTTGTGTTTAAGGCCTTGGAAAAATTATTTTGACTTGAAAAAGTCAAAATAATTGAAAGGAGAAAGAAGGTTCGGAACAGAAGGGCCAATTCCACCTAAGTCCGAATTGGTGGCTGAGTTTTAGCTGGTGCGACGCTCTTGCTGGCGGCCGGGACTAGCTACGGCAGTGTGGGGGGGTACTTGCTAAAACTCAGGCCATTAAACCCTAGGCCTGTACAACAAAAATTGTAAGCGCCGACTTATCCAAGGGTAGGTAAAAATTGGGATTATTTTCCCAATAGGTCGTGAAAGACCAAGAAGCGGTTGGATTGGCGCGGCTTCGCGATTTGTCAGGGCGCTTAGGTGTAAGTAGCGCCCTGTTCTGCCCACCCCACCTCAGCCACGACTGTCCTTCAAACATTTCTCGTCGTGGCCCCTTATTGAGGTTCGGGGCTAAGGAGCTAAACGCTCGGGTTCACTTTAAAATTTGGCCTTTAGCCTGTAAACATTTCAACGTCGAGAAACCAAAATTCAAAAAAAACCAATAGCGCGACAACTAAAAAAAAAACCTAAACCAAAAAAAAAATCGCAATATGCAACAAAAGAAAACAAAGAAAAAAAAATATCAAGGTGTGTAGAAAATAAATAAAAAAAACTCACCCCAATGAATGCGGCTCCTTTTGTGTTTTTATTTGATATTGATATTTAATTTATATTACGTTCCGTCCTGTCATGTCTGTCATTAATTTTTATTATATATTTTAGCGATGGGTAGTTAATTTTAATTTTCGTTTTGCAAATTCATTTCATTATAATTTTATTTCGATGGGTAGTTAATTTTAATTAAATTTTCTTGTGTAGGTTTATTTTTATTAAGTTATTTTTTTTTTTTTTTTACATATTGCGGGACGTTTTCGCGTTGAAATCGATTGATTTCACATCTCCATTCGCATAACAAACTCCACTTTCGGCGAAGAGGAATAAAAGGAAGCAGATCCTATTCGACGCTGAGATTGGCAGCCATCTTGTACCGAAGCTTAAAAAAAAATCCGTCCGACAAAATTCATCACGTCTCTACCGCGTAACTACATGCGCTTTCCTTATTTTCTTTTCCTTATTGGTATCTTTGTGTTGTGTTTATCAAATAAGTTTTCGATTTAATTATATACACTTTTGACTCATTGCGTCTGGTAAAACGTTTAAATTGAATTCGCGAGGAAAAAAAAAACAGCCTGGCAATTTTCCTGTTTTGTCCCTTGGCCTCGAAAGAGCGATCGAGAACTGCCAAAAATAATTTTTTCCTCCCTTCCCTTATATAGCCCGTTCGAACGGAATTAAAACTATTTTCTCTTGTTTTGTGTTTCACACGAATTCCGTTTGGAAGTAGTAACGCGAAAAATAGAAATCTTGTTTTGTAAGTTTAGTTTCTTATATGTTCTGCCGTGATCCGTAACGAAATCAGTCAAGGAAAATCGCTTTTCGCACTCATTTTCTCGAACTTCAAACGAGATGTCAGTCAAAATTTTGACTTTACAAACGCCAACACGCCATTTTGCACCTAAACTCTCAGGTCCAGCGTTAAAATACGGACGAATGCGCGGATCAATGCCATTTAGAATTTCGCACGGCCATCCCCGATTAGCGCGAATAGACAGCTCGCACAAGCACTTTCGCGCCACTTGCTTGAAATTATTCGAGCTTAATTAATTACCTGCGGTAATTCGCTACGCAGCTAACAAAATTCGACCGAAGGACGACGAAATTAAACTCAACGCCAGAAACATTTCAACAAACCGGACGATTCTTAAACCTCGCACCTTGGAAACTGTTCAGCGTATAATTATGTTGATTATTTATAATCGCGATAGAAAACGAGCGACAGTTAAACACATTGTATTCTAATCACCACTCGTATGGCAAAATGCGGTGCGTAGCCGAGTCTAGGAAAATTTCCGACGATTCGAAATTTACGATAATCGAACACTTTCGGCGCCGATTTTGCGGCTCAAGCTCGCGTACAAACTTCCGGCCGAGTAGAAATCGCGATTCAAGTCAAAAAAAAACACCGGCTTTACACGATAAACTTTTCTTTTTCGATCGTTTGAATGGATCGCGTGGTGTTCTCTCGCTTTTTCCTCTCGACTTCCGGCCTTGCTCCGAATCGCTGTCAAACTTTTTCCAATTTTTATGTCGCTAGATTGGTGCAAGTGTTTCGGGCTGCGTTCGGATGGCAGTTAGTCTGTTCTTTTTGCAATAAATTTCTGCACTTCTTTGCACTTGATTTCTAAACAGCCTTTGACGTCAAATCAATGACACAAACGCAACCTCAAATGGTGTTCTTGTTTCTCCCCCGTCACTCTCTTTTACACTTTTCTGCACTAGCTCCAGTGAGAAAAAAAGATGTACCCGGTGTACATTAAAATCGACCAAAAGGAACAGACCAAGTGTTTGCAAATCCCACCGTAGATGTGCCGAACGAAAGTGTGTTGCCAGCGACCCGCGACGACCCAACAGATGAACACTTAAAAGACATCAAGAAAACTCTAGAGACTAGATCCGCAACGGGTACCAACGTTAAACAATTGAAGGCGAATTACATAATTAAAGGCGGGAGATTGTTCAGAGAAACAGAAAATGGCGAACGTTTTGTAGTACCAAGAGGGTTGAGATGGCGTATCCTCACAATGATGCATGATGACATGGGTCATTGTGGTATCAAGAAAACGATTGACAACATCCAGAAAAATTTTTGGTTCTCGAAAATGAAACACTCGGTGGTTAAGTATTTAAAATGCTGCGTGGAGTGCGCATACAACAAACGGGGCTTGGATGAAACTAATTATCAACTTCATTGCCCGCAATGTGAACCAATCCCATTCTATACTGTTCATTTGGACCACCTCGGACCGTATCCAAGAAGCAAGACCGGAAACATGCATTTAATCGGCATGATAGACGCATTTTCCAAGTTCATAGTTTTAACACCAACAAAAACTACCGACACTAAAGGTGTCATAAATATGTTAACGAATGTTACACAGTTCTTAAGTACCCCAACGCGACTTATCACCGATCGTGGGACGGCTTTTACTTCAAATGCCTTCAAATCTTTCTGTCAAGAACATGCAATCGCTAATATTTTAACAAGTGTTTAAACTCCACGCGGAAATGGGCAAATAGAGCGATATTTCCGGACAGCCAAGTCAGCACTTTCTTGCTTAAATAAAAATATGGAAGGACATGATTGGGATGCATCTATCCGCGGTATTCAATGGTCTCTAAATAACATGACGAACTCTACAACAAAGAAATCACCCTACGAATTGCTCTTGGCTTACTCTCCCCGCAGATTATAAAACAAGCCTGGGGAAGTGAAAAGGGCTTTTTTAATAATCACCTATTTTTATGTTTTTTTTTTTTTTTTCAACCTCTAGACCGCATCTCTTAATATGACCGAATCATATAATTCATATGTATGTAATAATCACCTATTTTCAAGTTTTTTCCTTTTCAACCCCTACATCGCATCACGGAATACGACCCAATTCTGTAATTCATATATTCATTGTGGCAGCGGCATAAGTATTCTAGCACGACTCTATTCTAACCGCTTGCCGAACTTTTTATTAGGTTTTCAGTCACATGGTCACATACACCGCATCCCCGAATTGAACGCGTTCTGAACTTCTGCCGGAAAAATAATAAAGTTGCGCCCAGACTGTTAGCAGATTTTTTGTAAAGCAATGGACATCTATGTATAATTTTTCTATGGTTGTAGGGTCATTCCTGGCCCTTTCTTTCCTTGTCCACTTTTTTCTGATGTTTTGTAGTAAGTCATATAGCATATACAAAAACGGTGAATCCCTTTGGGTAGCTTTGAATTACTCCACGTACGTGTTCCTGAGTAGCTGGAAAATGTGCTGTCAAGATCAAGAGCGTCCTGTTAAATTCGAAGACCAGACAATATCCGTCTTATTTTTTTGGATACCATTATTTCATGAAATTGAGTACTAAAGGCATTGTCTTAAACTTTCGAGTAGCAACTAAACGAGAGTTCTTAATAAAATACTAGCTACATGAGCCCTTCAACTACAATCGGAATTCTGTATTTTATCTAGATAATCATATGATTGGCTTGCAGCCTATCGTGACTGCGGTATGTTTATTGTGGAAGTTTTATAATTTTTGAACTAAGACCCAAAAAAAAAAAAAAATCTGCCAACAGTCTTGGCGGAACTTTATTATTTTTCCGGTAGAAGTTCGGAACGCGTTCAATTCTGAGATGTGGTGTAGACTACTATGTGACTGAAAACCTAACAAAAAGTTCGGCAAGCGGTTAGAATAGAGTCGAGCTAGAATACTTATGCCACTGCCACAATGAATATATGAATTACAGAATTGGGTCGTATTCCGTGATGCGATCTAGGGGTTGAAAAGGGAAAAAATTGAAAATAGGTAATTATTAAGCAAGCCCGTGGAAGTGAAAGGAGATTCGATATCTCATCAGACCTGAGAGAGATGTGGCAGAATTCATGAAAAAGTATAAAAACACCTTATCCCCTTGGAGGTCGAACTACAAAAAATCTTGAAAATACTTTCTTGGTATTTATTTGAAGAATCCGTGGAATAAAAACGAGTTCAAAACTTTGGAAGACCTAATATATATACGTATGACGAAAATAGTGAAAATTTTCATTTACAGTTTTTTTTGCGCCTCTTTTTTCGAACGGCAATGGACATTCGATTTTTTTTTAATTGATTTACATATTCATGCTGGGTCTTAAATTTCTAGCATAAGCTATTCTATAGTTAGGAACAGCACCTCCCACCCCCATACCATAATTCCTCTAAGAAAAATTTATATTTTTCCAACATGCCACTACTATAGATCTATCTAAATACCATGTTAAGCATCGGACCATTTTACTGCTCACTCTCCCCCACTCTCACACTCTAAACCCACAACCTAAAATTTTTTTTTTGTTCATTGGTTCTATTCTGCCTATTTCTGGTAAAAATTCTAAACATCTATCGTACACTGTTCTTGAGATTCTCCACTTTTACTCTCCACTGCCTTTTTCGTTTAGCAACCCTTATTAGTCAAGCTTTATACTCAAGCCAAATTTTATTTTTGAAGTGCAATGGGTTTGTGAGTTATCGTAATCTAAGGTTTCTCAATCCCACACCCCGTACGCCGCTGCCCCACTCAAAATTTGTATTTCAATCTATTATCCTAGTATAACGACAGATGTTTGTTTAGTTTAAAATTCGTACTATTAACGGTTTAGGAGATAAAGTTTTTGGGAGGGTGGCTTAGTGGTTAGACCATGTGCCTTCGGTGCACCTGGTACCAGGTTCGAATCCGCTTGGCGACAAGTAATTTTCGAAAATGGGATTGGGTGTCGGACTACCTGTTCACTCAGCTGTAAATCAGTACCTGAGTTAAAGTCGGAGTATTAATCACGGACGAGCGTGTAGCTGACCAGTGTTCCGTTGGTCTCGCAATGAAGTAACTCTAGCATTACTTAGGCCCGATTTGCGCTGTTGCGTCATTGATTATTATTAGATATATATTTTAGAATGTGTCGATCTCGGCTTTGTTGCGTTCCGGACGGAGTATTCTCTCTCCCACTTCCACGCCCCTTCACCCATATCAGCATTTGTTTTGCAAATGGGTCCACTATCGAAGCTCTATAGCAATTCCAAATTTGAGCCTGCTATCATCAGCGGTTGCTGAGATCTAGAAATCAAAATTTTCCGTCAAACGCTTCCCCAACCTCCAACCTCACACCCTCACCCTTCAAAATGAGTCACTTCTAGGGATCTACCCTGTCTATTAAAAAAAATTAAATGTAATAGCTCATAGGTTTTGGGAACTAAAAGTCCTCAAACGATTGCGTACGGCACACAGACGGACTGACATTTTTTTTGCTTTTTTGGTGTTTATTAGTCATAAAACGTGTAAAAAAAATTTTTTTTAAAAAAATCGATAACAATAGGTACTTTATTTTTAAAATAATAAAATAGAACTCGATCTGTTAGCAATAAGTCGGATTAAACATATATATATTTAAAAGTTTTCCATACCTCTGACAAATAAGTTCTGTTGATGTAGGGATTGAAGAATATCGCCATAGATTTATGTGATAGTAGTAACATCGCAGCATTGAGAAAACGAATTCCGTGCACGGTTTTAATATCATCAGCATAAGATTCAGTATTTAACAGCCATTTTGTGTTCTTGTATAATGAAAATGTAGTAAGCCAGTCATCTGTGATAAAAATTATTTTAATTTGTATTTTATGTATGCAGTATTTATGGATACTTCGTACTTCTCAATGTTTCTTCAGTATAACATTCGTATAATGTAGATCCGATGCAAAACAATATAATTAACAAAAAGAAACTCCTACAAATAATATCATTATAAAAAAAATTAAATTGCATAAGAGCTAACATAATTTCATTACCCTGCCAGCTTGGTATTTGTATCTAGAACTTTGTCTACTTTACTTTGGCACATTCTAGGTTCGATTCGTACTTGAAACTGTATTCCAGTCCCTAATGTTAAATTGTGAATTAGTTCTTTAAGTGAATACTCTACTTCAGCTGCAGAACAGGAAGATGGAACACACAATGCCCAGTTTATCAATGAAAAACGAGGAACTCTATGACCTGGCTGCAATAGTAAATCATATTGGAATATAAAACTGTATTAGTGGCACTGTAGTAATACTGATAATTATATCTGTTGTATGAATTACATAAACTTTATTTAACTCACGTCGTTGAAGTCACTTTTAAAAGCACCATGTGATTGAACTAATTTTTGAAGATTTTTGAGATATCGAGATGTCTCCGGTACTTTTGGTTGCATGTATGCTAAGCAGTATTGACCTTGTACACCAGGACCTTGTATGCTTAGGCATTGATCGAAGTCACCATATTGGTTGATATTGCCATTTAGTATGCCAGACGTTAGATGAGCGGACGAATCAAGCACTGCAATTACAAATTAACATAAGAAATTATCTCAACATATGTATAAAAATGAATATTTGTTTGTTTGTCCGATGATGGAGGAGGTGTATGGAGATGGATGTATGGAGATGTATGGAGATGGATGATGGAGGATAGTGGATGCTGGATAGAGGATGGTGAATTTAGGATGAAAGATGGAGGATGGAGAATGATAAATGGTGGATGGAGGATGGAGGATGGAGGATGGTTAGCTTATAGGCTGAGGATTGTGGATGGTGGATAGAGGATGGTGGATGGTAGATGATGGATAGATGATAATGGATGGAGTACGGATGAATGGAGGATAGGGGATATTGGATAGAGGTTGGAGGATGGCAGATGGAGGATGGTGGATGGGGAATGGATAGAGGATGAAGGATGGAAGATGGTGGATGGGGGCTGGTTGTTAAAGGTTGGATAATGGAAGATCGAGGATGGTGAATGGGGGATGGTGGATAGAGGATGGTGGATAGAGGAAGGTAGATAGACGTAGGTAGATAGAGGATGAAAGATGTAGGATGGGAAATGTTAAATGGGAAATTGTGAATGGAGGATGGTGAATAGTGGATAGTGGATGGGAGATGGAGGATGAAGGATGGAGGGTGGTAGAAGACCGGGAGAAATAGGAAAGACGGAAGTAACAGGTGCGGTGGAACAACGTGAGCGTATGCGGCAAGTAAAATAAAAATACTTGTACAATAATGTTATAAGATTGTATTTGGATCAAAAAGTAATAATATCTTGAAAAATATTTTTACACGCTTCATGACCAGCGCTGTTTCATCAAAACACAATACATGTAGGTATATCAGATGATAATTTAGATGATATTAGTTTTAGTAATGAACAATGTTTTATAAATATCACGGCAGTTTGTACTGGCGGTAGAGCAGAACTATTAATAAATTCGGGAATTTTGTTTGAAAATGAAATCTTGAAATGAAACAAAATTGCATTATTTAACCCTTTGCAAGCAAATATCGAAAAGAATAAATTTCAATTCGCTACAAGGTTGAAATGTGGATCATCCTTGGCTGAAACTACAAACTACTGTCTTCCGCATAGTAGTGCAGCTGTGGAGAAAACCTTTTCTCAGCTTGCGCTCATTAAAGATAAAATACGGCATGCTTTATGCATTACCACCATGAATTCATTCATGGCTACGAAATAGTTGCTTACTGGAACAGATACCAAGGCTGCTAGACGCTTTAAAAAAATTGCGCCAAAGGTTTAAAAAATCACCAAATTACGCCATGATGAAATATATCTATTTTGTAGTGAAAATAAACTTAAATAAATATATTCAATATAAAAATAACATAACTGTTTGTGTTTGTACGATATCTCTCGTTGAAGTGCAGTTGCTACTGAATCACCGCCATGCCAGTATCGCTTTTGTTAAATCAAATAAAGTTGAGTAAAGTTAAATCAAATAAATTTTGTGTGTTTTTTTATTTCGCAAATCACAACATTTGGCCCGTCGAGCCGGTTATGTTGATCCGATAATCATTCTTATATGGTTTTCCATATCAATATATGAAAAATTGAATTTTATAACATTAACTGTTCATATCAGTACATTAGTGCGCGTCGGTTTAGCTGAGTGTGTACATACGTCAAGCCAGTGTGCGTGATCGCACCAAACGGCAAAGCTGTTCTCAGCAAATAATTAATCTTATTGAATCGCAGGAGAAAAGGAGGAGATGGATTCAACGGTCTTTTCTGAATTTTAACAAAATCGGCGCAGTCAATATGACTCGAGGTGCCTGTCAAGCTCGACTCGAAAATTTAAAGAAGTATTGATCGACCTTTCAAAGTGCACATATTGAAATTCTTGACATTGCACTAGAATCCGATAAAACTCTAAATTACCTGAAAGATGACTATTGGAATTTAGTGGAGGAAGCTTATCTTCTCAAAAAAGGAAACTTTCTCGACAACTAGGAGTCGTTCAATAGACCACAAGACGTCACATCAAATTCTTTTTCAATGTCCAATGAGAATAACTTTCATCCTCATCTTCTCAAAATTCAACCCTCAAAATTCAGTGGTCAATATCAAGATTGGTCTCATCTAATCCGACTATTACAAACGTCAAACGTTTATATTATCTGAAATTGAGCTTGAAGGACGAACCGGCTCAATTACTAAATAATATAGCCACTACCTCAGACAACTTTACGAGAGCATGGAATATACTTTTGGAGCGATATGACAATAAGCGATTGTTGATATCTGCACAAATAGCTTCACTCTGTAACATAGAACCCATTGCCGAGGAATCTGCTTTAGATTTAAAACGCGTTTATAACGATACAACTGATGCAATTGGAGCTCTTAAGGCTAATGGGCGTTTAGTCGATAGTTGGGACGATTGGTTAGTTTATATAACCGTTCTAAGACTCGATAATCAATCGCGTCGATCCTGGGAAGCCTCACTTGGAGCAGCAACTGATCCACCAACTTTCAATGAACTTAAGACCTTCTAACTGACTCAAATTCAGACACTGGAATCTCTTGATCACACTGATCGATAACGTCTTTCATCGAAAGCCGATCCACCAAAATCACTTTGAGCTCTCAATGCGTTTGCAAGGCTGTCGAAAGACCAAAAGTCCTTTTTGTATCGCGCCTGGACCCGAACACATCTGAAGAGGATGCCCTGGCTAATATTGCAATCATTCTAAAGGACAAGACTTTCGACTTACCGCAGGGGTCGGTCTCTTGCAAAAAACTTGTTCCAGTAGCTCACATTGATGTATCACGCGTGGCTTCATTTAGAGTTGTCCTGCCGTCATCCGTCTTTGAAACAGTTGTTCGATCAAACTGCTGGCCTCATTCAGCGATTGTTAGAGAATTCGTCCCTCATCGACGCAACACGCATCACGTTACTCGGCCAAAAAACTTTATTCGATCTCGGTGTACTACGGCAACGTAAGTGGCATGCGTTCTAAGACTATACAACTGTATATCTCTGCCGCCGCCTCTTGTTTCGACGTTGTCTGCCTCACTGAAACGTGGCTTTGCAAAAACTTCAGAGACCCCGAGCTGTTTGATGGTGATTATTAGATCTTTCATCTTGATCGTCATCTTGACATCCAGGATGCTCCGGTTGGCGGTGGAGTGCTTTGTGAAGTAAATCGGAAATTCACCACTGAAGTAATTCATATTCCGGAAGCTAACATCACCGAGTTGCTCTGCGTTGCGACAAAAAGCTGTACATAGTCACGACGTACATCCCTCCGTGTGCGTTATCTTCAGTCTATGAATCCGCTTTAAACGCTACGGATAGGATATGCAATCTTATGCGTCCTTGCGATGAACTACTCATTCTCGGAGATTTTAATTTACCACTGGTATTGTGGTCCCGATCTGGAGTTGAAGACTGCCTTATTCCGTCCTTCACCTCATGCCCTAGGCAGGATGAACAATTTCTAGACTGCATGCTTTCAACAGGATTACACCAGATCAATAAGAAAGCTAATTTGTACGAAGATGGTGCAAGGACTTCAATGATTCGCATATTACAACAATGTTGTACTGCACTATCGTCCGATCTATTTTGGAATATGCCTGCCCGGTATGGTCCATACTATGAAGTTCACATAAATAGAATTAGGTCGATTCAGTGAAGATTCTTCGATTCGCACTTAAAGGTCTTCCTTGGCAAAATTCACTGCATCTGCTTCGAGCGTCTTAACCTCCTGCCAATTGAGTCATTGATTGATAGACGAAATGTTCTTAGAACTAATTTTGCTTTCAAGATAGTTTCTGGTGATATTAACTCCCCGTCATTGCTGGAAGCCATTACTTTCAAAGTCCCATTTCGATACTTCAGAGACAATGTGTTGCTGGATATTCCATACCAACGGACAAATTACGGCCAACATTAACCAATCACATCTCTTTCACGCATTTTTATACTCTAGATGAACATATAGAGTATTATAAGTTTAATCCAGTCCGAAAAGTTTGTAACGCATAGAATCGAGCCTCGGACGAAAAAAAGTTATATTATTTTGTGTTTATTTTTAGCCAAAACCCCCAAATCCGTTTGCTGTCCGTCCGTCCGTCCGTCCGTCCGTTAGCACGATAACTCAAGAACGCGTTGACCTAGGAAGTTGAAATTTTGTCACAACTTGTAAAATGGAAAAAGTCAAGCTAAGTTCGTTAATGGGCGATATCCTTTCACTCCTTCGGGTACCTCCCATACAAGAGTCCTTGAAACACGTTTTCACAATTATTGCTCGAATGCTTCAAGTTAGGAACTTGAAATTTTGCATACTTAAGGTTTACAATGTTTGAATCGAAAGTTTTGAATATGATGCAAATCGAATGAGTCCTTCGTGTAGCAGCCTAGAAAAGTCCTTCAAAAATGTATGCATGTTACTGAATTCACTATAACTCCAGAACGAATTAAAGCAGGAATTTAAAATTTTACATAAATTAGTTTTATACCAAGACGGAGTTCATAAATTAGCGCCATCCGTTGACTCCTTCGGGTAGCTGTCATACAAAAGTCCTTAATAAACATGTTCACCAATATTGAACGATAACTTTAAAACACTTTAAGTTACGACTTTGAAATTTTATACACATTAATTTTATAATAGTCGCAGCTGAAACTATTAATATGAAAAATATCACATAAGTCTTTCATGTAGTTGCCATACAAGAATTCTGTAAAATGTCCTAGCTTACTTTATGGAACTCACTTTAAATCAAAAAATCGAGTAGCCACTAAAAAATAATTTCTACCTGTAAGTAAAAGGTCTTTCTTTTGATATATTTCCAACTAAAATATAAATCGGAGTTCAGTATTTCATCTAGAGTATCATACGATTGGCTTGCAGCCGATCGTGACTGCGTTATGTTTAGCTATAATTACAGTCCAATTGACTTTAATATTTCTGTTCAACAGCTAAAATCGGCTGTATCTAATAAGTAATGTATTGTAATTTTTTGTATATACCTCCTTTTTTTCAGTTTTTCTTATAATTTTATATCTTATTTCATTGTTATTATGAGTATAATCATTTTTTTTGATGAATATGAATAATTAAATAAATTATGGAATCATAAAATGTTTTAGTGTTGTCTCCATTTTGTCTTTCCAAACGCGATTGTCTCGATATATGTATTAGTTTCCTTGTATTTAGGAAAGTTTGAAGATGACCAAATTTTGTTTTGTGGAGAAGCAAATTTTTAAAAGACCAATTTGTTGGAAATTTTGGGATTTTTCGAAATCTTTCCATTGTTCAATGAATATATTCACATTTTCGTCTGAGATATTTATTTTTATGGTAGCATGATTTTCATCAATATGTAGATACCTGATGCCCGTACTACTGCTTGTAACTGAATTTATTAGTATCTGTTTTATGCCCTTACCTGCGCCTATCGGAACGTAAATCGACATATTCCGAGACGCAACGCTATTGTAGATTATAGACGCTAATCTTCTATTGTTCCACAAGAAAATTACAATCACTTATATATTATAATACAAAACCGCTGTTATCGCGCTAGACTTAGGCTATAGCCTTGCTTAGCGTGGAATATTCATCGAAACATATTAGCGCGTTACGCTTGTGAGGTCCTAGCATTAAAGAATGTACCTGCGAGTCTTAAAATGTTCGATTCATTTTTCCTTATCTTCTTTACTTTTGAGTTAAGAAATAAAAATTTACTCTTTAATTTTATAAATTTATATTACCATCTTCATATAATAAAAAGGTTTATATCCAAAATTTTATATGTTAATGGTGTGTTTGGGTTCAACACACACAACAACGTCATAAAACTACTTGTAATTACAATCTCTTACAATCTTTATGCGACTAAAAAGGTGCCTGATCACAGCTCAGTCCAGTACCCGCCTACCTCTAATTTCATTTCGGACCTATCGCACACATACACTTTTACTTAATTTTCCTTTAAAATTGAATTCAAAACTACCCTCAATGCCCCCTGGATAATAACCGCGCAACTGATATTTCGTCGTGCGAAATTGCCTCGATTTTTCTTCGATGAGTGACGATTTTGTATGGGGACCGATCCATGACGTCACTAATCGGGCAAAATCGAGGCATTTCTCACGACGAACTGTCATATGTGCGCGGCTTGAAATTAAGTTGGCACTGCTACCGTCCAATTTGACAGTCGTGCTTACAGTGTATATCCTCTAAACGCTGAGCAGTGTAAGCGCCAGAAAATGTAATTTTCATAGTGTCATTGCATCCATGCAAATTTTAGACGTGTGAAGGCGATTTGGGCCGATTGTCAGCGCGTTAAAAATGCAGAAAGCATAATTCGAATCACGGCCTATGTATATGAATGTGATATTTATTCAAAACATGAAAAGGACAAAATGAAAAGCTTCCTCGGAACTTTCACAGCGTTTCTTCAAAACTTTTAAGCTCAGTTTGGCGCTACCTATCGACGAATTGTCAAACTATTTTAAAATACTTGTAAAAATAAGAGCCAAGTAGAAAATAAGACATTGAAAAACATAACGCAGTCACGATCGGCAGCAAGCCAAGCGTATGATACTCTAGATGAAATACTGAACTCCGATTAATATTTTAGTTCGAAATATATCAAAACAATGAGGAGTGCAAAAGCAATTATTACATGACCTTTTACTTACAGGTAGAAACTATTGTATAGTGGCTACTCCATTTTTTGATTTATAGTGAGTTCCATAAAGTAAGTTAGGACATTTTACAGAATTTGTGTATGGTAACTACATGAAGGACTTATGTGATATTTTTCATATTAATAGTTTCAGCTGACACTATTATAAAATGAATGTGTATAAAATTTCAAAGTCGTAACTTAAAGCGTTCTAAAGTTATCGTTCAATATTGGTGAACATGTTTATTAAGGACTTTTGTATGACAGCTACCCGAAGGAGTCAACGGATGGCTCTAACTAATGAACTCCGTCTTTGTTTTGGTATAAAACTAATTCCTGTAAAATTTTAAATTGCTGCTTTAATTCGTTCTGGAGTTATAGTGGATTCAGTAGCAAGCATACATTTTTGAAGGACTTTTCTAGGCTGCTACACGAAGGACTCATTCGATTTACATCATATTCGGAACTTTCGATTTAAACATTGCAAGCCTTAAGTATGCAAAATTTCAAGTTCCTAACTTGAAGCATTCGAGCAATAATTGTGAAAACGTGTTTTAAGGACTCTTGTATGGAAGGTACCCGAAGGAGTGAAAGGATATCGCCCATTAACGAACTTTTCCATAGTCCATTAACGAACTTTTTCCATTTTACAAGTTGTGACAAAATTTCAACTTCCTAGGTCAACGCGTTATTGAGTTATCGTGCTAACGGACGGACGGACAGCAAACGGATTTGGGGGTTTTGGCCAAAAATAAACACAAAATACAATATAACTTTTTTTCGTCCGAGGCTCGGTTCTATGCGTTACAAACTTTTCGGACTGGATTAAACTTATAATACTCTATATGTTCATCTACAGTATAAAAAATCTGCCAACAGTCTGGGCGCAACTGTATTATTTTTCCGGCAGAAGTTCAGAACGCGTTCAATTCGGGGATGCGGTGTATGTTACTATGTGACTGAAAACCTAACAAAAAGTTCGGGAAGCAGTTAGAAAAGGGTGTAACATATGAATTAAATAATTGGGTCATATTCCGGGATGCGGTCTAGAGGTTGAAAAAAACAAAGCTTTAAAATAGGTGATTATTAAACAAGCCTGAGGAAGTGAAAAGATATTCGATATCTGATCAGACCTGAGAAACATGGTGGAATTCATTAAAAAGTATACAACCAGTTTACACCCTCTTAAGGGTCGAATTTAAAAAAATCTTGAAAACACTTTCTAGGTATTCACATGAAGAATCGGTAGAAAAAAAATGAACTCAATATTTCGAAAGACCTAGTAGATATGACGAAAATCGTGAAAATATATGCATTTTATATTAACCGATATTTTTTTTTGCCCCCCCCCTTCTGAACGCCAATGAATATTCAAAATTTTTTTTATTAGAATTACTTTTCTAGTTAATTTACATATACGTACCGAGTTTCAACTTAACAGCATAAGCCGTTCTAAAGTTAGGAAAAACACCCCCCACCACCGTACCATACTACCCCTAAAAAAAATTCTATTTTTCCACCATGCCACTACTATAGCTCTTTCTAAATACCAAATTTCAGCTTCCTATCATTAAAGATTCTTAAGATATAAACATCGAAACTTTTTCTTTCTCACCCTTCCCCACCCTCACCCTCTACACCCACACCACCAAACTTTTTTTCCCTACTAGGGTTCTATTAGGCCTACTTCTGGTAAAAATTTGAAGCAACCGTCTTACACTGTTATTGAGATATGAAACGTGTTATTTTTGAAAAATTCTTATCCCCTCCACTTACGTACTCCCCCGCCCCCTTCAAAGATTTTACTTTGAGCAATCTTTATTTATCAAGCTTTGTATCCAAACCGAATTTTGTTTTTCTGTTGCCACTGGTTTGGGAGATATTGTAATGTTAAGTATTTAAACCCCCACCCCCGCACGTCACTACCCCCACCCAAAAATTTTATTTCAATCTACTCTCCTAGTATAACTACAGATATTTGTTAAGTTTTAATTGCTTGCTATTAACGGTTTAGGAGATATGGATTTTAGAATGTGTCGATCTCGACTTTTTTGCGTTTCGGACGCATTGCTTCCCCCTCCACACCCATATCTGTTTTTTTTTTGCAAATGGGTCCATTATCAAAGCTCTATAGAAATTCTAAGTTTCAGCCTCTTAACACAAGCGGTTCCTGAGATCTAGAAACCTAAATTTTTCGTCTAAAACGCTTACCCCGCCTTCCCCCTTATACCTCCTCCCCTGAAAATAATGTCAATTCAAGGGGTCCACCAAGTCTATTCTTAGAAAAAATTTTAATTTAATAGCTCCACTGGTTTGAGAGCTACGAGCCTTCAAAGATTTTGGGGCGGTCGACGTACGGCGTACGGCGTACGGCGTACGGGGTACGGCGTACAGACGGAGTGAAAATTTTTAATGCTTTTTTCGCGTCTACTAGTCATGAAACGTGGACAAAAAAATTTTGAGGGCAGCAAATTTTTTTTTAATACAGTAAAAAATCGGGAAGTGGGCAGAAAAGGGTGTAACATATGTATTAAATAATTGGGTCATATTTCGAGATGCGGTCTAGAGGTTGAAAAAACAAAACTTTAAAATAGGTGATTATTAAACAAACCTGGGGAAGTGAAAAGATATTCGATATCTGATCAGACCTGAGAAACATGGTGGAATTCATGAAAAAGTATACAACCAGTTTACACCCTCTTAGGGGTCGAATTTCAAAAAATCTTGAAAACACATTCTCGGTATTCATATCAAGAATCCGTAGAATAAACATAACGCAGTCACGATCGGCTGCAAGCCAATCGTATGATACTCTAGATGAAATACTGAACTCCGATTTATATTTTAGTTGGAAATATATCAAAAGAATGAGGAGAGCACAAGCAATTATTACATGACCTCTTACTTACAGGTAGAAACTTTTGTATAGTGAATTCAATATTTCGAAAGACCTAGTAGATATGACGAAAATCGTGAAAATATATGCATTTTATATTAACCGATATATTTTTTTGCCCCGCCTTCTGAACGCCAATGAATATTCGATTTTTTTTTTTTATCAGAATTACTTTTCTCGTTAATTTACATATACGAACCGAGTTTCAACTTCCTAGCATAAGCCGTTCTGAAGTTAGGGAACAGTAAGAGTAAAAGTGTTTTTCCCATATAGTTAACACTCATTTTACTGTATTATTTATAATATTACTGTATTATTTATAATACAGTATTGTTATCGATTTTTAAAAAAAAAAAATTTGCTGCCCTCAAAATTTTTTTTTCCACGTTTCATGACTAGTAGACGCGAAAAAAGCAATAAAAATTTTCACTCCGTCTGCACGCCGTACCCCGTACGCCGTACGCCGTACGTCGACCGCCCCAAAATCTTTGAAGGCTCGTAGCTCTCAAACCAGTGGAGCTATTAAATTAAATTTTTTTCTAAGAATAGACTTGGTAGACCCCTTGAATTGACATTATTTTCAGGGCAGGAGGTGTAAGGGGGAAGGCGGGGTAAGCGTTTTAGACGAAAAATTTAGGTTTCTAGATCTCAGGAACCGCTTGTGTTAGGAGGCTGAAACTTAGAATTTCTATAGAGCTTTGATAATGGACCCATTTGCAAAAAAACAGATATGGGTGAAGGGGTGTGGGAGTGGAGGGGGAAATAATGCGTCTGAAACGCAAAAATGCCGAGATCGACCAATTCTAAAATCCATATCTCCTAAACCATTAATAGCAAGCAATTAAAACTTAACAAATATCTGTAGTTATACTAGGAGATTAGATTGAAACAAAATTTTTGGGTGGGGGTAGTAGCGTACGGGGGTGGGGGTGAAAATCTTTAGATTATGATATCTTACAAACTAATGGCACCAGAAAAACAAAATTCGGTTTGGATATAAAGCTTGATAAATAAAGATTGCTCAAAGTAAAATATTTGAAGGGGGTGGAGGATCACAGAAGTGGGAGGGACTAGAGTTTTTCAAATATAACACGATTCATATCTCAGTAACAGTGTAAGATGGATGTTTCAAATTTCTACCAGAAGTAGGCCTAATAGAACCCTAGTAGGGAAAAAAAGTTTGGGGGTATGGTTGTAGAGGGTGAGGGTGGGGAAGGATGAGAAAGAAAAAGTTCCGATGCTTATATCTTAAGAATCTATAATGATAGGAAGCTGAAACTTGGTATTTAGATAAAGCTATAGTAGTGGCATGGTGGAAAAATAAATTTTTTTTTAGGGGTAGTATGGTACGGTGGTGGGGGGTGTTTTCCCTAACTTCAGAACGGTTTATGCTAGGAAGTTGAAACTCGGTACGTATATGTAAATTAACTAGAAAAATAATTCTGATAAAAAAAAACTCGAATATTCATTGGCGTTCAGAAGGGGGGGGGGCAAAAAAAATATCGGTTTATATAAAATGCATATATTTTCACGATTTTCGTCATATCTACTAGGTCTTTCGAAATATTGAATTCATTTTTATTCTACGGATTCTTCATGTGAATACCTAGAATGTGTTCTCAAGATTTTTTGAAATTCGACCCCAAAGACGGCGTAAACTGGTTGTATACTTTTTCATGAATTCCACCATGTTTCTCAGGTCTGATCAGATATCGAATATCTTTTTACTTCCCCAGGTTTGTTTAATAATCACCTATTTTTAAGTTTTGTTTTTTTTCAACCTCTAGACCGCATCCCGGAATATGACCCAATTATTTAATTCATATGTTACACCATATTCCGCTTCCCGATTTTTTTGTTAGGTTTTCAGTCACATAGTAACATACACCGCATCCCCGAATTGAACGCGTTCTGAACTTCTGCCGGAAAAATAATACAGTTGCGCCCAGAGTGTTGGCGGATTTTTTTTAATTAAAATAGCAAAATATTAAAAATCCGTTCCCGAGTATTGGTTAAGAACATTCTGCTTTTCAGATTACCATATTTTTCAGTTCATTTTTATCCAATAGAAACGCTGCATGAATGTTTGAAAAGTGAACTAATTTAGCAAAATTTTAAAACATCTTCCCTTTAAGGGGGTAGATGCACTTAGAATTTTTGAAAAATCGATTTTTTTTTTTTTTTCATTTTCTTAAAGTATGATGTTTCAAGAATATTGTCTGAAAATTTCAAGTCAATCCGATGAATAGTTTTCAAGATATTTAGTAATTACTGAAGCAACATTCAACCTCTCGGTTGTGAATAGAGCAGGTAGCGGAACTTTAAACGCGTTTTTATCAAAACTGTGTTTTTACATTCGGTGCCCAATTTAACTCGAAAACCATTGGGTGGATATTGATGAAATTTTAATATTATCTTTTTGGCATTAAGAACTAGTCTTTAATCGAAGGATATTGATTTTTGTTAACAATTACTATATTTTTTAAACAATTAACTTTTAACATTTTATCGAAAATCAGAGTCCAAAGTTTCGAATGCCACCATTTTGTAAATTTTCAAAAAAAAAAAAAAAGCTTCGATTAAAGACTGGATTTATTATTAAACTAAAGGTTTCACCTTGGTTTTTCGAATTCAGATGATCCAGAAGGCTGTTGTGATGGACACCGCGAAGTACTACTCGCGGGAGAGGATCCAACCGATATGGCGATATTTTGATAAATAATATGTATTTTTTTTTTTTTTTTTCATAAATGTTAAGTTAAAGCATTGTATAAAAACTCTGTATAATTTATTTTGTAAAATAAACTTAATTACTGTAAAAAAAAAATTTTTTAAAATAGGCCTTTTTTTACGCTTCTGAGTGCATCTACCCCCTTAAATACTTTCAACTTTTATTAAAAAAAAAACCAAAAACCATTTCCGAGGATTGGTTACAAAAGCATCATTCTTTCTAATTTACTGAAAACTAAAGAATTCTGGAATATACCGTTAGTTCTATGAGTGTTTGAAAATCGGTATTTTTCAGCTTTTTCACAATTATGATAGGAGGCGCCTTAAGCCTATTGCCATTTATACCATGGCCGGATACAAAATACCCGAGAACATGTTTCCATGGCTTAAGCAAGCAACGAACCATGAAAACTAAAACATATTTTGCCAATTGAGTTTTGCATTCTTTACCATTATCATAGAATCTTTCTACTTGGTCAGCATTTGTATTACCTATATTTAAGATCTTGTCTAATATACACTTCATCGAAGACAAGAACACCGAATAATGCTTTAAAATCCATTTCTTCCAATGTTCGCGAAGTAAAAGGATACAATTCTTCATAGTGCCCAGGTTTGAGATGTTTTATAGGGATCCAATTGATAAGAGATATTTTACAAGGTTATGTTCTTTGAATGATGCCTTTCTTTTTGAGAATGATGCTGTATTGTAATATTGTACAGTAAGTTAGTAGATCTAATTTGGCAACACTTGTTTTGGTCACTGTGTGAAAATTGGTAACGAGTCATGTTTGTAAATTGGAAGCGGGAGTTGAAGACGATCAGCTACACAGAACCAGGGCCGGTCCTATCATATGTGCAAATGGAGCATTGAATCCGGGCGCCAAATTAAGGACGGCAATAAAATCATAGCTCATTACATATAACCTCTCTAAATATTTTGCTATAAATGTAAAACATACTTAGAAATTAGTAAAGAGGATTCGTTCAATACATTTATCACACTTTTTCCGATGCATATTCTAGATTTTGTAGGGTTTTTCAATTTTTCCATTTTTCCATTTTCTAAAAGCACTCTTTCAATTCTCGTTCAAGAACCAAAACATTGAATCTTTTCTCTTAAAAATGTTCTCACTTTTCGACACCGACTAGTACAGCTTTTCGTTTGTGCGATCATCTGCTATTCCAATTTTGCATTCAAACGTTCATCACCTAGTACAATTTTGCGTTAGTACAATTCATTTGGAGCAGTTTCGATTTGCGCTCCCACGGCGCCGAAGCGCTTGGTGCTGATTTGATTGTGTGCGGAAAAAGCTCAGAACATGATTTCTATACAATAAAAAAAGATAGACATGGAGCGAAATCGCGCCGTGCACCACGGAGGAATTAAATGGGGAAATGGGAAAAACGACTTTTTTGCTGAAGGGGAATGTATGTCTTGGATGAATGATAAGAGAAGTAATGGTATAAATACAATTGAAACGAACTTCGCTAGCGGCGGTGAAGTTCGCTGTAAAAATTTGAAAATTGTACCACTACACACGTACGGACGCTGAATTATGACGGCGAGCGGTTGGACGAACTTTTCGGTTTGTTTCGGTACAATTTTAAAATTTTGACACCGAACTTCCGCCGCTAGCGAAATTCATCTCAATTGTGTTTATACCATAAATTGGTTTAAATTAAACGATCAAATGAGAATTTGTTATTCGACTCTTTCAAAATTTTTGTGAAAAAATTGGAGGGAAATTGGAGGGAAATGGGAGGGAAAAATTTTATTTTTTCGAGTGTTCAAAAGTACAATTAATACTACGATGTTTCCAGGACAACGAAAGAAGCCTTCTGGCTGGGAATATAAGCAAAGGAAAAGGCACGAGATGCAAAAGCAAAACATCAGGGAAGTAGCTTAAAAAATGTTCATAAAAGTGTGGGAAATTTAAATGAAGTTGTTAATTCTTCCATCTCTGCTTCCACTTTACTTTTGCACCTTAAGGGAGTTACTCACTCGGAAACCAAAAAAAAAATCAACTTTTTTTGTTAAAAATCAATTTTTTTTTATACTTTATTAATTTTCTGCATTTAATTCAAAAACAAACTACAGATTTTTTCCGATCGGTAAAAGTCGTCAAAAAGTTAGTTCAAAGTGAGAAAGTTCGGTAATATTTTGGTATTTTTCACAAATGTTCCTTTTTCTTGAAACTGATAAGAGACATCAAATTGATTTTTTTTGGTTAAAGATAGAATAGTACACTAGTATTTATACTGAATGAAACAATTTTTAAAAAGTTGATTTCAGACACTGTTTTAGGTTTAAAAAACCAGAAAAATGTTTAAATTTGCTTAAGTCAAGTTTTTAATATTTTTGAAATTCCTTCATTCAGTAGCATTTGATTTACTAACATAATAAGTGTACAAAGTTTGATTAAAATCGGTTGATCGGTTCCTGAGAAAAAGGTACATGAATTTGTATGAAAAATCATCAAGTGAGTAGCCCCGTTAAGTATAATCTTTTTGGTTTTTTTTAGTGAACAATATGTTATATAAATTGATTAGGGCGTCGAAGTGTATACTGCACCGGGCGCCGAAAAGTCTAGGGCCGGCCCTGCACAGAACGGTCGCAAGAAGGAAAACTATAAAGAAACCTGACCAACTGAAGTGTTTTTTATTTATTGAGAACTCTGAACTTTTAAGGGAACCCCTTCTAAACACCCCAAGTGCTTAAGAATTAAATAAAAATTTACGTTTTGCAAGCTTCAGAAGTTTTACTCCGCGAATCTGTATTGTTTCGTTATTCCGTGTATTGATTGAACTCAGTAGTGCATTCCGTATTGTTATTGTTAATTATTGTATTCCGTTTTGCGTACAACGGCTATAAAAAAATTGACAAAGAAAGAATCGGTTGAGCACATGTCAGTAAATTGTATTGACTTTCCGGAAACGGCCACTGTGGGGCAGCTGCGTGGCCTTCATGAAGATCATGTTCGTGCAAGTTCACAAAAAAATGCGGGCGACGATGACGCGATAAATACAAGTGAAAACAGTGCAATTGATACGACATCGATTGTTCAAGCATGAGTTAGTGACGCTCCCGAAAATTGAGGGAGACAAAAGATTGGATCGAGAATTGGAGCGGCTGGAAAAACAGCACCGAATACTGAAATTGCGCCAGGAAATCGCCGCTCTGGAATTGAACGAGACAACACATAGTACAATTGCCGCAACGCGTTCGAATTTGCGGCGGTATACATTTACCGATATTGATGGCACGGTCGCCAAATTTAGTGGGGACGACTCTTACGGTATAGTTAAGTGGATCGATGATCTTGAAGTTCCTATGGCGCCCTTGCAGTGCGACAACGATTTCCGCCTGATGTGTGCCAGACGACTGCTAACCGGCACAGCACAAATTTGGCTGCGAACCATTAGCGCAAATTCTTGGTTAGAGCTAAGAAGTAAGTTATTGAATCAGTTCCAATGTGATTATTCCGTTGCGGATGTATTAGATGAAATGCGGCATACCACATATGATCCCAAATTGGAACTAAATAATTATATAATCCGAATGACTGAGATTGCTTCACATGGACCGAATTTGGGTGAACGAGACTAGATCAAACAGATAACTTCCGGACTGAAAGACAGCTCGAGCAGAATGGAATTGTTATATTCCGCTTGAACATTGGACGACTTGCATCGTATTACGAAAGATTATGATCGCTATCGACGAGATGCAGCGGCTAGTACCAGTGCTCCGGGGAAATTGGTTCCGGCCAGCAGACCTATTCCGACCGGAGACCTATTCCGACAGCAGAGGTGACCTGCTATAACTGCTCAGGAAAATGACATATATCGCGCGATTGCTCTAAACCGAACCGTGTAATTGTATCGTGTTTCCATTGTGGCTCAACTGAGCACATATTGAAGAACTGCCCGAAGCCGGCACCACCTCGTACTTCCGAGTAGACTGGAGATGAAGTAGTTGACGAATTTTCTGCCAAATTGTCGGCGACAAATTTGGTAAGTGTTGCTTTTCAAGTGGGTCGTGAGGCAGGGTCATATGCTAAGCAATTGTTTTCTTTATTTGATACCGGAAGTCCGGTTAGTTTCATTCGTCGGTCCATGGTGCCAAAGGATTTGAGTGCGAATTCGCCAACTTACTCGGAATATATGGAGTAGGTAAAGTAAAATTGTTTTTTTACGGCCGATTGCCGGTTGAGCTTGAGTTCCGAAATCAGGTAGATTCAATTGGTATATTACTGTATTATTTATAAAACAGTATTGTTATCGATTTTTAAAAAAAAAAAATTTGCTGCCCTCAAAATTTTTTTTCCTCGTTTCATGACTAGTAGACGCGAAAAAAGCAATAAAAATTTTCACCCCGTCTGTACGCCGTACCCCGTACGCCGTACGCCGTACGTCGACCGCCCCAAAACCTTTGAAGGCTCGTAGCTCTCAAACCAGTGGAGCTATTAAATTAAAATTTTTTCTAAGAATAGACTTGGTGGACCCCTTGAATTGACATTATTTTCAGGGCAGGAGGTGTAAGGGGGAAGGCGGGGTAAGCGTTTTAGACGAAAAATTTAGGTTTCTAGATCTCAGGAACCGCTTGTGTTAGGAGGCTGAAACTTAGAATTTCTATAGAGCTTTGATAATGGACTCATTTGCAAAAAAAAAAACAGATATGGGTGAAGGGGTGTGGGAGTGGAGGGGGAAATAATGCGTCCGAAACGCAAAAATGCCGAGATCGACAAATTCTAAAATCCATATCTCCTAAACCATTAATAGCAAGCAATTAAAACTTAACAAATATCTGTAGTTATACTAGGAGAGTAGATTGAAACAAAATTTTTGGGTGGGGGTAGTGGCGTATGGGGGTGGGGGGTGAAAAACCTTAGATTACGATATCTCACAAACTAATTGGACCAGAAAAACAAAATTCGGTTTTATTATAAAGATTGATAAATAAAGATTGCTCAAAGTAAAATATTTGAAGAGGGTGGAGAAGCACGGAAGTGGGAGGGATTAGAATTTTTCAAAAACAACACGATTCATATCTCAATAACAGTGTAAGATGGATGTTTCAAATTTTTACCAGAAGTAGGCCTAATAAAACCCTAGTAGGGAAAAAAAGTTTGGGGGTGTGGGTGTCGAGGGTGAGGGTGGGGAAGGGTAAGAAAGAAAAAGTTCCGATGCTTATATCTTAAGAATCTATAATGATAGGAAGCTGAAACTTGGTATTTAGATAAAGCTATAGTAGTGGCATGGTGGAAAAATACATTTTGTTTTAGGGGTAGTATGGTACGGTGGTGGGGGGTGTTTTCCCTAACTTCAGAACGGCTTATGCTAGGAAGTTGAAACTCGGTACGTATAAGTAAATTAAGTAAAAAAGTAATTCTGATAAAAAAAAATTCAAATATTCATTGGCGTTCAGAAGGGGGGGCAAACAAAAATATCGGTTAATATAAAATGCATATATTTTCACGATTTTCGTCATATCTACTAGGTCTTTCCAAATATTGAATTCATTTTTATTCTACGGACTCTTCATGTGAATACCTAGAATGTGTTTTCAAGATTTTTTGAAATTCAACCCCTAAGAGGGTGTAAACTGGTTGTACACTTTTTCATGAATTCCACCATGTTTCTCAGGTCTGATCAGATATCGAATATCTTTTCACTTCCCCAGGTTTGTTTAATAATCACCTATTTTTAAGTTTTGTTTTTTTCAACCTCTAGACCGCATCCCGGAATATGACCCAATTATTTAATTCATATGTTACACCCTTTTCTAACCGCTTCCCGAACTTTTTGTTAGGTTTTCAGTCACATAGTAACATACATCGCATCTCCGAGTTGAACGCGTTCTGAACTTCTGCCGGAAAAATAATACAGTTGCGCCCAGACTGTTGGCAGATTTTTTATACTCTAGATGAACATATAGAGTATTATAAGTTTAATCCAGCCCGAAAAGTTTGTAACGCATAGAACCGAGCCTCGGACGAAAAAAAGTTATATTGTATTTTGTGTTTATTTTTAGCCAAAACCCCCAAATCCGTTTGCTGTCCGTCCGTCCGTCCGTCCGTCCGTTAGCACGATAACTCAAGAACGCGTTGACCTAGGAAGTTGAAATTTTGTCACAACTTGTAAAATGGAAAAAGTCAAGCTAAGTTCGTTAATGGGCGATATCCTTTCACTCCTTCGGGTACCTCCCATACAAGAGTCCTTGAAACACGTTTTCACAATTATTGCTCGAATGCTTCAAGTTAGGAACTTGAAATTTTGCATACTTAAGGTTTACAATGTTTGAATCGAAAGTTTTGAATATGATGCAAATCGAATGAGTCCTTCGTGTAGCAGCCTAGAAAAGTCCTTCAAAAATGTATGCATGTTACTGAATTCACTATAACTCCAGAACGAATTAAAGCAGGAATTTAAAATTTTACATAAATTAGTTTTATACCAAGACGGAGTTCATAAATTAGCGCCATCCGTTGACTCCTTCGGGTAGCTGTCATACAAAAGTCCTTAATAAACATGTTCACCAATATTGAACGATAACTTTAAAACACTTTAAGTTACGACTTTGAAATTTTATACACATTAATTTTATAATAGTCGCAGCTGAAACTATTAATATGAAAAATATCACATAAGTCTTTCATGTAGTTGCCATACAAGAATTCTGTAAAATGTCCTAGCTTACTTTATGGAACTCACTTTAAATCAAAAAATCGAGTAGCCACTAAAAAATAATTTCTACCTGTAAGTAAAAGGTCTTTCTTTTGATATATTTCCAACTAAAATATAAATCGGAGTTCAGTATTTCATCTAGAGTATCATACGATTGGCTTGCAGCCGATCGTGACTGCGTTATGTTTAGCTATAATTACAGTCCAATTGACTTTAATATTTCTGTTCAACAGCTAAAATCGGCTGTATCTAATAAGTAATGTATTGTAATTTTTTGTATATACCTCCTTTTTTTCAGTTTTTCTTATAATTTTATATCTTATTTCATTGTTATTATGAGTATAATCATTTTTTTTGATGAATATGAATAATTAAATAAATTATGGAATCATAAAATGTTTTAGTGTTGTCTCCATTTTGTCTTTCCAAACGCGATTGTCTCGATATATGTATTAGTTTCCTTGTATTTAGGAAAGTTTGAAGATGACCAAATTTTGTTTTGTGGAGAAGCAAATTTTTAAAAGACCAATTTGTTGGAAATTTTGGGATTTTTCGAAATCTTTCCATTGTTCAATGAATATATTCACATTTTCGTCTGAGATATTTATTTTTATGGTAGCATGATTTTCATCAATATGTAGATACCTGATGCCCGTACTACTGCTTGTAACTGAATTTATTAGTATCTGTTTTATGCCCTTACCTGCGCCTATCGGAACGTAAATCGACATATTCCGAGACGCAACGCTATTGTAGATTATAGACGCTAATCTTCTATTGTTCCACAAGAAAATTACAATCACTTATATATTATAATACAAAACCGCTGTTATCGCGCTAGACTTAGGCTATAGCCTTGCTTAGCGTGGAATATTCATCGAAACATATTAGCGCGTTACGCTTGTGAGGTCCTAGCATTAAAGAATGTACCTGCGAGTCTTAAAATGTTCGATTCATTTTTCCTTATCTTCTTTACTTTTGAGTTAAGAAATAAAAATTTACTCTTTAATTTTATAAATTTATATTACCATCTTCATATAATAAAAAGGTTTATATCCAAAATTTTATATGTTAATGGTGTGTTTGGGTTCAACACACACAACAACGTCATAAAACTACTTGTAATTACAATCTCTTACAATCTTTATGCGACTAAAAAGGTGCCTGATCACAGCTCAGTCCAGTACCCGCCTACCTCTAATTTCATTTCGGACCTATCGCACACATACACTTTTACTTAATTTTCCTTTAAAATTGAATTCAAAACTACCCTCAATGCCCCCTGGATAATAACCGCGCAACTGATATTTCGTCGTGCGAAATTGCCTCGATTTTTCTTCGATGAGTGACGATTTTGTATGGGGACCGATCCATGACGTCACTAATCGGGCAAAATCGAGGCATTTCTCACGACGAACTGTCATATGTGCGCGGCTTGAAATTAAGTTGGCACTGCTACCGTCCAATTTGACAGTCGTGCTTACAGTGTATATCCTCTAAACGCTGAGCAGTGTAAGCGCCAGAAAATGTAATTTTCATAGTGTCATTGCATCCATGCAAATTTTAGACGTGTGAAGGCGATTTGGGCCGATTGTCAGCGCGTTAAAAATGCAGAAAGCATAATTCGAATCACGGCCTATGTATATGAATGTGATATTTATTCAAAACATGAAAAGGACAAAATGAAAAGCTTCCTTGGAACTTTCACAGCGTTTCTTCAAAACTTTTAAGCTCAGTTTGGCGCTACCTATCGACGAATTGTCAAACTATTTTAAAATACTTGTAAAAATAAGAGCCAAGTAGAAAATAAGACATTGAAAAACATAACGCAGTCACGATCGGCAGCAAGCCAAGCGTATGATACTCTAGATGAAATACTGAACTCCGATTAATATTTTAGTTCGAAATATATCAAAACAATGAGGAGTGCAAAAGCAATTATTACATGACCTTTTACTTACAGGTAGAAACTATTGTATAGTGGCTACTCCATTTTTTGATTTATAGTGAGTTCCATAAAGTAAGTTAGGACATTTTACAGAATTTGTGTATGGTAACTACATGAAGGACTTATGTGATATTTTTCATATTAATAGTTTCAGCTGACACTATTATAAAATGAATGTGTATAAAATTTCAAAGTCGTAACTTAAAGCGTTCTAAAGTTATCGTTCAATATTGGTGAACATGTTTATTAAGGACTTTTGTATGACAGCTACCCGAAGGAGTCAACGGATGGCTCTAACTAATGAACTCCGTCTTTGTTTTGGTATAAAACTAATTCCTGTAAAATTTTAAATTCCTGCTTTAATTCGTTCTGGAGTTATAGTGGATTCAGTAGCAAGCATACATTTTTGAAGGACTTTTCTAGGCTGCTACACGAAGGACTCATTCGATTTACATCATATTCGGAACTTTCGATTTAAACATTGCAAGCCTTAAGTATGCAAAATTTCAAGTTCCTAACTTGAAGCATTCGAGCAATAATTGTGAAAACGTGTTTTAAGGACTCTTGTATGGGAGGTACCCGAAGGAGTGAAAGGATATCGCCCATTAACGAACTTTTCAATAGTCCATTAACGAACTTTTTCCATTTTACAAGTTGTGACAAAATTTCAACTTCCTAGGTCAACGCGTTATTGAGTTATCGTGCTAACGGACGGACGGACAGCAAACGGATTTGGGGGTTTTGGCCAAAAATACACACAAAATGCAATATAACTTTTTTTCGTCCGAGGCTCGGTTCTATGCGTTACAAACTTTTCGGACTGGATTAAACTTATAATACTCTATATGTTCATCTACAGTATAAAAAATCTGCCAACAGTCTGGGCGCAACTGTATTATTTTTCCGGCAGAAGTTCAGAACGCGTTCAATTCGGGGATGCGGTGTATGTTACTATGTGACTGAAAACCTAACAAAAAGTTCGGGAAGCGGTTAGAAAAGGGTGTAACATATGAATTAAATAATTGGGTCATATTCCGGGATGCGGTCTAGAGGTTGAAAAAAACAAAGCTTTAAAATAGGTGATTATTAAACAAGCCTGAGGAAGTGAAAAGATATTCGATATCTGATCAGACCTGAGAAACATGGTGGAATTCATTAAAAAGTATACAACCAGTTTACACCCTCTTAAGGGTCGAATTTAAAAAAATCTTGAAAACACTTTCTAGGTATTCACATGAAGAATCGGCAGAAAAAAAATGAACTCAATATTTCGAAAGACCTAGTAGATATGACGAAAATCGTGAAAATATATGCATTTTATATTAACCGATATTTTTTTTTGCCCCCCCCCCTTCTGAACGCCAATGAATATTCAAATTTTTTTTTATCAGAATTACTTTTCTAGTTAATTTACATATACGTACCGAGTTTCAACTTAACAGCATAAGCCGTTCTAAAGTTAGGAAAAACACCCCCCACCACCGTACCATACTACCCCTAAAAAAAATTCTATTTTTCCACCATGCCACTACTATAGCTCTTTCTAAATACCAAATTTCAGCTTCCTATCATTAAAGATTCTTAAGATATAAACATCGAAACTTTTTCTTTCTCACCCTTCCCCACCCTCACCCTCTACACCCACACCACCAAACTTTTTTTCCCTACTAGGGTTCTATTAGGCCTACTTCTGGTAAAAATTTGAAGCAACCGTCTTACACTGTTATTGAGATATGAAACGTGTTATTTTTGAAAAATTCTTATCCCCTCCACTTACGTACTCCCCCGCCCCCTTCAAAGATTTTACTTTGAGCAATCTTTATTTATCAAGCTTTGTATCCAAACCGAATTTTGTTTTTCTGGTGCCACTGGTTTGGGAGATATTGTAATGTTAAGTATTTAAACCCCCACCCCCGCACGTCACTACCCCCACCCAAAAATTTTATTTCAATCTACTCTCCTAGTATAACTACAGATATTTGTTAAGTTTTAATTGCTTGCTATTAACGGTTTAGGAGATATGGATTTTAGAATGTGTCGATCTCGACTTTTTTGCGTTTCGGACGCATTGCTTCCCCCTCCACACCCATATCTGTTTTTTTTTTGCAAATGGGTCCATTATCAAAGCTCTATAGAAATTCTAAGTTTCAGCCTCTTAACACAAGCGGTTCCTGAGATCTAGAAACCTAAATTTTTCGTCTAAAACGCTTACCCCGCCTTCCCCCTTATACCTCCTCCCCTGAAAATAATGTCAATTCAAGGGGTCCACCAAGTCTATTCTTAGAAAAAATTTTAATTTAATAGCTCCACTGGTTTGAGAGCTACGAGCCTTCAAAGATTTTGGGGCGGTCGACGTACGGCGTACGGCGTACGGCGTACGGGGTACGGCGTACAGACGGAGTGAAAATTTTTAATGCTTTTTTCGCGTCTACTAGTCATGAAACGTGGACAAAAAAATTTTGAGGGCAGCAAATTTTTTTTTAATACAGTAAAAAATCGGGAAGTGGGCAGAAAAGGGTGTAACATATGTATTAAATAATTGGGTCATATTTCGAGATGCGGTCTAGAGGTTGAAAAAACAAAACTTTAAAATAGGTGATTATTAAACAAACCTGGGGAAGTGAAAAGATATTCGATATCTGATCAGACCTGAGAAACATGGTGGAATTCATGAAAAAGTATACAACCAGTTTACACCCTCTTAGGGGTCGAATTTCAAAAAATCTTGAAAACACATTCTCGGTATTCATATCAAGAATCCGTAGAATAAACATAACGCAGTCACGATCGGCTGCAAGCCAATCGTATGATACTCTAGATGAAATACTGAACTCCGATTTATATTTTAGTTGGAAATATATCAAAAGAATGAGGAGAGCACAAGCAATTATTACATGACCTCTTACTTACAGGTAGAAACTTTTGTATAGTGAATTCAATATTTCGAAAGACCTAGTAGATATGACGAAAATCGTGAAAATATATGCATTTTATATTAACCGATATATTTTTTTGCCCCGCCTTCTGAACGCCAATGAATATTCGATTTTTTTTTTTTATCAGAATTACTTTTCTCGTTAATTTACATATACGAACCGAGTTTCAACTTCCTAGCATAAGCCGTTCTGAAGTTAGGGAACAGTAAGAGTAAAAGTGTTTTTCCCATATAGTTAACACTCATTTTACTGTATTATTTATAATATTACTGTATTATTTATAATACAGTATTGTTATCGATTTTTAAAAAAAAAAAATTTGCTGCCCTCAAAATTTTTTTTTCCACGTTTCATGACTAGTAGACGCGAAAAAAGCAATAAAAATTTTCACTCCGTCTGCACGCCGTACCCCGTACGCCGTACGCCGTACGTCGACCGCCCCAAAATCTTTGAAGGCTCGTAGCTCTCAAACCAGTGGAGCTATTAAATTAAATTTTTTTCTAAGAATAGACTTGGTAGACCCCTTGAATTGACATTATTTTCAGGGGAGGAGGTGTAAGGGGGAAGGCGGGGTAAGCGTTTTAGACGAAAAATTTAGGTTTCTAGATCTCAGGAACCGCTTGTGTTAGGAGGCTGAAACTTAGAATTTCTATAGAGCTTTGATAATGGACCCATTTGCAAAAAAACAGATATGGGTGAAGGGGTGTGGGAGTGGAGGGGGAAATAATGCGTCCGAAACGCAAAAATGCCGAGATCGACCAATTCTAAAATCCATATCTCCTAAACCATTAATAGCAAGCAATTAAAACTTAACAAATATCTGTAGTTATACTAGGAGATTAGATTGAAACAAAATTTTTGGGTGGGGGTAGTAGCGTACGGGGGTGGGGGTGAAAATCTTTAGATTATGATATCTTACAAACTAATGGCACCAGAAAAACAAAATTCGGTTTGGATATAAAGCTTGATAAATAAAGATTGCTCAAAGTAAAATATTTGAAGGGGGTGGAGGATCACAGAAGTGGGAGGGACTAGAGTTTTTCAAATATAACACGATTCATATCTCAGTAACAGTGTAAGATGGATGTTTCAAATTTCTACCAGAAGTAGGCCTAATAGAACCCTAGTAGGGAAAAAAAGTTTGGGGGTATGGTTGTAGAGGGTGAGGGTGGGGAAGGATGAGAAAGAAAAAGTTCCGATGCTTATATCTTAAGAATCTATAATGATAGGAAGCTGAAACTTGGTATTTAGATAAAGCTATAGTAGTGGCATGGTGGAAAAATAAATTTTTTTTTAGGGGTAGTATGGTACGGTGGTGGGGGGTGTTTTCCCTAACTTCAGAACGGCTTATGCTAGGAAGTTGAAACTCGGTACGTATATGTAAATCAACTAGAAAAGTAATTCTGATAAAAAAAAATTTAAATATTCATTGGCGTTCAGAAGGGGGGGGGGGCAAAAAAAATATCGGTTTATATAAAATGCATATATTTTCACGATTTTCGTCATATCTACTAGGTCTTTCGAAATATTGAATTCATTTTTATTCTACGGATTCTTCATGTGAATACCTAGAATGTGTTCTCAAGATTTTTTGAAATTCGACCCCAAAGACGGCGTAAACTGGTTGTATACTTTTTCATGAATTCCACCATGTTTCTCAGGTCTGATCAGATATCGAATATCTTTTTACTTCCCCAGGTTTGTTTAATAATCACCTATTTTTAAGTTTTGTTTTTTTTTCAACCTCTAGACCGCATCCCGGAATATGACCCAATTATTTAATTCATATGTTACACCATATTCCGCTTCCCGATTTTTTTGTTAGGTTTTCAGTCACATAGTAACATACACCGCATCCCCGAATTGAACGCGTTCTGAACTTCTGCCGGAAAAATAATACAGTTGCGCCCAGAGTGTTGGCGGATTTTTTTTAATTAAAATAGCAAAATATTAAAAATCCGTTCCCGAGTATTGGTTAAGAACATTCTGCTTTTCAGATTACCATATTTTTCAGTTCATTTTTATCCAATAGAAACGCTGCATGAATGTTTGAAAAGTGAACTAATTTAGCAAAACTTTAAAACATCTTCCCTTTAAATACTTTCAACTTTTATTAAAAAAAAAACCAAAAACCATTTCCGAGGATTGGTTACAAAAGCATCATTCTTTCTAATTTACTGAAAACTAAAGAATTCTGGAATATACCGTTAGTTCTATGAGTGTTTGAAAATCGGTATTTTTCAGCTTTTTCACAATTATGATAGGAGGCGCCTTAAGCCTATTGCCATTTATACCATGGCCGGATACAAAATACCCGAGAACATGTTTCCATGGCTTAAGCAAGCAACGAACCATGAAAACTAAAACATATTTTGCCAATTGAGTTTTGCATTCTTTACCATTATCATAGAATCTTTCTACTTGGTCAGCATTTGTATTACCTATATTTAAGATCTTGTCTAATATACACTTCATCGAAGACAAGAACACCGAATAATGCTTTAAAATCCATTTCTTCCAATGTTCGCGAAGTAAAAGGATACAATTCTTCATAGTGCCCAGGTTTGAGATGTTTTATAGGGATCCAATTGATAAGAGATATTTTACAAGGTTATGTTCTTTGAATGATGCCTTTCTTTTTGAGAATGATGCTGTATTGTAATATTGTACAGTAAGTTAGTAGATCTAATTTGGCAACACTTGTTTTGGTCACTGTGTGAAAATTGGTAACGAGTCATGTTTGTAAATTGGAAGCGGGAGTTGAAGACGATCAGCTACACAGAACCAGGGCCGGTCCTATCATATGTGCAAATGGAGCATTGAATCCGGGCGCCAAATTAAGGACGGCAATAAAATCATAGCTCATTACATATAACCTCTCTAAATATTTTGCTATAAATGTAAAACATACTTAGAAATTAGTAAAGAGGATTCGTTCAATACATTTATCACACTTTTTCCGATGCATATTCTAGATTTTGTAGGGTTTTTCAATTTTTCCATTTTTCCATTTTCTAAAAGCACTCTTTCAATTCTCGTTCAAGAACCAAAACATTGAATCTTTTCTCTTAAAAATGTTCTCACTTTTCGACACCGACTAGTACAGCTTTTCGTTTGTGCGATCATCTGCTATTCCAATTTTGCATTCAAACGTTCATCACCTAGTACAATTTTGCGTTAGTACAATTCATTTGGAGCAGTTTCGATTTGCGCTCCCACGGCGCCGAAGCGCTTGGTGCTGATTTGATTGTGTGCGGAAAAAGCTCAGAACATGATTTCTATACAATAAAAAAAGATAGACATGGAGCGAAATCGCGCCGTGCACCACGGAGGAATTAAATGGGGAAATGGGAAAAACGACTTTTTTGCTGAAGGGGAATGTATGTCTTGGATGAATGATAAGAGAAGTAATGGTATAAATACAATTGAAACGAACTTCGCTAGCGGCGGTGAAGTTCGCTGTAAAAATTTGAAAATTGTACCACTACACACGTACGGACGCTGAATTATGACGGCGAGCGGTTGGACGAACTTTTCGGTTTGTTTCGGTACAATTTTAAAATTTTGACACCGAACTTCCGCCGCTAGCGAAATTCATCTCAATTGTGTTTATACCATAAATTGGTTTAAATTAAACGATCAAATGAGAATTTGTTATTCGACTCTTTCAAAATTTTTGTGAAAAAATTGGAGGGAAATTGGAGGGAAATGGGAGGGAAAAATTTTATTTTTTCGAGTGTTCAAAAGTACAATTAATACTACGATGTTTCCAGGACAACGAAAGAAGCCTTCTGGCTGGGAATATAAGCAAAGGAAAAGGCACGAGATGCAAAAGCAAAACATCAGGGAAGTAGCTTAAAAAATGTTCATAAAAGTGTGGGAAATTTAAATGAAGTTGTTAATTCTTCCATCTCTGCTTCCACTTTACTTTTGCACCTTAAGGGAGTTACTCACTCGGAAACCAAAAAAAAAATCAACTTTTTTTGTTAAAAATCAATTTTTTTTTATACTTTATTAATTTTCTGCATTTAATTCAAAAACAAACTACAGATTTTTTCCGATCGGTAAAAGTCGTCAAAAAGTTAGTTCAAAGTGAGAAAGTTCGGTAATATTTTGGTATTTTTCACAAATGTTCCTTTTTCTTGAAACTGATAAGAGACATCAAATTGATTTTTTTTGGTTAAAGATAGAATAGTACACTAGTATTTATACTGAATGAAACAATTTTTAAAAAGTTGATTTCAGACACTGTTTTAGGTTTAAAAAACCAGAAAAATGTTTAAATTTGCTTAAGTCAAGTTTTTAATATTTTTGAAATTCCTTCATTCAGTAGCATTTGATTTACTAACATAATAAGTGTACAAAGTTTGATTAAAATCGGTTGATCGGTTCCTGAGAAAAAGGTACATGAATTTGTATGAAAAATCATCAAGTGAGTAGCCCCGTTAAGTATAATCTTTTTGGTTTTTTTTAGTGAACAATATGTTATATAAATTGATTAGGGCGTCGAAGTGTATACTGCACCGGGCGCCGAAAAGTCTAGGGCCGGCCCTGCACAGAACGGTCGCAAGAAGGAAAACTATAAAGAAACCTGACCAACTGAAGTGTTTTTTATTTATTGAGAACTCTGAACTTTTAAGGGAACCCCTTCTAAACACCCCAAGTGCTTAAGAATTAAATAAAAATTTACGTTTTGCAAGCTTCAGAAGTTTTACTCCGCGAATCTGTATTGTTTCGTTATTCCGTGTATTGATTGAACTCAGTAGTGCATTCCGTATTGTTATTGTTAATTATTGTATTCCGTTTTGCGTACAACGGCTATAAAAAAATTGACAAAGAAAGAATCGGTTGAGCACATGTCAGTAAATTGTATTGACTTTCCGGAAACGGCCACTGTGGGGCAGCTGCGTGGCCTTCATGAAGATCATGTTCGTGCAAGTTCACAAAAAAATGCGGGCGACGATGACGCGATAAATACAAGTGAAAACAGTGCAATTGATACGACATCGATTGTTCAAGCATGAGTTAGTGACGCTCCCGAAAATTGAGGGAGACAAAAGATTGGATCGAGAATTGGAGCGGCTGGAAAAACAGCACCGAATACTGAAATTGCGCCAGGAAATCGCCGCTCTGGAATTGAACGAGACAACACATAGTACAATTGCCGCAACGCGTTCGAATTTGCGGCGGTATACATTTACCGATATTGATGGCACGGTCGCCAAATTTAGTGGGGACGACTCTTACGGTATAGTTAAGTGGATCGATGATCTTGAAGTTCCTATGGCGCCCTTGCAGTGCGACAACGATTTCCGCCTGATGTGTGCCAGACGACTGCTAACCGGCACAGCACAAATTTGGCTGCGAACCATTAGCGCAAATTCTTGGTTAGAGCTAAGAAGTAAGTTATTGAATCAGTTCCAATGTGATTATTCCGTTGCGGATGTATTAGATGAAATGCGGCATACCACATATGATCCCAAATTGGAACTAAATAATTATATAATCCGAATGACTGAGATTGCTTCACATGGACCGAATTTGGGTGAACGAGACTAGATCAAACAGATAACTTCCGGACTGAAAGACAGCTCGAGCAGAATGGAATTGTTATATTCCGCTTGAACATTGGACGACTTGCATCGTATTACGAAAGATTATGATCGCTATCGACGAGATGCAGCGGCTAGTACCAGTGCTCCGGGGAAATTGGTTCCGGCCAGCAGACCTATTCCGACCGGAGACCTATTCCGACAGCAGAGGTGACCTGCTATAACTGCTCAGGAAAATGACATATATCGCGCGATTGCTCTAAACCGAACCGTGTAATTGTATCGTGTTTCCATTGTGGCTCAACTGAGCACATATTAAAGAACTGCCCGAAGCCGGCACCACCTCGTACTTCCGAGTAGACTGGAGATGAAGTAGTTGACGAATTTTCTGCCAAATTGTCGGCGACAAATTTGGTAAGTGTTGCTTTTCAAGTGGGTCGTGAGGCAGGGTCATATGCTAAGCAATTGTTTTCTTTATTTGATACCGGAAGTCCGGTTAGTTTCATTCGTCGGTCCATGGTGCCAAAGGATTTGAGTGCGAATTCGCCAACTTACTCGGAATATATGGAGTAGGTAAAGTAAAATTGTTTTTTTACGGCCGATTGCCGGTTGAGCTTGAGTTCCGAAATCAGGTAGATTCAATTGGTATATTACTGTATTATTTATAAAACAGTATTGTTATCGATTTTTAAAAAAAAAAAATTTGCTGCCCTCAAAATTTTTTTTCCTCGTTTCATGACTAGTAGACGCGAAAAAAGCAATAAAAATTTTCACCCCGTCTGTACGCCGTACCCCGTACGCCGTACGCCGTACGTCGACCGCCCCAAAACCTTTGAAGGCTCGTAGCTCTCAAACCAGTGGAGCTATTAAATTAAAATTTTTTCTAAGAATAGACTTGGTGGACCCCTTGAATTGACATTATTTTCAGGGCAGGAGGTGTAAGGGGGAAGGCGGGGTAAGCGTTTTAGACGAAAAATTTAGGTTTCTAGATCTCAGGAACCGCTTGTGTTAGGAGGCTGAAACTTAGAATTTCTATAGAGCTTTGATAATGGACTCATTTGCAAAAAAAAAAACAGATATGGGTGAAGGGGTGTGGGAGTGGAGGGGGAAATAATGCGTCCGAAACGCAAAAATGCCGAGATCGACAAATTCTAAAATCCATATCTCCTAAACCATTAATAGCAAGCAATTAAAACTTAACAAATATCTGTAGTTATACTAGGAGAGTAGATTGAAACAAAATTTTTGGGTGGGGGTAGTGGCGTATGGGGGTGGGGGGTGAAAAACCTTAGATTACGATATCTCACAAACTAATTGGACCAGAAAAACAAAATTCGGTTTTATTATAAAGATTGATAAATAAAGATTGCTCAAAGTAAAATATTTGAAGAGGGTGGAGAAGCACGGAAGTGGGAGGGATTAGAATTTTTCAAAAACAACACGATTCATATCTCAATAACAGTGTAAGATGGATGTTTCAAATTTTTACCAGAAGTAGGCCTAATAAAACCCTAGTAGGGAAAAAAAGTTTGGGGGTGTGGGTGTCGAGGGTGAGGGTGGGGAAGGGTGAGAAAGAAAAAGTTCCGATGCTTATATCTTAAGAATCTATAATGATAGGAAGCTGAAACTTGGTATTTAGATAGAGCTATAGCAGTGGCATGGTGGAAAAATACATTTTTTTTAAGGGGTAGTATGGTACGGTGGTGGGGGGTGTTTTCCCTAACTTCAGATCGGCTTATGATAGGAAGTTGAAACTCGGTACGTATATGTAAATTAACTAGAAAAATAATTCTGATAAAAAAAAACTCGAATATTCATTGGCGTTCAGAAGGGGGGGGGGGTGAAAAAAATTATCAGTGTAGATAAAATGCATATATTTTCACCATTTTCGTCATATCTACTAGGTCTTTCCAAATATTGAATTCATTTTTATTCTACGGATTCTTCATGTGAATACCTAGAATGAGTTTTCAAGATTTTTTGAAATTCAACCCCTAAGAGGGTGTAAACTAGTTATATACGTTTTCATGAATTCCACCATGTTTCAGATCAGATATCGAATATCTTTTTACTTCCCCAGGTTTGTTTAATAATAACCTATTTTTAAGTTTTGTTTTTTTCAACCTCTAGACCGCATCCCGGAATATGACCCAATTATTTAATTCATATGTTACACCCTTTTCTAACCATTTCCCGAACTTTTTGTTAGGTTTTCAGTCACATAGTAACATACACCGCATCCCCGAATTGAACGCGTTCTGAACTTCTGACGGAAAAAATAATACAGTTGCGCCCAGACTTTTGGCAGATTTTTATTATTGCAGACGATATATTATCAGACGATATATTATTGTTACTTGGACGTGATTTTACTGTATTATTTATAATACAGTATTGTTATCGATTTTTAAAAAAAAAAAATTTGCTGCCCTCAAAATTTTTTTGTCCATGTTTCATGACTAGTAGACGCGAAAAAAGCAATAAAAATTTTCACTCCATCTGTACGCCGTACTCCGTACGCCGTACCCCGTACGCCGTACGCCGTACGTCGACCGCCCCAAAATCTTTGAAGGCTCGTAGCTCTCAAACCAGTGGAGCTATGAAACTAAAATTTTTTCTAAGAATAGACTTGGTAGACCCCTTGAATTGACATTATTTTCAGGGGAGGAAGTGTAAGGGGGAAGGCGGGGTAAGCGTTTTAGACGAAAAATTTAGGTTTCTAGATCTCAGGAACCGCTTGTGTTAGGAGGCTGAAACTTAGAATTTCTATAGAGCTTTGATAATGGACTCATTTGCAAAAAAAAAACAGATATGGGTGAAGGGGTGTGGGAGTGGAGGGGGAAATAGTGCGCCCGAAACGCAAAAATGCCGAGATCGACAAATTCTAAAATCCATATCTCCTAAACCATTAATAGCAAGCAATTAAAACTTAACAAATATCTGTAGTTATACTATGGAGAGTAGATTGAAACAAAATTTTTGGGTGGGGGTAGTGGCGTACGGGGGTGGGGGGTAAAAAACTTTAGATTACGATATCTCACAAACCAATGGTACCAGAAAAACAAAATTTGGTTTGAGTATAAAGCTTGATAAATAAAGATTGCTCAAAGTAAAATATTTGAAGGGGGTGGAGAAGCACGGAAGTGGGAGGGATTAGAATTTTTCAAAAACAACACGATTCATATCTCAATAACAGTGTAAGATGGATGTTTCAAATTTTACCAGAAGTAGGCCTAATAAAACCCTAGTAGGGAAAAAAAGTTTGGGGGTGTGGGTGTCGAGGGTGAGGGTGGGGAAGGGTGAGAAAGAAAAAGTTCCGATGCTTATATCTTAAGAATCTATAATGATAGGAAGCTGAAACTTGGTATTTAGATAAAGCTATAGTAGTGGCATGGTGGAAAAATACATTTTGTTTTAGGGGTAGTATGGTACGGTGGTGGGGGGTGTTTTCCCTAACTTCAGAACGGCTTATGCTAGGAAGTTGAAACTCGGTACGTATAAGTAAATTAACTAAAAAAGTAATTCTGATAAAAAAAAATTCAAATATTCATTGGCGTTCAGAAGGGGGGGCAAACAAAAATATCGGTTAATATAAAATGCATATATTTTCACGATTTTCGTCATATCTACTAGGTCTTTCCAAATATTGAATTCATTTTTATTCTACGGACTCTTCATGTGAATACCTAGAATGTGTTTTCAAGATTTTTTGAAATTCAACCCCTAAGAGGGTGTAAACTGGTTGTACACTTTTTCATGAATTCCACCATGTTTCTCAGGTCTGATCAGATATCGAATATCTTTTTACTTCCCCAGGTTTGTTTAATAATCACCTATTTTTAAGTTTTGTTTTTTCAACCTCTAGACCGCATCCCGGAATATGACCCAATTATTAAATTCATATGTTACACCCTTTTCTAACCGCTTCCCGAACTTTTTGTTAGGTTTTCAGTCACATAGTAACATACACCGCATCCCCGAATTGAACGTGTTCTGAACTTCTGCCGGAAAAATAAAACAGTGGCGCCCAGACTGTTGGCAGATTTTTTTGGATAAATTTGGAATTAAATTGGTTAAAAACGAAATTAAGAATATGGAAATTGTTCCGATTCCGATTGAGTGTGGAAAATATTCCGACAATAAACCTTTGGCTATTGAACCGAAGTATTGTTATTTTTGTGCACCTGGCTCGACTATATTTGGTAAGTTTATGGTTTCAGCTGGGATCGTGTCCAACATTCAGCCCATTGAATATCGCGAAGGCAAAAGTGAGTTATTAGGTTTACCATTGGGAGATAAATATGAAGCATTATTAGCTAATCTAAGTGTAGATTCCTTTGCCTGTACTCGTATGTTGCCCGAGATTTTTGCTATCAATTTGGATACGACTACTTGCAGTGTTGATATTGATGACCGAAGTCCAATCCACCGGGATAGGTTGATGGAAGTAATTCAAGATAATTACATAAATAAGTCTGATATTCCTGAAATTAGGCACCATTTTGAAATGGAAGTTAAATTAACTTCAGATATTCCGTTCCATTTCGCTTTGAAATTTGACAGAAATGAAGTGCATAAGATTGTTGCCGATCTGCAATCGCAAAGTGTTATACGACCCAGTGATTTACCGTATGCTTCGCCTATTGTGTTGGTCAAGAAAAAAGATGGTAAGATAGGGATGTGTGTGTATTTCCGCTCGATCAATAAATTGACCATACAAGACAATTATCCACTACCGCTAATTGAAAATTGTTTAGAGTATTTGGAGGGTAAAAAATATTTTACTCTTTTGGAGTTGAAGAGTAGGTTCCATCAAGTGAATGTCGCTGCTGATTCCGTTAAGGGCTTATGCGGGTCTTGACACTTCAAAAAGATAATTTTTTTGGAAAAAAATGTGTAGAACTGTACATCATGTCAGGAATATTGTCTCAAAATTTCAAGTTGATCAGAGCAAAACTGTAGGAGTGAGAGAGATTTAAAGCGCTTTGTACCTATTAAACATGTCTTTACCGGCAACCCGAACCCGGCCACCGAGCATTTCAGGAAGCTCAGACTCGAAATTCCAGAATTTGACTCAGACAGGAAAAAAAGGATGAATTGGTCCCTGCAGCTGCAGCAGAACCTTCACTTTATGGGCTTGGAATCGATGATTCCATGTATTTCATTTTCTCTGTTTTATTTCTCTTTAAAACTTTAAACGCGTTTTTCTCAAAACCACTTTTTTGAAGCCGGTAGTCCAAATTTCTCAGAATCTAATATACCGATCGGCTTGAAATTTTGCTCACTGCTTTTAGACATGATTGGCTTGTGCTTGAACGAAGGATTTCTTTTATCTTCAATTACAACTCATTTTATAAGCCAAATATGGCCAAAATTTATGGAAAAAATGTCATTTTTCGTAAAAAAAGGCTACCAAAAATTTTATTTTCAATTTTTAAAAAAATCCTTCGTTCAAGCACAAGCCATATTCACATACTAACAGGAAAATTTTGGTTTTTTGATTTCTGATAAAAATTACTCGATTTACTACCGTGAGGGCACTTTTTTGGCATGGTCAACTTCACGAGATTCTCAATGGCAGATTTGTTAATATTTTCGTTTGCAATTTTCACAGAATGTTGTTTAACTATAGTTCTTTAGTATGCATTAAATTAAATCTGTACAATTCTTGTAGTATCTTTAAAAAAAATTCAAGAAAACATGCTTGTTTTTGGCCTTCTAGACCCGCATAAGCCCTTAAGTTTACTTCCTTCGTTACACCCATGGGTCAATACGAATATTTACGTATGCCATTTGGCTTGAAGAATGCACCCGCTGTATTTCAGAAATTTATTTCGAAAGTCTTGCAGCCATTTATTAATGATTGAAATATAATTGTTTATATCGACGATATATTGATCGCTAATGATAATGTGAAGTATCATGTAGAAATGGTAGGAAAAGTGTTAAGGCGACTTAGTGAATATCGCTTAGAGTTAAATTTGAAGAAACGTCAGTTTTGTTATTCCGAAATAGAATATTTAGGTTACATGGTTGATTGGCGAGGTATTTGACCAGGGAACTGCCTCATTGAAAGCATTACGAATTATCCGCTACCGCAGAATGCTAAGGAATTACAATCTTGTCGCGGTCTTTTCTTATACTTCCGTCGTTTTGTTCCGAACTTTTCAAGGATTGCTAAACCATTGATGGACTTGGTAAAGAAAGGCTGTCCATTTAAATTGACTAAAGAGCGTGTACATGCTGTCAGTGAGCTACGTGATAAATTGACTAAAGCACCTGTGTTAGAAATATACAGTCCGAAACGGAAAACCGAGTTGCATTGTGATGCTAGTTCACACGGGTTTGGTGGAGTGTTGATGCAGAGGCAAAATGACCATAAGTTTCACCCAGTTGCATATTTCTCGTGAAGAACTTCAGACGCCGAATCTAAATATCATAGCTTTTTACTTGAAACACTAGCTATTATTTACGCATTGCGACGATTCCGCATGTATTTACATGGAATACCATTCCGTATTATAACAGATTGTAATTCATTAACGATGACATTGAATAAAAAGAATCTTAATGCACAGATTGCACGTTGGGCATTGGAATTGTAAGACTATGACTATTGTATCCAGCATCGTGGCGGGACTAATGTAGGACATGCGGATGCACTAAGCAGGTGTACAGCATTAATTGATGATGTTGATATGAAATTGCAAATTTCTCAGAATCGCGACCCACTTATTGTAAAAATCCGTGACAAATTGGAAAAGGGTCCGTGTAAGCCTTTTAGTTTGGAAGACGGATTGGTCTATCGCAGGGGTCGGCAACCTTTTGAGACGGAAGAGCCAAAAGTTACAATTTACAAAATTTCTCAGTTTTTAAAGAGCCACTAACATTAATGGTTCAATATTTTGGTATTTGATTAGTATTAGGTATATAAATTTGATTTTTGATTTAAAATAAATAGCTTTATACAATAAATGATATACCTAATATTTATTCATATAAAATCACACAAATGCTTTGCACAAAACATATTTAAGTATTTTAGCTAGCTCTGATGGATAGTAAAAGTAGTAAAGAAATACCTTATATAACTTTAATTATTGAATAATAGATAGTTACAAAAGTAACATCAATGGAAGCACTAACCTTGCATGCCTTTTGAAAGTTTGGTTAAGTCTGGCTCATAACTTCTTCTTTTCAGTTTTAAGCACACCTCTAGATTTTTATTTGATAGTTGGATTCTTTTTATTATATTAGTGCAAGAGAACGCTTGTTCGCACGAATATGTTGACCCGAAGATAGTCAATACTCCAATTTCCATTTTCTTCACCTCACTGAAGCATTCTGGAAAACTATTTCATGCGTCAAATATTGGGTCTTGGAATAAAGCTCGTGGCGTTTTTGTTCAGTAAAATTCAACTTGTTTTCTAATAGTGTGAAAATAAATTTACTTAAACCATAAATGCTCCTTTATTATCGACAATCTTTGGCCATTTTTTGTGTAGAGCCATGATACCATCGGTGAAGAACTTCTGTGGTTTCTGGTTGAAAACATGAATCGAGTGGTTTTCACAGGCTTCTCTTGAAAGCAGCTTCACTCCATTCAGTAAGTTCTGCAGAGATCGGAACAAGTGCTAATCTCAGATTGGTGGATACATCAAAACTTCCCAACCAAGATCTCGCAAATTTTTACGGGTCATCAAAGAAGTATGTGGTCGGGCGTTGTCAAGATGGAAGACAGCACCTTTCCTATTATTCAATTCGAGTTGTTTTCTTTCAATTGGCTGGCGTAATCTTTCTAGTTGATCATTATAGATTTGTGAATCAACGATTTTATTCCAGTTCCACCATACATACAGCATACCCTCATTCGGCGTCAACTCTGGCTTCGCGAATGCTTGTAATGGCTCTAGCAATGAAAATTTTCATCGGTTTTTTTTACATGCATTTGGTGTGGGAATGAAAATTTTCATCTCGGTCCGTACTAGGCTTAACACTTGAACTATCGCATTTCCATACGCAATGATACGATGTCGCTGCTATCTGTGTTTGCTGAGATGTTTGCAATTGACGCCATTTCTTGGGAAAAATAACGCCACGAAATGTTTTCTCAAACCCAATATTAGTTTTTTAAAGCTGTCCACTTGCGCAGCATGAAGTGCATTCTTTTCTGGACGTCCAACTCTTCTAAGTTACCCTTGAGTTCTATGAACTTGCCACACAGTGACGGCGGCAGTCTCCGGCATTGAGCCCTCACCACGGGACTGGCCACAGCACGGCTGTGGGGCTGGGTCTGGTGCCAAAGCGGCTGTCAGCTAGCTGTTCGTCTCTTCTCTACTCCACGTATTCTCACTGTTCTCTGTTGAGTGTTTTTGTCATGTTAGCAGTGAATTTTTTGGCAGTTTAATATTCCTTTAAGGAATTTTGAAAATAACATAATATAATTATTAATATTTGCGCAGGGAACTGGAGAGCCGCAACTTGACATCGAAAGAGCCGGATGCGGCTCGCGAGCCGCATGTTGCCGGCCCCTGGTCTATCGTAAGGGTTTGAATGACAGATTGTTGCTCTGTGTTCCTCAGGAGATGGAAGAAAATGTTATACGGGTAACCCATGAAAATATTGGCTATTGTGATATTGTTAAGTGTATTGAACAGCTTAAATTACGTTACTGCTGATGGTCTTAGCTACTAATGCTTTATAATAATCATGTATATTTATATACTTCTTATTAATAAATAATAATAATAATAATAAATTACGTTATTGGTTTCGAAAATGAAGCCGAAAGTTGAAAGGTTCATTCGAAGTTGTCTTAAATGTATAATGTATTCTGCACCATTTGAATCTGGTAATCGTTACTTGCACAATATTCCGAAATCACCTATTCCGTTTGATACTATTCACATTGACCACTACGGCCCTCTTCCGTCAATTGTTTCTAAACGAAGGCATATATTGGTAGTAGTTGACGGTTTTACTAAGTTTTTAAAATTATATCCGGTTGTTCTACGAGTACTAAAGAAGTTTGCGCTTCATTGACAAAATACTTTGAATATTAAGGTAGACCGCGACGTATTGTAAGTAATAAAGGTACTTGTTTCACCTCGGGCGATTTTAGGAATTTCCTTTCAGAATGCAATATTGAGCAACTTGCGGTACCGTCACCGCAAGCCAATTGGCAAGTGGAGCGTGTAAGTCGTGTAATTACATCTATGTTATGGCCACCATACACTATCATTCTTTCATGTCAAGCATGCATGAATATTTGAATTTTTCTCGAAAATCTTTCGTGTATGGGGCTGCATGTTGGCATAATGGCATGAAAAGTTCAAATATTCATGCATGCATGACATGCAAGAATGATCGTGTATTTTGGCCTTTAAGTAAGTCGGCCAACCCAATTCAGCTCTCGGATTGGACTAGAATGTTGAGCCAAGTAGAGCTATTAATAATTCCGTCAATCAAACAACAAAACGTGCTCCTAGTGAATTGTTATTTGGTGTTCGGCAGCGTGGTGTGAATATACATAGATTGGCTTGGTGAACATTTGGACGATAAGTTGTTTAGTCAAAATTTCCGTGATCTGAACACTATGCGAGAAAACTCTTCCGTCGCTATTGAGGAGTCTCAGCGAAAAATTCTTGAATATCACAATGTTCGGCATAGGCCGGCAGAAGTGTTTAAAGAGGGTGAATTTGTAATGATACGAAATGTGGACACTACAGTAGGAACAAATAAGAAACTTATTCTGAAATTTAGAGGCCCATATATTATAAAGAAGGTGCTTCCAAATGATAGGTATGACATTAGAGATATTGAAAATTGCCAAGTTACACAGATACCTTACGATGGTATTATTGAATAGCCACATATACGTCGATGAGCTGATTGTCGTGCAGCAAAATTGGCTACTAAAAAAGATCTCGAAGAGTAACATCTTCTACACTGAACCAAAAAGGTACATCAATACAATTAAAATGGTCATCATCATAATGAAAAATTATTATTTTTGAGCCGATGCAAGTTTTCATTAATATTATGAAAAACCGATCATTATTTTTCGGTCGGCATTGGACACTCACACAATAACGGAAATGATGTTTAAATACATTGTTATAATGAAAGAGTTCATAATATTGATGAAATCAGTAATTCGTATTAAAGTATATTTTCATTATTACTATTAACTGTGTCTCTTTCAGAATGATGTGATGAAATTGAAATTAATGTACACATTGATATCAATATGATGAACTTGTTCATTAATATTATGAACGTAATACATCATATAATTTCGACTTTCTTCAATATTACGAACGAAGTAATATGCTGTGCATGATCATATCGTTAACGGACAATTATTTCTAAGAACCTATACCAAAAAAGTTATTAAGTAATGGAAATAAAAAAAGAAACGAATATTTTTTCGAAAATATATATTTATAGACGCATATAAAAGCAAAATAAAATGAATACATTCCTGAACAAAATAAGGAAAAAGACAATTTATAAAGAAAAATAAATTTATTTATATATACGTACATAGCTATAAACTTGAGATGATTATTTTTATTATTATTTGTTTTGCCTTAAATCAATTAAAATTTCAGCCACTTTTATGGACTTGTGGACAAACGATGTCATCTTCATAAAAGTAATTTTGTATGAAAGACCAAAAATGTTCACATGCAGTTGGGTATTTCAAATTAAATAGGTAAAAAAACTTAAAACAAATATCCTGCTCTTAGAAAATTTGTGAAAACTAGTTTTACGCCATCTACGCATATTAAAAATTGGTCAAATGATTGACTCTCCATATCACCAGTTGCTTTCTTTCTTCGTACTTGGAAATTGCAGATGATCTTCGATCTTTTGAATGTTTTTCCCAATAAAAATGAAGGCTTCTTGGGAATCCTTTATGGTATATTTGTAGAAAGATTTCTTTCCAGCGTTGTCCAACTTCATGATTTTTTGTGTAGGAACCAAAAATTAAATTATTGAAAATAAGAATTATACCATTAAATAATATGATTAATTAACTCACTAAACGGTATCCTTTCGGTTTTTTATCAGGCCATTTGTTAAAAACTTTCAGTTAATATTTCATTTAGTCTGTATTGGTTGCATCCCTGCCATAAACTATCAAATTCTTCAGCAGATACGTTGTCATACTTTAAAGTCCTGATACACTGCTCAGCATCGGCTTCTGGATCTAAAAAAAAATAAATTATTGATAAAAACTAATAATAATTTATTATCTATACATGAAGGAAAAATTATAAAACACTAACTCAACGTATTCATCCTTGGAAGGGACAATGTATCAGGTTGACATACTATGTTTTTTTTTATTAATTAATGTCTGCAGAGTTCTCTTCATATTGCAATATTTTGCATAAATTTTGCCTCTTTTACCTGCTCGATAAAAATTATCATTTTTAGTTGGCCTAATGGGGCTCCTTTAGCTTTTCGCTAATGCTCCAAATTATGCTCAAAAAGAATTTGATCACTCATCTTAAAATTTTTTAATAGAGGCCTGATGTAATGGAGCTTGATAATTTCCAGAATCATGATATCAATATTTTCACCTGAAATTAAAAAACATGTGTATGTTGGCATTTATTTATCTACTTTTTAATAACAAATTCTTTTAACTAGTCTCACCAATTAAGCAGTTCAATGGATGCAAGCCCCTGTTTCCAAGATTCCAATAAAAATTTGACCTCCTTGTATTGATCAGAGCATGAGATTTCGGGAATAGTTCCAATGTTTTCCGTACTATGATTGTCTATTTATTATTTTTAAACTTAATTTTATCTAATTATACTTTCATTTTAAATGCAAATTAAAAGTCCAATTCAATGAAATATTCTTTAATTTTTAAATTTTTGTAGAGCTCTTTCAAAGACTTCTGAATATCAAAATGCTTTTCTCCCACATTTGCATCTGGACATATAGGTGAATAATTTGATGAAATAACAATATCTGTATCATCTATAATTTGGAAATAATGATTGGGATGACTTTCCTCTTGTGCTTTCGCAATAGTATGTATATGGTCTTGTAACTATAGAAAAACAGGTAAATATCTTACTACATGATATTTCAAAGCACCGAAATTTTAATATTAGAATTTAAATTATGTTCTTTTCTTAAATGATATACTAATTTTTTTCTTCACGTACACAGTTAAGCACACCCTAAAACAAAGAATTGCAATACCTTTAAATATTTATTGTAATACTCACTCTTTATTCTTTCAATAATAGATCAACACAACACTTTTCAATATAAGCAAGAGACCTTTTCCAACCTTTTTAATTATAACATTTTAAACTGAAAACACAAAAGAAATAAATGAATTTGGCGCGATGTCGATTTTAGATGTGCCACCGTTCTCAATAAGTCTTTTATGTTATATGAAAATGCGTTAAACGCATACACTTGTGCGAAATTTTTTGAGCTGTACGATGGTCGTTTTCTTCAATATAACGAATGTGTTCATTAATACTATGAATGTAATCAATGTTTTGTAAAACAAAGCAAAGGTGCTTTGTATATAAGAACTTTTTAATCAATATACGAAGGCGTGCATCAAAATTCCAAGGTGTGTATTTTTAAGAGTATGTGTGACCTTTCATATTTACAAATTGATAGAAATATTTTTAATGAACTGAGATTCATACTATTAATGTACGGCTTATACATCATGAAAAATATTTGAAGATTTTCTTCACTGTTACAACGATTTTTTCATTAATGCGAAGAATTTAGTTTGATGAAAGACAATCATTAATATTAAGTACAGTATTTTTTTCAGTGTAGATAATAATTGTTATATCGGTTGATGAAAAAATTTTAATTTACTATAGTTTGCGATGTAATCTACAGTTGGACTCGAACTTAGGATGTATTTTATATACAAGTGTAATCTTTATTTGAATTTGAAATGGCTTTGTACATACTGTAATATTGGTATTATACACATCAGTGTTTGATTACCACACCTTTTCAATATGTACCATATTTCAGATTATTTTATATTAATTTCAGATTATGTAAGTTGTATTTCAGAATAGTGAATTGTATTTCAGATTATGTTAATTGTATTTCAGAATAGTGAGTTGTATTTCAGATTACGTAAATTGTATTTCAGAATTGGGAGTTGTATTTCAGATTATGGTAATTGTATTTCAAAATAGTGAGTTGTATTTCAGATTATGTATATTGTATTTCAGAATAGTGAATTGTATTTCAGATTTGGTAAAATGTATTTCAGAATAGTGAGTTGTATTTCAGAATACGTAAAATGTATTTCAGAATAGTGAAATTTATTTCAGAATATGGAAGTTTGAATTCAGAAAACGTAAATTGTATTTCCGAGTACGTAAGTTTGAATTCAGAAAACGTAAATTGTATTTCAGATAGGTACCCTTGCATTTTTTATCAGAATGTTGACATTTAACTTAATTATTGTATTGAGATTACATTAAGTAATATTGAATTGAAGGATAACTGCGCTATTTGCTGCCTTACCATGTAAAGGAAGGTAGTCAAGAGATTGCAGCCTTGTGACCATCTTCTGCATGGTAATTGTCTATTGGCATTGATGACTGAAGATAGCGTGATGTATCCGATTTGCCGATCGGACATAAGTAGCAGTGAACAAGTCATTCGACGAAAATACCGAATGCACAACCAACAGAATAGAGAGAGAATTGTAAGCAGTGCTAACAAAGGAGAAGATTGGTCGTCTTTGGCAGTTTCTCTCGGAATAAACTACAAAACAGCATTCCATTGGGTCACGTCAGGAAAGCCAAGTACATTACCCCGTGGAGGCAGGAAACCCAAAATTTTGAGTAATGATGAAAACGAAATTGTCCTTAACTACATAGTTGGGGGAAGACAGTACCATGACATTAATTCAAATGAGAGAAAAGATCGGACAAAGTTTCAGGTAATTTAATTTTTTTTTTTGGAGCGGCTAATTGATTTATTTATGTATGTAAACATTTTCAGAAAACAACTAAGTACTACAACTATCAGCAGTTATTTGGAAAATCGAATGCTCAGTTTGAAGTCGGTACATTATGAGCCCGTTTCAATGAACAACGACGAAAATAAAGCCAAACGTGCTGTTTATGTAGCAAAATTAAATGAATTTGTTCAATCAGGAAAACAAATTACTTGGATCGATGAGAATAATTTTAATTTATTCTGCCGAAGAACTCGAGGACGTGCAAAGGCTGGTTGTAGAGCTGTACAACTTCTCCCTGCTTCAAGAGGACCAAATGTGCACCTAATTGCAGCAATCTCCGGGGCAGGTGTGGTGTCAGAAGAAGGGGTTCATTTACTTGGCAGCTGGCAAATGAATGGTTGAAATCCATTATTCACCGATGGCAAGGAATGGAGAATCAATTGCTAGATTTGATTATTGTTTGCGACAATGCCCCATGTCATGCGAGACCGGAGGTGGCCATCAGAGATGTGAATGAACATGGTACTGCAAACTTGCTACGTCTTTCGCCATATTTTCCAATGCTTAATCCTGTTGAACATATTTGGTCAAAAATAAAGACCTATGTGAAAGGACACTTGCAACTGGCCCAGGCATTGGTGAACAACGTTTGATGTATCTTGAACAGATCATCGATCAAGCACAAGAAACAGTAGCTGGTGGTGACTACTACTACCACTACTACTACCACTTTCCATGCCAAAGCTTTGGCATTGGATGATATGCAAGTGTGAAATTAAGTCTTATTATTTCGATTATCAATTTAAATGTTATGTTATATGTGTTCTGAAATTCAATTGATATACTCTGAAATACAATTCACGTTTTCTGAATTCAAACTTACGTATTCTGAAATACAATTCACTATTCTAAAATACATTTCACAAAATCTGAAATACAATTCACTATTCTGATATACAATTTACGTAATCTGAAATACAATTCACTATTCTGAAATACAATTTACATAATCTGAAATACAACTCTCTATTCTGAAATACAATTTAAGTAATCTGAAATACAACTCACTATTCTGAAATACAATTTACGTAATCTGAAATACAACTCACTATTCTGAAATACAATGAACATAATCTGAAATACAACTTACTATTCTGAAATACAATTTACATAATCTGAAATACATGTTGAAAAGGTGAAGTCTTAGACTTATTTGAATTGTGTAAACACTAAATTATTGAAATTAGTAATCCTGTTGTATTTGCAATAAAATCTATAGTTTTTGATATATGAGTTCAAAGTAAAAGTATAAAAGCTGATATGTATGTACCTGATCGAGTCGCTCAATTTTTTCAGATTGGACGAGTTGTAGTGTAACATTGTACAGTAAGTTAGGAAATCTCATTTGGCAACACTTGTTTTGGTCACTGTGTGAAAATTGGCAACGAGGCATGTTTGTTTATTGGAAGCGGGAGTTAAGACGATCAGCGTCACTGAACGGTCGCAAGAAGGAAAACAATAAAGAAACCTAAACAAGTGAAGTGTATTTTATTTATTAAGAACTCTGAACTTTTAAGGGACGTAACAATGCCTTTCTTTTTGAGTTGATTATCTTTCTTTTCAACATTTTATTTTGTTTGGTTAATGCAACTAGAGTCACTGTATAAGAACTAACACAAACATCCATTATCATGAGTACGGACAATCACCACTTTTGGTACATATTTAGTACTAAAAACCCGCGAATTTAAAAAATCGCAGGTGTCTTAAATGGCACAGTTTTAGTGTGTATACGTGTAGCAGATGAATTTTGATGGACGTTTCACGGAATCGAGATATGTCTCATGAAATGTCAACTAAATACAGCATTTATCCACTTTAGTGGAGATCCTTAAAATGAAAAATCGAGACAACTGGAAAAAAATTTCAAATGTACTGGGGTGGAATCACGAATCTCGAAACGAGTCTTGTTTTCGAGTTTCGAGCTGATTTGGTACTACCAATCTCGTTTCGACCTGTAATGTGCTCGAAGTAAAAAAAAGTCGTACCAGTTTCGAGTTGAATTCGGTACTACCAATCTCGAATTTGGTTTGTTTGACAACTCGACTCGTCGCGTTATTTTATGTAAACTCATTTTGGTTGGCTTCTTGAAAGTAACCGAACTAAATTGAAATTAAAATAATAATTAAATTAAGTCAACTTTTTGTCAGAGGTCATCCTACAGAAACATTCTAGTACTTTCCTGTTTAATAATCTTGGCCATACGACTTTCGAACTCGCACCGAGATTGGTGCTACCAAAATGAACTCGAAACGAGTTTAACTAGACTCGAAACGAGAGACTCGTTTCGAGATACGTGATTCCACCCCTGGTTTCAAATGAAACACACATTGTCCGTACTCAAGATAATGGATGTTTGTGTTAGTTCGTATGAAGTGACTCTAAATGCAACTTGTTCTTCTTTAAGTTTGGATATAGACTGAATATAAAATTTAAAATTTTTTGCTTATTTTTCGTAATTTGAACAAAAAGCTTCGATTCCGTCGAGGCAAGAACTCCTGTGTATTTTCTCAACTGGGGTCCGACAGCGAACTTGTGGTCGATTTGTAGTCTGATAACTATTTTCTTCCTCTACTTGAATGTCTTCTGGATTTCTAAATTCATAAAAAGATGGCAGATTTAATGTTGGCAGCGTATTTTGATATAACCGGTACTGTCCAGGAAATGAATGAGTAAAATGATAGTTGGCTAAAATACACCCTTTGACGAGTCTATGCCTTCCGATGACGAAACAGCTCCTTCGGACCTAGTCCAACACAATCTTATGATAAACTGGCCTCTCCAGTGAAAGTTCTTTCCATATTTGTCATGTCCTCAGGGACGGCGATTAATCAACAGTCGTGAATTTCTTATTGGAGTTTCACTCCACTGACACCGGAAAAACAACTAACTCTTAACATTAATAGCTTCAATGATAGCTTGACCATGAAAAACTAGTAACAAAAAAGTATTGGTAAAATTAAGTTTGCGTTGGACCCACTCTGTCCCAAACTTAGAGTAGATCTTTCAAAGGTTACAACCAGTTCACAGCCTTAGGGCTTTCCAAGGTTGCAACCATTTCATTACCATAAGCCTCTGAGTACCACCCACCTTTAGTGTAAAGTAGATGTCGGCTATTTGGCCAGTACATTATTCTTAGTAATGAATTTGGATTACGATGTTGCTACATGGAATTTCCCTCAGCAGTTCCACCAGCTGTCAGGGTGTTTCGGATAGTTGGCTAGAATACACCCTCTGACGAGTCTATGCCTTTCGATGACGAAATAGCTCCTTAGGACCTAGTCCAACACAATCTTATGATAAACTGGCCTCTCCAGTGAAAGATCTTTCCAAATTTGTCATGTCCTCAGGGACGGCGATGAATCAACAGTCGGAGATTTCGTATTGGAGTTTCACTTCACTGACACCGGAAAAACAACTTACTCTTAACGAGTAAAATGATTTTCGCAAATGTAAAATCGCTTCGCGAGATTATTTTCATTCAAAAAACATAACGCAGTCACGATCGGCTCCAAGCCAATCGTATGATACTCTAGATGAAATACTGAAGTCTTATTTATATTTCAGTTGAAAATATATCAAAAGGATGAGGAGTGCACAAACATTTATAACATGACTTTTTACTTATAGGTAGAAACAAGTGTATAGTGGCTACTCGATTTCTTAATTTATTTTGAGTTCCATAAATTAAGTTAGGACACTTAACATAGTTTTTGTATGGCGACTACATGAAGGACTTATGGGATATTTTTCATATTAATAGTTGCGACTATTATAAAATGAACGTATACGAAATTTCAAAGTCGTAACGCAAAGCGTTTTAAAGTTATCGTTCAATATTGGTGAACACGTGTCATAAGGACTTTTGTATGACAGCTACCTGAATGAGTCGAAGGATGGCGCCAACTAATGAACTCAGTCTTGCTTTTGATATAAAACTAATTCCTGTACAATTTTGGATACCTGCTTTAACTTGTACTGGAGCTATAGTGGATTCTATAACTTGCATACATTTTTGAAGGACTTTCTTAGGCTGCTACACGAAGGACTCATTCAATTTGTATCATACTCGAAACTTTTGCTTCAAACATTGTAAACTTTAAGTATGCAAAATTGCAAGTTCATAACTTGAAGCATTCGAGCAATAATTGTGAAAACGTGTTTCAAGGACTTTTGTATGAGAGGTACCCAAAGGAGTGGAAGGATATCGCCCATTAACGAACTAAGTCTTACTTTTTCCATTTTACAAGTTGTGAAAAAATTTCAACTTCCTAGGTCAACGCGTTCTTGAGTTATCGTGCAAACGGACGGACGGACAGACGGACAGACAGGTTTTGGCCCCAAATAAACATAAAATATATTTATCTTTTTTTCGTCCGAGGCTCGGTTCTATGCGTTACAAACTTTTCGGGCTGGATTAAACTTATAATACTCTATATGAATTTATCTAGAGTATAAACAATGATCAATCCACTGTTTTCGTTTGATTTTGAGTACTATAAGAATGTAGTTTGGGGTTATCATCTTTTGCAATGTTGCAAGTAGGAACTGCACATTGGATACCACGTAATGTCGACTATTTAAAAAAAGTTGCTTCAAATATTTCTTACCCTCTTTGTTTCCTATAAAATAAAAATTTCACCAGAATTAAACTGAAACAACAATGAATGAACATAACATCATATAAAATTGTTCTCCTTTTCGGCTAAGCTCGAGCTTTTTCAACTAGTGGGTAGGAAAACTTTTTTATGCGAAAGCAGCTTTCCAGGACAGAACTTTCAAATCGAATGTATGACGAATCAGTAGAGAACGGCTATGGGTTTGTTTCTCTATTAGGTCTTTCTCTATGCTTAAACCGTACGCAATAAAATTGAGATCCTACGGTGTTCAAAAAAGGTCTAAAAATAAAACAATATGTTTTTTCTATGAATATTCCCAGAATTTTCACCAAAGAATGATTACAATCCATTCAGTGGTGTTATTTATGTGGGATTTGGTCCCAATAACTCAATTATGTTTAATTATTATATAAATTTAATAGCGTGAATTCATAAGATGAAATTTAAATGTAAAAATATGATGAAACAAAATATGAAAAAATATAAAATAAAATGATTTAAGGGATAAGCGTCGTGCGTCGTTTCTTCGTTCGTCGTGCGGCTTTGGTCGAGAAGAGAGCGAGAACATGCTGTGCTCTCCTTTTTATATCTGGATTCCCGGAAGTGGTTATTGACGATTACAGTCCTGAAGTTAGGCGAAGTTAACCCTTTTTGCTACGATGTCTAGTCTTACTACTGAATCCTACATTCGGCCGTCCTGATAATTAAGCCGACCTCGGCGTTTACTGCATCTACTTATACCATACTCTTTGTCGTTTTCGTTGTATCTTCTTTTTGGTACACTCAGTCACAAAAGTCTACATACACCGGTTAATTATGTTATATAAAGAAAACAACAAACACTAGATTCAAATCAAAACAGCTAGAATATGCAATAATATGAAACAAACAATAAAGTAACAAAAAATACCAAAAGAATCCGTTATTTCTTTAGAAAAACGAAAAAAGGAGCGATGAGCACACCACAAAAGTCTACATACAGCAAAATTAATTCAACGAATTGCATTTTCTTAACTGTCATTTCTCTGAAATTTGAAAACTGTTGATTGTATTGCTTTTTTGTATTTCACTATATTTGTTTTGAGTTAGTTTCGATAAGCGATTGCATTTAAATAGTGGAAAAATGAGCTCTTGAAAAGGAATTTCGAAGGATATATGCCTTTCAGTTGTAAGATTGCGACAGGAAGGAAAATCTTTGGGCGAAATCGCCGAAATAGTTAAAGTGCAGGCCTGTGCGCACGGGGGGGGGGGGGGGGGGGGGTTCAACCCCCCCCCCCCCCTTGGTCTATTTTCATAGGGAAGTGAGGAACTTTTTTTTTTTTTTTAAGTCATCTCATTTAGTATGGGGGAACTTGATAAAACCCCCATCATACTTTCCTGCGCACGGGCCTGTTAAAGTGAGTCGTCACACCGTCCAAAGCATTGTAAAAAAAAATTTAAATTTACTGGCAGTATCGATAATAAGCCAAGATCTGGGCGACCTAGAGTGCTAAGTGAGCGTAATACTCGATCAATATTAGAAAAGGTGAGAAAAAATCCTAAGATAACTGCATCTAAGTTGGCGAAATATATTCAGAATGACTTCGGTAAAGTTTTACATCCTGAATCTGTGCGAAGAACATTACGATCTGCTGGCTATCATGGACTAACCGCAAGGAAGAAATCGTTTATATCTACAGTAAATCGGCAAAAGCGACTTGATTGATTTAAAATGCATCTAAAAAAGGACTTCTAATTTTGGAAAACTGTACTTTTTACGGATGAAAGTCGCTTCAATACGTTTGGTTGCGATGTACCAGGAAAAGTTTGGAGAAAGGCCAACACTGAAATGCAGAAGATGCATCTTAGCGAAATCAAGTCGTTTTTGCCGATTTACTGTAGATATAAACGGTTTCTTCCTTGCGGTTAGTCCATGATGCGACTTGATTGATTTAAAATGCATCTAAAAAAGGACTTCCAATTTTGGAAAACTGTACTTTTTACGGATGAAAGTTGCTTCAATACGTTTGGTTGCGATGCACCAGGAAAAGTTTGGAGAAAGGCCAACACTGAAATGAAGAAGATGCATCTTAGAGAAATCAAGTCGTTTTTGCCGATTTACTGTAGATATAAACGGTTTCTTCATTGCGGTTAGTCAATGATAGCCAGCAGATCGTAATGTTCTTCGCACAGATTCAGGATGTAAAACTTTACCGAAGTCATTCTGAATATATTTCGCCAACTCAGGTGCAGTTATCTTAGAATTTTTTCTCACTTTTTCTAATATTGATCGAGTATTACGCTCACTTAGCACTCTAGGTCGCCCAGATCTTGGCTTATTATCGATACTGCCAGTAAATTTAAATTTTTTTTACAATGCTTTGGACGGTGGGACGACTCACTTTGACTATTCCGGCGATTTCGCCCAAAGATTTTCCTTCCTGTCGCAATCTTACAACTAAAAGGCATATATCCTTCGAAATTCCTTTTCAAGAGCTCATTTTTCCACTATTTAAATGCAATCGCTTATCGAAACTAACTCAAAACAAATATAGTGAAATACAAAAAAGCAATACAATCAACAGTTTTCAAATTTCGGAGATATGACAGTTAAGAAAATGCAATTCGTTAAATTAATATTGCTGTATGTAGACTTTTGTGGTGTGCTCATCGCTCCTTTTTTCGTTTTTCTAAAGAAATAACGGATTCTTTTGGTATTTTTTGATACTTTATTGTTTGTTTCATATTATTGTATATTCTAGCTGTTCTGATTTGAATCTAGTGTTTGTTGTTTTCTTTATATAACATAATTAAGCGGTGTATGTAGACTTTTGTGACTGAGTGTATATTTGTCGTTGAACGTTGATGTCTTTGTCGTTGAACGTTGATGTTTTCTTCTTTGATAGAGATGAGACGAATATTTTAATTTTCGCTATGGTATTACTAATATTTGGATATATTAGGTATTAGTAATATGCCGATATCAGATATTCGAATATCATGATATTCATTTCCCATCGACCCTTTCACTTTTTTTTCCTTTTTCAATAAATTGAATACATTGTTATTCATATCTTCAAAGCAGACTTTTTCGAATCGTCTCTTTTTCTATGGACTTATGGGATGTACATACATATGTGCAGGGGCGGAGCTTCCATAGGAGCAAGTGGAGCAACTGCACCGGGCGCCAAACTTTTAGGGCGCCAAATTTTTAGGACACCACACCTACTGTTCCACTTACCTACACAATTCAGCCGTTTATTTTGAAAGTGGAATAAGTCCATTTCAATTTTAAATCGAGGTTAAGGGCTTGTATTTGAACATGTTTAAAAATAATCATGCCAACTTTCTTTACTTGTATTTATTTGTAAAAAGTGTAATGAAACAATTGCATCAACAGATTCTTAAAAAGTTGCTTCGTGTTGTATAAAACATCGTTTCAATGTCACAACAATTTTTTTGTTGAAAAAGTGACTTATTCCACTTTCAAAATCAACGGCTTATACTGCAATTATCACTAAAATTCAGTGATTGTAAATTTTGTAATACTAAAACATGGTATCATACCTACATACATACCTATCCATATAAATTCATAATTTAACAACACGTCGTACACCCAAACATTTGCTTCATTCTCCTAAACAAACGGTTGCGGTTTGATCGTCCAACAAGTTCGATCATACTTGTGCGAATCCACTGTTTTGCTCTTTGGCGCAAAAATTTTATCCGCACCATAGTTCGACAAACACACGCATGGTACGGTGAACGTTCTACACGTTTTTATGCGCGACGGCATGTATCTGGCGCAGGTTATACATTTGCACCGGGCAGCGTATGAATGAAATGAGAGCTCAGAGGCGAGGCGCATGCGCTATGCCAGTGCTTTGGTTCTTTATGTATTTTAGAATTTTCACGAATTGGGAGCACTGTTCAATGGCCAAAAAAATGTGATATTTTTCTTGATAGGCTTTATTTTATTGGATGAAAGAACAAGTGTCAAGTGCCAATAGGCGATATCTTTCAAGTGTAGTGTTAATAAACTTTTAGTGAGCTACCTTCTATATTTTGTTTCTTAAATCTAAAAATGACCATGAATCCAAAAAAAATGTCCGGCAGTCAATATCGAAAAAAGCGATTATTGAGGATAGAGAATTGAGGATTCAGAATTGAGAATTGAGGATTGATTGATTGATTGATTGATAAAATGATAAAAAATGGTAAAAAATGGTAAAAAAAATTATAGAAAGTGATAAAAAATGGTAAAAAATGGTAAGATATGATAAAAAATGGTGAAGAATTGTAAAAAATGGTAAAAAATTATAAAGAATGATCAAAAATGATAATAATGTTAAAAAATGATAAAAAATAATAAAAAAATGATAACAAATAACAGATTAAAGATTATAAATTGAAAATTAGAGATAGATTTAAAATTGAATTTTACGTTTTGTCGATTTGTTGCCGTGTTTTGGATTTCTCGCTAAAAATGGTAAGCACCAATTTATGGAGAATTAAAATGTCTATCATTTTTACCTCAACAAATTATTATTTATTGCAAATAATAAGCGTAAAGGGTAAAAAATTAAAGTTTGTCCCAGTTTTGGACCATTTTTATCAAAAATAGGTGACAAATTTAAATGGCAGTTTGGTATAAACCCGTTTTTCGTACGACGAAAGGAATTTCTCAGTCGGCCTTGTGAAGAGCTACTCATACTAACGAAGTTCTTTGAAATTCAGTCGTATGGTGAACTTAAATGCGCAAGCCTATGAAGCACGCCAGTGCTACCTGGATCTTTTGAACAGGCTCAAAGAGCCGGATATTTGAAAAGAGCAAGATCCGGTGAGCCGGTACACTGAAAAGATGCGAATTTCCCATCTCCAGCTAACGGTTTCGAGAATAGGTACTGTGAGTAAACTGTGCTCATCGGTCCGAATTGAAAGCTCCATAAGCGTACCAGCAATGCGGGCCGATTGTAAGTTATGTTAATAATGTAAGTAGCATGAGTGTAATTCGGACCGCGGCCTTAATATGCACATGCATTCATTTATAGCAAGTAAAAAACATCTTACCCCTGGGTAAAACTGAAATGACGCCCTTGTTCGAATTGTATTCAGAAGAGGCCTCATTTTTACCACTTTCAGTACCTTATTGCATTTCGGTTTTAGTCCATGGTGTGTTTATATCTGTTTTGAGGTGGGATATCTAATATGTAACTATACAAATGGTATCTATTATCATGAATAATAATAATTAGGGGGCTTAATCTTGCAAGCTATCCTTCATTTTTTGAAAACAAACTATAAAATTTGGGGCACCAAAAGGCGGAAACTGCGCCGGGTGCCAAAACTATTAGCACCGCCACTGCATATGTGTGGCTTCTGCCGGCTCCATAAATTACATTTTTCCTTTTCCAGAATCGAAATTTCGTTAAAGTTGACCCGGTATGACATGCAAACGTGAAAATTCCGACTAATTTTTCGACGTCTGGTCCATAAAAAATATACCCGCCGTGGCACATATCAAAACAACGCGAACAAAAGAGGTGCTTACCTCGACCCCTAATCCAACCAATCACATAGCGCTCATTGAAAAAAACATCCAAATCCCGTCATGTGTCCAAGTACTGCGCTGCTTTCTTTACTGCTTGACTTAGCTCTTTGATAATCAGCCGGTTATCACATTGAGCAACGTTTTGTATGAAAACATTCCGTCGACGGATGATTTGCGCCGAAGACGGAAGTTCAAATAAAAACACACACCCAACCAATACAATGAGAATGGAGGGTGTAGGGCGAGTGTGGAGGGTGTGTGTGAGGAGCGAGTGTGGAGGGTATGTGTGGAGGGTGTAGGGAGAGAATAGACATGAAGTGGAATAGTTCTCTGAGGTAATTAAATGTTTACAATGTGTCGTAGGAAGGGTAAAAAAGGGGAGGGGGAGTGTGTGGGATAGTTATAAAAAGGGTAGATAAAGGGGATGATTATGTAGGGTGAGGGGTGGAGCGGAGAGGGTGCGTAGAGACAGGGTAAGTAGTGTGGTGGTGAGGGGAGGGGTTGAGGGGAAGGGGTGTATGAGGGAAAGGAAGGTCTGGGAGAGGGGTGGTGGAGATCTGTTGTTGTGATGGGGATAAGAGTTGAGGGAGAGGAAAATTGGAAGTGAAAGGAGTTTCACGACCTACTTGGCTACGGGGGGGTTAATAGTCGGGCCTATTACGGAACTCACTCGACCAAAAAATTGACATTCTGCGACTATGAACACGTCTATATATTATATTCGTTAAGATATTATATTCGTTAAGATATTATATGAGCTAAGATATTATATTAGTTAAGATATTATATTAGTTAAGATATTATATAAGTTAAAATATTATATTCGTTAAGATATTATATTAGCTAAGATATTATATTAGTTAAGATATTTTATTAGTTAAGATATTATATTGGTTAAGATATTATATTAGTTAAGATATTATATTAGTTAAGATATTATATTAGTTAAGATATTATATTAGTTAAGATATTATACTCGTTAAGATATTATATTCGTTAAGATATTATATTAGTTAAGATATTATATTCGTTAAGATATTAGATTAGTTAAGATATTATATTCACTAAGATATTATATTAGTTTGGATATTATATTCGCTAAGATATTATATTCGCTAATATTTGATATTCACTAATATTTGTTAATATCATGGAGAATGGAGAATATAGAATGGAGAATGGACGATGAACGATGGACGACGGACGATGGTGGACGGGGGATGGTGGATGGAAAATGGAAAATGGAAAATGGAAAATGGAGAATGGAGAATGTACGATGTACGATGGACGATGGAAAATAAAGAATGGAGAATGGAGAATGGACGAGGGAATATGAAATATTAGTGAATATGAAATATTAGTGAATATGAAATATTAGAGAATTCGAAATATTACGGAATTTGATATATTAGGGAATTTGATATATTAGGGAATATGAAATATTACGGAATTTGAAATATAAGGGAATATGATATATTAGGGAATTTGAAATATTAGGGAATATGAAATATTAGGGAATATGATATATAAGTGAACATGAAATATTAGGGAATTTGAAATATTAGTGAATATGAAATATTAGTGAACATGAAATATTAGGAAATTTTAAATATTACGGAATTTGAAATATTAGGGAATTTGAAATATTAGGGAATATGAAATATTACGGAATTTGATATATTAGGGAATATGAAATATTAGGGAATTTGATATATTAGGGAATATGAAATATTAGGGAATATGATATATTAGGGAATATGGAAAATTAGGGAGTTTGAAATATTACAAAATTTGAAATATTAGGGAATTTGATATATTAGGGAATATGAAATATTACAGAATTCAGCCATTTCAATAATTTTTTTTGCAAATGGGTCCACTATCGAAGTTCTATAGAAATTCCAAGTTTCAGTCTCCTAGCGTAAGCGGTTGCTAAAATCTAGAAACCAAAATTTTTCATCTAAAACCCTCCCCACTCCTCTCCCCTCTTACCCACACCTCTCTAAGAGATACCAGTCGTAGATTAATATTATTTTTCCGGCAGAATTTCGGAACGCGCTCAGTTCTGAGATGCAGCGTAGGTTACTGTGTGACTGAAAACCTAACAAAAAGTTCGGGAAGTGGTTAGGCTAGGGCGAAACATATGAATAACATAATTGTGTCATATTCCGGGATGCAGTCTAGGTGTTGAAAATGGATAAAAACTTGTAAATAGGTGTTTATTAAGCAAGCCCGTGGAAGTTAAAAGATATTCGATATCTGAACAGACCTGAAAGATATGAAAGAATTTATGACAAAGTATACAATCACTTTACACCCCCTTAGGGGTTAATTTTCAAAAAATCCTGAAAACACTTTCCAGTTATTCATATATAGATTAAAAATGAGTTCAATATGTTAGAGAACCTTGTAGATATGACGAAAATCATGGAAAAATAAGCATTCTATTTTCACTGATCATAATCCACCCCGTACCATACTACCCCTAAAAAATTTATATTTTCCCAGCATGCCGATACTATAGCTCTACCTAAATACCAAGTTTAAGGTTTATATCATTTCAGGTTCTTAAGATATAAACATCGGAACTTTTTCCTTTTCACCCCCCCCCCTCACCCTCTACACCCTCAACCCCAATTTTTTCCCCTATTAGGATTCAATTAGCACCACTTCTGATAAAAAATTGAAGCATCTATCTTACACTGTTATTGAGATATGAAATGTGCTTTTTTTTTATGCTCCACCACCCACTTAAAATTTTTTACTTTGATCAGTTTTTGATTGTCGACTTTTATACCCAAACCGAATTTTATTTATGTAGAGCAATTGATTCATTAGATATCGTTATCTAAAGTTTTTCACCCTCAACCCCCATACGCAACTGCCTTCACCCAAAATTTTCAATCTGTTCTCCTAGTATAACTACAAATTTTTCTAAAGTTTGATTAGTGTGCCATTAGCGGTTTAGAAGACATGGATCTATCTCGCCTTTTTTGGGTTGCGGACGCATTATATTCCCCCCCCCCCACTCCCACACACCTTCATCAATTTTGACAATTTTTATGCAAATGGGCTTACTTTCAGAGCTCTAGAGAACTTCCAAGTTTCAGCTTCCTATCATAAGCGGTTACTAAGATCTAGAAACGAAAATTTTCCGTCTAAAACGCTTCCCCTCCTTCCCCCTTACACCACCACCCCTATAAATTTGGTCGCTTCAAGGAGCCTTCCTCGTCTATCCGTAAAAAAAATTTAATATCTCAAAGCGTTTGGGAGCTACGAGCCTCCAAACGATTTTACGTACGGCGCACAGTGGGGCGTTTGCCCGATCTAGCTGGCCAAAATTCGGTTTTTTAAACATGCAAATGTTAACCAGCATTTTATGTCCTAATTGTCTTAACCTATTAGGGAGTTTCAAGAAGGTTTTTTTTACCTGAATTTACTATAAAAGCCGTGGGCTTAGCTCAAAGCTGCCATTTGTAATAGATAATTTCTAGCGGAAAAACCTATGTTAAAAACTAACTGTGATCACATAAACTTTTTCGTGAGTTTTTAAGTAAAATTAAGAAATTTTGAAAAATGGATATTGAAGTAGCAGGTATGTATTTCATTTTTACCATTTATGGTTTTTCAAGGATATATAGTTTTTGAACTAGATAGTTTTAAATTTTAGTATAATATGAGATTTATTTTTTGGAAAAGCTACATTTTCAAAATTGAAAAAGTTATATAAGTCCGCACGCTTCTGTCAAAATTTATGTGGCAATATGAAGGTCAAATATTCATTCTTAAGTAGTAAAAAAAATTTTCCTGCTCATATCTGCTCATCGAGATTTTATAACAGTTTATGTTGATAGCGGAAATTCGAAATATTTGTATTTTGAATATTCCTTTAGCAAAGATAAAGGATTCAATCCTTGGTAAAGGCCTTGAACAAATGTCACTTGAGTCCGAAACGTTACAAAAAAAATAAATCAAATGGTATCTCACCCGGGAAACTATTCTATAATAGTATTTTCAGTTAAAAATGTGATGTGAAAACATTCACAAAAAAAATTATATATTCATTTTTCATATAAATTTTTTTTCGAGAAATATGTTCCAATATCATTATTACTGAATAATAACTTAATAATACCTTATTTTAAGATGAATTGATAATATATAAATAGTTTTGGCCAGCTAGATCGTACAAACGTCGTGGCCCGGCTTGGCCCCGACTATCCCTACGCGCGCCTCGTATCGGTGATTGGGTTCAATATTCGAAGTATGTTACAATTTCCGATACGAGGTGATAAACTTAAATAAGGTCGGATACTTTTGCTCGACGGTCAACAGGAAATATGCAACATCGACTATCGATCAACTCAGGTCAACCGCCGAGAATTGATCGATGGTCGATGTAGATCAGCAATTATCGGGCTGATGTAAAAACATAACGCAGCCACGATCGGCTGCAAGTCAATCGTATGATACTGAATGAAATACTGAACTCCAATTTATATTTTAGTTGGAAATATATCAAAAGAATGAGGAGAGCACAAGCAATTATTACATGACCTTTTACTTACAGGTAGAAATTATTGTATAGTGGCTACTCGATTTTTTGATTTATAGTGAGTTCCATAAAGTAAGTTAGGACATTTTACAGAATTTTTGTATGGCAACTACATGAAAAACTTATGGGATATTTTTCATATTAATAGTTTCAGCTGCGACTATTATAAAATTAATGTGTATTAAATTTCAAAGTCGTAACTTAAAGTGTTCTAAAGCTATCGTTCAATATTGGTGAACATGTTTATTAAGGACTTTTGTATGACAGCTACCCGAAGGAGTCAACGGATGGCACTAATTTATGAACTCCGTTTTGGTTTTGGTATAAAACTAATTTCTGTAAAATTTTAAGTTCCTGCTTTAGTTCGTTCTGGAGTTATAGTGGATTCAGTATTATGCAAACATTTTCGAAGGACTTTTCTAGGCTGATACACGAAGGACTCATTCGATTTGCATCATATTCGGAACTTTCGATTCAAACATTGTAAACCTTAAGTATGCAAAATTTCAAGTTCCTAACTTAATTACACACAATAATTGTGAAAACGTGTTTTAAGGACTCTTTTATGGGAGGTACCCGAAGGGGTGGAAGGATATCGCCCATTAACGAACTTAGCCTTACTTTTTCCATTTACAAGTTGTGACAAAATTTCAACTTCCTAGGTCAACGCGTTTTTCAGTTATCGTGCAAACGGACGGACGGACGGACAGACAGCAAACGGATTTGGGGGTTTTGGCCGAAAATAAACACAAAATATTATATAACTTTTTTTCGTCCGAGGCTCGGTTCTATGCGGTACAAACTTTTCGGGTTGGATTAAACTTATAATACTCTACTATATATGTTCATCTAGAGTATAATAATCGACTAAGCGATAATTGCTGATCGGTTTCTCCAAGTCCGGGAAACAGCCAGTCTTGTGACGATGACCGAAAAAACAAGTGGCCTCCACGTTTATTTTGTAAAAAGCGAGACGAAGATTATTACCAGAATATCGCGTTGTAGCAAGAATATAAAGTGAACCCGAAAGAATAAAATTAGTTAAAGAATAGTTAAACAGTGGCGGTTTTATTTATATTGAAAGCAATCGTGAACTTTGAGCCACGACAACCCCACTGTGCGGCGGACGCCGTACGGCGTATGGCGGACAGAAAGACTGTAAATTTTTATTGCTTTTTTCGTGTCACCTAGTTATGAAACGTGAAAATAAATAAATAAATAATAGGGTAGCAAATTTTTTTTTTTTTTAAAATCGATCACAAAATTAGTATTAATCGTAAACTATAAAATTTTCAAGAATATCATGAATCTCGAGAGATTTGTTGTTTTTTAATTGATAATAAAGGGAAAAATGAATCCGTCGTACGACTAAAAATATTCGTACTGACAAACGGACTTTTTTTTAATATTATCAATCAAAATCCAAATTCCTAGAAATTTTAATACAGTGTTACTTGTCTAGTTCAATATTTCTGTGAAATTTATTGCAGAAATTTTCGTCCTCCCGGTTGATATAATGAACTCATAACATGAACTCTAGCTTCTTAATTTAGACGACTACTTCATAACGTGGACAGTCAAACTTCGATAATGTAAACTTTTTTTTGTATGACGAATATATGCCTAAGGGCCAGTTTCACAGTAGAAATTTGAACTTAAGTTTAGTTAAACTTAAACTTAAGAATAATCTGCACTTTAAACTTGACTCGGTAAATAAATATCCTATGATTAACTAATCTGAAATTCGCAATCATTGTGAACTAATTCAAATGAATTAAACTTTTTTTTTCTGTCATTTTATTTCGTTGTAATATTGGAAATTTGGAATTGTTGACAGTCACGGTTACTTTGATTAGGGTAGAATCGACTGACTGTCAAAAACATTAATCCGAGCTATAAACGGAAGAAGTTCTACCGTTTAGCTTAATCCTATCTTTAGAACAAACTTGTGTTTTACAACATCATAAAATTTTAAGTTCCTGCTTTAGTTCGTTCTGGAGTTATAGTGGATTCAGTATTATGCAAACATTTTCGAAGGACTTTTCTAGGCTGATACACGAAGGACTCATTCGATTTGCATCATATTCGGAACTTTCGATTCAAACATTGTAAACCTTAAGTATGCAAAATTTCAAGTTCCTAACTTAATTACACACAATAATTGTGAAAACGTGTTTTAAGGACTCTTTTATGGGAGGTACCCGAAGGGGTGGAAGGATATCGCCCATTAACGAACTTAGCCTTACTTTTTCCATTTACAAGTTGTGACAAAATTTCAACTTCCTAGGTCAACGCGTTTTTCAGTTATCGTGCAAACGGACGGACGGACGGACAGACAGCAAACGGATTTGGGGGTTTTGGCCGAAAATAAACACAAAATATTATATAACTTTTTTTCGTCCGAGGCTCGGTTCTATGCGGTACAAACTTTTCGGGTTGGATTAAACTTATAATACTCTACTATATATGTTCATCTAGAGTATAATAATCGACTAAGCGATAATTGCTGATCGGTTTCTCCAAGTCCGGGAAACAGCCAGTCTTGTGACGATGACCGAAAAAACAAGTGGCCTCCACGTTTATTTTGTAAAAAGCGAGACGAAGATTATTACCAGAATATCGCGTTGTAGCAAGAATATAAAGTGAACCCGAAAGAATAAAATTAGTTAAAGAATAGTTAAACAGTGGCGGTTTTATTTATATTGAAAGCAATCGTGAACTTTGAGCCACGACAACCCCACTGTGCGGCGGACGCCGTACGGCGTATGGCGGACAGAAAGACTGTAAATTTTTATTGCTTTTTTCGTGTCACCTAGTTATGAAACGTGAAAATAAATAAATAAATAATAGGGTAGCAAATTTTTTTTTTTTTTAAAATCGATCACAAAATTAGTATTAATCGTAAACTATAAAATTTTCAAGAATATCATGAATCTCGAGAGATTTGTTGTTTTTTAATTGATAATAAAGGGAAAAATGAATCCGTCGTACGACTAAAAATATTCGTACTGACAAACGGACTTTTTTTTAATATTATCAATCAAAATCCAAATTCCTAGAAATTTTAATACAGTGTTACTTGTCTAGTTCAATATTTCTGTGAAATTTATTGCAGAAATTTTCGTCCTCCCGGTTGATATAATGAACTCATAACATGAACTCTAGCTTCTTAATTTAGACGACTACTTCATAACGTGGACAGTCAAACTTCGATAATGTAAACTTTTTTTTGTATGACGAATATATGCCTAAGGGCCAGTTTCACAGTAGAAATTTGAACTTAAGTTTAGTTAAACTTAAACTTAAGAATAATCTGCACTTTAAACTTGACTCGGTAAATAAATATCCTATGATTAACTAATCTGAAATTCGCAATCATTGTGAACTAATTCAAATGAATTAAACTTTTTTTTTCTGTCATTTTATTTCGTTGTAATATTGGAAATTTGGAATTGTTGACAGTCACGGTTACTTTGATTAGGGTAGAATCGACTGACTGTCAAAAACATTAATCCGAGCTATAAACGGAAGAAGTTCTACCGTTTAGCTTAATCCTATCTTTAGAACAAACTTGTGTTTTACAACATCTGTGAAACGCATTATTTGTTTGATCCTAAGTTTAAAGAAAATTTTTGGTTTAAACTTCGACTGAAACTGGCCCTAAGTCAAAAGAAAGAAGAACCCAAGTGCCAACATTTTTTAAATATTAACAATTCTTTTTAAATATGTCAAAACTTTTATTGGTAGTGGAGTCGAGTGGCTGCATATATGTTATATGTTTAACATTTTTTTAAAGTAACTATTTTCTTGTGAGCCGAAAGATATCCTCCTTTTGGAGAACGCTTCAGCTCATCCTCAAATAGACCAGTCGAAAACCGACGATGAAAAGATAATGACAATGTTCATACCAGAAAGTGTGACGCCACTGATGCAATCAATTAATCAAAACGCCATTAGACTCATAATGTTGTATTACAGAAAGGGTCTTATCATCAGTTGTTGCTAACGGATCAGATTTTTGTTGAACTTGGAAACATCTCTAAATCAAATAGTTAAGTTATTCTAATGTAATACACGACTCGAAACACGTTCAACTCCAAATGTTAGAAAGAAGGTTAGAAATATTTGTACGTCTCGATAATTCATCACAACTGAATTAAGAAGATCGTTGAATATTTTGAAACCGACATGAATTGACGAAGATGACTCGAGAACTTCAACCGCAAACACTACTCAACTTCAGAAATTTATTTATCCTTCGGTAAAAGTCACACTGTATATATTGCACTAAATAGGTTCCTATGCGGTCGTTATTTATTTATTGCAGTAATTGTTTCAAAATATTTTTGACGTTAATTCAATTCATGGTGATAGTGACGAAGAAATAAAAATTGTATTTAAAGAACGCTAGAAAACTTAGCACAGATTAGTAATTAATATATTCAGTACTGGAATTGAAAATGGCGGAAAATAATTTGATATTCCAGTTCTTAAAAAACTCCAAAATTAAGCGATGTTTCACTATATTATTTAAAAAAAAATTTGATACTCTGAAAATGTTTTTTTCACGTTTTTTCAAGTTTTGAAAAAAAAAAATTCATGTTTCATTACAAGTAGACACGAAAAAAGCAATAAAACTAAAAACTGTATTATTTTTCCGGCAGAAGTTCAGAACGCGTTCAATTCGGGGATGCGGTGTATGTTACTATGTGACTGAAAACCTAACAAAAAGTTCGGGAAGCGGTTAGAAAAGGGTGTAACATATGAATTAAATAATTGGGTCATATTCCGGGATGCGGTCTAGAGGTTGAAAAAAACAAAACTTAAAAATAGGTGATTATTAAACAAACCTGGGGAAGTGAAAAGATATTCGATATCTGATCAGACCTGAGAAACATGGTGGAATTCATGAAAAAGTATACAACCAGTTTACACCCTCTTTTTTGGGGTCGAATTTCAAAAAATCTTGAAAACACTTTCTAGGTATTCACATGAAGAATCCGTAGAAAAAAAATGAACTCAATATTTGGAAAAACCTAGTAGATATGACGAAAATCGTGAAAATATATGCATTTTATACTAACCGATATTTTTTTTTGCCCCCCCCTTCTGAACGCCAATGAATATTTAAATTTTTTTTTATCAGAATTACTTTTCTAGTTAATTTACATATACGTACCGAGTTTCAACTTAACAGCATAAGCCGTTCTGAAGTTAGGGAAAACACCCCCCACCACCGTACCATACTACCCCTAAAAAAAAATGTATTTTTCCACCATGCCACTACTATAGCTCTATCTAAATTTCAAGTTTCAGCTTCCTATCAATAAAGATTCTTAAGATATAAATATCGGAACTTTTTCTTTCTCACCCTTCCCCAACCTCACCCTCTATACCCACACCCCCAAACTTTTTTTCCCTATTAGGGTTCTATGAGGCCTACTTCAGGTAAAAAATTTAAACATCCATCTTACACTGTTATTGAGATATGAAACGTGTTATTTTTGAAAAATTCTTATCCCCTCCACTTACGTACTCCCCGCCCCCTTCAAAGATTTTACTTTGTGCAATCTTTATTTATCAAGCTTTGTATCCAAACCGAATTTTGTTTTTCCGAAGCCACTGGTTTGGGAGATATTGTAATGTTAAGTATTTCAACCCCCACACCCGCACGTCACTACCCCCACCCAAAAATTTTGTTTCAATCTACTCTCCTAGTATAACTACAGATATTTGTTAAGTTTTAATTGCTTGCTATTAACGGTTTAGGAGATATGGATTTTAGAATGTGTCGATCTCGACTTTTCTGCATTTCGGACGCATTGCTTCCCCCTCCACTCCCACACCCCTTCACCCATATCTGTTTTTTTTTTTGCAAATGGGTCCATTATCAAAGCTCTATAGAAATTCTAAGTTTCAGCCTCCTAACACAAGCGGTTCCTGAGATCTAGAAACCTAAATTTTTCGTCTAAAACGCTTACCCCGCCTTCCCCCTTACACCTCCTCCCCTGAAAATAATGTCAATTCAAGGGGTCTACCAAGTCTACTCTTAGAAAAAATTTTAATTTAATAGCTCCACTGGTTTGAGAGCTACGAGCCTTCAAAGATTTTGGGGCGGTCGACGTACGGCGTACGGCGTACGGGGTACGGCATACAGACGGAGTGAAAATTTTTATTGCTTTTTTCGCGTCTACTAGTCATAAAACGTGGACAAAAAAATTTTGAGGGCAGCAAATTTTTTTTTTTTAAAAATCGATAACAATACTGTATTATAAATAATACAGTAATGTTCAGTCCGTCTGTTTGAAAGGTCGTAGCTCCCAAACGCTTTGAGATATTAACTGCAATTTTTTTTACGAATAGATGGTTTATGCTCCTTGAAGTGACCAAATTTTTAATGGTTGGGGGTGTGAGGGGGAATCGTCTTAGACGGAAAATTTTCGTTTCTTGATCTCAGCAACCACTTATGATAGAAAGCTGAAACCTGGAATTTCTATAGAGCTCTGATAGTAGCCCCATTTGCATAAGAATGGTCAATATTGATCAAGGGGTGTGGGAGTGGAGGAAAAAATAATGCGACCGAAACGCAAAAGAGGAGAGATAGACACATTCTAAAATTCATATCTCCTAAACCGTTAATGGCACTCAATCCAAACTTAAGAAATGTCTGTAGTTATGCTTGGAGAAAAGGTTGAAAACAAATTTTTAAATGAGGGCAGTGTCGTACGGGGGTGGGTGGGGTGTGAAAAATTTTACTTTAAGATATCTCACGAACCAATTGCTCTAGAAAAATAAAATTCGGTTTAAGCATAAAGGTCGAAAAATAAAGGAAAAACTAAAGGGCACCACCTCACTTCGAAAATTGAAATTGTTATTTTTCTTTCAATTTAGGGCCAATTTGAAGGCATTTCCATTTGTTTCCAGTCCCCGGACTACCTAAAATAAAAAGATATGGCACTTTAAAAATTTGCAATTTACTCACCATTTTCTGTCACTTTTACTTCAAAATGACAATGTGAAGGGCACCAGCATTGCCAGATTCAAATTTTTGTGGTATTTAATGACTTTTCGGATTGCACCAGCATTGTCATATTCAAACTTTAGTGCTCTTTGTTCCACATCAGAACTCCTGAAGCAAAAATTAAAATGGCGCGAATAGTTTGAAAACATTTACAGAAATTATTGTTTTTGGGGGACAAATGCTTGGAAATAACTTTATTTGCAGGTAAAAGAGTTATCATCCGTTCCAACCTGAAAATGGAGAAATACAGTATGTTTATTTGTACCTTTGTTGTTGTTGTTTTTGCGCGCGCAAATAAAGTTATTTCCAAGCATTTGTCACCCAAAAACAATAGTTTCTGTAAATGTTTTCAAACTATTCGCGCCATTCTGATGTGGAACAAAGAGCGCAAAAGTTTGAATATGGCAATGCTGGTGCAATCCGAAAAGTCATTAAATACCACAAAAATTTGAATCTGGCAATGCTGGTGCCCTTCACATTGTCATTTTGAAGTAAAAGTGACAGAAAATGGTAAGTAAATTGCAAATTTTTAAAGTGCCATATCTTTTTATTTTAGGTAGTGCGGGGACTGGAGACAAATGGAAATGCCTTCAAATTGGCCCTAAATTGAAAGAAAAATAAAAATTTCAATTTTCGAAGTGAGGTGGTGCCCTTTATTTTTACCAAAATAAATATTGATCAAAGTAAAATTTCTTAAGTGGGTGGTGAAGCGTAGAAGTGGAGGGGATAAGAATTTTTCAAAAAAAGCACATTTTATCTCAAAAGAACAATGTTAGATAGAAGCTTAGAACTTTTACCAGAGGTAGCGCTAATTCAACCCTATTAGGGAAAAAAATATTGGGGATGAGGGTGTAGAGGGTGTAGAGGGTGCGGGTGGGGGAAACGAAAAAGTACCGATGTTTATATCTAAAGAACCTGTAATTATAAAAACTTTTAGTATGGTACTTAGATAGAGCTATAGTAGCGGCATATTGGAAAAATATAATTTTTTTAAGGGGTAGTATGGTACGGGGATGGAGGCTGGGTGGGTCTTTCCTAACTATAGAACGGCTTATGCTAGAAAGTTGAAACTTAGTGTGTATATTTAAATAACTAGAAAAGCAATCTGGATAAAAAACATACTGCAGTCACGATCGTCTGCAAGCCAATCATATAATAGGGAAAGGTGGGGTACATTCGTACATGGGGCACATTCGCACTGTGGCTGTAATAAGGAAACTATACACGTTGACATGTTCGCGCTTGCATGGAAGACTCGTGCTTTTGCACGCAGTTAGCACGTGAATTGAGGCAGCAGTGCGATTATTAACTTTGCTTGGACAAGTCGTTGTGTGTTTTTTCAGTACAACTTCGGTTAACAGTATTGAATTTTTGCTGAAAGTTTATATAAGTTCCGTTTTTTCATAAGGTGATGTGTTATTTTACTGTGTGTGTACTAGTTATGCGATGTTGTTAACAGATTTCAATAAAAATAACAAAAACTGTTCTTGGTCGCTTTGGGGAACATTCGTACATACAGTTGTCGGGTACATTCGTACAGTGCGAAAGGGGCCCCAAAGCAGTCATTAGGGGTTTTTGTTATTTTTTTTGAAATCTCTGTAAACACATGCATTCTAATTAACATTTATTTTGAATAATTATATTATTTCAGAACTATGGTATGAAATTACAAGCGAAAGGGGACCAGCAGCAAAACCAAAAAGAAGGAAGTGTTCAAAATTTAACTCTTCAAATTATATTATAATAAACTATAAAATAATTATAATAAATGATAATTGTCAGTAAATTTGTTCTTTATTTTGCTCATGTACGGAGGTTCTCCATTATATGTATGTGCCCACACTATGTACGAATGTACCCTCCATATGGGGTACATTCGTACATTTTCAGTTCCTCTACAAAATCTGCCATTACACAAATATGGTACACCGTATCAACTTTAACCTACATTATTTAAGAAGCCTAATATTGTGTCTATTTAACTGCATACTAGTTAGTTTGAAAGAGCTGTTAGTTTTTTACTTTTCAGCAAAAAAGGAAAAATCGTGCGAATCTGCCCCACTTTCCCCTACTCTAGATGATGAAGAACTCCGATGTATATTGAAGTTGGGGATGAAGAAGCGTTACGTGTGTGCATATTGTATGTCCTTCATTAAGGAGTCCCATTAAACTGGTACTTAAAACAAAAATACAATATTCACCATTTAATTTCATATCTTTAACTGGAAAAAAATATCCTTTTTGAAGTACTTTCATATGGGAGGCGGAGCAAGGACTCACTCGATTTCTTACATATTCATCCTTTTCCTTGGAACCATTCAAAAATGAATGTGTACAAAATTTGAAATTTGTAGTTTGAAGCGTTCAAAAGTTATCGAAAAATATTCTTTGTATGGAAGGTACCAGAAGGAGTAAAAGGATTTCGGTGACTAGTAAACTCGAACTTTGTTTTCACTCAAAACTAATTTGTACACAATTCTGAATTCATAGCCAAACGATTACTTGAGTTATAGTGAGTTTCGTAAATTCAGTTAAGTAATTTTTACATGATCTTTGTATGGCAGCCCCTCGAAGGACTATTAGGATTTTCTTCATAATCATACAGTTAGCTCCAACTTTCGCAAAAATAACACACACAAAATTTCAAAGTCGTAGCTTAAATACTTATGAAGGTATCGGCCAATATTCTGGAACTAGTGTTTTTATGATTTTTTGTATGGAAGGTACCAGAAGGAGTTAAAGGATTTCGCTGACTAGTAAACTTGAACTTCGTCTTCACTTGAAGCTAATTTGTATAAAATTCCGAATTCGTAGCTAAAAGATTACTTGAGTTATAGTGAGTTTCGTAAATTAAGTGAAGTAATTTTTACAGGATATTTGTATGGCAGCCCCTCGAAGGACTATTAGGATTTTCTTCATAATCATACAGTTAGCTCCAACTCTTGGGAAAATAACACTTGCGAAATTTCAAAGACCTAGGTTAAGCCCTTCTGAAGTTATCGACCATTATTCTTTAACACGTATTTTAAGGACACTTTGTATGGCAGTTACCCGAAGGAGTAGGACGATTTTGCCGTTAACGAACTTAGCCTTACAAGTTTAACTAAGCACCCAAATTCAAAATTTCAAGAGCCTAGGTGAAGGCGTTCTTGAGTTATCGTGTTCACGGACAGACAGACGAACGGACGGACGGATGTCAAGCGGATTTGAGGTTTTTAGCCACAAATATATTAAAAATATTATATAAATTTTTTTCGTCCGAGGCTTGGTTCTATGCGTTACATATTTTTCGGCTGGATCAAACTTATAATACTCTATATGATTTCGTCTAGAGTATACAAATTTGAATATCCATTGGCGTTCAGAAGGGGGCAAAAAATATGATCAATGAAAATAGAGTGCATTTTTTTCCACGATTTTTACATATCTACTAGGTCTTCCAAAATATTAAATCCGATTTTATTTTATTGATTCTCCATATGAACACCTAGAAAGTGTTTTAAAAATTCTATGAAGTTTGACCCCTAAGGGGGTGTTAAGTTATTATATACTTTTAAATGAATTCTTCCGTTTCTCTCAGGTCTGATCAGATATCGAATATCTTTTAACTTCCACGGGCTTGTTTAATAAACACCTACATATTTACATGTTTTATTCCTTGTTCAACCTCTAGATTGCATCCCAAAATATGACGCAATTATGTAATTCATATGTTATTTTTGGCAGCGGCGTAAGTATTCTAGCGCGACCCTACTCTGATGCCCTAGACGCACGGCAGCGTTAATATCGTATTATCTGCCATTTGGCTATTAAATCGACTTAATACGCAATTATTTGACTATTATCTCACTAGTTTAATACAGTTCGAAAGTCTGTATTAAATTGTGCGACGATATTATTAAAAGCTTGGCGCAATGCGATGCATCGAAGAGTTTCTGTTTTTTTCCCCAGGAACATATGTTCCTAAAAGATGCTTGAAGGGACAGTTTGGCAGACTTAAGGCAAGCGAAACAGAACTCGCATGTTTTCGCGTCAATTGAATTGTCAAAACTTTTTGAGTTTTTTTCTTGATTATATAGATTAAAATAAACGTACGTGTGTCACCCTCCAAGTTTCAAAGAAATCTTTTGATTTAATCCATATTAAATATTGTTGTGTGTCTAGGGCATAACCGCTTGCTGAACTATTTGTTAGGATTTCAGTCACATAGTAACCGCATGTCTAAATTGAACGAGTTCCGAATTTCTGCCAGAAAAATAATAAAGTTGCGCCCAGACTGTTGTCAGATTTTTTTAATTTGGAAATAAACCAAACCCAAACCAAAATGATGAGAGTATTCACTATGATATTCCTAATATTTAGATATATTAGATATTGGGAATATGCCGATATCAGATGTAGGAATATAATGGTATTCATTTATCAACGAGCCTTTCAACTACCGTGGCCCAACTAGCAAACAAATTTTTTCCTCTTACAATACTAAATTCTTTGGTAGCTACATAATACATAAGTATATATTCGCTAAAGTAGATTAACAGATCTACCCTTCGGTCCTCTTCCATCCGATAAATATTGAGTTAGTTGTTTAAATCGAACAAAATTTTCCCTTATACCATGGATACGCTGGTTGTATATAAATAAAGTTATTGAAATCATGATATGCGATACAACATAGCATGATACACAGTCGATACATCCCAGCAAGCAGAAAAACGCATTTCGCGTCGGGGAACTTGCCGAGGATTCGAAATTTCGCATTATAGGCGAAATCTAGACGAATATTGTTCGCCATGTCGTACATTAGGCTGGGTGGCTTAGTGGCTAGTGGCTAGAGCACTTGCTTTCGGTGCACCTGGTACCAGGTTCGAATCTGCTTGGCGACAAGTAATTTTCGAAAATGGGATTGGGTGCCGGACTACCAGTTCACTCAGCTGTAAATGAGTACCTGAGCTAAAATCGGGGTAATAATCACGGACGACCGTGCAGCTGACCACTTCACCTCCTAATGTTCCGTTGGTCTCGCAATGAAGTAACTCTAGCATTACTTTAAGGCCTAGGCCCGATTTGGGCTGTTGCGCCATTGATTGTTATTATTATGTCGTACGTTATTCGCATTGCCTATCGGAAATCCTCTTAAAAACAAAAATTGTAGACCAGCATTCTCTGATTGTTCGCCATGTCCAGTTTTTGGCGTATTCGCGCTACTTTACGGAGAAATGTTATTGTCAAATCGCGATCAGTAAGCGTGTAATACTCGTGATGTGAACAAAGAAAGTTTTGTGCAAAGTTTTGTTTGAAGTCATTTGTACGGTAAGTAATAGCCCTAAGGTTCTAAAAGTGCAATTATAGTAAACTTTAGTCGAGCGATGTGCGAACCGAGCACATATCACACATCGTTCAAATCGCTTTCAATATAATTCGGTAAATAATTTCGTTTATTGTTTCATTGGCAGGGGAAAATATAAATAGTCGGGATCCCGACTACTTCCTTCCTTCATTTTATCGCATTAACGGCGATGTCGCCCATGCATCGATGGGGAGATTCCCTGATGTTGCGTACGGAAGATTTGTTTTGTTCGCCAGCGCTACCGCCGGGGAACCATTGGCGATTTCGTCGGCAAAGAAATTTTTCTCCGTGATGATTCGACAACAATTCCCTGGCGAATCATTTTGATTGGTGGGATGTAATACTTTGGCATTTAGCAAAGATAACATAGCAAGTGTCTGACAATCGTATCTTTGACTGCTAGCTATTCGTCCCACTTTCATTGCTAATAAAGAAATACGCAAAGTGGATCATCATATCACAAACAAACGGAAGAATATAAAAAATCTGCCAACAGTCTGGGCACAACTTTATTATTTTTCCGGCAGAAGTTCAGAACGCGTTCAATTTGGGGATGCGGTGTATGTTACTATGTGACTGAAAACCTAACAAAAAAATCGGGAAGCGGTTAGAAAAGGGTGTAACATATAAATTAAATAATTGGGTCATATTCCGGGATGCGGTCTAGAGGTTGAAAAAAACAAAACTTAAAAATAGGTGATTATTAAACAAACCTGGGGAAGTGAAAAGATATTCGATATCTGATCAGACCTAAGGAACATGGTGGAATTCATGAAAAAGTATACAACCAGTTTACACCCTCTAAGAGGTCGAATTTCAAAAAATTTTGAAAACACATTCTAGGTATTCACATGAAGAATCCGTAGAATAAAAATGAATTCAATATTTCGAAAGACCTAGTAGATATGACGAAAATCGTGAATATGTATGTATTTTATATTAACCGATATTTTTTTTTTGCCCCCCCCCCTTCTGAACGCCAGTGAATATTTGAATTTTTTTTTATCAGAATTACTTTTCTAGTTAATTTACATATACGTACCGAGTTTCAACTTCCTAGCATAAGCCGTTCTGAAGTTAGGGAAAACACCCCCCACCACCGTACCATACTACCCACAAAAAAAAAATTATTTTTTCACCATGCCACTACTATAGCTCTATCTAAATACCAAGTTTCAGCTTCCTATCATTATAGATTCTTAAGATATAAGCATCGAAACTTTTTCTTTCTCACCCTTCCCAACCCTCACCCTCTACACCCACACCCTAAAACTTTTTTTCCCCACTAGGGTTCTATTAGGCCTACTTCTGGTAAAAATTTGAAACATCCATCTTACACTGTTATTGAGATATGAATCGTGTTATTTTTGAAAAATTCTAATCCCTCCCACTTCCGTGCTCCTCCACCCCCTTCAAATATTTTACTTTGAGCAATCTTTATTTATCAATTTTTATAATAAAACCGAATTTTGTTTTTCTGGTTCAATTAGTTTGTGAGATATCGTAATCTAAAGTTTTTCACCCCCACCCCCGTACGCCACTACCCCCACCCAAAAATTTTGTTTCAATCTACTCTCCATAGTATAACTACAGATATTTGTTAAGTTTTAATTGCTTGCTATTAATGGTTTAGGAGATATGGATTTTAGAATTTGTCGATCTCGGCATTTTTGCGTTTCGGACGCATTATTTCCCCCTCCACTCCCACACCCCTTCACCCATATATGTTTTTTTTTGCAAATGGGTCCATTATTAAAGCTCTATAGAAATTCTAAGTTTCAGCCTCCTAACACAAGCGGTTCCTGAGATCTAGAAACCTAAATTTTTCGTCTAAAACGCTTAGCCCGCCTTCCCCCTTACACCTCCTCCCCTGAAAATAATGTCAATTCAAGGGGTCCACCAAGTCTATTCTTAGAAAAAATTTTAATTTAATAGCTCCACTGGTTTAAGAGCTACGAGCCTTCAAAGATTTTGGGGCGGTCGACGTACGGCGTACGGCGTACGGCGTACAGACGGAGTGAAAATTTTTTGCTTTTTTCGCGTCTACTAGTCATGAAACGTGGAAAAAAAAATTTTGAGGGCAGCAAATTTTTTTTTTTTAAAAATCGATAACAATACTGTATTATTAATAATACAGTAAAATCTGCAACTATCATTCGGTCTGTTCTTTTTGCATGCACTTATTACACTTTTTTGCACTAGCGAGTGCAGACATGTGTAAAAGGTGAATGCGTAGGGAGGACAAGCTAACTGTTTGAGTATGAGTTTGTGTAATGGCTTTTATGTCAAATATTGTTAAGAATAGTTAGTGCAAAAAAGTGTAGAAAGTGCATGCTAGAAGAATAGATCTATTCATTCAACTTTCAGTTGATTTTAGTAACAGATGGCAGTTACAAGAAGGCTACATCAGCTAAAATTATTAAATTTTATACAAGGAAAAAAGTTGGATATAACGTTGATATCAGCTCGTTGACATACTACAAATACATATGCACATTATTTATTTATTTCAGTTTCATCAAAAAAGCAGATTACTTAAAGTTAATTACAGTAGTTACTTACAGTTACAAAAAAGCAGTAATTATAACAAATTATAACAAAAATGCGATAATTAAGACGAACGAATTACATAGAATTTTTAATTATTTTATTCAAAGCTGACTTCATTGGAGATAAACTGCCCTCTGGGAGAACAATTTGCAATTAAATGAAACGCGCGCCAAAACGTGGGAGGTGAATTTGAAAATACGATGGATTTTGGGGTTTTCGAGGTGGAAGTGAGAGGATTTGAGAAGAGATTGGTTTCTGAGGTGGAAGAAAGCGGATGAGGAGGTTTTTTTTGTGTGTTAAAGTTCTGGAACTAAAAAGAAAAATGTTCATAAGAAAATATAAAAGCAAAAGAAAAGTGACTACAAATAATCAAACACAACTACAAGAAAAGAATAGAATACTAATAAATATCATAAGTGCGAGTGCGGATTAAAACAAATATATGATTGGAGTTTTTTAATATAATTACCGAAATCGTCAAGAAAGAAAATTATTAAATGGGTGTGAGTGCGGATTAAAGCAAGAAAAGTAATAGGTCGCTATTTACAGTCGTCATAAAGTTCGCTTTAAGTTAAAGCTGACTTTAGTGTCTTATTAATAATACGATATAAAGTTGGCTTTAAGTTAAAGCAGACTTTAGTGTCGTATTATTAATAAGACACTAAAGTCAGCTTTAACTTAAAGCCAACTTTATGACGACTGTGAATAGCGGCCATAGAGTTTTGTAGTACAAATAAAATTACGTGAAATCGTCGAGAACAAAAAAACGTGAATTATAACAAAACAACCAAGAGGCTCTACAGGAGTCAGCGAAGCGACAAAGGCCCCAACGAAGGTACCATAGGTTAAGCAACAGATAAACATTGAATTTTTTTGTGTATAATAAATTTGAATATTAATTTACAAAGTACACGGTTTCAGTTTCTTTTTACTATTTTATTCTCTTCTATTAAGATTTTGTAAGGCAAGTGTAAGTTTTTTCAGGGTTTTTAGTTTGAGTACGGTGTTTTTTTCTTGCTAGTGTTTAGTTTTTTGTTGATCCTGATAGATAAGAGAACGAGGATGACGGTTGGTTAGAAGATACATAGGAAAACCTGGAGGATCGGTCACCTCAGGGTCAAGGCTGGCCTCATTTCTATTTATTTACAGGTGCAGCGTACAGTTCCACATTTTAGCGGTATGAATAAGCGGATAAATTAAGTGAGGCGGTAGTTGAGCGAGCGCTGCTGGGTCATTTCCGGTCATGCAACAACCTTTCCCTATTCACTACAATTTTTCTTCTTCTTTGTCTCACATTTGTGCAATTCAAAGTTATTTGATATAGCACTCACAAGAACGGTGACTCCCTCTGGGTCGTAATTTTTTTTTATCACCCACTCCCACGTTCCTGACTAGCCGGCAAAAATGTGCTGTAGGGACCCGTTAATTCTGAAGACGTGACGATATCTGTTTAACACGGAATGCGTACCGTTACAGAGGCACCCAAGAAAAGTTTGACGAGTAGGACCGGATTCGATGATCCTGTGGTATCACAATGGACTTTTTAGGTCTAAGTGTGTCCGTGTTCTTACGGACAGCCACAAATCAAATCTATGTGCTAATTTAGCAGCAAACCTATCAATTGCATTGCTTTGGACAAAGTTCCTTACGAATACAGTCTGACCTCGTGCATATTCCTGATCCTTACTCCGTAAATTGTACGTATGAGCAGATCTGCTCTCTCAGACAGTTTTTCAGTTCAGCTGTGATACTTCGCGGTTATATTTTTAGTCGCGCTCCACGAAAATTAGTAACGGGTGCTGTTGGTGATGCCGTGAACAATTCTGGCAGCGGTATTCACTGAAAAACGCAGTGAATGTGAACTTTGATGTAATAATGTTAACCGAAACATGGCTTGATGATTACGTATTCTCTAGTGAACTTGGACTACCTGACCATTTGCTCTTTCGCATTGATCGAAATACTAGCACCAGTAACAAGAAACAAGAGGTGGAGGATGCCTAATAGCAGTTCACAGAAATCTTCTCGCAAAGGAAATAGTTGTTCCTTATAATAATATTAAACAAATCTTTGTGGAATTGGACATGACCAATGCCAAAGTCATCGTTGGTGCAGTTTACTTACCACCATCTTCAAATACTGACATACATGTAACGCATCTCAATACTATCAGGCAAATGGTAGATACTTTTCCGTCGTCTGATATTATTGTAGCTGGTGACTATAATTTACCGTGTATTGAATGGACTGATGACCGGTGGTTTGCGCCGAACTATTCAGAAGCTGGAAATAGTCTCATCGATACTCTCTGTGAATTGGACTTCTATCAAAAGAACTCCATCTTCAACGCAAACGGTAAGCTCCTCGACCTCATCCTTACAACATCATCATCAACTTCTGTGACGCGATCCAGTTTTAATCTTGTTTCGCTTGATATTCTATATCATCCTGCTTTAATCATTCAAGTTAACGTAGATCTTTCTATAAAAATAATATATCGTTTATCGTAAAGAACTTAGAACTTATTATTGAAAAGAAAATTGCTCATTCGAATTACAAATTAACAGGTTTATCTGAAGATTATAATATTTTTGCCAGACTGCGTTCTGAATGTAAAACTCTAAGATCATTCTGTTATGAACAGTATATAGTTGGTATTGAATATCATATTCCACACAATTTGAATTCTTTCTGGAATTACATCAATTCATTGAAGTCAGATAACATATTACCTAATTGCATGTATCTGGATGATGTTTCGGCTTGTGATTCTGTAGGTATTGTTGAGCTCTTTGCTAAACATTTTTCTAGTATATATACTGATAGCACAATTTCTGTTAACTCTAATTTCTGTCATAATAACTGTAATTTTACTATAGTAATAGGTATCATTGAATTGTTCGAAGTATTTGATCGACTAAATAGCTTAGATGTGTCAAAAGGCCCAGGGCCTGACAATATTCCACCGTTATTTCTTAACAAGTGTTCAGCGGTATTAGTCTCTCCTCTCTGCACCTTGTTTAATTGTTCACTAAGCTCAGGCTTATTTCCTGAGGCATGGAAAGCAAGTTTCATTGTTCCGATGGAGCTAACATCAGGCCAATCTCCATTCAATCAACAATTGCCAACATTTTTGACAGTTTTGTTACACAGAAAATGACTCCATTGTGTGCTCATTTGATTTCTCCTTGTCAGCATGGTTTTCAAAAGTCTAAGTCTACTCTTAGCAATTTGACCGTCTATACCAAGGAGCTAATGGAGACGACAAGCCACCGGTGCATGGTTTTCAAAAGTCTAAGTCTACTCTTAGCAATTTGACCGTCTATACCAAAGAGCTAATGGAGACGACAAGCCACCGGTTTTGTATAAAGCGCTTTGAAGCCAAAAACACGATGGGAATTGAGACAAGACATGGTCATCGCATGAAATTGTTGTTGTCTTAGCGTGTGAGTGAGTGGGACGGAGCAGGTACGTTATGTCAATTTGTTATTGTTTTGCGTTTAAGTGAATGCGACGACGTCCGCCTTTAACTCAACCGCTCCTTGTGATCTCCAGTATCTCTTTGGTCTACACGGAATACATAAACTCTGCACTCGAAGGTAAAGAGCAGGTTCATTCCATCTAGGGTAAGGTACCCAGTCCTGAGCCCCCTTAAGAAAATTCTTTAGTTTGAGTCTTCCGCATTTTGGCATATCAAAATATTTTGGTTACCTGTTTTTTTTGTTCTAAGAACTATGTAAGTAGTTATTAAACTCAATAAATAATTTGACGTTTGCAAACATAATTATTTAAAAAATGGAATAATAGTGAAAAACGACCAGCGTACCCAGTAATGAGCCCCTTTTTTCCAATACTGAGCCATGGCCGACCCAATACTGAGACCCCCCGCCCCCCCCCCCCAAAGAAGATGCGAACATTTGTAGAATATTCTTTTTAACGATGAAATACATATGGTTTTCGGTACTCCGTGAATAGCATTGTAATTTGTTATTCCTTTATAAATTTTCAGACAAAAATTGCTGTCCATGGATGATCAATTTTCAATATACGCTTCAGATCTTACTCTCACTCTCTTAAAACGTTTTATCTTGAAAACTTATAATCAGAATCCAAAGTATTACAGCTTGTTCTTCAGGTAATTGAATTACCTTTCATTTGATGTAAGAGTTCAAATTGTAACTACACCCGATCTTGAGATATTTACTTCGAAACACAAATTTTGCTACTTTTATTCTAAAATTTTCGTGATGAATAGTTTTTCTCAGAAAACCCCATTATAAAAAAGCCATTTTAATTTAATTGTTTCATGTACCATATTATTGCTTACAAAAGTTGCACACTGCATTGCATAAATTCAATAATTAAGAAAAAATTATGATTCCAAAAATATTGCACTTTTGATGTTGATGATGTTTGAACTGAAAGAATTTAATAATAGTTTGATTGCTTTATTTCAAAATTTGTTGTTTACAATAAATGTCCAAAATGACCACCTTTATTTTGAATGCACGCTAAATTTTTTCGTTTTGCAAGTGCTCTCGTACTCCTGAACTCCTGCATTAGTTCTGTTACTGACGCATTGGTCCTGCTACTTTGATCTTTCAATGCTACTACTGCCGTTGCTGATACGAGATTCCTCATCCCCCCATATAAATAAATCCATAATAGTAATATTAGGAGATTACGCATACCATTTCTACCGATCCAGTGATTGCAATAATTGGATTTTAGCGAAAAACGGATTATACGAAAAATGTGGCCAAAATTATTTTTTGATTTTTATCGACTTAAAATGATGTGATGTACGTTTCCTGTGCGTAATTTTGCATTTTGGTGCTAGATGCTCATATGTATATAACTTTTTTTCAAGGCAATTTCTATCATTTGTTCTATTTTTAGACCAAATTTAGTTTACCTTTTTTCCACTACCTGACCGACAACAAGGCGATTTTAATTCTTTCTTTTCTAGATGTTCTTTAGGCTCCTTTTCATGTTATAAACTAATAACTCTACATTAAGCCCTTCTGGAATCCTTTTTACACCCCCTTTCTTAAATTTCCGTAATCACGACTTATTCAAAAGAAAGAGTCATAAAACATAAAGGTGCAAGTTTGTGCAATATTTCTTTTTTCTTATCAGTTAGCTAATGAATTTGATCATAACTTGTCATCATTATTTTTGCGCGATCTGACACGAGGATATAACTTAAACACTAATGTTTTGCAAAATGAGAGTAAACATTTGGGTTTTTAGACGTGTTTCTTCAAACGTCTAACAGAAGCAATAATATTAATTTTAAATAAATATTTTTCGATCAAAAATATAGTACATACCTTGAACTTGAAAATCCATCACAATTGATTAAAATTTTCCACTCACTAAAGAAAAAAGCCTTCTCAAGAATGCACCGGGAAAAAAATATCCGGCGTTCACAACGAGTGACTTTCGACAGGCTTTACCGTTAATAGAACGGTATGAAAAAAACAAAATACTGCCACAAGACGTCATAACTAGTTGACTCCTTGGCAAAAGGATCCCTTTTGTCGTCAGTTTAAATTTTTAATATAGACTTTTGGCCAGCTTTTTAGCACAAATACCCCACTGTGGGCCGTAGCTGGAGCCACATCGTTTTGGTAAAACATGGAGCCAATAGTATCATTAGATCTTAAAAGTCCTGTAGATCGTTTTTGTTAAAAAATGTAAGTAATTAAAACTATTTAAAGAAGGCCGAAGTCTAATAGGTACACATATATAATAAAATAGTTGCGAAACACACCTGCTCATAAGTTGACACTTAATCTGTGCTGAAATTATGCCACTTTTCTATTGTGTGTACCTATATCGCTCCCAGCCCACGTATGTAGGTTGTGGACGTTTCTGACACCGTCTCTGTTGAAAATGTAGAAGCACTGTAAGCACTGTATGTAATAATTCATCTCAGTAGTCTTGTCATTTTTACTTTTGAAGTTATGTAGGTACTTTTGTCTTTTGGTTTTTAATAAAACTTTCGTACCTTGTGCATCGTTTTTTATTTAGTCGCTTTGAATCACCATATAACTCCAGATTTCGCTACAGATTTCTACTGAATTAACAACAGGTTAAGGGCCCAGAGATCGAGTAAAGGAATTTTATATCGAGTTTTTAATCCGAATTTCGAGGAACTCCGAAATTCCGATAGTTTTAGTCGAAGTGCCGGGAACCGCGAAAGTGATGGGAAAAGATATAAATTTCGATAAACTCAAAGATCGCGAAAACTACGCGCAATGAGAATTAAATATGCTTGCGTTTTTGCGTACCCGTGATTTAATAAAATGTGTTAAATCGAGTTCAGATACTGAGAAGGACAATGACAAGTTGGAACGTGCAATCGGGTGGCTATTTCTTGCGTGCGAGGATCACGTCAAGCACCACTTTGGGAAGAATGACTCCCCAATACAAATTTGGAGGACGTTGCACAAATTTTTTGCCGAGACTGGTCAAGAATTAAAGTTAAGTGCGGTGGTCGCTCTGACAACGACGAATCTTGATGACTGCGATTCGATCGATCGGGCGCATGATGGATGCGTGGCGTCGATGCACAGAAGCGAAAGTGATTTTCGACGATAATACAGTGGCGTTATTCATGGTTGCGCATCTGGGTCCCCGATATGAATCTTTTAAACAGAGCCTCATCGGTAGCGGACAGGATCTTACAATAGATATTGTGAAGAAGGACCTTTTAGGACTGACACCAGTGGATGGTAAATCAGAGACGGCATTTTAAAATGATACACGTCGGAAAGAGCCATCGGGCGCTACCGGTCGAGGTGATAAAAATGCGCTATGTCAAGGGTGCCATTGGATATCGTTTGGTTTATCATTGCGATTCATTGGAACCAATTCATGGATTCGTCGATGCGGACTGGGGAAATGACACGGACGAGCGATTTCATGCGCGCACTGACGCACCACATGCGCATTCGCGCTAATGTCCCTCGGTCAATGCGAATGAAGGCGCATGTGTAAATGCGGCATTAGGACTAGTAAACCTCGAAAAGGGAAAAATATATCCGTCTGTCTGCTGTACGTAAGAATGTTTGAAGGCACATAGCTTATGCTGGAATTTGATGGGTAGAATGGTTTAACCTCTTGGTTTGTAGATCTCAAATCTATATAGAACTAGATTCTCTAGATTTATATATAACTATGATAGTTGAACAATTAACAGGGGGGGTAGGAGTGGTGGTAAAAAGAATGAGTCATAAATAGTTTGAAAGCTATGATCGTATGTTAAGATCTATATCTCCTGAACAATTGATGCCAGAACTTTGTGTACTGTTTACTGTTACCACTATTATCGCAGACCGAACGCAACCAAATGCCTTTGAACGTCCTCATGGAGAAAATTGGGTAAATGTTAAGTATTCATTGGGCATGACCGAAAAGTTTCTTTTTTTCCGGTGGACAGGGCAGGTGAAACAAGCCTCGTGGCGAACATAAATTAAAATTAATTTTTTATTTAATTAATCGCTATACGGATTACAACCTTAGCCATGGGATATGCGGGACGAATACCAATGATAGAGCCTTCATACTTACAAACAAACATAAGAGTAAATTAGGAAAGTAACTCCAGCGGAAAAAATACTGATTTGTATACGGTGTGCTATCAGTTATCTTAAATAAACAAGATACTTTTCGGGACTCATACATTTGCTGGTCAAATACATCTTAGAATCAATATTTACCCAAATTTTCATACTATAAATAAACCGAATACGAAATCGGGGAAAAAATCTCGAATTGGTTGTAAATTTAAATTTGACGTAGAATCGCTCATATTGCGATCACAAAGGCATGAATCTTTTTTCACCTTAAAAAATAATATTCATGTTATAATGTAAATTTCTATAAGTAAAGAAATTTTCATGATTTTATAACGGCGGTGCCTGCTTGGTAATGACCAAGTTTGTTCATATAAAATAGCATGACTTGACTTTTTGAAAATTAACTAAAAAAATCTGCCAACAATCTGGACGTAAATTTATTATTTTTCCGGTAGAAGTTAGGAACGCGTTCAATTCTGAAATGCGGTGGAGGCTACTATGTGACTGAAAACCTATCAAAAAGAACAAGATCGTGGAAGTGAAAATCTGATTGGATCTAAGAGATATGGAATAATTTATGAAAAAGTACACAATCACTTTACACCCCCTTAGGTGTCGAATTTCAAAAAACCTTGAAAACACTTTCTAGGTATTCATACGAAGAATCCGTAGAATAAAATTAAATTCAATATTTGGGACGAGCTAGTATATATGACGAAAATTGTAAAAAAATGTGCATTCTATTCTCACAGATAATTTTTTTTGCCCCCCTTCTGAACGCCAATACATATTTGATTTTTTTTTTATCACAATTACTTTTCTTGTTGATTTACATATACACACCGAGTTTCAACTTTGTAGCTTAAACCGTTCCATATATAGAAAAAACACCCCCACTTGTACCACACTACCCTTAGGGGTCGGTATTCATACGAAGAATCCGTAAAATAAAAATGAATTCAATATTTGGAAAGACCTAGTAGAAATATGACGAAAATCTTTTTTCATCACAATTACTTTTCGAGTTGATTTACATATACACACCGAGTTTCAACTTTCTAGCATGAACCGTTTAATAGTTTAAGAAAACACCCCCGTAGCATACTACCCTTAAAAAAAAATATATTTTTCCAACACTCCGCTACTACCAAGTTTAAGGCTTATATCATTACAGGTTCTCAAGATATAAGCATCGGAACATTTTTCTTTTCACCCTCCCCCACCCTCTCCCACCCTCCCCCACCCTCCCCCACCCTCCCCCTCTACAACCTCAACCCCAAAACTTTTTTCCCTACTAGAGTTAAATTAGCGCTACTTCTGGTAAAAATTCTAAGCATCTATCTTACACTGTTCTTGAGATATGAAATGTGTTTGATTTGAAAAATTCTCATCCCCTCCACTTCTATGCTCCACCTCCCACTTAAAAAATTTTCCTTTCATCAATCTTTATTTGTCGACCTTTATACCCAAACCGAATTTTATTTTTCTAGAGCAATTGGTTCATGAGATATCGTAATCTAAAGTTTTTCACCCCCCACCCCCATACACAACTTCCCCAACCCAAAGTTTTTCTTGATTCTATTCTCCTAGTATAACTACAAATATATCTTAAGTTTGAATAGTGTGCCATTACCGGTTTAGGAGATATGGATTTTAGAATGTGTCTATCTCGCCTTTTTTAGGTTTCGGATGCATTACATTTCCCCCCACTCCCACACCCCTTAATCAATATTTACAATTTTTCTGCAAATGGGTCTACTATCAGAGCTCTATAGAAATTCTAAGTTTCAGCTCCCTATCATTAGGGGTTACTGAGATCTAGAAACCAAAATTTTCGGTCTAAAACACTTCCCCCTCCTTCCCCCTAACATTCCCACCCCTAAAAATTTGGTCACTTCAAGGAGCCTACCCCGTCTATTCGTTAAAAAAAATTCAATTTAATATCTCTAATCGTTTGGCAGCTACGAGCCTCCAAACGATCTTGCGTACGGCGGACAGACGGACTGAAAATTTTTATTGCTTTTTTCGCGTCTACTAGTTATGAAAAGTGGAAATAAAAATTTTGAGGGTAGCAAATTTTTTTTTTTTAAAAATCAATCACAATACTTAATTATTAAAATAATAAAGTAATATTATATTGTATACTCACTTTTTAAAGCCCACAATTCAAATTTTTTTATTGAATTTAAGTACAGCTTTGTATGATCCCGGCAATTTATAGATACTGATGGACTTCGTGCTGAATCAAAGTGTGGTGAAAACTGTAATAACTTTCTAGTCAAGATAGATATGGCTTCTGTGAATATAAATATAATATAATATAAATACAGTAATACAACAAACAAATTTTAAAAAAAAAAATGAAATTGCTTTTATTAAAATTTATTTCAATTTATGCGCTCTCCAAAAATCCAAGAAAAAAATTTTGCACTCCTTTCGTTTAGTAAGGATAAATCATTTAAGGGGGGGGGGGGGGGGGGCTGAGTGGGCGGCAAGCTAGCCCCCCACCCCTAAAATTTGAAAAAATTTAAAAAATAAATACACAGGAATTATGCTCTATATATGCACCTTCAGAATTCATTACAACTGATTTTTGCACTATGTCCTTTCAAGGACCTCCCACACAAATTACAGGTCGAGATTCTCAAAAAGCAAAAATTACGCCAAATAACTATACCAACTGAATCTATGATTTATGCGCTCTTAAAATCTGCAACTCGCGATTTTTGCACTGCGTCCTGTCAAGGACCTCCCATACAAATCGTCAATTCCGAAACAGTAAAACAAAAATGCCTACTCGACCAATGCGAAATCGTACTAAATAGTCATGCACGATCGATACGTGATTTTTGCGCTCTCGGAATTTGGTATATTTGATTTTTGCACTATGTCCTTTCAAGGACCTCCCATACAACTCGCAGGTCGAGATTCTCAAAAAGCAATAATTACACAAAATAACTATACCAGCTGAATCTATGATTTATGAGCTCTCAAAATCCGCTATTCGTGATTTTCGCACTGCGTCCTGTCGAGGACCTCCCATACAAGTCGTCAATTCCGAAACAGTAAAACAGAAATGCCTACTCGACCAATGCGAAATCGTACTAAGTAATCATGCACGATCGATACGTGATTTATGCGCTCGCGGAATTTGGTACATTTGATTTTTGCACTATGTCCTTTCAAGGACCTCCCATACAACTCGCAGGTCGAGATTCTCAAAAAGCAATAATTACACCAAATAACTATACCAGCTAAATCTATGATTTATGCGCTCTCAAAATCCGCTATTCGAGATTTTCGCACTGCGTCCTGTCAAGGACCTCTCATACAAACCGTCAATTCCGAAACAGTAAAACAGAAATGCCTACTCGACCAATGCGAAATCGTACTAAGCAATGATGGACGATCGATACATGATGTATGCGCTCCCGGAATTTGGGAAATTTGATTTTCGCGCTATGTCCTCTCTAGGCCCTCCCATACAACTTGCAGGTCGAGATTCTCCATGAGCAAAAATTTCACCAAATAACTATACCAGCTGAATCTATGATTTATGCGCTCTTAGAATTTGCAATTCGCGATTTCAATAGTTAAGAAAAACACCCCCCACCCCCGTACCATACAACCCTTAAAAAAAATTATGTTTTTCCAACATGCCGCTACTATAGTTCTATCTAAACACCAAGTTTAAGGCTTATATCATTACAGGTTTTTAAGATATAAGCATCGAAACTTTTTTCTTTTCACCCTCTCTCACCCTTACCGTTTACACTCGCATCAAAATTTCCTCATTAGGGTTCAATTAGCGCTACTTCTGGTAAAAAATTTTAACATCTATCTTACACTATTCTTGAGATATGATATATGCTTTTTTTGAAAAATTCTTATCCCCTCCACTTCTATGCTCCACCGTCCACTTAAAACATTTTACTTTGATCATTATTCATTTGTCGACCTTTACACCGATACCGAATTTTATTTTTCTAGAGCAGTTGGTACAGGAGATATCGTAATCTAAAGTTTTTAACCCCCCACCCCCATACGTCACTGCGCCTACTCAAAAATTTGTTTTCAATCTTTTCTCCTAGTATAACTACAAATATTTCTTAAGTTTGAATAGTGTGCCATTAACGGTTTAGGAGATATGTATTTTAGAATGTGTCTATCTCGGCTTTTTTGTGTTTCGGACGCAATATTTTTCCCCTCACGCCCACACCCCTTGATAAATATTGAAAATTTTTATGCAAATGGGTCTACTATCAGAACTCTATACAAATTCTAAGTTTCAGCTTCCTATCATTAGGGGTTACTGAGATCTAGAAACCAAAATTTTCCGTCTAAAACACTTCCCCCTCCTTCCTCTCACACCCCACCCCTGGTCACTTCAAGGAGCCTACCCCGTCTATTTGTAAAAAAAATTTCAACTTAATATCTCTAAGCGCTTGGGAGCTACGAGCCTTCAAACGATTTTGCGTACCGCGGACAGATGGACTGAAAGTTTTTATTGCTTTTTTCGTGTCTACTAGTTATGAAACGTCTAAAAAACATTTTTCAGGGTAGCAAGTTTTTTTTTTTAAAAAAAATCTATCACAATACTGTATTATTAAAATAATAAAGTAAAACGTTCTTAAGTCCTCAGTTTAATTTACAAATGTTGAGCTCGTCAAACAATGAACAAATATATTATTTATTCGTTGTTCTTTATTGTTTTTTGAAATGGCGTCACTGAAAAATTGAAACAGATAAGATCAGATAAATATTACCATCATATTCAGCTTCGTCTCACCGATCCCTTATGCAATCGATCGACCCGATGATGTCCCATCGAGCCACGCACTACTTTACATACATATAAAAATGACTATACGAACGTAAAAACGCGCGAAAATTTACGCATAAATAAAATCGATAATAGCTTCTTACTTCTTCTTCGCTATAACTTCTTTTTCTTAACAGTTAGCGTAAATGTTCATAAGGTGTAATCGATAGAACTCTTTGGAGGGCAAACGGAACTCTAACCAGAACTACCCCAACCCTTACAGGGAAAAAGTTTTATTTCAATCACTCGAAAAAATTTAATTTCAATGCGCTATAACTTCTTTTCATCAACAGTTAGCGTAAATGTTGATAACGTGTTATCGACAGAACTCTTTCGGGGGCAAATGGAACTCTATCTTAAAACACCCCAACCCTAACTAGTAGTTTTTTTCTCTCAGACTGAAAAATTTTCTGCACGTGATCTTTTTTTTTCTCAGAAATCCAGTCGATATTTTCAGAGTTCTGGGTAGTCAGTTCCTCACAAGTTCTGAAAATTCCTTTATACAGGGTGTTTGGTACCCCGTGTGCCACACAGGTCAATTTTCAATAAGAAAAGTGGTTAAGAAAAGTGTTTTTGACCGGTACCCTCACTCAGCTGAAACGTTTGATCTTAAAAACAAATAATCACAAGGCAAAGTGTTCCAGCTTGTTTTTAAGGGAATCGAATTACCTTTCATTTGACAGTCTAAATTGTAACAGCACCCAATCTTGAGGTATTTACTCGAAAACACAAACGTCAACAAAACGTCAACCCTAGAAATTCAGTGATCAATATAGTTTTTTCCCAGAAAACCCCATTATAAAGATGTCACCTTAATTTTATTTTTTTATGAACCGTATTATAATCTACAAAAGCTGCATGTATTAACATTTTGGAAGTAAAAATGCAATACAACAACATTTTTGAAGTAATAGGTAAAAATACAATACAACAATACATACTTTTATACAAAAAGAAGGACATGTTGAATTACACTCCTTGCTTGAATTGAAACAATTTAATAATGGTTTTTATGTTTTATTTCAATTTTCTTATTATAATAAATGTTCAAAATGGCCATCTTCACTTTTAATGTACGCTAAAGCTCGTTTGCCGAGTGTTCTCTTGGTATTCATATTCCTCAACTGCTGCCTTACTTCTATTGCTTGCTGCCGCTTCGATCCTAGCATTTAGATCTTTCAGTGTTCTACTGCTGTTGCATATTTAAGGTCCTTCATCCGTCCCCATACAAAGAAATCAATAACAGTAAGATCAGGTGATCTAGCAGGCCAATGTATCGGTCCATTTCTACCGATCCAGCGATTGTTATAATTGGAATTTAACCAATTTGTGATTTGTCGCCCATAATGAGCTAGAGCACCATCGTGTTGGAAGCCAATGGTACCAGTGGAATATGATCCAACAAGTCCCGAAGATCATTTGTTAAAAAACGTAAGTAATTATAGCTATTTAGAGTAGACGGAAGCCTAATAGGTCCAAGAAAATCGTCACCAATCACACCTGTCTATAAATTGACGCTGAATCTGTGCTGAAATGATTCCGCTCTTCTTGTTTGTGGATTGATCTCAGCCCACGTATATAGTTTATGGAAGCTTGTGATACCGTCACTGGTAAGTTGGAACTCATCCGTCCACAGAATGTTATTGAAAAAATTTTCGTCATTGTTGTTCAAGGAGCTAATTGCACAACTCCATCCTTTTGGGGAAATCAATGGGAAGCAGCTCCTGTACTGGTGTGCGATGGAAGGCATGGAAGCATTCTACTTTTAAAATACTCCAAACTTTTCAAGTAGATATGTTAAACTGCATTGCCCAAGCGTCGAATACTGATTGGTGGATCATTTTTAACTGCTTGCAGTATTCTTTCATCGATCTGAACAGCGATTATCGGTGCAGGATTTGCATTTACTCTGCTTGTCATAACATTGCTAGTTTGCCTAACTCTCTCTTGCTACGTGTCCGTCGATGAGGATGTCCCTGATGGTAAAACGCTCGCGCGGATCATGCATCTCCGTGACACTCACTACAAATGAATATATTCTTCATTAGAGCACTCAGTCATTTTGAAATAATTTTTTAAATTCTACTGACACCTACTTTAAGCAACGTAACTAAAACTGATAAAAATATGAAGGTAGTTTTGGTTTTATAGGCTTTTCATTTTGTAAGTTACCCCATTAAAAATGTTGAAACTCATTTACATTTCATTGATTTCCTCCATACTGAATAAATCGCATAAATCATGTATCGATCGTGCATGATTACTCAGTACGATTTCGCATTAATCGAGTAGGCATTTCTGTTTTCCTGCTGCTGAATTGACGACTTGTATGGGAGGTCCTTGAAAGGACGCAGTGCGAAAATCGTGAATAGCGGATTCTAAGAGCGCATAAATCATATATTTAGCTGGTATAGTTATTTGGTGAAATTTTTGCTTTTGTAGAATCTCAACCTGCGATTTGTATGGGAAGTCCTTGAAAGGACATAGCGCGAAAATCAAATTTACCAAATTCCGGGAGCGCATAAATCATGTATCGATCGTGCATGATTACTCAGTACGATTTCACATTAATCGAGTAGGCATTTCTGTTTTACTGCTGCTGAATTGACGACTTGTATGGGAGGTCCTTGAAAGGACGCAGTGCGAAAATCGTGAATAGCGGATTCTAAGAGCGCATAAATCATAGATTTAGCTGGTGTAGTTATTTGGTGAAATTTTTGCTTTTGTAGAATCTCGACCTGTGATTTGTATGGGAGGTCCTTGAAAGGACATAGCGCGCAAATCAAATTTACCAAATTCCGGGAGCGCATAAATCATGTATTGACGGTGCATGATTACTCAGTACGATTTCGCATTAATCGAGTAGGCATTTCTGTCTTACTGCTGCTGAATTGACGACTTGTATGGGAGGTCCTTGAAAGGACGCAATGTGAAAATCGCGAATAGCGGATTCTTAGAGCGTATAAATCATAGATCCAGCTGCTATAGTTATTTGGTGAAATTTTTGCTTTTGTAGAATCTCGACCTGCGATTTTTATGGGAGGTCCTTGAAAGGACATAGCGCGAAAGTCAAGTTTACCAAATTCCGGAAGCGCATAAATCATGTATCGATCGTGCATGATTACTTAGTACGATTTCGCATTAATCGAGTAGGCATATATTTTTTACTGCTGCTGAATTGACGACTTGTATATGAGGTCCTTAAAAGGACGCAGTGCGAAAATCGTGAATAGCGGATTCTTAGAGCGCATAAATCATAGATTCAGCTGGTATAGTTATTTGGTGAAATTTTTGCTTTTGTAGAATCTCGACCTGCGATTTGTATGGGAGGTCCTTGAAAGGACATAGCGCGAAAATCAAATATACCAAATTCCGGGAGCGCATAAATCATGTATCGATCGTGCATGATTACTCAGTACGATTTCGCATTAATCGAGTAGGCATTTCTGTTTTACTGCTGCTGAATTGACGACTTGTATGGGAGGTCCTTGAAAGGACGCAGTGTGAAAATCGCGAATAGCGGATTCTAAGAGCGCATAAATCATAGATTTAGCTGGTATAGTTATTTGGTGAAATTTTTGCTTTTGTGGAATCTCGACTTGCGATTTGTATGGGAGGTCCTTGAAAGGACATAGCGCGAAAATCAAATTTACCAAATTCCGGGAGCGCATAAATCATGTATCGATCGTGCATGATTACTCAGTACGATTTCGCATTAATCGAGTAGGCATTTCTGTTTTACTGCTGCTGAATTGACGACTTGTATGGGAGGTCCTTGAAAGGACGCAGTGCGAAAATCGCGAATAGCGGATTCTAAGAGCGCATAAATCATAGATTTAGCTGGTATAGTTATTTGGTGATGTTTTTGATTTTGTAGAATCTCGACCTGCGATTTGTATGGGAGGTCCTTGAAAGGACATAGCGAAAAAATCAGTTGTAATGAATTCTGAGAGCGCATAAATAGCACATAACTCCTGTGTATTTATTTTTTAAATTTTTTCATATTTTAGGGGTGGGGGGGGGGGGGGCTAGCTTGCCGCCCACTCAGCCCCCCACCTTTAAATGATTTATCCTTACTAAACGAAAGGAGCGCAAAAATTTTTTCTTGGTGTTTTGCAGAGCGCATAAATAGCGCATAATTCTGTAATTTTTTCATTAAGTTTGGAGGAAGTGGGGGGCCAGCTGGGCGGACGTTTCGAACTTGTTGCTTTCAAACGATTTGCGGACGATGGACAACGTACGGGGCACAAACGAACTGACACTTTTTTTGCTTTTTTAGTGTCTAATAATCATGAAACGTGGAAAAAAATTGTTAGGGTAGCACATTTTTGTTTTTAAAAATCAATTACAATATTAATATCTGAAATACAAACGAGTATTAATATCTTCTGTTGATAGTTTCTCGATATCAAAGATCTCATTATGCTAGTAGCATTCGCACAAAATTCAACAGCTTGTCGTCACTTCTTCAAGGAATGAGTCATCATAAGGAAAACGTGGTCTCTGGCAATTTTTTATTCACAATATGTGCATGGTATGTATGTATATCGTTGCGATCGTTCTTTATCATCCGGTATATCTCGAGCGCGTGGTATTTTAATTACCGTAAATTTTAATTTACGCAGCAAAGAACATCTAGTACGACTACTAGCATTAACCAAAAGAAATGAATCAACGATAATTTGTTCTTTCCTTGGAATTTATGCAAACAATTTCATTTACGTACAATACCTCTGGAATGCATTTTTACACATTCTGTCGATTTTTTTTGAAAAAGCCTATACTTTAAGTTAAAGTGTTAAAGTTAAAGTTTAAGTTACAGTGACGGACAAAAGTCTACGGCAACACCTAATACTGAGGTTCTGGTTAATTGTAAGCCTTAATCAAAAATCCATTGATGCGGATTTTTTTAGTAACTTAGATATAGGTATTTATTAAAAAACAAAATCAAATACTTTTCATAACAAACTTATGCATAAAAACATAAAAAATGTATGGAAAAAAGTCTACGACAGTCAGTACTGGCTTATACACAAAAAATTTCCAACTAAACGTATTGCAATTTTTAAAATTATTTGCTGACTAAATACTTGACTGGAACCCCCTTTAGCAACTAAATTACCAGTTTCTGCGGATGTAATTTTCTCCCATTCTGTAATGAGCGTTTCCTTAAACAAATTTTTATTTTATATCCATCATTTCCGAACTTTGCACTCCAGTAGCTCCCATACATGTTCTATTGGGTTTAAATCTGGGTTTTGGGGAGTATTAAGCAGCCTTAGAGCATAGAACAACAACCAGTTCTTGACGAAAAGTGTTGTTTGCTTTGGATCATTGTCTTGTTGGAAAATCCAGCTCCATCCAAGGCACAACCTCTCAGCTGATGGGGTCAAATGTTGTTCCGACAGGTTCTTCTAAAGATAGGGGTCCATAGTTGTTTCAACAAAAGCCAATCTACCACCCCAATGCAGCTATGGCTCCCCAAACCATAACATTACCTCCACTATGTTTGACAGTAGGAATCAAATTTTTTGTCTCTCTTCTTTTTCCTCCATATTTTGTCGCACGGAACTCACTATAACTCAAGTAATCTTTTGGCTACGAATTCGGAATTTTGTACAAACTAGTTTTGAGTGAAGAAGAAGATCAAGTTAACTAGTTAAGCCTAGTACTGTGTTCAGCGAAACGAACACGAACGAAAAAGTCACCTTCGAAGTGGAGTGAAATATTCTACACAGTTCGCTTTTAGATGTCATTAAAATATTGTCAAGTAATTACTATTCCGGCACATAACACAACAAAATATAACTCACACAAAATTTTCCGAACACAAGCTTCTGAATTGACAGCGAAATATTGAAAATTTTGAGTTGTCAAATATTTCGCTTGTCAAAAAGCCTTCCGTACCCTTAAAAACGAAACGAAATTGCCACGAGCGCCATCCATTAGTGACTACGGCAAATGTCCATTCCGTCAACGAACACAGTAACGTAACGTGGCCTATTTCCGACCACCTTCCTAAATCCGACCATTTTGGTTTTTTATTAATATATTTATATTATCGCGATTAAAAAGGTGAATTCTGTAATTAATATATTTGCATATGTGTTCTCTATCCGTTTGCTGTGAACAAAGGGAGCTGCATGTCCTTTCTTTCCATTGTGGTTTAAATTAATCAGCGGCGGACCAAAAAACTTGAATTTTAAGTCAAAAATCTAAATTTTTGGTTAGATCTTTTTCGTAAATTTAAAAGACTAATTTTCATCAAAGTGAAAAAATTAACGTCTTTTTCGCTTTATAAACTTTTAACTTGTATTAAAATATGCAAAAACAATTTAAATTCATAGAATTTATGAAACAAAACAATAAAATGAAGTGGTCGGAAATAGGCATTTCTGATTTCATGTGATGTCCTTATTCCGACCAGTGGTCGGTATTGGGAAATATAAAGGGAGTTTTTTTTAAAAATTATAATAATATTTTTATATACTGTAAATAGTAAAAATCGAAATTTATTGATTATATTATTGTCTTTACTGTATTTGATCCTAATTCCGACCTACTCAATATATATATTTTAGATCTTGAAAGTTCACATGAAACGGATTTATCACCTTCTTGTAACTGATATATATTGCAGAATCCACACCTTTTACGTTTAATATTTTTGGCTTTATTTGACAGTTTAAGTAATAAATTATTTTTTATTTAAATACTAATGGACGCAGTTTGTGGTTGGCCAAATTTATGTCTCTATATTAGTTTTACCTTAGATTAAATCTACTTACATCACTGGTCGGTAATTAGGACATCAAATTTGATCGGTTTACCTATTTCCGACCTAGTAGCTGTACAGCATGATAACAAGTTTAGTCAGTGGAAATTACATATTAATTTTGCGATTTATCTAATAAAATTAAACATACATAAAACTTGAGGTTTGTTTGTTTGTCCCGTATAAGTTCCTGTACCATTCATCTGATTGTGATGAAATTTTGGTAATTTGTTGTGCGCACGTCCGCGAAGGGTTCTGAATTAGTAACATCACTTTACAATTATTGATGGAACGCGAGTTGCTTCAATAATTAAGTGTTCTTATATATTGTAGTTTCGAGGTAGTTCAAGCGTTTTCGGTGACAAATAATCAATTTCAACCTGTTTGAAATTAAAACAATCCTCCAAGATAGACACATTTTTGGAAGATGACTGTTGCATTGCGGTTTGTGTGTAGTTTTATGATCAGGACCTCAGAAAATTATTAATTTGTTTTCAATCAATGTTTTGATTGTTTGTTTGTCCCTCAATCAACGGACCAACGCCAATAATACGGGCCCCGAAACAAAGGGAGTAATGGAAGTAATGGAGCAACGGGAGTAATGCAAGTAACGGAGGAACGGAAGCAACTGGAAAAGAACTGAAAACTGCCCGAATTGCAACGTGTTTCGGAATATTATTTCGTTGCGGTCGCAAACAAACAAAAAAATTATGATGCGTGGGGAAAGCAGTACAATAACGCAGATCGTGGTAGAATGTTATTACAGTTTTAGAGGTGTAGCACCATGTACAGGAAAGTTAGGCAGTATATTTGGAATTCCAGTTGCCTCACAGTACCATATAATTTGTTCTGGTTAGTTTGGCAGAACCTGCGCAGACTATTAGTTACCATTGCTAGCATGGGATTGCAAATTCGCATAATTGATATCATTATCAAATTTTCCATTTTTGATAATTCAACGAAACAGCTGAATATGTTACAATTCGAACCTGTGTCAAATTAACTATATTGGTGGACCAGTTATTGTGTCTTTTGTCGACAAAGTGGGACTCTTGACCACTGAACCCAAAAAATAGACGATTGAAACGACAAGATATAATTTACAAATATTTTTAGGATACTAGTCATACTATTCTTCAAAATATTTTTTGAGGCTATGTACTTTGTTAGAAGATATGCGATCATAAAATTGGGATCGCGAAATCTCAAGTTTTCTAGGCCTCTCGGAGGCTGGTCAGTGTTGTCTAGTATTGACACTTCTTTTGTTTCTCCCTGAACGTTATGCCCCATCTTGATGGAGCAGATTGAGATTCCACACAAAGGTTCAGTTGGGCGAACAGCGGATCCTTCTCTTGTCTACTATTTCATTGTTGAACGTATCCAATATTTATTCCGCCTCCCCTAGTGGCCTTTTCAGAATCTTGTACAATTTCTATTTTTTAAAAGGCCCAGAGCCATGTTTTCTTTTTATCTAATAAAGATAAAACTTAAAACATATTTTTTACATTACTTGGAATCATTAATTGAAATCATTTCAAATATATTATATATTCCTATCTATGTAAAGTTCATTTACATTTTGTGTTAATATAATCGTATATACTCAATAAAAAAATTAATGGAATCTGCGTTTATTATTTTATTATCCTGTTTTCTTCACCAAATTTAAAAAAAAAAAAATATCGTTAATAATATGCAATAACAATGTTGTTTTATATGATAGAACACCTAGGTCGGAAATAGGCTTATGTGCGGTCGGTATAAGGAAAGAGTTGTTTATGTGGTCGGAAATAGGAAGATTACCATCATAATGAAATTAATTTATCTAAATCATATTTTAAATCAATATATAAATATATCATATCAAAATTGATTTTTTTCAGTATCGGTAGCATGTTATGAATCCGTAAACATTTTTTTTTAAGAAGAAATAAATAATGGTTCGCCGTATATAAATTAAAAATATATGCAGGGTCTTAGGTGGTCGGAAATTGGTCATTTTACGTTACTGCAAAACGAACGAAATATTTCGTCAGTGAAATGTCAACGAAAATTTCATTTTTTTATATTAACTTTGACAGTTCATTTTGTTTCGCTGAGCACAGTACTAGGCTTTAGCGAAATCTTTCAACTCGTTCTGGTAGCTTCCATACAAAATATCCTTAAAACACTTGCTTAAGAATATTGACCGATAACTTTTTTTTTGTTTTAAGGATACTGAACTAGACTTAGGTGGTTAGCCTTTAATACACTGTGGTGTACAATCCAGTAAGCTTAGGGATGGGAGGTCAGAAATCAGGCCGGGTATGGCAGTGTACTAGTTGGTGTTAATAATTTGTTAATGATTTAAGCTAAGACTTCAAAATTGTGTGTGTGTTATGAAGAAAATCATATTAGTCCTTCAAGTGGCTGCCACATAAATATCATGTTCAAATATGCAAAGCATTCAATTCACGAAACTCACTATTATAACACAAGTAATCGTTTAGCTATGAATTCAGAATTTTGTACAAATTTGTTTTGAGTGAAAACAAAGTTCGAGTGTACTAGACAGCAAAATCCTTTTACTCCTTCTGGTACCTGCCATACAAAAAATTCTTAAGACACGTGTTCAACAATAATTTCCGATAACTTTTGAACGCTTCAAGCTATTTGAAATTTTGTACACATTAATTGTGGAGTGGTTCAAGGAAAATGATGAATATGTAAGTAATCAAGTGAGTCCTTGGTCTACCTTCCATATGGAAGTCCTTCTAAAAGGATATTTTTTTCTAGTTCAAGATATGAAATTAAATACTGTATATTGTCATTTAGTTTTGAGTAGCAATCTAATGGGACTCCTTAATGAAGGACATACAACATGCACACACGTAATACTACTTCATCCCCAACTACATTAAAAATCGTACTTCTGTATCATCTAGGGTATTATACGTGTGTTTTTTTTTATCTTTATTTTAATATTTAAATTCAAAAAATACTGAAAATGCTTCTTTAATACAAATACTAGTAGAGTCCTTGACTTCAGTGCACCTGGTACCAGGTGCGAATCTGCATTTTCGAGAATGCGATTGGGTGCCGGACTATCAGTGCACTTAGCGGTAAATGAGTACCTGACTTGAAATAATCACGGACGAGCGTGTGGCTGACCACTTCACCTCCTAGTGTTCCGTTGGTTTCGTAATGAAGTAACTCTAGCATTACTTCAAGGCTTAGGCCCGATTTGGGCTGTTTGCACCATTGATTATTATTTATAATTAATATAGGTACTGGCTCAATTTTAGATTAAAATTGAAACAATTGAACGGGTCACTTTTAACCGTTGAAATCCGCAATGAAATAGTTGCGTTTTCAAAGTTTTTTATTGAAGGTTATTAGCACTAAATAAAGAGAAATTTGAGATGGTCCATAAATTTTGAACATTTTCTGCCTTAATATAATTTCAAACACCCGGAAAGACGTCTTTAAAGTATATCGATATAGCAGTATCCGAAAAGTTTCATTGATCGCATTCGCCGTGATTGAGAATCCTATGTGGACCGCATAGTCGGTGAGAATCAAAAATCCAGAATTAGCGGGATTATATGTAGATGTCTAACCGATCAAAATGGATCAAATACAAAATTGTGCAGCGAATCAAGCGAAGTCTTTTTTATGGTAGGTACTGCCCCTTACAAATTTTTCAAAATTAAAGGTCGATCATTATTTGATATATGTATGTATGTAGACATGGTTATAATAATAAAGTAAAATTAAATTTCATGTGACACTACTGAAAATACTCTTTAATAGAATGGGTACAATTATAGCTTTTGGATTGTTTCTAAATGAGATGCGTCCTTGAACGACCAAGCATAAAATATTCACGTTTCACTGATAGAATACCTATACCTACTACATACATACCCATCGTTTATTTAGCTTTTCGCAATAAAATTTACAATGAGACATTTAAAAAAAGAGGTACGTAAGCATTATTGTTGAAACTACATTCATTTTGATATAGGTAATTAAGTAGGTCTGACGATGATTATCAATAAACTTATAGTAGAAAAGAAACAGCACTCCCTTACCTCGTTCGTCTGCTGGGATTATGAATTCCTCCTCAGCAATGTGACTTTGAGTTTTATTACTAGGCGAATTAGAAACAAATAGAATTGCACTAGTTGCTATAGATGTTAAGTTCGAAGCACTAACATAATTCCACTCATAAGAAGCATTAACACTTGCCTCACTTTGTGCTTCAAAAAGTGAAGAAATAGCAGTTTCGACGACCTCAGTGTCAGTATAGTTGGTAATTTCATTAGTCTGCTTGATTTTATTAAGTTTTTCACGTTTACATGCATATTGTAGTAGTTCACTATTCGCAACATGACACGAAATGTAAATAAATGAGCACAATGCAATCCACAACTTCATATTGAATTCTAGTTCTTGATGGGAGAATTAATTACCATTTGAAGAAACAATCACCTTTGCATTAGAACTGTTTAATATCTTGCAATACGGGTCGCTTTTCTTGAGACGAACAGCTACTTTGAACGATCGCAGGTGACTATTGCTAATCCATCGTCAGCATTGAATCTTGGATCGCGACATATTTCTGTACGAGTACATACTATAATTTAGTCTGAACTACCAGAACCCCACCTTCATTTTCATGCTTTATATGCCACCACCGTAAAATTTTGTCGGTCGAGTTGCTTTCGTAATTTTTTAACTATACTCATCTCTGCTTCTGTTGAATTGTTGCTTATAGTAATGCAATTATGTAAGGTTGTTGTCTTGCTTCATGGTAGTATGCCACTTTTTAAATATATAATAAAGCGAAACAACTGATATTGGATAGCTATAGGAATGAGTCCGGCTAATTGAACACTTTTCTTATTCTCCTTATATACTGTTGCCCAATTCAAGTCCTAACCTTCGTTATGACCTCTCAGCAGACGCGAAGGCAGGGGGGGGGGGGAAGTTTGGTGCTGAACCACCCCCCCCCCCCTCCACCGAAATGATACAATTAAAAATCACATCTAAACCTAGATATAAATTTTTTACATGCTAATTACTTCGGCTGAGTTAAGTTGTGGTTTTCATACAAATTTCAACTCAACTCAATTCTATGAAAACGAACTAGCCATGTAATGTAGTGATATGATAGTTACCCAGTAGGAAGTTCGAGGAAAACTCAATGAAAGGGCAAATGTTGAGGTATCTACAATAGTATAACATTACTATGAATGGAGCAAAAAAGGTGATTTTTAACAAATTTATAGAGAGAAAACACCACTTCCCTTTTTTCGCTCCAAATCGATGAAAATGGGATTACGAAGAACATTTTTGAGCTTAATTTTTTCCAGGAATGTTAATGTTTCAAGTCGCCATTCAGTTTGAAAATTTCCATCGAAAGTGTCGATTCTATCAGTCTATCAAGCAGTCGTTATTTAAAAAATCTGCCAACAGTCTGGGCGCAACTTTATTATTTTTCCGGCAGAAGTTCAAAACGCGTTCAATCCGGGGATGCGGCGTAGGCTACTATGTGGCTGAAAACCTAAAAAAAAGTTCGGGAAGCGGGTTAGAGTGTAACATATGAATTATATAATTGGGTCATATTCCGGGATGCGGTCTAGAGGTTGAAAAAGAAAAAAACCTTAACTTAGGTGATTATTAAACAACCCTGTGGAAGTGAAAAGATATTCGATATCTGATCTGACCTGAGAAACATGGTGGAATTCATGAAAAAGTATACAACCACTTCACACCCTCTTAGGGGTCGAATTTCAAAAAATCTTGAAAACTCATTCTAGGTATTCATATGATGAATCCATAAACAAAAATAATTGGTGATTGTTAAACAAGCCCGTGGATGTGATATCTGATCAGACCTGAGAGATATTCCGGAATTCATAAAAAAGTAAACCCCTTAGGGGTCGAATTTCAAAAAATCTTGAAAACGCATACTAAGCATTCATATGAAGAATCCGTAAAATAAAAATGAATTCAATATTTGGAAAGACCTAGTAGATATGACGAAAACCGTGAAAATATAGGCATTTTATTTTTACATACCATTTTTTTAACCCCCCACCAACAACTTCACACCCTCTTAGGGGTCGAATTTCAAAAATTCCTGAAAACGCATTCTAGGTATTCATATGAAGAATCCATAAACAAAAATAATTGGTGATTGTTAAACAAGCCCGTGGATGTGATATCTGATCAGACCTGAGAGATATTCCGGAATTCATAAAAAAGTATACAACCACTTAACACCCCCTTAGGGGTCGAATTCCAAAAAATCTTGAAAACACATTCTTGGTATTCATATGAAGAATCCATAAACAAAAATAAATGGTGATTGTTAAACAAGACCGTGGATGTGATATCTGATCAGACCTGAGAGATATTCCGGAATTCATAAAAAAGTATACAACCACAAAACACCCCCTTAGGGGTCGAATTTCAAAAAATTTTGAAAACACAATCTAGAATCCGTAAAATAAAAATGAATTCCATATTTGGAAAGACCTAGTAGAAATGACGAAAACCTTGAAAATGTAGGCATTTTATTTTCACTTACTATTTTTTTAACTCCCCATTCCGAACACCAATATATATTTGCATTTTCTTTTATCGGAGTAACTTTTCTAGTTGATTTAAATATACGTACCGAGTTTCAACTTTCTAGCATAAGCCTTTCTAAAGTTAAGAAAAACACCTTCCACCCCCGTACCATACTATCACTTAAAAAAAAAATATTTTTCCACCATGCCAATACTATAGCTCTATCTTATTGTCAAGTTTCAGCTTTCTATCATTATAGGTTCTTTAGATATAAGCATCAGAACTTTTTCTTTCTCACCCTTCCCCACCCTCACCCTCAACACCCTCAACCCCAAATTTTCTTCCCCTACTAGGATTCTATTACGCCCACTTCTGGTAAGAACTTGAAGCATCTACCTTACACCGTTATTGAGATAAGAAACGTGTTATTTTTGAAAAATTCATATCCCCTCCACTTCCGTGCACCCCCGCCCCCTTCAAATATTTTACTTTGAGCAATCTTTATTTATCAATACTTATACTCAAACCGAATTTTGTTTTTTTGGTGCCATTAGTTTGTAAGATATCATAATCTTAAGATTTTCGCCCCCCACCCCCGTACGCTACTACCCCCACCCAAAAATTTTGTTTCAATCTACTCTCCTAGTATAACTACAGATATTTGTTAAGTTTTAATTGATTGCCATTAACGGTTTAGGAGATATGGATTTTAGAATGTGTCGATCTCGGCATATTTGCGTTTCGGACGCATTATTTCCCCCTCCACTCCCACACCCCTTCACCCATATCATCATTATTTTTGCAAATGGGTCAATTATCAAAGCTCTATAGAAATTCAAAGTTTCAGCCTCCTAACATAAGCGGTTGCTGAGATCTAGAAACCAAAATTTTTCGTCTAAAACGCTTCCCCCATCTTCCCCTCACACCCCCTCCCCAGAAAATAATGTCAATTCATGGGGTCTACCCAGTCTACTCTTAGAAAAAATTGTAATTTAATAGGTCCACTGGCTTGAGAGCTACGAGCCTTCAAAGGATTTTGCTTGGGGCGTGGGGCGGTCGACGTACGGCGTACGGCGTACGGCATACGGCGTACGGCGTACGGCGTACAGACGGAGTGAACATTTTTATTGCTTTTTTCGTGTCTACTAGTCATGAAACGTGGAAAAAAAAATTTTGAGGGTAGCAATTTTTTTTTTTTTTTAAATCGATAACAATACTGTATTATTAATAATAAAGTTAAATATCTGATTTGAACTACTAAAATTGTGATTTTGAATTTACAGTAAAAAAATATTGTTACAGGTATTAGAATTATTTGAAACACATAACTATTAACAATCAATAGTTTTTTCATTGATTTATCTTCTAGATATACCAATTAATTATACTATCTATGATAGTTTTCAATGAAATGTGGTCCTTTGTAATTCCTGCCATGAATCGTGAAAAATTGCTTCAGTTTGACTTCATATACAATATTATAAACAGAAATAAAAAATTGTTAAAAAATTTGATCTATGGATGACATTTTTAAAAAAAATCGAATTTACGTTCAAATGTTCAAGGGTTGTTATTCTAATAGCAATTTTTCAAATACCATTTTGTATTTTACTTTATTATTTATAATACAGTATTGTTATTGATTTAAAAAAAAAAAAATTTCCTGCCCTCAAAATTTTTTTGTCTACGTTTCATGACTAGTAGACACGAAAAAAGGAATAAATTTTTTCACTCCGTCTGTCCGCCGTACGCCGTACGTCGACCGCCCTAAAATCCTTTGAAGGCTCGTAGCTCTCAAAGCAGTGGAGCTATTAAACTAAAATTTTTTCTAAGAATAGACTTGGTAGAACCCTTTAATTGACATTATTTTTAGGGGAGGAGGTGAGAGCGGGAAGGTGGGGGAAGCGTTTTAGACGAAAAATTTTGGTTTATAGATCTCAGCAACCGCTTATGTTAGGAGATTGAAACTTGGAATTTCTATAGAGCTTTGATAGTGAACCCATTTGCAAAAACATTATTGATATGGGTGAAGGGGTGTGGGAGTGGAGAGGGAAATAATGCGTCCGAAACGCGAAATGCCGAGATTGACACATTCTAAAATCCATATCTCCTAAACCGTTAATGGCAAGCAATTAAAACTTAACAAATAGCTGTAGCTATACTAGGAGAGTAGATTGAAACAAAATTTTTGTTTGGGGGTAGTGGCCTACGGAGGTGGGGGTAAGAAACTTTAGATTACGATATCTCACAAACCAATTAGACCAGAAAAACAAAATTCGGTTTGATTATAAAGATTGATAAATAAAGATTGCTCAAAGTAAAAACTTTGAAGGGGGTGGAGGAGCACGGAAGTGGAGGGGACTAAAATTTTTCAAAAATACCACGTTTCACATCTCAATAACAGTTTAAGGTAGATGCTTCAAATTTTTACCAGAAGTAGACCTAATAGAATTCTAGTAGGGAATTTGGGGGTGTGGGTCTAGAGGGTGAGGGTAGGGCAGGGTGAGAAGGAAAAATTCCGATTTTTATATCTAAAGAACCTATAATGATAGAGAGCTGAAACTTGGAAATTAGATAGAGCTATAGTAGTGGCATGTTGGAAAAATAAATTTTTTTAAAGGGTAGTATGGTACGGGGGTAGGAAGTGTTTTTCTTAACTTTAGAATGGCTTGTGCTAGGAAGTTGAAACTCGATACGTATACGTAAATCAACTAGAAAAGTAATTCTGTTAAAAAAAAACATACTGCAGTCACGATCGGCTGCAAGCCAATCGTATAATACTCTAGATGATACTGAACTCCGATTTATATTGTAGTTGGGGCTAAAGTAGAATAACGTATGTGCATGTTGCATGTCCTTTATAAAGGACCTCCAGTCAGTTGCTACTTGAAACTTAAAAACAATATCATCAATGCTTAAAATCATTTTTTGAACTAGGTGTGCCATCGGGAATAAAATGTCATTTTTTAAGAACATTCACATGTGAGGTGCAGGAAGGACTAACTCGATTTCTTATATGTTTACCCCTTTGCTTGAAACCATCCACAAATTAATGTGTACAAAATTTCAAATTCGTAGTTTGACGCGTCCAAAAGTTATGGGAAAATATTGTTGAATACGTATCTTAAGGATTTTTTGTATGGAAGGTACCAGAAAGAGTGAAGGGATTTCGCTGACCCGTTTTCACTAAAAACTAATTTGTACAAAATTCTTAATTTACAGCTTAACGATTACTTCAGTTTTAGTGAGTTTCAAAAATTAAGTGAAGACATTTTGAAAGGATATTTGCATGGCTGTTACGCGAAGGACTAATAGAATTTTTTTTAAAGATATTACATTTAACTTCAACTATTGGAAAACAAACGTATACAAAATTTTTTGTCTTTTCAAGTTTTTTTTTGTATGGAAGCTACTCGAAGGAGTCAAGAAATTTCACTGACAGACACAGTCTATCTTCCTTTTTGCTTAAATCTTATTTGTACAAAATTTAAACTTCGTGGCTAAACGATTTCTTGAGTTAAAGTGAGTTTCGTGAATTAAATGAAGATATTTTAACAAGATATTTGCATGGCAGCCACTCGAAGGACTAATAGGATTTTCTTCATAATCATACAGTTAGCTCCAACTGTTGCAAAATTAGCACATTCAAAATTTTAAAACTATAGCTTAATCCTGTCTGAATTTATCGGTCAATATTCTTGAACACACGTTTTAAGGACATTTTCTATGGCAGGTACCGGAGGGAGCAAGAGGATTTATCTGCCTAGTAAACTCGAACTTTGAATTCACTCAAAACTAATTTGTAAAAAATTCTGAATTCATAGCTAAGCGATTACTTGAATTATAGTGAGTTTCGTGAATTGAATGAAGATATTTTAATAGGATTTTTGTATGGTGGCCACTCGAAGGACTAATAGGATTTTCTTCATAATCATACATTTAGCTTCAAATATAGGAAAATTAATACATACAAAATTTCCAAGTCGTAGCTTAAACTCTTATGAAGTTATCAGCCAATATTCTTGAACACGTGTTTTAAGGACATTTTGTATGGCAGCTACCTGAAGGAGTGGGGCGATTTTGCCTGTTAGCAAACTTAGCCTTACAAATTCAACCAAACACTCCGATTCAAATTTCAAGATCCTAGGTCAAGGCGTTCTTGAGTTATCGTGTTCACGGACAGACAGACGGACGGACGGACGGACGGACGGACGGACGTCAAGCGGATTTGAGGTTTTTGGCCACAAATAAACAAAAAGTAACCTATAACTTTTTTTCCTCTGAGGCTTGGTTCTATGCGTTACATAATTTTCGGCTGGATCAAACTTATAATACTCTATATGATTTCACATTGAGTATAAAAAATCTGCCAACAATCTGGGCGTAACTTTATTATTTTTCCGATAGAAGTTAGGAACGCGTTCAATTCTGAAATGCGGTGGAGGCTACTATGTGACTGAAAACCTATCAAAAAGAACAAGATCGTGGAAGTAAAAATCTGATTGGATCTGAGAGATATGGAATAATTTATGAAAAAGTACACAATCACTTAACACCCCCTTAGGGGTCAATTATGGAGAATACATAGAATAAAATTAAATTCAATATTTGGGACGAGGTAGTAGATATGTCGAAAATCGTGGGAAAATATGCATTCTATTTTCACAGATATTTTTTTGCCCCCCTTCTGAACGCCAATAGATATTCGTTTTTTTTTATTCAAAATTATTTTTCTAGTTGATTAAGATATACACACCGAGTTTCAACATTGTAGCTTAAGGTGCTTTTCCTATATATAGAACATATATAAGAAAAACACCCCCCACTTGTACCACACTACCCTTAGGGGTCGAATTTCAAAAAACCTTGAAAAAGCTTTCTAGGTATACATACGAAGAATCCGTAGAATAAAATTAAATTCAATATTTGGGACGAGCTAGTATATATGACGAATATCATGAAAAAATATGCATTCTATTTTCACAGATAATTTTTTTTTGCCCCCCTTCTAAACGCCAATACATATTTGAATTTTTGTTTTATCAAAATTGTTTTTCTAGTTGATTTACATAAACACACCGAGTTTCAACATTGTAGCTTAAGCCGTTCTATATATCGGAAAAACACCCCCACTTGTACCACACTGCCCTTAGGTGTCGAATTTCAAAAAACCTTGGAAACACTTTCTAGGTATTCGTACGAAGAATCCGTGGAATAAAAATGAATTCAATATTTAAAAAGACCTAGTAGATATAACGAAAATCGTGAAAATATATGCATTTTATATTTATTATATTTATAAATAATTTTTTTTGCCCCCCTTTCTGAACGCCAATGAATATTAAAAATTTTTTTTATCACAATTACTTTTCTAGTTGATTTACATATACACACCGAGTTTCAACATTGTAGCTTAAGCCGTTCCATATATAGGAAAAACACCCCCACTTGTACCACACTACCCTAAGGGGTCGAATTTCAAAAAACCTTGAAAACACTTTCTAGGTATTCATACAAAGAATCCGTAGAATAAAAATGAATTCAATATTTGGAAAGACCAAGTAGATATGACGAAAATCGTGAAAATATATGCATTTTATATATATTATATTTATAAATAATTTTTTTTGCCCCCCTTTCTGAATATTCAAGTTTTTTTTTTGACAATTACTTTTCTAGTTGATTTACATATACACACCGAGTTTCAACTTTCTAGCATGAACCGTTTAATAGTTAGGAAAAACACCCCCTACCCCCGTAGCATACTACCCCTAAAAAAAATTATATTTTTCCAACATTCCGCTAATATAGCTCTATCTAAATACCAAGCTTAAGGCTTATATCATTACAGGTTCTCAAGATATAAGCATCGGAGCTTTTTCCTTTTCACCCTCCCCCACCCTCCCCCTCTACACCCTAAACCCCAGAACTTTTTGTTGTATTGGCAACACCGAAGGTTGCGACGCAGAACGTCATTACTGTATTAGCAAATAAAGCACTTCCACTTGTCCTCCGAACTGAAAGCACGCGTTTCATTTTTGCTCCGAACTATAACATGGTGTCAGATGTTTAAAAGGCAAGCGGAAGTCGCCGATAAAATATAAATTATTATAGAAAAGTAAATCTTGAATTGACGGGTGTGGTGATAACGTGATACAGTGATTTGAGTGAAGGGTTGCAAAAAAGAAATAGAAAAAAAAAGAAACTCGATAGCGAACGGCAACGAACAATGGATAAAGACGAGCAGAAACAGAAATCATTGGCTTCCCGGGTAGAGCAGCTAGAAGCGCAGTTAGCAGAAGCAGTTAGGCTTGGAACGGGTCGGAACGGCAGAAACAACCAGAATGTGGACACCAGAATAGCAACAACAATTCCGCCTCCGAAAGCAATCGGGATGAGAAATGGCGACGCGGTCCAAAATTTCAAATTTTTCAAAACGCAGTGGGAAAATTACGTCGTGGCAAGTGGGCTTGGTAGCTGCACCGAGGAGGTGAAGAAATCCACGTTGCTTACGGTAATCGGAGAAGAATGCCTGCGAATGTATGAAAATCTACCGCTAACCGATTCAGAGAGATCCACAGCTGACTCCTTGTTAAAAGCTATAGAGAAGCACCTGACGCCAACAATAAACAAGCGATATGAACGAGCGGCCTTTAACCTAGCGAAGCAAGACGAAGAGGAATCATACGAGACATACATAAATAGACTACGTGGATTAATCAGGAATTGCGAGTATGGTGCGCTAGAGAACGATTTGCTGCTCGACAAAATAATTTACTCGGTAAAAAGCTCTTCCTTAAGAGAACAATTATGGTCGGATACGACCATCACGCTCGATCACGCGATCGATAAATGTAGAGCAAAGGAGCTCGTTACCAAGCAGCTGAAAGATATCAGACAAGAAGAAAGAAATGGCCCCGCTGCAGCGACAGAGAGCGAGATTAACAAGGTCGTGAAGTTTAGGGCAGATAAATCTCGTGGGGACGTCCATTGCAATTTTTGTGGAGGTTCGCACGAACGACGACCCTCAGAATGCCCAGCATACGGAAAAACATGCGGCAAATGTGGGAAAAGGAATCATTTCGCGAAAGTGTGTAAAAGTAAAGCAGAGGCGTCTAACAGAAAAGTTGTAAGATACAAGCACGTACGAGCATTAGACGAAGAAAGCGACGAAAGCAGCGGAGAAGAATACGTGTTTTCAGCTCTATCTAACAAAAAAAAATGCTTGCTAGCGGAGGTAACAATGATCATCGGGGATGCCATGGAGAATTCGGTCACTACTAAATGCATGCTAGATACCGGTGCTACAACGAATGTAATTGGTGAGTCCAATCTACGTGCGATTTTCGGACCGGAGAAAATAATTGCAAGAAGATCCAAATCCATACTGAAGGGTCTGGGGGGCAACATAATTAAGCCTTCAGCGAGAACAAACATCACATGCAAACGAAAAGATGAGCTGTTTAGACTAAAGTTCGAGGTCGTCGAATTCGAGCAAATTCCAGTCCTCTCGAAGCATGCAAGCATAGAGATGGGCTATATTAAAGTATGCGCTAATATCAACGAGACACACAAACTTCCGAATAAACAGAGTGCGGAAGCAGTTATCAGCGAGTTCCAATACGTTTTCGAAGGATTGGGCCTGTTCGAAGCCGAAGTCCAGCTAGAAATAGACGAGAACGCCGTACCAGTGATCCAGAAGCCGAGAAGAATAGCGGTCGCATTCAACGAGGAACTTAAGAAGCAGCTAGACGAAATGGAAAGTATGGATGTAATTTGCAAGGAGAGTGAACACACCGATTGGGTGAGCAACATCCTGGTTGCCAAACGCAACAACAAAATTCGAATATGCCTGGACCCGTGCGAGCTTAACAGGGAGCTAAAAAGCGTGAACTGCATAATACCTACAATCGATGAGATACTCCCTGGACTAAACGAAGCAAAGGTATTTTCAACCGTGGACGCGAAAAAAGGATTTTGGCAGGTAAAGCTGACAGATGAAAGCAGCAAGCTCTGCACGTTTTTCACTCCGTACGGAAGGTATCGGTTTAAACGAATGCCGTTTGGCATCAGCCCTGCGATGGAAATATTCCAGATGAAGCTGAGCGAAATCCTGCACGGGCTAAAGGGAATTGCAGTGATAGCAGATGACATACTCATATTTGGAAAAGGAGCAACGGTCAGAGAAGCAACTATTGACCACAACAATGCGCTTCGAAATCTGATGACCAGACTCAGAGAAAAGAACTGCAAGCTAAACATAGAAAAGCTAAAACTTTGCATGACCGAAGTTAAATTTTTTGGCCACTTACTCACAGCGGAAGGGCTAAAGCCGGATCCAACGAAGATGGCAGCAATACATAACTTGGATGCACCTAAAGACAAAGCCGCACTAGTGGGTTTCCTCGGGTTGATCACCTACTTGGCAAGATACGTACCCAATCTGTCCGACCAAGCAACGATGTTGAGGAATCTAACGAAAGAGGGCGTCGAGTTTTTATGGACAGACAAATGTCAAGCCGAGTTGGATAGATTGAAACGGAGCATAACAAGACCCCAACCAATGGGAAGTCGTGTTGATTGAACTTTATGAATGAATGGGATAATGCTTGCTTTAATTGATTTTGAATTTTTCTTCGTAGGCACAATACGCATTGACATTTCTCACAGTTCTCACTACGTTCATTTCCTTTCCTCGCACACGGTGCATGGCAAAGGACGGGCGGTATGGAGAAGCAGATCGCTTTTCTGTTTCTTCAGGCAAAAAAAGAATTCCATCATGCAGAAGGACATACACTCTTTTTTATTTTTGCGGTACAAAAAAGTACATGCAAAATTTTTGGAAACTATTTGGGAGTGAGGATTGTGGAATCGCCGTACGTCTGGCGGTGTACGCAAAATTGTTTGAAAGCTCGTAGCACCCAAACCATTTGAGCTATTTATTTGAATTTTTTTCGTTAGTAGATTTGGTATACCCCTTTAAGTGAACACCTTTTGAGGGATGCGGGTGTGAAGGGAGAGGTGGGGGAGGTGCTTTAGACCGAAAGTTTTGGTTTCTAGATATCAGCAACCGCTTATGCTAGAAATCTGAAACTTGGAATTTTTATAGAGCTTCAATAGTAGACCCATTTGCAAAAAATATTCTGATATGAGTGAAGGAGTGGGGGTGGGGAAATATTGCGTCCGAAGCGCAAAAAAGCTGAGATCGATACATTCTAAAATACATATCTCCTAAACTGTTTATGGCACGAAATTCAAACTTAACAAATATCTGTACCTTTACTAGGAAAAAAGATTGAAAAGAGATTTCTGAGTGGGGTTAGTGGAGTACGGTGGTGGGGGGTGAAAAACTTTAGATTACCATATCTCAGGAACCAAGTGCTCTAGAAAAATTAAATTCGGTTTGAAGAGAAAGGTCGACAAATAAGGATTGCTCAAAGTAAAATTTTTTAAGGCGATGGCGGAACATGGAAGGGGGATAAGAAATTATCAAAAAAATCACTTTTCATATCTCAAGAACAGTGTGAAAAAGATTCTAAGTTTTTTTACCAGACGTAGGCCCAATAGAACCTTAGCAGAAAAAGAAAATTGGGGGATGTGGGTGTAGAGGGTGAGGGTGGGGAGGGTGAAAAGTACAAGGTTCCGATGTTTATATCTTATGAACGTATAATGATAAAAAGCTGAACGTGGTATTTAGATAGAGCTATAGTATTGGCATGTTGGAAAAATATAATTTTTTTATGGGTAGTGTGGTACGGGGGTGGCGGGTTTTTTCCCTAACTATGGAACGGCTGATGCTAGAAAGTTGAAACTCGGTGTATATGTAAATCAACTAGGAAAGTAATTTTGTTAAAAAAAGATTCGAATATCCATTGGCGTTCAGAAGGGGGGGGGGCAAAAAAAAGTTATCAGTAAAAATAAAATGCATATATTTTCACGATTTTCGTCTTATCTACTAGGTCTTTCCAAATGTTGAATTCATTTTTATTCTACGGATTTTTCATTTGAATACCTAGAAAGTGTTTTCAAGATTTTTTGAAATTCGACCCGTTCAAAAGTTAGGAAAAACACCCCCCACCCCCGTACCATACTACCCCTAAAAAAAACATTATTTTTTTACCATGCCACTACAATAGCTCTATCTAAACACCAAGTCTCAGCTTCCTATCGTTAAAGGTTCTTAAGATATATACATTGGAACTTTTTCCTTCTCACCGTTCCCCACCATCAACCTCTCCACCCCCACTCCAAATTTTTTTTCCTACTAGGGTTCTATTAGGCTTACTTCTGGTAAAAATTTGAAGCATCTATCTTACACTGTTCTTGAGATATGAAACGTGTAAATTTTGAAAAATTCTTATCCCCTCCACTTCTATGCTCCCCTACCCCCCTTAAAAAATTTAACTTTAGATAACCTTTTACTTTATTAATTTAATAATTAAGAATTGTGATTGATTTAAAAAAAAAAAAAAAATTTGCTTCCTCAAAACTTTTATTTTCACGTTTCATAACTAGTAGACGCGAAAAAAGTAATAAAAATGTTCAGTCCGTCTGTCCGCCGTACGCAAGATCGTTTGGAGGCTCGTAGCTGCCAAGCGATTTGAGATATTAAATTGATTTTTTTTTAACGAATAGACGGGGTAGGCTCCTTGAAGTGACCAAATTTTTAGGGGGGGGGGGGTGTGAGGGGGAAGGAGGGGGAAGTGTTTTAGACCGTTAATGGCACACAATTCAAACTTAAGAAATATTTGTAGTTATACTAGGAGAACAGTTTGAAGTTAGTGGAGTACGGTGGTAGGGGGTGAAAAACTTTAGATTACCATATCTCATGAACCAATTGCTCTACAAAAAATCTGCCAACAGTCTGGGCGCAACTTAATTATTTTTCCGGCAGAAGTTCAGAATGCGTTCAATTCGGGGATGCGGTGTATGTTACTATGTGACTAAAAACCTAACAAAAAGTTCGGGAAGCGGTTAGAAAAGGGTGTAAAATATGAATTAAATAATTGAATCATATTCCGGGATGCGGTCTAGAGGTTGAAAAAAACAAAACTTAAAAATAGGTGATTATTAAACAAGCCTGGGGAAGTGAAAAGATATTCGATATCTGATCAGACCTGAGAAACATGGTGGAATTCATGAAAAAGTATACAACCAGTTTACACCCTCTTTGTGGTCGAATTTAAAAAAATCTTGAAAACGCATTCTAGGTATTCATATGAAGAATCCGTTGAATAAAAATGAACTCAATATTTGGAAAGACCTAGTAGATATGACGAAAATCGTGGAAATATATGCATTTTATATATACTGATAATTTTTTTTTTGCCCCCCCCTTCTGAACGCCAATGAATATTCAAATTTTTTTTTATCAGAATTACTTTTCTGGTTAATTTACATATACGTACCGAGTTTCAACTTTGTAGCATAAGCCGTTCAAAAGTTAGGAAGAACACCCCCCACCACCGTACCATACTACCCCTAAAAAAAATGTATTTTTCCACCATGCCACTACTATAGCTCTATCTAAATACCAAGTTGTAGCTTCCCCCGCCCCCTTCAAAGATTTTACTTTGAGCAATCTTTATTTATTAATCTTTATATCCAAACCGAATTTTGTTTTTCTGGTGCCACTGGTTTGGGAGATATCGTAATGTTAAGTATTTCACCCCCTACCCCCGTACGCCACTACCCCCACCCAAAAATTTTGTTTCAATCTACTCTCCTAGTATAACTACAGATATTTGTTAAGTTTTAATTGCTTGCTATTAACGGTTTAGGAGATATAGATTTTAGAATGTGTAGATCTCCACTTTTTTGCGTTTCGGACGCATTGCTTCCCCCTCCACTCCCACACTCCTTCACCCATATCATCAATTTTTTTGCAAATGGGTCCACTATCAAAGCTTTATAGAAATTCCAAGTTTCAGTCTCCTAACATAAGCGGTTGCTGAGATCTAGAAACCAAAATTTTTCGTCTAAAACGCTTCCCCCACCTTCCCCCTCACACCCCCACCCCTGAAAATAATGTCAATTCAAGGGGTCTACCCAGTCTATTCCTAGAAAAAATTTTAATTTAATAGCTAAACTGGCTTGAGAGCTACGAGCCTGCAAAGGATTTTGGCGGTCGACGTACGGCGTACGGCGTACGGCGTACGGCGGACAGACGGAGTGAAAATTTTTATTGCTTTTTTCGTGTCTACTAGTCATGAAATGTACACAAAAAAATTTTGAGGGCAGCAAATTTTTTTTTTTTTGAAAATCAATAACAATACTGTATTATTACTAATAAAGTAAAATAAAATTCGGTTTGGGTATAAAGGTCGACAAATAAAGATTGATCAAAGTAAAAATTTTTAAGTGGGAGGTGGAGCATAGAAGTGGAGGGGATGAGAATTTTTCAAATCAAACACATTTCATATCTCAAGAACAGTGTAAGATAGATGCTTAGAATTTTTACCAGAAGTAGCGCTAATTAAACTCTAGTTGGGAAAAAAGTTTTGGGGTTTTTGGTGTAGAGGGGGAGGGTGGGGGAGGGTGAAGAGGAAAAAGTTCCGTTGCTTATATCTCGAGAACCTGTAATGATATAAGCCTTAAACTTGGTATTTAGATAGAGCTATAGTAGCGGAATGTTGGAAAAATATAATTTTTTTAAGGGGTAGTATGCTGCGGGGGTAGGGGGTGTTTTTCCTAACTATTAAACGGTTCATGCTAGAAAGTTGAAACTCGGTGTGTATATGTAAATCAACTAGAAAAGTAATTGTGATAAAAAAAATTGAATATTCATTGGCGTTCAGAATGGGGGGCAAAAAAAATTATTTGCAAATTTAATATATATAAAATGCATATATTTTCACGATTTTCGTCATATCTACTAGATCTTTCCAAATATTGAATTCATTTATATTCTACGGATTCTTCGTCTGAATACCTAGAAAGCGTTTTTAAGGTTTTTTGAAATTCAACCCCTAAGGGTAGTGTGGTACAAGTGGGAGGTGTTTTTCCTATATATAGAACGGCTTAAGCTACAATGTTGAAACTCGGTGTGTATATCTAAATCAACTAGAAAGATAGTTTTGAATAAAAAAAACGAATATCTATTGGCGTTCAGAAGGGGGGCGAAAAAAATTATCTGTGAAAATAGAATGCATATTTTCCCACGATTTTCGACATATCTACTACCTCGACCCAAATAATGAATTTAATTTTATTCTATGTATTCTCCATATGAATACCAAGACAGGGTTTTCAAGATTTTCTGAAAATTTACCCCTAAGGGGGTGTAAAGTGATTGTGTACTTTTTCATAAACTATTCCATATCTCTCAGATCCAATCAGATTTTCACTTCCATGATCTTGTTCTTTTTGATAGGTTTTCAGTCACATAGTAGCCTTCAGAATTGAACGCGTTCCTAACTTCTTCCGGAAAAATAATAAAGTTACGTTAGATTGTTGGCAGATTTTTTATTTTTGCGGTACAAAAAAGTACTTGCAAAATTTTTGGAAACTATTTGGGAGTGAGGATTGTGGAAACGCCGTACGTCTGGCGGTGTACGCAAAATTGTTTGAAAGCTCGTAGCACCCAAACCATTTGAGCTATTTATTTGAATTTTTTCGTTAGTAGATTTGGTATACCCCTTTAAGTGAACACCTTTTGAGGGATGCTGGTGTGAAGGGGGAGGTGGGGGAGGTGCTTTAGACCGAAAGTTTTGGTTTCTAGATATCAGCAACCGCTTATGCTAGAAATCTGAAACTTGGAATTTTTATAGAGCTTCAATAGTAGACCCATTTGCAAAAAATATTCTGATATGAGTGAAGGAGTGGGGGTGGGGAAATATTGCGTCCGAAGCGCAAAAAAGCTGAGATCGATACATTCTAATATACATATCTCCTAAACTGTTTATGGGAAAAAATTCAAACTTAACAAATATCTGTACCTTTACTAGGAGAAAAGATTGAAAAGAAATTTTTGAGTGGGGTTAGTGGAGTACGGTGGTGGGGGGTGAAAAACTTTAGATTACCATATCTCAGGAACCAATTGCTCTAGAAAAATTAAATTCGGTTTGAAGAGAAAGGTCGAAAATAAAGATTGCTCAAAGTACAATTTTTTAAGGGGATGGCGGAACATGGAAGGGGGATAAGAAATTATCAAAAAAATCACTTTTCATATCTCAAGAACAGTGTGAAAAAGATTCTAAGTTTTTTTACCAGACGTAGGCCCAATAGAACCTTAGCAGAAAAAGAAAATTGGGGGATGTGGGTGTAGAGGGTGAGGGTGGGGAGGGTGAAAAGTAAAAGGTTCCGATGTTTTTATCTTATGAACGTGTAATGATAAAAAGCTGAAACGTGGTATTTAGATAGAGCTATAGTATTGGCATGCTGGAAAAATATAATTTTTTTAGGGGTAGTGTGGTACGGGGGTGGGGGTTTTTTTCCCTAACTGTGGAACGGCTGATGCTAGAAAGTTGAAACTCGGTGTATATGTAAATCAACTAGGAAAGTAATTTTGTTAAAAAAAGATTCGAATATCCATTGGCGTTCAGAAGTGGGGGCAAAAAAATGTTATCAGTAAAAATAAAATGCATATATTTTCACGATTTTCGTCATATCTACTAGGTCTTTCCAAATGTTGAATTCATTTTTATTCTAAGGATTTTTCATTTGAATACCTAGAAAGTGTTTTCAAGATTTTTTGAAATTCGACCCCTAAGAGGGTGTAAAGTGGTTGTATACTTTTTCATGAATTCCACCATATCTCTCAGGTCTGATCAGATATCGAATATCTTTTCACCAATTGCTCTAGAAAAATAAAATTCGGTTTGGGTATAAAGGTCGACAAATAAAGATTGATCAAAGTAAAATTTTTTAAGTGGGAGGTGGAGCATAGAAGTGGAGGGGATGAGAATTTTTCAAATCAAACACATTTTATATCTCAAGAACAGTAAAAGATGCTTAGAATTTTTACCAGAAGTAGCGCTAATTAAATTCTAGTAGGGAAAAAAGTTTTGGGGTTGTGGGTGTAGAGGGGAGTGTGAAAAGGAAAAAGTTCCGATGCTTATATCTTGAGAACTTGTAATGATATAAGCCTTAAACTTGGTATTTAGATAGAGCTATAGTAGCGGAATGTTGGAAAAATATATTTTTTTTTAGGGGTAGTATGCTACGGGGGTAGGGGGTGTTTTTCCTAATTATTAAACGGTTCATGCTAGAAAGTTGAAACTCGGTGTGTATATGTAAATCAACTAGAAAAGTAATTGTGATAAAAAAAATTTGAATGTTCATTGGCGTTCAGAAAGGGGGGCAAAAAAAATTATTTTTATATATAATATATATAAAATGCATATATTTTCACGATTTTCGTCATACTAGCTCCTCCCAAATATTGAATTTAATTTTATTCTACGGATTCTTCGTATGAATACCTAGAAAAAGTTTTCAAGGTTTTTTAAAATTCGACCCCTAAGGGTTGTGTGGTACAAGTGGGGGGGGGGGGGGGTGTTTTTCTTATATATGTAACGGATTAAGCTACATTGTTGAAACTCGGTGTGTATATCTAAATCAACTTGAAAAATAGTTTTGAATAAAAAAAAACGAATATCTATTGGCGTTCAGAGGGGGGGAAAAAATTTCTGTCAACGTACGCCTTTACCCATACCAAAAAATTTTGTTCCAATCTACTCTCCTAGTATAACTACAGATATTCGTTAAGTTTAAATTACTTGCCATTAACGGTTAAGGAGATATGGATTTAAGAATGTGTCGATTTCCACTTTTTTGGGTTTCGGACGCATTATTTCCCCCTCCACTCCCACACCCCTTCACTCATATCATCAATTTTTTGCAAATAGGTCCACTATCAAAGCTCTATAGAAATCCTAAGTTTCAGCCTCGTACCATAAGCGGTTGCTGAGATCTAGAAACCAAAATTTTTCCTCTAAAACGCTTCCCCCACCTTCCTCCTCACACCCTCACCCCTCAAAAAAATCTGACTTCAAGGGGTCTATCATGTCTGTGGGTTATTTATATGGACTTTACTGTCCGCAACTAAATAACACACAAATATACCGAGTCTCAAAATATTTTAATTGGACCCGTTAGGTCATAAAATTTTGATGAACATAGTTCTATTGTGAAATGCATTTGGCATTTAGAACATAACCGTTAGGTCAAATTTGAAATTCAATAAATTGTACGAGGTAGGAAAGAACCATGTACTATGATATTAAGTATAAATAGGCTAAGTTTTAGGAAATAAATAGTTAGTTGAATTCAGAATCTCGATGCGGGCGCAAGCCGCTTTTATTTATTCTTCCTTTGCCGACAACCAAATTGCTCTTCTTAGAGCAGGTAGATCCAAAGCATTGCTTGAACAAGCCTTCATATAGGCACCATCGGCCCTTCTTAGGGCTTTGAGTATTTGAGTAGTATTTGGACGCGTCTCGCCCCCGGACGCCGGCGAGGTCTTTATACAGACCCCATCAGTCCTTCTCAGGACTGCCAGCAACGAGCAGTCATTAGACACGTCTCGCCCCCGGACGCCGGCGAAGCCTTTATACAGGCCCCCATCAGTCCTTCTCAGGACTGCCAGCAACGAGCAGTCATTGGACACGTCTCGCCCCCGGACGCCGGCGAAGCCTTTATACAGGCTCCCATCAGTCCTTCTCAGGACTGCCAGAGACGAGCAGTCATTACTCGACTCACCTCGCCCCCGGACGCAAGCGACGCCCTCTTGAGGCCATAGCGACATTCGGTCGCATCGCATCCTCTCGCCCCCGGACGCAGGCGACCCCCCGCTAAGGTGGTGGCGGTCATAGAGCATCTAGCCGCTACAACTGGTGACCCCGACGTCGGCTCCACAATTGATGGACCCGACGGTTTAACCACGCATCTACGGAACCCGATTTCTTCTACACGCAACCGGCGTCTCAGCCAAGCAACTTTACCAAACCTCAACAACAACAACAACAACAACGTGAAGCATCGTCAGAACAACACAAGCAGCATGACACTGTTAACAACGGTTTCATCACACACAACAGTGACTCCGACACCACTAGTCGCCACCAAACCCGACGGAAGGAAAATGCAGTTTTAAAACATCAATCACCAGCACCTAAGAAAAAGAAAAACGTATGTAATTTTTATTATTATTTTGGTTTATATATTTTTTTTTTGGTTTAAGAAGTGTAATACATTGTGAGTGGAATTCGATTCAAGTGCGCGCGCGACAAATTTATTTATCACGGTAGTTTTGGAAAAATTATTTCCTTTCGTAATACACTCGCCACACGTGATGTGAGAGATATTTCCGTTCGTAATACACTCGCCACACGCACCCCGTTTGTTTTCTCGTTTTGTTGCGCGTATTATACTCATTTACCAATTTTCTTGGTCAAATTGCACTGTAAAAGTGAATTTTAATTTCGCCAAACGCTAGGTTTGCAACATTTCAAAGAACGCAAGCTTCTAAGTCAATTCTATTAAGATGACGGAAGAAGTTGCATACATTAAACTCCCCACCTTTTGGGACAAGGCTCCCTCTGCCTGGTTCATAGCGGCAGAGGCTCAGTTTGCCGCCAAGAAGATTTGTAAAGACGCGAGTAAATACGCCTACGTTTTGGCATCATTGCCAGTCGACGCTATCAATAATGTGATAGATATTTTAAACACTCCTCCCGAGAATGACAAATATGCAAATCTAAAACAAACGTTAATTAAACGGCATAGTGCGTCGGAAGAGAAACGGTTAGAACAGCTCTTAAATTCGGAAGACCTTGGTGACCGCAAACCCTCGGAATTATACCGACACATGTCAAATTTGGCGGGAAACATTTCCACCATCGGAACTACGTTAATCCAAACGTTATGGGAACGGAAGCTGCCAGCTACAGTTTCCATTCCTTTAGCTGTCGCGAAAGACCAGACACTCGAACAAAGACTTGATCTCGCGGATAGAATGTGGGAAGTAACCCAAAAACCGAGTGTTAGTGCGATCGTTTCAACTCGCGATTCCGAGCTCGATTCCCTTAAAAAGGAAATTAACGAATTACGAAATGAAATTCGTAATTTCAACCGCAAGTCGAATCGTGGGCGCAGTCGCACGCGCGAAAAAAGTAAAAATAGAAATCATAGCAACAACAAGAAAAGTACGCAGTCGGGTGACACCTGTTGTTGGTATCACGCAAAATTCGCCGAAAAGGCGGCGAAATGTGTCAGTCCCTGTGGTTTCGACTTTAAAAAAACTACAGAATCAAAAAACTAGAAAATCCGACTGTCGCCGCAGCTGACAGTCGGATAAAGCCTGCGCGCCGTTTGTTTGCACACTGTTCCGTGAACAAGTATCAATTTCTAATTGACACAGGCGCAGAAGTGTCAGTAATTCCCAAAAGTAATTTTCCAAAGGAGAAATTTCTTAAAGCAGAGACCAATCTCACTGCCGCTAATGGAACCTCCATAGGTACATACGGAAAGAAACTACTAAAACTCGACATCGGGTTACGTCGACCATTCTCTTTCCCTTTTATAGTCGCAGACGTTCACAGACCGATTATCGGCGTAGATCTACTTAACAAATTTGGTATTATTATAGACTTGCGCCATAGAAAATTAATCGACTCGACTACGAATTTATCTGTGGCTGGCATAGCATGCAATAAGATTTCAGACTCCCCAAAGCAAAATATTAAGGATGGAAAATACGAAAATCTTATTAGAGAATTTCCTTCCCTTCTTACAGCACCCGATTACTCTTTACCTGCAAACCACAAGGTAGTCCACCATATCGTGACTACGGGACATCTTCCTTTTTCCAGACCTCGGCGTTTAAAGCCCGAGAAACTTACTACAGCTCGAACAGAATTCGACCATATGTTGCAATTGGGAATCTGCCGTCCTTCTAGTTCGCCCGTCTCCTCAGCTCTACATTTGGTACCTAAAAGAGACCCCAATGATTGGCGCCCTTGCGGCGACTATCGTCGATTAAACGCAATAACCACACCCGATCGCTACCCGATCCCATATCCATAACTTTTCGCTCCAGCTACATGGATGCACGTTATTTTCGAAAGTGGATTTGGTTCGGGCATATCATCATATTCCGGTGGCAGAAGAGGACGTTTGTAAAACTGCAATCACGACACCTTTTGGACTTTTCGAGATCACACGGATGCCCTTCGGTTTGCGCAACGCAGCCCAAACTTTTCAGCGTTTCATGAACGAAGTGACGCGAGAGCTACCTTTCGTGTTCGTCTACATTGACGACATACTTGTGGCGAGCAAATCTCATACAGAACATGCAGATCATCTGCGTAAATTGTTCGCACAACTAACTTCGTATGACCTTAAAATCAACAACGCCAAGAGTATTTTCGGCGTTGAAGAGATTGATTTTTTAAGCCATAAAATCAATAAAGACGGAATTCTCCCATCACAGATCCGCATACAATCGATTAAAAATTTTGCGAGTCCGACATCTCTTCGGCTCACTCAGCGTTTCGTGGGAATGGTAAATTATTACCATCGGTTCATCCCGAACCTGGCAGAATTTTTGGCACCAGTACATTCTTTCGTCGCACTGCACTCCAATAAAAAACTTAAACCCAAAAATTTCGAGTGGCCGAAAGAGTGTGAAGACGCAATAGTAAAAATTAAGGAAGCAATTGCGAACGCAACGCTTTTGGTGCATCCGTTGAATGACGCGAAACTACGACTCACCGTAGACGCTTCAAATATCGCTGTAGGAGCGGTGCTAGATCAGCTAAACGAGGAAAATCACTGGGAGCCTTTAGGGTTTTTCTCGAAGAAATTGAGCACCGCCGAATGCAAATATTCAGCTTTCGATCGCGAGCTTTGGTCCATTTATTTGGCAATTAAGCATTTCGCACATTTCCTGGAAGGTCGCGGTTTCACGGTATACACAGACCACAAACCGCTCACAACAGCTTTGACTACAAAAGCAGACCGAAGCCCTAGGCAAACGAGGCATTTAGATTTTATCGCTCAACATACCAGCGATATTCGGCACATCAAAGGTCGTGATAGTTTAGTGGCAGATTTTTTGTCCCGCGTAGAAAATATCTCGCTCAGCTCAGTAGACAATAAAAATTTTACCATGGAAAATTTAAGTAAACTCCAGAAGACTGACCAGGAGTTAAAAGAAGTCCTTTCCGCACCCGTTTCAAAAGCTTCCAAGGTAAAACTCGAACAAAGAGTTTTTCCAATCTTGAACGACCCCATTTGGTGCGAAGTTTCAGGCACTCAGATTCGTCCTTTCGTACCTTTAACACTCCGCACAGCTGTTTTCAACTCACTGCACAGCATGACGCACCCAGGGGTTCGTGGATCAAGAAAATTGATCAACACAAGGTATTTCTGGCCTAACATGAATATCGACATAAAACGGTGGGCAGCAAGCTGCGTTAGCTGCCAGCGCTCAAAGGTTATACGACACACCAGAGCGCCGCTAGGGAAGTTTACGCCGCCAAATAGACGATTCGATCACATACACATGGGTCTAGTCGGGCCTTTAAAGCCTTCGAGCGGTTTTAGCTATCTCTTAACTATAGTGGATCGTTTCACCCGTTGGCCAGAGGCGTATCCGCTGCGTGATATTACGGCTACCACTGTCGCGACAACCTTTTTCCGCGAATATATCTCCCGTTTTGGAGTACCCTCCAAAATCACGACCGATCAAGGCACGCAGTTCGAGTCAAAGCTCTTTTTCGAACTTAATAAATGCCTCGGAACGCATAGAATTCGCACGACAGCTTACCATCCACAAGCAAACGGTATGGTCGAACGATTCCACCGACAGTTAAAAACAGCATTGAAATGTCGCGAAAATCAAACGCACTGGGCGGAGGAACTTCCAATCATCCTTCTAGGTATTCGGGCGGCTTTTAAGGCCGATTTAAATTGTTCCCCAGCAGAATTGGTTTATGGCCAAGCTTTAAAACTCCCAGCGGAATTTTTCATCGACAATACTTCTGACGATTTTGAGCCAGCAAATTTTGTCACCCAACTGCGTACCAAAATGTCTCAACTCAAACCAAAAGATTCTAAAAAAACCGACATTCCAATTTTTGTCCCGAAAGATTTGGAAAATTGCGATCAAGTTTTTGTCCGAGTCGAAGGAACAAAACCGGGTTTGCAAGCACCATACGAAGGTCCATACGCGGTTGTACGAAGATTTAGGAAAAGTTACGTAATAAACATAAATGAGAAAAACTCCAACATAAGTATCGATCGTTTGAAACCGGCTTTCATTTTAGAATCGAATTCCAAGAATACAGAAAAAAAAGTAAATTTCAAATAGAATTAATACAAGTAAAGATTACACGTAAAATGAATTAAATTATTGCCAAGTAAAATAAATTCAAGTCAAGTAATGTAACAAATGAGACCAGTAAAGTAAGTTCAAATCACGAGATTTAATTAAAAATCATTACGCCTTCGTCTGGAAGGGGGGTGATGTGGGTTATTTATATGGACTTTACTGTCCGCAACTAAATAACACACAAATATACCGAGTCTCAAAATATTTTAATTGGACCCGTTAGGTCATAAAATTTTGATGAACATAGTTCTATTGTGAAATGCATTTGGCATTTAGAACATAACCGTTAGGTCAAATATGAAATTCAATAAATTGTACGAGGTAGGAAAGAACCATGTACTATGATATTAAGTATAAATAGGCTAAGTTTTAGGAAATAAATAGTTAGTTGAATTCAGAATCTCGATGCGGGCGCAAGCCGCTTTTATTTATTCTTCCTTTGCCGACAACCAAATTGCTCTTCTTAGAGCAGGTAGATCCAAAGCATTGCTTGAACAAGCCTTCATATAGGCACCATCGGCCCTTCTTAGGGCTTTGAGTATTTGAGTAGTATTTGGACGCGTCTCGCCCCCGGACGCCGGCGAGGTCTTTATACAGACCCCATCAGTCCTTCTCAGGACTGCCAGCAACGAGCAGTCATTAGACACGTCTCGCCCCCGGACGCCGGCGAAGCCTTTATACAGGCCCCCATCAGTCCTTCTCAGGACTGCCAGCAACGAGCAGTCATTGGACACGTCTCGCCCCCGGACGCCGGCGAAGCCTTTATACAGGCTCCCATCAGTCCTTCTCAGGACTGCCAGAGACGAGCAGTCATTACTCGACTCACCTCGCCCCCGGACGCAAGCGACGCCCTCTTGAGGCCATAGCGACATTCGGTCGCATCGCATCCTCTCGCCCCCGGACGCAGGTGACCCCCCGCTAAGGCACTATAGGTGCCGCAACTGGTGGCGGTCATAGAGCATCTAGCCGCTACAATGTCTATTCATAAAAAAAAAATCAATTTAATAGCTCATAGGGTTTGGGAACTACAATTCCTCAAATGAGTTTGCGTACGGCGTACGGCGCACAGACGGACTGAAAATTTTTATTGCTTTTTTGGTGTTTATTAGTAATAAAAGGTGTAAAAAAAATTTTCAGGTTATCAAATTTTTTTTTCAAAAAAAGTCGATAACAATACTTTATTATTAAAATCATAGAGTAAAACATATTTGTAAAAAATTCAAAATAGTACTAAAAATAAAATATCTGCCAATGATCTTGGCCAAACTTTTATTATTTATCAGGTCAAAGTTCGGGAGCGGTAAAATTCGGAGTATATCATGAGTTGTTTCTAGATTATTAGATTTCTTGGAAAATTAATTTTGTTCTTAAAATAAAAATATTTTAAATAGACATATTTAATCGATTAAACATTGAATAAGCCCATGTATGGGAAACTATTCGAATTTCGGAATATGTATTATGTACACTAAAAGCCTCACACAAACCCATTCGATTTCTTTTCCACTTGGCATTTGAATTTCGAAGGAATTGTGAAACAGGTTTTTTAACGATTTAATAAATAAATATGAAGACAACACGAGAAAGTAAAAACCAATTCAATTTCTTATCATTTTTAACGGATGTGACGAAATTCATGAAAATGTGTTCAACCGGTCTTATATGTATGTTTTTAGAGGCTTAAAAAGGATTATTACGCAAGCCCATGAAAGTGAAAATTCTTTCGATATCGATCAGATCTAGGAATAAGGCAGACGAAATCCTGAAAATATAATGTATGTAATTTTCACTGATAATTTTTTTTGCCTCTCCCCCCTCTTCATCAGAATTCCTTCTCTAGTTGATTTGCACCGAGTTTCAACTTTCTAGCATAAGCCGTTCTATAGACAGAAAAAATACCCGTATTTAAAATTATATTTTTCCAACACGCCACTACCATAGCTCTAAAATAGATAATAAGTTTCAGCTTTGTATCCCTATAGGTTCTCGAGATATTAAAATCAGAACCTTTACCGTTTCACCCTCCCCAACTCCCACCCTCTACACCCACACCCACCAAATTTTTATTTTAAGAATTTTACACTTACACCGTTCTTGAGATATGAGATGTGAATTTTTAAAAAAATTGTTATAACTTCCACTTTCATGCTCCACCGCCCTCTTAAAAATTTTTATTTTCAACAGAATCCATTTATCAACCTTTACTCACAAACCAAATTTTATTTTTCTAAAGCAATTGCTTCGTTAGATACCGAATCCTAAAAATTTTCACCCCAACCCCGAACGTCACTACCCACTCAAAAATTTGATTCCGATCTATTCTCTTATTGTACCTACAGATATTAAATTTCAATTTTGAGTCATTAACTGTTTAGGAGATATGAATTGTAGACTGTGTCGATCTCGGCTTTTTTACGTTTTGGACGGATTTGCATTATTTCCCCCCCCCCAACCCCTTCACCCATATCGGCAATTTTTCGCAAATGAGTCCACTATTAAAGTTCTAACCAAATTCCAAATTTCAGCTTCTTAGCATTAGCGGTTGCTGAGATCTAGAAACCAAAATTTTCGGTCTAAAACGCTTCTCGCACTTCGCCCCTAATACCTCCAACCTTCAAAATATGGACACTTCTGGGGCCTACCCAATCTATTCATAAACATTTTTTTAAACGTTAAGCCGCTCCAAAGATATAGGAAAGAGATACGACTTTACTGAATGAAATGATAGTAACGAAAAAGTATAAACAGGGAATCGGCAAAACACTTTATTGATGTATGACAGGAATACTACTTGCATGTTTAAAATTCCAAAAACTGTATGTAAAATTGAAGTACTAGTAGTACAAGTCAATTTAGACGAAAGTCATTGAAGTACTCACAGACAAGCCCAATAGATCATCACTAACGATTTGGTTTTCCTTTCCTACAGGATGGTTGAAAAATCGTACATTTTGGGTACGATGAAGGGTTCTTATCGTACATCGTACATAAGGCTGAAAAATCGTACATGTTACTTTTCTGGTGTCTACGTTAATAACGTTAATAATGTACAAGATAACTACAACTTTATATCTAGTTCTCATGTCGTTGTGTCTTCTATTATTGTCAATTCAGCTGACGTCCTTAAAATGTTGAATGACCTTGACGTAAGTAAAGGTGCTGGTCCCGATAACGTCCCTGCTTTATTTTTAAAAAAGTGCAGTGAATATCTCGCGTTTCCGCTGTCACTATTGTTCACTAAATCTCTGAAAACGGGTCGTCTTGCTCCAGTTTGGAAAATTGGCTTCCTGGTACCAATTCATAAGGCTGGTGATAAAAGCAATATCGAGAATTATAGGCCAATCTGCTCTTTGTCGGTTATTCCTAAACTGTTTGAGAAACTAATTACTGACGCATTAACACCTTTGTTTAAGAATTTCATCTCATCCTACCAGCACGGATTCCAAAAAGGGAAATCAACCTTGACGAATTTATTACCCTATGCCGAGAATACTTGCTGTTCGCTGGAGAAACGACTACAGATTCATAGTATTTACACAGACTTTTCAAAAGCTTTTGACAAAGTGAACCATTCCTTACTTATTCAAAAGTTATTCACCATCGGTATAACTGGCCCTCTCCTTAATTGGCTTCAGGATTATCTACTGGATCGAAGTTTGATTGTTCGTTTAAAGTCTGTCAATTCCGATCCGTTCATTGCTAACTCTGGAGTTCCTCAGGGATCCCACCTGGGTCTTCTCCTGTTTTTGCTGTTTGTTAATGATATTCAGAACATGTTTAACGACGTTAACTTTCTCCTATTTGCTGACGACTTAAAAATTTTTAAAACTGTAATCTCCCATGACGATTGTTTAGTCCTTCAGAGAAATTTGAACTCGCTTTATTCATGGTGTATCTCTAATGATCTCCATCTTAACATTGAGAAATGCCATTTTATTGTTTTTAATAGGTCACGAGAAGCTATTCGGTTCGATTATCAAATCAATAGTGTCTCCCTTCCTCAAGTCAAAACTGTTAAGGATCTAGGAATTATATTCGATGAAGGTTTTACTTTTGTCCCCCATTATGACCGTATTTGCAGTTCTGCCCGAAGAATGCTTGGTTTTATCTCTCGTAACACCAGGTCTTTCACTAATATACGCTAAAATTTCTCTATTGTGCGCTTGTGCGACCTCACCTGGAGTACCTTTCTCCAATATGGAGTCCTCACTTCATGGTTCATGCAAATAGAATCGAAACGATTCAACATAAGTTTCTTCGTCTGATAGCCTTCAAATTAAATATCCCCATCACCGAATTGAACTACGATTCGTTGTTATCGGAATTGCACCTTGCCACCTTATCTAAACGCCGCGAACTAGCTGAGCTTGTCACATTGTTTAAGGTCATTAATAATGATTTGGACTGTCCTTGTCTTCTTGGTCTCATCAACTTCAGGGTCCCTGGTTACTCATCTCGGTCCATCGACAGCTTTTCCGTTGATTACCACTCCACAGATTATGGTAAAAATAGCCCGGTTTCTAGAATAATGAGAGCTGGAAATACTTACACAAGTGAAGCGGACTTGTTTAATACTTCCATTGCTGATATTAAAAGAATTTTCTATGTGTAATTTCGTTTAACGCTTTTTTTCATACTTTTTCCTTTCTCTTTTTATACTAATTTTGCATTAACTTTTATTATACTATTTTTTCTCTTTTTTAACATTTTTATCATTTTTTTTATTTTTTTTTTTTATCAATATTTAATATTGTTTACTATTGTGTATTATAAGGACTTGTCCGTTTATTCTAAATAAATAAATAAATAAATAAATATAAATACCTAGAATGTGTTTTCAAGATTTTTTGAAATTCGACGCCTAAGAGTGTGTAAACTGGCTGTATTCTTTTTCATGAATTCCACCATGTTTCTCAGGTCTGATCATATATCGAATATCTTTTCACTTCCCCAGGCTTGTTTAATAATCACCTATTTTTAAGTTTTGTTTTTTTCAACCTCTAGACCGCATCCCGGAATATGACCCAATTATTTAATTCATATGTTACACCATATTCTAACCGCTTCCCGAACTTTTTGCTAGGTTTTTAGTCACATAGTAACATACACCGCATCCCCGAATTGAACGCGTTCTGAACTTCTGCCGGAAAAATAATACAGTTGGCAGATTTTTGTATTTATTAATGTCGTTTAGAATCGATGTAGACATCAAAATAATTTTGGCCGCGTAGATCGTTCAAATACCCCTATGTGCAGCGTCGCAGTGGTTCCGTTGGTTTAAAACAACGCTGCCACGTGTTCGACCATGTACATGGCGTTACCGCGTCTAAGCGAATTCGAGCTCCTGGCTTGAGCCATCTCTAAAACCATTTTCAATAACTTAATATGATTCTTACTATATCCACGTTGATTAGTCTGCTGCACTCTATCCTCACAGGAGACACCAAATTGTGAGTCTACGTTTTGAAAAAGCAAACGCTCCTTTTGAGGTTAGAAATTAAAAGAAACGCTCTTGTTCAGGCTAGAATTCAAACTGTCGTTTATTGGTAAGAAGAAGAGGAAATTCATATTGTTAGGGTTGGGTAAGGGGAAGTTTTAGGAAAAAATGGATACAGTAAAGTGAGGTACGAAATATGTTCTTCGCACAAGTATAGTGACGGACGAAACTTATTCTTCGTCCAGCACCCACCTATGTGATTTCCAATAAAATTTAAAGTTCATGAAGAAAGGAATTACTATTAATATTTTTTTTTCTTTTTCTACATCTTTTTTCTTTGTAACATACGCTGCGCTGGAGGGGGTGTTTCGAAAATCGTATTCAGCTGGAAAAGTCGAATTGGCAGATAACCGATAATTTCTGTTTGTCCGATTTCAAATTCTGTATTACTAAAATAATATTTGAAATTGTTATTTTTAAAAGCCTAGCGGCATGAGAGTTTGGATTGCAAACAATTAAGAATTGAAATCGGTAGTCATAAAATCGACCCTCCGGTAAATATTATATAACACGAAATATGAAACAATGAGTAGAAATTGCTAAAAGTAAAATGTTGAAATAATGGTCTGGGTGGCATAGTGGCTAGAACACTTCGCTTCGGTGCACCTGGTTCGAATCAGCTTGTCGACAAGTAATTTTTAAGAATGGGATTTGGTGCTGGACTACCAGTTCACTCAGCTGTAAATGAGTACCTGAGTTAAAATCGAGGTAATAACCACGAACGAGCGTGTGGATGACCACTTCACTATCAAGTGTTCCGTTGGTTTCGTATGAAGTAACTCTAGTATTACTTCAAGGCCTGGGCCCGATTTGGGCTGTTGCTCTATTGATTATTATTAAAATGTTAAAATGAATTACATTGGTATGTACATATTAGTGAAACCAGTTTAAGTAGGAAATTGATTTTAGAAAATAGATTTAGTTGAATTTTGCAACAGGAAGAGTTCAGGTGGCTTATATATACAGAAGTAAAAATACTGATCTGCCCCAAAACTAAAAAATCTGCCAACAATCTGGGCGTAACTTTATTATTTTTCCGGTAGAAGTTAAGAACGCGTTCAATTCTGAAATGCGGTGGAGGCTACTATGTCACTGAAAACCTATCAAAAAGAACAAGATCGTAGAAGTGAAAATCTGATTGGATCTGAGAGATATGGAATAATTTATGAAAAAGTACACAATCACTTTACACCCCCTTAGAGGTCAATTATGGAGAATACAAAGAATAAAATTAAATTCAATATTTGGGACGAGGAAGTAGATATGTCAAAAATCGTGGGAAAATATGCATTCTATTTTCACAGATATTTTTTTTGCCCCCCTTCTGAACGCCAATAGATATTCGTTTTTTTTTGTATTCAAAATTTTTTTTCTAGTTGATTTAGATATACACATCGAGTTTCAACATTGTAGCTTAAGCCGTTCTATATATAGGAAAAACACCCCCCACTTGTACCACACTACACTTAGGGGTCGAATTTCAAAAAACCTTGAAAACACTTTCTAGGTATTCATACGAAGAATCCGTAGAATAAAATAAAGTTCAATATTTGGGACGAGCTAGTATATATGACGAAAATCGTGAAAAAATATGCATTCTATTTTCACAGATAATTTTTTTTGCCCCCTTCTGAACGCCAATACATATTTGAATTTTTTTTTTAACAAAATTGTTTTTCTAGTTGATTTACATATACACACCGAGTTTCAACATTGTAGCTTAAGCCGTTCTATATATAGGAAAAACATCCCCCACTTGTACCACACTACCCTTAGGGGTCGAATTTCAAAAAACCTAGAAAACTCTTTCTAGGTATTCACACGAAGAATCCGTAGAATAAAAATAAATTCAATATTTGGAGAGACCTAGTAGATATGACGAAAATCGTGAAAATATATTCATTTTGTATATATTATATTTACAAATAATATTTTTTGCCCCCCTTTCTGAACGCCAATGAATACTCAAATTTTTTTTTACCACAATTACTTTTCTAGTTGATTTACATATACACACCGAGTTTCAACTTTCTAGCATGAACCGTTTAATAATTAGGAAAAACACCCCCTACCCCCGTAGCATACTACCCCTAAAAAAAAATATATTTTTCCAACATTCCGCTACTATAGCTCTATCTAAGTACCAAGTTTAAGGCTTTTATCGTTACAGGTTCCCTAGATATAAGCATCGGAACTTTTTCCTTTTCACCCTCCCCCACCCTCCCCCTCTACACCCACAAACCCAAAACTTTTTTACCTATTAGAGTTTAATTAGCGCTTCTTCTGGTAAAATTTCTAAGCATCTATCTTACACTGTTCTTGAGATATAAAATGTGTTTGATTTGAAAAATTCTCATCCCCTCCACTTCTATGCTCCACCTCCCACTTAAAAAATTTTACTTTGATCAATCTTTATTTGTCGACCTTTATACCCAAACCGAATTTTATTTTTCTAGAGCAATTGGTTCATGAGATATCGTAATCTAAGGTTTTTCACCCTCCACCCTCATAAACAACTTCCCCACCCAAAATTTTTCCTGATTCTGTTCTCCTAGTATAACTACAAATATTTTTTAAGTTTGAATAGTGTGCCATTAACGGTGTAGGAGATATGGATTTTAGAATATGTCTATCTCGCCTTTTTTAGGTTTCGGACGCATTACATTTCCTCCCACTCCCACACCCCTTGATCAATATTGACAATTTTTCTGCAAATGGGTCCACTATCAGAGCTCTATAGAAATTTCAAGTTTCAGGTTCCTATCATTAGGGGTTACTGAGATCTAGAAACCAAAATTTTCGGTCTAAAACACTTCCCCCTCCTTCCCCCTCACACCCCCACCCCTAAAAATTTGGTCACTTCAAGGAGCCTACCCCGTCTATTCGGTAAAAAAATTTCAATTTAATATCTCAAATCGTTTGGCAGCTACGAGCCTCCAAACGATCTTGCGTACGGCGTACGGCGGAGAGACGGACTGACAATTTTTATTGCTTTTTTCGCGTCTACTAGTTATGAAACGTGAAAATAAAAATTTTGAGGGTAGCAAATTTTTTTTTTTTAAAAATCAATCACAATACTTAATTATTAAAATAATAAAGTAAAAACAGAAAATGATTTGTTTTAACATTTATTTTTTAAATACGTTTTTAAACCGATCGAAGTATATAATAATTGTTAAGAGTTTGTTGTTCTTTTCCAGTGTCAGTGGAGTGAAGCTCCAATACGAAATCCCCGACTGTTGATTGACCGTAGTACTTGACGAATTTTTGGAAAGAACTTTCACTGGAGAGGCCAGTTTATCATAAGATTTTGTGTTGGACTAGGTCCGAAGGAGCTGTTTCGTCATCGGAATGCAGAAGACTCTTCAGAGGGTGTATTCTAGCCAACTTCCGAAACACCCTGACAGCTGGTGGAATTGCTGAGGCAAATTCTATATAGCCACATCGTAATCCAAGTTCATTTCCACGAATAATGTAATCGGGAACTCGCCGGACATCTACCTTATACTAAAGGCGGGACGTATATGGCTATGAAATGGTTGTAACCTTGGATAACCATATGGCTATGAATCTTGAAAATCTGTTGTTAAGTCCGGGGCCCAGTGGGTCCAACGCAAAACTTATTTTTACCAATACTTTTATGTTACTAGTTTTTCATGGTCATGCTACCATTGAAGCTATTAAATGTTAAGAGTTTGTTGTTCTTTTCCAGTGTCAGTGGAGTGAAGCTCCAATACACCCTCTGAAGAGTCTTCTGCATTCCGATGACGAAACAGCTCCTTCGGACCTAGTCCAACACAAAATCTTATGATAAACTGGCCTCTCCAGTGAAAGTTCTTTCCAAAAATTCGTCAAGTACTACGGTCAATCAACAGTCGGGGATTTCGTATTGGAGCTTCACTCCACTGACACTGGAAAAGAACAACAAACTCTTAACATTTAATAGCTTCAATGGTAGCATGACCATGAAAAACTAGTAACATATATAATAATTTTTTTCTAGCCTCATACAGATAGTAGGTACTATTAATGGGGGGTCTAAATAATAAAGAGTGTAGCGCATTTTGATTTAACTTTGTGTTTTAATAATAAAGTACTTTGATGGACCTGAAATTAAAAAAAATGTTTACCCAGAAATTTTGTATTTTCAAAAATCAGATATGTTTTTCTATCCGTCGTACGCAAAAACGTTCATGATGCTGAGATTACAAACCCGTGCGGTAGGTCGAACAACTTTGGGAGACGATATCTATCTAACCAATTATTTTAATTTTTCTACGCATTATTTATTTATTATAATAATTTTTTTTCCGTCACAGTGAAGAATTGTAACGATTTATTCTGACGCTTCGATCACGGTTTACATTTATAGTTAGTACGACAACAACATAAATTTTCTTCACAAAAGGTGTCTCCCACACCACAAAAAAACTGACAGAAGATATTTCAAATTGTGATTATATGTAGTTTGCAAAACGTCTATACATGTATATCACAAACATTCATGAGAACATGTAATTGAAATCCAAAATTTAATACTCGTATATACCTAGGTAGTACCTAGACATATATAAAATGCATTGTACACGTGCATACATTTTTAGATTTCGAAACGGAGACGGAGACCTTATATTTAACCCTAGTACCAGAGTATCAGATGCGAAATAACTTCGATGGTTTTAGAACATCACTGATTTTTTTCCCGAAAAATAGTACTATTAGCAGATTTTTTCTTTATTGATCTTGATTCACAACACATGTACACAAATATTAAAGATTTATTTAAATATTAAAATTATTAATAAATTATATTACAAGTTTTAAAACTAATAAAATTTTAAAATTATTTTATTATGTTATAATTATTTAAAATTCATAATGATTTGATAAAATATGAAGTTAGAAAACCATGAAAATAATAAACAATGTAATGGAGTTGATTATTTCGAAAGACTACGAACTTTAGTCGTTAAATCAATCGCCTTATTTAAATATACTTTTTACTTTAATAGTTTTCTCGTCAGAAAACGTAATTATGCAGGTTTGTTTGATTTAATGCATCGTCCTCGATAGCAAATTTCGGTCTCATATGAAATTTCAGTAGATGTCGATGTTGCATGGGCGATCGAGTTCATAAGATTTTTGTGAAATGGTGAGATTTCTGTTGTAGAACTAATTCCTGATAAATTATTTTCCTTTAAAGAATTATAATTAGTTCGAGTTCGTTGGATTGTGGTATACTTTTGTCTAGTTCGTTGTGATTTTGAGTCGTTAGATGGTTCTTCAATGGCAAAAAGGGTTCCAATCTGACTTCTAACTTCGTCAAAAACACTAGCCTGGGTCTCCAGATCTTCGTCCTCGTATACTTGGGTACTCAATTCACTCATTGATTCAATACTTTCGTCATATTTATCTGAATCGATTAAAGAATTTTCGCTTTCTGGTGAATCTGTGTTTATATCGGCTTTATATATGCTTTTTGAAATGGGAATAGATGTGGAGAAAGGGATGCTTCCATTAAGTGTAGTAATCTCTTCTGGTGCAACAGTTGACGAAATATCGCTATCGGGCTGACTAGTAGAACTTTCATACGGTGCTGAATTTATACTATCCACGGTTATAGATTCGGGAATATTATCTTTCAGAGTCCTACGGTTGTCAATGTCTATTTTGCTAGCTGGATATCTTACAATGTCTTCTTTTAAGATGGAATTGACCAGTTGTGTTCCAATATTTTGCGATTCAGCTGTTTCAAAGCTATCAGTTTTTTGTACCTTGACTCGCTTCCAAACACCTTTTCGATGGAGTTTTTCACCAGTAAAGGATTTTTTCATTTGCGAAGAATCTTCACCCGATACTTCTTTTCTGTTTGTAGTATCAGACACAGACAAAATATTCATGAAACTTGTACTTGTTGTGCTGTGAAAGAAGGTTATATTTGTAAATTCACTACACCATATTCAATTGAAATTTGTGTTACATACTTCGCTAGATTTTTCTCCTTAGATTTGCTTGAATCAGATAAGTGTTCTGTTAAAGATCCAAATCCTGCTGATACGTTAAATAAGAATAAGTCCCCACTGTACGGTTCTTCAAGATCAGATCCAACTGTCACTATCTCAGGCTCATCCTCGAAATTATTAGATTTCCTTAAATGTACTGTTTTCTGTTCGTGATCAATCGGGTGAAAACCATTAGACCGACTTAAAGACGGTGACCATTGTGATTCTTGAGTGTCCAAAGTATATTTTTGCTCTTGATGTTCTATTTTAGCCTGTTGAGAAAAATCAAAACTCGATTATTACCTATTACATAATATATAATCAGGGCCAGCCTACCCTCAGGGCAAAATGGGCTGAAGTCCTGCGGCGCAAGCCTTTTGGGTGCGGCAATTTTTATTGATATTGTTTTAAAAAGTTTAGAAAGTACTGGCCACAAGAACGCAGAAATGGAAGATTGTATTTTAAAGTTATTATCTGACTTAGATATTAATTTTCGGCCTCCAAGCGCGCATTAAAACCTAATAATTTTGGCATTTACGTACCCTGTGTTTGAAGTTAATTGGAGATTTGGCCGCGGAATGCAACTAAGGAACTAAATTGTTTCTATTTATACAAATTTTACTGTATTATTTATAATACAGTATTGTTATCGATGCTACCCTCAAAATTTTTTTTTCCGCGTTTCATGACTAGTAGACGCGAAAAAAGCAATAAAAATTTTCACTCCGTCTGTACGCCGTACCCCGTACGCCGTACGCCGTACGCCGACCGCCCCAAAATCTTTGAAGGCTCGTAGCTCTCAAGCCAGTGGAGCTATTAAATTAAAATTTTTTCTAAGAATAGACTTGGTGGACCCCTTAAATTGACATTATTTTCCGGGGAGGAGGTGTAAGAGAGAAGGCGGGGTAAGCGTTTTAGACGAAAAATTTAGGTTTCTAGATCTCAGGAACCGCTTGTGTTAGGAGGCTGAAACTTAGAATTTCTATAGAGCTTTGATAATGGACCCATTTGCAAAAAAAAAACAGATATGGGTCAAGGGGTGTGGGAGTGGAAGGGGAAATAATGCGTCCGAAACGCAAAAATGAAGAGATCGACAAATTCTAAAATCCATATCTCCTAAACCATTAATAGCAAGCAATTAAAACTTAACAAATATTCGTAGTTATACTAGGAGAGTAGATTGCAACAAAATTTTTTGGTGGGGGTAGTGGCGTACGTGGGTGGGGGGTGAAAAACTTTAGATTACGATATCTCACAAACTAATTGGACAAGAAAAACAAAATTCGGTTTTATTATAAAGATTGATAAATAAAGATTGCTCAAAGTAAAATATTTGAAGGGGGTGGAGGAGCACGGAAGTGGGAGGGATTAGAATTTTTTAAAAATAACACGATTCATATCTCAATAACAGTGTAAGATGGATGAAAAAAAGTTTGGGGGTGTGGGTGTAGAGCGTGAGGGTGGGGAAGGGTGAGAAAGAAAAAGTTCCGATGCTTATATCTTAAGAATCTATAATGATAGGAAGCTGAAACTTAGTATTTAGATAGAGCTTTAGCAGTGGCATGGTGGAAAAATATATTTTTTTTAAGGGGTTGTATGGTACGGTGGTAGGGGGGTGTTTTCCCTAACTTCAGAACGGCTTATGCTAGGAAGTTGAAACTCGGTACGTATATGTAAATTAACTAGAAAAGTAATTCTGATAAAAAAAAATTGGAATATTCATTGGCGTTCAGAAGGGGGGGCAAAAAAAAATATCGGTTAATATAAAATGCATATATTTTCACGATTTTCGTCATATCTACTAGGTCTTTCAAAATATTGAATTCATTTTTATTCTACGGACTCTTCATGTGAATACCTAGAAAGTGTTTTCAAGATTTTTTGAAATTCGACCCCTAAGAGGGTGTAAACTGGTTGTATACTTTTTCATGAATTCCACCATTTTTCTCAGGTCTGATCAGATATCGAATATCTTTTTACTTCCCCAAATTTGTTTAATAATAACCTATTTTTAAGTTTTGTTTTTTTCAACCTCTAGACCGCATCCCGGAATATGACCCAATTATTGAATTCATATGTTACACCCTTTTCTAACCACTTCCCGAACTTCTTGTTAGGTTTTCAGTCACATAGTAACATACACCGCATCCCCGAATTGAACGCGTTCTGAACTTCTGCAGGAAAAATTTTACAGTTGCGCCCAGACTGTTTGCAGATTTTTTGTATTAAGAAGGAGCGAAGCGCTGAGCCACCGTCCACACTAGTTACCAAAAAGGGCCCATCACTTCAGAGCCTCGTAGGTCACTAAATATTCCTTGAACAAGGGATCTCGACAGTTTCTAAAGTCTAAAGTCTAAAGATCTTGAAAGTAAAATTAACTTGCCCTAAATTAGTTAATGAGCTTGATATTAAGCGTATGTTTTGAAAACTTAAGATTGAACTAAATTATTTCTATTAACTTAACTAATTTTTATTCCCTAATATAATATAATTTAATGACAAAGGAATTGAAGAACTTTATAGTGGTTTTTAATTATTTTATAAAAAAAAGTGTTACTTAATCAAGAATCGCCAAGAGTGTGACCTTATCACCGCCAATTCTTTTGAAAACTTGTGTACTCGAAGAATTAGTGAAAAAAAAAAATTATATCAATTCTTACTTTATTATTTTAATAAAACAGTATTGAGATCGATTTTTAAAAAACAAAAAACATGTGTGTGCAGTGCACACGCGGTAGAAGTGAAACCTTCGGAAAACTAAACAGTGAGAGAATGAGACGGATGTAGTATCATGAGTGGGATATTTATAGGGTTTATTTATTATAATATTAGTAGCAAGTTTAAAAATTATTGCACATTTTATTATTATTATTATTATTCAGTGTTCCATGTTTTCGATTTTCCATTTTCCATTTTCCATTCTCCATTTTGGATTTTCGATTTTCGATTTTCCATTTTCCATTTTCCATTCTCTATTTTGGATTTTGGTTTTTGGATTTTTGATTCTCCATTTTCGATTTTCGATTTTTCATTTTCCATTTCCCATTTTCCATTTTCCATATTCCATTTTCCATTTTCCATCCAGTTTCCAGTTTCCGTTTTCCAGTTTCCATTTTCCATTTTCCATTTTTCATTTTTCATTTTCCATTTCCGATTTTCGATTTTCGATTTTCGATTTTAAATTTTCGATTTTCAATTTTCGATTTTTCATTTACCATTTTCCATTTTCAATTTTCGATTTTCCATTTTCCATTTTCCACTTTCCATTTTCGATTTTCCATTTTCCATTTTCCATTTTCCATTTTCCATTTTCCATTTTCCATTTTCCATTTTCCATTTTCCAGTTTCCATTTTCCATTTTCCATTTTCCATTTTCCGTTTTCCATTTTTTTTGCAAATGGGTTCACTATCGAAGTTCTATAGACATTTCAAGTTTCAGTCTCCTAGCGTAAACGGTTGCTGAGATCTAGAAACCAAAATTTTTCGTCTAAAACCCTCCCCACTCCTCCCCTCTCATACCCACACCCCTCTAAAATATACCAGTCGTAGCGGTGCACCAAACCTACTCAAATGCTTTGAGATATTAAATTTTAATTTTTTTACGAGCAAACGGGGTAGGCTCCTTGAAGTGACCAAATTTTTAGGGGTCGGGGTGTGAGGGGGAAGCGTGTCAGACGGAAAACTTTGGTTTCTAGATCTCAGTAACCGCTTACGAGAGGAAGCTGAAACTTGGAATTCTTATAGAGCTCTGATAGTAGACCCATTTGCATCAAAATTGTCAATATTGATCAAGGGGTGTGGGAGTGGGGGGAAATATAATGCGTCCGAAACCCAAAAAAGCCGAGATAGACACATTCTAAAATCCATATCTCCTAAACCATTAATGGCACACTATTCAATCTGAAGAAATATCTGTAGTTATACTAGGAGAACAGATTGAACAAATTTTTTGGAAGAGGTCAGTTGCGTATGGGGGTGGGGGGTGAAAAACTTTAGATAACGATATCTCATGAACCAGTTGTTCTAGACAAATAAAATTCGGTTCGGGTATAAGGGTCGACAAATAAAAACTAAAAGTACCATTTTTTTAAGTGGAAGGTAGAGCAAAGAAGTGAAGGGGATAAGAATTTTTCAAAAAAAGCTCATTTCATATCTCAAGAACAGTGTAAGCTGGATGCTTAATATTTTTACCAGAAGTAGCGCTAATTGAACCCTAATTTCGTGATGAGGGTGTATAGGGTGAGGGGTGGAGGAGGGTGAAAAGGAAAAAGTTCCGATGCTTATATCTTAAGAACCTGAAATGATATACCATAAACCTTAAACTTGGTATTTAGGTAGAGCTATAGTATCGGCATGTTGGAAAAATAAAAATTTTTTGTAGTATGGTACGGGGTGGGAGATGTTTTTCCTAACTATAGAACGGCTTATGCTAGAAAGTTGAAACACTTTGTGTATATGTATATCAACTAGAAAAGCAAATTTAATGAAAAAATAAATTCGAATATCTATTGGCGTTCAGAAGGGGGTCAAAAATTATGATTAGTAAAAATAGAATGCATATTTTTCCACGATTTTCGTCATATCTACTAGGTCTTCCAACATATTGAATTTATTTTTATACTCTAGATGAAATCATATAGAGTATTATAAGTTTGATCCAGCCGAAAAATATGTAACGCATAGAACCAAGCCTCGGACGAACAAATATTATTTAGTATTTTTTGTTTATATGTGACCAAAAACCTCAAATCCGCTTGACGTCCGTCCGTCTGTCTGTCCGTTAGCACGATAATTCAAGAATGCCTTCACCTAGGCTCTTGAAATGTTGAATCTGGGTGTTTGGTTGAATTTGTAAGGCTTAGTTCGTTAACGGGCAAAATCGTCCTACTCCTTCGGGTGGCTGCCATACAAAATGTCCTTAAAACACGTGTTCAAGAATCTTGGTCGATAGCTTCAGAAGCGCTTAACCTAGGTCTTTGAAATTTCGCATGTGCTATTTTTCCAAGAGTTGGAGCTAACTGTATGATTATGAAAAAAATCCTAATAGTCCTTCGAGGGGCTGCCATACAAATATCATGTAAAAATTACTTCACTTAATTTACGAAACTCACTATAACTCCAGTAATCTTTTGGCTACGAATTCGGAATTCTGTACAAATTAGTTTTGAGTGAAAAAAAAGTTCGAGTTTACTAGTCAGCGAAATCCTTTTACTACTTCTGGTACCTTCCATACAAAAAATCCTTAAGACAAGTGTTCAACAATATTTTTCGATAAATTTTGAACGCTTCAAACTACAAATTTGAAATTTTGTACACATTCATTTTTGAATGGTTCCAAGGAAAAGAATGAATATGTAAGAAATCGAGTGAGTCCTTGATCCGCCTCCAATATAAAAGTCCTTCAAAAAGGATATTTTTTTCCAGTTCAAGATATGAAATTAAACAGTGAATATTGTCTTTTCGTTTTTAGTAGCAATTTAATGGGACTCCTTAATGAAAGACATACAACATGCACACACGTAATACATACTTCTTCATCCCCAACTTCAATATCCATCGGAGTTCAGTATCATCTAGAATATTATACGATTGGCTTGCAGCCGATCGTGACTGCAGTATGTTTATTCAATAGATTATTCATACGAATACCTAGAAAGTGTTTTCAAGATGTTTTGAAAATTGCCCCTAAGGGGGTGTAAAGTTATTATATACTTTTTCATATATCTCAAGTTTGATCAGATATCGAATATCTTTCAACTTCCACGGACTTGTTTAATAAATTCTTTACAAGTTTTTCTCCTTTTTCAACCCCTAGACTGCATCCCGGAATATGACACAATAATATTATTCATATGTTACGCCCTACTCTAACCACTTACCGAACTTTTTGCTAGGTTTTCAGTCACTTCAAGTCAATTTCGCATGTGCTATTTTTCCAAGAGTTGGAGCTAACTGTATGATTATGAAAAAAATCCTAATAGTCCTTCGAGGGGCTGCCATACAAATATCATGTAAAAATTACTTCACTTAATTTACGAAACTCACTATAACTCCAGTAATCTTTTGGCTACGAATTCGGAATTCTGTACAAATTAGTTTTGAGTGAAAACAAAGTTCAAGTTTACTAGTCAGCGAAATCCTTTTACTACTTCTGGTACCTTCCATACAAAAAATCCTTAAGACAAGTGTTCAACAATATTTTTCGATAACTTTTGAACGCTTCAAACTACAAATTTGAAATTTTGTACACATTCATTTTTGAATGGTTCCTAGGAAAAGAATGAATATGTAAGAAATCGAGTGAGTCCTTGCTCCGCCTCCAATATAAAAGTCCTTCAAAAAGGATATTTTTTTCCAGTTCAAGATATGAAATTAAACAGTGAATATTGTCTTTTCGTTTTTAGTAGCAATTTAATGGGACTCCTTAATGAAAGACATACAACATGCACACACGTAATACTTACTTCTTCATCCCCAACTTCAATATCCATCGGAGTTCAGTATCATCTAGAATATTATACGATTGGCTTGCAGCCGATCGTGACTGCAGTATGTTTATTCAATAGATTATTCATACGAATACCTAGAAAGTGTTTTCAAGATGTTTTGAAAATTGCTCCTAAGGGGGTGTAAAGTTATTATATACTTTTTCATATATCTCAAGTCTGATCAGATATCGAATATCTTTCAACTTATACGGACTTGTTTAATAAATTCTTTACAAGTTTTTCTCCTTTTTCAACCCCTAGACTGCATCCCGGAATATGACACAATAATATTATTCATATGTTACGCCCTACTCTAACCACTTACCGAACTTTTTGCTAGGTTTTCAGTCACATAGTAACCTACGCTGCATCTCAGCACTGAGCGCGTTCCGAACTCCTGCCGGAAAAATAATAAAGTTTCGCCCAGACTGTTGATAGATTTTTTATTTTTATCCCAGTTTTTTTGTTAATTACATTTATATAATCAATGTTCCTTTATTATTAATAATAAAGGACATTCTTCGTTCGGACATGCACTAAAAGGCAATTGGCAATTCGTTGGTATCTTACTTTTAAATATAGTGTTTATATATTTATATCTTAATTTAACATATTTCTATAGTTTTTTTTTAGTCCTCTGTGAAAATTAATTTCACTGGTAATTTTTATCTTTGAATAATAAAGTAAGGCCCTCTTTTAGATTGTTGTTGTTTTGTTAGGTAAAAACTGAGATAGAAACAAAGACTAGAATTTCAACTATTTTTTTCATTAATTCTTCAAATAAAAGTTTTTTCAAAAGAATGGGAGTTGATAAGTTCACAGCTTAAGCGATTCTTGATGATTTTTGATCCCGTCTAAGTGGTGTAAACTTAATCAAGTATACTGCACATATAGCCAAATCAAAAAATAAATAATACATCTATATACCTATATAAAAATAAGTGGTCTGTGTATGTACACGGATAACTCAGCAACCGTTCGTCCGATTTGGCACAAATTTATATGATGTCTTCGTTAGGGCCCAACTTAGATACTAACGGAGCCAAAAATTGCAAATTTTTCCGGAAAATGGAAAATTTGGAAAATTTCATTTTCAGTACATTTTGTATGGAGAAATTTTTTAGTTTGTTGTTCGCAACTATTCAACCGGTTTCCATGGATTTTTTTTTTCGGAATAGTCTCTTCTATCTCTACACATAAAAAACATATTCCGGACGAACGCAAATCAAAAAAATCTGCCAACAGTCTGGGCGCAACTTTATTATTTTTCCGGCAGAAGTTCGGAACGTGGTTTATTCGGGGATGCGGCATATGTTACTATGTGACTGAAAACCTAACAAAAAGCGGTTAGAAAAGGGTGCAACATATGAATTAAATAATTGGGTCATATTCCGGAATGCGGTCTAAAGGTTGAAAAATAAAAAACTTAAAAATAGGTGATTATTAAACAAGCCTGGGGAAGTGAAAAGATATTCGATATCTGATCTGACCTGAGAAACATGGTGGAATTCATGAAAAAGTATACAACCAGTTTACACCCTCTTAGGGGTCGAATTTCAAAAAATCTTGAAAACACATTCTAGGTATTCATATGAAAAATACGTAGAATAAAAATGAATTCAATATTTTGAAAGACCTAGTAGATATGACGAAAATCGTGAAAATATATGCATTTTATATATACTGATTATTTTTTTTGCACCCCCTTCTGAACGCCAATTAGTATTCGAATTTTTTTTTATCAGAATTACTTTTCTGGTTAATTTACAAATACGTACCGAGTTTCAACTTCCTAGCATAAGCCGTTCTAAAGTTAGGAAAAACACCCCCCACCACTGTACCATACTACCCCTAAAAAAAAATTTATTTTTCCACCATGCCACTACTATAGCTCTATCTAAATACCAAGTTTGAGCTTCCTATCATTACAGATTCTTAAGATATAAGCATCGGAGCTTTTTCTGTCTCACCCTTCCCCACCCTCACCCTCTACACCCACACCCCCAAAATTCCCCACTAGGGTTCTATTAGGCCTACTTCTGGTAAAAATTTGAAGCATCCATCTTACACTGTTATTGAGATATGAAACGTGTTATTTTTGAAAAATTCTTATCCCCTCCACTTACGTACTCCCCCGCCCCCTTCAAAGATTTTACTTTGAGCAATCTTTATTTACCAAGCTCTATATCCAAACCGAATTTTGTTTTACTGGTGCCTCTGGTTTGGGAGATATCGTAATGTTAAGTATTTCACCCCCCACCCCCGTACGCCACTTTCCAAACCCAAAAATTTTGTTTCAATCTACTCTCCTAGTATAACTTCAAATATTTGTTAAGTTTTAATTGCTTGCTATTAACGGTTTAGGAGATATGGATTTTAGAATGTGTCGATCTCGGCATTTTTGCGTTTCGGACGCATTATTTCCCCCTCCACTCCCACACTCCTTCACCTATATCATCAATTTTTTTGCAAATGGGTCCACTATCAAAGCTTTATAGAAATTCCAAGTTTCAGTCTCCTAACATAAGCGGTTGCTGAGATCTAGTAACCAAAACTTTTCGTCTAAAAAGCTTCCCCCACCTTCCCCCTTACACCCCCACCCCTGAAAATAATGTCAATTCAAGGGGTCTACCCAGTCTATTCATAGAAAAAATTTAAATTTAATAGCTCCACTGGTTTGAGAGCTACGAGCCTTCAAAGGATTTTGGCGGTCGACGTACGGCGTACGGCGGACGGCGTACGTCGTACGGCGGACAGACGGAGTGAAAATTTTTATTGCTTTTTTCGTGTCTACTAGCCATGAAATGTACACAAAAAAATTTTGAGGGCAGCAAATTTTTTTTTTTCTTGAAAATCAATAACAATACTGTATTATTACTAATAAAGTAACACACGGCCAAATGGTCATACATACACATACATATTTATATACAAAAATATGTAAATGGCTATGTATGCCATGTGTCCATGTGGTTTGATTTCCGTTCGTCCGGAATTTTTTTGAAGTGAAAACTTCTTTAGGCGCGTTGAGCGGATTTAGTATGGGGTAAAATTCATAAATTCGCGACACCGTCACCGTGAAACAGAGAGATGAAACAGAGAGAAAAAATAGAGAGAAAAAACAGAGAGAAAAAAAACGAAGGATAAAACGAAAAAGCCTCAGGAAACAGTGAAGGGATTGTAAGATGGAAAATGGAAAATGGAAAAAGGAAAATGGAAAATGGAAAATGGAAAATGGAAAATGGAAAATCGAAAATGAAAAATGGAAAATGGAATATGGAAAATGGAAAATAGAAAATGGAAAATGGAAAATGGAAAATGGAAAATGGAAAGTCGAAAATGGAAAATGGAAAATGGAAACTGGAAACTGGAAACTGGAAAATGGAAAATGGAAAATGGAAGGAAAAGAATGAATATGTAAGAAATCGAGTGAGTCCTTGATCCGCCTTCAATATAAAAGTCCTTCAAAAAGGATATTTTTTTCCAGTTCAAGATATGAAATTAAACAGTGAATATTGTCTTTTCGTTTTTAGTAGCAATTTAATGGGACTCCTTAATGAAAGACATACAACATGCACACACGTAATACATACTTCTTCATCCCCAACTTCAATATCCATCGGAGTTCAGTATCATCTAGAATATTATACGATTGGCTTGCAGCCGATCGTGACTGCAGTATGTTTATTCAATAGATTATTCATACGAATACCTAGAAAGTGTTTTCAAGATGTTTTGAAAATTGCCCCTAAGGGGGTGTAAAGTTATTATATACTTTTTCATATATCTCAAGTCTGATCAGATATCGAATATCTTTCAACTTCCACGGACTTGTTTAATAAATTCTTTACAAGTTTTTCTCCTTTTTCAACCCCTAGACTGCATCCCGGAATATGACACAATAATATTATTCATATGTTACGCCCTACTCTAACCACTTACCGAACTTTTTGCTAGGTTTTCAGTCACATAGTAACCTACGCTGCATCTCAGCACTGAGCGCGTTTCGAACTCCTGCCGGAAAAATAATAAAGTTTCGCCCAGACTGTTGATAGATTTTTTATTTTTATCCCAGTTTTTTTGTTAATTACATTTATATAATCAATGTTCCTTTATTATTAATAATAAAGGACATTCTTCGTTCGGACATGCACTAAAAGGCAATTGGCAATTCGTTGGTATCTTACTTTTAAATATAGTGTTTATATATTTATATCTTAATTTAACATATTTCTATAGTTTTTTTTTAGTCCTCTGTGAAAATTAATTTCACTGGTAATTTTTATCTTTGAATAATAAAGTAAGGCCCTCTTTTAGATTGTTGTTGTTTTGTTAGGTAAAAACTGAGATAGAAACAAAGACTAGAATTTCAACTATTTTTTTCATTAATTCTTCAAATAAAAGTTTTTTCAAAAGAAAGGGAGTTGATAAGTTCACAGCTTAAGCGATTCTTGATGATTTTTGATCCCGTCTAAGTGGTGTAAACTTAATCAAGTATACTGCACATATAGCCAAATCAAAAAATAAATAATACATCTATATACCTATATAAAAATAAGTGGTCTGTGTATGTACACGGATAACTCAGCAACCGTTCGTCCGATTTGGCACAAATTTATATGATGTCTTCGTTAGGGCCCAACTTAGATACTAACGGAGCCAAAAATTGCAAATTTTTCCGGAAAATGGAAAATTTGGAAAATTTCATTTTCAGTACATTTTGTATGGAGAAATTTTTTAGTTTGTTGTTCGCAACTATTCAACCGGTTTCCATGGATTTTTTTTTCGGAATAGTCTCTTCTATCTCTACACATAAAAAACAAATTCCGGACGAACGCAAATCAAAAAAATCTGCCAACAGTCTGGGCGCAACTTTATTATTTTTCCGGCAGAAGTTCGGAACGTGGTTTATTCGGGGATGCGGCATATGTTACTATGTGACTGAAAACCTAACAAAAAGCGGTTAGAAAAGGGTGCAACATATGAATTAAATAATTGGGTCATATTCCGGAATGCGGTCTAAAGGTTGAAAAATAAAAAACTTAAAAATAGGTGATTATTAAACAAGCCTGGGGAAGTGAAAAGATATTCGATATCTGATCTGACCTGAGAAACATGGTGGAATTCATGAAAAAGTATACAACCAGTTTACACCCTCTTAGGGGTCGAATTTCAAAAAATCTTGAAAACACATTCTAGGTATTCATATGAAAAATACGTAGAATAAAAATGAATTCAATATTTTGAAAGACCTAGTAGATATGACGAAAATCGTGAAAATATATGCATTTTATATATACTGATTTTTTTTTTTGCCCCCCCTTCTGAACGCCAATTAGTATTCGAATTTTTTTTTATCAGAATTACTTTTCTGGTTAATTTACAAATACGTACCGAGTTTCAACTTCCTAGCATAAGCCGTTCTAAAGTTAGGAAAAACACCCCCCACCACTGTACTATACTACCCCTAAAAAAAAATTTATTTTTCCACCATGCCACTACTATAGCTCTATCTAAATACCAAGTTTGAGCTTCCTATCATTACAGATTCTTAAGATATAAGCATCGGAGCTTTTTCTGTCTCACCCTTCCCCACCCTCACCCTCTACACCCACACCCCCAAAATTCCCCACTAGGGTTCTATTAGGCCTACTTCTGGTAAAAATTTGAAGCATCCATCTTGCACTGTTATTGAGATATGAAACGTGTTATTTTTGAAAAATTCTTATCCCCTCCACTTACGTACTCCCCCGCCCCCTTCAAAGATTTTACTTTGAGCAATCTTTATTTACCAAGCTCTATATCCAAACCGAATTTTGTTTTTCTGGTGCCTCTGGTTTGGGAGATATCGTAATGTTAAGTATTTCACCCCCCACCCCCGTACGCCACTTCCCAAACCCAAAAATTTTGTTTCAATCTACTCTCCTAGTATAACTTCAAATATTTGTTAAGTTTTAATTGCTTGCTATTAACGGTTTAGGAGATATGGATTTTAGAATGTGTCGATCTCGGCATTTTTGCGTTTCGGACGCATTATTTCCCCCTCCACTCCCACACCCCTTCACCTATATCATCAATTTTTTTGCAAATGGGTCCACTATCAAAGCTTTATAGAAATTCCAAGTTTCTGTCTCCTAACATAAGCGGTTGCTGAGATCTAGTAACCAAAACTTTTCGTCTAAAAAGCTTCCCCCACCTTCCCCCTTACACCCCCACCCCTGAAAATAATGTCAATTCAAGGGGTCTACCCAGTCTATTCATAGAAAAAATTTAAATTTAATAGCTCCACTGGTTTGAGAGCTACGAGCCTTCAAAGGATTTTGGCGGTCGACGTACGGCGTACGGCGGACGGCGTACGTCGTACGGCGGACAGACGGAGTGAAAATTTTTATTGCTTTTTTCGTGTCTACTAGCCATGAAATGTACACAAAAAAATTTTGAGGGCAGCAAATTTTTTTTTTTCTTGAAAATCAATAACAATACTGTATTATTACTAATAAAGTAACACACGTCCAAATGGTCATACATACACATACATATTTATATACAAAAATATGTACATGGCTATGTATGCCATGTGTCCATGTGTTTTGATTTCCGTTCGTCCGGAATTTTTTTGAAGTGAAAACTTCTTTAGGCGCGTTGAGCGGATTTAGTATGGGGTAAAATTCATAAATTCGCGACACCGTCACCGTGAAACAGAGAGATGAAACAGTGAGAAAAAATAGAGAGAAAAAACAGAGAGAAAAAAACCGAAGGATAAAACGAAAAAGCCTCAGGAAACAGTGAAGGGATTGTAAGATGGAAAATGGAAAATGGAAAATGGAAAAAGGAAAATGGAAAATGGAAAATGGAAAATGGAAAATGGAAAATGGAAAATGAAAAATGGAAAATGGAAAATAGAAAATGGAAAATGGAAAATGGAAAATGGAAAATGGAAAATGGAAAATCGAAAATGGAAAATGGAAAATGGAAACTGGACTGGAAACTGGAAACTGGAAAATGGAAAATGGAAAAAGGAAAATGGAAAATGGAAAATGGAAACTGGAAACTGGAAAATGAAAAATGGAAAATGGAAACTGGAAACTGGAAACTGGAAAATGGAAAATGGATAATGGAAAATGGAAAATGGAAAATGGAGAATGGAAAATGGAAAATGGAAAATGGAAAATCGAAAATCGAAAATGGAAAATGAAAAATGGAAAACGGAATATGGAAAATGGAAAATGGAAAATGGAAAATGGAAAATGAAATATGGAAAATGGAAAATGGAAAATGGAAAATGGAAAATCGAAAGTCGAAAATCGAAAATCGAAAATGGAAACTGGAAAATGGAAAATGGAAAACGGAAAATGGAAAATGGAAAAAGGAAAATGGAAAATTGAAAATCGAAAATCGAAAATCGAAAATGGAAAATGGAAAATGGAAAATGGAAAATGGAAAATGGAAAATGGAAATTGGAAACTGGAAAATGGAAAATAGGTAATGGAAAATGGAAAATGGAAAATGAAAAATGGAAAATCGAAAATCGAAAATCGAACATCGAAAATCGAAAATCAAAAATGGAAAATCGAAAAAAAAAAAATCGAAAATCAAAAATTTAAAATCGAAAAAGAAAAATCGGAAATCGGAAAAGGAAAATCGAAAATCGAAAATCGAAAATTGAAAATGGAAAATGGAAAATGAAAAATGGAAAATGGAAAATGGAAAATCGAAAATCGAAAATGGAAAATGGAAACTGGAAAATGGAAAATGGAAAATGGAAAATGGAAAATGGAAACTGGAAACTGGAAAATGGAAAATGGAAAATGGAAAATGGAAAATGGAAAATGGAAAATGAAAAATGGAAAATGGAAGCTGGAAACTGGAAAATGGAAAATGGATAATGGAAAATGGAAAATGGAAAATGGAAACTGGAAACTGGAAACTGGAAAATGGAAAATGGGTAATGGAAAATGTAAAATGAAAAATCGAAAATCGAAAATCGAAAATCGAAAATCGAAAATGGAAAATGGAAAATCGAAAATCGAAAATCGAAAATCAAAAATCGAAAATCGAAAATCGAATATGGAAAATGGAAAATGGAAAATGGAAAATGGAAAATGGAAACTGGAAACTGGAAAATGGAAAATGGATAATGGAAAATGGAAAATGGAAAATCGAAAATCGAAAATGGAAAATCGAAAATGGAAAATGGAAACTGGAAACTGGAAACTGGAAACTGGAAAATGGAAAATGGGTAATGGAAACTGGAAAATGGAAAATGGGTAATGGTAAATGGAAAATGGAAAATGAAAAATGGAAAATGAAAAATGGAAAATGGAAAATGGAAAATCGAAAATGGAAAATGGAAGATCGAAAATCGAAAATGGAAAATTGAAAATCAAAAATCGAAAATCGAAAGAGGAAAATCGAAAATCGAAAAAAGAAAATCGAAATACAATACTGTACTATTACTAATAAAGTAACACACGGCCAAATGGTCATACATACACGTACATATTTATATACAAAAATATGTAAATGGCTATGTATGCCATGTGTCCATGTGTTTTGATTTCCGTTCGTCCGGAATTTTTTTGAAGTGAAAACTTCTTTAGGCGCGTTGAGCGGATTTAGTATGGGGTAAAATTCATAAATTCGCGACACCGTCACCGTGAAACAGAGAGATGAAACAGAGAGAAAAAATAGAGAGAAAAAACAGAGAGAAAAAAAACGAAGGATAAAACGAAAAAGCCTCAGGAAACAGTGAAGGGACTGTAAGATGGAAAATAGAAAATGGAAAATGGAAAATGGAAAAAGGAAAATGGAAAATGGAAAATGGAAAATGGAAAATGAAAAATGGAAAATGGAAAATGGAAAATCGAAAATGGAAAATGGAAAATCAAAAAATCAAAAATGGAAAATCGAAAATCAAAAATCGAAAATCGAAAGTCGAAAATCGAAAATGAAAAATGGAAAATGGAAAATCGAAAATGGAACATGAAATTACGTTTCTCGCCGCATGTTTTTATTTGGATCGCGTAACCCATCATATGTCTTGATCAATAAATAAACTATATTTAAAATTGTATATAATTATTGTTCAGAGTGTCGATAGATGCGAAAACCAGACAAATTTTTGATACTATAATTAATTTGAAAATGCAAATACAAAAACGCTTTAATTTCATAGTTTCAAGTTTTCACTTCTGTCGGCAGTCCTAATGACTGCACTATTTTTTTTTTTTTTTGTATAAAGATATGGATGTACATATATGGATATGTATGACCATGTGGCCATGTGTTTTCCTACAGGCGAGGTACAATTGATCAAGGAGATCAAACATTGCACAACGGAGTCGTAATGCAAAAAGAATTGCGAATATTCGTGCGAGTCAAACTGTTGAAGAGCGCGCACGAGTAGAGTCACTGTATAAGAACTAACACAAACATCCATTATCATGAGTAGAGTCACTGTATAAGAACTAACACAAACATCCACTATCATGAGTACGGACAATCACCACTTTTGGTACATATTTAGTACTAAGAACCAGCGAATTTAAAAAATCGCAGGTTTCTTAAATGGCATAGTTTTAGTGTGTATACGTGTAGCAGATGGATTTTGATGGACGTTTCACGGAATCGAAATATGTCTCATGAAATGTCAACTAAATACAGCGTTTATCCACTTTAGTGGAGATCCTTAAAATGAAAAATGGAGACAACTGCAAAAAAATTTCAAATGTACGGGTTTCGAATGAAACACACATTGTCCGTACTCAAGATAATGGATGTTTGTGTTAGTTCGTATGAAGTGACTCTACGCACGAGATGCTCAGCACAGCGCATACATATTTCACAAGTTCGAGCAGACCGAACGTGGATGGGGAATGGAAAATTTTAGATGGAGGATGGTGGATGAAGATAAATGATGGAGGATGGTGGATGTTGGATATGGGATGGTGAATGGTGGATAGAGGGTGGAAGATGGAGGATGGAGAATGATGAATGGTGGATGGAGGATGGTTGATAGAGGATGGTGGAAAAGGGATGGTGGATGGTAGATATAGGATCGTAGATAATGGATAGACGATAATGGATGAAGTAGGGTTGGAGGGTATTGGATAGAAGATTGTTGATAAAGGATGGAGTAACAGAAGCAACGGAAGAAATGGGAGCAACGGGAGTAACAGGAGCATCAGGAGAAACAGGAGCAACGGGAGGAACAGGACCAATGGATCAACCGGAGAAACGAGATCAACGGGAAAGACGGGAGTAACAGGGACGATAGAACAACGTGAGCGAAGCCGCGGTACGCGGCTAGCATAGTATAAAATAGACAGCTCAAAAATAATTTCTGGATCCACCACTGCATCAGGTCCTCCAAATTTGTCAAAGATAAGAATGCCCAGCCACCTCAGTCGCCTCCTTGCAACCGCTACGAAATTTACAAGATCTATACAATTTCTTTGCCATCCCAACATCAAGATAGGAAATTTTGAAAGAAGAAGCACCAAAAACAAAGCGACACTCGTTGGTGAGCAATATCTGATTCAGTGAAGGCAATGGCTCCCGGTTATGAAAAACTACTCAAAACTTAAAGACAACATTCACTGTTTAATTTCATATCTTGAACTGGAAAAAAATATTCATTTTGAAGGACTTTCATATTGGAGGCGGAGCAAGGACTCACTCGATTTCTTACATATTCATTCTTTTCCTTGAAACCATTCAAAAATGAATGTGTACAAAATTTCAAATTTGTAGTTTGAAGCGTTCAAAAGTTATCGAAAAATATTGTTGAACACTTGTCTTAAGGATTTTTTGTATGGAAGGTACCAGAAGTAGTAAAAGGATTTTGCTGACTAGTAAACTCGAACTTTCTTTTTACTCAAAACTAATTTGTACAAAATTCTGAATTCATAGCTAAGCGATTACTTGAGTTATAGTGAGCTTCGTAAATTAAGTGAAGTAATTTTTACAGGATATTTGTATGGCAGCCCCTTGAAGGACTATTAGGATTTTCATCAAAATCATACAGCTAGCTCCAACTCTTGCAAAAATAACACATACAAAATTTCAAAGTCGTAGCTTAAATACTTATGAAGGTATCTGCTTGATTACTTGAGTTATAGTGAGTTTCGTAAATTAAGTGCAGTCATTTTTTACAGGATATTTGTTTGGCAGCCCCTCGAAGGACTATTAAGATTTTCTTCATAATCATACAGTTAGCTTCAACTCTTGGAAAAATAACACTTGCGAAATTTCAAAGACCTAGGTTAAGCCCTTCTGAAGTTATCGACCAATATTCTTGAACACGTGTTTTAAGAACACTTTGTATGGCAGCTACCCGAAGGAGTGGGACGATTTTGCCCGTTAACGAACTTAGCCTTACAAATTCAACCAAACACCCAGATTCAAAATTTCAAGAGCCTAGGAGAAGGCGTTCTTGAGTTATCGTGTTCACAGACAGACAGACGGACGGACGTCAAGCGGATTTAAGGTTCTTGGCCACAAATAAACAAAAAATAATATAAATAACTTTTTTTCGTCCGAGGCTTGGTTCTATGCGCTACATATTTTTCGGCTGGATCAAACTTATACTACTTTATATGATTTCATCTAGAGCAGTGATCTTCAACCCGCGGCCCGCGGGCATGTTGTGGCCCGCCGTGTACATATCAGTGGCCCGCCAAAGGATTTAGTTTCAAAAAAACATATGTGATGCTATTTCGATAGCCACATCAGTGTTATGTTGTATTTATGATAAAAAGAACAAAGAGTTCAGAAGATTACATCATTTTGTTGATTTTGTACTTCACTTCCAAACAACGGTATAAAAAGGGGTTCAGTTGGCCACTAAACGTAGGCCGTAACAAGTAGGTTGAAAAAATCGTAGGCGAACATAGTTAAAAAAAATTTTAATAAAATTCGATTTTATTATTCAACATAGTTGCCTTCGAGGGTGGTACAACGATTGTAGCGGTCAGGCAATTTTGAGATACCATGTTTGTAGTTCGATTTCTCTTTAGTCTCAAAATAGGCCTCAGTCTCCGCGATTACTTCTTCATAAGTCCTGAATTTCTTTCCAGCGACCATTCTTTTAACGCCTGCAAACAGGAAAAAATCGCTGGGCGCCAGACCTGGAGAATACGGCGGAGGGGGAAGCAATTCGTACCATAATTCATGAAATTTTGCCATCGCTTTCATTAACTGGTGACACTGTGCATTGTTTTGCTGAACAGCACTTTTTTTTTTAAATGGAGCCATTTTTTCGTGATTTCGCCCTTTAAACGCACCAACAACGCTATGTAATAATCGCTGTTGATGGTCTGGCCCTTTACAAGGTAATCAATGAATATTATACCTTGCGCATCCCAGAATACTGATACCATAACCTTGCAGCCGACTGTTGCGTCTTTGCTCGCTTCAGATTCGGATCATCGTGTGCAGTCCACTCGGCGGTCCACTCGGCTGACTGTCGATTGAACTCTGACAATGGTTGAAATCTGGCTTCATCACTAGCCAGATTTCAACCATTGTCACATATCGGCGAAAAAATTCGTTCTTATTTCAGCTTTCGCGATTTAAAGGAGAAATTTAAAAATTATGGATTTTTGGAGTTTTACTCATTGTATGTTGAAAAAGATCAATTTCCAGCAATCAGATCTCATGCTGGAAAATGTTCGATATAAGGACCTTCGCTTGAAAATGAAAATTGACATTTCTTATTACTAGTCCATTTCCATTTATACCACAATCCCAATCGGTTTGCGCGCGCAAAAAGTAGTCGGAGCATAAAAAGTTTGAATATGGCAGTCCGTGTGAAATGTCATAAGTGAAGTCCAGCTTTGATGGCTCAAAATTATATGTAAATTTCCAGTTTTGAAATAGCTATATCTTCTGATTTCAGGCGGATCGCCGAGTGAAACCAATTGCAATCGGTATAAATGGATATGGACTATTGATAAAAAATATAAATTTTTATTTTCAAGTGACGGTCCTTATATCGAAAATTTACCACAAACATTTATTATCCCAGAGCGCGATGTTTTAACACAAAACTTTAAAATTGACGATTCCTCTAGACTCGAAACTGAAAAACAAAGGTTCATTTCATCTAGCAATATGCGATTTGTTTCACATAACAAAAAATACCTTTAAAAAAAAATAAGCAAAATAACTGTACATTTTTTAAATGGCGGAATGTCGACATTGCTGAAAATTACGATATACATATTTGAATTTGAATTTTTCTATGAAAACTGAACTCCAGGTGAGAACAGAAGTCTAATTCTCATTTTTGAATATGTTTGTAAACTAAATATTTCACTTTCCTGTGCCCAAATCTTGGACTTTAATAGAAAACTTGGTTTTTATCATCCAAGTCACGAATCCCCCATACAAAATCGTTGCGAATCGTATGGAGCTGTCATTTTGTTATGACTCTAATTTTACTTTATTATTTTAATAATAAAGTATTGCTATAAATTTTTTTTTAAAAAATATTTGCTACCCTGAAATTTTTTTTATACGTTTTATTACTAATAAACACCAAAAAAGCAATAAAAAATTTCAGTCCGTCTGTGCGCCGTACGCCGTACGCAAACTCATTTGAGGAATTATAGTTCCCAAACCCTATGAGTGATTAAATTGATTTTTTTTATTAATAGAAATAGTAGACCCCTTGAAGCTAGAATTTTTTGAGGGGTGAGGGTATGAGGGGGGAGATGGGGGAAGCGTTTTAGACGAAAAATTTTGGTTTCTAGATCTCAGAAACCGCTTATGGTAGGAGGCTGAAACTGGAATTTTCTGTAAAGCTTTAATAGTGGACCCATTGGCAAAAACATTGATGATATGGGTGAAGGGATGTGGGAGTGGAGGGGCAAATAATGCGTCCGAAGCGCAAATAAGTGGAGATCGACACTTTCTAAAATCTATATCTCCTAAACCGTTAAAGGCAAGTAATTAAAACTTGACAAATATCTGTAGTTATTCTAGGAAAGTAGATTGAAATAAAAATTTTGGGTAGGGGTAGACGAAAACTTTAGATTATGATATCTCACAAACCACTGGCACCAGAAAAACAAAATTTGGTTTGGGTATAAAGCTTAATAAAAAAAGATTGACCAAAGTAAAATTTTTGAAGGAGGCGGGGGAGCACGGAAGTAAAGGGGATAATAACTTTTCAAAAATAACACGTTTCATATCTCAATAACAGTGTAAGATAGATGCTTAAAATTTTTACCAGAAGTAGGCCTAATGGAATCCTTGTAGGAAAAAAAATATTGGAGGTGGGGGTGTGGAGGGTGAGGGTGGGGAAGGGTGAGAAGGAAAAAGTTCCGATGTTTATATCTTAAGAACCTAGAATTATAGAAAGCTGAAACTTGGTATTTAGATAGAACTATAGTAGTAGAATATTGAAAAAATAATTTTTTTTTAGGGGTAGTATGGTGCGGGGGTGGGGGTGTTTTTCCTAACTTTTGAACGCCTTATGCTAGAAAATTGAAATATGGTCCGTATATATAAATGAACTAGAAGAGTAATTCTGATAAAAATTGGAATATTCATTGGCGTTCGGAGGGGGGGGGGGGGGCAAAAAAATTATCAGTAAAATTAAATTGCCTATATTTTCACGATTTTCGTCATATTTACTAGGTCTTTCCAAATATTTAATTCATTTTATTCTTCAGATTCTTTATATGAATACCTAAAAAGTGTTCTCAAGATTTTTTGAAATTCGACCCCTGAGGGGGTGTAAAGTGGTTGTATACTTTTTAACAGATTCTGCCATATCTCTCAGGTCTGATCAGATATCGAATATCTTTTCACTTCTACGGGCTTGTTTAATAATCACATATTTTTAGTTTTTTTTTCTCTTTTAACATCTAGACTGCATCCCGGAATATAACCCAATTATATAATTCATATATTACACCGTATTCTAACCGCTTCCCGAACTTTTTGTTAGGTTTTCGGTCACATAGTAGCATACACCACATCCCCGAATTAAACACGTTCCGAACTTCTGTCGGAAAAATAATAAAGTTGGGCCCAGACTGTTGGCAGATTTTTTATGTTGAATTCAGCTGCGCGGATATAGTTCAGAAGGCTATGTAACAGCCAATGTTGACAGATAAGTGAAAGAGAAACTGTGTCAGAACTCTCATTGGACTAAAAAAAAATACTATTTTGATAGTTTTAATTTAGTCTTGTGCAACATATTTCATTTCATTTTCCTTAATTGGTTTCACTGTTATTTAATTAAAACTTATTTCAAAAAAATACTGTTTTTCTCTTCCAAGTTGAAAGACTTATAATATATTTATATATATATAAATATATATATATATATATATATATATATATATTAGGGTGGCCCTTAATAAAAAAATTTTTTCTCTCACCCCTTCAATTGACTCGAAATACTAAAAAAATGATTTTTAAAAGTTAAATCCACTCTTAATTTTAATGTAAACCCGTGCCCCCAAGGCCCTTTCTAGGAGTTAAGGGACACAACCAGCTTAACCGCACAACCAGTTTAACCGCACAACCAGTTTAACCGCACAACCAGTTTGAAAATTGGAAAAAATCGATTTTTTTTACATATTTCTTTAGTGCATATAGTGCATTCTTTTCCAATTTTCAAACTGGTTGTGCGGACTTAACTCCTAGAAAGGGCCTTGGGGGCACGGGTTAATATTAAAATTAAGAGCTGATTTCACTTTTAAAAATCACTTTTTAGTATTTCGAGTCAATTGAAGGGGTGAGAGAAAATTTTTTTTTATTAAGGGCCACCCCCACGCCCTCAAGTACTTCCATAATAAAAGCTTGGCCCTTCATTAAAATAAGGTTGAAAACCACTGATCTAGAGTATAAACAACAAAAAGTTGATAGGTACTACAATTGAAAGCATTATTTGACTATACTACATACGCTTCTTTAGAAAAATTTGTTTAGTCGAAACGAAATACAGTATCATTCAACCTTTACAAATCCGAAGGCATAAAATTGTCAAGGTCTGAAACTGTAATATTTTGTTTTTTTCGCTTCATCCAGCCATCAAAATTTTATTTTCTTATGACGAGGGGCGCATTATTTTTAGTAGCCCACGGGCGCCGATTATCTTAAGACGGCCCTGCCGTCTGGCATTTATCATTTTAAAGATTGTAGTCTTAAGAACTTTAGGTGTACATTTCATATTGAAGTTGCAATAGATGTGAAAACTATGAGCAATTAACCAGAATGGACCCTTCGTGAATTCTCTATACATATAGAGCAAACGCGATTATCTCGAAATATATGTACGTTTGAAAAACGGTCCCTAAAATCTTCGGAAAACGGCTTGACCGAATGCTTCCAAAATTTCACACAATATTTTTGGATAAGATCGCCACGCATGTTTTTTTACTTATTTGTTTTTTTTTATCAAGCCACTTTACGTTTTTAGAATCATTTACATGTAATCTTGGGAACCGCAGACTCTATGAGTGACGGACGTTTGCAGCGCACCCGGTTAATAGATATTTTAAAAAAAGGGAAATTTATAGCGTACCGCAACATAGAGATGGGCAAAGCAGTTCCTTTAAGCGAGTGAGTCGGAGTTAACTCACTTACTAAAAGGAACTAGTTCAGTGAACTAGCATGTTCAGTGAAATAGTTCCAGTTCACTTCGTTGCTCCGTGATTGTAGTGACCAAAAAAAAAAGTTAAACGGTGGCCATGTCACTTGTGTGTTGACCAAAAAATAGGTCATCCGGCGTCGGTGCCACGTGGCGAATGGAACTGCAGTTCGCCAAAAGGAGTGAGTTAGTTCACTCACTTACTTCAATGAACTGCTCTTTTGGAACAGTTCAATTCGGCACGACCCATATCTACCTCAACAAATATACTTTCGAATAAAACCAACCTGGATAAAATCGAGTAAATAGTTTTTGAGATAACAGTTTCTAGGTTAGGTTAGGTTAGATTTAAGAAGGGCGCAGCGCTAGGACCGCCACGCTCACACGGCGCCATATGGGCCCATTGCGATCCCTTCAGGTCCCCGCGGGCTATACATCCATCCTAAAAACATTCCAACTCCCTGCAGAACCTGACCTGCCCTCAAATCCTCGATGCTCTCAAAGAAGAGACTACCCATTACTCTAAAGCGCCTTCTAGCGATCCACGGGCAATCACACAAAATGTGAGTGATGTCCTCTACAGCATACAGGTCGTGACAGAATCTGCACGTGTCAGACTCCGCTATCCCTAGCCGCATAGCGTGTTTCCCCAGCATGCAGTGCCCCGTCAGTGCACCAACGAGCAGTCGCAGTCTCCCTCTATCCCAATTTAAAATATTCTTAGTCTTTTGACTATCCAACTCTGGCCACAAAGATCTAGAAATCCTGCAGCTTGCTAGCCTGCCCACCTAGAGTCGGCGGATTTTTTGGAGCGCTCACTAATACGCGCTTTGGTACCACACACGGGTGGACTTACATCCTCCTCTACTCCACCAATCGATGCCAATCCTGATCTAGCGAGCTCATCCGCTCTTTCGTTCCCTAGTACATTACTATGCCCTGGCACCCAGCAAATCAGTACTCTGTTCTGACTACAAAGTACCTTCAGCACTTCTCGACAGCGCTTTACCAACTTGGACTTAATGGTATCCGATTCCAGTGCCTTTATGGCCTATGGTAGAGTGAAATATTCTGATCCCATACCTCCCCCATTAACAGGATGTTTGCTGCCTATATCACGGCCAAGATTTCCGCCTGGAAGACGCTGCATACATCTGGCAACCTAAACGACTTCTCCACACTCAGCTGCTCGGAGAAGACGCCAGCGCCAGTGCCGCATTCCATTTTCGATCCATCCGTATAAACGGAGATTTCCCCTTCACGTAGCACTCCGTTGTTTTCCCAGTCCACTCTACTAGGATAAGCAATTTCGTATGGCCTCCCAAAATCCAACCCCGGAACAGTTTCTAAAAATCACATATATTTTCTGCTTTCTACTCGAATGTTCCCCCTTAAGTGCCTTGTTCTCTTCTGGATAGTCTTTCCTAGGGATAATTTAGATATTAATTGATGAACAGTTTTATATTTTGAAAGAGTTGTGAACTCTAAGGAATATCACCTCCACACCAAAGTTATACCCGATTTACAAAATTATTCGAGGACTCGCGAAATCTTGCTAATAATTTCATTTCGTACGTTAACTATATTTCATATTATACACTTACCTTTTCACGATAGTCGTCCTGATAAAAATCTTGATTAAATCTATTAACTTGTTGAAAGCTGCTCTCCGAAGTAATCTTGAGAGGTGCAGATTTCGTCGTAGAAGCAGGATGAGGCTTACGCACACGGCCTTTAATTTTGACGATTCTTGGCCTGATTCCATTTCCGGGTCTGGATCTCGATCGTACCTAAGAATCGTTGAATTTTAGAAAAGTTGTATAATAATTATTGAATACTTCTTACCGTGTAGCGCTCATCGGGAACTAATGTAGTAGTTAATAAAGCAGGTGTAGTAGTTTTGGCTGGGCGATATGTCCTTCGAATAACAGGAGCGCGCCTTGTTGTAACTTTTATTTCGTCAGGAACAACTGGAGCAGTTGTGTAAATTGGCCGAACTTCTTTTTTGCTTAGCGGAACCTGTGTTACGGAGGTTTCCTCACTTGGAAAGTACCCTGGTCCGTAGTTCTCCTTTGATACCTGTTGATACTCTTGAGCTATTTGCATTGGTTCTAGAAGCCCGGCAAAGGTTTCTGTGTTATTCTTATCGTCAATCGAGGTTGGTGGTACCGTCTGTTCAAGTGCCTGCTCCGGTGTTTCCGATGTACTGGAAGCCGGAGTAGTTTCGGCTATGGTTCTAACGGACGATTTGAAAACCGGATAGTTTTGTTTTAGGACGTCTCGTTGGTATTCAATGTTGTCTTCTTGCTTTTGGTTCTTTCGAGTGTTTATTTTCGTCGAAGAATTTGAACGACTTTTCTGGCGAAGATATTGACGTTCTTCTGGAGAAGGAGAGTAACGAATTTTATTCGGATTTCTTATTACTGGCGTTCTAGGAGGCTTCTTTGCGGACGAGCTAGTAGTACGTGGATTGTATGGTCTTCTTCCACGAATAATAGAATGCCTTGTGGTTGTGTCCGCATCCTCTGATGAATATGATACCAACATTGATGTTTTCGTAACTGAAGGGCGCCGACCTCGATTCACTGCACGAAGGAACGGCTGCTGAGTACTTGTTGTAGTAGTTGTAGTTGTACTTAAGGCTTCCATTGTTTCTCTTTCAAAACCGTTCAATTTTTCTTTTTCAATCAGAGCATTTACTAATCCTGGGAGATTAGACGTCAATGGCGGAAGTTCCGATGGTAGCTCGTAGGGATTCGGATCAAATTCTAAATCTTGCTCTGTTTCTGTAGAGTTCCCATCCAAGTTATGTCCAGCAAATATATTACTATTATGGCTGAGTTGCTGTACAACTGCTGTCTCTGATATAAGAGCGACAGCAGTTGTGACAGTTTTAGTTGAATACGGTGGAGTACTACTTGTTTCTTTCACGTCTTGTGCGACAGGCGTATAAAACGTAATTTTTTCATTTTTTTTAGTGGGTCTTACGGTTGAAACATCCAAATAAGACGAAGTTGATGTTGGAAATTTATAAAACATGTTATCATAATCAACGGAAACCGGTGTATACTGTACATTTTCAACTAAAGGATTTGAAGTAGTGGTCTGTATAGTTGGAAGTGTCTTGTATGCTTCCTGGCCTTGGAAATAAGTCTTTATTTTGTATTCTTCATCCAGATCGGCTTGGACGTAATTTTTTTGCGATTCCATATTAAAATGAGACTGTTCTACACTTGGAACTCCATCTTGGTATGATCCTAAATTAGTTGATATTGATGGTGTTATCTCTATTTTAACGTTAGGTTGATATTGATAAGTCGGTATTATCGTGGAAGTTAAACTGGCTGCCGACGGTGTACTGAGTTGAGAAACTTTGCGAGCGCTAAAGTACTCCTCATTGACAGTGTGTTTTGGAATAGTCTTAAATTGGGTATATGGTGATTGAGATCCAGCTTGATTATCTGGATTGAGCTGATATTTTATTTGGTTTTTTTGTTTTTGTGGTTGAGGTAAAGTGCTAGACTCTGACGGATAGTAATTTGGTTGCGTTATGTATTCGGCAGGGTAGTGATTTATGTGACTAGATGGTGTTCTAAGTGATGATGTGAGAGTAGTGCTTTGATGTTGCACATTATTATAAGCAGGAGGAGTTTCATCCGTTTGCGACAACTCCTTTTGTGAAAACTTATTAATTTGTTGTATATCCTGTTGAAGAATGCTATTTTCAACGTTATCATTCGGTCTGTTCACTATAAGTGATCCGACATGTGGCTCTGGAAGTGCGATTTTTGTGAATCCCAAAGGCACTTTATAGCTAAGAGGGGCTACGTAGAAGGGATGCCGATCAATATGATTAGAATCTATAGTAGAAAGATAAGGAAGATCGAATTTCGTATAACCACTTGGGACAGGAAGTCCAGACGGCCCTATAAATACCGAAGGAGTTTTAACATCAGAAGGACTGTCCAAAACTGCAATAGATTTTCCACTCTGTAACACTGTAAGAACTTCATTAATTACTAAATTATCGGGTTGATTCATCGATTTAATCATAAATATGGCAAGCGGAGGTTGATGCGGCTTAGGTTTTGTCTTCGTTAAATGAAGTCGTGGTTGGTAAGTTGTGCTCGGCTTAGTGGTAGATGTAGTTGTAATAGATACTGTATTCTGTGGCTCAGGAGTATAGAAATTATTAATTTGTTCTGGATTTACGTGAGTTTGTACTAAATTATACTTGTGATCCGCATAATTTAAATTTTCATCTCTTTGCTGATAAAGCGTATCGTACGGAACGTATAGCAGTTGAATCTCATCCTCCTGTGGCGTTGGATTTGGAATTGAACTACGATAGTTTGACTGTGTTTCAAAAGGAATTTGGGTTTGAAAGCCGGGTGCTGCCTTTTGACTATGAAACTGCAATTGTTGGTATGGTGTTTGCTTGGGTTGTGGTAAACTATCAAGTTGCTTATTTGGCTTTGGTTCAATATTTCTTTCTTCTTTAAATCGTTTTTTAGTATAATCTACGAAGTTTTGTTGCATGTTTTTCTGGTGAGTCAGCGACTGATGCTGGGGCCGTAGTTGAGGCGGATATTCGAATGGGAATGCAGGCTTCAGACTAAAAAGTGGTGAAGTAACCTTAGGTTGCTGCGGCTCGGAATGATGAATTTGGTAGCCAGTTTGAACATTTGGTAAACTATGTTGATGATTTCCATTAGAGTTAAAAGCCGGCATTTCAAACTGGAAAAACGATTGAGACGTCGGTTGCTGTGGTGAATAATGTAACTCAGTCTGCTTCTCTTGTGCGAAGCCAAATCGTTGATATTGAAATGGCTGTCCGACTGATGTAAATGGATGAGAGTTATGGGAAGCAAATAGATTTTGAGCAGTCTGCCGTTTATAATAGTCTAAATCTTTTGCATTTTTTGATCTATCTTCTGATTGGCAGGTTGAACATGGTTCCATTAGAGGCATCCATTCATTTATTTCTGATGATATATCTGCATCTGCTATTTGCCTGGACCATCGTACGCAATTTACTTCAAACAACAGTGAGATCAGCACCAAATAGTATGTTTTCATTGCGATTCTCCTGTAATAAAAATAAAGCCAAGTGAATAATTGGTATATACCTAATTAAACAATAAATAAATTAAAATAAATATGTTAGAACTGTCATGAACACATAAAAAATAGCTCAAACAGAATAATCCCTACAATCTTTAATATACTTTTTGTTTGATAATTTCTATTTGAAATTTTGAGAATTATTTTTTTATATTATTAAATCCCTGGAGTAGCTTAATAAAATTGTTTAAGCACTTGTTTGCAGTTATTTTTACTGTTACATCATCTACTATAGTTGAACTGACTTTGTCAATGATGCTGTTTGCACTTGACACTTTTTGCACTCACACGTTTACAACTGAAAAAAAGGAAAAAAGTTAACATAAAACGTTCGACTGGGCACGCTTTGAAGCGAAACTAGATTTTATATTTCGACTATCCCTATAAACAAAAAAAAACTAAAAATTCATGGGTTCAAACTAGGGATGTTCGATTTCGATTCGATTAATCGACTAATCGATTAATTATTAAAAAAAAAAGATTTTAGCAATCGATATGAGTGTTGTCGATTAATCGACATAATCGATTAGTTAACGTTAATTAATCGAATGAATTTCAACTGTGAAAAGATTCGATGCACGATAGATTTTCCTACATTAGTTAACGAAAAATTAGCTGATAGCACTGATCTGAATGTCAAGTTAACTGCAAATGTGTTAAATATTACGATACCTTCGAGTATCGTATTCGTACCATCTAGTATATTCCGGTTGCAATTCGCGAGGCGATCACTATATTAAATGGCGAAACAGTTGGAGTTCCACGTCTCCTCTTTTTTCGATGGAATCCGAACCTTCATCATCAAGGTAATGCAGCTGATCTTTGGGCGATCCATGATTCACTTGCGTGTCAGAGCGCTTCTCAAGCTCATGCAGATGAAGACCTTAATGGAATTTCTGAAGAGCTCAGTCAGTTTTTATGTCAACCTGTAGTGAATAGAACAAAAAGTCCTTATGAAATTTGGGAAACACTCAATACTTATCATTGTATCTTCGGTACCTGCAGAAAGATTGCTCTCAGAGGCTGGATTAATTGCTACTGATATGAGGAACAGGTTGACAGGTTCAAATTTATCAATGCTAATTTTTCTGTCGTCAATAGACGAAATGTTTTGGTTATGAAGGAAGTAGCAGTACAAACAATTAATTTTGAAATTATGTACATGGCTATTTTTTTTTTCAGTTTCAAGAGAATTTAATTAATTTTTTTTAGTTTCTATGAAAAAATTTTACTTTATAAAAAAAAAGATATTTACGAAGAAATAATATCTTCGAATTTTATTTAAATTATTTTATGTTTAGTATTTTAATTTATTTATTTTCTTCTCATTTTCAGCATGGGATATTATTTATTTAACCATTAAAAAGAACATACATATATGTATGTACGTTGAAAACTCATATTCACACACATTTTTAACGGACATTTAGCGTCACAAGTGAGAGGAAAATAGAAAAAATCTTTACATACATATTCTACCATCCATCCAGCATCCTTCACCTTCAATCCTCCGTCCTGCATCCACTATCCAACATTCATCATCCACCTTTACCATTTAGTAATGGGAATGCATAACTACTACACCAAAAACAAACGAACTGCCGCTACCACCACCACCAATTGTAAAATGATTTTGTTAATGCAGAAACGAAGTTTCATCGTAATCGGATGAATAATATAGGAAAGCATACGAAACAAACAAACAAAGAATTAGAGCACCAATGTACTAAAATCGGAAAAAAAAATTGAAAAATGTCAAAAAAAAAACAATTTGTTTTTATTCAATCGGTACCAAACTTCACAGGAACTATCCCGGAACTATTCTACACATTCCCTGAGCGGTTTAGAAGTTCATAGGGAACATAGCCGTATTCATGCATCCATACATACATAGTTAAAATTTTATATATGGACAATCACTATGTTAAACGTATAATGAACCTAAACATTTCAATTCAAATCTACCTATTAAATCTACGTATACTTATACGATAACCCTGGGACTTAAGAATTACGCGATTAATTAATTAATTGCTTAAATCCCATCAATTAATCGATTGATCTTAATCGGATATTTTAAAATAATCTATCATGCAACAATCGATTGTTGAGCAATCGATTCCCATCCCTAGTTCAAACCACTACCATGTTAGCATGTGCTCTTGTGTTCGTGGCGATATTGAAGGTTAATAGTTTAAGCACAATTGAGACAAACTTCACCATCGGCGGCGAATTTCGCTGTCACAATTTTAAACCGTACCGCATCAAGGTGGGTTTCCATATGCGACATTTTCCTGTGACAGATATTTGTCACGACAAAAATGTGTTTTACATTTGTAACATAACATTACTTGTCTCACACCTTTGCGTGAATTGGTTAAGTATTTTATTTGGATTGAATTACGGCCATCTTATAAATATTGGCAGTTTGCTAAAATAGTTAAAATCTCCATCTTAGCGCGTGAAATGAGCTGAAATTTTCGAGAAACCTTTGAACTGAAATTGTTGTCACACATGAAAAGTAGGACAATCTCCGACTAGCTACATGCGACAAAATTTGTCAGAGATTTGTAAGCTGTAGCTCAGTTCTGTAACTTATGAATGAGAAATTTCTCACGAAAAAGTCAAAATGAGGACGAATTGATGCAGTTTTCTCTCTGTTTTCTCACCAAATTAGAAATGAAAGATTGCCAAATGCGTAGTCAATTGCGGTACTTTCTCATTTGGTGAGAATACAGAGAGAAAACTGCATCAATTCGTTTTCATTTTGACTTTTCCGTGAGAAATTTCTCATTCACAAGTTACAGAACTGACCTACTGATTGGATATCTGATCTGTCACACATAATGTCACACAAAATTGTCGCGTACGGCCAGACGGACCCAGCTTCACACGACTGACGTAGAATTACAACGGCGAGCGGTTGACGTACTTTACGTCTGTTGCGGTACAATTCAGCAAACTTCGCCGTTGCTGACGAAGTTCGTTTCAATTGTGTTTACACCATACATTGAAAAGTAAACAGTATTCACAAACTTTTTCTGAAGTATGTTAAACATGCCGACCTTTTCCCCCTTAAGTAAGTAAGTGAACAAAATTAAAGTATGATCACCGAATGCATATACATACATCCGATCATCAAGTGTAGTTCGCAGTATCAATCGGTTGCGATCGGTTGTGTTTCCTTACTTTTTTTCGAAGTTGCTTACCTATTTTTGGTGATATTAATTTAATGGCTAAGTGCAGTAAAACAGCCTGTGCCGATACGGCCAATAAAACGCCATTTCTTTGTTGTTCCGGATTATGTGGAAAGATTTTTCACAGCAAGTGTATCGGGCTTTCTGGTAGTGTAGGTGATGCCGTTGTGAATTCAGATAACGGCCTGTACTGGTTCTGTTCCAATTGACGGCCTTCGTCACCATCTGCGTATGCCACGAAAATATTAAGGGCAAAAGGAACAGTACGGTCTTTACACAGCAAATTTCGATTGCTACAAAAAAAACTCGATGCTGCATTTACTGATTTCAAAAATGTATGCGCGCTGGAGCAGCCGCTTACAAATTTCACTGCAGTAAGTCTGACTGATCCTGTTGCACCGTCATCGTCGTCGGCATCAACATTGGCAGCTCCAATTATCAATGCGGACGAGATCATAACACTAATAACGCGACTTAGACCTCGAACTCGCAAAACCGCAAGTGCGAGTGCGCCAATACCTGAAAAAACCCAAACACGGTCCGCTAAACTCTCTGCGGATAGCGTTGATTCGGTTGATCGATGTATCACGGAAGGTGCTTTGCAACTTAGCACTGATATTAATTCGGCTGTTAACATGCAAAATCGAGTAACCGACAACAATCAAATCAATTTTGGTGATGGCTCATCTAGTGCATGGAGCATGGTTCCTAATAGAAACAAGAAGAAGAATAAGACTAGCAATCGTATCTTCGGATGCAACCCTCGAAGTTATTCCTAATTTGAAATGGTTGCATATTTCGCGCTTTCATGTGAAAACAACGGAATTAATGCTAAAAGAATAAGTCGCGAAGAAGCTTGGTGTTCAACCTGACGTTGTAGTATGCGGCAGCACTAGGTTTCCAAATATGTATGTACTTGTTTGGTGCGGTGCTGTACGGACGCATTTTTATCATTTGAAACATCCCACCAAACATTTTAACTCGTATGTAACTTGTCGGCAGCTTATATTAGGCAAGCAAAACCCTTGCGGCAACAATTGCAAAAGCCTCGCAAGTAAGTTATACGGCGGACCAAAATGCTTCTTGCCGGCAAGTCTAAAATTGTCACTTATAAGTAACTTGCCAAATTATCATTTTAGTCCGCCGTATAACTTACTTTCGAGGCTTTTGGAATTGTTTCTGCAAGGGTTTTGCTTGCCTAATATAAGCTGCAAACAAGTTGCATACGAGTTAAAATCTTTGATGGGCTTATATCTCTAGTTGAAGAAAGTTTAGGCGAATCTCTTTGAATTTTAGGTTCTAAACAGTAATTCACTAAATCAAATGACTCTTTTGAGATACTTCTCACTACACTATTAATTTGCTCACCGGTTATTAAAAACCACTTTTACTTGTACCAAAAAAACCAAAATTATATAATAGTCTTAGCACTCACTTCTTTCCGACGGAGGCGTAGCAAAGAACTAATCCATTTCCAAAAAGCGGTCCATTTTTTAAAAAATTCCTTAGAAATTACGATCTTTTTGCAAGCATTTGGCAAGAATTTCTAAATCATTGTCTGTGGCAATTACAATTCGATGAAAGGGCGAGCTGATCGCATGTCGTTTCCTCTTGCCTAATGTTTGCTGCCAGCAAAACCTTGCCAATATGTTTGCTGGGATTTGTTGACATTATTGTAAGTATAAATTTATTAATTTATATATTTATTAAGATAGCCTCGTTTAGCGCTGTTTCGCATTACGCTCTACTTTGATGGAACGTATCCCCTGCGTTAAGCGGGGTCTTACGGTACTTAAAAACTAACTTAAAACTAGTATTTGAGAATAGCAAAGCAGAAGCCACCGTTCCCAGCCACGGATAGCCCAGTTCTGCATACATATTTTGCATTTGATAATGCTTTTAGAAGGTTTTATTTAGGAGGGATAGAGTCGCTTTATTCATAATTTACAATAATTACTTAATTATAACATTTTTTTATCCATTATTAACTTAATAATATTCGTATATCTATTCCGGACTGAGCCATTCGTCACTTGGACCGATGGCAGAAGGCTATCAGTTCTGTAGCGAATGACTCGGTCCAGCATGCCTTATCCTACGGAAGCTGCTAACAGGGTTAGAACTTAATCTAGCTTCGTTTCTTTTTTTTGGGGTTAACTTAATTGACTTATTCTAAATTGAAAAAATTACTAAATGTCTACTGACTTAGCCACCAGTACTTCGTATCCTCACCCTTATTTCTGTGAACGCCAATGTAGTTCGCGTTGGAGTATCGCCATAGGAACAGAGCGTTGCTAGTTGGAAGGTTTGGGTCATATTCTATTTTCTTGTCTGTTGCGCGGAGTCTAATATACCTCCAGATATACGAAGGCTTCGGGTGGGATAAAACTAGTTAACATGGTTTTTTCGAAGTATTGTGGGTTGGGGAAAAAGGGTTGGTGTATCCAGGGGTTAATGTTTTGGTCTGAGGTAGATCTTTCTATATGGTTCCTCGTGAGTCTAATTATTATTGAGTCAACGCGAGAGATTTCGGCCATATCATATATTTCCTCGTTCGATATATGATGAAGGTAATCTGTCTCTGCCTTTCTATATAAGCCGGTACACGTGCGTAGACATTTTCTCTCGAAAAGTCTGAATTTTTCCATATAAGATGGACTAATATTGAACCAGATGGGGCAGCCATAGGTGAGAATAGGTCTCACCAATCAGGCCCGGCCCTAGACTTTTCGGCGCCCGGTGCAGTATACACTTCGTCGCCCTAATCAATTTACATAACAAATTTTTCACTAAAAAAAACAACAAAAATATTTTACTTATTCACTTGTCGATTTTTCATACAAATTCATGTAACTTTTTCTCAGGACCCGCTCAACAGCTTTGAATCAAACTTTGCACACTTATTATATTAGTAAATCCAATGCTAATGAATGAATTAATTTCAAAAATATTAAAAACTTGACATATAATGTTTGAAAATTTAAACATTTTTGATGTTTTTCAAACCTAAAAAAAGTATTTAGAATCAACTTTTTAAAAATTGCTTCATTCAGTATAAATACCAATACTATTCTATCTTTAACCAAAAAAAGTCATCTTGATGTCTCTAATCAGTTTCGAGAAAAGGAGCAAACTAAAATCTCTCCAAATTGAATTTTTTTATATATACATGCTGTTAATACAAATCTCACAGATGGCATTGGTTCTGTTTTCAAAACTTTCCTCTATTTTTTATCACATTATGCCATTTGCTCGTTTGATTTAAACCAATTAATGGTATAAATAAAATTCAGAAGGCGGAAGGTCGGTGTCAAAATTTTAAAATTGTACCGAAACACACCGAAAAGTTTGCCCAACCGCTCGCCGTCGTAATTCTGTGTCCATCGGTGTGTTGCGGTAAAATTTTAAATTTTTTACAGGGAACTTCACCGCCGCTAGCGAAGTTCGTCTCAATTGTGTTTATACCATTACTTCTCTTTATCATTCATCCAAAACATTTATTCCCCTCTAGCAAAAATGACGTGTTTCCTATTTCCCCACATAATTCACCGAGGCGCATTCGCTCCATATCTATCTTTTTCTATTGTATAGAAATCATGTTCTGAGCACTTTCAGCACACAATCAAATCAGCACCAGCGCTGCGGCGCTATGGAGCGGTGGCTCCAAATGAATCCGTATGAATGCAAAATCGTACTAGCTGATGAACGTATGAATGCAAAATTGGAATAGCAGATGATCGCACAAACGAAAAGCTGTACTAGTCGGTATCGTAGAGTGAGAATAACTTTAAGAGAAAAGATTCAATGTTTTGGTTCTTGAACGAGAATTAAAAGAGTGTTTTTAGAAAATGGAAAAATGGAAAGAGCCTGCAAAATCTAGAATATGCAAATGTATTCAAGAAATCCTTTCTATTAATTTCTAAGTATGTTTTAAATTTATAGCAAAATATTTGGAGAGATAATATGAACTAGCGCCTTCCTTAATTTGGCGCCCGGATTCAATGCGCCATTTGCTCATATGGTAGGGCCGGCCCTGTCACCAATGCTTGAGAGCAAATGATCGTTTTAGGGACAAAAATGCTTTACGTGCCTTTTCAAGGTGAACATTTGAATGATTGTTGAAGTACAAGTGTTGATCCAGGTGTACGCCGAGATATTCCACACAAGTCTTGTGCGGAATTTGCTCTCGGCTTTCCTCCCCATCAAAAATAAGAAATTTCTTGCAATTGCGCCTTAAATCCCGATTGGCATGTGCTAAGGTGGTGCGGAATAAGATTGTCTCACATTTCTGTGGATTAATTTTTATTTTCCAAGAGTTCGAGTAGGACTGAACATCATTCAACATTTTATGAAGTTTCTCTTGGGCTTTAGTTGCTTTTGGGTGGGGTGTATTGATTATAAGGTCGTCTGCGAATGTGACGATTGATCTTTTGGGTGATTTATTAAATTCGAGTGATTCTAAGAGATCGCTAATGAAGATCGCGAATAAGGTGGGTGCAGTTAATGTTCCCTGTTGGAGTCCTTCCCTAACGTTAAAGGTCTTTGTGGTAACAATTTTCCCGTTTGTTACCACAAAGCTTTTATTATATATCATGTGTATTAGGGTGTTAATTAGGTGTTGGGGTATTTTTTTCTGTATTAATTTGAATATAAGACCGTCGAGCCAAACTGTATCGAAGACCTTCTACATGTCTATTAGACAGGCACCTACGCATTCCTTATTATTCAAATGCCAGCAGATGTCGGATGTGACCTTCGTTATGGCATATATAGTAGAATATCTATTTCGAAAGCCAAATTGGCAATTCGGTTTCAGATTATTATGCCGAATGTAGGAATTTAGAGAGTCGTTGAGGATGGATTCAAAGACTTTACTAATATAAGGTAAAAGACTAATAGGCCTATAGCTTTTCGGATCTGCATTATCCTTTCCTTTCTTGAGAATAGAAAACGGTTTTGCGCGTTTCCATTTTTCAGAGTAATGGCAATTATTTAATAAATTATTAAAGAGGGTACAATATTCCTGGATTATTACATCCGGCAGATTTTTCAATACTAAATTGGGAATTCCGTCCATGCCTGATGATTTTTTATTATTGAGACGTTTAAAGAGAAATTGAAGTGTTTCAAATGAAACAAAGTAATCTATTATATGGTCGTCAGGTATTTGGTTAGCAATCAAGGTACGTTACCTTCGTTCCAATTTTTGAATTCTATGACCTTTCTAGTAACTATTTCGTTAAGTTTTTCCCTTCCCAAGTCGGCGTTCAGAGTATGGATTCCTTCTAGGTGAGTTATTATTATTCAAGCTTTTGGAGTTCGTCGGTTATCACAAGGCAACCGTTTGAATCGCGAGTTGTAAATACATGTAGTATCGATTTTTGCGTCTTTCAGGAGTTTTTAAGAATCGGCCGGTACCTTAATCGTGGGTACGCTTGCGCTAATCTTTTTCCTAAATATGTATGGAGTTTATTTGGACAAACATTCCTGCAGAGTCGCTTGGCCTAACTGACTGAATTTTTTCAATCCATTGTCTATTCGTTTCATTTGTAAAATTTTGTTTAATAAGGGTTTTGACGTTTTACTGTATTATTTATAATACAGTATGGTTATCGATTTTAAAAAAAAAAAAATTTGCTGCCCTCAAAATTTTTTTTTACACGTTTCATAACTAGTAGACGCGAAAAAAGCAATAAAAATTTTCACTCCGTCTGTACGCCGTACCCCGTACGCCGTACGTCGACCACCCTAAAATCTTTGAAGGCTCGTAGCTCTCAAACCAGTGGAGCTATTAAATTAAAATTTTTTCTAAGAATAGACTTGGTAGACCCCTTGAATTGACATTATTTTCAGGGGAGGAGGTGTAAGGGAGAAGGCGGGATAAGCGTTTTAGACGAAAAATTTAGGTTTCTAGATCTCAGGAACCGCTTGTGTTAGGAGGCTGAAACTTAGAATTTCTATAGAGCTTTGATAATGGACCCATTTGCAAAAAAAAACAGATATGGGTGAAGGGGTGTGGGAGTGGAGGAGGAAATAATGCGTCCGAAACGCAAAAATGCCGGAATCGACAAATTCTAAAATCCATATCTCGTAAACCATTAATAGCAAGCAATTAAAACTTAACAAATATCTGTAGTTATACTAGGAGAGTAGATTGAAACAAAATTTTTGGGTAGGGGTAGTGTCGTACGGGGGTGGGTGGTGAAAAAGTTTAGATTACGATATCTAACAAACCAATGGTACCAAAAAAACAAAATTTGGTTTGAGTATAAAGCTTGATAAATAAAGATTGCTCAAAGTAAAATATTTGAAGGGGGTGGAGGAGCACGGAGGTGGGAGGGATTAGAATTTTTCAAAAATAACACAATTCATATCTCAATAACAGTGTAAGATGGATGTTTCAAATTTTTACCAGAACTAGGCCTAATAAAACCCTAGTAGGGAAAAAAAGTTTGGGGGTGAGGGTGGGGAAGGGTGAGAAAGAAAAAGTTCCGATGCTTATATCTTAAGAATCTATAATGATAGGAAGCTGAAACTTGGTATTTAGATAAGGCTATAGTAGTGGCATGGTGGAAAAAAAAATTTTTTTTTAGGGGTAGTATGGTACGGTGGTGGGGGGTGTTTTCCCTAACTTCAGAACGGCTTATGCTAGGAAGTTGAAACTCGGTACGTATATGTAAATTAACTAGAAAAGTAATTCTGATAAAAAAAAATTCAAATATTCATTGGCGTTCAGAAGGGGGGGGGGCAAAAAAATATATCGGTTAATAAAAAATGCATATATTTTCACGATTTTCGTCATATCTACTAGGTCTTTCGAAATAATGAATTCATTTTTATTCTACGGATTCTTGATATGAATACCTAGAATACGTTTTCAAGTTTTTTTGAAATTCAACCCCTAAGAGGGTGGAAACTGGTTGTATACTTTTTCATGAATTCCACCATGTTTCTCAGGGATCATCAGATATCGAATATCTTTTCACTTCCCCAGGTTTGTTTAATAAACACCTATTTTTAAGTTTTGTTTTTTCAACCTCTAGACCGCATCTCGGAATATGACCCAATTATTTAATACATATGTTACACCCTTTACTGCCCGCTTCCCGAACTTTTTGTTAGATTTTCAGTCACATAGTAACATACACCGCATCCCCGAATTGAACGCGTTCTGAACTTCTGCCGGAAAAATAATACAGTTGCGCCCAGACTGTTGGCAGATTTTTTTAATACTGACTTTAATCTATTTAAGTTGGGATTATTATAATCCTAGAATCCACGATAAATATTGTTAATCCGCGTAAGAAGGTGGCTTTTTAGTCTTTGGAGTTTACGGATTACGGGGTTTTCGTAGTTGTCTAAAGTATAGCGCGATTTACGTTTTGGGACAGTTTTTACTATCGTGGCAACCGTGAGGTTTTCTAGTATTTGGAGATAGAAGAATTCGTTTTCTTCTGGAATTTCTTCTGAGTGTGCTTTCACTATTGTCTTTCGGAATAAATTCCAGTTAGTTTTTTGGAAGTTTAGGCGAATATTTTCTTCTTGGGTTTCTGTAGACAACTGAATTAAAAACGTAATAAACACAGCCGGTCGAGTTAATTGTGAAAAGCGAAGTGAAAATATTTATTCTATTATTGAATGTCAAAATACAAACGACTATATAATACATTCAATAAAACATTCTCCCTGAATAAAATTTTCCTTTTCTCTAACTTACAAACAAAAATGAATGTTGAAAATTTGCGGCTGAAGGCCAAATACAAACTTAATTATTTAATTCAAACCGAAGTCTTTTGAAAACATTAACAATTTACGACTTGCAGTTGGTTTTGTTAATATATCCTGTTCGAAATCGCATTTAAAACATTAACATTGCAATTCTACGTGGCAATCAGCCACAAGGGAGCGGTTTGATTTCGATCGCGACGGATACCGCGCTAGCCATGAACCGAACGAGTACCATTTCCAACGAGCAAGCGGCAAGTCGTCGAGTACCATTTCAACCGAGCAAGCGGCAGGTCGTCGAGAAAGGTTATCCGAGCAATCATAAAACCAGGAAGAAGAAGAAGAAGAATCCGCATCGAACTACATCGTGGCTCATCAAGAATAAAAGCTTTATATATCAAATAAATCATTGGTTCGTCGAGATTAATTCATGTATCAAACTTTAATCCAAATAAATTATGCCAAAAAACCTTGGTCCGTCGAGCCGGATACAACCAGTAAGTGCCAGTTCCTTAATACACTTTATCCTACATATAACACCCAACAATTTTATCCAATACAAAATAATAAAATTCGTGTACTCGGGATCGTGGGTTACACGTGCGCGAGGTATTTCATTTCATGCAAATAGTGAAAATTAGTTTCGTTCCGTTCTATTCAAATTTATCGTGAAAATTGGTTTACGGTATTCAACCTCGTGCTTCGTATGCAAATTTGTTGTGGAAAATTGGTTTTCCTCGTGCTTCGTACTCAAATTTATCGTGAAAAATTGGTTTACGGGACTTAAACCTCGTGTATTCGTTGGCAATTTATAGTGAAAGGTTGGATTGCGGGATTTAAACCTCGTGTTTTCGTTGGCAATTTCGTGGTGGAAAATTGGCTGTTCCTCGTGCCTCGTTCGCAATTGGTCGTGGTGAAAATTGGTTTCGCTCCGTACGACAAACGGTTCATCCAAACCTCGTGATTCCCTTTCAATTCACCGTAGCGGAAAATTGGATTCACGCTAGTTCGAAAAGCGGATTACAACCTCGTGGTTTTATCGCGTGATTTACTCCTGTTGGTTGATTTTTGTCTCTCTCGAGAACGGTGGCGGGTAGTGGATTTTGATGGTTCGCTAACCGAAAAACTTTTTATCATCGACTTGAGTTCGTCGATTTCCGCTCTGAGTTGGTTGATATCAGTGTTATTTATGGAAGAAATTTGAGAGGAGGTTGACGCTTCCCAGATTTTGTCCCCTAAACTTGTTAACTCGCAGTCGGGTTTGTCTTCAAGGGGTATCAGGGCAATACCTATCGTTTGCGGTAACCTTCTGAGCCATAATTTTCTCACTAGGCCTTCGCTGATGGTACTGGATGGACCTGCTAAGAGTTGCAGCTTGCGTAGAAAATCGGAAGGTTTCCGATCGCCTTGTTCTTCGTGTCGTAACCTATCACCAAATTGAAATTGGTGAAACGTTGATGCACTTCCTTCTCAGGAATTATCGTGAGAAGGTATTTTTGTAATAAAAGTGGAACTAGTTGTAGATGCTTTTTTGTATATCTTTATTTTCGGTTTATCCGAGTTGTTCGGTGGACAGTTGAGAACTGATAAACTCTTTTTATCTACGGAAGAAAGAAAGGTAGGTTTTGGACGAAAGATGAAGAAGTTTATTGGGACTGTAAAATACCTGGAACCGACTCAGTAGATAGAACGAATCTGGCTGCCAGATGCTGACCTTAATCTTACTGGGGAAAATCCAAATGATTTTCCCTTTTAGAATTTTATTGCCTTCTTTACCTGGCTCTTTCTACTGAGTCATAAATGTTATGAGGGAAAATAAAGATGTTAGAGGTAGAGTGACGGATTCGTGGAAAGGAAAAAGGAGGAACTACATGTATGAAAAGGATTCCGGTAGGAACACTTCGCTTGAAATGAGTTTTACTATTCGACGTTCTTCACTTAGGGAGTGTCGTTCAATTAATTTGTTCTTGATGTTTGATAAATGTTTTGCGTTGGGGGTGATTGAAATATATCTAACACAGACTCTAAAGCGTCTTGGGGTAGAGCTGTTAGAACGTAATTATATTTTTTTATGTCCGATTTTATTTTTGCTACGTCGAATTGAGCTTCGGCTTTTATAAACCAAATAATTGGAGCGTTCGTCCAGAAAGTGGGTAATTTAATATGGGTTGTTACCTTGTCGATGGGTCTTCTGGTATTGTGGGTTTTTGGTTTCCATTTGTATTTGATTGTCCTTCATCATCATTCTCGTTTTCTGACATGGTGAGAATGCAGGTTAAATAGGGTTTAGTTCGATTGTATGAGCGAATAGAAGAATATTAAGAATGGGAAGATGTTAAAAGATTGAAATATTAAAATGTAGGTAGAAACTTTTAATTGTTATCCGCCACTTTATTTTTATACGTTTGTAGATTTGTAAATTGGTCTCTATTGTGTGTGTGTTTGTAAATTCAGGATTTTTTACCTCTGTGATACTATGTGTGCAAGTATGGATTTAAAAAGTAGGTATTTTGAAAGCAACAGAAAAACGGAGGAAGAATATTTTTTAAAACGACAAGATTTTTTAGATTTGTGATATTAACTTGTTAGTAAAATGAAAACCAGACAATTCTTACGCATGAACAAAAATTAAAAATTTTTATAGGCGAAATGTATTGGTTTTTTAATTTTTTTTTTTTTTTTTTTTTCTCTACGACCGACACTAACTTTTGTGGGTTTGTGCTTCTGTGTAACCTTTTCTGGACCACGCGTTTGGTCTAACGGTTACCATTTAAGAACCGTACGGAATACTTTTTTTTACTGCACCACGCGTTTTGTCTAACGGTTACAACTTAAGAACTGTACGGAACACTTTTTACTGCGCGACGCGTTTGGTCTAACGGTTACAATTTATTAAAAAAAAAATGGGATTGTATGTATGCACTTGATTTTCGAATGATATACATATAATTATAGTATAAAATTTAATTTGTATGATTTTGCAATGATAATTATTGAAAACTAAATATTTGTATTAATTAAAACTAAATTTTTTTTACCTTGATTACAAATCGATGTGTGTGCGCCTTGCTTTGCGCCTTCGAAAATTGCTGCTAATCGATTTTTGAAAAATGACTTCAAGCTTGCTGCAGATCGGTTTTTTTGAAAAATGATTTCAAAACTTGATGCGGATCGGTTTTTTTTGGCAAAATGGCTTCAAAAATGGATGCGGAAACCCGACCAAAACGTGACGGTGATGTTGGCGGTTGACAAATTGTTTCCCTTGATGAAGATGCCGGCGGATTAAAAATATACCTTTTCTTGATGTGGATGTCGACGAATTGAAGATTATATGGTGTAGGTGTCGGCGGATTATGCTGATGTTGTCGGCTTAGAAAAAAATGTCTGCCCTTGGTGCCTCTCCGTGCTTTCTTCGTTTGAAATTTTGTTGTCGAAAGTTGATTTTCAACTTTTGTGCCAAATGCCGTGTCGAAAATTAGACGTTAGACGAATTAGTTGTGAAATGGTTAAATGACAGTTTTATGGCTAGTATTTTATAGTTTAAGCAAAACTTTTTTGAAAAAAAAACGTGCTGGGTCACCACTCGGTACCGTAATTGCCTTTTAAATCAAAGAGGTCCGACTCGGTCTGTGTTCAAATTTAGACTTAATTTATTTTCTGCTTAAAACTAGGTACATACTTAAATTCTACTTATATACTAGAGTGCATTTTTCGGGTCAGGTACATAATACGAAACGCCGTACGACCAAACGTTCTATTCCTTTCTTGTTCGTGTTATGTGGAACTGTCCACTACAAGATTGAATGATCTGTAAAGCTTCACCCTTTAAGGCTGCTTGTAGATAATGAAGCTTTTATGCGTTCACTATGCTAGCATTATCATGAATAAACGATTTAAAAATATGATGGAAGTGGAGCCACTTATCGTATTCCCTACTAAAATCAGGGAGCGATATTTGTGGCAACCGAATGCTTTGCTTTTGCATCAATTGCTCCCCAACGACCGAGTCACTCCGTTTTTGCTGGGAGTGAGACTTGCTTTCCACTCTCTGTCTCGCCCGGGCGAGTCGGACCTCTTTGATCAATCCAGGATTGAAATGCTGGATGAACCTAGCGAAAAAATCAGCGAGCGGGAGTCTTTTGAGATGAAATATTTCGATGTAGTCGCCCGGGCGAGACAGAGAGTGGAAAGCAAGTCTCACTCCCAGCAAAAACGGAGTGACTCGGTCGTTGGGGAGCAATTGATGCAAAAGCAAAGCATTCGGTTGCCACAAATATCGCTCCCTGATTTTAGTGGGGAATACGATAAGTGGCTCCACTTCCATCATATTTTTAAATCGTTAATTCATGATAATGCTAGCATAGTGAACGCATAAAAGCTTCATTATCTACAAGCAGCCTTAAAGGGTGAAGCTTTACAGATCATTCAATCTTGTAGTGGACAGTTCCACATAACACGAACAAGAAAGGAATAGAACGTTTGGTCGTACGGCGTTTCGTATTATGTACCTGACCCGAAAAATGCACTCTAGTATATAAGTAGAATTTAAGTATGTACCTAGTTTTAAGCAGAAAATAAATTAAGTCTAAATTTGAACACAGACCGAGTCGGACCTCTTTGATTTAAAAGGCAATTACGGTACCGAGTGGTGACCCAGCACGTTTTTTTTTCAAAAAAGTTTTGCTTAAACTATAAAATACTAGCCATAAAACTGTCATTTAACCATTTCACAACTAATTCGTCTAACGTCTAATTTTCGACACGGCATTTGGCACAAAAGTTGAAAATCAACTTTCGACAACAAAATTTCAAACGAAGAAAGCACGGAGAGGCACCAAGGGCAGACATTTTTTTCTAAGCCGACAACATCAGCATAATCCGCCGACACCTACACCATATAATCTTCAATTCGTCGACATCCACATCAAGAAAAGGTATATTTTTAATCCGCCGGCATCTTCATCAAGGGAAACAATTTGTCAACCGCCAACATCACCGTCACGTTTTGGTCGGGTTTCCGCATCCATTTTTGAAGCCATTTTGCCAAAAAAAACCGATCCGCATCAAGTTTTGAAATCATTTTTCAAAAAAACCGATCTGCAGCAAGCTTGAAGTCATTTTTCAAAAATCGATTAGCAGCAATTTTCGAAGGCGCAAAGCAAGGCGCACACACATCGATTTGTAATCAAGGTAAAAAAAATTTAGTTTTAATTAATACAAATATTTAGTTTTCAATAATTATCATTGCAAAATCAAACAAATTAAATTTTATACTATAATTATATGTATATCATTCGAAAATCAAGTGCATACATACAATCCCATTTTTTTTTTAATAAATTGTAACCGTTAGACCAAACGCGTCGCGCAGTAAAAAGTGTTCCGTACAGTTCTTAAGTTGTAACCGTTAGACAAAACGCGTGGTGCAGTAAAAAAAAGTATTCCGTACGGTTCTTAAATGGTAACCGTTAGACCAAACGCGTGGTCCAGAAAAGGTTACACAGAAGCACAAACCCACAAAAGTTAGTGTCGGTCGTAGAGAAAAAAAAAAAAAAAAAAAAATTAAAAAACCAATAAAAATTTTTAATTTTTGTTCATGCGTAAGAATTGTCTGGTTTTCATTTTACTAACAAGTTAATATCACAAATCTAAAAAATCTTGTCGTTTTAAAAAATATTCTTCCTCCGTTTTTCTGTTGCTTTCAAAATACCTACTTTTTAAATCCATACTTGCACACATAGTATCACAGAGGTAAAAAATCCTGAATTTACAAACACACACACACAATAGAGACCAATTTACAAATCTACAAACGTATAAAAATAAAGTGGCGGATAACAATTAAAAGTTTCTACCTACATTTTAATATTTCAATCTTTTAACATCTTCCCATTCTTAATATTCTTCTATTCGCTCATACAATCGAACTAAACCCTATTTAACCTGCATTCTCACCATGTCAGAAAACGAGAATGATGATGAAGGACAATCAAATACAAATGGAAACCAAAAACCCACAATACCAGAAGACCCATCGACAAGGTAACAACCCATATTAAATTACCCACTTTCTGGACGAACGCTCCAATTATTTGGTTTATAAAAGCCGAAGCTCAATTCGACGTAGCAAAAATAAAATCGGACATAAAAAAATATAATTACGTTCTAACAGCTCTACCCCAAGACGCTTTAGAGTCTGTGTTAGATATAATTCAATCACCCCCAACGCAAAACATTTATCAACACATCAAGAACAAATTAATTGAACGACACTCCCTAAGTGAAGAACGTCGAATAGTAAAACTCATTTCAAGCGAAGTGTTCCTACCGGAATCCTTTTCATACATGTAGTTCCTCCATTTTCCTTTCCACGAATCCGTCACTCTACCTCTAACATCTTTATTTTCCCTCATAACATTTATGACTCAGTAGAAAGAGCCAGGTAAAGAAGGCAATAAAATTCTAAAAGGGAAAATCATTTGGATTTTCCCCAGTAAGATTAAGGTCAGCATCTGGCAGCCAGATTCGTTCTTTCTATTGAGTCGGTTCCAGGTATTTTACAGTCCCAATAAACTTCTTCATCTTTCGTCCAAAATCTACCTTTCTTTCTTCCGTAGATAAAAAGAGTTTATCAGTTCTCAACTGTCCACCGAACAACTCGGATAAACCGAAAATAAAGATATACAAAAAAGCATCTACAACTAGTTCCACTTTTATTACAAAAATACCTTCTCACGATAATTCCTGAGAAGGAAGTGCGTCAACGTTTCACCAATTTCAATTTGGTGATAGGTTACGACACGAAGAACAAGGCGATCGGAAACCTTCCGATTTTCTACGCAAGCTGCAACTCTTAGCAGGTCCATCCAGTACCACCAGCGAAGGCCTAGTGAGAAAATTATGGCTCAGAAGGTTACCGCAAACGATAGGTATTGCCCTGATACCCCTTGAAGACAAACCCGACTGCGAGTTAACAAGTTTAGGGGACAAAATCTGGGAAGCGTCAACCTCCTCTCAAATTTCTTCCATAAATAACACTCATATCAACCAACTCAGAGCGGAAATCGATGAACTCAAGTCGATGATAAAAAGTTTTTCGGTTAGCGAACCATCAAAATCCACTACCCGCCACCGTTCTCGAGAGAGACAAAAATCAACCAACAGGAGTAAATCACGCGATAAACTCAAAATTCTGTTGGTACCACAGAAAATTCTGGAAAGAGGCCACTAAATGTGAGCAACCATGCGCCTTTAAAAAGGATTATGCGACTACTTCAAAAGAAACAAAAAACTAGTCAGTCCAGTCGACGAAGCGGCAGTCACTGGGACTACATTAAGTCGCCGCCGCCTTTTCATTCAAGATCAACAAAATAAATTAAATTTTCTAATAGATACGGGAGCAGATTTTTCTGTAATTCCTTACCTCTCTAACAGTCATCTAAAAAAAGAGATCCACATAACTTTATCTGCCGCCAACGGCTCTACCATTCAAACTAACGGCAAGCTACTAAGAGTCGATTTAGGGTTAAGAAGACCATTTAGTCATGAATTCCTAATGGCATCTGTAAACAGGCCCATTATCGGAGCAGATTTCCTCACGAAATTCAATATTCTAGTCGACCTCAAAAATAAACGCCTCATTGATGGTGAAACGCAATTAAAAAGTGAAATCTTCTCAATCAGAGCTGATACACCAACTCCTTTAAATTTTGCCCTCGACAATGAATTCAGCGGCATTAAAGAATTCCCAAGTCTCACTCAACCTCCAATTTCAAAATACCCATTAGACACACGGTACAACACCATATACTGACCAATGGCCAACTGCCTTTTTGTCGACCACGAAGGCTCGACCCAAGTAAATACAAGGCCGCTCGTACAGAATTTGAACACATGATCGATTTAGGAATCTGTTCTCCTTCGTCATCACCAGCAGTTTCACCACTGCATCTGGCGAATAAGAAAAATAGCGAGGACTGGAGACCCTGCGGGGATTACAGACAGTTAAACCAAATCACTGTACCCGACAGATATCCAATACCTCATATCTACAATTTCTCCATACAACTACATGGCCGCAAGATTTTTTCAAAAATTGATTTATTCCGGGCATATCACCTGATACCGGTAGCCCCGGAAGACATCAAGAAAACTGCAATAACTACCCCTTTCGGGTTATTGGAATTTCAAAGAAAGCCATTCGGTCTTAGAAACACTGGTCAAACTTTCCAGCGATTCATCAACGAAGTCACTAGAGGTCTAGATTTCGTTTTTGCGTATATCGACGACATCCTAATCGCCAGTAAGGACGCCGAAGAACATAAACAGCATTTTTAGACTTTATTCAAGCGCCTTACTTACGGGGTTATTATAAAAACGTCCAAATGCATATTCGGCGTTCCAACCCTAAGATTTTTGGGACACACTATTTCACAAGAGGGAATTTCTCCGTGTAAAGAGAGAATCGAAGCCATTGAAAAATACAAGACCCCAAACACAATTCGTCAATTACAACGTTTCGTAGGTATGGTGAACTTCTACAATCGTTTTATACCTAATCTCGCCAAATTGCTCGCACCAATTCACGAGCACCTAGCCAATATGATTAAACTCAAAAAGTCAAAGGCATTTGCTTAGCCTGACGCCTGCAACGAAGCATTCCTTCAAACCAAAGTAGCCCTTGCGAACGTAACACTATTAGTACACCCTATGGAAAGCGCCAAAATCAGTATCACAACTGACGCCTCCAACACTGCGGTCGGCGCAGTTTTGCAACAATTGGACCAAGGGAAATGGCAACCCTTATCATTTTTTTCCAAGAAATTATCAAAAGCGGAAATAAAGTACTCCTCATTTGACAGGGAGCCACTCGGAATATTTTTAGCCGTTTAACATTTCTGGCATTTCGTCGAAGGGCGGATGTTCATAATTTACACCGACCATAAACCACTCACGAATGCCATAGGGTCAAAAACTGAACGAAATCCACGACAAACAAGGCATCTGGATTACATATCACAATTTACGTATGATTTAAGACATATTCACGGTAAAGATAATTGTGTCGAAGACGCTTTATCTCGAGTAGATGACACAGAAATTCACGAAGTAACTCTGAGTTTAAAAGACCTGATCGATTCACAGAGAAATGATTCTGAACTCGAACAACTTCTCAAGGATTCAAACAGCCCAAAATCGAAAGTAAAATTGAAAAACATAACTATCCCTGTCACTCAAGAAAAAATCTGGTGCGAAACCAGTACAGGCAAAAACCGTCCCTATGTCCCTATACAGTTTCGTAAGGTTAATTTTTAAACTCTTCACAACCTATCACATCCAGGAATCAAAAACACCAGAAAGAAAATCTCCCAGAAATATTTCTGGCCATCTATGAACGCCGATTCAAACACATGGTCAAAAGCATGTATCGGATGTCAAAAGGCCAAAGTTCATCGTCACACGACGAGTGAATGCGGACGTTTTGAATTACCGGCAAAACGTTTCGAGCATATCCATATGGACATAGTTGGACCTTTACCCCCTTCTCAAGAAAATCAATACATCCTTACTATAATGGATAGATACACCCGCTGGCCAGAAGCATACGCACTACGCGATATGTCAGCCATAACAATAGCCAGGACTTTCGTCCAACAATACATTACGCGATTTGGAGTACCACTTACAATAACTACAGATCAAGGTACCCAGTTCCAGACCAAGTTATTTCATGAACTTACAAGCCTACTGGGAACACACAGAAATTGTACCACTGCATACCACCCTCAATCAAATGGGATGATGGAACGCTTTCACCGTCATTTAAAATCTGCGATCATGCCCAGAGAAAATCAAATCGATTGGAGTAATGAATTACCATTAATTCTACTTGGTATCAGAACCGCCAGCAGAGAAGATTTTAAATGCTTTCCCGCCGAACTCGTTTATGGAGAAAGTTTGAAGGTACCTGGCGATTTTTTCATAGAAACACCTACCCCAGTAGATACAGGATGTTCAGATTTTATCACAAGGCTCCGAGAAAACACGAAAAACATAAAACCTGTAGACACTCGCAAAACCAACTCAAAAACAGTTCACATTCCAAATTTACTCTCAGACTGCGATTTTGTTTTTGTCAGAGTGGACAAAGTACGTACAGGACTAAAACCACCCTACGAAGGCCCATACAAGGTTGTAAGAAAAATGAGGAAACAATTTGTTATCAACATTAAGGACAAAAATACAACGGTATCCATTGACCATCTAAAACCCGCGCACATTTATAAATAAAAAAAAACAAGACAATCCTTACACATTAAAAAAAACCAATGAATTTAACTTAATCGAAATTAACATTATAAATTTCATACATTCTTTATACATTTTTTTTGATTATTATCATTTTCACTCTTCGTAATTTTACCTGAAATCATAAACGCTACGCTGGAAGGGGAATGTTTAGTTGACAGTTTCAAATAACACGAACAAGAAAGGAATAGAACGTTCGGTCGTACAGCGTTTCGTATTATGTACCTGACCCGAAAAATGCACTCTAGTATATAAGTAGAATTTAAGTATGTACCTAGTTTTAAGCAGAAAATAAATTAAGTCTAAATTTGAACACCGACCGAGTTGGACCTCTTTTATTTAAAAGGCAATTAGGGTACCGACCGGACCCCTAAAATCTCTTGAAATCACTGTAACAATTATGTTGTAGCCTGGCAATTGCTGCGAGAACGATATGAAAATAGAAAACTAATCGTTCAAATGCACCTAAAGGGATTATTAGAGCTGCCTCAAGTACAAAAGGATGGTTATGTCGCACTTAGAAATTTTTTAAATGAATTAATAAAACACTAACGGTGTTTAAAGTCGCTAGGACAAGGGGTGGATCACTGGGATACCATATTACTCTACATTCTGAGTGTAAAATTGGATGCGGTAACCAAGCGAGATTGGGAAAACACAAGTAAGTCCACAGCATCTCCAACCGTCGCAGAATTTGTCGAGTATGTGAAGGGCAAGTGCGAGTTATTAGAAACACTGGCTAACAAAACGTCGACCCCTGAAAACGAATCTTCTCAAAGAAAGCATCCACATTCTAAGAGTTTATCATGTCAATCGAGCATGAGCTGCTATCTGTGCAAGGGAGCGCATGGGTTATATAAATGCAAACAATTCAATGATATGACTCCATCGGCTCGTTTTCGCGAAGTCAAAAAATTGAATCTGTGCATCAATTGTTTTCGGCATCAAACGCAGGATTGTAAGTCGGGTGGTTGTCGAAAGTGCAACAAAAAAATCTGCCAACAATCTGGGCGTAACTTTACTATTTTTCCGCGTTCAATTCTGAAATGCGGTGGAGGCTACTATGTGACTGAAAACCTATCAAAAAGAACAAGATCGTGGAAGTGAACATCTGATTGGATCTGAGAGATATGGAATAATTTATGAAAAAGTACATAATCACTTTACACCCCCTTAGGGGTCAATTATGGAGAATACATAGAATAAAATTAAAATCATTATTTGGGACGAGGTAGTAGATATGTCATTTTCACAGATATTTTTTTTTGCCCCCTTCTGAACGCCAATAGCTATTGGTTTTTTTTTATTCAAAATTATTTTTCTAGTTGTTTTAGATATACACACCGAGTTTAAACATTGTAGCTTCTTAAGCCGTTCTATATATAGGAAAAACACACCCCCCCCCCCCCCCCCCCCTTGTACCACACTACCCTTAGGGGTCGAATTTCAAAAAAACCTTAAAAACACTTTTAGTCGTGTTCAACTGTGGCTTCAATTCAACCGGTTCATTCTCAGTATTATTTTTTGCTAATCAAATTCCATAGTGCTTACAAAATTTAATTAGTTAAGTGCGGTGTGCCAAATATAAAGTATTATTGCGGAAAAAACCTTAAGTAAGCGGGCCAGGGATGAATCCCCGCCCGGGCTACTACTTCGTGAGAAACTCAAGCTCCGTAGAAATAACGACGCAACAATGACGACTGTGTCGCATAATCAGTTTTCACTCCTCGCGGACCTGAACCCCGAGAACAGTAATTCAGAGAAACCGTCGCCCTCTTAAAAGGTAAAAATTCCACCGTTAATCTTGCCAGAACTTGTGAAGGCGTCCATTGACGCTATTATGCACGATCTGAAAATTGTTAACTACTCAGTCAAACTTATGGCAACTGGTAAAAAAATTGTTACGGAATCCATGGATGAAAAAAGTGAAATTCTACACTCACCGCGCGTCCGATGAAAGGCCTTTGAAAATTGTTCTTTCTGGTTTCCATGATATGGACACCGAAGACTTGAAAAAGGTCCTTCATGTGAGACATAACATCGATTGCACTGACATCAAGAAGTTCCATCCTTCGAATAAACGGTACAAAGAACAAGCCTTTTACATTTTGTACTTTCAACGCGGCTCAATTAAGATTGCGGACCTCAAGAAAACAAAGGCAATTATGCGCACCATCGTTAACTGGAACTTCTACTCCCGCAACCGAACCGGTCCCACTCAATGCCGGAACTGCCAGCTTTACGGTCATGGTTCGGCACACTGTCATTTGCCACCAAAATGTTTAATATGCGGAGAGTCCCACAAGCACTCCGTCTGCAAAGCGAAAAAAGAATCCGCAATTAAATGTTCCAACTGCGGCGGTAATCACATGGCCAACGACACAAATTGCTCTGCCCGACTTCACTATATAAATATAAAAAAAAGGACCAACTATTCACCAAACAACACAGCAAACACTAATCAAACTCGCGTTACGTTCAACGTCAACCAAGGCAACTTTCCCGCTCTACTCAATTCAACAACAGCTGTAAATGCCAACAAATCAGCGTCTCCGAGACCTTATAATGAAGTCCTCAAACAAAATCCAACATTGCAGCAACGTCAAGCTGTTGCAACGGGATCTTCATCCACCAATACTTTAGACGACCTGTTCACTCCGGAACAAATGATCGCCCTTTCAACCGAACTCATCAATGATCTTCAGTTTTGCAAAAATAAACTTGAACAGTGTTATTGTTAAATTAGCGGTAAAATTTGTATATGGATAATTTGAACTCCATCAATTGCATGCTATGGAACGCACAAAGTGTACGTAACAAATCCATCGAATTTTTTGATTTTTGTGTAGAAAACAATATTGATATATTTTTTATAACCGAAACTTGGTTAAAACATAAAAATGTATTCTATAACCCAAATTATGCTATTTATCGCAACGACAGGGTGGATGATGCAACAGATGGTGGTGTAGCAATTGGAGTCAAAAAGAATATCCAACACGCTATCATTTCAAAATTTCAAACCAAAATCATTGAAACCTTAGCAATACGTCTTGTCGATTTGAATTTAATAGTCATTGTGGCTTACTTTCCGGGTACGAAAATCAATGAGGCCAAATTAAAACTCTTTAACGACGATATTAAATTACTTACTAGATTGAATCATAATTTTATATTATGCGGTGATTTCAATGCGAGGCATGGGTATTGGAATTGTCTTAGAAACAACAAGGCTGGAAAAATCCTTTTAAATGAAATGCTACAGAATTGCTTTTTCATTCACACTTCAACGGAACCAACATTCCAATCGACGAGAGGTAGCAATTCAACACTTGACCTGGTGATAAGCAATGGTTTCATTTTATTATCCCAACCGGTAACAACATATGCTTTGTCATCCCCACATCTTCCTGTTCTATTTTCGATCGAAAAATCTGTCCGCAGGGTACAGAACTCAAACTCCTTTCTTAGCTTCCACAAAACCCTTTGGCAGAAGTTTCGGAGGTTTTTGAATCGCCGTATTACACTTAACGACCTCGACTTAAGCACGATAACTAGCATTGAACAAATTAACCAATTAATTGCGGAGCTTAACAATATCATCTGGAGTGCCATAGAGTGCAGTACCCCAAAAGTTACAGCGAATCGTTCATACTCTCAGCCAATCGATCGTGAGACTAAGCAAATCATCAAAATTCGTAATGATCTCCGCAGAGAATGGCAGTGGACTAGAAATCCTGCCACCAAAACCTCTATCAACCGGCTAACCAAGGAAATCAGGCTACGTATCTTCGAGCAACGCAACAAAAGATGGAACGATATGCTCTCAGAACTGGACAAAAACTCGAGAAAAGTGTGGCAGCTCAATAAAATTTTTAAGAAAAAAAGTCAACAAATCCCAGCACTTTAAGACTCTAGTAACCAACTCATATTTTCTGATTTTGACAAATCTGAAATACTGGCGGATAATTTCCATTCTGCCCATTGCGCTACAGAAAATCTTGGAAATCCTAGTACCATCGAAGCGGTTGAAATTCTTTTGAATTCCATGAGATCATCAAATGACAGAGGTACTATAAATTATTGCACTCCACGTGAAATTTACCAAATCCTTAAGCGAATGAAGGCTAAAAAAGCTCCTGGCATTGACAATCTGCCAAGTGTAGTAATTAAGAACTTACCCAAGAAGTGCATAATTGTTCTTAATTTCATTTTCAATGCATGTCTCAAATTAAGTGTCTTCCCGAACCAATGGAAAACTGCCATCATTATTCCCATCCTAAAACCGAGCAAAGATCCAAAGTCTCCCCAGAGCTATCGTCCGATTAGCCTACTTCCTATTTTGGGAAAGGTATTCGAACGCGTTGTACTAAATCGGATCCAGACATTATTAAATGAGTTAAATATCTTACCTGACGTACAGTTTGGCTTCAGGGCAGGGATTCCTGCTGGTGTCTCCCAGGGTTCTTGCCTGAGTCCAACATTGTTCAACATATTCACTGCGGATATACCAATAAATGCCAACTGTCAAGTGGCAATTTTCGCTGACGACACAAACACTTATTGCAGCTCCGACAATCCGTCCAATATAATTAAATGTCTTGAAGACCAACTAAATGTATTCGGTGAATACTACAACAAATGGAGAATCAAAATTAACCCTTCCAAAACGAAATCGATTTTCTTTACAAAGAAATGTTCCACCAGGAACTTGCCATGCCGACCTTTACGCTTCGGTGCTGAGCCCATTGAATGGTCTGACTCTATCACATATCTTGGCCTTACGTTAGATAAAAAACTAACCTACCACGCTCACATCGAAAATACAATCTCGAAAGTTTCTCGCTGCATACATGCCCTATATCCACTCATCAATAGGAAATCTAGGCTATCACTTGAAAATAAAATTCTAATATATAAAATGGTAATGCTGCCTATCATTTTATATGGTTCGCCCGTATGGAACGACTGTGCAAACGTCCATAAGAAAAAGTTACAGATAATCCAAAACAAATGCCTTAAAATTATAATGGATAAGCCATTCTTTTACTCGACTCATCGTCTTCACCGCGAAGCTAATGTTTCACTGATCAATGTTATGGCTCTTAAAGCCCAATCTTTATTTTTGAGCAGGTGTAGATATGTCACCCATCCACTGGTTGCATCTATCCACTAAGTTCCCTCTATTACAACTGCGAATGCATTTATTTGTTTTTTCTTGTTATTTAGTTTTAGGTACTATAAGTTAGGTTAAGTAGGTTAAGTTGCATGTAAGGTTTTTTAGCTAATTGAATTTTTCCTTATGCTAATAATATTACGTAACTTTAAAAAGTTTTACACTATTACTCTTGTCTAGTATATTAAGCACAATATTATAGTTGCAAAGACTCCAGCCTACTCTCTAAATAATTACCAACTGTGTCTATATATAAATTAAGAATTCTGAAATAAATGAGCTATGAACTATGAACTAAAAACACTTTCTAGGTATTCATACGAAGAATCCGTAGAATAAAATTAAGTTCAATATTTGGGACGAGCTAGTATAGGGGAAAGTGGGGCAGATTCGCACGATTTTTCCTTTTTTGCTGAAAAGTAAAAAACTAACAGCTCTTTCAAACTAACTAGTATGCAGTTCAATAGACACAATATTAGGCTTCTAAATTAATGTAGGTTAAAGTTGATACGATGTACCATATTTGTGTAATGGCAGATTTTGTAGAGGAACTGAAAATGTACGAATGTACCCCATATGGAGGGTACATTCGTACATAGTGTGGGCACATACATATAATGGAGAACCTCCGTACATGAGCAAAATAAAGAACAAATTTACTGACAATTATCATTTATTATAATTATTTTATAGTTTATTATAATATAATTTGAAGAGTTAAATTTTGAACACTTCCTTCTTTTTGATTTTGCTGCTGGTCCCCTTTCGCTTGTAATTTCGTACCATAGCTCTAAAATAATATAATTATTCAAGATAAATGTAAATTAGAATGCATGTGTTTACAGAGATTTCAATAAAAATAACAAAAACCCCTAATGACTGCTTTGGGGCCCCTTTCGTACTGTACGAATGTACCCGACAACTGTAAGTACGAATGTTCCCCAAAGCGACCAACAATAGTTTGTGTTATTTTTATTGAAATCTGTTAACAACATCACATAACTAGTACACACACAGTAAAATAACACATCACCTTATGAAAAAACGGAACTACTATAAGCTTTTAGCAAAAATTCAATACCGTTAACCGAAGTTGAAGTCACATGAAAAAAATACTTCTGTACTGAAAAAACACACAACGACTTGTCCAAGCAAAGTTAACAATCGCACTGCTGCCTCAATTCACGTGCTAACTGCGTGCAAAAGCACGAGTCTTCCATGCAAGCGCGAACATGTCAACGTGTATAGTTTCCTTATTACAGCCACAGTACGAATGTGCCCCATGTACGAATGTACCCCACCTTCCCCTATATGACGAAAATCGTGAAAAAATATGCATTCTATTTTCACAGATAATTTTTTTTGCCCCCCTTCTGAACGCCAATACATTTTTGGATTTTTTTTCAATCAAAATTGTTTTTCTAGTTGATTTAAATGTACACACCGAGTTTCAACATTGTAGCTTAAGCCGTTCTATATATAGAAAAAACACCCCCCCCCCCACTTGTACCCCACTACCCTTAGGGGTCGAATTTCAAAAAACCTTGAAAACACTTTCTAGATACGAGGAATCCGTGGAATAAAAATGAATTCAATATTTGGAAAGACCTAGTAGATATGACGAAAATCGTGAAAATATATGCATTTTATATATATTATATTTACAAATAATTTTTTTTGCCCCTCTTTCTGAACGCCAATGAATATTCCAATTTTTTTTTATCACATATAGGAAAAACACCCCCACTTGTACCACACTACCCTTAGGGGTTGAATTTTAAAAAACCTTGAAAACGCTTTCTAGGTATTCATACAAAGAATCCGTAGAATAAAAATGAGTTCAATATTTCGAAAGACCTAGTAGATATGACGAAAATCGTGAAAATATATTCATTTTATATTTATTATATTTTCAAATAATTTTTTTTGCCCCCCTTTCTAAGCGCCAATGAATACTCAAATTTTTTTTTATCACAATTACTTTTCTAGATGATTTACATATACACACCGAGTTTCAACTTTCTAGCATGAACCGTTTAATAGTTAGGAAAAACACCCCCTACCCCCTTAGCATACTACCCCTAAAAAAACTTATATTTTTTCAACATTCCACTACTATAGCTCTATCTAAATACCAAGTTTAAGGCTTATATCATTACAGGTTCTCAAGATATAAGCATCGGAACTTTTTCCTGTTCACCCTCCCCCACCCTCTCCCTCTACACCCCCAACCCCAACACTTTTTTCCCTACAAGAGTTTAATTAGCGCTACTTCTGGTAAAAATTCTAAGCATCTATCTTACACTGTTCTTGAGATATGAAATGTGTTTGATTTGAAAAATTCTCATCCCCTCCACTTCTATGCTCCACCTCCCCCTTAAAAAATTTTACTTTGATTATTCTTTATTTGTCGACCTTTATACCCAAACCGAATTTTATTTTTCTACAGCAATTGGTTCATGAGATATCGTAATTTAAAGTTTTTCACCCCCCCCCCCCCCCTATACGCAACTTCCCCACCCAAAATTTTTCTTGATTCTGTTCTCCTAGTATAACTACAAATATTTTTTAAGTTTGAATAGTGTGCCATTAACGGTTTAGGAGATATGGATTTTAGAATGTGTTTATCTCGCCTTTTTTGGATTTCGGACACATTACATTTCCCCCCACTCCCGCACCCCTTGATCAATATTAACAATTTTTCTGCAAATGTGTCTACTATCAGAGCTCTATAGAAATTCCAAGTTTCAGCTTCCTATCATTAGGGGTTACTGAGATCTAGAATCCAAAATTTTCGGCCTAAAACACTTCCCTCTCCTTCCCCCTCACACCCCCATCCCTAAAAATTTGGTCACTTCAAGGAGCCTACCCCGTCTATTCGTTAAAAAAATTTCAATTTAATATCTTAAATCGTTTGGCAGATACGAGCCTCCAAACGATCTTGCGTACGGCGGACGCCGTACGGCGTACGGCGGACAGACGGACTGAAAACTTTTATAGCTTTTTTCGCGTCTACTAGTTATGAAACGTGAAAATAAAAATTTTGAGGGTAGCAAATTTTTTTTTTTTTAAAAATCAATCACAATACTTAATTATTAAAATAATAAAGTAAAACACAATTCATTGCTTCATCGCGAGGCTGTGAGCGGTTCAACTTCGGTCGATGCTGTGAATTCCGTATTCAATAGCACGGCAAATGATTCCGCAAACCAAGCAAGCACCATTGCTCATTGTAGCCAACCCTCATACGATGCAATCGTATTGCTGTCCACAGCGATCGTGGAAGTTTTCGACTGCACTGGGAAAACAATATCATGCAGAGCTCTGCTGGATAGCGGATCGCAATCGAACTTTATAGCTAAAGGATTGCTTAATAAATTGGGCCATAAGGGCATTCTAATTCATTTACCAATATCAGGGATCAACTTGTCTCAAAGACACATAAACGAGAGAGTTCAGATAACATATAAATCCCTAAATAATTCGTTTCGGGCAAGATTGCCATTCCTTGTAATAGACACCATAACAGGTTGTATTCCGCACAAACTACTAAAAGTCGATAATTTGCGGATACCTCCGAATCTTGTACTAGCAGATCCTGGTTTCAATAAGATATCGGATATCGACATGCTGATAGGAGTCGGTACATTCTATGACCTCCTGTGCAGTAAACAAATAAGTTTGGGGAACAATCAACCTACACTGCAAGAATCCAAATTGTGTTGGATAGTTTCAGGTCCCATTACCTACCCAAAAAAAATTGCAAGGCACTCACATTGCTATCTTAGTCTTCATGATGAGGTGAAGAAGTTCTGGGAGATGGAGGAATGTCAGGATAAACGACCACAATCACGACAGGAAATGGATTGCGAAAATCATTTTCACAGAAATTGAAGATGGCCGTTTTATAGTTAAATTGCCTTTGAAGGACAACTGTCACCTTTTGCTAGAGTCCAGGCAGGTTGCTGTCAAGCGATTCTACGCACTCGAGCGAAAGCTTGAAAGGGATAGCCTCCTCAAACAACAATACGCAGACTTCCTGAAGGAGTATGAACAGTTGAAACACATGAGCAAGGTGGATGCAGATCCAAGATCAGATCTGCACTATTACCTGCCTCATGATTGTATCACGAAGGAATCGAGTGTTACGACCAAATTGCGCGTGGTTTTCGACGCCTCTTTCAAAACAACATCGAACTTATCATTAAACGATGTCATGGCAGTGGGCCCTATAATCCAAGATGATCTCGTTTCGATAGTCCTACGCTTTCGCAAGCACAATATAGTATTGACGACCGACATTACCAAAATGTATCGGCAAGTGCTGCTGAATGAGGATCATAGGGATCTGCAACGAATCTTATGGCGCTCGACTCCACAAGAAGAATTACAGGAATATCAGTTAAAAACCATTACGTATGGTACAGCTTCTGCATCATTTCTGGTCATACGATGTCTGACACAGTTGGCTAAGGAAAGTTCGAATGCATGGCCGCAGGCAAGTCAAGCGATTCGTACTAATTTTTATGTAGATGATCTTTTGACAGGCTCCGAAACCCTTGATTCTACAATCAACCTCAAAACTGAAATAGAAGATATTTTACAGAAGGGGGGATTCCAACTTCGGAAATGGATGTCGAACAAACCGGAAGTTTTTGGCATACGGTCATCTTCTATAGAACCATCAAGATTCCCAGGCATGTTTTCGCAGAGAAAGCAATAGACATCCAGATACACAGTTTCTGTGATGCCTCAGAAAGCGCTTATGGAGCGTGTGTATATGGTATATCAGGTCGTCAACAGACCTCGACACGTCGGTTAAAAAATCAAATCAAAATCTCGTTTTGCACCAATCAAAACAGTGTCTCTGCCAAGATTGGAATTGTGTGGTGCAGTTCTTTTAGCTCATTTGATAAACAGAGCACTAGACGCTCTCAAAATCAATTTGCAACCGGATCAGATATATTGTTGGTGCGATTCCACAATCACACTACATTGGATAGCAGGTCAGCCAAATCGTTGGAAGACTTTCGTGGCCAATAGGGTCTCGGAAATACAACTCCTTACTCAAGGCATGGGCTGGAGACATATTTCCTCGGAACACAATCCAGCGGACCTAATATACTGGGGATCGGATCCAGGGATTTTACGGGACAATAAATTGTGGTAGAACGGGCCAGTATGGCTTCTAATGCAGTCGCCTTGTTGGCCGGAATCACCTAAAGAAGAAACTTTCGAGATTAATAACGAAAGCAAACCCTCTGTAACTCTAATTTCCAATAGCGCAAATAACTTGCTTGAACGATTTTCTTCTTTTAGCAAGTTGGTAAGAATCACAGCCTATTGTTTGCGATTCAATAATAATAGCAGCTCAAAGCTGGGAGATAGAATGGTCGCTAACATTTCGGTGGCCGAATTGAATCTTGCAACAAAAAGTTTGATCAAATTAACTCAACTCGAAGAATTTCATACAGATCTTCGAGCCCTGATTAACGCTGGTAAAGTAACGAACCGTAGTAAATTAAAATCATTGAACCCTTTCATAGATGCAGAGGGAATAATCCGAGTAGGGGGTAGTGTTACGATTTTTCCCCGACGATGGAAAACCGACTCGAAACCCCCACAACAACAGGGGGCGAACGGGTCTTGTCCGGCTCGAACCCAGAGATGGGTCGTGGGGCGCCAGTGGTCCTTTCTGGAAGACCTCGTTCTACTTCCGAAACGATCGAACCACTGATCGCTCGAAAATTCAATGCATACACCCTGGAGGGACGAAGGCTGAAATACGTCACAATAATCGTTACAAAATTTCAAAGAAACAGATACGGAGTTCAATGTAGAAAATTAACCAATTTATTCAACTAAAAGTCCCTAGCTACTCTTGCTACTTATCCTAGGGCGCCTCTGGTGTTCTCCGCTCCTCCGCCACCGTCCTCTTTCCGTCCACGACGTTTACAAAAAGGAAGCATCAAATTCCACCTTCGCTTGCTGGTGGCGCGTTCCCGTCGATTTACCAACGCACTTCGTTCTTTACCGCAAAGGTTATGTTTCCCGGACGCTTCTATCACCGACTTGTGACCGCGCTGCGTTTACGTTTTTCTTTTCCAAAATTCAATCACTTTTTCACCATCCGGTTCACTGTCCTAAAACCAAAAGGTCAACTTGCTTATCTCACTGCCAATTCCAAGAGACCCCCCAATCCTTTGTCCACTCTCCGCGAAAACTACTAGCGGGAAAATTTACCGGCTGGTTTTCTGTTCTCGTAGGCGGGTTCAACGTTCGTTTCGCGCATACTTTTCCGTTCTCCAAGTCCAGGTTCAACGTTCGTTTCGCGCATATCTTTCCGCGCATACTCGAATTGAATTTACACGCGTACAGCCTTAACCCGAGACACACACCGACGAAAATTCACAATTAGTTACTTGTGGGGATCACCCACTGTAATATCTCTTATCGTATACTTTACGTCACAATATTCGGGCCAACTTCACAGTCGTTATTGTTTATATGTCACCCGCGAGTGTTATTATTATTTATTATTTATTATTTATTTATTTATTTATTCTATTCTCTGCACTTGCGCGCCGTACTTTCCGCTCGATCGGCTCGTCGATAGTTTTCCCTACTCAATTACCTAGCTCCTAATAATCCTATGTTCTTTTCTTTTTCCTACTAATTTGACAAGGTCCTAACCTTACCCGTCTACCAGTCCTTCCTCGCTCCAGAGTTATAGTTCCTTCACGGTTGAAATTTTAATTTACTCATTTTCTTTTTCTTTTAGGCTGTGCCACGAGTTGAGGGGTAGGACCCCAGGAAACTAAATTTGCAAGAGGTCTTCCCTTGCATGATTATTCGGTGAGTTATTTCATTAAAATGCTTCTAAAATAAATTATTAACCTTCCTCTTCTCTTCCCTTCAGGCGGACCGTAACAGTAGACTTCGGAATTCTAGCCTTCCTTTCGATCATAAACACCCTATAGTTCTGCCTTCCAAACACAAGTTCACAACGTTGTTAATCGAGCACGAGCACAAGAAAAAATTGCATGCATTACAGACGATTCTGGCCACAATCCGACAAACATATTAGCCACTTCAGGGTCGACAAACCATCAGAAGCATATTGAGAAGATACACCACCTGTTTCCGGGCAAAATCCACTATCACACACCATCAGATGGGAAACTTACCATCTAAAAGAATAACCCCTAGTCGAGTTTTTTAAAATGTGGGAGTCGATTATACCGGACCTTTCCTTTGTAAGGACGGAAAGTGTCGAAACCGTAAGATAATCAAGTCCTATTTGTGTTTATTCGTTTGCCTCTCCACCAAGGCCGTTCATTTGGAATTTGTAAGTGACCTGACTACTGAGGGTTTTCTGAGTGCTTTAAAACGATTTGTCTCGCGACGGGGACTATGTAGAAGTATTCATAGCGATAACAGCACAAACCTTGTAGGAGCCAATAGGGAGCTCCAGAAAATCATAGCATTTCAATCAGACCAAAATATTGGATCCTTTCTCAATGAAAACAAGATCGAATGGCATTTTATACCACCCCGGTCGCCTCACATGAGCGGGTTGTGGGAAGCCGCGATAAAATCCACGAAAAGTCATTCGAAACGCATTTTGAATGAAACGCCGTTAACGTACGAAGAATTCACGACCTTATTATATCAAATTGAAGCAGTATTGAATTCCCGTCCATTATGTCAGTTATCCGAAGATCCTAATGACCTTGAATCCCTCACTCCTGGCCATTTTATCATCGGATCCGCTCTCAACGCCATACCGCAACGAGACTTTTCGGAAACTGCATGCAACCGCATCAATCGTCATCAACATCTACAGCAAATGCTACAACATTTCTGGAAGCGCTGGAGCAGCGAATATTTGCACACTTTGCAACAACGAAACAAATGGCAGGCCGACTCCAACAAAAGTAAAATAATTGGGTCACTCGTGCTGATCAAGGATGAGAGTCTTCCGCCGCAACTGTGGCCTCTTGGTCGGATCATCGAAGCAAGTCCCGGAAATGATGGCATCACCCGCGTTGTCACCATCAAAACTCGGAACGGAACAATCAAGCGGTCCATGGCAAAAATATGTTGCCACTCGATTAAGAAGAAACATTGCGCATATCATTGTTTGTCGATTTACTTAATTTGAATTCCATATTTCTAATTGCACAACGTAACATAGAATTTCACTTCTTTAATTCTAAAATGTAACTTGAATTCCGCATTTTAACTGTAACGTAATCTTGAATGAAAGACGCATCATGACATCATATTCTCCTGTTGAAACCTAGTTCTTTCAAGGCTGGCGGTATGTTCGAAATCGCATTTAAAACATTAACATTGCAATTCTACGTGGCAATCAGCCACAAGGGACCGGTTTGATTTCGATCGCGACGGATACCGCGCCAGCCATGAACCGAACGAGTACCATTTCCAACGAGCAAGCGACAAGTCGTCGAGTACCATTTCAACCGAGCAAGCGGCAGGTCGTCGAGAAAGGTTATCCGAGCAATCATAAAACCAGGAAGAAGAAGAAGAAGAATCCGCATCGAACTACATCGTGGCTCATCAAGAATAAAAGCTTTATATATCAAATAAATCATTGGTCCGTCGAGATTAATTCATGTATCAATCTTTAATCCAAATAAATTATACCAAAAAACAATCCGCTACCATTTCTTCGGTTGAAATGTATTTAATTTTAATGCTTCCTTCAGTAACTTTCTTCCGAATAAATTTTGTTTTTATATGGGTGTATGTGTTTAGTTCTTGGTGAATATGTGTTATTCGTAGCCAATTGAATGGCATCACGATTGTCACAATGAATAACAATATTTGCTGATATTTTTGGAAACATTTCTGTTTCCAAGTTTTTCAACTACCATAGACCTAAACTCGGTTTCTGTGGTCGACAGTGCAACAGTCTGTTGTCTTTTTGTGCACCAAGTATAAAGCTCCATTCTGCATCAAAAACACATAACCAGTGGTTGATTTCCTACTATCTAAATCATTGGCCCAGTCCGAATCACAGAATCCTTGCATTTCATTTGGAGATTTGCTCTAAGTAATTGTTTTATCCGCTGTGCCCTGAAGATATCGTAAGACTCGTTTAACTGCTACCCAATGGGCTTTTCCTGGATTTTCACTGTATCTGCTTAGAATATTTACTGCAAAATTTATATCAGGCCGACTTACCTGTGCTGCATACAATAAACTACCAATAGCTTCCTTATATGGTACATTTCGCATTCATATTTATCTTCATCACTTTTCGGACACATTTCAGCTGATATTTTCACATTTATATCCATCGGTGATAAAACTGGTTTCGCATTACCTATTCCAAGACGTTCAATTATATCTTTAACATATTTTCTTTGACTAATAGAAATTGAACCAGTTTTCACATCACGTATAATTTTCATACCAAGGATAGAAAAATGTTTGGAAAGATCATCTTTCAAATGCTTTTCTTGATCAGCGTTATTTGACAATATCAAGAAATCATCTACATATATTGCGACTATCAAAATGTTATCATTTCTTATTGAATAAAATATGCATTGATTAACTGACAAGCGCTTCAATCCATAATTCAATCAACAATCTACTTGATTGTTTTAAACCATATATAGACTTAATTAAACGGCAATAGCGTTTTGAACCATCATCTAACAACTCTGGCTGTTCCATATAGACTTCGGTGTCTAACTTGCCATTGAGAAACGCTATCACAGCGTCCATTTGACTGATATTCAAATCAAGTTTTACTGCTAACGCCAAAAGAAACCGTATCGATGAATATCTGACTACTGGCGAAAATGTTTCATAATAGTCGATCCCTTCAACTTGTGTAAAAACTTTAGCAACAAGTCTTGCTTTATATCGAACGACATCTCCATCTGAGTTTCTTTTGGTTTTAAAAACTTATTTACATTTCATCGCCTTCTGGTCTTTTGGTAAATTATCTAATTGCCATGCACCGTTTTCAATTAGCGTATTCATCTCTTCTTGCATGGCATTTTTCGAAAGATGACTTGATTGTCCTGACATAGCTTCACCAACGTTTATTGGATCACTCGTATCAAGCGCCACACATGCGAAATTCGGTCTCTCCTTATCCTTATTTCTTGCTGATGGTGCTCGCCGCGGAATTGGCTCACTTAAAACAGAAACGTTTTCATCTTCCCAGTTGCTCACATCCAACGAATCATTCACTCCATCCGCCACGTTTCCGTCTTCCCAGTTATTCACATCCAACGAATTATTGACTCCATCCGTTCCAACTCCGTCTGTGTCAACTCTATCTGTACCACTTTCGTTTGCAATGATTGACAAATTATGTTCATTATCGTTGGCCAATTCCTCCCTTGATTTGGAATCATCATTTTCACTCTCGTTACTAAGTGGTATAAGCAAGTTATTACTTTCTTCTAAATTGGTATTAATATTATCAGTTTCAATAAAAGTAACATCACGGCTGATGATAAGTTTTTTGGTAGTACCATTATATAATCGATACGCCTTTGAATCTGTTGCATATCCCACAAAAATGCATTCCACTGCTTTTTCATCCAACTTCTTGCGTTTGACATCGGGTACGTTCACAAAAGCCTTACAGCCAAAAACTTTCATCATTTCCAAGTTTGGTTTCTTACCAGTCCACAGTTCATCAGGACAACCTAATCATGCATCTTACTTTTTCAATTAAAGTCCGGTTCATCCGTTCAGCCAATCCATTTTGCTGAGGAGAATAAGGAGCTGATTTTTGATGTACGATACCATTTTGCGAACAAAAATTCTTAAATCGTTCATTAACATATTCAGTACCATTATCGGTTCTCAAAACTCTCAATGTACACCCAGTTTGTGTTTTGACTAGGTGTTTAAATTCGACAAAATTTTTAAACACGTCTTCTTTGCTTTTCAAAACATAAACAAACACTTTCCTTGTGTAATTGTCAATATAAAAAAAAAAAAAACATTTTAAAAAATGTAAAAAAAGGTGTCGGGTTCAACAAAAAGGTATGATATTCACAGAGTCGGCTTTCTTTCGATTGAATATTCCCACTTACGCTCGTTTACAAATTTGTGATATTTTCATTTTTCCAAGAAACCCGACAATCGCTCGTCGTGGCAAAAAGATGATGTGCAAAGTTTATTTTTTGGTAGCTTTTAATGTGGAAAATTTGGGGGGGGGGGAGGTTGATATTTATCCGATCCCTGGATGATTAAATGATCAGCTCGCAATGTCGCAAGAGAATCGACATTTTCTTGAATATGAATAATAGGAAGATGCTAAACATTGGCGGAGATAGACACAGAAAAATTAAAGACTTTGATAGGATCACCGATCACTGGACTTTACCTTAATATCGTTTTCCAGCAAACGCTTACAAACTTCGTAGCCAATGCCACTAGCACCGCCTGTAATCACAGCGTTCTCCTCGTTTAAGGTCATCCTGATGAGTCTTTGCAGGACTTTACGATACACTTCACCAAAAATTATGAATAGGTCGATTAGACACACTTTAACTGATGATTGAAGCTATTGGAGAGAAATACTAAGCAACGGAAACTGACTGGTAACCTTAGACGTCGGTTGTGTTTTATAGTCGGTTGATCGATACACCTACAGGTGATCTTATTGTCTAGCTAGATCGATAGATTCTTCCTACTAGTACTTAGCACGAAATGATCCGATCCCGTCGTGGCAAAAAAGATGAAGTGCAAAGTTTACATTTTGGTTGCTTTTAATGTGGAAAATTTTTGGGGGGATGGGTTGATATTTCTCCGAGCGATTGTCGAGTTTCTTGGAAAAATGAAAATATCACAAATTTGTAAACGAGCGTAAGTGGATATATTCAATCGAAAGAAAGCCGACTCTGTAAATATCATACCTTTTAGTTGAACCCGACACCTTTTTTTACATTTTTTAAAATGTTTTTTTTTTTTATATATATCACTTCTTTTTGTTGCCTGTTGACAACATTAACAACAACAGAGCTAAACGTTATCTGACTTGAGAAAATGAACACGGTTCTTTTTGAGATGTCATTTAAATATCCCCTTGTTTTCTTGGCTTTTGTGTGGATTTGGGAATTGTGGGGATTTATTCTGATTACCCAAGCATATCACGAGACATGTCAGTTTATAATTATTGTTTTTGAAAGAACAATAAGTAAACATCTTTCGCATTTTTTGGCCATCTCACCTGTCGTACGATATTTTCGTTAGCTTCGTACCAAACAGCTTTATCGTTTTCCCGTTCTTGTACAATAGTTGTATAGTGACCTTCTTCCATACTCACTCCATGGTGAAGGACCGCACTTATTATTCTGAAGTTTGCAGCATTGATTTTATAAACTCCTAACTGAATCCTTTTTATGGCACATTTTGTTCCTTTCTCCCACTTTCTTGTATTTGTATAATATCTGAACAAAAGTAATTGAACTATTAGAATATCCCCAGCAATCAATTCTGATGTTTGATGAATGCATTTCGTGTAACAGTTGCCGCATGAAGCGTCTTTTAAATATTCGGATTTGAAAAGATCGTTTAGTAAAGCCTGGAATCCCACAGTATTTTTCATTGCTAACTGGACTGGTAAAGCGAGTAATACATCTTTCTGTACTGTTGTGCTAACAGATTTGCAAGTACTACATGTTCTTTTGCAACTTATCGTATGCTGTACAGCGTCACTGAAGAGTTCAACTTTGTTAAGGAGAGCCCTCATGAACTGCGCCGTGTCTTGTTGCATAGTGTCGGCATATTGTTTCATACCATCACCATCAACGAATCTTCTTATTCGTAGAACTCGAGCGAATTTTTAGTATAGTTGACGTATTCTTGATACAGAACGTGTTGCCGTTCCAAACGACGAAAAAGTTCTTCAAGAGGAGTGTTAAAAAAGCATTGCAAGGTGGAATTTGCATAGCAAGATATCATGTCCTTATTCTGCAGTCCGTGTATATTCTTTGAACAGTGCATTTTATCTTTATTCGCATCTTTCACAATGGCATCTTGATATAGTATTATCTCTTTGACAGGCGCCCATACGCGATCGACAATTTTTCTTTTACAGTAATGATGTGATGTAGTTTCACAGTTCCATCATTCTTGCATCGACACTGTTACCTTGGAAACCAATTTTGCGACCTTCCAAAGTTTTGATGTCGTCCTCATTAATCATTCCCATACGAATTTGACCTAACATATCACGATAAGTTGTATCACCCTTCTGTCTCATATTTATACGCAATTCGTCATAATGAAATAGTTCCCATAAATCGCAATTTCCACAGCCACCTACATGCTTTCTTATCTCTTCCTCGGACATCCCAATGTAAGCTGGCTTATCTTTCACAGGAGGCAATTGCAACAAATCCCCGAATAGAAGTATAGATTTCTTTCCGAACCAACCATCGGAAACTTCGTTCGTATCGAAAATCTCCGAAAGTCGTAAATGAATAAATGTCAGATAAACGTTGGATATCATTGACACCTCGTCAATTATAATTAGTGCGACATCCTTCAAGTCTCTTCGCAAACTCTTCAATACTTGATCTGTCAACGGTTTATACGTTAAAGTAGTCGTTCCATGTTCAATAGGTAATTGAAACATTTTATGGTCTGTTAAGCCATCAATAGAGAATGCCGCAATACCAGTTGGCGCAGTTACCACAACATGCTGGTTCAAAGTCACTCGGACCCAATTACATAAGGCATGAATGATAAAACTTTTACCTGTACCATCTTCACCACTCACGTACAGCCTTAAAGTGTTCCCTTGAAACAGTGCATCAGAAACTTGAACAAATACACGTTTTTGATCCTGATTTAATTGGCCAATGAGTTGTTCAATATCTACTGTTTCCTTTTTTTCTTGCATTGCCTTGTAATCCTTCATAACATCAATTGCTTCAACCGGATTGCATTCCAACGAAGCTTCGTTTTTATCTTGCGATTTTGCTCCCTCGTTGTCTTCTACCATTTCTTTTACCAAATTCTCTACATGATCAATGGCAGCTTTCATAGCAGTCACTCTCCCATCATACAAAAGTGCTTTTTCCCACTTTGTGATTTGTTTTTTGAAAGCATCGAAATAAGTGGAACATCCCTGTTTCAGTGTCTTTCTCTTTCTCCACGGGGTAAACAGTAGCAATATTGCGTGATAATACTTCTCTGGCACACTGTCTGCTTTGTACTTGAAATGATTGATTAAACATGGTATTGTCTGCCGTTTCAAGTATTTTTGCCAATTCGCGAGGTGCTGTTGTACCAACATCATACAATTTGGCAAAGTCATACAAGCAGAGATCTTCCAACTCTTTTGGTCTCTCTTTTGGTTCTGATCGTCGATTAAATGTGGATAATACAATTCAGTTGCATCTGTATCCATTTGTTCTATATCTTTCTTACTTTTCAATCGTTTGCTAGTGATTTCATTGACATCTAGCCATTTGATAGTTGTTTGGGGATTACTCCCGTACAACGATATACCCAGTAAAGTGTCGCCAACTTCCATAGCTCCACACTCTCTGTGACTCAAGCCTCGAATACCAATACTGTAAAGCCGAGAAGCTAAAGATTTATTTGAATTTATTTCTTCGAATGCTTCATTCACGTGGCTTTTTTCTGCTTTCTTCACGTATTTGGTAATGTAACGCGTAATGCATGTGGATATTTCACCAACATATTGAATGTCCATGTTGCCATGCCACAGTAACAACAGAACGGGGTTGTAATCATTTATCAATTGATCTTCCTTCGTCCTGGGAATATCGTATAATCGACTGTTTTTCTTCATTCCTCTTCTTTTTTATTTATTTATTTATTTACGGGTACCAGACCCTCGAGAGAAATGTTCACTTATAAATACAAATGTAAAAGATGACATAATTATAAGATAACGTTAAAACAAAAATGTAATAAAACAAAATCTGCCAACAGTCTGGGCGCAACTGTATTATTTTTCCGGCAGAAGTTCAGAACGCGTTCAATTCGGGGATGCGGTGTATGTTACTATGTGACTGAAAACCTAACAAAAAGTTGGGGAAGCGGGCAGAAAAGGGTGTAACATATGTATTAAGTAATTGGGTCATATTCCGATATGCGGTCTAGAGGTTGAAAAAACAAAACTTAAAAATAGGTGATTATTAAACAAACCTGGGGAAGTGAAAAGATATTCGATATCTGATCAGACCTGAGAAACATGGTGGAATTCATGAAAAAGTATACAACCTGTTTACACCCTCTTAGGGGTCGAATTTCAAAAAATTTTGAAAACACATTCTAGGTATTCATATCAAGAATCCGTAGAATAAAAATGAATTCAATATTTCGAAAGACCTAGTAGATATGACGAAAATCGTGAATATATATGCATTTTATATTAACCGATATTTTTTTTTGCCCCCCCTTCTGAACGCCAATGAATATTCGAATTTTTTTTTTATTAGAATTACTTTTCTAGTTAATTTACATATACGTACCGAGTTTCAACTTCCTAGCATAAGCCGTTCTGAAGTTAGGGAAAACACCCCCCCACCACCGTACCATACTACCCCTAAAAAAAAATTTATTTTTCCACCATGCCACTACTATAGCTCTATCTAAATACCAAGTTTCAGCTTCCTATCATTATAGATTCTTAAGATATAAGCATCGGAACTTTTTCTTTCTCACCCTTCCCCACCCTCACCCTCGGCACCCACACCCCCAAAATTTTTTTCCCTACTAGGGTTTTATTAGGCCTACTTCTGGTAAAAATTTGAAACATCCATCTTACACTGTTATTGAGATATGAATCGTGTTATTTTTGAAAAATTCTAATCCCTCGCACTTCCGTGCTCCTCCACCCCCTTCAAATATTTTACTTTGAGCAATCTTTATTTATCAAGCTTTATACTCAAACCAAATTTTGTTTTTTTGGTACCATTGGTTTGTGAGATATCGTAATCTAAAGTTTTTCACCCCCCACCCGCGTACGCCACTACCCCACCCAAAAATTTTGCTAATATGATGATATTTGTTAAGTTTTAATTTCTTGCTATTAATGGTTTAGGAGATATGGATTTTAGAATTTGTCGATCTCGGCATTTTTGCTTTTCGGACGCATTATTTCCTCCTCCACTCCCACACCCCTTCACCCATATCTGTTTTTTTTTTGCAAATGGGTCCATTATCAAAGCTCTATAGAAATTCTAAGTTTCAGCCTCCTAACACAAGCGGTTCCTGAGATCTAGAAACCTAAATTTTTCGTCTAAAACGCTTACCCCGCCTTCCCCCTTACACCTCCTTCCCTGAAAATAATGTCAATTCAAGGAATCCACCAAGTCTATTCTTAAAAAAAATTTTAATTTAATAGCTCCACTGGTTTGAGAGCTACGAGCCTTCAAAGATTTTGGGTCGGTCGACGTACGGCGTACGGGGTACGGCGTACAGACGGAGTGAAAATTTTTATTGCTTTTTTCGCATCTCTTTTTAAAAAATCGATAACAATACTGTATTATAAATAATACAGTAAAATTGAGAAAAGGAAAAGGCTGCGATGGAAGCAGCGACATCTTTCAGAACGAATGTTTCGGTTACAACTTGAGGAAAACTGAACCTGCACCTTTTAATGGATCCAGTCTTTGTCTTTTTGGAACGCATGCAGTACGCATTGTGGTTTGCATGTGTATACAGATTTGGTGAAACTTTAGGATTGGGAGTTTTGCAAGTGACATACTTCATCACAAATTGTGCGACTTCTTCGTTGGTTGATTTTACCATTATTGGCGAATCTACAATCCAGAATAAGCAATGGAAATGTGGCGTACCTCCTCCTTGATATTCACGTCTCCAAAAGTAATGCTTAACTTTGCCTATAGGAGCAGCGTCAGAACAAATGAAATCTAGCAGTGCATGGAATTTGTTGTCTATGAATCTACATGCAGTCACTGGATCTGCTGCAATGATTTCATTTCTCGGAGTTTTATCTAAATGCGGTGCATTAACTTTGCGAATGTGTTTAATCATATCATTCCATTGGTATTCAGCTGGGCTGACGGTTAAAAACCATGTCGCAGGACCGTAATTATCGACCATGCATTGTACATTGCTCCGAGGGATTCTCCAAAATTGTTCAGTATTCCAAAGCCTTGCAAAAATGGTATTCAAATCACTTTCGAGTTCATCTTTCTTCAACACATCCAGGTAATTTCCTGCAGTGTATTTTGCATAAGGATTGGGAACATTCAATTTCGTAAATATTCCGCCGTTTAAACGACGCATGTTATCGTTATTCGCCAAGAAAAACAAGTATTGAATATTTCTTCGAAAAGCAGAGTTTCTGGACAAAAGTCTCAATTTTATGTACTCAGAATCTGTTAGACGAGTCGGACGATATACGAATTGTCCACTAACGCCGTATGGATAAAGATCGGGAAAACGCAATAAATCCAAATACTTTTCTTTTTCGCTAAGTGGGACTTTGGTAATTTTTTTCATTTGGTACAGTTCGGTAGCTGTTTTGTTAACTCGTTTTTCATTAATAGGACAAATTGTGTATTGGTCATAAAATTTGTCAGTTGGAGACTTTTGAGTGAGAAAAGCAGTTTTAGCGAGTATATCAATATTATTCGTATTATCTTTATCTGTGTCCTTTATATCTTGAAATTTGTTTACTTGTTGTATAATATTGGCAACGTTGTCATCGTCTTTACCATGTAACCTATCCGTAGAAAACTCAGGCTCCTTTAAGTCATTCAATAATTCTTCAGCTGTTGCCGGTAATACAATGTTTTTGTATAGTGGATTATTCGCTTTCAGAAAAAGCAACTATTGAAAAACTTTTTTCATATCAACCAAATTTTCCCATACAATTTTTGTTTTATCGTTAGGCAAATGACGCACAAGAATGTAAAGTTCATGCTCAATGTTTATTGGCTTATCGACGGGACAAATTTTGTTCATCGTTTCTTCAAGAGGTAACGGCAAATGGAATGTGCGACCCACAACTTTAGGGATCAATTGTTTCGGTGGCAATTTTTTATTTGCTACAGTACCCAGTCTTTGCACAACTTGGAATGCTTTCGCTCGCTGTATGAGCAGTTTTTCATAATCATTTTGCTCCGGTAATTCAGCTGGAACATCTTCAATTTTTAAATTATTAAAGAAACAAGTTGGTGGTACAGCGTTAATGCGAAACTTGTTTAAACAATATTGGCAAATACATTCATCTGTAAATTCTTTTTTCCCGATTCTAAAGATAAAATCCTTCCATGAGGACGAATCGATAGGTTTTCTTATACTTGACAATTGTCGAATGTTTTTTCTGAAACAGAGTTTCTCGCACGAGATACAAGGATGTATTGGCGTGTCCATTGATGCTGCATAGTATTGTTTGATTGCGTTTTCGTATTTAACTCGTAGACTCTCCTCATTCAAGTCAATGGTAATGTCATTGCTGTCGCATTCATAAGCTCCTTTGTTGTCCTGGAATTTCTCTCGCTGTTTTAGCAAGTAGTCTACGTTAGATTCTTCCAAGGCTTTGTCAAGTGATTCGATCTGTCTGATTAACCTCATCATGGTATATATCTTTGTATTTAATGTTCTGACAAATGGAAAATGTGGAGCGAGAATTCTCGCTGCGATGAATGTTGATGGACAGGATAAACAATCTTGATAGCAACTCTCTGGGTGTCCAAGTTTATCTGGTAGGGCGTGTTTTACTCCACAATAGTGTAGACTACGGACCAAAAGGCGTATATTATTCAGATTTCAAGTTGACAAAAATTCGAGTAGAGAGTGATATTTGTTCAATACTTTCGAGTCGTTTAACTTACACAATTCATCACACACCCATGATTTCGTCAAGGGTAATTTATCTGGATTTTTCAATTCTTGGACTTCGACACGTATATCGAGTCCCTTCATTTTTTGAGTCACTTGAATATCGTGTGCGTCTTCAGCATTTACAGAATCATCGTAACTTTCATGGCTACTGTTTAATTAAATACGAGCTCCAATGTATGCTACACTGTGAAAATATGCTTCCGTCGACTTATTATGCTTAGAAATGCCACATAAATCATTTGTTTTGGAGAGAACGTCAGATGCCGCTTCATTTCCCTTAATAAGACTTGCTTCCGCTAGAGTTTTGGCCGAAGAAATGATCCTGAATAATGAACAGACATAACCTTTTCTTCCAGCTAGATTCCAGTTCACAATATTCTCAGCTTCCAATCTACGTTCGACGACAGTTTTTCTAGTAAGCAATTTCGTTGATAACTTCTGAATAATAATTTCTGAAGTTTCTCTCATGTTGAATGTGGATTAAAGTCGGACCTTCTTTACACTTGCCGATTTTGAGTTGACTAGAATTTGAGCTTTATTCTTTTCATAATAAGCTCGATTATAATCGGAAATTGCATTTATGTTTCTTTTGGCTTGAATTTTAGTTTTGTTGTTTGCAAAATATGTTTTATTACTATCAGATCTTTCTTTTATTACTATCAGATAGGCCATTCTTATTTTGTTTTCGTATCGAATCAGTGCAATTATCACTAAGGACATGACTGATTCCGTCAGAAGTGAGTTTATAACAACTGTCACGGTTCGATTTGTTTTCTGTGTGATACTCTGAATCAAATTGGTTATGACGAGACGAGTCGTTTTCATCAATTGAATCCATATCTATGATTCGCGCGTCATTTCCGCAATTCAAATCTGCAGAACTAACAAAGCTGGATACCCCATCCTTATTTCCAGAAGGGTAATGAAATGCACTATCGGTGTGCATGGACGAGCAAAGCATAATAAGATCATATATTAATAAGGGATCTTCCATGTGCTCAGTGGGAAAGTGCTCTAGAATACGAGTTTGTAAAATGTATAATAAATGTGGACGCATCTTATCATAATCGTACGTTACAGTTTCGGGTGGAACTCCACAAAGAATGGATACAGCGAAAGCGATAGCGAAAACACCACAGTCTATATTTCTTTGTGGCTGCACTTTTGGAAAATGGACTGAAAATTCGATCATTTGAGGAAATAATCTATTGAGAAAAGACATGTGATCTCTATTCAAATTCTTACGATTTAGAGAATCATAAATGAAGAGTGACTCAGAAGAAGCATTGAAATATGTGAAAATCCAGTGATCATTACCGGGTAAAATTTGCACATGATCTGTATCGATAGCAACCGGTTGTATTTTGTCAAGTCTCTGCAAATACAAGGTTTCATATGGCAAATAAGATGTCAGATTGTGTACGATAGAAGTAAAAACTGTCATATGTTGGTCTGTGAGACGTTCCCCTTTATTTATTTTTCGCTCATCTAATGCGGTCAAGCATTGAAACTCAATTTTTCGCTGTCCGTGCGAAATTTGATTTTTTTTCCTTTTCACAACACTAAGACCTTCATTTTTGGTGTTTGATTCCGGTGATAGCCTTCGTTTCCTTGTATGGATTTTGTTTTGAGAACTTTCTTTTTGATTAATAATTTCTTTCAAAGATGAGAAATTTCTGTTGGCCAATGTCCAGTTGCCGTCTCCGTTAGTTTTGTTATCGTTGAAATTTGTGTACAATACGTCTTGCGTTGGATCAACTTGAGTGCTCCAAGTCTGTATGTCGTTAATTTTGTCATAGTTCGGTGGTATAGACGAAGCCTTTTTTGAATCACAGACTTCGTGCGTCAGATTTAAATCTCTTGTGATTCGATCACTCGCGAGTATCTGTTTCCTAGCCATGTAAAATATACGCTTTTCTCTGGCTTTTCTTCGCCGTTCTATAGCAAGAGCTAGAGTAGGAACGTTTTTTGTCAATTTTTCCAATTGAGAAAAATGTTCCATGAATTGGTTTTTAAAAATATACATCAAATGATCTCGCAGCACTTCTGAGGATTCGTACTGAACTGTTTCAGGTTTCAAACCGAATAGTATGGACATAGCGAAGGCAATCGCAAATACTCCACAATCTTGATTGTTTTGTTGTTGCTGTACTTTAGGGAATTTCACTTTTTTCATATCGATGTGAGGAAAAAGCTTCCCGATGAACATTTTGATCTCTTTGCATAGACCGTAGTTGGCAGAATCGTATACAAAGACGTTTTTACAATTGAAATATCAACAAACCCAATGACCAATATCCTCCTCATCATTTTCCGGTGGTGGAATGAAAACGAATTGAATATATGCTCCATTCATCGGGATGGATTTGATACCGTCAGCCAACAAATACATTTGTGGTGGTTGCGGCAGTGGAAAATCAGTTAATTTATCAATCATCCCAAAAAAATGAAGAATGTGTGAATCTTCAAGAGGTCCAGATCTGACAATTTCCATGTCTTCTGCTGTAAGATTGAAGAATCGCCAATCATTAGAATCCATATCTTTTGAAATTGCTTGTCTAAATAAAGCCTGATTGATAAAAATAAACGAATTTTACGACAGTTAATTAGACAATCTGTTGAAGAATCGCCAATCATTAGAATCCATATCTTTTGAAATTGCTTGTCTAAATAAAGCCTGATTGATAAAAATAAACGAATTTTACGACAGTTAATAAGACAATCTGTTAAATTAACAAAATAAACAAATTCGCAAATTCTCAACGAAAATAGTTCAACTATTTCGGATTTTTAAGAAATTGAGCATCAACGAGTTTGCACTCGGATCTCTGAGTATCAACGATTTTACTACAATGACAACAGTTAGTTCAAAGACAATCCGTTAAATTAACTAAATAAACAAGTTCGTTAATTCTCAACGAAAATAGTTCAACTATTTCGGATTTTTAAAAAATTGAGCATCAACGAGCTTGCACTCGGATCTCTGAGCATCAACGAGAAGTATCTCGGAGGAATTATGGTGACGGGCGAGATCCGAATCTGAAATAATCAAAAATTATTTTTTTTCTTCTTTTTTTTCTTTTTTTTTAAAAAAATCAGCTTGAACTCCCATCATATGAGCTCATTGCTTCTTCATTCACATTTACATGAAAATGGTTGTATTTTGTAAAATAATAAATAAAATAATGTAATGTAAACAAATGTAAACCGTAACCGAAAAAACGTCAGAAAAAATGTAAATAATGGCGAATACGTATGTAGTGCCGAGATGCGATAACCTGCAGTTCAATTTTCGAAATTTACGTTCAACACTTCTATTGTTATTGTCACAACATCAAGAATGCACGTTCATCTGTCAAAATACGAAAATAGTGGAAGTTTCGATGAACTGAGAAGCAGCTTTAAAAGCGGAGAAATGACCCAATTTTGATCCCATTTCCCATTATGATACGTACTGTTTAGGGCAATTAGTCTCTTTTTTTACCAACTGGGAAAGCTGCTTTTGTGTCTCACTAAGTGCCGCAATGCCTCAGGCGGGAAAAGTTGGAAGCGTTTGATTTTCGATGCATGTGTGGGTGTGTGCGATGCGCGAGGAACTTATTTTAGTCGTTGGTCGCAACCAAAATGGAGGTAAGTTGTATATCAATTTTTCAATTACTAATTAATTATTAATAATATGAAAATACTTTTTCCTTTATTTACAGAGAATTAATGAAGAGGATAACGAAATGGATCTCGAGCGTCCAGCGCATCAAGAAGAAATACAAATTGCCGTCAACAGAGCCATGGAAGTGGCTTTAAGACCAATTCTACAATATATTAATGCTCAACAGCAACCTAAACAGCAATCGCAACATCATCAAGAGGAACAGGAACCAACATGTGTTGGAATTGATGTGATGGAGGCTTATCAGCAGCCACAGCAACAGGAGCAGCAACTGCAACGAGGTAGAAGTGGAGGCCGAGTTCAAGGTGAGAAACCAGGATGAGTTTAAAACTCTTGTATGTCTATATCTTCTTCTATATTTACAGGTCGAAACAGAAATCGGCTTTATCAACAAAGAAATCGATTTATAGCGGCCTTATGGCAATTCTCAAGACGAGATATTGCCAGAGGTCGCAAGCGAAGGGAGCCGAGAAACTGATTAAAAAAAAAAAATTATGTTTAGGACAATATCTCACCGGGATGTCGTAATAATACATAATTTTTTTTAAATAATAATATTTTGATGTTGTATTTTTATTAATTATGTTTCTTTTTATTATCTTTTATTAAATGAAAATGTTTGTTTGTATAAAATTTGTCGTTTTTATTTCAAATTTTAATATTAGATAAGGAGCTCGTACATGAAATTTTGTTTCAGCAATTAATTGCCCGTCGACTGTTGCCAAAGCTAGTTGAGCAATTAATGTAGCAATACCGGGTTAGTTGTGACAATATTGCAACAATTTGACATTGCTTTCACATATTGCTTGTATTCCTATCCCTATAGCTGCTGTATTTCCACTAGATTGGAAAATTTCGAGCAATTGTCATCGTTCGATGATTCGAACGAAATAATAACGGCAGTGTTTGCAAACGGCTTACAATTAAAATTTGAATTCGGCTGTACACCGAGACTTGAGCCTGTCGATATGGTGTCCTTTTCTAATGCGGCAACAACTTTTTCGTACGGAATGAGTTTGCCATCACGACGTATTGGCGATTCTAATATTAAAGTCAAAAGAAGTAACAAATATAAGGACGCAGTCTTGTGTCTAAACAGTCCGTACTTATTTATGGTAAAAGTTAACTTTTTGGTTGCTTTTAATGTGGAAAATTTGAGGGGGAGGGGGTGATATTTCTCCGAGCGATTGTCGAGTTTCTTTGAAAAATGAAAATATCACAAATTTGTATAGCGTAAGTGGAAATATTCAATCGTAAGAAAGCCGACTCTGTGAATATCAAACCTTTTTGTTGAACCCGACGACACCTTTTTTTACATTTTTTAAAATGTTTTTTTATGTTTATATCACTTCTTTTTGTTGTATAATATACTGAGTTGTCCGTGTGTGTCATTGCCAAATTGCGTAGTATTGCTCCATATCGCTAGTCACAGTTGATCAACGAGCTAACAACGAATTGCTCCATATCTTCAATTGCTGAATGTTGTTGTATGTTTTCGTGACGTCAAAATTTTTTGGAATTGCTGCAAATTGAGCAATTTTAATCGCTCGTGTAAAAGCACCATTATTCGTCGTCAGCGATTCCGTAAAAGATTCGCCAATTTTCGAGGCGATACTCGATAATTACGGACCCATGAAGGAGTGCAGTTCGCCATAAAAGTCCTCTGTCGACTGGCTCTCACCTACAGTGGAATCGAAATCAAGACCAGTAGGATACAAAATTTCAATGAACTTACCGTAAGCAGATGGATGCAGTCAACGCCCTATAAACTACCATAAAATAAGACCGCATCTCCATTCCGTTGTATATGAAAACCTTCGGAGCCTTGGTTGAATTAGTAACTCAACTAGTAAAGAGGACCACCGTCCATGGAAAAGCTTCGCGTCACGAAACCGCTCTGCAGTTCAATTTCTTTGGCCTTTTGAAATTGAAACAGCTTACCGGTCAGATACTCGTAATTTGAGTGTAAATCTCTGTAAATAGTGCCGTGGATATCGCTGCCATGATACTAAAATTGTTCGGTTCCATCGCGCACTTTAGTTTCGCAGAGCACATTCAGCGTCTGCGGACGATCAAAAAGGAGAATTAGAACGAAAGGAAACCCTTTCCCAAGCTTACCATGACCATCCAGAAATTTTTCTCCGACTGATAGAAGATTTGAGACGTCTTTTGCGTTTTCAGCGCTTGGCAGCTATCGCTCGATGTGAACGTACTGTGGAAAAGTAGTGAACGGTGCGTTTTCCGGCTGATTATCAAAGAGCTAAGTGAAGCAGCTAAGAAAGCAGCGCAGTACTTGGATGGAGGACCGGATTCTGATGATGGCCCGGATTCGAATGTTTTTTTTTCCAATGAGCGCTACGTGATTGGTTGGATTAGGGGTGGAGATAAGCACCCGCCCATCCACAAGCACTTTAATGCACTCTCGTTTTGATATGTGCCACGGCGGGTATATTTTGTATGGAGCAGACGTCGAAAAATGAGTCGGATTTTTCACGTTTGCATGCCGTGCCCAGTCAATTTTAACGGAATTTCGATTCTGTTAATTTTGCTGAGTAGATGGTAGTCTCACATGCGACAAGTGAAAATCTGAGGATATGTCTCTGCAGGAAACGGTTTTTTTTCACATAAAATCGGAATAAAATGTGAAAAATGATGCCGATTTTGCACAGTTGCATGCCGTACAGCGGTATTTTCGATCGGATTTTGATTTGGTTTTTTTTGTTTTGATATGTGCCACGGCGGGTATAAATATATATATAATATATATAAATCCGATGGAAAATACCGCTGTACGGCATGCAACTGTGCAAAATCGGCATCATTTTTCGACGTCTGCTCCATACAAAATATACCCGCCGTGGCACATATCAATTAAGTTCCCTTGCCAAAGGCGGCGGCGTCGGCGGGCCCTGATGTGATGGTAGCGGAGCGCCTTCCATATCAACCTCCACACTTTCGGTCAAACCTTAAACACACAAAAACGAGAGGAGAACTTCAATTTGGACGCGTTCGTTTGACAGAAGCTGGCCGCTGTACTTTTCTTCGCTCTCGCTATTACTCCGTTATTTCCCTTCTTCACGGGAGACTTTCGTGGCCGCCAATCAACGATAAAACGCACACAAAACAGAAACAATTCACTAAGAAACGATCACTTTGTAACTTAAGACTAGTTGCGAACGGTTCGAGTTATGACATACTGACATTCGAGTCAGCTGATCCAGCTAGTACCGCAGGGCCTCTGGCGGGAATATTTGGAAATCTACCCTTTTTCATTCTGCGATTCTCAAACTGTGACTGACTTGAAAAACTCATCCGAGCTTTTCACGCACACACATCTAAACACACTGAAAATCGTATGGGAAGCTCTCATGTACACAGCAACACAGATAAAGACGCCGTGTCCATGTGAGTTGTGCCCAGTAAAAGAACATAAGCAAGTGCTTGGGGGTGAACCCGACAATCACTTTCTATTGAAAGTTCTGATGAAAGTTAAGAAATATTTATGACCACCAATAGATTTTACTGACACCGGTCCGCAAACATCAGAATGCACTAGTTCAAGCATTTTGCTTGCACGATTTCCTTCGCTCTTATATGGTAAGCGACTTTGTTTACCTTTTATGTAAACTTTTATTACTGATAGATGAACAGTCAAAATTAGTAAGTGAATCTTTCATAAAATTCATATTATTAAAACTGGTATGTCCGAGCCTGCGATGCCACAAATTAATATTGTTTTCCCATTTTCAACAAAAAATGATTTGGCACTCGTAACATTTAGCTTAAACATGTCGTTTATTAAGTCAGCTGTTGCAATTATTTTTTTATCTTTATTAAAAAATTTGCAACCATTCTTATTAAAAAATTCTTAATTGCCCTTTTTGACAATCTGACTTATAGAGATTAAATTTGCACAAATTTCTGGTACATGTTGCACACCTTCAATTGTTATTTCACTAGTGCATCAATCATTTATGACATTTTGTTTAATATCAGCAACACGTATCACTTTTAACCATATGTGCGGTCGCACCACTATCAAGAAAGCAATCACTCGAGGATGCCTTCTGAGCCACAAAGGAATTAAATAGTACAATATTACCTTTTAATTTCGGGCATTGTTTCTTAAAATGCGGTCCACCACATTCGAAACACTTAATTGCACTATTTTTAATGCCATATTTCTTTTTTGAAAATTTTTTATTTTAGCAACAAGAGCTTTTTCTTGATCTCTTTTGTCGTAATCGATCTCTTGCAATAAAATATTCTTCACAAAATCATGACCATGGGTCTGAACTCTTCTGTCAAACCACACAACATAATCGAAGCAGCAACTTCTTCATCAATTTTAAAACCAGCAGATTTTACCTTAGAGCGCAATGACAAACATTGATTAACGTAATCCTGCATTGAATCACAGTCTTCCAGTTTTAGTGAGATCCACTGCTTTAATAAGCTGACCTTTCTCACAACACCCGTATCTTCGAATGCACTTGTCAACGCATCCCAGCCTTCTTTCGCATACTTGCATTCTTCTTAATGCGAATATAAACTCGAATCCACCAGAAGCGTTAATTCAGCTAATGCCTTTTCGTCTTACGATAAGACATCTGCCGATGAACTTGTTCCCATTAACATTGTCATGCAAGTCTATAGTCCCTTCGTGACTAAATGCGCTTTATAGTCCGGAAGGTAGCGTATCATTAGAGTAAGTCATTTCATACCGACTGAAAATCAGATCAATAATAGTTTTCTCCTAATAAATAACAGATCTGATCGTCAGCTACTCCAGTAGTGGTGGAGCTAAGGGTGAAAGCATGTGAAAGTGGTAAAAAATTTTGAATTTTAAAGTCATTTCATACCGCTCCAAAATTTTGGGGATGATTTTTTAGATCATTTGCAACCTAAAAATAATCGTCAGCTGCATTGAAGACGGGGGAATATACGTCAGTCGCTGACATGAACATGTTAAAAATTTTGAATTTTAAAGTCATTTCATACCGCTCCAAAATTTTGGGGATGATTGTTTAGATCATTTTCAACCTAAAAACAATCGTCAGCTGCATTGAAGACGGGGGGATATACGTCAGTCGCCTACATGAACATGGTAAAAATTTGGAATTTTAAAGTCATTTCATACTTAATGAACTTTATGCAGATGAATTTTCATACTTTTCAAAGAATAAAGAAAACCGTCAGCTGTTATAGCATGTTATAGCGGGGGTAATACCGTCAGTCAGGGTCATAAACATGGTACGTGCTCAGTGCATATGAGTATTGTTCAGTTTCTTTCACAAATTATATGACGATCTTTACACTATCAAGCGTCCTGCTGACCTCGATTGTTATTTTTGTTAACAATTAAAGTACTGTACATTTCAATTTAAATAAGAATTATATTAATTTAATATAAGTTATACCACTTTATGCAGTGAATAATAAGTTTTCAATAGATTTTCATACTAATGAAGTTCGTGTCCGTTTTGAATTATATATAATAGTAGAATATGTTTTCATAAAAAACGATGATTAAAACCGTTGGAATGCTAAATATTTTCGTTATTATTAATAAATTTGTATAACGTAGAAGAAGGCTTATCGAATGATTTCTTCGTTAAACTCTTCAGTAGTATCTGTTTCGTATTCATCAGTTTCTTCGCAACTATCCTCGGAGCTACCTATGATGACACTTCCTTCTCGCTCAAATTCCTCTTCATCCTCTTCTTCATCATCTTCTTCATCACTTTCAACGTTTTCTGTAAAAATATAATACGAATCTTCCGAGGTAGCTAGTATAAAAATATATTAGTTTAAAAGTACTTCCAGGATTTTCATCGGTGATCGTCACGCCAGTCGGTGGGACTTGAACACCGTCAAATCCCCTGAAAGTGTATTTATTATTGTCTTTCCTCTATCCATAGTCTAAGGGTGACAATTCCGGTGAAACTGAATGATGAGCATGATACCAAAGGTGTGCTAAGTATAATGTTCTCGGTATTAAGTTAATACGATTGCCATTTACACCGCCTGAGCGTACTAAGTTAATCCACTTTGCTTTAAACGTCATATGCGAAGTTGACATGCAGGTGAAATGCTACATGTTAAATTTTATGATTTTCCACACTTTTCTAGACTATTGGGTGCAAATACCTGCTATAAAATGAAATAAACGCAGGGCGCCATCTTTGAAACTACTAAAGTAGGGGAAGCTTAGTGTTGCCATAATGCCATTTCAAATGTGCTCGGTTTAATTTAGTCTAGCTCTAGTCCACATGTGGAACTGGACTAACTTAATACCATACGCTTACACCGCTTATTAATACGGCTTTACTCTTAATACGGACTAAGTTAATACCGGTATATACGAGGCCATTAATGAAACGTTGTGCATTTCCACTTCCTAGTAACATATGAATTTTGAAGTTGCTTCGAATATGGTTCATATTTCCTAACAGTGTTATTGAAATATCTGTATCTGAACATCTTATCGTTCTACGCTTTTCACATTTTTTTATTATACAGTATTGTTTTAGTATAATTCTTGATTTTCGTTCCCAGTTTTTCCGTTATGGCAGGTTTCCGTTTTATACAGAGTCCGTCTTAGACAGGTTTAACAGTATTTTCGATATTTGTAGGATACGTCATGATTAATATATAATGTTTTTTCTTCTATGAATGGAGCCATGTAAGTATTTTCCCAATCATTGCGAATAAATTCAATTAAGGACTCCTTAAAATGTATATTTTTCAATTCGTTCGCAACGTTGGCCGGTCGTAATTGAGCGGAACTATATAGTTCTTCTTGAGAGGCAGAATAGAGGGTCAAAATTATTGTATATATATATGATAGTTTAACTTCTACCATTGCATGTAAAATAAAAAAATCCATCATAAATCATTACATCACAGGATACCGGTGGATTACTGAAAATATTTTTTTCATATATTTTCAAAAAAAGTGCTAATTTATCCGTCTTACAAATCGCTTCATCCAGGTGACACATCGCTAAAGCTAGTATTACACTGACAGCTTGGTCAAACAGTGTAATACAAGCTTTAATGGTACTGGTGGCAATGGGTAAGTCAGTAATGTGTCAATGTTTAATGTTTTTATTAAAGACAACAACAATACATTAGCAAATACATCACGTTGCATTCGTACTTCAACTAATTTACCAGAAATAGCCAATTTCATCTTAGGTACAGTATTTGCAAAAGTCAAGACTTTTCCTCTGGTAATTGTTTTCGAATCTTTGAAGATAGTTGCGAGGAAACTGATGAATACGATACAGATACTACTGAAGAGTTTACGAAGAAATCGTTCAACAATTTTTGTGTTAGTAGAGATAAGCCTTCTTCTACATTATTATTATTTATTAATACAATAAAAACGAAAATATTTAGCATTCCAACGGTTTTAGTCATTTTTTTTTATGAAAACATATCCTACTATATATTTCAAAACGGACACGAACTTCATTAGTATGAAAATCTATTGAAAACTCATTATTCACTGCATAAAGTGATAAAATTTATATTAATTTAATATAATTCTTATTTAAATTGAAATGTACAGTACTTTAATTGTTAACAAAAATAACAATCGAGGTCAGCAGGACGCTTGATAGTGTAAAGATCGTCATATAATTTGTGAAAGAAACTGAACAATACTCATATGCACTGAGCACGTACCATGTTTATGACCCTGACTGACGGTATTACCCCCGCTATAACATGCTATAACAGCTGACGGTTTTCTTTATTCTTTGGGAAGTATGAAAATTCATCTGCATAAAGTTCATTAAGTATGAAATGACTTTAAAATTCCAAATTTTTAACATGTTCATGTAGGCGACTGACGTATATTCCCCCGTCTTCAATGCAGCTGACGATTATTTTTAGGTTGAAAATGATCTAAACAATGATCCCCAAAATTTTGGAGCGGTATGAAATGAATTTAAAATTCAAAATTTTTAACATGTTCATGTCGGCGACTGACGTATATTCCCCCGTCTTCAATGCAGCTGACGATTATTTTTAGGTTGAAAATGATCTAAGCAATCATCCCCTAAATCTTGGAGCGGTATGAAATGACTTTAAAATTCAAAATTTTTAACCACTATCACATGCTGTCACCTTAGATTCCACCACGGGTGCGGCAACTGACGCTCATTTTCCTGATTATTGAATATTATTCAACTGTTATAAATGAAATTTATTCGTTATAAAATTCCTTAAAAAAATGATACGCTACTAGCACCGACTTCCAAATATTAAAATTTTCTCGTGTTCTTAAACGTTCAAAGGCTATTTGAAAATATAAAGTTATTTAAGAATTTTCCCCGGGTATTATTGTCTCGGTTAAGCCAAGCTTTGTGCTTTGCATTTAAATCCCCTGCAATTATATAGTAATTCTGTGGTTTATTGAGTTCTAGGGTCTGAAAAAAAAAAATTAAATTTGTTGTTACACTTTTCTGAGTTTCTTTTTGATGCATATGTAGGTGCTAATAACGAATAAGTTATCATTATTCTGCAGAGCTATTTTGATGCAAGTGAGCTCTGGACACTTATATACCTAGAGTGAATTCTGCTCTGCTGATGGTCGAGAATTTAAGTGGCTTCTTTACTAGGATACCCGTGCCCTTGGCGTTTGGCCGGTCTGTCCTAATAAAGTCGTAATTTTGAAATTGAGGCATTCCATTGATTTATCGTACAATAAACACGTTACTGAGCCTTATAAATCGGATACTCTTCCATGCTGCGAAAAATGAGCGAAACCTATTTGTGATCATAAGAAAGATTCCTGTAACGTGTCTCCATTGCGTAGACTGAAGTACACATCTTCCGAAACTATGGATACCTTATAATTATAGGGAAAGGTGGGGCATAGTGGGCTAGCAAGGTAAAGTGGGCCCCGTTAAAATTTCTACTTTGCAATAGCGCAATCTCTACGATTTTGGCACTATTTGATGTAAATATTAGTGTTTAATAATTGGATTAAAAAAGCTTGTTAGGGACTGAGAATTGTTTGGAACAGTATCCTTGAGATCGGGGTACGCATTGTGAAACTTGCAATGTATGATTTGATGATTTTTTTAAAAGTATATACATTTTAGCAGATACTTACTATTTAGTGTTCATTCGGGTTAAAGTGAGCCCTAGACAAATTTTACCCCATACCAATATAATTTTATTTGATAATTAATAATAACAATTTTAACATGGCTAGAACGTACAACAAATGCAACAACGTGGACTCAAGTTGCGATGAAAAATGCAATTGCTGAAAAAAATTGACCTAAAGAAGGCCAGTAAATATTTTGGTGTTCTCAGGGCAACTCCTCAGAGTAGAGCACGCTTTCAACACACTTAATTTCATTTCAATTTATTAAAATCCTATCGTTTGTCTTAATTGATCCATTGCCATATTCATTTGTCCCAGTTTTGGATGAAATTGTACTGTACCCCTTGGAAGGGCTCACTTTACCCCAGTAGTGGGGCAAAGTGGGCATATCGAAATATGTATAGAAAGAAGTAGATAACTTTTTTATCAGGATCATTAATTTAATTTCACGAACACATGACTAAGCTAACATCCTAAGCTATCGATTTTGCATGAAAAGGATTTTATAACTATCCCCCATTTCACAGAATCTCGGTACAAACCTTAGGGGGCTCACTTAACCTCACTTTCCCCTACTTTATAGACCTTACATTAAATTCATGTTGTTGATAATGTATGAAATAGACGAAAAATAATATAAATATGTACATAAAAGACTATTCATTTCTATGGGTACCGGGTATCACTGCTGGTAGATTTAGGGGTTCACCGAAAACAACGATAAAATCTCCAACTTTTAACACCACATATTTCGAAATAAACCGAAAAACGTGCATTAAATATACTATGTACTTGTAGATGGCCCGGACCGATGTAACTGTTATTATACCAGGAGAAAAATGAAACCAAAAATTGTAAAAAAAGGTACCGGGTACCCATCGTTGGTAACATAAGGTATTTTTCTTATTTGGTGACAACCTTGCCCATTAAAATAAGTCCTATTTTATTATTCTATGATAAAAATTAACAGAGATATGAATTTTCAAAGAGGGCTTTGACACCATTTTTGCGAAATCTTTAACATACTATGTATATCTAACAAAAAAAATTGAAATTATATTTTTTTTTACTAGTTCTTCAAGCAAAAATATTTTCAAAAGAATCGGCGATGGTAAGGTCACAACTTTTGCGATTTTTCATGGAATGACCCATATACAACTTATAGATGGCCCGGACCGATGTCCCTGTTATTTTACCAGGAGAAAAATTAAACCAAAAATTTGAGAAAAGGTACCGGGTACCCGCCGTCGGTAACATAAGGGTTAAGTACTACCGCACTACATTAAACTAATCTAAGTAGGTACCAAAGCACAAGAGAAAATCAATTTGCTAACTGAATGAGAATTACTAAATCTGTGAACTGTAAGGTCAAGTTCGCTACAGAGTACATAGTTCTGTAGGTCATCTACAACTCTACTTAAGGGGTCTTCCTGCCATGTCCGCTCGAAAAATGCGTGTTTTTTAAAAAATTCATAGCTTTGAAAGTATAAAAGACTTTTTTTAATTTTTGGACCCAAGGTATATTACAGTTTGAGGAACGTTTGACATAATTTTTAATAAAAAATAAAAAAAAATGGCGGCGCTGTGCATATTTCCCCAGAGGCCTTCGGCACAAGAGGGGGGATATGATGTCATCGTTTTCTCCATTAATATGCATCAGAAAAGAAAAAATAAAAAATGGGCTTGTTCGTGGGTAGTGTAGCTAGAATGTAGCGTAGCGAATTTTTTTTTTCGATTTTTTTTTCGATTTTTTTTTCGATTTTTTTTTCGATTTTTTTTGAAATTTTGGTGAGCCGTAGAAAAAAAAATCGCATTTTTTCCTAAGAAAAACGTCGAAAAACGTCGAAAAACGTCAATAAAAAAAAACTAATGTAACAATCTTAAAAATCCTACGCTACTCTTTTCATAATACTTTTAAAAGTATTGTGTTCAAATTTCAGAGCCATCGGCCTACTAGTTTACGAGATATCGTGTTACGAGTTCCGAGAAGAGTAGTTTCGAGATAAACGTAAAAGAAAGTAGGCTTGTTTGCTGTATCGCAAGGGTTTTCGTCGGTTGTCGTGCAGAAAACGTAGCTGTAACTTCGGCAATTTTGCGATTTTCAATACCGCCAATGGCTTAAAATGTGCGTAACATTTCAAAGTTTTTTATAAAAAAAAAAAAAAAAAATGAAGAAAAAAAAATGTCCATGGTAGGAAGACGCCTTAAAACGACTTTCTACGAATTTTTAAATCGATATACCTATCAAACTGTATTAAATACTACATTGGAACCTTTTTATTTGTATACAACAGTTGGCTTATAATTGCCTATTTAAATCTACTGATTAGGGTTTATCGATGCCCAATCCACATCAGAAAAAGAAGAAATATTCATAAGAAGAAAGTGAAAAGTATTTATTATAAGTAGATATACAATATGGATATTGGTTTAGTTACAAGTATATGGTCCATAGCAAATAGTAGTATGGTCTTTGAACATGTTTATCAAAAATCTACTCTGCTACCTGCTCGACGGTTCGGAAACAGGTGTGGCGGTAGAAGTAATCGTAAATTATTAAATGTGATGGCGAAGAGAGAAAGTGAATTACATTCTTTTACATTGGCTTTAGGCTATGATATCAAGATCTCACTTTTTTCTCTTGTATCGGTCCAATGAACCTGGACTACATAATTCAAATGTTAAGGCAACGTTAGTTTCATTCACAGAATGGTCTTGCGGTAGGTACATACATACTATGTATAAAAAATAGCTTTCAATGTCTTAATTTTATTTTCTCTTTCGGAACTTTTACAGGTAATAATAAGACTAGTTAGGTAAGACTATTTCTCTGTTGTGTTTTACAGACAATCTTACAAGATCAAGGTTGTGCGGTGCTCCGAATTTTTTAAATTCGCCATTGTTGATTGATTTTCGATACATTATAATACATTGAAACCTGTCTAAAACGAACCCTGTATAAGACGGAAACCTGCCATAACGGAAAAAAAAACTGGGAACGGAGCATTTTCCAATGCAAAGCACCCTGTATAAACCGGAAACCTGTCTAACGCAGAAACGGAACGTATTTCGCGGAACACAATTTTTCGTAAAACGGAAAACAGTTTAAATGTGACATAAGTGGATTTAAGTATGACTCGCTGCAAGTGAAAGACGAAAGACGTTCGCCCAGCTGGCCCCCCACTTCCTTCAAACTTAATGAAAAAATTACAGAATTATGCACTATTTATGTGCTCTCCAAAAATCCAAGAAAAAAATTTTGCACTCCTTTCGTTTAGTAAGGATAAATCATTTAAGGGGGGGGGGGGGGGGGCTGAGTGGGCGGCAAGCTAGCCCCCCACCCCTAAAATTTGAAAAAACTTAATAAATAAATACACAGGAATTATGCACTATTTACGCACCTTCAGAATTCATTACAACTGATTTTTGCACTATGTCCTTTCAAGGACCTCCCACACAAATCGCAGGTCGAGATTCTCAAAAAGCAAAAATTACACCAAATAACTATACCAACTGAATCTATGATTTATGCGCTTTTAAAATCTGCAACTCGCGATTTTTGCACTGCGTCCTGTCAAGGACCTCCCATACAAATCGTCAATTCCGAAACAGTAAAACAGAAATGCCTACTCGACCAATGCGAAATCTTACTAAATAGTCATGCACGATCGATACGTGATTTATGCGCTCTCGGAATTTGGTACATTTGATTTTTCTAGGACCTCCCATACAACTCGCAGGTCGAGATTCTCAAAAAGCAATAATTGCACCAAATAACTATACCAGCTATATGTATGATTTGTGCGCTCTCGAAATCCGCTATTCGTGATTTTCGCACTGCGTCCTGTCAAGGACCTCCCATACAAATCGTCAATTCCGAAACAGTAAAACAGAAATGCCTACTCGACCAATGCGAAATCGTACTAAGTAATCATGCACGATCGATACGTGATTTATGCGCTCCCGGAACTTGGTTTATTTGATTTTTGCACTGTGTCCTTTCTAGGACCTCCCATACAACTCGCAGGTCGAGATTCTCAAAAAGCAATAATTGCACCAAATAACTATACCAGCTATATGTATGATTTATGCGCTCTCAAAATCCGCTATTCGTGATTTTCGCACTGCGTCCTGTCAAGGACCTCCCATACAAATCGTCAATTCCGAAACAGTAAAACAGAAATGCGAAATCGTACTAAGTAATCATGCACGATCAATACGTGATTTATGCGCTCCCGGAATTTGGTACATTTGATTTTTGCACTGTGTCCTTTCTAGGACCTCCCATACAACTCGCAGGTCGAGATTCTCAAAAAGCAAAAACTACACCAAATAACTATACCAGCTAAGTCTATGATTTATGCGCTCTCAAAATCCGCTATTCGCGATTTTCGCACTGCGTCCTGTCAAGGACCTCCCATACAAATCGTCAATTCCGAAACAGTAAAACAGAAATGCCTACTCGACCTATGCGAAATCGTACTAAATAATCATGCACGATCGATACATGATTTATGCGCCCCCGGAATTTGGTAAATTTTATTTTTGCGCTATGTCTTTTCCAGGACCTCCCAGGCAACTCGCAGGTCGAGATTCTCCAAAAGCAAAAATTACACCAAATAATTATACCAGCTGAATCTATGATTTATGCGCTCTTAGAATTTGCAATTCGCGATTTCAATAGTTAAGAAAAACACCCCCCACCCCCGTACCCTACAACCCTTAAAAAAAACTATGTTTTTCCAACATGCCGCTACTATAGTTCTGTCTAAACACCAAGTTTAAGGTTTATATCATTACAGGTTCTTAAGATATAAGCATCGAAACTTTTTCCTTTTCACCCTCTCCCACCCTTACCCTTTACACTCGCATCTTCAAAATTTCCTCATTAGGGTTCAATTAGCGCTACTTCTGGTAAAAAATTTGAGCATCTATCTTACACTATTCTTGAGATAAGATATATGCTTTTTTTGAAAAATTCTTATCCCCTCCACTTCTATGCTCCACCGTCCACTTAAAACATTTTACTTTGATCATTATTCATTTGTCGACCTTTACACCGATACCGAATTTTATTTTTCTAGAGCAGTTGGTACAGGAGATATCGTAATCTAAAGTTCTTAACCCCCCACCCCCATACGTCAATGCGCCTACTCAAAAATTTGTTTTCAATCTTTTCTCCTAGTATAACTACAAATATTTCTTAAGTTTGAATAGTGTGCCATTAACGGTTTAGGAGATATGTATTTTAGAATGTGTCTATCTCGGCTTTTTTGTGTTTCGGACGCAATATTTTTCCCCTCACACCCACACCCCTTGATCAATATTGACAATTTTTATGCAAATGGGTCTACTATCAGAACTCTATACAAATTCTAAGTTTCAGCTTCCTATCAAAAGTGGTTGCTGAGATCTAGAAACCAAAATTTTCCGTCTAAAACGCTTCCCCCTCCTTCCCCTCACACCCCTCCCCTAAAAATTTGGTCACTTCAAGGAGTCTACCCCGTCTTTTTGTAAAAAAAATTTCAACTTAATATCTCTAAGCGCTTGGGAGCTACGAGCCTTCAAACGATTTTGCGTACCGCGGACAGATGGACTGAAAGTTTTTATTGCTTTTTTCGTGTCTACTAGTTATGAAACGTCTAAAAAACATTTTTCAGGGTAGCAAGTTTTTTTTTAAAAAAAAATCTATCACAATACTGTATTATTAAAATAATAAAGTAAAACGTTCTTAAATCGTCAGTTTAATTTACAAATGTTGAGCTCGTCAAACAATGAACAAATATATTATTTATTCGTTGTTCTTTATTGTATTTTGAAATGGCGTCACTGAAAAATTGAAACAGATAAGATCAGATAAATATTACCATCATATTCAGCTTCGTCTCACCGATCCCTTAAACAATCGATCGACCCGATGATGTCCCATCGAGCCACGCACTACTTTACATATGTACATATAGAAATGACTATACGAACCTAAAAACGCGCGAAAATTTACGCATAAATAAAATCGATAATAACTTCTTACTTCTTCTTCGCTATAACTTCTTTTTCTTAACAGTTAGCGTAAATGTTCATAAGGTGTAATTGATAGAACTCTTTGGAGGGCAAACGGAACTCTAACCAGAACTACCCCAACCCTTACAGGGAAAAAGTTTTATTTCAATCACTCGAAAAATTTTAATTTCAATGCGCTATAAGTTCTTTTCATCAACAGTTAGCGTAAATGTTGATAACGTGTTATCGACAGAACTCTTTGGGGGGCAAACGGAACTCAATCTTAAAACACCCCAACCCTAACTAGTAGTTTTTTTCTCACAGACTGAAAAATTTTCTAAGTAGTGCACGTGATCTTTTTTTTCTCAGAAATCGATATTTTCAGAGTTCTGGGTAGTCAGTTCCTCACAAGTTCTGAAAATTCTTTTATACAGGGTGTTTGGTACCCCGTGTACCACACAGGTCAATTTTCAATAAGAAAAGTGGTTAAGAAAAGGGTTTTTGACCGGTACCCTCACTCAGCTGAAACGTTTGATCTTAAAAACAAATAATCACAAGGCAAAGTGTTCCAGCTTGTTTTTAAGGGAATCGAATTACCTTTCATTTGACAGTCTAAATTGTAACAGCACCCAATCTTGAGGTATTTACTCGAAAACATAGATTTTTGTTACGTCAACTCTAAAAATTCAGTGATCAACGTAGTTTTTCTCATTTTTTATTTTTTTTTATTTTTAAGGAATCATACTAATACCTACAAAGGCTGCATACACATTACGAATACATTTTGGAAGTAATAGGTAAAATAAAGTGAATCTCGTTTAAGAACCTGTTTAAATTATTGGTAGTACTGAAGTATTTTTATTGCCCATTTGTTACTATTTGCAGTATGGAGGAATTCAATGAAATATAAATGAGTTTCAACATTTTTAATGGGGTAACTTACAAAATGAAAAGCCTATAAAAGCAAAACTACCTTCATATTTTTATCAGTTTTAGTTACGTTGCTTAAAGTAGGTGTCAGTAGAATTTAAAAAATTATTTTAAAATGACTGAGTGCTCTAATGAAGAATATGGGGACATTATATTCATTTGTAGAGAGTGTCACGGAGATGCATGATCCGCGCGAGCGTTTTACCATCAGTGACATCCTCATCGACGGACACGTAGCAGGAGAGAGTTAGGCAAACTGGCAATGTTATAACAAGCAGAGTAAATGCAAATCCTGCACCGATAATCGCTGTTCAGATCGATGAAAGAATACTGCAAGCAGTTAAAAATGATCCACCAATCAGTATACGACGCTTGGCACTGCAGTTTAACATCTCTACTTGAAAAGTTTGGAGTATTTTAAAAGTAGAATGCTTCCATGCCTACCATCGCACACCAGTACAGGAGCTGCTTCCCATTGATTTCCCCAAAAGGATGGAGTTGTGCAATTAGCTCCTTGAACAACAATGGCGAAAATTTTTGTGATTGATGTGATTGGTGACGATTTCCTTGGACCTATTAGGCTTCCGTCTTTATCACAATTACTTTTCTAGTTGATTTACATATACACACCGAGTTTCAACTTTCTAGCATGAACCGTTTAATAGTTAGGAAAAACACCCCCTACCCCCGTAGCGCACTATCCCTTAAAAAAAATATATATTTTTCCAACATTCCACTACTATAGCTCTATCTAAATACCAAGTTTAAGGCTTATATCATTACAGGTTCTCAAGATATAAGAATCGGAACTTTTTCCTTTTCACCCTTCCCCACCCTCCCCCTCTACACCCAAACCCCAAAACTTTTTTCCCTATTAGGGTTTAATTAGCGCTACTTATGGTAAAAATTCTAAGCATCTATGTTACACTAATCTTGAGATATGAAATAAGTTTCATTAGAAAAATTCTTATCCCCTCCACTTCTATGCTCCACCTCCCACTTAAAAAGTTTTACTTTGATCAATCTTTATTTGTCGACCTTAATACCCAAACCGAATTTTATTTTTCTAGAGCAATTGGTTCATGAGATATCGTAATCTAAAGTTTTTCTCCCCCCCCCCACCCCCCCTTCACCCAAAATACACAACTTCCCCACACAAAAATCTTCAATATTTTCTCCTAGTATAACTTCAAATATTTCTTAAGTTTAAATAGTGTGCCATTAACTGTTTTGGAGATATGGATTTTAGAATGTGTCTATCTCGCCTTTTTTGGATTTCGGACGCATTATATTTCCCCCACTCCCATAACCCTTGATCAATATTGACAATTTTCATGCAAATGGGTCTAGAAATTTCAAGATTCAGCTTCCTATCATAAGCGGTTACTGAAATCTATAAACCAAAATTTTCGGTCTAAAACACCCCTCACCCCTAAAAATTTGGTCACTTCAAGGAGCCTATCCCGTCTATCCGTAAAAACAAATTCAATTTAATATCTCAAAGCGTTTGGGAGCTACGAGCCTCCAAACGATTTTGCGTACGGCGTACGGCGGACAGACGGACTGAAAATTTTTATTGCTTTTTTCGCGTCTACTAGTTATGAAACGTGAAAATAAAAATTTTGAGGGTAGCAAATTTTATTTTTTAAAAAATCAATAACAATACTTAGTTATTAAAATAATAAAGTAAAATTGGTTTCTGTATATAGAATTATAAGTCGAGTCTACTGAATGTAAAATTTTTGAGTATGCGGTCTTCTTACTTAACTCTTTTTTTTAAAAAATATATATATCTCAAGAACCGTATCAGATATGATCCTGAAAATTCTACAGAAGTTAGTACTAGTAAACCTCTACCTTGAAAAAAAAAGTAATTATTGTAGGGGGGGGGGGGTTTAATTAAAAAATTCTGATTTCATTTCTCGAAAGCAGCCAAGGATAGAAAGCTAAAAATTGACAACTGTATAGTACTACTATAGAAACATTCTTGAAAACAAAATTCTTATAGGGGTAATAAGGTACGAGGGTGGGGGTGGTTTTCATATAACAGAAATGATGCAAATTGATAAAATAAAGTGTCTATACTTTACTTGGGTGTATAAAGAACATAACACGATAAGATGCGCCAGACCTCCAAGACTTCAAAACTAGTTAAATCTCAATTTCGATAAAAATTGGACTGAGGTCCTTTAAGGGCTCATATCTCCCTGAAAATCGATTTCGATCCATTACAAAGTTTGAGCAATAAATGTAACCATACATAGGTTTGGAGCGGCTTTGCCGCGCCACTCTCAACAGCAGCGTTTAGCATATATTTTTTAGCAAAAACCGAGTGTCATAGCAAAAAAAAGTTCATTCATAGGATTATCTGTGAAAAACACGAAGATAAAAGAGGAAGAAAGTGTACAGTACGAAGCTGGAATGGGAGACTAGTTGTAACTTCACGCTCTACCTAACACAAACTTCAAACGCTATTTTCTTGAAACTATGTTCTTAGCCAGTGTCGGCACGATAACTCAGTCAATTTTCAATATTTTTCAACTTTTTTTTCTCTTAATTTTGGTAACTATTTTCTCTATGGGGTGACGAGAGGATTTTTTAATTTTTTGCTTGGAAATTTTTTTATGAAATATTAAACGTAAATTTTTTAAAAAAAAAATGGTTCAAATGTTTGAAATACTGCAATTTCTTTATTTTTGAAAAAAAAAAAATACCATATACCTACTCAATTATTTTACAAGATTCTTTTAAATTTTTGCAAATTGCATTATTTTTGGTGAAGTTATGATGCCGACAAGGCCCGTAAAAAATATTGTTAGTATTAAAAAAAAAATTGTTTTTTTTTTTTCTATAGTTGAATAGTTAATAAGATTTGTGAACTCAACAATTAGTCTTTTTTTTGCCATATGACCTTCATAATAATTTTTTAAATTTACTCGGTTTACAGCGCGAGCAGGGATATATGAGCCCTTAAGCATGAACCCATTCACATGTAAGTGTTGTATATTTATGAATGTATTGACGGACTCTTTTATGCATGTAGTTAAGGCCCAAGGAGTCCGGTACGACAATTTTTTATCCCAATTTGATTTTTCTTTTTTGAGAGAATTTTAATCGATTGGAAAAGTTTTTCGTTATTGTAGTTTGACATGGACAATACGTCTGCATTGTTCGGTTTCTATCAGCAAATTAATTTTGATTTTACAATTTTTAAAATAGTGTTATAGGTTTTCAAATTATTTTAAATACATAACTATTAAAAATCAATAATGTTTTCATTGATTTATCTTCTAGAAATGCCAATTAATTATACTATCTATGATAGTTTTCAATGAAATGCGGTCTTCTTATGTAATTCTTGCCGTGGAAATCGTGAAAAATTGCTTCAGTTTGACTTTATATATTATAAACAAAAATGAAAATTTTTAGAAATTTGTTCTAAAAAAAAACCTTTTTCAAGATTTTTTCTAGCATTATATTAATGACTTGTTAATTATTCAAGAACTAGGTAATATGCGTTTAAAAAACTCGAATTTACGCATTTTAAAAAATGTTCAAGGGTTGTTGTTCTAATACCGTTCTTCCAAATACAGTTTTGAATTTTTTCTTTATACACGACCTAGTTTACATACCAGCTAATAAAGTGCTGTAATTTTATTTCGTTTTTTTGTTGCCATTAACGTGAAATATTAGCAAGAAAACAGTCATAAATCATCAAAATTGCATTTAATGTGCACATGGAGCACTAATGAGTTTTCACTAACTTATTATTTGGATTATCTGAAAACGAATTATAATACTATAATGTTGAAATTGATTGAGAATTTGTTTAACGGCAGTTTATTTTCTGAGATCTGTACTTTCAGAATTATATCTTTGATATAATAAATTCGCGCTCTTGAAGATGTTTTCCAATTTTACTACGTTATCTTTTAGTTTCATCGCGCAGTGCCTTAGCATAACATAAATCAATTCTGTGTACAAAACAGTGAGTATGACTACAATGCTTTTAAGTATTATATATGTACATGAGTAAGTTGTAGTTTGATTGTCTGGTTACTAGTTATTTGATTTGGACAGAAATGAAACTATTGAACCATACCGCAATTATTATCATACAGCAAGACAAATCTTACGAATGCTAATAATGGTACATATCTACTGTACTGTGCCTCCGCATGCTGGTACATAAAATAACTTCAAAGCAAGCTCAGAAAAACTTACCTAATTGGATAGGCACCATGTAGATACAAAGGTACAGAATGGGACGGAAGAAACTGAAATTTGAGAAAAATTTCTGACCGAGATACATTTTCCATGAGTTTCTTTTGACAATCATATTATTCAAATTTTAATGAGCCATCCGATTAAGTAATTTTTACGTAAATCCATTTGACATTAGTATGTATTGTACATATGTACATATATAATCATGGCCCTGTGTTTAACAAACCATTTATATTTATCTCTTCACATTTCTTGTTGGAGCCTATATTGCAAAAGCAAGCATGTATAGTAGGTATAGAGCTATTTCGCTTAAATTAAAAATATGTATATTTAGAGCCTTCTCTTCTCTGATTGTAGTTAATCATTAAGTATTATATATAAAAGAGAACTCGCTCGCGCTAACCTCAATTTTTTTGTAAGTTCGGTTTTGAATTACAAATTTATACAATAATAAATGTGTTAAATCTTAAATAATCGTAAAACACAAAAGGCAAATCAATATTCATAAGTATTTCTAAAGTCTTCTCAAACATTTTTAATGAACTATTACCTTAAAAGCGAAATTTTTGTTTATAAACGAATTTGGACTCTGGAATGCAGATTGATGGGTCGGACGCGAACGACTCGTTTGAAAAGAAATAGATACGAACGAGCATACTATCAAACGGTGGGTGGGTGACATTACCTTACACAGAAGGTACAACAGATCGAATCGGTAAGGTACTCAGGAAAGCCGACATACGTACGACCTACTCTACGGCAACTACTCTTCGAGGCTTCTTCGGAAACCAAGAGGACAAAATCCCACTGGAAATTCAGGGCATTTACAAAGTTCCCTGTGGGTCTTGCAACAAAGTCTACATCGGAGAAACAAAACTGACCATCAGAACAAGAATTCGTGAACATCAACGCTGCACACAAAAAACCAAGTTCACTCTCATCGGCAATCGCGGAACATGCAGCGGTAGAATACCATTCAATCGATTTCAACAACGTCAAAATATTGGCCAGGATAAAACATTATTTTCAAAGAATTGCAATTGAAGATAATAAATTGAGATAACCAAACATCCACGAAATTTTAACCAAGACGCTGGATACAACCTCTCTTTACTTTGGCTACCTTGTCTACGTTTTGGGTAAAACAACGTTTACCAAAAATATTCGATCCCAAAAACCAATTAATTTCAATTTTTATAATTATTCTCCTTCTAATAAACACCCGCCTCTGTTTAATGTTTTTATGACCTCCCTTATTAACGTAATTTCCTCTTTGTTTTCTAATTGACGCGTCTGTCAGTAAATTTTGTTACCCTTTCTTAGCTGCTTTTATATGTATGTATAAATAACAGCTGTAAAGATATTGTCGATCAGTTTGATAAAGGACTCAGTCGAGTCCGAAACGTCGCACAAAATAAATTTAACAGTATTCACCGGGAAACCTTGTATTTTCAATTCGAAATGTACTGTGAAAACATTCATCAAAAATTTTTGAACGATGTTGTACATTCTGTCTCTATATTACACATGAACTTGCATTTCCGTACAAAATGTATTGAGATCCCACGACTTTTCGACGAGCTCCCTGAATCGCGTGGCGCCATCCTTGAAAATGCTAAAATAATGAACATTTAAATAAGCTTTAAAAGCGCAAAACTGATCCAACTATACTATGATAACATTTTGATTTTGAATCATCTCTATGGTGTTGTTTTCAATGTAAAACGAATGATTTTGATCCTGATCCAGTTGAAAAAACACACATTATGTGTTTAAATATTCCCTATGTTCAAACACTGACTACCGAGCACCAACCGACTTGGAAAAACGAATAGTATCTTTCCGCGGTGTAGCTACCACGATATAAGATATGACTAAATTGTGACTGAAATGTGATTGAAATGTGACTGAAATGATTCAAATGACCAAATATTTTTAATCGACCACTTCAACGAAATGACTCAGTCATACTCAGGCGGGTGCAATACCGTAAATGAAGAGCATTGTGTGCGGCCTAAAAAGCCAAGAAAAACAGAAATCTGCAGGAGTATCTTTTTTCCGGTAAGTGTAAAATAAAAAATAAAAATCCTGGCAAATGCAATAAGTGTTTCATTCAGAAAAGGTGAAAAATTACCAAATCCGACCTCGGTCCCCTTAGTTTCAAACATCCGTTGATTTTGAAAGTGGAAAAAGTCGATTTTTAAAAAATAAATTGTTGTGACATTGTAACGATGTTTTATACAACACAAAGCAACTTTCTGGAAATCTATTCCGCCATTGTTTCATTACACTTTGTTGAGTCGCCGCGAAGAATAAGGGGTCCCTGTGGACTGACACTACGTCGAGCAGGAAGGGAAACAGAATTGACCCGAGACTTACCTTTTACCTTTCCTTTCCTTCAGCTTTGACAGATCTAGGTTCTTGTTGCGTTATTAAAAGGTGCTGAGTCGCCGCAGAAAGCGGAAAAAAAATAAAAAGTCCCTGTGGAGCTGTTGCGATCATGGTTCAACTCTGCGATGAATTATGATCGCATCAGCTCCACTGTCACCAACTTCACCGTGTACGAACACAGGCAAAAGAAGAGCCGTGGCTTTGGTGATGCCGGAAATGAGGGAGTGAGAGGGAGAGAGAGGAAAAAGTGATTGCGCTCGGCATGATTGGTTCGAGCTTGGTTGTTGTTCGATCGTGTTTCCATTCGATAGTGCTTACTGTTTTCAGCACTCCGAGAATTAATTGCTTTTTCGAAAATCCGATTGCTTTTCGCGCATCATTTCGATAAGGTTAAAAGTTTCTTTTCAGTTCGCACGAAAATTGAAAAACTTTTCATACTTCGTGTAACGAAAACCAAATAAGTGTCTTTTTTTGTGTGCGATCTTCTTCGGTTTCAATTCGGTTTTCGCAACAAGTGTGTTTTTTTTTTACCCAAAACAAAAAACGTGGTGTTTATCCGAAAATTTAGAAAAGTGCTAAAAGGCAACTTTCCTCGACGGATTTCGCTATGGAAACAAATGGAGAGGGTGTTAACATGATAAGCTAGGGTTGACCCAAATTAAACGGTGGGAGGAGAGATTTAGTGCAGGCGGGAGTGATCGTGTCTCTAAAAGACGGGAGTCGCGCGTTCCAGGTGCCCATTTTCTGACGTTTCGGCCGCCTCGAAGAAAAAAAGTATTCCGCTATTCGACGACGGTTTCTTGTGAAAAATTTTGATTTGCAATTTCGCGTGTAAAAATCGTACGGAGAATGTGTTAGAAATTGCGCCGCGCTCGCTTAAACTATCCAGTTAGATTTCAAATGAATTTCTGTTGCCGAATGATATAATAACGAATTTGCAAATTGATTAAAAATTTTAAAATGGCGGAAAAAGTGTAGTAGAAAAATTACGAATTTGCAAATTGATTAAAAATTTTAAAATGGCGGAAAAAGTGTAGTAGAAAAATTATGAAAATTGATCGGTATTTTAAAATGGCGGGAAAGAATTAAATGGTGGAAAAAATTGTGGAAAAAAGGAAACGAAATTAAGGAAATGAGTGAAGAAAAAGAAATGAAGGAATGGGTAAAATAGAGAAAATTGAAGGAATGATTTTTTTAAAAAAAAAATACAAAAAAGGAATTTACGAATTAAAAATTAAACGCACGAGATATAATTTTAGTAAAAAAATACAAAAATGAACTTACGAATTAAAAATTAAACGCACGAGATATAATTTTAATAAAAAAATACAAAAAGGAATTTACGAATTAAAAATTAAACGCACGAGATATAATTTAAAAAAAAAATACAAAAATGAATTTACGAATTAAAAATTAAACGCACGAGATATAATTTTAATAAAAAAATACAAAAAAGGAATTTACGAATTAAAAATTAAACGCACGAGATATAATTTTAATAAAAAAATACAAAAATGAATTTACGAATTAAAAATTAAACGCACGAGATATAATTTTAATAAAAAAATACAAAAAAGGAATTTACGAATTAAAAATTAAACGGACGAGATATAATTTTAATATAAAATACAAAAATGAATTTACGAATTAAAAATTAAACGCACGAGATATAGTTTTCATAAAAAAATACAAAAATGAATTTACGAATTAAAAATTAAACGCACGAGATATAATTTTAATAAAAAAAAAAAAAAAAATTATATAAGATAAAATGAATTCGGAAAAATAAAATAAAAAAAAAAAAAGGAAAAAAAAGAAAAGAAAAAAAAACGTAATAAAATGACAAAGGACTGGACAAACGAAGACAGAATATAATTTAAATCAAACTTAATTAAAATAAATTAAAATTAGAAAGTGAGAAACAGAAATTGAAACAAATGGGATGAGTTTTGATTTTTTTTATTATATTATATCTTGCAAGATTTTTTTTTTTGTTTTTTTTTTAGCAATTTTGTTTATGGTCGGTTTTCTTTCTTGTTGAGAATAATATTTTTATGATGATTGGAGGCTAGTTAGCACCTTTTAAATGAACCCAACCGTTTAGCACCTTCGCCCCGAACCTCGACAAGGGGCCACGACGCTAAAATGTTTTGAGGACAGTCGTGGCTGAGGTAGGGTGGGCAGAACAGGGCGCTACTTACACCTAAGCGCCCTGACAAATCGTGAAGTCGCGCAACTCCACCGCTTCTTGGTCTTTCACGACCTATTGGGAAGATATTCCAATTTTAAATACCCTGGAGTAAGCCGACACGAAATTTTTGTTGTCTAGGTCTAGGGTTTATGGTCTGAGGTAGAACACAAACCACCCCACACTGCCGTAGCTAGTCCCGGCCGCCAGCAAGCGTGTCGCTTCCGTTCTACTTCAGCCACCAGTTCAGACGTAGGAGGAATTGGCCCATTCTGTCCCGAACCTTTACCCATCCTTCGACTATTTTGACTTTCTCAAGTCAAAATAGTTTTTCCAAGGCCTCAAACACAACAACTTTTAACAAATACCAGAAAATTATCCCGAAAGTTGGTATGCATATTTTTAAACATGTTAAGCGTGTTATGCCTTATGGTATAAACACAATTGAGACGAACTTCGTCAGCGGTGACGAAGTTCGCTGAATTGTACCGCGACACACGTAAAGTTCGCCAGCCGCTCGCCGTCGTAATTCTGCGTCCCTAGTGTGTTGCGGTACAGTTTTAAAATTTTGACAGCGAACTTCGCTGCCGCTGTCGAAGTTCGTCTCAATTGTGTTTATACCATTAAGCATGTCGATTTACGAAAGTGACTTTTCTTTAAAGTGTAATTTCAGTTTGCCTTGTTCTTGTAGTGAACGCTTAAGATTAAAATAGTGTAAAGCTATGGTTTTAGTGCGAGTCCTCCATTTTTTCAGGAATTATTCAAGTGAATGAAAATTAAAAAAGAAAGTTTTGTGTTTTTTTTTTAAATGAGTAATTTCTTAAACTCGACTGTGGCCTTTATAGGTACTATGAAAAACCATAATTCTTAAAACCAGTAGGGAAAAGTAGGGATGTATAATTTTTGTTTACTTATTTTTAATCAAAAAACCAAAAATTTTGTTACTCTATGGCATAGAGATGTATATACTGGAGATGACAAGCAGCGATTGAGTTGAAAGCAGACATTATCTAATTCACTTACACGTTTTTCCTTACTGAAATTTATGTTATGTCCTGCTCTTGAAACACGCAAAACAACAACAATTTTGTATAACGACGATATAAAACTGGCGGCTTATAGTCTCCAGTAGCTCTATGGTCTATGGTAATGATATGAATGTATTTATAAATTTTTCGAGCGAATATTTTTACATGCATTGAATAGATTTTCTTAATTTGAAATGATTCTATTTTTTTGAACCTGCATTTACCACTTTCCTTATGTGCGATACTTAATACTACACGCATTACAATTATATAATTACGCTGTAATTAAAATTCAAACCGTTTTGATTTGCATTACAAAATGTATATTCTCTAATAGAACCCACCTTGGAAAAGAATTTGTTTTTAATTTTCGTTTCTTGTTTGCTGTAAATACTAGATCTGCTGTTTTTGACTGAGTGATTGGTTGCACGGTGTTGGAATGGGGAAGAACTATCGGCTCCAAGCCAATCGTATGATACTCTAGATGAAATACTGAACTCCTATTTTTATTTTAGTTGAAAATGTATCAAAGGATTTTTACATGACCTTTTACTTACGGGTACAAACTATTGTATAGTGGCTACTCGATTTCTTGAGGTATAGTGAGGTCCATAGATTAAGTTAGGACATTTTACAGAATTTTTGTATGGCAACTATATGAAAGACTTATGGGATATTTTTCATATTAATAGATTTAGCGGCGACTATTATAAAATCCACGTATACAAAATTTCAAAGTCTTAACTTAAATCGTTTTCAATTTATTGTTCAATATTTGCGAACACGTGTTTGAAGGACTTTGTATAGCAGTTACCCGAAGGAGTCGACGGATGGCGCCTGTTAATTTAATAAGACTATGTCTGACTGTGTTACTGGTTGACGTGCGACTGCTGCCGTCCGCTACACACTACTGTAGCATTCAGTCACCAAGCCATATAACATCTTCCTCTTTTAATAAGCATCTTAATTCATAATTACAAATAAGAATTCAAAGCACAATAATTCAACTTAACTATTCAATTCAAACTTAACTATTCAATTCAAAGCACAAATATTCAATGAAACAGAAACGGAGTGTTGCCATCTCCGTCATATATAGCTCCATGCTTAAGGCTCGTGTACACTAGCAAGCAAAACATGTTAGAGTTGCTCTATGACATCTATTGCTGCATGTGTACACGGTTACAAGAGCGCATTTGCCCAAGTTTTTGCTCTAACCAGCAAATACTTACCTTTTCAAGTAAGTTTTGAATGTAATACAAGTTCCGATCGGTACCGAAATTTTTCAGCAAGTCAGTACAGTTGCATTGGAAGTCAGCTTAAGTTTAGTTTTAGGTGTGATAGTTCTATAGTTTACGTGCGAAATATGAATGGAAAATCCAAGTCAAAGTTCTGAGGCCACGTTTTTGTTCATTACCAATGTGGAAATTTATCCAGAGTTGTGATATTTGTCTTTTTCGTTTTGACAGTTGAACGAAACTTTGATGATGAAGTGTACATGGAGGAGTAAGTTTTACTTGCAAGATTATTGTAGAGCTACTTGCTAGAGTAAAATTGCTGCAATTTGGCAGATAGTGTACACATATCACCAAATTACTCTAGCAAGGAATGTCGCAAGTTACTTGCTAGTGTACACGAGCCTTTATACTATATAATTCATAGTTTAATTAATAGATACTCCAACGAAATATTTGTTCATGTAACTTATCCTATTGCAATTTATGTACAATTTACTTACAATTCAATAATTCCATGTTACTTTATTATTTTAATAATACAGTATTTTGATGGATTTTTTAAAACAAAAATTTGTAACCATGAAATTTTTTTTCCCCCGTTTCATAACTAGTAGACACGCAAAATCGGTTTAAGGCTCGTAAACGCTTTGAGATAATAAATTGCAGTTTTTTAGTGGTGTGGGTGTGGGGGGGAAGGAGGATGTAGCGTTTTAGACGGAAACTTTTGGTTTAAAGATCTCAGCAACCGCTTATGATAGGAAGCTCCAACTTGGAATTTTTATAGAGCTCTGATAGTAGACCCATTTGCATTTGCGATATAGACACATTTTAAACTCCACATCTCCTAAACCGTTAGAAATATTTATAGTTATACTGGGAGAAAAGATTGAAAACAATTCTTTGAGTTTGGTGGAAAAAAAAACTTTAGATTAAGATATCTCACGAATCAATTGCTCTAGAAAAGTAAAATTCGGTTTGGGTATAAAGGTCGACAAATAAAGATTAATCAAAGTAAAAATTTCTAAGTGGAAGGTGGAGCAAAGAAGGGGAGGTGATAAGATTTTAAAAAAAAAACACTTTTCATTTCTCAATAACAGTGTAAGATAGATGCTTAAAATTTTTACCAGAAGTAGCGCTAATAGCGAAAATAATTTTGGTGATGTGGGTGTAGAGGGTGAGGGTGAAAAGGAAAAAGTTTCGATGTTTATATATTAAGAACTTGTAATGATATAAACCTGAAACTTGGTATTCGGATAGAGCTATAGTGGCGGCATGCTGGGAAAATATAAATTTTTTAGGGGTAGTATGGTACGGGGTGGGGGGTGTTTTTCCTAACTATAGAACGGCTTATGCTAGAAAGTTGAAACTTGGTGTGTATATGTAAATTAACTAGAACAGCAACTTTGATGAATAAAATTCTAATATCCGTTGGCGTTTAGAAAGGGGGGGGGGGTGTCAAAAATTATGATCAGTGAAAATAGAATGCATATTTTCTCATGATTTTCGTCATATATACTAGGTCTTCCAAAATATAAATATAAAATATTTTTATTCTACGGATTCTCTATATGACTACATAGAAAACGTATTCAAAATTTTTTGAACTTCGACCCCTAAGGAGGTGTGGTACACCTTTGATTATTTGCAAGTTGGAGGAGAAGCCGGCGGGCTATACTCCTATGAGATTAGTTTGGATGGAGCCGGTGGGCTATTCTCCTATGAGTTTTTGGTCGTGGATGAGCCGATGGGCTATTCTCCTATGGGTGTTGGTAGTGGAGGAGCCAGTGGGCTATTCTCCTGTGGATGAGCCAATGGGCTATTCTCCTAGAGGTTTTTGCTTTGGAGGAGCCAGTGGGCTATTCTCCTGTGGATGAGCCAATGCGCTATTCTCCTAAATGAAAAGACGAGAGTGACGGCTTACGACTAATTGCCCCGTTTATTCCTCTTACCAATTAATTTATAATGCCAGAAAGCTTACCATGCTAAATAACTTACTTTACTTATGCCTAGTGTGCACTTATGCTAACGTCAGCAATTCGGTATACCTGTGGTAATTTCTTCTCACAGTTATGCTGACGTTATCATATGAATGCAATAATTTTCCCAAAGCTATGCTGTCACGTGGCCTTGAATTAAGTTCAATGTTTTTATGATAAAGTAAAGATCGTGTGGCATAGCATACGTTAGCATATGAATGCATTAATTTTCCCAAATCTATGCTGTCACGTGGCCTTGAATTAAGTTCAATGTTTTTATGAGTGCTGTGTTACTATTGTATGATATAGGGGAGTGTGGTGTTCGGTGTGAACTTTTGTATTATTTTACCACAGAGGTGTAAAGTTAATATATACTTTTTCATGAGTTCTTTCATATCTCTCAGGTTTGTAGCTCAGTTCTGTAACTCATGAAATTAGAAATTGCTCACCAAAACGTTATAGTTAGAACGAACTCATTTAATCACCGTAATTGAGCCGGTTAGTGAGCCGATTTTAGTGCAGTTTGTAGCTAGTGGAAATAACAACAGCTGAGAAATCTCCCGACTGTCTGGACGCAATTTAATTATTTTTTGGTAGAAGCTCAGAACGCGTTTAATTTTGCGACGCAGTGTATGCTTCTACGTGACTGAAAACCTAAAAAATATTCGAAAAGTGGTTTGAATGGGGTCGCGCTAGAATACTTACGCCGCTGCCACAAATAATATATGAATTACATAATTGGGTCATACACCGGGACTAGGTCGAATTCGGAATAGAATATAATATAAGTTGTTCCTTTTTTCTGATTTAATTGGTTCGTGAGACATCACAATGCGATATCTTTTACCGCTTACCAACGCCACTGACAACTCAAAAATTCATTTTCGATGTATTCACTCCTAGTCTATAAGCAAGTATCAAGTTTCAATTTTGTGGCATTAACTATTTAAGAGACATTGATTATAGAATGTGTCGACTTAAGCGTCGGTCACATTGTTTTCTCTAAACTCTTGATCCCCTTAAATCATATAAAATCTTTTATTGCAAATGGGTACAATACCATAGATCTATGTAAGTTCCGAGTTTCAGCTTCCTAGAAAAAAAGCGGTTCCTAAAACCAAAGCTTATCGCCTAAAACGCCACCATCATACCTCCCTCCTTTGGATCCTCTTCTCCACTTGAATCGGTCCACACAATTTGAACTATAAATAAATTTTAATTGAATAGCTGCAAGAGTTCGGGAGATGCAAGCCTTTAATCAACCTTCACACTCAGAAAACTTTAGGAATTTAAAGGTCTTGTTGAACGTGTAACCTGCTCAACTAACACACTTACTACTAGTAACAGTTTTCTACTATTTTGTTTTATAAAATATTTGTAAGGGTTATCAAGTTGTATAAGTAAAAAAATTATTTTTATAAGGTTACTGTTTAGCTACGAAGTTTTATTAAAGTTATATAAGTTACCAACACTTACAGTTTTATAAAACGGTTTTAGCAACATTTTCATTACCTCTCTATAAAACTGTGATTAGTGATAACCTGTTGGTATATAACAAAGTTATATAGGAGTTTCCGTTACGAAGTGAGAGAACTGATTAGTTCTTGCATTTTACAGTGGTATCAAACTATTTAGACCATTTTACTACTTTTACATAATGTTTACCATATACAACCGTTTTCTAAATGTCAGATCTGTAGGTACTGATCTGTAAAGTACAGTAGTTTTTTTCACCAAAAACTTTTAATTCAGGACAAATATTAGAAGATCATAATATTCATAATAATGTGACCGAAGAAATCGACACAGATGATTGTTCTTGGTCGGAAGAATCCAAAAGAGTGAACAAACGTCTCCGTTACAGGATATGAAATTGGAAAGTGTACAAAATGAAAAGTTTCGTGGTGACTTGAGACTGGTCAATTAAGTTCAATATAAGACATTACGCATTGCGACAATTATTTGTTATATGTAATAAACGCTTAGAAAATATATTACCACAAGATCCAAGGACATTATTGGCCGTAATCTGACTGTAAAAGAAGATGCTTTATTTGCGATTCTCCAGCTCGCGCATTTATTAAAGGTAAGACTCTATAGTATTTTCTTTCTATTAGAATGGATTTAATAGATTTACTATTTTAATAGGTGTTGCAAATTTTAATGGGCATGTCTCATATGTACCACCGTTGGAGAGTACTCCTATATTACACTTTGTAACATTTTTCCAAGAACCGGCTGCACACAACGAACTGATTAGGGTTTTCGTTCAAGAATGTATGGGTCTCATCACAAATGGTTTACCCCACTGGAATATATACCAATTAATATGATTCATGTTTTTCCTATTTACATTTGATCGATTTAGGAATAATGAAACGATGCTTACTAAGTTGGAGAGATGGCTCTTTTCGTAGTTTTTGAATGAAGTGGTCTGCAAAAGACAGTAATAATATTTCAAATTTTTTACTAAACTGTAATTCTTGTACGCCATCGGAATTACATCGTGCCTTTTACACTGAAAATGATTACAATATCGTAGTTTTTCATATTACATAGGCGTTGTTACGTCACTTCAAGTTTTATAGTGTGACTGAATTCGTAATGAGCGTTACTTCAAGTTTTAAGTTGACTGATAGTAATCTGTGGTCTCAAAGGATTACGAAATTACCAAACGTCTTTAAGAGCACCACTTTTAGTTATATAAGACTTCTTTAATTTATATAGCGTTACTATTCGTTATATAAAATTTCCCATGTAGTTATAAAGAACTAAAAGTTGTATTACATAACTTGTAGTGTTTTGGCATTCGTCGTCATGAATCAGCCATATTTTTATTTATATGTACATTAATTACACAATTAAAATTAAGAATTTTACTGAACTGTAGTTTTTTTTTGTGAAATTTGGTTTCCTGTTTCAAGTAGTACTAAAGTGAAAATATTTTCTTATGTAGTTAATAAAAAAAATGTCTGCTGTTTGAAAAAGTTTTTTTTTTAAAGCTACATTAGCTATATTTACAATAGAAAAGCAATTGCTATAAAAATTTTGGTAATATGTACCTAATTTTTCGAGTCAAATTAATTCATAATAGGACTAAAATCGAACACAAAATGAATTCAATTTTGAAGATGTAGAATACAATTGAGTATGAGTAGCATATGAGAGAGAAAGAAATAGTTCAAGGAACGTGTTTTTATAACGGTAACCAACCTTAAGTGTGATTACCATTAAGAACTTATAAGCTTATAAAAAAACTTATATAAGGGTTATCATCTTTATAAAACCTGAAGTTCTTTAACGTTACTATAAAATAGTCACGGTAACCCTTATATGATTCTCCATTTAAGCTCTTTAGAGGTTATATAAGAGTGACTGTACTGTTTTCGTTGCTATATTATATAACCTAATGTTTTATAAATTAGCACTGGAACCATACGCTTACATGATTTATACTGCTGCCAGCTTGGCAACCATGATAAAATCGCAGGCAATAATGATAATTTTTCCTGAAATACAAACTTAAATTTTCACAAAAAAGAAAAATGTGACATTCTGTAAATAATTAATAAAATTTTTGACATGTGATTGGAAAAATAATGAAAATATACTGCAGTCCCGATCGGCTGCAAGCCAATCGTATAATACTCTAGAGTCTAGCTGATTCAGAACTCTGATTTATATTGTAGCTGGGGATGAAGTAAATAGTATTACGTGTGTGCATGTTGTATGTCCTTCAAGGAGTCCCATTGGATTGCTATTCGAAACTAAAAGACAATATTCAGTGTTCAATTTCATATCTTGAACTGGAAAAAAAATATCCTTTTTGAAGTTATCGAAAAATATTGTTGAACACGTGTCTTAAGGACTTTTTGTATGGAAGGTACCAGAAAGTGTAATAGGATTTCGCTGACTAGTAAACACGAACTTTGCTTTCACTAAAAACTAATTTGTACAAAATTCTGAACTCGTAGCTACACGGTTACTTGAGTCATAGTGAGTTATAGTGAGTTTCGTGAATTGAATGACGGTATTTTAACAAGATATTTGTATGGCAGCCACTCGAAGGCCCAATACGAATTTCTTCATAATCATTCATTTAGCTCCAAATATTGGTAAATTAACACACAAAATTTCAGAGTCGTAGCTTAAATTCTTGTGAAGTTATCGGCCAATATTCTTGAACACGTCTTTTAAGGATATTTAGTATGGTAGCTACCAGAAGGAGTTAGAGGATTTCGCTGACTAGGAAACCCGAGTTTTGTCTTTACTCAAAACTGATTTGCACAATATTCTGAATTCGTAGCTAAACGATTACTTGAGTTATAGTGAGTTTCGTGAATTGCATGAAGATATTTTAACAGGATATATGTATGGCAGCAACTCGAAGCACTTATAGGATTTTCTTCATAGTCATACATTTAGCTTCAACTATTAGAAAATTAACACACACAAAATTTCAAAGTCGTAGCTTAAATCCTAATGAAGTTACCGGAAAATATTATTGAACTAGTGTTTTAAGGATATTTTGTGTGGTAGCTACCAGAAGGAGTTACAGGATTTCGCTGACTAGTAAAGTCGAACTTAATTTTCACTAAAAACTTATTTCTACAAAATTCTGAATTCATAGCTAGAAGATTATTTGAGTTATAGTGAGTTTCGTAAATCAGGTGAAGTAATTTTTACAGGATATTTGTATGGCAGGTACACGAAGGACTAATTTGATTTTCTTAATAGTCATACACTTAGCTCCAACTGTTGCACATACAAAATTTTAAAAACGTAGGTAAAGCCCTTCTGAAGCTATCGACCAATATTCTTGAACACGTGTTTTAAAGACACTTTGTATGGCAGCTACCCGAAGGAGTAGGACGATTTCCCGTTAACGAACTTAGCCTTACAAATTCAACCAAACACCCAGATTCAAAATTGCATGATCCTAGGTAAAGGCGTTCTTATCGTGTTCACGGACAGACAGACGGACGGACGGACGGACGGACTTCATCTAGAGTATAAAAATGTAAAACCATCCGTTAAGATAACTCGACCTACGAGGGTAATAATACACACTTAAACCCAGAGAAATTAACCAATGATCAAAGTTAATGTCCCGGAAAAGTTAAAAGCTAGCCCTTCGATTCAAATTCTATGCAAACTGCCATTTAAATTCTATTGGAAACTTCCAACAGTAGATTGGAACGGCGAGAACTATCATAATCGTTCTCATGTGCGATTACAGAAACGTTTCCATTTCGAAGGTGAGAAGGACGTGTAATAGTTTTAGAGTACATCATAGCAAAGACATTAGACTCTATAAGATGTCTCAAGGCATTAAAAACGAACAAAAGAGCTTTCAGATCAGTTACACAATAGGCGTGTTTATACTCTAGATGGCAGGCAAGAAATCCTCATCTTTAGTCCTCCACGTGGGCGCCTGCTGGTAATGATTAGTCGGGATGGATCTTGTTTCCTCCGGATTACTCAGCCGAGACTTACGCACTCGCATCAATCGGGTGTTGTGGTCATTTAGATTGAGGTACCCAAATGTGTGTTCCTTCCCCCCTGTGCCGTCTACCCATAACCTCTTTCCCGTCCAACCCCAAGTCAAGGTGTAAATCATCGTGCCGAGGACTGCATGGCTGAGGGGGTGGCTCAGTCGCGGACGATAGACTCCAGACACCGGGCGACCTCTGGTTTAACCTAGCCTTCCCATGGTAATGCGGTGCTCTGCCATGGGTGACGTCCCTTTTTCACGCGCTACTCGTGGGAATCACATGAACATCAACAACCAAAAAAATACAAACCAAAAAAATACAAAAAATACAAAAAATACAAAAAAAAATAGTAGAGGACGTAGAGGGAGATAGACGGGAACCCAGCGTCCTGTCGAGTGACGACGATGAGGTTTCGCTCTCGTCCAACTCGCTGGACGGCAGGTTCGGGAGCTTGTCGACGGAGGATCAGCTTCTGGCGCCGGTCGAAGACGCTGACGTTACCCTGACTGGTGACACGCAGGATGGCTATGAGCACACTGCTATTGCTGGTGAGGGGAGCACAGCTGTCTGCAACACTGTTGACCTAGCTGGTGAGACTCGGGATGGTGAGCATTCCTTTCTTGCTGGAGAGGCCTCGGAGGTTGCACTTAGTAGGGATGCCGACCTGGACCTAGTTGCTGACACAGCCGTTGATGAATCCATCGAGGAACAGGGATGTTTTAAGTGGGAAAGGGTGGGCAAGGGTAGGGCCAACGCGCACCTGCAGGCGAAGCGTAGGATGCGATCGGCTCTACGGAAGATTGCCAAGTATGAAGCTCTGGGACTCAGTCAGCTCAGCGACTGGGAAAAGGAGCAGTACGACAGGGCAATGGCAATTGCGTCGGACGCTGGCTTGGTCAAGTATCTGGGCGATTGCAAGAGAAGGGCTGCTGAGTCAAAAACAAGCGCAGAAGCGTCAGTTTCGAGCAAAGGGGCAGTGGTCGGAACCTCTGGCATAGCGGGGGTGAGGCGAGTGGAGGAAACGAGGTTAGCCGCAGTGGACTGCGGGGGGATAAAGGAGAGGGTACCCGAAGCTGGGACCTCGGGGGGCTCAGCCCAAGCGGTGGCTGGACCCTCGACGTCTAAGGGTGAGGGCAAGAAGGATGGCTTCAGGGCGAAGCGGGTCAGATCTGACGATATGGTGGTTGCGGGGGAGGCGAAGAAGGCTAAGGCTTCTACGTCCTTCCAGGCAAGCACGGTTGAGGATAAGCTCCGCATCGCCCTGGTCAATGATCAGGAACCCAGTGGACGGCTCCTCATGGATCAGTGGCTGCAAATTGAGGGCAAGATCCTCGATGCATTGCTGACCCAATATCGCGCAGGCGGTCCTGATATGGACCTGCGGTTTGACGGGGCAGGCTGGGATGGAGGGCACAAGATTATCGCTTGCGGTAATGAAGCCTCCAAGGAACTGATTGCTAGGGTGGTTGCCGAACTGGGCGAATTATGGGAGGGCGCCAGGATTAAGGCGGTTCCTCCGTCTGAACTGGGGAAGTACATCCTGCCCAAGGCATGGGTATGGATTCCCAGACCATACCTGGAAGGAGAAAAGGTTCTGGACCTTCTTAAATTCCAGAATAGGGACCTTAAAGCGGACAGCTGGAAGGTGCTTAAGGTGGGGCTGAAGCAGGAGTTTGGCCAGCACTTCCTCCTGGCTCTTAGCAGGGATTCGATGCCATACCTGGAGGAATGCAAAGGGATGGTAAGGTTCGGACTGGGCAGGGTCATGGTAAAACCATCTCTACAGAAGAGGGGTATAGAAGATGCGGTTCCCACTGATGTTGGAGGTGATACAGATAAACCTCCATCATAGTAAGGTGGCAACCGCGTGTTTGGCGGCCTACATGGCAGAAAAGGGAGTCTCTGTAGCATTAATTCAGGAGCCCTGGGTCAACGGAAAGAACGTTATCCAAGGACTTAAGCTCCGGAATTATAAGCTATACTACAAGAAAGGTGAAGGTAAACCCAGGGCATGTATATTAATAAAAATGGAGCTAAAGACTTTTTTATTGAATAATTACAGTAATGAGGATATAACGGCAGTTATCATCGAAAGGGAGAAGGGTAAATCAATGTGTCTGGCGTCGGCTTACCTACCATACGACAGCGTGGAAGTTCCAGCGGCAGCAGTGCGGGAGCTTGCACTGTGTAACAAATGGGACACTGTCATCGGATGCGATGCGAACGCACACCACACGCAGTGGGGAAGTACTAGCACCAACGAACGGGGTAAGTCTCTTTTTGATTTTATTTTGAGTACCAACCTTAGGATTTGCAACACAGGGTCAGACCCTACGTTCATAGTTAGGAACCGAAAGGAAGTGCTAGACATCACGCTTGCCACAAACCCAAATACTTTGAGAGTTAAAAAATGGAAGGTCTCGGACAGACCATCTTTTTCGGACCATTGTTGGATTCTCTTCGAAATTAATTTCGAGCAGGCGAGATTTCAGCCGGCACGAAATCCCAGGAAGACGGATTGGGACATGTTCCACAGGATTACGGAGTCGGATTTGCCGCCTCCTCCGGGGGAACTGAGGTGTGTTGATCAGATTGAGGAGTGCGTGGGAGCTTTCAATGCAGTGTTAGTTAACGCTTTTGAAAGGTCCTGTCCGCTGCCTAGGGCCCCTAAGAAAGCTAATCCACCCTGGTGGAATGGCGAGCTCAGGAAATTAAGGGAGGCTAGCAGAAAGCTTTTTAATAGGGCAAAACGGAACGGAAATGAGGCGGACTGGGACAGGTATAAAGACGGTCTCAGAGTCTTCAAGTATGAAATTAGGAAGCGTAAACGGGAGTCGTGGAAAGGTTTCTGCGAGTCTATTAGCGGAAACAGTGAGGCGTCAAGGCTACGGAAGCTACTCTCAAAGGAGCCATGTGCCCCGAGCTACATTAGGCGGAATGACGGAACATGGGTGGAAACCAGTCAAGAGACGCTAGAGCTCTTGATGTCCACTCACTTCCCTGGTAGCACATCGCTGGATGAGCACCACTTGGGAAATGAAGCTTCACTGACACATCAAGGGAGTGTTTCGGGAGGGATGGTCGATCTACTAGGTGAGGAAAGGATCAAATGGGCTATTGGCACTTTTGCTCCCTACAAATCACCAGGACCAGACGGCATCAGGCCAATCATGCTACAAAGAGCTTCTGGGGCAATCCGAAAATGGCTAAGCACTATTTATAGGAGCTGCCTGTCAGTGGGGTACGTCCCATATGCCTGGCGGGAGGCGCGTGTCATCTTTATCCTGAAAGCCGGCAGACCCAGCCACACAACAACAAGGGACTTTCGACCCATCAGTCTATCGTCCTTTGTGCTCAAAGTACTTGAAAGGCTTTTGGAAACGCACATTCGGAATCTATGCGGAAATAGGATGCTGTCGGGCGCACAGCATGCCTACATGAGAGGGAGATCTGTAGACACAGCCCTGCACGAGGTAGTGGGGTCTATAGAATCTAGCCTGGAGTATAAGGAATTTGCCTTAGCAGCTTTCCTGGACATAGAGGGGGCTTTCAACAACGTGACAGTGGAAGCAATTAGGGTAGCACTGTTTAGCATAGGACTAGAGGAGGCATTGGCAAGTTGGCTAACAGCTCTTCTGAATACCAGAATCGTGACGGCGAATATGGGACAAGGCATGGTTAGAAGACAGGCCTCGAGGGGAACGCCTCAGGGAGGGGTGATATCTCCCCTTCTTTGGCTCCTTGTTGTGAACGAGGTTCTCACGGAAATTGAAAAACAAGGAATAAAGGTCGTGGCATATGCAGACGACATTGTAGTGATCGCTAGGGGCAAGTTTTTGGATACGCTGACGAGCATTGTGGAGTCAGCACTTCGCACACTCAGCCAGTGGGCTAGAAGAAGCGGCCTGGGAGTGAATGCTTCTAAAACTGAATTGGTGCTATTCACAAGGAAGCATAGAATTCCGGCATTTAGGCTGCCGAAGCTCGAAGGCGTGGAGCTTAGACCATCGGAACAAGCTAAATATCTGGGACTAATTCTGGATAGGAAGCTCAGCTGGAAATTAAATATTCAGGAGCGCGTTAGGAAGGCAAATAATGCGCTTTTCGCGTGTAAGCAGACTGTGGGGAAAAGCTGGGGGCTTAAACCAAACATAGTGCACTGGCTGTACACGGCGGTTGTGAGACCTATTCTGACTTCTGGGGCAGTGGTGTGGTGGAAAGCCATGGATAAAAAGTACAATCACAGGGAATTGGAAGGAGTGCAGCGGACTGCCTGTGTTATGATCACGGGAGCCCTTCGCACAACCCCTACTGCCGCGTTGGAGGTGTTTTTGCATCTATTGCCATTGGACATCTTTGTAAAACAGGTAGCGGCAAATACGGCAGTTAGGCTATCGAGCTGTGCCTTTTTTAGGAGAAGCTCTAAGGGGCACAGTTCCATTCTTAGCTTCATGGGAAGCCATGCTGCAGATATTAGTACGGACCACTCAATTCCGGGGTTGGATTTTGGGAAGCCATACGAAATTGCTTATTCTAGTAGAGTGGACTGGGAGAACAATAGAGTAATACGTGAAGGGGAGATCTCCGTTTATACGGATGGATCAAAAATGGAATGTGGCACAGGCGCTGGCGTCTTCTCGGAGCAGCTGAGTGTAGAGAAGTCGTTTAGGTTGCCAGATGTATGCAGCGTCTTTCAGGCGGAAATTTTGGCCGTGTTACAGGCAGCAAACATCCTGTTAATGGGGGAGATATGCGATCAGAATATTTCACTCTACATTGACAGCCTGGCGGCCATAAAGGCGCTGGAATCGGTAACCATTAAATTCAAGTTGGTAAAGCGCTGTCGAGAAGTGCTAAAGGTACTTTGTAGTCAGAACAGAGTACTGATTTGCTGGGTGCCAGGGCATAGTAATATACTAGGGAACGAAAGAGCGGATGAGCTTGCTAGATTAGGATCAACATCGATTGGTAGAGTAGAGGAGGATGTTAGTCCACCCGTTTGCGGTATCAAAGTGCAAATTGGTGAGCGCTCCAAAATAGCCGCCAACTCTAGGTGGGCAGGACTAGCAAGCTGCAGGATTTCTAGATCTTTGTGGTCAGAGTTGGATAGTCAAAAGACTAAGAATATTTTAAATTGGGATAGAGGGAGACTGCGCCTGCTCGTTGGAGCACTGACGGGGCACTGCATGCTGGGGAAACACGCTATGCGGCTAGGGATAGTGGAGTCGGATATGTGCAGGTTCTGCCACGACCTGTATGCTGTGGAGGACATCACTCACATTTTGTGTGAATGCCCGGGGATCGCTAGAAGGCGCTTTAGATTAATGGGTAGTCTCTTCTTTGAGAGCATTGAGGATTTGAGGGCGGTAGGGTATGGCAAATTGGTCAAGTTCTGCAGGGAATTGGAATGTTTCTGAGATAGTAACATAGCCCACGAGGACCTGAAGGGATCGCAATGGGCCCATAAGGAGCCTAGTGAGTGCGGCGGTCCTAGCGCTGCGCCCCTTCTTAAACCTAAACCTAACCTATACTCTAGATGAACATATAGAGTATTATAAGTTTAATCCAGCCCGAAAAGTTTGTAACGCATAGAACCGAGCCTCGGACGAAAAAAAGTTATATTATTTTGTGTTTATTTTTGGCCAAAACCCCCAAATCCGTTTGCTGTCCGTCCGTCCGTCCGTCCGTCCGTTAGCACGATAACTCAAGAACGCGTTGACCTAGGAAGTTGAAATTTTGTCACAACTTGTAAAATGGAAAAAGTAAGGCTAAGTTCGTTAATGGGCGATATCCTTCTACTCCTTCGGGTACCTCCCATACAAGAGTCCTTGAAACACGTTTTCCCAGTTATTGCTCGAATGCGTCAAGTTAGGAACTTGAAATTTTGCATACGTATGGTTTACAATGTTTGAATTGAAAGTTCCGAATATGATGCAAATCGAATGAGTCCTTCGTGTAGCAGCCTAGAAAAGTCCTTCAAAAATGTATGCTTTTTACTGAATTCACTATAACTCCAGAACGAGTTAGAGCAGGAATTTAAAATTTTACAGGAATTAGTTTTATACCAAAACCAAGACGGAGTTCATTAATTAGTGCCATCCGTTGACTCCTTCGGGTAGCTGTCATACAAAAGTCCTCAATAAACATATTCACCAATATTGCACGATAAGTTTAGAAAGCTTTAATTTACGACTTTGAAATTTTACAAACATTAATTTTATAATAGTCGCAGCTGAAACTATCAATATGAAAAATATCCCATGAGTCCTTCATGTAGTTGCCATACAAAAATTCTGTAAAATGTCAACTCACTATAAATCAAAAAATCGACCACTATACAAAAGTTTCTACCTGTAAGTAAAAGGTCATGTAATAATTGCTTGTGCTCTCCTCATTCTTTTGATATATTTCCAACTAAAATATAAATCGGAGTTCAGTATTTCATCTAGAGTATCATACGATTGGCTTGCAGCCGATCGTGACTGCTTTATGTTTTTTATTCCCGTTTAACTATAAGGCTCGAAAAAATTGCACGGCAAAACAACAAAAGTGCGGTTACCAACAATTCAACCGCGGTTATATTGACCGGTGCTTCGGAAAGTTCCGGTTAAGTAAAATTATTGTTACGATATTTCCGATATTTAAAGATTCGCCGTTTGGTGCACTTGCAACCCTACAAATGTACAAGCAGTGAGTGAGAGCAAGTGACAGTTCGATCAGCTGGTTGCTGTAACCTGTAAGATTCATCGGCAAAAGATGTCGAGGTTACGGGTCGATGAAAATAAAACCAAGCTCATGGTACAACCGACAAGAAACACAATAAGTCCGACAACCAGACACCAGACACCAAACACAATAAATCCTTTAGCAGCCACATCACTGAGCGTTGGCATACAGGATCTGATCGACGGAATTGCCCGAACCTACTTTTCGTTTTTCTGCTCAATGCGCGACTTATAATTATTGCAAAATTAGGTACAATCGTTAGTTATCACTCTTTGCAAATCTTTGCAATAGACAATCGTTAACAATTTGTAGTTTTAATAGATAATTACATGCCGAATGATGTCGTCACCCGACAAATGTTTTTCTTTTGGTTATCTATTAAAACTAAAAAATTTTCGCGATTTTCTTTTGCAAATATTTGCACACTGTTATAACTAACAATTGTACCTAATTTTGCAATGATTATAAATAGCGGATTACGCATAAAAACGAAAATTCGATCGGTTGGATCTTGTATGCGATCGGGCTATGAGTGAATGCCAAAGTGTTTCAGTAGAACTACAAGTAATGATATTCACAATACTTACTTGTTCTATTTCTTCCCTATCCATTTCGTCACTATAAATATTTAATTTTAAATAATAAGTTTCCGTTAATACGAAGTTTTGAAATTGACAAGCGCCATCTTATATCATTTAACTCGTAGTGCTACCAGCTGCAAATGCGAAAATAACTGGTAACCGCGAGTGTTTTCTATTTGGGCTTTTTAACTGGGAATAAAAACACACCTAATTAGCAGTTATTGAAAAAAGCTTTCGCAAACTGCCTAGCTACTCTGTTCACAAAACTGCTGAATGCGGTTTCCTTGGAGACCGTAAAAGGGGAAGTTTGTTTGCATTGTTGCCTTTTCCAGATATTTTCATTTTGATTTGCTGTTCTAGATTGCATTAGAATTGAATATTGTTCGACTTTAGAAAATATCTAGGAATTTTTTTTTAGTATTCAGATAATCGAAGTTAAAAAAATGGAATTTGTCAATCAAGTCGATAGTATCGCAAACTAAATTACTCGGAGGTCGCTAGTGTAACACAGAAGAAAAAAATCTACCAGTGGTCGTGTTGGACGATGGATGGAGGATAGAAAATAGTGAATGAAAGATGGAGGATGGAAGATGGTGGTTGGGGGATGGTAGATGGACGAAGGTGAATAGCGATGGTGGATGGAGAATGGAGGATGGGGAATGGTAGACAGAGGATGGAAGAAGATGGATAGAGGATGATGGATGGAGGATGAATGGATGGGAGATAGAGAATGGTGAAAAAAATCACGATATGATATTCGCTGTTCGAATACCGGATCACAATCAAATTTTAAAACTCAACAAAAATGATAAGATCTTGAAAAAAAATGAAGAAACACAATGTGCCGAAAAGACTGAATACGACGAGAGGAAAAAGGCTCATTTTATTGTGAGTCTTTTATTGTAGGTGTACTAGGCGAATAGATAGGTAACAAATTTTTTAATGTGGCAGTGGCGTACGGGAGGTGTGGGATAAACAGTTTTGTGTATAAGGGTTGACTAATGAAGTTTGCTAAAGGAAATATTTTTTATGGGGGCAGTGGAAAAAAATCACGCCCCATTTTTCAAGAACAGTGTGAGATAGAGTTTTAAATGGGTACGAAAGCGAGTATTGAAGTTGATCTCAGATCGGGTATCTCTCGCCGGCGCTTACTGCTGTCGTCCGCTGTCTTGAGTGGATGCATTGGGCGAGTAATTCTTCGAAGTCAAATCTTGAGGTCCTCCGTACCACAAAAGCAACACTGCACATATTCTCCGGTAGCATGACAGTCCAACCCCGGTACTCACGAGCTATGTTTCCGTATATGAATCTGGAAGCTCGAGACCGGCTCTAGCATCCAAGGAAAACGAATAGAGAGTTCACCTTCCTGTTCCCTTTAAAGTTTAAAACTTTGAAAGAAATTTCTCATTAGAGACGTGTTGGAGCGAAATCGCCGACGATAGCCGAGGAAGTTCGAAACAACTGGTAGAGTCTGCTCGCGCGAACTCTTTATTTATGCAAGCTAGACGAGATTAAAGAAACGTCACTCGAAGAAAGCTCATAAACCTTGCGCCTGTCACAAGTTTTGGACAAGTTTACTCAACACGAGATCTGTCCAATGACTCAAAGATGCCGGAAGTATTTAGTTAAGAAAAGAGGAAGTGGTCACGGCGAAGCCAAGACTAGCCCAACGTACGGCGAAAACCTATAAAGGAGACGAGCCGCGATTGCACGGGTCTCATTGGTGTCGGAACACGGAGTTGAAGTAAGAAAGAAAAAGTTAAAAACGAAGCGGGATCGTTACAATATTGTGAGAAGCTGAAAACGAAGTGGTATCAGAACACGGAGTGAGTAAATGTGGCATAGTCGCGGAATTCTCGAGATTACGGCCGGCAGTTACGGCAGCGGCGGCTCGTTAAAGTCACAGGTAAAACTGGACTCCATTTTCTTTGCTTTTCCTTACAGGTAGACCCGCTGGAGTCAAAGTCTCCCGGTCGGCGTAGAAGCGAGCAAGAAGGTACGCTACACGAGAAGTGGACGATCGGTAGCGCCGGAAAGCAATCATGTCCATACTGGTTCTATGTTCATCGAATAAAGAATTTCATAGTTTAAAACCGTTTAAAGGCTGTCTCAATTTAAGGTACGTCGATAAAGCTTCGATAAGGTCTTACCGAACTAATCTAAACCCATGTTTCAACAGTAGCCTCAAAGCACTAACAGTTGGTATAAAACCTTATCGAAGCTATTCTTGCTTTGGAATTACTGAAGCAAAAAAACCGAAAAATTATATTCACAATTTTTTTACTTTTGTAAATTCTTTTTTTTAATGCGAATTAACATTGCACACTCTCGGATTTGAGCCAAGGTCCCGACACACATAAATCCGTTACGATGCACAATAGGCCAATGTGAAAAATTCTCGTAATAAGGTTGAAGCCGAATTACTTGGAATAACACATGTTCAGCGAAGCTCGCTTTGAAACCTTCTCTCGCAAGTCTTGCGGAAGCTTTAAGTCAAAAGTCCACAATCCTCCATAAGACTGTTGGTATTTCCGCTTTATAGAGGGTTTTACCTAAGCTATTGATAGTTCAACCTCCACTCGAAAGTCTTATGGAAGCCTTATCGAATTTAAAATTTTACAACCTGCGCTCAACAGTCTTACCGAAGTCTTATCGTTATAGCCTCCGGAAAATAAAAATGCAAAGTTTGTGTGCTAGTTGGACCTTTACACCATCATCTGGTAAAAATTGAAAAATCTATCTCACACTGTTCTTGAAATATGAGACGGATTGTTTAAAAAAATTCTTCTCCCCTCCACATTCATGCTCCACTGCCCTCATAAAAAATGCTACTTTCCGAAAACTTTATTAGTCAACCCTTATTCACAAACCGAATTTCATTTGTCTAATGCAGGGGTCGGCAGCCTGTGGCTCTTTCGATGTCAAGATGAGGCTCTCCAGTTCCATGCGCAAATATTAATAATTATACTATTTTATTTTCTTATTTTTTCTTAACTCAACTCAACGAAACAGTTTTGAACCATTTAAACAAGACTGGTTACAAAAAATAGCTTTATGTATGGGTTCCTCATGAGTTGACCGAATTAACATCTGCGATGTGCTGCTGAAACACCATGAAATCGAACCATTTCTGAAACGTGTAATAGCCAAATGTACAGCGAAAGTAACTGATAAAATGATAAAATGGATCACGTACGACAATCGGAAGCGTCAAAAATCGTGGATTAGGGATGATGAGCCGTTACAAGCGTTTGCAAAGCCAGAGTCAACGCCGAATAAGGTGATGCTGTGTTTGGTGGGACTGGAAGGGAATCTTTCACCATGAACTACTTCCAACTGGTCAGACAATTGATTCACTAGCACAACCACACACTTCTTTGATGACCCGTCAAAAATGGCGAGAGCTTGGTTGCGAAGTTTTGATGCATACACCGTATATTCCACACAAAGCACACATACGAAGAAGAAGAAGAAGCAGTGAAAAGTCATAACAAGCGCTCTTGCATTATTTAGAGAAAAAGTTAATAATCTGAATATTATAGTATCCAAAAATATAATGGTAGCTTCTTGTGCCGTTTGCCGTACATCAATATCAAGGACACAGTCTGGAACGGAGTGCTTTGGATGTAAGAAGGTGTTTCACGCGACGTGTGCCGACATAACCTCAGAAATTTTCGACCGCATCAAAAGCAAGCAACTTACATGGAGTTGCGCCGACTGTCGTGTAAACTTGGACAGCTCTATACGTGTTGGCGATTCTGCAGATGACAGGGTGGACACATCTGATTTTGTATCCTCTCTTAAAATCCTAACTACTGAAATAGCAGCTCTCCAACGTAACAACACGATTTTCGGGAACTCGCTACAGACTATCGCGGCAAAACTGGCAGATTTGGGTAAGCTAAGGGAGCATGGTGTTTCTAATACTCGACGCATAGACGCCCTTGAGGAGGAAAATGTAGTTCTGAAAAACGAAATCAAACTTCTACGCGATCGTGCTGGATACTTTGAGCAACAGCTTAATGCAAAGGCACTAGTTGTTTTCAACGCTCCTTTTGATGTAAACGAGAACCCACTTGACATTGTGTCCAAAATTCAAGGAAAGCTGTCGGATGTACCACTTGGTCCGGACGATATCGAGAAGGTTTATCGCCGTAATTCGCGTAACAGTACTACTAGTAAACCTCCAATCTTGTGTATTGAATTCAAGAACTCCACAATCAGAGATCGTGTACTTAAGGCGTACAAAGTACATGAACCACTTCATATCGGGGATGTTAGGGGATGTTCTAATGACTCAAATTTGAAAATTTATCTAAGCGAACCATTACCATTTAGTTTAAAAAATGTATATAAAGAGGCAAAAACTTTTAAGAATCAAAATAATTTCAAATTTCTTTGGATTTCTAGGGGAAAATTACTTTTGAGAAGGGATGAGAGTTCGAAGATTATTCGTATTCATTCACTAACTGACTTTAGTTCTTTGGAATAGTTTTAAACTATACAGTTGTTAACACTTGCGTCGGTCGTCTTTTTGGTCAATTATTATGAATCCAATTACTTTATACTATCAAAATGTTAGGGGAGTTCGTTCGAAGACGGTGGATATAAAACTGAGTGTTTTACAGAATAATTATGATATAGTATGCTTTACGGAAACGTTCCTTAATGATGGTGTTCACAGTTCAGAATTATTTGATCCTCGTTATAATGTATTTAGGAGGGATCGCGATTTAACTACGACAACAAAAAAAGATGGTGGTGGCTGCTTAATTGCTGTGCATAAAAGGTTCTGCTGTAAACGTGAACGGTGGATGGAAACAGACAACGAAGAACTTTGGGTATCTCTGAAGTTAAATCATAAAATACTATACGTATGCTGTCTTTATATTAGCCCCACAACTTCACCTGATGTTTGTCGACTAGTTTACAATAACCTTTCATTTGTTTATCAAAAGCTGTCATTGCAGTTAGAAATCGTATATTTAGGCAATTTCAATCTCCCCAACATAACCTGGACTTCTACAGGTAGCCCAAACTCGCCAATTATATCTCCTACTTCCTTTAGTGGAACTGTAGCCGAATCTTTAATAATGAACACTTCTGCTTGTAATCTCTACCAATACAACATGGTTTGTAATCAAAATTTAAAGCTTCTAGATTTAGTCTGGTCTAGTTTTGTCCCACCAAATCTTACTGTGAGCAACTCTATTCATCCACTATCTGCACTTGACAGTCATCATCCAGCACTTGAAGTAGAGCTACTCGTGCAACCCACCTTACTTTTACGAAACCTTGAGCATTCAAAATATAACTTCTTACGTGCCAACTATCAAATGATAAATCTGTTTTTGAGTAACAAAAATTTATCATCATTTTCATCTCTGAATGCTAATGATGCAGTTGAGAAGTTATATAATTTATTCTATGAAATAATCCACGATCAGGTTCCACTTTTTAAGACCTCCGCTGAAAATAAGTACCCTTCTTGGTACTCATATCGTGCGATTAAAGCATTGAAAGAAAAATTTACTGCACATAAATTATATAAGAAATTTAAGTCAACTCAGCATTATAAAACGTTTTCATATTTCAGATCACTTGCTAAAAAGGAAATTAAGCTATGCCACGAACGATATATTGAAAACATTGAGCTCAATATTAAAAAAGATGTGAAGTTCTTTCACTCGTATTCTAAAAGTCTAAAACTTAATAATAATTTACCCCAGAATATGCATCTAAATGATTCTATAGCTTCTTCTCCGAAGCACTGCTGCAACCTGTTTGCGCAGTATTTTGAGAGTAATTATAGTAATAGTAGTAATGTTTTATATGATAATAGCACAACACAAACATCTTCTGCTATCGAATTGCCATTTATTACAGCTGAATTAGTAAAGAAAACTCTTAATAATTTGGATCCAAGTAAGAAACCTGGACCTGATGGAATACCAAATGTGTTCTATAAAAATTGCTCTGATGTTTTAAGTGAGCCTCTATCTCTGATCTTCAATAAATCACTACAGGAAAGAACATTCCCTCAACTATTCAAACGTTCCTTTACGGTTCCAATTTTCAAAAGCGGGAATGCAGAAGACGTGCAGAACTATAGACCGATTTCAATATTGAATTAATTATCCCTTGTCTTTGAGCGAGTGATCTATATATCATTAATTCCATTTATAACTCCTCTTATTGCAGAAAGCCAGCATGGATTCATGCCAGCAAAGTCTACTATTACCAATTTATCAATATTTACTGATTTTATTGCAAGTTCGATGGACAAGTCTCAGCAAGTGGATGTAATATTCACTGATTTCCAGAAAGCTTTTGATAAAATTCAACATAGTATAATTCTCAAAAATATGAAGATATTTGGGATGGACGATAGCCTTGTGGCCTGGTTTGGTTCATACTTAACTAATCGCACTCAAAATGTTGTACTCAATGGTGTTATATCCAGAGATATTTTACCTAAATCTGGTGTCCCGCAAGGGTTCATTCTCGGTCCTATTATTTTTTCTATTTTTATAAATGACGTTTCAAAGCAGCTTACAACGCCCTCTCTTCTCTTTGCGGATGATATGAAGCTCTATTCATCCATTTCTAATGTAAGAGATTGCGTGAATTTACAGAGAAACATTGAGCTTCTCATTTGCTGGTGCGATGATAATATGTTGCAATTAAATGTAAATAAGTGTTCGGTTATGTCATATAAAATATAAAATTTGTGTACCTCATCCTAATGATACACCATATTTTTTTTTGGCAGGAAATGGAAATCTTGAAAGACACTAAGCTACCCGCGCGAATCAACTTAGTAGTGTGGGATCCACCCCCACTTCCTTTGTACATTAAACTAGTCTGAGGACTAACCATTAATTTTCGTCTGAATTCCTAACACTATTCAAGTTATTAGGTCATCCATTGATGCCCTACATGTAAATCTGACATGTAATACAATACAATACAACACTTTATTACAAATACACCAAATCAAGAAATTTGGTCACCATAATATTGAAACAAAAATGTTAGTGGCTGTTTAAAAAATCTGCCAACAATCTGGGCGTAACTTTATTATTTTTCCGGCAGAAGTTAGGAACGCGTTCAATTCTGAAATGCGGTGTAGGCTACTATGTGACTGAAAACCTATCAAAAAGAACAAGATCATGCAAGTGAAAATCTGATTGGATCTGAGAGATATGGAATAGTTTATTAAAAAGTACACAATCACTTTACACCCCCTTAGGAATCAATTTTCAAAAAATCTTGAAAACACTTTCTTGATATTCATATGGAGAATACATAGAATAAAACTAAATTCATTATTTGGGACGAGGTAGTAGATATGTCGAAAATCGTGGGAAAATATGCATTATATTTTCACAGATAATTTTTTTTGCCCCCCTTCTGAACGCCAATAGATATTCGTTTTTTTTATTCAAAATTATTTTTCTAGTTGATTAAGATATACACACCGAGTTTCAACATTGTAGCTTAAGCCGTTCTATATATAGGAAAAACACCTCCCACTTGTACCACACTACCCTTAGGGGTCAAATTTCAAAAAACCTTGAAAACACTTTCTACGTATTCATACGAAGAATCCGTAGAATAAAAATGAATTCAATATTTGGAAAGACCTAGTAGATATGACGAAAATCGTGAAAATATATGCATTTTATATTTATTATATTTACAAATAATTTTTTTTGCCCCCCTTTCTAAGCGCCAATGAATATTCAAATTTTTTTTTATCACAATTACTTTTCTAGTTGATTTACATATACACACCGAGTTTCAACTTTCTAGCATGAACCGTTTAATAGTTAGGAAAAACACCCCCTACCCCCGTAGCATACTACCCCAAAAAAAAATTATTTTTTTCCAACATTCCGCTACTATAGCTCTATCTTAATACCAAGTTTAAGGCTTATATCATTACAGGTTCTCAAGATATAAGCATCGGAACTTTTCCCTTTTCACACCTCCCCCACCCTCCCCCTCTACACCCATAACTCCAAAACTTTTTTCCCTACTAGGGTTTAATTAGCGCTACTTCTGGTAAGAATTCTAAGCATCTATCTTACACTGTTCTTGAGATATGAAATGTGTTTGATTTGAAAAATTCTTATCCCCTCCACTTCTATGCTCCACCTCCCACTTCAAAAATTTTACTTTGATCAATCTTTATTTGTCGACCTTTATACCGAAACCAAATTTTATTTTTCTAGAGCAATTGGTTCATGAGATATCGTAATCTTAAGTTTTTCACCCCCCACCCCCATACACAACCTCCCACACCCAAAATTTTTCTTCATTCTGTTCTCCTAGTATAACTACAAATATTTTTCAAGTTTGAATAGTGTGCCATTAACGGTTAAGGAGATATGGATTTTAGAATGTGTCTATCTCGCCTTTTTCGGGTTTCGGACGCATTACATTTCCATACCCCTTGATCAATATTGACAATTTTTCTGCAAATGGGTCATGGGACAATGGGAAATCAGAGCTCTATAGAAATTCCAAGTTTCAGCTTCCTAACATTAGGGGTTACTGAGATCTGGAAACCAAAATTTTCGGTCTAAGACACTTCCCCCTCCTTCTCCCTTACACCCCCACCCCTAAAAATTTGGTCACTTCAAGGCGCCTACCCCGTCTATTCGTTAAAAAAATTCAATTTAATATCTCAAAGCGTTTGGCAGCTACGAGCCTCCAAACGATCTTGTGTACGGCGGACGGCGTACGGCGGACAGACGGACTGAAAATTTTTATTGCTTTTTTCGCGTCTACTATTTAGTTATGAAACGTGAAAATAAAAATTTTGAGGGTAGCAAATTTTTTTTTTTTAAAAATCAATCACAATACTTAATTATTAAAATAATAAAGTAAAACTGGGAAATTTTGTAAATTGTAACTTTTCGCTCTTCCGTCTCAAAAGGTTTGTTGGGTCGTCGCAGTGCACCACTTAATTCCTGCTGGCGGCAGTCGCGAACACAATCCATTGTTTTCCCACTGGGTTGTGGTCGCGACTGCAGTCACCCGATCGAGCGAAAGGGGGCGCTGAAAGGTCGCAAGGGAGAAACGGCTACGGTGACACAACTACAACGACCTGAACGACTCGGCAACGATCGAGTAGGAAAAAAACAAGGAAGCTGAAGGTCCGAAGGTCGTATGGCCATTTTTGGTAATGAAGCGATACCAAATTGCATGGATCGGGGGACGGGAGGAAAGTACCTGGGCTCAGATCGTTACTTCGTTCTTCATGGTTGGATGGAATTTTTTTGGGAAGTGAGAGAGAGAAGGGCTGGATGGAAAGGTCGTGCGTGTGGTGCTGCGCGTTCGGTTAGGTCAGAAAATTATTTAAAAAAGTGAAGAAATGATTGAAATATTTTTGAAATGTCGGATGAAATAAGTAGGAAGAAATGAGTGAAACTCGAAGTTAAAAGTTAAAGAAATGAAAAATTAAAAGTTATAGAAATTTAAAAAGTTATAAAAATGATAAAAGTGGAAAAATTTTGAAATGTCGGATGAAATAAGAAGGAAGAAATGAATGAAACTAGAAGTTAAAAGTTATAGAAATTTGAAAAGTTATAAAAATGATAAAAGTGGAAATATTTTGAAATGTCGGATGAAATAAGAAGGAAGAAATGAGTGAGATTACAAGTTAAAAGAAAAAAATGAGTGAAAATAAAAAAATTAAAGAAATTAGAATTATATTAAAAAATTGAACTAAAAATTTAAAGAAAAATACAGAAAGAAATGAGGAGGAATACATAAACAAATAATTAATTAGGATAGAAAAATACAGAAGAAATGAGGAGGAATAAATAAACAAATAATTAATTAGGATAGAAAAATACAGAAGAAATGAGGAGGAATACATAAACAAATAATTAATTAGGATAGAAAAATACAGAAGAAATGAGGAGGAATACATAAACAAATAATTAATTAGGATAGAAAAATACAGAAGAAATGAGGAGGAATACATAAACAAATAATTAATTAGGATAGAAAAATACAGAAAGAAATGAGGAGGAATACATAAACAAATAATTAATTAGGATAGAAAAATACAGAAGAAATGAGGAGGAATACATAAACAAATAATTAATTAGGATAGAAAAATACAGAAAGAAATGAGGAGGAATACATAAACAAATAATTAATTAGGTTAGAAAAATACAGAAGAAATGAGGAGGAATACGTAGGAAATGAATTAGGGAAATAAACAAGACAGGAACTAGGAAAAGGGATATAGGGAATGAATCCAGTCGTAAATTAGTTACAAACATAACTACGCCAAACGGACCATCGCTAAGTAAAGCTGTTTAATGGAGTGAGTCGTACATTTTTTTTATTTTTTTTTCTAGCTTTTGCACGTTATTTGCATTTTCTTTTGCATGTTCTTTAGCTGAAATCATTTTTTTTTCTCCTTTTCTTCTCCCTTCGTGAATTTAATTGCGAGTTAATGATGATGTTTATGGGCTAAAGGCCAAAATTTTGAAAGTGAACCCGAGCGTCTAGCTCCTTCGCCCCGAACCTCAATAAGGGGCCACGACGCGAAATATTTAAAGGACAGTCGTGGCTGAGGTAGGGTGGGCAGAGCAGGGCGCTATTAACACCAGAGCGCCCTGACAAATCGCGGAGCCGCGCCATCCAACCGCTTCTTGGTCTTTCACGACCAATTGGGAAAATAATCCCAATTTTTACCTACCCTTGGATAAGTCGGCGCTTACAATTTTTGTTGTACAGGCCTAGGGTTTAATGGCCTGAGTTTTAGCAAGTACCCCCTCCCACACTGCCGTAGCTAGTCCCGGCCGCCAGCAATAGCGTCGCACCAGCTGAACTCAGCCACCAATTCGGACTTAGGTGGAATTGGCCCTTCTGTCCCGAACCTTCTTTCTCCTTTCAATTATTTTGACTTTTTCAAGTCAAAATAATTCTTCCAAGGCCTCGAACACAACAAATGGCGCCCAACGTGGGGCTAGCCACCGCTACGCTTAGTGCACAAAGCGTAGCTCATCAACACGTGCGAGTCAGAAAAATTCCGTACAAAAAGTTGGTGGGCAAAAGGACTAAAAACTTAGTCGTTCTGCGACAGAATTTTCGCCTGAACGGCAATCAAAGTCCAAGTGTACAAACTTTTCAGATTTTCAACAGCAAAACATTTCATCGAACCTGTATGGAGGCAATATGGAACGATCCTATTGACGAACCGTTTTGGCAACCTTTAGGCGCCAATTCGGTTCCGTAGGAAAGGGAAATATTGTCTGTATACGAGATTGATGTGATGCAAGTTGTGATAAACGTATTCTTTCTGATTCTTTCCACTTTTGTTTTGCAAGTACCCTTTTGAGTGCTGGGCATGCCCTGTCTTGGCGGGCGTGTCGTCAGACAATTGGGATAAATACTTGTAAAATATTGGTGAGTTTGATGATAGGAAATTTCGTCGAAAATTTGCTAAGTACCTTATTTCCTTATCCTTCCTTTTAGAGTTCCTTTGTAACGTAGAATATTTTTTTTTGAAATAACGTAGAGTTTTTTTTAATACTTAAATTTTTTTTATAAGTCTTTTGACGATAAATTTTAACTTAGATTTTTTTTTGTTGCGCTTTATTTTGATTTTCTTTTGATTACAATTTTTCCCCATTTTTTTTTTTGAAATTTAATCGCGTTCCGGATTTTCCCGATGGAGCGAGGAAGATCAAGATCGGCTTCGCGGTTTGATCTGCATTGAGGGGAGGGGAAAAGTTGCGAAGCGCGAGGGTTCATTTTTTTTGAATTCACACTAAATTTAAATACAACATTTATTGGTTTTTTTATATACACACAATCATTCATTTTTTTGTACTACATACATTCATTCTTATACATACATCATTCATACATACTTATTTTGCGATTCACTCGATTCACTCGATTCACTCATTTTTTTTTGACATACATTCATCTTTCACTCGTTCATTCGGTTGGCATTCATTCGACACTTCACACAGTCACTCAATTAAACATAATCAGCCATCCAATCGATATTTTTTTCCTCTTCTCGAACTCGACCATTAACCATGTCTCTGCTACATTCACCAACGTCGGGAGCAAATGGCATGTGCACAACTTGTCGGGAGGCAATAGACGCAGAAAGTGAGGTGCGTACCAAATGTGGCCACCGATTCCACAAGGAATGTTTGGAGTTGTGGATCGTGGATAACCACAATTGTCCGAACTGTCGGGGATATTTGGGTCCTCAGGACTATTGGTCCACCTTGGGCGTAGAGGGCGCGTCCGCTAATCCAGGCCCATTGACTCGCGGCAAAAAGAAGTCACAGGCGAATGCTCAATGAGATGGTATGTCGCCTGGAAGGTTAAATTTAGATGTACCACCCGAGACAGGTGGCGGACGAGCCTTGTATGCCCCGGATGGATCGATAGTACCCGAATCCGACCTGATATTGCCATTAGTAATGGAGACAGACAGGGTGGCGAGAGAAGACAGAGTGAGGTGGGCAGAGGTGAGAGACGAAACGCGGCCAGAGTCAGTATCAGCGCCGCCGGTGCCAGTAAATTCTTTGGGGGTGGATGATTTGGTGCGGCTAATACGCACAGTGTTGCGGGAGGAACTGGTTCAGCAACAACCACGAGCCAATTTAAACGCAGGTTTGCCACCACCACCACCACCATCTCGTCGTGAAGCACAGTATGAATACGTGCGAATACGGGGCCGACCGGCCCATGCGACCGCCCAGATTGGCGATCGCAATGGCAACGGCCCTAATATAAGATACCGCAACTCTGGTAGTCCAATCCGGCACTGGCGACTACGCTTCAACGGAGACAGCCATTCATTGCGAGCGGAAGAACTTGTTTTTAGGGCCGAAGCTTTAGCAATGGGAGATCTGGGCGGGCGAATGGACCTGTTAGCCCAGAACTTCCACCTGTTGGTGGACGGGCGTCCCAACCTGTGGTACTGGCTCTGGAGGCGTTCTATCACAGACATTCATTGGTCAGTCCTGAGACCTGCCTTCCTTCAAGCCTGGGGCGAGCGCAGTTCAGACTGGGAAGTGCGCAGGCGGATGCTGGGGCGACGCCAAACGCCGAACGAGCCGTTCCTGTTATTTGAACAGGATATGACGGAACTCCGAACATTATTGCGCAATTCCATGTTGGAGGGCGAATTTGTCGATCTGGTGCGCGGGAACTTGCTGGCGAGTACGCAGCAACAGATGTGCTTCTACGAGGTTCACAATATGACGCAGTTGCGTCATCTTGTTAACCGCGTAGAGGAGGTGCGGAAGGCTACGCGGGCAGGTTCTTGGCAGCAGGGAAGAATTCATGAGATTGGCGATCCCCAGGCTGAAGTGGTAGCGGAGACCGAATCCGACGAAGTGGCCGGCCTATCCAAGTCTCTGACCTGCTGGAACTGCGGGAAGGATGGTCACGGCTACCGTGAGTGTGAAGAAGCACCGAAAGGCATCTTCTGCTATAGATGTGGGCGGGCTGACGTTCTAAAGCCCAACTGCATCCATTGCAAGGCGGGAAACGGCCGAAGGGACGGAAGGACAGCGGGTCCCTCCCGTCCGAACACTGCATCCCGACAGCAGTAGTTACACTCAGTCAACACCCTAATTCCAATTCCCAATTTCATTCAGAACTCCCAAATAAAAAAACTGTACCCAATTTTTCAACCCCTAGAAATACCCCTCCAAATTTTAATACCCTACCTACAACACTTTCTGAACCCAATTCCCATCCTTTTAGCGTAAAATCATCCCTACCCAATTCCTCTGCATTAAATACTCCGCACGTCAAGTTATTAACGAGACCAAGCGATAAAACGGAGCCGGCTGTTTCCCGGCCTGAAGATGCCCTTATCGCAAAAGAACATCCAAGTAGACATTCCCACCATCCTCTCAAGCCATACCATCTTCGGCTAAAGGAATATATGGAGCCTCGAGAGCGAATTTTTGCGCCTACTTCAGTCGCAAGTGTTGATCAAGTATCAACACTAACGAGTGGATCCGGTCGCAGAAAATCAATCTTGCGCCTTCGTACATTCTGGAGGATGGTGCGTGAAAAAAGAAAGCGATCCTCTCTACCATCATTACCAATCCGTTGGACATACGTCCGTACGCCATGGTATCCTTGTACGGAGTGGACGTTGAAGGACTCCTCGATAGTGGGGCGAGCATCAGTTGCCTGGGAGCAAACGCTTTACAACGTCTCCATGATGACAGGTGAATTATCGACCGGTCTGTCAGGAGGTGAGGACCGCTGATGGTGCAGCGCAAAAGGTATTGGGCACAGTAACTACCGATATTACTTTTCGTGGTATTACCAAACCCATTAAACTATACATCATGCCGAGCCTGTCGCAGAAATTGTACCTAGGGGTAGATTTCTGGCGATCATTCCAACTAGCTCCTAGCATTATCAGCGCGGTCGATACTCCCGATACTGCATCGCAACTGATAGCTCCGGATGCCCACCATTTAACGCCCACAGATGTAAAGAGGTTGGAAAAGGTAAAGTCCAAATTTCCATCATACGAAGTATACGGACTCGGTGTGACCAACGTCGAGCAACACAGTATAGACGTTGGTGATGCAAGTCCCATCAAACAGCGACATTATCCTGTGTCTCCTGCGATCCAAAAACTCTTATATGACGAGATCGATCGCATGAGGGCACTTGGCGTTATAGAGACCAGCCAGAGTGCATGGAGCTCGCCTGTGGTTCTCGTGAGGAAGCCAGGCAAGGTCAGGTTATGTTTGGACTCGCGCAAAGTCAATAGTGTGACGAAGAAGGATGCATATCCATTACCACACATTGATGGTATCTTAAGTCGTTTGCCGCGAGCCAATTTTATTACTAGCCTGGACCTCAAAGACGCCTTTTGGCAGATTCCTCTCGAGAACAAATCCAGGGAGTATACAGCGTTTACCATTCCTGGCCGGTCTCTATATCACTACACTCGCATGCCTTTTGGGTTATGCAACACGCCGCAAAGGATGTGTCGTTTGATGGACAAAGTCATCCTACCCGAGCTGAAGGAGCAGGTATTCGTATATTTGGACGATCTGCTGTTAATTTCTGAGGATTTCGATTCACATCTGGTTTTATTGGCTGAAGTCGCAGAATGTTTGCGAAAGGCTGGCTTGACCATTAACGTCAACAAGAGCAAGTTTTGTCTGAAAGAGGTGAAATATCTCGGATACATCGTTGGAGAAGGAGGCTTGAAAACTGATCCCAACAAAGTTTCAACCATCGTCGATTACCCTTCGCCTAAGTCCGCCCGTCAAGTTCGACGCTTTCTTGGTATGGCAGGCTGGTATCGACGATTCGTTCCCAACTTTGCTGCGACTGTTTCACCAATTTCAGACACTCTAAAGAAGTCCAACCAGTTTGCTTGGACTACAGAGGCACAAACTTCCTTCCTATTAGTGAAAGACTTGTTGCCGAAGGCCCCCTTATTAATCAATCCTGATTTTAAGAGGTCTTTCGTAATCCAGTGCGACGCCAGTAAATCAGGGGTGGGTAGCGTTCTCTTTCAGGAAAACGACGACGGATCGGAATCTCCAGTGGCGTATATGTCACAGAAGCTCACTTCCGCTCAACGCAACTACAGCGTAACCGAACTCGAGTGTTATGCAGCTGTGTAGAGCGTGAAAAAATTTCGAGCCTATGTAGAAGGGACTGCGTTCAAAATCATTACGGATCACGCAAGTCTCAAATGGCTCATGTCGCAGAAAGACCTACAAGGACGGTTGGCAAGATGGAGTTTAAAACTCCAAGGTTACGACTTCACAATCGAGCACCGACGAGGGAGCCTGAATGTTGTACCCGACGCTCTCTCTCGTGTATACGAAGAGGGACTAAATGCGCTGATCGACGTGGCACCGATGGTGGACACGGATTCTCCAGAATTCTCTGGCAAAGAATATAAAGAGTTAAGGTCCACTGTCGATGCGAACGCTGATCGGCTTCCTGACGTATGCGTGAGGGATGGCTTCGTGTATAAGCGTACAGAGCCTCACAACGGTGACCCGATTGCTGAAGACAGAGCCTGGAAGTTGTGGATTCCATCGAGTCTTACGTCAGCTGCGATCGCTCAGGCGCACGAGGCAGACACCACGGTCCATGGTGGTTATGCCAAAACGCTAGAGCGAGTCAGGCGATTTTTGTACTGGCCCGGAATGGCTACACAAGTACGCACCTACGTTCTGGCGTGCGACACTTGTAAAGAGACAAAGTTCCCGAACAGACCTCTACGAGCGCCAATGGGAGAACCTTTCCAGACAGATCAGCCATTCCAGCACCTTTACATCGACGTGCTTGGACCATATCCGCGTACCAAACGGGGTAAGATCGCTATCTTGATCGTCTTGGATCACTTCACCAAGTTCCCACTTCTACATCCTTTGGGGCGGATCACTGCTGAAGAGATCACAAACTACCTGGAGGGGCAGGTCTTCCATACGTTTGGAACACCTGAGACAATCCTCTCCGATAACGGCTCTCAATTTAGGTCGAATGTGCTTAACACCATGCTGAACAAATACGGAGTTAAACACCTGTACACCCCGAGCTACTCACCGCAAGCGAATGCTTCGGAGCGTGTCAATCAGTCCATCCTGGCCGGAATTCGAGCATTCATCACTGATGACCAAACACGATGGGATGAGAGTCTAAGCAAAATTGGATGTGCTCTTCGCAGCTCACTCCACCAAGCCACTGGATTTTCTCCTTATCAAGTTTTGTTTGGTAATCACATGATGTTGCACGGGAAGGACTACGAACTGCTGAAGCATTTGCGAGCGTTGTGAGAGTCAAATGTACGGCTTCGACCTCGAGAGGGAATCCCTATCGTGAGGCAACTGGCGCAGACGAAAATAAGGGTCGCACATGAGGACAGCAGCAGGCGTTATAATCCGCGTGCTGCTAAAACACAATTTTGTGTAGGTCAAGAAGTATTCCGAAGAAATTTTTCCTTGTCCACAGCCGCGCAGAACTATAACGCCAAGCTGGCAAAGAAGTTCCTCAAGTGCAGAATTCGTCGTGTACTAGGTAACTCACGTTTCGAATTGGAGGATTTAGGAGGCAACCGTCTGGGGACTTACCACTCCAAGGATCTGCGGCAGTGATCCGAGGGAGTACACCGATTGCCCGGCACTCAGTCGCGCACACGAGACTCTGGAGCGACAACCTTTTTTTAGTCTGTTCGGCGCTGGGAAACCAACGGCGAACCGACTAATGGTGTTGGGTCGTCGCAGTGCACCACTTAATTCCTGCTGGCGGCAGTCGCGAACACAATCCATTGTTTTCCCACTGGGTTGTGGTCGCGACTGCAGTCACCCGATCGAGCGAAAGGGGGCGCTGAAAGGTCGCAAGGGAGAAACGGCTACGGTGACACAACTACAACGACCTGAATGACTCGGCAACGATCGAGTAGGAAAAAAACAAGCAAGCTGAAGGTCCGAAGGTCGTATGGCCATCTTTGGTAATGAAGCGATACCAAATTGCATGGATCGGGGGACGGGAGGAAAGTACCTGGGCTCAGATCGTTGCTTCGTTCTTCATGGTTGGATGGAATTTTTTTGGGAAGTGAGAGAGAGAAGAGAGAAGGGCTGGATGGAAAGGTCGTGCGTGTGGTGCTGCGCGTTCGGTTAGGTCAGAAAATTATTTAAAAAAGTGAAGAAATGATTGAAATATTTTTGAAATGTCGGATGAAATAAGTAGGAAGAAATGAGTGAAACTCGAAGTTAAAAGTTAAAGAAATGAAAAATTAAAAGTTATAGAAATTTAAAAAGTTATAAAAATGATAAAAGTGGAAAAATTTTGAAATGTCGGATGAAATAAGTAGGAAGAAATGAGTGAAACTCGAAGTTAAAAGTTAAAGAAATGAAAAATTAAAAGTTATAGAAATTTAAAAAGTTATAAAAATGATAAAAGTGGATATATTTTTGAAATGTCGGATGAAATAAGAAGGAAGAAATGAGTGAAACTCGAAGTTAAAAGTTAAAGAAATGAAAAATTAAAAGTTATAGAAATTTAAAAAGTTATAAAAATGATAAAAGTGGAAATATTCTGAAATGTCGGATGAAATAAGAAGGAAGAAATGAATGAAACTAGAAGTTAAAAGTTATAGAAATTTAAAAAGTTATAAAAATGATAAAAGTGGAAATATTTTGAAATGTCGGATGAAATAAGAAGGAAGAAATGAATGAAACCCGAAGTTAAAAGTTAGAGAAATGAAAAATTAAAAGTTATAGAAATTTAAAAAGTTATAAAAATGATAAAAGTGGAAATATTTTGAAATGTCGGATGAAATAAGAAGGAAGAAATGAATGAAACTAGAAGTTAAAAGTTATAGAAATTTAAAAAGTTATAAAAATGATAAAAGTGGAAATATTTTGAAATGTCGGATGAAATAAGAAGGAAGAAATGAGTGAAATTACAAGTTAAAAGAAAAAAATGAGAGAAAATAAAAAAATTAAAGAAATTAGAATTATATTAAAGTATGGTACTAAAAATTTAAAGAAAAATACAGAAAGAAATGAGGAGGAATACATAAACAAATAATTAATTAGGATAGAAAAATACAGAAGAAATGAGGAGGAATACATAAACAAATAATTAATTAGGATAGAAAAATACAGAAGAAATGAGGAGGAATACATAAACAAATAATTAATTAGGATAGAAAAATACAGAAGAAATGAGGAGGAATACATAAACAAATAATTAATTAGGATAGAAAAATACAGAAAGAAATGAGGAGGAATACATAAACAAATAATTAATTAGGTTAGAAAAATACAGAAGAAATAAGGAGGAATACGTAGGAAATGAATTAGGGAAATAAACAAGACAGGAACTAGGAAAAGGGATATAGGGAATGAATCCAGTCGTAAATTAGTTACAAACATAACTACGCCAAACGGACCATCGCTAAGTAAAGCTGTTTAATGGGGTGAGTCGTACATTTTTTTTATTTTTTTTTTCTAGCTTTTGCACGTTATTTGCATTTTCTTTTGCATGTTCTTTAGCTGAAATCATTTTTTTTTCTCCTTTTCTTCTCCCTTCGTGAATTTAATTGCGAGTTAATGATGATGTTTATGGGCTAAAGGCCAAAATTTTGAAAGTGAACCCGAGCGTCTAGCTCCTTCGCCCCGAACCTCAATAAGGGGCCACGACGCGAAATATTTAAAGGACAGTCGTGGCTGAGGTAGGGTGGGCAGAGCAGGGCGCTATTAACACCAGAGCGCCCTGACAAATCGCGGAGCCGCGTCATCCAACCGCTTCTTGGTCTTTCACGACCAATTGGGAAAATAATCCCAATTTTTACCTACCCATGGATAAGTCGGCGCTTACAATTTTTGTTGTACAGGCCTAGGGTTTAATGGCCTGAGTTTTAGCAAGTACCCCCTCCCACACTGCCGTAGCTAGTCCCGGCCGCCAGCAATAGCGTCGCACCAGCTGAACTCAGCCACCAATTCGGACTTAGGTGGAATTGGCCCTTCTGTCCCGAACCTTCTTTCTCCTTTCAATTATTTTGACTTTTTCAAGTCAAAATAATTCTTCCAAGGCCTCGAACACAACAGGTTGCCGACCCCTGATATAGAATACGTATTCTACGATTGGCTTGCAGCGGTTTGTATTATTTCTTCGATTTTCTTAACATTCGATAAAGGAAAGTTTACGAGACATGCATCTACAAAGGAAATAAGATAGTATGTGTTATGACCCCATTATCAATAAGACGATATTTTTAACTTTTTTTAATTTAAAATTCATAAATGATAAACATTGTACTATTAGGAAAAGATTACAAGAGTATTTGCACATCGGGCTCGAATGTAAATTTTGAAAGTGGACAAAACTTTTCACAAAACACCTTTTCATTGTATAACACGAGTATTGAACCTCGGACTCCTATGAAAATGTTGATAACGGCGAAAACTTTTCACTAAACACCTTTTCATTGGAAAACATGAGTATTGCACCTCGTACTCCAATGAAAATTTTGATAATGGTCAAAACTTCATTGAATTCAGTTGCAATGCTTGATTGACCCTATACTAAGTATAGTTACTTATGCATGTATATAGACTAAACTCCTTAACCTTCAGAAGAATAAGAACTTTCTCTCTAACAAATCTAAGAAATCAATTAGAATAAAACTAAATTTGACGGAACAATTAACATAAAGTGAAAATCAAAAGATTGATACAAAAGTCAACTGTTTCCCTTTTTTACACGTGTTTTTTTTGTTAAAAATCGATATCTATACGAGTACTTTATTATTAAAATAATCGTATAGATATCGATTTTTAACAAAAAAAACACGTGTCCAAGAATATTGGCCGATAACTTCATAAGGGCTTAAGCTACGACTTGGAAATTTTGTATGTGTTAATTTTTCAATAGTTGGAGCTAAATGTACGATTGCGAAGAAAATCCTATTTGTCCTTCGGGGGGCTGCCATACAAATATCCTGTTAAAATATCTTCATTCAATTCACGAAACTCACTATAACTCAAGTAATCGCTTAGCTATGAATTCAGAATTTTTTACAAATTAGTTTTGAATGAAAACAAAGTTCGAATTTACTCTCTGTCGTTTTTTATAAATCAGTGTGACCCTCGATCCAAATTCATCATATGTGGTGATTTTAATATGCCATAAGTTTGATAGTATCCGTGACGTCAAGAAATCCATCCTAAACTGCACCTTCCAGAATTACTTGAATTTTAGATGTATTTCCTTTTTATGGAAGTTAATGTTCACTGGTTGTCCGCGATACCTGTTCGAAAAAATTGTACTTTGCAAATCATCAAGAGCACTTGCGTTAGTTGTACCCCGACACTGTAGTAGACTTCGCCATCTATCATTCTTCGTTAGGATAGTTTCGCTATGGAATTCGCTTCCGTCCTCTCTTAGGCGCATTACTGCGTACGCCAATTTCTGTGAGCATTGTTTTGAGCATTTTGCGAGATTGGACTGAGGCTTCACTCTTTTGTTGTTTCTCTTTTTGTGTATACGTATGTAACTATCGAAAATTCAAATTCTTATATACATATGTACGTATTTTCTTTCTTTTAATACTTTAATTTTTTCATATTACTAGCTACACTTTACCTACTTCATTAATTGCTTGTTACCATTTTTCATTCTTTTCTAGAACTTAACTTTTTTCTTTTCCTTTTTATATATTCTTTTTATTTATTTCAATTCATTCTAATCCAATTCATTCATTCATTATTCATTCATACTTACTTGAAATTTTCTATGTAAACAAATTGTAGAGACTTACCGTCTCATTGTGTACATACTTTCCTAAACAATAAACAATAAAACAATAAACAATATGTAAAATGGTATAATAACATTCCTGCTGCCTTGCCTTCCTATTCTCAACACCTTTTCCACCTCGAATCCTTTATGGAATATTGTGCTATTACGCAATTAAATTTTACTCTGAATAAGAATGACAGAATTCTAGATCTCATTTTTTCGAATGTATGCTCCAACGATATTGGTATTTTTTCTTCTACTACAGAACTTGTACCCATTGACTCCCATCATCCTCCCATTGAGCTGTTGGTTAAAATAAATACATTTAACCGTTCATCGTTAACAAGTCATTCAAAGGGCAATTTCTTTCAGTGTGACTATGATGTAGTCTCTTCTTACATGCTAGAAACCCTCGAATCTGAGTCCGTTGTCTCTTCTGTTGACTATTTTTACAGTTCTTTAAACTCAATCATTTCTGAACGTGTTCCGTTCTACTTCTTGAAACGCAGTTTCTTTCCACAATGGTTCAACAATACCATTATTAAACATAAACAGGAGAAAGGTTTTCGTTCATATGTGAACAACCTAAATTTCTGTCTTTCTACTGGGAATGTTAAACCGTTTTGGAATTATGCTAATTCATCTCGAACTACTTCTTCCACTATTACCCACTTGGATGGTACTGCTTCTACTCCATGTGATATTGCTGAACTTTTCTCGCAATATTTCCAGACTGTCTACTAAGCCAGTTCACCTTCAACTACGCCTTGTTTCATCGATAATAACGTCAATCTCTTGCCAGAGTTCGATAGTCACGACGTTCTTGCTGTCATGAACTCTTTAGATGGTAATGGCACTGCTGGACCAGACGAAATTGCAAACATTTTCGTAATAAATCTTGGACACATCCTAGCTGAACCTTTCGTGAAAATTTTCATGTCCCTCACTGAACGAATTTTCCCCACTCAATGGAAGGAATCTTACGTTATACCTATTTTTAAGAAGTTTGACAAGCATAAGATTGAAAATTACCGTCCAATCTGTTGCTTTTCAAAAATATTTGAAATTTACTACATATGTATATTTATTTTTCCACGAGTCAGCTCCCTAATATTTATCAAGCAGCATGAATTTTTTTGAAGGACGGTCTACGGAGACGAATCTGGTTTCCGTCTGAAACTCAGTCTCATGTGCGTTCGGAAATCGTTTCTCTGTCCACACGATTTATACTGACCTTATCATGATTTATCATTCTTTGACAGTGTTAACCACTCTATACTGCTTAATAAACTGCAATCATTTGGAATAGGTTCTGCTTTCTTGCAATGGTTCTCTTCGTACCTTGGTGATTGTAGGCAATACGTCATATTTGGTGGAGCTCAATCCTGTCCTTACTTTGCATCGTCTGGTACTTCCCAAGGTTCTACCTTTTCGTTTAGTTTGTGAATGACCTTCTTACGGGTTTTCAATCTGATCATTTAATGTATGCCGATTGTTACAGCGGTTTGTAGTCTACAAATTTGTAGACTATACACTGAACGCACTCAGTGGACGCACTCACCACGAAATATTAAAAAATTCTGGCTTCCGGTCTCTAGCTCTCTTCCTTCTTGGTGGCGAAGGCGAAAGTCATGATTTTGCCTCATTTAAAATATTTTTATATATAATTTTTGAATCAAAGTTAAAGCTAATAATTAGTAAAGGAACGTCGAGTTAAATTTGAAGTATTTTTTCCCACCATCTTGTTATTGTAAAATGAAGAAGCCCTGAATAAAACGAATTTAAATCAGAAGAAATCGTTTGACCTAATCCCAATCGATCCGGGCGACAAATACTCTCGAATTTGCGCACCCCATGAGCCTTCAAATTTAAACTTATTACTGAAGAGCTCACAATGGAAGCCTTCAAAAATTCTGAAAGAATCAGAAGAACTCCACCAGCAGGAACAAGCTCAAACCAAGGAGTATCTTCAAGCTGCCAATGCCATGAAATTGACACGGAAGATATGGTACAGTGCGATATCTGCGACCTTTGGCATCCTTCAGCGTGCGTTGTTGTCTCAGACTCTATTGCTGACAACGATTTTGTGTGCCCTTAGTGCAAAGCAATATACCCAGAACACGACGAGACCGCTTCGACCAAAAGTTCCAGCATCACCTCTTCTAGTTCGGCAAAAAAGAGGGTGTTACTGAAACTTCGAAGGCTAGAAGAGGAAAAGGTGACGGCAAACATTATCTGGACCAGAAGTACGAATTACTATCACAAATGGTAAGTGATGACGAGGAACCAGTATCCACAACACAACAGCACAACTTATCGAGAGATGTGCTAAATTGGGCATGCCAAATATAGACACTATCACTACTATCTTCTGCTTTTTATATGATACCGTTGAAATCTCGGAGTAAAACTTACCCTTTAACGTTCGGAATGGTCCCTGCTTATTGTATATAAACTTTGCGGTTGTGTTGTAAAAATTGTAAATGTTAACCATACATTAATATACGGCTGCCAAGTTAACTATATTTACAGATAAAGGAACAAGCGAGCTGTACAAGACACAACGTTATCATCCGTCAAGAGGAAATAGTAGATTCGCCAAGTTTCGAGTGTGAGTCTCAGTCACGCACTCACCATGACAACCAGGTTGCCATCAGACACTGAGGTCATGGTAGAGGCCGGACTAGCGACCACCTCGAATACCACAACAGAAGGCCCGAAGTCGACGGACGTGTCGCATTGGAAAGAGTATCTGCGAGGACGAAAATGGAGCGAGTCTGGCCAGTTAAATAAAAATTCATCGAGATATCAAAATCATGCAATAAAGGTATATCGCACAGCTACTGCGCTGAATTCTGTTCCACTAGGTATAAATGACAGGGGAGTTAACTGTCCTCGTAAGTTGGACACTCCCACACCTCCTCCCACTCTCATTCAGGCAAATAAAGCACAAACCCCTTTCCAAAATATCAGCTCGGTCACGTTAGCGGATGTTCAGGTCTCGCATTCGCAGTGGGATTACATTCAATACAGCAGCACCTGTAGTACCGCTTAGCGAACCCGCCATCAACTTGACGTCTACATTTCCAACAACCGTGACTAACGCACAGGAATTAATGCAGAAACGTCAACTAGGATCCCAATCTACATCTACACAGTTTGCGAAAGGCTGTTTGACGACAGCAACAACGGCTACAAAGCCAGTAACATGAATTCCAAAAATTAGCGATAAGTATTCAAGTAACACAGGTAACAAAAATATTTGTAAATTACACTTTACTGAAAATTTTTCCAGTGGGCTTATGCCAACTGTTGTTAATAACTGTTCAAGTTATTTCGCATCGCTACCAGGTTCAGTCAGTTACCTTAAAACTATAACAACAGAGCAATCGGAAAATCTCCCTCCAGGTTTGTCGAACGTTATGTCCAACGCGTCGTCGGGTCCCCTAATCGGTACAAATAAATCATATCGTGCATTTAGTGCTCCGCAATCCGCGTATAGTGGTACAAACCTACATGCAGGTAATGGATATAAAGCATTAAGTGCTCCGCAATTCACGTATAGTGGTCCAAACCTACATACAAGTAATGCATAAAATGCATTTAGTGCTCCGCGATTTGCGCACAGTGGTACCCCAGTGGTGCTCCAAACCTGCATGCAGGTGATGCGTATAACGCATTTAGTACTCCGCAATTCGCGTATTGTGCTCCCAATCTGCCGTTTGGTAATGCGTCCAACGCATTTAGTGCTCCGCAATTGGTACACGATGTCACCAAACCACCGGTTGGTAATGCGTCCAACGCATTTAGTGCTCCGCAATTGGCACAGACAACGATTTTGTGTGCCCTTAGTGCAAAGCAATATACCCAGAACACGACGAGACCGCTTCGACCAAAAGTTCCAGCATCACCTCTTCTAGTTCGGCAAAAAAGAGGGTGTTACTGAAACTTCGAAGGCTAGAAGAGGAAAAGGTGACGGCAAACATTATCTGGACCAGAAGTACGAATTACTATCACAAATGGTAAGTGATGACGAGGAACCAGTATCCACAACACAACAGCACAACTTATCGAGAGATGTGCTAAATTGGGCATGCCAAATATAGACACTATCACTACTATCTTCTGCTTTTTATATGATACCGTTGAAATCTCGGAGTAAAACTTACCCTTTAACGTTCGGAATGGTCCCTGCTTATTGTATATAAACTTTGCGGTTGTGTTGTAAAAATTGTAAATGTTAACCATACATTAATATACGGCTGCCAAGTTAACTATATTTACAGATAAAGGAACAAGCGAGCTGTACAAGACACAACGTTATCATCCGTCAAGAGGAAATAGTAGATTCGCCAAGTTTCGAGTGTGAGTCTCAGTCACGCACTCACCATGACAACCAGGTTGCCATCAGACACTGAGGTCATGGTAGAGGCCGGACTAGCGACCACCTCGAATACCACAACAGAAGGCCCGAAGTCGACGGACGTGTCGCATTGGAAAGAGTATCTGCGAGGACGAAAATGGAGCGAGTCTGGCCAGTTAAATAAAAATTCATCGAGATATCAAAATCATGCAATAAAGGTATATCGCACAGCTACTGCGCTGAATTCTGTTCCACTAGGTATAAATGACAGGGGAGTTAACTGTCCTCGTAAGTTGGACACTCCCACACCTCCTCCCACTCTCATTCAGGCAAATAAAGCACAAACCCCTTTCCAAAATATCAGCTCGGTCACGTTAGCGGATGTTCAGGTCTCGCATTCGCAGTGGGATTACATTCAATACAGCAGCACCTGTAGTACCGCTTAGCGAACCCGCCATCAACTTGACGTCTACATTTCCAACAACCGTGACTAACGCACAGGAATTAATGCAGAAACGTCAACTAGGATCCCAATCTACATCTACACAGTTTGCGAAAGGCTGTTTGACGACAGCAACAACGGCTACAAAGCCAGTAACATGAATTCCAAAAATTAGCGATAAGTATTCAAGTAACACAGGTAACAAAAATATTTGTAAATTACACTTTACTGAAAATTTTTCCAGTGGGCTTATGCCAACTGTTGTTAATAACTGTTCAAGTTATTTCGCATCGCTACCAGGTTCAGTCAGTTACCTTAAAACTATAACAACAGAGCAATCGGAAAATCTCCCTCCAGGTTTGTCGAACGTTATGTCCAACGCGTCGTCGGGTCCCCTAATCGGTACAAATAAATCATATCGTGCATTTAGTGCTCCGCAATCCGCGTATAGTGGTACAAACCTACATGCAGGTAATGGATATAAAGCATTAAGTGCTCCGCAATTCACGTATAGTGGTCCAAACCTACATACAAGTAATGCATAAAATGCATTTAGTGCTCCGCGATTTGCGCACAGTGGTACCCCAGTGGTGCTCCAAACCTGCATGCAGGTGATGCGTATAACGCATTTAGTACTCCGCAATTCGCGTATTGTGCTCCCAATCTGCCGTTTGGTAATGCGTCCAACGCATTTAGTGCTCCGCAATTGGTACACGATGTCACCAAACCACCGGTTGGTAATGCGTCCAACGCATTTAGTGCTCCGCAATTGGCACACGGTGCCACAAAACCACCGGTTGGTAATGCGTCTAACGCATTTAGTTCTCCGCAATTGGCACACAGAGCCCCAAATCTACCGGTTAGTGAAACGTCAAACGAATTTAGTGCTCTGCAAGACGCACACAGTGCACCAAATCAACACGTAGGTAATGTACATAACGCATTTAGTGCTCCGCAATTCGCATACAGTGCCCCAAATCTACCAGTATTTAATACACATATGGTAATCGGTGCACGACAGAGCGCATATAGCGCGCAAAATATGCCTTTAGTAGGGAACGCATACAATGCATTTAGTTTCCCGCAACTCACATACAGTGAATCAAGTCCCCCAAACGTCTCAAGAACATTATTTAATGCCACCAATTCAGTTAGTGCTAATTGTGGAACATCTCAAGCGTTGCATTAGGAATCATGCAAAATTATAATGTTGACACCTCAAACCACTTACCCTCGGCTCCTGTATACGGACCCCATAATATAACAAATCCAAATAGTTATCGGTCTCATGCATTTAATGCAATTGACAGTAGAATAAACGATTCCCAGAGCATAAGGATAACACCGCGGCAAATCTGGAGGCCCAAACTGGCAACGAGGAGCCGACAATTATCTATTCTTTGGGGCACGAGCCAGTTACAAACGCTATCAATCCGGTGGCCCAAAATACCAACGTGGAGCCGATATCGATCAATTCTTTGGGCCTTGAATCCGTTCCAATTGCTACCAATGACCAAAACGTCGGGTGCCTACCGGGCACTTTTCCGTGGCAGGAAGTCAAACGTAAGGGGAGTCATCCATACAAGAGGAAAGCCGATGGGGCTCACCTGAGTTCAGCGTTAAGAGAAGCTAATACTCCGAGTAAGTCCAAGAGTCTGAGGGATGAAAATCGGTTCCAGATCCTACAGATTGTAAAAATCAAAGAGGGTACTTCGGAGCAGGAGCCAGCTTTAGTAGATGATATGGAAACTGATGTCCAACCGATGGTGAGTAAGAAAGTAAAGGTTTCTAATTCAAATTCCTATATAAATAATACCCGATCAGATAAAATGGTAGTGAGTGAGGTTCGTGGTCACATTAAAGAAATTCTTTCGAGGGAGAAGATTCCCCGGGCTCAAGGTAATACCCCTGGGAAGACCAAGGTAGGAGTGCCACGAAGGAAAAGTTTTTGTCCTCCTATAACCATCTTTGATTGAAATGCTAAGATAGTGAGTGGTTTAATTGAGGGAAATATAAAGCGTAGTGGTAGTGGTTTTTAGATACTAATTTCTTGATAAAGAAAAACAGGGGTGGGGACTGTATTAAAATTTTCGTTGACAACGTCAACTTTCACCAATACTTATTCCAAGAATTGAAAGTGTCGAAGGTGGAGGCTTATACCTTCACGCCGAAAGAACTTACAAAAGTTTCACTCTTACTTAAAGGGGTGAAGGCTTCTTATTCATGCGAAGAAATAAGGGAGGATCTACAGAAACAACTAGGGGGCATAAAAGTTCAAGTTAAAAACTTCTCAACGCCGAAATCAAGTCGGGGAAAATACTGGCTTGATATTCACATAATACAACTAGACGCTTTATGTAACACGGACGAATTCCTAAAAATAAAATACGTCTTAAGACAAAAAATAGCATGGGAAAAGCCCAGGCCTCTGGATGTGATCTAATGCTACAATTGCCAAAGATTTGGTCATGTGGCAGCGAACTGTAATCTTGGATACAACTGCATCAAGTGTAACATGGAACATGCCCCTGGGAAATGTGCAAGAACTCGGGAATTAGAGTCTGAACCTTTTTGTACCAATTGTAGCCAGCTGGGTCACCCTGCAAATTTCGGAGGCTGCCCCGTGCTGACCAAATATAACGAAAATAAAGATAAGATGAAAAACCTAGCGAGAGCCAAGAGAGAAAACAGACGAGCTTTCGTTGACTCGGCGGTTAATAATTTTAGAAGGAAAAATATTGCGTATAGCAGACTTTTTAAAGAAAACTCCGCTGCGGAAAATAGCAGGCCCGTAATAATGTCAAAGAATTCCTCAGAATATGATTTCTTCAAAGAGTCCGACCTCCTTTTTGGATTAAAATTTCCAGAACTATTGGAAAGAATCATTAACTTTCTTCCTCAATACAAAAACTTGAAGGGCTTAGGGGAAAAACAGGCTTCTTTAATCCAATTCTGCTTACAATGATGCCTAGGACGGCCATAAATATCATTTCATTATCTGTTTAAAAAAAAATTTTTTCTAAAGCAAAAGTAGAGAGTTTGGAATCCCTTGACTCAAATAGACCGGATTTCTTGCTTATATCCGAGACGAGATTGTTTGAGAAAAACAGAGCAAGCATCCCTTTTATAATGTCTTTAGAAATCGTCGCTTCTTCCTGGACTCTGGCTGGACTCCATTCGGGACATTAAACAGTCTGGGAACTCTTCTTTTCGTTAATTTTGTTAATTCGCAATTTTTTTTTCTTTTTTTAAAAAAAAAAATATAAAATAAAAAATAAAAAACAAGAGTAAAAAATTAACTAAAACAAGAGATCGCTCACTCCGATTGATTTTGAATCAGGGTATTGTTTATTCCCCTTCCTTTTGTAATTGGGTGTGATCAATGCAACCATTCACAGTTTTGACTCTTATAATTATAGCTGTCGACTACAAACCTTTATTTTGGTAATCATCATTAACTTTCTTCTATCTAAATGCCGAAACACTGTGATTTTGTACAACATATGTGGTGTTAGTAGAACATATAATCTAAATAGACTGTCAAAATTTTATGTACATTACATTCAAATTACCAGTTGCCTTATTTTGCGGCTTATCTCAAAAAAAAATAGGTATCTTTGAATTTAGTCGTATTATTATTTTTATCATAGGCCGAATCAATTTTCACACTCCTCGTGTTTTGCACAGCACATCTAGTGTTAGTTGAAATTAAACAAATTTTTACTATTATTAATTTACGCACACTGATCTCAAAACAACAGTATTCGCATATTTGTATTAAGAAACTTGTATCGCATATTCATGCACAATTGAATTATCCGTATTATTATTGAGTAAGAAAAAAATAAAAAAAATAAAGAAGAGCAGTGAATAATAATTGTAATTATATATATATATATAAATATATATATATATATGATGTTATCGATAAGATGTAGTGAGAGAAAAGAATAACAGAATACATAGAGGTTTCGCATATGGATAAGTATGTACACTTAAATATATGGGTACTCATATGTACGTAGGCTGCCTTTTATGTTTCGGGATTTGGCAACACTGGTGGTGCAATCTGATAACTGACAGCTCTATCGTAAAGTTGGACATTTTTGAGGTTATACGTACTCAGAACGTTTTGACATACGAGCGCTATTTGTGTTGTTTGCAGTAAGTTAAAAGATTTATCTCAGCTCAAAAATGGAATTAAGTCATGAACATTTTCGTGCGATTGTTTTTTACAACTTTCGACGTGGATTAACTCAGCAACAGTGTATTGTAATGACGGAAATCTTGTAGCAAATTTCCGCCCACAACAACGACAACGCTAAGGACCAAAATTCCGGAAAAGAGGGCTGTAATGTGAAAACTTCATATATTTATACATATCCGATATAATTCGCAGTCAGTGCATGTTCTGGCCAATATATAGCTCAAAACGACCGACCAGAAAGCAAGCAGTCGGCAACGAGCAGCCGATAGTGGAGGGTGAACGTTAAAATTCCCCCTAAACGAAAGCTAATCGTGAAACTCGTCGAATCGACCTATGCATTTGGGCCTGAGGCTTTGTAAGTCCGCTGAATCATAGACTCGAGGAAACAAACCGACTTTAATGTCTGAGGCTTTGTAAGTCCGCTTAAGAAAAAGGCCAATCAGTACACGTGGATATACTCACGGTGCCAAAACCTAAGCGACTGGAAGAGGCTTCCACTAACGATGCCACTTACGTTAAGGTCTGAGGCTTTGTAAGTCCGCTTAAGTAGGAGGCCAGTTAGTGTACGTGTTCCTAAGCACGGTGCCGAACCCATGGGAGCCTGAGGAGCCAGAGAGAGACGACAGAGGATCGAGCGCAACCAGCAAGGGTTAACTACAGCGGAGCGGACCAGACAGACGTAGCGACGACGAAGTCCGGACGTGAGCAGCAACGAAGAGACGATATCTGAGCCATACATCCGGGGACAGGAAGAGAGAGCAGCGACGGGCCGAGACGCAGGCAACGAAGACGACCCGAGGAAAACTCAGGCAGCAGGAGCATAGACGAGCGACAACGTTTAAACGAGAGCAGCGAGACAGGCTGTCCAGTGACGAAGGGCTGAGGCCGAAGCCATACCTCCGCAGGCAGGAAGGACAACGACGCGAAGGAAACCGAGGTCAAGACGTAGGACGACGCGAGACAAAGAGACCCCGGCGACAGTAGCATAAGCGAGCGACAACGTGTAACACAGGGAGCAGCGGGACAGACCCGAACGCATGATGAATTAAAACCCACGATAAATTAAATATGGATTATCAAAGAAATGAAGTATAAGAAACCTGATATTTTTACGAATAAATTGAAGTCTAAACAAATAAATTGTTTGTAACGAACCCTTGGCGGCCGATGAGCCTACCCCGGAAATCGAGTCGTTACAATGGCGCCCGAGCAGGGACTTCACAAATAAGACCAAGGAAAACTGGCAGTGAAACTCAGTGAACAAACTAATAGTGAATTAACAATTATAAGCCAAAGATAGTGAACAAACAGTAGGATGAACAAAGACGTCATCGAATAACAAACTAGGAGTCGGACAGTGCAGTGAACAGTGGAAACTCAGTGAAACAACCACCAACAGAACAGTACCAGAACAGTACCAGTGAACAGTGAAATAACGAACAGTAGAAAACATGGTGAGAACCAATTGGATTTACGAGTTGCGGAAAGAGGACCTTCTCAGCTGCATGGAGGAGTTCGACATGGACAGTACCGGAACCGTAGAGGAACTGAGGAAACGTTTCGCCTTGTGGATCAAGGACAAGGGAGGCATTCTGCACGAACAAAGACTCAAGGAACTGGAATTACAACACGACAAGGGCGGGACATCGAAGCCATTAGGTACACCCGAGGAAGAGGCCCAAGACGGAAAGACCACGGATGAAGGGACCCAAACGACACCACAGGAGGAAGAAGGAACCACTACAGCCATCTCTGGTACAAGCCAGATTGCGTCCCGGACGTATGCTACCATCGCCGATCAGATCCGAAAGTGGTCGCTTAAATATGACGGCGGGAAAGAGCCACTGAACTTCCTGGAACGAGCCGAGGTGTATGACATCCCGAAGGATTGCTTGCCGAGGACAATGCCGGAACTACTCCCGAGACAAAGCACTAACTTGACTCCGGAATAACCACCGGGCATGGCAACGTTGGACTGAATTTAAAGACGATTTTCTAAGATTCTTCCTCCCAGGTCGGTATTTGGAGAACTTAGACGACAAGATCCGACAGAAACAGCAGCAACCGGGGGAACTATTCAAAGACTATGTCTTGGGCATACAAAATCTGGTGCGTCTAGCGGGTTACTCCGGAAAAGAGAAACTGGAGAGGATCTTCCGAAATTGCCAAACCAAGTACCAACTTTATATTCGGCGGAAAGATTTCGACACTTTTGAGGAACTAATTGCACTCGCAGACGACTTTGAAGGCATCCAGGAAGGGAAGGAGTTGCAACCCCGAAACAAGGAAGAACGCCGATGCGCCGTAGCCCAAACCATGGAAACACCAATCAACACCAGAACCGCGTGTCATCGTTGTAGCCAAGATGGCCACCTGGCACGTGTTTGCCAGAACCCCCGCGTGTATTTCTGTTGGGAGTGTGGCCGTCGAAACACCCGTACGATAGACTGCTGCAGACGCCGATCGGGAAACGAACCGGGAGCCGGCCAGTCGCGAGGAACTCCGGTATCTCAACCAGCCGATCCTCGCAACGCATAAGCCTCCTCTACCACGAGGACAACCACCTCTTTGCCAACATTAACATCGGCAAGGAGGTGATAAAAGCCACCATAGACACCGGTGCAACAAAAAGCTTCATGAGCGAATCCTTCGCACTCAAGTTCCGGACCGCCGGACGAATCATCCACCAAGAAGTAACCGTCAAAATGGCAGACGGATCGACACGCGAAGTGACAAAAGCACTGTTCACGATCATCCAGTTAGGCCAGAGTACATGCGAAGTTCCCTTGCTGATCCTTCCGGGTATCATCGAAGATATAATTCTCGGAATGGATTTCCTACATCACATCGGGACCACGCTCAGCTGTAGGGGCCAAACCGTCGTGCTGCGAAGCAGAGACGTCGCCCCAAAACAAGGCAACATTAGCACACGCACCGTGATACAGGATGAGATGACAGAACGGTTGGATAGCATCAACGCATTCTTGAACCAAGAATTGGACGCCTTCGAGCAACTTAGCGGAGTCACGAACATCACCAAACACGAGATTATCATGCAGGATGATCGACCCTTCAAACACCGTTACACTACGAGCAATCCCGTCACACAGGCCATCATTAATGCCGAAGTGGATGAGTTACTCAACAAGGGTTGCATCGAACCATCGCATAGCCCTTATAGCTCTTCAGTGGTCTTAGTCCAAAAGAAAAACGGTAGTTGGAGGCTCTGCCTTGACTTTCGACAACTCAACGCTCGCTCCACACCAGACGCGTATCCAATACCACGAATACAGTACATCCTGGACCGTCTGCGAAACGCTAAATACATCAGTAGCTTGGATCTAAAAAACGGATACTGGCAAATTCCAATGGACGAGAGTAGTAAACAATATACAGCGTTTACTATACCTGGCCGCGGGCTATTTCAATGGCGGGTCATGCCCTTCGGTTTACACTCGGCGCCAGCCACATTCCAGAGGGCTTTGGACCAAGTAATTGGCCCTGAGATGGAACCATATGCTTTCGCATATCTAGACGACATCATCGTCACGGGAGCTTCGTTCGAAGAACACATGAAGAACTTACGTGAAGTATTCCGGCGATTACGAGCTGCCAACTTGAAAATTAACGTGGAGAAATGTAGATTCTTTAAGAAGGAGACAAAGTACCTGGGACACATCGTAAGCGAACAAGGAATCCACACCGACCCAGACAAGATAGCCGCAATCAAAGCACTACAACCCCCAACGAACCTTCGAGAATTGCGGAGCAGCCTAGGAGTGGCATCGTGGTACCGCCGTTTCGTGCCCGAATTCGGTACGTTAGTACACCCGCTTACCACCCTTCTAAAGAAAGGAAAGCATTGGAAGTGGCAAACCGAACAACAGGACGCTTTTGACGCGCTGAAACAGAAGCTCTGTGATGCCCCGGTACTAGCCTGCCCAGACTTCAATCAAAAGTTCACACTACAAACTGACGCCAGTGATTACGGTTTGGGAGGGGTACTAACCCAGGAAATCGATGGTCAAGAACACGTGATAGCCTACGCCAGCCGCCATTTGAACCCGACTGAACGAAACTACTCGCCGACAGAAAAGGAGTGTTTGGCCATCGTCTGGGGAATTCGTAAGATGCGACCCTACTTAGAAGGATATCAGTTCACAGTCATCACGGACCACATGGCGCTAAAATGGTTAAACTCTATCGAGAGTCCATCAGGACGAATCGCGAGGTGGGCGTTGGAACTCCAACAATATACCTTCGACGTCCAATATCGCCGCGGAAAGCTATACGTAGTCGCTGATGCACTCTCACGACAACCGACCGACACACTCTACACGATTACTAGCGAGACATTAAACGAATCAAATTGTAAATGGTTGAGTAAAAGGTTATCGGAAGTTAAAAATAACCCAGACAAGTACCCCGACTATGTTATCGAGGATGGCAGGATGTATCGGCATATCCCACACCAATCAAACGACGAGGACTGTGCGCCCTGGAAGCTCTGCGTAGCCACATCATTGCGGAAACGAATATTGAAAGAAAATCACGATAGCCCCTGCGCGGGTCACCTCGGCATCCGGAAAACAATCGGCCGCATCGCCAACCATTATTACTGGCCCGGAATGTTCAGAGAAATAAGCCATTATGTTCGATCGTGCGAGTCATGCCAAAAATATAAGCAGAGTCAACAGAAAGCAGCTGGAAAGATGCTCACTCAGATCGCTGAAGAACCTTGGACAATCCTATGCACTGACTTCGTAGGACCACTACCACGCTCGAAGCACGGTCACACGATGCTCCTGGTTTTCCTCGACAAGTTTTCGAAATGGACGGAAGTAGTTCCTTTACGTAAGGCGACAAGTGAAGGGGTAATAAAGGCGTTCCGGGAACACATCCTAGCCAGATTCGGGGTACCAAAAGTTCTGGTCTCCGACAATGGAACCCAGTTCACCAGCAGGGTATTCCAGAGGTTCATGCAAGAGATGGGAATAAGGCACCAGTTTACAGCCCCGTATACCCCCCAGGAGAACCCCACGGAACGAGCCAATCGAACCATAAAAACGATCATGGCACAACTGACCGGCGAGAAGCATAACTCTTGGGACGAACTACTCCCAGAAATCACCTTGGCGATAAACTCTGCCACCTCCGAAACTACCGGGTATAGCCCAGCATTCCTGACGCAAGGACGGGAGCTCCGTTTACCACGGACCCTGTACGACGAAGAAACTTTTGGAACCGGTAACCTACCACAGACACCATCCGGAAAGGCGTCGAGGTTACAGGAAGCCTTCCAGATCGTACGGCGAAACCAAGAACGAGCAGCTCAGGACCAAGGGCGACATTATAGCCTGAGAAGGCGTCAGTGGACCCCCGCGATAGGATAACAAGTCCTAGTCAAACAGCACCATCTCTCCAAAGCTATCGATGGTTTCACCGCAAAGCTGGCGCCGAAGTTCGATGGCCCATACAAGATTACGAATTACATCTCACCCGTGATTGTTCAGGTCCAGAGGAAAGACGACACTAGCACCCGGACCGCTCATATTAGCGAGTTGAAGGCATACCACACCACGGATGAGGACACGGCCATACCTGGAACGCCAAGTCCTTCTACACCCAAGTAGGAGGGAAGTGTAATGACGGAAATCTTGTAGCAAATTTCCGCCCACAACAACGACAACGCTAAGGACCAAAATTCCGGAAAAGAGGGCTGTAATGTGAAAACTTCATATATTTATACATATCCGATATAATTCGCAGTCAGTGCATGTTCTGGCCAATATATAGCTCAAAACGACCGACCAGAAAGCAAGCAGTCGGCAACAAGCAGCCGATAGTGGAGGGTGAAAGTTAAAATTCCCCCTAAACGAAAGCTAATCGTGAAACTCGTCGAATCGACCTATGCATTTGGGCCTGAGGCTTTGTAAGTCCGCTGAATCATGGACTCGAGGAAACAAACCGACTAGGTACGGCTTCTACTGATGATGCCAACTTTTCTTTAATGTCTGAGGCTTTGTAAGTCCGCTTAAGAAAAAGGCCAATCAGTACACGTGGATATACTCACGGTGCCAAAACCTAAGCGACTGGAAGAGGCTTCCACTAACGATGCCACTTACGTTAAGGTCTGAGGCTTTGTAAGTCCGCTTAAGTAGGAGGCCAGTTAGTGTACGTGTTCCTAAGCACGGTGCCGAACCAATGGGAGCCTGAGGAGCCAGAGAGAGACGACAGAGGATCGAGCGCAACCAGCAAGGGTTAACTACAGCGGAGCGGACCAGACAGACGTAGCGACGACGAAGTCCGGACGTGAGCAGCAACGAAGAGACGATATCTGAGCCATACATCCGGGGACAGGAAGAGAGAGCAGCGACGGGCCGAGACGCAGGCAACGAAGACGACCCGAGGAAAACTCAGGCAGCAGGAGCATAGACGAGCGACAACGTTTAAACGAGAGCAGCGAGACAGGCTGTCCAGTGACGAAGGGCTGAGGCCGAAGCCATACCTCCGCAGGCAGGAAAGACAACGACGAGACGACGCGAAGGAAACCAAGGTCAAGACGTAGGACGACGCGAGACAAGGAGACCCCGGCGACAGTAGCATAAGCGAGCGACAACGTGTAACACAGGGAGCAGCGGGACAGACCCGAACGCATGATGAATTAAGACCCACGATGAATTAAATATGGATTATCAAAGAAATAAAGTATAAGAAACCTGATATTTTTACGAATAAATTGAAGTCTAAACAAATAAATTGTTTGTAACGAACCCTTGGCGGCCGATGAGCCTACCCCGGAAATCGAGTCGTTACAGTATAGATGAACTTAATTCAATTTTGGGCGATGAAGCTCCATCAAGGACCAGTGTTTATCGATGAAATGGTGAATTCAATCGTGGTCGTAGTTCACTTCAAGACGAATTTCGTGAAGGTCGTCCAAAATCAGTTGTTTTTCCGGAAACCATTGATGCTGTGCGCAAACTGATATTGGAAGATCGTCATTTGACCTATCGTGGCATTAGTGGGACCAGCATACATTCAATATTGCATGATCATTTGATTGTCAAAAAAATTTGTTAGCGTTGGATCCCGCATAATTTGACAAAAGCTCAAAAAGATGCTCGTGTCAATTGGTCCAAAGAAATGCTCAAAAACATCGATTTGATGAGTCATCCACCGTATAGTCCTGACTTGGCACCCAATGACTTCTTTTTATTCCCGTACGTATAAAACAAACTGAGAGGTCAACGTTTTTCGACACCTTAAGAAGCGGTTGCCGTATTCAGAATGCATGTTTTGGAGATACCTCAATCAGAGTGGCAAAAGTGCTTCGACAATTGGTTCAAACGCATGCAAAAGTGTATAGATTTTCATGGGGAGTATTTTGAAAAACAATAAAGTGGTTTTCGATGATTAATATTTGTTTTTCTTCTCTAATCCCGAAATATAAAAGGCAACCTACGTATATATCCACTGTGCTGTGATCTAAGCTTACCATACTATTTTATTTTCTTTTTGATTCTTTTTTTCTTCCCTTTCCTTTTTCCTAGATTTAAGTATTTATTCCTCTAAAATCACTATTATACTCATATTGTCGGAGTACGCTGGTTTTAATCATTTAGTCATTTATTAATTGTAAGATATCAACTTTGATCTGCATTGAACAGTTACTTTCGAATTGGGTTGTTTTTCATATAAGACACACAAGGTGTCAAGAATTCCCTAATCTCAACATGTTAAACTAGTTTTAAGATTATCATTGTAACTTTTTAAATTCGACAATAAAAACTGGAACTTAAACTTGACAGTAGCGTTGATCCTAGCGTAAACCCAAGTCACCACAGTGAACTGGCTCTAACTCAAAGCCAATGGGCTGCTAGGAGAGTAATGCCGAAGGACTTGCCAATTTTTAGTGGGAACCCCTTTGACTGGCCACTGTTTATCAGTAACTTTAAAGGATCATCTCGTGTGTGTGGATTCTCCAACAAGGAGAATCTTTTTAGACTCCAAAGGTGCTTGAAAGGGAAAGCACTTGAGGCAGTTAGAAACCGGTTACTTCTAACACGAACGGTTCCTCAAGTGATTGAAACACTGCGACTATTATACGGTCGACCGGATATAGTGATAAATTCTCTTTTTCAAAATGTGAGGAATCAACCGTCACCTAAAGCTGAGCGGTTGGAAACACTTATTTCATACGCGCTCGCGGTACAAAACCTCTGCTCGACAATAGAAGCGTCTGGTCTAGTAGCGCGTCTCTGTAGCCCTATCCTTCTACAGAAACTTGTAGACAAACTTTCCGCGAATATAAAGCTGTCATAGGCGATGTTCAAGCATAGCGTACTGAATGTTTTCCTGGAGGATTTGGGAAACTGGCTCTAGCGAATAGCACAATCTGCAAGTGAGGTTACGATACCGCAATATGACTCAAGTCCAGAAACTCGTTCAAGCAAAGAACGAGGCTTTGTCCATACACATGCAGAGGGTACTGTGAATAATCATAATAAGACTCTAAAATCTGATCCAAGCCAATCAACTCAATCTTCGTCGCCGACACAAGGTCTTGCTCAACAGTCAAGTTCGAAGGAGTGTGTAATTTGCGGCATTGGAAGCCATGCTATCGAAAAATGCAAGAAATTTTCTAGTCTAAGCCTCTATGAAAGATGGACGGCTATAAAGACAAACAAGTTGTGTCGCACATGCTTAAGAAGACACGATAATATAAATGTAAGGTAGATAAAATTTGTGGACAGGATGGTTGCCCTTACAGGCATCATTCGTTGTTACATAAATTCAATAGCGATGGTGAATCAAGCTCGAAGTCTACTAAATTGAGGTTCCTCCGGAAATTCATACGAGTAATACCCATCAGCAAGTACAACAAGCAATCTACTTCCGAATTTTGCCCGTAACCTAGTATGACAAAGGAAAATCAGTTGAGACATACGCCTTTCTTGATGAAGGGTCTTCAATTACGCTTAAAGAAGACGATTTTGCAAATGAACTAGCTTTAGATGGTACGAAAGACGAATTATGTCTAAGGTGGACAGCCGATAATACTCTCAATGAACCAAATTCCAAAAGGATCTCATTAAAAATTTCCGGAACGTACGAAGCTAAGTCCTATAAAATATCCAACGTACGAACCGTGGAAAAACTAAGTTTACCCAAACAATCAATTTCACTTTCAAAACTTTGATAATAATATTCCCATCTCAAAGATATACCGAATAAGTCCTACAACAATGCAATTCCACGTTTTCTTTTAGATATTGATAACTGGAGGTTAGGCCTACCTTTGGAGGTTAGGCCTACCTTTGGAGGTTAGGCCTACCTTTGGAGGTTAGGCCTACCTTTATAGGTTAAGGAAGGAAGTAGCGAAAGCCCAGTCGCAACAAAAACCCGACTTGGTTGGGAAATTCACGGACGTCGTGATAAAGCTAACGTAAATGATGGACATGATCAAATCTATAAACACGATAGGTTTCATATTTGCGACTGTAAACTCGGTGAAGATTTGCACCGTTTGGGAAAAAACTTTTTTTCAGTCGAAAGTATCGGAATTTTAGCTAGGCCAGCCGTTAAACTCGTGTTAGATTTAACAAATGTAAATCGACTTATAGCAGTCGAAATACCGGGAGGGAGAATGTTACAGCGGTTTGTAGTCTACAAATTTGTAGACTATACACTGAACGCACTCAGTGGACGCACTCACCACGAAATATTAAAAAACTCTGGCTTCCGGTCTCTAGCTCTCTTCCTGCTTGGTGGCTAAGGCGAAAGTCAAGATTTTGCCTCATTTAAAATATTTTTAAAACAAAGCTTTTTATCTGACACTTGCTACGAGAGTCGATTAGAGTTACATGGCCTAACACGTTTAAAGGATACTAGAAGACTATATTTGGACATAGTAATTTTATTTAAAGTAAATTTAGTTTTTAGCACTAATCTTCCAGATGAACTTCAATTGCGTACAAATATAAGTCATACTTGATCACAAACCCTAATCGTTGTACCATATAATAATAATAGTTCTTTATTTATGGTAATTTGTGCATATGTACAATATTTTTTATCAAATTAACTATAAGTAAGAAATATAAAAATAGAATTAAAAATTACAGAAAAAAAAAACCATAAACTCACATGAGCCATTGGCTTGTGTGTGAGAGTTCTAATTCGATTGTGAACTGATGGATCATAAATATATACAAGACCCATAAATTTTATGATGAAAGGTAAAATAAAAACATTAAAATTATAAAAAAATTGTTTTGACGGAAATAAGCAAGAATAATTGTAGTATAAATGTTTAAAGTATAAGAAAAAAAAAAAAAAGAGATGTCCTGAAGGAATGACATTTTTTTTTAAAAACATATTACCATATTATTATTATCCACATTATGGTTACTAGTTTACTAAATTGAACATATTACAGGCGTTTGGATTATCAAGGATATACTTTTTTATGATAAACTTAAAGTTACGTTCATTTAGCAAAATCCTAATTGAGCTCGGAATATTATTGTAGGCCATTGGTCCAAGAATGCAAGCATGCCTTTGCATAAATTTTTTTTTACATTTATTGACTGCTAGCAATGGGTTAACTTGACTTCTCGTGTTATAACTATTAGTATATAATACAAATTTTGATTCGTTACAGAACATAAATTTAAGTAGAGAACATGTATATAACTGAGAGATATTCATCACGCTAAAATTTGTAAATGATTCTGTAGTAGAAAAAAACTTTGATTTTTTTAAGCATAATTTTATGATTCTACTCTGCAAATTCTTCAAAGGTGTCAAAGTTGCCGTATACGTCGACCCCCAGATTAATAATCCATACAGAATTATGCTTTGTGTTATAGAAAAATATACCATTCTCAATAGATTTAGGTTAAGTACTTTGCGTAGTAATAAGTAAGAGTGAATTGTCTTCCTGATTCTCTTGCAGAGGTAAGTTATATGATTTTCCCATTTAAGCTTACTATCAATTATAATTCCCAAATATTTAAGCTCAGTTACTCTACTTATTGTGTTGTTACGCGAGTCGACTAGAGTTTGCAAAGTTTTATTTTTTGCTGTCTCTCCGAAACACATATACTTTGTTTTGCTGACATTAATAGTCATTTTATGTTTTATTAACCACCCGTCAATATTCCTCAATCCAGTAGTTGCTTTTCTGAATGTATCCTGCCAGTTATTCGATTTGAACAAAATGACGGTATCATCGGCAAAGGATATTAAGTGACCATTAATTGCTAAGCCATCTATTTTACAAAGATCATTCATGTAAATCAGGAATAATAACGGACCTAAAACGGTACCTTGCGGTATTCCACAACTTAAGGTTAAATGCTCACTAAACACTTCACCTATTTTAACCCTCTGTGTGCGATTTGTTAGATACGAACTTAGTAAAGAATATGTATTTCGAACTATTCCTAATGATTGCAATTTCTTAAGCAAAATATTATGATCTACTGTGTCGAACGCCTTTTTGAGATCTAAAAATATTGCTAAAACTCTTTCATTAACGTCCAATGACTTATATATGTACTCGGTAAGATTATAAATAGCGTCGACAGTACTTCTATCTTTTCTAAAACCATATTGATTGTTTGCTAAAATATCATTTTCATCCAAAAATTTAATCATGCGGGTTTTAATACATTTCTCAAATAATTTAGCTACTGTAGATAGTATAGATATGGGTCTGTAGTTACCGGGCTCATTTTTATCCCCGCTTTTATATAGGGCTATGATCTCAGCTTCCTTAAATTTTGTTGGGAAAACTCCTTGCTTAATACATTTGTTGAATATATGTTGGAGTGGGTTAGTTAAGAAGTTGGAGAGATGCTTGAAAATTCGAGGTGTTAATCCGTCCATACCAGGTGTTTTCTTGGGGTCCAATTCAACAATATGTTTCTTTATCTCTGATTGTGTTATAAGCGACATGTGGAATAATGAGGTATGGTCGTAAGTGGTATTAACTGGGAGAATAGGATTTTGATGGGGGAGTTGTGATGAGATTTTCTCACCTATAGCTCTGAAATGGTTATTCATTATATTTGCCACTTTCAGTGCATCAGTAACAATATTACCCTTGCTATCAAAGATTTGCTTAATATCAGTTCCGGTAGACTTGTAACTATGTCCAGCAATTTCATTAATATTCTTCCAAAGTTGCTTAGGATTACTGAGTGAATTATAGATTTCCTTTTGATAATATGTTTGCTTAGCAAGTTTTATAATAAATTGCAATTTATTTCTATATGTAACGTATTTCAGTTTGAGATTTCCATCTACATCTGTCCCTTTCGATAAGCGCTTTGCTAATTTATTTCTACGTCGAATTGAAGTAACAATACCTAGTGTTGCCCATTGTTTTATTGGTCTGAATTTTGAATTTGATATCGTAGATAAAGTATAAGAATTTAATAGGTGCTCGTTTATGGTGGTGTAAAATATATCAGTACAATTGTTCGCGTCTTCCGAGCTAAAAACTTTATTCCAGGTTTCAGTTTTAATTGCGTTTAATAATTTACCGTAGTTTAAATTTGATTTAATTGAAGGAGTATTTTTTTTAGGCACATCTAGCTTAATGTTTAAGTTCAACGTGGCCATTATAGCAAAATGATCTGTAATATAGGTTTCTAGAATTAATGGTGTGAGTGGGTAGTTACTTTTCGAAAAGATGTGGTCTATGCAGGAGCCTTTATTCTTAGCATGTCTAGTTATGCCCTCCAGATTTTCAATAAAACCATGCGTCGTAAGAGTATTGAGATAATCGTTTGCTATAGTAGAAGGGGTTTGCCTGATAATATCTATATTTATATCACCTATAATAATATGATTACTCACATGTTTACGGCATTCTAGAAAGAGTTCCAGAGAGTTGATGAAGTCTACTGGATTTGCATTTGGGGATCTATAAATCCCCGTAAGGCTCAAACTGAACGTATTTAAACTTAATTCTAGATCTATTGAGTTTGCTTGTTCCAAGTTGTGTGTCTTAATCGAGACTGAATAAACATCTCTAACGTATACGGCTACTCCATCACATTTGTTTAACTTGCAACATGCATTAATGAATTGATATCCCGGAATATTAAAAGAGTTTGTTTCATTTAACCATGTTTCAGTTAGGACAATGGCATCAACAGAATAATCCAATTGATTCAAGAGCAAATGCAGCTCATCAAAATTTTTTTTCATGCTACGTATATTCAAATGAAAAACTTTAAAAGCATTTTTCTTAGTAATTAAATATTGCTTACAAAGCAAGGTATCATCATAGATATGAGTTGAAACCTTCCTGTGATAATCCAAATTTTCCAATAACTCAGCCATTGGAATTAAAAAGAAATTAAAACTAAATTATATAATGAAATTATTCTAAGTTGTTTATGTCCTCTGAATTCGTTATAAGGTGAGCTCTGCTATCATCAGTTTTTTTCGCAAATATTTTCCCTCCTTTCGCCCATACAAATTTATAAGCTTTGATTTTCAAAGCACTCTTTGCTTGCCTTAGCAACTCGGCAGTGTACGGGGTCAGATGATCGCCGATAAAAATTCGACCTTCACCTAATTCTTTATTGACGTTTGCTACCGTAATACCTGGTCCGTTGTTTGATGCTCTTACAGCTGACAAATAGGAATTTAGTACTGCATCACGTACATCACGGCGGACGAAACGTGCAATTATGGTCCCTGGAGTCGATGACCTGCTTCGCAGACGATAGGCTTGGCTTATATCAGCATTTGTTATTTGGACGTTGACACTTTTTGCAACACTTCGAACAATGTGAGCAATATCCTCATTAGCAAACTGCTTTAGTCCATTTATTGTTACATTTTCCCGGCGTGCCTCCTCTTGCAGCATTTGATTTTGTTTAGATAGCGCATTAACACTTTGTTTTAAAGCGCTATTAACGGATTCCATTTCCCGTAGGTCAGTAACCAGTTTCGCGATAGTGATATGAAATGTATCAAATTGATCCGAAATGAACTTTACGGCCAATTTTAACTCTGCGAACTCTTTGCATTGAACTTTATGTGAAGAATCAAGTTCGGCTTTAAGTTTTGCGAATAAGCTACTTGATAAGTCAATATCCACTTCACTTGATGTCTTTGGTTGATTGTCCACTTCACTTGATGCCTTCGGTAATTTACACGCTTCACACTTCCAAGAATCCCGGTTTTTTCCAAAATGCGCGGCTGAACGCATATTTTCACTCTCCCTTACTTAGGCTGCCTCGAATGTTCAATCAATCTTGCCTTATGCTACGGTAATGTGGTCCCAAAGTTGTCAATTCAGTGTCAATCCATGTGATCGTCATTTTTATGACACGTCGATGCATTGATTGTAGAATTGACTACCGAATTGACACAAGTTTTTGTGTCAATACATTGACAATTTCGAATGACCGTGTGATGCGTTTGGACTAATTGACAAATATTTTGGATGGGTCATCAACGCATTGACACTGTCGCACGGATTGACACGACACGAAATTCTGCCGTGTCCTTTCTCTACTGGAAATTTATAAATAATTGGCTACACTGAAGTTTAGTATTTTCATATTTTAGGAATGGTTATTCCCAAAAAGCAAAAACAAATTTGTCTATCCGCCGTAAGGAAAAGCGTTTGAATATGCTTGGCTCCTAAACGTGTTGATATATTAAGTTCATATTTTTTTGTAAATCAGGTAAGCCCCTATCCACCCCTTGTATCTTTTGGTGTGTGAGGTGTGAGGTTTCAGAGGTAATCCTTTTTCCATTTCCACACCCTCCACAAATATCAACAATTTAAGCGAACTATACTTGTTTTATATAAATTTCAAGTTTCAGCTTTCTACCATAGACGGTTTGTGATATCTGAAAATATCTGGTTACATCATTTTATAAACTCTTATAAAATAAATAATATGTCGACGTGACATCAACAGAGACGAAGCTAATGCAGCGTTGCCCTACCGCGTTCATGTGCATTGGATTCCGCGTGGAAACCTGGAAACGACACACTCACGTACTGCTGCCAATAGACATGGGATAGGTGGCACTTTAGGCCCAGACTACGTGGTCCGTATTTTTTCGACTCCGAAAAAAAAACCGATTCCGGACAGCTTCGACTACACGACTCTGAACCGGCCATATCGATTGAGCATTGCTACTCGAGTGACAAAACCACACGGAAAAATTCCGGACACCCACTTGTAGTCGAGATCATACAACTCTGTGTATTCTTGAAATTTAATTCCGGATATGCCGAAAAATTCCTGATCAACCGCCCGGAAAAACCTGTGCATGTTCAGGTTTTTTTTCCGGACGTCCGGTTTTCCGGAGTCATGTAGTCGACGAGCCAAAATCTCATACATTTCCTTGGGACATGGTTTTCATTCTTTTCGGAAGGTGGAGCCTATTTTCTCTGGATCGAAAAAAAAACGGACCATATAGTCCGGGCCTTAGTTAAGGGGATTCACTCCATACTCACACAGAGAATGCTATTCGCGGAGACGGGGATGGGCTGTATTAAAAATCATTGAAGCAGTGTGACCTGACCACTGAAACCAGTTTTGCCGTTGTACTTCACCGAGTTTTCGCTTGGATTCTTATACCCATAGTCAGTTGCTAAAGTCTTTCAACGCCTTCGGACGCGCGATCCATATTCAAATCCTTAAGTTCATTTCACTGTATTATCACATTTCTGCCTTTTGATTTCGGTCTAACGCCCTTTCGTCTAAGCTTTCCGACATTGGTCCCGAAACCCGGGACCTTTAAACCTTTTAACTATAAGGCAAGATAAAAAAAAGTGTAACGGTAATCGAGTATATCTAAAATATGGATACCGCAACGCGCGAAACTTATCGTGGACAAATAACAAAAGTGGCGAACAGTGCGTCCGAATATTTGGCATCTCCGGCCGCGATATTAAACGATCGAAATACCGAAAATTTTGATGCAATCAAAGAAGATCTCACGGTTTTCGCGGAAGGGTTAACGGTGGCACGTGATAGTCTTACAAGGGCTAACGCGGAAGTTCGTACCACGATTAAATCTGAGGATATGAAAAAGGAATGCGAGGCTATTGCGGAGTATGAAGACAAGGCGGTAAACGTGATTGAGCGTTTAAATCCACGCCTAAAGAAGTTGCGAGCACTTCAGTGTCGTGACGTCAACGAAGCGTCTTCAAACACCCATCAGGTGGAAAGCTGTAAAGCTTCTTCTGCAAAACTGCCTAGCCTCGCCCTTAAAACGTTTACGGGTGACTTCAAGGAATGGGTTCCATTTTGGGAAAGGTTTCGCACTGCGATTCACGACAATCGAAAATAAATGGCGCTGACAAGTTTAATTACCCGCAGTTGCATCTAACGCGCAAAGCGGCTCAGTCATTTGCGGGATTTATTCCGTCAGACGAAAATCACCACGCGGCCATTTCCATGTTGCAAGAAGAGTATGAAGGTAACGAAAAAATAATAGAACACACAATGCAGCAGTTAATGTCTCTACCCCACGTGTCTTTACGAAAGGATATTGTAGGGCTGTGACGCCTTAACAATACCGTTACAACGCATACACGAACATTGACAGTTCTTGGAGTTGCAACGTCGCAGTACTCGATAATGCTGAAATCGTTGCTAGTGAGGTGTATGCCAGAAGAACTTGTGGTTGATTTCCATCGAACTCATCAGGAATCTACTGAGGAACAACTACGCAGGCAATTAGAGGAGACCACAAATAACGATGCCGATATTGGATCTGTTGTAGGAAGCGAGAGTTCGTCACTTGGATACAACGGCGATAAGCATGTAAGAGACAATATTAAGCTCCTAAACAGAGAAGTAGAGTCTCTTGAAAGGTCAGCTCAATTGCAGTCAAAACGTGTTGTACAAACTAATCCTAAGACATGTAACCCAACTGCAACGGGGTTGCTAATGTCGAACGAAACGGCTAGATGCTTCTTCTGCAAGTCTTAAACGCACCCTGCGTAACGATGTGACGCTTCGCTATCTATCTCCGAACGAAAGGATTTGCTAAAACGAGAGAGACGATGTTTTAGGTGTACTCGGAAAGGGCACAACTCTAGATCATACTCCGACAAGAAGGTCCAATGCGATAAGTGCAAAGGAAAGCACTCTACATCAATGTGTGATCCTTCATATCATAGAAACGTAACGATGCCTCCAACATCATCAAATGTAGAAACCAAATCCGCAACAAACTTGTGTTCCGCTGCTGCTTTTGCCTCAAACGTATACTTACAGACAGCCAGCGTACATATTTCGTCACTAGTGTCTTCGAGAACTACATTAACGGTTCGGATAATTTTGGATGGAGGTAGCCAACGGTCGTATATAACAGAGAAAATACCAATAAAACTCGGGTTAAGTGCTTACGATAAAGTCGATATGCGTATTCTGCCCTTTGGAAGTGAAGAAAAATCGCCGGTGCGATAGTATAACCGCGTAGAAGTAATTTACTGAGTCAATATGCGGGAAACTCGAACGTGCGTATTCTCGCGTTAGTAGTGCCTGCTATATGTGTGGATGTCTTGCCGACACCGGATTCGAAGTGGGCGATTTTTCTTAGCGGACAATAGTGAATCGAATGAAAGTGGTCTCGGCATGCTAATCGGCGTAGATTATTATTGGGATATCGTACTCGAGGAGTCGCTGCGCATATCGCATAATCTTGTGGCCATTAACTCAATCTTTGGGTGGACAATTCAAGGTCCCGAAATCGCTGCTGGCATCGAAGAAAATTTGATTCTCTCAGTGAATACTACAGCATTGACTGTTTGCGATTTAAATGCATCTGACTTCAAACGGTTCTGGGACTTGGAGAGTCTTTGGATTACTAATGAGTCAGCCACAACGCACACTGACCTTGACAATCACATAACCAAGAAAACTGATCGCTATGAGGCGTCTTTATTGTGGCGTAATGAAAACGCAATTGTGGACAATTAGCACAATGGTGCGTTGATTCGTTTCGAACGACTAGTAAATCGATTGTCACAGTCTTGAAAATTGCTGGATTATGACGTGGCACTTCAGGATATGATTAACTTACGTTCTGAATTTCCGCCTTGGTGCAAAAGGAATTGTAGCGGATATTGAAAAGGCATTTCTTCAAATGTCTTTGGCCCCGAAGGATCGCGATGTTCACAGATTTATGTGGTTTGCGAATAAGATTAATCACGCAGATCAGCTTCCGTACCGTGCAGAATATCGAATGACCAGAGTGATGTTCGGTATAACTTATAGCTTATTCTTATTGTGCGCTACTTTACAAAACATTTCAAAGAAGAGTCTAAGCTCTTTCCTGAAACTTGCGGATTGTTGCAGAAATCCTTTTACATGAACGATCTAGTGTTAAGCGTAGACGACGCAGGGCTGGCTAGAAATATTTACGAACAGACTTGTGAAATTCTTAAGCGGTCTTTGATGAACATCAGGAAATGGAATAGCAACAATGAACGACTAAGAACGATATTTCAAAAAATTTCTAAGACTGCTGAAGTTCAGAAAGTGCTCAGTATAGTTTGGTTTTGCCACAGCGACCAAATCGCCGTCGAGATGGAGCAGCTTCCGAACGTATTATCGCTGAACCCTACCAAACGTAACGTCTTGCAGCTTATAGCCAGAATATACGATCCTTTTAGCGTACAAGGACCGTTTATTGTAAGATTAAAAATCTAATTTCAAGAAACCTGGCGACTACATCTTGAGTGAGATGCGCTGCTACCACCTAATCTTCAAACGATTTGGATTTGGTATGCTTATCTCATCTATCTTTCCCGAAAGATGTTTTCCTGCCACGTTGTGTCTTTAGCAATTCTAAGAGAGTGAGTCAGCAGCTCCATTTGTTCGCCGACGGTAGTCCCGCTGCTTACGGAGCTGTCGCGCATATAAGGAGTGAAAATGAAGATGGCACAGTACATGTAATGACAGGTACATTCCTTTGGTACATTCCAAAAATCGAGTTTCCCCAATCAAAAACGATAACAACACAGATATAACGCTTCCGAAATTAGAGTTAACGGCCGCACTAATCGCTTTAAGGCTGGCAAAATATTTATCAGACAATTTAACCATAAAATTTAATTCAACGCATATGTGGTCTGACTCTAAAATTGCAATACAATGGATCAACGACTCTTCGCATAAACTTAAGCCTTATGTTGCTCACCGAGTAAAGGAGATCAGACATCTAACGAAAATACCGGATTGGAAGCACTGTCCAGGCAACCTAAATCCGGCAGATATGCTCACTCGTGGCATAAGTGGCAAAGCTTTATAGAAGTCTTCAACGTGGATTAACGGGCCCTCTTGGCTTTCAAACGAAACAGACAATTAGCCCACATCGGAGCTTAATGACAAGACGTACTTAGCCTCTCTCTCTTGTACGTCTGTAGCGGACAACGTAATGGAAGCGGAAGCCGCTGCGCCCGCATTATTTCCATGGAACTTCGAAAGATTCTGTATTTATCTTTGGCTTTTAAGAGTAACTGCTACTGTACAATGTTTTATAAATCGCTTACGGGGTAACGTCTCTACTGGTTACCTAGCATCGAGATTATCGGAAGCGGAACTAGACTACGCGACGACTCATCCAGTAATACCTAAAATTTCGCATCTTACTAATATTATCGTTCTAGATGCACATGATCGAATGCTTCCTGGAAGTGTAAGTACAACATTTGTGCGTCAACGAGAAAAATTTTGGATACCACAAGCCAGGCAGTTAACAAAAGCTATTGTGAGCAGATGTGGAGTTTACCGGCGTCTTAGAGGAAAAGCAGCATCACAGCCTTTTGCTCCTCTTCCAAGACAACGATTAACAGCTTCACGACCTTTCGAGACTGCTGGTGTAGACTTCGCTGGTCCGCTTTACGTAAAGACGAATGAACCTACGGCTCCCCCAAACAAAGTATACATCTTATTACTTACCTGCGCAGCAGTTCGTGCTGTTCATTTGGAACTTGTTCCATCTTTAAGCAGTTAATCATTTCTATTTGCCTTTCGCCGCTTTGTATCTCGTCGAGGTGTACCAAAATGCAGCATGTCAGATAATGCTCGGACTTTCAAGCGCGCTTCTAATGAGTTGAGGAAGTACAAGGATACGCATGTAACCAAGGTATCGAATGGAGATTTATCGTAGAACGGGCTCCATGGTGGGGAGGCTTCTGGGAACGCATAGTCAAAAGCGTTAAGGATATCCTGAGAATAACCGTCGGAAGATCAACTCTTTCTTCGGAACAATTACAAACATTTTTGGTCGAGACTGAGAGTGTAATAAATGCTCAATCGCTAACGCATATTAATGAAGATACTCTAGATCTTTCACCTTAGACACCAGCGCATTTCTTGGTTGGTGGTTTTCTCATTCCGTTACAATCGACCCAATCGGCCAACGAATCCAGCAATTTTCGGTCAGCCTGGAAAACCAGACTTCGTTTAACGGAAGTATTCTTTCGAAGATGGAGAACGGAATACGTACAACAACTACGATCAGCGCATATTAACGGAAAATGCTTTTCTTCAACCTTAATGGAAGGCGACATCATTCTAGTTTATGACCCAGCTCTTCCGCGCGTATTGTGGAAACTGGCTCGTATTGAAGAAACTTTTCCTGGTAGAGATGGAAAGGTTCGTGCTTGTGAGGTGAGGTTCGCAAATGGCTCGTGACTTCGTCGACCTGTACAACTTCTATATCCGATGGAGGTAACACACGAACCCTCCCATGGCCCGGCGGAGGATGTTGTCGTAGCCAAATATCGTTGGCCGCATCTCCTTCCATAACTCTCTGAAAAAACACTCTACACTCCACAATAACAACACTTTTTTACATAGCTAACAATATTTTATTAAGAGACTCACAATCTACCTACTCTACAACACGCTTTTTACAAAAGAACCCGGAGGTCACTTGCCGTTTCGGTTATTGTCACAAGACTGCCCGTTTCCCGGACTTGGAGAAATCGATCAGCAATTATCGCTTACCCGATTATTTTACATCAGCCCGATAATTGCTGATCTTCACTGACCATCGATCAACTTTTGGCGGTTGACCTGAGTTGATCGATAGTCGATGTTGCACATTTCTTGCTGACCGTCGAGCAAAGGTATCCGACCTTATTCAAGTTTATCACCTCGTATCGGAAATTGTGACATACATAGGTAGTTCGAATATAGAACCTTATTTCCGATACGAGGTGCGCGTAGGAAGAGTCGGGGCCAAACCGGCCCACGACATTCCTCCCCCCTGGAAAAAAGAACCGATGCTCAACGGTTTTAGAGTTTCCCAGTCCGGGCCACGTTGTTCGGTAGTACATGCCATCGTGCAAGTTATTTTGTATTTATGTATTATATAAGTATTTAGAAATTATATATAAAAATAATATATTATAAAAAATTATTTAACAATTTATTTCGTTTGTGTGAGAGAAAATATTACTTTCTTTTTTAAAAAATCGATAATTCGTAGCGACAACATACATAATAAATTTTTCAAAATGGTTTTTTTTTTCTTATTATGAATAATAAATATTTTTTTTTTTTTTAGTTTTCAAACATTAACCAAACATTAATATAACAAAAAAAAAAGTTTAATTTATTAGGGTGCGATCTACCTTTTATATTTATTTTTTATATTTTTATAAAATATCTATCGAAATTTTATTAAGAAAAAGAAATGAAATTAACATTGGTAACATTCGATATACAATCATATTTTCGCGGATAATCATTATTATTTTTAGTTTTAATTAAATTAATTTAAATGTTCGCCATTACAATTACTGTTGTTGTTTTTTTTTTTTAATATCCATAATTATAAATCGAAGTCAAAAGGATCCAAAAATAATTCCAGTCATTTTTTACGTGTTTTTCCCGATTATTTACATCCTAATACAAAAAATTTTTATAGTAATATGTTTTCGTATAAAAGTCTTTTTAATTTAGAGTCCCAAAAGGGATTTTGAAGGGAATTTGAACTGAACATTTAAATTTGGAATATACATATGTGTATCCATCTTCGTGGTACTTGACTTTTAGACAATTATATTTTTCTTGCTCAATTTATGCTTCACTTACTTTGTATGCTTTTTCTGATTATTTAATTCTCTATTTATACTTAAATTACTTTACTTATTTTTTTTTTAAAAAAAAACTTTTCCTTACTTTATATTTTTTCTGATTATTTAATTACTTTATTTACTTTACTTTTTTTTAAAACTTTTCTTTACTCTATATTTTTTCTGATTATTTACTGACTTTATTTACTTTACTTACTTTTAAAGCTTTTCTTTACTTTATATTTTTTTTTTTATTGAACTCAGTCGTTTTCGAGTGTTTTTGTCTGTTTTTGTGTGCAAAGCTAATTGAAATAAATAAAAACAGTGAAATAAATATTTTTTCCTTGTTGCATTGCATGCATCAAGTCTCTACTGTCTGCTATAGAGAATTGTGTGCTTCGAACTGCTTTAGTTTACGAACTTTAATTAAATGTGTTAAATGTGTTATGAGATATAATTGATTTTTGATTTTTTCTCTCGTTTGATTTATAATTTTTACTATAAAAGTACTGTTAAACAAGTTTCTTTTTTTTTCTTTTTTTTCTGTTGAATTATTCGCTCGTGTAGTAGATTAGCTAAGTTTTAGTTTTTTCGCAATATCGCCGTTATTGGAGTTTCACAAACCCAACTCGTTCCCTCGGGGCCTCTCGTCTGTGGTCTGCGTTTCCGTAACAGGCAATATATACGTCTTCCTCATTTCTGGTTTGTTTATTTCCTATCTTTCCCATTGATGTTTTTCTCCACTTTCTGTTGACTGTTTCTACTTCCTTCTACCCCTCATTTTTTCCCAGTGGTTTCTACTTCCTTCTACCCCACATTTTTTCCCAGTGTTTTCTACTTCCTTTTACCCCACATTTTTTTCCAGTGGTTTCTACTTCCTTCTACCCCACATTTTTTCCCAGTGGTTTTTACTTCCTTCTACCCCACATTTTTTCCCAGTGGTTTCTACTTCCTTCTACCCCACATTTTTTCACAGTGGTTTCTACTTCCTTCTACCCCACATTTTTTCACAGTGGTTTCTACTTCCTTTTACCCCACATTTTTTCCCAGTGGTTTCTACTTCCTTCTACCCCACATTTTTTCCCAGTGGTTTCTACTCTCTTCAACCCAACATTTTTTCCCAGTGGGTCGTCAAAAGTCACATAAGCGCCGTGACTGGATCTTACAAACCCAACTCGTTCCCTCGGGGCCTCTCGTTTGTGGTATGTGATCCTGTAACTGGCACTATGCGGGTGCTCTTTGTTAACTCTCATTTTTTTTCCATTTTTTATTTTTTTATTTTTCTTCCACACTATCCGTACCTTCTCCTCTTCTTTTCGTCAATTCCTCACTCCAAGCTTCTACGTTCTTTCCTATTTCTCCTCTTTCCCATTGCTGTTTCTCTCCACTGCCTCTTGTCAAAAGTCGCAATATCGCCGTTATTGGAGTTCACAAAGCCAACTCGTTCCCTCGGGGCCTCTCGTTTGTGGTTTGCGTTTCCGTAACAGGCAATATCTACGTCTTCCTCCTTTCTTCCTCATTTCTGGCCCCATCTCTTCCACAATGATAAAAACACTCATCCCCCTACCTGTAGCTTCGCTATACAGGTGGCTATCGATTCTCTTCCTTCACCATCCCCTCCTTCCTATTGGATACCAGTTACGGCTCACACTCGTAATTACCGTTGAGGTAGGTCAGAGTTTCATAGTCATTTCACTCGAAGGTATGCACAACAAATTTAAAATTTTCCAATGTTAAAAAAAAAAATATACTTCTTGTACTTGCATGTTAAGTTTTTACCTTTCTACCTTAATTTATACAAATTCATTTGGGTGTTGTCTTTCGCCTTCTCCATCTTTTTTCTTTAAATCACTTCCTTTCTGGTCCACATTCTGCACTTTATTATCCTTTTCGTTCTTGCTTTTGCTGTCATTCACTTCTTGATTAACACCATTTTTCAGCTTCTGATCGCCCGTCTCCAGATCTCGGATATTGTTTTCCTTCTCCTCTTCGTGTTGTATATTTGTCTCGGGTGTAAAATTTTTTTCTGGTTCTATTTCGGATTTTTCACTTTCTTTTTTATTCTCTCCTGGTCAGTATTCTTTACTGCCTTATATTTTTCGGTTATCTTACCGTCATTCTCGTTCTTGTTTTCACTGCCTGTATCCTTTTCCTTCTCGATATATTTAATCTCATCTTCCTTCTTCTTTTTATTTTCCTCTCTCACCACGTTTGTATTTATAATAGAGTTTTCTTCTTTCTCCTTACCACCATCCTCCTTATCTCCTTTTGGTTTGTTTTCTGCCCCTAATTCCGTATTCTTTATATTGACATTTTCCATTTTATCATTCTTATCTGATATTTCTTCCGTTTTGGAATTATTTTGTTCTTTTTCTTTCTTGACCTCTTTTTCCGTGCTCTCTTGTATGTTTCCTGCCACAATTTCCTTACCATTGCCATTTTCTTTTTCCTTTTCCTCTCGTTCTTTTGCTCTCACAATTTCTTCTTCATTATTGCTCTCTTTTATTTTTATATCTGCACTCGCTTCGGTAGTAGTATTGTTCACTTTTCTCTTCTCCAAATTCGTATATTCTATTCCGATTTTCTCGTTTTTGTTTGTTTCTAACTCTTTACCTCCTTTCGGGTTTTCTTACTCCTTTTCTTGCTTTCCGTTTCCTTGTGCATTTATTTCCTTTGCATTGTCATCTCGTTTCTCTTCTACTTCTTCTCTTATTTCCTTTTCCCTTTGTGCTTCTTTTTGAGTTGTCTTATCTTTCTCTTCTTTATTTCCTTTCACTTTCAGAGTCTTAATGTATGCATCTTCACCAAGATATGGTTTACATTCAACTACCGCGTATTCTCTATTCAAAACTATTGGTCCAGCCCAAGTACACTGCACAGTTTTTCGGCTTTTAATGTTCACATCACTGTCACTTAATTTACTTTCACCTAGATATGGATTATCTTCAAATGCCGCGTATTCTCTATTCAAAATTATTGGTCCAGCCCAAGTACACTGCACAGTTTTTCGGCTTTTAATGTTCACATAACTGTCACTTAATTTACTTTCACTTTTCTTTTTTTTCTTCTTTTCCCGGCTGCGCCAAAATGTCGTAGCCAAATATCGTTGGCCGCATCTCCTTCCATAACTCTCTGAAAAAACACTCTACACTCCACAATAACAACACTTTTTTACATAGTTAACAATATTTTATTAAGAGACTCACAATCTACCTACTCTACAACACGCTTTTTACAAAAGAACCCGGAGGTCACTTGCCGTTTCGGTTATTGTCACAAGACTGCCCGTTTCCCGGACTTGGAGAAATCGATCAGCAATTATCGCTTACCCGATTATTTTACATCAGCCCGATAATTGCTGATCTTCATCGACCATCGATCAACTCTTGGCGGTTGACCTGAGTTGATCGATAGTCGATGTTGCACATTTCTTGCTGACCGTCGAGCAAAGGTATCCGACCTTATTCAAGTTTATCACCTCGTATCGGAAATTGTGACATACATAGGTAGTTCGAATATAGAACCTTATTTCCGATACGAGGTGCGCGTAGGAAGAGTCGGGGCCAAACCGGCCCACGACAATGTTAAAAATCATTGAAGCAGTGTGACCTGACCACTGAAACCAGTTTTGCCGTTTTACTACACCGAGTTTTCGCTTGGATTCTTATACCCATAGCCAGTTGCTGAAGTCTTTCAACGCCTTCGGACGCGCGATCCATATTCAAATCCTAAAGTTCATTTCACTTTATTACTATACATTTGCATTTACATTTAAATATATCAATTTCTTTTTATCACATTTCTGCCTTTTGATTTCGGTCAAACGCCCTTTCGTCTAAGCTTCTCAGCAGGCTGTATGCTACGACGGGGGTCTTTCGCCACTGTTGTGGAGTATGTTCATCGACTCACTGCTCCTCAAACTGCGGGATCTGAATATTCACGTGCAAGCTTACACTGATGACGTCGCTGCACTAGCTGTTGGCTATCGCTTAGGGAGGTTTGCTATAAAATGCTGAGAGTCCTTTGGGTTATCGATGGCTGGTGCGAACGACACGGACTTTCTGTTAGTCCTAGCAAAACCGCTCTAAAACTGAAGGTTTAGTGTTACCAATGCTTAAGGGTGAAACCATTCAGCAGAAGCAATGAGAGCTATCACAGACTGATGAGACTGGTCCTGTGGAGAAAGGGGCACTGCAAGGGTCATGGAGTAATGGCCCGAAGGTTGTCTGAGAACTTCATCTTCGATATTGTGACAAAATCAGTAAATGTAGAATAATCTAATTTAAATCGGTTACGGAACGAACTGATATTGTAATTGAGTGTTCTAGTTTTAGCTGCTTCGTTACAATTTTCCTTATGTTGTTTTTTCCGCTTAGTAAGAATTGCCATTCTGCATTGGAACTAGTTTTTTAATATTTGTATTTATATTATTTATATTAAAAAAAAAATTTATTTAAAAAATAATTCTAAATTTAATGATATCATTATCAATAATATTATAATCATAAGTATACTCATCCACGCCATCAAATGGGAAACCGTTACTGCCAAAACGAATATAACTATATATATATATTATATATATATATATATATATATATGTTCACTGTGAGAAGGCGGTAGGAAAAAAGGAAGGAGAAAGGTGTTGAGTGTAGAGCACGATGGGTGGCCACCGGGAAGATCGGGAGTGGAATTATAAAGAAAACCCCAACAATTAAAAAAGATAATGAGATCTACAAATTAAAAAAGGTTTTTCTGGCAAACAAAAGTGAAAAGAAAATTTAATTACCCCAAACTAAACCAATACCGAGTTCGCGATAGGCATGGTTTCTACTGCCCATAGTGCGACTCCGGAGTCTTAAACAACAAATTAAAACAATTCATGAACCTCGTTTAACACAATAAAACCAAAAAAAAAAAAATATAACCCGAACCCCAGAATAATTCTACGAACGCCTACAAGCCGGAAGGACGTGGGCACCAACGACCAACCTTAAGATAAGTTTAACTCAAGAAAAAAATTGATAACAAAAATTTATAATGGAAAGAAAAAAAAACTCATGTAAAAATCAATTAACTTAATATAATATAAACGTATAATATTTAAATACCACAATTTTTGTTTTAATGTCGTGTATGTGGAAGAATTTTCTTTTTCTTTAGTTTTCTTTTCGGTTTGTGCTAAAATTTTAGGACAGAATGGTGATGTAAGTATTCCTGTGTTTTCTCTTAATTTTACTTAATTATTTTAATAATAAAGTATTGTTATCGATTTTTTAAAAAAAAAATTTGCTACCCTGAAACTTTTTTTTATACGTTTTATGACTAATAAACGCCAAAAAAGCAAAAAAAAATTTCACTCAGTCTGTGCGCCGTCCGCCGTCCGCGGTACGCAAACTCGTTTGAGGAATTATAGTTGCCAAGCCCTATGAGCTATTAAATTTTTTTCTGAATAGACATGGTGGACCCCTAGAAGTGATATTTTTTTGAGGGGTGAGGGCGTGAGGGGAAAGGTGGGGGAAGCGTTTTAGACGAAAAATTTTGGTTTCTAGATCTCAGCAACCACTTATGGTAGGAAGCTGAAACTTGGAATTTCTATAGAACTTTGATAGTGGACCCATCTGCAAAAAAATTGCTGATATGGGTGAAGGGGTGTGGAAGTGGAGGGGGAAATAATGCGTCCGAAACGCAAAATGGCCGAGATCGACACATTCTAAAATCCATATCTCTTAAACCGTTAATGGCAAGCAATTAAAACTTAACAGATATCTGTTGTTATACTAGGAGAGTAGATTGAAATAAAATTTTTTGGTAGGGGTGGTGGCGTACGGGGGTGGGGGTTAAGATACTTAACATTACGATATCTCAGACACCAATTGCACCAGAAAAACAAAATTCGGTTTGGGTATAAAGCTTGATAAATAAAGATTGCTCAGAAAAAATCTTTGAAGGGGGCAGGGAAGCATAGAAGTGGAGGGGATAAGAGTTTCTCAAAAATATCACTTTTCATATCTGAACAACAATGTATGATCGATGCTTCCAATTTTTACAAGAAGTAGGCCCGATATAGCTCTAGTAGAGAAAACAAAATTGAAGGTGGGGGTGTAGAGGGTGAGGGTAGGGAAGGGTGAGAAGGAAAAAGTTTATATGCTTGTATCTTAAAAATATGTAATGCTATAAACCTTAAACTTCGTATTTAGATAGATTTATAATAGTAGCATGGTGAAAAAATATTTTTTTTTTAGAGGTAGCATGGTGGGTGGTGTTTTTCCTAGTTTTAGAACGGCTTATGTTAGAAAGTTGAAACTCGGTACGTATATGTAAATCAACTAGAGAAGTAATTCTGATAAAAAAAAATTATCAGTATATATAAAATGCATATATTTTCACGATTTTCGTCATATCTACTAGGTTTTTCGAAGGATTGAATTCATTTTAATTCCACGGATTCTTCATATGAATACCTAGAAAGTTTTTCAAAATTTTTTTAAATCGACCCCTAAGGGGGTGTAAAGTGGAAGTATACTTTTTCATGAATTCCACCATATCTCTCAGGTCTGATCAGATATCGAATATCTTTTCACTTCCCCAGGTTTGTTTAATAATCACCTATTCTTAAGTTTTGTCTTTTTCAACCTCTAGACCACATCCTGAAATATGACCAAATTATATAATTCATATGTTACACCATATTCTAACCGCTTTCCGAACTTTTTGTTAGGTTTTCCGTCACATAGTAACATACACCGCATCCCCGAATTGAACACGTTCCAAACTTCTGCCGGAAAAATAATAAAGTTGCGCCCAGACTGTTGGCAGATTTTTTTTTATTGGTGTTAGAAAGAGACACAATTCTTTTTATTAGACGCACATAGGGAAAGATGATGAGAAAGTAAGATTGCGCACTTGAGGATCCTGGAAGACCAACGTGGTGAAGTAAGTAAGTCAGGTCTCTTAATGCATGTGTTGAAAACTTGGGCGTATAGAGCGGTCAATGCTCCCGCGGGGCCACTTGTTGCAATTCAGGGCTAGAGGTATACTGTATTCATACGGTTAGTAATTCCTGCTGTAGCGCGAGAACTGCATTCCGGTCAGTCTGCTCATAATCATGTATGACATTAATTTTTGTTCCTTTCATCCTTATATACCTATAACACAACACATCGACAGTCAGGCCGCTCTACAAACCTTAGATAGTCCAATCGTCTTTTCGAAGATGTTAGATGAGTGTAAAGAACGGTTGAACTCTGTTGGGTTCCGGGTCACCAGGGTATAAATGGGAATGAAATAGCGGATGCATTACCAAAAGCTCGGAGTCAGCCATGATTGGACCAGAGCCAGCTTCCGCTGTGCCTGTTGCCTCTGATAAGACTGCCATTGATGAGTGGGTGAGTAAATCACACATTGAGAGATGGTGGCTATTTCCGGGAAAGCGGCAGACCAGAAACCTTGTTGAGGGACCAAGTCGACGAGCCGCTGCTTTTCTTCTCAAACTGAACAGAAAGGAATGTAGTAGTATGGTTGGTGTCCTCACAGGGCATAGCTCGTGTATCGTACATATGGTCAGATTGAGAATCATTGACGATCCCATGTGCACTCCTTTCGACGAGAGCGACGTCACGACGGCACATTTTCTTCTCGAGTGTCAAGCTTACTCTTTTGCAAGAATGCATGTATACGGCTTCTATGTTATGAGGATGGAGGAACTCCGTTCTCGCTTCCTACCTGAACTTTTGAAATTCGTGAGGAGGACGAAAAAGTTCGGATAGAGTCTGGGGATTCGAGTATAAAGGGCCATGGTGGCCTGTATGCTCAAGAGTCGCTACTTTTCATTGTGTGTTCCCCACACCAAACACAATAAATACAATACATAAAATATTGCATACAGTACAAAATACACTACCCATATTTCCCGCTGGGACTGAACTCAGTGGCGTAGCTAGACATGATTTTCGGGGGGGGGGGGGGGGGGTTCAAAACCGGAGGTATTGTTTTTTCTCAGTCCCACACTCTTCACCAATATCGACAACTTTTTGCGAACTATTAAAGTTTTATATTGTATTAAATTCAAGTTTCAGCTTTCTATGTAATATAAACGATTGAGAATATCTAACATCTCCGCTTACAATTGACCACTGTTACTTTAAGAAAGCCCACCTGGTTTACTCACTGAAAAAATTTCAGCTTACAAGGAATACAAAACGATTCTACAACCAGTTTTTGAACTGGGTGTGACTTAAGGGGAATCATCTGAGTAGAAAGCAGAAAAAATAGGTGAATTTTAGAAATCATTATCTCAAAAACTATAAAACCTATCCAAAAATAATGTGTGAAATTTTTGAAGAAATCGGTTCAGCCGTTTTCCGAAGATTTTGGGAACGGTCTTTGAAAAGAATGTTTCGAGATAATCGCGTTTGAATCACGAAGAATCCACGAAGGGCCCATCCCGGTTAATTGCCCATAGCTTCCACAATTATTGAAATTTAAAGTAGGGAGATGGTCTAGCATCCATGCTTTTCAACTTGGCACTAGAGAATGTCATCCGAAAAACCCTGGTCGACACTAATGGGACACTACTATTCAAGTCCACCCAACACCTCCTGTGCAATTGCCCAGCTCTCGCTAGAAGACGGCTGAAAGCTCTGGGTGCTTCGACCTTCGCAAACCTTAAAGAAGTCTCTTTTAACAGCATGCAGAGTCTAATCAACTTTGCTATGGTTACAGGGACCTTTAAATTAAACGAGGAGCTCTCAACGAAGATCGAAACGCAAGCGCACCTACCTACATTCACATTGGGTCTCCTATTTTTTATGTGGTATCACTATGGTCCCTCGTTGGTCTATGTGAGGCCTTTGGCCGCCACTGAAACCTAAACCTAAACCTAACCATCCAATAGCATAGGCTAACGATATATGTATGTAAACATCCTCGCAACATCCTTCCCTAGTGGATGTATTTGTCAATCTTGACTCTGCCATATAGTATGTATACAAATTTTAGAGTATAATTTGGAGAGTATATATAATTTCATATATCTTGAGACTAATCTAGAAAAAAATGGCCACGAAACGGACAAAATCAATCGACGATGATTCATCGATAGCAAATAAAACGTATTATACTCGGTTGAGGAAGATAGCAAAGCTATCTTAAAACTAAGCTACTGAAGGACGAGGTCTTTAAATCTAGACGGTTTGAGGTAAAGAATTTAGGAGACCATGATTTAGGATCTCAAGGGGATTGGGGTCAAAAAAATTAATATTATTATTAAGAACTACACTAACCTTAATTGAGAATCACAGATTTTCTTAAATTTTTTTTACCACGATCCCCTAGTTGAGATTGAGATATTCAAGGGAAAGACAAAGTCGTTATCCTTGTAAAAAACTTGCAAGAATAAGTTGTATCCGTATTATTTTTATATTGCGACAACCTTGAACTTTAAAATAAGTCCTACTTCATTATTCTACGGCAAAGACTAAGTACCAGAGATATGCATTTTCGAAGAGGACTCGGACATCATTTTTGTGAAATCTTAACTAACTATACTATATTTTGTTACTATAACTAACAAAAAAATGAGATAGAAAAAAAATTGAAATCATATTTTTTTCTTCACTAATTCTTCGAGTACATAAATTTTCAAAAGAATCGGCGATGGTAAGTCACAAATTTTGTCATTTTTGGCGATTCTTGATGGAATAACCCAATCATTTGAATTCATAAACTTTGATAGTTAAAACCATAGAGATATACATATGTAGGTAGTGGAGATGACGAGCAGCGACTGTTTTGAAGCTGGAGGATTTATCGCAAAGGACCGGCAATAAACAATATAGTCTAGTAATCAGAGACAAAATTTCTGTAAATAACGGAAAAAAATAAAAGTCAAAATGTTTTGACGTATTTAGGTTCCAATGATGGAGTAGAATAGGGAATCACAGTTTTACACCAAAATTTGATATGGCGTGTGCACGAAATTTGGATTTTTCTGTTTTGTCGATTTGTAGCCGTATTTTGCATTTATCGCTAAAAATAGTGAGAACCAAGTTTATAGAGAATTGAATTCTCTAAACTTTTTTGTAAAATCATTATTTATTGCGTTATTAAGCGTAAAGTGCAAAAAATTAGGAGATTGTCCCAGTTTTTTAAACTTTGGACCATTTTTTTAAGAAATAGGTTACATATTTACATGGCAAAGTTGTAGAGGACTAAATTCCATAGAAGTTTTGTTTACATCATTTTTTCGTATGACCAACGGATCACGAGCGGGAGCACAGTAAACACACAAATATGTAGCGTAAATAAGTGCACAAACGCCCCTCGTTTTCTTTGGTGCACATTTCATCTGACTGGGTCAAATCGTCGAGTTGATTGTTCGAGGCATTTGTGCACGTACTTACGCTACATATTTGTATGTTTACCATGCTCCCGCTCGTGATCCGTTGGTCGTACGAATAACTGGTATGTACAAAACTTCTCTACAACTTTGCCATGTAAATATGTCACCTATTTTTAATAAAAATGGTCCAAAAGTTTAAAAAACTGGGACAATCTCCAAATTTTTTGCACTTTACGCTTAGGGCCGGGTAAGGTTAATTCGGCGAAAATAAGGCATATTTTCAAGAATTTTTTAGACAATACCGGTAATGCTGGATTGTTTTATCTCACTTTTATATAATAATACAAAATCTGAACTACATTTTCCAAAATTTTCATTTCAAAATATTTATAAATAAGGCGTTCGCAGCGAATCTCCGCAGGTGTATCGGAAAAAGGTTGTTTTGCGGTGTACGCTACAACTCGTGACTAGATCATGCAAAACAAAAAAGTCTAATTGCGTTTGTTAGGTGAGATGTTTCTCGAGGTAATGAAGTCGAGTTTTTTTTTTAACCGATTTGTCCATTTTTGGTAGCACTTAAAAGCCAGAAACGCGTTTTTTGCTAAAAAAATCGTTAAGTTTTTTATTGTAATATAAAAATTAATTGTAAATTTAAAAAAAAATCGACGTCACTACCTGGTGATTTATGTTTAGAAATAGTAAAAAAATTTAAAAGAATCGGTTCAATACATTTTGAGTTACAACGTACACCGACTTCAAAAATGACAAAATTCAGAAAAACGCTTTAAAGTTTTGCACACTAGGCATCACATACGAGTGCCTACACCTCTAAACTGTTCATAACTCCGTTAATTTTGCTCCGATTGACTTGAAATTTTGACACAACATTCTTGCAATGTTATTCTTTCATTTAAAAATATTAAAAAGAAATAGCCCTTAATAATGACTTTACAAAAAAGTTGTTCAGGTAAAAAAGATAGAGAATTTAATTCTCTAGGAATGGTAAGAACCAAGTTTAGGTTCTTACCATTCCTAGCGAGAAATGCAAAATACTGCTACAAATTGACAAAACAGAAAACTCAAAATTTCGGGCACACGCCATATCAAATTTTGGTGTAAAACTGTGATTCCCTACTCTACTCCATCATTGGAACCTAACTACGTCAAAATATTTCGATTTTTCTTTTTTTCTTTAAGAATTCCGAGATTTACTGGACTAAATATGCTACTATCAGCTTCTTACTCACATGTATGGTATGTTATATTCTGGTCTTGAAAATAAAAATAGCCAAACCTTTGAATATGTAGGTACTAGGCAACTATTTGCATTCCACTGCCACCTGGCATGAAACGCTTCATACAAAAACGTACAATTTTGATTCAATTCATTTGTTTTGAGTTGAAGCATTATTATTGTTCGTATAGAGAGATTCAACGTTTTTTATCGATCACCGGTCCATAATTGATGGTGATCAGTAGATAATATCTGTTATTTTGAATTCATATTCACAAAATCACTATACATCACATATATGGTACACTGTAGTACATATATTGGAGACTAACAATAATCAAGCAGTATTAAAATGGCTGCACAAACATTCGCTGTACGCTACTACATTCTACCTTTTTCGTGCTGATCATAAAAAAAAAATATAACTTACTAGGTGAGCTAATCATTTCGGGGGGGGGGGGGGGGGGGGGGGGGGTTTGTCCCCAACCCAAACCCCCCCCCCCCCCCCTTCCTACACCAGTGACTGAACTGGACACCTGCTAGCCCTGCGAATGCCACTAACATTTGCATTGAAATTCGCGTCGATGGTTTTTTTTGACGCACATCACATTGAACACGAATGTGCTGTTTCACTATCGAACAGACATTCGCGTTCATTGCACATGTCCAATACACATGAAGGCGATAGTGGAAACTCAGCGGTTGATTGGGTCCAATTTTATAGTTGACGACTTCAGTATTTTAAATATAGCGCCGCCGCTCAGTCTAAAATAGACTTAAGTTTTTGATTGGTGTTTATTAATTATTATTTGATATTATTGCTTTTGTGAAATAAAAAGTTCAGGAACACATTGTTCAGTTTTGATAATATTCAACCTAGTATGAATTTAAAAGCAAGGAGAAATACCTCTCTCTGTTTTTCTTATTAAGCTTCCGTGGTACTCTTTAAAAATATTCGTTTAATAAATATACCGTTAATTTCAGTTTTCCAAAATTAGGAATTTGGGGTAAGCTATTTAATTCTAAGTAAAATTCAATGAATAACCGGTAGATGACACGCTTTTCATTCAAATTCTTCTTTCAATAATTTTCTTCATGATTTTTGCTCAAAAAAGTTTCTATTGGCTTTCATACATAAGAGCAAAAACGGAATTTTTCATTGAATATCGTGAAGCACACAATTGTTTGGAGTTATCTGACTAGTTTCTCATTTTTCAAACCGAGATTTAAAAGGATTTGTTAGTGCATGACGATGACCCACATCTTAACGATTTTTATTGAATTAAAGTCGGTTGGGTGTAAAGACGTATTTAGTAACGAACCTTAAAAAAATTTCAGCACTGTTAAATATCCAGAAGGTGAGTATAGTTTCTGAAGATAGCAATAAAACAAAGTCGTTATAGTTATTTCGATTAAAATACAAAATCACTGATCGCACTGGACACTGCACTTAATTTAATCACGTAAGTATGTATGTAGGTTTACGTTTACTAATTAGCTAGCATAACTTTATCACTCCGATATACTTGGATCGACTTAAAGATTGGTATCACCTGCATCGCGTCTGGCTACAGACTGAAGACAACTGGCGCAAAAAGAAAGGTACTTGTTTTTTTCGCTGTTTTGGTATTTGGTCTGGTTAACATGCTGCATATCGTCGCATGAGTCTTTCTTCAGATTCAGATGTGTGGCTGGTGGTTCGTGGATGGATTGTAGTTTGACGATCAGGTAAGTAAAAGTGCGTACGCTGTATGTACCAAGTGGCGCGAGATTTCTTTTGAGAATTGTCCAAGTTGATCTGTCTGTATTCACAGTGGCTTTCACTTCAAATTGGACAAGTTCATAATATAAAATATTGGTAGTTATATCACGTCTCAATAATTTATTTATTTCAGTTTAATCAAAAGCTGATTACTTACAGTTAATTAAACTTTTATAACAAAAAAAGCGATCATTAAATAGGACAAATTACGTTGAATATTTAAACAAATTATTTCATTATTTTATTTAAAGCTGACTTGAGCTGTGTCGCGCTCAAGTCAAAATCAATCGCATGATAGAAACGGTTAACAAGACGTGAAATGGATGTGATCGGTTCATGTTGCCCATAGTTAGTCCGATGATATGAAATTGTAAAGGAACGCATCGGCAATTAAGCCTTCGGAGTTCACAAGTCATCGTACACTCGCAACACCAAACAAAAAGTTAATCTTCTTCTTTAAGTTCAAACCCCCCCCCCCCCCTGGCCTACTTGTGAGGACCTTTTTTTTTTTTTTTAGGTCATCACATTTAGTATGAGGGAACTTGATAACCCCCCCCCCCCCCATCATACTTTCCTGCGCACGGGCCTGACTTGCACCGAGGACAATTTGCCCAATGGGCTGGAAAACTGGAATAAACAGATGATGCCGATCGGGCAGTGTGCTGGGAGAAATAATGTAGAACGTCAGGAAGTCGGATTTTAACTCTAGACCAGGACGGTCACAATTAGTTTTTGTTTTTATTTGTGAGGGCAGAAAAAGAGCAAGTTTCTTTTTATTTCTGACTGCGAGACGCACATCGGGAATTAACGGGCCTTTCTACAGGAACCCGCCCTCCTGGTAAGGAAAAAAACAAGGAAGAAGGAGGAAATTGGCGTTGGACAGAGGAGTCAACCAACTTATAAAAAAAAACATAACGCAGTCACGATCGGCTGCAAGCCAATCGTATGATACTCTAGATGAAATACTGAACTCCGATTTATATTTTAGTTGGAAATATATCAAAAGAATGAGGAGTGCACAAGCAATTATTACATGACCTTTTACTTACAGGTAGTAACTTTTGTGTAGTGGTCGATTTTTTGATTTATAGTGAGTTCCATAAAGTAAGTTAGGACATTTTACAGAATTTTTGTATGGCAACTACATGAAGGACTTATGGGATATTTTTCATATTAATAGTTTCAGCTGCGACTATTATAAAATTAATGTTTGTAAAATTTCAAAGTCGTAAATGAAAGCTTTCTAAACTTATCGTGCAATATTGGTGAATATGTTTATTAAGGACTTTTGTATGACAGCTACCCGAAGGAGTCAACCGATGGCGCTAATTAATGAACTCCGTCTTGGTTTTGGAATAAAACTAATTCCTGTAAAATTTTAAATTCCTGCTCTAACTCGTTCTGGAGTTATAGTGAATTCAGTAAAAAGCTTACGTTTTTGAAGGACTTTTCTAGGCTGCTACACGAAGGACTCATTCGATTTGCATCATATTCGAAACATTCAATTCAAACATTGTAAACCATACGTATGCAAAATTTCAAGTTCCTAACTTGAAGCATTCGAGCAATAACTGGGAAAACGTGTTTCAAGGACTCTTGTATGGGAGGTACCCGAAGGAGTGGAAGGATATCGCCCATTAACGAACTTAGCCTTACTTTATCCATTTTACAAGTTGTGACAAAATTTCAACTTCCTAGGTCAACGCGTTCTTGAGTTATCGTGCTAGCGGACGGACGGACGGACGGACGGACGGACGGACAGCAAACGGATTTGGGGGTTTTTGCCAAAAATAAACACAAAATATTATATAACTTTTTTTCGTCCGAGGCTCGGTTCTATGCGTTACAAACTTTTCGGGCTGGATTAAACTTATAATACTCTATATGTTCATCTAGAGTATAAAAATTTGAGTGGAACAAATTTTGTTTAAATAAGAAAAAAACAAAAAATTCCTTCTTTTACTTAAATCCGGCGTTTTAAATTTTATTTTGTGAGTGATGTCTTATGGTTTTAGTGCGTGCGCGCTTAGTTTTTTTTTGTCTTGTTGGTTTTTTCTCTCTCTGATGGCGCCCCTTCTGATCGGCAGCCCCAACGGAGCCCCGACATACTGCGTTCAACGCCAACTTCATTTGTTTTCCAGTTTCACGCAACTATTTATTCACGCAACCTTATTTAATAATTAAATGGTTGGATCAATCATAAAATTTATGTGACTTGATTGCCTGAATCATAGTTCTGCTTTCAGATTCTTAGTGTATGATTCATGCAACCTTATCTATTAATATATCCCTACTGAAATTTAATATGGTTGTACCAATCATGCCCGTTACATGATGTAATTATGTATTATAATCACGACAACCTTATTCTATGATCAGTGGAACCATATAATTTGATAAGATAGTTCCCACAACCATACCTCTCACAGTACGAAAAGTGTCGTTCGCGGTGTAAGTTCGCTTCTTCCAATTTCATGTGTGTTTTGTTCGAGAGTGTTTAATTGTTGTTCAAGTCATTTATTTATGATCGAAAGTGTTTTCTTTGTGAATTATTTTTAAGTGTCACATTTATCTTACGATTGACCCAACCTTTATATTATTAAAGAAGGTTGCGTGAATCATACACCAAGGTTCTGAAATCAGAACTATGATTCAGGCAATCATGTCACATAAATTTTATGATTGACCCAACCATGTTATTATTAGATAAGGTTGCGTGAATCATACACTAAGGTTCTGAAAGCAGAACTATGATTCAGGCAATCATGTCACATAAATTTTATGATTGACCCAACCATGTAATTATTAGATAAGGTTGCGTGAATCATACACTGAGGTTCTGAAAGCAGAACTATGATTCAGGCAATCATGTCACACAAATTTTATGATTGACCCAACCATGTTATTATAAGATAAGGTTGCGTGAATCATACACTAAGGTTGTGAAAGCAGAACTATGATTCAGGCAATCATGACACATAAATTTTTTGATTGACCCAACCATGTTATTATTAGATAAGGTTGCGTGAATCATACACCAAGGTTCTGAATGCAAAACTATGATTCAGGCAATCATGTCACATAAATTTTATAATTGACCCAACCATGTTATTATTAGATAAGGTTGCGTGAATCATACACCATGGTTCTGAATGCAAAACTATGATTCAGGCAATCATGTCACATAAATTTTATGATTGACCCAACCATGTTATTATTAGATAAGGTCGCGTGAATCATACACTAAGGTTCTGAAAGCAGAACTATGATTCAGGCAATCATGTCACATAAATTTTATGATTGACCCAACCATGTTATTATTAGATAAGGTTGCGTGAGTTATACACCAAGGTTCTGAAATCAGAACTATGATTCAGGCAATCATGTCACATAAATTTTGTGATTGATCCAACCATTTTATTAATAAATAACGTTGCGTGAATCATACACCTAGGTTTCCACAACCATAATTTTGTTTGAGCTTAATATGTTACATGTTGTAACATAGTTGTGGTAACTATAACCTCAATCATAGTAAGGTTCTCCACAAATATGGTTGCCACAATCATATTTTTTCTTTGAGTGCAGACGAGTTAAAAATGTTGTTTTGCGTTTTTGGTGTCTGCTTGTAATTTTTACTTTATTAGTAATAATACAGTATTGTTATTGATTCACAAAAAAAAAAAAATTTGCTGCCCTCAAAATTTTTTTGTCCACGTTTCATGACTAGTAGACACGAAAAAAGCAATAAAAATTTTCACTCCGCCTGTCCGCCGTACGCCGTACGTCGACCGCCAAAATCCTTTGAAAGCTCGTAGCTCTCAAACCAGTGGAGCTATTAAATTAAAAATTTTCCTAAGAATAGAATGGGTAGACCCCTGGAATTGACATTATTTTCAGAGGTGGGGGTGTGAGGGGGAAGGTGGGGGAAGCGTTTTAGACGAAAAATTTTGGTTTCTAGATCTCAGCAACCGCTTATGTTAGGAGACTGAAACTTGAAATTCTTATAAAGCTTTGATAGTGGACCCATTTGCAATAAAAATTGATGATATGGGTGAAGGGGTGTGGGAGTGGAGGGGGAAGCAATGCGTCCGAAACGCAAAAAAGTCGAGATCGACACATTCTAAAATCCATATCTCCGAAACCGTTAATAGCAAGCAATTAAAACTTAACAAATATCTGTAGTTATACTAGGAGAGTAGATTAAAACAAAATTTTTGGGTGGGGGTAGTGGCGTACGGAAGTGGGGGTTGAAATACTTAACATTACGATATCTCCCAAACCAGTGACACCAGAAAAACAAAATTCGGTTTGGATATAAAGCTTGATAAATAAAGATTGCTTAAAGTAAAACCTTTGAAGGGGCGGGGGAGTACGTAAGTGGAGGGGATAAGATTTTTCAAAAATAACACGTTTCATATCTCAATAACAGTGTAAGATGGATGCTTCAAATTTTTACCAGGAGTAGGCCTAATAAAATCCTAGTAGGAAAAAAAGTTTTGGGGTTGTGGGTGTAGAGGGTGAGGGTGGGGAAGGGTGAGAAAGAAAAAGTTCCGATGCTTATATCTTAAGAATTTATATTGATAGGAAGCTGAAACTTGATATTTAGATAGAACTATAGTAGTGGCATGGTGGAAAAATATATTTTTTTTAGGGGTAGTATGGTACGGGGGTGGGGGGGTTTTTCCTAACTTTAGAACGGCTTATGCTAGGAAGTTGAAACTCGATACGTATATGTTAATTAACTGGAAAAGTAATTCTGATAAAAAAAAATTTGAATATTCATTGGCGTTCAGAAGAGGGGGCAAAAAAAAATATCAGTTAATATAAAATGCATATATTTTCACGATTTTCGTCATATCTACTAGGTCTTTCGAAATATTGAATTCATTTTTATTCTACGGATTCTTCATATGAATACCTAGAACGAGTTTTCAAGTTTTTTTTGAAATTCAACCCCTAAGAGGGTGTAAACTGGTTGTATACTTTTTCATGAATTCCACCATGTTTCTCAGGTCTGATCAGATATCGAATATCTTTTCACTTCCCCAGGCTTGTTTAATAATCACCTATTTTTAAGTTTTTTATTTTTCAACCTCTAGACCGCATTCCGGAATATGACCCAATTATTTAATTCATATGTTACACCCTTTTCTGACCGCTTTTTGTTAGGTTTTCAGTCACATAGTAACATATGCCGCATCCCCGAATAAACCACGTTCCAAACTTCTGCCGGAAAAATAATAAAGTTGCGCCCAGACTGTTGGCAGATTTTTTTTTCTTTCATCAAATAATAAAGTAAAATGGATCATTCCACCAAGAATCGCCATCTTGGCTTCTTACTACCTCGGATTCTTTGAAAATTTGTGTACTTGAAGAACTAGTGAGAAAAATAATTGAAATACAATTTCCTTTTCAAGGATAACGATTTGGTCCTTTATCCTTGAATATCTCAAAATGTGTATCTTAGTTTTTTATTTTTCAAAACACCAAAAAATTAACTTGGGATCTCAAGGGGATCGGAGTCAAAAAAGTCTAATATTGTTATTAAGAACTTAACTAGCCTGAATTGAGAACCACTGATTTTCTTAGATTTTTTGACCCCGATCCTCTTGAGATCCCAAGTAAATCGCGATACAATTATTCAAGGCTAAAGGACAAAAAAGTCATCCTTGAGAAAAAGCTTCCAAGGATAATTTTTACTCGAATTTTTTTAATATTGCGACAAACTTGCATTTTTAAATAAGCCCTACTTTATTATTCTATGATAATGACTAAGTACCAGCGATATGAATTTTCGCAGAGGACTCAGATACCATTTTTGCGAAGTCTTTAACATACTAGAACTAACAAAAAAAAAGAGATAGAATCAAAAAATTGCAATTATATGGAACTTGTTTCCTCACTTATTCTTCGAGTACCTACCTACATAATTTTTCAAAAGAATCGGTGATGGTAAGTCACAAATTTTATCATTTTTGACGATTCTTGATGGAATGATCCAAATATTTGAATTCATAAGCGTTGATAGCTACAACCTACTTGTATCATTCACATTGAAGAATTATCATTGTTAGTAGAGAGATTCAACTTTTTTTTTATCGATCACCGGCCCATAATTGCTGGGTTATCGGTCGATAATATCCTTTTTTTTTAAGTCCTATTTAAAAAATCAAAGCGCACGCTTTGAAACTGGAAAACAAATGAAGTTGGAGATTTGAGACCAACAATAATCAAGCAGAATTGAAATGTCTGCACAGACTTTCGTTCAACGCTACTACATTCTAACTTTTTTGTGCTGCTGAATTAAAAAAAATATAACTTACAAAGTGAGCAAAACATTTCGGGGGGGGGGGGGGGGGGTAAGGGGGTTATCCCCCAAAAAAATCCCCCCCCCCCTTCCTTCGCCAATGCTAGGCGCTAAAACGAAACTAATTTAATTTCAACAAAATTGCGTTGAACGCAGTATGTCGGGGCTCCGTTGGGGCTGCCAATCAGAAGGGGCGCCATCAGAGAGAGAAAAAACCAACAAGACAAAAAAAACTAAGCGCGCACGCACTAAAACCATAAGACATCACTCACAAAATAAAATTTAAAACGCCGGATTTAAGTAAAAGAAGAATGTATGGCTGGTAAACTGTCACGCTCCAACAGAGGAAAAGGATGATGCAGTGAAGGACATTTTTTACAACACCCTAGAACAAACATTTGACTCTTTGCCATCTAACGACATAAAGATACTTCTAGGAGACTTCAATGCTAAAGTTGGACAAGAGGAGACACATAGAGGAACCACAGGAAGGCACAGTCTCCATAACACCACCAATGACAATGGACAACGTCTAATCGACTTCGCTACCAGCAAAAACTTAGTTGTAAGCTCAACATGCTTCCCCCATCGCAACATTCATAAAAGAACGTGGTCATCTCCGGATGGTCGCACTTTCAATCAAATTGACCACGTTCTGATCGAGAGAAGGGCTGCGACCAGCATTCTAGACGTAAGATCTTTTCGCGGAGCAAACTGCGACTCCGACCACTATCTCGTAAAAGTGAAATATCGATGTCGAGTGGCATTATGCGGGTACTCCAAAAAGGGCAGGACACCCAAATTTGACATCGATAAACTAAAGGACGAGACTGTCGCGTCAGCCTATAAGTCAGCGCTACAAAATCACTTTGAAACATCACGAACTGAAGAAGTGACAACCATCGACCAAGAGTGGACACAGTTGAGAGATGGAATCAGAACGACAGCAGAAAAGATCATTGGATTAAAATCTCAGCAGAAACATAATGACTGGTTCGATGATGAGTGTAGTGACGCAATAACGAAAAAGAATGAAGCTCACAAGGCGTACATTGAAAGACCGACGAGAGCCAAAAAAGAAGGATACGACGAGCTTAGGCGATTATCAAACAAAATCTGCAGACGAAAGAAACGAAAACACAACAATGACATAATTATAAACCTAAATACTGACATGAAGTCACATAATCTACGATCCGCATATACTGCCGTCAAACAAATAAGACAAGGCTATAAGCCACGAACAAACCTCTGTAAAGACAAGGAAGGAAATATCCTTAGTGACGCAGAACAAATTAAACAAAGATGGGTTGAATACTTTAAAAAGCTGCTGAACCCTAACAGAGTGACGACCACCGACCCAATTATAACATCAAGTGCACCATCGGATGAGCAGACATCAACTACGGTACCCACTATCGGAGAAGTGGAAGCAGCCCTGCGCGACCAAAAAATACATAAATCACCCGGAGTTGATGCAATACCAGCAGAGCTCCTAAAGGGAGGCGGTCCATACCTCGCCAACCTCCTACACAAAATCGTGACAAAAATTTGGATGGAAGAAAAAATACCCGTCGACTGGCGCCAAAGCATTATATGTCCAATCTACAAGAAAGGAGATAAATTGCGATGTGAAAATTACAGAGGCATATCATTGTTGTGTACGTCCTACAAAATACTGACGAAAGTAATTCATAATCGATTAAAGCCTTATACAGAAAGTATTATCGGCGAATACCAAGGTGGTTTCAGAACCGGACGATCTACTATTGACCAGATATTCTCAGTCAAACAAGTGCTAGAAAAATGCTGGGAGTATAACATTGACGTGCACCAGATCTTCGTGGACTTCAAACAGGCATACGATAGTATAGATCGTAATGTACTATATAAAATAATGCTCGACTTTGGAATCCCATCAAAACTCGTCCGATTAACAAAAATGACCATGACTGACACTGAATCCCAAGTAAGGATACAAAACGAGCTAACCCAAAGCTTCCGAACAGAATCCGGCCTGAAGCAGGGAGATGGACTCGCTCCCATGCTCTTCAACCTTGCCCTGGAATATGTCATCAGAAAGGTACCCGTTGATACCAGAAGTACCCTACTAATCAAGTCCACTCAACTAGTGGTGTACGCGGATGACGTAAACATCATGGCCAGATCTGTTCCAGACGCAAAGGAAGTCTTCCACTGTCTAGACTCAGCAGCAAAGGATGTCGGGCTAAGGGTCAATGGGAATAAGACCAAGTTCATGACCCAAACAAGAAGAAACGCGCCAACTAGACAAAATATGACCTTGGGGGACTACAATCTGGAGAATGTGGATCATTTCTCATACTTGGGATCACACCTTGTAAGAGACGGCAACGAACGGGACGAAGTAAATCAACGGATCACACTAGCAAATAAGGCATATTTCTCGGTTCTCCCGATTTTAAAATCGAAAAAAGTGCACAGGCTGAGCAAACTTCGCATATACAAGACCATAATAAGACCTGTGCTACTATATGCAAGTGAAACGTGGACTCTCACCCAAGCGTCTGAAAAATCAATAGACGCTTTTGAACGACGAATTCTTCGAAGAATTTTGGGACCAGTAAGAGAAGGCACTGAATGGCGTATTCGGTACAACAACGAGTTGTATAACATCTATGACGACCCAGCCGCATCGACTCTTATAAAATTCCGTAAGCTGCAGTGGGCAGGTCATGTGGAGCGAATGGATGACGGAAGAATTCCCAAGCGCACATTGAAAGGTAGAGCCCATGGCAAGCGACCGGTGGGAAAACCGCGAAAAAGATACGAGGATTCAGTTGACGCAGATTGCAAATCGCTTCTTAGATGCACAAACTGGAGGACGCGGGCGCTGAACCGAGATGACTTCAGACAATGTATCCTGCAGGCCCTGGCCCGATTTGGGCTGTCGCGCCATTGATGATGATTTAAGTAAAAGAAGGAATTTTTGTTTTTTTCTTATTTAAACAAAATTTGTTCCACTGAAATTTTTTTTTTATAAGTTGGTTGACTCCTCTGTCCAACGCCAATTTCCTCCTTCTTCCTTCCTTGTTTTTTTCCTTACCAGGAGGGCGGGAGGGCGTCTCGCAGCCGGAAATAAAAAGAAACTTTTTTTTTCTGCCCTCACAAATAAAAACAAAAACTAATTGTGACCGTCCTGGTCTAGAGTTAAAATCCGACTCCCTGACGTTCTACATTATTTCTCCCAGCACACTGCCCGATCGGCATCATCTGTCTATTCCAGTTTTCCAGCCCATTGGTGCAAGTCAGGCTAGTGCGCAGGAAAGTGTGATGGGGGGGTTTTATCAAGTTCCCCCATACTAAATGTGATGACCTAAAAAAAAAAAAAAAGGTCCACACTTCCCTATGAAAATAGGCCCAGAAGGGGGGGGGGTTTGAACTCCCCCCCCCCCCGTGCGCACGGGCCTGGTGCAAGTTCACTTATAACACACATGAAATTGGAAGAAGCGAACTTACACCGCGAACGACACTTTTCGTACTGTGAGAGGTATAGTTGTGGGAACTATCTTATCAAATTATATGGTTCCACTGATCATAGAATAAGGTTGTCGTGATTATAATACACAGTTACATCATGTAACGGGCATGATTGCTACAACCATATTAAATTTCTGTAGGGATATATGATTAATGGAACCATACTATGTTTTTACGAATTATGTGCTATGGCTAGTACCATCATAGCCATGATCACTGGAAACATGTCAGTTTTACTATGGTTAGAAGAACCTTTATATAGTTTTTCTCTCTCTGATGGCGCCCCTTCTGATCGGCAGCCCCAACGGAGCCCCGACATACTGCGTTCAACGCAATTTCGTTGAAATTAAATTAGTTTCGTGTTAGCGCCTAGCATTGTCGTAGGAACGGGGGGGGGGGTTATCCCCCCCCCCCGTTCCCGAAATGTTTTGCTCACTTTGTAAGTTATATTTTTTTTAATTCAGCAGCACAAAAAAGTTAGAATATAGTAGCGTTGAACGAAAGTCTGTGCAGACATTTCAATTCTGCTTGATTATTGTTGGTCTCAAATCTCCAACTTCATTTGTTTTCCAGTTTCAAAGCGTGCGCTTTGATTTTTTAAATAGGACTTCAAAAAAAAGGATATTATCGACCGATAACCCAGCAATTATGGGCCGGTGATCGATAAAAAAAAAGTTGAATCTCTCTACTAACAATGATAATTCTTCAATGTGAATGATACAAGTAGGTTGTAGCTATCAACGCTTATGAATTCAAATATTTGGATCATTCCATCAAGAATCGTCAAAAATGATAAAATTTGTGACTTACCATCACTGATTCTTTTGAAAAATTATGTAGGTAGGTACTCGAAGAATAAGTGAGGAAACAAGTTCCATATAATTGCAATTTTTTGATTCTATCTCTTTTTTTTTTTTAGTTCTAGTATGTTAAAGACTTCGCAAAAATGGTATCTGAGTCCTCTGCGAAAATTCATATCGCTGGTACTTAGTCATTATCATAGAATAATAAAGTAGGGCTTATTTTATAATGCAAGTTTGTCGCAATATTAAAAAAATACGAATAAAAATTATCCTTGGAAGTTTTTTCTCAAGGATGACTTTTTTTTCCTTTAGCCTTGAATAATTGTATCGCGATTTACTTGGGATCTCAAGAGGATCGGGGTCAAAAAATCTAAGAAAATCAGTGGTTATCAATTCAGGCTAGTTAAGTTCTTAATAACAATATTAGACTTTTTTGACTTCGATCCCCTTGAGATCCCAAGTTAATTTTTTGGTGTTTTGAAAAATAAAAAACCAAGATACACATTTTAAGATATTCAAGGATAAAGGACAAAATCGTTATCCTTGAAAAGGAAATTGTATTTCAATTATTTTTCTCACTAGTTCTTCAAGTACACAAATTTCCAAAAGAACCCGAGGTGGTAAGAAGCCAAGATGGCGATTCTTGGTGGAATGATCCATTTTACTTTATTATTTGATGAAATAAAAGAAATTAGAAGCAGACACCAAAAACGCAAAACAACATTTTTAACCCGTCTGCATTCAAAGAAAAAATATGATTGTGGCAACCATATTTGGGGAGAACCTAACTATGATTGAGGTTATAGTTACCACAACTATGTTACAACATGTAACATATTAAGCTCAAACAAAATTATGGTTGTGGAAACCTAGGTGTATGATTCACGCAACCTTATTTAATAATAAAATGGTTGGATCAATCATAAAATTTATGTGACATGATTGCCTGAATCATAGTTCTGATTTTAGAACCTTGGTGTATGACTCACGCAACTTTATCTAATAATAACATGGTTTGGTCAATCATAAAATTTATGTGACATGATTGCCTGAATCATAGTTCTGATTTCAGAACCTTAGTGTATGATTCACGCAACCTTATATAATAATAACATGGTTGGGTCAATCATAAAATTTATGTGACATGATTGCCTGAATCATAGTTTTGCATTCAGAACCTTGGTGTATGATTCACGCAAATATATCTAATAATAACATGGTTGGGTCTATCATAAAATTTATGTGACATGATTGCCTGAATCATAGTTCTGCTTTCAGAACCTTAGTGTATGATTCACGCAACCTTATGTTATAATAACATGGTTGGGTCAATCATAAAATTTATGGGACAGGATTGCCTGAATCATAGTTTTGCATTCAGAACCATGGTGTATGATTCACGCAACCTTATCTAATAATTACATGGTTGGGTCAATCATACAATTTATGTGACATGATTGCCTGAATAATAGTTTGGCATTCAGAACCTTGGTGTATGATTCACGCAACCTTATCTAATAATAACATGGTTGGGTCAATCATAAAATTTATGTGACATGATTGCCTGGATCATAGTTCTGCTTTCAGAACCTTAGTGTATGATTCACACAACCTTATCTTATAATAACATGGTTGGGTCAATCATAAAATTTATGTGACATGATTGCCTGAATCATAGTTCTGATTTCAAAACCTTAGTGTATGATTCACGCAACCTTATATAATAATAACATGGTTGGGTCAATCATAAAATTTATGTGACATGATTGCCTGAATCATAGTTTTGCATTCAGAACCTTGGTGTATGATTCACGCAACCATATCTAATAATAGCATGGTTGGGTCAATCATAAAATTTATGTGACATGATTGCCTGAATCATAGTTCTGCTTTCAGAACCTTAGTGTATGATTCACGCAACCTTATGTTATAATAACATGGTTGGGTTAATCATAAAATTTATGGGACAGGATTGCCTGAATCATAGTTTTGCATTCAGAACCATGGTGTATGATTCACGCAACCTTATCTAATAATTACGTGGTTGGGTCAATCATACAATTTATGTGACATGATTGCCTAAATCATAGTTTGGCATTCAGAACCTTGGTGTATGATTCACGCAACCTTATCTAATAATAACATGGTTGGGTCAATCATAAAATTTATGTGACATGATTGCCTGGATCATAGTTCTGCTTTCAGAACCTTAGTGTATGATTCACACAACCTTATCTTATAATAACATGGTTGGGTCAATCATAAAATTTATGTGACATGATTGCCTGAATCATAGTTCTGCTTTCAGAACCTTAGTGTATGATTCACGCAACCTTATCTAATAATAACATGGTTGGGTCAATCATAAAATTTATGTGACATGATTGCCTGAATCATAGTTTTGCATTCAGAACCATGGTGTATGATTCACGCAACCTTATCTAACTATAACATGGTTGGGTCAATCATAAAATTTATGTGACATGATTGCCTGAATCATAGTTTTGCATTCAGAACCTTGGTGTATTATTCACGCAACCTTATCTAATAATAACATGGTTGAATCAATCAAAAAATTTATGTGACATGATTGCCTGAATCATAGTTCTGCTTTCAGAATCTTAGTGTATGATTCACGCAACCTTATCTAATAATAACATGGTTGGGTCAATCATAAAATTTATGTGACATGGTTGCCTGAATCATAGTTCTGATTTCAGAACCTTAGTGCATGATTCACGCAACCTTAGTGCATGATTCACGCAACCTTATCTAATAATAACTTGGTTGGGTCAATCATAAATTTATGTGACATGAATGCCTGAATCATAGTTTTGCATTCAGAACCATGGTGTATGATTCACGCAACCTTATCTAATAATAACATGGTTGGGTCAATCATAAAATTTATGTGTCATGATTGCCTGAATCATAGTTTTGCATTCAGAACCTTGGTGTATTATTCACGCAACCTTATCTAATAATAACATTGTTGGGTCAATCATAAAATATATGTGACATGATTGCCTGAATCATAGTTCTGATTTCAGAACCTGGGTGTATGACTCACGCAACCTTATCTAATAACAACATGGTTGGGTCAATCATAAAATTTTTGTGACATGATTGCCTGAATCATAGTTCTGATTTCAGAACCTTAGTGTATGATTCACGCAACCTTATCTAATAATAACATGGTTGGGTCATTCATAAAATTTATGTGACATGATTGCCTGAATCATAGTTTTGCATTCAGAACCATGGTGTATGATTCACGCAACCTTATCTAATAATAACATGGTTGGGTCAATCATAAAATTTATGTGACATGATTGCCTGAATCATAGTTTTGCATTCAGAACCTTGGTGTATGATTCACGCAACCTTATTTAATAATAGCATGGTTGGGTCAATCCTTAAATTTATGTGACATGATTGCCTGAATCTTAGTTTTTCATTCAGAGCGTTGGTGTATGATTCACGCAACCTTATCTAATAATAACATGGTTGGGTCAATCATAAAATATATGTGACATGATTGCCTGAATCATAGTTTTGCATTCAGAGCCATGGTGTATGATTCACGCAACCTTATCTAATAATAACATGGTTGGGTCAATCATAAAATTTATGTGACATGATTGCCTGAATCATAGTTTTGCATTCAGAACCTTGGTGTATGATTCACGCAACCTTATTTAATAATAGCATGGTTGGGTCAATCCTTAAATTTATGTGACATGATTGCCTGAATCTTAGTTTTTCATTCAGAGCGTTGGTGTATGATTCACGCAACCTTATCTAATAATAACATGGTTGGGTCAATCATAAAATTTATCTGACATGATTGCCTGAATCATAGTCTTGCATTCAGAACCATGGTGTATGATTCACGCAACCTTATCTAATAATAACATGGTTGGGTCAATCATAAAATTTATGTGACATGATTGCCAGAATCATAGTTTTGCATTCAGTACCATGGTGCATGATTCACGCAACCTTATCTAATAATAACATGGTTGGGTCAATCATAAAATTTATGTGACATGATTGCCTGAATCATAGTTTTGCATTCAGAACCTTGGTGTATGATTCACGCAACCTTATCTAATAATAACATGGTTGGGTCAATCATAAAATTTATGTGACATGATTGCCTGAATCATAGTTTTGCATTCAGAACCTTGGTGTATGATTCACGCAACCTTATCTAATAATAGCATGGTTGGGTCAATCATAAAATTTATGTGACATGATTGCCTGAATCTTAGTTTTTCATTCAGAACCTTGGTGTATGATTCACGCAACCTTATCTAATAATAACATGGTTGGGTCATTCATAAAATTTATGTGACATGATGGCCTGAATCATAGTTTTGTTTTCAGAACCTTGGTGTATGATTCACGCAACCTTATCCAATAATAACATGGTTGAGTCAATCATAAAACTTATGTGACATGATTGCCTGAATCATAGTTCTGATTTCAGAACCTTGGTGTATGATTCACGCAACCTTCTTTAATAATATAAAGGTTGGGTCAGTTTTTTCTCAAGGATGACTTTTTCGTCCTTTAGCCTTGAATAATTGTATCGCGATTTACTTGGGATCTCAAGAGGATCGGGGTCAAAAAATCTAAGAAAATCAGTGGTTCTCAATTCATTCTAGTTAAGTTCTTAATAACAATATTAGACTTTTTTGACTCCGATCCCCTTGAGATCCCAAGTTAATTTTTTGGTGTTTTGAAAAATAAAAAATTAAGATACACATTTTGAGATATTCAAGGATAAAGGACAAAATCGTTATCTTTGAAAAGGAAATTGTATTTCAATTATTTTTCTCACTAGTTCTTCAAGTACACAAATTTTCAAAAGAATCCGAGGTGGTAAGAAGCCAAGATGGCGATTCTTGGTGGAATGATCCATTTTACTTTATTATTTGATGAAATAAAAATAAATTACAAGCAGACACCAAAAACGCAAAACAACATTTTTAACCCGTCTGCACTCAAAGAAAAAATATGTTTCTGAGAAGAGAAGCTATTAAATTAAAATTTTTTCTAGGAATAGACTGGGTAGACCCCTTGAATTGAAAGTACTTTCAGGGGTGGGGGTGCGAGGGGAAGGTGGGGTAAGCGTTTTAGACGAAAAAATTTGGTTACTAGATTTCAGCAACCACTTATGTTAGGAGACTGAAACTTGGAATTTCTATAAAGCCTTGATAGTGGAACCATTTGCAAAAAAATGATGATATGGGTGAAGGGATGTGGGAGTGGAGGGGGAAGCAATGCGTCCGAAACGCAAAAAAGTCGAGATCGACACATTCTAAAATCTATATCTCCTTAACCGTTAATAGCAAGCAATTAAAACTTAACAAATATCTGTAGTTATACTAGGAGAGAAGATTAAAACAAAGTTTTTGGGTGGGGTAGTGACGTACGGGGGTGGGGGTTGAAATACTTAACATTACGATATCTCCCAAACCAGTGGCACCAGAAAAACAAAATTCGGTTTATATATAAAGCTTGATAAATTAAGATTGCTCAAAGTAAAATCTTTGAAGGGGGCGGGGGAGTACGTTAGTGGAGGGGATAAGAATTTTTGCAAAAATATCGCGTTTCATATCTCAATAACAGTGTAAGATGGATGCTTAAAATTTTTACCTGAAGTAGGCCTAATAGAACCCTAGTAAGGAAAAAAAAGTTTGTGGGTGTGGGTATAGAGGGTGAGGGTGGGGAAGGGTGAGAAAGAAAAAGTTCCGATGCTTATATCTTAAGAATCTATAGCGATAGGAAGCTGAAACTTGGAATTTAGATAGAGCTGTAGTAGTGGCATGGTGGCATGGTGGCATGGTGGTTTTCTTTAGGGGTAGTATGGTACGGTGGTGGGGGGTGTTTTTCCTAACTTTAGAACGGCTTATGCTAAGATGTTGAAACTCGGTACGTATATGTAAATTAACTAGAAAGGTAATTCTGATAAAAAAAAATTGAATATTCATTGCCGTTCGGAAGGGGGGGGGGGGGCAAAAAAAAATATCAGTTGATATAAAATGCATATATTTTCGCGATTTTCGTCATATTAACTAGGTCTTTCAAAATATTGAATTCATTTTTATTCTACGGATTCTTCATATGAATACCTAGAATGTGTTTTCAAGTTTTTTGAAATTCAACCCCTAAGAGGGTGTAAACTGGTTGTATACTTTTTCATGAATTCCACCATATTTTTCAGGTCTGATCAGATATCGAATATCTTTTCATTTCCCCAGGCTTGTTTAATAATCACCTATTTTTAATTTTTGTTTCTTTCAACCTCTAGACCGCATCCCGGAATATGACCCAATTATTTAATTCATATGTTACACCCTTTTCTAACCGCTTCCCGAACTTTTTGTTAGGTTTTCAGTCACATAGTAACATACACCGCATCCCCGAATTGAACGCGTTCTGAACTTCTGCCGGAGAAACAATAAAGTTGCGCCCAGACTGTTGGCAGATTTTTTTCTAATGGTGCAAGTCTGTTGGGTTCGCGTACTACCGGTTCATCATTGTGGAGAATAATTGTAGTCTCAATGTCGACCTCAGGCTTAGGATTTGGATGGTACTCAAATATGAGCTCTCTTATTTTCGACGGTAAGTGCTCTAATTCTTCATCCACTTCAATCGACATAGTTTCTTGCAGGGCTATAGTTTTGGGTGTTTTTTTCTGAATCTGTACCCCATCGGAACTAATTGTAATATTAGCCTGGCTTAAGAACTCTTTTCCAAGAATCAACTTAATAGGCAAGGAATTGGTATCAACTACGTACAAAACACTTTTATACTGCTGTCCGTCAAGCAAAAGACTAGAAATTGCAAAACCTTTTGTTAACACTCTCTTATTTCCCAATCCTATGAGTGTTGCGACGCTGGTTGTGAGCTGCGGTTGGGTTCCTAATGAAAACAATAAATTTTCGCATATCAAATTCAGGTGACTTCCCGTGTCTATCAATCCTAGTGTTTTTGTTGAGTTCAACGTTAATTCCTTGTACATTGATGGAATTCCAACTGATTTTTGTTGGCAAATGGCGACTTCTACGGTTTGTGACGTAGATATGTTTTCTTCGTAAGCAGCAATTTCAATAAGTGGCTGAGTAGAAATTTATGAGTTTCTGGGCTTTGAGCAATGTGCTTGCGGTTCCGTTCAGCATCCTTTTACCGTATACCAGTTTGTGTATATTAAACCAGTTGGCAACAACCGCAAGTTCTTCAAAATCGCGAAGCCATTTCGAAGCGCACATAAAATCATCTCCAGAAAATCCAGAAATACTTGCCTCCATGTCTTGAAATCCAAAAATCGTCATATTTTGCATTACATTGTCCGATGTTGTTTGCATTACCTTGTCCGATGTTGTTTTCATTACCTTGTCCGATGTTGCTGATCCTGCATCCGAATCATCATCAGAACCGGGTGACTTTTCCTGTGCTACCATGAGCCTCTGAATAAGTTCTTCCCTATCCACGTTTATCTCTAGGCCTTTTACTTTATTAGTATTAATACACTATTGTTATTGATTTAAAAAAAAAAAAAATTTGCTGCCCTCAAAATTTTTTTGTCCACGTTTCATGAATAGTAGACACAAAAAAAGCAATAAAAATTTTCGTCTGCTGAAAGTTAAATCTTTTGAGGGGGCGGGGGAGTACGTAAGTGGAGGGGATAAGAATTTTTCAAAAATAACACGTTTCATATCTCAAAAACAGTAAGATGGATGCTTCAAATTTTTACCAGAAGTAGGCCTAATAGAACCCTAGTGGGGAAAAAAAGTTTTGGGGTTGTGGGTGTAGAGGGTGAGGGTGGGAAGGGTGGGAAAGAAAAAGTTCCGATGCTTATATCTTAAAAGTCTATAGCGATAGGAAGCTGAAACTTGGTATTTAGATAGAGATTTAGTAGTGGCATGGTGGAAAAATAATTTTTTTTAGGGGTAGTATGGTACGGTGGTGGGGGGTGTTTTTCCTAACTTTAGAACGGCTTATGCCACGAAGTTGAAACTCGGTATGTATATGTAAATTATCAAATTAAAGTAATTCTGATAAAAAAAATTTGAATATTCATTGGCGTTAAGAAGAGGGGGCGAAAAAAAATATCTGTTAATATAAAATGCATATATTTTCACGATTTTCGTCATATCTACTAGGTCTTTCAAAATATTGAATTCATTTTTATTCTACGGATTCTTCATATGAATACCTAGAACGAGTTTTCAAGATTTTTTGAAATTCGACCCCTAAGAGGGTGTAAACTGGTTGTATACTTTTTCATGAATTCCACCATGTTTCTCAGGTCTGATCAGATATCGAATATCTTTTCACTTCCCCAGGCTTGTTTAATAATCACCAATTTTTAATTTTTGTTGCTTTCAATCTCTAGACCGCATCCCGGAATATGACCCAATTATTTAATTCATATGTTACACCCTTTTCTAACCGCTTTCCGAACTTTTTTTTAGGTTTTCAGTCACATAGTAACATACCATACACCGCATCCCCGAATTGAACGCGTTCCGAACTTCTGCCGGAAAAATAATAGAGTTGCGCCCAGACTGTTGGCAGATTTTTTATTAAATTTTTTTACACTCATTTATTTTTTTTTTCTTAAAGTTTTGTAGTATTCATTTAGTTTTAAAAAAATTTCGTAGAATTAATTTATTTTTTAAAATTTCGTAGAATACATTCAGTTTTTAAAAATTTAGTAGAATTCATTTAGTTTTTAAAATTCCGTAGAATTCATTTAGTTCTTAAAATTTCGTAGAATTCATTTAGTTTTTAAGACTCCGTAGAATTCATTTGGTTTTTAAAATTTCGTAGAATTCATTTAGTTTTTAAAATTTAGTAGAATTCGTTGGTTTTAATTTTTGTTTTTTTTTGTTTTTTTCTCTTTTTCATTCATTGCTTAACGATAACTTTAGGTTTGTTTTTGTTTTAATTGATTCATTCCTTCGTTCTTTCCTTCGTCTCGACGAGCCACTTTTCGATCGTCAATTCACTGAAAGTCACCTCCAAATCACTCGCCTAGCTTCTGCGTGCTGTTCGTACCCGCACTTGGATCGGAGTCCAAACTGGTCCAGGGGGGGGGGGGGGGGTTCTAATAGACGTCGCTATTCACAGAAGCAATTACAGAACTTTTACTAATTTGATTGTGTGGGGGGGAGCATCATAATGTTTACGACGATGTAAATTTACAATTCCTTCGGTGTCAATCGTGGTACTATTTGCCATCTCGTAGAATTTCTTTATATCACTTACGTTCGTTTTGAAATGAATTACAGTAGTCGAAATTTAATAAAAAAAAACGACATGAAAGACCAATGCAATACCGAATAATTCCGATTGCGTCGTGTACGATGCGAGCTTCTCCGACTTTTCTGTCATCCCGAACAAAAGAAACTCAATTTTCTTAACGAAACCTTTTTTTTCAGATAATTGTAATTTCGCGTACCCCAATCTTCGTTCGTCAGGGTTAGGTCCTTCAACCACCACGAGTCACACAATTATTCCCTTTTCTACCCGCACAACCGTCACATTCGTCGGGAGCAGCCGATTGTTTTCCTTTTCCTTTTTTTTCTTTTCTCTTTTTGACACCTCACTTGACTCAAAAAAAGGAACCTCTGGCGAATCTCTACGACCCGCCTACAACCGTCTGGAATCTTTCGACTGTGCCGTGCCCTCTAACCACTCTCCTCGTCGTCGGAATAGGGAGTTTTGCGTGCTGGACAGGATTGGAAAAGCCGCTGTCGTCTACCTGCTGACAGTTTCTCTGGGGAACTTAAAATGTCGTTGCTAGCAGCAGAAACACTAAACTCGGGATCACGTCATTTGCCGTACTGTCCGCGAGATAATCGGTATGACATTACATTCCACGTGAAGCAATCTCTTTTGGAATTTAAAAAAATCCGGAGGGTAGGTGAAAATCTATTTAAAAAAAACAATGAAGGGGAAGAGTGCGATTGGACGCCGGAATTATTTTTGGTAAATCTTCTTTTGATATGGCTGTATGAGCTGCGCAGCCATATTTCTGGGAATACAAAAAAATTTAGTTTCCCTTTTAGCTTCCCTTTTACTTCATTCTGTTGAACGGTTGCCATACCTTTTGTTCGTTCACGTTGCGGCAGGTCGACGACTACAAAAGAAAATCCAACCTCGATTCCGTTTAAACTTGCCCCCGTTCGCTAACCTCGCGCACACAATTCTTCTTTTTAATTTTTCCAGTCGAAATTTTGATTTCTTCACTGCAAGCCCAAGCAAAAAGAATTTCAGTTTCTGCAGCACTCAAAACTCTGAGGAATATTAAGAGAAAAACAAGAAATGAGAACCACATTCACACGTGCAACATTTTCTTCGTTTACCCCACTGACAATTCCGAGGTTTTTTTTTCTTAGTTTTGACACTGCAGCGAAGCGCGAATTCCAATTAGGTAAACTCGAGTCGTGTTTGGTGTGCGGATCCGTTAAATTTCGAATCATTCGAAAACCGCTTTTAATTGTCCGCAAGAAGAACAAAACCAACCGAAAATTAAAGACGAATAATTTTTTCCACTGTCAGCAGCTAACATCGTTCGACTTCCGGCATCTCGAAATCAGCGGGATCTTACCCCTCGTTGGTTGGCCGTGAAGTTGGTGTAGGTGTTTACAACTGCGTTCAATGCTCGACAAATTTTTGAGTATCGAACGCAGCTGCAAACATGTTGTGTTTAAGGCCTTGGAAAAATTATTTTGACTTGAAAAAGTCAAAATAATTGAAAGGAGAATGAAGGTTCGGGACAGAAGGGCCAATTCCACCTACATCTGAATTAGTGGCTGAGTCTTTGCTGGTGCGACGCTCTTGCTGGCGGCCGGGACTAGCTACGGCAGTGTGGGGGGGGGGGGGGTACTTGCTCCAACTCAGACCATTAAACCCTTGGCCTGTACAACAAAAATTATTAGCGCCGACTTATCCAAGGGAATACAAAAAAATTGGGACTATTTTCCCAACAGGTCGTGAAAGACCAAGAAGCGGTTGGATTGGCGCGGCTTCGCGATTTGTCAGGGCGCTCTGGTGTTGTTAGCCCCCTGTTCTGCCCACCCTACCTAAGCCATGACTGTCCTTCATACATTTTCGTCGTGGCCCCTTGTTGAGGTTCGGGGCGAAGGAGCTAGACGCTCGGGTTTATTTAACGGGCTCTACTAGCCAATAAACATCTTGCCGATATTCATATTTCGTTCGAAAAAATTCATAAAAAAAAACCAAATGGAGCGAAGAAAAAAAAAAAAGAAACCTAGATAAAAAAATATATGCAAAAAGAGAGAAACCAAAGAGAAAGAAAATCAAAATGTGTATAAAATTAAAAAAAAATTAAACTCACCCCATTTTTCTTTACAGCAACTTCTTTGTTTGGTGATAATTATTTTAATTTTTATATTTAATTAAATACGTCCGTCGGTCCTGTCATGTCATTTTAATACCTATTTATTTGCTATTGTATAATTCTTTTAGGTATAGTTTATTTATCCCGAAATATATTTTTATTTACTTATAGTTTGTATATATAATTTTAATTATTCCGTATTGTATATTTTTATTTATTCATGGTTTGTATATATAATTTTAATTATTCCGTATTGTATATTTTTATTTATTCATGGTTTGTATATATAATTTTAATCTTTTTTTATATATATTTTATTAAATTATTTTTATCTTATTTGCTAATTTGAAAAAATTCATTTGTTGTTTTATTCCTCTTATTTTTTTTTTTCTTTCTTTTTTTCTTCCTGCGTGTATTTAATTTTTTTGTTGTCTTAATGTATTTTTATTTTTATTTCATTCGTTTTACTAATTTGAATTTTTGTTTTTTTTTTTTATATTGTTTTGGCTTTTTTTTTTTATATTGTTTTGGTTTTTTTTTATATATTTTTGGTTTTTTTTTTTTTTGGCTTATTAATTTAATTTGTATTTATTTTATTAAATTATTTTTATCAAATTTGCGAGACGTTTCCGCGTTGAATTCGATTGATTTCACATCTCCGTTCGCATAACAAACAAAGGAATAAAAAGAAGCAGATCCTATTCGACGCTGAGATTGGCAGCCATCTTTGTACCGAAAATTTTAAAATTCCGTCCGACAAAATTCACTTTAAGTTTAAAAATTTTATTTTTGATCTTCAAGAGGGTGGATCGACGGTAATCGGTGTATTTTCCTAGTATCCTGATTCAGGGACCGATTACTACAGGCGGGAGCAGCCGTGCCGTCTTATGGGGGTCCTAACAGCGAATTTCCTTTGCGGGTCCTCCTAACGAGCCCCGTCACGCAAGCGGAGTCTTAAATTTTTTCCCTCGTCCTCTCAGCGAGCACAAAAAAAAACCACTGGCACCTCAATACTTGGTGTATGGCACTTTTGTTAGGAAACGTCCGACGCGTTTCGACGATAAAATTTAACTCTCACACAAGCCTCCCTAGGCCGGGTATATATCGAATGCGCCCATACACTCAGTCAACGGACTCACGTCTCTACCACGTAACTACATGCGCTTTCTTTTTTTCTTTTCTTTATTTCATTTTCCGACATGAAAAGAACACCGAAACATTTCGTGTAAGGTCTGGTCGAGTATACTTGCAGAGTCACGTGATCTGCGTTGGCTTTCTTTTTTCTTTCCTGTTTTGCAATTCCAAAATATTGCGAAATTATCCAAATTGTAGGGCAATTGCGATCGGTATTGCGACGAATCGCGAGATATGCTGATACCACACAACGCAGATGTGTTGAGATTTTCCCCCGACTGTCGTTCGGCACCGAAATTTAGAATCTACTTGCTTTGCTTCAAGAATTCCTTCAGATGACACCCGAACTCGAAACCAAGACACTTTCAGCCTGTGTTAGCCAGAGCCACTGATAGAAGAAATCTGTCGTTTTTCCCCGCTTAGCTTGAGGCGGGACACGGGAGTTCGCTCGTTTCGTGTTGTCGCGCCTCTACCTTCTTGCAAAAAACAGACCCCCGTTTATCGCACCACACACTCGACAATTTCGCAAACCCTCAAACGAGACGCGTTCGTAAGAAAACCGAACAAAAGCTATCTGCTGGATCGAGAACCACACAGGAAGGCCACTATTTTCAGACGCTGTTTTTTTCCGGCCTCCTTTTCCTACTCGAGGACTTAAAAAAAAAACCTGCGTATCGTCCGCTTACGATCGCCAGCCCGCACACGTTTTTCCTCTTCTCCTCTCCCTCTCTTTTTCCGACTTCCGGCCTTGCTCCGAATCGATGTCAAACTTTCTGTGCAATTTTTATGTGGCTAGATTGGTGCAGGTGTTTTGGGCTGCGTTCGGATGACAGTTAGTCTGTTCTTTTTGCAATAAATTTCTGCACTTCTTTGCACTTGATTTTCTAAACAGCCTTTGACGTCAAATCAATGACACAAACTCAACCTCAAATAGTGTTTTTGTTCCTTCCCCGCCACTCTCTTTTACACTTTTCTGCACTAGCTCAAGTGAAAAAAATGTACTCGGTGTACATTAAAACCGACAAAAAGAACAGACCAAGTGTTTGCAAATCTCACCGTAGATGTGCCGAACGAAATTGTGAACAAACACCAGAGATTTTCGCTGCGACGACTCAACAACATAGGCGGCTCCGGATATGGTCCAAGTACGTCGATGTTAAGATGTTGGAATGGCTGATCCGTCTGGAACGGTTCGCCCATTGGCGCTCGTAGAGGTCTGATCGGAGACTTTGTTTCTTTACAAGTGTCGCACGCCAGAACGTAGGTGTGTACTTGTGTAGCCATTCCGGGCCAGTCAAAAATTGCCTAAATCGCTCTAGCGTTTTGGCATAGCCACCATGGACCGTGGTGTCTGCCTCATGCGCCTGAGCAATCGCAGCTGTCGTAAGACTCGATGAAATCCATAACTTCCAGGCCCTGTCTTCAGCAATCGGGTCACCGTTGTGAGGCTCTGTGCGCTTGTACACGAAACCATCCCTCACGCATACGTCAGGAAGCCGATCGGCGTTCGCATCAACAGTGGACACTAATTCTTTATACTCCTTGCCAGAGAATTCTGGAGAATCCATCTCCAATATCGGTGCCACGTCGATCAGTGCATTTAATTCCTCTTCGTATACACGAGAAAGAGCATCAGGTACAACGTTCAGGCTCCCTCGTCGGTGCTCGATTGTAAAGTCGTAACCCTGAAGTTTCAGACTCCACCTTGCCAACCGTCCTTGTAGGTCTTTCAGCGACATGAGCCATTTGAGACTTGCGTGATCCGTAATGACTTTGAACGCAGTCCCTTCTGCATAGGCTCGAAATTTTTTCACGCTCAACACAGCTGCATAACATTCGAGTTCGGTTACGCTGTAGTTGCGTTGAGCGGAAGTGAGCTTCTATGACATATACGTCACCGGAGATTCCGATCCGTCGTCGTTCTCCTGAAAAAGAACGCTAGCCACCCCTGATTTACTGGCGTCGCATTGAATTACGAAAGGCCTCTTAAAATCAGGATTGATTAGTAAGGGGGCTTTCGTCAACAAGTCTTTCACTAACAGGAAGGAAGTTTGTGCCTCTGTAGTCCAAGCAAACTGGTTGGACTTCTTTAGAGTGTCTGAGATCGGTGATATGGTAGCTGCAAAGTTGGGAACGAATTGCCGTTAAGCGAAGGGTAATTGAAAATGGCTGAAGCTTTTTTGGGATCAGTTTTCAAGCCTCCCTCTCCAACGATGTATCCGAGATATTTCACCTCTCTCAGACAAAACTTGCTCTTGTTGACGTTAATAGTCAAGCAAGCCTTTCGCAAACAATCTTCGACTTCTTCCGAAATCAACATCAGATCGTCCAAATATACGAACACCTGCTCCTTCAGCTCGGGTGGGATGACTTTGTCCATATAACGACACATCCTTTGCGGTGCGTTGCATAACCCAAAAGGCATGCGAGTGTAGTGGTATAGAGGCCGGCCAGGAATAGTAAACGCAGTGTACTCCCTGGATTTGTTCGCGAGAGGAGTCTGCCAAAAGGCGTCTTTGAGGTCCAGGCTGGTAATAAAATTGGCTCGCGGCAAACGACTTAAGATAAGATGTGGTATTGGATATGCATCCTTCTTCATCACACTGTTGACTTTCCGCGAGTCCAAACATAACCTGACCTTGCCTAGCTTCCTCACGAGAACCACAGGCGAGCTCCATGCACTCTGGCTGGTCTCTATAACGCCAAGTGATCTCATGCGATCGATCTCATTATATAAGAGTTTTTGGATCACAGGAGACACGGGATAGTGACGCTGTTTGATGGGACTTGCATCACCAACGTCTATACTATGTTGCTCGACGCTAGTCACACCGAGTCCGTATACTTCGTATGATGGTGTTGTAATTTAATTAATATTTGTATTATATATTGAAAACGCGTCTGAACAGTTTCGAATAGACAAGAAGATCAGCTAATTTATTTTTCACAATTGACATATAAATCAATGACTATTTTATATATTTCAATACCCTCACTAAATTAATATTATTTATATAATCCAAAATCCCTTACAAATTGATTTAATTTTATATGATTTATGGATTTGGTCATAATGTCTGCAATCATTTCATCAGTCCGCTTGTACTCCAATTGAATTATTCCGTCTGATAATTTTTGTCGAATGAAATAATTCTTGACATCTATATGCTTCGCACGGGCATGATATTTGTTATTTGTAGCAAGTTGAATAGCGCTTTTGTTATCACAAAATAACTGTATTGTTTGTGAAGCCTCTTTAAAAATTTCGCATTCGAACCTCTTCAACCACAGTGCCTCCTGTATTGCTGCAACCATGGCCATAAACTCTGCTTCGGTTGTAGAAAGCGCAATTGTAGGTTGTTTGCGCGCATTCCACGATACTGCTCCACCCTGTACCATAAATACGTACCCAGTCATAGATCGTCTTTCATCCACATCTCCAGCCCAGTCGGCGTCAAACTATCCAATTACCTCTGAACTGATATTCTTACTAAAACACAATCGCGTATTGATGGTACCCTTGAGATATCGTAAAACTCTTTTCACTGCCAACCAATTTGGTTTTCCAAAATTTTTATTAAACCGGCTAAGCGAGCTGACAGCAAAACTTATGTCAGGTCTAGTAACTTGAGCTGCGAACATAATACTTCCGATAACCTCCTGATATGGAATACCTTCAACTTCGCGCTTCTCGTTGTCATTTCTGGGACACATATCCTTTGACAACTTCTGATTGGTGATGAAACTGGATTGCAGTCCCACATTTTAAAACGTTTCAATATATCTTCAATGTATTGACTCTGATCAATAGCAATAGAACCATCTCTACTCCTTGTGATGTTCATTCCAAGAACCGATGATGCAACTCCTAAGTCCTTCATCTTGAAATGAGTAGACAATTCGTTCTTTAATTTGTCCCTGGTTTGTGCGTTGTTACTAAAGAACAAGATATCATCCACGTATATCGCGACAATTAAAGTGGTGATATTTTTCGATTGCTGAAAATATATAAATTGGTCAATCGACGATCTTGATAGTCCAAAACCCAAAAGAACTGAATTCAGCTTCTCGTTCCACACACGGCTTGATTGCTTTAAACCGTACAAGGATTTTTTAAGACGGCAAACTTTGTTTGTTCCATTCCCGAAACCTTCGGGCTGCTGAATGTATATTTCTTCATTTAAATATCCTTGCAAAAATGCAGTTACTGCATCCATTTGATGCACTTCCAAATTATATTTGACCGCCATGGCCAAAAGAAACCTTATCGATGAATAACGCACAACCGGTCCGTATGTCTCTTCGTAATCGATACCACACTGAGAGAAAAGTCTGCGGCATTTTACGAAAAAAATATTTGTAACCTTACGAAAGTCTGATTTTCGTAGTATTTACGTATATTTCGTAGATACTACTAATCATTCGTAATTTTTATTTTCGCTAAATTATGTGTTTTACGAATGATTCGTACATTTTACGATCACTGTTTCGTAAAAATAGTAGCACCCTAAAATCGACGGTTCCCGCGGATATTTGGTACAATGAACGAAAGCATGCGTACACATTACGAAATATATTCGTACATATACGAATCACGAAATGCTTGTGTAGAATGTACGAATGATTTCATAAAACTACGAAAGATTCATAAATGTGAAGCTAAACAAAAGACGATCGCATTGCTTTGGTCTGTCGGTTTGAACACATGAACGAAAGGATTCGTACATACTACGAAACTTATTCGTACATATACGAATCACACAATGCATGAATGTGTAGAATGTACGACAGATTTCATAAAACTACGAAAGATTTTGTAAAACTACGAAAGATTTCGTAAAACTACGAAAGATTTTGTAATACTACGAAAAATTCGTAAACATGAAGCTAAAGAAAAGACGATCGCATTGCTTTGGTCTGTCGGTTTGAACAAATGAACGAAATGATTCGTACATACTACGAAACTTATTCGTACATATACGAATCACACAATGCATGAATGTGTAGAATGTACGAAAGATTTCGTAAAACTACGAAAGATTTCGTAAAACAACGAAATATTTCGTAAATATTACGAAAAATTTCGTAAAACTACGAAAAATTTCGTAAAACTACGAAAAATTCGTAAATATGATGCAAACAAAACAAAACAATCGCGCATTGATTTGCTTTCATATTCGGCACTTTCGGTAATGTCTTTGGCGAGTAAAGTGGTCTATTAGTGATTATCCTTTTTTATTTTTGGTTTTTACGATTTAAATTATCAAAGGATTATTGTATTATTGTGTTTTGGTGTTGAAGGTGAATTTACTTGGTAAGTAATTTTTATTTTTAAAAATCTAAAAAATAACATAATATCGCTGATTTAATCGAATTTGGCTTTATTTCAACCACATTATAGCTTCCTGTCTGAGAGTGTAGTTTTCTTAAAAAAAAAAAATACTATATTTCGGTATGAATTGTTTTATATGTAGCAGTAGTTTAGCTTCAACATCGGTAATGTCAAAGCATTTTAGAATGGTTCACAACTTAAAAGAAAGTGATACTTATAGATGTATAATGTCCTACGAAGAGAAAATAATTCCCCAGCAAACATGGCAATAAGAAAGCCATAGCGAAATCGTATTACCATGGCAATAATTGCCTATTGCCGTGATATTGTTAACTGGACGGAAAACGATAAGTTCAGCGGACTAGAAAGTTCACGCGCCGGCAAGTTGCCAAAGAGGATCGAATTCTACTTGCTTTACTGTCCGGCTTTAGTATCGGCAGTACGATAAGAATTCAGTAGTTTAAAGCAATAAGAATTCTACTTGGACTACAGTGTAGCTATAGTATCGCCAGTACGATAAGTAGGTGATGTTTCTAAAGGCTCGTGTACACTAGCAAGCAAAACTTGTTAGAGTTGCTCTAACAAATTTATTGCTGCATGTGTACATGATTCCGAGAGCGTATTTGACCAAGTTTTTGCTCTAGCCAGCAAATGCTTGACTTTTCAAGCAAGTTGATAATTTTTGATGAATGTTTTCACAGTACATTTCGAATTGAAAATACAAGGCTTTCCGGTGAATACTGTTAAATTTATATTGTGTGACGTTTCGGACTCGACTGAGTCCTTTATCAAACGTCACACAATATAAATTTAACAGTGTTCACCGGACCTTGGTTTTTTCAAGTTGATAATGTGCACACTAACTTACGAGAGTTGAAATCTCGCAAGAAAGTTCCGATCTGTTCCGACATTTTTCAGCAAGCTAGTACATTGGAAGTGAGGTATTAGGTGTCATAGTTCTATAGTTTACGCGCGAAATATGAACGGAAAATCCAGGTGGAGTTTCGAGGACACGTTTTTGTTCATAACCAATGTGGAACTTTATCCAGAGCTGTGGTATTTTCTTTTTCGTTTTGTTCTTGCCATTAAAACTAAATCCGCTATTTGAAATTTGTTTTAATTCGTTTACAAATTGTGAAAGGAATGCATCAGCATTTTTCGGTTTTGAATAACCTTCATAGACACCGACAAGAAATACGTAATTAGAGTTTTCAACACCAGCTAATATGGTCAATATTTGTTTATTGGATCTTTTGGACCATGGTAATCCATCAATATTAAAATTTAATACAATAACATCAATAACATGGTTAGTATTATAGAAAAAGTCCGTTAACCCATCCTCAATTCCATAATGAACGTATATACCCGAATCCATTTGTCTGGATATTACATGCTCAGGGGTTCTTTTTAACGAGCGGACATCTTTCAGTACATTAAGGTTTTCTGATCTCAAAATACTTAAGAGATCGTTCATTGCTGAAACACATATTTGATATTTAATCGACCATTTCGCAAGTTTATCACACAGTTCTTCAGGTTTCGACAAACTTACTTCAATTGCTTCACTTTTTTCACTCAAGAATCCTTCACTATCAATTTCCATTTCGAAGTCATTGTTAATAATGCTGCTACTTCCATCTTCACTCTTACAGTCGTCAGATATAATAGTATTATTAACAGAAACTTTTTGTCTGGGTTTTATCATGTAATTAAATATCCTATTAATTTAAGGAAACAATTTCAAAGTTAGGAAAATTTTTTAACTTTCAAAATTTTGACTTATTTCTGGAAAATGACTGTGTCGGGAAAGAAGAACTATTTGAACGAGCTGCTTCCTCCAACGATCAAAAAAGTTAGTAAAACCAAAAAAACTTAAGTATGATCTATACAAAATACAATTTTCAAATCAAATATATGTAATTATTAACTTACATTATATAGGTAACACGCACAATACCACACTTCTCACTTTTCGATGGTTTATGGTTCAGATTTTGGAATCCATCTTTTGCACTGCATGGTTGGCATTTCTCAGAATTGACAACGGCAAAAATAGACTTATATAGCTACATATATGCAATGAATAGATAATTATTGCCAAAAGGTTGCATTGTGCTGAGATGGCAAGTGCTTGTACGCGTGAAATGAGTGCCAGCATGACAAAAACGCAGTGTATTGCCAAACAAGAGTATACATGATAAAAACGCAAGAGTTTTCTAGAATTTTTATCGCCGCAGCAATATTGCCTTTTTATCGGTAAGGCAAAATTTGCCTAAATGTTGGCTGGGTTCATTGGAAAGGCTGCATTGCTACACGACTAAACTCCATCAGAGAGCTAAGCGATACAACATCATCGAAACAAATTATCGGTACATGGCCCATGTATAAGGAGCCAAGTGGTTATCGACTGGTAATAAATCATTTTGACCGCATTTGTGATCTGTTTATTTTTATTATTATATATATTTAAAACAAAAGTATTTTACATATTACTGTCTAATTTAAATTTTCAAACATAACGTACTAGCATTAGACTTTGATTGCATTTCATTTAAAAACGATCTTAGTTTCAAGTTATGGTGTACATGGAGTACACAAATTAAACTTAAAGCTTGTAAAGGCGAAAATTAATTATAAAATAAGTAATGAGTCGCAACATAATCGCTACAAGCTTACAATACTCAATTCTATTATAAATCCTTACTCGCTACTGATTTTGTGTTTTTTATATGTTCATGTATACAGTTGCTCACAAAATTATTTGGTCACCCGAGAATCCGAGCTAAATTCGTCATTTTAAGACACTAAAATGCCATATATGAAAAAAGTAAAAACTAGGATTTGATGTCGGGATATTGTTAATAAATAGACAATATGTTTTATAATTCAAAGTAGTTGAAATAAATTTAATAACTTAAAAAGAAAATAAAAGGTCGAAAATTCATCTCACAAAATTATTTGGTCACCAGTTTATATTACTTTTAATACATTTAATTCTTCTTAGCTAAACCTAATTAATACTTGGTGGGGTATCCTTTGGCTTTAATAATTGGGATTCGTCACTCCAAATTCAATATTTTCGGCCCAGATGAAAATCAAAAAGTGTGGGGAAAACCAAATACTTCGCTGAATAAGGATAACTTATTCCCAACAATGAAACATGGTGGAGGTTCGGTCATGGTATGGGGCCGTATGGCGGCAAACGGCGTGGGACACCTGCACTTTATTGATGCAATAATGAATAAATGGGTGTGTTTAGACATATTAAAAAAAATAATTAAAAATAGTGCTATTAAATTGGGGATGATGACACGTGTCTGGAAATTTCAGCAATATAATGACCCAAAGCATATAGCTTTTGTAGTCAAAGTTGGCTGCTGTTCAACGTACCTCAGCAACTCAAAACGCCACCACAGTCTCCGGACCTAAGTCCTATTGAGCACCTGTAGGCGATTTTGAAAAAAAAGGTTCAGGATCATAACATAACAAGTAAAAATCAGCTGAAAACTATTTTGAAAAAGGAGTGGGACGAAATAGCTGTTTCAACCACTGCTAATATAGTAAAAAATAGGCAGAATAGACTAAAAGCTGTTATTAAAGCCAAAGGATACCCCACCAAGTATTAAATAGGTTTAGCTAAGAAGAATTAAATGTATTAAAAGTAATATAAACTGGTGACCAAATAATTTTGTGAGATGAACTTTTGACCTTTTATTTTCTTTTTAACTTAATAAATTTATTTCAACTACTTAGAATTATAAAACATATTGTCTGTTTATTCCCAAGATCCCGACATCAAATCCTATTTTTCACTTTTTTCATATATGGCATTTTAGTGTCTTAAAATGACGAATTTAGCTCGGATTCCCGGGTGACCAAATAATTTTGTGAGCAACTGTATATTAGCTCGAACACGACTTCACCTTCCTGTTTGGTAGCAAAGTTGGATTGCTAGACGATATTGATACGTTTCTGGGAATAATGATGTCAAAAGTCTTGCCCGCTGTAATAAAATCTAGCATGAAAGATGACAAAGAAATGCTAGATTTATTAGCTAGCAAAAAGGACGACTTAGATCAAAGTAATATCACTTAAAATAATAAAATATTAAATTGATAATATCACACATTTATTGCAGATGCCATTTGCGCCATATTTTTGAGACTTGTGCAATCCCAGCTACCACCATCACAAATATCGCAAGAGATGAAAAACAGTATTCGAAAGGGAAAAAAAAAATTTTATTCGGTCATCGAATCTCGAGATGCTTTTATTGCCGTTTGTGCTACAGAAGTGGAATCCAAGGAGCACTACGACAATAAAGTATTTAACGAATGTTCTGTTCCGCCGTATATCACCATAATCGGAAGCTTATATAATCCAGCGTCCATCATGTGTGATTTTGAAAACATTCGATACAAGCTACATAGTCTGCCAAAAGCTATAGACATATGTTTTAAAGCCTACCAACTATTCAATATTGAATATGCAGAAGCTTGCGCTCCAATGTGGCATTTTATTAACAAAAAGTTTTATGAAATCAAAAACCATAAAATGTGTGTAAGCCCGAATGGGCAGATGCTTCTCAAAGCAATTACAGGTAATTATTGTATTTACCTTTTCATCCGATTAATAAATATTGAGTCGAGACAATGAAATAATTGCGTTCTCGACGCAAACCTATTTACCTATAAGACATGTATTTATAATGCCATTTTGCTTTTCAGATGCAGGAGAAAGTCTGGTGAAGGTGGAGGTGGAGAGAAGACTCCTAGTTGCTGAAATTGTTATCAGTATGTAAGGAGCAATATTTTATTATTATATTATATTACTATATTATATTATTATATTATTATATTATATTATTATATTATATTATTACAATATTTTATTATTATTATATACATATTTATATATATATTTTTATTTTATTTTCAGATTTTGAAATATAAATAATTTATGTACCTATTAAAAATAAATAAAAATAAAATAACAATAATTAAAATTAAAAAAATTTCAAAAGTTTTATTTTTATACGCCTTTAAGATCTTGTTAGGTTAAGCCGAAATTTGATACTTATCCAACTATTAGCATAAAGAGTTTTTCAAAAACTATATTGCTTGATTCTTTTTTCAGGAAAGTGTTTCTAATTTTCATTGCAGGCAACGATCGATCTTCTTATAGGGTTTTTATTTTTGGGCTATTCGAAGTGAAGTACGATTCAAGATATGTAGGTTTACCTATTATAGTAAAACCTGCCTAAAACGGAATGCTGTGGTACCAAGCTTTTCGTTCCGTTTTAGCCGGTTTCCGCTTCATACAGTTTTTTTGTAAGTAAAATTCTTGATTTTCGTTCGCAGTTTCTTTTTCCGTTATGGCAGGTTTCCGTTTTATACAGAGTCTATCTTAGACAGGTTTTAAAATTTAAAAATTTTTATTTTTCATGTGGTACTGAATTTTTTTTTGTAATATCATTGTTTTCGATTACGAAAGGTATGTGTACATTGTACAAATACTCTTTCGTACATTACACGAATAATATTCGTACATTGTACGAATAAAATTTCGATAATAACGAATCATATTCGTACATTATACGAATTATTTATCACTTTTAACGAATTATATTCGTACATTGTAAGAAAACAATTTAGTACATTTTACGAAAACATTTGTAATCGAACATTTCTTTTCGTAGAATGTACGAATAATATTACTAGAAACTACGAAACTTATTTCGTACAATGTACGAAATTTTTTCATCGGCTACGAAAAATGTTTAATGTACGAATTATTCGTACAATGTACGCATGTAGTTCGTTGAATACAACATTGATTTTTTCGTATAATGTACGAAAGGCAATAAGTGATATGTACGAAACCTTTCGTGGACTGAAAACGACGAAATTATTCCTAGAATGTATGAACGATTTCGTACATATTACGCAGTTTTTATTTTGAGTACATGTATTTTGCGAAAACCCTCTCACGACAAGACGTGCCTTGTAACGCACAATAGCGCCAGTAGCGTCCCGTTTTATTTTAAATACCCATTTGGTATCTATCGCCTTCCGTGTCATTGGCAAATCAGTCAAAATCCATGTACCATTTTCGATGAGCGATTCATACTCACTCTCCATCGCCGCTTTCCAGTGTGTAGCCTCAGAGCTAGACAATGTCTCTTAAACTGTCACAGGTTCATACGTTCTGGAAACATCAGCGATTAGTAAATTAACTGCCTTATTGGCAATTCGCTCGGAACGCCGTGGAATTACTCGCCTGACATACAATTAAGTTCGCTGCTCGTATCAGCAAAACTTTCCAACAATAACGAATTTTCATTTCTTGAAGAACTACCCTCACTGAAGTCGTTATTATTGGCAACCGGAGATACTTGAACATCGTTCTTTTCGTCATCAACTATCGGCGAAAAATCAAAATATTTAGAATTGTTGCATTCCTTTATTCCTTGACTTCCTCGGTGTTCAATAACTATTACATCTCGACTGATTAATATTTTTTTAGTTTTCTCGTCATAGAGTCGATACGCTTTAGACTGTTCACGATGCATTCTTTGGATTTTGCATCAAACTTTTTACGAAGCTGCTAAGCTACGTGAACCTTAGCCTTACATCCGAAAACTCGCAAATGCTTTATATTTGGTTTCCTACCAAACCAAAGCTCCTCAGATGTTATGTCATTTTTCCCTCTAACTGGAATACGATTTATTAAATAAGATGCAGTTGAAGCAGCCTCAGCCCGAAACCGTTCTGGAAGTTCCGCATCCATCAGCATGCATCGAACTTTTTCAATGATCGTCCTATTTATGCGTTCTGCAACGCCGTTCTGTTCTGGTGAGTATGGAGCAGTTTTCTGGTGCAAGACTCCGCATCTATCCAAGAAATCGACAAATTTCTTGTTACAATACTCCGTACCATTGTCCGTTTTGAATGTTTTTAATTTGCGTCCACTTTGGTTCTCAGCAAAACTTTTGAACTTCTGAAATGTCACAAAAACTTCCGTTTTCGACTTCAAAGGATAAACGAACACTTTACGGCTATAATCATCGACAAATGTTAAAATATAACTTGTACCACCCAATGATTTACTTGCCATGGGTCCACATACATCAGAATGAACCAAATCCAACATATTTTCCGCTTGAACTCCTACATTATTAAAAGGCAATCGCGTTTGCTTCCCTTTGATACAAATAATGCATTTCTCATCAAGAGATTTCGGCGAAAATTCAACACCAACAACGGCTTCCTGAACCTTGCTTAAATTTGCTTCACATGTATGACCCAATCTACGATGCAAGAGTTGCCGGTCCTCAACTGCACTTAGAGCGATATTACTCCCTTCAACTGCTTCAGGAAAACATACCAATTGATACATGTCATTCACAAGTGGTGCCCGACCAACCAATTCTCGATTTCGATCGAAAATTTCACACTTCTTATTATCAAAAATAACTGTGCTACCTCCTTTTGTCATTTGACTAACTGACAAAATATTTCCACAAATTTCTGGCACATACAGAACGTTGACTGCGTCGCACTATCTACCATTCGAATTTTGCAACTTGACGTCTCCGGCACACTCGACTGATAATTTGGAACTGTTTCCAATAATTATATCACTTGATAACGGTTCCATTATTTGGCAAAAAAACTCTCGACTATTAGACATATGAGCTGATGCTCCCGAATCAATGTACCAATTAGTTGTAGTAGTTTTCGCAACAAATGCTGCATAAAGCGATTTATCAGCCACCACTTTGCGGCCACTACCGCTCTGCTGCTTTCCCTTTGCATTCAAAGCATTTCACCTTAATTTTCTTTTGTGTTCCTCGTTTGCTCACTAATGCCAATGAATGAGAATCATTCTTTTCAAATTTGACCTCTTGCAGTAGCCTCGTCTTAACAAAATCAGATGTTAATTAAGTACTGCCATCACTAATGGCTTGTACTCGTCTGGAAGTCCCGCTAACATTAGCGATCCAACGATCTCATCATCTATTGTGAGTCCAGCTTTTTTAACCTTGATTGAGGTCGATGTCATTTTGCTGATATAGTCCTCCATCGATTCACATTCGCCCAACTTCAATTGGACCAACTGTTTCAACAGTTCTACTCGACGACAAATTCCCGTATCTTCAAACACCTTTTACAAATTTTTCTACGCTTCCTTTGCCGTCGTACATTCTTGTACATATGAAAAATTTACCGGGTCGATAAGAAGAATTATCTCGGAAATAGCTTTTAAATTGAGAGTGGCGTCTACCACTGATCCCACGATACATTCCCAATAATTCTTAATTATTAAGTAAGATTTCGCTGCTAATTTCCAGCTGTCGTAATTTTCGCGTCCCTTTAATTTTTCAATTTGTAATTGCCTTGCCATTACAAATAAAAAAAAATACGACTTGAAAATTAGACTGATAAAATCGCGTTCACCGCTGTACTTTCCGGGCAAAATATACTTTTATTAAAACAAATAATTAATTAGGCATCCCAAACCGCATGTCTGGGCCCATAACCTGTTGTAATTTAATTAATATTTGCATTATATGAATGACTATTTTATTTATTTCAATAGATGGAAATTTGGACTTTACCATTTCCAACCTCTTTACATCTGTGGGCGTTAAATGGTGGGCATCCGGAGCTATCAGTTGCGATGCAGTATCGGTAGTATCGACCGCGCTGATGATGGTAGGAGCTAACTGGAAGGATCGCCAGAAATATACTCCTAGGTACAATTCCTGCGATAGGCTCGGTACGATGTTAAGTGTAATGGGTTTGGTAATACCACGAAAAGAAATATCGGTGGTTACCAAGCCCAAAACTTTCTGTGCAGCCCCATCAGCGGTCTTCACCTCTTGACAGACCGGTCGATACTTCACCTGTGCATCTTGGAGGCGTTGTAGGGAGTTTGCCCCCAGGCAACTGATGCTCGCCCCACTATCGAGAAGTCCTTTAACGTCCACTCCGTACAAGGATACCCCCGCGTATGGACGTACATAAAATGGCTTGGTGATGATGGTAGAGAGAATCGCTTTCTTTTTTTCACGCACCCTCCACCAGAATATACGAAGGCGCGCGATTGATTTTCTGCGACCGGACCCACTCGTTAGTGCTGATACCTGATCACAACCTCACCTTCGACTGGAGTAGGTAGGAAAATTCGTTCTCGAGCCTCCATATACTCCTTCAGCCGAAGATGATATGGCTTGAGAGGATGGTGGGAATGTCGTCTTGGATGTTCTTCTGCGATAAGGTCATCTTCAGGCCGGAAAACAGCTGGCTCCGTCTTATCGCTTCCTCGTTTTAAAACTATGACGTGCGGAGTATTTACTGTCGAGGAATAGAGTTGGGATAATTTTACGCTAAAAGGATGGGAATAAGGTTCAGAAAGTGTTGTAGGTAGGGTATTAAAATTTGGAGGGGTATTTGTAGCGGTTGAAAAGTTTGTTGAAATTTGTTGATATGGGAGTTCTAGATGAAGTTGGGAGTTGGAATTGGGGTGTCGAGTGAATCTTCCAACTGCTGTCGGGATGCAGTGTTCGGACAGGAGGGACCAACTGTCCTTCCGTCCCTTCGGCCGTTTCCTGTCTTGCAATGGAAGCAGTGGCTTTAGAACGTCAGCCAGCCCACATCCAAAGCAGAAAATGCCTTTTGCTGCTTCCGCACATTCACGGTACCCATGTCCTTCCTTGCCACAATTCCAATAGGTCCAGGGTTTCGATAGTCCGGGAAAGTCGACGGAAGAAGTCGAATCCGGATGTTCTTCTACGATTGGGTCCTGTATTTCGTGGACTCTGCCCTGGTTCCAAGGGGATGGTCTGGTGGCTTTGCTCGTGTCTTCCACTTGCACTACTAGCCGACGTAATTCGCCCATGGTACGGACGGAGTGGAAACACAATTGTTTATGTGTGCTGCTCACCAGATTTCCACGCACCAGAGCCACGAATTCGGACTCCATCATGGGAGTGCTCAGCAATGAACGAAGCTCCGTCATGTCTTGTTCGAAGGACATGAAGGGCTCGTTTGGCACTTGCCGTCTGCTTCCGCAACTCCCAATCCGAACTGCACTCTCCCCAGACCTGCAGGAAGGTTACTCTCAGGGTATCCCACGAAAAATTGTTGTTTGAACGACGCCACAACCAATACCACTTGTTGGGCCGACCATCCAGCAGCAAATGGAAGCCCTGCGTCAGCAAATCGAAGTTGCCGCTCAAATCGTTCATCGCGAGAGTCTCGGCTCTAAAAATCAGCTCCTCTGCGCGTAGGAGGTGACGTCAATGCCTTAATGGGCTGCAAGTATTTCTTTGGCGATAGTTAGGTCCGTGTCTAATGCGATCGCTGGCCGAAACGACCGCTTGGACCCGCTGAACTGCCCTTCCGGCACGCGAGCCTCCATCTGCTGCTGAATAGTGGGCCCCCACTGGTTCTTGCGACGCCCACTCCTCTCTGAAAACAGTTCTTATCAACTCTACCAGTTGATCCACTCCCAATTCAGTTCGTACCAAGGGCTGATTCGTGCGCGTTGGCGCCGGATTTACCGCAGCCAGAATACCTGCGTCATGTACATCGGACCAACGTGGCCGTTCATCTATTACCCTTTCTGGCAATTGCGGGATTGGATCCGCGAGCTGGTCCACCCCTTGCTCTTGACCGTCAGGGGCGTAAAAGACACCACCGCCGACTGTCAGCGGAAAATCTAAATTTAACCGGCTTGGTGAAATTCCGCCGGCCGCTGACTTGGTTCTGCTGCGTGTCACGGCTCCGGTTCTAGCTGTGGCGCCCTCCACGCCCCTAAACGACCAATAGTCCTGCGGTTCAAGTGCTTGCCGACAATTGGGACAAGTTTTGGAGCGCAATACCCACTCTTCCACACAATTTAAATGAAAGGTGGGCCCTCATTTTGTTTTCGCCTCGTTTTCGCCCCCCACGATCTCTTGGCACATCGTGTTTATCTCTTCAATTCGTCTCAACGGCGATCGTGGCAGTGGCATAGCTGGTGAATGCAGGTGAGTGAACGAGTGATGAATGAACTGTGAGTGTATTATTGAGTGAGTCGGATAGTATGATCGAATACGGTTAATGATCGAGTGAATGGGCTATTGTACCAATGAGTGGGTGTTTATTTGTATGGTTAAGTGACTGTGTGACTGCTACGTAATTGCGGTATGAATGAATGAATTGTATAGGCAGATCATCGTTGCCCCAGATGACAGAAGATATCAACTTATTTGGTGGAGAGATAACCCCACTGGACCATTAAAATGTTTCCAACTCAACACGATAACTTATGGTACAACGTCGGCACCGTATTTAGCAACAAAGTGTCTACAGCAACTAGCCATTAATGCTGCGGACAAATACCCGCTAGGTGCTCCAGCTGTTAAAGAAGATTTCTACATGGACGACTTGATGTCCGGCGCAGACAGCCTGCGTGAAGCTATCTGTAAGAAGGAGGAAATCGTGAAAATACTGGATCCAGCGGGCTTCAATTAGCGCTCCAATTAGAGCTTGGAGATGATGACCAAATCAAAACATTGGGTGTGACTTGGCTACCGAAAAGTGATGATTTCGCCATTCGTGCGTTCCAGAATGAGTCAACTTCGACCCGCTAGGCTTGATGTTCGACCCGCTAGGCTTGATCAGCCCAGTCACAATAACGGCAAAAATCTTTATACAACGACTTTGCAGTCTGAAATTGGACTGGGACGCCGCTCTCCCAGTAGAAATGCATACAACATGGGTTAAATTTCGGCAGGATCTAGAAAAACTCAGTGAGATACGGATCCCACTTCATGTTTTTGGCGGGAAGGTACCGAAAGAACAATAGTTACACGCCTTTGCGGATGCTTCCGAAAAGGCATACGGCGTCGTAGTATACGTTCGAGCAACGCATCAAGATGGAACGTTCACAGTGCGCCTCTTATGTTCAAAATCGAGGGTCGCACTATTAAAGATTACAACGATCCCGCGTTTGGAGCTATGTGCAGCTAAACTAGCAGTAGAACTGGTGGACCGGTTACGCAGAGATCTCAAAATGATAAACAGTCGTTGTTTTTTCTGGACGGATTCACAAATTGTTCTAAACTGGTAGCACGCAAAAGCAGCGTCTTATCAAGCATTCGTCGCCAATAGAATAGCAGCTATCCAAGAATGCTCATCACCCAATCAGTGGAGACATGTTGACACCAAGGAAAATCCGACAGATGTGGCCCCTCGAGGAATCGCACCAGACAGATTACAAGAGTGTACGTTATGGTTCTACGGACCCTTCTTCTTGCATGGGCGGGAAGACACCTGGGACCGCAACTATAAGGGAGAGGATATTGATCTGGAGAAAAAACGGTCCAAGGTAGTGCTGGTCGCAGTTCAGAATTCGCAACATTTCGTCTATAGGGTCGACCATCAAAACTCGTTCAGAAGACTCCAGCGTATAGTCGCATACGTCGTTCGTTTTACGCAATTAGCCCGGAAAATGACGGATGGTACCTTGGAAGGTCACTCCCTATCTGTCCAAGAACTCGAAAAAGCAACTGAGGTAATTGTCACGGAGATTCAGCGAGAAGAGTTTAAAGAGGAAATACATACATTGAAAGCCACAGGGCAGCTGAGTAACAGCAATCGTATAAGCAACCTTACCCCGTTTCTCGACAAGACAGGAGTATTAAGAGTTGGCGGACGTTTGGAACACTCAGACCTATCATACGATAGCAAGCATCAAGTACTTCTTCCCTATGGAAACGTCATTACAAAGCTGATATGTACGCAAATCCACAACGACAATCTACATGCAGGTCCACAAACTCTGCGTACTTTACTACGACAAAAATATTGGCCCCTCAAAGGAATGACGATCGCCAGATCCGTCGTTCAGAACTGCATTCGATGTACAAGGAGTAAACCGAAAATGATGAATCAACTAATGGGAAGTTTACCAGCTGACCGCGTTCAACCAGCTAGACCATTTTTGCATTCCGGAGTCGAATTCGAGGAAAGCGTCCGCAAAAGACATATCTTGCGGTTTTCTGTTGTTTTGCCACCAAGGCTTGTCATCTGGAATTAGTGACAGACCTAACTACGGAGGCCTTCATCGGCGCTCTGAAGCGGTTCTCTGGAAGGCGCGGACGGTGCCAAAGATTATATTGTGACAACGCTACTAACTTTGTAGGTGCCAAAAATCAACTTGAAGAGCTGAAGGAAGCACTATACGCCGAACGAGCGAAACAGAAAATTACCAATTTCTGTGCCTCTAAAGGAATGGAGTTTCATTTCATTCCACCAAGATCACCGCATTTCGGAGGTCTGTGGGAAGCGGCGGTCAAGTCTGCAAAACAATATTTATTGCGAAATATTGCATCCGCCAGTCTAACCTATGAAGAACTGGAGACCGTCATTATCCAAGTGGAGGCCATTCTCAATTCACGGCTCTTGACACCGTTGTCAACAGATCCGAATGACCTCTGTGCGCTGACACACGGTCATTTCTTAATAGGTGAACCATTAACCAGCACGGCGGACAGTTGCACTCAAACCGCAAAACTGAGCTTATCACATCGATGGAAAATGATATGCGAGATCAAAAATCAGTTCTGGCAAAGGTGGTCCAACGAATATCTAAGCGAACTTCAGAACAGATACAAATGGAAGCAACGCTTTGACAACGTTACGCCCGGAATGATGGTCATATTGAAAGACGACAACTTGCCAGTGCTGAAATGGCAATTAGGCAGAGTTCTTCGTGCTATCAAGGGTAGAGATGATCTTGTCCGAGTCGTGGAAGTGAAAACAACATCGGGTGTATTAAAACGACCAATTCATAAGATTGCACCTCTACCAGTCGAAGTAAGACCGGAACCAATCGAATCTACGACAATCAGCAATCCAGGAGTTTCACCGCGCCAAAAACCAATCAAGCATAAGGCCGCCACCCTCACAGACGAGGAGGCAGATGGCGATGAATCACGACCAACACCTGTCATCAGAAGGAAGAAACAACGTAAAGTTCCATCGGCGGTCAGTCTGCTGTTGTTAGCAAACCTTGTGATGCCTCTACTAACAATGACGGTGAAGGTTACCCCATTCAGAACACCACCTGGTCTCTACATAGAAGCGCTGAGATCAGCTGACCTGATCATAGATGAATGGAAGCTAGTAATCTATTACAATATGAGCCCGTACTGGAAGGATCTCGATAACATAAAGGTGGGTCTGGACTTACTCACCCGAATGTGTCAGCAAAATAGAGAAAATTCGTCATGCACAGCTACAAAAGCACAGTTTCACATTCTCTTCAGTGAAATTCAACGGAATAACGATCTCCTACTCGCAACAAGTGGCCAAAATCATCGCAGAGGTAAACGCGGAGCGGTCAACATAGTTGGAAATCTAGCGAACTCCCTATTTCGAATATTAGACTCCCAGTACGCAGAACAAATGTCTAGTATCATCGACCAAGTAAATGGAAACGAGAAGCACTTGTTACAGCTGATAAAAAAGCAGACGACGATCATTGACTCAACAGCCAATATTATGGTACAATCAAATCAAGCCATGAGTCATCACATTCTAGACCTAGAACTGGCTATCAATCAAAGTGTAGCCCGGCTTAACAATATAACTCGCGACAACTACATGGCACAATCAGAGCAAATATTTGCGACACTTGCAGTCCGAGTCATGTTGACATTGACCAATTACCAGCGTATTCAATCAGCGCTAGTGGATGTTTTGACTGACACGCATCATGGAAGGATCAACACGCTGCTGTTAAACCCAAACCAGTTGCAAGCAGCGCTAATCAAAGTCAAGGAGCAATTGTCCTCAGCAGTTCGACTGCCGTTTCAACAAGCTGATCTGTCTATGGTGTATCGGAGTTTGAAGGTTGAAGGACGGGTCAGCAATAACCACGTCATCTTCAGGATAACAATACCACTAGAATCGTACGAACGGTTCGAGCTACTACATCTGGTACCTGTACCAACGAACATTAATGGAACTATAGCAGCGATAGTCATCGAGACAAGCTATCTTCTGATCAGCGTCCACCGGGACGAATATTATCCGCTATCCGATCAAGAGCTATCCACTTGCGTCAAGAATGGAGAGCTCAATCACTACTCGTGCAGGCAGTTGCATCCACTATATCGTAGAGGTTCTACCATAGCAGCGTGCGAACTCAGTTTCGTCAACCACTTAGCCACACCTACTTCGTGCTCAGTGAAAGCCATGCTACAGATTCCGCGATACATACAGTTGCTCCAACCCAACCACTGGATCTATTTTTTCCCGGACGGAGCGACTGTCAACATCGTCTGCGTCAACGCCGGTTCACAACTAAATCTTGAAGGCGCCGGTGTTCTTGAGTTGGGCGAAGATTGCGCAATTAAGGAAGAAACAATCACCATTCAAGCACATAAGTTGCACCAATCGTCCTTCAATATTTCTGCAGTAGCAACCAGGAACTTTTCGAAATGGAAGATGCCCAACCAAGTTGCAGATCTACCGATGGCTTCCAGTTCCCAAGAGTCTTTTAGGAAGACCCTTGAGGAGTTGCGACAAAAAATTAAGGCACAAAGGAACATGGAGGAACTGCCTCTCAACGTCAGGCAGCACGACACCCACCAGTTTGTAATCGGTTACGTGGGATTCGCGCTAGTAGTGATGATCGGTAGTTATCTAGTGTGGCAACATCGGAAAACAGCACACTCTACAAGACGCACAACGAACCCAACTCCACTGCCTAGGCAACTACCAGCAGAGGCCTTTCGTTTGAAAATCGAGCCGGAGATAGAGTTGAACTGAAGTCCAACGCGGGGAGCATGTTCATCGTCAGCATTTCATCATAAATAATAAATTAACTTATAAATTCCAATTGCATTCAATTTCGCTCGCCTCATGAAATTCGGTGTCGCAAACATTCTTCTTGCGGAAACATGAGCATCAATCGTGTCCGGTTCCAGAGACAATCCGCAAGAGGAATGTTTGCAGACAGTCGAGGTGTCAGTATTTCTCACGGCATGTGTTGTTACCGTGAGATAGTGCTGACACCTCAAAATCAAAATAGTTGTGAATCTAATTGTCTTAGTTTTTTAAGTTGTAAATTATTATTGTGCAGTCTTGATTAAATCATTAACGAGTCAACATCGGTGTTTTCTTCGGTTGTGTAATTGTTTCATGGTGGTTGTTATTATTGTGCGCTATTGTGCGACATATATTGTCTCTTTTCACTGATGCATCGTTACTTTCTTTCGGCTGTGTAATTGTTCATGTTTATGGTATTATTGTGCGTTATTGTGTGGCACCTATTTTCTACTCCCACTGGTGGATCGATATTGAATCGATACACCATTTATAGAGACCGGATAGATTTTACATCTATACGAATTCTAATCGCGGGGAAGTGAAATAATTTCCTCGCAACATAAACATGAATAATTACGTGCGCGACGAATGACTAATTGTAAGTGTATAAAAGTGAAATAGGTGAAAGAACGAGTGCATGCAGAATGAAAAGAACAATTTCCGACCGGGTCAATAACTAATTACTTCAATGAGTGTATATTTTATTCCGACAGAAAAAATTGAAACGAGTGTTTATTGACAATTGAATGTAAACGCATGTAAACAGATGATCGAACGGATGAAAAATTGCATGAATGAATGTGAAAAAAATTTTTAACTGAATGATTTTACGAATGCGTGGACCGTATGAATGAATGAATGAATTTTGACTATATGAATTTCGACTAAAAAAATTTCGTGATTTAGTTACAAGTGAATAAAAAAATTGATTGAGTGATTGAGTTAATGCTAATACGAATGTTTTAATTAAAACAACGAACGAATTCACTTTTAAACGAAAAAAAAATGTGATTGAATGATTGAATGAATGCGTATGTGAATGAATAAATATATGATTTATGTATAATGGACGTCAAAAAAAATGAACCCTCACGTTTTCGCAACCTTTCCCCTCCCCTCATATGCAGATCAAATCGCGAAGCTGATCTTGATCTTTCTCGCTCCATCAGAAAAATCCGGAACGCGACAAAATTGCAAAGAAAAAAAAATTGCGGAAAAATTAGCAAACAAAGTATATCGAAAATCAACAAACAAAATCTACGTTAAGTAATCGTCAAAAGACTTAGAAAAAAAAACTCCAATTACCAAAAAAAATACTAAGTTATTTAAAAAAAAATTTAAACTACGTTAGAAGGAATGATAAGGATATAAGGTACTTTTACGAAATTTCGACGACACCTTCTATCACCAAACTCACCAATATCTTACAAGTATTAGTCCCAATTGTCTGACGACACGCCCGCCCAGCTCTCAAAAGGGTACTTGCAAAACAGAAGTGCTATCGGTCAAGAAAATGCAGTCTGTCACAACTTACAACAAATTAATTTCGCATACACACAATGTTTCCCTTTCCTATGGAACCGAGTTGGCGCCTAAAGGTTGCAAAAACGGTTCGTCAAAAGGATCGTTTCACATTGCCTAAATCCAAGATCGACAAGATGGTTTACTGTTAAAACACAGAAAAGCTTGTATATTTAGGCTTTTGTAGCCGTTCAGGCGAAAATACTGTCGCAGAACGACGAAATTTAAGACCTTTTTGCTTACCAACTTTTTGCATGGAATTTTCCAGAGCTCGCGCGTGTTGATGGGCTGCGCTTTGTGCACGTAGCATAGCTGAGGCTAGCCCCACGATGGGCGCCATTTGTTGTGTTTGAGGCCTTGGAAGGATGGGTAAGGTTTGGGACAGAATGGGCCAATTCCTCCTACGTCTGAATTGGTGGCTGTAGTAGAACGGAAGCGACACGCTTGCTGGCGGCCGGGACTCTACGGCAGTGTGAGGTGGCTCTTGTTCTACCTCAGACTATAAGCCCTAGGCCTAGACAACAAAATTTCGTGTTGTCTTACTCCAGGGTATTTAAAATTGGGACTATTTTCTCAATAGGTCGTGAAAGACCAGGAAGCGGTGGAGTTGCGCGACTTTGCGATTTGTCAGGGCGCTTAGGTGTTTTTAGCGCCCTGCTCTGCCCACCCTACCTCAGCCACGACTGTCCTTTAAAACATTTCGCATCGTGGCAAGGAAGCAATTTATTAAAATCCACCATTTTTTATTATTATTCTACCTATCAACTTACTGCATATTGATTGAACCTCCTCCATTAGCACCCAGCAGGGATCTAGGAGGCTATTTAGAACGTTGTTGTTTAGGCTGTCAGTCGCAGTCACCTACATCTAGCTCATCATTAAACGCTATCCGGGCTTCTATCAAATAAATTATAAAGTTTCGATCATAGTAACTACATATTGGTCGATTTTTTTTTTATTTTTTACGTATTTTTTGGAATAGAGGAGTCAATAGAAATAAAACCGAATTCGATCTCATTAACCCTTAAAGTTTTTCGGAATTCGTTAAAAATGCTTGCATCAGATTTTTCTTCGATTCAACTTAAAACCTTTAGAAAGAAAAGCGAATTTAATATCTCATTAGACCCAATATATAGAAATTCTTGAAAATGTACACAACCTTTTTAAGGGGTTGGATATCGAAAAATTAGAAAAAAATATTATTATAAAGAGCCTGCAAAAGTAAAATTTATTTCGGCATGTCCAATATAAATATATAACGAAATCGTTGATATGTGGAAAAATCCCTTTTCACGGACAATTGCTTTACTCAACCTCTATGCTAATAAAAATCAATTTTTTTTTTTAATTACTTCATATATGTACATACGTACTAAGCTCAAACTTTCTTCTTCATAAGCCGTTTTGGAGATATAAAAAATCATCACCCATATATTTTTTCTAGGATATCTCTTTATTAGTTCTATGTAGTAAATTTTTACCTTTCTAAGGTTTGTAGTTTTTCAAAAATAAAAATGGATGTTATTTCCTTTCCACGCCCTCCCACCATCAGCCCCTTCACCAGTACCTCCAAAATTTGTTTTCCCAGTTAGAAGTGTACTGGACCTAACTCCTGTAAAATTTCTAAGATCATATATGGTACGATTCTTGAAATATAAAAATGAAATATTTTAAAAATGGCCCACTTTTGTGGTCTACCTCTCATATAATAAATTTTATATTCAATGAGCTTCTCCGCATATCCCATATACACAAACTAAACTATACCTTCCTGGTTTAATTGATTCGAAAGATATTCTAATCCAAAGTTTTTACCCCAACCCCTACTCACCACCTCCTGATTCAAAAATTTTAGCTCTTGATTGATCTGCCACCTATTATTTCTTAAAACAACTACAAGTTTCAATCTTCTGACATCAACCATTTAGAAAATACGTATTTTAGAATGTTTCAACCTCAGCTTTCAAGCACCCCGAAGACATTGCTTTCCCTCCACTCCCACACGCCTCAAACCTTATCTTAATTTTTGCAGACAGGTCCACTATCATACTTTTATATAAGTTCCGAGTTTCAGCATCCTAACATACCATAAGTGGTTCCAAAGATCTAAGAACTAAATTAAATATGTACAATTGAACTATTTACCACAATTCAATTCAAAACTTCAATCAGAATTCAATTCCTATCCTACTCTGGGAGCACCTATTTCTTATCAGATCTCTGCTCGCTGCAAGCTTCACCGCTGCAGCCAAGAATGTGTTCTACGAAGTACGACCCGTGCAGATTGTGCAGAAAAGCAAATAACTTATTGCTTCCACCAAAGCTAGTACCAGGCAGCATGTGTGAGACGTTGCAGTGAGTTTACTGTGAAATGACTTCAACGCTCATACATGCATTGTTTTTCCGCGGGGTGTTTTTCTGAGTTTCTTTTCGCTTGCCTATTTCGTGGTGCTGCCAAATCGGCTGTGTCAGATGTTCGCGTGTAGTTTCTTACGAACTTTTATTTAAACTGTGAAAATGTGTGAAATAAATTTTTTTTCCCTTTCGTCTAGGACAATATTTTGCATAATGACCTACCTCATTGCATTCAAAGCATTTCACCTTAATTTTCTTTTGTGTTCCTCGTTTGCCCACTAATGCCAATGAATGAGAATCATTCCTTTCAAATTTGACCTCTTGCAGTAGCCTCGTCTTAACAAAATCAGATGTTAATTTAGTACTGCCATCACTAATGGCTTGTACTCGTCTGGAAGTCCCGCTAACATTAGCGATTCAACGATCTCATCATCTATTGTGAGTCCAGCTTTTTTAACCTTGATTGAGGTCGATGTCATTTTGCTGATATAGTCCACCATCGATTCACATTCGCCCAACTTCAATTGGACCAACTGTTTCAAGAGTTCTACTCGACGACAAATTCCCGTATCTTCAAACACCTTTTACATATTTTTCCACGCTTCCTTTGCCGTCGTACATTCCTGTACATATAAAAAATTTACCGGGTCGATAAGAAGAATTATCTCGGAAATAGCTTTTAAATTGAGAGTGGCGTCTACCACTGATCCCACGATACATTCCCAATAATTCTTAATTATTAAGTAAGATTTCGCTGCTAATTTCCAGCTGTCGTAATTTTCGCGTCCCTTTAATTTTTCAATTTGTAATTGCCCTGCCATTACAAATAAAAAAAAATACGACTTGAAAATTAGACTGATAAAATCGCGTTCACCGGTGTACTTTCCGGGCAAAATATACTTTTATTAAAACAAATAATTAATTAGGCATCCCAAACCGCATGTCTGGGCCCATAACCTGTTGTAATTTAATTAATATTTGTATTATATATTGAAAACGCATCTAAACAGTTTCGAATAGACAAGAAGATCAGCTAATTTATTTTTCACAATTGACCTATTAATCAATGACTATTCTTGGACTTTACCATTTCCAACCTCTTTACATCTGTGGGCGTTAAATGGTGGGCATCCGGAGCTATCAGTTGCGATGCAGTATCGGTAGTATCGACCGCGCTGATGATGGTAGGAGCTAACTGGAAGGATCGCCAGAAATATACTCCTAGGTACAATTCCTGCGATAGGCTCGGTACGATGTTAAGTGTAATGGGTTTGGTAATACCACGAAAAGTAATATCGGTGGTTACCATGCCCAAAACTTTCTGTGCAGCCCCATCAGCGGTCTTCACCTCTTGACAGACCGGTCGATACTTCACCTGTGCATCTTGGAGGCGTTGTAGGGAGTTTGCCCCCAGGCAACTGATGCTCGCCCCACTATCGAGAAGTCCTTTAACGTCCACTCCGTACAAGGATACCCCCGCGTATGGACGTACATAAAATGATGGTAGAGAGAATCGCTTTCTTTTTTTCACGCACCATCCTCCAGAATATACGAAGGCGCGCGATTGATTTTCTGCGACCGGATCCACTCGTTAGTGCTGATACCTGATCACCACCTTCGACTGGAGTAGGTGAGAAAATTCATTCTCGAGCCTCCATATACTCCTTCAGCCGAAGATGGTATGGCTTGAGAGGATGGTGGGAATGTCGTCTTGGGTGTTTTTCTGCGATAAGGTCATCTTCAGGCCGGAAAACAGCTGTCTCCGTCTTATCGCTTCCTCGTTTTAAAACTATGACGTGCGGAGTATTTACTGTCGAGGAGTAGGGTTGGGATGATTTTACGCTAAAATGATGGGAATAAGGTTCAGAAAGTGTTGTAGGTAGGGCATTAAAATTTGGAGGGGTATTTGTAGCGGTTGAAAAATTTGTTGAAATTTGATTATATGGGAGTTCTAGATGAAGTTGGGAGTTGGAATTGGGGTGTCGAGTGAATCTTCCAACTGCTGTCGGGATGCAGTGTTCGGACGGGAGGGACCAACTGTCCTTCCGTCCCTTCGGCCGTTTCCTGCAATGGATGCAGTTGAGCTTTAGAACGTCAGTCCGGGAAAGTCGACGGAAGAAGTCGAATCCGGATGTTTTTCTACGATTGGGTCCTGTATTTCGTGGACTCTGCCCTGGTTCCAAGAGGATGGTCTGGTGGCTTTGCGCGTGTCTTCCACTAGCACTACTAGCCGACGTAATTCGCCCATGGTACGGACGGAGTGGAAACACAATTGTTTATGTGTGCTGCTCACCAGATTTCCACGCACCAGAGCCACGAATTCGGACTCCATCATGGGAGTGCTCAGCAATGAACGAAGCTCCGTCATGTCTTGTTCGAAGGACATGAAGGGCTCGTTTGGCGCTTGCCGTCTGCTTCCGCAACTCCCAATCCGAACTGCACTCTCCCCAGACCTGCAGGAAGGTTACTCTCAGGGTATCCCACGAAGAATTGTTGTTTGAACGACGCCACAACCAATACCACTTGTTGGGCCGACTATCCAGCGGCAAATGGAAGCCCTGCGTCAGCAGATCGAAGTTGCCGCTCAAATCGTTCATCGCGAGAGTCTCGGCTCTAAAAATCAGCTCCTCTGCGCGTAGGAGGTGACGCCAATGCCTTAATGGGCTGCAAGTATTTCTTTGGCGATCGCTGGCCGAAGCGACCGCTTCGACCCGCTGAACTGCCCTTCCGGCACGCGAGCCTCCATCTGCTGCTGAATAGCGGGCCCCCACTGGTTCTTGCGACGCCCGCTCCTCTCTGAAAATAGTTCTTATCAACTCTACCAGTTGACCCACTCCCAATTCAGTTCGTACCAAGGGCTGATTCGTGCGCGTTGGCGCCGGATTTACCGCAGCCAGAATACCTGCGTGATGTACATCGGACCAACGTGGCCGTTCATCTATTACCCTTTCTGGCAATTGCGGGATTGGATCCGCGAGCTGGTCCACCCCTTGCTCTTGACCGTCAGGGGCGTAAAAGATACCACCGCCGACTGTCAGCGGAAAATCTAAATTTAACCGGCTTGGTGAAATTCCGCCGGCCGCTGACTTGGTTCTGCTGCGTGTCACGGCTCCGGTTCTAGCTGTGGCGCCCTCCACGCCCCTAACCGACCAATAGTCCTGCGGTTCAAGTGCTTGCCGACAATTGGGACAAGTTTTGTAGCGCAATACCCACTCTTCCACACAATTTTAATGAAAGGTGGGCCCTCATTTTGTTTTCGCCTTGTTTTCGCCCCCCACGATCTCTTGTTGCATCGTGTATATCTCTTCATTTCGCCTCAACGGCGATCGTGGCAGTGGCATAGCTGGTAAATGCAGGTGAGTGAACGAGTGATGAATGAACTGTGAGTGTATTATTGAGTGAATCGGATAGTATGATCGAATACGGTTAATGATCGAGTGAATGGGCTATTGTACCAGTGAGTGGGTGTTTATTTGTATGGCTAAGTGACTGTGTGACTGCTACGTAATTGCGGTATGAATGAATGAATAATTACGTGCGCGACGAATGACTAATTGTAAGTGTATAAAAGTGAAATAGGTGAAAGAACGAGTGAATGCAGAATGAAAAGAACAATTTCCGACCGGGTCAATAGCTAATTACTTCAATGAGTTTTTATTTTATTCCGACAGAAAAAAATTGAAACGAGTGCTTATTGACAATTGAATGTAAACGCATGTAAACAGATGATCGAACGGATGAAAAATTGCATGAATGAATGCGAAAAAAATTTTTAACTGAATGATTTTACGAATGCGTGGATGACCGTATGAATGAATGAATGAATTTTGAATGAATTTCGTGATTTAGTTACAAGTGAATAAAAAAATTGATTGAGTGATTGTGTAAATGCTAATACGAATGTTTTAATTAAAACAACGAACGAATTCACTTTAAACGAAAAAAAAATGTGATTGAATGATTGAATGAATGCGTATGTGAATGAATAAATGTATGATTTATGTATAATGGACGTCAAAAAAAATGAACCCTCACGTTTTCGCAACCTTTCCCCTCCCCTCATATGCAGATCAAATCGCGAAGCTGATCTTGATCTTTCTCGCTCCATCAGGAAAATCCGGAACGCGACAAAATTGCAAGGAAAAAAAAATTGGGGAAAAACTAGCAAACAAAGTATATCGAAAATCAACAAACAAAATCTACGTTAAGTAATCGTCAAAAAACTGCAATTACCAAAAAAAAATACTACGTTATTTAAAAAAAAATTTAAATTACGTTAGAAGGAAGGATAAGGATATAAGGTACTTTTCCGAAATTTCGACGACACCTTCTATCACCAAACTCACCAATATCTTACAAGTATTAGTCCCAATTGTCTGACGACACGCCCGTCAAAATAGGGCATGTCCAGCTCTCAAAAGGGTACTTGCAAAACAGAAGTGGTATCGGTCAAGAAAATGCAGTCTGTCACAACTTACATCAAATCAATTTCGCATACACATACACCTATGGAACCGAGTTGGCGCCTAAAGGTTGCAAAAATGGTTCGTCAATAGGATCGTTTCACATTGCCTAAATCCAAGATCGACAAGATGGTTTGCTGTTAAATACTGTCGCAGAACGACGAAATTTAAGACCTTTTTGCTTACCAACTTTTTGCATGGAATTTTCCAGAGCTCGCGCGTGTTGATGGGCTGCGCTTTGTGCACGTAGCAAAGCTGAGGCTAGCACCACGTTGGGCGCCATTTGTTGTGTTTGAGGCCTTGGAAGGATGGGTAAGGTTTAGGACAGAATGGGCCAATTCCTCCAACGTCTCAATTGGTGGCTGAAGTAGAACGGAAGCGACACGCTTGCTGGCGGCCGGGACTCTACGGCAGTATGGGGTGGCTCTTGTTCTACCTCAGACTATAAGCTCTAGGCCTAGACAACAAAATTTCGTGTTGGCTTACTCCAGGGTATTTAAAATTGGGACTATTTTCTCAATAGGTCGTGAAAGACCAGGAAGCGGTGGAGTTTCGCGACTTTGCGATTTGTCAGGGTGCTTAGGTGTTTTTAGCGCCCTGTTCTGCCCACCCTACCTCAGCCACGACTGTCCTTTAAAACATTTCGCGTCGTGGCCCCTTGTTGAGGTCAGTGGCGTGGCGTGATAATTCAACAAGGGGAAGCAATATGGGTCATTCCATGAAAAATCGCAAAAGTTGTGACCTTACCATCGCCGATTCTTTAGAAAATTTTTTTGCTTGAAGAACTAGTGAAAAAAAAATATAATTTCAATTTTTTTTTTCTAACTCATTTTTTTCTTAGTTATAGTATGTTAAAGATTTCGCAAAAATGGTGTCAAAGACCTCTTTGAAAATTCATATCTCTGTTAATTTTTATCACAGAATAATAAAATAGGACTTATTTTAAAGGGGAAGGTTGTCGCAAAATAAGAAAAATACCAATAAAATTTATCCTTGATTTTTTTTTTTTCAAGGATAACGATTTTGTCCTTTATCCTTGAATATCTCAAATTACCGATGATTTTTTTTTTTTATTTTTTTATATTTTGTGTATTATACTGTTCTTCAAAACATATCAAAAAATCAACTTGGGATCGCAATGGGATCGGGGTTAAAAAAATAGAAGAACATCAGTGGTTCTCAATTATTTCATAGAAAAGTTACAATTATTTTGTTTACTTACGAGTACTCGTATGTAAAGAGGATTTAATTTTATGATACTCCATTTATGGCCAGCTGTTAAAATCATAAATTTAAGATAGTTTAGTTCAATAATAACTTTATTGAGCAACTAATTGTGAGTGTTTAAATAAATTTATCCCATAAACCATTAAATTTAAAATAACAAGAATTATCTCATTTGGAATGTCTTACTAACCAGAAAATAATAGGTAGGCAGGTAAGGCAATAAAAAAATGAATATCAATTAAATGTCTTTTTTTGGTAGGTATGTATATAAATATGGGCTTACCTCAAATACAATTCAGTCGTGCTTGCAGTATTAAGAAGACAAAATCTAATTTATTATTTTACAAATCATGAATAAAATTAACTGGTCAAAATCGCGTTGCTGTATTCCTTTTGGAGAATCAATACATTGGCCCAAAAAAAAATCGGATTTACGACCTGTGCAATCATGAATGATTTCTAGAGTACCAGCGATGACTTCAGCAGGGAAAATTTGCTCTTCCTGTAGAAAAAGGGTTAAATTGCTACCAGGAACATCAACGGAGATTACTGATGATGATATGTTCGACCAGGAAGAAGAACCTTTCTCTTTGGATACAGATGAGGAGCCCGGCGACGATGAAGCGCTACACCAAAGTTTCATCAGTAAGGAAGCCGCATTAAACTCATTAAATGAATGTCTTCGATATTTAGGAGAAGAACCTTTCGACAAAAGACGATTTACCAGAGAAAACTACATCCGGAAAAAAGCTTGAAGATGTGAAAAGAATCGTATTAAAAAAAATTTTTGGACTAGAAGATCAAAAGGACCAACCACGAGAGGACGAGATGATTGACAGATTGAGGACTGAATATTCAACCGCCAGTGAGAAGAATATCAAGCAATTTATTTTATCTGTAAGTCCTGATAAATGGACTAGAAAAAGAACTTGTGAGGAATTTCCCGGAACATCTTCGTATGCAGTTCGAAAATACAAACGGACATTAGATTCTGAAGGAGATGTACATATCCCGCACCGGAGAAGCCTTACTTCCGATATTATCACGACAGTGGAAGACTTCTACAGTAAGGATAATATAAGTCGAGTCATGCCTGGTAAAAAGGATTTTATTGCAATTAAAATAGACGGCAAGAAAAATCACGTCCAAAAACGTTTGGTTTTGGGGAATTTGAAGGAAGTGTACCAGCACTTTAAGGAAACTTATCCTGAACTGAAAATAGGATTTTCCAAATTTGCTTCCCTACGACCCAAATACTGTGTTTTGGCTGGATCTCCTGGAACACATTCGGTGTGTGTGTGTGTCATCCATCAAAATGTAAGGCTTATGATGGAAGGTTGCGGTATTAAATATTTTACTGCAAATGAACATACTCGAATTTACGACTACCGGTCGTGCCTTGCTGTTGGAATATGCAATCCTCCCAATATTGGTTGCTTTTTAAACCAATGTATCGAATGTCCAGGATATGAAAAAGTAAAAGAACTTTTAATAATTTCTCACCTAAGAAAATTTCGAGGGATTCAATTTTATCCTCTTAATCAATTTTTATTTTGAACAATAGTAGTAATCGTAATATTATTAACCTGAATTGGAGCTCGCCCAGTAGCCCTATGTTATTACAGGAACAGTAATATATTTTTTATACTAAATATATACATTATGTTGAATCTTTTCTTAATTTTTTATGTTTCTACTTGTTCAAATATTATTATTCAATGTCAAATCATTTTAAATTTAGTTACTGTTGCCTGGAATGAATAGCATTAATAAAATACTCCGTAGAAATTGTAATTTTCTAAACCAAATTTAATTTTTTTAATATATTATACATATTATAAAACATTAATATTTTTAATGAAATAGTTGCTCAATTAAGTTATTATTGAACTAAACTATCTTAAATTTATGATTTTAATAGCTGGCTATAAATCTAGTATCATAAAATTAAATCCTCTTTACATACGAGTACTCGTAAGTAATCAAAATAATTGAAATAATTGAGAACCACTGATGTTCTTCTATTTTTTTTACCCCGATCCCATTGCGATCCCAAGTTGATTTTTTGATATGTTTTGAAGAACAGTATAATACACAAAATATAAAAAAATAAAAAAAAAAAATCATCGGTAATTTGAGATATTCAAGGATAAAGGACAAAATCGTTATCCTTGAAAAAAAAAATCAAGGATAAATTTTATTGGTATTTTTCTTATTTTGCGACAACCTTCCCCTTTAAAATAAGTCCTATTTTATTATTCTGTGATAAAAATTAACAGAGATATGAATTTTCAAAGAGGTCTCTGACACCATTTTTGCAAAATCTTTAACATACTAACAAAAAAAATGAGATAGAAAAAAAAAATTGAAATTATATTTTTTTTTTCACTAGTTCTTCAAGCAAAAAAATTTTCTAAAGAATCGGCGATGGTAAGGTCACAAAATTGGCCTTTTTTTTGCGATTTTTCATGGAATGACCCATATGTTAAAATCCACCATTTTTTATTATTATTCTACCTATCAACTTACTGCATATTGATTGAACCTCCTCCATTAGCACCCAGCAGGGATCTAGGAGGCTATTTAGAACGTTGTTGTTTAGGCTGTCAGTCGCAGTCACCTACATCTAGCTCATCATTAAACGCTTTCCGGGCTTCTATCAAATAAATTATAAAGTTTCGATCATAGTACCTACATATTGGTCGATTTTTTTTTTATTTTTTACGTATTTTTTGGAATAGAGAAGTCAATAGAAATAAAACCGAATTCGATCTCATTAACCCTTAAAGTTTTTCGGAATTCGTTAAAAATGCTTGCATCAGATTTTTCTTCGATTCAACTTAAAACCTTTAGAAAGAAAAGTGAATTTAATATCTCATTAGACCCAATATATAGAAATTCTTGAAAATGTACACAATCCTTTTAAGGGGTTGGATATCGAAAAATTAGAAAAAAATATTGTTTTAAGTAAAATTTATTTCGGCATGTCCAATATAAATATATAAAGAAATCGTTGAAATGTGGAAAAATCCCTTTTCGCGGACAATTGTTTTACTCAACCTCTATGCTAATAAAAATCAATTTTTTTTTTTAATTACTTCATATATGTACATACGTACTAAGCTCAAACTTTCTTCTTCATAAGCCGTTTTGGAGATATAAAAAATCATCACCCATACATTTTTTTCTAAGATATCTCTTTATTAGTTCTATGTAGTAAATTTTTACCTTTCTAAGGTTTGTAGTTTTTCAAAAATAAAAATGGATGTTATTTCCTTTCCACGCCCTCCCACCATCAGCCCCTTCACCAGAACCTCCAAAATTTGTTTTCCCAGTTAGAAGTGTACTGGACCTAACTCCTGTAAAATTTCTAAGATCATATATGGTACGATTCTTGAAATATAAAAATGAAATATTTTAAAATGGCCCCACTTTTGTGGTCTACCTCTCATATAATAAATTTTATATTCAATGAGCTTCTCCGCATATCCCATATACACAAACTAAACTATACCTTCCTGGTTTAATTGATTCGAAAGATATTCTAATCCAAAGTTTTTACCCCAACCCCTACTCACCACCTCCTGATTCAAAAATTTTAGCTCTTGATTGATCTGCCACCTATTATTTCTTAAAACAACTACAAGTTTCAATCTTCTGACATCAACCATTTAGAAAATACGTATTTTAGAATGTTTCAACCTCAGCTTTCAAGCACTCCGAAGACATTGCTTTCCCTCCACTCCCACACGCCTCAAACCTTATCTTAATTTTTGCAGACAGGTCCACTATCATACTTTTATATAAGTTCCGAGTTTCAGCATCCTAACATACCATAAGTGGTTCCAAAGATCTAAGAACTAAATTAAATATGTACAATTGAACTATTTACCACAATTCAATTCAAAACTTCAATCAGAATTCAATTCCTATCCTACTCTGAGAGCACCTATTTCTTATCAGATCTCTGCTCGCTGCAAGCTTCACCGCTGCAGCCAAGAATGTGTTCTACGAAGTACGACCCGTGCAGATTGTGCAGAAAAGCAAATAACTTATTGCTTCCACCAAAGCTAGTACCAGGCTACATGTGTGAGACGTTGCAGTGAGTTTACTGTGAAATGACTTCAACGCTCATACATGCATTGTTTTTCCGCGGGGTGTTTTTCTGAGTTTCTTTTCGCTTGCCTATTTCGTGGTGCTGCCAAATCGGCTGTGTCAGATGTTCGCGTGTAGTTTCTTACGAACTTTTATTTAAACTGTGAAAATGTGTGAAATAAATTTTTTTTCCCTTTCGTCTAGGACAATATTTTGCATAATGACCTACCTCATTGCATTCAAAGCATTTCACCTTAATTTTCTTTTGTGTTCCTCGTTTGCCCACTAATGCCAATGAATGAGAATCATTCCTTTCAAATTTGACCTCTTGCAGTAGCCTCGTCTTAACAAAATCAGATGTTAATTTAGTACTGCCATCACTAATGGCTTGTACTCGTCTGGAAGTCCCGCTAACATTAGCGATTCAACGATCTCATCATCTATTGTGAGTCCAGCTTTTTTAACCTTGATTGAGGTCGATGTCATTTTGCTGATATAGTCCTCCATCGATTCACATTCGCCCAACTTCAATTGGACCAACTGTTTCAAGAGTTCTACTCAACGACAAATTCCCGTATCTTCGAACACCTTTTACATATTTTTCCACGCTTCCTTTGCCGTCGTACATTCCTGTACATATAAAAAATTTACCGGGTCGATAAGAAGAATTATCTCGGAAATAGCTTTTAAATTGAGAGTGGCGTCTACCACTGATCCCACGATACATTCCCAATAATTCTTAATTATTAAGTAAGATTTCGCTGCTAATTTCCAGCTGTCGTAGTTTTCGCGTCCCTTTAATTTTTCAATTTGTAATTGCCCTGCCATTACAAATAAAAAAAAATACGACTTGAAAATTAGACTGATAAAATCGCGTTCACCGGTGTACTTTCCGGGCAAAATATACTTTTATTAAAACAAATAATTAATTAGGCATCCCAAACCGCATGTCTGGGCCCATAACCTGTTGTAATTTAATTAATATTTGTATTATATATTGAAAACGCATCTGAACAGTTTCGAATAGACAAGAAGATCAGCTAATTTATTTTTCACAATTGACCTATTAATCAATGACTATTCTTGGACTTTACCATTTCCAACCTCTTTACATCTGTGGGCGTTAAATGGTGGGCATCCGGAGCTATCAGTTGCTGATGATGCTGATGATGCTAGGAGCTAACTGGAAGGATCGCCAGAAATATACTCCTAGGTACAATTCCTGCGATAGGCTCGGTACGATGTTAAGTGAATTGGGTTTGGTAATACCACGAAAAGTAATATCGGTGGTTACCATGCCCAAAACTTTCTGTGCAGCCCCATCAGCGGTCTTCACCTCTTGACAGACCGGTCGATACTTCACCTGTGCATCTTGGAGGCGTTGTAGGGAGTTTGCCCCCAGGCAACTGATGCTCGCCCCACTATCGAGAAGTCCTTTAACGTCCACTCCGTACAAGGATACCCCCGCGTATGGACGTACATAAAATGGCTTGGTGATAATGGTAGAGAGAATCGCTTTCTTTTTTTCAGGCACCATCCTCCAGAATATACGAAGGCGCGCGATTGATTTTCTGCGACCGGATCCACTCGTTAGTGCTGATACCTGATCACCACCTTCGACTGGAGTAGGTGAGAAAATTCATTCTCGAGCCTCCATATACTCCTTCAGCTGAAGATGGTATGGCTTGAGAGGATGGTGGGAATGTCGTCTTGGATGTTCTTCTGCGATAAGGTCATCTTCAGGCCGGAAAACAGCTGGCTCCGTCTTATCGCTTCCTCGTTTTAAAACTATGACGTTTTAAAACTATGACGATACTGTCGAGGAATAGGGTTGGGATGACGCAATTTTACGCTAAAAGGATGGGAATAAAGTTCAGAAAGTGTTGTAGGTAGGGTATTAAAATTTGGAGGGGTATTTGTAGCGGTTGAAAAATTTGTTGAAATTTGTTTATATGGGAGTTCTAGATGAAATTGGGAGTTGGAATTGGGGTGTCGAGTGAATCTTCCAACTGCTGTCGGGATGCAGTGTTCGGACGGGAGGGACCAACTGTCCTTCCGTCCCTTCGGCCGTTTCCTGTCTTGCAATGGATGCAGTTGCTTTAGAACGTCAGCCCGCCCACATCCAAAGCAGAAAATGCCTTTTGCTGCTTCCGCACATTCACAGTACCCATGTCCTTCCTTGCCACAATTCCAACAGGACCAGGGTTTCGATAGTCCGGGAAAGTCGACGGAAGAAGTCGAATCCGGATGTTTTTCTACGATTGGGTCCTGTATTTCGTGGACTCTGGCCTGGTTCCAAGAGGATGGTCTGGTGGCTTTGCGGGTGTCTTCCACTAGCACTACTAGCCGACGTAATTCGCCCATGGTACGGACGGAGTGGAAACACAATTGTTTATGTGTGCTGCTCACCAGATTTCCACGCACCAGAGCCACGAATTCGGACTCCATCATGGGAGTGCTCAGCAATGAACGAAGCTCCGTCATGTCTTGTTCGAAGGACATGAAGGGCTCGTTTGGCGCTTGCCGTCTGCTTCCGCAACTCCCAATCCGAACTGCACTCTCCCCAGACCTGCAGGAAGGTTACTCTCAGGGTATCCCACGAAGAATTGTTGTTTGAACGACGCCACAACCAATACCACTTGTTGGGCCGACTATCCAGCGGCAAATGGAAGCCCTGCGTCAGCAGATCGAAGTTGCCGCTCAAATCGTTCATCGCGAGAGTCTCGGCTCTAAAAATCAGCTCCTCTGCGCGTAGGAGGTGACGCCAATGCCTTAATGGTATTATTAATGGCAAGTATTTCTTTGGCGATCGCTGGCCGAAGCGACCGCTTCGACCCGCTGAACTGCCCTTCCGGCACGCGAGCCTCCATCTGCTGCTGAATAGCGGGCCCCCACTGGTTCTTGCGACGCCCGCTCCTCTCTGAAAACAGTTCTTATCAACTCTACCAGTTGACCCACTCCCAATTCAGTTCGTATCAAGGGCTGATTCGTGCGCGTTGGCGCCGGATTTACCGCAGCAAGAATACCTGCGTGATGTACATCGGACCAACGTGGCCGTTCGTCTATTACCCTTTCTGGCGATTGCGGGATTGGATCCGCGAGCTGGTCCACCCCTTGCTCTTGACCGTCAGGGGCGTAAAAGATACCACCGCCGACTGTCAGCGGAAAATCTAAATTTAACCGGCTTGGTGAAATTCCGCCGGCCGCTGACTTGGTTCTGCTGCGTGTCACGGCTCCGGTTCTAGCTGTGGCGCCCTCCACGCCCCTAACCGACCAATAGTCCTGCGGTTCAAGTGCTTGCCGACAATTGGGACAAGTTTTGTAGCGCAATATCCACTCTTCCACACAATTTTAATGAAAGGTGGGCCCTCATTTTGTTTTCGCCTTGTTTTCGCCCCCCACGATCTCTTGTTGCATCGTGTATATCTCTTCATTTTGCCTCAACGGCGATCGTGGCAGTGGCATAGCTGGTAAATGCAGGTGAGTGAACGAGTGATGAATGAACTGTGAGTGTATTATTGAGTGAATCGGATAGTATGATCGAATACGGTTAATGATCGAGTGAATGGGCTATTGTACCAATGAGTGGGTGTTTATTTGTATGGCTAAGTGACTGTGTGACTGCTACGTAATTGCGGTATGAATGAATGAATAATTACGTGCGCGACGAATGACTAATTGTAAGTGTTTAAAAGTGAAATAGGTGAAAGAACGAGTGAATGCAGAATGAAAAGAACAATTTCTGACCGGGTCAATAACTAATTACTTCAATGAGTGCATATTTTATTTCGACAGAAAAAATTGAAACGAGTGTTTATTGACAATTGAATGTAAACGCATGTAAACAGATGATCGAACGGATATAAAATTGCATGAAGGAATGCGAAAAAAATATTTAAATGAATGATTTTACGAATGCGTGGATGACCGTATGAATGAATGAATGAATTTTGACTATATGAATTTCGACTAAAAAAATTTTGTGATTTAGTTACAAGTGAATAAAAAAATTGATTGAGTGATTGTGTTAATGCTAATACGAATGTTTTAATTAAAACAACGAACGAATTCACTTTTAAACGAAAAAAAAATGTGATTGAATGATTGAATGAATGCGTATGTGAATGAATAAATGTATGATTTATGTATAATGGACGTCAAAAAAAATGAACCCTCACGTTTTCGCAACCTTTCCCCTCCCCTCATATGCAGATCAAATCGCGAAGCTGATCTTGATCTTTCTCGCTCCATCAGGAAAATCCGGAACGCGACAAAATTGCAAAGAAAAAAAATTGCGGAAAAATTAGCAAACAAAGTATATCGAAAATCAACAAACAAAATCTACGTTAAGTAATCGTCAAAAAACTCCAATAACCAAAAAAATACTACGTTATTTAAAAAAAAAATTAAACTACGTTAGAAGGAAGGATAAGGATATAAGGTACTTTTCCGAAATTTCGACGACACCTTCTATCACCAAACTCACCAATATCTTACAAGTATTGGTCCCAATTGTCTGACGACACGCCCGTCAAAATAGGGCATGTCCAGCTCTCAAAAGGGTACTTGCAAAACAGAAGTGGTATCGGTCAAGAAAATGCAGTCTGTCACAACTTACATCAAATTAATTTCGCATACACACAATGTTTCCCTTTCCTATGGAACCGAGTTGGCGCCTAAAGGTTGCAAAAACGGTTCGTCAAAAGGATCGTTTCACATTGCCTAAGTCCAAGATCGACAAGATGGTTTGCTGTTAAAACACAGAAAAGCTTGTATATTTAGGCTTTTGTAGCCGTTCAGGCGAAAATACTGTCGCAGAACGACGAAATTTAAGACCTTTTTGCTTACCAACTTTTTGCATGGAATTTTCCAGAGCTCGCGCGTGTTGATGGGCTGCGCTTTGTGCACGTAGCATAGCTGAGGCTAGCCCCACGATGGGCGCCATTTGTTGTGTTTGAGGCCTTGGAAGGATGGGTAAGGTTTGGGACAGAATGGGCCAATGCCTCCTACGTCTGAATTGGTGGCTGTAGTAGAACGGAAGCGACACGCTTGCTGGCGGCCGGGACTCTACGGCAGTGTGAGGTGGCTCTTGTTCTACCTCAGACTATAAGCCCTAGGCCTAAACAACAAAATTTCGTGTTACTCCAGGGTATTTAAAATTGGGACTATTTTCTCAATAGGTCGTGAAAGACCAGGAAGCGGTGGAGTTGCGCGACTTTGCGATTTGTCAGGGCGCTTAGGTGTTTTTAGCGCCCTGCTCTGCCCACCCTACCTCAGCCACGACTGTCCTTTAAAACATTTCGCATCGTGGCAAGGAAGCAATTTATTAAAATCCACCATTTTTTATTATTATTCTACCTATCAACTTACTGCATATTGATTGAACCTCCTCCATTAGCACCCAGCAGGGATCTAGGAGGCTATTTAGAACGTTGTTGTTTAGGCTGTCAGTCGCAGTCACCTACTTCTAGCTCATCATTAAACGCTTTCCGGGCTTCTATCAAATAAATTATAAAGTTTCGATCATAGTACCTACATATTGGTAGATTTTTTTTTTATTTTTTACGTATTTTTTGGAATAGAGGAGTCAATAGAAATAAAACCGAACTCGATCTCATTAACCCTTAAAGTTTTTCGGAATTCGTTAAAAATGCTTGCATCAGATTTTTCTTCGATTCAACTTAAAACCTTTAGAAAGAAAAGTGAATTTAATATCTCATTAGACCCAATATATAGAAATTCTTGAAAATGTACACAACCTTTTTAAGGGGTTGGATATCGAAAAATTAGAAAAAAATATTATTATAAAGAGCCCGCAAAAGTAAAATTTATTTCGGCATGTCCAATATAAATATATAACGAAATCGTTGAAATGTGGAAAAATCCCTTTTCACGGACAATTGTCTTACTCAACCTCTATGCTAATGAAAATCAATTTTTTTTTTCTTTAATTACTTCATATATGTACATACGTACTAAGCTCAAACTTTCTTCTTCATAAGCCGTTTTGGAGATATAAAAAATCATCACCCATATATTTTTTTCTAGGATATCTCTTTATTAGTTCCATGTAGTAAATTTTTACCTTTCTAAGGTTTGTAGTTTTTCAAAAATAAAAATGGATGTTATTTCCTTTCCACGCCCTCCCACCATCAGTCCCTTCACCAGTACCTCCAAAATTTGTTTTCCCAGTTAGAAGTGTACTGGACCTAACTCCTGTAAAATTTCTAAGATCATATATGGTACGATTCTTGAAATATAAAAATGAAATATTTTTAAAATGGCCCCACTTTTGTGGTCTACCTCTCATATAATAAATTTTATATTCCTTGAGCTTCTCCGCATATCCCATATACACAAACTAAACTATACCTTCCTGGTTTCATTGATTCGAAAGATATTCTAATCCAAAGTTTTTACCCCAACCCCTACTCACCACCTCCTGATTCAAAAATTTTAGCTCTTGATTAATCTACCACCTATTATTTCTTAAAACAACCACAAGTTTCAATCTTCTGACATCAACCGTTCAGAAGATACGTATTTTAGAATGTTTCAACCTCAGCTTTCAAGCACTCCGAAGACATTGCATTCCCTCCACTCCCACACGCCTCAAAACTTATCTTAATTTTTGCAGACAGGTCCACTATCATACTTTTATATAAGTTCCGAGTTTCAGCCTCCTAACATACCATAAGTGGTTCCAGAGATCTAAGAACTAAATTATATATGTACACTTGAACTATTTACCACAATTCAATTCAAAACTTCAATCAGAATTCAATTCCTATCCTACTCTGAGAGCACCTATTTCTTATCAGATCTCTGCTCGCTGCAAGCTTCACCGCTGCAGCCAAGAATGTGTTCTACGAAGTACGACCCGTGCAGATTGTGCAGAAAAGCAAATAACTTATTGCTACCACCAAAGCTAGTACCATGCAGCATGTGTGAGACGTTGCAGTGAGTTTACTGTGAAATGACTTCAACGCTCATACATGCATTGTTTTTCCGCGGGATGTTTTTCTGAGTTTCTTTTCGCTTGCCTATTTCGCGGTGCTGCCAAATCGGCTGTGTGCGATGTTCGCGTGTAGTTTCTTACGAACTTTTATTTAAACTGTGAAAATGTGTGAAATAAATTTTTTTTTTTACGATTTTTCTGCGCGTGAACAATTTGCTAACATGTGCATTAGCAGTAATAGTTTGTGATCAACAATGGTTAGAAACTTAAAGCTAACAATGGCTGTATTGAAATAAAATTAATTAGATTAGCTTGAGGGAAAAATGGTTAAGAGAAACGCATTTTAGATTTGTATACTATTTTTCAGCTAAGTGTAAAGGAAGCAATGCTTCCCTTGCATCCATGGACACCACGCCACTAGTTGAGGTTTGGGGCGAAGGAGCTAAACGCTCGGGTTCATTTTATATGGCTCTTTCTAGCCTTTCATAATTTTACCAAAACAATAAAAATCCATATATCATACGGCACAAAAAAATTTAAAAATAAAACGCACCAAGAAAAAATGATGTAAACGAAAAAGGAAGTAATAATAAAAAAATATAACTTACCCCATGTAGGTAGCTTTTCTTTGCTGCAGCTTCTTTATGCGATGTTTTGGTTTAGTTTAATTTTAAATTTAATTTCTAAATCTTTAGTTTAATTTTAATCCGTCCATGTCTGTCCTGTCGTTTTGTTCATTTTAATCTTGACTTCATTTATTATCAACTTTTAAATTATTTATTAAATTTTTTTACATTCATATAGTTTTTTTTTTAAAGTTTTGTAGTATTCTTTTAGTTTTAAAAAAATTTTGTAGAATTCATTTAGTTTTAAAAATTTCGTAGAATTCATTTAGTTTTTAAAATTAAGTAGTATTCGTTGGTATTAATTTTTCTTTGTTTTCTTCTTTTTTCTCTTTTTCATTCATTGTTTAACGATAACTCTAGGTTTGTTTTTGTTTTAATTGATTCATTCCTTCGTTCTTTCCTTCGTCTCGACGAGCCACTTTTCGATCGTCAATTCACTGAAAGTCACCTCCAAATCACTCACCTAGCTTCTGCGTACTGTTTGTACCCGCACTTTGATCAGAGTCCAAACTGGTCCGGGGGGGGGGGGGGTTATAATAGACGTCACTATTCACAGAAGCAATTACAGAACTTTTACTTATTTGATTGTGTGGGGGGGGGGGGAGCATCAGAATGTTTACGACAATGTAAATTTACAATTCCTTCGGTGTCAATCGTGGTACTATTTGCCATCCCGTAGAATTTCTTTATATCACTTACGTTCGTTTTGAAATGAATTACAGTAGTCGAAATTTAATAAAAAAAAACGACACGAAAGACCAATGCAATACCGAATAATTCCGATTGCGTCGTGTACGATGCGAGCTTCTCCGACTTTTCTGTCATCCCGAACAAAAGAAACTCGATTTTCTTAACGAAACCTTTTTTTTCAGATAATTGTAATTTCGCGTACCCCAATCTTCGTTCGTCAGGGTTAGGTCCTTCAATCACAACCCGCACAACCGACACATTCCTCGGGAGCAGCCGATTGTTTTCCTTTTCCTCTTTTTTTTCTTTTCTCTTTTTGACTCCTCACTTGACTCAAAAAAAGGAACCGAATCTCTACGACCCGCCTACAAATGCCATTTAACCGTCTGGAATCTTTCGACTGTACCGTGCTCTCTAACCACTCTCCTCGTCGTCGGAATAGGGAATTTCGGGTGCTGGACAGGATTGGAAAAGCCGCTGTCGTCTACCTGCTGACAGTTTCTCTGGGGAACTTAAAATGTCGTTGCTAGCAGCACAAACACTTAACTCGGGATCACGTCATTTGCCGTACTGTCCGCGAGATAATCGGTATGACATTACATTCCACGTGAAGCAATCTCTTTTGGAATTTAAGAAAATCCGGAGGGTAGGTGAATATCAATTTAAAAAAAAAAACAATGAAGGGGAAGAGTGCGATTGGACGCCGGAACTATTTTTGGTAAATCTTCTTTTGATATGGCTGTATGAGCTGCGCAGCCATATTTCTGGGAATACAAAAAAATTTAGTTTCCCTTTTAGCTTCCCTTTTACTTCATTCTGTTGAACGGTTGCCATACCTTTTGTTCGTTCACGTTGCGGCACGTCGACGACTACAAAAGAAAATCCAACCTCGATTCCGTTTAAACTTGCCCCGTTCGCTAACCTCGCGCACACAATTCTTCTTTTTAATTCTTCCAGTCGAAATTTTGATTTCTTCGCTGAAAGCCCAAGCAAAAAGAATTTCAGTTTCTGCAGCTCTCGAAACTCTGAGGAATATTAAGAGAAAAACAAGAAATGAGAACCACATTCACACGTGCAACATTTTCTTCGTTTACCCCACTGACAATTCCGAGGTTTTTTTTTCTTAGTTTTGACACTGCAGCGAAGCGCGAATTCCAATTAGGTAAACTCGAGTCGTATTTGGTGTGCGGATCCGTTAAATTTCGAATCATTTGAAAACCGCTTTTAATTGTCCGCAAGAGGAACGAAACCAACCGAAAATTAAAGACGAATAATTTTTTCCACTGTCAACAGCTGACATCGTCCGACTACCGGCATCTCGAAATCAGCGGGATTTTACCCCTCATTGGTTGGCGGTGAAGTTGGTGTAGGTGTTTACAACTGCGTTCAATGCTCGTCAGATTTTCGAGTATCGAACGCAGCTGCAAACACCAGAGATTTTCGCTGCGACGACTCAACAAGGTTGGCGAAGAAAAAGACCGTGGTTGGATTGTTGTTCCTGAAAATACTCACCTTGGATTTTAACGTCGAAGCAACGTTTATGTGATCGAAAATTTTAAGTGAACTAGTGCCCGAGCCGTGGTCTGTCGTGGCTTTTATAGGCGATCGGAGCTTTGCGATGCCATTTTCCGGGATGAAGAATAGTGAACAGCCCAATTTCACAGTGGCCAATGCCAATATTGGCCATGTTCAGTGGAAGTCTGAACAGTGTCGCTATTTCGAATCTCCGAGAAGACTTTTTTTTCTTCCTTTTTTATTACTTTTTGCTTATTTGGGTTATTTGGGATACCCCAAATCAGCTAGCTAGAACTATTGCATATTACAGAATCAACTGTAACTGTAGAACGCATTAAAGCAGGAAATACAAATTTCACAGTAATTAGTTTTAAGTCAAAAACACGACTCAGCTCATTAATTATAACATCCGTTAACTCATTCTAGTTGCCGTATCACAAAAGTCCTTAAAACACGTGTTTACCAATATTGAACGATAGCTTCAAAACACTTGAATCTACGATTTTGAAATTTTTAATACGGCAATTAAATAATAATTGCAGTTAAATGCGTGAATACGAAAAAATCTCATAAGTCCTTCCTGTAGCTATCATACAAAAATTCTGTTAAAATTTCCTAACTTTATTGACGGATCTCACCATTACTCAAGTAATCGTTTAGCTACGCAGTCAATTTAGTACAATTAGTTTTGAGTGAAAATAAAGTGTGAGCGTACTTGTCGGTGAAATCATTCTACTTGCATACAAGAAATCCTTAAGACAAGTATTCAAGAATATTTTCCGATATCTTTTGAATGTTTCAGTGTAGATTATTAAAATTGAGTTGAAAATAAGTTTTAAATGGTTTCGTGATTCTCCAAGTTTCAGATTTGAAATAGAATCAAGAAGTTATTATCTTTTACTTGCGAGTAGCACCCAATCGAGAGTCCTTATTGAAGGCAAAACGATATGCCACTCCTTATTGTACTTTATCCCCAACTACAGTTAAAGTCAGAGCTCAGTATTTCATCTAGTGTAAGACAGAATTTGAAACCATATACATATTTATTTTTTTTTTTTTTTTAAATCAAGAAATCACTTAATAATTTTATTTCCTTAAAATGATGGTACCTCCGGGTTCGAGATCCTGTCGAGAATCTGTAACAAAAAGAAAGCAAACTGTGAGCGATCTGGTTAGCCAGCCTTGCCGTATGAATAAAATATAAACATTACAAATAAACAATTTCTACAATTTTAACCGGAATCGTTAAACCTCACGGGGACGAGCGTGCAATGGACGACAAGGGAAAGTACCGCACGAGTCATCCCGCCCCGACCAACCGTCTTCACCAAGCCGAGCGTACAATGATACAAGGGGAAATAGCGCACAATGTATCTGCCCAGTACTTGATGGTCATATTGAACTTTCAGTGTTTTAAAAGAAATACGGAGTCGAGCGTGCAATGAATGACAACTAGAGCCAGCAGATGCCATTCCGCCCCGACTACCGTGAGCCGATTAAGCCGAACGTACAATGACACAAGGGGAAATAGCGCGCAATGTGTCCGTTCCGATCTTAATGCCCTTCAGGTTGACAAACGTGCAATGGTGTTAAGGGAAAATACACGGCGCACAAAACACCCGCTTAGTACAACCAGCAAACTCGTACAAGTTAACACTTAATCACAGTATTGAGGGATATAACGAAACCTCAATACAGAATACATAAACGCACTGAGTGTATACCCGATGTATACCCGAAAAACACGTAATTTCAATGTTATCACAGCTTAACAATATATAATTCACCGTAATCTACTTTGAAACAAACAAGGAAAAGTTAAAACAAGAATATACATGCAAAACTAACTACCAAATCTAGCTCAGTGACACTCACCCTTCAGCTCTCGTACAATCACAACTTATTTTCTTTTTTTTTCCACACTATTGTCTTTCACACTCGGCAACGTTCAACACTAGACTGAACGCTCATGCCCCACATCGCGATCAGTCAAGCTGATACGCTTTACCAACACACTCAAGCATCACTCTCCATACAATGGTCCACATACAAGTCATATTCCTAAAACCATCGGACAGATCCCTAAGCCCATCTGGCACCCAGATTCTTGCGACACTCATTTTTCTTTTTAATCCGTCATAAATTAGTAGTAATAAAACCCTAGAGATAAGATAGATTTTATGGCTTTAAGATAGATTTTATGACGGTAAGATAGATTTTATGACGGTTACCTGTATTGGAACGGAAACCGAGGTTTCATGTAGAACTTAAGGATTAGAATAAACAACCGTTACTTTACCTTCAACGCGAATAAAACTTTAAGACAAAAAAAACACGAACTGTTTGTATTTTGTATTTCCCAGAGGTAAAACCTTATGCCTATAACTTGCATCTATCGCTCATTTCTACCTAGGGAAATAAAAACATTCTGTTCTATTTAAACAAAGACTTACATTCGGCCATCCTGAATTCACCTCGCCTCGAGGTGCTCCGTAACTTGCGCGTCCGAATCGTCGTCCTCCGTAAAATCTACGCCATCTCCTTCGCTTTCCGTTGCGGTTTCGTCTGAAACACCACCCGGCGTCATCCAACGCTTCATCTTATCGACAGCTACTACTTTCTCGTACTTGGCTGACCTAGTAATTCTGTGGGTGTTGGGCATATCGCAAACCAAATAACGGTCATTTGGTAACACTGCTTTTACTACCATTGGTCCCGAATAGGGGGAAATTAGTTTTCGGCTAGTATTTGCCGCTGCTTCATGTTTTTCTATCAATACCAGATCACCTTCTTTATACATAGTTGCCCTTTTCCTTTTCTTGTCGTAATGCCTCTTCTGTTCCAATTGGATTTCAGCAAGTTTCTCACCTACTTCCGCTCTTAAGGATGTTAAATCTTCTATCATTTCTGGAATATTTGCGATCTCGTCAATGAGAGGTAAGTCTGGTCTGCTACGTGGCTTATACCCATATAGTAACTCGCTAGGAGTTTTTCCCGTGGACTTAGATATTGTCGTATTAATGGTAAGTTTCATATCTCGAACATGTTCGTCCCACCGATCTTCATCCGCTGTTACTGCTAACAGTATACCTTTTATGGTTCCATTTATTCGCTCTACCTGACCATTAGCTCTTGGAGTTGCCACTGCGTTCAATACTTGTTTTATGGAATGAGTATTACAGTAAACTTTAAATTTATTAGACGTAAATGCGCTGCCCTGGTCCGAAATTATAATCTTTGGATGTCCGTAATAACTATATATTTCTTGAAGAAAGTCCAACACAAACTTTGTCTTAGTAGTTTTTACTGGTTTCAAAAAGACAAACTTCGTAAACGCATCAATTGCTACGATTAAATGTAAATTTCCGCGTTTACTTTTCGGAAATGGTCCTGTATGATCGATATGTAGCGTGTTTAGTGGGATTGGAGTTTTTCAATGGGATGCAAAAAACCTTCGTGTTTACCCGCTGGTCGTTTACTAATTAAACATGGTATACAGCACGCAATGTATTTCTCGACATAAGCCCTCATACGCGGGAACCAATAATGTTCCCAGAGTCGGTGTAAAGTCTTTTCTAACGCGAAATGACCCTTGTCATCATGCGATGCCCTTACAACTTGTTGACGCATTCCTCGTGGAACTACCCACAAAAGTCCTTTAATCGTAATTCGATACACTCTACCATCGCGCAACGCGTAATCCTTGTATACCTTCCGTTCATAATCGGATTCTGGAGACTTCGTTAATATTTCTCGAATATGTTTTATTTTTTTGTCAGTTAATTGACCCAATCGGATTGTTCCACATGCATCACTATTTCTTCAGGAGGCGTTTCACTGGAAGCCGGATTTCTACTCAAGGCATCTACATGCTTCAGTCTATTTCCAGGCCGATACTGCACGGTAAAGTTATATTCTTGTAGTTGTAACCACCACCTTGCAATTCGTGGCAAAATTTCTTTCTTCGTGCTAGTTGCTTTTAGTGCATTGCAATCCGTGACAACTGTAAAAGTAATGCCGATCAAATATACCCGGAACTTTTTCAAACTCTCCACCACAGCTAATGTCTCTAATTCGTAAGAATGATATTTACCTTCGGCTTTTGTAGTTTGCCTGCTATAATAGCTTACTGGATGTAAACGGTTATCACTTTGCAATTGCATAAGTATTCCCGCGACTCCATGCATACTTGCATCTGTGTGCACTTCCGTTTTAGATTCGGGATCGTATATTGCCAGAACCGGTCCCTCCGTTAATATCGTTTTCAGTTTCTGAAATGAATCCTCTTGTTCCTTCATCCATTGCCAGGGCACTTCTTTTTTTGTAAGTTTTGTCAAATTCTGTGCCAATAGTGCATAGTCTTTTACGAAGTGTCTAAAATAACCTGTCAACCCAATAAACTGTCGGACGTTGTGGACTGTTGTAGGCACTGGAAACTCGTCAATCGCTTTGGTTTTTACCGCTCCCGGTTTTACCATTCCTGCCGATATCTCAAATCCTAAATATGTAACAGTCTGTTGTAAAAACGAGCATTTCGATAAGTTTAATGTCATTCCTTCTTTTCGTAAAAGATCAAATATCACTTTCAAATTCTCAATTCCTTCCTCTACTGTTTTTGTATGAACCAGAATGTCATCCAAATAAACAGCCGCAATTTCTTTTGATGGAGCCAATACTTTATTCATTAGCCTTTGAAAAACGCTTGGTGCGTTTGCCAGCCCAAAGGGCATCCTGTTAAACTCGTATTGTCCGTGTGATGTAATGAAAGAAGTTAAACGTTTAGAGTCTTCAGCAACCGGTATCTGGTAATAACCTGATCTTAAATCCAAACTAGAAAAATATTGGCTTCCATACAATCTGTCAAGTTGATCGTCGATCCTAGGTAAGGGAAATCGTTCCTTAACTGTTAATGAATTCAGCTTCCTGTAATCAATACATAGTCTACTTTCACCATTCTTCTTTTTTACCAGTAATACCGGAGATGAGTAATCGGAATTTGACTCGCGTACAATGTCATTAACCAACAGTTCGTTAACCATTGACTTTACTGTTTGCTGTTGACTAAAAGACATACGATATGGCCGGTACGTAAATGATTTATCATCATTGAGTTTTATCTTAATCACTGTTGATTTCGTGCACCCAAGTTCTATGATGTCCTGAGCAAAACAATCTCGGTAACTCTGAATTAAGTTTATAAGTTTTCGTCGTTCTTCATTGCTAACTGGTCCTATAACTATATCATTTTCAGGTAAGGGACGTAAATGTGAAGTTTCAACTCTAAGAACTCGTTCACCAGTGTCCTTTTCCTCTAAACACGGATATGCTCTAGCGATTGGTCTGTTCTTACCTATAATTATATCATAGTCCGAAAGGTTAATAACTGGTAATATCATATTTCCTTCTTTTTGTCGCCTAATAATAGTTCTCGGAATACAATACTCTTCACCTGCTTTCAACCTTATACTCGCCTCGACGTAAAAATCTCCTGCAATATCATCTTTTTCCTCCAAAACTACGTTGACCAAGTGATTTTTGGGTACGATAACAGCGTTTTTAGGCCAAAGAGTTATTTTCCTTACTTCTTCTTCAGCATCTTTTAACGCATCTAACACGCTCGTAGATTCTGCGAAACTTAACTTCTCATGATCCTTTATGGTAATAACGCCACGCCTCTCAGTAAACGGATGTCCTACTAAGACCGGAATGTTTTGTACAGAGTCGGACACAACATTTGCTCGTACTGTTGCTTCTATTTCATCAATCGTAATTTTAAAGGTAGTATCTCCCAATGTTCCCACTCTTGCATTACCATATCCTTGTATGATGGTGATATTTTTAGTATTGTAATCCAAACCAAGACGTTGTACTTCTTTCAAAGAAATGTTAATGCAAGTGCTTCCAAAATCGATGTAGGCTTTTGATGGTTTATTATTGACAAGTATATTCTTAAAATACTTTTGATTAGGAGATACTACTTCGGCCTCTAGTCAATTCACTGTTTCCTTTGGTTTCTCTTTTTCCCTCTTCTTTAGAAAGCATTCGTTTTCCCTATGTCCTAATTTTCGGCAGTAGTTGCAGCGTATCTCTGTCTTCTGGCAGTCCGTAGAAAAGTGCCAAATTTTACCGCATCTAAAACAGGTTATAGTTTTCTCATCCTTAGTTGTTTTATTTCGTTTTAAGTAGACAGGTCTGGTACTATGACCAGATCCACGATCTCTTAAGTTCGAAAATGCATTATATTTCGCTTGGTTTTGTGGTCTTGAATATGCATCATCACTCACTGAGTTTAAATATTGATATAGGGATTCAGTTGTTTGATGATTACCTGCTTTTGCGCCAGTTTTTATTACGACATTCTCTATTCCTCCAATAATGCAGGATACCGCATCGGCACCCGTCACTCTGCATAAGTTTAAAAGTGCTGACAGCTCGAAGAAATATTTAGCATAACTTTCTTCGGGTCGTTTCTTTCTATTCACAATCTTTTGCATTGTTTCGTAAAAATCTCTTTTGGATGGGAATGCAACTTGAAGCTTTTCCTTCCACTCATCCCAAGTAAATTTTACACTTTGCAAACCCTTATACCATGTCTCAGCTAATCCTTTTAATTTTGCAAGAGCGAAATATATAGTTGCCTCCTCAGACCAGCCGAATACACCTCTTAGCTCGTCTACCTTCCGACACCAATTTTCCGAATTATGTTCCTTATCTTCTGGATTAAATTCGGGCAAAACTTCCCCCCTTGGGAAGCCTCCCACAGATTTGCTACTCGCCGATTGAGCCTCTAAAAATCGCGTCATAACGTCCGTAAGACGATCTAGCGAATTCTCAGCTCCAACTGTCGCTTGACTGGTGCTTGCGACTTGGCCCAGGTCAGAACCAGGAGAATCTTGATGATTTCTCTTTCGTCGGCTACTCATTTTTTTTTTTATATGTATTCGTGTTTCCTTTAAATCAACCTTTAGAAACAAACAAACCAAATTTGTAAAAACAACAAAAATATATAATAATTTCTAAATCATCTCGACGCGAAGCTCGAACCATCGGACCATTTTAATATTTCAGACTGATCACGTGTATCAGATCCCACTTCTGAAAATTCTGTAAGACAGAATTTGAAACCATATACATATTTATTTTTTTTTTTTTTTGTAAATCAAGAAATCACTTAATAATTTTATTTCCTTAAAATGATGGTACCTCCGGGTTCGAGATCCTGTCGAGAATCTGTAACAAAAAGAAAGCAAACTGTGAGCGATCTGGTTAGCCAGCCTTGCCGTATGAATAAAATATAAACATTACAAATAAACAACTTCTACAATTTTAACCGGAATCGTTAAACCTCACGGGGACGAGCGTGCAATGGACGACAAGGGAAAGTACCGCACGAGTCATCCCGCCCCGACCAACCGTCTTCACCAAGCCGAGCGTACAATGATACAAGGGGAAATAGCGCACAATGTATCTGCCCAGTACTTGATGGTCATATTGAACTTTCAGTGTTTTAAAAGAAATACGGAGTCGAGCGTGCAATGAATGACAACTACATGTGCTCCAAGAGCCAGCAAGCAGATGCCATTCCGCCCCGACTACCGTGAGCCGATTAAGCCGAACGTACAATGACACAAGGGGAAATAGCGCGCAATGTGTCCGTTCCGATCTTAATGCCCTTCAGGTTGACAAACGTGCAATGGTGTTAAGGGAAAATACACGGCGCACAAAACACCCGCTTAGTACAACCAGCAAACTCGTACAAGTTAACACTTAATCACAGTATTGAGGGATATAACGAAACCTCAATACAGAATACATAAACGCACTGAGTGTATACCCGATGTATACCCGAAAAACACGTAATTTCAATGTTATCACAGCTTAACAATATATAATTCACCGTAATCTACTTTGAAACAAACAAGGAAAAGTTAAAACAAGAATATACATGCAAAACTAACTACCAAATCTAGCTCAGTGACACTCACCCTTCAGCTCTCGTACAATCACAACTTATTTTCTTTTTTTTTCCACACTATTGTCTTTCACACTCGGCAACGTTCAACACTAGACTGAACGCTCATGCCCCACATCGCGATCAGTCAAGCTGATACGCTTTACCAACACACTCAAGCATCACTCTCCATACAATGGTCCACATACAAGTCATATTCCTAAAACCATCGGACAGATCCCTAAGCCCATCTGGCACCCAGATTCTTGCGACACTCATTTTTCTTTTTAATCCGTCATAAATTAGTAGTAATAAAACCCTAGAGATAAGATAGATTTTATGGCTTTAAGATAGATTTTATGACGGTAAGATAGATTTTATGACGGTTACCTGTATTGGAACGGAAACCGAGGTTTCATGTAGAACTTAAGGATTAGAATAAACAACCGTTACTTTACCTTCAACGCGAATAAAACTTTAAGACAAAAAAAACACGAACTGTTTGTATTTTGTATTTCCCAGAGGTAAAACCTTATGCCTATAACTTGCATCTATCGCTCATTTCTACCTAGGGAAATAAAAACATTCTGTTCTATTTAAACGAAGACTTACACTAGAGTACCTACCATATGATTTGCTTGCAGCCGATCGTGACCGCAGTATGCTTTTTAATTACAATAATTTATTGCATAACATTCAAAAATAATGTAATCAAACAACTCGACTGCACTAATACTAGGCGAGAAAAATATGCGTGTCAGGCGAGAAGTGATTTCACGAAATCGCTTTTTCTCGCCAGTTGCTCAATTTTGTGGCAGAATGGCAGAAGGTGGCAAATTAATAGGCGAGACGTCAGTGCACAAAATCGTGAATTGTCGATTTCCGTTTTGGCACGATATTTTGGGCGACTCGCCCTGTACAAAATCCCGGTACTGGTTGATATATAGACCCTTACGGCAAAACACGATTAGCGCTTTTTCTCACTTGAATGTAGGAAATTGTGTCAAATTTCACATTAAGACAGCCTATAGTCTATAAACTATAACACCCTGTGCAACAGAGTGCTTCCTGGAAGTTAAATACATAGTTAGTTTCGGAAATATTCTGAAAGTGGTTTGCGAGATTTTTCCAGTTTAGCGAGACCTAAACTCCACGGATATAAAAAGTTTGTTTGGATAAATTTGTAGGGCTAAATCGTCTTACTATTTCGGGTAGCTGCCATACAAAAAACCATTGCTTGTTCAATTCTTGAGAATATTGGCCAATAGCTTTGGGAGCTTTGAATTCTTAATCTTGTATACATTGGATTTTCAAACGTTGTATTTAAATAAATAAATATGCAAGATCCCACGAGACCTTCGAGTGGCAGGTATACAAAAATCCTGTCAAAAAATGATCATAGAGAAATCCCATTATGTACTAAGTTCTTTGTATAGCTGCCATACCAATATCCTGTAAAAATGTTTTCACTCAAATTACAGAACTCACTATATCTCAAGAAATCGTTCAGTCACAATTTCGGAATTTTTTACAAATAAGTTTAGAGTGAAATTTCACTAGTCAGTGAAATCATTCTGCTCCTTTGGGTAGCTCCACACAAAAAGTCATTAAAACACGTGTTCAAGATTAATTTCCGATAGCTTTGAATGTTCAAACTAGGAATTTGAAATTTTGTATAAATTAATTAAATGGTTGCAGGTAAAAGGACAAGTAAATACCTAATATAAAAAAACATTTTAAAAAATGTAAAAAAAGGTGTCGGGTTCAACAAAAAGAGATGATATTCACAGAGTCGGTTTTCTTTCGATTGAATATTTCCACTTACTCTTGTATACAAATTTGTAATATTTTCATTTTTCTACGAAACTCGACAATCGCTCGGAGAAATTTAACCCCACCCCTCAAATTTTCCACAATAAAAGCAACCAAACAGTAAACTTTGCAAATCATCTTTTTCGCCACGACGAGATCGGATCATTACGTGCTAAGTAGTAGGAAGAATCTGTCGATCTCAACTGACTATAAAAGATAACCGGCGTCTAAGGTTACCACTCAGTTTCCGTTGCTTAGTGTTTCTCTCCAATAGCTTCGATCATCAGCAAGTTTGTAACCGTTTGCTGGAAAACGATACTAAGGTAAAGTCCAGTGATCGGTGATCCTATCAAAAGTCTTTAATTTTCCTGTATCTATCTCCATCAATGTTTAGAATCTTGCGATTTTTGATATTCAAGAAAATGTCGATTCTCTTGCGACATTGAGAGGTGATCATCTGATCATCCCGAAATCGGATAAATATCACCCCCCCCCCAATTTTTTCAGATTAAAAGCTACCAAAAAGTAAAGCATCTTTTTGCCACGACGAGCGATTGTCGAGTTTCTTTGAAAAATTAAAATATCACAAATTTGCATACAAGCGTAAGTGTAAATGTTCAATCGAAAGAAAGCTGACTCTGTCAATATCATCTCTTTTTGTTGAACCCGACACCTTTTTTTTACATTTCTTAAAAGTTTTTTTTTTATATATATATCACTTCTTTTTGTTGCCTGTTGATAACATTATATCAGCAACAGAGCTAAACGGGGAATTATCTGAACACGGTTCATTTTGAGATGCCATTTAAATATCCGCTTTTTTTCTTGGCTTGTGTGTGTATTTGGGAGTTGTGGGGATTTGTTCGGATTACCCAAGCATATCACGAGACATGTCAATTTATAATTATTGTTTTTGAAAGAACAATAAGTAAACATCTTTCGCGTTTTTTGCCCATCTCACCTGTCGTACTTCATAAATAAATGAAGTTATTCCGTTTATTTTTCAGTGAAAAGAATGTCGTACGTAATGTTTACGGCAATATCTCACTGGGATGCCACACTGCGACATCCCGGTGAGATATTGACCTTAATAATACAGCCATTAATAATATTCAATAAAGTTTATATTAGTTTATATAAAATTGGTCGTTTTTATTCTAAATAATGCTCCATCTGCCATCCTTAATTCCAATCGCACTGGGTGTAATTCACTGGGAAGCTAAAGCTGCTTTTATGTTTCACTTAGTACCGGAATGCCTCTGGCGGGAATAGTTGTAAGGGCAGTCTGACTTGAAAAATTCATTCGAGCTTTCTTTTACGCATACACATTTGAAAAATGTATGCCGAGCTCTCCCGTACACAGCAAAAAGATAAAGCCGCCGTGTCTATGTGAGTTTTGCCCGAGCCTGAGAAGTTCCCTTTTCCGATCGAGAAGAAGAAGTGTAGTTTTCTCTGCAATTTTTGAAGTGAAGTGAAAGTCGCTACGTTTGTTTTTCATTATAAAGTAAGTAAGAGTAACTAGAGTTAATTAAAAACAATTCCCACGAAGTTTTCTAGAACTTGTACGCAATTAGATTGCGGTGGAAACAATTAAAAGATGGTTAAGCACTTAAAATCGTATTTCGAATTCGATCGAAACATAACCTCTAAGAAAGATGTCACTGAAGGAGCAAATTAAATTCGATATCGTAAGTTTAAAATTTAAGTTAATTACGGAAGCCTTACGAAAAATCTATCAGAAGGCAGTCGTGACACCGATTATCGGCATCGAAATCCTCTGGATCCTCTGGAAGAAACACATAGCGATTATATCTGAAAAAATGAGTCTGGAACGGTCGAGGTAAGAACGCGAATTGAAATTAATTTTATGTGTTTTTGAACTCACGGAGTATTTTCAGAGATTACATGAACGCACGGCGTGTCGCAAAGGAGTTGAAGATTGTGACCAAGGGCTCGGAATTTGTTAGATCGGAAACACAGAGTTGGTTTTCTTTCCATACAATATTTTCATCTCACAAAGCATCTCATAAAGCATCTTGAGTCTTCACGACAAATCCCGAATGTGGTACCAGACGCCGTCGATAGAGCCGTGCAACGAGCGATGAGACCTATTCTGGAATTAATAGTGATTCTGGAATTAATGGAGACTCAACAGCAACCTGCCAATGGAAGAGATGATGCTGTAAATCAACGAGCTGGTAGAAGTCACCGTAAAAAAAAAAATGTCGCGCGTAATGTTAAATAATAATACTGTCATTGATCATATTCAATAAAGTTAATATCCGTTTATATAAATAAATAAAATTTGTTTTGTACTAATACAGCTTATATTTAATCATTTAAAAAAATTACTTTTGTAATCTTTTGCTCAAAGGGTTTGTTTGCCTCGTGGCGTGGCCTTGTTGTTGTTAATTATTACGTAGAATTTTCTCCAGTTGGACGTCCGTTTGAAGATCTAGTAATCGTTCAGTGCCTTAATCACAGTTTTTTCGTATTTGCCCTGCAGATTCTTTTTTTCGTCGTACAAATCCGCTATTAAATTCGTAACAAAGAGCGGCATAGTGGGTGTGTTGGCCCGACGCGGATGCAAGTAAACTATACCGGAGTGTTGTAGACTCAGTTCGTTTATAAAAAGATAGCGGGGACCGGGGTGCTCTGGATCGATTTGCAATCGCGATATTCGTCGTCAGCGATTTCGTAAAAGATTCGTCAATTTTCGAGGCGATACTCTATAATTGCGGACCCTTGAAGGAGTGCAGTTCGCCAGAAAATTTTTCTCTCGAACTGGCTCTCAGCTACAGTAGAATCAAAATCAAATCCAGTAGGCTAAAAAATTTCAATGAACTTACCGTTGACTAGCAAGCAGATGGGTGCAGTCGGCGCCCTATAATATAATAAAAACCTCCGGAGCCTTGGTTGAATTTTCATGCGACTCCGGGCCAGTTATGAAACCGCCGTAATGCGGACCACCGTCCATGGAATAGCTTCGCGTCAAGAAACCGCCCTGCAGTTCAGTTTTTTTGGCCTTTTGAAACAGCGTACTGGTCAGATACTCGTAAGTTGCGTTAAGGTCTGTAGAGTTTACTTCACTCCTGGAAAAGTCACCGAATTACCAGAATCAGTACAGACCTATCTGCTCCTCTACTTTCGATAATAAGCATTTACCAGACAAGCTGATCGTTATACAGGAAGATGCAGTTTTCGACTCTCGGGATTGTTTCCTCTATCATGTTGATGAACGTGTGGATCCGAAGGAACAACTACTTTTCAAGTGGAAGGTACTGGATGCTTCCAGCAAACGACCGAAACATTTGGTAGGCCTGCCGAAGCACCGCTCTGTTAATTGTGCCGTGGATATCACCGCCATGATACTCCTATTGTTCGGTTCCATCGCGCACTTTAGTTTCGCAGGGCACATTCAGCGTCTGCGGACGATCAAAAAGGAGAATTAGAAAGAAAAGAAACCCTTTCCCAGACTTACCATTACCATACAAAAATTTTTCTCCTGCTGATAGAAGATTTGAGACGTCTTTTGCTTGTTCAGCGCTTGGCAGCTATCGCTCGATGTGAACGTACTGTGGAAAAGTAATGAACGGTGCGTTTTTTTTAATGTTCAAAATACGAAACATATAAAATGTATGAAAAGAGGAAGAGTAATTACTTGTAGTTTTGGTATTGACTGTGGTCGTAGTCCGTGGACTGAGAGTATCCACTCGAAGCCGTCGTCCCGTAGCCGATCTGCTGCTGTGTGTTGGTGACGAACGTGTCTGTCGCTAAGAATATCTGCCGCGACCTTTTATGGGGATCGTGACCAGGTCAGCTGCCATTTGTGTTCGGGATGTAGGAGCCACGTCCGCGGGATGGAGGTCCACCATGCCCGCGTGATAGTCCTCGAACCGGTGGCGTTGTCGATTGTGTTGATGTTGTCGTTTGTGTTGATGTTATCGTTGTTGCTGTCAACGGTTCCGTACTCGTAGTGGCCGGCGTCGAAGACTCAGTGGGCGGTGGAGGTGATGATGGAGCTGAAACATATCCCCCATACGCTTTATTTTGGGGAAGGGAAGAAAGTGAATTAGTATTGAAATAATTTAAGCGAACCCTTTAAACTTACGTTGTAAATGAACGGCAGGTCGGCAAAACTTGCATTGGCGGTCCACCACCACGTGGAGGTCCAAAGGCGGTGGCGGACCCTGATGTGATGGTAGCAGAGCGCCTTCCATATCAACCTCCACGCTTTCGGTCAAACCTTAAACACACAAAAACGAGCGGAGAACTTTCAGTTTCAATTCGGACGCGTTCGTTTGACAGAAGTCGGCCACTGTACTTTTCTTCGCTCTCGCTATTACTCTGATGATGCCGAGGTTTTTTTCCTTCTTTATTTCCTTCTTTACGGGAGACTTTCGTGGCCGTCAATCAACGATAAAACGCACACAAAACAGAAACAATTCACTAAGAAACGATCACTTTGTAACTTAAGACTAGTTGCGAACGGTTTGAGTTAACTTTTGCGACCCAATGTCATACTGACATGTCGAGTCAGCTGATTCCAGCTTTTGTGTCTCACTAAGTACCGAAATGCCTCTGGCGGGAATAGTTGTAAAGCAATCTGACGATCTCTGACTTGAAAAATTCATTCGAGCTTTCACGCATACACATTTGACTTTCACGCATACACATTTAAAAAATGTATGGGAAGCTCTCATGTACACAGCAGACAGATAAAGACGCCGTGTCCATTTGAGTTGTGCCCAGTAAAAGAACATAGCAAGTTCTTGGGGGTGAACCCGACAAGAACTTACGACCGTATGTTCTGATACTAGAGATCAAGTGAGTCCTTCCGGCACATTCCATGTGAAAATCCTTCAAAATGAAAGAAGATATGAAATTGAACACTGATGATATTGTCTTTTAGTTTCTAGTAGCAACCAAATGAGTTTCCTTAATAAAGGACAATGCACTTCTGATTCTACTCTATCCCAGTATCAGTTCAGTATTTCATCTAGGTTATCTTACAATTGACTTGCAACAATTGTGACTGCAGTGTGATTTGTAAATAATTCCACTGCACTACGATTTAAGATCAGTACCGGGATCTTGTACAGCGCGAGTCGCCCAAGATATCTTTCAAAAACGGAAATCGACAATATAGCGATTTTGTGCACTGACGTCTCGCCTATTAATTTGCCGCCAACTGCCATTCTGCCACAAAATTGGGCAACTGGCGAAAAAAAGCGATTTCGTGAAATCACTTCTCGCCTGTCACGCATATTTTTTTCGCCTATTTTTCTCGCCTAGTATTAGTGCAGTCGAGTTTTTTAATTTCATTATTTTGGAATGTTATGCAATAAATTATTGTAACTAAAAAACACACTGCGGTCACGTCGGATGCAAGCAAATCATATGATAGGTACTCTAGATGAAATACTGAGCTCTGACTTTAACTGCAGTTGGGGATAAAGTACAATAAGGAGAGGCATATCGTTTGGCCTTCAATAAAGACTCACAATTGGGTGCTACTCGCAAGTAAAAGACAATACCTTCATTATTCTATTTCAAATCTGAAACATGGAGAATCACCGAACCATTTAAAACTTATTGTGAACTCAATTTAAATAACCTACACTGAAACATTTAACAGATATCGGAGAATATTCTTTAATACTTGTCTTAAGGAGTTTTTGTATGCGAGTAACCCGAAGGAGTAGAATCATTTCACCGACAAGTACGCTGAAACTTTATTTTCATTCAAAACTAATTGTACTTAATTTTGACTGCGTGGCTAAACGATTACTTGAGAAATAGTGAGATCCGTAAATAAAGTTAGGAAATTTTAGAAAAAATTTTGTGTGATAGCTACACGAAGGACTCATGAGATTTTTTCGTATTCACACATTTAACAGTAACTGTTATTAAATTGCCATATTCAAAATTTCAAAATTGTTCGCTTAAAGTGTTATGAAGCGACCGTTCAATATTGATAAACACGTTGTTTAAACACGATGTGACTCTTTTGCCTCACCGCGGTAGAGTCGTTCACTTTCCCTAACTGCTCGAATCGGATACAGATCCGCTTCTTATTGTTGTTGCTGTGATTTGGTGATACACCGACCCTACAATTTATTACCTTCACGACACTGAAAATTCCAATTCAAATTTCGTTTAATCCACAAGATAATTGATACTTAGTGTTGCAATTATGTGAGATATGTTATGTTATTAGAACAATTCACAACTGTCTGCAAACACTATAAAAATCACCCCTTCGTGGCGAATAATAATCACAATTGTTATTTTTTATGTTTTTTATTACAAGCAGATTTTAAACACTTTTTTTGAATTTGAAGAAGCAAAAACTGAAGAGAACTTGAGTTTGAAGAAAGGCACAAATTTTAAATTTTTAGAAAGCAAAACTGAAGCTACTTCTTAGTTAGTTCAAAGCGAAAAAACGACTGACTCGCAAGATAAGGTTTACAATTTTTCATTTACATTTTTTTCTTGATATTCGCCTAAAGTTTCTGATAATGTGGTAGGTTCACCTTACATGTGCCGTCTGCAGTAAATGACACATGAGCCATGGAATCTAAAAACTACTGACTTTCGTCTACACAGTGAGAATTAATATAACTACGGCTGGTGACCTTGGAAATGAGTTTAGAATTGAAATATTAAAAATTTAGGTAAAGGTGTATGTTGAACTTGAACATCCTCCCGGCGTTGCAAGACTAGTGGGACTCTTCTGCCACTGTCGATAGTCTTTACGCTTCTGGTGGTAATGTCCTCGGTGCTGCGCTCGGCGTGGTTTTACATCGGTTCCTCATTTGCGACCATAATGCGTATATCGCTGCAATGATGATGAGGGACAGGCCCAGGTAGCTGATGGCAAAATGGTGTATCTCTTTCGCGTGGGTAGAGGTAGGCATCGTTTGTTGATTTTGAAGGTGCTGGATCTTGGTCTTCAGCTCATAAAGCGTCCCACTGAAGTTCTCTCTCGAATTTAGTGCAAATGCTGGGGCCAGGTCATTCAGAGTGATCCCCAGAGGTGTGGCATTCGACATTGGCTGGAAACTGAGATTCGTCCGTATTGAATTTGTGAAGAGTTTGTGAGCTTGTATTGTCATGAATTCGTCCTTGATGACGCATGTGTCCGGCAGGTGGATGATTCCGGAATTCTCCAACATGAATTGTGATATTGTATTATCGCATACTACATTAATAGTGGCCTTGGGTTTCACGAAGTATATCCATTGATTTGGGGTTGCTAGCTGAATCCATCTTGGTATGTGTTCTAGCAAGATGCAACTTCCTCTTTTAGCGATGTGCTAACGAAACTCATCTCGCAGACACTAATATTTGATCCTTGGCGGTATAGTGGGTGGAGCTGCTTGCATATATAGTTCGATGCTCGGAAACGTTGGCATGATGTTACTTCTCTTTCTGACAGTGGATAGCCCTGGTCTCTGTGGAGGCTTACTATCAAATAACTGGAAGTAAGCTGTATGGACATTGTTACTTCTTTGATTATGGTTGGTGCGGACACTATATGTAGTAATTCAAATCTCTCATATAACGGCAACGGAATTCTAGGTCTACCTATGAGATGATTGGCGGCCAAACGTCCTGCGATAGTCATGAGGCCATATAGTTCTGTTAGCTCGTGAGCCTTGGTTGGTAGACGTAAGTATGATGGGAGGTTTGCCTGGATGGTTATTAACTCCGTTTGAAATTGTGCGACGGTTAGTAGCTGCGAGTTGATTATCCCATGGCGTGTATCTATCAGTGCCTCTTGGAGCGTAGCCTGCATTCGTTGGTAGCTGGTTGTTATCAAAATCACTTGCACTGCCATGGATGTGAGCATCTGTGTTATATTCTGATCGTACAATTCGTAAGTTATATTGTTAATTTGGTTTCTATTTTGATTGATAGCTTGTTCGATGTCCTTTAGTTGCCGTTCGATCGTTCATGTGTAAAAGGATATTTATAAAGTATTTGGGGATTCTTTTTTGGATTAATTTAAAGATCAGACCGTCAAGCCAAACTGTGTCGAACGCCTTCTCCATGTCTATCAGACAGGCCCCTACGCATTCTTTATTATTCAAATGCCAGCAGATGTCGGATGTGACCTTCGTTATGGCGTGTATGGTACAATGTCTTTTTCGAAAACCAAATTGGCAATTCGGTATCAGATCATTCTGCCGAATGTGAGAATTCAGGGAGTCATTGAGGATGGATTCAAAGACTTTGCTTATGTTGGGTAGAAGACTTATGGGTCTGTAGCTTTTTGGATCTGAAGGATCTTTCCCTTTCTTAAGGATAGGGAATGTTTTCGCGCGTTTCCATTTTCCGGGGAAGTGAGAGTTGCTTAACAGGTTTGGGAAATGTCCTGGGGTTAAGGCCGTCAGATCGTTAGGATCCGTTGATAATGGTGTCAGTGGGCGAGAGTTGAGAATGGCTTCGACCTCGATCATTACCGTCTCCAATTCTTCGTAAGTAATTGTTGCCCTGGCTACGTGCCTCAGCAGTAGATGTTAATCGGACTTCACTGCCGCTTCCCACAAGCCGCCAAAGTGCGGTGCTTGGGTGGGATAGGATGAAAATCCATTCCTTTGGTAGTGCAGAAGTTGAATATCTTCTGCTGCGCCGTTTCCGAACAAAGCCCTTAACTCGCCTAGCTGGTATTTGGCTCCTATGAAATTCATGGCATTGTCGCAGTATAAGTGAAGGCAATTTCCGATGAAACGTTTGAGGGCTCCAATGATGGCCTCCGTGGTTACGTCACTCATAATCTCCAGGTGGGTTGCCTTGGTTGCGAAACAGCAAAACACTGACAGGTAACATTTTCGTGGCTGGCTTCCTCTTCCCTTAAAATGAACCCAAAAAGGGCCCGCGAAATCCACTCCCGAGTTCACAAATGGTCGGGCAGGTTGAACTCGCATGGCCGGCAGATTCCCCATAAGCTGAGTTAACATCCTTGGTCTTGCACGGGTACAGCGAACACAGTGCTGAATGACGGATCATGCTGAAGTTTTTCCTTTGATTGGCCAAAATCTTTGCCGTGCTATGGCCAGGAGTGTCTGGACTCCAGCATGTAGATTGGCTGTGTGAATATCCGTTAGTATTAGTTTAGTGACATTGTGCGCGTAAGGTAGCAAGATCGGGTGCTTAGCATTATAGGACAGTGTTGACGCTTCGAGTCGCCCGCCGACCCTAAGCAGACCGATATCATCAAGAAACGGATTAAGACTACTCAATGAATAGATCTGACTCTCTTTCCTTAAAGCCTTCATTTCGTTTTTAACAAGTTGAGTTTCCCGGATAATTATTGCTAATGCTTCCTCCAATTCTTCTATCGTCAATGGCGATCCTCCGGGTCCTCCTGTTCTTGGGTGTCAGCTGCGTTTGACAAAACGCATTACATATGCGGTGATACGTTGTAATCGTTTGAAGGAGTTCCGATGATCAATGACGTGTACAAAGTGTGGTCCTTAACAGCGGATAAGACCAATCTATCAATACGGCAATATTCGTTGGGCCACCCCTTTTCGGTGCCGTGTAGAAATACTGGGCCATAGAACCACAACGTGCAGTTGCTTAAGTTTGATGGAGCTAGTCCTCTGGATAGGAGATCCGCTGGGTTGTTTCTTGATGGTACGTGTCTCTATTGCTCTGGTGACGAGTGTTCGTGAATAGTTGTAATGCGATTGGCCACAAAGGTGTGGAAGGTTCTTACTTAATCGTTCAACCAGTGTAGTACGATTTCGGAGTCTGTCCAGAAGAAGCATGGTAGATTTCTCAGCTGCATATTTTGTTTTAATCGGTAGACGAGTTCTGCTGCCAATTTAGCAGCATATAGTTCTAGACGTGGTACCGTGATTACCTTTACTGGGGCAGCTCTAGACTTGGCGCATAGGAGATTCACAGTTCTAGCTCCATCGCAATGTTCCGCTCGGAGGTAGACCACCGCACCATAGGCCTTTTTGGACGCATCTGCAAAGGCGTGTATCTGCGTGGAGCTCGATATACTGCCGTTGAAAACATGGCGTGGTATCTGAAGTTGAGTTAATTTGTGTAGTTCGGTTCGAAAACGCGTCCAAACGGTATGTAATTCCATGGGAAGTGCTGCGTCCCAGTCCAACTTAAGCGACCATAGATCTTGGATAAATGTCTTGGCAGTCACTAACACGGGAGCCAGTAGTCCCAAGGGATCAAAAACATGCGCGATGTCGAATAGTGCGGATCGTTTGGTTACCTTCGATGTCTGGACTTCAGTGATTTTGATGTCAAATTGATCAGTTGTAGGACGCCAAATCAACCCCAAAGTTTTAACATGTCCTTCGTTGTTATCGGCCAGATCTACTTGTAAAGCTCAATCTGATAACGGAACTCCCTGCAACAAGTCGTTGTGGTTTGAACACCATTTGCGTAGTTTGAAACCAGCAGACTGTAGAGTTCGTATAACTTCTTCCTGTTTCTGTCTTGCTTCTTGAAGGTTGTCTGAGCCTGTCATAAGATCGTCCATGTAGAAATCCTTTCGGATGGCAGCTGCATCTAGGGTATCCCGCTCGTTCTGGTTTGCCACTTGTGACAGATATTTGGTAGCCAAGTAGGGTGCTGTTGTCGTTCCATACGTGACCGTGTTCAGTGCATAAGATCTGATGACTTCACTTGGATTGTCGCGCCATAGAATCAGCTGGTATTTTCGGTCGTCATTATGTTCTAATATTTGCCGATACATTTTTTCAATATCGGCTGTGATAACAAATCTTGGTAGTCGGAAACGAAGAAGAATTTCAAAAAGATCGTCCTGAATAGTGGGCCCGGTGCTAAGTACGCTATTGAGGCTGATGTTCGTCGACGTTTTGCCGAGGCATCGAATACAACTCGGAGTTTTGTAGTCGTGCTATCTGGCTTCAGTACACTATGATGAGGTAAAAAATAGAGTGGAGGTGCTATGTGCTGAAAGTTTACTTCGCTCATGTGAACTAACTCGTGGTGTTCGTGCATGAACTTGGTGTACATTTCCTTTAGATCCAGCTTTTTTGCCAGTCTACGTTCCAACTGTAGGAACCGCGTAAGCGCTATATCCCTGGAGTCACGCAGATTGTCCGGGTTCCGTCGGAAAGGTAGATGAACTTCGAACCGACCTTCTGTCGTCCTTTTGACCGTCTGTTGGAAATAAGTCTCATACTTCACCTCGTGAGCGGTTAACGTCGGAACGGAAGTTTCATCTTCTTCGAGTTTCCAAAAGCGCTCCAATTGTTGATTTAACTGTTCCTGTTCAACAGTAAACATACCACACGTAACTTGCACTCGGTCGGCAGGTAGGTTACCCATGAGCTGTGACATTAGCCTTGGCTTTGCCCTGGTGCACTTGATGCAGTGATGCACCACCGCGCTGGTGAGAGTCTTGCCCTTCATCGGCCAATATTTCTGCCTCGCCGTGGCAAGAAGGGCTCCAGGGGCAACATGTTTATTCTCCAAGTGAAGGTCAGTTAAGAGGTGCTTTGTTAGCACCGAGGATGACGGCAGGATTATGGGGTGCTTGGCGTCGCTCGGAGCGTTGGAAGCCTCCAGGTGCCCTCCGACCCGAAGAACTCCTGCTGCGTCAATGAACGGTGTGAGTCCAGCTAGTGAGCTACCCTTTCTCACCTCTCCAAAACGACCGAGGTCAGCCAATTCGTTGCTGTATTCTCTTTGCTGCATGACTTTAATGATGAGAATCTCAGCATCGTTCAATTCCATCACTGAAAGGCAGGACTCGCTAGGTGGGACACCTTGTCGTCGAGCTCTCCTTACAAAGCGTAGGATGTACGCGATGATGCGTTGAAGGTGTCTAAATGAGTTCTTGTGATCGATGTCGTCGACTATGTGATCCGCCTGGGGAGTCCGTGTTGCGCCTAATGCGACCTTTGGCTTCTCTCTTCTTTCGTCTGGATGCTCCGTGTGCTTTTCAAAAACTGAAGGCCAGCCGGACTCATTGCCATGCAGGAAGAGGGGGCCGTAGAACCACATGCTAGTGGCTGCCAGTTTGTCCGGCTGTGTCCCTCTGGAGAGCAAATCAGCAGGATTGTCCTTGGAGGCGACGTTGCGCCATTGCTACGCGACTGTTGATCGTTGTATTGCTGCCACACGGTTGGTGACAAAGGTGTAGAAGCTTGAAGAGGGGGAGTTTATCCAGGACAGGACGATCTCGGAATCACTCCATAGAAATACAGCTAGGTGGTTGATTCTGAGGTCAGACCGAATTCGGTCCGATAGGTCGGCTGCTAATTTCGCGGCGCAAAGTTCCAGCCGCGGAAGTGTGATTTGCTTGACGCGGCACGGCACGGCTTCTTGAACATAGTAGTCTTACTGCCACTACATTGTCCGTGTCTACTGCCCGGACGTAAGCTACTGCGACATAGGCCTTCTCTGAAGCGTCCGCAAAGATGTGTATCTGTATGGTTTTGGATTGCCGTTGGGTTAGTACATGAATTGGATTCCGTATGCTGCTTAGGGTTTGGAGATTGTCTCTGAATTTCGTCCATATGGAATGCAGTTCTTCCTAGTCAAGCTTGAGTAGCCATAATTGCTGCAGGAACATTTTAGCCACTACTACCACGGGAGCGAGAAGTCCTAGAGGGTCAAAAATGTGGGCTATGTCGGAGAGGGCATTGCGTTTAGTTATTTTACCGCCTTCTGGCCATTTAGATCTGATTGCGAGCACGTCTGTTTTGGGTAGCCAAGTCAATCCCATTGTTTTGGTGTCATCCTCAGTCTTGCTGTCGAAATCGAGCTGTAATATCTTATCAGTTGGTGCGATTTTCTCGAGTAGGCGGGAGTTATTGGCATACCTCTTGCGCAGGCTGAAACCGGCTCGCTGTAGGATCGCTTGGAGCTGTCGTTGTGTTTCTAACAGCTCTGGGAGATTGTCGTTCCCTGTCAAGACGTCATCAACATAGAAGTCCCGTAGGAGTGCCTGGGCTCCGAGTGGATTGCGTTCCCTTTCTTCTATTGCTAGTTGCTTGAGACATCGAGTTGCCAGGTAGGGAGCGCAGGTTGTTCCGTATGTCACGGTGCACAATTCAAAGTGCTTGAGGTCCTCGTTTGGATTCTCTCTCCAGAGTATCCTCTGACATGCTCTGTCCGCCTTGGTAACCCGAATCTGTCTATACATCTTCTCGATGTCAGCTTTGACGACGAGCCTTGGCATTCGAAATCTTAATAAGATGGAGATGACGTCGTCTTGAATGGTGGGGCCTGTATGGAGAACTTCGTTTAGTGAGATGTTTGACGAAGTCTTGGTTGATGCGTCGAATACCACTCGAAGTTTAGTGGTGCTGCTATCAGGCTTCAGTACTGCATGATGTGGCAAGTAGTAGTGCGGAGCTTGACATTGTGTATTGTGTACCTGCTGCATGTGCACCAAGGCAAGGAACTCGTTCATGAAGTCCACGTATTGAGTTTTGAGTTCAGCGTTCTTAGATAGTTTGCGTTCCAAGGCATGGAAGCGCTGCGTTGCGATTTCCTGAGACGCTCCCAAGTCGCGACAACGATTGCAAAATGGTAATTGGACAACAAATCGTCCTGATGTATCGCGAGAAAAGGTGTTCACGAAGTGTTTCTCGCAGTGCGTTTCGGAGGCAGTCAGACTGCGTTCCTCACAGACTTCTTCTAGCTTCCAGAATTTCTCCATTTGTTGCTGAAGAGCCTCCTCGGTTTGGCTAGCAATGCAGCACGATGCTACCGCTGGATCGTCGGGATTCGACGTAGGGACACTTCCTGCCACTGTCCAGCCAAACAGCGTGTTTTGTAGGATGGGCAGACCATCCCTTAGCTTCACTTGCCCCACTGAGAGTATGGTGAAGAATAACTCCGCCCCGATGAGGAGGTCGATGCGCCGTGATAGATTGAAATCAATATCGGCGAGCACTAGATTTTGTGGAATAGACCATTTAGAAGTGTCGATGTCTCGTACAGGTTGCTGCGAGACCATATGCTGTAGTACATGCGCCTCCATCCGGGCGCCGAAAGACGTTGTACGTGATGAAATTTTCAAGTTGACTCATCACTGACCTTGCTGCCGACCTTGGCCGATGCCTTCGATGCGAGTGTCGCTCGAGCGAGCTCTGAGACGAAGTTTCGCCACTAGTCGATCAGTGATGAAGTTGAGTTGTGATCCGGAATCCAGGATGGCCCGGCACGGCACCGAAGCACCATTGACGTCCAGTACGTTAAGATGTTTTAGTCTTGGTGGCTAACGATGCCAGCTCACTCTGAGCGGAGTCCTCGGAAGGCAGCTCAGCGCATGGTGCTGACGTCGATTGATTGGCTGCGGGGGAGCCGATTTACTAGTGGATTCCTTCGCAGGTTTGGGTGCAGAGTTCTTGGTGGTGACTTCAGCTTCCAGGTGGATCAGAGTTTGGTGTCGACGAGAGCATTTTCGGCACCTGGAGGACGAACAGCCAGCGGAGTTATGACCGCGTCCCAAACAATTGAAGAATCGATTGGCAGTTTTAGCAGTTGTGAATCGATCTGATGGTGAGAGCTTCAGGAACCCAGGACATGTGTGCAACCGATGTTCACCCTGGCAATGGGGGCAGGCTTCGTCAACGGAAACGGCCAGGACCTTTGACGAGGTTGCCCCCTTCGTGCCTCTCTCGTTCTGTTGACGCGCTCTTCCGCCCAACACCTCCAGTGAGTGGAATCGAAGTTCCAGGAAGCGTGGGAAATCAGCCATTGATTGCAGTGATCTGGGGTCATCAAGGGATTGTTCCCATGACATGTGCGTTGATCTGTCCAGCTTACGCACGAGAAGGTGCACCAGGAGAGGATCCCAGTGCGTAGTATTTACGCCCAAGTTTTGTAGTCCAAAGAGACACTCTTCAGTGGTGTCATGCAGAGTCCTGATGCTGGAGCAATTGTCATGCAAGACTGTAGGTTGCGCCAGAAGTTTACTCAGAAATGCAGAGACAAGCCACCTTGAATTTTCGTAGTGATCGTTGATGGTTTTATACGCTGCACTGTAGTTGGCGTCGGCGGGAGTGACATGCCGAATCAGTCGCTTGGCCTCTCCTGACAGGCTCGATTTCAGGTACCAAAGCTTCTGGCAGTCAGCAATGACTGGGTCGTCCACAGTCTCCCAAATTTTCTGATGGTATTTCAGAATGTGTTCCCAGCCTGCTCGGACACTTGCTCGCTGCTGGCAAAAACTCCTGACAAGAATCTCTGCTGGGCAGAAATTAGGGAATTCTGCTTTTTGATCGCCGGATTGGTTGGTGATTCGGGAGCGGCTCCGTTCAGTGTGTCAGGAGGCTCGTCGTCCTCCTTTGCGGGCAAGTCATCTTTCGGATCGATTGGGAGCGTCATCCTTGCAAGCATGTCGGCTTGTGCCTTTTCATAGCCGTCGCGAATCGCTGCGTAGTAATCTTGGGTGAAATAATGATGGTCGATCTGTGTGCTATGCGAGGTTCGAATTTCGTAATCAGTCGTCTCATATTGCTGCCACAGACCTTCCAAGGTGGTGAGCCGCTTTTGTAGATACTCGATGTTCTTTCGGGATGCAGAGTCGCGCTTGTAGTTGGACACAACGTGCTGGATCTCGGAACCGGTAATCCGTTGTTGATTCACCAATTCCTCCATTGTACCCATGCCGGGCTGATGAGTGTGCGTATGCGCACCGAAGCTATGACAAGTTTATGTGGTGCAAGCAGGTGTTCTGCCGCTGAAACGGTAGCGGGATCACATCTCGGCAGATCTGATAACGGCTTGATTTCGTGTTATCTCCAACTGCGACCGAACAGGACGATGCAGTGCTACCAAAAGACGTATGACGTGTGTAGCAAACCTTGTGTTTACCACCGAGAAATGTAGCTGAGGATGGCCTTGCTGCGCGAGCACTCCAACTGCGACCGACAGGACGATGCAGCGCAACCAAACGATGTATGAGGTGTGTGGCAAACCTCGTGCTTACCACCGAGAAATGTAGCTGAGGACGGCCTTGCTGCGCGTGCACTCCAACTGCAACCGCTAGGACGATGCAGCGCTACCAAACGATGTATGGTGTGTGTAGCAAACCTTGTGTTTACCACCGATAAATGTAGTTGAGGACGGCCTTGCTGCGCGTGCACTCCAACTGCGACCGATAGGACGATGCAGTGCTACCAAACGATGTGTGGTGTTGAGTCAAGCAGAACAGGCGTCGAAAGCCTGTAGATCACGTCGGGGTCACCAATGTTGTGGCTAGCTATTTTGCTAGTCAAATGAGGTGCGAACTGGGCGTAGATGAGCGCAAGGGCGTCGTACTTGCGTTGATGTGACAGCGGTGAGGTGTACCGCTGAGGCTGTGCCGGTTTCACAATCCTCAAAAACTTCAATTCACACTAAATCACGTCACTTGAGTTATTATGTAAATGGAGGTGATAGAAACGGAATGGCCACAGGTGGTTCACCTGTGACGACTGCTGTAGAGTACTGCAGAGGTTCTTGATACCTCTGCAGCCTTTGCAATACCTTGTGAAATGAAAGCGGTCTGACTGATTCGGGAGTTCGTAGTCAAGTGATTTTATTCGCATAACTTTTTGTTGATGGACCTGATGTCCATTTACATTCAAAACTGCTGAGTTCACGATTTTCCATGTCCCATCGTCTTATTGTTGACAATGCGGCATGGGAAATCGGAGCTCGTATAAAATGAGATTAGAAAAAGCAACAACAAGGCACGCTAGTTCTGGCTATGCGAGCTCCGAAGATCAAGAAAAAATGCAGACTGGGCAGCGGACTCCACAAGCACGATCGGATGTAATGGAATATGCTTGTGAAATCCGCTGACCAAGCTTCCATCGGAGCAGGCAATGCGCAGCAATAAGATTAAATAAGAACCGATAAGAAAATTCAAAATTTACGTTACGTTATAGTGCCGAAAGTCGAGAGTTTTTGTTTTACGTTAATGGCAAGTTTATGATGACGAAAACTAAACAGTAACATTTTTTGTCCTTCACGAGCATTACTTGATGTCTACTATTACCCCCCCCCCCCCCCCCCCCAATGGTTAGACTCCAAAGGTCGCATGACACACTCCAGCTCGGATCTCTTTCCACTTCCTATTCATCTTTTATCATAAAGCTTTAACAAGTACTCTTAAGCTCAGATTTGTTCTATTGTTTTCTTCTTTTAACATCTAACTTTTATTTGTTAATATTTTTATAAGTAAATGTATAATCTTTCTATGCTATTGTGTAAGTGAAATGTATATTTTGTTCAATGGCTTTAAATTAAATTAAATTAAATTAGAATCGCTCAAAAAGATGTTCGAGAGATGCAAGATTAATTTATATATTCCCGTTTTTTATTTTGCTACTGGAAAAAAGAAAAAACCAGTTGTATTACTCTTTCATATAAATGCAAAGTGATTTAAATACATTCTGAAATTTTAGATTTATATGAAATGTTAAATTTAAATGAACGAAAAGCGTCTTTGGAGCACCTCCCTGCTGCAAAAAAACGCTCGTTAATGCATTTGCAAGCGCTTCATTTCCCGTTGGGTAGCTTCAAAGGCTTCGGAGTGTTTTCTAGCTGAGTCCACTTCGTGGAAACACTGCAGTTGTGTTTTGTTCAGTTTGTGTTTCTTGGTTCGAGACAGAGTGAGTTCTCCATGCGCTTCAAGGCCGGTTTACATGACGAATGCAAAATTTTTTTATTGAGATCGTGAGGGAGCTAGCTTATCGAATTTTCAATGGAGTAGAAAGCAACCACTGCAAAAAATACCATACACAAGTACCGTCAATATTTTTTGCTGGATAAAGTATCTGTTCATTTCACTCCTGATCAGTTTCTCATTAGAGATTTTCCTTCTCCTTTACAATCGCAGTAAGAATTGCTTGCATTCGTCATGTAAGCCAGGCTTTATGAATGTTGACGATATATATGTGAATTTTGTTTTTTGCAGTGGTTGCTTTCTACTCCATTGAAAATTCGATGGGCTAGCTCCCTTACAATCTAAGTAAAAATTGTTTGCAGTCATCATGTAAACTAGCCTTTATTTGCTCAGTTGAAACAAGCTCAAGACAAACACAACACGGCGACAAAACACTATCGCATTTAAATAAAAATAAATAAATATTTACAGGAAAATAAAATCGTAGTTAAGAAAAAAAAAAAAAATTTTTTTTTTACTGACGCCCCAATATCGGGCCAGAGTTTCACCAAGAGTAGGATCGGTGTGATCAAATTGACATTGATTTGCAGTGATTTGGTCCAAGGGCATATACTGGACCCGAAACATTTGCCAGTACTGGCAACTCTGGCACCAGTACTAAGCCTGTGCTGTGCCGTTCTGCTTTTCGTACATTAGGAGTGTTACGGAAATGCACGAGCTGCGCGTTTGAGCACTGAATTTTCAAAGCGCACAGGTACGTTTTCAGCGTTTTCAGTACGATAGTGCCTTCAGTGACTTTAAAACGTTGGCACCTTCGGCGCCTCTGGCACGTTGGTGCCCTGGTGCGCCGCACCACTTGCACTACCGCTAGAAAAGGCTCTAGACGTACACAACAATGGTATGCCTCTGTGATTTTCACATCACAGTTTATCTCCTTTCTTGTAGATTGGGCATATAATGCTTTAGCGCCAGTCGTCTGGTATTTTTTCTTCAATCCAAATTTTTGTCACGATTTTGTGTATGAGATTGGCAAGGTTTGGACCGTCTCCCTTCAGGAGCTCTTGGTATTGCCAGTTCCATCAATACCATCAATTGGTATTGCATCAACTTCGGGTGATTTACGTATTTGTTGGCCGTGCAGGGCTGCTTCCACTTATTCGATAGTAGGTACCGTAGTTGATGTCTGCTCATCCGATGGTGCACTTGATGTTATAATTGGGTCGGTGGTTGTCACTCTGTTAGGGTTCAGCAGCTTTTTAAGGTATTCAACCCAACTTTGTTTAATCTGTTTTGCGTCACTAAGGATATTTCCCTCCTTGTCTTTACAAAGGTTTGTTCGTGGCTAATAGCTTTGCCTTATTTGTTTGACGACAGTATATGCGGATCGTAGATTATGTGACTTCATGTCAGTAGTTAGGTTTATAATTATGTCATTGTTTTGTTTTCATTTCTTTTGTCCGCAGATTTTGTTGGATAATTGCCTAAGCTCGTCGTATCTTTCCTTTTTCGCTCTCGTTGGTCTTTCAATGTACGCCTTGTGTTTGAACTTCAAACATATTGTTTGAAATTCACACATACGCGCGTAAACTCAACTCACCTCAGCGTGAACTTGACGCACAATATCACGGGCCACTGTGGTCCAATAAAGTTGGCGCCGATTATCAATTGAAAAGATCAACGGCATTTTAAGCTGCATGGCCCTATAAAATGCGCGGTAGCCGTTGATTCGCCCCTCTTTCCTATTAATCACTTTCACTTTCATATTACAAAGAAGCGATACGCTCGGCTGTTTCAGCATTTCCTCTCCTAAAGGTAATTTAAAAAAGGTGCAAGTTCATTGTGGAGCCTTGTTAGAAACGAATCATCATAATTTTTTGCTATTCGAAGCAATCATCATATGTTTTGCTACTTTAAATTTTGCTTTTTCTTATCATTGTATAACGTCCTAATGCTCATCATTTTAAATGTAACCAGACGCTAGGTGTCATCATTTTCCATGCCTCGTCGCCCAGACGAAATCTGATTCCTTTTAACGGCTACGAGGCATGGGAACTGATGACCACAGATAATTTCCATTAAGTTAATTATTAAATTATTAAATTATGCAGTTGCATATCAGAATTCGAAGCGAGCGGTCTTTCATTTAAACTTTTCAATTTGGTTCGACAGTTGTTTGTGTAGATCTTAGCTTTTCTATTATTGTTCGAAGTGTTGAAGTTGGTCGCAGTATTCGAGTTGTTCGAAGTGTTGGAGTTGTTCGCAGTGTTCAAGTGATTCAAAGTGTTCGAGTTGTTCGAGATCTTCGAGTTGTTCGAGGCTTTCGAAGTGTTCGAGTGCTCGCAAAGTACCTTTTCTTTTCGAACCAGGAGCTAGGAGCTTGACTGCATCAGTCAAGTTCACGTGCGTTCTTACTCCTCTTCGATTGCGACGAGTGTCGTAGCGATTCAATATCGCTGCACACTTCCTTTACCTTTTCTCTTCGAGCTTGGAGCTAGGAGCTTGACTGCATCAGTCAAGTTTACGTTCATTCTTGCCCCTCTTCGATTGCAACGAGTGTCGTAACGATTCAATATCGCTGCGTGCACCTCAGGACAGAGCAAAGCAGCTCATCCTAAACATTTGGTGACCCCGACGTGATCCGTGATCCGTAGGATATCCCGGCAGTCAGGTACATCCTCGGCTCATCAATGGCAAACATGGATCAGCTGTTCAAAAAACAGCAGAATTGCGGAGAAGAGATCCAGCGTCTCATCTCTAACTTCAAACGCGATTCAGAAGATCGCAAAACTCACGACTATCTCAACAAGAGGCTTGTCAGCTTGGATGCGTTATGGGACGCATTCGAAGCCTGCGACAATGAGATACGGACTCAGTATGGTCCACAACCCAATCATCCGTACTTCGAGAAGGACTATTACACTTCCATCCAGGCCGGAGTCGAGAACATAAGATCGATCTTCCTATCGAAGATCCAGGTCTGGAAAGAACGTGAAGGTAAGCCCGGAATACCGGACGAAGCGTTACCAGCAAACGCCACTGCACCATCACCTCTACGTGCTCTTATCAACAAGCAGCAGATTGTGATTAGCGCATTGCAGAAAGCGTTACCTGGAATATCGTTAGAAGTTCAGCATTCGGAACAGTTCTGCCGCGTTAGGACCCGAATCATCGAGCAACACTGGGCCGAAGCGCATCGTCTACATCAGAGGATATGGGAATTGGCAGATAACCCTCGGGAAGAGGGCTACGACATCGACCGATATATCGCGCTCGAGGAACAGACTGCCGCTGCACTGATTCATCTGAACGAGCGTTTTGAACGACAAAATCAAGGCTCACCCATCAAGTCCGACACACCATCGGCCAAAAACAACGTCTTCAGTATGAAGCTTCCGCAAATCACACTCCCGAAATTCAATGGAGATTACCTACAATGGCGCGAATTTCGGGATTTATTCACACAATTGGTACACGAACAACCAATTGCAGACTGCCAGAAACTCTGGTACCTTAAATCCAGTCTATCGGGAGATGCAGAGAAGCTCATTCGGCACTTTACAACAGCTGATGCCAATTACACAGCGGCATGGCAAACGATCAACGACCGATATGAGAATACAAGATGGCTTGTCTCAGCGCTTCTGAACAAGCTTTTATCATCTAGCACGACTGTTCCTGAGAGTCACACTTCCATTAAGGCTCTGCATGATACTACTCAAGAATGTCTGCTGGCATTGCAAAACCTGGACATAGTGACCGAAAATTGGGATCCGTTGTTACTCCACATCCTTACTAAAAAGCTGGACAGAACAACACAAGTTTTATGGGAGCAGTCAATAATCAAGCCAAGAGCTTTGCAGTCAATCACCGATTTCCTATCGTTCTTGGAAAGACGTTTCCAATCTCTGGAGGCTCTTGGTAACAAACCACGCCATGCAAACGATTTTGACGCAAAGAAGACGGGAGCGTCTAAGGTTCTGACCGTATCTCAGAACACAACCTGTCCTTTCTGCAAGGAGAATCATTTACTGTACTCCTGCCAAGAATTTCGAAACTTAACCCCCACAAAGCGTCTAAATTTCGTCAAGGAAGAAAGGCTCTGCATAAATTGCTTCCGACCGGGGCATACTGCAAGTGCATGCGCTTCACGATCATGCTTTAAGTGCGCGAAACGTCACCACACGTTACTACATTTTGACTCAGCTAAGGCGAAAGACACCAAGGTGCAGCCCGGTTCAACCACGAAAAAGGCGGATGGAAATGCCGGACTCGTGTCATCTGAGCAGTCGGGTGAAATAGCGACAAGCTTACCTCTTTCGTTAACTACAAACAGCAAGACGTCGTATGTAATGCTCGGTACAGTCACCGTGCATGTCATAGATAAGCAGGGGGTAGCCATTCCATGCCGGGCTATTCTCGATTCCGGGTCGCAGCTGAATTTCATCACTGAACGTCTAGTGAGAAAACTGCAGCTAAGATCCAACAGAGACGACGTTTGCATCGAAGGCATTGGGCAGAAACGACAACGCTCACAAGGAAGGGTGAATATTCAGATTCGCTCTCGAATTAACGGGTTCAACACGAGAATGGAAGCACACATCTTGACGAATATCGTTACGGCTCAACCAGTTCAAGATGTCGATATCTCATCGTGGTGCATTCCGCACAATTTAAAACTGGCAGATCCAGACTTCAATCAATCGACTCGCGTAGACGTTCTCATTGGTGCGGAACTTTTCTATTCCATACTGGCGGTTGGTCAAATCAAACTAAGTGACGACCGGCCAACTATGCAAAACACCGTTTTCGGTTGGATTGTCTCTGGGAAAGTTCAAACCGCGAGCTTCAACGTAAACAGGGTTTCCTGCGGCATAGCCAGTGAAACCGATCACTCAATCGAGCAACAGATCGAGAAGTTCTGGAGGTTGGAAGAATTCCAAGAAACCGACAATTGGACCACTGTCGAGAGACACTGCGAGCAGCACTTTCTTAACACATGCGACAGAGACGGAACAGGGCGATTCGTGGTACACCTTCCTTTCAACCATCTCCTCAGCAAGCTGGGAGATTCCAAGCAGACGGCTGTCCAGAGATTCATGGCTTTGGAGCGTCGATTATCGAGAAATCCAGAGCTTAAAAGACAATATATAGACTTCTTGCAAGAATATGCTGACTTGGGTCACATGCAGGAGGTCCACTTGAAGAACTCTGTGGACCCTCCTTACTATTTTCTGCCACATCATGCAGTTTTGAAGCCACACAGCACTACAACGAAATTGCGAGTCGTGTTCGACGCCTCGGCAAAAACTACGTCTAACTACTCACTCAACGACGTGCTCTACACTGGGCCCACCATTCAAGACGATGTGTTCTCGATTTTGTTACGATTCCGCTTACCAAAATTTGTATTTACTGCGGACATCGAAAAAATGTACCGGCAAATCTTAGTCCAGGACGTCGACCGAAAACATCAGCTGATTCTGTGGCGTGAAAACCAAGATGATCCGCTGAAGTGCTTTGAACTTTGCACTATAACCTACGGCACCACATGCGCCCCGTATCTAGCCACACGCTGCCTCAAGAAGTTGGCAGAAGAAGGGTCCGCAGATTTTCCTGATGGGGCACAAGTTCTTGCAAACGATTTCTACGTCGATGACGTACTTACTGGCTCCGACAGCCTTCCAGGACTTATGCAAATACAACACCAGCTCAACGCCTTGCTCTCGACTGCAGGCTTTCGCTTGCGCAAGTGGTGCGCAAACAATCCTCGGCTGCTAGAGGGCATTCCCCCTAACGACAAGGAGCTGCAGCTAGATTTCAACAGCAAAACTGAGGAGAACACCAAAACGATGGGTCTGACATGGCTGCCGAAGACAGACACGTTCCTCATAAGCAGTTCGCTTCCTGACAACCGCAAGGTTACAAAACGCATCGCCTTGTCCGACATAGCTCACATCTTCGATCCACTGGGGCTTATAGCACCAGTAGTTGTTGTCGCGAAAATCTTCCTACAAAATCTCTGGAGCTTAAAACTTGACTGGGATGCCTCTCTTCCACAAGAATTGCACTCTACGTGGCTGAAGTACAGGGACAGCCTTAAAAGTCTTAGTGAAATCAAGATTCCTCGACATGTCTTAAGTCAGCATCAGACCAAGACAATTCAAATTCACATCTTCGCAGACGCATCGGAGAAGGCTTACGGTGCAGCAGCTTACGTGAGGTCCATGGACAGCAACAAGCTGGTCACTGTACGGTTACTCTGCTCCAAAAGCAGAGTGGCCCCTGCTAAGCAAGTTTCGCTACCCCGGCTCGAACTGTGTGCAGCAAAATTAGCGGCAGATCTCGCCACACGAATCAAGAAGGATCTTAAGAAGATGAACCCAGGTGTTTTTCTATGGAGTGATTCAGAAATAGTTCTGGCCTGGATCAATTCCACCACTTCATCGCTACGCACCTTTGTCGCCAATCGAATAGCTTCCATACAACGCCAAACGGCTCCCAATCAATGGCGTCATGTCTCTTCCAAGGACAACCCAGCAGATCTGCTCTCAAGAGGAGCCCAGCCGGACAAACTAACGTCAAACACAATGTGGTTTTATGGTCCCGTCTTTCTTCACGGAGCAGAATCATTGTGGCCTCCCAAATCTAAAAAACAACCGGAAGATCTCGATCGCCAACAAGAACCCGAAACTGCATTGGGTGATACGTGCCCGATATTCGAAGATCTGCCAGTCGAGGAAGTTGCTCCAGTCAACGATATTGCGCTGGGTGTTTCTTGCTCGTCAACTAAGGAGCCTGTGGACAACAGTGCACTGGGCACTGCACTCCCGCTACTTGAAGGTCACCTCTTTGACAGCATCAATCACGGGAACTCTTTCCGACGACTGCAACGCGTTGTTGGGTACATGTGGCGCTTCATAAACAAACTTCGGCATCGACCAGGTGGGAGTGACACATTGAACCTGACCATGGATGAAATCGACGAAGCTGAAAGGCTTATCATTAAAGCCATGCAACGCCGAGAATATAAGAAGGACATAGCTGACCTGAAACGCCATGGAGAAGTCGCTGGCAGCAGCTCACTCATCGAGCTCACTCCATTCCTCGACGCATCAGGAATAGTACGAGTCGGAGGTCGTCTAGAGTCCTCCAATCTGTCAACAGACGCGAAGCATCCCATGGTGCTACCATATACACATCAATTCACAAAGTTACTTCTCGCTGACTTACATGTCGAAAACAAGCACGTGGCTCCAGACGCATTGTTAGCTACTGTACGGCAGAAATACTGGCCACTAAAGGGTAAAATGTTGGCCAGATCTACTGTCCATCATTGTGTGCGCTGTGCCAGGGCAAAACCTAAAATGCTAGCACAACTGATGGGCAACCTGCCATCTGATAGAGTCCAACCGTCGCGCCCTTTCGTCAATGTCGGCGTAGATTTCTGCGGTCCAATATGGACACATTTCAAAACACGTGGCAAGCGACCACAAAAGTCGTACATTGCAGTGTTTTGCTGCTTTTCAACGAAGGCGGTACACCTTGAGTTGGTTACTGACCTATCGTCTGAAGGCTTCTTAGGAGCACTAAAGAGATTCATGGCTAGGCGTGGCCACTGTCGAACTATCTACTGCGACAACGCAACCAATTTTGTCGGAGCCAAAAACCAGCTTTCAGAAGTAAGAGACTTCCTAGAAGCGACCAAGGCGACCGAGAAAATAGCCTACGAATGCAATCTCAAGGGAGCTGATTTTCGGATGATACCGCCACGGGCTCCGCACTTTGGGGGTCTTTGGGAAGCAGCCGTCAAATCTGCCAAATACCTACTACAGCGTACGCTGGCAGCAGCTTCCCTCACCTACGAAGAAATGGAGACGGTGGTCGTGGAAATTGAAGCCATTTTAAATTCGAGACCTCTCACACCACTCTCTTCAGATCCAAATGACTTGAGCGCCTTAACCCCTGGGCACTTCTTGATTGGCGAACCACTGAACGCTTCTGTTGAAACCATGGCCCAGCCGCTGAAGACTAGTTTGTTAAGCCGCTGGAAACTAGTAGCACATCTGAAGAATGAGTTCTGGAGAAGATGGACACTTGAATATTTAAACACTCTGCAACATCGCCACAGATGGAACAAGCAAGTGACAAATGTAAAACCAGGAACCATGGTCATCATACGAGAGGAAAATCGGCCTCCACTGACCTGGCCACTAGGAAGAGTGATCGCCACCATGCCTGGGCATGACGGACTGGTTCGAGTTGTAGATGTGCGGACCACAAATGGTATTTTTCGGCGACCGATACACAAGCTTTCTCCGCTCCCCTTGGAGGAACGTTCAACAAGCGATGAAGTTGAGACAACATCCGCGAGTAAGACTACGGACAGCACTCAAATGTGTCCACAAGCATCTACATCATCATCATCTATCCAATCTACTGCGAAGAATCCACGACCGCAAAAGAAACCACGTTTAACAATTGGAACAGCAATATTGACAACTTTATTAACTTGCTTGACACTACCCATGTGTCTCGCCAATCCGTTCGAAACAACAAAGTTCGAATCAAACCCGGGCATCTACTTTCAAAATCTCGGCTACGCCAACATCATCGTCAGCGAATGGACCTTAATTGCCTACTACAATATGCAGCCATTTTGGAGTGAATACAGTCTGTTAATGAAATGCAAGCAATCATTACACACGACTTGTGCTCTACTCAAGAATCAAGAATCATGTTCACAAATTGCTACCCAATTCGAAAAAATTGTAAATGAACTCGCAGTCAACAATGAGCTGTTACGAACTAGCAAACGGACCCGCCAAGTGAGAGGAGCGATAAATGTCATTGGAAACATGGCGAATGCATTATTCGGTGTGCTGGATTCAAATTATGCTGACAATATGTCTAACACCATAGATCAAGTATATGCAAACGAGGAAAATCTCTCACAATTGATTCGAAACCAAACGTCACTATTAGATGCCACAATCAACATCATTCAAAAGGATCAGGTTGTAATCGAGCAACAATTTCAACAAATAGAATCACAGTTCACCGAAACTGTCAAACAGTTGGAAGGCATCAACGATGAACTCCAACAAGAAAGACTAGCCCAACTATTCTTCTCAACTACCATGCAGGCCATGCTTGCAATTTCTAATTTCGTCCGGATTCAGAATTCGATAATCAATGTATTGGTCAACACTCATCAAGGAAACGTTAGCCCTCAGCTAATTTCTCCAGATCAGTTCATACGAGAGCTCGGCAAAATAAAGAACAATCTCCCAGGTTCTGTTAGACTGCCTGGCACAGAAGACGATATTCTAAAATTCTACAAGCTCGTCACAGTTGAAGGACGACCTACCAAAAACCACATCATATTCAAGCTACGAATACCGCTTCTTTCCCCGGAAAACTTCGAGTTGTTCAAGATCATCCCAATACCAACTAAAATCAACGGCACCTTTGCTGCCATTCAGCCATCATTCCCGTTCATCATCATCAATCTACATCGCGATCAGTATTATGCTCTCACCGCATCTGAACTACAGTCATGTTTATCTCTTGAAGACAACTCGCATCTGTGCAAACAAAGGCATCCATTACATCGAAGAGGCTCTGCCATCAGTGCCTGCGAAATCAAGCTGTTCAACCATGGCGATCTAGACAGCACCTGCCAAATAGTAAAGATGGGAGCCGGACCACACTGGATCCAGCTCGAAGATCCTAATCAATGGATCTACGCGTTAGAGCAACGCACCAACATCAACGTGGTTTGCGGCGCCAACATTACTCAAACTACTATAGAAGACAGTGGCATTCTCAAAATTCGCAGTGACTGCAGCGTCAAGCAAGAGTATATCACCATCCAAGGCCACTCTGTCTACCCCACGCAAGTCAAGCTATCGTACTTACCATCATTGAACCTAAGCGATGTCATAAAGGAAGATCGTCTTATCCCTGCGCTTCACCTATCACCACGACTGCAGCCTCACATGACAGAATTGCAGACTATAAAGACACAGGTGGAAGAACTACGCAATGGGTCTCCACCACACATTGGCTCACACGATGCCCATCACTTTACTATCGGATATCTTGGACTCATCCTCGGCATTGTTCTCGTCTTCTACTTAACTTGGCGATGCCTACAGCAAGTAAAGGATCATCGTCCAAAACCAGCCCCTCGAGGGCCGCGAAGGAGCGATAGCTGCAGCTTTAACGTTGATTTCGAAGCTTGAGTGCAATCACTCAAGGCCGGGGAGAATGAACGAATCATCATAATTTTTTGCTATTCGAAGCAATCATCATATGTTTTGCTACTTTAAATTTTGCTTTTTCTTATCATTGTATAACGTCCTAATGCTCATCATTTTAAATGTAACCAGACGCTAGGTGTCATCATTTTCCATGCCTCGTCGCCCAGACGAAATCTGATTCCTTTTAACGGCTACGAGGCATGGGAACTGATGACCACAGATAATTTCCATTAAGTTAATTATTAAATTATTAAATTATGCAGTTGCATATCAGAATTCGAAGCGAGCGGTCTTTCATTTAAACTTTTCAATTTGGTTCGACAGTTGTTTGTGTAGATCTTAGCTTTTCTATTATTGTTCGAAGTGTTGAAGTTGGTCGCAGTATTCGAGTTGTTCGAAGTGTTGGAGTTGTTCGCAGTGTTCAAGTGATTCAAAGTGTTCGAGTTGTTCGAGATCTTCGAGTTGTTCGAGGCTTTCGAAGTGTTCGAGTGCTCGCAAAGTACCTTTTCTTTTCGAACCAGGAGCTAGGAGCTTGACTGCATCAGTCAAGTTCACGTGCGTTCTTACTCCTCTTCGATTGCGACGAGTGTCGTAGCGATTCAATATCGCTGCACACTTCCTTTACCTTTTCTCTTCGAGCTTGGAGCTAGGAGCTTGACTGCATCAGTCAAGTTTACGTTCATTCTTGCCCCTCTTCGATTGCAACGAGTGTCGTAACGATTCAATATCGCTGCGTGCACCTCAGGACAGAGCAAAGCAGCTCATCCTAAACATTGTTGCTTTGCTGATTTTAGCAGGGAACAATTTTTCATGAGGAATACATATTGCTTTTTTTTTAATTGTAACAGCCAAGCTGGTTGAACGGTTGCATGCATCCCATAATTGCATTCTTCAAAAACAAATAAATTCTCCGTTCACCTTGTGTCACCGAAGTACTTCTTTTTCGGTGACAATTTTTTTTTTTCTTCTACTTGGATTTTTCTCTTTTTTCATCTCTTCTGCCTTCTTGCAAATAAGGGCAGGCACACTTCATTCACCAGAAAATTTTAGCCTTGTTTCAATAGCGTGTTTCCTAGCGTCACCATGGTTTCATTTCAGTTTTCCTTCGCAATCTCGTTGCGTCCACCCCTTTCCGCAATTATACATTGCGAAACGAAGTTACATTCGTATTCATCTTGTAAGCTGCATTCTTTTGCGTTATTGCGTAATAACACTCATTATCGAACCAGTCATTATGCTTCTTCTGGGACTTTAATCCTATGATCTCTTCTGTTGTCGTTTTGATTCCATCTCTCAACTGTGTCCACTCTTGATCGATGGTTGTTACTTCGTCAGTTCGAGATGCTTCAAAGTGGTTTTGTAGCGCTGACTTATAGGCTAACGCCACAGTCTTGTCCTTTGGTTTATCGATGTCAAATTTGGGTGTCCAGCCCTTATTAGAGAACCCGCATAATGCCACTCGACATTGATATTTCACTTTTACGAGATAGTGGTCAAAGTCGCAGTTTGCTCCGCGAAAAGATCTCACGTCTAGAATGCTGGTCGCAGTACTTCTATCGATCAGAACGTGGTCAATTTAATTAATTGAAAGTGCGACCATCCGGAGATGACCACGTTCTTTTATGAATGTTGCGATGGGGGAAGCATGTTGAGCTTACAACTAGGTTTTTGCTGTTAGCGAAGTCGATTAGACGTTGTCCATTGTCATTGGTGGTGTTATGGAGACTGTGCCTTCCTGTGGTTCCTCGATGTGTCTCCTCTTGTCCAACTTTAGCATTGAAGTCTCTTAAAAGTATCATAAAAAACATTCAAAACATAATGTGCACAAAATTTCAAATTCATAGCTTGACGCGCTGTTCTAAGGATTTTTTGTATGAAAGGTATCAGAAGCAGTAAAAGGATTTTGCTGACTAGTAAACTCGAACTTTGTTTTCACCCAAAACTAAGTTGTACAAAATTCCGAATTCGTAGCAAAAAAATTACTTGAGTTATAGTGAGTTCCGAAAATTAAGTGAAGACATTTTGACACGATATTTGTATGGTGGCTATGCGAAGGACTAATAGCATTTTTTCGTAATCACATATTAAGCTCCAACTATTAGAGAACATAATATATAATTATAATTATGTGAAGACGGAAATTCCAACATCCAATCCGATCACACCAAACTGCCAAAACAGAAGACCAGGCCACGGGTTTTTGTTATACACTGTACAAATAGAAATAATAAAAAAAGAGGGAAAAATAAAAATGAATTTGAAGCTTCAAAACAAAGAATAGAATTTTTTGGAATAATTCACAGACGATCAATGTTCTCTCCAGTATATAACCCCTGGCGAAATACCAGAAGGCAGGCAGTCGATAACTAGCAGCTAGTAGTTGAGGGTGGATTTGAAATTCCCCAAAGCAAAAACTGAGAGTAGGAATCGATCAAATCAAAGTATGCTCTTTGGGTCTGTGGCCTTGAAAGTCCGCCGAATCATATTTTCGAAGAGAACGACAAGGTGAAGCGATCAGAGACGCAACGAGCAGCAGTACGACAAGATGGGACGATCAGAGGCGAGTGGTAACGCGTAAGACAGAAAGACGAAGAAACCGATAGTAAGAAGAGCAACGAGCTGAGTTACGACGACGAGTAGAGGCAGGAGACGACATGCAACACATATGGACAAGAAGAGACACGACGAAACATGACAAGAAGTATACGCAACAGAGGCGAGGAACGAGAGAACGAGAAGTGATACGAATGTATTTAAACGAACCGAACCGTTAAAGAAGAATTAAATGAATTTAAAAATTATTAAATAACGTGAAGTCAAACAGAAAATAAATGTTTTGTAAAGGACACTGGCCCCGACGAGCATACCCGAAATTAGTCGTTACAATTATAATATGAAATTTCAATGACGTAACTTTATTGGTTGTGAAACCATCGAAAAATTTTCTAAAACCCGCCTGATAAGAATTATTTGTATGGAAACTACTCGAAGGAGTCCAGAAATTTTACTGACAAACGAAGTCTAACTTCATTTTCACTCAAATCTTATTTGTACAAAATTTAAACGTGGTGGCTTAACGATGTCTTTAGTAATAGCAAAGATATTTGAATCCTTTTATATAAGATGTCAAAACCATATTAAAAAAAATCTGCCACAACAGTCTGGGCGCAACTTTATTATTTTTCCGGCAGAAGTTTGGAACGTGTTCAATTCGGGGATGCGGTGTATGTTACTATGTGACTGAAAACCTAACAAAAAGTTCGGGAAACGGTTAGAATATGGTGTAACATATGAATTATATAATTGGGTCATATTCCGGGATGCGGTCTAGAGGTTGAAGAAGACAAAACTTAAGAATAGGTGATTTTTTAACAAGACTGTAAAAGCGAAAAGATATTCGATATCTGATCAGACCTGAGCGATAAGGCAGAATTCACGAAATAGTATAAAACCACTTTAAACCCACTTCGGGGTCGAATTTCAAAAAATCTTGAAAACACATTCTAGGTATTCATATTAAGAATCCATTAACAAAAATAATTGGTGATTGTTAAACAATCCACGGGCTTGATATCTGATCAGACCTGAGAGATATTCCGGAATTCATAAGAAAGTATAACACCACTTAACACCCCCTTAGGGGTCGAATTTCAAAAAATCTTGAAAACACACTCTAGGTACTTATATGAAGAATCCGTAGAATAAAAATGAATTCAATATTGTGTGGATTTTAGAATTTGTAGATCTCGGCATTTTTGCGATTCGGACGCATTATTTCCCCCTTCACTCCCACACCCTTTCACCCATATCTGTTTTTTTTTGCAAATGGGTCCATTATCAAAGCTCTATAGAAATTCTAAGTTTCAGCTTCCTAACACAAGCGGTTCTTGAGATCTAGAAACCTAAGTTTTTCGTCTAAAACGCTTACCCCACCCCGCCTTCCCCCTTACACCTCCTCCCCTGAAAATAATTTCAATTCAAGAGGTCCACCAAGTCTATTCTTAGAAAAAATTTAAGTTTAATAGCTCCACTGGTTTGAGAGCTACGAGCCTTCAAAGATTTTGGGGCGGTCGACGTACGGCGTACAGACGGAGTGAAAATTTTTATTGCTTTTTTCGCGTGTACTAGTCATGAAACGTGAACAAAAAAATTTTGAGGGCAGCAAATTTTTTTTTTTAAAATCAGTAACAATTATTATAAATAGTAAAGTATTATAAATAGTAAAGTAAAATTCAATAACGCTCTACTATGGGCGACCAATCTCCAGTGGCTATTAGAGCTTTGTATGCTAAAATTTATAGTCCACTGTAACATCAATCTGGTAGCTCTGTTTGGAAAGTCAATGTTCCGAAATCGATAAATTTGATTGATTTGTCATTATTTTCAATATTCGCACTTTTATTTATTTATTTATTTCAGATTCACTTAAACGTGAGTGTGAGCTGATGTGCTCGAGTTGTGAGCGCAAATATTGGGAAATCCAAGCGATTCTAAAGTATTACTTTGCACATACTAAATTCAGTGCGATACTCCGTGCGCGGGTTTCCACCCCTGGTGGGCTGCTTTCTTAATTTCAAGTGCGATAGACGACTCAATCTAACTTACGATTTTGGTTTAGTGCCAGACATTCGCGGCTAATTCAGTGACTATAAACCTAGTTTTGATACACAAGTAATTTCTTTCCTTTGTACCAGACGCTTAGATGCTCCACCGTGGCGGAACCCCCACCCCCTAATTCCGCTACCAATTCGCCCAAGAATAAGCGGCAATGCTTCTCTAAACCCTGCGCATCTTCTGCTTCAAACGAGTATCCAGCACAGTGCCCAGACTCTACCAATACCGCATCAGCACCCACTCCCAAGTTTGTCGTGGTCCAATCCACCACGCAAATCAAATCCCTACAGCAATTCACCATAATTGTCGTGTAAAAAAAAGAAATAGACCAGATCTCAACTCTCCATTTCAATGCTTCCTTCCTCAAGGACGGAAGTCTTCTTTTGCTTGCTTAAGACGAGAATACCGCCCAGAAACTTTTTAAATTTACTAACATAAATTGTATCCTAATCAAATGCAACCTCCATGGCAAACAAGGGGCTTGTATATTCATCCTCAGCGAGATTTCTATCAGGAGGATAAACTTGAAGGTTATTTATATATGTACGTAGCTAAAAGTTATGTCCCATTGATAATCAGATTAAAAAAACCTGCCTTTGATTGACTATTTTTTGTTAGTTGGCGACTTTCTCCAACAAACAGTGGGCTGCATCAAAAATTCTAAAACTTTGCAATAGCCACTGGAGCTAGGTCGCCCATCGAAGAGCTTTTGAAATTGATATTGACATGCTTGGGACATCTTATAGTTTCTATTGTCTTAGAGTGAGTATCGTGAACTGAATAAAAGATATTTTAAGAGGGTATTTGTATGGCAGCCACACGAAGGACTAATAGAATTTTTTTCATAATAAAACATTTATATCCAACTACTGAAAAATTACATACATTATATACACAATTTTAAAATCGTAGCTTACATCCTTTCTTAAGCTATCGACCAATATTCTTGAACACGTGTTTTAAGAGCATTTAATATGGTAAGTACCAGAAGCAGTTAAAGGATTTTAGCTGATTAGTAAACTCAAACTTCGTTTTAACTCAAAACTAATTTGTGCGTATTATTTAAAAAAATTATTGATTTAAAAAAAAAAAAATTTGCTGCCCTCAAAATTTTTTTGTCCACGTTTCATGACTAGTAGACGCGAAAAAAGCAATAAAAATTTTCACTCCGTCTGTACGCCGTACCCCGTACGCCATACCCCGTACGCCGTACCCCGTACGCCGTACCCCGTACGCCGTACCCCGTACGCCGTATCCTGTACGCCGTACGCCGTACGTCGACCGCCCCAAAATCTTTGAAGGCTCGTAGCTCTCAAACCAGTGGAGCTATTAAATTAAAATTTTTTCTAAGAATAGACTTGGTGGACCCCTTGAATTGACATTATTTTCAGGGGAGGAGGTGTAAGGGGGAAGGCGGGGTAAGCGTTTTAGACGAAAAATTTCGGTTTCTAGATCTCAGGAACCGCTTGTGTTAGGAGGCTGAAACTTAGAATTTCTACAGAGCTTTGATAATGGACCCATTTGCAAAAAAAACAGATATAGGTGAAGGGGTGTGGGAGTGGAGGGGGAAATAATGCGTCCGAAACGCAAAAATGCCGAGATCGACAAATTCTAAAATCCATATCTCCTAAACCTTTAATAGCAAGCAATTAAAACTTAACAAATATCTGTAGTTATACTAGGAGAGTAGATTGAAACAAAATTTTTGGGTGGGGTAGTGGCGTACGGGGGGGGGGGTGAAAAACTTTAGATTACGATATCTCACAAACTAATTGGACCAGAAAAACAAAATTCGGTTTTATTATAAAGTTTAATAAATAAAGATTGCTCAAAGTAAAATATTTGAAGGGGGTGGAGGAGCACGGAAGTGGGAGGGAATAGAATTTTTCAAAAATAGCACGATTCATATCTCAATAACAGTGTTAGATGGATGTTTCAAATTTTTACCAGAAGTAGGCCTAATAGAACCCTAGTAGGGAAAAAAGTTTGGGGGTGTGGGTGTAGAGGGTGAGGTTGGGGAAGGAGGGTGAGTAAGAAAAAGTTCCGATGCTTATATCTAAAGAACCTATAATGATAGGAAGCTGAAACTTAGTATTTAGATAAAGCTATAGTAGTGGCATGGTGAAAAAATACATTTACTTTATTATTTATAATACAGTATTGTTATTGATTTACAAAAAAAAAAATTTGCTGCCCTCAAAATTTTTTTGCCCACGTTTCATGACTAGTAGACGCGAAAAAAGCAATAAAAATTTTCACTCCGTCTGTACGCCGTACCCCGTACGCCGTACCCCGTACGCCGTACGCCGTACCGCCGTACGTCGACTGCCCCAAAATCTTTGAAGGCTCGTAGCTCTCAAACCAGTGGAGCTATTAAACTTAAATTTTTTCTAAGAATAGACTTGGTGGACCCCTTGAATTGACATTATTTTCAAGGGAGGAGGTGTAAGGGGGAAGGCGGGTTAAGCGTTTTAGACGAAAAATTTCGGTTTCTAGATCTCAGGAACCGCTTGTGTTAGGAGGCTGAAACTTAGAATTTCTACAGAGCTTTGATAATGGACCCATTTGCAAAAAAAAACAGATATGGGTGAAGGGGTGTGGGAGTGGAGGGGGAAGCAATGCGTCCGAAACGCAAAAAAGTCGAGATCGACACATTCTAAAATCCATATCTCCTAAGCCGTTAATAGCAAGCAATTAAAACTTAACAAAAATCTGTAGTTATACTAGGAGATTAGATTGAAATAAAATTTTTGGGTGGGGGTAGTGACGTACGGCGGTGGGGGTTGAAATACTTAACATTACGATATCTCCCAAACCAGTGGCACCAGAAAAACAAAATTCAGTTTGGATACAAAGCTTGATAAATCAAGATTGCTCAAAGTAAAATCTTTGAAGAGGGCGGGGGAGTACGTTAGTGGAGGGGATAAGAATTTTTCAAAAATAACACGTTTTATATCTCAATAACAGTGTAAGATGGATGCTTCAAATTTTTACCAGAAGTAGGCCTAATAGAACCCTAGTAGGGAAAAAAAGTTTGTAGGTGTGGGTGTAGAGGGTGAGGGTGGGGAAGGGTGAGAAAGAAAAAGTTCCGATGCTTATATCTTAAGAATCTATAATGATAGTAACCTGAAACTTGGTATTTAGATAGAGCTATAGTAGTGGCATGGTGGAAAAATAGATTTTTTTTTAGGGATAGTATGGTACGGTGGTAGGGAGTGTTTTTCCTAGCTTTAGAAAGGCTAATGCTAAGAAGTTGAAACTCGGTACGTATATGTAAATTAACTAGAAAAGTAATTCTGATAAAAAAACATAACGCAACACGATCGGCTGAATGCCAATCGTATGATACTCTAGAGGAAATACTGAACTCCGATTCATATTTAAGTTGGAAATATATCAAAAGAATGAGGAGAGCACAAGCAATTATTACATGGCTACTCGATTTTTTGATTTATAGTGACTTCCATAAAGTAAGTTAGGACATTTTACAAAATTTTTGTATGGCAACTACATGAAAGACTTATGGGTTATTTTTCATATTAATAGTTTCAGCTGCGACTATTATAAAACTAATGTGTATAAAATTTCAAAGTCGTAACTTAAAGTGTTCTAAAGCTATCGTTCAATATTGGTGAACATGTTTATTAAGGACTTTTGTATGACAGCGACTCGAAGGAGTCAACAGATGGCGCTAGTTAATGAGCTCCGTTTTGATTTTGGTATGAAACTAATTCTTGTAAAATTTTAAATTCCTGCTTTAATTCGTTCTGGAGTTATAGTGGATTCAGTAACATGCATACATTTTTGAAGGACTTCTCTAGGCTGCTACACGAAGGACTCATTCGATTTGCATCATATTCGGAACTTTCAATTCAAACATTGTAAGCCTTAAGTATGCAAAATTTCAAGTTCCTAACTTGAAGCATTCGAGCAATAATTGTGAAAACGTGTTTCAAGTACTCTTGTATGGGAGGTACCCGAAGGAGTGGAAGGATATCGCCCATTAACGAACTTAGTCTTACTTTTTCCATTTTACAAGTTGTGACAAAAATTTCAACTTCCTAGGTCAACGCGTTCTTGAGTTATCGTGCTAACGGACGGACGGACAGCAAACGGATTTGGGGGTTTTGGCCAAAAATAAACTTAAAATAATATATCACTTTTTTTCGTCCGCGGCTCGGTTCTATGCGTTACAAACTTTTCGGGCTGGATTAAACTTATAATACTCTATATGTTCATCTAGAGTATAAAAAATCTGCCAACAGTCTGGGCGCAACTGTATTATTTTTCCGGCAGAAGTTCAGAACGCGTTCAACTCGGAGATGCGATGTATGTTACTATGTGACTGAAAACCTAACAAAAAGTTCGGGAAGCGGTAAGAAAAGGGTGTAACATATGAATTAAATAATTGGGTCATATTCCGGGATGCGGTCTAGAGGTTGAAAAAAACAAAACTTAAAAATAGGTGATTATTGAACAAGCCTGGGGAAGTGAAAAGATATTCGATATCTGATCAGACCTGAGAAACATCGTGGAATTCATGAAAAAGTATACAACCAGCTTACACCCTCTTAGGGGTCGAATTTCAAAAAATCTTGAAAACACTTTCTAGGTATTCACATGAAGAATCCGTAGAAAAAAAATTAACTCAATATTTCGAAAGACCTAGTAGATATGACGAAAATCGTGAAAATATATGCATTTTATACTAACCGATATTTTTTTTAGCCCCCCCCCTTCTGAACGCCAATGAATATTCAAATTTTTTTTTATCAGAATTACTTTTCTAGTTAATTTACATATAAGTACTGAGTTTCAACTTAACAGCATAAGCCGTTCTAAAGTTAGGAAAAACACCCCCCACCACCGTACCATACTACCCCTAAAAAAAAATTTATTTTTCCACCATGCCACTACTATAGCTCTATCTAAATATCAAATTTCAGCTTCCTATCCTTATAGATTCTTAAGATATAAGCATCGAAACTTTTTCTTTCTCACTCTTCCCCACCCTCACCCTCTACACCCACACCCCCAAACTTTTTTTCCCTACTAGGGTTCTATTAGGCCTACTTCTGGTAAAAATTTGAAGCAACCATCTTACACTGTTATTGAGATATGAAACGTGTTGTTTTTGAAAAATTCTTATCCCCTCCACTTACGTACTCCCCCGCCCCCTTCAAAGATTTTACTGTAAGCAATCTTTATTTATCAAACTTTGTATCCAAACCGAATTTTGTTTTTCTGGTGCCACTGGTTTGGGAGATATTGTAATGTTAAGTATTTCAACCCCCACCCCCGTACGTCACTACCCCCACCCAAAAATTTTGTTTCAATCTATTCTCCTAGTATAACTACAGATATTTGTTAAGTTTTAATTGCTTGCTATTAACGGTTTAGGAGATATGGATTTTAGAATGTGTCGATCTCGACTTTTTTGCGTTTCGGACGCATTGCTTCCCCCTCCACTCCTACACCCCTTCACCCATATCTGTTTTCTTTTTTGCAAATGGGTCCATTATCAAAGCTCTATAGAAATTCTAAGTTTCAGCCTCCTAACACAAGCGGTTCCTGAGATCTAGAAACCGAAATTTTTCGTCTAAAACGCTTACCCCGCCTTCCCCCTTACACCTCCCCCCTGAAAATAATGTCAATTCAAGGCGTCCACCAAGTCTATTCTTAGAAAAAATTTTAATTTAATAGCTACACTGGTTTGAGAGCTACGAGCCTTCAAAGATTTTGGGGCGGTCGACGTACGGCGTACGGCGTACGGGGTACGGCGTACAGACGGAGTGAAAATTTTTATTGCTTTTTTCGCGTCTACTAGTCATGAAACGTGGACAAAAAAATTTTGAGGGCAGCAAATTTTTTTTTTTTAAAAATCGATAACAATACTGTATTATAAATAATACAGTAAAATTCGAATATTCATTGGCGTTCAGAAGGGGGGGCAAAAAAAAATATCAGTTAACATAAAATGGATATATTTTTACAATTTTCGTCATATCTACTAGGTCTTTTGAAATATTGAATTCATTTTTATTCTACGGATTCTTCATATGAATACGAAGAATGCATTTTCAAGATTTTTTGAAATTCGACCCCTAAGAGGGTGTAAACTGGTTGTAAACTTTTCTATGAGTTCCACCATTTTTTTCAGGTCTGATCAGATATCGAATATCTTTTCACTTCCCCAGGTTTGTTTAATAATCACCTATTTCTAAGTTTTTTTTTTTTCAACCTCTAGACCGCATCCCGGAATATGACCAATTACTTAATTCATATGTTACACCATTTTCTTACCGCTTCCCGAACTTTTTGCTAGGTTTTCAGTCACATAGTAACATACACCGCTTCCCCGAATTGAACGCGTTCTGAACTTCTGCCAAAAAAATAATAAAGTTGCGCCCAGACTGTTGGCAGATTTTTTTTCAGGGGTAGTATGGTACGGTGGTGGGTGGTGTTTTCCCTAACTTCAGAACGGCTTAGGCTAGGAAGTTGAAACTCGGTACGTATATGTAAATTAACTAGAAAAGTAATTCTGATAAAAAAAATATTGAATATTCATTGGCGTTCAGAAGGGGGGGCAAAAAAAAATATCGGTTTATATAAAATGCATATATTTTCACGATTTTGGTCATATCTACTAGGTCTTTCGAAATATTGAATTCATTTTTATTCTACGGATTCTTTATGTGAATACCTAGAATGTGTTTTCAAGATTTTTTTAAATTCGACCCCTAAGAGGGTGTAAACTGGTTGTATACTTTTTCATTAATTCCACCATGTTTCTCAGGTCTGATCAGATATCGAATATCTTTTCACTTCCCCAGGTTTGTTTAATAATGACCTATTTTTAAGTTTTGTTTTTTTCAACCTATAGACCGCATCCCGGAATATGACCCAATTATTTAATTCATATGTTACACCCTTTTCTTACCGCTTCCCGAACTTTTTGTTAGGTTTTCAGTCACATAGTAACATACACCGCATACCCTTTATTATATTAATAAATAAGTATTGTGATTGATTTTTAAAAAAAAAATGTGCTACTGTCAAAATTTTTATTTTCACGTTTCATAACTAGTAGACGCGGAAAAAGCAATACAAATTTTCAGTCCATCTGTCCGCCGTACGCAAGGTCGTTTGGAGGCTCGTAGCTGCCAAACGATTTGAGATATTAAACTGAAATTTTTTTAACGAATAGATGGAGTAGGCTCCTTGAAGTGACCAAGTTTTTAGGGGTGGGGGTGTGAGGGGGAAAGTGGGGGAAGTGTTTTAGACCGAAAATTTTAGTTTCTAGATCTCAGTAACCTCTAATGATAGGAAGCTGAAACTTGGAATTTCTATAGAACTCAGATAGTAGACCCATTTGCAGAAAAATTGTCAATATTGATCAAGGGGTGTGGGAGTGGGGGGAAATGTAATGCGTCCGAAACCCAAAAAAGGCAAGATAGACACATTCTAAAAGCCATATCTCCTAAACCGTTAATGGCAAGCAATTAAAACTTAACAAAAATCTGTAGTTATACTAGGAGAGTAGATTGAAATAAAATTTTTGGGTGGGGGTAGTGACGTACGGCGGTGGGGGTTGAAATACTTAACATTACGATATCTCCCAAACCAATGGCACCAGAAAAACAAAATTCAGTTTGGATACAAAGCTTGATAAATCAAGATTGCTCAAAGTAAAATCTTTGAAGAGGGCGGGGGAGTACGTTAGTGGAGGGGATAAGAATTTTTCAAAAATAACACGTTTTATATCTCAATAACAGTGTAAGATGGATGCTTCAAATTTTTACCAGAAGTAGGCCTAATAGAACCCTAGTAGGGAAAAAAAGTTTGTAGGTGTGGGTGTAGAGGGTGAGGGTGGGGAAGGGTGAGAAAGAAAAAGTTCCGATGCTTATATCTTAAGAATCTATAATGATAGTAACCTGAAACTTGGTATTTAGATAGAGCTATAGTAGTGGCATGGTGGAAAAATAGATTTTTTTTTAGGGATAGTATGGTACGGTGGTAGGGGGTGTTTTTCCTAACTTTAGAAAGGCTAATGCTAAGAAGTTGAAACTCGGTACGTATATGTAAATTAACTAGAAAAGTAATTCTGATAAAAAAACATAACGCAACACGATCGGCTGAATGCCAATCGTATGATACTCTAGAGGAAATACTGAACTCCGATTCATATTTAAGTTGGAAATATATCAAAAGAATGAGGAGAGCACAAGCAATTATTACATGGCTACTCGATTTTTTGATTTATAGTGACTTCCATATAGTAAGTTAGGACATTTTACAAAATTTTTGTATGGCAACTACATGAAAGACTTATGGGTTATTTTTCATATTAATAGTTTCAGCTGCGACTATTATAAAACTAATGTGTATAAAATTTCAAAGTCGTAACTTAAAGTGTTCTAAAGCTATCGTTCAATATTGGTGAACATGTTTATTAAGGACTTTTGTATGACAGCGACTCGAAGGAGTCAACAGATGGCGCTAGTTAATGAGCTCCGTTTTGATTTTGGTATGAAACTAATTCTTGTAAAATTTTAAATTCCTGCTTTAATTCGTTCTGGAGTTATAGTGGATTCAGTAACATGCATACATTTTTGAAGGACTTCTCTAGGCTGCTACACGAAGGACTCATTCGATTTGCATCATATTCGGAACTTTCAATTCAAACATTGTAAGCCTTAAGTATGCAAAATTTCAAGTTCCTAACTTGAAGCATTCGAGCAATAATTGTGAAAACGTGTTTCAAGTACTCTTGTATGGGAGGTACCCGAAGGAGTGGAAGGATATCGCCCATTAACGAACTTAGTCTTACTTTTTCCATTTTACAAGTTGTGACAAAAATTTCAACTTCCTAGGTCAACGCGTTCTTGAGTTATCGTGCTAACGGACGGACGGACAGCAAACGGATTTGGGGGTTTTGGCCAAAAATAAACTTAAAATAATATATCACTTTTTTTCGTCCGCGGCTCGGTTCTATGCGTTACAAACTTTTCGGGCTGGATTAAACTTATAATACTCTATATGTTCATCCAGAGTATAAAAATTCGAATATTCATTGGCGTTCAGAAGGGGGGGCAAAAAAAAATATCAGTTAACATAAAATGGATATATTTTTACAATTTTCGTCATATCTACTAGGTCTTTCGAAATATTGAATTCATTTTTATTCTACGGATTCTTCATATGAATACGACGAATGCGTTTTCAAGATTTTTTGAAATTCGACCCCTAAGAGGGTGTAAACTGGTTGTAAACTTTTCTATGAGTTCCACCATTTTTTTCAGGTCTGATCAGATATCGAATATCTTTTCACTTCCCCAGGTTTGTTTAATAATCACCTATTTCTAAGTTTTTTTTTTTTCAACCTCTAGACCGCATCCCGGAATATGACCAATTACTTAATTCATATGTTACACCCTTTTCTTACCGCTTCCCGAACTTTTTGCTAGGTTTTCAGTCACATAGTAACATACACCGCTTCCCCGAATTGAACGCGTTCTGAACTTCTGCCGAAAAAATAATAAAGTTGCGCCCAGACTGTTGGCAGATTTTTTTTCAGGGGTAGTATGGTACGGTGGTGGGTGGTGTTTTCCCTAACTTCAGAACAGCTTAGGCTAGGAAGTTGAAACTCGGTACTCGGTACGTATATGTAAATTACCTAGAAAAGTAATTCTGATAAAAAAAAATACTGAATATTCATTGGCGTTCAGAAGGGGGGGGGCAAAAAAATATATCGGTTTATATAAAATGCATATATTTTCACGATTTTGGTCATATCTACTAGGTCTTTCGAAATATTGAATTCATTTTTATTCTACGGATTCTTTATGTGAATACCTAGAATGTGTTTTCAAGATTTTTTTAAATTCGACCCCTAAGAGGGTGTAAACTGGTTGTATACTTTTTCATTAATTCCACCATGTTTCTCAGGTCTGATCAGATATCGAATATCTTTTCACTTCCCCAGGTTTCTTTAATAATCACCTATTTTTAAGTTTTGTTTTTTTCAACCTATAGACCGCATCCCGGAATATGACCCAATTATTTAATTCATATGTTACACCCTTTTCTTACCGCTTCCCGAACTTTTTGTTAGGTTTTCAGTCACATAGTAACATACACCGCATACCCTTTATTATATTAATAAATAAGTATTGTGATTGATTTTTTAAAAAAAAATGTGCTACCCTCAAAATTTTTATTTTCACGTTTCATAACTAGTAGACGCAAAAAAAGCAATACAAATTTTCAGTCCATCTGTCCGCCGTACGGAAGATCGTTTGGAGGCTCGTAGCTGCCAAACGATTTGAGATATTAAATTGAAATTTTTTTAACGAATAGATGGAGTAGGCTCCTTGAAGTGACCAAAATTTTAGGGGTGGGGGTGTGAGGGGGAAGGAGGGGGAAGTGTTTTAGACCGAAAATTTTAGTTTCTAGATCTCAGTAAGCTGAAACTTGGAATTTCTATAGAACTCAGATAGTAGACCCATTTGCAGAAAAATTGTCAATATTGATCAAGGGGTGTGGGAGTGGGGGGAAAGGTAATGCGTCCGAAACCCAAAAAAGGCAAGATAGACACATTCTAAAAGCCATATCTCCTAAACCGTTAATGGCACACTATTCAAACTTAAAAAATATTTGTAGTTGTACTAGGAGAACAGAATCAAGAAAAATTTTGGGTGGGGGAAGTTGTGTATGGGGGTGGGGGGTGGAAAACTTTAGATTACGATATCTCATGAACCAATTGCTCTAGAAAAATAAAATTCGGTTTTGGTATAAAGGTCGACAAATAAAGATTGATCAAAGTAAAATTTTTTAAGTGGGAGGTGGAGCACAGAAGTGGAGAGGGTGAGAATTTTTCAAATTAAACACATTTCATATCTTAAGAACAGTGTAAGATAGATGCTTAAAATTCTTACCAGAAGTAGCGCTAATTAAACTCTAGTAGGGAAAAAAGTTTTGAGGTTGTGGGTGTGGAGGGGGAGGGTGGAAGAGGGTGTAGAGGGGGAGGGTGAAAAGGAAAAAGTTCCGATGCTTATATCTTGAGAACCTGTAATGATATAAGCTTTAAACTTGGTATTTAGATAGAGCTATAGTAGCGGAATGTTGGAAAAATACAATTTTTTTTGGGGTAGTATGCTACGGGGGTAGGGGGTGTTTTTCCTAACTATTAAACGGTTCATGCTAGAAAGTTGAAACTCGGTGTGTATAAGTAAATCAACTAGAAAAGTAATTGTGATAAAAAAAATTTTGAATATTCATTGGCGTTCAGAAAGGGGGGCAAAAAATATTATTTTTAAATATAACACATATAAAATGCATATATTTTCACGATTTTCGTCATATCTACTAGGTCTTTCCAAATATTGAATTCATTTTTATTCAACGGATTCTTCGTATGAATACCTAGAAAGTGTTTTCAAGGTTTTTTGAAATTCGACCCCTAAGGGCAGTGTGGTACAAGTGAGGGTGCTTTTCCTATATATAGAACGGCTTAAGCTACAATGTTGAAACTCGGTGTGTATATCTTAATCAACTAGAAAAATAATTTTGAATAAAAAAAAAACCAATATCTATTGGCGTTCAGAAGGGGGGCAAAAACAATATCTGTGAAAATAGAATGCATATTTTCCCACGATTTTCGACATACCTACTACCTCGTCCCAAATATTGAATTTAATTTTATTCTATGTATTCTACATAATTGACCCCTAAGGGGGTGTAAAGTGATTGTGTACTTTTTCATAAACTATTCCATATTTCTCAGATCCAATCAGATTTTCACTTCCACGATCTTGTTCTTTTTGATAGGTTTTCAGTCACATAGTAGCCTCCACCGCATTTCAGAATTGAACGCGTTCCTAACTTCTACCGGAAAAATAATAAAGTTACGCCCAGATTGTTGGCATATTTTTTACTTTATTATTTTAATAATAAAGTATTGTTATCGACTTTTAAAAAAAAAAATTTGCTACCCGTACGCCGTACGCCGTACGCCGTACGCAAACTCGTTTGAGGAACTATTCCCAAACCCTTTGAGCTATTATCTTTATTTATCAAGCTTTATACCCAAACCGAATTTTGTTTTTCTGGTGCATTTGGTTTGTGAGATATCGTAATCTTAAGTATTTCAACCCTCACCCCCGTACGCCACTACCCCTACCCAAAAATTTTGTTTCAAACTACTCTCCTAGTATAACTACAGATATTTGTTAAGTTTTAATTGCTTGCTATTAATGGTTTAGGAGACATGGATTTTAGAATTTGTCGATCTCGGCATTTTTGCGTTTCGGACGCATTATTTCCCCCTCCACTCCCACACCCCTTCACCCATATCTATTTTTTTTTTGCAAATGGGTCCATTATCAAAGCTCTATAGAAATTCTAAGTTTCAGCCTCCTAACACAAGCGGTTCCTGAGATCTAGAAGCCTAAATTTTTCGTCTAAAACGCTTACCCCGCCTTCCCCCTTACACCTCCTCCCCTGAAAATAATGTCAATTCAAGGGGTCCACCAAGTCTATTCTTAGAAAAAAAATTAATTTAATAGCTCCACTGGTTTGAGAGCTACGAGCCTTCAAAGATTTTGGGACGGTCGACGCACGGCGTACGGCGTACGGGGTACGGCGTACAGACGGAGTGAACATTTTTATTGCTTTTTTCGCGTGTACTAGTCATGAAACGTGGACAAAAAAATTTTTGGGGGCAGCAAATTTTTTTTTTTTAAATCAATAACAATACTGTATTATAAATAGTAAAGTAAAATTCAATAACGCTCTACTATGGGCGACCAATCTCCAGTGGCTATTAGAGCTTTGTATGCTAAAATTTATAGTCCACTGTAACATCAATCTGGTAGCTCTGTTTGGAAAGTCAATGTTCCGAAATCGATAAATTTGATTGATTTGTCATTATTTTCAATATTCGCACTTTTATTTATTTATTTATTTCAGATTCACTTAAACGTGAGTGTGAGCTGATGTGCTCGAGTTGTGAGCGCAAATATTGGGAAATCCAAGCGATTCTAAAGTATTATTTTGCACATACTAAATTCAGTGCGATACTCCGTGCGCGGGTTTCCACCCCTGGTGGGCTGCTTTCTTAATTTCAAGTGCGATAGACGACTCAATCTAACTTACGATTTTGGTTTAGTGCCAGACATTCGCGGCTAATTCAGTGACTATAAACCTAGTTTTGATACACAAGTAATTTCTTTCCTTTGTACCAGACGCTTAGATGCTCCACCGTGGCGGAACCCCCACCCCCTAATTCCGCTACCGATTCGCCCAAGAATAAGCGGCAATGCTTCTCTAAACCCTGCGCATCTTCTGCTTCAAACGAGTATCCGGCACAGTGCCCAGACTCTACCAATACCGCATCAGCACCCACTCCTAAACCGTTAATTGAAAGCAATTAAAACTTAACAAATATCTGTAGTTATACTAGGAGAAGTAGATTGGAACAAAATTTTTGGGTAAGGGTAGTGACGTACGGCGGTGGGGGTTGAAATACTTAACATTACGATATCTCCCAAACCAGTGGCACCAGAAAAACAAAATTCAGTTTGGATACAAAGCTTGATAAATAAAGATTGCTCAATGTAAAATCTTTGAAGGAGGCGGGGGAGTTCGTAAGTGGAGGGGATAAGAATTTTTCAAAAATAACACGTTTTATATCTCAATAACAGTGTAAGATGGATGCTTCAAATTTTTACCAGAAGTAGGCCTAATAGAACCCTAGTAGGGAAAAAAAGTTTGTGGGTGTGGGTGTAGAGGGTGAGGGTGGGGAAGGATGAGAAAGAAAAAGTTCAGATGCTTATATCTTAAGAATCTATAATGATAGGAAGCTGAAACTTGGTATTTAGATAGAGCTATAGTAGTGGCATGGTGGAAAAATAGAATTTTTTTTAGGGGTAGTATGGTACGTTGGTGGTAGGTGTTTTTCCTAACCTTAGAACGGCTTATGCTAGGAAGTTGAAACTCGGTACGTATATGTAAATTAACTAGAAAAGTAATTCTGATAAAAAAAAATCGAATATTCAATGGCGTTCAGAAGGAGGGCAAAAAAAAAATCAGTTAATGTAAAATGCATATATTTTCACGATTTTTGTCATATCTACTAGGTCTTTCGAAATATTGAATTCATTTTTATTCTACGGATTCTTCTTATGAATACGAAGAATGTGTTTTCAAGATTTTTTGAAATTCGACCCCTAAGAGGCTGTAAACTTGTTGTAAACTTTTCTATGAATTCCACCATGTTTCTCAGGTTTGATCAGATATCGAATATCTTTTCACTTTCCCAGGTTTGTTTAATAATCACCTATTTTTAAGTTTTGTTTTTTTAACCTCTAGACCGCATCCCGGAATATGACCCAATAATTTAATTCATATGTTACACCCTTTTCTAGTCGCTTCCCGAACTTTTTGTTAGGTTTTCAGTCACATAGTAACATACACCGATTCCTCGAATTGAACGCGTTTTGAACTTTTGCCGAAAAAATAATATAGTTGCGCTCAGACTGTTGCCGTTTTCTTTTTAAGGGGTAGTTTGGTACGGTGGTGGGTGATGTTTTCCCTAACTTCAGAACGGCTTATGCTAGGAAGTTGAAACTCGGTACGTATATGTAAATTAACTAGAAAAATAGTTCTGATAAAAAAAATTCAAATATTCATTGGCGTTCAGAAGGGGGGGCAAAAAAAAATATCGGTTTATATTAAATGCATATATTTTCACGATTTTCGTCATATCTACTAGGTCTTTCGAAATATTGAATTCATTTTTATTCTACGGATTCTTTATGTGAATACCTAGAATGCGTTTTCAAGATTTTTTTAAATTCAACCCCTAAGAGGGTGTAAACTGATTGTATACTTTTTCATGAATTCCACCATGTTTCTCAGGTCTGATCAGATATCGAATATCTTTTCACTTCCCCAGGTTTGTTTAATAATCACCTATTTTTAAGTTTTGTTTTTTTCAACCTCTAGACCGCATCCCGGAATATGACCCAATTATTTAATTCATATGTTACACCCTTTTCTTACCGCTTCCCGAACTTTTTGTTAGGTTTTCAGTCACATAGTAACATACACCGCATACCCGAAGTGAATGCGTTCTGAACTTCTGCCGGAAAAATAATAAAGTTGCGCCCAGACTGTTGGCAGATTTTTTTATAATTTTTTTAAAAATTTTATCATTTCTTATAATTTTTTTTATCATTTCTTTACCATAACCTTACCTTATCATTTTTTATCTTTTTTTTATCATTTTATATCATTTTTTTATCTTTTTCTTTATTTTTAGTATTTTTTTTATTTGATATAACTTTTTATCATTTTCTATAATTTTTTTTAAATTTTTCATTATTTTATATAATTTTGTCTTTATTATATTAATAAATAAGTATTGTGATTGATTTTTTAAAAAAAAATGTGCTACCCTCAAAATTTTTATTTTCACGTTTCATAACTAGTAGACGCAAAAAAAGCAATACAAATTTTCAGTCCATCTGTCCGCCGTACGGAAGATCGTTTGGAGGCTCGTAGCTGCCAAACGATTTGAGATATTAAATTGAAATTTTTTTAACGAATAGATGGAGTAGGCTCCTTGAAGTGACCAAAATTTTAGGGGTGGGGGTCTGAGGGGGAAGGAGGGGGAAGTGTTTTAGACCGAAAATTTTAGTTTCTAGATCTCAGTAACCTCTAATGATAGGAAGCTGAAACTTGAAATTTCTATAGAACTCAGATAGTAGACCCATTTGCAGAAAAATTGTCAATATTGATCAAGGGGTGTGGGAGTGGGGGGAAATGTAATGCGTCCGAAACCCAAAAAAGGCAAGATAGACACATTCTAAAAGCCATATCTCCTAAACCGTTAGTGGCACACTAATCAAACTTGAAAAATATTTGTAATTATACTAGGAGAACAGAATCAAGAAAAATGTTGGGTTGGGGAGGTTGTGTATGAGGGTGGGGGGTGAAAAACTTTAGATTACGATATCTCATGAACCAATTGCTCTAGAAAAATAAAATTCGGTTCTGGTATAAAGGTCGAAAAATAAAGATTGATCAAAGTAAAATTTTTTAAGCGGGAGATGGAGCACAGAAGTTAAGAGGATGAGAATTTTTCAAATCAAACACATTTCATATCTCAAGAACAGTGTAAGATAGATGCTTAGAATTCTTGCCAGAAGTAGCGCTAATTAAACTCTAGTAGGAAAAAAAGTTTTGAGGTTGAGGGTGTGGAGGGGGAGGGTGGGGGAGGGTGGGGGAGGGTGTAGAGGGGGAGGGTGAAAAGAAAAAAGTTTGGGTGGGGGAAGTTGTGTATGGGGAGTGGGGGGTGAAAAATTTAACATTACGATATCTCATGAACCAATTGCACTAGAAAAATAAAATTTGGTTTGGGTATAAAGGTTGACAGATAAAGATTGATCAAAGTAAAATTTTTTAAGTGGGAGGTGGAGCATAGAAGTGGAGGGGATGAGAATTTTTCAAATCAAACACATTTCATATCTCAAGAACAATGTAAGATAGATGCTTAGAATTTTTACCAGAAGTAGCGCTAATTAAACCCTAGTAGGGAAAAAAGTTTTCTGGTTTAGGGTTTAGTGGGGGAGGGTGGGGGAGGGTGAAAAGGAAAAAGTTCCGATGCTTATATCTTGAGAACCTGTAATGATATAAGCCTTAAACTTGGTATTTAGATAGTGCTATAGTAGCGAAATGTTGAAAAAATAAAATTTGTCTTAGGGGTTATATGCTACAGGGGTAGGGGGTGTTTTTCCTAACTATTAATCGGTTCTTGCTAGAAAGTTGAAACTCGGTTTGTATATGTAAATCAACTAAAAAAGTAATTGTGATTAAAAAAAAATTTGAGTATTCATTGGCGTTCAGAAAGGGGGGCAAAAAAAATTATTTGTATATATAATACATATAAAATGCATATATTTTCACGATTATCGTCATATCTACTAGGTCTTTCCAAATATTGAATTCATTTTTATTCTACGGATTCTTCGTATGAATACCTAGAAAGCGTTTTCAAGGTTTTTTGAAATTCGACCCCTAAGGGTAGTGTGGTACAAGTGGGGGGTGTTTTTCCTATATATAGTACGGCTTAAGCTACAATGTTGAAACTCGGTGTGTATATGTAAATCAACTAGAAAAACAATTTTGATTAAAAACAAATTCAAGTATGTATAAGTAGTAAGTATTCAGAAGGGAGGCAAAAAAAATTATCTGTGAAAATAGAATGCATATTTTTTCACGATTTTCGTCATATATACTAGCTCGCCCCAAATATTGAATTTAATTTTATTCTACGGATTCTTCGTATGAATACCTAGAAAATGTTTTCAAGGTTTTTTTGAAATTCGACCCCTAAGGGCAGTGTGGTACAAGTGGGGGGTGTTTTTCCTATATATAGAACGGCTTAAGCTACAATTTTGAAACTCGGTGTGTATATCTAAATCAACTAGAAAAATAATTTTGAATAAAAAAAAAACCAATATCTATTGGCGTTCAGAAGGGGGGCAAAAAAAATATCTGTGAAAATAGAATGCATATTTTACCACGATTTTAGACATATCTACTACCTCGTCCCAAATATTGAATTTAATTTTATTCTATGTATTCTCCATAATTGACCCCTAAGGGGTTGTAAAGTGATTGTGTACTTTTTCATAAATTATTCCATATTTCTCAGATCCAATCAGATTTTCACTTCCACGATCTTGTTCTTTTTGATAGGTTTTCAGTCACATAGTAGCCTCCACCGCATTTCAGAATTGAACGCGTTCCTAACTTCTACCGGAAAAATAATAAAGTTACGCCCAGATTGTTGGCAGATTTTTTACTTTATTATTTTAATAATAAAGTATTGTTATCGACTTTTACAAAAAAAAAATTTGCTACCCATACGCCGTACGCCGTACGCAAACTCGTTTGAGGAATTATAGTTCCCAAACCCTATGAGCTATTAAATTGATTTTTTTTCTGAATAGACATGGTAGACCTCTTGAAGAGAGAATTTTTTCAGGGATGGGGGTGCGAGGGAGAAGGTGGGGTTAGCGTTTTAGACGAAAAATTTTGGTTTCTAGATCTCAGCAACCGCTTATGGTAGGAGGCTGAAACCTAGAATTTCTATAGAGCTTTGATAATGAACCCATTTCCAAAAAAATTGCTGATATGGGTGAAGGGGTGTGGGAGTGGAGGGGGAAATAATGCGTCCGAAACGCAAAAATGTCAATATCGACACATTCTAAGATCCATATCACTTAAACCGTTAACGGCAAGCAATTTAAACTTAACAAATATCTGTAGTTATACTAGGAGGGTAGATTGAAACAAAATTTGTTGGTGGGGGTGGTGGCGTGCGGGAGTGGGGGTTGAAATAGTAAAGATTACGATATCTCACAAACCAATTGCACCAGAAAAACAAAATTCGGTTTGAATATAAAGCTTGATAAATAAAGATTGCTCAAAGTCAAATCTTTGAAGGGGGCGGGGGAGCATAGAAGAGAGGGGGGGATAAGAATTTTTCAAAAATATCACTTTTCATATCTCAATAACAGTGTAAGATAGATGGTTCAAATTTGAACTAGAACTAGGCCTAATAGAACCCTAGTAGGGAAAAATAAATTTAAAGGTGGGGGTGTAGAGGGTGAGGGTGGAGAAGGGTGAGAATGAAAAAGTTCCGATGCTTATATCTTAAGAACCTATAATTATATTAAGCTGAAACTTGGTATTTAGACAAAACTATAGTAGTGGCATGGTGAAAAGATAATATTTTTTTTCGCTAGAGCATGGTGCAGGGGTGGGGGTGTTTTTCTTAACTTTAGAACGGCTTGTGGTAGAAAGTTGAAAATCGGTATCTGTATGTAAATAAACTAGAAAAGTAATTTTGATTAAGAAAAAAAAATCAAATATTTATTGGCGTTCAGAAGGGGGGGGGGGGCAAAAAAGATATCAGTTAATATAAAATTCATATATATTCACGATTTTCGTCATACCTACTAGGTCTTTCGAAATATTGAATTCATTTTTATTCTACGGATTCTTCATATGAATATTTAGAATGTGTTTTCAAGATTTTTTGATTTTGGTGTAAAGTGGCTGTATACTTTTTCATGAATTCCACCATATCTCTCAGGTCTGATCAGATATCGAATATCTTTTCACTTTCCCAGGTTTGTTTAATAATCACCTATTTTTAAGTTTTGTTTTTTTCAACCTCTTGACCGCATCCCGGTATATGACCCAATTATATAATTCATATCTTACACTCTATTCTAACGGCTTCCCGAACTTTTTGTTAGGTTTTCAGTCACATAGTAACATACACTGCACCCCCGAATTGAACACGTTCCGAACTACTGCCGGAAAAATAATAAAGTTGCGCCCAGACTGTTGGCAGATTTTTTTTTATCATTTTATCCTCTATCCTCAATCCTCTATACTCTATCCTTTATCCTCAATCCTCTATCCTCTATCCTCTATCTTCTATCCTCAATCCTCTATCCTTTATCCTCTATCCTCTATCCTTTATCCTCTATCCTCTATCCTCTATCCTTTATCCTCTATCCTCTATCCACAATCTTCCATCCTGCATCATCCATCCTCTATCCCCTTTCCACAATCCTCAATCCTCAATCCGCCATCGTTCTTTTGAAGAACGAAGAACGTTGTGAGTTTCATAATCATACATTTATATTTATATTTTATATATTCGACTAGACTAGACGTACAGTGGTGGAAATTCACATAAAACCACGATCTTAAAGAAATTTTTTAACATACTTATAATTCTTATACATTTAATATTCAAATACATAATACATATTTTTCATAGTACAACCTAAAAATGCATATTCATAACAATAAATAATAAAAAAAACTACAAAACTAACAAAATTCAGGCAAAATAGATGGAAATTCACATAAAACTATCATAAATTCTTTATTAATTGACATGCTAATAATGTGCAGAACCTAAATTTTGTTTTACAACCGCAAAAATACGGCGAGTCATAGATTGAATGAGGCCTCCAAAGTTTCTTGGAAAAATGAAAATATCACAAATTTGTATTCAAGCGTAAGTGGAAATATTCAATAGAATTAAAACCGACTCACTGAATATCATACCTTTTTGTTGAACCCGACACCATTTTTTACATATATTATTTGAATACTAAATGTAAAAGAATTTTAATAAGTTATGTTACAAAATTTCTTTAAGATATTTCAAAAAATCTGGGCGTAACTTTATTATTTTTCCGGTAGAAGTTAGGAACGCGTTCAATTCTGAAATGCGGTAGAGGCTACTATGTGACTGAAAACCTATCAAAAAGAACAAGATCGTGGAAGTGAAAATCTGATTAGATCTGAGAGATATGGAATAATTTATGAAAAAGTACACAATCACTTTACACCCCCTTAGGGGTCAATTATGGAGAATACATAGAATAAAATTAAATTCAATATTTGGGACGAGGTAGTAGATATGTCGAAAATCGTGGTAAAATATGCATTCTATTTTCACAGATATTTTTTTTGCCCCCCTTCTGAACGCCAATAGATATTGGTTTTTTTTTATTCAAAATTATTTTTCTAGTTGATTTAGATACACACACCGAGTTTAAACATTATAGCTTAAGCCGTTCTATATATAGGAATTATTATATATATTATATATTATTATATATATTATTATTTATTATGTTTACAAATAATTTTTTTTGCCCCCCTTTCAGAACGCCAATGAATATTCAAATTTTTTTTATCACAATTACTTTTCCAGTTGATTTAGATATACACACCGAGTTTCAACATTGTAGCTTAAGCCGTTCCATGTATAGGAAAAACACCCTCACTTGTACCACACTACCCTTAGGGGTCAAATTTCAAAAAACCTTGAAAACGCTTTCTAGGTATTCATACGAAGAATCCGTAGAATAAAAATGAATTCAATATTTGGAAAGACCTAGTAGATATGACGAAAATCGTGAAAATATATGCATTTTATATTTATTATATATACAAATAATTTTTTTTGCCCCCCTTTCTGAACGCCAATGAATACTCAATTTTTTTTTTAATCACAATTACTTTTCTAGTTGATTTACATATACAAACCGAGTTTCAACTTTCTAGCAAGAACCGATTAATAGTTAGGAAAAACACCCCCTACCCCTGTAGCATACAACCCCTAAGACAAATTTTATTTTTTCAACATTTCGCTACTATAGCACTATCTAAATACCAAGTTTAAGGCTTATATCATTACAGGTTCTCAAGATATAAGCATCGGAACTTTTTCCTTTTCACCCTCCCCCACCCTCCCCCTCTAAACCCTAAACCAGAAAACTTTTTTCCCTACTAGGGTTTAATTAGCGCTACTTCTGGTAAAAATTCTAAGCATCTATCTTACATTGTTCTTGAGATATGAAATGTGTTTGATTTGAAAAATTCTCATCCCCTCCACTTCTATGCTCCACCTCCCACTTAAAAAATTTTACTTTGATCAATCTTTATTTGTCAACCTTTATACCCAAACCAAATTTTATTTTTCTAGTGCAATTGGTTCATGAGATATCGTAATGTTAAATTTTTCACCCCCCACTCCCCATACACAACTTCCCCCACCCAAAATTTTTCTTCATTTTGTTCTCCTAGTATAACTTCAAATATTTTTTAAGTTTGAATAGTGTGCCATTAACGGTTTAGGAGATATGGATTTAAGAATGTGTCCAGCTCGCCTTTTTTGGGTTTCGGATGCATTACATTTCCCCCACTCCCACACCCCTTGATCAATATTGACAATTTTTCTGCAAATGGGTCTTCTATCAGAGTTCTATAGAAATTCCAAGTTTCAGCTTCCTATCATTAGGGGTTACTGAGATCTAGAAACCAAAATTTTCGGTCTAAAACACTTCCCCCTCCTTCCCCCTCACACCCCGTCTATTCGTTAAAAAAATTTCAATTTAATATCTCAAATCGTTTGGCAGCTACGAGCCTCCAAACGATCTTGCTTACGGCGGACAGACGGACTGAAAATTTGTATTGCTTTTTTCGCGTCTACTAGTTATGAAACGTGAAAATAAAAATTTTGAGGGTACCAAATTTTTTTTTTTTAAAAATCAATCACAATACTTAATTATTAAAATAATAAAGTAAAGGTTCTCGGTTTTATGTGAATTTCCACCACTGTAGCTTAAAGTCATCTGAAGTTATCGGCCAATATTCTTGAACACATGTTTTAAAGACATTTTGAATGGCAGCTCCCCGAAGGAGTAGGAGGATTTTGCCCGTTAACGAACTAAGACTTACAAATTCAACCAAACAAACAGACTCAAAATTTCAAAAGCCCAGGTGAAGGCGCTCTTGAGTTATCGTGTTAACGGACGGACAGACGCATTTAGAGTTTTTTGGCACAAATATATATAAATTAATTTATAGCTTTCTTTCATCCGAGGTTCGGTTCTATTCGTCCCAAACTTTTTGGGCAGGATTAAACTTATGATATTCTATCTGATTTCATCTAGAGTATATAAGTCTGCCAACAGTGTGGGCGCAACTTAATTATTTTTCCGGCAAGAAGTTCGGAACGCATTCAATTCTGAGATGCGGTGTTAGTTACTATGTGAATGAAAACCTAGGAAAAGTCCGTGAAGCGGTTAGAATTGGGGGTTAAACATGAATACCATAATTGGGTTATATTCTGGGATGTGGTCTAGGGGTTGAAAAAGGAAAAAAAATTGAAAATAAGTGATTATTAAGGGGCTTGTTGCAAATTTCGAGCTCCCACACATTTTGTAAGGCTAAACACGCAGGTGGAGCACGGATCTGACGGAGGATGACGGAGGAGTTTTGTATGGTGACGTGATAGATTTGTATGAAGCTGATAAGGAATGCACTCCCTCAGCCTTTGACGGAGGACTTTTTGTATGGTGACGTCATAGACTTGAATGAAACTGATAAGGAATTCACTCCGCCAAATGACGGAAAAGCTTTGTATGGACCGAAGAGCTTTTACGGTGTTGGTTTTTTCCGTTTCATAATATTGGGGTTTTTTTTTTTGTTGAACTGTTTTTTTTTGCATAAAATTGGGCGTTTTTTCTTTTGTATAAAATTGGGTGGTTGTTGTCGGGGCTTAGGTTAAGCTTATTCGGTTGTTGTCGGAGCTTAGGCTAGCGAGGAACTTAGGCTATCCGAAACTTTGGCAAGCGGGGTGTTACAAACGTGCTGGGATGCCTTACGTGGTAAAAAAAAATGTTTGTTTTATTCAGCTTTATTTCGAAAGAGTGTGTTCGAGCTTTTAAACCTAATAAATATTTACAATGTTTTCAATATAATTCAAAAATAATTAATTGTAATAATAATAATTATTTCTTTATTAATTTTTTGACGTTTTTCGGGTCACGTACACGTTGTACAACCATACGACACGAAATATACAAAAGGGGTGTTTAATCACAGCGGTGCTAAAATGTATGTGGCGGTGTCATCGAACCTCTGACAATACTCCTCCCCGATACGACGACTTTCTTGGTCGGCTTACAATCGATATAGTCAGTTTTAAGGTCGAGGACAGCTAGCTCCACGGTCGGTGGCTCGTAGATGCCCGAAGCAATTTGGACTGTCGCACGTCTCACCTAGCCATCCTTGCTGGTTATAGTTTTTAACATTCTTCCCATTGGCCAGCGGTTTCTGGGAAGATCGTCTTCGACGATTACTACGATGTCATCTTCCTTTATGGGCTTAACCGGAATATACTCTTTAATCCATCTTTTCCAGAATGCATTTGCAAGCTGTTGCGATGTGTGCCAGCTTCTTCTTAGTAGGACACCGTCGTCCGAAAAGGTTCCAAGTGGCTTAGAACCGTTTGATGAACCGAGAAGAAAGTGGTTCGGTGTTAGAGCTTCGTCGCTCTCGCTATCGATGGGGACGTAGGTTAGCGGTCGAGAATTGACCGTAGCTTCTACTTCTAGGAACATACTGTAGAGCTTCTCATCGGTGGGATTTCTGGTCGGCAGGATCCGATATAAGGTGTTCTTCACTGATCGGACCGGACGCTCCAAACTTCCCTCCATATGTGGGGATGCGGGAGGATTAAAATTCCATTTGGTTCTTGCTCCAGTGAACTCTTCTGCTAGCTTTTTTTTATCCATATATTGTATGGCTTCTTGTAACTCCCGGCTTGCACCCTTGAAGTTAGTGACGTTGTCGAGGCCCGATTTCCAAGATGAACTAATATCATTTGGAAGTTGGCTTGACTTACTTTCCAGCTCTTGACTGTATACTGCCGACCGGCGCGTCGTATAATAAAGTGTGTGAACTATAATAACAAAAGGTCTTTTTTTTAGTCAGAGCTCCAAAAAGGACTCTACATTTAGGTCATAATAATAAAAGCTCCAAAAGGGACTTTACATTTGGCGCAACAGGAAAACAAAGTGAAAGTAAATCAAGTGACTGTTTAGGTGCTTAGGTGAACATTAAAAGGAGAAAAACTGTAAAGTGTTTAGTTGAACATTAGAAGGAGAAAAACTGTGTAGTGTTAAGGTGAACATTAAAAGACCTTTTGTTATTATAGTTCACACACTTTATTACACGACCTGTTCGGTCGATGGTCGAATCTTAACTTAACTCCGAGCATGATTGATTGTCACCAGCTAGTGATAATTGCCGGTCAGCATTATCACTTGCATTTTGTGAATATCGACCTTTGATGGGGGGTCAGCCATAACGGCGGCTCGTGCAACGCGAATGTCGACCCTATGTCCGGCCGCTTATATCGGTTGTTGACCGGTGCTATTGACTTGTATACTGGCGATGGATCAAATTATCGTGCACGCGCTGGTCGGCAGTATACAGTCGAGAGCTGGAAAGTAAGTCGAGCCGACTTCTAAATGATATTAGCTCATCTTGGAAATCTGGCCTCGACATCTCTCCCTCCCCGAAAAAATTCGTTGCATTATCGTTCTATCATGCTCGGCTCACATTTTATGTATTACATCTTTTTAAAAAAAAAATTTTTCAGAAAAGGGCCCGTGTATACCAAAACAGCATTTTTGTTGAAAATCATGCAAACGGGCTTTTCATAATCTCGAAAGCAGCAAAAGATAAGTCATTTCTGTTTGGACAAATATAACTAACGATATGTTTTTAACTCAAACATGGATTAGTTTTTTGAAATTTTGGTTATAAGAAAAATTATAAGCGATTACGTTGAGCAAGTTTTTGAAACTATTGAAAACACACATTTGGTTGAAGCGATTTTGCAAACATTTCTGAAGTATAAGTTTCATTATTTTTGTTTGCATTCAATTGAGAAAGATTAATCTACTTTTTGGAGCAATTAGAGTTTTTCATTTTTAATTATATTAGGAAATAATGCATTTTGAAAACTGTGATTTTTTTAAAAAAAAAAATGTTTTTCATTACTAAAATTTTGTATGACGTTTGGAGGGCGAAGTAGAGCAAGCTGTGTGTGTGTGCCTATTATTCGCCTACTTAGAATGAAAAGAGATTTTTAGCTTTTCTTCCACATTGTATGTTATGCTTTCTTTGCGGCCACAGGTTTACAGTTTTTAAAAAAAACCAAACAAAACCTATTACGGAAAGTCAATCCAAATTCCATAAACAAGAAAAAGACAAGCAAAGTAAAAAGAAATAACAATTCAAGAAATGGAAAAGAAAAATTACTTATAAAAAAAGAGTGAAAAAAAAAAAAAAATTTTTTTTTTTAATTGAAAACTGAAAAGAGGCAAAAAGTAAAAACAACAATAAAATTTATTATAAAAATTTGGCATATTATTGAGAGGGAAGAGGATTCGGCGATACTTACAAAAGATCTGTCAAAACTTGCGAACGAATGTCCACAATATCATAGCGTAGAATATCGATACTACCAAAATATTCATTGTGAGTTCTTTGAATGCGGATAATGGGAGATTTAAAAATAATATCCGTGTTATGGTTAGGAGTACGGAAAACTATATTAGTTTCTTGTCGGTTTCCTCTATATCCAATAAATACATTCAGTTTGGATAACAAAATTGGTGAAACTATTTTAAAGGAGGCGATTTTGTGCAAAAAAAGTTCGTCAGCCAACAATCTTCTGTGGTGGAGAGATAACATACGTAAATGTTGTAATCTAGCTGGATAGTCAATTGGTTCGAGTTTAGCTTTTGAACTTTTTCTAACTTATCTCTATAGACTTGGTATATTGGATTCCATATCACGCTTCCGTATTCTATATTAGATATATTAGAGTTTCCGATTTCTTGAATTTTTTGCTACACCTAAATATGAAACCCAACATCCGACTAGCTCGAGAAGTAAGATACGAAAAATGTGAATTAAAAGTAAGCTTGGGGTCATAAATAATACCTAAGTCCTTTTTTTCATAGGTCCGTGACAGATCAATTCCATCTAGTCTGTAATGGAAATAAATGGTCTCCCGCTTTCTGGAGAAGGACATAACCAAACACTTATTTACATTTAATTGCAACATATTATCATCGCACCAGCAAATGAGAAGCTCAATGTTTCTCTGTAAATTCACGCAATCTCTTACATTAGAAATGGATGAATAGAGCTTCATATCATCCGCAAAGAGAAGAGAGGGCGTTGTAAGTTGCTTTGAAACGTCATTTATAAAAATAGAAAAAATAATAGGACCGAGAATGGACCCTTGCGGGACACCAGATTTAGGTAAAATATCTCTGGACATAACACCATTGAGTACAACATTTTGAGTGCGATTAGTTAAGTATGAACCAAACCAGGCCACAAGGCTATCGTCCATCCCAAATATCTTCATATTTTTGAGAATTATACTATGTTGAATTTTATCAAAAGCTTTCTGGAAATCAGTGAATATTACATCCACTTGCTGAGACTTGTCCATCGAACTTGCAATAAAATCAGTAAATATTGATAAATTGGTAATAGTAGACTTTGCTGGCATGAATCCATGCTGGCTTTCTGCAATAAGAGGAGTTATAAATGGAATTAATGATATATAGATCACTCGCTCAAAGACAAGGGATAATTAATTCAATATTGAAATCGGTCTATAGTTCTGCACGTCTTCTGCATTCCCGCTTTTGAAAATTGGAACCGTAAAGGAACGTTTGAATAGTTGAGGGAATGTTCTTTCCTGTAGTGATTTATTGAAGATCAGAGATAGAGGCTCACTTAAAACATCAGAGCAATTTTTATAGAACACATTTGGTATTCCATCAGGTCCAGGTTTCTTACTTGGATCCAAATTATTAAGAGTTTTCTTTACTAATTCAGCTGTAATAAATGGCAATTCGATAGCAGAAGATGTTTGTGTTGTGCTATTATCATATAAAACATTACTACTATTACTATAATTACTCTCAAAATACTGCGCAAACAGGTTGCAGCAGTGCTTCGGAGAAGAAGCTATAGAATCATTTAGATGCATATTCTGGGGTAAATTATTATTAAGTTTTAGACTTTTAGAATACGAGTGAAAGAACTTCACATCTTTTTTAATATTGAGCTCAATGTTTTCAATATATCGTTCGTGGCATAGCTTAATTTCCTTTTTAGCAAGTGATCTGAAATATGAAAACGTTTTATAATGCTGAGTTGACTTAAATTTCTTATATAATTTATGTGCACTAAATTTTTCTTTCAATGCTTTAATCGCACGATGTGAGTACCAAGAAGGGTACTTATTTTCAGCGGAGGTCTTAAAAAGTGGAACCTGATCGTGGATTATTTCATAGAATAAATTATATAACTTCTCAACTGCATCATTAACATTCAGAGATGAAAATGATGATAAATTTTTGTTACTCAAAAACAGATTTATCATTTGATAGTTGGCACGTAAGAAGTTATATTTTGAATGCTCAAGGTTTCATAAAAGTAAGGTGGGTTGCACGAGTAGCTCTACTTCAAGTGCTGGATGATGACTGTCAAGTGCAGATAGTGGATGAATAGAGTTGCTCACAGTAAGATTTGGTGGGACAAAACTAGACCAGACTAAATCTAGAAGCTTTAAATTTTGATTACAAACCATGTTGTATTGGTAGAGATTACAAGCAGAAGTGTTCATTATTAAAGATTCGGCTACAGTTCCACTAAAGGAAGTAGGAGATATAATTGGCGAGTTTGGGCTACCTGTAGAAGTCCAGGTTATGTTGGGGAGATTGAAATTGCCTAAATATACGATTTCTAACTGCAATGACAGCTTTTGATAAACAAATGAAAGGTTATTGTAAACTAGTCGACAAACATCAGGTGAAGTTGTGGGGCTAATATAAAGACAGCATACGTATAGTATTTTATGATTTAACTTCAGAGATACCCAAAGTTCTTCGTTGTCTGTTTCCATCCACCGTTCACGTTTACAGCAGAACCTTTTATGCACAGCAATTAAGCAGCCACCACCATCTTTTTTTGTTGTCGTAGTTAAATCGCGATCCCTCCTAAATACATTATAACGAGGATCAAATAATTCTGAACTGTGAACACCATCATTAAGGAACGTTTCCGTAAAGCATACTATATCATAATTATTCTGTAAAACACTCAGTTTTATATCCACCGTCTTCGAACGAACTCCCCTAACATTTTGATAGTATAAAGTAATTGGATTCATAATAATTGACCAAAAAGACGACCGACGCAAGTGTTAACAACTGTATAGTTTAAAACTATTCCAAAGAACTAAAGTCAGTTAGTGAATGAATACGAATAATCTTCGAACTCTCATCCCTTCTCAAAAGTAATTTGCCCCTAGAAATCCAAAGAAATTTGAAATTATTTTGATTCTTAAAAGTTTTTGCCTCTTTATATACATTTTTTAAACTAAATGGTAATGGTTCGCTTAGATAAATTTTCAAATTTGAGTCATTAGAAGTAGTTGCGCTAACGTCCCCGATATGAAGTGGTTCATGTACTTTGTACGCCTTAAGTACACGATCTCTGATTGTGGAGTTCTTGAATTCAATACACAAGATTGGAGGTTTACTAGTAGTACTGTTACGCGAATTACGGCGATAAACCTTCTCGATATCGTCCGGACCAAGTGGTACATCCGACAGCTTTCCTTGAATTTTGAACACAATGTCAAGTGGGTTCTCGTTTACAACAAAAGGACCGTTGAAAACAACTAGTGCCTTTGTATTAAGCTGTTGCTCAAAGTATCCATCACGATCGCGTAGAAGTTTGATTTCGTTTTTCAGAACTACATTTTCCTCCTCAAGGGCGTCTATGCGTCGAGTATTAGAAACAACATGCTCCCTTAGCTTACCCAAATCTGCCAGTTTTGCCGCGATAGTCTGTAGCGAGTTCCCGAAAATCGTGTTGTTACGTTGGAGAGCTGCTATTTCAGTAGTTAGGATTTTAAGAGAGGATACAAAATCAGATGTGTCCACCCTGTCATCTGCAGAATCGCCAACACGTATAGAGCTGTCCAAGTTTACACGACAGTCGGCGCAACTCCATGTAAGTTGCTTGCTTTTGATGCGGTCGAAAATTTCTGAGGTTATATCGGCACACGTCGCGTGAAACACCTTCTTACATCCAGAGCACTCCGTTCCAGACCGAGTCCTTGATATTGATGTACGGCAAACGGCACAAGAAGCTACCATTATATTTTTGGATACTATAATGTTCAGATTATTAACTTTTTCTCTAAATAATGCAAGAGTGCTTGTTATGACTTTTCACTGCTTCTTCTTCTTCTTTCTTGCTTTTAGAGGGATTTAAGTCATCAATTGAAAAAAGAGGCCTAATTTATGCACGCATGATTGCTGATGGTGATTCTAGCGCATACAATAAAATCTTACAGGCTAGACCATATCCAAATCTAACTATAGAAAAAATTGAATGCAAGAACCATTTACTGCGTAATTATTGTAGAAAACTTAAATTGCTCTCTTCCTCTACAAGATATCCTTTACCGCTCAGAAAAGTTCTTCAAAAAAATTTACAACGCCTTCGAGTCGGAGTGAGTTGCGCAATCAAATATTGCAAAAATGAGAAATTTCCACTTAACCAAAAAGTAAAAAATTTGTATAAGGATATTATGAACGGTCCACTTCATGTACTGGGAGATCACGCACGGTGTGTCGATAGACCTTATTTTTGTAAAAAAAACAGGAGTTGATAGTAATTTCATCACTGATTTTAAGCTCTGCGGTTTATTTGATGAGCTTATGAAAGCTGTTTCATATTTAGCTCAACATTCTAGAAACCTAATATATGATGTCGAGAGCAATATCGTTGAGTCATTTAATAATGTTGTGGCTAAAGCAGTGGGGGGAAAAAGAATTAATTTCTCAACTCGACGAGGCTATCAAACCCGATGTTCCGCAGCATTATTATCATTTAATACGAAATGTCGAGCATATTCTAAATTACGCAAAGAAATTTTTGGAAAATGCCCGAGTTCTATAAGTAGTAAAATGGAAATGCGCATGGCGAAACACAATTTGACATGGGTTCGGAAGCGGAAATTTGCTGATATTCAAAACAAACGAGAAAAAAATAATTTTGACTATTGAGAAAACTGCTCTAAGCCCGATATGGATGCAGATACCTTTGCGGCTGAGAAGAAAAAATTATTAGAGGAGCTGCAATCGAACGTTTCAAACCGAAAGAAAATAGAAAATGACACTATTTTGCAAGCCAATAGTAGCCAGTGGTTTGAAATGAGACGAAAACTTTTGACTGCCTCCAATTTTGGAAAAATATGTAAAAGAAGACAAAATATTAGTTGCGCCCCACTAGTACAGACCCTTTTATATCCCAAATTTATCAACTCTCCTGCAGTTAAACATGGAATTTTAAATGAAGCCGTTGCATTGCGAGCAGTTTCGGATAAGTTATCCATGGAGATCCATAAAGCTGGTCTTTTCTTGGATGATTGTCATACATATTTAGGTGCATCGCCAGATGGAAAAACCGATGACTTTATTGTTGAAATAAAATGTCTATACTCCGCTTACGGTCTACCAATTCAAGAAGCCATCGACCAAAAAAAAATTAAATTTTTGAAGGCTGTTAAAGGAGAGGTAGTGGTAAACCGAAATAGCGACTGGTACTTCCAAATTCAGGGACAACTGTATATATGTAAAAAGGACTTATGCATCTTAGCCATTTGGACTGGAATCGATTTTCCAATTCACTTGGAATACATAAAGCGGGATGAGATATTTTTTAAAGAAAAAATGGAAAAACAACTCTCTCGGTTCAATTTTGAATTTGTGATTCCTGAATTACTGGACCCTAGACTGACAAGGGGAATGCAAATAAAAGATCCACCTTACATAGTGACAGCGATTAATTTGAAGAAAGCTAATTCGAAAACGCACGAACAGCAGCAGCAGACATAACAACAGCCGATACTATTATATATAACCTCATTCACTTTAAAATTGGATTTCACTTATCACTGCAAAACTACTTTCTTTTTTCTTGTCTCTGTGTGGTAGATAAGTCCCATCAAATGCCGGATAAGATGTCTGCCCAGATCGATGAAGTCCACATTTCTGTACACCTAGAGGATTTTGTAATAATGAATTATAGTAATTTTAGTTGAAAAAACTTCGTTTTTTCTTATGAATATTTTTATTTTCATAAATACTTACAATAATATTTTTAATATAACGTACATTCATTCAATAAATATAAAATAAGAGATTTCAATTCATGTATGTACATACTATATTAATAATTATTAACACTTCAATTTTAAAATATTAATTTCTCTTGAATACATTTTGCTTGTAAGAACATCTATGTATAAATAAACTCGTGAACTATAGGTACCTTTCACTGTGGAAGAAATTGTGATTTTCGACTTTTTATAACAAAATGGTTTAATAATTGCAATAACCATTATATGTTTGTAATATCATCGTGCAAAATGGTACAAACCATAATATAGTTGTGCGAAAAATTTAATAAATGTTTATAGTTGTCCTGATCATAGAATATACATAGTTGCTGTTATCATAAAATACTTTTATATCATGTAGCAAGCATGGTTAGGCCGACTTTATTAATTAAATATCACCAAATATGATATAGGAATAAATCGTTATCGTGGAAAAAAAATTTAAGGGTAATTTTTATTGGTTTTTTATACTCTAGATGAACATATAGAGTATTATAAGTTTAATCCAGCCCGAAAAGTTTGTAACGCATTGAACCGAGCCTCGGACGAAAAAAAGTTATATATTATTTTGTGTTTATTTTTGGCCAAAACCCCCAAATCCGTTTGCTGTCCGTCCGTCCGTCCGTCCGTTAGCACGATAACTCAAGAACGCGTTGACCTAGGAAGTTGAAATTTTGTCACAACTTGTAAAATGGAAAAAGTAAGGCTAAGTTCGTTAATGGGCGATATCCTTCCACTCCTTCGGGTACCTCCCATACAAGAGTCCTTAAAACACGTTTTCACAATTTTTGCTCGAATGCTTCAAGTTAGTAACTTGAAATTTTGCATATTTAAGGCTTATAATGTTTGAATTGAAAGTTTCGAATATTATGCAAATCGCACGAGTCCTTCGTGTAGCAGTCTAGAAAAGTCCTTCAAAAATGTATGCTTGTTGCTGAATCACCTATAACTCCAGAACGAGTTAAAGCAGGATTTTAAATTTTTACAGGAATTAGTTTTATACCAAAACCAAGACGGAGTTCATAAATTAGTGCCATCCGTCGACTCCTTCGGGTAGCTGTCATACAAAAGTCCTTAAAACACGTGTTCACCAATATTGAACGATAACTTTAGAACGTTACGACTTTGAAATTTTGTATACGTTCGTTTTATAATAGTCGCAGCTGAAACTATTAATATGAAAAATATCCCATAAGTCCTTCATGTAGTTGCCATACAAAAATTCTGTAAAATGTCCAAACTTACTTTATGGAACTTTTTATAAATCAAAAAAATCTGACAACAGTCTGGGCGCAACTGTATTATTTTTCCGGCAGAAGTTCAGAACGCGTTCAATTCGGGGATGCGGTGAATGTTACTATGTGACTGAAAACCTAACAAAAAAATCGGGAAGCGGTTAGAAAAGGGTGTAACATATGAATTAAATAATTGGGTCATATTCCGGGATGCGGTTTAGAGGTTGAAATAAACAAAACTTAAAAATAGGTGATTATTAAACAAACCTGGGGAAGTGAAAAGATATTAGATATCTGATCAGACCTGAGGAACATGGTGGAATTCATGAAAAAGTATACAACCAGCTTACACCCTCTTAGGGGTCGAATTTCAAAAAATTTTGAAAACCCATTCTAGGTATTCACATGAAGAATCCGTAGAATAAAAATGAATTCAATATTTCGAAAGACCAAGTAGATATGACGAAAATCGTGAAAATATCTGTATTTTATATTAACCGATATTTTTTTTTGCCCTCCCTTCTGAACGCCAGTGAGTATTTGAATTTTTTTTTATCAGAATTACTTTTCTAGTTAATTTACATATACGTATCGAGTTTCAACTTCCTAGCATAAGCCGTTCTGAAGTTAGGGAAAACGCCCACCCACCCTCGTACCATGCTACCCCTAAAAAAAAATGTATTTTTCCACCATGCCACTACTATAGCTCTATCTAAATACCAAGTTTCAGCTTTCTATCATTATAGATTCTGATAGATTCACCCTCGACACCCACACCCCCAAACTTTTTTTCCCTTCTAGGGTTCTATTAGGCCTACTTCTGGTAAAAATTTGAAACATCCATCTTACACTGTTATTGAGATATGAATCGTGTTATTTTTGAAAAATTCTAATCCCTCCCACTTCCGTGCTCCTCCCCCCCCCCTTCAAATATTTTATTTGGAGCAATCTTTATTTATTAATCTTTATAATAAAACCGAATTTTGTTTTTCTGGTCCAATTAGTTTGTGAGATATCGTAATCTAAAGTTTTTCACCCCCCACCCCCGTACGCCACTACCCCCACCCAAAAATTTTGTTTCAATCTACTCTCCTAGTATAGCTACAGATATTCGTCAAGTTTTAATTGCTTGCTATTAATGGTTTAGGAGATATAGATTTTAGAATTTGTCGATCTCGGCATTTTTGCGTTTCGAACGCATTATTTCCCCCTCCACTCCCACACCCTTTCACCCATATCTGTTTTGTTTTTGCAAATGGTTCCATTATCAAAGCTCTATAAAAATTCTAAGTTTCAGCCTCCTAACACAAGCGGTTCCTGAGATCTAGAAACCTAAATTTTTCGTCTAAAACGCTTACCCCGCCTTCCCCCTTACACCTCCTCCCCTGAAAATAATGTCAATTCAAGGGGTCCACCAAGTCTATTCTTAGAAAAAAATTTAATTTAATAGCTCCACTGGTTTGAGAGCTACGAGCCTTCAAAGATTTTGGGGCGGTCGACGTACGGCGTACGGCGTATGGCGTACAGACGGAGTGAAAATTTTTATTGGTTTTTTCGCGTCTACTAGTCATGAAACGTGGAAAAAAAAATTTTGAGGGCAGCAAATTTTTTTTTTTTAAAATCGATAACAATACTGTATTATTAATAATACAGTAAAATCGAGTAGCCACTATACAATAGTTTCAACCTGTAAGTAAAAGGTCATGTAATAATTGCTTGTGCACTCCTCATTCTTTTGATATATGTATTTAAAAATAAAATATAAATCGGAGTTCAGTATTTCATCTAGAGTATCATACGATTGGCTTGCAGCCGATCGTGACTGCGTTATGTTTTTATATTAATTTTTTTAATTTTTTCTAATTATATTGTGAGTACTTCCTCCATTAAAATAGCCCCTTATTCATTATTCTAGGATAAAAATTACCAGAGATATGAATATATAAAAAAAGATTCGGACAAAAATTTTGCGAAATCTTTAACATATGTACTATACCTACTTAATTAACAAAAAAAAATCGGGGATACGGTGTATGTTACTATGTGACTGAAAACCTAACAAAAAGTTCGGGAAACGGTTTTAATAGAGTGTAAGATATGAATTAAATAATTGGGTCATATTCCGGGATGCGGTCTAGAGGTTGAAAAAAAAAACTTAGAAATAGGTGATTATTAAAAAAGCCCGTGGAAGTGAAAAGATATTCGATAACTGATCAGACCTGAGAGATATCGTGGAATTTATGAAAAAGTATACAACCACTTTACACCTCTTTAGGGGTCGAATTTCAAAAAATCTTGAAAACGCTTTCTAGGTATTCATATGAAGAATCCGTAGAATAAAAATGAATTCAATATTTCGAAAGACCTAGTAGATATGACGAAAATCGTGAAAATATATGCATTTTATTTTTAACTGAAATTTTTTTCTTCTGAACGCGAATGAATATTAAATTTTTTTTTTATCAGAATTACTTTTCTAGTTCATTTACATATACGTACCGAGTTCCAACTTTCTAGCATAAGCCGTTTAAGAGTTAGGAAAAACACCCCCCACCCTCGCACCATGCTACCCCTAAAAAAAAGTTTTATTTTTTCACTATACCACTTATATAGTTCTATCTAAATACGAAGTTTAAGTTTTATATCATTACAAGTTCTTAAGATATAAGCATCGGAACTTTTTCCTTCTCACCCTTCCCCACCCTCACCCTCTACACCACCACCTTTAAATTTATTTTTCCCTGCTAGGGTTCTATTGGGCCTAGTTCAAGTTAAAATTTGAACCATCTATCTTATACGTACACTGTTATTGAGATATGAAAAGTGATATTTTTGAAAAATTCTTATCCCCCCTCACTTCTATGCTCCCCCGTCCCCCTTCAAAGATTTTACTTCGAGCAATCTTAATTTATCAAGCTTTATATCCAAACCGAATTTTGTTTTTCTGGTGCAATTGGTGTCTTAGATATCGTAATGTTAAGTATTTTAACCCCCACCCCCGTACGCCAACACCCCTACCAAAAAAATTTTATTTCAATCTACTCTCCTAGTATAACAACAGATATCTGTTAAGTTTTAATTGCTTGCCATTAACGGTTTAAGAGATATGGATTTTAGAATGTGTCGATCTCGGCCATTTTGCGTTTCGGACGCATTATTCCCCCCTCCACTTCCACACCCCTTCACCCATATCAGCAATTTTTTTTTTTGCAGATGGGTCCACTATCAAAGTTCTATAGAAATTCCAAGTTTCAGCTTCCTACCATAAGTGGTTGCTGAGATCTAGAAAGCAAAATTTTTCGTCTAAAACGCTTCCCCCACCTTCCCCCTCACACCCCACCCCTGAAAAAACTCTCACTTCAAGAGGTCTACCATGTCTATTCAGAAAAAAAATCAATTTAATAGCTCATAGGGTTTGGGAACTATAAAAATAAAATAATAAAGTTAGAGTGAGATAGAAACAAAAAATTGGATTTAAATTTTTTTTTCACCAAGTGTTCAAGTACAAAAACTTTCAAAAGAATCGGCAAAGGCCACAAATTTCATAATTTTTGCCGATTCTTGATGATATGACTAAATATGCAATATAATACGAAATTAATTTTCTCTTGGTCCACAATTACCTATAAAACATGAATGGAGACATGTCTCGTGCCTACATTCAATAACATAGTACTATATCAGGTGAATGTCCACCGTTAAAAAAAAACCCAAACGTCCAATGAATGAATTTCCTTTTGAATCGATCAAATTGTACGCCTTGCTCCTTTTCATTCATACTTTCGCTATTTTTCTACATTCCTTTTCTCAACGATATTCATCTCACACACACATAAATAGCTCCGTACACACTCATTTCCCTTGGGCGTTGAACCGGTTGAATCGTTGTACATCGTGCGTGATCGTTCAGATTTAAATTTCCGATGCTCACGAATAATTTCTTACGCTCTCGAGGAAAATCAAAGCAAACTAGGTGAAATTTTCGATTTTACTTTGCCACTCACGGGCCCTTAACGTATAACGAATATACTTATATTTTCGTAAAAAAATTAATTTGGGTTTTATTTTGTGAATGAAGATTACCAGGACTGCGGATGTCAGTATTTTCTTTTGTTTCTTTGTTTTTTTCACTTTTTTTTAGTTGCTAAGATGGTACTTCAGATGGAGTAGTGACGCTCCGTAAGCTTGCCTGGGGCTTCCGCAACATGAGCCGCCTTCGTTAATCTCATCTTCCAACTCTGGGCCTGCTTCATTTTTTTTTGTTCTTAAATTTTTTTCAGCACATACGAGGAGGAGCGCTCCTCAGCATAGGCGCGCCGTGAGGGGGGCCAGGAGGGGCCGGGACCCCCCCAGATCCCTGCTTGGACCCTCCCAGAGAAATAATTCTGGCCCCTTCCAGAAAAATAACCGCAAACACTCTATTTGTCAATTGCGCTGTACTGCGCTTTTAAATATATCCCAACACTAAAATAATTTGCAAATCACAGTTGTATACATTGTTGCAAAATCGTCAAGTATATATAAAAATAAAAATAAAATTATAAATCCTAAATAATAAAATCAATAATTTAAAATAAATTTTACTCGTTACCAAGCAAGCTCCATCGGTTTGTTTGTACATATGCCACATGTCCATAATATCAATGGATTTAGTTTTCATCTGATGAAAACTAAAATCGCCGCAAATTTTTTCATGCATCAAGATTAGATGTGAGTGGAAAAGAATGATTGAAATGGGATAGACTTTTGAATAGAAGAACTTTTCTGAGAATCATACTTCTATTTTGTTCATTTTACTGTATTATTTATAATACAGTATTGTTACCGATTTTTAAAAAAAAAAAATTTCCTGCCCTCAAAATTTTTTTGTCCACGTTTCATGACTAGTAGACGCGAAAAAAGCAATACAAATTTTCACTCCGTCTGTACGCCGTACCCCGTACGCCGTACCCCGTACGCCGTACGCCGTACGCCGTACGCCGTACCCCGTACGCCGTACGTCGACCGCCCCAAAATTTTTGAAGGCTCGTAGCTCTCAAGCCAGTGGAGCTATTAAATTAAAATTTTTTCTAAGAATAGACTTGGTGGACTTCTTGAATTGACATTATTTTCAGGGGAGGAGGTGTAAGGGGGAAGGCGGGGTAAGCGTTTTAGACGAAAAATTTAGGTTTCTAGATCTCAGGTACCGCTTGTGTTAGGAGGCTGAAACTTAAAATTTCTATATAGAGCTTTGATAATGGACCCATTTGCAAAAAAAAAAACAGATATGGGTGAAGGGGTGTGGGAGTGGAGGGGGAAGCAATGCGTCCGAAACGCAAAAAACCGAGATCGACACATTCTAAAATCCATATCTCCTAAACCGTTAATAGCAAGCAATTAAAACTTAACAAATATCTGTAGTTATACTAGGAGAGTAGATTGAAGCAAAATTTTTGGGTGGGGGTAGTGGCGTACGCGGGTGGGGGTTTAAATACTTAACATTACAATATCTTCCAAACCAGTGGCACCAGAAAAACAAAATTCGGTTTGGATACAAAGCTTGATAAATAAAGATTGCTCAAAGTAAAATCTTTGAAGGGGGCGGGGGAGTACGTAAGTGGAGGGGATAAGAATTTTTCAAAAATAACACGTTTCATATCTCAATAACAGTGTAAGATGGTTGCTTCAAATTTTTACCAGAAGTAGGCCTAATAAAACCCTAGTAGGGAAAAAAAGTTTGGGGGTGTGGGTGTAGAGGGTGAGGGTGGGGAAGGGTGAGAAAGAAAAAGTTCCGATGCTTATATCTTAAGAATCTATAATGATAGGAAACTGAAACTTGGTATTTAGATAGAGCTATAGTAGTGGCATGCTGGAAAAATAAAATTTTTTTTAGGGGTAGTATGGTACGGTGGTGGGGGGTGTTTTTCCTAAGTTTAGAACGGCTTATGCTATTAAGTTGAAACTTGGTACGTATATGTAATTTAATTAGAAAAGTAATTGTCATAAAAAAAAATTTGAATATTCATTGGCGTTCAGAAGGGGGGGGGGGGGGGCAAAAAAAAATATCGGTTAGTATAAAATGTATATATTTTCACGATTTTCGTCATATCTACTAGGTCTTTCGAAATATTGAGTTCATTTTTTTTCTACGGATTCTTCATGTGAATACCTAGAAAGCGTTTTCAAGATTTTTTGAAATTCGACCCCTAAGAGGGTGTAAACTGGTTGTATACATTTTCATGAATTCCACCATGTTTCTCAGGTCTGATCAGATATCGAATATCTTTTCACTTCCCCAGACTTGTTTAATAATCACCTATTCTTAAGTTTTGTTTTTTTCAACCTCTAGACCGCATCCCGGAATATGACCCAATTATTTAATTCATATGTTACACCCTTTTCTAACCGCTTCCCGAACTTTTTGTTAGGTTTTCAGTCACATAGTAACATACACCGCATCCCCGAATTGAACGCGTTCTGAACTTCTGCCGGAAAAAATAATACAGTTGCGCCCAGACTGTTGGCAGATTTTTTTCATTACTGGAAAAAAGCAAGAAATCATCGTACCTTACCTTATGCGCGATGTTAGAACGGAAATTTAATTCCTACTGAAGGAAATGCAAACGAATATCGACGAGGGTTGTTACAAGAAAGATTTAAAACACTTTTAAATTTCAGAAGAATTTTTGAAATATACAAGACGATCTTCAGTTGTCTTCCAAATTTAAGAAAAGCTTCTTAAATTCAAAACACTCGTTCGTTGTACCTGAAAAAAATCTTTTCAAATTAAAAGATTCACTTGTTTTAGCAAACAAATATGTAGCTTTCCGGATAAAATACTGTTTATTTTCAATCTTGTGTTCCGATAAAGAACAAATGAAACGTGATCGAAGAAAATGTTATTTTCGGTAATTAAATCATTGGGGCCGGTACTGACTGACTTTAAACATGAATATGGATGAGAAAATATAAACGAACACGAAGCTGTTAGGTGAGAATTGCGGAAATAATATATAGAAAAGAAGCTAGGAATTTATAAATCTATATGCAGTTGCTCACAAAATTCTTTGGTCACCCGGGAATCCGAGCTAAATTCGTCATTTTAAGACACTAAAATGCAATATATGAAAAAGGTGAAAACTAGGATTTGATGTCGGGATCTTGTTAATAAACAGACAATATGTTTTATAATTTAAGGTAGTTGAAATAAATTTATTAAGTTAAAAAGAAAATAATAGGTCGAAAATTCATCTCACAAAATTATTTGGTCACCAGTTTATATTAGTTTTAATACAGGGTCCGGCACTCGAAGTGTAACCAGCTTCGGAACCTCGCGCAGCTGACGCACGGGCATCAGGTGTCTGTAAGTTGGCTAAATGACAGTTTAGAGAATTGTTTACAAGCGCACGAAAGCATTTTGCCGAGAGTGAACGCGAAAAAAAGAAATCAGACTTGAGAGAGCGAAGGAGTTGCTTCGCTTGGCCGAAAGTGGTCAATTTCCGAACATTTAGTTTTCTGACGAGAAAATTTTTACAATTGAGCAATTCGTAAACAGTGAAAACGATAGGGTTTACTTGACGGACCGTTCATACGAGAATTTGAGTCATCGATTGGCCACCAGGAGGCAGCACCCGCCACAGATAATGGTTTGGGCCGATGTAACCGTAGATGGGCGCTCTCCAATCGTTTTCATCGAGCCTGGCGTCAAGATAAATGCGCAATATTATCGGGAAAGTATTCTGGAGGTTGCTTTGAAGCCGTGGGCAGACAAACATTTCGGTGGCAGACCATGGACGTTTCAACGGGACTCGGCACCGTCTCATAAAGCTCGAGTGAATCAAGAATGGCTGAAAACAACGTTCCGAACTTCATAACGTCCACACAATGGCTCTCGAATTCACCAGACGAGAATCCGATGGATTATTCTCTTTGGGCCATTTTGGAGAGCAAGGCTCAAACTAAAAGATACACCAGTCTCGAGGCGCTGAAAAAAGCCGTTGTCCGCGAGTGGGCCAAAATACCTGCAAGTCACATTCGGCCTCTTGCGATTCGTTTTTGGACCGTCTCAAGGCCATAGTTAAGGCAAAAGGTGGTCATATCGAGCAAAAGTGAATTTTTTCTGAATTTTGTATTATTTTTACACATTTTGTACTTTGAATTGAGTAAAAGTAATTTTCCAAACTGAATTTATGGCCTTTTTAATTCGTTACACTTCGAGTGCCGGACCCTGCACACTTAAATATTCTTAACTAAACCTATTTAATACTTGGTGGAGTATCCTTTGGCTGTAAAAACAGCTTTTAGTCTATTCTGCCTATTTTTTTACTAAATTAGTAGTGGTTGAAACAGCTATTTCTTCCCACTCCTTTTTTAAAATAGTTTTCAGCTGATTTTTACTTGTTATGTTATGATCCTGAACCTTTTTTTCAAAATTGCCTACAGATGCTCTATAGGACTTAGGTCCGGAGACTGTGGTGGCGTTTTGAGTTGTTGAGGTACGTTGTACAGCGGCCAACTTTTGACTACAAAAGCCATATGCTTTGGGTCATTATCTTGCTGAAATTTTCAGACACGTGGTATCCCCAATTTAATAGCACTACCTTAAATATTTTTTTTTAATATGTCTAAATACACCCATTTATTCATTATTCCATCAATAAAGTGCAGGTTTCCCACGCCGTTTGCCGCCATACAGCCCCATACCATGACCGAACCTCCACCATGTTTCATTGTTGGGAATAAGTTTTCTTTATTCAGCGAAGTATTTGGTTTTCCCCACACTTTTTGATTTTCATCTGGGCCGAAAATATTGAATTTAGAGTGACGAATCCCAATTCAATATTTTCGGCGCAAATGAAAATCAAAAAGTGTGAAGAAAACCAAATACTTCGCTGAATAAAGAAAACTTATTCCCAACAATGAAACATGGTAGAGTTTCGGTCATGGTATGGGGCTGTATGGCGGCAAACGACGTGGGACACCTGCACTTTAGTGATGGAATAATGAATAAATGGGTGTATTTAGACATATTAAAAATATATTATATTAAAGATAGTGCTATTAAATTGGGGATGCCACGTGTCTAGATATTTCACCAAAATAATGACCCAAAGCATATGGCTTTTGTAGTCAAAAGTTGGCCGCTGTACAACATACCTCAGCAACTCAAAAGGCCACCACAGTCTCCGGACCTAAGTCCTATTGAGCACCTGTAGGCAATTTTGAAAAAAAGGTTCAGGATCATAACATAACAAGTAAAAATCAGCTGAAAACTATTTTAAAAAAGGAGTGGGAAGAAATAGCTGTTTCAACCACTACTAATTTAGTAAAAAATAGGCAGAATAGACTAAAAGCTGTTATTACAGCCAAAGGATACCCCACCAAGTATTAAATAGGTTTAGTTAAGAAGAATTAAATGTATTAAAAATATGTATTAAAACTCGTGACCAAATAATTTTGTGAGATGAATTTTCGACCTTTTATTTTCTTCTTAACTTAATAAATTTATTTTAACTACTTAAAATTATAAAACATATTGTCTGTTTATTAACAAGATCCCGACATCAAATCCTAGTTTTCACCTTTTTCATATATTGCATTTTAGTGTCTTAAAATGACGAATTCAGCTCGGTTTCTCGGGTGACCAAATAATTTTGTGAGCAACTGTATATAAAAATAAGTGGTCTGCGTATGTACACGTATAACTCAGCAACCGTTCGTCCGATTTGGCTCAAATTTATATGATGTCTTCGTTAGGGCCCAACTTAGATACTAACGGAGCCAAAAATTGCAAATTTCCCCCAAAAATGGAAAATTTGAAAAATTTCATTTTGAGTACATTTTGTATGGAGAAATTTTTTCACGTGTAACTCAGCAACCGTTCGTCCGATTTGGCTCAAATTTATTTGATGTGTTCGTTAGGGCCCAACTTAGATACTAACGGAGCCAAAAATTGCAAATTTCCCCGAAAAATGGAAAATTTGGAAAATTTCATTTTCAGTACATTTTGTATGGAGAAATTTTTTCGTTTGTTGTTCGCAACTACTTAACCGGTTTCCATGGATTTTTTTTTCTTCGGAATAGTCTCTGCTATCTCTACGCATAAAAAACAAATTCCGGACGAACGCAAATCAAAACACACGGCCAAATGGTCATACATATACATACATATATACAAAAATATGTAAATGTATATGTATGCCATGTGTCCATGTGTTTTGATTTCCGTTCGCCCGGAATTTTTTTTATGTATAAAGATATGAATGTATATGGATATGTATGACCATGTGGCCATGTGTTTTCCTACAGGCGAGGTACAATTGTCCGTGCGAGAAGCACGCCATTGTTGAGTTGATCGAGTTCGTTTGTTATTCAATTTTTCGGTGATTTGTGAAACAGTGAAAACAACAACAGTGAAACAGTGAATTCAAGTGGATTTTTAGAATTCTCCGCAATTTTTTCCAGCAAGTGGTCTTCGGATTGATTGATTGGCAATATGCCGCCAATCAGGAGATCAAACATTGCACAACGGAGTCGTAATGCAAAAAGAGTTGCGAATATTCGTGCTAGTCAAACTGTTGAAAAGCGCGCACGAGATGCTCAGCACAGACGTATACATATTATCAGTATACATATTTCACAAGTTCGAGCAGAACGAACGTGGATGGGGAATGGAGAATTTTAGATGGAGGATGGTGGAGGATGATGGATGTTGGATATGGGATGGTGAATGGTGGATAGAGGGTGGAAGATGGAGGATGGAGAATGATGAATGGTGGTTGGAGGATGGTAATAGAGGATGGTGGAAAAGGGATGGTGGATGGTAGAAATAGGATGGTAGATGATGGATAGATGATAATGGATGAAGTAGGGTTGGAGGGTGTTGGATAGAAGATTGTTGATAAAGGGTGGAGTAACAGAAGCAACGGGAGAAATGGGAGCATCGGGAGTAACAGGAGAATCGGGAGAAACAGGAGCAACGGGAGAATCAGGACCAATGGATCAACGAGAAAAACGGGAGCAACGGGAGGAACAGGACCAATGGATCAACCGGAGAAACGGGATCAACGGGAAAGATGGGAGTAACAGGGACGATGGAACAACGTGAGCGTAGCGAGCGAAGCCGCGGTACGCGGCTAGTTAAATTTATTTTTTACCGAAATTGAAAAAAATGTCTTATGAATACAAAAAATCTTCTACATAGCCAACAAAGTCTTCAAATCATGGTAATGCTGTTATGACACTGGCTATTTAGTGGCTATTTCTTAAGTGCAATAAAAGTGCAACAAACATCCTTCTCCATTTGGATTTACTAGCCGCTTTAAAGCCTCAAAAATAGCCAGTGTCATAACAGCATAACGCTAAAAATGTACCATTTGAAGAAAAATCTTTAAATCTAGCATTACTGCTACTACTCAAGATATATTCTCGAATCTCTCAACAGTGAACATTGAATCCAATTTTAATGACTCTCTTTTGGTTGCTACTCGAAACTAAAAGACAAAGAGTTCCCTAAATTGCGTGAAGACATTGGAGACAGGATTTTTGTATGGCAGCTACTCGAAGAAGGACGACTCATAGGAACTTTTCCAAATTCTTTCCTCCACCTGTTGCTATTTGAAAAACAATGTATAACACATTTGAAAGTCGTAGACTAAGACTAATCATTCGTTATACGAACACCTAATCTGTAACACACAAAAAGGACTGACTTGTACGAAAATCATGTGTGCCTTTCAAAAGAAGTCGTATATTCTGAGTCATTCAGGCCCTGGCCCTGCCAGATTTCAGGCCACGGCGCGCCTATGCTCCTCAGGTCCAAGTTCAACCCCACACGCTCCTGACCAGCCTGCAGAATGTGCTGCTTTGACCTGGAGAGCCTCCTTATAAAACTGGAGCCCTACCGAGGCTACTTAGTGGCCGAAAAGGTAGTTTTGCTACAGTTGGTGCCCAAACACGGAACTTTCAAATTTTTTTCGTTCACCGTTTTACTTTATTATTTTAATAATTAAGTATTGTGATTTATTTTTAAAAAAAAAAAATTTGCTACTCTCAAAATTTTTATTTTCACGTTTCATAACTAGTAGACGCAAAAAAAGCAATAAAAATGTTCAGTCCATCTGTCCGCCGTACGTAAGATCGTTTGAAGGCTCGTAGCTGCCAAACGATTTGAGATATTAAATTGAAATTTTTTTAACGAATAGACGGGGTAGACTCCTTGAAGTGACCAAATTTTTAGGGGTGGGGGTGTGAGGGGGAAGTGTTTTAGACTGAAAATTTTAGTTTCTAGATCTCAGTAACCCCTAACGATAGGAAGCTGAAACTTGAAATTTCTTTAGAGCTCTAATAGTAGACCCATTTGCAGAAAAATTGTTAATATTGATCAAGGGGTGTAGGAGTGGGTGGAAATGTAATTCGTCCGAAACCCAAAAAAGGCGAGATAGACACATTCTAAAATCCATATCTCCTAAACCGTTATTGGCACACTATTCAAACTTAAATATTTGTAGCTATACTAGGAGAACAGAATCAAGAAAAATTTTGGGTGGGGGAAGTTGTGTATGGGGGTGGGAGGTGAAATACTTTAGATTACGATATCTCATGAACCAACTGCTCTAGAAAAATAAAATTCGGTTTGGGTATAAAGGTCGGCAAATAAAGATTGATCAAAGTAAAATTTTTCAAGTGGGAGGTTGAGCATAGAAGTGGAGGGGATGAGAATTTTTCAAATCAAACACTTTTCATATCTCAATATCAGTGTAAGATAGATGCTTAGAATTTTTACCAGAAGTAGCGCTAGTTAAACCCTAGTAGGGACAAAAGTTTTGTGGTTGTGGGTGTAGAGGAGGAGGGTGAAAAGGAAAAAGTTTCGATGCTTATATCTTGAGAACCTGTAATGATATAAGCTTAAAACTTGGTATTTAGATGGAGCTATAGTAGCGGAATGTTGGAAAAATATAATTTTTTTAGGTGTAGTATGCTACGGGGGTAGGGGGTGTTTTTCACCTAGAACAAAAATTGTGATAAAAAAAAATTTGAATATTCATTGGCGTTCAGAAAGGGGGGCAAAAAATATTATTTTTAAATATAATACATATAAAATGCATATATTTTCACGATTTTCGTAATATCTACTAGGTCTTTCCAAATATTGAATTCATTTTTATTCTACGGATTCTTCGTATGAATACCTAGAAAGCGTTTTCAAGGTTTTTTGAAATTCGACCCCTAAGGGTAGTGTGGTACAAGTGGGGGTGTTTTTCCTATATATGGAACGGCTTAAGCTACAATGTTGAAACTCGGTGTGTATATGTAAATCAACTAGAAAATTAATTGTGATAAAAAAAAATTTGAATATTCATTGGCGTTCAGAAAGGGGGGCAAAAAAAATTATTTGTAAATATAATAAATATAAAATGCATATATTTTCACGATTTTCGTCATATCTACTAGGTCTTTCCAAATATTGAATTCATTTTTATTCTACGGATTCTTCGTAAAAATACCTAGAAAGCGTTTTCAGGGTTTTTTGAAATTCGACCCCTAAGGGTAGTGTGGTACAAGTGGGGGGTGTTTTTCCTATATATTGAACGGCTTAAGCTACAATGTTGAAACTCGGTGTGTATATCTTAATCAACTAGAAAAATAATCTTGAATAAAAAAAATGAATATCTATTGGCGTTCAGAAGTGGGGGCAAAAAAAATATCTGTGAAATAGAATGCATATTTTCCCACGATTTTCGACATATCTACTACCTCATCCCAAATATTGAATTTAATTTTATTCTATTTATTCTCCATAATTGACCCCTAAGGGGGTGTAAAGTGATTGTGTACTTTTCCATAAATTATTCCATATCTCTCAGATCCAATCAGTTGTTCACTTCCATGATCTTGTTCTTTTTGATAGGTTTTCAGTCACATAGTAGCCTCCACCGCATTTCAGAATTGAACGCGTTCCTAACTTCTATCGGAAAAATAATAAAGTTCTGCCCAGATTGTTGGCAGATTTTTTTTTTATAATTTTGCATAGGTCACGTTAATGTCTCTTCGTTCGAACAGTCAATCAACTTTTACGGTTGATAGGCAAATTTCGCGGTACGGTTCAATCGGTAGTGCGGTATCTTGTTATAGTGTGTGTGAAGTGGCGCTATAGCTAGGGAATTGTATTGATCATTTATTAAAAGTTTCGTTCCATTTTTAATTTTCGAGTGCTAATCCATTAGTGTGGCTAATAATTGGTTTTGCAATTGCGTTCCTTGTTGCTAAAATAGGAATAATTTCCAGTCATATGGAACATTTTCTATAGTTTTGACCTAGTAAATGTTTAAATATGTTTTTACGAAGTATGTTAAAGTATAAAATTTTGTGCTTGTGCTAAGCTTTGGTTCGCGTTTTTGATGGAGATTAGCATCATGGACACAGTACATTTGTAAGGTTTTTCTTCGCTTTCACATTTTAATACTTACAATCAAAAGTTTAAATTACATAGAGTTTTATTTTTTTTTTCTTTATTTAATAATCCTTAATTAAAAATTATACACCGTTTATACCGTGCGACTTGAACGATTTAGTGGCGAACAAGGTCGTGGGAAACTTTGCGTGAACTATGCTGATTGTTTTTTTTGTTATATTCACTATTGCCCGCCGATCATTTTCATTTGTGTCGCGTCGTAAATTTTGTTGTTGGAGGTCCAGTGCATCTTCTATGCAAAGCCATTTCGGGCTTTTCACTGGTAATAATTAACAATACCTAGTTTTATTAAAAGTGACATTCGCATCGAGAAGCCGCAATACGCGTCGATGTCTTCATCTCCAGATTGCCGATGTTTGTGATGTCGCTGTTTAATACCGCGGTAAAATCCATGATTTGGTCTCTCGCGAAATCTAATCTGGACCGGGTCCGTCGACAAGAAATTTTTATTTTGTTTCGCGAAAAAATTTCGTTAGTTATAGGGATCAAATCAAAGTGATGTGCGTTATTTTTTCTTTTAAAGTTTGATACATGAATTAAAATGATCCATCCACATTCCATCCAACTATTTCCCGGCCCGCCCTCCTATTATTAGGGTAGTTTTTTTTTTTTGTATGTTACTACAATTGAGTTTGAAGGAAAGATTGAGGTTGCACAACAACAGTGAAACAGTGAATTCAAGTGGATTTTTAGAATTCTCCGCAATTTTTTCCAGCAAGTGGTCTTCGGATTGATTGATTGGCAATATGCCGCCAATCAGGAGATCAAACATTGCACAACGGAGTCGTAATGCAAAAAGAGTTGCGAATATTCGTGCTAGTCAAACTGTTGAAGAGCGCGCACGAGATGCTCAGCACAGACGTATACATATTTCACAAGTTCGAGCAGAACGAACGTGGATGGGGAATGGAGAATTTTAGATGGAGGATGGTGGAGGATGATGGATGTTGGATATGGGATGGTGAATGGTGGATAGAGGGTGGAAGATGGAGGATGGAGAATGATGAATGGTGGTTGGAGGATGGTTGATAGAGGATGGTGGAAAAGGGATGGTGGATGGTAGATATAGGATGGTAGATGATGGATAGATGATAATGGATGAAGTAGGGTTGGAGGGTGTTAGATAGAAGATTGTTGATAAAGGGTGGAGTAACAGAAGCAACGGGAGAAATGGGAGCATCGGGAGTAACAGGAGAATCGGGAGAAACAGGAGCAACGGGAGAATCAGGACCAATGGATCAACGAGAAAAACGGGAGCAACGGGAGGAACAGGACCAATGGATCAACCGGAGAAACGGGATCAACGGGAAAGATGGGAGTAACAGGGACGATGGAACAACGTGAGCGTAGCGAGCGAAGCCGCGGTACGCGGCTAGTTAAATTTATTTTTTACCGAAATTGAAAAAAATGTCTTATGAATACAAAAAATCTTCTACATAGCCAACAAAGTCTTCAAATCATGGTAATGCTGTTATGACACTGGCTATTTAGTGGCTATTTCTTAAGTGCAATAAAAGTGCAACAAACATCCTTCTCCATTTGGATTTACTAGCCGCTTTAAAGCCTCAAAAATAGCCAGTGTCATAACAGCATAACGCTAAAAATGTACCATTTGAAGAAAAATCTTTAAATCTAGCATTACTGCTACTACTCAAGATATATTCTCGAATCTCTCAACAGTGAACATTGAATCCAATTTTAATGACTCTCTTTTGGTTGCTACTCGAAACTAAAAGACAAAGAGTTCCCTAAATTGCGTGAAGACATTGGAGACAGGATTTTTGTATGGCAGCTACTCGAAGAAGGACGACTCATAGGAACTTTTCCAAATTCTTTCCTCCACCTGTTGCTATTTGAAAAACAATGTATAACACATTTGAAAGTCGTAGACTAAGACTAATCATTCGTTATACGAACACCTAATCTGTAACACACAAAAAGGACTGACTTGTACGAAAATCATGTGTGCCTTTCAAAAGAAGTCGTATATTCTGAGTCATTCAGGCCCTGGCCCTGCCAGATTTCAGGCCACGGCGCGCCTATGCTCCTCAGGTCCAAGTTCAACCCCACACGCTCCTGACCAGCCTGCAGAATGTGCTGCTTTGACCTGGAGAGCCTCCTTATAAAACTGGAGCCCTACCGAGGCTACTTAGTGGCCGAAAAGGTAGTTTTGCTACAGTTGGTGCCCAAACACGGAACTTTCAAATTTTTTTCGTTCACCGTTTTACTTTATTATTTTAATAATTAAGTATTGTGATTGATTTTTAAAAAAAAAAAATTTGCTACTCTCAAAATTTTTATTTTCACGTTTCATAACTAGTAGACGCAAAAAAAGCAATAAAAATGTTCAGTCCATCTGTCCACCGTACGACGTACGGCGTCCGCCGTACGTAAGATCGTTTGAAGGCTCGTAGCTGCCAAACGATTTGAGATATTAAATTGAAATTTTTTTAACGAATAGACGCGGTAGACTCCTTGAAGTGACCAAATTTTTAGGGGTGGGGGTGTGAGGGGGAAGTGTTTTAGACTGAAAATTTTAGTTTCTAGATCTCAGTAACCCCTAATGATAGGAAGCTGAAACTTGAAATTTCTTTAGAGCTCTAATAGTAGACCCATTTGCAGAAAAATTGTTAATATTGATCAAGGGGTGTAGGAGTGGGTGGAAATGTAATTCGTCCGAAACCCAAAAAAGGCGAGATAGACACATTCTAAAATCCATATCTCCTAAACCGTTATTGGCACACTATTCAAACTTAAATATTTGTAGCTATACTAGGAGAACAGAATCAAGAAAAATTTTGGGTGGGGGAAGTTGTGTATGGGGGTGGGAGGTGAAATACTTTAGATTACGATATCTCATGAACCAACTGCTCTAGAAAAATAAAATTCGGTTTGGGTATAAAGGTCGGCAAATAAAGATTGATCAAAGTAAAATTTTTCAAGTGGGAGGTTGAGCATAGAAGTGGAGGGGATGAGAATTTTTCAAATCAAACACTTTTCATATCTCAATATCAGTGTAAGATAGATGCTTAGAATTTTTACCAGAAGTAGCGCTAGTTAAACCCTAGTAGGGACAAAAGTTTTGTGGTTGTGGGTGTAGAGGAGGAGGGTGAAAAGGAAAAAGTTTCGATGCTTATATCTTGAGAACCTGTAATGATATAAGCTTAAAACTTGGTATTTAGATGGAGCTATAGTAGCGGAATGTTGGAAAAATATAATTTTTTTAGGTGTAGTATGCTACGGGGGTAGGGGGTGTTTTTCACCTAGAACAAAAATTGTGATAAAAAAAAATTTGAATATTCATTGGCGTTCAGAAAGGGGGGCAAAAAATATTATTTTTAAATATAATACATATAAAATGCATATATTTTCACGATTTTCGTCATATCTACTAGGTCTTTCCAAATATTGAATTCATTTTTATTCTACGGATTCTTCGTATGAATACCTAGAAAGCGTTTTCAAGGTTTTTTGAAATTCGACCCCTAAGGGTAGTGTGGTACAAGTGGGGGTGTTTTTCCTATATATGGAACGGCTTAAGCTACAATGTTGAAACTCGGTGTGTATATGTAAATCAACTAGAAAATTAATTGTGATAAAAAAAAATTTGAATATTCATTGGCGTTCAGAAAGGGGGGCAAAAAAAATTATTTGTAAATATAATAAATATAAAATGCATATATTTTCATGATTTTCGTCATATCTACTAGGTCTTTCCAAATATTGAATTCACTTTTATTCTACGGATTCTTCGTAAAAATACCTAGAAAGCGTTTTCAGGGTTTTTTGAAATTCGACCCCTAAGGGTAGTGTGGTACAAGTGGGGGGTGTTTTTCCTATATATTGAACGGCTTAAGCTACAATGTTGAAACTCGGTGTGTATATCTTAATCAACTAGAAAAATAATCTTGAATAAAAAAAATGAATATCTATTGGCGTTCAGAAGTGGGGGCAAAAAAAATATCTGTGAAATAGAATGCATATTTTCCCACGATTTTCGACATATCTACTACCTCATCCCAAATATTGAATTTAATTTTATTCTATTTATTCTCCATAATTGACCCCTAAGGGGGTGTAAAGTGATTGTGTACTTTTCCATAAATTATTCCATATCTCTCAGATCCAATCAGTTGTTCACTTCCATGATCTTGTTCTTTTTGATAGGTTTTCAGTCACATAGTAGCCTCCACCGCATTTCAGAATTGAACGCGTTCCTAACTTCTATCGGAAAAATAATAAAGTTCTGCCCAGATTGTTGGCAGATTTTTTTTTTATAATTTTGCATAGGTCACGTTAATGTCTCTTCGTTCGAACAGTCAATCAACTTTTACGGTTGATAGGCAAATTTCGCGGTACGGTTCAATCGGTAGTGCGGTATCTTGTTATAGTGTGTGTGAAGTGGCGCTATAGCTAGAGAATTGTATTGATCATTTATTAAAAGTTTCGTTCCATTTTTAATTTTCGAGTGCTAATCCATTAGTGTGGCTAATAATTGGTTTTGCAATTGCGTTCCTTGTTGCTAAAATAGGAATAATTTCCAGTCATATGGAACATTTTCTATAGTTTTGACCTAGTAAATGTTTAAATATGTTTTTACGAAGTATGTTAAAGTATAAAATTTTGTGCTTGTGCTAAGCTTTGGTTCGCGTTTTTGATGGAGATTAGCATCATGGACACAGTACATTTGTAAGGTTTTTCTTCGCTTTCACATTTTAATACTTACAATCAAAAGTTTAAATTACATAGAGTTTTATTTTTTTTTTCTTTATTTAATAATCCTTAATTAAAAATTATACACCGTTTATACCGTGCGACTTGAACGATTTAGTGGCGAACAAGGTCGTGGGAAACTTTGCGTGAACTATGCTGATTGTTTGTTTTTGTTATATTCACTATTACCCGCCGATCATTTTCATTTGTGTCGCGTCGTAAATTTTGTTGTTGGAGGTCCAGTGCATCTTCTATGCAAAGCCATTTCGGGCTTTTCACTGGTAATAATTAACAATACCTAGTTTTATTAAAAGTGACATTCGCATCGAGAAGCCGCAATACGCGTCGATGTCTTCATCTCCAGATTGCCGATGTTTGTGATGTCGCTGTTTAATACCGCGGTAAAATCCATGATTTGGTCTCTCGCGAAATCTAATCTGGACCGGGTCCGTCGACAAGAAATTTTTATTTTGTTTCGCGAAAAAATTTCGTTAGTTATAGGGATCAAATCAAAGTGATGTGCGTTATTTTTTCTTTTAAAGTTTGATACATGAATTAAAATGATCCATCCACATTCCATCCAATTATTTCCCGGCCCGCCCTCCTATTATTAGGGTAGTTTTTTTTTTTTGTATGTTACTACAATTGAGTTTGAAGGAAAGATTGAGGTTGCTAGTTGTTGGTGGCTTCAGGCATGCTGTTTTCATTTTTGCGATCAATTTTATATATAATAACATTTATTTGTTTTAGGTTCGATTTGAACCATTCTTGATCAATCATGTTGTTTTCATCAAAGGTACATAGTAGTAATTATTAAATCACTTTTATACTTTTATATTTATTTCATTGGATTTACTTGCGTATATTTGGGATTTATTTACTATTATTTTTGTTTCATTACCTATTTTTATTTTTATTTTTTTTTTAATTTGCCTCTTTCTCCGTTGTTGAATTTATTTTGTTAGAATTATTATGGTAATGAAAATAGAACATTTGGAACCAGATGAGTTTCAGGTGGAATGCACGATTCGTGGCATTTGTGGGAGACCATCAATTGCTGGAATCATGTAAATTGGAGAAAAAAAAAAAACATTTTTACGTCCTTCGCGAATACCTAGTAAAGATAGTCGAGGTGAGCTGGAATTATGCCGACCAAGTGTCGAGTCTTTAGGTCGGTCCGTAACAAAAATGCAGGGTGACCTTTTACAAACCTTTTACTGAAATATACGTCTCAAATCGTTCATTACAGCGGGCGTATTGAACGTCTCGCGAACTATACATGTGAGTTTGAAGAACAGTGCGAGGCCTTGCTTTGTGCCACTCGGGCGTTATCCAGAATATGTGATAATTTGTCACTACCCGATAACATTTTAAATATTGGTGTAGTGGAAGACCTTTTTGTCGAGATCACGTCCTGGACTGATCGCTCTGCTTTCGGGATTACGCGGTTAGCAGATCAAACTACTCCAGTAATCAAAACACATTATACTTTGCGTCAGCCTCAATGTGATGAAATAAATCCTTTGCCCACTCGACCTCCTTTGACTAGCACAGTGTTAATACCAAATATTCCGTCTATACCTACCAGCGGCCATGCTTCGCCAAATATTTCGTCTATACCTGCCTGCGGTCACGCTTCAACGAATATGTGAAAATGGGGTCTGATATTTGATGGCTCAGTGTCGGGTTTAAATATCGATCAGTTCCTCTTCCGAGTCCAGCGTCCTGCGGATACAAATCGGGTTTCAAACCAAACTTTGGTGAATAACTTACATCTCCTTGAAAATACAAGGTTTTCCGGTAAATACTGTTAAATTTATTTTGTGTGACGTTTCGGACTCGACTGAGTCCTTTATCAAACTGATCGACAATATCTCTACAACTGTTATATATACAAATGAAAGTAGGTAAAAAAGGGTTACTAAATTAACTAACAGAAGGGTCAATTAGAAAAACAGGTAAAAAAGTTGCTCGTTCGTATCTTTTTCTTCCTGGTTCTTCATGGCTTTGGGTCTTCCAAGAAAAAGATACGAACGAGCATACTATAAAAAGATGGGTGACATTACCTTACATAGAGGGTACAACAGATCGAATCGGCAGGGTACTCAGGAAAGCCGACATACGTACGACCTACTCTACGGCAACCACGCTTCGAGGTTTCTTAGGAAACCAAAAGGACAAAATCCCACTGGAAATGGAGGGCATTTACAAAGTTCCCTGCGGGTCTTGCAACAAAGTCTACATCGGAGAAACAGGACGGACCATCAGAACAAGGATTCGTGAACATCAACGCTGCACACAAAAAAACCAGGTCCACTCATCAGCAATTGCGAAACATGCAGCGGTGGAAAACCATTCAATCGATTTCAACAACGTCAAAATATTGGCCAGGACGAAACACTATTTTCAAAGAATTGTAAGAGAAGCAATTGAGATAACCAAACATCCACAAAATTTTAACCGAGACGCTGGGTACAACCTCTCTTCACTTTGGCTACCTTGTCTACGTTTTGGAAAAAACAACGCTTACCAAAAATCTTCGATCCCAAAAACTAATTAATTAATTTCAACTTTCATAACTTTTTCCCTTCTTATAAACCCCCGCCTCTGTTTAATGTTTTTATGACCTCCCTTATTAACGTAAATTTCCCCTTTTGTCTTCTAATTGACCCTTCTATTAGTTAATTTTGTAACCCCCTTTTTTACCTGTTTTTCTAATTGACCCTTCTGTTAGTTAATTTAGTAACCCTTTTTTACCTACTTTCATTTGTATATATAACAGTTGTAGAGATATTGTCGATCAGTTTGATAAAGGACTCAGTCGAGTCCGAAACGTCACACAAAATAAATTTAACAGTATTTACCGGAAAACCTTGTATTTTCAATTCAAAATGTACTGTGAAAACATTCATCAAAAATTACATCTCCTTCTTAAGGGAAATGCTGCCGAATGGTATTAGGCATTCGTCGAAAAGAGCGTGAATCCGAGTTGGGATACTTGCTGTGTTGCCTTACGAGAGCGATTTACTACTCAATCTACTGATTTGGATGTCCGAAGACTTATTGATGCTCGTTATCAAAAGGCCAAGGAACCATTCAGCGACTTCGTAGATGCTATCGAGCAATTAACTCTACAACTAAACGTCCCAGCTACTGATGACTATGTGCAGCAAGTTCTGTTGCACACGGGGCTGCAGGCTCACTGGGCTGGATTGGAATTCACCTCAGCTCAGTTGTTGCGTCAAAAGTGTGTAGCATTCGAAACAACGTGGAAAATAGTAGGTTACGATGGCTATTTAAACTGTTCTGGTAGGCGTCAAAAACTTGAAATTGATCATGATATGAAAGTACTTAGAACACTTATTCACAGAGTACAATGTATCACCAACGATAACCCACACGCACTTCGCAACGAAATGGAACACCTACAGAAAACCTTTGCAGCCAACGGATACACTAGGAGCACTATCAACAAAGTATGCAAACAGAAACCCAAAGCCATGAAGAACCAGGAAGAAAAAGATACGAACGAGCATACTATAAAAAGATGGGTGACATTACCTGACATAGAGGGTACAACAGATCGAATCGGCAGGGTACTCAGGAAAGCCGACATACGTACGACCTACTCTACGGCAACCACGCTTCGAGGTTTCTTAGGAAACCAAAAAGACAAAATCCCACTGGAAATGGAGGGCATTTACAAAGTTCCCTGCGGGTCTTGCAACAAAGTCTACATCGGAGAAACAGGACGGACCATCAGAACAAGGATTCGTGAACATCAACGCTGCACACAAAAAAACCAGGTCCACTCATCAGCAATTGCGAAACATGCAGCGGTGGAAAACCATTCAATCGATTTCAACAACGTCAAAATATTGGCCAGGACGAAACACTATTTTCAAAGAATTGTAAGAGAAGCAATTGAGATAACCAAACATCCACACAATTTTAACCGAGACGCTGGATACAACCTCTCTTCACTTTGGCTACCTTGTCTACGTTTTGGAAAAAACAACGTTTACCAAAAATCTTCGATCCCAAAAACTAATTAATTAATTTCAACTTTCATAACTATTTCCCTTCTTATAAACCCCCGCCTCTGTTTAATGTTTTTATGACCTCCCTTATTAACGTAAATTTCCCCTTTTGTCTTCTAATTGACCCTTCTATTAGTTAATTTTTTAACCCCCTTTTTTACCTGTTTTTCTAATTGACCCTTCTGTTAGTTAATTTTGTAACCCTTTTCTACCTACTTTCATTTGTATAAATAACAGAGATATTGTCGATCAGTTTGATAAAGGACTCAGTCGAGTCTGAAACGTCACACAAAATAAATTTAACAGTATTTACCGGAAAACCTTGTATTTTCAATTCAAAATGTACTGTGAAAACATTCATCAAAAATTAATTGGTTATGTTCGAACGTTAGTTACGTATGGAGATAGAACTCGCATGATACGATTCTTAGTAGTACCCTCGCTAAAGAACACGCTGTACCTTGGCATTGGCTTTTGGGATGCATTTAACTTGGTTCCACTTCAGGTGAATGAATTTCAAACCCTTTCACCTCTTCCTGACAGTAAATTTCATACGTTGTCTTTAACTGAACATTTACACCGGATTGTGGACTCATTTCCCTCATTCAAAAAAATAGGTTTAGGAAAAACTACGCTATTGGCTCACCATATAGACACCGCAATAGCCAAAACAATTAAAAAGCAACATTACTCTGTATCTCCTGTCGTACAGAAACTTCTGGACGCGGAGTTAGATCGCATGCTGTCCATGGGCGTTATTGAGGAGTCAAACAGTTCGTGGAGCTCCCCTGTTTCACTCGCTCAGAAACCTGGTAAAGTTCGGTTGTGTCTAGATGCAAGACGGTTAAATGAGGTAACTGTGAAGGATGCCTACCCTCTTCCTCTTATTGAAGGTATTCTAGCACGTTTACAATCTACACGGTATATTTCTGGCCTTGATCTCAAGGATGTATTTTGGCAAATTCCTTTGGATCCAGACTCCCGAGATAAGACGGCATTCTCAGTTCCTGGCAGGCCGTTGTATTAGTTTACCGTCAAGCCGTTTGGTCTGTGCAACGCTCCTCAGACGATGTGCCACTTGATGCACAAAGTTATTCCGCACCAGCTTCATGATCGGATATTTGTTTACCTGGATGATCTGCTGATAACTTCCAGCACTCTGGAAGAGCATTTCGACCTTCTTCGTGAAGTTTCTCGGCTTCTTTCCGTAGCTTATCTAACTATTAATGTGGAGAAGAGCAAGTTCCTCTTGAGGGAGATAAAATATCTAGGTTATGTGGTTGGTGACGGGATTCTTAAGACAGATCTCGAAAAAATTTCTGGCATTACGATATATCCAATTCCCAAATCAGCACGAGAAGTTCGCAAATTTCTGTTTATGGCAGGGTGGTACAGGCGTTTTATTCCCAAATTCGCGTCGGCTGTATCGTCACGAACTGACCTACTGAAAGGAAACCAACGTTTTATATGGAATGACGCAGCTAATACTGCATTTGAACATATAAAAATGCTATTAACTTCAGATTTCTCCAAACCGTTTTTCATCCAGTGCGATGCTAGTGCAACTGGTATTGGGAGTGTTCTTTTTCAGAAATCAGAGTCAGGTGCGTTCATGTCGGCTAAGTTAAACTCTGCTCAACGAAACTACGGCGTGACTGAATTAGAATGTCTTGCTGCTGTACAAAGTGTTAAGAAGTTTCGTGCGTATGTTGAAGGTTTGGAGTTTACAATCATCACAGACCATGCTAGCCTAAAATGGTTGATGAGTCAAAAGGATTTATCTGGTTGACTGGCTAGATGGAGTCTTAAACTCCAAGCGTTCAACTTCAACATAGAACATCGGAAGGAAAGTCAAAACATTGTTCCTAATGCTTTGTCACGAGTGTTTTGTGAAACGATAGATGCTATTTATGATGCGTTACCCCACTTGGATTTAAATGCGGATGCATTTAATTCCAAACTTGACCATAATATATAATAAACTTTAAACATACATAAACCTAACGCATCTCCCAACTTATCGGACATTCCGGAATGGAAACTATGGGTTCCCGCTTCAATCACTAACTCCTTGGTTGCTGACACACATAAAAGTTCCTTATCTTCGCACTGTGGAATAGCAAAAACTGTCGAACTTTTGCAAAGATTCTATCATTGGCCAGGTTGAAGACAGCAAGTGACCCAATATATAAATTCCTGCGAAGTCTACAAAGCAAGTAAGCCTCCCAATTATAACACGCAACCTCCAATGGACAAACAAATTTAAATTATCAGGCCAATTCAGCGATTATATATTGATTTTTTGGGACCATACCCAAGATCATGTGCGGGAGATAGATTTATTCTCATCGTTCTGGACCAATATACAAAGTTTGTATGGTTGAAATCGTTGTCCAGCGGCACCACTGAAAGGGTAACCAAATTCTTGGAGGATGAACTGTTCCTGACATACGGAGTGCCCGAATTCATTCATTCCGACAACGGCGTGCAGTTCACCTCTAAGACACTTAAAAAATTACTTGTTCAATATGAAATCAAACACATCTTGTCCCCATTTTATTCTCCGCAGGCTAATGCATCGGAGAGAGTAAATCGCTCCATTTTGGCAGCTATTCGTGCCTATATCGGGAATGATCACCGAAAATGGGATGATAGGTTGGGAGAAATATGTTAAACACTAAGAAATGTGGTTCACGGGTCTACCGGATTTTCACCACATTTTCTTATGTTCGGTTACCATGCAGTTTGCCACGGCTCGGATTACTTACGTAGATATACTTTATTTAAAAGCTATTAACGTATAACGAATCTACTTATATTTTCCTATAAAAATTAATTTGGGCTTTTTTTTGTGAATGAAGATTACCAGGACTGCGGATGTCAGTATTTTCTTTTGTTTCTTTGTTTTTTTTTTCAAATTTGTTTAGTAGCGAAGATGGTACTTCAGATGGAGTAGTGACGCTCCGTAAGCTTGCCTGGGGCTTCCGCAACATGAGCCGCCTTCGTTAATCTCATCTTCCAACTCAGAGCCATTTTTATTTATTTTTGTTTTTAAATTTTTTTCAGGACATACAAGGAGAAGCGGTCCTCAGGTCCAAGTTCAACCCCCCACGCTCCTGTGCTGCTTTGACCTGTAGAGCCTCCTTATAAATCTGGAGCCCTACCGAGGCTACTTAGTGGCCGAGAAGGTAGTTTTGTTACAATATGTCTCTGTAATTTTCACATCGCAGTTTATCTCTTTTCTTGTAGATTGGACATATAATGCTCTGGCGGCAGTCGTCGGGTATTTTTTCTTCAATCCAAATTTTTGTCACGATTTTGTGTAGGAGATTGGCGAGGTATGGATCGCCTCCCTTTAGGAGCTCTGCTGGTGTTGCATCAACTCAGGGTGATTTATGTATTTTTTGGTCGCTCAGGGCTGCTTCCACTTCTCCGATAGTGGGTACTGTAGTTGATGTTTGCTCATCCGATGGTGCACTTGATGTTTTAATTGGGTCGGTGGTCGTCACTCTGTTCGGGTTCAGCAGCTTTTTAAGGTATTTAACCTATCTTTGCTTAATTTGTTTTGCGTCACTAAGGATATTTCCCTCCTTGTCTTTACAAAGGCTTGTTCGTAGCTAATAGCTTTGCCTTATTTGTTTGACGGCAGTATATGCGGATCGTAGATTATGTGACTTCATGTCAGTATTTAGGTTTATAATTATGTCATTGTTGTGTTTTCGTTTCTTTCGTCTGCAGATTTTTTTTGATAATCATCTAAGCTCGTCGTATCCTTCCTTTTTGGCTCTCGTCGTTCTTTCAATGTACGCCTTGTGAGCTTTTTTTTTTTATTGCGTCACTACACTCACTATCGAAACAGTCATTATCACCCGTATAGCGAATGTCGCGGTCACGTCACTTCGATGCCGATGCGAAGTGTCACGTCGATCGAAAAAAGCGATTGTGTAACTCCATCGACGTGACTCAATGGCATTGCCATATTGATATGTATGTATCAGCTGTAAATTGGGAATTTAAGTTCATTTATGCCTTCGTTTACAACTATGACGTTATTTTTATGCAATATCAAATCCTACATTCAAATTTAAGATGCGGATGATGCTTTTTTCTAAAGTAGATAAGCTATACATCTTGTTCGGCCCATTTTTGGCCCTCACTTCTGCTTGCATCTCGTGACGGTAGTCCCAAAGAATTTTATAGTGCCGAAAATTGGAGCCATATTTCTTTAATGTGTGTCGATTTACACCGCTTTTAATGACGATTACTTGTTGCGAATCCATCAAAATAAGGAAAGAAACATCTTTTTGTCAAATCTATACTTGCATTTTTGGATCAACGTTAATTTTCTTCAGGCGTCACGGACTCGGAATGTCATCGACGAAAAATGACGATCAAAGTCACAACTGTCGATGACAATCGACATTCACAATCGCCTTTTCATGCGTCGATATCGAATCGGCATCGAAGTGACGCAACGTGACAATCACAATACGGTCGTATGTTTTGGCTGGAATTTTAATCCAATGATCTTTTCTGCTGTCATTCTGATTCCATCACTCAACTGTGTCCACTCTTGGTCGTTGGTTGTCACTTCGTCATTCCTGATGCTTCAAACTCATTTTGCAGCGCTGATTTATAGGCTAACGCGACAGTCTCGTCCTTAAGTTTATCGATGTCAAATGTGAGTGTCCTGCTCTTTTAGAGTACCCGCATAGTGGTCCCGAGATAGTGGTCGGAGTCGCAGTTTGCTCCGCGAAAAGATCTTACGTCTAGAATGCTGGTCGCAGCCCTTCTCTCGATCAGATCAGGCCAATTTGATTGAAAGTGCGGCCATCCAGAGATGACCACGTTCTTCTATGAATGTTGCGATGAGGGAAGCAGGTTGAGCTTAGAACTAAACTTTTGCTGATAGCGAAGTCGATTAGACGTTGTCCATTGTCATTGGTGGTGTTATGGAGACTGTGCCTTCCTGTGGTTCCTCTATGTGTCTTCTCTTGTCCAATTTTAGCATTGACGTCTCCTAGAAGTATCTTTATGTCGTAAGATGGTAAAGAGTCAAATGTTTATTCTAGGGTGTTGCAGAAAATGTCCTTCACTGCGTCATCCTTTTTCTCTGTTGGACCGTGACAGTTTACCAGCCATACATTGAAACATTTTGTTTTTATGCGGACCGCACACAATTTTTCGTTTATGGGTTTGAAATCGGTGACTAAGTTCTTAAGTTTGGTATCTACTAGCTGTGCATCGCTTACTCCTAAAATAAGTATATCTCGAAGAATGGAGTTGGTTTGATCGCCAAACTCGCACGACATGAAAATTTTTTGCGCGTCCGCTAAAAAACTGTCACAATTTTCGCCGTTTGCTTGCTTCCGCTTGTAGAACAAAAAGCGTTGATAAACAAGATTTTTCCTACGATTACAATTATCCTCAAAAGACTTTAAGTATTAACGTCAGGGATCGTTAAAGACAGGCAAATAAGTAGCTCACAGTTTGTTTGGAAATTTCAATTCAATTATTTATTTCCTCGTGGTGGCTCAAATTCCTAATACAAGTTTCATTAATTTTACTTTAGTACATGTATACATTTCACTTACTTGTCTGCCTTTCTTCTTCTTTTAACAAGCTCAAATTTCAATTTAATAATATTTTAAGAGTCTTAGGCTAGATTTTTTTTTTTTCTTCTCCCGACACGTTCATGACAGCAAGTGATCTCCTCGTGCCGGATGTTACCGCTGTTCGCGGCGCTACTAAACTATGCCGTGGTGCTAGATGTTGCAGCGGTGGGCAACATACTCCCTTCCGGTATGACGAACGATTTCTCGGTCGACTTACCAATCTCAGCATCGCGGCTGACGTCCAGCACGGCAAGTTTAGCTGAAGGTCGGGTATAGACGCCAGCTGAAGTTCGAACGATCGCTTGACGCACTTGTCCATTCTTGCCCGGCCAGGTGTTGCGCGGATTTCTCTCGTCAACGATGATCACGATGTCGCCTTTCATTATCGGTTTAGTGGTAGTAAACCATTTAGTTCGTTTGGTTATTGTTGGGAGATACTCTTGAACCCACCGTCGCCAGAACATGTTCGCTAGTTGTTGCGATATCCGCCAGTTTTTCCGAAGGATGAGAACGTCGTCACTAAACTGTCCGGGTGGCATGTTACTGTTTGATAATCCAAGTATGGCTTGGCGTGAGAGCCTCACTATCTTCAGACTCCACCGGAACATAGGTCAGTGGCCTGGAGTTGACAATATTTTCGACTTCTAGCAGTAGGTTTCGTAGTAGTTCATCGGAAAGTTTGCGAGTTGGCATAATTGCTATTAAAGTCTTCTTCACCGACCTTATTAGGCGCTCCCAGCTTCCGCCCATATGAGGTGATGCGGGAGGATTACAGATCCATTTCGTGAACGAGCATGTAAATTCTTCTTGTACTGTTCCGATCTGTAATCCCTGCAGTTCTTTAGTCAACTCCTTATTAGCTCCGACAAAGTTTGTGCCATTATTGCTGTATATCTCTAATGGTGTTCCACGTCGAGCAATAAAATTTCTTAAACACATTATACAGGAGGATGTGTCCAAGCTGTGTGCGATCTCGATGTGTATGGCCCGAAAAATTAAGCATGTGAAGAGTACTCCCCATCTCTTTTCCACTCTCCTTCCAATTGTTACGAGCATCGGTCCAAAGAAATCCATGCCGATGAAGGACAATGGTCTAGTGAATGCCGATAATCTTGCTGCTGGTAGCTCAGCCATTTCCGGTATCTTCGGACTTGCGGCCTCGTTTTTACATTTTCGGCATATTCTTCTAATCGTTTTAAATAAAACACGCACGGTCGGAATGGAATACCGTTGTCGAAGCTCGTTAATAACCGTTTCGTGGTTATGATGGTGATAGCGGCGATGATAGTATTCCACAATAAGTCGAGTGATACTATGGTCCTTTGGCAGCAGGATGGGTCTTTTTACCTCTTCATTGACCGCTGTAGCAGCATCGATTTTTCTTTCCTCGAATCTTCAATACGTTTTGGTCATCCAGATATGGTGAGCAGTTGTAGAGGGGCTGGATTTCTCAACGTAAGTTCTCCGGTCGTTGGGAAGATCTTTATTCCTGCGTGGGGTGGTTATTTCATCTGCGTAGTGGTCGTGTTGAGCGAGGCGGTACAGATTATTTTCGGATTCGACGTATTCTTCTGATGCGATGGGCCCGCATCTTCTGGTTATGTGATTCTTCTTTGCTTTTATATTGTGAATGAATCTATTTACGAATGCTTGCGTTCTAAGCAGTCTCGACCAGTTTGAACATCTATCTATGTCAATCAGGCTAGTAGATATAAAGGCTGCAAGCACAAGGTGTGGTCTGAGCTCCTCGTTCGTTGATAACTCTGGTTTTGAGACCTGTTCAGGCCATAGTCTTTCTTCCTCCAAGAGAAATTTGGGGCCCAATGAACCACCTGCTTGTAGTATCGAACCCCGGGGTGTTTTTCCATTCAGTAGCCTCATCGGCGACGTTTAATTTGGTTGGAACCCAGCGCCATTCACATAGCTGTGTTGTTTCCAATATTTCCCCGATTCGGAAGGCTACAAATTGACGGTACTTCCATTGGTCAGAGTTAATCCAGGCAAGGACTGTTTTCGAGTCCAACCACATAAATCGCTGTGAGATTTGAATGGAGTGACCAGTGCTGATTCTATTCGCCAATCGACTTCCGAGCACGGCTGCTTGTAGCTCGAGTCTTGGAATTGATATTAGTTTCTGTGGTGCCACTCGAGTCTTTGCTCCAACTAGGATACATGTAGCGCCTTCCTTGTCTTGGATTCTGAAGTATGCTGCGGCCGCATAAGCATTCTCGCTGGCATCAACGAACACATGTTGTTGTACTGTGTGTTTCTTACTTTCGGATAGCTTGTGAGAATAACAGCGTGGAATTCTTAGCTCTTCGACTAATTTCAGTAGATGGATCCACACTAGCCACTTCTCGTGCTGGTTGTCGGTAAGCTGGTCATCCCAGTCCATTGACGATCTCCAAATTTCTTGCAGCAGTATTTTGACCTGAACCATGAAGAAGGCTAATAATCGGTTAATAATGTTAATAAGCCCAGATTTCTCCAAACCGTTTTTCATCCAGTGCGATGCTAATGCAACTGGTATTGGGAGTGTTCTTTTTCAGAAATCAGAGTCAGGTGCGTTCATGTCGGCTAAGTTAAACTCTGCTCAACGAAACTACGGCGTGACTGAATTAGAATGTCTTGCTGCTGTACAAAGTGTTAAGAAGTTTCGTGCATATGTTGAAGGTTCTAGGAACTGGATGTCCAACTCCGTCGCAGTGGTAAACGCATTAGGCGAACGGAGTGATGCTACCAGAAAGAGCCTTTGCATCAGCTCACAACCCGGAATGGAAAAGGTGCTCGGCATGTGGTGGTGCACAACTCTAGACGCGTTCACCTATTCATTGAAATACAACAAGGTGAATAACGACGTATTATGTGGTAAACGAAGGCCAACCAAATGAGAAGTACTCCGAACACTGATGTCGGTCTTTGATCTGCTCGGATTATTAGCCTTCTTCATGGTTCAGGTCAAAATACTGCTGCAAGAAATTTGGAGATCGTCAATGGACTGGGATGACCAGCTAACCGACAACCAGCACAAGAACTGGCTAGTGTGGATCCATCTACTGCCATTAGTCGAAGAGCTAAAAATTCCACGCTGTTATTCTCACAAGCTATCTGAAAGTAAGAAACACACAGTACAACTACATGTGTTCGTTGATGCCAGCGAGAATGCATATGCGGCCGCAGCATACTTCAGAATCCAAGACAAGGAAGGCGCTACACGTATCCTAGTTGGAGCAAAGACTCGAGTGGCACCACAGAAACTAATATCAATTCCAAGACTCGAGCTACAAGCAGCCGTGCTCGGAAGTTGATTGGCGAATAGTATCAGCACTGGTCATTCCATTCAAATCTCACAGCGATTTATGTGGTCGGACTCGAAAACAGTCCTTGCCTGGATTAACTCTGACCAACGGAAGTACCGTCAATTTGTAGCCTTCTGAATCGGGGAAATATTGGAAACAACACAGCTATGTGAATAGCGCTGGGTTCCAACCAAATTAAACGTCGCCGATGAGGCTACTTAATAGAAAAACACTCCAGGGTTCGATACTACAAGCAGGTGGTTCATTGGGCCCCAAATTTCTCTTGGAGGAAGAAAGACTATGGCCTGAACAAGTCTCAAAACCAGAGTTATCAACGAACGAGGAGCTCAGACCACACCTTGTGCTTGCAGCCTTTATATCTACTAGCCTGATTGACATAGATAGATTTTCAAACTGGTCGAGACTGCTTAGAACGCAAGCATTCGTAAATAGATTCATTCACAATATAAAAGCAAAGAAGAATCACATAACCAGAAGATGCGGGCCCATCGCATCAGAAGAATACGTCGAATCCGAAAATAATCTGTACCGCCTCGCTCAACACGACCACTACGCAGATGAAATAACCACCCTACGCAGGAATAAAGATCTTCCCAACGACCGGAGAACTTACGTTGAGAAATCCAGCCCCTCTACAACTGCTCACCATATCTGGATGACCTAAGCGTATTGAGGATTCGAAGAAAAATCGATGCTGCTACAGCGGTCAATGAAGAGATAAAAAGACCCATCCTGCTGCCAAAGGACCATAGTATAACTCGACTTATTGTGGAATACTATCATCGCCGCCATCACCATCATAACCACGAAACGGTTATTAACGAGCTTCGACAACGGTATTCCATTCCGACCGTGCGTGTTTTATTTAAAACGATTAGAAGAATATGCCGAAAATGTAAAAACGAGGCCGCAAGTCCGAAGATACCGGAAATGGCTGAGCTACCAGCAGCAAGATTATCGGCATTCACTAGACCATTGTCCTTCATCGGCATGGATTTCTTTGGACCGATGCTCGTAACAATTGGAAGGAGAGTGGAAAAGAGATGGGGAGTACTCTTCACATGCTTAATTTTTCGGGCCATACACATCGAGATCGCACACAGCTTGGACACATCCTCCTGTATAATGTGTTTAAGAAACTTTATTGCTCGACGTGGAACACCATTAGAGATATACAGCGATAATGGCACAAACTTTGTCGGAGCTAATAAGGAGTTGACTAAAGAACTGCAGGGATTACAGATCGGAACAATACAAGAAGAATTTACAAGCTCGTTCACGAAATGGATCCTTAATCCTCCCGCATCACCTCATATGGGCGGAAGCTGGAGCGCCTAATAAGGTCGGTGAAGAAGACTTTAATAGCAATTATGCCAACTCGCAAACCTTCCGATGAACTACTACGAAACCTACTGCTAGAAGTCGAAAATATTGTCAACTCCAGGCCACTGACCTATGTTCCGGTGGAGTTTGAAGATAGTGAGGCTCTCACGCCAAGACATACTTGGATCATCAAACGGTAACATGCCACCCGGACAGTTTAGTGACGACGTTCTCATCCTTCGGAAGAACTGGCGGATATCGCAACAACTAGCGAACATGTTCTGGCTACGGTGGGTTCACGAGTATCTCCCAACAATAACCAAACGAACTAAATGGTTTACTACCACTAAACCGATAATGAAAGGCGATATCGTGATCATCGTTGACGAGAGAAATCCGCGCAACACCTGGCCAAAGGGGATCATCTTGGACACAATACCGGGCAAGAATGGACAAGTGCGTCAAGCGATCGTTCGAACTTCAGCTGGCGTCTATACCCGACCTTCAGCTAAACTTGCCGTGCTGGACGTCAGCCGCGATGCTGAGATTGGTAAGTCGACCGAGAAATCGTTCGTCATACCGGAAGGGAGTATGTTGCCCACCGCTGCAACATCTAGCACCACGGCATAGTTTAGTAGCGCCGCGAACAGCGGTAACATGCGGCACGAGGAGATCACTTGCTGTTATGAACGTGTCGGGAGAAGAAAAAAAAAAAATCTAGCCTAAAACTCTTAAAATATTATTAAATTGATATTTGAGCTTGTTAAAAGAAAAGAAGTTGCAACTTCGCCGTTGGTCTTCTTCCAATTGAAAAGTGGTAAATATTTCGATACCTGCATCTCCTATCAGGTTGAGTAGGACTGCCGCCTTTAACTTGGTATCTTCCTTCGATTTCTTGGTGGCCTTCATAAATATCTGCAACCTCTGCTGCCAGTTTTCTGCCAGGTTCCCGCTGAACTTCATCACCTCAGGCGGGTGGAATTCCATTTTTGTTTTTTTTTTTTAAATGATACTTTAATTTCTAGAACAAACTTTTTTTTGACTTGTCACGGCTGCGCCATGTTGTACTTCTTTTAGAGGTTCGTTGACAAGTGATTAATTCATTGTTATACAAATTATAAAAGTTATACAAGTTATACTAGGGTTAACAAAAGTGATTACAGTGACTTATATAATTTGTAAACAAAATTTTTCTTTTCTGCTTAGATAAAGTTTTACTTATTTTTCTTTTTTCTTTTAAATCTGCAAGCTCTCGTCCAACTCGTTTGATTTCATTGCATATTTTTATATAAGGATGAAGTGCTTCATTTCTACGGAAAACTTCCTTCAACTGTTCCTCCTTATCTGCCGACGTTTTCCAATCACCATCATCACCAAACGGTCAACCTCTCAGAAAAATTTTGTTTGCTTTATAACCACTAAAGGCAGGTAAAACATTTCCTGCTAAAGTAATTTCACCACCTAAAGTAAGAAAAAACTATTAGCAACAATTAATTTTAGTAAAAATTGGGTTACTTACCGAGTACTTCGATTTTAACATGCTGCCAAGTTTGGAAAGAAAATGCAAAGTGAAAATCTGTAATCTTCCCTATTTCTTAATCGTAGTACAAGACATCTCGTTCCAGGGTTAAAAACACTTCCAGTAGATTTGCGTAAATTCTCGCATTCACTATCTTGAAATTTCTCCAAATTGCTTCACAAATACAATATTTAACCTTGTGGGATATCTGCTCTGTCTCTTCTACTTGAAATCCACGAAATAACTAACCCACAATTCAGCTGACCAAACTAAAAACATTAGAATTTCACTAATAATATTTCCCCACCCCTCCTCTCCAATCCCCTCTCCTTTTTCACCCACCCTTTCTCCTCCCCAACAACGTTATTCAGCTAGACAAAACTGAAACAACATGAGTAGTGTTTGAACCGTACACCAGTAAACATGGAATGCAAGCTCTTCGTTGACGAGCAGAAGGATCTTACACTCAAATGGAACAGAAAATAACCCGATTCAGAAAGCACTACATTAACTGTCCTTGGGCTTATGATGTTGCAACATGTGGACCAGATACTTGTGAATGCTGTGGTGAGCAGTGGATAGGGTAAAGTATACAATGGTTGACACCTTTAAGGCAAGGTATCACTTAAAACACCCGAAAAATGCCTCAATTTCACGATTTTTTTTTGGATATAAAATAAATATATATGGAAAAAACAATTTATGGGTTATATAAAGGTATAAGTGAAGAATAATTGTGAATTTTTTTAGAAAAATACATTTCAAAATGGCGGCTACAGCCCCTATGACGTAAGACCGCGATATTTATGTAGCCGACTGGTGTTCGAAGAGAGCAATTAACTACAAACACTTTCTCTTGATGATATAAATGAATTTATTTCTCGAGATGGGACTTAAAGTTTACTGGACGCCTTGATGGTTCTTAATCAACTGACAACAATTAGTCTCGCATTTTACAATTCGTAAAATGCTGACATTACATTATTATTCGTGGCTAGATTTTGTTTACAAAATCTGCCGACGATTACATTTTACTCGTGGGTAAATTTTGTTTACAAAATTTGCCCACGATTACATTTTTTGTTAGATTTATAATTTATAATTTTTTAAGACAACCGTTGGGATGGCTGACGGTGTTTCTTTCAGGTGTTTGGTTACATCCTGTACGTAACTAGAGTACCTGTCTGGGAAAGATGCTGACGAATACATAACTTCTCCCCCCTTTAATTTAGGATTCTCCTGGATCCTGTTATCAATTTCTATTTGTAATTGTTTTTGTTTTATTAGGTAAGTAATGATTCCAAAAATTAAAATTGCTAATAGTACAAAAATTAAGGTGAAGTTAATCCTATTTGATACGTTTTTATGAAATTTCAATTCTTCTATTTTATGAACATTATTTACATTTTCTAAGATAATGTCCTCTATGGTAAGTGTATCAGTAAAGTTTTCAAAATTTTTATATGTGGGGTACGAAAAACGTTCTTGAATTATTTCTTTTATTTGAAAAGTAGTGATCTAATATTTTTATTTCGCAATTATTAAATTGAAGTGAAATGTTTTTGTTTAAGATCAGTTTTCGATCGTCACAGTTTTGACTGATGTTTACATTATTGGCGTATTTTATTACAATAGTTTCTTCATCTATCTCTATAATTTCTGTACTATTATTCTTTCTTAGGTTATAATTATTTTGGTAAATACAATGTTTACTTATGGTTAATTCGTTCAAAGTTTTCAATTCTTCGAATCGATATACAATTTCGTTATGATTAAATACAATTTCTGTAGGATGGTCAATTTCTTTTTGTTTTTCCTTGGGTATTAGTAAAATCATTCTGAGTTGAAATTTTTCAAATTCTCTTGGTATTTTAATGGCGAATATTTCTTTATTGTCTTCAAACTTTGTGAATCCTGACTTTATGTATTGTATTTTATTTATATCTATGTTATATTTCTGAATTTCTTCATCTGTAAGTAAATTTGGGTGTAAAATTCCATATCTAGTTGCTATAATGTTGTCCTGAATGTGTTCGATTTTATTTTTTAGTATTTGAATTTTGAAAAGTTGGTCATAATTAATATTTTGATTCATTATATTACTTGTTAAATTATTTATTCTGTCAAAAATTAATTTACGATCTCTACTAGCAACGTTTTTGAGTTGTGGAAAAGTTTCATTGAAATTATTGTTTATAATGACTTGTTGATTCATCGCTGTTATAAATTTTTTCTTTCATTTCTTTTAAATTTCTTCTAACCTTCTCAAAGTCTACGCTATGGTTTTGAACTTCCCTTGGAGTAAATTTAATCGTTGAGTGGTATCGTTCGTTGTAATTTCTAATGGCTTGTTGAATAATACTTTTTGGTGTAACTTTAGTTTTATTAGCTGCTAGGATTCTAAACTTTTCAGCAATGGTGTTATGAAATCTTTCCACATCTGCATTGCCCGTATGGCTGTTTGGTTTTGTCAGATGAAGTATTACATTTTCTGTCTCTAAAAACTCTTTAATTTCAACCACTTTGAATTCATTATCGGCTATAATTTGATTGGGCTTTTCTATTTTAGTGAAATGCTCCTCTAGGTGTTCTATAATCGTAACGTGATTTCTATCTGTTAAAAAGTAAGCTGATCCGAATTTGGAAAATTTATCTACTATTGTTAAAAAACTGTGTTTTAGTATAACATATGTAGGTGTCTAAATGAATAATTTGATTGACTTCTGTTGGGGTTTCGGAATGCTGGAATTTTTCTCAAGAACTTTGAAAATATCCGTTATCGCTTGGATATGTTCTTGAATTGACGTACTGAATATTAAAATATCGTCAAGATATACTACACAAGTTTTGTTAATAAAATCTCTGAGGACGTCATTCATGAGTCTTTGGAATGTCGCTGGGGCATTTTTCAGACCAAATGGCATTCTTATGAATTCGTATAGACCGTGTGGTGTAACAAAAGCCGTTTTTTTTTCTATCCTCTTCCTTGATTAGGATTTGGTGATAGCCTTTGGCTAAGTCTATAGTTGAAAAATATTGAGACCTTCCTAACTTGTCCAGTATTGAGTTAATATTTGGTAGTGGAAATTTATCATCAACTGTTACATTATTCAATCTCCGATAATCCACTACTAAACGATATTTCTTTCTCCCGAATTATCAATTTTTTTCGGTATGACTAGCAATGCGCTAGAATATTTTGAATGACTTTTCCTAATTATTCCTTGCTGTTCCATTTCCGATACCTGCTTTCTTACCTCTTCTTCATGTTTTGGTGAGTATCTATACAATTTTGAATTTATTTGATTATCTGTCGTTGTTTTAATTTCATGTTTTACTTTTGAAGTACAGGTTAACTTCTTCTCCTTCTTTAAAAAATATGTTTTCGAATTTGTTTACGATTTTTTCGATTTCTTCCTTTTCTTCTGTATTTAAGTGGCTTAGTTTTAACCTTTCTATGTATTCACTTTCTATTTTTTCTAATACACAAATTTCGTCAACTGGGTATGGGTTGTTTAAAAAATTAATTTTTTGATTATTTAGTGTTATAGTCCTTTCCTCTAAATTTATAAGAGTGTCTAATCTATTGAGTATATCTATTCCTATAATGAATTGATACTTTCTGTTTTGTAGAGGTCTTACTTTCCATCTTACTAAAGCTCCTTTGCATGGCTTAATTTCTTCTGGGCTGGGGTATGTACCTCATATTGAATTTTATCTTTTCCTGTAATAGTGCTAAAATATAATGGTTTTATCTCCACTCTCTTGAAATTATGAATTCGATCATCTATGATACTAAATGAAGAACCTATCTATAATCTATCTATAAGTGCTACATATCCTATTTTATTTAAGTTTATTTTAATTAGGGGTGATTCATCCGAGGCTAGTTGTAAAAAAAATCGTTTTGTAATCCGTTTACATTTATTTCCATGTTGGGATCATTTTGACTTTCCTCCTCTACATTTTGTTCTTCATGATCTTGGATTGACTGATAATCGATATCTTCCTCCTGATCCTGGCTTCCCTGATTTTCTACATTCCCTATATCCATTGCTTCTGCAGGTTAATACCTGTCCTGATTTGGTATTTGACGAAATTGTCCTGAACTTTGCCTAAACTGTCCAGAATTTTGACGAAACTGCCCAGAATTTTGACGAATTTGGCCAGAATTCTGACGGAATTGATTTGTATTTCGGAATTGTCCTGAATTTTGTAATTGCCCTGAATAACGATACTGTCCTAAGTTATACCCTTGATTTTCATCACGTTTAAACTGTCCAGCCGTATTATTATTTTGGTTGTCAATTTGTTTTTTGTTTTGACCTAGTTCTTGATTTTCAAATCGGGGGTTATTAAAACGGTATATTATTATTTTCTCTCTTCATTTTTTGGTTCGGATAATTATTTCTTCCTGTAAAACCATTCTTTTTAAATTCCTCTCTTATACAGGAATCCTCGAATCTTCTATTTCTCATTATAGCTAAAATATCTTTTATTTCACATTCTTCGTATATTTTATCTAATAGTACTCCTTGAGTCATTTCTTTAGCAGTGTTAACTAATATGGAATCTATGTTACTAAGGTCAATAAATTTATCACTTTCATAATAGATGATTAATTTATCTGACTTACATTTAATTTTTTGAATTTCAGTTGCAAGTTCACTTACTGTGTTTACTTTCAGATTGGTAATTTTTCTGTAGATCTCCGTTGGTTCCGTGTCTGGTCTGTATCTCAGCTTTAGTGCTACCTTGATAATTTCCCTTCCCTTTCCTTCTCGTAGTATACTGCCTTAGTGGCTTCCTTCCTCAGTTCTTCGTCTGTTATCCCGTTCAGGTAATATTCAATGCTTCGGATGAACGCATTGATTGTAACTTCTCCCCTTCCCGTGAAGTTGTTGAGGTGATGAAGCTGTTTTAAAGCTTTCTCCTGGTGTTGTCTTCTATTTTGCTGTGAGTTTAGCTCGTTATACGCCGCTGCCAGTTCTTCGAACTGTTATTTTCGTTGCTGGATCTATTGTTCCAATTGTAGAATTCTCTGGTCCATAACGTTTTCTCGATTTGAACTTTCTTCTGTACTGGAATTTTCCTCGTCTTTTTCTTCTTCTATGCGTCTGAATGAGTTGATCCAGTCCCTTCTTTTACTTTTTCTGCCAGGCATCCACCCGGGGTTTTTTTTTTTTCGTTATCACAATTACTTATGATTTCTAGTAATACGATTTATCACTTTTTACTTCGGTTGTTCTTTTCGACTTAACCGACACTTTTTCCACTAGTAACTTGTATGTAGGGTTCTTGTTCGACGTAACCGTTTCACCGGCAATTTTATTTCGCCGAACTTTTAAACTTTTCACTATCACACGATTATTTTTGTTTTGGCTTAACCGACTGCGCCATTTATGTAGCCGACTGGTGTTCGAAGAGAGCAATTAACTACAAACACTTTCTCTTGATGATATAAATGAATTTATTTCTCGAGATGGGACTTAAAGTTTACTGGACGCCTTGATGGTTCTTAATCAACTGACCACAATTAGTCTCGCATTTTACAATTCGTAAAATGCTGACATTACATTATTATTCGTGGCTAGATTTTGTTTACAAAATCTGCCGACGATTACATTTTACTCGTGGGTAAATTTTGTTTACAAAATTTGCCGACGATTACATTTTTTGTTAGATTTATAATTTATAATTTTTTAAGACATCCGTTGGGATGGCTGACGGTGTTTCTTTCAGGTGTTTGGTTACATCCTGTAAGTAACGAGAGTACCTGTCTGGGGAAGATGCTGACGAATACATACCTCGATCGGCGTGAGTTGATTCACGCGGTACCTTCTACAGCCTCGCCAAGTGATCCAAAACCAAAAATTCAAAAAGTTTATGAAACTAAATTAAACGTTTTCCGATTTTCGAAAAACGCCCTGAGACTAAAATGGCACCTATTGAAAAAAAAACACTTTTTTCACGCTTTTTTTGGCTTAAAAACTTAAATAAAAAAAAAGTGGAATAAAAAAAAAAAACTCGATCTAGTCGGAAGCAAAAATTTAGACGGTGTTTTGTGTCCTTATTAAAAAACCGATTAATGCGAAATATTAAGGGATCATTACACTTATCTTGAACTACCAAAAAACATTTTTTATATAAATTTTTATGAAAAAATGGCGGCTGAACAGTGCACGGAACGAAGGTCGATTTTTTGTAGGCATCGCGCGGCTAGCAGCAGAAGTCTTTAACGAGCGTATCTGGAACAATGAAAAAAAAATGTTCATGATATGCACGAGTTTTACTACTAAAGTACACATGGATAAAATTAAAATTTTTGAAGGTTTGAGCGCATTTCGAAAAAATTTTCGATTTTTCTGCTAATAAATCGGCCTTAATTTCTTTATAAAAATCGTAATTGTTTATGAAACTCAAAAATCATGTACTTTACTAGATAATCTATTTAAGAAGGTACAGCCAAAGTTTTATTTCGATCGGATAAAAATTACTCGAGTTCTACTGCTAGCCGTTTTTGAAAACATGGTTTCGAGAAAACCGCGTTTAAAGTTTCACAATGTGTTTACTACATAAAATTTTAAAGATACAGGCTTGTTGATTTTTTAACCTTTACTTTACTATCGCAGCACCATATAACTGGCCTTCTGCGTCGATTTGATTGCTGTCGATTTTTTTTCTCGCCGATTTAGCGTCACTACGGCTGGTTTTTGCCTCATGAGACAGTGCGCGCTCGGCCAGTTCAATGCGGCGCGAGTCGCTTCCTTTGCGAAAATCGAAACATTGACGACCAATAGTTATACCGAGTACATCCATGACCTTCATTACACCAGATAATCCGTCATTGAAAATTATAGCCGTTTATTACCGTTATAGTTCTATTCCAATGACTAAAATGGGGGTTTGAACCCCCGAACCCCCCCCCCCCCTGCGTTCACGCCTGAAACTACATATTAACGCCATGTTTACCTAATTTAGAAACTATAGTGTACCTTTGCACTGCCGGTAACGAGTAAATGAGGCAAAACTCACTTCGAAACTCAATTTTTCATTTTCAAGCGCTCCGCCTTGCTTCGAAAATTCGTTTTTTACGAGCACTTAAAATTTGTTTTCAATGAAAAATGATGTCAGACATCACTCTTGACATGTTTTTACACCATTTAAGCCAATAAGAAAAAAAGTGGAAAAAAACAATTTTCGACTACATAGATATTACCCCTTAAGGACATTTTTATACTCTAGATGAACATATAGAGTATTATAAGTTTAATCCAGCCCGAAAAGTTTGTAACGCATAGAACCGAGCCTCGGACGAAAAAAAGTTATATATTATTTTGTGTTTATATTTGGCCAAAACCCCCAAATCCGTTTGCTGTCCGTCCGTCCGTCCGTCCGTCCGTCCGTTAGCACGATAACTCAAGAACGCGTTGACCTAGGAAGTTGAAATTTTGTCACAGCTTGTAAAATGGAAAAAGTAAGGCTAAGTTCGTTAATGGGCGATATCCTTCCAATCCTTCGGGTACCTCCCATACAAGAGTCCTTGAAACACGTTTTCCCAGTTATTGCTCGAATGCTTCAAGTTAGGAACTTGAAATTTTGCATACGTATGGTTTAAAATGTTTGAATTGAATTTTTCGAATATGATGCAAATCGAATGAGTCCTTCGTGTAGCAGCCTAGAAAAGTCCTTCAAAAATGTATGCTTTTTACTGAATTCACTATAACTCCAGAACGAGTTAAAGCAGGAATTTAAAATTTTACAGGAATTAGTTTTATACCAAAACCAAGACGGAGTTCATTAATTAGCGCCATCTGTTGACTCCTTCGGGTAGCTGTCATACAAAAGTCCTTAATAAACATGTTCACCAATATTGCACGATAAGCTTAGAACGCTTTAATTTACAACTTTGAAATTTTATACACATTAATTTTATAATAGTCGCAGCTGAAACTATTAATATGAAAAATATCTCATGAGTCACTCATGTAGCTGCCATACAAAAATTCTGTAAAATGTCCTAACTTACTTTATGGAAAGTTTCTACCTGTAAGTAAAAGGTCATGTAATAATTGCTTGTGCACTCCTCATTCTTTTGATATATTTCCAACTAAAATATAAATCGGAGTTCAGTATTTCATCTAGAGTATCATACGATTGGCTTGCAGCCGATCGTGACTGCGTTAGGTTTTTTTAGATCTTTAATAACTTTTATATTATAGCATTTTGGTTAAGAGAGACAATTGTATATGGTTAATTATTTCGTTTTGCCGTGAAAAAGGCTTATCAAGAAACTTATTTTTATTCCAATTGTTCATTAAATAGGATTTTTCGTAGATTACTCCTGAGATATAGTTATTGACACCTGTGGTATAATTATTGACACCCCATGAACATACAATGGTTGACACCCATGCCAGTTGATTCCATACTGAAGATATCTTAAAAGTAACCGTGAACGTTGTATACGCTATTGGAGAATTTGAAGAAATCTTAAGTGTAACAAAAGTATAAAATTCAATTTATAAAAAAAATCTTGGATAAGAAATTTTCAAAAAAAATCACGTTGCTTATCTCAAGAACAGTGTAAGATCAAATTTTTTACCAGAAGTAGGCCCAATAGAACCCTAGTAGGAAAAATTTTTTGGTGTGGGTATAGAGGGTGAGGGTGAAAAGTAAACAGTTGCGATGTATACAACTTAAGAACCTATAATGACTTATATAAAACTGAAACTTGGTACTAAGATAGAGCTATATTAGTGGCATGTTGGACAAATATAATTTTGTTAGGGGTAGTATGGTACGGAGCTGTGGTGTTTTTCCTAACTATAGAACGGCGTGTATATGTAAATTAACGAGTAAAGTAATTATAATAAAAAACATAACGCAGTCACGATCGGCTGCAAGCCAATCGTATGATACTCTAGATGAAATACTGAACTCCGATTTATATTTTAGTTGGAAATATATCAAAAGAATGAGGAGAGCACAAGCAATTATTACATGACCTTTTACTTACAGGTAGAAACTTTTGTATAGTGGTCGATTTTTTGATTTATAGTGAGTTCCATAAAGTAAGTTAGGACATTTTACAGAATTTTTGTATGGCAACTACATGAAGGACTCATGGGATATTTTTCATATTGATAGTTTCAGCTGCGACTATTATAAAATTAATGTTTGTAAAATTTCAAAGTCGTAAATGAAAGCTTTCTAAACGTATCGTTCAATATTGGTGAATATGTTTATTAAGGACTTTTGTATGACAGCTACCCGAAGGAGTCAACCGATGGCGCTAATAGTTGAACTCCGTCTTGATTTTGGTATAAAACTAATTCCTGTAAAATTTTAAATTCCTGCTCTAACTCGTTCTGGAGTTATAGTGAATTCAGTAAAAAGCATACATTTTTGAAGGACTTTTCTAGGCTACTACACGAAGAACTCATTCGATTTGCATCATATTCAGAACATTCAATTCAAACATTTTAAACCATCCGTATGCAAAATTTCAAGTTCCTAACTTGAAGCATTCGAGCAATAACTGGGAAAACGTGTTTCAAGGACTCTTGTATGGGAGGTACCCGAAGGAGTGGAAGGATATCGCCCATTAACGAACTTAGCCTTACTTTTTCCATTTTACAAGTTGTGACAAAATTTCAACTTCCTAGGTCAACGCGTTCTTGAGTTATCGTGCTAACGGACGGACGGACGGACGGACGGACGGACGGACGGACGGACGGACGGACGGACGGACGGACGGACAGCAAACGGATTTGGGGGTTTTGGCCAAAAATAAACACAAAATAATATACAACTTTTTTTCGTCCGAGGCTCGGTTCTATGCGTTACAAACTTTTCGGGCTGGATTAAACTTATAATACTCTATATGTTCATCTAGAGCAGGGGTGTCCAATCTTTTCGGTGTGAGGGCCAGTTTGGGATTTAAATCCACTTGCGGGGGCCAAGTAAATATGTTAATTAAAAATCTTATCAATTAAGTAAAGCTGCATTGAATTTTATTTTTTTACTGAAAATTACAGATACAACAATAAACATTAATGGGAATGATAGAACTGTGTTTTTTCCTGGAGAGTTTCATCAAAGTTGGGATTAATATCTGAAGCAATGATTGCAAATGATCATCCGCTAAATTTGCCCTGTGTTTAGATTTCAGATACTTAATCCTGGAAAAAGTTTGTTCACATATGTACATAGGTAGGTAGTACCAAACATAGAAATAAATGTACAAGCAAATTGCTTTAAATTTGGAAACTCTTTTGCGTCCAAAAATTTGTAAAAGTCAATCAAGTTTCCTTCCTATTTATCCTTGATTCGATCGTTAGCTTGAAGATCAATTATTTCCATTTGAAACTGACTTCAAACGTCGGCAACATTGGAGTCAAATGGATTCTGAAACAGCAGAATTTCCTTTGAATTTATGTCAAGATCAGACAATTGCTTTTGAAATTGTAGTTTTAAATCCGCGATGACTTTTACTGCAAATCTGGTGGGAAATTGTTCCTCAGTTCTTGTATTGAATTCTTCACAGTACGTGAAATGTGTAAAATTACTTTCATTTATCTGACTTTCAAGCAATATCAGCGTTGCTCTGAATGCTTTGATTTGCGCGAATAAATCACAAATTAAGTTGTTTTAACCTTTGAGCTTTAAATTCAAGTTATTCACGTGTGTCACGACATCTGCAAAAAAAGTTAACTTCCAGAACCACTCAGCATCCGATAAAAGCGGTTCAAGGTGATTTTTGGTGCTGATGCTCCTGCACATTCACAAGCTTTTCTTATTTGCCCAGCCACGTCAATTGTCACACCTTGGAGTCGATTCCAGTCCAAGTTAAATTTGCCAACGTGTTTTGAACTTCATTGAAAATATCTGCTCCAGTTGTAGTGCCGTGCATGAACACTAAATAGTAAGCATCTGCTAAAATTTATAATAATAATAATAATCAATGGCGCAACAGCCCAAATCGGGCCTAGGTCTTGAAGTAATGCTAGAGTTACTTCATTACGAGACCAACGGAACATTAGGAGGTGAAGTGGTCAGCTACACTCTCGTGATTTTTTACCCCGATTTTAACTCAGGTACTCATTTGCAGCTGAGTGAACTGGTAGTCCGGCACCCAATACCATTTTCGAAAATTACTTGTCACCAAGCAGATTCGAACCTGGTACCAGGTGCGCCGAAGGCAAGTGCTCTAACCACTAAGCCACCCAGACTACTTGCTCTGACTACTAAGCCACCCAGACTACTCTAAAATTTATATACTTTATAAATAATCATCAAATCTTACTTTGCAAGTTTCACAATCCGTACCCGGGTCTCAAGGATACTGTTGCAAAAAATTCTCTGTCGCTAACAAGTTTTTTTGATCAAATTATTAAACACTGATATTTACATCAAATAGTGCCAAAATCGTAGCATGAAAAAATTCGAGGAACTGTAATTAAAGTGTATTTCTTTTATAGTGCATTGTGGTCAATGCTTGAAGCTTTATCAAATAATTTTTTTTTGCTAAGAGATTGCGCTATTGCAAACTAGAAATGTTAAGGGGCCCACTTTACCTTGCTGGCCCACCTTGCCCCATCTTCCCCTATTAAGGGAAAGACTGATTGATAATTTTGAAATGTTTCAACTCTTCTGGATAAAATTCACCAACAGCTCCCATCATGCATTCTTTAACGGTGTTTCCATCCATAAAGGGTTTTACTTTCTTCCCCAACAAATAACCAACTTTCTTGCTAAATAATGTAAATTTTTCGTTTTCTGAGTTTGCCTTCCTAAATAAATTTGGCTGAGAAGACAAACTACGACTAATTTTTTCAAATTTTTCAATACGCTATAACACAATAGAAAAAAATCCCGAGATCAACTGCTCTATCTAGTCTCAGTAAATTACATGAATTAGTAGACTCACTCAAAGAGATTTGGTGATTTATGCTGCTTTCGCGCATTTACCATTCGAGCAGGCAAGTAAATGGAGTTGACGCCAGTGAAGTCAAGAACATTTGTCGGCATATGGAGTAGTGTTGGGTAGAGAGACAGTCGCTGATCCGATCCCAATAGGGAAAAAATGAGCGCGCCAGAAGGCCTTCATCATGTTACACCATACAATTTTGTTTAGTTGTGTCCGTTTCGTATTTGTGTTGTGGGGACTGAGTTTACAAAATAAGTTCTATTTAATTTAATTTCATAGGCTTGAATAAAAAAGAAAAGAAGTGCTCCTTTCTCGTTTTGAAACGCAATAATTTCACTTCCTGTTGGGGAATTTTCTTCCCAAGTTTGTATGAGGTACCTTCGCGTTCATTCTCACAATTTTCAAAAACCTTGGCGGGCCGGTTAAAATCACCTGCCGGGCCGGGTTTGGCCCGCGGGCCGTAGTTTGGACACCTCTGATCTAGAGTATAATTAGAATATCCATAGGCGTTTGGAAGAAGGACAAAAATTTTTTTGAGTGACAGTAGAATGCATATATTTTCACGATTTTGGCCATATCTATTAGGTCTTCCCAAATACTGAATTCGTTTTATTCTACGGATTCTTCATATAAGTACCTGGAAAGTGTTTTTAAGATTTTTTGAAATTCGACCCTAAGGGGGAGTAAAGTGGATGTATACTTTTTCATGAATTCTGCCGCATTTCTCAGATCTGATCGAATATCTTTTCATTTCCACGGGATTGTTAAAAAATCTACTATTTTTAAGTTTTTTCCTTTTTCAACCCCTAGACCGCATTCCAAAATATGACCGAATTATGTAATTCATATGTTGTTCTAACTGTTTCCCAAACGTTTTGTTAGGTTTTTAGTCACATAGTAACCTACACCGCATCTCAGAATTTAATGCGTTCCGATGTTCTGCCGGAAATAGTTGCCACATTTTTCACTAAAGTAATTGTCACAAACTTATATTGTGTCATACGGTGTCAACTATTGTACCTTCATACGTTACAATGTTTGACACCATAGTATCAACTATTAGTTAATACGTGATTCTGTACCAATAGTTGACACCATTTTATTCATTTGTTAACTTAAGAATAATAAAAAAAACTAAATATCTTATTAAAAACACACCTTCAAGAATTGAATGAAGTAAGAAATCGCTCAAATATCTTCACTGATTTGAAATAAATGAAGTTATTGTTAATGATTCCACTGTGTATTCTTTAAGGAAACTAGAAAAAAATCGTTCTTCTGGCAGGTGTTCTCTCTTCAAGTTTTCTAGAGAATTGACAATGGAAATTGTTGTTGCAGGTGGTAACATATGACCATAAATATAATAAGTTTTATAAAAATTAAATTTTGAGTGTATTAATATTTCATTTATATTCCTTAAAATGCTATTTAACATATAGGTGTCAACTACTGGTACATATTTTGGGGGTGTCAATCATTGTAGCTCTTACCCTATTATGTGAAATAAAAAAACTTGTAACTTTTTACATGAGATTACTAAATAATTAAATTTATTTTCAAAGTATTTCATTTACATTTATCCAGGAACTGTGTTTGATGAATATCCCAACCACTTAACAAACACTTTGTCTCCATTCTTTTTAACAATTTTTTCCTCTAGATACAACGATGGGTTATTAGCTTTCAGTAATTCAGCTTCATAGAAGACACCTTCAGTTGGATTTCCTTCATAGTCCTCCAGCAAATATGTTACAGGATTGGTGTTTTGAACTTTTCGAATCTTAAAGATTTCTGTTGTCCAGTTTGGTGTGTAACCTTTTTCAAATATTTGTTTATATTTACTAATTCGAACTTAATCACCGACTTCATATTTTGCCGTACCAAGCACTTTAATGCTGTTGTATAGGGTAGAAAGAAGTCTTTTTTCATTTAAGCTATTCACTGCTGAAGGTTTCATTTTAATTGTTCAATGCTTTGTATTATTATATGTATTCATGAGTACACTAACTAAGTCAACCCATTGGTAATTTCCATTCATACTAAACTCTTTCCACATCATATCTTTCAGTGTACGATTAAACGATTGATGCTTTAAGAGTGCTGTACGTAGAATAATGATTAATTTGATGTTTTTCCATTACGTTTTTAAAGTTTTGATTGCAAAATTCCTTTCCATCATCTGTTTGCAAGTTCTTAGGAATCCGACTCTGCTTGAAAATGGACTCAATTGCTTTAGTGACTTCGTTGCCTGTCTTCGATTTAATAGGGACAACCCAAGCATATTTTGAAAACGTATCAATTATTGTGAGTAGAAATCGAAATTCTGTATTTTCGGAAGCATATGCGCCAATCTCAACTAAATCAGCTTGCCATAATTGAAGTGAAGCTCAAAAAATAGTAAAAGTGAAGTGAAGTGAAGTGAACTTACAAAAATAGTGAAAGTGATATAATAATAATTTGGGTGTTAATATCCAAAAAAAAAAAAAAAATTAATATACCTAAGGGTTAAGTGTAACGATAAGTAATAACATTCAAAGCAGGTCTAAAACATACTGCAGTCTCGATCGGCTGTAAGCCAATCGTATAATACTCTAGATGATTCAGAACTCCGATTTATATGGTAGCTGGGGATGAAGTAAATAGTATTACGTGTGTGCATGTTGTATGTCCCTCATTAAGGAGTCCCATTAGATACTCAAAACTAAAAGACAATATTCAGTGTTCAATTTCATATCTTAAACTGGAAAAAAAATATCCTTTTTGAAGGACTTCCAAATGGGAGGTGGAGCAGGACTCATTCGATTACTTACATATTCATCCTTTTCCTTGGAGCCATTCAACAATTAATGTGTACAAAATTTCAAATTCGTAGGTTAAAGCGTTCAAAAGTTATCGAAAAATATTGTTGAACACTTGTCTTAAGGATTTTTTGTATGGAAGGTACCAGAAAGAGTAAAAGGATTTCGCTGACTAGTAATCACGAACTTTGTTTTCACTCAAAACTAATTTGTACAAAATTCTGAACTCGTAGCTAAACGATTACTTGAGTTAAAGTGAGTTTCGTAAATTGACTGAAGATATTTTAACAGGATATTTGTATGGTAGCCACTGAAGGACTAATAGGATTTACTTTATAATCATACATTTAGCTCCAAATATTGGTAAATTAACACATACAATATTTCAGAGTCGTAGCTTAAATTCTTATGAAGTTATCGGCCAATATTCTTGAACATGTCTTTTAAGGATATTTTGTATGGTAGCTACCATAAGGATTTTAAGGATTTCACTGACTAGTAAATCTGAACTTTGTCTTCACTCAAAACTAATTTGTACAAAATTCTGAATTCGTAGCTAAACGATTACTTGAGTTATAGTGAGTTTCGTGAATTGCATGAAGATATTTTAACATGATATTTGTATTGCAGCCACTTGAAGGACTAATAGGATTTTCTTCGTAATCATACATTTAGCTTCAACTATTAGAAAATTAACACACACAAAATTTCAAAGTCATAGCTTAAATCCTTATGAAGTTACCGGCCAATATTATTGAACTAGTGTTTTAAGGATATTTTGTGTGGCAGCTACCAGAAGAAGTTAAGGGATTTCGCTGAACTTCATTTTCACTCAAAACTTACTTGTACAAGATTCTGAATTCGTAGTTAGAAGATTATTTGAGTTATAGTGAGTTTCGTAAATTAAGTGAAGTCATTTTTACAGGATATTTGTATGGCAGGTACACGAAGGACTAATTGGATTTTTTTCATAGTCATACATTTAGCTCCAACTGTTGGAAAAATAACACACACAAAATTTCAAAAACGTAGGTAAAGCCCTTCTGAAGCTATCGGCCAATATTCTTGAACTCATGTTTTAAGGACACTTTGTACGGCAGCTACCCGAAGGAGTAAGACGATTTTGCCTGTTTACGAGCTAAGCCTTACAAATTCAACGAAACACCCAGAATCAAAATTTCAAGATCCTAGGTGAAGGCGTTCCTGGGTTATCGTGTTCACGGACAGACAGACGGACGGACGGACGGACGGATGGACGGACGAACGGACGGACGGACGGACGGACGTCAAGCGGATTTGAGGTTTTTGGCCACAAATAAACAAAAAATACCGTACAAATTTTTTTCGTCCGAGGCTTGGTTCTATGCGTTACAAACTTTTGGGCTGGATCAAACTTATAATACTCTATATGATTTCATCTATAAAAAGTTATATTCTTATGTCGTTTCTCAATTCCTTGCTAAGTCCACGTCTACGTCTATGTTGACGTCACAGCATAGCATTGCTATTATAACAGTTTAGAAAAAGCTCGAAATGGATCAGCTGATGCTTATTTGACACTGCAAAAATTAAAAATTTGAATTTTTTTACGTTTCCTTAAGCTTGTATTACACTGTATTACACTGTGTAATACAAGCTTTCGATTGACTGATAGCCAAAACACAAACCAACATAAATCTAGACACGCTTTTTCTAGGTCTGACGTCATAGCTGTTATAACTAGACGTAGACGTAGACTTAAGCAAGGAATTGAGAAACGACCTTAGTTGTAAAATCCTTACGAAGTTATTTAGTGGATTGAAAGGATATACCAAAGTAAACATCCGTTTCGCTATCTAAATTTTAGCATTTATTGGTTTTTTATAAATTTTTTTCTATTTTATAATTATCTCAATCACAGAATTTTTGTTTAACATTTATTAATAGTAGTAATAATTTCTAATTTACATTCCTTCGACGGTTGCGTAGTCGGTGGCATGGTTGACGGTTGCGTAGTCGGTTGCACAGTTGACGGTTGCACTTGATTACTACACTTTTCATGGTTGTTTATCTTTTCGTGGATATATTTTTGCACAAAATTCACATTTAGAACACTCCTTTGGATGCATATTTCTCATATGTCTATTTAAACTACAGTTGAGTGAATAGCTTAGACCGCAATATTCACAAATAATTGATTTCATCTTTGGCACCTACTCCACAAAACTTTTAAACGAACTGAGAGTACATTGAAAAACTTTCTGCCTTATATAGCTCCCCACTCCATTCCCTTCGCCACTCCTTCATAGTTGTAAAAACTGCATACCGATATTAGCGCCTTACAGATTTTTGACCTGACTTTTTCTTTTCTATACCAAACCTGATCCGATATTAACCTGACATTTTCTAACATTAACTACTGTTTGACCTGACCTGTTCTAATATTAACAGACCCCATTCTTATAACCTATAACTGCTTAATGACCTGACCTGTTTTGATATTAACTGCTTATTAACCTGACCTGTTCTTATATTAACATCAAACATGTCTCAATCTGTCGGCCTAAGCTCCCCGCTAGCCTAAGCCACCCACTTGCCTAAGTCTCGGATAGCCTAAGTAGTAAGGGGCGCACTTTCATATAAGATGTACCTTGCGAGAGAGGGACACCCGCCTCCGCTTTTGCTGAAGCTTTTAGTCCAAATCCGTACATTTTCGATCTATGTTTCTGCAAGGCTGGAGCTTTTGGTTGAAAAACGTAAGTTTTCGGTATATTTTTCTGCAAACTAATTTATTTTGCTTTTCTGTTAAAAAGGGAGTTAGTAGACAGTATTTGGTATAGTGTTGACGCATTCACACCTGTGGTTTGTTTGATTGGGGGGGTTTTGTGCAGCCGCACTCTTGTTAGAGGGGTTAGATGGTGGGGTCTAAAGTTAGTTGAAAGCTTTTCTATGGTCCGTGGGTGTGATATTTCGAGTAAGTATATTGTTAGCGGGGTTATATGATGGTGTCTAACGTTAGTTGAAAGCTTTTCTGTGGTCCGTGGGGGTTTTGTGCAGCCGCACTCTCTTTTCTGTGGTCCGTGGGTGTGATATTTCGAGTAAGTATATTGTTAGAGGGGTTATATGATGGTGTCTAACGTTAGTTGAAAGCTTTTCTGTGGTCTGTGGGGGTTTTATGCAGCCGCACTCTCTTTTCTGTGGTCCGTGGGTGTGACATTTCGAGTAAGTATATTGTTAGCGGGGTTATATGATGGTGTCTAACGCTAGTTGAAAGCTTTTCTGTGGTCCGTGGGGGTTTTGTGCAGCCGCACTCTCTTTTCTGTGGTCCGTGGGTGTGACATTTCGAGCAAGTATATTGTTAGAGGGGTTATATGATGGTGTCTAACGCTAGTTGAAAGCTTTTCTGTGGTCCGTGGGGGTTTTGTGCAGCCGCACTCTCTTTTCTGTGGTCCGTGGGTGTGATATTTCGAGCAAGTATATTGTTAGAGGGCTTAGATGGTGGGATCTAATGTTGTTTGAGAGTTTTCATGTAGATGCCGGGGTCTAATGTTAGTTGAAAGCTTTTCTGTGGGCAGTGGGTGTTGTAGTTGGCGTTTGTTTTGGAGTGGTTTCTCCTCAAGTGGCTATAGAGATGGATTGGGGGCGTTTTTAGTTGGCTAGTTATGCTAGCTGAAAGCTTTTCGTGTGAGGGGGTGGTGTCATCTTCATATTTTCTGAGGTTGGATAGTTGGAGGCATGGTTCCGGTTGGTTGATAACATGATTTTTTGAGCCGCGGCTCCTAATGGATGGTTACATGACTTTTAACTTATAGATTGAGGGATTGGGTTGGTTAAGTAAAACGCAATAAATTTTTGATGCAAATCTACACGATTTATTTTAAATCTTAGATATGAAAGCAAAGTCCGGCTACGACTATACAAACTGTAAGAACCGTTAATAGATCATAAATGCTAAATTTATATGTTGACGATGTTTGTTGGCTAATTGGCCTATCATAAGGACCGCAGACATCCTGCCCTCCAACATAAATACAATCTGGTGATAGCCTCAGGTGTTCACCGTCCACATCATCAGGTGTATTGATTGCGTTCATTTCTAGTGAACAGAAGTAGCACCTGACGTTATCCTTTATATTAGTGTAGAAAAAACCGCTTCTTGAAAGTTTCTGAGCCTTTCGATCGTCAACAGTCGAGTTGTTGAACGTCTTCAAACGATCATATTCATACTTCAGAGCTAACATCCTCACTGACGCTTTCGCACTTTTACAAGACATCTTTTATATCAATCCAGGAGTTGTGTTGCGAAGAGAAACCAAGCCATTTTACATAAGCATGATTACCTCTCCTCTTTAGAGCCTTTTCTACAAGATATACGTCAGGATGTTTGACGGGTATTAGCTCCAACTCATAGAATCCACCTTGTATTAAATTCCGCTGATAGTCTTGAAGTATGTAAGTTCGTGGTTCCGTCTTCTTAACACGCTCTATCTGGAATATTTAAGTCGACCAGTTGGGTGTATATCCTTTCTCAAACACGTGTTTGTACTTACTCACGCGTACATGATCGCCTTTCTTGAATTTCGGGCTCGACGTAACCTTAACCTTACGATAGACACCAGCGAGAATTTGAACCTCATTTGATGGCCCAACATCTATAGGTCGCATGTTTATGGTACGATGCTTTGTCCAATTGTACTTCTTTACTAATTTACTCACTAGAGTAATCCACTTGTAGTTACCATGCATACTAAACTCGCGCCACATCATATTCTTTAATGTTCTGTTAAAACGCTCTACGATCGAGGCTTTGAGTGCACTAAAGGTGGAGTAATGGTTGATTTCAAATTTCTTCATCAAATCACCAAATTTTTTATTGAAAAACTCTTTTGCGTCATCTGTCTGTAGGTTTTTAGGGTAACGTTGTTCGTCAAAAATTGACTCCATAGCCTTGCTGATTTCGGCAGCACTTTTATTTTTAACAGGTAGAGTCCAGGCGTATTTGGAAAATGTGTCTATGACCGTTAAAAGAAACTGAAAACCCTTATTCTTCGACGAATATGAGCTCATATCCACTAAATCGGCCTGCCATAAATCGTCTATCCCCCGTATGGTAACACGACGTCGTCTAAAATTTCTACGAGCTGACCTATGTATCTCGTTAATAACCTGTCTTCTACTCATTTCACCATATGTATAAATACCATGCTTGTTTTGTGCGTATTTTATATAGAATCCGATATAGAGAATGATGCAGTTTGAGCATCCGTTTACGATGATGGTTGCGGGACCCTCTGGAAGTGGTAAGACGACTTTTAGTGAAAAATTTTTGAAAAGTACAACACTAATTAACGCCGATATAAAGAAGATTATCTGGTGTAATGCGGAGCAACGTGCAATACCATCACAATTGCCATTTAAAAATATAGAATATATAGATTCTATACCTGAGGTATTTATAAACGAGACCAATGAGCCTACATTAATTGTGCTTGATGATATGATGCTAGATGCATTTTCAAAACAGATTTGTGAGCTTTTTACAAAAGGATCACATCATAGGAATTTTTCGGTAATACTTGTAACACAGAACGTCTTCCATCAAGGCAAGTTTTGTCGAGATATTTCACTAAATTGTAAATATATGGTGGTTTTTAAAAACCCCCGCGATAAAAGCCAGTTTCTACATTTAGCTAAACAGATTTACCCTGAAAATAGTGTAGAGCTAGTGAGAATATATAAAGATATTACTCAGGCTCCTCACGGCTATTTGTTAATAGATCTGACTCAGTCTATTAGCGATTTATTTAGATTCCGAACAGATATCTTTAATAAAAGGTTTGTGACGTGTTACTGCTCGGCGTCAGATTTAAACACTACAAATGGTGTCACGAATGAAACGATTGAAGGACAACAAACATATGTTATATGTTCTTAAAAATGCTAGTCCGTGTTTAAGAAAAGCTATCATGAAAAAGGCAGATCCTGAAGTGGTTAAGACTATTTGTGAAATTGCATTGAATACCTTGAACGGAAACCATATGCCGTGTCGTAAAATATATAACAGTCTATGCAGGTATAAAAAGAGCATGAGAAGGTTAGTTGATGTAAGACGATCTGTCCCTAAGCAACGTAAAATCTTAGTGCAAGAAGGTGGATTTCTACCAATTCTGATCGGAAGTGTACTATCAAGCATTATCGGTTCGCTAATTGAAAAATATGCATAGAAAGAGTGCTCTTAATAAAATGCTTCTTCTTTCTCCAGAAGTGTATGAACAGTTAAAAGGTCAGATAGAAGATACAACCGGTCAGTCTGTATTCGATAAGACAATACGTGCCACTCTGGTTAATAAGAAGCTGTCAGACAGTGGTAAATGGTTTAATTACAGGAATACGTTAATAAAGTTTTTTAATGCAAAGCGCAAAGGAAGACAGTCTGATGTGAAAAAATCTCCTGCACTTACATCGGATGTAAAGTTAGATAAACAGAAAAGTTTGCGAGACAATGCCACACAGACAAGATTTGCTTTCAAAGAGGAAATGTCAACTCAAACTAGTCCGATTAAGGATCCCAACCCTTTTCATAGTATGTATGAAGACGTCTTTGAAACAGCTAGTATGACTCCACCAAAGTACCACAGTTCTGGTGAAGAGGAGATAACACCTCCCAGGCGATCACTATCACCTCGGTTCAAAAGACGATTATCTGCAAGCGGTATAGCAAAAAGTTTAAAACCGGCTTCAAAGTTTCTTGAGACTACTCCCGAAGTCAAGAGCGTGGACAAAGAATATAGAGTTATAACAGCTGATGACGGCATAACGCAGTATACTATACCGAGTGAAATGGAGATTGATGAAGCTGCCCGACTTATAGACGAACTGGAGCAGAAAGAAGGGACAGAAAAACCAGAACAGAGAATACCTGCCAAACAGCCTATATTAAAGCCTTCGCGACTAGGAAATGCTTCATTAAGTACAGACGAACAGTACCCTATAGCCGGGCGTTTAAGAAGAAGAACTGAACGGATCGGAAGTGCACCAGATATTTTCTGGGAAAGAATTTAAAAATGCCTGTAAGCATAAGAGAAAACGAATTTTACATATGCCTTCTAAGTAATAATTCTATGGGTATATACAATGAAAATACTTTGGCGGCCTTCACAAATATACTGCCTAATTCTTGTAAGTTGGACGGTGGATGGACTGTCGGAATGACAGAGATTGCATTAGCAAATCGTAAATCGAGATCTGTTGAAAAGAGAGATGGAAAACGTGTCATAGATGATGTAAAAACGAAAGATACTACTAAAAAGTCGAAGAGAGCTGCTACAGATGCACTAAAGATTAGTGCTTTTGTAAAAGCAGTGAATGGTTTGCCTATTTATCTTAAATGGAGCTACCAACAGTTATTAAATTTATGTTACAATAAACAAGATATGAACTTTTCTACTTTCTTATCTTCGTTTAACGACGCAGTTGAACCCTATTGGGCTGCTGATACCTTTGCAGATTTTAAAGAGGGTTTGTATGACAGCTTGGTAGGTGATATAACTATTGGAGATATCCCTGATACTAGCAAAGATGTGCGACATCCGAGACCAGAAGATTTCTCTTTGCACATTTATCAGGATAGTGAAGTTGCGGATATTGTAGCTTTAGGAGCTTCCGAATATAAGTCTATATATCATCTTTTCAATAGTATAATTGGACAGATTCCTAGAGAGAAGCGAAAATATAAAGCACTATTACGCATGATAGACTATTACATACCCCCAGTACTCAGTATAAGTGAAAAGCTCGGGGAAAGTGTCCCAAAGAAGCTTGACTCTATAGATTTAGAGATAAAAGACTTGAAACTTAAAATAAAGATAAAGTATCCTCTACCAACGCCCATTAATGTTAATGATTTAATCGGGCTTTTTGTCGCGAATATACAGTATGATGACGAAACTATAGCTGTTGCGCCTCGGAGGAGAAAATCAGATCGAATTAGGAAAAAAATTCTTCAAACTCTAACTGACCTGGGGGGAAAGGCATCTATCTTTGAGATACCGCACAAGCGCACAATTACGGATAAAAGTAAAATATTAAAAGTCCCCTATAAAAAACTATCCAGTGGTATCCTGTTAACGACAGGTGTGCCTATAGATTTGAAAAAGAAAGACTTATCAGGATTCATTACCGATATATTCTTTCAAACGCCTGTGAAGGAGCGTGATGCTAGTCTCCTTGCCGAGGAGGTGGGCAAGGCGTTTGAAAAAGTCTCAGTAGAAGAGGAGAAGGAGAAGGGCACTTTAGACAGAATCGCCGTATTAGAAGATTCCATTATCGAGATAAAGAGCAGATTTCCCCGAGAACTAGCAACTGTAGCTGGAGTAGAATGCAAGGAAGTAGGGATAGTCTACGTTTACACTGATATCATTCGTCCCCAAATAGTAGGAAACAAATTAGTGAGAAATCTGCGTATGATACCGTTGAAAGAATGTGATAATATCATCAGGTTTGAGCATGTAGAATACTACCCTCTGGAAAAGACCTACATTGAAAGTATCTCCATAAAGATAACCGATGATCAAGGTGAATTAATCGACTTCATCCCCGGCTATACCCCGACATATGTGATGCTTCACTTCAAAAGACAATAAAGTATAAATATTCAGACTTGAGTAGGTATCTCTATAGTACGTTGCCAAAACGAAATGAATTCATATTATACAAGCTATTACTTAAATCAGAGCGGTACTGGTTTGTCAGATATTGGGGATCTTTACAGATCACCACTTATATATCAACGTGGCAGAGGTATTGGTAGCTTCTTCACTGGATTACTACGTTATTTACGGCCACTAGTTTCATCAGGGGCAAAAACTATAAAGGATCAAGCTGTAAAGACTGGAAAAGTAATATTGTCTGAGATGGGCAGCAGGCCTCTCAAAAATATTTTAAAAGAACAGGGACAGGCTGCTACTCAGGAGCTGGTACAGAAAGGTGTAAAAAAACTCTTTGACACTATGTCTGGTGAGGGCCTGAAAAGACGTATGGCTATAAAAAGACCTAATCCGTTTACAGCTGTACAGTTAAAAACAACATCCAAGCGAGGAAAACGTGCCAAGCCAAAGAGAAAATCAGTTAAAAAAAGATCAATCTCGAGGAAATATAAAAAGCCTAAGAATAAAAGAGGCAAGCGCGTGTTGGATATATTTGACAAGTAAGGAGGATGACTTCATACAGAGAGTGTATGAAATCTGAGTTAGATTTGTTTAAAGTACCACCGATACAGACCAATATTTTAAAGACAGTGGAAGTGGCATACAAGCCCATAGCATCTCTAGATAACTCTTCAGCTCTTGAGTTCGTTTCGTTAGGCCATGGGGACACGTACCGCGATTTATCCAGCATTTATCTTCGACTAAAAGTCCAGCTAGTTAAAGTAAAAGGTGGTCGAGAGGAACTTTACAATGGTAAGGAAAAAGTGAAGGTAAAGGATTCAAAGGGCGCTGAACATGAAGAATCAGCCGATCCAGTGGGCGTGGTTAACAATCTGATGCATTCCCTTTTCAGACAATGTACCATACAGCTAAACGGTAGGCCGATCACACAAACTGACAATAATTACCATTATAGAGCTTACATCGAAAATCTATTGAATTATGGTAGAGATGCTTCGACAACCCATTTAGAATCTGTGGGATGGTATCTCGACCAAGATGGTATGGAGATGATAGAAGGAGAAGCCGAAACTGGTCATCCGAAGGAGTTTAATGAAGGATATCTCAAGCGATCTGAATTGCTGTCGAAAAGTAGTATAGTGGAGCTTATGGGAAAGGTTCATGGCGATATGCTTAATCAAGACAAGTTACTTATGAGCGGTGTAGATTTCAGACTGACCCTTTCATTGGAAAAACCCGAGTTTTACCTATACTCGAAAGATGATGCGGACTCACCACGAGTTAAAATTATCGAGGCCACAATGTATATGAATCATGTTACTGTTAACCCAAACATCTTGATTGCACATGAAACTATACTCCAACGCTCGAATGCAAAATATCCTTACAAGCGTGTGGAGGTGAAAAGTTATACTCTACCCGCCAACAGTTCAACATTATCTTTAGATAATGTGATAATAGGACAACTACCAAACCTGTTAATTTTTGGTATGGTGGACAACGATGCTTACAGCGGTAAACGAACGAAGAATCCATTCAACTTTAAACACAATAACATCACACAATTCAATTTGTACGTGAACGGGGTGCAAGTTCCAAACAGGCCTTAGAGTTTGATTACTCTCACGAAAAACCTATTAGTACACGTGGCTACCTTTCACTATTTAAGGGTACAGGTATCCATTACTTTGATAAAGGGAACCAAATTTTAAAGAAATTCTTCGATAATGGCTGCTTTTTAATAGCGTTTGACTTAACTGCAGACAATTCGTACGGAACATCTTGTGGTACTTTGTTAAATCAGGGTACAGTGCGTATCGAAGGAAGGTTTAAAAAAAGCACTGACAAAAAGCATAACCTGCGTAGTATACACCGAGTATGACGGAAGTCTTGAGATAGATAAACTTCGAGGTGTTCATACTGATTTTTAAAAAGTATAAATACAGATATTTAGCCTCGAGTTCTTCATTTTATTCACGAACCTAATCAGAACAACAAAGATGGCATATTGCATTGTGAACGTTGAATATTTTAACGAAGGTAATCTAACCTTCTTTAAAAAGGTTTCATTTGCCGGTTTCTCACTACAAAATAAATTATTCTCTAAGGAAATTACATATAAATATCCCACATCATTCAACACCGGTATAGATCAACCCGGAGGATTTGGAAATCTGGAACTGAAACGCTTGGATGAGAATCTTATAATGATATTAGCGAAATTCGCAACAGTTTTTGTTTATAGCGCAACAACAAAAGTATTTTTAGAAAGTTACACCACAAGTCATACCAGGGTTATTGACGTCGACGGTTTCATGCCAAGAGAGCAGGTATGAACACGATTGAGCTTGCTAATGTGCTAAGAAAAAACACAACAACAAAGAGATTCTTCAGAGGTGTATTCCCGTGTGATCGCTTACCCCACAAAATCAAAAAACCTACATGCATTATTGCAAACACCGATCCATCAGATCGGAAAGGCGATCATTGGGTAGCCTTTTATTTCCCAAAGACAGGTCCTGCTGAATATTTTGACTCCATTGGTAGATACCCTGAGAACAGGCATTTCGAAAGATGTTTGCGTACAAACTCCAAGATTTTCATGAATAACAAAAAAAGACTACAGGGATTGCACTCTTCAGTGTGTGGTAATTACTGCTGTGTATACATCTATTACCGTTGTAAGCGCAAAAGCCTGAAAAGCATCTTGAAAAAATTTTCATCAAACGATTTTAGTCGTAATGACGATAAAGTGATGCAGCTATATAATTACTTATTCTCTTCCAACGCTGGACAAGGTGGTGGGGTTTTCACCAATCAATATTGCAAACCAGAATCTGAGAATATAAAAGCACCAACCTGAAAGAATAACACTACAGTTTTCATTTTAAGAGCCTCAAGCGAATATGCTATCACCAAGCGCAGAAGTCGAGTGCAATAAGTCTATCAGCAGGAAAAAGTCACACAATCCCGATGAGAGCGCTACTAGTAAATCCTGTAAACGAAAGAAGTCTTTGATCCATGGGGAAAACGCTCTACTAAGTTACACGTATTACCTGGATGATTTTCAAAATCGCAAGGTTGTACTCGGATTCGACCCATACTCATTTGATTTCAAAATAATATTCAGCTATCCCGGACGATTCCCCGTCTCAACAGGATACGACGGATGGATTTCATTATTCAATCACCTTACAGAGCTTAAGCCTACAATTGAGGAATTCCCGGGTAATCAACTTGCATTAGAGAAGTCTTACAGAATACCTGTGGGTGAGGGGAGCATCAAGATCAAACACCCCGAACTTTCCCGCTTATTTGGAATGATGGAGTTTCTCAACATCGTCATGTACCATAACAACAATGCTGCAGATAATGTGAGGGAATACTACAACTTATACGTTACCAGATGTCGGGAGAAGGATGTGTTCAGGTTATCTTCCAATGACTTTTTCATTCCAGTACGCAGTTCCTACATACACATAAATTACTCCAGACTTTTCTACGAATTTCCTATTTTCTGTAATACAAATATTGTCTTTAACTTAACGATTTTAAAATAAAGAAGGTAAAATAAAAGAAAATACTTGGTTTTTTATTCATTTTAAGAACGCCACCTTTTCGTCACTTTCCACGTAAATCTTTCAGTCTTGCCCAGAGATAAGAAGTGTAGCATAAGAGCCATGAAAGAAGTTGAAAAGTGAGTGCCACAAGATGCTTCAGGAAGTGTTAGTTATTGTTGCCGCATGCAAAACTGAATGTCAACATATTCCTCAGGCATGTTTACGGTACACTAAATAAAAGAAAGTACAGGAGTTTTACATTGATCATCTATATATTGACGAAACAAATTTTAAACCTAGATACATTCAATCACTTAATCTTATTTTCTTATAACCATAGGGTTGTGAGAAATTATCCTCTGTCAATACTCTCTTATCAAATGTTAATTGAAGATGCTTTTTCACTAATAAAGATATTACAGTACCTGGACGTTTACGAATAATTTTTTTCTTATTCTCTATGCAAACGCGGTCCTCATCACCACCAATCACTAGGGATCTCAGTCGTTCGAAGTTGACAGTCTTTGAACTCTCGAAATTAATGGTTATACCCTTACATTTAATGATGTGTTCAGTACCTTTAACAGTTTCAACTTTAAGACCATAGCTTTTCGGTCCTGTACTTACAAATTCAGAGATGAAAGCTCCAGGACCTGAAGACTCAATCTCATTTGTTAGATCTCCCAGAAAGTCCGATATAGGAAAAGAAAGAGGGTTTGATTTATCATCTACAAAAATCAAACTGTCAGTATCGCAGTATAGAATTCCATTTCCCACTTTCTCTAGCGCATGATAAAGTTTGATTCTTGCAAACGCAGTGGTGTAAGCTGCAATTGGGACATTAACATGTGGGAGCATGTTCAAATTTTCGGTGAGGTATCTCCATGTAACCCAAAGCGTGTCGTCATTGATGGGGAGAACAGTACAGATTTCAATACCGACTTGGTCAATAAAACTGCAGAATTCACTAAAATTGTTAAACACTTTGGTGAAAGTTTTATCTTCCCTCTGTGCAAACTTACCCCATAAAGAGTTCAAACAGAATTTAGCAGTGTTGCGCCTACCAGGATTCTTCTGCATACGATCGCTGTCAAGATGTATATCTTCTCTCATCTGATATGCTTTTATAAAATTTGATCTATCTGCTTCAGACACATGTTCGGAACCCCAACCACCTGCCTCCTGCTTGATTTTCAGAAAGGTGTTCACATATTCTGTAAGAAGTCCACCACTTTTTAATACAGGGTCATAATGCGTGTAATTGTACTTCCAAACCTCATACACTTTTAAGATTTTATACCCTTTTTCCACAGCCAATGCGACCTCGGGTATAACCCATGTGCCAAAAATCTGTCTTTCATCTTCTGCATGGTTACACCGAGAAACTCTATTCCCCTCGGCACATTTACGACACAGCGCAAAATACAGTTTTAAATTGGTTTTAAAAGGTAAAACCGGTAAGTATAAATCAGTTGGAGCTCGAATTGTGCATGTGATAAATCCATGCATTGAAAGTATTTCAGTTACTGGTGGAATATTAACCCCTCGAAAAATTTCCGGATGACCAGTAGGGTAAGGTGAATATATATTTATGTAGGGATATAAACTTGTAAAGTCTAAATAACGTATCATTTCATTATCGCTGACTAGGTGATGTAGTTTAAATACTTCTGTACGACCTCCAAAAATAGCATCACGTGGATTGAGTGGGGAGACAACATCTTTCATAATCGCATTCAGTTTTTTCTCATGGAGAGGGTTCTTCTTCAGGAATTGATTGAACTCGCACTCCCATGTAAAGATGAGTTTGTAACCACACCTTTTAATCAGCTCAATCCGCCGTTCTGTACTCTCATAGCGCTGTGATAGGGTCTCCTCTATGGAGCCGAGCTTTAATGAAGTGTCCTCCACCATGAAACATTTCTTGCACCCATGAAAAAAACATCCAAAAAACTCATACACTGTATTCAATCTAGAGTTAAAACCGTCGACCATCAGACCACTTCGTTCTAACCTAACTTCACCGCTATTAAGTACCGAGGTAATTCCATCATTTATCTTTAAACTCTGGGAGGCGAGCCATTTACATGCAATCAAAGAGTGATTTTGAGATCTAGAATAGCCGTTTTTAGGCATGACAGCTAAAACATCTTTTTTAAGGAAATTCTTAAGAAAGACGAGCATGCAGACTGAGGCGATGGTTAGACTTTCAGTTAAAGGGTTTACTTTAGTTATTTCAATGAATTCGACCATGAATCTTGTACAACCTGTACGAAGGATGTTAACATCACTCTTGCAGTAAAGCAACATTTCCTTTCTATTATCGAAAACTTTTTGCGATGCTTCATTATACCATTTTAAAAATGCCTCTCTTTCCGAGACCCTAATGGCGTTATAACCATACATTTCTAAAGGGGGGTATGATCCTACATAATTCAAGTTTTCAGTTGTGTTAAAATAATAAGGGTAATAACCCTTTTCATACTCCTTAATGCCGAAAACGCTTGGAAATTTAGCAAGCGGAAATGATAGGAAATTTAGAGAGTCGAGGAATACCACTTTTCTACAGCTTAACCTCATTATTTTATTTCCATTCATTATAGGATCTATTTTAAGCTTCATAGTTAACAGTTCGGAAATTATAAAGTGACCATCGTAGCCCAGTAAGTTATGAGCTATACAGTATACGTTAGTGATTTCCGGACGATTCAGTAGACAATAATCAAGAAACCTCTTAACCACATTCGCCCCATCGCCGTATTCAAACACATGCTCTCTAGCACCACAAGTATCACAACTAGTATTTATATCTGTGTCTTTAAAACACTTATAACATATTTGTTGTGCAACTATTAGGTTCACAATATGAAGAAATGAATTCGGGTTATTCTCATAAACAGTGTTTTGGGTACTCTCACAATCAAAAAATATAATAAGAAATCTGTTATTCGCCCTACCTGTGTATGGTTTGATATAACACCTATGTTCTTCACCAACAATCTTATAGCAAGCTGAACAAACCCTCTCATTACAGACATGTTCCCCCTCCGACCTCTTCACAAGATTGAGAAATTTCATGCAAAGTTGACAAATCCTGAAAGTTTCACACACGGTTTTTACCTTGATTCTGTTAAGAAGGTGTTTCTGGTAGCAGGATTCACCCCTGAAAGAACGGTTACAAGATTTACACCTTATCATTGACGACACAAAATCGCATGGTGGATAGGAAATACAGTAGGTACACTTCACACTACATTTATGTACTTCTTTTGACATCACCCTATCACAGTAAGAAAATGCAAATTTCTTGTTGAAAAAAGCAGTTAGTGATTTGATCACATAAAAGTGTTTTAGGGATTCACTGTAATATAGATAAATTTTCCGCGCAGATATGTTTCTTAGAGACTGTTTGAAGAAAATGGCTTCTGAATCGGTGATGTCATGGAAAACTATAATCTGAAAATCTTTTAAAAAATTTTGAAATTTATGAAGGTCGGTTATAATACAACCTTCTGGACCCACTGTAACATTTGATTTCTTACACAACATCTTTGCTTTTTCCCCCAATGCTCTTAGGGTAGAGACACGTCTTGACGTGTTAAAATCATCTGCGCACATCTCTATGCCATAACAGATACTTCGTGGGAGACAATTGACATCGTCATTTAATCCCACATCTACAACACTATAATTCCTGCTTAGAAAATCTTTTTCACCACTGCAAGCAGTGACCGTACGACCACCCCCAGACGGAAAATGAACAATGTTTGCATTGAACTGCATGACATCATCCGAGAGGAAAGCACTATTAGATTGGTTCACATTGGAAATCAATCCCATAATATACTCTCCGCTTAATTCATCAACTCGCCGTAAACTACACCATATTGGTTTTATGTGGGGTGAATTGGGTAGAGTAATTGTGAAGGTGATTTTACTACCTTCGCTAGAACTTCCAGCCACCTCTTTGATGATGTTATCAAATTTTTTTTCCAAACCCTTTAAAGGATCGTCATGCATGATATCAGAGTCTTGTAGTCGAAAGTTCATTTTAACGCCCTCCATATGGAATTTCTTGAAAAACACCGTGTTTTTAGAGAGTACCACATAACCCTGTTTTGAACCACCCCCCGCCTGAACAACGTTAGTATCCGCCTGATCGTGATGACCAGAACTTATTTCACACAGAGAACCGCCTTCATTCTCGCTATCTAAAAAATCAAGAACCATCTTCAACACATCATTCGAGAAGGGAATACTATAGGTTCTCGAAAAGCGAGCCAGTAATTTCTGGAGGAGATATTTCTAACCATCCGAAAGTCTAACACTTCTTAAGACTAGGCCCTTAACTATTATAGCTAAGCTACTTAAAAATAATTCTGATCCTAAAACCAGACTATACTCTAACTGTGCAATGACAGTAGGAAAATTCATTTTTTATTTTCCTTCTCTAAAACTTAAAATTTTTATTTTCCACTACCGTCCTATCTTCTATATTCTGGGGTCTGTAACCCAGACCAGCACGCGCTCACTGGTGGGATCCTTACCCGTCTCTTCTCTAGCTTTAACCGCTGGCGCTGACTGTATCTGTGTTAATAAGGTTGTGATGATGATGATGCACTGGCAGCTAAACCACCCCCACACTTATCCACAGTCTCACTACCATCCACACAGTGTACCACCTTACCGATTTTTCCGATAGGGATGGTCCTGAGCTGTGTACTCAACGCAGTAAACTCCCGTTTGGATTTTAAATTGAAAATTGGAGTCTTATGGTTCCGACGCAATGTCGGTGATGCTGAGGATGACAATGAGGAGCTAGCGTCGGAATAATTTCGATGTACCACCGGAGATGTCGATGGGTATGATGACGGTTTAGAGTCGGGGATCAGTAAAACCTTGCTCTTCTGACACACCGTCTGATATGTCAACAGTGGTGGTGACGCTGACGGTGGCGGTGACGCTGGCGGTGGTGGTGGCTGTTGCGAATCCCGATATTGCACCGATGGTGTCGACAGTGACGATTTAGCTTCCTTGATGCTAGAGGATCCAATGGACGTGTGCTTCGTAGAATCTTCAGCGACGATAGAGCTCGCAAGATCTTATAGGTTCCTTACCTTGTGAAGCTGTTCTACTCGGGACACAAGCTCGGCCTGTAAAATAATTATCAGTATCAGAAAAAAGATAATATGTTTTGTAAAAATAGGCACTTACTATTTAGAATTCCTGCAGTATAGTTTTTCCTCAAGTATGGAAACGAGTGTGAATATCACCAGAAACCCCAAGGTTATTTATATCAAAAACTTGGCAGAAACAATTGCGTGGTGACATGCACCTTGTGATAATTTATCACCACAAAAATTGAATGCAATGCAAAAATTATATGCTTATCTGCATTCCACTACAACGCTGTATTAAATACATATTAATTAAAAATCATGTGGAAATAATTAGTTGAGATTACAAGTGTATCTCGATGTGTGAAAATGTAATAAATGAATCATATGATATTACGCATTCGGCTCTAGAAAATGCATTTTATGTAAATCATAATAGAATTTATTGGTCTGCATTGAGAAGATTACATAAATATGCATAGAAAAATCGCATGATTATCTTTGTTTTGCGAGTTAATCAACCTACCAACTTACAAGATTTTTCCATAGATGATATTACATTGATAGTAATAAAGACACCTGCAATTTTAACCCCCCCGAAGTGGTTCGTCTAATTTCACAATCGAAAAAACACTATATAAAATCAGAACGGCCTGACTGAAAATCAATATCTTAGAGTTATCTAACGAAGCTGTATCAAGATGGTGAGTGTGAAGAGCGCGTAAGTTTTAAAATCATTGAATAATTATGGTTTCCTCTTTTCAGCAGTCAATTACCATGTTGAACGATATCGCCAAGGGTAACACCGACACCCTCATTACAACCGAAAATCTTACAATTGGCAAGGAGTACAGGATACGTGAATTCAAGCTGTTGAAGACAAAATACGGCATGAGACTTGTTGTGTATTTAGATGAAGGGTTCTTTTATTTCCTTCCTCAGCGTTTTGCAACATCAATCAGGACTCAAAAACAGGTTTCCGAACTTAATCAAAATCCTAACAACTATTTCGTTTTCAACGGTAAAGATGAAAGCAGGGGGGGGGGGGTTTCCTCATGATAAATTTTGTGGAGAAAAGTGAGTAATAAAATGGAGTTGTACATCGTCAACATATAAATTTAGCATTTATGATCAATTAACGGTTCTTACAGTTTGTATAGTCGTAGCCGGACTTTGCTTTCATATCTAAGATTTAAAATAAATCGTGTAGATTTGCATCAAAAATTTATTGCGTTTTACTTAACCAACCCAATCCCTCAATCTATAAGTTAAAAGTCATGTAACCATCCATTAGGAGCCGTGGCTCAAAAATTCATGTTATCAACCAACCGGAACCATGCCTCCAACTATCCAACCTCAGAAGATATGAAGAAGACACCGCCCCCTCACACGAAAAGCTTTCAGCTAGCACAACTAGCCAACTAAAAACGCCCCCAATCCATCTCTATAGCCATTTGAGGAGAAACCACTCCAAAACAAACGCCAACTACAACACCCACTGCCCACAGAAAAGCTGTCAACTAACATTAGACCCCGGCATCTACATGAAAACTCTCAAACAACATTAGATCCCACCATCTAAGCCCTCTAACAATATACTTGCTCGAAATATCACACCCACGGACCACAGAAAAGAGAGTGCGGCTGCACAAAACCCCCACGGACCACAGAAAAGCTTTCAACTAACGTTAGACACCATTATATAACCCCTCTAACAATATACTTACTCGAAATATCACACCCACGGACCACAGAAAAGAGAGTGCGGCTGCACAAAACCCCACAGACCACAGAAAAGCTTTCAACTAACGTTAGACACCATCATATAACCCCGCTAACAATATACTTACTCGAAATATCACACCCACGGACCATAGAAAAGCTTTCAACTAACTTTAGACCCCACCATCTAACCCCTCTAACAAGAGTGCGGCTGCACAAAACCCCCCCAATCAAACAAACCACAGGTGTGAATGCGTCAACACTATACCAAACACTATCTACTAACTCCCTTTTTAACAGAAAAGCTAAATAGTTTGCAGAAAAATACACCGAAAACTTACGTTTTTCAACCAAAAGCTCCAGCCTTGCAGAAACATAGATCGAAAATGTGCGGATTTGGACTAAAAGCTTCAGCAAAAGCGGGGGCGGGTGTCCCTCTCTCGCAAGGTAGATCTTATATGAAAGTGGGCCTCTTACTACTAGCCTAAGCCCCTCGCTAGCCTAAACTCCGACAAGAACCGAATAAGCTTAACCTAAGTCCCGATAACAACCACCTAATTTTATACAACAGAAAAAAAAACCAATTTTATGCAATAAAAAACCGTTCAACGAGAAAAAAAACGACCAATTTTATGCAACGGAAAAACCCTACTTCGTAAAAGCTCTTCCGTCCATGTAAAGCTCTTCCGTCATTTGGCGGAGTGAATTCCTTATCAGTTTCACACAAGTCTATGACGTCACCATCCAAAAAGTCCTCCGTCAAAAGCTGAGGGAGTGAATTCCTTATCAGCTCCATACAAATTTATCACGTCACCATACAAAAACTTCTGCGTCATCCTCCGTCAAATCCGTCCTCCACCTGCGCCTGAAACATATCCACACTACTCGGTGCCATGACCCGACGTCAAGGATCGATGCAATGTCGGTCGGCAGGGAATAAGTTTCTTCTGCGATTTTATCCAACCTTCATTCGATTCATATGTAAGTCCATTGTACCGATCCTCGATCGTTCAGGTGGACTTCATACGCAATTCAGATTCACCCCTCATTTATGACCAGTAGGCTCTACTTCATACAGATTTCAAACTGCCTGTTCACTGAGTACACGTATTGCCATCTCGTTCTTGTACATTCCAATTTCAAATACAGTGCGCGATAGGAGATCTCTCATGACGAAGAGTGCGGATGAGATGGTCAGATGCATTTCATTATGAGCAAGAGACAAATTCGTGTACCTCACACGTATTCACAGACAGCAAGTAAATAGTTGAACTTGTTTCAGCGACAAGTTTTGAAACTGTCCGCTGCCTCTTCATCGCCTCTTCATCGATATTCGGTTTATAGGGTAAGCACTTGATAATCAGATGTGTAAGCATTCGGTGATCACACCTTAGCCTTTTTCACTCACTAAAGGTGGAAGACTGTTTATCATACTTGAGGAAAAAATTTGGAAATGTTTTCTTTTCGACGCGCTTGCTAGCATGGTAGTAGTTTCTACATAAGGCATTTTTAGTGATTTTGGTTTATAGGGTATAGGTTTATAGGTATACCTTATATAGATCGCGTCAGTGCAGAGAGTGTAATCCGGCATAGTCTGGCGGCTTTCAAAGAAAAAATATCCGTAGTAGTGTCGTAGGCCGGTCTGACCTGACCTTTCCTAAGCTAGCATGCCTCATATCGGCAATTGTTATTTTTTATTTGATCTACCTATGTCATAATTTTCGATACGAGGTGATGCACTTTATTTAGTACAAGGGTCGGAAACCTGTGCCATACGGTCAGGAAGAAAAGTGCGACATCGGCTATCGATCAGCTAAAACCCAACTTGCGTCGATTCCGAGAGTTGATCGATGGCCGATGCAGATCAGCAATTATCGGCTTGGTGAACATTAACTGACTAAGCGATAATTATTGAAGTCCGGAAAACATCGAGTTGTGGTCGCGTTTTCGAATCGAATAGGTCGAATGGTCACCGCGATTAAGGCGGGTAGTTTTTATATATAATATAGACTTGTGATGTACTTAAGAATAGTTTTGGTAAAGTTAATTGCACTAATTAATGTAATAATTGTGGAATCGTGTAAATAAACAATGTAAAATAGGAAAGACAAACGTGTTTCGCATAATAGTGTAGTGTTTTCAGGGAGTTCTTGGAAGGAGACACGGTCAGGGATATTTGGCCACGACAATTTGGCGCAGCCAGAAAAAAAAAACTTATGTAGGTAAATATACAAACATATATGTTTTATTTATACCTATATATTGTGTTCAAAATCGACTTCGGTACATGTTTCACGCGTTATGTTTTATAATTTAGGAGCATATTAATGAATAAAAACGAAATGAGAGTTAGAGTTGTCGTTGGGGAAGAATAAAGTGAATGTGAATTAAAATCAGTTCAAAGTTAAATCATCGCCTTGATATCATTCAATGCGATTTTGTTTATTTGCAAAATTTCGTAGAAATGGATTCGTAGAAATGGATTGTAATGAGTAATATGTAAGGGGTAATGCGAACCGCCTAGATATCACGATAATGTGCTGTGTGAGCTACCATGAAGATGACCAATATTGTACATATTCAACTTTGCAATTGGATACCGCTAAAGGTCCAGATCACACTCGAAATTACCGTTGAGGTAGGTCAACTTAGCAAATGTGACAAAGTAAATGAACATTGATTGACATAGTCAACGACTTCGTATATTTTCACCGTGATCTTGATGTTCTTTTTTTTTTGCAAATTTTAAATTTTGTGTATTTTAGAAAGACGGGAAATAATTTTTAGAAGATATGGGACTGACATGCATGTGGTATATAGGTATGAATTAATATTGTATGTATCAATTAATATTGAATTAAAGTATGAATTAATATTGTTGTGCCGACTTGCTGTGCTTCATCGTCTCGTTCGTGAATGGGCATATTCATTTGTACTATTAGTAATAATACGGAACAAAACTGGTACCAAAATTATTTTTTTGTGTGGGGAATAAAGTGTCAAGTTACACAAAAATTTTGGTTTGGAAAATAGTTACTATGAAGATCACGGTGCGTTACAGAATTGCGTTGATGTGAACAAATAAAAAAAAATAAGTTAAATTGACATACCGCGAGGTAGGTAGGTTGCGGGTATCCATATTGGGACTACTGAAATATAAGTCATGCGAGAAAATGGGTTCAAAGTTCAGTACATAAAGCAATATCCACCGGGGATCTTTTCTGAAAAATTGCAAAAAGGGTGTAAGAATGGAAGCCCCTAAATCTAACATTCTATCCAGAGAGGAGCAGGATAATATTCGAGCACTAATTACAGAACGCGAAGAGCTCATAGACTAAGTAAATAGTTACAAGCGAGAAGATGAAAAGATTGGCAATATCTGGCAGAACAGTTGCAGGCGGAAATTACAGACAGCCACTCAGAAATTGAGGCAATCTTAAACAAAACCACGCAGACCACGCATAGGTGCGGTGAGGTGGTAGACGTTTTACTCAGTGAATTTCTGAAAACGATCAAGAAAAAGTACATGAAATTAGAAAAAGAAGCTGAAGAAAGTAGAAAGGAGAGAGGTTATTTCCGTCAAACTGCCAGTAGGCTAAGTGCGCTACTAGAGGAAGCGGAGAGAATTGATAAAAAAGGGGAAAGTTGTGGATATCTTGGGAGAAGATCTTGCCATGGTTCAAAAGAGTGTTGGTTGCGCTAAAAAACAAAGAAAAGTATAAACAGCAAATATTGCTAGAAGAGGAAATAAAGAAGTGAGAAAAAATGAGGATCATAATATTACAAGTAAAAAGGTGAATGAAGAAATAAACCAACCAATTACTATGAAAAAGCTTAAAGAACCAGAGGGAAAGAGGAAAACCACAACGCAAGAGCCACCAGCAACGATTACTGCGGGTACAGAAAAAAAGAGAAATATATCGAATCAGAAAAGAATACCGCAGGGCATAATGAAGAATCTGAACGACGAGCAATTGGCGAATGTAGAATCAGATGATAGTGTAGAATAAGCTAAAAGCAAGGAGTATCCGCATAGTGCGAGTTACAGGATCACATACCAAAAGCAAGATGACCCGAGGGAATGAGTTGGGTTTGTAAGATCCAATAACGGCGATATTGCGGATTTTAATCAATCAGCGAAGAAAACAGCGGAAGTTGAGGAAAAGGGAAATATTAGAAACAATAATATTAGGGAGGAACAAGATATTGGTTGGGAAGAATGAAATAACTGGACCAGCACAACCAAGAAGTGTCACACGTGGTTTCGTAAGAAACTGAAAAGAGATAGTACTAAAATAAATTAAATAACGCTAAGAAAAAACCACCGAGTTGAAGAAAAAATAATGTAGGAAAATTTTATTTTGTTTCGAAACAATTTACTAAACTTTCATTTAGTTCAATTCCAGGCAAACATCTCCATCAGCCCTACTACAGGTGATCTGGATTCCAGGTGTAAGTTTGAGACAATTTAGGCGTTCACTCAGCCGCCAAAAATAGATGAGTGTCATGCATATTTTGAGAAGAAAGGAAAAAATAAAGTATGAAAAAATAAGTTTTATTAAAGCAATGTGCATAGTAAAAAAAAAGGCTTTCAATTTTATAATGGAAAGAAATCACGGAACAGAAAAAATTGGAGAAATTAGAATAGAAAGAATGAAAAAGAGAAACAAATAGTTAGAACTAAGATAAAATGGAAATTTAGTTGAAAGTAAGATAAAATTTATATAATAATAATATATGGTTTGGATTTACAACTAAATTTTGAGATAGGTATTAGTCATTGTCCAAATTCACCATGGATGAACAACTCTCTAAACCGGAACCTGCAACAGCACAGAGAACAGAAATGGAAGCTAAAGAGGCACGATACAACAACAGACCAGCGTAAGCACTTTAAGGTGCGACGATGCGGGGTATCATATTCGAAGTGGAGGGGGTATTTGATTGGGTACGATAATATTACCGGAAATAGAGGAAAGCGGCCGATGGAGGATATATAAATCCCCTATAATGCAAATAAAACGCAGTTAACGAAAAAAAAAATGATTTTAAAATAATGACGAAATCAAACAGATCACAAAAGAATGATTCCTAAAGGAAAATAATACCAACCATTTGGTAAAAGAATAGACCAACGATCCAGACGAACCATCACCGATGATATTCAAGTTGTTTAGATCTATATTTAAAACTAAAAGTTAAGACAATTAAAATGTATCAAAAAAAAAATATAATAATAATTCAGTAATTTAATATATACATATGAAATTAATGTAAAAATGTAAAAACGCTGATGTAAAATTAAATCTGAAAAAAAATGTTAACACTTGTTCAGAATATTTAAAACTAAGGTTAAAAAATCTGCCAACAATCTGGGCGTAACTTTATTATTTTTCCGGCAGAAGTTAGGAACGCGTTCAATTCTGAAATGCGGTGTAGGCTACTATGTGACTGAAAACCTATCAAAAAGAACAAGATCATGGAAGTAAAAATCTGATTGGATCTGAGAGATATGGAATAGTTTATGAAAAAGTACACAATCACTTTACACCACCTTAGGGGTCAATTTTCAGAAAATCTTGAAAAAACTGTCTTGGTATTCATATGGAGAATACATAGAATAAAATTAAATTCATTATTTGGGACGAGGTAGTAGATATGTCGAAAATCGTGGGAAAATATGCATTCTATTATATACACACACCGAGTTTCAACATTGTAGCTTAGGCCGTTCCATACATAGGAAAAACACCCCCACTTGTACCACACTACCCTTAGATGTCGAATTTCAAAAAACCTTGAAAATGCTTTCTAGGTATTCATACGAAGAATCTGTAGAATAAAAATGAATTCAATGTTTGGAAAGACCTAGTAAATATGACGAAAATCGTGAAAATATATGCATTTTATATATATTATTTTTACAAATATTTTTTTTGCCCCCCCCCCCTCTTCTGAACGCCAATGAATATTAAAATTTTTTTTTATCACAATTACTTTTCTAGTTGATTTACATATACACACCGAGATTCAACATTGTAGCTTAAGCCGTTCCATATATAAGAAAAACACCCCCACTTGTACCACACTACCCTTAGGGGTCGAATTTCAAAAAACCTTGAAAACGCTTTCTAGGTATTCATACGAAGAATCCGTAGAATAAAAATGAGTTCAATATTTGGAAAAACCTAGTAAATATGACGAAAATCGTGAAAATATATGCATTTTGTATATATATTATTTTTACAAATATTTTTTTTTGCCCCCCCCCCTCTTCTGAACGCCAATGAATATTCAAATTTTTTTTTATGACAATTACTTTTCTAGTTGATTTACATATACACACCGAGTTTCAACATTGCAGCTTAAGCCGTTCCATATATAAGAAAAACAACCCACTTGTACCACACTACCCTTAGGGGTCGAATTTCAAAAAACCTTGAAAACCCTTTCTAGGTATTCATACGAAGAATCCGTAGAATAAAAATGAATTCAATATTTGGAAAGACCTAGTAGATATGACGAAAATCGTGAAAATATATGCATTTTATATTTATCATATATACAAATATTTTTTTTGCCCCCCCCCTTCTAAACGCCAATGAATATTCAATTTTTTTTTAACACAATTACCTTTCTAGTCGATTTACATATACACACCGAGTTTCAACATTGTAGCTTAAGCCGTCCCATATATAGGAAAAACACCCCCACTTGTACCACACTACCCTTAGGGGTCGAATTTCCAAAAAAACCGTGAAAACACATTCTAGGTATTCATACGAAGAATCCGTAGAATAAAAATGAATTCAATATTTGGAAAGACCTAGTAGATATGACGAAAATCGTGAAAATATATGAATTTTATATCTATCATATTTACAAATAATTTTTTTTGCCCCCCTTTCTGAACGCCAATGAATATTCAAATTTTTTTTCATCACAATTACTTTTCTAGTTGATTTACATATACACACCGAGTTTCAACTTTCTAGCATAAACCGTTTAATAGTTAGGAAAAACACCCCCTACCCCCGTAGCATACTACCCCTAAAAAAAATTTTATTTTTCCAACATTCCGCTACTATAGCTCTATCTAAATACCAAGTTTAAGGCTTATATCATTACAGGTTCTCAAGATATAAGCATCGGAACTTTTTCCTTTCCACCCTCCCCCACCCTCCCCCTCTACACCCCCAACATCAAAACTTTTTTCCCTGCTAGGGTTTATTTAGCGCTACTTCTGGTAAAAATTCTAAGCATCTATCTTAAACTGTTCTTGAGATATGAAATGTGTTTGATTTGCAAAATTCTCATCCCCTCCACTTCTATGCTCCACCTCCCACTTAAAAAATTTTACTTTGATCAATCTTTTTTTGTCAACCTTTATACCCAAACCAAATTTTATTTTTCTAGAGCAATTGGTTCATGAGACATCGTAATCTTAAGTTTTTCACCCCCCACCCCCATACACAACTTCCCCCACCCAAAATTTTTCTCCATTCTGTTCTCCTAGTATTACTACAAATATGTTTTAAGTTTGAATAGTGTGCCATTAACGGTTTAGGAGATATGGATTTTAGAAAGTGTCTATCTCACCTTTTTTGGGTTTCGGACGCATTACATTTCCCCCACTCCCACACCCCTTGATCAATATTGACAATTTTTCTGCAAATGGGTCTACTATCAGAGTTCTATAGAAATTCCAAGTTTCAGCTTCCTAACATAAGGGGTTACTGAGATCTGGAAACCAAAATTTTCGGTCTAAAACACTTCCCCCTCCTTCCCCCTCACACCCCCACCCCTAAAAATTTGGTCACTTCAAGGCGCCTACCCCATCTATTCGTTGAAAAAATTTCAATTTAATATCTCAAAGCGTTTGGCAGCTACGAGCCTCCAAACGATCTTGCGTACGGCGTACGGCGTACGGCGGACAGACGGACTGAAAATTTTTATTGCTTTTTTCGCGTTTACTAGTTATGAAACGTAAAAATAAAAATTTTGAGGGTAGCAAATTTTTTTTTTTTAAAAATCAATCACAATACTTAATTATTAAAATAATAAAGTAAAAACAATTAAAAGATAATGGAAAAACATTCTTTTTAGATGTAAAAATGTAAAACACCCATAATAACAAATAAAATCTTCAGAAATTTTTTTTTTTTAAAAATTGTATTAAAATACAAATAGATAAATTTAAAAAAAAAAAGTTATTTCTAATAGAAGGAATACGAAAATAAAACAAAAAAAAAAAAACTATGACACTAAAAGAGCACATTGAAGCATAATTGTTTATAGCTTAAAAATAAAAAATAATAATTAAGCAATGTAATATATGTACCAATTAATGTAAAAATGCAGATGTAAAATGAAATCTGAAAAAAAAATTCTTGTAAAATTTTAAGAGAAGTGTAAAAAATCCTATGAGATCAAAAATAAAAAAAACCTAATTTTCAATAGAAAGAATACGAAAAAACAGCAAATAAAAAAAGCCTATGAGATAAAAAAAAGTCAAGCACTTAATAACAAAAAAGAAAAAAAAAAATACTATTTCTAAAAAAAACAAGAAAAAAACTAGAAAACATAAAGCTATACAAATTAAAAAATAAGGAAAATTTAGCACTAATTCTTTTGTAAACTATTAATAAAAGACGATGGGTTCCGGAATGCGAGGTTTCTTGGCCGCCGGGCATCGGTTTTTTCAAGGGGGGAGGAGTGTCGTGGGCCGGTCTGACCTGACCTTTTCCATGCTAGCATGCCTCTCGTATCGGCAATTGTTATTTTTTATTTGATCTATGTATAATTTCCGACACGAGGTGATGCACTTTATTTAGTACAAGGGTCGGACACCTGTGCCATACGGTTAGAAAGAAAAGTGCGACATCGGCTATCGATCAGCTAAAACCCAATTTGCGTCGATTCCGAGAGTTGATCGATGGCCGATGCAGATCAGCAATTATCGGCTTGGTGAACATTAACTGACTAAGCGATAATTATTGATTGAGATTCCCAAGTCCGGAAAACATCGAGTTGTGGTCGCGTTTTCGAATCGAATAGGTCGAATGGTCACCGCGATTAAGGCGGGTAGTTTTTAAATATAAAATAGACTTGTGATGTAATTAAGAATAGTTTTGGTAAAGTTAAGTGCACTAATTAATGTAATAATTGTGGAGTCGTGTAAATAAACAATGTAAAATAGGAAAGACAAACGTGTTTCGCATAATAGCGTAGTGTTTTCAGGCAGTTCTTGGAGGGAGACATGGCAAGGGATATTTGGCCACGACAGTAGAATACTTATTACAAACATCAATTTGCATTTGACCTTCTTTTTGCAAGAGAATACTCTAGTACTTCTAGGCTAGAGCTTAAAACGAGGTCTCTCATGGAACTAATTCTGGAGTACTCGCCCATCTATTTAAAGTCCCTTAATTAACCCTGCAGTACTCTCTAGAAAAATGCGAAGTCCTTGTTTTCTCCTCCATTTGACTTCCTTTTTACAAGAGCGTGTCCTTTGAAATCTGATCTCCACTGTAACTCACAAGGAATAATTTTTTTTCATACCATATAACCTTTATAATTATTTTTCAAATTTGGTCAGTTTTCAGCGCGGACAGAGGTTGCAAAAGAGTAAGCAGGACACTCGAGAAGAAAATGTTCCGTCGTGTCGTCGCTCTCGTCGCAAGCAGTGCATATGGGGTCGTCAATGATACTCAATCTGACAATGTGTAGGCCACACGACTAACCCCCGGTGAGGACACCAACCATACTACTACATTCCTTTCTGCTCAATTTGAGAAGAAAAGCAGTGGTTCGTCCACTTGGCCCCTTATCATGGTTTTTGGTCTGCCGCATTCCCAGAAAAAAACCGCCATCTCTCAATGTGTGATTGAGACAGAGGCAACCGGCACACCAAAAGCTGGCTCTGGTCCAAACATCCAGCTTTTGTTAATACATTCGCTATTTCATTGCTATTTATACCCTAGTGACCCGGAACCCATGTGAGCATTAAGTCATGGAATCTGCCAACAGAGTTCAACCGTTCTTTACACTCACGTACCATCTTCGAAAAGACGATTGGACTATCTAAGGATTGTAGAGCGGCCTGACAGTCGCTGCAAATGCAGATCATCCTGCCTCTCCATCTTCTCTCTTTAATCCACTCTTCTGCCTTAAGGATCGCACATACTTCAGCCTGAAATACTGAGGAATGTTTTCCTAGGGCGAAAAAGTGCCTGAGGTCCTCAGTCTGCAGGTACTGTAATGGAAGGCCAAACAATTAAAAACGATTTACCTGCTGGTAAATACTTTTTGCACAGACTGTCATTACGCCATCACCAGATTGATAACGATACTCACCACGGAATCGAAGATCGAAGGTGAATATCCGTAGAGAAAAGGTGTGAAGGCAAGTAACAAGCCAAAAACCGGAGAGTCTTCAGCAGTGTTCAGACCAACCCGGTCGAAAAAGAACAAAAAGAAACAAAAAAGGTGGAACTTCGTCTTCCAACCGGGCTGGAGTGAGTTTTTTTAAAATTTGAATCCGAAAAGTAAAAAAACACAACAACAAAAAAGGTGCCGGGAAAAATAAAAAAAAAACGAAATACTTTTGAAGGTGCTCGCTGGGAGGACCCAAGCAGGGAGAAGGCTGCTCCCGCCTGCCAGAGGCCGAGTCGGCGAAAATTAATCGCCTGAAATTCGTTGGGAGGATTCGGAAGTTTGGACAACAGCCCCGCCAACCGTTGTCGCTGTCAACCCCGAAGTAATTTGGTATGTCTGTTTAAATTTAACTAATTCACAATCATAATAAAGGCCTGTTAGCCGAGAGAGAAAAAAAAAATGAAGAAAATTTAACTTTGTATGGTTTTTTAAATTGTATTGTGTGCCGTATTCTTCGTTTTCCGGGGAGTGTATTTCTGTTTCCCTTCGATATGGCTAAGAGAGCCCCGGCAGCTTTGGTATTGTCGTGTCCGTGCTTCGTCCACGGCGCCCGAAGGACCTCTTTTTGGTTCTATTGGGGATATTTGTTTAGCGCGTGTTGGGCGAAGTGAAGATCGGTGGCGTCCGAGGGCCCCCTTCTGGTAGCCGCATGGAAAATGCGTGGTTTGTATGGGAACGAATCGCCCAAAAAGGATTCATGTGTTTTTTTTTTTGTTTGTGTCGTGAGTGATATACTTTAAGACCCTTTCCGCGATTAATTTGGTGTGCCACATAGGAATTTTGGTCAGATAGAACCGCTTTATTTTTCCACATGCGAAGCATGTATGAGTTCCGTGCTTCGACCACGGAGCCTCAAAAGCCTTTTTATTTGGGTTGAAAATAAAATCTAGTGGCTAGGTTAAGTATAGAAAGTCCCCTTGGCGGTGGAAATTATGAAATTGTTGCTTAAATGATCGACATTTGAAGTCAATTTCGAATCCGAAAATTCCAAGAAACACGCGGTGTCGAAAAGTGTTCTTACCGCTACGTTAGCGGTAATTTGTTGTGAAAAGAAACGGGTTCTTTTCTGTTGGTACCATTAAGTTTTCAACGCGGCGTGGGTGACGCGTAACCGCGTGGGTACAATTTCTCCGACCATTTGCCCTTTCATATTTTATTTTGTCTGGGCAAATTCCTTTTTTTTTAGCGGTCGTTAGAATTGTAAGAATGTACCCCATCGAGAACAGCAATTGTTTTTTTTCTTGTTGAATACCTTAAACAAAAAAAAGCGTGTGAGGACTTTGGAATACGACGGGAAGCGGACGTGTTGGATCGCAAATTTACACACCGGAGCCGACGTGAATTCACTAGTCTGTTAGTTTTTTTTTATATTTCAGAGCAGTAGATCCTGGCAGTGAAGGGGGATGCCAAAGGTTTGTCGGAAATTCGCCTACGCCGCTGATTATCCGAAACTAAACGCTTGTGCCACGATACGAAGCCAAAAATATGGTAATTGTTCGTTTACTAGGAAAATTCGAGATGGAGAAGTTTTGGCTTTTCTTCGGTTAGTTCTTTTTCCTGTGCGCGGAAAGTATAGTCGGTGCATGGTTCAGTCAAATGGGAAAAAATTCGCCTACGTCGCAGAATCGTCCTCAAAATCTACGCCTGTGCCACGAGGCGAAGCCAAAAAAATACCGTAATTTTTCGTTTACAAGTAAATTTGTTATGAAGAAGTTTTGGCTATTCTTCGGGTTTTTTTTTGTTTCTCTTCTTTCGCATAGAAAAAATATATTCGGTGTACGGTTCAGACGAATAGGAAGTCCTATAAGAGGGGCGTCCTATCTCCGGTTAGTTTTGACGCTGAAACCAATTTTTTTGTGTGGGACATAGACCACAAGGAAAAGTGATCAAATCGATGTTGCGCAATTCTCGCCTATATATTGCATAAATACTTATGGGTCGAACTTCGTCTTCGAGAAGACTTAGTTTTTTTTTATCTTTCTGTGGTACCCGCGTGGCTACGGGGTCTATAATCATCCCTTGACGATGAAATACCACCAACCCCTTTCATACATGCGTGTTCAGTATGCTAATAGGCATATTAGTGGAGATCGCACCTCGTCTGTCCTTCTACCACGAAAGAATCTTAAAAGCGTGTACATATCTATACATATATATGTATAGTTATATATATATATATGCATATATGCAAACTTACCAAAACCACAATAACATCTATATGGTTACTGCCTTGGCCTTCCCGCCGAAAGTCTCCATCTTTGTACTCTCCGCCTTCATTTCCTTTACCATCTCTACAAATCATTTTCCTAGTCTGACTTCCTACTCTCCTTCTTCCTATACCTACCCAGCCCGCTGAGGATAGAGTACGGACTTCTCAAACCGTACTTCTCAGCCCATATCGTGCATAATATATACGATGTCTATGGATACAGGTAGCACCCCACGCCCCTTCCGACGAGCTACGCACGTGCTATATGCTAGATGCACGCTACCTTCAGGCAATCCATAGAGCATAAGTCACCCAATTGTGACTTTGTTACTTGTCGACAATTGTCGTAGCCGGTCTATATGACTTGGACCGTCTTGAGCAAGTAGTGATGGAGACTAACTCCCTCTATTTGTTTCAAGGCGGAACACCAGTTAACATACACTCGTGGCGACGATAATTACTTCGATTACAGCAATGTAATTTGAAAAACGACTCGAATACATTACATGGCGCCCAACGGGTAAGCAAATTCTAGCTGATGATTTCCTGATCGTCAGTACATCGCTCCTTAACGGATGAAGGATGGAAGGAATTTGTTAAAGCCCGAAATTCGTGTTTGGTATATTAGTCTGATATACTCACTTTGGTTCTATTGCTATCGAGCAATACTTGAAAAAAGTCCTTAGATATTTTTAGCTCTAAAATTTGTCCACTTTCTAGCCTTAATGGCTTACTAAGGCATAAATTTTAATTGATTGATAGTTCCTTTCCTAGTACAAAGATGAGATGCCAACCGTTGAAGCATATGATGAGTGCATGCTAAGGAAAAAGAGAACCCTGTTGCACGGACTCTCATGGCTCATCCTCTAAAGTCTCTTCGGGGTAGATATAGTACGGGAAATAATTAGTACGTCTGCGACCAGCGGTCTTTACCGTTGCCCCAGGTGCGGGTTATTTCAGCTGTGGGCGTGCACGATTTCGAGGCCATGCGCTGGAGTTAAGATGGTTTTGTAAATCAGACGGATTGACATTTGACTGGGCGAGCTTGAGCACGTAGTGCAAGTTCAACCCCTGGCTCCCCTGATTAACAAGAATTGCGAGCTTCGTTAAGCGAATCAAGTCAATAGCGTAGTCGTGTTCGATAAAACCCCTCCGTAAACTAACCTTTCGATCGGGAACTTGCAGTCACTGGACGATCGCGATACTTGCGGTTGGATTTGAGTTGTCGCTTTTGATATAAGTGGATAAGACACATATATCAGGAGGTTGATATCATCCGACCTTGTCAGAATCTCGAAGTACAGGTCTCGTCAAGTATATGGCCAAACGATCGTATGCTAAACGATCACTTGAAATAATGATGTGAGTCATTATTTGTTAATAGAGTATCCGGAAAAATGTAAGTACTCTATAAAAACATATGTCATAATACATATTCTTTTGTGAAAGTTAGAAATGATGTAGATGTATAATTAGCGTTCACCAAAATGGGTGGCACACCAAAAATTCCATCATATGAAATCGCGATTTTGTTCTGAACAAGGTTGTAGCAGGTTATGTTATCTGTACAAACCCTTGTTCCACACCACTCACGGAATTAGTTTTTTTTGTATGTTTGTATTAAATGTTGAGCTAATAAATCTTATAGTTTGAAAATTTTTAACTCGTGGTTGGTTGGTCGAAAGATTCATTACTGGGTTATCTGATCATAGAACTTTTTCTTCGAGTAGATTAAATGTATGTTCAATCTAATAAATTTTATTTCTTAAAGTAACGGACGATTGGTTGAATATGGGCGATTGATGAAGTGCAATTTGAATAATTTTTTTTTTTTTGTATATCGGTGGTTGGTGGTGATACTAACTTTTGTGTTGTGTTTCTCTTTTTTTTCTGTAGGAATGGTAAGCTTTCTGCGACTGGAAATGTTTGGTGGTAACCTCTTTTCCAACACACACGGATGTGCATCGAAAGGGAGCGAAAAGGCCGACCTTATGTGGCAGACCATGTTCTTCGGACAGCAACCCCGACTCTCTGAGAAACTGTCCAGGTCGCTGCTATTTGACAAGTGTTTAGCTATGCATATATCACTCAAGGAAATTACTCAGCATGGTCTCAGCTTACGTGTAGGCTATGGTAATACTTATCACGGTTCATTTGCGTCTTCGTGGACCCACGTGATGGTTCATTGTGTGGGCTGCCAACTATGTAGCCATTGGCTGCAGTGAACTAGGACCAAACGTGCCACCGACTGGAAACCCTTCACGGACTGGGAGATTCACCCGGAACATTTGGCCGTCGTCATTTGTCGGGAAATGGCCAACAAACTAGCCGAAGCGGGAAAGAATTATACTTCGCGGGACAGAAAACCCGACGTAAAATGTAGGCCAGCAAAAGAGGACACTGTAGTGCAAGTAACTACGGACTCCGAGCATAGTTGTCTAGTGGGAGAGGAAGAGGCTAAAGAGGGAAAAATTGGTAGCCGGAGCGTTTCTCCTGGGGAGAGCCCGTCCGAGATAAAAATATCCATCTTGACCAACATGGAGAAGTTGGAATGCGTTGCAGGTCCATCAGGATATGGCCCTGTACATTCACAGGCTGACAATAATGTCCGCTTAAAAGATGCAGTGGTGGAAAGAGCACCTAGTTTACCGCCAGTTGACCAAAATTTGGCTGGGGATGTCATTAGAGACGATTCGTCGTTTAATAATCCAGCTGACACGCAGGTCCATTTAGTGGACACCGTTCAAAAAAGTCTTGAGGTTTTGGCCAACCTTTTTTCGGCAAACCAAAAAAAAAGATCGTTATTTTTCACTGGACTGCAAAGGCGTAAGTAAGGCTGATTTCTTCACAGCAACGTTATTCGTTCTGGGAACTCGCGCAGGCCAGGCGTACGTCTTCGATACCAAGAGTTGCCCTTCAATTTTAACACGGGGTAGGCTGAAGGAGTTTCTTGAAGACCTTGCCAACCGATTCATCGTGTATGATTGGTGTAAGGCTCCAGCTAAGCTGTTCGAGCAGTATGGAATAATGATCCAGAAAGCCTTAGACGTTCGTGAAGCACACAGGAAGAGTTGCAGGAATTGTTCGAAGGATTGGAATTGGGTCCTGGACTGTCAGTTCCGCCTCCGATGAATGCCCAACCTGAGTCCTTTTCAGTCGGTTATTCCCCGGCGCAATTGGCAGTCCCTAAAAAGGCACTATCACGGGACGCGGTGACACAAACTTTGAGCACCGGACCAGTCTCTTCAACTTTGCTGTTTACAGACGAAGAATGGTTCGACACAGAACTATTCGCTCCGTACCCGTTTCCGGAGCCGAGACCATTGGGACGAAGGACTCGTCTGTGTAGAACAAGACCTACACCACGCCCGATTAGTCCCTCTCTGTATAAGAAGGAATAATGAGCACCTGTCTCATTTTAGAATTAGTTTTTTTTTATTTTCTTTGTTTTAAGCTGTGGAGTAGCCTTTTGTTATTTTGTTATATTTTTTTTTTTCTTTTCGTTAATAAATATTTGTTGAATTATGCCTAATAACTTACTATTAATGGTCGGAGAGAAAATTTATGCTGGTGGTGACGGATTACATAAGGTGGTGGAAGATGAATGAGTGCTGGATATAAATATTGTGAGGTGGACCGATTGAAAAGCAATTTGGATTTAATACTCAATTTAGGTGTTCGATGGAAGTTTGGAAGGTTTGTTTGTTTCCTTACAGTTGGCCGATTTACGAAGGATTAATAGATGACAGGCATTAGTTATAGAAAGGAAGGACAGTCTCCATTTTCGAGTCGCTGCTAGTAGTTATCCTGGACCGATTCGTTGATAGCTATTATCCAAAGCTGGGCGAGATGCTGAGAATTTGGTAAAGAAGACACGTGGACATATTCTTACAGTGGGTTACTTTAATTGTTTGATCCTGTCATATGTAAAAGGGTTTTCAGATAATATTGTTTTTTTTTTGTCATATTTAAGGCCTTACTAGCTTGTGCTAGTCATTAAGGACAAGCAATCGGGCTAAAATAGTTTTCGCGGTTAGCCAGAGAACAGAAAAAATATATTTTTAGGCCAAAAGATTTTGGTCGCATCAGCGATATTCATTAATTATGACCTCGCGAACCCCTTTAACAACGGGTGCAGTTCCAAAGAATGGAGTCGCGACCAGACGGATGAGGAGAGAGGAAACCGCACATCAACCTTTAGCATCCGCTGACAAAACCTCTAAAGATGCGACCAATGAAACGATCCACGATGGGCAACATTTAAGTAATAGCCGTGCCGCATCACTGATTACCTAATACCAGACCTCCTCCTGGTCTTAATACATCCGGAATCGGGCTATTGTCCCCTGTTGAACCGAGAGTTCGGCCGCGACCAAATGTGCCGAATAATCCGCAGCCTCCTGACTTACAGTGGGATTATAGCGCTAATCAAATTGTATGCAACGCACCTTCTTCGTTCGGTCGCCGTAGACCACCTGTTAATGACTGGTCTGCAGTTCAGACTCAAAACCGAGCATACGAGAACCAGATTAGAGAATTGCAAAATGCTCTTAGTCAGCTACAATCTCAACGTGAATACCCGGCACCTTACTCACCTGTAGAGACCACCTATCGTTCTCAGATACCTAATTATCCTCCTCCGGTTCCTCCTAATCAATACTCGGACGCGCAACCAACGAGACGTTCGCAATCTGTAGATAATAATAACCGCAGTCGGTCAGATAGTCCTCTGAAGAGATGGTCTATTAAATTTGATGGTAATGCCAACAACATGCCAGTTGACGAGTTTCTATTTCGAATAGACAGGGTTAAAAGTCAGAGCCACGCCTCGGAAAATTATTGGGTTAATCAATTCCACAGATGTGTGAGCGGAGTCGTGGATGCATGGTACTGGCAATTTCTGCGAGCGAATCCCGATCCTAGCTGGAATGAATTAAAGCAAGCTCTTACCAAACGCTTTAAAATGTGGAGTTCCGATGGGGAAATAACGCGAGCAATGGAACGACGTAAACAGGAACGGCGCGAATCGGTAGAAGACTACGTTTCAGCAATTGTTGCATTAAACTCCCAGCGTGTAATCCTCATGAGAGATGAAGAATTAGTACGCCTCATGTTGCCCAATATTAATCCGCTAGTTGCTCAGTTAGTATATGCCATGACATTGAACTCCTTAGACAGCTTTCGGGAGGAGTGTCGTAAAGCAGAAGTATTCTTGCGGGAAAGACCTGTTACGGACCATCGCGTCCAGCCTTTTAAACGTGGGAAAAATTACCCAGTTGCAGAACTGGAACAACTTCAGCTCGATCCTGCTGCTGAATTGGGAACTAATGAGGCTGCAGTTGATGCCCTAGACGTGTCACGACTGTCCTGTTGGAATTGCGAGAACACTGGACATGGTTTTCGCGAGTGTCCTTCAACCTTGCGCCGACTTTTTTGTTATTACTGTGGGGAAAAGGATAAAACCTGCCTGAATTGCCCACGTTGCAAGGAAAAAAACTTTGTAAAGGGTCGGCCGAAATCGTCTTTGCCCGACTCGAAGCCAGAGAATTTAGAAAAAACACCGAAGACCGAGAATCCGTTCCGACGTACGAAGCCGACCACTCCTTGGCCGTCAACCCCTCTATAATTGTAAACCATACTATGTCTGTCGCACCCACTCGCTGTACTCCTCAAAATTCGTTATTAAATGTCGATGTCCAGCCTGTGAACAAGGTGCTCACTCACCAAAACCTTGTTGATTCCCCCGGCAAATTTGAACCCGGAAATTCATTACCATTATATAAACAGAATTTATCTCATCGTCAGGCCAATTATGCCAACGTACGACACAAAATTTTTGAGACATCAAATAATCCAGTCCAATGCACTATAGGCCCAAATATAAAACAGTCTATGAGAAGACGTAAATCTCAACTTTTAAAAAAGAGAATCATCAATGCAATATCCATTTCTTCAATTCAATCAAAAATAGGCGATGCTAGGATGTACGCGCAAGTTTCTATAGGCGGACATCCTATTGAAGGATTATTGGATAGCGGAGCTAGTGTCAGTTGTTTAGGCGCTGGAGCCTTAAACCTACTAAAGCGCCTCGGTATTAAATACTTACCTTCGGAATCAGATGTACGAACGGCCGGCGGTGTAAGTCACCCCATTTTAGGCCATTTTCCCTCTCGCGTTGAATTTAATGGTGTAACAAAAACTCTTCATATCCATGTCATTCCCGACCTTGAGCAGGAATTGTATCTGGGAATAGATTTTTGGAGGCTCTTCAATCTTACTCCGTTATGTCCGGAAGCCATTTCAGTTGACTCCTTGTCCACGGTGTTAAGCCCTAATAAACACAAGTTATCTTCTCAAGAACAGGTAATGCTTGATGCCGTCATGGGAAAATTTCCATCGTGTTCCATTTATGGGTTGGGTAAAACACATTTAGAACAACATATAATTGATGTGGGAAAAAATGAACCCATTAAACAGAGACATTATCCAGTGTCACCCGTAATACAAAAATTTATGTATGACGAACTGGATCGCATGCTCTCTTTAGGCGTGATAGAAAAGAGCACAAGGGCATGGAGCTCACCAGTTGTCTTAGTGCGAAAACCAGGTAAAGTTCGTCTATGTCTAGATTCACGGAAATTGAATCAGGTCACAGTAAAAGACGCATACCCTTTGCCTCACATAGACGGCCTGCTTAGCCGATTACAAGACACTCGATTTATTTCATCTATCGACTTAAAGGACGCATTCTGGCAAATCCCTTTGGAAATCTCTTCCCGTGAGAAAACAGCATTCACCGTCCCAGGAATGCCATTATATCATTTTTCAGTAATGCCCTTCAGGCTCTGTAACGCGCCACAGCGTATGTGCAGATTAATGGACAAAGTAATCATTCCATTACCCGACTCTTTAAGAGAACAAGTCTTCGTATACTTAGACGATTTATTGGTTATTTCCCCCGATTTTTCTTCGCACGTTAAACTGCTAGAAGAAGTAGCCAGATGTCTTACTACGGCTAAGCTAACTATTAACGTAGCAAAAAGTCATTTCTGCATGACCCAAGTAAAATATCTTGGATACGTAGTCGGAGACGGTGCTCTAAAAGTGGACGACGATAAAGTCTCAGCTATATAAAACTTTCCTACCCCCACAACATGTAAACAAATCCGTAGATTTTTGGGTATGTCTGGCTGGTATCGTCGCTTCATACCTAATTATGCAACGATCGCAGCTCCTATCACAGATTGTTTGAAAAACCCAACGCAAGGATTCCGCTGGTCTGATGAAGCCCAAGACGCTTTCGGTAAACTGAAGAATGCCCTAATGTCCTCTCCGGCATTACGCAATCCCGATTTTAGTAAGCCATTTGTCATTCAATGTGACGCCTGCACTTCTGGAATTGGTGGAGTGCTATATCAATTAAATGACGAAAATGAAGAGCAGCCCATTGCTTACGTTTCACAAAAATTAAATGATGCGCAAAAGAACTATAGTATCACTGAACTAGAGTGCTTAGCCGCTATCATTTGTGTCAAGAAGTTTCGTGCGTATGTGGAAGGCTTACCTTTCACCATTGTCACGGATCACGCCAGTTTAAAATGGCTTATGCAACAAAAAGACTTAAGTGGTCGACTCGCACGCTGGTCTCTAAGACTACAAGCGTTCGATTTTATCATTGAACATCGTAAAGGTAGTCAAAATGTTGTTCCTGACGCTTTGTCTCGAGCCTTCTCGGAAGATAAGCCTAAGCCGCGTGTCACCCTGAATGGTTTGCCCTTAAATTCTGACTCTGAACCTACTACACAACCGAATGTAAATGAAATATCCTGTGAGACCTTCTCCGAAATTGACCTTTCTTCGCCTTGGTTTAACTCTGAAAAATATAATCACTTAAAAGAAGTTGTAAATAATAATTTGAATAATTTACCTGATGTAAAGTGCGTCGATGGGTATATTTACAAACAGATTACGGATCATAATGCAACTAATCTTCACACGTCTTCCTGGAAATTATGGGTACCAGAAGAGTTGACCGCTAATCTCATTGGCAAGGCACACGATCCGCCTGTAGCCGCTCATGGTGGAATTAAGAAAACTTTGGATAGATTACGCTCAAAATATTACTGGCCACGTATGACTATACAAGTTAAAGAATACATCGGAAAATGCGACGTCTGTAAACAGTCCAAAGCTCCTAATATTGTATTACGATCACCAATGAAGTCTCAAATAACTCCTTGTAGACCTTGGCAAAGGATTTACATGGATTTGATGGGTCCATACCCACGTTCGAAGCTAGGTAATACTAATTTGCTGATCGTATTGGACCAATTTACAAAATACGTCCTACTAAAACCCATCCGTAACGCAACCACCCGTCCCATTATAAATTATTTGAAATCGGAAGTATTTCACGTTTACGGAGTACTCGAACACATTTTCACCGACAATGGTGTACAATTTACTTCACGTGATTTTGCATCCCTAATGTCGACTTACGGAGTAATACATACCACTACGGCAGTATATTCTCCTCAGGCAAATGCCTCAGAACGAGTGAATCGCTCCATCTTGGCAGCAATCCGGTCATATTTGGGAAACAAACACAATGAATGGGACGTATATATCAGTGAAATCGCTTGTGCCCTTCGGACTACGACTCACGAAGCAACCGGACACTCGCCATATTATTTAAATTTTGGCGAGAATATGATCCAGCACGGATCAGCATATCCACTCTTGAAGAAACTACAAAGCCTCCAAGCTGAACATGCCCATTGTTTGTCCATGCCAGATCATTTACAGTTAGTGAGGGAGGATGTTCGTGATAAATTAGTCGAAACTCGCGAAACTAATTTCGTACCCGGACAAGAAATCTTTCGACGAAACTTTGCCCAAAGCGATGCATCGAAAAATTTCAACGCGAAACTAGCGAAGAAATTCTTAAAATGCCGTGTTATCCGGAAATTAGGCAACTCTATGTATGCCATAGAGGATCCTTCGGATAAATTCCTCGGGAACTTTCACGCAAAAGATCTCCGTCAATAGATTGACGATAACCAAGTTCAGAATTGTGTCGGTCTTAACTTTATACACTAAACAACACAGAGCTTAATTACGCGTTTCTGTAAAATTAAAATAACCTCGCGCGGCTCCTGCAAGCATAACAAACGAATTCGAGGATATATCTAACGAAACTCACTTTATTATCACATAATCGTTACGACAATATACATATTAAGACTATCAAGGAGTTAATATATCATACCATGCTGGAAACGATTTAAAATATACTGTCCGATACCCTCGTCGTATCCTGAAGAGGCTCGTGCCGCTGATCTGGAAAAGAAGTTTATTTGTAAAGATGATTGTTCCTAAAAGAAATACAAATTACACCTACCGGATGTTCTGAATTCCTTTTTTCGGAATGGTCCGTCAGTCGTCGGGCCCTTAATCTGTTCCGTCCAGGCCGCCTTGGACACGGTTGTAACATTAATGGAGCCCGTACACGAACAATTTTTCCAGCAATTAATTGCCCGGCGACTGTTGCCAAAACTAGTTGAGTGATTATTGCAGCAACACCGGGCAACACCGTGCTAGTTGCAACAATATTGCAGCAAATTTCACAAATTGCTGCAATTCCTCGCCATAGAGTTGCTGTATTTCCACTAATTTGGAAAATTCCGAGCAATTGTTCTCGTTCGATGATTCAGTTGTCAAGTTTTGGTTTTATTTGTCAAGTTTTGTGTGATAACGGATTAGAATTCAAATATTTCAAGTTTTATTTTAAGTTTTAGATTTATTTTTCAAATCTACTTTCGTGTTGTTCATATACAAAGTTGTCCGTGTATGGTGTCATTGCTAAATTGCTGAGTATTGCTCCGTATCGCTGTCTGGAATTGCTGCAAATTGCGCAACGAATTGTCCAACAATTGCTCTATATCGTCAATTGCCGATGTTGCTGAAAGTTGCTGTATGTTTGCGTGACGTCAAAATTGTCTGGAATTGCTGCAAATTGCGCAATTTTAACCGCTCGTGTAAAAGCACCATAACGCGCACTCGGACTTTAACTTTCGCGACGGAAATAAATTGCAAGAAGTAATGCGGACTTTCAACCAAATCGGCTATAAAAGTTGGATAAATCCGATAGAAAGCTAAGCAAATTTGGTTGGAAGCTCGACACTTTCCTTAGAAACCGCACAATTGGTGGTAAAAGAGATGTAAACGGAAGGAATAAACAATAAACAGGCAAGATGCGAATTGGTTGTTTATTGTTTTGGTTAATTGTCAAACAAGAGTCAGTTTGACGTTTCATTTTATACACCACGATCATTAGTGACCTGAGAGTATGACATGAAATGGAGGTGACGAAAGTTTCTTATTATGATGCAAATGATTTTTCTTTTTTGGATCTTGCTATCGCGATTATTTTTAAACATAGAATGGCAAAACGGATTGAATAATACTTAATGTAACGAAGCAAGTAGGAACAATTGAGTTCTGGTATTTAATTGAATATACAATGGGCAAACTTTAATAATGGATTAACGTAAAATCAAAGAGTATTAAATAAAAACACTAGTAAAGTAACGTAAATAACCCATAAATGAACGAAACACCTTTTTTTTGCCATTTCGCTAATAAAGTAGTATGCTTACTTACACACTTTGCTTGCTCGAATACGCCAACCAAACACACTATAAAATTTCATTAAATGTGATCCTTTTGTTTTTTTTGTTTCATGTTTAGTAGTACTTTGAAGAACTAGAATATCTACGTCTAATAATAATATATCTACTTATATCTAGATAATCCTATTAAAATATTTGTAAGCAAATTTGAATTAAGAAATTTACAATTTAAATTATGAAAAAAAAATTAATTGGACATTTTTTTTACTTGTTACATTTTGACGAATTGATTTATAGTAAAGTAAGAAGTAAATTACTAAATTCACCTAAGATACTGAAGGATAACAAACGATAATTGATAGTAAATTAATTATAATTAAACTAACTTATATTGATTTCGAACTAAACAAATGAATATTGTTTATTGATCAATTAAAATAAATTGGATTAATAATAGTAACTTATAATTGTAAAGCATTCATAGAAAATGCTTATCAAAATGAAGTATATGTAAAGAAATATTGTTAGCTTTAAGGAATTATTTTGTATGGCTAAAAGAAAACGCTAATAGTATAATCTTTAAACCTCCGATTATAAATCTACGAAAGCAGTACTTATAATAATACTAGCAACTGAACAACTTATAATGTAATAGAAAAAATGAATTATAACTCTACGGATGCAGAACTCTAATAAAATACCACTAAAAATTAATGATTTCGAAAACCCATCTGCGGCAGAACATCAAAATCCTCCCAGCAGAAGCGGTTATCCACTAATGCCCGGCGTAGCTGAATTTATTGAGACTCATCCTCAAGGTCATGGGTAGAGCCACACGTTGTAGGCGCACTATCTTTTTTCAACGTTCTTCAATAAGCAACCACTTAGTTCTGGCACTTCTTTTCTCAGCTTTCTGGTGCTGCGGGAAGCCCTGGACCAGCTACCTGCCTTGTAATGGAAGGCCAAACAATTAAAAACGATTTACCTGCTGGTAAATACTTTTTGCACAGACTCTCATTACGCCATCACCTGATTGATAACGATACTCACCACGGAATCGAAGATCGAAAGGTGAATATCCGTAGAGAAAAGGTGTGAAGGCAAGTAACAAGCCAAAAACCGGAGAGTCTTCAGCAGTGTTCAGACCAACCCGGTCGAAAAAGAACAAAAAGGAACAAAAAAGGTGGAACTTCGTCTTCCAACCGGGCTGGAGTGAGTTTTTTTTTTAAATTTGAATCCGAAAAGTAAAAAAACACCAAGTAGTGAGGTGCCGGGAAAAATAAAAGAAAAAACGAAATACTTTTGAAGGTGCTCGCTGGGAGGACCCAAGCAGGGAGAAGGCTGCTCCCGCCTGCCAGAGGCCGAGTCGTCGAAAATTAATCGCCTGAAATTCGTTGGGAGGATTCGGAAGTTTGGACAACAGCCCCGCCAACCGTTGTCACTGTCAACCCCGAAGTAATTTGGTATGTCTGTTTAAATTTAACTAATTCACAATCATAATAAAGGCCTGTTAGCCGAGAGAGAAAAAAAAAATGAAGAAAATTTAACTTTGTATAGTTTTTTAAATTGTATTGTGTGTCGTATTCTTCGTTTTCTGGGGAGTGTATTTCTGTTTCCCTTCGATATGGCTAAGAGAGCCCCGGCAGCTTTGGTATTGTCGTGTCCGTGCTTCGTCCACGGCGCCCCGAAGGACCTCTTTTTGGTTCTATTGGGGATATTTGTTTAGCGCGTGTTGGGCGAAGTGAAGAACGGTGGCGTCCGAGGGCCCCCTTCTGGTAGCCGCATGGAAAATGCGTGGTTTGTATGGGAACGAATCGCCCAAAAAGGATTCATGTGTTTTTTTTGCTTGTGTCGTGAGTGATATACTTTAAGACCCTTTCCGCGATTAATTTGGTGTGCCACATAGGAATTTTGGTCAGATAGAACCGCTTTATTTTTCCACATGCGAAGCATGTATGAGTTCCGTGCTTCGACCACGGAGCCCCAAAAGCCTTTTTATTTGGGTTGAAAATAAAATCTAGTGGCTAGGTTAAGTATAGAAAGTCCCCTTGGCGGTGGAAATTATGAAATTGTTGCTTAAATGATCGACATTTGAAGGCAATTTCGAATCCGAAAATTCCAAGAAACACGCGGTTTCGAAAAGTGTTCTTACCGCTACGTTAGCGGTAATTTGTTGTGAAAAGAAACGGGTTCTTTTCTGTTGGTACCGTTAAGTTTTCAACGCGGCGTGGGTGACGCGTAACCGCGTGGGTACAATTTCTCCGACCATTTGCCCTTTCATATTTTATTTTGTCTGGGCAAATTCCTTTTTTTTTAGCGGTCGTTAGAATTGTAAGAATGTACCCCATCGAGAACAGCAATTGTTTTTTTTCTTGTTGAATACCTTAAACAAAAAAAAGCGTGTGAGGACTTTGGAATACGACGGGAAGCGGACGTGTTGGATCGCAAATTTACACACCGGAGCTGACGTGAATTTACTAGTCTGTTAGTTTTTTTTTATATTTCAGAGCAGTAGATCCTGGCAGTGAAGGGGGATGCCAAAGGTTTGTCGGAAATTCGCCTACGCCGCTGATTATCCGAAACTAAACGCTTGTGCCACGATACGAAGCCAAAAATATGGTAATTGTTCGTTTACTAGGAAAATTCGAGATGGAGAAGTTTTGGCTTTTCTTCGGTTAGTTCTTTTTCCTGTGCGGGGAAAGTATAGTCGGTGCATGGTTCAGTCAAATGGGAAAAAAATTTGCCTACGTCGCAGAATCGTCCTCAAAATCTACGCCTGTGCCACGAGGCGAAGCCAAAAAAATACCGTAATTTTTCGTTTACAAGTAAATTTGTTATGAAGAAGTTTTGGCTATTCTTCGGGTTTTTTTTTGTTTCTCTTCTTTCGCATAGAAAAATTATATTCGGTGTACGGTTTAGACGAATAGGAAGTCCTATAAGAGGGGCGTCCTATCTCCGGTTAGTTTTGACGCTGAAACCAATTTTTTTGTGTGGGACATAGACCACAAGGAAAAGTGATCAAATCGATGTTGCGCAATTCTCGCCTATATATTGCATAAATACTTATGGGTCGAACTTCGTCTTCGAGAAGACTTAGTTTTTTTTTATCTTTCTGTGGTACCCGCGTGGCTACGGGGTCTATAATCATCCCTTGACGATGAAATACCACCAACCCCTTTCATACATGCGTGTTCAGTATGCTAATAGGCATATTAGTGGAGATCGCACCTCGTCTGTCCTTCTACCACGAAAGAATCTTAAAAGCGTGTACATATCTATATATATATGTATAGTTATATATATATATATATATATATATATGCATATATGCAAACTTACCAAAACCACAATAACATCTATAGGGTTACTGCCTTGGCCTTCCCGCCGAAAGTCTCCATCTTTGTACTCTCCGCCTTCATTTCCTTTACCATCTCTACCAATCATTTTCCTAGTCTGACTTCCTACTTTCCTTCTCCCTATATCTACCCAGCCCGCTGAGGATAGAGTACGGACTTCTCAAACCGTACTTCTCAGCCCATATCGTGCATAATATATACGATGTCTATGGATACAGGTAGCCCCCCACGCCCCTTCCGACGAGCTACGCACGTGCTATATGCTAGATGAACGCTACCTTCAGGCAATCCATAGGGCATAAGTCACCCAATTGTGACTTTGTTACTTGTCGACAATTGTCGTAGCCGGTCTATATGACTTGGACCGTCTTGAGCAAGTAGTGATGGAGACTAACTCCCTCTATTTGTTTCAAGGCGGAACACCAGTTAACATACACTCGTGGCGACGATAATTACTTCGATTACAGCAATGTAATTTGAAAAACGACTCGAGTACATTACAGTACATTCCAGCACCAGACCCTTTTTCAGTCATTGAGCCGTCCGTATAGAATACTAGCCGCGTACCGCGGCTTCACTTGCTATGTTCACGTTGTTCTATTGCCCCCTGTTACCTCCGTCTCTCCCGTTAAGCGGTGGCACTACTCACGCAAATGCTAATGTTATGGCCGACCAAAAAACTGTTTCATTTTTATATATTAAAAAGCCGCGTACCGCTCACGTTGTTCCATCGCCCCTATAACTCCAGTTAATCTCCAACTCTTACTTTTAATTTTTTAGTTATTAATTTTTAATTTTTTAATTCTAATTTTAAATTTTTAATATTTTAAATTTCAATTTTTAATTTTTAATTTTTAATTTTTAATTTTTAATTTTTAATTTTTAATTTTTAATTTTTAATTTTAATTTTTAATTTTTAATTTTCAATTTTTAATTTTTAATTTTTAAATTTTAATTTTTAATTTTTAATTATTAATTTTTAATTTTTAATTTTTAATTTTTAATTTTTAATTTTTAATTTGTAGTTTTTAATTTTTAATTCTTAATTTTCAATATTTAACTTTAATTTTTAATTTTTTAATTTTTAATTTTTAATTTTTAATTTTTAATTTTTAATTTTTAATTTTTAATTTTTAATTCTTAGTTTTTAATTTTTAAATTTTTAATTTTTAATATTTAATTTTTAATTTTTAATTTTTAATTTTTAATTTTTAATATTTAATTTTTTAATTTTTAATTTTTAATTTTTAATTTTTAATTTGTAATCTCTAATTTTTAATTTTTAATTTTTAAATTTTAATTTTCAATATTCAATTTTTAATTATGTTGAAATAACTTGTGAACCACCATTTTCGGGAATTATGTTTACGACCTGTCCGGTAGTCTCGAGAATGTCCATGCAAAATTTGGGAGGGAACGGTTCACAGGTGTAGACTTTAATCGCAATATACAAAAAAAACTGACTTTATTTTATATACATATTTGATATCAGTGAATCCGCTGGGCTGAGCGAACTGGCTTACCCACTCCTCCTGCTCGGGATCACCACCTGACATTTCCTTTTGAGCATACATGTCGAAGTCATAGCATCCGAATCCGAAGGCATATCCTCAGACAAACTTCAGGACATTTCTCCATGACCCTTGTGCAATGCCCTTTTAGATTAGGATGGGTCTTATAATGGCTGTATAGGTATAGCCAATATACCATTGAAGGCCTAAGACCACAGGTTCGTCCAAACGCTCTCCTGCACTGCCAGAAAGTTACTAGCGCACGGCTCACCTTGTTACGAATTGGTTTTCGGCGCCATAGGTGCCTCCAATTCGCCTCCAATTCGCATCCAATTCTCCTCAGAATTTGATGGGCCCCCTTGGACCTGGACAGCATGATCTGCCGACTGCTCAGGAGCCGGATGGGAGGGGGGGGGGGTTTCGAAAAAAATCTGTCCAAGAGGGCACCATCCTAGTCGATGCTGTCAATAAAACTTTAGTAATGGAAAAATAGGGAAGAAATTCAGGAGAACAAAGAGGGCACAACCGCACCACTACCGTCTCGACTCAAGTATAACTTCGGAACCGCGACGCGTGAAAGAGAAAGAGAATGAAAAGTTCGTAAGACTCAAGGCCGTCCTTGTCCGATGGAGCCCCAGGGCCCCTTACATAGGAGAACTACTCCATTATGCCACAAAAAAAATGGTCGGAACGAAAATGAAAGGAATACGCGCTACGTCGTTAGCTTCGCTTCTCCACTCGGCAGGAACCTGTACAAAAAACCACTACTTAGAATCTAAAAGAAAAATCGATTGAGCATGCAAAAATGAAAGAGAAAAAAAAAAGTTCATATGTAATCCAATCGTAAATATGAGATTTAATTATTCAAAGAAAAAATGTTTAATATAATGAAACAAAAGGTTTTTTTTTATTGAAAATTCAATTAGAAAAGCTGTGTTGGTCGATCTGCTGGTGCTGTTCGTTGGGGCCCTTTTCATCCATCATTACGACGCGGCGTTTACATGCATGTGAAAAAAAAAATTTACCTGCAGGATTTTTGCTTCTGATTCGAGTGAACAATAAAATTGTTTTTTCGGTTTTTGTACTTTAACTAGTGAACTTTAATAGGTGTCCCACTGAGTCCAACTGAGAGTTCGGCGTTAGGTATCCCCCCACACAAACTTTTTTTATAGGGATTTCTTTTACACTTTAGTCACTTTGATTTTTGTAATTCACGTCTATGGTTTTTCCACAGCTTAAAACCACCACTCAAACTTCGTTTCGGTTTTTTTTTTCCCAGTTCTAGAGGGAATTATGTTCAAGTACACTTTTTAAACTAATATTGGAGGTTTTTCCTCCCCGTCCGTCCACTTCAACCGACACACAAAGAAGATCCCCCGAATCAAAATGTTCAACTCACGATCGTCGTGAAAAAAACGTTTCCTGTGACGAATTTTACATTGCGTTTACGCGGGAAGCGATGTTCTTTTAATTTTTCCCTCGTACATATAGATGCCGCTAGTGGCTTAGTCTGGATCCGAATCTTATTTTCGACCGAATGGATTTAACTGACGACGATTATTATTATTGTTGTAATTACTGTTGTTGTTATTATTGTTGTTGTTATTATTGTTGTTGTTACACGTACAAAGAAATAAGGTAACATGCCTTGTGGAGCATCGCGTTAGAAATGTTGGAGGAGATATCACTAAAGAAGTGATCGCGGTGTGACACCACAACACACTTTGGGTTTGAGACCACTATATGCCGAATAGAACAACAGAAAAGAATTTAAGTTTAAGGAAAAATACCGCGGCCGATGCTGCATTCGTAACAACCTTTGTATCTACATGTACCGGCCGGGGTACGTGAGCTCTTAAAAACTGTTGTTCTCTATAAATGCTCGATCACCTCGCCTTCCACTGCTTTCCTCGTCTTTCTTTTTCATTGCAATCTGTACTAGGATTTTGTAGAAAGGCGACTCGACTCGCCTTTTACGATTTTCTCGCCCATATCGTTTTGTCCCTTGTCGGTTTTAGCGATTTAAAATGTGCAATGGCACAAAAGTAAGTGACGAGTCAAATTGAGCTACTGTCCATTTCCCCATCTTCGACTGAGCGCGACTGTCACAAGTGGAGAAGGCTGTAAGAACATCAAGAAAACGAGAAGCGGTGGTCGTGTAACATGAGTGGTGGATATATATCAGTGTGTCGCTGGTTCGAATCTCCGAGAAGACTTTTTTTTTGTCTTCCTCTTTTATTACTTTTCGCTTATTTGAGTTATTTGGGATACTCCAAATCAGCTAGCTCCAACTATTGCAAGTTACAGAATCCACTGTAACTGAAGAACGCGTTAAAGCAGGAAATAAAAAAGTCCTTAAAACACGTGTGTTCAAGTTCAACATACACCTTTACCACAAATTTTTAATATTTCAATTCTAAACTCATTTCCAAGTTCACCAGCAGTAATTAAATTAATTCTCACTGTCTAGACGAAAGTTAGCAGTTTTAAGTTTCCTTGGCTCGTGTGTCATTTACTGCAGCCGGCACATGTAAGGTGAACCTACCACATTATCAGAAACTTTAGGCGAATATCAAGAAAAAAAATCTGCCAACAGTCTGGGCGCAACTTTATTATTTTTCCGGCAGAAGTTCAGAACGCGTTCAATTTGGGGATGCGGTGTATGTTACTATGTGACTGAAAACCTAACAAAAAGTTCGGGAAGCGGTTAGAAAAGGGTGAAACATATGAATTAAATAATCGGGTCATACTCCGGGATGCGGTCTAGAGGTTGAAAAAGACCAAACTTAAAAATAAGTGATTTTTAAACAAGCCTGGGGAAATGAAAAGATATTCGATATCTGATCAGACCTGAGAAACATTGTGGAATTCATGAAAAAGTATACAACCAGTTTACACCCTCTTAGGGGTCTTGAAAACACATTCTAGGTATTCATATGAAGAATCCGCAGAAAAAAAATGAATTCAATATTTGGAAAGACTTAGTAGATATGATGAAAATCATGAATATATATGCATTTTATAATAACTGATATTTTTTTTTACCCTTCTGAACGCCAATGAATATTGAAATTTTTTTATCGGAATTACTTTTCTAGTTAATTTACATAGACGTACCGAGTTTCAACTTCCTAGCATTAGCCGTTCTAAAGTTAGGAAAAACACCCCCCCTCCCCGTACCATACTACCCCTAAAAAAAAATGTATTTTTCCACCATGCCACTACTATAGCTCTATCTAAATATACAGTTTCAGCTTCCTATCATTATAGATTCTCAAGAAATAAGCATCGGAACGTTTTCTTTCTCGCTTTTCCCCACCCTCACCATCTACACCCACAGCCACAAACTTTTTTCCCTACTAGGGTTCTATTAGGCCTACTTCTGGTAAAAATTTGAAGCATCCATCTTACACTGTTATTGAGATATGAAAAGTTTAATTTTTGAAAAATTCTTATCCCCTCCACTTACGTACTCCCCCGCCCCCTTCAAAGATTTTACTTTGAGCAATCTTTATTTATTAAGCTTAATATCCAAACCGAATTTTGTTTTTCTGGTGTCATTGGTTTGTGAGATATCGTAATGTTAAGTATTTCAACCCCCACCCCCGTACGCCACTACCCTTACCCAAAAATTTTGTTTCAATCTACTCTCCTAGTATAACTACAGATATTTGTTAAGTTTTAATTGCTTGCTATTAACGGTTTAGGAGATATGGATTTTAGAATGTGTCGATCTCGACTTTTCTGCGTTTCGGACGCATTGCTTCCCCTCCACTCTCACACCCCTTCACCCATATCATAAATTTTTTTGCAAATGAGTCCAGTATCAAAGCTTTATAGAAATTCTAAGTTTCAGTCTCCTAACATAAGCGGTTGCTGAGATCTAGAAACCAAAATTTTTCGTCTAAAACGCTTCCCCCACCTTCCCCCTCACACCCTTACCCCTGAAAATGATGTCAATTCTAGGGGTTTACCCAGTCTATTCCTAGAAAACTTTTTAATTTAATAGCTCTACTGGTTTGAGAGTTACGCGCCTTCAAAGGATTTTGGCGGTCGACGTACGGCGTACTGCGGACAGACGGAGTGAAAAATTTTTTTGCTTTTTTCGTGTCTACTAGTCATGAAATGTACACAAAAAAATTTTGAGGGCAGCAAATTTTTTTTTTTAAAATCAATAACAATACTGTACTATAAGTAATAAAGTAAAATGTAGATGAAAAATTGTAAACTTTATCTTGCGATAAACTTTTTGAACTAACTAAAAGTAGCTTCAGTTTTGCTTTCTTAAAATTCAAAATTTGTGCCTTTCTTCAAACTCAAGTTCTCTTCAGTTTTTGCTTCTTTAAATTCAAAAAAAGTGTTTTAAATCTAATTGTAATAAAAAAATCTGTCAACAATCTGGGCGTAACTTTATTTTTTTTCCGGTAGAAGTTAGGAACGCGTTCAATTCTGAAATGCGGTGGAGGCTACTATGTGACTGAAAACCTATCAAAAAGAACAAGATCGTGGAAGTGAAAATCTGATTGGATCTGAGAGATATGGAATAATTTATGAAAAAGTACACAATCACTTTACACCCCCTTAGGGGTCAATTATGGAAAATACATAGAATAAAATTAAATTCAATATTTGGGACGAGGTAGTAGATATGTCGAAAATCGTGGTAAAATATGCATTATATTTTCACAGATATTTTTTTTGCCCCCCTCCTGAACGCCAATAGATATTCGTTTTTTTTTTTATTCGAAATTATTTATCTAGTTGATTTAGATATAAACACCGAGTTTCAACATTATAGCTTAAGCCGTTCCATATATAGGAAAAACCCCCCTACTTGTACCACACTACCCTTAAGGGTCGAAATTAAAAAAACCTTGAAAATACTTTCTAGTTATTCATACGAAGAATCCGTAGAATAAAAATGAATTTAATATTTGGAAAGACCTAGTAGATATGACGAAAATCGTGAAAATATGTGCATTTTATATTTATTATATTTACAAATAATTTTTTTTGCAACCCTTTCTGAACGCCAATGAATATTCAAATTTTTTTATGACAATTACTTTTCTAGTTGATTTACATATACACACCGAGTTTCAACTTTCTAGCATGATTCGTTTAATAGTTAGGAAAAACACCCCCTACCCCCGTATCATACAACCCCTAAAAAAATTATATTTTTCCATCATTTCGCTACTATAGCTCAATCTAAATATAAAGTAAAAATTCTCATCCCCTCCACTTCTATGCTCCACCTCCCACTTAAAAAATTTTACTTTGATCAATCTTTATTTGTCGGCTTTTATACCCAAACCGAATTTTATTTTTCTAGAGCAATTGGTTCATGAGATATCGTAATCTAAAGTTTTTCACCCCCCACCTTTATACACAACTTCCCCCACCCAAATTTTTCTTGATTCTGTTCTCCTAGTATAACTACAAAAATTTTTTAAGTTTGAATAGTGTGCCACTAACGGTTTAGGAGATATTGATTTTAGAAAATGTCTATCTCACCTTTTTTGGGTTTCGGACGCATTACATTTCCCCCACTCCCACACCCCTTGACCAATATTGACAATTTTTCTGCAAATGGGTCTACTATCAAAGCTCTATAGAAATTTCAAGTTTCAGCTTCCTATCGTTAGGGGTTACTGAGATCTAAAAACCAAAATTTTCGGTCTAAAACACTTCCCCATCACACCCTGACCCCAAAAAATTTGGTCACTTCAAGGAGCCTACCCCGTCTATTCGTTAAAAAAATGTCAATTTAATATCTCAAATCGTTTGGCAGCTACGCGCCTCCAAACGATCTTGCGTACGGCGTACGGCGGACAGACGGACTGAAAATTTTTATTGCTTTTTTCGCGTCTACTAGTTGTGAAACGTGAAAATAAAAATTTTGAGGGTAGCAAATTTTTTTTTTTAAAAATCAATCACAATACTTAATTATTAAAATAATAAAGTAAAATAACAATTGTAATTATTATTCGCCACGGAGGGGTGTGATGGGGAAGGAGGGGGAAGTGTTTTAGACCGAAAATTTTGGTTTCTAGATCTCAGTAATCCCTAATGAAAGGAAGCTGAAACTTGGAATTTCTATAGAGCTTTGATAGTAGACCCATTTGCAGAAAAATTGTCAATATTGATCAAGGGGTGTGGGAGTGGGGGGAAATGTAATGCGTCCGAAACCCAAAAAAGGCGAGATAGACATTTTCTAAAATCAATATCTCCTAAACCGTTAGTGGCACACTATTCAAACTTAAAAAATTTTTGTAGTTATACTAGGAGAACAGAATCAAGAAAAATTTTGGGTGGGGGAGGTTGCGTATAAAGGTGGGGGGTGAAAAACTTTAGATTACGATATCTCATGAACCAATTGCTCTAGAAAAATAAAATTCGGTTTGGGTATAAAGGTCGATAAATAAAGATTGATCAAAGTAAAATTTTTTAAGTGGGAGGTGGAGCATAGAAGTGGAGGGGATAAGAATTTTTCAAATCAAACACATTTCATATTTTAAAAACAGTGTAAGATAGATGCTTAGAATTTTTACCAGAAGTAGCGCTAATTAAACTCTAGTTTTGTGGTTGTGGGTGTAGAGGGGGAGGGTGGGGGAGGGTGAAGAAGAAAAAGTTCCGATGCTTATATCTTGAGAACCTGTAATGATATAAGCCTTAAACTTGATTTTTAGATAGAGCTATATTAGCGAAATGTTGAAAAAAAACATTTTTTTAGGGGTTGTGTGCTATGGGGTAAGGGGTGTTTTTCCTAACTATTAAACGGTTCATGCTAGAAAGTTGAAACTCGGTGTGTATATGTAAATCAACTAGAAAAGTAATTGTGATAAGAAAAAATTTGAATATTCATTGGCGTTCAGAAAGGGGGGCAAAAAAAATTATCTGTGAAAATAGAGTGCTTATTTTTTCACGATTTTCGTCATATCTACTAGGTCTTTCCAAATATTGAATTCATTTTTATTCTACGGATTCTTCGTATGAATACCTAGAAAACGTTTTCAAGGTTTTTTGAAATTCGACCCCTAAGGGTAGTGTGGTACAAGTGGGGGTCTTTTTCCTATATGTGGAACGGCTTAAGCTATAATGTTGAAACTCGATGTGTATATGTAAATCAACTAGAAAAGTAATTGTGATAAAAAAAATTTAATATTCATTGGCGTTCAGAAAGGGGGGCAAAAAAAATTATTTGTAAATATAATATATATAAAATGCATATATTTTCACGATTTTCGTCATATCTACTAGGTCTTTCCAAATATTGAATTCATTTTTATTCTACGGATTCTTCGTATGAATACCTAGAAATAGTTTTCAAAGTTTTTTGAAATTCAACCCCTAAGGGTAGTGAGGTACAAGGGGGGGGGGGGGTTCCTATATATAGAACGGCTTAAGCTACAATGTTGAAACTCGGTGTGTATATGTAAATCAACTAGAAAAATAATTTTGAATAAAAAAAACGAATATTTATTGGCGTTCAGAAGCAGGGCAAAAAAAATATCTTTGAAAATCGAATGCATATTTTCCCACGATTTTCGACATATCTACTACCTCGTCCCAAATATTGAATTTAATTTTATTCTATGTTTTCTTCATAATTGACCCCTAAGGGGGTGTAAAGTGATTGTGTACTTTTTCATAAATTATTCCATATCTCTCAGATCCTATCAGATTTTCACTTCCACGATCTTCTTGGTTTTTTTTGACATAGTAGCCTCCACCGCATTTCAGAATTAAACGCGTTCCTAACTTCTACCGGAAAAATAATAAAGTTACGCCCAGATTGTTGGCAGATTTTTAAGTATTATGATTGATTTAAAAAAAAAAATTTGCTACCCTCAAAATTTTTATTTTCACGTTTCATAACTTGTAGACGCGAAAAAAGCAATAAAAATTTTCAGTCTTTCTGTCCACCGTACGCAAGATCGTTTGGAGGCTCGTAGCTGCCAAACGATTTGAGATATTAAATTGAAATTTTTAACGAATAGACGGGGTAGGCTCCTTAAAGTGACCAAATTTTTAGGGGGAGGGGGGGTGGTGAGGGGGAAGGAGGGGGAGGTGTTTTAGACCGAAAATTTTGGATTCTTGATCTCAGTAACCCCTAATGATAGGAAGCTGAAACTTGAAATTTCTATAGAGCTCTGATAGTAGACCCATTTGCAGAAAAATTGTCAATATTGATCAAGGGGTGTGGGAGTGGGGGGAAATGTAATGCGTCCGAAACCCAAAAAAGGTGAGATAGACACATTCTAAGATCCATATCTCCTAAACCGTTAATGGCACGCTATTCAAACTTAAAAAATATCTGTAGTTATACTAGGAGAACGGAATCAAGAAAAATTTTTGGTGGGGGAAGTTGTGTAGTTGTGTAATAGCAGGTTTTTTTTTAGTGTTTGCAGACAGTTGAGAATTGTTCTAATAACATAACATATCTCACACAATTACAACACTAAGTATCTTGTTAATCTTGTGGATTAAACGAAATTTGAATTGGAATTATCAATGTCGTGAAGGTAATAAATTGTAGGGTCAGTGTAGCACCGAACCACAGCAACAACAATAAGAAGCGGATCTGTATTCGATTCGAGCAGTTAGGGAAAGTGAACGTCTCAACCACGGTGAGACAAAAGAGTCACATCGTGTTTAAACATTTTGGTGACCCCAACGTGATTCTAATCACGAGTCACGTTTATCGCATTTATCGTATTTATCGCATTTATCGCGTTTCTTCGCATTTGTCGCATTGCTTCGCATTTATCGCAATTACCGAATTTTGGCTACAACAGTGTCACTAATGGAGGATCTAGCCAAACAGCAATTGGCTTTAGCCGATGCTATCGAGAAGTCTTTCATAAATTACAAGAAGTATGGGCCAGCTCGGCGAAGACCGGAGTATCTAGAACGGTGTAGGAATCTGTTGCAGGGAGATTGGGAACAGTTCGTGAAGGGGAATGCAATAATGGAAGCGTCCCGTTCTGAAAGCCCAACGCATTCCTATTTTGTAGAAGATCTTCACAATCAGGTTGGACGGATTCATTCGGAGTTCCAAACCATGATATGCGCAGCTCTACAAGGTTTATCGTCCCAACAAGGGACTCCTGGCGAGTTTGATAAGCAGCAACGCAAGATTCGACAAATACGGGCTGCAGCATCAGCCATGACCTCCCTAGTAACGGAGATCTCGAGTGAAATAGTTAATAGACCCAATCGGCAGCCTACTATAAGCAAAAAATTTGTCTTCTACAGGAGGGTTTTCGCAGAATGGCATTATGAAATTATGAGTGAAGAAGAACAACTGGACTATGAGGCGGAATCCTTCATTCGACTAAACAGGCAGCTGCAACGCTTGCTAATCGAGCTGCAAGAAAAGTGGGACCGGACTACTACGCAATCGCCGTCAATCATACGTACGGAGGTCAACGTTATGCAGGGACAATTGGAGCTACCAAAAATAACGTTGCCAAGCTTCAATGGTAGCTATCTTCAATGGATGCAGTTTCGCAATCTCTACGTCGAACTGATCCACAACCAACCCATCTCTAAGGCCCAGAAGATATATTACCTCACCAGCAAGTTGACGGGAGAGCCCAAATCCTTGATCAAACATTTGTCCGGCAATGAATGTAGGAAGTGCAACCCTACTACGCTCTCTACACGATATCACAAAGGAATGTATATTGGGTCTCAAAAACTTAAGAGTGCCTACCGATGGATGGGACGCAATATTGATATTCATCATTCTCAAAGAACTGGATAAGCTAACATACACTCATTATGAACAAGGTCTAACATCGCCCAAGGAGCTGCAATCCGTGACGAAATTGTTAGAATTTCTCGAACAACGTTTTCATGCATTGGAGGCGCTAGGCACCGAGAAGCATGTGCGTCCTTCTGGGGCCCAGGGAATGAGGAGCAGTGGCGCTGAACAAAATCGGGGATCCACACGATCATTATTGGCTAGGACTGCGAAGACGATAACCTGTACTGTGTGTCATCAGGTTGATCCAGTCTTCGCATGTAAAGAATTTTTAGCACAAACTCCAACGAGTCGTTTTGCAACTGCCAAACGATATAAATTATGCATCAACTGCTTAAAATCCGGACATATCAGCTCGCAGTGTTCATCGCTGTCTTGCCAGAAATGCAATAGAAAACACAACACGTTATTGCATCGAGAAAACGCTGAGCCTCAACCCTTACAACCAACGATCGTTTCAACAGTTTCACCGTCAGCACCCGAACTAACAGATGAGGAGACCGAAGCATTTGCATCATCCAACCCTACGAACTTGGTATCCCTAGCAACGGAGGGCGACCTGCTCCAGGAATCTCAAGCAATATTACGCACCGCACTCATCAGTCTTTCAAACCTTAAAGGACAAGCCATGCAATTTCGCGCAGTGCTAGACAGTAGATCCCAGATCAATTTGATCACCGAAGCAGCAAGGAAACTGGGACTCCCAGAAGGGCACTCAGAAATTCGCATTCGTAGCATCGGAGGCCTGTCTCAACGAACATGGCGGAAAGTCAACGTTTTGGTACAGTCAAATGTAACACAGTTCGCAACCAGGGTAGATGCCTTCATTTTACCGGAAATCACATCACCGCAACCGAGCTATAACCTCAACGTTTCCTCCTGATCCATTCCAGGAAATTTTCGATTAGCAGATCCGCAGTTCCATCGATCTGGAGTTATAGACCTACTAATCGGAGCTGAAGTGTACCTCGGCCTTCTGTCAGTCGAGCAAATCAATCTTGGAAAGGAGGACCCATCCTCCAGAATACAACCTTAGGATGGATAGTATCAGGCAAGGCACCGGCACCGGCACCGATACGTCGACTTTGCTGTCCCTGTGTGGACCCACTACAAGCTACGTGGCAAGCGGCCACAAAAATCTTACATTGCGATCTTCTGCTGCTTCTCGACAAAGGCGGTTCACCTGGAACTGGTAACCGATCTGACCACTGACGGCTTTCTGGGAGCTCTTAGACGTTTCATTGGCAGACGAGGCCATTGTCGCAACATCTATTGCGACAATGCAACGAACTTCGTTGGAGCGAAAAATCAGCTGCAAGACATACTGGAAATTCTGCAGTCATCAAAAACACTCGACAAGCTCGCCTACGAGTGTAGCATCAAGAGCGCTGACTTCCATATGATCCCTCCGCGCTCTCCACATTTCGGCGGTCTTTGGGAGGCGGTGGTGAAGTCTGCTAAGCACCTGCTCTATCGAACACTTAATGCGGTTTCCCTGACTTACGAGGAACTGGAGACGGTCGTCATCGAGATCGAGGCCATTCTGAATTCGAGACCAATCACTCCCATGTCATCCGACCCCAACGACTTAAGCGCGTTAACTCCAGGTCATTTTTTGATTGGAGAACCACTCACCGCTTCAGTGGAGGCGACGGCACAACCCTCCAAGGCCACTCTATTAACCCGCTGGAAGCTCGTTGCTCACCTGAAAAATGAGTTTTTGGCGCCGGTGGTCTTAGGAATATCTAAACACGCTACAACATCGTCATAAATGGAAATGCCGTAAAGCAGATTTACAACCCGGCACACTGGTCATCTTGAAGGAGGACAATCTACCACCGCTAAGATGGCCACTAGGACGCGTGGTTAGCGTCATGCCGGGAAGGGATGGTTTGGTGCGCGTCGCAGAAGTACGGACAGGCAACACCACGCTTAAACGCGCCATACACAAACTCGCTCCTCTTCCTCTGGATGTCCCAAAGGAAGAAGTCGACGCTGAGAATCAGGCCGAGGACGAGCCGGAAATGTGGCCGGACCCGTCGCAAGCTCCAGCCTGGCTAAACCCAGTACCAAGCACCTCGGCAGATTCCGCCTCGAGACCTCGCAAAAAGACTCGCACAACGCTTGCGTCAGCAATGGTCACGTTGTTGATTGCATGCCTAAGTTCGTCATAGGCCACGATCGTGCGACCTGTCGAAATGACGAAATTCGATTCCACTCCTGGCATATATTTCGGCGGCTTGGGAGCAGCCAACATCATCAACAGCGAATGGAATCTAGTAGCGTATTATGACATGCAGCCTTACTGGGAAGATCACAAGTTGCTAATGAAGATTCAACGTACCTTGCATTGCGTATGCGCCGCCCTCATGACGATCCACAACGATAGTAACACCAGCTCCTGTTAGAGATTCCTCCAACAACTGCAAGGGACATGGGATGAGGTGTCTACAAGTAACAGCCTACTGCTACCTAAAGGTTCAATGCGATCCAAGAAAGAAGCCATGAATTTCATCGGAGCCCTAGCCAATGCACTATTTGGCGTACTGGATGAGAAATACGCCAACACAATGGTAGACACCATCGATTCAATTAGTAGCAACGAGGAACATCTCATTCAATTGACTCGGAATCAGACGTCCATCCTTGATGCCACGCTCAACATCGTCCAGAGTGATCGCGACTCGACGGTCCAACAACTGCAGCACATGGAAGGGCAGCTCAACAACACCATCGAACAGATCAGGGAAGTCCGTGACGCTCTACAACAGCAACTTGCGGATCCGAATCAATGGATTTATGCCCTAGCTCATGCCACAACCGTCAATGTTGTATGCGGTAACGATGTCACTCATGCCACCTTCGAGGCTAGTGGTCTGCTTAAGCTTCGAAGTGACTGCGTGGTCAAACAGGACTTTATTACCATCCAGGGCCACTCTGCAGCTACCACGCAAATCAAAATGTCGTATATATCTGAGCTAAATCTGACTGACACTCTAACGTCAGCTCAGCTTAGCCCTGCGCCACAGCTGGCACCACGCCCTCGTCCGCCGGTGTCCGTCATACACACCCTGAAAAGACAACTAGAACAGCTGCAGTATTAGTTGCCACGGCAAAAGAACCATCGCGACGTCCATCACTTGGCAATCAGCTACATTGGCTTGACAATGGGCTTAGCGCTCATGACCTACCTCATTTGGAGATGTCGTCAACGCGTGAAACAACGAACACCAATTCCAGCTCCACGGTCCCTACGGAGCCCAAGCAGTCAAGATTTCACCGTGGATTTTAATGCTTGAGCTCAAGCGCTCAAGGCCCGGGAGTATGTTTAGTTTCCGTCATCATAAACTGCCATTAACGTAAAACAAAAACTCTCGACTTTCGGCACTATAACGTAACGTAAATTTTGAATTTTCTTATCGGATCTTATTTAATCTTATTGCTGCGCATTGCCTGCTCCGATGGAAGCTTGGTCAGCGGATTTCACAAGCATATTCCATTACATCCGATCGTGCTTGGGGAGAACTAGCGTGTTTTGTTGTTGCTTTTTCTTATCTCATTTTATACGAGCTGTCAACAATAAGACGATGGGACATGGGAAATCGGGGACTCAGCAGTTTTGAATGTAAATGGACATCAGGTCCATCAACAAAAAGTTATGCGAATAAAATCACTTGACTACGAACTCCCGAATCAGTCGGACCGCTTTCATTTTACAAGGTATTGCAAAGGCTGCAGAGGTATCAAGAACCTCTGCAGTACTCTACAGCAGTCGTCACAGGTGAACCACCTGTGGCCATTCCGTTTCTATCACCTCCATTTACATAATAAGTGACGTGATTTAGTGTGAAGTGAAGTTTTTGAGGATTGTGAAACCGGCACAGCCTCAGCGGTACACTTCACCGGAATCATGTCAAATGTTGGAAGCTGTTCTTCAACATGGAGGAAATTCAGATATTGATTTCCACTTTAGTCAAAAATGATAAAATTGTTCATTCAATCGATATACTAAATGCCATTCAAACAATAGGCATGGACAATTAAGTGCCCAACGCAATGATTGCTTTTCGTATTTTGTTAATAATTACAGTTTCGGTGGCATCGGGAGAACGCTAATTTTCAAAGCTGAAGCTGATCAAAACATATCTTCGAAATGCAATGCATCAAAATAGACTCAGCAAACTATCCATCATCTCAATCGAAAAAGAAATCGCAAATCCAATTGATTATGATGATTTAGTAAATGAATTTTCAACTTCTAAAGCACGAAGGAAGATAATTGTTTAATACACATATCTCATCTCTATATGGTTATTTTTTACCTTTGAAATAAATTTCGATACATAACAGCATTTAAGAAAATCTGACAACAGTCTGGGCGCAACTTTATTATTTTTCCGGCAGAAGTTCGGAACGCGTTCAATTCGGGGATGCGGTGAATGTTACAATGTAACGAAAAACCTAACAAAAAGTTCGGAAAGCGGCTAGAATTGGAGGTACCATATGAATTATTAAATTGGGTCATATTCCGGGATGCGATCTAGAGGTTGAAAAAGAAAAAAAAATAATAAAAGGTGATTGTTAAAAAAAACCCGTGAAAGTGAAAAGATATTCAATATCTGATCAGACTTGAGAGATATGGCAGAATTTATTAAAAAGTATACAATCACTTTACACCCCCTTAGGGGTCCAATTTCAAAAAATCTTGAAAACTCTTTTTAGGTATTCATACGAAGAGTGTGTAGAATAAAAATAAATTCAATATTTGAAAAGAACTAGTAAATAAGACGAAAATAGTGAAAATATATGCTTTTTATTTTCACTGATATATTTTTTACCCCCCATTTCTAACTCCAATGGATATTAAATTTTTTTTTATCGGAATTACTTTTCTAGTTGATTTACATATACGTACCGAGTTTCAACTTTCTAGCATAAGCCGTTCTAAAGTTAGGAAAAACACCCTCCACCTCCGTACCATACTACCCCTAAAAAAATTTATTGTTTCACCATGCCGCTACTATAGTTCTATCAAAATACCAAGTTTCAGCTTTCTATCATTATAGGTTCATAAGATATAAGCATCGGAACTTTTTCCTTCTCACCCTTCCCCACCCTCACCCTGTACACCCACACCCCCAAAATATTTTCCCCCACTAGGGTTCTACTGGGCCTACTTCTGTTAAAAATTTGAAGCATCTACCGTACACTGTTACTGAGATATTTAACGTGTTATTTTCGAAAAGATCTTATCCCCTCCACTTCAGTGCTCCCCCGCCCTTTCAAAGATTTTACTTTGAGCAATCCTTATTTATCAAGCATTATACTCAAACCGAATTCGGTTTTTGTGGTGCAATTACCTTGTGATATATCTAAATCTAAAGTAGGCCACTACCGCCACCCAAAAATTTTATTTCGATCTACTCGGTTTAGGAGATATGCATTTTAGAATGTGTCGATCTCGACTATTTGCGTTTCGGACGCATAGTTTCCCCCTCCACTCCCACACCTCTTTACCCATATCTTCAAATGTTTTGCAAATGGGTCCACTATCAAAGCTCCATAGAAATTCCAAATTTCTGAGATCTAGAAACCAAAATTTTTCTTCTAAAACGCTAAAATTTTTTTTTTCAAAAATCGATAACAATACTGTATTATAAATAATAAAGTAAATCAGTATGTTTTATTTTACAATTCTTTACAAACGCCAAACGCCAACGGAAAGGCACTGTTTAAGTACGTCCTACAAAATACTGACGAAAGTAATTCATAATCGATTAAAAAATTATACACAAAGTATTATCGGCGAATACCAAGGTGGTTTCAGAACCGGACGATCTACTATTGACCAGATATTCTCAGTCAAACAAGTGCTAGAAAAATGCTGGGAGTATAACATTGACGTGCACTAGATCTTCGTGGACTTCAAACAGGCATACGATAGTATAGATCGTAATGTACTATATAAAATAATGCTCGATTTTGGAATCCCATTAAAACCCGTCTGACTAACAAAAATGACCATGACTGACACTGAATCCCATGTAAGGATACAAAACGAGCTTACCCAGAGCTTCCGAACAGAATCCGGCCTGAAGCAGGGAGATCGACTCGCTCCCATGCTCTTCAACCTCGCCCTGGAATATTTAATCAAAAAGGTACCCGTTGATACCAAAAGTACCCTTCTAATCAAGTCCACTCAACTAGTGGTGTACGCGGATGACGTAAACATCATGGCCAGATCTGTTCCAGACGCGAAAGAAGTCTTCCACTGTCTAGACTCAGCAGCAAAGGATGTCGGGCTAAAGGTCAATGAGAGTAAGACCTAGTTCATGACCCAAACAAGAAGAAACGCGCCAACTAGACAAAATATGACCGTGGGGGACTACAACCTGGAGAATGTGGATCATTTCTCATACTTGGGATCACACCTTGTAAGAGACGGCAACGAACGGGAAGAACTAAACCAACACTAGCAAATAAGACATATTTCACGGTTCTCCCGATCTTAAAATCGAAAAAAGTGCACAGGCTGCGCAAACTTCGCATATACAAAACCATAATCCGACCGGAAGTGAAACGTGAACTCTCACTCAAGCGTCTAAAAAATCAATAGACGCTTTTGATTGACGAAATCTCCGAAGAGTTTTTTGGCCAGTAAGAGAAGGCACTAAATGGCGTATTCGTCACAGCAACGAGTTTGTATAACATCTATGATGACCCAGCCGCATCGACTCTTATAAAATTCTGTAAGCTGCAATGGGCAGGTCATGTGGAGCGAATGGATGACGGAAGAATTCCCAAGAGCACAATGAAACGTAGAGCTCATGGCAAGCGACCGGTGGGAAAACCGCGAAAAAGATACGCGGACTCAGGGGACGCAGATTGCAAATCGCTTCTTAGATGCACAAACTGGAGAACGCGGGCGCTGAACCGAGATGACTTCAGACAATGTAGTCTGCAGGCCCTGGCCTGATTTGGGCTGTCGCGCCATTCATGATGAATGAGTCCTTTGCGCACCTCCCATGTGTAAGTCCTTCAAGAAGGATATTTTTAGAAAGGAAATTAAACATTGACGAAATTGTCTTTTAGTTTCAAGTAGCAACCGAATGGCGGTCCTTAATAAAGGACATACAATATGCACACTCGTAATTCTACTTTATCCCCAACTACAATATAAATCGGAGTTCAGTATTCACCTAGAGTATTATACGATTCACTTGCAGTATCGTGACTGCAGTATGTTTTTTACGTATATTTTATTGCATCATACCGAAAATAAGATAAGTTAATATTATTTTAAAAACCATGCATATTATTTTTAAACCTTAAGGCCTGATCGGGCTTGCCGTACTTATACCAGACATGGCCCTGATCCGGCGCAAGTCTAGCGAGCCTGATCAGGCTCACCGTACTGACGCCTGACATGGCCCTGATTAGGGCTCCGGAAAATCAGGCAAGCCTGATAATATTACTCTATTATTTTTTTTAGTATTGTGATCGACCTGAAATTTCAAAAAAAATATGCCAACAGTCTGGGCGTAACTGTATTATTTTTCCGGCAGAAGTTCAGAACGCGTTCAATTCGGGGATGCGGTGTATGTTACTATGTGACTGAAAACCTAACAAAAAGTTCGGGAAGCGGTTAGAAAAGGGTGTAACATATGAATTAAATAATTGGGTCATATTCCGGGATGCGGTCTAGAGGTTGAAAAAAACAAAACTTCAAAATAGGTGTTTATTAAACAAGCCTGGGGAAGTGAAAAGATATTCGATATCTGATCAGACCTGAGAAACATGGTGGAATTCATGAAAAAGTATACAACCAGTTTACACCCTCTTAGGGGTCGAATTTCAAAAAATCTTGAAAACGCATTCTAGGTATTCACATGAAGAATTCGTATAAAAAAAATGAATTCAATATTTCGAAAGACCTAGTAGATATGGCGAAAATCGTGAAAATATGTGCATTTTATACTAACCGATATTTTTTTTTGCCCCCCCCCCCCCTTCTGAACGCCAATGAATATTCAAATTTTTTTTTATCAGAATTACTTTTCTAGTTAATTTACATATACGTACCGAGTTTCAACTTAACAGCATAAGCCGTTCTAAAGTTAGGAAAAACACCCCCCACCACCGTACCATACTACCCCTAAAAAAAAATTTATTTTTCCACCATGCCACTACTATAGCTCTATCTAAATACCTAGTTTCAGCTTCCTATCATTATAGATTCTTAAGATATAAGCATCGGAACTTTTTCCTTCTCACCCTTCCCACCCTCACCCTCTACACCCACACCCCCAAACTTTTTTTCCCTACTAGGGTTCTATTAGGCCTACTTCTGGTAAAAATTTGAAGCAACCATCTTACACTGTTATTGAGATATGAAACGTGTTATTTTTGAAAAATTCTTATCCCCTCCACTTACGTACTCCCGCCCCATTCAAAGATTTTACTTTCAGCAATCTTTATTTATCAAGCTTTGTATCCAAACCAAATTTTGTTTTTCTAGTGCCACTGGTTTGGGAGATATTGCAATGTTAAGTATTTCAACCCCCACCCCCGTACGCCACTACCCCCACCCAAAAATTTTGTTTCAATCTACTCTCCCGGTATAACTACAGATATTTGTTAAGTTTTAATTGCTTGCTATTAATTGTTTAGGAGATATGGATTTTAGAATGTGTCGATCTCGACTTTTTTGCGTTTCGGACGCATTGCTTCCCCTTCCACTCCCACACCCCTTCACCCATATCTGTTTTTTTTTGCAAATGGGTCCATTATCAAAGCTCTATAGAAATTCTAAGTTTCAGCCTCCTAACACAAGCGGTTCCTGAGATCTAGAAACCTAAATTTTTCGTCTAAAACGCTTACCCCGCCTTCCCCCTTACACCTCCTCCCCTGAAAATAATGTCAATTCAAGGGGTCCACCAAGTCTATTCTTAGAAAAAATTTTAATGTAATAGCTCCACTGGTTTGAGAGCTACGAGCCTTCAAAGATTTTGGGGGCGGTCGACGTACGGCGTACGGCGTACGGCGTACGGCGTACGGGGTACGGCGTACAGACGGAGTGAAAATTTTTATTGCTTTTTTCGCGTCTACTAGTCATGAAACGTGGACAAAAAAATTTTGAGGGCAGCAAATTTTTTTTTTTTTAAAATCGATAACAATAATGTATTATAAATAATACAGTAAAATTTGCAACCCTGAAATTTTGTATTTTCACGCTTTAGGACTAGTAGACCCCAAAAAAGCAATAAAAAAAATATGTCCGTCTGTCAGCCGCACGGTGGGGCGTTTGCCCAATCTAGCTGGCCAAAATTTTTTAAACATGCAAATGTTAACCAGCATTTTATGTCCTATTTGTCTTAACCTATTAGGGAGTTTCAAGAAGGGTTTTTTTTACCTGAATGTACTATAGGTATAAAAGCCGTTAGCTTAGCTCAAAGTTGCCATTTGTAAAAGATAATTTCTAACGGAAAAACCTATGTTAAAAACTAACTGTGATCACATAACTTTTTCGTGAGTTTAAAGTTAAATTAAGAAATTTTGAAAAATGAATATTGAAGTTATGGTTTTTCATGGATATATAGTTTTTGAACTAGATAGTTTTAAATTTTAGTATAATTTGAGATCTATTTTTTGAAAAGTTACATTTTCAAAATTGAAAAAGTTATATAAGTCCGCACGCTTCCGTCAAAATTTATGTGGCAATATAAAGGTCAAATACTCATTCTTAAGTAGTAAAAAAATTCCTGCTCATATATGCTCATCGAGATTTTATAACAGTTTATGTTGATAGCGGAAGTTCGAAATATTTGTATTTTGAACATTCCTTTAGCAAGGACAAAGGACTCAATCCTTGGTGCAAATGCACAAATGTCACTTGAATTCGAAACGTTACAAAAAAAAAATCAAATGGTATCTTACCCGGAAAACTATTGTATCAGTATTTTCAGTTGAAACTGTGATGTGAAAACATTCAGAAAAAAAAGTTATATATTCATTTTTCACAAAATTTTTTTTTCGAGAAAATATGTTCGAATATTATTATTACTGAAGAATGACTAAATAATACCTTATTTTAAGATGAATTGATATTATAAATAATTTTGGCCAGCTAGATCGTGCATACGCCCCGCCCCACTGTGCGCCGTACGCATAATAGTTTGAGGCGCGTAGCTCCAAAATCCAAAATCCAAAATGTGAGAGTCAGGAGGAGGAGAGGGGAGGGTTTTAAACGAAAAATTTTGGTTTCTAGATCTCCGCAACCGCTTACGCTAGGAGGCTAAAACTTGGAATTTCCATAGAACTTCGATAGTGGACCCATTTGCAAAATTTTTTGATATAGGTGAAGGGGTGTGGGAATGGGGAAAATAATTCGTCCCAAACGCAAAAATGCCGAGATCAACACATTCTAAAATCCATATCTCCTAAACCGTTGAAATTCAAACTTAACAAATATCTGTACCTATACTAGGAGAAAGGACTGAAAAGAAAGTTTTGAGTGGGGTAGTGGCGTACGGGGGTGGGGGTGAAAAACTTTAGATTACGACATCTCACGAACTAATTGGTCTGAAAAAATGAAATTTGGTTTGAATGGAAAGGCCGACAAATTAAGATTGCTCAAAGTAAAATTTTTTAAGGGGGTGGTGGAACATGGAAGTGGTGGGATAAGAAATTTTCAAAAAATCACGTTTCATATCTCAAGAACAGTATAAGATAGACGCTCAAATTTTTTACCAGACGTAGGCCCAATAGAACCCTAGCAGAAAAAAATATTTTCGAGGGTGTGGGTATAGAGGGTGAGGGTGGGAGAGGGTGAAAAGGAAAAGGTTCTGATGATTATATTTTAAGAACCTATAATGATAAAAAGCTGAAACTTGGTATTTAGATAGAGCTATAGTAGTGGCATGTTAGAAAAATATAATTTTTTATAGGGGTAGTATGGAACGTGGGTGGGGGTGTTTTTCCTAAATATGGAACGGCTTATGCTAGAAAGTTAAAACTCGGTGTGTATATTTAAATCAACTAGGAAAGTAATTTGGACTAAAAAAATCGAATATCCATTGGAGTTCGGAAGTTGGGGCAACAAAAATGTTCAGTCAAAATAGAATGCATATATGTGGGATTTGTGCCTGGCAACGACGCGTGGCGAATGAAATGTGGAGTGAACGGTAAAAGGGCATTGAGTGTGGAGCGGCAGTCGAAAAAAGTAAGAAGAAGTAGAGAAACGAGGCTAACTACGAAACAAAACTACGAAATAAAAATACAAAGAGTTACAGATTGAAATCGTTAAAACGAAATAAAAATACAGAGAGTTATATATTGGAATTGTTAAAACGAAATTCAGAAATAAAAACTTTTAAAAACCCATAACTTGGGGGCTCAACCGGGATTTGCCTGCGACGCTACGCCGAAGACGCCCAAGAAATATTTTGGATTTTGGAAAAAAAAAACGTGTGTACATTCTTTTCGATTATCTTATTGCTTGAAATTAGAAGTCAAGGGTAGATCTCTTTAAATTACTATGCGAAGAAGTGCGAAAATTGTGCGGTATACCGAATTAACGCTAATTCTTACAACCGTTAATTTGGGTTAGGAAGTGTGCGATGAGGAAGAAAAATCAAAGAAGAAGCACGGAATGCGACAATGCGGATGAAACTTATCGAACAATGGTAGCGGAATTGCGTCGCGAGGTAGACGAAAAAAATGCAACAACTTCGGCATTTTTGCAAAAAGAAAAAAATTGGGAAAAAGAAATGGAGGAACTCCATCGCACAGTGGACGCGTTAACTTTGTCAAGTACGGTATCAAATTGTACAGAGAAATTCAATTTCCAAGATGTGGAAGATTCATTTGTGAAGTTCAGTGGCAGAGTTTCAGAAATTTCTGTTGAGGACTGGATAATCGACTTTGAGTCTACTGCAGTCATTTTCGGTTAGAGTGATTTAAAAACAGTCGTGTTTGCTAAGAGACTCTTAGAAGGCCCAGCTAAGCTAGCCATACGCACAAAAGAAGGGTTAAATAGGTGGAGTTCGTTGAAAAAAGTGCAGAAATCCACGAAACTCTGAGGAACCGTCGCAAGTTCACAAACGAATCGTTTTACGAGTATTTTCTAGCGATTAGGGAATTGGCTCGTCGAGCTCATTTGGAAGACGAAGCCATTATCAAATACGTTTGCGATGGTATCAACGATGAAGAGCGAAATGAAATCATTTTGCTAACATCAAGGAATTTAGTTGATTTTAAGCGGAATCTCGAGGTCTACGTAAAAGTTTATGAGAAATCTGAGGCTAAAGTGCACCAGCAAAGTAAAATAAGTAAACTGTCGGAAGATCAAATCCGTCGCTGTTTCGATTGTGGTGAAAAAGGGCATACGTCGGCGAATTGTGCAAAAAAACAACAGGGTGCAAAGTGTTTTTCTTGCAATCAGTTCGGTCATAAGAGTAAGGATTGTCCGAGCAAAGTGCAGCCAAGTACAAGTGGTAACTTGGTTCTTATAAAAGAATCAGCCTACTCAAGCGGGCATAATATGTATAAGGCAATTGAAGTTCGTGGAATCGAAATTAACGCATTGTTGGACACGGGAAGTGATCGCAGCTTCATGCGGGCGGATGCCTTCCAGGCAATTGGATCACCAACTCTGACAGGGAAGAACATAACATTTCGTGGAGTTGGTTCGGGACTTCTATCCTCTTTCGGTTCATTCACGAAAAGAATAACGATTGATGGAAATCAATACTTCGAAACGTTTCATGTTGTTGCGGAAGCGATATTACCAGGACCAATCTTATTGGGTAAGACCTTTTTATGTAGTGTACAGGTCACTATTCAACCTGATAAAATTGAAATTTTTCCTTTACCTCAAAGAACCGACGCCGAAGATATGGTGTTACACATTAGCACCATAGATGAATTAAACGTCGAAGAGTCAGTTCCAATTACTTTAAGGAAAAGGATAGAACTACTGGTTTATGGGTACAAGCCTAATATGGAGGTAAAGGCTTCAAACTTCGAGATGGTAATTATTATGAAAGACGAGAAACCCGTTAGGCAGCCACCAAGGAGATTATCGAAGGCCGAGTGTGATATTGTGTCTGAGCAAATTCAACAGTGGTTATAGGAGGGAATATTTACAAACAGTGATTCCGAGTTTTCGAGTCCAATTGTTCTAGTAAAGAAAAAGGATGGAACAAGCAGAATATGTGTGGACTATCGGCGTATTAACCAGGTCATCATGAGAGACAACCATCCACTTCCATTTATTGAGGATCAACTAGATCGGCTAAGCAGAGCGAAAGTTTTTACGACTTTAGACCTTTGAAATGGGTTTTTTCATGTGCCGGTAGCTAAAACTTTGAGGAAATATACATCGTTTGTTACACCCATGAAACCTTTTGAACCGTACGAGGCAGAAGAATGCGCAACTGATGATGACGACGTTTAAGAATTTCGCAGTTACAGAATACAATGACGAACGATCGAGCAGTGACAATTTCCTTTTGAATTATGAAAAAAAAGAAACTGTTAGTATTATACGAATTGCACCCCAAATTAAACATTAAGTACTCCCAATTATGCACACTTCCTAAGATTTTGAGAATTGATCTAAATCCCTTTTAAAGAATTCGCCTTCCATTTCATAGCTTTAAGACAAGAAGAAGTACATGAATTAATCTGACGAATGAGGAATAAAAGACGATACCAACGATGAGCGACGATGTAAACGACGATACCAAAGATGAATGAGAATTCGCGATACCAACGATAAGCAACGAATTGCCGTTGGCGGCGATGGACTACGGATGGCCGAATGTGGGATTTGTGCCTGGCAACGACGCGTGGGGAATGATATGTGGAGTGAACGGTAAAAGGGCATTGAGTGTGGAGCGGCAGTCAAAAAAAAGTAAGAAGAAGTAGAGAAACGAGGCTAACTACGAAACAAAACTACGAAATAAAAATACAAAGAGTTACAGATTGAAATTGTTAAAATGAAATAAAAATACAGAGAGTTATAGATTGGAATTATTAAAACGAAATTGAGAAATAAAAACTTTAAAAACCCACATATATTTTCACGTTTTTCGTCATATCTACTAGGTCTTCCAAAATATTGAATTCACTTTAATTCTACGGATTCTTCATATGAATGCCTGGAAAGTGTTTTCAAGATTTTTTGAAAATTAACCCCTAAGCGGGTGTTAAGTGATTGTATACTTTCTTATAAATTATTCCATTTCTCTTAGATCCGATCAGATTTTCACTTCCACGGGCTTGTTCTTTTTGATAGGATTTCAGTCACATAGTAACCTACACTGCATCTCAGAATTAAACGCGTTCCTAACTTCTGCCGGAAAAATAATAAAGTTACGCCCAGATTGTTTTCAGGTTTTTTCTACACGGGCCTGTCTCAATTAATTTCTCTTTTCAATATTTTTAGCAAAAACTAAATCTGTTAAATTTTTTTGTGCCTAACTTTGGAACTCCTTCACAAGATATGTTTATTATTGAAGCCCACCGTACATTATATGGGTTGTATGGTCTTCCAGAACGACTGATGATCTCTATTGATATATTGATCAAGCATTGTTTCCATTAAATCAATAATTGAACTTTAGGTATTGATAAGAAGTATATTTTATTTATTTTATATGTATCATTTCAAAAGGATTTACCCGTATAAGAATAAAGAATATTAGAAAAATAAAACTAATACTCTGGACCCCCTATTATAGAACTCGAAGCGTTATTTCGTACAACTTGAAAGTGATATACGAGAAATTTCAATCGATGCATCACTGAATACGAACGAAATGTATGGAAAACATTACCTTATTAAATTGAAGAAAAAAAAGTCGACTTTAATTTCAATTTGTACAAATAATTGTTAAATTTAATGTCAAAATCAGATTTTGAAGTCACTGCAATTATGATAAATAGTATTGCATTATTTTTTAACGACAAAGAGGAGGTTTTTTAATACTCCCTTCAATAGATGAACATTTGTTTTACAACCGCAAAGGACTTTACAGCATTAATGCAATGATGGTAAGTGTAAATATTTAACAATACCTAGTTGACCGAAGTTAATAGCGTAGCGTACTGGGCTTATAAACGCGATGTCGTGGGTTCCCACTCTATGCATAAATTAGAACTTTTCAGTTGCTATAGGCTTTGAAATTATTAATATAAATAGTGAACAGTGCGGTATGTTTAATAGAATCACTACTAAAGTATTTAACACTGAGTAGATGAGTTCTGTTCACATTCCTATCAGCTTCACTAACACCATGAGAGATACCAGACAGTAGTTGATTTGTTATATTCAACATTGCTGTTCTGGTATATCAGCTCATAGCCTAACAGTACTCAAAATAATTAACACTAACTGTTACGCGCTTTCCTGTGCGCTGCCGGCCAGCTGACGAAGAAAGTGCGAAGATTTTCGAAAACGCCACCGAAATTCTAGACGAGAAGCTCCGAGAGCTCAAATTGGGCGCCGCTGTGTTTTGGAAATATTTTCTTCTCGAGGAGAGAAAATACCAAACTCTCCGCGATGCACCCAGCTGCAATTCAGGAACGGATAATTCTGTTAAAAAAAAAAAACAATAAAGGAAAATTCGGAATTAAACAACCGCGTAATGATTAAATAAATGATTTCCTTTTTTATTTCTCCGAATACACATTGGACCTCAGAAATCCTTTCCGTCGATGCCAATCTCTTTTCTCGTCACGATGCGCGCGCGTCGGTGGTCCAGCCAAAGAGACCTCCTTCCCAACCAAATTGTTCCGCCACCCCCTGTGTCGTTTTCTCCGCTCGATCCCGCAGCTTTCGTTACGTTCGCGATCCCGCTTTGGATCATTGTTTTAAGGTTGGCAGGGAAGAACTAGCCACTTTGGTGGACAATTTCGGCAGTTGTCTTTGTCATCGAAAGCTTCGTAGCCAACCGGTGTGCATGATGAGCTCGCCAGTCGTTCGGGATTGTTTTAATGTCAGCGGGGAAGAACCAGCCGCTGTGGTGGACGATTTCGGCAGTCGTCTTATCGTTGAAAAGCTTCGTAGCAAACAGGTGTGTGTGTTGAGTTCGCCAGTCGTGTAAGGTTGGCGGGGAGTTGTTGGCAGGAGCCCCAACAGCTAACGGCTCTGCGGCGATATCGAATAGTCCGTTTGCCCGCCTCCTCTTTCGTCGTTCTTTCAGCTAGGTGTCGGAGCTTCCATTTGACCCCAGGATCTCTCTTCGGACCTCCGATCTGGGATGCGCGCGTGTTTCTGTTTTAAAGTCGGCTGGGGAAAATTGCCGCGCCGTCGGCCGCATCCGTAGAAGATTTCGGCAGTTATCGTATTTTCTCGAACTGCTTCGCCTTCGCACGTTCGCACCCCCAACCGATATGCGCGATGAATGTGTCGGTACCACGGCTGATATCTGGGGAGCAGGTGTCGACGTCTCTTGCCTCCCTGCTGGTTTTCCGGACCGGCTTATGGCATCGCGACGAAACAAATTTTGATAAGTTCAATTTGAAATACCTTCCGAAATGCTCTCGCGATCCCAGCTGATGGCACCGGAGAGACATCCACTCCGTTTTATGCTTTAAAAGAGAAAAGAAATATTGCGAACCGAGTTCCGCTTTGCCCTTCCTCGTGGCCGGTTCCAAACGAAAAGACGGCCCGGAATTCCATCCCCCACAAGCAAACGTGATCAGATCTTATCCTCACTGCCTAAAGCTACCCCAAAATCGCGGCGCATAACACAACTAGTACGCTGCCATACCCATCCCGATTTCTGACCTCCCACCCTAAACTGACTGGATTGTACACTACAGTGTATTAAAGGCTAACCACCTAAGTCCAGTTCGGTATCCTTGAAAAAAAAATGTATGTATACGAAAAAACGGATCGAAATTTCACAAGTATCGAGTTCTGCCTACTATACGAAAAATGATGGGCACCTATCATAAAATACAAAACAAAATTTCGAGAATTTGGTTTGAAAAATAACAAAATGGTGGACTTTAAAATACTACCTTTTTTTGTAAAGATCGGGCTGCATAATGGAAAGTTAGTGACGAAAAAAAAAACGGATTTATGTTGAATAACTTATCCAAATTGCAGCCCGATCGGTCGGATAGAAATGCTGTATTGTGGAGGGCTAGCCGAAAAAGCGTTGTTTCGAGTATAAATCGATTTTAAAATTTTATCAAATTTTTTATAGAAAAACTATACTTACCATTTTGACCATTTTCAGGCTTTCACAAGATCTTTATGCACGAAATAAAGAACGTAGAGTAAAGTGGTATAGTATATGATCGCAATGTGGAATACCACCCAAACTTCAAATTGCTTCAAGTTACATCAGTCATTCCATTTGAAATCATCTTTTTTAATCACATTTAGAGAATTCATACTCATACATGGGGGATTTCACATCTGTTTTATTCAAATGTTATACTATAAGCTAGTGCCTTTCCGTTGGCGTTTGGCGCCCTGGTGCAGAATTTCAGTGGCGACCCTTAAATTTGTAAAGAATTATAAAATAGGACATACTGATTTTTAAATGCTGTTATGTATCGAAATTTTTTTCAAAGGTGAAAAATACCCATATAGAGATGATATGTATGTGTATTAAACAATTATCTTCCTTCGTGCTTTAAAATTTATCTACTATATCATCATAATCAATTGAATTTGCGATTTCTTTTTCGATTGAGATGATGGATAATTCGCTGAGTCTATTTTGATATATTGCATTTCGAAGATACTTATGTTTTGATCAGCTTCAGTTTTGAAAATGAGCGTTCTCCCGATGCCACCGAAACTGGAATTGTTAACAAAATGGGAAAAGCAATCATTGCGTTGGGCACTAAATTCTCCATGCCTCGCGTTTAAATGGCATTTAGTACGTCGATCGAATTCATCGCAGATTCGATAGTTGTTTTTCGTGTCCCGGCGAGAAGTGGTACCCAGCGGAAACGATTCCTAGCTCTTCGCGGTAAAGCGCTTAAGGAGAACTTTAATATAGGGTGTTTCAACAAGGACTACCAACTTTGTTTTGAAATGAAAATGAAATGCCTTTGAATTTTGTGGAACTTTTATTATCAATTGGAAGTACATTCGACTCCATTATGTTTTGAATATGACATCATTCAAATGTCCGCCGCGGCTGGCCTTACAAGCCTCCATCCGAGACAGGTCTTGAATTGAAGCTGGACTATTGGCGTACACGAGCGATGTCAAATAACCCCAAAGGAAGAAGTCGCACGGTGTTAAATCGCAAGATCTCGGAGGCCATGGGATATTGCTGCCGCGAGAAATTAACCGGTTGGGAAAATTTTCGTTCAAAAGAGCCATTGTTTCGCGACTTGTGTGACATGTTGCACCGTCTTCTTGGAAAAACATGTCTTCCGCATCCAAATCTTCCAAATTGGGTAAGAAAAAATCAGTTAACATGGCTCTATAGCGCACTCCATTCACCGTAACGGCCGTTCCGTGTTCATTCTCGAAGAAGTAGGGACCAATGACACCGCCCGGCCATACTCCACACCAAACGGTTACTTTTTCGGGATGCAATGGTGTTTCCAATATCTCACGTGGATTTTCCTTTGCCCAGAAACGACAATTTTGTTTGTTTACGTAGCCGTTTAGCCAGAAATGAGCTTCATCGCTAAAGATGATTTTTGAACCAAAATTGCGATCAACAGCCAAGTGCTCTAACGCCCAATCTGCGAAATCTCTACGCTTCGGATGGTCAAGCGGCTTTAATTCCTGTGTCAACTGAATCTTATACGGGTGCCACCCCAAATCTTCCCGCAAAATTCGCCATGTGGTGGTCGTTGAAAGGCCAAGTGGTTGGGCACGTCTTCGAACCGAAACATTTGAGCGCGCACGGGTATTCTCGGCAACAGCAGCAATATTTTCGACACTTCGCACACGTGTTGGTGTTCTAATGTCTTGTACTGAACCAGTCCTCTCGAACTTCACCAAAAAGCGAATATAGCCTTCGTCTGGCTCTTGAAAACGAGCATATCTGCTACGAAGAGCGCGTTTCGTAAACCGCGGAGAACGCGAATTTTTGTAAAATAATTGCACCATTTCTATACGTTGTTCAACTGTAAATCTTTCCATGATGAAATGGAGAACCTTTCTGAGTAATAAGGTAAAATCAGATGTCAAAAATGTCGTAGGGTTGCCAGATTACAGCCTTTCAAAGTTGGTAGAGCCCGATGAAACACCCTATAAAACAAAAATGAAGCACCACATATCGAAGTAGTTTGGGAGTCCTTTATCACATATAAAGATAAAAAAAATGTAAGAAGTATTGACTCCTCCTTGATATAAATGCAAGGCGCTTTAAAAGCACTCTAAAAGATGTTGGAGAGATGCAAGATTAATTTATATATTCTCGTTTTTATTTTGCTACTGGAAAAAAGAAGGAGCAAGTTGTATTACTCTTTCATATAAATGCAAAGTGATTTGAAAGCATTGTTAAATTTATATAAAATGTTAAATTTATATGAACGAAGAGCGTCTTTGGAGCACCTCCCTGCTGCAAAAAAGCGCTCGTTAATGCATTTGCAAGCGCTTCATTTCCCGTTCAAAGGCTTCGGAGTGTTTTCTAGCTGAGTCCACTTCGTGGAAACACTGCTGTTGTGTTTTGTTCAGTTTGTGTTATTTAGTTCGAGACAGAGTGAGTTCTCCATGTGCTTTAAGGCCGGTTAACATGACGAATGCAAACATTTTTTATTGAGATCGTGAGGGAGCTAGCTTATCGAATTTTCAATGGAGTAGAAAGCAACCACTGCAAAAAATACCATACACAAATATCGTCAATATTTTTTTCTGAATATAATATCTGTCCGTTTCACTAATGATTAGTTTCTCATTAGAGATTTTCCTTCTCCCTCTCATTCTCAGTAAGAATTGCTTGTATTCGTCATGTAGAGACTAGTTTACATGACGAAAGCTGAATGTTGACGATATTTCTGTGAATTTTGTTTTTTTGCAGTGGTTGCTTTCTACTCCATTGAAAATGCGATAAGCTAGATTCCTCACAATCTTGGTAAAAATTGCTTGCAGTCGGCATGTAAAGGTCAGTTTGCATGGTGACTTCAAACTATTTTGACTGGGATTATGAGGGAAAAGGAAAATCTCTAATGAGAAACTGATCAGGAGTGAGACGAACAAATATTATATCCAGCAAAAAGAATTGACGATATTTGTGTGAATTTCAACAAATAGTATATCCAGCAAAAAATATTGACGATATTTGTGTGAATGTCATTTTTTGCAGTGATTGCTTTCTACTCCATTGAAAAAATTTGGCAACAGTCTGGGCGCAACTTTATTATTTTTCAGGCAGAAGTTCAGAACGCGTTCAATTCGCGGATGCGGTGTATGTTACTATGTGACTGAAAACCTAACAAATAGTTCGGAAAGCGGTTAGAAAAGGGTGTAACATAAGAATTAAATAATTGGGTCATATTCCGGGATGCGGTCTAGAGGTTGAAAAAGAAAATGCTTAAAAATAGGTGATTATTAAACAAGCCTGGGGAAGTGAAAAGATATTCGATATCTGGTCAGACCAAACATGGTGGAGTTCACGAAAAAGTATACAACCAGTATTCGAATTTTTTTTATCAAAATTAATTTTCTAGTTAATTTACATATACGTACTGAGTTTCAACTTCCTAGCATAAGCCGTTCTAAAGAAAGGAAAAAAAGACCCCGCCACCGTATCATACTACCCCTAAAAAAAATTTTATTTTTCCACCATGCCACTACTATAGCTTTATCTCAATACCAAGTTTCAGCTTCCTATCATTATAGATTCTTAAGATATAAGCATCGGAACCTTTTCTTTCTCACCCTTCTCCACCCTCACCCTCTACACCTACACCACCAAACTTTTTTTAAGCTTTATCGAAATTCCAAGTTTCAGTCTCCTAACATAAGTGTTTGCTGAGATCTATAAACCAAAATTTTTCGTCAAAAACGCTTCTTCCACCATCCCCCTCACACCCCCACCCTTGAAAATAATGTTAATTCAAGGGGTCTTCCCAGTCTATTCCTAGAAAAAAAATTAATTTAATAGCTCCACTGGCTTGAGAGCTACGAGCCTTCAAAGGATTTTGGCGGTCGACGTACGGCGTACGGGGTACGGAGTGAAAATTTTTATTGCTTTTTTCGTGTCTACTAGTCATGAAATGTGCACAAAAAAGTTTTGAGGGCAGCAAATTTTTTTTTCTTTTTAAATCACTAACAACACTGTACTATAAATAATAAAGTAAAAGTTCGAGAAGCGGTAAGAAAAGGGTGTAACATATGAATTGAATAATTGGGTCATATTCCGGGATGTGGTCTAGAGGTTGAAAAAAACAAAACTTAAAAATAGGTGATTATTAAACAAGCCTGGGGAAGTTAAAAGATATTCGATATCTGATCAGACCTGAGAAACATGGTGGAATTCATGGAAAAATATACAACCAGTTTACACCCTCTTAGGGGTCCAATTTCAAAAAATCTTGAAAACACATTCTAGGTATTCCTAGAATAAAAATGAATTCAATATTTCGAAAGGCCTATCAGGTATGACGAAAATCGTGAAAATATGTGCATTTTTTATTAACTGATTTTTTTTCCCCCCCCCCCTTTCTGAACGCCAATGAATATTCAAAGTTTTTTTTATCAGAATTACTTTTCTAGTTAATTTACATATACGTACCGAGTTTCAACTTCCTAGCATAAGCCGTTCTAAAGTTAGGAAAATCACCCCCACGACCGTACCATACAACCCCTAAAAAAATATTTTTTTTTTCACCATGCCACTACTATAGCTCTATCTAAATATCAAGTTTCAGCTTCCTATCATTATAGACTCTTAAGATATAAGCATCGGAACTTTTTCCTTCTCACCCATCCCCACCCTCACCCTCTACACCCACACTCGCAAACTTTTTTTCCAACTAGGGTTCTATTAGGCCTACTTCTGGTAAACATTTGAAGCTTCCATCTTACACTGTTATTGAGATATGAAACGTGTTATTATTGAAAAATTCTTTTCCCCTCCACTTACGTACTCCCCCGCCCCCTTCAAAAATTTTACTTTGAGCAATCTCTACTTATTAAGCTTTATATCCAAACCGAATTTTGTTTTCCTGGTGGTACTGGTTTGGGAGATATCGTAAGGTTAAGTATTTCAACTCCCGCCCCCGTACGCCACTACCCCCACAAAAAATTTTGTTTCAATCTACTCTCCTAGTATAACTACAGATATTTGTTAAGTTTTAATTGCTTGCTATTAACGGTTTAGAAGATATGGATTTTAGAATGTGTCGATCTCGACTTTTCTGCATTTCGGACGCATTGCTTTCCCCTCTACTTCCACACCCCTTTACCCATATCATCAATTTTCTTGCAGATGGGTCCACTATAAAAGCTTTATAGAAATTCCAAGTTTCAGTCTCCTAACATAAGCGGTTGCTGAGATCTAGAAACCAAAATTTTTCGTCTAAAACGCTTCCTCCACCTTCCTTCTCACACCCACACCCCTGAAACTAATGTCAATTCAAGGGGTCTACCCAGTCTATTCCTAGAAAAGTTTTTAATTTAATAGTTTCACTGGCTTGAGAGCTACGAGCCTTCAAAGGATTTTGGCGGTCGACGTACGGCGTACGGCGAACAGACGGAGTGAAAATTTTTATTGCTGTTTTCGTGTCTACTAGTCATGAAATGTACACAAACAAATTTTGAGAGCAGCAAATTTTTTTTTTTTTTTTAAAATTAGTATTATAAAGTATTATATAAATAATAAGGTAATTCGATAAGCTGGCTCCCTTTCAATCTTAGTAAAAAAAATCTGCCAACAGTCTGGGCGCAACTTTATTATTTTTCCGGCAGAAGTTTGGAACGTGTTTTATCCGGGGATGCGGCATATGTTACTATGTGACTGAAAACCTAATAAAAAGTTCGGGAAGCGGTTAGAATAGAGTGTAACATATGAATTATATAATTGGGCCATATTCCGGGATGCGGTCTAGAGGTTGAAAAAGAAAATGCTTAAAAATAGGTGATTATTAAACAAGCCCGTGGAAGTGAAAAGGTATTTGATATCTGATCAGACTTGAGAGATATGGTGGAATTTATGAAAAAGTATACAACCGCTGTGGTGTAAAGCGTAAAAGTATGCAACCAGTTTACACCCTCTTAGGGGTCGAATTTCAACAAATCTTGAAAACACTTTCTAGGAATTCATATGAAGAATCCGTTGAATAAAAATAAATTCAATATATGGAAAGACCTAGTAAATATGACGAAAATGAAAATATATGCATTTTATTTTTGCTGATAATTTTTTTTGCCCCCCCCCTTCCGAACCCCAATGAATATTCGAACTTTTTTTTTTTGGTTTACTTTTTTAGTTGATTTACATATACGTACCGAGTCTCAACTTTTTAGCATAATCCGTTCAAAAGTTAGGAAAAACACCCACACCCCCGTACTATACTACCCCAAAAAAAAAATATTTTTCCACCATGCCACTACAATAGCTCTATTTAAACACCAAGTTTCAGCTTCCTATCGTTTTACGTTCTTAAGATATAAGCATTGGAGCTTTTTCCTTCTCACCCTTCCCCATCCTCATCCCCTTCGGCCACCACTCCAAATTTTTTTCCCTACTAGGGTTCTATTAGGCCTACTTGAAGCATCTATCTTACACTGTTATTGAGATATGAAACGTGCAATTTTTGAAAAATTCTTATCCCCTCCACTTCTATGCTCCCTTACCCCCCTCAAAAATTTTACTTTGGATAACCTTTTTCTATTAAGTTTTATACTCAAACCAAATTCTGTTTTTGTGGTGCAATTGGTTTGTGAGATATCGTGATCTAAAGTTTTTCACCCCCCACCCCCGTACGCCTTTACTCCCACCAACAAATTTTGTTTCAATCAACTCTTCTAGTATAACTACAGATATTTGTCAATTTTAATTACTTACCATTAACGGTTTAGGAGATATGGATCTTAGAATGTGGCGATTTCCACTTTTTTGCGTTTCGGACGCATTATTTCACCCTCCACTCCCACACCCCTTCACCCATATCAACAATTTGTTTGCAAATGGGTCCACTATAAAAGCTCTATAGAAATTCTAAGTTTCAGCTTCCTACCATAAGCGGTTGCTGAGATCTAGAAACCAAAATTTTTCGTCTAAAACGTTTCCCCTACCTTCCCCCTCACACCCTCACACCCTCACCCCTCAAAAAAATCAGACTTCAAGGGATCTATCATGTCTATTCATAAAAAAAAATCTATTTAATAGCTCATAGGGCTTGGGAACTTTAATTCCACAAATGAGTTTGCGTACGGCGTACGGCGTATGGCGCACAGACGGACTGAAAATTTGTATTGCTTTTTTGGTGTTTATTAGTAATAAAACGTGTAAAAAAAAAATTCAGGGTAGCAAATATTTTTTAAAAAAAAGTCGATAACAATACTTTATTATTAAAATAATAAAGTAATTGTTTGCTGTCGTTATGTAAACTAGTCTTTATTCGCTCAGTTGAAACAGGCTCAAGAAATAAACAACACGACGATAAATTCGAAAACATGAACAAAACAAAAACTTACTTGTCAGTTTGGTGGAAAACCGGCAATAGAATAGCGTATCGCCGTTGCTAAAAGAAGAAGGTGTCAGTAGAATTTAAAAAATAATTTCGAAATGCCTGAGTACTCCAATGAAGAATATGAGGACATTATGTTTATTTATGGAGACCCATGTGCGAAATGCCGGAGTCCAATGGAGTTGTGCACTTTGCCCAGAATTGGCATCGTATTGTCTGCCAAGACTTGTGTATCGGTTTTCTTTTGGTACTGACAAACTACCAGACCAATGTCGGGCCAAGAATTGGCTTATTATTGGTGTTTAAGCTCTTTCGGCATTGGCTTGACTGTCGGCTCTGTATTGGGCACGTCTTTGTAAAAATATTTTTTGTTTCTCAAAATCAATTTTGATTCGGCTTTAACACTATCACGAGAATGTTGCAGATTAGCCTAGTGCGACATGATCACGGTTCGAATCCAAAAGTGTGCAAGGTGTAAGAAACCCAATTCGCATTTAAAAAAAATAATAAACATTTAAAGATTTTTTTTTTTTACTGACGCCCCAGTATCGTGCCAGAGTTTCACCAAGAGAAGGATCGGTGTGATCAAATCGACTTTGACTCGGCAGTGATTTGGTATAAGGGCACATACTGGACCCGAAACATTTGCCAGTGTTGGCAACTCTGGCATCAGTACTAAGCCTGTGCTGTGCCGTTTTGCTTTCCGTACCTGGGGAGTGTCACGGAAATGCACGAGCCGCACGTTTGAGCACTGAATGTCCAAAGCGCTCCAGGGCACCTTCGGCGTTTTCAGTATGTTGGTGCCTTCGGCGCCCTGGTGCGCCGCACCACTTGCACCACCACTAGAAAAGGCTCAGCTATAAGCGAACAGTAGACCTTCTGACTTTGTTGTGGTTCCTGGTGAAAGCTGCGTAACCAATAATACAGCTGATAGAAAACAAATTAAATTGGTTAGCATTATTTTGAGGACATTTTAGTACGTAAGGCAAAATGTTTTATTTACAATCCAAAACACAAGTTCTGCTTAAAAAAAGTAAATGTTGTAGCATGTAGGGGGTCCTAATACTAAGAGGCACATAAAGTAGAATAATACTAATAATAATAATAATCATTGGCACAACAGCCCAAATCGAGCCTTGAAGTAATGCTGGAGTTACTTCACTACGAGACCAAAGAAGCAATAGGAGGTGAAGTGATCAGCCCTACGCTCGTCCGTGATTACTACACCCATACATAAAGTGGAATAGTATTCCAGTTATTCAATCCTTCACTATGAATTCAATGTCTTTCGTGCGATTCTTGGGCTCATAAAATATGGGCTATTGGAACAAATAATGAAGCATTTCTGTGTACAAAATTTTACACTAATTCACATTAGGAGCATAAAATGTATTTTACAAGATATTGGTAAGTTTTAATTTTTTTATAAATTACTGGATATTAAAACAACACCATCTTTATTGTTGAATGGCACTGAAATACCCTCTCGATTTGTATGTCGTTGGCAGTTCTTAAGGCTGAATTATAGTCTAGAGGTAAATAAAATAAAATTCTATTCCACATTCTACACTAGCTGTTAGTATACACAAAGGTATAATATACTCGAAGAACAGTTACGTGCAAACAATAGAGGGGGCCTGACGGTTTACAGCTACCTTGCGGATCAGTGCGCGCAACTACGAGGCGCTCTAGTGTATGTGCTATAACTTCGTAAATGTTTCGAATTTCAGTCTACAGTTTTTACAGTACATTCTTAATATGCAGTTCTTTTCGAATTATGTAAGAAAAACAGTTGATTTTTCAAACCAAGTTACCAGAGTTCTACCTTAAATTACATATGCATTAAAACTGATTATATTGCTTTAATTGTTGGATTTTTTGTTTCTTATTATCAGTGATTATCGCCATTAGATTCGGTCGCAATTATACTTCCTTAAACGAAGTCCGGAATCATACACAAAAAATAAAACAGATTGGTCCCACTTTTAATTTGACTTTTTAATAAATGTTATAATTTTTACAAATAACAAAATTGGTTAATAATTTTTTATGTTATAAGAAAGGCAACAATTTGCTAAGATTAAGTAATGAAAGCGCGACAATTCCATCAGCTAAGAATACAAATTGTACTTATCTCGTATATAATACATTTTTATTTATTTTCATAAAACGAAGAGAAAGATGATCACAAAATAATGGAGTGGAATAGTTGCATTCACTTTAACAATTGAAAGATTTTAATATATCTATTTAACTTTTGTCAAATAAGGTATTGCTCTTATGTCAACTCGTGTATATTTTCTTCCTGGACTTGAACAATTTCAGTTTGTTTCTGCTTTGGTTTTGATTATCTACCGATTTGATAATGTATAATAAATTTTGATTATAAATATCTATAATATAATGAATACATTTATAAAATAGCAACATGACGCATAAGAATCTTATTCACTAAATCTTAACTTACTAAGAAATTTTAAACTTTTTCCGAGGCTCACGTTTCGACAGCTCGGGTGTAACATGGAGTAGAAGTTCGCGATACATTATCTGAAAAACAAAATTTTACATAATTTTTTTAAATAAAAATTTTTATAATATGTCGGTATGTTACAGGTACACATTACTAAAGACGTCTCTAACTAATGTATAATGTATGTGTTCACATAATATATATATATATAGAAATTACCTGGCAACTTAACTTTTTTCTTTAATTTATTAGTAAATTGTGTTACATTGGTATTAAAAACCGATGATTGATTTATGAATATGCATTTTTTGTGTATGTAGTTTATTATATATATCCAATTAATATTAATTTTAAATTTTTCTAAAAACCAGCAACAAATTCAATTCCTGGCCACCTGAATCTTGATTCCAAAAAATATCAATATTAAAAAAGTACATTTAATTTGACACAAGCAATTTATTTATTACAATACAAAAAATCTGCCAACAGTCTGGGTGCAACTTTATTATTTTTCCGGCAGAAGTTCAGAACGCGTTCTATTCGGGGATGCGGTGTATGTTACTATGGGACTGAAAACCTAACAAAAAGTTCGGAAAGCGGTTAGAAAAGGGTGTAACATATGAATTAAATAATTGGGTCATATTCCGGGATGCGGCCTAGAGGTTGAAATAACAAAACTTAAAAATAGGTGATTATTAAACAAGCCTGGGGAAGTGAAAAGATATTTGATATCTGATCAGACCTGAGAAACATGGTGGAATTCATGGAAAAGTATACAACCACCTTACACCTTCTTAAGCCTTGTATCCACTGAGATTGTTCGCGAGCATAGCTCGCGCGCTTTGCACATGATTGCCGTACCCACCAAAAATTGCATTCAACGTTCAGCTCGTCACTAGCGCGCCGGCATCACGCTCAGCTCGCTTGCAGCTTGCGCGCTGAGAATGTCAACTGTACCCACTGAGCGTTTTATTACGAGCTCGTGAATAGAACGGCAAGAAGCTAATAACGCGCAGCCAGGCTTGATGGATACGGCTTAAAAGCATGAACGCACCTGTTTTTTAACGGCGGCGAGCTGCTTGTCTGTTTCCATTTGAAATGGAAAGCTTCGTAGCGCGCTTAGGGTTTTTCGTTATTTTCATCATAGAATACAGGTATCTGTACCTAATTTGGATGATAAATTTAGTTTAGAATTGCTGTTACAACATGTAAAGGATCATCATAACATTATTTTCGTAATTATAAAATGGAAAGGAAAGATTTATGGTTCATTAAAATTCATTTATGACAGAAATAGTGCGAAAAACCTATTGTCTTTGCCGTTTTGGTAAGTTTTCGATATAAGATCGTCGCTCGAAAATGAAAATTTATATTTTTTATCAATAGTCCATGTCCATTTACACCGATTGCAATCGGTTTCACTCCGCGATCCAACTGAAATCAGATTTGACATTTCGCACGGACCAGTTTTCAAATAGCTATGTACATCTTCTGATTTCAGGTGGATCGCGGAGTAGATATGACGAAAATCATGAAAATATATGCATTTTATATCAACTGATACTTTTTTTTGCCCCCCCTTCTGAACGCCAATGAATATTCGAATTTTTTTTATCAGAATTACTTTTCTAGTTAATTTACATATACGTACTGCGTTTCAACTTCTTAGCATAAGCCGTTCTAAAGTTAGGAAAAACACACCCCACCACCGTACCATACTACCCCTAAAATGCTCTACCACTACCATGCCACTACTATAGCTCTATCTGAATACCAGTTTCAGCTTCATATCATTATAGATTCTTAAGATATAAGCATCGGAACTTTTCCTTTCTCATTATTGCCCACCCTCACCCTCTACACCCTACTAGGGTTCTATTAGGCCTACTTCTGGTAAAAATTTGAAGCATCCATCTTGCACTGTTATTGAGATATGAAACGTGTTATTATTGAAAAATTCTTATCCCCTTGTTGAGTCGTCGCAACTTGCGATCACAATAATGTCACGACATAGTGTAAACACCTCTACAAATTACACCAACCTCGGCGCGTCAAAATTGGGATCGCATGAACCACCGCGACCAACTTCACAGCATACCAATACAGGCGAAAAAAAAAGAGCCGTTGCTTGGTAGAGGCCGGAAAGAAAAAAGTCGAAGAAGCTGAAAAAAACGATACGAAGTGCTGTGTGATGTGAAAGTTCTTTCTCTCGAATAAAATAAAAATTGTTGACTGATCGCCTAAAAGTGCAACGGAAACGTATCGAAATTCGGTAGCCCGACCCAGTGTATGTGTAAATGTAATGAAATTTCAAGCTAAAATTTGGCCACGATGTTTTCTAGAGTTGACTGTGGAAAAATTTCCATTGAAAGGTGGTAAAACGGTTCCGGCGCCAGGAAGTAACAGCACATGGTATCAGGCGGTTCTAAAAAGTGTCGAACAACTCTCATTAGCGGAAAGCCGAAATTTGATATTTCCAATGCCAAAGCCTATAGGAAAGTGTCAGAACGCAAAATATTCGTTTCCTACATTCGAGAAGTCTGTTTTCAACTGAACTCTTCAGTTTTATCCGAAAGTTAGTAACGTGCAGTGTTCCATCGTCACGGGGCGAAAAAAATTGACACCGCAAACAGAAGAATTATCATTATTAGGCGTACAATTAGCCTCACAATTTCTATTCCTTTCTGGATTCCGAACAAAGAAATCTCTACGCGATCCGGCTATAGATTGGTACGATATGTTGTCGCAATTACAATCTCAACATTCTTTTGATAATTATAATTACCAATGAAAGACAAAAAATTGCTGTTGAATGTCTCATTGGCTTCATATAAGCAGCAGAATAGTTCAACTGTAGAATTGGTTTTACTAATAATATTATACTTGGGATATAAATATCCACCTGAATCGCCAGATATTCCTGAAATAAATAACAGCACTATAAACACACTCCATTTCATCATCTTTCCCATTTAGTTTTGAGGTTGTAAAATCAGTGGTTTTCTTCCATCATTTCGCGAATAACGATGATGCATTGCCGGGCTTCGATGGAAGCTATTTAAGCGAACAAATTTCAATATGCGTGCTGCAAATATTGAAGTGTAACGCAATACTAAATTTTAATGATAACGCATCGAAATAGTGTATAAAATACAGTGTAGAAAAAGCAAAATAAGAAAAAAGGTTTTCCAGTGTTCGTGTCGTGTACGGGGACAGAGTTTTCTCGACGGAAATTTTGTAAAAGTCCGGATTTCAATCGAACGAATAAACGCGATAATTTGCATCGGCGAAAAGGTTTCCTGGAAAGTGCCATTTTGATCGTGAGACGGTCGGTCTATAGTTTGATAGCGAGTCAGTGCGTAATTATCGGGAGTAGAGCAACGGTCACCGTCATTCCCGTGTCGAGTTTTTTTTTCGACTTCTTGAGCCGCTTTGCCGCAATAGGACTTGGCATATCGAATTGGACCGATTGCCGACCGCCAAGAAAGATATCTGGTGATTTTATTCGAAACTTTACGCGGTCCGCTACTCTCAGATCTCGTTAATACACGTGTTCATTTCGTTCGTTTTGTGTGCGCCCTCCAGTTTTCAATGAATTGGGTTATTTGATCGATTTGACGTTTATGCCTCAGTGAGCAGAAAAGTTCGCTATATGTGAACCGGAAGAGTTTTAGAATTGCACGCAATCATCAGAAAAGAAATAAAGAAAGCGCATGTATTTACGTAGTAGAGACATGAATTAGTTGAATAAGTGGATGTGCTCGCACAGCGATATATATATACCCTGCCTTTGGAGGTGTGTGTGAGGTTGGCGTTGGGTTAGTGTCGGGTGGAATCGTTGCGTAGATTTTCGTGCGGAGCAGACTGGGCTGAAAATTTTGCTGCTAAGAAAAAGTGCAAATGTCTGACAATAAGCGAATTGTCGTGAAATCGTTTGAATCGCCTGGAATTGATTCAGTCGATCAGAACCATTAAAACGAGTGAATTTAAAAAGATTGAATGCATCCTGAAAGAAATGAAACGACGAATGAGTTCTGAAGTTGCCGAATAATGAAATAAATGTTCAAAACAAAAAAATTAAACTTAAATATGCAAAGCTAGAATAAATAACAAATGAATTTTAAAATAAAAATTAAAACTTAAAACTTAAATTTAAATACTACATAAAATATAACATTAAAAATAGAATTAAAATATAAAATTAAAAGAAAAAAAAAAATTTACAAGACATGACAAGGACGCGACGGAATAAATTAAAATAATCAATCATAAAATAAATAAAATAAAAGATAATTCAAAAATTTAGCAGCAAAAAAATTATGGGGTAAGTTTTTTATTTTTTTTCATTATATTTGGCTATTTTCTTTTGTTTTTCAGCAATTTCTTTTTGGGTTGGGTTTTTGTTGTGCATAATTTTTACGATGCTTAGAGGCTAAGTAGAGCCCATCGCGAATGAACCCGATCGTCTAGCACCTTAGCCCCGAACCTCAATAAGGGGCCACGACGCGATATATTTAAAGGACAGTCGTGGCTGAGGTAGGGTGGGCAGAGCAGGGCGCTTTTAACACCAAAGCGCCCTGACAAATCGCGGAGCCGCGCCATCCAACCGCTTCCTGGTCTTTCACGACCAATTGGGAAAATAATCCCAATTTTTACCTACCCTTGGATAAGTCGGCGCTTACAATTTTTGTTGTACAGGCCTAGGGTTTAATGGCCTGAGTTTTAGCAAGTACCCCCCCACTGCCGTAGCTAGTCCCGGCCGCCAGCAAGAGCGTCGCACCAGCTGAACTCAGCCACCAATTCGGACTTAGGTGGAATTGGCCCTTCTGTCCCGAACCTTCATTCTCCTATCAATTATTTTGACTTTCTGAAGTCAAAATAATTCTTCCAAGGCCTCGAACACAACAAATGGCGCCCAACGTGGGGCTAGCCTCAGCTACGCTACGTGCAAAGAGCGTAGCCCGTCAACACGCGCGAGCTCTGAAAAATTCCGTGCAAAAAGTTGATGGGCAAAAAGGTCTTAAATTTCGTCGTTCTGCGACAGTATTTTTCGCCTGAACGGCTACAAAAGCCTAAGTGTACAAACTTTTCTGAGTTTTAACAGCAAACCATCTTATTGATCTTGGATGGAGGCAATGTGGAACGATCCTATTGACGAACCGTTTTGGCAACCTTTAGGCGCCAACTCGGTTCCATAGGAAAGGGAAACATTGTCTGTATGCAAGACTGATTTGATGTAAGTTGGGTCAGACTTTATTTTTTTTAGCCATTCCACTTTTGGTTCGTGAGTACCCAACTGAGTGCTGGGCATGCCCTGACTTAGCGGGCGTGTCGTCAGACAGTTGGGAAACATACTTGCGAAAAATTGGTGAGTTTGGTTATAGAAGGTATCGTCGAAAATTTGTTAAGTACCTTATTTCCTTATCCTTCCTTTTAGAGTACCCTTTTAACGTAGTTTAATTTTTTTGTAGAAATAACGTAGTTTTTTTTGTATTTAAAATTTTTTCTAAGTCTTTGCTGATTTTTTTTTGATTTATTTTTGTGTTGCTTATTTTTCCCCAATTTTTTTTCTTTGCAATTTTATCGCGTTCCGGATTTTCCCGATGGAGCGAGGAAGATCAGGATCGGCTTCGCGATTTGATCTGCATATGAGGGGAGGGGAAAAGTGCGAAACGTGAGGGTTCATTTTTGTTAATTTTTTTTTGAAGTCATCATATTATACATATTGTCATTCATTCGTTTTTGTGGTACTTCGAGCTTTCACGCAACAATTCAATCTTACTTTTACTTATCCACATTTGCGCATTTATTCATCACTCAATCATTTATTCATGCGCTGGAAATTTATTCATTCAATCGTTCATTAATTCGTTCATTCGTTTTTTTTTCCACGATTCATTCTATATACACACATTTTTTTTATTCACTCGAATCATTCATTTTTATAGTTTTTTTTTCTCGACATACATCCATCTCTCACTCGTTCAATTGTTCGTTTATTCAGTTGACAGTCAATCATACACTCAATCATTCATACATACAGTGAAGCATTTTCTGTTGAATATTAGTCGCTCGATTGAATAGTTTCATTCATTCATAATTTTTTTTTATACATACAAACCAATCATACCGACGTTCGAATTTACACGCAGTCATTCAGATTATCGCTCATTCGCTTGATTACCTTAACGGTATCTTCTCTTTCTCACTCGACCATAAATCATGTCCTTGTTGCACTCGCCGACGGGTGCAAATAGAATTTGCACCACCTGTAGGGAGGTGATAGACGCAGAAAATGAGGTGCGCACCAAATGTGGCCACCGATTCCACAAGGAATGTTTGGAGTTGTGGATCGTGGATAACCACAATTGTCCGAATTGTCGGGGATATTTGGGTCCTCAGGACTATTGGTCCACCTTGGGCGTAGAGGGCGCGTCCGCTAATCCAGGCCCATTGACTCGCGGCAAAAAGAAGTCACAGGCGAATGCTCAAAGAGATGGTATGTCGCCTAGAAGGTTAAATTTAGATGTACCACCCGCCATTAGTAATAGAGACAGACAGGGTGGCGAGAGAAGACAGAGTGAGGTGGGCAGAAGTGAGAGACGAAACGCGGCCAGAGTCAGTATCAGCGCAGCCGGTGGCAGTAAATTCTTTGGGGGTGGATGATTTGGTGCGGCTAATACGCACAGTGCTGCGGGAGGAATTGGTTCAGCAACAACCACGAGCCAATTTAAACGCAGGTTTGCCACCACCACCACCACCATCTCGTCGTGAAGCACAGGATGAATACGTGCGAATTCGGGGCCGACCGGCCCATGCGACCGCCCAGATTGGCGATCGCAATGGCAACGGCCCTAATATAAGATACCGCAACTCTGGTAGTCCAATCCGGCACTGGCGACTACGCTTCAACGGAGACAGCCATTCATTGCGAGCGGAAGAACTTGTTTTTAGGGCCGAAGCTTTAGCGATGGGAGACCTGGGCGAGCGAATGGACCTGTTAGCCCAGAATTTCCACCTGTTGTTGGATGGGCGTCCCAACCAGTGGTACTGGCTCTGGAGGCGTTCTATCACAGACATTCATTGGTCAGTCCTTAGACCTGCCTTCCTTCAAGCCTGGGGAGAGCGCAGTTCAGACTGGGAAGTGCGCAGGCGGATGTTGGGGCGACGCCAAACGCCGAACGAGCCGTTCCGGTTATTTGAACAGGATATGACGGAACTCCGAACATTATTGCGCAATTCCATGTTGGAGGGCGAATTTGTCGATCTGGTGCGCGGGAACTTGCTGGCGAGTACGCAGCAACAGATGTGCTTCTACGAGGTTCACAATATGACGCAGTTGCGTCATCTTGTGAACCGCGTAGAGGAGGTGCGGAAGGCTACGCGGGCAAGTTCTTGGCAGCAGGGAAGAATTCATGAGATTGGCGATCCCCAGGCTGAAGTGGTAGCGGAGACCGAATCCGACGAAGTGGCCGGCCTATCCAAGTCTCTGACCTGCTGGAACTGCGGGAAGGATGGTCACGGCTACCGTGAGTGTGAAGAAGCACCGAAAGGCATCTTCTGCTATGGATGTGGGCGGGCTGACGTTCTAAAGCCCAACTGCATCCATTGCAAGGCGGGAAACGGCCGAAGGGACGGAAGGACAGCGGGTCCCTCCCGTCCGAACACTGCATCCCGACAGCAGTAGTTACACTCAGTCAACACCCTAGTTCCAATTCCCAATTTCATTCAGAACTCCCAAATAAAAAAACTGTACCCAATTTTTCAACCCCTAGAAATACCCCTCCAAATTTTAATACCCTACCTACAACACTTTCTGAACCCAATTCCCATCCTTTTAGCGTAAAATCATCCCTACCCAATTCCTCTGCATTAAATACTCCGCACGTCAAGTTATTAACGAGACCAAGCGATAAAACGGAGCCGGCTGTTTCCCGGCCTGAAGATGCCCTTATCGCAAAAGAACATCCAAGTCGACATTCCCACCATCCTTTCAAGCCATACCACCTTCGGCTAAAGGAATATATGGAGGCTCGAGAGCGAATTTTGCGCCTACTTCAGTCGCAAGTGTTGATCAAGTATCAACACTAACGAGTGGATCCGGTCGCAGAAAATCAATCTTGCGCCTTCGTACATTCTGGAGGATGGTGCGTGAAAAAAAGAAAGCGATCCTCTTTACCATCATTACCAATCCGTTGGACATACGTCCGTACGCCATGGTATCCTTGTACGGAGTGGACGTTGAAGGACTCCTCGATAGTGGGGCGAGCATCAGTTGCCTGGGGGCAAACGCTTTACAACGTCTCCTTGATGCACAGGTGACGTATCGACCGGTCTGTCAGGAGGTGAAGACCGCTGATGGTGCAGTGCAAAAGGTATTGGGCACAGTAACTACCGATATTACTTTTCGTGGTATTACCAAACCCATTACACTATACATCGTGCCGAGCCTGTCGCAGAAATTGTACCTAGGGGTAGATTTCTGGCGATCATTCCAACTAGCTCCTAGCATTATCAGCGCGGTCGATACTCCCGATACTGCATCGCAACTGATAGCTCCGGATGCCCACCATTTAACGCCCACATATGTAAAGAGGTTGGAAATGGTAAAGTCCAAATTTGCATCATACGAAGTATACGGACTCGGTGTGACCAACGTCGAACAACACAGTATAGACGTTGGTGATGCAAGTCCCATCAAACAGCGACATTATCCTGTGTCTCCTGCGATCCTAAAACTCTTATATGACGAGATCGATCGCATGAGGGCACTTGGCGTTATAGAGACCAGCCAGAGTGCATGGAGCTCGCCTGTGGTTCTCGTGAGGAAGCCAGGCAAGGTCAGGTTATGTTTGGACTCGCGCAAAGTCAATAGTGTGACGAAGAAGGATGCATATCCATTACCACACATTGATGGTATCTTAAGTCGTTTGCCGCGAGCCAATTTTATTACTAGCCTGGACCTCAAAGACGCCTTTTGGCAGATTCCTCTCGAGAACAAATCCAGGGAGTATACAGCGTTTACCATTCCTGGCTGGCCTCTATATCACTACACTCGCATGCCTTTTGGGTTATGCAACGCGCCGCAAAGGATGTGTCGTTTGATGGACAAAGTTATCCTACCCGAGCTGAAGGAGCAGGTATTCGTATATTTGGACGATCTGCTGTTAATTTCTGAGGATTTCGATTCACATCTGGTTTTATTGGCAGAAGTCGCGGAATGTTTGCGAAAGGCTGGCTTGACCATTAACGTCAACAAGAGCAAGTTTTGTCTGAAAGAGGTGAAATATCTCGGATACATCGTTGGAGAAGGAGGCTTGAAAACTGATCCCAACAAAGTTTCAGCCATCGTCGATTACCCTTCGCCTAAGTCCGCACGTCAAGTTCGACGCTTTCTTGGTATGGCAGGCTGGTATCGACGATTCGTTCCCAACTTTGCTGCGACTGTTTCACCAATTTCAGCCACTCTAAAGAAGTCCAACCAGTTTGCTTGGACTACAGAGGCACAAACTTCCTTCCTATTAGTGAAAGACTTGTTGACGAAAGCCCCCTTATTAATCAATCCTGATTTTAAGAGGTCTTTCGTAATACTGTGCGACGCCAGTAAATCAGGGGTGGGTAGCGTTCTCTTTCAGGAAAACGACGACGGATCGGAATCTCCAGTGGCGTATATGTCACAGAAGCTCACTTCCGCTCAACGCAACTACAGCGTAACCGAACTTGAATGTTATGCAGCTGTGTTGAGCGTGAAAAAATTTCGAGCCTATGTAGAAGGGACTGCGTTCAAAGTCATTACGGATCACGCAAGTCTCAAATGGCTCATGTCGCAGAAAGACCTACAACGACGGTTGGCAAGATGGAGTTTAAAACTCCAAGGTTACGACTTCACAATCGAGCACCGACGAGGGAGCCTGAATGTTGTACCCGACGCTCTCTCTCGTGTATACGAAGAGGGACTAAATGCGCTGATCGACGTGGCACCGATGGTGGACATGGATTCTCCAGAATTCTCTGGCAAAGAATATAAGGAATAAGTGTCCACTGTCGATGCGAACGCTGATCGGCTTCCTGACGTATGCGTGAGGGATGGCTTCGTGTATAAGCGTACAGAGCCTCACAACGGTGACCCGATTGCTGAAGACAGAGCCTGGAAGTTGTGGATTCCATCGAGTCTTACGTCAGCTGCGATCGCTCAGGCGCACGAGGCAGACACCACGGTCCATGGTGGTTATGCCAAAACGCTAGAGCGAGTCAGGCGATTTTTGTACTGGCCCGGAATGGCTACACAAGTACGCACCTACGTTCTGGCGTGCGACACTTGTAAAGGGACAAAGTCCCCGAACAGACCTCTACGAGCGCCTATGGGAGAACCGTTCCAGACTGATCAGCCATTCCAACACCTTTACATCGACGTGCTTGGACCTTATCCGCGTACCAAACGGGGTAAGATCGCTATCTTGATCGTCTTGGATCATTTTACAAAATTTCCCATGTTACATCCTTTGGGGCGGATCACTGCTGAGGAGATCACCAACTACTTGGAGGGGCAGGTCTTCCATACGTTTGGAACACCTGAGACGATCCTCTCCGATAATGGCTCTCAATTTAGGTCGAATGTGTTTAACTCCATGCTGAACAAATACGGAGTTAAACACCTGTACACCCCGAGCTACTCACCGCAAGCGAATGCTTCGGAACGTGTCAATCAGTCCATCCTGGCCGGAATCCGAGCATTCATCACTGATGACCAAACACGATGGGATGAGAGTTTAAGCAAAATTGGATGTGCTCTTCGTAGCTCACTCCACCAAGCCACTGGATTTTCTCCTTATCAGGTTCTGTTTGGAAATCATATGATGTTGCACGGAAAGGACTACGAACTGCTGAAGCATTTGCGAGCGTTGGGAGAGTCAAATGTACAGCTTCGACCTCGCGAGGGAATTCCTATCGTGAAGCAACTGGCGCAGACGAAAATAAGGGTCGCACATGAAGACAGCAGCAGGCGTTCTAATCTGCGTGCTGCTAAAACACAATTTTGTGTAGGTCAAGAGGTATTCTGAAGAAATTTTTCCTTGTCCACAGCCGCGCAGAACTATAACGCCAAGCTGGCAAAGAAGTTCCTGAAGTGCAGAATTCGTCGTGTGCTAGGTAACTCACGTTACGAATTGGAGGATTTAGGAGGCAAACGTCTGGGGATTTACCACTCCAAGGATCTTAGGCAGTGATCCGAGGGGGTATAACACCTATTGCCCGGCACTCAGTCGTGCGCACGAGACTCTTAATTGCGACAACTTTTTTTAGTCTGTTCGGCGCTGGGAAACCAACGGCGAACCGACTAATGGTGTTGAGTCGTCGCAACTTGCGATCACAATAATGTCACGACATAGTGTAAACACCTCTACAAATTACACCAACCTCGGCGCGTCAAAATTGGGATCGCATGAACCACCGCGACCAACTTCACAGCATACCAATACAGGCAAAGAGATGGTATGTCGCCTAGAAGGTTAAATTTAGATGTACCACCCGCCATTAGTAATAGAGACAGACAGGGTGGCGAGAGAAGACAGAGTGAGGTGGGCAGAAGTGAGAGACGAAACGCGGCCAGAGTCAGTATCAGCGCAGCCGGTGGCAGTAAATTCTTTGGGGTGGATGATTTGGTGCGGCTAATACGCACAGTGCTGCGGGAGGAATTGGTTCAGCAACAACCACGAGCCAATTTAAACGCAGGTTTGCCACCACCACCACCACCATCTCGTCGTGAAGCACAGGATGAATACGTGCGAATTCGGGGCCGACCGGCCCATGCGACCGCCCAGATTGGCGATCGCAATGGCAACGGCCCTAATATAAGATACCGCAACTCTGGTAGTCCAATCCGGCACTGGCGACTACGCTTCAACGGAGACAGCCATTCATTGCGAGCGGAAGAACTTGTTTTTAGGGCCGAAGCTTTAGCGATGGGAGACCTGGGCGAGCGAATGGACCTGTTAGCCCAGAATTTCCACCTGTTGTTGGATGGGCGTCCCAACCAGTGGTACTGGCTCTGGAGGCGTTCTATCACAGACATTCATTGGTCAGTCCTTAGACCTGCCTTCCTTCAAGCCTGGGGAGAGCGCAGTTCAGACTGGGAAGTGCGCAGGCGGATGTTGGGGCGACGCCAAACGCCGAACGAGCCGTTCCGGTTATTTGAACAGGATATGACGGAACTCCGAACATTATTGCGCAATTCCATGTTGGAGGGCGAATTTGTCGATCTGGTGCGCGGGAACTTGCTGGCGAGTACGCAGCAACAGATGTGCTTCTACGAGGTTCACAATATGACGCAGTTGCGTCATCTTGTGAACCGCGTAGAGGAGGTGCGGAAGGCTACGCGGGCAAGTTCTTGGCAGCAGGGAAGAATTCATGAGATTGGCGATCCCCAGGCTGAAGTGGTAGCGGAGACCGAATCCGACGAAGTGGCCGGCCTATCCAAGTCTCTGACCTGCTGGAACTGCGGGAAGGATGGTCACGGCTACCGTGAGTGTGAAGAAGCACCGAAAGGCATCTTCTGCTATGGATGTGGGCGGGCTGACGTTCTAAAGCCCAACTGCATCCATTGCAAGGCGGGAAACGGCCGAAGGGACGGAAGGACAGCGGGTCCCTCCCGTCCGAACACTGCATCCCGACAGCAGTAGTTACACTCAGTCAACACCCTAGTTCCAATTCCCAATTTCATTCAGAACTCCCAAATAAAAAAACTGTACCCAATTTTTCAACCCCTAGAAATACCCCTCCAAATTTTAATACCCTACCTACAACACTTTCTGAACCCAATTCCCATCCTTTTAGCGTAAAATCATCCCTACCCAATTCCTCTGCATTAAATACTCCGCACGTCAAGTTATTAACGAGACCAAGCGATAAAACGGAGCCGGCTGTTTCCCGGCCTGAAGATGCCCTTATCGCAAAAGAACATCCAAGTCGACATTCCCACCATCCTTTCAAGCCATACCACCTTCGGCTAAAGGAATATATGGAGGCTCGAGAGCGAATTTTGCGCCTACTTCAGTCGCAAGTGTTGATCAAGTATCAACACTAACGAGTGGATCCGGTCGCAGAAAATCAATCTTGCGCCTTCGTACATTCTGGAGGATGGTGCGTGAAAAAAAGAAAGCGATCCTCTTTACCATCATTACCAATCCGTTGGACATACGTCCGTACGCCATGGTATCCTTGTACGGAGTGGACGTTGAAGGACTCCTCGATAGTGGGGCGAGCATCAGTTGCCTGGGGGCAAACGCTTTACAACGTCTCCTTGATGCACAGGTGACGTATCGACCGGTCTGTCAGGAGGTGAAGACCGCTGATGGTGCAGTGCAAAAGGTATTGGGCACAGTAACTACCGATATTACTTTTCGTGGTATTACCAAACCCATTACACTATACATCGTGCCGAGCCTGTCGCAGAAATTGTACCTAGGGGTAGATTTCTGGCGATCATTCCAACTAGCTCCTAGCATTATCAGCGCGGTCGATACTCCCGATACTGCATCGCAACTGATAGCTCCGGATGCCCACCATTTAACGCCCACATATGTAAAGAGGTTGGAAATGGTAAAGTCCAAATTTGCATCATACGAAGTATACGGACTCGGTGTGACCAACGTCGAACAACACAGTATAGACGTTGGTGATGCAAGTCCCATCAAACAGCGACATTATCCTGTGTCTCCTGCGATCCTAAAACTCTTATATGACGAGATCGATCGCATGAGGGCACTTGGCGTTATAGAGACCAGCCAGAGTGCATGGAGCTCGCCTGTGGTTCTCGTGAGGAAGCCAGGCAAGGTCAGGTTATGTTTGGACTCGCGCAAAGTCAATAGTGTGACGAAGAAGGATGCATATCCATTACCACACATTGATGGTATCTTAAGTCGTTTGCCGCGAGCCAATTTTATTACTAGCCTGGACCTCAAAGACGCCTTTTGGCAGATTCCTCTCGAGAACAAATCCAGGGAGTATACAGCGTTTACCATTCCTGGCCGGCCTCTATATCACTACACTCGCATGCCTTTTGGGTTATGCAACGCGCCGCAAAGGATGTGTCGTTTGATGGACAAAGTTATCCTACCCGAGCTGAAGGAGCAGGTATTCGTATATTTGGACGATCTGCTGTTAATTTCTGAGGATTTCGATTCACATCTGGTTTTATTGGCAGAAGTCGCGGAATGTTTGCGAAAGGCTGGCTTGACCATTAACGTCAACAAGAGCAAGTTTTGTCTGAAAGAGGTGAAATATCTCGGATACATCGTTGGAGAAGGAGGCTTGAAAACTGATCCCAACAAAGTTTCAGCCATCGTCGATTACCCTTCGCCTAAGTCCGCACGTCAAGTTCGACGCTTTCTTGGTATGGCAGGCTGGTATCGACGATTCGTTCCCAACTTTGCTGCGACTGTTTCACCAATTTCAGCCACTCTAAAGAAGTCCAACCAGTTTGCTTGGACTACAGAGGCACAAACTTCCTTCCTATTAGTGAAAGACTTGTTGACGAAAGCCCCCTTATTAATCAATCCTGATTTTAAGAGGTCTTTCGTAATACTGTGCGACGCCAGTAAATCAGGGGTGGGTAGCGTTCTCTTTCAGGAAAACGACGACGGATCGGAATCTCCAGTGGCGTATATGTCACAGAAGCTCACTTCCACTCAACGCAACTACAGCGTAACCGAACTTGAATGTTATGCAGCTGTGTTGAGCGTGAAAAAATTTCGAGCCTATGTAGAAGGGACTGCGCTCAAAGTCATTACGGATCACGCAAGTCTCAAATGGCTCATGTCGCAGAAAGACCTACAACGACGGTTGGCAAGATGGAGTTTAAAACTCCAAGGTTACGACTTCACAATCGAGCACCGACGAGGGAGCCTGAATGTTGTACCCGACGCTCTCTCTCGTGTATACGAAGAGGGACTAAATGCGCTGATCGACGTGGCACCGATGGTGGACATGGATTCTCCAGAATTCTCTGGCAAAGAATATAAGGAATAAGTGTCCACTGTCGATGCGAACGCTGATCGGCTTCCTGACGTATGCGTGAGGGATGGCTTCGTGTATAAGCGTACAGAGCCTCACAACGGTGACCCGATTGCTGAAGACAGAGCCTGGAAGTTGTGGATTCCATCGAGTCTTACGTCAGCTGCGATCGCTCAGGCGCACGAGGCAGACACCACGGTCCATGGTGGTTATGCCAAAACGCTAGAGCGAGTCAGGCGATTTTTGTACTGGCCCGGAATGGCTACACAAGTACGCACCTACGTTCTGGCGTGCGACACTTGTAAAGGGACAAAGTCCCCGAACAGACCTCTACGAGCGCCTATGGGAGAACCGTTCCAGACTGATCAGCCATTCCAACACCTTTACATCGACGTGCTTGGACCTTATCCGCGTACCAAACGGGGTAAGATCGCTATCTTGATCGTCTTGGATCATTTTACAAAATTTCCCATGTTACATCCTTTGGGGCGGATCACTGCTGAGGAGATCACCAACTACTTGGAGGGGCAGGTCTTCCATACGTTTGGAACACCTGAGACGATCCTCTCCGATAATGGCTCTCAATTTAGGTCGAATGTGTTTAACTCCATGCTGAACAAATACGGAGTTAAACACCTGTACACCCCGAGCTACTCACCGCAAGCGAATGCTTCGGAACGTGTCAATCAGTCCATCCTGGCCGGAATCCGAGCATTCATCACTGATGACCAAACACGATGGGATGAGAGTTTAAGCAAAATTGGATGTGCTCTTCGTAGCTCACTCCACCAAGCCACTGGATTTTCTCCTTATCAGGTTCTGTTTGGAAATCATATGATGTTGCACGGAAAGGACTACGAACTGCTGAAGCATTTGCGAGCGTTGGGAGAGTCAAATGTACAGCTTCGACCTCGCGAGGGAATTCCTATCGTGAAGCAACTGGCGCAGACGAAAATAAGGGTCGCACATGAAGACAGCAGCAGGCGTTCTAATCTGCGTGCTGCTAAAACACAATTTTGTGTAGGTCAAGAGGTATTCTGAAGAAATTTTTCCTTGTCCACAGCCGCGCAGAACTATAACGCCAAGCTGGCAAAGAAGTTCCTGAAGTGCAGAATTCGTCGTGTGCTAGGTAACTCACGTTACGAATTGGAGGATTTAGGAGGCAAACGTCTGGGGATTTACCACTCCAAGGATCTTAGGCAGTGATCCGAGGGGGTATAACACCTATTGCTCGGCACTCAGTCGTGCGCACGAGACTCTTAATTGCGACAACTTTTTTTAGTCTGTTCGGCGCTGGGAAACCAACGGCGAACCGACTAATGGTGTTGAATCGTCGCAACTTGCGATCACAATAATGTCACGACATAGTGTAAACACCTCTACAAATTACACCAACCTCGGCGCGTCAAAATTGGGATCGCATGAACCACCGCGACCAACTTCACAGCATACCAATACAGGCAAAGAGATGGTATGTCGCCTAGAAGGTTAAATTTAGATGTACCACCCGCCATTAGTAATAGAGACAGACAGGGTGGCGAGAGAAGACAGAGTGAGGTGGGCAGAAGTGAGAGACGAAACGCGGCCAGAGTCAGTATCAGCGCAGCCGGTGGCAGTAAATTCTTTGGGGGTGGATGATTTGGTGCGGCTAATACGCACAGTGCTGCGGGAGGAATTGGTTCAGCAACAACCACGAGCCAATTTAAACGCAGGTTTGCCACCACCACCACCACCATCTCGTCGTGAAGCACAGGATGAATACGTGCGAATTCGGGGCCGACCGGCCCATGCGACCGCCCAGATTGGCGATCGCAATGGCAACGGCCCTAATATAAGATACCGCAACTCTGGTAGTCCAATCCGGCACTGGCGACTACGCTTCAACGGAGACAGCCATTCATTGCGAGCGGAAGAACTTGTTCTTAGGGCCGAAGCTTTAGCGATGGGAGACCTGGGCGAGCGAATGGACCTGTTAGCCCAGAATTTCCACCTGTTGTTGGATGGGCGTCCCAACCAGTGGTACTGGCTCTGGAGGCGTTCTATCACAGACATTCATTGGTCAGTCCTGAGACCTGCCTTCCTTCAAGCCTGGGGAGAGCGCAGTTCAGACTGGGAAGTGCGCAGGCGGATGTTGGGGCGACGCCAAACGCCGAACGAGCCGTTCCTGTTATTTGAACAGGATATGACGGAACTCCGAACATTATTGCGCAATTCCATGTTGGAGGGCGAATTTGTCGATCTGGTGCGCGGGAACTTGCTGGCGAGTACGCAGCAACAGATGTGCTTCTACGAGGTTCACAATATGACGCAGTTGCGTCATCTTGTGAACCGCGTAGAGGAGGTGCGGAAGGCTACGCGGGCAAGTTCTTGGCAGCAGGGAAGAATTCATGAGATTGGCGATCCCCAGGCTGAAGTGGTAGCGGAGACCGAATCCGACGAAGTGGCCGGCCTATCCAAGTCTCTGACCTGCTGGAACTGCGGGAAGGATGGTCACGGCTACCGTGAGTGTGAAGAAGCACCGAAAGGCATCTTCTGCTATGGATGTGGGCGGGCTGACGTTCTAAAGCCCAACTGCATCCATTGCAAGGCGGGAAACGGCCGAAGGGACGGAAGGACAGCGGGTCCCTCCCGTCCGAACACTGCATCCCGACAGCAGTAGTTACACTCAGTCAACACCCTAGTTCCAATTCCCAATTTCATTCAGAACTCCCAAATAAAAAAACTGTACCCAATTTTTCAACCCCTAGAAATACCCCTCCAAATTTTAATACCCTACCTACAACACTTTCTGAACCCAATTCCCATCCTTTTAGCGTAAAATCATCCCTACCCAATTCCTCTGCATTAAATACTCCGCACGTCAAGTTATTAACGAGACCAAGCGATAAAACGGAGCCGGCTGTTTCCCGGCCTGAAGATGCCCTTATCGCAAAAGAACATCCAAGTCGACATTCCCACCATCCTTTCAAGCCATACCACCTTCGGCTAAAGGAATATATGGAGGCTCGAGAGCGAATTTTGCGCCTACTTCAGTCGCAAGTGTTGATCAAGTATCAACACTAACGAGTGGATCCGGTCGCAGAAAATCAATCTTGCGCCTTCGTACATTCTGGAGGATGGTGCGTGAAAAAAAGAAAGCGATCCTCTTTACCATCATTACCAATCCGTTGGACATACGTCCGTACGCCATGGTATCCTTGTACGGAGTGGACGTTGAAGGACTCCTCGATAGTGGGGCGAGCATCAGTTGCCTGGGGGCAAACGCTTTACAACGTCTCCTTGATGCACAGGTGACGTATCGACCGGTCTGTCAGGAGGTGAAGACCGCTGATGGTGCAGTGCAAAAGGTATTGGGCACAGTAACTACCGATATTACTTTTCGTGGTATTACCAAACCCATTACACTATACATCGTGCCGAGCCTGTCGCAGAAATTGTACCTAGGGGTAGATTTCTGGCGATCATTCCAACTAGCTCCTAGCATTATCAGCGCGGTCGATACTCCCGATACTGCATCGCAACTGATAGCTCCGGATGCCCACCATTTAACGCCCACATATGTAAAGAGGTTGGAAATGGTAAAGTCCAAATTTGCATCATACGAAGTATACGGACTCGGTGTGACCAACGTCGAACAACACAGTATAGACGTTGGTGATGCAAGTCCCATCAAACAGCGACATTATCCTGTGTCTCCTGCGATCCTAAAACTCTTATATGACGAGATCGATCGCATGAGGGCACTTGGCGTTATAGAGACCAGCCAGAGTGCATGGAGCTCGCCTGTGGTTCTCGTGAGGAAGCCAGGCAAGGTCAGGTTATGTTTGGACTCGCGCAAAGTCAATAGTGTGACGAAGAAGGATGCATATCCATTACCACACATTGATGGTATCTTAAGTCGTTTGCCGCGAGCCAATTTTATTACTAGCCTGGACCTCAAAGACGCCTTTTGGCAGATTCCTCTCGAGAACAAATCCAGGGAGTATACAGCGTTTACCATTCCTGGCCGGCCTCTATATCACTACACTCGCATGCCTTTTGGGTTATGCAACGCGCCGCAAAGGATGTGTCGTTTGATGGACAAAGTTATCCTACCCGAGCTGAAGGAGCAGGTATTCGTATATTTGGACGATCTGCTGTTAATTTCTGAGGATTTCGATTCACATCTGGTTTTATTGGCAGAAGTCGCGGAATGTTTGCGAAAGGCTGGCTTGACCATTAACGTCAACAAGAGCAAGTTTTGTCTGAAAGAGGTGAAATATCTCGGATACATCGTTGGAGAAGGAGGCTTGAAAACTGATCCCAACAAAGTTTCAGCCATCGTCGATTACCCTTCGCCTAAGTCCGCACGTCAAGTTCGACGCTTTCTTGGTATGGCAGGCTGGTATCGACGATTCGTTCCCAACTTTGCTGCGACTGTTTCACCAATTTCAGCCACTCTAAAGAAGTCCAACCAGTTTGCTTGGACTACAGAGGCACAAACTTCCTTCCTATTAGTGAAAGACTTGTTGACGAAAGCCCCCTTATTAATCAATCCTGATTTTAAGAGGTCTTTCGTAATACTGTGCGACGCCAGTAAATCAGGGGTGGGTAGCGTTCTCTTTCAGGAAAACGACGACGGATCGGAATCTCCAGTGGCGTATATGTCACAGAAGCTCACTTCCGCTCAACGCAACTACAGCGTAACCGAACTTGAATGTTATGCAGCTGTGTTGAGCGTGAAAAAATTTCGAGCCTATGTAGAAGGGACTGCGTTCAAAGTCATTACGGATCACGCAAGTCTCAAATGGCTCATGTCGCAGAAAGACCTACAACGACGGTTGGCAAGATGGAGTTTAAAACTCCAAGGTTACGACTTCACAATCGAGCACCGACGAGGGAGCCTGAATGTTGTACCCGACGCTCTCTCTCGTGTATACGAAGAGGGACTAAATGCGCTGATCGACGTGGCACCGATGGTGGACATGGATTCTCCAGAATTCTCTGGCAAAGAATATAAGGAATAAGTGTCCACTGTCGATGCGAACGCTGATCGGCTTCCTGACGTATGCGTGAGGGATGGCTTCGTGTATAAGCGTACAGAGCCTCACAACGGTGACCCGATTGCTGAAGACAGAGCCTGGAAGTTGTGGATTCCATCGAGTCTTACGTCAGCTGCGATCGCTCAGGCGCACGAGGCAGACACCACGGTCCATGGTGGTTATGCCAAAACGCTAGAGCGAGTCAGGCGATTTTTGTACTGGCCCGGAATGGCTACACAAGTACGCACCTACGTTCTGGCGTGCGACACTTGTAAAGGGACAAAGTCCCCGAACAGACCTCTACGAGCGCCTATGGGAGAACCGTTCCAGACTGATCAGCCATTCCAACACCTTTACATCGACGTGCTTGGACCTTATCCGCGTACCAAACGGGGTAAGATCGCTATCTTGATCGTCTTGGATCATTTTACAAAATTTCCCATGTTACATCCTTTGGGGCGGATCACTGCTGAGGAGATCACCAACTACTTGGAGGGGCAGGTCTTCCATACGTTTGGAACACCTGAGACGATCCTCTCCGATAATGGCTCTCAATTTAGGTCGAATGTGTTTAACTCCATGCTGAACAAATACGGAGTTAAACACCTGTACACCCCGAGCTACTCACCGCAAGCGAATGCTTCGGAACGTGTCAATCAGTCCATCCTGGCCGGAATCCGAGCATTCATCACTGATGACCAAACACGATGGGATGAGAGTTTAAGCAAAATTGGATGTGCTCTTCGTAGCTCACTCCACCAAGCCACTGGATTTTCTCCTTATCAGGTTCTGTTTGGAAATCATATGATGTTGCACGGAAAGGACTACGAACTGCTGAAGCATTTGCGAGCGTTGGGAGAGTCAAATGTACAGCTTCGACCTCGCGAGGGAATTCCTATCGTGAAGCAACTGGCGCAGACGAAAATAAGGGTCGCACATGAAGACAGCAGCAGGCGTTCTAATCTGCGTGCTGCTAAAACACAATTTTGTGTAGGTCAAGAGGTATTCTGAAGAAATTTTTCCTTGTCCACAGCCGCGCAGAACTATAACGCCAAGCTGGCAAAGAAGTTCCTGAAGTGCAGAATTCGTCGTGTGCTAGGTAACTCACGTTACGAATTGGAGGATTTAGGAGGCAAACGTCTGGGGATTTACCACTCCAAGGATCTTAGGCAGTGATCCGAGGGGGTATAACACCTATTGCTCGGCACTCAGTCGTGCGCACGAGACTCTTAATTGCGACAACTTTTTTTAGTCTGTTCGGCGCTGGGAAACCAACGGCGAACCGACTAATGGTGTTGAATCGTCGCAACTTGCGATCACAATAATGTCACGACATAGTGTAAACACCTCTACAAATTACACCAACCTCGGCGCGTCAAAATTGGGATCGCATGAACCACCGCGACCAACTTCACAGCATACCAATACAGGCGAAAAAAAAAAAAAAAGAGCCGTTACTTGGTAGAGGCCGGAAAGAAAAAAGTCGAAGAAGCTGAAAAAAACGACACGAAGTGCTGTGTGATGTGAAAGTTCTTTCTCTCGAATAAAATAAAAATTGTCGACTGATCGCCTAAAAGTGCAACGGAAACGCATCGAAATTCGGTAGCCCGACCCAGTGTATGTGTAAGTGTAATGAAATTTCAAGCTAAAATTTGGCCACGATGTTTTCTAAAGTTGACTGTGGAAAAATTTCCATTGAAAGGTGGTAAAACGGTTCCGGCGCCAGGAAGTAACAGCACATGGTATCAGGCGGTTCTAAAAAGTGTCGAACAACTCTCATTAGCGGAAAGCCGAGATTTGATATTTCTAATGCCAAAGCCTATAGGAAAGTGTCAGAACGCAAAATATTCGTTTCCTACATTCGAGAAGTCTGTTTTCAACTGAACTCTTCAGTTTTATCCGAAAGTTAGTAACGTGCAGTGTTCCATCGTCACGGGGCGAAAAAAATTGACACCGCAAACAGAAGAATTATCATTATTAGGCGTACAATTAGCCTCACAATTTCTATTCCATTCTGGATTCCGAACAAAGAAATCTCTACGCGATCCGGCTATAGATTGGTACGATATGTTGTCGCATTTACAATCTCAACATTCTTTTGATAATTATAATTACCAATGAAAGACAAAAAATTGCTGTTGAATGTCTCATTGGCTTGATATAAGCAGCAGAATAGTTCAACTGTAGAATTGGTTTTACTAATAATATTATACTTGGGATATAAATATCCACCTGAATCGCCAGATATTCCTGAAATAAATAACAGCACTATAAACACACTCCATTTCATCATCTTTCCCATTTAGTTTTGAGGTTGTAAAATCAGTGGTTTTCTTCCATCATTTCGCGAATAACGATGATCCATTGCCGGGCTTCGATGGAAGTTATTTAAGCGAACAAATTTTAATATGCGTGCTGCAAATATTGAAGTGTATCGCAATACTAAATTTTAATGATAACGCATCGAAATAGTGTATAAAATACAGTGTAGAAAAAGCAAAATAAGAAAAAAGGTTTTCCAGTGTTCGTGTCGTGTACGGGGACAGAGTTTTCTCGACGGAAATTTTGTAAAAGTCCGGATTTCAATCGAACGAATAAACGCGATAATTTGCATCGACGAAAAGGTTTCCTGGAAAGTGCCATTTTGATCGTGAGACGGTCGGTCTATAGTTTGATAGCGAGTCGGTGCGTAATTCTCGGGAGTAGAGCAACGGTCACCGTCATTCCCGTGTCGAGTTTTTTTTCGACTTCTTGAGCCGCTTTGCCGCAATAGGACTTGGCATATCGAATTGGACCGATTGCCGACCGCCAAGAAAGATATCTGGTGATTTTATTCGAAACTTTACGCGGTCCGCTACTCTCAGATCTCGTTAATACACGTGTTCATTTCGTTCGTTTTGTGTGCGCCCTCCAGTTTTCAATGAATTGGGTTATTTGATCGATTTGACGTTTATGCCTCAGTGAGCAGAAAAGTTCGCTATATGTGAACCGGAAGAGTTTTAGAATTGCACGCAATCATCAGAAAAGAAATAAAGAAAGCGCATGTATTTACGTAGTAGAGACATGAATTAGTTGAATAAGTGGATGTGCTCGCACAGCGATATATATATACCCTGCCTTTGGAGGTGTGTGTGAGGTTGGCGTTGGGTTAGTGTCGGGTGGAATCGTTGCGTAGATTTTCGTGCGGAGCAGACTGGGCTGAAAATTTTGCTGCTAAGAAAAATGTCTGACAATAGCGAATTGTCGTGAAATCGTTTGAATCGCCTGGAATTGATTCAGTCGATCAGAACCATTAAAACGAGTGAATTTAAAAAGATTGAATGCATCCTGAAAGAAATGAAACGACGAATGAGTTCTGAAGTTGCCGAATAATGAAATGAATGTTCAAAACAAAAAAATTAAACTTAAATATGCAAAGCTAGAATAAATAACAAATGAATTTTAAAATAAAAATTAAAACTTAAAACTTAAATTTAAATACTACATAAAATATAACATTAAAAATAGAATTAAAATATAAAATTAAAAGAAAAAAAAAAATTTACAAGACATGACAAGGACGCGACGGAATAAATTAAAATAATCAATCATAAAATAAATAAAATAAAAGATAATTCAAAAATTTAGCAGCAAAAAAATTATGGGGTAAGTTTTTTATTTTTTTTCATTATATTTGGCTATTTTCTTTTGTTTTTCAGCAATTTCTTTTTGGGTTGGGTTTTTGTTGTGCATAATTTTTACGATGCTTAGAGGCTAAGTAGAGCCCATCGCGAATGAACCCGATCGTCTAGCACCTTAGCCCCGAACCTCAATAAGGGGCCAAGACGCGATATATTTAAAGGACAGTCGTGGCTGAGGTAGGGTGGGCAGAGCAGGGCGCTATTAACACCAAAGCGCCCTGACAAATCGCGGAGCCGCGCCATCCAACCGCTTCCTGGTCTTTCACGACCAATTGGGAAAATAATCCCAATTTTTACCTACCCTTGGATAAGTCGGCGCTTACAATTTTTGTTGTACAGGCCTAGGATTTAATGGCCTGAGTTTTAGCAAGTACCCCCCCACTGCCGTAGCTAGTCCCGGCCGCCAGCAAGAGCGTCGCACCAGCTGAACTCAGCCACCAATTCGGACTTAGGTGGAATTGGCCCTTCTGTCCCGAACCTTCATTCTCCTATCAATTATTTTGACTTTCTCAAGTCAAAATAATTCTTCCAAGGCCTCGAACACAACACCCTTCACTTACGTACTCTTCCGCCCCGTTCAAAGAGTTTACTTTGAGCAATCTTTATTTATTAAGCTTTATATCCAAACCGAATTTTGTTCTTCTGGTGCTACTGGTTTGGGAAATATCGTAACGTAAAGTATTTCAACCCCCACCCCCGGACGCCACTACCCCCACCCAAAAATTTTGTTTCAATCTACTCTCCTAGTATAACTACAGATATTTGTTAAGTTTTAATTGCTTGCTAATAACAGCTTAGGAGATATGGATTTTAGAATGTGTCGATCTCGACTTTTTTGCTTTTCGGACGCTTTGCTTTCCTTTCTACCCCTTCACCCATATCATCAATTTTCTTGCAGATGGGTCTACTATCAAAGCTTTATAGATATTGCAAGTTTCAGTCTCCTAACATAAGCGGTTAATGAGATCTAGAAACCAAAATTTTGGATTTTGGCGGTCGACGTACGGCGGACAGACGGAGTGAAAATTTTTATTGCTTTTTTCGTGTCTACTAGTCATGAAATGTTCACAAAAATTTTTGAGGGCAGGAAATTTTTTTTTTTATATTTTTATAAATAATAAAGTAACTTAGATATAAATTCAGTTCATTTAGTATTGATAGTTTGGCATAGTCCTATGAGCATATATTATGAATCACTTTGATTCTGATAATTATTGCAGCTTAAATGTTTTTCAACTGCTTGTGGATAATGAATCAAAATTTCTTCAAAATTTGTAGGTGACACCATCTTGTACATTTTTCGCATCCAACATTTTCTCCTCATCTAGGCAAAAAGCACATTCCTGCTTTGATTTAGTCAATAGTACATTCCTTTTTAAACATTCTTCTTTTCTTTGTCTAACGCCTTCTATTTTTACCTACTTTCCTTGTTCTTTATGGTCATGCATTTTTCTAAATTTTTTGAAAGAAATTGATTACAAGGCCCTTTCTTTAGACCGATGAAATGTGGATTTTCGATAGAAATGATACTTTGGAAGGCTTGGAGAAACGGAAAAAAAGTTGTTTCTTTTGGAAAAAGTGCTACCTTCTGGGAACGATGTTGACGAGCAAAATCATGTTAAAGTTGCATACGAATGGACAAGCTGCTTCAGTTTGTCAGGCAGGCGTGAGTGTGTCTTGGGCACACGGGTATTCTTTCCCCGTGCATGTGGGATCACAACGAACCCTTTGGCGGCCTATGTGCTTGGTCGCGAAGCGATCATCCACCTTACCTAACGTAACCTGCACACGAATTCCTGATTTGTTGAATGGGTATAAAGAAGAAGATGTACATGAGTGCGACATGATAGATGATTCTTGAGGACTGGCCTCTAGAACTTGGCTTAGTGTTTGAAATTTACAAGCCTTTGAAGAAGAAGCTGATGAAGCATCAATTTGGACCAAACTTGGATACTTTGTGGGAAGAACCTGATTCGAATTAGTTGATAATGTCTATGGGGAATCAGTTTGCCAGCTTTTCTTTTCAAGGTGTTGATGACTGCAGTCGTGTGAATTCCCTCCTTTTCCAACATTCTTCGTACTTCGTTAATATCTTCAAAATGCAGCGTAAACATATTTAGCCTGTTTGAATAGTGATATCGTGCTTCCCTTCATTGAGGTTTTCGTTTATATTTTGGACACATTTAGAATTGTCGATAGCTGCTTTTGAGTCTCGGCTAAGTACCGAAACCGTATATAGTGGACAGTTCAAAACAAGACGAACTAGAAAATGAAATATAACTTTTGGTTGTACGGAGTTTTATTATGTACCTGACCCGCACAAATATATTCCTAATATTTAAGTAGAAATTAATATACCTAGCTTTAAGTATGAAATATACACAGTCTAAACTAGAACACCGACCTAGTCGGACATGTTTGCATAAAAAACCTTCCCGTACACATCCGACCCCTAAAGTGGTGACCCGTACGTTTTTCCTCAAACTTTTTCCTTAAATTATATAAAATACAAGTCATAAACCAGAAAAGTAATGTGTTTTCATCCGATTGGACGGTAAACAGTAAAAATCGTCAGTTCGTGAAACATCTTCAGACGAAAATTTGCTACACGGCACGTGCCACAAAAATTGGAAGTCTATTTTCGAAAATCGGCATTTGCTAGCGAAAAACAGCGACGGAAGTTAATCCACCGACATCTGCGTGATCCGACAACATCCACATCATTTGACGCAATTTAGTAGCCGACGAAATCTAAAGCAATTAAAGAAGGTTTTTTTTTAAAAAAAATCCCCGACATCTACATTAACTGAAAGAAGGCATTTTGCAAATCCGCCGGCATCTACACCTATGGAAACCATTTAGTAGCCCACCGACATCATCGTTACGTTTTCGATCAAGTCGCTGCATCAAATACGAAGCCATTTTTCAAAGGATCGATTCGCAGCATTTTTGGAGTTAATTTAAAAAGCCCGATTTGCAGAAATTTTTGAAGTCGAAGTTGCACTATATCAGCATGGCACGCGCATCGGTTTACATCAAGGTATAAAATATAGTTTTAAAGAGCATAAAAAATTATTTCAGAAATCAAACTAATTAAGTTTTATATTAAAATAAAATATATTGTATCATTACAAATAAAAGTGCATATACATAACCTCAAATCAATAATTGTAAAAATTGTACAATCAAACGCGTGAATAGTAGAAAAAAAGTGTTCCGTTAAATTCATAAATTATAACCGTGTTACAGTAAAAGGTTCCACTGAAGCACACCCCAAAAAGTTTGCGTCGGTCGCATACAAAATCAAGAAATTTCACCAAAAGTTAGCGTCGGTCGCATAGAAAAATCAAGAAATTCCGCCAGAAACTAGCGTCGGTCGCATACAAAAAGGATTTTCTTGTTCTTCATTTTACCAACAGCACAAATCCAAAAAAAAAATTTCCTCGTAAAATTTTTTTTCCCTTGTTACCAATATCACAAGATCCGAAAAACTTCGTCGTAAAAATTTCTACCCACATTTTACCAACCTGCATCCTCACCATGCCTGAACACGAGAATAATGATGCAGGACAATTAAATACAAATGGGAATCCAAAACCCACAATATCAGAAGACCAATCCATTGACATGGCAATAACAACTTATATTAAATTACCCACTTTCTGGACGAATGCTCCAACTATTTGGTTTATACAAGCCGAATAGTTGGAGCATCCTCACCATGCCTGAACACGAGAATAATGATGCAGGACAATTAAATACAAATGGGAATCCAAAACTTACAATATCAGAAGACCAATCCATTGACATGGCAATAACAACTTATATTAAATTACCCACTTTCTGGACGAATGCTCCAACTATTTGGTTTATACAAGCCGAAGCTCAATTCGCCGTAGCAAAGATAAAATCTGAAATTAAGAAATACAACTACGTTCTAGCAGCTCTACCCCAAGACGCTTTAGAATCGGCTCTGGATATAACACAATCACCCCCAACGCAAGACATTTATCAAAATATCAAGCAAAAATTAATTGAACAACACTCTCTGAGTGAAGAGTGTCGAAAAGGAAAACTCATTTCAAGCGAAGAACAAGGTGATCGCAAGTTGCAACTCTTAGCAGGTTCATCCAGTACCATCAGCGAAGTCCTAGTGAGAAAATTATGGCTCAGAAGGTTACCGCAAACGATTGGTATTGCTTTGATACCCCTTAAAGACGAACCTGACTGCGAACTAACAAGTTTAGCGGACAAAATCTGGCAAGCTTCAACCTCCTCTCAAATTTCCTCCATAAATAACACTGATCTCAACCAACTCAGAGCGGAAATCGACGAGCTGAAGCTGCCCAGATAGAAACTGGAATCAGTTTTTCTGTAATCACTTTTCCTTCATTTTTGCATCATGAAGAAAATTGATGGAAAAACATGCCATGGAATCAAAACTGTTTTCTAGGAAGGGGTTATAACAATGAGTTCCAAAAACTAATGAAAAACTGATTTTTCACTGATTTTTAACATGCATCTGTTTTGATTGGCCAAGTTAATGTCCAATGAAATTTCCATTCTTTAAATCAATTTAGAATCAGTTTTAAACTGTATGTACCAACATTATTTCTTGGGATTCAAAATGATTCCAGTTCTATGTTTTTAAAAACTGATGATGAACTGATGATAAACTGATGTCTCTATCTAACATCGAATTCCTAATAATTGCTGACGATGCCATGCTTTCGTAGAAAGAGAATGATGATGGTAAACTAATTTTTCTTTGATTCTGACGTTAAAATTATCAATTTCGCGTTTAATAGAGTCGCATTGTCTCTGATTGTGTGATTGCAGTAGTGAAAAGTAAACATTAAGTGATAGTTCAGGTGAGTTTACCATTTCAAAGTATTTTGTTTTATAATAAGTGTTTTGCTTTATAATCAAGTTTTTTAATAAGTACCATAAATAGAGTCTCTTGTTAAGAATATCCAAAAGCTGTAAAAAATCTGAAAGAATTGCGGGTATAAGCAAGCGTCATTTTAGAAGACTTGTCCAAAAGGAAATACAGAACATTAATTTTTTAAAGAATTAAATTTCGTTCTTGTAGTGGAAAAATTGAAGAATATTGTGGCTCAGCAAAGCGTTTTAATTAAAAGGTTGTCGAGCTATCTACTGCCAGAGGAAAAGAATGCAATAGCTCCACCTTTCCAATTACCCATCGCCGATCAAGAGTCCCTGGACAATGGTGAGCAGCTTCTGATAGTTGCTGAAAATAAGAGCAAATTTGTAAGTTTCGAATTTCTTGGAACACTCGTGTCATACTCACAATTCTTATATTTCTTATAGAATCAATGGTTGCTAAAAACGAAAGGAACTCAGACCCTGAAAAAGTTTTTCCCATACTTATTGCATAAATCCATTGGAAAAGATTATAACTATTCAGGGAAAAGCGGTAAACAACCATTCGAAAAATATATCAACATCAACCAATGTATCTTTGGTAAGTATTTGGATTAACTAAGCCAAAATTGGAATATACTACATATGAAAATTTCACTTAATTCACAGATTGTTTCAAAAAGAGTGACTTCGGATGGAACGAGTACCGTTCAGCAATAGAAAGTGCCTTAAGAGCATGCAAAGTTAAATTTAATAAACAAAATTGGAATGGAAAAATATAAAAAAATTAAATTCTTCGTTATCATGTAATTTATATTATTATTAATATTTTATTTAAGATTTCTTTTATTTATGTTTGTTTTTTCAATTTTGGAAATTTTTCTTTTGAATAAATTTTATATGGAATTAAATTATGAAAAATTTTTTATATTATGTATTCGAATTGATTTTTCCTTTTCGTGTGACAGATCGAAGCTGTTTTGACTGAGGCTTAAGCCTTTAACATTAATCTCCACAAACAGATTTTTCCTACCGCAAATATAGAGAAGGGAAATGTGTTTGAAACCGATTATATACCGATTAGTTCTTCAACGAAATAAATCAATTAAGAACCAATTTCATTGTGATTTTTATTCAGTTCATACATTCGATTATTAACTGATTTCTGTAATCTATTATAAATTGATTATTAGCACTTGATGTTTAGATACGGAAATATATTTCAAACCAATTATATATTGTCAAATGTCAAATGTCAAAATCTATTAAAACCCGATTTCACTGTGATGGTATCTTCAATTTATTATATCTATTTAAAACTGATTTCGCATTGATTTCATCCCATATCTCTCAAACCAAAGGAATTAATGGATATCTGATTTTGCATTGATTTTTAGATCACACTTTTCATTGGTTATCAGACCAGCCAATCACCACTCTCAAAAAAACGGACATGCTCCATACAAAAACATCATTTTTTCTTCAAAAAAAAACTGATTTCTTGATACCTCAGAATTAATTTCGAATTAGTTAATCATCAATTTTTTTCTATCTGGGTGTTAACAAAAAGTTTTTCGGTTAGAGAACCACCAATTTCCTCTCGAGAGAGACAAAACCAAACAACAGGAGTAAATCACGCGATAAGAGCGTCAAAAACAAAAACTCAAAATTCTGTTGATACCACAGAAAATTCTGGAAAGAGGCCACTAAATGTGAGCAACCATGCGCCTTTAGAAAAGATTATGCGACGTTATTACTTTTCAATTGCGATTCAAACAACAACAATTTCATCTGAAATGCTTTGATCAGATTAAATGTATCGATTATAAGGTTATCTTTTCCTTGCAATGATATATTTAATTGATTAAGTTTTTCGACAATATCTACTAAAAAGCACAAATCCAAAAACCAATCATCATTTCTTAATTCTGGTACAGCTTTACTTTTCATTCATCAACAAGTCAATTGCTTCTCTTAATTCATAAAACCGCTGCAAACATCTTCCACGACTTAACCATCTGACTTGACAACAAGTATGTATGCAACGTCACCATATTCATTTTTGAACAAAAATCTTTAAAATAAGCCGTACTTTATTATTTTAGAATTAAAATTACCGGAAATATGAATTTTCAAAGATGATTTGGCCACCTTTTATGCGAAATCTTTAACATACTATAACTACTAAAAAAATGAGATAGAAACAAAAAAATTAAAATATATATTTGTTTTCACTAATCCTTCGTGTAGATAAGTTTTCAAAAGAATCGGCGATGGTAAGGTTACACTTTTGGCGATTCTTGATGGAATGACCATTTTTCTATAAAGTAAATTGAGAAGTACTGATGTTCTTCGATTTTTTTACCCCGATCCCATTAAGATCCCAAGTAGATTTTTTGATATGTTTTGAAAAATAGTATAATACACAAAAATCTGCCAACAGTCTGGGCGCAACTTTATTATTTTTCCGGTAGAAGTTCGGAACGTGGTTTATTCGGGGATGCGGCATATGTTACTATGTGACTGAAAACCTAACAAAAAGCGGTTAGAAAAGGGTGTAACATATGAATTAAATAATTGGGTCATATTCCGGAATGCGGTCTAGAGGTTGAAAAATAAAAAACTTAAAAATAGGTGATTATTAAACAAGCCTGGGGAAGTGAAAAGATATTCGATATCTGATCTGACCTGAGAAACATGGTGGAATTCATGAAAAAGTATACAACCAGTTTACACCCTCTTAGGGGTCGAATTTCAAAAAATCTTGAAAACACAATCTAGGTATTCATATGAAAAATCCGTAGAATAAAAATGAATTCAATATTTTGAAAGACCTAGTTGATATAACGAAAATCGTGAAAATATATGCATTTTATTTTCACTGAAAATTTTTTTTGCCCCCCCTTCTGAACGCCAATGAATATTCAATTTTTTTTTATCAGAACTACTTTTCTAGTTAATTTACAAATACGAACCGAGTTTCAGCTTCCTAGCATAAGCCGTTCTAAAGTTAGGAAATACACCCTCCACCATGCCTCTACTATAGCTCTATCTAAATACCAAGTTTCAGCTTCCTATCATTATAGATTTTTAAGATATAAGCATCGGAACTTTTTCTTTCTCACCCTTCCCCACCCTCACCCTCTACACCCACACCCCCAAATTTTTCCCTACTAGGGTTCTATTAGGCCTACTTCTGGTAAAAATTTGAAGCATCCATCTTGCACTGTTATTGAGATATGAAACGTGTTATTTTTGAAAAATTCTTATCCCCTCCACTTACGTACTCCCCCACCCCCTTCAAAGATTTTACTTCGAGCAATCTTTATTTATTAAACTTTATATCCAAACCGAATTTTGTTTTTGTATTGCCTCTGGTTTGGGAGATATCGTAATGTTAAGTATTTCACCCCCCACCCCCGTACGCCACTACCCCCACCCAAAAATTTTGTTTCAATCTACTCTCCTAGTATAACTACAGATATTTGTTAAGTTTTAATTGCTTGCTATTAACGGTTTAGGAGATATAGATTTTAGATTGTGTCGATCTCCACTTTTTTGCGTTTCGGACGCATTGCTTCCCCCTCCACTCCCACACCCCTTCACCCATATCATCAATTTTTTTGCAAATGGGTCCACTATCAAAGCTTTATAGAAATTTCAAGTTTCAGTCTCCTAACATAAGCGGTTGCTGAGATCCAGAAACCAAAATTTTTCGGCTAAAACGCTTCCCCCACCTTCCCTTTCACACCCCCACCCCTGAAAATAATGTCAATTCAAGGTGTCTACCCAGTCTATTCTTAGAAAAAATTTAAATTTAATAGCTCCACTGGTTTGAGAGCTACGAGCCTTCAAAGGATTTTGGCGGTCGACGTACGGCGTACGGCGGACAGACGGAGTGCAAATTTTTATTGCTTTTTTCGTGTTTACTAGTCATGAAATGTACACAAAAAAATTTTGAGGGCAGCAAATTTTTTTTTTTTAAAATCAATAACAATACTGTATTATTACTAATAAAGTAAAATATAAAAAAAAAGAAAATAAAAAGTTGGTATTTTGAGATATTCAAGGATAAAGGACAAAACTGTTATCGTTAAAAAAAATTGAAGGATAAACTTGATTTATATTTTTCTTATTTTGCGACCTTTTTTTTATGATAAAAATTAACAGAGATATGAATTTTCAAAGAGGACTTGGACATTATTTTTGTGAAAAGTTTAACATACTATAATTAACAAAAAAAAAGAGAAAAAAAAAAATTTAAATCAAAGTTTTTTTTTTTCACTAGTTCTTCAAGTACACAAATTTTCAAAAGAGTCGGCGATGGAACGGTCACAAAATTGGCCTCTTTAAGTTTTAAAAAGGGCTTTATTGAAGCCAAATAGTAACAATAATACTTTAAACTTCTCCAATAAAGGTAAGAATATAAAATAAAACTAATACTAAGCTTAATGGCACTGCTGTGCTCTCTAAGTTGCAATGCTATTAGTTTTTAATAGTTTACACCATTTTATCATTTTATGCTTACACATACTTATTTTTTGTTTTTTGGCCGGGAAACTGGCAAAAAAAAACCTGTCTCTAAGATATAAAATGGAAAAAAAACCTAAAACTACTTACAACTAACTTAGAAACTAGTTTTGGCCTAGCTTAGGGCTGGGATCGTAAGATATTATATTTTCCTATACTACTTACCATAAATTAAAATAATCTGATCTTAAATGTAATCCTAACACTATTCTTACAATCTACATAAACTTTTCATTTTTTGGGCTTATATTTACATTTCAATATTAACCTACTCTTAGAGATATACTTATTCTATAATTTTTTTTTTTTTAATCTTAGGACTATTTTCTTAAAACTATCATACGATCTAGATCTACTCCAATACTACCTAAGTTTAATCTACGTACGAAATATAAAATGCTAACCTAATTGCTATGCCTAATTATCTATTAACCACCAATATCGCAAAGATTCCTTTTCCAATTCTTCATTATCTAATCAGTCTGACATAGAGTACCTCCATATTGGCAGGTCATCGATCGTTTCAATGTTATTGTTGTACGAAATAGATTTATTGTTCGCATGTCTATAGGCGTGATAAATTTTTGGGATATACTGGGAGTCAAGGATGTAATTTTGGCTATCTAGATAAAGGAAGGCTTCGCGAGGGATAAATCCAGTAGCCATAGCCTTTTCAAAGTAAAGTGGATTGGGGAAGAAGGGATGGGATATCCAGGGATTTTCATCCCGGCCTGTGGATTTGAGAATGTGACTCCTTGCAATTTTGATCACCACCGAGTCGACCCTCCTTATCTCAGCAGTCTCGTATATCTCTCTGTTCGATATATAATGAACCCAATCCGTATCTGCTTTCCTGTATAGCCAGGTACAGGCTCTCAGGCAGCTCCTCTCGAAGACCCTCATCTTCTCCATATACGAGGGGCTGATATTGAACCACACATGTCTGGACAGGTCTTACCAACGCCTGGTAGCAGAGGATCGTTACCTTAGTGTTCAGATGTTTGACGTAAAAAAGTTTCTTGGCAGCCATAAAGGCTTTCCTTGCGCTCTCAATTTGGATTTTTACGTGTGAATTGTATCTAAGGTGTTGATCTAGGTTAGCTCCAAGGTATTTTACGCATTGTTTATGAGGGATACGTTCCAAACCACTCTCTCCCGCGACAATGTGGAATTTTTTCCAGTTTTTTTTAATATTATAATTGGCATTAGCGAGCGTGGTTCGAAACAGTATCGTCTCACACTTCTGCATGTTAATCTTCATTCTCCAGGAGCTAGCGTAAAGCTGAACGTCATTGAAAGCTTTTTGCAGTTCTTCCTGCACAACAGTAACCTTCCTGTGCGACGCGTAGAGGATCAGATCGACTGCAAACGCAACAATAGACCTATTTTTAGATTGGTTAAGCCCGAAAAGCACCAATAAGGGATTCAGAAATATCTTAAAAAGTGTCGGGGCTGTTACAGTTCCCTGTTGAAGTCCTTGCGTTACGTCAAAAGTCCGTTCTGAGTGAGATTGTCCGTTTGTCACTGTGAATTTTTTTTCATATATCATTCTAAATATCGTTAATATCAAGTGTTTTGGATAGTCTGTCTGTAGCAGTTTGTAGATCAGTCCGTCTAGCTAAACCGTATCGAAAGCCTTCTCCATATCAACAAGACAGGCACCAACACAATCTTTGTTGTTCAGGCCCCAGCATACATCTGACGTAACTTTCGTTATTGCGTGGGTAGTTGAGTGCCTTTTTCTAAACCCGAATTGGCAGTTCGAGATTAGATTGTTCTGTCTAATGTGCACGTTTAAAGCATCGTTAAAAATGGTCTCAAATACCTTGCTGATATTCGGGAGAAGGCTGATGGGACGATAGTTCTTCGGTTCCGAAGGATCCTTTCCCTTTTTCAGGATAGGATAAGTTATTGCTTTTTTCCAACTGGTGGGATAATGGCTGTTGTTAAGGGCGCTATTGAATATGGTAAAATATTGCTCTATGATTTCATCCGGAAGATGCTTTAGGACCACGTTGGGTATTCCATCAATACCGGATGATTTTTTGTTGTTCAAAAAATGCAGTATTATACTAAGAGTTTCAGTTGAGACAAAGTATTCCATCAATTGGCTATCCTCTAATCGGTTGGCTTTGTTGATTTCATCGAATTGAATCGGGGGTTAATGGATGTCCATTTCGAATGACGAGACCCTGGAAGTCACCTTCTCTGTGAGTCGGTCTCTCCCCAGGCTATAGTTTTGAGAATGTATTTTTTTGAAATGAGCACCAATTACTTCCAGTTTTTCTGATTCATCCGTTATAAGGTAGTTTCCATCCCCATCCCTAGCAATATCCGTACTATTTAACCCCAATTCCTGTATAAATGTGCCATCTGTTTTTAGAGTAGGTATTGCCGTGCCTGATTTTTTTCGAAAAAGTCTATTAATATGTCCGTACATGTTCTTTGAGTCTTGTGGTGCTATGTTCTGTAACATTTCTGTCCATTGCCTATTTGTCTCGTTGTTAAAGTTTTGCTTTTGTAGTGTCCTAACATTCATGATGATTGATTTAAGTTTCCGTAGCGTCGGATGGTCGTAGTCGAGCTTCCGGGTTACTTCCGTTTGATATATTTCCATACTTTTTTTTTTTTTTAAGTTTAGGAAGCGCTTTTTCCATAGTGCCTGACACCAGAATCTCTATTTGTTTTAAGTATTGATCAATTTCATCATAAGTTAGATTTCTGTTATCCGGCACCATGGGCTCCATTGGATCAGGATGCTTGTTGCGGTATTCCCTTGATAACCGCTTCTTAAAGCGGTCTCAGTTTGCACGTTGGCAATACAGGGAGGCGACTGTCGACTCCCTGTGAAAGGGTCATCACGATAGCCTGATAGTCACTATCGTAAGGGAGTGTCGTTAGTTTCTTTCTATTGTTCGCCCAAGTAAACTCCAGTCTCGAGTCCGCTAAGCATACGTCGAGATACGAGTTTGCCCTGGGCAGAGTTTGTGATTCTGGGCCATAAAATTTGATTCTCAATTCTATTTCGTTATCCACAAGCCAGGACTTGAGGAATATCCCCTAGGGTTGTTTGAGGAGTTCAAACAACTGCTATGTTTCGCGTTCAAATCGCCCACTACTATATAGTAGCTGGTTGGCTCATGAAGTTTTAGGGAAACAAGGATTGTTTGTCGTCTTGAAAGTCTTTTTTATTGTTATCGCTGCGTAAGCAGAGACGATAACGAGAGATTCGTGACCAGCGAGGGGCACTCTCATACAAGTCACCTCAAGACTTTCATACCTACTAAATTCTGGTTTCTCTATTGGGACGTATTTAATAGAGTTCTTTATCAGGTTGCCTGTACCCTCGCCTGATTTATTCCCTCGTCTGTCTCTTCTTACGAAGTCGTAGTCTTTAAATTGTAAACTGTGTCTCTTATTCAGTTTTGTCTCAGTCAGGAGAAGGAAGTCAGGAAGTCAGTTTTTTAAGCCTATAGATAGCTATTATGGAGTTAACATAAATAGCAAAAATCTTTAGGTCTTTCCTTGCAACATTGGTAGTATTCTGTCTATCCATTGTTTTTCCCAGCCCTACTGTGTCTAGAATAAAATGAATTTTATGACTATGATCTGCTAAGATTTGATCTATATTCTCTAACTTATCATTGATTGATATTACAAGTTTTTCCTGTAGAGAAACAAAAACAGAGTTGTTATTATTAGTAGGAATTACCTGTTTTTCTGTTGGCCCCTTTCTGACCGAATTTCCAACCGCTGCTTTCGTCACTGCAGCAAAGTTTAGCGCTGGGCTGATGAAGTTGCCTTACATTTTAAGATTTTCTTTATTCCTGCGGGCTGTAGTATCTTTCCTCTCTTGCGATTTCTTCTTGAGTTCCAGATGGTGAGCGCATCCTTCGAAGGATGCTGGATGACCGAATGTTCGACAATTGGTACATTATGTCTTGTCTTTTCCAGCATCTTTCTCAAGTGTCTCTTTTCCGTTATTACTCGTCTCGTCGTGAAACGGCTAGTTCCGACAAACTTAAGATTTTCATTTTCAAAATCGCTTAATTCCCGGTTGAGATCTTCCAGTTTATGGGTGCTATTAAGATCTTTTAGGAAGAATGTCTTTGTTTTCACCTCTTTAGGCGTGTAGGTGAAATATGGTGCCTTAATTGAGTTGAGAGCAGCCTTAACCTTGTTGAAATCTTCTAGAGAATGTGTCTTATGGCCGTTTTTGCACTTTTTATCCTGTTAGAGCTGATGTTATCGCTAACACCATGGTGCTTTTTCAATAACTTCACTAGGCTATCTGGGTCCTGGTGGAACGTATTAATCGGAGGATACTTAGTTTTTACTTTAACTTCTTTCACTCTGGGATCTTGTTTTGCCTGCTTCTGGCTAGAAGTTTCCGCTGGAGTCGAAGTTTTCTCTAGTCTCGCAACATTTTTTCTTCTTTTGTTTTCTTTTCTAAGCACCTCAGTGAAACTCTCATCCCAATGATCCTCCTCCATGCTATCGTCCGCATGGTGCTCTTTAGATGGGCACGGTTTGGGCTCCGGTTGTTCAATGGGTCGAACTTGCGTATTATTGATAGCTTGGGTGTTAAGGTTAATGTTTTTTAAATCAGTGAAGCTCTTCTTGAGCACTTCTATTTCTTTCTTTAGAGCCACGTTCTCCTTTAAAATTTGTTTATACCTTACTTGATTTGGCCTAGCTATGAGATTCGCCTTCACTTTGGGGCTTTTTTACGCTCCATTGTATCATTGTTTTTATTGTACGTTTTTTTAATAGTTTATTTAACCTATGTGAAATTTATATATTTCAGAAAAATAACACACAGCACTGGTAGGTCTTTTCCTATCTAGCGGTACTTGTACCAACTTCTACTTTTATGTAGGTATCTGTAAAAACAACTTGTTTATGTCGATTAACTGGATAATATTTAAAAAAAAAGGAAATTCGTGAAAAGTTAGTGGAGCAATCGAAAAACACGTCTGCCCACTACTAAGGCTCAGACAAGAGTAAAAATTGGCCTTTTTTGCGATCCTTGATGGAATGACCCACCTGGCTTAAATACCTGGTTGTGGTTGTTTCAAATATGTTGTTGAAGTAGCAGGTGTATTAAAATAATTATCTTCAAAGCAGATAAAACAAAACCAAAAACCAAATTTTCACTTGAAACTTGCTTTGCTATCAACAAGCGGCGAGCGAAATTTGTCCAAGAAGTTCGAGCACACACACGACACAATCAGGGTTGTCACTTCATAAGTTGATTTCCGGAGTAGATCATGCCTGTCGGATATTCTATGCGACAGTCGACACATCAAAACTGTAGTAGACTTAAGTGTGACTGTAGTGGCGTAGTAAAGGTAGTAAAAGTGTAGTAGATCTACTACAATTGTAGTAAAGTGAAAACCCTGGACACAATACACTTTTCGTCAAAATTCGTTATTGCAAGAAATTTTTGTTTTTAGTGTGAATAATCTCGCGGGCCGCAAAAAATAATCAAAGCGGGCCACGGGTTGGCCACCTTGATCTAAACTATAGATCGACTCAGTAAGGAGACTATGTGAATATGTATATATACCTAATAAATTATTATGAGATGTAGGGTTCGGATCGTAATGCCCAATATTCAGTTTTACCAAATATGTATAATATGATAGTAGAACTAATAAAAATTATATATACTACTTTTCTGGTGGTCTCAAGAAACAGCTAATATACATCCAAAGATTTCAAACTGGATTGGGCGAAATCTCGAAATTTTAACAAAAGTCTTAAAATCTACTAGCTTTTTCATACATGTGAGAGTCTCTGTATGTTTGGGTTTCTAAATTTTGTAGAAATCAAGACCGACATCGACTTCATCTGACACCGAAAATTATGTTCACCAAGCTTAGGAATCAATTAATATTATTTCCTAGTTCCTGCTATTCAATTTTCTATTAGTGAAAGACTTACAATCATACAATACTGGTTGAAATTTTTAATATCATACAATCAGCTGATAAATTGAACGATTTTAAAGATATCCCTTCAGAGCTATGTTAATGCTTTCTAGTATTCTGAAATTCGGTTACTAAACGACTTAGATGCGAAAATTAATAATTAATGATGCTTAATGATATTTTTAAACAGTACCAACCGAAGCATAGCATTTGCACATTTTCCATACACGCTGCATTAAGGGCTACTGCACCAATTTTCTATACAGTAGCTACTGAACTTCAATGCCCCCCCCCCCCCGCTTAAAATGCTCGTAATGAAGTAACTTTACAATTACTTCTGGGCCTGATTTGGATTGTTATGCCTTTGATTATTATTATATTATGGAAATGGTCTATAACATAAAAGGTTACAGAGTTTTTAATAATTACAAGGTAAAAGTGGGAGCAAGACGATAAGTGGAGGGTACTTATCTGTTTTGTTCTCTTAAAAAATATTTAAGTTTATGTGGTACAATAACTTCAACTAGTCTCCGTGCAGATATACGGTAATTACAACCGCCTGGTTTGCAAAATCTGTTTATTGTTCTTAATTTCTTTTACTTCTTCCATTTTTTTTCTTATACATACATATATGTATGTAGTCCATACATTATCTACATGCCTACTTATGAAAAAGATTATATTCGTACTCACAATATGTTCATCATCTGGTATTCTGGATAAGATATCTAGAACTTCATTATTCGGAATCGCATTTGGTCTAATGAGGCGTTTCGAAAATTTCCAAAATCCCCAAAATATTAGTATGCCTCTGATTGGCACGAACCGCAGACCCGCAGCAACAATCAAAAGCAAGAGTGCCACTAACCACGTGATTTCCGGAATAGTAAAATTTAATGTGCTGAAATTTGTAAGTAATGAATAGCTTAAACTAAGAATAGCTTAACTTGAATGATTACTTTTTAATGCTTTCACCTAATGAGGCTATGTATCCAATCGTATTTTGAACAGATTGAGAAACTTCTTGAATCGCCAGTAAACGCTCTTTTATACTTTTCTTCTGTTCAGTTTCCGGATTATCATCTTCCTCTTCGTCGGTTATATATTCTAAATGCTCTTCTAAATTTGATTGTGTGTTTCCCGTTATCCATCGTATAAACCAATTCCTATCAAAGAACCATGCCAATTTAAGTTATTTAGAAACAAACAAGCAAAACGAAATATCCTATACTTGAGAATTATTATAACCGCAGTGACTGGCAGTATTTCCAAACCAGCCCAGAGGCAAATGCAGGTCCATATTAAAAGTGCTATGATTGATTTGATTGGACTTTCCCATTCTATACACGCGCTGGAAGAAAACAAAATTAAAATCTCTAGGAAGTTCCAATGAAAGACGGATTACACACTTTATATATCTTCCAACTTCGATTATCTCCATGATCATACCTTTCATTCTGTTTACGTTATGTAAAAAAAGTTGTCGTTTGAATTTAGGTTCTTGGTGAACGAGTTTTTCTTCCTTTGGTTGAAATATTCTAATGGCAGCCCGAATTGGATTCCAAGCTACATTAAGCTCGAGAAGTATCTTGAAATTAAAGAACTTTTTATTGATTTAGCAAGAACAAAAAAGACGTGTTATTTTGCACCCTTATCCAGAGCAGAGTAGGTTACCGACGTGCGAAAACCACAACAAAGTGACAAGAGCAACCACATCATTTCTTGCAATGGCTATTCCGGTCAATGCAAAGTGAAAGTTCCTACCTTGCTCTACATAAAGTCGCAAAAACCATGCCTTAAATAAATTTGTTTACTTGCGGATTGGTTCCTTTAGCTCTATTATGAAGTTTTTTGTCTTTAAGAGCATACCATTGCTTGGTACCATTTCGAATACGTAGTAAGGGTACCGCTATTTTTCCTAGAAACTCAACCTTATGATCACGGTCCTCGTCATACACTGTTACTTCAAGAACGGATGAGATATCCTTTACATTGCTATAAAAATAATTGCAATATTATAAAAGTTCAGAAAAACTAAATCAATTCAAAACTGTGTATTTACAACGTGAAAATTTTATTCCAATTTGGTGTTAGAGTTTTGTATTCTGTTTGGGTTTGAAGGCGAGCATTGTCTAACTCCAAAACACAAAAAGGATCGGATTTTCCGCCGAGATCCGCTGATACCAATCCTGTTGCTCCAAACACTTTCACTGTAAGATGACCGATATCTCGAGGTTTTTGAAATGTTCTGTATATGAAGTACCGGCCAAGAATAGATTCCCTTTCATGAGGATCCTCTTTATATGAAGTCAAATCGCTAATTGTTTCAGAGGCTGTTGTACCACTTATTGTCATCATTAATAAAATTTCGCCGTGATGGTCCTCGAATTGTTGCCATAAACTATGCGTGGTCTCACGTGGAAATTTAGATAAATCGATTACACAACGGCCTAGAACTGTATTTTTACTCCAGAGTGCTACTTCCAGCAGTTGATCCCCATCAAACAAATGGAAATCAAATTGCTCCAGCCATCTCGCTCGGTACGAACTTTTGCTTTTATATTTTTCGTTGCCTAATCTAAAAGTTAAAAAGAAACGAAGAGTATATTAGTACATTTCACATTCATACATATTGCTTGATGTAAACCTGAGAAAAAGCAACCACCGAATACTTAGCTACAATAATTAAGCATTCGATCGTAATACTCGTACATAGGGCGAGAGAAAATAGGTGTGACAAAATCTTTGGCAAAGTTCGATAGTGTTCTCGTTATTGGATGTTCCCACCAGTGATGCAAACTTTTAAAAACAAAAGTAAGTAAAAGTAGTAGATGGTAAGTAAATTGCCTTGCCATTAAGCATACCATGTAGAGGTATGTGTAATGCAACACTTATTGTCGTTTTTTCAACTGGACCAGATCAAATTGTAAAAAAACGATGTGTATCATTCTAAAAAGCTAATTTAACAGGGTTAACAATCCTGTTTGCAGATGCCTCGGATAAACTGTCAGCAGCCCTGGCGGCCAAGTTTCGCATACTATACGACGAAAGAAAGGTCAATTGTGTACATTCTGTCTCTATCTGACACATCGACATGCATTTCCGTGCAAAATGTATTGAGTTACCACGACTTTGCGATGAGCATATTCTGCCTGTTGGGTGCAAAAACCTGCTACAAACTGAATTTAGTGCTAAATCCGGTGGCACCATCTGTGAAAATGATAAGATTGTTGAAATTTAAATAAGCTTTAAAAGCACAAAATTGATCCATGGATGATCCCATTTTGATTTTGGATCATCTCTTTGTTGTTGTTTTCAATGTGAAATGAATGATCTTGATCTTTATCCAGTAGAAAAAAAACAGTCTGGGCGCAACTTTATTATTTTTCCGGCAGAAGTTCAGAACGCGTTCAATTCGTGGATGCGGAGTATGTTACTATGTGACTGAAAACCTAACAAAAAGTTCGGGAAGCGGTTAGAATAGAGTGTAACATATGAATTATATAATTCGGTCATATTGCTGGATGCGGTCTAGAGGTTGAAAAAGACAAAACTTAAAAATAGGTGAATACTTAACAAGCCCGTGTAAGTGAAAAGATATTCGATCTCTGATCAGACCTGAGAGATATGGTGGAATTCATGAAACGTATACAACCACTTTACACCCTCTTAGGGGTCGAATTTCAAAAAATCTTGAAAACCCTTTCTAGGTGTTCATATAAAGAAGTAGAATAAAAATGAATCCCATATTTGGAAAGACCTAGTAGTTATGACGAAAATCGTAAAAATATATGCATTTTATATTAACTGATATTTTTTTTTGCCCCCCCCCCCCCTTCTAAACGCGCAAGAACATTCAAATTTTTTTTATCAGATTAACTTTTCTAGTTGATTTACATATACGTACCGAGTTTCAACTTCCTAGCATAAGCCGTTCTAAAGTTAGGAAAAACACCACCATACCACCTTTTAAAAAAAAAAAATATTTTTCCACCATGCCACTACTATAGCTCTATCTAAATACCAAGTTTCAACTTCCTATCATTATAGATTCTTAAGATATAAGCATCTGAGCTTTATCTTTCTCACCCTTCCCCACCCTCACCCTCCACACCCACACCACCAACACTACTAGGGCTCTATTAGGCCTACTTCTGGTAAAAATTTGAAGCATCCATCTTACACTGTTATTGAGATATGAAACGTGTTATTTTTGAAAAGAACTTATCCCCTCCACTTACGTACTCCTCCGCCCCTTTCAAAGATTTTACTTTGAGCAATCTTTATTGATTAAGCTTTATATCCAAACCGAATTTTGTTTTGCTGGTGCCACTGGTTTGGGAGATATCGTAATGTTAAGTATTTCAACCCCCACTCCCGTATGCCACTACCCCCACCCAAAAATTTTGTTTCAATCTACTCTCCTAGTATAACTACAGATATTTGTTAAGTTTTAATTGCTTGCTATTAACGGTTTAGGAGATATGGATTTTAGAATGTGTCGATCTCGACTTTTTTGCGTTTCGGGAGCATTGCTTCCCCCTCCACTCCCACACCCCTTCACCCATATCATCAATTTTTTTGCAAATGGGTCCACTATCAAAGCTTTATAGAAATTTCAAGTTTCAGTCTCCTAACATAAGCGGTTGCTGAGATCTAGAAACTAAAATTTTTCGTCTAAAACGCTTCCCCCACCTTCCCCCTCACACTCTGTGACAAAACCCAATCTTTTTATAAAATATTTTTAGTATAGATTTGTTACGAAACCAACTTAGGTTATAATTACGTGTCCTTGTTAGTTATTTTTTTTTACATGATCTTCTTCTCTCCATTTTTCTCATGACTTTTTTTTTGTTTCGAGTATTGCAGTGAGAATTACCATTCTGCACCGGAATTATTTGGTTTTGATCTTATATTACATATATTTTTATTTGAAAATTGTTCGATGTTTAATTGTTAAATAATAACCACCCAAACAACGAGAACGTCATCTAGTGGCGAAATTTATTCCCGGGGAAAATTGGAAAAAAATAGCACAAGAGGAAAAATTTCGCGTCAAAAATCGAAATGCGAAAAAAAGAAAAACCATTTTTTTTCTGGCGTTAGAGGAGCGATAGGAAAAAGAAGAAAAATGAGGGAGAAAGGTTTGGAGTGTGAAGCAGGACGATTGGTCAGCTGGAAGATCGGGAGTGAAATTATAAAGGAAAAATTAAATTAGTAAATTATTAAAAATATAATGATATCGACAAATTAAAAAGTTTTGTTTGGTGAACGAGAGTGAACAAAAGTTAAATAACAGATATCAAACAAATACCGAAAACGAAAACGATTAAAGTGACAAAAGTGATATGGTTTCTAATGGCCATAGTGCGACTCTGGAGTCTTAATTAACAAATTAAAACAGTTCATGAACGCCGTCTAACACTATAAAACCAACAAAAATATATAACCCGAACCCGATAATAGTTCTTCGAACGCCGACAAGCCGGAGGACGAATGGGCCCCAACGAATAGGTACCTTAGGTTAAGCTTAATACAAGAAATATTAATAATAAAAATGAAATAATGAAAAACAACCTCACGCCATATAATCAATTTTCTAATATAAACGTATAATATTTAAATATCACAATTTGTGTTTTACTATCGTGTATGTGAAAGGATTTTCTTTTTCTTTAGTTTTCATTTCGGTTTATGTTAAAATTTTAAGGCAGAATGGTGATGTAAGTATTCCTGTTTTTTTCTTAATTTTTGTATTTGGTGTTAGAAAGAAACACAATTCCTTTATTAGACGCACATAGGGAAAGATGATGATGAAGTAAGATTGCGCACTTGAGGATCCTGGAAGACCAACGTGGTAAAGTAAGTGAGTCAGGTCTCTTAATGCGTGTGTCGAAAGGGAGGTCGGGAGGTCATTGCTCCCGCGGGGCCACTTGCTGCAATTTGGGGCTAGCGGTATGCAATATTCATACGGTTAGTAAGTCCCGCTGTAGCGCGAAAACTGCAGTCCGGTCAGTCAACTCCTAATCATGTATGTCATTAAATTTTGTTCCTTTCCTCTTTATATACTTACTACACAGCACATCAAGGATGGTGTCTTTTCTGAGTCAGTTTTCATTTCCCAGCTCCCAAGCTCCTGAGAAGCCGGTAACCGGTGCTGTAAGGACTCAGAGAAACCCATTAATCTGTCTAGGAAATGCAGGCGAACAATGACGCTTAAAGAATCTTCCTTACAGTGGCGCCCAACCGTACGAAACTTTTGAAACTTTTGTACGAAACTTTTGAATTTTAATAATTTTTTTTTGTAACATACATTTTTTTTGACACCGTTTTCCCATGATAGCAAACTCTCTTGAATTGATCTTAGAAGGATAGTTAAACTCATCGTGTCTTGATAATTCTGGCAAAACCACGTAATGGGTAGTTATAGCAATTTAAACGTTATATTTCTTGGGAAGTAATAGGCGAGCAGAAGTCAACCAGACAAATTGGTGTTTTGATATAGGAGTTGAACTTAGTGCGCAATTCAGCAGAATTTATCAAATTTATCGATTTACCGACCTTCAGTGATAATGTCGGCTCGAAATTAAATCAGCCTGAAGGTAGAACGAGTTTTAGCTTCGGTAACAGGCAAGCAGAAAATTAAGCGGTCACGAGAAATTTTAATATTCACTTGGGAATTATACATAACAATAGTACCAACAAATAAAAATAAAGCTAATCAGCTGTGGCTCTAAGTCTGAGTGTTTCGATATCCGATTTACAGCTCATCAACCCAAATTTCCGACGGTTAAAAGGTTTTCGGTTGATCTGTTGGCTTTATTAGCATACACCTTCCACTAAACCAGCTGTAGGTATACAACAACAATACTATAACACGATTAAAACAATTGCTGTCCTATTGCGTTTATTTGTGCGGAATTTTTTTTTTTTTCTCTCTTTGCGTACATTTGATTTTTTTTTTCTCGTTGCGATTATAGGAATTATCATCTTGAGGAAGTACCAAGCTACCTGCAATGATAGAACTTAAGGGTTCAGAGCATTTTATTTTCTTTAATTGACTTTTGCTTCGTTGGGGATACGGTGATTAATTGAATACCTTTCTAAAATTGGTTTTAAACTCACAGTTATTCTTTCTGATTTGTTTCCCTCTTTTACAATTTTTCCCTAACTCATTAGATCGAGGATTTTATTTTATGTCGTGCGTTGTTAGACATGTGAGTGAGATTCGCCAGAGCATCTTAGTAGTATGGATGTACCAGTTCAAAATCAGGGTGTAAGATATGGTGGAAGCTTTTGTATGGATGACGTCATAGTCTTGAATGAAGCTGATAAGGAATTTACACCCCGTATGGATGTACCAGTTCAAAATCAATGGTGGAGATGGTGGAAGTTTTTGTATGGATGACGTCATAGTCTTGTATGATGCTGATAAGAAATTTACACCCCGAGCTTTTTTTGATGGTGGAGCTTTTTTTCGTTTTCCGTTGCATAAAATTGGGCGTTTTTTTCGAGGCTTTGAGCTTTTTGGTTTTTCGGGGCTTTGAGCTTTTCGGTTATTGTCGCGGCTTAGACTATCCGGGGGCTTAGACTATCTGAGGGCTTAGACTATCCGGGGCTAGCGGGGAGTGGAGGCTTAGGCTATCCGTATAATACTTGTAAAGGCTAACTTCATTTATATGACTCAGGCTCATGTTCGGCGAATGATAATAACAAGACAGGCTCAGCTAATTGCCTTTAACAGAGTAATATAGATAATAATAAAGACTGCTCAGTTAGATATTGTTGACTCAGTTTCTTAGGGAAATGCCACATTAATAAGATTCAGCTCATAAATGTACAGTGTGATAATAACACGGTTATCTTAACTTATTGACTTTATCAGTGTAATTAAATATAGATAATTATAAGGAAAGCTGCTTAGCGAGATATGATAGATTCAGATTCTTAAGGTATAATACTATAGCGGGGAGCAGGGGCTTAGACTATCCGAGAATTTACTCCACCGAGAAGTCATAGCATTTTTTGTTGGTCAAGGTCAAGGTTAACTGTGGAACATGCTATTGGCTGAACTTACTTCGAGGAATTAGCTAGTGAGGCTTTACTGTTTTATTGATAAGTCTTCAGATCTTGCTTCGACAGGTTGAAACATGTTTTAGTTAGCGTTATTGCATAATGTTGTGAAATTCAACATGTGGTTAGTCATATTTTATGTATATGTATGTCTCTATCTATCTCTCTCTTCTTCTCTCTCTATCTATACATGTATATATCTATCTGTGTATGTGTGTTTTCATATACATATGTATGGTATATATCTATCTGTGTATGTATGTTTCTATCTATGTATGTGTGTATCTATCTGTGTATGTATGTGTTTGTATATAAAACGATGCGCGATGGTCTGAAAGCTTATTGTATCAAGTGAAGTCTGACGTGCAACATCAAAAAAATAGTGAAAGTGAAAATAATTAAAAAAAATAGTGAAAGTAAAAATAATTTATAAAATAGTGAAAGTAAAGTGAACTTTTTAAAAATAGTGAAAGTGAGAGTAATTAAAAAAAAATAGTGAAAGTAAAGTGAACTTAAAAAATAGTGAAAGTAAAATAATAAGTATCAAATAATTAAGTGAAGTGAAAGTAAAAGAATAAGTGATAAATAACTAAATAAAGTTAGCTTATAAATAATAAATAGTGAAAATAATTAAAAAAAATAGTGAAAGTGAAAATAATCAAGTAAACTTAAAAAAAAAAATAGTGAGAGTGACAATGAAATCCTTTATATGCGAATACTGTGGCCTAAGCTGTTCACGCGGCGATAGTTTGAATAGGCACATCAGAAGTATGCATCTAAGGGATAACAGTAATAAATGCCAATTTTGTTCGAAAATATACACGCGGAAAGATGTATTATTGAAACATCTAAAAAAGTGTAATAATAATCAAGTGCAACCATCAACATCATCATCAACAATAGCGCAACCAGCAACACCAACTACATCACCATCAAAAAAATGTAACTCATGTAAGTTAGAAGTGATGAATAAAGACTGGAACTATCACGTTCGAACAAATTTACATAAAAGAAACACTGCAGTCCCGATTAATGAAAATTTTAAAGTTTTAAAGAGTTCTTTTGAAGAAAGAGTCGAAACATTAATTTTGGAAAATAAGAATCTCGAAATAATAGTGCCGAAACAGTTTTTAGTCACATGTGAAAATCTAGTAATTGAAATCTTGAAAGAACATTTAGTGAAGCATACAGCCTTCAAATTCAATCTAGAATTATTTGCTGTATATATAAAATATACTAAAAACAATAATGGCGATAATATTGACGTAGTGTACGATGTAAAGTCTTTTCAAACAAGAATGCGTAATGTGCAGAGTGAAGAAGAAATAGTCTCTATATACAGATCAATGATGGACGAAATTTCTGTTAAAAGTGAAGAATTTCAAGAGCGTGATAGTGGCTGGACAATAGTGGAAATAACCCACCTTGAAATTAACATTAATCAGTATAAACCGTTAAGAGATTCGCAGTACATAGAACTTCCTAAATTTATAAAAGATAAACGTGCCTGTGTCAGTGTGAAGAACTATGACGAGTATTGCTTTAAATGGTGTATAATATCAGCCTTGAGCCCGGAAGACGTGAATAATGATAGAACCACAAGCTATCAAATTGAAAATATAGAAAAAAGTGACATCATTTTGAAAAACGGAAAAACTGTTAAATTCGGCCAATTACAATTTCCACTAAAAATTGATGCAGTTAAAATATTCTAAGAAATCAATCCAGATATAAGTGTTAACGTGTTCGGATTTGAGAAGGAGGGAAATGCTATAGTTGGTCCATACTATAAAACGAAAGAAGAGAAAGGAACACACATAAACATGTTATTACTGCAAGACGAAGAGAATAATCATTACGTATGGATCAAACACATGTCAAGGTAAATTATTATATATTCCTTTTAAAAAATTATATTAAAATTTTGTATATTTGTTCTACAGATTGATCAAAAGCCAACTAACATTACATGGACATCGAATTTATATGTGTAATACATGTCTGCAGCATTTCTATCAACAAGAAACTCTCGATCTACATAAGCCGGAATGTAGCAGACTTGTAACGAAAATGCCAACACCTGAAAAGTCGTTATTAGCATTCACCGAGCATCAACGGAAATTAGATGTCTCATTCGTTATATATGCAGATTTCGAGTGTATACTGAAAAGTATAGATACGTGTTCACCAGATCCTTCGACTTCATCAACGACATCAATTCAGGAACATGTACCGTGTGCATTTAGCTATTATATAAAGTGTTCCTACAACAATGCACTTAACCAACACCGCATATATAAAGGAATTGATTCAGCTTGTAAGTTTGAAGAATATTTAGTTAAGGATATCAAAAATATTTACTATAATTATGTGTCAAAAGTTGTCCCTATGGGTTCTCTCACATTAGCCGAACGAAAATTTCAAAACGAGAGTAGTATTTGCCATATATGTAAAAAAGAATTAGATAATAATCGTGTCGCGGATCACTGTCATTTAACGGGACAATATAGAGGTCCAGCACATTCAGATTGTAATTTAAAGTTCCGAGTTCCTAAATTCTTCCCAATATTTTTCCATAACTTTTCTGGATATGATAGCCATTTGCTTGTGAAAGAACTTTCATCTATTCCCGGCGATATTAACGTAATTCCTCTTAATAAAGAACTTTATGTATCGCTGTCAAAAAGAATTTTTGTAACTGAGACTGATTCAATTGAATTGAGATTTTTAGATTCATTCCGGTTTATGTCCTCTAGCTTAGAATCATTAGCTAAGAACTTATGTACATACGATTTTAAAGTGTACGATCAATATTTACAAATGATGAAGAGTTCAAGCTAATTACTAGGAAGGGCGTATTTCCTTATGAATATTTAAATTCGTTTGAACGATTGAATGAGTCTCAGCATCCATCTCGAGATAAGTTTTACAGCCGATTAACCGATACACACTGTTCCGAAGAGGACTACAATCACGCCCTAAACGTTTGGGAAAAGTTCAATTGTAAGACTCTTGAAGATTATCTTGAACTATATTTAAAAACAGATGTGTTGTTGTTAGCTGATATTTTTGAGAATTTTAGAAAAGTATGTAAAAGTATTTATGAACTAGATCCGTGCCAATATTATACAGCACCTGGATTATCATGGGAAGCTATGTTAAAAACAACTAAAATAACTCTTGAACTTTTAACAGATATAAATATGCATACTTTCATTCAGCGAGGCATAAGGGGTGGTATAGTTCAATGCTCAAATAGACATTCCGTAGCTAACAATAAATACATGTCTGAGTATGATGAAAGTAAACCATCAGCATATCTTATGTATCTTGACGCCAATAATTTATATGGATGGGCTATGTGACAACCCCTTCCTTGTGGCGAATTCACATGGTTAGATTCAGTTTCCGATTTCGATGTCTTCAACATTCCTTTTAATTCTGAATATGGCTATATATTAGAAGTAGATTTAGAATATCCAAAAGAAATACACGATCTCCATAACGATTTACCATTTTGCGCAGAGAATAAAAAGAGTCCCGGATCCAATTTTCCAAAATTAATTCCAGATTTGACAAATAAATCGAAATATATTATTCATTATAAAAATCTTCAACAATGTATTCAATACGGTTTGAAATTAACACAAATACATAGAATTTTAAAATTTAAACAGTCCTGTTGGTTAAAAGAATATATTGATTTGAATACTCATCATCGTACATTAGCTAAAAATGAATTTGAAAAGAACTTCTTTAAATTATTAAATAATGCGGTTTATGGTAAAACAATGGAGAACGTGGATAAACGGAAAGATGTAAAAATCGTACAAAGTTAGGAAAGTTCTGGAAGGCGTTTAGAAGCTCGGGCCTTAATCGCGAAACCAAATTTTCATAGTATAACTCAATTTAATGAAAATATGTTGGCCATTCAAATGCAACGAGTTCTAACGACATATAATAAACCAACATATATAGGCTTCACAGTACTCGAATTATCAAAATGGAAAATGTATGACTTCCACTATGATTACATGAAGCCAAAGTTTTGCGACAATATTAGTTTAAATTATATGGACACTGATTCTTTTATTTATACTATTAAAACAGAAGATTTTTATAATGATAATAAAAATGACATTGATTCTCGATTCGATACATCTGATTATTCTGTTAACAATAGATTTAATTTTTCGTGTGTAAATAAAAAAGTATTAGGAATGATGAAGGATGAGTGCAACGGTAATATTATGAGAGAATTTATAGGGCTTCGATCCAAAATATATAGTATTAAAATAGAAAATTGTAATGAAATTAAGAAAGCTAAAGGTGTAAAGAAAACTGTATTATGATTAAGAGTTAGTTATTCTTTCCGGTGTCAGTGGAGTGAAACTCCAACACGGAGTCCCCGACTGTGGACTAACCGCCATCCCTGAGGATATGACAAATTTGGAAAGAAACTTCACTGGAGAAGCCAGTTCATCATAAGATTGTGTTGGACTAGGTCCGAAGGAGCTGTTTCGTCATCGGAGGGCATAGACTCTTCAGAAGGTGTATTCTTGCCTACTAACCGAAACACCTTGACAGCTGGTGGGATTGCTGAGGTAAATTCTATATAGCCACATCCCATTCCAAATTTATTACCGAGAAGAATTTAATGGTCAAGAAAGGCGTCCTCTACCTTAGACTAAAGGCGTGTACTTTGAGAAGCTTTACTCTTGATTTCGGCTATTCTCTGGTTGTAACCCTGGATATGGTCAGCGTTTTTATGGCTGTGAAATTTACAAATGGTTGTAACCTTGGATCTGATCTACGAAGAACAAATCCGGTCCGTCGCAACTTATTTTTTTAACCAATATTTGTTGTTATTAGATTTTTCGTGGTAAGCTACCAAAGAAGCTATTATGATTAAGAGTTAGTTATTCTTTCCGGTGTCAGTGGAGTGAAACTCCAACACGGTGTCCCCGACTGTGGACTAACCGCCATCCCTGAGGATATGACAAATTTGGAAAGAAACTTCACTGGAGAAGCCAGTTCATCATAAGATTGTGTTGGACTAGGTCCGAAGGAGCTGTTTCGTCATCGGAGGGCATAGACTCTTCAGAAGGTGTATTCTTGCCTACTAACCGAAACACCTTGACAGCTGGTGTAGTCTAAGGTAGAGGACGCCTTTCTTGACCATTAAATTCTTCTCGGTAATAAATTTGGAATGGGATGTGGCTATATAGAATTTACCTCAGCAATCCCACCAGCTGTCAAGGTGTTTCGGTTAGTAGGCAAGAATACACCTTCTGAAGAGTCTATGCCCTCCGATGACGAAACAGCTCCTTCGGACCTAGTCCAACACAATCTTATGATGAACTGGCTTCTCCAGTGAAGTTTCTTTCCAAATTTGTCATATCCTCAGGGATGGCGGTTAGTCCACAGTCGGGGACTCCGTGTTGGAGTTTCACTCCACTGACACCGGAAAGAATAACTAACTCTTAATCATAATAGCTTCTTTGGTAGCTTACCACGAAAAATCTAATAACAAAACTGTATTAAATAAGTTAAGTTTATTAGATTATAGAACATGTTTATATAAGAAGACAATATTTTACGGAGATATGTTTATGTTTAGATCTAAGTTTCATAATATTTATACACAATTAGTTAATAAGATAACATTAAGTTATAAGGATGATAAGCGTTATATAAGGGGTAATGGGGTAGAAACTTATGCTTGGGGTCACTATAAGATAGAAAATAATTAAGTATTGTAATTAAATTAATGAATAAAAAAAAAAATAAAAAAAATGATTGGCTGTTGTTATTTAAAAAAAAGAATGAGATTTAGGTGGCGCAAGCTATGAGCAGATTCGACAAGTTTAGACATGTTTTGCCCCGAAGTTGTGATGAGTCACCATATTTCCGGAAAAAGCCCGACCTGAATAAAAACTTGGTTCGACATGTTTCAGTTTGCGTTATTACATAATGTTGTGAAATTCTCTTTCTTTCTGTGTATGTATGTATGTATCTATCTCTGTCTCTCTCTTCCTCTCTCTGTGTATGTCTTTCTCTTCCTCTCTCTGTGTATGTATGTATATCTTTTTGAACAGCTCTGATCAGGTATTAACAGCTTTTTGAACAGCTCTGATCAGGTATTAACAGCTTTTTGAACAGCTCTGAACAGGTATTAACAGCTTTTTGAGCAGCTCTGTACAGGTATTAACAGCTCTGAACAGGTATTAACAGCTTCTTGAACAGCTCTGATCAGGTATTAACAGCTTTTTGAACAGCTCTGTACAGGTATTAACAGCTCCGAACAGGTATTAACAGCTTTTTGAACAGCTCTGAACAGGTGAAGCCTACATATGTTGGTTTATTGTATGTCGTAAGTACTCGTTGCATACAGGTCAGGTCAAAAAGCAGTTAATATCAGAACAGGTCAGGTCAAAAAGCATTTAATATCAGAACAGGTCAGGTCAATAAGCTGTTAATATCAGAACAGGTCAGGTCAAAAGCTGTTAATACCTGTTCCGAGCTGTTCAAAAAGCTGTTAATACCTGTTCAGAGCTGTTCAAAAAGCTGTTAATACCTGATCAGAGCTGTTCAAAAAGCTGTTAATACCTGTTCAGAGCTGTTAATACCTGTTCAGAGCTGTTCAAAAAGCTGTTAATACCTGATCAGAGCTGTTCAAGAAGCTGTTAATACCTGTTCAGAGCTGTTAATACCTGTACAGAGCTGTTCAAAAAGCTGTTAATACCTGTTCAGAGCTGTTCAAAAAGCTGTTAATACCTGATCAGAGCTGTTCAAAAAGCTGTTAATACCTGATCAGAGCTGTTCAAAAAGATATACATACATACACAGAGAGAGGAAGAGAGAAACATACACAGAGAGAGGAAGAGAGAGACATACACAGAGAGAGGAAGAGAGAGACAGAGATAGATACATACATACATACACAGAAAGAAAGAGAATTTCACAACATTATGTAATAACGCAAACTGAAACATGTCGAACCAAGTTTTTATTCAGGTCGGGCTTTTTCCGGAAATATGGTGACTCATCACAACTTCGGGGCAAAACATGTCTAAACTTGTCGAATCTGCTCATAGCTTGCGCCACCTAAATCTCATTCTTTTTTTTAAATAACAACAGCCAATCATTTTTTTTATTTTTTTTTTTATTCATTAATTTAATTACAATACTTAATTATTTTCTATCTTATAGTGACCCCAAGCATAAGTTTCTACCCCATTACCCCTTATATAACGCTTATCATCCTTATAACTTAATGTTATCTTATTAACTAATTGTGTATAAATATTATGAAACTTAGATCTAAACATAAACATATCTCCGTAAAATATTGTCTTCTTATATAAACATGTTCTATAATCTAATAAACTTAACTTATTTAATACAATTTTCTTTACACCTTTAGCTTTCTTAATTTCATTACAATTTTCTATTTTAATACTATACATTTTGGATCGAAGCCCTATAAATTCTCTCATAATATTACCGTTGCACTCATCCTTCATCATTCCTAATACTTTTTTATTTACACGCGAAAAATTAAATCTATTGTTAACAGAATAATCAGATGTATCGAATCGAGAATCAATGTCATTTTTAATATCATTATAAAAATCTTCTGTTTTAATAGTATAAATAAAAGAATCAGTGTCCATATAATTTAAACTAATATTGTCGCAAAACTTTGGCTTCATGTAATCATAGTGGAAGTCATACATTTTCCATTTTGATAATTCGAGTACTGTGAAGCCTATATATGTTGGTTTATTATATGTCGTAAGAACTCGTTGCATTTGAATGGCCAACATATTTTCATTAAATTGAGTTATACTATGAAAATTTGGTTTCGCGATTAAGGCCCGAGCTTCTAAACGCCTTCCAGAACTTTCCCAACTTTGTACGATTTTTACATCTTTCCGTTTATCCACGTTCTCCATTGTTTTACCATAAACCGCATTATTTAATAATTTAAAGAAGTTCTTTTCAAATTCATTTTTAGCTAATGTACGATGATGAGTATTCAAATCAATATATTCTTTTAACCAACAGGACTGTTTAAATTTTAAAATTCTATGTATTTGTGTTAATTTCAAACCGTATTGAATACATTGTTGAAGATTTTTATAATGAATAATATATTTCGATTTATTTGTCAAATCTGGAATTAATTTTGGAAAATTGGATCCGGGACTCTTTTTATTCTCTGCGCAAAATGGTAAATCGTTATGGAGATCGTGTATTTCTTTTGGATATTCTAAATCTACTTCTAATATATAGCCATATTCAGAATTAAAAGGAATGTTGAAGACATCGAAATCGGAAACTGAATCTAACCATGTGAATTCGCCACAAGGAAGGGGTTATCACATAGCCCATCCATATAAATTATTGGCGTCAAGATACATAAGATATGCTGATGGTTTACTTTCATCATACTCAGACATGTATTTATTGTTAGCTACGGAATGTCTATTTGAGCATTGAACTATACCACCCCTTATGCCTCGCTGAATGAAAGTATGCATATTTATATCTGTTAAAAGTTCAAGAGTTATTTTAGTTGTTTTTAACATAGCTTCCCATGATAATCCAGGTGCTGTATAATATTGGCACGGATCTAGTTCATAAATACTTTTACATACTTTTCTAAAATTCTCAAAAATATCAGCTAACAACAACACATCTGTTTTTAAATATAGTTCAAGATAATCTTCAAGAGTCTTACAATTGAACTTTTCCCAAACGTTTAGGGCGTGATTGTAGTCCTCTTCGGAACAGTGTGTATCGGTTAATCGGCTGTAAAACTTATCTCGAGATGGAAGCTGAGACTCATTCAATCGTTCAAACGAATTTAAATATTCATAAGGAAATACGCCCTTCCTAGTAATTAGCTTGAACTCTTCATCATTTGTAAATATTGATCGTACACTTTAAAATCGTATGTACATAAGTTCTTAGCTAATGATTCTAAGCTAGAGGACATAAACCGGAATGAATCTAAAAATCTCAATTCAATTGAATCAGTCTCAGTTACAAAAATTCTTTTTGACAGCGATACATAAAGTTCTTTATTAAGAGGAATTACGTTAATATCGCCGGGAATAGATGAAAGTTCTTTCACAAGCAAATGGCTATCATATCCAGAAAAGTTATGGAAAAATATTGGGAAGAATTTAGGAACTCGGAACTTTAAATTACAATCTGAATGTGCTGGACCTCTATATTGTCCCGTTAAATGACAGTTATCCGCGACACGATTATTATCTAATTCTTTTTTACATATATGGCAAATACTACTCTCGTTTTGAAATTTTCGTTCGGCTAATGTGAGAGAACCCATAGGGACAACTTTTGACACATAATTATAGTAAATATTTTTGATATCCTTAACTAAATATTCTACAAACTTACAAGCTGAATCAATTCCTTTATATATGCGGTGTTGGTTAAGTGCATTGTTGTAGGAACACTTTATATAATAGCTAAATGCACACGGTACATGTTCCTGAATTGATGTCGTTGATGAAGTCGAAGGATCTGGTGAACACGTATCTATACTTTTCAGTATACACTCGAAATCTGCATATATAACGAATGGGAGATCTAATTTCCGTTGATGCTCGGTGAATGATAATAACGACTTTTCAGGTGTTGGCATTTTCGTTACAAGTCTGCTACATTCCGGCTTATGTAGATCGAGAGTTTCTTGTTGATAGAAATGCTGCAGACATGTATTACACATATAAATTCGATGTCCATGTAATGTTAGTTGGCTTTTGATCAATCTGTAGAACAAATATACAAAATTTTAATATAATTTTTTAAAAGGAATATATAATAATTTACCTTGACATGTGTTTGATCCATACGTAATGATTATTCTATTCGTCTTGCAGTAATAACATGTTTATGTGTGTTCCTTTCTCTTCTTTCGTTTTATAGTATGGACCAACTATAGCATTTCCCTCCTTCTCAAATCCGAACACGTTAACACTTATATCTGGATTGATTTCTTAGAATATTTTAACTGCATCAATTTTTAGTGGAAATTGTAATTGGCCGAATTTAACAGTTTTTCCGTTTTTCAAAATGATGTCACTTTTTTCTATATTTTCAATTTGATAGCTTGTGGTTCTATCATTATTCACGTCTTCCGGGCTCAAGGCTGATATTATACACCATTTAAAGCAATACTCGTCATAGTTCTTCACACTGACACAGGCACGTTTATCTTTTATAAATTTAGGAAGTTCTATGTACTGCGAATCTCTTAACGGTTTATACTGATTAATGTTAATTTCAAGGTGGCTATTGTCCAGCCACTATCACGCTCTTGAAATTCTTCACTTTTAACAGAAATTTCGTCCATCATTGATCTGTATATAGAGACTATTTCTTCTTCACTCTGCACATTACGCATTCTTGTTTGAAAAGACTTTACATCGTACACTACGTCAATATTATCGCCATTATTGTTTTTAGTATATTTTATATATACAGCAAATAATTCTAGATTGAATTTGAAGGCTGTATGCTTCACTAAATGTTCTTTCAAGATTTCAATTACTAGATTTTCACATGTGACTAAAAACTGTTTCGGCACTATTATTTCGAGATTCTTATTTTCCAAAATTAATGTTTCGACTCTTTCTTCAAAAGAACTCTTTAAAACTTTAAAATTTTCATTAATCGGGACTGCAGTGTTTCTTTTATGTAAATTTGTTCGAACGTGATAGTTCCAGTCTTTATTCATCACTTCTAACTTACATGAGCTACATTTTTTTGATGGTGATGTAGTTGGTGTTGCTGGTTGCGCTATTGTTGATGATGATGTTGATGGTTGCACTTGATTATTATTACACTTTTTTAGATGTTTCAATAATACATCTTTCCGCGTGTATATTTTCGAACAAAATTGGCATTTATTACTGTTATCCCTTAGATGCATACTTCTGATGTGCCTATTCAAACTATCGCCGCGTGAACAGCTTAGGCCACAGTATTCGCATATAAAGGATTTCATTGTCACTCTCACTATTTTTTTTTTTAAGTTTACTTGATTATTTTCACTTTCACTATTTTTTTTAATTATTTTCACTATTTATTATTTATAAGCTAACTTTATTTAGTTATTTATCACTTATTCTTTTACTTTCACTTCACTTAATTATTTGATACTTATTATTTTACTTTCACAATTTTTTAAGTTCACTTTACTTTCACTATTTTTTTTTAATTACTCTCACTTTCACTATTTTTAAAAAGTTCACTTTACTTTCACTATTTTATAAATTATTTTTACTTTCACTATTTTTTTTAATTATTTTCACTTTCACTATTTTTTTGATGTTGCACGTCAGACTTCACTTGATACAATAAGCTTTCAGACCATCGCGCATCGTTTTATATACAAACACATACATACACAGATAGATACACACATACATAGATAGAAACATACATACACAGATAGATATATACCATACATATGTATATGAAAACACACATACACAGATAGATATATACATGTATAGATAGAGAGAGAAGAAGAGAGAGATAGATAGAGACATACATATACATAAAATATGACTAACCACATGTTGAATTTCACAACATTATGCAATAACGCTAACTAAAACATGTTTCAACCTGTCGAAGCAAGATCTGAAGACTTATCAATAAAACAGTAAAGCCTCACTAGCTAATTCCTCGAAGTAAGTTCAGCCAATAGCATGTTCCACAGTTAACCTTGACCTTGACCAACAAAAAATGCTATGACTTCTCGGTGGAGTAAATTCTCGGATAGTCTAAGCCCCTGCTCCCCGCTATAGTATTATACCTTAAGAATCTGAATCTATCATATCTCGCTAAGCAGCTTTCCTTATAATTATCTATATTTAATTACACTGATAAAGTCAATAAGTTAAGATAACCGTGTTATTATCACACTGTACATTTATGAGCTGAATCTAATTAATGTGGCATTTCCCTAAGAAACTGAGTCAACAATATCTAACTGAGCAGTCTTTATTATTATCTATATTACTCTGTTAAAGGCAATTAGCTGAGCCTGTCTTGTTATTATCATTCGCCGAACATGAGCCTGAGTCATATAAATGAAGTTAGCCTTTACAAGTATTATACGGATAGCCTAAGCCTCCACTCCCCGCTAGCCCCGGATAGTCTAAGCCCTCAGATAGTCTAAGCCCCCGGATAGTCTAAGCCGCGACAATAACCGAAAAGCTCAAAGCCCCGAAAAACCAAAAAGCTCAAAGCCTCGAAAAAAACGCCCAATTTTATGCAACGGAAAACGAAAAAAAGCTCCACCATCAAAAAAAGCTCGGGGTGTAAATTTCTTATCAGCATCATACAAGACTATGACGTCATCCATACAAAAACTTCCACCATCTCCACCATTGATTTTGAACTGGTACATCCATACGGGGTGTAAATTCCTTATCAGCTTCATTCAAGACTATGACGTCATCCATACAAAAGCTTCCACCATATCTTACACCCTTACACCCTGATTTTGAACTGGTACATCCATACTACTGATGCGTGTGCACTGCTGTGACTATTTATGCCACATGAGTAATGCGCGAAATAATGGACATTTCGGCACGTTTGCTCTTTCTTTTTCGAGTAGAAATTTACTATAAACAATTCTATTTCCGGTCTCGTCAAAATCCGGATCGACGGACCAATGTGTACGATCAGGGGCAAGAGTGAACTTGCAAGGGGGTTGGATTTGACGAGGTTACGGAAATAAAGTGGTGTTTTTAATGCGATGCCCGCCAGAGAACACGAGCCTTTTGAGGCAGGAAGAATGGTAGGAAAAAATGATAGGATTGAAGTTCACCGAATTGGAACGTAGGTCGAAGCGAATCGACTATCAAAACTTTGATCAAGGTAATAACAAATTGATTTTTTTTTGTAAAAAGTGCAATCATGGGATGCACAAACCATTCAAGCGTTTGCTGGTGATACCTTTTTTTTATTTTGAGCAACGTATTGCCTATGAAGAATCGCCCCCAGCTGAGTTCAGCGCACAGGCGATTCCTAACAAGCTTCCGTTGGATTTATTGACAATGTAACGAAAATAGCAATTACCTTTGATGTTAGTCCAAATCAATCGAACGCCCACTAGGCCTTGAGCGGAATGCTGCTAGGACGATTGTATTGACTAAAATCAAGAATAGAAGAGAGGGGCCGAGTCAAAGCGATTGGGCCATTTATAGGGTCACGCAGCTTGCGATACCGCTGGCCCTTCCAATGATAGTTGGCGCCAGCTTGTTGCCCACAGCGTTACCCACATACTTTGTACTGTAATGTACATGAACTTTGACAAAGGTGAATTAATTTATATTGGGTTTGCGTAAACGATATGTTTGAATCTCAAATCTTATATTTGAGGTTTGCTCACCTCCATACGCCACTGCTCCCACCCAAAAATTTGCTTCGATCTTTTCTTCTAGTATAACTTCAAATATTTCTTAAGTTTGAATAGTGTGCCATTAGCGGTTTAGGAGAAATGGATCTTAGGATGTGTCTATCTCGGCTTTTTTTGGGTTTCGGACGCATTACATTTTCCCCACTCCGACACCCCTTGATCAATATTGACAATTGTTATGCAAAGGGTCTACTATCAGAATTCTATAGAAATTCCAAGTTTCAGCTTCCTATCATAAACGGTTACTGAGATATAGAAACCAAATTTTCCGTCTAAAACGCTGAACTCTTAAATTTAATATCTCAAAGCGTTTGGGAGCTACGAGCCTCCAAATAATTTTGCGTACTGTGGATGCCATGCGGTGCGGCGTACGGCGGACTGACGGACTAAACATTTTAATGGCTTTTTTCGTGTCTACTAGCAAAGATATTAGAATTCCTTTATATAAGATGTCCCAACCATATTAAAAAAAATCTGCCAACAGTCTGGGCGCAACTTTATTATTTTTCCGGTAGAAGTTCAGAACGCGTTTAATTCGGGGATGCGGAGTATGTTACTATGTGACTGAAAAACAAACAAAAAGTTCGGGAAACGGTTAGAATAGGGTGTAACATATGAATTATATAATTGAGTCATATTCCAGGAGGTGGTCTTGAAGTTGAAAAAGACAAGACTTAAAAACAGGTGATTATTAAACAAGCCTGGGGAACTGAAAATATTTTCGATATCTGATCAGACCTGAGAGATATGGTGGAATTCATGAGAAAGTATACAGCCACTTTACACCCCCTTAGGGGTCGAATTTCAAAAAATCTTGAAAACACAATCTAGGTATTCATATGAAGAATCCGTAGAATAAAAATGAATTCAATATTTGGAAAGACCTTGTAGATGTGACGAAAATCGTGAAAATATATGCATTTTATATTTACTGATATTTTTTTTGCCCCCCTTCTGAACGTCAATGAATATTCAAAATTTTTTTTATCAGAATTACTTTTCTAGTTGATTTACATATACGTACCGAGTTTCAACTTCCTAGCATAAGACCATCTAAAGTTAGGAAAAACACCCTCGACCCCGCACCATACTACCCCTAAAAAAAAATTTTATTTTTCCACCCTGCCACTACTATAGCTCTATCTAAATACCAAGTTTCAGTTTCCTATCACTATAGATTCTTAAGATATAAGCATCGGAACTTTTTCCTTCTCACCCTTCCCTACCCTCACCCTCTGCACCCACACCCCCAAATTTTTTTCCCTACTAGGGTTTCATTAGGCCTACTTCTGGTAAAAATTTGAAGAATCCACTTTACACTGTTATTGAGATAAAGAACGTGTTATTTTTGAAAAATTCTTATCCTCTCCACTTCCGTGCTCCCCCACCCCTTCAAAGATTTTACTTTGAGCAATCTTAATTTATCAAGCTTTATACTCAAACCGAATTTTGTTTTTCTGGTGCCACTGGTTTGGGAGATATCGTAATGTTAAGTATTTCAACCCGCACCCCCGTACGTCACTACCCCCACCCAAAAATTTTGTATCAATCTACTCTCCTAGTATAACTACGGATATTTGTTAAGTTTTAATTGCTTGCCATTAACGTTTTAGGAGATATGGATTTTAGAATGTGTCGATTTCGACTTTTTTGCGTTTAGGACGCATTGTTTCCCCCTCCACTCCCACACCCCTTCACCCATATCATGAATTTTTTCAAATGGGTCCACTATCAAAGCTCTATAGAATTTCCAAGTTTCAGCCTCCTACCATAAGCGGTTGCTGAGATCTAGAAACCAAAATTTTTCGGCTAAAACGCTTCCCCCACCTTCCCCCTCAAATCCCCTCCTCTGAAAATAATCTCAATTCAAGGGGTCCACCCAGTCTATTCATAGAAAAAAATTTAATATAAAAGCTTTGCTGGTTTGAGAGCTACGAGCCTTCGAAGGATTTTGCGTGGGGCGGTCGACATACGGCGGACAGACGGAGTGAAAATTTTTATTGCTTTTTTCATGTCTACTCGTCATGAAACGTAAATTTTGAGGGCAGCAAATTTTTTCTTTTTAAAAATCGATAACAATACTGTATTATAAATAATACAGTAAAATTGCTATATAGCTTTTCGATGGGTGACCAATCTCCAGGGGCTATTAGAGCTTTGTGTGCTAAAATTTATAGTCCACTGTAAACACCAATCTGAAAGCTTTGTTTCGAAAGCCAACGTCACCGATTCCGAAATCGGTAAATTTAAATAAGCTAAACGGATTGAGTTGTCTTTATTATATGTCAGTAATTTTAGTAAGAGATGTCTTGAATCTTATGCTGGTGGTTCTTCTGCGCAAGAATTGTTCATGGAAAACAAAAGAGTCGACAAATGTAAAAAGAAATTCTAGACTGAGAATATTACATCAGTAATAGCAATATATGAAGCTTAAAAGGAATCCATTGAAAAACCGTGGAGAGCCAAAAAGGATGTTTATTGAGACTGTGTCATTTGGTGGCAATTTGAAGGAGAATGTCAATATTCACATTTATATTTATTTATTCATTTCAGAAAGAAGCCCATTGAATATTCGGCCAGATCTGCAAAGACATATGGTACATTGCCTAACATATTTTGTAAATACAAATAGAAGTAACAGTACAAATAAAATTAAAATGTAAAGTAGAAAGAAATAGATAATCGCAAAAGAAGAAAGTATAAAAAGGTAGATTAAATGAAATATGTAAATATGTATCAAAATCAAAACAACTAAAATTCATGCTTACTAATAATTAATTCATGCTTAAAACAGACAAGCTAATTTATGCTTACATTTAATAAAATATGGCTAAATGTATAGTGTAAACTGAAAAATGAGAATATGAACAACGTAAATATATTTTTGATGAATGTTTTCACAGTACATTTTGAATTGAAAATACAAGGTTTTCCGGTAAATACTGTTAAATTTATTTTGTGTGACGTTTCGGACTCGACTGAGTCCTTTATCAAACTGATCGACAATATCTCTACAACTGTTATTTATACAAATGAAAGTAGGTAAAAAAATCTACCAACAATCTGGGCGTAACTTTATTATTTTTCTGGCAGAAGTTAGGAACGCGTTCAATTCTGAAATGCGGTGTAGGCTACTATGTGACTGAAAACCTATCAAAAAGAACAAGATCATGGAAGTGAAAATCTGATTGGATCTGAGAGATATGGAATAGTTTATGAAAAAGTAGACAATCACTTTACACCCCCTTAGGGGTCAATTTTCAGAAAATCTTGAAAACACTTTCTTGGTATTCATATGGAGAATACATAGAATAAAATTAAATTCATTATTTGGGACGAGGTAGTATGTCGATATGTCGAAAATCGTGGGAAAATATGCATTCTATTTTCACAGATAATTTTTTTTGCCCCCCTTCTGAACGCCAATAGATGCTCGTTTTTTTTATTCAAAATTATTTTTCTAGTTGATTAAGATATACACACCGAGTTTCAACATTGTAGCTTAAGCCGTTCTAGGAAAAACACCTCCCACTTGTACCACGAATTCAAAAAACCTTGAAAACACTTTCTAGGTATTCATACGAAGAATCCATAGAATAAAAATAAATGCAATATTTGGAAAGACCTAGTAGATATGACGAAAGTCGTGAAAATATATGCATTTTATATTTATTATATTTACAAATATTTTTTTTTGCCCCCCCCCCCTTCTGAACGCCAATGAATATTCAAGTTTTTTTTTATCACAATTACTTTTCTAGTTGATTTACATATAAACACCGCGTTTCAACATTGTAGCTTAAGCCATTCCATATATAGGAAAAAAACCCCCACTTGTGCCACACTACCCTTAGGGGCCGAATTTCAAAAAACCTTGAAAACCTTTTTTAGGTATTCATACGAAGAATCCGTAGAATTAAAATGAGTTCAATATTCGGAAAGACCTAGTAGATATGACGAAAATCGTGAAAATATATGCATTTTATATTTATTATATTTACAAATAATTTTTTTTGCTCCCCTTTGTAAACGCCAATGAATATTCAATTTTTTTTATGACAATTACTTTTCTAGTTGATTTACATATACACACCGAGTTTCAACTTTCTGGCATGAACCGTTTAATAGTTAGGAAAAACACCCCCTACCCCCGTAGCATACTACCCCAAAAAAAAAATTATATTTTTCCAACATTCCGCTACTATAGCTCTATCTAAATACCAAGTTTAAGGCTTATATCATTACAGGATCTCAAGATATAAGCATCGGAACTTTTTCCTTTTCACCCTCCCCCACGCTCCCCCTCTACACCCTCTACACCCTCAACCCCAAAACTTTTTTCCCTACAAGGGTTTAATTAGCGCTACTTCTGGTAAAAATTCTAAGCATCTATCTTAAACTGTTCTTGAGATATGAAATGTGTTTGATTTGAAAAATTCTCATCCCCTCCACTTCTATGCTCCACCTCCCACTTAAAAAATTTTACTTTGATCAATCTTTATTTGTCAACCTTTATACCCAAACTAAATTTTATTTTTCTAGAGCAATTGGTTCATGAGATATCGAAATCTTAAGTTTTTCACCCCCCCACCCCCATACACAACTTCCCCCACCCAAAATTTTTCTTGATTCTGTTCTCCTAGTATAACTACAAATATTTTTCAAGTTTGAATAGTGTGCCATTAACGGTTTAGGAGATATGGATTTTAGAATGTGTCTATCTCGCCTTTTTTGAGTTTCGGACGCATTGCATTTCCCCCCACTCCCACACCCCTTGATCAATATTGACAATTTTTCTGCAAATGGGTCTACTATCAGAGCTCTATAGAAGTTTCAAGTTTCAGCTTCCTAACATTAGGGGCTACTGAGATCAGGAAACCAAAATTTTCGGTCTAAAACACTTCCCCCTCCTTCCCCCTCACACCCCCACCCCTAAAAATTTGGTCACTTCAAGGCGCCTACCCCGTCTATTCGTTAAAAAAATTTCAATTTAATATCTCAAAGCGTTTGGCAGCTACGAGCCTCCAAACGATCTTGCGTACGGCGGACAGACGGACTGAAAATTTTTATTGCTTTTTTCGCGTCTACTAGTTATGAAACGTGAAAATAAAAATTTTGAGGGTAGCAAATTTTTTTTTTTAAAAAATTAATCACAATACTTAATTATTAAAATAATAAAGTAAAAGGGTTACAAAATCAACTATCATGTAAGGACGGAAATCTTAGGGTAAATTTCCGCTTACAACAACGACCATGTTAAGAAACGAAAATACCGAAAAGCATGGTATAATATGAACTTCATTTTTTTTTTTACATATGCGATATAATTCGCAGCCAGTGCATGTTCTGGTCCGTATATAGTCCAAAACGATCGAACACAAATTGTCTAGTTGGCGGCGTAGTTAGTAGCCGCGGGTCGAGCCTAAAAACTCCTCCCAAAGTGAAAACTAACGCCATGCCCGAGAAATCGACCTATGGCTTGGGTCTGTGGCTCTTGTGAGTTCGCCAAACATAGTCTCGAAAGTCTCGACGGTAGAGTACGGCTTGCCCCGGCCATGCCAATCTATGTAGGGTCTGTAGCTCTTGTGAGTTCGCCTAAAATATAGAACGGCCAACCGGTTACCGTGAATATACACACACGGAGCCAAACTCAGCCAGCGCAAGCGACGGAGGTCCAGGCAAAGCAGCGACACAGTGAGCACCAGACGAGCGGCACCGAGGACAACGCAGACGACGCAGCGGGACCCTGACGACGCAACAACGAGGCAGCGACGAAGAAGGCCCGCGTAACCGAGGTCCGGAGGAAGCACCGCTACGCAACGCAGGGAGCAACGCAACGGCACGACGACGCACAACGCAGCACAGCGCTCAGGACAAAGGGCAGCGCAACGCCACGACGACGCACAACGAAGCGCAGGTCAGCAGAGTAACGCTGCACCATGAGCAGCGCCGCGCACAGGACAACGCAACGCCACGCACAGAGCAACGCAACGACGGCACACGAAACGCGCAAAGCAACGACACTCAGAGCAAATAACGCACAGAGCAACGACGACGCACAGAGTAATGCAGAACTTCGACACATAGAGCAACGCGGCAACGCACAGAGCAAAGCAACGCACAGAGCAACGCAACACAACGCGACACTCCGAGCAACGACACAGAGAGCAACGACACAGAGAGCAACGACACGCACGGAGCGTCGACACGCAGAACAACGCAGAACGACACAACAGAAGCAACACACAGAGCAGAGCGCGCACAGAGTCGCGCAACCTCCAGAGCAACGGTACGCACAGAGCAGGGCAACGAGCGAAGCTACGCACGTACAGAGTAACATAGCACGCAGAGCAACGCAACGCAGCAACGCACAGAGTGACGGTACGCACAGATCAAGACAACGAAGGAAGCTACGCACGTATAGAGTAACAAAACACGTAGGGCAACAGAGCAACGCAACGCGCAGAACAACGACACGCAGAACAACGCAACACAACACAAGTTGGACCGGAAAGGACGTAACGTAAAAGGACACAAGCATGAGATGGCGCACAGAGACCGAAGGAAGGCAAGCAGAGGCGTGCCAAGAGCCGAGCTACAATCAGCCACGGACAGTACGACGAACAACGCCAGAACTACGGGAAACAATCGCAAGAAGAAGGCAAGCACCGCAATGCACCAGGAGCGACGTAGACAGGGGATGTCGAAGACATTGAGCACAAGAAGCGCCAGGCGACACCAAGGGACGTAGACAGGAGGGGTCGAGGCAACACAGAGGAACAAGAAGCGCCAGGCGACACCAAGGGACGTAGACAGGAGGGGTCGAGGCAACACAGAGGAACAAGAAGCAAAGCGGGAGGATGCCGAGTCAAGCGAGCAACATCGAACTTGTGAGAACCATAGACAAAACGGAACGACGCCAGTCAGCGCAATGCGGCGTAGCAAATGCCACAAGAAACGCACGAAACAACGCAAAGCACCCGAGAAGTACCGAGCCGAGCAGCAACGAGAGGATAACGAAGTCAGAGACGTTATAGGACCGAGGAAACCGAAGCGTATTAGACAAATAATACTTAATACTTATTTGAATTTACCGAATTACATAATGAATTATAACCTTAAATATAATAAAATAGTTGAAGTCAAAACAAGAAATGTTTGTAACGAACCCCTGGCGCCCGATGAGCCTACCCCAGCAATTCGAGTCGTTACAATCAGAAGGGTCAGTTAGAAAAACAGGTAAAAAGGGGGTTACAAAATTAACTAATAGAAGGGTCAATTAGAAGACAAAAGGGGAAATTTACGTTTATAAGGGAGGTCATAAAAACACTAGCCCCCGCCTCTGTTTAATGTTTTTATGACCTCCCTTATTAACGTAAATTTCCCCTTTTGTCTTCTAATTGACCCTTCTATTAGTTAATTTTGTAACCCCCTTTTTCACCTGTTTTTCTAATTGACCCTTCTGTTAGTTAATTTTGTAGCCCTTTTTTACCTACTTTCATTTGTATGAATAACAGTTGTAGACATATTGTCGATCAGTTTGATAAAGGACTCAGTCGAGTCCGAAACGTCACACAAAATAAATTTAACAGTATTTACCGGAAAACCTTGTATTTTCAACGTAAATATAGTATATTCATATTTCTAATTAAAATGAAAAATGTAATTCTTATTTCCTACGTACCAGTAGGGTTAGCGGCTATCATTGGGGCCCACAGGGGGGGGGCAAGAAGGGGAACTCCCCCCCCCGCTGAATTCACAGGGAGGGCAAGAAGAAGCACTTGCCCCCCCCCCCCCCCCTGGATTTGACCATCGCTAAAAGTTGAGAAAAATCATACTTTATATACCAAACTATGTTGCATCTACTTTTACCATTCATTCACTGAACAATTATTGTACACATCTCTCATGCCTCGACTTTAGTTCTCAGTAATGACACTAAAATGAATATCAAATCAAGCTATAGACTTAGATAATTAGCCCTTTTCCGGAATTGACCAAGGCCGCGTACTGAAGAAGAATCAGATCAGGAACCACAACAGAGCAGATTGCAGTTTATTTCCAAATCGAACGACCAAGCGTGTGTTTTACAAGATTTTTCGTTACTTTTTCGTAACGTTTTTGTACTTTAAGAACTAATGAAAAAAAGAATTGAAATTAAATTTTTTGTTTCTATCTAATTTTTTTGTTAGTTTTTGCGAAAATGGTATCCGAGTCCTCTTTGAAAATTCATATCTCTGGTAATTTCTATCCTGGAATAATAAAATAAGGCTTAATTTAAAGGGTGAGGTTGTCGCAAAACTATCCTTGACATTTTTTGTTCAATGATAACGATTTTGTCATTTATCCTTAAATACCTATCTCACAATACTTTTTTTTTTTTAATTTTTTTATATTTTATGGGTTATACTGTTTTTCAAAACATATCAAAAAATTAACTTGGAATCTCAATGGTTAAAAAAATTGAAGAGAATTCACAATTAATTTTATAGAAAAAAATCTGCCAACAATCTGGGCGTAACTTTATTATTTTTCCGGCAGAAGTAAGGAACGCGTTCAATTCTGAAATGCGGTGTAGGCTACTATGTGACTGAAAACCTATCAAAAAGAACAAGATCATGGAAGTGAAAATCTGATTGGATCTGAGAGATATGGAATAGTTTATGAAAAAGTACACAATCACTTTACACCCCCTTAGGGGTCAATTTTCAGAAAATCTTGAAAACACTGTCTTGGTATTCATATGGAGAATACATAAAATAAAATTAAATTTATTATATGGGACGAGGTAGTAGATATGTCGAAAATCGTGGGAAAATATGCATTCTATTTTCACAGATAATTTTTTTTGCCCCCCTTCTGAACGCCAATAGATATTCGTTTTTTTTATTCAAAATTATTTTTTTAGTTGATTTAGATATACACACCGAGTTTCAACATTGTATTAAGCCGTTCTATATATAGGAAAAACACCTACCACTTGTACCACACTACCCTTAGGGGTCGAATTTCAAAAAACTTTGAAAACCCTTTCTAGGTATTTATACGAAGAATCCGTAGAATAAAAATGAATTCAATATTTGGAAAGACCTAGTAGATATGACGAAAATCGTGAAAATATATGCATTTTATTTATATTATATTTCCAAATATTTTTTTTTGCCCCCCTCCGCCCTTCTGAACGCCAATGAATATTCAATTTTTTTTTTATCACTATTACTTTTCTAGTTGATTTACATATACACACCGAGTTTCAAAATTGTAGCTTAAGCCGTTCCATATATAGGAAAACTACCCCCACTTGTACCACACTACCCTTAGGGGTCGAATTTCAAAAAGCCTTGAAAACCCTTTCTAGGTATTCATACGAAGAATCCGTAGAATAAAAATGAATTCAATATTTGGAAAGACCTAGTAGATATGACGAAAATCGTGAAAATATATGCATTTTATATATATTATATTTCCAAATATTTTTTTTTGCCCCCCTCCGCCCTTCTGAACGCCAATGAATATTTAAATTTTTTTTTATCACTATTACTTTTCTAGTTGATTTACATATACACACCGAGTTTCAAAATTGTAGCTTAAACCGTTCCATATATAGGAAAACTACCCCCACTTGTACCACACTACCCTTAGGGGTCGAATTTCAAAAAACCTTGAAAACACTTTCTAGGTATTCATACGAAGAATCCGTAGAAAAAAAATGAATTCAATATTTGGAAAGACCTAGTAGATATGACGAAAATCGTGAAAATATATGAATTTTATATTTATTATATTTACAAATAATTTTTTTTGCCTCCCTTTCTAAACGCCAATGAATATTCATAATTTTTTTTATCGCAATTACTTTGCTAGTTGATTTACATGTACACACCGAGTTTCAACTTTCTAGCATAAACCGTTTAATAGTTAGGAAAAACACCCCCTACCCCCGTAGCATACTACCCCTAAAAACAATTTTATTTTTCCAACATTCCGCTACTATAGCTCTATCTAAATACCAAGTTTAAGGCTTATATCATTACAGGTTCTCAAGATATAAGCATGGGAACTTTTTCCTTTTCACCCTCCCCCACCCTCCCCCTCTTCACCCTCAACCCTAAAACTTTTTTCTCTACAAGGGTTTAATTAGCGCTACTTCTGGTAAAAATTCTAAGCATCTATCTTAAACTGTTCTTGAGATATGAAATGTGTTTGATTTGAAAAATTCTCATCCCCTCCACTTCTATGCTCCACCTCTCACTTAAAAAATTTTACTTTGACCAATCTTTTTTTGTCAACCTTTATACCCAAACCAAATTTTATTTTTCTAGAGCAATTGGTTCATGAGATATCGTAATCTTAAGTTTTTCACCCCCACCCCCATACACAACTTCCCCCACCCAAAATTTTTCTTCATTCTGTTCTCCTAGTATAACTACAAATATGTCTTAAGTTTGAATAGTGTGCCATTAACGGTTTAGGAGATATGGATTTTAGAATGTGTCTATCTCGCCTTTTTTGGGTTTCGTACGCATTACATTTCCCCCCACTCCCACACCCCTTGATCAATATTGACAATTTTTCTGCAAATGGGTCTACTATCAGAGCTCTATAGAAATTCCAAGTTTCAGCTTCCTAACATTAGGGGTTACTGAGATCTGGAAACCAAAATTTTCGGTCTAAAACACTTCCCCCTCCTTCCTCCTCACACCCCCACCCCTAAAAATTTGGTCACTTCAAGGCGCCTACCCCGTCTATTCGTTAAAAAAATTTCAATTTAATATCTCAAAGCGTTTGGCAGCTACGAGCCTCCAAACGATCTTGCGTACGGCGGACGCCGTACGGCGTACGGCGTACGGCGGACAGACGGACTGAAAATTTTTATTGCTTTTTTCGCGTATACTAGTTATGAAACGTGAAAATAAAAATTTTGAGGGTAGCAAATTTTTTTTTTTAAAAAATCAATCACAATACTTAATTATTAAAATAATAAAGTAAAAGGTAATTTTATCAAGAATCGCCAAATGGGTGACCTTATCATCGCCGATTCTTTTGAAATTTTTTTAGACGAAAAGTTTTGGTTTCTAGATCTCAGCAACCGCTAATGGTAGGAGGCTGAAACTTAGAATTTCTATAGAGCTTTGATAGTGGACCCATTTGCAAAAAAATTGTTGATATGGGGGAAGGGGTGTGGGAGTGGAGGGGGAAATAATGCGTCCGAAACGCAAAAATGCCAATATCGACACATTCTAAAATCCATATCTCTTAAACCGTTAACGGCATGCAATTAAAACTTAACAAATATCTGTAGTTATACTAGGAGAGTAGATTGAAACAAAGTTTTTTGGTGGGGGTGGTGGTGTGCGGGGGTGGAGGTTGAAATAGTAAAGATTACGATATCTCAAAAACCAGAAGCACCAGAAAAACAAAATTCGGTTTGGGTATAAAGATTGATAAATAAAGATTGCTCATAGTAAAATTTTTTAAGGGGGTGGGGGAGCATAGAAGTGGGGGGGATAAGAATTTTTCATAAATATCACTTTTCATATCTCAATAACAGTGTAAGATAGATGATTCAAATTTTAACTAGAACTAGGCCCAATAGAACCCTCGTAGGGAAAAAGAAATTTAAAGGTATGGGTGTAGAGGGTGAGGGTGGGGAAGGGTGAGGGTGGGGAAGGGTGAGAAGGAAAAAGTTCCTATGCTTATATCTTTAGAACTTGTAATGGTATAAACCTTAAACTTCTTATTTAGATAGAACTATATTAGTGGCAAAGTGGAAAAATACATTTTTTTTTAGGGGGAGCATGGTGCGAGGGTGGGGGGTGTTTTTCCTAACTTTTGAACGGCTTATGCTAGAAAGTTGAAGCTCGGTACGTATATGCAAATGAATTAGAAAAGTAATTCTGATAAAAAAAAATTTCAATATTCATTGGGGTTCAGAAGAGGGGGCAGAAAAAAATTTCACTATATTTAAAATGCAAATATTTTCACGATTTTCGTCATATCTACTAGGTCTTTCAAAATATTGAATTCATTTTTATACTACGGATTCTTTATATGAATACCTAGAATGCGTTTTCAAGATTTTTTGAAATTCGACCCCTTAGGGGGTGTAAAGAGGTTGTATACTTTTTCATAAATTCCACCATATCTCTCAGGTCTGATTAGATATCGAATATCTTTTCACTTCCCCGGGCTTGTTTAATAATCATCTATTTTTAAGTTTTTTATTTGTCAACCTCTAGACCGCATCCCGGAATATGACCCAATTATATAATTCATATGTTACACTCCGCTTTCCGAACTTTTTGTTAGGTTTTCAGTCACATGATAACGTACACCGCATCCCCGAATTGAACGCGTTCCGAACTACTGCCGGCAAAATAATAAAGTTGCGCCCAGACTGTTGGCAGATTTTATTTTATTATTTTAATAATTAAGTATTGTGATTGATTTTTTAAAAAAAAAAATTTGCTACCCTCAAAATTTTTATTTTCACGTTTCATAACTAGTATACGCGAAAAAAGCAATAAAAATTTTCAGTCCGTCTGTCCGCCGTACGCTGTACGCAAGATCGTTTGGAGGCTTGTAGCTGCCAAACGCTTTGAGATATTAAATTGAAATTTTTTTAACGAATAGACGGGGTAGGCGCCTTGAAGTGACCAAATTTTTAGGGGTGGGGGTGTGAGGGGGAAGGAGGGGGAAGTGTTTTAGACCGAAAATTTTGGTTTCCAGATCGCAGTAGCCCCTAATGTTAGGAAGCTGAAACTTGGAATTTCTATAGAGCTCTGATAGTAGACCCATTTGCAGAAAAATTGTCAATATTGATCAAGGGGTGTGGGAGTGGGGGGAAATGCAATGCGTCCGAAACCCAAAAAAGGCGAGATAGACACATTCTCAAATCCATATCTCCTAAACCGTTAATGGCACACTATTCAAACTTAAAACATATTTGTAGTTATACTAGGAGAACAGAATGAAGAAAAATTTTGGGTGGGGGAAGTTGTGTATGGGGGTGGGGGGTGAAAAACTTAAGATTACGATATCTCATGAACCAATTGCTCTAGAAAAATAAAATTTGGTTTGGGTATAAAGGTTGACAAATAAAGATTGATCAAAGTAAAATTTTTTAAGTGGGAGGTGGAGCATAGAAGTGGAGGGGATGAGAATTTTTCAAATCAAACACATTTCATATCTCAAGAACAGTTTAAGATAGATGCTTAGAATTTTTACCAGAAGTAGCGCTAATTAAACCCTAGTAGGGAAAAAAGTTTTGGGGTTAAGGGTGTAGAGGGGGAGGGTGGGGGAGGGTGAAAAGGAAAAAGTTCCGATGCTTATATCTTGAGAACCTGTAATGATATAAGCCTTAAACTTGGTATTTAGATAGAGCTATAGTAGCGGAATGTTGGAAAAATATAATTTTTTTTTTGGGGTAGTATGCTACGGGGGTAGGGGGTGTTTTTCCTAACTATTAAACGGTTCATGCTAGAAAGTTGAAACTCGGTGTGTATATGTAAATCAACTAGAAAAGTAATTGTGATAAAAAAAATTGAATATTCTTTGGCGTTCAGCAAGGGGGACAAAAAAAAATTATTTGTAAATATAATATATATAAAATGCATATATTTTCACGATTTTCGTCATATCTACTAGGTCTTTCCAAATATTGAATTCATTTTTATTCTACGAATTCTTCGTATGAATACCTAGAATTTGTTTTCAAGTTTTTTTGAAATTCGACCCCTAAGGGTAGTTTGGTACAAGTGGGGGTGTTTTTCCTATATACGGAACGGCTTAAGCTACAATGTTGAAACTCGGTGTGTATATGTTAATCAACTGGAAAAGTAATTGTGATAAAAAAAAAATTGAATATTCATTGGCGTTCAGAAGGGGGGGGGGGGCAAAAAAAAATATTTGTAAGTATAATAAATATAAAATGCATATATTTTCACGACTTTCGTCATATCTACTAGGTCTTTCCAAATATTGAATTCATTTTTATTCTACGGATTCTTCGTATGAATACCTAGAAAGTGTTTTCAAGGTTTTTTGAAATTCGACCCTTAAGGGTAGTGTGGTTCAAGTGGGAGGTGTTTTTCCTATCTATATCTATTGGCGTTCAGAAAGGGGGCAAAAAAAATTATCTGTTAAAATAGAATGCATATTTTACCACGATTTTCGACATATCTACTACCTCGTCCCAAATAATGAATTTAATTTTATTCTATGTATTCTCCATATGAATACCAAGAAAGTGTTTTCAAGATTTTCTGAAAATTGACCCCTAAGGGGGTGTAAAGTGATTGTCTACTTTTTCATAAACTATTCCATATCTCTCAGATCCAATCAGATTTTATTTTCCATGATCTTGTTCTTTTTGATAGGTTTTCAGTCACATAGTAGCCTACACCGCATTTCAGAATTGAACGCGTTCCTAACTTCTGCCGGAAAAATAATAAAGTTACGCCCAGATTGTTGTAAGATTTTTATACTCTAGATGAACATATAGAGTATTATAAGTTTAATCCAGCCCGAAAAGTTTGTAACGCATAGAACCGAGCCTCGGATGAAAAAAAGTTTTATATTATTTTTTGTTTATTTTTGGCCAAAACCCCCAAATCCGTTTACTCTCCGTGCGTCCGTCCGTCCGTCCGTCCGTCCGTCCGTCCGTCCGTTAGCACGATAACTCAAGAACGCGTTGACCTAGGAAGTTGAAATTTTGTCACAACTTGTAAAATGGAAAAAGTAAGGCTAAGTTCGTTAATGAGCGATATCCTTCCACTCCTTCGGGTACCTCCCATACAAGAGTCCTTAAAACACGTTTTCACAATTATTGCTCGAATGTTTCAAGTTAGGAACTTGAAATTTTGCATACTTAAGGTTTACAATGTTTGAATCGAATATTCTGAATATGATGCAAATCGAATGAGTCCTTCGTGTAGAAAAGTCCTTCAAAAATGTATGCATCTTACTGAATCCACTATAACTCCAGAACGAGTTAAAGCAGGAATTTAAAATTTTACAGGAATAAGTTTTATACCAATACCAAAACGGAGTTCATTAATTAGCGCCATCTGTTGACTTCTCGGGTAGCTGTCATACAAAAGTCCATGATAAACATGTTCACCAATATTGAACGATAACTTTAGAACACTTTTAGTTACGACTTTGAAATTGTATACACATTAATTTCATAAAAGTCGCAGCTGAAACTATTAATATGAAAAATATCCCATAAGTCTTTCATGTAGTTGCCATATAAAAATTCTGTAAAATGTCCTAACTTACTTTATGGAACTCACTATAAATAAAAAAATCGAGTAGCCACTATACAATAATTTCTACCTGTAAGTAAAAGGTCATGTAATAATTGCTTGTGCTCTCCTCATTATTTTGATATATTTCCAACTAAAATATAAATCGGAGTTTAGTATTTCATCAAGAGTATCATACGATTGGCTTGCAGCCGATCGTGAATGCGTTATGATTATCCCTGAATAATAAAATAGGGCTTATTTTAAAGATTGTTATTGTTTGTGTTAGTTAAAAAATCTGCCAACAGTCTGGGCGTAACTTTATTATTTTTCTGGCAGAAGTTCAGAACGCGTTCAATTCGCGTTTTAGACGAAAAATTTTGGTTTCTAGATCTCAGCAACCTCTTATGGTAGGAGACTGAAACTTGGAATTTCTATAAAGCTTTGATAGTGGACCCATTTGCAAAAAAAATTGATGATATGGGTGAAGGGGTGTGGGAGTAGAGGGGAAAGCAATGCGTCCGAAACGTTGAGATCGACACATTCTAAAATCCATATCTCCTAAACCGTTAATGGCAAGCAATTAAAACTTAACAAATATCTGTAGTTATACTAGGAGAGTAGAAGTAAGGGGCCCACTTTCATATAAGATCTACCTTGCGAGAGAGGGACACCCGCCCCCGCTTTTGCTGAAGCTTTTAGTCCAAATCCGCACATTTTCGATCTATGTTTCTGCAAGGCTGGAGCTTTTGGTTGAAAAACGTAAGTTTTCGGTGTATTTTTCTGCAAACTATTTAGCTTTTCTGTTAAAAAGGGAGTTAGTAGATGGTTTTTGGTATAGTGTTGACGCATTCACACCTGTGGTTTGTTTGATTGGGGGGGTTTTGTGCAGCCGCACTCTTGTTAGAGGGGTTAGATGGTGGGGTCTAAAGTTAGTTGAAAGCTTTTCTATGGTCCGTGGGTGTGATATTTCGAGTAAGTATATTGTTAGAGGGGTTATATGATGGTGTCTAACGTTAGTTGAAAGCTTTTCTGTGGTCCGTGGGGGTTTTGTGCAGCCGCACTCTCTTTTCTGTGGTCCGTGGGTGTGATATTTCGAGTAAGTATATTGTTAGAGGGGTTATATGATGGTGTCTAACGTTAGTTGAAAGCTTTTCTGTGGTCCGTGGGGGTTTTGTGCAGCCGCACTCTCTTTTCTGTGGTCCGTGGGTGTGATATTTCGAATAAGTATATTGTTAGAGGGGTTATATGATGGTGTCTAACGTTAGTTGAAAGCTTTTCTGTGGTCCGTCGGGGTTTTGTGCAGCCGCACTCTCTTTTCTGTGGTCCGTGGGTGTGATATTTCGAGTAAGTATATTGTTAGAGGGGTTATATGATGGTGTCTAACGTTAGTTGAAAGCTTTTCTGTGGTCCGTGGGGGTTTTGTGCAGCCGCACTCTCTTTTCTGTGTTCCGTGGGTGTGATATTTCGAGCAAGTATATTGTTAGAGGGCTTAGATGGTGGGATCTAATGTTGTTTGAGAGTTTTCATGTAGATGCCGGGGTCTAATGTTAGTTGAAAGCTTTTCTGTGGGCAGTGGGTGTTGTAGTTGGCGTTTGTTTTGGAGTGGTTTCTCCTCAAGTGGCTATAGAGATGGATTGGGGGCGTTTTTAGTTGGCTAGTTATGCTAGCTGAAAGCTTTTCGTGTGAGGGGGCGGTGTCTTCTTCATATCTTCTGAGGTTGGATAGTTGGAGGCATGGTTCCGGTTGGTTGATAACATGATTTTTTGAGCCACGGCTCCTAATGGATGGTTACATGACTTTTAACTTATAGATTGAGGGATTGGGTTAGCTAAGTAAAACGCAATAAATTTTTGATGCAAATCTACACGATTTATTTTAAATCTTAGATATGAAAGCAAAGTCCGGCTACGACTATACAAACTGTAAGAACCGTTAATAGATCATAAATGCTAAATTTATATGTTGACGATGTTTGTTGGCTAATTGGCCTATCATAAGGACCGCAGACATCCTGCCCTCCAACATAAATACAATCTGGTGATAGCCTCAGGTGTTCACCGTCCACATCATCAGGTGTATTGATTGCGTTCATTTCTAGTGAACAGAAGTAACACCTGACGTTATCCTTTATATTAGTGTAGAAAAAACCGCTTCTTGAAAGTTTCTGAGCCTTTCGATCGTCAACAGTCGAGTTGTTGAACGTCTTCAAACGATCATATTCATACTTCAGAGCTAACATCCTCACTGACGCTTTCGCACTTTTACAAGACATCTTTTATATCAATCCAGGAGTTGTGTTGCGAAGAGAAACCAAGCCATTTTACATAAGCATGATTACCTCTCCTCTTTAGAACCTTTTCTACAAGATATACGTCAGGATGTTTGACGGGTATTAGCTCCAACTCATAGAATCCACCTTGTATTAAATTCCCCTGATAGTCTTGAAGTATGTAAGTTCGTGGTTCCGTCTTCTTAACACGCTCTATCTGGAATATTTCAGTCGACCAGTTGGGTGTATATCCTTTCTCAAACACGTGCTTGTACTTACTCACGCGTACATGATCGCCTTTCTTGAATTTCGGGCTCGACGTAACCTTAACCTTACGATAGACACCAGCGAGAATTTGAACCTCATTTGATGGCCCAACATCTATAGGTCGCATGTTTATGGTACGATGCTTTGTCCAATTGTACTTCTTTACTAATTTACTCACTAGAGTAATCCACTTGTAGTTACCATGCATACTCGCGCCACATTATATTCTTTAATGTTCTGTTAAAACGCTCTATGATCGAGGCTTTGAGTGCACTAAATGTGGAGTAATGGTTGATTTCAAATTTCTTCATCAAATCACCAAATTTTTTATTGAAAAACTCTTTTCCGTCATCTGTCTGTAGGTTTTTAGGGTAACGTTGTTCGTCAAAAATTGACTCCATAGCCTTGCTGATTTCGGCAGCACTTTTATTTTTAACAGGTAGAGTCCAGGCGTATTTGGAAAATGTGTCTATGACCGTTAAAAGAAAGTGAAAACCCTTATTCTTAGACGAATATGAGCTTATATCCACTAAATCCGCCTGCCATAAATCGTCTATCCCCCGTATGGTAACACGACGTCGTCTAAAATTTCTACGAGCTGACCCATGTATCTCGTTAATAACCTGTCTTCTACTCATTTCACCATATGTATAAATACCATGCTTGTTTTGTGCGTATTTTATATAGAATCCGATATAGAGAATGATGCAGTTTGAGCATCCGTTAACGATGATGGTTGCGGGACCCTCTGGAAGTGGTAAGACGACTTTTATTGAACAATTTTTGAAAACTACAACACTAATTAACGCCGATATAAAGAAGATTATCTGGTGTAATGCGGAGCAACGTGCAATACCATCACAATTGCCATTTAAAAATATAGAATATTTAGATTCTATACCTGAGGTATTTATAAACGAGACCAATGAGCCTACATTAATTGTGCTTGATGATATGATGCTAGATGCATTTTCAAAACAGATTTGTGAGCTTTTTACAAAAGGATCACATCATAGGAATTTTTCGGTAATACTTGTAACACAGAACGTCTTCCATCAAGGCAAGTTTTGTCGAGATATTTCACTAAATTGTAAATATATGGTGGTTTTTAAAAACCCCCGCGATAAAAGCCAGTTTCTACATTTAGCTAAACAGATTTACCCTGAAAATAGTGTAGAGCTAGTGAGAATATATAAAGATATTACTCAGGCTCCTCACGGCTATTTGTTAATAGATCTGACTCAGTCTATTAGCGATTTATTTAGATTCCGAACAGATATCTTTAATAAAAGGTTTGTGACGTGTTACTGCTCGGCGTCAGATTTAAACACTACAAATGGTGTCACGAATGAAACGATTGAAGGACAACAAACATATGTTATATGTTCTTAAAAATGCTAGTCCGTGTTTAAGAAAAGCTATCATGAAAAAGGCAGATCCTGAAGTGGTTAAGACTATTTGTGAAATTGCATTGAATACCTTGAACGGAAACCATATGCCGTGTCGTAAAATATATAACAGTCTATGCAGGTATAAAAAGAGCATGAGAAGGTTAGTTGATGCAAGACGATCTGTCCCTAAGCAACGTAAAATCTTAGTGCAAGAAGGTGGATTTCTACCAATTCCGATCGGAAGTGTACTTTCAAGCATTATCGGTTCGCTTATTGAAAAATATGCATAGAAAGAGTGCTCTTAATAAAATGCTTCTTCTTTCTCCAGAAGTGTATGAACCGTTAAAAGGTCAGATAGAAGATACAACCGGTCAGTCTGTATTCGATAAGACAATACGTGCCACTCTGGTTAATAAGAAGCTGTCTGACAGTGGTAAATGGTATAATTACAGGAATACGTTAATAAAGTTTTTTAATGCAAAGCGCAAAGGAAGACAGTCTGATGTGAAAAAATCTCCTGCACTTACATCGGATGTAAAGTTAGATAAACAGAAAAGTTTGCGAGACAATGCCACACAGACAAGATTTGCTTTCAAAGAGGAAATGTCAACTCAAACTAGTCCGATTAAGGATCCCAACCCTTTTCATAGTATGTATGAAGACGTTTTTGAAACAGCTAGTATGACTCCACCAAAGTACCACAGTTCTGGTGAAGAGGAGATAACACCTCCCAGGCGATCACTATCACCTCGGTTCAAAAGACTATTATCTGCAAGCGGTATAGCAAAAAGTTTAAAACCGGCTTCAAAGTTTCGTAAGACTACTCCCGAAGTCAAGAGCGTGGACAAAGAATATAGAGTTATAACAGCTGATGACGGCATAACGCAGTATACTATACCGAGTGAAATGGAGATTGATGAAGCTGCCCGACTTATAGACGAACTGGAGCAGAAAGAAGGGACAGAAAAACCAGAACAGAGAATACCTGCCAAACAGCCTATATTAAAGCCTTCGCGACTAGGAAATGCTTCATTAAGTACAGACGAACAGTACCCTATAGCCGGGCGTTTAAGAAGAAGAACTGAACGGATCGGAAGTGCACCAGATATTTTCTGGGAAAGAATTTAAAAATGCCTGTAAGCATAAGAGAAAACGAATTTTACATATGCCTTCTAAGTAATAATTCTATGGGTATATACAATGAAAATACTTTGGTGGCCTTCACAAATATACTGCCTAATTCTTGTAAGTTGGACGGTGGATGGACTGTCGGAATGACAGAGATTGCATTAGCAAATCGTAAATCGAGATCTGTTGAAAAGAGAGATGGAAAACGTGTCATAGATGATGTAAAAACGAAAGATACTACTAAAAAGTCGAAGAGAGCTGCTACAGATGCACTAAAGATTAGTGCTTTTGTAAAAGCAGTGAATGGTTTGCCTATTTATCTTAAATGGAGTTACCAACAGTTATTAAATTTATGTTACAATAAACAAGATATGAACTTTTCTACTTTCTTATCTTCGTTTAACGACGCAGTTGAACCCTATTGGGCTGCTGATACCTTTGCAGATTTTAAAGAGGGTTTGTATGACAGCTTGGTAGGTGATATAACTATTGGAGATATCCCTGATACTAGCAAAGATGTGCGACATCCGAGACCAGAAGATTTCTCTTTGCACATTTATCAGGATAGTGAAGTTGCGGATATTGTAACTTTAGGAGCTTCCGAATATAAGTCTATATATCATCTTTTCAATAGTATAATTGGACAGATTCCTAGAGAGAAGCGAAAATATAAAGCACTATTACGCATGATAGACTATTACATACCCCCAGTACTCAGTATAAGTGAAAAGCTCGGGGAAAGTGTCCCAAAGAAGCTTGACTCTTTAGATTTAGAGATAAAAGACTTGAAACTTAAAATAAAGATAAAGTATGCTCTACCAACGCCCATTAATGTTAATGATTTAATCGGGCTTTTTGTCGCGAATATACAGTATGATGACGAAACTATAGCTGTTGCGCCTCGGAGGAGAAAATCAGATCAAATTAGGAAAAAAATTCTTCAAACTCTAACTGACCTGGGGGAAAAGGCATCTTTCTTTGAGATACCGCACAAGCGCACAATTACGGATAAAGTTATAATATTAAAAGTCCCCTATAAAAAACTATCCAGTGGTATCCTGTTAACGACAGGTGTGCCTATAGATTTGAAAAGAAAGACTTATCAGGATTCATTACCGATATATTCTTTCAAACGCCTGTGAAGGAGCGTGATGCTAGTCTCCTTGCCGAGGAGGTGGGCAAGGCGTTTGAAAAAGTCTCAGTAGAAGAGGAGAAGGAGAAGGGCAATTCAGACAGAATCGCCGTATTAGAAGATTCCATTATCGAGATAAAGAGCAGACTTCCCCGAGAACTAGCAACTGTAGCTGGAGTAGAATGCAAGGAAGTAGGGATAATCCACGTTTACACTGATATCATTCGTCCCCAAATAGTAGGAAACAAATTAGTGAGAAATCTGCGTATGATACCGTTGAAAGAATGTGATAATATCATCAGGTTTGAGCATGTAGAATACTACCCTCTGGAAAATACTATATATGAAGTATGAAGGGTAGTGCCGCGCCGAGCGAGTTCGTCAGCCATACAGTTCCCTGGAATATCCATGTGTCCTGGCACCCAGCACAGAAGAATATTGAACTGTTCGGCCATCTCCTTAAGAGATGATCTACATTCTACGGTGACCTTTGATGTTGTCGAGGTCGATTCCAGGGATTTTATCGCCGCTTGGCTGTCTGTGAAAATGCTATTATCCTTAGTAGATATTACATTACACCTCAGCCAGGACAGGGCGTCCTTGATCGCCATAAGCTCCGCCTGATAGACACTACAGTGGTCCGGAAGGCGGAAAGAGCTGCTAATATTAAGCTTTTCAGAGAAAACACCTCCACCTACCCCGTCTTCAGTTTTGGAGCCGTCCGTATATATGTGGGCGGACTCCTTCTTCGTTCGTACCAAGTCCCTTTCCCACTCTAGGCGGGTTGGGATGGCTGTCGAGAAGTTTTTATCGAAGTCATAACTGGGAGGGGTGTAGTCGGTGTTTTCAGGAATGTTGAAGTGACTCAAAATTGTTGAGTGGCCTGCACATATGTCAGTCCACAATGTGGAGGCCTTTAGCCGAATGGCTGCACTGGCTGCCATTTGCTTGCCAAAGATGTCTAAGGGTGGCAGACTGAACAGCATGTCCAGTGCTGCAGAGGGAGTTGTTCTCAGAGCTCCGCTGATGCATATGCATACTGTTCTTTGTACCTTTCCCAGTGTGGTGCGGTTAGCCGCTTTATCTAAGGCCGTCCACCAGGCAACAACACCGTACATGAGTATCGGTCTGATGACGGACACGTAGAGCCAATGAACTATCCGGGGTTGCATACCCCATTTAATGCCAATGGCCTTTTTGCATGAGTAGAGCGCAACTGTTGCTTTCCTTACTCGTTCCTGAATGTTGGGTTTCCAGTGAAGCTTTCTGTCCAAAATAAGACCCAAGTATTTTGCACTATCGGTGAAAACTAGACTGGTACCATTCAGAGAAGGAGGGTCTACGTGAGGAATTTTGTATTTCCTGGTGAAGAGGACTAATTCTGTTTTGCATGGGTTCACGCCCAGTCCGCATTCAGAAGCCCAATTGGAAAGAATAGAGAGAGCATTCTGCAATATCTCACTATATTAGAACCTGGGTGTGCCTCTCTCCACATGTAAACTGCTACTGAGACTGGACTCAATTGAGAAAACCAACTCAAGATGGGCAGAGGGTACAACATGTCACACTGCGAGACAGATCTGGCCAAAGCTGGATCTTAATCGTTCTAAAAGGCTGACTCTGCTCAAAAGGGCGGACATCAGCAAAACAGTCGGTGTCCTAACCGGACACTGTCTTATAGGTCGGCATGCAGAAAGGCTTGGACTTTTCTCAAACGACTTCTGTAGAAGCTGCCAGGACGAGGAGGAGGAGGAGACAGTCCTTCACCTTCTCTGCACTTGTCCAGCTCTGTCCGTAAGAAGGAAAGCTCATCTCGGAGCGTACTTCTTCAACTGTCTTGGTGAACTTGCCACAATGGAGGTCGCGAGAATCCAACGCTTTATTATAAGCTCTAAATGGTTCGACGAGTAGGACCGGAGTCGAAGATCCTGTGGTACCACAACGGACCTTTTAGGTCTAAGTGTGTCCGTGTTCTCACGGACAGCCACGTGTACCTACCTACCTACCTACACCACAAGTCATACCAGGGCTATTGAAGTCGACGGTTTCATGCCAAGAGAGCAGGTATGAACACGATTGAGCTTGCTAATGTGCTAAGAAAAAACACAACAACAAAGAGATTCTTCAGAGGTGTATTCCCGTGTGATTGCTTACCCCACAAAATTAAAAAACCTACATGCATTATTGCAAACACCGATCCATCAGATCGGGAAGGCACTCATTGGGTAGCATATTATTTCCCAAAGACAGGTCCTGCTGAATATTTTGACTCCTTTGGTAGATACCCTGAGAACAGGCATTTCGAAAGATTTTTGCGTACAAACTCCAAGATTTTCATGAATAACAAAAAAAAACTGCCAACAATCTGGGCGTAACTTTATTATTTTTCTGGCAGAAGTTAGGAACGCGTTCAATTCTGAAATGCGGTGTAGGCTACTATGTGACTGAAAGCCTATCAAAAAGAACAAGATCATGGAAGTGAAAATCTGATTGGATCTGAGAGATATGGAATAGTTTATGAAAAAGTACACAATCACTTTACACCCCCTTAGGGGTCAATTTTCAGAAAATCTTGAAAACACTTTCTTGGTATTCATATGGAGAATACATAGAATAAAATTAAATTCATTATTTGGGACGAGGTAGTAGATATGTCGAAAATCGTGGAAAAATATGCATTATATTTTCACAGATAATTTTTTTGCCCTCTTCTGAACGCCAATAGATATTCGTTTTTTTTATTCAAAATTATTTTTCTAGTTGATTTAGATATACACACCGAGTTTCAACATTGAAGCTTAAGCCGTTCCATATGTAGGAAAAACACCCCCACTTGTACCACACTACCCTTAGGGGTAGAATTTCAAAAAACCTTGAAAACACTTTCAAGGTATTTATACGAAGAGTCCGTAGAATAAAAATGAATTCAATATTTGAAAAGACCTAGTATATATGACGAAAATCGTGAAAATATATGCATTTTATATTTATTATATTTACAAATATTTTTTTTGCCCCACCCCCTTCTGAACGCCAATGAAGATTCAAATGTTTTTTATCACAATTACTTTTCTACTTTTACAATTACTTTTCTACTTTTCTTGATTTAGATATACACACCGAGTTTCAACATTGTAGCTTAAGCCGTTCCATATATAGGAAAAACACCCCCACTTGTACCACACTACCCTTAGGGGTCGAATTTCAAAAAACCTTGAAAACACTTTCTAGGTATTTATACGAAGAATCCTTAGAATAAAAATTAATTCAATATTTGGAAAGACCTAGTAGATATGAAGAAAATCGTGAAAATATATGCATTTTATATATATTATATTTACAAATAATTTTTTTTGCCCCCCTTTTTAAACGCCAATGAATATTCAAATTTTTTTTTTCACAATTACTTTTCTAGTTTATTTACATATACACACCGAGTTTCAACTTTCTAGCATGAACCGTTTAATAGTTAGGAAAAACACCCCCTACCCCCGTAGCATACTACCCCTAAAAAAAAAATTTATTTTTCCAACATTCCGCTACTACAGCTCTATCTAAATACCAAGTTTAAGGCTTATATCATTACAGGTTCTTAAGATATAAGCATCAGAACTTTTTCCTTTTCACCCTCCCCCACCCTCCCCCTCTACACCAACAATCCCTATTAGGGCTTAATTAGCGCTACTTCCGGTAAAAGTTCTAAGCATCTATCTTACACTGTTCTTAAGATATGAAATGTGTTTGATTTGAAAAATTCTCATCACCTCCACTTCTATGCTCCACCTCCCACTTAAAAAATTTAACTTTGATCAATCTTTATTTGTCAACCTTTATACCCAAACCAAATTTTATTTTTCTAGAGCAATTGGTTTATGAGATATCGTAGTCTTAAGTTTTTCACCCCCCACCCCCATACACAACTTCCCCCACCCAAAATTTTTCTTCATTCTGTTCTCCTAGTATAACTACAAATATTTTTCAAGTTTGAATAGTGTGCCATTAACGGTTTAGGAGATATGGATTTTAGAATGTGTCTATCTCGCCTTTTTTGGGTTTCGGACGCATTACATTTCCCCCACTCCCACACCCCTTGATCAATATTGACAATTTTTCTGCAAATGGGTCTACTATCAAAGCTCTATAGAAATTCAAAGTTTCAGCTTCCTAACATTAGGGGTTACTGAGATTTGGAAACCAAAATTTTCGGTCTAAAACACTTCCCCCTCCTTCCCCCTCACACCCCCACCCCTAAAAATTTGGTCACTTCAAGGCGCTTACTCCGTATATTCGTTAAAAAAATTTCAATTTAATATCTCAAAGCGTTTGCAGCTACAAGCCTCCAAACGATCTTGCGTACGGCGTACGGCGTACGGCGTACGGCGGACAGACGGACTGAAAATTTTTATTGCTTTTTTCGCGTTTACTAGTTATGAAACGTGAAAATAAAAATTTTGAGGGTAGCAAATTTTTTTTTTTAAAAAATCAATCACAATACTTAATTATTAAAATAATAAAGTAAAAGACTACAGGGATTGCACTCTTCAGTGTGTGGTAATTACTGCTGTGTATACATCTATTACCGTTGTAAGCGCAAAAGCCTGAAAAGTATCTTGAAAAAATTTTCATCAAACGATTTTAGTCGTAATGACGATAAAGTGATGCAGCTATATAATTACTTATTCTCTTCCAACGCTGGACAAGGTGGTGGGGTTTTCACCAATCAATATTGCAAACCAGAATCTGAGAATATAAAAGCACCAACCTGAAAGAATAACACTACAGTTTTCATTTTAAGAGCCTCAAGCAAATATGTTATCACCAAGCGCAGAAGTCGAGTGCAATAAGTCTATCAGCAGGAAAAAGTCACACAATCCCAATGAGAGCGCTACTAGTAAATCCTGTAAACGAAATAAGTCTTTGATCCGTGGGGAAAACGCTCTACTAGGTTACACGTATTACCTGGATGATTCTCAAAATCGCAAGGTTGTACTTGGATTCGACCCATACTCATTTGATGTCAAAATAATATTCAGCTATCCTGGACGATTCCCCGTGTCAACAGGATACGACGGATGGATTTCATTATTCAATCACCTTACAGAGCTTAAGCCTACAATTGAGGAATTCCCGGGTTATCAACTTGCACTAGAGAAGCCGTACAGAATACCTGTGGGTGAGGGGAGCATCAAGATCAAACACCCCGAACTTTTCCGCTTATTTGGCATGATGGAGTTTCTCAACATCGTCATGTACCATAACAACAATGCTGCAGATAATGTGAGGGAATACTACAACTTATACGTTAACAGATGTCGCCAGAAGGACGTGTTCAGGCTATCTTCCGATGACTTTTTCATACCAGTACGCAGTTCCTACATACATATAAATTACTCTAGACTTTTCTATGAATTTCTTATTTTCTGTAATACAAATATTGTCTTTAGCGTAACGATTTTATAATAAAAAAAAAAGAGAAATTCCTGGTTTTTTATTTAATCAATCCATTTATTAACAAGTATATGTATATGTTCACGCAGTTTTACACAGCACATCAATGCATTACGACATTATTGTGCACTCAATTATTTACTTTTATTTTCTTATGTGTTCAGTGCCTCTAGCAAGCTCACCTTTAAGTTCATAGCTTTTCACGGCTTGGTTTTCCATCAGCTCATAACTCTTGGATTGCTATAAAAGACGTGCTATAACATTCGGACTTTAGTCAATATGCTAAACTTAAGACATGAATACGACCGTTTAAAGACATTTAAAAATTTGGATCTAGAGGAGAGGAAAGTTCTTGAGCTTGTAAAAAGCGGCTTCTTTTACACCAACTTGAAAGATTACGTCAGGTGCTTCTTCTGCTCACTGATAATGAGTGCATTTTCTACGTCTTCTGGTGTGGAAGCTGCACATCGACGCTTGTCTCCTGATTGTGTGTTCGCTAACGGCAAAGACGTTTGTGGACCGTATAACAAGCCGGTTAAAAAAAAAAAAAAAAATCACATTGGCCGCCATCATTACCTACAGTGTTGAAATTACTTCTGCTGATAATTCTGATATTTTTCTTGATCGTCGAGGTACTCAATCTATTCAATGTCATCTCTAGATTATAAACATGTTCGATTTTGTGATCAGGTTTCGGTTAAATACATGATTGCCTGGGAGTATGCATATAGAGCCAGTAGAAAAGGTACTTGGCAAACATATGCATTAGACCGATTAAGATTTCAGCGTAGGATTTTACAAATGGAAGAATTACTAAAAAATATTTTACTTAAGAAACATGAATTATATATTAAAAATAAAGATATACTCTTATAAAAATTAACTACATCATATTTTTATTATGTATAAGTTCAGTTGCCGGCTGACAATTATCTCCGGTATCGGTGGCAGAAAGCAAAAGTGAATTACCCCGCCGCCATAGTCCGGTGGATGTAACAAGCATCAAAGACCTTCGTTAAAAGAGATTTGCAAATAAAAGCTTTTTCTTTGCAAATCATCTGGTAGTGGAGGAAGTCGCAGAGATCAGCTATCACCTTCATTCGCATACCAAACAACACCTTTTCGCGAGTTTTGGTAATGCGGTAGGGATCGGTTGCTCTTGCGATCAGCTGAAAACAAAAGTGAATTACCCCGTAGATGCAACAAGCTATTACATCAATATGCATAGAAAAATCGCATGATTATCTTTGTTTTGCGAGTTAATCAACCTACCAACCTACAAGATTTTTCCATAGATGATATTACATTGATAGTAATAAAGACACCTGCAATTTTAACCCCCCACCCCCCGAAGTGGTTCGACTAATTTCACAATCGAAAAAAACACTATATAAAATCAGAACGACCTGACTGAAAATCAATATCTTAGAGTTATCTAACGAAGCTGTATCAAGATGGTGAGTGTGAAAAGCACGTAAGTTTTAAAATCATTGAATAATTATGGTTTCCTCTTTTCAGCAGTCAATTACCATGTTGAACGATATCGCCAAGGGTAACACCGACACCCTCATTACAACCGAAAATCTTACAATTGGCAAGGAGTACAGGATACGTGAATTCAAGCTGTTGAAGACAAAATACGGCATGAGACTTGTTGTGTATTTAGATGAAGGGCTCTTTTATTTCCTTCCTCAGCGTTTTGCAACATCAATCAGGACTCAAAAACAGGTTTCCGAACTTAATCAAAATCCTAACAACTATTTCGTTTTCAACGGTTTCCTCATGATAAATTTTGTGGAGAAAAGTGAGTAATAAAATGGAGTTGTACATCGTCAACATATAAATTTAGCATTTATGATCTATTAACGGTTCTTACAGTAGACATAAGACATATTTGCTTTCATATCTAAGATTTAAAATAAATCGTGTAGATTTGCATCAAAAATTTATTGCGTTTTACTTAACCAACCCAATCCCTCAATCTATAAGTTAAAAGTCATGTAACCATCCATTAGGAGCCGTGGCTCAAAAAATCATGTTATCAACCAACCGGAACCATGCCTCCAACTATCCAACCTCAGAAGATATGAAGAAGACACCGCCCCCTCACACGAAAAGCTTTCAGCTAGCATAACTAGCCAACTAAAAACGCCCCCAATCCATCTCTATAGCCACTTGAGGAGAAACCACTCCAAAACAAACGCCAACTACAACACCCACTGCCCACAGAAAAGCTTTCAACTAACATTAGACCCCGGCATCTACATGAAAACTCTCAAACAACATTAGATCTCACCATCTAAGCCCTCTAACAATATACTTGCTCGAAATATCACACCCACGGAACACAGAAAAGAGAGTGCGGCTGCACAAAACCCCCACGGACCACAGAAAAGCTTTCAACTAACGTTAGACACCATCATATAACCCCTCTAACAATATACTTACTCGAAATATCACACCCACGGACCACAGAAAAGAGAGTGCGGCTGCACAAAACCCCCACGGACCACAGAAAAGCTTTCAACTAACGTTAGACACCATCATATAACCCCTCTAACAATATACTTACTCGAAATATCACACCCACGGACCACAGAAAAGAGAGTGCGGCTGCACAAAACCCCCACGGACCACAGAAAAGCTTTCAACTAACGTTAGACACCATCATATAACCCCTCTAACAATATACTTATTCGAAATATCACACCCACGGACCACAGAAAAGAGAGTGCGGCTGCACAAAACCCCCACGGACCACAGAAAAGCTTTCAACTAACGTTAGACACCATCATATAACCCCTCTAACAATATACTTACTCGAAATATCACACCCACGGACCATGGAAAAGCTTTCAACTAACTTTAGACCCCACCATCTAACCCCTCTAACAAGAGTGCGGCTGCACAAAACCCCCCCAATCAAACAAACCACAGGTGTGAATGCGTCAACACTATACCAAACACTATCTACTAACTCCCTTTTTAACAGAAAAGCTAAATAGTTTGCAGAAAAATACACCGAAAACTTACGTTTTCAACCAAAAGCTCCAGCCTTGCAGAAACATAGATCGAAAATGTGCGGATTTGGACTAAAAGCTTCAGCAAAAGCGGGGGCGGGTGTCCCTCTCTCGCAAGGTAGATCTTATATGAAAGTGGGCCCCTTACTTCTGCCGGCAAAATAATAAAGTTGCGCCCAGACTGTTGGCAGATTTTACTTTATTTTTTTAATAATTAAGTATTGTGATTGATTTTTTAAAAAAAAAAATTTGCTTCCCTCAAAATTTTTATTTTCACGTTTCATAACTAGTAGACGCGAAAAAAGCAATAAAAATTTTCAGTCCGTCTGTCCGCCGTACGCCGTACGCAAGATCGTTTGGAGGCTTGTAGCCGCCAAACGCTTTGAGATATTAAATTGAAATTTTTTTAACGAATAGACGGGGTAGGCGCCTTGAAGTGACCAAATTTTTAGGGGTGGGGAGAGGGGGAAGGAGGGGGAAGTGTTTTAGACCGAAAATTTTGGTTTCCAGATCTCAGTAACCCCTAATGTTAGGAAGCTGAAACTTGGAATTTCTATAGAGGTCTGATAGTAGACCCATTTGCAGAAAAATTGTCAATATTGATAAAGGGGTGTGGGGAAATGTAATGCGCCCGAAACCCAAAAAAGGCGAGATAGACACTGTCTACGCCAGCAGTGTTAGCACAAAAAAAAAAACAAACTCATAATTTAAATGTATCTCAAACTCTATTTTATTTCATTTTATACTTGGCATGGAATTTTTCCTGACCACGCACATTTGTAATATATCTAGTATACCATAGAATGCCTTCAGCATTATCAAGGGTTCCAATTTCGAAGCCCGAAATCGGAATGTGCAGTCACTTAGTAGCTTATCAGCATTTCTTTTTATTACGTGTGATCCTATGCCCAAGTCATCTAGCGGGTAATAAAAGATGAAATGCGATACTGTATCGGATGACTTGGGCTATGGGAATATAAACAATAGATCTGAGTTTTCTTTTGGCTGAGACGCCAATTTAAATCAAGACGAAAATTAGAAGTAAGAAAATTTATGAAATTAAAAGTTAGTTGTAAATCAGAATCGAACTCGAACGTTTCGTTTTTTGTCTCACCAAGCAAGAGGTCTTTTAGGTACAAGAACCAAAAGACATTTCTTTTTCTATTTTCGATATTAAGTCTGCAGGTACAAGAACCTGTAGGCATTTGTTTGACTTCAGCGATATTTTAGTCTGCAGGTACAAGAACCTGTAGGCATTTAATCAGGCTAGGCGGATTAGCATCCGACTACCAATCGTCATCGCGGCTAAGCAAAAGAGCTTAGTCGCGTTATAAACATTTTTGGTGACCCCGACGTGATTGTGCAAGTGATCGTGCAAGTGATAAGTGCATTCAGATCGCGCAATTAATCGTATTGTTTTGTGAAATACCCGACATATCCTAGAGAAGTGAGCAATGGATCAGCTAGCGAAGGACCAGGTTACGGCGGGCGTCAGCATCACAAAACTCTTCCAGAACTTCAAGAAGGACGGTCCTAATCGAAGGACAGAGGACTATATACAGACCAGACTCGCGCGTCTTGAATTCGAATGGCGTCAGTTCGAGTCCAGGGACATTCAACTGCAAGAGTTCCAAACAGCGCAACCACAGCACGCGTACTTTGCCGAAGGATACCACCAACAGGTGCAGGATATCTACGATCAGTACCGAGCAGCGCTAACGACAGCAGAAATTCACATACCGGCGGCACCGGGGAGTCAGCATCTACATCAAAAGGATGTGAGTCTCAAAGCAGCGCCACCGATACAGCAAATTCGTCAATTAACAGCAGCCACCACAGTACTCGCTGTTTTATTATCCGATACAGCGGCAGCTACGAAAACACAGCAGTCTGCAGCTTATCTACGCCAAAAGATCCTTAGCATACGAGAGCAATGGGCCCGTATCGAGAGTTGGCACTTTGAAGTGATGCGGGAGGAAGCAATTGGGACGTATGATCCGAAGGAGTTCATCGAATTTGATAAACGAGTGCAAGACATGCTCATTATCCTGCAGGGTCAATTGGACAGCGTCAACCAACCGCATCAGAATCAAGAAGTCCACAATTCAGTGAAAACACAAGGTCCAAGAATGGACTTGCCGCAAATCAAGGTTCCCAACGGCAATTATATGAACTGGACGCAGTTCCATGATTTGTACGTTACATTAGTACATACGCAAGCCATAAGTAAGGCACAGAAGATGTTTTATTTATTGAACAACTTAACCGACGAACCAAAGGCACTGATTCAACACTTGCCGATAGGAGATGCAGGTTATGATGCAGCATGGAAGCTCCTGGAATCAAGATACAACAACAAACAACTGTTGGTCAATTCCTGGATTAGATGCATACTGAATCAGCCGAGCATTGGTCACGAAGGTGCGGCAGCCATCAAGAGTCTCCACGATACGACAAAAGAGGGACTATGTGGCCTGCAGAACCTGGGAATCCCAACCCAAGATTGGGACCCCATTATTGTCTACGTTCTGTTACAGAAGTTGGACAAGATTACTCACGCGCAATACGAGCAATCAGTAGAAGATCCGAAGGAATTGCAGTCCGTATCCAAGCTACTTACCTTCCTCGAACGCCGCTTTCAGGCGTTAGAATCGTTAGGACGGGACCCTAAAGCACCAGGTCAAGACAACAAAATATTCAAATCGTTGCATCGACCGAAATCGGCATTGGCGACCTCAGTCCAAGATCCGCGTTGCGTAATGTGCAATCAAGATCACTTATTATACCAGTGCAAGGACTTCTTGGCCCTAACACCGAACATGCGGTATCAAACTGCGAAAATGAAGAACTTGTGCATCAATTGTCTCAAGCCTGGACATACGGTTACAAATTGCACATCAACAAGTTGCCGCAAATGCTCCAAAAAACACAATACTCTATTGCACCGTGATACGTCAGCTCAACCTGTGGAGCAACCAAGGCAAACTTCTACCCAAGATCCAGCTAAGGTGGATGCTAAGCCCACATCTCTGGCGGCAGATACGACAGCATCGAATGGATCGCAGATACTGTTAAGCACAGTACTATTGCGAATTCTAAACATCAAGGGACAAGCTCTAGAATTTAAAGCGATTTTAGACAGCGGCTCCCAGATAAACATTGTTAGCGAGGCAGCAGCAAAAAGATTGGGACTCAGAGAGATCCACTCCAATCTACGTATAAGTGGCATCGGCGGTCTAGTCCAGCAATCACAACGTAAAGTACAAATATCGGTGCAATCTAGAGTGACGAACTTCACGGCCAATTTGGAGGCCGTGATACTCTCCCAGATCACATGCCCACAACCAGCAGTCAAGTTGGAAATTGAAAACTGGCCAATCCCAAACAACATACAATTAGCGGATCCAAGTCTTCATGACCCAGCTAGGATTGATCTCCTCATTGGAGCGGAGATTTACTACCAACTCTTGTCCGTCGGTCAAATACGACTTGGAAAATACCTTCCAACGTTGCAGAATACAGTGTTCGGCTGGGTAGTGGCCGGAAGGGTTAATAATCCGACACCCCCTCAGGTCGTTTGCGGTATCAACAATGCCGAAGAAATGCAATTGAGTGCACAAATTGAACGGTTTTGGAAATTGGAAGACAACGAATCGACGAACACACCTATGACTGCCCAGGAATTAAAATGCGAGACACATTTTCGTCAGAGTGTAAAACGAGTCAGCGAGGGCCGCTTTGAGGTGAAGCTACCATTTCTGCGAGATAACAAGGACCTTGGCGACTCCAGAGACATAGCAGTGCACAGATTTCTACAGCTCGAGCAGAAACTGCATAGAAATCCGGATTTGAAGACTTCATATTGCAAATTTATGGACGAATACGCAGAATTGGGACACATGAGGCAGATCGACATAAGTAAACTCACCACGCCCCACTGTTTCTTACCGCATCACTGCGTGCTCAAACTAGACAGCACATCTACGAAGCTCCGAGTAGTGTTCGATGCGTCGGCCAAAACATCCACTAAGGTTAGCCTAAACGACGTTCTGTGTACCGGACCCACGATTCAGGATGAATTATTCACCATACTTCTGAGATACAGGTTCCCTCGCTACGTTTTCTCAGCAGACATTGAAAAAATGTACCGACAAATTCTGATTGCACCAGAAGATAGGAGATTCTAGTTGATCGTTTGGCGGAATCACCCGCGTGAAGAACTGAAATATTATCAGTTGTGTACAGTAACTTATGGCACTAGATCAGCACCATACTTGGCTACTAAATGTCTTCAAGAATTGGCCTCACATTCTTCCATGCAATATCCTCTGGGTGCATTGACTCTAAGACAGGACTTCTACATGGATGATGTTATGTCCGGTTCAAATAGTCTGCGGGACGCACAAGATCAACAAGGTCAGTTGATTGAGATCCTAAATTCGGCGGGATTTAAGTTGAGAAAATGGTGCTCAAATCATCCAAAACTTCTACAAAATGTTCTACCAGAAGACCGGGCCATAGAATTGAACCTCAACTCCGATGAAGAACAGCAAACCAAAACATTGGGGATAACTTGGCTACCGCAAACTGACCAATTTCAAATTCGAACAACTCGATTCGAAGGGAAGAAAATCACCAAAAGGCAGATACTCTCAGAAATTGCCCAATTGTTCGATCCGCTTGGATTAATAAGCCCAGTGACAGTAACAGCCAAAATGTTCATCCAGAAACTGTGGAATCTCAAACTGGACTGGGACGCTGCACTCCCAATGGAGTTACATACAACCTGGATAACCTTCCGATCAGGACTGCGAGCATTAAGCAGTCTTAAAATTCCAAGACACGTGTCGAGTGGAAAATGCCCCAAGTCTACACAATTCCACGCTTTTGCGGATGCCTCCGAACGCGCATATGGAGCAGTAGTATACGTGCGAGCAATCCATAATGACGGATTATAACAGTGCACCTGCTGTGCAGCAAATCCAGAGTAGCACCACTAAAGGTGTTGACAATACCAAGGTTAGAGTTGTGTGCAGCAGTACTCGCTGCGGAACTACTCCAACGATTGAAACGAGATTTGAAAATACCAGATCAGTCATGTTTCTTGTGGACGGACTCAGAAATAGTCCTTAACTGGTTGAATGCCGAAGCCGCATCATTTCACGCATTTGTAGCAAATCGAATTGCAGCTATACAGAGCGTATCGACGGTCGAGCAATGGAGACACGTGCGCTCCAAGGAGAACCCGGCTGATCTCGTCTCCAGAGGAGTTTCCCCAGAAAAGCTAGCGAGCTGTAATCTATGGTTCTATGGACCATTCTTTTTACATGGGGCTGAGAGCCTTTGGCCCGCACCCCATAGGAAGAAGGATATTGACTTGGAGAAAAAACCGTCGAAACTCTGTTTAGCCCTAGCGCAGCAACCTTCCCTGTTCCTGGAAGCCATAAACCACAAGAACTCGCTTCCACGATTACAACGTATCGTCGGATACGCACTACGTTTTATCGCTAAATCCAGAACCCGACAATCAGAAGGTTCATGGCAGCCACAATTGTCTGTTGAAGAGCTCGAGAAGGCACTGACCGTAATCATCAAGGAAGCTCAGCGCGAACCATTCAAGGCAGAATTACAATTGCTACGCAACAAGCAACCACTGAGCAACAGCAATCATCTCAGCAGCCTTAGCCCGTTCTTGGACGACATAGGGGTATTACGAGTGGGTGGACGGCTGGAAGCGTCAAACCTAACCTACGACGCCAAACATCCTATGCTGCTTCCGTACGCCCACTACACCACAAGGATGATCGTAGAACAGATCCACAAGAAGAATCTACATGCTGGCCCACAAACACTACTTGCTATCACCAGACAACGTTTTTGGCCTATAAGAGGGAAAACCGTTGCCAGATCCATCGTGGCGAGTTGCGTTCGTTGTACACGCGCAAAACCCAAGATGTTGAACCAGCTCATGGGGAACTTGCCCGCTAGTAGAATCCAGCCGTCAAGACCATTTCTAAACGCAGGAGTGGATTTTGCCGGACCCTTTTGGACGCACTTCAGGGTGCGAGGGAAGCGACCGCAGAAGTCATATATCGCAGTATTTTGCTGCTTTGCCACAAAAGCCATACACTTCGAGGTGGTAATCGACTTAACAACATCAAAAAAACAACTCATGGAATTGAAGGATGCTGTGCATTCCGAGAAGGCGAGACAGAAAATCACCAATATCTGCACTGCTCAAGGTACTGACTTCCACTTCATCCCTCCCAGAGCGCCACACTTCGGGGGACTGTGGGAAGCAGCGGTGAAATCAGCTAAATATTACTTGGTCAGAAATGTATCTCCCGCTTCCCTCACGTACGAAGAGCTGGAAACCGTAATGATCGAGATCGAGACGATTCTCAATTCCAGACCACTCACACCAATGTCAACCAGCCCGAATGACCTGACTGCCTTAACACCAGGTCACTTCCTAATAGGTGAACCTCTAACGAGCGCTATAGATACACAAGCGCAGCCATCTCGGGTCAACCTATGCCAGAGATGGAGGACAATCAACGAAATCAAGCATCAATTTTGGTCGCGATGGTCTAGCGAGTATCTAAGTGAACTACAACATCGCTACAAATGGAAACAAAATTGCAAAAATGTAACGCCCGGAATGATGGTCGTCGTCAAGGAAGACAACTTACCGGTTTTGAAATGGCAATTAGGACGAATATTAAAGGGAATTAGGGGAAACGACGGCTTAATTCGAGTAGCAGACGTAAAAACAGCCTCCGGCATCTTGCGACGACCAATACATAAGTTGGCGCCCCTACCAATCGAAACGGCGGAAAAAAAGCCAGACCATCAGTTAGACGCAACTGAACCAAAACCAGCTCCTCGAGCTCGCAAACATAAACCCGAATCGGAGGACTCCGACGAACCAGACGCCCAGCAACCTATCGCGTCAACTTCTAGACAATCGTTGAACTCATCGAATTCGAAGAACCCACGTTATTCGAACAAGGCACTTCGTTCTTTACTGCTGACCGGCCTAATTCTGATGGTTTGCGGAGAGAAAGCTGAGATAACATCGTTTCCAAAAAACCAAGGTTTATATCTGGAAAGAATGGGAACCGCAAACCTGGTGCTGAACGAGTGGAAGTTGGTAGTCTATTATGACATGAACCCTTATTGGAAGGAATTGGAAACTTTGCAAGCAGGTGTGAACCACCTGAACTACATATGTGGTCGCACTATAGACAAATCCATGTGCACATCAACAGGAAGACAGTTCCGACAAGTCTTACGAGAAATCGAGAAAGGTAACGAGTTGCTTCTACCTACTCGGGCTAAACCGATAGGGAAACGAGGCGCTCTCAATCTTGTTGGAAACATTGCGAATTCTCTGTTCGGAATTTTAGATTCTGAATATGCAGAACAGATGTCACATCTTATAAATGACCTGCAAGGCAATGAAGATTATTTGCTACAATTGATAAAAAATCAGACCTCCATCATCGACTCCACGGCGAACATCATGGCAAAATCAGCAGCCATGGTGGAACAAGAACTTAAAGAGTTTGAATCGATCCTGGACATGGGTATTTCGCAGATTAACAACCTGACACATGAGCTTCACGACCAAAAGACGTCCCAAGTATTCACGTCGTTGGCCATCCGTGTAATGCTCACCATCAATAATTATCAACGAACTCAGGCAGCACTTTTGGATGTAGTTATTGACAGTCATCACGGCAAGATTAATCCGCTGTTACTTGATCCAGATCAGCTACAAGCCGAATTACGTTTTGTCAAGGAAAACATGCCATCATCGCTGCGGTTGCCGATCAAGCAAGGCAATCCCGTAGAAGCTTATAGACTGATGACTATAGAAGGACGCATTTCACCCAACCGCATCATCTTCCAGTTGAAGATGCCACTTGTCTCACACGACGATTTCGAACTGCTACACCTAGTCGCAGTGCCTACAACGTTGAATGGAACCACCATGGCGGTGCAACTCACATCCAACTTCCTGATAATAGATTTGCACCGACAACAATATTATCCACTATCACATCAAGAGTTGTCAACCTGCACAACTATTGGTCAACCGGATTATCTGTGCAAACAGCTTCATCCCTTATTCCGAAGGGGATCTAACATCAGCGAATGCGAACTTGGGTTCCTAACTCACGTGACCTCCCAACCAAGATGCACTACGATCCAGTTGCATCAACCCGCAAGATGGACCCAGCTCTTGACTCCAAACCAATGGATGTACTTCATCGAACCACAAGAGACCATCAACCTGGTATGTCACAACGTCGTAACCCAGTACACCCTGAAGGGCTCAGGAATCATCCGACTAGATGAAAACTGCGCTATCAAGGAAGAGTACAGTACTATACAAGCACATAAACTGTATTCAAGCTCGGTCAGCTCCGCCCTAAGTCCAACCAGAAACCTCTCGGAATTCACGTTAAACCCTGATGACGCGGACGTACGGCCGTTGGCTCGACGACATCTATCACTACAGCTGAAAATCGAAGAGTTAAAATTGAAGATCCACCAATTAGAACAAGACGAAAACCTCTCATCGTCAAGAGTGCAACCGAGCACTCATCATTTCGCTATCAGCTACACGGGCTTGTGCTTAATGCTCATCATTATCATCTACCTCGTCTTCAAATACAAGAAGGATGGATGTCGACCCAAACCACTCACCCAACCAACACCACAGCCAAGGAACTTACCACCCGAAGCTTTCAGACTACCGATCGGCCCTGAAGAATAGTTGAATGACTGTCAACGCGCGGGAGGATGTCTACGCCAGCAGTGTTAGCACAAAAAAAAAAACAAACTCATAATTTAAATGTATCTCAAACTCTATTTTATTTCATTTTATACTTGGCATGGAATTTTTCCTGACCACGCACATTTGTAATATATCTAGTATACCATAGAATGCCTTCAGCATTATCAAGGGTTCCAATTTCGAAGCCCGAAATCGGAATGTGCAGTCACTTAGTAGCTTATCAGCATTTCTTTTTATTACGTGTGATCCTATGCCCAAGTCATCTAGCGGGTAATAAAAGATGAAATGCGATACTGTATCGGATGACTTGGGCTATGGGAATATAAACAATAGATCTGAGTTTTCTTTTGGCTGAGACGGCAATTTAAATCAAGACGAAAATTAGAAGTAAGAAAATTTATGAAATTAAAAGTTAGTTGTAAATCAGAATCGAACTCGAACGTTTCGTTTTTTGTCTCACCAAGCAAGAGGTCTTTTAGGTACAAGAACCAAAAGACATTTCTTTTTCTATTTTCGATATTAAGTCTGCAGGTACAAGAACCTGTAGGCATTTGTTTGACTTCAGCGATATTTTAGTCTGCAGGTACAAGAACCTGTAGGCATTTAATCAGGCTAGGCGGATTAGCATCCGACTACCAATCGTCATCGCGGCTAAGCAAAAGAGCTTAGTCGCGTTATAAACATTTTTGGTGACCCCGACGTGATTGTGCAAGTGATCGTGCAAGTGATAAGTGCATTCAGATCGCGCAATTAATCGTATTGTTTTGTGAAATACCCGACATATCCTAGAGAAGTGAGCAATGGATCAGCTAGCGAAGGACCAGGTTACGGCGGGCGTCAGCATCACAAAACTCTTCCAGAACTTCAAGAAGGACGGTCCTAATCGAAGGACAGAGGACTATATACAGACCAGACTCGCGCGTCTTGAATTCGAATGGCGTCAGTTCGAGTCCAGGGACATTCAACTGCAAGAGTTCCAAACAGCGCAACCACAGCACGCGTACTTTGCCGAAGGATACCACCAACAGGTGCAGGATATCTACGATCAGTACCGAGCAGCGCTAACGACAGCAGAAATTCACATACCGGCGGCACCGGGGAGTCAGCATCTACATCAAAAGGATGTGAGTCTCAAAGCAGCGCCACCGATACAGCAAATTCGTCAATTAACAGCAGCCACCACAGTACTCGCTGTTTTATTATCCGATACAGCGGCAGCTACGAAAACACAGCAGTCTGCAGCTTATCTACGCCAAAAGATCCTTAGCATACGAGAGCAATGGGCCCGTATCGAGAGTTGGCACTTTGAAGTGATGCGGGAGGAAGCAATTGGGACGTATGATCCGAAGGAGTTCATCGAATTTGATAAACGAGTGCAAGACATGCTCATTATCCTGCAGGGTCAATTGGACAGCGTCAACCAACCGCATCAGAATCAAGAAGTCCACAATTCAGTGAAAACACAAGGTCCAAGAATGGACTTGCCGCAAATCAAGGTTCCCAGTTTCAACGGCAATTATATGAACTGGACGCAGTTCCATGATTTGTACGTTACATTAGTACATACGCAAGCCATAAGTAAGGCACAGAAGATGTTTTATTTATTGAACAACTTAACCGACGAACCAAAGGCACTGATTCAACACTTGCCGATAGGAGATGCAGGTTATGATGCAGCATGGAAGCTCCTGGAATCAAGATACAACAACAAACAACTGTTGGTCAATTCCTGGATTAGATGCATACTGAATCAGCCGAGCATTGGTCACGAAGGTGCGGCAGCCATCAAGAGTCTCCACGATACGACAAAAGAGGGACTATGTGGCCTGCAGAACCTGGGAATCCCAACCCAAGATTGGGACCCCATTATTGTCTACGTTCTGTTACAGAAGTTGGACAAGATTACTCACGCGCAATACGAGCAATCAGTAGAAGATCCGAAGGAATTGCAGTCCGTATCCAAGCTACTTACCTTCCTCGAACGCCGCTTTCAGGCGTTAGAATCGTTAGGACGGGACCCTAAAGCACCAGGTCAAGACAACAAAATATTCAAATCGTTGCATCGACCGAAATCGGCATTGGCGACCTCAGTCCAAGATCCGCGTTGCGTAATGTGCAATCAAGATCACTTATTATACCAGTGCAAGGACTTCTTGGCCCTAACACCGAACATGCGGTATCAAACTGCGAAAATGAAGAACTTGTGCATCAATTGTCTCAAGCCTGGACATACGGTTACAAATTGCACATCAACAAGTTGCCGCAAATGCTCCAAAAAACACAATACTCTATTGCACCGTGATACGTCAGCTCAACCTGTGGAGCAACCAAGGCAAACTTCTACCCAAGATCCAGCTAAGGTGGATGCTAAGCCCACATCTCTGGCGGCAGATACGACAGCATCGAATGGATCGCAGATACTGTTAAGCACAGTACTATTGCGAATTCTAAACATCAAGGGACAAGCTCTAGAATTTAAAGCGATTTTAGACAGCGGCTCCCAGATAAACATTGTTAGCGAGGCAGCAGCAAAAAGATTGGGACTCAGAGAGATCCACTCCAATCTACGTATAAGTGGCATCGGCGGTCTAGTCCAGCAATCACAACGTAAAGTACAAATATCGGTGCAATCTAGAGTGACGAACTTCACGGCCAATTTGGAGGCCGTGATACTCTCCCAGATCACATGCCCACAACCAGCAGTCAAGTTGGAAATTGAAAACTGGCCAATCCCAAACAACATACAATTAGCGGATCCAAGTCTTCATGACCCAGCTAGGATTGATCTCCTCATTGGAGCGGAGATTTACTACCAACTCTTGTCCGTCGGTCAAATACGACTTGGAAAATACCTTCCAACGTTGCAGAATACAGTGTTCGGCTGGGTAGTGGCCGGAAGGGTTAATAATCCGACACCCCCTCAGGTCATTTGCGGTATCAACAATGCCGAAGAAATGCAATTGAGTGCACAAATTGAACGGTTTTGGAAATTGGAAGACAACGAATCGACGAACACACCTATGACTGCCCAGGAATTAAAATGCGAGACACATTTTCGTCAGAGTGTAAAACGAGTCAGCGAGGGCCGCTTTGAGGTGAAGCTACCATTTCTGCGAGATAACAAGGACCTTGGCGACTCCAGAGACATAGCAGTGCACAGATTTCTACAGCTCGAGCAGAAACTGCATAGAAATCCGGATTTGAAGACTTCATATTGCAAATTTATGGACGAATACGCAGAATTGGGACACATGAGGCAGATCGACATAAGTAAACTCACCACGCCCCACTGTTTCTTACCGCATCACTGCGTGCTCAAACCAGACAGCACATCTACGAAGCTCCGAGTAGTGTTCGATGCGTCGGCCAAAACATCCACTAAGGTTAGCCTAAACGACGTTCTGTGTACCGGACCCACGATTCAGGATGAATTATTCACCATACTTCTGAGATACAGGTTCCCTCGCTACGTTTTCTCAGCAGACATTGAAAAAATGTACCGACAAATTCTGATTGCACCAGAAGATAGGAGATTCCAGTTGATCGTTTGGCGGAATCACCCGCGTGAAGAACTGAAATATTATCAGTTGTGTACAGTAACTTATGGCACTAGATCAGCACCATACTTGGCTACTAAATGTCTTCAAGAATTGGCCTCACATTCTTCCATGCAATATCCTCTGGGTGCATTGACTCTAAGACAGGACTTCTACATGGATGATGTTATGTCCGGTTCAAATAGTCTGCGGGACGCACAAGATCAACAAGGTCAGTTGATTGAGATCCTAAATTCGGCGGGATTTAAGTTGAGAAAATGGTGCTCAAATCATCCAAAACTTCTACAAAATGTTCTACCAGAAGACCGGGCCATAGAATTGAACCTCAACTCCGATGAAGAACAGCAAACCAAAACATTGGGGATAACTTGGCTACCGCAAACTGACCAATTTCAAATTCGAACAACTCGATTCGAAGGGAAGAAAATCACCAAAAGGCAGATACTCTCAGAAATTGCCCAATTGTTCGATCCGCTTGGATTAATAAGCCCAGTGACAGTAACAGCCAAAATGTTCATCCAGAAACTGTGGAATCTCAAACTGGACTGGGACGCTGCACTCCCAATGGAGTTACATACAACCTGGATAACCTTCCGATCAGGACTGCGAGCATTAAGCAGTCTTAAAATTCCAAGACACGTGTCGAGTGGAAAATGCCCCAAGTCTACACAATTCCACGCTTTTGCGGATGCCTCCGAACGCGCATATGGAGCAGTAGTATACGTGCGAGCAATCCATAATGACGGATTATAACAGTGCACCTGCTGTGCAGCAAATCCAGAGTAGCACCACTAAAGGTGTTGACAATACCAAGGTTAGAGTTGTGTGCAGCAGTACTCGCTGCGGAACTACTCCAACGATTGAAACGAGATTTGAAAATACCAGATCAGTCATGTTTCTTGTGGACGGACTCAGAAATAGTCTTTAACTGGTTGAATGCCGAAGCCGCATCATTTCACGCATTTGTAGCAAATCGAATTGCAGCTATACAGAGCGTATCGACGGTCGAGCAATGGAGACACGTGCGCTCCAAGGAGAACCCGGCTGATCTCGTCTCCAGAGGAGTTTCCCCAGAAAAGCTAGCGAGCTGTAATCTATGGTTCTATGGACCATTCTTTTTACATGGGGCTGAGAGCCTTTGGCCCGCACCCCATAGGAAGAAGGATATTGACTTGGAGAAAAAACCGTCGAAACTCTGTTTAGCCCTAGCGCAGCAACCTTCCCTGTTCCTGGAAGCCATAAACCACAAGAACTCGCTTCCACGATTACAACGTATCGTCGGATACGCACTACGTTTTATCGCTAAATCCAGAACCCGACAATCAGAAGGTTCATGGCAGCCACAATTGTCTGTTGAAGAGCTCGAGAAGGCACTGACCGTAATCATCAAGGAAGCTCAGCGCGAACCATTCAAGGCAGAATTACAATTGCTACGCAACAAGCAACCACTGAGCAACAGCAATCATCTCAGCAGCCTTAGCCCGTTCTTGGACGACATAGGGGTATTACGAGTGGGTGGACGGCTGGAAGCGTCAAACCTAACCTACGACGCCAAACATCCTATGCTGCTTCCGTACGCCCACTACACCACAAGGATGATCGTAGAACAGATCCACAAGAAGAATCTACATGCTGGCCCACAAACACTACTTGCTATCACCAGACAACGTTTTTGGCCTATAAGAGGGAAAACCGTTGCCAGATCCATGGTGGCGAGTTGCGTTCGTTGTACACGCGCAAAACCCAAGATGTTGAACCAGCTCATGGGGAACTTGCCCGCTAGTAGAATCCAGCCGTCAAGACCATTTCTAAACGCAGGAGTGGATTTTGCCGGACCCTTTTGGACGCACTTCAGGGTGCGAGGGAAGCGACCGCAGAAGTCATATATCGCAGTATTTTGCTGCTTTGCCACAAAAGCCATACACTTCGAGGTGGTAATCGACTTAACAACATCAAAAAAACAACTCATGGAATTGAAGGATGCTGTGCATTCCGAGAAGGCGAGACAGAAAATCACCAATATCTGCACTGCTCAAGGTACTGACTTCCACTTCATCCCTCCCAGAGCGCCACACTTCGGGGGACTGTGGGAAGCAGCGGTGAAATCAGCTAAATATTACTTGGTCAGAAATGTATCTCCCGCTTCCCTCACGTACGAAGAGCTGGAAACCGTAATGATCGAGATCGAGACGATTCTCAATTCCAGACCACTCACACCAATGTCAACCAGCCCGAATGACCTGACTGCCTTAACACCAGGTCACTTCCTAATAGGTGAACCTCTAACGAGCGCTATAGATACACAAGCGCAGCCATCTCGGGTCAACCTATGCCAGAGATGGAGGACAATCAACGAAATCAAGCATCAATTTTGGTCGCGATGGTCTAGCGAGTATCTAAGTGAACTACAACATCGCTACAAATGGAAACAAAATTGCAAAAATGACACGCCCGGAATGATGGTCGTCGTCAAGGAAGACAACTTACCGGTTTTGAAATGGCAATTAGGACGAATATTAAAGGGAATTAGGGGAAACGACGGCTTAATTCGAGTAGCAGACGTAAAAACAGCCTCCGGCATCTTGCGACGACCAATACATAAGTTGGCGCCCCTACCAATCGAAACGGCGGAAAAAAAGCCAGACCATCAGTTAGACGCAACTGAACCAAAACCAGCTCCTCGAGCTCGCAAACATAAACCCGAATCGGAGGACTCCGACGAACCAGACGCCCAGCAACCTATCGCGTCAACTTCTAGACAATCGTTGAACTCATCGAATTCGAAGAACCCACGTTATTCGAACAAGGCACTTCGTTCTTTACTGCTGACCGGCCTAATTCTGATGGTTTGCGGAGAGAAAGCTGAGATAACATCGTTTCCAAAAAACCAAGGTTTATATCTGGAAAGAATGGGAACCGCAAACCTGGTGCTGAACGAGTGGAAGTTGGTAGTCTATTATGACATGAACCCTTATTGGAAGGAATTGGAAACTTTGCAAGCAGGTGTGAACCACCTGAACTACATATGTGGTCGCACTATAGACAAATCCATGTGCACATCAACAGGAAGACAGTTCCGACAAGTCTTACGAGAAATCGAGAAAGGTAACGAGTTGCTTCTACCTACTCGGGCTAAACCGATAGGGAAACGAGGCGCTCTCAATCTTGTTGGAAACATTGCGAATTCTCTGTTCGGAATTTTAGATTCTGAATATGCAGAACAGATGTCACATCTTATAAATGACCTGCAAGGCAATGAAGATTATTTGCTACAATTGATAAAAAATCAGACCTCCATCATCGACTCCACGGCGAACATCATGGCAAAATCAGCAGCCATGGTGGAACAAGAACTTAAAGAGTTTGAATCGATCCTGGACATGGGTATTTCGCAGATTAACAACCTGACACATGAGCTTCACGACCAAAAGACGTCCCAAGTATTCACGTCGTTGGCCATCCGTGTAATGCTCACCATCAATAATTATCAACGAACTCAGGCAGCACTTTTGGATGTAGTTATTGACAGTCATCACGGCAAGATTAATCCGCTGTTACTTGATCCAGATCAGCTACAAGCCGAATTACGTTTTGTCAAGGAAAACATGCCATCATCGCTGCGGTTGCCGATCAAGCAAGGCAATCCCGTAGAAGCTTATAGACTGATGACTATAGAAGGACGCATTTCACCCAACCGCATCATCTTCCAGTTGAAGATGCCACTTGTCTCACACGACGATTTCGAACTGCTACACCTAGTCGCAGTGCCTACAACGTTGAATGGAACCACCATGGCGGTGCAACTCACATCCAACTTCCTGATAATAGATTTGCACCGACAACAATATTATCCACTATCACATCAAGAGTTGTCAACCTGCACAACTATTGGTCAACCGGATTATCTGTGCAAACAGCTTCATCCCTTATTCCGAAGGGGATCTAACATCAGCGAATGCGAACTTGGGTTCCTAACTCACGTGACCTCCCAACCAAGATGCACTACGATCCAGTTGCATCAACCCGCAAGATGGACCCAGCTCTTGACTCCAAACCAATGGATGTACTTCATCGAACCACAAGAGACCATCAACCTGGTATGTCACAACGTCGTAACCCAGTACACCCTGAAGGGCTCAGGAATCATCCGACTAGATGAAAACTGCGCTATCAAGGAAGAGTACAGTACTATACAAGCACATAAACTGTATTCAAGCTCGGTCAGCTCCGCCCTAAGTCCAACCAGAAACCTCTCGGAATTCACGTTAAACCCTGATGACGCGGACGTACGGCCGTTGGCTCGACGACATCTATCACTACAGCTGAAAATCGAAGAGTTAAAATTGAAGATCCACCAATTAGAACAAGACGAAAACCTCTCATCGTCAAGAGTGCAACCGAGCACTCATCATTTCGCTATCAGCTACACGGGCTTGTGCTTAATGCTCATCATTATCATCTACCTCGTCTTCAAATACAAGAAGGATGGATGTCGACCCAAACCACTCACCCAACCAACACCACAGCCAAGGAACTTACCACCCGAAGCTTTCAGACTACCGATCGGCCCTGAAGAATAGTTGAATGACTGTCAACGCGCGGGAGGATGTCTACGCCAGCAGTGTTAGCACAAAAAAAAAAACAAACTCATAATTTAAATGTATCTCAAACTCTATTTTATTTCATTTTATACTTGGCATGGAATTTTTCCTGACCACGCACATTTGTAATATATCTAGTATACCATAGAATGCCTTCAGCATTATCAAGGGTTCCAATTTCGAAGCCCGAAATCGGAATGTGCAGTCACTTAGTAGCTTATCAGCATTTCTTTTTATTACGTGTGATCCTATGCCCAAGTCATCTAGCGGGTAATAAAAGATGAAATGCGATACTGTATCGGATGACTTGGGCTATGGGAATATAAACAATAGATCTGAGTTTTCTTTTGGCTGAGACGGCAATTTAAATCAAGACGAAAATTAGAAGTAAGAAAATTTATGAAATTAAAAGTTAGTTGTAAATCAGAATCGAACTCGAACGTTTCGTTTTTTGTCTCACCAAGCAAGAGGTCTTTTAGGTACAAGAACCAAAAGACATTTCTTTTTCTATTTTCGATATTAAGTCTGCAGGTACAAGAACCTGTAGGCATTTGTTTGACTTCAGCGATATTTTAGTCTGCAGGTACAAGAACCTGTAGGCATTTAATCAGGCTAGGCGGATTAGCATCCGACTACCAATCGTCATCGCGGCTAAGCAAAAGAGCTTAGTCGCGTTATAAACAGACACATTCTAAAATCCATATCTCGTAAACCGTTAATGGCACACTATTCAAACTTAAAAAATATTTGTAGTTATACTAGGAGAACAGAATCAAGAAAAACTTTGGGTGGGGGAAGTTGTGTATGGGGGTGGGGGGTGAAAAACTTAAGATTACGATATCTATGGACCAAATGCTCTAGAAAAATAAAATTTGGTTTGGGTATAAAAGTTGACAAATAAAGATTGATCAAAGTAAAATTTTTTAAGTGGGAGGTGGAGCATAGAAGTGGAGGGGATGAGAATTTTTCAAATCAAACACATTTCATATCTCAAGAACACTTTAAAATAGATGCTTAGAATTTTAACCAAAAGTAGCGCTAATTAAACCCTAGTAGGGAAAAAAGTTTTTGGGGTTGTAAGTGGAGAGGGGGAGGGTGGGGGAGGGTGAAAAGGAAAAAGTTCCGATGCTTATATCTTGAGAACCTGTAATGATATAAGCCTTAAACTTGGTAATTAGATAGAGCTATAGTAGCGGAATGTTGGAAAAATAAAATTTTTTTTAGGGGTAGTATGCTACGGGGGTAGGGGGTGTTTTTCTTAACTATTAAACGGTTCATGCTAGAAAATTGAAACTCGGTGTGTATATGTAAATCAACTAGAAAAGTAATTGTGATAAAAAAAAATTTGAGTATTCATTGGCGTTTAGAAAGGGGGGCAAAAAAAATTATTTGTTAATACAGTATATATAAAATGCATATATTTTCACGATTTTCTTCATATCTACTAGGTCTTTCCAAATATTGAATTCATTTTTATTCTACGGATTCTTCGTATGAATACCTAGAATGTGTTTTCACGGTTTTTTGAAATTCGACCCCTAAGGGTAGTGTGGTACAAGTGGGGGTGTTTTTCCTATATATGGAACGGCTTAAGCTACAATGTTGAAACTCGGTGTGTATATCTAAATTAACTAGAAAAGTAATTCTGATAAAAAAAATTTGAGTATTCATTGGCGTTCAGAAGGGGGGGGGGGGGCAAAAAAAAATATTTGTAAATATAATATATATAAAATGCATATATTTTCACGATTTTCGTCATATCTACTATGTCTTTCCAAATGTTGAATTCATTTTTATTCTACGGATTCTTCGTATGAATACCTAGAAAGTATTTTCAAGGTTTTTTGAAATTCGACCCCCAAGGGTAGTGTGGAACAAGTGGGGGTGTTTTTCCTATATATGGAACGGCTTAAGCTACAATGTTGAAACTCGGTGTGTGTAGGCAAATCAACTAGAAAAGAAATTGTGATAAAAAAGATTTGAATATTCATTGTCGTTCAGAAGGGGGGGGGGGGGGGCAAAAAAAATATTTGTAAACATAATATATATAAAATGCATATATTTTCACGATTTTCGTCATATCTACTAGGTCTTTCCAAATATTGAATTCATTTTTATTCTTCGTATGAATACCTAGAAAGTGTTTTCAAGGTTTTTTGAAATTCGACCCCTAAGGGTAGTGTGGTACAAGTGGGTGGTGTTTTTCCTATATATAGAACGGCTTAAGCTACAATGTTGAAACTCGGTGTGTATATCTAAATCAACTAGAAAAATAATTTTGAATAAAAAAAACCAATATCTATTGGCGTTCAGAAGGGGGGCAAAAAAAATTATCTGTGAAAATAGAATGCATATTTTTCCACGATTTTCGACATATCTACTACCTCGTCCCAAATAATGAATTTAATTTTATTCTATGTATTCTCCATATGAATACCAAGAAAGTGTTTTCAAGATTTTCTGAAAATTGACCCCTAAGGGGGTATAAAGTGATTGTGTACTTTTTCATAAATTATTCCATATCTCTCAGATCCAATCAGATTTTCACTTCCATGATCTTGTTCTTTTTGATAGGTTTTCAGTCACATAGTAGCCTACACCGCATTTCAGAATTGAACGCGTTCCTAACTTCTGCCGGAAAAATAATAAAGTTACGCCCAGATTGTTGGCAGATTTTTTAAATATTGTGATTGATTTTTTAAAAAAAAAAATTTGCTACCCTCAAAATTTTTATTTTCACGTTTCATAACTAGTACACGCGAAAAAAGCAATAAAAATTTTCAGTCCGTCTGTCAGCCGTACGCAAGATCGTTTGGAGGCTCGTAGCTGCCAAACGCTTTGAGATATAAAATTGAAATTTTTTTAACGAATAGACGGGGTAGGCGCCTTGAAGTGACTCAATTATTAGGGGTGGGGGTGTGAGGGGGAAGGAGGGGGAAGTGTTTTAGACCGAAAACTTTGGTTTCCAGATCTCAGTAACCCCTAATGTTAGGAAGCTGAAACTTGGAATTTCTATAGAGCTCTGATAGTAGACCCATTTGCAGAAAAATTGTCAATATTGATCAAGGGGTGTGGGAGTGGGGGGAAATGTAATGCGTCCGAAACCCAAAAAAGGCGAGATAGACACATTCTAAAATCCATATCTTCTAAACCGTTAATGGCACACTATTCAAACTTAACAAATATTTGTAGTTATACTAGGAGAACAGAATGAAGAAAAATTTTGGGTGGGGGAAGTTGTGTATGGGGGTGGGGGGTGAAAAACTTAAGATTACGATATCTCATGAACCCATTGCTCTAGAATTCTTCGTATGAATACCTAGAATGTGTTTTCAAAATTTTTTGAAATTCGACCCCTAAGGGTAGTTTGGTACAAGTGGAGTTGTTTTTCCTGTATATGGAACGGCTAAGCTACAATATTGAAACTCGGTGTGTATATGTTAATCAACTAGTAAAGTAATTGTGATAAAAAAAAATTTGAATATTCATTGGCGTTTAGAAAGGGGGGCAAAAAAAATTATTTGTTAATACAGTATATATAAAATGCATATATTTTCACGATTTTCTTCATATCTACTAGGTCTTTCCAAATATTGAATTCATTTTTATTCTACGGATTCTTCGTATGAATACCTAGAATGTGTTTTCACGGTTTTTTGAAATTCGACCCCTAAGGGTAGTGTGGTACAAGTGGGGGTGTTTTTCCTATATATGGAACGGCTTAAGCTACAATGTTGAAACTCGGTGTGTATATCTAAATTAACTAGAAAAGTAATTCTGATAAAAAAAATTTGAGTATTCATTGGCGTTCAGAAGGGGGGGGGGCAAAAAAAAATATTTGTAAATATAATATATATAAAATGCATATATTTTCACGATTTTCGTCATATCTACTATGTCTTTCCAAATGTTGAATTCATTTTTATTCTACGGATTCTTCGTATGAATACCTAGAAAGTATTTTCAAGGTTTTTTGAAATTCGACCCCCAAGGGTAGTGTGGAACAAGTGGGGGTGTTTTTCCTATATATGGAACGGCTTAAGCTACAATGTTGAAACTCGGTGTGTGTAGGCAAATCAACTAGAAAAGAAATTGTGATAAAAAAGATTTGAATATTCATTGTCGTTCAGAAAGGGGGGGGGGGCAAAAAAAATATTTGTAAACATAATATATATAAAATGCATATATTTTCACGATTTTCGTCATATCTACTAGGTCTTTCCAAATATTGAATTCATTTTTATTCTTCGTATGAATACCTAGAAAGTGTTTTCAAGGTTTTTTGAAATTCGACCCCTAAGGGTAGTGTGGTACAAGTGGGTGGTGTTTTTCCTATATATAGAACGGCTTAAGCTACAATGTTGAAACTCGGTGTGTATATCTAAATCAACTAGAAAAATAATTTTGAATAAAAAAAACCAATATCTATTGGCGTTCAGAAGGGGGGCAAAAAAAATTATCTGTGAAAATAGAATGCATATTTTTCCACGATTTTCGACATATCTACTACCTCGTCCCAAATAATGAATTTAATTTTATTCTATGTATTCTCCATATGAATACCAAGAAAGTGTTTTCAAGATTTTCTGAAAATTGACCCCTAAGGGGGTGTAAAGTGATTGTGTACTTTTTCATAAATTATTCCATATCTCTCAGATCCAATCAGATTTTCACTTCCATGATCTTGTTCTTTTTGATAGGTTTTCAGTCACATAGTAGCCTACACCGCATTTCAGAATTGAACGCGTTCCTAACTTCTGCCGGAAAAATAATAAAGTTACGCCCAGATTGTTGGCAGATTTTTTAAATATTGTGATTGATTTTTTAAAAAAAAAAATTTGCTACCCTCAAAATTTTTATTTTCACGTTTCATAACTAGTACACGCGAAAAAAGCAATAAAAATTTTCAGTCCGTCTGTCAGCCGTACGCAAGATCGTTTGGAGGCTCGTAGCTGCCAAACGCTTTAAGATATAAAATTGAAATTTTTTTAACGAATAGACGGGGTAGGCGCCTTGAAGTGACTCAATTATTAGGGGTGGGGGTGTGAGGGGGAAGGAGGGGGAAGTGTTTTAGAACGAAAACTTTGGTTTCCAGATCTCAGTAACCCCTAATGTTAGGAAGCTGAAACTTGGAATTTCTATAGAGCTCTGATAGTAGACCCATTTGCAGAAAAATTGTCAATATTGATCAAGGGGTGTGGGAGTGGGGGGAAATGTAATGCGTCCGAAACCCAAAAAAGGCGAGATAGACACATTCTAAAATCCATATCTTCTAAACCGTTAATGGCACACTATTCAAACTTAACAAATATTTGTAGTTATACTAGGAGAACAGAATGAAGAAAAATTTTGGGTGGGGGAAGTTGTGTATGGGGGTGGGGGGTGAAAAACTTAAGATTACGATATCTCATGAACCCATTGCTCTAGAATTCTTCGTATGAATACCTAGAATGTGTTTTCAAAATTTTTTGAAATTCGACCCCTAAGGGTAGTTTGGTACAAGTGGAGTTGTTTTTCCTGTATATGGAACGGCTAAGCTACAATATTGAAACTCGGTGTGTATATGTTAATCAACTAGTAAAGTAATTGTGATAAAAAAAAATTTGAATATTCATTGGCGTTCAGAAGGGGGGGGGGCAAAAAAAATATTTGTAAATATAATAAATATAAAATGCATATATTTTCACGACTTTCGTCATATCTACTAGGTCTTTCCAAATATTGAATTCATTTTTATTCTACGGATTCTTCGTATGAATACCTAGAAAGTGTTTTCAAGGATTTTTGAAATTCGACCCTTAAGGGTAGTGTGGTTCAAGTGGGAGGTGTTTTTCCTATCTATATCTATTGGCGTTCAGAAAGGGGGCAAAAAAAATTATCTGTTAAAATAGAATGCATATTTTACCACGATTTTCGACATATCTACTACCTCGTCCCAAATAATGAATTTAATTTTATTCTATGTATTCTCCATATGAATACCAAGAAAGTGTTTTCAAGATTTTCTGAAAATTGACCCCTAAGGGGGTGTAAAGTGATTGCGTACTTTTTCATAAACTATTCCATATCTCTCAGATCCAATCAGATTTTCACTTCCATGATCTTGTTCTTTTTGATAGGTTTTCAGTCACATAGTAGCCTACACCGCATTTCAGAATTGAACGCGTTCCAAACTTTTGCCGGAAAAATAATAAAGTTACGCCCAGATTGTTGGAAGATTTTTATACTCTAAATGAACATATAGAGTATTATAAGTTTAATCCAGCCCGAAAAGTTTGTAACGCATAGAACCGAGCCTCGGATGAAAAAAAGTTTTATATTATTTTTTGTTTATTTTTGGCCAAAATCCCTTAATCCGTTTACTGTCCGTCCGTCCGTCCGTCCGTCCGTCCGTCCGTCCGTCCGTTAGTCCGTCCGTCCGTCCGTTAGCACGATAACTCAAGAACGCGTTGACCTAGGAAGTTGAAATTTTGTCACAACTTGTAAAATGGAAAAAGTAAGGCTAAGTTCGTTTATGAGCGATATCCTTCCACTCCTTCGGGTACCTCCCATACAAGAGTCCTTAAAACACGTTTTCACAATTATTGCTCGAATGTTTCAAGTTAGGAACTTGAAATTTTGCATACTTAAGGTTTACAATGTTTGAATCGAATATTCTGAATATGATGCAAATCGAATGAGTCCTTCGTGTAGAAAAGTCCTTCAAAAATGTATGCATCTTACTGAATCCACTATAACTCCAGAACGAGTTAAAGCAGGAATTTAAAATTTTACAGGAATAAGTTTTATACCAATACCAAAACGGAGTTCATTAATTAGCGCCATCTGTTGACTTCTCGGGTAGCTGTCATACAAAAGTCCATGATAAACATGTTCACCAATATTGAACGATAACTTTAGAACACTTTTAGTTACGACTTTGAAATTTTATACACATTAATTTCATAAAAGTCGCAGCTGAAACTATTAATATGAAAAATATCCCATAAGTCTTTCATGTAGTTGCCATATAAAAATTCTGTAAAATGTCCTAACTTACTTTATGGAACTCACTATAAATAAAAAAATCGAGTAGCCACTATACAATAATTTCTACCTGTAAGTAAAAGGTCATGTAATAATTGCTTGTGCTCTCCTCATTATTTTGATATATTTCCAACTAAAATATAAATCGGAGTTTAGTATTTCATCAAGAGTATCATACGATTGGCTTGCAGCCGATCGTGAATGCGTTATGATTATCCCTGAATAATAAAATAGGGCTTATTTTAAAGATTGTTATTGTTTGTTTTAGTTAAAAAATCTGCCAACAGTCTGGGCGCAACTTTATTATTTTTCTGGCAGAAGTTCAGAACGCGTTCAATTCGCGTTTTAGACGAAAAATTTTGGTTTCTAGATCTCAGCAACCTCTTATGGTAGGAGACTGAAACTTGGAATTTCTATAAAGCTTTGATAGTGGACCCATTTGCAAAAAAAATTGATGATATGGGTGAAGGGGTGTGGGAGTAGAGGGGAAAGCAATGCGTCCGAAACGTTGAGATCGACACATTCTAAAATCCATATCTCCTAAACCGTTAATAGCAAGCAACTAAAACTTAACAAATATCTGTAGTTATACTAGAAGAGTAGATTGAAATAAAATTTTTGGGTGGGGTAGTGGCGTACGGGGGTGGGGGTTGAAATACTGAACATTACGATATCTCCCAAACCAGTGGTACCAGAAAAACAAAATTCGGTTTGGATATAAAGCTTGATAAATAAAGATTGCTCAAAGTAAAATCTTTGAAGGGGGCGAGTGAGTACGTAGGTGGAGAGGATAAGAATTTTTCAAAAATAACACGTTTCACATCTCAATAACAGTGTAAGATGGATGCTTCAAATTTTTACCAGAAGTAGGCCTAATAGAACCCTAGTAGGGAAAAATTTGGGGGTGTGGGTGTAGAGGGTGAGGGTTGGGAAGGGTGAGAAAGAAAAAGTTCCAATGCTTATATCTTAAGAATCTATAGTGATAGGAAACTGAAACTTGGTATTTAGATAGAGCTATAGTAGTGGCATGGTGGAAAAATAGAATTTATTTTAGGGAGAGAATGGTACGGTGGTGGGGGGTGCTTTTCCTAACCTTAGAACGGCTTTTGCTACGAAGTTGAAACTCGGTACGCATATGTAAATTAACTAGAAAAGTAATTCTGATTAAAAAAAATTCGAATATTCATTGGCGTTTAGAAGGAGGGGCAAAAAATTTCAGTTAGTATAAAATGCATATATTTTCACGATTTTCGTCATATCTACTAGGTCTTTCGAAATATAGAATTCATTTTTATTCTACGGATTCTTCATATAAATACCTAGAATGTGTTTTCAAGATTTTTTGAAATTCGAGGGTGTAAACTGGTTGTATACTTTTTCATGAATTCCACCATGTTTCTCAGGTCTGATCAGATATCGAATATCTTTTCACTTCCCCAGGCTTGTTTAATAATCACCTATTTTTGATTTTTGTTTTTTTCAACCTCTAGACCGCATCCCGGAATATGACCCAATTATTTAATTCATATGTTACACCCTTTTCTAACCGCTTCCCGAACTTTTTGTTAGGTTTTCAGTCACATAGTAACATACACCGCATCCCCGAATTGAACGCGTTCTGAACTTCTGCCGGAAAAATAATAAAGTTGCGCCCAACAGTTGGCAGATTTTTTCGCTAAGTGCTGTCGATGTAGTTAAATTCACACAGAACTTTATAAAACGAAATAGCCAATTAAAAAAAAAAATCTGACACCCCCAACAGTAAGGTCTTGATGTGCCACTGTTTTCAAGTATATTTTACTTTATTATTTTAACAATAAAGTAATGTTATCGATTTAAAAATCTGCCAATAGTCTGGGCGAGTCTTTATTATTTTTCGGGTCAAAGTTCGGGAGCGATCAAAATCGGAGTATATCATCAGTTGTTTCGAGATTATGACTTTTCTTGGAAAATGAATTTTGATCTAAAAATAAAAGTATCTAGTTAAAATAGAAACAACCAATTTCATATCTCATCAGAACTAAATAATGGCAAAAATTTTGAAACCCTAGGAAGTTGAATATCGAAAAATTGTGAAATGAGTTTGTAGGCGATTATATAAAAAGTCTGTAGAAGTGAAATGTGATCAAATATCTCATCAATCCTAAGAAGTCAAAGCTTTAAAAAGCATACATGAAATTGAATTTTCGGCACTTATATGGTATAGGAAACCATAGGAATTAGATAGGAATTCGATATATTATCAGATTTAAGAAATCTGTAAGAATCTGTGAAAATATATGCAACCTAATTACACCCACTTGGGGGTGGAATATTCAAAAATCCTCAAAAAAGTTAATAGATAAATATAAAAACAGCACGAGAAAGTAAAAAACAATCCAATTTCTTACCACTTCTAAAAGAAATTACGGAATTCGTGAAAACGTGTTCAACCCTTTTATACCCTCTTAGGGTTAAAAAAGGCAAAAACTTAAAGAACTATGATAGTTTTAAGCGATTATTAAAAACGTATAAAAAAAAATTTTCAGGGTAGCAAATTTTTTTTTTTTAAAAGTCGATAACAATACTTTGTTATTAAAATAATAAAGTAAAAAATCTGGCAACAATCTGGGCGTAACTTTATTATTTTTCCGGCAGAAGTTAGGAACGCGTTCAATTCTGAAATGCGGTGGAGGCTACTATGTGTCTGAAAACCTATCAAAAAGAACAAGATCGTGGAAGTGAAAATCTGATTGGATCTGAGAGATATGGAATAGTTTATGAAAAAGTACACAATCACTTTACACCCCCTTAGGGGTCAATTATGGAGAATACATAGAATAAAATTAAATTCAATATTTGGGACGAGGTAGTAGATATGTCGAAAATCGTGGGAACACACTGAGTTTCAACATTGTAGCTTGAGCCGTTCTATTTATAGGAAAAACACCCCCCACTTGTACCACACTACCCTTAGGGGTCGAATTTCAAAAAACCTTAAAAACACTTTCTAGGTATTCATACGAAGAATCGTGAAAATATATGCATTTTATATTTATTATTTTTACAAATAATTTTTTTGGCCCCCCTTTCTGCCAATGAATATTCAAATTTTTTTTTATCACAGTTACTTTTCTAGTTGATTTACATATACACACCGAGTTTCAACATTTCAGCTTAAGCCGTTCCATATATAGGAAAAACACCCCCACTTGTACCACACTACCCTTAGGGGTCGAATTTCAAAAAACCTTGAAAACGCTTTCTAGGTATTCTTACGAAGAATCCGTAGAATAAAAATGAATTCAATATTTGAAAAGACCTAGTAGATATGACGAAAATCGTGAAAATATGTGCATTTTATATATATTATATTTACAAATAATTTTTTTTGCCCCCCTTTCTGAACGCCAATGAATATTAAAATTTTTTATATTACAATTACTTTTATAGTTGATTTACATTTACACACCGAGTTTCAACTTTCTAGCATGAACCGTTTAATAGTTAGGAAAAACACCCCCTACCAACGTAGCATACAACCCCAAAAAAAATTATATTTTTCCAACATTCCGCTACTATAGCTCTATTTAAATACCAAGTTTAAGGCTTATATCATTACAGGTTCTCAAGATTTAAGCATCGGAACTTTTTCCTTTTCACATTCCCCCACCCTCCTCTCCCCCTCTACACCCTCAACCCCAAAACTTTTTTCCCTACTAGAGTTTAATTAGCGCTACTTCTGGTAAAAATTCTAAGGATCTATCTTAAACTGTTCTTGAGATATGAAATGTGTTTGATTTGAAAAATTCTCATCCCCTTCACTTCTATGCTGCACCTCCCACTTAAAATTGTTTACTTTGATCAATCTTTGTCTGTCGACCTTTATACCCAAACCGAATTTTATTTTTCTAGAGCAATTGGTTCATGAGATATCGAAATCTTAAGTTTTTCACCCCCCCATACACAACTTCCCCCACCCAAAATTTTTCTTCATTCTGTTCTCCTAGTATAACTACAAATATTTTTTAAGTTTGAATAGTGTGCCCTTAACGGTTTAGGAGATATGGATCTTAGAATGTGTCTATCTCGCCTTTTTTGAGTTTCGGACGCATTACATTTCCCCCACTCCCACACCCCTTGATCTCTATTGACAATTTTTCTGCAAATGGGTATACTATCAGAGCTCTATAGAAATTCCAAGTTTCAGCTTCCTATCATTAGGGGTTACTGAGATCTAGAAACCAAGACTTTCGGTCTAAAACACTTCCCCCTCACACCCCCACTTCTAAAAATTTGGTCACTTCAAGGAGCCTACACCGTCTATTCGTTAAAAAAATTTCAATTTAATATCTCAAATCGTTTGGCAGCTACGAGCCTTTAAACGATCTTGCGTACGGCGTACGGCGGACAGACGGCCTGAAAATTTTTATTACTTTGTTCGCGTCTACTAGTTATGAAACGTGAAAATAAAAATTTTGAGGGTAGCAAATTTTTTTTTTAAAAAATCAATCACAATACTTAATTATTAAAATAATAAAGTGAAAAGGCAAAAACTTAAAAACTATGATAGTTTTAAGCGATTATTACTCAACCCCATGAAAGTGAAGATATAGTCGATATCATATCAGGGCTGGGGGACATGGCAGAATTCATGAAAAAGTTATATAAGAAAATCATGAAAACACTTTCTACATATTTACGAGTATGTTTATGAAAAAGCCGTAGAATAAAAATGAATTTAATATTTGGGAAGACCTAACAGATTTGACGAAAATTCTGAATATATGTGATCATATGTGAATAACACTAATGGATATTTAAAATTTTTTTAACTACTTTTGTGGTTGATTTACATATATGTATGTATGTACATACATACCGATTTTCAACTTTGTAGCAGAAGGCGTTCTATATAGTTAGGAAAAACACCTCCAGAGGGGATGATCAACTTTTGATTACAATATCTCACGAACCAATTGCAATTTAAAAATAAAATTAGGTTTCTGTATAAACTTTGACAAATAAAGTAAATTTAACTTTATTATTTATAATAAAAAATTGTTATCGATTTTTAAAAAAAAATAATTTGCTACCCTCAAAATTTTTTTTTCCACGTTGCACGACTAGTAGACACGAAAAAAGCAATAAAATTTTTAACCTTGTAACGACTCGAATTGCTGGGGTAGGCTCATCGGTCGCCAGGGGTTTGTTACAAACATTTCTTTCATGAATTCAACTACTTTATTTACTAAAGCTTATATTCTATATGTAATTCGGTTAATTCTAGTTAATATTATTGAGGCTAGTATGCTTCGTTTACTAAGCTTCGGCTTTTTAGGTCCTATAACATCTCTGACCTCGTTGTCTTCTCGCTGCTGGCGTCTTCTACAAAGCTGTGTTTGCTTACATGTACTGCGTCACGGTTGTGTCCTCTGTTCCGTGCGTGGCGCTGCTCTGGATGTTGCATTGCTTTGTGCGTTGCGTTGCTCTGTGCGTGCGTTGCTCGGTGCGTAGCTTTGCTCGTTGCGTTGCTCTGTGCATAGCATCGCTCTGTGCTTTGTGCGTCGTCATGGCGTTGCGTTGCTCCGTGCGTTGCGTATCGTTGCTTCCTCTGGGCCTCGGTTACGCGCGCCTTCTTTGTCGCTGCTTCGTCTGGGTCTTGCTGCGTCGTCGGGGTCTCGCTGCGTTGCTCTCTGTGCCGCTAGTCTCTGCCACTGGTGGCCACAGCATCGCTGCTTTGACTTTGGCCTCCGTCGCTTGCGTTGGCTGAGTTTGGCTTCGTGTGTGAATATTCACGGTAACTGGTTGGCCATTCTATGTTTTAGGCGAACTCACAAGAGCCACAGACCCTAAATAGATTGACATAGCCGGGGCAAGCCGTACTCTACCGTCGAGCCTTTCGAGACTATGTTTGGCGAACTCACAAGAGCCACAGGCCCAAGACATAGGTCGATTTCTCGGGCATGGCGTCAGTTTTCACTTTGGGAGGAGTTTTAGGCCCGACCCGCGGCAACTGACTGACGCCGCCAACTGGACAACTTTCGCTCGGTTGTTTTGTCCTATATACTGGCCAGAACAAGCGCTGGCTGCGAATTATATCGGATATATATGAAATATATGAGGACTTACGGCTCTCTTTTAAGCGGAAATTTTAGGCAAGATTTCCGTCCTTATAACCTGTCTGTGGGGCGGTCGACATACGGCGTACGGCAGGCAGTACGTCGACCGCCCCACGCAAAATCGTTTGAAGGATCGTTGTTCTGAAACCAGTGGAGCTATTAAATTAAAATTTTTTCTATTAATAGACTGGGTAAACTCCTTGAATTGATATTATTTTCAGGGGTGAGGGTGTGAGGGGGAAAGTGGGGAAGCGTTTTAGACGAAAAATTTTGGTTTCTAGATCTCAGCAACCGCTTATGTTAGGAGACTGAAACTTAGAATTTCTATAAAGCGTTGATAGTGGACCCATTTGCAAAAAAATTTGATGATATGGGTGAAGGGGTGTGGGAGTGGAGGGGGAACAATGCGTCCGAAACGCAAAAAAGTCGAGATCGACAGATTCTAAAATCCATATCTCCTAAACCGTTAATGGCAAGCAATTTAAACTTAACAAATATCTGTAGTTATACTAGGAGAGTAGATTGAAATAAAATTTTTGGGTGGGGGTAGTGGCGACATCTCACAAGCCAATAGCACCAGAAAAACAAAGTTCGGTTTGAGTATAAAGCTTGATAAATAAAGATTGCTCAAAGTAAAATCTTTGATGGGGTGGGGGAGCACGGAAGTGGAGGGGATAAGATTTTTTAAAAATAACAGGTTTCATATCTCAATAACAGTGTAAGATGGATGCTTCAAATTTTTGCCAGAAGTAAGCCTAATAGAACCATAGTAGGGACAAAATTTGGGGGTGTAGGTGTATAGCGTAAGGGTAGGGATGGGTGAAAAGGAAAAAGTTCCGATGCTTATAACTAAGAAACCTGTAATGATAGAAAGCTGAAACTCGGTATTTAGATAGAGCTATAGTAGCGGCATGGTGGAACAATAAAATTTTTTTTAGGAGAGCATGGTACGGGGATGGGGGGTGTTTTTCCTAACTTTTAAACGGCTTATGCTGGGAAGTTCAAACTCGGTACGTATATGTAAATCAACTAGAAAATTAATTCTGATAAAATTCGAAAATTCATTGGCGTTCAGAAGGGGGGGCGAAAAAAAGTATCAGTAAATATAAAATGCATATATTTTCACGATTTTCGTCATACTTACTAGGTCTTTCGAAATATTGAATTTATTTTTATTCTACGGATTCTTCATATAAATACCTAGAAAGCTTTTTCAAGATTTTTTGTAATTCGATTCCTAAGAGGGTGTAAAGTGGTTGTATACATTTTCATAAATTCCAGCATATTTCTCAGGTCTGATCAGATATGGAATATCTTTTCACCTCCCCATTCCAGACGGAATATGACCCAATTATATAATTCATATGTTACACCCTATTCTAACCGCTTCCCAAATTTTTTGTTAGGTTTTCAGTCACATGTTAGCATACCCGAATTGAACGCGTTCTAAACTTCTGACTGAAAAATAATAAAGTTGCGCCCAGACTGTTGGCAGATTTTTTTAAGGAGGTGATGAAGCAAGGAAGTGGAAGAGAAAAATTTTTCTTGCAAATTCAGAAACTACGAGTATAGGGCGAGAAGTATCAGCAATCTATGAAAACATATCCACATTGTCGAAATATTGCCGCCATTCATTAGACGCTCCACTAATTTTGGCAATAGTCGTCGGACAATTAATTGTTTGAAAAATTGCTCATCTACAAGCACCTCTACGACTGGGATTTGAGCGATTTAAGCGTTCCGAAGTTATCGGCTAGTATTCTTGAACGCATGTTTTAAGGGTTTGTATGAACCCGAATGAGTAGAACGATTGTGTCTGTTAACGAACTTACGTTCAAATTTCAACCATAAGTTCAGATTCTAAATGGAGTGGGTGGTTATTTTATAAACTTTTTGCCTTGCCCCCCCCCCCCCCCCCTGGACGAAGTCCAGCTAAAAGGCACATGGTCGCTGTTATGTTGCAGCGTGCTGACTGCTGATAATTCTCGAAAGTCAAATTGAAAACAGCACAAGAATGTAAACATTAGTTTCTACTACATCTCTGATGAAAAAGGCAGCAGATTTTGCTACTCCAAAAAAACCACCTCGTGGTAGCACTGTTCCACGGACTCATGAGCGACCTCTGCTGTTTTTAGGATTCCGTATAATTACGCTTCGAAGACGAGATCTTTTTGTTTTGCTGGTGATGGATGGGGAAGGGGTCCGCGCAGAATGTCCGTGCAGAATGGAAAACTTATTAATACTGGCCTTGCAAATTCTAGCAAATATTCAGATTCTAAATTCGTGCGTTTGTTAAAGAAGATTTAGAGTTTTTGGCACCAATTGAACAAAAATACTGAAAACACAAAATTTTTATAGGGCGAGCAGAACAAATTCCAACCACCAACTGTTAAATTCTTTTGCTAACACGGAAACCATCGCGGGCGTACCCTGGATGAGTGGTTTAGGAGCCTATTTTTAGGGACAAACATACAAACAAACCTTCATTTTTATATATATAGAGATTTAATATTAATAGAATCACTGCTTTCATTCGGCCGTAGAATTTTTAGAACATTCCAGGAAATGAACAAAAAATATCGTGAAACTTAACGATTATTTTGTTGAACTACTGTCGCATTGGACATGTGCGATAAAAGCGAATGTCTTGGCGATAGTGGAAACACCACATTTGTACTCTTCGCACATCGCATCATCCAATGCACATGGAATCAATAGTGGAAACGCGGCATATGTATATGGTATTACCGTCAGTTGGCGAGCTTTCTCCAACATACAGCGTGTTACATCAAAAATTCTAAAACTTTGCTATAGCCTCTGGAGTTTGGTCGCCCATTATAGAGCTTTTTAAATAAATATTGACATGCTTGGGACATCTTATAGTTTCTGTAATAACTCTGGGCTCGTTGGAACGGACACAAATTCCTCTTTCTAATTGCTATCAACTGTGTCAATCAGAAAAATTAATTTAAATGACACAAAAATAATAAGAAATTAAAAAAAATACAAAAAGTCCTGTTTTCTCCAAGAAGGACCTGATTAACCACCAAATTTTATTACATTTTCGGAAAGCCCATAAAATATCACCATACATTTAATAACAAGATTTCTTCATATTTGCAACAACAAGTGAGTTCCCTGCACATGTTGGAAATACTGCTAATCATAGAATTTACCGCAAAACAGATGCAGTAATGCGCAACCATGTTAACAACTCACGTATTGCTCTTATATGTGGAAATTATGTTACAGGTAAGTAAAAATATGAGAACTAATTAAATAGCGTCCATTTAAGTAAATTAACTAACATCCATTTAAGTTAATTAAGTAATATCCATTTAAGTAGGGCGTGGAGTTTACATGGTCCCTTAAGGAACAGGAAAGACTTCGTCCTACGTAGATTTTTCTGCGATAAAAGCATCGAGAGGAAGCAGCAGCAAACAGAATGTCATAAACAACATAACGAGCAACATGGCAAGCAATAGGAGGCCTTTTACAACGGAAGAAATGGCAGACATGCACTTCATGTATGGGTTGTGCGACGGAAATGCTCGGCGAACCGAAAGAGTTTACCGGGAACGGTATCCGGACAGATCTCGGTACCCCCATTATCGGATGTTCTACAGCATTCATCGGAAGCTTCGTGAACGAGGTACACTGTAGCCATGGCGGGAGACACGACATCCAGGACGGAGATACTCGGTACCTGTGGCGTGTGAACCAACCAATGCCATTCGTCGGCGATACCACTTCTGCTTGCTCCGTAACGGCGGACATGTTGAAAATTATTTGTAAGCGTAATAAACTAAATAAAAATTATAAACTATACTTCAACTCTTTTATTTCGTCCTCACTATTATTAATCAAACTTCTTCGGCGAATGACGAGTGTCAAACCAGATGAAGAAATTCTATTATCGAACGTATAGTATACGAAATAGCTTAAAAATTTTATGGGCGTTCCGAAATGTAAAATTTGGTGGTTAATCAGGTCCTTCTTGGAAAACAGGACTTTTTTGTATTTTTTTTTTAATTTTTTATTATTTTTGTGTCATTTAAATGAATTTTTCTCAAAAAGTATAACAGTGATTGACACAGTTGATAGCAATTAGAAAGGAGAATTTGTGTCCTTTCCAACGAGCCCAGAATTATTACGTTACGCTAAGTACAGCAGAAGTTAGAGATCAAACAGTGATCACAGGTACGATGAAAATCCTTCGTCCTTAAAATCGCGCTATCTCCTTAACGGTGCAAAAACGGGAGTATGTGTAAAACGATTTTCTACTCAGGACAAGTTCCTTTATCCCCCATTTTCGTTTGAACCTTAGTACTAGTTACACCCTGTAGAGTGTTGCACAATACAATGGACAAAATAATAAGCTTGATTTTCAGTACCTACTTAAAAATTCTTTGAGAATTTTCCGGACCCTGTCGAAACCTCCTTCCCCCTCTTTGCCTTGGCCTTGGTTAGATGAGTTGAAGAACCAGTGTTAACTTGAAATGCAGTAAGTTCAACAGTATGACGATCAGCTGTGACGACATCAGAGATAGGCTAAATCATACGAGAACTGCAAGGTCCTGCGGAGCACCAACCGTAGAACCATTGGTAGCTTGCGATGTAGTGAGTTCAGCAGTAAGTCGATCAGCTGTGACAACATCAGAGACAGGCAGAATCATACCAGAACTGCAACGGGATCCGAATGTAAATAGATCATTCAACAAAGCCGATTTACACCGCTCCATGATGCACTACGTAAAATTCTAGTAGAGAGTACACTAGGTTTACGTGAGGTGTGTGGCGAAATTCGCCTCATTGATTTTTTTGTAGGGTGCTCATAAGCAACGACGAGCCATTTGGGGGTTAATTCGTTTCATGCAAATTGATAACGTGATAAATTTTGGACTGCACTAAGAATTGCAACATGAGCGGTAAAAAAAACAGTTTTGGAACTGATTGGGATATAGCTTTTGGGAGTTTTTTTTGGCCTGTGAAAATAGAAATTGAAAGATTATTGTGGAAGAAAAATGGAATTCGGGAGTTTTTGGAAGAAATTGAAATTAAGAGATTATTTTTGTGAAAGAAAAATTGAAATTCGGGAGTTTTTGAAGAAAATTTAAATTTAAAGATTGTGAAAAGAAAAAAAATTGAAATCCGGTAGTCTTGAAGAAATTTATAAAATTAGAGATTCGAAAAAAATTGGTTGGAAGTGCCTTATTACGCAAGTGACGAGATGGGATGACAGGACAAAGACGGACTTTTAAGTGCGTAATCCTCTTTCCTCTTCCATCTATACCAGCGGCGGAGTGAAGTCCATTCAAGGGACCCTGATGACGTGGTGATCCAGCATGTAAGTGACTTTTGTTTTTTTTTCTCTCCTCCCTTGCATTTTGTTTGTTTGTCTGATATGATATAGTAAGTCCTGAGTCATGGAACCACGTCCCGAAGTACCTAACGCTTTAAAGTCTAGATAGCACCCTAATTAGAATGTAGGAGTGCCGGGAAACTATGTGACCCTTCCCTAGCCTTGAGCAGCCGGCAACAAGTGCTGTCTCCTGGAACTTCTCGTTCACCTGCAACGATACAGGCTCATAGAAAAATAAATAAAAATCCGGCCAGGACATCTCCACTATCGTAACAAGTGGCTGAGATTGAAGAGCATTGACGGTCAACTCCACGACAATTAACATCAAGCTTATCAACACTACTTTGTTGATCTAGGTCGCGAAGAGTATTATGATTGTTATTCGACAGCGGAGTAATTGTCAGGGGAACCGTTGAGCTCACTGAAGGAATACACATCTTGTTGAAGTCATTTAAGGTAACGTCAAATTTCTGTTGAAACGATAAAAGATCGGCATGTAGCGTTTGCATTGTTGAACGCACTTTGAGTTATTTCGCAACATACGATGATGAGGACGAAGTTCTGCATAAGGCGCAGAACCAGTAAATTCCGCTGCCGGTGTTTATAACCGTATCGCCGACGACACCAGAAAGACCGACACATTTGGAGTGAAAGATTTTACGGCAAAAACCAGAACAGAAAACTAGCGGTGATTTACCGGATTCATCGGAACAAACTGGCACACAGCACTCAGCCACAGCTCACAGAAATCGCTAAAATCTCAGGACCGCTTGATCAGAATTAATTGATATTGTTTTTAATCACTTTGGTGTGTTAGGGTTCACTTAGTCACAGGACCACTTGATTAGAATTAAACGAATATTGTTTATAATCACTTTGGTGTGGTAGCGTTTACTAAAAACGGGGAAAACAATGCGAGAAATGAGTGCAAAAAATTGGGACAGTTTAGAGAATCGGCTTGCTTGGTTGCTAGCTTGATCGCAAAGATCGAATAAATTGGACATATTGTATAATGCTCTGGCGCCAGTCGTCGGGTATTTTTTCTTCAATCCAAATTTTTGTCACGATTTTGTGTAGGAGATTGGCGAGTTATGGACCGCCTCCCTTTAGGAGCCCTACTGGTATTGCATCAACTCCGGGTGATTTATGTATTTTTTGGTCGCGCAGGGCTGCTTCCACTTCTCAGACAGTTGGTACCGTAGTTGATGCCTGCTCATTCGATGGTGGTTTTGGTGTTATAATTGGGTCGTCACTCTGTTAGGGTTCACTAATTGTTATTCTTGCACAGAGGCATGTGATGTTCCATAAACGCACACGTAAAATTAAGTGACACGAAATTAAATGATAGTTTTTCCGCTTTTGTTTAATTTGGTTTTTATTTTTCCGATTAGTTTCTCGATTTCGACCTTGCATTGATCGCAATACCCAATATGGTATTGATCTCGAATGTTTTAGTAACTTTTATTAGCCTCGATATTCGTTATTTTAACTGGATTTTCATCAGAGTAACAAGCACGTTTAGCTAATAATAATTTGTTCCAAGATATCTACAAATCTGTACATGTAAAAGTGGATGTACGTATGTTGTATGTATGTGTTTCATATACAATATTTGAGCGAAAGTTTGTGTGTTTTCGGTGTATCCTATAAATGCGCACGTCTGACGAAATCGAACAAATAGAGAAACGGAAGTGACGGGAGCAATGGAAGCAACTAGAGTAACGGTAAAAACAGGAGCAACGGCAGCAACGGAAGAAACGGGGGAAATGGAGTAACAGTGCAATGGAAACAACAGAAGCAACCGAAGCAGCGGGAGTAACGGGAGAAACAAACGAGAGGCAAGAATGGCAGCCACTGGTTTCGCCTTTTTATAGTATAGCACCACACAATCGTAGTATTACAGAATATTAGCTATAGTGGCCTTGGCAGCCATTCTTTACAGCGTTGCCATATTTGGTCCGTTTGGTCTAATGTGGGTACTTTTTTTTCCAATTGGTCCGATGGTACTTTTTTTACGAAAAAGACAATTTTTTAAAATAAGACTTTAGTCAAAATTTTAGTTCGTATGGTCTTCTATAGGCCACCGGTCGCGATGCTCAGAGGAATCTTTCCGCCTCCGATGAAATCGAATTTAATCTAACAAATACGAGTGTAGATTGAAAAGTTTTCGGAATGGGCAAGAGATAACGCGCGTATCGCGAAATGGTTACGATGGTTGGTAGCACCAACCCATTTAAGAAAGCTGTAAGATTTTCAGACAGATGCGGTGCATAGTTCTTGCTTACCAGGCAGTTTCGTGAAGTGATTCAGGCATTTTTGCAAGAATGGAAAAAACAGAATTTCGTGCAGTGATTAAACATTTCTGGATGAATGGGAAAACGGCGACGGGGGTACGTGATATTCCCGAATCACCAAGACCAAATTGGTTGAATTGGGCTGCGAGGTGGTGCCACATCCCCCGTACTCACCAGACCTGGCCCCTTGCGACTTCATTTTGTTCCCGAACATGAAGACTTGGCTCGAGGGCAAGCGCTTCACGTCAAATGAGGAGATTATCGCCGCCACGAATGCCTATTTTACAGAGTTCCCGAAATCGTATTATTCCGAGGGCTTAACAAAGTAAGAGTATCGCTGGGAAAAGTATGTCGCCCTGAAAGGGGACTATGCTCAAAAATAATAACAAAAACCTATTCAATTACCGCGTTTTCTTGCCTATTCCGGAAACTTTTCAATCTACTCTCGTACAACAGTACATTTCCGTCGTTAATTTGCACTAAGTTTTTTTTTGACATTCCATATACATAGGTACATAGGATATAGGACATAAACATATGACGTAACTCACCTGAATTTAATATGAGGATCAAGTGTCGCTGAACCATTGGCTTCATGGGAAATATTTTTTGCTTCCACTAAAAGTATTGTTACAACGGAGCTCCAGATTTGTGATTTCAATTTTTTGGATGAATCCACTAATTTCTGATTGCGCTGAAAATGCTATAATTAGTTTCATTCTATATCAATATTTAAAACGACTACAAATATACACTGTATTAAATTTTTACTACTTTAAGAGTAGGCAATGTGATACCAACTTTAATTCTAGTAAAATAACACTGCATTGTGTACGCTACACAATAGATAAATATGTACTGTGATTACATGCTTTTCTGTCAAAAATTACATTGGGTTCTGTATACTTTACACACTAGTGTGTAAACAAAAATTAAAAAGTAAACAATTTTTTTTTGTTTTTCCTGCAACGAATTTATTTTTCTGTAAATTATTATTTTTTGTTTGAAAAATGCGAATAGATATGACTTACAATAATTTCCACACTCTCGGATTCAAACCATGGACCCGTCGCACATAAGTTCGATACGCTACTACTCGGCCACCTGAACATTTTTGTAACATGCTTATTTCGTTAGTACTTTACAAAAAATAGTGCTTTTACATAAATTGTTTACTGTGTACACAACTCTATTGAATTATGCACAACTTCATATAAAGTTACATAATTTTAGGTAATTTTTACAGAAATTACAACATTTACACATTTAATTGCAAATAAGCACAGAATTTCCTTAAATTTACGTTCTAATTTTAAAACTACATTAACCCTACAGTAAAAAATCTGCCAACAGTCTGGGCGCAACTGTATTATTTTTCCGGCAGAAGTTCAGAACGCGTTCAATTCGGGGATGCGGTGTATGTTACTATGTGACTGAAAACCTAACAAAAAGTTCGGGAAGCGGTTAGAAAAGGGTGTAACATATGAATTAAATAATTGGGTCATATTCCGGGATGCGGTCTAGAGGTTGAAAAAAACAAAATTTAAAAATAGGTGATTATTAATCAAGCCTGGGAAAGTGAAAAGATATTCGATATCTGATCAGACCTGAGAAACATGGTTGAATTCATGAAAAAGTATACAACCAGTTTACACCCTCTTAGGGGTCGAATTTCAAAAAATCTTGAAAACGAATTCTAGGTATTCACATGGAGAGTCCGTAGAAAAAAAATGAACTCAATATTTCGAAAGACCTAGTAGATATGACGAAAATCGTGAAAATATATGCATTTTATACTAACCGATAATTTTTTTTTGCCCCCCCCCCCCTTCTGAACGCCAATGAATATTCAAATTTTTTTTTATCAGAATTACTTTTCTAGTTAATTTACATATACGTACCGAGTTTCAACTTCTTAGCATAAGCCGTTCTTAAGTTACGAAAAACACCCCCCACCACCGTACCATACTACCCCTAAAAAAAATTTTATTTTTCCACCATGCCACTACTATAGCTCTATCTAAATACCAAATTTCAGCTTCCTATCATTATAGATTCTTGAGATATAAGCATCGAAACTTTTTCTTTCTCACCCTTCCCCACCCTCACCCTCTATACCCACACCCCCAAACTTTTTTTCCCTACTAGGGTTCTATTAGGCCTACTTCTGGTAAAAATTTGAAGCAACCATCTTACACTGTTATTGAGATATGAAACGTGTTGTTTTTGAAAAATTCTTATCCCCTTCACTTACGTACTCCCCCGCCCCTTCAAAGATTTTACTTTGAGCAATCTTTATTTATCAAGCTTTATATCCAAACCGAATTTTGTTTTTCTGGTGCCACTGGTTTGGGAGATATTGTAATGTTAAGTATTTCAACCCCCACCCCCGTACGTCACTACCCCACCCAAAAATTTTGTTTCAATCTAGTCTCCTAGTATAACTACAGATACTTGTTAAGTTTTAATTGCTTGCTATTAACGGTTTAGGAGATATGGATTTTAGAATGTGTAGATCTCCACTTTTTTGCGTTTCGGACGCATTGCTTCCCCCTCCACTCCCACACCCCTTCACCCATATCTGTTTTTTTTTTGCAAATGGGTCCATTATCAAAGTTCTATAGAAATTTTAAGTTTCAGCCTCCTAACACAAGCGGTTCCTGAGATCTAGAAACCTAAATTTTTCGTCTAAAACGCTTACCCCGCCTTCCCCCTTACACCTCCTCCCCTGAAAATAATGTCAATTCAAGGGGTCCACCAAGTCTATTCTTAGAAAAAATTTTAATTTAATAGCTCCACTGGTTTGAGAGCTACGAGCCTTCAAAGATTTTGGGGCGGTCGACGTACGGCGTACGGGGTACGGCGTACGGCGTACGGGGTACGGCGTACGGGGTACGGCGTACGGGGTACGGCGTACGGGGTACGGCGTACAGACGGAGTGAAAATTTTTATTGCTTTTTTCGCGTCTACTAGTCATGAAACGTGGACAAAAAAATTTTGAGGGCAGCAAATTTTTTTTTTTTAAAAATCGATAACAATACTGTATTATAAATAATACAGTAAAATTACTATACAAAAAATAATACTCTGACATACATTTCTTACTGTGTATTGTGTGAAGTTACCGACTTTTATTAAATAAGAAACTTCCAAGTATTTCTCATAGGAGTGTACGATCATACTTTTTTCATATCTTTATACTCTAGATTAGTGTTTCCCAACCTTTTATGTGCCATGCCCCACCTAATCCGTTCAAAAATTATTATGCCCCCTGTAACATATAAAAAATGTTTAATATTCAAAAATTAAACTCTTCAATGTAGAAACTTAAATTATTGGTATTAGGAAGAAATTACAAGGAAATTGTTGAGAAAACAACAAAAAACTTCTATCACTCCTTTTATATTAAATAATGTTTTAACTGACTCTTCATTTTGAATTTCTGCAAGTTTTTTGATACTGGAAAAATCGACTAACATTGGCTGCATCCAAGTTAGAGAACCAATATGTTTCAAATCAGAAAAATCTTTCTCAGCTGACAGAATTTTCAGGTGATCGAGAATAACAAATACAGCAGTACCAGTCACTTAATATTTTTGGAGCCAATGAACATTTTCAAAATGTTTGTTGAGAATATGTTTCTGACATAATTCAATAAATGTAAAGAAACCAGAGAATTTTATGTGATCCTTGAACTTGGCTATATAGTATATTTCATTTTTCAAAGATATCGCTAAATAACTCGCAAATGCTTGACCATCCATTGTTAACAGACACCTCATTTCAGGTTTGTCGCTTAAAAGCTCACTAGTGTCAGATTTCACAGTGGTAGCTTAAGTTCTGAGTGGAGCTTAAGCTTGGGTTGAGGAACATCTCCAATTTCACAGTTATGGCTAAGTCTTCAGCTAAGTCTAGAGCTAGCTCAGCTTAAGCCATCAATTTTGCGAGCTTAAGCTCCGTTTATTGAATAAGCCTACGAACTGTCAAACTTGTGATTTTTTTCTGTGTAATTTAGAAAATATAGCTGCTACAAAATATCGAATGTACTCAAATCTGTTACAAAAGCTTACTTGTAGGTTGCAAAATGAAACGCTACTATGCACTATGCTTAGTTTAGCTAAGCTGCTCGATACAAAAAACTGTGAAATTAGTCGAAACGAATCCATAGCTTAAGCTGCTTATTCTGGCTTAACTAAACCTTAGCTTAAGCTACCAATGAGAAATCGGGCATAAGAGTATCAATAAGTTCCATAAATCATTTCAAGCAGTTCCCTTTCGAGAGCCCTTTTACTTAAGTGTGAAGTAAAACTATATTTTTCTCTTTCGAACAACAAATTAACAATCGAATTGCCCTCCTGTGGGGCGTGGGCCCCCCGTTGGGAAACATTGCTCTAGATGAAATCATATATAGTTTTAAGTTTGTTTCAGCCCAAAAAAATGTAACGCATAGAATAAAGCCTCGGACGAAAAAAACTTATATATGCTTTTTTGTTCATTTGTGGCCAAAAACCTCAAATCCGCTTGACGTCCATCCGTCTGTCTGTCCGTTAGAACGATAGCTCAAGAACGCCTTGACCTAGGATCTTGAAATTTTTAATCTGAGTGTTTGGTTGTATTTGTAAGGCTAAGTTCGTTAACGGGCAAAATCGTCCAACTCCTTCGGGTTGCTTCCATACAAAATGTCCTTAAAACACGTGTTCAAGAATATTGGCTGATAACTTCATAAGGATTTAAGCTACGACTTGGAAATTTTGAATGTGTTAATTTTCCAATAGTTAAAGCTAAGCGTATGATTATGAAGAAAATCCTATTAGTCCTTCGAGTGGCTTCCATACAAATATCCTGTTAAAACATCTTCATTCAATTCACTAAACTCACTATAACTCAAGTAATCGTTTATCTATGGATTCAGAATTTTATAAAAATTAGTTTTGAGTGAAAACAAAGTTCGAATTTACTAGTCAGCGAAATCCTTTTACTTCTTCTTCTTCTTTCTTCCATACAAAAAATCCTCAAGACACGTGTTCAACAATATTTGTCGATAGCTTTTGAACGCTTCAAGCTACGAATTTGAAATTTTGTACACATTAATTTTTTAATAGTTCCAAGGGAAAGGGTGTATATATTAGTAAACGAGAGAGTTCTCGCTCTACTTCCCATATGAAAGTCCTTCAAAAGGGATATTTTTTTTCCAGTTCAAGATATGAAATTAAACACTGAGTATTGTCTTTTAGTTTTGAGTAGCAATCTAATGGAACTCCTTAATTAAAGGCATACAACATGCGCACACGTAATACTTCTTTATCCAGAAGTTGGAACGCTATATAGAACTATAGTTTCTAAATGAGGTAAAGATGGCGTTAATATGTAGTTTCAGGCGCGAACGCAGGGGGGGGAGGGGTTTGGGGGGTTCAAACCCCCCATTTTAGTCATTGGAATAGAGCTATTACAGTAATAAACGGCTATAATTTTCAATGACGGATTATCTGGTGTAATGAAGGTCATGGATGTTCTTGGTATAACTATTGGTCGTCAATGTTTCGATTTTCGCAAAGGAAGCGACTCGCGCCGCATTAAACTGGCCGAGCGCGCACTGTCTCATGAGGCAAAAACCAGCCGTCGTGACGCTAAGTCGGTGAAAAAAAAAATCGACAGCAATTAAATCGACGCAGAAGGCCAGTTATATGGTGCTGGGGTAGTAGAGTAAAAGTAAAAAATCTGCCAACAGTCTGGGCGCAACTTTATTATTTTTCCGCCAGAAGTTCGGAACGTGTTTAATTCGGGGATGCGGTGTATGTTACTATGTGACTGAAAACCTAACAAAAAGTTCGGGAAACGGTTAGAATAGAGTGAAATATATGAATTATATAATTGGGTCATATTCCGGAATGCGGTCTAGAGATTGGAAAAGAAAAAAACTTAAAAATAGGTGATTATTAAACAAGCCCGGGGAAGTGAAAAGATATTCGATATCTGATCAGACCTGAGAGATATGGTGGAATTGATGAAAAGGTGTACAACCACTTTACATCCCCTTAGGGGTCGAATTTCAAAAAATCTTGAAAACGCAATCTAGGTATTCATATGAAGAATTCGTAGAATAAAAATGAATTCAATATTTCGAAAGACCTAGTAGATATGACGAAAATCGTGAAAATATATACTTTTTATATATACTGAAATTTTTTTCGACCCCCCCTTCGTCTGAACCCCAATGAATATTGAAATTTTTTTTATCGGAATTACTTTTCTAGTTGATTTACATATATGTACCGAGTTTCAACTTTCTTACTGTTACCCCTAAAAAAATTTTATTTTTCCACTATGCCACTAATATAGTTCTTTGAGGTTTATATCATTACAAGTTCTTAAGATATAAGCATCGGAACTTTTTCCTTCTCACCCTTGCCCACCCTTACCCTCTAAACCCCTCACCTTTAAATTTATTTTTCCCTACTAGTGTTCTATTGGGCCTAGTTCTAGTTCAAATTTGAACCATCTATCTTACACGGTTATTGAGATATGAAAAGTGATATTTTTCAAAAATTCTTGTCCCCTCCCCCCCACTTTTATGCTCCCGCGCCCCCTTCAAAGATTTTACTTTGAGCAATCTTTATTTATCAAGCTTTATACCCAAACCGAATTTTGTTTTTCTGGTGCAATTGGTTTGTGAGATATCGTAATCTTTACTATTTCAACCCCCACCCCCGCACGCCACCACCTATACCAAAAAATTTTGTTTCAATCTACTCTCCTAGTATAACTACAGATATCTGTTAAGCTTAAATTGCTCGCCGTTAACGGTTTAAGAGATATGGATTTTAGAATGTGTCGATATGGGCATTTTTGCGTTTCGGACGCATTATTTCCCCCTCCACTCCCACACCCCTTCACCCATATCAGCAATTTTTTTGCAAATGGGTCCACTATCAAATCTCTATAGAAATTCTAAGTTTCAGCCTCCTACCATAAGCGGTTGCTGAGATCTAGAAACCAAAATTTTTCGTCTAAAACGCTTCCCCCACCTTCCCCCTCGCACCCTCACCCCTGAAAAAATTCTCACTTCAATAGGTCTACCGTGTCTATTCAGAAAAAAAACCAATTTAAAAGCTCATAAGGTTTGGGAACTATAATTTCTCAAACGAGTTTGCGTACGGCGTACGGAGCACAGACGGACTGAAAATTTTTATTGCTTTTTTGGCGTTTATTAGTCATAAAACGTATAAAAGCAAATTTTCAGGGTTGCAATTTTTTTTTTTTTAAATTTGATCACAATACTTTATTATTAAAATAATAAAGTAAAAATCAACAAGATTGCATCTTTAAAATTTTATGTAGTAAACACATTGTGAAACTTTAAACGCGTTTTTCTCGAAACCATGTTTTCAAAAACGGCTAGCAGTAGAAATTTTGGCTGTACCTTTGTCGTGTTATTACAATGCGTTTATATATTTGATAACACGACTTTATTTTTTTTATTAATATTTTATTTATCGAATTTAATAATTGAAATAAGTTGATTTAATTTTGTAGTGCTTAATTATTTTTAATATTCATCCATTCAATTTAATTATCCGCTATTCAATATTCGCTTTAATTTTATAGTGCTCTATTTAAAATCTTTTTTTGAACTGACTTTTTTCAAATTGATTTTTTAATTTGTTACAATGCCCGATTACTTGATTTTCAGTTTGTGTGTGGTGTTTGCAACTTGTGTTGCCCCCAAGTAGCCGACACCCCACACACACCCTTCCTAGAGGGAGGTTATTTATCCTTCTCGATATCGTTTCGTCGTCATCCCTTATGTGACCTGGTTTGCATTATGTGTGCTTTTGTTGAATTCTGTGCAAACTGTACGCGTTTGGATAACTGCGTGGAGTTTTGAGACTGATCATTAAGAAAGTTAAAAGAAGGTTTCAAACGGTCGATCGAAACGTTCTTCTCTTTGCCATTTATAGCCAGTGTGAAGAACTTTTCATGTCGTTTTATTACTTTGAACGGACCTTCATAAGGCGGTTGTAAAGATTTCCTCACTTGGTCCTGACGTACAAATACATGACCACAATCTTTAAGCGAGTTGAAAACAAATGTGTTCATAGATGTGTGTGGAGAGGGTGATTGAGGTTTCACCGAACGCATGACCTCTCGCAGCCTTTGCACATAGTCACTGGGTGATATAGTGTGAGATGTGTTACTGTCTGAATGTATGAGTTCGTACGGCAAACGTAGATTTTGACCTTAAACTAGTTCAGCCGGTGTAGCATCAGCGTCTTTTCTGATGATGGAACGAAGCCCTAGAAGAATGAACGGTAGTTCGCGGGTCCATGCTTCTGAAGCTTTGCACATCAAAGAGCTTTTGAGCACCCTATGCCATCGTTCGAGCATACCATTTGCTTTGGGATTGTATGTTCTTCTACGCTTAAAACCCAAAACCCTGCCTAACTCTGCGTACAGTTGAGCTTCGAATTGCGCTCCTTGATCAGTCACAATTGTGAGAAGAGTTCCGTAACGAGGAATGAACTCTCTGATCAGCGAGGTTGCAACGGTTGTTGCACGAATGTCCGCAATTGGATATGCCTCTGGCCATCTTGTGAAGCGGTCAATGACAGTAAGAAAAACCTTCCGATGTAAGAAGTGAACCAACTAAATCAATATGTATGGTGGTGAATTTTTCAGTTACTGGTTCGAACTTACCGAGAGGGCTTTTTACATGACGTGAAATTTTGACCTTACCACAAGCTATGCATTCTCTGCACCATCTGTGAGAATCTTTGTTTATGGATGGCCAGATGAACTTCCAAGCTAGAAGCCTAGTTGTTGCTTTAGCACCTGAATGAGCCGTACCATGAACCACATCGAAAATCTTCCTACGCAACGTCGCAGGTATGTAAGGCCGCAAAGTACTTTGCGAAGCGTCACACCCAAGTTGCTGGGAAGAGTTTTCAATGTTAATAGGTAACAATTTAAGGGTGGTTAACTTTTAAACGGTAGCTAATTCATCATCGATTAGTTGTGCATTCGCTATCTGAACGTAATCCAAAGTTGATGAAATTACAAGCTCATCGATACGAGATAATGCATCAGCGACAACATTATCTGTGCCAGATGTGTCGAATATCCGTTGTGAACTGACCAATGAGATCCAGATGTCTAAGCTGACGTGGAGATGCTTTTTTAGAATTTTGTCTGAAAGCGAAAATTAATGGTTTGTGGTCGGTAAAAAGAGTGAAAGTTCTGCCTTCCAGCATGAATTTGAAGTGTTTTATAGCAATGAAAGCTGCTAAAAGCTCGCGATCGTATGCACTTTATTTTCGCTGTGCCGCAGAAAGTTTCATTGAAAAGAATGCCAAAGGTTGCGAGGCACCCGAAACTTTCTGCTACAACACAGCTCCGCAATTGGATATGCCTCTGGCTGTGTCAGAAGCGTCAACCACAAGCGAAAGTGCTGCCTTGGAAGAGGGAAAGGCTAGAATCGCATCCTGCGCTAATTGCTTTTTACAACTGTCGAAAGCTTCCAATGAATCAGGACTCCATTTAAGTTCCGTCCTATCTCTTTTTTTCTTGCTACCCTCAGTAAACTTATCTAAAATGGACTGAGATGTGGCAGCATGAGGTATGAATCTTCGGTAGAAGTTGATCATACCTAGAAAACGCCTCAATTCGTGAACAGTAGCTGGTTGCGGATAGGAGATAATTGCTTCGACTTTTGAAGTGATTGGACGAACTCCGCTCGAGTCAATGGAATGCCCCAAAAAATCAACCTGATTCTTAACGAAGTGGCATTTCGCAAAATTGATCACCAAACCGTGGTTTTCAAGACGTTGAAAAAGTGTTTCGAGGTGAACGAAATGCTCCTCTTCTGGTTTTGAGGCGATCAAGATGTCGTCAATGTAGACGAAACAAAAATCTAGATCCCTCAAAATTGAAAAGATGAACCTTTGAAAGGTTTGTGCAGCAATGCGCAATCCAAAAGTCATTTGCACGAACTTATACAGTCCGAAAGGTGTCGTGATCGCCGTTTTTGGAACGTCATCCTCGTTTAGAGGTATCTGGTGATAAGCACGTTCCAAATCGACAGTTGAAAATACAGAACAACCATCTAGTTGTTGAGCGAAGTCCTTTATATGCGGGATCGGATCTTTATCAGGTATTGTTTGCGCGTTGAGCGCCCGATAATCCCCGCAAGGTCGCCAACTTCCGTCCTTTTTACGGGCCATATGAAGTGGTGAAGCCCAAGGACTATCAGATGGTCTGCAAATGCCGCGATCCACCATTTTGCCAAACTCAGCCTTAGCAATCGATAAACGATTGGGCGAAAGACGTCGTGGTTTAGAAAATGTTGGTCGCCCTTCCGTGGTAATGAAATGCCGGACTGTATGCATCTTAAGTGTATTTTCTGTGCTTGAGTGTAAAATGTTTTGATGCTTGTTAAGAAGTGCTGAAACCCGAGGGTTTTCGTGCGAGGCTGCTAGAACAGATAATTCTGTAGAAGGTCCCTTTAAAACTTGACCTATGGTAGAACTGACGTTGGTGAGTGGATCGATTAGACAGCACTGTCTGAGATCAACAACCAAACCAAAATGTCGTAGGAAGTCGGCTCCTAGTATTGGTCGATCAACGTCAGCGACGATAAAATTTCATTCGAAATTAAGTCGAAGTTTGAGTGAAACTTTAAGAGTCTTAAGACCATATGTCTTAATTTTAGTGCAGTTCGCTGCAGCCAGAACCAAGTTTGGATTCGCAGTACTGTGATTGTCACGATGCCTGGGGACAACCGAAATATCGGCACCGGTATCTATAAGAAATCGTAATTTAGATGTCGCGTCCAAAATAATAAGGCGACTCGAGTTTGGACATGTGCTGGAAGTCGCCATTTCCAACACTTGATTTAGTTTTTTGCGTGCGGATGTTTGCACGGCTTGCGACATCTATAAGCTTTGTCACCAAAACGTTCGTGGTAGAAGCAATAACCATTTTCTGAAGTGCTTCTGGGTCGACCGCGTGATTTGCTTCTATTACCGCGTTGTGTGTCGGATTGCCGTTCCGAATTTCGACTCTGTCTAGTGATCTGAGCGAGATCGCCGACAGTACTTTCTAACGCAGCAATTTGTTTTTGAAGTGCTTCTAAACCAAACCGCTACGTGTTTGACGATGTGGTTGTAGAAGCACTAGCAATCTGTGAGTGAGCCGTCGTGACAGCTATCTTATCGGCAATCTCACTCAACTCATCAAGGGGTCCCTTAGACACCGTTAAAATCGCTTGAGTCTGCGAGGGAAGACGTTGTAGCCAAAATTTTTTTTAAAATATCGTTAGAAAAATTGCTTCCGGCAAGAGAACGCATTTGGCATAACAGGTGGGATGGTTTGTAATCGCCCAAATCTAAACCACTAACCAAACGTTTGAATTTGGCGTCCTCGGATTCCCCGTATCGCTTAACCATCGAGTTTTTAAAATAAGTGTATGGAGTGTCTGCTGAAATATTTTCGATAATATCCATTGCCTGCTTACATTCCGCCGAAGTTAACATACTTAACGCGTGGTTAAACTTTGTTAACTCAGCCACTATAGATGCAGCTGCAAACTGTGCGTCCATAATGCGGAACCATGCGGCTGGGTTCGAGGTCCGAAAGGGCAACTTTTGGATCGCGACCGCAGCCAGTCGCGAAATAGGATTAACTGATGTTCCGATATCAAGTTGGATTGCTGTATCATCATTGGTTCGTGCCAACGGATTTATTATGTCCTCATTAGAAATATTGTTAAAAATTATAATCAATTAAAAGTGATGATAATAATTCGCGGAATCAAAGTAGCAGAAAAATAAATAAAAATGTGATAGTACACTTTCAATGGTTGTTAACACCACAATTCACGTAGATTTTTTAACAAAGAAAATATATACCTATACCTATTATATATATAGGTATGTTCCTTTAGTATGCGAATGATGAGTTTATTGCTTCGGGCTTGGATTAAGTTTGCGAATGATGAGTTTGTTGCTTCGGACTTGAAAGCTTGCGGTAATCTCGAAATGAGGTACGATGATTGTTTTCGTGTCTGCTATTGCTTGAGCGTTGCGGCAGAACCGTTAATAATCATTGATGTCTCTGCTATTGTGCGTTGCGGCAGAACCGTTTAAAATCATTAAAACTTGCTTTCCAAATAGTTTGTAGTCGTGGGTCACCAATTGTCGTGTTATTACAATGCGTTTATATATTTGATAACACGACTTTATTATTTTTATTAATATTTTATTTATCGAATTTAATAATTGAAATAAGTTGATTTAATTTTGTAGTGCTTAATTACTTATAATATTTATCCATTCAATTTAATTATCCGCTATTCAATATTCGCTTTAACTTTATAGTGCTCTATTCAATATCTTTTTTTGAACTGACTTTTTTCAAATTGATTTTTTAATTTTTTACAATGCCCGATTACTTGATTTTCGGTTTGCGTGGGGTGTTTACAACTTGTGTTGCCCACAAGTAGCCGACACCCCACACCTTCTTAGATAGATTATCTAGTAAAGTAGACACGATTTTTGAGTTTCATAAACAATTACGATTTTTATAAAGAAATTAAGGCCAATTTATTAGCAGAAAAATCAAAATTTTTTTCGAAATGCGCTCAAATCTTCAAAAATTAAAATTTTTTAATATCCATGTGTACTTTACTAGTAAAACTCGTGGATATAATGAAAATGTTTTTTTCATTGTTCCAGATACGCTCGTTAAAGACTTCTGCTGCTAGCCGCGCGACGCCTACAAAAAATCGACCTTCGTTCCGTGCACTGCTCAGCCGCCATTTTTCATAAAAACTAAAATAAAAAATGTTTTTTTTGTAGTTCAAGATAAGTGTAATGATCCCTCAATATTTCGCATTAATCGGTTTTTTGAGAAGGACACAAAAAATTTACAAAAAACCGTTTAATTTTTTGCTTCCGACTAGACATTACCCCTTAATCGAGAATCACAGATTTTCTTAAATTACTTTATTATTTTAATAATTAAGTATTGTGATTGATTTTTTAAAAAAAAAAATTTGCTACCCTCAAAATTTTTATTTTCACGTTTCATAACTAGTTGACGGGAAAAAAGCAATAAAAATTTTCAGTCCGTCTGTCCGCCGTACGCAAGATCGTTTGGAGGCTCGTAGCTGCCAAACGCTTTGAGATATTGAATTGAAATTTTTTTAACGAATAGACGGGGTAGGCGCCTTGAAGTTACCAAATTTTTAGGGGTGGGGGTGTGAGGGGGAAGGAGGGGGAAGTGTTTTAGACCAAAAACTTTGGTTTCCAGATCTCATTAACCCCTAATGTTAGGAAGCTGAATCTTGAAATTTCTATAGAGCTCTGATAGTAGACCCATTTGCAGAAAAATTGTGAATATTGATCAAGGTGTGTGGAAGTGGGGGGAAATGTAATGCGTCCGAAACCCAAAAAAGGCGAGATAGACACATTCTAAAATCCATATCTCCTAAACCGTTAATGGCACACTATTCAAACTTGAAAAATATTTGTAGTTATACTAGGAGAACAGAATCAAGAAAAATTTTGGATGGGGGAAGTTGTGTATGGGGGTGTGGGGTGAAAAACCTTCGATTACGATGTCTCATGAACCAATTGCTCTAGAAAAATAATGTCTGTTTTGGGTATAAAGGTTGACAAATAAAGATTGATCAAAGTAAAATTTTTTAAGTGGGTGGTGGAGCATAGAAGTGGAGGGGATGAGAATTTTTCAAATCAAACACATTTCATATCTCAAGAACAGTTTAAGATAGATGCTTAGAATTTTTACCAGAAATAGCGCTAATTAAACCCTAGTAGAGAAAAAAGTTTTGGGGTTGAGGGTGTAGAGGGGGAGGGTGGGGAGGGTCAAAAGGAAAAAGTTCCGATGCTTATATCTTGAGAACCTGTAGTGATATAAGCCTTAAACTTGGTATTTAGATAGAGCTATAGTAGCGAAATGTTTGAAAAATATAATTTTTTTTAGGGGTAGTATGCTCCGGGGGTAGGGGGTGTTTTTCCTAACTATTAAACGGTTCATGCTAGAAAGTTGAAACTCAGTGTGTATATGTAAATCAACTAGAACAGTAATTGTAAAAATAAAAAATTTAAATATTCATTGGCGTTCAGAAAGGGGGGCAAAAAAAATTATTTGTAAATATAATAAATATAAAATGCATATATTTTCACGATTTTCGTCATATCTACTAGGTCTTTCCAAATATTGAATTCATTTTTGTTCTACGGATTTTTCGTATGATTACCTAGAAAGTGTTTTCAAGTTTTTTTGAAATTCGACCATTAAGGGTAGTGTGGTACAAGTGGGGGTGTTTTTCCTATATATGGAACGGCTTAAGCTAAAACGTTGAAACTCGGTGTGTATATGTAAATCAACTAGAAAAGTAATTGTGAAAAAAGAAATTTGAATATTCATTGGCGTTCAGAAAGGGGGCAAAAAAAATTATTTGTCAATGTAATATATATTTATACTTATATATACTTTCACGATTTTCGTCATATCTACTAGGTCTTTCCAAATATTAAATTTATTTTTATTCTACGGATTCTTCGTATGAATACCTAGAAAGTGTTTTCAAGGTTTTTTGAAATTCGACCCCTAAGGGTAGTGTGGTACAAGTGGGGGTGTTTTTCCTGTATATGGAACGGCATAAGCTGTAATGTTGAAACTCGGTTTGTATATCTAAATCAACTAGAAAGATAATTTTGAATAAAAAAAACGAATATCTATTGGCGTTCAGAAGGGGGGCAAAAAAAATTATTTGTGAAAATAGAATGCATATTTTCCCACGATTTTCGACATATCTACTACCTCGTCCCAAATAATGAATTTAATTTTATTCTATGTATTCTCCATATGAATACCAAGAAATCTTGAAAACACGATTTTCTGAAAATTGACCCCTAAGGGGGTGTAAAGTGATTGTGTACTTTTTCATAAACTATTCCATATCTCTCAGAGCCAATCAGATTTTCACTACCATGATCTTGTTCTTTTTGATAGGTTTTCAGTCACATAGTAGCCTTCAGAATTGAACGCGTTCCTAACTTCTGCCAGAAAAATAATAAAGTTACGCCCAGATTGTTGGCAGATTTTTTTTTTACCACGATCCCCTAGTTGCGATTGAGATATTCAAGAGAAAGACAAAGTCGTTATCCTTAAAAAAAACTTGCAAGGATAAGTTTTATTCGTATTATTTTACTTTATAAGTAATAATACAGTATTGTTATTGATTTAAAAAAAAAAAAATTTGTTGCCCTCAAAATTTGTTTGTCCACGTTTCATGACTAGTAGACACAAAAAAAGCAATAAAAATTTTCACTCCGCCAAAATCCGTTGAAGGCTCGTAGCTCTAGAGCCAGTGGAGCTATTAAATTAAAATTTTTTCTAGGATTAGACTGGGTAGACCCCTTGAATTGACATTATTTTCAGGGGTAGAGGTGTGAGGGGGAAGGTGGGGGAAGCGTTTTAGACGAAAAATTTTGGTTTCTAGATCTCAGCAACCGCTTATGTTAGGAGACTGAGTTTTTGAATTTCTATAAAGCTTTGATGGTGGACCCATTTGCAAAAAAAAAAATCTGCCAACAGTCTGGGCGCAACTATAAATATGAATAAATATGAATTTAGTATTTCGAAAGACCTAGTAGATATGACGAAAATCGTGAAAATATATGCATTTTATATTAACCGATATTTTTTTTTGCCCCCCTCCCCCTTCTGAACGCCAATGAATATTTGAATGTTTTTTTTATCAAAATTACTTTTCTAGTTAATTTACATATACGTACTGAAATTTAACTTCCTAGCATAAGCCGTTCTGAAGTAAGGGAAAACAACCCCCACCACCGTACAATACTACCACCAAAAAAAAAATCTGCCAACAGTCTGGGCGCAACTTTATTATTTTTCCGGCAGAAGTTTGGAACGTGGTTTATTCGGGGATGCGGCATATGTTACTATGTGACTGAAAACCTAACAAAAAGCGGTTAGAAAAGGGTGTAACATATGAATTAAATAATTGGGTCATATTCCGGAATGCGGTCTAGAGGTTGAAAAATAAAAAACTTAAAAATAGGTGATATACAACCAGTTTACACCCTCTTAGGGGTCGAATTTCAAAAAATCTTGAAAATGCATTCTAGGTATTCATATGAAGAATCCGTAGAATAAAAATGAATTCAATATTTTGAAAGACCTAGTAGATATGACGAAAATCGTGAAAATATATGCATTTTATTTTCACTGACAATTTTTTTTGCCCCCCCTTCTGAACGCCAATGAATATTCAAATTTTTTTTTATCAGAATTACTTTTCTGGTTAATTTACAAATACGTACCGAGTTTCAACTTCCTAGCATAAGCCGTTCTAAAGTTAGGAAAAACACCCCCCACCACCGTACCATACTACCCTTAAAAAAAAAATTTTATTTTTCCACCATGCCACTACTATAGCTCTATCTTAATACCAAGTTTCAGCTTCCTATCATTATAGATTTTTAAGATATAAGCATCGGAACTTTTTCTTTCTCACCCTTCCCCACCCTCACCCTCTACACCCACACCCTCAAATTTTTTTCCTACTAGGGTTTTATTAGGCCTACTTCTGGTAAAAATTTGAAGCATCCATCTTGCACTGTTATTGAGATATGAAACGTGTTATATTTGAAAAATTCTTATCCCCTCCACTTACGTACTCTCCCGCCCCCTTCAAAGATTTTACTTTGAGCAATCTTTATTTATTAAACTTTATATCCAAACCGAGTTTTGTTTTTCTGGTGCCTCTGGTTTGGGAGATATCGTAATGTTAAGTATTTCACCCCCCACCCCCGTACGCCACTACCCCAACCCAAAAATTTTGTTTCAATCTACTCTCCTAGTATAATCACAGATATTTGTTCAGTTTTAATTGCTTGCTATTAACGGTTCAGGAGATATAGATTTTAGAATGTGTAGATCTCCACTTTTTTGCGTTTCGGACGCATTGCTTCCCCCTCCACTCCCACACCCCTTCACCCATATCATCAATTTTTTTGCAAATGGGTCCACTATCAAAGCTTTATAGAAATTTCAAGTTTCAGTCTCCTAACATAAGCGGTTGCTGAGATCTAGAAACCAAATTTTTTCGTCTAAAACGCTTCCCGCACCTTCCCCCTCACATCCCCACCCCTGAAAATAATGTCAATTCAAGGGGTCTACCCAGTCTATTCTTAGAAAAAATTTAAATTTAATAGCTCCACTGGTTTGAGAGCTACGAGCCTTCAAAGGATTTTGGCGGTCGACGTACGGCGTACGGCGTACAGACGGAGTAAAAATTTTTATTGCTTTTTTCGTGTCTACTAGTCATGAAATGTACTCAAAAAAATGTTGAGGGCAGCAAAAATCAATAACAATACTGTTTTTTTACTAATAAAGTAAAATGTATTTTTCCACCATGCCACTACTATAGCTTTATCTAAATACCAAGTTTCAGCTTCCTATCATTAAAGATTCTTAAGATATAAGCATCGAAACTTTTTCTTTCTCACCCTTCCCCACCCTCACCCTCTACACCCACACCCCCAAACTTGTTTTCCCTACTAGGGTTCTATTAGGCCTACTTCTGGTAAAGATTTGAAACATCCATCTTACACTGTTATTGAGATATGAATCATGTTATTTTTGAAAAAATTCTAGTCCCTCCCACTTCTGTGCTCCTCCACCCCCTTCAAATATTTTACTTTGAGCAATCTTTATTTATCAATCTTTATATCCAAACCAAATTTTGTTTTTCTGGTCCAATTTGTTTGTGAGATATCGTAGTCTAAATTTTTTCACCCCCACCCCCGTACGCAACTACCACCACCCAAAAATTTTATTTCAATCTACTCTCCTAGTATAACTACAGATATTTGTTAGTTAAGGTCGAATGGCTTAGGAGATATGGATTTTAGAATTTATCGACCTCGGCATTTTTGCGTTTCGACCCATTATTTCTCCCTCCACTCCCACACCTCTTCACCCATATCTGTTTTTTTTGCAAATGGGTCCATTATCAAAGCTTTATAGAAATTCTAAGTTTCAGCCTCCTAACACAAGCTGTTCCTGAGATCTAGAAACCTAAATTTTTCGTCTAAAACGCTTACCCCGCCTTCCCCCTTACACCTCCTCCCCTGAAAATAATGTCAATTCAAGGGGTCCACCAAGTCTATTCTTAAAAAAATTTAATTTAATAGCTCCACTGGTTTGAGAGCTACGAGCCTTCAAATATTTTGGGGCGGTCGACGTACGGCGTACGGGCTACAGCGTACAGACGGAGTGAAAATTTTTATTGCTTTTTTCGCGTCTACTAGTCTTGAAACGTGGGAAAAAAAATTTTGAGGGCAGCAAGTTTTTTTTTTTTAAAAATCGATATTCAGAATATTTCATAGAAGCAGTGTTGTTGCCGAGTAACACATCCCAATATCCTTGATACGTGCGGGGTCAGTAGTAACTTTGAGTAGTCCCGGACTACTCACAGGAAGCAAATCCTACGAGTAAATTTGTAGATACCCCATTTTCTCTATACAATGAATTCAATGCACCATAATTTTCTTTGTCATCCTAAAGGTTTTACTACTATGTAATACCTTCATACAACTTGAATTCATGTCTTGATAGTTTTTCTCTAGGTTTCTAGAGTTTTCTACTTTTTTCCATATCAAATTTTTAGTATATAGGCTCTTCGAAATCAAAAAGTATTTAAGGATAACCATGGGGAACAAGGTCTCGAGAAGACTCTACAGTTTCTGGATTTTAAGTGGTCGATTTATTTGGGTCAATAATCAATATTCTTTAGGTATTTTAAAAAACCAAAGGTTCAGAATTTGCATTGACAATTTGAAGTTGGCATTGCCAGCATAAGAGAATATATGTGAGACATGAATTGGATCGGATTAGTAGGACCATAATGTCTCGACGTTCCTTATTATTCAAAGGTTCAGAAATTAGATGTGAGATCTTGAGTCAACCTGCAGTTGATGATTGAAGGAGCATTCAAGACATGAATTGGATATGGAAACGTGGGATCTGGACCTATCATATTTGTTACAACATTAGTAATAAATATCCAAAGGTTCAGAAAGTTGATGCAAAATCTATAGTTGACCTATGGTTGATGAAAGAAAAAGCATTGGCGACTTGAATTGGATACAAGGGCAGGAGTAGTGTTAGTGGGTTTGGTTGTCCAACTGGACACCTACAAGAAATCGACAATCAGAGAACCATAGGAATTCTTTTCCAGATCATAAAGGTCTGTTGAATATTACTTAAAAAAATCTGCCAACAGTCTGGGCGCAACTGTATTATTTTTCCGGCAGAAGTTCAGAACGCGTTCAATTCGGGGATGCGGTGTATGTTACTATGTGACTGAAAACCTAACAAAAAGTTCGGGAAGCGGTTAGAAAAGGGTGTAACATATGAATTAAATAATTGGGTCATATTCCGGGATGCGGTCTAGAGGTTGAAAAAAACAAAATTTAAAAATAGGTGATTATTAATCAAGCCTGGGGAAGTGAAAAGATATTCGATATCTGATCAGACCTGAGAAACATGGTTGAATTCATGAAAAAGTATACAACCAGTTTACACCCTCTTAGGGGTCGAATTTCAAAAAATCTTGAAAACGCTTTCTAGGTATTCACATGGAGAGTCCGTAGAAAAAAAATGAACTCAATATTTCGAAAGACCTAGTAGATATGACGAAAATCGTGAAAATATATGCATTTTATACTAACCGATAATTTTTTTTTGCCCCCCCCCCTTCTGAACGCCAATGAATATTCAAATTTTTTTTATCAGAATTACTTTTCTAGTTAATTTACATATACGTACCGAGTTTCAACTTCTTAGCATAAGCCGTTCTTAAGTTACGAAAAACACCCCCCACCACCGTACCATACTACCCCTAAAAAAAATTTATTTTTCCACCATGCCACTACTATAGCTCTATCTAAATACCAAATTTCAGCTTCCTATCATTATAGATTCTTAAGATATAAGCATCGAAACTTTTTCTTTCTCACCCTTCCCCACCCTCGCCCTCTACACCCACACCCCCAAACTTTTTTTCCCTACTAGGGTTCTATTAGGCCTACTTCTGGTAAAAATTTGAAGCAACCATCTTACACTGTTATTGAGATATGAAACGTGTTGTTTTTGAAAAATTCTTATCCCCTCCACTAACGTACTCCCCCGCCCCCTTCAAAGATTTTACTTTGAGCAATCTTTATTTGTCAAGCTTTATATCCAAACCGAATTTTGTTTTTCTGGTACCACTGGTTTGGGAGATATTGTAATGTTAAGTATTTCAACCCCCACCCCCGTACGTCACTACCCCCACCCAAAAATTTTGTTTCAATCTACTCTCCTAGTATAACTACAGATATTTGTTAAGTTTTAATTGCTTGCTATTAACGGTTTAGGAGATATGGATTTTAGAATGTGTCGATCTCGACCTTTTTTGCTTTTCGAACGCATTGCTTCCCCCTCCACTCCCACACCCCTTAACCCATATCTGTTTTCTTTTTTGCAAATGGGTCCATTATCAAAGCTCTATAGAAATTCTAGGTTTCAGCCTCCTAACACAAGCGGTTCCTGAGATCTAGAAACCTAAATTTTTCGTCTAAAACGCTTACCCCGCCTTCCCCCTTACACCTCCTCCCCTGAAAATAATGTCAATTCAAGGGGTCCACCAAGTCTATTCTTAGAAAAAATTTTAATTTAATAGCTCCACTGGTTTGAGAGCTACGAGCCTTCAAAGATTTTGGGGCGGTCGACGTACGGCGTACGGCGTACGGCGTACGGCGTACGGCGTACGGGGTACGGCGTACAGACGGAGTGAAAATTTTTATTGCTTTTTTCGCGTCTACTAGTCATGAAACGTGGACAAAAAAATTTTGAGGGCAGCAAATTTTTTTTTTTTAAGAATCGATAACAATACTGTATTATAAATAATACAGTAAAAGGTGTAAAACCTTGGAAAAGATCATAATTCCACTGGTTAAATTTAGTTAAGTATTCAAACACTGTATTGTGTTACATTCTTATAATTTATCTAAAATCTGATATTGTCAAAAATATTGACAATTTTTGTCTATTAGCTTTTTTCAATTTTTCATACGTATTTCCTTTATAAATATGTATTTTAGGGTCTAAAACCAAACCACATCTTCAAATAGAACTGACGAGATGCCATGGCTGGCGTCGAAGCATGTATTCTTAGCCAATATAAACTCAATTTACATTGATACCCAATTTTGTTTTCCCTTGTTAACTTCAATAGTGCCCCATTTAGCAGGAATAACCTGGAAATGGAAAAATAGTTTTGTTTTTATAATCCAAGTTGTCTTTAAGGCAAATAAGTTCTTTGCATATGAGAATTTCTCTTATATATTAATTAAATTTATAACATTTGATATGTTATAATTATGAGGATGGATTTGTAGGTGAACCTGCAGACTAGCATAAAGACTCGCAACATGCAGTTCAGTACAGCTGGTCGAGCTTATAAACCTGACTTCGTTCGTGAACTACATGGATATCTGCCATGAAATCTTAGATTTTTTGAACTTGAGAGTTTTAAGGTTTTACACCTTTTAAAATTATTTCATCAATGAGTCTTGATGATTTTGTGGATGAAAAAATTTGTAGCTTTTTGATATAAGATTTCTTGAAGTTGTCCAGTTGGACAAACAGACCCTCTAGAAAATTCATTTTAGTTTTGAATTTTTTTGAATTTGGAATTATTCTTTTCAATTCATTAAGCCAATTTTACTTTATAAGTAATAATACAGTATTGTTATTGATTTTCAAAAAAAAAAATTTGCTACCCTCAAAATTTTTTTGTGTACATTTCATGACTAGTAGACACGAAAAAAGCAATAAAAATGTTCACTACGTCTGTCCGCCGTACGCCGTACGTCGACCGCCAAAATCCTTTGAAGGCTCGTAGCTCTCAAACCAGTGGAGCTATTAAATTAAAATTTTTTCTAGGAATAGACTGGGTAGACCCCTTGAATTAACATTATTTTCAGGGGTGGGGGTGTGAGGGGGAAGGTGGGGGAATCGTTTTAGACGAAAAATTTTGGTTTCTAGATCTCAGCAGCCGCTTATGTTAGGAGACTGAAACTTAGAATTTCTATAGAGCTTTGATAGTGGACCCATTTGCAAAAAAAATTGATGATATGGGTGAAGGGGTGTGGGAGTGGAGGGGGAAGCAATGCGTCCGAAACGCAAAAAAGTGGAGATCGACACATTTTAAAATCTATACCTCCGAAACCGTTAATAGCAAGCAATTTAAACTTAACAAATATCTGTAGTTATACTAGGAGAGTAGATTGAAACAAAATTTTTGGGTGGGGGTAGTGACGTACGGGGGTGGGGGTTGAAATACTTAACATTACGATATCTCCCAAACCAGTGGCACCAGAAAAACAAAATTCGGTTTGGATACAAAGCTTGATAAATAAAGATTGCTCAAAGTAAAATCTTTGAAGTGGGCGGGGGAGTACGTAAGTGGAGGGGATAAGAATTTTTCAAAAATAACACGTTTCATATCTCAATAACAGTGTAAGATGGATGCTTCAAATTTTTACCAGAAGTAGGCCTAATAGAACCCTAGTAGGGAATTTGGGGGTGTGGGTGTAGAGGGTGAGGGTGGGGAAGGGTGAGAAAGAAAAAGTTCCAATGCTTATATCTTAAGAATCTATAATGATAGGAAGCTGAAACTTGGTATTTAGATAGAGCTATAGTAGTGGCATGGTGGAAAAATAAATTTTTTTTAAGGGTAGTATGGTACGGTGGTGGGGGGTGTTTTCCTTAACTTCAGAACGGCTTATGCTAGGAAGTTGAAACTCGTTACGTATATGTAAATTAACTAGAAAAGGAATGCTGATAAAAAAAAATTTGAGTTTTCATTGGCGTTCAGAAGGGGGGCAAAAAAAAATGATCAGTATATATAAAATGCATATGTTTTCACGATTTTCATCATATCTACTAGGTCTTTTGAAACATTGAATTCATTTTTATTCTACGGATTTTTCATATGAATACCTAGAATGCGTTTTCAAGATTTTTTGAAATTCGACCCCTAAGAGGGTGTAAACTGGTTGTATACTTTTTCATGAATTCCACTATGTTTCTCAGGTCTGATCAGATATCGAATATCTGTTCACTTCCCCAGGCTTGATTAATAGTCACCTATTTTTAAGTTTTTTATTTTTCAACCTCTAGACCGCATCTCGTAATATGACCCAATTATTTAATTCATATGTTACACCCTTTTCTAACCGCTTCCCGAACTTTTTGTTAGGTTTTCAGTCACATAGTTACATACACCGCATCCCCGAATTGAACGCGTTCTGAACTTTTGCCGGAAAAATAATACAGTTGCGCCCAGACTGTTGGCAGATTTTTTTTTTTTACTTCCATTTTTAATTCTCGATACTCTTTCGTCCAACGTTTGTTCATTCGTTTAGTTCTTTTCACTTTGTTTTAAAAATTCGCCGCAATCAGGATGCTCAATTACAGTGCCATTGCACGCATATTTCTCTTTAAATGCCCGCGCGATTTATTCCAGGTCATATTTCGGATAAACAAATTAAACACAGGCAAGAATAAAGCTGCCAATTGACATGTAGGCGCGCGTGTTTCCGATTTTATTTTAAGGTTCTTTGGCCAAAGGTACGAGCGATCAAGTTCGTTCATTGATTGACTACAATATCGTTAGGATTCTGCTTAATTTAATCGCAACGCAAAATGCCGATAAACACTTGTCTTGTGCACTCAAATCAATATTTCGATACTCACTTGCACCAGTAGAACTATTATATTCTAATATTGGAACACTTTCTCATTTATTAAGTAAGTTTGTTAACAGACTAAAAATTACAAAAATTCTATTTTGAAATAGCACTGAATATAATTTAAATAAGGTACGAGTGCATCTTCACGCGACACTCGCCAGCTTTCTCCAAGAAATTTACTGCTGATTGTATTTAATGCATAACTACTGAAAAAACACGATTATTCCAGCACTTATAAAATATTTAAAGAAAAAAAATTCTTAAAATTTATAAATGTTGGAGAAGTTTCGAAAATTTCTCATTTACTTTGTAATTAAATTATTCAAAGAGGAAAAAAGTGCACTATTTTAATTGGATTGATCTCGATAAAAGAAAGAAAATGTTGTGCTATCTTCTTTTAACTTTACGGGCTTATTATAAATAATGTGATCGTTCTAAAGCCTGCTTTAGACTATCGAATTTTCTATCGTATCGATAAAATTTTGTGCGACTGCGTTTTCTACGGTCACAAAATGCTTTAAATATCACATTCGATGAAAAGACGTTCGCGTAAAGCCTGACTTGATGCAACCAATTATAAATTATATATAAAAAAAATCTGCCAACAGTCTGGGCGCAACTGTATTATTTTTCCGGCAGAAGTTCAGAACGCGTTCAATTCGGGGATGCGGTGTATGCTACTATGTGACTGAAAACCTAACAAAAAGTTCGGGAAGCGGTTAGAAAAGGGTGTGACATATGAATTATATAATTGGGTCATATTCCGGGATGCGTTCTAGAGGTTGAAAAAAACAAAACTTAAAAATAGGTGATTATTAAACAAACCTGGGAAGTAAAAAGATATTCGATATCTGATCAGACCTGAGAAACATGGTGGAATTCATGAAAAAGTATACAACCAGTTTACACCCTCTTAGGGGTCGAATTTCAAAAAATCTTGAAAACACTTTCTAGGTATTCACATGAAGAATCCGTAGAAAAAAAAGAATTCTATATTTCGAAAGACCTAGTAGATATGACGAAAATCGTGAAAATATATGCATTTTATATTAACCGATAATTTTTTTGCCCCCCCTTCTGAACGCCAATGAATTTTTTAATTTTCTTATCAGAATTACTTTTCTAGTTAATTTACATATACGTACCGAGTTTCAACTTCTTAGCATAAGCCGTTCTAAAGTTAGGAAAAACACCCCCCACCACCGTACCATACTACCCCTAAAAAAAATTCTATTTTTCCACCATGCCACTACTATAGCTCTATCTAAATACCAAGTTTCAGCTTCCTATCGTTATAGATTCTCAAGATATAAGCATCGGAACTTTTTCTTTCTCACCCTTCCCCACCCTCACCCTCTACACCCACACCCCCAAACTTTTTTTTCCTACTAGGGTTCTATTAGGCCTACTTCTGGTAAAAATTTGAAGCATCCATCTTACGCTGTTATTGAGATATGAAACGTGTTATTTTTGAAAAATTCTTATCCCCTCCACTTACGTACTCCCCCGCCCCCTTCAAAGATTTTACATTGAGCAATCTTTATTTATCAAGCTTTGTATCCAAACCGAATTTTGTTTTTCTGGTGCCACTGGTTTGGGAGATATCGTAATGTTAAGTATTTCAACCCCCACCCCCGTACGTCACTACCCCCACCCAAAAATTTTGTTTCAATCTACTCTCCTAGTATAACTACAGATATTTGTTAAGTTTTAATTGCTTGCTATTAACGGTTTAGGAGATATGGATTTTAGAATGTGTCGATCTCGACTTTTTTGCGTTTCGGACGCATTGCTTCCCCCTCCACTCCCACACCCCTTCACCCATATCTGTTTTTTTTTTTGCAAATGGGTCCATTATCAAAGCTCTATAGAAATTCTAAGTTTCAGCCTCCTAACACAAGCGGTTCCTGAGATCTAGAAACCTAAATTTTTCGTCTAAAACGCTTACCCCACCTTCCCCCTCACATCCCCACCCCTGAAAATAATGTCAATTCAAGGGGTCCACCAAGTCTATTCCTAGAAAAAATTTTAATTTAATAGCTTCACTAGTTTGAGAGCTACGAGCCTTCAAAGATTTTGGGGCGGTCGACGTACGGCGTACGGCGTATGGCGTACGGCGTACGGGGTACGGCGTACAGACGGAGTGAAAATTTTTATTGCTTTTTTCGCGTCTACTAGTCATGAAACGTGGACAAAAAAAAATTTTGAGGGCAGCAAATTTTTTTTTTTTAAAAATCGATAACAATACTGTATTATAAATAATACAGTAATGTATTATAAATAATACAGTAAAATGTGGACTTTACAACGATGCAATTTCGCGAAAATATCAAAACTAGGCAGCTCTGCAAATATATTTTTCGCAGGCCTATTGGAAGGTAAGCGTGAATCTGGATACGTTTAGAATGAATTTAGAAAGCGCAATAATGTTTGTCGATTTGCTCGGTATTAACTTGCACAATTTTAGCTCACTCGACCGAAAGAACAGTCTTTGACTCGCACACCCGATTTTCGCTGCGTCAGAGAAAGCACAACCAAAGAAAGCGCTTGCTCGACAGCTTGGCGTTATAACTCTGCGCGGCTGTGGACAAGGAAAAATGTCTTCGGAATACTTCTTATCCTACACAAAATTGTGTTTTAGCAGCACGCAGATTATAACGCCTGCTACTGTCCTCATGTGTGACCCTTATTTTCGTCTGCGCCAGTTGCCTCACCATAGGAATTCCCTCGCGAGGTCGAAGCTCGTAGTTCTTCTCGTGCAACATCATGTGATTTCCAAACAAAACCTGATAAGGAGAAAACCCAGCTTGGTGGAGTGAGCTCCAAAGGGCACATCCAATTTTGATTAAGCTTTCATCCCATCGTATTTGGTCATCAGTGATAAATGCTCCAATTCCGGCCAGGACGGACTGATTGACACGTTCCGAAGGATTCGCTTGCGATGAGTAGCTCGGTATGTGCAGGTGTTTTACTCCGTATTTGGTCAGCATGGAGTTGAACACATTCGACCTAAATTGAGAGCTGTTATCGGAGAGGATAGTCTCAGGTATTCCAAACGCATGGAAGACCTGCCCCTCCAAGTAGTTGGTGATCTCTTCAGCAGTGATCCGCCCGAAAGGATGTGAGTAATGGGAATTTCGTGAAGTTTAGCACGTGGATATGGTCCCAGAACGTCGATATAAAGGTGTTGAAATGGCTGATCAGTCCGGAACGGTTCTCCCATAGGCGCTCGTAGAGGTCTGTTCGGGGACTTTGTCTCTTTACAAGTGTCGCACGCCAGAACGTAGGTACGTACTTGTGTAGCCATCCCCGGGCCAGTACAAAAATCGCCTGACTCACTCTAGCGTTTTGGCATAACCACCATGGACCGTGGTGTCTGCCTCGTGCACCTGAGCAATTCCAGCTGACGTAAGACTTGATGGAACCCATAACTTCTAGGCCCTGTCATCCGCAATCAGTTCACTGTTGTGGGGCTCTGTGTGTATGTATACGAAACCGTCCCTCACGCATACGTCGGGAAGCCGATCGGCCAGAGAATTGCAAAAGAATTCTGGAGAATCCATGTCCACCATCGGTGCCACGTCGATCAGCGCGTCTAATCCCTCTTCGTACACTCGAGAGAGAGAGAGCGTCGGGTACAACATTCAGGCTCCCTCGTCGATTCTCGATTGTGAAGTCGTAACCCTGAAGTTTAAGACTCTACCTTGACGTGCGGACTTAGGCGAAGTGTAGTCGACAATGGCTGAGACTTTGTTCGGGTTTGTCTTCAACCATCCGTCTCCAACGATGTATCCGAGATATTTCACCTCTCTCTTGTTGAGGTTAATAGTTACGCTAGCCTTTCGCAAACAATCTGCGACTTCAGCCAATAAAACCATATGTGAGTCGAAATCTTCAGAAATGAACAGCAGATCGTCCAAATAATCGAACACCTGCTCCTTCAGCTCGGGTGGGATGACTTTGTCCATCAAACGACACATCCTTTGCGGTGCGTTGCATAACCCAAAAGGCATGCGAGTGTAGTGATATAGAGGCCGGCCAGGAATGTTAAACGCTGTATACTCCCTGGATTTGTTCTTTAGAAGAATTTTCCAAAAGGCGTCTTTGAGGCCCAGGCTGGTAATAAAGTTGGCTCGCGGCAAACGACTTAAGATACCGTCAATGTGTGGTAATGGATAAGCATCCTTCTTCGTCAGGCTTTACACTTCGCGCGAGTCCAAACATAACCTGACCTTGCCTGGTTTCCTCACGAGAACCACAGGCGAGATCCATGCACTCTGGCTGGTCTCTATAACGCCAAGTGATCTCATGCGATCGATCTCCTCATATAAGAGTTTCTGGATCGCAGGACACACGGGATAGTGACGCTGTTTGATGAGACTTGCATCACCAACGTCTATACTATGTTCGACGACGTTGGTCACACCGAGTCCGTATACTTCGTATGATGGAAATTTGGACTTTGCCATTTCCAACCTCTTAACATCTGTGGGCGTTAAATGGGCATCCGGAGCAATCAGTTGCGACGCAGTATCAGGAGTATCGACCACGCTGCTGATACTGGGAGCTAGTTGAAAAGATCGCCAGAAATCTACCCCCAGGTACAATTTCTGTGATAGGTTTGGTAGCACCGCGAAAAGAGATATCGGTAACTACCGTGCCCAAACTTTCTGTGCAGCACCATAAGCGGTTTTCACCTCCTGAAAGACCAGTCGATACTTCACCTGTGCATCTTAGAGGCGTTGTTTTGCCCCCAAGCAACTGATGCTCGCCCTACTATCGAGCAGTCCTTTAACGTCTTCTGCGTACAAGGATACCACGGCGTACGGACGTACATCGAACGGCTCGGTAGTGAGGGAAGATAGAATCGCTTTATTTTTTCAAGGACCATCCTCCAGAATATACGAAGGTGCGCGATTGACCTTCTGCGACCGGATCCACTCGTTAGTATTGATACTTGATCACCACTTGCGACTGGAGTAGGTGAAAAAATTCACTCTCGAGCCTCCATATCTTTAGCCGCAGATGGCTTGAGAGGATGGACGGAAAGTCGTCTTGAATTTTCATGTGATATAGGGTCATCTTCCGGCTGAGAAGCAGCCTTCTCTGTCTTAGTGCTTTCTCTCGTCAATATAGTGACATGCGAAGTGTTTCACATTTATTGTTTCATAATAAAAAAACTAATGGCCTAAAACTTCTCTCATTTATTGTAAACCTAACAGTAGTTAAAAAGGTTTATTATTATTATTATTATTATTATTATTATTATTTAATAATCAGGAAGGCAGCTTTCGCTGATACACCTGATATCAGAAGGTACAATTTTATTACAATTGTTGTGTTATCCAAAACAAAAACAAAAAAAAAAATGTCTTATTAAGCAAAGTAGAACGTTTATAACTAAAATTATTGCAAGAGTAGAAGTATCGATATTAATAATAAAAAATCTGCCAACAATCTGGGCGTAACTTTATTATTTTTCCGGCAGTAGATAGGAACGCGTTTAATTCTGAAATGCGGTGTAGGCTACTATGTGACTGAAAACCTATCAAAAAGAACAAGATCATGGAAGTGAAAATCTGATTGGATCTGAGAGATATGGAATAGTTTATGAAAAAGTACACAATCACTTTACACCCCCTTAGGGGTCAATTTTCAAAAAATCTTGAAAACACTTTCTTGGTATTCATATGGAGAATACATAGAATAAAATTAAATTCATTATTTGGGACGAGGTAGTAGATATGTCGAAAATCGTGGGAAAATATGCATTCTATTTTCACAGATAATTTTTTTTGCCCCACTTCTGAACGCCAATAGATATTCGTTTTTTTTATTCAAAATTATTTTTCTAGTTGATTTACATATACACACCGAGTTTCAACATTGTAGCTTAAGCCGTTCTATATATAGGAAAAACACCTCCCACTTGTACCACACTACCCTTAGGGGTTGAATTTCAAAAAACCTTGAAAACACTTTCTAGGTATTCATACGAAGAATCCGTAGAATAAAAATGAATTCAATATTTGGAAAGACCTAGTAGATATGACGAAAATCGTGAAAATAAATGCATTTTATATTTATTATATTTACAAATATTTTTTTTTGCCCCCCCCCCTTCTGAACGCCAATGAATATTCAATTTTTTTTTATCACAATTACTTTTCTAGTTGATTTACATATACACACCGAGTTTCAACATTGTAGCTTAAGCCGTTCCATATATAGGAAAAACACCCCCACTTGTACCACACTACCCTTAGGGGTCGAATTTCAAAAAACCTTGAAAACGCATTCTAGGTATTCATACGAAGAATCCGTAGAATAAAAATGAATTCAATATTTGGAAAGACATAGTAGATATGACGAAAATCGTGAAATGCTTTTTATATTTATTATATTTACAAATAATTTTTTTTGTCCCCCTTTCTAAACGCCAATGAATATTCAAATTTTTCTTTATCACAATTACTTTTCTAGTTGATTTACATATACACACCGAGTTTTAACTTTCTAGCATGAACCGTTTAATAGTTAGGAAAAACACCCTCTACCCCCGTAGCATACTACCCCTAAAAAAAATTATATTATTCCAACATTCCGCTACTATGGTTCTATCTAAATACCAAGTTTAAGGCTTATATCATTACAGGTTCTCAAGATATAAGCATCGGAACTTTTTCCTTTTCACCCTCCCCCACCCTCCCCTCTACACCCTTAACCCCAAAACTTTTTTCCCTACTAGGGTTTAATTAGCGCTACTTCTGGTAAAAATTCTAAGCATCTATCTTAAGCTGTTCTTGAGATATGAAATGTGTTTGATTTGAAAAATTCTCATCCCCTCCACTTCTATGCTCCACCTCCCACTTAAAAAATTTTACTTTGATCAATCTTTATTTGTCAACCTTTATACCCAAACCAAATTTTATTTTTCTAGAGCAATTGGTTCATGAGATATCGTAATCTTAAGTTTTTCACCCCTCACCCCCATACACAACTTCCCCCACCCAAAATTTTTCTTGATTCTGTTCTCCTAGTATAACTACAAATATTTTTCAAGTTTGAATAGTGTGCCATTAACGGTTTAGGAGATATGGATTTTAGAATGTGTCTATCTCGTCTTTTTGGGGTTTCGGACGCATTACATTTCCCCCTACTCCCACACCCCTTGATCAATATTGACAATTTTTTTGTAAATGGGTCTACTATCAGAGCTCTATAGAAATTTCAAGTTTCAGCTTCCTATCATTAGGGGTTACTGAGATCTGGAAACCAAAATTTTCGGTCTAAAACACTTCCCCCTCCATCCCCCTCACACCCCCACCCCTAAAAATTGGGTCACTTCAAGGCGCCTACCCCGTCTATTCGTTAAAAAATTTCAATTTAATATCTCAAAGCATTTGGCAGCTACGAGCCTCCAAACGATCTTGCGTACGGCGGACAGACGGACTGAAAATTTTTATTGCTTTTTTCGCGTCTACTAGTTATGAAACGTGAAAATAAAAATTTTGAGGGTAGCAAATTTTTTTTTTTAAAAAAATATATCACAATACTTAATTATTAAAATAATAAAGTAAAACATAACGCAGTCACGATCGGCTGCAAGCCAATCGTATGATACTCTAGATGAAATACTGAACTCCGATTTTTATTTTAGTTCAAAATATATCAAAACATTGAGGAGTGCAAAAGCAATTATTACATGACCTTTTACTTACAGGTACAAACTATTGTATAGTGGCTACTCGATTTTACTTTATTAGTAATAATACAGTATTGTTATTGATTTTCAAAAAAAAAAAATTTGCTGCCCTCCAAATTTTTTTGTGTACATTTCATGACTAGTAGACACGAAAAAAGCAATAAAAATGTTCACTCCGTCTGTCCGCCGTACGCCGTACGTCGACCGCCAAAATCCTTTGAAGGCTCGTAGCTCTCAAACCAGTGGAGCTATTAAATTTAAATTTTTTCTAGGAATAGACTGGGTAGACCCCTTGAATTGACATTATTTTCATGGGTGGGGATGTGAGGGGGAAGGTGGGGGAAGCGTTTTAGACGAAAAATTTTGGTTTCTAGATCTCAGCAACCGCTTATGTAAGGAGACTGAAACTTGGAATTTCTATAGAGCTTTGATAATGGACCCATTTGCAAAAAAATTGATGATATGGGTGAAGGGGTGTGGGAGTGGAGGGGGAAGCAATGCGTCCGAAACGCAAAAAAGTGGAGATCTACACATTCTAAAATCTATATCTCCGAAACCGTTAATAGCAAGCAATTTAAACTTTACAAATATCTGTAGTTATGCTAGGAGAGTAGATTGAAACAAAATTTTTGGGTGGGGGTAGTGGCGTACGGGGGTGGGAGGTGAAATACTTAACATTACGATATCTCCCAAGCCAGAGGCACCAGAAAAACAAAATTCGGTTTGGATATAAAGCTTGATAAATAAAGATTGCTCAAAGTAAAATCTTTGAAGTGGGCGGGGGAGTACGTAAGTGGAGGGGATAAGAATTTTTCAAAAATAACACGTTTCATATCTCAATAACAGTGTAAGATGGATGCTTTAAATTTTTACCAGAAGTAGGCCTAATAGAACCCTAGTAGGGAATTTGGGGGTGTGGGTGTAGAGGGTGAGGGTGGGGAAGGGTGAGAAAGAAAAAGTTCCGATGCTTATATCTAAAGAATCTGTAATGATAGGAAACTGAGACTTGGTACTTAGATAGAGCTATAGTAGTGGAATGGTGGAAAAATAATTTTTTTTTTTAGGGGTAGTATGGTTCGGTGGTGGGGGGTGTTTTTCCTAACTTTAGAACGGATTATGCTAGGAAGTTGAAACTCAGTACGTATATGTAAATTAACTAGAAAAGTAATTCTGATAAAAAAAAATTTGAATATTCATTGGCGTTCAGAAGGGGGGGGGGGCAAAAAAAATTATCAGTATATATAAAATGCATATATTTTCACGATTTTCGTCATATCTACTAGGTCTTTCCAAATATTGAGATCATTTTTATTCTACGGATTTTTCATATGAATACCTAGAATACGTTTTCAAGATTTTTTGAAATTCGACCCCTAAGAGGGTGTAAACTGGTTGTACACTTTTTCATGAATTCCACCATGTTTCTCAGGTCTGATCAGATATCGAATATCTTTTCACTTTAATCACCTATTTTTAAGTTTTTTATTTTTCAACCTCTAGACCGCATCCCGGAATATGACCCAATTATTTAATTCATATGTTACACCCTTTTCTAACCGCTTTTTGTTAGGTTTTCAGTCACATAGTAACATATGACGCATCCCCGAATAAACCACGTTCCGAACTTCTGCCGGAAAAATAATACAGTTGCGGCCAGACTGTTGGCAGATTTTTTTCACTTATAGTGAGTTCCATAAAGTAAGTTAGGACATTTTACACAATTTTTGTATGGCAACTACATTAAGGACTTATGGGATATTTTTCATATTAATAGTTACAGCTGCGACTATTATAAAATTAATGTGTATAAAATTTCAAAGTCGTAACTTAAAGCGTTCTAAAGCTATCGTTCAATATTGGTGAACATGTTTATTAAGGACTTTTGTATGGCAGCTACCCGAAGGAGTCAACGGATGGGTCTAATTAATGAACTCCGTCTTGGTTTTGGTATAAAACTAATTTTTGTAAGATTTAAAATTCCTGCTTTAACTCGTTCTGGAGTTATAGTGGATTCAGGAACAAGCATACATTTTTGAGGGACTATTCTAGGCTGATTTCACGAAGGACTCATTCGGCTTGCATCATATTTCGAACTTTCGATTTAAACATTGTAAACCTGAAGTATACAAAATTTCAAGTTCCTAACTTCAAGCATTCGAGCAATAATTGTGAAAACGTGTTTTAAGGACTCTTGTATGGGAGGTACCCGAAGGAGTGGAAGGATATCGCCCATTAACGAACTTAGCCTTACTTTTTCCATTTTACAAGTTGTGACAAAATTTCAACTTCCTAGGTCAACGCGTTCTTGAGTTATCGTGCTAACGGACGGACGGACAGCAAACGGATTTGGGAGTTTTGGCCAAAAATAAACACAAAATACTATAAAACTTTTTTTCGTCCGAGGCTCGGTTCTATGCGTTACAAACTTTTCGGGCTGGATTAAACTTATAATAATCTATATGTTCATCTAGAGTATAAAAAAACTGCCAACAATCTGGGCGTAACTTTATTATTTTTCCGGCAGAAGATAGGAACGCGTTCAATTCTGAAATGCGGTGTAGGCTACTATGTGACTGAAAACCTATCAAAAAGAACAAGATCATGGAAGTGAAAATCTGATTGGATCTGAGAAATATGGAATAGTTTATGAAAAAGTACACAATCACTTTACACCCCCTTAGGGGTCAATTTTCAGAAAATCTTGAAAACACTTTCTTGGTATTCATATGGAGAATACATAAAATAAAATTAAATTCATTATTTGGGACGAGGTAGTATGTCGATATGCCGAAAATCGTGGTAAAATATGCATTCTATTTGCACAGATAATTTTTTTTGCCCCTCTTCTGAACGCCAATAGATGCTCGTTTTTTTTATTCAAAATTATTTTTTAGTTAATTTAAATATACACACCGAGTTTCAGCATAGTGGCTTAAGCCGTTCTATATATAGGAAAAACACCTCCCACTTGTACCACACTACCCTTAGGGGTCGAATTTCAAAAAATCTTGAAAATGTATTCTAGGTATTCATACGAAGAATTCGTAGAATAAAAATGAATTCAATATTTGGAAAGACCTAGTAGATATGACGAAAATCGTGAAAATATATGCATTTTATATATATTATGTTTACAAAAATTTTTTTTTGCCCCTCTTTCTAAACGCCAATGAATATTTAAGGTTTTTCTTATCACAATTACTTTTCTAGTTGATTTATATATACACACCGAGTTTCAACTTTCTAGCATGAACCGTTTAATAGTTAGGAAAAACACCCCCACCCCCGTAGCATACTACCCAAAAAAAAAATATATATTTTTCCAACATTCCGCTACTATAGCTCTATCTAAATACCAAGGTTTAAGGCTTATATCATTACAGGTTCTCAAGATATAAGCATAGGAACTTTTTCCTTTTCACCCTCCCCCACCCTCCCCCTCTACACCCTTAACCCCAAAACTTTTTTCCCTACTAGGGTTTAATTAGCGCTACTTCTGGTAAAAGTTCTAAGCATCTATCTTAAACTGTTCTTGAGATATGAAATGTGTTTGATTTGAAAAATTCTCATCCCCTCCACTTCTATGCTCCACCTCCCACTTAAAAAATTTTACTTTGATCAATCTTTATTTGTCAACCTTTATACCCAAACCGAATTGTATTTTTCTAGAGCAATTGGTTCATGAGATATCGAAATCTTAAGTTTTTCACCCCCCACCCCCATACACAACTTCCCCCACCCAAAATTTTTCTTGATTCTGTTCTCCTAGTATAACTACAAATATTTTTCAAGTTTGAATAGTGTGCCATTAACGGTTTAGGAGATATGGATTTTAGAATGTGTCTATCTCGCCTTTTTTGGGTTTCGGACGCATTACATTTCCCGCCACTTCCACACCCCTTGATCAATATTGACAATTTTTCTGCAAATGGGTCTACTATCAGAGCTCTATAGAAATTTCAAGTTTCAGCTTCCTAACATTAGGGGTTACTGAGATCTGGAAACCAAAATTTTCGGTCTAAAACACTTCCCCCTCCTTCCCCCTCACACCCCCACCCCTAAAAATTGGGTCACTTCAAGGCGCCTACCCCGTCCATTCGTTAAAAAAATTTTAATTTAATATTTGACTGACAGACGGACTGAAAATTTTTATTGCTTTTTTCGCGTCTACTAGTTATGAAACGTGAAAATAAAAATTTTGAGGGTAGCAAATTTTTTTTTTTAAAAAATCAATCACAATACTTAATTATTAAAATAATAAAGTAAAATGAAGTTTATATTGAGGAAAAGTAAAGAAATTAAGTTAGAAGTAGAAAATAAAAGTTAATTCCTTATTCAGTCAAAATTGAAATGTCTCTCCACTTTTATTTTAAAATCCAACACTGAAGTAGCACCAATAACGTCCACGGGAAAAGAATTCCAGCCATCAACTACTCTGTTCGGTAGAAAGTTCCGAAAAGGGTTCGTGCTCGTGTTCACTTCACATTTGTTTAGCTTGTCGACTTGTCCTCTAAGGGGAGGATTCTTGTTGCGCGTGAAGAGATTCTGTAGTTCTGGGCAGTTGAAATGACCGTTTAAAACTTTGAAGGTCTTTATAAGGTCACCTCTCATTCGTCGTTGTTCTGTTCACTTTCTGAATTCAACGAGTACAGACCGGATTTTGACCGCGATAAAAAAACATTCTTGAAACCAACCCATCTCTTTGTTTTTCTCGCTTCCTAAATAATATTAGAGAGCCAAACATTGGTGCCGAAACCCGGGCAGGTTTCTTTATAAAATCAGTTCGTTTGATTTCAGTTCGTTCGATTTCCTTTGCCCCATCGACACATTCGCGATTGTGATAAAACTATGAGCAAATCTTAGAGTGGTGTATCGCGGACAGGTGATTAAGATCATGAATACCGCAACGGAGATCTTGTTGTCGGGTGAAACGCAGCCCTTAGAACGGAATCGCGACGCGTTGTCTAATGTTGAGAATGAGCTAACGGTTCTCATCAGTCGTCTGAAATCCGCGTCCCATAATCTCGAAAACGCGAACAAAGAGCTCCTTCCTCTAGTAAAAGAAGAAGATTGTGAACGCGAGTGTGAAACAATCGCGGAATATCAAGATAAAGTCGTGGCTTCCCTAGCTCGCTTAGATCTCCGTCTAACAAAAATTCACCAGCTCCAAAACGAAAGTTACATGCTTCCGCATGCAGAATACACGAATAACGGAACACACAACATCCCTGTACGGCTTCCAAAGTTGCAGTTGCAGCAATTCTCGGGCTCCTATGAAGATTGGCCCCAATTTTGGGAACAATTTCGCACTGCCGTGCACGAAAACAGTCACATAAATGGTACCAACAAATTCATCTACTTAAAATTGATGTTGGCAGGTATGACTCTAATTACTATTTCGGGATTTTCCGCAAGCGCCTCGTGCTATGACACTGCAATAGGACTTTTACGTGAAGAATTCGGCCAGCCCGAAAAGATCACCGATAGAATCATGCAGCTCTTAATGAATTTAAAACCTGTGCAGTCAAGGACAGATATCGCAGGCTTGAGGCATCTGTACAATTCAGTCATAACGTCGACACCGCGCTTGGGATTCCGTCAACGCATTATTTTATCACGCTGAAGTCCGTGCTTCTGAAGTCCATGCCAAGTGACATACGAGTGGACTTTCATCGCACATACAATACAAAGGCCATACGAAATGCTGACAATCAAGACGATATAGATTCCGTTTCAGGATCTGAGAGTTCGATTGGGTTCAGCGGCGACAAGCAGGTTGAGGCTTTGCTACGGTACTTGAAAATCGAAGTAGAGTCTCTGGAAAAACCTTCGCAATCCACTCCATCTCATGCAAATACCCGCCATAACAACGGCCGTCCTAACGACAGTCCCCGCTTCTCGTCTTATGGAGTCATGGCGTCTTTTCAAGCCTGCATGCTCTGCAACCAGGCATCACACTCGCCCTTTAAATGCACTAAATTCTTAGCAGAATCTCCAGCTAAGAGATTCGAGTCTGTTAAGGGTTATGCAATTGCTTATCGCCCGGCCATACAGTTAAATTTTGCAAGTCCGGAAAATGTTGTCATTGTTCAAAAACACATCACATCCTGTTTCATTGACCTACTCGAACCGACGCTATCACATCGCCCTCAGGTGCCATCATCGCCGAAGCTCCTATGACAAGTTCCGCTGCTTCTTTTGTCGCTAGCGGCTCTTCTTCGTTGTTGACTTCGTCTGCTTCGTCGAAAGCAAACAACGCCTCACAAGGATCTTCGTTTATGGCAACAGAGTTCAATCAATCAGCCATACAAAACACGAGATCACACATCATTCTTGCCACCGCCTTAGTTGATGTCGAAAACGCACGAGGCTCATTCATTACGTGCTGTGCACTGCTGGACTCGGCATCAGATCTCAGCTTCGTCACTGAACGCCTAGTCCAATTGCTCGGCCTGAAACGCATCGCATCAAAAACGTTTATCAATGGAATTGGTGAGTCCATCACCAATGCGCGGTTCAAAACAGAAATCCGGTTTCGTTCCCGCGGCCGATCTCACTGCTCACGTTCTATCAAATATCGCCGGTCATCTGCCTTCTTGACTTCCCGACATAAGTAACGTTGCCTTGCACAATAACATTCAGCTTGCCGATCCTGGTTTCAACATTCCTCAAAGAGTAGATTTGCTAATTGGAGCCAGTCTTTTCTTCGAGCTGCTATCTACTGAGCAAATACGAATTAATGGCCATCCTTCCACAATCCTGCAAAAAACTGTACTGGGCTGGATAGTTTCTGGCAACATTATTGAAAATAAGGGCGACGCTAATTGCTTTCTCTCGAACAACAATCCGGATCGCGACAGTGAATCTGGAAACCTGGACTATTTAGTTCGAATCTTTTCGGAACTGGAGAACGTTCCAACGATTAAACACTTCACATCAGACGACGCCAGTTGCGAGGAATATTTCCTCAAAACCTACCAGCGGTCACCAGAAGGAAGATTCATCATCCGACTCCCTTTCCGTGAACCGCCTTCCCTCTTAGGAGATTCATATTATACGGCGATGAAACGCTTTTTCAATTTAGAATGAAAGTTTAGCCCGCTACCGGAATTGAATCAAGCATATCAAGACTTCATACATGATTATATAAATCTCGGCCATATGGAAGAGGCCGCTTTGTCAGATCCAACCATCCAGGACGATTTTTTCACCATAATCACACGTTTTCGAATGTTAACCTACGCTCTCACTGCTGATATCGTCAAAATGTACCATCAAATTAGCATACACCCGCCAGACAGTAATCTACAGTGCATTCTTTGGCGAAACTTCCCGTCGGAATGGCTTCGTATCTTTTGACTATCGACTGGCACGTACGGTACATCGTCAGCAGCATACCTCTCGATCAGGAGCATGAACCAATTGGCCACTGAAGAGGCTGCGAGATAACCTCTGAGTTCAAAGGAAGTATTAAAGAACTTTTATGTTGACAACCTGATGAGCGGTGCAAACACCTTTCCTGAACTAACTCAAATTAAAAATGAAGTCAAGTCGACTCTCGCTTGCGGCGGCTTCACATTACGAAAATGGGCCTCGAATAATAATGAAGTTCTACAGAATGAGAGCCAAGATGATAAGGAACCGATCATTCGAATAAACAATGATGACGTGGCTAAGACGCTTGGCATGCTTTGGAACCCCACTACCGACAACTTTTCGTTCTCTTCTTCGAGTCTAGCCAACGCTCCTCTAACCAAAATTACTAAAAGGACCATTCTCGCACAAGCAGCAAGGCTTTTCGATCCTCTCGGGTTGTTGAATCCCGTCATCGTAACTGCGAAAATATTCCTACATCGATTGTGGTCCATCAATCTAAACTGGGACGAAAGCTTACCCATGCACCTCGAAAGTGAGTGGACTTCCTTTTCGAAAAAACTACACTCTTTCGATGTCATTCGTTTTCCACGTCAGGCCATTAAACCGAACACCGAAATACAACTAAACGGCTTTTGGGTTGCAGGCCTCAAAGCATATGGAGCTTGCATTTACTTGCTATGCCAGACAAAAAATTACCCTGCTTCTACACTCCTATTATTTTTTTATTAATTTTTTTTATTAATTAATTTACGGAATAAATCCTTACAATAATAATATATGTATAAAATAATGTTATTACAAAAAGAAAAACATTTTTTTTTTGTAACAACTAATACAGCTATGAGACTTGAAAGAGTGACTTTAATGTCACGAGATTAATATTAAATAAATCAATACAATGACTATATTTATTGCCGGTTCTCATTAGTCTTGACAGTGGACTATTTTGACCATATTGGGTTTGGTACATTGGCAGGGAAAATGAAGATTGACACCGAGTACGAACATTGGAAACACGAAAATTATCAAACTCAAGAAGACACGGACAATCAACTACATAATTTATAATTTTAAATAGAAAAAACATAACGCAGTCACGATCGGCTGCAAGCTAATCGTATGATACTCTAGATGAAATACTGAACTCCGATTTATATTTTAGTTGGAAATACACAAAAGAATGATGAGAGCACAAGCAATTATTACATGACCTTTTACTTACAGGTTTTTATACTCTAGATGGACATATAGAGTATTATAAGTTTAATCCAGCCCGAAAAGTTTGTAACGCATAGAACCGAGCCTCGGACGAAAAAAAGTTTTATATTATTTTGTGTTTATTTTTGGCCAAAACCCCCAAATCCGTTTGCTGTCCGTCCGTCCGTCCGTCCGTCCGTTAACACGATAGCTCAAGAACGCGTTGACCTAGGAAGTTGAAATTTTGTCACAACTTGTAAAATGGAAAAAGTAAGGCTAAGTTCGTTAATGGGCGATATCCTTCCACTCCTTCGGGTACCTCCCATACAAGAGTCCTTAAAACACGTTTTCACAATTATTGCTCGAATGCTTGAAGTTAGGAACTTGAAATTTTGCATACTTAAGGTTTACAATGTTTGAATCGAAAACTTCCGAATATGATGCAAATCGAATGAGTCGTTCGTGTAGCAGTCTAGAAAAATCCTTCATGAATGTATGCATGTTACTGAATCCACTATAACTCCAGAACGAATGAAAGCAGGAATTTAAAATTTTACAGGAATTAGTCTTATACCAAAACCAAAACGGAGTTCATTAATTAGCGCCATCTGTTGACTCCTTCGGGTAGCTGTCATACAAAAGTCCTTAATAAACATGTTCACCAATATTGAACAATAACTTTAGAACACTTTAAGTTACGACTTTGAAATTTTATACACATTAATTTTATAATAGTCGCAGCTGAAACTATTAATATGAGAAATATCCCATAAGTCTTTCATGTAGTTGCCATACAAAAATTCTGAAAAATGTCCTAACTTACTTTATGGAACTCACTATAAATCAAAAAAATCTGCCAACAGTCTGAGCGCAACTGTATTATTTTTCCGGCAGAAGTTCAGAAGGCGTTCAATTCGGGGATGCGGTGTATGTTACTATGTGACTGAAAACCTGACAAAAAAATCGGGAAGCGGTTAGAAAAGGGTGTAACATATGAATTAAATAATTGGGTCATATTCCGGGATGCGGTCTAGAGGTTGAAAAAAACAAAACTTAAAAATAGGTGATTATTAAACAAACCTGGGGAAGTGAAAAGATATTCGATATCTGATCAGACCTGAGGAACCCTGAGGAGTTTACACCCTCTTAGGGGTAATTTCAAAAAATTTTGAAAACACACTCTAGGTATTCACATGAAGAATCCGTAGAAAAATAATGAATTCAATAGTTCGAAAGACCTAGTAGATATGATGAAAATCGTGAAAATATATGTATTTTATATTAACCGATATTTTTTTTGCCTCCCCTTCTGAACGCCAGTGAATGTTTGAATTTTTTTTTATCAGAATTACTTTTCTAGTTAATTTACATAGACGTACCGAATTTCAACTTCCTAGCATAAGCCGTTCTGAAGTTAGGGAAAACACCCCCCACCACCGTACCATACAACCCCTAAAAAAAAATTATTTTTCCACCACTACTATAGCTTTATCTAAATACCAAGTTTCAGCTTCCTATCATTATAGATTCTTAAGATATAAGCATCGGAACTTTTTCTTTCTCACCCTTCCCCACCCTCACCCTCTACACCCACACCCCCAAACTTTTTTTCCCTACTAGGGTTCTATTAGGCCTACTTCTGGTAAAAATTTGAAACATCCATCTTACACTGTTATTGAGATATGAATCGTGTTATTTTTGAAAAATTCTAATCCCTCCCACTTCCGTGCTCCTCCACCCCCTTCAAATATTTTACTTTGAGCAATCTTTATTTATCAATCTTTATAATAAAACCGAATTTTGTTTTTCTGGTCCAATTAGTTTGTGAAATATCGTAATCTAAAGTTTTTCATCCCCCACCCCCGTACGCCTCTACCCCCACCCAAAAATTTTGTTTCAATCTAGTCTCCTAGTATAACTACAGATATTTGTTAAGTTTTAATTGCTTGCTATCAATGGTTTAGGAGATATGGATTTTAGAATTTGTCGATCTAGACATTTTTGCGTTTCGGACGCATTATTTCCCCCTCCACTCCCACACCCCTTCACCCATATCTGTTTTTTTTTTTGCAAATGGGTCCATTATCAAAGCTCTATAGAAATTCTAAGTTTCAGCCTCCTAACACAAGCGGTTCCTTAGATCTAGAAACCTAAATTTTTCGTCTAAAACGCTTACCCCGCCTTCCCCCTCACACCCGCACCCCTGAAAATAATGTCAATTCAAGGAGTCCACCAAGTCTATTCTTAGAAAAAATTTTAATTTAATAGCTCCACTGGTTTGAGAGCTACGAGCCTTCAAAAATTTTGGGGCGGTCGTCGTACGGCGTACGGGGTACGGGGTACGGCGTACAGACGGAGTGAAAATTTTTATTGCTTTTTTCGCGTCTACTAGTCATGAAACGTGGAAAAAAAAATTTTGAGGGCAGCAAATTTTTTTTTTTAAAAATCGATAACAATACTGTATTATTAATAATTATTAATAATACAGTAAAATCGAGTAGCCACTATACAATAATTTCTACCTGTAAATAAAAGGTCATGTAATAATTGCTTGTGCACTCCTGATTCTTTTGATATATTTCCAACTAAAATATAAATCGGAGTTCAGTATTTCATCTAGAGTATCATACGATTGGCTTGCAGCCGATTGTGACTGCGTTATGATTTTATTTTATAATTATTGTATAGTGGCTACTCGATTTTACTGTATTATTTATAATACAGTATTGTTATCGATTTTTAAAAAAAAAAAATTTGCTGCCCTCAAAATTTTTTTGTCCACGTTTCATGACTAGTAGACGCGAAAAAAACAATAAAAATTTTCACTCCGTCTGTACGCCGTACCCCGTACGCCGTACGCCGTACGTCGACCGCCCCAAAATCTTTGAAGGCTCGTAGCTCTCAAGCCAGTGGAGCTATTAAATTTAAATTTTTTCTAAGAATAAACTTGGTGGACCCCTTGAATTGACATTATTTTCAGGGGAGGAGGTGTAAGGGGGAATGCGGGGTAAGCGTTTTAGACGAAAAATTTAGGTTTCTAGATCTCAGGAACCGCTTGTGTTAGGAGGCTGAAACTTAGAATTTCTATAGAGCTTTGATAATGGACCCATTTGCAAAAAAAAAACAGATATGGGTGAAGGGGTGTGGGAGTGGAGGGGGAAATAATGCGTCCGAAACGCAAAAAAGTCGAGATCGAAACATTCTAAAATCCATATCTCCTAAACCGTTAATAGCAAGCAATTAAAACTTAACAAGTATCTGTAGTTATACTAGGAGAATAGATTGAAACAAAATTTTTGGGTGGGGTAGTGACGTACGGGGGTGGGGGTTGAAATACTTAACATTACAATATCTCCCAAACCAGTGGCACCAGAAAAACAAAACTCGGTTTGGATACAAAGCTTGATAAATATAGATTGCTCAAAGTAAAATCTTTGAAGGGGGCGGGGGAGTACGTAAGTGGAGGGGATAAGAATTTTTCAAAAATAACACGTTTCATATCTCAATAACAGTGTAAGATGGTTGCTTCAAATTTTTACCAGAAGTAGGCCTAATAGAACCCTAGTAGGGAAAACAAGTTTGGGGGTGTGGGTGTAGAGGGTGAGGGTGGGGAAGGGTGAGAAAGAAAAAGTTCCGATGCTTATATCTTAAGAATCTATAATGAAAGGAAGCTGAAACTTGGTATTTAGATAGAGCTATAGTAGTGGCATGGTGGAAAATAAAAATTTTTTTAGGGGTAGTATGGTACGGTGGTAGGGGTTGTTTTTCCTAACTTTAGAACGGCTTATGCTGTTAAGTTGAAACTCGGTACGTATATGTAAATTAACTAGAAAAGTAGTTCTGATAAAAAAAATTCAAATATTCATTGGCGTTCAGAAGGGGGGGGGGGGCAAAAAAAAATATCGGTTAGTATAAAATGCATTTATTTTCACGATTTTCGTCATATCTACTAGGTCTTTCGAAATATTGAGTTCATTATTTTTCTACGGATTCTTCATGTGAATACCTAGAATGCGTTTTCAAGATTTTTTGAAATTCGACCCCTAAGAGGGTGTAAACTGGTTGTATACTTTTTCATGAATTCCACCATGTTTCTCAGGTCTGATCAGATATCGAATATCTTTTCACTTCCCCAGGCTTGTTTAATAATCACCTATTTTGAAGTATTGTTTTTTTCAACCTCTAGACCGCATCCCGGAATATGACCCAATTATTTAATTCATATGTTACACCCTTTTCTAACCGCTTCCCGAACTTTTTGTTAGGTTTTCAGTCACATAGTAACATACACCGCATCCCCGAATTGAACGCGTTCTGAACTTCTGCCGGAAAAATAATACAGTTGCGCCCAGACTGTTGGCAGATTTTTTTGATTAATAGTGAGTTCCATAAAGTAAGTAAAAGGACATTTTACAGAATTTTTGTATGGCAACTACATGAAAGACTTATGGGATATTTCTCATATTAATAGTTTCAGCTGCGACAATTATAAAATTAATGTGTATAAAATTTCAAAGTCGTAACTTAAAGTGTTCTAAAGTTATCGTTCAATATTGGTGAACATGTTAATTAAGGACTTTTGTATGACAGCTACTCGAAGGAGTCAACGGATGGCGCTAATTAATGAACTCCGTTTTAATTTTGGTATAAAACTAGTTCCTGTAAAATTTTAAATTCCTGCTTTAACCCGTTCTGGAGTTATAGTGGATTCAGTAACATGCATACATTTTTAAAGGACTTTTCTAGGCTGCTACACGAAGGACTCATTCGATTTGCTTTATACTCAAAACTTTCGATTCAAACATTGTAAACCTTAAGTATGCAAAATTTCAAGTTCCTAACTTGAAGCATTCGAGCAATAATTGTGAAAACGTGTTTTAAGGACTCTTGTATGGGAGGTACCCGAAGGAGTGGAAGGATATCGCTCATTAACGAACTTAGTCTTACTTTTTCCATTTTACAAGTTGTGACAAAATTTCAACTTCCTAGGTCAACGCGTTCTTGAGTTATCGTGCTAACGGACGGACGGACAGCAAACGGATTTGGAGGTTTTGGCCAAAAATAAACACAAAATATTATATAACTTTTTTTCGTCCGAGGCTCGGTTCTATGCGATACAAACTTTTCGGGCTGGATTAAACTTATAATACACTATATGTTCATCTAGAGTATAATAAGTTCAGATTGCTTTCGACGATTGCTTAAAGACTTTAGGTGCAATTGACCCATGAGAGAATCGTAATCTATCCACTCAGTTGAAATGTGTAACTTGTAGGCGACAAGTCTCAAAAACTTATGTTGTATTGTCTCGATTCAATTAATGTGAATCTGGTAGTAAGGATTCCACACCGGAGAACAATATTCGAGAATGGGTCTAACCAAGCTTCAATATAAACATTTCAGTGTATATATGTTATTGAAGTCCCTTGTATTGCGAGTAATAAGACCGAGCATTCTTCTAGCAGCATTACAAATACTAGTGACATGAGAGACGAATGTAAGTGAAGAGTCTAAGAAAACTCCAAGGTATATTATAATACCGACTTCAGATAACGAAGTACCATTAATTGTGTAGCTTACTGAAAATAAAGATTGTTTTTTTTTTTTAAATTATAAATTTACATTTATCAATGTTCAGATATAAAAGATTTTTGTTACACCAGGACGAGAGTTCATGTAAATTAGCCTGTAGCACGAGACAATCCTCTAAAGTTTTTACTGCTTTGTATAGTTTTAAATCATCAGCAAATAAAAGAAAGTTCACTCTTTTAAAAATCATACTAATGTCGTTAATAAATAACAGGAAAAGAAGAGGACCAAGGTGTGACCCTTGCGGTACACCTGATGTTATTGTGAAAGAGTTCGAAGTTCTTGACTTTATTTTAACACAACTAGTCCGTTGAAAAAGGTAACTGGTAATCCAGTGAAAAAGATTACCAGTGAATCCCATGGCATAGAGATTTTGTAGAAGTAGGACATGGTTTACTTTGTCAAAAGCTTTGGCAAAGTCAGTAAAGATGGAATGAACCTGCTCTTTACCTTCGAGTGCAGAGTTTATGTGTTCCGTGTAGACGGTCAAATTGCTAAGAGTGGACTTAGACTTCTGAAAACCATGCTGACAAGGAGAAATCAAATGAGCACACAATGGAGTTATTTTCTGTGTAACAAAACTGTCGAGAATTTTGGCAATTGTTGATTGAATGGAAATTGGCCTGTAGTTAGATACATCAGATTTATTACCAGACCTATAAATTGGAACAATGAAACTTGCTTTCCATGCCTCAGGGAATATGCCTGAGCTTAGAGAACGATTAAACAAGGTGCAGAGAGGAGAGGCTAAAACCGCTGAACACTTGTTAAGAAATAACGGTGGAGTATTGTCAGGCCCTGGGCCTTTGGATACATCTAAGCTATTTAGTCGATATAATACTTCCGACAATTCAATGTTATCTATTACTATAGTAGAATTATAGTTATTATGACAGAAATTAGAATTAACAGAAATTGTGCTATCAGTATATACACTAGAAAAATGTTTAGCAAAGAGCTCAACAATACCTGCAGAATCACTAACCGAAACATCATCCAGATACATGCAATTAGGTAATATCTTATCTGATTTCAGTGAATTGATGTAATTAAAGAATGAATTCAAATTGTGTGGAATGTGATTTTCAATACCAGCTATATACTATTCATTACAGAATGTTTTTAGAGTTTTACAATCAGAACGCAGTCTGGCGAAAATATTATAATCTTCAGATAAACCTGTTAATTTGTAATTCGAATGAGCAATTTTCTTATCAATAATACGTTTACTAAGTTCTTTACTGTACCAGCATGGATATGATGAATGAAAGACCACTTTACTAGGAACGTTGCAATAAATAACTTCATTGACTAGTTCGTAAAATAAGTTAACGGCAGTATTGATATCCAGATCATTGAAGACACTATTCCAGTCGATAAGAGAAAGCTTATGTATGATAAGTTCAAAGTTAGCTATTTTGAAATTTAAACTAGAAAATGATATATTATTTTTTATAGAAAGATCTACGTTAACTTGAATGATTAAGGCAGGATGATATAGAATATCAAACGGAACAAGATTAAAACTGGATCGCGTCACAGCAGTTGATGATGATGTTGTAAGGATGAGGTCGAGGAGTTTACCGTTTGCGTTGAAGATGGAGTTCTTTTGATAGAAGTCCAATTCGCAAAGAGTATCAATGAGACTATTTCCAGCTTCTGAATAGTTCGGCGCAAGCCACCGGTCATCAGTCCATTGAATACACGGTAAATTATAGTCACCAGCTACAATAATATCAGACGACGGAAAAGTATCTACCATTTGCCTAATAGTATTGAGATGCGTTACATATATGTCAGTATTCGAAGATGGTGGTAAGTAAACTGCACCAACGACAACTTTGGCATTGGTCGTGTCCAATTCCACGAAGATTTGTACGTACATACTGAATACGTACATACTGAATCTTTCGCTGGACTGGAACTTTGTGCTGCCCTATTGTTAGCTGATTTGGCGGCAAAAGCTAGAGAGGGATTAACAATCGATTTAGGGCAAACCTTCTTCTGGAGCGATTCAACTATCGTGCTATCGTGGATTAAGTCAACGGCAAATCGGTGGTCCATATTTGTTTCGAACAGAGTTTTGAAAATACAGACTCTGTCCGAGTCAGCTGTCTAGAGGCACGTCCTGTCGAATCAAAACCCAGCTGACATCATTTCTCGCGGATGCCAACCAGAACCAGACCAGCTATCACACAACGAACTTTGGTTTACTGGCCCAGAGTTTTTGAAGCTAGCCTCAATAACGTGGCCCGAAATTTCGCAGCTAAACGTTACCCAACTACCAGAAAGAAAGAAAACGCATTGTTCTTTCCTTGCAGGGAAGGCAACTAATCTAGATCTGACTACACAGTGTAAGTCTAGCAGCTCTTATCAACGCCTAGTGCGGGTAGTTTCTTATATATGACGATTTTTAACACCGCCCCTTTGGGGAATTCAAAAGTGTCCGCTATAAAGAGGTTGTTACGATTTTTCCCCGACGATGGAAAACCGACTCGAAACCTCCACAACAACAGGGGACGAACGGGTCTTGTCCGGCTCGAACCCAGAGATGGGTTGTGGGGCGCCAGTGGTCCTTTCTGGAAGACCTCGTTCTCTTTTCGAAACGATCGAACCACTGATCGCTCGAAAATTCAATGCATACACCCTTGAGGGACGAAGGCTGAAATACGTCACAATAATCGTTACCAAATTTCAAGGAAACAGATACGGAATTCAATGTAGAAAATTAACCAATTTATTCAACTAAAAGTCCCTAGCTACTCTTGCTACTTATCCTAGGGCGCCTCTGGTGTTCTCCGCTCCTCCGCCACCGTCCTCGGATAGCTGCGCTCAGGAACTCTTTCCGTCCACGACGTTTACAAAAAGGAAGCCCGAAATTCCACCTTCGCTTGCTGGTGGCGCGTTCCGTCGATTTACCAACGCACTTCGTTCTTTACCGCAAAGGTTATGTTCCCGGACGCTTCTATCACCGACTTGTGACCACGCTGCGTTTACGTTTTTCTTTTCCAAAATTCAATCACTTTTCCACCATCCGGTTCACGGTCCTAAAACCAAAAGGTCAACTTGCTTATCTCACTGCCAATTCCAAGAGACCCCCCAATCCTTTGTCCACTCTCCGCGAAAACTACTAGCGGGAAAATTTACCGGCTGGTTTTCTGTTCTCGTAGGCGGGTTCAACGTTCGTTTCGCGCATACTTTTCCGTTCTCCAAGTCCAGGTTCAACGTTCGTTTCGCGCATATCTTTCCGCGCATACTCGAATTGAATTTACACGCGTACAGCCTTAACCCGAGACACACATGGACGAAAATTTACAATTAGTTACTTGTGGGGATCACCCACTGTAATATCTCTTATCGTATACGTCACAATATTCGGGGCCAACTTCACAGTCGTTATTGTTTATATGTCACCCGCGAGTGTTATTATTATTTATTATTTATTATTTATTTATTTATTTATTCTATTCTCTGCACTTGCGCGCCGTACTTCCCGCTCGATCGGCTCGTCGATAGTTTTCCCTACTCAATTACCTAGCTCCTAATAATCCTATGTTCTTTTCTTTTTCCTACTAATTTGACAAGGTCCTAACCTTACCCGTCTACCAGTCCTTCCTCGCTCCAGATTTATAGTTCCTTCACGGTTGAAATTTTAATTTACTCATTTTCTTTTTCTTTTAGGCTGTGCCACGAGTTGGGGGTAGGACCCCAGGAAGCTAAATTTGCAAGAGGTCTTCCCTTGCATGATTATTCGGTGAGTTACTTCATTAAAATGCTTCCAAAATAAATTATTAACCTTCCTCTTCTCTTCCCTTCAGGCGGACCGTAACATTCCTCCCCTACTTAAAAGAGAATTTCCCAAATTCTCTAGGCGCCCTACGAAGGAAAAAAAAAGCTGAGTGTTGGTACCTGAACGAGTAAGATTTATTTTTATCCCTATTCAAACCAAGTTTCTTCCTCGGCACCCATTTCCTTACCAAGATTACATAATTCCCTCAATTCCAATTGCCCACTTGAACCAAAATAAAATAATTCAGATATACCACCCACCACCAAAAAAAAAAAAATAATAAAAAAACGAAAGGCATAGTACCAACCACCTAAAAAAAAAATACTTCTGGACAAAACAAAAAAAGAAAAAAAAATATAATACCAAATCGGAAGATTATTCCCCGCGACCCGTGTACGCTTTGAGGTCCTTAGCGTGCCAGACGCCACCCGGTTTCCCATCTACATCCTTCAGTTTATATGTCCAAGGTAACACTTTCTCTAGGACTTCGAAAGGTCCTATGTACTTAGGTGCTAAGTTTGCTGAAAAATACTTGGAGGCATCCGACAATACGTGGTTCGTTCGCATTACCAAATCCTTTGGGAAAAAATCCTCGTTCCGTCTGCGCAAGTCATACCGATTCTTAGCTACGTCTGTGGCATGTTTAAATCGATTTATGACATCCTCCCTCACCTGATTCAAGGCTAGAGCGCGTTTCTGTGGCTCGAGATCGATACCCTTGTCGCCCCCCTCTGGTTTTTCCCCAAGTTCCACACAAGTGGACATATTTTTCCCAAAATTTACGAAGTATGGAGTACACTTCATCACCTCATGCGTAGAAGTCCGCAACGCACAAGCGATTTTCGAATTTCGAATTATCGGCCCACTTCCTATGATTCTCAGATGCATAGGCTCTAAGCATCGTCTTAATAGCTTGATTAATCCGTTCCGCCGGGTTGGCTTGAGGATGATAGAACGCGGTGTACTTTATCGTGGTTCCGTAGGATTCCACCATTCGTTTGAACTCTTTCGCCCTGAATAGAACACCGTTGTCGCATACAACCCACTTTGGAACGCCGAAAAGCAGAAATACACTATCCTCTGATGCTTTCGTTACCGCCGTACCCATGGCAGCCCTGAGAGGGAATAATAAAGGAAATTTCGAGAAGTAGTCTACGATGGTCAAGATATACGTATACCCTTGCGACGAACGTGGAAGTGGCCCAACCAAATCTACACAGATCATTTCCCACGGTTGCTTGGCCTTGCCGTTCCGTGAGACCATCAATCCAATAGGCAACCGCCGTTGTGGTTTAATTGCTTGGCAAATCGGACAAGATCGTACATATTTCCGAACATCTGCTTGCATTTTGGGCCAATAATAAAACCTAGCCACTCGATCTATTGTTTTTTTTGCACCCAAGTGACCAGCTTTCGGATCATCATGCTGTTCATGCAGTATTTTCATCCGCTCCCCTTTCGGTACAACCCGCTTCCAAGCATCCGCAGAATCTAAGTCTGGATACGCGGTAGCAACATGTTTCCACAACGTGGTGCCACTGATCCTCCACTCCGAATATTTTGCCGGTTGCCTCTGTACCGTCTCCAACATGCTTCCAAACCAACGATCTGTTTGACCCTCCGCCTGTATTACCTCAACCAGAGGAACAGACCGGGATAAGGCATCAGGAACAACGTGATCCTTCCCCTTCCTATGTATGATGTCGAAATCGTACTGCTGGAGTCGTACTGCCCACCTCGCCAATCGTCCCGTCGGATCTTTGACATTGTTTAGCCAAACGAGTGAATAGTGATCTGTCACCACACTAAACTTAGTTCCCTCCACGTACGGTCTCAACTTTTCGATGGCCCAGAGGACCGCCAAACACTCCTTCTCAGCCGTTGAGAACTTCCGTTCGGAGCTAGTTAGCGAACGACTTAAGTAGCATATAACTTTCTCTCCATCCGGCTGCAATTGTGTCAACACACCACCTAACCCGAAATTCGAGGCGTCGGTCTGAATCACAAATGGCAGGTCATAATCCGGACAAGTCAAGATTGGTGCTGTGGCGAGTTTCACTTTCGCCTGCGCGAAAGCGCTTTCACAATCCTCCTCCCAAGCGAACTTCTTATTTTTCTTGAGCAAAGAAGTTAAAGGTGAGACGAGGGTGGCAAAATCCGGAATAAATCTCCGATACCATGACACCATCCCAAGAAACTGACGCACTTCTTTCACGTTCTTCGGAGCCTGAAACCTCATCAGACACTCCACCTTCTCCGGATCAACGTGTAACCCACTCTCATCCACGACGTACCCCAAGTACCGCAGTTCATCCCTGCAGAACTCGCACTTCTCCCGAGACATTCTGAGTCCTACCGCAGTAAGCCTTCGAAACACCTCCTGGAGCACTTCCATGTGTTTGTCGAAGGTTTGCGTCACCACAATTATATCATCTAGATAAACAAATACAAAGGGTTCCATATCCGCTCCGAGCACCTTATCTATCAATCTTTGCCAGGTCGCCGGGGCATTTTGTAGCCCAAACGGCATTCGAGTAAACTCGAACAAACCTCGTCTCGGTACTGTAAAAGCGGTGTATTGACGGGATGATTCTGCCATAGGCACCTGCCAGTATGCTGACTTGACATCCAATGAAGAAAGGTACTTCGCATCCCTTAACTTATCAAGTGTTGCCGTTACGTAGGGGATTGGGTACGCGTCCCTCTCTGAGACTTTGTTGACTTTCCTGAAGTCGACACAGAAACGAAATTTTCCGTCTTTTTTCTTGACAAGCAATATAGGGGAAGACCATGCACTCTTAGATGGTTGTACAATTCCCCCAGCCAACATTTCATCCAATTCCCGGTCAATATCCCTCTGCACCACGGGATTTACCGGATAATACCTCTGCTTGATTGGGGAAGAGTTGATCGTAATTATATGTTCAACCTCCGAAGTGCGTCCGAGACCATCGCCCATTCGTTCGAATTCCGTCTCCAAAATTTTTTCCAACTCTTCCGTCTGGTTGTGATCTAATTTAGATTTCGGTTGAAGAAAATCGATGGCGGCCAAATAAAATTCGTCCGGTAAATTGTAATTATCCTTACGCAAATCATCCACTAACCCAAATTGTACCCAAAAATCTGCTCCCAAAATTAGCACATGAGGTAGTTTGGGCACAACGAAACACTCCACCCACCGCGTCCGACTTTCCACCGAGATCGGAATCCAAATGGTTCCATCTACCCCGCACTTCTCGTCATTGGCCAATTTCACTTCCGTCGCGTTTGAATTTCTCAACTCCACCCCCAACTTCCGTAACCTTTCCCAACCAGACTTCCCTACAATTGTTCTCGATGCCCCTGAATCCAATAAACCCACGAATTCTACATCGAAAATGGACACTGTTAAGTGTGGCCGGGGATCTCCTTTTACCGAAACGCGAAATTCACCGGAACGACAGATGCGGTATCTTCATTCGTGCTCACTTTACCGCTGTCTAATGAACACGACTTTCGTTTCCCGACTCTACCCGCGCAGTACTAGTCGTTGCTTCCATTTCAGAGACACTTGAAGTTCCCGGGTTGCAGACAGTACAGTCCTTCCTTAAATCCCCAGGTTTTCCACACCCGAAACAACGTCGGCCCTGTTTACAATCCCGTGATGTGTGTCCCACTTCCTTGCAATTATAACACGTAATTGTTCTGAGTTGTGTTGACCTGTTATTTCCCTCACTCGACTTCCTCCCTGGTTGCTGCTCATCCTTCAGGTCCACATATGCCAGATCAGGCTCAAAGAGATGACTTGATCGGCGGTGGCACAAATGACTCTACTGAAATCCTCGTTGCCTCCAACGACCTACCCAACCTCACTAGCTCACTTAACGAGTCAACTTCCACTAAGCTTAACTGACTTTGGTAAAATGGAGTAATATTTCGTCTTAATACCCTCAACTTCTGCTCTTCGGTACATGAAGTCGAGAGACGATTGAATAGAGTCTCTATCACCGCTACATTGACTCCTATCGACTCATCCCTCCCCTGTGTTCTACGCTTAATCTCCTCCATTAGCCTATCATCGTAGTTAGGGGGTAAAAACTCTGCGCGCAATTCCTCCACCAACTCATCCCAATCTTTGCATCTAGGTTTATTCGTACGTAGCCAAATAAGACCTTTGCCCGCGAACAAATCTACCGCCGATCGAAATAGCGTGGCTTTGGACACCCCGCGAGCCGTTCTAAGCTCTTCTACTCGCTCTAGGAACGCACACAACGACTCTTTTTTCCCACTAAACGTGAACCCCCACTTCGCCACCGTCAAAAGTGCATCTTTTCCCGACGATGAGCGTCCTTCCTCTACCACATCTTCGTCTGATGATACTTCCCCCGATTTTACATACAGGTCATCCAACCCTAACAAAAATTTAATTTTCAACTTCCCCCTAACTGTCTCCTCCTCTTTGGACACCGGATTGCACAGGTCCAGACGACGCAAAGCCCAGTCAATTTTCGCCATTATTTTAGCATAGAGAGATGATTTACTGCTACCCGAGAACGTTTCCAGAAGATCCGAAATTTCTTTAAGTTTTAAACCAAGAGCTTCTTCGTCCTCTCCAAATTTAAATGGATAGTCCCGAACAACAGATGAAGTATCCGTAGCGGCCTCTTTGCGCAATGCCGAACGCAACGCTTTCCTCATATTGTCTACAATATCCGGCTAACCACCCCGAATAGCTAGTTCGTACACTAGTTCGTCCTGGCTTAGCCGATCTACCTTTATTTTCGACATTTCCGTTTCCTTCTAAAATATGACTCTGATACTACACACCTAAAAAGAATACCAGGAAGAAACATAACGCAGTCACGATCGGCTGCAAGCCAATCGTATGATACTCTAGATGAAATACTGAACTCCGATTTATATTTAAGTTGGAAATATATCAAAAGAATGAGGAGAGCACAAGCAATTATTACATGACCTTTTACTTACAGGTAGAAATTATTGTATAGTGGCTACTCGATTTTACTGTATTATTTATAATACAGTATTGTTATCGATTTTTAAAAAAAAAAATTTGCTGCCCTCAAAATTTTTTTGTCCACGTTTCATGACTAGTAGACGCGAAAAAAGCAATAAAAATTTTCACTCCGTCTGTACGCCGTACCCCGTACGCCGTACGCCGTACCCCGTACGCCGTACGCCGTACGCCGTACCCCGTACCCCGTACGCCGTACGCCGTACGCCGTACCCCGTACGCCGTACGCCGTACGTCGACCGCCCCAAAATCTTTGAAGGCTCGTAGCTCTCAAACCAGTGGAGCTATTAAATTAAATTTTTTTCTAAGAATAGACTTGTGAACCCCTTGAATTGACATTATTTTCAGGGGAGGAGGTGTAAGGGGGAAGGCGGGGGAAGCGTTTTAGACGAAAAATTTAAGTTTCTAGATCTCAGGAACCGCTTGAGTTAGGAGGCTGAAACTTAGAATTTCTATAGAGCTTTGATAATGGACCCATTTGCAAAAAAAAAAAAGATATGGGTGAAGGGGTGTGGGAGTGGAAGGGGAAGCAATGCGTCCAAAACGTAAAAAAGTCGAGATCGACACATTCTAAAATCCATATCTCCTTAACTGTTAATAGCAAGCAATTAAAACTTAACAAATATCTGTAGTTATACTAGGAGAGTAGATTGAAACAAAATTTTTGGGTGGGGGTAGTGACGTACGGGGGTGGGGGTTGAAATACTTAACATTACAATATCTCCCAAACCAGTGGCACCAGAAAAACAAAATTCGGTTTGGATACAAAGCTTGATAAATAAAGATTGCTCAAAGTAAAATCTTTGAAGGGGGCGGGGGAGTACGTAAGTGGAGGGGATAAGAATTTTTCAAAAATAACACGTTTCATATCTCAATAACAGTGTCAGATGGTTGCTTCAAATTTTTACCAGAAGTAGGCCTAATAGAACCCTAGTAGGGAAAAAAAGTTTGGGGTGTGGGTGTAGAGGGTGAGGGTGGGGAAGGGTGAGAAAGAAAAAGTTCCGATGCTTATATCTTAAGAATCTATAATGATAGGAAGCTGAAACTTGGTATTTAGATAGAGCTATAGTAGTGGCATGGTGGAAAAATAAAATTTTTTTTAGGGGTAGTATGGTACGGTGGTGGGGGGTGTTTTTCCTAACTTTAGAACGGCTTATGCAAAAAAGTTGAAACTCGGTATGTATATGTAAATTAACTAGAAAAGTAATTCTGATAAAAAAAAAACTTGAATATTCATTGGCGTTCAGAAGGGGGGGCAAAAAAAAATATCGGTTAGTATAAAATGCATATATTTTCACGATTTTCGTCATATCTACTAGGTCTTTCGAAATATTGAGCTCATTTTTTTTCTACGGATTCTTCATGTGAATACCTACTCACTGCCTTTCAAGATTTTTTGAAATTCGACCCCTAAGAGGGTGTAAACTGGTTGTATACTTTTTCATGAATTCCACCATGTTTCTCAGGTCTGATCAGATATCGAATATCTTTTCACTTCCCCAGGTTTGTTTAATAATCACCTATTTTTAAGTTTTGTTTTTTTCAACCTCTAGACCGCATCCCGGAATAAGACCCAATTATTTAATTCATATGTTACACCCTTTTCTAACCGCTTCCCGAACTTTTTATTAGGTTTTCAGTCACATAGTAACATACACCGCATCCCCGAATTGAACGCGTTCTGAACTTCTGCCGGAAAAATAATACAGTTGCGCCCAGACTGTTGGCAGATTTTTTGATTAATAGTGAGTTCCATAAAGTAAGTAAAAGGACATTTTACAGAATTTTTGTATGGCAACTACATGAAAGACTTATGAGATATTTTTCATATTAATAGTTTCAGTTGCGACTATATTAATGTGTATAAAATTTCAAAGTCGTAACTTAAAGCATTCTAAAGTTATCGTTCAATATTGGTGAACATATTTATTAAGGACTTTTGTATGACAGCTACCCGAAGGAGTCAACGGATGGCGCTAATTAATGAACTTCGTTTTGGTTTTGGTATAAAACTAATTCCTGCAAAATTTTAAACTCCTGCTTTAACCCGTTCTGGAGCTATAGTGGATTCAGTAACAAGCATACATTTTTGAAGGACTTTTCTAGGCTGCTACACGAAGGACTCATCCGATTTGTTTTATATTCGGAACTTTCGATTCAAACATTGTAAACCTTAAGTATGCAAAATTTCAAGTTCCTAACTTGAAGCATTCGAGCAATAATTGTGAAAACGTGTTTTAAGGACTCTTGTATGGGAGATACCCGAAGGAGTCGAAGGATATCGCCCATTAACGAACTTAGCCTTACTTTTCCATTTTACAAGTTGTGACAAAATTTCAACTTCCTAGGTCAACGCGTTCTTGAGTTATCGTGCTAACAGACGGACGGACGGACGGACGGACGGACGGACGGACGGACAGCAAACGGATTTGGGGGTTTTGGCCAAAAATAAACACAAAATACTATACAACTTTTTTTCGTCCGAGGCTCGGTTCTATGCGTTACAAACTTTTCGGGCTGGATTAAACTTATAATACTCTATATGTTCATCTAGAGTACAAAAATGGAACACTTACGACCCTCCGCACGAGAAGAGAATGACACCAAGACGCAATTTCTTTTCCGTAAAATTGAAAATACAGTTACCGAATTATTTCTCACCGTCTACCACTTATTCCAATGAAATAACTCACCCAAAAAAAAACTACCGACTAGAAAAAAAAAAATAATAAAATTTCCGCGATTGTACCCTTCTTGCAAATTCACTTTCCACTTTTCCCTGGCACTTAACGGAAAATCACAATAGCCAACAAAAACGTTGGGCACCAACTGTTACGATTTTTCCCCGACTCGAAACCCCCACAACAACAGGGGGCGAACGGGTCTTGTCCGGCTCGAACCCAGAGATGGGTCGTGGGGCGCCAGTGGTCCTTTCTGGAAGACCTCGTTCTACTTTCGAAACGATCGAACCACTGATCGCTCGAAAATTCAATGCATACACCCTTGAGGGACGAAGGCTGAAATACGTCACAATAATCGTTACCAAATTTCAAGGAAACAGATACGGAATTCAATGTAGAAAATTAACCAATTTATTCAACTAAAAGTCCCTAGCTACTCTTGCTACTTATCCTAGGGCGCCTCTGGTGTTCTCCGCTCCTCCGCCACCGTCCTCGGATAGCTGCGCTCAGGAACTCTTTCCGTCCACGACGTTTACAAAAAGGAAGCCCGAAATTCCACCTTCGCTTGCTGGTGGCGCGTTCCCGTCGATTTACCAACGCACTTCGTTCTTTACCGCAAAGGTTATGTTCCCGGACGCTTCTATCACCGACTTGTGACCGCGCTGCGTTTACGTTTTTCTTTTCCAAAATTCAATCACTTTTCCACCATCCGGTTCACGGTCCTAAAACCAAAAGGTCAACTTGCTTATCTACTGCCAATTCCAAGAGACCCCCCAATCCTTTGTCCACTCTCCGCGAAAACTACTAGCGGGAAAATTTACCGGCTGGTTTTCTGTTCTCGTAGGCGGGTTCAACGTTCGTTTCGCGCATACTTTTCCGTTCTCCAAGTCCAGGTTCAACGTTCGTTTCGCGCATATCTTTCCGCGCATACTCGAATTGAATTTACACGCGTACAGCCTTAACCCGAGACACACACGGACGAAAATTTACAATTAGTTACTTGTGGGGATCACCCACTGTAATATCTCTTATCGTATACGTCACAATATTCGGGGCCAACTTCACAGTCGTTATTGTTTATATGTCACCCGCGAGTGTTATTATTATTTATTATTTATTATTTATTTATTTATTTATTCTATTCTCTGCACTTGCGCGCCGTACTTCCCGCTCGATCGGCTCGACGATAGTTTTCCCTACTCAATTACCTAGCTCCTAATAATCCTATGTTCTTTTCTTTTTCCTACTAATTTGACAAGGTCCTAACCTTACCCGTCTACCAGTCCTTCCTCGCTCCAGATTTATAGTTCCTTCACGGTTGAAATTTTAATTTACTCATTTTCTTTTTCTTTTAGGCTGTGCCACGAGTTGGGGGTAGGACCCCAGGAAGCTAAATTTGCAAGAGGTCTTCCCTTGCATGATTATTCGGTGAGTTACTTCATTAAAATGCTTCCAAAATAAATTATTAACCTTCCTCTTCTCTTCCCTTCAGGCGGACCGTAACATTCCTCCCCTACTTAAAAGAGAATTTCCCAAATTCTCTAGGCGCCCTACGAAGGAAAAAAAAAGCTGAGTGTTGGTACCTGAACGAGTAAGATTTATTTTTATCCCTATTTAAACCAAGTTTCTTCCTCGGCACCCATTTCCTTACCAAGATTACATAATTCCCTCAATTCCAATTGCCCACTTGAACCAAAATAAAATAATTCAGATATACCACCCACCACCAAAAAAAAAAAAATAATAAAAAAACGAAAGGCATAGTACCAACCACCTAAAAAAAAAATACTTCTGGACAAAACAAAAAAAGAAAAAAAAATATAATACCAAATCGGAAGATTATTCCCCGCGACCCGTGTACGCTTTGAGGTCCTTAGCGTGCCAGACGCCACCCGGTTTCCCATCTACATCCTTCAGTTTATATGTCCAAGGTAACACTTTCTCTAGGACTTCGAAAGGTCCTATGTACTTAGGTGCTAAGTTTGCTGAAAAATACTTGGAGGCATCCGACAATACGTGGTTCGTTCGCATTACCAAATCCTTTGGGAAAAAATCCTCGTTCCGTCTGCGCAAGTCATACCGATTCTTAGCTACGTCTGTGGCATGTTTAAATCGATTTATGACATCCTCCCTCACCTGATTCAAGGCTAGAGCGCGTTTCTGTGGCTCGAGATCGATACCCTTGTCGCCCCCCTCTGGTTTTTCCCCAAGTTCCACACAAGTGGACATATTTTTCCCAAAATTTACGAAGTATGGAGTACACTTCATCACCTCATGCGTAGAAGTCCGCAACGCACAAGCGATTTTCGAATTTCGAATTATCGGCCCACTTCCTATGATTCTCAGATGCATAGGCTCTAAGCATCGTCTTAATAGCTTGATTATCCGTTCCGCCGGGTTGGCTTGAGGATGATAGAACGCGGTGTACTTTATCGTGGTTCCGTAGGATTCCACCATTCGTTTGAACTCTTTCGCCCTGAATTGAACACCGTTGTCGCATACAACCCACTTTGGAACGCCGAAAAGCAGAAATACACTATCCTCTGATGCTTTCGTTACCGCCGTACCCATGGCAGCCCTGAGAGGGAATAATAAAGGAAATTTCGAGAAGTAGTCTACGATGGTCAAGATATACGTATACCCTTGCGACGAACGTGGAAGTGGCCCAACCAAATCTACACAGATCATTTCCCACGGTTGCTTGGCCTTGCCGTTCCGTGAGGCCATCAATCCAATAGGCAACCGCCGTTGTGGTTTAATTGCTTGGCAAATCGGACAAGATCGTACATATTTCCGAACATCTGCTTGCATTTTGGGCCAATAATAAAACCTAGCCACTCGATCTATTGTTTTTTTTGCACCCAAGTGACCAGCTTTCGGATCATCATGCTGTTCATGCAGTATTTTCATCCGCTCCCCTTTCGGTACAACCCGCTTCCAAGCATCCGCAGAATCTAAGTCTGGATACGCGGTAGCAACATGTTTCCACAACGTGGTGCCACTGATCCTCCACTCCGAATATTTTGCCGGTTGCCTCTGTACCGTCTCCAACATGCTTCCGAACCAACGATCTGTTTGACCCTCCGCCTGTATTACCTCAACCAGAGGAACAGACCGGGATAAGGCATCAGGAACAACGTGATCCTTCCCCTTCCTATGTATGATGTCGAAATCGTACTGCTGGAGTCGTACTGCCCACCTCGCCAATCGTCCCGTCGGATCTTTGACATTGTTTAGCCAAACGAGTGAATAGTGATCTGTCACCACACTAAACTTAGTTCCCTCCACGTACGGTCTCAACTTTTCGATGGCCCAGAGGACCGCCAAACACTCCTTCTCAGCCGTTGAGAACTTCCGTTCGGAGCTAGTTAGCGAACGACTTAAGTAGCATATAACTTTCTCTCCATCCGGCTGCAATTGTGTCAACACACCACCTAACCCGAAATTCGAGGCGTCGGTCTGAATCACAAATGGCAGGTCATAATCCGGACAAGTCAAGATTGGTGCTGTGGCGAGTTTCACTTTCGCCTGCGCGAAAGCGCTTTCACAATCCTCGTCCCAAGCGAACTTCTTATTTTTCTTGAGCAAAGAAGTTAAAGGTGAGACGAGGGTGGCAAAATCCGGAATAAATCTCCGATACCATGACACCATCCCAAGAAACTGACGCACTTCTTTCACGTTCTTCGGAGCCTGAAACCTCATCAGACACTCCACCTTCTCCGGATCAACGTGTAACCCACTCTCATCCACGACGTACCCCAAGTACCGCAGTTCATCCCTGCAGAACTCGCACTTCTCCCGAGACATTCTGAGTCCTACCGCAGTAAGCCTTCGAAACACCTCCTGGAGCACTTCCATGTGTTTGTCGAAGGTTTGCGTCACCACAATTATATCATCTAGATAAACAAATACAAAGGGTTCCATATCCGCTCCGAGCACCTTATCTATCAATCTTTGCCAGGTCGCCGGGGCATTTTGTAGCCCAAACGGCATTCGAGTAAACTCGAACAAACCTCGTCTCGGTACTGTAAAAGCGGTGTATTGACGGGATGATTCTGCCATAGGCACCTGCCAGTATGCTGACTTGACATCCAATGAAGAAAGGTACTTCGCATCCCTTAACTTATCAAGTGTTGCCGTTACGTAGGGGATTGGGTACGCGTCCCTCTCTGAGACTTTGTTGACTTTCCTGAAGTCGACACAGAAACGAAATTTTCCGTCTTTTTTCTTGACAAGCAATATAGGGGAAGACCATGCACTCTTAGATGGTTGTACTATTCTCCCAGCCAACATTTCATCCAATTCCCGGTCAATATCCCTCTGCACCACGGGATTTACCGGATAATACCTCTGCTTGATTGGGGAAGAGTTGATCGTAATTATATGTTCAACCTCCGAAGTGCGTCCGAGACCATCGCCCATTCGTTCGAATTCCGTCTCCAAAATTTTTTCCAACTCTTCCGTCTGGTTGTGATCTAATTTAGATTTCGGTTGAAGAAAATCGATGGCGGCCAAATAAAATTCGTCCGGTAAATTGCAATTATCCTTACGCAAATCATCCACTAACCCAAATTGTACCCAAAAATCTGCTCCCAAAATTAGCACATGAGGTAGTTTGGGCACAACGAAACACTCCACCCACCGCGTCCGACTTTCCACCGAGATCGGAATCCAAATGGTTCCATCTACCCCGCACTTCTCGTCATTGGCCAATTTCACTTCCGTCGCGTTTGAATTTCTCAACTCCACCCCCAACTTCCGTAACCTTTCCCAACCAGACTTCCCTACAATTGTTCTCGATGCCCCTGAATCCAATAAACCCACGAATTCTACATCGAAAATGGACACTGTTAAGTGTGGCCGGGGATCTCCTTTTACCGAAACGCGAAATTCACCGGAACGACAGATGCGGTATCTTCATTCGTGCTCACTTTACCGCTGTCTAATGAACACGACTTTCGTTTCCCGACTCTACCCGCGCAGTACTAGTCGTTGCTTCCATTTCAGAGACACTTGAAGTTCCCGGGTTGCAGACAGTACAGTCCTTCCTTAAATCCCCAGGTTTTCCACACCCGAAACAACGTCGGCCCTGTTTACAATCCCGTGATGTGTGTCCCACTTCCTTGCAATTATAACACGTAATTGTTCTGAGTTGTGTTGACCTGTTATTTCCCTCACTCGACTTCCTCCCCGGTTGCTGCTCATCCTTCAGGTCCACATATGCCAGATCAGGCTCAAAGAGATGACTTGATCGGCGGTGGCACAAATGACTCTACTGAAATCCTCGTTGCCTCCAACGACCTACCCAACCTCACTAGCTCACTTAACGAGTCAACTTCCACTAAGCTTAACTGACTTCGGTAAAATGGAGTAATATTTCGTCTTAATACCCTCAACTTCTGCTCTTCGGTACATGAAGTCGAGAGACGATTGAATAGAGTCTCTATCACCGCTACATTGACTCCTATCGACTCATCCCTCCCCTGTGTTCTACGCTTAATCTCCTCCATTAGCCTATCGTCGTAGTTAGGGGGTAAAAACTCTGCGCGCAATTCCTCCACCAACTCATCCCAATCTTTGCATCTAGGTTTATTCGTACGTAGCCAAATAAGACCTTTGCCCGCGAACAAATCTACCGCCGATCGAAATAGCGTGGCTTTGGACACCCCGCGAGCCGTTCTAAGCTCTTCTACTCGCTCTAGGAACGCACACAACGACTCTTTTTTCCCACTAAACGTTAACCCCCACTTCGCCACCGTCAAAAGTGCATCTTTTCCCGACGATGAGCGTCCTTCCTCTTCCACATCTTCGTCTGATGATACTTCCCCCGATTTTACATACAGGTCATCCAACCCTAACAAAAATTTAATTTTCAACTTCCCCCTAACTGTCTCCTCCTCTTTGGACACCGGATTGCACAGGTCCAGACGACGCAAAGCCCAGTCAATTTTCGCCATTATTTTAGCATAGAGAGATGATTTACTGCTACCCGAGAACGTTTCCAGAAGATCCGAAATTTCTTTAAGTTTTAAACCAAGAGCTTCTTCGTCCTCTCCAAATTTAAATGGATAGTCCCGAACAACAGATGAAGTATCCGTAGCGGCCTCTTTGCGCAATGCCGAACGCAACGCTTTCCTCATATTGTCTACAATATCCGGCTAACCACCCCGAATAGCTAGTTCGTACACTAGTTCGTCCTGGCTTAGCCGATCTACCTTTATTTTCGACATTTCCGTTTCCTTCTAAAATATGACTCTGATACTACACACCTAAAAAGAATACCAGGAAGAAACATAACGCAGTCACGATCGGCTGCAAGCCAATCGTATGATACTCTAGATGAAATACTGAACTCCGATTTATATTTAAGTTGGAAATATATCAAAAGAATGAGGAGAGCACAAGCAATTATTACATGACCTTTTACTTACAGGTAGAAATTATTGTATAGTGGCTACTCGATTTTACTGTATTATTTATAATACAGTATTGTTATCGATTTTTAAAAAAAAAAATTTGCTGCCCTCAAAATTTTTTTGTCCACGTTTCATGACTAGTAGACGCGAAAAAAGCAATAAAAATTTTCACTCCGTCTGTACGCCGTACCCCGTACGCCGTACGCCGTACGCCGTACCCCGTACCCCGTACGCCGTACGCCGTACCCCGTACGCCGTACGCCGTACGTCGACCGCCCCAAAATCTTTGAAGGCTCGTAGCTCTCAAACCAGTGGAGCTATTAAATTAAATTTTTTTCTAAGAATAGACTTGTGAACCCCTTGAATTGACATTATTTTCAGGGGAGGAGGTGTAAGGGGGAAGGCGGGGGAAGCGTTTTAGACGAAAAATTTAAGTTTCTAGATCTCAGGAACCGCTTGAGTTAGGAGGCTGAAACTTAGAATTTCTATAGAGCTTTGATAATGGACCCATTTGCAAAAAAAAAAAGATATGGGTGAAGGGGTGTGGGAGTGGAGGGGGAAGCAATGCGTCCAAAACGTAAAAAAGTCGAGATCGACACATTCTAAAATCCATATCTCCTTAACTGTTAATAGCAAGCAATTAAAACTTAACAAATATCTGTAGTTATACTAGGAGAGTAGATTGAAACAAAATTTTTGGGTGGGGGTAGTGACGTACGGGGGTGGGGGTTGAAATACTTAACATTACAATATCTCCCAAACCAGTGGCACCAGAAAAACAAAATTCGGTTTGGATACAAAGCTTGATAAATAAAGATTGCTCAAAGTAAAATCTTTGAAGGGGGCGGGGGAGTACGTAAGTGGAGGGGATAAGAATTTTTCAAAAATAACACGTTTCATATCTCAATAACAGTGTCAGATGGTTGCTTCAAATTTTTACCAGAAGTAGGCCTAATAGAACCCTAGTAGGGAAAAAAAGTTTGGGGGTGTGGGTGTAGAGGGTGAGGGTGGGGAAGGGTGAGAAAGAAAAAGTTCCGATGCTTATATCTTAAGAATCTATAATGATAGGAAGCTGAAACTTGGTATTTAGATAGAGCTATAGTAGTGGCATGGTGGAAAAATAAAATAAATAAAATAAATTTTTTTTAGGGGTAGTATGGTACGGTGGTGGGGGGTGTTTTTCCTAACTTTAGAACGGCTTATGCAAAAAAGTTGAAACTCGGTATGTATATGTAAATTAACTAGAAAAGTAATTCTGATAAAAAAAAAACTTGAATATTCATTGGCGTTCAGAAGGGGGGGCAAAAAAAAATATCGGTTAGTATAAAATGCATATATTTTCACGATTTTCGTCATATCTACTAGGTCTTTCGAAATATTGAGCTCATTTTTTTTCTACGGATTCTTCATGTGAATACCTACTCACTGCCTTTCAAGATTTTTTGAAATTCGACCCCTAAGAGGGTGTAAACTGGTTGTATACTTTTTCATGAATTCCACCATGTTTCTCAGGTCTGATCAGATATCGAATATCTTTTCACTTCCCCAGGTTTGTTTAATAATCACCTATTTTTAAGTTTTGTTTTTTTCAACCTCTAGACCGCATCCCGGAATAAGACCCAATTATTTAATTCATATGTTACACCCTTTTCTAACCGCTTCCCGAACTTTTTATTAGGTTTTTAGTCACATAGTAACATACACCGCATCCCCGAATTGAACGCGTTCTGAACTTCTGCCGGAAAAATAATACAGTTGCGCCCAGACTGTTGGCAGATTTTTTGATTAATAGTGAGTTCCATAAAGTAAGTAAAAGGACATTTTACAGAATTTTTGTATGGCAACTACATGAAAGACTTATGAGATATTTTTCATATTAATAGTTTCAGTTGCGACTATATTAATGTGTATAAAATTTCAAACTCGTAACTTAAAGCATTCTAAAGTTATCGTTCAATATTGGTGAACATATTTATTAAGGACTTTTGTATGACAGCTACCCGAAGGAGTCAACGGATGGCGCTAATTAATGAACTTCGTTTTGGTTTTGGTATAAAACTAATTCCTGTAAAATTTTAAACTCCTGCTTTAACCCGTTCTGGAGCTATAGTGGATTCAGTAACAAGCATACATTTTTGAAGGACTTTTCTAGGCTGCTACACGAAGGACTCATCCGATTTGTTTTATATTCGGAACTTTCGATTCAAACATTGTAAACCTTAAGTATGCAAAATTTCAAGTTCCTAACTTGAAGCATTCGAGCAATAATTGTGAAAACGTGTTTTAAGGACTCTTGTATGGGAGATACCCGAAGGAGTCGAAGGATATCGCCCATTAACGAACTTAGCCTTACTTTTCCATTTTACAAGTTGTGACAAAATTTCAACTTCCTAGGTCAACGCGTTCTTGAGTTATCGTGCTAACAGACGGACGGACGGACGGACGGACGGACGGACGGACGGACGGACTGACAGCAAACGGATTTGGGGGTTTTGGCCAAAAATAAACACAAAATACTATACACCTTTTTTTCGTCCGAGGCTCGGTTCTATGCGTTACAAACTTTTCGGGCTGGATTAAACTTATAATACTCTATATGTTCATCTAGAGTACAAAAATGGAACACTTACGACCCTCCGCACGAGAAGAGAATGACACCAAGACGCAATTTCTTTTCCGTAAAATTGAAAATACAGTTACCGAATTATTTCTCACCGTCTACCGCTTATTCCAATGAAATAACTCACCCAAAAAAAAACTACCGACTAGAAAAAAAAAGTAATAAAATTTCCGCGATTGTACCCTTCTTGCAAATTCACTTTCCACTTTTCCCTGGCACTTAACGGAAAATCACAATAGCCACCAAAAACGTTGGGCACCAACTGTTACGATTTTTCCCCGACGATGGAAAACCGACTCGAAACCCCCACAACAACAGGGGGCGAACGGGTCTTGTCCGGCTCGAACCCCAGGTTCAACGTTCGTTTCGCGCATATCTTTCCGCGCATACTCGAATTGAATTTACTCGCGTACAGCCTTAACCCGAGACACACACGGACGAAAATTTACAATTAGTTACTTGTGGGGATCACCCACTGTAATATCTCTTATCGTATACGTCACAATATTCGGGGCCAACTTCACAGTCGTTATTGTTTATATGTCACCCGCGAGTGTTATTATTATTTATTATTTATTATTTATTTATTTATTTATTCTATTCTCTGCACTTGCACGCCGTACTTCCCGCTCGATCGGCTCGACGATAGTTTTCCCTACTCAATTACCTAGCTCCTAATAATCCTATGTTCTTTTCTTTTTCCTACTAATTTGACAAGGTCCTAACCTTACCCGTCTACCAGTCCTTCCTCGCTCCAGATTTATAGTTCCTTCACGGTTGAAATTTTAATTTACTCATTTTCTTTTTCTTTTAGGCTGTGCCACGAGTTGGGGGTAGGACCCCAGGAAGCTAAATTTGCAATAGGTCTTCCCTTGCATGATTATTCGGTGAGTTACTTCATTAAAATGCTTCCAAAATAAATTATTAACCTTCCTCTTCTCTTCCCTTCAGGCGGACCGTAACATTCCTCCCCTACTTAAAAGAGAATTTCCCAAATTCTCTAGGCGCCCTACGAAGGAAAAAAAAAGCTGAGTGTTGGTACCTGAACGAGTAAGATTTATTTTTATCCCTATTTAAACCAAGTTTCTTCCTCGGCACCCATTTCCTTACCAAGATTACATAATTCCCTCAATTCCAATTGCCCACTTGAACCAAAATAAAATAATTCAGATATACCACCCACCACCAAAAAAAAAAAAATAATAAAAAAACGAAAGGCATAGTACCAACCACCTAAAAAAAAAATACTTCTGGACAAAACAAAAAAAGAAAAAAAAATATAATACCAAACCGGAAGATTATTCCCCGCGACCCGTGTACGCTTTGAGGTCCTTAGCGTGCCAGACGCCACCCGGTTTCCCATCTACATCCTTCAGTTTATATGTCCAAGGTAACACTTTCTCTAGGACTTCGAAAGGTCCTATGTACTTAGGTGCTAAGTTTGCTGAAAAATACTTGGAGGCATCCGACAATACGTGGTTCGTTCGCATTACCAAATCCTTTGGGAAAAAATCCTCGTTCCGTCTGCGCAAGTCATACCGATTCTTAGCTACGTCTGTGGCATGTTTAAATCGATTTATGACATCCTCCCTCACCTGATTCAAGGCTAGAGCGCGTTTCTGTGGCTCGAGATCGATACCCTTGTCGCCCCCCTCTGGTTTTTCCCCAAGTTCCACACAAGTGGACATATTTTTCCCAAAATTTACGAAGTATGGAGTACACTTCATCACCTCATGCGTAGAAGTCCGCAACGCACAAGCGATTTTCGAATTTCGAATTATCGGCCCACTTCCTATGATTCTCAGATGCATAGGCTCTAAGCATCGTCTTAATAGCTTGATTAATCCGTTCCGCCGGGTTGGCTTGAGGATGATAGAACGCGGTGTACTTTATCGTGGTTCCGTAGGATTCCACCATTCGTTTGAACTCTTTCGCCCTGAATTGAACACCGTTGTCGCATACAACCCACTTTGGAACGCCGAAAAGCAGAAATACACTATCCTCTGATGCTTTCGTTACCGCCGTACCCATGGCAGCCCTGAGAGGGAATAATAAAGGAAATTTCGAGAAGTAGTCTACGATGGTCAAGATATACGTATACCCTTGCGACGAACGTGGAAGTGGCCCAACCAAATCTACACAGATCATTTCCCACGGTTGCTTGGCCTTGCCGTTCCGTGAGACCATCAATCCAATAGGCAACCGCCGTTGTGGTTTAATTGCTTGGCAAATCGGACAAGATCGTACATATTTCCGAACATCTGCTTGCATTTTGGGCCAATAATAAAACCTAGCCACTCGATCTATTGTTTTTTTTGCACCCAAGTGACCAGCTTTCGGATCATCATGCTGTTCATGCAGTATTTTCATCCGCTCCCCTTTCGGTACAACCCGCTTCCAAGCATCCGCAGAATCTAAGTCTGGATACGCGGTAGCAACATGTTTCCACAACGTGGTACCACTGATCCTCCACTCCGAATATTTTGCCGGTTGCCTCTGTACCGTCTCCAACATGCTTCCGAACCAACGATCTGTTTGACCCTCCGCCTGTATTACCTCAACCAGAGGAACAGACCGGGATAAGGCATCAGGAACAACGTGATCCTTCCCCTTCCTATGTATGATGTCGAAATCGTACTGCTGGAGTCGTACTGCCCACCTCGCCAATCGTCCCGTCGGATCTTTGACATTGTTTAGCCAAACGAGTGAATAGTGATCTGTCACCACACTAAACTTAGTTCCCTCCACGTACGGTCTCAACTTTTCGATGGCCCAGAGGACCGCCAAACACTCCTTCTCAGCCGTTGAGAACTTCCGTTCGGAGCTAGTTAGCGAACGACTTAAGTAGCATATAACTTTCTCTCCATCCGGCTGCAATTGTGTCAACACACCACCTAACCCGAAATTCGAGGCGTCGGTCTGAATCACAAATGGCAGGTCATAATCCGGACAAGTCAAGATTGGTGCTGTGGCGAGTTTCACTTTCGCCTGCGCGAAAGCGCTTTCACAATCCTCGTCCCAAGCGAACTTCTTATTTTTCTTGAGCAAAGAAGTTAAAGGTGAGACGAGGGTGGCAAAATCCGGAATAAATCTCCGATACCATGACACCATCCCAAGAAACTGACGCACTTCTTTCACGTTCTTCGGAGCCTGAAACCTCATCAGACACTCCACCTTCTCCGGATCAACGTGTAACCCACTCTCATCCACGACGTACCCCAAGTACCGCAGTTCATCCCTGCAGAACTCGCACTTCTCCCGAGACATTCTGAGTCCTACCGCAGTAAGCCTTCGAAACACCTCCTGGAGCACTTCCATGTGTTTGTCGAAGGTTTGCGTCACCACAATTATATCATCTAGATAAACAAATACAAAGGGTTCCATATCCGCTCCGAGCACCTTATCTATCAATCTTTGCCAGGTCGCCGGGGCATTTTGTAGCCCAAACGGCATTCGAGTAAACTCGAACAAACCTCGTCTCGGTACTGTAAAAGCGGTGTATTGACGGGATGATTCTGCCATAGGCACCTGCCAGTATGCTGACTTGACATCCAATGAAGAAAGGTACTTCGCATCCCTTAACTTATCAAGTGTTGCCGTTACGTAGGGGATTGGGTACGCGTCCCTCTCTGAGACTTTGTTGACTTTCCTGAAGTCGACACAGAAACGAAATTTTCCGTCTTTTTTCTTGACAAGCAATATAGGGGAAGACCATGCACTCTTAGATGGTTGTACTATTCCCCCAGCCAACATTTCATCCAATTCCCGGTCAATATCCCTCTGCACCACGGGATTTACCGGATAATACCTCTGCTTGATTGGGGAAGAGTTGATCGTAATTATATGTTCAACCTCCGAAGTGCGTCCGAGACCATCGCCCATTCGTTCGAATTCCGTCTCCAAAATTTTTTCCAACTCTTCCGTCTGGTTGTGATCTAATTTAGATTTCGGTTGAAGAAAATCGATGGCGGCCAAATAAAATTCGTCCGGTAAATTGCAATTATCCTTACGCAAATCATCCACTAACCCAAATTGTACCCAAAAATCTGCTCCCAAAATTAGCACATGAGGTAGTTTGGGCACAACGAAACACTCCACCCACCGCGTCCGACTTTCCACCGAGATCGGAATCCAAATGGTTCCATCTACCCCGCACTTCTCGTCATTGGCCAATTTCACTTCCGTCGCGTTTGAATTTCTCAACTCCACCCCCAACTTCCGTAACCTTTCCCAACCAGACTTCCCTACAATTGTTCTCGATGCCCCTGAATCCAATAAACCCACGAATTCTACATCGAAAATGGACACTGTTAAGTGTGGCCGGGGATCTCCTTTTACCGAAACGCGAAATTCACCGGAACGACAGATGCGGTATCTTCATTCGTGCTCACTTTACCGCTGTCTAATGAACACGACTTTCGTTTCCCGACTCTACCCGCGCAGTACTAGTCGTTGCTTCCATTTCAGAGACACTTGAAGTTCCCGGGTTGCAGACAGTACAGTCCTTCCTTAAATCCCCAGGTTTTCCACACCCGAAACAACGTCGGCCCTGTTTACAATCCCGTGATGTGTGTCCCACTTCCTTGCAATTATAACACGTAATTGTTCTGAGTTGTGTTGACCTGTTATTTCCCTCACTCGACTTCCTCCCCGGTTGCTGCTCATCCTTCAGGTCCACATATGCCAGATCAGGCTCAAAGAGATGACTTGATCGGCGGTGGCACAAATGACTCTACTGAAATCCTCGTTGCCTCCAACGACCTACCCAACCTCACTAGCTCACTTAACGAGTCAACTTCCACTAAGCTTAACTGACTTCGGTAAAATGGAGTAATATTTCGTCTTAATACCCTCAACTTCTGCTCTTCGGTACATGAAGTCGAGAGACGATTGAATAGAGTCTCTATCACCGCTACATTGACTCCTATCGACTCATCCCTCCCCTGTGTTCTACGCTTAATCTCCTCCATTAGCCTATCGTCGTAGTTAGGGGGTAAAAACTCTGCGCGCAATTCCTCCACCAACTCATCCCAATCTTTGCATCTAGGTTTATTCGTACGTAGCCAAATAAGACCTTTGCCCGCGAACAAATCTACCGCCGATCGAAATAGCGTGGCTTTGGACACCCCGCGAGCCGTTCTAAGCTCTTCTACTCGCTCTAGGAACGCACACAACGACTCTTTTTTCCCACTAAACGTTAACCCCCACTTCGCCACCGTCAAAAGTGCATCTTTTCCCGACGATGAGCGTCCTTCCTCTCCACATCTTCGTCTGATGATACTTCCCCCGATTTTACATACAGGTCATCCAACCCTAACAAAAATTTAATTTTCAACTTCCCCCTAACTGTCTCCTCCTCTTTGGACACCGGATTGCACAGGTCCAGACGACGCAAAGCCCAGTCAATTTTCGCCATTATTTTAGCATAGAGAGATGATTTACTGCTACCCGAGAACGTTTCCAGAAGATCCGAAATTTCTTTAAGTTTTAAACCAAGAGCTTCTTCGTCCTCTCCAAATTTAAATGGATAGTCCCGAACAACAGATGAAGTATCCGTAGCGGCCTCTTTGCGCAATGCCGAACGCAACGCTTTCCTCATATTGTCTACAATATCCGGCTAACCACCCCGAATAGCTAGTTCGTACACTAGTTCGTCCTGGCTTAGCCGATCTACCTTTATTTTCGACATTTCCGTTTCCTTCTAAAATATGACTCTGATACTACACACCTAAAAAGAATACCAGGAAGAAACATAACGCAGTCACGATCGGCTGCAAGCCAATCGTATGATACTCTAGATGAAATACTGAACTCCGATTTATATTTAAGTTGGAAATATATCAAAAGAATGAGGAGAGCACAAGCAATTATTACATGACCTTTTACTTACAGGTAGAAATTATTGTATAGTGGCTACTCGATTTTACTGTATTATTTATAATACAGTATTGTTATCGATTTTTAAAAAAAAAAATTTGCTGCCCTCAAAATTTTTTTGTCCACGTTTCATGACTAGTAGACGCGAAAAAAGCAATAAAAATTTTCACTCCGTCTGTACGCCGTACCCCGTACGCCGTACGCCGTACGCCGTACGCCGTACCCCGTACCCCGTACGCCGTACGCCGTACGCCGTACCCCGTACGCCGTACGCCGTACGCCGTACGTCGACCGCCCCAAAATCTTTGAAGGCTCGTAGCTCTCAAACCAGTGGAGCTATTAAATTAAATTTTTTTCTAAGAATAGACTTGTGAACCCCTTGAATTGACATTATTTTCAGGGGAGGAGGTGTAAGGGGGAAGGCGGGGGAAGCGTTTTAGACGAAAAATTTAAGTTTCTAGATCTCAGGAACCGCTTGAGTTAGGAGGCTGAAACTTAGAATTTCTATAGAGCTTTGATAATGGACCCATTTGCAAAAAAAAAAGATATGGGTGAAGGGGTGTGGGAGTGGAGGGGGAAGCAATGCGTCCAAAACGTAAAAAAGTCGAGATCGACACATTCTAAAATCCATATCTCCTTAACTGTTAATAGCAAGCAATTAAAACTTAACAAATATCTGTAGTTATACTGGGAGAGTAGATTCAAACAAAATTTTTGGGTGGGGGTAGTGACGTACGGGGGTGGGGGTTGAAATACTTAACATTACAATATCTCCCAAACCAGTGGCACCAGAAAAACAAAATTCGGTTTAAATACAAAGCTTGATAAATAAAGATTGCTCAAAGTAAAATCTTTGAAGGGGGCGGGGGAGTACGTAAGTGGAGGGGATAAGAATTTTTCAAAAATAACACGTTTCATATCTCAATAACAGTGTCAGATGGTTGCTTCAAATTTTTACCAGAAGTAGGCCTAATAGAACCCTAGTAGGGAAAAAAAGTTTGGGGTGTGGGTGTAGCGGGTGAGGGTGGGGAAGGGTGAGAAAGAAAAAGTTCCGATGCTTATATCTTAAGAATCTATAATGATAGGAAGCTGAAACTTGGTATTTAGATAGAGCTATAGTAGTGGCATGGTGGAAAAATAAAATTTTTTTTGGGGTAGTATGGTACGGTGGTGGGGGGTGTTTTTCCTAACTTTAGAACGGCTTATGCAAAAAAGTTGAAACTCGGTATGTATATGTAAATTAACTAGAAAAGTAATTCTGATAAAAAAAAAACTTGAATATTCATTGGCGTTCAGAAGGGGGGGCAAAAAAAAATATCGGTTAGTATAAAATGCATATATTTTCACGATTTTCGTCATATCTACTAGGTCTTTCGAAATATTGAGCTCATTTTTTTTCTACGGATTCTTCATGTGAATACCTACTCACTGCCTTTCAAGATTTTTTGAAATTCGACCCCTAAGAGGGTGTAAACTGGTTGTATACTTTTTCATGAATTCCACCATGTTTCTCAGGTCTGATCAGATATCGAATATCTTTTCACTTCCCCAGGTTTGTTTAATAATCACCTATTTTTAAGTTTTGTTTTTTTCAACCTCTAGACCGCATCCCGGAATAAGACCCAATTATTTAATTCATATGTTACACCCTTTTCTAACCGCTTCCCGAACTTTTTATTAGGTTTTCAGTCACATAGTAACATACACCGCATCCCCGAATTGAACGCGTTCTGAACTTCTGCCGGAAAAATAATACAGTTGCGCCCAGACTGTTGGCAGATTTTTTGATTAATAGTGAGTTCCATAAAGTAAGTAAAAGGACATTTTACAGAATTTTTGTATGGCAACTACATGAAAGACTTATGAGATATTTTTCATATTAATAGTTTCAGTTGCGACTATATTAATGTGTATAAAATTTCAAAGTCGTAACTTAAAGCATTCTAAAGTTATCGTTCAATATTGGTGAACATATTTATTAAGGACTTTTGTATGACAGCTACCCGAAGGAGTCAACGGATGGCGCTAATTAATGAACTTCGTTTTGGTTTTGGTATAAAACTAATTCCTGTAAAATTTTAAACTCCTGCTTTAACCCGTTCTGGAGCTATAGTGGATTCAGTAACAAGCATACATTTTTGAAGGACTTTTCTAGGCTGCTACACGAAGGACTCATCCGATTTGTTTTATATTCGGAACTTTCGATTCAAACATTGTAAACCTTAAGTATGCAAAATTTCAAGTTCCTAACTTGAAGCATTCGAGCAATAATTGTGAAAACGTGTTTTAAGGACTCTTGTATGGGAGATACCCGAAGGAGTCGAAGGATATCGCCCATTAACGAACTTAGCCTTACTTTTTCCATTTTACAAGTTGTGACAAAATTTCAACTTCCTAGGTCAACGCGTTCTTGAGTTATCGTGCTAACAGACGGACGGACGGACGGACGGACGGACGGACGGACGGACGGACTGACAGCAAACGGATTTGGGGGTTTTGGCCAAAAATAAACACAAAATACTATACAACTTTTTTTCGTCCGAGGCTCGGTTCTATGCGTTACAAACTTTTCGGGCTGGATTAAACTTATAATACTCTATATGTTCATCTAGAGTACAAAAATGGAACACTTACGACCCTCCGCACGAGAAGAGAATGACACCAAGACGCAATTTCTTTTCCGTAAAATTGAAAATACAGTTACCGAATTATTTCTCACCGTCTACCACTTATTCCAATGAAATAACTCACCCAAAAAAAAACTACCGACTAGAAAAAAAAAATAATAAAATTTCCGCGATTGTACCCTTCTTGCAAATTCACTTTCCACTTTTCCCTGGCACTTAACGGAAAATCACAATAGCCACCAAAAACGTTGGGCACCAACTGTTACGATTTTTCCCCGACGATGGAAAACCGACTCGAAACCCCCACAACAACAGGGGGCGAACGGGTCTTGTCCGGCTCGAACCCCAGGTTCAACGTTCGTTTCGCGCATATCTTTCCGCGCATACTCGAATTGAATTTACTCGCGTACAGCCTTAACCCGAGACACACACGGACGAAAATTTACAATTAGTTACTTGTGGGGATCACCCACTGTAATATCTCTTATCGTATACGTCACAATATTCGGGGCCAACTTCACAGTCGTTATTGTTTATATGTCACCCGCGAGTGTTATTATTATTTATTATTTATTATTTATTTATTTATTTATTCTATTCTCTGCACTTGCACGCCGTACTTCCCGCTCGATCGGCTCGACGATAGTTTTCCCTACTCAATTACCTAGCTCCTAATAATCCTATGTTCTTTTCTTTTTCCTACTAATTTGACAAGGTCCTAACCTTACCCGTCTACCAGTCCTTCCTCGCTCCAGATTTATAGTTCCTTCACGGTTGAAATTTTAATTTACTCATTTTCTTTTTCTTTTAGGCTGTGCCACGAGTTGGGGGTAGGACCCCAGGAAGCTAAATTTGCAAGAGGTCTTCCCTTGCATGATTATTCGGTGAGTTACTTCATTAAAATGCTTCCAAAATAAATTATTAACCTTCCTCTTCTCTTCCCTTCAGGCGGACCGTAACATTCCTCCCCTACTTAAAAGAGAATTTCCCAAATTCTCTAGGCGCCCTACGAAGGAAAAAAAAAGCTGAGTGTTGGTACCTGAACGAGTAAGATTTATTTTTATCCCTATTTAAACCAAGTTTCTTCCTCGGCACCCATTTCCTTACCAAGATTACATAATTCCCTCAATTCCAATTGCCCACTTGAACCAAAATAAAATAATTCAGATATACCACCCACCACAAAAAAAAAAAAAAATAATAAAAAAACGAAAGGCATAGTACCAACCACCTAAAAAAAAAATACTTCTGGACAAAACAAAAAAAGAAAAAAAAATATAATACCAAACCGGAAGATTATTCCCCGCGACCCGTGTACGCTTTGAGGTCCTTAGCGTGCCAGACGCCACCCGGTTTCCCATCTACATCCTTCAGTTTATATGTCCAAGGTAACACTTTCTCTAGGACTTCGAAAGGTCCTATGTACTTAGGTGCTAAGTTTGCTGAAAAATACTTGGAGGCATCCGACAATACGTGGTTCGTTCGCATTACCAAATCCTTTGGGAAAAAATCCTCGTTCCGTCTGCGCAAGTCATACCGATTCTTAGCTACGTCTGTGGCATGTTTAAATCGATTTATGACATCCTCCCTCACCTGATTCAAGGCTAGAGCGCGTTTCTGTGGCTCGAGATCGATACCCTTGTCGCCCCCCTCTGGTTTTTCCCCAAGTTCCACACAAGTGGACATATTTTTCCCAAAATTTACGAAGTATGGAGTACACTTCATCACCTCATGCGTAGAAGTCCGCAACGCACAAGCGATTTTCGAATTTCGAATTATCGGCCCACTTCCTATGATTCTCAGATGCATAGGCTCTAAGCATCGTCTTAATAGCTTGATTATCCGTTCCGCCGGGTTGGCTTGAGGATGATAGAACGCGGTGTACTTTATCGTGGTTCCGTAGGATTCCACCATTCGTTTGAACTCTTTCGCCCTGAATTGAACACCGTTGTCGCATACAACCCACTTTGGAACGCCGAAAAGCAGAAATACACTATCCTCTGATGCTTTCGTTACCGCCGTACCCATGGCAGCCCTGAGAGGGAATAATAAAGGAAATTTCGAGAAGTAGTCTACGATGGTCAAGATATACGTATACCCTTGCGACGAACGTGGAAGTGGCCCAACCAAATCTACACAGATCATTTCCCACGGTTGCTTGGCCTTGCCGTTCCGTGAGGCCATCAATCCAATAGGCAACCGCCGTTGTGGTTTAATTGCTTGGCAAATCGGACAAGATCGTACATATTTCCGAACATCTGCTTGCATTTTGGGCCAATAATAAAACCTAGCCACTCGATCTATTGTTTTTTTTGCACCCAAGTGACCAGCTTTCGGATCATCATGCTGTTCATGCAGTATTTTCATCCGCTCCCCTTTCGGTACAACCCGCTTCCAAGCATCCGCAGAATCTAAGTCTGGATACGCGGTAGCAACATGTTTCCACAACGTGGTGCCACTGATCCTCCACTCCGAATATTTTGCCGGTTGCCTCTGTACCGTCTCCAACATGCTTCCGAACCAACGATCTGTTTGACCCTCCGCCTGTATTACCTCAACCAGAGGAACAGACCGGGATAAGGCATCAGGAACAACGTGATCCTTCCCCTTCCTATGTATGATGTCGAAATCGTACTGCTGGAGTCGTACTGCCCACCTCGCCAATCGTCCCGTCGGATCTTTGACATTGTTTAGCCAAACGAGTGAATAGTGATCTGTCACCACACTAAACTTAGTTCCCTCCACGTACGGTCTCAACTTTTCGATGGCCCAGAGGACCGCCAAACACTCCTTCTCAGCCGTTGAGAACTTCCGTTCGGAGCTAGTTAGCGAACGACTTAAGTAGCATATAACTTTCTCTCCATCCGGCTGCAATTGTGTCAACACACCACCTAACCCGAAATTCGAGGCGTCGGTCTGAATCACAAATGGCAGGTCATAATCCGGACAAGTCAAGATTGGTGCTGTGGCGAGTTTCACTTTCGCCTGCGCGAAAGCGCTTTCACAATCCTCGTCCCAAGCGAACTTCTTATTTTTCTTGAGCAAAGAAGTTAAAGGTGAGACGAGGGTGGCAAAATCCGGAATAAATCTCCGATACCATGACACCATCCCAAGAAACTGACGCACTTCTTTCACGTTCTTCGGAGCCTGAAACCTCATCAGACACTCCACCTTCTCCGGATCAACGTGTAACCCACTCTCATCCACGACGTACCCCAAGTACCGCAGTTCATCCCTGCAGAACTCGCACTTCTCCCGAGACATTCTGAGTCCTACCGCAGTAAGCCTTCGAAACACCTCCTGGAGCACTTCCATGTGTTTGTCGAAGGTTTGCGTCACCACAATTATATCATCTAGATAAACAAATACAAAGGGTTCCATATCCGCTCCGAGCACCTTATCTATCAATCTTTGCCAGGTCGCCGGGGCATTTTGTAGCCCAAACGGCATTCGAGTAAACTCGAACAAACCTCGTCTCGGTACTGTAAAAGCGGTGTATTGACGGGATGATTCTGCCATAGGCACCTGCCAGTATGCTGACTTGACATCCAATGAAGAAAGGTACTTCGCATCCCTTAACTTATCAAGTGTTGCCGTTACGTAGGGGATTGGGTACGCGTCCCTCTCTGAGACTTTGTTGACTTTCCTGAAGTCGACACAGAAACGAAATTTTCCGTCTTTTTTCTTGACAAGCAATATAGGGGAAGACCATGCACTCTTAGATGGTTGTACTATTCCCCCAGCCAACATTTCATCCAATTCCCGGTCAATATCCCTCTGCACCACGGGATTTACCGGATAATATCTCTGCTTGATTGGGGAAGAGTTGATCGTAATTATATGTTCAACCTCCGAAGTGCGTCCGAGACCATCGCCCATTCGTTCGAATTCCGTCTCCAAAATTTTTTCCAACTCTTCCGTCTGGTTGTGATCTAATTTAGATTTCGGTTGAAGAAAATCGATGGCGGCCAAATAAAATTCGTCCGGTAAATTGCAATTATCCTTACGCAAATCATCCACTAACCCAAATTGTACCCAAAAATCTGCTCCCAAAATTAGCACATGAGGTAGTTTGGGCACAACGAAACACTCCACCCACCGCGTCCGACTTTCCACCGAGATCGGAATCCAAATGGTTCCATCTACCCCGCACTTCTCGTCATTGGCCAATTTCACTTCCGTCGCGTTTGAATTTCTCAACTCCACCCCCAACTTCCGTAACCTTTCCCAACCAGACTTCCCTACAATTGTTCTCGATGCCCCTGAATCCAATAAACCCACGAATTCTACATCGAAAATGGACACTGTTAAGTGTGGCCGGGGATCTCCTTTTACCGAAACGCGAAATTCACCGGAACGACAGATGCGGTATCTTCATTCGTGCTCACTTTACCGCTGTCTAATGAACACGACTTTCGTTTCCCGACTCTACCCGCGCAGTACTAGTCGTTGCTTCCATTTCAGAGACACTTGAAGTTCCCGGGTTGCAGACAGTACAGTCCTTCCTTAAATCCCCAGGTTTTCCACACCCGAAACAACGTCGGCCCTGTTTACAATCCCGTGATGTGTGTCCCACTTCCTTGCAATTATAACACGTAATTGTTCTGAGTTGTGTTGACCTGTTATTTCCCTCACTCGACTTCCTCCCCGGTTGCTGCTCATCCTTCAGGTCCACATATGCCAGATCAGGCTCAAAGAGATGACTTGATCGGCGGTGGCACAAATGACTCTACTGAAATCCTCGTTGCCTCCAACGACCTACCCAACCTCACTAGCTCACTTAACGAGTCAACTTCCACTAAGCTTAACTGACTTCGGTAAAATGGAGTAATATTTCGTCTTAATACCCTCAACTTCTGCTCTTCGGTACATGAAGTCGAGAGACGATTGAATAGAGTCTCTATCACCGCTACATTGACTCCTATCGACTCATCCCTCCCCTGTGTTCTACGCTTAATCTCCTCCATTAGCCTATCGTCGTAGTTAGGGGGTAAAAACTCTGCGCGCAATTCCTCCACCAACTCATCCCAATCTTTGCATCTAGGTTTATTCGTACGTAGCCAAATAAGACCTTTGCCCGCGAACAAATCTACCGCCGATCGAAATAGCGTGGCTTTGGACACCCCGCGAGCCGTTCTAAGCTCTTCTACTCGCTCTAGGAACGCACACAACGACTCTTTTTTCCCACTAAACGTTAACCCCCACTTCGCCACCGTCAAAAGTGCATCTTTTCCCGACGATGAGCGTCCTTCCTCTTCCACATCTTCGTCTGATGATACTTCCCCCGATTTTACATACAGGTCATCCAACCCTAACAAAAATTTAATTTTCAACTTCCCCCTAACTGTCTCCTCCTCTTTGGACACCGGATTGCACAGGTCCAGACGACGCAAAGCCCAGTCAATTTTCGCCATTATTTTAGCATAGAGAGATGATTTACTGCTACCCGAGAACGTTTCCAGAAGATCCGAAATTTCTTTAAGTTTTAAACCAAGAGCTTCTTCGTCCTCTCCAAATTTAAATGGATAGTCCCGAACAACAGATGAAGTATCCGTAGCGGCCTCTTTGCGCAATGCCGAACGCAACGCTTTCCTCATATTGTCTACAATATCCGGCTAACCACCCCGAATAGCTAGTTCGTACACTAGTTCGTCCTGGCTTAGCCGATCTACCTTTATTTTCGACATTTCCGTTTCCTTCTAAAATATGACTCTGATACTACACACCTAAAAAGAATACCAGGAAGAAACATAACGCAGTCACGATCGGCTGCAAGCCAATCGTATGATACTCTAGATGAAATACTGAACTCCGATTTATATTTAAGTTGGAAATATATCAAAAGAATGAGGAGAGCACAAGCAATTATTACATGACCTTTTACTTACAGGTAGAAATTATTGTATAGTGGCTACTCGATTTTACTGTATTATTTATAATACAGTATTGTTATCGATTTTTAAAAAAAAAAATTTGCTGCCCTCAAAATTTTTTTGTCCACGTTTCATGACTAGTAGACGCGAAAAAAGCAATAAAAATTTTCACTCCGTCTGTACGCCGTACCCCGTACGCCGTACGCCGTACCCCGTACGCCGTACGCCGTACCCCGTACGCCGTACGCCGTACCCCGTACGCCGTACGCCGTACGTCGACCGCCCCAAAATCTTTGAAGGCTCGTAGCTCTCAAACCAGTGGAGCTATTAAATTAAATTTTTTTCTAAGAATAGACTTGTGAACCCCTTGAATTGACATTATTTTCAGGGGAGGAGGTGTAAGGGGGAAGGCGGGGGAAGCGTTTTAGACGAAAAATTTAAGTTTCTAGATCTCAGGAACCGCTTGAGTTAGGAGGCTGAAACTTAGAATTTCTATAGAGCTTTGATAATGGACCCATTTGCAAAAAAAAAAAGATATGGGTGAAGGGGTGTGGGAGTGGAGGGGGAAGCAATGCGTCCAAAACGTAAAAAAGTCGAGATCGACACATTCTAAAATCCATATCTCCTTAACTGTTAATAGCAAGCAATTAAAACTTAACAAATATCTGTAGTTATACTAGGAGAGTAGATTGAAACAAAATTTTTGGGTGGGGGTAGTGACGTATGGGGGTGGGGGTTGAAATACTTAACATTACAATATCTCCCAAACCAGTGGCACCAGAAAAACAAAATTCGGTTTGGATACAAAGCTTGATAAATAAAGATTGCTCAAAGTAAAATCTTTGAAGGGGGCGGGGGAGTACGTAAGTGGAGGGGATAAGAATTTTTCAAAAATAACACGTTTCATATCTCAATAACAGTGTCAGATGGTTGCTTCAAATTTTTACCAGAAGTAGGCCTAATAGAACCCTAGTAGGGAAAAAAAGTTTGGGGGTGTGGGTGTAGAGGGTGAGGGTGGGGAAGGGTGAGAAAGAAAAAGTTCCGATGCTTATATCTTAAGAATCTATAATGATAGGAAGCTGAAACTTGGTATTTAGATAGAGCTATAGTAGTGGCATGGTGGAAAAATAAAATAAATAAAATAAATTTTTTTTAGGGGTAGTATGGTACGGTGGTGGGGGGTGTTTTTCCTAACTTTAGAACGGCTTATGCAAAAAAGTTAAAACTCGGTATGTATATGTAAATTAACTAGAAAAGTAATTCTGATAAAAAAAAAACTTGAATATTCATTGGCGTTCAGAAGGGGGGGCAAAAAAAAATATCGGTTAGTATAAAATGCATATATTTTCACGATTTTCGTCATATCTACTAGGTCTTTCGAAATATTGAGCTCATTTTTTTTCTACGGATTCTTCATGTGAATACCTACTCACTGCCTTTCAAGATTTTTTGAAATTCGACCCCTAAGAGGGTGTAAACTGGTTGTATACTTTTTCATGAATTCCACCATGTTTCTCAGGTCTGATCAGATATCGAATATCTTTTCACTTCCCCAGGTTTGTTTAATAATCACCTATTTTTAAGTTTTGTTTTTTTCAACCTCTAGACCGCATCCCGGAATAAGACCCAATTATTTAATTCATATGTTACACCCTTTTCTAACCGCTTCCCGAACTTTTTATTAGGTTTTTAGTCACATAGTAACATACACCGCATCCCCGAATTGAACGCGTTCTGAACTTCTGCCGGAAAAATAATACAGTTGCGCCCAGACTGTTGGCAGATTTTTTGATTAATAGTGAGTTCCATAAAGTAAGTAAAAGGACATTTTACAGAATTTTTGTATGGCAACTACATGAAAGACTTATGAGATATTTTTCATATTAATAGTTTCAGTTGCGACTATATTAATGTGTATAAAATTTCAAACTCGTAACTTAAAGCATTCTAAAGTTATCGTTCAATATTGGTGAACATATTTATTAAGGACTTTTGTATGACAGCTACCCGAAGGAGTCAACGGATGGCGCTAATTAATGAACTTCGTTTTGGTTTTGGTATAAAACTAATTCCTGTAAAATTTTAAACTCCTGCTTTAACCCGTTCTGGAGCTATAGTGGATTCAGTAACAAGCATACATTTTTGAAGGACTTTTCTAGGCTGCTACACGAAGGACTCATCCGATTTGTTTTATATTCGGAACTTTCGATTCAAACATTGTAAACCTTAAGTATGCAAAATTTCAAGTTCCTAACTTGAAGCATTCGAGCAATAATTGTGAAAACGTGTTTTAAGGACTCTTGTATGGGAGATACCCGAAGGAGTCGAAGGATATCGCCCATTAACGAACTTAGCCTTACTTTTCCATTTTACAAGTTGTGACAAAATTTCAACTTCCTAGGTCAACGCGTTCTTGAGTTATCGTGCTAACAGACGGACGGACGGACGGACGGACGGACGGACGGACGGACGGACGGACGGACGGACGGACTGACAGCAAACGGATTTGGGGGTTTTGGCCAAAAATAAACACAAAATACTATACACCTTTTTTTCGTCCGAGGCTCGGTTCTATGCGTTACAAACTTTTCGGGCTGGATTAAACTTATAATACTCTATATGTTCATCTAGAGTACAAAAATGGAACACTTACGACCCTCCGCACGAGAAGAGAATGACACCAAGACGCAATTTCTTTTCCGTAAAATTGAAAATACAGTTACCGAATTATTTCTCACCGTCTACCGCTTATTCCAATGAAATAACTCACCCAAAAAAAAACTACCGACTAGAAAAAAAAAATAATAAAATTTCCGCGATTGTACCCTTCTTGCAAATTCACTTTCCACTTTTCCCTGGCACTTAACGGAAAATCACAATAGCCACCAAAAACGTTGGGCACCAACTGTTACGATTTTTCCCCGACGATGGAAAACCGACTCGAAACCCCCACAACAACAGGGGGCGAACGGGTCTTGTCCGGCTCGAACCCCAGGTTCAACGTTCGTTTCGCGCATATCTTTCCGCGCATACTCGAATTGAATTTACTCGCGTACAGCCTTAACCCGAGACACACACGGACGAAAATTTACAATTAGTTACTTGTGGGGATCACCCACTGTAATATCTCTTATCGTATACGTCACAATATTCGGGGCCAACTTCACAGTCGTTATTGTTTATATGTCACCCGCGAGTGTTATTATTATTTATTATTTATTATTTATTTATTTATTTATTCTATTCTCTGCACTTGCACGCCGTACTTCCCGCTCGATCGGCTCGACGATAGTTTTCCCTACTCAATTACCTAGCTCCTAATAATCCTATGTTCTTTTCTTTTTCCTACTAATTTGACAAGGTCCTAACCTTACCCGTCTACCAGTCCTTCCTCGCTCCAGATTTATAGTTCCTTCACGGTTGAAATTTTAATTTACTCATTTTCTTTTTCTTTTAGGCTGTGCCACGAGTTGGGGGTAGGACCCCAGGAAGCTAAATTTGCAATAGGTCTTCCCTTGCATGATTATTCGGTGAGTTACTTCATTAAAATGCTTCCAAAATAAATTATTAACCTTCCTCTTCTCTTCCCTTCAGGCGGACCGTAACATTCCTCCCCTACTTAAAAGAGAATTTCCCAAATTCTCTAGGCGCCCTACGAAGGAAAAAAAAAGCTGAGTGTTGGTACCTGAACGAGTAAGATTTATTTTTATCCCTATTTAAACCAAGTTTCTTCCTCGGCACCCATTTCCTTACCAAGATTACATAATTCCCTCAATTCCAATTGCCCACTTGAACCAAAATAAAATAATTCAGATATACCACCCACCACCAAAAAAAAAAAAATAATAAAAAAACGAAAGGCATAGTACCAACCACCTAAAAAAAAAATACTTCTGGACAAAACAAAAAAAGAAAAAAAAATATAATACCAAACCGGAAGATTATTCCCCGCGACCCGTGTACGCTTTGAGGTCCTTAGCGTGCCAGACGCCACCCGGTTTCCCATCTACATCCTTCAGTTTATATGTCCAAGGTAACACTTTCTCTAGGACTTCGAAAGGTCCTATGTACTTAGGTGCTAAGTTTGCTGAAAAATACTTGGAGGCATCCGACAATACGTGGTTCGTTCGCATTACCAAATCCTTTGGGAAAAAATCCTCGTTCCGTCTGCGCAAGTCATACCGATTCTTAGCTACGTCTGTGGCATGTTTAAATCGATTTATGACATCCTCCCTCACCTGATTCAAGGCTAGAGCGCGTTTCTGTGGCTCGAGATCGATACCCTTGTCGCCCCCCTCTGGTTTTTCCCCAAGTTCCACACAAGTGGACATATTTTTTCCCAAAATTTACGAAGTATGGAGTACACTTCATCACCTCATGCGTAGAAGTCCGCAACGCACAAGCGATTTTCGAATTTCGAATTATCGGCCCACTTCCTATGATTCTCAGATGCATAGGCTCTAAGCATCGTCTTAATAGCTTGATTAATCCGTTCCGCCGGGTTGGCTTGAGGATGATAGAACGCGGTGTACTTTATCGTGGTTCCGTAGGATTCCACCATTCGTTTGAACTCTTTCGCCCTGAATTGAACACCGTTGTCGCATACAACCCACTTTGGAACGCCGAAAAGCAGAAATACACTATCCTCTGATGCTTTCGTTACCGCCGTACCCATGGCAGCCCTGAGAGGGAATAATAAAGGAAATTTCGAGAAGTAGTCTACGATGGTCAAGATATACGTATACCCTTGCGACGAACGTGGAAGTGGCCCAACCAAATCTACACAGATCATTTCCCACGGTTGCTTGGCCTTGCCGTTCCGTGAGACCATCAATCCAATAGGCAACCGCCGTTGTGGTTTAATTGCTTGGCAAATCGGACAAGATCGTACATATTTCCGAACATCTGCTTGCATTTTGGGCCAATAATAAAACCTAGCCACTCGATCTATTGTTTTTTTTGCACCCAAGTGACCAGCTTTCGGATCATCATGCTGTTCATGCAGTATTTTCATCCGCTCCCCTTTCGGTACAACCCGCTTCCAAGCATCCGCAGAATCTAAGTCTGGATACGCGGTAGCAACATGTTTCCACAACGTGGTACCACTGATCCTCCACTCCGAATATTTTGCCGGTTGCCTCTGTACCGTCTCCAACATGCTTCCGAACCAACGATCTGTTTGACCCTCCGCCTGTATTACCTCAACCAGAGGAACAGACCGGGATAAGGCATCAGGAACAACGTGATCCTTCCCCTTCCTATGTATGATGTCGAAATCGTACTGCTGGAGTCGTACTGCCCACCTCGCCAATCGTCCCGTCGGATCTTTGACATTGTTTAGCCAAACGAGTGAATAGTGATCTGTCACCACACTAAACTTAGTTCCCTCCACGTACGGTCTCAACTTTTCGATGGCCCAGAGGACCGCCAAACACTCCTTCTCAGCCGTTGAGAACTTCCGTTCGGAGCTAGTTAGCGAACGACTTAAGTAGCATATAACTTTCTCTCCATCCGGCTGCAATTGTGTCAACACACCACCTAACCCGAAATTCGAGGCGTCGGTCTGAATCACAAATGGCAGGTCATAATCCGGACAAGTCAAGATTGGTGCTGTGGCGAGTTTCACTTTCGCCTGCGCGAAAGCGCTTTCACAATCCTCGTCCCAAGCGAACTTCTTATTTTTCTTGAGCAAAGAAGTTAAAGGTGAGACGAGGGTGGCAAAATCCGGAATAAATCTCCGATACCATGACACCATCCCAAGAAACTGACGCACTTCTTTCACGTTCTTCGGAGCCTGAAACCTCATCAGACACTCCACCTTCTCCGGATCAACGTGTAACCCACTCTCATCCACGACGTACCCCAAGTACCGCAGTTCATCCCTGCAGAACTCGCACTTCTCCCGAGACATTCTGAGTCCTACCGCAGTAAGCCTTCGAAACACCTCCTGGAGCACTTCCATGTGTTTGTCGAAGGTTTGCGTCACCACAATTATATCATCTAGATAAACAAATACAAAGGGTTCCATATCCGCTCCGAGCACCTTATCTATCAATCTTTGCCAGGTCGCCGGGGCATTTTGTAGCCCAAACGGCATTCGAGTAAACTCGAACAAACCTCGTCTCGGTACTGTAAAAGCGGTGTATTGACGGGATGATTCTGCCATAGGCACCTGCCAGTATGCTGACTTGACATCCAATGAAGAAAGGTACTTCGCATCCCTTAACTTATCAAGTGTTGCCGTTACGTAGGGGATTGGGTACGCGTCCCTCTCTGAGACTTTGTTGACTTTCCTGAAGTCGACACAGAAACGAAATTTTCCGTCTTTTTTCTTGACAAGCAATATAGGGGAAGACCATGCACTCTTAGATGGTTGTACTATTCCCCCAGCCAACATTTCATCCAATTCCCGGTCAATATCCCTCTGCACCACGGGATTTACCGGATAATACCTCTGCTTGATTGGGGAAGAGTTGATCGTAATTATATGTTCAACCTCCGAAGTGCGTCCGAGACCATCGCCCATTCGTTCGAATTCCGTCTCCAAAATTTTTTCCAACTCTTCCGTCTGGTTGTGATCTAATTTAGATTTCGGTTGAAGAAAATCGATGGCGGCCAAATAAAATTCGTCCGGTAAATTGCAATTATCCTTACGCAAATCATCCACTAACCCAAATTGTACCCAAAAATCTGCTCCCAAAATTAGCACATGAGGTAGTTTGGGCACAACGAAACACTCCACCCACCGCGTCCGACTTTCCACCGAGATCGGAATCCAAATGGTTCCATCTACCCCGCACTTCTCGTCATTGGCCAATTTCACTTCCGTCGCGTTTGAATTTCTCAACTCCACCCCCAACTTCCGTAACCTTTCCCAACCAGACTTCCCTACAATTGTTCTCGATGCCCCTGAATCCAATAAACCCACGAATTCTACATCGAAAATGGACACTGTTAAGTGTGGCCGGGGATCTCCTTTTACCGAAACGCGAAATTCACCGGAACGACAGATGCGGTATCTTCATTCGTGCTCACTTTACCGCTGTCTAATGAACACGACTTTCGTTTCCCGACTCTACCCGCGCAGTACTAGTCGTTGCTTCCATTTCAGAGACACTTGAAGTTCCCGGGTTGCAGACAGTACAGTCCTTCCTTAAATCCCCAGGTTTTCCACACCCGAAACAACGTCGGCCCTGTTTACAATCCCGTGATGTGTGTCCCACTTCCTTGCAATTATAACACGTAATTGTTCTGAGTTGTGTTGACCTGTTATTTCCCTCACTCGACTTCCTCCCCGGTTGCTGCTCATCCTTCAGGTCCACATATGCCAGATCAGGCTCAAAGAGATGACTTGATCGGCGGTGGCACAAATGACTCTACTGAAATCCTCGTTGCCTCCAACGACCTACCCAACCTCACTAGCTCACTTAACGAGTCAACTTCCACTAAGCTTAACTGACTTCGGTAAAATGGAGTAATATTTCGTCTTAATACCCTCAACTTCTGCTCTTCGGTACATGAAGTCGAGAGACGATTGAATAGAGTCTCTATCACCGCTACATTGACTCCTATCGACTCATCCCTCCCCTGTGTTCTACGCTTAATCTCCTCCATTAGCCTATCGTCGTAGTTAGGGGGTAAAAACTCTGCGCGCAATTCCTCCACCAACTCATCCCAATCTTTGCATCTAGGTTTATTCGTACGTAGCCAAATAAGACCTTTGCCCGCGAACAAATCTACCGCCGATCGAAATAGCGTGGCTTTGGACACCCCGCGAGCCGTTCTAAGCTCTTCTACTCGCTCTAGGAACGCACACAACGACTCTTTTTTCCCACTAAACGTTAACCCCCACTTCGCCACCGTCAAAAGTGCATCTTTTCCCGACGATGAGCGTCCTTCCTCTTCCACATCTTCGTCTGATGATACTTCCCCCGATTTTACATACAGGTCATCCAACCCTAACAAAAATTTAATTTTCAACTTCCCCCTAACTGTCTCCTCCTCTTTGGACACCGGATTGCACAGGTCCAGACGACGCAAAGCCCAGTCAATTTTCGCCATTATTTTAGCATAGAGAGATGATTTACTGCTACCCGAGAACGTTTCCAGAAGATCCGAAATTTCTTTAAGTTTTAAACCAAGAGCTTCTTCGTCCTCTCCAAATTTAAATGGATAGTCCCGAACAACAGATGAAGTATCCGTAGCGGCCTCTTTGCGCAATGCCGAACGCAACGCTTTCGTCATATTGTCTACAATATCCGGCTAACCACCCCGAATAGCTAGTTCGTACACTAGTTCGTCCTGGCTTAGCCGATCTACCTTTATTTTCGACATTTCCGTTTCCTTCTAAAATATGACTCTGATACTACACACCTAAAAAGAATACCAGGAAGAAACATAACGCAGTCACGATCGGCTGCAAGCCAATCGTATGATACTCTAGATGAAATACTGAACTCCGATTTATATTTAAGTTGGAAATATATCAAAAGAATGAGGAGAGCACAAGCAATTATTACATGACCTTTTACTTACAGGTAGAAATTATTGTATAGTGGCTACTCGATTTTACTGTATTATTTATAATACAGTATTGTTATCGATTTTTAAAAAAAAAAATTTGCTGCCCTCAAAATTTTTTTGTCCACGTTTCATGACTAGTAGACGCGAAAAAAGCAATAAAAATTTTCACTCCGTCTGTACGCCGTACCCCGTACGCCGTACGCCGTACCCCGTACGCCGTACGCCGTACGCCGTACCCCGTACCCCGTACGCCGTACGCCGTACGCCGTACCCCGTACGCCGTACGTCGACCGCCCCAAAATCTTTGAAGGCTCGTAGCTCTCAAACCAGTGGAGCTATTAAATTAAATTTTTTTCTAAGAATAGACTTGTGAACCCCTTGAATTGACATTATTTTCAGGGGAGGAGGTGTAAGGGGGAAGGCGGGGGAAGCGTTTTAGACGAAAAATTTAAGTTTCTAGATCTCAGGAACCGCTTGAGTTAGGAGGCTGAAACTTAGAATTTCTATAGAGCTTTGATAATGGACCCATTTGCAAAAAAAAAAGATATGGGTGAAGGGGTGTGGGAGTGGAGGGGGAAGCAATGCGTCCAAAACGTAAAAAAGTCGAGATCGACACATTCTAAAATCCATATCTCCTTAACTGTTAATAGCAAGCAATTAAAACTTAACAAATATCTGTAGTTATACTGGGAGAGTAGATTCAAACAAAATTTTTGGGTGGGGGTAGTGACGTACGGGGGTGGGGGTTGAAATACTTAACATTACAATATCTCCCAAACCAGTGGCACCAGAAAAACAAAATTCGGTTTAAATACAAAGCTTGATAAATAAAGATTGCTCAAAGTAAAATCTTTGAAGGGGGCGGGGGAGTACGTAAGTGGAGGGGATAAGAATTTTTCAAAAATAACACGTTTCATATCTCAATAACAGTGTCAGATGGTTGCTTCAAATTTTTACCAGAAGTAGGCCTAATAGAACCCTAGTAGGGAAAAAAAGTTTGGGGTGTGGGTGTAGAGGGTGAGGGTGGGGAAGGGTGAGAAAGAAAAAGTTCCGATGCTTATATCTTAAGAATCTATAATGATAGGAAGCTGAAACTTGGTATTTAGATAGAGCTATAGTAGTGGCATGGTGAAAAAATAAAATTTTTTTTGGGGGTAGTATGGTACGGTGGTGGGGGGTGTTTTTCCTAACTTTAGAACGGCTTATGCAAAAAAGTTGAAACTCGGTATGTATATGTAAATTAACTAGAAAAGTAATTCTGATAAAAAAAAAACTTGAATATTCATTGGCGTTCAGAAGGGGGGGCAAAAAAAAATATCGGTTAGTATAAAATGCATATATTTTCACGATTTTCGTCATATCTACTAGGTCTTTCGAAATATTGAGCTCATTTTTTTTCTACGGATTCTTCATGTGAATACCTACTCACTGCCTTTCAAGATTTTTTGAAATTCGACCCCTAAGAGGGTGTAAACTGGTTGTATACTTTTTCATGAATTCCACCATGTTTCTCAGGTCTGATCAGATATCGAATATCTTTTCACTTCCCCAGGTTTGTTTAATAATCACCTATTTTTAAGTTTTGTTTTTTTCAACCTCTAGACCGCATCCCGGAATAAGACCCAATTATTTAATTCATATGTTACACCCTTTTCTAACCGCTTCCCGAACTTTTTATTAGGTTTTCAGTCACATAGTAACATACACCGCATCCCCGAATTGAACGCGTTCTGAACTTCTGCCGGAAAAATAATACAGTTGCGCCCAGACTGTTGGCAGATTTTTTGATTAATAGTGAGTTCCATAAAGTAAGTAAAAGGACATTTTACAGAATTTTTGTATGGCAACTACATGAAAGACTTATGAGATATTTTTCATATTAATAGTTTCAGTTGCGACTATATTAATGTGTATAAAATTTCAAAGTCGTAACTTAAAGCATTCTAAAGTTATCGTTCAATATTGGTGAACATATTTATTAAGGACTTTTGTATGACAGCTACCCGAAGGAGTCAACGGATGGCGCTAATTAATGAACTTCGTTTTGGTTTTGGTATAAAACTAATTCCTGCAAAATTTTAAACTCCTGCTTTAACCCGTTCTGGAGCTATAGTGGATTCAGTAACAAGCATACATTTTTGAAGGACTTTTCTAGGCTGCTACACGAAGGACTCATCCGATTTGTTTTATATTCGGAACTTTCGATTCAAACATTGTAAACCTTAAGTATGCAAAATTTCAAGTTCCTAACTTGAAGCATTCGAGCAATAATTGTGAAAACGTGTTTTAAGGACTCTTGTATGGGAGATACCCGAAGGAGTCGAAGGATATCGCCCATTAACGAACTTAGCCTTACTTTTTCCATTTTACAAGTTGTGACAAAATTTCAACTTCCTAGGTCAACGCGTTCTTGAGTTATCGTGCTAACAGACGGACGGACGGACGGACGGACGGTCGGACGGACGGACGGACGGACGGACGGACGGACGGACGGACGGACGGACTGACAGCAAACGGATTTGGGGGTTTTGGCCAAAAATAAACACAAAATACTATACAACTTTTTTTCGTCCGAGGCTCGGTTCTATGCGTTACAAACTTTTCGGGCTGGATTAAACTTATAATACTCTATATGTTCATCTAGAGTACAAAAATGGAACACTTACGACCCTCCGCACGAGAAGAGAATGACACCAAGACGCAATTTCTTTTCCGTAAAATTGAAAATACAGTTACCGAATTATTTTTCACCGTCTACCACTTATTCCAATGAAATAACTCACCCAAAAAAAAACTACCGACTAGAAAAAAAAAATAATAAAATTTCCGCGATTGTACCCTTCTTGCAAATTCATTTTCCACTTTTCCCTGGCACTTAACGGAAAATCACAATAGCCACCAAAAACGTTGGGCACCAACTGTTACGATTTTTCCCCGACGATGGAAAACCGACTCGAAACCCCCACAACAACAGGGGGCGAACGGGTCTTGTCCGGCTCGAACCCAGAGATGGGTCGTGGGGCGCCAGTGGTCCTTTCTGGAAGACCTCGTTCTACTTTCGAAACGATCGAACCACTGATCGCTCGAAAATTCAATGCATACACCCTTGAGGGACGAAGGCTGAAATACGTCACAATAATCGTTACCAAATTTCAAGGAAACAGATACGGAATTCAATGTAGAAAATTAACCAATTTATTCAACTAAAAGTCCCTAGCTACTCTTGCTACTTATCCTAGGGTGCCTCTGGTGTTCTCCGCTCCTCCGCCACCGTCCTCGGATAGCTGCGCTCAGGAACTCTTTCCGTCCACGACGTTTACAAAAAGGAAGCCCGAAATTCCACCTTCGCTTGCTGGTGGCGCGTTCCCGTCGATTTACCAACGCACTTCGTTCTTTACCGCAAAGGTTATGTTCCCGGACGCTTCTATCACCGACTTGTGACCGCGCTGCGTTTACGTTTTTCTTTTCCAAAATTCAATCACTTTTTCACCATCCGGTTCACGGTCCTAAAACCAAAAGGTCAACTTGCTTATCTCACTGCCAATTCCAAGAGACCCCCCAATCCTTTGTCCACTCTCCGCGAAAACTACTAGCGGGAAAATTTACCGGCTGGTTTTCTGTTCTCGTAGGCGGGTTCAACGTTCGTTTCGCGCATACTTTTCCGTTCTCCAAGTCCAGGTTCAACGTTCGTTTCGCGAATATCTTTCCGCGCATACTCGAATTGAATTTACACGCGTACAGCCTTAACCCGAGACACACACCGACGAAAATTCACAATTAGTTACTTGTGGGGATCACCCACTGTAATATCTCTTATCGTATACGTCACAATATTCGGGGCCAACTTCACAGTCGTTATTGTTTATATGTCACCCGCGAGTGTTATTATTATTTATTATTTATTATTTATTTATTTATTTATTCTATTCTCTGCACTTGCGCGCCGTACTTCCCGCTCGATTGGCTCGTCGATAGTTTTCCCTACTCAATTACCTAGCTCCTAGTAATCCTATGTTTTTTTCTTTTTCCTACTAATTTGACAAGGTCCTAACCTTACCCGTCTACCAGTCCTTCCTCGCTCCAGAGTTATAGTTCCTTCACGGTTGAAATTTTAATTTACTCATTTTCTTTTTCTTTTAGGCTGTGCCACGAGTTGGGGGTAGGACCCCAGGTAGCTAAATTTGCAAGAGGTCTTCCCTTGCATGATTATTCGGTGAGTTACTTCATTAAAATGCTTCCAAAATAAATTATGAACCTTCCTCTTCTCTTCCCTTCAGGCGGACCGTAACAAGGTGTCCGCTATAAAGGGGGTATTGAGTTTAATTAAAGCTTGAGTACACGCGCAGCGGCATGGTACGCAAGTACACGCGCGCGGCACTCAGTGCCACTACTAAATTTCTACTATAAATCGACTGATTTCCGGGTCCTGGACCTTGACTTGGTTATTATTACTAAAATGTTAATTAATTAATTAATATTACTGAAATTCAAGAAAATTCAACAAGAATTTCAACACTTTTATGGAAAATATATAAGACAAGTTCAGTTTGACTCCCTGATGTAGAGTGACAAGATGTTAGATAAATCTGAAATCTTTTGTGGTGGTTCCTAGACATGTCCTTGAAAGATACAAGAGCGCTCAGTCATTGATTATTAATAACAGATAAGAAAATTCATGTTTAGTAAATTTGCGGCACGGAGTGCCGCTGCGTGTGTACTCAAGGGTTAATATAATTGAAAGAGGAAAGAGAATTTCACTAGCACTTAAATTGTAATTGAGATACATATGCTCATTTATACATAAAACTAAAACGCTGTGTTTTCATCTACAGAAAATGACAATTTGACAAAAAAAAAATTAGGCTTCTACGGCCGAAAATAAATTTGTGTGAAATAGATTTATAAGAATTAAAAAAAAAAACAATTTTCTGGGTATTACAAAAGTTTTACTTTGGAAGTAAATAATTACTAATTTTCGTTTGTGTGAAATGTTTGATTCTGTTATGGAAATTATCTGATTCAACTGACAAAAGAAGGGCTGAAATTCTTTTAAGCGCATTTATATTAATATTTGCCAAAATTTTTTTTCCAAAATCTCTCATTTTCTCACAAGCATCCTCAATAGTGGTTATGCTGGAGCGGCTTACTTCATCTTCTTCATCACTGCTCACGGAATCGGTTCCCATATCGTGGTTGACAAAAAATTCTTCGACAATTTTGTATAGAAATATCAGCATTTTCCATTGATAGATGTTCATCAACTGTCGCGTACTGCTACAAGTCTAACGTTGGACAATTCAAAGAAGGGAATAATTGTGATAATGGGATGTTGTCTTCTACATCAAAGTCATTGGCATCGACAACGCTATGTGGTAAAAATTCTGTCCTACGAAAACAGTTCAAAATTTGGAAAACGACACTTTTTTAATGGGGGCATACGATAAATACAGAGTAAACAACAACCAAATAGACTGAGAAGAAAAGAAAGAAGAAGTGCGCAAAAATCCCCGGAACAAAAATCCGCTACTATGGAAAAATCCGAAACAAATGAATAATCGTGCAAGGCAAAACAATTTCAAAGTAGATACGGACTACATCAAAAAAAATCTGTCTGCTATTTAGAGGTATAATAATATGTAAATATTCGTAATATATTGTTTTTTTTTGTGTCCGCGTCCGTTTTAGAGAGAGTCCGCTATTGAGAGGTGCTAACCAATAGAAAACCATACCTATTTTATTGTGGAATAAAGAACTGTCCTCTATAGGGAGGTGTCCGGTTTTCAGAGGTGTCCTGTACTTGAAGTATCACTGTAAAAAACTAATGGCCAAAAACTTTTCTCATTTAATGTAAACCTAACAGTAGTTAAAAAGGTTGTAAAAATAAATGCACTTCGCATTTATTTGTTCTGTTCACTTTCTGAATTCAAAGAGTACAGACCGGATTTTGATCGCAATAAAAGAACATTCTTGGAACCAACCCATCTCGTTGTTTTTCTCGCTTCGAAAATATTCGCATTATTTTTGCAACGCTTCCTAAATAACATTAGGGAGCCAAACATGGAGTAACAAATTGAAATTGGGATTGGGAATCGCTGACAACCAGCTTCGAACCTTCTATGATGGTCGGGCATGAGAATTGTCCGTCACTGGGCGAAAAGGCCCCGAAAACCTTTCGTCCTTCGTTGCGTTTTTTGCACAGCAACGGTTACATTTCGTTTTAATCACGTCGGCCTTCCCGCAACCATAACAGAAGATGTTTTTGGTGGTATCCTCACAGTCTCGATACCCATGACCCTCTTTTCGGCAGTTCCAACATGTAAGTGGAGTGGATATTCCGGCTAGGTCTGCAGTATCTTCATCTTCTTCGGTAGCATCCAACGGCGGTTCCAGCTCGTGAACACGAGGCTGTTGCCAGGTTGCTACACGATTGACCTTTTCCACCTCTTCGAAGCGAGACACTTAAGCTTGTATTACACTGTATGACCACGCTGTCAAATTGCCGTAATATATGCGAAGTAGGCGAATACAAATAAATCTCACAGTGAGATTTATTTCTATTCGCCTACTTCGCATTGCATATTACTGCAATTTGACCACTTGGTCAAACAGTGTAATACAAGCTTAAGGAGCGAAGATGAGATAGATCTCGAATTTCGTGGAAGCAGATAAGTTGCTGTATGCTACCTAGCAGATTTCCGCTAACCAGCTCAAGGAACTCGGCATCCGTTATCGGGGTACGCAACTGTGTTCGAAACCTGGTCATCTATTCCTCGAACACTAAATAAGGTTCATTTGGTGCCTGTCGTCTAGTGATCATTTTATTTCTCACCTTGAAGTCTGTACTTCGGTCGCCTCAGTATTGAAGGAAGGTGGTTTTTAAGGAGTTGAGGGGGGGGGGGAAATTGGGTTGGTTCGTCTTCATAACCAATACCATTGGTTTGGCAGACCATCCAGCAGCAAATGGAAATTTGCGACCAACAAACCCATGCGCCCGCCCAAATCAGTCAAATTGAAACCTTCTTCTTTTGAAAACGTAAGTAAAACTGATAAAAATGTTAAGGTAGTTTTGCTTTTACAGCTTTTGATTTTTTAAGATACCCCATTAAAAAAGGCAAAGTACCGCACCCCGTATTACCTACCACATGTAGCATCAATTATGCTGAAACTCTCTTACATTTAATTGATTTCTTCCATACTTCAAATAATAATAACTGGACATAAAAATACTTCAGTACTACCGACAATTTAAACAGTTTTACTTTATTATTTTAATAATAAAGTATTGTTATCGACTTTTAAAAAAAAAAAATTTGCTTCCCTGAAAATTTTTTTTTATACGTTTTATGACTAATAAACGCCAAAAAAGCAATAAAAATTTTCAGTCCGTCTGTGCTCCGTACGCCGTACGCAAACTCGTTTGAGGAATTATAGTTCCCAAACCCTATGAGCTATTTAATTGATTTTTTTTTTCTGAATGGACATGGTAGACCTCTTGAAGTGAGAATTTTTTCAGGAGTGTGGGTGCGAGGGGAAGGTGGGGAAGCGTTTTAGACGAAAAATTTTGGTTTCTAGATCTCAGCAACCGCTTATGGTAGGAGGCTGAAACTTAGAATTTCTATAGAGCTTTGATAGTGGACCCATTTGCAAAAAAATTGCTGATATGGGTGAAGGGGTGTGGGAGTGGAGGGGGAAATAATGCGTCTGAAACGCAAAAATGCCGATATCGACACATTCTAAAATCCATATCTCTTAAACCCTTAACGGTGAGCAATTTAAACTTAACAAATATCTGTAGTTATACTAGGAGAGTAGATTGAAACAAAATTTTTTGGTTTGGGTGGTGGCGTGCGGGGGTGGGGGTTGAAATAGTAAAGATTACGATATCTCACAAACCAATAGCACCAGAAAAACAAAATTCGGTTTGGGTATAAAGCTTGATAAGTAAAGATTGCTCAAAGTAAAATCTTTGAAGGGAGCGGGGTAGCATAGAAGTGGGGGGGATAAGAATTTTTCAAAAATATCACTTTTCATATCTCAATAACAGTGTAAGATAGATGGTTCAAATTTGAACTAGAACTAAGCCCAATAGAATCCTAGTAGGGAAAAATAAATTTAAAGGTGGGGGTGTAGAGGGTGAGGGTGAGGAAGGGTGAGAAGGAAAAAGTTCCGATGTTATATTTAAAGAACTTGTTATGATATAAGCCTTAAACTTCGTATTTAGAAGGAACTATTGTAGTGGCATAGTGGAAAAATAAAATTTTTTTTAGGGGTAGCATGGTTCGAGAGTGGGGGGTGTTTTGCCTAACTTTTGAAGGGCTTATGCTAGAAAGTTGAAACTCGATACATATATGTAAATCAACTAGAAAAGTAGTTCCAATAAAAAAAAATTTCAATATTGATTGGGGTTCAGAAGGGGGGGGGGGCAGAAAAAAATTTCAGTAAATAAAAATTCATATATTTTCACGATTTTCGTCATATCTACTAGGTCTTTCAAAATATTGAATTCATTTTTATTCAACGGATTTTTCATATGAATACCTAGAATGTTTTTTCAAGATTTTTTGAAGTTCGACCCCTAAGGGGTTGTAAAGTGGTTGTAAAGTGGTTGTATACTTTTTCATAAATTCCACCATATCTCTCAGGTCTGATCAGATATCGAATATCCTTTCATTTCCACGGGCTTGTTTATTAATCACCTATTTTTAAGTTTTTTTCTTTTCCAACCTCTAGACCGCATCCCGGAATATGACCCAACTATATAATTCATATATTACACTCTATTCTAACCGTTTCCCGAATTTTTTGTTTGGTTTTCAGTCACATAGTAACATACACCGCATCCCCGAATTAAACACGTTCCGAACTTCTGGCGGAAAAATAATAAAGTTGCGCCCAGACTGTTGGCAGATTTTTTTAAACGTGGTTCACTTTATGACACTGATTTTTTAAACATTTAATGTATGTATTTTTACCTATTACTTCCAAAATGTGATTCGGAGCTCATACATATATGCAGCTTTTGTAGGTAATAATAGGGTTAATAAAAAAATAAAATTAAAGTGACATTTTTGTAATGGTTTTTTCTGAGAAAAACTACATGGATCACAGAGTTTTTAGGATTGACGAAACACAAATCGGTGTTTTCGACTAAATATTTCAAGATTGGGTGCAGTTACAATTTATACTTTTACATCAAATGAAAGGTAATTCGATTGCCTAAAAAACGAGCTTTAACGCTTTGCCTTGTGATTATTTGTTTTGAAGATATAACGTTTTAAGTGCATGAGGGTACCGGTCAAAAACACTTTTCTTAACCACCCTGTATTTCCACTAATATTGAAAATAAACACACCCTGTAGAACGATTTGTTTCTCCTAATATATCGAGGAACAACCCCTTACAAGGTGGCACACGGAGTGCCAAGCACCCTGTATATGCCAAATTTGCATCATATAACTTTTCAACATATATCACCATAGAAATAAACAAGTTCCACGAACCGTAGAGGTTTCAAGGAATTTCCAAATTTCACTGATCATATAGAGGGAGGTACCAACATGACTGTCCTGACAGAACATGCAGGATTTGCTTATCCAGAAAGACTTCTCCATCGAATCCATCTCTCATAAAACAAATTTTTAATTGAAGTGAAGTCAAAATTTTGTCCGAAGACTTACAAAAAAAATTTAAGTACAAAACTTACTTACTAAAAAAACTAATCTACTCTACAAAGGAACCCTAAAAGGAAGGATAGGGAAATAAGGGACTTTTCCGAAGTTTCGACGATACCTTCTATCACCAAACTCACCAATGTTTCGCAAGTATGGTTCCCAGATGTCTGATGACACGCCCGCTAAGTCAATGCATGCCCAGCTCTCAGTTGGGTACTGACGAACCAAAAGTGGAATGGTTCAAGAAAATATAGTCTGTCACAACTTACATCAAATCAACCTCGCATACAGACAATGTTTCCCTCTCCTATGGAACCGAGTTGGCGCCTAAAGGCTGCCAAAAGAATTAGTCGCATTGCCACATTGCCTCCATACAGGACCGATGAGATGGTTTAATGTGGAAGCAACAGAAAAGCTGTACACTTAGGTCCTTGTAGCCGTTCAGGCGAAAATACTGTCACAGAACGACGAAATTTAAGACCTTTTTGCCCACCAACTTCTTGCTCAGAATTTTTAAGAGCTCGCTTTGTGCTCGAAGCGTAGCTGAGTCGAACCCACGTTGGGTGCCATTTGCTGTAATTTAGGCCATGGAAGGAATATATTGACTTGAAAAAATCAAAATATTCAAAGGATATGAAAGGTTCGGGAAACAGTGGTCCAATTCTGCCTACGTCCGAATTGGTGGCTGAGTCGGAACGGAAGCGACATGCTTGCTGGCAGCTGGGACTAGCTACGGAAGTGTGGGGTGGTTCTTGTTCCGACTTCAGACCACTAACCCTAGGCCTGTACAACAAAAATTTCGTGTTTGCTTACTCCAGGATATTTTAAATAGGTCGTGAAAGACCAGGAAGCGGATGGAGTTGCGCGACATCGCGATTTGTCGGGGTGCTCTGGTGTTCAAGCGCCCTGTCTGCCCACCCTACCTCAGCCACGACATTTAAAAAAAACGAATATCGCGTCGTGGCCCCTTATTGAGGTTTGGGGCGAAAGAGCTTACACGCTCGGGTTCATTTCAATGGGCTCTACTAGCCTCTAATCATTTTCATAAAAAAAAACCGAAATAATATATACGCAAAAAAAAACAAAAAACTTAAAAATAGAAACAAAAACAAACTCCATTTTTTTGCAGTAACTTTTATTTTGTGTTAATTATTTATTTTCATATTTTATTGAATCCGTCCGTCTTGTCCTGTCATGTCTTATTTTATATATTATTTTTAAATTTATTTAATTTTATATTTAAAAAATTCATTCGTTATTTTATATTATTTCATTTTAATTTAATATATAAGATTAATTTTTTTGTTTTATTAAAATTTTTAAATTCATTTTTTTTTTTTCTAATTATTGGTTTGTTTATATTTCAACTATTTGTTTAATTGATTTGTTGTTTTATTCTATTTTTCTAAATTCATTCTTTTAAAATTCATTTTAGTTCATGTTTTGAATTATTCTTTTAAATTCATTATGTCAATTTTTACTGTATTATTTATAATACAGTATTGTTATCGATTTTTAAAAAAAAAAAATTTGCTGCGATCAAAATTTTTTTGTCAACGTTTCATGACTAGTAGACGCGAAAAAAGCAATAAAAATTTTCACTCCGTCTGTACGCCCTACCCCGTACGCCGTAAGCCGTACGCCGTACGTCGACCGCCCCAAAATCTTTGAAGGCTCGTAGCTCTCAAACCAGTGGAGCTATTAAATTAAAATTTTTTCTAAGAATAGACTTGGTGGACCCCTTGAATTGACATTATTTTCAGGGGAGGAGGTGTAAGGGGGAAGGCGGGGTAAGCGTTTTAGACGAAAATTTTAGGTTTCTAGATCTCAGGAACCGCTTGTGTTAGGAGGCTGAAACTAAGAATTTCTATAGAGCTTTGATAATGGACCCATTTGCAAAACAAAAAACAGATATGGGTGAAGGGGTGTGGGAGTGGAGGGGGAAGCAATGCATCTGAAACGCAAAAAAGTCGAGATCGACACATTCTAAAATCCATATCTCCTAAACCGTTAATAGCAAGCAATTAAAACTTAACAAATATCTGTAGTTATACTAGGAGAGTAGATTGAAACAAAATTTTTGGGTGAGGGTAGTGACGTACGGGGGTGGGGGTTGAAATACTTAACATTACAATATCTCCCAAACCAGTGGCACCAGAAAAACAAAATTCGGTTTGGATACAAAGCTTGATAAATGAAGATTGCTCAAAGTAAAATCTTTGAAGGGGGTGGGGGAGTACGTAAGTGGAGGGGATAAGAAATTTTCAAAAATAACACGTTTCATATCTCAATAACAGTGTAAGATGGTTGCTTCAAATTTTTACCAGAAGTAGGCCTAATAGAACTCCAGTAGGGAAAAAAAGTTTGGGGGTGTGGGTGTAGAGGGTGAGGGTGGGGAAGGGTGAGAAAGAAAAAGTTCCGATGCTTATATCTTAAGAATCTATAGTGATAGGAAGCTGAAACTTAGTATTTAGATAGAGCTATAGTAGTGGCATGGTGGAAAAATAAATTTTTTTCAGGGGTAGTATGGTACGGTGGTGGAGGGTGTTTTTCCTAACTTTAGAACGACTTATGCTGTTAAGTTGAAACTCGGTACGTATATGTAAATTAACTAGAAAAGTAATTCTGATAAAAAAAATTTGAATATTCATTGGCGTTCAGAAGGGGGGGCAAAAAAAAATATCGGTTAGTATAAAATGCATTTATTTTCACGATTTTCGTCATATCTACTAGGTCTTTCGAAATATTGAGTTCATTTTTTTTCTACGGATTCTTCATGTGAATACCTAGAAAGTGTTTTCAAGATTTTTTGAAATTCGACCCCTAAGAGGGTGTAAACTGGTTGTATACTTTTTCATGAATTCCACCATGTTTCTCAGGTCTGATCAGATATCGAATATCTTTTCACTTCCCCAGGTTTGTTTAATAATCACCTATTTTTAAGTTTTGTTTTTTTCAACCTCTAGACCGCATCTCGGAATATGACCCAATTATTTAATTCATATGTTACACCCTTTTCTAACCGCTTCCCGAACTTTTTGTTAGGTTTTCAGTCACATAGTAACATACACCGCATCCCCGAATTGAACGCGTTCTGAACTTCTGCCGGAAAAATAATACAGTTGCGCCCAGACTGTTGGCAGATTTTTTTTTTTTATTTCCATTTTTAATTCTCGATACTCTTTCATCCGACGTTTGTTCATTCGCTCAGTTCTTTTCACTTTCTTTTCAAAATTCGCCGCATTCAGGAGGCTCAATTACAGTGCCATTGCACGCATATTTCTCTTTAAATGCCCGCACGATTTATTCCAGGTCTTATTCCGGATAAACAAATTAAACACAGGCAAGAATAAAGCTGCCAATTGACATGTAGGCGCGCGTGTTTCCGATTTTATTTTAAGGTTCTTTGGCCAAAAGTACGAGCGATCAAGTTCGTTCATTGATTGACTACAATATCGTTAGGATTCTGCTTAATTTAATCGCAACGCAAAATGCCGATAAACACTTGTCAAAGTATGTCTTTGTGCACTCAAATCAATATTTCGATACTCACTTGCACCAGTAGGACTATTATATTCAAATATTGGAACACTTTCTCATTTATTAAGTAAGTTTGTTAACAGACTAAAAATTACAAAAATTCTATTTTGAAATAGTACTGAATATAATTTAAATAAGGTACGAGTGCATCTTCACGCGACACTCGCCAGCTTTCTCCAAGAAATTTACTGCTGATTGTATTTAATGCATAACTACTGAAATAACACGATTATTCCAGCACTTATAAAATATTTAAAGAAAAAAAATTCTTAAAATTTATAAATGTTGGTGTAGTTTCGAAAATTTCTCATTTACATTTGTAATTAAATTATTCAAAGAGGAAAAAAAATGCACTATTTTAATTGGATTGATCTCGATAAAAGAAAGAAGATGTTGTGCTATCTCCCCTTAACTTTACGGGCTTATTACAAATAATGTGATTGTTCTAGAGCCTGCTTTAGACTATCAAATTTTCTATCGTATCGATAAAATTTTGTGCGCTGCGTTTTCTACGGTCACAAAATACTTTTAATATCACATTCGATGAAAAGACGTTCGCGTAAAGCAAACGTTTAGGTATGGTTCTTTATGTCGCATACGAGCGAAAATATTTTTTTATAATATAATTCTTGAATTTTTTTAAAAAAATTTTAATCTTTTTGAAGTCATAAATTGTTTTGAATAGTTGAGTGAGATATTTTGTGAGAAACCATACATGCTAAGCTTTTTAGTTTTTTTTTTCTTTTTTGGGATGGAAGAGTCAATCTTGACTTATGACCCTCAATCCGTCTGAACAGAAAGCAAAACGGTCGTTAGGTGTAACTGGATGAAAAAATTTGCATTGGAGAAACTAGTTGAAAATTTTGAATTTTGTTCTGAAGTTTTTTTTTTAAAGGTAGTAGCTTTCTTGTAGAAGACGCAGAAACAAAATTAAAACAGATGTTCTGATAAGTGCTGCGTGGTCGAGCACACAAAAAAAAATTTTCCCATCGGGAAGTTTTGTCCAGCCAATTTTTGGAAAAATATTACTTCCAAGGTTCCAATGATATCACTGAGACGCAGAATGGCTGTAGTTCTCCTCGTTACCCAGAATATGTCCATAATGTGAATATTAAGACTCCACTTGCACTGAGAAAAACTGCGAAGACGAACTCAAAAAGGAAATCTAAAAAGTACCCAAAAAACAATGTCCACAATAACCACTCGGAAGTAATTAATGTGCTAGAGCATTCGAATGATCTTCCAGCTTCACACCAGGATAATGATGATACAGCTCGCGCTTTGAGCTCTCAATGCGTTTTAAAGGCTGTCGAAAGACCAAAAGTACTTTTTGTATCGCTTCGTCAGGATTTCGATTTACCGCAGGGGTCGGTCACTTGCAAAAAACTTGTTCCAGTAGCTCGCATTAATGTATCACGCGTGGCTTCATTAAAAGTTGTCCTGCCGTCGTCCGTATTTGAAACTGTTGTAGGATTTAACTGCTGGCCTCATTCAGCGATTGTTAGAGAATTCGTCCCTCATCGACGCAACGCGCATCACGTTACTCGGCCAAAAAACTTAATTCGATCTTGGTGTACCCCGGCAACGTAAGTGTCATGCGTTCTAAGACTAGACAACTATATATCTCTGCCACCGCCTCTTGTTTCGACGTTGCATCACTGAAACGTGGCTTTGCAAAAACTTCAGAGACGCCGAGCTGTTGGATAGTGATTATCTTCAGAATTTTCGTCGTGATCGTCATCTTGACATCCAGGATGCTCCGGTTGGCGGTGGAGTGCTTTGTGCAGTAAATCGGAAATTCACCGCTGAAGTAATTGATATTCCGGAAGCTAACATCACCAAGTTGCTCTGCGTTGCGCTGACTTTAAGTGACAAAAAGCTGTACATAGTCACGACGTACATCCCTCCGTGTGCGTTATCTTCAGTCTATAAATCCGCTTTTAACGCTACGGATAGGATCTGCAAACTATTGCGACCTTGCGATGAACAACTTATTCTCGAAGATTTTAATTTACCACTGATATCGTGGTCCCGATCTGGAGAAGAAGACTGCCTTATTCCGTCCTACAACTCATGTCCTAGGCAGTATGAACAATTTCTGGACTGCATGCTTTCAACAGGATTACACCAGATCAATATGAAAGCAAATACCTCTGGACGATACTTGGACCTTGTTTTCTCTTCCGATGTGACCCAAACCACAGTCAATCATTGTGCCTCACCACTATTACTGGATTCGAACCATCATCCAGCACTTCACGTTATTCTTAATTTTGATGCACGAGTTAGTCACTTATTTCCTTCTGAAATAACATGTGGCCACAATTTTAATAAATTCGATTTTTCTGCTTTTAATCGAGACATCTCGACATGTGATTGGTTAGGTGTACTAAGTGAACCGGATGTTGAAACTGCCACTTTAAACTTTTATAACACGACCTTTCGTAGTTTCGAGCGATGTGTACCTATCACATCGTCTAGACAGCCTAAACGTTTTCCGTGGTTTGACGACGACCTAATACATCTAAAAAATTTAAAAACGAAAGCTTGGAAGAAATATTGTCTCTCTAGGATCGATTCAGACTACGTTTCTTATTCAACCTTACGCGACCTGTTTATTAGCCGGTCTAGTACGGCGTTTACTTCATACGTCAATAGTATTAAATCATCGATTAGGGACAAACCTAAGCGGTTCTGGGATTTCGTCAATTCAAAAAGGAATTCGGACGTATACCCTGCTTCTATATCTTTTGATGATGTGGTCAGCGATGACCCTTCAGTCATTAGCAACTTTTTTGGGGACTACTTTCGTGCGGCTTTCACTTCTTCTAACTGTGATAATAGTTTTAAGGATCATGAACACTTGACAAAGTTTACTTCTACTTCTTTGGAGATGAAGGATCTCTATATTGACGAAGCAACAATTTTGAAATTTATCTCAAATATTGCAGATAGATTCTCTGTTGGTCCTGATGGCATTCCTCCAAACGTTCTAAAGCGCTGCAGCTCTTCCTTAGTAGCACTTTTGTGCTATTTATTCAATTCTTCTCTTCGTTCAGGGGTATTTCCTAGTTCATGGAAATATTCTACTATTAGACCGTTATTTAAGAAAGGTAAGAGAATGGATGAACGAAATTACAGTCCTGTCGCCAACCTTTCTTGTATTTCGAAGCTTTTCGGGGCTATTGTTTGTGATGTAATGAATTTTCATTGCAAATCACCCATAAGTCCATCCCAGCACGGATTTACTAAGGGTAGGTCTACTACCACAAATTTAATGGAATTTACTAATTTTTCCATTAAAGCAATTGAAGCTGGGAATCAGGTGGACTGAATTTACACCGATTTCAGTAAGGCGTTCGACAAAATGAGTCAATCCATCCTGACTTATAAGCTACAATTACTGGGTTTTCCAGTGACGTTTATTAATTAGATCCGTTCGTATCTACTTAATCGCACTCAAAAGGTGTTTTTTCGGGGAGCCCTTTCATCCGATATGCATAATACGTCTGGAGTACCTCAGGGGAGCCATTTGGGTCCACTTTTATTTATCCTGTTCATAAATGACGGGAGTTCGGTTCTCTCCCACTTGAAAATTTTAATGTATGCTGACGATGCAAAGATTTTTCGTAATGTAACCAATACGGCTGAATACTCTCTTCTTCTGAGTGACTTGCAACGGTTTTATGACTGGTGAACACTCAATTGTATGACTTTGTATATTAGCAAATGTATGACTGTATTTTTCTCTAGAAAGAAAACCCCAGTTACATTTGATTATAGCTTAAAAGGAAACCCATTATATAGAACTGACAAAGTGAACGATTTAGGTGTATATTTTAATAACGATGTTACTTTTAATGACCATTTTGATTATATTGTCGGTAAGACTAACTCCGTCTGGGGCTTTGTGCAAAGATGGTGCAAGGACTTCAATGATCCGCATATTACAACAATGTTGTACTGCACTTTCGTCCGTTCTATTTTGGAATATTGTAAGGATCCTTCCTTACATTTAATAAATCATAAATTAATTTAGATGACTATTATCTCTTAACTAAGAGCTTGTAAATAAATTGATTGCACTTTTTATAATTTTAAATTATTCATATTTTAATCGAATAAAACCTTATAATTTATTTTATTAAATTATAACACGTTACATATGCACATTCGTTTTTATAACATTTTATTAATAAACTATTTTAATTATATTTTTAGTGTCATCAGATTCAAATATCAAGTTGAACTGAATTTTCTCTCCCTATCATTTATTTTTATAAGCTTCCTGGCTACTATGATAAAAATAAAAATGACAGTGACGAAATTCAACAAAGTACCACTCTCGCCACATACTCCCCCTTCAGAGACAGCTTAACAACAATTTCATAAAAATTTTTTTTAAACTGTAATTTGCGAAAAACATGGTTTGAGCCTGTCTATTGATACTCTAGTTTGCTTTTGTTTGATTGACAAAGTAAAATATTTAGGTTCACGCGAAATTACCGGAAACGGGCCTTCAAATGGCGTATGCATTGATAAATTAGAAATTCCGATTCTGACGAAAACATGAGAACAGTTTTCTAATTCTTTAAATTGAAAAATATTTTGTATTGATTTTCTAGTTGGCGGGAGAGGTTTAATTTCCAACATCAAACGTCTTAGATACTGTATAAATTCATTTTCTGGTAATTTTACACCTAATTTATTGCTTTCGATGAACTCAAACGGTAACCTTAAATTCTGACCGTATAGCATTTCCGCTGCCGTTCCTATTGCATCTTCACGGAGAACTGATCGTAATCCTAATAAAATGAAAGGCAAATTGTCTGACCAATTAGAAATACTTTTACATAATAATGCTTCTTTAACCACGCGATGCCATCGTTCTAACAAACCATTGGCTTTAGGATTGAAAGCGGTTGTTCTGTTACGTTTGAAACCTAACCATAACCCTAATTCTGTAAATAAATGCGATTCGAATTGCTTTCCTTGGTCTGTAATAATAGTTGTTGGTATACCAAAACGAGGAAAATACTCTTTTGTTAGAATCGATGCCACCGTTCGCGCACTAGAATCTTTAATAGGAAAAGCTTCAGGCCAACGTGTAAACCTGTCAATAATAGTTAAACAGTATCGATAATCATTCGACATTGGAAGTGGTCCTATTAAATCGATGTGAATAACGTCAAACTTTTCGCAAACTTTATCAAAATTTCCGTAAGGACTTTTTACTGATCTGGTTATTTTTGCTTTTTGGCAATTAATACATTCTCTCGTCCAAATACTTATATCTTTTCTTATAGAAGGCCAAACTACTTTACTAGTCAACAATTTCACCGTTGCTTTGATTCCGGGGTGTGAAAAATTATGCATTGTCTGAAACACTGCTTTGCGTTCTGATTCCGGAATATACGGACGGAGTACAGGTAATGACGAATCACACCATAGTTGATGATTTGTATTCAAAAGTGGAATAGCAATCATTTGTAAATTTGGCATTAATTTAATTTGTTCTAGTTGGGGGTCTACTAATTGAGCTTGAGCAATTTTACTAAAATCGATTGAAGACGGTAAATTTATTTCATTTATCCTCGATAAAGCATCTGCAACCACATTTTCTTGACCGGAAATATGTCTAATGTCAGTAGAGAATTGACCAATGAAATCCAGTTGTCTTAACTGTCTAGGTGAGGCTTTGTCAAGCTTCTGATTGAAAGCAAAAGTTAGTGGCTTATGATCTGTAAATAATATAAAATTGCGACCTTCTAACATAAAACGAAAATGTTTTATTGCAGCGAATACTGCCAATAATTCTCTGTCGTAAGCGCTGTAATTGCGTTCAGTTGATGAGAGTTTCCGCGAAAAAAAAAACTAAAGGTTTCCAATATTTACCAACACGTTGTTGAAGGGCTCCTCCAATTGCATAATCAGAAGCATCAACTGAAAGCGATAAAGGTGACGATACAACTGGAAAAATTAAACAAGTGGCATTTGCAAGAAGATTTTTTAGGGAAACAAAAGCCTTTATTGCTGGTTCATTCCATGTTATTAAAGTTAAATCATTTTTCCTTTTACTACCTTTTGTGAAGTTATCTAATTCACCTTGGAATGAAGCTGCTTTTGGCATAAATCTTCTATAGAAATTTACCATACCCAAAAATCTTCTCAATTCTACAACATTCTTTGGACGTGGAAACGACAATATAGCGTTAACTTTAGATTTGATAGGATGAATTCCATTCGCATCTAAATTATGGCCAAGAAAATCTATTTGAGACTGTAAGAAATTACATTTCTCTAAGTTTAATATTAAACCGTTTATAGACAATTTATGTAAAACTATACTGATATGTTCCAAATGTTCATGTTTATTCTTTGAAGCAATTAGTATATCATCTATATAAACAAAACAAAAGTTTAAATCTTTTAATATTTGTGAAATGAACCTTTGGAATGTCTGCGCTGCATTACGCAATCCAAATGTCATACGTGGAAATTCGAATAATCCAAAAGGCGTAGTTATTGCTGTTTTTGCAATATCCTCCTCATTCATTGGAATTTGGTGATAAGCTCTTTCTAAATCCAAGGTTGAAAACACTTTACAACCATGTAATTGCTGAGCAAAATCGTGAATATGTGGTATCGGAAACTTGTCCGGTACTGTTTTAGCATTCAAAAAACGATAATCACCACAAGGTCTCCATTCACCATTTTTTTTAAGTGCCATATGTAATGGTGATGCCCACGGACTATTTGAGGGTCTGCAAATACCACGATCCAACAATTTCTTAAACTCTGCCTTAGCACTAATAAGTTTTTCCGGATTTAACCTACGAGGTTTTGCGAATACCGGATTGCAATTAGTTATTATAAAATGTTTAACTTTATGTAGGTCGTTGAAACCTTCTGTAAGAGAATTATTCTTTATAATGAGTTTATACTTTTTTAATAATTCGTTTATTGTTACGTCTTTGTGTAGAATTGATAGTACTGATAATGATGTAGTTGGACCAGAAAAAATAGTTCCCACAGTTGAATTTAACTTAGTGAGGGGATCAATTAAACATTTCTTTTTAATATCTACTATCAGCCCATAATTTTGTAGAAAATCTGCTCCCAAGATTGGTCTGTCTACATCTGCTATTATAAATTTCCATATAAATTTTCGATGGAGATACAGAGAAAGGTTAACTGTGTGATAACCATATGTTAAAATTTTACTAGCATTCGCAGCTGAAAGAATCAAGTTCGTATTGAGAATTGAATTATAAGATTTATGTCTTGGAAGAACAGAAACTTCTGCTCCCGTATCAACCAAAAACCTTAACCTTGAAAGGGGATCAAAAATAATAAGACGGTTTGATGTTGAAAAAATGCCAGAACCCGCCACTTCTGACAATACATCTAGTTTTTTTCTTCATAACTACATGGCTGAACACATCTATAGGCTTTTTCACCAAAACGCTCATGAAAAAAACAATAAGTACTTTTATCTACGTTGTCCGAATTTGTATTTTGTGACTTGAATTTATAATTACTTTCATTTTTATAATTTTTTTGTTTCAAATTGCTCCTGTTCTCACGTTGAACAGATTCTAATTTATTTATCTTTTTCGTTAAAAAATTTAATTGTTTCTGAATCGAAGTTAAACTAGCTATTTCACATGTTTCAGACTTGCTATCTACATTAGAACAAGGAATGACGTTCGTTGTGAAAACTTGAGCAGATGTTGCCGAAGTTACTTCCAAAACTTTATCAGCTAAGATTGCTAGCTCATCCAAACCACTTGAATTAGCTACTAATATCACTTGTATTTGTTGTGGCAATCTTTGTATCCACAATTTTTTTAATACGACCTCTTCGATTAAACTGCCGGCTAAAGATTTCATCATACTCAAAAGCTGGGTCGGCTTTTTATCATCTAAATCAAGACCCGTAAATAATTTTTGTAATTTAGTATCCTCCGTTTCACCAAAACGTTGAATCAATGCTGTTTTAAAAAATGTGTATTGACCGTTCTCTGGAATGCTCTCCATAATATCCATAACCTGAGAACATTCTGAAGAACTAAGCATACTTAAAGCATGATTGAACCTTGTTAATTCAGTAACTATACCCGCTGATGCAAACTGGTTATCTAACATTCTAAACCATGCCGCTGGGTTGTATATCCAAAATTGAATTTTTTGCACGGCTACAGCCGCCATATTTGAATTATTACCACTACTTGTCCCGAAGGAGGATGGTACGTTGTTGTTGTCACCTAACATTTTTTTACACAAATATTTTTTTAAAATTTATTTTTTTTTTTTTAATTTACTATTTGGAATATTCTTACTATAAATCCTATTTCGGATAATTATCAATTACTTGATTCTTTGCTTCTTCTCTTCTAAGGTGTTGCGTTTTATTTCCTCTTCGGCGTTACACGTCTTTTCTTCCTGTTTCTCTATTTCTTTAGCGTTACGTCTACCTCAGCTTCGGCGTTACACGTCTTTATTTGACCAGTTGTAGAACTTGCTTACGTTTGATCTGTTCTTCTGATCACGTCGGGGTCACCAGTTGTAAGGATCCTTCCTTACATTTAATAAATCATAAATTAATTTAGATGACTATTATCTCTTAACTAAGAGCTTGTAAATAAATTGATTGCACTTTTTATAATTTTAAATTATTCATATTTTAATCGAATAAAACCTTATAATTTATTTTATTAAATTATAACACGTTACATATGCACATTCGTTTTTATAACATTTTATTAATAAACTATTTTAATTATATTTTTAGTGTCATCAGATTCAAATATCAAGTTGAACTGAATTTTCTCTCCCTATCATTTATTTTTATAAGCTTCCTGGCTACTATGATAAAAATAAAAATGACAGTGACGAAATTCAACAAAGTACCACTCTCGCCACAATATGCCTGCCCGGTATGGGCTCCACACTATGAAGTTTACATAAAAAGAATTGAGTCGGTTCAGAGAAGATTCTTGCGATTCGCACTTAAAGGTCTTCCTTGGCAAAATCCACTGCATCTTCCTCCTTACCATGAGCGTCTTAAGCTCCTGCCGATTGAGTCGTTGATTGATAGACGAGATGTCCTTAGAACTGTTTTTGCTTTCAAGGTAATTTCTGGTGATATTAACTCCCCGTAACTGCTGGAAGCCATTACTTTCAAAGTTCCATTTCGATCCTTGAGAGACAATGTGTTGCTGGTATTAAGGGTTTTCTCCGTAGAGAAACCGTTACACAACCCCAGCACAAAAGGGGCGAACGGGCCTTGTCCGGCCAACCCAGAGAAGGGTCGTGGGCGCCAGTGATTCCTTTTTAAGGCACCGTTCTAGTCTTTCCCCGATCAAATCACAATTTCGAGAAAAGACTTCACACGCGTAAGCACTGATTGAAGAAAGCACAGAAAGCGAGCTGAAACACGGCACATATGTAATCACACTTAACTGATGGAAAACAGATTGGATTTTCGTTCTTAATATTAACATATTGTGAGTTAAATTTAACACCCCACTGTATTTTGCTTATGTATGTACTCATACTGTATTTTGCTTATGTATGTACTCATACAATGAATATTGATTCAATTGTTTTATATATTTTGCTCTCTCATAGCGTTTGAATAAATGTTCAGTTCCGATTTGCAGCTTACGAGAGAAGGACTTTTTATTGGCGCGTTTGATTTTACGTAACAGGCTATGGGCCCAGACAACGTGGTCTGGTATTAAAATTTGGTAATTTTTGAGAATACTTAAGTAAAATCGGTAGTGAAAATATTTTTTTAAAAAACGTAATAAATAAAAAGAAACAATTAAAATGGAAAATGAAACGGTGAAAATCGATAAACTCAAAAGTGGAGAGCATTTTCCTATTTGGAAGTTTCAAGTGCAAATCGTGCTCAAGGCTGGCGATTTTTTACTTTATTATTTTAATAATAAAGTTTTATTATCAACTTTTAAAAAAAAAAAATTTGCTACTCTGAAAACTTTTTTTATACGTTTTATGACTAATAAACGCCAAAAAAGCAATAAAAACTTTCAGTCCGGCTGTGCTGCTGATATGGGTGAAGGGGTGTGGGAGTGGAGGGAGAAATAATGCGTCCGAAACGCAAAAATGCCGATATCGACACATTCTAAAATCCATTTCTCTTAAACCGTTAACGGCAAGCAATTAAAACTTAACAAATATCTGTAGTTATACTAGGAGAGTAGATTGATAAATAAATAAAAAAATTTTGGTGGGGGTGGTGGCGTGCGGGGGTAGGGGTTGAAATAGTAAAGATTACGATATCTCACAAACCAATTGCACCAGAAAACCAAAATTCGGTTTGAGTATAAAGCTTGATAAATAAAGATTGCTCAAAGTAAAATCTTTGAAGGGGCGGGGGAGCATAGAAGTGGGGAGATAAGAATTTTTCATAAATATCACTTTTCATATCTCAATAACAGTGTAAGATAGATGGTTCAAATTTTAACTAGTAGTAGGCCCAATAGAACCCTAGTAGAGAAATTTAAAGGTGGGGTGTAGAGGGTGAGGGTGGGAAGGGTGAGAAGGAAAAAGATCCGATGCTTATATCTTAAGAACTTGTAATGATATAAACCTTAAACTTCGTATTTGGATATTGTAGTGGCATAGTGGAAAATTTTTTTTTAGGGGTAGCATGGTGCAAGGGTGCGGGGTGTTTTTCCTAACTTTTGAACGGCTTATGCTAGAAAGTTGAAACTCGGTACATATATGCAAATCAACTAGAAAAGTAAATCCGATAAAAAAAAATGTTGTACACTTTTTCATATATTCCACCATATCTCTCAGGTCTGATCAGATATCGAATATCTTTTCACTTTCACTTGCTTGTTTAATAATCACCTAATTTTAAGTTTTTTTCTTTTCCAACCTCTAGACCGCATCCCAGAATATGACCCAATTATATAATTCATATATTACACTCTATTCTAACCGTGTCCCGAACTTTTTGGTAGGTTTTCAGTCACATAGTAACATACACCGCATCCCCGAATTAAACACGTTCCGAACTTCTGCCGGAAAAATAATAAAGTTGCGCCCAGACTGTTGGCAGATTTTTTGATCATGTGAACGGGAATTGCTTGGCACCAATTAAGAAACGAGGTGAAACTGCAGATAATTTCAATAAGCGGCTCAAAGCATGTTAAAAAATCTGCCAACAATCTGGGCGTAACTTTATTATTTTTCCGGCAGAAGATAGGAACGCGTTCAATTCTGAAATGCGGTTTAGGCTACTATGTGACTGAAAGCCTATCAAAAAGAACAAGATCATGGAAGTGAAAATCTGATTGGATCTGAGAGATATGGAATAGTTTATGAAAAAGTACGCAATCACTTTACACCCCCTTAGGGGTCAATTTTCAGAAAATCTTGAAAACACTTTCTTGGTATTCATATGGAGAATACATAGAATAAAATTAAATTCATTATTTGGGACGAGGTAGTAGATATGTCGAAAATCGTGGAAAAATATGCATTCTATTTTCACAGATAATTTTTTTTGCCCCCCTTCTGAACGCCAATAGATATTCGTTTTTTTTATTCAAAATTATTTTTCTAGTTGATTTAGATATACACACCGAGTTCCAACATTGTAGCTTAAGCCGTTCTATGTATAGGAAAAACACCCCCACTTGTACCACACTACCCTTAGGGGTCGAATTTCAAAAAAAATTGAAAACGTATTCTAGGTATTTATACGAAGAATCCGTAGAATAAAAGTGAATTCAATATTTGGAAAGACCTAGTAGATATGACGAAAATCGTGAAAATATATGCATTTTATATTTATTATATTTACAAATATTTTTTTTTGCCCCCCCCCCCTTCTGAACGCCAATGAATATTCAAATTTTTTTTTATCACAATTACTTTTCTAGTTGATTTACATATACACTCCGAGTTTCAACATTGTAGCATAAGCCGTTCCATATATTGGAAAAACACCCCCACTTGTACCACACTACCCTTAGGGGTCGAATTTCAAAAAACCTTGAAAACACATTCTAGGTATTTATACGAAGAATCCGTAGAATACAAATTAATTAAATATTTGGAAAGACCTAGTAGATATGAAGAAAATCGTGAAAATATATGCATTTTATATACATTATATTTACAAATAATTTTTTTTGCCCCCCTTTCTAAACGCCAAAGAATATTCAAATTTTTTTTTATCACAATTACTTTTCTAGTTGATTTACATATACACACCGAGTTTCAACTTTCTAGCATGAACCGTTTAATAGTTAGGAAAAACACCCCCTACCCCCGTAGCATACTACCCCTAAAAAAAATTTATTTTTCTAACATTTCGCCACTATGGCTCTATCTAAATACCAAGTTTAAGGCTTATATCATTACAGGTTCTTAAGATATAAGCATCAGAACTTTTTCCTTTTCACCCTCCCCCACCCTCCCCCACTACACCCTCAACCACAAAACTTTTTTCCCTATTAGGGTTTAATTAGCGCTACTTCTGGTAAAAATTCTAAGCATCTATCTTAAACTGTTCTTGAGATATGAAATGTGTTTGATTTGAAAAATTCTCATCCCCTCCACTTCTATGCTCCACCTCCCACTTAAAAAATTTTACTTTGATCAATCCTTATTTGTCAACCTTTATACCCAAACCAAATTTTATTTTTCTAGATCAATTGGTTCATGAGATATCGTAATCTTAAATTTTTCACCCCCCACCCCCATACACAACTTCCCCTACCTAAAATTTTTCTTGATTCTGTTCTCCTAGTATAACTACAAATATTTGTTAAGTTTGAATAGTGTGCCATTAACGGTTTAGGAGATATGGATTTTAGAATGTGTCTCGCCTTTTTTGGGTTTCAGACGCATTACATTTCCCCCCACTCCCACACCCCTTGATCAATATTGACAATTTTTCTGCAAATGGGTCTACTATCAGAGCTCTATAGAAATTCCAAGTTTCAGCTTCCTAACATTAGGGGTTACTGAGATCAGGAAACCAAAATTTTCGGTCTAAAACACTTCCCTCTCCTTCCCCCTCACACCCCCACCTCTAAAAATTTGGTCACTTCAAGGCGCTTACTCCGTCTATTCGTTAAAAAAATTTCAATTTAATATCTTAAAGCGTTTGGCAGCTACAAGCCTCCAAACGATCTTGCGTACGGCGGACGCCGTACGGCGTACGGCGGACAGACGGACTGAAAATTTTTATTGCTTTTTTCGCGTCTACTAGTTATGAAACGTGAAAATAAAAATTTTGAGGGTAGCAAATTTTTTTTTTAAAAAATCAATCACAATACTTAATTATTAAAATAATAAAGTAAAATTGGACAATCAGGCACAAAGAATTATTGCAACGTCTATTGGAAATGGTCCACTCCAGCATATAATTAATTGTTCAACGGCTTATGAAATGTGGGAAAGACTGGCGACTGTGTATAAGCAAAAATCAAGGACAAACATACACCTACTACAACAAAAATTTTATTCGTTCTCGAAGAATTCTGACGATAATATTGCCGCACACGTGGCAAAACTCGAGACTCTTGTTCGGCAGTTAAGAGACGCTGGGGAAAGTATTTCAGAAAGCATGATCATCACAAAAATTCTGATGACCTTACCAAAAAATTTCAATCACTTTTACAGCGCATGGGAATCGACTCCATGTGACCAACAGACACTTGCAAATCTAACATCGAGGCTCATTATGGAAGATATGCGCCACACTTCTCAGTTGCAACAGCCTTTACCAGTCACACAGAAAGTGCTCTATTTGCTAGAAAAAGAAATAAATATACAAATGAAAATGGTCAAAAACACAAGCAAAAGCCTGGAAAATGTTTTTTATGTGGTGAGAAGGGCCACTGGAAAAATGAGTGTACGAAAAAACACAGCAACTCATCTAAAGCAACTGTAAGTGTTAGTGCATTAAACGAAGTGGAAAGAAGAGGAGATGCTTTTACTTGCGAAAGATCAACGGGACCCGAGAGTGAAAATTACAAGTGGTATTTGGATTCGGGAGCGACCGATCATATGTGTCAGCATCGGGAATGGTTCGATAACATCAAAATGTTAGAAAAGCCGGTTAGTGCGCGTGTTGGAAATGGGGAAATGATTATGGCGACTGGGATCGGCGATATAAATATTCTTGCCTTTGATGGAACCGATTGGGCGGAAAAGCATCAGTCAAATGTTTTGTACGTGCCGGGTATTTTAATAAACTTGTTTTCGCAAAGCAAAGCCCTAGATAAAGGCTTGACTCTTTCTTCTATAAAAGAGAAGTGTTATTTCAAAAAGAACGATAGTGTTGTGGCAGTGGGAGTACGAGCGGAACAATTGTTTGAAATGTGTTTCAAGGTTCTGAAAAGTGAAACAAACATTTGTAGTAACATCGCGATTAAACGGGACACTTTAAAACTGTGGCATGAACGTTTTGTGCATCAAAATGTCGCTCATGTACGGGATATTTTAAAAACTAAAAGTATTGATTACGTGGACTCCGAATTTCTATGTGAAGCATGCATCGAAAGAAAGCAGTGCCGGAAACCGTTCGAACAAAATCACAAGCGAGCAGCAAGTCCAGGAATGTTAGTGCATAGAGACTTATGTGGTCCAATGCAAGAAGAATCAATCGGAGGTGCAAGGTATTTTTTACTGTTAAAAGACGATTTCTCGAATTTTCGCTCAGTTTACTTCTTAAAACAAAAGTCAGAAGTTTTTTATTATTTCTACAAGTTTATTAAAAAGGTGAAGATAGATACAGGAAATTCTATTACAACAATACGGACGGACAACGGTCTAGAATTCATCAACAAAGACATGAAGGAATTGCTGGACAATGAGGGCATTACTCATCAGAAAACTTGTTCATATACTCCGGAGCAAAATGGACGTGCAGAAAGAGAGATGCGGACCATAGTGGAAGCGGCCAGAACCATGATCCATGCAAAAGATTTAAGTCTCAAATTCTGGGCAGAGGCGGTATATATGGCCACTTATGTATTAAATCACACTGGACCGACGAAAACGAAGAATAAGACGCCGTTCGAGCTTTGGTATGGTGAGGACTCAAAGGTTAGTAATCTTAAAGTTTTTGGTTGCGAATGTTTTGTTCATATTCCCAAAGAAAAACGTCAAAAATGGGACAAGAAATAATTGAAAGGAGTTATGGTTGGTTACGAAGAAAATGTGAAAGGACACAGAGTTTGTATACCCGAGTTAAATAAGATTGAAATTTCTGGAAACGTAATTTTCAACGAATATTTAAAAGAAGATGAAAAGATTACTCATTCCGTCAAAGATGTATCTAAGGTAGAAAAGGAAGTTATAAATGACAGCGATAATATAGATGAGCCATTTACTAGAAAAACAATAGTTGAACCTTCATACGAGCAACCAGTAACACCAATTAAAGAAAGACTTAGAAGTGCACGAAAAGCATGTAATACAGCGGAAGTCCTTCATCATGCACTTTTCTCAGTGCACGAACCTAAAGCTTATCATGATGCTATTCGCGGAGAGTATTCAACAGAGTGGAAAACGGCAATGCAAGAAGAAATGGAGTCTCTTCTCAAAAATCATACTTGGGATCTTGTAGATGCTCCTGATCATCGAAAAATCGTGGATAACAAATGGGTGTATAAGCTTAAGGTGGCTAACGACAACGAACCAATGAGATTTAAGGCAAGGCTAGTTGCAAGAGGATTTGTTAAGCAATATGGAATTGATTATGAAGAAACCTTTAGCCCGGTTGTAAAATTCACATCGATCAGAACTATAATAGCAACAGTAGCAGCGCAGGGGTTGGAAATGAGGCCGTTTCACATCAAAACAGCATTCTTAAATGGCATACTTCAAGAAGAAGTTTATATGTGACAACCCGAAGGCTATAATGATGGATTAGGTAAAGTCTGTCGATTGAATAAAGGCTTATACGGACTAAAGCAAGGGTCTAGATGCTGGAATGAACAATTTACGCGAGTATTGAAGGAATTTAATCTTGAAGTCAGTCAAAAGGATCCTTGTGTATTTATGAACAAAACATTGGCAAACAGACTAGTTTTAGCGATTTATGTTGACGATGGGTTAGTCGCGGGAAGGCATGACGACATTTTGAGGTTGCTAGAATTTCTAAATAAAGGGTTTTCCAATAAGGACTTGACAACTTTGAATTCAATTTATGAACGCACCCTTTCACTAATCATCGAACTGTTACTGTCAATTTATTCAGTAAACTTAACATTTTTATCATGGTAAAGTACACGAAGGAACAACGTCTGCAAATTATATTATATTATTTTGAAAAAAAGTTGTCAAGTCCTTATTGGAAAACCCTGGGTTTTCCAATAGGGACTTGACAACTTTGAATTCAATTTGTGAACGCACCCTTTCACTAATCATCGAACTGTCACTGTCAATTTATTCAGTAAACTTAACATTTTTATCATGGTAAAGTACACGAAGGAACAACGTCTGCAAATTAAATTATATTATTTTGAAAAAAAGTTGTCAAGTCCTTATTTTAAAACCCTTTACATTAACATTTAGAAGTAAAAGTGTTTGACGCCAGAAATTTCCTTGGAACGGAAATACGATATTTGTCTGATGGTTCAATTCATCTTAGTCAGACCTTATATGCGGCGAAAATATTAGAGCGCTTCAGTATGCATGATTCGAAACCTGTTAAGACACCTGCTGAAAAATCTTCTACCGAGATAGTATCTGTAAATGCTGTTAATTCATCATTCTCATTTATAGAAGCAGTAGGCAGCTTCATATTTTTGACCATCGCAACGCGTCCAGATATAGCTTTCAGTGTTGGAGTCGCATCGCGTCATCTTGACAGTCCCAGCAAAGAAGACATCATAGCTCTAAAGCGGATCCTCCGCTATATTAATGGAACTCGAAACTACGGTATCATTTTTGGTAAAAATGTTAAATTTCTCTTAAAGGGTTACAGTGATGCTGACTACGGCGGAGACATCCAGACAAGGAAGTCAACAACGGGCTATATTTTCTTGTAATACGAAAGTCCGATTTCTTGGTGCTCGCAACTTCAAAAATGCGTAGCACTATCAACGGCTGAATCAGAGTACATGGCAGCCTCTGAGGCTGTGAAGGAACTAGCATGGCTGAAAGACTTGGTCGACGAAATAACCAATGGATCATCAAAACCTACTCTACATGTGGACAATCAGAGCGCCATTAGATTAGTAAGAAATCCAGAATTCCATAAAAGAACAAAACATATAGATATAAGGTTTCATTTTGTTAGAGAAATATATAAGGAACATATGTTTGAATTAAATTATGTTGCATCTGAAAATCAGTTGGCAGATATTTTTACGAAGCCACTAACTAGAGATAAATTTGAAAAATTTCGAGATGTTTTGAATATTGTTGCATTAATTGGTTGATTGTTATATATAAAACACATAGTGGGAGTATTAACATATTGTGAATTAAATTTAACACCCCACTGTATTTTGCTTATGTAATGTACTCATACTGTATTTTGCTTATGTATGTACTTATACTATGCACATTGATTTACCTGTTTTATATATTTTGCTCCCTCATAACTTTTGAATAAATGTTCAGTTCCGATTTGCAACTTACGAGAGAAGGTCTTTTTATTGGCGCGTTTGATTTTACGTAGCACTTAAGTAATAAGTTTTATTAAAATTTCATACCTCGAGAATCTCCTTATCATACTCTACTCTAGCTACCTAACTCTGAATTCGTTGGTCTTAAAATTAGGGCGCCTCTGGTGCGTCGTCCCTCGAAATTTTCGGTTAAGATTCTTCTGTTTAAGTCACTCCTGTCTGACCTTTCTCTGCGTCGCCGGTTCTTCTCGCGGCGAAGCTCCAAACTACTTAAATTTCCGGGAATCACTCTTTTACTCAAGCTAACCGTGCTGTCACCGACTTATGACGCTCGGTGCACGTTCTTCTTAATCGCAAGAAAAAAATTATAATCATTTACTACTTGCATTACACTCAACGTCCTTCCACACTCGCCACACTCGATCCAAGAGACTGTTTTTCGGCTGCCGTACTTTCCTCGAAGCCTCGGGTCAGCTTTTTCTACGGTTAATCCCCGTTCTGCAGGTCAATGGTCTAGTCCTTGAGGTCCTTTCTCCCGCTTTCTCTCTCAAGTGCATTACTTTCTTTTACCTGGGTCTCTTTTTATGTGCCAAACGACGATCTAGTAACTGCACAAACCCATTTACCATACACTGCCGTCTGGAAAACCACACGATGGCGCAGTCGTCGTTTAAGTGGTTTTGTTTGTTTACGTTCGTGCGATGCTAAAGTTTCGTTGTTCAAAGTTTCGTACTGTGTTTCGGGTTGTGTTACGTGTCCTCTTTTGTCGGTTTAGAGCCCGTCCGGGTTATCGCGCTTGCTTGGTAAGTAGCCGGATCGCAGGTGAGTGAAACTTCTTGTCAATTTGCACGGAATTCATTCGCCATCGAACGACGACGCGCCCTAGCTAACACTACTATTTCTACTTATGTTAGAACCATAGGCGCGCCGTAGGGGGGTGGGGGGGGCCGGGACCCCCCAGACCCCCCCAGAAAAATAATTTTGGCCCCTTCCAGAAAAATAATTCTTTTCTTTCTTTCCCAGAAAGTGTTTTCAAGATTTTTCGAAATTCGACCCGTAAGTGGATGTGTAGTGGTTTTATACTTTTTCATGAATTCTGGAATAGTCCCACACTCATACCTCGATATACTGCCTAGATATGCCGTATAAAGAGCGGCCGCATAGCGAGAGTTTTCTTATGTGTACACGATGCCTTACATTGCAAAGTACACTCATGCCTCGCTATACGACCGCTCTTTATACGGCATATCAAGGCCGTATATCGAGGTATGAGTGTACTTTGGAATAATGGAAGGCCATCGTGCACACATAAGAAAACACACTTATGTGCTTATGATTTACTCTGAAAGAGGAGTGTGTGTGTATCTGCACCTGCTGCACATTCGGTTAAAAAGTTAGAAGGGGTGTCTGGAATGAACTTTGGTCGGTTAGAAAAGAAATGAAATGAAAATCAGTTGTTTTTACGATTTCATAGAAAGAATAAGAAGGATTTTTGGTGATTTTTAATCGAAGCAAATAAATATTTAAATAAATTATTCACAATAATCAAGAAAGATCAAGAACGTACGGAAAGGAAGGAATATCTACACCGTAGATCATCGGAATTCAATTCTTAAATTCTAAAATTGGAATATTCGTTCTATTATAATATTTAACGTAAGTATCTACATATTTTTCAAACTAAAATTGTGTAGGTTTGGCGGAAAAAATATTCTCGACGGCAACAAGTGCAAAACAGATATTGCAAAAGTGACAATTGCGACGAAAATCGAGAAAATTCTCTAAAGATACCGCTTATTTTAATCCGTGATAATGATATAGCCCGGATTTTGTTATCAAAACAGTTGGGTATCATTCTCCACAAACGTTCGTTTTTCATTCGTCTATTGTTATAAACCGAGTAATGTTATTGTTTTTGGCTGGTTGTTGAGTGCCGCCAGAATTTCGTTTCCGGTGCTTACAAGTGCCTTCGATATTTAAAAAAATATCGAACGCATTTGTGAGCACTGGAACGAACAAGCGAACGACTGGAAACCGGCTTGGCGACGGGAAGGGTACCGCTACTCGGTAGATGACGGCTCGACAGAAAAGAAAAAACGAGTTTGAGAGCAAGGGGAAAGAAAGGATTTTAACACCGCGCCAAGTGCTAATGCCAAAAGGAACGATTGTTTTCTTCGGTTTTAAACCTAATCGCGTCGCGGGGAGTCGAAAAATCACTCGAAAGGGTAGCGCGCGGTTGGACGAACGGGTGGCAGGTGAATTTGCGAGCCAAAACGTGCGGTAAACGAGTGAAAGCTGGATTTTTTTTTTGGGTCGTCAACACGCGCCGCAGCGCAAGATCTTGGCAGGAAGTTTTTCTTTGTTCGTTTACTGAGTTTCGGTGGCGAAATGGTTTGCGTGTCGCCGCCCGACAAGAGGCTCCGTGGTACCCCTTCGCGAAACTTCAACTGCGCCGTATGAGGTACCTTCTTGGCCGGTTTTCGGGAAGCGCTGTGTAAATTTTTTTTGTCCCCAAAGTCGAAATAGAAAAATTTCGGGACGGTTGTTTTAATTTTGTGTGTGAACTATTGGGATCAAATGCGCTTCCAAAACCCGAACTAGAATGCAAAATCTGTAATAAAGTCTTCGACAAAAGATTACCGCCGCCGCATGACATACTGCGGTTTCTTTTTTTCTTCCGATTTGCGGATAATAAAAGTTATAACCGCGCGCTTATAGTTGGTTTTTTTTCTCTCACTCTGTTGAGCTGTTTTCACTCCGTCTGTACGCCGTACCCCGTACGCCGTACGTCGACCGCCCCAAAATCTTTGAAGGCTCGTAGCTCTCAAACCAGTGGAGCTATTAAATTAAATTTTTTTCTAAGAATAGACTTGGTGGACCCCTTGAATTGACATTATTTTCAGGGGAGGAGGTGTAAGGGGGAAGGCGGGGTAAGCGTTTTAGACGAAAATTTTAGGTTTCTAGATCTCAGGAACCGCTTGTGTTAGGAGGCTGAAACTAAGAATTTCTATAGAGCTTTGATAATGGACCCATTTGCAAAACAAAAAACAGATATGGGTGAAGGGGTGTGGGAGTGGAGGGGGAAGCAATGCATCTGAAACGCAAAAAAGTCGAGATCGACACATTCTAAAATCCATATCTCCTAAACCGTTAATAGCAAGCAATTAAAACTTAACAAATATCTGTAGTTATACTAGGAGAGTAGATTGATTGGGTGAGGGTAGTGACGTACGGGGGTGGGGGTTGAAATACTTAACATTACAATATCTCCCAAACCAGTGGCACCAGAAAAACAAAATTCGGTTTGGATACAAAGCTTGATAAATGAAGATTGCTCAAAGTAAAATCTTTGAAGGGGGTGGGGGAGTACGTAAGTGGAGGGGATAAGAATTTTTCAAAAATAACACGTTTCATATCTCAATAACAGTGTAAGATGATTGCTTCAAATTTTTACCAGAAGTAGGCCTAATAGAACTCTAGTAGGGAAAAAAAGTTTGGGGGTGTGGGTGTAGAGGGTGAGGGTGGGGAAGGGTGAGAAAGAAAAAGTTCCGATGCTTATATCTTAAGAATCTATAGTGATAGGAAGCTGAAACTTAGTATTTAGATAGAGCTATAGTAGTGGCATGGTGGAAAAATAAATTTTTTTTTAGGGGTAGTATGGTACGGTGGTGGGGGGTGTTTTTCCTAACTTTAGAACGACTTATGCTGTTAAGTTGAAACTCGGTACGTATATGTAAATTAACTAGAAAAGTAATTCTGATAAAAAAAAATTTGAATATTCATTGGCGTTCAGAAGGGGGGGGCAAAAAAAAATATCGATTAGTATAAAATGCATTTATTTTCACGATTTTCGTCATATCTACTAGGTCTTTCGAAATATTGAGTTCATTTTTTTTCTACGGATTCTTCACGTGAATACCTAGAAAGTGTTTTCAAGATTTTTTGAAATTCGACCCCTAAGAGGGTGTAAACTGGTTGTATACTTTTTCATGAATTCCACCATGTTTCTCAGGTCTGATCAGATATCGAATATCTTTTTACTTCCCCAGGCTTGTTTAATAATCACCTATTTTTAAGTTTTTGTTTTTTTCAACCTCTAGACCGCATCTTGGAATATGACCCAATTATTTAATTCATATGTTACACCCTTTTCTAACCGCTTCCCGAACTTTTTGTTAGGTTTTCAGTCACATAGTAACATACACCGCATCCCCGAATTGAACGCGTTCTGAACTTCTGCCGGGAAAATAATACAGTTGCGCCCAGACTGTTGGCAGATTTTTTACTTATTAATCAGCTCTATGAGTGAAATGGCTTTTCTTTAAATACCGACTAATTGCCTTATAAATTGCTTATTCCTTGTGAGATTTTTTGAAATAAGAGATGTTGTCCAATTAAAAAAAAAAAAAAACGTCCATAATACCGAAGAAAGACCATTCGAATGCGAAATATGTAAAATACGATTTATTCACGAGAGCAGTATGCGACGACATTTAATAGTTCATACGGAGGTAATGAACGAGCTCTCGACGATACTGAATAAAAAAAAACAAAGTTCCAATGTCCGAAGGAATTTACAAAACAAGCATCTATATCGTCGCATATGCGAATACATCGCACAGAAATGAACAATAAGGAATATTTATGTGATCTCTGTCCAAAAGTATTCTCGCGTTTGAATTTATTAACACGCCATGCAAAATCGCATGTTCAATTAGTAATAATCAGTGCAAATTTGGAGAAAGTCGACAGGATTGATGTCATACATACGTGCGAGAAAACTCTCCAACCCTTATAAAAATTTAAAAGCAATAGATTTAAAATATAGAAATGAACGAATGCACAATAAAATTAAAATGAATTAATAAATGAATTTCTATAAAACAAAAAAACAAATTTATACGAATGAAATAAAAATTAAATTTATTAAAACAAATTGGAACTAAAATAAAAATATCAAATGACATGACAGGACGAGGACTGAATTTTAAACAAATAAAAAAATAACTAAAAAATTATTAACCATAAAATTAAAATTAAAAAAGTGAACGCGATCACATACATGGGGTGAGTCCTTCTGATTTATTTCATTTTTTTTGTATATGCAATATTTCTTTTTGTGATGTTTTTCAGTTTTTTTTTATGGAATTCTCGTTAAAATGTTGGTAGGCTAGAAAGAGCCATTTTTAAAGTGAACCCGAGCGTCTAGCTCCTTCGCCCCGAACCTCAACAAGGGGCCATATCGAAATTTGTTTCAGGACAGATGTTTAAGATTAAACAACATTTGCAATAAACTCATAATTGTCTGCCTCGGCAAAGTCAGGCCGTAGCTATTTGTATGTAAGCTATGGGACCTTCAGTCCAAGCATTCAGGTACCTATGTACAATTCAGCATACCATATAGTTTACGGGACCACTTTAAACCCGATTTCAAGCTGCCTGCTTTGCTGCTTGTTAAATTTTCTTCACTTTCATTCGGATAGTCGAAGTGCAACATTGCTCCTTAAAAATTCAGTCGAAGTGTAACATTGCTCTTTAAAATTAAAATAGTTATTAGAACAGTAGTGTTTTTCTTTCATTTGATAACGATATCAGAAGATCCAGTTTTGGTTTCTATATTTTGTTCCGACTACGAATTACGGCGAGCATTAGGAAATGCCCATTCGAAATCATTTTCGGGCTACGTCAATTGATTAATTCGACTCGCGCGCTGCTACGCAGAACGAAGTTTTGGGGCCTTTCATTGGAGCTCCGGCCGCCATCGATTTAGGAGTCAGTGATTTAATTGATTAATCACAGCAGAATATTCTGCATCAACCACAAAAACACTTCGTCATCATCGTACATTTTGGTCATCGTGCAGAAGGCACTCATCAATCATTTTTTGGCAATTGGATTGCTGTGCATAAGGCATAGCAGTTGCATTGTGCACAAATCACGTATCACACATTCTTGGGTCCGTCGAGTGCACAAGGCGCTCGCAAACAACAGATATGGCTAAGGTAGGGTGGGCAGAACAGGGCGCCAACAACACCAGAGCGCCCTGACAAATCGCGAAGCCGCGCCAATCCAACCGCTTCTTGGTCTTTCACGACCTCTTGGGAAGATAATCCCAATTTTTTTACAATTCCCTTGGATAAGTCGGCGCTGACAATTTTTGTTGTACAGGCCAAGGGTTTATGGTCTGAGTCGGAGCAAGTACCCCCCCCCCCCACACACTGCCGTAGCTAGTCCCGGCCGCCAGCAAGAGCGTCGCACCAGCAAAGACTCAGCCACCAATTCGGACGTAGGTGGAATTGGCCCTTCTGTCCCGAACCTTTACCCATCCTTCGACTATTTTGACTTTCTCAAGTCAAAATAGTTTTTCCAAGGCCTTAAACACAACATGGTCCCCAAGTGATTACAATAAGCGGTACCTACTGTATTATCAATCTTATAAGATGTTGCAGTACAAGACTTTGGTAAGCCGCCATGTGTCCGGTACGACCAATTTTGATGATTTATGACTGTTTTCTTACAAATATTTCACTTTGATGGCAAAAAAAATGCGTTAAGTCGAAGTTTTTAAACAGATGTTTCCTATTTCTTGAATAATTACCATGTCATTTTAATTAATATAATGCTAGAAAAAATTTTAAAGAAGGCCTTCCATAAAGAAAATTTTAAAAAAAAATTCATTTCTGTTAATAGTATATGAAGTCAAACTGAAGCAATTTTTCACGATTTTCTTGGCAAGAATTACATATGAAGACCACATTTCATTGAAAAGGATCATAGATAGTATAATTAATTGGTATTTCTAGACTATAAATCAATTAAAAAATTATTGATTTTTAATAGTTATGCCTTTCAAATAATTTGAAAACATATAACACTTTTTTTTTCTCTAAAATCAAAATTAGTTCGCTGATAGACAGCGAAAGATGCAGGCGTATTGTCCACACCAAATTACACGAACGAAAAACGATTTCAAACGATTAAAATCCTCTCAAGAAAGAAAAATCAAACAGGGGAAAAAATGGTCGTACCGGATAGAGAATATAGTTATCAAAACTAAGAAAAAAAGTTAAAAATATTGACTTTTATCCTTTTAACTTAGTGTTTTTTGCAGATGGTCACATAAATGACCTAGTTTTCATTTCATTGGTTTAAATTTGTATAATCTGAATTAAATTAAATGGCAAAAAACTTGGAGTTAAATTATATTTTTCATCAAGACTCCAAATTAACAATATCATATAAAGTGTTGGTAATATATTCCCCTGGGGGCCATAATAAAAGTAAGATGTCAAACATTTTTTCAACTACTTCGCTATTAAATCCATGGTCACAAGCATACGAGTATGATGTTCCCATCGGTTTTCTTAAAGACAATTTATCCTTGTACCAGTTAAAAAAAACATCAAATCAAATCATCATTGGAAAACCAGCGTATTAATATTAATAATAATAATAATAATAATAATAATGGATTTAGTCCCTTCATGCAAAATGGGCGGTTCCTTCCCAACTCGAGAGTTGTAGAAGAAATCCCCATTTGGGCACACTTTCTCAGCTTAGAGAACTGGTGAAAATGCTGTCACTCAGCTCAATGAACTGGAAAAATTTTCACCGTATCAACATACTCATGCATGTATGCTGACATTAGGCTCAGAGTCCAATCAAATTACCGTAACCCAAAGGTACTCTCCAGTCAGCGCAACTCACTGGTGGGTACGTACCGAGACATTACAAACATTTCAAAGACGTAGCCTAAGACTAATTATTCGTATGATTACCCAATCTGTAAACACAAGAAGGACGAACTTGTGTGAAAAGCATGTGTGCCTTTCGGAAAAAGCCGTATGTTCTGAACCATTCGGCCCCTGGCCCCTGCCAGATTTTAGGCCACGGCGCGCCTATGGTTAGAACTCTCCAAATACGTTAATTAGTCTTATTTCATAACACTAACTAAACCTAGTCCGACTAATACAATTCATATTTTCTAGACTAACTATTAAAAGCTTTTAATTAAATAGATTCTAGTTTACGTTTTCCTATTTTCGAGTTCAGCTCGACTTCCATGTGTGTACGACAAATAAATTATTTGACTAATCCCCTCCTTTGTGCTGATGTCGTTTTAGGTGAGGCTGAAGGCCTACACGTGTGCAGCAGTGACTCCACAAGGAACCGGTGGTGAAGCAGTCGGTAAGTTATATTAAACGCGATATATTTAACTCAACTAACAATTCTCTTCTTTTCTTTACAGGGTTCGGGGCAACAAAAAAAACAACTCGTAACACTGGATATTCCATACCATCGAACAAATTACGGCCAACATGAACCAATCACATCTCTTTCACTCATTTTTATACTCTAGATAAAATCATATAGAGTATTATAAGTTTAATCCAGCCAGTTGAAATTTTGTCACAACTTGTAAAATAGAAAAAGTAATGCTAAGTTCGTTAATGGGCGATATCCTTCTATTCCTTTGGCTACCTCCCATACAAGAGTCCTTGAAACACGTTTCCACAATTATTGCTCGAATGCTTCAAGTTAGGAACTTGCAATTTTGCATACTTAAAGTTTATAATGTTTGAAGCAAAAGTTCAGAATATGATACAAATCGAATGAGTCCTTCGTGTAGCAGCCTAGAGTCCTTCAAAAATGTATGCAAGTTATAGAATCCACTATAGCTTCAGTACGAGTTAAGGCAGGAATTCAAAAGTTTACAGGAATTAGCAAGACTGAGTTCAAAATCAAAATTATTAACACCAACTAGTACACTAGTACACCATACCCGGCCCAATTTCTGACCTCACATCCCGAAGTTGACTGGATTGTACACTACAGCCTATTAAGGGCTAGCCACCTAAGTCGAGTTCAGTTTCCTTAAAAAAAAAAATTTGTTGGCCCACCAATTTTGAATACGTTGATTTTATAATAGTCGCACCTAAAATTATTAAGATGAAAAATACCCCATAAGTCCTTCATGTTGTCGCCATACAAAAATTCTGTAAAATGACCTAACTTAATTTATGGAACTCACTATAAATCAAGAAATCGAGTAGCCACTATACACTAGTTTCTACCTGTAAGTAAAAAGTCATGTAATAAATGTTTGTGCACTCCTCATTCTTTTGATATATTTCAACTAAAATATAAATATGAGTTCAGTACTTCATCTAGAGTATCATACGATTGGCATGGAGCCGATCGTGACTGCGTTATGATTAATTATAATTACAGTCAAATTGACTTGAATATTTCTGTTCAACAGTTAAAATCTGCTGTATCTATTTTTCAATTTTCCTTTTACTTAATATTTTGTATATACTTATTTTTCATTTTTTATTATAATTTTTTTTTTTTTTGTTTATTTCATTGTTATTAAGAGTAATCAGTATTTGATGAATATGAATCAATAAATAAATAAATCTAATTTGATAAATTGATGCCGCAATATTATCTGAACATTGAATAGTTTAATTGGGAGTAGGTGGTACTTGATGCACCCAATATTTTATTATATACAAAAGAAATGTGTACTTTACGACGATTCGATCTCGCGAAAACATCAAAACTAGGCAGCTCTCCACATATATTTTTCGTAGGCCTATTGGAAAGCGAGCGGTTAATCTGGATACGTTTAGAATGAATTTTGAAAGCGCAATAATTTGTGTCAATTTGCTCGGTATTAACTTGCACAATTTTAACACCCTCGACTGCAAGAACAGTCTTTGACTCGCACACCCGATCTTCGCTGCGGGAGAGAAAGTACAACCAAAGAAAGCGAGACTTTCCTCTCGCACGTTCGTTGTCTGCTGCCGTAGATTCCCGTTGGGATTCTTTTCCTTTCTCGTTTGCGTTTACTTCGTAGGCGACAGCTCACGGGATTTCGCGAAATTTCAAGTCGGGTAGACGAGACGAACGGACTTTTTTAGTTGGTCGTCCGTTTGCTATACTTACGCACTTTTAGTGACTAATCGCTTCGAAATTCGCGTTCGAAAGTCAACTCGGTTGCCGGTTTCGGTCGTTTCAGTGCGTCCCATAATCGATCAGGTTTCGCTCATTGCATGCACCCACGAACACCGGCAGATATGTTCCGATTTTTGGCGGCAACTCAACAATTTCTATTCGACCCCAGCAAAAAACTGTTGTATTTTTATATATTAGATTCATTATATAATGAACTAGCCGATTACCGCGGCTACGCTCGCTACGCTCACGTTGTTCCATCGCCCCTGTTACTCCCGTTTATCGATTGGTTCTGTTTCTCCCGTTGATGCATTACTCCCGTTTTGAATACAGTTATTCAGCTCAAGAAACTAGAGACAATGGAGCCATTTGTAATTTTTTTACTTTTAATTTTTTATTTCTTATTTTTCCACCATCCTCCAATCTCTATCCACCATCCTCCACACTTCATCCACTCAAATGTTAGTATAGCTCGCCAACCACCAAATTCGAGAATATATAATTATGTCCACCATCCTCCATTCATCCTCCCTTCTCTATCCGCCATCCTCCGTACTCCATCCATTCAAATTTTGAAATAACTCACGAACCACCAATTTCTGTAATATAAAATATAATTGTGTTTCATCGCCCCTGTTACTCACGTCACGTGTTCGCAGCCGGTAGTAAAATCGAAACACAAAAATAAAAAAATAAATATCAATCGTTCGCGGTCGGCAGGATTCGAACCTACGCTCCCAGATTTCTAGTCAGACGCCTTACTCGCTCGGCTACGATTGCCAGTTGTAAACTTTTATTTTAAGCCAAGTTCATCTGATTCAACTTACTAAAAAGCTCAAATCTTGAAATAACTCGCCAACCACCAATTTCGGGAATATATAATTATGTTCACTATCTGTCCGGTAGTCTCGAGAATGTCCATGCAAAATTTGGGAGGGAATGGTTCACAGGTGTAGATTTTAATCGTAATTGCCATAAAAACTGACTTTATTTTATATATTAGATAAAAGTGAATTTTTAATAAAGTTTTATTTTTTAACTTTATGTGGAATAAAGAAATACTCAAAAAAGATTCGGACTTGTTATTCTTAGTGCACGTCTGAATATACATTATACAAGTAAGTGTGGTATAAGCTAAATTAAAAGAATCTTACCAGCCGTTTTTTTTTTACCAAACGCCACAGAATCAGTGTTATAGCCACATGCAGAACCACTTTCTTGAAATTTTTTCTTCCACGCGAGTCTAATAATTTAGTAAACAAAAATCCATTACTTTCATGCATACCTGAGACTTATAAGAAAGTAAACTACTCTTAGCTTAGTTAGCAAAAACCATAGAGCTATATGTAGTGGAGATGGCGTGCAGCGACTGTTTTGAAGCCGGAGGTTTTCTCGCAAAGGACCGGCGATATTCACTATGCTACTATCAGCATCTTACTCTCATATATGTTAAACTCCGGTATTGAAAAGAAAAAAAGCCCAACCTTTAAATACTAGTCTAATATTTGCATTTCACTGCCACCGGGCACGAAACGCTCCATACAAATTAGTTCGCTTAAACTTCAAAATACTTCAAAGAGCTTTATACAGAAACGGAGTGTTGCCATCTCCGTCATATATAGCTCCATGGTAAAAACATACGAAAAAAATATAAGGAAATGAACTTACTCGGAAGAAAAGAAGTGGAAATGGAAATCCCGCACGCATACTATTGTAACGTATAATGGTGCGCTCAAACCCACCCTTGAGGCTCGCCTCGACACTAGAAGCTACCCCCATGAGGCCATTGCAAACCGGTTTTCATCGACCATATTCTTTGCTGTGTTAAAAGTAATGTATACTCAACATGCCTCTGCGGCGCAACTTGCCTATCCATAAGTGCGGAAGGTGCGAAACGACAGAAATACGATGGGCTACGAATTGTGTGGTATCACAGCTCTATTGTATGGGTGTACACATATGGAAGCGTGCGTCGAAGAAAAGTTGAGAGCTGATGGACTTGTGCGACTGCACGAGCCATCTAATTGGTTGATTTTTTGGCGGGGATAGAGGCTCGTCGCAAACGCTGAGTGTAAATGCACCATAATAGTGTTTGTTTTTGTGCAGTGGCGTAGTCAAAAATAAATTCTTTTCCACGGTTTGAATTTTAATTAAAGTGTAACTATATATTTGTATTGCGTCTCGTATTAAGTATCGCACATAATAAGGAAAAGGGTTAAATGCCGGTAAAAGAATAGAAGCATTTCAAATTAAGTAATTCTATCCGATGAATGTAAAAATATTCGCTTTGAACACAGAGAAGTGAGACAAAACAGGGTTGTTATATAACATTGTTGTTAATTAGCGTGTTTCAAGAGCGGGACATAACATAATTTTGAGTGAGGAAAAACGTGTAAGTCAATTAGATAATGTCTGCTTTCAACTCAACCGCTGCTTGTCATCTCCTGTATATACATCTCTATGCCATAGAGTAACCAAATTTGTGGTTTTTTGATTAAAAATAAATAAACCAAAAAATTATACAAAAATTATACAATTTTAAAAAACTACTCAAATAAAAAAACCGCAAAACTTTTTTTTTTTAATTTTCATTCACTTGAATAATTCCTGAAAAAATTTCTAAGAAATACAATACTTAAAATACGGATATGCGTATCTAAATGTAAATACCATTTTCTGGCGAAACCCGTTCCCTTTGAAAACAGTGAACGTGATGCGAACCGTCGAGCAAAATTTTAATTTTTATATAATTACAGTCATTGTTAATATTTATATCATTACAATGAAAAGAACACACTCTTTCGAAGCATTCATATCCTGGATGACTCGCACTAAAACCGTAGCTTTACACTATTTCAATCTTAAGCGTTTACTGCTAGGCAAAGTGAAATTCCACTTTAAGAAATAAGTGACTTTCGTTCTTAAGTCAACATGCTTAAGGGTTTGCGTTTTAACATGTTTAGAATATTCATACCAATTTTCGGAAAATTTACTTCTATTTGTTAAAAGTGTGAATTGCATCAAAAGATTCCCAGAAAATTGCTTCGTGTTATAGAAAACATCGTTACAATTTCACAAAATTTTTTTTTTTAAAGGTGACTTATTCCACTTTCAAAATCAACGGCTCATATTGTTAACCCCCCGACGCCTTTCGCAAAGCACAATTATATATTAATGGCCGATGTTTGAAACTGAAGGGACCGAATTTCGGTAATATTTCACTTTTTCTGAATGAAACACTTATTATATTTGCCAGGATTACTGTACCTTATTATTTTACACTAACCGGAGATTTCTGTTTTTCTTGGCCTTTTAGGCCGCACACAATGAACTACATTTTAATTGTTTTTGTCCATATTTCTGAAAAACACCCACGGAAACTTGCTGTTTTTCCAAAATATATTCACTTTTGCACCTCACACGTAACTTTCCGAAACTTTTTAAGCACATTTTCATTCACTTTTTAACAAATTATTTCGCGCGACACGTGTTTTCTTTTCTTCGGCGATCTTCGGAAAAAACGATCTTTGATACTGAGGTGAATAAATACCGAAAAAATTTCAAATACTGCGCGTTTTTTCGGTAGTTGCTACGACAAAGCTGGAGCTAAAAAGACAGGAGAAACCGGTTATACCATGGATACATTGCTGGTATACGTACCATTGTATCGTGAATACCATAAACGTTTCGCACAATATCACGCTTTTACTAGATATATAGCCTAGTTTATACCATGGATACATTGCTGGTATACGTACGATGGTATCGAGAATCCAATAAATGTATCGCACAATATCACGCTTTTACTAGATAAATAACCTAGTTTAATCGTGGTTTTGACGTCACTTCGTAGTATACAGATGCCATAATTTTATCTGGAATACCACGTATAAAGCGCCACTTTCCAGCCTGTGGATGTTCTGCAAAATATGGTATGGTATGGTATAAGGGGTGGTGATGCTATCATCCTCCTTCACTTAGACGTTATTGTTCGTACATTGTACTCCCCGTTTAAGTTGAAGAGCTCTTGGAACCTAAAACCATTTAGTAGATTTTATAAAGTTTGCTATGTTACATAGCTTTCATTTGTCAATATCACCGTGGTCATCGAGGAAATAAGCGCCGAGGTTCCGTTTTCTCGTTTTCGATAGGCCCGGATACTCACATAGGACGTGAAAGATTGACTCCTCCACTTCTGGGTCACCGCAGCTACGACAAAGATCATTTGCGTCGGCTCCCAGTCGTCTAGCATGTCTACCGATCAGGCAGTGCCCTGTGAGCACTCCGATTAGTGTGCTAGCATCTTCCTGCTCAGGCTCAGGATATACTTGCTTTTCCCGTTATCATATTCAGGCCAAAGAGTTCTTGATATTGAGCATGTAGTTAGGTTTGACCATCTATTGCCTGCCCGCTGCAAGCATAGTGAGTCGATAGACTGATTTATGGATCCGATGGGAATAGCAATGAGCTGGTCCATCACTGGTGAGCTTAGGCTGGAGCCTGCTCGAGCGAGTTCATCAGCTTGCTCATTCCCCTGGATTCCACAGTGGCCTGGCACCCAGCAGAGGGTAATATTGTGCCGTGTGTTGATGGCGTTAAGAAAACCACGACATTGTCTAACTAGTTTTGATCGTGTTGTATTTGAGCTAAGGGCCTTAATGGCTGCTTGGCTGTCAATGCAAATAGTGATGTCTTCTGTTGCATTCACCTTTGCTTCAATAATTTTGCATGCTTGAAGTATTGCAAAGACTTCCGCTTGAAATACACTGGCATAGCCCGGTAGCCTGAAGGACTCATTAATATCGAGTTCATGTGAGAACACCCCCGCGCCTGTACCAGAAATCATTTTCGAACCGTCGGTAAATACCATTATGGTCCTGTTGTTTAGGTTGCGTTCTACATTCGACCCTGTGTGGGATTTTAACAGAAAAGCTATTTTTAAATAAAAATAAAACTGGAGATCGTTTTGGTTGTTTCTTTTCGGGGGCTGGCTACTCGCGAATCGACTATTTAATTTAACTGGCTAATTTCAACTGGCGATTGATGGTTCGATTCATTCCATCGAACCTCGCATCCGGCTGCTGACAGATTTGGATTTTCTCACGACATTGCACTTTTGCTGAAATTTCCATGCCGATTCCACACGCGCGGTCACTTGACCTCATAGGTCATTATGCTACATGTCTGGTATCGGCATTTCACTCGGTAAATTGTCGCACGCGCGATCAAAGTATATTGCCAAGCAACGTGTTGTTGTTGTTGCAAACTTATGTGGGATCGCGTTACGTTCCATATGGGCCCAGTATGACCGTCGGCGAGAACGAATACGATCCCCTATTCACTTGAGGTAGGTCGTGATATTTGTTGTTGGACTCCCTTGCTTGTGATGCATATTGAATTGGTCCAACAACAAAAGTTGTGTTTACAACATTCCTTCCCCCTTAAAAAAAAATTTCTAATGTTAGAAATTTTGCAACGATGTCAAATTAATTTTGGAAAATAGAAATTGTTTGCAACGTCGTGAGAATACGAATGCGGTTTACAATATGCATACATATTTCTGTATAGTTTTGATTGCAATTTTTGATTTTCGGCGTGAGTAGGAAGCCCCGTTTTGTTTTATTATTCAACCCAATTTTTTTTTTTTTTTTTTTTTATATATATAGGTATTATTACATATTTTGTTTTTCTTATTAATAATTGTATTGTATGGTTAGTGTAGGATAATATATGTAAGTGTTAAATATTTAATTACAGTTTATGTAGTCCTATATTTATATATCTTGTATTTTAAGTTTGCTAGGTATGTATATAAAATGAATAAGAGTGTACTTATGTATATCTTGTAATCTTATCTAAAAATGAAATATATTTAAAAAAATAATTTGTTATTAATTTTTCAAAGATAGTGTTACGTGTAGTCTATATAATGTATGAATTTACTTTGTCCAAGACTTTTCAAATTAATTTATTTTAGTTTCTCCTTTTTAAATATTGATATAAGTATCTTCACTTATTTCTAGTAGCAATTACGTAATTTTTAGTATTGTTTTGTGTATTTTAGTGATTTTGGCTCTTGGATAATTGTTTGTGGGTGACCGATTTCTTCTTATGGTAACCTATACGCTAAACGCCTAAACGGATTGGGGGCTAATGAATTCAATTCCTCTGAAAATGTTAGGTTTCTGGGGTCCATCTATGTTATGTATGTTTTCTATAATCAAACATTAAGTAATATTTGGATTATCACATATCTAATGAATTGAGAAATCGTCTGATAGCTCTAGAGAGTTTTGACCATAATTGTGGCTAGTTACGTGAGTGCGATAATGCAAGAATGTGCTATAAAGGTTATTATATTATATATTGATTATCCCAGGTTGATAAGGAGGTCTTTGATACCTTCCATATCCACTCTGTTTCGAAAGAGTGCTCCCGATGGGTTCAATATTTATTTTTATTAGTTAACTTTATAAGGGCATTACTACCTACTTGCCTTTTCTTCAGTGGGTCTGGGTGATAAGGAGGTCTTTCTAACCAATCTTATCCGCCATTCCGTGGAAGGCGTCCCATTGAATATAGAATTTATCTATGTATGTTTAATATTTGTTTCATATTGTCTTTAGTCAATGGATAATTTAAGGTTATCATTGTAACTCCTTCTTTGTTTTGGAGGAGGACTTGGTCGTCCAATACGAAAATATTTTCTTTCGCACGTTTATCAAAGTAACTTTTGATTTCTATTTTCTGTCGATTAAATTTTGTTTCGAGATGAGTTTTGGAGTCTAGCTTTGAGTTTGTTTATATATTAATCGTAATTGTAACATATTTCTGGTAGTTTCTTCAAAGTCGACGGGATTTTAGACTTAAATTTGTAGAGGAATTTATGAGAAGCGAAGCTGGTACTTGAATGTGAACAGTGTTTATGGGTTTATGAAACAATGTTTATGGGCCACGTATCCCAGAATAATTTACCTACTGTTCGGTGACTTCTTCCAAGTGTAGCGTTTGCTTGGGGATAATAGGAACACATTCGATGTTATTCGGTTCTGGCGAATAATGGTTTGAGCAAGCCATGCGCTCATCTTCTTTAAGGGCGAAAATAATGGCCTCTTTCACAGTACCTTTTGAAGCAGCCTTCACTAGAAGTCGCAGTTGTTCATTTTTCAAACCGTCCTCGAATGAACGTTTAGCTTGCGCTTCGTTTTCGACCACGAGGAAATTTTGAATAATCTTCTCATCAATGGATTGTTTTGTGACATCATTTAATAGGGACAGAATTTTGTTTATTCTGTTAGAATAGTCTCTAACACACTCATCACGTCTCTGTTTCACGTCATTGAGTTCCCCTTGAAGAGATATTCTGGATCGACTATCCAGGAAATTTTTGTGCAGTAGGTCTAGGAGTACTTCCCATGATTCTACTGAGTTATATTTAACAAGCTCATAAGCTTTTCCAGTAAGCTTGGCCTTAATAAGCGTTAAGAACACAGTCCTTTTGGCTGCGGTATTGCTGTCCGCTTGAAAGAGGGAGCAGCATGTTATAAACCTATGAAGACTGTCAGAGCTCCCGTCGTATTCGGGAATAATCGTGATGGCGTCCGCTATCGTCAAGGAGTCTGCCATATCTAATGCAGGGGAATCTTCAGATTCGCTATCACTATCAGAAAGGGCGATTGCGTCCGACGAACTAGTTCTGAGCGGAGTAGTAACCGAGCTATACTCGGTACCGTTCCTAGTGGGCATAAAACCGAATGGAAGAATGAATTAACTCTACTACGACGTTTTATCTTTTTTTTTTAAAAAGAAAACCCTCCTTTTTTTTTTGCAAAATGTGGCACTATTGCGCTCACCAAAAAGAGTTTAAAGAAAATAGTTATTGGTCTGGACCATTGAGATTCAATTACGGGACGTATAGTCGGATGGAGTGAGAGCCAAAGCACATTCATTTATCGGAATCGAGTAGAAAAAACACCCGCGAACAATTATATTTATGTAATGCACGTTATTCATATTACGAAGAAACACAACAACAAAAACACTTTATTTTTACGCGGGGTTGCACGAGTAGAGAGAAAAATAAAAATAAAAAAATTAACTTGGACTTACATGTCGTTAAAACTATTTAAGTTCGTTTGCCGGTTCCACTGTTCCGGGAAGCGGTCTTCTCGTAGTCCGATGCTGACGTATTTTCCTGATGTTGAGCCGATCTCGCTGTTCCGGAGAACGGTCTTCTAGTAGGTTGGTTGAAGTAGGCAATTGTCCTTGGTTGTCCTTGATGCTCTGGAGACCCTCCTTTTGGAGTCGGTGGGTCGTATCTCTTCGCGAGATTTGTGTTGAACTGCCCGGTTGATGTGAAGGCAGCCCTGAGTGCACAACTCTAAGGACCTACAGCTGCGGTAGCTTTCTTTTCTGCTTCCGTGGTAATTTTTTTTTTTTTATTTGCCTTTTATAAAGGACTTTTGTATCCGCCAATGGGGATACCCGACTGGTTTAATGTAACCATTATCGTGGATATCCCACCGCTGCCACCAAAATGTTATATGCACGCACCTCGGCGGTAGGTGCGGACGTCCCTAGTGGGGATCCTGTACTTTTACAGGATCTTAGAAGCTATTTTTAAATAAAAATAAAACAAGAGATCGTTTTGGTTGTTTCTTTTCGGGGGCTGGCTACTCGCGAATCGACTATTTAATTTAACTGGCTAATTTCAACTGGCGATTGATGGTTCGATTCATTCCATCGAACCTCGCATCCGGCTGCTGACCGATTTGGATTTTCTCACGACATTGCACTTTTGCTGAAATTTCCATGCCGATTCCACACGCGCGGTCACTTGACCTCATAGGTCATTATGCTACATGTCTGGTATCGGCATTTCACTCGGTTCAATAAATTGTCGCACGCGCGATCAAAGTATATTGCCAAGCAACGTGTTGTTGTTGTTGCAAACTTATGTGGGATCGCGTTACGTTCCATATGGGCCCAGTATGACCGTCGGCGAGAACGAATACGATCCCCTATTCACTTGAGGTAGGTCGTGATATTTGTTGTTGGACTCCCTTGCTTGTGATGCATAGGAATTGGTCCAACAACAAAAGTTGTGTTTACAACACTGTGACCAGCAGGTCTGGTTCTCCAGTAACCTAACTCTTTGAGTCTAAGAGCGCCTTTTGCAGCCATGTTTTTTATGTGCATGTCCATTGGCAGCAGGTGGAGGATAGTTTCCAGTGCTGCCGTGGGTATGGTTCTGAGGGCGCTCGTGACCCCAATGCATGCCAAGCGCTGTACTTTTGTCAGCTTGCTAAGATACGTGGACTTTCTAGTCGCCTCCCACCAGACTATTGCACCATAGCTTAAGATTGGTCTTACTATGGCTGTGTTCATCCAATGTACTAATTTTGGTTGTAGACCCCACCTGTTACCGAACAACTTTCCGCAGGCGTAAAATGCGTTATACGCTTTTTTGGCGCGTTCTTCCAGATAAGGTTTCCAGCTGAGTTTCTTGTCTTCTGCTAAATAAAACTTCCAACAAATGAAATGACATTTGATGAACATAACCACCAGAATGACAGATAAATAGCTGATGTCAATGCATACTACCCAGCAGACCAAAAACACAGAGATCCGTCCGAATTCCGATTGAAAATTCCTTATAGAGTCGGAGTTCCAGGCAAGAAATTCATGCGACTGCCGTCAGATTTCCATATGGCGAGGTTCGCTGTTCCGTGGGATTTTTATTACCGAAATCTTTGAGAAATGTCCGGAGCATTTCCAAAAGCTTTTTTCCCCTTTCGAAAGTGAACTTAAGTTTAAATTGATAATTTTTATCAGGTTTGACGTAAAAAACAGAGTCTGTAAAATTTTCAGTAATCATAACCGATTGTGCGAAAATTCTACTAATCCTGTATTTTTTAGGTCGGACCGGACAAGGCAGCGAATGTTTTTTATTTAAAATTTGTTTTCATTATGTTCTTCTTTGCACAAGGATTTTGGAATTTAAAAGTTTGCCATGATAGGGTAAAGTACCCAGTGGCGAGCCCCCCTTAAGAAAAAGTTTCACTTTAAAAAATAATAACATATTATATGTGCAAATTAAATGTCTGATATGTTTATTTTTAACATCTTTCTACTCTTTAGATGTATAATATAGCATTAAAATAGCTCCAATATCTTTAAGTTTTAAAATAAAGCGTAAAATCAACCCAAAAGATTATTTGCAAGTGTCTAGCCCAGTGACGAGCCCCCCTATACCAGTAACGAGCCCCCTGGTTTTGCCAGTCTCGAGCCCCCTGGTTTTGCCAGTCTCGAGCCCCCTTATTCGCTTGAATAACGCGCTGTACACATTGCACACGACCGAACGAATTTTCCGATTTTTCGTTTTTCTGCTTATTGTCAAGTCTTCAGCTATTAGAAAATTGGTTCAAATCGTTAATTATAATATTTTTAAGAATATCATAAGAGAAAATTTCTAGGCATTTGAATTTTGATTAATATTCTTAAAAAAGTCCGTCTGTGGGTACGAATATTTTTAGTCATACGACGGATTTATGTTTTCTATTATTGTCAATTAAAACTAAAATTTTCTGGAGAGTTTCTTTCTTGCTATTCTTGAAAATGCTATAATTTACGATTACCTATAACTAATTTTTCATTAACTAAAAATTTCACAATAGGTCGAAAAACGAAAAATCGTATCGGAAAATTCGTTCGGTCGTATATAATGTGTACAGCGCCTTAGATGACGTTACATTTGCTGTAAATTATTCGGCGTCTGGGCGTAACCTTGTTATTTTATGGGTAGTCCGAAGTCCGAAACGTGTTTAATGCTGAGATGCGGTGTAGGTTACTATGCGACTGACAACCTAGAAAATAACTTTCCAAATAGCCTCCCAATTACTCGTTAGGTTGTCAGCTTCAACTTTCAGCCTCCTAGCATAAGCGGTTTCTGAGATCTAGAAATGAAAAATTTTCACAATTTAAATTTTTGTATGCAAAGAATTTTGCAAAGTTCCTCAAGGATATTACAGAATTTGGCTGTCTTGTTGATAGAACCCATATTCTACCTTAAATCTGCCAAATTTAAAATAAATCTAAAGGTCCTAAACGTTAAATCTATTCATTAATTATGAGAAGGCTCGAGACTGGGATCAGTGCAATCATGCAATATAACCAGTAACGAGCCATGGGGCTCGTGACTGGAAACTTCAAATATTTACTAGCCAGTACCGAGCCCCCTCGATTTTCGAAGAAAAACGAAAAATATGAAGGAAAAATACAATTAATTATATAATATAATAGAAGATTAACACTAACAGCCTATTTTCAATAACATAAATAATAGCACTTAAAACACAAAAATAAAAGAAATCAGCACTTTCTTAGTAAATTTGATAAGAAATTACAGCATTCGAAGACACTTTTAAATCACGCCTTTACAACTTCATATGAGTGCGTTGCCTTCAAAATTGCACAAGTGTTAAATATGTAGAACATGCAAAGCTAATATCTAAAAATGGTTAATATATCCGGATGTTACCGTTTTTCTAGTTATTTATAAATGTATTGTAAGGGGGCTCGTCACTGGGCAGGGGGCTCGCCACTGGGAACTTTACCCTATATCTGGATGCCGAAAAGTCCTTTTGGAATTCTGACTGATAATTCCATGAAATTCTTATTGTTTTCGTCATGGAATGATCTTTCAATTTTCCGTACGAAATCCATCGGAAACGTCTGTCTCATGTTCCCCTATGTCAGGAATATCTCGGAACTTTTTCGCGGCTATCAGAACTTTCCGTTTTATTGGTCTGCTGGGTACCTACTGTTGATGTATCACCATATGATCATACCACACTGGAAAGTATACCACCAGTGTATCAATGGTATTAGACGGGTTCTGCTCTCTCGATAAATTCGGTTTTTTCTGCGTGGAATACGTGTGAAATTACTTCGTCAATTTAATGTGTACGTATACGGTATTGTATCCGCCTGGTAAAAACTTAGTTTGAAATAGGTAACGTAAAGCTACGGTTTGCCGATTTGATCAATTTTGGATTCGTAGTGAAAACTTTAAGCTGCCTACCTATCTCAAGATGTGCCCGTGAATAAAGCTATCTTGAAAAAATGGCGCCTTTAATTAGTTGGTATTTTGATATCTAAATACAGGTTTCCGGTACTCTGTGTGCAACATTGTAAAAGGAAATTCTTTGGTATATTTTGAGAAAAAAATTATTCTACTGAGAGGGTCGATTTCCAATATCCGTGGAGTTACTCGACCCTATTCTGAATTTGTGACCTATCACAGGTCGCAAATTGCTGTGACTAAAATTTTGTGACTGCGCTTGAGATCGAAATTTTTTTCGAGTTCTGACACTGTAGTCACAAGAAAAGTCACAACAACTTCTCCACATAATTCGAGACATGTGAAAATGATGTTGTTGTGTCAGTATCATTTATCAATTTGGCAATTTGCAACTGTATAATAAAAAGTTGTTTGCCTTAGTAAACATCTAAAACGTTGAAATCCGAAGAAAGTTTAAAATGTTTTTCGATTAATATAAACGAATCATTTGCGTTCCTCAAGTTTCTTAGTGTAATCCTTTTTAACGCCCTTAAATTCAACGAAATGTAAAACAGCCATCTAAACTTACGCTAAGTTACTTTTGTTCAGATTCACCCAGTTATTACCTCAGCAAATCTTTCAAACATTAAATTTTTTTCAACATTAAGTATTGAAGCTTCATAAAACGTTAAATTTGTTTGCTGGGCAGGCCGTTGTGGTCACCTATTTCGATCGTATATGTATTAGAACTATATTGCCTGCTGTCATATTATACCATACAAAATCAATAAGTACGGTTTGAAATGGAATTTCAGAATAAGCCGTTTGGGAGTTGTCTCAAAAATGTGAGCCAAGTGAGGGCAGTACAAACTTTTTATCACAAATTCAGTTTTTATGAAATTTGGACATCGTAAATATCAGTAGGTATTTAATTACGAAAAATATGTTTTATAAGAAAATGCACTGTTTATGATTGCAAATTAGCAGCACAAAATTTTCACAAAATGAGATATATAATGTGATAAATAGTGTTATATTTTTGAAATGTGTTTTATTATATTTGATAAATAAGAAATATAACGTAAAGTGGCCTATTTCCGACCACCTTCCCAAATCCGACCATTTTGGTTTTTTATTAATATATTTATATTATCGCGATTAAAAAGGTGAATTCTGTAATTAATATATTTGCATATGTGTTCTCTATCCGTTTGCTGTGAACAAAGGGAGCTGCATGTCCTTTCTTTCCATTGTGGTTTAAATTAATCAGCGGTGGACCAAAAAACTTGAATTTTTAGTCTAAAATCGAAATTTTTGGTTAAATCTTTTTTGTAAATTTAAAAGACTAATTTTCATCAAAGTGAAAAAATAACCGTCTTTTTCGCTTTATAAACATTTAACTTGTATTAAAATATGCAAAAACAATTTAAGAGAATTTATTTATTATTTATTAATAGAATTTATGAAACAAAACAATAAAATGAAGTGGTCGGAAATAGGCATTTCTGATTTCATGTGAAGTCCTTATTCCGACCAGTGGTCGGTATTGGGAAATATAAGGGGAATTTTTTAAAAAATTATAATATTATGTTTATATACTGTAAATAGTAAAAATCGAAATATATTGATTATATTATTGTCTTTACTGTATTTGATCCTTATTCCGACCTACTCAATATACCATATATATATTTTAGATCTGGAAAGTTCACATGAAACGGACCTATCACATCTATATTGCAAAATCCATACGTTTTACGTTTAATATTTTTGGCTCTATTTGACAGTTTAAGTAATAAATTATTTCTTATTTAACACTCTAACCGGCGGAATTGAACGGGCGAATATTTTTCATTGGGAATTTCTTTAATCGTAGATCTGAGTCTAAAAAACATATCTTTCAATTTTCAAACAAAAATACCTACGCAGTCAGTCGCCAGGTAGAAAAAACGAATGCGTTCCTACAGGAACGCTTGCCGGGTTAAGTGTAAAAATTCAAAAAGTTATGAGCCTGATATTCTATGCTGAATAACAGGACTTATAAAGAAAAAAGATACATTAAAGGTGAAAGAAAGTGAAAAAAGATTATTCTAACAACTAGTAGTCTGTTTAATTAATTTTTTTTCGCGTTAATTTAATGTTACAAATGCATGGAGTATTCGGCATGTAGTAGTAGAAATCAGTTAGATTGAAGTTGTAGACATAAATTTTCCATTTTTCTATCTTTTCAATTTAAAATTAGTGTGTTAATAGCCTGATAAACTCTGTCAGTTTTTAAATTTGCCTTCATATATGCATTCTTTATATGCATATGCACAGATTCCTCACCCAACTAGTGATTTCAAAGAGTACTGAAGATGACCCCGTGGCTGGGGTCAAAACTAGTATACTCGGCCAAAAAAAAAAAACAATTTAGTGAATTTTACCCAATATGTGTTTTTCCTTAATTGTCGTCCCATTTCTCAGGATTTTCCTGGAAATGATGAATTATTTTTCGAATAGGAATATGTGAGGTCCTCCATGGTTTAAAGTTTTTGAGTAAAAGATGTTTGGTTTGTTTAAGTAGTAACGTAGTTTATTGGTGAATGAGTGTGTTAAGGACTTGTGTCGCGACCTCATGTGTTGGAGTTCTCCCGGCTATGCCACGAGTCCAACATAAATAAGGTCGCTGACGCGACGGCAGTATTCAGTGCCGCCGTTGCGTGTCTGGGGGTGTAGAGGTCGCGGCGTCGTTGAAAAATTGTGTTATGTCGCTGCCGACGTCTTTGCTGCGATGGCTGAAGTCGCAGCCATCGTCTTTGCGGCGACGGCATTAATCGTTACCGTCGAGCTGCGCCATCACCATCGCTGGCTCGTACCAAGATTGACGACTTTCACACCTATGGTGCCAGCTGCAGCGGAAGGTGCAACCGCTGTGTACGGCTGGTTGCTACCGCTGTTTTAGTGCAGCTGTGTGTGTGTTACTGCAGTGACGTCATCACTTTGCAGTGTGTTGCGGGTCGCCCGCTGGTTGGAGAACGACTGGCCGCCACTTCGATTTCTCGTCCTTATATAGGAATCGAAATGACAACCAGCGTCCTTGGATCTGTGATTCAATTTTTGAGGAGTGTTTTCGGGCTGAGTCTTTGGCCGCAAAACAACTCCCCCAAGTGTTCACTTTGAAAGTATTGAAGAGGGAAGGCACTGGTGAGGAGGTGAAAGATAGACAGCCCTTGTTCTTATGGTGGATGTTGAATATGAAGCTTTAACATCTCTCCAGTCTTTATCCAATTTTTGAACTAACTATCCCTCAGTGGAGAGTATAGTCCTTTGCATATGAGGACTGAACATGTATCATTTCAGTAATAGGATATAAGTACGCTCAGTGCTGGATTGAATATTACTCGCGTGAATTCTTAGTTTACCATGCTTCAAGATATTCTTTGTATAACGAGATGGTTCCGTAGGTGTAATGATCTCTGGATCAAAAACCTAGCAAAGCCTGATAGGGACAGGCTTCCTGGTATTCTTTTATATTGGTTAATGTCACGTTGAATCTTTCTAAGAACTGATATTTTTGGTAAGATGATTTGAGTCATTGGTAATGTATATTGAATGTCCTGCAAGTGATTCATATACGACAAAAAGTTTTTTTAATCAGTTTGGACCGAATTCAAGAGATTAATTCACTCAATTTGAATGACTTTTGCCTTCTATTACTCATTTCTATGCATAAGGTCCGGAAAAATAGAGCAAATGAAAAAAAAGCAAAGAAGAAAAAAATGTAGCGTGAAACGGCAAGCGTTCCTATAGGACCGCATCACATTACTCACCTACACTGCGTTGTAATCTACCAAACCACTAGATAATAACACTTTTTACTTCAAAAAGGTTTAAGTAACGCTGAAAAAAATTCCGAATGAATTTAAACTGCTATAATCCTGTTTTTTTTAATTGAAAAATTGTGTACCGGAAAAAAATTTTTGCGTGCTCTTCCCACGAAATCTAACACAAAGCTACTCATAAATGTCTAACGAAACATCAGATCGAGTTCGTACTTTGACAATGTGCTCATTACAATACTAGCATATGACTTTAATTCAGGTTCGTAGGTAAATGTTTGTAGGCAGCAAGAAAATTTGACTTTTGTGATGCGTTCCTATAGGAACACTTGCCGGTTAGAGGGTTAAATATTAATGGACGCAGTTTGTTGTTTGCTGCCAAATTTATATCTCTTTATTAGTCTTACCATAGATTAAATTTACTAATATCACTGGTCGGTTATTAGGACATTCAATTTGATCGGTTAACCTATTTCCGACCTAGTAGCTGTACAGCATGATAACAAGTTTAGTCAGTGGAAATTACAAATTAATTTTGCGATTTATCTAATAAAATTAAAACATACATAAAACTTGGTTTGTTTGTTTGTCCCGTATATGTTCCTGTACCATTCATCTGATTGTGATGAAATTTTGGTGATTTGTTGTGCGCACGTCCGCGAAGGGCTCTGAACTAGTAACAACACTTTACAATTATTGGTGGAACGTGAGTTGCTTCAATAATTAAGTGTTTTTATATAATGTAGTTTCGAGGCAGTTCAAGCGTTTTCGGTGATAGATGATTAATTTCAACCTGTTTGAAATTAAAACAATCCTCCAAGATAGACACATTTTTGGAAGATGACTATTGCGTTGCGGTTTGTGTGTAATTTTATGATCAGGACCTCAGAAAATTATTAATTTGTTCTCAATCAATGTTTTGATTGTTTGTTTGTCCCGCAATCAACGGACCAACGGCAATAATACGGGCACCGGAGCAAAGGAATGGAAGTAATGGAGTAACGGGAGTAACGCAAGCAACGGAGGAACGGAAGCAACTGGAGAAGAACTGATAACTGCCCGTACTGCAACGCGTTTTGGAATATTATTTCGTTGCGCTCGCAAACAAAAAAAAAATTATGATGCGTGGGGAAAGCAGTACAATAATGCAGATCGTGGTAGAATGTTCTTACAGTTTTAGAGGTGTAGCACCATATACACGAGAGCTTAGCCAGTATATTTGGAATTTCAGTTGCCTCACAGTACCACATAATTTGTTCTGGTTAGTTTGGCAGAACCTGCACAGGCTATCAGTTACCATTGCTAACATGGGATTGCAAATTCGCATAATTGATATCATTGTCAAATTTTTTCATTTTTGATAATTCAACGAAACAGCTAAATATGTTACAATTCGAACCTGTGTCAAATCAACTATATGGGTGGACCAGTTATTGTGTCTTTTGTCGACAAAGTGGGATTCTTGACCACTGAACCCACAAAAATAGACGATTGAAACGACACGATATAATTCACAAATATTTTTAGGATAATAGTCATACTATTCTTCAAAATATTTTTTGAGGTTATGTACTTTGTTAAGAAGATATGCGATCATAAAATTGGGACCCCAAAATCCCAAGTGGTCTAGGCCTCTCAGAGGCTGGTCAGTGTTGTCTAGTATTGACACTTCTTTTGTTTCTCCCTGAACAAAATGCCCCATCTTGATGGACCAGGTTGAGATTCCACACAAAGGTTCAGTTGAGCGAATAGCGGATCCTTCTCTTGTCTACTATTTCATTGGTCATGGTTTCCATGCCCTCAAGACCGGTATCCAATATTACGAACGTATCCAATATTTAGTCCGCCTACCCTAGTGGCTTTATCAGAATCTTGTACAATTTTTATTTTTTAAAAGGCCCAGAGCCATGTTTTCTATTTATCTGATAAAGCTTAAATTTAAAACATATTTTTTGCATTACTTGGAATCCTTAATTGAAATCATTTCAAATATATTATATATTCCTACCTATGTAAAGTTTATTTACATTTTGTGTTAATATAATCGTAAATACTCAATAAAAAAATTAATGGAATCTGCACTTATTATTTTATTATCCTGTATTCTTCACCAAATTTAATTAAAAAAATAATATCGTGAATAATATTCAATAACAATGTTGATTTATATAATAGAACACCTAGGTCGGAAATAAGCTAATGTGCGGTCGGTATAAGGAAAGAGTTGCTTATGTGGTCGGAAATTGGAAGATTACCATCATTATGAAGTTAATTTTTCTAAATCATATTTTACATCAATATATAAATATAACATATCAAAATTGATTTTTTTCAGTATCGGTAGCATGTTATGAATCGGGAAACAACAAAGAAACAAATAATGGTTCGCCGTATATGAATTAAAAATATTTGCAGGGTCTTAGGTGTTCGGAAATAGGTCATTTTACGTTAAGTAAAACACTATTATATTAAATTAAAATCCAGTTACATGTAAACTACCCCTCGATTGAATTGGAAAATTCAGAATCAGCTGTTACCAGCTGTTACCATCTATATACAGTTACACACATAATTATTGGGTCCAGACAAAAAACAATGTTTGGGGCAAAACTATGACTGAAACTAGGGGGAAATAAAAAAAACTAAATTTCATTTGTTATTGTGTTTACTATATACTAATGGAAATAAGCGTTTTTTCAAAATACTTATTACGCAAATATATGAAAAAAATAAAAGCGATTCAAATAAATGAAATCTAACATCACATAATTATTGGATCAAACGAATTTTTTTGTACTCTTTTAAATTTAAACTGTTAAATTAATATTTGGTTGTGATCTAGTTTTTTATTCAGGATCCACTTGCATCTATTTCGCATTGATTCTACAAGCTTCCGGTTAGCTGAATCGAAGATTTACGTCCATTGATCTTATAGAACCTTTTTCAACTCCGGTGTACTGATAATTGGATGCATCTTTCATCAAGCTACTCCTAAAGATGGTCATCTAGGAGCAGATTGGTGAAAGGTGGAATAATGGTGGTCGGTTTTCCACTTTGGGACACTTGTATTGTAGAAATTCTCGCATGATATGTGCCGTATGCTTAGAATCTTATCTTGATAGAATTGAAATTGTTGCATAGCGACTGACGACTACATATACACCGTAATCATTTCGGTGTCAACAGGAGATAGGGAGAGAGTCAGAGCAGTCCGGTTTCGTGAACAGAGCCATACACACGTGTATTAAATTCTATTTAGTTATTTTGAGTTTGAATAAAAGTTTATTTTGTTTTTAATAAAAACGTTTGTTTTTCATGTGTTGTAAAAAACACAACAGTGGTGACGAGGATGAAATGATAAGAAAAAAAAAAAAGATATAAAAAAAAAATAAAAAAAAAAAAAAAAATGGACGCGGAGACAATCGAAAATCTGTTCACCCAACAAAACAAATTACAAGAACATCTCACAAGGACACTAGAACACTTACAAGGGTCTCAGGGAACGGCAACACCGACAGTAAAAATTGCAGAAACACTCTCCGCGAACATCACGGAATACCACTATTGCACGGAAGAAAAAATAGCTTTCGAAACCTGGTACAATCGATACGAGGACTTGTTTCTCGTCGAAGGAAATTATTAGATGACGCCATGAAAGTGAGAATCCTACTCCGGAAACTCAGTACCACAACGCATGAGAGGTATGTCAATTACATACTCCCTAAGCATCCGAGAGACTCCACTTTCGAGGAAACCATTCAAACCCTCACGAAGATATTTGGCAACCGCACATCAGTTTTCAACCGCCGGTATCAGTGCCTCAATATCTTCAAGAGGGAAACAGACGATTTCACCACATATGCCGGACAAATCAACAAGGCCTGCGAAAAATTTGATCTGGCAACAATAACCGCCAACCAATTTAAGTGCCTTATTTTCGTAAGCAGGTTACAGGCGTCGCGCGATACCGACATTCGATCACAATTAGAGTCCAAGACTATATCACTAGATGTGTTAGCCGAGGAATGCCAACGAATAATCAACGTGAAACAAGATTCCGCCATGATCGCCACTTCAAGTACCAACACTGGTACACCCAACGATGTATGTGCCGTTAACTCGAACTTCTCGAGATCAAACACGCGTTGTACGAACACAGATTTAAACGTACCCAGAACACCGTGCTGGCTGTGTGGAGGGCTCCACTACGCACGCGATTGCATATATAAAAAACACCAGTGTACTAGTTGCGGTAAAATCGGTCATCGAGATGGATACTGCAATGCGCCGTCATTAACATCGAAAACTAAGCCATCGAAAGAACAAAGTAGGAAGCCCTCCTCTGGAAAAAACTACACGTAAAGCTATAAGCGCCTCAGGAGATGCCATTGAAATCAACGGTGTGTTCAATTGCGATCTAAGTTTTCAAGAAAACACAATACGGATGCCGTGCTATGTCACCAGTGACCTCGATCTTTTCGGGAACGATGCCATAGACAGCCTCGAACTATGGAATTTGCCTTTAGTTTCGATTTGCGGCAAGACAGTGGTTGAATCAAATGTTCCAGAAATAGTGAAGAGCAAGTTCCCAAAAGTGTTTAACAGTGCAGAGCTTTATCTAAGAGACAAAATGATTCCAGTATTTAAACCGCGACCTGCACCATTCGCAGTCTTACCTGACATTGATAAGGAGCTATTGCGTTTCATTTCTCCAATAGAATCATCAGTTTCGGCGGCACCCAAATGTCGCCGTTCGCAAAGCTAATGGATCATTACGACTATGCGGTGATTATTCAACGGGTCTAAATCAATCACTCGACCCACACCAATATCCGCTGCCGATACCAGAGGAAATATTTTCAACACTAGCAGGTGCAACAATATTTAGCCAGTTAGACTTCTCGGACGCGTACCTCCAGGTTCAACTAAACGACGAATCCAAGAAGTTGCTCACGATCAATACCCATCGGGGGTTATTCACATATAATCGGCTACCGTTCGGCGTGAAAAGCGCACCAGGTATTTTCCAACAACTGATGGATCAAATGTTACGCTCCGCAGAAGGCGCAATGGCATATCTAGACGATATTATCATATTCGGCAGAAACCAAGAAGAGCACGATAGGAACCTCCTAAAACGTCTTAAGCAGGAAATAAAAGTATGGTTTTACATTAAACTTTGAGAAATGTCGATTTTCTCTTCCACAGATCAAGTATTTAGGCGTCATCATTGACAAAAATGGACGCCGGCCCGATCCCGTACAAGTTTAGGCCATACAAGAAATGCCACCGCCGATAGACGTATCAACCCTTCGGTAATTTTTGGGTGGAGTATCGTATTAAGGCGCCTTCATAAAAGACATGCGGAAGCATAGACAGCCGTTAGACTCACTTCTGAAACAGGGTGTACCATGGAACTGGACATCAGAATGCAACAATTCGTTCGGAAGCCTAAAGAGGTTGCTGCAGTCAAATTTACTCTTAACCCATTTCATTTTGAAAAAGAAGCTTTAGCTCTGGTATTCGCGGAACAAAAATTTCATCGTATGGTTTTCGGTCAGAAATTTGTGCTTCAAACAGATCACAAACCTCTCGTAACCATTTTCGGTTCCAACAAGGGCATTCCCACCTGCACTGCAAACCGCTTACAGCGATGGGCTCTTATCATGATGTCATACCATTTCAACATTCAACATTTGCCGACGGATAAATTTGGACACGCCGATATGCTATCACGACTGATCAAAAATTCGCGACATGCCAATGAAGACCAAGTTGTGGGTGCTGTACATCTTGAAGCAGATGTCCACAGGCTTACGGTGGATTGTGCAAACACGTTACCAGGGACATTCGCGGTGATCAATGCAGAATCAGAAAAAGGCGACACAATCAATAAGATTCGGAACTACACGATAAATGGATGGCCAGACAGCAAATCGATCACAGACGATATCTGCAGACAATTCTATTTCCGTCGCAACTCGATTTCGATAGTAGATAACTTCCTACTGTTCGGCGATCGTCTCGCGATTCCAACTAAGTTTCAAAACCAGGTACTGCGACAACTCCATAAGAACCATCCAGGTATTCAACGTATGAAGGCTATAGCACGCAGCTACGTGTATTGGCCATTTCTGGATCAACAATGTGAGAGGACGGTCCAAATGTGTGAGCAGTGCAACGAAACTGCTAAGTCTCCAGTCAAAACAAAACTGTCCCCTTGGCCGTCATCGACTTTTTCATGGCAGCGTATTCACCTAGATTACGCCCGAGTGCAGACCACTACTATCTGGTTATAATCAATGGCGCAACAGCCCAAATCGGTCCTAGGCCTTAAAGTAATGCTAGAGTTACTTTATTACGAGACCAACGGAACATTAGAAGGTGAAGTGGTCAGCTACACGCTCGTCCGTGATTATTACCCCGATTTTTACTCAGGTACAGTGAACTGGTAGTCCGGCACCCAATACTATTTTCGAAAATTACTTGTCACCGAGCAGGTTCGCACCTGGTACCAGGTGCGCCGAAGGCAAGTGCTCTGACCACTAAGCCACCCAGACTACACTACTATCTGGTTATAGTCGACTCCTTTTCGAAATATCCAGAAGTCGTACACACACAACACTGTCGGTCACAATCAAGCACCTTCGCGAAACATTTGCGAGGTTTGCATACCGCAAACAATTGTGTCCGATAATGGAACACAGTTTGCATCCAGCGAATTTCAGAATTTCTGCAAGGAACTCGGCATTAACCACATTTTCAAGCCACCATTCCACACACAATCCAATGGACAAGCAGAACGGTTCATGGATACGTTAAAACGCAGTCTCAAAAAGCTGGAAAAGGATGGTACCATTTATGATAACTTAGCTAACTTAGCTAACTATGCTATATATATATGAGTGGATTTTCTTTATTTAGTTCAACATTAGTCTTGCGCAGCACCATGGTGCATCCAACTGATCCAAAAACATTAAAACTAGTCTAGACATCTTCAGAGAAAGTGTGTGTTCTAGAAACATTTCAATTCTATCAAGATAAGATTCTAAGCATACGGCACATATCATTCGAGAATTCCTACAATACAAGTGTCCCAAAGTGGAAAAAACCGACCACCACTATTCCACCTTTCACCAATCTGCTCCTAGATGACCATCTTTAGGAGTAGCTTGATGAAAGAAGCAGGATGCATCCAATTATCAGTACACCGGAGTTGAAAAAGGTTCTATAAGATCAATGGACGTAAATCTTCGATTCAGCTAACCGGAAACTTGTAGAATCATTGCGAAATAGATGCAAGTGGATCCTGAATAAAAAAATTAAATCCCACCAAATATTAATTTATCAGTTTAAATTTAAAAGAGTACAAAAAATTCGTTTGACCCAATAATTATGTGATGTAAGATTTCATTTATTTGAATTGTTTTTATTTATTTCATATATATGCGTAAAATATATTTTGAAAAAAAACGCTTATTTCCATTAGTATTTAGTAAAGACAATAACAAATGAAAATTAATTTTTTTTATTTCCCCCTAGTTTCAGTCATAATTTTGCCCCAAACATTGTTTTTGATCTCGACCCGATAATTATGTGACTAACTGTATATATCTATATATATATATATAAGAGGATATGTGTATGTTTGTATGTATGGATGTATGTTCCCTACGAACTGCTAAGCCGCTTAACCGATTTTGATGAAATTTTCAGGGAACGTGTAGAGTAGTCCCGGGATGGTTCCTGTGAAGTTTGGTCGAGATCGAATGAAAAACAAAAGTTTTTTTTTAACATTTTTCAAATTTTTTCACGATTTTAGTACCCTGGTGCTCTAATGGTTTGTTTGCGCTTTCCAATACTATTTATCCGAACACGATGTAACTTCGCTGATATATTGAGCACACGCCCGCGAAGGTTTCTGCGCTAACAAATTAATTTTACAATTGGTGGTACGAGAGTTATTTCACCATTTAAGAGTATTTCAAATGATTAAGCGGCAGTTCGTTCGGTGGATAAAGGATGGTAGAAAATGAGTAGAGGATGATGGATGGAGGATAGATGGATGGTGGATGGAGAATGGAGGACTTTAGATGGTGGATGAAGGTGAATGTTAGTGGATGGTGGATGTTGGATAGGAGATGGTGAATGGTGAATAGAAGATGGAGGATTGAGAATGATGAATGCTGGATGGAGGATGGTTGACAGAGGACGGTGGAAAGGGGATGGTGGATGGTAGATATAGGATCGTAGATGATGAATAGATGATAATGGATGAATTATGGATGGATGAAGGTTGGAAGATGGTGGATAGAGGATGGAGGATGGTAGATGATGGATGGTGGATGGGGAATGGATTGAGGATGGTGGATAGAGGATGGAGGATTGAAGATGAAGGATGGTGGATAAAGGATGGAGGATGGAAGATGTAAGATGTAAGATGGAAGATGGAAGATGGAGGATGGAGGATGGAGGATGGAGGATGGAGGATGGAGGATGGAGGATGGAGGATGGAGGATGGAGGATGGAGGATGGAGGATGGAGGATGGAGGATGGAGGATGGAGGATGGAGGATGGAGGATGGAGGATGGAGGATGGAGGATGGAGGATGGAGGATGGAGGATGGAGGATGGAGGATGGAGGATGGAGGATGGAGGATGGAGGATGGAGGATGGAGGATGGAGGATGGAGGATGGAGGATGGAGGATGGAGGATGGAGGATGGAGGATGGAGGATGGAGGATGGAGGATGGAGGATGGAGGATGGAAGATGGAAGATGGAGGATGGAAGATGGAAGATGTAGGATGTAGGATAGAGGATGGTGGATCGAAGATGGAGGATGGTGGATGGAGGATGGAGGATGACGGATAGGGGTGGGAGATGTAGGATGAAGAATGGAGGGAGGTGGATTGAAGATTGTGGATAGAGGATGGTGTAACGGAAGCAACGGGGGAAATCGGAGCATCGGGAGAAACAGGAGCAACGGGAGGAACAGGATCAATGGATCAACCGGACCGGAGAAACGGGATAAACGGGAAAGACGGGAGTAACAGGGGCGATAGAACAACGTGAGCGTAGCGAGCGTAGCCCCGGTACGCGGCTAGTATATATATAAAAGAGGATGTACATATGTATGTATGTATGTTGCCTACGAACTGCTAAGCTCCTTAACCGATTTTGAAATGAAATTTTCAGGGAATGTGTAGAATAGTCCCGCGATGGTTCCTGTGAAGTTTGGTTCCGATCGAATGAAGAACAAATGTTTTTTTCTACATTTTTAATTTTTTTTTGCTATTTTAGTACCCAGGTGGTCTAATTGTTTGTTCGCGCTTTCCTATAATATCCATCCGATTACGATGAAACTTTGCGGATATATTGAGCGCACTCCCGCAAAGTTTTCTGCGTTAACCAAATTATTTAACAATTTGTGGTACGAGAGTTATTTCAACATTTGAGTATATTTCAAATGATTTAGCGGCAGTTCGTTCGTTTTCGGTGCATTTCATTCATTCCTGTTGTTGTTGTTGTTTGGTGTGGGGAAGACACACTAAAAGGCGAGTCTTAAGCATTCAGGCCACCAGGCTTGTTATACTCGAATCCCCAGTCTCTACTCGAACTTTTTCGTCCTCCTCAAGAATTTCAAAAGATCAGGTAGCGACCGAGAACGGAGTTCCTTCATCTTCTTAACATCGACATCGTATACATGCATTCTTGCAAAAGAGTAAGCTGGACACTCGAGAAGAAAATGTTCCGTCGTGTCATCGCTCTCATCACAAGCAGTGCAGATGGGGTCGTCAATGATTCTCAATGTGACCATATGTAGGCCCCACGAGTTATGCCCTGTGAGAACACCAACCATACAACTAACTTCATTCCTTTCAGCTGAATTTGAGAAGAATAGCAGCGGTTCGTCCACTTGGTCCCTCAACAAGGTTTCTGGTCTGCCGCATTCCCGGAAAAGGCCGCCATCTCTCAATGTGTGATTTACTCAACGGCAGCCCTAATATAGGCAACAGGCACACCGAAAGCTGGCTCTGGTTCAACCATGGCTGACTCTGATCCAGCTTTTGCTAACGCATCCGCTATTTCATTGATAATAATACCTTGGTGACCCGGAACCCATATGAGTATTAAGTCATTGAATCTGCCAACAGAGTTCAACCGTTCTTCTTTGAAAAGACGATTGGATTATCTAAAGATTGTAGAGCGGCCTGGCTGTCGCTGCAAATGCAGATTTTTCTGCCTCTCCATTTTCTCTGCATAATCCATTCTACTGCCTTAAGGATCGCATATACTTCAGCCTGAAATACCGAAGAAATTTTTCCTAGGGCGAAAGAGTACTTGAGATCTTCAGTCTGCAAGTACATTCCAGCTCCAGACCCTTCTTCAGTCATTGAGCCGTCAGTATAGAATATATCAGTGAATCCGCTAGGCAGAGCAGACTGGTTGACCCACTCCTCCCTGCTCGGGATCACCACTTGATATCTCCTTTTGAGCATACATGTCGAAGTCATAGCACCCGAAGGCATATCGAAGAAAGAGTTCTCAGACAACCTTCGGGCCATTTCTCCATGTCCATTGCAATGCCCTTTTCTCCACAGGCCCAGTCTAATTAGTCTGTGGGTAGCTCTCATTGCTTCTGCCTGAATAGCGATATCACGCGGTGGCAATTTGAGCAGCGCATCGAGTGCCACACCCGGTGTAGTACGCAGGGCACCTGTTACACCGATGCAGACGGTCTTTTGTTTAGTTTAGCGAGACTAGCTTGGATGTATGCACGTTCAGACTTTGTCCACCAAACCACAGATGCATAGATTAGAATGGGTCTTATAATGGCTGTATAAAGCCAATATACCATTGAAGGCCTAAGACCCCATGTTCGTCCAAAAGCTCTCCCGCACTGCCAGAAAGTTACTAGCGCACGGTTAACCTTTGCATCTACATGTTTCTTCCAGAGATGCTTGCTATCCAAGATTACTCCAAGATATTTAACATTCTCCGAGTGCTGAATGGTTTCACCCTTCAGCATTGGTAGCAGTTAACCTTCAGTTTTTCTTTTCCTAGTAAACAAAACTAAAGCGGTTTTGCTAGGACTAACAGTAAGTCCATGTCGTTCGCACCAGCCATCGATAACCGAAAGGGCTATTTGCATTTTACTGCAAACCTCCCTAAGCGATAGCCCGACAGCTAGTGCAGTAACGTCATCAGCGTAAGCTTGTACGTGAATACTCCTTACTATCGCCTTTCGTAGCATACTGCCCATCTCCAGTCTCCGCGAATAACATTCTCTGTGTGAGCATGGAGTGAATCCACTTAACTAAAGTGCCGTGCACCCCATATCTATTGGCAGCATCACACAGTGATTCAAAGAGCGCACTACCAAAAGCGTACTTTTTCCGGCCCAGCGCCTCTTCTATTCTGGATATCGGAGAATGGAGCGCAGAATCACAAGACTTTCCGCTCTGATACGCATGTTGTTGCGAATAAAGAGGATGCACAGTGAGAGACAATTACCTTATGTGTTTCTCTACCAGTCGTTTTAGACTTTTCAGAATAAACGATGAAAGTATAGTCGTCTCTCCCTGGTTTCGGGATGAACGCTACTCTGACCGGTTGCCAAGAAGATGGAACGTATCCATGCGCCAAGCATGCAGAAAATATCTTTCTGAGGATAGGCATTAGAATATCTGCCCCCTTTTTTAGCATTATTGGATAAACACCGTCCACTCCCGGTGACTTGTAGCTGTCAAATGAAATGATGAAATTTCACCGTTTCAACTGTCACAGCAGCAGCCGTATACCAACTAAGCCTGAGCACTCTGTCTTTAGTCGGGCAGAGTGTTTTAACCAAGCATTGATCGCTTTCGATCACCTGATTTCCTGGAAAATGGGCCTCAAAGAGGGTTCTTAGTGACTCCATTCTGGAAGTGGTATATGTACCATCAGGTTTTAGCAGGGAATCAAGCCTAGCCGTGTTGTCTTTCTGAAAAACTTTGTGCAGCCTAGCCGTTTCCCTGGTTCCTTCCAAACTCTCTCAGTAGTTCCTAAGAGACGGTAGTTTAGATGTCTTAACCAGCTTCTTGTATTCCCTCTGCCCTGTTCGGTAGCGATTTCAGTCGGCCTCGGAGCCTCTCTTAAGTGCGCGATTCAGAAGCCATCTGCAGCTTTTTCTGAGCTTCTGCAAGTCCGCAGTCCACCAAGGAAGGTTAGACTTAGGTTAGACTTAGACGAGAAGTCACTTCCTCAATCATACCTGGCGTCCTCATTTTTCGTGATATTTGAGACCTCTCCTGTAAGAGAAATCTGGACAAATTCCAGTCAGCATTCCTTGGATTCCGTATAGCGGGTATGACAGGTTTGTCAGCTGCCAGTCGGAATTCCAGATATCTATGATCCGACAGTGTTTCCTCTTCCAGGATACGCCAATTTGTTATTGATTTTGCAATCCTAGAAGAAGACATCGTCATGTCTATCACTTCCGTCCGCCTGGTTGTAACAAACGTTGGCTTATTGTCTCTGTTGTTTACTACGAGGCACGACGACATAATAAACTCAAATAACCGCTCACCCGTAGGATTGCATTTGCTGCTGCCCCTTCATAATAAAAGATCCGGCCTCCCTGAATCGAATCCAGTCCACGCACTCGTCTGTTGCGAATCCATGGTTCCTGTATTATTGATACATATTCCTATTACTGAATGGTAAAGTTGGACGGTGGATGGAGGATAGTGAATGGAAGATGGAGAATGCTGGATAGAGGATGGAGGTTGGTGGATGGTGGATGGTAGGTGAAGGATGGTGAATAGAGCACCATGTTGGATGAAGGGTGGAGGATGGTGACTCGAGGATGGTATATACAGGATTGAGGATGGTGGATGATGGATGATGGATAGAGGTTGGGGATGGTACATTTAGGATAGTAGATGATGGATATAGGATGGATGGGGGGTGGTGGATAGAGGATGGAGGATGGAAAATGGTGGATGGTTGATGGAGGGTGAGGGATAGGGGATGAGGATGGTGGATGTAGGATGGTAGAAGATGAATGGAGGATGATAGATGGAGGATGGATAGGTGATGGATAGAGGATGGAGGATTTTAGATGGAGGTTGGTAGATGGAAATGGATAATGGAGGATGATGAATGTTGGATAGGGAATAATGAATGGTGGTTGGAGGATGGAAGATGGAGGATGGAGAATGATGAATGGGTGATGCTTCATAGAGGATAATGGAAAGGGGATGGTGGATGGTGGATGATGGATAGATGATAATAGATGGAGTATGGATGGGTGAAGGATGGAAGATGGTGGATAGAGGATGGAGGATGGCAGATGGATGATGATGGGAAGTGGATGGGGAATGGATTAAGGATGGTAGATAGAGGATAGATGACGAAGGATGGTGGTTTCGATGGACACAATTTTGTGATGTTTTTTTAAAACGTCAAAATTGTAACTAAGTGAAAAAAAAATATGAAAAGACACATATTTTCAAAAATTATGACTCCTCGCTAAAATTGAGACCGTACACAGGATGACAGAGTGATCAAGAAAAGTGTTTTGGAAGTGAACTCTCACACACTTTAAACATATCTTCAAAATTAATAATCGCAATTCAAAGATTTTTTGCTTTTTTTCTTGTGAATAATTCATTTGATGTAGTAGTCCAAATTGTAACTGCACCCAATCTTGAAAATTGAAATATTTACTTCAGACCAAATGTTAACTACATTAACCCAAAAAATTTCGTGTTTAACCTTTCGTCTGTCAACCGGAGTAGAAAACTACCCCAAGCCTATTTAAACTGTAATAAAACATAAACGGAATGGATTTCAGTTTTCATTTTCCAGGAATGCCTGGACAGGTAGTCTTAGCATACCTGGCTTATGAAATATGTTTAAAATAGATTTAAAAAAATAAAGTTTTTGAGTCATCGGGTCTGTGCACCGGGGTACAAAACTACCACAGTCTCTGTTTATAGTATATATATGACTTTTTCCAGGACAATTTCCGACTTGATCGTTGGACACCGTTTTTTTTAACCTATATACGTGAAAACGCATCACTCGTCGTTGCCCAATGGTGTTGTTTTATAATACGCTGGGTGTAGCATGTATCGCTGCATAAACAATTCATAAGATGGTACGTCCTGATCAGTATATAGATAACAAATCCAATATGCGCAAATTATTTCTCGAATAACTGGCAAACTAACACGTCAATCCTCAAATTCGGAATCGCTTATTAAAACCATCGGCACTAATGAAAAGCGTAGTCTGGGTGGCTTAGTGGCTAGAGCACTTTCCTTCGGTGCACCGGGTACCAGGTTCGAATCTGCTTAGCGACAAGTAATTTTCGAAAATGGGATTGGGTGCCGGACTACCAGTTCACTCAGCTGAAAATGAGTACCTGAATTAAAATCGGGGTAATAATCACGGACGAGCGCGTAGCTGACCACTTCACCTCCTACTGTTCCGTTGGTCTCGCAATGAAGTAACTCTAGCATTACTTTAAGGCCTAGGCCCGATTTGGGCTGTTGCGCCATTGATTATTAATGAAAAACGTAAAAATTTTAATGAAGATGCTGAGTTATGATGTGGATGCGCTAAGACCACAGCTAACAAATACTAGTTCATTACCAGAAAATCTAAAGCAAGACGATGCATTTTATGTAATCGAAGCTATGAAGTAAGGACCACCAATAGCAGCGACATTGGCAATGCATCGGCATGCAAAAGACACCATAAAATTGTCTGCAACAAATGCTGTATGGTACCTTAGAAATTGAAGGAATAGATGAAAGAGATATGGAAGTTTCAAGTAGGCAGAATGATTCGCCATAATATAATTAATTGCTATAATTTATAATTGTTATTTCATAAATTTACTTCTTATATTTTTTTTTTGCGATTTTAGTGTCCTCGTATTCTAATTGTTTATTTGTTTGTGCCGTATGCCCTTCTATACTATTCATCCGATTGCGATGAAACATAAGCCGCGTTTTTTTGCGACTTTATCTAGAGCAGAATAGAAGCATTTAGCCTTGAACTTTTCATGAGCAGGAATAGCTGCACCACTCAGAGTGACCACAAGTGTTACGATGGTAGCAAAATGCAACCATTTAAAATTTTTTGCTACTTTGTCACTGCATGAATAAATTTGCTACCCTGGTTAAAATATGATACTTTGACTATCAAATGAGTCGTCCAGTTTGCAACCCCAGCTATATTTGTTTCAACAAACTTGTGGCAAAATGCCAAAAACAGATTATGGAACTTTTAGAGCTAGATATCCTTATGCTTTTATAAAAACTCACAAAAAATATTCATTATTGGAATGGAAAATCTTTGATATTATTGTTTTTAAATTAATAAGATATTAAAGTTTTATATATAGATATATGGCTGCTTTTGCACCCGAAATGCAACTATGACTGGTTTTGCAACTCTAGTGGTGTTGCTTTGCAATGCCTATCTTCAATTCTTTCAGGTAACGTTTTCTTTTCTTTCTTGAACTCTTTGTTGTTCCACGACCTGATGTTCTATTTTTTGTCGTTCTTTACCCAATTATCGCTAAAAACTGTTCATCTCTCTCTAAAATAGCTAAATCAACATTGTCTTTTCCTTACAGCCTTAAAACATAAACGAAGCACGGAAAAAAGTCAGCTTTAGAAACTAAGCCCAAAGAAATATAGATGCTTTTGCCCTTAGCTGAGTTTTTCAAATCTAATTTATAAAGGTTTAGGACTGCTTTAAGTAAGAACGTAATTATGTATGTATGTAAGTTTAACTAGTTTTAAAATTGTAACCTGAGACGAGACGAATCCAGGGGTACCGAAACCTTAAATGAAAAAAAAGTGAAGGGCGATGCTTACGAGCCCCAGGTCAACCAACCTTCATCATCTACCTGCTATTTTCTCTTCTCATCGCAGTCGTCGAGCCGAGTAGTCGCAACCATTTTACTTTATTATTTTAATAATAAAGTATTGTTATCGACTTTAAAAAAAAAAAATTTGCTACCCTGAAATTTTTTTTTACACGTTTTATGACTAATAAACACCAAAAAAGCAAAAAAAAATTCAGTCCGTCTGTGCGCCGTCCGCCGTCCGCCGTGCGCAAAATCGTTTGAGGAATTATAGTTGCCAAACCATATGAGCTATTAAATTGATTTTTTTTTCTGAATAGACATGGTGGACCCCTAGAAGTTGGTTTTTTTTGAGGGGTGTGGGTGTGAGGGGGAAGGTGGGGGAAGCGTTTTAAACGAAAAATTTTGGTTTCTTGATCTCAGCAACCACTTATGGTAGGAGGCTGAAACTTGAAATTTCTATAGAGCTTTGATAGTGGACCCATCAGCAAAAAAATTACTGAAATGGGTGAAGGAGTGGGAGTGGAGGGGGAAATAATGCGGTAGGCCCAATAGAACCCTAGTAAGAAAAAAAAATTGGGGGTGGGGGTGTAGAGGGTGAGGGTGGGGAAGGGTGAGAAGGAAAAAGTTCCGATGCTTATATCTTAAAAACCTATAATGTTATAAAGCTTAAACTTGGTATTTAGATAGAGCTATAGTAGTGGCCTGGTGGAAAAATAAAATTTTGTTTAGGGGTAGTATGGTACGGGGATGGGAGTGTTTTTCCTAACTTTATAACGGCCTATGCTAGAAAGCTGAAACTCGGTGTGTATATGTAAATCAAATAAAAAAGTAATTCCGTTAAAAAAAAATTTTAATATTCGTTGGAGTTCGGAAGGGGGGGCAAAAAAAATTATCATTAAAAATAAAATGCATATATTTTCACGATTTTCATCATATCTACTAGGTCTTTCAAAATATTGAATTAATTTTTTTTTCTACGGATTCTTCATACGAATACCTAGAATGTGTTTTCAAGATTTTTTTTAAATTCGACCCCTAAGATGGTGTAAAGTCATTATCATCATCAATGGCGCGACAGCCCAAATCGGGCCAGGGCCTGCAGGATACAATGTCTGAAGTCATCTCGGTTCAGCGCCCGCGTCCTCCAGTTTGTGCATCTAAGAAGCGATTTGCAATCTGCGTCAACTGAATCCTCGTATCTTTTTCGCGGTTTTCCCACCGGTCGCTTGCCATGGGCTCTACCTTTCAATGTGCGCTTGGGAATTCTTCCGTCATCCATTCGCTCTACATGACCAGCCCATTGCAGCTTACGGAATTTTATAAGAGTCGATGCGGCTGGGTCGTCATAGATGTTATACAACTCGTTGTTGTACCGAATACGTCATTCAGTGCCTTCTCTTACTGGTCCCAAAATTCTTCGAAGAATTCGTCGTTCAAAAGCGTCTATTGATTTTTCAGACGCTTGGGTGAGAGTCCACGTTTCACTTGCATATAGTAGCACAGGTCTTATTATGGTCTTGTATATGCGAAGTTTTCTCAGCCTGTGCACTTTTTTCGATTTTAAAATCGGGAGAACCGAGAAATATGCCTTATTTGCTAGTGTGATCCGTTGATTTACTTCGTCCCGTTCGTTGCCGTCTCTTACAAGGTGTGATCCCAAGTATGAGAAATGATCCACACTCTCCAGATTGTAGTCCCCCAAGGTCTAATTTTGTCTAGTTTGCGCGTTTCTTCTTGTTTGGGTCATGAACTTGGTCTTATTCTCATTGACCCTTAGCCCGACATCCTTTGCTGCTGAGTCTAGACAGTGGAAGACTCCCTTTGCGTCTGGAACAGATCTGGCCATGATGTTTACGTCATCCGCGGGTACTTCTGGTATCAACGGGTACCTTTCTGATGACATATTCCAGGGCAAGGTTGAAGAGCATGGGAGCGAGTCCATCTCCCTGCTTCAGGCCGGATTCTGTTCGGAAGCTTTGGGTTAGCTCGTTTTGTATCCTTTCTTGGGATTCAGTGTCAGTCATGGTCATTTTTGTTAATCGGACGAGTTTTGATGGGATTCCAAAGTCGAGCATAATTTTATATAGTACCTTACGATCTATACTATCGTATGCCTGTTTGAAGTCCACGAAGATCTGGTGCACGTCAATGTTATACTCCCAGCATTTTTCTAGCACTTGTTTGACTGAGAATATCTGGTCAATAGTAGATCGTCCGGTTCTGAAACCACCTTGGTATTCGCCGATAATACTTTCTGTATAAGGCTTTAATCGATTATGAATTACTTTCGTCAGTATTTTGTAGGACGTACACAACAATGATATGCCTCTGTAATTTTCACATCGCAGTTTATCTCCTTTCTTGTAGATTGGACATATAATGCTCTGGCGCCAGTCGTCGGGTATTTTTTCTTCCATCCAAATTTTTGTCACGATTTTGTGTAGGAGGTTGGCGAGGTATGGACCGCCTCCCTTTAGGAGCTCTGCTGGTATTGCATCAACTCCGGGTGATTTATGTATTTTTTGGTCGCGCAGGGCTGCTTCCACTTCTCCGATAGTGGGTACCGTAGTTGATGTCTGCTCATCCGATGGTGCACTTCATATTATAATTGGGTCGGTGGTCGTCACTCTGTTAGGGTTCAGCAGCTTTTTAAAGTATTCAACCCATCTTTGTTTAATTTGTTCTGCGTCACTAAGGATATTTCCTTCCTTGTCTTTACAGAGGTTTGTTCGTGGCTTATAGCCTTGTCTTATTTGTTTGACGGCAGTGTATGCGGATCGTAGATTATGTGACTTCATGTCAGTATTTAGGTTTATAATTATGTCATTGTTGTGTTTTCGTTTCTTTCGTCTGCAGATTTTGTTTGATAATGGCCTAAGCTCGTCGTATCCTTCCTTTTTGGCTCTCGTCGGTCTTTCAATGTACGTCTTGTAAGCTTCATTCTTTTTCGTTATTGCGTCACTACACTCATCATTGAACCAGTCATTATGTTTCTGCTGGGATTTTAATCCAATGATCTTTTCTTTTCTGCTGTCGTTCTGATTCCATCTCTCAACTGTATCCACTCTTGGTCGATGGTTGTCACTTCGTCAGTTCGTGATGTTTCAAAGTGATTTTGTAGCGCTGACTTATAGGCAGACGCGACAGTCTCGTCCTTTAGTTTATCGATGTCAAATTTGGGTGTCCTGCCCTTTTTGGAGTACCCGCATAATGCCACTCGACAAGATGGTGTAAAGTAGTTGTATACTTTTTCATGAATTTCACCATAACTCTCAGGTCTGATCAGATAACGAATATCTTTTCACTTCCACGGGCGTGTTTAATAAGCACATATTTTTTAAAAAAAATTAATATTCATTGGCGTTCGGAAGGAGGGGGAAATATTATTAAAAATAGATTCAAGATTTTTTGAAATTCGACTCCTAAAAGGGTGTAAAGTGGTTGTTTATTTTTTAGCATATATCGCATATCTTTTCACTTCCACGGGCTTGTTTAATAATCACATATTTCTAAGTTTTTTCTTTTTCAACCTCTAGACCGCATCCCGGAATATGACCCAATTATATAATTCATATGTTACACCCTATTCTAACCGCTTCCCGAACTTTTTGTTAGGTTTTCAGTCACATAGTAACATACACCGCAACCCCGAATTGAACACGTTCCGAACTTCTGCCGGAAAAATAATAAAGTTGCGCCCAGACTGCTGGCAGACTTTTTTCTTTCTTTTGTAAATTGAAATCAAAGCACATTAAACTAAAATCAAATCGCAGCCACTAACTTTTTGAATTTAAATTTAAACTCAAATTTAACCATATGGTGACCCCGACGTGATTAATCGTTGCGTAGTGTAGCTTCATAGTTTAATAAATTCATATCAAAGTTTGAAGAAAATTTTCCCTTGCATATATAAAAAACACGTGCCAATAAGAAATTGCACGACGCATTATAACACAATTTGTATTCGCTTTACAATACTAAATGGGTTTGTATACTGCAAGGTCCATCCAAATTTAATCGGTGGTTTTGCTAAAGGTTTAAATTGAAGGTTTATGGTTTCAAAATTTGTGTGGCAAAATAAGTTCATATTTTTCATTTGTGCCTGCTGTGGGTTTAGTTGTCACCATAAATTATTTGACCCGCGTGGCAACAGTTTCGCTATTAAGGGCCATTGTCTTAAAATTAAAGGTGAAGTGATCTCGAAGGAATAGTGTTAGTAATATTATAATACTTAATCATAGGCCATTGCATTGGCGATTTATATGATCATACATTTCTATGGAGAACATCATTAAGACTCAAGTGGTTCTTTAATAGGGAAGTTGCATCAATCAATATCTAATTTTAAGAAAACTGGTGCTGCTAGACGGACTAATTTTACTTTATTATATTAATAATAAAGTATTGTTATCGATTTTTTAAAAACAAAATTTGCTAGTCTGAAATTTTTTTTTTACGTCTTATGACTAATAAACGCCAAAAACGCAAAAAAAAATTCAGTTCGTCTGTGCGCCGTCCGCCGTCCGCCGTACGCAAACTCGTTTCAGGAATTATAGTTGCTAAACCCTAGGAGCTAATAAATTGAATTTGGGATTTTGGTGGACCCCTTGAAGTGAAATTTTTGTGAGGGGTAAGGGTGTGAGGGGGAAAGTGGGGGAAGTGTTTTAGGCAAAAAATTTTGGTTTCTAGATCTCAGCAACCGCTTGTGTTAGGAGACTGAAACTTGGAATCTCTATAAAGCTTTGATAGTGGACCCATTTGCAAAAAAATTGATGATTTGGGTGAAGGGGTGTAGGAGTGGAGGGGGAAGTAATGCGTCCGAAACGCAAAAAAGTCGAGATCGACACATTCTAAAATCCACATCTCCTAAACCGTTAATGGTAACCAATTAAAACTTAACAAATATCTGCAGTTATGAAGGGTTTTCCAATAAGGACTTGACAACTTTTTTTCAAAATAAAATGCAAACCATTTGAGATATTTCAAAAACTTTATTATCGGGTTGAAGTACAATCAAAACATTTATGAATGGAACTCGACTTCGTTCATATGGCCAGCGGTCGATTCGTTGGACCCAATTTTCGATGACTCGGCCACACATTTCGGCCGAAACGGCTGCTATTTCGTGTTCAATGTTGGCTCTGAGCTCTTCCAACGTCGTCGGCTTGTTGGCATAGACCAACGACTTGACGTGGCCCCAAAGAAAAAAGTCCAGAGGCGTTAAATCGCACGAACGAGGCGGCCAGTCGACTGGTCCATTTCTTGAGATAACACGCTCATCAAACTTACTCTTCAATAAATCGATTGTAACGTGTGCTGTGTGGCTTGTGGCACCGTCCTGTTGAAACCACATGTTGTCCAAGTCCATATCTTCCAATTCGGGCCAAAAATAATCGGTAATCATGGCGCGATAACGATTACCATTCACAGTAACGTGACGATCATTATCGTCGACGAAAAAATATGGCCCTATGACGCCGCCGGCATGCAAACCGCACCAAACAGTTATTTTTTGTGGATGAAGTGGTCTTTCATGAAGCACATGTGGATTTTCACTAGACCAATAACGCATATTTTGCTTATTGACGAACCCACTGAGCCAAAAATGAGCTTCGTCACTGAAGATAATTTTGCGATGAAATTGATCATCTTGGCGCATCTTTTCCAGAGCCCAATCGGAGAACGTACGTCGCTTCAAATGGTCCATCGGCTTCAATTCTAGAGTCAGCTTGACCTTGTATGGGTGTAAACCAAGATCCTTACGCAAAATTCGCCATAACGTGGTCTGGGCGATGCCCAACTCTTGAGAACGCCGTGGAATTGACTGATTTGGATCATTTGCTACGGACGTTTCAACGGCAGCGATATTTTCGACACTTCGACCAACCCGTTGACTCACTGGCACGGCAACATCACACAACGAATATGTAGACTAAAATTTTTGCACTAAACTTGTTACTGCCTGTCTACTAGGGCGAGAATTACGACCGAAAATCGGAGTTAACGCTCTTAAAGTAGCGGTCACCGACTATGAATTTCTGTAGTAAATTTTTATAATTTGCAGACGTTGTTCCTTCGTGTACTTTACCATGATAAAAATGTTAAGTTTACTGAATAAATTGACAGTGACAGTTTGATGATTAGTGAAAGGGTGCGTTCACAAATTGAATTCAAAGTTGTTAAGTCCCTATTGGAAAACCCTTTACTAGGAGAGTAGATTGAAACAAAATTTTTGGGTGGTAGTAGTAACGTACGGGGATGGGGGTTAAAAACTTTAGATAACGATGTATAACAAACCAATTGCACCAGAAAAACGAAATTCGATTTGAGTATAAAGATTGATAAATAAAGATTACTCAAAGTAAAATCTTTGAAGGGGGTGGGGGAGCACGGAAGTGGAGGGGATAAGAATTTTTCAAAAATAACACGTTTATTATCTCAATAACAGTGTAAGATAGATGCTTCAAATTTTTACCAGAAGTAGGCCTAATAGAACCCTTGTAGGGAAATAAAATTTGGTGGTGGGGGTGTAGAGCGCGAGGGTGGGGAAGGGTGAGAAGGAAAAAGTTCCGATGTTTATATCTTAAGAACCTGTAATGATATAAACCCTAGGCATCGTACTTAGATAGAACTTTAGTAGTTGCATGATGGATGGATAGCATGGTACGAGGGTTTGGGTGTTTTTCCTAACGTTAGAACGGCTTATGCTAGAAAGTTGGAACTCGGTACGTATATGTAAATCAACTAGAAAAGTAATTCTGATGACAAAAAAATCGAAAATTCATTGGCGTTCAGAAGGGGGGCATAAGAAATTATCAGTATGTATAAAATGCATATATTTTTACGATTTTTGTCATAGCTACTAGGTCTTCCAAAATATTGATTTCATTTTTATTCTACGGATTCTTCATATGAATGCCTAGAATAGAGTCTTTAGTTTTTTTGAAATTCCACCCCTAAGAGGGTGTAAAGTGGTTATACTTTCTTATGAATTCCACCATATCTGTAAGGCCTGATCAGATATCGAATATCTTTTCACTTCCACAGGCTTGTTTAATAATCACCTATTTTTAAGTTTTGTCTTTCTTAACCTCTAGACCGCATCACGGAATATGACTTAATTATATAATTCATATGGTACACCATATTCTAACCACTTCCCGAACTTTTTGTTAGGTTTTCAGTCACATAGTTCCAAACTTCTGCCGGAAAAATAATAAAGTTGCGCCCAGACTGTTGGCAGATTTTTTATTTAGCTTAACGTATAAAAGGAGCTGAAAAATTGTGGAATCAGTTTAATAGCTTGGATACAAAGGTAACGGAACTAGCTACTGGTGAGGAACTAAAATCGGAAGAATACTTCACAAAGGAGCTATTTAGCACCACGGACCTTGGTGATCTATTGGACGCATTACAACGACCTTAAGTAACGAGTTATGAAACGAAGGGTGATAGCCCAGTTGACTCCTTAGTCTTAGGCAAACTTTTAGGGCTTTCAAGTATAGCGATTCCTAATTTCGATGGCAGCTTCGAAAACTGGCAATCCTTCTGTGATTTTTTTTGCTCCGTAGTGCATGATAGGACAGACGTGGCTTCGGTTCATAAACTCCACTATCTTAAATCAAGTCTCTCAGGAGAACCGGCGCAATTCCTGAAGCGCTTTGCCTTGACAAAGCAAACTATGAGATAGCGTGGGAGATTTTAAACAAACGTTTCAACAATAAACGAGTCTTAATAAGAAAACGTTTGAATCGCTTTTTAAGTCGTCCTGCAGTACATACTGAAAGTGCAAAATCTTTGAAGGTTCTCTTAGATTTAACTCGTGAGACTTTTTGTTCGTTAAATAATCTGAAGGTCCCAACCTAAAATTTGGATGTCATAATTAAACATAAGGTATTACAAAAATTTCCAAAAGATACTTGTTGGGTTGTCTTCGAGCACAACAACAAACTTTGCGTCCCCCACTGCTTCTACTTACCTACAGCTGTAGCAGATCGCATCAGCTACTGCCGCCAACTTCACGTCTAAAGTTGACGGCTGAAAAGGTTCCGTTACTCGAACAAGGCCGGAAGCAAGGGATTTTAGAACAACGCGTTCGGAAGTCCAAGAAGCGACATAAAATAGAGCCCGGCTATAAATTTTGTTTTCTCGATAGCATTCTGACCAATTTCGTGTGTGAAAATTCGAAGGAAATTCGCGCGAATTTTTTTTTGACCAACCCGAGCAACTAAACAACTCCGCGCCGTAAATAAATCGTCAAGTGCCGTTCCGGACAGTTTATCGGTCAACTAGCAATGGCGAGTCGTGTAACCGGCAAACGTGTAAATTGACGCAAAGTTTCGAAGTGTTACTTCGACTCTCGAAAATCGTGTGGCTCCGCTGCGTTTACAAACTCGGCGCCACCGAGTTCGGAATTTTGGTGATAAAGAAAAGAGTTGAAAATTCTTGGCTTTCGTGTCAGATTTGTGGTGCCAGTAATCGAACGGTCAGCCCAGGAATCTCCCAGTAATCAACGCGGGTCTGGGTTTTATTTTGAGAAAACCTCAAAACGAATTCTCGGGCTAGGCATGTCAATTTTGGGGAGCTTCCGAAGAATTTCCCCGTCACAGCGTCGTATTCAGCGCTCAGCGCCCAGACTTGCGTCCGATCGCATTTCTGCTTATTCTTTGTCGTCGAGACGTTTCGAACGGATTCGCACGCGGTATTTTGGTTGCCCGGAGGCGCGGCGCTCCGCAATTTTCCAGCAAGCGCTTGAGCGTATGTGTGTGAGCATGTATGCGATACGCACAAGAGACAATTGTCAAAGTTAAGTGCGCCGTATCTCGTTTTGTAGTTTTTCTATCGAAAAAACTTATCGAATTCAGTAAAACTAAACTGATGGAAATTTTCGACAACATATCGAACCCATACGATCGTAGAAATGATGTCGACGGTATCCCAATCTCAACCCCTTCGCACGACGAATTCTTCTATATTCGTTTTCCTACAAGAAAGATAATGGAAACCAATCGGGAATAACTAATTTCGTAAAATTTACAATCAATGTAAATCCTCGACGTGCCTTGCTGTAAATTATCGTAAAAGATCGTGTGAAATAAATAGAGAACGAATGAATACAAAAAGCCAAAGTAAAAGTTGAATGATTGAGAGTATACACTAGGAATTTAGGATATACGCTGGGAAAGGCAGAATATACAATAAATTAAAAATATACACAATGAATTAGAATATACACTAGGAATTAAACCCATATACACTAGGAATTAAAACTATACACTAGGAAAAATAAAAATATACACAATGAATTAGAATATACACTAGGAACTTAAATTATACACTAGTAAAAAACAAAATATACACAATGAACTAAAATTATACACTTGGAAAAAACAAAATAAACACAATGAATTAAAACATATACACTAGGAACTTAGGATGAGTTAGTTAGATAGAATAGGGTACATAAGATGCACATGAGATTAGCAATGATTTACGAATAAAAATAGAAAAAAAACAACAAACTCTGCGGCAGAAGCAACGAGAAGGAGGATTATGGGGTGAGTTTTTTTTGATTATTTTTATTTCCACATTATATTCCTTCTCTCGGTGTTTTTTTTTTGGTATTGTGTTTTTCAGCAGTGTTATCTTTTGCTGGTGTTCCTTTTGCTGGTATTTCGCGGATATTTATGGTTTTTTTTCTTAAATTTTAATGATGCAAGGCTAAAGGCCACTATTGTTAAATGAACCCGAGCGAAATGTTTTTATAGGACAGTCGTGGCTGAGGTAGGGTGGGCAGATTAGGGCGCCAACAGCACCAGAGCGCCCTGACAAGTCGCGAAGTCGCGCAACTCCACCGCTTCTTGGTCTTTCACGACCTATTGGGAAAATAGTCCCATTTTAAATACCCTGGAGTAAGCCGACACGAAATTTTTGTTGTCCAGGCCTAGGGTTTATGGCCTGAGTCGGAACAAGAACCACCCCACACTGCCGTAGCTAGTCCCGGCCGTCAGCAAGCGTGTCGCTTCCGTTCCGGCTCAGCCAACAATTCAGGCGTAGGAGGAATTGGCCCTTCTGTCCCGAACCTTCCATTTCCTTTTCCAAGGCCTCAAACACAACAAATGGCGCCCAACGTGGGGCGTGGAAAAAAGTTGGTGGGCAAAAGGTCAAAAACTTAGTCGTTCTGCGACAGAATTTTCGCCTGAACGGCAATCGAAGTCCAAGTGTACAAGCTTATCGGATTTTCAACATCAAACCATTTAATCGAACTTGTGTGGAGGCAATGTGGAACTACTATTGACGAACCGTTTTGGCAACCTTTAGGCGCCAATTCGGTTCCATAGGAAAGGGAAACATTGACTGTATACGGGATTGATGTGATGTAAGTTGTGACAAATTTAGTTTTCTTGACCCATTCCACTTTTGTTTTGCCAGTACCCTTTTGAGAGCTGGGCATGCCCTGTCTTGGCGGGCGTGTCGTCAGACGATTGGGATAAATACTTGTAAAATATTGCTAAGTTTGGTGACAGGAAATTTTATTGAAGATTTGGTAAGTACCCTAATTCCTTATCCATCCTTTTAGAGTACCTTTTAACGTAGACTAATTTTTTTTTGTAGAACTAACGTAAAGTTTTTTTTTAAATTAAAATTTTTCTTTTTTTTTCAGTCTTTTGATGACAAATTTTTACTTAGTTTTTTTTTGCTGATTTTTGATTTATTTTATGTTGCTATTTTTCCCCAGTTTTTTTTCTTTTGTAAATTTTATCGTGTTTCAGATTTTCCCAGTGAGTCGGGAAAGAACAAGATCGGCTTCGCGATTTGTTCTGCATATGAGGGGAGGGGAAAGGTTGCGACGACGTGAGGGTTCATTTTTATTTATCAATTTAATTTGTACACATATACTCACAATCATTCATTAAGATTAATTTTTTTTTTAACTCGTTCATTCATTCTTGCATTCAATCATTCATTCATTCATTGCAATCATCCATATTATCATTCATTCGTTTTTCTATATATTCGTTCGAATATTCACACAAGCATTATTCATATAATTACAATTCATGTCATCGTTCATTCAGACATTTAAATATTATACATACAAACATATTCATTTCGATCATTCATAATATCACTCATTCGTTTTGATTTGGTACATTGGTTCGCATATTCACACAAGCACCATTCATTATACATCGGTTCATTCAATCATTTATCTATATACATTCATACGGTTGATTTTCACATTCGTTCTGTATGCACACGACTATTCGCATTGGTTTTTTTTTTTGGTCATTAAATTTTTTTTTCTCTTTCGCACTACATTCGTTAATTGCGAGCGCTCGTTCATACCATTTTACCGCATACAAACTGTCATTCAATTTATCGTACATTCAGGTCATTGGTTTTTTTTTGACGCATTCATTCATCGATTCACACAGTCAGTCATTTTTCTTATCGATCATTCATTTTCTTGTCTTCACGCATTCTTCATACCGTCTTAATTGGGTCACTTACTCAGGTACCCAATTAATTGATCACTCTTCATTCATTCGTTCATCGCGCCCACATTTTGTCAATATGCCTTTAGAACACTCTCCAACTAGGGAGGCGGAGGTAATCTGTACGCCGTGCCTGAGTAAGGTAGATCCGGACCAGGGTACGAACACCAAGTGTGGTCACCAGTTCCACAGAGACTGTTTGGAGCGATGGATTGTGGACAACCACAATTGTCCGAACTGCCGTGGTCATTTAGGTCCGGAAGATTATTGGCCCACTCGAAGTGTGGAGGGTGCGTCCGCTAGATCCGGGGTACGAACGAGACGACAGACTCAAGCGGATAGCGCTAGGTCTCAAAGTGATGTAGTTTCTCTTGGACGGATAAATTTGGATTCTGCACTAGAGACTGCGGGTGGACGCGCTCTCTACACGTCGGCTGGGACAATGGTCCAAGAACGAGGCACGCAAGTGCTACGCAATAGGCCATCGGATTTTCTGGAAACCGATCTGCAGAACAGGGTTAGGTGGGCGGAAATCCATGATGTTCAGGCACCCGAAGCAACACCAGCAGTTTCCGGGGGGGGGGGGGGGGGTCTTAGCAGTTTAGGATTGAGTGATCTGATCCAAATAATTCGTTCGGTTATGCGAGAGGAACGAGAGCAAGGGCCCACTGTGCCAAACACTCCTCAGCCACCGCATGTATGTCATCCCATACCACTACCACCATTTCTATCTAGGCAGAACGCAATAAATGCGTATCAATTTCCACCACCATTGAACCTGTCTGCTTGACATCATCAACGTGAGCAAGTTCGAGACCAACCGATCAATGCGAACGCCCAAATGCCCATTCGCGATAACAACGGCTCGAATTATATTCACCACAACGCTGGCGGCCTTATTCGCCATTAGCGAGTACGATTTAACGGTGATGGCCAGTCGCTGCGCGCCGAAGAGCTAATTTTCCGAGCAGGTGCATGGATTTGTTGGTCGCGAACTTCCATTTGCTGTTGGATGGCCTGCCGAACCAGTGGTACTGGTTATGGAGGCGAACCAGCCCCGATTCAACATGGAATTCGTTGAAAGCCACCTTCTTGCAATACTGGGGCGACGGTAGCACCGACTTCGAAGTTCGTAAAAAAGACAAGCGCCGAATGAACCCTATATAGTGTTCGAGCAGGAGGTGACCAGATTTCGGACCCAATTACGTACCCCGATTCCGGATACAGAATTCTTTGAACTGGTCAGCGGAAATCTTTTAGGCAGTATCCAACAACTCATCTGTTTTCACGAAATTAGAGATTTGGCCCATCTCCGCTCTCTAGTGCCTCGCTACGAAGAAGTTAAAAAAGCGAATCGTGTAGCAGCCTGGCAACAGCCTCGTGTGCACGAACTGGAACCGTCGTTGGTTGCTACCAAAGTAGACGAAGATACTGTAGACGTGGCCGGAATATCAACTTAACAAGTATGTTGGAATTGCCGGAAAGATGGTCACGGATATTGAGACTGCGAAGAGACACATAAAAAAATCTTCTGCTATGGTTGCGGGAAGGCCGACGTGATCAAGCCGAAATGTACTCGGTGTAGTCCAAAAAACGGACCGAAGGACGAAAGGTTTCCGGGGCCTTCTCGCCCAGTGACGGACAATCCACCGGCCCGACCGTCATAGACGGTTCGACGCAGACTGTCAGTGATTCCCAATCCCAATTTCATTTTGGTACTCCCATTGAAAACATTTTACCCCTTGCTACTACCCCCTTAATAACCTCCAAATTTTACAACATTTTCATCACCAACCTTTTCCGACCCTAACTCCCATCCTTTTAGTGTGAAATCATCCTCCCCTATTTGTCCGACAACAAACACATCGCATGTCACGATATTGGCGAGAGAACACGCTACTACTACTACTTTCTGGATCTGAAGAAGACCCTATAATAAATGATGATTCAAGATGACATTCCCGCCATCCTCTCAAGCCATAACATTTTCGGCTAAAAGAATATATGAAGGCTCGAGAGCGAATTTTTTCACCTACTCCAGTCGCAAGTGGTGATCAAGTATCAGCACTAACGAGTGGATCCGGTCGCAGAAAGTCAATCTTGCGTCTTCGTATGTTCTGGAGGATGGTGCGCGAAAAAAAGAAAGCGATTCTGTCAACCATCATTACGAATCCGTTTGATATACGTCCATACGCCGTGGTATCCTTGTACGGAGTGGACGTTGAAAGACTCCTAGAGAGTTGGGGAGCATCAGTTGCCTGGGGGCAAACGCTCTAAAACGTCTCCATGATGCACAGGTGAGCTATCGACCGGTCTGTCAAGAGGTGACGACCGCTGATGGCGCAGCACAAAAGGTATTGGGCATAGTAACCACCGATATTACTTTTCAATGTGTTAGCAAGCCTATTACGCTATACATCGTCACGAGCCTGTCGCAGAAATTGTACCTGGGGGTAGATTTCTGGCGATCATTCCAACTAGCTCCTGGCATCATCAGCGCGGTCGATAATCCCAATACTGCATCGCAACTGATAGCTCCGGATGCCCACCATTTAACGCCTACAAATGTAAAGAGGTTGGAAATGGCAAAGTCCAAATTTCCATCATACGAAGTATACGGTGTGACCAACGTCGAACAACATAGTATAGACGTTGGTCCTGTGTCTCCTGCGATCCAAAAACTCTTACATGACGAGATCAATCGCATAAGAGCACTTGGCGTTATAGAGACCAGCCAGAGTGCATGGAGCTCGCCTGTGGTTCTCGTGAGGAAGCCAGGCAAGGTCAGGCTATGTTTGGACTCGCGCAAAGTCAATAGTGTGACGAAGAAAGATGCATATCCATTGCCACACATTGACGGTATCTTAAGTCGTTTGCCGCGAGCCAATTTTATTACCAGCCTGGACCTCAAAGACGCATTTTGGCAGATTCCTCTCGAGAACAAATCCAGGGAGTACACTGCGTTTACTATTCCTGGCCGGCCTCTATACCAATACACTCGCATGCCTTTTGGGTTATGCAACGCACCGCAAAGGATGTGTCGTTTGATGGACAAAGTCATCCTACCTGAGCTGAAGGAGCAGGTATTCGTATATTTGGACGATCTGTTGTTGATTTTGTATGATTTCGATTCACATTTGATATTATTGGCTGAAGTCGCAGATTGTTTGCGAAAGGCTAGCATGACTATTAACCTCAACAAGAGTAAGTTTTGTCTGAGAGAGGTGAAATATCTCGGATACATCGTTGGAGAAGGAGGCTTGAAAACTGATCCCAACAAAGTTTCAGCCATCGTCGATTATCCTTCGCCCAAGTCCGCACGTCAAGTTCGACGCTTCCTTGGCATGGCACGCTGGTATCGACGATTCGTTCCCAACTTTGCTGCTACTGTTTCACCGATTTCAGACACTCTAAAGAAGTCCAACCAATTTGCTTGGACTACAGAGGCACAAACTTCATTCATGTTAGTGAAAGACTTGTTGACGAAAGCCCCCTTATTAATCAATCCAGATTTTAAGAGGCCTTTCGTAATTCAATGCGATGCCAGTAAGTCAGATGTGGGTAGCGTTCTCTTCCAGGAAAACGATGACGGATCGGAATCTCCGGTGGCGTATATGTCACAGAAGCTCACTTCCGCTCAACGCAACTACAGCGTAACCGAACTCGAGTGTTATGCAGCTGTGTTGAACGTGAAAAAATTTCGAGCCTATGTAGAAGGGACTGCGTTCAAAGTCATTACGGATCACGCAAGTCTCAAATGGCTCATATCGCAGAAAGACCTACAAGGACGGTTGGTGAGGTGGAGTCTGAAACTTCAAGGTTACGACTTCACGATCGAGCACCGACGAGGAAGTCTGAATGTTGTACCGGACGCTCTCTCTCGTGTGTACGAAGAGAGATTAAACGCGCTGATCGACGTGGCACCGATAGTGAACATGGATTCTCCTGAATTCTCTGGCAATGAATACAAAGAACTAGTGTCCACTGTCGATGCAAACGCCGATCGGCTTCCCAACGTATGCGTGAGGGATGGTCTCGTGTATAAACGAACGGAGCCTCACAACGGTGACCCGATTGCTGAAGACAGGGCCTGGAAGTTATGGATTCCATTGAGTCTTACGTCAACTGCGATCGCTCAGGCGCACGAGGCAGACACCACGGTCCATGGTGGTTATGCCAAAACGCTAGAGTGAGTCAGGCGATTTTTGTACTGGCCCGGAATGGCTACACAAGTACGCACCTACGTTCTGGCGTACAAAACTTGTAAAGAGACAAAGTCCCCGAACAGACCTCTACGAGCGCCAATGGGAGAACCTTTCCAAACGGATCAGCCATTCCAACATCTTTACATCGACGTACTTGGACCATATCCGCGTACCAAACGGGGTAAGATCGCTATCTTGATCGTCTTGGATCATTTTACGAAATTTCCCCTGTTACATCCTTTGGGGCGGATCACTGCTGAAGAGATCACCAGCTTCTTGGAGGGGCAGGTCTTCCATACGTTTGGAACGCCTGAGACGATCCTCTCCGATAACGGCTCTCAATTTAGGTCGAATGTGTTTAACACCATGCTGAACAAATACGGAGTTAAACACCTGTACACCCCGAGCTACTCACCGCAAGCGAATGCTTCGGAGCGTGTCAATCAGTCCATCCTGGCCGGAATTCGAGCATTCATCACTGATGACCAAACACGATGGGATGAGAGTCTAAGCTAAATTGGATGTGCACTTCGGAGCTCACTCCACCAAGCCACTGGATTTTCTCCATATAAGGTTTTGTTTGGAAATCACATGATGTTGCACGCGAAGGACTACGAACTGCTGAAGCATTTGCGAGCGTTGGGAGAGTCAAATATACAGCTTCGACCTCTCGAGGGAATTCCTATCGTGAGACAACTGGCGCAGGCGAAAATAAGGGTCGCACATGAGGACACCAGCAGGCGTTATAATCTGCATGCTGCTGAAACACAATTTTTGTGTAGGACACGAAGTATTCAGAAGAAATTTTTCCTTGTCCACAGCCGCGCAGAATTACAACGCCAAGCTGGCGAAGAAGTTCCTTTAGTGCAGGATTCGTCGTGTGCTAGGCATCTCACGATACGAATTGGAGGATTTAGGCGGCAAACGTGTGGGGATTTACCACTCCAAGGATCTCAGGCAGTGATCCGAGGGGCACAACACCTATTGCCCGGCACTCAGTCGTGCGCACGAGACTCTGGAGCGACAACCTTTTTTAGTCTGTTCGGCGCTGGGAAACCAACGGCGAACCGACTAATGGTGTTGGATTGTCTTCGAGAACAATAACAAACTTTGCGTCCGCCACTGCTTCTACTTACCTACAGCTGTAGCAGATCGCATCAGCTACTGCCGCCAACTTCACGTCTAAAGTTGACGGCTGAAAAGGTTCCGTTACTCGAACAAGGCCGGAAGCAAGGGATTTTAGAACAACGCGTTCGGAAGTCCAAGAAGCGACAGAAAAAAGAGCCCGGCTAAAAATTTTGTTTTCTCGATAGCATTCTGACCAATTTCGTGTGTGTAAATTCGAAGGAAATTCGCGCGAATTTTTTTTTGACCAACCCGAGCAACTAAACTACTCCGCGCCGTAAATAAATCGTCAAGTGCCGTAACTACAGCGTAACCGAACACGAGTGTTATGCAGTCCGGACAGTATATCGGTCAACTAGCAATGGCGAGTCGTGTAACCGGCAAACGTGTAAATTGACGCAAAGTTTCGAAGTGTTACTTCGACTCTCGAAAATCGTGTGGCTCCGCTTCGTTTACAAACTCGGCGCCGCCGAGTTCAGAATTTCGGTGATAAAGAAAAAGTTGAAAATTCTTGGCTTTCGTGTCGGATTTGTGGTGCCAGCAATCGAACGGTCAGCCCAGGAATCTCCCAGTGATCAACGCGGGTCTGGGTTTTTTTTTGTGAAAACCTCAAAACGAATTCTCGGGCTAGGCATGTCAAGTTTGGGGAGCTTCCGAAGAATTTCCCCCCCTCAGCGCCCAGACTTGTGTCCGATCGCATTTCTGCTTATTCTTTGTCGTCGAGACGTTTCGAACGGATTCGCACGCGGTATTTTGGTTGCCCGGAGGCGCGGCGCTCCGCAATTTTCCAGCAAGCGCTTGAGCGTATGTGTGTGAGCATGTATGCGATACGCACAAGAGACAATTGTCAAAGTTAAGTGCGCCGTATCTCGTTTTGTAGTTTTTCTATCGAAAAAACTTATCGAATTCAGTAAAACTAAACTGATGGAAATTTTCGACAACATATCGAACCCATACGATCGTAGAAATGATGTCGACGGTATCCCAATCTCAACCCCTTCGCACGACGAATTCTTCTATATTCGTTTTCCTACAAGAAAGATAATGGAAACCAATCGGGAATAACTAATTTCGTAAAATTTACAATCAATGTAAATCCTCGACGTGCCTTGCTGTAAATTATCGTAAAAGATCGTGTGAAATAAATAGAGAACGAATGAATACAAAAAGCCAAAGTAGAAATTGAATGATTGAGAGTATACACTAGGAATTAAGGATATACGCTGGGAAAGGCAGAATATACAATAAATTAAAAATATACACAATGAATTAGAATATACACTAGGAATTAAACCCATATACACTAGGAATTAAAACTACACACTAGGAAAAATACAAATATACACAATGAATTAGAATATACACTAGGAACTTAAATTATACACTAGTAAAACACAAAATATACACAATGAACTAAAATTATACACTTGGAAAAAACAAAATAAACACAATGAATTAAAACATATACACTAGGAACTTAGGATGAGTTAGTTAGATAGAATAGGGTACATAAGATGCACATGAGATTAACAATGATTTACGAATAAAAAAAGAAAAAAAAACAACAAACTCTGCGGCAGAAGCAACGAGAAGGAGGTTTATGGGGTGAGTTTTTTTTGATTATTTTTATTTCCACATTATATTCCTTCTCTCGGTGTTTTTTTTTTGGTATTGTGTTTTTCAGCAGTGTTGTCTTTTGCTGGTGTTCTTTTTGCTGGTATTTGCCAGGCTTAAGGCCACTATTGATAAATGAACCCGAGCGTTTAGCTCCTTAGCCCCGAACCTCTATAAGGGGCCATGACGCGAAATGTTTTTATAGGACAGTCGTGGCTGAGGTAGGGTGGGCAGAGCAGGGCGCCAATAACACCAGAGCGCCCTGAAAAGTCGCGAAGTCACGCAAATCCACCGCTTCTTGGTCTTTCACGACCTATTGGGAAAATAGTCCCATTTTAAATACCCTGGAGTAAGCCGAAACGAAATTTTTGTTGTCCAGGACTAGGGTTTATGGCCTGAGTCGGAACAAGAACCACCCCAAACTGCCGTAGATAGTCCCAGCCGCCAGCAAGCGTGTCGCTTCCGTTCCGGCTCAGCCACCAATTCAGACGTAGGAGGAATTGGCCGTTCTGTCCCGAACCTTCCATTTCCTTTTGACTATTTTGACTTTAGTTTTTCTAAGGCCTCAAACACAACACACTCATCAACTGTTGGAACAAGGGTTGGCGTCATCCACCGATATTCCCACTTATGAAGAGCTTACACAATTCTTGGAAGCTTGTTGTCGTACTTTGGAAGTCGTCAACAGCTCAGAAAAGGTTGCGAACAAATATAGAGGTTGTGACAATTTCAAGAAAAATTCGAAACACAAAACAAAATCGAAATCATGTGATGGTGTTCGAAATTCGACATCCTTGTCGGCATCACAGGTTGCTAAGAACAACAATTTTAAAATATGTAATCAATCTGATCACAATATTAGTAAATGTGCAAGATTTATAGAACTAACGGTGTTTGATCGTTATAACAAGGTTAAGTCCCTATCGTTGTGCTTAAATTGTCTGAATAAGGGACATTCAGTAAAAAATTGTAAATTTTCACATTGTAGAGTTTGTTCGTCGCCCCATCATACCCTTCTTCACAGATACGAGTACTTATAAAGTTCGGCTGCAGCTGAGAATATCAACCCAACTCACACCTGACTTCACCTAGCTTACAAGGCACTTCATTGGTAGGTTCTTCGTTTCAAGGTTCTTCGAGTTACCTTGTAATGACGACAGAACCATATTAGCGACCGCCATGGTACAAATTCAAGACAGGTGTGGTATTTTTAGAACCGCTCGGGCTCTATTGGATTCTGGTTCGCAGATGAATTTTATCTCTGAAGGCATGGCACAACTTTTAGGGTTAAGGAAAATAAAGATACACGCTAGCAATAGTGGAATTGGTAAGGTTTATATTAAAGCCAACTTCGTCACAAATACAACAATCAAATCGCGGATTAATAATTTCGAGACAAATCTAGAAGTCATAATTTTGCTTTCCATCACAGGAATATTGCCCCATTGCCAGTTACCCTTTCAAAACTGGAATACTCTAAAAAACTTGCAACTCGCTGATCCATTATTCTCCAAACAACAGAAAGTCGACCTTTTAATTGGAGCTGAATCTGACTGCCTGTTCTTCCAAAAACCCTATTCGGGTGGATAGTGTCAGGAAGAGTTCAATAAAATTTCGTTGATAAGTCAACTCGAAGTCGGCAATTCCGAATGTTCTTTAAACGAACAACTGGAAAGACTGTGGCAACTAGAGCACTTTGTCGAAAACATCTCTAGTTCAACTGAAGAGGAACAATCCTGTGAGGAGTTATTTCATTCAAACGTTCGTAGTGTTGTAAACACAACTTTTGTTGTTGGACCAATTCCTTTACATCACAAGCAAGGGAGTCCAACAACAAATATCACGACCTACCTCATTTCACTTGTCTCTTAAAACAAGTGATAGGGGATCGTATTCGTTCTCGCGGACGGTCATACTGGGCCCATATAGAACGTAACGCGATCCCACCTGACTTTGCAACAACAACAACACGTTGCTTGGCAATAAACTTTGATCACGCGTGCGACAATTTATTGAACCAAGTAGAGTGAAATGCCGATACCACACATGTAGCATAATGAACTGTGAGGTCAAGTGACTGCACGTGTGGAATCGGCATGGAAATTTTAACAAAAAGTGCAATGTCGTGAGAAAACCTAAATTGGTCAGCAGCCGGATGCGAGGTTCGATGGAATGAATCGAACCATCGATCCGGCAGTTGAAATTAGGCAGTCGACTAAGAAGTTTTAAATAATAGATTCCGCGTAACTAGCCAGCCCCCATTTAAGGTAAACAAGTATTGTTGTTTCTTCTGTAAACTCATCACTACGATCCTGTACAAGTACAGGACCTCCACTAGGTACGTCCATACCTACCGCCGAGGTGCGTGGCGTATAACATTTTGGTGGCAGCGGTGGGATATACACGATAATGGTAACATTAAACCAGTCGGGTATCCCCATTGGCGGATACAAAAGTCTTTTATAAGAAGCAAGTAAAAAAAAATATCACGGAAGCAGAAAAGAGGGCTACCGCAGCTGTAGGTCCTTGGAGCTGTGCACTCTGGGCTGCCTTCACATCAACCGGGCAGTCCAACACAAGTCTCGTGAAGAGATACGCCCCACCGACTCCAAAAGGAGGGTCTCTAGAGCATCACGGACAACCAAGGACAATTGCCTATTTGAATCAACCTACAAGAAGACCGATCTCCGGAACAGCGAGATCGGCTCAGTATCAGGAACCGGCAAACGAACTTAAATAGTTTAAACGACATGTAAGTCCAAGTTAATTTTTTATTTTTATTTTTCAATCTTCTCGTGCGAAACGCCGCGTAAAAATAAAGTGTTTTTGGTGTTGTGTTGTAATACGAATAACATGTTTTATTTAAATTTAATTGTTCGCGGGTGTTTCTCTACTCGATTTTGATAAATGAATGTGCTTTGCCTCTCACTCCACCCGACTGTACGTCCCATAATTATATCTCAATGGTCCAGACCACTAACTATTTTCTCTAAACTCTTTTTGGTGTGCGCAATTGTGCCACCGTTTGCAAAAAAAGAGGGGTTTCTTTCTTAAAAAAAACATACTGTAGTCTCGATCGGCTGTAAGCCAATCGTATAATACTCTAGATGATTCAGAACTCCGATTTATAATGTAGCTGGGGATGAAGTAAATAGTATTACGTGTGTGTATGTTGTATGTCCCTCATTAAGGAGTCCTGTAGACGTCTATGGGTCAGACCGCACTCGCATTCGCGGCACCTCTGGTGCCTTAGCAGGGGTCGCCAGCGTCTGGGAGCGAGCGGGTGTGGTGCAACCGGATGTCGTAGCGGCCTGAAAGGGGCGGCGCTTGCGTCCGGGGGCGAGAGTGTAGCCAGTTGCGGCTCGTCGCTGGAAGCCCTAAGAAGGACTGATGGTGCCTGTATAAAGGCTTCGCCTGCGTCCGGGGGCGAGGGGTACAAGTTACGGCTCGTCGCTGGAAGCCCTAAGAAGGACTGATGGTGCCTGTATAAAGGCGTCGCCGGCGTCCTGGGGCGAGGGTGTGCCAAGTTGTGGCTTGCCGTAAAAGCCCTAGGAAGGGCTGATGTTCGCCGTAATGGCTGCTGGATTACTCCTTGGCCACACGTCTACGGCCCGTAAGTGCAAACAATCCTTATCTTTTACTCGCTGCTTTAAAAAGAGCAATTTTTATATAGGAAATTGAATCCGGCATTCGCCTTCGATAGTATTCTGATTTCAACTAACTTTATTTCCTAAATACTAAGCATATTTATGCCTACAGTTCTAACTATTGGTTTTTTCCTACCTAATATACTTTTATCAAATTAAATGCTTGACCTAACGGTCGGCCTAAAATGCCAAGTGCATTTCACACTAATTACTTTTGACCTAACGGGTCCAATTTAAAACGATCTTGCAATATTTGTGGGCCATTTAGTTGGACACAGTCACGTCCGACTAAATAGCCCACTTCCCCCCCCCCCTTCCAGACGAAGGAGTAATGATTTACAATTAAACCTTTTAATTTGAATTCTTTTACTTGAATTACTGTATTATTTATAATACAGTATTGTTATCGATTTTTTAAAAAAAAAAATTTGCTGCCCTCAAAATTTTTTTGTCCACGTTTCATGACTAGTAGACGCGAAAAAAGCAATAAAAATTTTCACTCCGTCTGTACGCCGTACCCCGTACGTCGACCGCCCCAAAATCTTTGAAGGCTCGTAGCTCTCAAACCAGCGGAGCTATTAAATTAAAATTTTTTCTAAGAATAGACTTGGTGGACCCCTTGAATTGACATTATTTTCAGGGGAGGAGGTGTAAGGGGGAAGGCGGGGTAAGCGTTGTAGACGAAAAATTTAGGTTTCTAGATCTCAGGAACCGCTTGTGTTAGGAGGCTGAAACCTAGAATTTCTATAGAGCTTTGATAATGGACCCATTTGCAAAAAAGAAAACAGATATGGGTTAAGGGGTGTGGGAGTGGAGGGGGAAGCAATGCGTTCGAAACGCAAAAAAGTCGAGATCGACACATTCTAAAATCCATATCTCCTAAACCGTTAATAGCAAGCAATTAAAACTTAACAAATATCTGTAGTTATACTAGGAGAGTAGATTGAAACAAAATTTTTCGGTGGGGGTAGTGACGTACGGGGGTGGGGGTTGAAATACTTAACATTACAATATCTCCCAAACCAGTGGTACCAGAAAAACAAAATTCGGTTTGGATATAAAGCTTGACAAATAAAGATTGCTCAAAGTAAAATCTTTGAAGGGGGCGGGGGAGTACGTAAGTGGAGGGGATAAGAATTTTTCAAAAACAACACGTTTCATATCTCAATAACAGTGTAAGATGGTTGCTTCAAATTTTTACCAGAAGTAGGCCTAATAGAACCCTAGTAGGGAAAAAAAGTTTGGGGGTGTGGGTATAGAGGGTGAGGGTGGGGAAGGGTGAGAAAGAAAAAGTTTCGATGCTTATATCTTAAGAATCTATAATGATAGGAAGCTGAAATTTGGTATTTAGATAGAGCTATAGTAGTGGCATGGTGGAAAAATAAAATTTTTTTTAGGGGTAGTATGGTACGGTGGTGGGGGGTGTTTTTCGTAACTTAAGAACGGCTTATGCTAAGAAGTTGAAACTCGGTACGTATATGTAAATTAACTAGAAAAGTAATTCTGATAAAAAAAATTTGAATATTCATTGGCGTTCAGAAGGGGGGGGGGCAAAAAAAAATTATCGGTTAGTATAAAATGCATATATTTTCACGATTTTCGTCATATCTACTAGGTCTTTCGAAATATTGAGTTCATTTTTTTTCTACGGACTCTCCATGTGAATACCTAGAAAGTGTTTTCAAGATTTTTTGAAATTCGACCCCTAAGAGGGTGTAAACTGGTTGTATACTTTTTCATGAATTCAACCATGTTTCTCAGGTCTGATCAGATATCGAATATCTTTTCACTTCCCCTGGCTTGATTAATAATCACCTATTTTTAAATTTTGTTTTTTTCAACCTCTAGACCGCATCCCGGAATATAACCCAATTATTTAATTCATATGTTACACCCTTTTCTAACCGCTTCCCGAACTATTTGTTAGGTTTTCAGTGACATAGTAACATACACCGCATCCCCGAATTGAACGCGTTCTGAACTTCTGCCGGAAAAATAATACAGTTGCGCCCAGACTGTTGGCAGATTTTTAATTTTACTTGAACTTACTTTTTTGAATTCATTTTACTTAAAATTATTTTACTTGAATTCATTTTACTTGAAATTACTTTACTTGAATTCATTTTACTTGAAATTAACTTTCTTTTTTGTATATTCGGAATTCGATTTTAAAATGAGAGCCTTTCCTTTGGATTGAGTTGGGACATTTTGGTACGCAGTTGGGTGACGAAATTTTCTGGTTCAAAATCGTCAGAAGTGTTGTCGATGAAAAATTCTGCTGGGAGTCTTAAAGCTTGGCTGTAAACCAATTCTGCTGGCGAACAATTTAAATCTGCTTTAAAAGCCGCCCGAATACCTTGAAGGATAATTGGAAGTTCCTCCGCCCAGTGTGTTTGATTTTCACGACATTTCAACGCTGTTTTTAATTGACAGTGGAATCGTTCGACCATACCGTTTGCTTGTGGATGGTAAGCTGTCGTGCGAGTTCTATGCGTTCCAAGGCATTTATTAAGTTCGAAAAATAGCTTTGACTCGAACTGCGTGCCTTGATCGGTCGTGATTTTGGAGGGTACTCCGAAACGGGCGATATATTCGCGGAAAAAGATGGTAGCCGTAATATCATGCAGCGGATACGCCTTCGGCCAATGGGTGAAACGATCTACTATAGTTAAAAGGTAGCTATAATCGCTCGAAGGCTTTAAAGGCCCGATAAGATCCATATGTATGTGATCGAAACGTTTGCTTGATGGCGTAAACTTTCCTAGGGGCGCTCTGGTGTGTCGTATAATCTATGAGCGCTTACAGTTAAGGCAGCTTTCTGCCCACCGTTTTATGTCGATATTCATATAAGGCCAGAAATATCTTGTGTTGATTAACTTTCTTGTACCACGAGTCCTTGGGTGCGCCATGCCGTGCAGTGAATTGAAAACCGCTGTGCGGAGTTCTAAAGGTACGAAAGGACGAATCTGATTGCTCGGAACTTCGCACCATACGGGGTCGTTCGAGATGGGAAAAATTCTTTGTTCGAGTCTTACCTTGGATGCTTTTGAAATGGGTGCGGAAAGGATTTCTTGTAATTTATGATCAGTCTTTTGGAGTTTAATTAAGTTTTATATAGTCAACGTCTTACTATCTATTGAGCTCAACGAGCTATTATCTACGCGGGACAAAAAGTCTGAAACTAAATTATCGCGACCTTTGATGTGCCGAATATCGCTGGTGTGTTAAGCGATAAAATCTAAATGTCGCGTTTGCGTAGGGCTTCGGTCCGCTTTCGTTGTCAAAGCTGTAGTAAACGGTTTGTGGTCTGTGTATACCGTGAAACAACGGTTTTTTTCGTGCGTACGACTGCGGCTGCGACCGTAATTCGACTCGCGGGTGAACTAACGAATTGCGTCTCGTAATTCATTAATTTCCTTTTAAAGCGATTCAAACTCAGAGTCGCGAGTTGAAGCGATCGCACTAGCACTCGGTTTTTGTGTTACTTCCCACATTGTATCCGCAAGATCAAGTCGTTGCTCGAAGGTCTGGTCTTTCGCGACTGCTAAAGAAATGGAAACTGTAGCTGGCTGCTTCCGTTCCCACAACGTTTGTATTAAAGTGTCTCCGATGGCGGTAATGTTTCCTGCCAAATGCGACATATGTCGAAATAATTCTGAGGGTTTGTGGTCACCAAGGTCTTCCGAATTTAAAAGTTACTCTAATCGCTTCTCCTCCGACGCGCTATGCCGTTTAATCAACGTTTGCTTCAAACTCGCATACTTGTTATGTTCTGGAGGCGCGTTTAAAATATCGATCACGTTATTGATAGCGTCGACAGGCAAGGATGCCAAAACGTAGGCGTATTTGCTCGTATCTTTTGTAATTTTCTTGGCGGCAAACTGAGCCTCTGCCGCTATGAACCAGGCAGAGGGAGCCTTGTCGCAAAAAGTGGGGAGTTTGATGTACGCAACTTCTATATCTTCTTCTGTCATCTTTACTAGAATTGACCCAGAAGCGAGCGTTAAATTGAAATGGTCCAAACGTAGCGTTTGGCGAAATTAAAAAATCACTTTTATAGTGTACGATTTTTGACCAACAAAGAGTTAGATCATAATAATTCGCGAAACAAACCGAGAAAGAAAACGAAATGCGTGTGGCGAATGTGCTACATAGTTGGGTAAAACGTGCTGCGGAAATAATGTTTCCAACAAGAACCGTTAAAATTGAAATTTTTCGCGCGCACTAAACCGAATTCTACTAGTCTCACAATATTTACACTTTGTTTTCTTCAAATAATATATATAAAAAAAAAATAAGGAAACCAAAAATATTAAAAACTACATACGTTTTTTTACTTTATTAGCAATAATACAGTATTGTTATTGATTTTAAAAAAAAAAATTTGCTGCCCTCAAAATTTTTTTGTCCACGTTTCATGACTAGTAGACACGAAAAAAGCAATAAAAATTTTCACTCCGTCTGTACGCCGTACGCCGACCGCCCCAAAATCCTTTGAAGGCTCGTAGCTCTCAAACCAGTGGAGCTATTAAATTAAAAATTTTTCTAGGAATAGACTGGGTAGACCCCTTGAATTGACATTATTTTCAGGGGTGGGGGTGTGAGGGGGAGAGGGTGGGGGAAGCGTTTTAGACGAAAAATTTTGATTTCTAGATCTCAGCAACCACTCATGTTAGGAGACTGAAACTTGGAATTTCTATAAAGCTTTGATAGTGGACCCATTTGCAAGAAAATTGATGATATGGGTGAAGGGGTGTGGGAGTGGAGGGGGAAGCAATGCGTCCGAAACGCAAAAAAGTCGAGATCGACACATTCTAAAATCTATATCTCCTAAACCGTTAATGGCAAGCATTTAAAACTTAACAAATATCTGTAGTTATACTAGGAGAGTAGATTAGAACAAAATTTTTGGGTGGGGTAGTGACGTACGGGGGTGGGGGTTGAAATACTTAACATTACGATATCTCCCAAACCAGTGGCACCAAAAAAACAAAACTCGGTTTGGATATAAAGCTTAATAAATAAAGATTGCTCAAAGTAAAATCTTTGAAGGGGTCAGGGGAGTTCGTAAGTAGAGGGGATAAGACTTTTTCAAAAATAACACGTTTCAAATCTCAGTAACAGTGTAAGATGGATGCTTCAAATTTTTACCAGAAGTAGGCCTAGTAGAACATTAGTAGGGAAAAAAAGTTTTGGGGTGTGGGTGTGGAGGGTGAGGGTGGGGAAGGGTGAGAAAGAAAAAGTTCCGATGCTTATATCTTAAGAATCTATAGTGATGGGAAGCTGAAACTTGGTATTTAGATAGAGCTATAGTAGTGGCATGGTGGAAAAATAGAATTTTTTTTAGGGGTAGTATGGTACGGTGGTAGGGGGTGTTTTTCGTAACTTTAGAACGGCTTATGCTAAGAAGTTGAAACTCGGTACGTTTATGTAAATTAACTAGAAAAGTAATTCTGATAAAAAAAATTCGAATATTCATTGGCGTTTAGAAGGGGGGCATAAAAAATTATCAGTATATACAAAATGCATATATTTTCACGATTTTCGTCATATCTACTAGGTCTTTCGAAATATTGAATTAATTTTTATTCTACGGATTCTTCATATGAATACTTAGAATGTGCTTTCAAGATTTTTTGAAATCCGACCCCTAAAAGGGTGTAAGCTGGTTGTATACTTTTTTATGAATTCCACCATGTTTCTCAGGTCTGATCAGATATCGAATATCTTTTCACTTCCCCAGGCTTGTTTAATAATCACCTATTTTTAATTTTTGTTTTTTCAACCTCTAGACCGCATCCCGGAATATGACCCAATTATTTAATTCATATGTTACACCCTTTTCTAACCGCTTCCCGAACTTTTTGTTAGGTTTTCAGTGACATAGTAACATACACCGCATCCCCGAATTGAACGCGTTCTGAACTTCTGCCGGAAAAATAATAAAGTTGCGCCCAGACTGTTGGCAGATTTTTTTTACCGCCATTTAATTGTGCCGCTATTTTAGTTTTGCATTGCGGGATGATAATTTTGACATCCTTATTTTCCTGTGAGATAATTAAATAATCGAAATTCTTCCCTTCACTCTCTCTTACTACGATGCAATAATAAAATCGAAACATAATCTTCAACAAATTATTAATTTTTTCTTCTCATAAAAAAATATCGAAAATAGTAATTTTTCGCGTACAACTTTTCCTTGATTTGGATATTTTAAATACTTTGAGCAATTTAGTATCCTCAGAAAACTCTCTTTTTCCGATTCAGTTGTGGGTCGAGTTTTCTACCGTATCCGTCGTAATGAAATGGATAGCCGAGAATCAATCCAGCCGGCGGTGCAAGAACTTCATCCTTTTCGGTTGTCGATGCGATTACCATCGCCTCGGCTGGGAATGAACACTTTTTAGTTTTCAATTTGACAATTGTAGACGTCACACAGGCTGAAGCTCTCAGCAGCTTACTTCTCCCACATTATTCTACACAACGAATTTTTTATTGTGGAGATGGGAGAGATATGCAAACAATTGAACATTTTCATCGAGGTCTAGCTTAACGGTGCAAACAAAAAAACACGCCTTTCGTTGATATGCGCCAGCGAAGCTTTCTGTATTAGTAAAACTATACTACAACAGGGGGCGAGCAACACAAACAAATGAGTGTGTTTCAATAGCAACAACAATTGAATAACGTATGCGACGGATGTGACGGGAGCAACGGAAGCATCGGGAGAAACAAACGGGAAGCGAGATTGGAAACCGCTGACTTTTAGTTTCAAAAGTATAATACCATACAAACGTAAGTGACTTCGATGTGGATAATATCGAATGATATGTTGCTAATAAAATTTGTGACTTAAACTTTTTTATGAAAAATTTATTTAAATTGTAAATTTTGAAACGCTTTGTATGGTAGCACCCGAATATTGGCGACTGCACGAGTTGTAATAAGCAAATGAACAAAAATCTGTTTTCAAAAATCACTTTCATCTTCTTTCGATTTTCGAACGTCTCACTAGGCTCACGTCGTGGCGGTATCAGTAGTAAGTGTGCCACTTTTATATAAGATCTACCTTGCAAGAGAGGGACACCCGCCCCCGCTTTTGTCGAAGCTTTTAGTCCAAATCCGCACATATTCGATCTATGTTTCTGCAAGCTGAAGCTTTTGGCTGAAAAACGTAAATTTTCGGTGTATTTTTCTGCAAACTATGGAGCTTTTCTGTTAAAAAGGGAGTCAGTAGATAGTGTTTGGTATAGTGTTGACGCATTCACACCTGTGGTTTGTTTGATTGAGAGGTTTTGTGCAGCCGCACTATTGTTAGAGGGGTTAGATGGTGGGGCCTAATGTTAGTTGAAAGCTTTTCGGTGGGCCGTGGGTGTGATATTTGAAGCAAGTATATTGTTAGAGGGGCTAGACGATGGGGACTAGTTTTGTTTGAGAGTTTTCATGTAGACGCCGGGGTCAAACGTTAGTTGAAAGCTTTTCTGTGGGAAGTGGGTGTTATATTTCAAGCAAGTTTATTGTTAGAAGGGTTTTGTTGAGAGTTTTCATGTAGATGCCGGGGTCTAACGTTAGTTGAAAGCTTTTCTGTGGGCCGGGAGTGTTATATTTCAAGCAAGTATATTGTTAGAGGGGTCTGGTTGAGAGTTTTCATGTAGATGCCGGGGTCTAATGTTAGTTGAAAGCTTTTATGTGGGCAGTGGGTGTTGAAGTTGGCGTTTGTTTTGGAGTGATTTCTCCTCAAGTGGTTATAGAGATGGATTGGGGGCGTTTTTAGTTGGCTAGTTATGCTAGCTGAAAGCTTTTCGTGTGAGGGGGCGGTGTCTTCTTCATATCTTCTGAGGTTAGATAGTTGGAGCCATGGTTCCGATTGGTTGATAACATGATTTTTGGAGCCACGGCTCCGAATGGATGGTTACATGACTCTTAGCTTATAGATTGAGGGATTGGGTTGGTTAATTAGATGGTGGGGTCTAATGTTAGTTGAAAGCTTTTTGGGGGGCCGTGGGTGTGATATTTGAAGCAAGTATATTGTTAGAGGGGTTAGACGATGGGGTCTAATGTTGTTTGAGTTTTCATGTAGACGCCGGGGTCTAACGTTAGTTGAAAGCTTTTCTGTGGGCCGTGGGTGTGATAGTTCGCGTTTGTTTTGGAGTAGTTTCTCCTCAAGTGTTTATAGAGATGGATTGGGGGCGTTGTTAGTTGGCTAGTTATGCTAGCTGAAAGCTTTTCGTGTGAGGGGGCGGTGTCTTCTTCATATTTTCTTTGATTTTGGAGCCACGGCTCTGAATGGATAGTTACATGACTTTTAGCTTATAGATTGAGGGATTGGGTTGGTTAATTAAAACGCAATAAATTTTTGATGCAAATCTACACGATTTATTTTAAATCTGTTTATTATCTAGATATGAAAGCAAAGTCCGGCTACGACTATACAAACTGTAAGAACCGTTAATAGATCATAAATGCTAAATTTATATGTTGCCATTTTTATTACTCACTTTTCTCCACAAAATTTATCATGAGGAAACCCCCCTGCTTTCATCTTTACCGTTAAAAACGAAATTGTTGTTGAGATTTTGATTAAGTTCGGCCACCTGTTTTTGAGACCTGATTGTTGTTGCAAAATGCTGAAGAAGGAAGTAAAAGAACCCTTCCTCCAAATACACAGCAAGTCTCATGCCGTATTTTGTCTTCAACAGCTTGAATTCACGTATCTGGTACTCCTTACCAATTGTAAGGTTTTCGGTTGTAATAAGGGTATCGGAGTTACCCTTAGCGATATCGTTCAACATGTTAATTGACTCCTGAAATGAGGGAACCATAATTATTCAATGATTTTAAGACCTACGCGTTCTTCACACTCACCATATTGATCCAGCTTTGTTAGATGACTCTAAGATATTACTTTTCAGTCAGGACGTTCTGATTTTATATAGGGTTTTTTCGGCTGTAGAGTTATTTGAGACGTGTTGAACTCATATAAAGGTGTGGAGGATGTTTAAACAGAGGAGGGGGTTAAAATTGTAGGTGTGTTTACTACGTATACGTGATCCTATACACTTCCTTAGTAGGAAATGATCCATAAATTGCAACTTTGCATTAGAGATGTTTTAAATATACACAGTCAATCTAACTATAAAAAACTTGATAATTTATCTGATATATATTTTAACGGAAGCAAGATGAAAATGTAATGTAATGAAGGTACAGTGATCTATTGTTTCAAAACCTATCCGTTGCGTGATCTTTACAATTGAATTAATTTTAAAATTTTTAAAGCGTAATTTTTCAGGTTTGTTGATATAAATAATCTCGTGGGTTCTGGTGATAATCACATTCGTCTCGTAGCTGGGGAGCAGTCAACAAAATACAAATTCTAAATGGTAAGTATCCTTTTTTAAAAACACATACTAACTTTCAATTTATCTGATGTTCGTATTTTTCAGATGGAGGTTTCATTGCGGGAAGAACAGCTTCAAAAGATAAAAGTGCTACTAGAACTGGCCCAAGCTATCCTGGCCAAAGATCCCACGGACAATTCAATCAGTGGATTTACGTCCCATAGTGGTACTGAATTAATCAAATGCCGTGCAAGCTCTGCGCTTGTGGGAGAACCTGACCTGAGTTGTCCTGTCGTCTTCTGCGAATACTAGCAAGACCCCTATTGAAAGCCGATCGTTTAGTAAAAAATAAAAGTTTAAAATGAATGTAACAAATATGATTAGACAGTTAGAGTCTAGTCTGGTTTTAGGATCAGAATTATTTTTAAGTAATTTAAGTACCATAGTTAAGAATTTAGCCTTAACAAAGATGTTTTCTGATGCTGAGAAATACCTCCTCCACAGATTACTTGTTCGCTTTTCGAGAACTTACAGTATCCCCTTGTCAAATGATGTATTGAAGATGGCTCTCGATTTTGTAGAGAGAGAAGATGAAGGTAGCTCGTTGTGTGAAACAAGTTCTGTCCATTACGATCAGGTGTGCGATAACGTTGTTCAGTTAGGGGACGGTACAAAACGGGGTTATGTGGTACACTCTAAAAATACGGTGTTTTTTAAGAAATTCCATATGGAGGGTGTTAAAATGAACTTTCGACTACAAGACTCTAATATCATGCATGACGAACCTTTAAAGGGTTTGGAAAAAGCATTCGATAACATCATCAAAGAGGTGGCTGCAAGTTCTAGCGAAGGTAGCAAAATCACCTTCACAATTACTCTACCCAATTCACCCCACATAAAACCAATATGGTGTAGTTTACGGCGAGTTGATGAATTAAGCGGAGAGTATATTATGGGATTGATTTCCAATGTGAACCAATCTAATAGTGCTTTCCTCTCGGATGATGTCATGCAGCTCAATGCAAACATTGTTAATTTTCCGTCTGAGGGGTAGTCGTACAACTGCTGTTTCCTCCCGTGAAAAGCTATGAACTTAAAGGTGAGCTTGTTAGAGGCACTGAACACATAAGAAAATAAAAGTAAATAATTGAGTGCACAATAATGCCGTAATGCGTTGATGTGCTGTGTAAAACTGCGTGAACATATGCATATACTTGTTAATAAATGGATTGATTAAATAAAAAACCAGAAATCTCTCTTTTTTTTTTATTATAAAATCGTTACGCTAAAGACAATATTTGTATTACAGAAAATAGGAAATTCATAGAAAAGTCTAGAGTAATTTATATGTATGTAGGAACTGCGTACTGGTATGAAAAAGTCATCGGAAGATAGCATGAACACGTCCTTCTGGCGACATCAGTAGCTCAGTTCTGTAACTTATGAGTGAGAAATTTCTCACCAAAAAGTCAAAATGAGGACGAATTAATGCAGTTTCCTCTCTGTAGTCTCACCAAATGAAAAATGAAAGATTGCCAAATGCGTAATCAAGTACGGTGCTTTCTCATTTGGTGAGAATACAGAGAGAAAACTGCATTAATTCGTCCTCATTTTGACTTTTTGGTGAGAAATTTCTCACTCATAAGTTACAGAACTGAGCTACTGTTAACGTATAAGTTTTAGTATTCCCTCACATTGTCTGCAGCATTGTTGTTATGGTACATGACGATGTTGAGAAACTCCATCATTCCAAATAAGCGGAAAAGTTCGAGGTGTTTGATCTTGATGCTCCCCGCACCCACAGGTATTCTGTACGACTTCTCTAATGCAAGTTGATTACCCGGGAATTCCTCAACATTAGGCTTAAGCTCTGTAAGGTGATTGAATAATAAAATCCACCCATCGTATCCTGTTGACACGGGGAATCGTTCAGGATAGCTGAATATTATTTTGACATCAAATGAGTATGGGTCAAATCCGAGTACAACCTTCCGATTTTGAGAATCATCCAGGTAATTGGTGTAGCCTAGTAGAGCGTTTTCCCCACGGATCAAAGACTTTTTTCGTTTACAGGACTTACTAGTAGCACTCTCATCGGCATTGTGTGACTTTTTTCCTGCTGATAGACTTACTGCACTCGACTTCTGCGCTTGGTGATAGCATATTCGCTTGAGGCTCTTAAAATGAAAACTGTAGTGTTATTCTTTCAGGTTGGTGCTTTTATATTCTCAGATTCTGGTTTGCAATATTGATTGGTGAAAACCCCACCACCTTGTCCAACGTTGGAAGAGAATAAGTAATTATATAATTGCATCACTTTATCGTCATTACATCTAAAATCGTTTGATGAAAATTTTTTCAAGGTGCTTTTCAGGCTTTTGCGCTTACAGCGGTAATAGATGTACACGCAGCAGTAATTACCACACACTGAAGAGTGCAATCCCTGAAGTCTTTTTTTGTTATTCATGAAAATCTTAGAGTTTGTACGCAAAAATCTTTCGAAATACCTGTTCTCAGGGTATCTACCAAAGGAGTCAAAATATTCAGCAGGGCCTGTCTTTGGGAAATAAAATGCTACCCAATGAGTGCCTTTCCGATCTGATGGATCGGTGTTTGCAATAATGCATGTAGGTTTTTTAATTTTGTGGGGTAAGCAATCACACGGGAATACACCTCTGAAGAATTTCTTTGTTGTTGTGTTTTTTCTTAGCACATTGGCAAGCTCAATCGTGTTCATACCTGATCTTTTGGCATGAAACCGTCGACGTCAATAACCCTGGTATGACTTGTGGTGTAACTTTCTAAAAATTCTTTTGTTGTTGCACTATAAGCAAAAACTGTTGCGAGTTTCGCTAATGTCATTATAAGATTCTCATCCAAGCGTTTCAGTTCCAGATTTCCAAATCCTCCAGGCTGATCTACACCGGTGTTGAATGATGTGGGATATTTTTACGTTATTTCTTTAGAGAACAATTTATTTTGTAGTGAGAAACCGGCAAATGAAACCTTTTTAAAGAAGTTTAGATTACCTTCGTTAAAATATTCAACGTTCACAATGCAATATGCCATCTTTGTTGTTCTGATTAGGTTCGTGAATAAAATGAAGAGCTCGAAGTTAAATATCTGTATTTATACTTTTCAAAAATCAGTATGAACACCTCGAAGTTTGTCTATCTCAAGACTTCCGTCATACTAGGTGTATACTACACAGGTTATACTTTTTGTCAGTGCTTTTTTAAATCTTCCTTCGATACGCACTGTACCCTGATTTAACAAAGTACCACAAGATGTTCCGTACGAATTGTCTGCAGTTAAATCAAACGCTATTAAAAAGCAACCATTATCAAAGAATTTCTTTGAAATTTGGTTCCCTTTTATCAAAGTAATGGATACCTGTACCCTTAAATAGTGAAAGGTAGCCACGTGTACTAATAGGTTTTTCGTGAGAGTAATCAAACTCTAAGGCCTGGTTTGGAACTTGCACGTTCACGTATAAATTGAATTGCGTGATGTTATTGTGCTTAAAGTTGAATGGATTCTTCGTTCGTTTACCGCTGTAAGCATCGTTGTCCACCATGCCAAAAATTAACAGATTTGGCAGTTTCCCTATTATCACATTATCTAAAGATAGTGTTGAACTGTTGGCAGGTAGAGTATAACTTTTCACCTCCACACGTTTATAAGGATATTTTGCATTCGAGCGTTTTACTGTATTACTTATAATACAGTATTGTTATCGATTTTTAAAAAAAAAAAATTTGCTGCCCTCAAAATTTTTTTGTCCACGTTTCATGACTAGTAGACGCGAAAAAAGCAATAAAAATCTTCACTCCGTCTGTACGCCCTACCCCGTACGCCGTACGCCGTACGCCGTACCCCGTACGCCGTACGTCGACCGCCCCAAAATCTTTGAAGGCTCGTAGCTCTCAAACCAGTGGAGCTATTAAATTAAAATTTTTTCTAAGAATAGACTTGGTGGACCCCTTGAATTGACATTATTTTCAGGGGAGGAGGTGTAAGGGGGAAGGCGGGGTAAGCGTTTTAGACGAAAATTTTAGGTTCCTAGATCTCAGGAACCGCTTGTGTTAGGAGGCTGAAACTAAGAATTTCTATAGAGCTTTGATAATGGACCCATTTGCAAAAAAAAAAACAGATATGGGTGAAGGGGTGTGAGAGTGGAGGGGGAAGCAATGCATCTGAAACGCAAAAAAGTCGAGATCGACACATTCTAAAATCCATATCTCCTAAACCGTTAATAGCAAGCAATTAAAACTTAACAAATATCTGTAGTTATACTAGGAGAGTAGATTGAAACAAAATTTTTGGGTGAGGGTAGTGACGTACGGGGGTGGGGGTTGAAATACTTAACATTACAATATCTCCCAAACCAGTGGCACCAGAAAAACAAAATTCGGTTTGGATACAAAGCTTGATAAATGAAGATTGCTCAAAGTAAAATCTTTGAAGGGGGTGGGGGAGTACGTAAGTGGAGGGGATAAGAATTTTTCAAAAATAACACGTTTCATATCTCAATAACAGTGTAAGATGGTTGCTTCAAATTTTTACCAGAAGTAGGCCTAATAGAACTCTAGTAGAAAAAAAAGTTTGGGGGTGTGGGTGTAGAGGGTGAGGGTGGGGAAGGGTAAGAAAGAAAAAGTTCCGATGCGTATATCTTAAGAATCTATAATGATAGGAAGCTGAAACTTAGTATTTGGATAGAACTATAGTAGTGGCATGGTGGAAAAATAAATTTTTTTTTAAGGGTAGTATGGTACGGTGGTGGGGGGTGTTTTTCCTAACTTTAGAACGACTTATGCTGTTAAGTTGAAACTCGGTACGTATATGTAAATTAACTAGAAAAGTAATTCTGATAAAAAAAAATTTGAATATTCATTGGCGTTCAGAAGGGGGGGCAAAAAAAAATATCGGTTAGTATAAAATGCATTTATTTTCACGATTTTCGTCATATCTACTAGGTCTTTCGAAATATTGAGTTCATTTTTTTTCTACGGACTCTCCATGTGAATACCTAGAAAGTGTTTTCAAGTTTTTTTGAAATTCGACCCCTAAGAGGGTGTAAACTGGTTGTATACTTTTTCATGAATTCCACCATGTTTCTCAGGTCTGATCAGATATCGAATATCTTTTCACTTCCCCAGGCTTGTTTAATAATCACCTATTTTTAAGTTTTGTTTTTTTTCAACCTCTAGACCGCATCTCGGAATATGACCCAATTATTTAATTCATATGTTACACCCTTTTCTAACCGCTTCCCGAACTTTTTGTTAGGTTTTCAGTCACATAGTAACATACACCGCATCCCCGAATTGAACGCGTTCTGAACTTCTGCCGGAAAAATAATACAGTTGCGCCCAGACTGTTGGCAGATTTTTTTAGTTTAGTTTAGTTTATTTATTTATATATTTGGTTTATCACAATTAAGATACAAGAATCTTTTGTTTGCGTAATAACGGCATATTAAACTATGTAGGTAGTGGCAATTTTAAATTAATTCTACATTAATAATAGCTAAAAAGAAAAAAAAATATAATAAAAAATAACAAAAAAGAAAAAGTAATAAAAAAGTAATAAAAGAGTAATAATAAAAAAGAACTATTTATAAAAATGAAAAGAGAAAAAAAAAAACAATCAGAATTGAATTAAAAAGAAAAGAAAAGAAAAGAAAAGAAGAAAATTCTGGATTTCAACCTCCTAAGTATACTCTGAGCCTCCTGCAAAACTCACCATCCCATCCTGATCTACGAATTTCTCCCGGTAACTGATTCCACTGTTGAATGACATAAACGAAGAATTGTCTTTGTGAAACTAGAGATGAGAACTTAGGTGTTATTTGCTGATCGGTCCTTGACGACCTGGCAAACGTAATTCTTTGAAAAAGATACTCAGGCCTTTTGGTACGGATTATCTTAAATAGAAATACCAGGCAGCGATATAGAATATAGTGTTCTAGAGAACAACAAAATACACTATCAGCATAAGGAGAAACATGGTCAAATCGTCGCAAACTGTAGATATAGGGGAGACCGGGGACAATAGAAACATTTCCGATTTATGATTTTTTCATTACCAAGCTACCGCAATTTTCTGAGACATAAAGACAGTTATAATGAGTATATATAGTATCGACAGGATTAGTTCAGTCCAATCATATAGCCAACCGTTTTGGAAGATACTTAGACCTAATTTTTTCTTCGAGTTCAAGCAGCATAACTATTAACCATTGTATTGCTCCACTACTGCCAGAATCCGCACTTCATCCTGCGCTTCACGCAATTTTTCTTTTGGATTTAAGTGCGAAAATTAGAGTTGCTACTGGGGTATCATATCAATTTAATTTTAATAAAGCTGATTTTACTGTTTTGAACAAGGATATACTATCATGCGATTGGTCGCGTGTTCTTAAAGAACAGGATGCCGAAATAGCTACTTCAAATTTTTACAACACGCTTTTTATTTGCTTCACACGGTGTGTACCGGTCACCCACGAGCAGCAGGTAAAACGATTTCCTTGGTTCGATGACGATTTGATTCATTTGAAGAATTTAAAAATTAAAGCATGGAAGACATACTGTCTCTCGAAAACCGACGCGGACTACGTTTTTTACTCTGAGCTACGCGATTTTTTCGTTAGTCAATCTACTGTGGCGTATAATAATTACGTCAGTAAAATGAAGCGAGCAATCAAGGATAATCCCAAGCAATTCTGGAATTTTGTGAATTCCAAAAGACGCACCGACGGTTATCCCGCTTCTATGTCCTTCGACGGTGTAGTCAGTGATAACCCCTTAGTTATAAGCAACTTTTTTGCTGACCATTTCCGTACTGCTTTCACTACCTCAACTCGAATTATTCATCCTGAGGATTTCCATTACATCTCAAAATTTCCATCTTCCTCATTAGAGATGAAAGATCTTCATATTGATGAAGCGACCATTTTCAGGTTTATTTCTAACATTACGGATAGTTTTTCTAGAGGTCCTGACGGCATTCCTGCCGCCGTATTAAAACGTTGTAGTACCTCTCTGGTTCTGCCTTTATGCCATATATTTAACGCTTCTCTCAGATCGGGGATATTTCCTAGTTTGTGGAAGTACTCTACTATCAGGCCATTGTTTAAGAAGGGTAGTAGAAGTGATGTGTGTAATTATCGTCCTATTGCTAATCTTTCTTGCATTCCTAACTTGTTCGAGGCTGTTGTTTGTGATATAATGAATTTTCATTGTAAATCAATCATTAGTCCAGCCCAACATGGGTTTTCCAAAAGCAGGTCGACCACAACAAATCTAATGGAATTTTCCAATTTCACTATTCCAGTGATTGAAGGCGGTAAGCAGGTTGACTGCATATATACCGATTTTACCAAAGCTTTTGATAAAGTTGACCATACTATTCTTGCTTACAAGCTATGCGCACTTGGATTTCCTATTACTTTCATAGACTGGATCAGATCTTACCTATCTAATCGTACCCAAAAAGTGATTTTTCGAGGAGTTCATTCCTCTGCAATACCCAACACATCTGGCGTGCCACAGGGAAGCCATCTTGGACCACTGTTATTTATTTTATTTATTAACGACGTGAGTTCGGTTATTACCCACTCGAAAATTTTGCTCTATGCAGACGCGAAATTGTTTCGCGACATTTCGAATATGAATGATTGCGCACTACTTCAAAGTGATTTGCAACGTTTTTTTGACTGGTGTACATTAAACTGTATGCCTTTGAATATTAGTAAATGTGTAAACGTTTCATTCTTTAGGATCAAATCTCCCATACATTTTGATTATGTCCTAGACGGTAGTACACTACAAAAGACAGACAAGGTACTAGATCTCGGTGTATATTTTATTTCCGCATTTACAATTGTTGATCATATTGACTACATAATTAGCAAGGCTAACTCTATTTGGGGTTTCGTTAAAAGATGGTGCAAGGATTTCAATGATCCTTATATAACTAAGACTTTATACTGTACTTTTGTACGCTCTACTCTTGAGTATGCTTGTCAGGTGTGGGCTCCGTATTACGAGGAACATAAGAGTAGGATTGAGTCAGTACAGCGAAGGTTCTTAAGGTTCGCTCTAAGGGACCTTCCCTGGTCTGATACGTTGCATCTTCCTCCTTACGAACAGCGTCTAAAACTCCTTTCTCTAGAGTCGCTTGAGAATAGACGGATTATCCTTAGGGCTGGTTTTGTATTTAAATTAATCTTAGGTGAAATTGATTCCCCTTATTTGCTTGAAGCCATAACTTTCAGTACTCCGCGTCGATCCTTGAGAAACTATGTGCCACTCCACATTTCTCATCATCGCACCAACTACGGTCAAAACGAACCAATCGCATCTCTTTCGCGAATTTTCAACAATAATTACTACCGAATTGACTATAATTTATCTAGCATGCAGTTAAAGTCAGCTTTACGCGATAAATAACTTGTGATTTTTTTTTTTTTAATCTTTTAAGTAATCATTGTTTTGATGAAAGAAAGAATAAATAAATAAATAAATAAATATATAGTCTTTACTTTATAAGTAAATTGTTTCGTTGAGTTACAATGATAAACAAAAGAGATGTTCTAAAAAGTATTGGAGTAGTCGAGATGTTTCATATGTCCCCGTGCCTGGGATGGTTGAAACACATACCTGGGACAATTGAAACAGCAATTAAATTAAATGAAATTCATGTTTATTTATTACAATTACATATTACTTCTTCTTAACTTTTTTCGGTTTTTTCGCCTCGTATTCTGCTGCAATAGCATTTCTTTCAGGAGAGTCAGTATAAACTGTCGATTTTCTTATTTTTCGTCTAGCAGTCCTTTTTCTGGGAACTGCTTTGGGCATCGGTCTAACAATTTCTGGTGAAAATACAGCCGTTGAGGTGCTTGGTTGTGGTACCGCGTCTGCGCTGCTGACTTTCTTCTCAAGATTATAGACTGTGGGTGATGTCAGCGGTCCATTGCTGTCTCCTACTGGTACAATATTTGTGCTGTGCTATGTGTCAATATCAGGAGCTGGTCTATCAATCACAAATGAAGGAGCGAAACCTACTTCCGTAAATATGTCCCTATTGAAAGGATAAATTCCTGTGCAAGTAAAGCCCGCCACAGTGTTTGTTTGTGTGAGGGCCAAGGGCAACGCACTTTTGACGATACCAGGTACATATATGGTAAGTAGTCATAGTTTTTCCTGGATTTTTCTTCATCCAGGCATCGCAATTTGAATATACAGCCTTTTTAAAGGGACCGTAGACAGACCTATCCAGTGGCTGCAACTTATGGGAACAGTGCGGAGGAAATGATAAAATAACTATGCCACTTTCTTTACAAAAATCTGAGCATTGTATGCTTATGTGCGACTGATGGTTATCAAGTTGAAGCAAAATCTTATTTTCCAATGAAGCGTACTTATGGTTCTGGAAATGTTTTAGGTATAGCAAGAAATCTGCTTCATCCAGCCACTTGAGTTTCCTGCTCCAATACTTCTCACTGCACCATCTAGGACGAAATGATCTTTATATCGTAGCCGTGGGAAAATAAAAATAGGAGGAATACTGTTACCAATGTAGCATTTACAGCTAAAGCGATGGTAACTAACGTTCCTCTCTCCACCGACGTTCCTAAGAAAGGATTCAAACAACATTAATGCCATAAAATTGATTTTAACCAAGTCATAATAAAAATATTAAAATATTCATGGTGGGGCAATTGAAACATGTTTCAACTGTCCCCCGGTCTTCTTGTTTCAATTGTCCCCACAGCAGATTTCGATCTAAACACCCGATTGTTTTCTTAACTTCTTACCAACGTATGAATTTAAACCATTACAACTAAAGGAAATATACTAAACTAAACAAATAATAACAGTTGAAGCCTGATAGTCGCGTTTTAATTCCTTTTAGCACTCTTTTTCGATGATGGAAAATGTTTACTCTGATGGTGGAAAAACAAATTTTTTGATATATATACTTTAACTTTTAACTATAATCAACGGTTTAATAATAGGTACCAGGAGCATTTAGAGACGCTTCGTTTGACACTTTGAAGTTTAATTTAAACCAAGGATTGTGTTAATTATAGCCATTGTTTCAATTGTCCCTTGTTTCTATTGTCCCCTACCGAATAGTGGAGTTGAACGCTAGATATAGTCGATTCCTGCATATAGAATCAGGTCTACAGAAAATTTCATGTCCATATATCAAAATTGGTATGACGAAGGTTTTGATCAGCATAAGTTTGACATCTATTGGTACATACCGACGTGTGTTAGACAAGGTTCGAAGAACCCCATAAACTTTTCCTATATTGGAAAAGATATGATCGTTCCACGTTAGAGTACTGTTAAAAAAAAACCCCAAGATTTCTTATTTTTACCACATATTCGATAATAGAGTTGTTGAGGACAACAGCCGGAAAATACGACAAATCAAGCTGAGTTTTGTATATTACGATACTTTTTTTTTTTTTTTTTTTAAGGATACTGGTCTGGACTTAGGTGGTTAGCCTTTAATACACTGTAGTGTACAATCCAGTCAGCTTAGGGATGGGAGGTCAGAAATTGGGCCGGGTATGGCAGTGTACTAGTTGGTGTTAATAATTTTGAGTGCTGTTTGGCTGTGAGATGTGATCTACCAGAACAGCAATGTTGCCTATAACAAATCAACTACTGTCTGGTATCTCTGATGGTGTTATTGAATCTGATAAGAATGTAAATAGAATTCATCTGCTCAGTGTTAAATCCTTTAGTGGTGATCCTATTAAACATTCTGCACTGTTCACTCTGCTCACTATTTATATTAATAATTTCAAAGCCAATAGCAACTGAAAAAATTCTTATAAATAATTGCATAGAGAGGGAATTGAACCCACGACATCGCGTTTACAAGCCTAGTACGCTACCACTGGACTACACCCGGCCCGGCTACTCTTGATTTTTGAGGAGTTGAGTTGCAGAAAATTCATTTGTGCCCAGTTGCTAATACGAGTCAAATCTTCGTTTATGCGACTGGTCGCATCTTCAACCAACCCGAGCGGATAACTAAGCTGTAATTGCACATCGTCAACGTACATGTTAATTTCGCAGTGCTTTATAAAGAATGGAAGATCGTTAATATAGATTGCGAAAAACAAAGGACCAACAATACTTCCTTGTGGTACACCACATTTTGTTTGCAAAAAAGGTGAAAGTTGCTCATTAACTGATACGGTTTGCAACCGATTAGTTAGGTATGATTTAATCAAAGCTGTTGAAGAAGTTGAAAATTGATAATAGTTTAAAAGTTTGTAAGTAAGGATATTGTGATCAACTTTATCAAACGCCTTGGAGAAATCCAACAAAGTAAGAGTGGTCACACGATCATTGTCCATTTGCGTTCTGATATTGTCAGTGACGTTAAGTAATGCAGTAATACAACTATGGTGGGGCCTAAAACCGGATTGGAGATCCGATAATAGGTTATATTCGCTGAAGTAATGTGATATTTGGCTATTCAGCAGTTTTTCAAAAACTTTAGAAAGATAAGGTAAAATGGCAATCGGTCTATACTCTTGATGAGCTGAATTGGGAGGTTTTCTTGGAACAGGAATACTTTTTGATTTTTTCCACGCATCAGGAAAAGTGGAAGTAGTGAAAATGGTGTTAAATATATGAGTCACAACGGGAAGGATGTAAGGAATAATGAGTTTAACAAATCTAGGGTGGATACCGTCCACACCTACAGCGTCAGATTTGATCGAGAATATAGCATTGTACACATCTAATTTAGTAGCACAAGTGAAGCTGAACTCATAAGATGGATTATTGCATTTTAATCTACGAACATGTTCTGAAAATTCAGCTGAAAGCGTTGGCATAAATGTAGTAGGAGGAGTTGAAGATACGGAAGCAAACGATTATTATTAAGGATTTCACAGTCTACGTCCAGTTTCGGTCGATCTAATTTATTTCCAATTCGTAGATCTTTCAGATTGGACCACAATTTTTTGGTTGATAGACTGCCATGGAGTCTAGACTTGTAGTATGGGATCTTCGATTTCCGTATTTCCAAAACAACTTTATTTCGGATTACCTTGAATTCAGAGTGCATAGAATTTAATCGAAATCGCTTCCACCGCTGAAAAAGAACATCCCTAGCATGCATCAGACTACGAATATAAGAAGTTAGCCAAGGTGACTTAACACTCCGGACATGCTTAGTTTTCAATGGAACGTTTTCATCATATAGATGAGTTATTTGATTTGAAAAATAGTTTACTTTCTCGTTGACTGACGATGAATGGAACAAATTTTCCCAGTTTATGTCCATAACACGTGAAAATAACATGTGCTGATTGATAGCATTGAAGTCTCTATATTGGTAAGTCACTGGGTCACCACTGTTAGTTGCCAAATCATATGCTAAGAAAATAAGGTCATGTTTCGAAAACGCCGGTAAATCAATCTGACTAAATGACCTAAAATAATCCATATCTCCAACCAAGAAAATATCCAGAAGTTTACTGCGTGCGTTACTAAAATGGGTCGGCTCGGCGCGGTTAACAAAATATAAATTGAAAGATAGCACAGTATTAATAAAATCATTTACAATATTATCGGTCTTGTAATCTAGCAAGTTATAGTTTAAATCGCCAGCTACAATTAAATGTTTAGCCATGTGGCAAATGTTTTCTAATATATCAACAACTAGGGACATATCGCGAATATCCGGAGGTTTATAAATAGTTCCAATGATACATTTATCATGTCCATTATAAAACTCAACAAATAAATAATCGATTATGGTTCCTGATTCTGATTTGATGTAAACTCTAATACGAATATTGTTTTTAAGAAGAATAGCGACTCCACCGCCTCCATGATTGTCACGATCTGCCTTAAAGACATTATACCCAGGGATATAAATGTGGGCATCAGCAATGCTCGGTTTTAACCTTGTTTCCGAAATGCAGATGATATCAATTCTTGATTGCAAAAAAGTGTCTCTAAGATTATCAGCACGCAAATCACCAATCAAGCTTTGAGCATTGATATGGCAAACTTTCAAACCGGAGTAACTTTTACCAAGAATTTTCAGCATCATATTAGCACTCAAGCTTACGTCATCATGAACAGTGGAAGACCAATTGTGTTATCCATTGAAATAAAAATATTTTAAGGAGGATGGGAGATATTTACTTATTTGCAGATTACTCAGAATAATAAACCCAGGCAGCGAGGAAATCATGGCTTTCATAGAAAATGAAACAAAGAATATTTTTAAAGAAAAGAGAAAAACAAAACTTAACAATAATAATTTGAAATTAAGAGAAAACAGCTCGGTTGTATCCATTTGTTTGTTGAAGTATCCAGATCTAGATGTTAAGCTCTGCTATTGTGCATAGTTCGTCAATGCTGGATATAGGCTTCGCCTTGGCACTGTCCTCTTCATTATTTTTGCGTATGTATACAGTGCCGCTAAGAGTGAAAGCCGATTTAGTTTTAGCCGATTAGTTTGTCTTTTTAATGGAATGGCTTTACGGTAGATTGCATAGTTGCGTATAGTTAGACTCTCATTGATGTACAAGTTGGAACTAGATTGAAGGCCTATGGATGACAATGTTAAAGCTTTCCTGGTGCTCTTAAACTTGTTGTTGCAGGCTTTAATGATAGAGTTTTTCTGGCGCGCATTACACAGTTTTATGACTATCGGTGTATCTCTCTTATCGGACGCTGACTGCGTCCGAAATATCGATTTAACATCTGGCGTAGAGATGCTAAGCGTAGAGCATAAATTATTCAAATATTCCGGCAGGCTCTCATTCTCGGTAAAAGGAACCCCGGACATGACCAGATCCGAAGATACCAATCCGCGCTCCAAACTGTCAACTCGATTCTCGAGGGAAGTTATGGTTGTTTTAAGGTTGCCAATCTCGACTAGCAGCTTAGATTCAACAGCCTGTATTTGCTTCGCAATATTTTTTTCTGTTTTGAACAGTGCTTCATTTACCTGCGTGGTTATTTGTTTGGTGATGTCCGACGCAAATTTAGAGAACTTTTTCTCAATGCTGGCCCAGAGATGATGGTCGCTCTTAGTTGCAGTTGATGAGGGGATCCAGATAAGTCTTTCTTCTTCAAATCTATAGGCACTTTTGTAGTTAACAGGGTACCATCGGATAGTTTTTTATAGGGAACATTCAATATTACACTTTTATCCGTAATTGTGCGCTTGCGCGGTATCTCAAAGGTAGATGCCTCTTCCCCCAGGTCAGTTAGAGTTTGAATAATTTTTTTCCTAATTTGATCTGATTTTGTCCTCCGAGGTGCAACAGCTATAGTTTCATCATCATACTGTATATTCGCGACAAAAAGCCCGACTAAATCATTAACATTAATGGGCGTTGGTAGCGGATACTTTATCTTTATTTTAAGTTTCAACTCTTTTATCTCTAAATCTAAAGAGTCAAGCTTCTCCGGGACACTTTCCCCGAGCTTTTCACTTATACTGAGCACTGGAGGTATGTAATAGTCTATCATGTGTAATAGTGTTTTATATTTGCGCTTCTCTCTAGGAATCTGACCAATTATACTATCGAAAAGATGATATATAGACCTATATTCGGAACCTCCCAAAGTTACAATATCCGCAACTTCACTATCCTGATAAATGTGCAAAGAGAAATCTTCTGGTCGATGTCTGGGGATGTCGCTCATCTTTGCTAGTATCAGGGATATTTCGAATAGTTGAATCAGTTCCCAAGCTGTCATACAAACCCTCTTTAAAATCTGCAAAGGTATCAGCAGCCCAATAGGGTTCAACTGCGTCGTTAAACGAAGATAAGAAAGTAGAAAAGTTCATGTCATGCTTATTGTAACATAAATTTAATAACTGTTGGTAGTTACATTTAAGATAAATAGGAAAACCATACACTTGCTTTACAAAAGCATTAATCTTTAGTGCATCTGTAGCAGCTCTCTTCACCTTTTTACTAGTTAGTACCTTTCGCATTTTTATCATATATGACACGTTTTCCATTTCTCTTTTCAACAGATCTCGATTTACGATTTGCTAATGCAATTTCTGTCATTCCGACAGTCCCTCCACCGTCCAACTTACAGGTATTAGGAAGTATATTTGTGAAAGCCGACATAGTATTTTCATTGTATATGCCCATAGAATTATTACTTAGAAGGCATATGTAAAATTCGTTTTCTCTTATGCTTACAGGCATTTTTAAATTCATTCCCAGAAAATATTTGGGGCACTTCCGATCCGTTCAGTTCTTCTTCTTAAACGCCCAGCTATAGGGTACTGTTCGTCTGTACTTAATGAATCATTTTCTAGCCGCGAAGGCTTTAATATAGGCTGTTTGGCAGGTATTCTCTGTTCTGGTTTTTCTGTCCCTTCTTTCTGCTCCAGTTCGTCTATAAGTCGGGCAGCTTCATCAACCCCCATTTCACTCGGTATAGTATACTGTGTTATACCGTCATCAGCTGTTATAACTCTATATTCTTTGTCCACGCTCTTGACTTCAGGAGTAGTCTTACGAAACTTTGAAGCCGGTTTTAAACTTTTTGCTATACCGCTTGCAGATAATCGTCTTTTGAACCGAGGCGACAGTGATCGCCTGGGAGGTGTTATCTCCTCTTTACTAGAACTGTGGTACTTTGGTGGAGTCATACTAGCTGTTTCAAAGACGTCTTCATACATACTAAGAAAAGGGTTGGCATCCTTAATCGGGCTAGTTTGAGTTGACATTTCCTCTTTGAAAGCAAATCTTGTCTGTGTGGCATTGTCTCGCAAACTTTTCTGTTTATCTAACTTTACATCCGATGTAAGTGCAGGAGATTTTTTCACATCAGACTGTCTTCCTTTGCGCTTTGCATTAAAAAACTTTATGACCGTATTCCTGTAATTATACCATTTATCACTGTCAGACAGCTTCTTAATAACCAGAATTGCACGTATCGTCTTATCGAATACAGACTGGGCGGTTGTATCTTCTATATGACCTTCTAACTGTAACAGAAGTGTATTCTGGTGAAAGAAGGAGCATTTTATTAAGAGCGCTCTTTCTATGCATATTTTTCAATTAGCGAACCGATAATGCTTGAAAGTACACTTCCGATCAGAATTGGTAGAAATCCACCTTCTTGCACTAAGATTTTACGTTGTATAGGGACAGATCGTCTTGCATCAACAAACCTTCTCATGCTCTTTTACTGTATTATTTATAATAAATAACTGCCCTCAAAATTTTTTTTTCCACGTTTCATGACTAGTAGCCGCGAAAAAAGCAATAAAAATTTTCACTCCGTCTGTACGCCGTACGCCGTACGTCGACCGCCCACGCCCCAAGCAAAATCCTTTGAAGGCTCGTAGTTCTCAAACCAGTGGACCTATTAAATTAAATTTTTTTCTAAGAATAGACTTGGTGGACCCCTTGAATTGACATTATTTTCAGGGAAGGAGGTGTAAGGGGGAAGGCGGGGTAAGCGTTTTAGACGAAAAATGTAAGTTTCTAGATCTCAGGAACCGCTTGTGTTAGGAGGCTGAAACTTAGAATTTCTATAGAGCTAAGATAATGGACCATTTGCAAAAAAAAAACAGATATGGGTGAAGGGGTGTGGGAGTGGAGGGGGAAATAATGCGTCCGAAACGCAAAAATGCCGAGATCGACAAATTATAAAATCCATATCTCCTAAACCATTAATAGCAAGCAATTTAAACTTAACAAATATCTGTAGTTATACTAGGAGAGTAGATTGAAACAAAAAGTTTGGGTGGGGGTAGTGGCGTACTGTTGGTGGGGGGGGGGGGGGGGTGAAAAACTTTAGATAACGATATCTCACAAACTAATTGGTTCAGAAAAACAAAATTCGGTTTTATTATAAAGATTAATAAATAAAGATTGCTCAAAGTAAAATCTTTGAAGGGGTGGAGGAGCACGGAAGTGGGAGGGATTAGAATTTTTCAAAAATAACACGATTCATATCTCAATAACAGTGTAAGATGGATGTTTCAAATTTTTACCAGAAGTAGGCCTAATAGAACTCTAGTAGGGAAAAAAAGTTTAGGGGTGTGGGTGTAGAGGGTGGGGGTGGGGATGGGTGAGAAAGAAAAAGTTCCGAAGCTTACATCTTAAGAATCTATAATGATAGAAAGCTGAAACTTGGTATTTAGATACAGCTATAGTAGTGGCATGGTGGAAAAATACATTTACTGTATTATTTATAATACAGTATTGTTATCGATTTTTAAAAAAAAAAAATTTGCTGCCCTCAAAATTTTTTTGTCCACGTTTCATGACTAGTAGACGCGAAAAAAGCAATAAAAATTTTCACTCCGTCTGTACGCCGTACCCCGTACGCCGTACGCCGTACGCCGTACCCCGTACGCCGTACGTCGACCGCCCCAAAATCTTTGAAGGCTCGTAGCTCTCAAACCAGTGGAGCTATTAAATTAAAATTTTTTCTAAGAATAGACTTGGTGGACCCCTTGAATTGACATTATTTTCAGGGGAGGAGGTGTAAGGGGGAAGGCGGGGTAAGCGTTTTAGACGAAAAATTTAGGTTTCTAGATCTCAGGAACCGCTTGTGTTAGGAGGCTGAAACTTAGAATTTCTATAGAGCTTTGATAATGGACCCATTTGCAAAAAAAAAAACAGATATGGGTGAAGGGATGTGGGAGTGGAAGGGGAAGCAATGCGTCCGAAACGCAAAAAAGTCGAGATCGACACATTCTAAAATCCATATCTCCTAAACCGTTAATAGCAAGCAATTAAAACTTAACAAATATCTGTAGTTATACTAGGACAATAGATTGATACAAAATTTTTGGGTGGGGGTAGTGACGTACGGGGGTGGGGGTTGAAATACTTAACATTACAATATCTCCCAAACCAGTGGCACCAGAAAAACAAAATTCGGTTTAAATACAAAGCTTGATAAATAAAGATTGCTCAAAGTAAAATCTTTGAAGGGGGCGGTGGAGTACGTAAGTGGAGGGGATAAGAATTTTTCAAAAATAACACGTTTCATATCTCAATAACAGTGTAAGATGGATGATTCAAATTTTCACCAGAAGTAGGCCTAATAGAACTCTAGTAGGGAAAAAAAGTTTGGGGGTGTGGGTGTAGAGGGTGAGGGTGGGGAAGGGTAAGAAAAAAAAAGTTCCGATGCGTATATCTTAAGCATCTATAATGATAGGAAGCTGAAACTTGGTATTTAGATAGAGCTATAGTAGTGGCATGGTGGAAAAATAATTTTTTTTTTAGGGGTAGTATGGTACGGTGGTGGGGGGTGATTTTCCTAACTTTAGAACGGCTTATGCTAGGAAGTTGAAACTCGGTACGTATATGTAAATTAACTAGAAAAGTAATTGTGATAAAAAAAAATTGAATATTCATTGGCGTTCAGAAGGGGGGGGGGCAAAAAAAAATTTCGGTTAGTATAAAATGCACATATTTTCACGATTTTCGTCATATCTACTAGGTCTTTCGAAATATTGAATTCATTTTTTTTCTACGGATTCTTCATATGAATACCTAGAAAGTGTTTTCAAGATTTTTTGAAATTCGACCCCTAACAGGGTGTAAACTGGTTGTATACTTTTTCATGAATTCCACCATGTTTCTCAGGTCTGATCAGATATCGAATATCTTTTCACTTCCCCAGGTTTGTTTAATAATCACCTATTTTTAAGTTTTGTTTTTTTCAACCTCTAGACCGCATCCCGGAATATGACCCAATTATTTAATTCATATGTTACACCCTTTTCTAACCGCTTCCCGAACTTTTTGTTAGGTTTTCAGTCACATAGTAACATACACCGCATCCCCGAATTGAACGCGTTCTGAACTACTGCCGGAAAAATAATACAGTTGCGCCCAGACTGTTGGCAGATTTTTTTTTAGGGGTAGTATGGTACGGTGGTGGGGGGTGTTTTCCCTAACTTCAGAACGGCTTATGCTAAGAAGTTGAAACTCGGTAGGTATATGTAAATTAACTAGAAAAGTAGTTCTGATAAGAAAAAATTCAAATATTCATTGACGTTCAGAAGGGGGGGGGGGCAAAAAAAAATATCAGTTAATATTAAATGCATATATTTTCACGATTTTCGTCATATCTACTAGGTCTTTCGAAATATTGAATTCATTTTTATTCTACGGATTCTTCATGTGAATACCTAGAATGTGTTTTCAAGATTTTTTGAAATTCGACCCCTAAGAGGGTGTAAACTGGTTGTATACTTTTTCATGAATTCCACTATGTTTCTCAGGTCTGATCAGATATCGAATATCTTTTCACTTCCCCAGGTTTGTTTAATAATCACCTATTTTTAAGTTTTGTTTTTTTCAACCTCTAGACCGCATCCTGGAATATGACCCAATTATTTAATTCATAAGTTACACCCTTTTCTAACCGCTTCCCGAACTTTTTGTTAGGTTTTCAGTGACATAGTAACATACACCGCATCCCCGAATTGAACGCGTTTTGAACTTCTGCCGGAAAAATAATACAGTTGCGCCCAGACTGTTGGCAAATTTTTTATACTTGCATAGACTGTTATATATGTTACGACGCGGTATATGATTTCCGTTCAAGGTATTCAACGCAATTTCACAAATAGTCTTAACCACTACAGGATCTGCCTTTTTCATGATAGCTTTTCTTAAACATGGACTAGCATTTTTAAGAACATATAACATATGTTTGTTGTCCTTCAATCGTTTCATTCGTGACACCATTTTACTTTATTATTTTAATAATTAAGTATTGTGATTGATTTTTTAAAAAAAAAAATTTGCTACCCTCAAAATTTTTATTTTCACGTTTCATAACTAGTAGACGCGAAAAAAGCAATACAAATTTTCAGTCCGTCTGTCCGCCGTACGCCGTACGCAAGATCGTTTGGAGGCTCGTAGCTGCCAAACGCTTTGAGATATTAAATTGAAATTTTTTTTAACGAATAGACGGGGTAGGCACCTTGAAGTGACCAAATTTTTAGGGGTGGGGGTGTAAGGGGGAAGTAGGAAAAAGTGTTTTAGAACGAAAGTTTTGGTTTGCGGATCTCAGTAACCTCTAATGTTAGGAAGCTGAAACTTGGAATTTCTATAGAGCTCTGATAGTAGACCCATTTGCAGAAAAATTGTCAATATTGATCAAGGGGTGTGGGAGTGGGGGGAAATGTAATGCGTCCGAATTCCGAAAAAGGCGAGATAGACACATTCTAAAATCCATATCTCCTAAACCGTTAACGGCACACTATTCAAACTTGAAAAATATTTGTATTTATACTAGGAGAACAGAACCAAGAAAAATTTTGGGTGGGGGAAGTTGTGTATGGGGGTGCGGGGGTGAAAAACTTAAGATTATGATATCTCATGAACCAATTGCTCTAGAAAAATAAAATTTGGTTTGGGTATAAAGGTTGACAAATAAAGATTGATCAAAGTAAAATTTTTTAAGTGGGAGGATAGAAGTGGAGGGGATGAGAATTTTTCAAATCAAACACATTTCATATCTCAAGAACAGTGTAAAATAGATGCTTAGAATTTTTACCAGAAGTTGCGCTAATAAAACCCTAGTAGGGAAAAATGTTTTGGGGTTGAGGGTGTAGAGGGGGAGGGTGGGGGAGGGTGAAAAGGAAAAAGTTTCGATGCTTATATCTTGAGAACCTGAAATGATATAAGCCTTAAACTTGGTATTTAGATAGAGCTATAGTAGCGGAATGTTGGGAAAATATAATTTTTTTTTTGGGAAGTGTGCTACGGGGGTAGGGGGTGTTTTTCCTAACTATTAAACAATTCATGCTAGAAAGTTGAAACTCGGTGTGTATATGTAAATCAACTAGAAAAGTAATTGTGATAAAAAAAATTCTAATATTCATTGGCGTTTAGAAAGGGGGGCAAAAAAAATTATTTGTAAATATAATAAATATAAAATGCATATATTTTCACGATTTTCGTCATATCTACCAGATCTTTCCAAATATTGAACTCATTTTTATTCTACGGATTCTTCGTATGAATACCTAGAAAGCATTTTCAGGGTTTTTTGAAATTCGATCCCTCAGGGTAGTGTGGTACAAGTGGGAGGTGTTTTTCCTATATATAGAACGGCTTAAGCTACAATGTTGAAACTCGGTGTGTATATCTAAATCAACTACAAAAATAATTTTGAATAAAAAAAACGAATATCTATTGGCGTTCAGAAGGGGGGCAAAAAAAATTATCTGTGAAAATAGAATGCATATTTTCCCACGATTTTCGACATATCGACATACTACCTCGTCCCAAATAATGAATTTAATTTTATTCTATGTATTCTCCATATGAATACCAAGAAAGTGTTTTCAAGATTTTCTGAAAATTGACTCCTAAGGGGGTGTAAAGTGATTGTGTACTTTTTCATAAACTATTCCATATCCCCCCGATCCAATCAGATTTTCACTTCCATGATCTTGTTCTTTTTGATAGGTTTTCAGTCACATAAAAGCCTACACCGCATTTCAGAATTGAGCGCGTTCCTAACTTCTGCCGGAAAAATAATAAAGTTACGCCCAGATTGTTGGCAGATTTTTTAGTGTTTAATTCTGTTGCCAAGCAGTAACTCGTTACAAGCCTTTTATTAAAGATATCTGTTCGGAATCTAAGTAAATCGCTAACAGACTGAGTCAGATCTATAAACAAATAGCCGTGAGTAGCCTGAGTAATATCTTTATATATTCTCACTAACTAATATATATTTATATATTCTCACTAACTAAGTGCAGGAACTGACTTTTATCGCGGGGATTTTTGAAAACCACCATATATATACAGTTAAGTGAAATATCACGACAAAACTTACCCTGATGGAAGACGTTCTGTGTTACAAGTATTACCGAAAAATTCCTATGATGTGATCCTTTTGTAAAAAGCTCACGAATCTGTTTTGAAAATGCATCTAGCATCATATCATCTAGCACAATTAATGTAGGCTCATTGGTCTCGTTTATAAATACCTCAGGTATAGAATCTAAATATTCTATATTTATACTCTAGATGAACATATAGAGTATTATAAGTTTAATCCAGCCCGAAAAGTTTGTAACGCATAGAACCGAGCCTCGGACGAAAAAAAGTTGTATATTATTTTGTGTTTATTTTTGGCCAAAACCCCCAAATCCGTTTGCTGTCCGTCCGTCCGTCCGTCCGTCCGTCCGTCCGTCCGTCCGTCCGTTAGCACGATAACTCAAGAACGCGTTGACCTAGGAAGTTGAAATTTTGTCACAACTTGTAAAATGGAAAAAGTAAGGCTAAGTTCGTTAATGGGCGATATCCTTGCACTCCTTCGGGTACCTCCCATACAAGAGTCCTTGAAACACGTTTTCACAATTATTGCTCGAATGCTTCAAGCTAGGAACTTGAAATTTTGCATACTTAAGGTTTACAATGTTTGAATTGAAAGTTGAGAGTATGATGCAAATCAAATAAGTCCTTCGTGTAGCAGCCTAGAAAAGTCCTTCAAAAATGTATGAATATTACTGAATCCACTATAACTCCAGAACGGGTTAAAGCAGGAATTTAAAATTTTACAGGAATTAGTTTTATACCAAAACCAAAACGGAGTTCATTAATTAGCGCCATCTGTTGACTCCTTCGAGTAGCTGTCATACAAAAGTCCTTAATAAACATGTTCACCAAAATTAAACGATAACTTTAGAACACTTTAAGTTACGACTTTGAAATTTTATACTTATTAATGTTATAATAGTCGGAGCTGAAACTATTAATATAAAAAATATCCCATAAGTCTTTCATGTAGTTGCCATACAAAAGTTCTGTAAAATGTCCTAACTTACTTTATGGAACTCACTAGAAATCAAAAAATCGAGTAGCCACTATACAATAATTTCTACCTGTAAGTAAAAGGTCATGTAATAATTGCTTGTGCTCTCCTCATTCTTTTGATTTATTTCCAACTAAAATATAAATCGGAATTCAGTTTTTCATCTAGAGTATCATACGATTGGCTTGCAGCCGATCGTGACTGCGTTATGTTTTTAAATGGTAATTGCGATGGTATTGCACGTTGCTCCGCATTACACCAGATAATCTTCTTTATATCGGTGTTAATTAGCGATGTAGTTTTCAGAAATTTTTCAATAAAAGTCGTCTTACCACTTCCAGAGGGCCCCGCAACCATCATCGTAAACGGATGCTCAAACTGCATCATTCTCTATATCGGATTCTATATAAAGCACGGTATTTATACATATGGTGAAATGAGTAGAAGACAGGTTATTAACGAGATACATAGGTCAGCTCGTAGAAATTTTAGACAACGTCGTGTTACCATACGGGGAATAGATGAATTATGGCAGGCGGATCTAGTGGATATGAGTTCATATTCGTCTAAGATCAAGGGCTTTCACTTTCTTTTAACGGTCATAGATACATTTTCCAAATACGCCTGGGCTCTACCTGTTAAAAATAAAAGTGCTGTCGAAATCACCAAGGCTATGGAGTCAAGTTTTGAAGAACAACGTTACCCTAAAAACCTACATAGAGATGACGGAAAAGAGTTTTTCAATAAAAAATTTGGTGATTTGATGAAGAAATTTGAAATCAACTATTACTCCACCTTTAGTGCACTCCAAGCCTCAATTGTAGAGCGTTTTAACAGAACATTAAAGAATATGATGTGACGGGAGTTTAGCATGCATGGCAACTACAAGTGGATTACTCTGGGGAGTAAATTATTAAAGAAGTACAATTGGACAAAATATCGTACCATAAAAATGCGACTTATATATGTTGGCCCATCAAATGAGGTTCAAATTCTCGCTGATGTCTATCGTAAGGTGAAGTTAATCGTAAGGTGAAGTTAACGTCGTGTGAGTAAGTACAAACACGTGTTTGAGAAAGGATATACATCCAACTGGTCGACTGAAATATTCCAGATAGAGAGTGTTAAGAAGACGGAACCACCAACTTACATACTTCAAGACTATCAGGGGAATCTAATACAGGGTGGATACTATGAGTTGGAGCAAACATCCTGACGTACATATATCTAAAGTTTTTGAAAAACTTATTCACGAACATGTTTTTTCTCAAGTTCGTGACTGTGTATCGATTAATCAGCATGGATTTTTTAAAGGCCGTTCTAAAGAAACAAATTTGGTGTCTTTCACCAACTCTTTAGCTCATTCCCTGGAAAACCATTACGACGTTCACACAATTTACACGGATTTCTCTAAGGCATTTAATACTGTTGATCACTCTATTCTTCTACGGAAACTGAATTCTTTTGGCCTAAGTACTGGGCTTTTTATCTGGTTCCAATCATATTTAAATGATCGTAAACAAATGGTCATCTTCAGTGGATCTATTTCAACACCCTACCTGGCTCCATCTGGTGTTCCTCAGGGTTCTACTTTGGTCCCACTTTTGTTTATACTATTTGTTAATGATCTTTTTTCTGAATTCCAGTCAAAGCATTTAATGTATGCTGATGACTTAAAGGTTTTTCCGGAAATAAAAGCACAATCCGATTGCCTCCTCCTACAGAATGACCTCGAGAAGCTGTTGTCCTGGTGTACTACGAATAAATTGTCATTAAATACGCAGAAATGCTTTATGATGATCTACACCAATAAAATCTCGCACATTCAGTTTGACTATTACATCGACAATTCTCTTCTATTGGAAGTCTCCAGCATCAAGGATTTAGGAGTAATTTTCGATGCTAAATTAAAATTTGATCTGCACATAACTGAAGTTTGTAAACGGGCATACAGGCTATGTGGATTTATATTACGTTCTGCACACCCTTTTTGTAGCGCAACTCTATATCTAAATCTCTTAAATAGTCTGGTCCGATGTCATTTAGAATATTGTTCAGTAGTATGGAATCCCTATCTTACATATCTTGTGACAGCCTTGGAATCAGTTCAACGTCGTTTCACCAAATCACTTTTTCGTAAACTTGGCTTTCATGATATATCTTATGAAACCCGTCTCGAAGTACTTGGCATATATTGCATGAAGGACAGAAGATTACGCTTGGATATGGTATTCTTGTATAAAGTTGTTTTTGTTTTCAGTTCGAATCTCAAAGATACGCTCAGACTGCGAAATATTGACTACAATACTAGATGTCACGACATTTTTACAGTGCCTCAAGCCAATATTAATTGCTTCTATTACTCTCCTCTAATTCGTTTACCTCGCTACTTTAATTTGTATTGCCTTAGTTTTCATAGTCCTACCTTAAACTCATTCAAAGTGTACTTAAAGGTCACTCTTTTTCGTTCTTCTGATACATAATTCATTATTTAATTTTTTATAATACTTTTTATTTCTATTTTTATTTACATATAAAATATTTTTGTTTTGTAATTCGCGGCAGTTGTATAATTGGAAATAACTTTCTGTTCAATTATTATTGTTATAAAATAAAATAAAATAAAAAAAAATCTTGTAGAAAAGATTCTAAAGAGGAAAGGTAATCTTGCTTATGCAAAATGGCTTGGTTTCTCTTCACAACACAACTCCTGGATTGATATAAAAGATGTCTTTTAAAAGTGTGAAAGCGTCAGTGAGGATGTTAGCTCTGAAGTATGAATATGATCGTTTGAAGACGTTCAACAACGCGACTGTTGACGATCGAAAGGCTCAGAAACTTTCAAGAAGCGGTTTTTTCTACACTAATATAAAGGATAACGTCAGGTGTTACTTCTGTTCACTAGAAATGAACGCGATCAATACACCAGATGATGTAGACGATGAACACCTGAGGCTATCCCCAGATTGTATTTATGTAGGTGGGCAGGATGTCTGCGGTCCTTATGATAGGCCAATTAGTCAACAAGCATCGTCAACATATAAATTTAGCATTTATGATCTATTAACGGTTCTTACAGTTTGTATAGTCGTAGCCGGACTTTGCTTTTACAACTCATGATAAATTTTGTGGAAAAAAACTGAGTAATGAAAATGGTGTTATTAAAGACCATACCATCTGCTAGATTTGCATCAAAAATTTATTGCGTTTTAATTAACCAACCCAATCCCTCAATCTATAAGCTAAAAGTCATGTAACCATCCATTCGGAGCCGTGGCTCCAAAAATCATGTTATCAACCAATCGGAACCATGGCTCCAACTATCCAACCTCAGAAGATATGAAGAAGACACCGCCCCCTCACACGAAAAGCTTTCAGCTAGCATAACTAGCCAACTAAAAACGCCCCCAATCCATCTCTATAACCACTTGAGGAGAAACCACTCCAAAACAAACGCCAACTTCAACACCCACTGCCCACATAAAAGCTTTCAACTAACATTAGACCCCGGCATCTACATGAAAACTCTCAACCAGACCCCTCCAACAATATACTTGCTTGAAATATAACACTCCCGGCCCACAGAAAAGCTTTCAACTAACGTTAGACCCCGGCATCTACATGAAAACTCTCAACCAGACCCCACTAACAATATACTTGCTTGAAATATAACACCCACTTCCCACAGAAAAGCTTTTAACTAACGTTAGACCCCGGCGTCTACATGAAAACTCTCAAACAACATTAGTCTCCATCGTCTAGCCCCTCTAACAATATACTTGCTTCAAATATCACACTCACTGCCCACCGAAAAGCTTTCAACTGACATTAGGCCCCACCATCTAACCCCTCTAACAATAGTGCGGCTGCACAAAGCCTCTCAATCAAACAAACCACAGGTGTGAATGCGTCAACACTATACCAAACACTATCTACTGACTCCCTTTTTAACAGAAAAGCTCCATAGTTTGCAGAAAAATACACCGAAAAAAGCTCCAGCCTTGCAGAAACATAGATCGAAAATGTGCGGATTTGGACTAAAAGCTTCGACAAAAGCGGGGGCGGGTGTCCCTCTCTTGCAAGGTAGATCTTATATGAAAGTTACACACTTACTTCTGGTATCTACGAATGTAGGGAGCTAAACTCAGGATAAACTACATAATTGGTGACCCCGACGTCGGCTTCACAGCTTTAATGGAATTTGACGTTTCAACACGCAACCTGCTTTTACGAACCCAGCTTTCACAAACGCAACAAGCAAATACAACAATTTAAAAACATCGAAGCTCAGCATCAGAAACACCATTTCTTTACGCTCAAAGAACAGAAACGCACAACAGCGAATAAACCAGCACGAGTCGCCACAAAATTTAACGGGAAGGAAAATGCAGTTATCATCGGAATAGAAAAAACGTATGTAATTTTTTAATATTTTTGGTTTCTTTTTTTTTCATACAAAGTGTAAAATATTGTGAGACTGGTGGAATTCGAGTCTAGATCGCGTGACAAATTTCAATTATAACGGTTTGTGTTGGAAACATTATTTTCGCAGCACGCTTAACACAACTTTGTAACACGTTCGTCACATGCATTTCGTTTTCTTTCTCGGTTCGTTTCGCGAATTATGATAATTTAACTTTTTCTTGGTTAAATCACACTATAAAAGTGATTTTTAATTTCGCCAAACGCTACGTTTGGACCATTTAAATTAAACGCACGCTTCTGAGTCAATTCTTTTAAAGATGACAGAAGAAGATATAGAAGTTGCGTACATTAAACTCCCCACTTTTTGGGACAAGGCTCTCTCTGCCTGGTTCATAGCGGCAGAGGCTCAGTTTGCAGCTAAGAAAATTAGTAAAGATGCGAGCAAATACGCCTACGTTTTGGTTTCCTTGCCAGTCGACGCTATCAACAATGTGATCGATATTGAAAACGCGCCTCCCGAGAATGACAAATATGCGAGTTTAGAGCAAACGTTAATTAAACGGCACAGCGCGTCGGACGAAAAAAGATTAGAGCAACATTTAAATTCGGAGGACCTAGGTGACCGCAAACCTTCGGAATAATATCGACATTGTAACGATTCTAATTTCCAGGGGTTAGCTCGTCGGATTCCAGAGTCCGTTACAAAAATTTGTTTTAAAATAGACTTCACTTTATTTACTAGATGTTATTATAATTCTCATTCTATTCAGTTTCATTTTAATCCAACATATAAAATTCAATAATTAATTCCACTGTTATTCTGTCTCCGTCGTCGTCCTATGCGTTGCTGCTGCCTCGGATGGTCCTGTCCGTGGTGGTACGCCTTCTGCTTTCGTGCTATTCGTCGTTGCTCGTCTACGTTGTCCGTCTGGTATGACACTTAGCTCGCGTCGCTGCTCTCGTCTGCTCCCACTGATTCGTCGCTGAACTCCTCTGCTCTCGTCCTTTGCTGCCTTCGTATGGAATGACAATGTTCTCGTCTGCTCTGCCTCTTCTGTCGCTTGGTTCGTCGCTGCTCTCCTCTGATATACGCTGCTTTGGTCTGAATTACGCCTCGTCGCTGCTCTCCTCTGATATCCGCTGCTTTGGTCTGATTTACGCCACCGTCTTGCCTTGGTATGACGTCACTACGTTTTCTTCCCTGGCTGCTTGCGTCTCGACTTTGTTTTGTCGTTCTTCCGTCTCGACACTATCTCATGGACTCGGCCTAATTCAACTCGTGACTTTATAAGAGGGAGTGTAACCCCACTGGCCTTATGCGGTAGGCGAATCCTTGAGGTCTACCGTCCGATCAGAGTATTTATTCACTTCGAAGAGGGAGTGTAACCCCACTGGCCTTCTAGGTAGACTTGTACTGCTGACCGAGATACCTTTCCTGGCAAGATATTTTGGCTTATATATCGTACCAAACATTCCGCCACCATGAATTATACTCAGGTAGAATTTTCGAACTTTGAGATTTTCCTTCTTTATAATTCGTAGCTGGTGTATGTCATGCGGAGTATATAGTCACTTTTGGGTTTTGAATATTTTGTCGGCGGGTTTTTCAGTTGTAATGCGTAATCTGGTACGTTTTATGATCCCGTCGACCATTTTCCAGGTTTTATGCCAAATTCTCCTTTTCAGCCACTGTTGTGTTTGTCTTTATTTCGTGTTTCTTGTAGTTCGTGACGAGATTCTTCGTGAACCGTCTTATCTTATAAGTTGTGTTGTCTTATTTTAAGCTCTTTGTGTGACGAGATTCTTCGTGAACCGTCTTAGCTTGTAAGTTAGTGTTGTGTGTTGCTCTTTTTCATGTTTCTTTGTGTTTCGTGACGTATTTCTTTGTGAATCGTCTTAGCTTTAAGTTGTGTTGCCTTTTAATAAATACGTCTTGATTCGTTTGTGTTCGTAATTCAATGTTTTAATTTATTAGTTTATGTTGTATTCGTAGTACAATGTTTAGTGATACATTTTTTATATGACGACATGGTGTGGATGGAAATTAGCAGAATTTCCATCGTTACAACATACATATGTCGCATTTGGCCGGAAATATTTCCGCCATCGGAGACACTTGAATCCAAACATTATGGAAACGGAAACAGCCAGCAACAGTTTCCATTCCCCTAGCAGTCGCGAAAGACCAGACATTCGAGAACGACTTGATCTCGCGGATAGAATGTGGGAAATAACCCAGAAACCGAGTGTTAGTGCAATCGCTGCAACTCGCCACACTGAGCTTGAATCCCTTAAAATGGAAATTAGTGAACTACGAGACGCAATTCGTAATTTCACCCGCGACTCGAATCACGGTTGCAGTCGCACGCGAGTTATGAATGTGGTCGTGAATTTAAATAAAAAATAAAACTAATTAATTTCCTTAATTAATTCACTTTATTTAATTCGACACAATTCAATTTTGAGCTTCAGCTCTCACAATTACAATAATGATCTTAAACAGACTGACCCCGATCTCAAAGGTAAGATCGTATATATACTCTAGTGCCCTTTTACACTATGCCGACTCTAATTGACTCTTTCATCAGTTATCAATTAATCAATTAGTTCTATATAAACAATATATGAAATGGATTATGCGTTTGTTTATTTTATGTAAAGTGACTTTAATAATTACGTTTGAAAGCTACATGAGTCATCCATTAAATTCGGCGGTAATGTCTTTATTTATGTTAGGGTTTAATGGGTCTAGCTTAATTCCTCCCTCCTTATGTTTGTTGTTGTCCTCAACAACTTTTACATTAATTAACTCAATATCTTTTTGTTTAATTTGTAAATTTTGATTTCGCTTTTGACAATATATGTAAAGTATAAAAGATATGGTGAGTATCAAGATTATAATTAATAGTGAGGATCCCGTTGTAACTGTATTTTTTGTATTAAAATATTTAATTTCTTCAATTTTTTTCAAATTCTCAATATTCTCTAATTTTAAATCTTCAAAATTTGGTTCGTGTGAATATTCAGTGATATTACTTATAGGATTTAATGTTAAAATTTGTTGAAATTCTATTATTTCGTTAGATAAAATTTTCTGTAGGATCTCTACTTTACAATTACTAAATCTAATTACATAATTTCCATTTAATTGATATGATTTCTCATTACAGTCATGTTTAATTTTTTCGTTTATATTTATGATTAGTAATAAACCTTTTTCAATTTCGGTTACACTAGTCTGATTATTATGTTTTATGATACAGTTCAAATTTTTACAATTTAATTTATTTTGTAATAATTTTACATGTCTTTCGTATTCGTAGTAGTCTCCATTGTACATTACTACTTTACTAATATTTATATTTAGTGTTTCTGAATATTTATTTGGAATTTTCCTTACATAATAGGTTAATGTAGGTTGGGTAAGGATTGGTATATTGATAACAAATATTATTATGTTTTCTTTTAATAAAACGTTTATACTTATGTCTTTTAGTTCATCAAATGTTAGATTAAATTCGTTAATTTCATCATGTGTTAGAATTGATCTCGACATAATTCCAGTTCTGGCGGAATTTACATTATCTATTATTTTTTCGAGTTCATCTTTTATAAGGTTTAGGTTTTGACTTAATTGCATATTTATTAGAATTCTATTCATTTGTCTAGTTGTATTGTGAATATTACTTGTGAGTTGTGTATAAGTTTGATTTATATTTGAAATTATTTTATTTAAATTGTTTTGGAAAGCATTATTAATTTTAATTTGATTATTCATACTTTCTATTATTGCATGGTTATTACTATCTATAATTTGTAAATGTTGCATGATTTCTTCATAATCATCATTATCCATTAGTCCGAAAAGTAATTTATATAAGTTTCCTATTGGATTTATAAGTCCTCTTTTAGTTCTATATTTATCTTTTTTATTGAAATGTAATAGTTTTATTTCGCTTCGTATATTTTCTATTATTTCAGTATTATGTGAATTTATTTCAACTTTATTTATAATTTGGTTTAAAGCATAATCGTATTGTTCAAGATTTATTTTATGGTAAATTCGTTTATGGTCTTTAATTAGTCTTACTGGGTTTCGTTTAATTAATATAATTCCTGATTCTGATTCTACTTTTTCTACTGTTATATCTGCTTTTGTAGTAGATATTATAGTGGTAAACATTAGCATTATCATACATACTTTGATCGCTTTGATCGTAAAGATCTGAAATTTTAAGAAAAATTGTATGTTATTTAATTGAGTAATTTCCCTTGAATTATTTCCAAAATTATTTTCTTTCTGAAATAGGGTATTTGTTTTTGTGAAAAGTTTAATCTTTTTTTATTAGTAATATATTCTGCAAATATGCATGTGAATACTCCACAATCATTATTATTGTCTTGTTGGGGTATTTCCTTTGGATTTTCTAAGGAAAGGGTTTTAAAAGGTCTTCTGAGTTTGTCTATAGATTCTTCTTCTAAATAATTTCGAATTAGTTTTAAAACTTTGTCGTTCTTGTTTCCTAGTGAGTCGTAACATTTTATATTTTGTCGTTTAAAATCGATTACTATTAAGATCCAGTGATTTCCGTTCAAATGTACTGGTATTAATATTATGTCATATGAAAATATATTGACTTTTCGTGTCCATCGTTTCACTGCGTCATATCCTGATTTAGATAGTGTTGGGAAAAAGAAAGTATTCATATGATATACTTTTGGTAATTTTTTTGAATTCTTACTGCGTTCCGTAATTAGTCCAAAATAAAAGTTTATAATTTGGTCATTTAACCATTCGTTATCTGCTAAGGTAATTATATCGTTTCCAGTAATATTTAAGTTAAATCGAGATATTAAAGTTTCGTTCAGGGGTTTATTATCTAATGCATTTTTTATTCTGATTTGCTGTTCGGGTGTAAAGATAAATTCGTCAGGTTTCTCAGTTATTTTTTCATCTAAAATTTTAATACTCGTATTTTCTTCTCTGTCGAATGTTTCTTCTCTAGTATATTTCTTTTCTCTTCTTATTCTGTTAGGGTGTATTTTACCTGAGTATTTATTCTGTTTATTTTTTTCCTTTTGTATTATGTTTTTATCCTTGTCCTTTGTTACTTCGATTTTTCTGAATTTAGGTTTTTCTTTGTGTCTTTCATTTTCATAATTTTTAATAAAGATTTCTTCTTGATCTATGTCGGGTTGTTTTTCTCTTTTTCTGTTGTGATAATCAATCCATTTAGTTTTTTTATTTATTAATAACTTATTTAATTTATTTTTATCAATATTTCCGTTTTGAATATTCATGGGTTTAGCTTGAGTTATCGAATGAATCGTATTATTATAATGTTCCGTTGCCTTTAATATTTGTTCTGCTATATTTAATTCAGGTTCTGTTAAGATAATTATTCTGGTTTGTTCTAATAATGTGCTATGACATCTACTCATATCAGAGTTTCCTGTGTGTGATTTGGGTGAAGTAAAATGAATTTCTATTTCTTCCTTTCTCATGTATTCCTTGACATTTACCATGTTAAATTCATTGTCTGCGATTATCTTTTTAGGTTTTCCCATGATAGCATTCCTTTCTCGTATTAGTTGTATAAATGTTATGGCATTTTTATCTACTGTTTCTTTTACATATAAGTGTTTTGAAAACTTATCTATCGTTGTGAAGAATTGTTTCTTACCTATGAAAAATATGTCAATATGGATTAATTCATTTATATCCTTTGGGGTTTCGGTAATTTTAAATTCAGGTTTTAATGGGTTTCTGTCGTATTTTGCTACGTTACATATTTCACAATTGTTTATAAATCTCGTAATTAATTTCATCATTCCGTTAAAATAGTATTTATCTTTTATTTCATTATAATTTTCCATTATTCCTCTATGATTTCCTTTTTCGTGAATTTCTTTAATTTTTTCAAAACATTGATCTTCGTTCAATAAATCTTTTGCATGATCTGTACATTTTATAAATCTCAGATTCTTATTATTTGAATATAGTTTCACTAGTATTAGTTGTACTTTATTCCATACATGGTCATTTAATTCACAATATATTCCTATGTGTCCTTTTTCTGGTATATACCTTCTAAAGATATTAATTAGTGTATTTTCATTATTTGTATCATTTTCGTTAATACAGATCTTATGTCTCTTATTTATTGTATTATATTCTTTCATCTTATTTTTAGTTATAATTATTTGTTTTTTATATATGTTTACTATTCCTTCTTTAATTGGTATAAGATCATTCTGATCTTCTTGTCCAGAGTGGATTGTTGCCATTTCACTACAATCTACTTCCATCTTTTCTTCTGTTAACATATTCATTTCGCATATGTCCTCTGTTATTCTGCTCAAAAAGTCCGCGACTTTATTATCTTTTCCTTTTATATACTCTATATTGAAATTATATTCGTTGAGTTTTATTTTCCATCTTTGTAATTTACTGTTTGGTTCTTTTAGGTTACTAAGCCAAACTAAGGGTCTATGATCTGTTTTAATGTCAAATCGTATACCATAAAGATAAGGTCTAAAATATTGTGTTGCCCACACAATAGAAAGTAATTCCTTTTCAATTGTCGAATAATTTCTTTCGTGCTCATTTAAAGTTCTACTCGCATAAGATATTGGGTGTCCACTTTGTGATAGTACTGCTCCAATTGCTTTATTAGAGGCATCTGTTGTTAAAACAAATTTTTGTTTGAAGTCTGGATATCTGAGTACTGGGTAGTTGGTTATTAATTCTTTTAATTTTTCAAATGCTGCTATGAATGATGGGTCTTCAGGGTTTATTTTATTACATTTCTTTAATGCGTCTGTAAGTGGTGATGCGACTTTGGCATAATTATTAATGAATTTTCTATAATATCCGGTAATTCCTAGAAATGATTTTATTTCTGTTGTAGTTCTTGGTACTTTTAGATTTTTAATTGCTTTGATCTTATCCAGATTAGGTTTTATTCCTTCCGTCGTTAAGGTATGTCCTAAATATTCGGTTGATTTTGCAAAGAATTTGCATTTAACTATTTGTAACTTTAATTTATGTTTGCGTAAGGTTTCTAGTATTTTCCTTATATTATCGTCCATTTCCTGGAGCGACGTTGCAAAGATTAATATATCGTCCAGATATACTACACATATTCTATTTATATGTTCACGGAGAACTTCGTTTATCATGCGTTGAAATGTAGCTGGTGCGTTTTTTAAACCAAAGGGCATTCTGATAAATTCGTAATGTCCTTGAGGGGTAGAGAAAGCGGTTTTACATCGGTCATGTTCACTGACTTCAATTTGATGGAATCCCTGTGCTAAATCCAATGTTGTAAAGTATTGAGCTTTTCCAAGTTTGTCGAATATTGATTCTACATTTGGAATCGGGAACTTATCGTCTACTGTATCCTCGTTCAATCTTCGATAGTCAATTACCATTCTCCATTTCTGTTTTCCAGAACTATCTAATTTCTTTGGTACCATTAATATAGGTGCATTATATGGTGAATTTGATGGTTTAATTATTCCTTGTTGTAACATATCATCCATTTGGGCTTCTACTTCCTTTTCGTGGAATGGTTGGATTCTGTATGTTTTAGCGTATAGAGGTTTATTACTTTTCGTAATTATCTCGTGCTTTGTTTGGGTTGTACAGGATAGATTTTCTCCTTCCTTGTATATTAAATCATCATAATCTTTTACTATTTTTTTTAAAGCTGTTGCTTCTTCTACATTCATTTCTTCATATAATTTTTCTCGCGATTGATTGGTCTCAAATTCATATTGAAAGTTTAATTCATCGGGTACGGCATAATTAAAGTTCAATTTTTGTTGATTAACTAACATATTTCCTTCTCCTAGTTTTAATGTAACATTTAATGTAAATAATAAGTTTTGACCTATTATTGCTTTAAAGGGTTTGTTTTGAAAGTCCATAATATTCCATAATATTTTATGTGTATCAGGTAATTTAAATTCATTAGGCATATTCGATTTTAATTTTTGTTGTATATAATAAGTACCTCCTAGTCCGTTGACTGATATAGGTTGTTGTAAATTGATTTTTTGATTATTAGGTAGACAATTTTTATCTAAACTTGAAATAGATGATCCCGTATCAATGAGTGTAGGGATAATCTCGTTATCTATATTTAAATTTATTATGGGTAAGGGGTTTCCGAGGCACATTGTTGAAAATTTGTGTCCATTGGTTCGGAGTTACGATTATTAACTGATTCTCTATTGTTTGTATTTTGATTAATTCTCGCTGAATTATCTATTTGCATTGGTTCAGATTTATTATTATTATTGTAATTTTGCCGGTTATAATTATTATTGCGATTATAATTGGTATTATTTGGATTCTTAAAATTCCGTTGGTTATTATTATAATTAGTATTTCTGTTGTTAAATTGTCGATTCCCTTGATAGTTGTAATTTTGATTATTTTCGTTTCGATTGTTCGTATTCAGAATCTTATTCCGATTATTATCATTGTTATTATTCTGGGTACTATTATTATTTCGGTTGTTAGGATTCTGGTAATTCTGATTATGAGAATTTCTATTTTGATTATGATTTTCATTTCTATTCCTATTATTATTTCTTTGTTGAAAATTAGGATTATTATTATTTTTCACGCTACTTTCAGTATTTTGCTGTATTTCCTTAAGTGTATTATATGCTTTATTTAGGGTTTCACAATTCTTAATTTCTAGTAAATAAGCTTTATATTCTGGTAATAAAGACTTAAATTTATTTAAAACAAGGCTTTCATTTCTAACTGGGTTAAATTCATGAAATTGATCTCTTCGTGGATCTTGTAGATATTTAACATTTATTTGATTCAATAGTTCATTAAGTTCATTATAAGTATCGTCTATATTCCTATTACTTACTCTGTGTATTTTATTAACTAAAGTACTGTATGACTCGTTTACGCCAAATGTTGATGTAAGTGTTGTCTTCACAATCTGCCAGGTAGGGACTGGTATCTTCTGTACAGCATTCCTCGCTTCGCCTTGGATTTTATGCAGGATTAATCGAAAAATGTATGATTGGTGATTTCCAGGTTGAGTAAAGTTGAGTATTGTATCGGCTTCGTCCAGCCATGTGGTTAATGCATAGTTTTTATTATTTCCGGTGTATACAGGTAATCTTCTAGTTTCCTTCAATATTTCATCGAATGTAAACTCTATCGGTAGTGGTGGATTAACTTCTCCTTGTTCAGCCATTTTCACTTTGTTTTTATATTTTTGTTTTTATTAATTTTTCGTATTAATTTGTTTTATTGATTTGGTTGTTTCGATATGTATTAAAATTCTGTTTTCCCTTTTGATCTTACTAAGTTTCCCTTAGCTGATCGTTTTGGTAGTTACAAAACTTGTAGTTTTTAATTCAACTAGATTTTCTCTTGTTGAATGATGTGTAAGTTAGTTTTTCACTAATTTCACTTTTATTCAATTTGCGTTTGAATGATTTAAATTTGGTTTTAATCACTATTGTCCAATTTACACTTGAACTCAACTCCTTGTATAAAATACTTAGTGGAGTACGTGATTTTTATGTTGGTTCTTTAGTCAAAGGTGGTTCCTCCCTCCTATGACGGACGACTGCGCCAGTTATGAATGTGGTCGTGAATTTAAATAAAAAATAAAACTAATTAATTTCCTTAATTAATTCACTTTATTTAATTCGACACAATTCAATTTTGAGCTTCAGCTCTCACAATTACAATAATGATCTTAAACAGACTGACCCCGATCTCAAAGGTAAGATCGTATATATACTCTAGTGCCCTTTTACACTATGCCGACTCTAATTGACTCTTTCATCAGTTATCAATTAATCAATTAGTTCTATATAAACAATATATGAAATGGATTATGCGTTTGTTTATTTTATGTAAAGTGACTTTAATAATTACGTTTGAAAGCTACATGAGTCATCCATTAAATTCGGCGGTAATGTCTTTATTTATGTTAGGGTTTAATGGGTCTAGCTTAATTCGCGCGGAAAAAACAAAGATAAAAACAATAGTAACAACAAGAGTGGTACGTAGTCGGGTGACACCTTTTGTTGGTATCACGCACGATTCGCCAAAAAGGCGACGAAGTGCGTCAGCCCCTGTAGATTCGAATCGAAGAAAACTACAGGACCAAAAAACTAAAAAATCCGACCATCGCCACAGTTGACAGTCGGATTAAGCCTGCGCGCCGTGTATTCGCAAATTGTACCGTGAACAAATGATAATTTCTAATTGACACAGGAGCGGAGGTGTCAGTAATTCCAAAAAAAAATATTTCCAAATGAGAAGTTTCCTAAAACCGAGACCAATCTCACTGCTGCTAATGGAACTTCTATAGGTACTTTCGGAAAAAAAGTACTAAAACTCGACATCGGGTTACTTCGACCGTTCTCTTTAACTTTTATAGTCGCAGACATTCAAAGACTGATTATCGGCATAGATCTACTCAGCAAATTTGGTTTTATCATAGACTTGCACCACAGAAAATTGATCGACTCAACTACGAATTTTGAATTTTGAATTTTGAACCAGCAAATCTTGTCACCAAACTGCATACCAAAATATCCCAACTCAAAAAAAATGGACGCTAAAAAAACCGACATTCCAATCTATATCCCGAAAGATTTGTAAAACTGCGATTAAGTCTTTGTCTGAACCGAAGGAACATGACCGGGTTTGCAAGCGCCGTACGAGTGTCCATACGCGGTAGTACGATGATTTAAGAAAAGCTACATAGTAAACAAGAAAAAAAAAATTTAAAAAATGTAAAAAAAGGTGTCGGGTCCAACAAAAAGTGATGATATTCACAGAGTCAACTTTTTTTATATTAAATATTTTCACTTACGTTTGTATACAAATTTGTGATATTAATTTTCTCAAGAAACTCGACAATCGCTCGTCGTATGGCAAAATGATGATGTTTACTTTTTGGTTGCTTTTAATAAGGAAAATTCGGAGGTTGATTTTCTCGGAGCGATTTACGAAAAACTATCTACATACATAAAAGAGGATGTATGTATGTCTGTTTTCAATATACTCCTAAACAGATCAACCGCTTCTGATAAACGGTTCGTGGCTAGTAACGCGGCTAGGAAATTATACTATGCTTTGATTTCAATGTGCGTAATCCCTCCACTTCCTCGGGAAGCTCCCTAAGTCCAAAAACATGTGATCGCTAATATTGTTCAATAAACCATTCAATCTATGAGATATTTAGTCATTATACATTAGTTTTCATAAATTTGGTGTTCTAGATTAGAATCTGTAGGAAGTTGGACGAGTCTTTCATGAACCCTAAATCAAAAATTCTTAAAAATTGAAGAAATAATCTATTGAAATACACTGTATCTCATTTTAGAAAACGATTGCAGTATTACAGACGACAGAAGCAGAAAACAAATATTAGGAGTTATATATTCAACCACAGCATTTTAAGGTAATAGTTTCATTACCTCCGTCTTTCTTTTCCAGAAGAGGTTTCAGAATACTTTCCCTGCGCTCTGTATTTTTATTCACATCACAGTAGTCCATGTCTATATCAACTTCGTCATCCAATTCTTCCAGTTTATCTTCTTCTTCATCGTCAATATCATAGCTATATTCATTTTGGTCCTCTGCCATTTGATTATTATTTTTAACTTAATTAGAAACTATAGACGAATAACCAGGTCTCTATTGACTTAAAAATCAAATGAAATACTAATTTGCAAGCAACATGCTTAAATAATTTGGATAGTGTAAAGACGAGTAAGTGACAAAAACAACGTAAATAGCTGGGCCTACTTACAAAACCTTTGACGGTATATCGATACAAAACTTAGATTATGTATTATAAAAGGATGGGACATTCCTCAATCAAAAAGAGCCAAGATGTTTTATGTGCATGCGAACTAAAAGCTGCATGGGCGTACAAAACTGATTGTTTTTGGGCAAAAATTTTGGAGCCAGCGCCAGCGGTGGCGAAGTTCGCTGTCAAAATTTTAAAAATGTACCGCGACACACGTACTGAAACACAATTACGGCGGCGAGCGGTTGTGCGAACATTTCGTTACCGCTGGATAACATCTAATTTCTAATTTTGCCGTCACCACCACTGGTGTCAGTGTGTTTTCTGTCAGATTTGTTGACTGTGAAACGCAACGATTTCTTCCGACACGGTTTTTTAAAAAGTGATTTGTAGTTTTTTTTGTTCTTTGGTAAGTAAAAAGCATAAAATTTATCAAAAATAATTATTTATGGAACTAGTAATTTATATTGCAGATTCCGAAATGTCTTTTGAGGAAAAATTGATCGAGGCTGTCCAGGCAAAGCCCATTCTTTTTGATTTAGGGCACGCAGAATATAAGCGCGTAGATAAAAAGTCTAAAGTATGGGAATGTGTAGGAAAGGAAATGAATGTGACAGGTTTACTTGAGCTCAGAATATTCCATTTCTCCATTACCGAAAACGAACTTCTTCGACGAAATTCGCTCGCCGCTTGCGAAGTTCGTCTCAATTGTGTTTATACCATAGCGACAGCAAACTTCTTCGATGAAATTCGCTCGCCGCTGGCGAACTTCGTCTCAATTATGTTTATACCATTAGATGTTTCGTCTCCAAAAAAGAGCAATAATATTAAAAAAATTTTGGTGTGAGGCTTCGTTCTAAGCATTACAAACTTTTGTTCCGGATTAAACTTATAATCTTCTCAGATTTCAAATCCGTACTTTTTTGATAAACACCAATTTTCGATATTTCGTCAGACTTATTTTTAACAGTAATGCAACCATTACTAATTTAATGAGAAGGCTATATTGTTGTGAACTCAAGGGTGGCTAGTCATCGGGAAGATTTCTTTCGATGCAGAGCTTTTGTAAGGAAATGGATATCTTAATAAATATTTCTTTTCTAACTACAGTTACTTACTTACTTACTTACGATGGCGCTACAGTTCAAATCGGACCTTGGCCTCCTGAAACAACAGTTGCATGTTCGAAATGACCCCAAATATAACGTTATTTCACTACGCCATTGGATCCAAGATCCAAGCCTTTCAGGTTACCATGGCTATCAATAAAAATAAACAACAAAATATTTTATCATAATTATTTCCCGTGTGTTTTTGACACGCAAGATCCCTAGGCATCCTTGGATCCCATGGTGCTGTCAAAATAAATTTGGTCTCTATTTTTTTCTCGCATTTACACCGGGTGTCCTATCCTTAGTTACCTGATCAAAAGCTAATATTAGACGGTCACTCAAAACCGTCAATGCATTGACACTCTGACGTCAAAATAACGTAGAATGTGGTCACAAAGTTGTCAATTCAGTGTCAATCCGTGTGATCGTCATTTTTGTGACAGTCAATGCACTGATTGTAGAATTGACTACCGAATTGACACACATTTTTGTGTCAATACATTGACAATTTTGAATAACCGTGTGATTACCCTGTCAATGCGTTTGGACTAATTGACAAATATTTTGGATGGGTCGTCAATGCATTGACTCTGTCCCACGGATTGACACGACACAAAATTCTGCCGTGTTCTTTCTCTAAAAATTGACACATTGGCAACTAGTTCGAACGAAAATGATTTAATTGTGGGACTTCTCTTGTATTTATTTTTACTTTATTATTTTTTAATAATAAAGTTTTGTGATCAACTGGAAATTTATAAATAATTTGCTACACTGAATTTTAGTATTTTCATATTTTGGGAATGGTTATTCCCAAAAGGCAAAAACAAATTTGTCCATCCGCCGTAAGGAAAAGCGTTTGAATATGCTTAGCTATTAAACGTGTTGAGATATTAAGTTCATTTTTTTTTGTAATTCTGGTAAGCCCCTACGAGTTGTATCTTTTGGTGTGTGAGTTGTGAGGGAAGAGCGTTTTACTCTAGAAGGCCGAAACTTGAAGCTTGTATAGAACTATGTTGCAGAGGAGTGTAGGAGTATGCAGTATGCATCCGAAACGCTCGATAGCTGAAATTGAAGTATTCTAATCTCCTAAACGGTTGAAGTCGAAAGGTGAAAACTTTGTGGTTGGTTGTCTTAAGAGATACTAGCAGCCTAAACAAGAACTAAAATTCTTAAGATGGAAGGTGGTGAGAGTGGTGGGTAAGAGACTTTGGATTGCAATATCTTCCGAATCGATTGTATCAAGAAGATACAATTTGATTTTGTGTATACAGGATTATAAGTGAGGTTTATTGAATGTAAAATTTATGACGGGTAAGGTGGGCTACAGAAGATTTTTTTAAAAAATAACTCCACACTTTAAGAAATGTCTCAGTTATGAACTAGTGGTGAGTGGGTGGTGTGAGAGGAGCAATGAAAAAATTCTGAATTTTATTTCTCAAAATCCGTGAACTGTAGACAGACAAAAATATACGAATATATAGAGCCACTACTGTGGCATTCTTTACATTTAAATTTTTGACAGGGGTAGAGAGATACGGGGGCTAAAAAGTTGGTGGCTCTCAAGTTGTCTCAACATTTGACTGTATTTCATACGATTTAGCGGCAGTTCGTTCGTTTTCGGTGTGTTAGTTATGCGTTCCTTTTACTAAATGGTAAAGTTGGACGATGGATGGTGGATGGAGGATGTTAGATAGTGTATGGAGGATGGAGTACAGAGTATGTATGATGGTAGATGGTGGGTAGAGGATGGAAATGCAGGATGTTCGATGTGGATGATGGATGGGAATGGTGGATAGAGGATGGACGATGGAGGATAGGGATTGTACCAAGAAGACAATATTTGGTTTTACAGTATTATAAGTGAGCTCTATTGAATGTAAGATTTATGACGGGTGACTTGGGGTACGGAAGTGAAGAATACCTATTTTTTTTTAAAAAAAAAATTTACTTTTTAAGAACCACTTCGCATATGAACTATTGGTGAGGGGTGCCAGAGGGGGAAAGAAAAAAATTCGGAGTCTAGTTTCTAAAAACTGGGAACTGTTGAAAGATAAAAATTTACGGCAAAATTCCTGTAGGTACAGGTCCGGTTCGCCAGCACGTAATGCGAGCAGCAATTAAGCACAAAGGCTATGCTTTTCGCGAAGCCTTAGCCGATATTTCCTCTAAACGCTGCGCTTTCGTGACACTGTCTCGTCCGGAAGGTCTTCATCATCGCTCTCCAGCAAAAATGCCGCTAAAACTGCCATCTCTAAATGAGTCATTTTCTTTAAAAAAATCTTGAAAATCACTTATATTTTCAAACAATTCTGACAATTAAAATTAAAGAATTACAATTCGTGGCTTGCTGTAAATTTCGAATGAAATGAAAAGAGAGATGTGTCAATTCCGTGTGATATCATATTCATTGACAAAGTAGGCGACAAATCGAATTGACTACCAGCTTCGTCAATCTGATTGTCAATTTAGTTTTGGGACAGATATGACCATTTTGGTCATACCGTCTGATCGTCAATTCGTCAAGAATTGACACAATGACGATTGACACTCCATTGACAGTGAAACGACGCATTTTTAAGTGACGTCAGAGTGTCAATGCATTGACGGTTTTTAGTGACCGTCTAATGCTAGCTAAAGATACAAAAAATCGATCTATCTATCTACACAGGGTGTTTGGTACTTCGTGTGCCAACTTGTAAATGGCTACTATTCTTGATATATGTAGGTATTTGGAGAACCTTGTTGGAAAAATCGTAAGGCCTGATTTAAATAATAGCAAAATCAGGCCTGTTTTCGGCCTACGAATAGGAGAAAACGCAAGGTATGATTATTCACCATATGCATATGATATTAATCATATCATTATGCAGGAAATGTTTTAAGATCTGATTTTTGTCACAAGTTGCCTATAGCGAAATGAAAATGAAATGGGTTCTGTGGCGCAGCGGTTACGCGCGTCAATCCAAAAACATTCAACACCGGATTCGATTCCTACAAACAGTCATGGGTTTGATTAAGTCAGTAAGTGAGAAATAATATTTGAATTAGGAAAATATTGTCTTAGAAGAGTCCTCTACCTCTTCCTAGGTAACAAAAAATAATTCTTGGTAGGATTTAACTAACAAAAATAACTCAATATTTTGGATATTACTAGTATGATATGAGTCAGACCTAAATGTCAGGCCTGATTTTTCATACAGGTTGGGGGTGCATACCGTGAATAAAATCAGGGAACGGTCAGGTGCAAATCAGCTGTGATTTATACAGTAGTCGTAAGATATGACACAGGTATTACTACAAACACCTGATTGTGATTTAATGTGTCAGACCTGAAATTTGACAGTATCAATAAGGTGTGATTCATGAAGGACTCGCAAGCTATGACGTAGGCATGATTAGTATGGTATGAGTCAGACCTAAATGTCAGACCTGATTTTTCATACTGGTCGGAGATGCATATCGTTAATAAAATCATGGAACGGTCAGGTATAAATCATAGCTGTGATGGCATTACAAATAAAACCTGATTCAGAACTGAATCATGCCTATTTTTCCTACAGGTAAGCTGATTAAGCCATGTGAGCAGATGGCGATTAGATTTATAATTATTGGCCGCTATTCACAGTCGTCATAAAGTTGGCCTTAATTTAAAGCTGACTTTTAGTGTTGTATTATTAATAAGGCACTAAAGTCAGCTTTAACTTAAAGCCAACTTTATGACGACTGTGAATAGCGGCCATTGTTTTTAATTGCCATCATGGATTGGATCGGTCGAATTTTAATGTAATATTTGTTGCTTGACTTTATTAAACTCGCTGTCAGGCATTTTCTATATTTCGTTGTATATATCATTAGTTTTTAAAAGTCTTAATAAATTCTATTTGTATTTGTATTTGGAGAAAAAATTTGTAATATTCAATATCAGTTAAGAAAAGTGCTATTTACCGGTACCCTCACTCGCTTAAAACAAAATATCTCGAAAACGAATAACCACAAGACAAAGTGTTTCACTCGTTTCTTACAGAATCGATTTATCTCTCATTGAACTTAACAGTCTAAACTTTAACTGACCCAATCTTGAGATATTTACTCGAAATTACCATTTTTGCTACGTCAACCTCAAAAATTCAGTGATCAATGTAGTTTTTTCCCAGAAAGCAACGCTATAAAAATATCTTAATTTTATTTTTTTATGAACCGTATTATTACCTAAAAAGCTGCATCCATATGTCTTTTGTCGTATGGCAGAACAGCATACGTCATATTTTTTTCGAAATTGAGTTAAGGTCATATTTAAAGTCACAAGTCAAGCATAAAGGGTGGACCATGAAGTGGTTTCTTTCTAAATCATAGGTTATTTTGACACTGAGCAAGCTGTTTCCCGCTCGAAAACTTGACAGAAAGTCAGTATCATACATCCGCGGAATGATATGAGTCGCTTTACACTTGAACAACGTTGGAAAATATTGAAAACTTATTTCCAAGGTAAGTTCTGTGTAGCCCAAACTGTAAGTTTTTTGAAATGAAGTTTTGGCCGAAATGAAGCACCCACCGCGCCTGCTATACGCAAATTCCTTAGACTGTCATGCTAGTGGATAACACCCCCGTCGTCGTACGGCGCGCACAGACGAAAATGTGGCTGCTGTAGCCGAGAGTATGAGACTCACTCTATGAACATCAACTCACCGTCGATCTCAACTGCTCAACATTTCACGCACTAGCCTGAGGAGAATTCTGCACAAAGATCTCGGATTATTCGCTTACAAGGTCCAATTGACCCAACCATTGAAGGCGCAAGACCATCCGCTTCATTATCGCTTCGCAATTTGGGCCTTAGAGCATCTTGAATTGGACAACGATTTTGGGCAAAAAATCATCTTTTCTGACGAGACGCATTTTCATCTCGGCGGCTACGTAACAAACAAAATTGTGCATCTAGGGCTCGGAGAACCTGCACGTTATTGTCGAGAAGCCAATCCATCCACAGAGAGTGACAGTTTGGTGCGGATTGTGGAGTGGTGGCAATATTTCTTCGAAAATGAGGCTGAGAACAACGTTTCGGTCAACGGTGAACGTTACAGAGCCATGTTATACGACTTTTTTTTACTGAAATTGAAGACATGGATTTGGACGACCTCTCGTTCATGCAGGATGGCGCGCCATGCCACAATCGATCTTTTACGCACCAAATTCCCAAATCGTGTTACCAGCCGTCTGCCGATGTCAATTGGCCACCTCGGAGCTGCGATTTGACCACTTTGGACTTTTTTTGTGGGGAACCGTGAAGAACCGATGTTATGCTAACAATCCAAAAACGATTGAAGCACTTAGGGCTAATATCATCTAAGCAATCCGTGAGCTACAGCCCGAAACCATCAACAAGGTCTTGGAAAATTGGAATGACAGAATGCTCTACTGAGAAGCCAGCCGAGGCAGCCACTTGAACGAAGTTGTGTTCCATCATTAATCGGAATGTTTACTCTTACTAATAAAGCCATAATACATGAAAAAAAATTTAATTTTGTTCATTTTATTGCATTTTTAAAAAGAAACTTGTATTTGGGCCACCCTGTATGACTGATTTTCTTTGAGAAAACAGTGAGCGAAAAATATTATTAGTCCAAATTTACCACATCGGTGCCATGAAAAACAGCATAAGTTCAAATGTACCACGTCGGTGCCATGAAGAAGAGCATAAGTCCTAATGTACCAATCGATGCCATGAAAAACAGCATAAGTCGTCGCGCGATTTAGCTACAATTATTCGATATTTCCGTAAGTAATAAACATTACATGATTTGGAAACATACATAAATCGCTCATCCTATGAATTATATCATTGCCACTGAACAATCCCTTACGTGATTGATCAGCACGTCATTGTGGCTTATCGTGGACTTATACTGTTCTGCTTAACGTCCGTGTTTCATGGACACAAATCGCGAATCCTATAACGCAACATACATAGATGCATGTTATGTTATGTTATGCTATGACGTATACGTAATCTTCAATTTAATCTGAGTCCCGAATGGAAACAGTGGTTGCCAGTCGCTTGACATTTAAACGTCAATTACTCAAAAAGTTGAAAATGTGACTTATGTGGTTCTGCCATATGACCACAGATGTATGACCTACGATTAGCATTTTGGAAGTAAAAGATAAAAACACATATGGCATAAAAATTAAATTTAAAAAGTCAGTGCCCTTAGTATACAAGAAGAAGAACATGTTGACACATGTACACTCCTTGCTTGAACTGAAAGACTTTAATAATGGTTTCTATTTAAATTTTTTTATTATAATAAATGTTCAAAATGGCTACCTTCAGTTTGAACGCTAAGGCTCGTTTGGCGATTGTTCTCTTAGTATTCATATTCCGCAACTGCTGACATCCTGTTATTTAGATCAACCAATGTCAGTACTGTTGTTGCAAAGACAAGGTCCTTCATCCGTACCCATACAAACAAATCCATAATAGTAAGATCAGGAGATCATGCAGGCCAGTGCATCGGTACATTTCTACCGATCCAGTGATTGCAATAATTGAAATTTAACCAATCTGTGATTTGTCGGTCGTAATGAGCGAGAGCACCATCGTGCCCACGTATGTAGGTTGTGAAAGTTTGTGATACCGTCTCTGGAAAATTTTTACTCATCCGTCCATAGCATATTGTTGAATAACTTTTCATCATTTAGGTATTTGTCGTTCAAGGAGCTAATTGCAAAACTTCATCCTTTTGGGGAAATTAATGGGTTGCCCTGTACTGGTGTGATAGTAGGCATGGAAGCGTTCTACTTTTAAAATACTCAAAACTTTCCAAGTAGAAATGTCAATCATCGGATACTGATCGATGGAACTGCTTGCAGTATTCTTTTATCGCTCTGAACAGCAAATATCGGCGCATTATTTGCATTTACTCTGCTTTTACACTGCCAGTTTCCCTAATTCGCATGTTAATGTCTTGAAATACTCCCCTGTCAGATGTACGTCGACGAGGATGTCTCTGATGATAAAGCGCTTATAATGTCCCCATAAACTTCATTGGAGAACTCAGGCATTTTTAAATTAATATTTAAATTCTACTGACACCTTCTTCTTTTAGCAACATAGCTAAAACTGATAAAAATATTATGGTAGTTTTACGTTTATAGGCTTTTTATTTTTGCACCTAGTATTGCCTACCATATCCTGGTAATAGAATCAATTATGTTGAAACTCACTTACATTTCATTGATTTCCCCGGTACTTCAAATAGTAATAAATGGGAAATAAAAATACTTCAGTACTGCCACAGACAATATAATAACCAGATGACGAATGCCATGTTAGAAATATGTGACCATTTTAAAAAAATAGCTGTCGTTCAACCGCCAGCTAAAAAGCTCGGTTTGAATCTAGAGTAAAAGTTCCTTCCCTGTATATTTGAATGATATAGAAAACGCTTACGAAAGCTCACCGAGGAAGCAAAAAAAAAGATCAATAAGCAACGCACATAAGCATATATGGTATGTTCATATACGGTATAAAAACAAACATAATGACATTATGTATGCAATGTACCTGCTTGTACTGAGATAAAATGGTTGTTTAACTAAATTACTTTTAAATTAATCCTAGGATTATGTATGTAAAAGGATTTTTTCGAATACGAAGTCGTTGTAAAGTAATAACCGTATAATGGAGCAATTGTTCGGAGCTCGCCCGGCCTAACACCGATCTAAGAACTCAAAACCTGATTTTTTTTTAAGAAAAATGATTGCTTGAGAAAAACTACTAAACGGATTGCACTGAAATTTTAATAACATATAGTATTTAGAGGATACCTAGTCAAAAATGTTAACAATATCTGAGCGATATGTATTAAACTTTTTTCATCGAATACAAGTTTTCAAAGTTAGGTCTATTTATTTGTTTTTTTCTTTTTTCTAAATTACTTTATTATTGTTTTAAAAAAAGATTGCTTTCAATTTAAAAAAAAATACAGTGAAATAGAAACCTACACGTTCCAACCTACGCATCTCAGAATTGAACACGTTCCGAACTTTCCGAAAAATAATAAAGTTGCGACCAGACTGTTGGCAGAATTTTTTTACTTAATTCTGGTACCAGTTATAGCCACAGGCCTATGGATGAGGTTACAGGTAAGGATGATAAATAAAGTGTAAGAGTCTGGTCAGAACTGACCTGCTATAGCTAGTTTTCTTGCTATCGAATGAAAAATATTTGGAAGGGAAAATTTATTTTAAAATTAAATGAGAATATGGAAAATACACTAAATACTGTTTACCTACATTTCACATGATACCTGTAAAACTTCCATTCATAAGTTACTAGACCCAAACATTTTTAAGAATGAACATGAAATCGTTTAAATCTCTTAGGAAAAACCTAAGGACTTCTAAACGTTACCTTCGACCAACCTTCGACCTTCAAAGTGGTAGTACTTACTCTCCTAATGAGAAATAGGTTTCACAATCTTTATATTTTCCAAATACAGCACTATATCTATTTATGCGTGATGTATTGGGATTTCGAATGCCCCATCCAAGTTCTATCCATAAATGGTCAATTATAAAGAGCTTATCACCTGGATATAATGAAAACATTTTGGCCCAAATGAAAATTCAAGTTGATAAATTAGATAATAAAAGTAAGGAAAATGTTCTTATTTTTGATGAAATGGCCATTCAAGAAAATTTAACATATACGATATAGTTACTAGTTTTTCATGATGAAAGCTACCATTGAAGCTATTAATGTTAAGGGTTAGTTGTTCTTTCCGGTGTCAGTGGAGTGAAACTCCAATACGAAATCCCCGACTGTTGATTATCGCCGTCCCTAAGGACATGACAAATTTGGAAAGAACCTTCACTGGAGAGGCCAGTTTATCATAAGATTGTGTTGGACTAGGTCCGAAGGAGCTGTTTCGTCATCGGAGGGCATAGACTCGTCAGAAGGTGTATTCTTGCCTACTATCCGAAACACCTTGACAGCTGGTGGAATTGCTGAGGAAATTTCTATATAGCGATATCACATCCAAATTTCATTACTGGGAATAATGTACTCGCTAAGCAAGCGCCGTGACATCCTATACTGAAGCCCGGTGGTGATAATGAGAAGCATTAAAATCATTTGTAATGTTTTAACCAGTTGGTTGAAGCTTTTTAATGGTGTGACTTCGCTGTACTTGGTTGTAACCTTTGGATAGCTCCCCTTTAGGCTATGACTCCCCCGCCCCCTTCAAAGATTTTACTTTGAGCAATCTTTATTTATCAAGCTTTATATCCAAACCGAATTTTGTTTTTCTGGTGCCTCTGGTTTGGGAGATATCGTAATGTTAAGTATTTCAACCCCCACCCCCGTACGCCACTACCCCCACCCAAAAATTTTGTTTCAATCTACTCTCCTAGTATAACTACAGATATTTGTTAAGTTTTAATTGCTTGCTATTAACGGTTTAGGAGATATAGATTTTAGAATGTGTAGATCTCCACTTTTTTGCGTTTCGGTCGCATTGCTTCCCCCTCCACTCCCACACCCCTTCACACATATCATCAATTTTTTTGCAAATGGGTCCACTATCAAAGCTTTATAGAAATTCCAAGTTTCAGTCTCCTAACATAAGCGGTTGCTGAGATCTAGAGACCAAAGTTTTTCGTCTAAAACGCTTCCCCCACCTTCCCCCTCACACCCCCACCCCTGAAAATAATGTCAATTCAAGGGGTCTACCCAGTCTATTCCTAGAAAAAATTTAAATTTAATAGCTCCACTGGCTTGAGAGCTACGAGCCTTCAAAGGATTTTGGCGGTCGACGTACGGCGTAAGGCGGACAGACGGAGTGAAAATTTTTATGTGTTTTTTCGTGTTTACTAGTCATGAAATGTACACAAAAAAATTTTGAGGGCAGCAAATTTTTTTTTTTTTAAAATCAATAACAATACTGTATTATTATTAATGAAAACATATTCTAGGTACTTATATGTAGAATCCGTAGAATAAAAATGAATTCAATATTTGGAAAGCAAAGTTGATTAGGCGCTGCATGCTGTTAAAAGAGACTTCTTTAAGGTTTGCGAAGGTCGAAGCACCCAGAGCTTTCAGCCGTCTTCTGGCGAGTGCTGGGCAGTTGCACAGGAGGTGTTCTAGCTATTGGGTCGACTTGAATAATAGTGTCTGTCCCATTAGTGTCGACCATTGTTTTTCGGATGACATTCTCTAGTGCCAAGTTGAAAAGCATGGGTGCTAGATCATCTAACAACTTTGAGGGGGATTATCTGAGTATATACATTTTTTTTTGTTGTCTATAAATTTCATGTTAAAATTTCAATAATTGTGGAAGCTATGGGCAATTAACCGGGAAGGGCCCTTCCTGAATTCTTCGTCATTCAAACGCGATTATCTCGAAACATACGTTTTCAAAGACCGTTACCAAAATCTTTGGAAAACGGCTGAACCGAAAAAATTCAAAAATTCAAAAATTTCACACATTATTTTTGGATAGGTTTTATAGTTTTTGAGATAATAATTTCTAAAAATCACTTATTTTTTCTGCTTTCTAAGCAGATGATACCCTTTAAGTCACTCTCAGTTCGAAAACTGGTTGTGGAATCGTTTTGTATTCCTTGTAAGCTGAAATTTTTCCAGTGTGTAAACCAGATGGATTTTCTTTAAGTGACTGTGGTCAATTCTAAGCGGAGATTTTAGATATTCTCAATCGTTTATACTAGAAAGCTAAAACTTGAATTTAATACAATATAAAACTTGAATAGTTCGCAAAAAGTTTTCGATATTGGTGAAGAGTGTGGGAGTGAGAAAAAACAATACCTCCGAATTGCTCGAGACATAATGATAGATAGATAGAATTTATACGGGAAAAATATTTAGGGCTTCCGAGTTTGATATCTCGAGAATCGCTTCATGAGAGCTCGAAAGAGAGCTCCATTACTTACAAATTTTTCTTTCTTTTATTGTAGTATATCTGTAGTATATCTACTACTGCTACTACTAATAACTACTTGTAGATAATATCAAACCTTACTGGTCAATTTAAAGATCAAATTGATCATTATTAAAAAGTTTTTGCTGACCCTCCCCCCCCCCCCCCCCCCCGAAAATCATGTCTAGCTACGCCACTGGTCCATATCCTCGCTCGAAGTCCGGTAACACTTCTTTAAAAATTGTATTAGATCAATTCACCAAATATGTTTTATTAAAGCCAATACGGAATGCAACGACTCTCCCGATTATTAACTATCTCAAGAATGAAATACTCCACGAATATGGAGTACCGGAATATCTCTTTTCAGATAATGGACTCAATTTACTTCCAGAGAGTTTGTATCACTCATGTCCACTTATGGAATCATCCACACCACCACCGCTCTGTATTCTCCTCAAGCGAATGCATCTGAGCGAGTAAATCGCTCCATTTTGGCCGCTATAAGATCCTATTTGGATGAGAGGCACCATGAATGGGATGTGTACAATAGTGAAATAGCCTGTGCATTACGGACAACATCACACGAAGCAACCGGATATTCGCCCTATTATCTGAATTTCGAAGAAGAGAAAATATGATACTCCATGGCACAGCTTATCCGTTACTAACACGTATTCAGAGTCTTCAAGCCGAAAACGCGACTTGCTTAACTATGCCCGATAGCATGCATAGCGTACGAGAACGCGTTAAAACTAAATAACAGGAAACACACCGCCAGTATGAGTCAAGTTACAGTTTGAAATCGCGCGAGACGAATTTTGCCCCGGGTCAAGAGATTCTCTGACGTAATTTTGCGCAAAGCGATGCAGCAACAGGTTTTAATGCTAAGTTAGCACCGAAATTTGTGAAATGTCGGGTCATAAATAAAATCGGGAATTCCATAAAATCGGGAATTCTACGCAATAGAAAATCGGCAAGAAAAATTCACTGGAAATTTCCATGCAAAAGATTTACGTTCTTAATAGCTTTGTAAATTTTAATAAATCATCAGTATACGAACTCATTTACTCGGACATAGCAATGATCATAAGCAGAGAGGTACACGTGAACGCTTTCTTGCAATTTATTAGGCGTCGGGGCAGTCACTGTCCAACATACTTCCTTCTTTGAATCGAATACGTCATTTTAATGTCGCGAAGTAAGATTTTCTATCCAACATATGTCGCGCTGATACAATGAGTTTATCGAGTCAAAGAAAAGTTTTAAATTTATCAATTGACTGGAAGTTAATCATTATAGTCCAAGAGCTCGCGACAAAAAATCGCAACAGTTTTGAGAAAGCTAATATTTTAATATTTGGTTACATTTAGGGTGTATGTGAACATACTAGAGTCAGCAGGTCTGACGTCGGGACACCTGGCTTTGGTGACCTCTCAAAGATGTCAAAAAAATCGAAAAATTTAACAGTTTTGAGAAAGCTAAAAATTTGCTAACACGTAGTTTTAACAATGAAAAACTGAAAATCAATGGTCAGACACCCCAACAGTGGGACCCACCCAGTCAGCCCCTCTGCAAAAATGTCAAAAAAATCGAAAAATTTAACAGTTTTGAGAAAGCTGAAAATTTGCCAACACGTAGTTTTTACAATGAAAAACTGAAAAACAATGGTCAGACACCCCAACAGTGGGACCCACCCAGAAAGCCCCCCCGCAAAGGTGTTAAATCGAGTATACGTGCGATTTATCTTACTATGCGCGCAATAACCATGCAAGAGTTTTGAGAAAGCTGAAAATTTGCCAAAATTTAGTTCTTACAATGAAAAACTGAAAAACAATGTTCAGACCCCGAACAGTGGGTCCCACCCAGTCAGCCCCCCCCACAAATGTGTTAAATCGGGTACGTTCTGTTACTATGCGCGCAATAATCATGCAAGAGCTTCAAGAAAGCTGAAAATCTACCAATACGTAGTTTTTACAATGAAGAACTGAAAAACAATAGTCACAGCCCTATAGTAGGACCCACCCAGTCAGCACCCCCGCAAAGGTGTCGCAAAAAACGATTACGTGTGAACAACAATTTGCATGGATGGGTATAAAATACTCGTATGTAGGTACATTTTCTCTATGTTTCAATGCGCTGGTTCATTGAAGTTTTACTCACATATGTATATGAAAATATAGTTCCGTATGGAAAATGTACAATACCTTTAAGCAATACTAGGTACTTTATTATATTATGACATAAACAGATCTTTTATAGGTATTACGTGCATGTAACCGATATTTTCATACACTATATTTAATCGATTTGTACCAAATTTCAGCTTTCTTAAAACTCTTACGCGCACTCCCCTTTACGGGGGTGCTGACTAGCTGGGTCCTACTGTTGGGGTGTCTGACAATTGTGTTTTTGTTTGTCATTGTACAAACTACCCCGTGGTGAATTTTCAGCTTTCTAAGCACTCTTTCATGACACTAGTTTTTATTGTTGCGCGCATAGTAAGAGAAATTGCGCGTACCCGACTTTACACCTTAGCGGAGGTGCTGACTGGGTGGGTCCCACTGTTGGGGTGTCTGATCATTGTTTTTCAGTTTTTCATTGTAAGAACCAAGTTTTGGCAAATTTTCAGCTTTCTCAAAACTCTTGCATGGTTATTGCGCGCCCAGTAAGAGAAATCGTACGTACTCGATTTAACACCTTTTCGGGGGTGCTGACTGGGTTGGTCCCACTGTTGGAGTGTCTGACTATTGTTTTTCAGTTTTTCATTGTAAGAACCAAGTTTTGGTAAATTATAAGTTTTCTCAAAACTCTTGCATGGCTATTGCGCGCATAGTTAGATAAATCGCACGTATACTCGATTTAACACTTATGCGGGGGGCTGACTGGTTGGGTCCCACTATTAGGGTGTCTGACCATTGTTTTTCTGTTTTTCGTTGTAAAAACTACATCTTGGCAAATTTTCAGCTTTTTCAAAACTGTCAAATTTTTTAATTTTTTTCACAGGTCACCAAAGCCAGGTGTCCCGACGTCAGACCTGCTGACTCTAGTATATTTACATACACCCTAAATGTAACCAAATACCAAAATATTAGCTTTCTCAAAACTGTTGCGATTTTTTGTCGCGAGCTCTCCGACTATTAAAGACGAATCAAATTTGCCTTAGGATCCAACAAGAATTTTACATCCTTCAGCAAATTACAGTCAGTCGCGACAATAAATAAACAACTAAGGAATTGTTTATCTTACTCGGTCATCCGCCAATGTTTACTTAAAACAAAAAACCCTGTAACAAGGAAGAAAATTTAAAATGGTTGAACTAACGGAGCTCACCAAAAAGACAAATAATTTTTTTTTTTGCCAAAAGAATTGTTTTTTTTCGTATATTTAGTCCAAAAAAAAATGTTGTTAGTATACGTAAGTGGAAAGGTGGTACGGAAATTTACTCAATTACAGTACAATCTCTGTTCGAAAGAGAATTAAATATCGAGCTCATACGACTTAATACCATTTAACTGATGTCACCTTGTTAATAATTAACGTCAAATATTTGAGCTTCCAACCAACAAATCCGATAGTATCTAGAGACCTCGGGTACACAAACCATTTACTTTTCTCTTGCATGTGACGGTAAATACGATTTAAGTATGTTTTTTTGTTGTTGTACAATATAAAAATCTACGTTTGCATCTGTTGAGTAATAGCTATTAACTTTCAATACATTAGGCTAAGAATTAAATTTGAACTATAAATAAAATTATATATAAGCATATATGTAGGAAATTGTCACGGTAGCTTGCAACATCGAACACGATCTCTCTCTCTCTTGCAGCAACCGTGGAAGTGGATGGACGCACACCCGAATCGTATTTAATTTAACTTGAAATCAACCATCTAAATTATATTTAATTAAACTTGAAATCAACATTCTATATTGTATTTGTAACGCAGTAATACAATAATCGTAAATATCATCATCAGCAGCAGCATCAACAGCGAACTGCGAATGTCCAACATAGACGGGTGCTGCCGTGGCAACACACGTATAGCAGCCATATAGAGACGACTTGCCTACACTCACACATAGGATTAAGATTTAGTATAAAAGGCAGCACAGTGGCAAGGAACAGACACAGTTCATTCGTTGGCATCGGAGCTTCCACATTCTGGAACCCCGAAACGACAAACGAACTTGCGCCTTAAGAAATATAATATTTTCTATCTATTGGCATCGGAGCTTCCACATTCTGGAACCCCGAAACATATGAAGAAAATCTTTGTTAATAATTAAAGATAATTGCGAATATTAAATATTAAATATATGACATAATAAAAAGAATGTAAAATAGTGAATATAAGCTCTCTCTCTCAAATAAAATTATAATAGTTACTTTGACAAAATATATGTATAAAACTACTATCAGGCTTGTTTTACTCGAGACTCCTTAAAAAAACCATCCGGTACATAATTGGCGCCCAACGTGGGGCCGAGTAAGCCAAATGAGAAAAGTAGAGTCAAGTAAAAAAAAAAAACCATCAGAAAATTTAGTACAGACAAGAACCATGAATTTGTCAGATGAGCAATTTCGTGCATTACTTGAGTCAATTCGCCTACCCGCAGCAGAAGAGCGAGGGAGAAGCTTTACGACCTGTACGGCCAGATATGATGGAAAACGAGATGAGAGTAAAGTAAAAGAGTTTATTACTAAAGCAGATATATTTAAAAAATGCGAGAAGATGTCAGATGACATTGCTCTAGAGGGTTTCCCGCTTCTTCTCGAAGGGCTCGCATCACAATGGTGGATGGGGAAAAAGAGCGACGTGAAAACATGGGAACAGGCATTAAAGAACCTAAGAAACACTTTTTCTCCTACTAAGCCGTTCTACCAAATTTATGGGGAAATTTTTGAAGCAAAGCAAGAGGAAGCTACCACTACAGACGACTTCATCTGTGAAAAGCGCAGTCTACTGGCACAGCTCCCCAAAAATAGACATTCCGAAGAGGAACAAATTGATCTAGTGTTCGGTACAATAAACATTAGAATACGTGAATAATTGAACCGCGATAAAATCAAAATATTCGAGGAACTACTACTACGTGCACGTGAAGTGGAAGATAAAATAAAAGAGCGTTAAAGCTTTCATAAAGTGCAGGATAAAGTACAAACTAACAATTGTGAAATGAAAACACGATGTAATTTTTGCCGCCTAACTGGCCACACTATCGAAACATGCCGTAAAAAGAAGCAAGCTGATAGTAAGAAGCAAGCTGAAATCAAGGTGCAAACAGCAAGCAGTCCAATAAGAGTGCAGCAACCGCTGAAATGTTATGGTTGCGGACATCCAGGGGTGGTTAGAGCGAGATGTCCGAAGTGCAGCCAGCAACCCACCACGTCAACGCCCACGTCTACAGCTAACGCAAGTTTTTGTTTCGCGAATGTACACGCAATTGACCATCCCATAAAACTTAGAAGCCGCCCCGCTGTCAACGTCTTCATCATGGGCGAAGAAGGTTGTGTTTTTATTGACACTGGAGCAAGAGCGAGCATCGCCAGCTACTCTCTATACAAACTTTTGATAAGCAAAGGAGTAAAATTTGAGGAAGACGAGATCCGAACCATTTTTGCCGATGGAATTGGTAAGCAGCAAAAAGTGAAATACGCGACGGTCAATGTAACGATCAAAGACAAGACAATTCCTACGCAACTTCTGGTGTTGCCAGATTCCATCGATAATCGAACACTGTTGGGATGTGATTTCATCGAAGACGCCAATATGGAGTTAAGCGTCCCACAGAAGGGCTGGTGGTTCGCGGAGAAACCGAAAGATAAATTTGACTATTTATTTAACGAAGGCAACACTATCATACTGCAAACCACCACACCATTCTTTAATTTTGCTGAGATCACTATAAAGACCCCCGAGCATGAAACTCAATACGATGAATCTCTCCTCAACACGCCACAAATACACAAATATTTGTCAATTATGGAATGCCCTGTCGGCCTATCTCCCATTAAAGCTACACCAAAGAAATTGAGCTTTGAGCCTATAGATCTGGATATAGGAATTTTTGATCTAGTTAAGCTAAGAGAAGACGAAAGTGAATCTCTGACGGCAGAAGAGCGCGAAGATATCAACAAGCTTCTAGTAACCAATGCTGATATTTTTGCAACAAGCGGACCAGCTACAAAGAACGCTGTTCACAAAATTGATACGGGCAGCCACGCTCCAATATCTCTACCTCCATATCGATTGTCGCCCAAACAAAGAGATAATGTGAACGAAGAGATTCAACAGATGTTAAAAAACAACATCATCGAACCCTGTGAATCACCGTGGTCTTCACCCATCGTCATGATTCCGAAAAAGGATGGCAGTACGCGACTGTGTGCAGATTTTCGACAGCTCAATGCCGTAACAAAACCTGATCGCTACCCGTTACCACGCATGGACGACCTATTGCACGCAACGGCAAAATTCAATTACATGGCTACCATCGATCTACATTCCGGATACCGGCAGATCCCAATGAAACAAGAAGACATGGACAAGACAGCAATCTGTACTCCAGGTGGAATTTACAGATTCACTAGGATGCCATTTGGTCTTAGAAACGCCGCAGCTACGTTCCAAAGATTAATGGATCAATTCAAATTGAAATGTAAAGATGTACGATTACTAATATATTTAGACGACATCTTAATTTTGTGTCAAACATTTACTGAATTCAATAATTCTGTTAATAAAGTTTTTAAATGCTTACGAGAATTTCATTTAAGGGCGAATAGAAAGAAATGCAGATTTGGATGCCCAGAGCTCAAATTCTTAGGACACATAATAAATAAGGATGGTATTCAAGTCGACCCTGGTAAAGTAAGCGCTATAACGTCTATACCAAATCCAAGAAATCTGAAACACTTGATTTCATTCCTACAAATGTGTTCCTGGTATAGAAGATTCATACCTTCGTTCGCAGCAATAGCACAGCCTTTATCCAATTTAACTAAAAAGAACGCTATGTGGTCATGGAAGCAAGACCAACAGGAAGCATTTGATAAGCTCAAGATACTTTTAACAAGTGCCCCGATATTACAGCAAGTGGACGAAAGCAAACGCTTTATTTTGCGCACCGATGCAAGTAGTTATGCTATCGGAGCAGCTTTACTCCAAGGGGAGGGTCAAGTGGAGCGCCCCGTAGAATATGGTAGCAGACTTTTGTCGTCAGCTGAACGCAACTATAGTACTACCGAACGAGAAGCCTTAGCTATAGTATGGGCAGTAGCCAAGTTCCAAGGCTATATAGATGGTCAAGAAGTTGTAATAACATCCGATCATCAACCACTTAAATGGCTTATGTCGCTAAAATCGCCAACAGGAAGATTAGCACGATGGGCACTACAGTTGCAGCCATTTAATTTACAAATTGAATATATACCCGCAAACGTTTTAGCCGATGCACTATCTAGACCGTTTTGTGATGAAACCAGTAAGGAAAATTGCGAAATATGTAGTACTGCGATTGATATCCCAAGAAAGGATAAAAAAGAAGTAAGAGAAGAACAGCTGAAAGATCCAGAATTGAAGAAAATTATAGACGCTTTTGAAGTGGAATCAACCAAAGAAGAATTCTCCACATGGTCAGCTCGCGGTTACATAGTGAACGATGGAATACTTTACCGGTATGCTCCGGATTCGGAATCAGATGAACCACAACTAGTAGTACCTAAACAGGACCATATCCACATAATCACTCACTATCATGATCAGCCTACGGCAGGACACTACGGTATAAAACGAACCCTATATAAAATCGCATTACGCTACTTTTGGGCAGGCATGCGACACGACATATCTGAATACGTACGAAAATGTATCGATTGTCAGCGATATAAAGCCAGCAACTTGAAACCAGCCGGTTTACTTCAGACACCTGTGATGAACCAACGATTCGAAGTAATGGCCGTCGACTTGTTCGGCCCACTACCGAAAACAGCAGATAATCTAACATGGATTTTAATCGTGGAAGATGTAGCCTCCAAATGGGTGGAAATATTTCCCTTAGAGAACGCCACAGCTGAACGTTGTGCTAAAACACTGCTGAATGAAGTTTTTCTACGATATGGTATACCACGGAGATTGATTAGTGACAATGGTACACAGTTTATCAGTGGAATCATGCAGCAACTTACGTATTGTCTGGACATCAAACAAAACTTCACACCCGTATATCACCCACAAGCAAATCCAGTAGAAAGACGCAACAGAAACTTGAAAACGCAGGTCGCAATCTTAGTAAAAGATAGTCACCAGGAATGGAGTGAGAAGTTACCTTTTATTCGCTTCGCTGTGAATAGTACTCGGTGTGAAAACACAGGTTTCACCCCTGCATACTTAACTTTTGGCAGTGAACTACGTACGCCAGACGAGGCACATAGAGATTTACGACAGATTACGCAATCAGAAAACTTCATACCCGAGATTACACCACATCTAAGAAAATTAGCCGAGACCCTAAAAGAAGCACGAGAAACGTTTGAAAAACAACAAGATTGACAAAAACTTTATCACGACCGTAAGCGAAGATCTTCAAATCAATACCAACCCGGAGATAAAGTTTGGGTCAATACCCACACTCGCAGTCAACGTTCACGAGGTTTTACTTCAAAGTTAACGCCAAAAAGAGATGGTCCCTATATAATCCTAACGCAAAAGGGTCCCAGTTCATACGAAGTAGCATCCTCCGACAATCCATATGATAGTCTGGGTACGTATCACGTTTCCGCCATAACTCCAATCGTTACAGAAACCAACGTTGAAGTCGAGACACCAGTTAATCCAATCCGAAGAAGAGGACGTCTCAAAAAACAAATCGCCTAAAATGTCCTGTTCTCCTCGCCGAAACGTCTTCAAGAACAGAAGGGGAGTACTGTAACGCAGTAATACAATAATCGTAAATATCATCATCAGCAGCAGCATCAACAGCGAACTGCGAATGTCCAACATAGACGGGTGCTGCCGTGGCAACACACGTATAGCAGCCATATAGAGACGACTTGCCTACACTCACACATAGGATTAAGATTTAGTATAAAAGGCAGCACAGTGGCAAGGAACAGACACAGTTCATTCGTTGGCATCGGAGCTTCCACATTCTGGAACCCCGAAACGACAAACGAACTTGCGCCTTAAGAAATATAATATTTTCTATCTATTGGCATCGGAGCTTCCACATTCTGGAACCCCGAAACATATGAAGAAAATCTTTGTTAATAATTAAAGATAATTGCGAATATTAAATATTAAATATATGACATAATAAAAAGAATGTAAAATAGTGATAAATATAAGCTCTCTCTCTCAAATAAAATTATAATAGTTACTTTAACAAAATATATGTATAAAACTACTATCAGGCTTGTTTTACTCGAGACTCCTTAAAAAACCATCCGGTATATATTGAATTTACTTAATCTTTCTAAAAAAAATAATTGAATTATCGTTAACCGGCGCTGTTGTGGTTATTGGATCGTACATATATACCTCAAAATCACGTGAGCAAACGAACTCAGTAAGAATTGAATGTTGAATTTATTTAATTTATTTAATGTTGGTTTAGAAATGGAATTAGTTAACCAGTACATTAAGTATTTGTTAAGTTCCTTTAAGTATAAATTACGTTGAATTTGTTCAAATTTTTATAAGTTTATATATTAAATTATAGATTAGTAGTTACATAGTTTGTAGAATTACCTATATATTTACGAACTGAATTTCATTACGAACTGAATTTCATTTAATTTGTGAACACCTCTTGTAGATGTTAAATAAATTGAGTTTCAAATGTCATTGGAACATTGTTAAAAATAAGTAAGATCTTCAAATCACATCACTGAGGAGCATCGGTCACACCACCTACAGAGACCTTATATTACGGAGCCTAATACACAGACATAATGCCTCATACCCAGCTTTTAAAAATTTAACAACCAACTTATAAATCTACGATCGCTTATTTTCAACCGTGGGAGCAGTATACACATCAATCAAACGAATGTCGCTGTACCATTTGCCATACTATACAGTGGCGAAGTACGTCACCAAGATGAATCACATGGCAGTGTCACCAGTATGCCTGGCTACATTAAATTAATGAGACCGCTAATCCGGATCATGGGTCGAGCCACACGTTTGCAAACCCTAATCAGTACATCTTGAACGCCCGGAAATCATATCAGCTGGCTGCATTCCTTCTCAGCTTCCTGAACGTCGGCTGACCTAGTTCAACAACCTGCCTTGTAACGGCACGCTACGCAATTTGGTTTATGTCGAACACATAACATTTAACACTAACAATTGTCACTAAAATCTCTGCAAACTCTCATGCGTTGGCTTGTACAGTGACAAGCGACGACTCAAAGATCATACCCGAAAGCTGCCGATGTGTGAGTGTATGAAGCAATAACAAAAAAAAAAACTTGCGTGGAATCGAAAAGGGCCAAAAGTTTTGAGGAAGCGTCTCTCGGGTGCTAATTATCGACCAAGGTGGAGTTTCAAAAAAAAAAAGAAAGTCTAGTTCCAACCACGAAGCAGAACAGTTGTGAAGTAAGAGAAAAAAACGGTATACAAGGACCAAGACGATCAAAGTTTGTAAAAAGCGGAATTTTGTTGCACGGGGACGTAATTTCGTGTGTGTGGTCGAGAAAGGAGTTCCAGCTGCGGTCGAACAAAGGGAGACAGATTACTAACTACAGCCAGGCATAGTACGCACGCTGTAAAGTGGTGGCAGCGTTAAGCCGAAAATAATACAGATTGATATTTTTTGAAATCCTTTTTTTTTTTAATTATGACAAGTTTATGGAAATTGATGACGAAGGGACATGGTTTTTGTTTGTTAATTTATTAAGAAAAGTTGTTAGTTCGGACGGGGGGGGGGGGGGGGGTGATGTTCTGAAAGTAATTGGCAATGTCTGGAAGAACTGTTTGTCTGGGGAGCGTGTGAGTTTCGCGTTGTTTTTTTTTTGTTGTTAATACACACGTGATAATTAAAATTGTGTCGGGAACCCTTTTTATTCGTTCGATCGCGGGCTATTTTGCAATGCCATGCCAAGATCTTATGTGTCGGTAGCCCCACGGAGCATCAACGTGAGTTTTTTTTTTTTTTTTTTTTTTTCCTCTAGCATACTGGATATTTCCTTGGCCGAGTTTGATTTTATAAAAAAAAAATTTTTTCCAAAAAATTCTAGATCTAGTAGTATTCAGATAATTGTGGCGGAATATTTTTTTGTTGTTCGTTCGACCACGGGTTATTCTGCGATGCCATGCCAAATCTTATGCGGTGGTAGCCCCACGGAACCCCAACCATCAGGATTTTTTTTTTCCTTGCGAGCGCTGTCAAGCGTTATATACTTACATAGGTCTAGCCTAGATTAGGCGATCTTTTGTTTTCCATGTGCGTGGAGTCTGTGTAAAGCGTCGTATCCACTGCAGCTTGCAAGCAGATCGCGAGCATTATTTTCGATCAATGCCTACTACATGGTGCACCGTACATAGCATCTGACGCGCAGCACGCGTACTATTGCATCATCTGTTTTTAGAGCGTATCCATTGTGCACGTTGCTTTTTATAACCGTCGAGCTGTGGCACGCTTAGAATTTTGACGGATACATTTTTTTGTGTGCTCGCGTTCTGAACGTGGGACGCTCGACAGCTCGCCGATATTATTCAAGGAGTGCAAAATTGATATCAAGACTAATTTTATTCTTAAAATTGAAAGTGTTCGATATAAGACCGTCACTTGAAAATTAAACTTAAATTTTTTTATTAATAGTCCATGTCCATTTACACCGGTTGCAATCGGTTTCACTCCGCGATCCACCTGAAATCAGAAGATATAACTATTTGAAAACTGGATGCTGGTCCGTGCGAAATGTCAAATCTGAATTCAGTTGGATCGCGGAGTGAAACCGATTGCAATCGGTATAAATGGACATGGACTTTTGATAAAAAATATACATTTTCGTTTTCAAGCGACGGTCCTTATATCGAAAACTTACCAAAACGCCAAAGACAATAGGTTTTTCGCACTATTTCTGTCATAAATGAAAATGAACTATAAATCTTCCCTTTCTATTTTAGGGCAGGTACAAGAATTACGAAAATAATGTTATGATGATCCTTTACATGTTGTAACAGCAATTCTAAACTATATATATCCTCCAAATTAGGTACAGATACCTCTATTCTATGATGAAAATAATGAAAAACCCTAAACGCGCTACGAAGCTTTCCATTTCAAATGGGTCATTCCATGAAAAATCGCAAAAGTTGTGACCTTACCATCGCCGATTCTTTAGAAAATTTTTTTGCTTGAAGAACTAGTGAAAAAAAAAATATAATTTCAATTTTTTTTTCTAACTCATTTTTTTTGTTAGTTATAGTATGTTAAAGATTTCGCAAAAATGGTGTCAAAGACCTCTTTGAAAATTCATATCTCTGTTAATTTTTATCACAGAATAATAAAATAGGACTTATTTTAAAGGGGAAGATTGTCGCAAAATAAGAAAAATACCAATAAAATTTATCCTTGATTTTTTTTTTTCAAGGATAACGGTTTTGTCCTTTATCCTTAAATATCTCAAATTGCCGATGATTTTTTTTTTTTATTTTTCTATATTTTGTGTATTATACTGTTCTTCAAAGCATATCAAAAAATCAACTTGGGATCGCAATGGGATCGGGGTAAAAAAATAGAAGAACATCAGTGGTTCTCAATTATTTCATAGAAAAATTACAATTATTTTGATTACTTACGAGTACTCGTATGTAAAGAGGATTTAATTTTATGATACTACATTTAAGGCCAGCTATTAAAATCATAAATTTAAGATAGTTTAGTTCAATAATAACTTAATTGAGCAACTAATTGTGAGTGTTTAAATAAATTTATCCCATAAACCATTCAATTTAAAATAACAAGAATTATCTCATTTGGAATGTCTTACTAACCAGAAAATAATAGGTAGGCAGGTAAGGCAATAAAAAAATGAATATCAATTAAATGTCCTTTTTTGGTAGGTATTTATATAAATATGGGCTTACCTCAAATACAATTCAGTCGTGCTTGCAGTATTAAGAAGACAAAATCTAATTTGAAAATACAAGGTTTTCCGGTAAATACTGTTAAATTTATTATGTGTGACGTTTCGGACTCGACTGAGTCCAGTTTGATAAAGGACTCAGTCGAGTCCGAAACGTCACACATAATAAATTTAACAGTATTTACCGGAAAACCTTGTATTTTCAATTCAAAATGTACTGTGAAAACATTCATCAAAAATTAAAATCTAATTTATTATTTTACAAATCATGGAAAAAATTAACTGGTCAAAATCGCGTTGCTGTAATCCTTTTGGAGAATCAATACATTGGCCAAAAATATCGGATTTACGACCTGTGCAATCATGGATGATTTCTAGAGTACCAGCGATGACTTCAGCAGGAAAAATTTGCTCTTCCTGTAGAAAAAGGGTTAAAATGCTACCAGGAACATCAGCGGAGATTACTGATGATGATATGTTCGACCAGGAAGAAGAACCTTTCTCTTTGGATACAGATGAGGAGCCCGGCGACGATGAAGCGCTACACCAAAATTTCATCAGTAAGGAAGCCGCATTAAACTCATTAAATGAATGTCTTCGATATTTAGGAGAAGAACCTTTCGACAAAAGACGATTTACCAGAGAAAACTACATCCGGAAAAAGCTTGAAGATGTGAAAGGAATCGTATTAAAAAAAATTTTTGGACTAGAAGATCAAAAGGACCAACCACGAGAGGACGAGATGATTGACAGATTGAGGACTGAATATTCAACCGCCAGTGAGAAGAATATCAAGCAATTTATTTTATCTGTAAGTCCTGATAAATGGACTAGAAAAAGAACTTATGAGGAATTTCCTGGAACATCTTCGTATGCAGTTCGAAAATACAAACGGACATTAGATTCTGAAGGAGATGTACATATCCCGCACCGGAGAAGCCTTACTTCCGATATTATCAAGACATTGGAAGACTTCTACAGTAAGGATAATATAAGTCGAGTCATGCCTGGTAAAAAGGATTTTATTGCAATTAAAATAGACGGCAAGAAAAATCACGTCCAAAAACGTTTGGTTTGGGGAATTTGAAGGAAGTGCACCAGCACTTTAAGGAAACTTATCCTGAACTAAAGATAGGATTTTCCAAATTTGCTTCCCTACGACCCAAATACTGTGTTTTGGCTGGATCTCCTGGAACACATTCGGTGTGTAAATGTAAGGCTTACGCTGGAAGGTTGCGGTATTAAATATTTTACTGCAAATGAAGATACTCGAATTTACGACTACCGGTCGTGCCTTGCTGTTGGAATATGCAATCCTCCCAATATTGGTTGCTTTTTAAACCAATGTATCGAATGTCCAGGGTATGAAAAAGTAAAAGAACTTTTCCAGAATGCTTTCAGTAACAATAATGTAGAAAGTGTTACCTACAACCAATGGACGTCAACAAACCGGTCAACGCTAGAGACTAAAATACAATCTTCAGATGAGTTTATAGATTGCTTTGTTCAACGACTTCCAAATATTTTGAAGAGAAAAAGAATAAGTTACCAGTAAATGAGGTTGTTGTGGTTATGGATTTTTCAGAAAATTATTCCTTCGTTGTACAAGATGCGGTGCAAGCGTTTCACTGGAATAACTCTCAAGCCACAATCCATCCGTTTGGGATTTATTATAGGGTGGAGGGACAACAGGACGTTCAAACCACAAATTTTGTAATTATTAGCGATTGTTTGCAACATAACACTATAGCCGTTCATCTATTTCAACGCTACTTAATAAAATTCTTTACAGATAAGTGTTTTAATGTTAAGAAAATACATTATTTTTCGGATGGTTCAGCCGCTCAATATAAAAACCGGAAAAATTTCTTTAATTTGAGCAAGCACACTGAGGAATTCGAAATTGATGCAGAATGGAATTTTTTTGCCACCGCCCATGGTAAAAATATCTGCGATGGTCTCGGTGGTACAATAAAGCGACTTGCAGCAAGAGCAAGTTTACAGCGGCCAATAGAAGACCAAATAACAACTCCATTAAAACTTTTCTAATGGGCTAAGGATAATATAGTAAATATTAATTTCCAATTCATCGACTGCGAACAATATAAAAATGAAGAAAATTTATTGAGTGAAGAATACAATCTTATACAAGCAATTCCTTCAACTCAAACATTACATTGTGTTATACCTGTGAGGAAAGGATGCGTGAAAATTAAAAAGTTTTCTCTATCTTCTGAAGAAGATGAACATATTTTGTTTAAATAAATTATGTAACTAGCATGTAAAAATAAAAAAAATGAATTTTTTTTTATTTTTTATCTTATGTTTTAATTTGTTATGTTTACCATAATAGAATACCATATATATACATTTTGTTGAATCTTTTATTAATTTTTTATGTTTCTACTTGTTCAAATATTATTATTCAATGTCAAATCATTTTAAATTTAGTTACTGTTGCCTGGAATGAATAGCATTAATAAAATACTCCGTAGAAATTGTAATTTTCTAAACCAAATTAATTTTTTTTAATATATTATTCATATTATAAAACATTAATACTTTTAATGAAATAGTTGCTCAATTAAATTATTATTGAACTAAACTATCTTAAATTTATGATTTTAATAGCTGGCCATAAATGTAGTATCATAAAATTAAATCCTCTTTACATACGAGTACTCGTAAGTAATCAAAATAATTGTAACTTTTCTATGAAATAATTGAGAGCCACTGATGTTCTTCTATTTTTTTACCCCGATCCCATTGCGATCCCAAGTTGATTTTTTGATATGCTTTGAAGAACAGTATAATACACAAAATATAAAAAAATAAAAAAAAAAAAATCATCGTCAATTTGAGATATTCAAGGATAAAGGACAAAATCGTTATCCTTGAAAAAAAAAAATCAAGGATAAATTTTATTGGTATTTTTCTTATTTTGCGACAATCTTCCCCTTTAAAATAAGTCCTATTTTATTATTCTGTGATAAAAATTAACAGAGATATGAATTTTCAAAGAGGTCTTTGACACCATTTTTGCGAAATCTTTAACATACTATAACTAACAAAAAAAATGAGTTAGAAAAAAAAATTGAAATTATATTTTTTTTTTCACTAGTTCTTCAAGCAAAAAAATTTTCAAAAGAATCGGCGATGGTAAGGTCACAAAATTGGCCTTTTTTTGCGATTTTTCATGGAATGACCCAAATGGAAAACAGACAAGCAGCTCACCGCCGCGCCGTTCAAAACAGGCGCGTTCATGCTTTTAAACGGTATCCATCAAGCCTGGCTGCGCGTTATTAGCTTCTTACAGTTCTATTCACGAGCTCGTAATAAAAAACTCATTGGGTACAGTTGACATTCACAGCGCGCGAGCTGCAGGCAAGCTGAGCGTGATGCCGGCGCGCTATTGACGAGCTGAACGTTGTATGCAATTTTTGGTAGATACGGCAATCACGTGCAAAGCGCGCGAGCTATGCTCGCGGACAATTTCAGTGGGTACAAGGCTTAAGAATTCACTTTTCAGACAAGTTTTCAGGGTACGCGGCTTAGGATGGATCGAAACTTCAACTGCTGGATCAAGCTTAGCACTCAGGATAAATCTTTAATTTTACCCACTCCTGGTCAGGGCTTGTGCCACGTGTGCTCACAAAAACAATTAATAAAAAAATAAAAGCAAAAATGAACATAAGTCCAAATTACTTTAATATTTTAAAAATAAAGTATTGTTATCGACTTATAAAAAAAAAAAATTTGCTACCCTGAAATTTTTTTTTTACACGTTTTAAGACTAATAAACACCAAAAAAGCAAGAAAAAATTTCAGTCCGTCTGTGCGCCGTCCGCCGTCCGCCGTACGCAAACCCGTTTGAGGAATTATAGTTGGCAAACCGTATGAGCAACTAAATTGATTTTTTTTCTGAATAGACATGGTGAACCCCTAGAAGTTGGATTTTTTTGAGGGGTGAGGGGGAAGGTGGGGGAAGCGTCTTAGACGAAAAATTTTGGTTTCTAGATCTCAGCAACCACTTATGGTAGGAGGCTGAAACTTGGATTTTCTATAGAGCTTTGATAGTGGACCCATCAGCAAAAAAAATTACTGATATGGGTGAAGGGGTGTGGGAGTGGAGGGAGAAATAATGCGTCCGAAACGCAAAAATTACGAGATCGACACATTCTAGAATCCATATTTATTAAACCGTTAATGGCTAGCAATTAAATCTTAACAAATATTTGTAGTTATACTAGGAGAGTAGATTGAAACAAAATTGTTTGGTGGTGTAGTGGCGTACGGGTGTGATAAAATACTTAAGATTTCGATATCTCACAAACCAGTTGCACTAGAAAAAAAAATTTTGTTTGAGTATAAAGCTTGATAAATAAAGATTGCTCAAAGTAAAATCTTTGAATGGGCAGGGGAGAAGTGGGGGGGGGGAGTAAGAACTTTTCAAAAATATCACTTTTCATATCTCAATAACAGTGTAACAAAGATGCTTCAAATTTTTATCAGAAGTAGGCCAAACAGAACCCTAGTAGGGAATTTGGGGGTGGGGGTGTAGATGGTGAGGGTGGGGTAGGAAAAAGTTCCGATGTTTATATCTTAAGAACCTTTAATAATATAAAGCTGAAACTTGGTATTTAGGTAGAGCTATAGTAGTGGCATGGTGGAAAAATAAAATTTTTTTTAGCGGTAGCATGGTACGGGAATGGGGGGTGTTTTTCCTAACTTTAGAACGGCTTATGCTAGGAAGTTGAAACTCGGTACGTATATGTTAATCAACTAGAAAAGTAATTCCGTAAAAAAAAATTTGAACTCTCATTTTCGTTCGGAAGGTGGGGCAAAAAAAATTATCATTAAGAATAAAATGCATATATTTTCACGATTTTCGTCATATCTACTAGGTCTTTCAAAATATTGAATTAATTTTTTTTTCTACGGATTCTTCATATGAATACCTAGAATGCGTCTTCAAGATTTTTTGAAATTCGACCCCTAAGATGGTGGAGAGAAGTGGTTATTTACATTTTCATGAATTTCAGCATATCTCTCAGGTCTGATCAGATAACGAATATCTTTTCACTTCCACGGTCGTGTTTTATAAGCACATATCCTTAAAAAAAAGTTAAATATTCATAGGCGTTCGGAAGGAGGGGGAGCAAAAAAAATATTATTAAGAATAAAATACATACATTTTCTCGATTTTCGTCATATTTACTAGGTCTTTCCAAATATTGAATTCATTTTTATTCTACGGATTCTTCATATGAATACTTAGAAAGTATTTTCAAGATTTTTTTAAATTCGACTCCTAAGAATGTGTAAAGTGGTTGGATATTTTTTAGCATATTTCGCATATCTTTTCACTTCCGCGGGCTTGTTTAATAATCACATATATCTAAGTTTTTTCTTTTTCAACCTCTAGACCGCATCCCAGAATATGACCCAATTATATAATTCATATGTTACACCCTATTCTAACCACTTCCCGAACTTTTTGCTAGGTTTTCAGTCACATCAGAACTTTCGATAGAAAGCGATTGTCGGGTTCACCACCAAGCACTTGCTATGTTCTTTTACTGGGCACAACTCACACTATTCGCATATCTTTTCATTTCCACGGGCTTGTTTAATAATCACATATTTGTAAGTTTTTTCTTTTTCAACCTCTAGACCGCATCCCAGAATATGACCCAATTATATAATTCATATGTTACACCCTATTCTAACCACTTCACGAACTTTTTGCTAGGTTTTCAGTCACATCAGAACTTTCGATAGAAAGTGATTGTCGGGTTCACCCCCAAGCACTTGCTATGTTCTTTTACTGGGCACAACTCACATGGACACGGCGTCTTTATCTGTCTGCGTGTGTACATGAGAGTTTCCTATACGATTTTCAGTGTGTTCAGATGGGTGTGCGTGAAAAGCTCGGATGAGTTTTTCAAGTCAGTCACAGTTTGAGAATCGCAGAATGAAAAAGGGTAGATTTCCAAATATTCCCGCCAGAGGCAGTGCGTTAGCTGGAATAGCTGGATAGCTGAATCGTGGCAAACACTAGTTGATCCAATCGAAAAGTCGCAGGATTTAAAGGTTTATTTATTTAACTTATAACAATAACAATTGACCAGAAAGTTATTTTCAATTATACAATTGCCGCGAATTACAAAACAAAAATATTTTATATGTAAATAAAAATAGAAATAAAAAGTATTATAAAAAATTAAATAATGAATTATGTATCAGAAGAACGAAAAAGAGTGACCTTTAGGTAGACTTTAAATGAGTATAAGGTAGGACTATGAAAACTAAGGCAATACAAATTAAAGTAGCGAGGTAAACGAATTAGAGGAGAGTAATAGAAGCAATTAATATTGGCTTGAGGCACTGTAAAAATGTCGTGACATCTAGTATTGTAGTCAATATTTCGCAGTCTGAGCGTATCTTTGATATTTGAACTGAAAACAAAAACATAACGCAGTCACGATCGGCTGCAAGCCAATCGTATGATACTCTAGATGAAATACTGAACTCCGATTTATATTTTAGTTGGAAATATATCAAAAGAATCAGGAGTGCACAAGCAATTATTACATGACCTTTTACTTACAGGTAGAAACTATTGTATAGTGGCTACTCGATTTTTTGATTTATAGTGAGTTCCATAAAGTAAGTAAGGACATTTTACATAATATTTGTATGGCAACTACATGAAGGACTTATGGGATATTTTTCATATTAATAGTTTCAGCTGCGACTATTATAAAATGAATGTGTATAAAATTTCAAATTCGTAACTTAAAGCGTTCTAAAGTTATCGTTCAATATTGGTGAACATGTTTATTAAGGACTTTTGTATGGCAGCTACCGGGAGGAATCAACGGATGGTGCTTATTAATGAACTCAGTCTTGGTTTTGGTATAAAACTAATTCCTGTAAAATTTTGAATCCCTGCTTTAACTCGTTCTGGAGTTATAGTGGATTCAGGAACAAGCATACATTTTTGAAGGACTTTTCTAGGCTGATACACGAAGGACTCATTCGATTTGCATCATATTCGGAACTTTTGATTAAAAAATTTAAACCTTAAGTATGCCAAATTTCAAGTTCCTACATTGAAGCATTCGAGCAATAATTGTGAAAACGTGTTTTAAGGACTATTGTATGGGAAGTACCCGAAGGAGTGGAAGGATATCGCCCATTAACGAACTTGTCCTTACTTTTTCCATTTTAAAAGTTGTGAAAAAATTTCACCTTCCTAGGTCAACGCATTCTTGAGTTATCGTGCTAACGGACGGACGGACGGACGGACAGCAAACGGATTTGGGGCTTTTGGCCCAAAATAAACACAAAATAATATACAACTTTTTTTCGTCCGAGGCTCGGTTCTATGCGTTACAAACTTTTCGGGCTGGATTAAACTTATAATACTCTATATGTTCATCTAGAGTATAAAAAACTTTATACAAGAATACCATATCCAAGCGTAATTTTCTGCCCTTCATGCAATATATGCCAAGTACTTCGAGACGGGTTTCATAAGATATATCATGAAAGCCAAGTTTACAAAAAGTGATTTGGTGAAACGACGTTGAACTGATTCCAAGGCCACAAGATATGTAAGATAGGGATTCCATACTACTGAACAATATTCTAAATGACATCGGACCAGACTATTGAAGAGATTAGATATAGAGTTGCGCTACAAAAAGGGTGTACAGAGCGTAATATAAGTTCACATAGCCTGTATGCCTGTTTACGAACTTCAGTTATGTGCAGATCAAATTTAAATTTAGCATCGAAAATTACTCCTAAATCCTTGATGCTGGAGACTTCCAATAGAAGAGAATTGTCGATGTAATAGTCAAACTGAATGTGCGAGATTTTATTGGTGTAGATCATCATAAAGCATTTCTGCGTATTTAATGACAATTTATTCGTAGTAGGGTAGACTAGGTAGAAATGCACCATTTTTCATTAATTACTCCATATCTCCGTAGAAAATTGTGGAACTTGATTAATTTTTTTTTCGCTGTTTGATCAAATACCGTGCGCAAATATTGTATTCGTAATAAAGAGCAAAATATAATCAGATCGAGAGCATAATGAAGAAGAGCACAGGCAGGTCCAAATGGTGCATTTCTCCCATCGTACGGGAGAAATGAACCACTTGCAAGGTATAAATGCACCACTTTTTATATATGTAGCAAATCCCAACCAAATTAGTTGAAACAAAAATATTAAATATATTTACAAAAGTAACAAACAATAACGAACTAAACAGTAAATCTATTAAATATTTTTCGAGTTTTATACTATTAAAATATAATAGAAAATACCAAATAATACTAATTTAATGGTTTTATGGGGGACTATAAGTCTTACTTTATTATTTTAATATTACTTTATTATTTTAATAATTAAGTATTGTGATTGATTTTTTAAAAAAAAAAATTTGCTACCCTCAAAATTTTTATTTTCACGTTTCATGACTAGTGGACGCGAAAAAAGCAATAAAAATTTTCAGTCCGTCTGTCCGCCGTACGCAAGATCGTTTGGAGGCTCGTAGCTGCCAAACGCTTTGAGATATTAAATTGAAATTTTTTTACCGAATAGATGGGGTAGGCGCCTTGAAGTGACCAAATTTTTAGGGGTGGGGGTGTGAGGGGGAAGGAAGGGGAAATGTTTTAAACCGAAAATTTTGGTCTCCAGATCTCAGTAACCCCTTATGTTAGGAAACTGAAACTAGGAATTTCTATAGAGCTCTGATAGTAGACCATTTGCAGAAAAATTGTCAATATTGATCGAGGGGTGTGGGAGTGGGGGGAAATGTAATGCTTCCGAAGCCCAAAAAAGGTGAGATAGACACATTCTAAAATCCACTATTCAAACTTGAAAAATATTTGTACTTATACTAGGAGAACAGAATGAAGAAAAATTTTGGGTGGGGGAAGTTGTGTATGGGGGTGGGGGGTGAAAATCTTAAGATTACGATATCTTATGAACCAATTGCTCTAGAAAAATAAAATTTGGTTTGGGTGTAAAGGTTGACAAAAAAAGATTGAACAAAGTAAAATTTTTTAAGTGGGAGGTGGAGCATAGAAGTGGAGGGGATGAGAATTTTTCAAATCAAACACATTTCATATCTCAAGAACAGTTTAAGATAGATGCTTAGAATTTTTACCAGAAGTAGCGCTAATTAAACCCTAGTAGGGAAAAAAGTTTTGGGGTTGCGGGTGAAGAGGGGGAGGGTGGGGGAGGGTGAAAAGGAAAAAGTTCCGATGCTTATATCTTGAGAACCTGTAATGATATAAGCCTTAAACTTGGTATTTAGATAGAGCTATAGTAGTGGAATGTCGAAAAAATATTTTTTTTTTTAGGGGTAGTATGCTACGGGGGTAGGGGGTAAGCGTTTTCAAGGTTTTTTGAAATTCGACCCCTAAGGGTAGTGTGGTACAAGTGGGAGGTGTTTTTCCTATATATAGAACGGCTTAAGCTACAATGTTGAAACTCGGTGTGTATATCTAAATCAACTACAAAAATAATTTTGAATAAAAAAAACGAATATCTATTGGCGTTCAGAAGGGGGGCAAAAAAAATTATCTGTGAAAATAGAATGCATATTTTCCCACGATTTTCGACATATCTACTACCTCGTCCCAAATAATGAATTTAATTTTATTCTATGTATTCTTCATATGAATACCAAGAAAGTGTTTTCAAGATTTTCTGAAAATTGACCCCTAAGGGGGTGTAAAGTGATTGTGTACTTTTTCATAAACTATTCCATATCTCTCAGATCCAATCAGATTTTCACTTCCATGATCTTGTTCTTTTTGATAGGTTTTCAGTCACATAGAGAATTGAACGCGTTCCGAACTTCTGCCGGAAAAATAATAAAGTTACGCCCAGATTGTTGGCAGATTTTTTATAAGTTAACGGATATTAAAATTTTAAAAATCGATTTCAAATTTGATATGTTTGCTGTATGCTTGCAGCACGATCTCGTTCTGATTCCAGCAAAATAATTTGAATTTCTTTATGATTTGTGACCATAAATTCATGCTACTTAGGTATAAGAATCTGGTGCATATCTCCCTATAAGCTCGTGGTGCAATTCTACCGATTCTGACCAGATGAACATTTTTTTTTTTTTTTAAATAAATATTAGCAAATAAAAAACTAGCACTTTACTAAAACACACCTTAGACTACAAGCTATATTTATGCCTACCTAGAAAGGTTCACGATCAATAATTTGTCTTTAAACAAAAATGTTGCATATATACGAAAAGTTACTTTCCTTAGCGTTTTTCTTTTACTCCGAATAACTGTTCGGTATTACTCGGTATTTTAACGATTCCTGAACACAATCGTATGGATAGGAAAGAGAAAGAGAATACTACTTCTACTTTGTAGATTTTATTTCTACCTATGGTGCAGGGCTACCCATTCTACCCTATACCAGGACAACAGCTTCTCGAGGTCATTCTGTAGGAGGAGGCAATCAGATTGTGCTTTTATTTCTCGAAAAACCTTTAAGTCATCAGCATACATTAAATGCTTTGACTGAAATTCAGAAAGAAAATCATTAACAAATACAAAACAAAGTAGAACCCTGAGGAACACCAGATGGAGCCAGGTAGGGTGTTGAAATAGATCCACTAAAGATGACCATTTGCTTACGATCATTTAAATATGATTGGAACTAGATAAGAAGCCCAGTACTTAGGCCAAAAGAATTCAGTTTCCGTAGAAGAATGCAGTGATCAACAGTATTAAATGCCTTAGAGAAATCCGTGTAAATTGTGTGAACGCCGTAATGGTTTTCCAGGGAATGAGCTACATAGCTGGTGAAAGACACCAAGTTTGTTTCTGTAGAACGGCCTCTAAAAAATCCATTCTGATTAATCGATACACAGTCACGAACTTGAGAAAAAACATGTTCGTGAATAAGTTTTTCAAAAACTTTAGAAAAACAGTTAAGAATACATATTGGTCGATAGTTTTCTGCTCTATGTTTCTCTCCTTTTTTAAAAATGGGAATGACATGCGAATTCTTCCAAGCACTGGTTTGTATGCATTTGCACATTAATCTAATGATGTGATCAGCATATCGATCCGAGTAGATTGTGTATCCGTCGGACGAAGAAGATTGCGGGCTTGTTTATGTCGGCTATCGAGGACCAGACTGTGCGGAAGATGATTCAAAATTGATTGCATGCAACCTTCTATTGAGGTACCGAACGGATACATCCGTCAGTCCGCTTGAAAGAGAATTTGCCGAAATTGAAGATCCTCTTGCTAGTAAGGTAAGCTAAACTAACAATAATTTTTCTGTTGTTTTCGAGATGATCTTAATTGAATTGTTTATCGGATTTTATTCAGGTATCACACATCATAATTGTAAATTTAAGTTCGTTGCTGTGCTTGATGTTCGAGAATTTTCCAGTTAATAAACTCGATGAGGTCCTAGCTAAATTGAAGGCAATTCTTGCAAAGTTTGCGAAAAGTTTGTTCACGATTTAACTGCGTCCGAATTTTCATTTGACTAAATTTCACCGTGTTTTTTTTACAGAGGAAGAGAAATTAGATATGCACAGGATGCATTACATCATAGAGAAGAAGATTTTAGAATCGTTAAGCAGTTTGGAAAGCAGTCCTCATGATACTGTTGCATTTTTAATAATTGGCGATGTTCTCTATGGACGAAATCAGGCAGATGTGAGTTGATTAATTTTACGAATCGAGGAACGCGGTTCTATTAAGTTTCTTCAGTTTGTAGGTCGTTTGAATACGAAAAAATTCCTGGAAATGTTCCTCACGAAGGACGAAACTTATTGGATTGATTTATTGAAAACCTACTTTATCGATGTAAGTCATAAATAAAAAAAAATTTTTTTTAAAAAATGAAAAAAAAGGTGTCGGGTTCAACAAAAAGGTATGATATTCACAGAGTCGGCTTTCTTTCGATTGAATATTTCGACTTACGCTCGTTTACAAATTTGTGACATTTTCATTTTTATTGTTTTAATGTAAAAAACAATAATTAACAAACAATAATTTCCTATGCTCTGAGGTAGTAGAAGCCATGCACAACCGCCATTTTGGGAACCCTGCCTATTATAAGTGTATTTAGGCAGAAATTCGTCAAGGATTTTCTTTTAAATTGTGTAAATTATAGGTTATGTACCAGCACGTGCCGGACGAAGATGATTTAAATATAATGGTTCTTCTCAACGTTGAACCTATTTCTTCTCTCTTATCTGCCGTTTTATATGGGTTTTTTTTTCCTTTTTATTTTTGTGGACTTGATTCGAGGGCAAAGTAGATACCTGCCGGTGTGGTATAAAGGAAGTTGAGTCAGCATGTTTTATGTCGCCCACAAAAGGGATGTCAAAATGTAAGGCCAACCACGTGGTACTTTTTGTGTGGCGCCCACCATAATCATTATACGGCGTAGCTATTATATGGCGTCCAACGTCAAGGTGTCAGAAGGCGGCGCTCAAAGGTGGGTATAACCCACATTACATGCCACCCAACGTTATTTGGGCCTTAGTAGCAAACGTATCAAATAGTCCAACCCGAATACAGGCAAGATACGCCGTATTCAATGAGTCATAGGGCTTTGATTCTTATGAGTTAAAAGAAATTACCACCACATATAATATAGGATCGAGAATGACATCGGCCTTCCCGCCGAAATTCGATATTTTTATGCTTTCCCCCTTCATTTCCTTTCTCTTCTTTCCACATACCTCAGTCTGTAAATTCCTCAATCGCTTTCCCTTCACTCTCCAGCCCGCTGATGACAGAGTTTGAACTCCTCAATTTGAACTTTCAGCCCACCTGTGCATAATACGTTTTGTCCATGGTTAAAGGTAGCCACTCACGCCCCTTCCGACGAGCTACGCACGTGCTAGAGCTAGATGCACGCTACTTATCGGAAAACCATGGGACTTAAGTCACCCAACTGTGGCTTGGCCACTGGCTGACAATCGTCTTCTGGACAAGTATATGTCCTGACTAACTCGGGACAATTGATTAAGAAGACTTACTCCAATCAGTTGTTCTGGGGCAGAGTAATGGGCATATACGCACATATTGATGGCTAAAACGATTATTTGGGTCGTGATTTTGTATGATGATCTGGTTGATCGGCTACTATGTATGATTTCGGTCATACCATGGCGCCTCAAATTACTTCAGCATTACGGCTCCAAAAACATGCTTGTGTACATTATACATTCGGTTGCTACTTGAAACTAAAAGACAATATCGTCAATGTTCAATTTCATTTCTAGAACTGGGTGAGGCATCAAAACAAATGCCCGTTTTGAAGTACTTTTACATGGGAGGTGTGCGAAAGTCACTCGATTACTTATAAATATATGTATCCTTTTCCTTAGAACCATTCTAAAATTATTGTGCTCAAAATTTCCAATTCATTGCTTGACGCGCTCAAAGGTTATAAGAAAATATTGTTGAACAAGTGTCTTAAGGATTTTTTGCATGGAAGGTATCAGAAGCAGTAAAAGGATTTTTAAGCTCGAACTTTGTTTTCATCCAAAACTAATTTGTACAAAACTCCGAATTCGTATAGCAAAAAATTACTTGAGTTATAGTGAGTTCCGTAAATTAAGTGAAGACATTTTGACAGGATATTTGTATGGTGGCTATGCGAAGGACTAATAGGATTTATTTTCATAGTCACATATTCAGTTCCAACTATTAGAAAACAAACGTATATAAAATGTCAAAGACGTAGCTTAAGTGGCTGTGAAGCCATCGACAAATTTTCTAGAACCCGCCTGATATGATTTTTTGTATGGAAACTACTCGAAGGAGTCAATAAATTTCACTGACAAACGAAGTCTAACTTTATTTTCGCTAAAATCTTAATTGTAAAAAACTTAAACTTGGTGGCTTAACGATTTCTTGAGTTAGAGTGAGTGTCGTGAATTGAATAAGGATATTTTAACAGGGTATTTGTATGGCAGCCACACGAAGGACTAAAAGGAAACGAAGTTAACGAACTAAGACTTACAAATTCAACCAAACAAACAGACTCAAAATTTCAAGATCCGAGGTGAAGGCGCTGTTGAGTTATCGTGCTAACGGACGGACTGACGGATTAAGAGTTTTTGTGCACAAATATACAAAAAATAAATTATAACTTTTTTTCATCCGAGGTTCAGTTCTATGCGTTCCAAACTTTTTGGGCTGGATTAAACTTATGATACTCAATGTGATTTCAGCTAGAGTAAAAAAATCTGCCAACAGTGTGGGCGTAACTTTATTTTTTTTCCAGCAGAAGTTCAGAAGGCGTTCAATTCAGAGATGCGGTGTCAGTTACTATATGAATGAAAACCTAGCAAGGGGGAAGCGGCTAGAATTGGGCGTTATACATGAATACCATACTGGGGTCATATTCTGGGATGTGTTCTAGGGGTTGAAAAGGAAAAAAAAACTTCAAAATAAGTGATTATTAAGCAATCCCGTGTACATTAAATTTTCACTGATCATTTTTATTGCCGCTCTCTTCCGATCGCCAACGGATATTCAAATTTTTTTCCCAAAATTACTTTACTAGTTCACATACATTCTACTATATACACACACCGAGTTTCAATTTTCTAGCATAAGCCGTTCAATAGTTAGGAAAAATATCCCCACCCCCGTACCATGCTACCCTTAAACAATTATATTTTTCCAACATGCCACTACTATAGTTCTATCTAAATACCAAGGTACAGCTTTATATCATTATAGGTTCTTAAGATATAAGCATCGGAACTTTTTCTTTTCACCCTCTTCCACCCTTAACCTCTACACCCACACTCCAATTTTTGAAGTGAAAACTTCTTTATGCGCGTTGAGCGATTTTTGTATGGCGTAAATTTCATAAATTCGCGTCACCGTCACCCACTTGAATGAAACCGAGAGATGAAACCGAGGAATGAAACGAAAAAGCGTCAGGAAACAGTGAAGGGATTGTAAGAAATTTTTGATGGGGTGGTAGTGGCGTACAGGTGTGGGGGGTGTGAAAAACTTTAGATTACGATATCTCACGAACCAATTGCTCTAGAAAAATAAAATTCGGAAAATAGAAAATGGAAAATGGAAAATGGAAAATGGAAAACGGGAAATCGAAAATGAAAAATGGAAAATCGAAAATGGAAAATGGAAAACGGGAAATCGAAAATCGAAAATGGAAAATCAAAAATGGAAAATGTAAAATGGAAAATCTAAAATGGAAAATGGAAAATGGAAATGGAAAATGTTATGGAAAATCGAAAATCGAAAATGGAAAATGGAAAATGGAAAATCGAAAATCGAAAATCGAAAATGGAAAATGGAAAATCGAAAATGGAAAATCGAAAATCGAAAATCGAAAATCGAAAATCGAAAATTGAAAATTGAAAATCGAAAATCGAAAATCGAAATTGAAAATGGAAAATCGAAAATCGAAAATGGAAAATCGAAAATTGAATTTCGAAAATCGAAAAAGGAAAATCGAAAATCGAAAAAGGAAAATCGAAAATCGAAAATCGAAAACGGAAAATCGAAAATCGAAAATCAAAAATCGAAAATCTAAAATTATTATTGTTAATTTGGGGCTATATTTTGTGTTTGATGACTGCACTGTTTTTTTTCCCTCCCTATTAGGGTGCTATTAGCCCTACTTCCGATAAAAATTCTAAGCATCTATCTTATACCATTCCTGAGATACGAAACGTGATTTTTTTGAAAAAATTTTAATTATCTTTACTTTTATGCTCCCCTGCCCCTTAAAAGATTTTACTTTGAGCAATCTTTATTTTTTAAGCTTTATACTCTAACTGAATTTTATTTATCTTGTGCAATTGGTTTTGTGAGATATGGTAGTCTTAAGTTTTTCAACTCCCACCCCGGTACGCCCTACTCCCACTCAAAAGTATGTATACCCACAGCTGTTCATTAAGTTTTAATTTCGTGACATTAACCGATTAGATGATGTGAATATTAGAATGTTTCCATCTCGGCTTTTGAGTGTTTTGGACGCATTATTATTACCTTCAGTCCCACACCCTCTTACCTATATTGCACACCCCTTTGCCTATATCCTAATTTTTTTTCCAAATGGGTCGACAGACGTCTACATAAATTCCAAGTTTCAGCCTCCTAGCCTAAGCGGTTACTGAGATCTAGAATCCAAAATTTTCCATCTTAAACGCTTCCTCCACCTCCTCCCTTCCACCCCCACCACGAAAAGGTGACCACATACAGGGGTCTGCTCAGTGTACCAAGAAAAAAATTCAGCTTAATAGCTCAAAGAGTTTCAGAGCTATAAGCTTTTTGCGTCCTGACATATTTTTTTTTGCTTTTTTGGTGTGTACTAGTCAGAAGCCTTGTTAAAAAACATAACGCAGTCACGATCGGCTCCAAGCCAATCGTATGATACTCTAGAAGAAATACTGAACTCTTACTTATATTTTAGTTGAAAATATATCAAAAGAATAAGGAGTGCACTAACATTTATTACATGACTTTTTACTTACAGGTAGAAACAGGTTTAAAGTGGCTACTAGATTTCTTGATTTATAGTGTGTTCCATAAATTAAGTAAGGACACTTTACAAAATTTTTGTATGGCGACTACATGAAGGACTTATGGTATATTTTTCATATTAATATTATTTATTATTATTTGGAAGCTAACTCTACAAGCAGGCTTACAGAGTTAACTGGGTAGCACTGGCTGCTAAGGCCTTCGGCTTTTTCATATTAATAATTTTAGCTGCGACTATTATAAAATCAACGTATACAAAGTTTCAAAGTCGTAAAGTTTTAAAGTTATCGTGCAATATTTGTGAGCACGTGTCTTCAGGACTTTTGTATAACAGCTACCCGAAGAAGTCGACGGATGACGCCAACTAATGAACTCAGTCTTGCTTTTGATATAAAACTATTTCCTGTAAAATTTTGAATCCCTGCTTTAACTCGTACTGGAGCTATAGTGGATTCTATAACTTGCATACATTTTTGAAGGACTTCTCTAGGCTGCTACACAAAGGACTCTTTCAATTTGAATCATATTCAGACCTTTTACTTCAAACATTGTAAACTTTAAGTATGCAAAATTGCAAGTTCCTAACTTGAAGCATTCGAGCAATAATTGTGAAAACGTGTTTCAAGGACTTTTGTATGAGAGGTACTCGAAGGAGTGGAAGGATATCGCCCATTAACGAACTTAGCCTTACTTTTTCCATTTTACAAGTTGTGACTAAATTTCAACTTCCTAGGTCAACGCGCTTTTGAGTTATCGTGCAAGCGGACGGACGGACGGACGGACAAACGGACAGACGGACAGACGGACAGACGAACAGATGGACAGACGGACAGACGGACAGACGGACAGACGGACAGACGGACAGACGGACAGACGGACAGATGGACAGACGGACAGACGGACAGACGGACAGACGGACAGACGGACAGACGGACAAACGGACAAACGGACAGACGGACAGACGGACAGACGGACAGACGGACAGACGGACAGACGGACAGACGGACAGACGGACAGACGGACAGATGGACAGACGGACAGACGGACAGACGGACAGACGGACAGACGGACAGTTGGACAGACGGACAGACGGACAGACGGACAGACGGACAGACGGACAGACGGACAGACGGACAGACGGACAGACGGACAGACGGACAGACGGACAGACGGACAGACGGACAGACGGACAGACGGACTGACGGACAGACGGACAGACGGACAGAGGGACAGAGGGACAGACGGACAGACGGACAGACGGACAGACGGACAGACGGACAGACGGACAGACGGACAGACGGATAGAAGCACAGACGGACGGACGGATAGCAAATGAATTTGGGGATCTTGGCCCCAAATAAACATAAAATATTATATAATTTTTTTCATCCGAGTCTCGGTTCTATGCGTTACAAACTTTTCGGACTGGATTAAACTTGTAATACTCATACAGGCCCATTCAAGATCAGAGTCTCATATCAAAAAAGTCTCAATTAACTCAAAATGCATAAAAAAAATCTGCCAACAGTCTGGGCGCAACTGTATTATTTTTCCGGCAGAACTTCAGAACGCGTTCAATTCGGGGATGCGGTGTATGTTACTATGTGACTGAAAACCTAACAAAAAGTTTGGGAAGCGGTTAGAAAAGGGTGTAACATGTGAACTAAATAATTGGGTCATATGCCGGGATGCGGTCTAGAGGTTGAAAAAAACAAAACTTAAAAATAGGTGATTATTAAACAAACCTGGGGAAGTGAAAAGATATTCGATATCTGATCAGACCTGAGAATCATGATGGAATTAATGAAAAAGTATACAACCAGTTTACACCCTCTTAGGGGTCGAATTTCAAAAAATCTTGAAAACACATTCTAGGTATTCACTTGAAGAATCCGTAGAATAAAAATGAATTCAATATTTCGAAAGATCTAGTAGATATGACGAAAATCGTGAAAATATATGCATTTTATATTAACCGATATTTTTTTTGGCCCCCCCTTCTGAACACTAATGAATATTCCAATTTTTTTTATCAGAACTACTTTTCTAGTTAATTTACATATACGTACCGAGTTTCAACTTAACAGCATAAGCCGTTCTGAAGTTAGGGAAAACACCCCCCACCACCATACCATACTCCCCTAAAAAAGTGTATTTTTCCACCATGCCACTACTATAGCTCTATCTAAATACCAAGTTTCAGCTTCCTATCACTATAGATTCTTAAGATATAAGCATCGGAACTTTTTCTTTCTCACCCTTCCCCACCCTCACCCTCTACACCCACACCCCCAAACTTTTTTTCCCTACTTAGATTATATTAGGCCTACTTCTGGTAAAAATTTGAAACATCCATCTTACACTGTTATTGAGATATGAATCGTGTTATTTTTGAAAAATTCTAGTCCCTCCCACCTCCGTGCTCCTCCACCCCCTTCAAATATTTTACTTTGAGCAATCTTTATTTATCAATCTTAATAATAAAACCGAATTTTGTTTTTCTGGTCCAATTAGTTTGTGAGATATCGTAATCTAAAGTTGTTCACCCCCCACCCCCGTACGCCACTACCCCCACCCAAAAATTTTGTTTCAATCTACTCTCCCGGTATAACTACAGATATTTGTTAAGTTTTAATTGCTTGCTATTAATGGTTTAGGAGATATGGATTTTAGAATTTATCGATCTCGGCATTTTTGCGTTTCGGACGCATTAATTCCCCCTACACTCCCACACCCCTTCACCCATATCTGTTTTTTTTTGCAAATGGGTCCATTATCAAAGCTCTATAGAAATTCTTAGTTTCAGCCTCCTAACACAAGCGGTTCCTGAGATCTAGAAACCTAAATTTTTCGTCTAAAACGCTTACCCCGCCTTCCTCCTTACACCTCCTTCCCTGAAAATAATGTCAATTCAAGGGGTCCACCAAGTCTATTCTAAGAAAAAAATTTAATTTAATAGGTCCACTGGTTTGAGAACTACGAGTCTTCAAAGGATTTTGCTTGGGGCGTGGGGCGGTCGACGTACGGCGTACGGCGTACAGACGGAGTGAAAATTTTTATTGCTTTTTTCGCGTCTACTAGTCATGAAACGTGGAAAAAAAAATTTTGAGGGCAACAAATTTTTTTTTTTTAAAAATCGATAATAATACTGTATTATAAATAATACAGTAATTGAGACTCTCGACCTACTTTGTCACTTGTGACTCGGTCCTGAATAGGCCTGTATATGATTTCATCTAGAGTATAAAAATTTTCGTTTTAATTTTTTTAATAAAATCGATAACAATACTTTATTATTAAAATAATAAAGTAATATTACTTTATTTTTAAAATAATAAAGTAAAATTACAAGAAAAAAAAATGCCGATGACAGGATTCGATGCCTTAAGAGTTTAATTTTATATATTCAATCGAACAGCCGAAATCGTAGCCGATTAGTAGCCTACACTGCAGCTCAGCATTAAACACGGTTCGGACTTCTACCCATAAAATAATAAATTTGAGCCCAGACTGTTGATCAATTTTTTCTATTGCGCTACCCTCCTCTTTAAAATTAGTCCTATTTTATTGTTCTAGGATGAAAATTACTAGAGATTCACTACTATTAAAAGTACAAAAATTTTCAAAAGAATCCTAGGGTCTCAAACTATCTCATTCTTGGCATGCTCCAAAAAGTATCAGGTTGGCCGAGTGGTTAGCGTAACGGACTTATGTGTGACGGGTCCATGGTTTGAATCCGAGAGTGTGCAAATTATTGTAAGTAAAATCCATTCGCACTTTTCAAACAAAAAATAATAGTTTTTACCAAAATAAACTCCGTAGTAAGAAAAAAACAAATCTGCCAACAGTCTGGGCGCAACTGTATTATTTTTCCGGCAGAAGTTCAGAACGCGTTCAATTCGGGGATGCGGTGTATGTTACTATGTGACTGAAAACCTAACAAAAAGTTCGGAAGCGGTTAGAAAAGGGTGAAACATATGAATTAAATAATTGGGTCATATTCCGGGATGCGGTCTAGAGGTTGAAAAAAACAAAACTTAAAATAGGTGATTATTAAACAAGCCTGGGGAAGTGAAAAGATATTCGATATCTGATCAGACCTGAGAAACATGGTGGAATTCATGAAAAAGTATACAACCAGTTTACACCCTCTTAGGGGTCGAATTTCAAAAAATCTTGAAAACGCTTTCTAGGTATTCACTTGAAAAAACCGTAGAAAAAAAATGAGCTCAATATTTCGAAAGACCTAGTAGATATGACGAAAATCGTGAAAATATATGCATTTTATACTAACCGATAATTTTTTTTTGCCCCCCCTTCTGATCGCCAATGAATATTCAATTTTTTTTTATCAGAATAACTTTTCTAGTTAATTTACATATACGTACCGAGTTTCAACTTAACAGCATAAGCCGTTCTAAGGTTAGGAAAAACACCCCCCACCACCGTACCATACTACCCCTAAAAAAAAATTTATTTTTCTACCATGCCACTACTATAGCTCTATCTAAATACCAAGTTTCAGCTTACTATCATTATAGATTCTTAAGATATAAGCATCGGAACTTTTTCTTTCTCACCCTTCCCCACCCTCACCCTCTACACCCATACCCCCAAACTTTTTTTCCCTACTAGGGTTCTATTAGGCCTACTTTTGGCTAAAAATTTGAAGCATCCATCTTACACTGTTATTGAGATGAGAAACGTGTTATTTTTGAAAAATTCTTATCCCCTCCACTTACGTACTCCCCCGCCCCCTTCAAAGATTTTACTTTGAGCAATCTTTATTTATCAAGCTTTGTATCCAAACCGAATTTTGTTTTTCTGGTGCCACTGGTTTGGGAGATATTGTAATGTTAAGTATTTCAACCCCCACCTCCGTACGTCACTACCCCCACCCAAAAATTTTGATTCAATCTACTCTCCTAGTATAACTACAGATATTTGTTAAGTTTTAATTGCTTGCTATTAATGGTTTAGGAGATATGGATTTTAGAATTTGTCGACCTCGGCATTTTTGCGTTTCGGACGCATTATTTCCCCCTCCACTCCCACACCCCTTCACCCATATCTGTTTTTTTTTTTTTGCAAATAGGTCTATTATCAAAGCTCTATAGAAATTCTAAGTTTCAGCCTCCTAACTCAAGCGGTTCCTGAGATCTAGAAACCTTAATTTTTCGTCTAAAACGCTTACCCCGCCTTCCCCCTTACACCTCCTCCCCTGAAAATAATGTCAATTCAAGGGGTTCACCAAGTCTATTCTTAGAAAAAATTTTAATTTAATAGCTCCACTGGTTTGAGAGCTACGAGCCTTCAAAGATTTTGGGGCGGTCGACGTACGGCGTACGGGGTACGGCGTACGGCGTACGGGGTACGGCGTACGGCGTACGGGGTACGGCGTACGGCGTACGGGGTACGGCGTACAGACGGAGTGAAAATTTTTATTGCTTTTTTCGCGTCTACTAGTCATGAAACGTGGACAAAAAAATTTTGAGGGCAGCAAATTTTTTTTTTAAAAATCGATAACAATACTGTATTATAAATAATACAGTAATTATATATACTATACACCCATTCCTCGCTATACGGCCGCTCTTTATACGGCTTTTCGCTATAACGGCCTCTTAGAATTATGGTTTAGTTTCGTTATACGGCCAACAAAATTCGTTATACGGCCAAAAAAAAGAGAAAATTTCCAGATTAGATCTAAACCTATGTAGTCCATATTCAACCATCAGCAGCTCGGGGATTCCCACCGTTCGCTCGCGATTAAGTTTGGAGTTGTTGATCTTTGTCGATTTTAGACAGTGTTCCGAGTGTAAAGAGAAGCCGAAAGTCAGTGACATTAGAGACTAAACTAGAAGTTTCGCGTAGAATTGAAGCTGGTGAAAAAATTGTAGAAATTTGTAGGGCATTAGGACTTGCAAAATCCACCGTAAATTTTCTTGCAAGCCGAGGTTGGTTTGAAAAATTAAAAAATCGACATAATTTACATAATCTAAAGATGAAAGGTGAGGCAGCTAGTGCCGATGAGGCTGTCGCTCAAGAGTATCCTAACATTCTAAAAAAAATCATTGAAAGAGGTGGATACGTTCCAGAACAAGTTTCTAATGTCGATGAAACCGGGCTCTACTGGAAGCGTATGCCTGAAAGAACATACATTTCAAAAAACGAAAAGACTGCACCGGGATATAAGGTATCCAAAGAGAGATTAACTTTGCTTCTTGGCGGCAATGCTGCAGGTGACTTTAAACTTAAGCCGTTTCTGATCTATATGTCAGAAAATCCAAGAGCCTTGAAAGGGTTGAACAAGAATCAATTGCCAGTCATTTGAATCTTTTTAAAGACTGGTTTAAAAATCACTTTTGCCCTGAAGTGAAAAAATATTTGCAAAACAAAAATTTAAGCAAGAAGGTTCTGCTTCTTTTAGATAATGCTCCAGGACATCCGGTTAATTTAGCTGAATCATCTAAAGATGCGGAAATTGAATTTCTGCCTAAAAACACTACAGCCCTAATCCAGCCAATGGATCAGGGTGTAATAGCTACGTTTAAAGCATATTATTTACGCAGAACTTTTCGGAAACTGATTAACGAGATAGATGATAAGTCTTCGCTCACAGAATTTTGGAAAAAGTATAACATCAAAGATGCGATCGAAAATATTGGCGATTCATGGAAAGAGTTGAAATCAACCACAATGAACGGCGTTTGGAATAAAATATGGCTAGAATGCATAACAAAAAATGATGAAGAAGCCGAGTCTGTTCCGGCAATTCCACAAAACATATTGAACCTTCGATCTGAACTTGGTTTTGAGGAATTAAGAGAGGTTAATGTGGTAGATTTGCTTGAAGCAGATAGCGAACCTCTTTCCAACGAAGAACTGCTTCAAATAGAAAACGTTTCACCATTAAATGAAAAGGTAAAATCAGATGTTTCCCGAAAGTTAACGTTGAAGGATTTATCAAAGGTGCTTTCTTGTTTCGAAGAAGGAATTAACATCTTACGACAAAATGACCCCGATGAAGAAAGATTCGCTAAAGTTTCACGAGGCATTGATACAGCTATTCATTGCTACAAAGATATGCACATGGAAGCAAAGAAAAAGGCAAATCAGCTAACGTTGCACCATTTTTTTAAGGCTGGTCCTTCCAAAGCAGTGTCTGATCAAAATGAAAGTGATTCATGCCCATATGAAGAGGATACTTCAGCATCGGAATAAACATTCTAATTTTTAGTTTTTGTTAATGTTATAAATGAAATGAAATTTTGATTTTTAATTAAATGTATTTTTCACTGAACTTTTCTGGTTTTTTCTTTTAATTAAAGTTTCTAATTTGGATATTTAATAGTTTCTTTTAATAATTTTCTGTCACGTGCTTCTTTGTAAGTGTAGGTAATATTGAAAAAGATGAATGTCTATATTGAAATAGATGCATTTTTATCTAAAACCTAAATTTTCTATATATGGTTTTTAAAAAATTGGAACGGATCTTATCGAGTTTATATGAACTTGTATGAAAATATATGATTCGTTTTACGGCATTTCGCTTTACGGCCAAGTTTCCCGGAACGTATCTAGGCCGTATAGCGAGGAATGGGTGTATATGAATTTTTTTACTTATTTTTATACTCTAGATGATATCATATAGAGTATTATAAGTTTGATCCAGCCGAAATATATGTAACGCATAGAACCAAGCCTCGGACGAAAAAAAGTTGTATATTATTTTTTCTTTATTTGTGGCCAAGAACTTCAAATCCGCTTGACGTCCGTCCGTCCGTCCGTCCGTCTGTCTGTCCGTGAACACGATAACTCTAGAATGCCTTGACGTAGGATCTTCAAATTTTTAATCTGAGTGTTTGGTTGAATTTGTAAGACTAAGTTCGTTAACGGGGAAAATCGTCCCACTACTTCGGGTAGCTGCCATACAAAATGTCCTTAAAACACGTGTTCAAGAATATTGGCCGATAACTTCATAAGGGCTTAAGCTACGACTTGGAAATTTTGTATGTGTTAATTTTTTAATATTTGGAGCTAAATGTATGATTAAGAAGAAAATCCTAATAGTCCTTCGAGGGGCTGCCATACAAAAATCCGGTTAAAATATCTTCATTCAATTCACGAAAGTCACTATAACTCAATTAATCGTTAGCTATGAATTCAGAATTTTGTACAAATTAGTTTTGAGTGAAAACAAAGTTCTAGTTTACTAGGCAGATAAATCCTTTTGCTAATTCTGGTACCTGCCATATAAAATATCATTAAAACACGTGTTCAAGAATATTGGCCGATAACTTCAGAGTGGTTTAACTTTGATTTTAAAATTTTGTGTGTGCTTATTTGGCAATAGTTTGAGCTAAATGAATAATAATGAAGAAAATTCTATTAGTTCTTCGAGTGGCTGCCATGCAAATATCTTGTTAAAATATCTTCACTCAATTCACGAAACTCACTATAACTCAAGAAATCGTTTAGCCACGAAGTTTAAATTTTGTACAAATAAGATTTAAGCGAAAAGGAAGTTAGACTGCGTTTTTCAGTGAAATTTCTTGACCCCTTCGAGTAGCTTCCATACAAAAAATCCTTGAAAAGACGTGTTCTAGAAAATTTGTCGATGGCTTCACAACCATTTTAGCTGTTTGTTTAAAATTTTGTATACGTTTGTGTTCCAATAGTTGAAGTTAAATGTATGTCTTTGAAAAAAAATCCTATTAGTCCTTCGCGTAACAGCCATACAAATATGCTTTCAAAATGTCTTCACTTAATTTACGAAACTCACTATAGCTCCAGTAATCGTTTAGCTGTAATTTGAGAGTTTTGTAAAAATTAGTTTTGAGTGAAAACGAATTTCGAGTTTACTAATCAGCGAAACCCTTTTACTCCTTCAGGTAGATAAATCCTTTTGCTCCTTTTGGTACCTGCCGTATAAAGTGTCCTTAAAACATGTGTTCAAGAATATTGGCCGATAGCTTCAAACAGGTGCTAATTTGGCAATAGTTGGAGCTTAATGTATGTTTATGAAGAAAATATTAGTAGTCCTTCGGGTGGCTACCATGCAAATATCTTGTTAAAATATCTCTATTCAATTCACGAAACTCACTATAGCTCAAGAAATCGTTTAGACAGGAAGTTTAAGTTTTGTACAAATAAGATTTAAGCGAAAAGGAAGTTAGACTGCGTTTTTCAGTGAAATTTCTTGACTCCTTCGAGTATCTTCCATACAAAAAATCCTTGAAAAGACGTGTTCTAGAAAATTTGTCGATGGCTTCACAACCATTTTAGCTGTTTGTTTCAAATTTTGTATACGTTTGTGTTCCAATAGTTGAAGTTAAATGTATGTCTTTGAAAAAAATCCTATTAGTCCTTCGCGTAGCAGCCATACAAATATCCTTTCAAAATGTCATCACTTAATTTACGAAACTCACTATAGCTTCAGTAATAGTTTAGCTGTAAATTGAGAGTTTTGTAAAAATTAGTTTTGAGTGAAAACGAATTTCCAGTTTACTAATCAGCGAAACCCTTTTACTCCTTCAGGTACCTTCCACACAAAAAATCCTTAAGACACGTATTCAACAATATTTTCCCATTACTTTCGAACGCGTCAAGCTACGTATTTGAAATTTTGAACACATTCAATTGTGGATGGTTCAAGGAAAAGGATAAATATAAAAGAAATCGAGTTAGTCCATCCTGCACCTCTCATGTGAAAGTCCTTCAAAAATGACAATTTTTTCCCGATGGCACACCCAGTTCAAGAAATGATATAGAACATTGATGATATTGTCTTTAAGTTTCAACCGAACCCGATTGCAACCGAATGAAGGTCCCTAATAAAGGACATACAACATGCACATACGTAACCCTACTTTAGCCCCAACTACAATATAAATCAGAGTTCAGTATCATCTAGAGTATTATACGATTACCTTGCAGCCGATCGTGACTGCAGTATGTTTTATTTCGTGTTTAAGCTTGATCCAGCTCAAGTCCAGCCCGAATCCGTCCCATGTCCGGCCCAAGTCAGGCGCAGGTCCGGCCAAATTTCCGACGTACGTCAGGCACCATGTCCAGACCAGATCTGCGCGAGCGTTACATCCTGACATGATTTATCTTACGGCACGCCTGATTTGGGCCGGACATGAGCCGGATAAAATTTCTATTAAAATTTAGATTCAATTGAATTGTATTCAAATATAAAGCGCATATGTGGGTGGTATGTTAAAGATTTCGCAAAATTGTATCCAAGTCCTCTTCGAAATTTCATATCTTTATCTTTGAATAATAAAGTAGGGCCTTTTTTAAAGGACAAGGTTGTCGCAATATAAAAATAATACGAATAAGAATTATCCATGAAAGTTCTTTTTAATTATAAAGATTTTGGCCGCTATTCACAGTCGTCATAAAATTGGCTTTAAGTTAAAGCTGACTTTAGTGTCTTATTAAAAATACCACACTAAAGTCAGCTTTAACTTAAAGCCAACTTTATGACGACTGTGAATAGCGGCCTTTGTTTTTTATCCTTGAATATCTGAGTCTTGATTCGCTCGAAATCTCTAGGGGATCGGAGTCAAAAAAATCTTAGATAATCAGTAGTTCTCAACAAAGGCTAGTTTAGTAAGATTTTTTAATCCCGATCAACTTGAGATCCCAAGTTAATTTTTTGGTATATTTTGAAATTTAGAAAATATTAAAAAGAAAAAAAAAAAGATACTCATTTTGATATATTAGTAGTAGGCTGGGTGGCTTAGTGGCTAGAGCACTTGCCCTCGATGCACCTGGTACCAGGTTCGAATCAGCTTGGCGGCAAGTAATTTTCGAAAATGGTATTGGGTACCGGACTACCAGTTCACTCAGCTGTAAATGAGTTAAAATCGGAGTAATAATCACGGACGAGCGTTGTGACGAATTTATTTTTCTTGTCTATTTTTTTAATTTTTTTTCTATTATTTTTTTTATAACTCTATATGTATATATATATATATATATATATATATATATATATATATATATATATAGACTAGTCCCCTTTTCTTCGCGTTTTTGATCTCTCTTCTTTAATTCGTCTCTTTAATTCTTAATTCACTTTTTCTTCTTAATTTCGGGCTCATACGCACTTTGTTCACTGTCCTTTTGTTCCTAATTCAGCTTGTTCGTACACACTTTGTTCACTGTCCTTTTTCCTTCATTCAACTTGTTCGTACGCACTATTTATTAGTTGTTTTTTTTTCTTGTAATTATGTTTGAGTATTCGTATTTTAATTCACTTTTTCCTTTACTTTTGTTTCGTTTTATGACTTCTTATATCGACATTTTAATTCCCGAACTTTAACAAAGTCAATTCACCAACTGCTTTCTTCAACATCCAAACCCAATCTCCCTCTCGACCTCGGAAACAAAACCCCAAAATCCCTCATAAATTTTTTTTTTAAATTCACCTCACGTGTTTTGGCTCGCTTTTCATTGTTTTGTTTTTTGTTTTTCTCCCAGAGGTCACTAATGCCAGTACAGCGGTTTATTTATTATCAAAAAAAAATTCTTTAATTTAGTTATGTGTTACACTGGTAAAAACTATGAAAAAGAACTTTCAGGGCATTCTGGTTTGAGGAAAGAAAACTAAATACGGAACTATGAATAAAAATTTAACTTAAAATAAAAGGGCGAAGGACGGTAGTTGTAATAAAAAAAATATAGACAATAAAAAGATATATATATATATATATATATATATATATACGCGGTATCGGAAGTAATTAGGAATTTGGGAAAACCGATAATAGAAAACTTGAAGAAAGCAGCAAGGGCCCCAACGTTATTAAGGTACCATAGCTTTAAGTCCGATCAAAAAAAAAGAAAAAAAAAAGAGAAAAAAATATTTTTTATGCCATCCGAATTGGGTTTTTTTAAAGACATTTGATTTCTATATATATATACTAGTTTTTTTTCAATACAAATTTACAAAACCAAAAAAAAAAAAAATGAGTTTATTTCTATTTATTTAATGTGTGTGAAGATATGTGTTAAATTTCAAGTGATTTTAGTTTGAGAGCGGTGCCTTTATTTTTTTCAATTTTTTTATTTAGGTAAATAAGAGAGCAAGGATAACGATTGGCTAGAGGATATTAAGGAGATCCTGGAGGATCGGTCGTTTCGGGGCTGGCCTCATTTCCTTCTTTCAGTGCGATTACAGGTGCAGCGTACAGTCCCGCACTTTAGCGGTATGACTACGCGGATTGATTAAGCGAAGCGGTAGATGAGCGAGCGCTGTAGGGTCATTCCCGGTCACGCAATGACCTTTCCCTATCCACCACAATTTTTTCCTCTTTGTCTTACATTTGTGCAATTTATATGTATTTTAGACAGCACTCTCAAGGACGGTGACTCCCTCTGGGTCGTATTCTTTTTTTTTCACCCACTCCCACGTTCCTGAATAGCTGGCAAAATGTGCTGTAAGGACCCAGAGGGACCCGTTAATTCTGAAGACGGGACGAAATTCGTCTAGCACGAAAGCGTTTCGTTACAGTGGCGCCCAAACGTAATATCGGCTTTACGGATTCCTTAAAGATTTATAATAACTTTAAATTTTGTTAAAAGAAGTATTCCCAATTTTGCAGTCAGTGTGAGGTTTTGACGACTCGGAATGTTCGTTTAGTAATTTTCAGACAAGTACCTAAGAATGGTTCTGTTCGGCTCTGCAGTGCCGACCATATTTCGAAGACATTGTGTTCTAATCATTGGGTCTTTTACAATTCGCTTCGTTAAGAAAAAGGAAAATTTTTCATGTTTTACTCAAAATGATACAAGGAAAGCATTATGTTTTCTCGAGAAATGTTATTTCTACGTTCACAGGAGCGCATAAATCAGTAGGCGAATAAAGCAATTTACGTTTGACCAGCTGATGGTACCGAATGGAGTATGCGCTTAGTAATGCACACACACATTGATAGGAATTGAATTCGTTTGTAGGTCATCAAACTTTATTAGCTGCTATAATTTTGCATGATTGTGATTTTTTTTCTAAGTGGCACGCGCCTGCGTTAGCTCATCTGCTGGTAATAACAGCCTGTTAAACAGAAGCTGTTAGTAGCCAGTGAAAATTTTATTAACAGCTTGACAAAATGAATTGTGCGATGCATCTTTGTACTTTGATCTCTCCACACTGGCGTAGGGTTTGTCCCCAAACACCCCCCCCCCCCCCCCCGAAATGATTAGCTCACCTAGTAAGTTATATTTTTTTTTTTAATCATCAGCACGAAAAAGGTAGAATGTAGTAGCGTAGAGCGAATGTTTGTGAAGCCATTTTAATACTGCTTGATTATTGTTTGTCTCCAATATATGTACTACAGTGTACCATATATGTTATGTATAGTGATTTTGTGAATATGACTTCAAAATAACAGATATTATCTACTGATCACCATCAATTATGGACCGGTGATCGATAAAAAACGTTGAATCTCTCTATACGAACAATAATAATGCTTCAACTCAAAACAAATGAATTGAATCAAAATTGTACGTTTTTGTATGAAGCGTTTCATGCCAGGTGGCAGTGAAATGCAAATAGTTGCCTAGTACATATTCAAAGGTTTGGCTATTTTTGTTTTCAAGACCAGAATATAACATACCATACATGTGAGTAAGAAGCTGATAGTAGCATATTTAGTCCAGTAAATCTCGGAATTCTTAAAGAAAAAAAGAAAAATCGAAATATTTTGACGTAGTTAGGTTCCAATGATGGAGTAGAGTAGGGAATCACAGTTTTACACCAAAATTTGATATGGCGTGTGCCCGAAATTTTGAGTTTTCTGTTTTGTCAATTTGTAGCAGTATTTTGCATTTCTCGCTAGGAATGGTAAGAACCTAAACTTGGTTCTTACCATTCCTAGAGAATTAAATTCTCTATCTTTTTTACCTGAACAACTTTTTTGTAAAATCATTATTAAGGGCTATTTCTTTTTAATTTTTTTAAATGAAAGTATAACATTGCAAGAATGTTGTGTCAAAATTTCAAGTCAATCGGAGCAAAATTAACGGAGTTATGAACAGTTTAGAGGTGTACGCACTCGTATGTGATGCCTAGTGTGTAAAACTTTAAAGCGTTTTTCTGAAACTTGTCATTTTTGAAGTCGGTGTACGTTGTAACTCAAAATTTATTGAACCGATTCTTTTAAATTTTTTTTTACTATTTCTAAACATAAATCACCAGGTAGTGACGTCGATTTTTTTTTAAATTTACAATTAATTTTTATTTTACAATAAAAAACTTAACGATTTTTTTAGCAAAAATCGCGTTTCTGACTTTTAAGTGCTACCAAAAATGGACAAATCGGTTAAAAAAAAAAACTCGACTTCATTACTTCGAGAAACATCTCACCTAACAAACGCAATTAGACTTTTTTGTTTTGCATGATCGAGTCACGAGTTGTAGCGTACACCGCAAAACAACCTTTTTTCGATACACCTGCGGAGATTTGCTGCGAACGCCTTATTTATAAATATTTTGAAATGAAAATTTTGGAAAATGTAGTTCAGATTTTGTATTATTATATAAAAGTGAGATAAAACAATCCAGCATTACCGGTATCGTCTAAAAAAATTCTTTAAAATATGCCTTATTTTCGCCGAATTAACCTTACCCGGCCCTAAGCGTAAAGTGCAAAAAATTTGGAGATTGTCCCAGTTTTTTAAACTTTTGGACCATTTTTATTAAAAATAGGTGACATATTTACATGGCAAAGTTGTAGAGAAGTTTTGTACATACCAGTTATTCGTACGACCAACGGATCACGAGCGGGAGCATGGTAAACATACAAATATGTAGCGTAAGTACGTGCACAAATGCCTCGAACAATCAACTCGACGATCTGACCCAGTCAGTTGAAATGTGCACCAAAGAAAACGAGGGGCGTTTGTGCACTTATTTACGCTACATATTTGTGTGTTTACTGTGCTCCCGCTCGTGATCCGTTGGTCATACGAAAAAATGAAGTAAACAAAACTTCTATGGAATTTAGTCCTCTACAACTTTGCCATGTAAATATGTAACCTATTTCTTAAAAAAATGGTCCAAAGTTTAAAAAACTGGGACAATCTCCTAATTTTTTGCACTTTACGCTTAATAACGCAATAAATAATGATTTTACAAAAAAGTTGTTCAGATAAAAAAGATAGAGAATTCAATTCTCTATAAACTTGGTTCTTACTATTTTTAGCGATAAATGCAAAATACGGCTATAAATCGACAAAACAGAAAAATCAAAATTTCGTGCACACGCCATATCAAATTTTGGTGTAAAACTGTGATTCCCTATTTGACTCCATCATTGGAACCTAACTACGTCAAAACATTTTGACTTTTATTTTTTTCCGTTATTTACAGAAATTTTGTCTCTGATTACTAGACTATATTGTTTATTGCCGGTCCTTTGCGATAAATCCTCTAGCTTCAAAACAGTCGCTGCTCGTCATCTCCACTACCTACATATGTATATTTCTATCGTGTTAACTATCAAAGTTTATGAATTCAAATGATTAGGTTATTCCATCAAGAATCGCCAAAAATGACAAAATTTGTGACTTACCATCGCCAATTCTTTTGAAAATTTATGTACTCGAAGAATTAGTGAAGAAAAAAATATGATTTCAATTTTTTTCAATCTCATTTTTTTGTTAGTTATAGTATGTTAAAGATTTCACAAAAATGATGTCCGAGTCCTCTTCGAAAATGCATATCTCTGGTACTTAGTCTTTACCGTAGAACAATGAAGTAGGACTTATTTTAAAGTTCAAGGTTGTCGCAATATAAAAATAATACGAATACAACTTATTCTTGCAAGTTTTTTTTAAGGATAACGACTTTGTCTTTCCCTTGAATATCTCAATCTCAACTAGGGAATCGTGGTAAAAAAAATTTAAGAAAATCTGTGATTCTCAATTAAGGTTAGTGTAGTTCTTAATAATAATATTAATTTCGTTGACCCCAATCCCCTTGAGATCCTAAATCATGGTCTCCTAAATTCTTCACCTCAAACCGTCTAGATTTAAAGACCTCGTCCTTCAGTAGCTTAGTTTTAAGATAGCTTTGCTATCTTCCTCAACCGAGTATAATACGTTTTATTTGCTATCGATGAATCATCGTCGATTGATTTTGTCCGTTTCGTGGCCATTTTTTTCTAGATTAGTCTCAAGATATATGAAATTATATATACTCTCCAAATTATACTCTAAAATTTGTATACATACTATATGGCAGAGTCAAGATTGACAAATACATCCACTAGGGAAGGATGTTGCGAGGATGTTTACATACATATATCGTTAGCCTATGCTATTGGATGGTTAGGTTTAGGTTTAGGTTTCAGTGGCGGCCAAAGGCCTCACATAGACCCACGAGGGACCATAGTGATACCACATAAAAAATAGGAGACCCAATGTGAATGTAGGTAGGTGCGCTTGCGTTTCGATCTTCGTTGAGAGTTCCTCGTTTAATTTAAAGGTCCCTGTAACCATAGCAAAGTTGATTAGACTCTGCATGCTGTTAAAAGAGACTTCTTTAAGGTTTGCGAAGGTCGAAGCACCCAGAGCTTTCAGCCGTCTTCTAGCGAGAGCTGGGCAGTTGCACAGGAGGTGTTGGGTGGACTTGAATAGTAGTGTCCCATTAGTGTCGACCAGGGTTTTTCGGATGACATTCTCTAGTGCCAAGTTGAAAAGCATGGATGCTAGACCATCTCCCTACTTTAAATTTCAATAATTGTGGAAGCTATGGGCAATTAACCGGGATGGGCCCTTCGTGGATTCTTCGTGATTCAAACGCGACTATCTCGAAACATACTTTTCAAAGACCGTTCCCAAAATCTTCGGAAAACGTCTGAACCGATTTCTTCAAAAATTTCACACATTATTTTTGGATAGGTTTTATAGTTTTTGAGATAATGATTTCTAAAATTCACCTATTTTTTCTGCTTTCTACTTAGATGATCCCCCTTAAGTCACACTCAGTTCAAAAACTGGTTGTGGAATCGTTTTGTATTCCTTGTAAGCTGAAATTTTTTCAGTGTGTAAACCAGGTGGGCTTTCTTAAAGTAACTGTGGTCAATTGTAAGCGGAGATGTTAGATATTCTCAATCGTTTATATTACATAGAAAGCTGAAACTTGAATTTAATACAATATAAAACATGAATAGTTCGCAAAAAGTTTTCGATATTGGTGAAGAGTGTGGGACTGAGAAAAAACAATACCTCCGAATTGCTTGAGATATAATGATAGATAGATAGAATTTATACGGGAAAAATATGTAGGGCCTCCGAGTTTGTTATCTCGAGAATCGCTTCATTAGAGCTCGAAAGAGAGCTCCATTACTTACAAATTTCTCTTTCTTTTATTGTAGTATATAAAATCTACTACTACTACTACTACTAACTACTTGTAGATAATATCGAACCTTACTGGCCAATTTCAAGTTCAAATTGATCAATATTAAAAAATGTTGATGACAGCCCCCCCCCCCCCCCCCGAAAATCATGCCTAGCTACGCCACTGTCTCTCCATCATGATATCAAGTGAATGGATTACTTTCTTTGTCAATTTCGAATGAGACATCAGAGAAATGCACATTATGCGGATTAATTGTCAAAATTTTAAGTTTTCGCGTTAGGCATATGACTGTTAGAAACAGAAAGTTTACAGTGAACGATTTTAGTTGCTTATAACTACATTTAGTCGGTAATGAGTGCAACAACAATTTCATAAGGCATTATGGTTGCATATGGCAAGGCGAATAATAAATTATAGCTTAATTATAGCTTATTATTGATGAATTGCTTAGAGAATATGTACGTATTTGCGTTATAACAAAAATCTTTATTAGTAGTTTCATTGCATCGATTGTGATAATCCATCGACCGTACCGTTTAGGTTCTTGAGTTTTTTTATCAAACCTAATATTTAACTTGTCTGTAAATGAGGGAAAACTGCGGCATTAATTTTTTTTCATTTGCTTATCCTGTAACTAGCAAGTATCAGAGAATTGCATTTTTATTGTATGTCGCGCATTTTCTGGTTTAAAGAGGTTTGCTAGTGCATCTTAAATGCAGATTCGTTATTGGAATCTAACTAGCTGGGATAAAAGGAAGCCTCACTTACCTCAGAAAAGTTGATCTGATTTGTTCGCGACGACTATCCGCCAAGTGGCGTCGATGAATAATGTTATCATCTCTCGAAGGTCGTTGTTTGAGACATTCTGATTCAGCTCCGCGTATAAGAACTCGGTTTGGTCTCTTGCGAAATTTTATCCGGATTAATTCCGTCGGCAATGATTGTTGGTCAAGGCCTCCTGAATAATTTTGTTTGTTAAAAGGGATCACACTGAAGCGTCTCTCGTGTTATTGTATGAAGAAACATACTTTAAGAATTTCAATTCTCATACTTTCCTTTCTTCCTAATTCCCTGACTCTGCAGAGCTCGCTCAACAACAACCGTACTCGAAAATATACCTACGCAGTCTGATAATCTGTAATAAATTTTTGCGCAAGGAAATGATAGCGTATATGCCTGCCTGAGGTGCATCGAGACTTCAGGACTTCAATAACATTATTTAGTACATATTTATTTTGGTTTTTTTTTCTCTTCAGCATCGGTATATTCATTATTTTTTTATTATCTTATTATTATTCTTTATTTAATTATTTTATTTATGCATACATACATATGTATATACATACATACATATATATAACACGAGTAATAGGTACATAAGTATACATTTTATCGGAAATTTCTTTTTGTGGTTCTTTTGAAGATTATAAGGAAGGAAAGGAAAAAAAAAAAAATTTCAAGCTTCCTGATTGATCATCTGGAACCAGATGAGTTTCAAATGGAATGTTTGATACGGAAAATTAGTGGGGATGCACCGACTCAATATGATAAGCTGGAGGCTAGGCTTAAATTAGAGGAGAATCGGCCCGTTCTTCGACCCTCTTCGACTTTGCCGGAGCAAGTACGACAGAATCTCCAAAAAGAACTCGATTCCTGCTGCGAAGGTCTTGGGGAAATATCAACACTTTTACTGGGGGTCAAAGATGCAAATGAGGAGGAGATAGCCAAATGTTCCACTCGTTTAGAGCATTATCACGGGCGGTTATGTCGTCTAGTGAAATGTGCAACCGCCCCGTTGAAAGTCTTAGGAAAAGTCTGTATAGATAAAGTAATCCAATTGCAAGTAATGATTTCTGAAATTCGCAAAATAGACAGTACCGATATGGAGCCCTTCTACTAAAAATTGGCGGAAATAAATAGGTAATGGAGAACTAATCAATTCTCCTTCGAATGTATATCCTGAGAGGAACGCATTATTCCAGGGGCAGTCACAAAGATGGTGTCCAAGTAGTACCCGACACGAATTACCACCACCACCACCAGCACCACCATCGCGACAAACAGATAATGTAACTTCGATAGGCAATGGGAATCGAAAAGGTTTCATTCCAGTTTCTAAATGGGGGGTTCATTTTGATGGATCTAGTTCTGGTATAAACTTCGGACGTTTTATCTTCAGGGTTGAAACTTTGGCAAAGGCTAACGAGATTGGGGGAGAAAACCTCGTAGCAGCAATATTTCTTTTGTTACATGGGGCTGCGGATGAATGGTATTGGACGTATCGCGAAACCACACCTGACCTCACGTGGTCTTAATTTTGTGGTGCTTTACGGGAACGTTTTGAGACGCAAACTACCGATTTGGATGTGCGTAGGCAGATTGATGGCCGATATCAAAAACACAGGGAAGCTTTTTGTGATTTTGCTGACGCGATTGATAAACTCGCCTTGCAACGGAGGTCGCCGCTAACCGATAAATATCATCAGCAAATCTTGCTTCGGAACATGAGACCCGGTTTGCAAGCTCATCTCGCTGGAATTGATTTTATTTCCGTTCAGCATCTGAAAAGAAAATGCGTATCGGTGGAAACTACTTGGCGCAGGATCGGATATGACTCCGACATAAACTGCTCTAATCGCCGCCAAGTGAACGAAATTGAAGTTGATTTAGGGCAATTTTACAACGAAGTTGCAGCCTTGCGGTCAAACCCGGCACAACACAATCCAACACGGACTGCCAGTAAAATGTTAATTTGTTGGAACTGTTCAGACCTAGGACATAGTTTCATGAACTGTCCTAGGTCAATCGATGGCATTTTCTGTTTCGGTTGTGGGACTAAGAATGTAATAAAGCGGAACTGTACAAATTGTCAAAGTCGCGTTACGGGAAACGGTGTGCAGAGTGTGGTTCAATCAGGGACAAATCGCACTCTTCCCAGCAGTCCCTCACAGAGTACCAATTTGACAGCAGTGAAGACGAACTCCGATCAGTAACGTCTCCCTCCCATAGTGATTCTTCGGATCAATTTAGTACACCTATGCGATTCAAAAAAACTCGTGTATCTCGCGCAGATCGTTACTGGAGAATACGGCATCAACTGAAAAACACGGTTCTGTCGAAAATTATTCAAGCTTCGGGAGATAAGCGTCCATTTGCACAAATTTTTATTGCGGGATTTTGTTTACAGGGGTTATTGGATAGCGGAGCTAGCACCAGCATGTTGGGAGCAAATTCGCTTGCCCTTGTTAAGCAACTTTCGCTTCCAATTTTTTTTTTTTTTTTTTTTTACGGCCGTCGTTATAACTTAGGGGGTCACCCTTTAATGCGATTGCACAGCTATAACGACATAGGGTGGGAATAAAATGGTGTGGTAGGGGATTTAGGTCGGTGGAACAGGAGGGAAACTTCTAAGTGTCGGTGGACGTTGTTTTTGAACCGCTGAAGGTCATACTTATCAGGGAATAGATCGGATGGCAACGCGTTCCACATTACTGATGTTCGGGGGATAAAGGACTGCCTAAATTTCACTGTTCTCCACGAATGGGGCTGAACGGTATACTCGTGGGCGCGTGAAGCTTGGCGAGTGTTACGGGGGGCGACTAAGAGTGGGGGAATAAGTTCTTTTAGTTCCTTACTACATTTACCATGAAAATATCGGTAGTAAGTACTGAGTACTCCGACATTACGGCGATGCTCAAGGGAGTCTATAGAAGCTGAAATGGCTTCGTCTCCAATTAGTCGGAACGCATGTTTTTGAACACGATTGAGCAAGGCTAAATGGGATTTAGGGGCCCCAGCCCAGATATGCGAATTGTACTCAAGACGTGGTCTGATATATGCCTTGTAGATTGTAGCTAAATCGGACGCTGAGAAGTATTTCTTACACTTCCGTAGAATTCCAAGGCGTTTAGAAGCATCAATAGCGACATCATAGATGTGCTGGCTCCAGTTTAGGTGGTTGTTGATTTTTACGCCTAGTAATTGGAAGTCATCAGAAGAAGAAATTTGTACGCCACCAAAGGATATACTTGGGACCGACGTCGGAACATCTCGTTTAAGGGATAGATGACAGGACTGTGTTTTGGAGGCATTGAACTCTACTCTATTTTCCTTGCCCCAGTCCAAGATGAGATTGAGGTCTGAGTTCAATGAGCCGAATAACTCAGTGCGTTGTAAGGCCACCGAAGTCGGACGTGCCTCTGCAGCCGAGTCGAAATTAAAGACATTGTCTAACGTACTATCATCTGCAAAACTATGGATTGGATTGAGAGTTGACGACAGAAGGTCGTTTATAAAGATGAGAAATAGGGTGGGAGATAAAACAGAGCCCTGGGGTACGCCGGAATCAATTGGAAATGAGGATGAAGTTATTCCGTCTAATACGACTCGTATTGAACGTTTGCAAAGAAAACTCTTAATCCATTTAAGAAAGGTTGAACTAAAGCCGAAGGCTTTAAGTTTTACTAAGAGACATTGGTGCCAAACTCTGTCAAATGCTTTAGCAATGTCAAGGGCAAGCACTTGACCTTCACCAAATTTGTGAATGCACGAGTTCCAGCGTTCCGTTAGGTAAACTAAAAGGTCACCTGTAGAACAACCGGAACGGAACCCATATTGGCGATCGTGGATCAGATCTCTGTCCATCAGGTATTTGACTATTTTGCGATTGACAGCAGTTTCCATTACTTTTGCGAGCACGGATGTAATGGCTATTGGGCGGTAATTAGCGGGATCCGCTTTGCTTCCTTTCTTGGGAATTGGTTGAACATTCGCAACTTTCCACATCTGAGGAAAGCACCCTGAAGAGTATGAAAGGTAAAAGAGATTGCGAAGCGGTTTAGCCAGAGAGAAAAAGCATTTCTTGAGGACTATGGGGGGGATACCATCAGGTCCAGCAGACTTGTGAATACTGAGCCCTTGCAAGATCTTGGAAATAACCCTTGTTCGAAAACGAATGGGTGGCAACAAGGAATCAGTGATGGGGGGGTTGGGGAGACTCTGATTCGAAGGTGGAAGTCTAGAATTTCTAGCGAAACTTGCCGCCAAGAGGTTAGCTTTTTCCACAGGATCTACTACGGTTCGGTCACCATCGAGAAGAGATGGTGTAGAAGTTTTTACAAAGTTGTTATTGACCGATTTAACAAATGACCAAAAAGATCTCGAGCTCTTAGGGTTGTCGACGATCTTCCGCCGAAGATTTTGATCATATGCAAACTTATACCTTTTAAGATACTATTGCAGGAATTTCTTGATAATTTTAGTGCGATCTTATTTTCAGCAGTCGGGTTGTCTTTAAATATTTGGAACGTGTTCTTTTTGGCTTTAACTGCTCCAAGACAGTCCTTATTGAACCAAGAATCCCTCGACGGCCTGATTCTTTTGCGGTTGGAAGGAACAAAAAGACTCATTCCTTTAAGGACTGTCTCTGTTACTAGTTGACATGCCAAGTCACAATTTCCAGATTCAAAGCACAACTTCCAGTTGAAAGCACGAAAAAACTCTTCAAGGGCTCCCCAATCAGCTCTCTTGAAGTGCCAAACCTGTCTTCGAGGTGCTTTGGAAGCTGGCGATTTTAATGTCGAAATTGGAAATTGTGCACGAACCAATAAATGGTCGGTCGTTCCAATTGGTGGCAAAATTGAGACGTTGTATTTGACTGGCTGATTAGTTAAAAAAAGATCAAGTAGATTTGATGATTGACCTGCAATGTCAGGTAGGCGGGTGGGATTGTCTACCAACTGTACTAATCCGTTAATGGAAGCAAAAAGCTCAGTATCCCGACCCTGCTGATCCGTATGGGTAGAATGTTTAAGCCAGGCAGTGTTATGAACATTGAAATCGCCCGCGACAACGATTTCAGCGTCTGGATTTGCAGTATATATGGATTGAATAGAGTCAGACAACTTATCCAATTCAAAGGTGGTATTTAATGCATTCAGTGCCGGGCTTCTGTAAACATAACAAAAGAATATGATGTGCTTTTGGGTATGAATTTTTATCCAGCTAATGTTGAATTCTGGATTGGAGCAAGTTCCTAAATGTGGAACTAAATGAAAAGCTACATCATCGCGGATATATATTGCGAGACCCCGCTGACGGAAAAAAGTTGGTATAATGTGATATCCAGGTAAGACATAGAATTGTTCATTACCTGGCAACACCTTGCATTCGCTAATTGCAAGAATATCCGGTCTTGAGGTTTGGGTGTGAATATACACAGAAAGATAGGCAGTGCTTAGGCCCCGAATATTTATTTGGTCAATAACAAAATTAACCATTGAAATTTAAAAATAAATAAAAGGTGGTACAGGTCGAAACGCATCGACAACAACAATCATGCACATCAAAGTACGACACAACAACAATTCAGGCACAACAAACGAACCGTGATCCGCCCGAGCACAACACCCATGCCAGTACTAGGCCTTTAACATAGGTATTGGTACTCGTTAAGATCACAGTCCGCTAGCCGGCACTAAAAACTTTGCTTGGAACTGGGACCTGATGGATGTCGTATAGCTGGACTATGGTTGACCCCTATGCACGCAGAATGAATTAACATGAACACTCGCGAATGCTGTATTCGCTGCGGTCAATTAAATAAAAAAACACTAAATGCGATGAATAATTGAACTAATTGAACTAAGTATTATACTATTCACATAAAAAAACTAAACTAATTGACATAACATTTTCACGAGACCAGTTCGAAACAAGAACCGTCCGACGCGACCGATAGACGCTCATGTACATTCTTTCGCTTCCAATGCATTCATTGCACACACAAATATCGACAGCATCTGGCCAGAAATGCGACGTGTTAGGATATGTTAGCACTTTGGTTTCTTTCTCCGGTAAAACCAAGATGATGCGTTTTATAATAGCAGCTTCTCTTAAGAATGCAATTTATCTGGGTATCGATTTTTGGGACACGTTTGGTTTGGCACCCGTTGTGGTAAACGAGTTAGACGGTATGATTTCACCTCTTAAATCATTAGAACACCAATTGGATGAAAAGGAAGGGCAGGAGTTAAACGAAATCATAGGAAACTTTCCATCATTTAATCGGTTAGGACTGGGAAAGACTTCTTTTCTTGCACATCATATTGATGTAGGATCCACTGCGCCGATTAAACAACGACACTATTCAGTATCACCGGTTGTTCAGGAGCAATTATACAAAGAATTAGATCGGATGTTGAATTTGGGTGTGATCGAAGAAAGTTCTAGTTCGTGGAGCTCTCCCGTAAAAATTGTCAGCAAACCTGGTAAGGTTCAATTATGTCTGGATGCCCGCAGGTTAAATGAAGTTACTGTCAAAGACGCTTATCCCTTACCTTTGATAGATGGTTTGCTATCTCGTCTACAATCCACAAGATTCATTACGAGTTTAGACTTGAAGGATGCCTTTTGGCAAATTCCACTTGACATTGCTTCACGGGACAAAACCGCTTTTTCGGTACCAGGTCGTCCGTTGTATCAATTTACGGTAATGCCTTTTGGTCTATGCAACGCGCCGCAGACCATGTGTAGATTGATGCATAAGATCATTCCACATCAACTTCATGATCGAGTATTTGTATACCTTGATGACCTATTGGTTACTTCAAAGACTCTTGAGGAACATTTCAACCTGCTTCGTGAAGTCTCACGTCTCCTTAAACTAGCCAAACTAACGATAAATGTTGAGAAGAGTAAATTCCTGCTCAAGGAGGTAAAGTATCTTGGATATGTAGTTGGTGACGGAATACTCAAAACAGATCCGGAAAAACTATCCGCTATAACTTCTTGCCCGGTTCCAAAATCTGTGCGAGATGTGCGACGATTTTTAGGCATGGCTGGCTGGTATCGGCGGTTCATTCCTAACTTTGCATCAGTAGCGTCTCCCATAACTGATTTATTAAAAAGAAATAAAAAATTTCTGTGGAACGAACAGGCTGAGGGGGCATTTGTACTTCTTAAAGATTTGTTAACTTCAGCACCAGTCTTGGTCAACCCCAATTTTGAAAAACCATTCTTTATTCAATGCGATGCGAGCGCTACCGGCATTGGCAGCGTACTATTTCAATGATCTGAGACAGGTGAGGAGAACCCAATAGCATTAATGTCAGCCAAACTAAACGCTGCGCAACGCAATTACACGGTGACTGAATTAGAGTGTTTAGCAGCAGTACAAAGTGTTAAGAGATTTCGGGCATATATTGAAGGTCTGGAATTCACTGTTATAACTGACCATGCGAGTTTGAAATGGCTTATGAGTCAAAAAGATTTGTCCGGCCGGTTAGCAAGGTGGAGCTTTAAATTACAAGGTTTCAATTTCAGCATTGAGCGTCGCAAGGGCACATTAAATGCAGTTCCTGATGCGTTATCACGCGTTTTTTGCTCCGAAATTGACACCATCGATCCGGAATTACCTATCCTAGATTTAAACTCCAAAGAATTTGAAGACGAAGAGTATGTAGATCGAATCAATCTGATAAAGGAGACCCCGGATCGCTTCAACAATTTAAAAGTTAGTCAGGGAAAAATATACATAAAGAAGCCCAGCTTGGCTTCAGAGAATTCTGATATTCCAGTATGGAAATTGTGGGTTCCTGTGTCCCTTACAGATTCTCTTGTTCAGAGCAGACATAATAACCCTCTATCCTCTCATTGCGGCATAGCAAAGACTGTGGAGTTGCTCCAAAGATACTATTATTGGCCAGGTCTTCGGCAACAGGTTATTCAGTATATCTCCAATTGCGTTACATGCAAACAATGCAAGCCACCGAATTACAATATGAGACCGCTCATGGGTAATCAAATTGAAGTAGTCAAACCATTACAGAGGCTGTACATAGATTTCCTAGGGCCCTACCCACGTTCTCGGCATGGCAACCGTTTTATATTCGTTGTGCTCGATCAGTTTTCAAAATTTGTGTGGCTGAAGCCTTTTCCAAATGCTACGGCGGAAAATGTTATCAAATTTTTGGAGCACGATATATTCTTAACTTATGGGGTACCAGAATATATCCATTCGGACAATGGCGTACAGTTTATCTCCAAGTTGTTTGAAAATCTCGTGAAAACCTTTGGAATACATCATACACGATCACCTTACTATGCTCCCCAGGCTAACGCGTCGGAACGAGTAAATCGCTCTATTTTGGTAGGAATTCGAGCCTATTTGGGAACGGATCATAAACATTGGGACGATCATTTACACGAAATATGCTCTGCCGTACGGAATGTCGTACATGATTCCACTGGATTTTCGCCACATTACTTAATGTTCGGATCCCATAGAATTAATCATGGTTCCGATTATAAACTTTTGCGATCTTTGACTACTCTTTCCGAAGGAGAGTTGGAATTAAACCCGCACATAGAGCGTTTACGTGTAGCTCAAAATCATGTAAAGGTGCGTTTGGCTGAGGCTTATAAAAGATCTGCCCATACGTACAATTTACGGAGTAGGGATCAGGAATATGCACCAGGCCAGACTGTATTTGTAAGGAATTTCGTCCAAAGCAATGCAATTGATAGGTTTGCTGCTAAATTAGCACCTAAATTTGTAAAAGCCATAGTGCGTACGAAAGTCGGTAACGTCTCATATAAACTTGAGGATGAACTGGGAAATAAATTAGGTATCTACCATGGCAAAGACATCAAACACCAATAATTTTAGACTTGGCCCGGCTAAGAACATGAGACTCTTCTCCTGGGTCTGGGTCGTCCCCACGATTGTGACGAATTTATTTTTCTTGTCTATTTTTTTACTTTTTTTTCTATTATTTTTTTTATAAGTCTATATGTATGTATATCTTTTTATTGTCTATATTTTTTTTATTATAACTTCCGTCCTTCGCCCTGTTATTTTAAGTTAAATTTTTATTCATAGTTCCGTATTTAGTTTTCTTTCCTCAAACCAGAATGCCCTGAAAGTTCTTTTTCATAGTTTTTACCAGTGTAACACATAACTAAATTAAAGAATTTTTTTTTGATAATAAATAAACCGCTGTACTGGCATTAGTGACCTCTGGGAGAAAAACAAAAAACAAAACAATGAAAAGCGAGCCAAAACACGTGAGGTGAATTTAAAAAAAAAATTTACGAGGGATTTTGGGGTTTTGTTTCCGAGGTCGAGAGGGAGATTGGGTTTGGATGTTGAAGAAAGCAGTTGGTGAATTGACTTTGTTAAAGTTCGGGAATTAAAATGTCGATATAAGAAGTCATAAAACGAAACAAAAGTAAAGGAAAAAGTGAATTAAAATACGAATACTCAAACATAATTACAAGAAAAAAAAACAACTAATAAATAGTGCGTACGAACAAGTTGAATGAAGGAAAAAGGACAGTGAACAAAGTGTGTACGAACAAGCTGTATTAGGAACAAAAGGACAGTGAACAAAGTGCGTATGAACCCGAAATTAAGAAGAAAAAGTGAATTAAGAATTAAAGAGACGAATTAAAGAAGAGAGATCAAAAACGCGAAGAAAAGGGGACTAGTCTCACGGTATCGGAAGTAATTAGGAATTTGGGAAAACCGATAATAGAAAACTTGAAGAAAGCAGCAAGGGCCCCAACGTTATTAAGGTACCATAGCTTTAAGTCCGATAAAAAAAAAAGAAAAAAAAAGAGACAAAAATATTTTTTATGCCATCCGAATTGGGTTTTTTTAAAGACATTTGATTTCTATATATATATACTAGTTTTTTTTCAATACAAATTTACAAAACCAAAAAAAAAAAAAAAATGAGTTTATTTCTATTTATTTAATGTGTGTGAAGATATGTGTTAAATTTCAGGTGATTTTAGTTTGAGAGCGGTGCCTTTATTTTTTTCAGTTTTTTTATTTAGGTAAATAAGAGAGCAAGGATAACGATTGGCTAGAGGATATTAAGGAGATCCTGGAGGATCGGTCGTTTCGGGGCTGGCCTCATTTCCTTCTTTCAGTGCGATTACAGGTGCAGCGTACAGTCCCGCACTTTAGCGGTATGACTAAGCGGATTGATTAAGCGAAGCGGTAGATGAGCGAGCGCTGTAGGGTCATTCCCGGTCACGCAATGACCTTTCCCTATCCACCACAATTTTTTCCTCTTTGTCTTACATTTGTGCAATTTATATGTATTTTAGACAGCACTCTCAAGGACGGTGACTCCCTCTGGGTCGTATTCTTTTTTTTTCACCCACTCCCACGTTCCTGAATAGCTGGCAAAATGTGCTGTAAGGACCCAGAGGGACCCGTTAATTCTGAAGACGGGACGAAATTCGTCTAGCACGAAAGCGTTTCGTTACAGCGTGTAGCTGACCACTTCACCTCCTAGTGTTGCGTTGGTCTCGAAATGAAGTAACTCTAGCATTACTTCAAGGCCTAGGCCTGATTTGGGCTGTTGCGCCATTGATTATTATTATTATTTATTTTGATATATTCGTTATACTTGAAAAAAAATTGAACTTCAATTAATTTTCTCATTAGTTCTTCAAGTACAAGCATGTTCAAAAAAATCGAAGATGGTAAGTTCACTTTTTTAGCGTGGAATGATCCATTTTACTTTATTATTTTAATATAGCAAAGTATAGTGATCGAAAAAAAAAAAAATACAAGCAGACTCCAAAAATGCAATTTTTACTTTCAAATTTTAATCCGTATGTCTATCGTCCGTCTTCCGCGAAATCTTTTAAAGAGCTCCCAAGCCCATTGAGCTCATCATCAAGGTCCAAATCAAGTCCTGGCCTCCTGAAATTACCCCCTCCAATCGTCTCGATTTAAAAACCTCGTCATCCAGTAGCTAAGTTTTAAGATAGCTTAGGATCTGGCTAGGATATTTATATATATCGTCAGCGTATGCTAATAGTTGGGTGGACTTGAATAGTAGTGTCCCATTGGCTAGACCATCTCTCTGATTTAAACCACATTCAGTTCGAAAGCTGGTTGTGGAATCGTTTTGTATTCTTTGTAAGTTACAGTTTTTTTAGTGGGTAAGCCGGGTAGATCCTCTTTAAGTGACTTCTTCTTTTGTGGTCAGTTGTAAGCGGAGATTTTTGATATTCTCATCCGAAAATATACTGTGAAAATATTTACCAAAAATACTCTCAACCGATTTTACTAGAAAGTTGAAACTTGAAATTTATATAAAACTTGAATAGTTGAGTGGGAAAAATCAATACCTGTGTAATGTTCGAACGCTGAGATCGAGATATTTCAGAGTCTTTCTCGTAAAGGGTTAATGTCGATAGTGAAGCTAGGAAGTAAGGGAATTTTTCTAAAGAATCACGTCTCATATCTCAAGAACTGTTTAAGATAGAGGCTTAGATTTTATACGAGAAAAAATTGTAGGGTTCCCGAGTTTTATATCTCGAGAATCGCTTATGATGTATAATTAAGACTGGGTATTTAGGTAAAGCTATAATAGTTGTGGCAAGTTCTAAAAATAAGATATAATAGGGATATTATGGTACAGAGAGGGTTGTGCTAATTTTTGCACAAAAGGAAATTGGCCTCGTAGAGCTCCATTACTTACAATTTTTTTTTCAACTCTAATATGAATCTTCTTTTTCTTTTATTGTAGTATATAATATCTATTACTACTACTATGAATATATTATATGAAAATTGCCGCCATTTAAATGAGCGCCAAGAATAACTTAAAACTAATTTTGTGATCTGGAAAATTGTTTCATTTATCTATACTTTGATTAGAATTAAGTTTATGAAATTTTTTTTCCATAAAATAACACTGATAATACTACAGTTTACCTATATAGTTGAGTTAAAAATAAGGTGTAAGTACAAGCGTACCACTCCTTGATACCAATGTACTCTTGATTATTAATTTGTTCCGAGGTATATACATACATATATGTATGTTATTAAGCGTATATGTACCAGAAATAAAATCAGTCTCTTTGGTAGGACTTAAGCACGCAACGTTGTTCATTTTAATACGTAGGTATTACCTATTATGTTAGTGCAGTACAGTGATACATAAAGCATTCTAATTTATGTTTGGGTAATTACCATTTCTTTATCTTCCTGCGTGCGAGGCCATAGTGTTACTGTTAACTTAATTTCCCCCAGTTCACGGATAGGCTTGGAAGGGTCCTCCAATTTAATAGTCAAATCCTGAGCCTGTTCTAATTCTAAAGCTGTTAAGTCTAATTTGGCGGAGCCCATGAAATCGTCTTGCAGACCCCAATCATAATCAAAGACCTGTTGAAGATTAACTTGAATTATTTATTATATTTGTAGGATATACTATTTGTGGACTAAAAATGAGGTGGTCTTGAGTACTGACTTTGATAATTATCGGTTGAAATGGATCTTCAATATGTGTCGTAAATATTTCATCCCACACGGGATTTAAGTCACGATGTACAGTGCGAGATTTGTGCAATAGCCGTCCTACTAATTTGAACTTAACATAAGGATCACTACTTCCTACGGAAAGAAATGAACTTTAGTTACTAATTGCACCCGAAACTGAAGCTTACCATTCTTATCCATAGCTACTAAGTTGTATCCGCTTCGAAGATGTACGTGTAACTGGAAAAATACGTGTTGTCTTAGATTCGTTTCACGTCTTCGTTGCTGCTCTTCTGCCTGATGCCGGAAAAATAAAACTCTAACCACTAGCAAAGTTATAATTTTTTATTGAACTAGTGACTTACTTGCAATATATCCATTGCGCTTTGAGTGATTGCACTGCCAACATCTCCGATATTGTCATCGAAATTATGCAGTGTTTGCGATACCGATTCCGCATTCGTTTTCTTAACATTAGCTAATGGTGAACCACTAATAGTAATAGCTCGATGTCTTGGTGTATGGGCGGGTGTAACCGAGCTACTATTTTCGGAACTGTTATCGGCTGCATAGTCGGTACTTTCATTCTCGAAGTCGATGGGCGATTTTCTACCTAAACGCTCTTTACTTCGACCCAGTGATAGTTTGTGTTTCAATGAGCTAAAAAAGCCGTGAGTTTTTTGAATAACTCCAGTTACGGAAGGATTGGCTGCGCTCTTAGCACGTTGCGGGGAACAATTTGGTGAGTCGTAATTACATTCCCGTCCATCAAGTTCAGATGCGGATTTACTTAGGTGCCTAGCTAATCGAGCATCCTCATTGAGGTGAACGAGTTCTGCAAAGTAAAATGGAAAACTCAAAAGTAAGTATTTCATTATACATCTACTAGGAAGCTAAGAAATAATCAGGTGATCGCTGCATGCTGGTGTGTATTACTTTATTATTAATAATACAGTATTGTTATTGATTTTAAAAAAAAAAAAAATTTGCTGCCCTCAACATTTTTTTGTCCACGTTTCATGACTAGTATACACGAAAAAAGCAATAAAAATTTTCACTACGTCTGTCCGCCGTACGACGTACGACGACCGCCCAAAATCCTTTGAAGGCTCGTAGCTCTCAAACCAGTGGAGCTATTAAATTCAAATTTTTTCTAAGAATAGACTTGATAGACCCCTTGAATTGACACTATTTTTAGGGAAGGAGGCGTAAGGGGGAAGGTGGAGGAAACGTTTTAGACGAAAAATTTTGGTTTCTAGATATCAGCAACCGCTTATGTTAGGAAAATAAAACTTGGAGTTTCTATAGAACGTTAAAAGTGGACCCATTTGGAAAAAAAATTATTGATATGTGTGAAGGGGTGTGGGAGTGGATGGGGAAATAATGCGTCCGAAACGCAAAAATGCCGAGATCGACACATTCTAAAATCCATATCTCCTAAACCGTTAATGGCAAGCATTTAAAACTTAACAAATATCTGTAGTTATACTAGGAGAGTAGATTTTAACAAAATCTTTGGGTGGGGGTAGTGGCGTTTGGGAGTGGGGGGTGAAAAACTTTAGATTACGATATCTGACAAACTAATTGGACCAGAAAAACAAAATTCGGTTTGGATATAAAGCTTGATAAATAAAGATTGCTCAAAGTAAAATCTTTAAAGGGGTGGCGGAGCACGGAAGTGGAAGGGACTAGAATTTTTCAAAACTATCACATTTCATATCTCAATAACAGTGTAAAGTAGATTCTTCAAATTTTTACCAGATGTAGACCTAATTGAACCCTAGTAGGAAATTTTGGGGTTGTGGGTGTAGAGGGTGAGGGTGGGGAAGGGTGAGAAGGAAAAAGTTCCGATGCTTATATCTAAAGAACCTATAATGATAGTGAGCTGAAACTTAGAAATTAGATAGAGCTATAGTAGTGGCATGTTAAAAAAATAAATTTAGGGGTAGTATGGGACGGAGGTGGGAGGTGTTTTCCTTAACTTTAGAACGGCTTGTGCTAGGAAGTTGAAACTTGGTACGTATATGTAAATCAACTAGAAAAGTAATTTTGTTAAAAAAAATTTAATATTCATTGGGGGGGAAGAAAAATTATTAGTATATATAAAATGCATATATTATCACGATTTTTGTCATATCTACTAGGGCTTTCCAAATATTGAATTCATTTCTATTCTACGGATTCTTCATATGAAAACCTAGAAATCGTTTTCAAGATTTTTTGAAATTCGACTCCTAAGAGGGTGTTAAGTGGTTGTACACTTTTCATGAATTCCACCATATCTCTCAGGTCTGATCAGAGATAGAATATCTTTTCACTAAAGTTTTTTATTTTTCAACCTCTAGACCGCATCCCGGAATATGACCCGATTATTTAATTCATATGTTACACTCTAATCTAACCGCTTCCCGAACTTTTTGTTAGGTTTTTAGTCACATGATAACATACACCGCATCCCCGAATTGAACGCGTTCCGAACTTCTGCCGGAAAAATAATAAAGTTGCACCCAGACTGTTGGCAGATTTTTTTTTTATGGGTTCAAAAAGGGAAAAATTGTTTGTGTGAACTTTGCCGGTTCGAAGGATCAATGAATAGTATACGACCAGTTATATTTGATCTAGTTAGGCAGGCGCGAATTCAGGGGGGTTTTGGGGGTTAACCCTCCCCCGAAATGATATAATGAAAATATCACATCTAAATCTAGCTATAAGTTTTTACATGCTATTTAGTTGAGCTGAGTTAAATTGTGGTTTTCATACAAATTTCAACTCAACTCAATTTTTTGAAAACTGTAGTGATATGATAGTTACCAAGTAGGAAGTTCGTGGAAAACTCAATGAAATATTGAGTTTCATTTGTGACTTTGAAGTATAAACATCGTTCTAAACGTCGTCAAATATTTTTCAATTGAAATTTTTTTTTAATTCATAACCAATATTACAATAATATAATAATTGATTTATCCAAAGACATTAACAGTATAATTATACATTTCAATTTCAATTTTAAAAAATGGTTACCAATGGACCCCAATCAAGCTGGACAAGCCGGAGGATCAAACCTTGCAAAACCCTGTCGATCACCAAAGGAAACCAAAAAGATGAACGATCTTCTTGAAAGCAATAACTTTCTTGCGTTACAACAACAAGATGCAACAAAACATCTAGCAGAAGCTACCCATGAAATTAAGATGCTGAACAAAAGGATAACCGAACTACAGGATGACAACATCACCAAAGGAAGACGCATAATCGCTCTGGAATCTCGATTAAACGTCTTGGAGCAAAAGGAACTGTCACATAAAGTAGAAATATGTGGCCTTAACGTGGATACTAAGGAGAATGCGGAAGAAAGGGTTCACGTTCTCTTCAATTTCCTTAAAATGGACATAAACAAGGATATTGCCCAGCTTTATATTCGCCGAAGAAAAGAAGAAACAAGTACCAGCGTCGTAGTAGAATTCAAATCTAAAAATTCAGCTAGTGAGACCCTAAAAAATAGAAGAAGAATTCAACACGGAGACAACACTATCTACATCAATGATTGCCTGACACCGTACAACCGAAACTTACTTTGGAAAACTAAAAACAAAGCAAAGCAGCTGAACTTCAAATACACCTGGGTCAGGGACGGAAAGATCCTTTGCAGAAAACAAGAAGGTGACAAAATTTTAGTAATAAAAACAGAAGAAGATTAATCTTTTTTAGTTTAATTGATCAACTATACAAATATTCACATACACAATTTATTGTTCACTTTTACATTCTATTAATTCAAAAAATTATTAGCAAGCGAATCTCAAAAAACATTTCAATTAGTTTAATTGATCATCTATACAAGTATTCACATACACAATTTATTGTTCATTTCATAACACTTATGTCTAAGTTTTTATTTCACATTTTCATTCTATTTATTCAAAAAATGATTAGCAAGCGAATCCCAAAAAAAAAATTCAAATCAAACTCGAGTCAAGCACTTTTTAAATATAACACTGCCAACAGCTACTCTAAACATTTATATTAATAATAATTAATAATAATTTATTGATAGACAATTAAAGTCCATTTAACAAATACAAATGTTCTTAATACTAAAAACAATAAAAACATACTTATAAAGGGTTTTCCAATAAGGACTTGACAACTTTTTTTCAAAATAATATAATTTAATTTGCAGACGTTGTTCCTTCGTGTACTTTACCATGATAAAAATGTTAAGTTTACTGAATAAATTGACAGTGACAGTTTGATGATTAGTGAAAGGGTGCGTTCACAAATTGAATTCAAAGTTGTCAAGTCCTTATTGGAAAACCCTTATACATACTTATGGAAAATAAGAAAAGTGATAACCAAACATTTATATATTTATATATTAACAAAAAAAAAGAAGCAAAAATGACCAAATTAGACCTAAGAATTTTAATAATATCTTATATATTATATTACAAATAATTTCTTAAATTTAGTCATAATTTTGTCCTTATAAGTATTTCTGCTAACAGAACAGTTAAAGCAATCTGAATGCAGGTTAAAGTTTTTTATGGCACAAACAATAGCGTCATTCATCATGAAGTTTGATGAATGATTCTCCATTTTCGGATTCTGCCGTTTCGAAGGTTAATCCTGTGATCAACAAAAATGATGCGGGAAAGGAGCTCGTTCGAAACTAAATTGGAGTTAATTAAATCGAAGGCAAGAGTTGCCGAAGCAAGCTCTCTTCTTCTCTCAAGCGTGGTCATATTCAACAAAAGTAGCCTACACTTGTAAGATGGCAGACGGTAGCTACTAAACTGAAGGCTTCACAAAGCAAACAGCAAAAATTGAACTAGTACTCTTTTAACCTTGTACGAGTCAATCTGAGTGGATGGAGACCAGACAACACTTGCATACTCGAGCACAAATGTGGGTCATTGAATTCTTTGACTCTCCTTTTTAAGAAACCTAACATAGCCATTCCACTATTCGAAATTTTGTCTATGTGAGACTTGAACGTCAACTTTGAGTCAAATATTACCCCTAGATCTTTGATCTGTGAGACACGTTTTAGCTTTTCATTGTTGATATTGTAGTCGAACTGCATAGAACCGGCTTTTTTCGGGAGAAGGTTATTGCTGCACATTTTTTTACGTTTAATTGCATAGCGTTATTTAAACACCAATCAGATAAAGTGTCAATATTGTTTTGCAATATAAGACAATCCTGATTTGAGTCAATTGTTTGGAAAATTTTTAGGTCATCAGCGTAAAAGGATGCTTTACAATCGGTCAGAAGTAATGGAACATCATTAATAAAAATTATAATTATAAGAGTGGTCCCAAAATGCTACCTTGAGGAACACCCGAGGAAACTGAAGCTGTTTTGGATAAATGGGATAAAAATTTTACTTTTTGCGTACGATCGGATAAGTAAGACTTTAACCAATTTAAAAGTACACCTCTTATACCATATCGCTCCAGCTTAAATAGTAGCAGATCGGGATCTACAACATCAAAAGCACTGAAAAAATTCGTGTACACTGAACACTGTTTACCTTTGCCCAATTCGTGCATGATAAACGTGGAATATTCCAGAAGATTAGAAACAGTAGACTTTTCCTTTAAAAAGCCATGCTGGCATGGATGAATAATAGGAGTTATAGTCTCTGCTAGTACTTCAGCTACCAGTTTTTCGAAGACCTTACTAATAGCAGATAAAATGCTAATTCCTCTGTAATTGTGAATGTCAGATATATCTCCAGACTTAAAAATGGGTGTTACATGTGCCAATTTGAAACACGTAGGGAAAATGGAATTTTGAAGAGACTGATTAAACAGAGGGAGCAATAATCCAGATAAAGTATAGGCGGTTTTATTTAAAAAAATTGGGTGAATGAGATCTGGACCAGCAACTTTTTTAACGTCAAGATCAAGCAGCGCAGTTATTACTTGATCATTAGTCAAAATCACATCAGTTAATTTTGGATCGTGTAAAGGTATATGTGAAAAATTAACTGGATCAAAATTAAAAGAATTGGCAAATTTAGATTTAAAGTGTTTAGTGAATAGGTTTGAAATTCTTGCGGGATCAGAAGATGACTGGTCATTAAGTTTCATAGACGCTGGATAGCCTTTAGTTCCACGTTTGTCGTTAATGTTTTGCCAAAAAATTTTAGGGCGATCGATAAGGCTGTTTATCATTTTGCGGTTATACAGTGCAATGGCTTCCGTTTCCTTAATATTGAAATGTTCGCGAAGGTACAGAAATGCAGTGAGATCCTCCACTGATTGAGATTTACTCCATTTTCTATAGGCTTTATTACGCTTGTTACGTAATATTCTAAGGCTTTTATCCAAATGTGGAGGACAAGATAATATTGTACAAATGCGCTTGGGTGTATGCTTATCTATTATCTGTATTAACGAGGCAATGAGGTTTTCAGCTATTACATCAACATCTGTAATATTGTCTGAAGGTTTTAAATTGGAAATTTCGAAATTTATCATATCGTAGTCAACGTTGAGAAAATCATAAGTTATTGTCTTGTTGGAATCGCTATGAAAATCATGTTTGGAAGATACATAGGTTAAGGAAAGAATATTGTGTTAAATACTTGTCTTTTTAGTCAAGGTAGAGGAAGCCTCTATCAAAGAAAAGTTTGAAGTCAAACTAGTGAAAATGAGATCTAAATCATTTCCGAATTGATTTATTTTATCGCATAGTTGAAACAAGCCCAGTGAGTGAATTTCTGATAAGAAAGTAACATGACGATTCTTTATGTTAGAAGGATCGAATACGGAACTGCAGAGTTCACTGGGTTCCCATTTAACACCCCTGAGGTTTGCGTTACCATACATCAAGAATTCATCACCTGGAAGGATAGTTGAGTGTATCAATGAAACGGATTTAGCAAGATCAGTATACTGCTCTTCAGTAGATTCAGGAGGGATGTAGAAGCACACTAATACCAGATTTCTATCCTTCATGCGAATTTTACATGCGGAAAGTTCAAAAACGGCATTAGTAGGTACTAGAAACTGTATGGGAAAGCTAGACAGTTTGTTGTTAACTCAACCAAACCGGATGGTTTGAATTTATCCTTCCGAAAAATGGACCACCCTGACGGGATGATTTCCGCATCCAAGTGGGTTGATGTTAGGAGCCAAGTTTCGGTGATCATAGCAATGTCATAAGGACAGTTTGCCAAATCATTGCGAAACTGGGGCAAAGAGCATCTCATTCCTGACATATTATGGAAATAAAAAATTCAAAATCGTTAGTATTCAAGTTCTAATACCAAAAACCATTTCTATTCTCATTATTCCATATGTTTTATATAATATTCACCGGTTTCAGTTCAACACAAGCATAAAATGTTATAATAAATTTAAAATAGCACCGAAAAATAACGCAAACGCCAATGTTGGTACAATTGTCGTCCTATTCACGTATTCAAACAATGTCTTGTATGTATCCGAGCATTTTATAACAACTACTTCCAAATGGCTGCAGAACTAATGTCCACAATTGATAGCTTCGATTTATGCGAGGAGATAATATGCACAGAAGCGAGCGAATTCAATAAATTTCATTTTAAATGCAGTACAAACACTTTCTCTGTTTTTCACACAAATATTCGATGCTTACGTAAGAACTTTGATCAACTAGTACTTCATCTAACCCTGTACACAAACCCATTCGATATAATAGTACTATCCGAATGCTGGAACCCCAATAATTTACAGGCATTTCAAATACCAGGGTATGATGGGTATCAAACCAACAACATTGTAAATAAAAACAGTGTGTAATGTACTCGCGTCGTTTTTCAAATTACATTGGTATAATCGAAGTTATTATCGTCGCCACGAGTGTATATGAACTGGTATTCCGTCCTGAGACAAATATAGGGAGTTCGTCTCCATCACCATTTGCTCAAGACGGTCCAAGTCACATAGACCGGCTAGGACAATTGTCGAAAAGTGACAAAGTCACAATTGGGTGACTTATGCCCTATGGATTGCCTGAAGGTAGCGTGCATCTAGCATATAGCACGTGCGTAGCTCGTCGGAAGGGGCGTGGGGTGCTACCTGTATCCATAGACATCGTATATATTATGCACGATATGGGCTGAGAAGTACGGTTTGAGAAGTCCGTACTCTATCCTCAGCGGGCTGGGTAGGTATAGGAAGAAGGAGAGTAGGAAGTCAGACTAGGAAAAGGATTGGTAGAGATGGTAAAGGAAATGAAGGCGGAGAGTACAAAGATGGAGACTTTCGGCGGGAAGGCCAAGGCAGTAACCATATAGATGTTATTGTGGTTTTGGTAAGTTTGCATATATGCATATATATATAAATATAACTATACCTATATATAAATATAGATATGTACACGCTTTTAAGATTCTTTCGTGGTATAAAGACAGACGAGGTGCGTTCTCCACTAATATGCTTATATGCATGATGAATATGCATGTATGAATGGGGTTGGTGGTATTTCATCGTCGATGGATGACACTAAACCCCGTAGCCACGCGAGTACCACAGAAAGACAAAAAAAAAAAACTAAGTCTTCTCGAAGACGAAGTTCGACCCAAAAGTATTTATGCAATATATAGGCGAGAATTGCGCAACATCGATTTGATCACTTTTTCTTAAGGTATATGTACCACAGAAAAAATTGGTTTCAGCGTCAAAACTAACCGGAGATAGGACGCCCCTCTTATAGGATTTCCTATTCGTCTGAACCGTACACCGAATATATTTTCTATGCGAAAGAAGAGAAAAAAACCGAAGAATAGCAAAACTTCTTCATAACAAATTTACTTGTAAACGAAAAATTACGGTATTTTTTGGCTTCGCCTCGTGGCACAGGCGTATATTTTGAGGACGATTCTGCGACGTAGGCGAATTTTTCCTATTTGACTGAACCATGCACCGACTATACTTTCCCCACACCGGAAAAAGAACTAACCGAAGAAAAGCAAAAACTTCTCCATCTCTAATTTTCCTAGTAAACGAACAATTACAATATTTTTGGCTTCGTCTCGTGGCACAAGCGTTTAGTTTCGGATAATCAGCGGCGTAGGCGAATTTCCGACAAACCTTTGGCATCCCCCTTCACTGCCAGGATCTACTGCTCTGAAATATTAAAAAAAAACTAACAGAATAGTAAATTCAAGTCGGCTCCGGTGTATAAATTTGAGATCCAACACTTCCGCTTCCCGTCGTATTCCAAAGTCCTCACGCGCTTTTTTGGTATTCAACAAAAAAAAATTGCTGTTCTCGATGGGGCACATTCTTACAATTCTAACGACCGCTGAAAAAAAAAAGGAATTTGCACAGACAAAATAAAATATGAAAGGGGCAAATGGTCGGAGAAATTGTACCCACGCGGTTACGCGTCACCCACACCTCGTGGAAAATTAAACGGTACCTATGTGTAAGAACCCGTTTCTTTTCATATCGAATACCGCTAACGTAACAGTAAGAACACTTTTCGCCACCGCGTGTTTCATATAATTTCCGATTCGAAACTGCCTTCAAATTTCGAACATTTAAGCAACAATTTCATAATTTTCACCGACAAGGGGACTTTCTATACTTAACCTAGCCACTAGATTTTACTTTCAACCCAAATAAAAAGGCTTTTGGGGCTCCGTGCACGGAGCTCATACATGCATCGCATGCGAAAATGGAGAATTTTTATCCGGCCCAAAATTCATTTGGGGCACACCAAATTGACTGCGAAAAGGGGAGTCTTAGAATCTATCACTCACTGAAAATAAGCAGGAATCTTGCTCGGGCGATTCATTCCCACACAAACCACGCACGTTTCCCTGTGGTTACAAGAAGGGGGCCCTCGGACGCCACCGAACTTTTAACACTTGACACGCGCTAACACTGACCGAACAAAAACAAAAGGGGGCCTTAGGGGCGCCGTGGACGAAGCACGGACACGACAATGCCAAAACTGCCGGGGCTCTCTTAGCCATATCGAAGGGAAAAAAATGCACTCCCCGGAAAACGAATAATACGACACACAACACAAGTAAAAAGCCATTTAAAGTTAAATTTTCTTCATTTTTCTACTCGGCTAACAGGCCTTATGATTGTTAATTAGTTAAATTAAACAGACATACCAAATTACTTCGGGGTTGACAGCGACAACGGTTGGCGGGGCTGTTCTCAAAACTTTCGAGTCCTCCCAACGAATTTCAGGCAACCAATTTTCGGCGACTCGCCTCTGGCAGGCGGGAGCAGCCTTCTCCCTGCTTGGGTCCTCCCAGCGAGCACCTTCAAAAGTATTTCGTTTTATTTTTATTTTTCCCGGCACCTCACTACTTGGTGTTTTTACTTTTCGGACTCAACTTTAAAAAAAACTAACCCCAGCCCGGTTGGAAGACGAAGTTCCACCTTTTTTGTTCCTTTGTGTTATTTTTTGACCGGGTTGGTCTGAATCCTCCCCAAGACTCCTCGGTTTTTGGCTTGTTACTTGCCTTCACACCTTTTTTCTACGGATATTCCTACACCTTTCGATCTTCGATTCCGTGGTGAGTATCGTTATCAGTCTGGTGATGGCGTAATGACAGTCTGTGCAAAAAGTATTTACCAGCAGGTAAATTGTTTTTAATTGTTTGGCCTTCCATTACAAGGCAGGTAGCTGGTCCAGGGCTTCCCGCAGCACCAGAAAGCTGAGAAAGGAAGTGCCAGAACTAAGTGGTTGCTTATTGAAGAACGTTGAAAAAAGATAGTGCGCCTACAACGTGTGGCTCGACCCATGACCTTGAGGATGAGTCTTAATAAATTCAGCTACGCCGGGCATTAGTGGATAACCGCTTCTGCTGGGAGGATTTTGATGTTCTGCCGCAGATGGGTTTTCGAAATCATTAATTTTTAGTGGTATTTTATTAGAGTTCTGCATCCGTAGAGCTATAATTCATTTTTTCTATTATATTATAAGTTGTTCAATTGCTAATATTATTATAAGTGCTGCTTTCGTAGATTTATAATCGGAGGTTTAAAGATTATACTATTAGCGTTTTCTTTTAGCCGTACAAAATAATTCCTTAAAGCTAACAATATTTCTTTACATATACTTCATTTCGATAAGCATTTTCTATGAATACTTCACACTTATAAGTTACTATTATTAATCCAATTTATTTTAATTGATCAATAAACAATATTCATTTGTTTAGTTCGAAATCAATATAAGTTAGTTTAATTATAATTAATTTACTATCAATTATCGTTTGTTATCATTCAGTATCTTAGGTGAATTTAGTAATTTACTTCTTACTTTACTATAAATCAATTCGTCAAAATGTAACAAGTAAAAAAAAATTTCCAATTAATTTTTTTTTTCATAATTTAAATTGTAAATTTCTTAATTCAAATTTGCTTACAAATATTTTAATAGGATTATCTAGATATAAGGAGATATATTATTATTAAACGTAGATATTCTAGTTCTTCAAAGTACTACTAAACATGAAACAAAAAAAACAAAAGGATCACATTTAATGAAATTTTATAGTGTGTTTGGTTGGCCTATTCGAGCAAGCAAAGTGTGTAAGTAAGCATACTACTTTATTAGCGAAATGGCAATAAAAGGTATTTCGTTCATTTATGGGTTATTTACGTTACTTTACTAGTGTTTTTATTTAATACTCTTCGATTTACGTTAATTGTTATTAAAGTTTGGCCATTGTATATTCAATTAAATACCAGAACTCAATTGTACATACTTGCTTCGATACATTAAGTATTATTCAACCCGTTTTGCCATTCTATGTTTAAAAATAATCGCGATAGCAAGATCCAAAAAGAAAAATCATTTGCCTCATAATAAGAAACTTTCGTCACCTCCATTTCATTTTATACTCTCAGGTCACTAATGATCGTGGTGCATGGATGTATTAGTATAACTGGATCGGCTGTATTGCATAAAATTCCTATACGTGAGACTAATTCGTTTTCTGACAGTTGTTCCCATCTGTCAAAAAAAAATTGTACGGGTTATGACAATCATTTCTGACAATTGTTTTCACCACAGCGTCGGACCAAAAAAATTTCCCGGGTACAGTACGTATTTTCTATTTTGTAGCCCCCCCCAATACACTTACACTAACGCAAATAGACAACTCACACAACCAGAACCGATTAGGCAAAGTTTCGCTTACTGCCGATCCAGTTATACTACTACATCCATGTCGTGGTGTATAAAATGAAACGTCAATCTGACTTTCATTTGAGAATTGTCATTAACCATAGGCAAACAACTTGTTGGTAAACAACTTTTAAATTGTTTGCCCATAATTAGTTCGTTTATCAATCTCGTAAGGATTGAATTTGTTTAATATCGTTGATCATTGCTGCTGTGAGATGCCGGTTTCTTCGGATCCTTACAGCAACATTGATTTGTTTCGGGATAGTGTCGCGCGTTTTGATTGTTTACAACCGACGACTTGTTTCCTCGCTCCGTGACAAGAAAATATACGATCCCGGTGGAAATATAACGACGTTGGGGTTCTGGACATCAGGTATGTCTAAATTTATTATTAATTTAAAAACTCTTACTCTGCAAAGGAATTTTTCTTTTACAGATCAATGTTGCGAACCTCAGCAGGATACGACGAGGGCATCGGACGATTTACCGACTGCGTGATTTTAAAATCGTTCCCTGTTCTGTCCATCAGCTTTTAAAATTAGCATGTACGAATAAATAAGGTAGCTTAAGAGGTATTTTTGTCGTAAAGTTTATGTAACAATAAAGTGAGTTACGTCAAATCTATCTCGAGTTCGTTCGTTATGTCGGCATGAGTCGCGCGCGATTAATTTACAGGAACGCGTGCGACCGAATTTGTAGTTACAAACTCATTGTCGTAAGTCTTTGGCATGGAAATTGCCTATAAATTTGCCTTGGAGGTCTTCGATGGCATACATCGCGTTTCCCAACTTTCTAATGACACGACATTTTAAAAATTTATTCGCTAGTTTCGCGTTGAAACCTTTCGACGCATCGCTTTGGGCAAAGTTTCGTCGAAAAGTTTCTTGTCCGGGTACGAAATTAGTTTCGCGAGATTTTAAATTGTAGCGCGACGCGTATTTCCGGTGCGTTTCGACTAATTTATTATGAACATCATCCCTTACTAATTGTAGATGATCTGGCATGGACAGACAATTGGCATTTTCAGCTTGGAGGCTTTGTAACTTCTCCAAGAGTGGATATGCTGATCCATGCTGGATCATATTTACTCCCAAATTTAAGAAATGAGGAGGCTGTCCGGTTGCTTCGTAAATCGTAGTCCGAAGGGCACAAGCGATTTCACTGAAATAACATATACGTCCCATTCATTGTGTTTATTTACCAAGTACGATCGGATAGCTGCCAAGATGGAACGATTCACTCGTTCTGAGGCATTTGCCTGTGGAGAATATACTGCCGTAATGGTATGTATGATACCGCACGTAGCCATAAGTGTTGCAAAATCACATGAAGTAAATTGAACGACATTGTCGGTGAAGATGTGTTCGGGTACTACATAAACGTGGAATATCTACGAGTTCAAAATAATTTATTATGGATTTGAAGACGCAGAGTTTAGTTGGAAGAACTTGCAGTAAGTTAAACCGGTGAAATAAAGTGCTTAAAGAGGAAAAAAAGACAAAATCTCTTTCAAAGAAAACGTTGATATTTTCAATTCTGTGTTTGATCGTAATTGACAAAAGAGTCTTATATCATTACCAAAGTTCATGTGGTGAAATTTATTCCGCAGTGTATAGGTGTAAAAACTATTCATGCAGAAATATTGGAAGGATATCAAGTGTGCGAGGTTTATTATAATTAGACGGGTTGATAGAACGTATGAGAATTGCCTCAATTTCCACAAATTTACAGAAACAATATAATGGGAAGTTGCTCCACAAACTGACAAAGCTACTAGTGAATTCTGAACTTTCAGTTCTTTAGAAAAAGAGAGCGAGTTGGTCGAAGAAGGGGTGAACAAATAATGAGACGAATTACCGGACCAAATGATGGATGATCTTAATGATCAAATCAAATTTATTAATTTTATTATTGATCCCGAAGTGTATCATGATATAATTTTTGGTAAAGATGATTACCGAGACTGTTCAGAAAAGTTTGACACAGGTTTACTTTATATGGTCAAGTAGGTACTCAATAGCATGTGATATTGGCTGAGAAAAAAAAATGTAAACCTGTCAGGAGGTATAAAATTTGTGTCGGCACTATGCCACATGTCTCAAGAACGCGGGCGACAAGGAACAAACGATAATGATAACGCTGGAACAGCAAGTCAAAGTGGAAGCTCGTTACAGATAGGCAACAATTACAATTTTGTTTATTTCAACTTAGAAACATCAGATCTGGATATGAATGCTGACCTTCTTCAAATCGGAGCCAAGTTTGGATATAAGACATTCGGTGTTTATTCACCGACAAATACCAATGGCAAAGAGTGGGTTTCAGTTGGAAACAAATTGCAAAAAGCATCTTGTATGTCCTAATTAGAAAGGGTGTTAAGAAATGTTGCAATTACAAACGACCTGGAAACAGATAATTATTCAGGCGGATTCTCGAGATGCTCGAAGATTCTGAGGAATGGTTATAGATTGTGTTGTTGCATGTATTGCGTGTGTACGGGTTTATTTATTTAAATTTTTTTTTCGAAATTTATCAAGAAAACCGTGCATACTTATTGCCCATAATGTGGCATGTGATACCTCACACTTAGTTCGTGCCATAATTAAACAAAACTCCATGGTTCAGAGCTCCAACAAAATTTACAGCTTTTCGGACTTTTACAAATATTGAAAAGGATTTTCCCAAATCGAAAAGGAATGAGCATGTTTAAACTTCAAGCTTTGGCATATGATTTTTTTTTTTTTAAAAAAAATCACATATTGAAACTGGTCAATTTCATAAGGCAATCAATTCAATATACGACGTGAAAATGCTCGAAAGACTTCAACTAAATTTATTACACGAACTGACTTGATCGAAAATTGCAAATCTTACCAGGATTAGGTTGAGCACTAATACAACTAACGATACTCTAAAGAACTTTTCATGAAACAAGTTCTGAATTAAAAATATAATTTTTTCCTAACTTTACTTTGCTTTGCTTCGTACAGAAAAGGGACTTAATGCTTCTTTTTAGATTGCAATATTGATTGTAATAACAATATCATATGGAATTTGTTTAAGCAACGATAGAGTAGGATTTCCAGATAAGTTAGTAGGAGTACCAGCACTCTGTTTTATAACGAGGAGTTGTAGCTGATGAGTTCAGACTCTTGTGCTCCTATATGTTTCTAAACTTTTCTTGCAGTCAACGAGAACTATTTAAATCTGACTACCAATTTAAAATATCACACAAAAGCGAATAAGGCCGTAGACATGACTAGTGTGAATAATTACCTGAAACCTCAATTTGCATACGACAAAGTAAAACAATTAGAAGTAACCTGTTATATTTGTATGTATACGTGTCCTTCTTTACAAAATTATCCGCACCTCTGCCAGCTTTGGACAATAGCAATCAACAAATCGGTCCACGCTAATTACTGACAGCTGCTCATAAAACAGGGTCTGTCACAATCCAATCCTTCTTGACTTATTTAACTGAAAAGAAAAGAAAACTTCCAGTCCTCCATGACGTATTAATAAGGGTGCTATGATCGAGTAACTTTTTACGGATGATCCATACATTTCACTCGTATGATATTTCTGCCACTGTCATCAGAATTAAATCAACCAACACCTCCAACATGCACTTTGATTTGATCATGAATTGATTGATTAATACCACGATCATTTTCGCCATCTTATATCAATGTTTCCATTGTATAAGTAAAACTAACAGATAATATTTAATTATACATTGAAATCTACTCGAAAGAAAAGAAATTCAATGAGTAAATATCATATTAAGGATTCTTTCGACCAACCAACCACGAGTTAAAATTTTACAAACTATAAGATTTATTAGTTAAACATTTAATACAAACATACAACAACAAAAAACTAATTCCGTGAGTGGTGTGGAACAAGAATTTGTACAGATAACATAACCTGCTACAACCTTGCTCGGAATAAATTCGCGATTTCTTTGGATGGAATTTTTGGTATGCCACCTATTTTGGTAATCGCTAATTACATCTGCATCATTTCTAAGTTTCACAAAGGAATATATATTAAGATATATGGTTATTATAGAGTAAATATTTTTCCAGTTACTCTATTAACAAATAATGACTCGCATCATTATTTTAAGTGATCGCTTTAACAAAACGATCGTCTGGCCAATTACTTGACGAGACCTGTAGATCGAGATTCTGACAAGGTCAGATTGTATCACCCTCCCGATATGTGTGTCCCTAACCCGTACACTCACATCAAGAGTGACCCTTATCTCTAACCGTAAGTATCCCGATCGTCCAGTGACTTCCTTGGATGAAATAAGGTTGTGATGCCAATTCGGAGTATACTATATACATCGGAACCATCTCAACATTTTACAAAAAGAAAGTGATCGCTTTTGAAGTTAGGAAAAACACCCCCCACCACCGTACCATACTACCCCTAAAAAAAATTATATTTTTCCACCATGCCACTACTATAGCTCTATCTACATAGCAAGTTTCAGCTTCCTATCATTATAGATTCTTAAGATATAAGCATCGGAACTTTTTCTTTCTCACCCTTCCCCATCCTCACCCTCTACACCCACACCCCCAAATTTTTTTTCCCTACTAGGGTTTTATTAGGCCTACTTCTGGTAAAAATTTAAAGCATCCATCTTACACTGTTATTGAGATATGAAACGTGTTATTTTTGAAAAATTCTTATGCCCTCCACTTACGTACTCCCCCGCCCCCTTCAAAGATTTTACTTTGAGCAATCTTTATTTATCAAGCTTTATATCCAACCCGAATTTTGTTTTTCTGGTGCCACTGGTTTGGGCGATATCGTAATGTAAAGTATTTCAACCCTCACCCCCGTACGCCACTACCCTCACCCAAAAAACTTGTTTCAATCTACTCTCCTAGTATAACTACAGATATATGTTAAGTTTAAATTGCTTGCTATTAACGGTTTAGGAGATATAGATTTTAAAATGTGTCGATCTCGACTTTTTTGCGTTTCGGACGCATTGCTTCCCCCTCCACTCCCACACCCCTTCACCCATATCATCAATTTTTTTTGCAAATGGGTTCACTATCAAAGCTTTATAGAAATTCCAAGTTTCAGTCTCCTAACATAAGCGGTTGCTGAGATCTAGAAACCAAAGTTTTTCGTCTAAAAGGCCTCCCCCTCACACCCCCGCCCCTGAAAATAATGTCAATTCAAGAGGTTTTCCCAGTCTATTCCTAGAAAAATTTTTAATTTAATAGCTCCACTGGTTTGAGAGCTACGAGCCTTCAAAGGATTTTGGCGGTCGACGTACGGCGTACGGCGTACGGCGGACAGACGGAGTGAAAATTTTTATTGCTTTTTTCGTGTTTTCTATTCATGAAATGTACACAAAAAAATTTTGAGGGTAGCAAATTTTTTTTTTTTTTAAATGGATAACAATACTGTATTATTACTAATAAAGTAAAACTAAGGACTTTTTTTTCTAAGTATAGCTTGATAGCAATAGAACAAAGTGAGTATATCAGACTGATATACCAAACACGAATTTCGGGCTATAACAAATTCCTTCCATCCTTCATCCGTTAAGGAGCGAAGTGCTGATGATCATGAAATCATCAGCTAGAACTTGCTTACCCGTTGGGCGCCATGTAATGTACTCGCGTCTGTTTTCAAATTACATTGCTGTAATCGAAGTAATTATCGTCGCCACGAGTGTATATGAACTGGTATTCCGTCCTGAGACAAATATAGGGAGTTCGTCTCCATCACCATTTGCTCAAGACGGTCCAAGTCATATAGACCGGCTAGGACAATTGTCGAAAAGTGACAAAGTCACAATTGGGTGACTTATGCCCTATGGATTGCCTGAAGGTAGCGTGCATCTAGCATATAGCACGTGCGTAGCTCGTCGGAAGGGGCGTGGGGTGCTACCTGTATCCATAGACATCGTATATATTATGCACGATATGGGCTGAGAAGTACGGTTTGAGAAGTCCGTACTCTATCCTCAGCGGGCTGGGTAGGTATAGGAAGAAGGAGAGTAGGAAGTCAGACTAGGAAAAGGATTGGTAGAGATGGTAAAGGAAATGAAGGCGGAGAGTACAAAGATGGAGACTTTCGGCGGGAAGGCCAAGGCAGTAACCATATAGATGTTATTGTGGTTTTGGTAAGTTTGATATATATATATATATATAACTATACCTATATATATATATAGATATGTACACGCTTTTAAGATTCTTTCGTGGTATAAAGACAGACGAGGTGCGTTCTCCACTAATATGCTTATATGCATGATGAATATGCATGTATGAATGGGGTTGGTGGTATTTCATCGTCGATGGATGACACTAAACCCCGTAGCCACGCGAGTACCACAGAAAGACAAAAAAAAAAACTAAGTCTTCTCGAAGACGAAGTTCGACCCAAAAGTATTTATGCAATATATAGGCGAGAATTGCGCAACATCGATTTGATCACTTTTTCTTAAGGTATATGTACCACAGAAAAAATTGGTTTCAGCGTCAAAACTAACCGGAGATAGGACGCCCCTCTTATAGGATTTCCTATTCGTCTGAACCGTACACCGAATATATTTTCTATGCGAAAGAAGAGAAAAAAACCGAAGAATAGCAAAACTTCTTCATAACAAATTTACTTGTAAACGAAAAATTACGGTATTTTTTGGCTTCGCCTCGTGGCACAGGCGTATATTTTGAGGACGATTCTGCGACGTAGGCGAATTTTTCCTATTTGACTGAACCATGCACCGACTATACTTTCCCCACACCGGAAAAAGAACTAACCGAAGAAAAGCAAAAACTTCTCCATCTCTAATTTTCCTAGTAAACGAACAATTACAATATTTTTGGCTTCGTCTCGTGGCACAAGCGTTTAGTTTCGGATAATCAGCGGCGTAGGCGAATTTCCGACAAACCTTTGGCATCCCCCTTCACTGCCAGGATCTACTGCTCTGAAATATTAAAAAAAAACTAACAGAATAGTAAATTCAAGTCGGCTCCGGTGTATAAATTTGAGATCCAACACTTCCGCTTCCCGTCGTATTCCAAAGTCCTCACGCGCTTTTTTGGTATTCAACAAAAAAAAATTGCTGTTCTCGATGGGGCACATTCTTACAATTCTAACGACCGCTGAAAAAAAAAGGAATTTGCACAGACAAAATAAAATATGAAAGGGGCAAATGGTCGGAGAAATTGTACCCACGCGGTTACGCGTCACCCACACCTCGTGGAAAATTAAACGGTACCTATGTGTAAGAACCCGTTTCTTTTCATATCGAATACCGCTAACGTAACGGTAAGAACACTTTTCGCCACCGCGTGTTTCATATAATTTCCGATTCGAAACTGCCTTCAAATTTCGAACATTTAAGCAACAATTTCATAATTTTCACCGACAAGGGGACTTTCTATACTTAACCTAGCCACTAGATTTTACTTTCAACCCAAATAAAAAGGCTTTTGGGGCTCCGTGGTCGAAGCACGGAGCTAATACATGCATCGCATGCGAAAATGGAGAATTTTTATCCGGCCCAAAATTCATTTGGGGCACACCAAATTGACCGCGAAAAGGGGGGTCTTAGAATCTATCACTCACTGAAAATAAGCAGGAATCTTGCTCGGGCGATTCGTTCCCACACAAACCACGCATGTTTCCCTGTGGTTACAAGAAGGGGGCCCTCGAACGCCACCGAACTTTTAACACTTGACACGCGCTAACACTGACCGAACAAAAACAAAAGGGGGCCTTAGGGGCGCCGTGGATGAAGCACGGACACGACAATGCCAAAACTGCCGGGGCTCTCTCGACTTGACACGCGCTAACACTGACCGAACAAAAACAAAAGGGGGCCTTAGGGGCGCCGTGGACGAAGCACGGACACGACAATGCCAAAACTGCCGGGGCTCTCTTAGCCATATCGAAGGGAAAAAAATGCACTCCCCGGAAAACGAATAATACGACACACAACACAAGTAAAAAGCCATTTAAAGTTAAATTTTCTTCATTTTTCTACTCGGCTAACAGGCCTTTATTATGATTGTTAATTAGTTAAATTAAACAGACATACCAAATTACTTCGGGGTTGGCAGCGACAACGGTTGGCGGGGCTGTTCTCAAAACTTCCGAATCCTCCCAACGAATTTCAGGCAACCAATTTTCGCCGACTCGCCTCAGGCAGGCGGGAGCAGCCTTCTCCCTGCTTGGGTCCTCCCAGCGAGCACCTTCAAAAGTATTTCGTTTTATTTTTATTTTTCCCGGCACCTCACTACTTGGTGTTTTTACTTTTCGGACTCAACTTTAAAAAAAACTAACCCCAGCCCGGTTGGAAGACGAAGTTCCACCTTTTTTGTTCCTTTGTGTTATTTTTTGACCGGGTTGGTCTGAATCCTCCCCAAGACTCCTCGGTTTTTGGCTTGTTACTTGCCTTCACACCTTTTTTCTACGGATATTCACCTTTCGATCTTCGATTCCGTGGTGAGTATCGTTATCAGTCTGGTGATGGCGTAATGACAGTCTGTGCAAAAAGTATTTACCAGCAAGTAAATCGTTTTTAATTGCTTGGCCTTCCATTACAAGTGGCATCGTAGTGTACATACGACAAACCAATGCCATTGCCGTAGTCCAGGAAATCAATTTACCGGGCGCCACATGCTTGATAGTAAACGTAAAAAATACAGCAGACCACCATACAAAAATAATCGCAATATACAGATCACCAAATGGGGATATCAAAGAACTTAACAACGCACTCATACATAATTAGGAAAAGCAGAGGTGATAATGTTATACTCGTAGGCGATATAAATATTGATCTCAGAATGCCGAATGATGAATATATTACAATGCTTAATGAAAGTGGTTATATCTCACTTATAAATAAAGGTTCTAGAGAATTAAGTATCTTAGACCACATATTTGTAAAACTTAAGCCAAAATTAGCACATGAATTAAAATCTGCGGTCATAGAAACAAATATAACAGATCACAAAAGCACAGCAGTACTTCTTCATTGTGACCAAAAAAAAATTATAGTACGCAATGAATATGAATGTAAACGAATAAATCTTGCATTTTTAGCAAATAGTGCGGAAACAGTGAACCGGGGTAAATTATTGTGTTTTTCAGACGTTGAAGAGTGTGCAAATGAAATACATAAAACTCTAAACAAAATAGTTATCGAAGCAACTTTTGCGCAGACAAGATCAAGCTCCAGAAAATTAAAAATAAAGCCGTGGATAACGCAAGGACTAGTAAACTCAATAAGAACAAGAGACAAGCTACGGAAAAAACTAGTGAAAGATCCAAATAACGACAGATTGAGAGCTCATGTAAGTAAATTCAGGAATAAACTGTGTGCTTTACTGAGAAAAGTAAAATCAGACTATATCAAGAAAATGCTTGATAAGGCTGGAAATAATGGAAAGCAAGTTTGGAAGACGATTAACGCTGCTACCGGCAGGAAAAGTAAGCCCAGTACAATAAATGAGCTAATTCATGATGAAATGCACTTAAATGTTAAAGACAATTCCCTAGAAATAGCGAACATCTTCAACAACCATTTTATCAAAGTAGGTGCGAACCTTGCGAATAATATAAAACAAAGTGGCATACACCCGAGTACTGAACTGCATTTCCCCAGTAGAGAAGCTGAAGAACCACCGGAACAGAAGCTGAAGTAAAAACAATTATCGAAACCATGAATGGTGGCTCTAGCCCTGGATTTGACGGAACTACTATTCAATGTTTAAAAATACTAAAGGACTTTATCTCAAAGACTCTAACGCACCTAATAAATCTTAGCCTCTCAACGGGTGTATTCCCTAAAATATATAAAACGGCCATTGTAACACCAATATTTAAGAGTGGAAATAAAAACTCTGTTGATAATTATAGACCGATTTCCTTAATATCCAATATTGGAAAAGTAATTGAAAAGGTCGCAAAGAACAGACTAATGACTTTTTTCGAATCTCATAAGATATTAAACGAGAATCAGTTTGGTTTTCGTGCAAAACGCAGCACGCATGATGGAATAGCGCTGTTAGATAAAGGGAATAAACCATGTGCCGTTTTCTTAGACTTGGCAAAAGCATTCGACTAAATTCCGCATGGTAAAATAATTGAAAAGTTCATTGCATCCGGTATAAATAAGTCTTGGGTGAAATGGATCAGCAGCTATTTAAAGGATAGATCCCAATATGTTAAAGTAAGCAACACTCTTAGCAACAAAGAGACTTTCCAATACGGTGTACCCCAAGGTACAGTTTTAGGACCAGTTATCTTTCTACTATATATAAACGATATATATAAGCAACCAATACAAGGAGATATGATATCTTATGCTGATGACACGGTTTTATTCTTCGAGGATACTTTTTGGGTAGGAACGGAGATCAAAACTAATCATGGTCTATGTATACTAAAAGAATGGCTGGACTACAACTTTCTCACGCTAAACGCTCAAAAAACATGTTACATAACCTTTTCACTTACCGAAAATGGACAACCAGAACACGTAGATATTAAAATACATTCCACACAATGTACTAGTAGTTGTAGCTGTAAGCCTTTAAAGAGAGTATTGAACATACAATATCTAGGTATAATTTTTGATCATCTTTTGAAGTGGGATCAGCAAATCCAGCATATGACTAAAAGACTTAAGACTCTGATCCCAATATGCATGGAGGTTAGATCATTTATGAACAAAAAAACAAAACGACAATTCTATTTCGTATTAATACATTCTATACTACAATATGGCATCATCTCCTGGGGAAGCGCAACGAACGCAATCTTAGAACCCGTTCAAATTATACAAAAAACTTTAGTAAAAATTTTACTCAGGAAAGAAAGAACATATCCTTCTATTCTTCTTTACCCACTTTTGGACATACTGAACATTCGAAAAATATTTAATCTTATATCTACAATTCAAATATACAAAGATGTTCAGGCAGGAAAAATCAAGTACAATATAAATGCTACACGCAGTGGTACACAGGGGATGATTCTCACAGAAATTATGAATACATCAACAGGACACCGACAATATTATTACCAGGGCAGTTTACTGTTCAATGAGCTGCCAAGTTATTTAAAAAAAGCAACAACGTTGTTAACTTTGAAATAAATTTAAAAAAATTGTATTATACTGGATTATATTAGTTTAAAGTTAAACTAATTACGTAAATAAATAAAAAAAAAAATATTGGATTACATTATAATAGTCAGAAATAAAACAATTTGACATCAACTATTAATAAGAAAAGAAATTGTTACGGTAATATAGATCATATAAAAAGCAACAGCTTCGGTAATTTGAAAATGACTTACAAAATAAAATAAAATATATTGAATTTTATTATTTTTACCTTTAAATTAATTAATTTAAAAAAAACCGTATTGAATTATTGATTTACATTTAGTGAATTATATTATATTAGTTTATCACTAAATTGAACTTGATTAAGAAATTGTAAGAAAAGAATCATGAATAAAGAAAACTGTTGATAAGTATTATGAATTCTAATAAATGAGCATTGTAATTAGAAATGTATGGACAGGTATCTAGAATGTTTGCATATTAAATTGTAGAAGACTCCTCACCCCTAACACAAGGATATATCCTCAGCAGGGGGAGTAGTGCAATAACATAATTAGAATAAGATTATTTTTGAACAAAGCATTTAAAAAAAAAAAAAATCTGCCAACAGTCTGGGCGCAACTTTATTATTTTTCCGGCAGAAGTTCGGAACGTGGTTTATTCGGGGAAGCGGCATATGTTACTATGTGACTGAAAACCTAACAAAAAGTGGTTAGAAAAGGGTGTAACATATGAATTAAATAATTGGGTCATACTCCGGAATGCGGTCTAGAGGTTGAAAAATAAAAACTTAAAAATAGGTGATTATTAAACAAGCCTGGGGAAGTGAAAAGATATTCGATATCTGATCAGACCTGAGAAACATGCTGGAATTCATGAAAAAGTATACAACCAGTTTATACCCTCTTAGGGGTCGAATTTCAAAAAATCTTGAAAAAACATTTTAGGTATTCATATGAAGAATCCGTAGAATAAAAATGAACTCAATATTTGGAAAGACCTAGTAGATATGACGAAAATCGTGAAAATATATGCATTTTATATATACTGATCATTTTTTTTGCCCCCCCTTCTGAACGCCAATGAATATTCAAATTTTTTTTATCAGAATTACTTTTCTAGTCAATTTACATATACGTACCGAATTTCAACTTCGTAGCATAAGCCGTTCTTAAGTTAGGAAAAACACCCCCCACCACCGTACCATACTACCCTTAAAAAAAAAATTATTTTTCCACTATGCCACTACTATAGCTCTATCTAAATACCAAGTTTCAGCTTCCTATCATTATAGATTCTTAAGATATAAGCCTCGGAACTTTTTCTTTCTCACCCTTCCCCACCCTCACCCTCTACACCCACACCCCCAATTTTTTTTCCCTACTAGGGTTTTATTAGGCCTACTTCTGGTAAAAATTTGAAGCATCCATCTTACACTGTTATTGAGATATGAAACGTGTTATTTTTGAAAAATTGTTATCCCCTCCACTTAAGTACTCCCCCGCCCCCTTCAAAGATTTTACTTTGAGCAATCTTTATTTATCAAGCTTTATATCCAAACCGAATTTTGTTTTTCTGGTGCCTCTGGTTTGGGAGATATCGCAATGTTAAGTATTTCAACCCCCACCCCCGTACGCCACTACCCCCACCCAAAAATTTTGTTTCAATCTACTCTCCTAGTATAACTACAGATATTTGTTAAGTTTTAATTGCTTGCTATTAACGGTTTAGGAGATATAGATTTTAGAATGTGTAGATCTCCACTTTTTTGCGTTTCTGACGCATTGCTTCCCCTTCCACTCCCACACCCCTTCACCCATATCATCAATTTTTTTGCAAATGGGTCCACTATCAAAGCTTTATAGAAATTCCAAGTTTCAGTCTCCTAACATAAGCGGTTGCTGAGATCTAGAAACCAAAACGCTTCCCCCACCTTCCCCCTCACACCCCCACCCCTGAAAATAATGTCAATTTAAGGGGTCTACCCAATCTATTCCTAGAAAAAATTTAAATTTAATAGCTCCACTGGTTTGAGAGCTACGAGCCTTCAAGGGATTTTGGCGGTCGACGTACGGCGTACGGCGGACAGACGGAGTGAAAATTTTTATTGCTTTTTTCGTGTCTACTTGTCATGAAATGAACACAAAAAAATTTTGAGGGCATCAAATTTTTTTTTTTGAAAATCAATAACAATACTGTATTATTACTAATAAAGTAAAATCTACAATAGTATAATATTATTATCAATGGAGCAATAAAGGAGATTTTTAACAAATTTATGGAGAAAAACGCCGCTTCCCTTTTTTCACTCTAAATGGACGAAAATGGGATTACGAAGAACACTTATGAGTTTAATTTTTTTCCAGGAATGTTAATCTTTCAAGTCGCCATTCAGTTTGTGAATTTCCATCGAAAGAATCGATTCTATCACGCAGTCGTAATTTAAAAATATCTGATTTGAACAAATAAAATTGTGCTTAGTTTAAGCTCATTCAGTGTTTTGAAAAGTTCTGTAAGGAGATTGTTTATGGTGTAAGCGTGTTTAAGCATTATCGTCCTGGTTGTTGATATTGTTAGAGTCCAGTTCCCAACTGTAATCGTTGTATTCTTATTTAAACTGCAGAGTTGTTATCTGTTTGATGGTTCTCGAGCAAGTGACCGAGACTAAATTTATTTTATTGCATGTTGATGCATAAGTAAATATAATACAGTTATTATATATGAAATATTATGTACCTGACATTTCGGTATAATATACAGTGTGCGTCAAAAGTAAAAGGTACATGTCGTGACAAAAATACGTAACAATGATAATTCAAAATAGTGATATTAATTTAATTCACTGAAATAATTAGAGTATTATTATATTGTATTAATATTGTAGGGTGCACTACTGTACCACCTTCCCCCTTTCTAGTAAAACGGTTATACAAAAGTACTATAATTGAAAAAGGAGAAAAAAAAAATTATATTGATAGTAGTAAATAAAAACGAGATAAAAAAATGATAATAAAAAAAATATAGTTTATTTTATACATAGCGTATCGATGAGTTAACTAGCGAATTTTACTTTTTTAATCTCTTTTGCGCTTTTCTTCTTTAATGGTATTTGCTGCTGCTATTCCGAATGTAGATTTCAATCGGTTGATCGAAGTGGATTTGTTACGACCGTTGATATTTATTACAAAATGTTTTCGGAATCTTCTGATTATCGGGAAGGGTCCTTCATAGGGTGGATTTAAGGGTGGTTTGACTTTGTCAACCCTAACGAATGCGTGGGTGCAAGTATCTAGTGACTTCGGTATAAAGTCTTTGGAGTTATTGCAAGAACGTGGTTCTGTTGCTTTAATATCCCTCATACGTAGCCTTTCTATGAAGTTTTCCGTTAAGTTTGATGAATTGGAATTTTCGAAAAAATTCGCCGGGGATTCTAAGAGCTTGCCCATATACCATTTCGGATGGGGAGTATTTTAGGTCCTCTTTGACGGCTACTCTTAAACCAAGCATCACCATTGGTAGCTCGTTGCTCCAGTGCATGGTGCTACACCTTGCCATTAGTGATGCCTTAATTTGTCTGTGCACACGTTCTATCATCCCATTAGACTGTGGATGGTAAGCGGTGGTTCTTATTTTGTTTGTTCCAATTAGGTTTGATAACTCGCGGAATAGTTTCGATTCGAATTGCGAACCTCGATCGGTTGTGAGTGTTAAAGGGACACCGGACCGTGAAATGTAATGCGTTACGAAAGTTTTCGAGACGGTTTCGGCTGACATGTTTGGTATAGGGATTGCTTCGGGCCAACGAGTGAAACGGTCAATAATTGTTAAGATGTAAGAGTGTCCATCCGATGGAGGAAGCGGACCAATTACATCCATAGTGATGTGGGTCTATTTACTTTACTTTCTTGGCATGGGATGCATGATTGAGTCCACGTTTTAATGTCTTTGGACATATTCGTCCAAAAATATCGAGCTGAGATTAGTTTTTTTGTGGCTTTTGTGCCTGGGTGCGACAGAAAATGAAGCTTATGAAAAACATGTTGTCTGAGTGCCTGCGGGACAAATGGTCGAGACTTTCCGGTACTCGTTTCGCACCAGAGTTTGTCGTCAGATAATGGAGTAGGAACTTGTTCCATTTTTACTTGAGAATCTTATAGTTTCGGATCTTTAAGCAATCTCTGCAAATCGGTGTCAGATGATTGGTGCTGGACGAAAGTGGCGTGATCCAAATGAAGATTTATCGAAGAAAAATCCGTACCTATTCTCGAAAGGCAATCGGCTACGATATTATCCTTTCCTTTAACATGACAAATAGCCGTTGTAAATTGTGCAATATATTCGAGATGGCGTGTCTGTCTAGGACTTCTATCATTTTTTTCATTGGTAGCATATACTAATGGCTTATGATCTGAGTACACAACGAACGACCTTCCTTCTACGAAGTATTTGAAATGTTTTATAGCCGAAGGCGTCCATAGAACTTCTTTTAGGGGGGGGGGGGGGGGGGTCAAAGCAAAAAGTTTATAAGATAACCCCACACTCCATTTAGAATCTGAACTTATGGTTGTAATTTTAACGTAGGTTCGTTAACACGGGCCGGGCCAATCGTTTGACTCCTTCGGGTCAATACCGATAACTTCGCTCAAATCCCAGTCGTAAGAGTGCTTGTACACGAGCAATTTTTTAAATAATTAATTGTCCGACGACTATTGCCAAAACTAGTGGAGTGGTTAATGGATGGCGGCAATATTTAAACAATGTCGCCATGTTTTCATAGATTGCTGAAATTTCTCGCCCTATACTCGCAGTTTCTGTATTTCCAAAAAAAAATTTATCTCTTCCATTTCCATGCTTCATCACCTCCTTAAAAAAATTACTTTATTTGTCAAATTTTATGCAAAAGCCGAATTTTATTTTTAAATTGCAATTGGTTCGTGAGATATTGTAATCAAAAGTTGTTCCCCCACCTCTGGAGGTGTTTTTCCTAACTATATAGAATGGCTACAAAATAGAAGCTCGGTATGTATACCTATGTAAATCAACCAGAAAAGTAGATAATTTTGATAAAAAACATACTGCAGTCACGATCGGCCGCAAGCCAATCATGATACAGAACTACTAGATGATACAGAACTCCGATGAATATTGAAGTTGGGGATGAAGAAGTATTACGTGTGTGCATGTTGTATGTCCTTCATTAAGGAGTCCCATTAAATTGCTACTCATAACTAAAAGACAATATTCACTGTTTATTTTCATATCTTGAACTGGAAAAAAAATCCTTTTTGAAGGACCTTCATATGGGAGGCGGAGCAAGGACTCACTCGATTTCTTACATATTCATCCTTTTCCTTGGAACCATTCCAAAATTTCAAATTTGTAGTTTGAAGCGTTCAAAAGCTATCGAAAAATATTGTTGAACACGTGCCTTAAAAATTTTTTATATGGAAGGTACCAGAAGGAGTAAAAGGATTTCGCTGACTAGTAAACTCGAACTTTGTTTTCACTGAAAACTAATTTGTACGAAATTCTGAATTCATGGCTAAACGATTACTTGAGTTATAGTGAGTTTCGTAAATTAAGTGAAGTCATTTTTACAATATATTTGTATGGCAGCCCCTCGAAGGACTATTAGGATTTTTTTTATTTTATTTATTTATTTATCAAACAAGATATACCTAAATACAGATTCAATATTAACATAAATTAATTTAAAATTAATACAATATACTTTAACTTAATTTAACTTAATTTAGTTAGAATAGTATAAATTAATTAGAGGCACTGGTTGATGGGTTAAACTTGGGGAGGAGGCGCTGATAAAATCGAACGAAGTTTCTGTTTGTATGTTGTCTTGCTTATTGGAGGCGTGAAGTGTACGCTGAGATTGTTAAATGTTCTACAGCATCTATTGATGGGTTCATTTTGACCGTAATCAGTACGATGGGGATATTCCTTAAGAGGTTTTGAATGTCTCGTCAGCCTGACAGTGTCATTAAGTCGAATTTTGTTTGTAAGGTGATCAACCTTAACATCACCATTCAAAACATCTAAGGTGAAGCAGGATGTTAGCATAGTTCTTCTAGAGCTAAGAGGTAGAAGATTTAACAATTGTAGTCTAACTGTGTAGTGTGGAAGGTTATCAAAGTCTCTAGGGTCATACAAGTCCCTTAGAACAAAAAGAAGAAATTGCTTCTGGATTGACTCTATTCTGCTGCTATATATCTGGAAAAAGGGATCCCAAATAGGACATGCATATTCCAGGAGAGGGCGAACAAGGGAACAGAATAATGATTTAGTGACCCACACATTTTTGAACTCTTTAGCCCTTCTTTTAATAAAACCTAGAAGTTTGTTGGCCTTTGAGATTATTCTGTTGTAGTGAGATTTAAAGCATAGTTTGTTATCAAGCAGCACGCCGAGGTCTTCAATATGCTCAACTCGATTTAAATCATTTCCACTTAGGGTATAGTTATGGTGATAAGTGGATTCTTTACGTGTGAAGCTTATCACGTGACATTTACCTACATTAAGCTTTAGTTTATTTTGACTACACCATCCATCTAGTGCCAAGAGCTTGGATTGCAGGAATACAGCATCCGCAGGGGAGCTAATGGAATAATATATTTTCAGATCGTCGGCGCATAAAAGATGCGGAACACCTTCTAATACCTCTGAGAGATCTGAAATGAAGATATTGAACAAAAGAGGTCCCAAATGACTTCCTTGGGGTACACCAGAGGACACTGATATTTCGTTGGAAATGAAGCCTTGGAACTTAACACATTGAGTTCTATTACTAAGATATGACTTAAGCCAGTCAAGTAAGGGTCCTGTTATACCGATCTTTTTTAACTTAGAGATGAGAATATTGTGATCTACTTGGTCGAAGGCTTTGCTGAAGTCAGTGTATATTGCGTCAATTTGGCGACCATTCTCCAGTGCGCAGAGTGTATCAGATACAAGAATTATTAGGTTAGTCGTGGTTGAGCGCCCTTTTCTGAAACCGTGCTGCTGGTCATTAAGAATGGGGTTGATGACATTAGTGAGTTTATCGCATATAATTTTTTCAAATAATTTCGGTATGGCTGATAGTATTGCAATACCTCGGTAGTTCTCAACGTTTCGTTTGTCACCATTCTTGTGAATGGGCGTGAGATGCGATGATTTCCAGGCCGAAGGGAAAATCCCTACTGACAGTGACTTGTTGAATAGAAAGTGTAGAGGTGTTGAAAGTTGAATGGCACACTTTGATAGAAATAAGGAAGGAATAAAATCTGGGCCAGGACCTTTTTTGACGTCGATATTAGTAAGGGCATCAAACACCTCCTCTGCGGACAATTCAATATTGTCAGCAAGTGAAGAGACCGAATCGTCAGGATCGCTGACGGTTGATTCCGACTGGGGACTAAAAACTTCTCGAAAACGGTCGGCAAACATATCGCAGATATCGCGCCTGCATGATGTTTGCTTGATTCCATTGGACATGGTTACGGGATAACCTGAACTTTTACGTTTTGTATTCACAAAATCGAAAAATCTTTTTGGATCAGTAATAATATCTTCGCCAATTTTGTTTACATAAGACTCATACGCTGCTCGGGATTTTGAAGAGAATTCCGAGGCCAGCTTGTCATATTTTTTCTGAAGATCAGGAGTAGTCGTACGCGTTGTCTTAAGTTTTTTGAAGAACTTATTTCTCTGGTTCCGCAGTGATCTGAGACTTTTATCCAGCCATGGTTCTGATACTTTATCCTTCAGCTTGATTACAGGCACATATTTGATGACAATCCCAAAAATCACTTCGTAAAACGATGATACAGCATTGTCCAGATTATTACATGAGAAAAGGAATGCCCAGTCAATTGAAGACAATTCATTATTAATACTAATGAAATCGGCATTACGGAAGTCAAATACAACATTATTGTTGTAAGAGTTAACAAAATTCATATTGTCACAAGGTAGGTCTACTATGATGGCAGAGTGATGTTGGGTATTTGAGAAAAGATTCTCAGCGTCAGATGCAGGGCTAACAATCACTTCATCATATGCGTCTGTAAAAATCATATCAAGCCATCTCCCGTTTCTATTTGGAAAGTGCACTACCTGATGTATATCATTACAATACATCGTGTCTATGATAGTGGTGTCAATAACAGACGTAAGATTCCCAGGTATGACAGTGTCATCTGAATGATTAGTGATGAAAGAAATGCTTGGACGATTAAAGTCGCCAAGGAGGAAAAGATTATCATTCTCATTTAAGGAGCTGTTGACACCATGTAAAATATCAAGAATGTCATGGTATTTCTGGTCTTCTGAGTTAGGAGGGATATAAACAACACCAATATAAACATAGTTATTGATCAACTTAATTCTGATAAACTTATGTTCGAAAAGCAGTGTGGGGTTTGTGCTTACAATCTCGCTGGATAAAGATCTGTGAACTGCGATAAGGACACCCCCTCCTAATGCTAGACCGGTAGCGCTATAATTCCTATCATTCCTGTAAATGGTCCAGTTGTTATCCAGTATTTCTTCATCTTTAAAGGAGTCGTTACGCCATGTTTCCGTTATAACCAAAACGTTGAAGTGACATGATTTAGCGTCGATAAAAAGATTATTAAGTTTCCCCCTAATACCGCCGCCGTTGTGATAGTATAATCGTAGGTTATTTCTAGAGCTAACGTTCACTTTAGGAACGAAAAAACCTGTTGTGATCTTCACGGCTTTTCTGCATATGAGAAATATGCATCGACGAAACATGGGAACCGAATGTTGCGAGATCCTTTCGAACTTGGTCGGGCGTGAGGTTAAATTGTTCATGGAATCGAATGTAGAACAGTCGTAAAGCTTCTAGATCCGTAGGAAGCCCTTCTTGCTGGATAGATAGTATCAGACTGGTTTTTGTTTTCCCATTGATACAGGTTGAGTCAGGTTTATTGTGCATGTAAGCAAGATACAGCCGCACATTGTCAAATATTCTATGTTCTCTCAACCGCGATAGGAGATATCTATTCTCTTCGGATTTCGCAGAATTTATTGAGTTCTTTACGACCGGGGGGAGAAGTGGATCAAGGAAAGGGGGGTTATTTTTATCAGCAATAAGCGCATCAGTGTCGTCATGATTATTGGTTTCTGATGTGATGTGTACTGAAGACGAAGGGTAGGGATTGATAGTTTCGCCGCGAACGAAATTTTTGTAAGGATTAGGAACTGTATTTTTTTCATAATCATATAGTTAGCTCCAACTTTTAAAAAAACAACACATACAAAATTTCAAAGTCGTAGCTTAAATACTTATGAAGGTATCGGCCAATATTCTTGATCTACTGTTTTAAGGCTTTTTTGTATGGAAGTTACCAGAAGGGGTTAAGGGATTTCGCTGACTAGTAAACTTGAACTTTATCTTCACTCGAAACTAATTTGTATAAAATTCCGAATTCGTAGCTAAAAGATTACTTGAGTTATAGTGAGTTTCTTCATAATTATACTGTCAGCTCCAACTCTTGGAAAAATAACACATGCGAAATTTCAAAGACCTAGGTTAAGCCCTTCTGAAGTTATCGACCAATATTCTTGAACACGTGTTTGAAGGACACTTTTATGGCAGCTACTAGAAGGAGTAGGACGATTTTGCCCGGTAACGAACTTAGACTTACAAATTCAACTAAACACCCAGATTCAAAATTGCAAGAGCCTAGGTCAAGGCGTTCTTGAGTTATCGTGCTAACGGACAGACAGACGGACGGACGGACGGACGGACGGACGGACGGACGGACGGACGGACGTCAAGCGGATTTGAGGTTTTCGGCCACAAATAAGCAAAAAATTATATATGATTTTTTTTCGTCCGAGGCTTGGTTCTATGCGTTACATATTTTTCGGCTGGATCAAACTTATAATACTCTATATGATTTCATCTTGAGTATAAAAATTCTTATATATCCATTAGTGTTTGGAAGGAGGTCGAAAAATATTATCAAGGAAAATGAAATTTTCACGATTTTCGTCATATCTATTAGGTCTTCCCAAATATAAAACGAAAGCTTGGAAGAAATATTGTCTCTCTATTATCGATTCAGACTACGTTTCTTACTCAACCTTACGTCATACGTCATACGTCAATAATATTAAATCATCGATTAGGGACAAACCTAAGCAGTTCTTGGATCTCGTCAATTCAAAAAGGAATTCGGACGTATACCCTGCTTCTATATCTTTTGATGATGTGGTCAGCGATGACCCTTCAGTCAAAAACAACTTTTTTGGGGACTACTTTCGTGCGGCTTTCACTTCTTCTAACTGTGATAATAGTTTTAAGGATCATGAACACTTGACAAAGTTTCCTTCTACTTCTTTGGAGATGAAGGATCTCTATATTGACGAAGCAACAATTTTGAAATTTATCTCAAATATTGCAGATGGTTTTTCTGTTGGTCCAGATGGCATCCCTCCAAACGTTCTAAAGCGCTGCAGCTCTTCCTTAGTAGCACCTTTGAGCCATTTGTTCAGTTCTTCTCTTCGTTCAGGGGTATTTCCCAGTTTATGGAAATATTCTACTATTAGACCGTTATATAAGAAAGGTAAGAGAATGGATGAACGAAATTATAGTCCTGTCACCAACCTTTCTTGTATTTCGAAGCTTTTCGGGGCTATTGTTAGTGATGTAATGAATTTTCATTGCAAATCACTCATAAGTCCATCCCAACATGGATTTACTAAGGGTAGGTTTACTACCACAAATTTAATGGAGTTTACTTATTTTTCCATTAAAGCAATTGAAGCTGGGAATCAGGTGGACTGCATTTACACCGATTTCAGTAAGGCGTTCGACAAAATGAGTCAATCCATCCTGACTTATAAGCTACAATTACTGGGTTTTCCACTGACGTTTATTAATTGGATCCGTTCGTATCTACTTAATCGCACTCAAAAGGTGTTTTTTCGGGGAGCCCTTTCATCCGACATAATACGTCTGGAGTACCTCAGGGGTGCCATTTGGGTCCGCTTTTATTTTATTCTTGTCACAAATGACGTGAGTTCGGTTCCTTCCCACTCTAAAATTTTAATGTATGCTGACGATGCAAAGATTTTTCGTAATGTAACCAATACGGCTGATTGCTCTCTTCTTCTGACTGACTTGCAACGGTTTTATGACTGGTGTACACTTAATTGTATGCCTTTGAATGCTAGTAAATGTATCACTGTATCATTCTCTAGAAAGAAAACCCCAATTACATTTGATTATAGCTTAGAAGGAAACCAATTATATAAAACTGACAAAGTGAACGATTTAGGTGTAAATTTTAATAACGATGTTACTTTTAATGACCATTTTGATTATATTGTCGGTAAGGCTAACTCCGTCTGGGGCTTTGTGCGAAGATGGTGCAAGGACTTCAATGATCCGCATATTACAACAATGTGTTACGTGTTAAATGTGGGGCAAGCAAACTTTGTGTTACCCTCACTTAAACCCTCTTTCTTTCAAGGTTAGAATTGGGAAGTGAAGGAAGGACAAGGACACCTGGCTCAATCAAGGATGCGTGCGACCTATGAGCAGCCAGAGTTGAGGAGACGTGAGTGCTTAGATGTGGGCGTTCCAGCGCAGGTTTCATCTGGGGGGAAAATGAAATTGTATTTTTTGAATTAATTTTGTTTAACGTCTAATGGAGGCGATACCGCTTCGGAAGTGGTTCCAGTTCCTTGTATATCATAATATGGGTACCTCTACGTCTTCCGTCGTGAATAGATAGAGCCATGAAGCCGGAAGCGCAGCCTGCTGGGGAGAGTGAAAAGTTTTGGAGAAGTCGCGGACGATTTCCTGCTCCATCCTCCGACTTTATCGTTCTGGCCAACCACGCAATGACTGTACACCGATCACAGAACGAGTTCCATTTAATGTTGAGACAGCGGTCAATTTGAATCCCTACATGATCAGCTACCGTAGGTGAATTCCGGTAGCTGATGGGGTGAATCACGAACCGCAGTTTGGACGAGGATCTACGCGTTAACAACAAAAGTAGCCAAACGAACCTAAGGTTGGTTTTCGCGTGACTTCTGGTGGTCAATCTCGGAACGGATTGACGTTTGATATTAATTGAAAAAAGGCAGGAAAACTAGAACCAGCTTCCGGAGAACGTCACATGACATGTTTATTTTCTGATCTGTCAGACAGTCTGTCAGACAGCGAAGTCAGCCATTGCCAGCCGTTTCACGGCGAAAGGGAACAAAGTACGAAGTAAGAGAAATATGAACTACGAGGAAATGAAACACGAAATTAGCGAAGGCTTCGATGCGTATTTAAGGAGCGCGCGGAATTTGCGCGGGGTCTTTTTGTCGGTTGAACTAGAGCTTGGCGGTTAGTGGCAGTTATTCGATATCAAGATATATTCCGGCAGTTATATTGCGGTGAAAGAAGATTTGAGGAGTGGAGAATAAAAGAACAACGGATCTGGAGAAAAAATCGTTGGATTGTTGGTGGAGTGGATTTTACGAGGTTCAAACGGTGAAGTCGGAGTGCGCGCCGAAATAACAGTAGGAAAAATAAAGCGAGGTAATGTACTTTTCCCCATCCCTAATAGGCTCGCATTTTTATCAGCGAAGTAGAAAACCTCCGGACGAAGAGGTTCCCAGTGGAAAAAAAAAACCTTCCGAAACGACAAGTTCCTTTTATCTTTCTTGCATATTTGCTTTAATTTCGAGTGAATAACATTTTGCTGTAAAGCTTACGAAGTGCGTTTTCATTACGTAGGAAAAGGTTTCCTAATCTCCCGTAAAGATTAGGTGGCGCCCATTGTATTATTACTCAATTTATTTAACGTCGAGAGTAGTCTCCGAAACCTCCCTTACTTCGACTGAGCGTTGTCGGCGCAGGTGAAGCTGGTGACCGGAGGATAGGAAGAATTAGTAGATAACACCCACAGCAGAGTGGTAAGAACTTTAGCCTTCGAACTGGGAGTTCCCCGGTTCAAGACTAAGAGCAATTTTTTTTTTGTGTTGAATCCTATCCGGTCGCCCAGAAAAATTATCCGGAACAAAACGTGTAATAATTGGCGCCCAACGTGTTTTTGAGACTACTTCCGACGGAAGTTTCAAAAGGGAAAGTATTTGAACTGAAAGTGAATTAAAAAATCTGCCAACAATCTGGGCGTAACTTTATTATTTTTCCGGCAGAAGTTAGGAACGCGTTCAATTCTGAAATGCGGTGTAGGCTACTATGTGACTGAAAACCTATTAAAAAGAACAAGATCATGGAAGTGAAAATCTGATTGGATCTGAGAGATATGGAATAGTTTATGAAAAAGTACACAATCACTTTACACCCCCTTAGGGGTGAATTTTCAGAAAATCTTGAAAACACTTTCTTGGTATTCATATGGAGTATACATAGAATAAAATTAAATTCATTACTTGGGACGAGGTAGTAGATATGTCGAAAATCGTGGGAAAATATGCATTCTATTTTCACAGATAATTTTTTTTGCCCCCCTTCTGAACGCAAATAGATATTCGTTTTTTTTATTCAAAATTATTTTTCTAGTTGATTTAGATATACACACCGAGTTTCAACATTGTAGCTTAAGCCGTTCTATATATAGGAAAAACACCTCCCACTTGTACCACACTACCCTTAGGGGTTGAATTTCAAAAAACCTTGAAAACACTTTCTAGGTATTCATACGAAGAATCCGTAGAATAAAAATGAATTCAATATTTGGAAAGACCTAGTAGATATGACGAAAATCGTGAAAATATATGCATTTTATATTTATTATATTTACAAATAATTTTTTTTGCCCCCCTTTCTAAACGCCAATGAATATTCAAATTTTTTTTTATCACAATTACTTTTCTAGTTGATTTACATATACACACCGAGTTTCAACTTTCTAGCATGAACCGTTTAATAGTTAGGAAAAACACCCCCTACCCCCGTAGCATACTACCCCTAAAAAAAATATATTTTTCCAACATTCCGCTACTATAGCTCTATCTAAATACCAACTTTAAGGCTTATATCATTACAGGTTCTCAAGATATAAGCATCGGAACTTTTTCATGAGATATCGTAATCTTAAGTTTTTCACCCCCCACCCCCATACACAGCTTCCCCCACCCAAAATTTTTCTCCATTCTGTTCTCCTAGTATAACTACAAATATTTCTTAAGTTTGAATAGTGTGCCATTAACGGTTTAGGAGATATGGATCTTAGAATGTGTCTATCTCGCCATTTTTGGGTTTTGGACGCATTACATTTCCTCCCATTCCCACACCCCTTGATCAATATTGACAATTTTTCTGCAAATGGGTCTACTATCAGAGCTCTATAGAAATTCCAAATTTCAGCTTCCTAACATTAGGGGTTACTGAGATCTGGAAACCAAAATTTTCGGTCTAAAACACTTCCCCCTCCTTCCCCCTCACACCCCCACCCCTAAAAATTTGGTCACTTCAAGGCGCCTACCCCGTCTATTCGTTAAAAAAATTTCAACTTAATATCTCAAAGCGTTTGGCAGCTACGAGCCTCCAAACGATCTTGGGTACGGCGGACGCCGTACGGCGGACAGACGGACTGAAAATTTTTATTGCTTTTTTCGCGTCTACTAGTTATGAAACGTGAAAATAAAAATTTTGAGGGTAGCAAATATTTTTTTTTTAAAAATCAATCACAATACTTAATTATTAAAACAATAAAGTAAACGTGATAATTATATATATATTTTTTTTTTTTTTGGTTTTGTGTTATTACGGTCGGTTAAATTAACGGAAGAGTAAAGTTTCGAGTTTTGAATTCAAAAATTCCGGTTCGTGCAGCTCAGGATTTTGGTCTTTCACAGTTTCGAATATTGAAAAGCGGTTAAATTCAAAATTGGAGACTCCGTTTCTTTTCGCAGCTCTAAAATCGTGACAGTTTCAAATTTTGGAAAGGTGAATAACTTCAAAAATTTGTGATTCCGGTTCTTTTCGCTGCTCTAGAAGTGCTTAAATTCAAAATTCGCGATTCGAGAATATCCATTCTCGGTGGAAGAGGACAAAGAGTTGATTTAGATATACACACCGAGTTTCAACATTGTAGCTTAAGCCGTTCTATATATAGGAAAAACACCTCCCACTTGTACCACACTACCCTTAGGGGTTGAATTTCAAAAAACCTTGAAAACACTTTCTAGGTATTTATACGAAGAATCCGTAGAATAAAAATGAATTCAATATTTGGAAAGACCTAGTAGATATGACGAAAATCGTGAAAATATATGCATTTTATATTTATTATATCTACAAATATTGTTTTTTGCCCCCCCCCCCCCCCTTCTGAACGCCAATGAATATTCAAATTTTTTTAATCACAATTACTTTTCTAGTTGATTTACATATACACACCGAGTTTCAACATTGTAGCTTAAGCCGTTCCATATATAGGAAAAACACCCCCACTTGTACCACACTACCCTTAGGGGTCGAATTTCAAAAAACTTTGAAAACGCATTCTAGGTATTCATACGAAGAATCCGTAGAATAAAAATGAATTCAATATTTGGAAAGACCTAGTAGATATGACGAAAATCGTGAAAATATATGCATTTTATATTTATTATATTTACAAATAATTTTTTTTGCCCCCCTTTCTAAACGCCAATGAATATTCAAATTTTTTTTTATCACAATTACTTTTCTAGTTGATTTACATATACACACCGAGTTTCAACTTTCTAGCATGAACCGTTTAATAGTTAGGAAAAACACCCCCTACCCCCGTAGCATACTACCCCTAAAAAAAAATATATTTTTCCAACATTCCGCTACTATAGCTCTATCTAAATACCAACTTTAAGGCTTATATCATTACAGGTTCTCAAGATATAAGCATCGGAACTTTTTCATGAGATATCGTAATCTTAAGTTTTTCACCCCCCACCCCCATACACAACTTCCCCCACCCAAAATTTTTCTCCATTCTGTTCTCCTAGTATAACTACAAATATTTCTTAAGTTTGAATAGTGTGCCATTAACGGTTTAGGAGATATGGATTTTAGAATGTGTCTATCTCGCCATTCTTGGGTTTCGGACGCATTACATTTCCTCCCATTCCCACACCCCTTGATCAATATTGACAATTTTTCTGCAAATGGGTCTACTATCAGAGCTCTATAGAAATTCCAAATTTCAGCTTCCTAACATTAGGGGTTACTGAGATCTGGAAACCAAAATTTTCGGTCTAAAACACTTCCCCCTCCTTCCCCCTCACCCCCCCACCCCTAAAAATTTGGTCACTTCAAGGCGCCTACCCCGTCTATTCGTTAAAAAAATTTCAACTTAATATCTCAAAGCGTTTGGCAGCTACGAGCCTCCAAACGATCTTGGGTACGGCGGACGCCGTACGGCGGACAGACGGACTGAAAATTTTTATTGCTTTTTTCGCGTCTACTAGTTATGAAACGTGAAAATAAAAATTTTGAGGGTAGCAAATATTTTTTTTTAAAAAATCAATCACAATACTTAATTATTAAAACAATAAAGTAAACGTGATAATTATATATATATATTTTTTTTTTTTTTGGTTTTGTGTTATTACGGTCGGTTAAATTAACGGAAGAGTAAAGTTTCGAGTTTTGAATTCAAAAATTCCGGTTCGTGCAGCACAGGATTTTGGTCTTTCACAGTTTCGAATATTGAAAAGCTGTTAAATTCAAAATTGTGGACTCCGTTTCTTTTCGCAGCTCTAAAATCGTGACAGTTTCAAATTTTGGAAAGGTGAATAACTTCAAAAATTTGTGATTCCGGTTCTTTTCGCTGCTCTAGAAGTGCTTAAATTCAAAATTCGCGATTCGAGAATATCCATTCTCAGTGGAAGAGGACAAAGAGGCGATAGACGCAAAGTTGATAGAGATTCGTGAACTCTTGTCGAAATTCGGAAGGGGGGAGGAGAATTCTTCAGAGTTCAAGAAAATAGACACGAAGGCATGTTGGGTGGTGAGGCGGACTAAAAACGGTTTGGATTTGAATCCGGACTGCGAAGATTATGTGGCAGATGTGCGGCGCAAGATTGCCGATATCCTGGTGGAACTGGACGACAAAGCCGCGAAAGAAGATGATGATGTTGCAGGAAATAGCGATATGTTGGACAACATAATTGGACCAAAGCATGCTTCGTCCCCCAAGACAGTGAAACCGAATCAAACAGAGGAGTCAGCAAATTTTCTGAACTTAGAGTTGGCTGGGAAAGAAGGGCAGGTAAGGACGGGAATTGCTGTGAAAGGGAGTGAGTCGAACATGGAAGAGACGGGAGGGAATTCGTCGGTTCCGGTATACAAATGGGGCGTAAAATTCGTGGGTAATTCAGGGGAGCCTCTTAGTTGCTTCCTGGAGAGGGTGGAAGAGTTAAGGGAGGCGAGAGGATGTTCCTTCGTAAATTTATATAACTCGACCGTCGATATATTTGAAGGGAATGCATTGATTTGGCTGCGGGCGAATAAGCCGTTTATTAGGAATTGGTCAGGTTTGGTGTACAACCTGAAGCAAGAATTCCGACCTCCTGGTTATAACGATAGGTTGCTGGAAGAAATTCGCCACAGGACTCAAGGTGAAAATGAAAGTATTGGCATGTTTGTTAACGTTATGCTACGGCTGTTTGGGCGATTAGATGTGCCTTGCAACGAAGGGACGAAGCTTTCCTTTATTAGGAAGAATTTAGCCCCATTCTGTTCGACACAACTAGCTTTCTTGGAGATCGGTTCAATCGAACATCTAGTGAATGTAGGAAGGAAGTTGGAGGCTACTCGCTACAATGTTGAGAGCTACGTACCACCGCCCTCAAAGAAACAGATGAATCTGTTGCAACCTGATCTAGCTTATGTTGAGGTCGTTAATGCTCAATTTAGTCTACAGGTTTGTCAACAGCCCGTGCTCACAATTGGAACATCTAGTGGACAAAATAGTCAGGTAGACCGTAGCAACCAAACAGGAGCACCAGATAAATCGTTCAAATGTTTTAACTGCAACGGTGACGGACATTTGGCGAATCGTTGTCGTCAGTCGAGACGTTGCTATGGTTGTGGTATGGAGAATGTCATTCGTACGAATTGTACGAATCGTTCGGGAAAAGAGCAGGGAATTCAGGGCACGGCAGAGCAATGAATTCCCATGTAATTTTATCTGCCTCAAGCGGAGAAAGAGATGGAGGTGCCAGTATTGATGAGTGTGGCCTCAGTATGGGTACGAGCGGTTTGGTCGAGAAGCGTGGTATTGATGAGTGTGAGGTCAATATGGATGAAGGTTTCTCCGCGGTGAGGAGTAGTATTGATGAGATTGGGCTCAATACTATAAGTAAGTTGGCTGTTAGTGGGCAGAGTAATGATGAGTGTGTACTCAACGTGGACAAAAATTCCTCGGACGACAGTATCGTTGAAGAGATTGGGTTCAGTATGGAAGATGTTTCTATCGTAGGGGAATCATACTGAGGGTCGGAATGATAATACAGAGGAAGATGGTCTCAATACTAGTGGGGGTGCTCTAATCGAGGCGGTGAGTGAAGTGGAATCTGATTCCAACGTCTGTGGGGAGTTAGATCGTGTCCATGTTGATTATGCCCCCGAGCGTGGCTCTGGTGACAATCGGCCGTACCTGCGGGTAACAGTGTATGGGATTACGATGCTAGGCCTGTTGGACTCGGGTGCATCACGGACGATTGTAGGAAGGGAAGGCTGGCATACTCTGCAAGGACTAGGGTTTAACGTAGGTAGAACGAACGTGTCCTTAGTAGCGTTGGCGGATGGTTCTGGGGTGGGTGTGTTGGGCACGATAGTAGTTCCTTTTTGCGTAAAAGACAAAGTGGGTTTGATAGACGTGCTGGTAATTCCATCACTGCCGCAAACGCTTATTTTAGGAGCGGATTTTTGGTCAAAATTCAGAATTGTGCCCGACCTTAGTCATAATAGTTGGGAATTTTCAACCTACTCGCGAAACTTAGCCGCTCTTGAACCTAAAGTATACCCTTCGGATTTAACACCTCAACAAGTTCAACTCATTAACGAACAAACAACCAAGTTATTTCGTACAATGCCAGGTGGATTAGGTTGTACGCACTTAGTGGAGCACCAGATAAAGACTAAGGCCGATCACATTAAACAAAGTCATTATAGCATCTCCCCAGCCGTGCAACGACAAGTCAATGCGGATTTAAAGTCTATGTTGGGGGAAGGTGTCATCGAGCCGTCACAGAGTCCGTGGACATCGCCGATCGTGTTGGTGCGGAAAAAGGATGGGAAGTTCCGTTTTTGCGTCGACTTTCGAAAAACGGGACAGAACGGGACGCTTACCCTTTGCCTTTCGTTTCGGCCATCTAGGTGTTTGGTTGAATTTGTAAGGCTAGGTTCGTTAACGGGAAAAATCGTCCTACTCCTTATTGATTCGATAGCTCCAGAAGGACTTTACCTACGTTTTTGAAATTTTGAATGTGTTATTTTTCCAACAGTTGGAGCTAACCGTATAATTATGAAGAAAATCCAATTAGTCCTTCGTGTACCTGCCATACAAATATACCGTAAAAATGACTTCACTTAATGTACGAAACTCACTTTTTAGTGAGTGATTATCTTCTAGCTACGAATTCAGAATTTTGTACAGATTAATTTTGAGTGAAAATGAAGTTTGAGTTTACTAGTCAGTGAAATCCTTTAACTCCCTTCTGGTAGCTGCCACTAGTATCCTTAACACACTAGTTCAGGAATATTGGCCGGTACCTTCATAAGGATTAAAGCAAAGACTTTGAAATTTTGTGTGTGTTAATTTTCTAGTAGTTGGAGCTAAATGTATGATTATGAAAAAAATCCTATTAGTCCTTCGAGTGGCTGCCATTCAAATATTTTGTTAAAATATCTTCATTCAATTCACGAAACTCACTATAACTCAAGTAATCGTTTAGCTACGAGTTCAGAATCTTGTACAACTTAGTTTTGAGTGAATACAAAGTTCGTGTTTACTAGTCAGCGAAATCCTTTTACTTTTTCTGGTACCTTCCATACAAAAAAACCGTAAGACAAGTGTTCAACAATATTTTTCGACAACTTTTGAACGCTTCAAGCTACGAATTTGAAATTTTGTACACATTAATTTTTTAATGGTTCCAAGGAAAAGAATGAATATGTAAGAAGTCAAGTGAGTCCTTGCTCCACTTCCCATATGGAAGTCCTTTAAAAAGGATATTTTTTTCCAGTTCAAGATATGAAATTGAACACTGAATATTGTCTTTTAGTTTTGAGTAGCAATTTAATGGGACTCCTTAATGAAGGACATACAACATGCACACACGTAGTACTATTTAATTCTTCCCCAGCTACAATAAAAATCGGAGATCTACAGTATTATACGATTGGCTTGCAGCCGATCGTGACTGCGTTATGTTTATACTCTAGATAAATCATATAGAGTATTATAAGTTTGATCCAGCCGAAAAATATGTAACGCATAGAACCAAGCCTTGGACGAAAAAAAGTTGTATAATATTTTTTGTTTATTTGTAGCCAAAAACCTCAAATTCGCTTGACATCCGTCCGTCCGTCCGTCCGTCTGTCTGTCCGTGAACACGATAACTCAAGAACGCCTTCACCTAGGCTCTTGAAATTTTGAATCTAGATGTTTGGTTGAATTTCTAAGGCTAAGTTCATTAACGGACAAAATCGTTTTACTCCTTCGGGTAGCTGCCATGCAAAGTGTCCTTAAAACACGTGTTCAAGAATATGGGTCGATAACTTCAGAAGGGCTTAACCTAGGTCTTTGAAATTTCGCATGTGTTATTTTTCTAAGAGTTGGAGCTAACTGTATGATTATGAAGAAAATCCTAATAGTCCTTCGAGGGGCTGCCATACAAATATCCGGTATAAATGACTTCAATTAATTTACGAAACTCACTATACTGAAGTAATCTTTCAGCTACGAATTCGGAGTTTTATACAAATTAATTTCGAGTGAAGACGAAGTTCAAGTTTACTAGTCAGCGAAATCCTTTAACTCCTTCTGGTACCTTCCGTACAAAAAATCCTTAAAACACTAGTTCAAGAGTATTAGCCGATACCTTCTTAAGTATTTAAGCTACGACTTTGAAATCTTGTATGTGTTATTTTTCTATAAAATAAAAATTCAGTTTAAAAACCTAAGAAGGAAAACTACCGAAAATCAGAAAACTCGTCGTTTGTTTTTTAAACAGCAACAACAAAAACAGCAATAGCAACAACAAAAACTGTAAACGTGTTGCACCGTTGTGCTTGATCGACAAAGGAGAAAAAAAAATCGTACGAACGAAATATCAACAGCTCTTAATAGTCCGCTGAGTTCGCTATTGTATAAAAGAAACCGGTATTAAATGAATTGAAACTATGGTTTTGATAAACAGGTTTCTTCTTTTTTTAAAATACAATAACTTTTTTTCACCGTAACCGTTGGATTACGTTAATTTGGGGCACTGTAATGGCACTGTAGAGGCACATGCTCTGGTTCGTAAAAACAAAATTTCCAAAAAAAAAAAACTATTGCACTTTTTACGAAAATATACTCAAGTTTTATTATGCAACAATTTTATTTTCGCTGAACGCACTTTTATATCTTGAAAATGTTTTTTCTTTTTAAACACGGGCACGAGAAAAAAATGTTGAAAAATTTAAATCGGAAATTTTTATATTTTCGAATAAAATGTGTATTAATCACTTTTTACGAAAATGTACTCAATTTGGTTTGGCAAATTATGCGTTAATTTTATTTTCGCATTTTTATATACTAAAAAGGTTTTTTGTTTCTTTTCTTTGAACACGGGGACGAGAAAAAATTTTTGGAAAAAAAAAAACTTAACTCAAAAATTTTTATATTTTGGAATAATATGTGTATCACTCTTTTGAATTTTCACTTGCTTGAACGTATCGCGATAATTATATAGCAATAATTTTTCGACATATGCACTATCTGTATAATATTATATCAAAATTGTAGGTACTTACATGATTTTTTACGTTACAGTTGAGATGTATAATATTTTATGAAGTTGATGCTGCCTTGGATGTTTGGTGTTTTTCGTCGTTTGCGTGATCGCCATAATATTATACGATACTTGAAAAACGGCAGGCGATTATTGTTCGAGAAATTTTTGATGATCGATTGTCGAGAAATTTTTTCGAAGCGGCTTTGTTGCGGATAAATTTTTGATGATCGATCGGCGAGAAATTTTGCGATGCGGCCCGTACCGAGAAAGAAATGCATTCGTTGGTGGTCCAGCGCTGTCGATTCCTATGATTCGTTTTTAGTTTTTTCCTGCTTCTGCTTTCTTTTTCTGCTGACTACAGGCGTTTGAAAATCCTGAGGTAGTCCGCGGCTTCTCTAATTACTTTATTAGTAATAATACAGTATTATTATTGATTTTAAAAAAAAAAAAATTTGCTGCCCTCAAAATTTTTTTGTGTACATTTCATGACTAGTAGACACGAAAAAAGCAATAAAAATTTTCACTCCGTCTGTCCGCCGTACGTCGACCGCCAAAATCCTTTGAAGTATCGTAGCTCTCAAACCAGTGGAGCTATTAAATTTAAATTTTTTCTAGGAAAAGACTGGGTAGACCCCTTGAATTGACATTATTTTCAGGGGTGGGGGTGTGAGGGGGAAGGTGGGGGAAGCCTTTTAGACGAAAAATTTTGGTCTCTAGATCTCAGCAACCGCTTATGTTAGGAGACTGAAACTTTGAATTTCTATAAAGATTTGATAGTGGACCCATTTGCAAAAAAAATTGATGATATGGGTGAAGGGGTGTGGGAGTGGAGGGGGAAGCAATGCTTCCGAAACGCAAAAAAGTCGAGATCTACACATTCTAAAATCTATATCTCCTAAACCGTTAATAGCAAGCAATTAAAACTTAACAAATATCTGTAGTTATACTAGGAGAGTAGATTGAAACAAAATTTTTTGGTGGGGGTAGTCGCGTACGGGGGTGGGGAGTGAAATACTTAACATTACGATATCTCCCAAACCAAAGGCACCAGAAAAACAAAATTCGGTTTGGATATAAAGCTTGATAAATAAAGATTGCTCAATGTAAAATCTTTGAAGGGGGCGGGGGAGTACGTAAGTGGAGGGGATAAGAATTTTTCAAAAATAACACGTTTCATATCTCAATAACAGTGTAAGATGGATGTTTCAAATTTTTACCAGAAGTAGGCCTAATAGAACCCTAGTAGGGAAAAAAAGTTTGGGGGTGTGGGTGTAGAGGGTGAGGGTGCAGCAGGGTGAGAAAGAAAAAGTTCCGATGCTTATATCTTAAGAATCTATAATGATAGGAAGCTGAAACTTGGTATTTAGATAGAGCTATAGTAGTGGCATGGTGAAAAAATAATTTTTTTTTAGGGGTAGTATGGTACGGTGGTGGGGGGTGTTTTTCCTTACTTTAGAACGGCTTATGCTAGGAAGTTGAAACTCGGTACGTATATGTAAATCAACCAGAAAAGTAGTTCTGATAAAAAAATTTGAATATTCATTGGCGTTCAGAAGGGGGGGCAAAAAACATTATCAGTATATATAAAATGCATATATTTTCACGATTTTCGTCATATATACTAGGTCTTTCCAAACATTGAGTTCATTTTTATTCTACGGATTCTTCATATGAATACCTAGGATGCATTTTCAAGATTTTTTGAAATTCGACCCCAGAGACGGTGTAAACTGGTTGTATACTTTTTCATGAATTCCACCATGTTTCTCAGGTCTGATCAGATATCAAATATCTTTTCACTTCCCCAGGCTTGTTTAATATTCACCTATTTTTAAGTTTTTTATTTTTCAACCTCTAGACCGCATTCCGGAGTATGACACAATTATTTAATTCATATGTTACACCCTTTTCTAACCGCTTCCCGAGCTTTTTGTTAGGTTTTCAGTCACATAGTAACATACACTGCATCCCCGAATAAACCACGTTCCGAACTTCTGCCGGAAAAATAATAAAGTTGCGCCCAGACTGTTGGCAGATTTTTTTTATTGAAGATAGTTGCTCGTTCCGTGACGGGAAGGAAAATCATGTATAAGTTCTTTTTTCCTTGACTTATGGTTTCAAGTACTGAACTTTTTTGAATTTGAAAAAAATTACCGTGCGTGAGCTGTGATGTCTTTCAAAATTTTGAACTCTGAGTGTTACGTTGTTCGGGGGTCACCACTGTTGGAGTTTAGTTCCCGACTCTAATCGTTGTATTCTTATTTAAACTGCAGAAATATTATGTGTTTGATGGTTCTCGAGCAAGTGACCGAGACTAAATTTATTTTATTGCATGTTAGTAAATAAAATACAGTTATTAAATATGAAATAAATAAATTGTGCCATATTTCACATTAAGGCCCCATGAGTCCGGTGCGATATTTTTTTATCCCATTGTGATTTTTCTTTCTTGAGAAGATTTTAATCGAATGAAATCGTTTTTCGTTCGTATAATTTGGCGTGGACAACACGTCTGCATCGTTCGCTTTCGCTGTCTATCAGCGAACTAATTTTGAATTTACAGAAAAAAATAGTGTAATAGGTTTTCAAAATATTTGAAATGCAGAACTATTAGGAATCAATAATTTTTTCATTGATTTATCTTCTAGATATACCAATTATGATACTCTTCAATGAAATGCGGTTTTCCTATGTAATTTCTGCCATGAAAATCGTGAAAAATTGCTTCAGTTTGACTTCATATAGATACTATTAACAGAAATCAGTTTTTATAATTTGATCTATGGAGGACATTCCTTAAGATTTTTTCTAGCATTATATTAATGACATGTTAGTTATTCAAGAAATAGGAAATATGCGTTTAAAAAAATTGAATTTACGCATTTTAAAAAATTTTTAAGGCCTGTTGTTCCAATTGTAGTTTTTCCAAATAAAGTTTTTCTCTATGGACGACCTATTTACATACCAGCTAATAAGGTGATGTAATTCGTTTTACTTTATTATTTTAATAATTACTTTATTATTTTAATAATTAAGTATTGTGATTGATTTTTTAAAAAAAAAATTTGCTACCCTCAAAATTTTTATTTTCACGTTTCATAACTAGTAGACGCGAAAAAAGCAATAAAAATTTTCAGTCCGTCTGTCCGCCGTACGCCGTACGCCGTACGCCGTACGCCGTACGGCGTCCGCCGTACGCAAGATCGTTTGGAGGCTCGTAGCTGCCAAACGCTTTGAGATATTAAATTGAAATTTTTTTAACGAATAGACGGGGTAGGCGCCTTGAAGTGACCAAATTTTTAGGGGTGGGGGTGTGAGGGGGAAGGAGGGGGAAGTGTTTTAGACCGAAAATTTTGCTTTCCAGATCTCAGTAACCCCTAATGTTAGGAAGCTGAAACTTGGAATTTCTATAGAGCTCTGATAGTAGACCCATTTGCAGAAAAATTGTCAATATTAATCAAGGGGTGTGGGAGTGGGGGGAAATGTAATGCGTCCGGAACCCAAAAAAAGTGAGATAGACACATTCTAAAATCCATATCTCCTAAACCGTTTATGGCACACTATTCAAACTTAAAACATATTTGTAGTTATACTAGGAGAACAGAATGAAGAAAAATTTTGGGTGGGGGAAGTTGTGTATGGGGGTGGGGGGTGAAAAACTTAAGATTACGATATCTCATGAACCAATTGCTCTAGAAAAATAAAATTTGGTTTGGGTGTAAAAGTTGACAAAAAAAGATTGATCAAAGTAAAATTTTTTAAGTGGGAGGTGGAGCATAGAAGTGGAGGGGATGAGAATTTTTCAAATCAAATACATTTCATATCTCAAGAACAGTTTAAGATAGATGCTTAGAATTTTTACCAGAAGTAGCGCTAATTAAACCCTAGTAGGGAAAAAAGTTTTGGGGTTGTTGGTGAAGAGGGGAGGGTGGGGGAGGGTGAAAAGGAAAAAGTTCCGATGCTTATATCTTGAGAACCTGTAATGATATAAGCCTTAAACTTGGTACTTAGATAGAGCTATAGTAGCGGAATGTTGGAAAAATAAATTTTTTTTTAGGGGTAGTATGCTACGGGGGTAGGGGGTGTTTTTCCTAACTATTAAACGGTTTATGCTAGAAAGTTGAAACTCGGTGTGTATATGTAAATCAACTAGAAAAGTAATTGTGATAAAAAAAAATTTGAATATTCATTGGTGTTTAGAAAGGGGGGCAAACAAAGTTATTTGTAAATATAATAGATATAAAATTCATATATTTTCACGATTTTCGTCATATCTACTAGGTCTTTCCAAATATTGAATTCATTTTTATTCTACGGATTCTTCGTATGAATACCTAGAAAGTGTTTTCAAGGTTTTTTGAATTTCGCCCCCTAAGGGTAGTGTGGTACAAGTGGGGGTGTTTTTCCTATATATGGAATGGCTTAAGCTACAATGTTGAAACTCGGTGTGTATATGTAAATCAACTAGAAAGGTAATTGTGATAAGAAAAAATTTGAATATTCATTGGCGTTTAGAAGGGGGGGGGGCAAACAAAAATATTTGTAGATATAATATATATAAAATGCAAATATTTTCACGATTTTCGTTATATCTACTAGGTCTTTCCAAATATTGAATTCATTTTTATTCTACGGATTCTTCGTATGAATACCTAGAAAGCGTTTTCAAGGTTTTTTGAAACTTGACCCCTAAGGGTAGTGTGGTACAAGTGGGGGTGTTTTTCCTATATATGGAACGGCTTAAGCTACAAAGTTGAAACTCGGTGTGTATATGTAAATCAACTAGAAAAGTAATAGTGATAAAAAAAAATTTGAATATTCATTGGCGTTCAGAAGAGGGGGGCGAAAAAAAAAAAATTTGGAAATAGGATAAATATAAAATGCATATATTTTCACGATTTTCGTCATATCTACTAGGTCTTTCCAAATATTGAATTCATTTTTATTCTACGGATTCTTCGTATGAATACCTAGAAAGTTTTTTCAAGGTTTTTTGAAATTCGACCCCTAAGGGTAGTGTGGTACAAGTGGTAGGTGTTTTTTCTATATATAGAACGGCTTAAGCTACAATGTTGAAACTCGGTGTGTATATCTAAATCAACTAAAAAAATAATTTTGAATAAAAAAAACGAATATCTATTGGCGTTCAGAAGGGGGGCAAAACAAATTATCTGTGAAAATAGAATGCATATTTTCCCACGATTTTCGACATATGTACTACCTCGTCCCAAATAATGAATTTAATTTTATTCTATGTATTCTCCATATGAATACCAAGACAGTGTTTTCAAGATTTTCTGAAAATTGACCCCTAAGGGGGTGTAAAGTGATTGTGTACTTTTTCATAAACTATTCCATATCTCTCAGATCCAAGCAGATTTTCACTTTCATGATCTTGTTCTTTTTGATAGGTTTTCAGTCACATAGTAGCCTACACCGCATTTCAGAATTGAACGCGTTCCTTACTTCTGCCGGAAAAATAATAAAGTTACGCCCAGATTGTTGGCAGATTTTTAAGTATTGTGATTGATTTTTTAAAAAAAAAAATTTGCTACCCTCAAAATTTTTATTTTCACGTTTCATAACTAGTAGACGCGAAAAAAGCAATAAAAATTTTCAGTCCGTCTGTCCGCCGTACGCCGTACGCCGTACGCCGTACGCCGTACGCCGTACGCCGTACGGCGTCCGCCGTACGCAAGATCGTTTGGAGGCTCGTAGCTGCCAAACGCTTTGAGATATTAAATTGAAATTTTTTTAACGAATAGACGGGGTAGGCGCCTTGAAGTGACCAAATTTTTAGGGGTGGGGGTGTGAGGGGGAAGGAGGGGGAAGTGTTTTAGACCGAAAATTTTGCTTTCCAGATCTCAGTAACCCCTAATGTTAGGAAGCTGAAACTTGGAATTTCTATAGAGCTCTGATAGTAGACCCATTTGCAGAAAAATTGTCAATATTGATCAAGGGGTGTGGGAGTGGGGGGAAATGTAATGCGTCCGGAACCCAAAAAAGGTGAGATACACACATTCTAAAATCCATATCTCCTAAACCGTTAATGGCACACCATTCAAACTTAAAACATATTTGTAGTTATACTAGGAGAACAGAATGAAGAAAAATTTTGGGTGGGGGAAGTTGTGTATGGGGGTGGGGGGTGAAAAACTTAAGATTACGATATCTCATGAACCAATTGCTCTAGAAAAATAAAATTTGGTTAATTTTTTAAGTGGGAGGTGGAGCATAGAAGTGGAGGGGATGAGAATTTTTCAAATCATATACATTTCATATCTCAAGAACAGTTTAAGATAGATGCTTAGAATTTTTACCAGAAGTAGCGCTAATTAAACCCTAGTAGGGAAAAAAGTTTTGGGGTTGAGGGTGAAGAGGGGGAGGGTGGGGGAGGGTGAAAAGGAAAAAGTTCCGATGCTTATATCTTGAGAACCTGTAATGATATAAGCCTTAAACTTGGTACTTAGATAGAGCTATAGTAGCGGAATGTTGGAAAAATAAAATTTTTTTTAGGGGTAGTATGCTACGGGGGTAGGGGGTGTTTTTCCTAACTATTAAACGGTTTATGCTAGAAAGTTGAAACTAGGTGTGCATATGTAAATCAACTAGAAAAGTAATTGTGATAAAAAAAAATTTGAATATTCATTGGCGTTTAGAAAGGGGGGCAAAAAAAATTATTTGTAAATATAATAGATATAAAATTCATATATTTTCACGATTTTCGTCATATCTACTAGGTCTTTCCATATATTGAATTCATTTTTATTCTACGGATTCTTCGTATGAATACCTAGAAAGTGTTTTCAAGGTTTTTTGAAATTTGACCCCTAAGGGTAGTGTGGTACAAGTGGGGGTGTTTTTCCTATATATGGAATGGCTTAAGCTACGATGTTGAAACTCGGTGTGTATATGTAAATCAACTAGAAAGGTAATTGTGATAAAAAAAAATTTGAATATTCATTGGCGTTTAGAAGGGGGGGGGCAAACAAAAATATTTGTACATATAATATATATAAAATGCAAATATTTTCACGATTTTCGTTATATCTACTAGGTCTTTCCAAATATTGAATTCATTTTTATTCTACGGATTCTTCGTATGAATACCTAGAAAGCGTTTCAAAGGTTTTTTGAGATTCGACCCCTAAGGGTAGTGTGGTACAAGTGGGGGTGTTTTTCCTATATATGGAACGGCTTAAGCTACAATGTTGAAACTCGGTGTGTATATGTAAATCAACTAGAAAAGTAATAGTGATAAAAAAAAATTTGAATATTCATTAGCGTTCAGAAGAGGGGGGCGAAAAAAAAAAAAATTGGAAATATAATAAATATAAAATGCATATATTTTCACGATTTTCGTCATATCTACTAGGTCTTTCCAAATATTGAATTCATTTTTATTCTACGGATTCCTCGTATGAATACCTAGAAAGTTTTTTCAAGGTTTTTTGAAATTCGACCTCTAAGGGTAGTGTGGTACAAGTGGTAGGTGTTTTTTCTATATATAGAACGGCTTAAGCTACAATGTTGAAACTCGGTGTGTATATCTAAATCAACTAAAAAAATAATTTTGAATAAAAAAAACGAATATCTATTGGCGTTCAGAAGGGGGGCAAAACAAATTATCTGTGAAAATAGAATGCATATTTTCCCACGATTTTCGACATATGTACTACCTCGTCCCAAATAATGAATTTAATTTTATTCTATGTATTCTCCATATGAATACCAAGACAGTGTTTTCAAGATTTTCTGAAAATTGACCCCTAAGGGGGTGTAAAGTGATTGTGTACTTTTTCATAAACTATTCCATATCTCTCAGATCCAATCAGATTTTCACTTCCATGATCCTATTCTTTTTGATAGGTTTTCAGTCACATAGTAGCCTACACCGCATTTCAGGATTGAACGCGTTCCTTACTCCTGCCGGAAAAATAATAAAGTTACGCCCAGATTGTTGGCAGATTTTTTTTTTTATTGCCATTAAAATTGGCATGAAAACAGTCATAAATCAGCAAAGTTGCATTTAACGTGCACATGAGGCCTTAAGGAAGTCTATAACACCCTAGTCTATAACACCCTGTGCAACAGAGTGCTTCCTGGAAGTTAAGATAAAATATTTTTAAATGAATATTTTCACTTTGTAAGTATATGGTATACATATTTAGTTTCGGAAATATTCTGAGAGTGGTTGGCGAGATTTTTCCAGTGTGGCGAGACCTAAACTCAACGGGAATAAAAAGTTTGTTTGGTCGAATTTTTAAGGCTAAATCGTTTTACTATTTCGGGTAGCTGCCATACAAAAAACCATTGCGTGTTCAAGAATATTGGCAATAACTTTGGGAACTATAAATTTTTGATTTTGAATACATTGGATTGGATTCAAACGTCGTATTTAAATGAATGAATATGCAAGATCCCACGAGACCTTCGAATGGCTGCTATACAAAAAATCCTGTCAAAAAGTGATCGTAGAATAATCCCATTACTTAGTCCTTTGTATAGCTGCCATACCAATATCCTGTCAAAATATCTTCACTTAATATACGGAATTCACTATATCCCAAGAAATCGTGCAGTCACAAATTCAAAATTTTTTACAAATTAGTTTTGAGTGAAATTTCACTAGTCAGTGAAATCATTTGGGTAGCTCCGCACAAAAAGTCCTTAAAACATGTGTTCAAGATTATTTTCTGATAGCTTTGAATGTTCAAACTAGGAATTTGAAATTTTGTACAAGTTAATTAAAAGGTTGCAGGTAAAAGTACAGGTATGCTAGAGATCTAGTGAGTCCTTCCGGCACATTCCATGTGAAAATCCTTCAAAATTAAAATTGATATGAAATTCAACACTGATGATTTTATCTTTTAGTTCCTAGTTGCAACCAAATAAGTTTCCTTGATAAATGACAATGTACTTCTGATTCTACTTCATTCCCAGTATCAGTTCAGTATTTCATCTAGAGTATCTTACAATTGGCTTGCAACAATCGTGACTGCAGAACGATTTTTAAATAATTCCACTGCACTTAGATTTAAGATCAGATTGCAACGAAAAAAAGGAGGAGCAAAGAAGAGGAAGGCGAGGTGATCTAGTATTTCTAAAGAACAACAGTTTTTACGTACCCCTGTCCACGCTGAAGTCTGACCAAATTTGAAAAATTATTCTAAAGGTAATATGTTGAAAAAACATTTTTTTCTTAAAAGTACATAACAAATGAAAATCTGTACGAAATAATTTTTCTTAAATTTTAGGTGTATGTGAGCCCTTAAATGATTCCTCGTGAGTTACAGTGAAGATCAGATTTCAAATGACACGCTCTTGCAAGAAGGAAGTCAAATGGACGATAAAACGAGGTGTTCGCATCTCCCTGGAGAGTACTCCAAAGTTAATCAAGGGAATTTTAATAGTTGGGCGAGTACTCAAAAATAAGTCCCATGAGAGACCTCGTTTTAAGCTGTAGCCTAGAAGTACTCGAATACTCTTACAAAAAGGAGGTCAAATTCAAAATGATATTTATATTAAGTATTCTACTAACGATATAATTTTTTTGAAACCAAACCACCCTACCACCCGAAAAATTTTCTACGATCGCGCCTGTAGTTAGGTGATCTTGTTCAATGGTGGTTTCACTCGTTGAACTGGAGGGAATGAATGCTCTACGTATGTACACGTGTAACTCAGCAACCGTTCGTCCGACTTAGCTCAAATTTATTTTATGTGTTCGTTAGGGCCCAACTTAGATCCTAAGGGAGCCAAAAATTGAAAATTTTCCCGAAAAATGGAAAATTCAAAATTTTTTCGTTTGTTGTTCTTAACTATTCAACCGGTTTCCATGGATTTTTTTTTCTTCGGAATAGTCTTTGCTACTCTACACATAAAAAACAAATTCCGGACGAACGCAAATGAAAACACACGGCCAAATGGTCATACATATGCATTCATATATACAAAAATATGTAAATGGATATGTATGCCATGTGACCATGTGTTTTGATTTCCGTTTGCCCGAAATTTTTTTTTATGTATAAAGATATGGATGTATAGGGATATGTATGACCATGTGGCCATGTGTTTTCCTACAGGCGAGGTACAATTGATCAAGGAGATCAAACATTGCACAACGGAGTCGTAATGCAAAAAGAGTTGCGAATATTCGTGCGAGTCAAACTGTTGAAGAGCGCGCACGAGATGCTCAGCACAGATGCATACATATTTTACAAGTTCGAGCAGAACGAACGTGGATAGGGAATGGAGAATTTTAGATGGAGGATGGTGGATGAAGATAAATGATGAAGGATGTTGGATATGGGATGGCGAATGGTGGATAGAGGGTGGAAGATGGAGGATGGAGAATGATGAGTGGTGGATGGAGGATGGTTGATAAAGGATGGTGGAAAAGGGATGGTGGATGGTAGATATAGGATGGTAGATGATGGGTAGATGATAGTGGATGAAGTAGGATTGGAAGCTGTTGGATAGAAGATTGTTGATAAAGGCTGGAGTAACAGAAGCAACGGGAGAAATGGGAGCAACGGGAATAACAGGAGCATCGGGAAAAACAGGAGCAACGGGAGAATCAGGACCAATGGATCAACGAGAAAAACGGGAGCAACGGGAGGAACAGGACCAATGGATCAACCGGAGAAACGGGATCAACGGGAAAGACGGGAGTAACAGGGACGATAGAACAACGTGAGTGAAGTGAGCGAAGCCGCGGTACGCGGCTAGTTTTTATATATAAGATAGGTGACATATTTACATGGCAAAGTTGTAGAGGACTAAATTATATACACCATTTTTTCGTACGACGAACGGATCATGAGCGGGAGCACGGTAAACACACAGACATGGCGAAATATGTAGCGTTAATACGTGCACATTTCATCTGGCCGGGTCAGATCGCCGAGTTGGTTGTTCCAGGCATTTGTGAGACAAAGACCTCAAAACCTTTGAAATAAACGACATCGATGTCGACAAAAAATCGGTGAAAAACATCAATGTTTGTAAACATCGATGTTTTTAGAATTTTAGGTGAGACATTAGAGAAAAAGCAAAAAAAATGTTCTTAGCTAAAAGATTGGTGTGAGAAAATGAAACCTCGATGTTCCTCAAACACTGATGTTTAATTACGGTAACGCATCGCCTCTCCGAGGGCTTCAGGCGCCCTGGTGCAGATTTCTAGTGGCGCCCCTTAAATTTGTAAATATTGTGACATAAAACATAGGGTAAAAAACCCAGTTCCGAGCCCTACGCCAGTTCCGAGCCCCCCTTGGTTATTCCACATATAGCTAAGGATTCATGACATTTTTTCCTTCACCTTAATTTTTAGAAATCACTTTCAACTGTTTTTATTGGTTCAGCAATAAGCATCGTGGGAAATATTTTCAATTGTTGTCAGAATTCGCAAAGAACATACATGTTCCACAAAATGGCAAGCTCCTTATAGATTTCGTTAAGAAAGTTCAATCACAACATAGTGTTTAAAACGTTAGTTTTATACAATTGATGTTAGTATTGTGACAATATGGAAAGCGTATTTCACAAATATTATTATGTAATTTATTAAACACTGAAAATTTTATACTTAAATATAATAATAAGAAGGCTCGGGACTGGCGCTGTATTTCTGATAATTTAAATTTCTGAGCCGGGGGGCTCGCAACTGGCATTTATGTATGTGTTTCATTGACCCAATTGCGAGCCCCCAATCGCGAGTCTCCTTTGAGTTTTAATAATAACTACTCACTTGTTTTAGAAACAAGGTAAATGAATATGGCAAAACCGAATTATACACAGGAGGAATTGCAGGATGCTTTGAAGGAAATAGGGAAAGGTTTAACAATTCCTTCTGTAGCTCAGAAATATGGGATTCCGCGTGGTATAATACAAAAGCGCTTGCACAATCGAACGAATAAACCAATAGTGAACTCCGATTTATATATCAGTAAGGAATATATCATTCTTCGATTTTTTTGACCCCGATCCCATTCAGATCCCAAGTTGATTTTTTGATATGTTTTGAGAAACAGTTTAATACGCAAAACATAAAACAATAAAAGAAAAAAATTTGTGGCTTTTTGAGATATTCAACGATAAAGAACAAAACAGTTATTTTTTAAAAAAAAGAACTTTCAAGGATAATTTTTATTCGTATTATTTTTATATTACAGCAATTTTCAAAGAAAAATCTTTAAAATAGGATAAAAATCTGCCAACAATCTGGGCGTAACTTTATTATTTTTCCGGCAGAAGTTAGGAACGCGTTCAATTCTGAAATGCGGTGGAGGCTACTATGTGACTGAAACCCTATCAAAAAGAACAATATCGTGAAGTGAAAATCTGATTGGATCTGAGAGATAGGGAATAATTTATGAAAAAGTACACAATCACTTAACACCCCCTTAGGGATCAATTATGGAGAATACATAGAATAAAATTCAATTCAATGTTTGGGACGAGGTAGTAGATATGTCGAAAATCGTGGGAAAATATGCATTCTATTTTCACAGATATTTTTTTTGCCCCCCTTCTAAACGCCAATTTTTTTTTTATTCAAAATTATTTTTCTAGTTGATTTAGATATACACACCGAGTTTCAACATTGTAGCTTAAGCCGTTCCATATATAGGCAAAACACCACCCACTTCTACCACACTACCCTTAGGGGTCGAATTTCAAAAAACCCTTGAAAACACTTTCTAGGTATTCATACGAAGAATCCGTAGAATAAAAACGAATTCAATATTTGGAAAGACCTAGTAGATATGACGAAAATCGTGAAAACATATGCATATTATATATATTATATTTACAAATAATTTTTTTTGCCCCCTTTCTGAACGCCAATGAATATTCAAATTTTTTTTATCACAATTACTTTTCTAGTTGATTTACATATACACACCGAGTTTCAACATTGTAGCTTAAGCCGTTCCATATATAGGAAAAACACCCCCACTTGCACCACACTACCCTTATGGGTCGATTTTCAAAAAACCTTGAAAACACTTTCTAGGTATTCATACGAAGAATCTGTAGAATAAAAATGAATTCAATATTTGGAAAGACCTGGTAGATATGACGAAAATCGTGAAAATATATGCATTTTATATTTATTATATTTACAAATAATTTTTCTTGCCCCCCTTTCTGAACGCCAATGAATACTCAAATTTTTTTTTATGAGAATTACTTTTCTGGTTGATTTACATATACACACCGAGTTTCAACTTTCTAGCATGAACCGTTTAATAGTTAGGAAAAACACCCCCTAACCCCGTAGCATACTACCCCAAAAAAAAGTTATATTTTTCCAACATTCCGCTTCTATAGCTCTATCTAAATACCAAGTTTAAGGCTTATGTAATCACAGGTTCTCAAGATATAAGCATCAGAGCTTTTTCTTTTTCACCCTCCCCCTCTACACACACAACCCCAAACCTTTTTTCCCTACTAGGGTTTAATTAGCGCTACTTCTGGTAAAAATTTTGAGCATCTTTCTTACACTGTTCTTGAGATATGAAATGTGTTTGATTTGAAAAATTCTCATCCCCTCCACTTCTATGCTCCACCTCCCACTTAAAAAATTTTACTTTGATCAATTTTTATTTGTCGACCTTTATACCCAAACCGAATTTTATTTTTCTAGAGCAATTGGTTCATGAGATATCGTAATGTAAAGTTTTTCACCCCCCCCCCCCCACCCTCATACACAGCTTCCCCCACCCAAAATTTTTCTTCATTCTGTTCTCCTAGTATAACTACAAATATTTTTTAAGTTTGAATAGTGTGCCATTAACGGTTTAGGAGATATGGATTTTAGAATGTGTCTATCTCGCCTTTTTTGGGTTTCGGACGTATTACATTTCCCCCCACTCCCACACCCCTTGATCAATATTGACAATTTTTCTGCAAATGAGTCTACTATCAGAGCTCTATAGAACATCCAAGTTTCAGCTATTTATCATTTGGGGTTATTGAGATCTAGAAACCAAAATTTTCGGTCTAAAACACTTCCCCCTCCTTCCCCCTCACACCCCCACCCCTAAAAATTTGGTCACTTCAAGGAGCCTACCCCGTCTATTCGTTAAAAAAAATTCAATTTAATATCTCAAATTGTTTGGCAGCTACGAGCCTCCAAACGATCTCGCGTGCGGCGGACAGACGGACTAAATATTGTTATTGTTTTTTTCGCGTCTACTAGTTATGAAACGTGAAAAAAAAATTTTGAGGGTAGCAAATTTTTTTTTTTTTAAAATCAATCATAATACTTAACTATTAAAATAATAGAGTAAAACTACCAGAGATATGAATTTTCAAAGAAGACCATTTTCTATGCGAAATCTTTAACATACTATAACTACTAAAAAAATCTGCCAACAATCTGGGCGTAACTTTATTATTTTTCCGGCAGAAGTAAGGAACGCGTTCAATTCTGAAATGCGGTGTAGGCTACTATGTGAGTGAAAACCTATCAAAAAGAACAAGATCATGGAAGTGAAAATCTGATTGGATCTGAGAGATATGGAATAGTTTATGAAAAAGTACACAATCACTTTACACCCCCTTAGGGGTCAATTTTCAGAAAATCTTGAAAACACTGTCTTGGTGTTCATATGGAGAATACATAGAATAAAATTAAATTCATTATTTGGGACGAGGTAGTAGATATGTCGAAAATCGTGGGAAAATATGCATTCTATTTTCACAGATATTTTTTTTTGCCCCCCTTCTGAACGCCAATAGATATTCGTTTTTTTTATTCAAAATTATTTTTTTAGTTGATTTAGATATACACACCGAGTTTCAACATTGTAGCATAAGCCGTTCTATATATAGGAAAAACACCTACCACTTGTACCACACTACCCTTAGGGGTCGAATTTCAAAAAACCTTGAAAAGTCTTTCTAGGTATTCATACGAAGAATCCGTAGAATAAAAATGAATTCAATATTTGGAAAGACCTAGTAGATATGACGAAAATCCTGAAAATATATGCATTTTATATTTATTATATTTCCAAATATTTTTTTTTGCCCCCCCCCCCCCTTCTGAACGCCAATGAATATTCAAATTTTTTCTTATCACTTTTACTTTTCTAGTTGATTTACATATACATACCGAGTTTCAACATTGTAGCTTAAGCCGTTCCATATATAAGAAAAACACCCCCACTTGTACCACACTACCCTTGGGGGTCGAATTTCAAAAAACCTTGAAAACACTTTCTAGGTATTCATACGAAGAATCCGTAGAATAAAAATGAATTCAATATTTGGAAAGACCTAGTAGATATGACGAAAATCGTGAAAATATATGAATTTTATATCTTTTATATTTACAAATAATTTTTTTTGCCCCCCTTTCTAAACGCCAATGAATATTCAAATTTTTTTTTATCACAACTACTTTTCCAGTTGATTTACATATACACACCGAGTTTCAACTTTCTAGCATAAACCGTTTAATAGTTAGGAAAAACACCCCCTACCCCCGTAGCATACTACCCCTAAAAAAAAATTTTTTTTTTCAACATTTCGCTACTATAGCTCTATCTAAATACCAAGTTTAAGGTTTATATCATTACAGGTTCTCAAGATATAAGCATCGGAACTTTTTCCTTTTCACCCTCCCCTACAATCCCCCACCCTCCCCCTCTTCACCCACAACCCCAAAACTTTTTTCCCTACTAGGGTTTAATTAGCGCTACTTCCGGTAAAAATTCTAAGCATCTATCTTAAACTGTTCTTGAGATATGAAATGTGTTTGATTTGAAAAATTCTCATCCCCTCCACTTCTATGCTCCACCTCCCACTTAAAAAATTTTACTTTGATCAATCTTTTTTTGTCAACCTTTACACCCAAACCAAATTTTATTTTTCTAGAGCAATTGGTTCATGAGATATCGTAATCTTAAGTTTTTCACCCCCCACCCCCATACACAACATCCCCAACCCAAAATTTTTCTTCATTCTGTTCTCCTAGTATAACTACAAATATTTGTTAAGTTTGAATAGTGTGCCATTAACGGTTTAGGAGATATGGATTTTAGAATGTGTCTATCTCACCATTTTTGGGTTTCGGACGCATTACATTTCCCCCCACTCCCACACCCCTTGATCAATATTGACAATTTTTCTGCAAATGGGTCTACTATCAGAGCTCTATAGGAATTCCAAGTTTCAGCTTCCTAACATAAGGGGTTACTGAGATCTGGAAACCAAAATTTTCGGTCTAAAACACTTCCCCCTCCTTCCCCCTCACACCCCCACCCCTAAAAATTTGGTCACTTCAAGGCGCCTACCCCATCTATTCGTTAAAAAAATTTCAATTTAATATATCAAAGCGTTTGGCAGCTACGAGCCTCCAAACGATCTTGCGTACGGCATACGGCGTACGGCGTACGGCGGACAGACGGACTGAAAATTTTTATTGCTTTTTTCGCGTCTACTAGTTATGAAACGTGAAAATAAAAATTTTGAGGGTAGCAAATTTTTTTTTTAAAAAATCAATCACAATACTTAATTATTAAAATAATAAAGTAAAACACAACGCAGTCACGATCGGCTGCAAGCCAATCGTATGATACTCTAGATGAAATACTGAACTCCGATTTATTTTTTAGTTGAGTATATCAAAAGAATGAGGAGTTCACAAGCAATTATTACATGACCTTTTAGTTACAGGTAGAAACTATTGTATAGTGACTACTCGATTTTACTTTATTATTTTAATAATTAAGTATTGTGATTGATTTTAAAAAAAAAAATTTGGTACCCTCAAAATTTTAATTTTCACGTTTCATAACTAGTAGACGCGAAAAAATCAATAAAAATTTTCAGTCCGTCTGTCCGCCGTACGGCGTCTGCCGTACGCAAGATCGTTTGGAGGCTCGTAGCTGCCAAACGCTTTGAGATATTAAGTTGAAATTTTTTTAACGAATAGACGGGGTAGGCTCCTTAAAGTGACCAAATTTTTAGGGGTAGGGATGTGAGGCGGAAGGAGGGGGAAGTGTTTTAGACCAAAAATTTTGGTTTCTAGATCTCAGTAAAACCTAATGATAGGAAGCTGAAACTTGGAATTTCTATAGAGCTCTGATAGTAGACCCATTTGCAGTAAAATTGTCAATATTGATCAAGGGGTGTGGTAGTGGGGGGAAATGTAATGCGTTCGAAACCCAAAAAAGGCGAGATAGACACATTCTAAAATCCATATCTCCTAAACCGTTAATGGCACACTATTCAAACTTAAAAAATATTTGTAGTTATACTAGGAGAACAGAATTAAGAAAAATTTTGGGTGGGGGAAGTTGTGTATGAGGGTGGGGGGTGAAAAACTTTAGATTACGATATCTCATGAACCAATCGCTCTAGAAAAATAAAATTTGGTTTGGGTATAAAAGTCGACAAAAAAAGATTGATCAAAGTAAAATTTTTTAAGTGGGAGGTGGAGCATAGAAGTGGAGGGGATGAGAATTTTTCAAATCAAACACATTTCATATCTCAAGAACAGTGTAAGATAGATGCTTAGAATTTTTACCAAAAGTAGCGCTAATTAAACTCTAGTAGGGAAAAAAGTTTTGGGGTCGAGAGTGTAGAGGGGGAGGGTGGGGGAGGGTGAAAAGGAAAAAGTTCCGATGCTTATATCTTGAGAACCTGTAATGATATAAGCCTTAAACTTGGTACTTAGATAGAGCTATAGTAGCGAAATGTTGGAAAAATATATTTTTTTTAGGGGTAGTATGCTACGGGGGTAGGGGCTGTTTTTCCTAACTATTAAACGGTTCATGCTAGAAAGTTGAAACTCGGTGTGTATATGTAAATCAACTAGAAAAGTAATTGTGATAAAAAAAAATTTGAATATTCATTGGCGTTCAGAAAGGGGGGCAAAAAAAATTATTTGTAAATATAATATATATAAAATGCATATATTTTCACGATTTTCGTCATATCTACCAGGTCTTTCCAAATATTGAATTCATTTTTATTTTACAGATTCTTCGTATGAATACCTAGAAAGTGTTTTCAAGGTTTTTTGAAAATCGACCCCTAAGGGTAGTGTGGTACAAGTGGGGGTGTTTTTCCTATATATGGAACGGCTTAAGCTAAGATATTGAAACTCGTTGTGTATATGTAAATCAACTAGAAAAATAATTTTGAATAAAAAAAAAACGAATATCTATTGGCGTTCAGAAGGGAGGCAAAAAAAATTATCTGTGAAAATAGAATGCATATTTTTTCACGATTTTCGTCATATATACTAGCTCGTCCCAAATATTGAATTTAATTTTTTTCTACGGATTCTTCTTATGAATACCTAGAAAACGTTTTCAAGGTTTTTTTAAATTTGACCCCTAAGAGTAGTGTGGTACAAGTGGGGGGTGTTTTTCCTATATATGTTCTATATATAGGAAAAACACCTTAAGCTACAATGTTGAAACTCGGTGTGTATACCTAAATCAACTAGAAAAATAATTTTGAATAAAAAACTGAAAATCTATTGGCGTTCAGAAGGGGGGCAAAAAAAAATATATGTGAAAATAGAATGCATATTTTCCCACGATTTTCGACATATCTACTACCTCGTCCCAAATATTGAATTTAATTTTATTCTATGTATTCTCCATAATTGACCCCTAAGGTGGTGTAAAGTGATTGTGTACTTTTTCATAAATTATTCCATATCTCTCAGATCCAATCAGATTTTCACTTCCACGATATTGTTCTTTTTGATAGGTTTTCAGTCACACAGTAGCCTCCACCGCATTTCAGAATTGAACGCGTTCCTAACTTCTGCCGGAAAAATAATAAAGTTACGCCCAGATTATTGGCAGATTTTTTTGATTTATAGTGAGTTCCATAAGGGAAGTTGGGACATTTTACAGAATTTTTGTATGGCAACTACATGAAGGACTCATGGGATATTTTTCAAATTAATAGTTTCAGCTGCGACTATTATAAAATTAGTGTGTATAAAATTTCAAAGTCGTAACTTAAAGTGTTCTTAAGTTATCGTTCAATATTGGTGAATATGTTTATTAAGGACTTTTGTATGACAGCTACCCGAAGGAGTCAAGGGATGGCGCTAATTAATGAGCTCCGTATTGGTTTTGGTATAAAACTAATTCCTGTAAAATTTAAAATTCCTGCTTTAACTCGTTCTGGAGTTATATTGGATTCAGTAACAAGGACACATTTTTGAAGGACTTTTCTAGGCTGGTACACGAAGGACTCATTCGATTTGCATCATATTCGGAACTTTTGATTCAAACATTGTAAACCTTAAGTACGCAAAATTTTAAGTTCCTAACTTGAAGCATTCGAGCAATAATTGTGAAAACGTGTTTTAAGGACTCTTGTATGGGAGGTACCCGAAGGAGTGGAAGGATATCGCCCATTAACGAACTTGTCCTTACTTTTTCCATTTTACAAGTTGTGACAAAATTTCAACTTCCTAGGTCAACGCGTTCTTGAGTTATCGTGATAACGGACGGACGGACAGCAAACGGACTTGGGGTTTTTGGCCAAAAATAGACACAAAATAATATATAACTTTTTCTCGTCCGAGGCTCGGTTCTATGCGTTACAAACTTTTCGGGCTGGATTAAACTTATAATACTCCATATGTTCATCTAGAGTATAAAAATCTGCCAACAGTCTGGGCGCAACTTTATTATTTTTCTGGCAGAAGTTTGGAACGTGTTCAATTCGGGGATGCGGTGTATGTTACTATGTGACTACAACCCTAACAAAAAGTTCGGGAAGCGGTTAATATGTTTGAATACGATCAAGGATCGTGAGCAAGAATTAACTGGCTAGAAGGTTGGACTTTGACGAGATTTCGGAACTGAATTTGTATTTTTCAATACGATGTCTGCTAGAGACGCGCCTTTGAGCAGGGAGAATGGTGAGAAAAATTATGGGAATGAAGTTTCTCGAGTTTAGCGTAGATCGAAGCGAATCGACTACCACAACTTTGATCAGAATTGATTGCTTTTAAAAAGGTGCGATTTCGGGTTGCACCCAACCATTCATCACTAGCACGGCTGGTGAAAATATATTTTTTTTGTTGGGGCAACGTACTGCTTATGAAGAATCGCCCCCAGCTGAGACAGCGCAAGAGCGGTTCCTAATAGGCTTCCGTTGAGATTTTGATTTTAATGTGAATAAAATTTACCTTTGATGTTGATTCAGATTAACCGAACGCCCACTAGGCCTCGAGCTGATTGCTGCTAGGACGGTTTTTTTTTGACCAAAATCAAACTTCTAAAGAAAGAGAGCCCGAGTCAAAGTGACCGGGCCATTTATAGGGCCACGCAGCTTGCAATGCCGTTGGCCAACAACAGCTGATATAAGCTTATTGCCCACCGCTGACCCACATACTTTTGTACTATACTGTACATGACTTGATTGAGGTGAATTAATTTATGAGGTTTGCATGATCGATTATGTTTGAATCTCAAACTTTGATTTGAGGTTCAAACAATGTTAATATGGTGTAACATATGAATTATATAATTTGTTCATATTCCAGGATGTGGTCTAGAGGTTGAAAAAGACAAAACTTAGAAATATGTGATTATTAAACAAACCTGGGGAAGTGGAAAGATATTCGATATCTGATCAGACCTGAGAGATATGGTGGAATTCATGATAAAGTATACATACACTTTACACCCCCTTAGGGGTCGAATTTCTAAAACTCTTGAAAACACATTCTAGGTATTCATATGAAGAATCCGTGAAATAAAAATGAATTCAATATTTGGAATGATCTAGTAGATGTGACGAAAATCGTGAAAATATATGCATTTTATATTAACTGATAATGTTTTTTGCCCCCCTTCTGAACGCCAATGAATATTCAAAATTTTTTTTATCAGAATTACTTTTCTAGTTGATTTACATATACGTACCGAGTTTAAACTCTCTAGCATAAGCCGTTCTAAAATTACCTCGTACCATGCTACCCCTAAAAAAAAATATTTTTCCACCATGCCACTATTATAGTTCTATCTAAATACGAAGTTTAAGGTTTATATCGTTAGGTTAGGTTTTTAAGTTATAAGCATATGAACTTTTTATTCCTTCATTTTACTGTATTATTTATAATACAGTATTGCTATCGATTTTAAAAAAAAAAAATTTGCTGCCCTCAAAATTTTTTTTTCCACGTTTCATGACTAGTAGACGCGAAAAAAGCAATAAAAATTTTCACTCCGTCTGTACGCCGTACCCCGTATGCCGTACGCCGCACCCCGTACGCCGTACCCCGTACGCCATACGTCGACCGCCCCAAAATCTTTGAAGGCTCGTAGCTCTCAAACCAGTGGAGCTATTAAATTAAAAAATTTTCTAAGAATAGTCTTGGTGGACCCCTTGAAATGACATTATTTTCAGGGGAGGAGGTGTAAGGAGGAAGGCGGGATAAGCGTTTTAGACGAAAAATTTAGGTTTCTAGATCTCAGGAACCGCTTGTGTTAGGCGGCTGAAACTTAGAATTTCTATAGAGCTTTGATAATGGACCCATTTACAAAAAAAAAAACAGATATGGGTGAAGGGGTGTGGGAGTGGAGGGGGAAATAATGCGTCCGAAACGCAAAAATGGCGAGATCGATAAATTATAAAATCCATATCTCCTAAACCATTAATAGCAAGCAATTAAAACTTAACAAATATCTGTAGTTATACTAGGAGAGTAGATTGAAACAAAATTTTTGGGTGAGGGTAGTGGCGTACGGGGGTGGGGGTGAAAAACTTTAGATTACGATATCTCACAAACTAATTGGACCAGAAAAACAAAATTCGGTTTTATTATAAAGATTGATAAATAAAGATTGCTCAAGGTAAAATATTTGAAGGGGGTGGAGGAGCACAGAAGTGGAAGGGATTAGAATTTTTCAAAAATAACACGATTCATATCTCAATAACAGTGTAAGATGGATGTTTCAAATTTTTACCAGAAGTAGGCCTAATAGAACCCTAGTAGAGAAAAAAAATTGGGGGTGTGGGTGAAGAGGGTGAGGGTGGGGAAGGGTGAGAAAGAAAAAGTTCCGATGCTTATATCTTAAGAATCTACAATGATAGGAAGCTGAAACTTGGTGTTTAGATAAAGCTTTAGTAGTGACATGGTGGAAAAATACATTTTTTGTTAGGGGTAGTATGGTACCGTGGTGGGGGTGTTTTCCCTAACTTTACGCAAACTCGTTTCAGGAATTATAGTTGCCAAGCCCTATGAGCTATTAAATTCAATTTTTTTTTCTGAATAGACATGGTGAACCCCTAGAAGTGATATTTTTTTTGAGGGGTGAGGGTGTGAGGGGGAAGGTACGGGAAGCGTTTTAGAGGAAAAATTTTGGTCTTTAGATCTCAGCAACCACTTATGGTAGGAGACTGAAACTTGGAAGTTCTATAGAACTTTGATAGTGGACCCATCTGCAAAAAAAAAATGATGATATGGGTGAAGGGGTGTGGAAGTAGAGGGGGAAATAATGCGTCCGAAACGCAAAAATGCCGAGATCGACACATTCTAAAATCCATATCTCTTAAGCCGTTAATGGTAAGCAATTAAAACTTAACAAATATCTGTAGTTATACTAGGAGAGTAGATTGAAACAAAATTTTTTGGTGGGGTGGTGGCGTACGGGGATGGGGGTTGAAATACTTAACATTACGATATCTCAGAAACTAATTGCACCAGAAAAACAAAATTCGGTTTGGGTATAAAACTTGATAAATAAAGATTGCTCAAAGTAAAATCTTTGAAGGGGGCAGGGGAGCATAGAAGTGGAGGGGATAAGAATTTTTCAAAAATATTACTTTTCACATCTCAATAACAGTGTAAGATAGATGCCTAAAATTTTTACCAGAAGTAGGCGATATAGCTCTAGTAGAGAAAAAAAATTGAAGGTGTGGGTGTAGAGGGTAGGGGTGGGGAAGGGTGAGAAGGAAACAGTTCATATGCTTATATCTTAAAAACCTGTAATGATATAAGCCTTAAGCTTCGTATTTAGATAGAACTATGATAGTGGCATGGTGAAAAAATATTTTTTTTTTAGGGGCAGCATGGTACGAGGGTGGGGGTGTTTTTCGTAACTTTAAAACGGCTTATGCTAGGAAGTTGAAACTCGGTACGTGTATGTAAATCAACTAGAAAAGTAATTCTGATAAAAAAAAATTTGAATATTCATTGGCGTTCAGAAGGGGGGGGGCAAAAAAAATATCAGTTAATATAAAATGCATATATTTTCACGATTTTCGTCATATCTACTAGATCATTCCAAATATTGAATTCATTTTTATTCCACGGATTCTTCATATGAATACCTAGAATGTGTTTTCAAGAGTTTTTGAAATTCGACCCCTAAGGGGGTGTAAAGTGGATGTTTACTTTTTCGTGAACTCCACTATGTCTCTCAGGTCTGATCAGATATCGAATATCTTTTCACTTCCTCAGGTTTGTTTAATAATCACCTATTTTAAAGTGTTGCCTTTTTCAACCTCTAGACCACATCCTGGAATATGACCAAACTATATAATTGATATGTTACACCATATTCTAACCGCTTTCCGAACTTTTTGTTAGGTTTTCAGTCACATAGTAACATACACCGCATCCTCGAATTGAACACGTTCCAAACTACTGCCGGAAAAATAATAAAGTTGCGCCCAGACTGTTGGCAGATTTTTTTATACTCTAGTTTGATCCAGCCAGAAAATTATGTAACGCCTAGAACCAAGCCTCGGACGAAAAAAGTTATATTGTATTTTTTGTTCATATGTGGCTAAAAACCTCAAATCCGGTTGACGTCCGTCCGTCCGTCTGTCTGTCCGTGAACACGATAACTCAAGAACGCCTTGACCTAGGATCTTGAAATTTTGAATCTGGGTGTTTGGTTGAATTTGTAAGGCTAAGTTCGTTAACGGGCAAAATCGTCCCACTCCTTCGGATAGCTGCCATACAAAATGTCCTTAAAACACGTGTTCAAGAATATTGGCCGATAACTTCATAAGGGTTTAAGCTACGACTTGGAAATTTTGTATGTGTTAATTTTCCAATATTTGGAGCTAAATGTATGATTATGAAGAGTGGCTGCCATACAAAAATCCTATTAAAATATCTTCATTCCATTCACGAAACTCACTATAACTCAAGTAATCGTTTAGCTATGAACTCAGAATTTTGTACAAATTAGTTTTGAGTGAATACAAAGTTCAAGTTCACTAATCAACGAAATCATTTTACTCCTTCTGGTACCTTCCATATAAAATGTCCTCAAAACATGTGTTCAAGAATATTGACCAATAGCTTTGGAATGCCTAAGGCTACGACTTTGAAATCTTGTATACGTTGGTTTTTCAATAGTTGAAGATAAGTCTATGATTATGAAAAAAGTCCTTTTAGCCTTTCGTGTAGCCGCCATACAAATATCCTACCAAAATGTCTTCACATAATTTATGAAACTCACTATAACTCTAGTTATCTTTTATATACGAATTCGAAATTGTGCACAAACTAGTCTTGAGTGAAAACAAAGTTTGAGTTTACTAGGCAGATAAATCCATGTGCTCCTTCTGGTCATCATCATCAATGGCGCGACAGCCCAAATCGGGCCAGGGCCTGCAGGATACATTGTCTGAAGTCATCTCGGTTCAGCGCCCGCGTCCTCCAGTTTGTGCATCTAAGAAGTGATTTGCAATCTGCGTCAACTGAATCCTCTTATCTTTTTCGCGGTTTTCCCACCGGTCGCTTGCCATGGGCTCTACCTTTCAATGTGCGCTTGGGAATTCTTCCGTCCTCCATTCGCTCCACATGACCTGCCCATTGCAGCTTACGGAATTTTATAAGAGTCGATGCGGCTGGGTCGTCATAGATGTTATACAACTCGTTGTTGTACCGAATACGCCATTCAGTGCCTTCTCTTACTGGTTCCAAAATTCTTCGAAGAATTCGTCGTTCAAAAGCGTCTATTGATTTTTCAGACGCTTGGGTGAGAGTCCACGTTTCACTTGCATATAGTAGCACAGGTCTTATTATGGTCTTGTATATGCGAAGTTTGCTCAGCCTGTGCACTTTTTTCGATTTTAAGATCGGGAGAACCGTGAAATATGCCTTATTTGCTAGTGTGATCCGTTGATTTACTTCTTTGCGTTTGTTGCCATCTCTTACAAGGTGTGATCTCAAGTATGAAAAATGATCCACATTCTCCAGGTTGTAGTCCCCCACGGTCAAATTTTCTCCAGTTAGCGCGATTCTTCTTGTTTGGGTCATTAACTTGGTCTTACTCTCATAGACCCTTAGTCCGATATCCTTTGCTGCTGAGTCTAGACAGTGAAAGACTTCCTTCGCGTCTGGAACAGATTTGGCCATGATTTTTACGTCATCCGCGTACACCACTAGTTAAGTGGACTTGATTAGTAAGGTACTTCTGGTATCGACGGGTACCTTTCTGATGACATATTCCAGGGCGAGGTCGAAGAGCGAGTCCATCTCCCTACTTCAGGTCGGATTCTGTTCGGAGGCTCTGGGTAAGCTCGTTTTGTATCTTTACTTGGGATTCAGTGTCAGTCATGGTCATTTTACTTTATTATTTTAATAATTAAGTATTGTGATTGATTTTAAAAAAAAAAAATTTGCTACCCTCAAAATTTTTATTTTCACGTTTCATAACTAGTAGACGCGAAAAAAGCAATAAAAATTTTCAGTCCGTCTGTCCGCCGTACGCCGTACGCCGTACGGCGTCCGCCGTACGCAAGATCGTTTGGAGGCTGGTAGCTGCCAAACGATTTGAGATATTAAATTGAAATTTTTTTATCGAATAGACGGGGTAGGCTCCTTGAAGTGAACAAATTTTTAGGGGTGGGGGTGTGAGGGGGAAGGAGGGGGAGGGAGGGGGAAGTGTTTTAGACCGAAAATTTTGGTTTCTAGATCTCAATAACCCCAAATGATAAATAGCTGAAACTTGGATCCATTTGCAGAAAAATTGTCAATATTGATCAAGGGGTGTGGGAGTGGGGGGAAATGTAACGCGTCCGAAACCCAAAAAAGGCGAGATAGACACATTCTAAAATCCATATCTCCTAAACCGTTAATGGCACACTATTCAAACTTAAAAAATATTTGTAGTTATACTAGGAGAACAGAATCAAGAAAAATTTTGGGTGGAAGAAGTTGTGTATGAGGGTGGGGGGGGTTGTGAAAAACTTTAGATTACGATATCTCATGAACCAATTGCTCTAGAAAAATAAAATTTGGTTTGGGTATAAAAGTCGACAAATAAAGATTGATCAAAGTAAAATTTTTTAAGTGGGAGGTGGAGCATAGAAGTGGAGGGGATGAGAATTTTTCAAATCAAATACATTTCATATCTCAAGAACAGTTTAAGATAGATGCTTAGAATTTATACCAAAAGTAGCGCTAATTAAACTCTAGTAGGGAAATAAGTTTTGTGGTCGAGAGTGTAGAGGGGGAGGGTGGGGGAGGGTGAAAAGGAAAAAGTTCCGATGCTTACATCTTGAGAACCTGTAATGATATAAGCCTTAAACTTGGTACTTAGATAGAGCTATAGTAGCGAAATGTTGGAAAAATATATTTTTTTTAGGGGTAGTATGCTACGGGGGTAGGGGCTGTTTTTCCTAACTATTAAACGGTTCATGCTAGAAAGTTGAAACTCGGTGTGTATATGTAAATCAACTAGAAAAGTAATTGTGATAAAAAAAAATTTGAATATTCATTGGCGTTCAGAAAGGGGGGCAAAAAAAATTATTTGTAAATATAATATATATAAAATGCATATATTTTCACGATTTTCGTCATATCTACCAGGTCTTTCCAAATATTGAATTCATTTTTATTTTACAGATTCTTCGTATGAATACCTAGAAAGTGTTTTCAAGGTTTTTTGAAAATCGACCCCTAAGGGTAGTGTGGTACAAGTGGGGGTGTTTTTCCTATATATGGAACGGCTTAAGCTAAGATATTGAAACTCGTTGTGTATATGTAAATCAACTAGAAAAATAATTTTGAATAAAAAAAAAACGAATATCTATTGGCGTTCAGAAGGGAGGCAAAAAAAATTATCTGTGAAAATAGAATGCATATTTTTTCACGATTTTCGTCATATATACTAGCTCGTCCCAAATATTGAATTTAATTTTTTTCTACGGATTCTTCTTATGAATACCTAGAAAACGTTTTCAAGGTTTTTTTAAATTTGACCCCTAAGAGTAGTGTGGTACAAGTGGGGGGTGTTTTTCCTATATATGTTCTATATATAGGAAAAACACCTTAAGCTACAATGTTGAAACTCGGTGTGTATACCTAAATCAACTAGAAAAATAATTTTGAATAAAAAACTGAAAATCTATTGGCGTTCAGAAGGGGGGCAAAAAAAAATATATGTGAAAATAGAATGCATATTTTCCCACGATTTTCGACATATCTACTACCTCGTCCCAAATATTGAATTTAATTTTATTCTATGTATTCTCCATAATTGACCCCTAAGGTGGTGTAAAGTGATTGTGTACTTTTTCATAAATTATTCCATATCTCTCAGATCCAATCAGATTTTCACTTCCACGATATTGTTCTTTTTGATAGGTTTTCAGTCACACAGTAGCCTCCACCGCATTTCAGAATTGAACGCGTTCCTAACTTCTGCCGGAAAAATAATAAAGTTACGCCCAGATTATTGGCAGATTTTTTTGATTTATAGTGAGTTCCATAAGGGAAGTTGGGACATTTTACAGAATTTTTGTATGGCAACTACATGAAGGACTCATGGGATATTTTTCAAATTAATAGTTTCAGCTGCGACTATTATAAAATTAGTGTGTATAAAATTTCAAAGTCGTAACTTAAAGTGTTCTTAAGTTATCGTTCAATATTGGTGAATATGTTTATTAAGGACTTTTGTATGACAGCTACCCGAAGGAGTCAAGGGATGGCGCTAATTAATGAGCTCCGTATTGGTTTTGGTATAAAACTAATTCCTGTAAAATTTAAAATTCCTGCTTTAACTCGTTCTGGAGTTATATTGGATTCAGTAACAAGGACACATTTTTGAAGGACTTTTCTAGGCTGGTACACGAAGGACTCATTCGATTTGCATCATATTCGGAACTTTTGATTCAAACATTGTAAACCTTAAGTACGCAAAATTTTAAGTTCCTAACTTGAAGCATTCGAGCAATAATTGTGAAAACGTGTTTTAAGGACTCTTGTATGGGAGGTACCCGAAGGAGTGGAAGGATATCGCCCATTAACGAACTTGTCCTTACTTTTTCCATTTTACAAGTTGTGACAAAATTTCAACTTCCTAGGTCAACGCGTTCTTGAGTTATCGTGATAACGGACGGACGGACAGCAAACGGACTTGGGGTTTTTGGCCAAAAATAGACACAAAATAATATATAACTTTTTCTCGTCCGAGGCTCGGTTCTATGCGTTACAAACTTTTCGGGCTGGATTAAACTTATAATACTCCATATGTTCATCTAGAGTATAAAAATCTGCCAACAGTCTGGGCGCAACTTTATTATTTTTCTGGCAGAAGTTTGGAACGTGTTCAATTCGGGGATGCGGTGTATGTTACTATGTGACTACAACCCTAACAAAAAGTTCGGGAAGCGGTTAATATGTTTGAATACGATCAAGGATCGTGAGCAAGAATTAACTGGCTAGAAGGTTGGACTTTGACGAGATTTCGGAACTGAATTTGTATTTTTCAATACGATGTCTGCTAGAGACGCGCCTTTGAGCAGGGAGAATGGTGAGAAAAATTATGGGAATGAAGTTTCTCGAGTTTAGCGTAGATCGAAGCGAATCGACTACCACAACTTTGATCAGAATTGATTGCTTTTAAAAAGGTGCGATTTCGGGTTGCACCCAACCATTCATCACTAGCACGGCTGGTGAAAATATATTTTTTTTGTTGGGGCAACGTACTGCTTATGAAGAATCGCCCCCAGCTGAGACAGCGCAAGAGCGGTTCCTAATAGGCTTCCGTTGAGATTTTGATTTTAATGTGAATAAAATTTACCTTTGATGTTGATTCAGATTAACCGAACGCCCACTAGGCCTCGAGCTGATTGCTGCTAGGACGGTTTTTTTTGACCAAAATCAAACTTCTAAAGAAAGAGAGCCCGAGTCAAAGTGACCGGGCCATTTATAGGGCCACGCAGCTTGCAATGCCGTTGGCCAACAACAGCTGATATAAGCTTATTGCCCACCGCTGACCCACATACTTTTGTACTATACTGTACATGACTTGATTGAGGTGAATTAATTTATGAGGTTTGCATGATCGATTATGTTTGAATCTCAAACTTTGATTTGAGGTTCAAACAATGTTAATATGGTGTAACATATGAATTATATAATTTGTTCATATTCCAGGATGTGGTCTAGAGGTTGAAAAAGACAAAACTTAGAAATATGTGATTATTAAACAAACCTGGGGAAGTGGAAAGATATTCGATATCTGATCAGACCTGAGAGATATGGTGGAATTCATGATAAAGTATACATACACTTTACACCCCCTTAGGGGTCGAATTTCTAAAACTCTTGAAAACACATTCTAGGTATTCATATGAAGAATCCGTGAAATAAAAATGAATTCAATATTTGGAATGATCTAGTAGATGTGACGAAAATCGTGAAAATATATGCATTTTATATTAACTGATAATGTTTTTTGCCCCCCTTCTGAACGCCAATGAATATTCAAAATTTTTTTTATCAGAATTACTTTTCTAGTTGATTTACATATACGTACCGAGTTTAAACTCTCTAGCATAAGCCGTTCTAAAATTACCTCGTACCATGCTACCCCTAAAAAAAAATATTTTTCCACCATGCCACTATTATAGTTCTATCTAAATACGAAGTTTAAGGTTTATATCGTTAGGTTAGGTTTTTAAGTTATAAGCATATGAACTTTTTATTCCTTCATTTTACTGTATTATTTATAATACAGTATTGCTATCGATTTTAAAAAAAAAAAATTTGCTGCCCTCAAAATTTTTTTTCCACGTTTCATGACTAGTAGACGCGAAAAAAGCAATAAAAATTTTCACTCCGTCTGTACGCCGTACCCCGTATGCCGTACGCCGCACCCCGTACGCCGTACCCCGTACGCCATACGTCGACCGCCCCAAAATCTTTGAAGGCTCGTAGCTCTCAAACCAGTGGAGCTATTAAATTAAAAAATTTTCTAAGAATAGTCTTGGTGGACCCCTTGAAATGACATTATTTTCAGGGGAGGAGGTGTAAGGAGGAAGGCGGGATAAGCGTTTTAGACGAAAAATTTAGGTTTCTAGATCTCAGGAACCGCTTGTGTTAGGCGGCTGAAACTTAGAATTTCTATAGAGCTTTGATAATGGACCCATTTACAAAAAAAAAAACAGATATGGGTGAAGGGGTGTGGGAGTGGAGGGGGAAATAATGCGTCCGAAACGCAAAAATGGCGAGATCGATAAATTATAAAATCCATATCTCCTAAACCATTAATAGCAAGCAATTAAAACTTAACAAATATCTGTAGTTATACTAGGAGAGTAGATTGAAACAAAATTTTTGGGTGAGGGTAGTGGCGTACGGGGGTGGGGGTGAAAAACTTTAGATTACGATATCTCACAAACTAATTGGACCAGAAAAACAAAATTCGGTTTTATTATAAAGATTGATAAATAAAGATTGCTCAAGGTAAAATATTTGAAGGGGGTGGAGGAGCACAGAAGTGGAAGGGATTAGAATTTTTCAAAAATAACACGATTCATATCTCAATAACAGTGTAAGATGGATGTTTCAAATTTTTACCAGAAGTAGGCCTAATAGAACCCTAGTAGAGAAAAAAAATTGGGGGTGTGGGTGAAGAGGGTGAGGGTGGGGAAGGGTGAGAAAGAAAAAGTTCCGATGCTTATATCTTAAGAATCTACAATGATAGGAAGCTGAAACTTGGTGTTTAGATAAAGCTTTAGTAGTGACATGGTGGAAAAATACATTTTTTGTTAGGGGTAGTATGGTACCGTGGTGGGGGTGTTTTCCCTAACTTTACGCAAACTCGTTTCAGGAATTATAGTTGCCAAGCCCTATGAGCTATTAAATTCAATTTTTTTTTCTGAATAGACATGGTGAACCCCTAGAAGTGATATTTTTTTTGAGGGGTGAGGGTGTGAGGGGGAAGGTACGGGAAGCGTTTTAGAGGAAAAATTTTGGTCTTTAGATCTCAGCAACCACTTATGGTAGGAGACTGAAACTTGGAAGTTCTATAGAACTTTGATAGTGGACCCATCTGCAAAAAAAAAATGATGATATGGGTGAAGGGGTGTGGAAGTAGAGGGGGAAATAATGCGTCCGAAACGCAAAAATGCCGAGATCGACACATTCTAAAATCCATATCTCTTAAGCCGTTAATGGTAAGCAATTAAAACTTAACAAATATCTGTAGTTATACTAGGAGAGTAGATTGAAACAAAATTTTTTGGTGGGGTGGTGGCGTACGGGGATGGGGGTTGAAATACTTAACATTACGATATCTCAGAAACTAATTGCACCAGAAAAACAAAATTCGGTTTGGGTATAAAACTTGATAAATAAAGATTGCTCAAAGTAAAATCTTTGAAGGGGGCAGGGGAGCATAGAAGTGGAGGGGATAAGAATTTTTCAAAAATATTACTTTTCACATCTCAATAACAGTGTAAGATAGATGCCTAAAATTTTTACCAGAAGTAGGCGATATAGCTCTAGTAGAGAAAAAAAATTGAAGGTGTGGGTGTAGAGGGTAGGGGTGGGGAAGGGTGAGAAGGAAACAGTTCATATGCTTATATCTTAAAAACCTGTAATGATATAAGCCTTAAGCTTCGTATTTAGATAGAACTATGATAGTGGCATGGTGAAAAAATATTTTTTTTTTAGGGGCAGCATGGTACGAGGGTGGGGGTGTTTTTCGTAACTTTAAAACGGCTTATGCTAGGAAGTTGAAACTCGGTACGTGTATGTAAATCAACTAGAAAAGTAATTCTGATAAAAAAAAATTTGAATATTCATTGGCGTTCAGAAGGGGGGGGGCAAAAAAAATATCAGTTAATATAAAATGCATATATTTTCACGATTTTCGTCATATCTACTAGATCATTCCAAATATTGAATTCATTTTTATTCCACGGATTCTTCATATGAATACCTAGAATGTGTTTTCAAGAGTTTTTGAAATTCGACCCCTAAGGGGGTGTAAAGTGGATGTTTACTTTTTCGTGAACTCCACTATGTCTCTCAGGTCTGATCAGATATCGAATATCTTTTCACTTCCTCAGGTTTGTTTAATAATCACCTATTTTAAAGTGTTGCCTTTTTCAACCTCTAGACCACATCCTGGAATATGACCAAACTATATAATTGATATGTTACACCATATTCTAACCGCTTTCCGAACTTTTTGTTAGGTTTTCAGTCACATAGTAACATACACCGCATCCTCGAATTGAACACGTTCCAAACTACTGCCGGAAAAATAATAAAGTTGCGCCCAGACTGTTGGCAGATTTTTTTATACTCTAGTTTGATCCAGCCAGAAAATTATGTAACGCCTAGAACCAAGCCTCGGACGAAAAAAGTTATATTGTATTTTTTGTTCATATGTGGCTAAAAACCTCAAATCCGGTTGACGTCCGTCCGTCCGTCTGTCTGTCCGTGAACACGATAACTCAAGAACGCCTTGACCTAGGATCTTGAAATTTTGAATCTGGGTGTTTGGTTGAATTTGTAAGGCTAAGTTCGTTAACGGGCAAAATCGTCCCACTCCTTCGGATAGCTGCCATACAAAATGTCCTTAAAACACGTGTTCAAGAATATTGGCCGATAACTTCATAAGGGTTTAAGCTACGACTTGGAAATTTTGTATGTGTTAATTTTCCAATATTTGGAGCTAAATGTATGATTATGAAGAGTGGCTGCCATACAAAAATCCTATTAAAATATCTTCATTCCATTCACGAAACTCACTATAACTCAAGTAATCGTTTAGCTATGAACTCAGAATTTTGTACAAATTAGTTTTGAGTGAATACAAAGTTCAAGTTCACTAATCAACGAAATCATTTTACTCCTTCTGGTACCTTCCATATAAAATGTCCTCAAAACATGTGTTCAAGAATATTGACCAATAGCTTTGGAATGCCTAAGGCTACGACTTTGAAATCTTGTATACGTTGGTTTTTCAATAGTTGAAGATAAGTCTATGATTATGAAAAAAGTCCTTTTAGCCTTTCGTGTAGCCGCCATACAAATATCCTACCAAAATGTCTTCACATAATTTATGAAACTCACTATAACTCTAGTTATCTTTTATATACGAATTCGAAATTGTGCACAAACTAGTCTTGAGTGAAAACAAAGTTTGAGTTTACTAGGCAGATAAATCCATGTGCTCCTTCTGGTCATCATCATCAATGGCGCGACAGCCCAAATCGGGCCAGGGCCTGCAGGATACATTGTCTGAAGTCATCTCGGTTCAGCGCCCGCGTCCTCCAGTTTGTGCATCTAAGAAGTGATTTGCAATCTGCGTCAACTGAATCCTCGTATCTTTTTCGCGGTTTTCCCACCGGTCGCTTGCCATGGGCTCTACCTTTCAATGTGCGCTTGGGAATTCTTCCGTCCTCCATTCGCTCCACATGACCTGCCCATTGCAGCTTACGGAATTTTATAAGAGTCGATGCGGCTGGGTCGTCATAGATGTTATACAACTCGTTGTTGTACCGAATACGCCATTCAGTGCCTTCTCTTACTGGTTCCAAAATTCTTCGAAGAATTCGTCGTTCAAAAGCGTCTATTGATTTTTCAGACGCTTGGGTGAGAGTCCACGTTTCACTTGCATATAGTAGCACAGGTCTTATTATGGTCTTGTATATGCGAAGTTTGCTCAGCCTGTGCACTTTTTTCGATTTTAAGATCGGGAGAACCGTGAAATATGCCTTATTTGCTAGTGTGATCCGTTGATTTACTTCTTTGCGTTTGTTGCCATCTCTTACAAGGTGTGATCTCAAGTATGAAAAATGATCCACATTCTCCAGGTTGTAGTCCCCCACGGTCAAATTTTCTCCAGTTAGCGCGATTCTTCTTGTTTGGGTCATTAACTTGGTCTTACTCTCATAGACCCTTAGTCCGATATCCTTTGCTGCTGAGTCTAGACAGTGAAAGACTTCCTTCGCGTCTGGAACAGATTTGGCCATGATTTTTACGTCATCCGCGTACACCACTAGTTAAGTGGACTTGATTAGTAAGGTACTTCTGGTATCGACGGGTACCTTTCTGATGACATATTCCAGGGCGAGGTCGAAGAGCGAGTCCATCTCCCTACTTCAGGTCGGATTCTGTTCGGAGGCTCTGGGTAAGCTCGTTTTGTATCTTTACTTGGGATTCAGTGTCAGTCATGGTCATTTTACTTTATTATTTTAATAATTAAGTATTGTGATTGATTTTAAAAAAAAAAAATTTGCTACCCTCAAAATTTTTATTTTCACGTTTCATAACTAGTAGACGCGAAAAAAGCAATAAAAATTTTCAGTCCGTCTGTCCGCCGTACGCCGTACGCCGTACGGCGTCCGCCGTACGCAAGATCGTTTGGAGGCTGGTAGCTGCCAAACGATTTGAGATATTAAATTGAAATTTTTTTATCGAATAGACGGGGTAGGCTCCTTGAAGTGAACAAATTTTTAGGGGTGGGGGTGTGAGGGGGAAGGAGGGGGAGGGAGGGGGAAGTGTTTTAGACCGAAAATTTTGGTTTCTAGATCTCAATAACCCCAAATGATAAATAGCTGAAACTTGGATCCATTTGCAGAAAAATTGTCAATATTGATCAAGGGGTGTGGGAGTGGGGGGAAATGTAACGCGTCCGAAACCCAAAAAAGGCGAGATAGACACATTCTAAAATCCATATCTCCTAAACCGTTAATGGCACACTATTCAAACTTAAAAAATATTTGTAGTTATACTAGGAGAACAGAATCAAGAAAAATTTTGGGTGGAAGAAGTTGTGTATGAGGGTGGGGGGGGTTGTGAAAAACTTTAGATTACGATATCTCATGAACCAATTGCTCTAGAAAAATAAAATTTGGTTTGGGTATAAAAGTCGACAAATAAAGATTGATCAAAGTAAAATTTTTTAAGTGGGAGGTGGAGCATAGAAGTGGAGGGGATGAGAATTTTTCAAATCAAATACATTTCATATCTCAAGAACAGTTTAAGATAGATGCTTAGAATTTATACCAAAAGTAGCGCTAATTAAACTCTAGTAGGGAAATAAGTTTTGTGGTCGAGAGTGTAGAGGGGGAGGGTGGGGGAGGGTGAAAAGGAAAAAGTTCCGATGCTTACATCTTGAGAACCTGTAATGATATAAGCCTAAAACTTGGTACTTAGATAGAGCTATAGTAGCGAAATGTTGGAAAAATATATTTTTTTTAGGGGTAGTATGCTACGGGGGTAGGGGCTGTTTTTCCTAACTATTAAACGGTTCATGCTAGAAAGTTGAAACTCGGTGTGTATATGTAAATCAACTAGAAAAGTAATTGTGATAAAAAAAAATTTGAATATTCATTGACGTTCAGAAAGGGGGGCAAAAAAAATTATTTGTAAATATAATATATATAAAATGCATATATTTTCACGATTTTCGTCATATCTACCAGGTCTTTCCAAATATTGAATTCATTTTTTTTCTACGGATTCTTCGTATGAATACCTAGAAAGTGTTTTCAAGGTTTCTTGAAATTCACCCCTAAGGGTAGTGTGGTACAAGTGGGGGTTGTTTTTTCAAAAATAGAACGGCTTAAGCTACAAAGTTGAAACTCGGTGTGTATATGTAAATCAACTAGAAAAACAATTTTGTTTAAAAAAAATTTCAAATATGTATTGGCGTTCAAAAGGGGGGAAAAAAAATTATCTGTGAAAATAGAATGCATATTTTTTTACGATTTTCGTCATATATACTAGCGAATATTGAATATTGAATTTAATTTTATTCTACGGATTCTTCGTATGAATACCTAGAAAGTGTTTTCAAATTGAAATTCGATCCCTAAGGGTGGTGTGGTACAAGTGCGTGGTGTTTTTCCTATATATAGAACGGCTTAAGAAGCTACAATGTTGAAACTCGGTGTGTATATCTAAATCAACTAGAAAAATAATTTTGAATAAAAAAAAAACGAATATCTATTGGCGTTCAGAAGGGGGGCAAAAAAAATATCTGTGAAAATAGAATGCATATTTTTTATTGAATTTACTTTTATTCTTTGTATTCTCCATAATTGACACCTAAGGGGGTGTAAAGTGATTGTGTTCTTTTTCATAAATTATTCCATATCTCTCAGATCTAATCAGATTTTCATTTCCACGATCTTGTTCTTATTGATAGGTTTTCAGTCACATAGTAGCCTCCACCGCATTTCAGAATTGAACGCGATCTTAACTTCTACCGGAAAAATAATAAAGTTACGCCCAGATTGTTGGCAGATTTTTTATTAATCAGACGAGTTTTGATGGGATTCCAAAGTCGAGCATTATTTTATATAGTACACTAGCCGCGTTTCAATATTAACTATTATTATTTATTTTTAAATTATTTCACTTTAAAAACATTTCATTTTTATATATTTAACATAAATTATTAATATATAACGTTGATCAATTAGATGATAACGTATTTTATTCACGAACTTTCGATTTCTAGTATCTAATGAAAACTAAACTTTTCTAAAGAAAATTTTATTTTTTAAATTTCAACCCTCATAAAAAATGCTACTTTCCGCAAACTTTATTAGTCAACCCTTATACACAAACCGAATTTTATTTATCTAGTGCAATCACTTCGTGAAAAACCGTAATCTAAAATTTTTAACCCCAACCTCCGTACGCCACTGCCACACTCAAAAATTTGTTTCCTATCTATTCGCCTAGTACACCTACAATAAAAGACTCACAAAAAAATGTTTGTTTCACTCTCGTCGTATTCAGTCTTTCCAGCAGTTTGTGTTTCGAGAATAATTTCCAGTTTTTAATATTTTTTTCACCATTCCACATACATACATACCTATGTATATGTATGCTCACAAATTACTAAGATACAAATTTTTTGAACAAGCAAGGATTAAATATTTAGAATTCCTATACTTTCTTGCTTCCATTTTCTTCAGCGGTTATGTAAGCCGAGGAAACAATAAAAGTGCAATGTAAAAATGAAAGAAGTATGTAAATACGCTTCACATTTGTCCGATGGCAATTTTAAGTTTTAAGATGAAGCGTTCTCGAATTATCGTGCAATGTGCTGAATCACGATCTCTGTTGACTTTCGTATGTAGAATCCGAATGAATGAGAGATTTTTGCCACTAATAAACTACCAACGAACAATAATGATTTCCAAGCATTGCAAATTTCTCGGCTTGAATTAAACTTATAATAGTGATTCACTTCGGAGTACAAGTACTTAAATGTATATATTGTTTAAACTCTATTAACCGAATAGACCAAGATAGGTATTATTTTTTGGGGCGAAAGGGGCAATGTATCGGTAATTTCTGGATCAAAACCTCTCAAAATTCAAAAGGAAGGCGTAGACTGGGTCGTCCAAGAAACATATGCAGATGAACAATTCAGAAGAAAATACGAGGAGTACATAAGTTCGGCGAGAGGTATTGGCTATCATAATCGCCCATAACACAACTTTCGGAAGAGAACTGTTGCTGCCCTATGACCCATCGTCATACTGAAACTGAACATACATAGGTACATATAACATACAAAACGGATAAGAAGTCATACTGAGAAATGTTTGTAAATTGCGGTTATTTGAATAACATATCTATTTTTGAGAAACCATCGCGTTGATTTACAATATCAGTCGAAAAACCCTTTTTTTTATTCGATTGTTCGATTAACCCTTGAATGCCCGCGCAGCGGCACTCCGTGCCGCAAATTTACTAAACTTAAATTTTCTTATCTGTTATTGATAATCAATGACTGAGCGCTCTAGTATCTTTCAAGGACATGTCTAGGAACCAGCACAAAAGATTTCAGATTTATCTAACATCTTATCAGTCTACATCATCGAGTCAAACTGAACTGGTCTTATATATTTTCCATACAAGTGTTGAAATTCTGGTTGGATAATTACCTGAAAGAACGTTTGGAGTATATACTTTGCCTGCCTGAAATGTCCGAAACGCTAGATATTTTACAATTTTAGATTTCATTAATTAATTAATTACCATATTAATAATCAGTACAATAACCAAGTGAAGGTCCAGGACCCGGAAATCAGTCATTTTTATTTATTTAACAATAAATTATTAATATATAACGTTGATCAATTAGATGATAACGTATTTTATTCACGAACTTTCGATTTCTAGTATCAAAATTTTAATTTTTTAAATTTCAACCGAGTACTTGATTTCAGATTTTTACTAAAATCAAGTACTCGGCTGTATTGTGTGGGGTGTCTAGCTAAGTGTTGCCCACTTGTTGCCAAACACCCCACACACCCCCTTCCTAGAGAAGGTTTTGTACTTTCTCGATACCTGCACGTATCGAAACGGATCACGATCTAGTGTGAGTCGTGGATGATGCGGCAACATCTTTAGCGAAACTCACGCGTTTACGTGTTTTCACTGGTTGTTCCGAAGAATGATTCGCAGAGTCGAAGGATGGTTTGAGTCGGTCGATGAAGACGTTCTTCCCCTTGCCGTTGATGGCAATGGTGAAAAACTTGTCCCTCCGATCGATTACCCTGAACGGACCTTCATAGGGAGGCTGAAGCGATTTCCGCACAAGGTCCTGACGTACGAAGACATGTTCGCAATCTTTAAGCGAATTAAAGACAAATGCGTTTGTTGATGTATGCGAAGGAGGTGGTTGCGGTTTCACCGAACGCATGACCTCCCGCAGCCTTTGTACGTAGTCACTGGGAAATAGTGGTTGTGTTGTGTCTGTGTGTATGAGTTCGTACGGTAAACGTAAATTCTGGCCGTAAACAAGTTCTGTCGGAGTGGCGTCTGCATCTCCTCTGATGATAGAGCGAAGCCCAAGAAGGATGAATGGAAGCTCGCGAGTCCATCCTTCTGATGCTTTGCACATCAAAAAGTCCTTAAGTGTACGATGCCACCGTTCAAGCATACCATTCGCCTTGCATTCGTATGCAGTAGTTCTACTGCGTTTAAATCCCAAAACTCTACCCAAATCTGCGAACAGCTGAGCTTCAAATTGTGCTCCTTGGTCAATTACTATCGTGAGAGGAGTTCCATAACGTGGAAAAACTCTTTGACCAATGTCGAGGCAACAGCTGTTGCACGAATGTCCGCAATGGGGTATGCCTCTGGCCATCTGGTGAAACGGTCAATGACGGTAAGACAGTATTTGATACCTTCCGAGGTAGGAAGTGGACCAACAAAGTCAATATGCATGGTGGCGAATTTTTCCATAACTGGCTCGAACTTACCGGGTGGGCTTTTCACATGTCGTGAAATCTTGACCTTTGCACAAGATATGCATTCTCTGCACCATCTGTGGGAATCCTTGTTGATGGATGGCCAGATGAACTTTTGTGCTAAAAGCTTGGTTGTAGCTTTAGCACCGGGATGAGCCGTACAATGTACCACATCGAAAATCTTCTTACGCAACATCGCGGGAATGTAAGGTCGCAAGACTGCTTGCGAAGCGTCACACCACAGCTGCTGAGAGGAATTTTCGATGTTAATAGGTAACATCTTCAGGCTTGTTAATTGTTTAACGGCGATAAGTTCTTCATCGGTTAATTGAGCATCCGCTATCCGAGCATAATCCACCGTTGGTGGAATTACGAGCTCGTCGATGCGTGACAATGCGTTAGCGACTACATTGTCGGATATGTCGGATATGTGTTGGATGTCGGTGGTAAACTGACCGTGAGGAATGAATCTTCGGTAGAAGTTTATCATACCGAGGAAACGTCTCAATTCATGAACTGGAGTTGGTTGAGGATATGTAGTTATTCCATCAACTTTTGAAGCAATTGGGCGGATACCATTCGAGTCGATGGTATGACCTAAGAAATCAACCTGAGTCTTGACAAAATTGCATTTCGCGAAATTAATCACTAAACCATGATTTTCAAGTCTTTGAAAAAAGGTATCAAGGTGAACGAAATGTTCTTCTTCTGATTTTGAAGTGATCAAGATGTCATCAATGTAGACGAAACAAAAATCTAGATCCCTCAAAATCGAAAAAAAAACCTTTGGAAGGTTTGATCAGCATTGCACAATCCAAAAGTCATTCGTACGAACTCGTATAAACCGAATGGTGTTGTAATTGCTATTTTTGGAATGTCATCCTCGTTCAAAGGTATCTGATGATAGGCACGTTCCAAATCGACTGTGGAAAAAATGGTGCAGCCATCGAGTTGGTGGGCAAAATCCTGAATGTGCGGGATTGGCTATTTGTACGGTACCGTTTGCGCGTTTAGCGACCGATAATCACCGCATGGTCTCCAGCTTCCATCCTTTTTACGGACCATGTAAAGTGGAGAAGCCCAAGGACTGTCCGATGGCCTACAAATGCCACGATCCACCATTTCGCAAAATTCCTACTTCGCAACCGAGAGGCGAGTGAGCGAAAGACGTCGAGGTTTTGCAAATGTTAGTTGACCTTCCGTAACAATGAAGTGACGGATCGTGTGCATCTTACACGTGTTCTCAGTGTTTGAGTGTAAGATGTGAGTGTATTTGTTGAGTAGTGCTGCAACCCGAGGGTTCTCGTGTAGTGTTGCAAAAACAGACAATGCTGCAGAAGGTCCTTTCAAGACCTGACCAATGCGTGAGCTGATGTTTGAGATCGGGTCGATCAAACATTTGTGTTTGAGGTCGACTACCAATCCAAAATCATGGAGAAAGTCGGCTCCTAATATAGGCCGATCGACATCAGCAACGATAAAGTTCCACTCAAAATCGCGTCGTAGTTTGAGTGAAACTTTTATCGATTGGTAGCCACAAGTCGGAATTTGGGTGCAGTTCGCTGCAGTCAGGACCATGTTTGGATTCGCGGATCGGGTGTCGAAAGATCGTTTAGGGATTACCGAGACGTCCGCGCCGGTGTCTACTAAAAAAATCTGCCAACAGTCTGGGCGCAACTGTATTATTTTTCCGGCAGAAGTTCAGAACGCGTTCAATTCGGGGATGCGGTGTATGTTACTATGTGACTGAAAACCTAACAAAAAGTTCGGGAAGCGGGCAGAAAAGGGTGTAACATATGAATTAAATAATTGGGTCAAATTCCGGGATGCGGTCTAGAGGTTGAAAAAAACAAAACTTAAAAAAAAGTGATTATTAAACAAACCTGGGGAAGTGAAAAGATATTTGATATCTGATCAGACCTGAGAAACATGGTGGAATTCATGAAAAAGTATACAACCAGTTTACACCGTCTCTGGGGTCGAATTTCAAAAAATCTTGAAAATGCATCCTAGGTATTCACATGAAGAATCCGTAGAAAAAAATGAACTCAATATTTCGAAAGACCTAGTAGATATGACGAAAATCGTGAAAATATATGCATTTTATACTAACCGATATTTTTTTTGCCCCCCCTTCTGAACGCCAATGAATATTCAAATTTTTTTTTTATCAGAATTATTTTTCTAGTTAATTTACATATACTTACCGAGTTTCAACTTCTTAGCATAAGCCGTTCTAAAGTTAGGAAAAACACCCCCCACCACCGTACCATACTACCCCTAAAAAAAATGTATTTTTCCACCATGCCACTACTATAGCTCTATCTAAATACCAAGTTTCAGCTTCCTATCATTATAGATTCTTAAGATATAAGCATCGGAACTTTTTCTTTCTCACCCTTCCCACCCTCACCCTCTAAACCTACACCCCAAACTTTTTTTCCCTACTAGGGTTCTATTAGGCCTACTTCTGGTAAAAATTTTAAGCAACCGTCTCACACTGTTATTGAGATATGAAACGTGCTATTTTTGAAAAATTCTTATGCCCTCCACTGACGTACTCCCCCTCCCCCTTCAAAGATTTTACTTTGAGCAAACTTTATTTATCAAGCTTTGTATCCAAACCGAATTTTGTTTTTCTGGTACCACTGGTTTGGGAGATATTGTAATGTTAAGTATTTCAACCCCCACCTTCGTACGTCACTACCCTCACCCAAAAATTTTGTTTCAATCTACTCTCCTAGTATAACTACAGATATTTGTTAAGTTTTAATTGCTTGCTATTAACGGTTTAGGAGATATGGATTTTAGAATGTGTCGATCTCGACTTTTTTGCGTTTCGGACGCATTGCTTCCCCCTCCACTCCCACACCTCTTCACCCATATCGGTTTTTTTTTTTGCAAATGGGTCCATTATCAAAGCTCTATAGAAATTTTAAGTTTCAGCCTCCTAACACAAGCGGTTCCTGAGATCTAGAAACCTAAATTTTTCGTCTAAAATGCTTACCCCGCCTTCCCCCTTACACCTCTACCCCTGAAAATAATGTCAATTCAAGGGGTCCACCAAGTCTATTCTTAGAAAGAAATTTAATTTAATAGGTTCACTGGTTTGAGAGCTACGAGCCTTCAAAGATTTTGGGGCGTTTGACGTACGGCGTACGGGGTACGGCGTACAGACGGAGTGAAAATTTTTATTGCTTTTTTCGCGTCTACTAGTCATGAAACGTGGACAAAAAAATTTTGAGGGCAGCAAATTTTTTTTTTTTAAAAATCGAGAACAATACTGTATTATAAATAATACAGTAAAACGTAGACTGGTTTTCGAGTCCAAGATGATAAGGCGACTTGAGGGTGGACTAGTGTCGGAAGTCGCCATCTCCAACACATGACCTAGTTTTTTGCCGTTGAGTAAGAACACTTACCGCGACATTTGGTGGCTTTATCACCAAAACGATCGTGGTAATAACAATATCCAAAAATCTTACGGGTGTCACTCGTTGAACGTTTTGGTGAGGAATTGTTATAACCATTTGATTTGCTATGTTGGTTGCGTACAGGATTACGACTTTTCCTGTTTTGGGTCTGGTTGTGAATCAAATTAGTTAATGCAGCAATTTGATTTTGAAGAGATTCAAAACTTGCTTGCTGGGAGTTGGCCACGTTTACCGGAGTGGAAAATATACCAGCCATATGCGTTGCCGGGCTAGAGTCTCCGTAATTTTGTCAGCCACTAGAGCTAACTCTTCAAGGGAGCCCGCGGATACAACCAAAATGGCCTGAGTTTGAGTTGGCAAACGCTATAACCAAAATTTTTTTAATATTTCGTCGTTGAAATTAGCGCCAGCCAGTGCTCTGATCTTGCCCAACAATTGTGACGGCTTATTGTCACCAAGATCCAGGCCACTGGGCAACCGTTTTAATTTGTTGTCCTCTGACTCCCGAAACCTGCGAATCATTGAGTTCTCTGAATAAAGAATATGCGGTCAACACCGGAACGCTTTCAATAATATGAATTGCTTGGTCGCATTCCGTCGCAGTCATCATGCTAAGCGCATGATTGTACCGCATGAGTTCCGTTGCTATGGCTGCCGCCGCGAATTGAGCATCCATGACCTTAAACCATACAGCAGGATTTGCCGTCCAAAAGGGCAACTTTTGAATGGCAACAGCTGCTACATTTGCGATAGGATTAGCCGACGTGCCGGCACCGAGTCGGAGATTAGTGAATGTTTCGCTAGCAAGTGCTTGCGAAGCTGCGCTGTACTCAACGTTGGACATTTCGCTCTTATCAATTACAATTTTCCAACAACAAAATAAATAAATAAAATTTATCGCTTACCAAAAACCGAAAGAATCGACACAAATAAATTTTAAACTGCGATTGATACGGCTGTTTTCGCACTTGATGTCTTCGAAGCTTAGATTGCTATTGTCGATTCTGTTGACGCTGCTGCTGTTGACGTTGCTGCTGTTGACGTTGCTGCTGTTGACGCTGCTGCTGTTGACGCTGCTGCTGTTGACGCTGCTGCTGTTGACGCTGCTGCTGTTGACGCTGCTGCTGTTGACGCTGCTGCTGTTGACGCTGCTGCTGTTGACGCTGCTGCTGTTGACGCTGCTGCTGTTGACGCTGCTGCTGTTGACGCTGCTGTTGTAGTCACTGCTGCTGTAGTCGTCTCTGCGGTGGCAGAATTGCAAGCTGGGCAATTTGTATCCTGTTATCGTCTCTGCGGCGGCAGTATTGCAAGCCGGGTAAATTTTAATTGGAACTGCGTGTCGCAGTTGTCGGGGTCACCATTTGTAGTAAAATGGTCTTACTACCTTGTAACTTTGTAAGGAATTGATCTTACAATAATATTTCAGAAATATCTGATTTCAATATTAACTATTATTATTTATTTTTAAATTATTTCACTTTAAAAACATTTCATTTTTATTTATTTAACAATAAATTATTAATATATGATGTTGATTAATTAGATGATAACGTATTTTATTCATGAACTTTCGATTTCTGGTATCTAATGAAAACTAAACTTTTCTAACGAAAATTTAATTTTTTAAATTTCAAACGAGTACTTGATTTCAAATTTTTACTAAAATCAAGTACTCGGCTGTATTGTGTGGGGTGTCTAGCTAAGTGTTGCCCACTTGTTGCCAAACACCCCACAAGTTCTAGAGCTTGAACCCAATAAGCTATCGACTTAATTTTACTGTATTATTTATAATACAGTTTTTTTTTTTAATTTAAAGTAAATTAAATTCATTGGAGCTTATAACAATAAAATCGTGAAAAAAAAATTGTTTCTATTTTTAACCATTTCTAGGTAAGAGTTTTTTTTTTAAATTTCTGTACTTTATTATTAAGAAAAAATCTGCCAACAGTCTGGGCGCAACTTTATTATTTTTCCGGCAGAAGTTTGCAATGCGCTCAGTCCTTAAATGCGGAGTAGGATACTATGTGACTGAAAACCTAACAAAAAATTCGGGAAGTAGTTAGACTTGGGCGTAACATATGAATAACATAATTGTGTCATATACCGGGATGCAGTCTAGGCGTTGAAAAAGGAGAAAAACTTGTAAATGGGTGTTTATTTAACAAGCCCGTGGAACTTAAAAGATATTCGATGTCTGATCAGTAGCTCAGTTCTGTAACTTATGAGGGAGAAATATCTCACCAAAATGTCAAAATGAGGACGATTTAATGCAGTTTTCTCTCTGTATTCTCACCAAATGAGAAATGAAAGATTGCCAAATGTGTAGTCATGTACGGTGCTTTCTCATTTGATGAGAATACAGAAAGGAAACTGCCTTAATTCGTCCTCATTTTGACTTTTTGGTGAGAAATTTCTCACTCATAAGTTACAGAACTAAGCTACAGACCTGAGAGATATGAAAGAATTTATGAAAGAGTATATGATAACTTTACACCCCCTTAGGGGTAAATTTTCAAAAAATTTTGAAAACACTTTCTTCATATGGAGAATCCATAGAATAAAAATGAATTCAATATGTTGAAAGACCTAGTAGATATGACGAAAATCATGGAAAAATATGCATTCTATTTTCACTGATCATAATCTTGGCCCCCCTTCTGAACGCCAATGGATATTCCAATTTTTTTTTCATCAAATTTGCTTTTCTAGTTGATTTACATATACAAACCAAGTTTCAACTTTCTAGCATAGGCCGTTCTATAGTTAGGAAAAACACCCCCCACTCCCGTACCATACTACCCCTAAGAAAATTATATTTTTCCAACATGCCACTACTATAGCTCTACCTAAATACCAAGTTTAAGCTTTATATCATTTGAGGTTCAGTTCCCCTACTCTCACCCTCTACACCATCATCCCAAAAATTTTTTCTCTTAGGGTTCAATTAGCGCTACTTCTGGTAAAAATTTTAAGCATCTACCTTACACTGTTCTTGAGATATGAAATGTGCTTTTTTTGAAAAATTCTTATCCCCTCCAATTCTATGCTCTACTTCCTACTTGATCAGTTTTTATTTGTCGACCTTTATACCCAAACCGAATTTTATTTGTCTAGAGCCATTGGTTCATGAGATATCGTAATCTAAAATTTTTCACTCCCCACCCCCATACGCAACTGCCCCCACCCAAAAAATTTTACTGCTTTTTTAGTGTCTATTAGTTATGAAATGTAAAAATAAAAATTGTCAGGGTAGCAAATTTTTTTGTTAAAAAATCGATCACAAGACATACATAATTATTAAAATAATAAAGCAAAAATACCGTAAAACTACGTTGTGACCATAGAGATACATATATATTAAACAGTCGCTACTCGTCATCTCCACTACTCGTACATATATCTCCATGGTTGTGACATACTCATTTTTATATATCTGCCTATAAGTATAGGTACATAAAATTTATTTATTTCTTTTCAAAATTCTGTTTATTGTAGGTCAAAAGGTATAGCATAACATAATAACTCGGACTATCACTCATTAATACTATTAGTATTGCTAGTACCACTTGTAATTAGTTGATAATCACTGATTTTTCCTCAGGTAGTGTTATATTGTTTTTGTTGTATTTTGTGGAGAGAATAATTTTACATAGTTTTCTTTATTAACATATTACTGTAGTATATATTCCCAATTGTCTTTTAGATTTAATAAGAATCACAAATGTGCAACATACTAATTAGTTGGTTTTAATGCACTTTAGATACCAAATAATAATACAAATTAGAATGGACTATTATCATATAAAAAACTGAACGTATCTTTTTAAAAAAGTTGATTAAAATTTAATTTAACATGATACTAATTCAGAGAGAAGAATACTTTAAGAATACACAGTAGAACGTCATGTTTGATAGTAAGGACTTCTTATATAACAAAAATAGAAATGCGCCAAAATTAATTCCATGGAAAACTATTGTACTTACTCGTTATAATGCTTTGCTAAAGAGATTAAATATTTTGTGAAATAATTTGTATCGAATTAACTAAATATGTAGTTTTAAATTACATATTCTATATATAATAGAATAAGCTTATACGGGTTGTACGGTTGTTATAATGAACCGTATTCCGGTTCCCAACAACTTATGTATAGCTACTTTTAAAAATCATTCATAGGAGCAAGATTTTAATACACACAGTTGACAGTACATGAGTGCACTTTTCTCACTTGAATAATTACAAAGGATATTCACCTTTTCCATTTTTCATTATTTTTCACTTTTCTGGGAGTGGATAGCTCGCACTTATATGCACCATTCGAAGTAGACGGATATATACGAATGTAGGGCATACGAAGCTTTATAATATATAATAAAACTATTTCGACAAATCGTTTTTGTACGAAATTTTAATCATTTGTACTATTAAGGGACTGAATTGAATTTTACTCAAAAATCGACAGACAGGCGCAGAAATAATTTCCACGCTGATACCGTTCAATTTTGCTCACTGACTGCGACACGCGTAGAGTACCAGTTTTCATTGCCAACATAAAAGTTCAACAGAAAAGGAGCTTTTCCTCTCTTCTGAAAGTCGGAATCGACCTGTCAGTGATGCCAATTTAGTGCTTTCAGTATTAAATTTGGTGCATAAAATTTCATCTCGGTGGAAAAAAGTAAATTTACCGCTTGCGCGTTAATAAGTGCCTTGCAGAAATGGATTCTTTTGAAAAATTTTTTGCTTGAAGAACTAGTGAAAAAAAAATATAATATCAATTTTTTTTTCTATCTCATTTTTTTTGTTAGTTATAGTATGTTAAAGATTTCGCAAAAATAGTGTTCAAGTCCTCTTTGAAAACTCATATCTCTGTTAGTTTTTATCATAGAATAATTAAACAGGACTTATTTTAAAGGGGAAGGTTGTCGCAAAATAAGAAAAATACAAATCAAATTTATCCTTAAATTTTTTTCAAAGATTACGATCCTGTCCTTTATCCTTGAATATCTCAAAATGCGTTTTTTTATTTTCTTAAATTTTTTATATTTTGTATAGTATACTGTTTTTCAAAACATGTCGAAAAATCAACTTGGGATCTATATGGGATCGGGGTGAAAAAACTCGAAGAACGTCAGTGCTTCTCAATTTACTTTACAGAAAATGGTCATTCCATCAAAAATCGCCAAAAGTGTAACCTTACCATCGCCGATTCTTTTGAAAATTTATCTACTCGAAGAATTAGTGAAAAAAAAATATAATATCAATTTTTTGTTTCTATCTCATTTTTTTTAGTAGTTATAGTATGTTGAAGATTTCACATAAAAAGTGGTCAAGTCTTCCTTGAAAATTCATATCACTGGTAATTTTAATCCAAAAATAATAAGGTATGGCTTATTTTAAAGATTTTCGTTTAAAAATTTCTGTAATATAAAAAAAATACGAATAAAAATTATCCTTCAAAGTTTTTTATCTTTATCCTTTATCCTTGAATATCTCAAAATGCGTTTTTTTATATTTTGTATTTTGCTGATTTTGAAAACACATCAAAAAATTAGCTTGGGATCTCAAGGGGGTCGGAGAAAAAAAATCGAAAAACATCAGTGCTTTTCAACTATGTTATAGAAAAATTACAGTTATGGCATAATTGAGAAGTACTGATGTTCTTCGATTTTTTTGATCCTAATGCCATTGAGCCATTGGTATTTCTTGAAAAAAAGTTTGGAAGGATAATTTTTATTCGTATTTTTTTTTATATTACAGAAAATTTTAAGCAAAAATCTTTAAAATAAGCCATACTTTATTATTTTAGGATTAAAATTACCAGAGATATGAACTTTTAAAGAAGACTGGACCACTTTTTATGCGGAATCTTGTAACATACAATAACTACTAAAAAAAATATGCCAACAGTCTGGTCGCAACTTTATTATTTTTCCGGCAGAAGTTCAGAACGCGTTCAATTCGGGGATGCGGTGTATGTTTCTATGTGAATGAAAACCTAACAAAAAGTTCAGGAAGCGGTTAAAAAAGGGTGTAACATATGAATTAAATAATTTGGTCATATTCCGGGATGCGGTCTTGAGGTTGAAAAAAAACAAAAATTAAAAATAGGTGATTATTAAACAAGCCTGGGAAGTGAAAAGATATTCGATATCTGATCAGACCTGAGAAACATAGTGGAATTCATGAAAAAGTATACAACCAGTTTACACCCTCTTAGGGAACGAATTTAAAAAAACCTTGAAAAATCATTCTAGGTATTCATATGAAGAATCCGTAAAATAAAAATGAATTCAATATTTCGAAAGACCTAGTAGATTTGACGGAAATCGTGAAAATATATGCATTTTATATTAACTGATATTTTTTTTTGCCCCCCCTTCTGAACGCCAATGGATATTCAAATTTTTTTTGCAGAATAACTTTTCTAGTTAATTTACATATACGTACCGAGTTTCAACTTCTTAGCATAAGCCGTTCGCAAGTTGGGAAAAACACCCCCCACCACCGTACCATACTACCCTTAAAAAAAATTTTATTTTTCCACCATGCCACTACTATAGCTTTATCTAAATACCAAGTTTCAGCTTCCTATCACTATAGATTCTTAAAATATAAGCATCGGAACTTTTTCTTTCTCACCCTTCCCCACCCTCACCCTCTTCACCCACACCCCCAAATTTTTTTTCCCTACTAGGGTCCTATTAGGTCTACTTCTGGTAAAAGTTAGAAGCATCTACCTTACACTGTTATTGAGATATGCAAAGTGTTATTTTAGAAAAATTCTAATCCCTCCCACTTCCGTGCTCCTCCACCCCCTTCAAATATTTTACTTTGAGCAATCTTTATTTATCAAGCTTTATACTCAAACTAAATTTTGTTTTTCTGGTACCATTGGTTTGTGAGATATCGTAATGTTAAGTATTTCAACCCCCACTCCCGTACGTCACTACCCCCACCTAAAAATTTTGTTTCAATCTACTCTCTTAGTATAACTACAGATATGGGTTTTTGAATTTGTCGATCTCGGCATATTTGCGTTTCGGACGCATTGCTTCCCCCTCCACTCCCACACCCCTTCACCCATATCTGTTTTACTGTATTATTTCTAATCAAAATTTTTTTTTCCACGTTTCATGACTAGCAGACGCGAAAAAAGCAATAAAAATTTTCACTCCGTCTGTACGCCGTACCCCGTACGCCGTACGCCATACGTCGACCGCCCCAAAATCTTTGAAGGCTCGTAGCTCTCAAACCAGTGGAGCTATTAAATTAAAATTTTTCTAAGAATACACTTGGTAGACCCCTTGAATGGACATTGCTTTCAGGGGAAGAGGTGTAAAGGGGAAGGCAGGGTAAGCGTTTTAGACGAAAAATTTAGGTTTCTAGATCTCAGAAACCGCTTCTGTTAGGAGGCTGAAACTTCGAATTTCTATAGAGCTTTGATAATGGACCCATTTGCAAGAAAAAAAACAACACAAAAATGCCGAAGTGGGAGGGATTAGAATTTTTCTAGAATAACACGATTCATATCTCAATAACAGTGTAAGATGATTGCTTCAAATTTTTACCAGAAGTAGGCCTAATAAAACCCTAGTAGGGAAAAAAAGTTTGGTGGTGTGGGTGTAGAGGGTGAGGGTGGGGAAGGGTGAGAAAGAAAAAGTTCCGATGCTTATATCTTAAGAATCTATAATGATAGGAAGCTGAAACTTGGTATTTAGATAAAGCTATAGTAGTGGCATGGTGGAAAAATAAATTTTTTTTTTAGGGGTAGTATGGTACGGTGGTGGGGGGTGTTTTCCCTAACTTCAGAACGGCTTATGCTAGGAAGTTGAAACTCGGTACGTAAATGTAAATTAACTAGAAAAGTAACTCTGATAAAAAAAAATTCAAAAAATCATTGAGGTTCAGAAGGGGGGGGGCAAAAAAAAATATCGATTAATATAAAATGCATATATTTTCACGATTTTCGTCATATCTACTAGGTCTTTCGAAATATTGAATTCATTTTTATTCTACGGATTCTTGATATGAATACCTAGAATGTGTTTTCAAGATTTTTTGAAATTCGACCCCTAAGAGGGTGTAAACTGGTTGTATACTTTTTCATGAATTCCACCATGTTTCTCAGGTCTGATCAGATATCGAATATCTTTTTACTTCCCCAGGTTTGTTTAATAATCACCTATTTTTAAGTTTTGTTTTTTCAACCTCTAGACTGCATCTCGGAATATGACCCAATTATTTAATACATATGTTACACCCTTTTCTGCCCGCTTCCCGAACTTTTTGTTAGGTTTTCAGTCACATAGTAACATACACCGCATCCCCGAATTGAACGCGTTCTGAACTTCTGCCGGAAAAATAATACAGTTGCGCCCAGACTGTTGGCAGATTTTTTTTTTTGCAAATGGGTCCAGCATCAAAGTTCTATAGAAATTCTAAGTTTCAGCCTCCTAACAGAAGCGGTTGCTGATATCTAGAAACCAAAATTTTTCGTCTAAAACGCTTATCCCGTCTTCCCCCTTACACCTCTACCCCTGAAAATAATGTCAATTCAAGGGGTCCACCAAGTCTATTCTTAGAAAAAAATTTAATTTAATAGCTCCACTGGTTTGCGAGCTACGAGCCTTCAAAGATTTTGGGGCAGGTCGACGTACGGCGTACGGGGTACGGCGTACAGACGGAGTGAAAATTTTTATTGCTTTTTTCGCGTCTTCTAGTCATGAAACGTAGACAACAAAATTTTGAGGGCAGCAAATTTTTTTTTTTTTGAAAATCAATAACAATACTGTACTATAAATAATAAAGTAAAATGAGATAAAAACGAAAAATTTAAAAATGCATTTTTTTTCACTAACTCTTCGCGTAGATAAATTTTTAAAAGAATCGGCGATGGTAAGGTTACACTTTTGGTGATTTGTGATGGAATGGCTATTTTCTGTAAAGTAAATTGATAAGCACTGACGTTCTTCGATTTTTTCACCCCGATCGCATTGAGATCCCAAGTTGATTTTTTGATATGTTTTGAAAAACAGTATAATACACAAAATATAAGAAAATTAAGAAAATTAAAAATATAAGGTTTTTATATATTCAAGGATACAGGACAAAATCGTTATCCTTGAAAAAAATTTAAGGATAAATTTGATTTGTATTTTTCTTATTTTGCGACAGCCTTCCCCTTTAAAATAAGTCCTGTTTAATTATTCTATGATAAAAACTAACAGAGATATGAGTTTTCAAAGAGTACTTGGACACCATTTTTGTGAAATCTAAGAAAAAAATGAGAAAAAATTGATAAATTTTTTTTTTTTTTTCACTAGTCCTTCAGGAAATTTTTTTTTCAAAAGAATCGGCGATGGTAAGGTTACAACTTTTGTGATTTTTGATGGAATGACCCAAATATAAAATCCATTGAAATCACACAAGTTGGAATGCGCAATCAGTGCTATCATTAAATATGTACATCTGCATTATTTTTATTCCATTTTTCATTTTATTTTCGTTACTTCTGTTTGTGTCATTTGAATAAAAACTTCTTATAAAAACTGTATTTTGTACCCTTTATCTTAACTTAAATTTAGGTTTAAGAATAGGTTTAAATAGATGTATGTTATATGTATACATTACTTGAGAATTATATCAAAAGCGATACATACGTAAAATTAACGGAATTTCTTATTTTAGTTCTTGGCCATGGAAAATACTTGGTAGCACTGACTGTGGTTAGGGGGCATTTACCTGTTGTACTTAGCAGAAGTCAGTATTGAGGAGCAAACTACTGTGAAACATCGTTGGGAAGATACTATGCGTGTTGAAGTTGAAGTTGTAAAACTTCTTAACGAATTAAAAGTATACAAATTTCACCGATTTTATCTACACGAATATTGAAAATTAAACAGTTTGGCATTGAGGAGTGTTAAATAAAATGTGCTATTTTCACCTTTGGGAAGGTTTTTCATTTTTAAAACCGTCGGTTTACAGTAAATACAAGCTTTTCCTAAAGTTCTTATTAACAACATTAAAACGAAATTTATAACTTTGTTCAATGACATCCTTATAGAACGCATATAAGAAAATTGCAATAAATCAAGTGCAGACACAGCTCAGCTATGCTTGTGCGATTTCATTTCCTATATTGTTCCAATAAATTTCTATACTGAAAAACTTGAGAATAGAACAGCCACAAAAAATGCGTTGTGTTACGTACATTGTAAAAAACGATGCACACAGATGCGAATGTCTGATCATTCATTTTTGCATATTAGCGTACTCTTTTCTTCACATTTGCCTAAGAATTAGGAAATGAAATTGTTTAATCGAATTTCTTTGTTCCGCGTCTGCAATAATTTTTTTTTTTGTTTTTTTACACAAAAAATGCATGAGTATTAAGTGTCCAGTCTTGTTATAGATAGTCTTTGCTTAAGGCACGGTTCAGTTCATGACGATACAAAAATTAAATTTTTTTCTTATTGATTTTCATCTTCAATATATTTAGAATATGTGAACAAAAGGATATTTCGATATCGAATGTATTTCACGAGTTACAGACCGATTTGTGGAACGGTCGGCCGATATTCAATACGATTTTTTTATAACTTCAAACTTTAAGCGCGTTTTTCTCGAAACCACTTTCCGGAGCGCGGTACGTTCTATAGGTGAACCGATTTTAATGAACAAAAGCATTAAAGAAAGTAAACTAAATTTGGGGGTCTCCAACGTCGAGTTTTTTTCATTCCAGTTTTTTTTTTTTGTGTTTTTAAGCCAAAAAAGTGTGAAAAAGTGTGTCTCTTTTTTTAATAGCTGCCATATCAGTCTAAAAGTTTTTGCCATATATATTTATTTTAAATCCAAAAAAAAAACTTAAGGCCCCATGAGTCCGGTACGACAATTTTTTATCCCAGTTTGATTTTTCTTTCCTGAGAGGATTTTAATCGATTGAAATCGTTTTTGCTCGTGTAATTTGGCGTGGACAATACGTCTGCATCATTCGCTGTCTATCACCAAACTAATTTTAATTTTACAGACAAAAATAGTGTTATAGGTTTTCAAATTATTTGAAACGCATAACTATTCAAAATCAATAATTTTTTCATTAATTTATCTTCTAGAAATAGCAGCTTATTATACTATCTATGATACTTTTCAATGAAATGTGGTCTTCTTATTTAATTCTTGCCATGAAAATCGTGAAAAATTGCTTCAGTTTGACTTCATATATTATAAACAAAAATAAAAAATTTTAAGACTTGATCTATGGCCGGGTGTAGTCCAGTGGTAGCGTACTAGGCTTGTAAGTGCGATGTCTTGGGTTCAATTCCCTATGCATAAATTATTTATAAGAATTTTACTTTATTATTTTAATAATTAAGTATTGTGATTGATTTTTTAAAAAAAAAAATTTGCTACCCTCAAAATTTTTATTTTCACGTTTCATAACTAGTAAACGCGAAAAAAGCAATAAAAATTTTCAGTCCGTCTGTCCGCCGTACGCCGTACGCCGTACGGCGTCCGCCGTACGCAAGATCGTTTGGAGGCTCGTAGCTGCCAAACGCTTTGAGATATTAAATTGAAATTTTTTTAACGAATAGACGGGGTAGGCTCCTCGAAGAGACCAAATTTTTAGGGGTGGGATGAGGGGGAAGGAAGGGGAAGTGTTTTAGACCGAAAATTTTGGTTTCTAGATCTCAGTAACCCCTAATGATAGGAAGCTGAAACTTGAAATTTCTATAGAGCTCTGATAGTAGACCCATTTGCAGAAAAATTGTCAATATTCATTAAGGGGTGTGGGAATGGGGGGAAATGTAATGCGTCCGAAACCCAAAAAAGGTGAGATAGACACATTCTAAAATCCATATCTCCTAAACCGTTAATGGCACACTATTCAAACTTAAAACATATTTGTAGTTATACTAGGAGAACAGAATGAAGAAAAATTTTGGGTGGGGGAAGTTGTGTATGGGGGTGGGGGGTGAAAATCTTAAGATTACGATATCTTATGAACCAATTGCTCTAGAAAAATAAAATTTGGTTTGGGTGTAAAGGTTGACAAAAAAAGATTGATCAAAGTAAAATTTTTTAAGTGGGAGGTGGAGCATAGAAGTGGAGGGGATGAGAATTTTTCAAATCAAACACATTTCATATCTCAAGAACAGTTTAAGATAGATGCTTAGAATTTTTACCAGAAGTAGCGCTAATTAAACCCTAGTAGGGAAAAAAGTTTTGGGGTTGTGGGTGAAGAGTGGGAGGGTGGGGGAGGGTGAAAAGGAAAAAGTTCCGATGCTTATATCTTGAGAACCTGTAATGATATAAGCCTTAAACTTGGTATATAGATAGAGCTATAGTAGCGGAATGTTGGAAAAATAAATTTTTTTTTAGGGGTAGTATGCTACGGGGGTGGGGGGTGTTTTTCCTAACTATTAAACAGTTTATGCTAGAAAGTTGAAACTCGGTGTGTATATGTAAATCAACTAGAAAAGTAATTGTGATAAAAAAAAATTTAAATATTCATTGGCGTTTAGAAAGGGGGGCAAACAAAATTATTTGTAAATATAATAGATATAAAATTCATATATTTTCACGATTTTCGTCATATCTACTAGGTCTTTCCAAATATTGAATTCATTTTTATTCTACGGATTCTTCGTATGAATACCTAGAAAGTGTTTTCAAGGTTTTTTGAAATTCGACCCCTAAGGGTAGTGTGGTACAAGTGGGGGTGTTTTTCTTATATATGGAACGGCTTAAGCTACAATGTTGAAACTCGGTGTGTATATGTAAATCAACTAGAAAAGTAATTGTAATGGGGTTGAAATACTTAACATTACGATACCTCACAAACCAATGGTACCAGAAAAACAAAATTTAGTTTGAGTATAAAGCTTGATAAATAAAGATTGCTCAAAGTAAAATATTTGAAGGGGGTGGAGGAGCACGGAAGTGGGAGGGATTAGAATTTTTCTAAAATAACACTTTGCATATCTCAATAACAGTGTAAGATGATTGCTTCAAATTTTTACCAGAAGTAGGCCTAATAAAACCCTAGTAGGGAAAAAAAGTTTGGTGGTGTGGGTGTAGAGGGTGAGGGTGGGGAAGGGTGAGAAAGAAAAAGTTCCGATGCTTATATCTTAAGAATCTATAATGATAGGAAGCTGAAACTTGGTATTTAGATAAAGCTATAGTAGTGGCATGGTGGAAAAATAAATTTTTTTTTTAGGGGTAGTATGGTACGGTGGTGGGGGGTGTTTTCCCTAACTTCAGAACGGCTTATGCTAGGAAGTTGAAACTCGGTACGTAAATGTAAATTAACTAGAAAAGTAACTCTGATAAAAAAAAATTCAAAAAATCATTGAGGTTCAGAAGGGGGGGGGCAAAAAAAAATATCGATTAATATAAAATGCATATATTTTCACGATTTTCGTCATATCTACTAGGTCTTTCGAAATATTGAATTCATTTTTATTCTACGGATTCTTGATATGAATACCTAGAATGTGTTTTCAAGATTTTTTGAAATTCGACCCCTAAGAGGGTGTAAACTGGTTGTATACTTTTTCATGAATTCCACCATGTTTCTCAGGTCTGATCAGATATCGAATATCTTTTTACTTCCCCAGGTTTGTTTAATAATCACCTATTTTTAAGTTTTGTTTTTTCAACCTCTAGACTGCATCTCGGAATATGACCCAATTATTTAATACATATGTTACACCCTTTTCTGCCCGCTTCCCGAACTTTTTGTTAGGTTTTCAGTCACATAGTAACATACACCGCATCCCCGAATTGAACGCGTTCTGAACTTCTGCCGGAAAAATAATACAGTTGCGCCCAGACTGTTGGCAGATTTTTTTTTTTGCAAATGGGTCCAGCATCAAAGTTCTATAGAAATTCTAAGTTTCAGCCTCCTAACAGAAGCGGTTGCTGATATCTAGAAACCAAAATTTTTCGTCTAAAACGCTTACCCCGTCTTCCCCCTTACACCTCTACCCCTGAAAATAATGTCAATTCAAGGGGTCCACCAAGTCTATTCTTAGAAAAAAATTTAATTTAATAGCTCCACTGGTTTGCGAGCTACGAGCCTTCAAAGATTTTGGGGCAGGTCGACGTACGGCGTACGGGGTACGGCGTACAGACGGAGTGAAAATTTTTATTGCTTTTTTCGCGTCTTCTAGTCATGAAACGTAGACAAAAAAATTTTGAGGGCAGCAAATTTTTTTTTTTTTGAAAATCAATAACAATACTGTACTATAAATAATAAAGTAAAATGAGATAAAAACGAAAAATTTAAAAATGCATTTTTTTTCACTAACTCTTCGCGTAGATAAATTTTTAAAAGAATCGGCGATGGTAAGGTTACACTTTTGGTGATTTGTGATGGAATGGCTATTTTCTGTAAAGTAAATTGATAAGCACTGACGTTCTTCGATTTTTTCACCCCGATCGCATTGAGATCCCAAGTTGATTTTTTGATATGTTTTGAAAAACAGTATAATACACAAAATATAAGAAAATTAAGAAAATTAAAAATATAAGGTTTTTATATATTCAAGGATACAGGACAAAATCGTTATCCTTGAAAAAAATTTAAGGATAAATTTGATTTGTATTTTTCTTATTTTGCGACAGCCTTCCCCTTTAAAATAAGTCCTGTTTAATTATTCTATGATAAAAACTAACAGAGATATGAGTTTTCAAAGAGTACTTGGACACCATTTTTGTGAAATCTAAGAAAAAAATGAGAAAAAATTGATAAATTTTTTTTTTTTTTCACTAGTCCTTCAGGAAATTTTTTTTTCAAAAGAATCGGCGATGGTAAGGTTACAACTTTTGTGATTTTTGATGGAATGACCCAAATATAAAATCCATTGAAATCACACAAGTTGGAATGCGCAATCAGTGCTATCATTAAATATGTACATCTGCATTATTTTTATTCCATTTTTCATTTTATTTTCGTTACTTCTGTTTGTGTCATTTGAATAAAAACTTCTTATAAAAACTGTATTTTGTACCCTTTATCTTAACTTAAATTTAGGTTTAAGAATAGGTTTAAATAGATGTATGTTATATGTATACATTACTTGAGAATTATATCAAAAGCGATACATACGTAAAATTAACGGAATTTCTTATTTTAGTTCTTGGCCATGGAAAATACTTGGTAGCACTGACTGTGGTTAGGGGGCATTTACCTGTTGTACTTAGCAGAAGTCAGTATTGAGGAGCAAACTACTGTGAAACATCGTTGGGAAGATACTATGCGTGTTGAAGTTGAAGTTGTAAAACTTCTTAACGAATTAAAAGTATACAAATTTCACCGATTTTATCTACACGAATATTGAAAATTAAACAGTTTGGCATTGAGGAGTGTTAAATAAAATGTGCTATTTTCACCTTTGGGAAGGTTTTTCATTTTTAAAACCGTCGGTTTACAGTAAATACAAGCTTTTCCTAAAGTTCTTATTAACAACATTAAAACGAAATTTATAACTTTGTTCAATGACATCCTTATAGAACGCATATAAGAAAATTGCAATAAATCAAGTGCAGACACAGCTCAGCTATGCTTGTGCGATTTCATTTCCTATATTGTTCCAATAAATTTCTATACTGAAAAACTTGAGAATAGAACAGCCACAAAAAATGCGTTGTGTTACGTACATTGTAAAAAACGATGCACACAGATGCGAATGTCTGATCATTCATTTTTGCATATTAGCGTACTCTTTTCTTCACATTTGCCTAAGAATTAGGAAATGAAATTGTTTAATCGAATTTCTTTGTTCCGCGTCTGCAATAATTTTTTTTTTTGTTTTTTTACACAAAAAATGCATGAGTATTAAGTGTCCAGTCTTGTTATAGATAGTCTTTGCTTAAGGCACGGTTCAGTTCATGACGATACAAAAATTAAATTTTTTTCTTATTGATTTTCATCTTCAATATATTTAGAATATGTGAACAAAAGGATATTTCGATATCGAATGTATTTCACGAGTTACAGACCGATTTGTGGAACGGTCGGCCGATATTCAATACGATTTTTTTATAACTTCAAACTTTAAGCGCGTTTTTCTCGAAACCACTTTCCGGAGCGCGGTACGTTCTATAGGTGAACCGATTTTAATGAACAAAAGCATTAAAGAAAGTAAACTAAATTTGGGGGTCTCCAACGTCGAGTTTTTTTCATTCCAGTTTTTTTTTTTTGTGTTTTTAAGCCAAAAAAGTGTGAAAAAGTGTGTCTCTTTTTTTAATAGCTGCCATATCAGTCTAAAAGTTTTTGCCATATATATTTATTTTAAATCCAAAAAAAAAACTTAAGGCCCCATGAGTCCGGTACGACAATTTTTTATCCCAGTTTGATTTTTCTTTCCTGAGAGGATTTTAATCGATTGAAATCGTTTTTGCTCGTGTAATTTGGCGTGGACAATACGTCTGCATCATTCGCTGTCTATCACCAAACTAATTTTAATTTTACAGACAAAAATAGTGTTATAGGTTTTCAAATTATTTGAAACGCATAACTATTCAAAATCAATAATTTTTTCATTAATTTATCTTCTAGAAATAGCAGCTTATTATACTATCTATGATACTTTTCAATGAAATGTGGTCTTCTTATTTAATTCTTGCCATGAAAATCGTGAAAAATTGCTTCAGTTTGACTTCATATATTATAAACAAAAATAAAAAATTTTAAGACTTGATCTATGGCCGGGTGTAGTCCAGTGGTAGCGTACTAGGCTTGTAAGTGCGATGTCGTGGGTTCAATTCCCTATGCATAAATTATTTATAAGAATTTTACTTTATTATTTTAATAATTAAGTATTGTGATTGATTTTTTAAAAAAAAAAATTTGCTACCCTCAAAATTTTTATTTTCACGTTTCATAACTAGTAAACGCGAAAAAAGCAATAAAAATTTTCAGTCCGTCTGTCCGCCGTACGCCGTACGCCGTACGGCGTCCGCCGTACGCAAGATCGTTTGGAGGCTCGTAGCTGCCAAACGCTTTGAGATATTAAATTGAAATTTTTTTAACGAATAGACGGGGTAGGCTCCTCGAAGAGACCAAATTTTTAGGGGTGGGATGAGGGGGAAGGAAGGGGAAGTGTTTTAGACCGAAAATTTTGGTTTCTAGATCTCAGTAACCCCTAATGATAGGAAGCTGAAACTTGAAATTTCTATAGAGCTCTGATAGTAGACCCATTTGCAGAAAAATTGTCAATATTCATTAAGGGGTGTGGGAATGGGGGGAAATGTAATGCGTCCGAAACCCAAAAAAGGTGAGATAGACACATTCTAAAATCCATATCTCCTAAACCGTTAATGGCACACTATTCAAACTTAAAACATATTTGTAGTTATACTAGGAGAACAGAATGAAGAAAAATTTTGGGTGGGGGAAGTTGTGTATGGGGGTGGGGGGTGAAAATCTTAAGATTACGATATCTTATGAACCAATTGCTCTAGAAAAATAAAATTTGGTTTGGGTGTAAAGGTTGACAAAAAAAGATTGATCAAAGTAAAATTTTTTAAGTGGGAGGTGGAGCATAGAAGTGGAGGGGATGAGAATTTTTCAAATCAAACACATTTCATATCTCAAGAACAGTTTAAGATAGATGCTTAGAATTTTTACCAGAAGTAGCGCTAATTAAACCCTAGTAGGGAAAAAAGTTTTGGGGTTGTGGGTGAAGAGTGGGAGGGTGGGGGAGGGTGAAAAGGAAAAAGTTCCGATGCTTATATCTTGAGAACCTGTAATGATATAAGCCTTAAACTTGGTATATAGATAGAGCTATAGTAGCGGAATGTTGGAAAAATAAATTTTTTTTTAGGGGTAGTATGCTACGGGGGTGGGGGGTGTTTTTCCTAACTATTAAACAGTTTATGCTAGAAAGTTGAAACTCGGTGTGTATATGTAAATCAACTAGAAAAGTAATTGTGATAAAAAAAAATTTAAATATTCATTGGCGTTTAGAAAGGGGGGCAAACAAAATTATTTGTAAATATAATAGATATAAAATTCATATATTTTCACGATTTTCGTCATATCTACTAGGTCTTTCCAAATATTGAATTCATTTTTATTCTACGGATTCTTCGTATGAATACCTAGAAAGTGTTTTCAAGGTTTTTTGAAATTCGACCCCTAAGGGTAGTGTGGTACAAGTGGGGGTGTTTTTCTTATATATGGAACGGCTTAAGCTACAATGTTGAAACTCGGTGTGTATATGTAAATCAACTAGAAAAGTAATTGTGATAAAAAAAAATTTGAATATTCATTGGCGTTCAGAAGGGGGGGGGGCAAAAAAAAACTTTGTAAAAATAATAAATATAAAATGCATATATTTTCACGATTTTCGTCATATCTACTAGGTCTTTCCAAATATTGAATTCATTTTTATTCTACGGATTCTTCGTATGAATACCTAGAAAGAATTTTCAAGGTTTTTTGAAATTCGACCCCTAAGGGTAGTGTGGTACAAGTGGTAGGTGTTTTTCCTATATATAGAACGGCTTAAGCTACAATGTTGAAACTCGGTGTGTATATCTAAATCAACTAAAAAAATAATTTTGAATAAAAAAAACGAATATCTATTGGCGTTCAGAAGGGGGGACAAAAAAAATTATCTGTGAAAATAGAATGCATATTTTCCCACGATTTTCGACATATCTACTACCTCGTCCCAAATAATGAATTTAATTTTATTCTATGTATTCTCCATATGAATACCAAGACAGTGTTTTCAAGATTTTCTGAAAATTGACCCCTAAGGGGGTGTAAAGTGATTGTGTACTTTTTCATAAACTATTCCATATCTCTCAGATCCAATCAGATTTTCACTTCCATGATCTTGTTCTTTTTGATAGGTTTTCAGTCACATAGTAGCCTACACTGCATTTCAGAATTGAACGCGTTCCCTACTTCTGCCGGAAAAATAATGAAGTTACGCCCAGATTGTTGGCAGATTTTTTCAGTTGTTATTGGCTTTGAAATTGTTAATATAAATAGTGAACAGTGCAGAATGTTTAATAGGATCACTACTAAACGATTTAACACTGAGCAGATGAGTTCTGTTTACATTCTTATCAGATACACTAACACCATCAGAGATACCAGACAGTAGTTGATTTGCTATAGGCAACATTGCTGTTCTGGTAGATCACATCAAACGCCCAACAGCACTCAAAATTATAAACACCAATTAGTACACTGCCATACCCGGCTCGATCTCTGACCTCCCATACCTAAGCTGACTGGATTGTACACTACAGTGTATTAAAGGCTAACCACCAAGTCCAGATCAGAAACCTTAAAAAAAAAAAAATTAATGGAAGACCTTCTTTAATATTTTTTCTAGCATTATATTTATGAAAATGACATGTTAATTATTCAAGAAATAGGTAATATGCGTTTAAAAAACTCGAATTTACGCATTTTAAGAAATGTTCAAGGGTTGTTGTTCTAATAGCATTTTTTCTAAAAACAGTTTTGAATTTTACTTTATTATTTTAATAATTAAGTATTGTGATTGATTTTTAAAAAAAAAAAATTTGCTACCCTCAAAATTTTTATTTTCACGTTTCATTACTAGTAGACGCGAAAAAAGCAATAAAAATTCAGTCCGTCTGTCCGCCGTACGCCGTACGGCGTCCGCCGTACGCAAGATCGTTTGGAGGCTCGTTGCTGCCAAACAATTTGAGATATTAAATTGAAATTTTTTTAACGAATAGACGGGGTAGGCTCCTCGAAGAGACCAAATTTTTAGGGGTGGGATGAGGGGGAAGGAAGGGGAAGTGTTTTAGACCGAAAATTTTGGTTTCTAGATCTCAGTAACCCCTAATGATAGGAAGCTGAAACTTGAAATTTCTATAGAGCTCTGATAGTAGACCCATTTGCAGAAAAATTGTCAATATTCATTAAGGGGTGTGGGAATGGGGGGAAATGTAATGCGTCCGAAACCCAAAAAAGGCGAGATAGACACATTCTAAAATCCATATCTCCTAAACCATTAACGGCACACTATTCAAACTGAAAAAATATTTGTAGTTATACTAGGAGAACAGAATCAAGAAAAGTTTTGGGTGGGGGAAGTTGTGTATGAGGGTGGAGGGTGAAAACTTTAGATTACGATATCTCATGAACCAATTGCTCTAGAAAAATAAAATTCGGTTTGGGTATAAAGGTCGACAAATAAAGATTGATCAAAGTAAAATTTTTTAAGTGGGAGGTGTAGCATAGAAGTGGACGGGATGAGAATTTTTCAAATCAAACACATTTCATATCTCAAGAACAGTGTAAGATAGATGCTCAGAATTTTTACCAGAAGTAGTGCTAATTAAACTCTAGTAGGGAAAAAAAAGGTTTTGGGTTGCTGGTGTAGAGGGGGAGGGTGGGGGAGGGTGAAAAGGAAAAAGTTCCGATGCTTATATCTTGAGGACCTGTAATGATATTAGCCTTAAACTTGGTATTAAGATAGAACTATAGTAGCGGAATGTTGGAAAAATATAATTTTTTTAGGGGTAGTATGCTACGGGGGTAGGGGGTGTTTTTCCTAACTATTAAACGGTTCATGCTAGAAAGTTGAAACTCGGTGTGTATATGTAAATCAACTAGAAAAGTAATTGTGATAAAAAAAAAATTTGAATATTCATTGGCGTTCAGAAAGGGGGGCAAACAAAATTATTTGTAAATATAATAAATATAAAATGCATATATTTTCACGATTTTCGTCATATCTACTAGGTCTTTCCAAATATTGAATTCATTTTTATTCTACGGATTCTTCGTATGAATACCTAGAAAGCGTGTTCAAGGTTTTTTGAAATTCGACCCCTAAGGGTAGTGTGGTACAAGTGGGGGGTGTTTTTCCTATATATAGTACGGCTTAAGCTACAATGTTGAAACTCGGTGTGGATATGTAAATCAACTAGAAAAAAAATTTTGTTTAAAAAAAATTTCAAATATGTATTGGCGTTCAGAAGGGGGGCAAAAAAAATTATCTGTGAAAATAGAATGCATATTTTTCTACGATTTTCGTCATATATACTGGCTCGTCCCAAATATTGAATATAATTTTATTCTACGGATTTTTCGTATGAATACCTAGAAAGTGTTTTCAAGGTTTTTTGAAATTCGACCCCTAAGGGTAGTGTGGTACAAGTGGGGTGTGTTTCTCTTATATATAGAACGGCTTAAGCTACAATGTTGAAACTCGGTGTGTATATCTAAATCAACTAGAAAAATAATTTTGAATAAAAAAAAACGAATATCTATTGGCGTTCAGAAGGGGGGCAAAAAAAATATTTGTGAAAATAGAATGCATATTTTCCCACGATTTTCGACATATCTACTACCTCGTCCCAAATATTGAATTTAATTTTATTCTATGTATTCTCCATAATTGACCCCAAAGGGGGTGTAAAGTGATTGTGTACTTTTTCATAAATTATTCCATATCTCTCAGATCCAATCACTTCCACGATCTTGTTCTTTTTGATAGGTTTTCAGTCACATAGTAGCCTCCACCGCATTTCAGAATTGAACGCGTTCTTAACTTCTACCGGAAAAATAATAAAGTTACGCCCAGATTGTTGGCAGATTTTTTTCTCTATACACGACCTAGTTTACATACCAGCTTATAAAGTGGTGTAATTTTATTTATTTTTTTTTTGCCATTTACGTGAAGTATTGGCAAAAAACTGTCATAAATCATTAAATTCGCATGTACCGTGCGCATAGAACCTTATGCTATAGTTTTGGATAAATTGCGCAAAAAAACACAGTAAAAAAGCACAAGCATGTAATCCATTATATATTATTTTACATTACTGCATGTATTGTTGTTAAAATTGGGTTTCAAAAAAGAGGTAGTTTTGAAAAAGGTAGCAGATTTTGCAACTCCAAATTCACCTTGTGGTAGCACTAGTCGCAAATGAACATGAGTGGTTAACGTGCGATTTTTTTAATACAAAAAGATGATGCAGATAAAGAAGAAGATATGATTATTGTTTAATTTGATAACCAAAAGAAACCATATAAGAGTTTTAAAAGTAGAAGAGGGGAGGGTGCTTTAGAAATTCCGTTTACGACACTTGCTTCATGAATAAATTAGAATGAATTTTTTTTTTTCATTTTCAAGTCAGTAACCCTATTGAAAGGAACTTAAATGAAAATGTTATACCTACCTCGAAAATTGAATGAAGAAGGCAGGATTACATTTGACACTCGAAACTAAAAGACAATATCGTCAGAGTTTAATTTCATATCTTAAACTGGGTAAGCTATCGAAAAAAAAAAATTCTACTTGACCTACTTCATTTCTTATATTTATATTAATCCTTTGACTTGGAAACATAATTACAAATTTCTAGCTTGAGGCGTTCGTTTTCATTCAATAGTAATTTGAACAAAATTTCAAATTTATGGCTAAACATTTAAGTGAGTTCTAGTGAGTTCCTTAAATTTAGCTCCAACTATTGTAAACTCATCAAAATATCAAAGTCATAGCTTAAACCAAACTGAAGTTATCGGCGATTTTGTATGGCTGGCAGCTACCCGAATTAGAAGGATAATTTTTTCCCATTACGAACTCAACCTTACAAATTCATCAAGATTAAAAATTTGAAGGTCTAGGGCAAGGCGTTTTCAGAGCTATCGTGCTACGGACAGAGAAACGGTGGATGGACGCTGGCACAATTCCGCCGTTCTTTTGACTTGGTGCAATTTATCCGATTTGATGAAAAAAGGGTTTCATAAAAAAATATATTAAGGTTTTATAATAATCTGTTATTTACATATGGTAGGTACGTTACATGCGACGTCAAAGTTCTTTGTTTTACTTTATTATTTTAATAATAAAGTATTGTGATCAATCTTTGAAAAAAAGGGATACCCTGAAATTATTTTTTTTACATGTTTCATAACCAGTTACTCAAAAAAAGCAAAAAAAGTGTTCAGTTTGCCTGTCTGCCGTACGCCGTACGGCGTCCGCTGTACTCAAATTCGTTTGAAGCCTCGAAGCTCCCAAACGCTTTGAGATATTAAATTGTTTTTTTTTACGAATAGACTGGATAGATCGTTTGAAGTAACCGAATTCTTAGGAGTAGTGGTGTGAGGGTGAAGGACGGGGAAGAGTTTTAGACAGAAAATTTTGGTTTCTATGTATATCTCAGCAACCGCTTATGCTAGGAAGCTGAAACTTAGAATTTATATAAAACCCATGTGAATAAAAATTGTTATTATGGATCTAGGCGTGTGGGAGTAGGGGGAAAAATAATGGGTTCGAAACGCAAAAAAGCCGAGATTGATTCATTCTAAAATATGTATCTCCTAAATGGTTAAACTAAATTGAAACTTAATGAATATCTGTAGGTGTACTAGGAGAATAGATCAGAATTTTTGAGTGGTGGCAGTGGAGTACGGGGGTGGGGCTGAATAACCTTAAATTGCGATATCTCACGAACCAATTTCACTAGACAAATAAAATTCGGTTTGTCTATAAAAGTTGACATACAAAGTTTGGGATGAAATTTTTTCTAGAAAATCACGTCTTATATCTTAAGAACTGTTTAAAATAGATGCTGAAAATTTTTACCAGAAGTAGGCCTAATAGACCTCTCACAAGCCATTGGTGGTGTGGGTGTAGAGGGGAGGGTGCAGTGGAAAAGGTTCCGATTTTTATATCTCGAGAACCTTTAGTGAAATCAAACTGAAACTTGGTATATAGGTAGAACTTTAATAGTAGCATATTGGAAAAATATAATTTTTTATAGGGGTAGTCTGTTACAGGGGTGGGGGATGTTTTCTATCTATAGAACGCTTAGGCTACAATGTTGAAACTCGGTATGTGTATGTAAAATAACAAGAAAAGAAATTTAGACTAAACAAAGTTTCAAATATCCATTGCTGTTCGGAATGGGGCGGAAAATATGATCAGAGTAAATGGAATGCATATTTTTTCACGGGTTTCGTCATATCAATTAATAATAATAATAATAATCAATGGTGCAACAGCCCAAATCGGGTCTAGGCCTTGAAGTAATGCTAGAGTTACTTCACTACTAGACCAACGGAACACTAGGAGGTGAAGTGGTTAACCACACGCTCTTCTGTGTTTATTACCCCGATTTAAACTCAGGTACTCATTTTAAAGCTGAGTGAACTGGTAGTCCTGCACCCAATCCCATTCTCGAAAATTACATGTCGCTTAGTAGATTTGAACCTGGTACCAGGTGCACCGAAAGCAAGTGATCTAGCTACTAAGCCCTCAGACTACCCATATCTATTAGGTGTGCGGGGTGTATGGCAACAGGTGGGCAACACTGTGCTAAATATTTCACAAATCACATACGATTGCTTAATTTTAGTTAAAAAGTAAAATCTAGTACTCGGTTGAAATAAAAATGAGTTGTGATAATTTAGTAGTTGTTGTCACATACTCACATACCAGAAACTGAAAGCTGATTGTAAGAAATACAGAATAACTCAATAAGTAAATGATATATAAAACATACTGCAGTCTCGATCGTCTGCAAGCCAATCGTGTAATACTCTAAATGATACAGAACTCCGATGGATATTGAAGTTGGAGATGAAGAAGTATTACGTGTGTGCATGTTGTATGTCCTTCATTAAGGAGTCCCATTATATTGCTACTCGAAACTGAGAGACAATATTGACTGTTTAATTTTATATCTTGAACTGGAAAAAAAAATATCCTTTTTGAAGGACTTTCATATGGGAGGCAGAGCAAGGACTCACTGGTTTTCTTACATATTCATCCTTTTCCTTGGAACCATTCAAAAATGAATGTGTACAAAATTTCAAATTTGTAGTTTGAAGCGTTCAAAAGATATCGAAAAATATTGTTGAACGACGTGTCTTAAGGATTTTTTGTTTGAAAGGTACCAGAAGAAGTAAAAGGATTTCGCTGACTAGTAAGCTCGAACTTTGTTTTCACTCAAAACTAATTTGTACAAAATTCTAAACGATTACTTGAGTTATAGTGAGTTTCGTAAATTAAGTGAAGTCATTTTTACAGGATTTTTGTATGGCAGCCCCTCGAAGGACTATTGGGATTTTCTTCATAATCATACAGTTAGCTCCAACTCTTGGAAAAATAACACATACAAAATTTCAAAGTCGTAGCTTAAGTACTAATGTATAAGGGTATCGGCCAATATTCTTGAACTAGTGTTTTAAGGATTTTTTTGTATGGAAGGTAAGAGAAGGATTTAAAGGATTTCGCTGACTAGTAAACTTAAACTTCGTCTTCACTCGAAGCTAGTTTTTATAAAATTCAGAACTCGTAGCTAAAATATTACTTGAGTTATAGTGAGTTTCGTAATTTAAGTGAAGTCATTTTAACAGGATATTTGTGTGGCAGCACCTCGAAGGTACTATTGGAATTTCCTTCATAATCACACAGTTCGTTCCAACTCTTGGAAAAATGTCACATGCGAAATTTCAAAGACCTAGGTTAAGCTCATCTGAAGTTATCGACCAATATTCTTGAACACGTGTTTTAGGGACACTTTGCATGGCAGCTACCCGAAGAAGTAGGACGATTTTGGCTGTTAACGAACTTAGCCTTACAAATTCAACCAAACACCCAGATTCAAAATTTCAAGATCCTAGGTCCAGGCCTTCTTGAGCTATCGTGTTCACGGACAGACAGACAGACGGACGGACGGACGGACGCACGGACGTCAAGCGGATTTGAGGTTTTTGGCCACAAATAAACAAAAAATATTTTATAACTTTTTTTCGTCCGAGGCTTGGTTCTATGCGTTACATAATTTTCGGCTGGATCAAACCTATAATTATGATTTCATCTAGAGTATAAAAATAATTTATTGTAAAATAAACTTAAATTAAATATTTACAAAGTGCTATAATTGGAAATTAATAAGTAATAACCTTATAAAGAAAATATCAATATAAAAATATCATTATATCAAGTTTTAATTGAATTATTAATGTAAGGCTGAATGTGATCACGCAATCGACATAATCGAGAGCATTCCGTCGTTAAGATCATTTACTTTATTTTAAGAGGCAATGATTCGTAAATTTGGGGAGTAGGAGGACAATAAATTGAAACCATTGGTCAGTGTTTTGGATCTGGGTGATAATAAACCATCGCAGTTATTGGGTAAACTCAGATCCCTGGCTGGAGCAAATTTTAGCGAAGAAATGCTTAAAAAGTTTTGGTTGCAACGTTTGCCAGCCCAGACACAAGGCATATTAATAATGTCCTGGGGCTCCTTCGAGGAGTTGGGCCTGGTAGCTGAAAAAGTAGCGGAAGCTTATTACGCGCCTTTTCTTGGTGTTGCCGGCCAGCTGTGAAGAAAGGACGTGGTTCTTTGAGACGTGGAATTCCGGGTAATTAAGCTCCGAGCGCTTAATGTTGGGCGCCAGGGATCTTAGATCGCGTTCGCCGCGAGGAGTAGAAAATACCAAATTTTTCCCCGGTGCACCCAGCCGCAAACTAAGAGCGGGATATCTGTTTACCCAAAAAAAAAATTTAAGAAACGAAAAATAAAGATTAAACAACTTTGATACGAGTATAAAAAAATAAGTGATTCCTTTTTTCTTACTAACCAATATAAAATTTAAGTTGTGGACTGTTTTGTCCGGTTCGATGCTCGCTGGTTGGTGGTCCCAGCCCAAGAGACTTTTTGCCAGCCAAGTTTCTTCGTCGAGTTCTCCGCCTGGAGGGAGAACCATTTCTCCGACATTTTAAAGTTAACGGGGGAAGTGCAGGCAGGAGCCCAACAGCTGACTACTCCGAGTTGAATTATTGAACGCGCCGTCAGCCAATTCAATGCACGGTTTCGGCTTCTTGAATGGACATGAACATGCTTGATGAAGGCGCGAGCAAATAGTGAACAGATCTTTTCCTCCCCCAAAAGCGCAGCATGTAACAATCCCACCCTTTCTTCCAGAAGTTTGCCCGCAAGCTCCTTGAGCCTGACGTAAGATAATGTGATAATGTCCTGCTAGTTGGTTGTCTATCTACCTTAAATTATACCTTAAGGGGCCATGAGTCCGGTACGACCGTTTTTTGTCCCTGTTTGATTTTTCTTTCTTGAGAGGATTTTAATCGATTGAAATCGTTTTTCGTTCATGTAATTTGGCTTGGACAATACTGCACTGGACTGAATACGTCTGAATCGTTCGCTGTCTATCAGCGAACCAATTTTGATTTTACAGAAAAAAATAGTGTTAGGGGAAGGTGCTGTACCTCGGTCCAAATTTTACATTAACCCTTAAATCTATTAAACCAATAAAAAATTTAAATTAGGAAATAGTACATATGAAAGCTTATTTGTTTAACCACAAAATTCATTATAGCTGGAACTGCTGTGACTAAATTTGGTGGATCCTGAAACAGTTTTTGGAGTGAACCTCAAACGGACCAAGGTACAACTATAGGTTGTACCTCGGTTCGCTACTATTTGTACCTTGGACCTTATAAAAATTAATTCAATTTTAAAGTCGAAATCCTGAGTTAGATTGTAACATTCTTTTATATAATTTAATTTATGTTTTTCTTTAAAAAAAAAAACCAGTTAAGTTATAAATTAAAAAAAAAAAACAAGTAAAATTCATCATAAGAACAAGCAGCTTTAGAAAATGGTCTGTCTAGCTGAAATAAACAGTAGTGTAAAAGAGTATTCGCTGCTGTCTGATTCAAAATCCCCCTACTACCTCTGAGGATGTTATATCAGCAAGAAAGTCGCTTTTGGTTACAATTTTTTTTTGTATGTAGCTTACATAGTCTTAGGTACAACCAAAAAAACGGTCTAAGGTACATCCCATCACCCATTACTACAAACATATTTATACTCTAGATGAACATATAGAGTATTAAAAGTTTAATCCAGCCCGAAAAGTTTGTAACGCATAGAACCGAGCCTCGGACGAAAAAAAGTTATATTATTTTGTGTTTATTTTTGGCCAAAACCCCCAAATCCGTTTGCTGTCCGTCCGTCCGTCCATCCGTCCGTCCGTCCATCCGTCCGTCCGTCCATCCGTCCGTCCGTCCGTCCGTCCGTCCGTCCGTCCGTCCGTTAGCACGATAACTCAAGAACGCGTTGACCTTGGAAAAAGTAAGGCTAAGTTCGTTAATGGGCGATATTCTTCCAATCCTTCGGGTACCTGCCATACAAGAGTCCTTGAAACACGTTTTTCCAGTTATCGCTCGAATGCTTCAAGTTAGGAACTTGAAATTTTGCATACGTATGGTTTAAGATGTTTGAATTGTATGTTTCGAATATGATGCAAATCGAATGAGTCCTTCGTGTAGCAGCCTAGAAAAGTCCTTCAAAAATTTATGCTTTTTACTGAATTCACTATAACTCCAGAACGAGTTAGAGCAAGAATTTAAAATTTTACAGGAATTAGTTTTATACCAAGACCAAGACGGAGTTCATTAATAAGCGCCATCCGTTGACTCCTTCGGATAGCTGTCATACAAAAGTCCTTAATAAACATGTTCACCAATATTGCACGATAAGTTTAGAACGCTTTAATTTACGACTTTGAAGTTTTATACACATTAATTTTATAAAAGTCGCAGCTGAAACTATTAATATGAAAAATATCCCATGAGTCCTTCATGTAGTTGCCATACAAAAATTCTGTAAAATGTCCTAACTTACTTTATGGAACTCACTATAAATCAAAAAAATCTGCCAACAGGCTGGGCGCAACTGTATTATTTTTCCGGCAGAAGTTCAGAACGCGTTCAATTCGGGGATGCGGTGTATGTTACTATGTGTGGAAAACCTAACAAAAAGTTCGGGAAGCGGTTAGAAAAGGGTGTAACATATGAATTAAATAATTGGGTCATATTCCGAGATGCGGTCTAGAGGTTGAAAAACAAAACTTAGAAAAAAGTGATTATTAAACAAACCTGGGGAAGTAAAAAGATATTCGATATCTGATCAGACCTGAGAAACATGGTGGAATTCATGAAAAAGTATACAACCAGTTTACACCCTCTTACGGGTCGAATTTCAAAAAATCTTGAAAACACTTTCTAGGTATTTATATCAAGAATCCGTAGAATAAAAATGAATTCAATATTTCAAAAGACCTAGTAGATATGACGGAAATCGTGAAAATATATGCATTTTACATTAACCGATATTTTTTTTTGCCCCCCCTTCTGAACGCCAATGAATATTTGAATTTTTTTTTATCAGAATTACTTTTCTAGTTAATTTACATATACGTACCGAGTTTCAACTTCCTAGCATAAGCCGTTCTGAAGTTAGGGAAAACACCCCCCACCACCGTACCATACTACCCCTAAAAAAAAAATTATTTTTGCACCATGCCACTACTATAGCTTTATCTAAATACCAAGTTTCAGCTTCCTGTCATTATAGATTCTTAAGATATAAGCATAGCCAAGTCTATTCTTAGAAAAAATTTTAATTTAATAGCTCCACTGGTTTGAGAGCTACGAGCCTTCAAAGATTTTGGGGCGGTCGACGTACGGCGTACGGCGTACGGGGTTCGGCGTACAGACGGAGTGAAAATTTTTATTGCTTTTTTCGCGTCTACTAGTCATGAAACGTGGAAAAATTTTGAGGGCAGCAAATTTTTTTTTTTTAAAAATCGATAACAATACTGTATTATAAATAATACAGTAAAATCGACCACTATACAAAAGTTTCTACCTGTAAGTAAAAGGTCATGTAATAATTGCTTGTGCACTCCTCATTCTTTTGATATATTTCCAACTAAAATATAAATCGGAGTTCTGTATTTCATCTAGAGTATCACACGATATGCTTGCAGCCGATCGTAACTGCGTTATGTTTTTATACTCTAGATGAACATATAGAGTATTATAAGTTTAATCCAGCCCGAAAAAATTGTAACGCATAGAACCGAGCCTCGGACGAAAAAAAGTTATATAATATTTTGTGTTTATTTTTGGCCTAAGCCCCCAAATCCGTTTGCTGTCCGTCCGTCCGTCCGTCCGTCCGTCCGTCCGTTAGCACGATAACTTAAGAACGCGTTGACTTAGGAAGTTGAAATTTTCTCACAACTTGTAAAATGGAAGAAGTAAGGCTAAGTTCGTTAATGGGTGATATCCTTCCACTCCATCGCGTACCTCCCGTACAAGAGTCCTTAAAACACGTTTTCACAATTATTGCTCGAATGCTTCAAGTTAGGAACTTGAAATTTTGCATACTTAAGATTTACAGTGTTTGAATCGAAAGTTCTGAATATGATGCAAATAGAATGAGTCCATCGTGTATCAACCTAGAAAAGTCCTTCAAAAATGTATGCATGTTAATGAATCCACTATAACTCCAGAACGAATTAAAGCAGGAATTTAAAATTTTACAGGAATTAGTTTTATACCAAACCAAGACGGAGTTCAATAATTAGCACCATCTGTTGACTCCTTCGAGTAGCTGTCATACAAAAGTCCTTAATAAACATACTCACCAATATTGAACGATAACTTAAGAACACTTTAAGTTACGACTTTTAAATTTTATACACATTAATTTTATAATAGTCGCAGCTGAAACTATTAATATGAAAAATATCCCATAAGTCTTTCATGTAGTTGCCATACAAAAACTCTGTAAAATATCATAACTTACTTTATGGAACTCACTATAAATCAAAAAATCTGCCAACAGTCTGGGCGCAACTTTATTATTTTTCCGGCAGAAGTTCGGAACGTGGTTTATTCGGGGATGCGGCATATGTTACTATGTGACTGAAAACCTAACAAAAAGCGGTTAGAAAAGGGTGTAACATATGAATTAAATAATTGGGTCATATTCCGGAATGCGGTCTAGAGGTTGAAAAATAAAAAACCTAAAAATAGGTGATTATTAAACAAGCCTGGGAAGTGAAAAGATATTCGATATCTGATCAGACCTGAGAAACATGGTGGAATTCATGAAAAAGTATACAACTAGTTTACACCCTCTTAGGGGTCGAATTTCAAAAAATCTTGAAAACACATTCTAGGTATTCATATGAAAAATCCGTAGAATAAAAATGAATTCAATATTTTGAAAGACCTAGTAGATATGACGAAAATCGTGAAAACATATGCATTTTATATATACTGATAATTTTTTTTGCCCACCCTCCTGAACGCCAAAAAATATTCGCCTGCGGGTGATAATACTCTGTATGATATAGTTACCCCGTATTCCTTGGCCATGGTTTGCAGCTCCTTGCTTCGAAATTGCGGCCCGTTGTATACAATAAGTGTCCGGGCCACTCCGAAAACCAAAAATACTTCCCGCTCTAGCAACTCTCTAGTCTTTTTGCCAGTTGCTGTACCTAAAGGGAAAAACATGGGGAATTTGCTAAAAACATCCAGAACCGAGAGGATGTAGCAGAACCCTTGATTGGGCCTAGGAAGTGGGCCAATGAGGTCGGCGCTTACCACCTCCCAGGGATTTTTAACTTGAGGCCGCGCTACCATCAACCAGGCAGGAAGTTGTTGTAGCGATTTTGTAGCTTGAAAAACACGACAGTTTCTGATTAAACGGGTTACATCAACACGCATTTGCGGCCAGTAAAATTTCCCTTAAACCCGATCCAGGGTTTTCGACACCCCCAAGTGTCCTGCTGTAGGCAGATCGTGGAGTTGCGTCAGTACGGCCTTTCTTCCCGCTTTGGGGATGACTCTTACCCAGGAGTCCTCCTCGCTAGCCAACTTTGGATATTTTACATCGAGATGTTTATACAGTGAGCCGCTTTCCACTAGCCAGGATGGAAACTTGGTTGGAAAATTATGGACCCTCGCCAACATGGCCTCGTACCATTTATCAGTAGAAGTATCCGCATAAATCGTCGCAACGGCAACGGCCCTGGATAAAGCATCAGGCACCATGTGGTCTTTCCCCTTTCTGTGAACGATTTTAAAATCATACTGCTGCCCAACGAGCTAAGTGCCGTGACGGCTCTTTTATGTTGGCTAGCCAAACTAAGGAGTAGTGATCAGTGACGACCTGGAACTTCCCTCCTTCCACGGCCCATATGACGGCCAAACACTCCCCCTCTGTGTTGTGGAATAGTTTCGCTCCGTCCGGGATAAAGACCGACTCAGGTACGCCACCACTTTTTCCCCCTTCAGGATGAGGCTGAGAAAGTACCGCCCCAATACCGTATCCGGAGGCATCGGTCTGAATAACAAAAAGTAGATCGAAGTCGGGACAGGTTAGAATGGGTGCCGACACTAATCTTTCTTACGTTTCGGCTAACGCTTCTGAACATTCTTGATTCCATTCAAATTTCCGGTTCTTCCGTAGAAGGTCAGTCATTGGGGCAATAAGGGTGGAAAAATCAGGGATTAAGCGTCTATACCATGATACCATGCCAATGAATCGCCGCAATTCGGAGATATTAGTTGGGGCTGCTATCTTCAAGATGGCTTCAACTTTTTCGGGGTCTACATGAAGCTCTAACTGATCCACTACGTAACCTAAGTACCGTAGTTCCTCTCAACAAAATTGGCACTTCTCTTCGCTGAGCACCAAACCGGCAAACTGTAATCGTCGAAAAACTTACCAATACGCGGATTTAAAGTTTAAAGACTACAAATATCGGGCACAGCTGACACATAGGGCAGCGGATAGGCATCTCTTTCCGCTACTTTGTTCACACGGCGAAAGTCTAAGCAAAATCGAAAGCCTTTATCCTTTTTTGGAATAAGAAGTATTGGGGATGACCAGTGGCTTGCCGATTTTTCCGCTACACCTTTCTCAAGCATATCGTTCAATTCTGCAACAATGTCGCGTTATACCACTGGTGATACCAGGTAATACCGCTGCTTGATGGGTTCGTGTGGTCGTACACCCAAACCCTTTCCAATAAGCGCAAAGGCATCACTCACCATCCTATCGAGCCGCGCTTGTTGTTGAGGGTCCAGACTGAATCTGGCCTGAATCGTGGCTATACTAGACACTTCACTCTGGCCGGAAGAGCCAAAGTGCCATTCGCCGGTTCCGAGATTTGGGAATACCTCCAGACCTTTAAAGAAATCGACCCCCAGGATATGGTCGACCGTCACGGTCAGAGCTACCAACACTTCCAGGACCTTCAGCCGCCCTTGGAGTTCGATTGGCACTTCCACGGTTCCATTCACGCCGTCGGCTAACGCGACTTGCGTGGAACTTGACCTTGATGTAGAAAAAACCAATTGGTGGACCAGTTCCCATCCCTTGGACCCCAAGACTGTCCGCGTAGCCCCCGAATTCAATAAGCCTAGTAGTTGGGCACCTGGAATTGTCGCCCGCATATATGGCCGTTCATCGTCTCCTCTACGCTCTAGTAAATAGTCAACCCTAATGAGAGGGTTAATTATGAGACTTCGCTTTCCCGTCCCGATGGCGCTTTTTTCCGTTTTTTTGGGTTCCGTCACCTGCGGTGTTCTTTCAACGGTCACACCAGTAGGTTCCCTAGGGCGATCTTGGTGATTTTAGTACGCTTTCTCCGACTACTGTTTAAACCTTCCTCTCTCGACCTCTGCGATTGACCCTACCGGAACCACTGCTGCTTCTTAATGTAATGTGGGTCCTATATTCTGTTTATCGAAAAAAAATGTAAGCCACTTCAGAAACTTAACTTTGTCGCGAAATTTTCCTGTAACCAGACGCCTAATCGGTATTACCTTATCAACCCCAGCCTTACGGAAAGCACCTTGAAGTAATTCCCAGTTTAAAATAAAGTCTTGATCCGACATTGCGTCGACTTTTATTTCCTTTAGCTAAATCGAATCCGGAAATAGAAGATTCATAAGTTGACAATACCGATTTTCTCAACGGCGCAATGTAAAGTTGAATTAACCCATTGCAACAGATTTCCAAAAGACTCACTACCCGCGGCTTCTTGTTTGGGGTTTGCTCGGCCGCGCATTGGCAATTCCCGTTGGCGTTTCACGTTAGCTTCGAATAATTGGGACAATTCCCCGGAATCACAGCCTCATTCCCACAAGAGTAGCAGCTTTTGGGGCGAAAACATGACGTCATTAAGTGGCCTGGCTGATTGCAATTCCAGCAAACTTGCACACGTTTGACCGGTTCAGTCGCTGCGATCGTTGGTGGCTGGCTGACACAGATCTGGCTCCAATAAGTTAGTTGTTCGCCTTGATGGTGGCGGAGCAAAAGCCTGTACGTACACTTCTAAAGTACGCACCAAACGTAGTAAATCTGCTATGCTAGTAATCTTGGCCAACTCCAGAGCCAAATGCATTTGCAGCCCCGGATGGCTATTCCTCTTTAAGTTTTTCAGTTTTTGACCTTCCGTGCAAGGTTCCGATAATCGATCGAATAAGTCCCTCGTTGCCGCAATATACATCCTAATAGGTTCGAATTCACCTTGTGTTCGGCGCTTGATTTCCTCAAGTAAGCGTTCGTCATAGTCGGGTGGAAGAAATTGGTTCCGCATTTCTTGTACCAAGTCTTCCCAATCTTCCACGTCTGGTCTAACAGAACGAAACCAGATCAATGCAATACCGGAGAAAAGATCCAGGGCTGACTTACATAACTCGAACTTTAAGACTTCTCGTGCACTCGCAGCTCTTCCACTCGTTCCAGGAAAGCAGTCACGGACTGACCTTTTGCGTCGCCAGAAAAGTGAATACCCCATTTAGCCTTCTTTCCGACAATTGGTGTCGAGCAATCGATTCTGTCCCGGCTCGGTCCTGCGTGTGATATGTCAAACGCCCCCCCCCCCCCATCTGCCTTTTTTTTTACCCGACCCGTCAAGTTTCGTAAGTTCTGCTAGCACTTTGGCCCTTAACTCCAGGACTGGTTTTCGTTCGTCATCCTTGGCCTCACAACGCTCTAGCCTATTGAACGACCATTGAATCTTAGTCCTTATCTTCCGATAATCAGCTGATCCTACCCCACCTACCAAAGTCGTTGTAAGATCTTCTATTTCGACTAACTTATCAGCCACTTCACGCAAGTCATCTACTACGGTGAAAGGGTAATCCGGTATTATCAGACTCGTCCCGTCTAGTTCAAGTTTTAAAGCGCTGCGAAGTGCGGCTCTCATCGACTTCACACTACCGGACGGTAACGCACACGACTTGTCATATCATATACCAGCTCATCGTGGCTTAGGCGGCTTATCTCCACTATGAGGTTTACGAATGATACCCTAGCTACTACCAAACCAAAATGCAAAAGGCGTCCAAGGACCACAACCCAATGGTTCGTAGGTTTCACAGATTTGCGTCAATTCGCCACTAGCCCCAGCCCACTTGAAGTGCTAATATCTGCGGATAGCACAACAATACGAAAGTCTCGTAGAAACCGGACGGAATATCGGAAATTGACTTCACAAACTTTTGCGCTCACGAGTTTCGATTCTCGACCGTAACTTTAATGCCAACTAACTTATTCCTAGAAATTGTCGGTTGTTCTGAATTCTTGGATTTTGCAATGTCAAACTTCAACCTTGAAGTTATGGGCTGGAATCCTACGGTGAGGTTTACACGGTGCTTCTCGGAAACTGTATGGAATTTCTAGAAACGGCGGTACAGTGTTAAACGGACGGGGCACACTGGCTGCGAGATCCGGCCGCAAAGTCGCCTAAAAGCAAATAGTGGTACCACGGAGCACTTCCAACAACTTAACCAGCGGCAGAACTCGTTTTTGTTTACACGGTTTGCCAGGTCGTCTGTCTCTCTCACACCAAATATCGGTTCGTCACTGCGGCACTACCTATACACACATAAATGACACGTCGAATGTGAATCCTACGGCGAGATTTACCCGGCCCTTCTCGGAAACTGTATGGAATTTTTAGACACGGCGGTACAGTGTTAAGCGGATGGGGCGCACTGGCTGCGAGATCCGGCCGCAAAGTCGCCTAAAACCAAATCGTGGTACCACGGAGCACTCCCAACAACTTAACCAGCGGCGGAACTTATTTTTGTTTACACTGTTTGCCAGTTCGTCTCTCTCCCACACCAAATATCGGTTCGTCACTGCGGCACTACCTATACACACATAAATGACACGTTGAATGTGCTACGCAGGTCTCCTCCACTAACTCAGGAAATTCATTTTTTTTTTTTTTTGTGAAACGATACCGAACTACTATCTCTTACTATTGCACTAAGCTGCTATTCCCGACGTTGAGCACCATCTACGCACACCGATATGGAACTTCGGGTTCTATGCCTATAAGGATTTCCTAACCTCACTTTACACACGATTTCTAGGGACTCACTCGTTCGATCTGAGGAAAAGGTCTATTCACCGCTTACCTGTAGATTGCAATATGGGTTCAAAACACGTTGTCCGGAATTCTTCGCGTCTTTTAATCTCGGACTCCACGTTGGGCGCGAAACTGTTACGCGCCTTTTCTTGGCGTCGCCGCCCAGCTGTGTAGAAAGGACGTGGTTCTTTAAGTCGTGGATTTTCTGATAATTAGGCTCCGAGAGCTTAATGTTGGGCGCCAGGTATTTTAGATCGCGTTCGCCACGAGGAGTAGAAAATACCAAATTTCTCCCCGGTGCACCCAGCCGCAAACTAGTTGCGGGATATCTGTTTACCCAAAAAAAAATTAAAGAAACGAAAAATAAAAATTAAACAACGTTGATATAAAAAATAAATGATTCCTTTTTTGAAGTGAAAACTTCTTTAGCCACGTTGTAATTTGAAACTCGATGAAACGAAAAAGCGACAGTAAAAAGCGACAGTAAAACACCCGTACAATTTGAAATACTACTCCTATGTCCTCTCCCTCTTTACCTATCCCTTTTTAAACAACTGATTTTTCTCACCCCTCTCTCACCCCTTACTTTTCTTCTTACACCCCATTCTTCTAAATTCAACCCTTCACCCCAGTACTGTATACCCCCCCCCCCCCCCTCTGTGTACCCTTATCATTCTACCTTTCACCCTACATATTGCTCCCCTTCATCTACTTTCTCTATCCCCCCATCTCCCACCCTCCTCTCTACCCCTACCCCCTCCTACAACAAATAAAAAAAAATCCAGCCTCCCTACTCTTGTCTACCAAGCGTTGTACATATGGAGGCTTGTGTGTGTCATTTATTGAAATCGAAAACATGGAGACTGAATAATAAAATGAGCAATTATTTTTAAACTTAGTACCAATATTATAATATGTAAGCCCTATAACTATCCCACTCCTGATACTGCATCCGTCTCATTCTCTCGCTGTTTAGTTTTCCGAAAGTTTCACTTCTACCGCGTGCGCACTGCACACATGTTTTTTTTTTTTATTAACCAATATAAAATTTTAGTTGTGGGCTGTTTTGTCCGGTTCGATGCTCGCGGTCGGTGGTCCCAGCCCAAGAGATTTTTTGCCAGCCAAGTTTCTTCGTCGAGTTCTCCGCCTGGAGGGGAAACCATTTCTCCGAGATTTTAAAGTTGAAGTGCAGGCAGGAGCCCCACAGCTGACTACTCCGAGTTGAATTATTGTACACACCGTCGGCCGATTCAGTGGACGGGTTCAGCAGTTGTCTTCTTGAATGGACATGAACATGCTTGATGAATTGGCGAGCAAATGGTGGACAGATCTTTTCCTCCCCAAAAGCGCAGCATTTCATATAGCTAGTGTATTTTCCACTCTGCCAAACGTGGTCAACTCACAAGCGATCAACCAGCAGTCAGGTTTTGAATCACTTCAAAGCCAGATTGCTGCATTGACCAAATTGGTACACAGCAAGGCCCAACCTGTGCGCAACCAACATGATAAATCGTGGGGTAATAACAGTGCCTCACCAAATCGTTCAACAAGCGCGAGACATACGTTTTTTGGGAATTGCTATTACCACGATCGTTTTGGCGATAAAGCCACGAAATGTCGCGGTAAGTGTTCTTACTCTACGGCAAAAAACTAGGCCGTGTGTTGGAGAAGGCGACTTCCGATACGAGTCCACCCTCAAGTCGCCTTATCATCCTGGACTCAAAAACCGGTCTACGTTTTCTAGTAGACACCGGCGCGGACGTCTCGGTGATCCCAAAACGATCTATCGATAGCCGATCCGCGAATCCAAATTTGGTCTTGACTGCAGCGAATTGCACCAAGGTTCCGACTTATGGTTACCAATCGATAAAAAATTCACTCAAACTACGACGCAATTTTGTATGGAATTTTACCGTTGCTGATGTCGATCGGCCTTTATTAGGAGCCGACTTTCTCCATAATTTTGGATTGGTAGTTGACCTCAGACACAAATGTCTGATCGACCCGATCTCAAACATCAGCTCAAGCATTGGTCAGGTCTTGAAAGGACCTTCTACAAAGTTGTCGGTTCTTGTGGCCTTACACGAGAAATCTCGGGTTGCAGCACTACTCAACAGACACACTAATATCTTACACTCAAACACTGAAAACACGCGTAAGATGCACACGATCCGTCACTTTATTGTTACGGTAGGTCAACCAACATTTGCCAAGCCTCGACGTCTCTCGCCCACTCGAAGTTCGGCCAAATGGTGGATCGTGGCATCTGCAGACCATCGGACAGTCCTTGGGCTTCTCCACTTCACATGGTCCGTAAAAAGGATGGAAGCTGGAGACTATGCGGAAATCATCGGACGCTAAACGCGCAAACGGTACCGGAGAAATATCCAATCCCACACATACTGGACTTTTTCCAACAACTCGATGGCTGCACGTTTTTTTGGAACGTGCCTAGCATCAGATACCTTTATTTATTCGGTTTTGAGGGATCTAAATTTTTTTTTTCGCCTACAGTGACGGTATCTTGATCACCTCAAGATCAGAAGAAAAGCATTCCGTTCATCTTGATACCCTCTTTCAAAGACTTGAAAACCATGGTTTGGTGATCAATTTCACGAAATGAAACTTCGTCAAGAATCAGGTTGATTTCTTGGGTCATAACATCGACTCGAATCAGCGTATCAGCTCAATGGCTTCAAGAGTTGAAGCAATAACTTCATACCCTCAACTGAATACCATTCATGAAATTAGACGTTTCCTCGGTATGATAAGCATCTGCCGAAGATTCATTCCTCATGCTGCATTCATGCAGTCTATCTTGGATAAGTTCACTGAAGGTAGCAAGTAGAAACGTGACAACACGGTTCTTCAATGGACTCCAGAGTCATTGGAAGCCTTCGACTGCTGTAAAAAACAGTTAGCAATAGCTACCATCTAAGCTTTTCCCTCTTCCACTGCGGCACTTTTGCTTGTGGTTGATGCTTCGGACACAGGCATCGGGACTTTCTATTGTAAAAGTTTCAGATGTCTTTCAACAGTTGGCATTCTTTTCACGGTCCATATGATCGTGAGCTTTTGGCTGCTTATATCGCCATAAAGCATTTCAAGTTCATACTGGAAGGCAGAGCTTTTATACTTTTCACGGATCAAAAACCACTCATTTTCGCTTTCAGACAACATTCTGAAAAAGCTTCTCCACGTCAACTCAGACATTTGGATCTTATCGGTCAGTTCACCACCGACATCCGACACATATCTGGTGTCGACAATGTAGTCTCTGACGCATTGTCACGCATCGACGAGCTCGTAACTCCACCAACGGTGGATTATGCTCAGATAGCGGACTCTCAATTGACCGATGAAGAACTTATAGCCGTTAAACAATTAACAAGCCTGAAGATGTTACCTATTAACATCGAAAATTTCTCTCAGCAGCTGTGGTGTGACGCTTCACAAGCAATCTTGCCACCTTACATACCCACGATGTTGCGTAAGAAGATTTTCGATGTGGTACATTGTACGGCTCATTCTGGTGCGAAAGCTACAACCAAGCTTTTAGCACAAAAGTTCATTTGGCCATCCATCAACAAGGATTCTCACAGGTGGTGCAGAGAGTACCAAGGTCAAAATTTCACGTCATATTAATAAGCCCACCCGGTAATTTCGAGCCAGTCATAAAAAAATTCACCACTGATATTGACTTGGCTGGTCTACTATCTACCTCGGAAGGTTTCACATACTGTTTTACCGTCATTGACCGCTTCACCAGATGGCCAGAAGCATACCCCATTGCGAACATTCGTGGAACATTTGTTGCCTCCGCATTGGTCAGAGAGTTTATTCCGCGTTATGGAGCTCCTCTCACAATTGTGACTGACTAAGGAGCGCAATTTGAAGCTCAGCTGTTCTCAGAGTTGGGCAGAGTTTTGGGATTTAAGCGCAGTGGGACTACCGCATACAATCCCAAAGCAAATGGTATGCTTGAACGGTGGCATCGAACACTTAAGGACTCTTTGATGTGCAGAGCATCGGAAGGATGGACTCGCGAACTTCCATTCGTCCTTCTTGGGCTTCGCTCTATCCTCTGAGGAGATGCAGATGCCATTCCAGCAGAGCTTGCTTACGGCCTAAATCTACGTTTGCCTTACGAACTCATACACACAGACACAACACAACCACTATCACCCAGTGACTACGTACAAAGGCTGCGGGAGGTCATGCGTTCGGTAAAACCGCAACTACGTTCCTTACACGCATCAACAAACGCATTTGTTTTTAAGTCACTTAAAGACTGCGAACATATATTTGTACGTCAGGACCTAGTGCGGAAATCCCTTCAGCCCTCTTATGAAGGTCCGTACAGGGTAATCGATCGCCGGGAGAAGTTTTCACCATTGCCATCAAAGGCAAAGTGAAGAACGTCTTCATCGACCGCCTCAAACCATCCTTCGACTCTGCGAATCTTTCCCCGAAACAACCCACGAAAACATTCAAACGCGTGAGATAAGCACAAGATGATGCTGCATCGTCCACTGCTCGACCTAGATCGTGATCGGTTTCACGATGTGCAGGTATCGAGAAGGCATAAAACCTTCTCTAGGAAGGGGGTGTGTGGGGTGTTTGGCAACAGGTGGGCAACACTGTGCTAAATATTTCACACATATGTAACAGCCGAATGCTTAATTTTAGTTAAAAAATAAAATCAAGTCCTCGGTTGAAATAAAAAAAAAAAAGGAATCGTGATAATTTAGTAGTTGTTGTCACATACCAGAAACTAAAAGCTAATTGTAAAAAGTACATAATAATTTACTTGTTAAATATATATGGTACATGATGTATAAAAATAATTGTTTGTATAATAAACTAAAATTAAATATTTACAAGGGGCTATAATTGGAAATTAATATGTAATAACCTTATAAAGAAAATATCAATAGTAGTTGATAATATTATATCAAGTTTTAATTGAATTATTAATGTAAGGGGTTTTTCTTACAGGTCTTTCCAAATATTTAATTCAATTTTATTTAACAGTCTCTATAAGTTGTTTTCAATAGTTTTTTAAATTCGACACCTAAGGTCCGGTATTTCAATATAAAGTTAGCTCAAGTTATTTTAGTTAACTGATAGTTAAAATAATTTTTCGGTCTTCCATATCAGATAACCCACAAAGTGTTAGTAAATGTGACTTTTAAGTTAACTCTTAATTCAGGTATCAGTTAACTTCTGCTTATATTTTACTGACAGTTACCAGTTGATAACATTAAAAATGTTAAGTAATATATAAATTGACTATAATTGTTTCTGTTTGTTGAATTTATTTGTTATCAATAAACTGTTAAGTTTACTTACTTACTTGAACTATTAAGTATACTTACTTACATACAATTTACAAACTTGAAACCAAAGTTTTTGGAAATACGCTTAACACGTTAACTGTCAATAATTTTTGATTACTGTTTTCACAGTACATTTCGAATTGAAAATACAAGGTTTCCGGCGAATACTATTAAATTTATTTTGTGTGACGTCTCGGACTTGACTGAGTCCTTTAACAAACTGGATTATTATTTTAAGAACAATATTAACTTTGCAAGAAGCCTAATAATCTCGAAACAACTGATGATATGCTCCAACTTTGACCACACCCGAACTTTGACCCGAAAAATTATAAAGTTTTTCCGTGTCACTGTTAAGAATTTTCATACTGATTGTTTGAAATCTATTCCGTACACAATGTTAGAAAAAGCAATTAAAATGAAGCAATGGGAGGGGGGTTGAACCCCAAACCGCCCGCACCGGCCTGGCGTAAGGATAATCTTCGGCTTAAGACTGTATGAAGTTCATGCAGACTTAAGGTAAGCGTCCACTCAAGGCAGGCCGTATCACAATGGTGCGAAGAGCATTTTTTCTACTGCGTTCCGTCGCGGGACTCGTTCAGTGGACGCACATCCATAACAATTTAAGCAGGATTCTTGCGATGTGGACGGCCCGTCCCAGAAGGCCTAATGGACGTGTACCTTTAAGCCTAGTACGGATCTCGAGCAAAATTTTGATTTCCATATGAAATCCATGTAAGAAAGGTGGTCAAAATTTTTCTTCTCAGATTTTGACGTTGGCTTTCTGTTTGGTGGCACGGATTTCGAGTCAAAATTTTGTTACGATTTGACAGTTCGCTCGTCGACCAATAGATAGTGCTCAAACCGTGGAGGTTAATTTTCCGTCCGCATTTAAATTTGTTGCTATTCAATTTTGAATTGCGGTGCGATAATTTGGACACCTCCTTATTTGAACTAGAATTTGTCAGTTTTTTTTCAAACTGACTTGGGTTTTTGTGTTATCGAGAGTTTTTTTTAAACTAAACCGGATTGTAAGATTTTTTATGCGCGTTAAACTAAACCGTCGCCGATATCGTTATATCATTATGCATGACACCATATTAGCATAAAAAATCTGCCAACAGTCTGGGCGTAACTTTATTATTTTTCCGGCAGAAGATAGGAGCGCGTTCAATTCTGAAATGCGGTGTAGGCTACTATGTGACTGAAAACCTATCAAAAAGAACAAGATCATGGAAGTGAAAATCTGATTGGATCTGAGAGATATGGAATAGTTTATGAAAAATTACACAATCACTTTACACACCCTTAGGGGTCAATTTTCAGAAAATCTTGAAAACACTTTCTTGGTATTCATATGGAGAATACATAGAATAAAATGAAATTCATTATTTGGGACGAGGTAGTAGATATGTCGAAAATCGTGGGAAAATATGCATTCTTTTTTCACAGATCATTTTTTTTGCCCCCCTTCTGAACGCCAATAGATATTGGTTTCTTTTATTCAAAATTATTTTTCTAGTTGATTTAGATATACACACCGAGTTTTAACATTGAAGCTTAAGCCGTTCTATATATAGGAAAAACACCTCCCACTTGTACCACTTGCACTTGTACGGCTTAGGGGCCGAATTTCGAAAACCTTGAAAACACTTTCTAGGTATTCATACGAAGAATCCGTAGAATAAAAATGAGTTCAATATTTGGAAAGACCGAGTAGATATGACGAAAATCGTGAAAATATATGCATTTTATATATATTATATTTACAAATATTTTTTTTTGCCCCCCCCCCCTTCAGAACGCCAATGAATATTCAAATTTTTTTTATCACAATATTTTTTCTAGTTGATTTGCATACACACACCGAGTTTCAACATTGTAGCTTAAGCCGTTCCATATATAGGAAAAACACCCCCACTTGTTCCACACTACCCTTGGGGGTGGAATTTCAAAAAACCTTGAAAACGCTTTCTAGGTATTCATACGAAGAATCCGTAGAATAAAAATGAATTCAATATTTGGAAAGACATAGTAGATATGACGAAAATCGTGAATATATATGCATTTTATATATATTATATTTACAAATATTTTTTTTGCCCCCCCCCCCTTCTGAACGCCAATGAATATTCAAATTTTTTTTTATCACAACTACTTTTCTAGTAAATTTACATATACACACCGAGTTTCAACGTTGTAGCTTAAGCCGTTCCATATATAGGAAAAACACCCCCACTTTCAAATAATTTTTTTTGCCCCCCTTTCTAAACGTCAAAGAATAATCAAATTTTTTTTAAACCACATTACCCTTAGGGGTCGAATTTCAAAAAACCTTGAAAACGCATTCTAGGTATTTATACGAGGAATCCGTAGAATAAAAATGAATTCAATATTTGGAAAGACCTAGTAGATATGACGAAAATCGTGAAAATATATACATTTTATATATATTATATTTACAAATAATTTTTTTTGCCCCCCTTTCTAAACGTCAATGAATATTCAAATTTTTTTTTATCACAATTACTTTTCTAGTTGATTTACATATACAAACCGAGTTTCAACTTTCTAGCATGAACCGTTTAATAGTTAGGAAAAACACCCCCTACCCCGTAGCATAATACCCCTAAAAAACAATATATTTTTCCAACATTCCGCTACTAAAGCTCTATCTAAATACCAAGTTTAAGGCTTATATCATTACAGGTTCTAGAGATATAAGCATCAGAACTTTTTCCTTTTCACCCTCCCCCACCCTCCCCCTCTACACCCGCAACCCGAAAACTTTTTTCCCTACTAGGGTTTAATTAGCGCTACTTCTGGTAAAAATTCTAAGCATCTATCTTAAACTGTTCTTGAGATATGAAATGTGTTTGATTTGAAAAATTCTCATCCCCTCCACTTCTATGCTCCACCTCCCACTTAAAAAATTTAACTTTGATCAATCTTTATTTGTCAACCTCTATACCCAAACCAAATTTTATTTTTCTAGAGCAATTGGTTCATGAGATATCGTAATCTTAAGTTTCTCAGCTCCCACTTCCATACACAGTTTCCCCCACCTAAAATTTTTCTTCATTCTGTTCTCCTAGTATAACTACAAATATTTTTTAAGTTTGAATAGTGTGCCATTAACGGTTTAGGAGATATGGATTTTAGAATGTGTCTATCTCGCCTTTTTTGGGTTTCGGACGCATTACATTTCGCCCCACTCCCACACCCCTTAATGAATATTGACAATTTTACTGCAAATGGGTCTACTATCAGAGCTCTATTGAAATTTCAAGTTTAAGCTTCCTAGCATTAGGGGTTACTGAGATCTGGAAACCAAAATTTTCGGTCGAAAACACTTCCCCCTCCTTCGCCCTCACACCCCATCCCTAAAAATTTGGTCACTTCAAGGCGCCTACCACGTCTATTCGTTAAAAAAATTTCAATTTAATATCTTAAAGCGTTTGGCAGCTACGAGCCTCCAAACGATTTTGCGTACGGCGTACGGCGTACGGCGTACGGCTGACAGACGGACTGAAAATTTTTATTGCTTTTTTCGCGTCTACTAGTTATGAAACGTGAAAATAAAAATTTTGAAGGTAGCAATTTTTTTTTTTTTAAAAAATCAATCACAATACTTTATTATTAAAATAATAAAGTAAAACAACACATATTACAATAAATTTATTTTTAAAAATGTAAATGTCAAGCGAACAGCTGTTAGCAGTACTTTTTCAATAAGTCTGAGAAGAAGTGATAGAAATGGTTTTTTAATATGTATGTCTAACAAGTAGTAATAGAAGCACATCTGAAGCAAGGTTTAGGTTTAAGGTTTAAGAAGGGGCGCAGCGCTAGGACCGCCGCACTCACTAGGCGCCTTATGAGCCCATTGCGATCCCTTCAGGTCCTCGTGGGCTATGTTACTATCTCAGAAACATTCCAATTCTCTGCAGAACTTGACCAACTTGCCATACCCTACCGCCCCCAAATCCTCAATGCTCTCAAAGAAGAGACTACCCATTAATCTAAAGCGCCTTCTAGCGATCCCCGGGCATTCACACAAAATGTGAGTGATGTCCTCCACAGCATACAGGTCGTGGCAGAACCTGCACATATCCGACTCCACAATCCCTAGCCGCATAGCGTGTTTCCCCAGCATGCAGTGCCCCGTCAGTGCTCCAACGAGCAGGCGCAGACTCTCTCTATTCCACTTTAAAATATACTTAGTCTTTTGACTATCCAACTCGGGCCACAGAGATCTAGAAATCCTGCAGCTTGCTAGCCCTGCCCACCTAGAGTTGGCGGCTATTTTGGAGCGCTCACCAATTTGCACTTTGATACCGCAAACGGGTGGACTAACATCCTCCTCTACTCTACCAATCGATGTTGATCCTGATCTAGTAAGCTCATCCGCTCTTTCGTTCCCTAGTATATTACTATGCCCTGGCACCCAGCAAATCAGTACTCTGTTCTGACTACAAAGTACCTTTAGCACTTCTCGACAGCGTTTTACCAACTTGGATTTAATGGTTACCGATTCCAGCGCCTTTATGGCCGCCAGGCTGTCAATGTAAAGTGAAATATTCTGATCGCATATCTCCCCCATTAACAGTATGTTTGCTGCCTGTAACACGGCCAAAATTTCCGCCTGGAAGACGCTGCATACATCTGGCAACCTAAACGACTTCTCTACACTCAGCTGCTCCGAGAAGACGCCAGCGCCAGTGCCACATTCCATTTTTGATCCATCCGTATAAACGGAGATTTCCCCTTCACGTATTACTCTATTGTTCTCCCAGTCCACTCTACTAGGATAAGCAATTTCGTATGGCTTCCCAAAATCCAACCCCGGAATTGAGTGGTCCGTACTAATATCTGCAGCATGGCTTCCCATGAAGCTAAGAATGGAACTGTGCCCCTTAGAGCTTCTCCTGAAAAGGGCACAGCTCGATAGCCTAACTGCCGTATCTGCCGCTACCTGTTTTACAAAGATGTCCAATGGCAATAGATGCAAAAACACCTCCAACGCGGCAGTAGGAGTTGTGCGAAGGGCTCCCGTGATCATAACACAGGCAGTCCGTTGCACTCCTTCCAATTCCCTGTGATTGTACTTTTTATCCATGGCTTTCCACCACACCACTGCCCCATAAGTCAGAATAGGTCTCACAACCGCCGTGTACAACCAGTGCACTATATTTGGTTTAAGCCCCCAGCTTTTCCCCAGAGTCTGCTTACACGCGAAATGCGCATTATTTGCCTTCCTAACGCGCTCCTGAATATTTAAATTCCAGCTGAGCTTCCTATCCAGAATTAGTCCCAGATATTTAGCTTGTTCCGATGGTCTAAGCTCCACGCTTTCGAGCTTCAGCAGCCTAAATGCCGGAATTCTATGCTTCCTTGTAAATAGCACCAATTCAGTTTTAGAAGCATTCACTCTCAGGCCACTTCTTCTAGCCCACTGGCTGAGTGTGCGAAGTGCTGATTTCACAATGCTCGTCAGCGTATCCAAAAACTTGCCCCTACAATCACTACAATGTCGTCTGCATATGCCACGACCTTTATTCCCTGTTTTTCAATTTCCATGAGAACCTCGTTCACAACAAGGAGCCAAAGAAGGGGAGATATCACCCCTCCCTGAGGCGTTCCCCTCGAGGCCTGTCTTCTAACCATGCCTTGTCCCATATTCGCAATCACGATTCTGGTATTCAGAAGAGCCGTTAGCCAACTTGCCAATGCCTCCTCTAGTCCAATGCTAAACGGTGCTACCCTAATTGCTTCCACTGTCACGTTGTTGAAAGCCCCCTCTATGTCCAGGAAAGCTGCTAAGGCAAATTCCTTATACTCCAGGCTAGATTCAATAGACCCCACTACCTCGTGCAGGGCTGTGTCTACAGATTTCCCTCTCATGTAGGCATGCTGTGCGCCCGACAGCATCCTATTTCCACATAGATTCCGAATGTGCGTTTCCAAAAGCCTTTCAAGTACTTTGAGCATAAAGGACGATAGACTGATGGGTCGAAAGTCCTTTGTTGTTGTGTGGCTGGGTCTGCCGGCTTTCGGGATAAAGACGACACGCGATTCCCGCCAGGCATATGGGACGTACCCCACCGACAAGCAGCTCCTATAAATAACGCTTAGCCATTTTCGGATTGCCCCAGAAGCTCTTTGTTGCATGATTGGCCTGATGCCGTCTGGTCCCGGTGATTTGTAGGGAGCAAAAGTGCCAATAGCCCATTTGATCCTTTCCTCACCTAGTAGATCGACCATCCCTCCCGAAACACTCCCTTGATGTGTCAGTGAAGCTTCATTTCCCAAGTGGTGCTCATCCAGCGATGTGCTACCACGGAAGTGAGTGGACATCAAAAGCTCTAGCGTCTCTTGACTGATTTCCACCCATGTTCCGTCATTCCGCCTAATGTAGCTCGGGGCACATGGCTCCTTTGAGAGTAGCTTCCGTAGCCTTGACGCTTCACTATTTCCGCTAATAGACTCGCAGAAACCTTTCCATGACTCCCGTTTACGCTTCCTAATTTCATACTTGAAGACTCAGAGACCGTCTTTATACCTGTCCCAGTCCGCCTCAATTCCGTACCGTTTTGCCCTATTAAAAAGCTTTCTGCTAGCCTCCCTTAATTTCCTTAGCTCGCCATTCCACCAGGGTGGATTAGCTTTCTTAGGGGCCCTAGGCAGCGGACAGGACCTTTCAAAAGCGTTAACTAACACTGCATTGTAAACTCCCACGCACTCCTCAATCTGATCAACACACCTCAGTTCCCCCGGAGGAGGCGGCAAATCCGACTCCGTAATCCTGTGGAACATCTCCCAATCCGTCTTCCTGGGATTCCGTGCCGGCTGAAATCTCGCCTGCTCGAAATTAATTTCGAAGAGAATCCAACAATGGTCCGAAAAAGATGGTCTGTCCGAGACCTTCCATTTTTTAACTCTCAAAGTATTTGAGTTTGTGGCAAGCGTGATGTCTAGCACTTCCTTTCGGTTCCTAACTATGAACGTAGGGTCTGACCCTGTGTTGCAAATCCTAAGGTTGGTACTCAAAATAAAATCAAAAAGAGACTTACCCCGTTCGTTGGTGTTAGTACTTCCCCACTGCGTGTGGTGTGCGTTCGCATCGCATCCGATGACAGTGTCCCATTTGTTACACAGTGCGAGCTCCCGCACTGCTGCCACTGGAACTTCCGCGCATTCGTATGGTAGGTAAGCCGACGCCAGACACATTGATTTACCCTTCTCCCTTTCAATGATAACTGCCGTTATATCCTCATTACTGTAATTATGCCCTGGGCTTACCTTCACTTTTCTTGTAGTATGGCTTATAATTCCGGAGCTTAAGTCCTTGGATAACGTTCCTTCCGTTGACCCCGGGCTCCTGAATTAATGCTACAGAGACTCCCTTTTCTGCCATGTAGGCCGCCAAACACGCGGTAGCCACCTTACTATGATGGAGGTTTATCTGTATCACCTCCAACATCAGTGGGAACCGCATCCTCTATACCTCTCTTCTGTAGGGATGGTTTTACCATGACCCTGCCCAGTCCGAACCTTACCATCCCTTTGCATTCCTCCAGGTATGGCATCGAATCCCTGCTAAAAGCCAGGAGGAAGTGCTGGCCATACTCCTGCTTCGGCCCCACCTTAAGCACCCTCCAGCTGTCCGCTTTAAGGTCCCTATTCTGGAATTTAAGATGGTCCAGAACCTTTTCTCCTTCCAGGTATGGTCTGGGAATCCATACCCATGCCTTGGGCAGGATGTACTTCCCCAGTTCAGACGGAGGAACTGCCTTAATCCTGACGCCCTCCCATAATTCGCCCAGTTCGGCAACCACCCTAGCAATCAGTTCCTTGGAGGCTTCATTACCGCAAGTGATAATTTTGTGCCCTCCATCCCAGCCTGCCCCGTCAAACCGCAGGTCCATATCAATACCGCCTGCGCGATATTGGGTCAGCAATGCATCCAGGATCTTGCCCTCAATTTGCAGCCACTGATCTATGAGGAGCCGTCCACTGGGTTCCTGATCATTGACCAGGGCGATGCGGAGCTTATCCTCAACCGTGCTTGCCTGGAAGGACGTAGAAGCCTTAGCTTTCTTCGCCTCCCCCGCAACCACCATGTCGTCAGATCTGACCCGCTTTGCCCTGAAGCCATCCTTCTTTCCCTCCCCCTTAGACGTCGAGGGTCCAGCCACCGCTTGGGTTGAGCCCCCCGAGGTCCCAGCTTCGGGTACCCTCTCCTTAATCACCCCGCAGTCCACTGCGGCTGACCCCGTTTCCTCCACTCGCCTCACCCCCGCTATGCCAGAGGTTCCGACCACTGCCCCTTTGCTGACGCTGAAGCTGAAGCTGTCGCTTCCGCGCTTGTTTTTGACTCAGCAGCCCTTCTCTTGCAATCGCCCAGATACTTGACCAAGCCAGCGTCCGACGCAATTGCCATTGCCCTGTCGTACTGCTCCTTCTCCCAGTCGCTGAGCTGACTAAGTCCCAGAGCTTCATACTTGGCAATCTTCCGTAGAGCCGATCGCATCCTACGCTTCGCCTGCAGGTGCGCGTTGGCCCTACCCTTGCACACCCTTTCCCACTTAAAACATCCCAGTTCCTCGATGGATTCATCAACGGCTGTGTCAGCAACTAGGTCCAGGTCGGCATCCCTACTAAGTGCAACCTCCGAGGCCTCCCCAGCAAGAAAGGAATGCTTACCATCCCGAGTCTCACCAGCCAGGACAACAGGTCTGAAGCAAAGCGAACTAATTTTCGTTTTCATTCTTTTTTCTCTTTTTGTTCTTTTAAACTATGAACGGAATTTTTTTTGGGGAGGGATTTTTATTTTTATTTCTCGTGATCCACAAAGGAAAGAAAGCTAAAAATTGACAACTCAAAAGATTTGAGATAAAGTGTTAAGGTTTTTGAGTGAAGGGTGGGGGGGAGTTTGGAGGATAAGTTTTTTATATCTCAGAAACGGCTTATTCTAGAAGTTGAAACTTAGTACATGTATAAATGTGACTAGGAATCCACGTTTACTTCTAGTGAATCTTTTATAAAAAAATAAATAAATAAAAAAAAACTGGGCACAACTTTATTGGTTTTGAGGATAAGTCCGAAACACGTATAATGATAAGATACGGTATGGGTAATCATTTGGAACGTTACTTTTTAGGTTGTTAGTCATAGTCATCTAAACTGCATCTGAGCATTAAACGCGTTCCGAACTTGTTCTCAAAAAATAATGAAGTTACGTCCAGACTATTGGCACAATTTTCACTTACATGAGATAATGAAACAACACAAAAATAAACGCCATCGTTCACTGGCGTAGGAACGGGGGAGGGGGGGAAACCCCCCAAATGCAAGTGCAAATAGTTGCCTAGTACATATTCAAAGGTTTGGCTATTTTTGTTTTCAAGACCAGAATATAACGTACCATACATGTGAGTAAGAAGATGTCTGTGAACTTAGAATATCATGTCCCAGCATACCACAAAAAAATGGAGTTCTCTTGGCATGCACAATAGTTCTATAGTTCCTTATACTTTTAAGCAATAGTTCTGGCGTTTAAAGCCGAAAAAAGGACTATTCAAAAAATGATATGCTAACTTCCCGTAGCATCTCATTTTCCGACAATACAAAAATCAAAGGCAGCCTACAACGCAGGGACAATAGTAACGGAGCTCCTGATACTTTTTAGCAATAGTTCTGTTCATTTAAGCCCAAAAAAGGACATTCAAATATATGATATGCTATCTTTTCAAAGACTTAGAAAGATTTTCCCTGCCCAGCATATCATGAAAAAAGTCCAGTTCTGAGTAGGTCGAGAATAGTTCTAGTGATCTTGGTACTTTTCGAAAAGATTCTGGTACTTTTCGAAAATAGTTCTGTCGTTTTAACCCGAAAAAGGACAATTGAAAGAAACATACCACGATGATATGCTTAGTTCACACATGAACTTTTTTCCCTGCCCAGCATATCACAAAAAAAGACCAGTTCTGAGTAGGTGGAGAATAGTTCTAGCGACCCTGGTACTTTTCGAAAATAGTTCTGTCGTTTTTAGCCCGAAAAAGGACAATTGAAAGAAACGCACCACGATGATATGCTTAGTTCACACCCGAACTTTTTTCCCTGCCCAGTATATCACAAAAAAGAAAGACCAGTTCTGAATAGGTGGAGAATAGTTCTAGCGATCCTGGTACTTTTCGAAAATAGTTCTGTCGTTTTTAGCCCGAAAAAGGACAATTGAAAGAAACACACCACGGTGATATGATAAGTTCGCACCAGAACTTTTTTTCCTGCCCAGCATATCATAAAAAAACACTAGTGCTGAGTAGGTGGAGAATAGTTCTAGCGATCCTGGTACTTTTCGAAAATAGTTCTGTCGTTTTAGCCCGAAAAAGGACAATTGAAACAAACACACTACGATGATATGCTAACTTCACACCCGAACTTTTTTCCCTGCCCAGCATATCACAAAAAAAGACCAGTTCTGAGTAGGTGGAGAATAGTTCTTGTGATCCTGGTACTTTTTGAAAATAGTGCTGTCGTTTTAGCCCGAAAAAGGACAATTGAAAGAAACACACCACGATGATATGCTAACTTCACACCCGAACTTTTTTCCCTGCCCAGCATATCACAAAAAAACACCAGTTCCAAGTAGGTGGAGAATAGTTCTAGCGATCCTGGTACTTTTCGAGAATAGTGCTGTCGTTTTAGCCCGAAAAAGGACAATTGAAAGACACACACCACGATGATGTGCTAACTTCACACTGAACTTTTTTCACTGCCCAGCATATCACAAAAAAAGACCAGTTCTGAGTAGGTGGAGAATAGTTCTAGCGATCCTGGTACTTTTCGCAAATAGTTCTGTCGTTTTTAGCCCGAAAAAGGACAATTGAAAGAAACACACTACGATGATATGCTAAGTTCACACCCGAACTTTTTTCCGTGCCCAGCATATCACTAAAAAAGACCAGTTCTGAGTAGGTGGAGAATAGTTCTAGCGATCTTGGTACTTTTCGAAAATAGTTCTGTCGTTTTAGCCCGAAAAAGGACAATTGAAAGAAACACACCACGATGATATGCTAACTTTGCACTTAACTGTTTTCCCTCCCCAGCATATCACAAAAAAAAACCAGTTCTGAGTAGGTGGAGAATAGTTCTCGCGATCCTGGTACTTTTCGAAAATAGTTCTGTCGTTTTTAGCCCGAAAAAGGACAATTGAAAGAAACACACCACAGTGATATGCTAAGTTCACACCCGAACTTTTTTCCCTGCCCACCACATTACAACAAAAGACCAGTTCTGAGTAGGTGGAGAATAGTTCTTGCAATCCTCGTACTTTTCGAAAATATTTCTGTCGTTTTTAGCACGACAGAAAGAAACACACCACGATGATATGCAAAGTTAACACCCGAACTTTTTTCCCTGCCCAGCATATCACAAAAAAATCTGCCAACAATCTGGGCGTAACTTTATTATTTTTCCGGCAGAAGTTAGGAACGCGTTCAATTCTGAAATGCAGTGTAGGCTACTATGTGACTGAAAACCTATCAAAAAGAACAAGATCATGGAAGTGAAAATCTGATTGGATCTGAGAGATATGGAATAGTTTATGAAAAAGTACACAATCACTTTACACCCCCTAAGGAGTCAATTTTCAGAAAATCTTGAAAACACTTTCTTGGTATTCATATGGAGAATACATAGAATAAAATTAAGTTCATTATTTGGAACGAGGTAGTAGATATGTCGAAAATCGTAGGAAAATATGCATTCTATTTTCACAGATAATTTTTTTTGCCCCCCTTCTGAACGCCAATAGATATTCGTTTTTTTTATTCAAAATTATTTTTCTAGTTGATTTAGATATACACACCGAGTTTCAACATTGTAGCTTAAGCCGTTCTATATATAGGAAAAACACCTCCCACTTGTACCACACTACCCTTAGGGGCCGAATTTCAAAAACCTTGAAAACTCTTTCTAGGTATTCATACGAAGAATCCGTAGAATAAGAATGAATTCAATTTTCGGAAAGACCTAGTAGATATGACGAAAATCGTGAAAATATATGCATTTTATATTTATTATATTTACAAATATTTTTTTTTGCCCCCCCCCCCCTTCTGAACGCCAACGAATATTCAAATTTTTTTTATCAAAATTACTTTTCTAGTAAATTAACATATACACACCGAGTTTCAACTTTCTAGCATGAACCGTTTACTAGTTAGGAAAAACACCCCCTCCCCACGTAGCATACTATCCCAAAAAAAAATTATATTTTTCCAACATTCTGCTACTATAGCTCTATCTAAATACCAAGTTTAAGGCTTATATCATTACAGGTTCTCAAAATATTAGCATCGGAACTTTTTCCTTTTCACCCTCCCCCACCCTCCCCCTCTACACCCGCAACCCCAAACCTTTTTTTCCCTACTAGAGTTTAATTAGCGCTACTTCTGGTAAACATTCTGAGCATCTATCTTAAACTGTTCTTGAGATATGAAATGTGTTTGATTTGAAAAATTCTCATCCCCTCCACTTCTATGCCCACCTCCCACTTACAAAATTTTACTTTGATCAATCTTTACTTGTCGACCTTTATACCCAAACCGAATTTTATTTTTCTAGAGCAATTGGTTCATGAGATATCGTAATCTAAAGTTTTCACCCCCCACCCTCATACACAACTTCCCCCACCCAAAACTTTTCTTGATTCTGTTCTCCTAGTATAACTACAAATATTTCTTAAGTTTGAATAGTGTGCCATAAACGGTTTAGGAGATATGGATTTTAGAATGTGTCTATCTCGCCTTTTTTGGGTTTCGGACGCATTACATTTCCCCCCACTCCCACACCCCTTGATCAATATTGAAAATTTTTCTGCAAATGGGTCTACTATCAGAGCTCTATAGAAATTCCAAGTTTCAGCTTCCTAACATTAGGAGTTACTGAGATCTGGAAACCAAAATTTTCGGTCTAAAACACTTCCCCCTCCTTCCCCCTCACACCCCCACCCCTAAAAATTTGGTCACTTCAAGGCGCCTACCCCGTCTATTCGTTAAAAAAATTTCAATTTAATATCTCAAATCGTTTGGCAGCTACGAGCCTCCAAACGATCTTGCGTACGGCGTACGGCGTACGCCGTACGGCGGACAGACGGACTGAAAATTTTTATTGCTTTTTTCGCGTCTACTAGTTATGAAACGTGAAAATAAAAATTTTGAGGGTAGCAAATTTTTTTTTTTAAAAAATCAATCACAATACTTAATTATTAAAATAATAAAGTAAAAAGACCAGTTCTGAGTAGGTGGAGAATAGTTCGAGCGATCCTGGTACTTTTCGAAAATAGTTCTGTCGTTTTAGCCCGAAAAAGGACAATTGAAAGAAACACACCACATAATATGCTAACTTCACTCTGACCTTTTTTCCCTGCCCAGCATATCACGAAAAACGACCAATTCTGAGTAGGTGGAGAATAGTTCTAGCGATCCTGGTACTTTTCGAAAATAGTTCTGTCGTTTTTTGCCCAAAAAAGGACAATTGAAAGAAACGCACCACGATGATATGCTTAGTTCACACCCGAACTTTTTTCCCTGTCCAGCATATCACAAAAAAACACCAGTTCCGAGTAGGTGGAGAATAGTTCTAGCGATCCTGGTACTTTTCGAGAATAGTTCTGTCGTTTTTAGCCCGAAAAAGGACAATTGAAAGAAACACACCACGATGATATGCTAAGTTCACACCCGAACTTTTTTCCCTGCCCAGCATATCACAAAAAAAGACCAGTTTTGAGTAGGTAGAGAATAGTTCTAGCGATCCTGGTACTTCTCGAAAATAGTTCTGTCGATTTTAGCCCAAAAAATGACAATTGAAAAAAAAAACACACCACGATGATATGGTGACAGCCAAAATAAATTGTTTCCCTGACTGTACATAAAAGTTCGGTCAGTAGTGCGTGTGGAAAGTTTTTTGAAGCCTTAGAGCTTTGAATTTTGATCTTCTATGCAGCGATGTTCCCCTACTACGATTGTATTAGATCTACTACTTTTTTCATGGTAAAAATTTTTGCTACGAAAAGGCTTAAGGTCAATTCAACTTCCTTATCTTGCTCTGTACCGACTCGCAAAATAACAATATTGAACATATTCATTCTTTTTTAATACCTTTGCAAATAAACAATTATCACCAAGGAGGTTTTTAAGGTGGCGATTACATGAAAAGCCCCTAGAAATAAAACCAACTTTCTGCCAAGACCATAGAAACATCGCGGAATTTGTGAAAACATACGCAACACCTTCAAATCACCTCAGTGGTTAAATTTTAAGGAGTCTTGAAGTCAGTCCTTTGGCGATTACATAAAAACCAATTTCACATTTCATCAGACCGAAAGATACCGAAAATTGTTAAATCGCACTTACTTGGCGTTGAATATCCAAAAATCTTGAAATTAATTTTTAGGCTATAGTTCGTAGTTAGGCGCTGTACACATTGCATACGAACGAACGAATTTTCCAAAACGATTTTTCGTTGTTCCACCTATTGTGAAATCTTTAGTTATTAAAAAATTGGTTATGATCGTAAATAAATTTTCAAGAATGTAATGAAAGAAAATATCCAGGACTTTGTACTTTTAATTGATAATAAAAGGAAAAATGAAACCGTCGTGCGACTAAAAAAATTCGTACTACTTTTTAATATTATCGATCAAAGTCCAAGTCCCTAGAAATTTTATCTTATGATTTTCTTAAAAATGTTATGATTAACGATTTCAACCAGTTTTCTAATAACTGAAGATTTGACAATAAGCTCAGAAAAACGAAAATTCGTATCGTAAAATTCGTTTGGTCGTGTGCAATGTGTACAGCACCTCAGTTCGTAGAAGAAAAATCTAACTTAACATCTGACCTACATAGGAGATATGTCTCTGAGTCGCTTAGTTGCAAGAGCACTTGCCTTCGGTGCACCTGTTACCAGGTTTGAATCTGCTTGGCGACAAGAAATTTTCGAAAATGGGATTGGGTACCCGACTACCAGTTCACTCAACTGTAAATGAGTACCTCAGTTAAAATAGGGGTACTAATCACGGACGAGCGTGTAGCGGACCACTAAACCTCCTAGTGTTCCGAAGGTCTCGCAATTAAGTAATTCTAGCCTTACTTCAAGGTCTAGGCTCGGTTTGGGCTGTTGCTCCATTGATTATTATTATTAACAGATACATATGTGTGGTAGTGGGGTGCAAAAAGTAATTATTCGTCATTAAGTATTCGCTACTTGAAACGAGTACCGAGTACCGAATACTACTTAACAAAAGTATTCGTTACTAACCCCACATAAAAAAAATTCCTGTTTCTGAGCGGATGATCTTTTTTTACTTTATTATTTATAATACAGTATTGTTATTGATTTAAAAAAAAAAAAAATTTGCTGCCTTCAAAATTTTTTTGTCCACGTTTCATGACTAGTAGACGCGAAAAAAGCAATAAAAATTTTCACTCCGTCTGTACGCCGTACCCCGTACGCCGTACCCCGTACGCCGTACCCCGTACGCCGTACGCCGTACGCCGTACGTTGACCGCCCCAAAAACTTTGAAGGCTCGTAGCTCTCAAACCAGTGGAGCTATTAAATTAAAAATTTTTCTAAGAATAGACTTGGTGGACCCCTTGAATTGACATTATTTTCAGGGGAGGAGGTGTAAAGGGGAAGGCGGGGTAAGCGTTTTAGACGAAAAATTTAGGTTTCTAGATCTCAGGAACCGCTTGTGTTAGGAGGCTGAAACTTAGAATTTCTATAGAGCTTTGATAATGGATCCATTTGCAAAAAAAAACAGATATGGGTGAAGGGGTGTGGGAGTGGAGGGGGAAATAGTGCGTCCGAAACGCAAAAATGTCGAGATCGACAAATTCTAAAACCATATCTCCTAAACCATTAATAGCAAGCAATTAAAACTTAACAAATATCTGTAGTTATACTAGGAGAGTAGATTGAAACAAAATTTTTGGGTGGGAGTAGTGGCGTACGGGGGTGGGGGTTGAAATACTTAAGACTACGATATCTCACAAACCAAATGCACCAGAAAAACAAAATTCGGTTTGGGTATAAAGCTTGATAAATAAACATTGCTCAAAGTAAAATCTTTGAAGAGGGCGGGGGAGTACGTAAGTGGAGGGGATACGAATTTTTCAAATATAACACGTTTCATATCTCAATAACAGTATAAGGTAGATGCTTAAAATTTTTACCAGAAGTAGACCTAATAGAACCCTAGTAGGGAAAACAATTTTGGGGGTGTGAGTGCAGCGGATGAGGGAGGGGAAGGGTGAGAAGAAAAAAGTTCCGACGTTCATATTTTAAGAACCTATAATGATAGAAAGCTGGAACTTGGTGATTGGATAGAGCTATAGTAGTGGCATGTTGGAAAAAAAAATGTTTCATGGGTAGTGCGGTACGGGGGTGGGGCGTGTTGTTCTTAACTTTAGAACGGCTTATGCTAGGAAGTTGAAACTCGGTACGTACATGTAAATCAACTAGAGAAGTAGTTCTGATAAAAAAAAATTTAATATTCATTGCCGTTAGGAAGAGGGGGTAAAAAAATTGTCAGTGAAAATAAAATGCATATATTTTCACGATTTTCGTCATATTTCCTAGGTCTTTCCAGATATTGAATTCATTTTTATTCTAAGGATTCTTCATATAAGTACCTAGAATGTGTTCTCAAGATTTTTTGAAATTCGTTCCCTAAGGGGTGTTAAGTGGTTGTATACTTTTTTATGAATTCCGGAATATCTCTCAGGTCTGATCAGATATCACATCCACGGGCTGGTTTAACAATCACCAATTATTTTTGTTTATGGCTTCTTCATATGAATACCTGGAAAGTGTTTTCAAGTTTTTTTTTAAATTCGACCCCGAAGTGGGTTTAAAGTGGTTCTATACTATTTCGTGAATTCTGCCTTATCGCTCAGGTCTGATCAGATATCGAATATCTTTTCGCTTCCTCAGTCCTTTTTAATAATCACCTATTCTTAAGTTTTGTCTTCTTCAACCTCTAGACCGCATCCCGGAATATGACCCAGTTATTTAATCCATACGTTACACCCTTTTCTAACTTTTTGTTAGGTTTTCAGTCACATAGTAACATACACCGCATCCCCGAATTGAACACGTTCCAAACTTCTGCCGGAAAAATAATAAAGTTGCGCCCAGACTGTTGGCAGATTTTTTTTTTTTTAGCTTCTAACATTTTGTTTGCTACTTAAGTCCCAAATTTTTTTTTTTTTTTTTGTTTTGATCACACAAAGTACTCAATAAAGTAACGAATACTAAATTGAAAGTATTAAGTAATTATTCGTTACTCCAAAGTAATCGCTTTGCACATCACTAATGTGTGGTATAACGAAATTTGTGAGAGGACCTTCTCAGGATTTTAGAAGTAAAAAAATAACACACGATTCCTTGGCGCTTCAATAAAAATTTCGTTGAAGCTAAATCGTTATATAATATCTAGTCAAACTTTGGGGATATGGCGGAGTTCACAACAATGTTTACAACTGATTTACATCCTATTAGTTATTTGCTAGAGAGACACAACAAGTAGATTTAATTAATTAGTTTTTTCTTTATTATGACTACCGTTTTATAATTTGTAATGAAGACAACAGATAACTTAATGTCTTAAAAACTGTATTCTGTTAGCATAGCAAAGGGATGAGTAAATTAGCGAAATAAATTCAAAGAAAAACGTATTCCAGCTAAGAGCCTTTAAATTATTTCGCATTTTTTTTAAAAAAAAAAACAATACAATAATTTATAACATTAAAATGATAAGGTATAAAAGTTGATTGATTTTGTTGGATTGAAAATATCGTTGACTAAGCTGCGCTAGAAAAACTTGAGAAAAAAATGGCTTTTAGAGATGTCACTAGATAGTTGATGAGTGTACGTGGTGTATACTTTTCATTTATTTATGCCAATCCGTGTATTATTCATCAAAGAAAAAACCGCGGCTGATCTGATTTCATCGCTTTCAATAAACCTATAAGTGGATTATGAAAAATGTGTATCATAACTTACATCAAAATTGCTCTAGGAATGTGCTGTAACAAGTGGTTTTTGCGTTTTTCACTTTTCAATCTAGTACTATTTTAAGTTTATGAATATAAATAAACAATTAAATGTTGCGACAAATGTATTTCCTACGTCAAAGTCAAATCTGATTTAAGAAAATGTCGTCAGGCCATCGATCCCAACTTTCTTGCGAGATTCGATCTTCACGCAAGCTTGTTCATTTACTTACTAGTGTCCACGAGCCATTAGTATATCTTTAAATTTAATTTCTTCTTTTTATAATGTAACATTTGCAAATAGATGGAATTGACCGCTTGGAGTCAAAAATGTTTTTCTTTAAGGTTTTTAGACTCTAGATGAAATCTGAGGGTTTAAGTTTAATTCTACTCAAAAATTAGAAACGCATAGATCGGAGCTTCGAACAAGATAAAGTTATATATTGTTTCCTCCATGCATAGGAAATTAAAAAAAAAATTTAATTTAAGGAAATGAGATATTTTTGTGTTTATATTACGAAGAAATTAAAAATAAAATAAATGTTGGGTCGCCCGTGTAATTTCAAATTTTTGAATTGAAGGCTGGTGAGTAGGCTGTGCATACAAGGGAATTGGGTTTGAATTTTTTGGAACGGGTGAGTAGGCGAGAAGGAAAAGAAAAAAAGGAGAGTTGTACTTTATGTCAGATGGGACGGATGTTTTTTTTGACTTTACAATAATTATCGCGATAAAATTGTGTAATTAATCGGTGGATAGTTTTCGGAAAGGTGAAGATGTTTTGATCGAAGTCTTGTGAGGAGTGCGAACGAACCAGAGTGACGGTGTTTTTTTTGAACGAATTGAATCCGGGGGCCGAAAGCCATTTTGAATTTGATGGTTCCGCCGTTAATCGTCCGACTATTACTTTCGTCTATACGTCGAAAGCATTTTTTTTTTGGTGTGGGAAACAAATATTTCGGAACAATCGTTGGCCATCGAGGCTCAGGGAGAAATTTTTCCGATTCGGAAAAATCGTGATCAAAATTTTGACTATATTCTAAAAACAAAAAAATGCAAACAAAACAACAAAAAAATTAATTAAATACAAAAAGGGGGAAAAAAAAACTTGAATAATTAAAACAAAATTCAAGTTAAGAAATTTAAAATAAATTAAATTAAAAATAAATAAAAAAACAAATGAATTTAAAATAACGAAAATAATTAAAATGACAGACGTACAGGACTGCAAGGACGGAAAAAGAATTAACAAATTTATAATTTAAATTTAAAACAAAAATACTCAAATTGCAGAAAATTCAAGGGTGAGTTAATTTTTCTTTACTAATTATTTCATTCAGAATGTTTTTTTTTTGTGTTTTGGCTCATCGTTTTCAGTTTTGTTTTTTGATGTAATTTTTTTTCTGTTGTGCGGTTTAATAATTTACTTGGTAGAAATGTCGCGAGGCTAGGAGAGCAAGAGTAAAATGGATCCTCGCGAGTAGGTTTTCCTGACCCAGAACCTCTAAATGGGGCCACGACGTCAACAATTTTTTTAGGAATGTCGTGGCTGAGGCAGGGTGGGCAGACAGGGCGCTATAACACCAGAGCGCCCTGACAAGTTACGAAGTCGCGCCATCCAACGCTTCTCGGTCTCTCATGACCTATTGGGAAAGATATCCTAAAATTTTAACCTCCTGGATAAGTCGACGTGTTTTATTTTTTGTTGTACAGGCCTAGGGTTAATGGCCTGACGTGAGAGCAAGTACCCCCCCCCCCACACTGCCGCAGCTTGTCCCGGCCGCCAGCAAGCGCGTCGCTCCAGCTCGAACGTCAGCCACCAATTCGGACGTAGGCGGAATTGGCCCATTGTTTCCCGTACCTTACCTTTCCCTTCGAATATTTTGACTTTTTCAAGTCGAAATATTCACTCCAAGGCCTCCGTTCACAGCAATAAAAAAAGATTTCGGGTATTTACTTTTGTCTATTTCAGACTGATATTATCAAAAAAATCAATGTAGTCGTCGATGAATAACTCTTTGAAAGAAAGAGTGTACTAGACCCAGATGAAACAAATAAAAACAAATTCTTGATTCCGAGCAAACCATTGATGGTAGTTAGAAGCTAGACTCACTCCAACCTACGCAATCAGTTGGTGCAATACCATCTACAAGTAAAAATGTAAAAGATAAAGTTCATTCAGAAGCATTACCAGAAAATGATGTGTCAATTATTGATACCTAATATCACGTTTTTATCACAATGGCCTCGTTCAGCCAATACTGAAGGAATACCCCCAGATAGCCGATTTCAATGCAGTTATTTTGAACAATTTACATTAATTGAATACTCCATTAATCAGAATGCTGTGTTTTGTTTTAGTTGTCGTCATTTTTGTTCCAAAATAGTTCATAGTGGTGAAGCACAAGGAAGCATTACGTTTGTTGACAAGCAAGGACGTCATTTGTGGGGAGGGGGCAGGGAGAGCATTAAAATTACTAAGCAAAGAATATGTAGTACTTTTTGTCACTTTTTTACAAACAGGTGAATTTCGATTTTAACTAAGGTACTCATTTACAGTTGAGTGAACTGGTAGTCGGGTTCCCATACCCATTTTCGAAAATTACTTGTCGCCAAGCAAATTCAAACCTGGTAACAGGTGCACCGAAGGCAAGTGCTCTTGCAACTAAGCGACTCAGAGACATATCTCTTAGGTCAGATATTAGGTTAGATTTTTCTTCTACGAACTAAGATGGTGTACACATTGCACACGACCAAACGAATTTTACGATACGAATTTTCGTTTTTCTGAGCTTATTGTCAAATCTTCAGTTATTAGAAAACTGGTTGAAATCGTTAATCATAACATTTTTAAGAAAATCATAAGATAAAATTTCTAGGGACTTGGACTTTGATCGATAATATTAAAAAGTAGTACGAATTTTTTTAGTCGCACGACGGTTTCATTTTTCCTTTTATTATCAATTAAAAGTACAAAGTCCTGGATATTTTCTTTCATTACATTCTTGAAAATTTATTTACGATCATAACCAATTTTTTAATAACTAAAGATTTCACAATAGGTGGAACAACGAAAAATCGTTTTGGAAAATTCGTTCGTTCGTATGCAATGTGTACAGCGCCTAACTACGAACTATAGCCTAAAAATTAATTTCAAGATTTTTGGATATTCAACGCCAAGTAAGTGCGATTTAACAATTTTCGGTATCTTTCGGTCTGATGAAATGTGAAATTGGTTTTTATGTAATCGCCAAAGAACTGACTTCAAGACTCCTTAAAATTTAACCACTGAGGTGATTTGAAGGTGTTGCGTATGTTTTCACAAATTCCGCGATGTTTCTATGGTCTTGGCAGAAAATTGGTTTTATTTCTAGGGGCTTTTCATGTAATCGCCACCTTAAAAACCTCCTTGGTGATAATTGTTTATTTGCAAAGGTATTAAAAAAGGATGAATATGTTCAATATTATTATTTTGCGAGTCGGTACAGAGCAAGATAAGGAAGTTGAATTGACCTTAAGCCATTTCGTAGCAAAAATTTTTACCATGAAAAAAGTAGTAGATCTAATACAATCGTAGTAGGGGAACATCGCTGCATAGAAGATCAAAATTCAAAGCTCTAAGGCTTCAAAAAACTTTCCACACGCACTACTGACCGAACTTTCATGTACAGTCAGGGAAAAAAATTATTTTGGCTGTCACCATATCATCGTGGTGTGTTTTTTTTTTCAATTGTCATTTTTCGGGTTAAAATCGACAGAACTATTTTCGAAAAGTACCAGGATCGCTAGAACTATTCTCCACCTACTCAGAACTGGTCTTTTTTTGTGATATGCTGGGCAGGGAAAAAAGTTCGGGTGTGAACTTAGCATATCATCGTGGTGTGTTTCTTTCAATTGTCCTTTATCGGGCTAAAAACGATAGAATTTTTTTCGGAAAGTACCAGGATCGCTAGAACTATTTTCCACCTACTCAGAACTGGTGTTTTTTGTGATATGCTGGGCAGGGAAAAAAGTTCGGGTGTAAACTTAGCATATAATCGTGGTGCGTTTCTTTCAATTGTCCTTTTTCGGGCTAAAAACGACAGAACTATTTTCGAAAAGTACCAGGATCGCTAGAACTATTCTCCACCTATTCAGAACTGGTCTTTTTTTGTGATATGCTGGGCAGGGAAAAAATTTCGGGTGTGAACTTAGCATATTATCGTGGTGTGTTTCTTTCAATTGTCCTTTTTCGGGCTAAAAACGACAGAACTATTTTCGAAAAAAAACCAGGATCGCTAGAAGTATTCTCCTCCTATTCAGAACTGGTCTTTTTTGTGATATGCTGGGCAGGGAAAAAAATTTCGGGTGTGAACTTAGCATATCATCGTGGTGTATTTCTTTCAATTGTCCTTTTTCGAGCTAAGAACGACAGAACTATTTTCGAAAAATACCAGAATCGCTAGAACTATTCTCCTCCAACTCAGAACTGGTCTTTTTTTGTGATATGCTGGGTAGGGAAAAAAATTCAGTATGAAGTTAGCATCTCATCGTGGTGTGTTTCTTTCAATTGTCTTTTTTCGGGCTAAAACCACAGAGCTATTTTCGAAAAGTACCAGGATCGCTAGAACTATTCTCCACCTACTCAGAACTGGTCTCTTTTTGTGATATGCTGGTCAGGGAAAAAAGTTCAGTATGAATTTATATTGAATGGAAAATTGGAAACTATATTTATTTATGTCAAATAATACAAAAGTTTCTATGAACATAAAAATATACAACCATACTGAGTGTTTATGACTTGAACAAAAATTATAAATTCAATACTCCCACTTTTTGTTATAAGTCGATGCCAACATTTACTGAATAATAAAAACATACTTTTTTTTTTTTTTTAAAAAAAATTGCGTTAATTCTTTGGCATAACACTCATCAACGAACAAAAAAATTGATACTTTGGCTTCGACAATGCCTTCGACAATGCCTTCGTCATGATATCGGCTGCTTGGTCATCCGTGTGAATATATTTCAATTTGAAAAGCCCGTCTTCAAACTTTTCTCTAATGAAGTGATACTGTACGTCGATATGTTTCGTCCTCTTATGAAACTCCGGGTTTTTCACAAGTCTAATTGCGCTCTGATTGTCCATGTAAAATATTGGCGCATTATTGTTCTCCTGTAGAAGTTCGCCCAAAAGATTCTTCAACCAGACCAATTCCTTTATGGCATGAGATGCTGCCATGTATTCAGATTCCGTTGTTAATAATGCGACTGATTTCTGTCGCTCCGATCCCCAACTGATTACGCTTCCGCCAAACATGAAAACGTAACCTGACGTCGATCTGCGTGTTATGACGTCGCCTGCGTAGTCCGCATCGCTGTACCCGCAAAAATGCAAGTCATTTTCCCGCTTGAAACGAATTCCCATGTCCATTGTGCCTTTGATGTATTTGAAAATACGTTTTACTGCATTCACTTGTGCTACAGCTGGTTTTTCCAAGTATCGGCTGACACTTCCAACTGCAAAACTGATATCTGGCCTTGTTGCAACGGCCAAATACATCAAACTTCCAACTGCCTCACGATATGAAAAGTCAATCAAAATCGCCAAGATTTTGTGAATTGTCCAATGGCGTTGACACTGCATTGCAATTCATCATGTTAAAACGATCAAGTACTTTTCTGGCATAACCTTGTTGATGCAGGTGAATCGAACCGTCCGCTAGCTGATCAATTTCGAGTCCCAAAAAACATTCCAGCTCGAAAACCTTGATCTCAAATTCTTTTTGCAAGTATTTGATGACTGATTCGATAGACTCGCGCTTCTCCGCTACAATTAATCCGTCATCGACATAAATTGCCAAAATCAACATTCCATCTTTACCACTGCAAACGAAAACGCACGGATCCGATTCGCACGCTTTGAAACCGAATTTGTTCACAAAAGAAGTAAACTTCTTATTCCAACAACGTGACGCTTGTTTCAAAACATACAAACTCTTCATCAGCTTGCACACTTGCCCGCTTTTATCATCGTATCCTATTGGCTGGTTCATGTAAATATTCTCCTCCAAATCGCCGTTTAGAAAAGCAGTTTTCGCGTCGAATTGTTTCAGTTTCATTCGTTTTGCTGTCGCCTATGCCAGGATCGCTCTGATCGACGTGAACTTTACCACCGGACTGAAAGTTTCATGGTAATCAATGCCGTATTCTTGTGTGAAACCTCGCACTACTAATCGCACCTTGTAGCGATCAATGCTTCCATCTCGATTTTGCTTCACCTTGTAAACCCATCGACCAAAATCCATGTACAATTTTGTATGAGTGAATCGTATTCATCATCCATTGTTTTTTCCCACTGCTTGTGATCATCAGATTGAATTGCCTGTTCATACGTCCTTGGTTGAAAGGAACGGCGGCACCAAATGCGTTCCTTTTTTCAGCTTCCTGAACGTCAGATGACCTAGTTCAGCAACCTGCCTTGTAATGGCACGCTACGGCAGGCATTTATTGGAATCCGAGTCACAAGCGACACTAAAATAAGTGTCTTCACTAAATCGAACTCCTGACACTCGCACGAAGGCGAATTGCCTGCTGGACATGTTAAGCACATGCGTAAACGTCAAGCGACGACGCGTTATTGTAATTGGAAAAGTCGTTGCCTGGAATGAGCGAAAGAAAAGAAGGGGAGAAAACCAGAGGCGAAAAGAAACCAAAAGGAGTTGGCGACGAGGAGTCTGGTAAAAACCACCGCCAGAGTCGGTTGAAAAAGTTTTAGTTTTGCCACCACGAAAAAGTAGTCGGTCGAAGTAAAGTGCAAGTACAAAATATAAGGAAATAAGAACCCGGTGTGCGGAAATTGAAAGTCAAGGGACGTTCCAGCTGCGGCCAAACGGATTTATCACCTTTTCTTGACTCCAGCCAGGCTAATACGCCCGCTGCGATCTAGTGGACGAGAATTGGAAAATAAAATAAAAATGTAAGAACCTTTTTTGTCTATTGAAATTTCAATTATTTTATTTTGGACGGATGCAAGGAGAAAGCTTGACGCCGACTTGTGAGTGGGATTCATGTTCAAAGAATGTTCTTTTGCTTTGTTTGATGTCGTAAAAACATGATGGAATTATTCCTGATCGCGTTCATTTTATTTTTGTAGTATATGTTTTTTTTTTATTTCGTTCAATCGCGGATTGTTCTGAGACCGTGTTGTGTTGGTAGCCCCATGGAGCCCCAACAGGCCATGAGGGAGAACTTTTCTTGAATTTTCGGTTGCTGTTTGTTTTGATGTACCTTATAATCGGAATTCCGTATACGCAAGTGTAATAAGTGTTCTTGGCGCGCGTAGCCGAGTAGTGAGGCTTCTCCTCCTTCGTATTGTAGGCCCCGCAGCCCCAATCGAAACCCCGAGGCGATTCTATCGGACACGTGATTAGTGAAATCTAGTGCAATTCTGTTCTTTGCTCCGTTGAAATAGTATCGGATTCCAAAAGTCCTTTGATTTTGATCCATTTTCCGGGATTTTTCCGTAACATGCAGCACGCAAAGCGCATGGTTCAATAACGGTTCGTCTATTCAATGCGAACACGGTATTTCGTACAATGCCGTTATCTACTTCGAAACTACCGTTAAGTGACGCCCAACCGCGTGCGCTGGAAAAAGCCCGTTTTAGAAGTGCTTTTGAATCGTCTTTTCCGATACCAATTAAATGGTTAGTTTCCGAAATTCTAACTGGTGGCCAAACCGAATTATTCCTTTTTTCTCTAAATCATCACAAAACGACCGACAGTATGGGAAGTTATTCAAATCTTGGGTGCGCTGTCGAGCCCATTATTTTATTTTTATAAATTCAACTGGTACTTTGTAAGCCCAGGTTATGCGAGCCTTTAGTTGTCCTTGTGAGTTGATTTTGTGACAAAATTTTATTTTTCGGACAGACTCAAGGTTTTTGTAGGTGAAGTGGTCCAGAAGGGAACAAACTTTCAACGTCTGGATCAACAATTAGCCACCTCCATTGTACGTTTTTTTGTTTGTTTTCACGCTTGGTCAGGACAGGTGCTCCGATGGTCTCTGTTGGTGCATTCCTTTTGTGTATTTAGCCAGGAACACCGACGGTCATGTAAGGAAGAAAGACTCACAGTCCCGAATGGATGGAACGAGATCGGAAGGGATATACATATATATAGATATCCATATACAAAAATAGATATTTATGTACTTGATTATATACAGATACACCTACTTCTGGTTTTTTTTTTCAAAAAACACTATACCAATCCGCCATTTTGAGTACTGCATTCCTTGGGGAACCAGAAAGAGTTAGACCAATACTTTTGTAGCTTGTGCAAAAGAATTGCAGGTTATGTCCCAGCACGTGCCGGACCGTGGTGGTTTTAATTTTGTTTTGGGAATGAAGAACCTTTTTACTCCACCATCTGTCGTCATATATCCGTTGATCGTTTCTTTTTTTTTATTTTTTTTTTTTTTGTTATTTTATTTTACCAGGAGGGAACATATGGATACGTTGCGGGATAAGACTCTCGGCAGATCATTGATTCCCGAATGCATTATCGTTCGGAAAAGACGCTGCGCGCCGTAGCTTCTGTTAGCTTCTTTGGCTGATTTTGATGGTGTGTTGAGGGCGAGATATACACCGGCCGGTGCGGTATGAAGAGGATCGGTGCAACACGTTATATTGCCGCCCAACGAAGATATGTCAGGATGTGGAGTCTACCACGTTGTACACATTATATGGCGCCCACGATATTCATGGTAGGATTCCACACGTTATATGGCATCCTACTTGAACGTATCCTTTTTATTTTCAAAGTAACACATAGTCTATCAGGAGTACCGGCAATCTACGCCCTATTCCATGAGTCGCTAAGCTTTCAGAGACCTATACTCTTCAGAGTTCGAATTAAGACCATCTGAAATTAATTAATACTGAGAAGGCATCGGCCTTCCCGGCGAAGTTCGACACTTTTGTGCTTTCCACCTTCATTTCCTATCTCTTCTATCCACCTTCCTCAGTCTGTAACCTTCCTAATCCCTTTTCCTTCAATCTCCAGCCCGCTGTTGATAGAGTTCGAACTCCTCAATTCGAACTTGTCCATGGTTAAAGGTAGCCACTCACGCCCCTTCCGACGAGCTACGCACGTGCTAGAGCTAGATGCACGCTACCTATCGGGAAACCATGGGTCTAAAGTCACCCAACTGTGGCTTGGTCACCGGCTGATAATCTTCTTCGCAGCCCGTATGTGTCCTGACTAACTTAGGACAATTGATTAAGGAGACTTACTCCAATCAATTGTTCTAAGGCAGGGTAATGGGCATATACACTTATGCCGACGGCTAAGAGGATTACTTGGGTCGGAATGTTGAGTGATGGTTTGGATGGACGGATACTATGTTGTGATTTAGGTCATAATATAGCGCCCCAACTCTCTACAGCATTACGGCTTCAACAACACGGATATTCAGGGGATTGATTAGTCTTGGTAAACTTGAGCATGGATATGCAAGTTCCGCCCTGCCTTCCCTGACTGCCCAGACTTGCGAATTTCGATAAGCGTATCCGGATAAAAGTACAATCTTGATCGACACAACCTCCTCCGTACACCCACATTTCGTTCGGGAGCTTGCAGTCACTGAAGTACACTAGTTGCTGAGTCGGTTTCGATTTGACGGTCACTTCAGTTATGGAGCTGGATAAGACACGCGTAACTGAAGGTTGATAGCGTCGAACCAGTGCGGGACTAGTAGGCATACTAGCAAGTAATGGCCATCTGTTCGATTGGTAAAATCGTGCAGAGAAGTTGTGATTTTGTTTAATCATGATTTCGAATAATAGGGATAAATTATTGCGTTGCTATTATTTAATAACCTTATCCCATCAATAGTTACAAATTATTGCGTCGCTATTGTAGAAACATCTCTCATATAATATTTTAGTTAGGGAGTTCATTGGAACTTAGTGCTATTATAGACTGTTTGATTGCGTAAATACAAAAATCTTTATTAATAAAAATTATTATTCCCTCACCAGTTAAGTTTTGTTATTATTGTTGCGGAAACAAACTAATTTATTATTCACCTTTCTTGTTAATTGTTAAATGTTAAGTATTCCATGTCTATGATTAAATTATATAAATACCTTTAATGTTTAGTATTAGCTGATAAATGTTTAAGGATTTGGACTAATTAGATAAATTAAAATAATTTGACTACGGGATAAAATTAGAAAATAAAGAAATTACTAACAGGGTACATAGTACAGTTTAAAATGGAGGATTGGTTGTTTTCTCCTATTTATTTTTCCATAATGATGACATGGTTCGTTCACCAATAAGAAAATATAACTTACATATAGCCTTTTGGTGTGAGCGATTAAATAATGCTCCCTATAAATTATAGAAGAGTTTTATAATTGGATTTGGTGATGGATATTAATGGAAAAGTGTTAACAAATATTAAGAATCAAATAACTCATCGTTCAATTCCATTCAACATGAGGAGTGGATGGAGTTTTTTTTTTCAGCGCCAGGGACACGTCAAGACACTGCCGTCACTACTGTTAACGTGGCAACAGGGAGATGAAAAGAACTACGATATTCTATCCACGTCGTAAGAAAACAAACTTAGCGAAAACCAGCAGAACTCATTCCTGGTCCAAATGAAGGAAGAAATAAAAAGGGTAAAACATCTACAATACCAAAGATCTTCAGGGATCCGCATCTGAATACTTCTATGGTCTAGAAGCTTCACCGAAATAGGAAAAAAAATCTTCTTATAATATAAACTGGTTGCAGTAACATTACTTCTCTAATTTCTCTTATGCACCTCGAGACAATTTTTTTTTAAAAATGTACAGTTCCTTGACGTCTCTGAATTATCAGTTAACGATACCCAAATCCATAAATTCGGTATCCATTCACCAGCAAAATTTAGCTCTTCACGAAATTAACTATCGTTAGGTTTTGAAATAAAAACACTGTACCGAAGGCATTATCACAGTCATTCTCAGATGACGAACTAAAGCTACAAGTCATACTTGTTAAATCTTCTGTATCGTTGGGCTCAGACAAAATCTTCAAAAAACGAAAATCTGCCAACAGTCTGGGCGCAACTGTATTATTATTCCGGCAGAAGTTCAGAACGCGTTCAATTCGGGGATGCGGTGTATGTTACTATGTGACTGAAAACCTAACAAAAAGTTCGGGAAGTGGTTAGAAAAGGTTGTAACATATGAATTAAATAATTGGGTCATACTCCGAGATGCGGTCTAGAGGTTGAAAAAAACAAAACTTAAAAATAGGTTATTATTAAACAAACCTGGGGAAGTAAAAAGATATTCGATATCTGATCAGAACTGAGAAAAATGGTGGAATTCATGAAAAAGTATACAACCAGTTTACACCCTCTTAGTGGTCGAATTTCAAAAAATCAAAACACATTCTAGGTATTCACATGAAGAATCCGTAGAATAAAAATTAATTCAATATTTTGAAAGACCTAGTAGATATGACGAAAATCGTGAAAATATATGCATTTTATATTAACCGATATTTTTTTTTGCCCCCCCTTCTGAACGCCAATGAATATTCCAATTTTTTTTTATCAGAATTACTTTTCTAGTTAATTTACATATACGTACCGAGTTTCAACTTCCTAGCATAAGCCGTTCTGAAGTTAGGGAAAACACCCCCCACCACCGTACCATACTACCCCTAAAAAAAATGTATTTTTCAACCATGCCACTGCTAAAGCTCTATCTAAATACCAAGCTTCAGCTTCCTATCATTATAGATTCTTAATATATAAGCATCGGAACTTTTTCTTTCTCAACCTTCCCCACCCTCACCCTCTACACCCACACCCCCAACCTTTTTTTCATCCATCTTACACTGTTATTGAGATATGAATCGTGTTATTTTTGAAAAATTCTAGTCCCTCCCACTTCCGTGCTCCTCCACCCCCTTCAAATATTTTACTTTGAGCAATCCTTATTTATCAATCTTTATAATAAAACCGAATTTTGTTTTTCTGGTCCAATTAGTTTGTGAGATATCGTAATCTAAAGTTTTTCACCCCCCACCTACGAACGCCACTACCCCCACCAAAAAATTTTGTTTCAATCTACTCTCCTAGTATAACTACAGATATTTGTTAAGTCTTATTTGCTTGCTATTAATGGTTTAGGAGATATGGATTTTAGAATTTGTCGATCTCTGCATTTTTGCGTTTCGGATGCATTATTTCCCCTTCCACTCCCACACCCCTTCACCCATATCTGTTTTTTTGCAAATGGGTCCATTATCAAAGCTCTATAGAAATTTTAAGTTTCAGCCTCCTAACACAAGCGGTTCCTGAGATCTAGAAACCTAAATTTTTCGTCTAAAACGCTTACCCCGCCTTCTCCCTTACACCTCCTCCCCTGAAAATAATGTCAATTTAAGGGGTCCACCAAGTCTATTCTTAGAAAAAATTTAATTTAATAGCTCCACTGGCTTGAGAGCTACGAGCCTTCAAAGATCTTGGGGCGGTCGACATACGGCGTACGGGGTACGGCGTACGGGGTACGGCGTACAGGGTACGGCGTACAGGGTACGGCGTATAGCGTACGGCGTTCGGGGTACGGCGTACAGACGGAGTGAAAATTTTTATTGCTTTTTTCGCGTCTACTAGTCATGAAACGGGGAAAAAAAAATGTTGAGGGCAGCAAATTTTTTTTTTTAAAAATCGATAACAATACTGTATTATAAATAATACAGTAATATAATATTTTCGGTAGACCCTGGTTTTTGTCTGAAAAATATAAAGACTTAATTGCTGTAGTAGAAAATAATCCAACTACTCTACCTGGTATCAAAGCGTAGATGGTTACGTATACAAATTATTTACTACGAAACCCGACTCTGAGGGCATCACAATTTCCTTGTGGAAACTCTGGATACCTGAAGAATTGACCCATGATTTGATTACTGCTTCGCATAATGCACCCATAACATCCCATGGAGGAATCAAGAAAACTCTTGACCGTTTACATGCTAAATATTACTGGCCTGGAATGGTGAAGCAGGTTAAAGAATTTATTGGCAAGTGTGATATTTGTAAGCAGTCTAAAGCTCCAAATATGGTTTTAAGACCACCAATGAAGGCTCAATTAATACCAAGTAGAGCTTGGCAAAGAATTTATATTGACCTTATGGGTCCTTATCCTCGTTCGAAGTCCGGTAACACGTCTTTGATAATTATATTAGATCAATTTACTAAATATGTTTTATTAAAGCCAATACGTAATGCAACCACTCGCCCGATCATTAACTATCTCAAGAATGAAGTATTCCACGTATATGGAGTACCTGAACATCTCTTTTCAGATAATGGAGTACAATTTACTTCTAGAAAGTTTGCATCACTCATGTCTACGTATGGAATCACCCACACGACCACCGCTCTGTATTCTCCTCAAGCGAATGCATCCGAGCGAGTAAACCGTTCTATTTTGGCCGCTATCTGATCCTATTTGAACGAAAAGCACAATGAATGGGATATGTACATTAGCGAAATAGCCTGTGCATTACGGACCACTTCACACGAAGCAACTGGATATTCACCCTACACTCAGAGAAATAAATAGTTAAAATTAACTATTTATTAACTTTTTCTACGTTTAAAATCGTGACTACCATAAAATAAGTTAAAAGTTAACTATTATGCAGTAAAAATAAAATGAAAGTTGAGTTAATTATAAAAAAGGAGTTTTTAACTACAATATGTTGTTTTCGTAGAATATAACTATTTTGCAGTAGTTTTCACTAAAATTTGTTTAATATGAAATTTACTATTAAGTAGTAGATATTAACCAAAAAGGAGTCAATGTAAATTTAAATTGACTACTTTCTGGTTAATGTCTAATACTTAAAAGTAAATTTCATATTAATCAAATTTTAGTAAAAACTACTGCAAAATAGTTATATTCTACAAAAACAACATATAACTACAAATTTAGAATAAAATTAACAAAAATGCCTGTAAAACAAAACATGTACAAGATAAAAAAACACTAAGTAAGCCAATAAATTCTTTATTTTATGTAATTATGTGTTTTTTTTATATAATTCATTGTAGATACACAGTTTGTTCTTAATCTTTTAAAATGTCTTAGATTTATGTAGCAAATTCGTCATTCGTATCCTTCGATCCGCTCATCTGAAGCAGCATTGCATTTGAAAGTTCGACACTAAAAAAATAATAAAAAATTTGTGTTTTAGCGTACAACTAAAGTAAATTAAAGTACTGCTTTTAAGGGGTCTTCCTACCATGACTGCTCGAAAAATGGGTGTTTTTTAAGAAATTCATAACTTCGAAAGTACATAAGAAATTTTTTTAATTTGTGGACATAAAGTACATTACAATTTGAGGAACGTTCGACATAATTTTTAATAAAAAATAAAAAAAAATGGCGGCGCTATGCACATTTCCCCGGAGGCCCTCCGCACAAGAGGAGGGATATGATGTCATCGTTTTCTCCATTAATATGCATCAGAAAAAAAAAAGAAAAAATAGGCTTGTTTGTGGGTAGTGTAGCTAGAATGTAGCGTAGCGATTTTTTTTAAGATTTTTTTTGTAATTTTGGTGAGCCGAAGTAAAAAAAATTTCATTTTTTCCTAAGAAAAACGTCGAAAAACGTCAATGAAAAAAAAACTTATGTAGCAATCTTAAAAATCCTACGCTACACTTTCCATAATACTGCTAAAAGTATTGTGTTAAAATTTCAGAGCCATCGGCCAACTAGTTTACAAGATATCGTGTTACGAGTTCTGAAAAGAGTAGTTTCGAGATAAACGCAAAAGAAAGTAAGCTTATTTGCTGTATCGCAAAGGTTTTCGACGGTTGTCGTGCAGAAAATGTAGCTGTAACTTCGGCAATTTTGCGATTTTCAATACCGCCAATGGCTTAAAATGTGCGTAACATTTAAAAGTTTTTTATGAAAGAATAAAAAAATAAATTTAAAAAAAAAATGTCCATAGTAGGAAGACGCCTTAAGAGAACTACTTCCTCTGCCATTTTTTCGATTATTTCGGAAAAGGGATCTTCTGGGTAGGGGACCTCGAATTCGGTGTACTTCACTTCGAATTCTTCGACCATTGGTAAAAAAAACCTGCCAACAATCTGGGCGCAACTGTATTAATTTTTCGGCAGAAGTTCAGAACGCGTTCAATTCGGGGATGCGGTGTATGTTGCTATGTGACTGAAAACCTAACAAAAAGTTCGGGAAGCGGTTAGAAAAGGGTGTAACATATGAATTATATAATTGGGTCATATTCCGGGATGCGGTCTAGAGGTTGAAAAAAACAAAACTTAAAAATAAGTGATTATTAAACAAACCTGGGGAAGTGAAAAGATATTCGATATCTGATTAGACCTGAGAAACATGGTGAAATTAATGAAAAAGTATACAACCATTTTACACCCTCTTAGGGGTCGAATTTCAAAAAATCTTGAAAACGCGTTCTAGGTATTCACTTGAAGAATCCGTAGAATAAAAATGAATTCAATATTTCGAAAGACCTAGTAGATATGACGAAAATCGTGAAAATATATGTATTTTATATTAACCGATATTTTTTTTTGCCCCCCCTTCTGAACGCCAATGAATACTCCAATTTTTTTTATCAGAATTACTTTTCTAGTTAATTTACATATACGTACCGAGTTTCAACTTCCTAGCATAAGCCGTTCTGAAGTTAGGGAAAACACCCCCCACCACCGTACCATACTACCCCTAAAAAAAATGTATTTTTCAACGATGCCACTACTATAGCTCTATCTAAATACCAAGTTTCAGCTTCCTATCACTATAGATTCTTAAGATATAAGCATCGGAACTTTTTCCTTCTCACCCTTCCCCACCCTCACCCTCTACACCCTCACCCTCTACACCCACACCCCCAACCTTTTTTTCCTACTTAGGTTCTATTAGGCCTACTTCTGGTAAAAATTTGAAACATCCATCTTACACTGTTATTGAGATATGAATCGTGTTATTTTTGAAAAATTCTAATCCCTCCCACTTCCGTGCTCCTCCACCCCCTTCCAATATTTTACTTTGAGCAATCTTTATTTATTAATCTTTATAATAAAACTGAATTTTGTTTTTCTGGTCCAATTAGTTTGTGAGATATCGTAATCTAAAGTTTTTCACCCCCCACCCCCGTACGCCAGTACCCCCACCCAAAAATTTTGTTTCAATCTACTCTCCTAGTATAACTACAGATATTTGTTAAGTTTTAATTGCTTGCTATTAATGGTTTAGGAGATATGGATTTAAGAATTTGTCGATCTCGGCATTTTTGCGTTTCGGACGCATTATTTCCCCCTCCACTCCCACACCCCTTCACCCATAATTGTTTTTTTTTGCAAATGGGTCCATTATCAAAGCTCTATAGAAATTCTAAGTTTCAGCCTCCTAACACAACCGGTTCCTGAGATCTAGAAACCTAAATTTTTCGTCTAAAACGCTTACCCCGCCTTCCCCCTTACACCTCCTTCCCTGACAATAATGTCAATTCAAGGGGTCCACCAAGTCTATTCTTAGAAAAAAATTTAATTTAATAGGTCCACTGGTTTGAGAACTACGAGCCTTGAAAGGATTTTGCTTGAGGCGTGGGGCGGTCGACGTACGGCGTACGGCGTACGGCGTACAGACGGAGTGAAAATTTTTATTGCTTTTTTCGCGTCTACTAGTCATGAAACGTGGAAAAAAAAATTTTGAGGGCAGCAAATTTTTTTTTTTTAAAAATCGATAACAATACTGTATTATAAATAATACAGTAATTGCCATCTTACGTTTGCTCTGTATTACTCCCAGATAATGTCTTTCTTTTCTGCTGGCAGAGGTTCCACTCGCCTGTTCCACGCGCCTACACCGGAAAGAACAACAAACTCTTAACAGTTGTGATCAATTTAAATTCCTTTATATATTAACTAATAACTTACTCAATGTAGGACTTGTACTTGCTTGTACGCTTCGGAGATTTTGCAACTGGTTTTTGGGGCACCTTTAAATTAATTCCACATAATTAACCGAAGATGTGATAAACATTTCTGAACTCATTGCACATATTTTAACTATTTATGTGAATTTCCAATGACATTTACGTTTCTATAATAAACGGAGCTCCAATGATAACTTTGTTTCATTTAATTGTTCTATTTAATTTTTAAAATTTTACAAGTTCAAGATAAAACATTTTCACTTAAAAGAAATTGTATGGGACTAGAATTTGACGTTCTGTAATTTTGGCTAAAATTTTTACTATTTTCAGGTTTTTTTCAACTATAAATCGGTAGAATTTTACAACTGAATAGTTGGAAGTTACTATAAAATAGTTCGATTATGTTTTGCTCTATAAGCAAATATAGTAATACCCAACTATTTATTAGTAATATTGAAATTAACTATTTCTCAATTTGAAACAAACTAAAATATAGTACTAAACTACAGATTTTACTATTTGTGAACTATTTTTTTGTTTTTTAACTATTTTTTAGGTATATTTTAGTTATTTGTACTTTTATGAAAGATAACTATGAAAAAAGTTAATTTTTACTAAAATATTTTTGTGGGTGTAGTATTTGAACTTCGGAGAAAATATGATACTCCATGACACAGCTTATCCGTTACTAACACGTATTCAGAGTCTTCAAGCCGAAAACGCGACTTGCTTGACTATGCCCGATAGTATATATAACATACGTGAACGCGTTAAAGCGAAATTACAGGAAACACACCGTCAGTATGCGTCGCGTTATAATTTGAAATCTCGCGAAACGAATTTCGTTCCGGGTCAAGAAATTCTCCGACGTAATTTTGCGCAAAGCGATGCAGCAAAAGGTTTTAATGCTAGGTTAGCACCGAAATTCGTTAAATGTCGAGTCATAAACAAGATCGGAAATTCCATGTACGCGATAGAAAATCGGCAAGGAAAATTCGTGGGGAATTTCCATGCAAAAGATTTACGTTCTTAATGGCTTGGTAAATTTAATTAAACCGTCCGCAAACGGACTTATATACCCAGTATTAGAAACTTTGATTATCAGAGAGGTACAAGTAAACGCCCTCTTGGAATTTATTAATCGTCAAGATAATATTTGTCGAACATATATTTTTTTTTTGAGTACGTCTTTTGAATGTCGCAAAATAAAATTGGTTATCTAACATATGTCGCGCAATATTAACTTATTTTATCGATACGAAAAGAGTATCAATTCATTACAGAATTGGTAATTAACCATAAGAAAAATCAATTTGCCTCAGGACCCATCAATAATTTGGCATCCTTCAGCAAATCTCAGTCAGACACGAAAATTAAGCGTTAATAAAAACAATAAATAAACAATTGAAGAATTGTTTATCTATTGTTACGGTCATCCGCAGTCGTTGCATAAAAACATGAACACTCGGTATCACGGAAGAAAATTTGGAGGGTAGAACTAACGGAGTTCACCAAAAGGAAATAAGCCTCGCCTAAAGATCGAATTGGCAGAAGAATTGTTTTTTTTTTTAACTATTGTTGGTACTATATAAATTGAAACGGTGGTACGGAAAATTGACGTAATTTCAGTAAAATATCCGTTTAAAGTAGAATTTAAATATCGAGCTCGTATGACTAACATCACCCGATTATCCACTATCGCCGAAGATTTGAAATGCCAACCAATTTAAAGATCCGACAGTCTTAATGATCTCGGGTACACATTTATTTTAATTGTTCTTACTAAAATCAAGTACGTAATACGTTGAAGTTAATTTTTTTGTTGTACGGTATATGTATAAAGTTTACGTTTGCGTATATTTAGTTAGTAATTCTTAAGAATAATACGGTTTTGATACGGTTTTGTTGTTATTGAAGTATGATATAAAAATTTTGCAGTTATTGAATTGATAGAATTAATAACTGTTAAGAATAATACGGTTTTGATACGGCTTTGTTGTTATGGAAGTATGGTTAAAAATATACGTTTGCAATTACTGAGTTGATAAGAACTATTATTCAGTATAATACCTTAAGGCAATAATTAAATTTGAATTTTGAATATATTTTGCGCATTTAACTCAGAAACTATGTAAGCAAACGAATTCAATAGGAATTCAAAGTTGGTTTTTATCAAAAAAAAAAAAAAACACATATAAGAATAAATTTAAATTTTGATTTAAAAATAAAAAATGTGCCAACAGTCTGGGCACAACTTTATTATTTTTCCGGCAGAAGTTCAGAACGCGTTCAATCCGGGGATGCGGCGTAGGCTACTATGTGACTGAAAACCTAAAAAAAAGTTCGTGAAGCGGTTAGAATAGGGTGTAACATATGAATTATATAATTGGGTCATATTCCGGGATGCGGTCTAGAGGTTGAAAAAGAAAAAAACCTTAACTTAGGTGATTATTAAACAACCCTGTGGAAGTGAAAAGATATTCGCTATCTGATCAGACCTGAGAGATATTCCGGAATTCATAAAAAAGTATACAACCACTTAACACCCCCTTAGGGGTCGAATTTCAAAAACTCTTGAAAACACATTCTAGGTATTCATATGAAGAATCCATAATCAAAAATAATTGGTGATTGTTAAACAAGCCCGTGGATGTGATATCTGATCAGACCTGAGAGATATTCCGGAATTCATAAAAAAGTATACAACCACTTAACACCCCCTTAGGGGTCGAATTTCAAAAAATTTTGAAAACACATTCTTGGTATTCATGTGAAGAATCCATAATAAAAATAATTGGTGATTGTTAAACAAGCCCGTGGATGTGATATCTGATCAGACCTGAGAGATATTCCGGAATTCATAAAAAGTATACAACCACTTAACACCCCCTTAGGGGTCGAATTTCAAAAAATCTTGAAAACGCATTCTAGATATTCATATGAAGAATCCATAAACAAAAATAATTGGTGATTGTTAAACAAGCCCGTGGATGTGATATCTGATCAGACCTGAGAGATATTCCGGAACTCATAAAAAAGTATACAACCAGTTAACACCCCCTTAGAGATCGAATTTCAAAAAAATCTTAAAAATCATTCTAGGTATTCATATGAAGAATCCGTAAAATAAAAATGAATTCCATATTTGGAAAGACCTAGTAGAAATAACGAAAATCGTGAAAATGTAGGCATTTTATTTTCACATACCATTGTTTTAACCCCCCATTCCGAACGCCAATGGATATTTGCATTTTTTTTTATCGGAGTTACTTTTCTAGTTGATTTAAATATACGTACCGAGTTTCAACTTTGTAGCATAAGCCGTTCTAAAGTTAGGAAAAACACCTCCCACCCCCGTACCATACTAACCCTTAAAAAACCATCCACCATGCCAATACTATAGCTCTATCTAATTGTCAAGTTTCAGCTTTCTATCATTATAGGTTCTTTAGATATAAGCATCGGAACTTTTTCTTTCTCACCCTTCCCCACCCTCACCCTCTACACCCACAACCCCAAATTTTCTTCCCCTACTAGGATTTTAGCCCACTTTTGGTAAAAACTTGAAGCATCTACCTTACACCGTTATTGAGATATGAAATGTGTTATTTTTGAAAAATTCTTATCCCCTCCACTTCCGTGCTCCCCCGCCCCCTTCAAATATTTTACTTTGAGCAATCTTTATTTATCAATATTTATACTCAAACCGAATTTCGTTTTTCTGGTGCCATTAGCTTGTAAGATATCATAATCTAAAGATTTTCGCCCCCCACCCCGTACGCTACAACCCCACGCAAAAATTTTGTTTCAATCTACTCTCCTAGTATAACTACAGATATTTGTTAAGTTTTAATTGATTGCCATTAACGGCTTAGGAGATATGGATTTTAGAATGTGTCGATCTCGGCGTTTTTGCGTTTCGGACGCATTATTTCCCCCTCCACTCCCACACCCCTTCACCCATATCAGTAATTTTCTTGCAAATGGGTCCACTATCAAAGCTCTATAGAAATTCAAAGTTTCAGCCTCCTAACATAAGCGGTTGCTGAGATCTAGAAACCAAAATTTTTCGTCTAAAACACTTCTCCCACCTTCCCCCTCACACCCCCTCCCCTGAAAATAATGTCAATTCATGGGGTCCACCAAGTCTACTCTTAGAAAAAATTTTAATTTAATAGCTCCACTGGTTTGAGAGCTACGAGCCTTCAAAGGATTTTGCTTGGGGCGTGGGGCGGTCGACGTACGGCGTATGGCGTACAGACGGAGTGAAAATTTTTATTCCTTTTTTCGTGCCTACTAGTCATGAAACGTGGAAAAAAGATTTTTGAGGGTAGCAATTTTTTTTTTTTTTAAAATCGATAACAATACTTTATTATTAATAATAAAGTAAAAGTACTCAAATAGTACTAATTAAATATTTATAGTAATTAATTTCCTTTAACTATAGTTTACGTTGAATTCGTTCAGAGTAATGCATGTAAAGAAATTACCTTGTATATAAATTATATGTATAGATTATATAAGTAACTTTCATTAACCAAATTTGTGAACATCTCTTGGAGTTGTTACTAACTCATTAAATTATCGATGCAAGAAACATTGTTAGAGTTAAGCATCATCGATCACACATCCTCACCAAGCCTACGTTATATTTCGGCGCCTAAACCGCCTACACACTGTCACATACTCGAACCTCATAAGCCCACAGCCATCATCTAAATCTACGATCGACTATTAGTACTCGTAGGAGCCTTATATGTACTTATATTTATACATATCCGTCAACAGAAGGACGATGTACAGTTAGCCGAACTTAATTAATACACCAAGTGTAATTGTCAACAAACATACGATGGCGAAGTACGTCACCAAGACGCAACGCATAGCAGCAGCAACATTATGCCCGGCTATATTCAAATAACATGACTACTACTCAGGGTCATGGGTCGAGCCACACGTTCGCAGACAACAATCAGTACCTTTTTGAACGCCTGGAATTTATATTAGCTGGCTGCGTTCTCTCTCAGCTTCCTGAACGTCGTATGACCTAGTGCAGCAACCTGCCTTGAAATGAACGGCAGCACCAACTGCGTTCCTTTTTTCAGCTTCTTGAACGTCAGATGACCTAGTTCAGCAACCTGCCTTGTAATGGCACGCTACGGCAGGCATTTATTGGAATCCGTGTCACAAGCGACACTAAAATAAGTGTCTTCACTAAATCGAACTCCTGACACTCGCACGAAGGCGAATTGCCTGCTGGGCACGTTAAGCACATGCGTAAACGTCAAGCGACGACGCGTTATTGTAATTGGAAAAGTCGTTGCCTGGAATGAGCGAAAGAAAAGAAGGGGAGAAAACCAGAGGCGAAAAGAAACCAAAAGGAGTTGGCGACGAGGAGTCTGGTAAAAACCACCGCCCGAGTCGGTTGAAAAAGTTTTAGTTTTGCCACCACGAAAAAGTAGTCGGTCGAAGTAAAGTGCAAGTACAAAATATAAGGAAATAAGAACCCGGTGTGCGGAAATTGAAAGTCAAGGGACGTTCCAGCTGCGGCCGAACGGATTTATCACCTTTTTTTTTTTTTTTTTTTTTTACGGCCGTCGTTATAACTTAGGGGGTCACCCTTTAATGCGATTGCACAGCTATAACGACATAGGGTGGGAATAAAATGGTGTGGTAGGGGATTTAGGTCGGTGGAACAGGAGGGAAACGTCTAAGTGTCGGTGGACGTTGTTTTTGAACCGCTGAAGGTCATACTTATCAGGGAATAGATCGGATGGCAACGCGTTCCACATTACTGATGTTCGGGGGATAAAGGACTGCCTAAATTTCACTGTTCTCCACGAATGGGGCTGAACGGTATACTCGTGGGCGCGTGAAGCTTGGCGAGTGTTACGGGGGGCGACTAAGAGTGGGGGAATAAGTTCTTTTAGTTCCTTACTACATTTACCATGAAAATATCGGTAGTAAATACTGAGTACTCCGACATTACGGCGATGCTCAAGGGAGTCTATAGAAGCTGAAATGGCTTCGTCTCCAATTAGTCGGAACGCATGTTTTTGAACACGATTGAGCAAGGCTAAATGGGATTTAGGGGCCCCAGCCCAGATATGCGAATTGTACTCAAGACGTGGTCTGATATATGCCTTGTAGATTGTAGCTAAATCGGACGCTGAGAAGTATTTCTTACACTTCCGTAGAATTCCAAGGCGTTTAGAAGCATCAATAGCGACATCATAGATGTGCTGGCTCCAGTTTAGGTGGTTGTTGATTTTTACGCCTAGTAATTGGAAGTCATCAGAAGAAGAAATTTGTACGCCACCAAAGGATATACTTGGGACCGACGTCGGAACATCTCGTTTAAGGGATAGATGACAGGACTGTGTTTTGGAGGCATTGAACTCTACTCTATTTTCCTTGCCCCAGTCCAAGATGAGATTGAGGTCTGAGTTCAATGAGCCGAATAACTCAGTGCGTTGTAAGGCCACCGAAGTCGGACGTGCCTCTGCAGCCGAGTCGAAATTAAAGACATTGTCTAACGTACTATCATCTGCAAAACTATGGATTGGATTGAGAGTTGACGACAGAAGGTCGTTTATAAAGATGAGAAATAGGGTGGGAGATAAAACAGAGCCCTGGGGTACGCCGGAATCAATTGGAAATGAGGATGAAGTTATTCCGTCTAATACGACTCGTATTGAACGTTTGCAGAGAAAACTCTCAATCCATTTAAGAAAGGTTGAACTAAAGCCGAAGGCTTTAAGATTTACTAAGAGACATTGGTGCCAAACTCTGTCAAATGCTTTAGCAATGTCAAGGGCAAGCACTTGACCTTCACCAAATTTGTGAATGCACGAGTTCCAGCGTTCCGTTAGGTAAACTAAAAGGTCACCTGTAGAACGACCGGAACGGAACCCATATTGGCGATCGTGGATCAGATCTCTGTCCATCAGGTATTTGACTATTTTGCGATTGACAGCAGTTTCCATTACTTTTGCGAGCACGGATGTAATGGCTATTGGGCGGTAATTAGCGGGATCCGCTTTGCTTCCTTTCTTGGGAATTGGTTGAACATTCGCAACTTTCCACATCTGAGGAAAGCACCCTGAAGAGTATGAAAGGTAAAAGAGATTGCGAAGCGGTTTAGCCAGAGAGGAAAAGCATTTCTTGAGGACTATGGGGGGGATACCATCAGGTCCAGCAGACTTGTGAATACTGAGCCCTTGCAAGATCTTGGAAATAACCCTTGTTCGAAAACGAATGGGTGGCAACAAGGAATCAGTGATGGGGGGGTTGGGGAGACTCTGATTCGAAGGTGGAAGTCTAGAATTTCTAGCGAAACTTGCCGCCAAGAGGTTAGCTTTTTCCACAGGATCTACTACGGTTCGGTCACCATCGAGAAGAGGTGGTGTAGAAGTTTTTACAAAGTTGTTATTGACCGATTTAACAAATGACCAAAAAGATCTCGAGCTCTTCCGCCGAAGATTTTGATCATATGCAAACTTAGCACGTTTTAAGATACTATTGCAGGAATTTTTTGATAATTTTAGTGCGATCTTATTTTCAGCAGTCGGGTTGTCTTAAAATATTTGGAACGTGTTCTTTTTGGCTTTAATTGCTCCAAGACAGTCCTTATTAAACCAAGAATCCCTCGACGGCCTGATTCTTTTGCGGTTGGAAGGAACAAAAAGACTCATTCCTTTAAGGACTGTCTCTGTTACTAGTTGACATGCCAAGTCACAATTTCCAGATTCAAAGCACAACTTCCAGTTGAAAGCACGAAAAAACTCTTCAAGGGCTCCCCAATCAGCTCTCTTGAAGTGCCAAACCTGTCTTCGAGGTGCTTTGGAAGCTGGCGATTTTAATGTCGAAATTGGAAATTGTGCACGAACCAATAAATGGTCGGTCGTTCCAATTGGTGGCAAAATTGAGACGTTGTATTTGACTGGCTGATTAGTTAAAAAAAGATCAAGTAGATTTGATGATTGACCTGCAATGTCAGGTAGACGGGTGGGATTGTCTACCAACTGTACTAATCCGTTAATGGAAGCAAAAAGCTCAGTATCCCGACCCTGCTGATCCGTATGGGTAGAATGTTTAAGCCAGGCAGTGTTATGAACATTGAAATCGCCCGCGACAACGATTTCAGCGTCTGGATTTGCAGTATATATGGATTGAATAGAGTCAGACAACTTATCCAATTCAAAGGTGGTATTTAATGCATTCAGTGCCGGGCTTCTGTAAACATAACAAAAGAATATGATGTGCTTTTGGGTATGAATTTTTATCCAGCTAAAGTTGAATGCTGGATTGGAGCAAGTTCCTAAATGTGGAACTAAATGAAAAGCTACATCATCGCGGATATATATTGCGAGACCCCGCTGACGGAAAAAAGTTGGTATAATGTGATATCCAGGTAAGACATAGAATTGTTCATTACCTGGCAACACCTTGCATTCGCAAATTGCAAGAATATCCGGTCTTGAGGTTTGGGTGTGAATATACACAGAAAGATAGGCAGTGCTTAGGCCCCGAATATTTATTTGGTCAATAACAAAATTAACCATTGAAATTTAAAAATAAATAAAAGGTGGTACAGGCCGAAACGCATCGACAACAACAATCATGCACATCAAAGTACGACACAACAACAATTCAGGCACAACAAACGAACCGTGATCCGCCCGAGCACAACACCCATGCCAGTACTAGGCCTTTAACATAGGTATTGGTACTCGTTAAGATCACAGTCCGCTAGCCGGCACTAAAAACTTAGCTTGGAACTGGTACCTGATGGATGTCGTATAGCTGGACTATGGTTGACCCCTATGATTCTTGACTCCAGCCAGGCTAATACGCCCGCTGCGATCTAGTGGACGAGAATTGGAAAATAAAATAAAAATGTAAGAACCTTTTTTGTCTATTGAAATTTCAATTATTTTATTTTGGTTTTGTAGTATGTGTTTTTTTTTTATTTCGTTCAATCGCGGATTGTTCTGAGACCGTGTTGTGTTGGTAGCCCCATGGAGCCCCAACAGGCCATGAGGGAGAACTTTTCTTGAATTTTCGGTTGCTGTTTGTTTTGATGTACCTTATAATCGGAATTCCGTATACGCAAGTGAATAAGTGTTCTTGGCGAGCGTAGCCGAGTAGTGAGGCTTCTCCTCCTTCGTATTGTAGGCCCCGAAGCCCCGAAGCCCTGAAGCCCCAATCGAAACCCCGAGGCGATTCTATCGGACACGTGATTAGTGAAATCTAGTGCAATTCTGTTCTTTGCTCCGTTGAAATAGTATCGGATTCCAAAAGTCCTTTGATTTTGATCCATTTTCCGGGATTTTTCCGTAACATGCAGCACGCAAAGCGCATGGTTCAATAACGGTTCGTCTATTCAATGCGAACACGGTATTTCGTACAATGCCGTTATCTACTTCGAAACTACCGTTAAGTGACGCCCAACCGCGTGCGCTGGAAAAAGCCCGTTTTAGAAGTGCTTTTGAATCGTCTTTTCCGATACCAATTAAATGGTTAGTTTCCGAAATTCTAACTGGTGGCCAAACCGAATTATTCCTTTTTTCTCTAAATCATCACAAAACGACCGACAGTATGGGAAGTTATTCAAATCTTGGGTGCGCTGTCGAGCCCATTATTTTATTTTTATAAATTCAACTGGTACTTTGTAAGCCCAGGTTATGCGAGCCTTTAGTTGTCCTTGTGAGTGGATTTTGTGACAAAATTTTATTTTTCGGACAGACTCAAGGTTTTTGTAGGCGAAGTGGTCCAGAAGGGAACAAACTTTCAACGGCTGGATCAACAATTAGCCACCTGCATTATACGTTTTTTTTTTTTTGTTTTCACGCTTGGTCAGGACAGGTGCTCCGATGGTCTCTGTTGGTGCATTCCTTTTGTGTATTTAGCCAGGAATACCGACGGTCATGTAAGGAAGAAAGACTCACAGTCCCGAATGGATGGAACGAGATCGGAAGGGATATACATATATATGGATATCCATATACAAAAATAGATATTTATGTACTTGATTACATACAGATACACCTACTTCTGGTTTTTTTTTTTCAAAAAACACTATATCAATCCGCCATTTTGAGTACTGCATTCCTTGGGGAGCCAGAAAGAGTTAGACCAATACTTTTGTAGCTTGTGCAAAAGAATTTCAGGTTATGTCCCAGCACGTGCCGGACTATGGTGGTTTTAATTTTGTTTTGGCAATGAAGAACCTTTTTACTCCACCATCTGACGTCATATATCCGTTTATCGTTTCTTTTTTTTTTTTTTTTTTGTTATTTTATTTTACCTGGAGGGAACGTATGGATACGTTGCGGGATAAGACTCTCGGCAGATCATTGATTCCCGAATGCATTATCGTTCGGAAAAGACGCTGCGCGCCGTAGCTTCTGTTAGCTTCTTTGTTAGCTTACGTATGGATACGTTGCGGGATAAGACTCTCGGCAGATCATTGATTCCCGAATGCATTATCGTTCGGAAAAGACGCTGCGCGCCGTAGCTTCTGTTAGCTTCTTTGGCTGATTTTGATGGTGTGTTGAGGGCGAGATATACACCGGCCGGTGCGGTATGAAGAGGATCGGTGCAACACGTTATATTGCCACCCAACGAAGATATGTCAGAATGCGGAGTCAACCACGTTGTACATATTATATGGCGCCCACGATATTCATGGTAGGATTCCACACGTTATATGGCAACCTACTTGAACGTATCCTTTTTATTTTCAAAGTAACACATAGTCTATCAGGAATACCGGCAATCTACGCCCTATACCATGAGCCGCTAAGCTTTCAGAGACCTATACTTTTCAGAGTTTGAATTAAGACCATCTGAAATTAATTAATACTGAGAAAGCATCGGCCTTCCCGGCGAATTTCGACACTTTTGTGCTTTCCACCTTCATTTCCTATCTCTTCTATCCACCTTCCTCAGTATGTAACCTCCCTAATCCCTTTTCCTTCAATCTCCAGCCCGCTGTTGATAGAGTTCGAACTCCTCAATTCGAACTTACAGCCCAACCGTGCATAATACGTTTTTGTCCATGGTTAAAGGTAGCCACTCACGCCCCTTCCGACGAGCTACGCACGTGCTAGAGCTAGATGCACGCTACCTATCGGGAAACCATGGGACTAAAGTCACCCAACTGTGGCTTGGTCACCGGCTGATAATCTTCTTCGCAGCCCGTATATGTCCTGACTAACTTGGGACAATTGATTAAGGAGACTTACTCCAATCAATTGTTCTAAGGCAGGGTAATGGGCATATACACTTATGCTGACGGCTAAGAGGATTACTTGGGTCGGAATGTTGAGTGATGGTTTGGATGGACGGATACTAAGTTGTGATTTAGGTCATAATATAGCGCCCCAACTCTCTACTCCATTACGGCTTCAACAACACGCTTGTGTACATTATATGGTTCCTCGCTGATTGTCAACAAAGCATAATAGTTATCTAATGAAAAATTCGCCGCTGTAATGACGGTTCGATCGCGTAGTCGCTGACTTATAACTTTTCTGTCATCAAGATCACATATCGCGCCACGATGCTCTTGTCGTTCCGGCGCGATCAAAACTTCCGCATTTTCATCATCTTTATCTCTCGCATCTTTGTTTACTTTTTCTTCAGCCCTGATTTCGAGTGTGGTCATGGATTCCTCTAACAAAAATACAACATCTCGGGAGATTTCAATTTTCCCTGTCTTCGGATTTCAAGCTCGATATCCTTTCGAAAAACTATCGTAGCCAACAAAAATGCATTTGATTGCCTTTGGATCAAATTTCTTACGCTTCTCTTTAGGAATGTGAATGAAAACTTCCGTGCCAAAAGTACGCAGATAATCCAGCTTTACCTCTTTTCTGAGCCACAATTCATACGGTGACTTGTCTGCCACTGTGCTCGTTCCGCTTCGGTTTAGCACATGAACTGCTAAATTTACCGCCTCAGCCGAAAACTTCTTCTCAATTTGTTTTGATTGAAGCATTGTTCTTGCAGATTCGGCAATAGATACCTTTTTTACTGCTATATTTGCCACAGCCTCGACCTGTGATGGTTGAATCACTCTGAATAGCATTTGGAATAATCCCTTTCGGTGAACTCCCACTGCAACAACATTTCCGTCCTTCAGCAGTTCGCAGCGATTGCTATTCATACACAAATCATATCCTTGATCCGCTGCCTTTCCTGATGAAAATAAATTCATCTGAAGATCTGGTACGTACAAAACTCCTATGACTCGGTTGCGAAACCAACCACTGCCATTGAATGCGCGAATGCTGATATCGCCTTTACCTTGAGCCAAAATTTGTTTACCATTTCCGATCTTCACTGGTTCTGATATTTCGATAAAATTTTCAAACCAATCACGATTGTGACTCATATGATTTGTCGCACCCGAATCCAAAATCCATGTGTCTTTGTCCTCGCTTGCTGCTGTATGACAAACGAAAACCTCGAACGAGCTATCTTCACACTTAACGTTGAAATTAATCTTCTTTTCGGGGCAGTTCCGCTTCCAATGACCATTTTTCCCACATTAAAAACATTTACCTTTAAGTTTGTCGCTTTTACTCGTTGCTTTGTGGTTGTTGTTCGACAAATTTTCCTTTTTGTTATTATTGTTTTTCTTGGGAAAAGTTCGTTTGGCCATCAGCGCTACCACCTCCTCGACTTGTCCCTGCGATTTCAGACGAAGCTCCTCCGCCATCAGTCGCGCTCGAAGATTCGCCAAAGTTTGACTTTCAGGACTTGCAGATTCCCATGCACTATGAAAATGATTATATTCGGCCGGTAATGTCATTAAAATTTTTGAAATTACCATGGAATCAGATATGGTTTCTTTCTGATCTCGCAGCTGCTGCACAAATTCCATTAACTTCGATAAAAAAATTGAAATATCATCACCTGTCTCTTTTGCATATCCATAATATTTTTGTTGCAAAAATAAAATGTTTGCCTTCGATGTTTGCTCATAGGTGCTCTTGAGCATCAACCACATCTCACTAGCCAACTCACAATTCATAATTTGCAAAAGCGCCTGTTTTCTGCATGCCGTCGAAATAATTCGTCTTGCCTTGGTGTCCTTTTTCTTCCAAGCTGAATATGTCGATGCATAATTTTCGCCCGCAAACTTTGGTTTCTCCTCAGTCCCGTCGACCACATCGAACAATTCGCTGTCCTCTAAGATCATGCGAATTTGGAATATCCATGTCAGCCAATTGCTGCAACCTTCCAACATTTCGATGTTCATTCGATCGCCTTCCATTTGTTACTTTCGAGAAGAAAAAATTATTATTATTGAGGAGAAAGGATTATGCTTTGAAAATCAAAAATGCAAAGTTTTTTTTTTAAAAAAATTTTCTGGGCCCATAACCTATTGAATGGAAAATTGGAAACTATATTTATTTATGTCAAATAATACTAAAGTAACTATGAACATAAAAATATACAACCATACTGAGTGTTTATGACTTGAACAAAAATGATACATTCAATAAGTTAGCATCTCATCGTGGTGTGTTTCTTTCAATTGTCCTTTTTCGGGCTAAAACGACAGTGCTATTTTCGAAAAGTACCAGGATCGCTAGAACTATAGAACACCTACTCAGAACTGGTCTTTTTTTGTGATATGCTGGGCAGGGGAAAAAGTTCGGGTGTGAACTAAGCATATCATGGTGGTGTGTTGCTTTCAATTGTCCTTTTTCGGGCTAAAAACGACAGAACTATTTTCGAAAAGTACCAGGATCGCTAGAACTATTCTCCACCTACTCAGAACTGGTCTTCTTTTGTGATATGCTTGGCAGGGAAAAAAGTTCTGTATAAAGTTAGCATCTCATCGTGGTGTGTTTCTTTCAATTGTCCCTTTTCGGGCTAAAACGACAAACTATTTTCGAAAAGTACCAGGATCGCTAGAACTATTCTCTACCTACTCAGAACTGGTCTTTTTTTGTGATATGCGGGGCAGGGGAAAAAGTTTGGGTGAGATCTTAGCATATCATCGTGGTGTGTTTCTTTTAATTGTCCTTTTTCGGGCTAAAAATGACAGAACTATTTTCGAAAAATACCAGGATCGCTAGAACTATTCTCCACCTACTCAGAACGGGTCTTTTTTTGTGATATGCTGGGCAGGGATAAAAGTTCAGTATGAAGTTAGCATCTCATCGTGGTGTGTTTCTTTCAATTGTCCTTTTTCGGGCTAAAACGACAAACTATTTTCGAAAAATACCAGGATCGCTAGAACTATTCTCCACCTACTCAGAACGGGTCTTTTTTTGTGATATGCTGGGCAGGGATAAAAGTTCAGTATGAAGTTAGCATCTCATCGTGGTGTGTTTCTTTCAATTGTCCTTTTTCGGGCTAAAACGACAAACTATTTTCGAAAAGTACCAGGATCGCAAGAACTATTCTCTACCTACTCAGAACTGGTCTTTTTTTGTGATATGCTGGGCAGGGGAAAAAGTTCGGGTGTGAACTTAGCATATCATCGTGGTGTGTTTCTTTCAATGGTCCTTTTTCGGGCTAAAAACGACAGAACTATTTTCGAAAAATACCAGGATCGCTAGAACTATTCTCCACCTACTCAGAACTGGTCTTTTTTTACTTTATTATTTCATAATAAAGTATTGTGATCGACCTGAAATTTCAAAAAAAAAATTTGCTACCCTGAAATTTTGTATTTTCACGTTTTAGGACTAGTAGACCCCGAAAAAGCAATAAAAAAAATAATGTCCGTCTACGCCGTACGCCGTACGCCGTACGCCGTACGCAAAAATAGTTTGAAGGCGCGTAGCTCCCAAGCCCGTTGAGGTATTATCGTGAAACTTTTATGGTGGGTAGGTTGGGTGAACCTCTACGACTGGTATCTTTTAGGGTGGTGCGTGTGTGAGGGGGAAGGAGAGGGGAGGGTTTTAGACGAAATATTTTGGTTTCTAGATCTCAGCAACCGCTTACGCTAGGAGGCTGAAACTTGGAATTTCCATAGAACTTCGATAGTGGACCCATTTGCAAAAAAAATTGTTGATATGGGTGAAGGGGTGTTGGAGTGGGGGGAAAATAATTTGTCCGAAACGCAAAAATTCCGAGATCGACACATTCTAAAATCCATATCTCCTAAACCGTTGATGGCACGAAATTCAAACTTAACAAATATCTGTACCTATACTAGGAGAAAGGATTGAAAAAAATTTTGAGTAGGGGTAGTGCCGTACGGGGGTGGGGGTGAAAAACTTTAGATTACGATATCTCACGAACCAATTGCTCTAAAAAAATGAAATTCGGTTTAAGTAGAAAGGTCAACAAATAAAGATTGCTGAAAGTAAAATTTTTGAAGGGGGAGGTGAAACATGGAAGTGGGGGGGATAAGAAATTTTCAAAAAAATCACGTTTCATATCTCAAGAACAGTATAAGACAGATGCTCAAATTTTTTACCAGCCGTAGACCCAACAGATCCCTAGTTGAAAAAAAAAAATTGGGGATGTGGGTGTAGGGGGTGTGGGTGGGGAAGGGTGAAAAGGAAAAGATTCCGATGTTTATATCTTGAGAACCTATAATGATAAAAAGCTGAAACTTGGTATTTAGATAGAGCTATAGTAGTGGCATGCTGGAAAAATATAATTTTTTATAGGGGTAGTATGGTACGGGGGTGGTGGGGTGTTTTTCCTAACTATGAAATGGCTTATGCTAGAAAGTTGAAACTAGGTGTGTATATGTAAATCAACTAGAAATGTAATTTGAATTAAAAAAATTTCGTATATCCATTGGCGTTTCGAAGTGGGGGCAAACAAAATGTTCAGTGAAAAAAGAATGCATATATTCTCACGATTTTCGTCATATCTACTAGGTCTTCCAAAATATTGAATTCACTTTTATTCTACGGATTCTTCATATGGATACCCAGAAAGATTTTTCAAGATTTTTTGAAAATTGACCCCTAAGGGGGTGTAAAGTGATTGTGTACTTTTTCATAAATTATTCCATATCTCTCAGATCCGATCAGATTTTCACTTCCACGGGGATGTTCTTTTTGATAGATTTTCAGTCACATAGTAACCTACACCGCATCTCAGAATTCAACGCGTTCCTAACTTCTGCCGGAAAAATAATAAAGTTACGCCCAGATTGTTGGCAGATTTTTGTGATATGCTGGGCAGGGAAAAAAATCTGCCAACAGTCTGGGCGCAACTTTATTATTTTTCCGGCAGAAGTTTAGAACGCGTTCAATTCTGAGGTGCGGTGTAGGTTACTATGTGACTGAAAATCTATCAAAAAGAACAACCCCGTGGAAGTGAAAATCTGATCGGATCTGAGAGATATGGAATAATTTATGAAAAAGTACACAATCACTTTACACCCCCTTAGGGGTCAATTTTCAAAAAATCTTGAAAAATCTTTCTGGGTATCCATATGAACAATCCGTAGAATAAAAGTGAATTCAATATTTTGGGAGACCTAGTAGATGTGACGAAAATCGTGAAAATATATGCATTCTTTTTTCACTGAACATTTTTTTTGCCCCGGGGATGCGGCGTAGGCTACTATGTGACTGAAAACCTAATAAAAAGTTCGGGAAGCGGTTAGAATAGGGTGTAACATATGAATTATATAATTGGGTCATATTCCGGGATGCGGTCTAGAGGTTGAAAAAGAAAAAAACCTTAACTTAGGTGATTATTAAACAACCCTGTGGAAGTGAAAAGATATTCGCTATCTGATCAGACCTGAGAGATATTCCGGAATTCATAAAAAAGTATACAACCACTTAACACCCCCTTAGGGGTCGAATTTCAAAAACTCTTGAAAACACATTCTAGGTATTCATATGAAGAATTCATAATTAAAAATAATTGGTAATTGTTAAACAAGCCCGTGGATGTGATATCTGATCAGACCTGAGAGATATTCCGGAATTCATAAAAAAGTATACAACCACTTAACACCCCCTTAGGGGTCGAATTTCAAAAAATTTTGAAAACACATTCTTGGTATTCATGTGAAGAATCCATAATAAAAATAATTGGTGATTGTTAAACAAGCCCGTGGATGTGATATCTGATCAGACCTGAGAGATATTCCGGAATTCATAAAAAAGTATACAACCACTTAACACCCCCTTAGGGGTCGAATTTCAAAAAATTTTGAAAACACATTCTTGGTATTCATATGAAGAATCCATAATCAAAAATAATTGGTGATTGTTAAACAAGCCCGTGGATGTGATATCTGATCAGACCTGAGAGATATTCCGGAATTCATAAAAAAGTATACAACCAGTTAACACCCCCTTAGAGATCGAATTTCAAAAAATCTTGAAAATAATTATAGGTATTCATATGAAGAATCCGTAAAATAAAAATGAATTCCATATTTGGAAAGACCTAGTAGAAATAACGAAAATCGTGAAAATGTAGGCATTTTATTTTCACATACCATTGTTTTAACCCCCCATTCCGAACGCCAATGGATATTTGCATTTTTTTTTTATCAAAGTTACTTTTCTAGTTGATTTAAATATACTTACCGAGTTTCAACTTTGTAGCATAAGCCGTTCTAAAGTTAGGAAAAACACCTCCCACCCCCGTACCATACTATCCCTTAAAAAAAAATATTTTTCCACCATGCCAATACTATAGCTCTATCTAATTGTCAAGTTTCAGCTTTCTATCATTATAGGTTCTTTAGATATAAGCATCGGAACTTTTTCTTTCTCACCCTTCCCCACCCTCACCCACAACACCCACAACCCCAAATTTTCTTCCCCTACTAGGATTTTATTACGCCCACTTTTGGTAAAAACTTGAAGCATCTACCTTACACCGTTATTGAGATATGAAACGTGTTGTTTTTGAAAAATTCTTATCCCCTCCACTTCCGTGCTCCCCCGCCCCTTCAAATATTTTACTTCGAGTAATCTTTATTTATCAATATTTATACTCAAACCGAATTTCGTTTTTCTGGTGCCATTAGTTTGTAAGATATCATAATCTAAAGATTTTCGCCCCTCCACCCCCGTACGCTGCAACCCCCACGCAAAAATTTTGTTTCAATCTACTCTCCTATTATAACTACAGATATTTGTTAAGTTTAAATTGATTGCCATTAACGGCTTAGGAGATATGGATTTTAGAATGTGTCGATCTCGGCATTTTTGCGTTTCGGACGCATTATTTCCCCTTCCACTCCCACACCCCTTCACCAATATCAGAATTTTCTTGCAAATGGGTCCACTATCAAAGCTCTATAGAAATTCAAAGTTTCAGCCTCCTAACATAAGCGGTTGCTGAGATCTAGAAACCAAAATTTTTCGTCTAAAACGCTTCCCCCACCTTCCCCCTCACACCAACTCCCCTGAAAATAATGTCAATTCATGGGGTCTACCCAGTCTACTCTTAGAAAAAATTTTAATTTAATAGCTCCACTGGTTTGAGAGCTACGAGCCTTCAAAGGATTTTGCTTGGGGCGTGGGGTGGTCGACGTACAGACGGAGTGAAAATTTTTATTCCTTTTTTTGTGTCTACTAGTCATGAAACGTGGAAAAAAGATTTTTGAGGGTAGCAAATTTTTTTTTTTTAAAAATCGATAACAATACTTTATTATTAATAATAAAGTAAAAGTTCAGTATAAAGTTAGCATCTCATCGTGGTGTGTTTCTTTCAATTGTCCCTTTTCGGGCTAAAACGACAAACTATTTTCGAAAAGTACCAGGATCGCTAGAACTATTCTCTACCTACTCAGAACTGGTCTTTTTTTGTGATATGCTGGGCAGGGGAAAAAGTTCGGGTGTGAACTTAGCATATCATCGTGGTGTGTTTCTTTTAATTGTCCTTTTTCGGGCTAAAACCGACAGAACTATTTTCGAAAAATACCAGGATCGCTAGAACTATTCTCCACCTACTCAGAACGGGTCTTTTTTGTGATATGCTGGGCAGGGATAAAAGTTTAGTATGAAGTTAGCATCTCATCGTGGTGTATTTCTTTCAATTGTCCTTTTTCGGGCTAAAACGACAAACTATTTTCGAAAAGTACCAGGATCGCTAGAACTATTCTCTACCTACTCAGAACTGGTCTTTTTTTGTGATATGCTTTGCAGGGAAAAAAGTTCTAGTGTGAACCTAGCATATCATCGTGGTGTGTTTCTTTTAATTGTCTTTTTTCGGGCTAAAAACGACAGAACTATTTTCGAAAAATACCAGGATCGCTAGAACTATTATCCACCTACTCAGAACTGGTCTTTTTTTGTGATATGCTGGGCAGGAAAAAAAGTTCAGTGTGAAGTTAGCATATCATCGTGGTGTGTTTCTTTCAATTGTCTTTTTTGTGGCTAAAACGACAGAGCTATTTTCGAAAAGTACCAGGATCGCTAGAACTATAGAACACCTACTCAGAACTAGTCTTTTTTTGTGTTATACTGGGCAGGGGAAAAAGTTCGAGTGTGAACTTAGCATATCATCGTGGTGTGTTGCTTTCAATTGTCCTTTTTCGGGCTAAAAACGACAGAACTATTTTCGAAAAATACCAGGATCGCTAGAACTATTCTCCACCTACTCAGAACTGGTCTTTTTTTGTGATATGCTGGGCAGGGGAAAAAGTTCGGGTGTGAACTTAGCATATCATCGTTGTGTGTTTCTTTCAATTGTCCTTTTTCGGGCTAAAAACGACAGAACTATTTTCGAAAAGTACCAAGTTCGCTAAAACTATTCTCCACCTACTCAGAACTGGTCTTTTTTCGTGATATGCTGGGCAGGGAAAATCTTTCTAAGTCTTTGAGAAGGTAGTATATCATATTTTTGAACGTCCTTTTTTGGTCTTAAATGAACAGAACTATTGCTAAAAAGTATCAGGAGCTACGTAACTATTGTCCCTGCGTTGTAGGCTGCCTTTGATTTTTGAATTGACGGAAAATGATATGCTACGGGAAGCTAGCATATCATTTTTTGAATAGTCCTTTTTTCGGCTTTAAACGCCAGAACAATTGCTAAAAAGTATCAAGAACTATAGAACTATTGTGCATGCCAAGAGCACCCCTTTTTTTATATATTGTTTACTGCCGTTCCTTGGCGATAAATCGTCCAGCTTCAAAACAGTCGCTGCTCGTCATCTCCACTACCTACATATGTATATCTAATTTTTACTTTATTAGTAATAATACAGTATTGTTATTGATTTAAAAAAAAAAAAAAAATTTGCTGCCCTCAAAATTTTTTTGTCCATGTTTCATGACTAGTAGACACGAAAAAAGCAATAAAAATTTTCACTCCGTCTGTCCGCCGTACGTCGACCGCCAAAATCCCTTGATGGCTCGTAGCTCTCAAGCCAGTGGAGCTATTAAATTAAAATTTTTTCTAGGAATAGACTGGGTAGACCCCTTGAATTGACATTATTTTTTGTTAGTTGTAGTATGTTAAAGATTTCAAAAAAATGGTGTCCGAGTCCTCTTCGAAAATGCATATCTCTGGTACTTAGTCTTTATTGTAGAATAATGAAGTAGGGCTTATTTTAAAGTTCAAGGTTGCCGCAATATAAAAATCTGCCAACAGTCTGGGAGACTCTTTATTATTTTTCCGGCAGAAGTTCAGAACGCGTTCAATTCGGGGATGCGGTGTATGTTACTATGTGACTGAAAACCTAACAAAAAGTTCGGGAAGCGGTTAGAAAAGGGTGTAACATATGGATTAAATAATTGGGTCATATTCCGGGATGCGGTCTAGAGGTTGAAAAAAACCAAAAATTAAAAATAGGTGAATATTAAACAAGCCTGGGGAAGTGAAAAGATGTTCGATATCTGATCAGACCTGAGAAACATGGTGGAATTCATGAAAAAGTATACAACCAGTTTACACCCTCTTAGGGGTTAAATTTCAAAAAATCTTGAAAACGCATTCTAGGTATTTATTTGAAGAATCCGTAGAATAAAAATGAATTCAATATTTCGAAAGACATAGTGGATATGACGAAAATCGTGAAAATATATGCATTTTATATTAACTGATAATTTTTTTTGCCCCCCCTTCTGAACGCCAATAAATGTTCGAATTTTTTTTTATCAGAATCACCTTTCTGGTTAATTTACATATACGTACCGAGTTTCAACTTCTTAGCATAAGCCGTTCTAAAGTTAGGAAAAACACCCCCCACCACCGCTACCCCTAAAAAAAAATCTATTTTTCCACCATGACACTACTATAGCTCTATCTAAATACCAAGTTTCAGTTTCCTATCACTATAGATTCTTAAGATATAAGCATCGGAACTTTTTCTTTCTCACCCTTCCCTACCCTCACCCTCACCCTCTACATCCACACCCCAAACTTTTTTTCCCTACTAGGGTTCTATTAGGCCTATTTCTGCTAAAAATTTGAAGCATCCATCTTAAACTGTTATTGAGATATGAAACGTGTTATTTTTGAAAAATTCTTATCCACTCCACTTACGTACTCACCCGCCCCCTTCAAAGATTTTTCTTTGAGCAATCTTTATTTGTCAAGCTTTATATCCAAACCGAATTTTGTTTTTCTGGTGCCACTGGTTTGGGAGATATCGTAATGTTAAGTATTTCAACCTCACCCCCGTACGTCACTACCCCACCCAAAAATTTTGTTTCAATCTACTCTCCCAGTATAATTACAGATATTTGTTAAGTTTTAATTGCTTGCTTTTAACGGTTTAGGAGATAAAGATTTTAGAATGTATCGATCTCGATTTTTTTGCGTTTCGGACGCACTGCTTCTCCCTCCACTCCCACACCCCTTCACCCATATCATCAATTGTTTTGCAAATGGGTCCACTATCAAAGCTTTATAGAAATTTCAAGTTTCAGTCTCCTAACATGAGTGGTTGCTGAGATCTAGAAACTAAAATTTTTCGTCTAAAACGCTTCCCCTACCTTCCCCTCACTCCCCCACCTTCCCCTCACACCCCCACCTTCCCCTCACACCCCCACCTTCCCCTCACACCCCCACCCCTGAAAATAATGTCAATTCAAGGGGTCTACCCAGTCTATTCCTAGAAAAAATTTTAATTTAATAGCTCCACTGGTTTGAGAGCTACGAGCCTTCAAGGGATTTTGGCGGTCTACGTACGGCGTACGGCGGACAGACGAAGTGAAAATTTTTATTGCTTTTTTCGTGTCTACTAGTCATGAAACGTGGACAAAAAAAATTTTGAGGGCAGCAAATTTTTTTTTCTTAAATCAATAACAGTATTGTATTATTACTAATAAAGTAAAATAATACGAATAAAACTTATCCTTGCAAGTTTTTTTTAAGGATAACGACTTTGTCTTTCTCTTGAATATCTCAATCTTAACTAGGGGATCGTGGTAAAAAAATTTAAGAAAATCTGTGATTCTCAATTAAGATTAGTGTAGTTCTTAATAATAATATTAAATTTTTTTGACCCCGATTCCCTTGAGATCCTAAACTCTTCACCTCAAACCGTCTCGATTTAAAGACCTCGTCCTCCAGTAGCTAAGTTTTAAGATAGCTTTGCTATCTTCCTCAACCGAGTATAATACGTTTTATTTGCTATCGATGAATCATCGTCGATTGATTTTGTCCGTTTCCTAGCCATTTTTTTCTAGCTTAGTTTCAAGATGTATAAAATTATCTATACCCTCCAAATTATACTCCAAAATTGGTAAATGGCAGAGTCAAGATTGACAAATAATTTCTCAGCACAAGGGAAGGATCTTGCGAGGATGTTTATACATATCTCGTTAGGCTATGCTATTGGATGGTTAGGTTAAGGTTTAGGTTTCAGTGGCGGCCAAATGCCTCACATAGACCCACGAGGGTCCATAGTGATACCACATAAAACAATCTGCCAACAATCTGGGCGTAATTTTACTATTTTTCCGGCAGAAGTTAGGAACGCGTTCAATTCTGAGATTGCGGTGTAGGCTACTATGTGACTGAAAACCTATCAAAAAGAACACGATCGTGGAAGTGAAAATCTGATTGGATCTGAGAGATATGTAATAATTTATGAAAAAATACACAATCACTTTACACCCCCTTAGGGGTCAATTTTCAGAAAATCTTGAAAACACTTTCTAGGTATTCATATGGAAAATCCATAGAATAAAATTAAATTTAATATTTGAGACGAAGTAGTAGATATTTCGAAAATCGTGGGCGAATTTGCATTCTATTTTCACAGATAATTTTGTTTGCGCCCCTTCTGAACGTCAATAGATATTCGTTTTTTTTTCTATTCAAAATTATTTTTCTAGTTAATTTAGATATACACACCGAGTTTCAACATTGTAGCTTAAGCCGTTCTATATACAGGAGTAACACCCCCACTTGTACCACACTACCCTTAGGGGTCGAATTTCAAAAAACTTTGAAAACACTTTCTAGGTATTCATACGATGAATCCGTAGAATAAAATTAAATTCAATATTTCGGACGAGCCAGTATACATGCCAAAAATCGTGGGCAAATATGCATTCTATTTTCACACATAATTTTTTTTGCCCCCCTTCTGAACGTCAATACCTATTTGAATTTTTCTTAATCAAAATTGCTTTTATAGTTGATTTACGTATACACACCGAGTTTCAACATTGTAGCTTAAGCCGTTCTATATACAGGAGAAACACCCCCCACTTGTACCACACTACCCTTAGGGGTCGTATTTCAAAAAACCTTGAAAACATTTTCTAGGTATTCATACGAAGAATCTGTAGAATCAAAATGAATTCAATATATGGAAAGACCTAGAAGATATGACGAAAATCGTGCAAATATATGCATTTTATACTTACTGATAATTTTTGTTGCCCCTCTATCTGAACGCCAATGAACATTCGAATTTTTTTTATCAGAACTACTTTTCTAGTTTATTTACATTTACACACCGAGTTTCAACTTTCTAGCATAAGCCGTTTAATAGTTAGGAAAACCACCCCCTACTCCCGTACCATACAACCCCCCAAAAAAAATTATATTTTTCCAACATTCCGCTACTATAGCTCTATCTAAATACCAAGTTTAAGGTTTATATCATTACAGATTCTTAAGATATAAGCAACGGAACTTTTTCCTTTTCACCCTCCCCCACCCTCCCCTATACACCCCAAAACTTTTTTCCCTACAAGGGTGCAATTAGCGCTACTTCTGGTAAAAATTCTAAGCATCTTTCTTACACTGTTCTTGAGATATTAAATGTGTTTTATTTGAAAAATTCATATCCCCTCCACTTCTATGCTCCACCTCCCACTTAAAAAATTTTACTTTGATCAATCTTTATTTGTCGACTTTTATACCCCAACCGAATTTTATTTTTCTAGAGCAATTGGTTCATGAGATATCGTAATCTAAAGTTTTTCACCCCCCACCCTCATACGCAACTGCCCCTACCCAAATTTTTTTTCAATCTGTTCTCCTAGTATAACCACAAATATTTCTTAAGTTTGAATGGTGTGCCATTAACGGTTTCGGAGATATGGATTTTAGAATGTGTCTATCTCGGCTTTTTTGGGTTTCGGAAGCATTATATTTCCCCCCACTCCCACACCCCTTAATCAATATTGACAATTTTTATGCAAATGGGTTTACTATTAGAGCTCTATAGAAATTCCAAGTTTCAGCTTCCTATCATAAGCGGTTACTGAGATATAGAAACCAAAATTTTCCGTCTAAAATGCTTCCCCCTCCTACCCCTCCCACCGCCATTTGGTCACTTCAAGGAGCCTACCTTAAAATTTCAATTTAATATCTCAAAGCGGTTGAAGCTAAGAGCATCCAAACGATTTTGCGTACGACGCGTACGGCGGACAGACGGACTGAAAATTTTTATTGCTTTTTTCACGTCTACTAGTTATGAAACGTGAAAATAAAGATTTTGAGGGTAGGAAATTTTTTTTTTTTAAAAATCGATCACAATACTTAATTATTAAAATAATAAAGTAAAATAGGAGACCCGATGAGCTTATGGCAAGTGCGCTTGCGTTTCGATCTGTGTTGAGAGTTCCTCGGTTAATTCAAAGGTCCCTGTAAGCATAGCAAAGTTGATTAGACTCTGCATGCTGTTAAAAGAGACTTCTTTCAGGTTTGCGAAGGTCGAAGCACCCAGAGCTTTCAGCCGTCTTCTAGCGAGAGCTGGGCAGTTGCACTGGAGGTGTTCTAGCTATTGGCAAGACTTGAATAATAGTGTCTGTCCCATTAGTGTCGACCATTGTTTTTTTGGTGACATTCTTTAGTGCCAAGTTGAAAAGCATGGGTGTTGACCATTTTAAATTTTTACTACTTTAAAAGTAGGCAATGGGATGCCTACTTTAATTATAGTAAAATTACACTGCATTGTGTACGCTACACAATAGTGTGTAAACTGTAATTACATGCTTATTCTGTATACTTTACACACTAGTGTGTAAAAAAAAAAAAATTAAAAAAGTTTGTCTCTTTTTTCCTGCTTGCTATGAATTTATTTTCCTGTAAATTATTTTTTTTTTGTTTGAAAAATTAGAATGCACACTCTCGGATTCGAAACATGGACCCGTCGCACATAAGTCCGATACGCTACCACTCGGCCACCTGAACATTTTTGAAACATGCTTAAATCATCAAGAATAGCCAAGAATGACGTAAATTAACCCTACTACTATATAAGAAATAGTACTTTTACATAAATTCACTTAGTTTGCACACAACGCCATTGAATTCTGCGCAACGTACCTACTTTTATGTAATTTTACAGAAATTACACAATTTACACATCTTATAGCAAATTTACGTAAATTATATTGACCCAACAGTAAAAATTACTATATAAAAAATAGTACTTTTCCTGAAATTTTTTACTTTGTACTTAAACCCTTTAATGCCCAATTTTTTTTTTTCGGGCAAAGATTTATATGTTGTAGAGGAAACAATTCTGAACAACTTTTGTTCTACGACTTTTCATATAACTCACCTGCGGGTATGTGACAGGTAATTTCAGGTAGTGTGTACACGCTTGTCATAACTCACAAAAAAAGGATGAAATTTTTGAAATTTTTTATTTTGAATACTCACATCACTTTCTAGACACAATAATAAACACGGAAAAAATTCTTTCAGCGTCGGATTCGACCCATTTACCACAAATATGTATGTATGTTTGAAAATCGCAAATTCACAAAAAATGCGTATCGTCGTGCGGCGCAAGCTCAACTGAATTTCAAGCTTTCAAATGTAGTTGGTTTCAAGCGGCAACCGGTGCAAACCGTGTCGCTTGTATCGTAGAACGTACTAAAAATATTCGCACGCAGTCTGAAATATTTCCGTTGGACAAACCTTCTGTTCAAAGAGTGCGTGCCCAAAATAGACATGTGGGCATTTAAGGGTTAAGGGGGATTATCTGAGTAGAAATTTTTTTTTTCATCTCAAAGTTTATAGTCTTAGGAATTTTGTCTGTAAATTTCATGTTTAAATTTCAATAATTGTGGAAGCTATGGGCAAGTAACCGGGATGGGCTCTTCGTGAATTCTTCGTCATTCAAACGCGATTATCTCGAAGCATACTTTTCAAAGACCGTTCCGAAAATCTTCGGAAAACGGCTGAACCAATTTCTTCAAAAATTGCACACATTATTTTTGGATACGTTTTATAGTTTTTGAGATAATAATTTGTAAAATTTACCTATTTTTCTGCTTTTTACTCAGATGATCCCCCTTAAGTCACACAGTGTTCGAAAACTGGTTGTGGAATCGTTTTGTATTCCTTGTAACCTGAAATTTTTTCAGTGTGTAAACCAGATCGATTTTCTTTAAGTGACTGTGGTCAATTATAAGCAAAGATTTTAGATATTCTCAATCGTTTATATTAGAAAGCTGAAACTTGAATTTAATACAATATAAAACTTGAATAGTTCGCAAAAAGTTTTCGATATTGGTGAAGAGTGTGGGAGTGAGGAAAAACAATACCTCCGAATTGCTCGAGATATAATGATAGTTAGATAGAACTTATACGGGAAAAATATGTAGGGCTTCCGAGTTTGATATCTCGAGAATCGCTTCATTAGAGCTCCATTACTTACAAATTTCTCTTTCTTTTATTGTAGTATATAATATCTATTACTAATATTACTACTACTACTAATAACTACTTGTAGATAATATCGGACCTTACTGGTCAATTTAAAGTTCAAATTCATCAACATTAAAAAAATTTTGTCCTGCATTTTATCGGGACTAAATAATAGAATGATCTCCTTCTTCTCTCGCTTCCCGGGAAGTAGTTATGGAAGGGCTCTCTTTACAAGTAGTGGTATCAGGCCTTCTTAAGAAAAGTACTTCGTACATTTTCTGCTGGGTTTCTCCACAGTATTCTACACTGCGAATTTTTCACTGCAGAGATGGTAGAGATATAGGTATAGCATTTTACCGAATCAAAATTTTGATTGGGGTCCGTAGGAGAAGTATGCTAGTCTTCACCACTAAAATATTAAAGAAATCGCCGACGAATCCTCAAACTGTGTCAATGTGATCGAAATTAAAGGAACCGCATAGTATTTAATCATCCTTCCCATAATTGAGCGGGAAATTCAGAAGGCGAATGACAAACAGCAAGAATATTTTTTAAAAATTTTCTAATGTGTAATGTTTACTGTTGCCAAAGCGGCACGACTATCTGAAAATATAAGACCCTGAACATACCGTCTTTTCATACATACATACATATGTATGTATGCATATCTGTATAAGGAAAAAGTAAAAACAGTTCCCATAGATAATTCACGAAAGTCGAAGGTTAAATGTATTATCTCTTCTTTTAAAAATGTTTACATTAAAATTCCTTTGATGTATTGGTAGAACTCGAAACGTTGCTTTTTGCGGGTTTCAATTTTATATTCAGTCACTTAACGGTTTGAAGTGAAGCAAACCAATTTACTCTAACTCGTTTTGGAATTATTTTTGAGGTAGCCTTTAAAAGATCGGCAAAAGACTTCACGTCTTCCACCTAGATCTGCAATTTATATAAAATAAACTACGTACTATAAACTTGTATTACATATTATCATAAGGACGTTCTTTTTTGTGCGGAATACTTAATATTATTAATATTGAAGTGATTTTGTCATCTAATTTTAGTTAATTTATTAACCATTTCAAAGTTTGTGCTAAGTTTCATGCTACGGTTTATAATTTTTGCTGATTGCGATAATTAAGAAAACCTCAATTTTCTCTGGGAGGTTTGCAAAGTTATAATATATTTTGGTTATTGGTTATTATAAATTATTTGTACATAAATTTGGTGAGTAATTGTTGTTTTTTAAATATTGTTATCTGGTAAAAATTTCAGCGCAATGAAAAAATAATGGTAAAATAACTGTAAAAAACAAACCAAATGGTTCGGTTCATCATTATGAGATAACGCAATTGAAGCGTTTAAGATGGAAATAAAATTGACAATGCATCTCATAACTGATGTATCATTGAAAGATCTTTAAGCAGCTCCTTGGCAGAACTTTCGGATCATTTATAATTTTGCAACACCAAAATATATATTTGTGATACACTCTGCACTTTGTACTGGAGATAATAAGAGGTGATTTTTTCAATAAAAAAATCGCGTTTATTATATTCATTTTTTGTCGAAATAATCAAATTTATCTCATAAATACAAAAATATGAGTGATGAATTTTAAATAAAATAATGAATAAAATAGAATAAATAAATTCGTAACTGCGACTCATTGCATAAAGTAAGATCTACAACATATTAGTATAATAATAAATACAAAATACCGCAGTCATGATAGGCTGCAAACTAGTCCCATGATACTTTAGAAGAAATTCTGAACAGTAGTTGAGGACCAAGCAGAATATGGATTTCGTATGTTAAATACTCAATTTCCAGCATATATCCTTTTTAGCTGGAAAAATTTAAAAATTAATGCATCAATAAATTTGTGAAAATATCAACGAATTAGTATCTAATGTAAGTTTTTAAAATATCACATAAATAGCTTGGCAAAGATAAAACCAATTTTATTTTTCATCAGACTTAAGGGCTGTCGCAAATTTATGCGAATAGTTTGCTTCGTCTACGTATTCTTATAATAGTTTATGACGTAAAACTTAGCTATGTTGTGTGACAGTTCTTTTTTGGGTCGTGCCTTGACTACTTTTATGACAGCTGAGCTATCAGTCAATCTTAACAAACTTTTTTTAGAAACGCATATATACATGGTGGGCCAAATACAACTTTCTTTTTAAAAATGAATAATAAAATGAACAAAATTAAATTTTTTGTCCAGGTATTATGGCTTTATTAGTAAGAGTAAACATTCCGATTAATGATGGAACACAACTTCGTTCAAGTGGCTGCCTCGGCTGGCTTCGCAGTAGCGCATATTGTCACTCCAATTAGCAGCAAACAGTTACTCTCTGTGACTGACAAGACCTTTGTGCAGAATTCTCCTCAGTCTAGTGCGTGAAATGTTGAGCTGTTGAGATCGACGGTGAGTTGATGTTTGTGGAGCGAGTCTCACACTTTTGGCTACAGCAGCCACATTCTCGTCTGTGAGCACCGTACGACGACGGGGGCAATGAGCGTTGTGCACTAGCATGCCAGTCTCACGAGCTTTTTGCATAAACTTGCGTACAGCAGGCGCGGTGGGTGCTTCATTTCGGCCAAAACTTCTTTAAAAAAACATAACGCAGTCAGGATCGGCTGCAAGCCAATCGTATGATACTCTAGATGAAATACTGAACTCCGATTTATATTTTAGTTGGAAATATATCAAAAGAATGAGGAGAGCACAAGCAATTATTACATGACCTTTTAATTACAGATAGAAATTATTGTATAGTGGCTACTCGATTTTTTGATTTATCGTGAGTTCCATAAAGTAAGTAAAAGGACTTTTTACAGAATTTTTGTATGGCAACTACATGAAAGACTTATGGGATATTTTTCATATTAATAGTTTCAGCTGCGACTATTATAAAATTAATGTGTATAAGATTTCAAAGTTGTAACTTGAAGTGTTCTAAAGTTATCGTTCAATATTGGTGAACATGTTTATTAAGGACTTTTGTATGACAGCTACCCGAAGGAGTCAACGGATGGCGCTAATTAATGAGCTCCGTCTTGGTTTTGGTATAAAACTAATTCCTGTAAAATTTTAAACTCCTGCTTTAACCCGTTCTGGAGTTATAGTGGATTCAGTAACATGCATACATTTTTGAAGGATTTTTCTAGGCTGCTACACGAAGGACTCATTCGATTTGCTTTATATTCGGAATTTTCGATTCAAACATTGTTAACCTTAAGTATGCAAAATTTCAAGTTCCTAACTTGAAGCATTCGAGCAATAATTGTGAAAACGTGTTTTAAGGACTCTTGTATGGGAGGTACCCGAAGGAGTGGAAGGATATCGCCCATTAACGAACTTAGCCTTACTTATTTATTTATTTATTTATTTCATATTCATCAAATACTGATTACTCATAATAACAAAATATATAATAATAAAAAATAATAATATATATAATAATAACAAAAATATAAAATTATAAGAAAAAATTAAATATAAGTTGATGCAAAAAATAAGTACAAAAAATAAGTGCAAAGTTACTTTACATTATTTATTAGATACAGCCGATTTTAACTGTTGAACAGAAATATTAAAGTCAATTTGACTGTAATTATAGTTAAAAATGCGTGAAAGAGATGTGATTGGTTCATGTTGACCGTAATTTGTCCGATGGTATGGAATATCCAGCAACACATTGTCTCTTAAGGATCGAAATGGAACTTTGAAAGTAATGGCTTCCAGCAATGACGGGGAGTTAATATCACCAGAAATTACCTTGAAAGCAAAAACCGTTCTAAGGACATCTCGTCTATCATTCAACGACTCCATCGGCAGGAGCTTAAGACGCTCATGGTAAGGAGGCAGATGCAGTGAATCTTTCCAAGGAAGACTTTTAAGTGCGAATCGCAAGAATCTTCTCTGAACCGACTCAATTCTATTTATATGAACTTCATAGTATGGAGCCCATACCGGGCAGGCATATTCCAAAATAGAACGGACGAAAGTGCAGTACAACATTGTTGTAATATGCGGATCATTAAAATCCTTGCACCATCTTCGCACAAAGCCCCAGACGGAGTTAGCCTTACCAACAATATAATCAAAATGGTCATTAAAAGTAACTTCGTTATTAAAATATACACCTAAATCGTTCACTTTGTCAGTTCTATATAATGGGTTTCCTTCTAAGCTATAATCAAATGTAACTGGAGTTTTCTTTCTGGAGAATGATACAGTGTTACATTTACTAATATTCAAAGGCATACAATTAAGTGTACACCAGTCATAAAACCGTTGTAAGTCACTCTGAAGAAGAGAGCAATCAGCCACATTAGTTACATTACGAAAAATTTTTGCATCGTCAGCATACATTAAAATTTTAGAGTGGGAGAGAACCGAACTCACGTCATTTATGAACAGAATAAATAAAAGCGGACCCAAATGGCTCCCCTGAGGTACTCCAGAAGTGTTATATATATCGGATGAAAGGGCTCCGCGAAACAACACCTTTTGAGTGCGATTAAGTAGATACGAACGGATCCAATTAATAAACGTGACTGGAAAACCCAGTAATTGTAGCTTATATGTCAGGATGGAATGACTCATTTTGTCGAACGCCTTGCTGAAATCAGTGTAAATGCAGTCCACCTGATTCCCACCTTCAATTGCTTTAATGGAAAAATTAGTGAATTCCATTAAATTTGTGGTGGTAGACCTACCCTTAGTGAATCCATGTTGTGATGGACTTATGATTGATTTGCAATGAAAATTCATTACATCACAAACAATAGCCTCGAAAAGCTTCGAAATACAAGAAAGGTTAGCGACAGGTCTATAATTTCGTACATCCATTCTCTTGCCTTTCTTAAATAACGGCCTAATAGTAGAATATTTCCATGAACTAGGAAATACCCCTGAACGAAGAGAAGAATTGAATAAATAGCACAAGGGTGCTACTAGGGAAGAGCTGCATCGCTTTAAAACACTTGGAGGGATGCCATCAGGACCAACAGAAAAACTATCTGCAATATTTGAGATAAATTTCAAAATAGTAGCTTCGTCGATATAGAGATCCTTCATCTCCAATGAAGTAGAAGGAAACTTTGTCAAGTGTTTATGATCCTTAAAACTATTATCACAGTTAGAAGAAGTGAAAGCCGCACGAAAGTAGTTCCCGAAGAAGTTGCTAATGACTGAAGGGTTATCGCTCACCACATCATCAAAAGACATAGAAGCTGGGTATCCGTCCGAATTCCTTTTTGAATTGACGAAATCCCAGAACCGCTTAGGTTTGTCCTTAATCGATGATTTAATATTATTGACGTACGAAGTATACGCCGCACTAGACCGGCTGATAAACAGGTCGCGTAAGGTTGAGTAAGAAGCGTAGTCTGAATCGATCCTAGAGAGACAATATTTTTTCCAAGCTTTCGTTTTTAAATTTTTTAGATGTATTAGATCGTCGTCAAACCATGGAAAACGTCTAGGCTGTCTAGACGATGTGACCGGTACGCATCGCGCGAAACTACGAAAGATCGTGTTATAAAAGTCTAAAGTGGCAGTTTCAACATCCGGTTCACTTAGTACACCCAACCAATCACATGTCGAGATGTCGCGATTTAAAGCAGAAAAGTCGACTTTATTAAAATTGTAGCCATATGTTATTTCAGAAGGAAATAAGTGATTAACTCGTGCATCAAAATTAAGAAGAACGTGAAGTGCTGGATGATGGTTCGAATCCGGTAATAGTGGTGAGGTACAACGATTGACTGTTGTTTGCGTTACATCGGAAGAGAAAACAAGGTCCAAGTATCGTCCAGAGGTATTAGCTTTCGTGTTGATCTGGTGCAATCCTGTTGAAAGCATGCAGTCCAGAAATTGTTCATCATGCCTAGGACATGAGGTGAAGGACGGAATGAGGCAGTCTTCATCTCCAGATCGAGACCACGTTACCAGTGGTAAATTAAAATCTCCGAGAATGAGTAGTTCATCGCAAGGACGCATGAGATTGCAGATCCTATCCGTAGCGTTAAAAACGGATTCATAGACTAAAGGTAACGCACACGGAGGGATGTATGTCGTGATTATGTACAGCTTTTTGTCACTTAAAGTCAGCGCAACGCAGAGCAATTCGGTGGTGTTAGCTTCCGGAATATCAATTACTTCAGCGGTGAATTTCCGATTTACTGCACAAAGCACTCCACCGCCAACCGGAGCGTCCTGGATGTCAAGATGACGATCACGGCGAAAGATCTGATAATCGCCATCAAACAGCTCGGCGTCTCTGAAGTTCTTGCAAAGCCATGTTTCAGTGATGCAGACAACGTCAAAACAAGAGGCGGCAGCAGAGATATACAGTTGTCTAGTCTTAGACCGCATGCCACTTACGTTGCCGTAGTACAGTGAGATCGAAGTAAGTTTTTTGGCCGAGTAACGTGATTCGCGTTGCGTCGATGCGGAACGAATTCTCTAACAATAGCTGAATGAGGCCAGCAGTTTGATTTTACAACTGTTTCGAAGCAAGATATAGGCAAAACGACTCTAAACGAAGCCACCCGCGGATTACCAATGTGCACAGCTGGTACAATTTTCTTGCAAGAAATGGATCCTTGCGGTAAATTAATCCTACTAGATTGCAAAATTACGTTAATGTTATTGCGCACCTCCTCCTCAGACGTATCTGGATCAAGCCGCGATACGAAAAGAACCTTCGGTTTTTCCACGGCTTTAAGAGAGCAACGTGGCTCTTGAGGAATAAACATCTCGGATCCTGGCGAGGCAGTCCTATGGTGCAGCATAATGTCCTCATTATCGCAAATATTCTGGGAAATAACAATTTCGTGGGCTGAGGATGACGAAGGGGATAAGCTTTTAGGTTGCTCAGGAATTTCCTCAATGCTGCAACCAGTCCGTATGTTATTAATGTTCATACTATTTTCATTAGTATCCGTTCTTTTTGACTTCTTTTTCTTCCCCTTAACAGAAGATTTTTCCGTCCTATTATTTTCGGCAGGCAGTTCCAAAGTCTGGCACTGGACACTTGTAGCCTGTGAAACTGGACAATCACTTCCGCGGCTAATCAAGTGAGCTGACATGCTCAGAAGAGAGTCATCCGTGCTCTGTGCAGTAAGTTTAATAGATTTTATGTCTCCGTGTATAATATCTAATTTACGGCATATTGCGCCGCCTGTCGAGTGTGTAGATATATCCGTATTCGACGATACGCTCGAAGATGAGTCGGTGTCAGATATGTTGCTAATGAGAGTATTTAGTTTTACATCGGATTGATTACATTTCTTTGTCAATTTGGCGATATCATGCTGAATCATACTGCAGCAAGCGTGCAGTTTATCGAAATGAGTCTCATAATCCCGGATTCCATCGATGTAATCGTTAAAAGTAACTAAGGAATCTGATATTTTATTTACCTTATTAGCAATAAAAGCATAGTCGTTCTTGATGTCCTCAAAAGCCATGTTAGACTGATCAATGCGAGTTGCCGTAATTTTTAAAAGACGTAAAATGTGACACGGCTTAATGGCAGTGCAGTCGGTACATGTAAAGTTAATCAGCGAAGAGACATTGTGTAATGCCTTGGCACAATCAATGTGATAGCTACGTTCACAAATACCATCGCAGTCAATGCGATTATTTTCAACGAATGTTTGTGAGCAAACAAAACAAGACATTATGCCGATTTGATCACGAAAACCGGGTCGACCCCTCGGAGTTTTGCGATGAAAATGAAATAATGTCTATTATCACGCACTTTACACAACCGACTTAATTTTATCGCGAACTGTACTTGAGATGCTGATCGGTAAAAATATGGTTGTAGTCTGAGGTCAAAGTTTAGATTACACTGTGTTTCTATATTAGTATAATGTAGAGGTTTAAGTCTAAACTTAAAAGCAAATGTTGTCTCTACTATTTATGTTGACAGTACGTGCCCAATATTAGAAAAATATGCACTATCACTAACGGTGATCCTCGCAGAATCAACGTCAAGAAGAACAATAAAAGAAACTTATTCAAGACACACCGAAAACTAATCAACGAATGCTTCTCAAACTATAAAGAAAACACTTTATGAACACTGCAAACCACTTATATGAAATGAAGATGCGCAAAAAACTAAGAATTTTAATGAAATACGCAGGACCTGCAGCTGCACGATCTGACACAGTTGACAGTTCAGCTGTGACAAAATTTCAACTTCCTAGGTCAACGCGTTCTTGAGTTATCGTGATAACGGACGGACGGACGGACGGACGGACGGACGGACAGCAAACGGATTTGGGGGTTTTGGCCAAAAAAAAAACACATAACTTTTTTTCTGTCGAGGCTCGGTTCTATGCGTTACAAACTTTTCGGGCTGGATTAAACTTATCATACTCTATATGTTCATCTAGAGTATAAAAACGAACTGTTTGGGCTACACAGCACTCACTTTGGAAATAAGTTTTCAATATATCCCAACGTTGTTAAGCGTAAAGCGACTCATTTCGTTTCGCGGAGGTATGTTACTGACTTTCTGTCAAGATTTCGAGTGGAAAACAGCTTTCAGTGTCAAAATAACCTATGATTTATAAATAAACCACTAGATTTCCCACCTTTTAGTCTATAACGTTTTTAGATATGTCGTAAGAAAATTAAGCTTTTCTACGGAATTCAAAAATTCTATTTTTGCTTTATGAAGTTTTAAATAAGCAGTTGATCCATTTTGACGGCTTATCCTTTTCTAGACTGCTATATTAGTAATGTAATGAGTAATGATAAGTCAACATAGACGAAAACGAAGTAAATTATTCGTGTACGTCCTAAATATACAAATATCCAAAAATCCTGAAATTCAATTTTAGGTGATCATATAGAAAGCTCGATGAAGTAAAAACTTATTAGATATCTTCTCGAATAGGATAGAGAGTATACGATTTTTTAAGTTGTTGAAAACGGCCGAAAGAGATTTCAATTTTAGTTACACAGTGGCTATTAAAAAAAAAAACTTTCGCAACTTGCTAGCAACCCGATTAGAAAATTTCAACCATACTTCAGTTTGCTGTTCTAAATAGGACTGCTTGGAGTTGGAGAAGCTGATGTGTATGTAAAGGTAAATTCCTTTACCTAATACGAATTAATAAAACTGCCGTGTGCTCTGTAAGAACAAAGTTTTTTTTTATTTGTAGGTTAAAATCTTATTAGTCTTAATTATTTTATTACTTAATTCAATACTTAATTTAATAATTTAATTTAGTTCCATTCACTTGATTCCGACTTCACTTCAGACCATCCGACAACACTTCAAACTTTATCGTGGTCGTCTTTTTTCCTACTGCCAAAGTATAAAGCGTCGTTATATAACGAAAATAATATCTTCTGTTTCTTTTACTTCGTATGTAAGGACTGGGATAATTTTGTGATCTGGAAAAGGCTTGATTACGCCTTTTTCTTGTGGCCTGTATTTACCCAGTATATTGACTCTGACACTTTTTCTATAATCTCGAATGGTCTGATATTCAGTTCATCTTACTTCTTCCTGTTTAGCCTGTTTCCATCTTCTACGTAGACCATGTCTCCTACATTAAAATCATGGTGTTGTTTCTGTCAAATTGTATTTTGTTGTAGTTGTGTGATTTTATTGTATTTTAAAGTGCTGTGTTTATACTCTAGATGAAATCATATAGAGTATTATAAGTTTGATCCAGCCCAAAAATATGTAACGCATAGAACCAAGCCTCGGACGAAAAAAAATTGTACAATATTTTTTGTTTATTTGTGGCCAAAAACCTCAAATCCGCTTGACGTCCGTCCGTACGTCCGTCCGTCTGTCTGTCCGTTAGCACGATAACTCAAGAACGCTTTCACCTATTCTATTGAAATTTTGAATCTGGGTGTTTGGTTGAATTTGCAAGGCTAAGTTCGTTCACGGGCAAAGTCGTCCTACTCCTTCGGGTAGCTGCGATACAAAGTGTCCTTAAAACACGTGTTCAAGAATATTGGTCGATAACTTCAGAAGGGCATAACCTAGGTCTTTGAAATTTCACATGTGTTATTTTTCAAAGAGTTGGAGCTAACTGTATGATTATGAAGAAAATCCTAATAGTCCTTCGAGGGACTGCCATACAATTATCCTGTAAAAATGATTTTACTTAATTTACGAAACTCACTATAACTCAAATAATCTTTCAACTATGAATTCAGAATTTTGTACAAATTAGTTTTGAGTAAAAACAAAGTTCGAGTTTACTAGTCAGCGAAATCCTTTTACTCCTTCTGGTACCTTCCATACAAAAAATCCTAGACACGTGTTCAACAAAATTTTTCGATAACTTTTGAACGCTTCAAACTACAAATTTGAAATATTGTACACATTCATTTTTGAATGGTTCCAAGGAAATGGATGAATATGTAAGAAATCGAGTGAGTCCTTGCTCCGCCTGCCATATGAAAGTCCTTCAAAGAGGATATTTTTTTTCCAGCTCAAGATATGAAATTGAACAGTGAATATTGTCTTTTAGTTTTGAGTAGCAATTTAATGGGACTCCTTAATGAAGGACATACAACATGCACACACGTAATACTTCTTCATCCCCAACTTCAATATCCATCTGAGTTCTGTATCATCTTTAGTTTTATACGATTGGCTTGCAGCCGATCGTGACTGCAGTATATTTTTGTCTTCTATTCAGTTTTTTTCTAGCTTCAATTCCTTTGGTAAGATCGTAACCTCTGTTCCATATAAGAGATAGCTTAGCGCAAAACCAGTGACCAGGGTTATAACTCTACTTCAATCTAGTGCGAAGTTAACGGTTTCTACTTCACTTTTGCATTTTCTACTTCACTTTACTTTATTATATTAATAATACAGTATGGTGAGGGTTTTTTTAAAACAAAAAATGTGCTACCTACAAAATTTTTATTTTCATGTTTCATAACTAGTAGACACGAGAAAAGCAATAAAAAGTCGTACGCCGAACGCCGAGGGGAAGGAGGGGAAGCGTTTTAGACGGAAAATTTTGGTTTCTAGATCTCAGCAACCGCTTATAATAGGAAGCTGAAACTTAGAATTTCTATAGAGCTCTGATAGTAGACCCATTTGCATATAAATTTTCAATATTGATCAAGGGGTGTGGAAGTGGGGGGAGAAATAATACGTGCGAAACGCAAAAAAGCCGAGATAGACACATTCTAAAATTTATATCGGTTGTAACCTTGGATGTGGTAAACTCTATGGTAGTGAATTTCTTGTTGTAACCTTGGATCTGATCCACGAGAAAACAATTCTCGTCCGTCGCACTAATATTTTTTAACCAATATTTCTTGTTATTAGGTTTTTTAAAAAAAAAAAAAAAAAAAAGTGCGGTGGACGGAATTTGTTTGCAATTGTTGTCCAATCACTTTTTTCCTCTCCTTCGTTTATTTTACTTCTGATCTTGTTTATTAATGTTTGGTTTAGTCTTTCATTCATTCATAGGCCATTTGAGAATGTAGCATTGACTACGTGTGTGAAGTTGGCCCCACCTTTTGCAAAAATTTAAAAAATTTTAGAGTTCTGTTTCCCCCCACATAGTTCTATAGTTCTAGAGCATTCTCGGAAATAGTTCCGTTGATTAAAGCAGTAAAAAATCGTACGAAAGTTGGGGGGGCTAACTTCACAAAAGTGTAATTTCAATGCGCTATAACTTTCCCTTTAGGTTTAAAGCAAATGTTCGTAAGGTGTAATCGATAGAAATTTTCGGGGGGCAAACAGAACTCTAATCAGAACTACCCCAACCCTTACAGGAAAAAAGTTTTTTTTTTCACTGACTGAAAAATTTGAAATTTCAATGCACCATAACTTCTTTTCCTTAACAGTTAGCGTAAATGTTCATATGGTGTAATCGATAGAACTCTTTGGAGGCAAACAAAACTCTAATCAGAACTACCCCAACCCTTACAGGAAAAAAGTTTTTTTTTTCACTGACTGAAAAATTTGAAATTTCAATGCACCATAACTTCTTTTCCTTAACAGTTAGCGTAAATGCTCATATGGTGTAATCGATAGAACTCTTTGGAGGCAAACAAAACTCTAATCAGAACTACCCCAACCCTTACAGGAAAACAGTTTTTTTTTCACTGACTGAAAAATTTGAAATTTCAATGCACCATAACTTCTTTTCCTTTACAGTTAGCGTAAATGTTCGTAAGGTGTAAACGATAGAACTCTTTGGAACGCAAACAGAACTCTTATCAGAACTACCCCAACCCTTACAGGAAAATAGTTTTTTTTTCACTGACTGAAAAATTTGAAATAGCAATGCACCATAACTTCTTTTCCTTAACAGTAAGCGTAAATGTTCGTAAGGTGTAATCGATAGAACTCTTTCGGGGGAAAACAGAACTCTTATCAGAACTACCCCAACCCTAACAGGAAAACAGTTTTTTTTTCACTGACTGAAAAATTTGAAATTTCAATGCACCATAACTTCTTTTCCTTAACAGTTAGTGTAAATGTTCGTAAAATGTAATCTATAGAACTCTTTGGAGTCAAACAAAACTCTAATCAGAACTACCTCAACCCTTACAGGAAAACAGTTTTTTTTTCACTGACTGAAAAATTTGAAATTTCAATGCACCATAACTTCTTTTCCTTAACAGTTAACGTAAATGTTCGTAAAGTGTAATCGATAGAACTTTTTGGGCAACAAACGGAACTCTTATCAGAACTACCCCAACCCTTACAGAAAAAAAGTTTTTTTTCACTGACTGAAAAATTTGAAATTTCAATGCACCATAACTTCTTTTCCTTAACAGTTACCGTTAGCGTCATATGGTGTAATCGATAGAACTCTTTGGAACGCAAACAGAACTCTTATCAGAACTACCTCAACCCTTACAGGAAAAAAGTTTTTTTTTCACTGACTGAAAAATTTGAAATTTGTATGCACCATAACTTCTTTTCCTTAACAGTTAGCGTAAATGTTCATAAGGTGTAATCGATAGAACTCTTTGGGGGGCAAACAGAACTCTAATCAGAACTACCCCAACCCTTACAGGAAAAAAGTTTTTTTTTCACTGACTGAAAAATTTGAAATTTTAATGCACCATAACTTCTTTTCCTTAACAGTTAGCGTAAATGTTCGTAAGGTGTAATCGATAGAACTCTTTGGGGGGCAAACAGAACTCTTATCAGAACTACCCCAACCCTTACAGGAAAAAAGTTTTTTTTTCACTGACTTAAAAATTTTATATTTCAATGCACCATAACTTCTTTTCCTTAACAGTAAGCGTAAATGTTCATAAGGTGTAATCGATAGAACTCTTTGGGGGGCAAACAGAACTCTAATCAGAACTACCCCAACCCTTACAGAAAAAAAGTTTTTTTTTCACTGACTGAAAAATTTGAAATTTCAATGCACCATAACTTCTTTTCCTTAACAGTTAGCGTAAATGTTCATATGGTGTAATCGATAGAACTGTTTGGGGAGCAAACAGAACTCTTATCAGAACTACCCCAACCCTTACAGTAAAAAAGTTTTTTTTTCATTGACTGAAAAATTTGAAATTTCAATGCACCATAACTTCTTTTCCTTAACAGTTAGCGTAAATGTTCATATGGTGTAATCGATAGAACTCTTTTTGTGAAAACAGAACTCTAGTCAGAACTACCCCAACCTTTACAGGAAAAAAGTTTTTTTTCCACTGACTGAAAAATTTTAAATTTCAATGCACCATAACTTCTTTTCCTTAACAGTTAGCGTAAATGTTCATAAGGTGTAATCGATAGAACTCTTTGGGGGGCAAACAGAACTCTATACTCTACTCTGCCTTACAGGAAAAAAGTTTTTTTTTCACTGACGGAAAAATTTGAAATTTCAATGCACCATAACTTCTTTTCCTTAACAGTTAGCGTAAATGTTCATATGGTGTAATCGATAGAACTCTTTGGAACGCAAACAGAACTCTTATCAGAACTACCCCAACCCTTACAGGAAAAAAGTTTTTTTTTTCACTGACTGAAAAATTTGAAATTTCAATGCACCATAACTTCTTTTCCTTAACAGTTAGCGTAAATGTTCATAAGGTGTAATCGATAGCACTTCTTGGGGGGGAAACGGAACTCTTATCAGAACTACCCCAACCCTTACAGAAAAAAAGTTTTTTTTTCACTGACTGAAAAATTTGAAATTTCAATGCACCATAACTTCTTTTCCTTAACAGTTAGCGTAAATGTTCATATGGTGTAATCGATAGAACTCTTTGGAACGCAAACAGAACTCTTATCAGAACTACCCAAACCCTTACAGGAAAAAATTTTTTTTTCCACTGACTGAAAAATTTGAAATTTCAATGCACCATAACTTCTTTTCCTTAACAGTTAGCGTAAATATTCGTAAAGTGTAATCGATAGAACTCTTTGGAGTCAAACAAAACTCTAATCAGAACTACCCCAAACCTTACAGGAAAACAGTTTTTTTTCACTGACTGAAAAATTTGAAATTTCAATGCACCATAACTTCTTTTCCTTAACAGTTAGCGTAAATGTTCATATGGTGCAATCGATAGAACTCTTTGGAACGCAAACAGAACTCTTATCAGAACTACCCCAACCCTTACAGGAAAAACGTTTTTTTTTTTCACTGACTGAAAAATTTGAAATTTCAATGCACCATAACTTCTTTTCCTTAACAGTTAGCGTAAATGTTCATAAGGTGTAATCGATAGAACTCTTTGGGGGGCAAACAGAACTCTTATCAGAACTACCCCAACCTTTACAGGAAAGAAGTTTTTTTTCCACTGACTGAAAAATTTGAAATTTCAATGCACCATAACTTCTTTTCCTTAACAGTTAGCGTAAATGGTCATAAGGTGTAATCGATAGAACTCTTTGGGAGGCAAACAGAATTCTTATCAGAACTACCCCAACCCTTACAGGAAAAAAATTTTTTTTTCACTGACTGAAAAATTTGAAATTTCAATGCACCATAACTTCTTTTCCTTAACAGTTAGCGTAAATGTTCATATGGTGTAGTCGATAGAACTCTTTGGGGGGCAAACAGAACTCTTATCAGAACTACTCCAACCCTTACAGGAAAAAAGTTTTTTTTTCACTGACTTAAAAATTTGAAATTTCAATGCACCATAACTTCTTTTCCTTAACAGTTAGCGTAAATGTTCATAAGGTTTAATCGATAGAACTCTTTTGGGGGGCAAACAGAACTCTAATCAGAACTACCCCAACCCTTACAGGAAAAAAGTTTTTTTTTCACTGACTGAAAAATATGAAATTTCAATGCACCATAACTTCTTTTCCTTAACAGTTAGCGTAAAAGTTCATAAAGTGTAATCGATAGAACTCTTTGGGAAGCAAACAGAACTCTAATCAGAACTACCCCAACCCTTACAGGAAAAAAGTTTTTCTTGCACTGACTGAAAAATTTGAAATTTCAGTGCACCATAACTTCTTTTCCTTAACAGTTAGCGTAAATGTTCTTAAGGTGTAATCGATAGAACTCTTTGGAGGGCAAACGGAACTCTAATCAGAACTTATCCAACCCTTACAGGAAAACAGTTTTTTTTTTCACTGACTGAAAAATTTGAAATTTCAATGCACCATAACTTCTTTTCCTTAACAGTTAGCGTAAATGTTCATAATGTGTAATCGATAGAACTCTTTGAGGGGCAAACAGAACTCTTATCAGAACTATCCCAACCTTTACAGGAAAACAGTTTTTTTTTCACTGACTGAAAAATTTTATATTTCAATGCACCATAACTTCTTCTCCTTAACAGTTAGCGTAAATGTTCATAAGGTGTAATCGATAGAACTCTTTGAGGGGCAAACAGAACTCTAATCAGAACTACCCCAACCCTTACAGGAAAGAAGTTTTTTTTCCACTGACTGAAAAATTTGAAATTTCAATGCACCATAACTTCTTTTCCTTAACAGTTAGCGTTAATGTTCAAAAGGTGTAATCGATAGAACTCTTTGGAACGCAAACAGAACTCTAATCAGAACTACCCCAACCCTTAGAGGAAAAAAAAGTTTTTTTTTTCACTGACTGAAAAATTTGAAATTTCAATGCACCATAACTTCTTTTCCTTAACAGTTAGCGTAAATGTTCATAAGGTGTAATCGATAGTACTCTTTGGGGGGCAAACAGAACTCTTATCAGAACTACTCCAACCCTTACAGGAAAAAAGTTTTTTTTTCACTGACTTAAAAATTTGAAATTTCAATGCACCATAACTTTTTTTCCTTAACAGTTAGCGTAAATGTTCATAAGGTTTAATCGATAGAACTCTTTTGGGGGGCAAACAGAACTCTTATCAGAACTACCCCAACCCTTACAGGAAAAAAGTTTTTTTTTCACTGACTGAAAAATATGAAATTTCAATGCACCATAACTTCTTTTCCTTAACAGTTAGCGTAAAAGTTCATAAGGTGTAATCGATAGAACTCTTTGGGAAGCAAACAGAACTCTAATCAGAACTACCCCAACCCTTACAGGAAAAAAGTTTTTCTTGCACTGACTGAAAAATTTGAAATTTCAGTGCACCATAACTTCTTTTCCTTAACAGTTAGCGTAAATGTTCTTAAGGTGTAATCGATACAACTCTTTGGAGTGCAAACGGAACTCTAATCAGAACTTATCCAACCCTTACAGGAAAACAGTTTTTTTTTCACTGACTGAAAAATTTGAAATTTCAATGCACCATAACTTCTTTTCCTTAACAGTTAGCGTAAATGTTCATATGGTGTAATCGATAGAACTCTTTGAGGGGCAAACAGAACTCTTATCAGAACTATCCCAACCTTTACAGGAAAACAGTTTTTTTTTCACTGACTGAAAAATTTTATATTTCAATGCACCATAACTTCTTCTCCTTAACAGTTAGCGTAAATGTTCATAAGGTGTAATCGATAGAACTCTTTGGGGGGCAAACAGAACTCTAATCAGAACTACCCCAACCTTTACAGGAAAAAAGTTTTTTTCCACTGACTGAAAAATTTGAAATTTCAATGCACCATAACTTCTTTTCCTTAACAGCTAGCGTTAATGTTCATAAGGTGTAATCGATAGAACTCTTTGGGGGGCAAACAGAACTCTTATCAGAACTTCCCCAACCCTTACAGGAAAAAAGTTTTTTTTTCACTGACTGAAAAATTTTATATTTCAATGCACCATAACTTCTTTTCCTTAACAGTAAGCGTAAATGTTCATAAGGTGTAATCGATAGAACTCTTTGGGGGGCAAACAGAACTCTAATCAGAACTACCCCAACCCTTACAGAAAAAAAGTTTTTTTTTCACTGACTGAAAAATTTGAAATTTCAATGCACCATAACTTCTTTTCCTTAACAGTTAGCGTAAATGTTCATATGGTGTAATCGATAGAACTCTTTGGAACGCAAACAGAACTCTTATCAGAACTACCCAAACCCTTACAGGAAAAAATTTTTTTTTCCACTGACTGAAAAATTTGAAATTTCAATGCACCATAACTTCTTTTCCTTAACAGTTAGCGTAAATATTCGTAAAGTGTAATCGATAGAACTCTTTGGAGTCAAACAAAACTCTAATCAGAACTACCCCAAACCTTACAGGAAAACAGTTTTTTTTCACTGACTGAAAAATTTGAAATTTCAATGCACCATAACTTCTTTTCCTTAACAGTTAGCGTAAATGTTCATATGGTGCAATCGATAGAACTCTTTGGAACGCAAACAGAACTCTTATCAGAACTACCCCAACCCTTACAGAAAAAAAGTTTTTTTTTCACTGACTGAAAAATTTGAAATTTTAATGCACCATAACTTCTTTTCTTTAACAGTTAGCGTAAATGTTCATATGGTGTAATCGATAGAACTCTTTGGGGGGCAAACAGAACTCTAATCAGAACTACCCCAACCCTTACAGGAAAACAGTTTTTTTTTTCACTGACTGAAAAATTTGAAATTTCAATGCACCATAACTTCTTTTCCTTAACAGTTAGCGTAAATGTTCATATGGTGTAATCGATAGAACTGTTTGGGGAGCAAACAGAACTCTTATCAGAACTACCCCAACCCTTACAGTAAAAAAGTTTTTTTTTCATTGACTGAAAAATTTGAAATTTCAATGCACCATAACTTCTTTTCCTTAACAGTTAGCGTAAATGTTCATATGGTGTAATCGATAGAACTCTTTTTGTGAAAACAGAACTCTAGTCAGAACTACCCCAACCTTTACAGGAAAAAAGTTTTTTTTCCACTGACTGAAAAATTTGAAATTTCAATGCACCATAACTTCTTTTCCTTAACAGTTAGCGTAAATGTTCATAAGGTGTAATCGATAGAACTCTTTGGGGGGCAAACAGAACTCTATACTCTACTCTGCCTTACAGGAAAAAAGTTTTTTTTTCACTGACGGAAAAATTTGAAATTTCAATGCACCATAACTTCTTTTCCTTAACAGTTAGCGTAAATGTTCATATGGTGTAATCGATAGAACTCTTTGGAACGCAAACAGAACTCTTATCAGAACTACCCCAACCCTTACAGGAAAAAAGTTTTTTTTTTCACTGACTGAAAAATTTGAAATTTCAATGCACCATAACTTCTTTTCCTTAACAGTTAGCGTAAATGTTCATAAGGTGTAATCGATAGCACTTCTTGGGGGGGAAACGGAACTCTTATCAGAACTACCCCAACCCTTACAGAAAAAAAGTTTTTTTTTCACTGACTGAAAAATTTGAAATTTCAATGCACCATAACTTCTTTTCCTTAACAGTTAGCGTAAATGTTCATATGGTGTAATCGATAGAACTCTTTGGAACGCAAACAGAACTCTTATCAGAACTACCCAAACCCTTACAGGAAAAAATTTTTTTTTCCACTGACTGAAAAATTTGAAATTTCAATGCACCATAACTTCTTTTCCTTAACAGTTAGCGTAAATATTCGTAAAGTGTAATCGATAGAACTCTTTGGAGTCAAACAAAACTCTAATCAGAACTACCCCAAACCTTACAGGAAAACAGTTTTTTTTCACTGACTGAAAAATTTGAAATTTCAATGCACCATAACTTCTTTTCCTTAACAGTTAGCGTAAATGTTCATATGGTGCAATCGATAGAACTCTTTGGAACGCAAACAGAACTCTTATCAGAACTACCCCAACCCTTACAGGAAAAACGTTTTTTTTTTTCACTGACTGAAAAATTTGAAATTTCAATGCACCATAACTTCTTTTCCTTAACAGTTAGCGTAAATGTTCATAAGGTGTAATCGATAGAACTCTTTGGGGGGCAAACAGAACTCTTATCAGAACTACCCCAACCTTTACAGGAAAGAAGTTTTTTTTCCACTGACTGAAAAATTTGAAATTTCAATGCACCATAACTTCTTTTCCTTAACAGTTAGCGTAAATGGTCATAAGGTGTAATCGATAGAACTCTTTGGGAGGCAAACAGAATTCTTATCAGAACTACCCCAACCCTTACAGGAAAAAAATTTTTTTTTCACTGACTGAAAAATTTGAAATTTCAATGCACCATAACTTCTTTTCCTTAACAGTTAGCGTAAATGTTCATAAGGTGTAGTCGATAGAACTCTTTGGGGGGCAAACAGAACTCTTATCAGAACTACTCCAACCCTTACAGGAAAAAAGTTTTTTTTTCACTGACTTAAAAATTTGAAATTTCAATGCACCATAACTTCTTTTCCTTAACAGTTAGCGTAAATGTTCATAAGGTTTAATCGATAGAACTCTTTTGGGGGGCAAACAGAACTCTAATCAGAACTACCCCAACCCTTACAGGAAAAAAGTTTTTTTTTCACTGACTGAAAAATATGAAATTTCAATGCACCATAACTTCTTTTCCTTAACAGTTAGCGTAAAAGTTCATAAAGTGTAATCGATAGAACTCTTTGGGAAGCAAACAGAACTCTAATCAGAACTACCCCAACCCTTACAGGAAAAAAGTTTTTCTTGCACTGACTGAAAAATTTGAAATTTCAGTGCACCATAACTTCTTTTCCTTAACAGTTAGCGTAAATGTTCTTAAGGTGTAATCGATAGAACTCTTTGGAGGGCAAACGGAACTCTAATCAGAACTTATCCAACCCTTACAGGAAAACAGTTTTTTTTTCACTGACTGAAAAATTTGAAATTTCAATGCACCATAACTTCTTTTCCTTAACAGTTAGCGTAAATGTTCATAATGTGTAATCGATAGAACTCTTTGAGGGGCAAACAGAACTCTTATCAGAACTATCCCAACCTTTACAGGAAAACAGTTTTTTTTTCACTGACTGAAAAATTTTATATTTCAATGCACCATAACTTCTTCTCCTTAACAGTTAGCGTAAATGTTCATAAGGTGTAATCGATAGAACTCTTTGAGGGGCAAACAGAACTCTAATCAGAACTACCCCAACCCTTACAGGAAAAAAGTTTTTTTTCCACTGACTGAAAAATTTGAAATTTCAATGCACCATAACTTCTTTTCCTTAACAGTTAGCGTTAATGTTCAAAAGGTGTAATCGATAGAACTCTTTGGAACGCAAACAGAACTCTAATCAGAACTACCCCAACCCTTAGAGGAAAAAAAGTTTTTTTTTTCACTGACTGAAAAATTTGAAATTTCAATGCACCATAACTTCTTTTCCTTAACAGTTAGCGTAAATGTTCGTAAGGTGTAATCGATAGTACTCTTTGGGGGGCAAACAGAACTCTTATCAGAACTACTCCAACCCTTACAGGAAAAAAGTTTTTTTTTCACTGACTTAAAAATTTGAAATTTCAATGCACCATAACTTTTTTTCCTTAACAGTTAGCGTAAATGTTCATAAGGTTTAATCGATAGAACTCTTTTGGGGGGCAAACAGAACTCTTATCAGAACTACCCCAACCCTTACAGGAAAAAAGTTTTTTTTTCACTGACTGAAAAATATGAAATTTCAATGCACCATAACTTCTTTTCCTTAACAGTTAGCGTAAAAGTTCATAAGGTGTAATCGATAGAACTCTTTGGGAAGCAAACAGAACTCTAATCAGAACTACCCCAACCCTTACAGGAAAAAAGTTTTTCTTGCACTGACTGAAAAATTTGAAATTTCAGTGCACCATAACTTCTTTTCCTTAACAGTTAGCGTAAATGTTCTTAAGGTGTAATCGATACAACTCTTTGGAGTGCAAACGGAACTCTAATCAGAACTTATCCAACCCTTACAGGAAAACAGTTTTTTTTTCACTGACTGAAAAATTTGAAATTTCAATGCACCATAACTTCTTTTCCTTAACAGTTAGCGTAAATGTTCATATGGTGTAATCGATAGAACTCTTTGAGGGGCAAACAGAACTCTTATCAGAACTATCCCAACCTTTACAGGAAAACAGTTTTTCTTGCACTGACTGAAAAATTTGAAATTTCAGTGCACCATAACTTCTTTTCCTTAACAGTTAGCGTAAATGTTCTTAAGGTGTAATCGATACAACTCTTTGGAGTGCAAACGGAACTCTAATCAGAACTTATCCAACCCTTACAGGAAAAAAGTTTTTCTTGCACTGACTGAAAAATTTGAAATTTCAGTGCACCATAACTTCTTTTCCTTAACAGTTAGCGTAAATGTTCTTAAGGTGTAATCGATAGAACTCTTTGGAGGGCAAACGGAACTCTAATCAGAACTTATCCAACCCTTACAGGAAAACAGTTTTTTTTTCACTGACTGAAAAATTTGAAATTTCAATGCACCATAACTTCTTTTCCTTAACAGTTAGCGTAAATGTTCATAATGTGTAATCGATAGAACTCTTTGAGGGGCAAACAGAACTCTTATCAGAACTATCCCAACCTTTACAGGAAAACAGTTTTTTTTTCACTGACTGAAAAATTTTATATTTCAATGCACCATAACTTCTTCTCCTTAACAGTTAGCGTAAATGTTCATAAGGTGTAATCGATAGAACTCTTTGAGGGGCAAACAGAACTCTAATCAGAACTACCCCAACCCTTACAGGAAAAAAGTTTTTTTTCCACTGACTGAAAAATTTGAAATTTCAATGCACCATAACTTCTTTTCCTTAACAGTTAGCGTTAATGTTCAAAAGGTGTAATCGATAGAACTCTTTGGAACGCAAACAGAACTCTAATCAGAACTACCCCAACCCTTAGAGGAAAAAAAGTTTTTTTTTTCACTGACTGAAAAATTTGAAATTTCAATGCACCATAACTTCTTTTCCTTAACAGTTAGCGTAAATGTTCATAAGGTGTAATCGATAGTACTCTTTGGGGGGCAAACAGAACTCTTATCAGAACTACTCCAACCCTTACAGGAAAAAAGTTTTTTTTTCACTGACTTAAAAATTTGAAATTTCAATGCACCATAACTTTTTTTCCTTAACAGTTAGCGTAAATGTTCATAAGGTTTAATCGATAGAACTCTTTTGGGGGGCAAACAGAACTCTTATCAGAACTACCCCAACCCTTACAGGAAAAAAGTTTTTTTTTCACTGACTGAAAAATATGAAATTTCAATGCACCATAACTTCTTTTCCTTAACAGTTAGCGTAAAAGTTCATAAGGTGTAATCGATAGAACTCTTTGGGAAGCAAACAGAACTCTAATCAGAACTACCCCAACCCTTACAGGAAAAAAGTTTTTCTTGCACTGACTGAAAAATTTGAAATTTCAGTGCACCATAACTTCTTTTCCTTAACAGTTAGCGTAAATGTTCTTAAGGTGTAATCGATACAACTCTTTGGAGTGCAAACGGAACTCTAATCAGAACTTATCCAACCCTTACAGGAAAACAGTTTTTTTTTCACTGACTGAAAAATTTTATATTTCAATGCACCATAACTTCTTCTCCTTAACAGTTAGCGTAAATGTTCATATGGTGTAATCGATAGAACTCTTTGAGGGGCAAACAGAACTCTTATCAGAACTATCCCAACCTTTACAGGAAAACAGTTTTTTTTTCACTGACTGAAAAATTTTATATTTCAATGCACCATAACTTCTTCTCCTTAACAGTTAGCGTAAATGTTCATAAGGTGTAATCGATAGAACTCTTTGGGGGGCAAACAGAACTCTAATCAGAACTACCCCAACCTTTACAGGAAAAAAGTTTTTTTCCACTGACTGAAAAATTTGAAATTTCAATGCACCATAACTTCTTTTCCTTAACAGCTAGCGTTAATGTTCATAAGGTGTAATCGATAGAACTCTTTGGGGGGCAAACAGAACTCTTATCAGAACTTCCCCAACCCTTACAAGAAAAAAGTTTTTTTTTCACTGACTGAAAAATTTTATATTTCAATGCACCATAACTTCTTTTCCTTAACAGTTAGCGTAAATGTTCATATGGTGTAATCGATAGAACTCTTTGGGGGGCAAACAGAACTCTAATCAGAACTACCCCAACCCTTACAGGAAAAAAGTTTTTTTTTCACTGACTGAAAAATTTGAAATTTTAATGCACCATAACTTCTTTTCCTTAACAGTTAGCGTAAATGTTCATAAGGTGTAATCGATAGAACTCTTTGGGGGGCAAACAGAACTCTAATCAGAACTACCCCAACCCTTACAGGAAAACAGTTTTTTTTTCACTGACTGAAAAATTTGAAATTTCAATGCACCATAACTTCTTTTCCTTAACAGTTAGCGTAAATGTTCATATGGTGTAATCGATAGAACTCTTTGGGGGGCAAACGGAACTCTAATCAGAACTACCCCAACCCTTACAGGAAAACAGTTTTTTTTTCATTGACTGAAAAATTTGAAATTTCAATGCACCATAACTTCTTCTCCTTAGCAGTTAGCTTAAATGTTCATATGGTGTAATCGATAGAACTCTTCGGGGGGCAAACAGAACTCTTATCAGAACTATTCCAACCCTTACAGGAAAAAAGTTTTTTTTTCACTGACTGAAAAATTTGAAATTTCAATGCACCATAACTTCTTCTCCTTAACAGTTAGCGTAAATGCTCATAAAGTGTAATCGATAGAACTCTTTGGGGGGTAAAAATAACTCTAATCAGAACTACCCCAACCCTTACAGAAAAAAAGTTTTTTTTTCACTGACTGAAAAATTTGAAATTTCAACGCACCATAACTTCTTTTCCTTAACAGTTAGCGTAAATGTTCGTATGGAGTAATCGATAGAACTCTTTGGGGGGCAAACATAACTCTAATCAGAACTACCCCAACCCTTACAGGAAAAAAGTTTATATATTGTAATCAATAGAACTCTTTGGAACGCAAACAGAACTCTTATCATAACTATTCCAACCCTTACAGGAAAAAAGTTTTTTTTTCACTGACTGAAAAATTTGAAATTTCAACGCACCATAACTTCTTTTCCTTAACAGTTAGCGTAAATGTTCATAAGGTGTAATCGATAGAACTCTTTGGGGGGCAAACAGAACTCTAATCGGAACTACCCCAACCTTTACAGGAAAAAAGTTCATATATTGTAATCGATAGAACTCTTTGGAACGCAAACAGAACTCTTATCAGAACTACCCCAACCCTTACAGGAAAAAAGTTTTTTTTTTCACTGACTGAAAAGTTTGAAATTTCAATGCACCATAACTTCTTTTCCTTAACAGTTAGCGTAAATGTTCGAAAAGTGTAATCGATAGAACTCTTTGGAGTCAAACAAAACTCTAATCAGAACTTCCCCAACCCTTACAGGAAAACAGTTTTTTTTTCACTGACTGAAAAATTTTAAATTTCAATGCACCATAACTTCTTTTCCTTAACAGTTAGCGTAAATGTTCGTAAAGTGTAATCGATAGAACTTTTTGGGGGGCAAACTGAACTCTTATCAGAACTACCCCAACCCTTACAGAAAAAAAGTTTTTTTTTCACTGACTGAAAAATTTGAAATTTCAACGCACCATAACTTCTTTTCCTTAACAGTTAGCGTAAATGTTCATATGGTGTAATCGATAGAACTCTTTGGAACGCAAACAGAACTCTTATCAGAACTACCCAAACCCTTACAGGAAAAAAGTTTTTTTTTTCACTGACTGAAAAATTTGAAATTTCAATGCACCATAACTTCTTTTCCTTAACAGTTAGCGTAAATGTTCGTAAGGTGTAATCGATTGAACTCTTTAGGGGACAAACAGAACTCTAATCAGAACTACCCCAACCCTTACAGGAAAAAAGTTTTTTTTTCACTGACTGAAAAATTTGAAATTTCAATGCACCATAACTTCTTTTCCTTAACAGTTAGCGTAAATGTTCATAAGGTGTAATCGATAGAACTCTTTAGGGGGCAAACAGAACTCTAATCAGAACTACCCCAACCTTACAGGAAAAAAGTTTTTTTTTCACTGACTGAAAAATTTGAAATTTCAATGCACCATAACTTCTTTTCCTTAACAGTTAGCGTAAATGTTCATAGGGTGTTATCAATAGAACTCTTTAGGGGGCAAACAGAACTCTAATCAGAACTACCCCAACCCTTACAGGAAAACAGTTTTTTTTTTTTTACTGACTGAAAAATTTGAAATTTCAATTCACCATAACTTCTTTTCCTTAACAGTTAGCGTAAATGTTCGTAAGGTGTAATCGATAGAACTCTTTGGGGGGGGGGGCAAACGGAACTCTAATCAGAACAACCGCAACCCTTACAGGAAAACAGTTTTTTTTTCACTGACTGAAAAATTTGAAATTTCAATGCACCATAACTTCTTTTCCTTAACAGTTAGCGTAAATGTTCATAAGGTGTAATCGATAGAACTCTTTGGGGGGCAAACAGAACTCTTATCAGAACTACCCCAACCCTTACAGGAAAAAATTTTTTTTTTTCACTGACTGAAAAATTTGAAATTTCAATGCACCATAACTTCTTTTCCTTAACAGTTAGCGTAAATGTTCGTAAGGTGTAATCGATAGAACTCTTTGGGAGGCAAACAGAACTCTTATCAGAACTACCCCAACCCTTACAGGAAAAAAGTTTTTTTTTTCACTGACTGAAAAATTTGAAATTTTAATGCACCATAAATTCTTTTCCTTAGCAGTTAGTGTATATGTTCGTGAAGTGTAATCGATAGAACTCTTTGGGAGGCAAACAGAACTCTAATCAGAACTACCCCAACCCTTACAGGAAAAAAGTTTTTTTTGCACTGACTGAAAAATTTGAAATTTCAATGCACCATAACTTCTTTTCCTTAACAGTTAGCGTAAATGTTCATAAGGTGTAATCGATAGAACTCTTTGGGAGGCAAACTGAACTCTTATCAGAACTACCCCAACCCTTACAGAAAAAAAGTTTTTTTTTCACTGACTGAAAAATTTGAAATTTTAATGCACCATAACTTCTTTTCCTTAACAGTTAGCGTAAATGTTCGTAAGGTGTAATCGATAGAACTCTTTGGAACGCAAACAGAACTCTTATCAGAACTACCCCAACCCTTACTGGAAAAAAGTTTTTTTTTCACTGACTGAAAAATTTGAAATTTTAATGCACCATAACTTCTTTTCCTTAACAGTTAGCGTAAATGTTCGTAAGGTGTAATCGATAGAACTCTTTGGGAGGCAAACAGAACTCTTATCAGAACTACCCCAACCCTTACAGGAAAAAAGTTTTTTTTTTCACTGACTGAAAAATTTGAAATTTTAATGCACCATAAATTCTTTTCCTTAGCAGTTAGTGTAAATGTTCGTGAAGTGTAATCGATAGAACTCTTTGGGAGGCAAACAGAACTCTAATCAGAACTACCCCAACCCTTACAGGAAAAAAGTTTTTTTTCTCACTGACTGAAAATTTTTAAATTTCAATGCACCATAACTTCTTTTCCTTAACAGTTAGCGTAAATGTTCGTAAGGTGTAATCGATAGAACTCTTTGGGGGGCAAACTGAACTCTTATCAGAACTTTCCCAACCCTTACAGGAAAAAAGTTTTTTTTTCACTGACTGAAAAATTTGAAATTTTAATGCACCATAACTTCTTTTCCTGAACAGTTAGCGTAAATGTTCGTGAAGTGTAATCGATAGAACTCTTTAGGGGACAAACAGAACTCTAATCAGAACTACCCCAACCCTTACAGGAAAAAAGTTTTTTTTTTCACTGACTGAAAATTTTTAAATTTCAATGCACCATAACTTCTTTTCCTTAACAGTTAGCGTAAATGTTCATAAGGTGTAATCGATAGAACTCTTTGGGGGGGCGAACGGAACTCTAATCAGAACTTCCCCAACCCTTACAGGAAAAAAGTTTTTTTTGCACTGACTGAAAAATTTGAAATTTCAATGCACCATAACTTCTTTTCCTTAACAGTTTGCGTTAATGTTCGTAAGGTGTAATCGATAGAACTCTTTGGGGGGCAAACAGAACTCTAATCAGAACTACCCCAACCTTTACAGGAAAAAAGTTTTTTTTCCACTGACTGAAAAATTTGAAATTTCAATGCACCATAACTTCTTTTCCTTAACAGTTAGCGTAAATGTTCATATGGTGTAATCGATAGAACTCTTTGAAGGTCAAACAGAACTTTTATCAGAACTACCCCAACCCTTACAGGAAAAAAGTTTTTTTTTTCACTGACTGAAAAATTTGAAATTTCAATGCACCATAACTTCTTTTCCTTAACAGTTAGCGTAAATGTTCATAAGGTGTATTCGATAGAACTCTTTGGGGGGCAAACAGAACTCTTATCAGAACTACCCCAACCCTTACAGGAAAAAAGTTTTTTTTTCACTGACTGAAAAATTTGAAATTTCAATGCACCATAACTTCTTTTCCTTAACAGTTAGCGTAAATGTTCGTGAAGTGTAATCGATAGAACTCTTTGAAGGTCAAACAGAACTCTTATCAGATCTACCCCAACCCTTACAGGAAAAAAGTTTTTTTTTTCACTGACTGAAAAATTTGAAATTTCAATGCACCATAACTTCTTTTCCTTAACAGTTAGCGTAAATGCTCGTGAGGTGTAATCGATAGTACTCTTTGGGGGGCAAACTGAACTCTAATCAGAACTACCCCAACCCTTACAGGAAAAAAGTTTTTTTTTCACTGACTGAAAAATTTTACATTTCAATGCACCATAACTTCTTTTCCTTAACAGTTAGCGTAAATGTTCATATGGTGTAATCGATAGAACTGTTTGGAACGCAAACACAACTTTTATCAGAACTACCCCAACCCTTACAGGAAAAAAGTTTTTTTTTCACTGACTGAAAAATTTGAAATTTTAATGCACCATAACTTCTTTTCCTTAACAGTTAGCGTAAATGTTCGTAAAGTGTAATCGATAGAACTCTTTGGGAGGCAAACAGAACTCTAATCAGAACTACCCCAACCCTTACAGGAAAAAAGTTTTTTTTTCACTGACTGAAAAATTTGAAATTTCAATGCACCATAACTTCTTTTCCTCAACAGTTAGCGTAAATGTTCATAAGGTGTAATCGACAGAACTCTTTAGGGGGAAACGGAACTCTAATCAGAACTACCCCAACCCTTACAGGAAAAAAGTTTTTTTTTTTACTGACTGAAAAATTTGAAATTTCAATGCACCATAACTTCTTTTCCTTAACAGTTAGCGTAAATGTTCATAAGGTGTAATCGATAGAACTCTTTGGAACGCAAACAGAACACTAATCAGAACTACCCCAACCCTTAGAGGAAAAAAAGTTTTTTTTTTCACTGACTGAAAAATTTGAAATTTCAATGCACCATAACTTCTTTTCCTTAACAGTTAGCGTAAATGTTCGTAAAGTGTAATCGATAGAACTCTTTGGAACGCAAACAGAACTTTTATCAGAACTACCCCAACCTTTACAGGAAAAAAGTTTTTTGTTTCACTGACTGAAAAATTTTAAATTTCAATGCACCATAACTTCTTTTCCTTAACAGTTAGCGTAAATGTTCTTAAGGTGTAATCGATTGAACTCTTTGGGGGGTAAACAGAACTCTAATCAGAACTACCCCAACCCTTACAGGAAAAAAGTTTTTTTTTCACTGACTGAAAAATTTGAAATTTCAATGCACCATAACTTCTTTTCCTTAACAGTTAGCGTAAATGTTCATAAGGTGTAATCGATAGAACTCTTTAGGGGGCAAACAGAACTCTAATCAGAACTTCCCCAACCCTTACAGCAAAACAGTTTTTTTTTTTACTGACTGAAAAATTTGAAATTTCAATGCACCATAACTTCTTTTCCTTAACAGTTAGCGTAAATGTTCATAAGGTGTAATCGATAGAACTCTTTGGGGGACAAACGGAACTCTAATCAGAACTACCCCAACCCTAACAGGAAAACAGTTTTTTTTTCACTGACTGAAAAATTTGAAATTTCAATGCACCATAACTTCTTTTCCTTAACAGTTAGCGTAAATGTTCATAAGGTGTAATCGATAGAACTCTTTGGGGGGCAAACAGAACTCTAATCAGAACTACCCCAATCTTTACAGGAAAAAAGTTGTTTTCCACTGACTGAAAAATTTGATATTTCAATGCACCATAACTTCTTTTCCGTAACAGTTAGCGTAAATGTTCATAAGGTGTAATCGATAGAACTCTTTGGGGGGCAAACAGAACTCTAATCAGAACTACCCCAACCTTTACAGGAAAAAAGTTTTTTTTCCACTGACTGAAAAATTTGATATTTCAATGCACCATAACTTCTTTTCCTTAACAGTTAGCGTAAATGTTCATAAGGCGTAATCGATAGAACTCTTTGGAACGCAAACAGAACTCTTATCAGAACTACCCCAACCCTTAGAGGAAAAAAAGTTTTTTTTTTTCACTGACTGAAAAATTTGAAATTTCAATGCACCATAACTTCTTTTCCTTAACAGTTAGCGTAAATGTTCATATGGTGTAATCGATAGAACTCTTTGGGGGGCAAACAGAACTTTAATCAGAACTACCCCAACCCTTACAGGAAAAAAGTTTTTTTTTTCACTGACTGAAAAATTTTAAATTTCAATGCACCATAACTTCTTTTCCTTAACAGTTAGCGTAAATGTTCATTAGGTGTAATCGATAGAACTCTTTGGGGGGCAAACAGAACTCTAATCAGAACTACCCCAACCCTCAGAGGAAAAAAAGTTTTTTTTTTCACTGACTGAAAAATTTGAAATTTCAATGCACCATAACTTCTTTTCCTTAACAGTTAGCGTAAATGTTCATATGGTGTAATCGATAGAACTCTTTGGGGGGCAAACAGAACTCTAATCAGAACTACCCCAACCCTTACAGGAAAAAAGTTTTTTTTTCCACTGACTGAAAAATTTTAAATTTCAATGCACCATAACTTCTTTTCCTCAACAGTTAGCGTAAATGTTCATATGGTGTAATCGATAGAACTCTTTAGGGGGCAAACAGAACTCTAATCAGAACTATCCCAACCCTAACAGGAAAACAGTTTTTTTTTCACTGACTGAAAAATTTGAAATTTCAATGCACCATAACTTCTTTTCCTTAACAGTTAGCGTAAATGTTCATAAGGTGTAATCGATAGAACTCTTTGGGGGGCAAACAGAACTCTAATCAGAACTACCCCAATCTTTACAGGAAAAAAGTTGTTTTTCCACTGACTGAAAAATTTGAAATTTCAATGCACCATAACTTCTTTTCCTTAACAGTTAGCGTAAATGTTCATTCGGTATAATCGATAGAACTCTTTGGGGGGCAAACAGAACTCTAATCAGAACTACCCCAACCCTCAGAGGAAAAAAAGTTTTTTTTTTCACTGACTGAAAAATTTGAAATTTCAATGCACCATAACTTCTTTTCCTTAACAGTTAGCGTAAATGTTCATATGGTGTAATCGATAGAACTCTTTGGGGGCAAACAGAACTCTAATCAGAACTACCCCAACCCTTACAGGAAAACAGTTTTTTTTTCACTGACTGAAAAATTTGAAATTTCAATGCACCATAACTTCTTTTCCTTAACAGTTAGCGTAAATGTTCATTAGGTGTAATCGATAGAACTCTTTAGGGGGCAAACAGAACTCTAATCAGAACTATCCCAACCCTTACTGGAAAACAGTTTTTTTTTTTACTGACTGAAAAATTTGAAATATCAATGCACCATAACTTCTTTTCCTTAACAGTTAGCGTAAATGTTCATAAGGTGTAATCGATAGAACTCTTTAGGCGGCAAACAGAACTCTAATTAGAACTACCCCAACCCTTACCGGAAACAGTTTTTTTTTACTGACTGAAAAATTTGAAATTTCAATGCACCATAACTTCTTTTCCTTAACAGTTAGCGTAAATGTTCGTAAGGTGTAATCGATAGAACTCTTTGAAGGGCAAACGGAACTCTTATCAGAACTACCCCAACCCTTACAGGAAAAAAGTTTTTTTTTCACTGACTGAAAAATTTGAAATTTCAATGCACCATAACTTCTTTTCCTTAACAGTTAGCGTAAATGTTCATAAGGTGTAATCGATAGAACTCTTTGGAACGCAAACAGAACTCTAATCAGAACTACCCCAACCCTCAGAGGAAAAAAAGTTTTTTTTTTCACTGACTGAAAAATTTGAAATTTCAATGCACCATAACTTCTTTTCCTTAACAGTTAGCGTAAATGTTCATATGGTGTAATCGATAGAACTCTTTGGGGGGCAAACAGAACTCTTATCAGAACTACCCCAACCCTTACAGGAAAAAAGTTTTTTTTTCACTGACTGAAAAATTTGAAATTTCAATGCACCATAACTTCTTTTCCTTAACAGTTAGCGTAAATGTTCGTAAAGTGTAATCGATTGAACTCTTTGGATGGCAAACAGAACTCTAATCAGAACTACCCCAACCCTAACAGGAAAAAAGTTTTTTTTTTTCACTGACTGAAAAATTTTAAATTTCAATGCACCATAACTTCTTTTCCTCAACAGTTAGCGTAAATGTTCATATGGTGTAATCGATAGAACTCTTTGGGGGGCAAACAGAACTCTAATCAGAACTACCCCAACCCTTACAGGAAAAAAGTTTTTTTTTCACTGACTGAAAAATTTGAAATTTCAATGCACCATAACTTCTTTTCCTTAACAGTTAGCGTAGATGTCCATATGGTGTAATCGATAGAACTCTTTGGAACGCAAACAGAACTCTAATCAGAACTACCCCAACCCTTACAGGAAAAAAGTTTTTTTTTCACTGACTGAAAAATTTGAAATTTCAATGCACCATAACTTCTTTTCCTTAACAGTTAGCGTAAATGTTCATAAGGTGTAATCGATAGAACTCTTTGGGAGGCAAACAGAACTCTTATCAGAAATACCCAAACCCCTACAGGAAAAAAGTTTTTTTTTTCACTGACTGAAAAATTTGAAATTTCAATGCACTATAACTTCTTTTCCTTAACAGTTAGCGTAAATGTTCGGAAAGTGTAATCGATTGAACTCGTTGGGGGGCAAACAGAACTCTAATCAGAACTACCCCAACCCTTACAGGAAAAAAGTTTTTTTTTTCACTGACTGAAAAGTTTTAAAATTCAATGCACCATAACTTCTTTTCCTCAACAGTTAGCGTATATGTTCATAAGGTGTAATCGATAGAACTCTTTAGGGGGCAAACAGAACTCTAATCAGAACTATCCCAACCCTTACAGGAAAACAGTTTTTTTTTTTACTGACTGAAAAATTTGAAATATCAATGCACCATAACTTCTTTTCCTTAACAGTTAGCGTAAATGTTCATAAGGTGTAATCGATAGAACTCTTTATTGGGCAAACAGAACTCTAATTAGAACTACCCCAACCCTTACCGGAAAACAGTTTTTTTTTTTACTGACTGAAAAATTTGAAATTTCAATGCACCATAACTTCTTTTCCTTAACAGTTAGCGTAAATGTTCATAAGGTGTAATCGATAGAACTCTTTGAAGGGCAAACTGAACTCTAATCAGAACTACCCCAACCCTCAGAGGAAAAAAATTTTTTTTTTTCACTGACTGAAAAATTTGAAATTTCAATGCACCATAACTTCTTTTCCTTAACAGTTAGCGTAAATGTTCATATGGTGTAATCGATAGAACTCTTTGGGGGGCAAACAGAACTCTTATCAGAACTACCCCAACCCTTACAGGAAAAAAGTTTTTTTTTTCACTGACTGAAAAATTTGAAATTTCAATGCACCATAACTTCTTTTCCTTAACAGTTAGCGTAAATGTTCGTGAAGTGTAATCGATTGAACTCTTTGGGGGGCAAACAGAACTCTAATCAGAACTACCCCAACCCTAACAGGAAAAAAGTTTTTTTTTTCACTGACTGAAAAATTTTAAATTTCAATGCACCATAACTTCTTTTCCTCAACAGTTAGCGTAAATGTTCATATGGTGTAATCGATAGAACTCTTTGGGGGGCAAACAGAACTCTAATCAGAACTACCCCAACCCTTACAGGAAAAAAGTTTTTTTTTTCACTGACTGAAAAATTTGAAATTTCAATGCACTATAACTTCTTTTCCTTAACAGTTAGCGTAAATGTTCATAAGGTGTAATCGATTGAACTCTTTGGAACGCAAACAGAACTCTAATCAGAACTACCCCAACCCTCAGAGGAAAAAAATTTTTTTTTTTCACTGACTGAAAAATTTGAAATTTCAATGCACCATAACTTCTTTTTCTTAATAGTTAGCGTAAATGTTCGGCAAGTGTAATCGATTGAACTCTTTGGGGGGCAAACAGAACTCTAATCAGAACTACCCCAACCCTTACAGGAAAAAAGTTTTTTTTTTCACTGACTGAAAAGTTTTAAATTTCAATGCACCATAACTTCTTTTCCTCAACAGTTAGCGTATATGTTCATAAGGTGTAATCGATAGAACTCTTTAGGGGGCAAACAGAACTCTAATCAGAACTATCCCAACCCTTACAGGAAAACAGTTTTTTTTGTTACTGACTGAAAAATTTGAAATATCAATGCACCATAACTTCTTTTCCTTAACAGTTAGCGTAAATGTTCATAAGGTGTAATCGATAGAACTCTTTAGGGGGCAAACAGAACTCTAATTAGAACTACCCCAACCCTTACCGGAAAACAGTTTTTTTTTTTACTGACTGAAAAATTTGAAATTTCAATGCACCATAACTTCTTTTCCTTAACAGTTAGCGTAAATGTTCATAAGGTGTAATCAATAGAACTCTTTGAAGGGCAAACGGAACTCTTATCAGAACTACCCCAACCCTTACAGGAAAAAAGTTTTTTTTTCACTGACTGAAAAATTTGAAATTTCAATGCACCATAACTTCTTTTCCTTAACAGTTAGCGTAAATGTTCGTATGATGTAATCGATAGAACTCTTCAGAGGGCAAACGGAACTCTAATCAGAACTACCCCAACCTTTACAGGAAAAAAGTTTTTTTTTTCACTGACTGAAAAATTTGAAATTTCAATGCACCATAACTTCTTTTCCTTAACAGTTAGCGTAAATGTTCATAAGGTGTAATCGATAGAACTCTTTGGAACGCAAACAGAACTCTAATCAGAACTACCCCAACCCTTAGAGGAAAAAAAGTTTTTTTTTTCACTGACTGAAAAATTTGAAATTTCAATGCACCATAACTTCTTTTCCTTAACAGTTAGCGTAAATGTTCGTAAAGTGTAGCCGATAGAACTCTTTGGGAAGCAAACAGATTTCTAATCAGAACTACCCCAACCCTTACAGGAAAAAAGTTTTTTTTTTCACTGACTGAAAAATTATAAATTTCAATGCACCATAACTTCTTTTCCTTAACAGTTAGCGTAAATGTTCGTAAGGTCTAATCGATATAATTTTTTGGGGGGCAAACAGAACTCTAATCAGAACTACCCCAACCCTAAGAGGAAAAAAAGTTTTTTTTTTCACTGAATGAAAAATTTGAAATTTCAATGCACCATAACTTCTTTTCCTTAACAGTTAGAGTAAATGTTCATAAGGTGTAATCGATAGAACTCTTTAGGGAGCAAACAGAACTCTAATCAGAACTTCCCCAACCCTTACAGCAAAACAGTTTTTTTTTTTACTGACTGAAAAATTTGAAATTTCAATGCACCATAACTTCTTTTCCTTAACAGTTAGCGTAAATGTTCGTAAAGTGTAATCGATAGAACTCTTTGGGGGGTCAAACGGAACTCTAATCAGAACTACCCCAACCCTAACAGGAAAACAGTTTTTTTTTCACTGACTGAAAAATTTTAAATTTCAATGCACCATAACGTCTTTTCCTTAACAGTTAGCGTAAATGTTCATAAGGTGTAATCGATAGAACTCTTTGTGGGGCAAACAGAACTTTAATCAGAACTACCCCAACCTTTACAGGAAAAAAGTTTTTTTTCCACTGACTGAAAAATTTGAAATTTCAATGCACCATAACTTCTTTTTCTTAATAGTTAGCGTAAATGTTCGGCAAGTGTAATCGATTGAACTCTTTGGGGGGCAAACAGAACTCTAATCAGAACTACCCCAACCCTTACAGGAAAAAAGTTTTTTTTTTCACTGACTGAAAAGTTTTAAATTTCAATGCACCATAACTTCTTTTCCTCAACAGTTAGCGTATATGTTCATAAGGTGTAATCGATAGAACTCTTTAGGGGGCAAACAGAACTCTAATCAGAACTATCCCAACCCTTACAGGAAAACAGTTTTTTTTTTTACTGACTGAAAAATTTGAAATATCAATGCACCATAACTTCTTTTCCTTAACAGTTAGCGTAAATGTTCATAAGGTGTAATCGATAGAACTCTTTAGGGGGCAAACAGAACTCTAATTAGAACTACCCCAACCCTTACCGGAAAACAGTTTTTTTTTTACTGACTGAAAAATTTGAAATTTCAATGCTCCATAACTTCTTTTCCTTAACAGTTAGCGTAAATGTTCATAAGGTGTAATCGATAGAACTCTTTGAAGGGCAAACGGAACTCTTATCAGAACTACCCCAACCCTTACAGGAAAAAAGTTTTATTTTCACTGACTGAAAAATTTGAAATTTCAATGCACCATAACTTCTTTTCCCTAACAGTTAGCTTAAATGTTCGTAAAGTGTAATCGATAGAACTCTTTGGGGGGCAAACAGAACTCTAATCAGAACTATCCCAACCTTTACAGGAAAACAGTTTTTTTTTTTACTGACTGAAAAATTTTAAATATCAATGCACCATAACTTCTTTTCCTTAACAGTTAGCGTAAATGTTCATAAGGTGTAATCGATAGAACTCTTTAGAACGCAAACAGAACTCTAATCAGAACTACCCCAACCCCTAGAGGAAAAAAAGTTTTTTTTTTCACTGACTGAAAAATTTGAAATTTCAATGCACCATAACTTCTTTTCCTTAACAGTTAGCGTAAATGTTCATATGGTGTAATCGATAGAACTCTTTGGGGGGCAAACGGAACTCTTATCAGAACTACCCCAACCCTTACAGGAAAACAGTTTTTTTTTTCACTGACTGAAAAATTTGAAATTTCAATGCACCATAACTTCTTTTCCCTAACAGTTAGCTTAAATGTTCGTAAAGTGTAATCGATAGAACTCTTTGGGGGGCAAACAGAACTCTTATCAGAACTACCCCAACCCTTACAGGAAAACAGTTTTTTTTTTTCACTGACTGAAAAATTTGAAATTTCAATGCACCATAACTTCTTTTCCTTAACAGTTAGCGTAAATGTTCATATGATGTAATCGATAGAACTCTTCAGAGGGCAAACGGAACTCTAATCAGAACTACCCCAACCTTTACAGGAAAAAAGTTTTTTTTTTCACTGACTGAAAAATTTGAAATTTCAATGCACCATAACTTCTTTTCCTTAACAGTTAGCGTAAATGTTCATAAGGTGTAATCGATAGAACTCTTTGGAACGCAAACAGAACTCTTATCAGAACTACCCCAACCCTTAGAGGAAAAAAAGTTTTTTTTTTCACTCACTGAAAAATTTGAAATTTCAATGCACCATAACTTCTTTTCCTTAACAGTTAGCGTAAATGTTCGTAAGGTCTAATCGATATAACTCTTTGGGGGGCAAACAGAACTCTAATCAGAACTACCCCAACCCTAAGAGGAAAAAAAGTTTTTTTTTTCACTGACTGAAAAATTTGAAATTTCAATGCACCATAACTTCTTTTCCTTAACAGTTAGAGTAAATGTTCATAAGGTGTAATCGATAGAACTCTTTAGGGAGCAAACAGAACTCTAATCAGAACTTCCCCAACCCTTACAGCAAAACAGTTTTTTTTTTACTGACTGAAAAATTTGAAATTTCAATGCACCATAACTTCTTTTCCTTAACAGTTAGCGTAAATGTTCGTAAAGTGTAATCGATAGAACTCTTTGGGGGGGCAAACGGAACTCTAATCAGAACTACCCCAACCCTAACAGGAAAACAGTTTTTTTTTCACTGACTGAAAAATTTTAAATTTCAATGCACCATAACGTCTTTTCCTTAACAGTTAGCGTAAATGTTCATGAGGTGTAATCGATAGAACTCTTTGTGGGGCAAACAGAACTTTAATCAGAACTACCCCAACCTTTACAGGAAAAAAATTTTTTTTCCACTGACTGAAAAATTTGATATTTCAATGCTCCATAACTTCTTTTCCTTAACAGTTAGCGTAAATGTTCGTAAGGTGTAATCGATAGAACTCTTTGGAACGCAAACAGAACTCTAATCAGAACTACCCCAACCCTCAGAGGAAAAAAAGTTTTTTTTTCCACTGACTGAAAAATTTGAAATTTCAATGCACCATAACTTCTTTTCCTTAACAGTTAGCGTAAATGTTCATAACGTGTAATCGATTGAACTCTTTGGGGGGCAAACAGAACTCTAATCAGAACTACCCCAACCCTTACAGGAAAAAAGTTTTTTTTTCACTGACTGAAAACTTTGAAATTTCAATGCACCATAACTTCTTTTCCTCAACAGTTAGCGTAAATGTTCATAAGGTGTAATCGATTGAACTCTTTGGGAAGCAAACAGAACTCTAATCAGAACTACCCCAACCCTTACAGGAAAAAAGTTTTTTTTTTCACTGACTGAAAAATTTTAAATTTCAATGCACTATAACTTCTTTTCCTCAACAGTTAGCGTAAATGTTCATAAGGTGTAATCGATAGAACTCTTTAGGGGGCAAACAGAACTCTAATCAGAACTATCCCAACCTTTACAGGAAAACAGTTTTTTTTTTTACTGACTGAAAAATTTTAAATATCAATGCACCATAACTTCTTTTCCTTAACAGTTAGCGTAAATGTTCATAAGGTGTAATCGATAGAACTCTTTGGAACGCAAACAGAACTCTAATCAGAACTACCCCAACCCCTAGAGAAAAAAAAGTTTTTTTTTTCACTGACTGAAAAATTTGAAATTTCAATGCACCATAACTTCTTTTCCTTAACAGTTAGCGTAAATGTTCATATGGTGTAATCGATAGAACTCTTTGGGGGGCAAACGGAACTCTTATCAGAACTACCCCAACCCTTACAGGAAAACAGTTTTTTTTTTCACTGACTGAAAAATTTGAAATTTCAATGCACCATAACTTCTTTTCCCTAACAGTTAGCTTAAAAGTTCGTAAAGTGTAATCGATAGAACTCTTTGGGGGGCAAACAGAACTCTTATCAGAACTACCCCAACCCTTACAGGAAAACAGTTTTTTTTTTTCACTGACTGAAAAATTTGAAATTTCAATGCACCATAACTTCTTTTCCTTAACAGTTAGCGTAAATGTTCATATGGTGTAATCGATAGAACTCTTTGGGGGGCAAACGGAACTCTTATCAAAACTACCCCAACCCTAAGAGGAAAAAAAGTTTTTTTTTTCACTGACTGAAAAATTTGAAATTTCAATGCACCATAACTTCTTTTCCTTAACAGTTAGAGTAAATGTTCATAAGGTGTAATCGATAGAACTCTTTAGGGAGCAAACAGAACTCTAATCAGAACTTCCCCAACCCTTACAGCAAAACAGTTTTTTTTTTACTGACTGAAAAATTTGAAATTTCAATGCACCATAACTTCTTTTCCTTAACAGTTAGCGTAAATGTTCGTAAAGTGTAATCGATAGAACTCTTTGGGGGGGCAAACGGAACTCTAATCAGAACTACCCCAACCCTAACAGGAAAACAGTTTTTTTTTCACTGACTGAAAAATTTTAAATTTCAATGCACCATAACGTCTTTTCCTTAACAGTTAGCGTAAATGTTCATGAGGTGTAATCGATAGAACTCTTTGTGGGGCAAACAGAACTTTAATCAGAACTACCCCAACCTTTACAGGAAAAAAGTTTTTTTTCCACTGACTGAAAAATTTGATATTTCAATGCTCCATAACTTCTTTTCCTTAACAGTTAGCGTAAATGTTCGTAAGGTGTAATCGATAGAACTCTTTGGAACGCAAACAGAACTCTAATCAGAACTACCCCAACCCTCAGAGGAAAAAAAGTTTTTTTTTCCACTGACTGAAAAATTTGAAATTTCAATGCACCATAACTTCTTTTCCTTTACAGTTAGCGTAAATGTTCATAACGTGTAATCGATTGAACTCTTTGGGGGGCAAACAGAACTCTAATCAGAACTACCCCAACCCTTACAGGAAAAAAGTTTTTTTTTCACTGACTGAAAACTTTGAAATTTCAATGCACCATAACTTCTTTTCCTCAACAGTTAGCGTAAATGTTCATAAGGTGTAATCGATTGAACTCTTTGGGAAGCAAACAGAACTCTAATCAGAACTACCCCAACCCTTACAGGAAAAAAGTTTTTTTTTTCACTGACTGAAAAATTTTAAATTTCAATGCACCATAACTTCTTTTCCTCAACAGTTAGCGTAAATGTTCATAAGGTGTAATCGAAAGAACTCTTTAGGGGGCAAACAGAACTCTAATCAGAACTATCCCAACCTTTACAGGAAAACAGTTTTTTTTTTTACTGACTGAAAAATTTTAAATATCAATGCACCATAACTTCTTTTCCTTAACAGTTAGCGTAAATGTTCATAAGGTGTAATCGATAGAACTCTTTGGAACGCAAACAGAACTCTAATCAGAACTACCCCAACCCCTAGAGGAAAAAAAGTTTTTTTTTTCACTGACTGAAAAATTTGAAATTTCAATGCACCATAACTTCTTTTCCTTAACAGTTAGCGTAAATGTTCATATGGTGTAATCGATAGAACTCTTTGGGGGGCAAACGGAACTCTTATCAGAACTACCCCAACCCTTACAGGAATACAGTTTTTTTTTTCACTGACTGAAAAATTTGAAATTTCAATGCACCATAACTTCTTTTCCCTAACAGTTAGCTTAAAAGTTCGTAAAGTGTAATCGATAGAACTCTTTGGGGGGCAAACAGAACTCTTATCAGAACTACCCCAACCCTTACAGGAAAACAGTTTTTTTTTTTCACTGACTGAAAAATTTGAAATTTCAATGCACCATAACTTCTTTTCCTTAACAGTTAGCGTAAATGTTCATATGGTGTAATCGATAGAACTCTTTGGGGGGCAAACGGAACTCTTATCAGAACTACCCCAACCCTTACAGGAAAACAGTTTTTTTTTTCACTGACTGAAAAATTTGAAATTTCAATGCACCATAACTTCTTTTCCCTAACAGTTAGCTTAAATGTTCGTAAAGTGTAATCGATAGAACTCTTTGGGGGGCAAACAGAACTCTAATCAGAACTACCCCAACCCTTACAGGAAAAAAGTTTTTTTTCCACTGACTGAAAAATTTGAAATAGCAATGCACCATAACTTCTTTTCCTTAACAGTAAGCGTAAATGTTCATAAGGTGTAATCGATAGAACTCTTTCGGGGGAAAACAGAACTCTTATCAGAACTACCCCAACCCTAACAGGAAAACAGTTTTTTTTTCACTGACTGAAAAATTTTAAATTTCAATGCACCATAACTTCTTTTCCTTAACAGTTAGCGTAAAGGTTCCTAAGGTGTAATCGATAGAACTCTTTGGGGGGCAAAGAGAACTCTAATCAGAACTACCCCAACCCTTACAGGAAAAAAGTTTTTTTTTCACTGACTAAAAAATTTGAAATTTCAATGCACCATAACTTCTTTTCCTTAACAGTTAGCGTAAATGTTCATAAGGTGTAATCGATAGAACTCTTTGGAGGGCAAACAGAACCCTAATCAGAACTACCCCAACCCTAACAGGAAAACAGTTTTTTTTTCACTGACTGAAAAATTTGAAATTTCAATGCACCATAACTTCTTTTCCTTAACAGTAAGCGTAAATGTTCATAAGGTGTAATCGATAGAACTCATTAGGGGGCAAACAGAACTCTAATCAGAACTATCCCAACCCTTACAGGAAAACAGTTTTTTTTTTACTGACTGAAAAATTTGAAATATCAATGCACCATAACTTCTTTTCCTTAACAGTTAGCGTAAATGTTCATAAGGTGTAATCGATAGAACTCTTTGGAACGCAAACAGAACTCTTATCAGAACTACCCCAACCCTTAGAGGAAAAAAAGTTTTTTTTTTCACTGACTGAAAAATTTGAAATTTCAATGCACCATAACTTCTTTTCCTTAACAGTTAGCGTAAATGTTCATATGGTGTAATCGATAGAACTCGTTGGGGGGCAAACGGAACTCTTAACAGAACTACCCCAACCCTTACAGGAAAACAGTTTTTTTTTTCACTGACTGAAAAATTTGAAATTTCAATGCACCATAACTTCTTTTCCCTAACAGTTAGCTTAAATGTTCGTAAAGTGTAATCGATAGAACTCTTTGGGGGGCAAACAGAACTCTAATCAGAACTACCCCAACCCTTACAGGAAAAAAGTTTTTTTTCCACTGACTGAAAAATTTGAAATAGCAATGCACCATAACTTCTTTTCCTTAACAGTAAGCGTAAATGTTCATATGGTGTAATCGATAGAACTCTTTGGGGGGCAAACGGAACTCTTATCAGAACTACCCCAACCCTAACAGGAAAACAGTTTTTTTTTCACTGACTGAAAAATTTTAAATTTCAATGCACCATAACTTCTTTTCCTTAACAGTTAGCGTAAATGTTCATATGGTGTAATCGATAGAAATCTTTAGGGGGCAAACAGAACTCTAATCAGAACTACCCCAACCCTTACAGGAAAAAAGTTTTTTTTTCACTGACTAAAAAATTTGAAATTTCAATGCACCATAACTTCTTTTCCTTAACAGTTAGCGTAAATGTTCATAAGGTGTAATCGATAGAACTCTTTAGGGAGCAAACAGAACTCTAATCAGAACTTCCCCAACCCTTACAGCAAAACAGTTTTTTTTTTACTGACTGAAAAATTTGAAATTTCAATGCACCATAACTTCTTTTCCTTAACAGTTAGCGTAAATGTTCGTAAAGTGTAATCGATAGAACTCTTTGGGGGGGCAAACGGAACTCTAATCAGAACTACCCCAACCCTAACAGGAAAACAGTTTTTTTTTCACTGACTGAAAAATTTTAAATTTCAATGCACCATAACGTCTTTTCCTTAACAGTTAGCGTAAATGTTCATGAGGTGTAATCGATAGAACTCTTTGTGGGGCAAACAGAACTTTAATCAGAACTACCCCAACCTTTACAGGAAAAAAGTTTTTTTTCCACTGACTGAAAAATTTGATATTTCAATGCTCCATAACTTCTTTTCCTTAACAGTTAGCGTAAATGTTCGTAAGGTGTAATCGATAGAACTCTTTGGAACGCAAACAGAACTCTAATCAGAACTACCCCAACCCTCAGAGGAAAAAAAGTTTTTTTTTCCACTGACTGAAAAATTTGAAATTTCAATGCACCATAACTTCTTTTCCTTTACAGTTAGCGTAAATGTTCATAACGTGTAATCGATTGAACTCTTTGGGGGGCAAACAGAACTCTAATCAGAACTACCCCAACCCTTACAGGAAAAAAGTTTTTTTTTCACTGACTGAAAACTTTGAAATTTCAATGCACCATAACTTCTTTTCCTCAACAGTTAGCGTAAATGTTCATAAGGTGTAATCGATTGAACTCTTTGGGAAGCAAACAGAACTCTAATCAGAACTACCCCAACCCTTACAGGAAAAAAGTTTTTTTTTTCACTGACTGAAAAATTTTAAATTTCAATGCACCATAACTTCTTTTCCTCAACAGTTAGCGTAAATGTTCATAAGGTGTAATCGAAAGAACTCTTTAGGGGGCAAACAGAACTCTAATCAGAACTATCCCAACCTTTACAGGAAAACAGTTTTTTTTTTTACTGACTGAAAAATTTTAAATATCAATGCACCATAACTTCTTTTCCTTAACAGTTAGCGTAAATGTTCATAAGGTGTAATCGATAGAACTCTTTGGAACGCAAACAGAACTCTAATCAGAACTACCCCAACCCCTAGAGGAAAAAAAGTTTTTTTTTTCACTGACTGAAAAATTTGAAATTTCAATGCACCATAACTTCTTTTCCTTAACAGTTAGCGTAAATGTTCATATGGTGTAATCGATAGAACTCTTTGGGGGGCAAACGGAACTCTTATCAGAACTACCCCAACCCTTACAGGAAAACAGTTTTTTTTTTCACTGACTGAAAAATTTGAAATTTCAATGCACCATAACTTCTTTTCCCTAACAGTTAGCTTAAAAGTTCGTAAAGTGTAATCGATAGAACTCTTTGGGGGGCAAACAGAACTCTTATCAGAACTACCCCAACCCTTACAGGAAAACAGTTTTTTTTTTTCACTGACTGAAAAATTTGAAATTTCAATGCACCATAACTTCTTTTCCTTAACAGTTAGCGTAAATGTTCATAAGGTGTAATCGATAGAACTCTTTGGGGGGCAAACGGAACTCTTATCAGAACTACCCCAACCCTTACAGGAAAACAGTTTTTTTTTTCACTGACTGAAAAATTTGAAATTTCAATGCACCATAACTTCTTTTCCCTAACAGTTAGCTTAAATGTTCGTAAAGTGTAATCGATAGAACTCTTTGGGGGGCAAACAGAACTCTAATCAGAACTACCCCAACCCTTACAGGAAAAAAGTTTTTTTTCCACTGACTGAAAAATTTGAAATAGCAATGCACCATAACTTCTTTTCCTTAACAGTAAGCGTAAATGTTCATAAGGTGTAATCGATAGAACTCTTTCGGGGGAAAACAGAACTCTTATCAGAACTACCCCAACCCTAACAGGAAAACAGTTTTTTTTTCACTGACTGAAAAATTTTAAATTTCAATGCACCATAACTTCTTTTCCTTAACAGTTAGCGTAAAGGTTCCTAAGGTGTAATCGATAGAACTCTTTGGGGGGCAAAGAGAACTCTAATCAGAACTACCCCAACCCTTACAGGAAAAAAGTTTTTTTTTCACTGACTAAAAAATTTGAAATTTCAATGCACCATAACTTCTTTTCCTTAACAGTTAGCGTAAATGTTCATAAGGTGTAATCGATAGAACTCTTTGGAGGGCAAACAGAACCCTAATCAGAACTACCCCAACCCTAACAGGAAAACAGTTTTTTTTTCACTGACTGAAAAATTTGAAATTTCAATGCACCATAACTTCTTTTCCTTAACAGTAAGCGTAAATGTTCATAAGGTGTAATCGATAGAACTCATTAGGGGGCAAACAGAACTCTAATCAGAACTATCCCAACCCTTACAGGAAAACAGTTTTTTTTTTACTGACTGAAAAATTTGAAATATCAATGCACCATAACTTCTTTTCCTTAACAGTTAGCGTAAATGTTCATAAGGTGTAATCGATAGAACTCTTTGGAACGCAAACAGAACTCTTATCAGAACTACCCCAACCCTTAGAGGAAAAAAAGTTTTTTTTTTCACTGACTGAAAAATTTGAAATTTCAATGCACCATAACTTCTTTTCCTTAACAGTTAGCGTAAATGTTCATATGGTGTAATCGATAGAACTCGTTGGGGGGCAAACGGAACTCTTAACAGAACTACCCCAACCCTTACAGGAAAACAGTTTTTTTTTTCACTGACTGAAAAATTTGAAATTTCAATGCACCATAACTTCTTTTCCCTAACAGTTAGCTTAAATGTTCGTAAAGTGTAATCGATAGAACTCTTTGGGGGGCAAACAGAACTCTAATCAGAACTACCCCAACCCTTACAGGAAAAAAGTTTTTTTTCCACTGACTGAAAAATTTGAAATAGCAATGCACCATAACTTCTTTTCCTTAACAGTAAGCGTAAATGTTCATATGGTGTAATCGATAGAACTCTTTGGGGGGCAAACGGAACTCTTATCAGAACTACCCCAACCCTAACAGGAAAACAGTTTTTTTTTCACTGACTGAAAAATTTTAAATTTCAATGCACCATAACTTCTTTTCCTTAACAGTTAGCGTAAATGTTCATATGGTGTAATCGATAGAAATCTTTAGGGGGCAAACAGAACTCTAATCAGAACTACCCCAACCCTTACAGGAAAAAAGTTTTTTTTTCACTGACTAAAAAATTTGAAATTTCAATGCACCATAACTTCTTTTCCTTAACAGTTAGCGTAAATGTTCATAAGGTGTAATCGATAGAACTCTTTGGGGGGCAAACAGAACCCTAATCAGAACTACCCCAACCCTTACAGGAAAACAGTTTTTTTTTCACTGACTGAAAAATTTGAAATTTCAATGCACCATAACTTCTTTTCCTTAACAGTAAGCGTAAATGTTCATAAGGTGTAATCGATAGAACTCATTAGGGGGCAAACAGAACTCTAATCAGAACTATCCCAACCCTTACAGGAAAACAGTTTTTTTTTTTACTGACTGAAAAATTTGAAATATCAATGCACCATAACTTCTTTTCCTTAACAGTTAGCGTAAATGTTCATAAGGTGTAATCGATAGAACTCTTTGGAACGCAAACAGAACTCTAATCAGAACTACCCCAACCCTTAGAGGAAAAAAAGTTTTTTTTTTCACTGACTGAAAAATTTGAAATTTCAATGCACCATAACTTCTTTTCCTTAACAGTTAGCGTAAATGTTCTTAAGGTGTAATCGATAGAACTCTTTGGGGGGCAAACAGAACTCTTATCAGAACTACCCCAACCCTTACAGGAAAACAGTTTTTTTTTTCACTGACTGAAAAATTTGAAATTTCATTGCACCATAACTTCTTTTCCTTAACAGTTAGCGTAAATGTTCATATGGTGTAATCGATAGAACTCTTTGGGGGGCAAACGGAACTCTTATCAGAACTACCCCAACCCTTACAGGAAAACAGTTTTTTTTTTCACTGACTGAAAAATTTGAAATTTCAATGCACCATAACTTCTTTTCCTTAACAGTTAGCGTAAATGTTCATAAGGTGTAATCGATAGAACTCTTTAGGGGGCAAACAGAACTCTAATCAGAACTATTCCAACCCTTACAGGAAAACAGTTTTTTTTTTTACTGACTTAAAAATTTGAAATATCAATGCACCATAACTTCTTTTCCTTAACAGTTAGCGTAAATGTTCATAAGGTGTAATCAATAGAACTCTTTGGAACGCAAACAGAACTCTAATCAGAACTACCCCAACCCTTAGAGGAAAAAAAGTTTTTTTTTTCACTGACTGAAAAATTTGAAATTTCAATGCACCATAACTTCTTTTCCTTAACAGTTAGCGTAAATGTTCATAAGGTGTAATCGATAGAACTCTTTGGGGGGCAAACAGAACTCTTATCAGAACTACCCCAACCCTTACAGGAAAACAGTTTTTTTTTTTCACTAACTGAAAAATTTGAAATTTCAATGCACCATAACTTCTTTTCCCTAACAGTTAGCTTAAATGTTCGTAAAGTGTAATCGATAGAACTCTTTGGGGGGCAAACAGAACTCTAATCAGAACTACCCCAACCCTTACAGGAAAAAAGTTTTTTTTTCACTGACTGAAAAATTTGAAATAGCAATGCACCATAACTTCTTTTCCTTAACAGTAAGCGTAAATGTTCATAAGGTGTAATCGATAGAACTCTTTCGGGGGAAAACAGAACTCTTATCAGAACTACCCCAACCCTAACAGGAAAACAGTTTTTTTTTCACTGACTGAAAAATTTTAAATTTCAATGCACCATAACTTCTTTTCCTTAACAGTTAGCGTAAATGTTCATAAGGTGTAATCGATAGAACTCTTTGGTAGGCAAACAGAACTCTAATCAGAACTACCCCAACCCTTACAGGAAAAAAGTTTTTTTTTCACTGACTAAAAAATTTGAAATTTCAATGCACCATAACTTCTTTTCCTTAACAGTTAGCGTAAATGTTCATAAAATGTAATCGATAGAACTCTTTGGGGGGCAAACAGAACCCTAATCAGAACTACCCCAACCCTTACAGGAAAACAGTTTTTTTTTCACTGACTGAAAAATTTGAAATTTCAATGCACCATAACTTCTTTTCCTTAACAGTTAGCGTAAATGTTCATAAGGTGTATTCGATAGAACTCTTTAGGAAGCAAACAGAACTCTAATCAGAACTACCCCAACCCTTACAGGAAAACAGTTTTTTTTTTACTGACTGAAAAATTTGAAATTTCAATGCACCATAACTTCTTTTCCCTAACAGTTAGCTTAAATGTTCGTAAAGTGTAATCGATAGAACTCTTTGGGGGGCAAACAGAACTCTTATCAGAACTACCCCAACCCTTACAGGAAAACAGTTTTTTTTTTTCACTGACTGAAAAATTTGAAATTTCAATGCACCATAACTTCTTTTCCTTAACAGTTAGCGTAAATGTTCATATGGTGTAATCGATAGAACTCTTTGGGGGGCAAACGGAACTCTTATCAGAACTACCCCAACCCTTACAGGAAAACAGTTTTTTTTTTCACTGACTGAAAAATTTGAAATTTCAATGCACCATAACTTCTTTTCCCTAACAGTTAGCTTAAATGTTCGTAAAGTGTAATCGATAGAACTCTTTGGGGGGCAAACAGAACTCTAATCAGAACTACCCCAACCCTTACAGGAAAAAAGTTTTTTTTCCACTGACTGAAAAATTTGAAATAGCAATGCACCATAACTTCTTTTCCTTAACAGTAAGCGTAAATGTTCATAAGGTGTAATCGATAGAACTCTTTCGGGGGAAAACAGAACTCTTATCAGAACTACCCCAACCCTAACAGGAAAACAGTTTTTTTTTCACTGACTGAAAAATTTTAAATTTCAATGCACCATAACTTCTTTTCCTTAACAGTTAGCGTAAAGGTTCATAAGGTGTAATCGATAGAACTCTTTGGGGGGCAAAGAGAACTCTAATCAGAACTACCCCAACCCTTACAGGAAAAAAGTTTTTTTTTCACTGACTAAAAAATTTGAAATTTCAATGCACCATAACTTCTTTTCCTTAACAGTTAGCGTAAATGTTCATAAGGTGTAATCGATAGAACTCTTTGGAGGGCAAACAGAACCCTAATCAGAACTACCCCAACCCTAACAGGAAAACAGTTTTTTTTTCACTGACTGAAAAATTTGAAATTTCAATGCACCATAACTTCTTTTCCTTAACAGTAAGCGTAAATGTTCATAAGGTGTAATCGATAGAACTCATTAGGGGGCAAACAGAACTCTAATCAGAACTATCCCAACCCTTACAGGAAAACAGTTTTTTTTTTACTGACTGAAAAATTTGAAATATCAATGCACCATAACTTCTTTTCCTTAACAGTTAGCGTAAATGTTCATAAGGTGTAATCGATAGAACTCTTTGGAACGCAAACAGAACTCTTATCAGAACTACCCCAACCCTTAGAGGAAAAAAAGTTTTTTTTTTCACTGACTGAAAAATTTGAAATTTCAATGCACCATAACTTCTTTTCCTTAACAGTTAGCGTAAATGTTCCTATGGTGTAATCGATAGAACTCGTTGGGGGGCAAACGGAACTCTTAACAGAACTACCCCAACCCTTACAGGAAAACAGTTTTTTTTTTCACTGACTGAAAAATTTGAAATTTCAATGCACCATAACTTCTTTTCCTTAACAGTTAGCGTAAATGTTCATAAGGTGTAATCGATAGAACTCTTTGGAACGCAAACAGAACTCTAATCAGAACTACCCCAACCCTTAGAGGAAAAAAAGTTTTTTTTTTCACTGACTGAAAAATTTGAAATTTCAATGCACCATAACTTCTTTTCCTTAACAGTTAGCGTAAATGTTCTTAAGGTGTAATCGATAGAACTCTTTGGGGGGCAAACAGAACTCTTATCAGAACTACCCCAACCCTAACAGGAAAACAGTTTTTTTTTTCACTGACTGAAAAATTTGAAATTTCAATGCACCATAACTTCTTTTCCTTAACAGTTAGCGTAAATGTTCATATGGTGTAATCGATAGAACTCTTTGGGGGGCAAACGGAACTCTTATCAGAACTACCCCAACCCTTACAGGAAAACAGTTTTTTTTTTCACTGACTGAAAAATTTGAAATTTCAATGCACCATAACTTCTTTTCCTTAACAGTTAGCGTAAATGTTCATAAGGTGTAATCGATAGAACTCTTTAGGGGGCAAACAGAACTCTAATCAGAACTATTCCAACCCTTACAGGAAAACAGTTTTTTTTTTTTACTGACTTAAAAATTTGAAATATCAATGCACCATAACTTCTTTTCCTTAACAGTTAGCGTAAATGTTCATAAGGTGTAATCAATAGAACTCTTTGGAACGCAAACAGAACTCTAATCAGAACTACCCCAACCCTTAGAGGAAAAAAAGTTTTTTTTTTCACTGACTGAAAAATTTGAAATTTCAATGCACCATAACTTCTTTTCCTTAACAGTTAGCGTAAATGTTCATAAGGTGTAATCGATTGAACTCTTTGGGGGGCAAACAGAACTCTTATCAGAACTACCCCAACCCTTACAGGAAAACAGTTTTTTTTTTTCACTGACTGAAAAATTTGAAATTTCAATGCACCATAACTTCTTTTCCCTAACAGTTAGCTTAAATGTTCGTAAAGTGTAATCGATAGAACTCTTTGGGGGGCAAACAGAACTCTAATCAGAACTACCCCAACCCTTACAGGAAAAAAGTTTTTTTTTCACTGACTGAAAAATTTGAAATAGCAATGCACCATAACTTCTTTTCCTTAACAGTAAGCGTAAATGTTCATAAGGTGTAATCGATAGAACTCTTTCGGGGGAAAACAGAACTCTTATCAGAACTACCCCAACCCTAACAGGAAAACAGTTTTTTTTTCACTGACTGAAAAATTTTAAATTTCAATGCACCATAACTTCTTTTCCTTAACAGTTAGCGTAAATGTTCATAAGGTGTAATCGATAGAACTCTTTGGTAGGCAAACAGAACTCTAATCAGAACTACCCCAACCCTTACAGGAAAAAAGTTTTTTTTTCACTGACTAAAAAATTTGAAATTTCAATGCACCATAACTTCTTTTCCTTAACAGTTAGCGTAAATGTTCATAAGGTGTAATCGATAGAACTCTTTGGGGGGCAAACAGAACCCTAATCAGAACTACCCCAACCCTTACAGGAAAACAGTTTTTTTTTCACTGACTGAAAAATTTGAAATTTCAATGCACCATAACTTCTTTTCCTTAACAGTTAGCGTAAATGTTCATAAGGTGTAATCGATAGAACTCTTTAGGAAGCAAACAGAACTCTAATCAGAACTACCCCAACCCTTACAGGAAAACAGTTTTTTTTTTACTGACTGAAAAATTTGAAATTTCAATGCACCATAACTTCTTTTCCCTAACAGTTAGCGTAAATGTTCGTAGGGTGTAATCGATAGAACTCTTTGGAGGGCAAACAGAACTCTTATCAGAACTACCCCAACCCTTACAGGAAAAAAGTTCTTTTTTCACTGACTGAAAAATTTGGAATTTCAATGCACCATAACTTCTTTTCTTTAACAGCTAGCGTAAATGTTCATAAAGTGTAATCGATAGAACTCTTTGGGGGGCAAACAGAACTCTAATCAGAACTACCCCAACCCTTACAGGAGAGCAGTTTTTTTTTTCACTGACTGAAAAATTTGAAATTTCAATGCACCATAACGTCTTTTCCTTAACAGTTAGCGTAAATGTTCATAAGGTGTAATCGATAGAACTCTTTGGAACGCAAACAGAACTCTAATCAGAACTACCCCAACCCTTAGAGGAAAAAAAGTTTTTTTTTTTCACTCACTGAAAAATTTGAAATTTCAATGCACCATAACTTCTTTTCCTTAACAGTTAGCGTAAATGTTCATAAGGTGTAATCGATAGAACTCTTTGGGGGGCAAACAGAACTCTAGTCAGAACTACCCCAACCTTTACAGGAAAAAACTTTTTTTTGCACTGAAAAATTTGAAATTTCAATGCACCATAACTTCTTTTCTTTAACAGTTAGCGTAAATGTTCATAAGGTGTAATCGATAGAACTCTTTGGGGGGCAAACAGAACTCTAATCAGAACTACCCCAACCCTTACAGGAAAACAGTTTTTTTTTTCCCTGACTGAAAAATTTGAAATTTCAATGCACCATAACTTCTTTTCCTTAACAGTTAGCGTAAATGTTCATATGGTGTAATCGATAGAACTCTTTGGAGGGCAAACAGAATTCTTATCAGAACTACCCCAATCCTTACAGGAAAAAAAATTTTTTTTTTTCACTGACTGAAAAATTTGAAATTTCAATGCACCATAACTTCTTTTCCTTAACAGTTAGCGTAAATGTTCTTAAGGTGTAATCGATAGAACTCTTTGGAACGCAAACAGAACTCTTATCAGAACAACCACAACCCTCACAGGAAAAAAGTTTTTTTTTTCACTGACTGAAAAATTTGAAATTTCAATGCACCATAACTTCTTTTCCTTAACAGTTAGCGTAAATGTTCGTAAAGTGTAGTCGATAGAACTCTTTGGAGTCAAACAAAACTCTAATCAGAACTACCCCAACCCTTACAGGAAAACAGTTTTTTTTCACTGACTGAAAAATTTGAAATTTCAATGCACCATAACTTCTTTTCCTTAACAGTTAGCGTAAATGTTCATAATGTGTAATCGATAGAACTCTTTAGGAAGCAAACAGAACTCTAATCAGAACTACCCCAACCCTTACAGGAAAACAGTTTTTTTTTTACTGACTGAAAAATTTGAAATTTCAATGCACCATAACTTCTTTTCCTTAACAGTAAGCGTAAATGTTCATAAGGTGTAATCGATAGAACTCTTTCGGGGGCAAACAGAACTCTTATCAGAACTACCCCAACCCTTACAGGAAAAAAGTTCTTTTTTCACTGACTGAAAAATTTGGAATTTCAATGCACCCTAACTTCTTTTCTTTAACAGTTAGCGTAAATGTTCATAAAGTGTAATCGATAGAACTCTTTGGGGGCAAACAGAACTCTTATCAGAACTACCCCAACCCTTACAGGAAAACAGTTTTTTTTTTACTGACTGAAAAATTTGAAATTTCAATGCACCATAACTTCTTTTCCTTAACAGTAAGCGTAAATGTTCGTAAGGTGTAATCGATAGAACTCTTTGGGGGGGCAAACAGAACTCTAATCAGAACTACCCCAACCCTTACAGGAAAAAAGTTTTTTTTTCACTGACTGAAAAATTTGAAATTTCTATGCACCATAACTTCTTTTCCTTAACAGTTAGCGTAAATGTTCATATATTGTAATCGATAGAACTCTTTGAAGGAAAACAGAACTCTAGTCAGAACTACCCCAACCCTTAGAGGAAAAAAAGTTTTTTTTTTCACTGACTAAAAAATTTTAAATTTCGATGCACCATAACTTCTTTTCCTTAACAGTTAGCGTAAATGTTCATATGATGTAATTGATAGAACTCTTTGGAACGCAAGCAGAACTCTGATCAGAACTACCCCAACCCTTACAGGAAAACAGTTTTTTTTTTACTGACTGAAAAATTTGAAATTTCAATGCACCATTACTTCTTTTCCCTAACAGTTGGCTTAAATGTTCGTAAAGTGTAATCGATAGAACTCTTTGGGGGGCAAACAGAACTCTAATCAGAACTACCCCAACCCTTACAGGAAAAAAGTTTTTTTTTCACTGACTGAAAAATTTGAAATTTCAATGCACCATAACTTCTTTTCCTTAACAGTTAGCGTAAATGTTCGTAAGGTGTAATCGATAGAACTCTTTGGGGGGCAAACAGAACTCTAATCAGAACTACCCCAACCCTTAAAGGAAAACAGTTTTTTTTTTTCACTGACTGAAAAATTTGAAATTTCAATGCACCATAACTTCTTTTCCTTAACAGTTAGCGTAAATGTTCGTAAGGTGGAATCGATAGAACTCTTTAGGGGGCAAACAGAACTCTAATCAGAACTACCCCAACCCTTAAAGGAAAACAGTTTTTTTTTTTCACTGACTGAAAAATTTGAAATTTCAATGCACCATAACTTCTTTTCCTTAACAGTTAGCGTAAATGTTCGTAAGGTGGAATCGATAGAACTCTTTAGGGGGCAAACAGAACTTTAATCAGAACTACCCCAACCCTTACAGGAAAACAGTTTTTTTTTTTACTGACTGAAAAATTTGAAATTTCAATGCACCATAACTTCTTTTCCTTAACAGTTAGCGTAAATGTTCATAAGGTGTAATCGATAGAACTCTTTGGGGGGCAAACAAAACTTTAATCAGAACTACCCCAACCCTTACAGGAAAACTTTTTTTTTTTTCACTGACTGAAAAATTTGAAATTTCAATGCACCATAACTTCTTTTCCTTAACAGTTAGCGTAAATGTTCATAAGGTGTAATCGATAGAACTCTTTGAAACGCAAACAGAACTCTAATCAGAACTACCCCAACCCTTACAGGAAAACAGTTTTTTTTTTCACTGACTGAAAAATTTGAAATTTCAATGCACCATAACTTCTTTTCCCTAACAGTTAGCTTAAATGTTGTTAAAGTGTAATCGATAGAACTTTTTGGGGGGCAAACAGAACTCTAATCAGAGCTACCCCAACCCTTACAGGAAAAAAGTTTTTTTTTCACTGACTGAAAAATTTGAAATTTCAATTCACCATAACTTCTTTTCCTTAACAGTTAGCGTAAATGTTCATAAGGTGTAATTGATAGAACTCTTTAGGGGGCAAACAGAACTCTAATCAGAACTACCCAAACCCTTACAGGAAAACAGTTTTTTTTTTTACTGACTGAAAAATTTGAAATTTCAATGCACCATAACTTCTTTTCCTTAACAGTTAGCGTAAATGTTCATAAGATGTAATCGATAGAACTCTTTGGGGGGGCAAACGGAATTCTAATCAGAACTACCCCAACCCTTACAGGAAAACAGTTTTTTTTTCACTGACTGAAAAATTTGAAATTTCAATGCACCATAACTTCTTTTCCTTAACAGTTAGCGTAAAAGTTCTTAAGGTGTAATCGATAGAACTCCTTGGGGGCAAACAGAACTCTAATAAGAACTACCCCAACCTTTACAGGAAAAAAGTTTTTTTTCCACTGACTGAAAAATTTGAAATTTCAATGCACCATAACTTCTTTTCCTTAACAGTTAGCGTAAATGTTCATAAGATGTAATCGATAGAACTCTTTGGGGGGGCAAACGGAATTCTAATCAGAACTACCCCAACCCTTACAGAAAACAGTTTTTTTTTCACTGACCGAAAAATTTGAAATTTCAATGCACCATAACTTCTTTTCCTTAACAGTTAGCGTAAATGTTCATAAGGTGTAATCGATAGAACTCTTTGGGGGCAAACAGAACTCTAATAAGAACTACCCCAACCTTTACAGGAAAAAAGTTTTTTTTCCACTGACTGAAAAATTTGAAATTCAATGCACCATAACTTCTTTTCCTTAACAGTTAGCGTAAATGTTCGTATGGTGTAATCGATAGATCTCTTTGGAGGGCAAACAGAACTCTTATCAGAACTACCCCAACCCTTACAGGAAAAAAGTTTTTTTTTCACTGACTGAAAAATTTGAAATTTCAATGCACCATAACTTCTTTTCCTTAACAGTTAGCGTAAATGTTCATAAGGTGTAATCGATAGAACTCCTTGGGGGGCAAACAGAACTCTAATCAGAAATACCCAAACCCTTACAGGAAAAAAGTTTTTTTTTTTACTGACTGAAAAATTTGAAATTTCAATGCACCATAACGTCTTTTCCTTAACAGTTAGCGTAGATGTTCATATGGTGTAATCGATAGAACTCTTTGGAACGCAAACAGAACTCTAATCAGAACTACCCCAACCCTTAGAGGAAAAAAAGTTTTTTTTTTCATCATTACTTCTTTTCCCTAACAGTTGGCTTAAATGTTCGTAAAGTGTAATCGATAGAACTCTTTGGGGGGCAAACAGAACTCTAATCAGAACTACCCCAACCCTTACAGGAAAAAAGTTTTTTTTTCACTGACTGAAAAATTTGAAATTTCAATGCACCATAACTTCTTTTCCTTAACAGTTAGCGTAAATGTTCATAAGGTGTAATCGATAGAACTCTTTGGGGGGCAAACAGAACTCTAATCAGAACTACCCCAACCCTTAAAGGAAAACAGTTTTTTTTTTTCACTGACTGAAAAATTTGAAATTTCAATGCACCATAACTTCTTTTCCTTAACAGTTAGCGTAAATGTTCGAAAGGTGGAATCGATAGAACTCTTTAGGGGGCAAACAGAACTCTAATCAGAACTACCCCAACCCTTAAAGGAAAACAGTTTTTTTTTTTCACTGACTGAAAAATTTGAAATTTCAATGCACCATAACTTCTTTTCCTTAACAGTTAGCGTAAATGTTCGTAAGGTGGAATCGATAGAACTCTTTAGGGGGCAAACAGAACTTTAATCAGAACTTCCCCAACCCTTACAGGAAAACAGTTTTTTTTTTTACTGACTGAAAAATTTGAAATTTCAATGCACCATAACTTCTTTTCCTTAACAGTTAGCGTAAATGTTCATAAGGTGTAATCGATAGAACTCTTTGGGGGGCAAACAAAACTTTAATCAGAACTACCCCAACCCTTACAGGAAAATTTTTTTTTTTTTCCCTGACTGAAAAATTTGAAATTTCAATGCACCATAACTTCTTTTCCTTAACAGTTAGCGTAAATGTTCATAAGGTGTAATCGATAGAACTCTTTGAAACGCAAACAGAACTCTAATCAGAACTACCCCAACCCTTACAGGAAAACAGTTTTTTTTTTTACTGACTGAAAAATTTGAAATTTCAATGCACCATAACTTCTTTTCCCTAACAGTTAGCTTAAATGTTCGTAAAGTGTAATCGATAGAACTCTTTGGGGGGCAAACAGAACTCTAATCAGAGCTACCCCAACCCTTACAGGAAAAAAGTTTTTTTTTCACTGACTGAAAAATTTGAAATTTCAATTCACCATAACTTCTTTTCCTTAACAGTTAGCGTAAATGTTCATAAGGTGTAATTGATAGAACTCTTTAGGGGGCAAACAGAACTCTAATCAGAACTACCCAAACCCTTACAGGAAAACAGTTTTTTTTTTTTACTGACTGAAAAATTTGAAATTTCAATGCACCATAACTTCTTTTCCTTAACAGTTAGCGTAAATGTTCATAAGATGTAATCGATAGAACTCTTTGGGGGGGCAAACGGAATTCTAATCAGAACTACCCCAACCCTTACAGAAAACAGTTTTTTTTTCACTGACCGAAAAATTTGAAATTTCAATGCACCATAACTTCTTTTCCTTAACAGTTAGCGTAAATGTTCATAAGGTGTAATCGATAGAACTCTTTGGGGGCAAACAGAACTCTAATAAAAACTACCCCAACCTTTACAGGAAAAAAGTTTTTTTTCCACTGACTGAAAAATTTGAAATTCAATGCACCATAACTTCTTTTCCTTAAAAGTTAGCGTAAATGTTCGAAGAGTGTAATCGATAGATCTCTTTGGAGGGCAAACAGAACTCTTATCAGAACTACCCCAACCCTTACAGGAAAAAAGTTTTTTTTTCACTGACTGAAAAATTTGAAATTTCAATGCACCATAACTTCTTTTCCTTAACAGTTAGCGTAAATGTTCATAAGGTGTAATCGATAGAACTCCTTGGGGGGCAAACAGAACTCTAATCAGAAATACCCAAACCCTTACAGGAAAAAAGTTTTTTTTTTTACTGACTGAAAAATTTGAAATTTCAATGCACCATAACGTCTTTTCCTTAACAGTTAGCGTAGATGTTCATATGGTGTAATCGATAGAACTCTTTGGAACGCAAACAGAACTCTAATCAGAACTACCCCAACCCTTAGAGGAAAAAAAGTTTTTTTTTTCACTCACTGAAAAATTTGAAATTTCAATGCACCATAACTTCTTTTCCTTAACAGTTAGCGTAAATGTTCATAAGGTGTAATCGATAGAACTCTTTGGGGGGCAAACAGAACTCTAATCAGAACTACCCCAACCCTTAGAGGAAAAAAAGTTTTTTTTTTCACTCACTGAAAAATTTGAAATTTCAATGCACCATAACTTCTTTTCCTTAACAGTTAGCGTAAATGTTCACAAGGTGTAATCGATAGAACTCTTTGGAACGCAAACAGAACTCTAATCAGAACTACCCCAACCCTTACAGGAAAACAGTTTTTTTTTTTTACTGACTGAAAAATTTGAAATTTCAATGCACCATAATTTCTTTTCCTTAACAGTTAGCGTAAATGTTTTTAAGGTGTAATCGATAGAACTCTTTGGGGGGCAAACAGAACTTTAATCAGAACTACCCCAACCCTTACAGGAAAACAGTTTTTTTTTTTACTGACTGAAAAATTTGAAATTTCAATGCACCATAACTTCTTTTCCTTAACAGTTAGCGTAAATGTTCATAAGGTGTAATCGATAGAACTCTTTGGGGGGCAAACAAAACTTTAATCAGAACTACCCCAACCCTTACAGGAAAAATTTTTTTTTTTTCACTGACTGAAAAATTTGAAATTTCAATGCACCATAACTTCTTTTCCTTAACAGTTAGCGTAAATGTTCATAAGGTGTAATCGATAGAACTCTTTGGAACGCAAACAGAACTCTAATCAGAACTACCCCAACCCTTACAGGAAACCAGTTTTTATTTTTTACTGACTGAAAAATTTGAAATTTCAATGCACCATAACTTCTTTTCCCTAACAGTTAGCTTAAATGTTCGTAAAGTGTAATCGATAGAACTCTTTGGGGGGCAAACAGAACTCTAATCAGAGCTACTCCAACCCTTACAGGAAAAAAGTTTTTTTTTCACTGACTGAAAAATTTGAAATTTCAATTCACCATAACTTCTTTTCCTTAACAGTTAGCGTAAATGTTCATAAGGTGTAATTGATAGAACTCTTTAGGGGGCAAACAGAACTCTAATCAGAACTACCCAAACCCTTACAGGAAAACAGTTTTTTTTTTTACTGACTGAAAAATTTGAAATTTCAATGCACCATAAATTCTTTTCCTTAACAGTTAGCGTAAATGTTCGTAGGGTGTAATCGATAGATCTCTTTGGAGGGCAAACAGAACTCTTATCAGAACTACCCCAACCCTTACAGGAAAAAAGTTTTTTTTTCACTGACTGAAAAATTTGAAATTTCAATGCACCATAACTTCTTTTCCTTAACAGTTAGCGTAAATGTTCATAAGATGTAATCGATAGAACTCTTTGGGGGGGCAAACGGAATCCTAATCAGAACTACCCCAACCCTTACAGGAAAACAGTTTTTTTTTCACTGACCGAAAAATTTGAAATTTCAATGCACCATAACTTCTTTTCCTTAACAGTTAGCGTAAATGTTCATAAGGTGTAATCGATAGAACTCTTTGGGGGCAAACAGAACTCTAATAAGAACTACCCCAACCTTTACAGGAAAAAAGTTTTTTTTCCACTGACTGAAAAATTTGAAATTTCAATGCACCATATCTTCTTTTCCTTAACAGTTAGCGTAAATGTTCGTAGGGTGTAATCGATAGATCTCTTTGGAGGGCAAAAAGAACTCTTATCAGAACTACCCCAACCCTTACAGGAAAAAAGTTTTTTTTTCACTGACTGAAAAATTTGAAATTTCAATTCACCATAACTTCTTTTCCTTAACAGTTAGCGTAAATGTTCATAAGGTGTAATTGATAGAACTCTTTAGGGGGCAAACAGAACTCTAATCAGAACTACCCAAACCCTTACAGGAAAACAGTTTTTTTTTTTACTGACTGAAAAATTTGAAATTTCAATGCACCATAAATTCTTTTCCTTAACAGTTAGCGTAAATGTTCGTAGGGTGTAATCGATAGATCTCTTTGGAGGGCAAACAGAACTCTTATCAGAACTACCCCAACCCTTACAGGAAAAAAGTTTTTTTTTCACTGACTGAAAAATTTGAAATTTCAATGCACCATAACTTCTTTTCCTTAACAGTTAGCGTAAATGTTCATAAGATGTAATCGATAGAACTCTTTGGGGGGGCAAACGGAATCCTAATCAGAACTACCCCAACCCTTACAGGAAAACAGTTTTTTTTTCACTGACCGAAAAATTTGAAATTTCAATGCACCATAACTTCTTTTCCTTAACAGTTAGCGTAAATGTTCATAAGGTGTAATCGATAGAACTCTTTGGGGGCAAACAGAACTCTAATAAGAACTACCCCAACCTTTACAGGAAAAAAGTTTTTTTTCCACTGACTGAAAAATTTGAAATTTCAATGCACCATATCTTCTTTTCCTTAACAGTTAGCGTAAATGTTCGTAGGGTGTAATCGATAGATCTCTTTGGAGGGCAAAAAGAACTCTTATCAGAACTACCCCAACCCTTACAGGAAAAAAGTTTTTTTTTCACTGACTGAAAAATTTGAAATTTCAATGCACCATAACTTCTTTTCCTTAACAGTTAGCGTAAATGTTCATAAGGTGTAATCGATAGAACTCTTTGGGGGGCAAACAGAACTCTAGTCAGAACTACCCCAACCTTTACAGGAAAAAACTTTTTTTTGCACTGAAAAATTTGAAATTTCAATGCACCATAACTTCTTTTCTTTAACAGTTAGCGTAAATGTTCATAAGGTGTAATCGATAGAACTCCTTGGGGGGCAAACAGAACTCTAATCAGAAATACCCAAACCCTTACAGGAAAAAAGTTTTTTTTTTTACTGACTGAAAAATTTGAAATTTCAATGCACCATAACTTCTTTTCTTTAACAGTTAGCGTAAATGTTCATAAGGTGTAATCGATAGAACTCTTTGGGAGGCAAACAGAACTCTTATCAGAAATACCCAAACCCTTACAGGAAAAAAGTTTTTTTTTTCACTGACTGAAAAATTTGAAATTTCAATGCACCATAACGTCTTTTCCTTAACAGTTAGCGTAAATGGTCATATGGTGTAATCGATAGAACTCTTTGGAACGCAAACAGAGCTCTAATCAGAACTACCCCAACCCCTAGAGGAAAAAAAGTTTTTTTTTCACTCACTGAAAAATTTGAAATTTCAATGCACCATAACTTCTTTTCCTTAACAGTTAGCGTAAATGTTCATAAGGTGTAATCGATAGAACTCTTTGGGGGGCAAACAGAACTCTAATCAGAACTACCCCAACCCTTACAGGAAAAAAGTTTTTTTTTCACTGACTGAAAAATTTGAAATTTCAATGCACCATAACTTCTTTTCCTTAACAGTTAGCGTAAATGTTCATAAGGTGTAATCGATAGAACTCTTTGGAACGCAAACAGAACTCTAATCAGATCTACCCCAACCCTTACAGGAAAAAAGTTTTTTTTTCACTGACTGAAAAATTTGAAATTTCAATGCACCATAACTTCTTTTCCTTAACAGTTAGCGTAAATGTTCATAAGGTGTAATCGATAGAACTCTTTGGGGCGCAAACAGAACTCTAATCAGAACTACCCCAACCCTTAAAGGAAAACATTTTTTTTTTTCACTGACTGAAAAATTTTAAATTTCAATGCACCATAACTTCTTTTCCTTAACAGTTAGCGTAAATGTTCATAAAGTGTAATCGATAGAACTCTTTGGAACGCAAACAGAACTCTAATCAGAACTACCCCAACCCTTACAGGAAAACAGTTTTTTTTTTTTACTGACAGAAAAATTTGAAATTTCAATGCACCATAACTTCTTTTCCCTAACAGTAAGCTTAAATGTTCGTAAAGTGTAATCGATAGAACTCTTTGGGGGGCAAACAGAACTCTAATCAGAACTACCCCAACCCTTACAGGAAAAAAGTTTTTTTTTCACTGACTGAAAAATTTGAAATTTCAATTCACCATAACTTCTTTTCCTTAACAGTTAGCGTAAATGTTCATAAGGTATAATCGATAGAACTCTTTGGGGGGGCAAACGGAATTCTAATCAGAACTACCCCAACCCTTACAGGAAAACAGTTTTTTTTTCACTGACTGAAAAATTTTAAATTTCAATGCACCATAACTTCTTTTCCTTAACAGTTAGCGTAAATGTTCATAAGGTGTAATCGATAGAACTCTTTGGGGGGCAAACAGAACTCTAATCAGAAATACCCAAACCCTTACAGGAAAAAAGTTTTTTTTTTCACTGACTGAAAAATTTGAAATTTCAATGCACCATAACTTCTTTTCCTTAACAGTTAGCGTAGATGTTCATATGGTGTAATCGATAGAACTCTTTGGAACGCAAACAGAACTCTAATCAGAACTACCCCAACCCTTACAGGAAAAAAGTTTTTTTTCTTTGACTGAAAAATTTGAAATTTCAATGCACCATAACTTCTTTTCCTTAACAGTTAGCGTAAATGTTCTTATAGTGTAATCGATAGAACTCTTTGGGGGGCAAACAGAACTCTAATCAGAACTACCCCAACCCTAAGAGGAAAAAAAGTTTTTTTTTTCACTCACTGAAAAATTTGAAATTTCAATGAACCATAACTGCTTTTCCTTAACATTTAGCGTAGATGTTCATATGGTGTAATCGATAGAACTCTTTGGAACGCAAACAGAACTCTAATCAGAACTACCCCAACCCTTACAGGAAAAAAGTTTTTTTTTCACTGACTGAAAAATTTGAAATTTCAATGCACCATAACTTCTTTTCCTTAACAGTTAGCGTAAATGTTCATAAGGTGTAATCGATAGAACTCTTTGGGGGGCAGACAGAACTCTAATCAGAAATACCCAAACCCTTACAGGAAAAAAGTTTTTTTTTTCACTGACTGAAAAATTTGAAATTTCAATGCACCATAACGTCTTTTCGTTAACAGTTAGCGTAAATGTTCGTAGGGTGTAATCGATAGAACTCTTTGGAACGCAAACAGAACTCTAATCAGAACTACCCCAACCCTTAGAGGAAAAAAAGTTTTTTTTTTCACTCACTGAAAAATTTGAAATTTCAATGCACCATAACTTCTTTTCCTTAACAGTTAGCGTAAATGTTCATAAGGTGTAATCGATAGAACTCTTTGGGGGGCAAACAGAACTCTAATCAGAAATACCCAAACCCTTACAGGAAAAAAGTTTTTTTTTTCACTGACTGAAAAATTTGAAATTTCAATGCACCATAACTTCTTTTCCTTAACAGTTAGCGTAGATGTTCATATGGTGTAATCGATAGAACTCTTTGGAACGCAAACAGAACTCTAATCAGAACTACCCCAACCCTTAGAGGAAAAAAAGTTTTTTTTTTCACTCACTGAAAAATTTGAAATTTCAATGCACCATAACTTCTTTTCCTTAACAGTTAGCGTAAATGTTCATAAGGTGTAATCGATAGAACTCTTTGGGGGGCAAACAGAACTCTAATCAGAACTACCCCAACCCTTAGAGGAAAAAAAGTTTTTTTTTTCACTCACTGAAAAATTTGAAATTTCAATGCACCATAACTTCTTTTCCTTAACAGTTAGCGTAAATGTTCATAAGGTGTAATCGATAGAACTCTTTGGGGGGCAAACAGAACTCTAATCAGAAATACCCAAACCCTTACAGGAAAAAAGTTTTTTTTTTCACTGACTGAAAAATTTGAAATTTCAATGCACCATAACGTCTTTTCCTTAACAGTTAGCGTAAATGTTTAAGGGTGTAATCGATAGAACTCTTTGGAACGCAAACAGAGCTCTAATCAGAACTACCCCAACCCTTAGAGGAAAAAAAGTTTTTTTTTCACTCACTGAAAAATTTGAAATTTCAATGCTCCATAACTTCTTTTCTTTAACAGTTAGCGTAAATGTTCATAAGGTGTAATCGATAGAACTCCTTGGGGGGCAAACAGAACTCTAATCAGAAATACCCAAACCCTTACAGGAAAAAAGTTTTTTTTTTCACTGACTGAAAAATTTGAAATTTCAATGCACCATAACGTCTTTTCCTTAACAGTTAGCGTAGATGTTCATATGGTGTAATCGATAGAACTCTTTGAAACGCAAACAGAACTTTAATCAGAACTACCCCAACCCTTAGAGGAAAAAAAGTTTTTTTTTTCACTCACTGAAAAATTTGAAATTTCAATGCACCATAACTTCTTTTCCTTAACAGTTAGCGTAAATGTTCATAAGGTGTAATCGATAGAACTCTTTGGGGGGCAAACAGAACTCTAATCAGAAATACCCAAACCCTTACAGGAAAAAAGTTTTTTTTTTCACTGACTGAAAAATTTGAAATTTCAATGCACCATAACGTCTTTTCCTTAACAGTTAGCGTAGATGTTCATATGGTGTAATCGATAGAACTCTTTGGAACGCAAACAGAACTCTAATCAGAACTACCCCAACCCTTAGAGGAAAAAAAGTTTTTTTTTTCACTCACTGAAAAATTTGAAATTTCAATGCACCATAACTTCTTTTCCTTAACAGTTAGCGTAAATGTTCATTAGGTGTAATCGATAGAACTCTTTGGGGGGCAAACCGAACTCTAATCAGAAATACCCAAACTCTTGCAGGAAAAAAGTTTTTTTTTTCACTGACTGAAAAATTTGAAATTTCAATGCACCATAACGTCTTTTCCTTAACAGTTAGCGTAGAAGTTCATATGGTGTAATCGATAGAACTCTTTGGAACGCAAACAGAACTCTAATCAGAACTACCCCAACCCTTAGAGGAAAAAAAGTTTTTTTTTTCACTCACTGAAAAATTTGAAATTTCAATGCACCATAACTTCTTTTCCTTAACAGTTAGCGTAAATGTTCTTAAGGTGTAATCGATAGCACTCTTTGGGAGGCAAACAGAACTCTAATCAGAAATACCCAAACCCTTACAGGAAAAAAGTTTTTTTTTTCACTGACTGAAAAATTTGAAATTTCAATGCACCATAACGTCTTTTCCTTAACAGTTAGCGTAAATGTTCATATGGTGTAATCGATAGAACTCTTTTGGAGGCAAACAGAACTCTTATCAGAACTACCCCAACCCTTAGAGGAAAAAAAGTTTTTTTTTTCACTCACTGAAAAATTTGAAATTTCAATGCACCATAATTTCTTTTCCTTAACAGTTAGCGTAAATGTTCATAAGGTGGAATCGATAGAACTCTTAAGGGGGCAAAAAGAACTCTAATCAGAACTACCCCAACCCTTACAGGAAAACAGTTTTTTTTTTAATGACTGAAAAATTTGAAATTTCAATGCACCATAACTTCTTTTCCTTAACAGTTAGCGTAAATGTTCATAAGGTGTAATCGATAGAACTCTTTGGGGGGCAAACAAAACTTTAATCAGAACTACCCCAACCCTTACAGGAAAAATTATTTTTTTTTCACTGACTGAAAAATTTGAAATTTCAATGCACCATAACGTCTTTTCCTTAACAAGTAGCGTAAATGTTCATAAGGTGTAATCGATAGAACTCTTTGGAACGCAAACAGAACTCTAATCAGAACTACCCCAACCCTTAGAGGAAAAAAAGTTTTTTTTTTTCACTCATTGAAAAATTTGAAATTTCAATGCACCATAACTTCTTTTCCTTAACAGTTACCGTAAATGTTCATAAGGTGTAATCGATAGAACTCTTTAGGGGGCAAACAGAACTCTAGTCAGAACTACCCCAACCTTTACTGGAAAAAACTTTTTTTTGCACTGAAAAATTTGAAATTTCAATGCACCATAACTTCTTTTCTTTAACAGTTAGCGTAAATGTTCATAAGGTGTAATCGATAGAACTCCTTGGGGGGCAAACAGAACTCTAATCAGAACTACCCCAACCCTTACAGGAAAACAGTTTTTTTTTTCACTGACTGAAAAATTTGAAATTTCAATGCACCATAACTTCTTTTCCTTAACAGTTAGCGTAAATGTTCATATGGTGTAATCGATAGAACTCTTTGGGGGGCAAACAGAACTCTAATCAGAACTACTCCAACCCTTACAGGAAAAAAAGTTGTTTTTTTCACTGACTGAAAAATTTGAAATTTCAATGCACCATAACGTCTTTTCCTTAACAGTTAGCGTAAATGTTCATATGGTGTAGTCGATAGAACTCTTTGGAACGCAAACAGAGCTCTAATCAGAACTACCCCAACCCTTAGAGGAAAAAAAGTTTTTTTTTTCACTCACTGAAAAATTTGATATTTCAATGCACCATAACTTCTTTTCCTTAACAGTTAGCGTAAATGTTCATAAGGTGTAATCGATAGAACTCTTTAGGGGGCAAACAGAACTCTAATCAGAACTACCCCAACCCTTACAGGAAAAAAGTTTTTTTTTCACTGACTGAAAAATTTGAAATTTCAATGCACCATAACTTCTTTTCCTTAACAGTTAGCGTAAATGTTCTTAAGGTGTAATCGATAGCACTCTTTGGGAGGCAAACAGAACTCTAATCAGAAATACCCAAACCCTTACAGGAAAAAAGTTTTTTTTTTCACTGACTGAAAAATTTGAAATTTCAATGCACCATAACGTCTTTTCCTTAACAGTTAGCGTAAATGTTCATATGGTGTAATCGATAGAACTCTTTTGGAGGCAAACAGAACTCTTATCAGAACTACCCCAACCCTTAGAGGAAAAAAAGTTTTTTTTTTCACTCACTGAAAAATTTGAAATTTCAATGCACCATAATTTCTTTTCCTTAACAGTTAGCGTAAATGTTCATAAGGTGGAATCGATAGAACTCTTAAGGGGGCAAAAAGAACTCTAATCAGAACTACCCCAACCCTAACAGGAAAACAGTTTTTTTTTTAATGACTGAAAAATTTGAAATTTCAATGCACCATAACTTCTTTTCCTTAACAGTTAGCGTAAATGTTCATATGGTGTAATCGATAGAACTCTTTGGGGGGCAAACAGAACTCTAATCAGAACTACTCCAACCCTTACAGGAAAAAAAGTTGTTTTTTTCACTGACTGAAAAATTTGAAATTTCAATGCACCATAACGTCTTTTCCTTAACAGTTAGCGTAAATGTTCATATGGTGTAGTCGATAGAACTCTTTGGAACGCAAACAGAGCTCTAATCAGAACTACCCCAACCCTTAGAGGAAAAAAAGTTTTTTTTTTCACTCACTGAAAAATTTGATATTTCAATGCACCATAACTTCTTTTCCTTAACAGTTAGCGTAAATGTTCATAAGGTGTAATCGATAGAACTCTTTGGGGGGCAAACAGAACTCTAATCAGAACTACCCCAACCCATACAGGAAAAAAGTTTTTTTTTCACTGACTGAAAAATTTGAAATTTCAATGCACCATAACTTCTTTTCCTTAACAGTTAGCGTAAATGTTCATAAGGTGGAATCGATAGAACTCTTTAGGGGGCAAAAAGAACTCTAATTAGAACTACCCCAACCCTTACAGGAAAACAGTTTTTTTTTTACTGACTGAAAAATTTGAAATTTCAATGCACCATAACTTCTTTTCCTTAACAGTTAGCGTAAATGTTCATAACGTGTAATCGATAGAACTCTTTGGGGGGCAAACAAAACTTTAATCAGAACTACCCCAACCCTTACAGGAAAAATTTTTTTTTTTTCACTGACTGAAAAATTTGAAATTTCAATGCACCATAACTTCTTTTCCTTAACAGTTAGCGTAAATGTTCATAAGGTGTAATCGATAGAACTCGTTAGGGGGCAAACAGAACTCTAATCAGAACTACCCCAACTCTTACAGGAAAAATTTTTTTTTTTTCACTGACTGAAAAATTTGAAATTTCAATGCACCATAACTTCTTTTCCTTAACAGTTAGCGTAAATGTTCATATGGTGTAATCGATAGAACTCTTTGGGGGGCAAACAGAACTCTAATCAGAACTACCCCAACCCTTAAAGGAAAACAGTTTTTTTTTTTCACTGACTGAAAAATTTGAAATTTCAATGCACCATAACTTCTTTTCATTAACAGTTAGCGTAAATGTTCATAAGGTGGAATCGATAGAACTCTTTAGGGGGCAAAAAGAACTCTAATCAGAACTACCCCAACCCTTACAGGAAAACAGTTTTTTTTTTTACTGACTGAAAAATTTTAAATTTCAATGCACCATAACTTCTTTTCCTTAACAGTTAGCGTAAATGTTCGTAAGGTGTAATCGATAGAACTCTTTGGGGAGCAAACAAAACTTTAATCAGAACTACCCCAACCCTTACAGGAAAAATTATTTTTTTTTCACTGACTGAAAAATTTGAAATTTCAATGCACCATAACTTCTTTTCCTTAACAGTTAGCGTAAATGTTCATAAGGTGTAATCGATAGAACTCTTTAGGGGGCAAACAGAACTCTAATCAGAACTACCCCAACCCTTACAGGAAAACAGTTTTTTTTTTTTACTGACTGAAAAATTTGAAATTTCAATGCACCATAACTTCTTTTCCCTAACAGTTAGCTTAAATGTTCGTAAAGTGTAATCGATAGAACTCTTTGGGGGGCAAACAGAACTCTTATCAGAACTACCCCAACCCTTACAGGAAAAAAGTTTTTTTTTCACTGACTGAAAAATTTGAAATTTCAATTCACCATAACTTTTTTTCCTTAACAGTTAGCGTAAATGATCATAAGGTGTAATTGATAGAACTCTTTAGGGGGCAAACAGAACTCTAATCAGAACTACCCAAACCCTTACAGGAAAACTGTTTTTTTTTTTACTGACTGAAAAATTTGAAATTTCAATGCACCATAACTTCTTTTCCTTAACAGTTAGCGTAAATGTTCATAAGATGTAATCGATAGAACTCTTTGGGGGGGCAAACGGAATTCTAATCAGAACTACCCCAACCCTTACAGGAAAACAATTTTTTTTTTCACTGACTGAAAAATTTGAAATTTCAATGCACCATAACTTCTTTTCCTTAACAGTTAGCGTAAATGTTTATAAGGTGTAATCGATAGAACTCCTTGGGGGCAAACAGAACTCTAATAAGAACTACCCCAACCTTTACAGGAAAAAAGTTTTTTTTCCACTGACTGAAAAATTTGAAATTTCAATGCACCATAACTTCTTTTCCTTAACAGTTAGCGTAAATGTTCGTAGGGTGTAATCGATAGAACTCTTTGGAGGGCAAACAGAACTCTTATCAGAACTACCCCAACCATTGCAGGAAAACAGTTTTTTTTTTCAATGACTGAAAAATTTGAAATTTCAATGCACCATAACATCTTTTCCTTAACAGTTAGCGTAAATGTTCATAAGGTGTAATCGATAGAACTCTTTGGAACGCAAACAGAACTCTAATCAGAACTACCCCAACCCTTAGAGGAAAAAAAGTTTTTTTTTTCACTCATTGAAAAATTTGAAATTTCAATGCACCATAACTTCTTTTCCTTAACAGTTAGCGTAAATGTTCATAAGGTGTAATCGATAGAACTCTTTGGGAGCCAAACAGAACTCTAGTCAGAACTACCCCAACCTTTACAGGAAAAAACTTTTTTTTGCACTGAAAAATTTGAAATTTCAATGCACCATAACTTCTTTTCTTTAACAGTTAGCGTAAATGTTCATGAGGTGTAATCGATAGAACTCCTTGGGGGGCAAACAGAACTCTAATCAGAACTACCCCAACCCTTACAGGAAAACAGTTTTTTTTTTCACTGACTGAAAAATTCTAAATTTCAATGCACCATAACTTCTTTTCCTTAACAGTTAGCGTAAATGTTCATATGGTGTAATCGATAGAACTCTTTGGAGGCAAACAGAACTCTAATCAGAACTACTCCAACCCTTACAGGAAAAAAAGTTGTTTTTTTCACTGACTGAAAAATTTGAAATTTCAATGCACCATAACTTCTTTTCCTTAACAGTTAGCGTAAATGTTCATAAGGTGTAATCGATAGAACTCTTTGAGGGCAAACAGAACTCTTATCAGAACTACCCCAACCTTTACGGGAAAAAAGTTTTTTTTCCACTGACTAAAAAATTTGAAATTTCAATGCACCATAACTTCTTTTCCTTAACAGTTAGCGTAAATGTTCATAAGGTGTAATCGATAGAACTCTTTGGGGGGCAAACAGAACTCTAATCAGAACTACCCCAACCCTTACAGGAAAAAAGTTTTTTTTTCACTGACTGAAAAATTTGAAATTTCAATGCACCATAACTTCTTTTCCTTAACAGTTAGCGTAAATGTTCATATGATGTAATCGATAGAACTCTTTGCAACGCAAACAGAACTCTTATCAGAACTACCCCAACCCTTACAGGAAAAAAGTTTTTTTTTTCAGTGACTGAAAAATTTTAAATTTCAATGCACCATAACTTCTTTTCCTTAACAGTAAGCGTAAATGTTCGTAAAGTGTAATCAATAGAACTCTTTGGAGTCAAACAAAACTCTTATCAGAACTACCCCAACCCTTACAGGAAAACAGTTTTTTTTTCACTGACTGAAAAATTTGAAATTTCAATGCACCATAACTTCTTTTCCTTAACAGTTAGCGTAAATGTTCATAAGGTGTAATCGATAGAACTCTTTGGGGGGCAAACAGAACTCTAATCAGAACTACCCCAACCCTTACAGGAAAAAAGTTTTTTTTTCACTGACTGAAAAATTTGAAATTTCTATGCACCATAACTTCTTTTCCTTAACAGTTAGCGTAAATGTTCATATGGTGTAATCGATAGAACTCTTTGAAGGAAAACAGAACTCTAGTCAGAACTACCCCAACCCTTAGAGGAAAAAAGTTTTTTTTTTCACTGACTGAAAAATTTTAAATTTCAATGCACCATAACTTCTTTTCCTTAACAGTTAGCGTAAATGTACATATGATGTAATCGATAGAACTCTTTGGACCGCAAGCAGAACTCTGATCAGAACTACCCCAACCCTTACAGGAAAACAGTTTTTTTTTTACTGACTGAAAAATTTGAAATTTCAATGCACCATAACTTCTTTTCCCTAACAGTTAGCTTAAATGTTCGTATAGTGTAATCGATAGAACTCTTTGGGGTGCAAACAGAACTCTAATCAGAACTACCCCAACCCTTACAGGAAAACAGTTTTTTTTTTACTGACTGAAAAATTTTAAATTTCAATGCACCATAACTTCTTTTCCTTAACAGTTAGCGTAAATGTTCATAAGGTGTAATCGATAGAACTCTTTAGGGGGCAAACAGAACTCTTATCAGAACTACCCCAACTTTTACAGGAAAACAGTTTTTTTTTTTTACTGACTGAAAAATTTGAAATTTCAATGCACCATAACTTCTTTTCCCTAACAGTTAGCTTAAATGTTCGTAAAGTGTAATCGATAGAACTCTTTGGGGGGCAAACAGAACTCTAATCAGAACTACCCCAACCCTTACAGGAAAAAAGTTTTTTTTTACTGACTGAAAAATTTGAAATTTCAATGCACCATAACGTCTTTTCCTTAACAGTTAGCGTAAATGTTCATATGGTGTAATCGATAGAACTCTTTAGGGGGCAAACAGAACTCTAATCAGAACTACCCCAACCCTTACAGGAAAAAAGTTTTTTTTTACTGACTGAAAAATTTGAAATTTCAATGCACCATAACGTCTTTTCCTTAACAGTTAGCGTAAATGTTCATATGGTGTAATCGATAGAACTCTTTGGAACGCAAACAGAACTCTAATCAGAACTACCCCAACCCTTAGAGGAAAAAAAGTTTTTTTTCACTCACTGAAAAATTTGAAATTTCAATGCACCATAACTTCTTTTCCTTAACAGTTAGCGTAAATGTTAATAAGGTGTAATTGATAGAACTCTTTAGGGGGCAAACAGAACTCTAATCAGAACTACCCAAACCCTTACAGGAAAACATTTTTTTTTTTTACTGACTGAAAAATTTGAAATTTCAATGCACCATAACTTCTTTTCCTTAACAGTTAGCGTAAATGTTCTTAAGATGTAATCGATAGAACTCTTTGGGGGGGCAAACAGAATTCTAATCAGAACTACCCCAACCCTTACAGGAAAACAGTTTTTTTTTCACTGACCGAAAAATTTGAAATTTCAATGCACCATAACTTCTTTTCCTTAACAGTTAGCGTAAATGTTCATAAGGTGTAATCGATAGAACTCTTTGGGGGCAAACAGAACTCTAATAAGAACTACCCCAACCTTTACAGGAAAAAAGTTTTTTTTCCACTGACTGAAAAATTTGAAATTTCAATGCACCATAACTTCTTTTCCTTAACAGTTAGCGTAAATGTTCGTAGGGTGTAATCGATAGAACTCTTTGGAGGGCAAACAGAACTCTCATCAGAACTACCCCAACCCTTACAGGAAAAAAATTTTTTTTTCACTGACTGAAAAATTTGAAATTTCAATGGACCATAACTTCTTTTCCTTAACAGTTAGCGTAAATGTTAATAAGATGTAATCGATAGAACTCTTTGGGGGGCAAACAGAACTCTAATCAGAAATACCCAAACCCTTACAGGAAAAAAGTTTTTTTTTTCACTGACTGAAAAATTTGAAATTTCAATGCACCATAACGTCTTTTCCTTAACAGTTAGCGTAAATGTTCATAGGGTGTAATCGATAGAACTCTTTGGAACGCAAACAGAAGTCTAATCAGAACTACCCCAACCCTTAGAGGAAAAAAAGTTTTTTTTTTCACTCACTGAAAAATTTTAAATTTCAATGGACCATAACTTCTTTTCCTTAACAGTTAGCGTAAATGTTCATAAGGTGTAATTGATAGAACTCTTTGGGGGGCAAACAGAACTCTAATCAGAACTACCCCAACCCTTACAGGAAAAAAGTTTTTTTTTCACTGACTGAAAAATTTGAAATTTCAATGCACCATAACTTCTTTTCCCTAACAGTTAGCTTAAATGTTCGTAAAGTGTAATCGATAGAACTCTTTGGGGGGCAAACAGAACTCTAATCAGAACTACCCCAACCCTTAAAGGAAAACAGTTTTTTTTTTTCACTGACTGAAAAATTTGAAATTTCAATTCACCATAACTTCTTTTCCTTAACAGTTAGCGTAAATGTTCTTAAGAAGGAATCGATAGAACTCTTTAGGGGGCAAACAGAACTCTAATCAGAACTACCCCAACCCTTACAGGAAAACAGTTTTTTTTTTTACTGACTGAAAAATTTGAAATTTCAATGCACCATAACTTCTTTTCCTTAACAGTTAGCGTAAATGTTCATAAGGTGTTATCGATAGAACTCTTTGGGGGGCAAACAAAACTTTAATCAGAACTACCCCAACCCTTACAGGAAAAATTATTTTTTTTTCACTGACTGAAAAATTTGAAATTTCAATGCACTATAACTTCTTTTCCTTAACAGTTAGCGTAAATGTTCATATGGTGTAATCGATAGAACTCTTTAGGGAGCAAACAGAACTCTAATCAGAACTACCCCAACCCTTACAGGAAAAAAGTTTTTTTTTCACTGACTGAAAAATTTTAAATTTCAATGCACCATAACTTCTTTTCCTTAACAGTTAGCGTAAATGTTCATATGGTGTAATCGATAGAACTCTTTGGAACGCAAACAGAACTCTAATCAGAACTACCCCAACCCTTAGAGGAAAAAAAGTTTTTTTTTTCACTCACTGAAAAATTTGAAATTTCAATGCACCATAACTTCTTTTCCTTAACAGTTAGCGTAAATGTTCATAAGGTGTAATCGATAGAACTCTTTGGGGGGCAAACAGAACTCTAATCAGAAATACCCAAACCCTTACAGGAAAAAAGTTTTTTTTTTTCACTGACTGAAAAATTTGAAATTTCAATGCACCATAACTTCTTTTCCTTAACAGTTAGCGTAAATGTTCTTAAGGTGGAATCGATAGAACTCTTTAGGGGGCAAACAGAACTCTAATCAGAACTACCCCAACCCTTACAGGAAAACAGTTTTTTTTTTACTGACTGAAAAATTTGAAATTTCAATGCACCATAACTTCTTTTCCTTAACAGTTAGCGTAAATGTTCATAAGGTGTAATCGATAGAACTCTTTGGGGGGCAAACAAAACTTTAATCAGAACTACCCCAACCCTTACAGGAAAAATTATTTTTTTTTCACTGACTGAAAAATTTGAAATTTCAATGCACCATAACTTCTTTTCCTTAACAGTTAGCGTAAATGTTCTTAAGGTGTAATCGATAGAACTCTTTGGGGGGCAAACAGAACTCTAATCAGAACTACCCCAACCCTTACAGGAAAAAAGTTTTTTTTTCACTGACTGAAAAATTTGAAATTTCAATGCACCATAACTTCTTTTCCTTAACAGTAAGCGTAAATGTTCATAAGGTGTAATCGATAGAACTCTTTAGGGGGCAAACAGAACTCTAATCAGAACTTCCCCAACCCTTACAGCAAAACAGTTTTTTTTTTTTACTGACTGAAAAATTTGAAATTTCAATGCACCATAACTTCTTTTCCCTAACAGTTAGCTTAAATGTTCGTAAAGTGTAATCGATAGAACTCTTTGGGGGGCAAACAGAACTCTAATCAGAACTACCCCAACCCTTACAGGAAAAAAGTTTTTTTTTCACTGACTGAAAAATTTGAAATTTCAATTCACCATAACTTCTTTTCCTTAACAGTTAGCGTAAATGTTCATAAGGTGTAATTGATAGAACTCTTTAGGGGGCAAACAGAACTCTAATCAGAACTACCCAAACCCTTATAGGAAAACAGTTTTTTTTTTACTGACTGAAAAATTTGAAATTTCAATGCACCATAACTTCTTTTCCTTAACAGTTAGTGTAAATGTTCATAAGATGTAATCGATAGAACTCTTTGGGGGGGGCAAACGGAATTCTAATCAGAACTACCCCAACCCTTACAGGAAAACAGTTTTTTTTTCACTGACTGAAAAATTTGAAATTTCAATGCACCATAACTTCTTTTCTTTAACAGTTAGCGTAAATGTTCATAAGGTGTAATCGATAGAACTCCTTGGGGCAAACAGAACTCTAATAAGAACTACCCCAACCTTTACAGGAAAAAAGTTTTTTTTCCACTGACTGAAAAATTTGAAATTTCAATGCACCATAACTTCTTTTCCTTAACAGCTAGCGTAAATGTTCGAAGGGTGTAATCGATAGAACTCTTTGGAGGGCAAACAGAACTCTTATCAGAACTACCCCAACCCTTACAGGAAAAAAGTTTTTTTTTCACTGACTGAAAAATTTGAAATTTCAATGCACCATAACTTCTTTTCCTTAACAGTTAGCGTAAATGTTCATATGCTGTAATCGATAGAACTCTTTGGGGGGCAAACGGAACTCTTATCAGAACTACCCCAACCCTTACAGGAAAAAAGTTTTTTTTTTCACTGACTGAAAAGTTTGAAATTTCAATGCACCATAACTTCTTTTCCTTAACAGTTAGCGTAAATGTTCATATGGTGTAATCGATAGAACTCTTTAGGGGCAAACAGAACTCTAATCAGAACTACCCCAACCCTTAGAGGAAAAAAAGTTTTTTTTTTCACTCACTGAAAAATTTGAAATTTCAATGCACCATAACTTCTTTTCCTTAACAGTTAGCGTAAATGTTCATAAGGTGTAATCGATAGAACTCTTTGGGGGGCAAACAGAACTCTAGTCAGAACTACCCCAACCTTTACAGGAAAAAACTTTTTTTTGCACTAAAAAATTTGAAATTTCAATGCACCATAACTTCTTTTCTTTAACAGTTAGCGTAAATGTTCATAAGGTGTAATCGATAGAACTCCTTGGGGGCAAACAGAACTCTAATCAGAACTACCCCAACCCTTACAGGAAAAAAGTTTTTTTTTCACTGACTGAAAAATTTGAAATTTCAATGCACCATAACTTCTTTTCCTTAACAGTAAGCGTAAATGTTCATAAGGTGTAATCGATAGAACTCTTTAGGGGGCAAACAGAACTCTAATCAGAACTTCCCCAACCCTTACAGCAAAACAGTTTTTTTTTTTTACTGACTGAAAAATTTGAAATTTCAATGCACCATAACTTCTTTTCCCTAACAGTTAGCGTAAATGTTCATAAGATGTAATCGATAGAACTCTTTGGGGGGGCAAACGGAATTCTAATCAGAACTACCCCAACCCTTACAGGAAAACAGTTTTTTTTTCACTGACTGAAAAATTTGAAATTTCAATTCACCATAACTTCTTTTCCTTAACAGTTAGCGTAAATGTTCATAAGGTGTAATTGATAGAACTCTTTAGGGGGCAAACAGAACTCTAATCAGAACTACCCAAACCCTTACAGGAAAACAGTTTTTTTTTTACTGACTGAAAAATTTGAAATTTCAATGCACCATAACTTCTTTTCCCTAACAGTTAGCGTAAATGTTCATAAGATGTAATCGATAGAACTCTTTGGGGGGGCAAACGGAATTCTAATCAGAACTACCCCAACCCTTACAGGAAAACAGTTTTTTTTTCACTGACTGAAAAATTTGAAATTTCAATGCACCATAACTTCTTTTCTTTAACAGTTAGCGTAAATGTTTATAAGGTGTAATCGATAGAACTCCTTGGGGCAAACAGAACTCTAATAAGAACTACCCCAACCTTTACAGGAAAAAAGTTTTTTTTCCACTGACTGAAAAATTTGAAATTTCAATGCACCATAACTTCTTTTCCTTAACAGCTAGCGTAAATGTTCTAAGGGTGTAATCGATAGAACTCTTTGGAGGGCAAACAGAACTCTTATCAGAACTACCCCAACCCTTACAGGAAAAAAGTTTTTTTTTCACTGACTGAAAAATTTGAAATTTCAATGCACCATAACTTCTTTTCCTTAACAGTTAGCGTAAATGTTCATATGGTGTAATCGATAGAACTCTTTAGGGGCAAACAGAACTCTAATCAGAACTACCCCAACCCTTAGAGGAAAAAAAGTTTTTTTTTTCACTCACTGAAAAATTTGAAATTTCAATGCACCATAACTTCTTTTATTTAACAGTTAGCGTAAATGTTCATATGGTGTAATCGATAGAACTCTTTAGGGGCAAACAGAACTCTAATCAGAACTACCCCAACCCTTAGAGGAAAAAAAGTTTTTTTTTTCACTCACTGAAAAATTTGAAATTTCAATGCACCATAACTTCTTTTCCTTAACAGTTAGCGTAAATGTTCATAAGGTGTAATCGATAGAACTCTTTGGGGGGCAAACAGAACTCTAGTCAGAACTACCCCAACCTTTACAGGAAAAAACTTTTTTTTGCACTGAAAAATTTGAAATTTCAATGCACCATAACTTCTTTTCTTTAACAGTTAGCGTAAATGTTCATAAGGTGTAATCGATAGAACTCCTTGGGGGCAAACAGAACTCTAATCAGAACTACCCCAACCCTTACAGGAAAACAGTTTTTTTTTCACTGACTGAAAAATTTGAAATTTCAATGCACCATAACTTCTTTTCCTTAACAGTTAGCGTAAATGTTCATATGGTGTAATCGATAGAACTCTTTGGGGGGCAAACAGAACTCTAATCAGAACTACTCCAACCCTTACAGGAAAAAAAGTTTTTTTTTTCACTGACTGAAAAATTTTAAATTTCAATGCACCATAACTTCTTTTCCTTAACAGTTAGCGTAAATGTTCATAAATGTAATCGATAGAACTCTTTGAGGGCAAACAGAACTCTTATCAGAACTACCCCAACCTTTACAGGAAAAAAGTTTTTTTTCCACTGACTGAAAAATTTGAAATTTCAATGCACCATAACTTCTTTTCCTTAACAGTTAGCGTAAACGTTCATAAGGTGTAATCGATAGAACTCTTTGGGGGGCAAACAGAACTCTAATCAGAACTACCCCAACCCTTACAGGAAAAAAGTTTTTTTTTCACTGACTCAAAAATTTGAAATTTCAATGCACCATAACTTCTTTTCCTTAACAGTTAGCGTAAATGTTCGTATGATGTAATCGATAGAACTCTTTGGAACGCAAACAGAACTCTTATCAGAACTACCCCAACCCTTACAGAAAAAAAGTTTTTTTTTTCAGTGACTGAAAAATTTGAAATTTCAATGCACCATAACTTCTTTTCCTTAACAGTAAGCGTAAATGTTCGAAAAGTGTAATCGATAGAACTCTTTGGAGTCAAACAAAACTCTTATCAGAACTACCCCAACCCTTACAGGAAAACAGTTTTTTTTTCACTAACTGAAAAATTTGAAATTTCAATGCACCATAACTTCTTTTCCTTAACAGTTAGCGTAAATGTTCATAAGGTGTAATCGATAGAACTCTTTAGGGGCAAACAGAACTCTAACCAGAACTACCCCAACCCTTACAGGAAAAAAGTTTTTTTTTCACTGACTGAAAAATTTGAAATTTCTATGCACCATAACTTCTTTTCCTTAACAGTTAGCGTAAAGTTTCATATGGTGTAATCGATAGAACTCTTTGAAGGAAAACAGAACTCTAGTCAGAACTACCCCAACCCTTAGAGGAAAAAAAGTTTTTTTTTTCACTGACTGAAAAATTTTAAATTTCAATGCACCATAACTTCTTTTCCTTAACAGTTAGCGTAAATGTTCATATGATGTAATCGATAGAACTCTTTGGAACGCAAGCAGAACTCTGATCAGAACTACCCCAACCCTTACAGGAAAACAGTTTTTTTTTTAATGACTGAAAAATTTGAAATTTCAATGCACCATAACTTCTTTTCCCTAACAGTTAGCTTAAATGTTCGTAAGGTGTAATCGATAAAACTCTTTGGGGGGCAAACAGAACTCTAATCAGAACTACCCCAACCCTTACAGGAAAACAGTTTTTTTTTTACTGACTGAAAAATTTGAAATTTCAATGCACCATAACTTCTTTTCCTTAACAGTTAGCGTAAATGTTCATAAGGTGTAATCGATAGAACTCTTTAGGGGGCAAACAGAACTCTAATCAGAACTACCCCAACTTTTACAGGAAAACAGTTTTTTTTTTACTGACTGAAAAATTTGAAATTTCAATGCACCATAACTTCTTTTCCCTAACAGTTAGCTTAAATGTTCGTAAAGTGTAATCGATAGAACTCTTTGGGGGGCAAACAGAACTCTAATCAGAACTACCCCAACCCTTACAGGAAAAAAGTTTTTTTTTTCACTGACTGAAAAATTTGAAATTTCAATTCACCATAACTTCTTTTCCTTAACAGTTAGCGTAAATGTTCATAAGGTGTAATTGATAGAACTCTTTAGGGGGCAAACAGAACTCTAATCAGAACTACCCAAACCCTTACAGGAAAACAGTTTTTTTTTTTACTGACTGAAAAATTTGAAATTTCAATGCACCATAACTTCTTTTCCTTAACAGTTAGCGTAAATGTTCATAAGGTGTAATCGATAGAACTCTTTAGGGGGCAAACAGAACTCTTATCAGAACTACCCCAACTTTTACAGGAAAACAGTTTTTTTTTTTACTGACTGAAAAATTTGAAATTTCAATGCACCATAACTTCTTTTCCCTAACAGTTAGCTTAAATGTTCGTAAAGTGTAATCGATAGAACTCTTTGGGGGTCAAACAGAACTCTAATCAGAACTACCCAAACCCTTACAGGAAAAAAGTTTTTTTTTTCACTGACTGAAAAATTTGAAATTTCAATTCACCATAACTTCTTTTCCTTAACAGTTAGCGTAAATGTTCATAAGGTGTAATTGATAGAACTCTTTGGGGGGCAAACAGAACTCTAATCAGAACTACCCAAACCCTTACAGGAAAACAGTTTTTTTTTTTACTGACTGAAAAATTTGAAATTTCAATGCACCATAACTTCTTTTCCTTAACAGTTAGCGTAAATGTTCATAAGGTGTAATCGATAGAACTCTTTAGGGGGCAAACAGAACTCTAATCAGAACTACCCCAACTTTTACAGGAAAACAGTTTTTTTTTTTTACTGACTGAAAAATTTGAAATTTCAATGCACCATAACTTCTTTTCCCTAACAGTTAGCTTAAATGTTCGTAAAGTGTAATCGATAGAACTCTTTGGGGGGCAAACAGAACTCTAATCAGAACTACCCCAACCCTTACAGGAAAAAAGTTCTTTTTTTCACTGACTGAAAAATTTGAAATTTCAATTCACCATAACTTCTTTTCCTTAACAGTTAGCGTAAATGTTCATAAGGTGTAATTGATCGAACTCTTTAGGGGGCAAACAGAACTCTAATCAGAACTACCCAAACCCTTACAGGAAAACAGTTTTTTTTTTACTGACTGAAAAATTTGAAATTTCAATGCACCATAACTTCTTTTCCCTAACAGTTATCTTAAATGTTCGTAAGGTGTAATCGATAGAACTCTTTGGGGGCAAACGGAACTCTTATCAGAACTACCCCAACCCTTACAGGAAAAAAGTTTTTTTTTTCACTGACTGAAAAGTTTGAAATTTCAATGCACCATAACTTCTTTTCCTTAACAGTTAGCGTAAATGTTCATATGGTGTAATCGATAGAACTCTTTAGGGGCAAACAGAACTCTAATCAGAACTACCCCAACCCTTAGAGGAAAAAAAGTTTTTTTTTTCACTCACTGAAAAATTTGAAATTTCAATGCACCATAACTTCTTTTCCTTAACAGTTAGCGTAAATGTTCATAAGGTGTAATCGATAGAACTCTTTGGGGGGCAAACAGAACTCTAGTCAGAACTACCCCAACCTTTACAGGAAAAAACTTTTTTTTGCACTGAAAAATTTGAAATTTCAATGCACCATAACTTCTTTTCCTTAACAGTAAGCGTAAATGTTCATAAGGTGTAATCGATAGAACTCTTTAGGGGGCAAACAGAACTCTAATCAGAACTTCCCCAACCCTTACAGCAAAACAGTTTTTTTTTTTTACTGACTGAAAAATTTGAAATTTCAATGCACCATAACTTCTTTTCCCTAACAGTTAGCTTAAATGTTCGTAAAGTGTAATCGATAGAACTCTTTGGGGGGCAAACAGAACTCTAATCAGAACTACCCCAACCCTTACAGGAAAAAAGTTTTTTTTTCACTGACTGAAAAATTTGAAATTTCAACTCACCATAACTTCTTTTCCTTAACAGTTAGCGTAAATGTTCATAAGGTGTAATTGATAGAACTCTTTAGGGGGCAAACAGAACTCTAATCAGAACTACCCAAACCCTTACAGGAAAACAGTTTTTTTTTTACTGACTGAAAAATTTGAAATTTCAATGCACCATAACTTCTTTTCCTTAACAGTTAGCGTAAATGTTCATAAGATGTAATCGATAGAACTCTTTGGGGGGGCAAACGGAATTCTAATCAGAACTACCCCAACCCTTACAGGAAAACAGTTTTTTTTTCACTGACTGAAAAATTTGAAATTTCAATGCACCATAACTTCTTTTCTTTAATAGTTAGCGTAAATGTTCATAAGGTGTAATCGATAGAACTCCTTGGGGCAAACAGAACTCTAATAAGAACTAACCCAACCTTTACAGGAAAAAAGTTTTTTTTCCACTGACTGAAAAATTTGAAATTTCAATGCACCATAACTTCTTTTCCTTAACAGCTAGCGTAAATGTTCTAAGGGTGTAATCGATAGAACTCTTTGGAGGGCAAACAGAACTCTTATCAGAACTACCCCAACCCTTACAGGAAAAAAGTTTTTTTTTCACTGACTGAAAAATTTGAAATTTCAATGCACCATAACTTCTTTTCCTTAACAGTTAGCGTAAATGTTCATATGGTGTAATCGATAGAACTCTTTAGGGGCAAACAGAACTCTAATCAGAACTACCCCAACCCTTAGAGGAAAAAAAGTTTTTTTTTTCACTCACTGAAAAATTTGAAATTTCAATGCACCATAACTTCTTTTCCTTAACAGTTAGCGTAAATGTTCATATGGTGTAATCGATAGAACTCTTTAGGGGCAAACAGAACTCTAATCAGAACTACCCCAACCCTTAGAGGAAAAAAAGTTTTTTTTTTCACTCACTGAAAAATTTGAAATTTCAATGCACCATAACTTCTTTTCCTTAACAGTTAGCGTAAATGTTCATAAGGTGTAATCGATAGAACTCTTTGGGGGGCAAACAGAACTCTAGTCAGAACTACCCCAACCTTTACAGGAAAAAACTTTTTTTTGCACTGAAAAATTTGAAATTTCAATGCACCATAACTTCTTTTCTTTAACAGTTAGCGTAAATGTTCATAAGGTGTAATCGATAGAACTCCTTGGGGGCAAACAGAACTCTAATCAGAACTACCCCAACCCTTACAGGAAAACAGTTTTTTTTTCACTGACTGAAAAATTTGAAATTTCAATGCACCATAACTTCTTTTCCTTAACAGTTAGCGTAAATGTTCATATGGTGTAATCGATAGAACTCTTTGGGGGGCAAACAGAACTCTAATCAGAACTACTCCAACCCTTACAGGAAAAAAAGTTTTTTTTTTCACTGACTGAAAAATTTTAAATTTCAACGCACCATAACTTCTTTTCCTTAACAGTTAGCGTAAATGTTCATAAATGTAATCGATAGAACTCTTTGAGGGCAAACAGAACTCTTATCAGAACTACCCCAACCTTTACAGGAAAAAAGTTTTTTTTCCACTGACTGAAAAATTTGAAATTTCAATGCACCATAACTTCTTTTCCTTAACAGTTAGCGTAAATGTTCATAAGGTGTAATCGATAGAACTCTTTGGGGGGCAAACTGAACTCTAATCAGAACTACCCCAACCCTTACAGGAAAAAAGTTTTTTTTTCACTGACTGAAAAATTTGAAATTTCAATGCACCATAACTTCTTTTCCTTAACAGTTAGCGTAAATGTTCGTATGATGTAATCGATAGAACTCTTTGGAACGCAAACAGAACTCTTATCAGAACTACCCCAACCCTTACAGAAAAAAAGTTTTTTTTTTCAGTGACTGAAAAATTTGAAATTTCAATGCACCATAACTTCTTTTCCCTAACAGTAAGCGTAAATGTTCGAAAAGTGTAATCGATAGAACTCTTTGGAGTCAAACAAAACTCTTATCAGAACTACCCCAACCCTTACAGGAAAACAGTTTTTTTTTCACTAACTGAAAAATTTGAAATTTCAATGCACCATAACTTCTTTTCCTTAACAGTTAGCGTAAATGTTCATAAGGTGTAATCGATAGAACTCTTTAGGGGCAAACAGAACTCTTACCAGAACTACCCCAACCCTTACAGGAAAACAGTTTTTTTTTTAATGACTGAAAAATTTGAAATTTCAATGCACCATAACTTCTTTTCCCTAAAAGTTAGCTTAAATGTTCGTAAGGTGTAATCGATAAAACTCTTTGGGGGGCAAACAGAACTCTAATCAGAACTACCCCAACCCTTACAGGAAAACAGTTTTTTTTTTACTGACTGAAAAATTTGAAATTTCAATGCACCATAACTTCTTTTCCTTAACAGTTAGCGTAAATGTTCATAAGGTGTAATCGATAGAACTCTTTAGGGGGCAAACAGAACTCTAATCAGAACTACCCCAACTTTTACAGGAAAACAGTTTTTTTTTTTACTGACTGAAAAATTTGAAATTTCAATGCACCATAACTTCTTTTCCCTAACAGTTAGCTTAAATGTTCGTAAAGTGTAATCGATAGAACTCTTTGGGGGGCAAACAGAACTCTAATCAGAACTACCCCAACCCTTACAGGAAAAAAGTTTTTTTTTTCACTGACTGAAAAATTTGAAATTTCAATTCACCATAACTTCTTTTCCTTAACAGTTAGCGTAAATGTTCATAAGGTGTAATTGATAGAACTCTTTAGGGGGCAAACAGAACTCTAATCAGAACTACCCAAACCCTTACAGGAAAACAGTTTTTTTTTTTACTGACTGAAAAATTTGAAATTTCAATGCACCATAACTTCTTTTCCTTAACAGTTAGCGTAAATGTTCATAAGGTGTAATCGATAGAACTCTTTAGGGGGCAAACAGAACTCTTATCAGAACTACCCCAACTTTTACAGGAAAACAGTTTTTTTTTTTTACTGACTGAAAAATTTGAAATTTCAATGCACCATAACTTCTTTTCCCTAACAGTTAGCTTAAATGTTCGTAAAGTGTAATCGATAGAACTCTTTGGGGGGCAAACAGAACTCTAATCAGAACTACCCCAACCCTTACAGGAAAAAAGTTTTTTTTTTCACTGACTGAAAAATTTGAAATTTCAATTCACCATAACTTCTTTTCCTTAACAGTTAGCGTAAATGTTCATAAGGTGTAATTGATAGAACTCTTTAGGGGGCAAACAGAACTCTAATCAGAACTACCCAAACCCTTACAGGAAAACAGTTTTTTTTTTTACTGACTGAAAAATTTGAAATTTCAATGCACCATAACTTCTTTTCCTTAACAGTTAGCGTAAATGTTCATAAGGTGTAATCGATAGAACTCTTTAGGGGGCAAACAGAACTCTAATCAGAACTACCCCAACTTTTACAGGAAAACAGTTTTTTTTTTTACTGACTGAAAAATTTGAAATTTCAATGCACCATAACTTCTTTTCCCTAACAGTTAGCTTAAATGTTCGTAAAGTGTAATCGATAGAACTCTTTGGGGGGCAAACAGAACTCTAATCAGAACTACCCCAACCCTTACAGGAAAAAAGTTCTTTTTTTCACTGACTGAAAAATTTGAAATTTCAATTCACCATAACTTCTTTTCCTTAACAGTTAGCGTAAATGTTCATAAGGTGTAATTGATAGAACTCTTTAGGGGGCAAACAGAACTCTAATCAGAACTACCCAAACCCTTACAGGAAAACAGTTTTTTTTTTTACTGACTGAAAAATTTGAAATTTCAATGCACCATAACTTCTTTTCCCTAACAGTTAGCTTAAATGTTCGTAAGGTGTAATCGATAGAACTCTTTGGGGGGCAAACAGAACTCTAATCAGAACTACCCCAACCCTCACAGGAAAAAAGTTTTTTTTTCACTGACTGAAAAATTTGAAATTTCAATGCACCATAACTTCTTTTCCTTAACAGTTAGCGTAAATGTTCATAAGGTGTAATCGATAGAACTCTTTAGGGGCAAACAGAACTCTTACCAGAACTACCCCAACCCTTACAGGAAAACAGTTTTTTTTTTAATGACTGAAAAATTTGAAATTTCAATGCACCATAACTTCTTTTCCCTAAAAGTTAGCTTAAATGTTCGTAAGGTGTAATCGATAAAACTCTTTGGGGGGCAAACAGAACTCTAATCAGAACTACCCCAACCCTTACAGGAAAACAGTTTTTTTTTTACTGACTGAAAAATTTGAAATTTCAATGCACCATAACTTCTTTTCCTTAACAGTTAGCGTAAATGTTCATAAGGTGTAATCGATAGAACTCTTTAGGGGGCAAACAGAACTCTAATCAGAACTACCCCAACTTTTACAGGAAAACAGTTTTTTTTTTTACTGACTGAAAAATTTGAAATTTCAATGCACCATAACTTCTTTTCCCTAACAGTTAGCTTAAATGTTCGTAAAGTGTAATCGATAGAACTCTTTGGGGGGCAAACAGAACTCTAATCAGAACTACCCCAACCCTTACAGGAAAAAAGTTTTTTTTTTCACTGACTGAAAAATTTGAAATTTCAATTCACCATAACTTCTTTTCCTTAACAGTTAGCGTAAATGTTCATAAGGTGTAATTGATAGAACTCTTTAGGGGGCAAACAGAACTCTAATCAGAACTACCCAAACCCTTACAGGAAAACAGTTTTTTTTTTTACTGACTGAAAAATTTGAAATTTCAATGCACCATAACTTCTTTTCCTTAACAGTTAGCGTAAATGTTCATAAGGTGTAATCGATAGAACTCTTTAGGGGGCAAACAGAACTCTTATCAGAACTACCCCAACTTTTACAGGAAAACAGTTTTTTTTTTTTACTGACTGAAAAATTTGAAATTTCAATGCACCATAACTTCTTTTCCCTAACAGTTAGCTTAAATGTTCGTAAAGTGTAATCGATAGAACTCTTTGGGGGGCAAACAGAACTCTAATCAGAACTACCCCAACCCTTACAGGAAAAAAGTTTTTTTTTTCACTGACTGAAAAATTTGAAATTTCAATTCACCATAACTTCTTTTCCTTAACAGTTAGCGTAAATGTTCATAAGGTGTAATTGATAGAACTCTTTAGGGGGCAAACAGAACTCTAATCAGAACTACCCAAACCCTTACAGGAAAACAGTTTTTTTTTTTACTGACTGAAAAATTTGAAATTTCAATGCACCATAACTTCTTTTCCTTAACAGTTAGCGTAAATGTTCATAAGGTGTAATCGATAGAACTCTTTAGGGGGCAAACAGAACTCTAATCAGAACTACCCCAACTTTTACAGGAAAACAGTTTTTTTTTTTACTGACTGAAAAATTTGAAATTTCAATGCACCATAACTTCTTTTCCCTAACAGTTAGCTTAAATGTTCGTAAAGTGTAATCGATAGAACTCTTTGGGGGGCAAACAGAACTCTAATCAGAACTACCCCAACCCTTACAGGAAAAAAGTTCTTTTTTTCACTGACTGAAAAATTTGAAATTTCAATTCACCATAACTTCTTTTCCTTAACAGTTAGCGTAAATGTTCATAAGGTGTAATTGATAGAACTCTTTAGGGGGCAAACAGAACTCTAATCAGAACTACCCAAACCCTTACAGGAAAACAGTTTTTTTTTTTACTGACTGAAAAATTTGAAATTTCAATGCACCATAACTTCTTTTCCCTAACAGTTAGCTTAAATGTTCGTAAGGTGTAATCGATAGAACTCTTTGGGGGGCAAACAGAACTCTAATCAGAACTACCCCAACCCTCACAGGAAAAAAGTTTTTTTTTCACTGACTGAAAAATTTGAAATTTCAATGCACCATAACTTCTTTTCCTTAACAGTTAGCGTAAATGTTCATAAGGTGTAATCGATAGAACTCTTTGGGGGGCAAACAGAACTCTAATCAGAACTACCCCAACCCTTAAAGGAAAACAGTTTTTTTTTTCACTGACTGAAAAATTTGAAATTTCAATGCACCATAACTTCTTTTCCTTAACAGTTAGCGTAAATGTTCATAAGGTGGAATCCATAGAACTCTTTGGGGGGCAAACAGAACTCTAATCAGAACTACCCCAACCCTTACAGGAAAACAGTTTTTTTTTTTACTGACTGAAAAATTTGAAATTTCAATGCACCATAACTTCTTTTCCTTAACAGTTAGCGTAAATGTTCATAAGGTGTAATCGATAGAACTCTTTGGGGGGCAAACAGAACTCTAATCAGAACTACCCCAACCCTTAAAGGAAAACAGTTTTTTTTTTCACTGACTGAAAAATTTGAAATTTCAATGCACCATAACTTCTTTTCCTTAACAGTTAGCGTAAATGTTCATAAGGTGGAATCGATAGAACTCTTTGGGGGGCAAACAGAACTCTAATCAGAACTACCCCAACCCTTACAGGAAAACAGTTTTTTTTTTTTACTGACTGAAAAATTTGAAATTTCAATGCACCATAACTTCTTTTCCCTAACAGTTAACTTAAATGTTCGTAAAGTGTAATCGATAGAACTCTTTGGGGGGCAAACCGAACTCTAATCAGAACTACCCCAACCCTTACAGGAAAAAATTTTTTTTTTTACTGACTGAAAAATTTGAAATTTCAATGCACCATAACTTCTTTTCCTTAACAGTTAGCGTAAATGTTCATAAGATGTAATCGATAGAACTCTTTGGGGGGGCAAACGGAATTCTAATCAGATCTACCCCAACCCTTACAGGAAAACAGTTTTTTTTTCACTGACTGAAAAATTTGAAATTTCAATGCACCATAACTTCTTTTTCTTAACAGTTAGCGTAAATGTTCATAAGGTGTAATCGATAGAACTCCTTGGGGGGCAAAGAGAACTCTAATAAGAACTACCCCCACCTTTACAGGAAAAAAGTTTTTTTTCCACTGACTGAAAAATTTGAAATTTCAATGCACCATAACTTCTTTTCCTTAACAGTTAGCGTAAATGTTCGTAGGGTGTAATCGATAGAACTCTTTGGAGGGCAAACAGAACTCTTATCAGAACTACCCCAACCCTTACAGGAAAAAAGTTTTTTTTTCACTGACTGAAAAATTTGAAATTTCAATTCACCATAACTTCTTTTCCTTAACAGTTAGCGTAAATGTTCATATGGTGTAATCGATAGAACTCTTTGAGGGGCAAACGGAACTCTAATCAGAACTACCCCAACCCTTACAGGAAAAAAGTTTTTTTTTTCACTGACTGAAAAATTTGAAATTTCAATGCACCATAACGTCTTTTCCTTAACAGTTAGCGTAAATGTTCATAAGGTGTAATCGATAGAACACTTTGGGGGGCAAACAGAACTCTTGTCAGAACTACCCCAACCTTTACAGAAAAAAACTTTTTTTTGCACTGAAAAATTTAAAATTTCAATGCACCATAACTTCTTTTCTTTAACAGTTAGCGTAAATGTTCATAAGGTGTAATCGATAGAACTCCTTGGGGGGCAAACAGAACTCTAATCAGAACTACCCCAACCCTTACAGGAAAAAAGTTTTTTTTTCACTGACTAAAAATTTTAAATTTCAATGCACCATAACTTCTTTTCCTTAACATTAAGCGTAAATGTTCATATGGTGTAATCGATAGAACTCTTTGGAACGCAAACAGAACTCTAGTCAGAACTACCCCAACCCTTACAGGAAAAAAAGTTTTTTTTTTCACTGACTGAAAAATTTGAAATTTCAATGCACCATAACTTCTTTTCCTTAACAGTTAGCGTAAATGTTCATAAGGTGTAATCGATAGAACTCTTTGAGGGCAAACAGAACTCTTATCAGAACTACCCCAACCTTTACAGGAAAAAAGTTTTTTTTCCACTGACTGAAAAATTTGAAATTTCAATGCACCATAACTTCTTTTCCTTAACAGTTAGCGTAAATGTTCATAAGGTGTAATCGATAGAACTCTTTGGGGGGCAAACAGAACTCTAATCAGAACTACCCCAACCCTTACAGGAAAAAAGTTTTTTTTTTCAGTGACTGAAAAATTTGAAATTTCAATGCACCATAACTTCTTTTCCTTAACAGTAAGCGTAAATGTTCGTAAAGTGTTATCGATAGAACTCTTTGGAGTCAAACAAAACTCTTATCAGAACTACTCCAACCCTTACAGGAAAACAGTTTTTTTTTCACTGACTGAAAAATTTGAAATTTCAATGCACCATAACTTCTTTTCCTTAACAGTTAGCGTAAATGTTCGTAAAGTGTAATCGATAGAACTCTTTGGGGGGCAAACAGAACTCTAATCAGAACTACCTCAACCTTAACAGGAAAAAAGTTTTTTTTCCAATGACTGAAAAATTTGAAATTTCAATGCACCATAACTTCTTTTCCTTAACAGTTAGCGTAAATGTTCATGAGATGTAATCGATAGAACTCTTAAGGGGGCAAACAGAACTCTGATCAGAACTACTCCAACCCTTACAGCAAAACAGTTTTTTTTTTTACTGACTGAAAAATTTGAAATTTCAATGCACCATAACTTCTTTTCCTTAACAGTAAGCGTAAATGTTCATATGGTGTAATCGATAGAACTCTTTGGAACGCAAACAGAACTCTAGTCAGAACTACCCCAACCCTTACAGGAAAAAAGTTTTTTTTTCACTGACTAAAAATTTTAAATTTCAATGCACCATAACTTCTTTTCCTTAACAGTTAGCGTAAATGGTCGTAAGGTGTGGTCGATAGAACTCTTTGGGGGCAAACAGAACTCTAATCAGAACTACCCCAACCCTTACAGGAAAAAAGTTTTTTTTTCACTGACTGAAAAATTTGAAATTTCAATGCACCATAACTTCTTTTCCTTAACAGTTAGCGTAAATGTTCATAAGGTGTAATCGATAGAACTCTTTAGGGGGCAAACAGAACTCTAATCAGAACTACCCCAACTCTTACAGCAAAACAGTTTTTTTTTTACTGACAGAAAAATTTGAAATTTCAATGCACCATAACTTCTTTTCTTTAACAGTTAGCGTAAATGTTCATAAGGTGTAATCGATAGAAATCTTTTGGGGGGCAAACAGAACTCTAATCAGAACTACCCCAACCTTTATAGGAAAAAAGTTTTTTTTCCACTGACTGAAAAATTTGAAATTTCAATGCACCATAACTTCTTTTCCTTAACAGTTAGCGTAAATGTTCATATGGTGTAATCGATAGAACTCTTTAAGGGGGCAAACAGAACTCTTATCAGAACTACCCCAACCCTTACAGGAAAAAAGTTCTTTTTTCACTGAATGAAAAATTTGAAATTTCAATGCACCATAACTTCTTTTCCTTAACAGTTAGCGTAAATGTTCATAATGTGTAATCGATAGAACTCTTTGGGGGGCAAACGGAACTCTAATCAGAACTACCCCAACCCTTACAGGAAAACAGTTTTTTTTTTCACTGACTGAAAAATTTGAAATTTCAATGCACCATAACTTCTTTTCCTTAACAGTTAGCGTCAATGTTCATAAGGTGTAATAGATAGAACTCTTTGAAGGGCAAACAGAACTCATATCAGAACTACCCCAACCCTTACAGGAAAAAAAAAATCTTTTTTCACTGACTGAAAAATATGAAATTTCAATGCACCATAACTTCTTTTCCTTAACAGTTAGCGTAAATGTTAATAAGGTGTAATCGATAGAACTCTTTGGGGGGCAAACGGAACTCTTTTCAGAACTACCCCAACCCTTACAGAAAAAAATTTTTTTTTTTCACTGACTGAAAAATTTGAAATTTCAATGCACATAACTTCTTTTCCTTAACAGTTAGCGTAAATGTTCATAAGGTGTAATCGATCGAACTCTTTGGGGGGCAAACAGAACTCTAAATAGAACTACCCCAACCCTTACAGGAAAAAAGTTTTTTTTTCACTGACTGAAAAATTTGAAATTTCAATGCACCATAACTTCTTTTCCTTAACAGTTAGCGTAAATGTTCGTGAAGTGTAATCGATAGAACTCTTTGGGGGGCAAACAGAACTCTCATCAGAACTACCCCAACCCTTACAGGAAAAAAGTTTTTTTTTTCACTGACTGAAAAATTTTAAATTTCAATGCACCATAACTTCTTTTCCTTAACAGTTAGCGTAAATGTTCGTAAGGTGTATTCGATAGAACTCTTTGGGGGGCAAACAGAACTCTAATCAGAACTACCCCAACCCTTACAGGAAAACAGTTTTTTTTTTACTGACTGAAAAATTTGAAATTTCAATGCACCATAACTTCTTTTCCTTAACAGTTAGCGTAAATGATCATAAGGTGTAATCGATAGAACTCTTTTGGGGGCAAACAGAACTCTAATCAGAACTACCCCAACCCTTACAGCAAAACAGTTTTTTTTTTTACTGACTGAAAAATTTGAAATTTCAATGCACCATAACTTCTTTTCCATAACAGTTAGCGTAAATGTTCATAAGGTGTAATCGATAGAAATCTTTGGGGGGGCAAACGGAACTCTAATCACAACTACCCCAACCCTTACAGGAAAACAGTTTTTTTTTCACTGACTGAAAAATTTGAAATTTCAATGCACCATAACTTCTTTTCCTTAACAGTTAGCGTAAATGTTCATAAGGTGTAATCGATAGAACTCTTTGGGGGGCAAACAGAACTCTAATCAGAACTACCCCAACCCTTACAGGAAAACAGTTTTTTTTTTCACTGACTGAAAAATTTTAAATTTCAATGCACCATAACTTCTTTTCCTTAACAGTTAGCGTAAATGTTCATAAGGTGTAATAGATAGAACTCTTTGAAGGGCAAACAGAACTCATATCAGAACTACCCCAACCCTTACAGGAAAAAAAATCTTTTTTCACTGACTGAAAAATATGAAATTTCAATGCACCATAACTTCTTTTCCTTAACAGTTAGCGTAAATGTTCATAAGGTGTAATCGATAGAACTCCTTGGGGGGCAAAAGGAACTCTTTTCAGAACTACCCCAACCATTACAGAAAAAAAGCTTTTTATTCACTGACTGAAAAATTTGAAATTTCAATGCACCATAACTTCTTTTCCTTAACAGTTAGCGTAAATGTTCATATGGTGTAATCGATAGAACTCTTTAGAACGCAAACAGAACTCTAATCAGAACTACCCCAACCCTTACAGGAAAAAAGTTTTTTTTTTCACTGACTGAAAAATTTGAAATTTCAATGCACCATAACTTCTTTTCCTTAACAGTTAGCGTAAATGTTTATGAAGTGTAATCGATAGAACTCTTTGGGGGGCAAACAGAACTCTAATCAGAACTACCCCAACCCTTACAGGAAAAAAGTTTTTTTTTTCACTGACTGAAAAATTTTAAATTTCAATTCACCATAACTTCTTTTCCTTAACAGTTAGCGTAAATGTTCATAAGGTGTAATTGATAGAACTCTTTAGGGGGCAAACAGAACTCTAATCAGAACTACCCAAACCCTTACAGGAAAACAGTTTTTTTTTTTACTGACTGAAAAATTTGAAATTTCAATGCACCATAACTTCTTTTCCTTAACAGTTAGCGTAAATGTTCATAAGGTGTAATCGATAGAACTCTTTAGGGGGCAAACAGAACTCTAATCAGAACTACCCCAACTTTTACAGGAAAACAGTTTTTTTTTTTTACTGACTGAAAAATTTGAAATTTCAATGCACCATAACTTCTTTTCCCTAACAGTTAGCTTAAATGTTCGTAAAGTGTAATCGATAGAACTCTTTGGGGGGCAAACAGAACTCTAATCAGAACTACCCCAACCCTTACAGGAAAAAAGTTTTTTTTTTCACTGACTGAAAAATTTGAAATTTCAATTCACCATAACTTCTTTTCCTTAACAGTTAGCGTAAATGTTCATAAGGTGTAATTGATAGAACTCTTTAGGGGGCAAACAGAACTCTAATCAGAACTACCCCAACCCTTAAAGGAAAACAGTTTTTTTTTTCACTGACTGAAAAATTTGAAATTTCAATGCACCATAACTTCTTTTCCTTAACAGTTAGCGTAAATGTTCATAAGGTGGAATCGATAGAACTCTTTGGGGGGCAAACAGAACTCTAATCAGAACTACCCCAACCCTTACAGGAAAACAGTTTTTTTTTTTACTGACTGAAAAATTTGAAATTTCAATGCACCATAACTTCTTTTCCTTAACAGTTAGCGTAAATGTTCATAAGGTGTAATCGATAGAACTCTTTAGGGGGCAAACAGAACTCTAATCAGAACTACCCAAACCCTTACAGGAAAACAGTTTTTTTTTTTTCCGACTGAAAAATTTGAAATTTCAATGCACCATAACTTCTTTTCCCTAACAGTTAGCTTAAATGTTCGTAAAGTGTAATCGATAGAACTCTTTGGGGGGCAAACAGAACTCTAATCAGAACTACCCCAACCCTTACAGGAAAACAGTTTTTTTTTTCACTGACTGAAAAATTTTAAATTTCAATTCACCATAACTTCTTTTCCTTAACAGTTAGCGTAAATGTTCATAAGGTGTAATCGATAGAACTCTTTAAGGGGGCAAACAGAACTCTTATCAGAACTACCCCAACCCTTACAGGAAAAAAGTTCTTTTTTCACTGACTGAAAAATTTGAAATTTCAATGCACCATAACTTCTTTTCCTTAACAGTTAGCGTAAATGTTCATAATGTGTAATCGATAGAACTCTTTGGGGGGCAAACGGAACTCTAATCAGAACTACCCCAACCCTTACAGGAAAACAGTTTTTTTTTTCACTGACTGAAAAATTTTAAATTTCAATTCACCATAACTTCTTTTCCTTAACAGTTAGCGTAAATGTTCATAAGGTGTAATCGATAGAAATCTTTGGGGGGGCAAACGGAACTCTAATCAGAACTACCCCAACCCTTACAGCAAAACAGTTTTTTTTTTACTGACTGAAAAATTTGAAATTTCAATGCACCATAACTTCTTTTCCCTAACAGTTAGCTTAAATGTTCGTAAAGTGTAATCGATAGAACTCTTTGGGGGGCAAACAGAACTCTAATCAGAACTACCCCAACCCTTACAGGAAAACAGTTTTTTTTTTCACTGACTGAAAAATTTTAAATTTCAATTCACCATAACTTCTTTTCCTTAACAGTTAGCGTAAATGTTCATAAGGTGTAATCGATAGAACTCTTTAAGGGGGCAAACAGAACTCTTATCAGAACTACCCCAACCCTTACAGGAAAACAGTTTTTTTTTCACTGACTGAAAAATTTGAAATTTCAATGCACCATAACTTCTTTTCCTTAACAGTTAGCGTAAATGTTCATAATGTGTAATCGATAGAACTCTTTGGGGGGCAAACGGAACTCTAATCAGAACTACCCCAACCCTTACAGGAAAACAGTTTTTTTTTTCACTGACTGAAAAATTTGAAATTTCAATGAACCATAACTTCTTTTCCTTAACAGTTAGCGTCAATGTTCATAAGGTGTAATAGATAGAACTCTTTGAAGGGCAAACAGAACTCATATCAGAACTACCCCAACCCTTACAGGAAAAAAAATCTTTTTTCACTGACTGAAAAATATGAAATTTCAATGCACCATAACTTCTTTTCCTTAACAGTTAGCGTAAATGTTAATAAGGTGTAATCGATAGAACTCTTTGGGGGGCAAACGGAACTCTTTTCAGAACTACCCCAACCCTTACAGGAAAAAATTTTTTTTTTTCACTGACTGAAAAATTTGAAATTTCAATGCACCATAACTTCTTTTCCTTAACAGTTAGCGTAAATGTTCATAAGGTGTAATCGATCGAACTCTTTGGGGGGCAAACAGAACTCTAAATAGAACTACCCCAACCCTTACAGGAAAAAAGTTTTTTTTTCACTGACTGAAAAATTTGAAATTTCAATGCACCATAACTTCTTTTCCTTAACAGTTAGCGTAAATGTTCGTGAAGTGTAATCGATAGAACTCTTTGGGGGGCAAACAGAACTCTCATCAGAACTACCCCAACCCTTACAGGAAAAAAGTTTTTTTTTTCACTGACTGAAAAATTTTAAATTTCAATGCACCATAACTTCTTTTCCTTAACAGTTAGCGTAAATGTTCGTAAGGTGTATTCGATAGAACTCTTTGGGGGGCAAACAGAACTCTAATCAGAACTACCCCAACCCTTACAGGAAAAAAGTTTTTTTTTCACTGACTGAAAAATTTGAAATTTCAATGCACCATAACTTCTTTTCCTTAACAGTTAGCGTAAATGATCATAAGGTGTAATCGATAGAACTCTTTTGGGGGCAAACAGAACTCTAATCAGAACTACCCCAACCCTTACAGCAAAACAGTTTTTTTTTTACTGACTGAAAAATTTGAAATTTCAATGCACCATAACTTCTTTTCCATAACAGTTAGCGTAAATGTTCATAAGGTGTAATCGATAGAAATCTTTGATGGGGCAAACGGAACTCTAATCAGAACTACCCCAACCCTTACAGGAAAACAGTTTTTTTTTCACTGACTGAAAAATTTGAAATTTCAATGCACCATAACTTCTTTTCCTTAACAGTTAGCGTAAATGTTCATAAGGTGTAATCGATAGAACTCTTTGGGGGGCAAACAGAACTCTAATCAGAACTACCCCAACCCTTACAGGAAAACAGTTTTTTTTTTCACTGACTGAAAAATTTTAAATTTCAATGCACCATAACTTCTTTTCCTTAACAGTTAGCGTAAATGTTCATAAGGTGTAATAGATAGAACTCTTTGAAGGGCAAACAGAACTCATATCAGAACTACCCCAACCCTTACAGGAAAAAAAATCTTTTTTCACTGACTGAAAAATATGAAATTTCAATGCACCATAACTTCTTTTCCTTAACAGTTAGCGTAAATGTTCATAAGGTGTAATCGATAGAACTCTTTGGGGGGCAAACGGAACTCTTTTCAGAACTACCCCAACCATTACAGAAAAAAAGCTTTTTATTCACTGACTGAAAAATTTGAAATTTCAATGCACCATAACTTCTTTTCCTTAACAGTTAGCGTAAATGTTCATATGGTGTAATCGATAGAACTCTTTAGAACGCAAACAGAACTCTAATCAGAACTACCCCAACCCTTACAGGAAAAAAGTTTTTTTTTTCACTGACTGAAAAATTTGAAATTTCAATGCACCATAACTTCTTTTCCTTAACAGTTAGCGTAAATGTTTATGAAGTGTAATCGATAGAACTCTTTGGGGGGCAAACAGAACTCTAATCAGAACTACCCCAACCCTTACAGGAAAAAAGTTTTTTTTTTCACTGACTGAAAAATTTTAAATTTCAATTCACCATAACTTCTTTTCCTTAACAGTTAGCGTAAATGTTCATAAGGTGTAATTGATAGAACTCTTTAGGGGGCAAACAGAACTCTAATCAGAACTACCCAAACCCTTACAGGAAAACAGTTTTTTTTTTTACTGACTGAAAAATTTGAAATTTCAATGCACCATAACTTCTTTTCCTTAACAGTTAGCGTAAATGTTCATAAGGTGTAATCGATAGAACTCTTTAGGGGGCAAACAGAACTCTAATCAGAACTACCCCAACTTTTACAGGAAAACAGTTTTTTTTTTTTACTGACTGAAAAATTTGAAATTTCAATGCACCATAACTTCTTTTCCCTAACAGTTAGCTTAAATGTTCGCAAAGTGTAATCGATAGAACTCTTTGGGGGGCAAACAGAACTCTAATCAGAACTACCCCAACCCTTACAGGAAAAAAGTTTTTTTTTTCACTGACTGAAAAATTTGAAATTTCAATTCACCATAACTTCTTTTCCTTAACAGTTAGCGTAAATGTTCATAAGGTGTAATTGATAGAACTCTTTAGGGGGCAAACAGAACTCTAATCAGAACTACCCCAACCCTTAAAGGAAAACAGTTTTTTTTTTCACTGACTGAAAAATTTGAAATTTCAATGCACCATAACTTCTTTTCCTTAACAGTTAGCGTAAATGTCCATATGATGTAATCGATAGAACTCTTTGGAACGCAAACAGAACTCTTAAAAGAACTACCCCAACCCTTACAGGAAAAAAGTATTTTTTTTCAGTGACTGAAAAATTTGAAATTTCAATGCACCATAACTTCTTTTCCTTAACAGTAAGCGTAAATGTTCGTAAAGTGTTATCGATAGAACTCTTTGGAGTCAAACAAAACTCTTATCAGAACTACTCCAACCCTTACAGGAAAACAGTTTTTTTTTCACTGACTGAAAAATTTGAAATTTCAATGCACCATAACTTCTTTTCCTTAACAGTTAGCGTAAATGTTCGTAAAGTGTAATCGATAGAACTCTTTGGGGGGCAAACAGAACTCTTATCAGAACTACCCCAACCTTTACAGGAAAAAAGTTTTTTTTTCCAATGACTGAAAAATTTGAAATTTCAATGCACCATAACTTCTTTTCCTTAACAGTTAGCGTAAATGTTCATATGGTGTAATCGATAGAACTCTTTGGAACGCAAACAGAACTCTAGTCAGAACTACCCCAACCCTTACAGGAAAAAAGTTTTTTTTCTCACTGACTAAAAATTTTAAATTTCAATGCACCATAACTTCTTTTCCTTAACAGTTAGCGTAAATGGTCGTAAGGTGTGATCGATAGAACTCTTTGGGGGCAAACAGAACTCTAATCAGAACTACCCCAACCCTTACAGGAAAAAAGTTTTTTTTTCACTGACTGAAAAATTTGAAATTTCAATGCACCATAACTTCTTTTCCTTAACAGTTAGCGTAAATGTTCATAAGGTGTAATCGATAGAACTCTTTAGGGGGCAAACAGAACTCTAATCAGAACTACCCCAACTCTTACAGCAAAACAGTTTTTTTTTTTACTGACTGAAAAATTTGAAATTTCATTGCACCATAACTTCTTTTCTTTAACAGTTAGCGTAAATGTTCATAAGGTGTAATCGATAGAAATCTTTTGGGGGCAAACAGAACTCTAATCAGAACTACCCCAACCTTTATAGGAAAAAAGTTTTTTTTCCACTGACTGAAAAATTTGAAATTTCAATGCACCATAACTTCTTTTCCTTAACAGTTAGCGTAAATGTTCATATGGTGTAATCGATAGAACTCTTTAAGGGGGCAAACAGAACTCTTATCAGAACTACCCCAACCCTTACAGGAAAAAAAATCTTTTTTCACTGACTGAAAAATATGAAATTTCAATGCAACATAACTTCTTTTCCTTAACAGTTAGCGTAAATGTTCATATGGTGTAATCGATAGAACTCTTTGGAACGCAAACAGAACTCTAGTCAGAACTACCCCAACCCTTACAGGAAAAAAGTTTTTTTTTCACTGACTAAAAATTTTAAATTTCAATGCACCATAACTTCTTTTCCTTAACAGTTAGCGTAAATGTTCATAAGGTGTAATCGATAGAACTCTTTAGGGGGCAAACAGAACTCTAATCAGAACTACCCCAACCCTTACAGCAAAACAGTTTTTTTTTTTACTGACTGAAAAATTTGAAATTTCAATGCACCATAACTTCTTTTCCTTAACAGTAAGCGTAAATGTTCATATGGTGTAATCGATAGAACTCTTTGGAACGCAAACAGAACTCTAGTCAGAACTACCCCAACCCTTACAGGAAAAAAGTTTTTTTTTCACTGACTAAAAATTTTAAATTTCAATGCACCATAACTTCTTTTCCTTAACAGTTAGCGTAAATGGTCGTAAGGTGTGATCGATAGAACTCTTTGGGGGCAAACAGAACTCTAATCAGAACTACCCCAACCCTTACAGGAAAAAAGTTTTTTTTTCACTGACTGAAAAATTTGAAATTTCAATGCACCATAACTTCTTTTCCTTAACAGTTAGCGTAAATGTTCATAAGGTGTAATCGATAGAACTCTTTAGGGGGCAAACAGAACTCTCATCAGAACTACCCCAACTCTTACAGCAAAACAGTTTTTTTTTTTACTGACTGAAAAATTTGAAATTTCATTGCACCATAACTTCTTTTCTTTAACAGTTAGCGTAAATGTTCATAAGGTGTAATCGATAGAAATCTTTTGGGGGCAAACAGAACTCTAATCAGAACTACCCCAACCTTTATAGGAAAAAAGTTTTTTTTCCACTGACTGAAAAATTTGAAATTTCAATGCACCATAACTTCTTTTCCTTAACAGTTAGCGTAAATGTTCATATGGTGTAATCGATAGAACTCTTTAAGGGGGCAAACAGAACTCTTATCAGAACTACCCCAACCCTTACAGGAAAAAAAATCTTTTTTCACTGACTGAAAAATATGAAATTTCAATGCAACATAACTTCTTTTCCTTAACAGTTAGCGTAAATGTTCATATGGTGTAATCGATAGAACTCTTTGGGGGGCAAACGGAACTCTTTTCAGAACTACCCCAACCCTTACAGGAAAAAATTTTTTTTTTTCACTGACTGAAAAATTTGAAATTTCAATGCACCATAACTTCTTTTCCTTAACAGTTAGCGTAAATGTTCATAAGGTGTAATCGATAGAACTCTTTGGGGGGCAAACAGAACTCTAGTTAGAACTACCCCAACCCTTACAGGAAAAAAGTTTTTTTTTCACTGACTGAAAAATTTGAAATTTCAATGCACCATAACTTCTTTTCCTTAACAGTTAGCGTAAATGTTCGTAAAGTGTAATCGATAGAACTCTTTGGGGGGCAAACAGAACTCTCATTAGAACTACCCCAACCCTTACAGGAAAAAAGTTTTTTTTTTCACTGACTGAAAAATTTTAAATTTCAATGCACCATAACTTCTTTTCCATAACAGTTAACGTAAATGTTCATAAGGTGTAATCGATAGAAATCTTTGGGGGGGCAAACGGAACTCTAATCAGAACTACCCCAACCCTTACAGGAAAACAGTTTTTTTTTCACTGACTGAAAAATTTGAAATTTCAATGCACCATAACTTCTTTTCCTTAACAGTTAGCGTAAATGTTCATAAGGTGTAATCGATAGAACTCTTTGGGGGGCAAACAGAACTCTAATCAGAACTACCCCAACCCTTACAGGAAAACAGTTTTTTTTTCACTGACTGAAAAATTTTAAATTTCAATGCACCATAACTTCTTTTCCTTAACAGTTAGCGTAAATGTTCGTAAGGTGTAATAGATAGAACTCTTTGAAGGGCAAACAGAACTCATATCAGAACTACCCCAACCCTTACAGGAAAAAAAATCTTTTTTCACTGACTGAAAAATATGAAATTTCAATGCACCATAACTTCTTTTCCTTAACAGTTAGCGTAAATGTTCATAAGGTGTAATCGATAGAACTCTTTGGGGGGCAAACGGAACTCTTTTCAGAACTACCCCAACCATTACAGAAAAAAAGCTTTTTATTCACTGACTGAAAAATTTGAAATTTCAATGCACCATAACTTCTTTTCCTTAACAGTTAGCGTAAATGTTCATAAGGTGTAATCGATAGAACTCTTTAGAACGCAAACAGAACTCTAATCAGAACTACCCCAACCCTTACAGGAAAAAAGTTTTTTTTTTCACTGACTGAAAAATTTGAAATTTCAATGCACCATAACTTCTTTTCCTTAACAGTAAGCGTAAATGTTTATGAAGTGTAATCGATAGAACTCTTCGGGGGGCAAACAGAACTCTAATCAGAACTACCCCAACCCTTACAGGAAAAAAATTTTTTTTTTCACTGACTGAAAAATTTTAAATTTCAATGCACCATAACTTCTTTTCCTTAACAGTAAGCGTAAATGTTCGTAAGGTGTAATCGATAGAACTCTTTGGGGGGCAAACAGAACTCTAATCAGAACTACCCCAACCCTTACATGAAAAAAGTTTTTTTTCACTGACTGAAAAATTTGAAATTTCAATGCACCATAACTTCTTTTCCTTAACAGTTAGCGTAAATGTTCATAAGGTGTAATCGATAGAACTCTTTAGGAGGCAAACAGAACTCTACTCAGAACTACCCAAACCCCTACAGGAAAAAAGTTCTTTTTTCACTGACTAAAAAATTTGAAATTTCAATGCACCATAACTTCTTTTCCTTAACAGTTAGCGTAAATGTTCATAAGGTGTAATCGATAGAACTCTTTAGGGGGCAAACAGAACTCTTATCAGAACTACCCCAACCCTAACAGCAAAACAGTTTTTTTTTTTACTGACTGAAAAATTTGAAATTTCAATGCACCATAACTTCTTTTCCTTAACAGTTAGCGTAAATGTTCATATGGTGTAATCGATAGAACTCTTTGGAACGCAAACAGAACTCTTATCAGAACTACCCCAACCCTTACAGGAAAAAAGTTTTTTTTTCACTGACTGAAAAATTTGAAATTTCAATGCACCATAACTTCTTTTCCTTAACAGTTAGCGTAAATGTTCATATGGTGTAATCGATAGAACTCTTTGGAACGCAAACAGAACTCTTATCAGAACTACCCCAACCCTTACAGGAAAAAAAGTTTTTTTTTTCACTGACTGAAAAATTTTAAATTTCGATGCTCCATAACTTCTTTTCCTTAACAGTTAGCGTAAATGTTCATATGGTGTAATCGATAGAACTCTTTGGAACGCAAACAGAACTCTAGTCAGAACTACCCCAACCCTTACAGGAAAAAAGTTTTTTTTTCACTGACTAAAAATTTTAAATTCTGCAAACAGAACTCTTATCAGAACTACCCCAACCCTAACAGCAAAACAGTTTTTTTTTTTACTGACTGAAAAATTTGAAATTTCAATGCACCATAACTTCTTTTCCTTAACAGTTAGCGTAAATGTTCATAAGGTGTAGTCGATAGAACTCTTTGGCATGCAAACGGAACTCTTATCAGAACTACCCCAACCCTTACAGAAAAAAGTTTTTTTTTTCACTGACTGAAAAATTTGAAATTTCAATGCACCATAACTTCTTTTCCTTAACAGTAAGCGTAAATGTTCGTATGGTGTAATCGATAGAACTCTTTGGGACGCAAACAGAACTCTTATCAGAACTACCCCAACCCTTACAGGAAAACAGTTTTTTTTTCACTGACTGAAAAATTTGAAATTTCAATGCACCATAACTTCTTTTCCTTAACAGTTAGCGTAAATGTTCGTAAAGTGTAATCGATAGAACTCTTTGGGGGGCAAACAGAACTCTAATCAGAACTACCCCAACCCTTACAGGAAACAAGTTTTTTTTTTTACTGACTGAAAAATTTGAAATTTCAATGCACCATAACTTCTTTTCCTTAACAGTTAGCGTAAATGTTCATAAGGTGTAATCGATAGAACTCTTTTGGATGCAAACAGAACTCTAATCAGAACTACCCCAACCCTTACAGGAAAAAAGTTTTTTTTTCACTGACTGAAAAATTTGAAATTTCAATGCACCATAACTTCTTTTCCATAACAGTTAGCGTAAATGTTCATGAGGTGTAATCGATAGAAATCTTTGGGGGGGCAAACGGAACTCTAATCAGAACTACCCCAACCCTTACAGGAAAACAGTTTTTTTTTCACTGACTGAAAAATTTGAAATTTCAATGCACCATAACTTCTTTTCCTTAACAGTTAGCGTAAATGTTCATAAGGTGTAATCGATAGAACTCTTTGGGGGGCAAACAGAACTCTAATCAGAACTACCCCAACCCTTACAGGAAAACAGTTTTTTTTTCACTGACTGAAAAATTTTAAATTTCAATGCACCATAACTTCTTTTCCTTAACAGTTAGCGTAAATGTTCATAAGGTGTAATAGATAGAACTCTTTGAAGGGCAAACAGAACTCATATCAGAACTACCCCATCCCTTACAGGAAAAAAAATCTTTTTTCACTGACTGAAAAATATGAAATTTCAATGCACCATAACTTCTTTTCCTTAACAGTTAGCGTAAATGTTCATAAGGTGTAATCGATAGAACTCTTTGGGGGGCAAACGGAACTCTTTTCAGAACTACCCCAACCATTACAGAAAAAAAGCTTTTTATTCACTGACTGAAAAATTTGAAATTTCAATGCACCATAACTTCTTTTCCTTAACAGTTAGCGTAAATGTTCATAAGGTGTAATCGATAGAACTCTTTAGAACGCAAACAGAACTCTAATCAGAACTACCCCAACCCTTACAGGAAAAAAGTTTTTTTTTTCACTGACTGAAAAATTTTAAATTTCAATGCACCATAACTTCTTTTCCTTAACAGTAAGCGTAAATGTTCGTAAGGTGTAATCGATAGAACTCTTTGGGGGGCAAACAGAACTCTAATCAGAACTACCCCAACCCTTACATGAAAAAAGTTTTTTTTTCACTGACTGAAAAATTTGAAATTTCAATGCACCATAACTTCTTTTCCTTAACAGTTAGCGTAAATGTTCATAAGGTGTAATCGATAGAACTCTTTAGGAGGCAAACAGAACTCTACTCAGAACTACCCAAACCCCTACAGGAAAAAAGTTCTTTTTTCACTGACTGAAAAATTTGAAATTTCAATGCACCATAACTTCTTTTCCTTAACAGTTAGCGTAAATGTTCATAAGGTGTAATCGATAGAACTCTTTAGGGGGCAAACAGAACTCTTATCAGAATCACCCCAACCCTAACAGCAAAACAGTTTTTTTTTTTACTGACTGAAAAATTTGAAATTTCAATGCACCATAACTTCTTTTCCTTAACAGTTAGCGTAAATGTTCATATGGTGTAATCGATAGAACTCTTTGGAACGCAAACAGAACTCTTATCAGAACTACCCCAACCCTTACAGGAAAAAAGTTTTTTTTTCACTGACTGAAAAATTTGAAATTTCAATGCACCATAACTTCTTTTCCTTAACAGTTAGCGTAAATGTTCATATGGTGTAATCGATAGAACTCTTTGGAACGCAAACAGAACTCTTATCAGAACTACCCCAACCCTTACAGGAAAAAAAGTTTTTTTTTTCACTGACTGAAAAATTTTAAATTTCGATGCACCATAACTTCTTTTCCTTAACAGTTAGCGTAAATGTTCATATGGTGTAATCGATAGAACTCTTTGGAACGCAAACAGAACTCTAGTCAGAACTACCCCAACCCTTACAGGAAAAAAGTTTTTTTTTCACTGACTAAAAATTTTAAATTCTGCAAACAGAACTCTTATCAGAACTACCCCAACCCTTACAGGAAAAAAGTTCTTTTTTCACTGACTGAAAAATTTGAAATTTCAATGCACCATAACTTCTTTTCCTTAACAGTTAGCGTAAATGTTCATAAGGTATAGTCGATAGAACTCTTTGGCATGCAAACGGAACTCTTATCAGAACTACCCCAACCCTTACAGAAAAAAGTTTTTTTTTTCACTGACTGAAAAATTTGAAATTTCAATGCACCATAACTTCTTTTCCTTAACAGTTAGCGTAAATGTTCATAAGGTGTAATCGATAGAACTCTTTGGGGGGCAAACGGAACTCTAATCAGAACTACCCCAACCCTTACAGGAAAAAAAGTTTTTTTTTTCACTGACTGAAAAATTTGAAATTTCAATGCACCATAACTTCTTTTCCTTAACAGTTAGCGTAAATGTTCATAAGGTGTAATCGATAGAACTCTTTGGGGGGCAAACGGAACTCTAATCAGAACTACCCCAACCCTTACAGGAAAACAGTTTTTTTTTCACTGACTGAAAAATTTGAAATTTCAATGCACCATAACTTCTTTTCCTTAACAGTTAGCGTAAATGTTCGTATGGTGTAATCGATAGAACTCTTTGGGGGGCAAACAGAACTCTTATCAGAACTACCCTAACCCTTACAGGAAAAAAAGTTTGTTTTTTCACTGACTGAAAAATTTGAAATTTCAATGCACCATAACTTCTTTTCCTTAACAGTTAGCGTAAATGTTCATATGGTGTAATCGATAGAATTCTTTGGGGGCAAACAGAACTCTATTCAGAACTACCCTGACCCCTACAGGAAAACAGTTTTTTTTTCACTGACTGAAAAATTTGAAATTTCAATGCACCATAACTTCTTTTCCTTAACAGTTAGCGTAAATGTTCTTATGGTGTAATCGATAGAACTCTTTGGGGGCAAACAGAACTCTATTCAGAACTACCCTAACCCCTACAGGAAAACAGTTTTTTTTTCACTGACTGAAAAATTTGAAATTTCAATGCACCATAACTTCTTTTCCTTAACAGTTAGCGTAAATGTTCATATGGTGTAATCGATAGAACTCTTTGGGATGCAAACAGAACTCTATTCAGAACTACCCTAACCCCTACAGGAAAACAGTTTTTTTTTCACTGACTGAAAAATTTGAAATTTCAATGCACCATAACTTCTTTTCCTTAACAGTTAGCGTAAATGCTCGTAAGGTGTAATCGATAGAACTCTTTGGGGGGCAAACGGAACTCTAATCAGAACTACCCCAACCCTTACAGGAAAACAGTTTTTTTTTCACTGACTGAAAAATTTGAAATTTCAATGCACCATAACTTCTTTTCCTTAACAGTTAGCGTAAATGCTCGTAAGGTGTAATCGATAGAACTCTTGGGGGGGCAAACAGAACTCTAATCAGAACTATGCCAACCCTTACAGGAAAAAAAGTTTTTTTTTTCACTGACTGAAAAGTTTGAAATTTCAATGCACCATAACTTCTTTTCCTTAACAGTTAGCGTAAATGACCATATAGTGTAATCGATAGAACTCTTTGGGGGGCAAACAGAACTCTAATCAGAACTACCCCAACCCTTACAGGAAAAAAAGTTTTTTTTTTCACTGACTGAAAAATTTGAAATTTCAATGCACCATAACTACTTTTCCTTAACAGTTAGCGTAAATGCTCGTAAGGTGTAATCGATAGAACTCTTTGGGGGGCAAACAGAACTCTAATCAGAACTACCCCAACCCTTACAGGAAAAAAGTTTTTTTTTCACTGACTGAAAAATTTGAAATTTCAATGCACCATAACTTCTTTTCCTTAACAGTTAGCGTAAATGTTCATAAGGTGTAATCGATAGAACTCTTTGGGGGGCAAACAGAACTCTAATCAAAACTACCCCAACCCTTACAGGAAAACAAGTTTTTTTTTTCACTGACTGAAAAATTTGAAATTTCAATGCACCATAACTTCTTTTCCTTAACAGTTAGCGTAAATGTTCATAAAGTGTAATCGAAAGAACTCTTTGGGGGGCAAACAGAACTCTAATCAGAACTACCCCAACCCTTACAGGAAAACAGTTTTTTTTTCACTGACTGAAAAATTTGAAATTTCAATGCACCATAACTTCTTTTCCTTAACAGTTAGCGTAAATGTTCGTAGGGTGTAATCGATAGAACTCTTTGGGGCGCAAACAGAACTCTAATCAGAACTACCCCAACCCTTACAGGAAAACAGTTTTTTTTTCACTGACTGAAAAATTTGAAATTTCAATGCACCATAACTACTTTTCCTTAACAGTTAGCGTAAATGCTCGTAAGGTGTAATCGATAGAACTGTTTGGGGGGCAAACGGAACTCTAATCAAAACTACCCCAACCCTTACAGGAAAACAGTTTTTTTTCACTGACTGAAAAATTTGAAATTTCAATGCACCATAACTTCTTTTCCTTAACAGTTAGCGTAAATGTTCATAAAGTGTAATCGGTAGAACTCTTTGGGGCGCAAACAGAACTCTAATCAGAACTACCCCAACCCTTACAGGAAAAAAGGTTTTTTTTTTCACTGACTGAAAAATTTGAAATTTCAATGCACCATAACTACTTTTCCTTAACAGTTAGCGTAAATACTCGTAAGGTGTAATCGATAGAACTCTTTGGGGGGCAAACGGAACTCTAATCAGAACTACCCCAACCCTTACAGGAAAACAGTTTTTTTTTCACTGACTGAAAAATTTGAAATTTCAATGCACCATAACTTCTTTTCCTTAACAGTTAGCGTAAATGTTCATAAGGTGTAATCGATAGAACTCTTTGGGGGGCAAACAGAACTCTAATCAGAACTACCCCAACCCTTACAGGAAAACAAGTTTTTTTTTTCACTGACTGAAAAATTTGAAATTTCAATGCACCATAACTTCTTTTCCTTAACAGTTAGCGTAAATGTTCATATGGTGTAATCGATAGAATTCTTTGGGGGGCAAACAGAACTCTATTCAAAACTACCCTAACCCCTACAGGAAAACAGTTTTTTTTTCACTGACTGAAAAATTTGAAATTTCAATGCACCATAACTTCTTTTCCTTAACAGTTAGCGTAAATGTTCTTATGGTGTAATCGATAGAACTCTTTGGGGGGCAAACAGAACTCTATTCAGAACTACCCTAACCCCTGCAGGAAAACAGTTTTTTTTACTGACTGAAAAATTTGAAATTTCAATGCACCATAACTTCTTTTCCTTAACAGTTAGCGTAAATGTTCATATGGTGTAATCGATAGAACTCTTTGGGGGGCAAACAGAACTCTATTCAGAACTACCCTAACCCCTACAGGAAAACAGTTTTTTTTTCACTGACTGAAAAATTTGAAATTTCAATGCACCATAACTTCTTTTCCTTAACAGTTAGCGTAAATGCTCGTAAGGTGTAATCGATAGAACTCTTTGGGGGGCAAACGGAACTCTAATCAGAACTACGCCAACCCTTACAGGAAAAAAAGTTTTTTTTTTCACTGACTGAAAAATTTGAAATTTCAATGCACCATAACTTCTTTTCCTTAACAGTTAGCGTAAATGTTCATATAGTGTAATCGATAGAACTCTTTGGGGGGCAAACAGAACTCTAATCAGAACTACCCCAACCCTTACAGGAAAAATTTTTTTTTTCACTGACTGAAAAATTTGAAATTTCAATGCACCATAACTTCTTTTCCTTAACAGTTAGCGTAAATGTTCATATGGTGTAATCGATAGAACTCTTTGAGGGGCAAACAGAACTCTAATCAGAACTACCCCAACCCTTACAGGAAAACAGTTTTTTTTACTGACTGAAAAACTTGAAATTTCAATGCACCATAACTTCTTTTCCTTAACAGTTAGCGTAAATGTTCATATGGTGTAATCGATAGAACTCTTTGGGGGGCAAACAGAACTCTTATCAGAACTACCCCAACCCTTACAGGAAAACAGTTTTTTTTACTGACTGAAAAACTTGAAATTTCAATGCACCATAACTTCTTTTCCTTAACAGTTAGCGTAAATGTTCATATGGTGTAATCGATAGAACTCTTTGGGGGGCAAACAGAACTCTAATCAGAACTACCCCAACCCTTACAGGAAAAAAAGTTTTTTTTTTCACTGACTGAAAAATTTGAAATTTCAATGCACCATAACTTCTTTTCCTTAACAGTTAGCGTAAATGTTCATATGGTGTAATCGATAGAACTCTTTGGGGGGCAAATAGAACTTTTATCAGAACTACCCCAACCCTTACAGGAAAAAGAGTTTTTTTTTTCACTGACTGAAAAATTTGAAATTTCAATGCACCATAACTTCTTTTCCTTAACAGTTAGCGTAAATGTTCATATGGTGTAATCGATAGAACTCTTTGGGGGGCAAACATAACTCTAATCAGAACTACCCCAACCCTTACAGGAAAAAAAGTTTTTTTTTTCACTGACTGAAAAATTTGAAATTTCAATGCACCATAACTTCTTTTCCTTAACAGTTAGCGTAAATGTTCATATGGTGTAATCGATAGAACTCTTTGGGGGGCAAACGGAACTCTAATCAGAACTACCCCAACCCTTACAGAAAAACAGTTTTTTTTTCACTGACTGAAAAATTTGAAATTTCAATGCACCATAACTTCTTTTCCTTAACAGTTAGCGTAAATGTTCATATGGTGTAATCGATAGAACTCTTTGGGGGGCAAATAGAACTCTTATCAGAACTACCCCAACCCTTACAGGAAAAAAAGCTTTTTTTTTCACTGACTGAAAAATTTGAAATTTCAATGCACCATAACTTCTTTTCCTTAACAGTTAGCGTAAATGTTCATATGGTGTAATCGATAGAACTCTTTGGGGGGCAAACAGAACTCTAATCAGAACTACCCCAACCCTTACAGGAAAAAAAGTTTTTTTTTTCACTGACTGAAAAATTTGAAATTTCAATGCACCATAACTTCTTTTCCTTAACAGTTAGCGTAAATGTTCATATGGTGTAATCGATAGAACTCTTTGGGGGGCAAACAGAACTCTAATCAGAACTACCCCAACCCTTACAGGAAAAAAAGTTTTTTTTTTCACTGACTGAAAAATTTGAAATTTCAATGCACCATAACTTCTTTTCCTTAACAGTTAGCGTAAATGTTCCTATGGTGTAATCGATAGAACTCTTTGGGGTGCAAACAGAACTCTAATCAGAACTACCCCAACCCTTACAGGAAAAAAAGTTTTTTTTTTCACTGACTGAAAAATTTGAAATTTCAATGCACCATAACTTCTTTTCCTTAACAGTTAGCGTAAATGTTCCTATAGTGTAATCGATAGAACTCTTTGGGGGGCAAACAGAACTCTATTCAGAACTACCCTAACCCGTACAGGAAAACAGTTTTTTTTTCACTGACTGAAAAATTTGAAATTTCAATGCACCATAACTTCTTTTCCTTAACATTTAGCGTAAATGTTCATATGGTGTAATCGATAGAACTCTTTGGGGGGCAAATAGAACTCTTATCAGAACTACCCCAACCCTTACAGGAAAAAAAGTTTTTTTTTTCACTGACTGAAAAATTTGAAATTTCAATGCACCATAACTTCTTTTCCTTAACAGTTAGCGTAAATGTTCATATGGTGTAATCGATAGAACTCTTTGGGGGGCAAACAGAACTCTAATCAGAACTACCCCAACCCTTACAGGAAAAAAAGTTTTTTTTTTCACTGACTGAAAAATTTGAAATTTCAATGCACCATAACTTCTTTTCCTTAACAGTTAGCGTAAATGTTCCTATGGTGTAATCGATAGAACTCTTTGGGGGGCAAACAGAACTCTAATCAGAACTACCCCAACCCTTACAGGAAAAAAAGTTTTTTTTTTCACTGACTGAAAAATTTGAAATTTCAATGCACCATAACTTCTTTTCCTTAACAGTTAGCGTAAATGATCATATGGTGTAATCGATAGAACTCTTTGGGGGGCAAACAGAACTCTATTCAGAACTACCCTAACCCCTACAGGAAAACAGTTTTTTTTTCACTGACTGAAAAATTTGAAATTTCAATGCACCATAACTTCTTTTCCTTAACAGTTAGCGTAAATGTTCATATGGTGTAATCGATAGAACTCTTTGGGGGGCAAATAGAACTCTTATCAGAACTACCCCAACCCTTACAGGAAAAAAAGTTTTTTTTTTCACTGACTGAAAAATTTGAAATTTCAATGCACCATAACTTCTTTTCCTTAACAGTTAGCGTAAATAATCATATGGTGTAATCGATAGAACTCTTTGGGGGGCAAACAGAACTCTAATCAGAACTACCCCAACCCTTACATGAAAAAAAGTTTTTTTTTTCACTGACTGAAAAATTTGAAATTTCAATGCACCATAACTTCTTTTCCTTAACAGTTAGCGTAAATGTTCCTATGGTGTAATCGATAGAACTCTTTGGGGGGCAAACAGAACTCTAATCAGAACTACCCCAACCCTTACAGGAAAAAGAGTTTTTTTTTTCACTGACTGAAAAATTTGAAATTTCAATGCACCATAACTTCTTTTCCTTAACAGTTAGCGTAAATGTTCATAAAGTGTAATCGATAGAACTCTTTGGGGGGCAAACAGAACTCTAATCAGAACTACCCCAACCCTTACAGGAAAAAAAGTTTTTTTTTTCACTGACTGAAAAATTTGAAATTTCAATGCACCATAACTACTTTTCCTTAACAGTTAGCGTAAATGCTCGTAAGGTGTAATCGATAGAACTCTTTGGGGGGCAAACGGAACTCTAATCAGAACTACCCCAACCCTTACAGGAAAACAGTTTTTTTTTCACTGACTGAAAAATTTGAAATTTCAATGCACCATAACTTCTTTTCCTTAACAGTTAGCGTAAATGTTCATAAGGTGTAATCGATAGAACTCTTTGGGGGCAAACAGAACTCTAATCAGAACTACCCCAACCCTTACAGGAAAAAAAGTTTTTTTTTTCACTCACTGAAAAATTTGAAATTTCAATGCACCATAACTTCTTTTCCTTAACAGTTAGCGTAAACGTTCATATGGTGTAATCGATAGAACTCTTTGGGGGGCAAACGGAACTCTAATCAGAACTACCCCAACCCTTACAGGAAAACAGTTTTTTTTTCACTGACTGAAAAATTTGAAATTTCAATGCACCATAACTTCTTTTCCTTAACAGTTAGCGTAAATGTTCGTATGGTGTAATCGATAGAACTCTTTGGGGGGCAAACAGAACTCTTATCAGAACTACCCTAACCCTTACAGGAAAAAAAGTTTGTTTTTTCACTGACTGAAAAATTTGAAATTTCAATGCACCATAACTTCTTTTCCTTATTAGTTAGCGTAAATGTTCATATGGTGTAATCGATAGAACTCTTTTGGGGGCCAAACAGAACTCTAATCAGAACTACCCCAACCCTTACAGGAAAAAGTTTTTTTTCACTGACTGAAAAATTTGAAATTTCAATGCACCATAACTTCTTTTCCTTAACAGTTAGCGTAAATGTTCATATGGTGTAATCGATAGAACTCTTTGGGGGGCAAACGGAACTCTAATCAGAACTACCCCAACCCTTACAGAAAAACAGTTTTTTTTTCACTGACTGAAAAATTTGAAATTTCAATGCACCATAACTTCTTTTCCTTAACAGTTAGTGTAAATGCTCGTATGGTTTAATCGATAGAACTCTTTGGGGGGAAATAGAATTTTTATCAGAACTACCCCAACCCTTACAGAAAAACAGTTTTTTTTTCACTGACTGAAAAATTTGAAATTTCAATGCACAATAACTTCTTTTCCTTAACAGTTAGTGTAAATGCTCGTATGGTTTAATCGATAGAACTCTTTGGGGGGAAATAGAATTTTTATCAGAACTACCCCAACCCTTACAGGAAAACAGTTTTTTTTTCACTGACTAAAAAATTTGAAATTTCAATGCACCATAACTTCTTTTCCTTAACAGTTAGCGTAAATGTTCATAAGGTGTAATCGATAGAACTCTTTGGGGGGCAAACAGAACTCTAATCAGAACTACCCCAACCCTTACAGGAAAAAAAGTTTTTTTTTTCACTGACTGAAAAATTTGAAATTTCAATGCACCATAACTACTTTTCCTTAACAGTTAGCGTAAATGCTCGTAAGGTGTAATCGATAGAACTCTTTGGGGGGCAAACGGAACTCTAATCAGAACTACCCCAACCCTTACAGGAAAACAGTTTTTTTTTTCACTGACTGAAAAATTTGAAATTTCAATGCACCATAACTTCTTTTCCTGAACAGTTAGCGTAAATGTTCATATGGTGTAATCGATAGAACTCTTTGGGGGGCAAATAGAACTCTTATCAGAACTACCCCAACCCTTACAGGAAAAAGAGTTTTTTTTTTCACTGACTGAAAAATTTGAAATTTCAATGCACCATAACTTCTTTTCCTTAACAGTTAGCGTAAATGTTCATATGGTGTAATCGATAGAACTCTTTGGGGGGCAAACATAACTCTAATCAGAACTACCCCAACCCTTACAGGAAAAAAAGTTTTTTTTTTCACTGACTGAAAAATTTGAAATTTCAATGCACCATAACTTCTTTTCCTTAACAGTTAGCGTAAATGTTCATATGGTGTAATCGATAGAACTCTTTGGGGGGCAAACGGAACTCTAATCAGAACTACCCCAACCCTTACAGAAAAACAGTTTTTTTTTCACTGACTGAAAAATTTGAAATTTCAATGCACCATAACTTCTTTTCCTTAACAGTTAGCGTAAATGTTCATATGGTGTAATCGATAGAACTCTTTGGGGGGCAAATAGAACTCTTATCAGAACTACCCCAACCCTTACAGGAAAAAAAGTTTTTTTTTCACTGACTGAAAAATTTGAAATTTCAATGCACCATAACTTCTTTTCCTTAACAGTTAGCGTAAATGTTCATATGGTGTAATCGATAGAACTCTTTGGGGGGCAAACAGAACTCTAATCAGAACTACCCCAACCCTTACAGGAAAAAAAGTTTTTTTTTTCACTGACTGAAAAATTTGAAATTTCAATGCACCATAACTTCTTTTCCTTAACAGTTAGCGTAAATGTTCATATGGTGTAATCGATAGAACTCTTTGGGGGGCAAACAGAACTCTAATCAGAACTACCCCAACCCTTACAGGAAAAAGAGTTTATTTTTTCACTGACTGAAAAATTTGAAATTTCAATGCACCATAACTTCTTTTCCTTAACAGTTAGCGTAAATAATCATATGGTGTAATCGATAGAACTCTTTGGGGGGCAAACAGAACTCTAATCAGAACTACCCCAACCCTTACAGGAAAAAAAGTTTTTTTTTTCACTGACTGAAAAATTTGAAATTTCAATGCACCATAACTTCTTTTCCTTAACAGTTAGCGTAAATGTTCATATGGTGTAATCGATAGAACTCTTTGGGGGGCAAACAGAACTCTATTCAGAACTACCCTAACCCCTACAGGAAAACAGTTTTTTTTTCACTGACTGAAAAATTTGAAATTTCAATGCACCATAACTTCTTTTCCTTAACAGTTAGCGTAAATGTTCATGAGGTGTAATCGATAGAACTCTTTGGGGGGCAAATAGAACTCTTATCAGAACTACCCCAACCCTTACAGGAAAAAAAGTTTTTTTTTTCACTGACTGAAAAATTTGAAATTTCAATGCACCATAACTTCTTTTCCTTAACAGTTAGCGTAAATAATCATATGGTGTAATCGATAGAACTCTTTGGGGGGCAAACAGAACTCTAATCAGAACTACCCCAACCCTTACAGGAAAAAAAGTTTTTTTTTTCACTGACTGAAAAATTTGAAATTTCAATGCACCATAACTTCTTTTCCTTAACAGTTAGCGTAAATGTTCCTATGGTGTAATCGATAGAACTCTTTGGGGGGCAAACAGAACTCTAATCAGAACTACCCCAACCCTTACAGGAAAAAGAGTTTTTTTTTTCACTGACTGAAAAATTTGAAATTTCAATGCACCATAACTTCTTTTCCTTAACAGTTAGCGTAAATGTTCATAAAGTGTAATCGATAGAACTCTTTGGGGGGCAAACAGAACTCTAATCAGAACTACCCCAACCCTTACAGGAAAAAAAGTTTTTTTTTTCACTGACTGAAAAATTTGAAATTTCAATGCACCATAACTACTTTTCCTTAACAGTTAGCGTAAATGCTCGTAAGGTGTAATCGATAGAACTCTTTGGGGGGCAAACGGAACTCTAATCAGAACTACCCCAACCCTTACAGGAAAACAGTTTTTTTTTCACTGACTGAAAAATTTGAAATTTCAATGCACCATAACTTCTTTTCCTTAACAGTTAGCGTAAATGTTCATATGGTGTAATCGATAGAACTCTTTGGGGGGCAAACAGAACTCTAATCAGAACTACCCCAACCCTTACAGGAAAAAAAGTTTTTTTTTTCACTCACTGAAAAATTTGAAATTTCAATGCACCATAACTTCTTTTCCTTAACAGTTAGCGTAAACGTTCATATGGTGTAATCGATAGAACTCTTTGGGGGGCAAACGGAATTCTAATCAGAACTACCCCAACCCTTACAGGAAAAAAAGTTTTTTTTTTCACTGACTGAAAAATTTGAAATTTCAATGCACCATAACTTCTTTTCCTTATTAGTTAGCGTAAATGTTCATATGGTGTAATCGATAGAACTCTTTTGGGGGCCAAACAGAACTCTAATCAGAACTACCCCAACCCTTACAGGAAAAAGTTTTTTTTCACTGACTGAAAAATTTGAAATTTCAATGCACCATAACTTCTTTTCCTTAACAGTTAGCGTAAATGTTCATATGGTGTAATCGATAGAACTCTTTGGGGGGCAAACGGAACTCTAATCAGAGCTACGCCAACCCTTACAGGAAAAAGAGTTTTTCTTTTCACTGACTGAAAAATTTGAAATTTCAATGCACCATAACTTCTTTTCCTTAACAGTTAGTGTAAATGCTCGTATGGTGTAATCGATAGAACTCTTTGGGGGGAAATAGAATTTTTATCAGAACTACCCCAACCCTTACAGGAAAACAGTTTTTTTTTCACTGACTAAAAAATTTGAAATTTCAATGCACCATAACTTCTTTTCCTTAACAGTTAGCGTAAATGTTCATAAGGTGTAATCGATAGAACTCTTTGGGGGGCAAACAGAACTCTAATCAGAACTACCCCAACCCTTACAGGAAAAAAAGTTTTTTTTTTCACTGACTGAAAAATTTGAAATTTCAATGCACCATAACTACTTTTCCTTAACAGTTAGCGTAAATGCTCGTAAGGTGTAATCGATAGAACTCTTTGGGGGGCAAACGGAACTCTAATCAGAACTACCCCAACCCTTACAGGAAAACAGTTTTTTTTACTGACTGAAAAATTTGAAATTTCAATGCACCATAACTTCTTGTAATCGATAGAACTCTTTGAGGGGCAAACAGAACTCTAATCAGAACTACCCCAACCCTTACAGGAAAACAGTTTTTTTTTTCACTGACTGAAAAATTTGAAATTTCAATGCACCATAACTTCTTTTCCTTAACAGTTAGCGTAAATGTTCATATGGTGTAATCGATAGAACTCTTTGGGGGGCAAACAGAACTCTTATCAGAACTACCCTAACCCTTACAGGAAAAAAAGTTTGTTTTTTCACTGACTGAAAAATTTGAAATTTCAATGCACCATAACTTCTTTTCCTTAACAGTTAGCGTAAATGTTCATATGGTGTAATCGATAGAACTCTTTAGGGGGCAAACAGAACTCTTATCAGAACTACCCCAACCCTTACAGGAAAAAGTTTTTTTTTCACTGACTGAAAAATTTGAAATTTCAGTGCACCATAACTTCTTTTCCTTAACAGTTAGCGTAAATGTTCATAAGGAGTAATCGATAGAACTCTTTGGGGGGCAAACAGAACTCTAATCAGAACTACCCCAACCCTTACAGGAAAAAGAGTTTTTCTTTTCACTGACTGAAAAATTTGAAATTTCAATGCACCATAACTTCTTTTCCTTAACAGTTAGTGTAAATGCTCGTAAGGTGTAATCGATAGAACTCTTTGGGGGGAAATAGAATTTTTATCAGAACTACCCCAACCCTTACAGGAAAACAGTTTTTTTTTTCACTGACTAAAAAATTTTAAATTTCAATGCACCATAACTTCTTTTCCTTAACAGTTAGCGTAAATGTTCATAAGGTGTAATCGATAGAACTCTTTGGGGGGCAAACAGAACTCTAATCAGAACTACCCCAACCCTTACAGGAAAAAAAGTTTTTTTTTTCACTGACTGAAAAATTTGAAATTTCAATGCACCATAACTACTTTTCCTTAACAGTTAGCGTAAATGCTCGTAAGGTGTAATCGATAGAACTCTTTGGGGGGCAAACGGAACTCTAATCAGAACTACCCCAACCCTTACAGGAAAAAGAGTTTTTCTTTTCACTGACTGAAAAATTTGAAATTTCAATGCACCATAACTTCTTTTCCTTAACAGTTAGTGTAAATGCTCGTAAGGTGTAGTCGATAGAACTCTTTGGGGGGAAATAGAATTTTTATCAGAACTACCCCAACCCTTACAGGAAAACAGTTTTTTTTTCACTGACTAAAAAATTTGAAATTTCAATGCACCATAACTTCTTTTCCTTAACAGTTAGCGTAAATGTTCATAAGGTGTAATCGATAGAACTCTTTGGGGGGCAAACAGAACTCTAATCAGAACTACCCCAACCCTTACAGGAAAAAAATTTTTTTTTTTCACTGACTGAAAAATTTGAAATTTCAATGCACCATAACTACTTTTCCTTAACAGTTAGCGTAAATGCTCGTAAACGGAACGTAAACGGAACTCTAATCAGAACTACCCCAACCCTTACAGGAAAACAGTTTTTTTTACTGACTAAAAAATTTGAAATTTCAATGCACCATAACTTCTTTTCCTTAACAGTTAGCGTAAATGTTCATAAAGTGTAATCGATAGAACTCTTTGAGGGGCAAACAGAACTCTAATCAGAACTACCCCAACCCTTACAGGAAAACAGTTTTTTTTTTCACTGACTGAAAAATTTGAAATTTCAATGCACCATAACTTCTTTTCCTTAACAGTTAGCGTAAATGTTCATAAGGTGTAATCGATAGAACTCTTTGGGGGGCAAACGGAACTCTAATCAGAACTACCCCAACCCTTACAGGAAAAAGAGTTTTTCTTTTCACTGACTGAAAAATTTGAAATTTCAATGCACCATAACTTCTTTTCCTTAACAGTTAGTGTAAATGCTCGTAAGGTGTAATCGATAGAACTCTTTGGGGGGAAATAGAATTTTTATCAGAACTACCCCAACCCTTAGAGGAAAACAGTTTTTTTTTCACTGACTAAAAAATTTGAAATTTAAATGCACCATAACTTCTTTTCCTTAACAGTTAGCGTAAATGTTCATATGGTGTAATCGATAGAACTCTTTGGGGGGCAAACAGAACTCTAATCAGAACTACCCCAACCCTTACAGGAAAAAAAGTTTTTTTTTTCACTGACTGAAAAATTTGAAATTTCAATGCACCATAACTACTTTTCCTTAACAGTTAGCGTAAATGCTCGTAAGGTGTAATCGATAGAACTCTTTGGGGGGCAAACGGAACTCTAATCAGAACTACCCCAACCCTTACAGGAAAACAGTTTTTTTTACTGACTGAAAAATTTGAAATTTCAATGCACCATAACTTCTTTTCCTTAACAGTTAGCGTAAATGATCATAAAGTGTAATCGATAGAACTTTTTGAGGGGCAAACAGAACTCTTATCAGAACTACCCCAACCCTTACAGGAAAACAGTTTTTTTTTTCACTGACTGAAAAATTTGAAATTTCAATGCACCATAACTTCTTTTCCTTAACAGTTAGCGTAAATGTTCATATGGTGTAATCGATAGAACTCTTTGGGGGGCAAACAGAACTCTTATCAGAACTACCCTAACCCTTACAGGAAAAAAAGTTTGTTTTTTCACTGACTGAAAAATTTGAAATTTCAATCAACCATAACTTCTTTTCCTTAACAGTTAGCGTAAATGTTCATATGGTGTAATCGATAGAACTCTTTGGGGGGCAAACAGAACTCTAATCAGAACTACCCCAACCCTTACAGGAAAAAGTTTTTTTTTCACTGACTGAAAAATTTGAAATTTCAATGCACCATAACTTCTTTTCCTTAACAGTTAGCGTAAATGTTCATAAGGTGTAATCGATAGAACTCTTTGGGGGGCAAACAGAACTCTAATCAGAACTACCCCAACCCTTACAGGAAAAAGAGTTTTTCTTTTCACTGACTGAAAAATTTGAAATTTCAATGCACCATAACTTTTTTTCCTTAACAGTTAGTGTAAATGCTCGTAAGGTGTAATCGATAGAACTCTTTGGGGGGAAATAGAATTTTTATCAGAACTACCCCAACCCTTACAGGAAAACAGTTTTTTTTTCACTGACTAAAAAATTTGAAATTTCAATGCACCATAACTTCTTTTCCTTAACAGTTAGCGTAAATGTTCATAAGGTGTAATCGATAGAACTCTTTGGGGGGCAAACAGAACTCTAATCAGAACTACCCCAACCCTTACAGGAAAAAAAGTTGTTTTTTTTCACTGACTGAAAAATTTGAAATTTCAATGCACCATAACTACTTTTCCTTAACAGTTAGCGTAAATGCTCGTAAGGTGTAATCGATAGAACTCTTTGGGGGGCAAACGGAACTCTAATCAGAACTACCCCAACCCTTACAGGAAAACAGTTTTTTTTACTGACTGAAAAAATTGAAATTTCAATGCACCATAACTTCTTTTCCTTAACAGTTAGCGTAAATGTTCATAAAGTGTAATCGATAGAACTCTTTGAGGGGCAAACAGAACTCTAATCAGAACTACCCCAACCCTTACAGGAAAACAGTTTTTTTTTTCACTGACTGAAAAATTTGAAATTTCAATGCACCATAACTTCTTTTCCTTAACAGTTAGCGTAAATGTTCATATGGTGTAATCGATAGAACTCTTTGGGGGGCAAACAGAACTCTATTCAGAACTACCCTAACCCCTACAGGAAAACAGTTTTTTTTTCACTGACTGAAAAATTTTAAATTTCAATGCACCATAACTTCTTTTCCTTAACAGTTAGCGTAAATGTTCATATGGTGTAATCGATAGAACTCTTTGGGGGGCAAACAGAACTCTTATCAGAACTACCCCAACCCTTACAGGAAAAAAAGTTTGTTTTTTCACTGAATGAAAAATTTGAAATTTCAATGCACCATAACTTCTTTTCCTTAACAGTTAGCGTAAATGCTCGTATGGTGTAATCGATAGAACTCTTTGGGGGGCAAACAGAACTCTAATCAGAACTACCCCAACCCTTACAGGAAAACAGTTTTTTTTTCACTGACTGAAAAATTTGAAATTTCAATGCACCATAACTTCTTTTCCTTAACAGTTAGCGTAAATGTTCATAAGGTGTAATCGATAGAACTCTTTGGGGGGCAAACGGAACTCTAATCAGAACTACCCCAACCCTTACAGGAAAAAGAGTTTTTCTTTTCACTGACTGAAAAATTTGAAATTTCAATGCACCATAACTTCTTTTCCTTAACAGTTAGTGTAAATGCTCGTAAGGTGTAATCGATAGAACTCTTTGGGGGGAAATAGAATTTTTATCAGAACTACCCCAACCCTTAGAGGAAAACAGTTTTTTTTTCACTGACTAAAAAATTTGAAATTTAAATGCACCATAACTTCTTTTCCTTAACAGTTAGCGTAAATGTTCATATGGTGTAATCGATAGAACTCTTTGGGGGGCAAACAGAACTCTAATCAGAACTACCCCAACCCTTACAGGAAAAAAAGTTTTTTTTTTCACTGACTGAAAAATTTGAAATTTCAATGCACCATAACTACTTTTCCTTAACAGTTAGCGTAAATGCTCGTAAGGTGTAATCGATAGAACTCTTTGGGGGGCAAACGGAACTCTAATCAGAACTACCCCAACCCTTACAGGAAAACAGTTTTTTTTACTGACTGAAAAATTTGAAATTTCAATGCACCATAACTTCTTTTCCTTAACAGTTAGCGTAAATGTTCATAAAGTGTAATCGATAGAACTTTTTGAGGGGCAAACAGAACTCTAATCAGAACTACCCCAACCCTTACAGGAAAACAGTTTTTTTTTTCACTGACTGAAAAATTTGAAATTTCAATGCACCATAACTTCTTTTCCTTAACAGTTAGCGTAAATGTTCATATGGTGTAATCGATAGAACTCTTTGGGGGGCAAACAGAACTCTTATCAGAACTACCCTAACCCTTACAGGAAAAAAAGTTTGTTTTTTCACTGACTGAAAAATTTGAAATTTCAATCAACCATAACTTCTTTTCCTTAACAGTTAGCGTAAATGTTCATATGGTGTAATCGATAGAACTCTTTGGGGGGCAAACAGAACTCTAATCAGAACTACCCCAACCCTTACAGGAAAAAGTTTTTTTTTCACTGACTGAAAAATTTGAAATTTCAATGCACCATAACTTCTTTTCCTTAACAGTTAGCGTAAATGTTCATAAGGTGTAATCGATAGAACTCTTTGGGGGGCAAACAGAACTCTAATCAGAACTACCCCAACCCTTACAGGAAAAAGAGTTTTTCTTTTCACTGACTGAAAAATTTGAAATTTCAATGCACCATAACTTCTTTTCCTTAACAGTTAGTGTAAATGCTCGTAAGGTGTAATCGATAGAACTCTTTCGGGGGAAATAGAATTTTTATCAGAACTACCCCAACCCTTACAGGAAAACAGTTTTTTTTTCACTGACTAAAAAGTTTGAAATTTCAATGCACCATAACTTCTTTTCCTTAACAGTTAGCGTAAATGTTCATAAGGTGTAATCGATAGAACTCTTTGGGGGGCAAACAGAACTCTAATCAGAACTACCCCAACCCTTACAGGAAAACAGTTTTTTTTTTCACTGACTGAAAAATTTGAAATTTCAATGCACCATAACTTCTTTTCCTTAACAGTTAGCGTAAATGTTCATATGGTGTAATCGATAGAACTCTTTGGGGGGCAAACAGAACTCTATTCAGAACTACCCTAACCCCTACAGGAAAACAGTTTTTTTTTCACTGACTGAAAAATTTTAAATTTCAATGCACCATAACTTCTTTTCCTTAACAGTTAGCGTAAATGTTCATATGGTGTAATCGATAGAACTCTTTGGGGGGCAAACAGAACTCTTATCAGAACTACCCCAACCCTTACAGGAAAAAAAGTTTGTTTTTTCACTGAATGAAAAATTTGAAATTTCAATGCACCATAACTTCTTTTCCTTAACAGTTAGCGTAAATGTTCATATGGTGTAATCGATAGAACTCTTTGGGGGGCAAACAGAACTCTAATCAGAACTACCCCAACCCTTACAGGAAAACAGTTTTTTTTTCACTGACTGAAAAATTTGAAATTTCAATGCACCATAACTTCTTTTCCTTAACAGTTAGCGTAAATGTTCATATGGTGTAATCGATAGAACTCTTTGGGGGCAAACATAACTCTATTCAGAACTACCCCATTCCTTACAGGAAAACAGTTTTTTTTTTCACTGACTGAAAAATTTGAAATTTCAATGCACCATAACTTCTTTTCCTTAACAGTTAGCGTAAATGTTCATATGGTGTAATCGATAGAACTCTTTGGGGGGCAAACAGAACTCTATTCAGAACTACCCTAACCCCTACAGGAAAACAGTTTTTTTTTCACTGACTGAAAAATTTGAAATTTCAATGCACCATAACTTCTTTTCCTTAACAGTTAGCGTAAATGTTCATATGGTGTAATCGATAGAACTCTTTGGGGGGCAAACAGAACTCTTATCAGAACTACCCCAACCCTTACAGGAAAAAAAGTTTGTTTTTTCACTGACTGAAAAATTTGAAATTTCAATGCACCATAACTTCTTTTCCTTAACAGTTAGCGTAAATGTTCATATGGTGTAATCGATAGAACTCTTTGGGGGGCAAACAGAACTCTAATCAGAACTACCCCAACCCTTACAGGAAAACAGTTTTTTTTTCACTGACTGAAAAATTTGAAATTTCAATGCACCATAACTTCTTTTCCTTAACAGTTAGCGTAAATGTTCATATGGTGTAATCGATAGAACTCTTTGGGGGGCACACAGAACTCTATTTGGAACTACCCTTACCCCTACAGGACAACAGTTTTTTTTTCACTGACTGAAAAATTTGAAATTTCAATGCACCATAACTTCTTTTCCTTAACAGTTAGCGTAAATGTTCATATAATGTAATCGATAGAACTCTTTGGGGGGCAAACAGAACTCTTATCAGAACTACCCCAACCCTTACAGGAAAAAAAGTTTGTTTTTTCACTGACTGAAAAATTTGAAATTTCAATGCACCATAACTTCTTTTCCTTAACAGTTAGCGTAAATGTTCATATGGAGTAATCGATAGAACTCTTTGGGGGGCAAACAGAACTCTAATCAGAACTACCCCAACCCTTACAGGAAAAAAAGTTTTTTTTTTCACTAACTGAAAAATTTGAAATTTCAATGCACCATAACTTCTTTTCCTTAACAGTTAGCGTAAATGCTCGTAAGTTGTAATCGATAGAACTCTTTGGGGTGCAAACGGAACTTTAATCAGAACTACCCCAACCCTTACAGGAAAACAGTTTTTTTTTCACTGACTGAAAAATTTGAAATTTCAATGCACCATAACTTCTTTTCCTTAACAGTTAGCGTAAATGTTCATAAGGTGTAATCGATAGAACTCTTTGGGGGGCAAACAGAACTCTAATCAGAACTACCCCAACCCTTACAGGAAAAAAAGTTTTTTTTTTTCACTGACTGAAAAATTTGAAATTTCAATGCACCATAACTTCTTTTCCTTAACAGTTAGCGTAAATGCTCGTAAGATGTAATCGATAGAACTCTTTGGGGGGCAATCGGAACTCTAATCAGAACTACCCCAACCCTTACAGGAAAACAGTTTTTTTTCCACTGACTGAAAAATTTGAAATTTCAATGCACCATAACTTCTTTTCCTTAACAGTTAGCGTAAATGTTCTTATGGTGTAATCGATAGAACTCTTTGGGGGGCAAACAGAACTCTATTCAGAACTACCCTAACCCCTACAGGAAAACAGTTTTTTTTTTCACTGACTGAAAAATTTGAAATTTCAATGCACCATAACTTCTTTTCCTTAACAGTTAGCGTAAATGTTCATATGGTGTAATCGATAGAACTCTTTGGGGGCAAACAGAACTCTATTCAGAACTACCCTAACCCCTACAGGAAAACAGTTTTTTTTTCACTGACTGAAAAATTTGAAATTTCAGTGCACCATAACTTCTTTTCCTTAACAGTTAGCGTAAATGCTCGTAAGGTGTAATCGATAGAACTCTTTGGGGGGCAAACAGAACTCTAATCAGAACTACCCCAACCCTTACAGGAAAAAAAGTTTTTTTTTTCACTGACTGAAAAATTTGAAATTTCAATGCACCATAACTTCTTTTCCTTAACAGTTAGCGTAAATGTTCATATGGTGTAATCGATAGAACTCTTTGGGGGGCAAACAGAACTCTAATCAGAACTACCCCAACCCTTACAGGAAAAAAAGTTTTTTTTTTCACTGACTGAAAAATTTGAAATTTCAATGCACCATAACTTCTTTTCCTTAACAGTTAGCGTAAATGTTCATATGGTGTAATCGATAGAACTCTTTGGGTGGCAAACCGAACTCTATTCAGAACTACCTTAACCCGTAATGAAAACAGTTTTTTTTTCACTGACTGAAAAATTTTAAATTTCAATGCACCATAACTTCTTTTCCTTAACAGTTAGCGTAAATGTTCATAGGGTGTAATCGATAGAACTCTTTGGGGGGCAAACAGAACTCTAATTTGAACTACCCCAACCCTTACAGGAAAAAAAGTTTTTTTTTCACTGACTGAAAAATATGAAATTTCAATGCACCATAACTTCTTTTCCTTAACAGTTAGCGTAAATGTTCATATGGTGTAATCGATAGAATTTTTTGGGGGGCAAACAGACCTCTAATCAGAACTACCCCAACCCTTACAGGAAAACAGTTTTTTTTTCAATGACTGAAAAATTTGAAATTTCAATGCACCATAACTTCTTTTCCTTAACAGTTAGCGTAAATGTTCATATGGTGTAATCGATAGAACTCTTTGGGGGGCAAACAGAACTCTATTCAGAACTACCCTAACCCCTACAGGAAAACAGTTTTTTTTTCACTGACTGAAAAATTTGAAATTTCAATGCACCATAACTTCTTTTCCTTAACAGTTAGCGTAAATGTTCATATGGTGTAATCGATAGAACTCTTTGAGGGGCAAACAGAACTCTATTCAGAACTACCCTAACCCCTACAGGAAAACAGTTTTTTTTTCACTGACTGAAAAATTTGAAATTTCAATGCACCATAACTTCTTTTCCTTAACAGTTAGCGTAAATGTTCATATGGTGTAATCAATAGAACTCCTTTGGGGGGCAAACAGAACTCTTATCAGAACTACCCCAACCCTTACAGGAAAAAAAGTTTAATTTTTCACTGACTGAAAAATTTGAAATTTCAATGCACCATAACTTCTTTTCCTTAACAGTTAGCGTAAATGTTCATATGGTGTAATCGATAGAACTCTTTGGGGGGCAAACAGAACTCTAATCAGAACTACCCCAACCCTTACAGGAAAACAGTTTTTTTTTTCACTGGGGGCAAACAGAACTCTATTCAGAACTACCCCAACCCTTACAGGAAAACAGTTTTTTTTTCACTGACTGAAAAATTTGAAATTTCAATGCACCATAACTTCTTTTCCTTAACAGTTAGCGTAAATGTTCGTATGGTGTAATCGATAGAACTCTTTGGGGGGCACACAGAACTCTTTTCGGAACTACCCTAACCCCTACAGGAAAACAGTTTTTTTTTCACTGACTGAAAAATTTGAAATTTCAATGCACCATAACTTCTTTTCCTTAACAGTTAGCGTAAATTTTCATATGGTGTAATCGATAGAACTCTTTGGGGGGCAAACAGAACTCTAATCAGAACTACCCCAACCCTTACAGGAAAAAAAGTTTTTTTTTTCACTGACTGAAAAATTTGAAATTTCAATGCACCATAACTTCTTTTCCTTAACAGTTAGCGTAAATGTTCATATGGTGTAATCGATAGAACTCTTTGGGGGGCAAACAGAACTCTAATCAGAACTACCCCAACCCTTAGAGGAAAACATTTTTTTTTTCACTGACTGAAAAATTTGAAATTTCAATGCACCATAACTTCTTTTCCTTAACAGTTAGCGTAAATGTTCATATGGTGTAATCGATAGAACTCTTTGGGGGGCAAACAGAACTCTATTCAGAACTACCCTAACCCCTACAGGAAAACAGTTTTTTTTTCACTGACTGAAAAATTTGAAATTTCAATGCACCATAACTTCTTTTCCTTAACAGTAAGCGTAAATGTTAATATGGTTTAATCGATAGAACTCTTTGGGGGGCAAACAGAACTCTATTCAGAACTACCCTAACCCCTACAGGAAAACAGTTTTTTTTTCACTGACTGAAAAATTTGAAATTTCAATGCACCATAACTTCTTTTCCTTAACAGTTAGCGTAAATGTTCATATGGTGTAATCGATAGAACTCTTTGAGGGGCAAACAGAACTCTATTCAGAACTACCCTAACCCCTACAGGAAAACAGTTTTTTTTTCACTGACTGAAAAATTTGAAATTTCAATGCACCATAACTTCTTTTCCTTAACAGTTAGCGTAAATGTTCATATGGTGTAATCGATAGAACTCCTTTAGGGGGCAATCAGAACTCTTATCAGAACTACCCCAACCCTTACAGGAAAAAAAGTTTAATTTTTCACTGACTGAAAAATTTGAAATTTCAATGCACCATAACTTCTTTTCCTTAACAGTTAGCGTAAATGTTCATATGGTGTAATCGATAGAACTCTTTGGGGGGCAAACAGAACTCTTATCAGAACTACCCCAACCCTTACAGGAAAACAGTTTTTTTTTTCACTGGGGGCAAACAGAACTCTATTCAGAACTACCCCAACCCTTACAGGAAAACAGTTTTTTTTTCACTGACTGAAAAATTTGAAATTTCAATGCACCATAACTTCTTTTCCTTAACAGTTAGCGTAAATGTTCGTATGGTGTAATCGATAGAACTCTTTGGGGGGCACACAGAACTCTTTTCGGAACTACCCTAACCCCTACAGGAAAACAGTTTTTTTTTCACTGACTGAAAAATTTGAAATTTCAATGCACCATAACTTCTTTTCCTTAACAGTTAGCGTAAATGTTCATATGGTGTAATCGATAGAACTCTTTGGGGGGCAAACAGAACTCTAATCAGAACTACCCCAACCCTTACAGGAAAAAAAGTTTTTTTTTTCACTGACTGAAAAATTTGAAATTTCAATGCACCATAACTTCTTTTCCTTAACAGTTAGCGTAAATGTTCATATGGTGTAATCGATAGAACTCTTTGGGGGGCAAACAGAACTCTAATCAGAACTACCCCAACCCTTAGAGGAAAACAGTTTTTTTTTCACTGACTGAAAAATTTGAAATTTCAATGCACCATAACTTCTTTTCCTTAACAGTTAGCGTAAATGTTCATATGGTGTAATCGATAGAACTCTTTGGGGGGCAAACAGAACTCTATTCAGAACTACCCTAACCCCTACAGGAAAACAGTTTTTTTTTCACTGACTGAAAAATTTGAAATTTCAATGCACCATAACTTCTTTTCCTTAACAGTTAGCGTAAATGTTAATATGGTGTAATCGATAGAACTCTTTGGGGGGCAAACAGAACTCTATTCAGAACTACCCTAACCCCTACAGGAAAACAGTTTTTTTTTCACTGACTGAAAAATTTGAAATTTCAATGCACCATAACTTCTTTTCCTTAACAGTTAGCGTAAATGTTCATATGGTGTAATCGATAGAACTCTTTGAGGGGCAAACAGAACTCTATTCAGAACTACCCTAACCCCTACAGGAAAACAGTTTTTTTTTCACTGACTGAAAAATTTGAAATTTCAATGCACCATAACTTCTTTTCCTTAACAGTTAGCGTAAATGTTCATATGGTGTAATCGATAGAACTCCTTTGGGGGGCAAACAGAACTCTTATCAGAACTACCCCAACCCTTACAGGAAAAAAAGTTTAATTTTTCACTGACTGAAAAATTTGAAATTTCAATGCACCATAACTTCTTTTCCTTAACAGTTAGCGTAAATGTTCATATGGTGTAATCGATAGAACTCTTTGGGGGGGGCAAACAGAACTCTAATCAGAACTACCCCAACCCTTACAGGAAAACAGTTTTTTTTTTCACTGGGGGCAAACAGAACTCTATTCAGAACTACCCCAACCCTTAGAGGAAAACAGTTTTTTTTTCACTGACTGAAAAATTTGAAATTTCAATGCACCATAACTTCTTTTCCTTAACAGTTAGCGTAAATGTTCATATGGTGTAATCGATAGAACTCTTTGGGGGGCACACAGAACTCTTTTCGGAACTACCCTAACCCCTACAGGAAAACAGTTTTTTTTTCACTGACTGAAAAATTTGAAATTTCAATGCACCATAACTTCTTTTCCTTAACAGTTAGCGTAAATGTTCATATGGTGTAATCGATAGAACTCTTTGGGGGGCAAACAGAACTCTAATCAGAACTACCCCAACCCTTACAGGAAAAAAAGTTTTTTTTTTCACTGACTGAAAAATTTGAAATTTCAATGCACCATAACTTCTTTTCCTTAACAGTTAGCGTAAATGTTCATATGGTGTAATCGATAGAACTCTTTGGGGGGCAAACAGAACTCTTATCAGAACTACCCCAACCCTTAGAGGAAAACAGTTTTTTTTTCACTGACTGAAAAATTTGAAATTTCAATGCACCATAACTTCTTTTCCTTAACAGTTAGCGTAAATGTTCATATGGTGTAATCGATAGAACTCTTTGGGGGGCAAACAGAACTCTATTCAGAACTACCCTAACCCCTACAGGAAAACAGTTTTTTTTTCACTGACTGAAAAATTTGAAATTTCAATGCACCATAACTTCTTTTCCTTAACAGTTAGCGTAAATGTTAATATGGTGTAATCGATAGAACTCTTTGGGGGGCAAACAGAACTCTATTCAGAACTACCCTAACCCCTACAGGAAAACAGTTTTTTTTTCACTGACTGAAAAATTTGAAATTTCAATGCACCATAACTTCTTTTCCTTAACAGTTAGCGTAAATGTTCATATGGTGTAATCGATAGAACTCTTTGAGGGGCAAACAGAACTCTATTCAGAACTACCCTAACCCCTACAGGAAAACAGTTTTTTTTTCACTGACTGAAAAATTTGAAATTTCAATGCACCATAACTTCTTTTCCTTAACAGTTAGCGTAAATGTTCATATGGTGTAATCGATAGAACTCCTTTGGGGGGCAAACAGAACTCTTATCAGAACTACCCCAACCCTTACAGGAAAAAAAGTTTAATTTTTCACTGACTGAAAAATTTGAAATTTCAATGCACCATAACTTCTTTTCCTTAACAGTTAGCGTAAATGTTCATATGGTGTAATCGATAGAACTCTTTGGGGGGCAAACAGAACTCTAATCAGAACTACCCCAACCCTTACAGGAAAACAGTTTTTTTTTTCACTGGTGGCAAACAGAACTCTATTCAGAACTACCCCAACCCTTACAGGAAAACAGTTTTTTTTTCACTGACTGAAAAATTTGAAATTTCAATGCACCATAACTTCTTTTCCTTAACAGTTAGCGTAAATGTTCGTATGGTGTAATCGATAGAACTCTTTGGGGGGCACACAGAACTCTTTTCGGAACTACCCTAACCCCTACAGGAAAACAGTTTTTTTTTCACTGACTGAAAAATTTGAAATTTCAATGCACCATAACTTCTTTTCCTTAACAGTTAGCGGAAATGTTCATATGGTGTAATCGATAGAACTCTTTGGGGGGCAAACAGAACTCTAATCAGAACTACCCCAACCCTTACAGGAAAAAAAGTTTTTTTTTTCACTGACTGAAAAATTTGAAATTTCAATGCACCATAACTTCTTTTCCTTAACAGTTAGCGTAAATGTTCATATGGTGTAATCGATAGAACTCTTTGGGGGGCAAACAGAACTCTTATCAGAACTACCCCAACCCTTAGAGGAAAACAGTTTTTTTTTCACTGACTGAAAAATTTGAAATTTCAATGCACCATAACTTCTTTTCCTTAACAGTTAGCGTAAATGTTCATATGGTGTAATCGATAGAACTCTTTGGGGGGCAAACAGAACTCTATTCAGAACTACCCTAACCCCTACAGGAAAACAGTTTTTTTTTTCACTGACTGAAAAATTTGAAATTTCAATGCACCATAACTTCTTTTCCTTAACAGTTAGCGTAAATGTTAATATGGTGTAATCGATAGAACTCTTTGGGGGGCAAACAGAACTCTATTCAGAACTACCCTAACCCCTACAGGAAAACAGTTTTTTTTTCACTGACTGAAAAATTTGAAATTTCAATGCACCATAACTTCTTTTCCTTAACAGTTAGCGTAAATGTTCATATGGTGTAATCGATAGAACTCTTTGAGGGGCAAACAGAACTCTATTCAGAACTACCCTAACCCCTACAGGAAAACAGTTTTTTTTTCACTGACTGAAAAATTTGAAATTTCAATGCACCATAACTTCTTTTCCTTAACAGTTAGCGTAAATGTTCATATGGTGTAATCGATAGAACTCCTTTGGGGGGCAAACAGAACTCTTATCAGAACTACCCCAACTCTTACAGGAAAAAAAGTTTAATTTTTCACTGACTGAAAAATTTGAAATTTCAATGCACCATAACTTCTTTTCCTTAACAGTTAGCGTAAATGTTCATATGGTGTAATCGATAGAACTCTTTGGGGGGCAAACAGAACTCTAATCAGAACTACCCCAACCCTTACAGGAAAACAGTTTTTTTTTTCACTGGGGGCAAACAGAACTCTATTCAGAACTACCCCAACCCTTACAGGAAAACAGTTTTTTTTTCACTGACTGAAAAATTTGAAATTTCAATGCACCATAACTTCTTTTCCTTAACAGTTAGCGTAAATGTTCATATGGTGTAATCGATAGAACTCTTTGGGGGGCAAACAGAACTCTAATCAGAACTACCCCAACCCTTACAGGAAAAAAAGTTTTTTTTTTCACTGACTGAAAAATTTGAAATTTCAATGCACCATAACTTCTTTTCCTTAACAGTTAGCGTAAATGTTCATATGGTGTAATCGATAGAACTCTTTGGGGGGCAAACAGAACTCTTATCAGAACTACCCCAACCCTTAGAGGAAAACAGTTTTTTTTTCACTGACTGAAAAATTTGAAATTTCAATGCACCATAACTTCTTTTCCTTAACAGTTAGCGTAAATGTTCATATGGTGTAATCGATAGAACTCTTTGGGGGGCAAACAGAACTCTAATCAGAACTACCCCAACCCTTACAGGAAAAAAAGTTTTTTTTTTCACTGACTGAAAAATTTGAAATTTCAATGCACCATAACTTCTTTTCCTTAACAGTTAGCGTAAATGTTCATATGGTGTAATCGATAGAACTCTTTGGGGGGCAAACAGAACTCTTATCAGAACTACCCCAACCCTTAGAGGAAAACAGTTTTTTTTTCACTGACTGAAAAATTTGAAATTTCAATGCACCATAACTTCTTTTCCTTAACAGTTAGCGTAAATGTTCATATGGTGTAATCGATAGAACTCTTTGGGGGGCAAACAGAACTCTATTCAGAACTACCCTAACCCCTACAGGAAAACAGTTTTTTTTTCACTGACTGAAAAATTTGAAATTTCAATGCACCATAACTTCTTTTCCTTAACAGTTAGCGTAAATGTTCATATGGTGTAATCGATAGAACTCTTTGGGGGGCACACAGAACTCTTTTCGGAACTACCCTAACCCCTACAGGAAAACAGTTTTTTTTTCACTGACTGAAAAATTTGAAATTTCAATGCACCATAACTTCTTTTCCTTAACAGTTAGCGTAAATGTTCATATGGTGTAATCGATAGAACTCTTTGGGGGGCAAACAGAACTCTAATCAGAACTACCCCAACCCTTACAGGAAAAAAAGTTTTTTTTTTCACTGACTGAAAAATTTGAAATTTCAATGCACCATAACTTCTTTTCCTTAACAGTTAGCGTAAATGTTCATATGGTGTAATCGATAGAACTCTTTGGGGGGCAAACAGAACTCTTATCAGAACTACCCCAACCCTTAGAGGAAAACAGTTTTTTTTTCACTGACTGAAAAATTTGAAATTTCAATGCACCATAACTTCTTTTCCTTAACAGTTAGCGTAAATGTTCATATGGTGTAATCGATAGAACTCTTTGGGGGGCAAACAGAACTCTATTCAGAACTACCCTAACCCCTACAGGAAAACAGTTTTTTTTTCACTGACTGAAAAATTTGAAATTTCAATGCACCATAACTTCTTTTCCTTAACAGTTAGCGTAAATGTTAATATGGTGTAATCGATAGAACTCCTTTGGGGGGCAAACAGAACTCTTATCAGAACTACCCCAACCCTTACAGGAAAAAAAGTTTAATTTTTCACTGACTGAAAAATTTGAAATTTCAATGCACCATAACTTCTTTTCCTTAACAGTTAGCGTAAATGTTCATATGGTGTAATCGATAGAACTCTTTGGGGGGCAAACAGAACTCTAATCAGAACTACCCCAACCCTTACAGGAAAACAGTTTTTTTTTTCACTGGGGGCAAACAGAACTCTATTCAGAACTACCCCAACCCTTACAGGAAAACAGTTTTTTTTTCACTGACTGAAAAATTTGAAATTTCAATGCACCATAACTTCTTTTCCTTAACAGTTAGCGTAAATGTTCGTATGGTGTAATCGATAGAACTCTTTGGGGGGCACACAGAACTCTTTTCGGAACTACCCTAACCCCTACAGGAAAACAGTTTTTTTTTCACTGACTGAAAAATTTGAAATTTCAATGCACCATAACTTCTTTTCCTTAACAGTTAGCGTAAATGTTCATATTGTGTAATCGATAGAACTCTTTGGGGGGCAAACAGAACTCTAATCAGAACTACCCCAACCCTTACAGGAAAAAAAGTTTTTTTTTTCACTGACTGAAAAATTTGAAATTTCAATGCACCATAACTTCTTTTCCTTAACAGTTAGCGTAAATGTTCATATGGTGTAATCGATAGAACTCTTTGGGGGGCAAACAGAACTCTAATCAGAACTACCCCAACCCTTAGAGGAAAACAGTTTTTTTTTCACTGACTGAAAAATTTGAAATTTCAATGCACCATAACTTCTTTTCCTTAACAGTTAGCGTAAATGTTCATATGGTGTAATCGATAGAACTCTTTGGGGGGCAAACAGAACTCTATTCAGAACTACCCTAACCCCTACAGGAAAACAGTTTTTTTTTCACTGACTGAAAAATTTGAAATTTCAATGCACCATAACTTCTTTTCCTTAACAGTTAGCGTAAATGTTAATATGTGTAATCGATAGAACTCTTTGGGGGGCAAACAGAACTCTATTCAGAACTACCCTAACCCCTACAGGAAAACAGTTTTTTTTTCACTGACTGAAAAATTTGAAATTTCAATGCACCATAACTTCTTTTCCTTAACAGTTAGCGTAAATGTTCATATGGTGTAATCGATAGAACTCTTTGAGGGGCAAACAGAACTCTATTCAGAACTACCCTAACCCCTACAGGAAAACAGTTTTTTTTTCACTGACAGAAAAATTTGAAATTTCAATGCACCATAACTTCTTTTCCTTAACAGTTAGCGTAAATGTTCATATGGTGTAATCGATAGAACTCCTTTGGGGGGCAAACAGAACTCTTATCAGAACTACCCCAACCCTTACAGGAAAAAAAGTTTAATTTTTCACTGACTGAAAAATTTGAAATTTCAATGCACCATAACTTCTTTTCCTTAACAGTTAGCGTAAATGTTCATATGGTGTAATCGATAGAACTCTTTGGGGGGCAAACAGAACTCTAATCAGAACTACCCCAACCCTTACAGGAAAACAGTTTTTTTTTTCACTGGGGGCAAACAGAACTCTATTCAGAACTACCCCAACCCTTACAGGAAAACAGTTTTTTTTTTACTGACTGAAAAATTTGAAATTTCAATGCACCATAACTTCTTTTCCTTAACAGTTAGCGTAAATGTTCGTATGGTGTAATCGATAGAACTCTTTGGGGGGCACACAGAACTCTTTTCGGAACTACTCTAACCCCTACAGGAAAACAGTTTTTTTTTCACTGACTGAAAAATTTGAAATTTCAATGCACCATAACTTCTTTTCCTTAACAGTTAGCGTAAATGTTCATATGGTGTAATCGATAGAACTCTTTGGGGGGCAAACAGAACTCTAATCAGAACTACCCCAACCCTTACAGGAAAAAAAGTTTTTTTTTTCACTGACTGAAAAATTTGAAATTTCAATGCACCATAACTTCTTTTCCTTAACAGTTAGCGTAAATGTTCATATGGTGTAATCGATAGAACTCTTTGGGGGGCAAACAGAACTCTAATCAGAACTACCCCAACCCTTAGAGGAAAACAGTTTTTTTTTCACTGACTGAAAAATTTGAAATTTCAATGCACCATAACTTCTTTTCCTTAACAGTTAGCGTAAATGTTCATATGGTGTAATCGATAGAACTCTTTGGGGGGCAAACAGAACTCTATTCAGAACTACCCTAACCCCTACAGGAAAACAGTTTTTTTTTCACTGACTGAAAAATTTGAAATTTCAATGCACCATAACTTCTTTTCCTTAACAGTTAGCGTAAATGTTAATATGGTGTAATCGATAGAACTCTTTGGGGGGCAAACAGAACTCTATTCAGAACTACCCTAACCCCTACAGGAAAACAGTTTTTTTTTCACTGACTGAAAAATTTGAAATTTCAATGCACCATAACTTCTTTTCCTTAACAGTTAGCGTAAATGTTCATATGGTGTAATCGATAGAACTCCTTTGGGGGGCAAACAGAACTCTTATCAGAACTACCCCAACCCTTACAGGAAAAAAAGTTTAATTTTTCACTGACTGAAAAATTTGAAATTTCAATGCACCATAACTTCTTTTCCTTAACAGTTAGCGTAAATGTTCATATGGTGTAATCGATAGAACTCTTTGGGGGGCAAACAGAACTCTTATCAGAACTACCCCAACCCTTACAGGAAAACAGTTTTTTTTTTCACTGGGGGCAAACAGAACTCTATTCAGAACTACCCCAACCCTTACAGGAAAACAGTTTTTTTTTCACTGACTTAAAAATTTGAAATTTCAATGCACCATAACTTCTTTTCCTTAACAGTTAGCGTAAATGTTCGTATGGTGTAATCGATAGAACTCTTTGGGGGGCACACAGAACTCTTTTCGGAACTACCCTAACCCCTACAGGAAAACAGTTTTTTTTTCACTGACTGAAAAATTTGAAATTTCAATGCACCATAACTTCTTTTCCTTAACAGTTAGCGTAAATGTTCATATGGTGTAATCGATAGAACTCTTTGGGGGGCAAACAGAACTCTAATCAGAACTACCCCAACCCTTACAGGAAAAAAAGTTTTTTTTTTCACTGACTGAAAAATTTGAAATTTCAATGCACCATAACTTCTTTTCCTTAACAGTTAGCGTAAATGTTCATATGGTGTAATCGATAGAACTCTTTGGGGGGCAAACAGAACTCTAATCAGAACTACCCCAACCCTTAGAGGAAAACAGTTTTTTTTTCACTGACTGAAAAATTTGAAATTTCAATGCACCATAACTTCTTTTCCTTAACAGTTAGCGTAAATGTTCATATGGTGTAATCGATAGAACTCTTTGGGGGGCAAACAGAACTCTATTCAGAACTACCCTAACCCCTACAGGAAAACAGTTTTTTTTTCACTGACTGAAAAATTTGAAATTTCAATGCACCATAACTTCTTTTCCTTAACAGTTAGCGTAAATGTTAATATGGTGTAATCGATAGAACTCTTTGGGGGGCAAACAGAACTCTATTCAGAACTACCCTAACCCCTACAGGAAAACAGTTTTTTTTTCACTGACTGAAAAATTTGAAATTTCAATGCACCATAACTTCTTTTCCTTAACAGTTAGCGTAAATGTTCATATGGTGTAATCGATAGAACTCTTTGAGGGGCAAACAGAACTCTATTCAGAACTACCCTAACCCCTACAGGAAAACAGTTTTTTTTTCACTGACTGAAAAATTTGAAATTTCAATGCACCATAACTTCTTTTCCTTAACAGTTAGCGTAAATGTTCATATGGTGTAATCGATAGAACTCCTTTGGGGGGCAAACAGAACTCTTATCAGAACTACCCCAACCCTTACAGGAAAAAAAGTTTAATTTTTCACTGACTGAAAAATTTGAAATTTCAATGCACCATAACTTCTTTTCCTTAACAGTTAGCGTAAATGTTCATATGGTGTAATCGATAGAACTCTTTGGGGGGCAAACAGAACTCTAATCAGAACTACCCCAACCCTTACAGGAAACAGTTTTTTTTTTCACTGGGGGCAAACAGAACTCTATTCAGAACTACCCCAACCCTTACAGGAAAACAGTTTTTTTTTCACTGACTGAAAAATTTGAAATTTCAATGCACCATAACTTCTTTTCCTTAACAGTTAGCGTAAATGTTCGTATGGTGTAATCGATAGAACTCTTTGGGGGGCACACAGAACTCTTTTCGGAACTACCCTAACCCCTACAGGAAAACAGTTTTTTTTTCACTGACTGAAAAATTTGAAATTTCAATGCACCATAACTTCTTTTCCTTAACAGTTAGCGTAAATGTTCATATGGTGTAATCGATAGAACTCTTTGGGGGGCAAACATAACTCTATTCAGAACTACCCCAACCCTTACAGGAAAAAAAGTTTTTTTTTTCACTGACTGAAAAATTTGAAATTTCAATGCACCATAACTTCTTTTCCTTAACAGTTAGCGTAAATGTTCATATGGTGTAATCGATAGAACTCTTTGGGGGGCAAACAGAACTCTAATCAGAACTACCCCAACCCTTAGAGGAAAACAGTTTTTTTTTTCACTGACTGAAAAATTTGAAATTTCAATGCACCATAACTTCTTTTCCTTAACAGTTAGCGTAAATGTTAATAGGGTGTAATCGATAGAACTCTTTGAGGGGCAAACAGAACTCTATTCAGAACTACCCTAACCCCTACAGGAAAACAGTTTTTTTTTCACTGACTGAAAAATTTGAAATTTCAATGCACCATAACTTCTTTTCCTTAACAGTTAGCGTAAATGTTCATATGGTGTAATCGATAGAACTCCTTTGGGGGGCAAACAGAACTCTTATCAGAACTACCCCAACCCTTACAGGAAAAAAAGTTTAATTTTTCACTGACTGAAAAATTTGAAATTTCAATGCACCATAACTTCTTTTCCTTAACAGTTAGCGTAAATGTTCATATAGTGTAATCGATAGAACTCTTTGGGGGGCAAACAGAACTCTAATCAGAACTACCCCAACCCTTACAGGAAAACAGTTTTTTTTTTCACTGGGGGCAAACAGAACTCTATTCAGAACTACCCCAACCCTTACAGGAAAACAGTTTTTTTTTCACTGACTGAAAAATTTGAAATTTCAATGCACCATAACTTCTTTTCCTTAACAGTTAGCGTAAATGTTCGTATGGTGTAATCGATAGAACTCTTTGGGGGGCACACAGAACTCTTTTCGGAACTACCCTAACCCCTACAGGAAAACAGTTTTTTTTTCACTGACTGAAAAATTTGAAATTTCAATGCACCATAACTTCTTTTCCTTAACAGTTAGCGTAAATGTTCATATGGTGTAATCGATAGAACTCTTTGGGGGGCAAACAGAACTCTAATCAGAACTACCCCAACCCTTACAGGAAAAAAAGTTTTTTTTTTCACTGACTGAAAAATTTGAAATTTCAATGCACCATAACTTCTTTTCCTTAACAGTTAGCGTAAATGTTCATATGGTGTAATCGATAGAACTCTTTGGGGGGCAAACAGAACTCTAATCAGAACTACCCCAACCCTTAGAGGAAAACAGTTTTTTTTTCACTGACTGAAAAATTTGAAATTTCAATGCACCATAACTTCTTTTCCTTAACAGTTAGCGTAAATGTTCATATGGTGTAATCGATAGAACTCTTTGGGGGGCAAACAGAACTCTATTCAGAACTACCCTAACCCCTACAGGAAAACAGTTTTTTTTTCACTGACTGAAAAATTTGAAATTTCAATGCACCATAACTTCTTTTCCTTAACAGTTAGCGTAAATGTTCATATGGTGTAATCGATAGAACTCTTTGAGGGGAAAACAGAACTCTATTCAGAACTACCCTAACCCCTACAGGAAAACAGTTTTTTTTTCACTGACTGAAAAATTTGAAATTTCAATGCACCATAACTTCTTTTCCTTAACAGTTAGCGTAAATGTTCATATGGTGTAATCGATAGAACTCCTTTGGGGGGCAAACAGAACTCTTATCAGAACTACCCCAACCCTTACAGGAAAAAAAGGTTAATTTTTCACTGACTGAAAAATTTGAAATTTCAATGCACCATAACTTCTTTTCCTTAACAGTTAGCGTAAATGTTCATATGGTGTAATCGATAGAACTCTTTGGGGGGCAAACAGAACTCTAATCAGAACTACCCCAACCCTTACAGGAAAACAGTTTTTTTTTTCACTGGGGGCAAACAGAACTCTATTCAGAACTACCCCAACCCTTACAGGAAAACAGTTTTTTTTTCACTGACTGAAAAATTTGAAATTTCAATGCACCATAACTTCTTTTCCTTAACAGTTAGCGTAAATGTTCATATAGTGTAATCGATAGAACTCTTTGGGGGGCAAACAGAACTCTAATCAGAACTACCCCAACCCTTACAGGAAAACAGTTTTTTTTTTCACTGGGGGCAAACAGAACTCTATTCAGAACTACCCCAACCCTTACAGGAAAACAGTTTTTTTTTCACTGACTGAAAAATTTGAAATTTCAATGCACCATAACTTCTTTTCCTTAACAGTTAGCGTAAATGTTCATATAGTGTAATCGATAGAACTCTTTGGGGGGCAAACAGAACTCTAATCAGAACTACCCCAACCCTTACAGGAAAACAGTTTTTTTTTTCACTGGGGGCAAACAGAACTCTATTCAGAACTACCCCAACCCTTACAGGAAAACAGTTTTTTTTTCACTGACTGAAAAATTTCAAATTTCAATGCACCATAACTTCTTTTCCTTAACAGTTAGCGTAAATGTTCGTATGGTGTAATCGATAGAACTCTTTGGGGGGCACACAGAACTCTTTTCGGAACTACCCTAACCCCTACAGGAAAACAGTTTTTTTTTCACTGACTGAAAAATTTGAAATTTCAATGCACCATAACTTCTTTTCCTTAACAGTTAGCGTAAATGTTCATATGGTGTAATCGATAGAACTCTTTGGGGGGCAAACAGAACTCTAATCAGAACTACCCCAACCCTTACAGGAAAAAAAGTTTTTTTTTTCACTGACTGAAAAATTTGAAATTTCAATGCACCATAACTTCTTTTCCTTAACAGTTAGCGTAAATGTTCATATGGTGTAATCGATAGAACTCTTTGGGGGGCAAACAGAACTCTATTCAGAACTACCCTAACCCCTACAGGAAAACAGTTTTTTTTTCACTGACTGAAAAATTTGAAATTTCAATGCACCATAACTTCTTTTCCTTAACAGTTAGCGTAAATGTTCATATGGTGTAATCGATAGAACTCCTTTGGGGGGCAAACAGAACTCTTATCAGAACTACCCCAACCCTTACAGGAAAAAAAGGTTAATTTTTCACTGACTGAAAAATTTGAAATTTCAATGCACCATAACTTCTTTTCCTTAACAGTTAGCGTAAATGTTCATATGGTGTAATCGATAGAACTCTTTGGGGGGCAAACAGAACTCTAATCAGAACTACCCCAACCCTTACAGGAAAACAGTTTTTTTTTTCACTGGGGGCAAACAGAACTCTATTCAGAACTACCCCAACCCTTACAGGAAAACAGTTTTTTTTTCACTGACTGAAAAATTTGAAATTTCAATGCACCATAACTTCTTTTCCTTAACAGTTAGCGTAAATGTTCGTATGGTGTAATCGATAGAACTCTTTGGGGGGCACACAGAACTCTTTTCGGAACTACCCTAACCCCTACAGGAAAACAGGTTTTTTTTTCACTGACTGAAAAATTTGAAATTTCAATGCACCATAACTTCTTTTCCTTAACAGTTAGCGTAAATGTTCATATGGTGTAATCGATAGAACTCTTTGAGGGGCAAACAGAACTCTATTCAGAACTACCCTAACCCCTACAGGAAAACAGTTTTTTTTTCACTGACTGAAAAATTTGAAATTTCAATGCACCATAACTTCTTTTCCTTAACAGTTAGCGTAAATGTTCATATGGTGTAATCGATAGAACTCCTTTGGGGGGCAAACAGAACTCTTATCAGAACTACCCCAACCCTTACAGGAAAAAAAGTTTAATTTTTCACTGACTGAAAAATTTGAAATTTCAATGCACCATAACTTCTTTTCCTTAACAGTTAGCGTAAATGTTCATATGGTGTAATCGATAGAACTCTTTGGGGGGCAAACAGAACTCTAATCAGAACTACCCCAACCCTTACAGGAAAACAGTTTTTTTTTTCACTGGGGGCAAACAGAACTCTATTCAGAACTACCCCAACCCTTACAGGAAAACAGTTTTTTTTTCACTGACTGAAAAATTTGAAATTTCAATGCACCATAACTTCTTTTCCTTAACAGTTAGCGTAAATGTTCGTATGGTGTAATCGATAGAACTCTTTGGGGGGCACACAGAACTCTTTTCGGAACTACCCTAACCCCTACAGGAAAACAGTTTTTTTTTCACTGACTGAAAAATTTGAAATTTCAATGCACCATAACTTCTTTTCCTTAACAGTTAGCGTAAATGTTCATATGGTGTAATCGTTAGAACTCTTTGGGGGGCAATTAGAACTCTAATCAGAACTACCCCAACCCTTACAGGAAAAAAAGTTTTTTTTTTCACTGACTGAAAAATTTGAAATTTCAATGCACCATAACTTCTTTTCCTTAACAGTTAGCGTAAATGTTCATATGGTGTAATCGATAGAACTCTTTGGGGGGCAAACAGAACTCTAATCAGAACTACCCCAACCCTTAGAGGAAAACAGTTTTTTTTTCACTGACTGAAAAATTTGAAATTTCAATGCACCATAACTTCTTTTCCTTAACAGTTAGCGTAAATGTTCATATGGTGTAATCGATAGAACTCTTTGGGGGGCAAACAGAACTCTATTCAGAACTACCCTAACCCCTACAGGAAAACAGTTTTTTTTTCACTGACTGAAAAATTTGAAATTTCAATGCACCATAACTTCTTTTCCTTAACAGTTAGCGTAAATGTTAATATGGTGTAATCGATAGAACTCTTTGGGGGGCAAACAGAACTCTATTCAGAACTACCCTAACCCCTACAGGAAAACAGTTTTTTTTTCACTGACTGAAAAATTTGAAATTTGAATGCACCATAACTTCTTTTCCTTAACAGTTAGCGTAAATGTTCATATGGTGTAATCGATAGAACTCTTTGAGGGGCAAACAGAACTCTATTCAGAACTACCCTAACCCCTACAGGAAAACAGTTTTTTTTTCACTGACTGAAAAATTTGAAATTTCAATGCACCATAACTTCTTTTCCTTAACAGTTAGCGTAAATGTTCATATGGTGTAATCGATAGAACTCCTTTGGGGGGCAAACAGAACTCTTATCAGAACTACCCCAACCCTTACAGGAAAAAAAGTTTAATTTTTCACTGACTGAAAAATTTGAAATTTCAATGCACCATAACTTCTTTTCCTTAACAGTTAGCGTAAATGTTCATATGGTGTAATCGATAGAACTCTTTGGGGGGGCAAACAGAACTCTAATCAGAACTACCCCAACCCTTACAGGAAAACAGTTTTTTTTTCACTGGGGGCAAACAGAACTCTATTCAGAACTACCCCAACCCTTACAGGAAAACAGTTTTTTTTTCACTGACTGAAAAATTTGAAATTTCAATGCACCATAACTTCTTTTCCTTAACAGTTAGCGTAAATGTTCGTATGGTGTAATCGATAGAACTCTTTGGGGGGCACACAGAACTCTTTTCGGAACTACCCAAACCCCTACAGGAAAACAGTTTTTTTTTCACTGACTGAAAAATTTGAAATTTCAATGCACCATAACTTCTTTTCCTTAACAGTTAGCGTAAATGTTCATATGGTGTAATCGATAGAACTCTTTGGGGGGCAAACAGAACTCTAATCAGAACTACCCCAACCCTTACAGGAAAAAAAGTTTTTTTTTTCACTGACTGAAAAATTTGAAATTTCAATGCACCATAACTTCTTTTCCTTAACAGTTAGCGTAAATGTTCATATGGTGTAATCGATAGAACTCTTTGGGGGGCAAACAGAACTCTAATCAGAACTACCCCAACCCTTAGAGGAAAACAGTTTTTTTTTCACTGACTGAAAAATTTGAAATTTCAATGCACCATAACTTCTTTTCCTTAACAGTTAGCGTAAATGTTCATATGGTGTAATCGATAGAACTCTTTGGGGGGCAAACAGAACTCTATTCAGAACTACCCTAACCCCTACAGGAAAACAGTTTTTTTTTTCACTGACTGAAAAATTTGAAATTTCAATGCACCATAACTTCTTTTCCTTAACAGTTAGCGTAAATGTTAATATGGTGTAATCGATAGAACTCTTTGGGGGGCAAACAGAACTCTATTCAGAACTACCCTAACCCCTACAGGAAAACAGTTTTTTTTTCACTGACTGAAAAATTTGAAATTTCAATGCACCATAACTTCTTTTCCTTAACAGTTAGCGTAAATGTTCATATGGTGTAATCGATAGAACTCTTTGAGGGGCAAACAGAACTCTATTCAGAACTACCCTAACCCCTACAGGAAAACAGTTTTTTTTTCACTGACTGAAAAATTTGAAATTTCAATGCACCATAACTTCTTTTCCTTAACAGTTAGCGTAAATGTTCATATGGTGTAATCAATAGAACTCCTTTGGGGGGCAAACAGAACTCTTATCAGAACTACCCCAACCCTTACAGGAAAAAAAGTTTAATTTTTCACTGACTGAAAAATTTGAAATTTCAATGCACCATAACTTCTTTTCCTTAACAGTTAGCGTAAATGTTCATATGGTGTAATCGATAGAACTCTTTGGGGGGAAAACAGAACTCTAATCAGAACTACTCCAACCCTTACAGGAAAACAGTTTTTTTTTTCACTGGGGGCAAACAGAACTCTATTCAGAACTACCCCAACCCTTACAGGAAAACAGTTTTTTTTTCACTGACTGAAAAATTTGAAATTTCAATGCACCATAACTTCTTTTCCTTAACAGTTAGCGTAAATGTTCGTATGGTGTAATCGATAGAACTCTTTGGGGGGCACACAGAACTCTTTTCGGAACTACCCTAACCCCTACAGGAAAACAGTTTTTTTTTCACTGACTGAAAAATTTGAAATTTCAATGCACCATAACTTCTTTTCCTTAACAGTTAGCGTAAATGTTCATATGGTGTAATCGATAGAACTCTTTGGGGGGCAAACAGAACTCTAATCAGAACTACCCTAACCCATACAGGAAAAAAAGTTTTTTTTTTCGCTGACTGAAAAATTTGAAATTTCAATGCACCATAACTTCTTTTCCTTAACAGTTAGCGTAAATGTTCATATGGTGTAATCGATAGAACTCTTTGGGGGGCAAACAGAACTCTATTCAGAACTACCCTTACCCCTACAGGAAAACAGTTTTTTTTTCACTGACTGAAAAATTTGAAATTTCAATGCACCATAACTTCTTTTCCTTAACAGTTAGCGTAAATGTTCATATGGTGTAATCGATAGAACTCTTTGGGGGGCAAACAGAACTCTTATCAGAACTACCCCAACCCTTACAGGAAAAAAAGTTTGTTTTTTCACTGACTGAAAAATTTGAAATTTCAATGCACCATAACTTCTTTTCCTTAACAGTTAGCGTAAATGTTCATATGGTGTAATCGATAGAACTCTTTGGGGGGCAAACAGAACTCTAATCAGAACTACCCCAACCCTTACAGGAAAACAGTTTTTTTTTCACTGACTGAAAAATTTGAAATTTCAATGCACCATAACTTCTTTTCATTAACAGTTAGCGTAAATGTTCATATGGTGTAATCGATAGAACTCTTTGGGGGGCAAACAGAACTCTATTCAGAACTACCCCAACCCTTAGAGGAAAACAGTTTTTTTTTTCACTGACTGAAAAATTTGAAATTTCAATGCACCATAACTTCTTTTCCTTAACAGTTAGCGTAAATGTTCATATGGTGTAATCGATAGAACTCTTTGGGGGGCAAACAGAACTCTGTTCAGAACTACCCTAACCCCTACAGGAAAACAGTTTTTTTTTCACTGACTGAAAAATTTGAAATTTCAATGCACCATAACTTCTTTTCCTTAACAGTTAGCGTAAATGTTCATATGGTGTAATCGATAGAACTCTTTGGGGGGCAACCAAAACTCTAATCAGAACTACCCCAACCCTTACAGGAAAACAGTTTTTTTTTCACTGACTGAAAAATTTGAAATTTCAATGCACCATAACTTCTTTTCCTTAACAGTTAGCGTAAATGTTCATAAGGTGTAATCGATAGAACTCTTTGGGGGGCAAACAGAACTCTAATCAGAACTACCCCAACCCTTACAGGAAAAAAAGTTTTTTTTTTTCACTGACTGAAAAATTTGAAATTTCAATTCACCATAACTACTTTTCCTTAACAGTTAGCGTAAATGCTCGTAAGGTGTAATCGATAGAACTCTTTGGGGGGCAAACGGAACTCTAATCAGAACTACCCCAACCCTTACAGGAAAACAGTTTTTTTTACTGACTGAAAAATTTGAAATTTCAATGCACCATAACTTCTTTTCCTTAACAGTTAGCGTAAATGTTCATAAAGTGTAATCGATAGAACTCTTTGAGGGGCAAACAGAACTCTAATCAGAACTACCCCAACCCTTACAGGAAAACAGTTTTTTTTTTCACTGACTGAAAAATTTGAAATTTCAATGCACCATAACTTCTTGTCCTTAACAGTTAGCGTAAATGTTCGTATGGTGTAATCGATAGAACTCTTTGGGGGGCAAACAGAACTCTTATCAGAACTACCCCAACCCTTACAGGAAAAAAAGTTTGTTTTTTCACTGACTGAAAAATTTGAAATTTCAATGCACCATAACTTCTTTTCCTTAACAGTTAGCGTAAATGTTCATATGGTGTAATCGATAGAACTATTTGGGGGGCAAACAGAACTCTAATCAGAACTACCCCAACCCTTACAGGAAAACAGTTTTTTTTTCACTGACTGAAAAATTTGAAATTTCAATGCACCATAACTTCTTTTCATTAACAGTTAGCGTAAATGTTAATATGGTGTAATCGATAGAACTCTATGGGGGGCAAACATAACTCTATTCAGAACTACCCCAACCCTTACAGGAAAACAGTTTTTTTTTTCACTGACTGAAAAATTTGAAATTTCAATGCACCATAACTTCTTGTCCTTAACAGTTAACGTAAATGTTCATAGGGTGTAATCGATAGAACTCTTTGGGGGGCAAAAAGAACTCTAATCAGAACTACCCCAACCCTTACAGGAAAAAAATTTTTTTTTTTCACTGACTGAAAAATTTGAAATTTCAATGCACCATAACTTCTTTTCCTTAACAGTTAGCGTAAATGCTCGTAAGGTGTAATCGATAGAACTCTTTGGGGGGCAAACGGAACTTTAATCAGAACTACCCCAACCCTTACAGGAAAACAGTTTTTTTTTCACTGACTGAAAAATTTGAAATTTCAATGCACCATAACTTCTTATCCTTAACAGTTAGCGTAAATGTTCATAAGGTGTAATCGATAGAACTCTTTGGGGGGCAAACAGAACTCTAATCAGAACTACCCCAACCCTTACAGGAAAAAAAGTTGTTTTTTTCACTGACTGAAAAATTTGAAATTTCAATGCACCATAACTTCTTTTCCTTAACAGTTAGCGTAAATGCTCGTAAGGTGTAATCAATAGAACTCTTTGGGGGGCAAACGGAACTCTAATCAGAACTACCCCAACCCTTACAGGAAAACAGTTTTTTTTTCTCAGACTGAAAAATTTGAAATTTCAATGCACCATAACTTCTTTTCCTTAACAGTTAGCGTAAATGTTCATATGGTGTAATCGATAGAACTCTTTGGGTGGCAAACCGAACTCTATTCAGAACTACCCTAACCCGTAATGAAAACAGTTTTTTTTTTCACTGACTGAAAAATTTGAAATTTCAATGCACCATAACTTCTTTTCCTTAACAGTTAGCGTAAATGTTCGTATGGTGTAATCGATAGAACTCTTTGGGGGGCAAACAGAACTCTTATCAGAACTACCCCAACCCTTACAGGAAAAAAAGTTTGTTTTTTCACTGACTGAAAAATTTGAAATTTCAATGCACCATAACTTCTTTTCCTTAACAGTTAGCGTAAATGTTCGTAGGGTGTAATCGATAGAACTCTTTGGGGGGCCAACAGAACTCTAATCAGAACTACCCCAACCCTTACAGGAAAAAAAGTTTTTTTTTTCACTGACTGAAAAATTTGAAATTTCAATTCACCATAACTTCTTTTCCTTAACAGTTAGCGTAAATGCTCGTAAGGTGTAATCGATAGAACTCTTTGGGGGGCAAACGGAACTTTAATCAGAACTACCCCAACCCTTACAGGAAAACAGTTTTTTTTTCACTGACTGAAAAATTTGAAATTTTAATGCACCATAACTTCTTTTCCTTAACAGTTAGCGTAAATGTTCATATGGTGTAATCGATAGAACTCTTTGGGGGGCAAACAGAACTCTAATCAGAACTACCCCAACCCTTACAGGAAAAAAAGTTTTTTTTTTCACTGACTGAAAAATTTGAAATTTCAATGCACCATAACTTCTTTTCCTTAACAGTTAGCGTAAATGCTCGTAAGGTGTAATCGTAAGAACTCTTTGGGGGGCAAACGGAACTCTAATCAGAACTACCCCAACCCTTACAGGAAAACAGTTTTTTTTCTCAGACTGAAAAATTTGAAATTTCAATGCACCATAACTTCTTTTCCTTAACAGTTAGCGTAAATGTTCATATGGTGTAATCGATAGAACTCTTTGGGTGGCAAACCGAACTCTATTCAGAACTACCCTAACCCGTAATGAAAACAGTTTTTTTTTTCACTGACTGAAAAATTTGAAATTTCAATGCACCATAACTTCTTTTCCTTAACAGTTAGCGTAAATGTTCATATGGTGTAATCGATAGAACTCTTTGGGGGGCAAAAAGAACTCTATTCAGAACTACCCTAACCCCTACAGGAAAACAGTTTTTTTTTCACTGACTGAAAAATTTGAAATTTCAATGCACCATAACTTCTTTTCCTTAACAGTTAGCGTAAATGTTCATATGGTGTAATCGATAGAACTCTTTGGGGGGCAAACAGAACTCTTATCAGAACTACCCCAACCCTTACAGGAAAACAGTTTTTTTTTCTCAGACTGAAAAATTTGAAATTTCAATGCACCATAACTTCTTTTCCTTAACAGTTAGCGTAAATGTTCATATGGTGTAATCGATAGAACTATTTGGGGGGCAAACAGAACTCTAATCAGAACTACCCCAACCCTTACAGGAAAACAGTTTTTTTTTCACTGACTGAAAAATTTGAAATTTCAATGCACCATAACTTCTTTTCATTAACAGTTAGCGTAAATGTTAATATGGTGTAATCGATAGAACTCTATGGGGGGCAAACATAACTCTATTCAGAACTACCCCAACCCTTACAGGAAAACAGTTTTTTTTTTCACTGACTGAAAAATTTGAAATTTCAATGCACCATAACTTCTTGTCCTTAACAGTTAACGTAAATGTTCATAGGGTGTAATCGATAGAACTCTTTGGGGGGCAAAAAGAACTCTAATCAGAACTACCCCAACCCTTACAGGAAAAAAATTTTTTTTTTTCACTGACTGAAAAATTTGAAATTTCAATGCACCATAACTTCTTTTCCTTAACAGTTAGCGTAAATGCTCGTAAGGTGTAATCGATAGAACTCTTTGGGGGGCAAACGGAACTTTAATCAGAACTACCCCAACCCTTACAGGAAAACAGTTTTTTTTTCACTGACTGAAAAATTTGAAATTTCAATGCACCATAACTTCTTATCCTTAACAGTTAGCGTAAATGTTCATAAGGTGTAATCGATAGAACTCTTTGGGGGGCAAACAGAACTCTAATCAGAACTACCCCAACCCTTACAGGAAAAAAAGTTGTTTTTTTCACTGACTGAAAAATTTGAAATTTCAATGCACCATAACTTCTTTTCCTTAACAGTTAGCGTAAATGCTCGTAAGGTGTAATCAATAGAACTCTTTGGGGGGCAAACGGAACTCTAATCAGAACTACCCCAACCCTTACAGGAAAACAGTTTTTTTTTCTCAGACTGAAAAATTTGAAATTTCAATGCACCATAACTTCTTTTCCTTAACAGTTAGCGTAAATGTTCATATGGTGTAATCGATAGAACTCTTTGGGTGGCAAACCGAACTCTATTCAGAACTACCCTAACCCGTAATGAAAACAGTTTTTTTTTTCACTGACTGAAAAATTTGAAATTTCAATGCACCATAACTTCTTTTCCTTAACAGTTAGCGTAAATGTTCGTATGGTGTAATCGATAGAACTCTTTGGGGGGCAAACAGAACTCTTATCAGAACTACCCCAACCCTTACAGGAAAAAAAGTTTGTTTTTTCACTGACTGAAAAATTTGAAATTTCAATGCACCATAACTTCTTTTCCTTAACAGTTAGCGTAAATGTTCGTAGGGTGTAATCGATAGAACTCTTTGGGGGGCCAACAGAACTCTAATCAGAACTACCCCAACCCTTACAGGAAAAAAAGTTTTTTTTTTCACTGACTGAAAAATTTGAAATTTCAATTCACCATAACTTCTTTTCCTTAACAGTTAGCGTAAATGCTCGTAAGGTGTAATCGATAGAACTCTTTGGGGGGCAAACGGAACTTTAATCAGAACTACCCCAACCCTTACAGGAAAACAGTTTTTTTTTCACTGACTGAAAAATTTGAAATTTTAATGCACCATAACTTCTTTTCCTTAACAGTTAGCGTAAATGTTCATATGGTGTAATCGATAGAACTCTTTGGGGGGCAAACAGAACTCTAATCAGAACTACCCCAACCCTTACAGGAAAAAAAGTTTTTTTTTTCACTGACTGAAAAATTTGAAATTTCAATGCACCATAACTTCTTTTCCTTAACAGTTAGCGTAAATGCTCGTAAGGTGTAATCGTAAGAACTCTTTGGGGGGCAAACGGAACTCTAATCAGAACTACCCCAACCCTTACAGGAAAACAGTTTTTTTTCTCAGACTGAAAAATTTGAAATTTCAATGCACCATAACTTCTTTTCCTTAACAGTTAGCGTAAATGTTCATATGGTGTAATCGATAGAACTCTTTGGGTGGCAAACCGAACTCTATTCAGAACTACCCTAACCCGTAATGAAAACAGTTTTTTTTTTCACTGACTGAAAAATTTGAAATTTCAATGCACCATAACTTCTTTTCCTTAACAGTTAGCGTAAATGTTCATATGGTGTAATCGATAGAACTCTTTGGGGGGCAAAAAGAACTCTATTCAGAACTACCCTAACCCCTACAGGAAAACAGTTTTTTTTTCACTGACTGAAAAATTTGAAATTTCAATGCACCATAACTTCTTTTCCTTAACAGTTAGCGTAAATGTTCATATGGTGTAATCGATAGAACTCTTTGGGGGGCAAACAGAACTCTTATCAGAACTACCCCAACCCTTACAGGAAAACAGTTTTTTTTTCTCAGACTGAAAAATTTGAAATTTCAATGCACCATAACTTCTTTTCCTTAACAGTTAGCGTAAATGTTCATATGGTGTAATCGATAGAACTCTTTGGGTGGCAAACCGAACTCTATTCAGAACTACCCTAACCCGTAATGAAAACAGTTTTTTTTTCACTGACTGAAAAATTTGAAATTTCAATGCACCATAACTTCTTTTCCTTAACAGTTAGCGTAAATGTTCATAAGGTGTAATCGATAGAACTCTTTGGGGGGCAAACAGAACTCTAATCAGAACTACCCCAACCCTTACAGGAAAACAGTTTTTTTTTTCACTAACTGAAAATTTTGAATTTCAATGCACCATAACTTCTTTTCCTTAACAGTTAGCGTAAATGCTCGTAAAGTGTAATCGATAGAACTCTTTGGGGGGCAAACGGAACTCTAATCAGAACTACCCCAACCCTTACAGGAAAACAGTTTTTTTTTCACTGACTGAAAAATTTGAAATTTCAATGCACCATAACTTCTTTTCCTTAACAGTTAGCGTAAATGTTCATATGGTGTAATCGATAGAACTCTTTGGGGGGCAAACAGAACTCTAATCAGAACTACCCCAACCCTTACAGGAAAACAGTTTTTTTTTCACTGACTGAAAAATTTGAAATTTCAATGCACCATAACTTCTTTTCCTTAACAGTTAGCGTAAATGTTCATATGGTGTAATCGATAGAACTCTTTTGGAGGCAAACAGAACTCTTATCAGAACTACCCCAACCCTTACAGGAAAAAAAGTTTGTTTTTTCAGTGACTGAAAAATTTGAAATTTCAATGCACCATAACTTCTTTTCCTTAACAGTTAGCTTGAATGTTCATATGGTGTAATCGATAGAACTCTTTGGGGGGCAAACAGAACTCTTATCAGAACTACCCCAACCCTTACAGGAAAACAGTTTTTTTTTTCACTGACTGAAAAATTTGAAATTTCAATGCACCATAACTTCTTTTCCTTAATAGTTAGCGTAAATGTTCATAAGGTGTAATCGATAGAACTCTTTGGGGGCAAACAGAACTCTTTTGAGAACTACCCTAACCCCTACAGGAAAACAGTTTTTTTTTCACTGACTGAAAAATTTGAAATTTCAATGCACCATAACTTCTTTTCCTTAACAGTTAGCGTAAATGTTCATATGGTGTAATCGATAGAACTCTTTGGAACGCAAACAGAACTCTAATCAGAACTACCCCAACCCTTAGAGGAAAAAAAGTTTTTTTTTTCACTGACTGAAAAATTTGAAATTTCAATGCACCATAACTTCTTTTCCTTAACAGTTAGCGTAAATGTTCATAAGGTGTAATCGATAGAACTCTTTGGGGGGCAAACAGAACTCTAATCAGAACTACCCCAACCCTTACAGGAAAACAGTTTTTTTTTTTCTCTAACTGAAAATTTTAAATTTCAATGCACCATAACTTCTTTTCCTTAACAGTTAGCGTAAATGTTCATATGGTGTAATCGATAGAACTCTTTGGGGGGCAAACAGAACTCTAATCAGAACTACCCCAACCCTTACAGGAAAAAAGTTTTTTTTATCTCTGACTGAAAAATTTGAAATTTCAATGCACCATAACTTCTTTTCCCTAACAGTTAGCGTAAATGTTCATATGGTGTAATCGATAGAACTCTTTGGGGGGCAAACGGAACTCTAATCAGAACTACCCAACCCTTACAAGAAAACAGTTTTTTTTTCACTGACTGTGTTGGAAAAAGACTGGAGCGCATCACAGTGAAATATCATCGGAAAACCTTTCTACCTCCTCACAACGTGCCGACCGCTTCTTCTTATCAGCGCACACCAATACAACCAAAAAAAGCCTGTTCTTCTCGGATCGATTTTGCTGCGTTTTGTTTTTCGGATCTACGTTCTCTTCTTCATCTCCTGTTATCGAGTGCGGTCGTGTTTTGAGATATTAATAAAGAACTACTTATAATTATATTCGCACCTTTTTCTTTAAAGCATCAAAAATTTCAAGAATACCAGATTATTCCCGGTACTATTCAACATTTTTGGTCCGTCGTGTCGGATTTGGTGTAAGTTTTTGTTCGCTGCAAAAAAGACGAAACAGATCGTGCGTGAATTACATAAGTGACTTTCGGGACAATTCTCTCGGGGTTTTATAACAGAATCATAACGGTGTTGATATCAGATCGTACCTTTATTAATCATAACGGTATCGATATCGGGACATTTCCCTCGTGGTCGCAAAATTATCTTAACGGCATGTCGAACTTAGAGTCGCGCATTTCTCTCCAGATGAACCGGTACAAGTTTATCAAGGCAACCGCTCTGGAGGCTTCTCAGGGAGCCATATCGTCCATGAGGATCCAAGAAATCACTACAAAGCTGGACCTCTTGGAGTCCAATTGGGATAAGTTCGAAGTGACACACGAAAAACTGTGCGAGCTCAAAGCTGAAATATTTTTGGAGTGTGAATATTCAAAAAATGACGTTTACGACGAGTGCCTTAAACTCTACTCGAAAGCGAAGGCAGAGCTACTCGTAAATCGAGACGAAAAAGAAAAGTATTCTCCAAATCACGGCTCCAGTCTCGCGGACGTCTCAGCGGCCACCTCAGCTTCGACCTCACGGCCACTACCGGAAATTACTCTGCCAACCTTCTCAGGGGAATATCTTTCATGGAGGCCATTTCAAGATATGTTCACCTCAATGGTCGGCAAACACCCGGAGCTGACCAACGTCGAGAAAATGCACTACTTGCGGACAAGTCTCACAGCGGAAGCAGCTCAATTGATCTCAAACCTATCAATATCAGGTGACTCCTTCTCAACAGCTTGGGATCTATTAGTAGCGCGGTATGAGAACAAGCGGCTGCTGAATTCAGCACAATTGGAAAAACTCTGCGAAGGAAAGTCCATGCTCACCCGATCAGCAAAAGAGTTAAATGGAGTCCTAAACTCAACAACGGAAGCTCTCAACGCATTAACATCTCTAGGTGCTCCTGTGCAGCATTGGGACCTCATCCTAGTCCATATCATCGTCGAGCGACTTGACCCGAAAACCAGGGAAATCTGGGAGATGAAGCTCGGATCCTCAACAGAGCCTCCGACGTACGCAAAATTTAAAGAATTCTTAACGGGACAGTCAGTGGGCTGGAAAACGTGGAACTCGGTAATTCTTTTTCCAATTCAACTTCTCAAGTAATCACTTCCAGGAATACCTCGAAACCTACGGCAAGGGCGCACGTTGCTTCTCAACCACAGGAACCTAGAACAGTAAACAGTGGCTGCTCATATTGTAGTCAAGACCATTATATCGTCTCCTGCCCGGATTTCCGGAAGAGATCTTGTCTTCAGCGAAGACAACTCGTTGAAAATTTACATCTCTGCTACAATTGTCTTGGCAAACACAATGCAACGAATTGTAGGAACTATAAAAGGTGTCAGGAATGCGGGAACAAACACCATTCTATGATTCATGTGCTGGAAATCGAAACGTTGCTCAATCAGATACTTCGCATTCGGAACAATCGGGCACAAATACAAGTACGACAACGGAACAGCAGCTATCATCATCGACTTCAGAAGCCGAACGTTCTTCTCAGGCGTGAATCGAGGAGCCTAATGGTAGCCTCATCAAATCATCTTCGCGACCATTAGTCCTCTTAGCGACTAGTCAAGCTCTGGTCAACACTCACTACGGCTCACCTCATCAGGTTAGAATTCTCATTGATCCAGGTTCTGAACTCACATTTTGTTCAGAGAATCTGGCTAATCAACTTCAAGTCTCTCGGAAGCATTCAACTATTACACTTAGTGGTATCGGCGGTACTCAGTCTGGCTCAACACGCGGAGCAATTCAAATTGTGATTAGCTCAATTCATAAAACCTCAAGTTCTCTATCGATTACGGCCCATATTTTGAAGAAACTAACTACTTGGCTTTCATCATTTTCTGAACAACAGCTCTGCTGGCCACACCTTGACGGGCTTCAACCAGCTGATCCAGCGTTTCTGATACCAAGGCCTATCGATGTCATTCTTGGAGCCGATTACTACGGAAATTTCATCGAACAAGATATTATTAAAGGATCACCTCAGGAGCCTATCGCGCAAAAAACAATATTCGGTTGGATCATCCTGGGTCCAGTTGATAAAAGCTTCTCATCATCGCTTAGTAATTCATTCTCAGTATCAGTGGACCATGATCTTCATGAATTACTTTCTCGGTTTTGGACTCAAGAAGAAATATCTTCACCGGCAACAAATCAACTCAGTCCAGAAGAAGCTCAGTGCGAATCACACTTTGAAACAACACATTCACGTGACAACTCTGGACGCTACATCGTACGTCTTCCATTCAAATCTCCAGCTACGCAGCTTGGTGATTCAAAACATCTTGCAGAGCACTCACTTCGTCAACTGTTAAGACGTCTCTCAACAGACGAGCGGTACAAACAGCTTTATTCATCGTTCATCAGTGAGTATAAAGACTTAGTTCATTTAACGCCAGTACCTTATTCGGAAGAAGAAACTTAGAGTTGTCTTCAACGGTTCGAGCTCATCATCAACGGGATTTTCACTTAACGATGTCTTGCATACGGGAGCTAAATTACAAATAGACATAGCGGATGTTCTACTCTGGTTTCGGCGTCACCGGTACATTTTTGCAACGGATATCACAAAAATGTTTCGCCAAATCAAGGTGCACCAAGATGATTGGAATTTTCAGCGCATTCTTTGGTATGACGAATGTCAAAATCTCATCCCGTATCAATTAACTACGGTAACATATGGGAGTCAACCAGCTCCTTTCTTAGCTGTACGAGTTCTAATGCAACTTGTCAAGGACGAAGGTAGTAAATATCCTCTAGCAGTACCACCTCTTATCAAGGGCAGATATGTGGATGATATCTACGGTGGGTCTGACAATATAGCTGAAACAAAAGAGATAGCACATCAACTAATTGCCCTCTGCAAGGCGGGTGGCTTTCCATTACAAAAGTGGTCGAGCAATAATCCAGCTTTGCTTCAGGCTATCACCTCAGACAAGATTTCCTCGGATACGACTCACTCATTCGAAGACTCCAGTGTGAAAATTTTGGGACTCACATGGCATCCAGGTGCAGATCATTTTAAGTTTTCGGCAACTCAACCAACAGCGATGAAAATTACCAAAAGGAGTATTTTATCAGAAGTAGCCCAACTATTTGATCCTCTCGGATTCCTGTCACCGGTTATAGTCAAGGCAAAGATGTTATTGCAGGAGTTGTGGTTGATAAAGCTCGGATGGGACGACGCACTTTCACCTCAAACTTGTCAGCGATGGAGAAAGTTTCGAGAAGATCTCATTGACTTATCTCAACTGTCAATTCCTCGTTGGTTAAACTTCACTCCTACATCAAAGGTAGAAATTCACGGTTTTTCGGATGCCTCTCAGCTCGCAATGGCAGCAGCAGTCTACCTTAAAGTCATCTCATCAGAACCAAAGATTTCTCTGATCTGTGCTAAAACGAAGGTAGCACCCCTCAAGCAATTGACGATACCTCGGCTTGAACTCACGGCAGCAGTACTCCTTTCTAAGCTCGTCAAGTACATCATGGACACGTTTCAGTTCACTGAAGTAAAAATCTTTCTGTGGACGGATTCATCAGTTTCCCTCACGTGGATCAACAGTCACCCGTCACGCTGGAAGGACTTCGTGCGAAATAGGGTCACATCCATTCAAGAGCGGGTTCCTGATGCACAATGGCGATTCATTCCAGGCAAGCAAAATCCAGCAGACTGCGCATCTCGAGGTTTATCACCAAGTCAATTAGCACAACACAGCCTCTGGTGGAATGGTCCATCATGGCTATCACAGTCTGATCAATTCTGGCCAGCAACGTCTTCTCAACCTAATACAAAAGCAGATCTCGAAGAGCGGCCAGGTCTTCTCCTCACGGTATCAACGGCGGATCAACACAACTTCTGGGACTTACTTTCACGACACTCATAGCTTATCCAGCTCCTAAGAATCACAGCTCTTTGCCAACGTGTTCTCGCTCGACTAAAAAAAATACCACAGTCGTCTCTAGCCACACCACTCACACCGGAGGACCTGGAAAAATCACGATTATATTGGGTGAGAACAATACAAGGTTCATACTTTTCAGCGGAACTCAAGATTCTTTCTCGCAGTGGATATTTGCCGAGACCTCACGCTCTTTCAAAGTTAACACCATTCGTTGACAACGCAGGAGTTTTAAGAGTTGGTGGCAGACTCAACAACTCTAATCTCGACCCTGAATCAAAGCATCCGGCCATACTGCCGAGAAAGTCCGAACTTACTCAACTTCTTATTGCCGATGCTCATAAACGAACTCTTCATGGCGGAACGCAATTAACTTTGGCATACCTACGCAAACTGTACTGGATAGTAGGTGGCCGAGCTCCAGTAAGATCTCACATCATACACTGCATCAAGTGTGCTCGTCAACGGGGCGTGCGAGCACAACAACTCATGGGTCAATTGCCATCTCCTCGCATTACTCCTTCTCGCTCCTTCCTCAACACAGGGGTTGATTACGCTGGTCCTGTTACCATCAAAACCTGGCGAGGACGTGGAGCGAAAACACATAATGGATGGCTCTCCATCTTTGTCTGCTTCTCAACTTCAGCGGTACATCTGGAAGCAGTAACCGATTATTCGACAGCAGCATTTATTGCAGCATATCGGAGATTCACCGGACGGCGGGGTATCTGCAAAAATCTATTTAGCGACTGTGGTACGAACTTCATAGAAGCAGATTCAATTCTCAGACGGCAATTTAGTTCAGGATCAAAAGAATTTGCGGAGCTTTCTCACCTCTTAACCAATGATGGAACGCGTTGGTCATTTAATCCGCCGTCAGCTCCTCATTTTGGTGGAAAATTGGAGGCTGCACTTAAGTCTGTCAAACATCACCTTCGGCGGACTATCGGAGAAACTGTTTTAACCTTCGAAGAACTTACAACTCTTCTGGTTCAAATCGAAGCAGTTCTCAACTCACGGCCTCTAGAGCCCTTATCAGACGATCCGCAAGATTTTTCGGCACTTACTCCGGGACATTTTCTCATCGGTGAAGCACTGTCGACCATTCCGGAACTATCACTCTTATCGGTTCCAATTTCTCGGCTTTCACGTTGACAACTTATTCAGCAAAAACTTCAATATTTTTGGAAACGTTGGTCATCTGAGTGCCTTCAACGTCATCTCTCAATCTCAAAGTGGCATCATCCCTCTAATGAAATCAAAGAAGGCTCGTTAGTCCTAATAACTGATGAACGGCTTCCACCATCAAAGCGGCCACTCGCTAGGGTCGTAACACTCCATCCCGGTAAGGATGGTCTAACACGGGTAGTAACACTGAAGACATCATCAACAACTCTTATGCGGCCGATAGCAAAATAATCAATACTACCAGTCTCATCGGATCACCATTCGTCAACGCTGTCGCCGAAGGCGGGCGGAATGTTGGAAAAAGACTGGAGCGCATCACTGTGAAATATCATCGGAAAACCTCTCTACCTCCTCGCAACGAGCCGACCGCTTCTTCTTATCAGCGCACACCAATACAACCAAAAAAAGCCTGTTCTTCTCGGATCGATTTTGCTGCGTTTGGTTTTTCGGATCTACGTTCTCTTCTTCATCTCCTGTTATCGAGTGCGGTCGTATTTTGAGATATTAATAAAGAACTACTTATAATTATATTCGCGCCTTTTTCTTTAAAGCATCAAAAATTTCAAGAATACCAGATTATTCCCGGTACTATTCAACAGACTGAAAAATTTGAAATTTCAATGCACCATAACTTCTTTTCCTTAACAGTTAGCGTAAATGTTCATAAGGTGTAATCGATAGAACTCTTTAGGGGGCAAACAGAACTCTAATCAGAACTACCCCAACCCTTACAGGAAAAAAGTTTTTTTTTTCACTGACTGAAAAATTTTAAATTTCAATGCACCATAACTTCTTTTCCTTAACAGTTAGCGTAAATGTTCATATGGTGTAATCGATAGAACTCTTTGGGGGGCAAACAGAACTCTAATCAGAACTACCCCAACCCTTACAGGAAAAAAGTTTTTTTTTTCACTGACTGAAAATTTGAAATTTCAATGCACCATAACTTCTGTTCCTTAACAGTTAGCGTAAATGTTTATAAGGTGTAATCGATAGAACTCTTTGGGGGGCAAACGGAACTCTAATCAGAACTACCCCAACCCTTACAGGAGAAAAGGTTTTATTTCGTCCCACCATCCCATTCATGAGACTACACTGGTAATTCCATAAACTGGAACTAAATCTAATCTTCCTGGCACAATTGTGTCGAAAGATACTGTAATTCAAACTTTTTCACCCCCAGAGAAGTACCCACCTTTAAATGCTTTTGCGTACGGCGTACTGCGTCTACGGCAGACAGACGGACATTTTGTCCTTTTACTTTATTAGTAATAATACAGTATTTGTTATTGATTTTCAAAAAAAAAAAATTTGCTGCCCTCAAAGTTTTTTTGTGTACATTTCATGACTAGTAGACACGTAAAAAGCAATAAAAATTTTCACTCCGTCTGTCCGCCGTACGCCGTACGTCGACCGCCAAAATCCTTTGACGGCTCGTAGCTCTCAAGCCAGTGGAGCTATTAAATTAAAATTTTTTCTAGGAATAGACTGGGTAGACCCCTTGAATTGACATTATTTTCAGGGGTGGGGGTATGAGGGGGAAGGTGGGGTAAGCGTTTTAGACGAAAAATTTTGGTTTCTAGATCTCAATGTTAGGAGACTGAAACTTGGAATTTCTATCAAGCTTTGATAGTGGACCCATTTGCAAAAAAATTGATGATATGGGTGAAGGGGTGTGGGAGTGGAGGGGGAAGCAATGCGTCCGAAACGCAAAAAAGTGGAGATCTACACATTCTAAGATCTATATCTCCTAAACCGTTAATAGCAAGCAATTGAAACTTAACAAATATCTGTAGTTATACTAGGAGAGTACATTGAAACAAAATGTTTGGGTGGGGGTAGTGGCGTACGGGGGTAGGGGGTGAAATACTTAACATGACGATATCTCCCAAACCAGTGGCACCAGAAAAACAAAATTCGGTTTGGATATAAAGCTTGATAAATAAAGATTGCTCAAAGAAAAATCTTTGAAGGGGGCGGGGGAGTACGTAAGTGGAGGGGATAACAATTTTTCAAAAATAACATATCTTCATATCTGAATAACAGTGTAAGATGGATGCTTTAAATTTTTACCAGAAGTAGGCCTAACAAAACCCTAGTGGGAGAAAAAATGTTGGGGGTGTGGGTGTAGAGGGTGAGGGTGGGGAAGGGTGAGACAGAAAAAGCTCCGATGCTTACATCTTAAGAATCTATAATGATAGGAAGCTACAACTTGGTATTTAGATAGAACTATAGTAGTGGCATGGTGGAAAAATAAATTTTTTTTTAGGGGTAGTATGGTACGGTGGTGGGGGGTGTTTTTCCTAACTTTAGAACGGCTTATGCTACGAAGTTGAAACTCGGTACGTATATGTAAATTAACCAGAAAAGTAATTCTGATAAAAAAAATTCGAATATTCATTGGCGTTCAGAAGGGGGGGTTAAAAAAAAAATTATCAGTATATATAAAATGCATATATTTTCACGATTTTCGTCATATCTACTAGGTCTTTCCAAATATTGAATTCATTTTTATTCTACAGATTCTTCAAATAAATACCAAGAATGTGTTTTCAAGATTTTTTGAAATTCGACCCCAAAGAGGGTGTAAACTGGTTGTATACTTTTTCATGAATTCCACTATGTTTCTCAGGTCTGATCAGATATCGAATATCTTTTCACTTCCCCAGGCTTGTTTAATAATCACCTATTTTTAAGTTTTGTTTTTTTCAACCTCTAGACCGCATCCCGGAATATGATTCAATTATTTAATTCATATTTTACACCCTTTTCTAACCGCTTCCCGAACTTTTTGCTAGGTTTTCAGTCACATAGTAACATACACCGCATCCCCGAATTGAACGCATTCTGAACTTCTGCCGGAAAAATAATAAAGTTGCGTTTTAAAATCTATTCGACCTAAAACGTGAAAATAATAAATTTTAGGGTAGTGAATTCTTTTGGAAATTTCAGGTCGATGCTTTATTATTAAAATAAGAAAGTAAAAAATAGAAAGGACAAACATTCAAAATTGCTGTAATATATAAAATTAATTGCATGTCCATATTCTTCGATCTTGTCTATATTGTTTTCGTTTTTTTTATATATTTTTTAAACTAATGAATAATATATTTTAATACATGAGAATATATTCTCTCTGCTACAGCTACGGTAATCCCTTTGGACGTTATTTCGTCGTATTTATACCAAGTGAGTCGTGTAAATGTAAAGGCAATGTGATGCCCGTTATTATTCGCACTGCCATGAATATATGAAACAATACTTACTGGAATGTACATTGTATTTCTCATTGTAATATTTCTCGCAACACTATTTAAAGAAAACATTATCTTATACTTTTGTTACTAATCCTAAAACGTAAAATAAAAAATTTCATGTCGATCACAATAATTCGTTATTAAAAAAGAATAAAGTAAAATAAATTCAGAAAAAGCACACATTCAAAAATTAGATGTAAAATGTAAAATTTATGAAAAATGAAATTAATTGCTCGTCCACATGCTGTGAAAAATGTGATCACCTTTATGTTAGTTAATCTTACATATTTACTTTCAACGAAAGCATAACAAAACTAGGTTTTTTTTTTTTTTGTTTATTTTTTGTGTTTTTTTCTTGTGTTTTTTTTATCTAATCAATAATATATATTAATACATGCGGATAAATCCTCTCTACTGCAGTTACGGTAATCCGTTTTGACGTCATGTCGTCATATTTATACCAAGTGGGTCCTGTATATGTAAAAGCAATGTAATGCCCGTCATTATTCCCTCTACCATGAATATATGAAACTATTCCTGCTAGAATGTACGTTTTATTTTCTATTGTAATATTTTTCGCAATGCCATCTAAATAAAACATTACGTCTTCTACGTTAATTCTTTTTAAATACTCGTAATCCGTAACGATACTAGTATCAAAAACTAAATGAGAGCCATAAGAGTAAATACAGCTGGTATTTCTTTTACATGTACTACATACTATACTATTTTACTTTATTATTTTAATAATTAAGTATTGTGATTGATTTTTTAAAAAAAAAATTTGCTACCCTCTAAATTTTTATTTTCACGTTTCATAACTAGTAGACGCGAAAAAAGCAATAAAAATTTTCAGTCCGTCTGTCCGCCGTACGCCGTACGCAAGATCGTTTGGAGGCTCGTAGCTGCCAAACGCTTTGAGATATTAAATTGAAATTTTTTTAACGAATAGACGGGGTAGGCGCCTTGAAGTGACCAAATTTTTAGGGGTGGGGGTGTGAGGGGGAAGGAGGGGGAAGTGTTTTAGACCGAAAATTTTGGTTTCCAGATCTCAGTAACCCCTAATGTTAGGAAGCTGAAACTTGGAATTTCTATAGAGCTATGATAGTAGACCCATTTGCAGAAAAATTGTCAATATTCATAAAGGGGTGTGGGAGTGGGGGGAAATGTAATGCGCCCGTAACCCAAAAAAGGCGAGATAGACACATTCTAAAATCCATATCTCCTAAACCGCTAATGGCACACTATTCAAACTTAAAAAATATTTGTAGTTATACTAGGAGAACAGAATCAAGAAAAAATTTTTGGTGGGGGAAGTTGTGTATGGGGGTGGGAGGGGGGGGGTGAAAAACTTAAGATTACGATATCTCATGAACCAATTGCTCTAGAAAAATAAAATTTGGTTTGGGTATAAAGGTTGACAAATAAAGATTGATCAAAGTAAAATTTTTTAAGTGGGAGGTGGAGCATAGAAGTGGAGGGGATGAGAATTTTTCAATTCAAACACATTTCATATCTCAAGAACACTTTAAGATAGATGCTTAGAATTTTTACCAGAAGTAGCGCTAATTAAACCCTAGTAGGGAAGAAAGTTTTGCGGTTGAGGGTGTAGAGGGGGAGGGTGGGGGAGGGTGAGGGAGGGTGAAAAGGAAAAAGTTCCGATGCTTATATCTTGAGAACCTGTAATGATATAAGCCTTAAACTTGGTATTTAGATAGAGCTATAGTAGCGGAATGTTGGAAAAATATATTGTTTTTTAGGGGTATTATGCTACGGGGTAGGGGGTGTTTTTCCTAACTATTAAACGGTTCATGCTAGAAAGTTGAAACTCGGTGTGTATATGTAAATCAACTAGAAAAGTAATTGTGGTAAAAAAAAATTTGAATATTCATTGGCGTTTAGAAAGGGGGGCAAAAAAAACTATTTGTAAATATAATAAATATAAAATGCGTATATTTTCACGATTTTCGACATATCTACTAGGTCTTTCCAAATATTGAATTCATTTTTATTCTACGGATTCTTCGTATGAATACCTAGAATGCGTTTTCAGGGTTTTTTGAAATTCGACCCCTAAGGGTAGTGTGGTACAAGTGGGGGTGTTTTTCCTATATATGGAACGGCTTAAGCTACAATGTTGAAGCTCGGTGTGTATATGTAAATCAACTAGAAAAGTAATTGTAATAAAAAAAATTTGAATATTCATTGGCGTTCAGAAGGGGGGGGGGGTGGCAAAAAAAAATATTTGTAAATATAATATATATGAAATGCATATATTTTCACGATTTTCGTCATATCTACTAGGTCTTTCCAAAAATTGAATTCATTTTTATTCTACGGATTCTTCGTACGAATACCTAGAAAGTGTTTTCAAGGTTTTTAGAAATTCGACCCCCAATGGTAGTGCGGTACAAGTGGGAGGTGTTTTTCCTATATATAGAACGGCTTAAGCTACAATGTTGAAACTCGATGTGTATATCTAAATCAACTAGAAAAATAATTTTGAATAAAAAAAACGAATATCTATTGGCGTTCAGAAGGGGGGCAAAAAAAATTATCTGTGAAAATAGAATGCATATTCGCCCACGATTTTCGACATATCGACATACTACCTCGTCCCAAATAATGAATTTAATTTTATTCTATGTATTCTCCATATGACTACCAAGAAAGTGTTTTCAAGATTTTCTGAAAATTGACCCCTAAGGGGGTGTAAAGTGATTGTGTACTTTTTCATAAACTATTCCATATCTCTCAGATCCAATCAGATTTTCACTTCCATGATCTTGTTCTCTTTGATAGGTTTTCAGTCACATAGTAGCCTACACCGCATTTCAGAATTGAACGCGTTCCTAACTTCTGCCGGAAAAATAATAAAGTTACGCCCAGATTGTTGGCAGATTTTTTTATAATGTTATTTACAGCATCTTGAATAGAAAGTAGACCGTTCTTTAAAATTATTTCTCCATTTATGTTGCATATAGCAGTTGATTTTGTATAATTATGGCCACAATTAGAGCAGTTGTATGAAATAGTACTGCTAGGCACTTCTTGAAACAAATATTCTGCAAGATGAGCTGCATTACAATTAGTATTTAATGAAGAAATGCCACGAGCACATAGCTTCCAGCTTGTTTTTTCAAAAATACTTATTTTGCTCAAATTATTGGCTCTTGCAGCGTAATCCTTTGAACTTATTTTGCCATGCTTAAGAACATCTAACACCAGTTTAAAAAAAAGGTTTTTAGACATCAGGTTAATAATGCTTTCTTTATAATTCGATCTTGAGCCAGCACCAGTGGCTATGACATGGAAGATAGAATCGAAGGCACAAGTTTCCATCAGAGCAATGTGTTCTCTATTGACAACAGCAGCCTTACATAAACTTCCGTTCTTCAGAAGTGGTACACTAATTGCTTTCTCTGATTCTATAAAATCCCAATCTGGGCATGGCGTCAAGTAGTTTGTCCTACGAGTAACATCATTTCTTATTAAATGCGAACTTTCTCCTTCCATTTTGGACCGCCAATTTTCTATTTGATTTAAACCATCACAATAATCATCAGCCTTAGTTAGTAAAGTTGGTGCGGGAGCTACTTTTTGCTTATATGCACCGCACGCCAATTTAAATCTACCGTCTAAGTACTCAATGTGGCAAAACACAAATTTATCAATTTTTATCGGCAGCATATTTTTGAAAACGCGAGTTTTTAGCTCCGCAAATTCAGCCTCCACAGGATGATGTCGCAATTTCTTTACTGTTTTGAAAATATGACCTCATCATGCCTGTCCATAGTGGAATATATGACAAGAGGCTTCTTATTTTTTTAGCAATTTCGATATTATTGAATGCATTTACTACGCTCCCATTGCTTGACAAACTTGCAATATGCAGTGCTTCCTTATAAACTTGTTCAGCCCAACTAGTCCAACTCGTTTCTTCGTCCATCAGTTCTTCATCGGCATTGCTCTTCTCAGGTTCAACCTCTGGTTCTTCAATATTTTCACCTTTAATTATATTATTAATAAATCTGAGGTGAACTTCTGATTGCAGAAAATTATTTCCATCGTTTAATCCAATATCTTCGCTCAAAGCAACTACTAAAATCGACACTATCATTTTTTTTATATCCATAAAGTTTTCCATCTGGTATACCTTTCCTAAACTTCTTAGGAAAAACTGTCTTACTTTCATTGGTTTCCCCCTGAGACAATCCCATTTAGCTATCATCGAAATAAAATGGCTTACGTCTAGTCTGATATAGCATGGAAGAAGGGTATGTGGTTGACGAGTATGTTTACAAGTTATGAAGTCATAACATATTTCTAAATATTAGCTCAGATGAGAGCATCTAGCAAATACTCGTGCAACTGCATTGAGAATAGCCTTTCCAAAATCAGAAACAACCATCCGAGGTACTGGAACCCCATCTCTAACCACTTCCGATAAGAAATAGCTTATTGTAGAAGCATCTTGCTTTGTAGATACCATCTGGAACACTGGAAAGTTGCCCACATTTGATATGCAAACGATTTGATATAAAAATATATGTGGTGATTTGCGATTTTCCAATGCTTCCAGTTGCATCTATCGCAAGGAAGCAATTTATGTCCTGCTTGTGCGATTTTTTATACATAAGCCGCTGTTCTTCTGTCCAATACATGCAAAAATAAGGGTCAATTCCTATATTATGAATGGCACGAGGATTTTTATTATATTTAGCATTTTGGATATTTGTTACAGGATCAGAACTATTCAATTCCAAACGTTTGTCCAATTCTGTCTGTTTTGCCTTTCGTAGTAATGTACCCCCAAATACGGGTGGAACGTCATCTCCAAAATCCATCAACCGCCTGGCTTCTTCATTCCGCCACACATTTGCACTTTTCGAACCATCCAAAAGATTGTTGGCTACTTCTTCCCGCAAGAGACCACGTAACTGTCGCTTCTTTTTATGGGGTTTGTCTGAAGAAAAGCCAGTAAGCGTACAATTAAATATGGCATCGGAAGCCTTTTTGGGCTTAGTGTATAATACACCCAGAAGACGAGCGTCACAATCTTTGCATTTCCCGCTGAACTGCGCGTAACATTTCGCATCAGGATTAGAGAAAATTTTGGCGCGTTTGAACATTATGGCGCATGGTAATTTTGTTGCTGCCAAATTTTTTCAGCAAACGTATCCGTCCATTTTCCTGGGAGCAATGTTATATAGCTTCGTCCACGTCTTCCGTACGTTTGACGAAGCGGTTTCATAGAATTCCATTTTTCTTCCGAAATCAAAAGCTTAAACTTTTTGACGATATGATTTTCCGCTGACGTTTTATTTGTATAACCAGAAATATCGGATGTTCTGCTCTCATCATCTTCACCTTCTATAGCACTAGTTCTTTTAAAAGTTTTTAACGCTGTGCTATAAATACCATTCCTGTCATTTTTTAAAATGGTATAAATATGTTTTTTTGAGATTCGACAACTTTCTTCCATTGAATCAAGCTTTTTTGAAATTAGCTCATAGATAATATTTGATGGAGGAAATAATTTTTCGTCATCGTCGAATACTCTATAGTTTTTATCAATTAATATATCAATTAGCATTGATTTATTGTACATATTTGTAATTGTTTATTTATCACCTTTCACTAAGAAAACTTCACTATCACTTCACTCGTCCCTTCACTCGTCACTTCACTTTAATTCAACCAATTTTTCCCGCACCTCTTATGGAACTATGTAGATATCGGAACTAGAAATCAGACTATTTCCAGAAAAAGCAATTACTGAAAATATGACATTGAAGATTCTTTTGTAGGGTTGCACGATATCGATATTTTAAAGAAAGCAATTTTATGATTTTGGTTAATCGACATAACAGATTAGTTAACTTTCATTAATCGAACAAATTTCGACAGCAAAAAGTTTGGATGTTCGATAGATTTGCTAACATTTTACTACGAAATGGGATACAACACATGTAAGACAGCGAAAAGAAGATAGAATAATTTTTAATAAAAATATAAATATGAACCAATTAAAACCTATTCTACCTACATACGTTTACCGATAAATGTACTATAATATTTGTGTGACAATCCCAATGTTAAACGTATAATGAAAGTAGATATCAAGTCAAATCTACCAATAAAGTTTAAGTATACATCTTCAACACAATGGGACTTACAAATCACGAGATTAATTGATAAATTGATTTTAAGGTATAAATTATTCGATTGCAAAAGTCGATTGTTGAGCAATCGATTCCCATCTCTAATCTGGAGTCGGAAAATTCGGTAGAATTCCTTCATTTTCAGTTTTAAAACATTAGTTTATGTAAACGAATCTTTAGAACTCGGGAAGGAATACCGAGACGTGTGTGAAGTTGGCCCCACCTTTTGCAAAATTTTAAAAAATTTATAGAGTCTGTTTGCCCCCACATAGTTCTATAGTTCTAGAGCATTCTCGGAAATAGTTCCGTTGATTAAAGCAGTTAAATATCGTACGAAAGTTGGGGGGGCTAACTTCACAAAAGTGTACTTTCAATACGCTATAACTTCTTTCCCTTTAGGTTTAGAGCAAATGTTCATTAGGTGTTATCGATAGAACTCTTTGGGGGCGAACAGAACTCTAATCAGAACTACCCCAACCCTTACAGGAAAAAAGTTTTTTTTTTCACTGACTGAAAATTTTGAAATTTCAATGCACCATAACTTCTTTTCCTTAACAGTTAGCGTAAATGTTCATAAGGTGTAATCGATAGAACTCTTTGGGCGGCAAACAGAACTTCAATCAGAACTACCCCAACCTTTACAGGAAAAAAGTTTTTTTTCACTGACTGAAAAATTTTAAATTTCAATGCACCATAACTTCTTTTCCTTAACAGTTAGCGTAAATGTTCATATGGTGTAATCGATAGAACTCTTTGGGGGGCAAACGGAACTCTAATCAGAACACCCCAACCCTTACAGGAAAAAAGTTTTTTTTTCACTGACTCAAAAATTTGAAATTTCAATGCACCATAACTTCTTTTCCTTAACAGTTAGCGTAAATGTTCATATGGTGTAATCGATAGAACTCTTTGGGGGGCAAACGGAACTTTATCTTAAAACACCCCAACTCTAACTAGTAATTTTTTTTTCTCTCAGATTTGCAATTAGATCCTTGAACAACAAATAGATGACGAAAATTTTAGCAACAACATTCTGTGGACGGATAAGTTCCAATTTACCAGTGAAGGTATCACAAACTTCCATAAACTACATACGTGGGCTGAAATGAATCCACAAAGAAGAAGAGCGGAATCATTTCAGCACAGATTCCACGTCAATTTATGGAGAGGTGTGATTGGTGACGATTTCCTTGGACTTGGACTTGGACTTAGGCTTCCGTCTACTCTAAATAGCTATAATTACTTACATTTTCTAACAAATGATCTTTAGGACTTGTTGGATCATATTCCACTGGTACCATTGTCTTCCAACACGATGGTGCTCCAGCTCATTATGGGCGACAAATCACAGATTGGTTAAACTCCAATTATACCAATCGCTGGATCGGTAGAAACGGACCGATACATTGGCCTGCTAGATCTCCTGATCTTCCTGTTATGGATTTCTTTGTATGGGGATGGATGAAGGACCATGTCTACGCAACAGCAGTACAACACTGGAAGATCTAAATGCCAGGATCGATGCGGCAGCAATAAAAGTAAGGCAGCAGTTGAGGAATATGAATACCAAGAAAACACTCGCAAAACGAGCTTTAGCGTACATTCAAAATGAAGGTGGCCATTTTGAACATTTATTATAATAAAAAAATTGAAATAAAACATAAAAACCATTTTTAAATTGTTTCAATTCAAGCAAGGAGTGTAATTCAACATGTCCTTCTTTTTGTATAAAAGTATGTATTGTTGTATTGTATTTTTACCTATTACTTCCAAAATGTTGTTGTATTGCATTTTACCTATTACTTCCAAAATGTTAATCGTAACTCATACATATGTATGTATCAAAAAATAAAATTAAGGTGACATCTTTATAATGGGGTTTTCTGGGAAAAAACTATATTGATCACTGAATTTCTAGGGTTGACGTTTTGTTGACGTTTGTGTTTTCGAGTAAATACCTCAAGATTGGGTGCTGTTACAATTTAGACTGTCAAATGAAAGGTAATTCGATTCCCTTAAAAACGAGCACTTTGCCTTGTGATTATTTGTTTTCTAGATCAAACGTTTCAGCTGAGTGAGGGTACCGGTCAAAAACACTTTCCTTAACCCTTGAGTACACGCGCAGCGAAATATAACGCCAGTACACGCGCGCGGCACTCAGTGCCGCACCTATATTTCTACTATAAATCGACTAATTTCCGGGTCCTGGACCTTCACTTGGTTATTATACTGATTATTAATATGGTAATTAATTAATTCTAAATCTAAAATTGTAAAATATCTAGCGTTTCGGACATTTCAGGCAGGCAAAGTATATACTCCAAACGTTCTTTCAGGTAATTATCCAACCAGAATTTCAACACTTGTATGGAAAATATATAAGACCAGTTCAGTTTGACTCCATGATGTAGACTGATAAGATGTTAGATAAATCTGAAATCTTTTGTGATGGTTCCTAGACATGTCCTTGAAAGATGCTAGAGCGCTCAGTCATTGATTATCAATAACAGATAAGAAAATTCATGTTTAGTAAATTTGCGCTGCGCGGGCACTCAAGGGTTAACCACCCTGTATCTCCACTGATATTGAAAATTGACCTGTGTGGCACACGGGGTACCAAACACCCTGTATAAACGAATTTACAGAGCTTGTGAGGAACTGACTACCCAGAACTCTGAAAATATCGACCGGATTCCTGATAAAAAAAAGATCACGTGCACTACTTAGAAAATTGTTCAGTCTGTGAGAAAAAAAAATACTAGTTAGGGTTCTGGTGTTTTAAGATAGAGTTTCATTTGCCCCCCAAAGAGTTTTGTCGATAACTCGTTATCAACATTTACGCTAACTGTTGATGAAAAGAAGTTATAGCGCATTGAAATAAAAAAATTTCGAGTGATTGAAATAAAACTTTTTGCCTGTAAGGGATGGGGTAGTTCTGGTTAGAGTTCCGTTTGCCAGCCAAAGAGCTCTATCGATTACACCTTATGAACATTTACGCTAACTGTTAAGAAAAAGAAGTTAAAGCGAAGAAAAAGTAAGAAGTTATTATCGATTTTACTTATGGGTGAATTTTCGCGCGTTTATACGTTTGTGTAGTCATTTTACTTTTTTAGTAATAATACAGTACTGTTATTGATTTTAAAAAAAAAAAAATTTGCTGCCCTCAAAATTTTTTTGTCCACGTTTCATGACTAGTAGACACGAAAAAAGCAATAAAAATTTTCACTCCGTCTGTCCGCCGTACGCCGTACGCCGTACGTCGACCGCCCCATAATCCTTTGAAGGCTCGTAGCTCTCAAACCAGTGGAGCTATTAAATTAAAATTTTTCCTAGGAATAGACTGGGTAGACCCCTTGAATTGACATTATTTTCAGGAGTAGGGGTGTGAGGGGGAAGGTGGGGCAAGCGTTTTAGACGAAAAATTTTGGTTTCTAGATCTCAGCAACCACTCATGTCAGGAGACTGAAACGTGGAATTTCTATAAAGCTTTGATAGTGGACCCATTTGCAAGAAAATTGATGATATGGGTGAAGGCGTGTGGGAGTGGAGGGGGAAGCAATGCGTCCGAAACGCAAAAAAGTCGAGATCGACACATTCTAAAATCTATGTCTCCTAAACCGTTAATAGCAAGCAATTCAAACTAAACAAATATCTGTAGTTATACTAGGAGAGTAGATTGAAACAAAATTTTTTGGTGGGGGTGGAGACGTAGGAGGGTGGGGGTTGAAATACTTAGCATTACGATAACTCCCAAACCAGTGGCACCAGAAAAACAAAATTCGGTTTGGATATAAAGATTGCTCAAAGAAAAATCTTTGAAGAGGCGGGTGAGTACGTAAGTGGAGGGGATAAGAATTTTTCAAAAACAACACGTTTCATATCTCAATAACAGTGTAAGATGGATGCCTCAAATTTTTACCAGAAGTAGGCCTAATAGAACCCTAGTAGGGAAAAAAAGTTTGGGGGTTTGGGTGTAGAGGGTGAGGGTGGGGAAGGGTGAGAAAGAAAAAGTTCCAATGCTTATATCTTAAGAATCTATAGTGATGGGAAGCTGAAACTTGGTATTTAGATAGAGCTATAGTAGTGGCATGGTGGAAAAATAGAATTTTTTAACCTTAGAACGGCTTATGCTAAGAAGTTGAAACTCGGTACGTATATGTAAATTAACTAGAAAAGTAATTCTGATAAAAAAAATTTGAATATTCTTTGGCGTTCAGAAGGGGGGGCAAAAAAAAATTTCAGTTAATATAAAATGCATATATTTTCACGATTTTCGTCATATCTACTACCTAGTAGACCTCTTTCGAAATATTGAATTCATTTTTATTCTACGTATTCTTCATATAAATACCTAGAATGTGTTTTCAAGATTTTTTGAAATTCGACCCCTAAGAGGGTGTAAACTGGTTGTATACTTTTTCATGAATTCCACTATTTTTCTCAGGTCTGATCAGATATCGAATATCTTTTCACTTCCCCAGGCTTCTTTAATAATCACCTATTTTTAATTATTGTTTTTTTCAACCTCTAGACCGCATCCCGGAATATGACCCGATTATTTAATTCATATGTTACACCCTTTTCTAACCGCTTCCCGAACTTTTTGTTAGGTTTTCAGTCACATAGTAACATACACCGCATCCCCGAATTGAACGCGTTCTGAACTTCTGCCGGAAAAATAATAAAGTTGCGCCCAGACTGTTGGCAGATTTTTTATATGTATGTAGAGTAGTGCGTGGCTCGATGAGACATCATCGGGTCGATCGATTGTGTAAGGGATCGGTGAGACGAAGCTGAATATGATGGTAATATTTATCTGATCTTATCTTTTTTCAGTGACGCCATTTCAAAATACAATAAAGAACAACGAATAAATAATATATTTGTTCATTGTTTGACGAGCTCAACATTTGTAAATTAAACTGACGATTTTTGAACGTTTTACTTTATTATTTTACTAATACAGTATTGTGATAAATTCTTAAAAAAAAAAAAATTGCTTCCCTGAAAAATTTTTTTTAGACGTGTCATAACTAGTAGACACGAAAAAAGCAATAAAAATTTTCAGTCCATCTGTCCGCGGTACGCAAAATCGTTTTAAGGCTCGTAGCTCCCAAACGCTTAGAGATATTAAGTTGAAACTTTTTTTACAAGTAGACGGGGTAGGCTCCTTGAAGTGACCAAATTTTTAGGAGTATGAGGGGAAGGAGGGGGAAGCGTTTTAGACGGAAAATTTTGGTTTCAAGATCTAAGCAACCACTTTTGATAGGAAGCTGAAACTAAGAATTTGTATAGAGTGTTGATAGTAGACCCATTTGCATACAAATTTTCAATATTGATCAAGGGGTGTGGGTGTGAGGGGAAAAATAATGCGTCCGAAACGCAAAAAAGCCGAGATAGACTTATACTAAAATCCATATCTCCTAAACCGATAATGGCACACTATTCAAACTTAAAAAATATTTGTGGTTATACTAGGAGAAAAGATTGGAAACAAATTTTTGAGTAGGCTTAGTGACGTACGGGGGAGGGGGTTAAAAACTTTAGATTACGATATCTCCTGTACCAATTGCTCTAGAAAAATAAAATTCGGTATCGGTGTAAAGGTCGACAAATGAATAATGATCAAAGTAAAATGATTTATGTGGACGGTAGAGCATAGAAATGGAGGGGATAAGTATTTTTCAATAAAAGCACATTTCATATCTCAGGAATAGTGTAAGATAGATGCTAAAATTTTTTACCAGAAGTAGCGCTAATTGAACCCTAATGAGGAAATTTTGAAGATGTGAGTGTAAAGTTTCGATGCTTATATCTTAAGAACCTGTAATGATATAAACCTTAAACTTGGTGTTAAGATAGAGCTATAGTAGCGGCATATTGGAAAAATATAATTTTTTTAAGGGTAGTATGGTACGGGGGAGGGGGGTATTTTTCTTAACTTTTGAACGGCTTGTGCTAGAAAGTTGAAACTTGGTGTGTACATGTTCACAAGGGGGGCCAAAATTATAATCAGAGAAAAAAGAAAGCATATTTTTCCATGATTTTCGTCATATCTACAGGGTCTTCCAAAATATTTTATTCTAGGGATTCTTCATATGACTACCCACAAGGGTTTTGAAGATTTTTGAAATTCGACCTTTAAGGGGGTGTAAATATATTATATACATTTTCATGAATTCTTTCATATCTCTCAGGTCTGATCTGATATCGAATATCTTTTAACTTCCATGGGCTTGTTTAATAAACAGCTATTTACAGGTTTTTGATTCAGATTTAGGTTCAGATTTAGATTCAGCTGGTATAGTTATTTGGTGTAATTTTTGCATTTGGAGAATCTCGATCTGCGAGTTGTATGGGAGGTCCTAGAAAGGACATAGCGCAAAAATCAAATTTACCAAATTCCGGGAGCGCATAAATCATGTATCGATCGTGCATGATTACGTAGTACGATTCCGCATTGGTCGAGTAGGCATTTCTGTTTTACTGTTTCGGAATTGATGATTTGTATGGAAGGTCCTTGACAGGACGCAGTGCGAAAATCGCGAATTGCAAATTCAAAGAGCGCATAAATCATAGATTTAGCTGGTATAGTTATTTGGTGTAATTTTTGCTTTTGGAGAATCTCGACCTATGGGAGGTCCTTGAAAGGACTTAGCGCAAAAATCAGTTGTAATGAATTCTGAGAGCGCATAAATAGCACAAAATTCCTGTGTATTTTTTTTTTAAAATTTTTTCATATTTTAGGGGGGGGGGGTTGGCTAGCTTGCCGTCCACTCAGCCCCCCACCTTTAAATGATTTATCCTTACTAAACGAAAGGAGCGCAAAAAAATTTTCTTGGTTTTTTGGAGAGCGCATAAATAGCGCATAATTTTGTAATTTTTTCATTAAGTTTGGATGAAGCTGGGCGGACGTGAACTATGTGGGGGGCAAACAGTACTCTCAAATTTTTTTTCAAATTTTGCAACAAGTGGGGCCAACTTCACACACGTGGCTAAATTGCTGACCTCAGGTGGTATTTGGATATAGTGGTGTACCACCCTCTGGTTCTCCAAAACTTGCATCTACATATATTTTTATACATCAGATATGTTAAATATAGTTGCGAGCTAGGAGTTCGTCGGAATTTCAAATAAAACAAATTCGTTTAAAATCACAATAAGTGATAATTTATTAATCGCACATTAATTCTATTCGCACACTATTCGCACTGTATGGCAATACCGCTAGCTTTTGTATGGCACTTGATCACACGCTAGTGAACGCTTTCCACCAATACGGCCGCGTACTAGTTGACTGTCAAAGCCCACGTAATAAAAATTACTATGTTGGCTGTACTCTAGAGCTATACCGTTCTTGAATCTTCATTCGGTGGTGTATGTGGAATGTTCTAGCGAGCTTGGGAGCTTTCAAGCTTGATCTTCTGCGATGTTGTGGTGCATACGAGAATATTCGATCAGAAGGTGCTACCATTCCATTTGTTCCGCCCTTTTATACTTGAACTACGCTTTTGATTGGTCAACTTTGCATTAGGTATACGGTTGTTGCTGTTTCTGTTCTGCGAAACCGATCGAATTGCGCGGTTGCCTGGTTTACATGTAACACTACGATACTTATGACATATTTCATTTTAATTATTTTATCTTAGCTTTACCACTGGAAAGCCGCGTCGAGAGGGTTAACATAATTTTTTGTAATAAGTAATTATTGACTAAAATATAAAATTCTCGACTAAAGTAAAATAATTTATTTTTACAGCACAATACGACACAATTCGAGCAAAATTTCTGAATTATATTTTTTCGAAAAAGAGGGGGTTAAGTATGTGTATGAAAGTGAAATAATTTCTTTTTACTAGCACAAACGGGAAAAATTGAGCACAAATCAGCACAACTGAGAAATTACATTTTTCGAAAAAAGCAGGGCTAACTTAACGCTATTTTTAGTACATGGTCGTAACTTTTTATCGACTGAAGTAAAATAATTTCTTTTTACTAGCACAAACGGCACAAATTGAGCACAAATCAGCACAATTGAGATATTACATTTTTAGTATTTTGCTCAGAATTAATTATCAATGAAAGTAAAATAATTTCTTTTTACTAGCACAAACGGCACAAAGTGAGCACAAATTAGCACAATTGAGAAATTACATTTGTTCGAAAAAAGCAGGGCTAACTTACCGCTATTATTAGTACATGGTCGTAAGTTTTTATCGACTGAAGTAAAATAATTTCTTTTTACTAGCACAAACGGCACAAATTGAGCACAAATCAGCACAATTGAGAAATTAAATTTTTTCGAAAAAAGCAGGGCTAACTTAACGCTATTTTTAGTACATGGTCGTAACTTTTTATCAACTGAAGTAAAATAATTTCTATTTACTAGCACAAACGGCACAAATTGAGTACAAATCAGCACAATTGCGATATTAAGTTTTTTATTAAAAAGCAGGGCTTACTTAACGCCATTTTTAGTATTTTGCTCATAACTAATTATCAATGAAAGTAAAATAATTTTTTTTTATTAGCACAAACGGCACAAATTGAGCACAAATCAACACAATTGAGAAATTGCATTTTTTCGAAAAAGGCAGGGCTAACTTGATGGACATGTTGTCGTGGACTTTTGTCCGTCACTGTACATGAAATTCATTTATACAAACTCCCAAATTAATAATTAATCGATATTATAAACCACATGGCCGGTCCTACCATATGTGCAAATGGCGCATTGAATCCGGGCGCCAAATTAAGGAAGGCGCTAGTTCATATTATCTCTCCAAATATTTTGCAATAAATTTAAAACATACTTAGAAATTAATAGAAAGGATTTCTTGAATACATTTGCCACACTTTTTCCGATGCATATTCTAGATTTTGCAGGGTTTTTCCATTTTTTCATTTTCTAAAAACACTCTTTCAATTCTCGTTCAAGAACCAAAACATTGAATCTTTTCCCTTAAAGATATTCGCACTCTTCGATACCGACTAGTACAGCTTTTCGTTTGTGCGATCATCTGCTATTCCAACTTTGCATTCATACGTTCATCAGCTAGTACAATTTTGCGTTCGTACGATTCATTTGGAGCAAGCGCTCCACGGCGCCGCAGCAGTTGGTTCTGATTTGATTGTGTGCTGAAAGAGCTCAAAACATGATTTCCATACAATAGAAAAATATAGATATGGAGCGAATGCGCCTCGGTGAATTATGTGGGGAAATGGGAAACACGACATTTTTGCTAGAGGAGAATGAATGTTTTGGATGAATGATAAAGAAAAGTAATGGTATAAACACAATTGAGACGAACTTCGCTAGCGGCGGTGAAGTTCGCTGTAAAAAATTTTAAATTGTACCTTAACACTCGGATGGACACATAATTACGACGGCGAGCGGTTGGGCAAACTTTTCGGTATTTTTCGGTACAATTTTAAAATTTTGACACCGACCTTCCGCCGCTAGCGAACTTCATCTCAATTTTATTTATACCATTAATTGGCTTAAATCAAACGAGCAAATGGCATAATCTGATAAAAAATAGAGGAAAGTTTTGAAAACAGAACCAATGCCATCTGTGAGATTTGTATTAACAATATGTATATAAAAAAAATTCAATTTGGAGAGATTTTAGTTTTTTCGCTCTCCAGAACATTTTTTTTTCATTTTTTTCCATAAATGTTTCTTTTCTCGAAACTGATAAGAGACATCAAGATGACTTTTTTTGGTATAGAATAGTATTGGTATTTATACTGAATGAAGCCAAAGTTGAGTCTAAATACTTTTTTTAGGTTTAAAAAACATCAAAAATGTTTAAATTTTCAAACATTTTAAGTCAAGTTTTTAATATTTTTGAAATTCCTTCATTCATTAGCATTCGATTTACTAAAATAATAAGTGTACAAAGTTTGATTCAAATCGGTTGAGCGGGTCCTGAGAAGAAGTTACATGAATTTGTATGAAAAATCGTCAAGTGAATAAGTACCTATAATATTTTTGTTTTTTGTTATATAAATTGATGAGGGCGACAAAGTGTATACTGCACCGGGCGCCGAAAAGTCTAGGGCCGGGCCTGATAAACCATTAATCGTAAACGGGTAGTAATAATGTACTAGACTCTAGTGACAGAAAAGCTAATAATTATTAACAGTAAATCTCAAAGAGCAATGTTCATAAAAATAATAGAGTTGACCTTCGTTAAATTGTAAACACCAATTTTTTTTTTCACTACAAAACAGATATTACAGAATTATAATAGCTACAAATTTATTAAATCCAGATTTCGACAAATTATTATCTTCCGTTTAGTTCTTAGTTCAATTTGTGGGTGGCCACGAATTCTAGCCAAATTCTGTTAAGTTGCAATCAAATTTCCGGTTGATATGCTCACAATTTGTATTGAAAGTAAACTTGTTATTCTGATAAGAGTGCAGTAATAAAATAATTGGCCGCTATTCACAGTCGTCATAAAGTAGGCTTTAAATTAGAGCTGACTTTAGTGTCATATCGATTATACGACACTAAAGTCAGCTTTAACTCAAATCCAACTTTATGACGACTGTGAATAGCGGCCATTGTCTTTATCACATTACACCATTTACATTTTAGAGATTCTTGCGAAACTGTCCCAATTCCAGCAGCATATACGTAACTATTCAAATCACTCTATGAATATTGAGATTTATTCTGAATGCCATTTACCCATCGAACTGGTTTCTTTCCATGTGATTGTAGTCACTTGTACTTCTTTTTCTATGGTTGCTTACAGCTTTGTAGAATGTTCGGTTTTTTTCAAATGTAATATTAAAATATATTTTTAGAGATCTTCAAAATTAAATTATTTAATTAACATTGAATATTTCCCCAGTAATGGAGACTGTGGGAAATTGTCCTTCGCAAATTATAGAACTAAAGAAAAGCGATGGACGCGACGCAAATACGCAAAAAGATGTCCTATTTGATACAGTCTACAATTTAGCGTCAAGAATATCGGGGATTAGACTTGGACAGTTCGTTATCAAGCAGATCGACAAGGCGCTGTGGACAGTGGAAAAAACTGCTAAATGGAGCATGCCGGTAACCAGCAGTAAGCCATCTTCAGAGTTAACTCAAAGTGACTACTTACAAAAATTTGTTTCGCTTTCAGAATCTAACCGAAATAAAAAACCTGATTCCAGTGCAACTCTTGTTCGTCCATTGCCATGGATTCCGTTTTTAGCAGCGGTCGTAACCCTACGAGTAGTACGGGCAGGATTATCAGTTGTATCAGTAATGATCGGAAATGAATCAATAAAACCGTCCGATATCGTGCATTTTATGCAGTCAAGAAGGAGAAAGCTTCGTACAATCAAGTATCATGGATTAAGAGCGATGGGATTAAAAACACAAGAGTCACAAGATCGAAAACGACGTGGTATCCTTGGCATAATGTCGAACATGTTCCAAAAAGTAGTTTGTCGACCAGGTTCGCCTTATAAGAATGACAGCACGTCTAAGGTAATAAATTAAATTAAGGAAATTCGTCAAACAAATGATGTTTTAACGTTGTGTCACTTAAGCGTAAGCTACAAAAAAATAACAAAAAACCAATAGATGAAGAACGTCGAGTTGATGAAGTAATTTATAAACATGAAGATATTTCCTCTGATTATTCGGATTATAGCGATGTTGACAATATTGAAGAGCTGTTAACTGAAGATCCTGTAGGAGAGAATAACATAAACAGTAAAAAAAAGGTTTGTACTCATTTAATCGAGAAAATAATTTGACTATTGTCTTTCTATCAATTGCAACTTAAGGTTAAGCTAGCAAATAAATTTATTTATCCAGATGGAACTTTATTCTATTCGGATAATCGGTTTGTAATGAGTATCCCTAAAGGTTATCTAATATGAGTATCTATTGTATGAATATAAATACAATTCAGAATTTTCATAAGAAAATATTATATCAAGTTACATAATTCCTCGAACACCTATTTTATAATGAGCTACTACTAATATCCACAAAAAAATCTAAGCCTTAATAGTACCCGCTGGCTAGAGATTTTTAATCGAAAATAGTCTAGTAATAATCCTGAACTTTTTAGTGGTGTCTCTCTTAGGGCCGGTTTCACAGTCTAAGTTTAAACCAAAAATTTTCGTTAAACTTAGGATCAAACGAAAAATGCGTTCACAGAGGTAGTAAAACACAAGTTTGTTCTAATGATAGGATCAAGCTAAACGGTAGAATTTCTTCCGTTTATAGCTCGGATTAATTTCTTTGACATTCAAGTGATTTTACATTAATTAAAGTAGCCGTGATTGTCAATAACTTCAATTTTACTTTATTATTTTAATAATTAAGTATTGTGATTGATTTTTTAAAAAAAAAAATTTGCTACTCTCAAAATTTTTATTTTCACGTTTCATAACTAGTAGACGCGAAAAAAGCAATAAAAATTTTCAGTCCGTCTGTCCGCCGTACGCCGTACGCAAGATCGTTTGGAGGCTCGTAGCTGCCAAACGCTTTGAGATATTAAATTGAAATTTTTTTAACGAATAGACGGGGTAGGCGCCTTGAAGTGACCAAATTTTTAGGGGTGGGGGTGTGAGGGGGAAGGCGGGGAAAGTGTTTTAGACCGAAAATTTTGGTTTCCAGATCTCAGTAACCCCTAATGTTAGGAAGCTGAAACTTGGAATTTCTATAGAGCTCTGATAGTAGACCTATTTGCAGGAAAATTGTCAATATTGATCAAGGGGTGTGGGAGTGGGGGGAAATGTAATGCGTCCGAAACCCAAAAAAGGCGAGATAGACACATTCTAAAATCCATATCTCCTAAACCGTTAATGGCACACTAATCAAACTTGAAAAATATTTGTAGTTATACTAGGAGAACAGAATGAAGAAAAATTTTGGGTGGGGGATGTTGTGTATGGGGGTGGGGGGGTGAAAAACTTAAGATTACGATATCTCATGAACCAATTGCTCTAGAAAAATAAAATTTGGTTTGGGTATAAAGGTTGACAAATAAAGATTGATCAAAGTAAAATTTTTTAAGTGGAAGGTGGAGCATAAAAGTGGAGGGGATGAGAATTTTTCAATTCAAACACATTTCATATCTCAAGAACAGTTTAAGATAGATGCTTAGAATTTTTACCAGAAGTAGCGCTAATTAAACCCTAGTAGGGAAAAAAGTTTTGGGGTTGAGGGTGTAGAGGGGGAGGGTAGGGAAGGGTGAAAAGGAAAAAGTTCCGATGCTTATATCTTGAGAACCTGTAATGATATAAGCCTTAAACTTGGTATTTAGATAGAGCTATAGTAGCGGAATGTTGGAAAAATAAAATTTTTTTTAGGGGTAGTATGCTACGGGGGTAGGGGGTGTTTTTCCTAACTATTAAACGGTTCATGCTAGAAAGTTGAAACTCGGTGTGTATATGTAAATCAACTAGAAAAGTAATTGTGATAAAAAAAAATTGAATATTCATTGGCGTTCAGAAAGGGGGGCAAAACAAATTATTTGTAAATATAATAAATATAAAATGCATATATTTTCATGATTTTCGTCATATCTACTAGGTCTTTCCAAATATTGAATTCATTTTTATTCTACGAATTCTTCGTATGAATACCTAGAATGTGTTTTCAAGATTTTTTGAAATTCGACCCCTAAGGGTAGTTTGGTACAAGTGGGGGTGTTTTTCCTATATATGGAACGGCTTAATCTACAATGTTGAAACTTGGTGTGTATATGTAAATCAACTAGAAAAGTAATTGTGATAAAAAAAAATTTGAATATTCATTGGCGTTCAGAAGGGGGGGGGGCAACAAAAAATACTTGTAAATATAATATATATAAAATGCAAATATTTTCACGATTTTCGTCATATCTACTAGGTCTTTCCAAATATTGAATTCATTTTTATTCTACGGACTCTTCGTATGAATACCTAGAAAGCGTTTTCAAGGTTTTTTTGAAATTCGACCCCTAAGGGTAGTGTGGTACAAGTGGGGGTGTTTTTCCTATATATTGAACGGCTTAAGCTGCAATGTTGAAACTCGGTGTGTATATGTAAATCAACTAGAAAAGTAATAGTGATAAAAAAAAATTTGAATATTCATTGGCGTTCAGAAGGGGGGGGGGCAAAAAAAAATATTTGGAAATATTATAAATATAAAATGCATATATTTTCACGATTTTCGTCATATCTACTAGGTCTTTCCAAATATTAAATTCATTTTTATTCTACGGATTCTTCGTATGAATACCTAGAAAGAGTTTTCAAGGTTTTTTGAAATTCGACCCCTAAGGGTAGTGTGGTACAAGTGGTAGGTGTTTTTCCTATATGTAGAACGGCTTAAGCTACAATGTTGAAACTCGGTGTGTATATCTAAATCAACTAAAAAAATAATTTTGAATAAAAAAAACGAATATCTATTGGCGTTCAGAAGGGGGGCAAAAAAAATTATCTGTGAAAATAGAATGCATATTTTACCACGATTTTCGACATATCTACTACCTCGTCCCAAATAATGAATTTAATTTTATTCTATGTATTCTCCATATCTCCGTGACAGTGTTTTCAAGATTTTCTGAAAATTGACCCCTAAGGGGGTGTAAAGTGATTGTGTACATTTTCATAAACTATTCCATATCTTTCAGATCCAATCAGATTTTCACTTCCATGATCTTGTTCTTTTTGAGTTTTGTGCCAGGTTTCTCAAAAAGAATATCACAAATTTGAATACAAACGTAAGTGGAAATATTTAATAGAAAGAAAGCCGACTCTGTGAATATCATCACTTTTTGTTGGACCCGACACCTTTTTTTACATTTTTTAATATGTCTTTTTTTTTGATATTATTTCTTTTTGTTTCCCTTTTAACTACTGCGGTTAAAAAGTTCGAATTTACTTATTTACTTGGCAGAAGCACATCCTACGAATTGCGCAGCGGGATATGTTAATACAGTCATATTTGCCGGTCTAAATATACAAATTTTAATGAAAAATTGCCCAAATGTACTGATTTCGTTAATTTCCAAAAGCCATGATCTCATAATCGACATAACAAACTGATTCAATGGAAACTTTGGACTGAAGGAATAAGTCATTGCGACTGTAATTGTTTCATTGTCTGCATCGGAAAGGAACCGCTTTGAAGTGAATTAACTAAAACCAAATTTAAAGTAACTTACATATAAAATAACATTTGCAATCGAACACTGTCTTAGATACCCTCGTGCCATGTGCTCTAAATCCTTATCCCAGTGCTGAATTTGAGGAAAAACCAACAACAAGAGTTATTTTCCAAACACTATTCCACAAATACCAAGAGTAACATATTTGCAATCTTGTAACGAACGGCAAACTTGTTTCGAATTCCGTTGTGACCATTGATCAGCATCGATTTTCATCGGTTATTCATTCTCATGAGACAATTTTTTGTTCCAGGATTTAGCTATCGAGGAAATAATTTTTCAAAACCAAATTACATCAAATGCTGCATAGAAAAACAAACATTTCAACTTACATAGTAACAAATCAAATGTAGACCACCATCAAATGTATACTACCATCCTCGCACGTATTATTTAAGCAAAGATCGCTTAATTCTTTCCGAATTAAAACAAATTAATATCCTTTGAGATTTCGAATGCCACTTAACAATAATATTGTTGCTTTAAAAATTGTGGACATTTTAAATATTTTATGAATAGCTTTTGAATTGACGTTGACATATGTTCTGCATAAGTCTCGCCTACTGTGATTTTGTGGAAAGCTTAATTGGCGGAAGAATCGAAAGAACTAATTTTCATAAAAATCATTTAGCTTTTCCAAATTCTTTCCAAGTTCTGTCCATGTATTTTAATGAAATGTATGGCGAGCTTATAGAAAGCTCTCATGTACACAAAATACAGATAAGGACCCCGTGTCCGTGTGAGATCCGTACAGTAAAGTAGGTAATCGGGGCTGGGGGTTGAACCCGACGCACATTCGACCGAACGTACTGATAAAAATCTATTTTTGATTCTGATGTTTCAAAAATGTGTTTTAATTCAATATTGCACTGTAAGTCAACCAGTTCCATTTGGAGATATTCTGGGCCCAACTCGATTTCAACATGAAAGGGAGATGAATATATTTCAAAAATTTTGCAGCTGTAAGTTTTCTTATTTCTTTTGCATATTTGATGTAATTGTTACATTTTGATTTCTTAACCCTTATGTTACCAGAGAATTTTTCATCTTAAATCTACCAACAGCGGTACCGGATACCTATTACGACGGCGGATTTTGTTTCTGTTTTTGGATACTTCTGTTCGATTGGTAATTTCACTCCATTTGCTGTTTTACTGTATTATTTATAATACAGTATTGTTATCGATTTAAAAAAAAAAAAAATTTGCTGCCCTCAAATTTTTTTTTCCACGTTTCGTGGCTAGTAGACACGAAAAAAGCAACAAAAATTTTCACTCCGTCTGTCCGCCGTACGTCGACCGCCCCACGCAAAATCCTTCGAAGGCTCGTAGCTCTCAAACCAACAGAGCTTTTAAATTAATTTTTTTTCTATGAATAGACTGGGTGGACCCCTTGAATTGACATTATTTTCAGAGGAGGGGATTTGAGGGAGAAGGTGGGGGAAGCGTTTTAGACGAAAAATTTTGGTTTCTAGATCTCAGCAACCGCTTATGGTAGGAGGCTGAAACTTGGAATTTCTAGTGGAACTCTCAATCCAATCCATAGTTTTGCTGATGATAGTACATTAGACAATGTCTTTAATTTCGACTTGGCTGCAGAGGCACGTCCGACTTCGGTGGCCTTGTCACGCACTGAGTTATTCGGCTCATTGAACTCAGACCTCAATCTCATCTTGGACTGGGGCAAGAAAAATAGAGTAGAGTTCAATGCCTCCAAAACACAGTCCTGTCATCTATCCCTTAACCAAGATGTTCCGACGTCGGTCCCAAGTATATCCTTTGGTGGCGTACAAATTTCTTCTTCTGATGACTTTAAATTACTAGGCGTAAAAATCAACAACCAGCTAAACTGGAGTCAGCACATCTTTGATGTCGCAATCTATGCTTCTAAACGCCTTGGAATTCTACGGAAGTGTAAGAAATACTTTTCAGCGTCTGATTTAGCTACAATCTACAAGGCATATATCAGACCACCTCTTGAGTACAATTCGCATATCTGGGCTGGGGCCCCTAAATCCCATTTAGCCTTGCTCAATCATGTTCAAAAACATGCGTTCCGACTAATTGGAGACGAATCCGTTTCAGCTTCTATAGATTCCCTTGAGCATTGCCGTAATGTCGGAGTACTCAGTATTTACTACCGATATTTTCATGGTAAATGTAGTAATGAGCTAAAAGAACTTATTCCCCCACTCTTAGTCACCCCCGTAACACTCGCCAAGCTTCACGCGAACACGAGTATACCGTTCAGCCACATTCGTGGAAAACAGTGAAATTTAGGCAGTCCTTTATGCCCCGAACATCAGTAATGTGGAACGCATTGCCGGCCGATCTATTCCCTGATGAGTATGACCTTCAGCGGTTCAAAAACAACGTCCACCGACACTTTAGACGTTTCCCTCCTGTTCCACCGCCCTAAATCCCCTAGCATACCCTTTTATCCTCAACCTATGTCGTTATAGCTATGCAATCGCATTAAAGTTATAACGATGGCCTTAAAAAAAAAAAAAAATTATAAAATACCTTCGCTCAGAGGTCATACAGGACATGTCGAGGTATTTCATAATAACATGCAACGATTTAATCAGAGGGTCATACCATGGAAAATCGTGCAACACAAGATTTGCTCAGAGGTCAACGACTTGTCTAAATGCTTGTTCCAATATTTATAAAACACCTTCGCTCAGAGGTCATACAGGACATGTCGAAGTATTTCATAATAACATGCAACGATTTACTCAGAGGGTCATACCATGAAAAATCGTGCAACACAAGATTTGCTCAGAGGTCAACGACTTGTCAGATCTCAGCCGGAACAGTTTACTCAGAGGTCATTGCAAGACATGTTAAACTGGTCAATTCATTAAAAATTCAACAACATCAATCAAAAATTATAAGTTACTTACGCTATCGTGGTCCTGTTTTAAAGAATCATCATTATTATCCAGATTTGGTATCACTTTAATTAGCTCTCTTGCTGCTTTGGTAATTACCTTCGAATGTTCTCTTTTAAGTTTGTAATGGTCATTCGGAAGAATACCTACAATTTCAGAAACTCCTTCATAATGTACATTAAGCTTAGACTTTCGTATTTGGCTATTTTCGTATACGACTTAGGTTCCGATTTTCAACCGCGTTAACTTTGCTTTATTCCTGTCAAATCTGCTCTTCTGAAGTTTGCTGCTGGCAAGAATTCGTTCGTTTGCCAAATTATAAATGTGATATAAGTCTTCATACACCGGTTCAATATTTAAATCTGCTAAAAGTGCTCCAAGTTGTGGTATCCTTCCATCTATTCCTGTTAATATTTTTAAAGGCGACAGTCTCGTGGTTTTGTTTTGTGTGGTATTTAAGGCTAGTTGAATTTTACTTGAATAAGTGGTCCAAGATGTTTATCGATGTTAGTTCTTAACAGATTTGCTACTACATCGACATACTTTTCTGCTTGTCCATTTGCCCTACTTGTTCCTGGTGCTATGATTTGGGGATCTATTCCGTGAGTTACGCATAAATTTTTAAACGCGTTTCCAGTAAAGTTTGCCCCTTGATCACTAACGATTCTCGTTGGGACCCCAAAAAGTGTTATAAAGTCCGTTAAAGCACTAATTGTTTCTAAGATTTGAATGGTTTTCAGTGGCTTTAAAATGCAAAATTTTGTGAACGCGTCTATTATTACTAGGACGTACTTGCGTTCTGTACTTTCTTTTCTGGCAAATGGTCCCAGACTGTATCTACGTGTATTGTATGAAAGGGTATTGGTTTTTTTTCGATAGGGTGTAATTCACTTTTTTTTTGCCAGAAGGTCTTTTAGCTACTAGGCAAATTATGCAGTGTTCAACAAATTTTCTTATATTACGTGACATTGAGAGCATCCAAAAATGTTCTCTTGATTTTTCCAACGATTTTTCCCAACCTACATGGCAGTGATCTTCGTGAACACGTCTCATCAGTGATAGGCGACACTGCTTGAGAATAAACAGTTTTAGTTTGCCTTGTACATTCTTGAATAGTAATCCGTTTTTGTAAACATAATCGTGTTGTTTATTGTTACCCACTTCGGCATCCTGATGAATACATTTAATAATGTCAATAGTTTCTAGGTCACGCTGTTGTTCTATTCTAAGCCAATTATCTGTAAGACATGTAACGCGATAAATATTTTCATGGGGATTTCTACTGAAGTAGTCTACATGTTGCACAAATTTTCCTTTTCGATATTCAATATCGAAATCAAAATCCTGAAGGTACATCCACCATCTCGCTACTCGTGGCAATAAGTCTCTCTTTTGTTTAGTTGATTTTAGAGCGTTGCAATCAGTAATTACTTTGAAATGGATTCCCAGCAGATACGTTCGGAAATGTTTTACTGCATTTACTACTGCTAGTGTCTCTAACTCATAACTGTGGTAATTTTTCTCCTCTGGTCGTGTAGCTTTACTATAGTATGCGACTACTTTTGCACCACTGTCGTGCTTTTGAAACAGAATTGCTCCATATCCTATTGAACTAGCATCGGTATGTAGTTCGGCTGGAAGATTGGGTTGAAAAATTGATAGCAATGGTCTACTTGTTAGTAGTTCGATAATATATTGTCGTGAATTTTCGCATTCCGCACTCCAATTCCATTGTACTTCGTTTTTGGTAAGTTTTGCAATACAGGCCGTTTTCGCAGCAAATTGTGGAATGAATTTCCTGAAATAATTTGACAGCCCCAGGAACTGACGGACTTGTTTGACAGAAGTTGGTACTGATGATTTCACTAGAGCATCAATTTTGGTGGTCCCTGGTTTTATTCCTTCAGTCGATATCTCGCGTCCTAAATATTCTATCTTTTTTTGCAAGAAACGACACTTATCTATATTGACAGAGAAACCTGATGTTGTTAAAGACTTCAAAACTGTATCCAATCTTTGGAGCCCTTTCTCTATACTCGAAGATGGAATTAAAACATCGTCTAAATAAACTAATGCAATATTATCTTTGAGCCACCCCAGCGCTTTATTTATGGCTTGTTGAAAAACTGCTGGTGCGTTAGCTAATCCAAATGGCATTTTAAGAAACTCGAAATGTCCATCTGGAGTTATAAATGCTGTTTTTTCAATAGAATTTTCACTAACAGGGATTTGATAGAATCCAGAAGTCATATCAAGGGAAGTAAGGTATCGTTTGTTGGCCAGTCTGTCTAACTGATCGTCAATTCTTGGAAGAGGAAATCGATCTTTAACTGTTATTCGGTTGAGGGCTCGATAATCAACACAAAGCCGATATTGTCCATTTTTTTGTGTACCAAAATCACAGGACTCGCAAAAGGTGACTGACTATCACGAATAATGTTGTTAGACTCAAGATCATTTATAATTTTCGATGTTATTTCTCTTTCGGAAGCTGATAGTCGGTATGGGCGATAGTTAATGATTTCATCTTTCGATAAACGAATATTTAATTTTCCTGTGGATACGTTACTGACAATGTAACCTGTAGTAATAAACGATTTATATTTTCCTAAAATATTCATTAATTTTTTACTGTCTGTTTATGAAATTTCCGCCACTGTCGGTATTTCAATTTGTCTTACAGCGACAAAACTTTCCGATTTCAAAACTTGACGACAAATTTTTGCTCCATTCTTATCGACATTAATTTGTAAGGTAGGGTCATTCAAAATATCCCGCCCTACAATGATCTCACAATTCATATATTTTGAGGCAATAACTCGTGGGGTGAATTCTAGTGCAATTTCTTCGAATTGTACTACAAGTTCAATCTTACCGTTTGCAAAGACCGAATCTCCACCAATACCCTGAAGAACTGTGAAACATGGTATAATTGGTTTTGAAAATGATGCAGCTATATTGTTTCGAATCAACGAACAATCAGCTCCGGAATCGAGCAAGCAATGCACCAATTTGCCTTGAATAACTGCTACAGTTATTTGTTTGTTAGTTATTTGTTTGCGCTCCGACCTTTGCTTAGCCCAACAATTCTGTTCAACGTGTCCTAATTTTCCACAAAATTTACAAAATTTTTCATCGGACTTACTCTCAGGTATAAGTTTAATCTTTTTTGATGCGGTGCTGCTTAGTCCTGAGTTTTCTTTTCTCATTATATGGCTGCTGCTACCTGCTTTGCATTGGTTGCGTATATGTCCTACATCACCACATTCAAAATTTTTTTTTTTCGGATCGCGTTCTAAGTCGCTTTGGTGATGCTTATTGTTTTCCTGTTCACGTTCAAAATCAAGTTTTTCGTGAAAATTTCTTGAATATGTTCGCTTAGCGTCATGACGCCGGCGTGGCGCGTCTCTTATCGAAGAAAAATTTTCGAACAGGGATTGTATTGAAGAGGGCATTGCAAAGGTGAGGGGATTTCTTAAGCTTTCGAAACGCATCCAATAACAATTTTAATTATAAGATCATCCGATAGTTTAAAAGGCAACCTATTGATTTGTGCTAGCTTTTCAATTAAAAAATCTTGGTATGAAACCGATTCGTTACTCTCGACATTAACAACACTTGAAAATGCTATTTTTAATCGGTGCTGTTAGTTTTCCCAAGTGTGCAATTGATAGCCATATTTCTGGTACCATACCTAGGCCTTACCTAATAACGAAGAGCCTACTTTTGATAAAATTTCAAAATCCGACAATTTAAGGTATTTCTTGTACTTATCTACGTTATCACACCATTCTGTTACGGACATCATAGAATGCTCTGGGTCGAACCGTACGAAATTCGCCAGGTCAACACGATGATCCTTTTCGGTTTCCTTAAATGCGTTGAATATCCTTATGATGTTTTGCAGGTCAGTTAAGGGTGGGGTACCACTGGCTCGATCTTGTGACATTTTTGATTGGAGGCAGGCACACGGTTGCTTTAAAGTATTTAAAATTGTTAATTGGTCAATAACTTCCACAGTTTTTCTCACAAATAATCAGAATTATACAAAATAGTCACTATCAGTCACAGTTCTTCTCACAAATATTCCGAATTATACAAAATAGTCACTATCAGTCACAGTTTATTTCTGCTACACAATTTCTGTTTTACACCTTTTGAAATGTTTTGAAAAAAAAATCTTTTTTTTCTTCACATAGGCTCACACGCGGGCGTATAGGTAAAAAACCACTTCTGATGATAGAGAAAAAAATATTCAAATCGTTCTTATATAATGTGCGTCCGTTCACGTGTAACACCGAACAAAAAGTCCCCGTTTCCTCGTCATTCCTCCTCCCTCCTGCCTGCACCATACGCGCGTCTCGCGATGCATCCGTGTTAGACCGTTGCGTCGATCCTTGTTGCCAAATTTCCGCTATCATATATATATTCTTGCAGTAGTCACAATTTTGACGTCTTAAAATAAAATCACAAAATTGTGACTAGCGAAATAGGTGATCACAATGACTAGCCAGGCCTATAAATTTATCGTTTCGTGAAGTATCAATACTTAATATTAAAAAAAATGGAAAGTTTGTTATATTCGCTACTGGAATTACTGGAAGAAGCTGAACAGAAGCAATTTAACGGAAATTTAGGTGGCTTTTTTACATTTTGTGTGATTTAAGGGCGTAATGAAGAGTGACAGTGCAAAGTTAAGGAACGCTAGTGAACCGTTTTGTATTAATCGACAATTTATTTGAGAGTTTTTTCGGTTTTAGACGTTTCCTGAGGCACACAACATTCCATTATACACTTGCAAAGGCCGAATTGATCCCTGATACTGACACAGCATCATCATTTTTACATGTCTCCAACTCTGTGGAGAAATTTTTGTGACCTTGCTAGTGACTACTAGCCAGAATGCCAAAAAACTTTCCGATCACAAGTGCAGTCACAAAATTTCAGTCACAGCAGGTTGTGACCTGTGATAGATCACAATTTCAGAATAGGGCCGTATAACTACTAAAAAAAAATGAGAAAGAAACCAAAAATTTAAACTATACATTTGTTTTCACTAATTTTTCGTGTAGATAAATTTTCAAAAGAATCGGCGATGGTAAGGTTACACTTTTGGCGATTCTTGATGGAATGACCCTTTTTCTATAAAGTAAATTGAGAAGCACTGATGTTTTTCAATTTTTTCACCCCGATCTCATTGAGATCCCAAGTTGATTTTTGGAAATTTTTTGAAAATCAGTATAATACACAAAATATAAAAAAATAAAGAAAATAAAAAGTTGGTGTTTTGAGATATTCAAGGATAAAGGACAAAATCGTTATCCTTGAAAAAACATTTAAGGATAAATTTGATTTATATATTTCTTATTTTGCGACAACCTTCTCCTTTAAAATGAGTCCTATTTTATTATTCTGAGATATAAATTTTAAAAGAAGACTTGGACCATTCTTGCGAAAACTTTAACATACTATAACTAACAAAAGGAATGAGATAAAAAAAAACTAAAATTAAAGATTTTTTTTCATTAGTTCTTCAAGTTCACAAATTTTCAAAAGAGTCGGCGATGGAACGGTCACAAAATTGGCCTTTTTTGCGATTCTTGATGGAATGACCCACCTGGCTTAAATACCTGGTTTTGGTTGTTTCCAATATATTGTTGAAGTAACAGGTGTATTAAAATAACTATCTTCAAACCAGATAAAACAAAACCAAAAACCAAATATTCACTTGAAACTTGTTCTGCTATCAACAATAGTATCTATGTAGGTATGGTCACTGTTCGCAAGCGGCGAGCGAAATTCGTCGAAGAAGTTCGAACACAAACTTCATAGGTTGATTTCCGGAGTAGATCATGCCGGTCGGATATACCATGCGACAGTCGAAACATCAAAACTGTAGTAGATTTAAGTGTGATTGTAGTAGCGTAGTAAAGGTAATGAAAGTGTAGTAGATCTTCTACAATTGTAGTAAAGGACAACCCTGGACACAATACACTTTTCGTCAAAATATGGTATCGCAAGAAATATTTGTTTTTAGTGTGAATAATCTCGCGGGCCGGAAAAAATAATCAAAGCAGGCTGCGGGTTGGCCACCCCTGTCACAGACAATACTTTTGTGGATTATCTCTGTGACCTAGATTTGAATCAATATAATCGCATCTTCAATAGTAAAGGTAAATTACTCGACTTAGTGCTCTCAAATACGTCGTCATCACCGGAGATTACTATCTTAAGTTACGAGCTATATATCAACGCTTAACATTTCTCACAGTAATCTAACCAATAACCGCTTTTCTTATCTCGACTGTTGACTGTGAACAGCTAACACTAATCGATTGGCCCCAGTTGCTTGAGGACCTTGAAATTAATGTCGCTCACTCACGGTTGTACACTGCCATTTTTAACATTGTGGATTTATATATTCTATTAAAAATATTTTCCGGTTCGTTCTTTTCTCCCTGGTTTGATTCTGAACTTAGACACATTATAAGAAACAAAAAAATTGCTCATGCTAAATATAAGGAATCCCTTCTCTTATTCTCGGAATTTTCACGATTGCGCAGACTCTGCAAGACTAAGAAAAAACTGTGTTAACTCGCGTATACTCGTCTTATTGAAAGTAATATATCCAGCAATACTAAGGCCTTCTGGAACTTCATTAATTCACTTAGATCTGACAACATTTTACCGCCATGCATGTACACTAATGCCTACTCTGCTCATGATCCACTCAGCATAGCGGAAATGTTCGCTGACTTCTTCTCGAGTGTTTATGACGATGGTAGGAACAGTCAAGTTAGCCCGGTATCCACATCTATGCATGAGGGTATGGGCTTGAATGTGTCATCATCTTTGGTCATTGAAACCTACTATTTCTACGTAATGCTCAACGAACTGGATATATCTAAAGGCATGGGTCCTGATGGTGTCCCACCAATTTTTATATGGAACTGTCGACAGTGCCTTGTGCAACCCCTAACTTTTCTTTTCAACCCTGCAGTCAGGTTTTTTTCTTTATATGTGGAAAACTTTCTTCATTATTCCCATTAAAAAATCGGGAGACAAGGGCAATGTAGAAAATTATAGACCGTTTTCAATCCAAACCGCTGTTGCCAAAATCTTTGACGCAATTTTAACCGGGAAACTGACCCCCTTGTTCAGAAATTTCATTACTCCTTTTCAGCATGGGTTCCCGAAATACAAATCGACCCTAACTAATCTCTTGCCATACGTGCAAACGATCAACTCTGCTCTAGAATCTAAATCCGAAGCTCACGCAGTATATACTGACTTCGCGAAGGCTTTTGACAAGGTCAATCACAATCTACTTATGTCTAAGCTTGCAGACCTAGGCGTATGTGGCGGTAGCCAGATTGACTGAGTTCCTATTGACTGAGTTCCTGTATGACTACCAATCGGATCATTCACTTCAAAATCGTCATAGTACAGAAAAAATGGAGTGATGTTGTTTTTTGGGCTTCCAGATATCACCTTGAATAAAATTTTCTATACCTACAGTCTCTGAGTTTTCAAGATAATCGATATATTTTAATGTATGTTGAAGAACAAAAGGGAGTTCAAAAAATGTTTTTATTTGGAATTCAATTGGCAACAGTGTTGCTGTAAAAATCTGTTCATTTAGAGTCGCTACTCCTTTACTCATAATAGCATCAACCCTATTTTCTAAAGTATATTTTGTAGGAGCTTCATACAAATTTCCATTTGATAAAGTTTTTATTAACATGTGCTCAGTATTGATATTTGAAAACGGGTTGATACAGCAATCCAGTATATTCGATATTTCATTTTGTTTTTTAGTACAACTTATTTCTGGCAAGATAATTTCTTTTACTAAACTGAAAACTGTGCATATATTTTCCGAAAATCCGTTTATTATTTCCTCAATTTGTTTGTTTGTCATATGGCAGTGGCTATTTAATTTTAAAACAAAACGCAGTGCTCTTTCGAAAATTAGTTTCTTTAATTCCGTAGAAGTAATTTGATTTGTCGCATCCTTCGGTGATGGATCATTATTTTTAATGTCATTATTATTTTCAACAAAAGATTCATTCAATGATTTATTTACACTAGTTGGATTTAAATGAGTTTTTGATAAATGAGATTTTAGTGATTTAATAGATGAAAAATGTTGAGGACACTTTTCTTGTCCACACTTGTAGCTATCAATACTTTTAAGCATATGAGAACATTTATAGTGTATAACTAGAGTATTAATACTGTTAAATGATAAAGAACAAATAAAACAGGAAAACATTTTATAAGAGTAGATATTTGCTATCTGAAGATAGCTTACACGTAACTGAATCAATATAAATAACAAGTACAAAGCAGAAATTAGTTGCTTTGATTATGTTGTAAAAAGATCAAAAACATAATGCAATTTAAATGTAGTGGAGACAGCATGTAATGAATTATTGAATTTATATAAAATATCGTCAAAACTTGAATAGTATGAAAAACTTTTATCATTATTATGAATCAAAAATATTTTCGGTTGCAATGTCATGTTATGATCATAGTACTTATCTTTCATATTATTCTTTGTTTCCTGTAGTTCGTTGAAGTTACTTATTTTTGTGATTAAAGAGTTCTGGGCATCCGAAATACTGAATTTACAGATTTGCTTTGTGCTTTGCTCCTACTTCTTGCTTGTCCGGTTGGTACTAAGATAGTAGTATGGATATGGGGTTTCTAAGCCAGGGAGGGGGGGAGTCAAGCTTTTGTATGGATGACGTCATAGTCTTGTATGAAGCTGATAAGGAATTTACACCCCGAGCTTTTTTTGACGGTAGAGCTTTGGGTTTTTTGTTTTTTTGTTGCATAAAATTGGGCGTTTTTTTTCGTTTTTTTTTTTTTTTGTGTTTTTCCTTTTTTGCATAAAATTGGGAGTTTTTTTTTTATGGACGTCATAGTCTTGTATGAAGCTGATAAGAAATTCACTACCCCAGAGCTTTGGGTTTTTGTTTTGTCTGTTGCATAAAATTGGGCGTTTTTTTTTCGAGGTTTTTTTCTGTTGTATAAAGTTGGGCGTTTTTTTTTCGGGGCTTTTTTCGCGGTTGTTGCCAGGGACTTAGGCTATCTGAAACTTAGGTTAGCGGAGGACTTAGGCTATCCGAAACTTAGGCTATCTGAAACTTAGGCTGAGCGGGTACTTAGGCTAAACGAAAACTTAGGCTAGCGGGGAGCGGGGACTTAGGCTAAACGAAAAGTTAGGCTAGCGAGGGACTTAGGCAATACGAAACTTAGGCTAGGGGGGGACTTAGGCTATCCGAAACTTAGGCTAGCGGGGGGCTTAGGCTAGCGGGGGGCTTAGGCTAGCGGGGGGCTTAGGCTAGCGGGGGGCTTAGGCTAGCGGGGGGCTTAGGCTAGCGGGGGGCTTAGGCTAATGTTTATGAAAAAGCATAGTGGGTGATGAGACAGCATATTTCTTTTGTTTATGAAAAAGCATAATCATATTTCTTAATAAGTCAGCATATTTCTGTAAAAAGCATATCGAATTTGATGAGTTATGTTTTAGTTAGCGTTATAGCATAATGTTGTGAAATTCAACAGGTATATCTCTCTCTCTCTCTCTCTCTCTTTCTCTTCCTCTCTATACATGTATATATCTATCTGTGTATGTCTCTTTCTATGCCTATACCATATGTATCTATCTGTATGTCTGTCTCTCTCTTTCTCTCTATGTATCTCTCTCTCTTTCTGTGTATGTATGTCTCTATCTCTGTCTCTCTCTCTTTCTGTAGATGCATGTATCTATCTCTCTCTTTTTGTGTATGTATGTCTCTATCTCTGTCTCTCTCTTTCTGTGTATGTATATCTATATATCTGTGTATCTATATATCTTCTTGTATGTGTGTGTTCGTATATAAACGATGGGCGATGGTTCTGAAAGCTAAAAAATCAAGTGAAGTCTGTCGCGCAACATCAAAAAAATAATCCAGTGAAGCCTGAGAAAAAATAGTGAAATTGAAAATATCGAGTAAAGTGAAAAAGTAACATGAATTCATTTATTTGTGAATATTGTGGTATAAGCTGTTCATACAACAAGAATTTAAATAGACATATACGAAGTGTGCATCTAAAGGATAGTTCTAAATGTGAATTCTGTGCGAAAATATATTCACGAAAAGATAAATTATTAGAACATCTTGAAAAGTGCAGAGTAAAACTTAATCCAGTGCAACCGACTACAGCAATAATGGAACCATCAAAGAAATGTAACGCTTGTGATCTAGAAGTGTTAAATAAAAACTGGAACTACCATATTCGAACAAATTCCCATAAGAAAAACTCTGCCGACTCGATTAGTAAACATTTTAAAGTTTTGAGAAGTTCGTTTGCAGGAAGAATTGTAACATTATTATTAGAAAATAAAAATCGAGAATTTATAGAGCCACTAAAATTTTTTGAAATATATGAAAAGCCAGTGATTGAACTTTTAAAAGAATATTTAGTGAAGCTTGGAGGCTACAAATTTAATATGGAACTTTTTGCTGTATATATAAAATATACTAAAAACAATAATGGCGATAATATTGACGTAGTGTACGATATAAAATCTTTTCAAACAAAAATGTGTACTGTGCTGAGAGAAAATGAAATAGCTCCTATCTACAAAACAATGATGGACGATATTTCTGTAAAAAGTGAAGAATTTCAAGAACGTGATAGTGGATGGACAATAGTTGAAATAAGCCATCTTGAAATTAATGTTAACAAATATAATCCGATATGAGGGTAAAGTATTATATATTCTTTCTTAAAAATAATATTTTAATTTTATGTTTCTTTTACAGATTGATCAAGCTTATAGTAAGAAACAGAGATAATGGAAAATATGTTTGAAAATAATAATAATATATAAATAAAAACCTATAAAATATATTTACAAAAAAACTAATGATTGTTGTTGTTATTAAAAAAAAAAAAAACAAAAAAAAAAAAAAAAAAAAAACGGATAGTCATTTAAATGAATAAACAAACAATCAGGCGGAGTCGATAAAAACAAACAAATCTTCGTTTTGGTGGTGGATTATGGATTTGTCTATTGCATATTGTTGTGAAATTGTTTTCTGGATCATTTGCTTATGAAAGAACTTTCCTGGTGATATTCTCTTAACAAAGAACTTTATGTCAAAAAGAATTTTTGTAACTGAGACTGATTCAATTGAATTGAGATTTTTAGATTCGTTCCGGTTTATGTCGTCTAGCTTAGAATCATTAGCTAAGAACTTATCTACAGACGATTTTAAATTGTAAGCTCAATATTTACAAATGATGAAGAGTTCAAGCTAATTACTAGGAAGGGCGTATTTCCTTATGAGTATTTAAATTCGTTTGAACGATTGAATGAGTTCTCAGCTTCCATCTCGCGAAAACTTTTATAGTCGATTAACCGATACACACTGTTCCGAAGAGGATTACAATCACGCCCTAAACGTTTGGGAAAAGTTCCCTTGAAGACTATCTAGAGCTAGATTCCGTTTATACAATAAACCAACATATGTCCATAGGCTTTACGGTACTCGGAAATGATTATATGAAGTCTAAGTTTTGTGTTTAAATTATATGGATACTGATTCGGAATTGAACCCCGATAGCAATGTTTTCAAGACCTAGTACACAACCCCTAGGCTACACCCCAACCCGATATTACATATAGTTGTAAACGTTTTTATGATTGTTCTTGATTGAAATCTTCTACAGTTGTTGGTGTTGGATTTGTCTATTGTTCTAAAATTCTGTCGGACACAATAATCACCGAATTAGCTTTATTGTATAAAGGGAGAATTGGACAGTCTTTTAATATGCAATTTTCTAATATGTTTAACTAAATAAAAAAAAGTAATAATGTTACATATGTTGAACTAAATAAAAAAAAGTAATATTGTTACATAAGTTCTTTTTATTTATTTTTTAGAACAATCTTATCATCTATTCGTTTACTTAAAAGTATTATAATATCTCTTTCAAATGATTTCATTGCAAACTGAATGTTTTTTTCTATTTCCCTTATTCTATTGTCAACTTCGATATTCATTAGTTTCAGCATTTTATCAATTTCTGAATCCACATAAGCTTTTGTTGCTGCATCCTCATTATTTAGCGGGTTACTCAGATTTTTAATACATTTCATATTTAAGTCATAGTCTCCTCCAGATGTTAATTTAAATCCGATTCCAGGTGGTCCTTGCGGTCCACGGCTTAATCCCTTCGAAAATCGACCAAACTTGTCAACACCCATTTTATGAATAATAAATGTAGTATGCTCGCAACACTTTTTATTGTATTATTTGTGCTTCTTTTAATTCTTCAATGATTGAAACAATTTCATTGGTGTGATTATTATGACCAGCTTCATGCGATGCAATAAGTAAGCGTAACCGATCTACTAATTCGTTCGGATCATCCCAATAAATATAATCTTTCTCTTTGTTCGATGTTTGCATTAAACCACTACCTTTGCGAGTGAAAAGCTTACAAATTATTTTCATATATTTATAACTACGATTTCCTTTTATTTGACTTTCACTTTTGTGAGAACGTTTATGGGCATTAGTATCAAGAAGAATATTTTTATAGTTTTCCAAGTCTTCTTTGCTATATAGTGTCTTTTTAGGATATTTCATAAACAAAAGTTCATATAAGCCACGAGTCCCCTCGTAGGATTTATCCTTTATAAGTACTTGATTATCGTCGATTATAAAACTTGAATTACCGATTTTCCAATTGTCAGCATCTTCATAGACTCCATACAAACTGTCAATTACAGATGGGTTATTAATAAATATATTTAAATATTCTGTTGGAATCTCTGTAAATTTATTTTCTTTCATATATTCATCCAGTTCTTCTCGTCCCTGTGGAGTTATAGCATATTTACGTACAACTTTTGTCGTAGATGACAGGTTGAGTTTTCGTTTAGGTGTTTCAAAGTTCTCATCACTATCAACTGCTTCTTCTTCATCATCAGCTTTAACTGAAGCAAAGTTCTCATCACTATCAACTTCTTCTTCTTCGTCATCTTTAACTGGAAATTCTTCTTTTATATTCGGAGCAAGCTTAGTTCTTTTAACTAGTTCATTGAGAGGACTTGTGATTGGTTTAAAAGTTTGTTCTAATTGAATGCCTGCATTAGCTTTAGCTAGTTTTAATTGATTATATTTTTTTCTTATCGAATTAGTTGTCTTTACAATTTGACTGAGTAATTGTTTATTGTTTATTGTTCCTCTCATATTGTTTACAACAACAACAGTAAATTAAAGCTTCAAGTATTAATTTTAAAGTGTTGTTTACTATGTTGAAATCTTCTAAATGATTTTTTATACTGTGCTGAACTCCTTTTATACTGTTTTGAACTGCTCTCCAACTGAATTGAGTTGTTATCAAATTGAATTAAACTGATGGTCTGATCAACTACAGCTCTGAACAGATATTAACCGCTTTTTGACCTGACCTGTTATATTAACTGCTAGACCTGTTCTGATAGTAACAGCTTTTTGACCTGACCTGTTCTGATATTAACAGCTTTTTGACCTGACCTGTTCTGATATTAACAGCTTTTTGAACAGCTCTGATCAGGTATTAACAGCATTTTGAACAGCTCTGATCAGGTATTAACAGCTTCTTGAACCGGTATTAACAGCTTTTTGAACAGCTCTGAACAGGTATTAACAGCTTTTTGAACAGCTCTGATCAGGTATTAACAGCTTTTTAACCAGACCTGATCTGATATTAACTGCTTTTTGACCTGACCTGTTCTCTTTTAGACCTGACCTGATCTGATATTAACTGCTTTTTGACCTGACCTGTTCTCTTTTAGACCTGACCTGTTCTGATATTAGCTGCTTTTCGACCTGACCTGATCCGATATTAACAGCTTTTTAACCTGACCTGATCTGATATTAACTGCTTTTCGACCTGACCTGTTCTCTTTTAGACCTGACCTGTTCTGATATTAACAACTTTTTGACCTGACCTGTTTTGATATTAACTGCTTTTTGACCTGACCTGATCCGATATTAACAGCTTTTTGACCTGACCTGTTCTTTTTTCGACCTGATCTGATCTGATATTAACTGCTTTTCGACCTGACCTGTTCTCTTTTAGACCTGACCTGTTCTGATATTAACAGCTTTTTTACCTGACCTGTTCTGATATTAACTGCTCGACCTGTTCTCTGCTCGAATATTAACTGCTGTTTCTATCATGCTAATATAAATATATCGAATCCTTTCCTATATCTTCCTTTTTCCAGAGGACTCTCTTTATCAATTACGAGGAAACCATATTTATCTTTCCAACACTTTGCACAAATATTTTTGAATTGGTCGAATGTCATATCGGAATTTACATGATCATTATAAATGTGCTTCAAATTCATATCATCTTGTTTGAATATTATTATAAAATTGGCATTATCTCGAATTAAATGCCTCAGTTGCTTGAGGACCTTGAAATTAATGTCGCTCACTCACGGTTGTACACTGCCATTTTTAACATTGTGGATTTATATGTTCTATTAAAAATATTTTCCGGTTCGTTCTTTTCTCCCTGGTTTGATTCTGAACTTAGACACATTATAAGAAACAAAAAAATTGCTCATGCTAAATATAAGGAATCCCTTCTCTTATTCTCGGAATTTTCACGATTGCGCAGACTCTGCAAGACTAAGAAAAAACTGTGTTAACTCGCGTATACTCGTCTTATTGAAAGTAATATATATCCAGCAATACTAAGGCCTTCTGGAACTTCATTTATTCACTTAGATCTGACAACATTTTACCGCCATGCATGTACACTATTGCCTACTCTGCTCATGATCCACTCAGCATAGCGGAAATGTTCGCTGACTTCTTCTCGAGTGTTTATGACGATGGTAGGAACAGTCAAGTTAGCCCGGTATCCACATCTATGCATGAGGATATGGGCTTGAATGTGTCATCATCTTTGGTCATTGAAACCTACTATTTCTACGTAATGCTCAACGAACTGGATATATCTAAAGGCATGGGTCCTGATGGTGTCCCACCAATTTTTATATGGAACTGTCGACAGTGCCTTGTGCAACCCCTAACTTTTCTTTTCAACCCTGCAGTCAGGTTTTTTTCCTTATATGTGGAAAACTTTCTTCATTATTCCCATTAAAAAATCGGGAGACAAGGGCAATGTAGAAAATTATAGACCGTTTTCAATCCAAACCGCTGTTGCCAAAATCTTTGACGCAATTTTAACCGGGAAACTGACCCCCTTGTTCAGAAATTTCATTACTCCTTTTCAGCATGGGTTCCCGAAATACAAATCGACCCTAACTAATCTCTTGCCATACGTGCAAACGATCAACTCTGCTCTAGAATCTAAATCCGAAGCTCACGCAGTATATACTGACTTCGCGAAGGCTTTTGACAAGGTCAATCACAATCTACTTATGTCTAAGCTTGCAGACCTAGGCGTATGTGGCGGTAGCCAGATTGACTGAGTTCCTATTGACTGAGTTCCTGTATGACTACCAATCGGATCATTCACTTCAAAATCGTCATAGTACAGAAAAAATGGAGTGATGTTGTTTTTTGGGCTTCCAGATATCACCTTGAATAAAATTTTCTATACCTACAGTCTCTGAGTTTTCAAGATAATCGATATATTTTAATGTATGTTGAAGAACAAAAGGGAGTTCAAAAAATGTTTTTATTTGGAATTCAATTGGCAACAGTGTTGCTGTAAAAATCTGTTCATTTAGAGTCGCTACTCCTTTACTCATAATAGCATCAACCCTATTTTCTAAAGTATATTTTGTAGGAGCTTCATACAAATTTCCATTTGATAAAGTTTTTATTAACATGTGCTCAGTATTGATATTTGAAAACGGGTTGATACAGCAATCCAGTATATTCGATATTTCATTTTGTTTTTTAGTACAACTTATTTCTGGCAAGATAATTTCTTTTACTAAACTGAAAACTGTGCATATATTTTCCGAAAATCCGTTTATTATTTCCTCAATTTGTTTGTTTGTCATATGGCAGTGGCTATTTAATTTTAAAACAAAACGCAGTGCTCTTTCGAAAATTAGTTTCTTTAATTCCGTAGAAGTAATTTGATTTGTCGCATCCTTCGGTGATGGATCATTATTTTTAATGTCATTATTATTTTCAACAAAAGATTCATTCAATGATTTATTTACACTAGTTGGATTTAAATGAGTTTTTGATAAATGAGATTTTAGTGATTTAATAGATGAAAAATGTTGAGGACACTTTTCTTGTCCACACTTGTAGCTATCAATACTTTTAAGCATATGAGAACATTTATAGTGTATAACTAGAGTATTAATACTGTTAAATGATAAAGAACAAATAAAACAGGAAAACATTTTATAAGAGTAGATATTTGCTATCTGAAGATAGCTTACACGTAACTGAATCAATATAAATAACAAGTACAAAGCAGAAATTAGTTGCTTTGATTATGTTGTAAACGAGTTAAAAGAGTCGATAAAGTAGTTGAACTAGATGTAACATCAATTTAAAAAAATACTGTTGGATAAATTCCCAAACTAATTTGCAATGATTTTGATAATGGAGATCAAAAACATAATGCAATTTAAATGTAGTGGAGACAGCATGTAATGAATTATTGAATTTATATAAAATATCGTCAAAACTTGAATAGTATGAAAAACTTTTATCATTATTATGAATCAAAAATATTTTCGGTTGCAATGTCATGTTATGATCATAGTACTTATCTTTCATATTATTCTTTGTTTCCTGTAGTTCGTTGAAGTTACTTATTTTTGTGATTAAAGAGTTCTGGGCATCCGAAATACTGAATTTACAGATTTGCTTTGTGCTTTGCTCCTACTTCTTGCTTGTCCGGTTGGTACTAAGATAGTAGTATGGATATGGGGTTTCTAAGCCAGGGAGGGGGGGAGTCAAGCTTTTGTATGGATGACGTCATAGTCTTGTATGAAGCTGATAAGGAATTTACACCCCGAGCTTTTTTTGACGGTAGAGCTTTGGGTTTTTTGTTTTTTTGTTGCATAAAATTGGGCGTTTTTTTCGGTTTTTTTTTTTTGTGTTTTTCCTTTTTTGCATAAAATTGGGAGTTTTTTTTTATGGACGTCATAGTCTTGTATGAAGCTGATAAGAAATTCACTACCCCAGAGCTTTGGGTTTTTGTTTTGTCTGTTGCATAAAATTGGGCGTTTTTTTTCGAGGTTTTTTTCTGTTGTATAAAGTTGGGCGTTTTTTTTTCGGGGCTTTTTTCGCGGTTGTTGCCAGGGACTTAGGCTATCTGAAACTTAGGTTAGCGGAGGACTTAGGCTATCCGAAACTTAGGCTATCTGAAACTTAGGCTGAGCGGGTACTTAGGCTAAACGAAAACTTAGGCTAGCGGGGAGCGGGGACTTAGGCTAAACGAAAAGTTAGGCTAGCGAGGGACTTAGGCAATACGAAACTTAGGCTAGGGGGGGACTTAGGCTATCCGAAACTTAGGCTAGCGGGGGGCTTAGGCTAGCGGGGGGCTTAGGCTAGCGGGGGGCTTAGGCTAATGTTTATGAAAAAGCATAGTGGGTGATGAGACAGCATATTTCTTTTGTTTATGAAAAAGCATAATCATATTTCTTAATAAGTCAGCATATTTCTGTAAAAAGCATATCGAATTTGATGAGTTATGTTTTAGTTAGCGTTATAGCATAATGTTGTGAAATTCAACAGGTATATCTCTCTCTCTCTCTCTCTCTCTTTCTCTTCCTCTCTATACATGTATATATCTATCTGTGTATGTCTCTTTCTATGCCTATACCATATGTATCTATCTGTATGTCTGTCTCTCTCTTTCTCTCTATGTATCTCTCTCTCTTTCTGTGTATGTATGTCTCTATCTCTGTCTCTCTCTCTCTTTCTGTAGATGCATGTATCTATCTCTCTCTTTTTGTGTATGTATGTCTCTATCTCTGTCTCTCTCTTTCTGTGTATGTATATCTATATATCTGTGTATCTATATATCTTCTTGTATGTGTGTGTTCGTATATAAACGATGGGCGATGGTTCTGAAAGCTAAAAAATCAAGTGAAGTCTGTCGCGCAACATCAAAAAAATAATCCAGTGAAGCCTGAGAAAAAATAGTGAAATTGAAAATATCGAGTAAAGTGAAAAAGTAACATGAATTCATTTATTTGTGAATATTGTGGTATAAGCTGTTCATACAACAAGAATTTAAATAGACATATACGAAGTGTGCATCTAAAGGATAGTTCTAAATGTGAATTCTGTGCGAAAATATATTCACGAAAAGATAAATTATTAGAACATCTTGAAAAGTGCAGAGTAAAACTTAATCCAGTGCAACCGACTACAGCAATAATGGAACCATCAAAGAAATGTAACGCTTGTGATCTAGAAGTGTTAAATAAAAACTGGAACTACCATATTCGAACAAATTCCCATAAGAAAAACTCTGCCGACTCGATTAGTAAACATTTTAAAGTTTTGAGAAGTTCGTTTGCAGGAAGAATTGTAACATTATTATTAGAAAATAAAAATCGAGAATTTATAGAGCCACTAAAATTTTTTGAAATATATGAAAAGCCAGTGATTGAACTTTTAAAAGAATATTTAGTGAAGCTTGGAGGCTACAAATTTAATATGGAACTTTTTGCTGTATATATAAAATATACTAAAAACAATAATGGCGATAATATTGACGTAGTGTACGATATAAAATCTTTTCAAACAAAAATGTGTACTGTGCTGAGAGAAAATGAAATAGCTCCTATCTACAAAACAATGATGGACGATATTTCTGTAAAAAGTGAAGAATTTCAAGAACGTGATAGTGGATGGACAATAGTTGAAATAAGCCATCTTGAAATTAATGTTAACAAATATAATCCGATATGAGGGTAAAGTATTATATATTCTTTCTTAAAAATAATATTTTAATTTTATGTTTCTTTTACAGATTGATCAAGCTTATAGTAAGAAACAGAGATAATGGAAAATATGTTTGAAAATAATAATAATATATAAATAAAAACCTATAAAATATATTTACAAAAAAACTAATGATTGTTGTTGTTATTAAAAAAAAAAAAAAACAAAAAAAAAAAAAAAAAACGGATAGTCATTTAAATGAATAAACAAACAATCAGGCGGAGTCGATAAAAACAAACAAATCTTCGTTTTGGTGGTGGATTATGGATTTGTCTATTGCATATTGTTGTGAAATTGTTTTCTGGATCATTTGCTTATGAAAGAACTTTCCTGGTGATATTCTCTTAACAAAGAACTTTATGTCAAAAAGAATTTTTGTAACTGAGACTGATTCAATTGAATTGAGATTTTTAGATTCGTTCCGGTTTATGTCGTCTAGCTTAGAATCATTAGCTAAGAACTTATCTACAGACGATTTTAAAATTGTAAGCTCAATATTTACAAATGATGAAGAGTTCAAGCTAATTACTAGGAAGGGCGTATTTCCTTATGAGTATTTAAATTCGTTTGAACGATTGAATGAGTCTCAGCTTCCATCTCGCGAAAACTTTTATAGTCGATTAACCGATACACACTGTTCCGAAGAGGATTACAATCACGCCCTAAACGTTTGGGAAAAGTTCCCTTGAAGACTATCTAGAGCTAGATTCCGTTTATACAATAAACCAACATATGTCCATAGGCTTTACGGTACTCGGAAATGATTATATGAAGTCTAAGTTTTGTGTTTAAATTATATGGATACTGATTCGGAATTGAACCCCGATAGCAATGTTTTCAAGACCTAGTACACAACCCCTAGGCTACACCCCAACCCGATATTACATATAGTTGTAAACGTTTTTATGATTGTTCTTGATTGAAATCTTCTACAGTTGTTGGTGTTGGATTTGTCTATTGTTCTAAAATTCTGTCGGACACAATAATCACCGAATTAGCTTTATTGTATAAAGGGAGAATTGGACAGTCTTTTAATATGCAATTTTCTAATATGTTTAACTAAATAAAAAAAAGTAATAATGTTACATATGTTGAACTAAATAAAAAAAAGTAATATTGTTACATAAGTTCTTTTTATTTATTTTTTAGAACAATCTTATCATCTATTCGTTTACTTAAAAGTATTATAATATCTCTTTCAAATGATTTCATTGCAAACTGAATGTTTTTTTCTATTTCCCTTATTCTATTGTCAACTTCGATATTCATTAGTTTCAGCATTTTATCAATTTCTGTATCCACATAAGCTTTTGTTGCTGCATCCTCATTATTTAGCGGGTTACTCAGATTTTTAATACATTTCATATTTAAGTCATAGTCTCCTCCAGATGTTAATTTAAATCCGATTCCAGGTGGTCCTTGCGGTCCACGGCTTAATCCCTTCGAAAATCGACCAAACTTGTCAACACCCATTTTATGAATAATAAATGTAGTATGCTCGCAACACTTTTTATTGTATTATTTGTGCTTCTTTTAATTCTTCAATGATTGAAACAATTTCATTGGTGTGATTATTATGACCAGCTTCATGCGATGCAATAAGTAAGCGTAACCGATCTACTAATTCGTTCGGATCATCCCAATAAATATAATCTTTCTCTTTGTTCGATGTTTGCATTAAACCACTACCTTTGCGAGTGAAAAGCTTACAAATTATTTTCATATATTTATAACTACGATTTCCTTTTATTTGACTTTCACTTTTGTGAAAACGTTTATGGGCATTAGTATCAAGAAGAATATTTTTATAGTTTTCCAAGTCTTCTTTGCTATATAGTGTCTTTTTAGGATATTTCATAAACAAAAGTTCATATAAGCCACGAGTCCCCTCGTAGGATTTATCCTTTATAAGTACTTGATTATCGTCGATTATAAAACTTGAATTACCGATTTTCCAATTGTCAGCATCTTCATAGACTCCATACAAACTGTCAATTACAGATGGGTTATTAATAAATATATTTAAATATTCTGTTGGAATCTCTGTAAATTTATTTTCTTTCATATATTCATCCAGTTCTTCTCGTCCCTGTGGAGTTATAGCATATTTACGTACAACTTTTGTCGTAGATGACAGGTTGAGTTTTCGTTTAGGTGTTTCAAAGTTCTCATCACTATCAACTGCTTCTTCTTCATCATCAGCTTTAACTGAAGCAAAGTTCTCATCACTATCAACTTCTTCTTCTTCGTCATCTTTAACTGGAAATTCTTCTTTTATATTCGGAGCAAGCTTAGTTCTTTTAACTAGTTCATTGAGAGGACTTGTGATTGGTTTAAAAGTTTGTTCTAATTGAATGCCTGCATTAGCTTTAGCTAGTTTTAATTGATTATATTTTTTTCTTATCGAATTAGTTGTCTTTACAATTTGACTGAGTAATTGTTTATTGTTTATTGTTCCTCTCATATTGTTTACAACAACAACAGTAAATTAAAGCTTCAAGTATTAATTTTAAAGTGTTGTTTACTATGTTGAAATCTTCTAAATGATTTTTTATACTGTGCTGAACTCCTTTTATACTGTTTTGAACTGCTCTCCAACTGAATTGAGTTGTTATCAAATTGAATTAAACTGATGGTCTGATCAACTACAGCTCTGAACAGATATTAACCGCTTTTTGACCTGACCTGTTATATTAACTGCTAGACCTGTTCTGATAGTAACAGCTTTTTGACCTGACCTGTTCTGATATTAACAGCTTTTTGACCTGACCTGTTCTGATATTAACAGCTTTTTGAACAGCTCTGATCAGGTATTAACAGCATTTTGAACAGCTCTGATCAGGTATTAACAGCTTCTTGAACCGGTATTAACAGCTTTTTGAACAGCTCTGAACAGGTATTAACAGCTTTTTGAACAGCTCTGATCAGGTATTAACAGCTTTTTAACCAGACCTGATCTGATATTAACTGCTTTTTGACCTGACCTGTTCTCTTTTAGACCTGACCTGATCTGATATTAACTGCTTTTTGACCTGACCTGTTCTCTTTTAGACCTGACCTGTTCTGATATTAGCTGCTTTTCGACCTGACGTGATCCGATATTAACAGCTTTTTAACCTGACCTGATCTGATATTAACTGCTTTTCGACCTGACCTGTTCTCTTTTAGACCTGACCTGTTCTGATATTAACAACTTTTTGACCTGACCTGTTTTGATATTAACTGCTTTTTGACCTGACCTGATCCGATATTAACAGCTTTTTGACCTGACCTGTTCTTTTTTCGACCTGATCTGATCTGATATTAACTGCTTTTCGACCTGACCTGTTCTCTTTTAGACCTGACCTGTTCTGATATTAACAGCTTTTTTACCTGACCTGCTCTGATATTAACTGCTCGACCTGTTCTCTGCTCGAATATTAACTGCTGTTTCTATCATGCTAATATAAATATATCGAATCCTTTCCTATATCTTCCTTTTTCCAGAGGACTCTCTTTATCAATTACGAGGAAACCATATTTATCTTTCCAACACTTTGCACAAATATTTTTGAATTGGTCGAATGTCATATCGGAATTTACATGATCATTATAAATGTGCTTCAAATTCATATCATCTTGTTTGAATATTATTATAAAATTGGCATTATCTCGAATTAAATGCTTTGGTATTCTCGTATAGGTCTGACAGAGATAAAAACTATCAATATTATGATGACGCCCCATACAGAAATATGATCGAACATTATCTTGCTTTTCTCTTGCAATATCATCGAAAATAAACACAGAATTAGATTCAGCTTCTTCAGGTGCAATCACTTCACTATTATTTGAAAATGTATGAAAACCTAGTCCAGAAATAGGACTTACAGCTCGCTTTAAATATTGATATTTCGGTTGATGTAACGATTTCGAATAGATGTAAATATTTTTGAATTTAACTCCATTCGGATGCTCTAATAAGCAAACCATAACATTAGTTTTACCACAATTTGACGGACCAACAATTAGACTTCGAATATTATTAGGTAGTAAATGACTATGTTTTATTTTATCAACACAATTTGTAATATCAGCATTTTGTACTGACAGTGTTTGACGTTGTTTAATAAACCGCATTCTGAGACTGACTAAGAAGAAATGGTAAAATATCAATGTTTTATACCAAAATCATATAAAATGGTTGAACATCATATAAAATGAAGTAGTCTACTAAAGGTAGTAAAAGAGATAAAATGATTGATTACAAACTCAAAAGCCACAGTCTACGGAAAGTTGTTGATGGAAGAGGTTTAGTTAATTCGCTCATCAATAAATTGCCTATTGAACTACATTTACCGGGCTATCAGTATTGTGGACCTGGTACGAAATTAAGCGAACGACTTGCTAGAGGTGATCCTGGAATAAATCCATTGGATCAAGCGTGTAAAGAGCACGATATTGGATATTCTAAATATAAAGAAAGTAGTGATCGTCACATACTTGATAAGATATTATCTGACAAGGCCTGGCAGCGAGTTAAATCCAAAGACGCAAACTTAGCAGAGCGCACGCACGCATTACTTGTAACGAATATAATGAAAGCTAAAGTTAAATTCGGAATGGGTAAACCAAAATTTAGAACGGCTGTTCGTTCAGCTCGAAATGTTCTCAAAAAAAAGAAACCTGAAAGCATAAAAGCTGCTATTAAATTAGCATTGAGTACTGCAAAGAGTATAATTAAAAACAATAAAGACGTTAAAACTCCTAGAATTATTCCCATTCCAAAAGTTGGTGGAGTTCTACCATTCTTGGTTCCACTTTTTGCGGGCTTGTCAGCTATAGGAGCATTAGCAGGTGGAGCTGCAGGAATAGCTAAAGCTGTTAACGATGCTAAAGATGCAAAGAAAACGTTAGAGGAGCAGAAACGACACATTTAGAAAATGGAGCAGATAGCTGTAGGTCGTGGACTCTACTTGAAACCGTATAGGAAAGGATTAGGACTATACTTAAATCCTCAGCCAAAAAACTTTTAAGAACGCTACCCAAGAGACCATTGAATGAAAATGATTTACGTAAATTTGGAAAGTTCCTGCCTGATTTCAGAGGTGTTTTTATGCGGAATACCCTACCGAGGAAACCTAAGAAAAATGAAAGTGGTATTGTTAATTTGGATTCAATGGAAGGACCCGGCACACATTGGGTAGCGTATGATAAGAAAAAAAATCATATCGAGTACTTTGATAGTTTTGGAAATCTACCACCTCCTGTCGAATTAATATACTATTTAGGAGATAACATAAGATACAACTATAATACATATCAAAACTATGAATCGTATAACTGTGGACATTTATGTTTAAAATTTTTATATAAACTTTTGTAAATTTAGTATATAAATAAATATTTTTTAAAAGTTCTTTCATTGTATTATTTGCTATCATGGCTTACACATTAACGTTGAGCGGAAATACATCCATACTAACAACAGAGTATTTTCCACCAATAGACTTGCACGGCGACTATGTTTGTGGACTTGTTGATTTCCAAACGTATAATTCTATACCGAATGTTGATGAAAGAAATAATTTATTTCATATAGGAAAACATGTTATAGAGTTTCCTATCGGATCGTATGAAATCGATGATATTGCCAACTATTTGTATAAGGAAATAGCAAAGATTAACAGTGGAATAAATCTCATAATACAGGCAAATAATAATACTCTAAAGAGTGAAATTAAGACAAGTGCTCCTATTTTCTTTAATAGAGAGAGAACTATTGGACAATTGCTAGGATTCGATAAACGAGAATTAGCTATCAATGTGAAAAATTACTCAGATTTACCTGTAAACATAACTAAAGTTAATGTAATTCGAATCGGGTGCAGTATAGTTGGAAACTCGTACATCAATAATATATCATCACATACAATTCATGAATTCTCACCTGAAGTGGGGCCAGGCTATAAAATAGTCGAGGTTCCTAAGAATGTAATCTATTTGCCGATAAACGTCAAGCGAATAAGTACGTTAACTCTTAAACTTGTTGATCAAGACGGAGATCTAATAAACTTTAAAGGAGAAACCATAACATTAGACTTCATTTAATGCCCCAGAATGTTGGTATATAATAGTCAGCCTAGTGTTAGTCCAATCAGTTCAATCAAGAAAACTGAACGAGCAAGACCAATATTGTCACTGTGCAATAAACAATATTTAAAATTATTAGGATTCAAACTAAAAAATGAGTGAAATTTTGAATATCACAAGTAAACCTAGCTATGATAATAGTATTTCTAAAATTGAGTATCACAGCTACTCTCCATTTTTAACATCATACAACTCTAGCGACGAAATCAGAATATCTCTACAGCAGCAGGACTTGTGTGTTTTACCAAGTCAGAGTTTTATTTATATTGAAGGTGTTTTAACTAAAGCAGATGGAACTGCATCAACAACTGCAAAACTATCCAATAATACCATAGCCTTTCTATTCGACGAGATTAGATATGAACTAAATGGAGTAGAAATCGATCGAAATAAAAATGTAGGAATAACTTCAACAATGAAGAACTACATATCGTTGAATGAGAACGAGAGTAAAACGTTGTATAATGGAGGCTGGTCACCGAACGAGTTAATAACACCCTCTAATGGCTACTTCAACTTTAGTTTACCATTACGAAAACTCTTGGGATTTGCCGAGGATTATAAAAAGATTATTGTAAACGCCAAACATGAACTAATTTTAGTTCGCACAAGAACCGACGAAAACGCATTTCTATCACCCACTGATGATGTACAATTCAAAATTTTAAAACTACAATGGAAAGTGCCTCACGTAACCTTAGATGGTTCTGAAAAATTAAAAATGCTGAAAAATATTGAGTCTGGCCAAGCAGTTCAAATGTGTTTTCGAAATTGGGATTTATATGAATATCCAGTTTTACCAATAACAACCGATCATGTATGGAGCGTTAAAACCACAGGTCAACTGGAAAAACCACGATATATTATTATAGCTTTGCAGACAAATCGAAAAAATCAAAAGGATAAGGATGCAAGCAAATTTGATCATTGCGAACTCACAAATGTTAAAGTACAGTAAGTAAGTCAACGTGATCGATATGCTATATTATATGATATGTATAGCAATTTTCAACAATCTTATTATGATGTTCAAGCACAGCCATTACTTTCGCGAACGGAATACAAGGAAGATGCTCCAATTATAGTAATTGACTGTTCACGTCAAAATGAAACTTTAAAAGCGGGTTCAGTTGATATTCGGGTAGAAATTAAAACATCAGCAGATATACCAACATTAACAACAGCCTATTGCCTATTGCTTCACGACCGCATAATCGAGTATAATCCTCTAACTAGCGCAGTTCAAAAACTTGTGTAAAAAAGGAACACTATTCAGTTTGAGATAGATTGTCAACCACGATGGATGTTGTTATCGATATGCAAGGCTTTAGAGGACCACAAAATAAATTTATTGTCAAAGAATTGACTATCGTACACCTCGATGAAAACATTCATCAACATTTTTTAATGAAACCACCGTACAATTTTGAAACGCTTCCAGATAATTTGAAACATCAAGCACAATGGTTATATGAAAATCATCACGGATTCAAATGGGATGGTGGTGAAACTTCATTCTACGACCTGAAACAATATTTACTACTCGACATGGAAAATACTGTAATATACGTCAAGGGATTGGAAAAGAAAATCTGGCTTGAAAACTTATTAAATAGTATTGTTGTTCAGGTATTCGACTTGGATAGTTTTGGTTCACCCAATCTCAAGACACTGAAAAAGGAAAATTCTGATACACAAAGATGTTTTTTTCATACTGGATGTTGTTCTCTACAAAATGCATATCTATTAAGAAACTTTGTTATAAGAAATTCAATAAATATCTAAGTTGTTATAAACAAAAATTAGTCTTTTTAATCATGAGTAAGCGAGAAGTTGTGAATGAATTACATACATCTGCTCGAAGAAACTTTAAGCGACGACGGGTTATTATAAAAGGTTTAGATGACTTATGGCAAGCTGATTTAGTTGAGATGCGCGCATACGCTTCCGAAAATACAGGATTTCGATTTCTACTCACAATAATTGACACGTTTTCAAAATATGCTTGGGTTGTCCCTATTAAATCGAAGACAGGCATAGAAGTCACTAAAGCAATTGAGTCCATTTTCAAGCAGGGTCGGATTCCCAAGAACTTGCAAACGGATGATGGAAAAGAATTTTTCAATAAAAACTTTAAAAACGTAATGGAAAAACATCAAATTAATCATTATTCTACGTACAGCACTCTTAAAGCATCAATTGTAGAGCGATTTAATCGTACACTGAAAAATATGATGTGGAAAGAGTTTAGTATGAATGGAAATTATCAATGGATTGACTTAGTTAATGTACTCATCAATACATATAATAACACAAAGCATCGAACAATTAAATTGAAGCCTTCAGTAGTGAATAGCTTAAATGAAAAAAGACTTCTTTCTACCGTATACAACAATATTAAAGTGCTTGGTGCGGCAAAATATGAAGTCGGTGATCATGTTCGAATTAGTAAATATAAACATATATTTGAAAAAGATTACACACCAAACTGGACAACAGAAATCTTTAAGATTCGAAAAGTTCAAAACACCAATCCTGTAACATATTTGCTAGAAGACTATGAAGGAAATCCAATTGAAGGTGGATTCTATGAATCTGAATTACTGAAAGCTAAAAACCCATCGTTGTATCTAGTGGAAAAAATTGTTAGAAAGAATGGAGACAAGGTATTTGTTAAGTGGTTAGGATTTTCATCAAAACACAATTCCTGGATAAATGTAAATGAAATACTTTGAAAATAAATTTAATAATCTCATGTAAAAAGTTTTTTTTTTTTTTTTGGTTCACCAACTTGTCGGACCGGAAATATGCTGACTCAGCATGAAATTTGATATGCTTTTTCATAAACATGTTTCAACTTGTCGGACTATGAAATTTGATATGCTGACTCAACTTGTCGGACCTGCTATGAGACTACCCACATTAGCCTAAGCCCCCCGCTAGCCTAAGCCCCCCGCTAGCCTAAGCCCCCCGCTAGCCTAAGTTTCGGATAGCCTAAGTCCCCCGCTAGCCTAAGTTTCGTATAGCCTAAGTCCCTCGCTAGCCTAACTTTTCGTTTAGCCTAAGTCCCCGCTCCCCGCTAGCCTAAGTTTTCGTTTAGCCTAAGTACCCGCTCAGCCTAAGTTTCAGATAGCCTAAGTTTCGGATAGCCTAAGTCCTCCGCTAACCTAAGTTTCAGATAGCCTAAGTCCCTGGCAACAACCGCGAAAAAAGCCCCGAAAAAAAAACGCCCAACTTTATACAACAGAAAAAAACCTCGAAAAAAAAACGCCCAATTTTATGCAACAGAAAAAACAAAAACCCAAAGCTCTGGGGTAGTGAATTTCTTATCAGCTTCATACAAGACTATGACGTCCATAAAAAAAAACTCCCAATTTTATGCAAAAAAGGAAAAACACAAAAAAAAAAAAACCGAAAAAAACGCCCAATTTTATGCAACAAAAAAACAAAAAACCCAAAGCTCTACCGTCAAAAAAAGCTCGGGGTGTAAATTCCTTATCAGCTTCATACAACACTATGACGTCATCCATACAAAAGCTTGACTCCCCCCTCCCTGGCTTAGAAACCCCATATCCATACTACTTAAGATTGCTTGCAATATGCTGAGAATTAGGTAGTCGCAACTCTGAAAATATAATTAATTACAAATGAATAAAATACTATCGAATAATTGAACATCGGCAGTCACTACTCGCACCTTTATCAGAATTTTCATTCTTCTCTTTCAGTTCTTTTAGCAGTATCAAGTTAAGTTTGTCCTTAACCAGTTCATCAAAAATAGGAACTATTTTTTTTCGGAAGACATCCCATTTCGTTAGTAGCAAACATCCTTTGTTTGGATAGATGTGCTCAAAGTCGATTACAATCTTAACATAGATAGAGATATACATATATACCATATACATACAATATCATAGTAATTCATTTATATAAAGAGAAATTGACTTACAAGTTGAGCGCCTTTTGCATGCTTATATCGTGGCCAAGCTGTTAAAATTACACTAAGATTCGAGCTACTTGCCAGTTTGATGAGCTTTTGGCGTAATTCACAAGTCTCCTTCAACTTTAAAATAATTACTTCCCATTCGTCTACATAAACTTTAAGCCATATTTGTCTAGGATCTTCACAATTTAAATTCAGATAACTTGTATTGATATCATCTTTCGAATAAAGTTCACCATCAACGCATCGTTTTTGTGCCTTTTTTTCACGTGGAAAAAGTCCAATTTTCCGCAATTTAGATGCTGAATTTTTATATGCGTGATATAATCTTCCGGATTGTGTTTTGCCTATAATTCAATAATAAGTTTCCTGAAGTAATGATTTGTTTAAATTATATGTTTGTGAAATATTTTTGAAAATCTTTGTTATTACCTTCCTTTCGTGACTAAATTTCAAACACACTTGTGAAGAAATGTCTTCAAAATCTGAGCCGTGCATGAACTTTTTCACATCAATAAAGTGCTTTACAATGTCCAATACCAGTTTATCACGCATCAAGCATGGTAAAGAGTTGTTATTTGTAATATAAGCGTTCCATACAGGTTTCCCAGTTGTTGATTCCAAATAGTAAAATATAAAAGAAAGATTTAGATAATGTTTTCTTCTTATTGATTGAAATTACTACTTACAAATTGTACGTAAGACAAAGATGAATTGATTGGTGCAGGACTTACGACTGGACTACAATAAGGGGAATCAACAATATTTACTGACGACGATGATGACGTAGTTCGTTCTGATAAATGGTCACTCGCAAATTTCGTCAACCAGTCCTTGATGAAATGTCCAGTGTCATCAAGACCATATACATTTGTTTCAAAATTCTGAAATTTAAAAATTACTAATTTTATATTTTCATTATAGGTTTCAAGCTTACATTTAAAGACCTCCACTTTTTAAAATTTTCCCTAAATTGGACCTTTATGCCAAGATTCGAGAATGGTGGTATTGGAAAAATATATTCCAAATCTTTTTCGGTTTCATAGAGTCAATATCAAGATTCATTCCTAAAAAACATATTTCTAATAAATAACATGTAATATTTCTAATGAACATATATAATTTTTTATAAAATGAGTAACATTTTAACCAGATCATTTGTTTCAGTAAGTTTGCAGCAAGTGCTTGGGGGTGAACCCGACAAGAACTTTCAACTGAATGTTCTGAACCTTGATGAGATCTCCAAAAATAAGATTGGAGAACGAACTATCTTTTTAAAATCCATTCTAGCCCCATGTTTCTATAAAACCTCGTATCTACTTCATCAGTCCCCCCCTCGCACGACCAAGTTAAGCTAGTTGTGATATTATACGTGCCGCAAGACGATCAAAGTTTTAGTATTTCTTAATTAATCGATAGTTTTCAGAAATATCTCATGAAATATGCAGATAAAAATCAATGATTTCATAGGAAAATAAATTCTTTATAAATAATGTTTCATCCGTTTCTTTTTGTACAATTATCAATACAGTGCAACCCGGTTATAACGTACCTTGAGGGGACCAAAAATATAGAACGTTATAACCGATAGTTATAACCTACATAAGAACCTTTCACATTTGTAAATGGGGATTGAAAAAGGTACGCTATAGCCGAAAAAACGTTATAAAAGTGCACTTTATAAGCGGGTTGCACTGTAATATCAAATATAACATCAATCGATAAGAGGAATATTTTTTTTACTTTTTTTTAATTTTTATAAAAACACTTTTGTGAAGAAAATTAATAGAACACTATTTATAGAGATTTATATTTCCTACAAAATTATTGATATGAATAAAAAACATAACGCAGTCACGATCGGCTGCAAGCCAATCGCATGATACTCTAGATGAAATACTAAACTCCGATTTATATTTTAGTTGGAAATATATCAAAAGAATGAGGAGTGCACAAGCAATTATTACATGACCTTTTACTTACAGGTAGAAACTTTTGTATAGTGGTCGATTTTTTGATTTATAGTGAGTTCCATAAAGTAAGTTAGGATATTTTACAGAATTTTTGTATGGCAACTACATGAAGGACTCATGGGATATTTTTCATATTAATAGTTTGAGCTGCGACTATTAAAAAGTTAATGTGTATAAAATTTCAAAGTCGTAAATTAAAGCGTTCTAAACTTATCGTGCAATATTGGTGAATATGTTTATTAAAGACTTTTGTATGACAGCTACCCGAAGGAGTCAACGGATGGCGCTAATTAATGAACTTCGTCTTGGTTTTGGTATAAAACTAATTCCTGAAAAATTTTAAATTCCTGCTTTAACTCGTTCTGGAGTTATAGTGAATTCAGTAAAAAGCATACATTTTTGATGGACTTTTCTAGGCTGCTACACGAAGGACTCATTCGATTTGCATCATATTCGGAACATTCGATTCAAGCATTTTAAGCCTTAGGTATGCAAAATTTCAAGTTCCTTACATGAAGCATTCGAGCAATAACTGGGAAAACGTGTTTCAAGGAATCTTGTATGGGATGTACCCGAAGGACTGGAAGGATATCGCCCATTAACGAACTTAGCCTAACTTTTTCCATTTTACAAGCTGTGATCAAATTTCAACTTCCTAGGTCAACGCGTTCTTGAGTTATCGTGCTAACGGACGGATGGACGGACGGACGGACGGACAGCAAACGGATTTGGAGGTTTTGGCCAAAAATAATCACAAAATAATGTACAACTTTTTTTCGTCCGAGGCTCGGTTCTATGCGTTACAAACTTTTTGGGCTGGATTAAACTTATAATACTCTATTTGTTCATCTAAAGTATAAAAATCATTCAAGAAAAGTTGAATCTGAATATATCTGAAAAATTGCAGATTCATCAAAACATACTAAAACTATAATCGTCTTTGAAAAAAAAGGTTCGCCATGTTTTTACACGAAAAAGAATCTTTTTAGAGGTGCACATTTTACAGGAGAGTCTACAATTATTTGGAAGTTATATTTATTGAACAATATAATGCTCAAATTGAAATTACATTGGGATGAGAGCATGCCAATGCACTTAGAAATGGAGTGGATCACTTTTGTTAAAGGTCTACAGGTACTCGAAGCCATTCACATCCCTCGACGCATGCTTCATCTTCAAGGGCGAGTGCAGCTACATGGCTTTTGCGATGCAAGTCTCAAAGCGTTCGGAGCTTGCATCTATGTACGAACTCAAGTTGACAACACTACTCCGATGATACAACTCATATGCGCCAAATCTAAGGTTTCCCCATTGAGAACGGAAACCTTACCTAGACTCGAGCTCTGCGCAGCACTCCTGTTAGCCGAGCTAATAGATAAAATCACACATGGCTTAGACATCAACCCAGAATCGATCTATCTCTGGAGTGACTCTACTATAGCACTATCCTGGATTAAGTCGCAGTTCAATCAATGGTCAATCTTCGTCTCCAATCGAATTTCGAAGATCCAAAATCTTTGTGGGTCAGCCACTTGGCAATACGTGCCATCCAAACAAAACCCGGCTGACATCGTCTCACGCGGCTGCTATCCGCACGAGTTGCTTCATAACAAGATGTGGTTTAATGGACCAGAATTTTTACTCCACAAAGCTTCGCTTTGGCCTCGATTTGATCAACTTCAATCAACCAAAATGCCCGAAAGAAGGAAGAGGAATCATTGTTTTATCTCAACAAAGGTTAAAGCGCTGTCAAATATCACACAGAACTGCAAATTTCTAAATACCTTCGAGCGCTTCATTAGAGTTTTTTGTTACGTGCTCCGAGTGTTTCATCCAAAGGCAGCTAACAAAGAAATTTCACCCGAAGAATTTGAAGCTGCTTTAACTTCAATAATTCGGAACATTCAATCAACATATCTAGAAAATGATTATTCTAATCTACTATCGAAAGGCTGCGTGTCAGCAAAAAGCCGGATCCTTCGACTAAATCCATTTCTCGATCCCAACGGTTAGATCCGTGTCGGTGGGAGACTAGCAAGTTCAGAACTTGCTTATGATGCTAAGCATCAAATTCTTTTGCCTAATGCTCATTCATTCGTAAACGCCTTGATTCAGAACTACCACCTAAAAAATCTACATGCAGGATCTCAAACAGTACTAAACTTGATTCGGCAGAAATTTTGGATTGTTGATGGTATTCGAACTGTCACCAACGCGCCCAAAGTTAGCATCACAAATCATGGGTGATCAGAACGTAGATCGCTCTCGACAAGCTCCGCCATTTCCGATATCCGGCGTAGACTTTTGTGGGCCTGTCTATTTAACTCAAAGAATTCGAGGCCGTGCTCCTATTAAAGGATACATAGCTATATTTGTATGCTTTGCAGTAAAGGCTGTACATATTGAACTCGTACCCGATCTAACAACTTCAGCATTTCTGTCCGCCTTACGTCGCTTCATCGCCCGAAGGGGAAAATGCAATAAAATCTATTCGGACAATGCTACGAATTTTGTGGGTGCCAGGAACGAGTTAGAAGATGTTCGTCAACATTTTTGTTCATCTGAACATCTTGATGCCGTTCAACAGTACGCCTCTCCGAAGGCATAACATGGAGCTTTATTCCTCCGCGATCTCCTCTCCACAAAGTCATCGCCGGTGAATCAAACTCTTCGTTTACCTATGAAGAGACGTCTACGATGCTGTGTCAAATCGAAGCTGTTCTGAACTCAAGGCCGATTTCACCAATGTCTTCAGATCCCACCGATCTGGAATCCTTAACGCCAGGCCACTTTTTAATCGGACGGCCATTGAACTCACTTCCAGATATAATGACAACCACCAACATCAATCGGCTCTCTCATTATCAACGAATTCAACTCATGCTGCAGTTCTTTTGGAAGTGATGGCATGAAGAATACCTCAACACTATGCAATCCAGAACTAAATGGACACGGGAAGAGCCCAACATCAAAGTCAATGATCTTGTTCTCGTCAAGGAAGAAGGTCTGCCACCGTTGAAATGGACTATTGGCAGAGTGCTAGAGTTGCACACGGGAAAGGATGACAGAGGCCGCGTCGTGTCCGTTAAACTTAAAAACGGAATTATTAAGAGAGCATTAACCAAAATCGCCATTCTACCCATGGAAGGATCACACAGCAGTTCATCATCAAATTATTAAATTTGCTATGAAATACCTCTTAAAATTATTAAACTCATTTTAATTATTGTACTATTTCGAATTCTTACCTAACTTTATCAAAATTCAAATGTAGCAAACCGATTAACTTTACATTATCATAACATTAACCATATTTTCGAAAGACTACCGCCTTTCAAGGGGAGCGGCATGTCTAATACATGAAATCACAAATTAACCAATGTCCACAGACTTTTAGCAATCATTGTAAAAATGCCCTTTGCATTTATTTTTTACTGTTCGCTTTCTGGTCTCAACCAGCTCAGTCGATTTTTGAATTTCAAAAGATTAACATTGTTTGAACTCAACATAGCGCTTTGTTTTTTTTTTCTCTTGCTAGTTTTTTGCACTTGAAAGTTATTTTTCGTATCGCATTTCAACACTTCCTAAAAATCATTAGGAAGTCAACACATATATTTTCACGATTTTCGTGATATCGACTAGGTCTTTCCAAATATTGAACTCATTTTTTTCCTACGGATTCTTCATATGAACACCTAGAAAGTGTTTTCAAGATTTTTTGAAATTCGACCCTTAAGTGGGTGTTAAGTGGTTGTATACTTTTTCATAAATTCCACCATATCTCTCAGGTCTGATCAGATATCGAATATCTTTTCACTTCCACGGGCTTGTTTAATAATCACCTGTTTTTAAGTTTTTTTCTGTTTCAACCTTTAGACCGCATCCAGGAATATGATCCAATTATATAATTCAGATATTACACTCTATTCTAACGGCTTCCCGACTTTTGTTAGGTTTTCAGTCACATAGTAACCTACTCCGCATCTCAGAATTGAGCGCATTCCGAACTTCTGCCGGAAAAATAATAAAGTTGACTGACAGACTGTTGGCAGACTTTTACTTTAGTTCATAGTTTTTATACACTAGATGAAATCATATAGATTATTATAAGTTTGATCCAGCCGAAAATTATGAAACGCTTAGAACCAGGCCTCGGGAGAAAAAAAGTTCTATACTATTTTTTGTTTATTTGTGGCCAAAAACCTCAAATCTGCTTGACGTCCGTCCGTCCGTCCGTCCGTTCGTCCGTCCGTCCGTCTGTCTGTCCGTTAGCACGATAACTCACGAACGCCGAACGCGGCTCATGAAATTTTGAATCTGGTGGATTGGTTGAATTTGTAAGGCTAAGTTCGTTAACGGGCAAAATCGTCCTACTCCTTCGGGTAGCTGCCATACAAAGTCTCCCTAAAACACGTGTTCAAAAATATTGGCCGATAACTTCAGAAGGGCTTAACCTACGTCTTTGAAATTTCGCATGTGTTATTTTTCCAAGAGGTGGAGCTAACTGTATGATTATGAAGAATTTCCCAATAGTCCTTCGAGAGGCTTCCCTACAAATATCCTGTAAAAAACATAACACAGTCACGATCGGCTGCAAGCCAATCGTATGCTACTCTAGATGAAATACTAAACTCCGATTTATATTTTAGTTGGAAATGTATCAAAAGAATGAGGAGTGCACAAGCAATTATTACATGACCTTTTACTTACAGGTAGAAATTATTGTATAGTGGCTACTCGATTTTTTGATTTATAGTGAGTTCCATAAAGTAAGTTAGGACATTTTACAGAATTTTTGTATGGCAACTACATGAAAGACTTATGGGATATTTTTCATATTAATAGTTTGAGCTGCGACTATTATAAAATTAATGTGTATAAAATTTAAAAGTCGTAACTTAAAGTGTTCTAAAGTTATCGTTCAATATTGGTGAACATGTTTATTAAGGACTTTTGTATGACAGCTACCCGAAGGAGTCAACGGATGGCACTAATTTATGAACTCCGTTTTGGTTTTGGTATAAAACTAATTCCTGTAAAATTTTAAATTCCTGCTTTAATTCGTTCTGGAGTTATAGTGGATTCAGTAACATGCATACATTTTTGATGGATTTTTCTAGGCTGCTACACGAAGGACTCATTCGATTTCCATCATATTCGGAACTTTTGATTCAAACATTGTAAACCTTAAGTATGCAAAATTTCAAGTTCCTACCTAGAAGCATTCGAGCAATAATTGTGAAAACGTGTTTTAATGACTCTTATATGGGGGGTACCCGAAGGAGTGGAAGGATATCACCCATTAACGAACTTAGCCTTACTTTTTCCATTTTACAAGTTGTGACAAAATTTCAACTTCCTAGGTCAACGCGTTCTTGAGTTATCGTGCTAACGGACGGACAGCAAACGTATTTGGGGGTTTTGACCAAAAATAAACACAAAATATTGTATAACTTTTTTTCGTCCGAGCCTCGGTTCTATGCGTTACAAACTTTTCGGGCTGGATTAAACTTATAATACTCTATATGTTCATCTAGAGTATAATGACTTTATATAATTTACGAAACTCACTATAACTCAAGTAATCGTTTAGCTATGAATTCAGAGTTTTGTAGAAATTAGTTTTTAGTGAAAACAAAGTTCGAGTTTACTAGTCAGCGAAATCCTTTAACTCCTTCTGGTACCTTCCGTACAAGAAATCCTTAAAACACTAGTTTAAGAATATTTGCCAATACTTTCATAAGTATTTAAGCTACGACTTTGAAATTTATGGAAATTTATGAAAAAAGCCTAATAGTTCTTCGAGGGGCGGCTATACAAATATCCTGTAAAAATGACTACGAATTTACGAAACTCACTATAATTCAAGTAATCGCTTAGCTATAAATTCAGAATTTTGTAGAAATTTGTTTTGAGTGAAACAAAGTTCGAGTTCACTAGTCAGCGAAATCCTTTTACTCCTTCTGGTACCTTCCATACAAAAAAATCCTCAAGACATGTGTTCAAAAATATTTTTCGATAACTTTTGAACGCTTCAAACTACGAATTTGAATTTTTGTACACATTAACTTTTGAATGGTTCCAAGGAAAAGGATGAATATGTAAGAAATTGGATGAGTCCTTGCTCCGCCTCCCATATGAAAGTTCTTCAAAAAGGTTTTTTTTTCTATTTCAAAATATGAAATTAAACACTGAAAATTGTCTTTTAGTTTTGAGCTGAAATCAAATGGGACCCCTTAATGAAGGACATATAACATGCACACACGTAATATAATTAAATCGGAGTTTTGTACCATCTAGAGTATTAGGTTAGGTTAGGTACGCGTGGCTGTCCGTGAGAACACGGACACACTTAGACCCAAAAGGTCCGTTGTGATACCACAGGATCATCGAATCCGGTCCTACTCGTCGAACCATTTAGAGCTTGTAATGAAGTGTTGGATTCTCGCGACCTCCATTGTGGCAAGAACACCAAGACAGTTGAAGAAGTACGCTCCGAGATGAGCTTTCCTTCTGGCGGACAGAGCTGGACAAGTACAGAGAAAGTGAAGGTCTGTCTCCTCCTCCTCCTCGTCCTGGCAGCTTCTACAGAAGTCGTTAGAGAAAAGTCCGAGCCTTTCTGCATGTCGACCTATAAGACAGTGTCCGGTTAGGACACCGACTGTTTTACTGATGTCCGCCCTTTTGAGCAGAGTCAGCCTTTTAGAGCCATTTAGATCCAGCTTTGACCAGATCTGTCTCGCAGTGTGACATGTAGTACCGTCTGCCCATCTTGAGTTGGTTTTCTTAATTGAGTCCAGTCTCACTAGCAGTTTACATGTGGAGAGAGGCACACCCAGATTCTGATGTACCGGCAGAGTCTGAAGGGTGGTACCGCGCCGAGCGAGCTCGTCAGCCATACAGTTCCCTGAAATATCCCTGTGTCCTGGCACCCAGCACAGAAGAATATTAAACTGTTCGGCCATCTCCTTAAGAGATGATCTACATTCTACGGCGACCTTTGATGTTGTCGAGGTCGATTCCAAGGATTTTATCGCCGCTTGGCTGTCTGTGAAAATGCTAATATCCCTAGTAGATATTACATTACACCTCAGCCAGGACAGGGCCTCCTTGATCGCCATAAGCTCCGCCTGATAGACACTACAGTGGTGCGGAAGGCGGAAGAGCTGCTAATATTAAGCATTTCAGAGAAAACACCTCCCCCTACCCATCTTTAGTTTTGTAGCCGTCCGTATATATGTGAGCGAATTCCTCCTCCGTTTGTACCAAGTCCCTTTCCCACTCTAGGTGGGTTGGGATGGCTGTCGAGAAGTTTTTATCGAAGTCAAAACTGGGAGGAGTGTAGTCGGTGTTTTCAGGAATGTTGAGTTGATTCAAAATTGTTAAGTGGCCTGCACATATGTCAGTCCACAGTGTGGAGGCCTTTAGCCGAATGGCAGCACTGGCTGCTATTTGTTTGCCAAAGATGTCTAAGGGTGGCAGACTGAATAGCATGTCCAGTGCTGCAGGGGGAGTTGTTCTCAGAGCTCCACTGATGCATATACATGCTGTTCTTTGAACCTTTCCCAGTGTGGTGCGGTTAACCGCTTTTTCTAAGGCCGTCCACCAGACAACAACACCGTATATGAGTATCGGTCTGATGACGGTCACGTAGAGCCCATGAACTATCTGGGGTTGCATACCCTATTTATTGCCAATGGCCTTTTTGCACGAGTAAAGCGCAACTGTTGCTTTCCTTACTCGTTCCTGAGTGTTAGGTTTCCAGTGAAGCTTGCTATCCAAAATAAGACCCAAGTATTTTGCACTATCGGTGAAAACTAGACTAGTACCATTCAGAGAAGGGGGGTCTACGCGAGGAATTTTGTATTTCCTGGTGAAGAGGACTAATTCTGTTTTGCATGGGTTCACGCACAGTCCGCATTCAAAAGCCCAATTAGAAAGAATAGAGAGAGCATTCTGCAATATCTCACTCTGTGTGTTGAGGTTCTTCCCCGAGACAGCAATTGCAACATCGTTGGCATAAGCAATCACTTTGCAGCCTACCCCTTCCAGTCTCAATAGTAGTTTTTTGACCACTAAATTACAAAGAAGAGGGGAGACCACGCCACCTTGTGGTGTACCTCTGCTGACAAACCTTCGAGAGGAGGACTCGCCCAGCTTTGTGTTCACAATCCTGGATGTTAACATCAAATTGATCCACGCGCCAAGCGAGGACTCCACTTTCTGGATAGAAAGTGCGTCAGTAGTAGTATGGATGTACCATTTCTGGCTCAAGGGAGGTAGGGAGGAAGCTTTTGTACGGGTGACGTCATTGATTTCTGTGGAATTTACTCCCTGGGAGGAGCTTTTGCATGATGACGTCATAGACTTGTATGAATCTGTTAAGGAATTCACTCTCCCGAGTCAGGGAGGCGATTTTTTGAGGGAGGAGTTTTTTTATGGTTACGTCATAGTCTTGTATGAGGCTGATAAGGAATTCACTCCCCCAGAGCTTTAGGTTTTTTTTTCGTTTTGGGCGTTTTTCTTTTTTTTGCATAAAATTGGGCGTTTTTTTTCGGGGTTTTGAGTTTTTTTTCGCGGTTGTTGCCAGGGAGTTAATCTATCCGATACTTAGGCTAGCGGGGGCTTAGGCTAGCGAGGGACTTAGGCTATCCGAAACTTGGGTCAGCGGGGGGCTTAGACTATCTGTGACTTAGGCTTAGGCTAACGAGGAGCGAGGGACTTAGGCTATCCGAAACTTAGGTTAGCGGGAGGCTTAGGCTAGCGAGAGACTTAGGCTATTTGAAACTTAGGCTAGCGGGGGACTTAGGCTATCCGAAACTTAGGCTAGCGGGAGGCTTAGGCTAGCGGGGGGCTTAGGCTTACAGTGTTTATGAAAAAGCATAGTGGGTGGTGAGTCAGCATATTTCTTTTGCTTATGAAAAAGCATAGTGGGGGGTCTATTGATGAGACTAGTATGGATATAGGCATTCAAAATCAAGGGAGGGGGGAGCCGAGCTTTTGTATGGATGACGTCATTGATTTCTGTGGAATTTACTCCCTGGGAGGTATTTTTGTATGATGACGTCATAGACTTGTATGAAGCTGTTAAGGAATTCACTCCCCCGAGTCAGGGAGGCGATTTTTTGAGGGAGGAGTTTTTTTATGGTTACATCATAGACTTGTATGAAGCTGATAAGAAATTCACTCCCCCAAAGCTTTAGGTTTTTGTTTTTTCTGTTGCATAAAATTGGGCGTTTTTCTTGTTTTGCATAAAATTGGGCGTTTTTTTTCGGGTTTTTTTTTTCGCGGTTGTTGCCAGGGACTTAGGCTATCTGAAACTTAGGCTAGCGGAGGACTTAGGCTATCTGAAACTTAGGCTATCTGAAACTTAGGCTGAGCGGATACTTAGGCTAAACGAAAACTTAGGCTAGCGGGGAGCGGGGACTTAGGCTAAACGAAAAGTTAGGCTAGCGAGGGACTTATGCTATCCGAAACTTAGGCTAGCGGGGGACTTATGCTATCCGAAACTTATGCTAGCGGGGGGCTTAGGCTAGCGGGGGGGCTTAGGCTAAACGAAAACTTACACAGAAGGATGTATTTACTTATTCATTTGAACGATTGGATGACTCTTAATGTCCTTCTCACGAAAAATTTTGAATGCTCCGCCTAAAGGTTTGAATAAAAGTTTCATTACAGACTACCTTCACTTATATTTGAAAACAGGTGTATCATAGCTAACTGATGTATTTGAGAAAAGTATTTATGAACTAGATTCATATCAATATTATTGGTTGCTAACTAACAGATAAATAACAGTATGTGCTAGGTAACAAAATTATTCATTTAAAACGCTTCCCCTTAACACCTAAAAAAAAAAAAGTTGGATTCACCCCAATTTATCTTCTAAAAATATGTTAAATTAATAACTCTCGTTCTTTCATTTTAGTATATGACACAATTCACAGAATGTTTTATTGAAGAGTTATGTTATGTTTATCTTAGTTTATTTCGAGTTGATACAAGTCTATAGTTCCTATCACAGGCATATCATATTTCTTCGAATGCATGTGTTCTATCCAGAAATATTGATTAGTTATGTTATTATAAGATTCTTGATTGTTTGGTGTTTCAGTTTTGTTCCTGCAAATTTCTTGGTTTATTGTTTAGATGGACTTATTGAAGGGTTATTTTTGCTTTGGTTTATACATGATTCATTTGAGTTAATAAAATTTTATAAACACATTTCTTCAGAGGCATATATTCTGCTTAGACTAGGCTATCCGTATAATACTTGTAAAATTTTGTTATATGACTCAGGCTCGGTGAATATTAATACCAATACAGGCCTTTAACAGAGTAATATAGGTAATAATAAAGACTGTTCAGTTAGATATTATTGACTCAGTTTCTTAAGATATAATACTAAGAAATGCAGGTTCCTACAGTGTGATAATAACAAGGTTATTACGTCTTAGACTGAATGAGATTTACTCATCTGAGCTTTTTACATAGAGACTTCATTGATTTCATAGGAATTTATTACACTAGTGAGGCCTTACGGTTTTATTGATAAGTCTTCAGATCTTGCTCCGGCAGGTTGAAACATGTTTTAGTTAGCGTTATTGCATAATGTTGTGAAATTCATCAGGTATATGTCTCTCTCTATTCATCTATATATCTCTTTATCTATCTCTGTCTCTCTCTATCTGTGTATCTATCTATTTATCTCTATCCCTTTCTCTCTATCTAAATATGTATGTCTCTATCTATCTCCGTCAGATTCTTAAGATATAATACTAAGAAATGCAGGTTCAGCTCAGGTTCCTACAGTGTGATAATAACAAGGTTATTGCATCCTTGACTGGTATGAATCTAAAAGGGATTTACTCATCCATGCTTTTGCATAGTGACTTCTTAGGAATTTACTCCGCTAGTGAGGCTTTACGGGTTTATTGATAAATCTTCAGATCTTGCTTCGACAGGTTCAAACATGTTTCAGTTAGCGTTATTGCATAATGTTGTGAAATTCAACCTGATTTTTGCTTGCTGCTGGTTATCGCCTGTTATGGTTGACTCAGATTCTTAAGGTATTATATCAATATAGACTAACTTCATCAGGTTCAGCTATTTGACTCAGGTTCCTAGTAAATGTACGATGTGATAATAACAAAATCTACTAAGCCAGACATTCTAATTGTCTTAAACAGAGTAATTCATATTAAGTATAGGTTATAATACTAATAAAGGCTAGATATGGTTGACCCAGATTCTTAAAGTATAATACAAAATAAAGGCTGTCTTAAACAGGGCTGTTTTACTCAGGTTCCTAACAAATAATTGACAGAGTAACAGATAGATATGGTTGACTCAGATTCTTAAGGAATAATACTAATAAAGGCTTAGTTAATAAGATTCAACTAAATATGTTTGACTATAGCAATCAACAAGGCTAACTTAAAGAGGCTGAACCTTTATCAGAGTAATTCGTTCTAAATATGTTTGACTCTACCAGTCAGGCTATGACGATAATAATAAGTCTAACTTAAACAGGTTTAGCTAATTGCTTTTGTCAGAGTATTTCATATTAAAAATATGTTATAATACTATACTAATAAAAACAGACTCAGATAGATATCGTGGACTTTACTAGTCAGATGTAAGGTATAATACAAATAAAGGCTGCTGAGCTAGATATGGTTGGCTCAGATTCTTAAGGTATAATACTACAAAAGGCTGATTTAACGACGTTCAGCTAGATATGTTTTATTCTACCAGTCAGTTTCCTAATAATAAAGGCTAACTTAAACAGGCTCAGTCAATTGTCATTTTTTTTTTTTTTCAAAGTAATTAAATATAGGTTATAATACTAATAAAGGCTGCTCAGCTACATATTGTAGACTCAGATTCTTAATAAGTGTTAGATATGGTTTACTCAGATTTTTAATATATGTTAGATTATACTAACAAGGACTAACTTAAGCAGGCTCAGCTTGATATGGTTGGCTCAGATTCTTAAGGAAATAATACTAAAAAAGGATGACTAAATACGGTTCAGTTAGATATGTTTGACTCTACCAGTCAATAATGCTGACTAAAACAGGCTCAGCTAATTGCCTTTATCATAGTAATTCATGTATTAAATATAGATAATAATAAAGGTATTTGACTTAAGAAGACTCAGCTAGATATTGTTAACTCAGATTCTTAATAAATGTTAGATATAAAACTAATAAAGGTTGACTTAAGCAGGTACTGGTACTGGTCAGATTTTAAATAAATGTAAGGTATAATAGTAACAAAGTCTGACTTAATAAGGCTCAGCTAAATATGTTTGACTCTATCAGTCAGGCTATGACGATAATAATAAGTCTAGCTTAAACAGGCTCAGATAATTGCCTTTATCATAGTAATTCATGTATTAAATATAGATAATAATAAAGGCATTTGCCTTAAGAAGACTCTGCTAGATATTGTTAACTCAGATTCTTAATAAATGTGAGATATAATACTAATAAAGGTTGACTTAAGCAGGCTCAACTATTGTAGATATGATTGACTATAGGTACTGGTCAGATTTTAAACAAATGTGAGGTATATTACTAACAAAGGCTGAATTAATAAGTTTCAGCTAAAATGAGGTCAATATAAGAACAGGTTAGGTCAAAAAGCTGTTAATATTAGAACAGGTCAGATCAAAAAGCAGTTAATATAAGAACAGGTCAGGTAATATTAGAACAGGTCAGGTCAAAAAGCTGTTAATATCTGTTCAGAGCTGTTCAAAAAACTGTTAATATCAGAACAGGTCAGGTAAAAAAAGCTGTTAATATCAGAACAGATCAGGTCAAAAAGCAGTTAATATTCGAACAGATAAGGTTAATAAGCTTGATATGGTTGACTCAGATTCTTAAGGTATAATACTAAAAAAGGCTGATTTAATAAGGTACACCTAAATATGTTTGACTCTATCAGTCAAGTTATAACAATAATAAGACTGGCTTAAACAGGCTCATCTAATTGTCTTTATCAGAGTAATATAGGCTATAATACTTATAAAGACTGCTCAGCTAGATATGGTTGACTCACATTCTTATGGAAAACTACTAATAAAGACTGACTTAATAAGGTTTAGCTATATATATTTGACTCTAGCAGTCAAGTTATAACAACAATAAGGTTGACTTAGAGAGGATCCTTTATCAGAAATATAGGTGATAATACTAATTAAGACTGTTCAGCTAGATATGGTTGACTCAGATTTTAAGGAATAATACTAATAAAGGCTGACTTAATAAGGTTCAGCTAAATATGTTTAACTCTACAAGTCAGATTATAACAATAATAAGGTTATTTTTAACAGACTCAGCTAATTGTCTTTAACAGAAATGTTGGTTATAATAATAATGAAGACTGACTTAAACAGGCTCAACCAGTGGCTTTACAAGTAAGATTTTAGGTATAATACTAATAAAAGCTGTATAGCTACATATGGTTAACTCAGATTCTTAAGGTGTAATATTAATAAAAGCGACTCAGCTCATACACAGATTCTTAACGTATAATACTAATAAAGACTGCTTAGATAATTACCTGTATTGACAGTTGTATGGGACACGAACTTTTTCATAGTTATATGAGGTTTTTACTGTTGTATGGTACACAAGCTTTTTGTGTAATCTTCTTTTAACAGTTATATGGGGAGGAATTTTAATCTAAAGCTGTGAACTGCTTATTGCGGAGGAATGAAAAAAAAAAAATATGGTTGTAGGCTAGATATGGTTGACTCGGATTCTAGTAAGGTATAATACTAATAAAGGCTGACTTAATAAGGTTCAAATGTAAGGTAGACCACCTACTTCCGAAGAAAATGTATAAACTCAAACTAGGATAAATCAAACATTCTCCATCAAAATAATAAACAAGAAATTTAAGAAAAGGTTACAAGACAAACCAAAACAAAAATTTCACCTGCTTTCGAAGCTTGCGATATCAACTCAACTAGGATAAACCGTACCAAGCATGAAAAAAAAATGTAAGGTTAATTGTTTGATTTTATGTATTGATGAAATAAAATTCCAGGAACCAATGAACTATCAATTTAGTTTTCCCTCCGAAACTGCAGGTCATGGGCTTAGGCTAGTAGGGGGCCTTAAGTGATAAAAACATAATTTATATTTAAGTGCTCTGATCTAACCTATTATTTTTTAGACCTGACCTGTAACTTTTCGACCTGACCTGTTTTTTTAGACCTGACCTGTTCTTTTTTAGACCGGACCTGTTCTTTTTTATACCTAACCTGTTCTGATATTAACAACTTATTGACCTGACCTGTTCTGATATTAACTGCTTTTTGACCTGACCTGTTCTGATATTAACCTGACCTGTTCTTATATTAACAGCTTTTTGACCTGACCTGTTCTGATATTAACAGCTTTTTAACCTGACCTGTTCTGATATTAAATGCTTATTGACCTGACCTGTTCTGATATTAACAGCTTTTTGACCTGACCTGTTATTTTTTAGACCTGACCTGTTCTTATATTAACAGCTTTTTGAACAGCTCTGATCAGATATTAACAGCTTTTTGAACAGCTCTGAACAGGTATTAACAGCTTCTTGAACAGCTCTGATTAGGTACTAACAGCTTTTTGAACAGCTCTGAACAGGTATTAACAGCTTTTTGAACAGCTCTGAACAGGTATTAACAGCTTCTTGAACAGTTATTAACAGCTTTTTGAACAGCTCTGAACAGGTATTAACAGCTTTTTGAACAGCTCTGATCAGGTATTAACAGCTTCTTGAACAGGTATTAACAGCTTTTTGAACAGCTCTGAACAGGTATTAACAGCTTTTTGACCTGACCTGTTCTGATATTAACTGCTTATTGACCTGACCTGTTCTCTTTTAGATCTGACCTGTTCTGATATTAGCTGCTTTTCGACCTGACCTGTTCTTATATTAACAGCTTTTTGACCTGACCTGTTCTTTTTTAGACCTGACCTGTTCTGATATTAACCTGACCTGTTCTGTTATTAACAGCTTTTTAACCTAACCTATTCTTTTTTATACCTGACCTGTTCTTTCACCTTTTTTATACTTTTTAACCTGACCTATTATTTCTTAGACCTAACCATTTATATTTTTAGATCTGCCTTGCCTTAATATTAACTGCTTTTTGATCTACTCTATTCCTTTTTAGATCTCCCTTGAATCATATTATTTGACGTCACACTTAACTCATGGGTATATTAGAAACAATTTTTTTTTGATACTAGCACCTAAACTATTCTTATATTCATGCTCGACCTGATGTGGTTTATTTTACCTGACCTGTTCTTTTTTATACCTAACCTGTTCTGATATTAACAACTTATTGACCTGACCTGTTCTGATATTAACTGCTTTTTGACCTGACCTGTTCTGATATTAACAGCTTTTTGACCTGATCTGTTCTTTTTTAGACCTGACCTGTTGTTATAATAAATGGTTTTCATGCCCCCCACTAGCCTAAGCCCATGACCTGCAGTTTCGGAGGGAAAACTAAATTGATAGTTCATTGGTTCCTGGAATTTTATTTCATCAATACATAAAATCAAACAATTAACCTTACATTTTTTTTTCATGCTTGGTACGGTTTATCCTAGTTGAGTTGATATCGCAAGCTTCGAAAGCAGGTGAAATTTTTGTTTTGGTTTGTCTTGTAACCTTTTCTTAAATTTCTTGTTTATTATTTTGATGGAGAATGTTTGATTTATCCTAGTTTGAGTTTATACATTTTCTTCGGAAGTAGGTGGTCTACCTTACATTTGAACCTTATTAAGTCAGCCTTTATTAGTATTATACCTTACTAGAATCCGAGTCAACCATATCTAGCCTACAACCATATTTTTTTTTTTCATTCCTCCGCAATAAGCAGTTCACAGCTTTAGATTAAAATTCCTCCCCATATAACTGTTAAAAGAAGATTACACAAAAAGCTTGTGTACCATACAACAGTAAAAACCTCATATAACTATGAAAAAGTTCGTGTCCCATACAACTGTCAATACAGGTAATTATCTAAGCAGTCTTTATTAGTATTATACGTTAAGAATCTGTGTATGAGCTGAGTCGCTTTTATTAATATTACACCTTAAGAATCTGAGTTAACCATATGTAGCTATACAGCTTTTATTAGTATTATACCTAAAATCTTACTTGTAAAGTCACTGGTTGAGCCTGTTTAAGTCAGTCTTCATTATTATTATAACCAACATTTCTGTTAAAGACAATTAGCTGAGTCTGTTAAAAATAACCTTATTATTGTTATAATCTGACTTGTAGAGTTAAACATATTTAGCTGAACCTTATTAAGTCAGCCTTTATTAGTATTATTCCTTAAAATCTGAGTCAACCATATCTAGCTGAACAGTCTTAATTAGTATTATCACCTATATTTCTGATAAAGGATCCTCTCTAAGTCAACCTTATTGTTGTTATAACTTGACTGCTAGAGTCAAATATATATAGCTAAACCTTATTAAGTCAGTCTTTATTAGTAGTTTTCCATAAGAATGTGAGTCAACCATATCTAGCTGAGCAGTCTTTATAAGTATTATAGCCTATATTACTCTGATAAAGACAATTAGATGAGCCTGTTTAAGCCAGTCTTATTATTGTTATAACTTGACTGATAGAGTCAAACATATTTAGGTGTACCTTATTAAATCAGCCTTTTTTAGTATTATACCTTAAGAATCTGAGTCAACCATATCAAGCTTATTAACCTTATCTGTTCGAATATTAACTGCTTTTTGACCTGATCTGTTCTGATATTAACAGCTTTTTTTACCTGACCTGTTCTGATATTAACAGTTTTTTGAACAGCTCTGAACAGATATTAACAGCTTTTTGACCTGACCTGTTCTAATATTACCTGACCTGTTCTTATATTAACTGCTTTTTGATCTGACCTGTTCTAATATTAACAGCTTTTTGACCTAACCTGTTCTTATATTGACCTCATTTTAGCTGAAACTTATTAATTCAGCCTTTGTTAGTAATATACCTCACATTTGTTTAAAATCTGACCAGTACCTATAGTCAATCATATCTACAATAGTTGAGCCTGCTTAAGTCAACCTTTATTAGTATTATATCTCACATTTATTAAGAATCTGAGCTAACAATATCTAGCAGAGTCTTCTTAAGGCAAATGCCTTTATTATTATCTATATTTAATACATGAATTACTATGATAAAGGCAATTATCTGAGCCTGTTTAAGTTAGACTTATTATTATCGTCATAGCCTGACTGATAGAGTCAAACATATTTAGCTGAGCCTTATTAAGTCAGACTTTGTTACTATTATACCTTACATTTATTTAAAATCTGACCAGTACCAGTACCTGCTTAAGTCAACCTTTATTAGTTTTATATCTAACATTTATTAAGAATCTGAGTTAACAATATCTAGCTGAGTCTTCTTAAGTCAAATACCTTTATTATTATCTATATTTAATACATGAATTACTATGATAAAGGCAATTAGCTGAGCCTGTTTTAGTCAGCATTATTGACTGGTAGAGTCAAACATATCTAACTGAACCGTATTTAGTCATCCTTTTTTAGTATTATTTCCTTAAGAATCTGAGCCAACCATATCAAGCTGAGCCTGCTTAAGTTAGTCCTTGTTAGTATAATCTAACATATATTAAAAATCTGAGTAAACCATATCTAACACTTATTAAGAATCTGAGTCTACAATATGTAGCTGAGCAGCCTTTATTAGTATTATAACCTATATTTAATTACTTTGAAAAAAAAAAAAAAAATGACAATTGACTGAGCCTGTTTAAGTTAGCCTTTATTATTAGGAAACTGACTGGTAGAATAAAACAAATCTAGCTGAACGTCGTTAAATCAGCCTTTTGTAGTATTATACCTTAAGAATCTGAGCCAACCATATCTAGCTCAGCAGCCTTTATTTGTATTATACCTTACATCTGACTAGTAAAGTCCACGATATCTATCTGAGTCTGTTTTTATTAGTATAGTATTATAACATATTTTTAATATGAAATACTCTGACAAAAGCAATTAGCTAAACCTGTTTAAGTTAGACTTATTATTATCGTCATAGCCTGACTGGTAGAGTCAAACATATTTAGAACGAATTACTCTGATAAAGGTTCAGCCTCTTTAAGTTAGCCTTGTTGATTGCTATAGTCAAACATATTTAGTTGAATCTTATTAACTAAGCCTTTATTAGTATTATTCCTTAAGAATCTGAGTCAACCATATCTATCTGTTACTCTGTCAATTATTTGTTAGGAACCTGAGTAAAACAGCCCTGTTTAAGACAGCCTTTATTTTGTATTATACTTTAAGAATCTGGGTCAACCATATCTAGCCTTTATTAGTATTATAACCTATACTTAATATGAATTACTCTGTTTAAGACAATTAGAATGTCTGGCTTAGTAGATTTTGTTATTATCACATCGTACATTTACTAGGAACCTGAGTCAAATAGCTGAACCTGATGAAGTTAGTCTATATTGATATAATACCTTAAGAATCTGAGTCAACCATAACAGGCGATAACCAGCAGCAAGCAAAAATCAGGTTGAATTTCACAACATTATGCAATAACGCTAACTGAAACATGTTTGAACCTGTCGAAGCAAGATCTGAAGATTTATCAATAAACCCGTAAAGCCTCACTAGCGGAGTAAATTCCTAAGAAGTCACTATGCAAAAGCATGGATGAGTAAATCCCTTTTAGATTCATACCAGTCAAGGATGCAATAACCTTGTTATTATCACACTGTAGGAACCTGAGCTGAACCTGCATTTCTTAGTATTATATCTTAAGAATCTGACGGAGATAGATAGAGACATACATATTTAGATAGAGAGAAAGGGATAGAGATAAATAGATAGATACACAGATAGAGAGAGACAGAGATAGATAAAGAGATATATAGATGAATAGAGAGAGACATATACCTGATGAATTTCACAACATTATGCAATAACGCTAACTAAAACATGTTTCAACCTGCCGGAGCAAGATCTGAAGACTTATCAATAAAACCGTAAGGCCTCACTAGTGTAATAAACTCCTATGAAATCAATGAAGTCTCTATGTAAAAAGCTCAGATGAGTAAATCTCATTCAGTCTAAGACGTAATAACCTTGTTATTATCACACTGTAGGAACCTGCATTTCTTAGTATTATATCTTAAGAAACTGAGTCAATAATATCTAACTGAACAGTCTTTATTATTACCTATATTACTCTGTTAAAGGCCTGTCTTGGTATTAATATTCACCGAGCCTGAGTCATATAACTAAATTTTACAAGTATTATACGGATAGCCTAGTCTAAGCAGAATATATGCCTCTGAAGAAATGTGTTTATAAAATTTTATTAACTCAAATGAATCATGTATAAACCAAAGCAAAAATAACCCTTCAATAAGTCCATCTAAACAATAAACCAAGAAATTTGCAGGAACAAAACTGAAACACCAAACAATCAAGAATCTTATAATAACATAACTAATCAATATTTCTGGATAGAACACATGCATTCGAAGAAATATGATATGCCTGTGATAGGAACTATAGACTTGTATCAACTCGAAATAAACTAAGATAAACATAACATAACTCTTCAATAAAACATTCTGTGAATTGTGTCATATACTAAAATGAAAGAACGAGAGTTATTAATTTAACATATTTTTAGAAGATAAATTGGGGTGAATCCAACTTTTTTTTTTTTAGGTGTTAAGGGGAAGCGTTTTAAATGAATAATTTTGTTATCTAGCACATACTGTTATTTATCTGTTAGTTAGCAACCAATAATATTGATATGAATCTAGTTCATAAATACTTTTCTCAAATACATCAGTTAGCTATGATACACCTGTTTTCAAATATAAGTGAAGGTAGTCTGTAATGAAACTTTTATTCAAACCTTTAGGCGGAGCATTCAAAATTTTTCGTGAGAAGGACATTAAGAGTCATCCAATCGTTCAAATGAATAAGTAAATACATCCTTCTGTGTAAGTTTTCGTTTAGCCTAAGCCCCCCCGCTAGCCTAAGCCCCCCGCTAGCATAAGTTTCGGATAGCATAAGTCCCCCGCTAGCCTAAGTTTCGGATAGCATAAGTCCCTCGCTAGCCTAACTTTTCGTTTAGCCTAAGTCCCCGCTAGCCTAAGTTTTCGTTTAGCCTAAGTATCCGCTCAGCCTAAGTTTCAGATAGCCTAAGTTTCAGATAGCCTAAGTCCTCCGCTAGCCTAAGTTTCAGATAGTCTAAGTCCCTGGCAACAACCGCGAAAAAAAAACCCGAAAAAAAACGCCCAATTTTATGCAAAACAAGAAAAACGCCCAATTTTATGCAACAGAAAAAACAAAAACCTAAAGCTTTGGGGGAGTGAATTTCTTATCAGCTTCATACAAGTCTATGATGTAACCATAAAAAAACTCCTCCCTCAAAAAATCGCCTCCCTGACTCGGGGGAGTGAATTCCTTAACAGCTTCATACAAGTCTATGACGTCATCATACAAAAATACCTCCCAGGGAGTAAATTCCACAGAAATCAATGACGTCATCCATACAAAAGCTCGGCTCCCCCTCCCTTGATTTTGAATGCCTATATCCATACTACTGATGAGTCAGCGGAAAAAGCATATCAAATTTCGACAAGTTGAAACATGTTTATGGATGAGTCAGCATATTTCTTGCAGGTGGTCCAAAGTTGAGCAGTAGGCTAACAATGTTTATGAAAAAGCATAGTGATGAGTCAGCATATTTCTTGCAGGTGGCCCAATGTTGTGAAATTGAGTAGTAGGCTATTGTTTTATTGATGAGTCAGCATATTTCTTGCAGGTGGTTGTGAAATTGAGAACACATTTTTTTTTAAACTTCAAATCTTTTATTAAAAATTCTTTCTCTATGCTTACTACATAATATTATATCTAATATTTTCGATAAATCTAAAATTCTTTTTTGAAATCTGGCTCTGTCTCGGGCATACATTTCCCATATTCCTTTTCGACTACTGCGATATGAGAAACTTCATATAACAAGGTGTTTGATGACAGGCGTATCGTTAAACCTTACTGGTTTTTCATGATTTATCAAAGCTTTTAAGCTCTTCTTCTATTCGTTGGATTTTAGCATCAATTTCTCCAATACCTTTAAAATTTTCTTCTTCCTTCGATATTTTTCTTTTCTGCTTAGACAAAGTTTTAGTTATTTATATTAATTACAAGAAAGTTAAAACGTCTCGGTATGCAAGTATCCTTGGAGTTAAACTTTACAATAATATTCCTGTGTCTTTGCGGTATAGTTTACACAAGAATAATATCAATCAACACAAAATTTTGATCAAAAAATACGTTACTGAAAATCCGAACTTATTTGATGAATCTATTAATCATTGAGAGTCCATTTGTACATACTATAATATTACTTCAATTTCATTACTTTGATTTTCGACTTTTAATTTGAGTTTCGACTTTTAAATTTTGTTATTACCTTTTGAATTTCGATTAATCTAACAAAGTTTTTTTTTTAACTTTATTATTATCTATTTTTAAGCCTTGTGTTCTTTTCTATCCTTGAATTTCCTTATTTTAAGCATAATATCTTTTATTTTATATTTTATTTTTTTTTTATATTTTATTCTTTCCATAATACCAATTTAATTGCAAACATTAGCTATAATTGTATTTGAATTGTATTTGAATTTTAATTACTTCTACAAATATTGAATGGTCTGTACTTAACCACTCTCACGCACAAGCCTTGCTTTTGTGAGTAGTTAGCTATTATAGTTACTAAAGTGTAAATTTTAAGTGAATAAATAAAGCTACATGGGTCATTCCATGAAAAATCGCAAAAGTTGTGACCTTACCATCGCCGATTCTTTAGAAATTTTTTTTGCTTGAAGAACTAGTGAAAAAAAAAATATGATTTCAATTTTTTTTTTCTATCTCATTTTTTTTGTTAGTTATAGTATGTTAAAGATTTCGCAAAAATGGTGTCAAAGACCTCTTTGAAAATTCATATCTCTGTTAATTTTTATCACAGAATAATAAAATAGGACTTATTTTAAAGGGGAAGGTTGTCGCAAAATAAGAAAAATACCAATAAAATTTATCCTTGATTTTTTTTTTAAAGGATAACGATTTTGTCCTTTATCCTTGAATATCTCAAATTACCGATGATTTTTTTTTTATTTTTTTATATTTTGTGTATTATACTGTTCTTCAAAACATATCAAAAAATCAACTTGGGATCGCAATGGGATCGGGGTAAAAAAATAGAAGAACACCAGTGGTTCTCAATTATTTCATAGAAAAGTTACAATTATTTTGATTACTTACGAGTACTCGTATGTAAAGAGGATTTAATTTTATGATACTAGATTTATGGCCAGCTGTTAAAATCATAAATTTAGGATAGTTTAGTTCAATAATAACTTAATTGAGCAACTAATTGAGAGTGTTTAAATAAATTTATCCCATAAACCATTAAATTTAAAATAACAAGAATTATCTCATTTGGAATGTCTTACTAACCAGAAAATAATAGGTAGGCAGGTAAGGCAATAAAAAAATGAATATCAATTAAATGTCCTTTTTTGGTAAGTATGTATATAAATATAGGCTTACCTCAAATACAATTCAGTCGTGCTTGCAGTATTAAGAAGACAAAATCTAATTTATTATTTTACAAATCATGAAAAAAATTAACTGGTCAAAATCGCGTTGCTGTAATCCTTTTGGAGAATCAATACATTGGCCAAAAATATCGGATTTACGACCTGTGCAACCATGGATGATTTCTAGAGTACCAGCGAAGACTTCAGCATGAAAAATTTGCTCTTCCTGTAGAAAAAGGGTTAAAATGCTACCAGGAACATCAACGGAGATTACTGATGATGATATGTTCGACCATAGGAAGAAGAACCTTTCTCTTTGAATACAGATGAGGAGCCCGGCGACGATGAAGCGCTACACCAAAATTTCATCAGTAAGGAAGCCGCATTAAACTCATTAAATGAATGTCTTCGATATTTAGGAGAAGAACCTTTCGACAAAAGACGATTTACCAGAGAAAACTACATCCGGAAAAAGCTTGAAGATGTGAAAAGAATCGTATTAAAAAAAATTTTTGGACTAGAAGATCAAAAGGACCAACCACGAGAGGACGAGATGATTGACAGATTGAGGACTGAATATTCAACCGCCAGTGAGAAGAATATCAAGCAATTTATTTTATCTGTAAGTCCTGATAAATGGACTAGAAAAAGAACTTGTGAGGAATTTCCCGGAACATCTTCGTATGCAGAGTTTATAGATTGCTTTGTTCAACAACTTCCTTCTTTACTTCGACACGCATTCTTCACTGAACAACAAGCCAAATATTTTGAAGAGAAAAAGAATAAGTTACCAGTAAATGAGGTTGTTGTGGTTATGGATTTTTCAGAAAATTATTCCTTCGTTGTACAAAATGCGGTGCAAGCGTTTCACTGGAATAACTCTCAAGCCACAATCCATCCGTTTGGGATTTATTATAGGGTGGAAGGACAACAGGACGTTCAAACCACAAATTTTGTAATTATTAGCGATTGTTTGCAACATAACAATATAGCCGTTCATCTATTTCAACGCTATTTAATAAAATTCTTTACAGATAAGTGTTTTAATGTTAAGAAAATACATTATTTTTCGGATGGCTCAGCCGCTCAATATAAAAACCGGAAAAATTTCTTTAATTTGAGCAAGCACACTGAGGAATTCGAAATTGATGCAGAATGGAATTTTTTTTGCCACCGCCCATGGTAAAAATATCTGCGATGGTCTCGGTAGTACAATAAAGCGACTTGCAGCAAGAGCAAGTTTACAGCGGCCAATAGAAGACCAAATAACAACTCCATTAAAACTTTTCGAATGGGCTAAGGATAATATAGTAAATATTAATTTCCAATTCATCGACTGCGAACAATATAAAAAATCTGCCAACAATCTGGGCGTAACTTTATTATTTTTCCGGCAGAAGTTAGGAACGCGTTCAATTCTGAAATGCGGTGTAGGCTACTATGTGACTGAAAACCTATCAAAAAGAACAAGATCATGGAAGTGAAAATCTGATTGGATCTGAGAGATATGGAATAGTTTATGAAAAAGTACTCAATCACTTTACACCACCTTAGGGGTCAATTTTCAGAAAATCTTGGAAAAACTGTCTTGGTATTCATATGGAGAATACATAGAATAAAATTAAATTCATTATTTGGGACGAGGTAGTAGATATGTCGAAAATCGTGGGAAAATATTCATTCTATTATATACACACCGAGTTTCAACATTGTAGCTTAAGCCGTTCCATACATAGGAAAAACACCCCCACTTGTACCACACTACCCTTAGGGGTCGAATTTCAAAAAACCTTGAAAACCCTTTCTAGGTATTCATACGAAGAATCTGTAGAATAAAAATGAATTCAATGTTTGGAAAGACCTAGTAAATATGACGAAAATCGTGAAAATATATGCATTTTATATATTTTATTTTTACAAATATTTCCCCCCCCCCTCTTCTGAACGCCAATGAATATTAAAATTTTTTTTTATCACAATTACTTTTCTAGTTGATTTACATATACACACCGAGATTCAACATTGTAGCTTAAGCCGTTCCATATATAAGAAAAACACCCCCACTTATACCACACTACCCTTAGGGGTCGAATTTCAAAAAACCTTGAAAACACTTTCTAGGTATCCATACGAAGAATCCGTAGAATAAAAATGAGTTCAATATTTGGAAAAACCTAGTAAATATGACGAAAATCGTGAAAATATATGCATTTTATATATATTATTTTTACAAATATTTTTTTTTGCCCCCCCCCCCTCTTCTGAGCGCCAATGAATATTCAAATTTTTTTTTATCACAACTACTTTTCTAGTTGATTTACATATACACACCGAGTTTCAACATTGTAGCTTAAGCCGTTCCATATATAAGAAAAACACCCCACTTGTACCACACTACCCTTAGGGGTCGAATTTCAAAAAACCTTGAAAACACTTTCTAGGTATTCATACGAAGAATCCGTAGAATAAAAATGAATTCAATATTTGGAAAGACCTAGTAGATATGACGAAAATCGTGAAAATATATGCATTTTATATTTATTATATATACAAATATTTTTTTTGCCCCCCCCCCCCTTCTAAACGCCAATGAATATTCAATTTTTTTTTTAACACAATTACCTTTCTAGTCGATTTACATATACACACCGAGTTTCAACATTGTAGCTTAAGCCGTCCCATATATAGGAAAAATTTGCCAACAATCTGGGCGTAACTTTATTATTTTTCCGGCAGAAGTAAGGAACGCGTTCAATTCTGAAATGCGGTGTAGGCTACTATGTGACTGAAAACCTATCAAAAAGAACAAGATCATGGAAGTGAAAATCTGATTGGATCGGAGAGATATCGAATAGTTTATGAAAAAGTACACAATCACTTTACACCCCCTTAGGGGTCAATTTTCAGAAAATCTTGAAAACACTGTCTTGGTATTCATATGGAGAATACATAGAATAAAATTAAATTCATTATTTGGGACGAGGTAGTAGATATGTCGAAAATCGTGAGAAAATATGCATTCTATTTTCACAGATAATTTTTTTTGCCCCCCTTCTGAACGCCAATAGATATTCGTTTTTTTTATTCAAAATTATTTTTTTAGTTGATTTAGATATACACACCGAGTTTCAACATTGTAGCTTAAGCCGTTCCATACACAGGAAAAACACACCCACTTGTACCACACTACCCTTAGGGATCGAATTTCAAAAAACCTTGAAAACGCTTTCTAGGTATTCATACGAAAAATCCGTAGAATAAAAATGAATTCAATATTTGGAAAGACCTAGTAGATATGACGAAAATCGTGAAAATATATGCATTTTATATATATTATTTTTACAAAGTTTTTTTGCCCCCCCCCCCCTTCTGAACGCCAATGAATATTCAAATTTTTTTTTATCACAATTACTTTTCTAGTTGATTTACATATACACACCGAGTTTCAACATTGTAGCTTAAGCCGTTCCATATATAAGAAAAACACCCCCACTTGTACCACACTACCCTTAGGGGTCGAATTTCAAAAAACCTTGAAAACACTTTCTAGGTATTCATACGAAGAATCCGTAGAATAAAAATGAATTCAATATTTGGAAAGACCTAGTAGATATGACGAAAATCGTGAAAATATATGCATTTTATATATATTATTTTTACAAATTTTTTTTGCCCCCCCCCCTTCTGAACGCCAATGAATATTCTAATTTTTTTTTATCACAATTACTTTTCTAGTTGATTTACATATACACAACGAGATTCAACATTGTCGCTTAAGCCGTTCCATATATAAGAAAAACACCCCCACTTGTACCACACTACCCTTAGGGGTCGAATTTCAAAAAACCTTGAAAACACTTTCTAGGTATTCATACGAAGAATCCGTAGAATAAAAATGAATTCAATATTTGGAAAGACCTAGTAGATATGACGAAAATCGTGAAAACATATGCATTTTATATATATTATATTTACAAATAATTTTTTTTGTCCCTCTTTCTAAACGCCAATGAATATTCAAATTTTTTTTTCAGAATTACTTTTCTAGTTGATTTACATATACACACCGAGTTTCAACTTTCTAGCATGAACCGTTTAATAGTTAGGAAAAACACCCCCTACCTCCGTAGCATACTACCCCTAAAAAAAAATATATTTTTCCAACATTCCGCTACTATAGCTCTATCTAAATACCAAGTTTAAGGCTTATATCATTACAGGTTCTCAAGATATAAGCATCGGAACTTTTTCCTTTTCACCCTCCCCCACCCTCCCCCTCTACACGCACAACCCCAAAACTTTTTTCCCTACTAGGGTTTAATTAGCGCTACTTCTGGTAAAAATTCTAAGCATCTATCTTAAACTGTTCTGGAGATATGAAATGTGTTTGATTTGAAAAATTCTCATCCCCTCCACTTCTGTGCTAAACCTCCCACTTAAAAAATTTTACTTTGATCAATCTTTTTTTGTCAACCTTTACACCCAAACCAAATTTTATTTTTCTAGAGCAATTGGTTCATGAGATATCGTAATCTTAAGTTTTTCACCCCCCACCCCCATACACAACTTCCCCCACCCAAAATTTTTCTTCATTCTGTTCTCCTAGTATAACTACAAATATTTGTTAAGTTTGAATAGTGTGCCATTAACGGTTTAGGAGATATGGATTTTAGAATGTGTCTATCTCACCTTTTTTGGGTTTCGGACGCATTACATTTCCCCCCACTCCCACACCCCTTGATCAATATTGACAATTTTTCTGCAAATGGGTCTACTATCAGAGCTCTATAGAAATTCCAAGTTTCAGCTTCCTAACATAAGGGGTTACTCAGATCTGGAAACCAAAATTTTCGGTCTAAAACACTTCCCCCTCCTTCCCCCTCACACCCCCACCCCTAAAAATTTAGTCACTTCAAGGCGCCTACCCCATCTATTCGTTAAAAAAATTTCAATTTAATATCTCAAAGCGTTTGGCAGCTACGAGCCTCCAAACGATCTTGCGTACGGCGGACGCCGTACGGCGTACGGCGTACGGCGGACAGACGGACTGAAAATTTTTATTGCTTTTTTCGCGTCTACTAGTTATGAAACGTGAAAATAAAAATTTTGAGGGTAGCAAATTTTTTTTTTTAAAAAATCAATCACAATACTTAATTATTAAAATAATAAAGTAAAACACCCCCACTTGTACCACACTACCCTTAGGGGTCGAATTTCAAAAAACCGTGAAAACACATTCTAGGTATTCATACGAAGAATCCGTAGAATAAAAATGAATTCAATATTTGGAAAGACCTAGTAGATATGACGAAAATCGTGAAAATATATGAATTTTATATCTATTATATTTACAAATATTTTTTTTGCCCCCCTTTCTAAACGCCAATGAATATTCAAATTTTTTTTCATCACAATTACTTTTCTAGTTGATTTACATATACACACCGAGTTTCAACTTTCTAGCATAAACCGTTTAATAGTTAGGAAAAACACCCCCTACCCCCGTAGCATACTACCCCTAAAAAAAATTTTATTTTTCCAACATTCCGCTACTATAGCTCTATCTAAATACCAAGTTTAAGGCTTATATCATTACAGGTTCTCAAGATATAAGCATCGGAACTTTTTCCTTTCCACCCTCCCCCACCCTCCCCCTCTACACCCTCAACATCAAAACTTTTTTCCCTGCTAGGGTTTATTTAGCGCTACTTCTGGTAAAAATTCTAAGCATCTATCTTAAACTGTTCTTGAGATATGAAATGTGTTTGATTTGCAAAATTCTCATCCCCTCCACTTCTATGCTCCACCTCCCACTTAAAAAATTTTACTTTGATCAATCTTTTTTTGTCAACCTTTATACCCAAACCAAATTTTATTTTTCTAGAGCAATTGGTTCATGAGACATCGTAATCTTAAGTTTTTCACCCCCCACCCCCATACACAACTTCCCCCACCCAAAATTTTTCTTCATTCTGTTCTCCTAGTATAACTACAAATATATTTTAAGTTTGAATAGTGTGCCATTAACGGTTTAGGAGATATGGATTTTAGAATGTGTCTATCTCACCTTTTTTGGGTTTCGGACGCATTACATTTCCCCCCACTCCCACACCCCTTGATCAATATTGACAATTTTTCTGCAAATGGGTCTTCTATCAGAGTGCTATAGAAATTCCAAGTTTCAGCTTCCTAACATAAGGGGTTACTGAGATCTGGAAACCAAAATTTTCGGTCTAAAACACTTCCCCCTCCTTCCCCCTCACACCCCCACCCCTAAAAATTTGGTCACTTCAAGGCGCCTACCCCATCTATTCGTTAAATAAATTTCAATTTAATATCTCAAAGCGTTTGGCAGCTACGAGCCTCCAAACGATCTTGCGTACGGCGGACAGACGGACTGAAAATTTTTATTGCTTTTTTCGCGTCTACTAGTTATGAAACGTGAAAATAAAAATTTTGAGGGTAGCAAATTTTTTTTTTTTAAAAATCAATCACAATACTTAATTATTAAAATAATAAAGTAAAATGAAGAAAATTTATTGAGTGAAGAATACAATCTTATACAAGCAATTCCTTCAACTCAAACAGTACATTGGGTTATACCTGTGAGGAAAGGATGCGTGAAAATTAAAAAGTTTTCTCTATCTTCTGAAGAAGATGAACATATTTTGTTTAAATAGATTATGTAACTAGCATGTAAAAATAAAAAAATTGAATGTAATGCATGTAAAGCATGTTTTAATTTTTTATTTTATGTTTTAATTTGTTATGTTTACCATAATAGAATACCATATATATACATTTTGTTGAATCTTTTATTAATTTTTTATGTTTCTACTTGTTAAAATATTATTATTCAATGTCAAATCATTTTAAATTTAGTTACTGTTGCCTGGAATGAATAGCATTAATAAAATACTCCGTAGAAATTGTAATTTTCTAAGCCAAATTTAATTTTTTTAATATATTATACATATTATAAAACATTAATATTTTTAATGAAATAGTTGCTCAATTAAATTATTATTGAACTAAACTATCTTAAATTTATGATTTTAATAGCTGGCCATAAATGTAGTATCATAAAATTAAATCCTCTTTACATACGAGTACTCGTAAGTAATCAAAATAATTGTAACTTTTCTATGAAATAATTGAGAACCACTGGTGTTCTTCTATTTTTTTACCCCGATCCCATTGCGATCCCAAGTTGATTTTTTGATATGTTTTGAAGAACAGTATAATACACAAAATATAAAAAAATAAAAAAAATAAATCATCGGTAATTTGAGATATTCAAGGATAAAGGACAAAATCGTTATCCTTTAAAAAAAAAATCAAGGATAAATTTTATTGGTATTTTTCTTATTTTGCGACAACCTTCCCCTTTAAAATAAGTCCTATTTTATTATTCTGTGATAAAAATTAACAGAGATATGAATTTTCAAAGAGGTCTTTGACACCATTTTTGCGAAATCTTTAACATACTATAACTAACAAAAAAAATGAGATAGAAAAAAAAAATTGAAATCATATTTTTTTTTCACTAGTTCTTCATGCAAAAAATTTTTCAAAAGAATCGGCGATGGTAAGGTCACAAAATTGGCCTTTTTTTGCGATTTTTCATGGAATGACCCACATATTCAAAAAAAAAAAAAAAATTTTCTTTTTTCTTTTAAATCTGCAAGCTCTCGTTCCACTCGTTTGATTTCGTTGTCTATTATATATATATAAGGATGAAGAGCTCCATTCCTACGAAAAACTTCCTTCAACTTCCTCATCTGCCGACGTTTTCCAATCACTATTATCACCAAACGGGCAACCTCTCGGAAAAATTTTGTTTGTTCTGTAACCCCTAAAGCCAGGTAAAACATTTCCTGCTATAGTAATTTCACCACCTAAAGTAAAAGAAACTATTAGCAACAATTAATTTTAATAAAAATTTTAAGATGCTGCCAGTTTTGGAATGAAAATGCAAAGTCCAAATTTCTGCAATCTTCCCCATTTCTTAATCGTAGTACAAGACATCTCGTTCCATCTTCCGGGGTTAAAAACACTTCCAGTAGATTTGCGTAAAATTTCGCATTCACTATTTTGAAATTTAACCAAACTGCTTCACAAATACAATACTTACACTTGTAAGATATCTGCTCAATCCAAAACATTCTGACTGCTCTACTTGAAATCCACGAAATAACTAACATACAATTCAGCTGAACAAACTAAAAACACTAGAATTTCCCCTTACCTCCCCTTTCCTTTTTCACCCAACCTTTCCCCTCCCCAACAACAACGTTAGACAAAACTGAAACAACGTGATTATTGTTTGAACCGTACACCAGTAAACATGGAATACAAGCGCTTCGTTTACGAGCACAAAGATATTATTTTGGAGAAGCACCTAGAGAGATTAACAAAATATTTTAAATTTGTGGAAAAGTACACTCAAATGGAGCAGAAAATAACCCGACTCGGAAAGCACTACATTAACTGTCCTTGGGCTTATGATGATGCAACATGTGGACCAGATACTTGTGAATGCTGTGATGAGCAGCGAATATAATGTGAAATAAATAAACTTGTAACTTTTTACATGAGATTATTAAATAATTAAATTTGTTTTTCATTTACATTTATCCAGGAATTGTGTTTTGATGAAAATCCGAACCACTTAACATTTGTCTCCATTTTTTCCACTAGATACAACGATAGGTTTTAAGCTTCAGCTTCATAAAAAAATTGTAACATTAAGTAATAAGATTCAAAGCAGGTCTAAGAAAGTGATACTCTTAGTTAGGAAATTCTTCTGAAGTGGATTGAAAGGATATACCAAAGTAAAACATCAGTTTCGCTACATCAATTTTAACATTTATTCGTTTTTTATTAATCTCAGGCACAGAATTTTTGTTTAACATTTATTAATAATAAAAATAATTTCTAATTTACATTCCTTCGACGGTTGCGTAGTCGGTGGCACGGTTGAAGGTTGCGTAGTCGGTAGCACGGTTGACGGTTGCGTAGTCGGTAGCACGGTTGACGGTAGAGTAGTCGGTTGCACAGTTGACGGTTGCACTTGATTACTACACTTTTCATGATGTTTATCTTTTCCTGGATATATTTTTGCACAAAATTCACATTTAGAACACTCCTTTGGATGCATATTTCTTATATGTCTATTTAAACTATCGTTGCGTGAACAGCTTAGACCGCAATATTCACAAATAATTGATTTCATCTTTGTCACTTACTCCACAAAACTTTTAAACGAACTGAGAGTGCAACGAAAAACTTTCTGCCTTATATAGCTCCCCACTACATCATAGTTGTTAGAAATGCACACCGATATTAGCGCCTTATACCTGACCTGTTCTAACATTAACTGCTTTTTGACCTGATCTTTTCTGATATTAACAGCTTTTTGACCTGACCTGTTCTGATATTAACAGCTTTTTGACCTGACCTGTTCTGATATTAACAGCTTTTGACCTGACCTGTTCTGATATTAACTGCTTTTCGACCTGACCTATTCTGATATTAACTGCTTTTTGACCTGACCTGTTCTGATATTAACTGCTTTTCGACCTGATCTGATCTGATATTAACAGCTTTTTGAACAGGTCTGATCAGGTATTAACAGCTTTTTGAACAGCTCTGAACAGGTATTAACAGCTCTGATCAGGTATGAACAGCTTTTTCAACAGCTCTGATCTGGTATTAACAGCTTTTTGAACAGGTCTGATCAGGTATTAACAGCTTTTTGAACAGGTCTGATCAGGTATTAACAGCTTTTTGAACAGCTCTGAACAGGTATTAACAGCTTTTTGGACAGCTCTGATCAGGTATTAACAGCTTTTTGAACAGCTCTGATCAGGTATTAACAGCTTTTTGAACAGCTCTGATCAGGTATTAACAGCTTTTTGAACAGCTCTGATCAGGTATTAACAGCTCTGATCAGGTATGAACAGCTTTTTGAACAGCTCTGATCTGGTATTAAGAGCTTTTTGAACAGGTCAGTAGTATGGATATAGGCATTCTGGCTCAATGGTGGAGATGGTGGAAGCTTTTGTATGGATGACGTCATAGTCTTGTATGAAGCTGATAAGGAATTTACACCCCGAGCTTTTTTTGACGGTGGAGCTTTTTTTCGTTTTCGGTTGCATAAAATTGGGCGTTTTTTTTTTTTTGGGGGGCTTTTTTTCTGTCGGTTGTTGAGAGCTTTGCTTTTTTTCGTTTTCCGTTGCATAAAGTTGGGCGTTTTTTTTTTCGGGGCTTTGAGCTTTTTTACATTTATCGGTTGGAGTGATCTGATTAGTCGGATAGATCCTGGAGTGGGGATAAAGCTTATTTGATTGGTAGGATAAAATAGTCTTGTATGAAGCTGATAAGGAATTTACACCCCGAGCTTTTTTTGACGGTAGAGCTTTGATTTTTTCCGTTGCATAAAATTGGGCTTTTTTTTTTTTGCATAAAATTGGGAGTTTTTTCCGGGGTTTTTTTCGCGGTTGTCAAGGACTTAGACTAGCGAGGGACTTAGGATATCTGAAACTTTTCCGTTGCATAAAATTGGGCGTTTTTTTCGGTTTTTTTTTTTGTGTTTTTCCTTTTTTGCATAAAATTGGGAGTTTTTTTTATGGACGTCATAGTCTTGTATGAAGCTGATAAGAAATTCACTACCCCAGAGATTTGGGTTTTTGTTTTTTCTGTTGTATAAAGTTGGGCGTTTTTTTTCGGGGCTTTTTTCGCGGTTGTTGCCAGGGACTTAGGCTATCTGAAACTTAGGCTAGCGGAGGACTTAGGCTATCCGAAACTTAGGCTATCTGAAACTTAGGCTGAGCGGGTACTTAGGCTAAACGAAAACTTAGGCTAGCGGGGAGCGGGGACTTAGGCTAAACGAAAAGTTAGGCTAGCGAGGGACTTAGGCTATACGAAACTTAGGCTAGCGGGGGACTTAGGCTATCCGAAACTTAGGCTAGCGGGGGGCTTAGGCTAGCGGGGGGCTTAGGCTAGCGGGGGGCTTAGGCTAATGTTTATGAAAAAGCATAGTGGGTGATGAGACAGCATATTTCTTTTGTTTATGAAAAAGCATAATCATATTTCTTAATAAGTCAGCATATTTCTGTAAAAAGCATATCGAATTTGATGAGTTATGTTTTAGTTAGCGTTATAGCATAATGTTGTGAAATTCAACAGGTATATCTCTCTCTCTCTCTCTCTTTCTCTTCCTCTCTATACATGTATATCTATCTGTGTATGTCTCTTTCTATGCCTATACCATATGTATCTATCTGTATGTCTGTCTCTCTCTTTCTCTCTATGTATCTCTCTCTCTCTCTCTTTCTGTGTATGTATGTCTCTATCTCTGTCTCTCCTTATGAGTATTAAAATTCGTTTGAACGATTGAATGAGTCTCAGCTTCCATCTCGCGAAAACTTTTATAGTCGATTAACCGATACACACTGTTCCGAAGAGGATTACAATCATGCTCTAAACGTTTGGGAAAAGTTCCCTTGAAGACTATCTAGAGCTAGATTCAGTTTATACAATAAACCAACATATGTCCATAGGCTTTACGGTACTCGGAAATGATTATATGAAGTCTAAGTTTTGTGTTTAAATTATATGGATACTGATTCGGAATTGAACCCCGATAGCAATGTTTTCAAGACCTAGTACACAACCCCTAGGCTACACCCCAACCCGATATTACATATAGTTGTAAACGTTTTTATGATTGTTCTTGATTGAAATCTTCTACAGTTGTTGGTGTTGGATTTGTCTATTGTTCTAAAATTCTGTCGGACACAATAATCACCGAATTAGCTTTATTGTATAAAGGGAGAATTGGACAGTCTTTTAATATGCAATTTTCTAATATGTTTAACTAAATAAAAAAAAGTAATAATGTTACATATGTTGAACTAAATAAAAAAAAAGTAATATTGTTACATAAGTTCTTTTTATTTATTTTTTAGAAACAATCTTATCATCTATTCGTTTACTTAAAAGTATTATAATATCTCTTTCAAATGTTTTCATTGCAAACTGAATGTTTTTTTCTATTTCCCTTATTCTATTGTCAACTTCGATATTCATTAGTTTCAGCATTTTATCAATTTCTGTATCCACATAAGCTTTTGTTGCTGCATCCTCATTATTTAGCGGGTTACTCAGATTTTTAATACATTTCATATTTAAGTCATAGTCTCCTCCAGATGTTAATTTAAATCCGATTCCAGGTGGTCCTTGCGGTCCACGGCTTAATCCCTTCGAAAATCGACCAAACTTGTCAACACCCATTTTATGAATAATAAATGTAGTATGCTCGCAACACTTTTTATTGTATTATTTGTGCTTCTTTTAATTCTTCAATGATTGAAACAATTTCATTGGTGTGATTATTATGACCAGCTTCATGCGATGCAATAAGTAAGCGTAACCGATCTACTAATTCGTTCGGATCATCCCAATAAATATAATCTTTCTCTTTGTTCGATGTTTGCATTAAACCACTACCTTTGCGAGTGAAAAGCTTACAAATTATTTTCATATATTTATAACTACGATTTCCTTTTATTTGACTTTCACTTTTGTGAGAACGTTTATGGGCATTAGTATCAAGAAGAATATTTTTATAGTTTTCCAAGTCTTCTTTGCTATATAGTGTCTTTTTAGGATATTTCATAAACAAAAGTTCATATAAGCCACGAGTCCCCTCGTAGGATTTATCCTTTATAAGTACTTGATTATCGTCGATTATAAAACTTGAATTACCGATTTTCCAATTGTCAGCATCTTTATAGACTCCATACAAACTGTCAATTACAGATGGGTTATTAATAAATGTATTTAAATATTCTGTTGGAATCTCTGTAAATTTATTTTCTTTCATATATTCATCCAGTTCTTCTCGTCCCTGTGGAGTTATAGCATATTTACGTACAACTTTTGTCGTAGATGACAGGTTGAGTTTTCGTTTAGGTGTTTCAAAGTTCTCATCACTATCAACTGCTTCTTCTTCATCATCAGCTTTAACTGAAGCAAAGTTCTCATCACTATCAACTTCTTCTTCTTCGTCATCTTTAACTGGAAATTCTTCTTTTATATTCGGAGCAAGCTTAGTTCTTTTAACTAGTTCATTGAGAGGGCTTGTGATTGGTTTAAAAGTTTGTTCTAATTGAATGTCTGCATTAGCTTTAGCTAGTTTTAATTGATTATATTTTTTTCTTATCGAATTAGTTGTCTTTACAATTTGACTGAGTAATTGTTTATTGTTCCTCTCATATTGTTTACAACAACAACAGTAAATTAAAGCTTCAAGTATTAATTTTAAAGTATTGTTTACTATGTTGAAATCTTCTAAATGATTTTTATACTGCGCTGAACTCCTTTTATACTGTTTTGAACTGCTCTCCAACTGAATTGAGTTGTTATCAAATTGCATTAAACTGATGGTCTGATCAACTACAGCTCTGAACAGATATTAACCGCTTTTTGACCTGACCTGTTCTTATATTAACTGCTATACCTGGTCTGATATTAACAGCTTTTTGACCTGACCTGTTCTTATATTAACTGCTATACTGTTCTGATATTAACAGCTTTTTAACCTGACCTGTTCTGATATTAACTGCTTTTTGACCTGACCTGTTCTTTTTTCGACCTGAACTGTTCTTTTTTTGACCTGACCTGTTCTGATATTGACCTGACCTGTTCTTTTTTATACCTGACCTGTTCTGATATTAACAGCTTATTGACCTGACCTGTTCTGATATTTACATCTTATTGACCTGACCTGTTCTGATATTAACAGCTTTTTGACCTGACCTGTTCTGATATTAACTGCTCTTCGACCTGACCTGTTCTAATATTAACAGCTTTTTGACCTAACCTGTTCTTATATCGACCTGACCTGTTCTGGTATTAACAGCTTTTTGACCTGACCTGTTCTGATATTAACAGCTTGTTGACCTGATCTGAACAGGTATTAACAGCTTTTTGAACAACTCTGATCAGGTATTAACAGCTTTTTGAACAGGTATTAACAGCTTTTTAAACAGCTCTGAACAGGTATTAACAGCATTTTGAACCGGTATTAACAGCTTTTTGAACAGCTCTGAACAGGTATTAACAGCTTTTTGAACAGCTCTGAACAGGTATTAACAGCTTTTTGAACAGCTCTGATCAGGTATTAACAGCTTTTTGAACAGGTATTAACAGCTTTTTGAACAGCTCTGAACAGGTATTAACAGCTCTGAACAGGTATTAACAGCTTTTTGAACAGCTCTGAACAGGTATTAACAGCTCTGAACAGGTATTAACAGCTTCTTGAACAGCTCTGAACAGGTATTAACAGCTCTGAACAGGTATTAACAGCTTCTTGAACAGCTCTGAACAGGTATTAACAGCTTCTTGAACAGCTCTGAACAGGTATTAACAGCTCTGAACAGGTATTAACAGCTTTTTTTGAACAGCTCTGATCAGGTATTAACAGCGTCTTGAACAGCTCTGAATAGGTATTAACAGCTCTGATCAGGTATTAACAGCTTTTTGAACAGCTCTGAACAGGTATTAACAGCTTTTTGAACAGCTCTGAACAGGTATTAACAGCTTTTTAACCTGACCTGATCTGATATTAACTGCTTTTTGACCTGACCTGTTCTCTTTTAGACCTGACCTGATCTGGTATTAACTGCTTTTTGACCTGACCTGTTCTCTTTTAGACCTGACCTGTTCTGATATTAGCTGCTTTTCGACCTGACCTGATCCGATATTAACAGCTTTTTAACCTGACCTGATCTGATATTAACTGCTTTTCGACCTGACCTGTTCTCTTTTAGACCTGACCTGTTCTGATATTAACAACTTTTTGACCTGACCTGTTCTGATATTAACTGCTTTTTGACCTGACCTGATCCGATATTAACAGCTTTTTGACCTGACCTGTTCTTTTTTCGACCTGACCTGATCTGATATTTACTGCTTTTCGACCTGACCTGTTCTCTTTTAGACCTGACCTGTTCTGATATTAACAGCTTTTTTACCTGACCTGTTCTGATATTAACTGCTCGACCTGTTCTCTGCTCGAATATTAACTGCTGTTTCTATCATGCTAATATAAATATATCGAATCCTTTCCTATATCTTCCTTTTTCCAGAGGACTCTCTTTATCAATTACGAGGAAACCATATTTATCTTTCCAACACTTTGCACAAATATTTTTGAATTGGTCGAATGTCATATCGGAATTTACATGATCATTATAAATGTGCTTCAAATTCATATCATCTTGTTTGAATATTATTATAAAATTGGCATTATCTCGAATTAAATGCTTTGGTATTCTCGTATAGGTCTGACAGAGATAAAAACTATCAATATTATGATGACGCCCCATACAGAAATATGATCGAACATTATCTTGCTTTTCACTTGCAATATCATCGAAAATAAACACAGAATTAGATTCAGCTTCTTCAGGTGCAATCACTTCACTATTATTTGAAAATGTATGAAAACCTAGTCCAGAAATAGGACTTACAGCTCGCTTTAAATATTGATATTTCGGTTGATGTAACGATTTCGAATAGATGTAAATATTTTTGAATTTAACTCCATTCGGATGCTCTAATAAGCAAACCATAACATTAGTTTTACCACAATTTGACGGACCAACAATTAGACTTCGAATATTATTAGGTAGTAAATGACTATGTTTTATTTTATCAGCACAATTTGTAATATCAGCATTGTGTACTGACAGTGTTTGACGTTGTTTAATAAACCGCATTCTGAGACTGACTAAGAAGAAATCGTAAAATATCAATGTTTTATACCAAAATCATATAAAATGGTTGAACATCGTATAAAATGAAGTAGTCTACTAAAGGTAGTAAAAGAGATAAAATGATTGATTACAAACTCAAAAGCCACAGTCTACGGAAAGTTGTTGATGGAAGAGGTTTAGTTAATTCGCTAATCAATAAATTGCCTATTGAACTACATTTACCGGGCTATCAGTATTGTGGACCTGGTACGAAATTAAGCGAACGACTTGCTAGAGGTGATCCTGGAATAAATCCATTGGATCAAGCGTGTAAAGAGCACGATATTGGATATTCTAAATATAAAGAAAGCAGTGATCGGCACATACTTGATAAGATATTATCTGAAAAGGCCTGGCAGCGAGTTAAATCCAAAGACGCAAACTTAGCAGAGCGCACGCACGCATTACTTGTAACAAATATAATGAAAGCTAAAGTTAAATTCGGAATGGGTAAACCAAAATTTAGAACAGCTGTTCGTTCAGCTCGAAATGTTCTCAAAAAAAAGAAACCTGAAAGCATAAAAGCTGCTATTAAATTAGCATTGAGTACTGCAAAGAGTATAATTAAAAACAATAAAACTCCTAGAATTATTCCCATTCCAAAAGTTGGTGGAGTTCTACCATTCTTGGTTCCACTTTTTGCGGGCTTGTCAGCTATAGGAGCATTAGCAGGTGGAGCTGCAGGAATAGCTAAAGCTGTTAACGATGCTAAAGATGCAAAGAAAACGTTAGAGGAGCAGAAACGACACAATCAGAAAATGGAGCAGATAGCTGTAGGTCGTGGACTCTACTTGAAACCGTATAGGAAAGGATTAGGACTATACTTAAATCCTCAGCCAAAAAACTTTTAAGAACGCTACCCAAGAGACCATTGAATGAAAATGATTTACGTAAATTTGGAAAGTTCCTGCCTGATTTCAGAGGTGTTTTTATGCGGAATACCCTACCGAGGAAACCTAAGAAAAATGAAAGTGGTATTGTTAATTTGGATTCAATGGAAGGACCCGGCACACATTGGGTAGCGTATGATAAGAAAAAAAATCATATCGAGTACTTTGATAGTTTTGGAAATCTACCACCTCCTGTCGAATTAATATACTATTTAGGAGATAACATAAGATACAACTATAATACATATCAAAACTATGAATCGTATAACTGTGGACATTTATGTTTAAAATTTTTATATAAACTTTTGTAAATTTAGTATATAAATAAATATTTTTTAAAAGTTCTTTCATTGTATTATTTGCTATCATGGCTTACACATTAACGTTGAGCGGAAATACATCCATACTAACAACAGAGTATTTTCCACCAATAGACTTGCACGGCGACTATGTTTGTGGACTAGTTGATTTCCAAACGTATAATTCTATACCGAATGTTGATGAAAGAAATAATTTATTTCATATAGGAAAACATGTTATAGAGTTTCCTATCGGATCGTATGAAATCGATGATATTGCCAACTATTTGTATAAGGAAATAGCAAAGATTAACAGTGGAATAAATCTCATAATACAGGCAAATAATAATACTCTAAAGAGTGAAATTAAGACAAGTGCTCCTATTTTCTTTAATAGAGAGAGAACTATTGGACAATTGCTAGGATTCGATAAACGAGAATTAGCCATCAATGTGAAAAATTACTCAGATTTACCTGTAAACATAACTAAAGTTAATGTAATTCGAATCGGGTGCAGTATAGTTGGAAACTCGTACATCAATAATATATCATCACATACAATTCATGAATTCTCACCTGAAGTGGGGCCAGGCTATAAAATAGTCGAGGTTCCTAAGAATGTAATCTATTTGCCGATAAACGTCAAGCGAATAAGTACGTTAACTCTTAAACTTGTTGATCAAGACGGAGATCTAATAAACTTTAAAGGAGAAACCATAACCATTAGACTTCATTTAATGCCCCAGAATGTTGGTATATAATAGTCAGCCTAGTGTTAGTCCAATCAGTTCAATCAAGAAAACTGAACGAGCAAGACCAATATTGTCACTGTGCAATAAACAATATTTAAAATTATTAGGAATCAAACTAAAAAAAAAATGAGTGAAATTTTGAATATCACAAGTAAATCTAGCTATGATAATAGTATTTCCAAAATTGAGTATCACAGCTACTCTCCATTTTTAACATCATACAACTCTAGCGACGAAATCAGAATATCTCTACAGCAGCAGGACTTGTGTGTTTTACCAAGTCAGAGTTTTATTTATATTGAAGGTGTTTTAACTAAAGCAGATGGAACTGCATCAACAACTGCGAAACTATCCAATAATACCATAGCCTTTCTATTCGATGAGATTAGATATGAACTAAATGGAGTAGAAATCGATCGAAATAAAAATGTAGGAATAACTTCAACAATGAAGAACTACATATCGTTGAATGAGAACGAGAGTAAAACGTTGTATAATGGAGGCTGGTCACCGAACGAGTTAATAACACCCTCTAATGGCTACTTCAACTTTAGTTTACCATTACGAAAACTCTTGGGATTTGCCGAGGATTATAAAAAGATTATTGTAAACGCCAAACATGAACTAATTTTAGTTCGCACAAGAACCGACGAAAACGCATTTCTATCACCCACTGATGATGTACAATTCAAAATTTTAAAACTACAATGGAAAGTGCCTCACGTAACCTTAGATGGTTCTGAAAAATTAAAAATGCTGAAAAATATTGAGTCTGGCCAAGCAGTTCAAATGTGTTTTCGAAATTGGGATTTATATGAATATCCAGTTTTACCAATAACAACCGATCATGTATGGAGCGTTAAAACCACAGGTCAACTGGAAAAACCACGATATATTATTATAGCTTTGCAGACAAATCGAAAAAATCAAAAGGATAAGGATGCAAGCAAATTCGATCATTGCGAACTCACAAATGTTAAAGTACACTTAAACTCGGAATCGTATCCATATGATGATTTAAATATTAAATTTCAACGTGATCGATATGCTATATTATATGATATGTATAGCAATTTTCAACAATCTTATTATGATGTTCAAGCACAGCCATTACTTTCGCGAACGGAATACAAGGAAGATGCTCCAATTATAGTAATTGACTGTTCACGTCAAAATGAAACTTTGAAAGCGGGTTCAGTGGATATTCGGGTAGAAATTAAAACATCAGCAGATATACCAACATTAACAACAGCCTATTGCCTATTGCTTCACGACCGCATAATCGAGTATAATCCTCTAACTAGCGCAGTTCAAAAACTTGTGTAAAAAAGGAACACTATTCAGTTTGAGATAGATTGTCAACCACGATGGATGTTGTTATCGATATGCAAGGCTTTAGAGGACCACAAAATAAATTTATTGTTAAAGAATTGACTATCGTACACCTCGATGAAAACATTCATCAACATTTTTTAATGAAACCACCGTACAATTTTGAAACGCTTCCAGATAATTTGAAACATCAAGCACAATGGTTATATGAAAATCATCACGGATTCAAATGGGATGGTGGTGAAACTTCATTCTATGACCTGAAACAATATTTACTACTCGACATGGAAAATACTATAATATACGTCAAGGGATTGGAAAAGAAAATCTGGCTTGAAAACTTATTAAATAGTATTGTTGTTCAGGTATTCGACCTGGATAGTTTTGATTCACCCAATCTCAAGACACTGAAAAAGGAAAATCCTGATACACAAAGATGTTCTTTTCATACTGGTTGTTGTTCTCTACAAAATGCATATCTATTAAGAAACTTTGTTATAAAAAATTCAATAAATAGCTAAGTTGTTATAAACAAAAATTAGTCTTTTTAATCATGAGTAAGCGAGAAGTTGTGAATGAATTACATACATCTGCTCGAAGAAACTTTAAGCGACGACGGGTTATTATAAAAGGTTTAGATGACTTATGGCAAGCTGATTTAGTTGAGATGGGCGCATACGCTTCCGAAAATACAGGATTTCGATTTCTACTCACAATAATTGATACGTTTTCAAAATATGCTTGGGTTGTCCCTATTAAATCGAAGACAGGCATAGAAGTCACTAAAGCAATTGAATCAATTTTCAAGCAGGGTCGGATTCCCAAGAACTTGCAAACGGATGATGGAAAAGAATTTTTCAATAAAAACTTTAAAAACGTAATGGAAAAACATCAAATTAATCATTATTCTACGTACAGCACTCTTAAAGCATCAATTGTAGAGCGATTTAATCGTACACTGAAAAATATGATGTGGAAAGAGTTTAGTATGAATGGAAATTATCAATGGATTGACTTAGTTAATGTACTCATCAATACATATAATAACACAAAGCATCGAACAATTAAAATGAAGCCTTCAGCAGTGAATAGCTTAAATGAAAAAAGACTTCTTTCTACCGTATACAACAATATTAAAGTGCTTGGTGCGGCAAAATATGAAGTCGGTGATCATGTTCGAATTAGTAAATATAAACATATATTTGAAAAAGGTTACACACCAAACTGGACAACAGAAATCTTTAAGATTCGAAAAGTTCAAAACACCAATCCTGTAACATATTTGCTAGAAGACTATGAAGAAAATCCAATTGAAGGTGGATTCTATGAAGCTGAATTACTGAAAGCTAAAAACCCATCGTTGTATCTAGTGGAAAAAATTGTTAGAAAGAATGGAGACAAGGTATTTGTTAAGTGGTTAGGATTTTCATCAAAACACAATTCCTGGATAAATGTAAATGAAATACTTTGAAAATTAATTTAATAATCTCATGTAAAAAGTTACAAGTTTTTTTTTTTTTTTTTTTTTTGGTTCACCAACTTGTCGGACCCGAAATATGCTGACTCAGCATGAAATTTGATATGCTTTTTCATAAACATGTTTCAACTTGTCGGACTAAGAAAATTTGATATGCTGACTCAACTTGTCGGACCTGCTATGAGACTACCCACATTAGCCTAAGCCCCCCGCTAGCCTAAGCCCCCCGCTAGCCTAAGCCCCCCGCTAGCCTAAGCCCCCCGCTAGCCTAAGCCCCCCGCTAGCCTAAGCCCCCCGCTAGCCTAAGCCCCCCGCTAGCCTAAGCCCCCCGCTAGCCTAAGTTTCGGATAGCCTAAGTCCCCCGCTAGCCTAAGTTTCGTAAAGCCTAAGTCCCTCGCTAGCCTAACTTTTCGTTTAGCCTAAGTCTCCGCTCCCCGCTAGCCTAAGTTTTCGTTTAGCCTAAGTACCCGCTCAGCCTAAGTTTCAGATAGCCTAAGTTTCGGATAGCCTAAGTCCTCCGCTAGCCTAAGTTTCAGATAGCCTAAGTCCCTGGCAACAACCGCGAAAAAAGCCCCGAAAAAAAACGCCCAACTTTATACAACAGAAAAAAAAAAACGCCCAATTTTATGCAACAGAAAAAACAAAAACCCAAATCTCTGGGGTAGTGAATTTCTTATCAGCTTCATACAAGACTATGACGTCCATAAAAAAAACTCCCAATTTTATGCAAAAAAGGAAAAACACAAAAAAAAAAACCGAAAAAAACGCCCAATTTTATGCAACGGAAAAGTTTCAGATATCCTAAGTCCCTCGCTAGTCTAAGTCCTTGACAACCGCGAAAAAAACCCCGGAAAAAACTCCCAATTTTATGCAAAAAAAAAAAAAGCCCAATTTTATGCAACGGAAAAAATCAAAGCTCTACCGTCAAAAAAAGCTCGGGGTGTAAATTCCTTATCAGCTTCATACAAGACTATTTTATCCTACCAATCAAATAAGCTTTATCCCCACTCCAGGATCTATCCGACTAATCAGATCACTCCAACCGATAAATGTAAAAAAGCTCAAAGCCCCGAAAAAAAAACGCCCAACTTTATGCAACGGAAAACGAAAAAAAGCAAAGCTCTCAACAACCGACAGAAAAAAAGCCCCCCAAAAAAAAAAAAACGCCCAATTTTATGCAACCGAAAACGAAAAAAAGCTCCACCGTCAAAAAAAGCTCGGGGTGTAAATTCCTTATCAGCTTCATACAAGACTATGACGTCATCCATACAAAAGCTTCCACCATCTCCACCATTGAGCCAGAATGCCTATATCCATACTACTCAGGTCTGATCAGGTATTAACAGCTTTTTGAACAGGTCTGATCAGGTATTAACAGCTTTTTGAACAGCTCTGAACAGGTATTAACAGCTTTTTGGACAGCTCTGATCAGGTATTAACAGCTTTTTGAACAGCTCTGATCAGGTATTAACAGCTTTTTGAACAGGTATTAACAGCTTTTTAGACAGCTCTGATCAGGTATTAACAGCTTTTTGAACAGCTCTGATCAGGTATTAACAGCTTTTTGAACAGCTCTGATCAGGTATTAACAGCTTTTTGAACAGCTCTGATCAGGTATTAACAGCTTTTTGATCAGGTATGAACAGCTTTTTGAACCGGTCTGATCAGGTATTACCAGCTTTTTAAACAGCTCTGAACAGGTATTAACAGCTTTTTGAACAGCTCTGATCCGGTATTAACAGCTTTTCGACCGGACCTGTTCTCTCTTAGACCTGACCTGTTCTGATATTAACAGCTTTTTGACCTGACCAGTTCTGATATTAACTGGTGTTTGACCTGTTCTCTTTTAGACCTGACCTGTTCTGATATTAACAGCTTTTTGACCTGACCTGTTCTAATATTAACTGTTCGACCTGTTCTTATCTTAAGATACAGAAATTGATAAAATGCTGAAGCTAATGAATATCGAAGTTGTCAATAGAATAAGGGAAATAGACAAAAAAAACTGTGCAGTCATTAGGACTGCCGACAGAAGTAAAAACTTGAAACTGTGAAATTAAAGCGTTTTTGTATTTGCATTTTCAAATTAATTGTAGTATCAAAAATTTCTCTGGTTTTCGCATCTATCGGCACTCTGAACAATAATTATATACAATTTTATATATAGTTTATTTATTGATCAAGACATATGATGGGTTACGCGATCCAAATAAAAACATGCAGCGAGAAACGTAATTTCATTTTCCATTTTCCATTTTCGATTTTCGATTTTCGATTTTTGATTTTCGATTTTTAATTTTCGATTTTCCTTTTTCAATTTTCGATTTTCGATTTTTGATTTTCGATTTTCGATTTTCGATTTTCAATTTTTGATTTTCGATTTTCGATTTTCGATTTTAAACTTTCGATTTTCGATTTTCAATTTTCAATTTTCCATTTTCCATTTTCCATTTTTCATTTTCCGCTTTCGATTTTCCATTTTCCATTTTCCATTTTCCATTTTCCATTTTCCATTTTCCATTTTCCATTTTCCATTTTCCATTTTCCATTTTCCATTTTCAATTTTCCATTTTCCATTTTCGATCTTCCATTTTCCATTTTCCATTTTCCATTTTCCATTTTCCATTTTCAATTTTCCATTTTCCATTTTCCATTTTCCATCTTACAATCCCTTCACTGTTTCCTGACGCTTTTTCGTTTCATCGGTGTCGCGAATTTATGAATTTTACCCCATAAAAAATCCGCTCAACGCGCCTAAAGAAGTTTTCACTTCAAAAAAAGTTCTTACCTTAATATACTCGCGGACCGCTAAAGTTTCTAATTCTTGAATGGAACTCATCTTTTTGGTTTAAGTTTTACTCGTCAACTAATAATTTTTAGAAAAACGTTTACGTATTTCTAGTGAGAGGGACATTCATACACAAGAAGATACATGGGTTTTCCAATAGGGACTTGACAACTTTGAATTCAATTTGTGAACGCACCCTTTCACTAATCATCAAACTGTCACTGTCAATTTATTCAGTAAACTTAACATTTTTATCATGGTAAAGTACACGAAGGAAAACGTTTGCAAATTATATTATATTATTTTGAAAAAAAGTTGTCAAGTCCTTATTGGAAAACCCTTTCCAATAAGGACTTGACAACTTTGAATTCAATTTGTGAACGCACCCTTTCACTAATCATCGAACTGTCACTGTCAATTTATTTAGTAAACTTAACATTTTTATCATGGTAAAGTACACGAAGGAACAACGTCTGCAAATTAAATTATATTATTTTGAAAAAAAGTTGTCAAGTCCTTATTGGAAAACCCTGTACATACACAGATAGAAACACACATACACAGATAGAGATAGAGAGACATACATATATAGATAGAGCGAGGGAGAGACATACACAGATAGAAACATACATATACAGATAGATAGAGACATACACACATACACACATACACAGATAAAAATATACATACATACATGCATAGATACAGACATACATACATACATGTATACATACACACATACACAAATAGAAACATCCATATACAGATAGGGACATCCATACAAAGATAGAGAGACATACATACATACATACATACAGATAGAGAGAGACATACATACATACACAGAGAGAGGAAGAGAGAGACATACATATATACACAGAGAGAGGAAGAGAGAGACAGAGATAGATACATACATACATACACAGATAGAGAGAGAGAATTTCACAACATTATGTAATAACGCAAACTGAAACATGTCGAACCAAGTTTTTATTCAGGTCGGCCTTTTCCGGAAATATGGTGACTCTTCACAACTTCGGGCCACCTGCAAGAAAACATGTCTCAGCTTGTCGAATCTGCTCACAACTTGCGCCACCTAAATCTCATTCTTTTTTTTAAATAACAACTAATCATTTTTTTTTATTTTTTTTTATTCATATATTTAATTACAGTACTTAATTATTTTCTATCTTGTAGTGACCCCAAGCATAAGTTTCTACCCCATTACCCCTTATATAGCGCTTATCATCCTTATAACTTAATGTTATCTTATTAACTAATTGGGTATAAATACAAATGAATCTTAGATCTAAACATAAACATATTTCCGTAAAATATTTTCTTACAATATAAACATGTTTTATAATCTACTAAACTTAAATTATTCAATGCACTTCTTTTTACACCTTTAGCTTTCTTAATGGTATTAGGATTTTCAACATTTATACAATACATTTTAGAACGAAGCCCTATAAATTCTCTCATAATATTGCCATTGCATTCATCTTTCATCATTCCCAATACTTTTTTATTTACAAGCGGAAGATTAAATCTATTATTAGCAGAATAATCAGATGTATCGAATCGGGAATCAATGTCATTTAAGATACCATTATAAAAATCGTCTGTTTTAATCGTATAAATGAAAGAATCGGTATCCATATAATTTAAACTGATATTCTCGCAAAACTTAGGCTTCATGTAATCATAGTGGAAGTCATACATTTTCCATTTTGATAATTATATGTTGGTTTATTGTATGTCGTAAGTACTCGTTGCATTTGTATGGCCAACATATTTTCTTTAAATTGTGTTACGCTATGAAAATTTGGTTTCGCGATTAAGGCCCGAGCTCCTAAACGTCTTCCAGAACTTTCCCAACTTTGTACGATTTTTACATCTTAACGTTTCTCCACGTTCTCCATTGTTTTACCATAAACCGCATTATTTAATAATTTAAAGAAGTTCTTTTCAAATTCATTTTTCGCCAATGTATACAATGAATACATTGTTGAAGATTTTTGTAATGAATAATATATTTTAATTTATTTGTCAAATCTGGAATTAATTTTGGAAAATTGGATCCGGGACTTTTTTTATTCTCTGCGCAAAATGGTAAATCGTTATGAAGATCGTGCATGTCTTCTGGATACTCTAAATCTACTTCTAATATATAGCCATATTCAGAATTTAAAGGAATATTGAAGACCTCAAAATCGGAAACTGATTCTAACCATGTGAATTCACCATAAGGAAGGGGTTGCGACATTGCCCATCCATATAAATTGTTTGCATCTAAATACATTAGATATTCTGATGGTTTACTTTCATCATAGTCAGACATATATTTGTTGTTAGCTACGGAATTTCTATTTGAACATTGAACTATACCCCCTCTAATACCTCGTTGAATGAAAGTATGCATATTTATATCCGTTAAAAGTTCCAGAGTTATTTTAGTTGTTTTTAACATAGCATCCCATGATAGCCCAGGTGCTGTATAATATTGGCACGGATCTAAGTAGTATGGATATGGGGATTCAAAATCAATGGTGGAGATGGTGGAAGTTTTTGTATGGATGACGTCATAGTCTTGTATGATGCTGATAAGAAATTTACACCCCGAGCTTTTTTTGACGGTGGAGCTTTGATTTTTTCCGTTGCATAAAATTGAGCGTTTTTTTTTGAGGCTTTGAGCTTTTTGGTTTTTCGGGGCTTTGAGCTTTTCGGTTATTGTCGCGGCTTAGACTATCCGGGGGCTTAGACTATCTGAGGGCTTAGACTATCCGGGGCTAGCGGGGAGTGGAGGCTTAGGCTATCCGTATAATACTTGTAAAGGCTAACTTCATTTATATAACTCAGGCTCATGTTCGGCGAATGATAATAACAAGACAGGCTCAGCTAATTGCCTTTAACAGAGTAATATAGATAATAATAAAGACTGCTCAGTTAGATATTGTTGACTCAGTTTCTTAGGGAAATGCCACATTAATTAGATTCAGCTCATAAATGTACAGTATGATAATAACACGGTTATCTTAACTTATTGACTTTATCAGTGTAATTAAATATATGTAGATATTTATAAGGAAAGCTGCTTAGCGAGATATGATAGATTCAGATTCTTAAGGTATAATACTATAGCGGGGAGCAGGGGCTTAGACTATCCGAGAATTTACTCCACCGAGAAGTCATAGCATTTTTTGTTGGTCAAGGTCAAGGTTAACTGTGGAACATGCTATTGGCTGAACTTACTTCGAGGAATTAGCTAGTGAGGCTTTACTGTTTTATTGATAAGTCTTCAGATCTTGCTTCGACAGGTTGAAACATGTTTTAGTTAGCGTTATTGCATAATGTTGTGAAATTCAACATGTGGTTAGTCATATTTTATGTATATGTATGTCTCTATCTATCTCTCTCTTCTTCTCTCTCTATCCCCAGCAGACCATAAACACAGAAATCCGGCAGAATTCCGATGGAAAGTTCTTTATAGAGTCGGAATTCCAGGCTAGAAATCCATGCGATTTCCGTCAGATTTCCATATGGCGAGGTTGACGCTGTTCCGTGTGATTTTTCTTACCGAAATCTTTGAGAAATGTCTGGAGCATTTCCGAAAGCTTTTTCCCGCTTTCGAAAGAGTACTAAAATTTAAATTGATAATTTTTTGACGTAAAAAGTCTGTAGAATTTTCAGTAATCACAACCGATTGTGCGAAAATTCTACTGATCCTGTATTTTTTAGGTCGGATCGGACAATACAGCGAATGTTTTTCTTTTCAAAAAAAAAAGTTTAATCATCTTCTTCTTAGCACAAGGATTTTGGAATTTACACAAAGTTTTCCACGATATATCTCGATGTCGGAAAGTTCTTTTGGAATTCTGCCTGATAATTCCATGAAATTCTTATTGTTTTGGTCATGCAATGATCTTTCAATTTTCCGAATGAAATCCATCGGAAACTTCTGTCTCATGTTCCCCTATGTCAGAAATGGCTCGGAACTTTCCGCGGCCATCAGAACATTCCGTTTTATTGGTCTGCTGGGTCTATACATGCATATATCTATCTGTGTATGTGTGTTTTCATATACATATGTATGGTATATATCTATCTGTGTATGTATGTTTCTATCTATGTATGTGTGTATCTATCTGTGTGTGTATGTGTTTGTATATAAAACGATGCGCGATGGTCTGAAAGCTTATTGTATCAAGTGAAGTCTGACGTGCAACATCAAAAAAATAGTGAAAGTGAAAATAATTAAAAAAAATAGTGAAAGTAAAAATAATTTATAAAATAGTGAAAGTAAAGTGAACTTTTTAAAAATAGTGAAAGTGAGAGTAATTAAAAAAAAATAGTGAAAGTAAAATAATAAGTATCAAATAATTAAGTGAAGTGAAAGTAAAAGAATAAGTGATAAATAACTAAATAAAGTGAGCTTATAAATAATAAATAGTGAAAATAATTAAAAAAAATAGTGAAAGTGAAAATAATCAAGTAAACTTAAAAAAAAAAATAGTGAAAGTGACAATGAAATCCTTTATATGCGAATACTGTGGCCTAAGCTGTTCACGCGGCGATAGTTTGAATAGGCACATCAGAAGTATGCATCTAAGGGATAACAGTAATAAATGCCAATTTTGTTCGAAAATATACACGCGGAAAGATGTATTATTGAAACATCTAAAAAAGTGTAATAATAATCAAGTGCAACCATCAACATCATCATCAACAATAGCGCAACCAGCAACACCAACAACATCACCATCAAAAAAATGTAAGTCATGTAAGTTAGAAGTGATGAATAAAGACTGGAACTATCACGTTCGAACAAATTTACATAAAAGAAACACTGCCGTTCCATTTAATGAAAATTTTAAAGTTTTAAAGAGTTCTTTTGAAGAAAGAGTCGAAACATTAATTTTGGAAAATAAGAATCTCGAAATAATAGTGCCGAAACAGTTTTTAGTCACATGTGAAAATCTAGTAATTGAAATCTTGAAAGAACATTTAGTGAAGCATACAGCCTTCAAATTCAATCTAGAATTATTTGCTGTGTATATAAAATATACTAAAAACAATAATGGCGATAATATTGACGTAGTGTACGATGTAAAGTCTTTTCAAACAAGAATGCGTAATGTGCAGAGTGAAGAAGAAATAGTCTCTATATACAGATCAATGATGGACGAAATTTCTGTTAAAAGTGAAGAATTTCAAGAGCGTGATAGTGGCTGGACAATAGTGGAAATAACCCACCTTGAAATTAACATTAATCAGTATAAACCGTTAAGAGGTTCGCAGTACATAGAACTTCCGAAATTTTTAAAAGATAAACATGCTTGTGTCAATGTGAAGAACTATGACGAGTATTGCTTTAAATGGTGCATAATATCAGCCTTGAGCCCGGAAGACGTGAATAATGATAGAACCACAAGCTATCAAATTGACAATATAGAAAAAAGTGACATCATTTTGAAAAACGGAAAAACTGTTAAATTCGGCCAATTACAATTTCCACTAAAAATTGATGCAGTTAAAATATTCGAAGAAATCAATCCAGATATAAGTGTTAACGTGTTCGGATTTGAGAAGGAGGGAAATGCTATAGTTGGACCATACTATACAAGGAAAGAGGAAAGACTTACACATATAAACATTTTACTACTGCAAGACGAAGAAAAGACACATTACGTCTGGATCAAAAACATGTCAAGGTAAATTATTATATATTCCTTTTAAAAAATTATATTAAAATTTTGTATATTTGTTCTACAGATTGATCAAAAGTCAACTAACTCTAAATACGCATCGAATTTATATGTGTAATACATGTCTGCAGCATTTCTATCAACAAGAAACTCTCGATCTACATAAGCCGGAATGTAGCAGACTTGTAACGAAAATGCCAACACCTGAAAAGTCGTTATTATCATTCACCGAGCATCAACGGAAATTAGATGTCCCATTCGTTATATATGCAGATTTCGAGTGTATACTGAAAAGTATAGATACGTGTTCACCAGATCCTTCGACTTCATCAACGACATCAATTCAGGAACATGTACCGTGTGCATTTAGCTATTATATAAAGTGTTCCTACAACAATGCACTTAACCAACACCGCATATATAAAGGAATTGATTCAGCTTGTAAGTTTGTAGAATATTTAGTTAAGGATATCAAAAATATTTATTATAATTATGTGTCAAAAGTTGTCCCTATGGGTTCTCTCACATTAGCCGAACGAAAATTTCAAAACGAGAGTAGTATTTGCCATATATGTAAAAAAGAATTAGATAATAATCGTGTCGCGGATCACTGTCATTTAACGGGACAATATAGAGGTCCAGCACATTCAGATTGTAATTTAAAGTTCCGAGTTCCTAAATTCTTCCCAATATTTTTCCATAACTTTTCTGGATATGATAGCCATTTGTTTGTGAAAGAACTTTCATCTATTCCCGGCGATATTAACGTAATTCCTCTTAATACAGAACTTTATGTATCGCTGTCAAAAAGAATTTTTGTAACTGAGACTGATTCAATTGAATTGAGATTTTTAGATTCATTCCGGTTTATGTCCTCTAGCTTAGAATCATTAGCTAAGAACTTATGTACAGACGATTTTAAAATTGTACGATCAATATTTACAAATGATGAAGAGTTCAAGCTAATTACTAGGAAGGGCGTATTTCCTTATGAATATTTAAATTCGTTTGAACGATTGAATGAGTCTCAGCTTCCATCTCGAGATAAGTTTTACAGCCGATTAACCGATACACACTGTTCCGAAGAGGACTACAATCACGCCCTAAACGTTTGGGAAAAGTTCAATTGTAAGACTCTTGAAGATAATCTTGAACTATATTTAAAAACAGATGTGTTGTTGTTAGCTGATATTTTTGAGAATTTTAGAAAAGTATGTAAAAGTATTTATGAACTAGATCCGTGCCAATATTATACAGCACCTGGATTATCATGGGAAGCTATGTTAAAAACAACTAAAATAACTCTTGAACTTTTAACAAATATAAATATGCATACTTTCATTCAGCGAGGCATAAGTGGTGGTATAGTTCAATGCTCAAATAGACATTCCGTAGCTAACAATAAATACATGTCTGAGTATGATGAAAGTAAACCATCAGCATATCTTATGTATCTTGACGCCAATAATTTATATGGATGGGCTATGTCACAACCCCTTCCTTGTGGCGAATTCACATGGTTAGATTCAGTTTCCGATTTCGATGTCTTCAACATTCCTTTTAATTCTGAATATGGCTATATATTAGAAGTAGATTTAGAATATCCAAAAGAAATACACGATCTCCATAACGATTTACCATTTTGCGCAGAGAATAAAAAGAGTCCCGGATCCAATTTTCCAAAATTAATTCCAGATTTGACAAATAAATCGAAATATATTATTCATTATAAAAATCTTCAACAATGTATTCAATACGGTTTGAAATTAACACAAATACATAGAATTTTAAAATTTAAACAGTCCTGTTGGTTAAAAGAATATATTGATTTGAATACTCATCATCGTACATTAGCTAAAAATGAATTTGAAAAGAACTTCTTTAAATTATTAAATAATGCGGTTTATGGTAAAACAATGGAGAACGTGGATAAACGGAAAGATATAAAAATCGTACAAAGTTGGGAAAGTTCTGGAAGGCGTTTAGAAGCTCGGGCCTTAATCGCGAAACCAAATTTTCATAGTATAACTCAATTTAATGAAAATATGTTGGCCATTCAAATGCAACGAGTTCTTACGACATATAATGAACCAACATATATAGGCTTCACAGTACTCGAATTATCAAAATGGAAAATGTATGACTTCCACTATGATTACATGAAGCCAAAGTTTTGCGACAATATTAGTTTAAATTATATGGACACTGATTCTTTTATTTATACTATTAAAACAGAAGATTTTTATAATGATATTAAAAATGACATTGATTCTCGATTCGATACATCTGATTATTCTGTTAACAATAGATTTAATTTTTCGCGTGTAAATAAAAAAGTATTAGGAATGATGAAGGATGAGTGCAACGGTAATATTATGAGAGAATTTATAGGGCTTCGATCCAAAATGTATAGTATTAAAATAGAAAATTGTAATGAAATTAAGAAAGCTAAAGGTGTAAAGAAAACTGTATTAAATACGCTACGTCAACCATTGCGTCCTAGCAGGTCAGACTCCATATTTGCCCCTCCTTTGGCGCGTACAAATGTATACTTCTTTTCACCGATTATTCGCTTACAAAGAAATCATGATGACCTCAAGATTGGTCCTCTGAACACATCGTATCATCTTTTCAAGTCAAAGCTTAAATTACTATTTTTCTTAAACTAAATTTTGTTATTACTTTTTCATTTTTCTTTTATTATTTCTTATATTCTCTCTCTTTAATTTTGCATTTATTTATCATTTATATTTCTTTTTATTTGATGTTTCCTTTTTTTTTCTGTATTTTCTATTGTGTAATTGGATAAGTTTATCTGTACAATAGACGTCAGTAAATAAATAAATAAATAAATTTACGGAGATATGTTTATGTTTAGATCTAAGTTTCATAATATTTATACACAATTAGTTAATAAGATAACATTAAGTTATAAGGATGATAAGCGTTATATAAGGGGTAATGGGGTAGAAACTTATGCTTGGGGTCACTATAAGATAGAAAATAATTAAGTATTGTAATTAAATTAATGAATAAAAAAAAAATAAAAAAAATGATTGGTTGTTGTTATTTAAAAAAAAGAATGAGATTTAGGTGGCGCAAGCTATGAGCAGATTCGACAAGTTTAGACATGTTTTGCCCCGAAGTTGTGATGAGTCACCATATTTCCAGAAAAAGCCCGACCTGAATAAAAACTTGGTTCGACATGTTTCAGTTTGCGTTATTACATAATGTTGTGAAATTCTCTTTCTTTCTGTGTATGTATGTATGTATCTATCTCTGTCTCTCTCTTCCTCTCTCTGTGTATGTCTCTCTCTTCCTCTCTCTGTGTATGTATGTATATCTTTTTGAACAGCTCTGATCAGGTATTAACAGCTTTTTGAACAGCTCTGATCAGGTATTAACAGCTTTTTGAACAGCTCTGATCAGGTGTTAACAGCTTTTTAAACTGCTCTGATCAGGTATTAACAGCTTTTTGAACAGCTCTGAACAGGTATTAACAGCTTTTTGAACAGCTCTGAACAGGTATTAACAGCTCTGAACAGGTATTAACAGCTTTTTGAACAGCACTGATCAGGTATTAACAGCTTTTTAAACAGCTCTGAACAGGTGAAGCCTACATATGTTGGTTTATTGTATGTCGTAAGTACTCGTTGCATATAGGTCAGGTCAAAAAGCAGTTAATATCAGAACAGGTCAGGTCAAAAAGCATTTAATATCAGAACAGGTCAGGTCAATAAGCTGTTAATATCAGAACAGGTCAGGTCAAAAGCTGTTAATACCTATTCCGAGCTGTTCAAAAAGCTGTTAATACCTGTTCAGAGCTGTTAATACCTGATCAGAGCTGTTCAAAAAGCTGTTAATACCTGTTCAGAGCTGTTAATACCTGTTCAGAGCTGTTCAAAAAGCTGTTAATACCTGATCAGAGCTGTTCAAGAAGCTGTTAATACCTGTTCAGAGCTGTTAATACCTGTACAGAGCTGTTCAAAAAGCTGTTAATACCTGTTCAGAGCTGTTCAAAAAGCTGTTAATACCTGATCAGAGCAGTTTAAAAAGCTGTTAACACCTGATCAGAGCTGTTCAAAAAGCTGTTAATACCTGATCAGAGAACTTGTCGAATCTGCTCATAGCTTGCGCCACCTAAATCTCATTCTTTTTTTTAAATAACAACAACCAATCATTTTTTTTATTTTTTTTTTATTCATTAATTTAATTACAATACTTAATTATTTTCTATCTTATAGTGACCCCAAGCATAAGTTTCTACCCCATTACCCCTTATATAACGCTTATCATCCTTATAACTTAATGTTATCTTATTAACTAATTGTGTATAAATATTATGAAACTTAGATCTAAACATAAACATATCTCCGTAAAATATTGTCTTCTTATATAAACATGTTCTATAATCTAATAAACTTAACTTATTTAATACAGTTTTCTTTACACCTTTAGCTTTCTTAATTTCATTACAATTTTCTATTTTAATACTATACATTTTGGATCGAAGCCCTATAAATTCTCTCATAATATTACCGTTGCACTCATCCTTCATCATTCCTAATACTTTTTTATTTACACGCGAAAAATTAAATCTATTGTTAACAGAATAATCAGATGTATCGAATCGAGAATCAATGTCATTTTTAATATCATTATAAAAATCTTCTGTTTTAATAGTATAAATAAAAGAATCAGTGTCCATATAATTTAAACTAATATTGTCGCAAAACTTTGGCTTCATGTAATCATAGTGGAAGTCATACATTTTCCATTTTGATAATTCGAGTACTGTGAAGCCTATATATGTTGGTTCATTATATGTCGTAAGAACTCGTTGCATTTGAATGGCCAACATATTTTCATTAAATTGAGTTATACTATGAAAATTTGGTTTCGCGATTAAGGCCCGAGCTTCTAAACGCCTTCCAGAACTTTCCCAACTTTGTACGATTTTTACATCTTTCCGTTTATCCACGTTCTCCATTGTTTTACCATAAACCGCATTATTTAATAATTTAAAGAAGTTCTTTTCAAATTCATTTGTAGCTAATGTACGATGATGAGTATTCAAATCAATATATTCTTTTAACCAACAGGACTGTTTAAATTTTAAAATTCTATGTATTTGTGTTAATTTCAAACCGTATTGAATACATTGTTGAAGATTTTTATAATGAATAATATATTTCGATTTATTTGTCAAATCTGGAATTAATTTTGGAAAATTGGATCCGGGACTCTTTTTATTCTCTGCGCAAAATGGTAATTCGTTATGGAGATCGTGTATTTCTTTTGGATATTCTAAATCTACTTCTAATATATAGCCATATTCAGAATTAAAAGGAATGTTGAAGACATCGAAATCGGAAACTGAATCTAACCATGTGAATTCGCCACAAGGAAGGGGTTGTGACATAGCCCATCCATATAAATTATTGGCGTCAAGATACATAAGATATGCTGATGGTTTACTTTCATCATACTCAGACATGTATTTATTGTTAGCTACGGAATGTCTATTTGAGCATTGAACTATACCACCACTTATGCCTCGCTGAATGAAAGTATGCATATTTATATTTGTTAAAAGTTCAAGAGTTATTTTAGTTGTTTTTAACATAGCTTCCCATGATAATCCAGGTGCTGTATAATATTGGCACGGATCTAGTTCATAAATACTTTTACATACTTTTCTAAAATTCTCAAAAATGTCAGCTAACAACAACACATCTGTTTTTAAATATAGTTCAAGATAATCTTCAAGAGTCTTACAATTGAACTTTTCCCAAACGTTTAGGGCGTGATTGTAGTCCTCTTCGGAACAGTGTGTATCGGTTAATCGGCTGTAAAACTTATCTCGAGATGGAAGCTGAGACTCATTCAATCGTTCAAACGAATTTAAATATTCATAAGGAAATACGCCCTTCCTAGTAATTAGCTTGAACTCTTCATCATTTGTAAATATTGATCGTACAATTTTAAAATCGTCTGTACATAAGTTCTTAGCTAATGATTCTAAGCTAGAGGACATAAACCGGAATGAATCTAAAAATCTCAATTCAATTGAATCAGTCTCAGTTACAAAAATTCTTTTTGACAGCGATACATAAAGTTCTTTATTAAGAGGAATTACGTTAATATCGCCGGGAATAGATGAAAGTTCTTTCACAAACAAATGGCTATCATATCCAGAAAAGTTATGGAAAAATATTGGGAAGAATTTAGGAACTCGGAACTTTAAATTACAATCTGAATGTGCTGGACCTCTATATTGTCCCGTTAAATGACAGTGATCCGCGACACGATTATTATCTAATTCTTTTTTACATATATGGCAAATACTACTCTCGTTTTGAAATTTTCGTTCGGCTAATGTGAGAGAACCCATAGGGACAACTTTTGACACATAATTATAATAAATATTTTTGATATCCTTAACTAAATATTCTACAAACTTACAAGCTGAATCAATTCCTTTATATATGCGGTGTTGGTTAAGTGCATTGTTGTAGGAACACTTTATATAATAGCTAAATGCACACGGTACATGTTCCTGAATTGATGTCGTTGATGAAGTCGAAGGATCTGGTGAACACGTATCTATACTTTTCAGTATACACTCGAAATCTGCATATATAACGAATGGGACATCTAATTTCCGTTGATGCTCGGTGAATGATAATAACGACTTTTCAGGTGTTGGCATTTTCGTTACAAGTCTGCTACATTCCGGCTTATGTAGATCGAGAGTTTCTTGTTGATAGAAATGCTGCAGACATGTATTACACATATAAATTCGATGCGTATTTAGAGTTAGTTGACTTTTGATCAATCTGTAGAACAAATATACAAAATTTTAATATAATTTTTTAAAAGGAATATATAATAATTTACCTTGACATGTTTTTGATCCAGACGTAATGTGTCTTTTCTTCGTCTTGCAGTAGTAAAATGTTTATATGTGTAAGTCTTTCCTCTTTCCTTGTATAGTATGGTCCAACTATAGCATTTCCCTCCTTCTCAAATCCGAACACGTTAACACTTATATCTGGATTGATTTCTTCGAATATTTTAACTGCATCAATTTTTAGTGGAAATTGTAATTGGCCGAATTTAACAGTTTTTCCGTTTTTCAAAATGATGTCACTTTTTTCTATATTGTCAATTTGATAGCTTGTGGTTCTATCATTATTCACGTCTTCCGGGCTCAAGGCTGATATTATGCACCATTTAAAGCAATACTCGTCATAGTTCTTCACATTGACACAAGCATGTTTATCTTTTAAAAATTTCGGAAGTTCTATGTACTGCGAACCTCTTAACGGTTTATACTGATTAATGTTAATTTCAAGGTGGGTTATTTCCACTATTGTCCAGCCACTATCACGCTCTTGAAATTCTTCACTTTTAACAGAAATTTCGTCCATCATTGATCTGTATATAGAGACTATTTCTTCTTCACTCTGCACATTACGCATTCTTGTTTGAAAAGACTTTACATCGTAAGTAGTATGGATATAGGCATTCTGGCTCAAGGGTGTAGGGTGTAAGCTTTTTTGTATGGATGACGTCATAGTCTTATATGAAGCTGATAAGGAATTTACACCCTGGGTGGAGCTTTTGTATGCTTACGTCATAGTCTTGTATGAAGCTGATAAGGAATTTACTCCCCCGAGCCAGGGTGGCGATTTTTTGAGGGAGGAGTTTTTTTATGATTACGTCATAGACTTGTATGGGACTGATAAGGAATTCACTCCCCCAGAGCTTTAGGTTTTTTTTTTCGTTGCATAAAATTGGGGTTTTTTTTTCGGGGCTTTTTTGTCGGTTGTTGAGAGCTTTGCTTTTTTTTCGTTTTCCGTTGCATAAAATTGGACGTTTTTCTTTTTTTGCATAAAATTGGGATTTTTTTTCGGGTTTTTTTTCGCGGTTGTTGTCAGGGACTTAGGCTAGCGAGGGACTTAGGCTATCTGAAACTTTTCCGTTGCATAAAATTGGGCGTTTTTCTTTTTTTGCATAAAATTGGGAGTTTTTTTTCGGGGCTTTTTTCGCGGTTGTTGCCAGTGTCTTAGGCTATCCGATACTTAGGCTATCTGTAACTTAGGCTAGCGGGGAGCGAGGGACTTAGGCTAGCGGGGAGCGAGGGACTTAGGCTATCCGAAACTTAGGCCAGCGGGGGGCTTAGGCTAAAAGAAAACTTAGGCTAGCGGGAGGCTTAGGCTAAACGAAAACTTAGGCCAGCGGGGGGCTTAGGCTAATGTTTATGAAAAAGCATAGTGGGTGATGAGACAGCATATTTCTTTTGTTTTTGAAAAAGCATAGTCATATTTCTTGATAAGTCAGCATATTTCTGTAAAAAGCACATCGAATTTCATGCATTTCTCGGATGAGTCATGTTTTAGTTAGCGTTATTGCATAATGTTGTGAAATTCAACAGGTATGTCTCTCTTTCTATCTCTCTCTCTCTCTCTCTTCCTCTCTATATCTGTGTATGTCTCTCTGTGTCTATACCATATGTATCTATCTGTATATATATCTCTCTCTTTCTCTCTCTCTCTCTTTCTGTGTATGTATGTCTCTATCTCTCTCTCTCTTTCTGTGTATGTCTCTCTCTTTCTGTGTATGTATGTCTCTATCTCTCTTTCTGTGTATGTATGTATCTATCTCTGTCTCTCTCTATGTATCTCTCTCTCTTTCTGTGTATGTATATCTATATGTCTCATTGGATGTGTGTGTTCGTATATAAACGATGGGCGATGGTTCTGAAAGCTAAAAAATCAAGTGAAGTCTGTCGTGCAACATCAAAAAAATAATTCAGTGAAGCCTGAGAAAAAATAGTGAAAGTGAAAAAAGTGAAAAAGTAGCATGAATTCATTTATTTGTGAATATTGTGGTATAAGCTGTTCTCGCAACAATAGTTTAAATAGACATATACGAAGTGTGCATCTAAAGGATAGTTCTAAATGTGAATTCTGTGCGAAAATATATTCACGAAATGATAAATTATTGGAACATCTTGAAAAGTGCAGAGTAAAACTTAATCCAGTGCAACCGACTACAGCAATAATGGAACCGTCAAAGAAATGTAACGCTTGTGATCTAGAAGTGTTAAATAAAAACTGGAACTATCACATTCGAACAAATTCCCATAAGAAAAACTCTGCCGACTCGATTAGTAAACATTTTAAAGTTTTGAGAAGTTCGTTTGCAGGAAGAATTGTATCATTATTGTTAGAAAATAAAAATCGAGAAGTAATAGAGCCACTGAAATTTTTTGAAGTATATGAAAAGCCAGTGATTGAACTTTTAAAAGAATATTTAGTGAAGCTTGGAGGCTACAAATTTAATATGGAACTTTTTGCTGTATATATAAAATATACTAAAAACAATAATGGCGATAATATTGACGTAGTATACGATGTAAAATCTTTTCAAACAAAAATGTGTACTGTGCTGAGAGAAAATGAAATAGCTCCTATCTACAAAACAATGATGGACGATATTTCTGTAAAAAGTGAAGAATTTCAAGAACGTGATAGTGGATGGACAATAGTTGAAATAAGCCATCTTGAAATTAATGTTAACAAATATAATCCAATATGAGGGTAAAGTATTATATATTCTTTCTTAAAAATAATATTTTAATTTTATGTTTCTTTTACAGATTGATCAAAAGACAGCTTATAGTAAGAAACAGAGATAATGGGACATATGCTTGAAAATAATAATAATATGTTAATAGATTAAAAATAAAAACCTATAAAATATATTTACAAAAAAAACTAATGATTGTTGTTGTTATTTAAAAAAAAAACGGATAGTCATTTAAATGAATAAACAAACAATCAGGCGGAGTCGATAAAAACAAACAAATCTTCGTTTTGGATTCGTTCCGGTTTATGTCGTCTAGCTTAGAATCATTAGCTAAGAACTTATCTACAGACGATTTTAAAATTGTAAGCTCAATATTTACAAATGATGAAGAGTTCAAGCTAATTACTAGGAAGGACGTATTTCCTTATGAGTATTTAAATTCGTTTGAACGATTGAATGAGTCTCAGCTTCCATCTCGCGAAAACTTTTATAGTCGATTAACCGATACACACTGTTCCGAAGAGGATTACAATCATGCTCTAAACGTTTGGGAAAAGTTCCCTTGAAGACTATCTAGAGCTAGATTCAGTTTATACAGTAAACCAACATATGTCCATAGGCTTTACGGTACTCGGAAATGATTATATGAAGTCTAAGTTTTGTGTTTAAATTATATGGATACTGATTCGGAATTGAACCCCGATAGCAATGTTTTCAAGACCTAGTACACAACCCCTAGGCTACACCCCAACCCGATATTACATATAGTTGTAAACGTTTTTATGATTGTTCCTGATTGAAATCTTCTACAGTTGTTGGTGTTGGATTTGACTATTGTTCTAAAATTCTGTCGGACACAATAATCACCGAATTAGCTTTATTGTATAAAGGGAGAATTGGACAGTCTTTTAATATGCAATTTTCTAATATGTTTAACTAAATAAAAAAAAGTAATAATGTTACATATGTTGAACTAAATAAAAAAAAAGTAATATTGTTACATAAGTTCTTTTTATTTATTTTTTAGAAACAATCTTATCATCTATTCGTTTACTTAAAAGTATTATAATATCTCTTTCAAATGTTTTCATTGCAAACTGAATGTTTTTTTCTATTTCCCTTATTCTATTGTCAACTTCGATATTCATTAGTTTCAGCATTTTATCAATTTCTGTATCCACATAAGCTTTTGTTGCTGCATCCTCATTATTTAGCGGGTTACTCAGATTTTTAATACATTTCATATTTAAGTCATAGTCTCCTCCAGATGTTAATTTAAATCCGATTCCAGGTGGTCCTTGCGGTCCACGGCTTAATCCCTTCGAAAATCGACCAAACTTGTCAACACCCATTTTATGAATAATAAATGTAGTATGCTCGCAACACTTTTTATTGTATTATTTGTGCTTCTTTTAATTCTTCAATGATTGAAACAATTTCATTGGTGTGATTATTATGACCAGCTTCATGCGATGCAATAAGTAAGCGTAACCGATCTACTAATTCGTTCGGATCATCCCAATAAATATAATCTTTCTCTTTGTTCGATGTTTGCATTAAACCACTACCTTTGCGAGTGAAAAGCTTACAAATTATTTTCATATATTTATAACTACGATTTCCTTTTATTTGACTTTCACTTTTGTGAGAACGTTTATGGGCATTAGTATCAAGAAGAATATTTTTATAGTTTTCCAAGTCTTCTTTGCTATATAGTGTCTTTTTAGGATATTTCATAAACAAAAGTTCATATAAGCCACGAGTCCCCTCGTAGGATTTATCCTTTATAAGTACTTGATTATCGTCGATTATAAAACTTGAATTACCGATTTTCCAATTGTCAGCATCTTTATAGACTCCATACAAACTGTCAATTACAGATGGGTTATTAATAAATGTATTTAAATATTCTGTTGGAATCTCTGTAAATTTATTTTCTTTCATATATTCATCCAGTTCTTCTCGTCCCTGTGGAGTTATAGCATATTTACGTACAACTTTTGTCGTAGATGACAGGTTGAGTTTTCGTTTAGGTGTTTCAAAGTTCTCATCACTATCAACTGCTTCTTCTTCATCATCAGCTTTAACTGAAGCAAAGTTCTCATCACTATAAACTTCTTCGTCAGGATCAAAGCTCTCGTCACTAACAACTTCAGCTTTATATTCGGAGCAAGCTTAGCTCTTTTAACTAGTTCATTGAGAGGACTTGTGATTGGTTTAAAAGTTTGTTCTAATTGGATGCCTGCTTCAGCTTTAGCTAATTTTAATTGATTATATTTTTTCCTTATCGAATTAGTTGTCTTTACAATTTGACTGAGTAATTGTTTATTGTTTATCGTTCCTCTCATCTTGTTTACAACAACAGTAAATTAAAGCCTTAAATATTAATTTTAAAGTGTTGTTTACTTAGTCGTAATCTTCTAAATGATTTTTTATACAGCGCTTAACTCCTTTTATACTGTTTTCAACTGCTGCTCTCAAACTGAATTAAGTTGTTATCAAATTGATGGTCTGATCCACTACAGCTCTGAACAGCTACTAACAGCTTTTTTGACCTAACCTGTTCTGATATTAACAGCTTTTTGACCTAACCTGTTCTGATATTAACTGCTTATTAACCTGACCTGTTCTGATTTCGACCTGACCTGTTCTGTTATTAACTGCTTTTTGACCTGACCTGTTCTGATATTAACTGCTTATTGACCTGACCTGTTCTGATATTAACCTGACCTGTTCTGATATTAACAGCTTTTGACCTGACCTGTTCTGTTATTAACTTGACCTGTTCAGATATTAACAGCTTTTTGGCTTTACCTGTTCTGATTTCGACCTGACCTGTTCTCATATTAACTGCTTTTCGACTTAACCTGTTCTGATATTAACAGCTTTTGACCTGACCTGTTCTGATATTAACTGCTTTTTGACCTGACCTGTTCTGATATTTACTGCTTTTTGGCCTGACCTGTTCTGATTTCGACCTGACCTGTTCTGATATTAACTACTTTCTGACCTGACCTGATCTGATATTAACCTAACCTGTTCTGATATTAACTGCTTTTTGACCTGACCTGTTCTGATATTTACTGCTTTTTGACCTGACCTGTTCTGATTTCGACCTGACCTGTTCTGATATTAAATGCTTTTTGACCTGACCTGTTCTGATATTAACTGACCTGTTCTGATATTAACGTGACCTGTTCTGATATTAACTGCTAGACCTGTTCGAATGCTGTTTCTATCATGCTAATATAAATATATCGAATCCTTTCCTATATCTTCCTTTTTCTAGAGGACTCTCTTTATCAATTACGAGGAAACCATATTTATCTTTCCAACACTTTGCACAAATATTTTTGAATTGGTCGAATGTCATATCGGAATTTACATGATCATTATAAATATGCTTCAAATTCATATCATCTTGTTTGAATATTATTATAAAATTGGCATTATCTCGAATTAAATGCTTTGGTATTCTCGTATAGGTCTGACAGAGATAAAAACTATCAATATTATGATGACGTCCCATACAGAAATATGATCGAACATTATCTTGCTTTTCACTTGCAATATCATCGAAAATAAACACAGAATTAGATTCAGCTTCTTCAGGTGCAATCACTTCACTATTATTTGAAAATGTATGAAAACCTAGTCCAGAAATAGGACTTACAGCTCGCTTTAAATATTGATATTTCGGTTGATGTAACGATTTCGAATAGATGTAAATATTTTTGAATTTAACGCCATTCGGATGCTCTAATAAGCAAACCATAACATTAGTTTTACCACAATTTGACGGACCAACAATTAGACTTCGAATATTATTAGGTAGTAAATGACTATGTTTTATTTTATCAGCACAATTTGTAATATCAGCATTTTGTACTGACTGTGTTTGACGTTGTTTAATAAACCGCATTCTGAGACTGACTAAGAAGAAATCGTAAAATATCAATGTTTTATACCAAAATCATATAAAATGGTTGAACATCGTATAAAATGAAGTAGTCTACTAAAGGTAGTAAAAGAGATAAAATGATTGATTACAAACTCAAAAGACACAGTCTACGGAAAGTTGTTGATGGAAGAGGTTTAGTTAATTCGCTAATCAATAAATTGCCTATTGAACTACATTTACCGGGCTATCAGTATTGTGGACCTGGTACGAAATTAAGCGAACGACTTGCTAGAGGTGATCCTGGAATAAATCCATTGGATCAAGCGTGTAAAGAGCACGATATTGGATATTCGAAATATAAAGAAAGCAGTGATCGGCACATACTTGATAAGATATTATCTGAAAAGGCCTGGCAGCGAGTTAAATCCAAAGACGCAAACTTAGCAGAGCGCACGCACGCATTACTTGTAACAAATATAATGAAAGCTAAAGTTAAATTCGGAATGGGTAAACCAAAATTTAGAACAGCTGTTCGTTCAGCTCGAAATGTTCTCAAAAAAAAGAAACCTGAAAGCATAAAAGCTGCTATTAAATTAGCATTGAGTACTGCAAAGAGTATAATTAAAAACAATAAAACTCCTAGAATTATTCCCATTCCAAAAGTTGGTGGAGTTCTACCATTCTTGGTTCCACTTTTTGCGGGCTTGTCAGCTATAGGAGCATTAGCAGGTGGAGCTGCAGGAATAGCTAAAGCTGTTAACGATGCTAAAGATGCAAAGAAAACGTTAGAGGAGCAGAAACGACACAATCAGAAAATGGAGCAGATAGCTGTAGGTCGTGGACTCTACTTGAAACCGTATAGGAAAGGATTAGGACTATACTTAAATCCTCAGCCAAAAAACTTTTAAGAACGCTACCCAAGAGACCATTGAATGAAAATGATTTACGTAAATTTGGAAAGTTCCTGCCTGATTTCAGAGGTGTTTTTATGCGGAATACCCTACCGAGGAAACCTAAGAAAAATGAAAGTGGTATTGTTAATTTGGATTCAATGGAAGGACCCGGCACACATTGGGTAGCGTATGATAAGAAAAAAAATCATATCGAGTACTTTGATAGTTTTGGAAATCTACCACCTCCTGTCGAATTAATATACTATTTAGGAGATAACATAAGATACAACTATAATACATATCAAAACTATGAATCGTATAACTGTGGACATTTATGTTTAAAATTTTTATATAAACTTTTGTAAATTTAGTATATAAATAAATATTTTTTAAAAGTTCTTTCATTGTATTATTTGCTATCATGGCTTACACATTAACGTTGAGCGGAAATACATCCATACTAACAACAGAGTATTTTCCACCAATAGACTTGCACGGCGACTATGTTTGTGGACTAGTTGATTTCCAAACGTATAATTCTATACCGAATGTTGATGAAAGAAATAATTTATTTCATATAGGAAAACATGTTATAGAGTTTCCTATCGGATCGTATGAAATCGATGATATTGCCAACTATTTGTATAAGGAAATAGCAAAGATTAGCAGTGGAATAAATCTCATAATACAGGCAAATAATAATACTCTAAAGAGTGAAATTAAGACAAGTGCTCCTATTTTCTTTAATAGAGAGAGAACTATTGGACAATTGCTAGGATTCGATAAACGAGAATTAGCTATCAATGTGAAAAATTACTCAGATTTACCTGTAAACATAACTAAAGTTAATGTAATTCGAATCGGGTGCAGTATAGTTGGAAACTCGTACATCAATAATATATCATCACATACAATTCATGAATTCTCACCTGAAGTGGGGCCAGGCTATAAAATAGTCGAGGTTCCTAAGAATGTAATCTATTTGCCGATAAACGTCAAGCGAATAAGTACGTTAACTCTTAAACTTGTTGATCAAGACGGAGATCTAATAAACTTTAAAGGAGAAACCATAACCATTAGACTTCATTTAATGCCCCAGAATGTTGGTATATAATAGTCAGCCTAGTGTTAGTCCAATCAGTTCAATCAAGAAAACTGAACGAGCAAGACCAATATTGTCACTGTGCAATAAACAATATTTAAAATTATTAGGATTCAAACTAAAAAATGAGTGAAATTTTGAATATCACAAGTAAACCTAGCTATGATAATAGTATTTCTAAAATTGAGTATCACAGCTACTCTCCATTTTTAACATCATACAACTCTAGCGACGAAATCAGAATATCTCTACAGCAGCAGGACTTGTGTGTTTTACCAAGTCAGAGTTTTATTTATATTGAAGGTGTTTTAACTAAAGCAGATGGAACTGCATCAACAACTGCAAAACTATCCAATAATACCATAGCCTTTCTATTCGACGAGATTAGATATGAACTAAATGGAGTAGAAATCGATCGAAATAAAAATGTAGGAATAACTTCAACAATGAAGAACTACATATCGTTGAATGAGAACGAGAGTAAAACGTTGTATAATGGAGGCTGGTCACCGAACGAGTTAATAACACCCTCTAATGGCTACTTCAACTTTAGTTTACCATTACGAAAACTCTTGGGATTTGCCGAGGATTATAAAAAGATTATTGTAAACGCCAAACATGAACTAATTTTAGTTCGCACAAGAACCGACGAAAACGCATTTCTATCACCCACTGATGATGTACAATTCAAAATTTTAAAACTACAATGGAAAGTGCCTCACGTAACCTTAGATGGTTCTGAAAAATTAAAAATGCTGAAAAATATTGAGTCTGGCCAAGCAGTTCAAATGTGTTTTCGAAATTGGGATTTATATGAATATCCAGTTTTACCAATAACAACCGATCATGTATGGAGCGTTAAAACCACAGGTCAACTGGAAAAACCACGATATATTATTATAGCTTTGCAGACAAATCGAAAAAATCAAAAGGATAAGGATGCAAACAAATTTGATCATTGCGAACTCACAAATGTTAAAGTACACTTAAACTCGGAATCGTATCCATATGATGATTTAAATATTAAATTTCAACGTGATCGATATGCTATATTATATGATATGTATAGCAATTTTCAACAATCTTATTATGATGTTCAAGCACAGCCATTACTTTCGCGAACGGAATACAAGGAAGATGCTCCAATTATAGTAATTGACTGTTCACGTCAAAATGAAACTTTGAAAGCGGGTTCAGTGGATATTCGGGTAGAAATTAAAACATCAGCAGATATACCAACATTAACAACAGCCTATTGCCTATTGCTTCACGACCGCATAATCGAGTATAATCCTCTAACTAGCGCAGTTCAAAAACTTGTGTAAAAAAGGAACACTATTCAGTTTGAGATAGATTGTCAACCACGATGGATGTTGTTATCGATATGCAAGGCTTTAGAGGACCACAAAATAAATTTATTGTCAAAGAATTGACTATCGTACACCTCGATGAAAACATTCATCAACATTTTTTAATGAAACCACCGTACAATTTTGAAACGCTTCCAGATAATTTGAAACATCAAGCACAATGGTTATATGAAAATCATCACGGATTCAAATGGGATGGTGGTGAAACTTCATTCTATGACCTGAAACAATATTTACTACTCGACATGGAAAATACTATAATATACGTCAAGGGATTGGAAAAGAAAATCTGGCTTGAAAACTTATTAAATAGTATTGTTGTTCAGGTATTCGACCTGGATAGTTTTGATTCACCCAATCTCAAGACACTGAAAAAGGAAAATCCTGATACACAAAGATGTTCTTTTCATACTGGTTGTTGTTCTCTACAAAATGCATATCTATTAAGAAACTTTGTTATAAGAAATTCAATAAATATCTAAGTTGTTATAAACAAAAATTAGTCTTTTTAATCATGAGTAAGCGAGAAGTTGTGAATGAATTACATACATCTGCTCGAAGAAACTTTAAGCGACGACGGGTTATTATAAAAGGTTTAGATGACTTATGGCAAGCTGATTTAGTTGAGATGGGCACATACGCTTCCGAAAATACAGGATTTCGATTTCTACTCACAATAATTGACACGTTTTCAAAATATGCTTGGGTTGTCCCTATTAAATCGAAGACAGGAATAGAAGTCACTAAAGCAATTGAGTCCATTTTCAAGCAGGGTCGGATTCCCAAGAACTTGCAAACGGATGATGGAAAAGAGTTTTTCAATAAAAACTTTAAAAACGTAATGGAAAAACATCAAATTAATCATTATTCTACGTACAGCACTCTTAAAGCATCAATTGTAGAGCGATTTAATCGTACACTGAAAAATATGATGTGGAAAGAGTTTAGTATGAATGGAAATTATCAATGGATTGACTTAGTTAATGTACTCATCAATACATATAATAACACAAAGCATCGAACAATTAAAATGAAGCCTTCAGCAGTGAATAGCTTAAATGAAAAAAGACTTCTTTCTACCGTATACAACAATATTAAAGTGCTTGGTGCGGCAAAATATGAAGTCGGTGATCATGTTCGAATTAGTAAATATAAACATATATTTGAAAAAGGTTACACACCAAACTGGACAACAGAAATCTTTAAGATTCGAAAAGTTCAAAACACCAATCCTGTAACATATTTGCTAGAAGACTATGAAGGAAATCCAATTGAAGGTGGATTCTATGAATCTGAATTACTGAAAGCTAAAAACCCATCGTTGTATCTAGTGGAAAAAATTGTTAGAAAGAATGGAGACAAGGTATTTGTTAAGTGGTTAGGATTTTCATCAAAACACAATTCCTGGATATATGTAAATGAAATACTTTGAAAATAAATTTAATTATTTAATAATTTTATGTAAAAAGTTACAAGTTTTTTTTATTTCACAATCACCTGCATACGCTGACCACCCACTATGTGTTTTCATAAACATTAGCCTAAGCCCCCCGCTGGCCTAAGTTTTCGTTTAGCCTAAGCCCCCCGCTAGCCTAAGTTTTCGTTTAGCCTAAGCCTCCCGCTAGCCTAAGTTTTCGTTTAGCCTAAGCCCCCCGCTGGCCTAAGTTTCGGATAGCCTAAGTCCCTCGCTCCCCGCTAGCCTAAGTCGCTCGCTCCCCGCTAGCCTAAGTTACAGATAGCCTAAGTATCGGATAGCCTAAGACACTGGCAACAACCGCGAAAAAAGCCCCGAAAAAAAACTCCCAATTTTATGCAAAAAAAGAAAAACGCCCAATTTTATGCAACGGAAAAGTTTCAGATAGCCTAAGTCCCTCGCTAGCCTAAGTCCCTGACAACAACCGCGAAAAAAAACCCGAAAAAAAATCCCAATTTTATGCAAAAAAAGAAAAACGTCCAATTTTATGCAACGGAAAACGAAAAAAAAGCAAAGCTCTCAACAACCGACAAAAAAGCCCCGAAAAAAAAACCCCAATTTTATGCAACGAAAAAAAAAACCTAAAGCTCTGGGGGAGTGAATTCCTTATCAGTCCCATACAAGTCTATGACGTAATCATAAAAAAACTCCTCCCTCAAAAAATCGCCACCCTGGCTCGGGGGAGTAAATTCCTTATCAGCTTCATACAAGACTATGACGTAAGCATACAAAAGCTCCACCCAGGGTGTAAATTCCTTATCAGCTTCATATAAGACTATGACGTCATCCATACAAAAAAGCTTACACCCTACACCCTTGAGCCAGAATGCCTATATTCATACTACTATCGTACACTACGTCAATATTATCGCCATTATTGTTTTTAGTATATTTTATATATACAGCAAATAATTCTAGATTGAATTTGAAGGCTGTATGCTTCACTAAATGTTCTTTCAAGATTTCAATTACTAGATTTTCACATGTGACTAAAAACTGTTTCGGCACTATTATTTCGAGATTCTTATTTTCCAAAATTAATGTTTCGACTCTTTCTTCAAAAGAACTCTTTAAAACTTTAAAATTTTCATTAAATGGAACGGCAGTGTTTCTTTTATGTAAATTTGTTCGAACGTGATAGTTCCAGTCTTTATTCATCACTTCTAACTTACATGACTTACATTTTTTTGATGGTGATGTTGTTGGTGTTGCTGGTTGCGCTATTGTTGATGATGATGTTGATGGTTGCACTTGATTATTATTACACTTTTTTAGATGTTTCAATAATACATCTTTCCGCGTGTATATTTTCGAACAAAATTGGCATTTATTACTGTTATCCCTTAGATGCATACTTCTGATGTGCCTATTCAAACTATCGCCGCGTGAACAGCTTAGGCCACAGTATTCGCATATAAAGGATTTCATTGTCACTTTCACTATTTTTTTTTTTAAGTTTACTTGATTATTTTCACTTTCACTATTTTTTTTAATTATTTTCACTATTTATTATTTATAAGCTCACTTTATTTAGTTATTTATCACTTATTCTTTTACTTTCACTTCACTTAATTATTTGATACTTATTATTTTACTTTCACTATTTTTTTTTAATTACTCTCACTTTCACTATTTTTAAAAAGTTCACTTTACTTTCACTATTTTATAAATTATTTTTACTTTCACTATTTTTTTTAATTATTTTCACTTTCACTATTTTTTTGATGTTGCACGTCAGACTTCACTTGATACAATAAGCTTTCAGACCATCGCGCATCGTTTTATATACAAACACATACACACACAGATAGATACACACATACATAGATAGAAACATACATACACAGATAGATATATACCATACATATGTATATGAAAACACACATACACAGATAGATATATGCATGTATAGACCCAGCAGACCAATAAAACGGAATGTTCTGATGGCCGCGGAAAGTTCCGAGCCATTTCTGACATAGGGGAACATGAGACAGAAGTTTCCGATGGATTTCATTCGGAAAATTGAAAGATCATTGCATGACCAAAACAATAAGAATTTCATGGAATTATCAGGCAGAATTCCAAAAGAACTTTCCGACATCGAGATATATCGTGGAAAACTTTGTGTAAATTCCAAAATCCTTGTGCTAAGAAGAAGATGATTAAACTTTTTTTTTTGAAAAGAAAAACATTCGCTGTATTGTCCGATCCGACCTAAAAAATACAGGATCAGTAGAATTTTCGCACAATCGGTTGTGATTACTGAAAATTCTACAGACTTTTTACGTCAAAAAATTATCAATTTAAATTTTAGTACTCTTTCGAAAGCGGGAAAAAGCTTTCGGAAATGCTCCAGACATTTCTCAAAGATTTCGGTAAGAAAAATCACACGGAACAGCGTCAACCTCGCCATATGGAAATCTGACGGAAATCGCATGGATTTCTAGCCTGGAATTCCGACTCTATAAAGAACTTTCCATCGGAATTCTGCCGGATTTCTGTGTTTATGGTCTGCTGGGGATAGAGAGAGAAGAAGAGAGAGATAGATAGAGACATACATATACATAAAATATGACTAACCACATGTTGAATTTCACAACATTATGCAATAACGCTAACTAAAACATGTTTCAACCTGTCGAAGCAAGATCTGAAGACTTATCAATAAAACAGTAAAGCCTCACTAGCTAATTCCTCGAAGTAAGTTCAGCCAATAGCATGTTCCACAGTTAACCTTGACCTTGACCAACAAAAAATGCTATGACTTCTCGGTGGAGTAAATTCTCGGATAGTCTAAGCCCCTGCTCCCCCCTATAGTATTATACCTTAAGAATCTGAATCTATCATATCTCGCTAAGCAGCTTTCCTTATAATTATCTATATTTAATTACACTGATAAAGTCAATAAGTTAAGATAACCGTGTTATTATCACACTGTACATTTATGAGCTGAATCTAATTAATGTGGCATTTCCCTAAGAAACTGAGTCAACAATATCTAACTGAGCAGTCTTTATTATTATCTATATTACTCTGTTAAAGGCAATTAGCTGAGCCTGTCTTGTTATTATCATTCGCCGAACATGAGCCTGAGTCATATAAATGAAGTTAGCCTTTACAAGTATTATACGGATAGCCTAAGCCTCCACTCCCCGCTAGCCCCGGATAGTCTAAGCCCTCAGATAGTCTAAGCCCCCGGATAGTCTAAGCCGCGACAATAACCGAAAACCTCAAAGCCCCGAAAAACCAAAAAGCTCAAAGCCTCGAAAAAAACGCCCAATTTTATGCAACGGAAAACGAAAAAAAGCTCCACCGTCAAAAAAAGCTCGGGGTGTAAATTTCTTATCAGCATCATACAAGATTATGACGTCATCCATACAAAAACTTCCACCATCTCCACCATTGAGCCAGAAACGGCATATCCATACTACTGATCTAGTTCATAAATATTCTTGCATACTTGTCTAAAATTTTCAAAAATATCAGCTAACAACAACACATCTGTTTTTAAATATAGTTCAAGATTATCTTCAAGAGTCTTACAATTGAACTTTTCCCAAACGTTTAGGGCGTGATTGTAATCCTCTTCGGAACAGTGTGTATCGGTTAATCGGCTATAAAACTTATCTCGAGATGGAAGCTGAGACTCATTCAATCGTTCAAACGAATTTAAATATTCATAAGGAAATACGCCCTTCCTAGTAATTAGCTTGAACTCTTCATCATTTGTAAATATTGATCGTACAATTTTAAAATCGTCTGTAGATAAGTTCTTAGCTAATGATTCTCAGCTAGAGGACATAAACCGGAATGAATCTAAAAATCTCAATTCAATTGAATCAGTCTCAGTTACAAAAATTCTTTTTGACACCGATACATACAGTTCGTTGTTAAGATGAATTACGTTAATATCGCCGGGAATAGATGAAAGTTCTTTCACAAACAAATGGCTATCATATCCGGAAAAGTTATGGAAGAATATTGGGATGAATTTAGGAACTCGGAACTTTAAATTACAATCTGAATGTGCTGGACCTCTATATTGTCCCGTTAAATGACAGTGATCCGCGACACGATTATTATCTAATTCTTTTTTACATATATGGCAAATACTACTCTCGTTTTGAAATTTTCGTTCGGCTAATGTGAGAGAACCCATAGGGACAACTTTTGACACATAATTATAATAAATATTTTTGATATCCTTAACTAAATATTCTACAAACTTACAAGCTGAATCAATTCCTTTATATATGCGGTGTTGGTTAAGTGCATTGTTGTAGGAACACTTTATATAATAGCTAAATGCACATGGTACATGTTCCTGAATTGATGTCGTTGATGAAGTCGAAGGATCTGGTGAACACGTATCTATACTTTTCAGTATACACTCGAAATCTGCATATATAACGAATGGGACATCTAATTTCCGTTGATGCTCGGTGAATGATAATAACGACTTTTCAGGTGTTGGCATTTTCGTTACAAGTCTGCTACATTCCGGCTTATGTAGATCGAGAGTTTCTTGTTGATAGAAATGCTGCAGACATGTATTACACATATAAATTCGATGCGTATTTAGAGTTAGTTGACTTTTGATCAATCTGTAGAACAAATATACAAAATTTTAATATAATTTTTTAAAAGGAATATATAATAATTTACCTTGACATGTTTTTGATCCAGACGTAATGTGTCTTTTCTTCGTCTTGCAGTAGTAAAATGTTTATATGTGTAAGTCTTTCCTCTTTCCTTGTATAGTATGGTCCAACTATAGCATTTCCCTCCTTCTCAAATCCGAACACGTTAACACTTATATCTGGATTGATTTCTTCGAATATTTTAACTGCATCAATTTTTAGTGGAAATTGTAATTGGCCGAATTTAACAGTTTTTCCGTTTTTCAAAATGATGTCACTTTTTTCTATATTGTCAATTTGATAGCTTGTGGTTCTATCATTATTCACGTCTTCCGGGCTCAAGGCTGATATTATGCACCATTTAAAGCAATACTCGTCATAGTTCTTCACATTGACACAAGGTAGGTACACGTGGCTGTCCGTGAGAACACGGACACACTTAGACCTAAAAGGTCCGTTGTGGTACCACAGGATCTTCGACTCCGGTCCTACTCGTCGAACCATTTAGAGCTTATAATAAAGCGTTGGATTCTCGCGACCTCCATTGTGGCAAGTTCACCAAGCCAGTTGAAGAAGTACGCTCCGAGATGGGCTTTCCTTCTGACGGACAGAGCTGGACAAGTGCAGAGAAGGTGAAGGACTGTCTCCTCCTCCTCTTCGTCCTGGCAGCTTCTACAGAAGTCGTTTGAGAAAAGTCCAAGCCTTTCTGCATGCCGACCAATAAGACAGTGTCCGGTTAGGACACCGACTGTTTTGCTGATGTCCGCCCTTTTGAGCAGAGTCAGCCTTTTAGAACGATTAAGATCCAGCTTTGGCCAGATCTGTCTTGCAGTGTGACATGTTGTACCCTCCGCCCATCTTGAGTTGGTTTTCTCAATTGAGTCCAGTCTCAGTAGCAGTTTACATGTGGAGAGAGGCACACCCAGGTTCTGATATACCGGCGAAGTATGAAGGGTAGTGCCGCGCCGAGCGAGTTCGTCAGCCATACAGTTCCCTGGAATATCCATGTGTCCTGGCACCCAGCACAGAAGAATATTGAACTGTTCGGCCATCTCCTTAAGAGATGATCTACATTCTACGGCGACCTTTGATGTTGTCGAGGTCGATTCCAGGGATTTTATCGCCGCTTGGCTGTCTGTGAAAATGCTAATATCCTTAGTAGATATTACATTACACCTCAGCCAGGACAGGGCCTCCTTGATCGCCATAAGCTCCGCCTGATAGACACTACAGTGGTCCGGAAGGCGGAAAGAGCTGCTAATATTAAGCATTTCAGAGAAAACACCTCCACCTACCCCGTCTTCAGTTTTGGAGCCGTCCGTATATATGTGGGCGGACTCCTTCTTCGTTCGTACCAAGTCCCTTTCCCACTCTAGGCGGGTTGGGATGGCTGTCGAGAAGTTTTTATCGAAGTCATAACTGGGAGGGGTGTAGTCGGTGTTTTCAGGAATGTTGAAGTGACTCAAAATTGTTGAGTGGCCTGCACATATGTCAGTCCACAATGTGGAGGCCTTTAGCCGAATGGCTGCACTGGCTGCCATTTGCTTGCCAAAGATGTCTAAGGGTGGCAGACTGAACAGCATGTCCAGTGCTGCAGAGGGAGTTGTTCTCAGAGCTCCGCTGATGCATATGCATGCTGTTCTTTGTACCTTTCCCAGTGTGGTGCAGTTAGCCGCTTTATCTAAGGCCGTCCACCAGGCAACAACACCGTACATGAGTATCGGTCTGATGACGGACACGTAGAGCCAATGAACTATCCGGGGTTGCATACCCCATTTAATGCCAATGGCCTTTTTGCATGAGTAGAGCGCAACTGTTGCTTTCCTTACTCGTTCCTGAATGTTGGGTTTCCAGTGAAGCTTTCTGTCCAAAATAAGACCCAAGTATTTTGCACTATCGGTGAAAACTAGACTGGTACCATTCAGAGAAGGAGGGTCTACGTGAGGAATTTTGTATTTCCTGGTGAAGAGGACTAATTCTGTTTTGCATGGGTTCACGCCCAGTCCGCATTCAGAAGCCCAATTGGAAAGAATAGAGAGAGCATTCTGCAATATCTCACTCAGTGTGTTTGGATGCTTCCCCGAAACGGCAATTGTAACATCGTCGGCATAAGCAATCACTTTGCAGCCCGCCCCTTCCACTCTCAATAGTAGTTTGTTGACCACTAAATTCCACAGAAGAGGGGAGAGTACGCCACCTTGTGGTGTACCATTGACACATTGACACATTGACACAAGCATGTTTATCTTTTAAAAATTTCGGAAGTTCTATGTACTGCGAACCTCTTAACGGTTTATACTGATTAATGTTAATTTCAAGGTGGGTTATTTCCACTATTGTCCAGCCACTATCACGCTCTTGAAATTCTTCACTTTTAACAGAAATTTCGTCCATCATTGATCTGTATATAGAGACAATTTCTTCTTCACTCTGCACATTACGCATTCTTGTTTGAAAAGACTTTACATCGTACACTACGTCAATATTATCGCCATTATTGTTTTTAGTATATTTTATATATACAGCAAATAATTCTAGATTGAATTTGAAGGCTGTATGCTTCACTAAATGTTCTTTCAAGATTTCAATTACTAGATTTTCACATGTGACTAAAAAATGTTTCGGCACTATTATTTCGAGATTCTTATTTTCCAAAATTAATGTTTCGACTCTTTCTTCAAAAGAACTCTTTAAAACTTTAAAATTTTCATTAAATGGAACGGCAGTGTTTCTTTTATGTAAATTTGTTCGAACGTGATAGTTCCAGTCTTTATTCATCACTTCTAACTTACATGAGTTACATTTTTTTGATGGTGATGTTGTTGGTGTTGCTGGTTGCGCTATTGTTGATGATGATGTTGATGGTTGCACTTGATTATTATTACACTTTTTTAGATGTTTCAATAATACATCTTTCCGCGTGTATATTTTCGAACAAAATTGGCATTTATTACTGTTATCCCTTAGATGCATACTTCTGATGTGCCTATTCAAACTATCGCCGCGTGAACAGCTTAGGCCACAGTATTCGCATATAAAGGATTTCATTGTCACTTTCACTATTTTTTTTTTTTTAAGTTTACTTGATTATTTTCACTTTCACTATTTTTTTTAATTATTTTCACTATTTATTATTTATAAGCTCACTTTATTTAGTTATTTATCACTTATTCTTTTACTTTCACTTCACTTAATTATTTGATACTTATTATTTTACTTTCACTATTTTTTAAGTTCACTTTACTTTCACTATTTTTTTTTAATTACTCTCACTTTCACTATTTTTAAAAAGTTCACTTTACTTTCACTATTTTATAAATTATTTTTACTTTCACTATTTTTTTTAATTATTTTCACTTTCACTATTTTTTTGATGTTGCACGTCAGACTTCACTTGATACAATAAGCTTTCAGACCATCGCGCATCGTTTTATATACAAACACATACACACACAGATAGATACACACATACTTAGATAGAAACATACAGACACAGATAGATATATACCATTCATATGTATATGAAAACACACATTCTAGATAGATATATACATGTATAGATAGAGAGAGAAGAAGAGAGAGATAGATAGAGACATACATATACATAAAATATGACTAACCACATGTTGAATTTCACAACATTATGCAATAACGCTAACTAAAACATGTTTCAACCTGTCGAAGCAAGATCTGAAGACTTATCAATAAAACAGTAAAGCCTCACTAGCTAATTCCTCGAAGTAAGTTCAGCCAATAGCATGTTCCACAGTTAACCTTGACCTTGACCAACAAAAAATGCTATGACTTCTCGGTGGAGTAAATTCTCGGATAGTCTAAGCCCCTGCTCCCCCCTATAGTATTATACCTTAAGAATCTGAATCTATCATATCTCGCTAAGCAGCTTTCCTTATAATTATCTATATTTAATTACACTGATAAAGTCAATAAGTTAAGATAACCGTGTTATTATCACACTGCACATTTATGAGCTGAATCTAATTAATGTGGCATTTCCCTAAGAAACTGAGTCAACAATATCTAACTGAGCAGTCTTTATTATTATCTATATTACTCTGTTAAAGGCAATTAGCTGAGCCTGTCTTGTTATTATCATTCGCCGAACATGAGCCTGAGTCATATAAATGAAGTTAGCCCTTACAAGTATTATACGGATAGCCTAAGCCTCCACTCCCCGCTAGCCCCGGATAGTCTAAGCCCTCAGATAGTCTAAGCCCCCGGATAGTCTAAGCCGCGACAATAACCGAAAACCTCAAAGCCCCGAAAAACCAAAAAGCTCAAAGCCTCGAAAAAAACGCCCAATTTTATGCAACGGAAAACGAAAAAAAGCTCCACCGTCAAAAAAAGCTCGGGGTGTAAATTTCTTATCAGCATCATACAAGACTATGACGTCATCCATACAAAAACTTCCACCATCTCCACCATTGAGCCAGAAACGGCATATCCATACTACTGATCTAGTTCATAAATATTCTTGCATACTTGTCTAAAATTCTCAAAAATATCAGCTAACAACAACACATCTGTTTTTAAATATAGTTCAAGATTATCTTCAAGAGTCTTACAATTGAACTTTTCCCAAACGTTTAGGGCGTGATTGTAATCCTCTTCGGAACAGTGTGTATCGGTTAATCGGCTATAAAACTTATCTCGAGATGGAAGCTGAGACTCATTCAATCGTTCGAACGAATTTAAATATTCATAAGGAAATACGCCCTTCCTAGTAATTAGCTTGAACTCTTCATCATTTGTAAATATTGATCGTACAATTTTAAAATCGTCTGTAGATAAGTTCTTAGCTAATGATTCTCAGCTAGAGGACATAAACCGGAATGAATCTAAAAATCTCAATATAATTGAATCAGTCTCAGTTACAAAAATTCTTTTTGACTATTATTTTCTGGTTAGTAAGACATTCCAAATGAGATAGTTCTTGTTATTTTAAATTGAATGGTTTATGGGATAAATTTATTTAAACACTCACAATTAGTTGCTCAATTAAATTATTATTGAACTAAACTATCTTAAATTTATGATTTTAATAGCTTGCCATAAATCTAGTATCATAAAATTAAATCCTCTTTACATACGAGTACTCGTAAGTAATCAAAATAATTGTAACTTTTCTATGAAATAATTGAGAACAACTGATGTTCTTCTATTTTTTTACCCCGATCCCATTGCGATCCCAAGTTGATTTTTTGATATGTTTTGAAGAACAGTATAATACACAAAATATAAATAAATAAAAAAAAAAAATCATCGGTAATTTGAGATATTCAAGGATAAAAGACAAAATCGTTATCCTTGAAAAAAAGAAATCAAGGATAAATTTTATTGGTATTTTTCTTATTTTGCGACAACCTTCCCCTTTAAAATAAGTCCTATTTTATTATTCTGTGATAAAAATTAACAGAGATATGAATTTTCAAAGTGGGCTTTGACACCATTTTTGCGAAATCTTTAACATACTATAACTAACAAAAAAAATGAGATAGGAAAAAAAAATTGAAATTATATTTTTTTTTCACTAGTTCTTCAAGCAAAAAAATTTTCAAAAGGATCGGCGATGGTAAGGTCACAAAATTGGCCTTTTTTTTGCTATTTTTCATGGAATGACCCTATAATAAATATTTTTGATATCCTTAACTAAATATTCTACAAACTTACAAGCTGAATCAATTCCTTTATATATGCGGTGTTGATTATGTGTATTGTTGTAGGAACACTTTATATAATAGCTAAATGCGCACGGAACATGTTCCTGAATTGATGTCGTTGGTGAGGTCGAAGGATCTGGTGAACACGTATCCACACTTTACAGTATACATTCGAAATCAGCATATATAACGAATGGGACATCTAATTTCCGTTGATACTCGGTGAATGATAATAAGGACTTTTCCGGTGCTGGCATTTTCGTTACAAGTCTGCTACATTCCGGCTTATGTAGATCAAGAGTTTCTTGTTGATAGAAATGCTGCAGACATGTGCTACACATATAAATCTGATGTCCATCCAATGTTAGTTGGCTTTTGATCAATCTGTAGAAGAAATATATAAAATTTATATATAATTTTTTTTATAGGAATATATCTATATAATAAGTTACCTTGAAATGTTTTTGATCCAGACGTAATGTGACTTTTCTTCGTCTTGCAGTAGTAAAATGTTTATGTGTGTAAGTTTTTTCTGTTTCGTTTTATAGTATGGTCCAACTATAGCATTTCCCTCCTTCTCAAAACCGAACACGTTAATACTTATATCCGGATTAATTTCTTCGAATATTTTAACTTCGGTAATTTTTAGTGGAAATTGTAATTGACCGAACTTAACAGTTTTTCCGTTTTTCAAAATGACGTCACTTTTTTCAATATTTTCAATTTGATAGCTTGTGGTTCTATCATTATTCACGTCTTCCGGGCTCAAGGCTGATATTATGCACCATTTAAAGCAATACTCGTCATAGTTCTTCACATTGACACAAGCATGTTTATCTTTTAAAAATTTTGGCAGTTCTATGTACTGCGAACCTCTAAACGGTTTATACTGATTAAAGTTTATTTCAAGGTGGGTTATTTCCACTATTGTCCACCCACTATCACGCTCTTGAAACTCTTCACTTTTAACAGAAATTTCGTCCATCATTGATCTGTATATAGAGACTATTTCTTCTTCACTCTGCACATTACTCATTCTTGTTTGAAAAGACCTTACATCGTTCACTACGTCAATATTATCGCCATTATTGTTTCTAGTATATTTTATATATACAGCAAATAATTCTAGATTGAATTTGAAGGCTGTATGCTTCAATAAATGTTCTTTCAAGATTTCAATTACTAGATTTTCACATGTATCTAAAAACTGTTTCGGCACTATTATTTCGAGATTCTTATTTTCCAAAATTAATGTTTCGATTCTTTCTTCAAAAGAACTCTTTAAAACTTTAAAATTTTCATTAATCGAGACAGCAGTGTTTTTTTTATGTAAATTTGTTCGAACGTGATAGTTCCAGTCTTTATTCATCACTTCTAACTTACATGAGTTACATTTCTTTGATGGTGATGTAGTTGGTCGCTATTGTTGATGATGTTGATGGTCGAGTAATTGGTTGCACTTGATTATTATTACAATTTTTTAGATGTTCTAATAGTTTATCTTTCCGCGTGTATATTTTCGAACAAAATTGTCATTTATTACTATCATCCCTTAGATGCATACTTTTGATGTGCATATTTAAACTATCACCGCGTGAACAGCTTAGGCCACAGTATTCGCATATAAAGGATTTCATTGTCACTTCACTATTTTTATAAGTTCACTTGTTTATTTCAACTCTCACAATTTTTGTAATTATTTTCGCTATAAGCTCACTTCACTTAATTTTTTGTCACTTATTTTTCAATTCACTTAATTATTTGTCACTTATTTTTTAATTCACTTAATTTTATTCACTTTCACTATTTTTTACAAGTTTACTTCACTATTTTTTCAATTCACTTAATTATTATTTTAGTGTCACTATTTTTTAAGTTCCCTTCAATTTCACTATTTATTTTTAATTATTTTCACTTTCCTTTTTTTTTGTCAGTTTACCTAACTATTTTTTAATTCACTTAATTATTTGTCACTTATTTTTCAATTCACTTAATTTTTTTCACTTTCACTATTTTTTACAAGTTCAATTCACTTTATTTTACTTTCGCTATTTTTTTTTAAGTTCACTTTAATTTCACTATTTATTTTTAATTATTTTCACTATTTTTCAATTCACTTTATTGTTTAGCACTTTTTATTTTACTTTCACTATTTTTTAAGTTCACTTTACTTTCACTATTTTTTTTAAATTATTTTCACTTTCACTTCACTTTCACTTTTTTTCACTTCACTTCACTTACACTATTTCTTAACTTGTTTTTCGTTTAAATTTTACTCGGCAACTAATAATTTTTTGAGAAATGTTTGAGAATTTATAGACGATTGCCAACCCCCCACTCCACGACTTATCCAACCAAGTCTATCCCCACTCTAGGATTTATCCAACCAATCAAATAAGGTTTATCCCCACTCTAACCGATAATGAGGATGACTCATCCGAGAAATATGCTGACTCAGCAATAAAACATGTTTCAACCTGTTGGATTTTGAAATTTGATATGCTTAATTTCACAACATTATACAAGAAATATGCTAAAACATGTTTCAACTTGTCGATCTAAGCCCCCCCCGCTTCCCGCTAGCCTAAGGCTTATCCCCACTCCAACCGATAAGAGCATGACTCATCCTCACTCTAACAATCAAATCAAGTCTATCCCCACTCCACGACTTATCCAACCAAGTCCATCTCCACTCCAGGATTTATCCTACCAATCAAATAAGGTTTATCCCCTCTCCAGGATTCATCCTACCAATCAGATCACTCCAACCGATAATGATCCGAGAAATATAAAAAGCTCAAAGCCCCGAAAAAAAACGCCCAACTTTATGCAACGGAAAACGAAAAAAAGCAAAGCTCACAACAACCGACAAAAAAGCCCCGAAATAAAAAACGCCCAGTTTTATGCAACGGAAAAAATCAAAGCTCCACCGTCAAAAAAGCTTGGCGGTGTAAAATCCACAGAAATTAATGACGTCATCCATACAAAAGCTCTACCACCCTCCACCCTTGAGCCAGAAATGGTACATCCATACTACTGTCAGTGATTGCCTCTGGTTTGACGTTGTTGAAAGCACCCTCGATATCAAGAAAGGCAACCATATTGCCCATAACCATAGTATTCTTTAATACTAAGAGATTTCTCAATGGAGCGCACGAGCGAATGTAAGGCCGTTTCGACCGATTTCCCCTTCCAGTACGCGTGTTGTGATGTTGAAAGCAATCGCTTGTCAAGATTGTCGCGGATGTATACATTCATTAGTCTTTCCAGTGTTTTTAGAAGAAAGGATGATAGACTGATAGGTTGGAGATCCTTAGGACAGACATGAGAGCTTTTTCCTGCTTTAGGTATGAAACCACCCTTACTTCCATCCATGTTGCAGGGATGTAGGTTAGATCCAGACAGCCTTTCAGTATAACCTTCAGCCATGGCAGAATTATATCCGAGGTCTGCTGTATTTCGGCAGGAATTATTCCATCTGGTCCCGCAGACTTGAATGGTTTGAAGTCCAGATCACCCAGAGGAGCTTGGTCTCTGTTATAAGAGCATCCGAGTTGAACGGTGCATGGTTTCTTGTAATGCCTACCAGCTCCGATTCAACGTGCGAGCTACCAGGGAAGTGGGTGTCCAAAAGAAGATTAGTGGTTTCCCTACTTGAGGTAGTCCAAGATCCGTCTGGTCTCCTCAGGTAGCATGGTGTGGTTGGATTTTTGGAGAGAATTTTACGGAGTCTCGATGCCTCGGAGGAACCTTCTATCTCACTACAGAAGAGTCCCCAGGATTTACGCTGCGCCTTTCTCAGTTCTTATTTGTATTTGCGAAGTGATTTTTTGTAGGAGTCTCAGTCGCAAACGTCTTTGGTGCTCTTGGCTTTGTTGAACCATTGCCTGCAGCACTTCCTAAGAGCCTCGAGTTCTGCGTTCCACCATGGCGGCTTATGTTTCGCTCTTGGCCTGCTCTTAGGACAGGAGTTCGACAGTGCCTCGTTTAGGGCGCGCGTTCAGGTGGTGACCAGGCCGTCAAGATCAGTTGACCTACTCGGTTCGAGTGGTGATGTGTGTGGGAGTAAGCTACTAAGAGTTTCCCTGTATTTGAGCCAGTCGATCCTCCTGTAGTTCCTAAAGGCCGATGGGATAGGTTTGTAATCTTTTAGATTAAATTGGAGGTAGCGATGATCCGAGAAGGAGTTTTCTTCAGAGACTCTCCAGTTGCTGACCATGTGTGAAATGTTATCGGAATCCAGCGTAATGTCAAGAACTTCTTGTCTATTCCTGGTTATAAAGGTGGGTTCTTGCCCTGTTTTACATAGAAGTAGGTTAGTGCTTAAAAAGTAGTCGAAAAGCGATTCCCCTCTATCGTTTGTGTCGGTGCTACCCCAGACTGTATGATGCGCATTTGCATCACACCTCAGGATGACACCAGTATTGAGCTTACTAGCTTCAGCGATAAGATCGCTCATGATACTCGGTGGTAGCGGGCCTTATGGTCGTGGGCCAGATAGGCCGAGATCAGCCAGTAAATCTTATTATTCAGTTCAAGGCTTACTGCGACGATATCAGAGTCACTGAAGCTGTGTAGCAGAAATACCTATATTTAAACTGTTTTTTGCAAGAAAGCATGCCCTTGGCTTGCCATAATTCCTTACATAGAACAGAGTATAGTTTGGGGTCTTGAGGCCAGTAACCACGTCATTACCGATCCATGGTTCCTGGATCAAGACAAGATCTTCTCCATCCCTGGCTAGACGGAGAAGTAGGGAGGCTGATGCCGTTTTTGAGTGATGGATGTTAATCTGCAGTATTCGCAGCATTGACCTCGATCACAGTCAGGTTCGCATCTGCCGGGTCTTCCGGGTCAAATGCCAGCAGATCTTCCTCACTGCCATCGGGAGGACCCGTCGATCCTTCTTCCATTCCAGCCTCTGAGCCGAGATCACTGTCGTCCGTTAAGGACGGGTGATCCTGATAAGCCATTGCTGAATTGGAGTCATTTAGTGTCGGGTCCAGATCCATCACCAGTACACACTCGGCAAGTTTTGAGTCGTCACTATGGACGTCGTGGAAGGAGGAGTCTCTTTCCCTTTCCGAGGCTTCGATGTCCGACGCACTCGGTCTGGGATTTTCAGCGTCCGCCTTGTAGACCCTGAGTGTGATTTGGCCAAAGCCGAACCTCACCACACCCTTCAGGCTGGCTAGGGGGGCCAGGGACTCTTTGTTGATCACGATTACCGCGACTCTCTCGTCCCCTTTTGGCTCTTCCATCTTGGCGATCTTCCAGTTGTGTGTTGGAAGATCTGGCTTGCAGACCTTTAAGATCTCCAGGACAGCCACCGCATCAGAAGTCAAGCTTGGTATCCTGGCTCTTGTTCGGGGTCGGCTTGAGATGTCCTTCTTTGCCATAACCTCCAACTTAGCTCCAGGCCAAACCTCGCCTAGGCCAGCAATTGCTTCCCTATAGAGATCCGCCGATCTCTGGTCGGAGCAGACCACCAGCTTGACATGGCCTTAATGCCATCCGCCATCGCGGCGGAGGGGAAGGGGACCAGGATGTTCCTTCAAAACTTTGAGGAAACCATCCGCCAGCACGGACTGCAGACGGCTTCATTTTTCTGGAGTGATCCTTCCGTCATCGTCACTTCTGTCGATGACGGCCATCACGAGGTGTTCCTTCAGGATTTCGTTGAAGGGCCTTAAAGGTGCCGCAGTGCTTGTATTAACCGTCTTCGCCCTTTTTGCTGCCTCGGGGGACTCATCCAGCGATCTTTGTTTCTTGTACGTTTGATCCTTGCCAGATGGTGCCGCACCTTCGGTGGTCAGCTTTAAACCCCAGGGGAGAGTTCCGATTTTACCGGTACTTTTTGGGATGTTGGCAGCTCTCTTCCCTCTATCAGTACGCCCCAGGTCTGGTGTCCGAAGTCTTGGCCACGTTAGTTGGACCGGGTTTGGTAACCGAAGTCCATCCTTGAGAGCATCCACTTGGACCAGGTTTGGTTGCCGGAGTCCTTGCGGGTGATGTTGAGTCACTTGGACCAGGTTCGGTTGCCGGAGTCCTTGCGGGAGAGTTGCTCAGTCCAGGTTCTATGACCGCAGTCTTCGCAGATGAGTCGCTTGGACCAGGTAAGTCGCTTGGACCAGGTAACCCCATTGGGGTGGAGGAGAGGAGACTTCCGTCCAAATCTCCGACCGGTTTTTTGAGAGATCCGAACTCTGGTTTTTTGTATTCATAGTGTTCCCACGTGTAACGGAGAACACAAAGTTCGTCTGCACAGAGATCCGCATGTACAGATAAGGCTGCTTAATCCGGAGGTCGCCAAGTATCCGGATACTCCGTTCGCGACTGGGCTATGAGGGCCCCCAGCCTGGTCGATCATCGGCACGGGTCGTGTGACACCTTGATCCGGCCCGGGAAGGTAGAGTGAAAGGATGTTAGGAAATGAATGGAGAGGGGAAGGATGTTGGGAAAAGGAGGGTTGGAGGGAAAGGGTGTCAGAAGATGGAGAGGGGGAGGTTGACTCACTCTTAGTTTCGGGCGAACCCTACTCAGCCCCAACACAACGGAAAGGTGGACAGTCGTCGTTGGAGATCTAGAGTATTAAACGTGTTCCGTACCAAGACGGAAAAACCGATACCGTAATAAATTTACGATGTATCGGACCCTATGCAGGTACGGGCGGATCGTCGTCGGGAAAGATCCTTTGAAGTCCAGCCTGTAAGGTTTTATTTCCCTTCCTTTAATTGCTTTATTACTTCATTTCCTACACAAATCCCTTTTTCTTTAAAAATATGAATATATTTTCCTGTATCCCTTTTTTATTGCTATAATCCTTTTTATCTGTATTGTAATCCTATAAAAAGGGAAAACGAATTTTTATAAAACACAGTTCTTCGCCAGCAAGCGACCAGAGACGGTCTACAAAATAAAAAATATTATAAACAAAAATTGTCATCTCTCTTCATAAATACAAATTGAACCGATTTAGAGAGAAATCTTTATCGGTAGGTTACGGCGAAATAAGGCAATCACATACGCCTACTAAGCCTTACAACCTTAGTAAAACTTTTCCGTGCGCGGCTAAGTTTTTATTTCGGAAGAACCCCAACATTTAATGGTCCGTCGAAGCCAGATTGAAACAACAGTCCTTAGTGAAAACAGTGCTTACTATAATATCAGTGAAATAGTTTGAGAGTGTTAATCAAAAGTGATTCAACAAGCAATCAGTGACTCGAGTATTATAATCATACAAATTTAGTGACCGTAAGACTTCGTCGTGGACATCACAGCAGCCATCAGACGAAGCCAGTTCAATTTAATTATCAAAAAGTAAACACATAGCACATACTACAATGACAGAACGCAGAGATCACCTCGTCCGTAAACGTGGTCAAGCCAAGGCAGCGCTCACAAGATTAAGTGCGTTTCTTGATACATATGAAGACACGCCAATTTATAATGCGAAAATAGACTAAAGAATAACATCAATAAAAGACTACATTTCTAACCTTCGTGAATGGAGTGCAGAACTTGAGGGACTCGAGCCTGAAGCCGGCCACGAAGATGAAGGAGAGCAGATCGTCGATGATATTTTTGACATCATCGCTAGAGCGAAGATCATGAAACCGCATCCAACACCACCAACACAAGTGCACGTTCAACAACAAATAGAAAGAACGCAATCAGCAACAACAACCGCGGTTTCAACAGATATCTCGCAGTCAAAGATACCACAGATCGGACTGCGTACATTCGACGGCAGTATCGAAAAGTGGCGAGCTTTCTCAGATTGGTTTGTGGCAACAATACACAACCGAGAAGGTCTCACAGATAGCATCAGGTTATCATATCTACACGCTTCGTTAATCAGAGATGCAGCAAAGACAATCGAAGGATTCGAATCAACAGACGAAAATTATAAGGAAGCTTGGGATTTGTTAAAACTCACTTACGACAATCCACGGGTCATTATTTTCTGCCATTACGAATTACTTTGCAACATCCAGAAACTACAAAACAATAATGCAGAAACCATTCGGCAGTTCGTCAATGAATTCCAAGTTCTCATCAGAGGAATGAAAGTATTGGGTCAACCTGTCGATCAATGGGATATGCCACTGCTTCACATAGCACTATCAAAACTAGACATCAACACTAAAAGAGAGTGGAATCGGAAGCTCTCTGGTACCGAAATACCTAAGTTCGAAACATTAATGACTTTCCTAAGAGAAGAGGCTCTGAGAATGCAAACAACTTCAATTCATGACTCGAACCAAACATCTTCGAGTAAACACAGCAAAAAGTCAAGTGGACCAATCATGGATAAACAGAATTGGAAACGAAGTTTTGCCACCACTAGCAGCCCAACTTGTCCTATTTGCTTCCATGAAGGACGTGCTATATACAGATGCGAAAAATTACTTAATCTCTCGGTAGCCAATCGTATCACTGCAGTGAAAAAGGCTAATCTATGTATCAACTGTTTACGATCTAATCACAAGGCGAACGAGTGCAGATCAAGGAACTGCTTGAAATGCGGAAAAGCTCACAACTCACTTCTACATATCGTTCAACAGGAGCAGAAACCCGAACAAGAAGATCAAAGTAGTTGACTAGTGCAAACGCCGATCAGCAAAGAATCAAAGAGTGTCGTTCTACTTAACAAAGGAGAACTCGAAGAGCTCATGGTTACCGCAGTAGTAAATGCTGTAAATTATGAGAAACAGCTATTTCGATGTCGGGCCTTACTCGACACAGCATCAACATCAAATTTTATCACGGAAAATCTCGCAAAGAAACTACGTCTTCCGCTACAACGATACGCTATTCCTATTGAAGGACTCGGCCAAACACAAACATCATCATCATATCTTGTGACTGTAAAGATACAGTCACGATACAACAAATTCGAAAAAACACTCCGCTTCCTAACAGTGCCAGTGATCACCAGCCTGCATCCTTCACAACAAATCGATAGGAGCGATATCTCAATACCTTCAAACGTACAACTGGCGGATCCAACATTTCATCTACCAGCAAATATCGAAATGCTGATAGGAGCTGGACCAACGCTATCAATGTTATGCGTCGGTCAATTAAATCTTTCATCTACACATGGAAATGATCTGTTCGTGCAAAAAACCCGTCTAGGTTGGGTAATCGGAGGAGCAGTTTCCATTCCAATCAAACAAGGATACAAAACAAATAATAAACGAATACCTACATGTCATATTAGTACAACGCAAGCACTTAATCAACTTTCGAAGATGTGGGAAATAGATGAAGGATCAAAAATAAAACACTTCACACAAGAAGAACGAGATTGTGAAGCACATTTCACACAACACGTCAAACGACACGAAGACGGGCGCTACATCGTTGCGCTCCCCTTTAATGAAAAAAAGGGACTTCTTGGAGAATCGAGAAGACGTGCCGAAACTCGATTTCTTGCACTAGAGAAGAAATTCAACAGAGAACCGGAACTCAAGAGGGATTATACCGCAGTGATTAAAGAGTATTTGGAACTCGGGCATTTAGAAAAGGTTCCGAACAACATGAATCACAAAGATGGTTTTTATCTCCCTCACCATGCCGTCATCAAAGATACGAGCTTAACAACGAAACTACGAGTAGTATTCGATGGCTCAGCTAAATCAACAAGCGGAATATCACTCAACGATACTCTGATGACTGGACCAACCATCCAAGATGATCTCTTAACTTATCTCATAAGGTTTCGACTGCATGCCTTTGTTCTCACCGGAGATATCGAAAAGATGTACCGTCAGACGTGGGTACGTCCAGCAGATCAAGCATATCAGCGAATACTCTGGAGAGATGATAAAGGAGAAGTCAACACATATCAACTAAAGACAGTAACGTTTGGTCTCACATCAGCGCCATATCTCGCGATTCGCAGCCTTCAACAATTGGCTGACGACGAGAAACAAAAATATCCATTGGCAGCATCAATCATAAAAAGAGACCTTTATGTCGATGACTTACTCACCGGCATGAGGACTTTCGAGGAAGCTTTAGAAGCAAGGAATCAAATCATCAACTTACTTCAAAAGAGCAGTCTCAATCTTCGACAGTGGGCTTCAAATGATTCACGTCTCCTTGAAGGCCTACCAGAATCTAATCTCAACGCGAAATTACAACTTGACCGAAACTCAACTCTCAAAACATTGGGCATCCACTGGCAATCACAGAGGGATGTCATCATTTACACAACACAGGAAATACCGATAAAGGTAACAATGAGAATAATTCTCTCAGAGGTTGCAAAAATTTTCGACCCACTCGGACTTCTTGGCCCAGTCACGATCATAGGAAGGTTAATCCTACAAAATTGCTGGCAACATCATATTACTTGGGATGAAACATTACCCATCAGCATTCAAACCGACTGGATCAATTTCGCTAAGCAATTCAACAAGATGAGCGAAGTATTTTATAATCGTAGCGTATGTCCAGCAAACGCAGAAAACATACAATTACACGGATTTTGCGACGCAAGTGAAAAGGCATATGGTGCAAGTATATATCTGAGATGCGTTTCATCAGGGAAAATTCAATCTCATTTATTGTGCTCAAAAATGAAAGTGGCACCCCTAAAGACAGTGTCACTCCCTCGGTTGGAACTTTGCGCTGCACTGATGTTGGCAAAATTGTTCGTGTCTATTCGGGATCATATCGATTTCAAAATCACGAAATCCATTTTCTGGTCTGATTCTATCACTTTACATTGGATCAACACAGCCCCACATTTATTAAAAACTTTCGTGGCCAACAGAGTAGCTGAGATTGAGCTCAAAACTTGCGCCGGAGACTAGCGTCATGTCCGCTCAGAAGACAACCCAGCTGATTCAGTATCAAGAGGTCAGCTTCCAGAAGAATTTCAACGCAATTCACTATGGAAATTCGGACCAACATGGCTGACGAAAGAGGAAAAACCTTGGCCAAAGCTTACGATCACGATACCCAACGAAGACAATGACAAACGAAAATTGTCTTGCCTCGTTTCGTGCCTCGGAACGACAACAAAAGATGGAAATATTTTAGACAAATATTCTTCTATCACTCGACTGCGACGAATTATTGCTTACTGTTTGCGATTTAAACGAGACAATCACACGAAAGGCGCACTGATTATACAAGAAATAAATGAAGCAAACATTCGCATCATTAAATTGGTACAAGAAAAAACCTTCTCAGAGGAAATTCACGATTTATATCAGAAACTAGCAAACTAAAATGCTTAAATCCTTTCTTAGATCAAAAAGGATTACTAAGAGTTAAGGGACGGCTTCTACACGCAGACACCCCGACCAGGGAGCAGCAGCCAATAATTCTTCCAAAATCTCATTATATTACTCAGTTAATAATCAAGGAAGAACATGAAAAGCATTACCATGCCGGGATACAAACAACGTTATACGCCGTGAGAAAGAAATATTGGCCTATAAACGGAAAAAATGAAGCACGTCGAGTAATTCGCGAATGAACAAGATGCAACAGAGTAAATCCTCAAACTGCAACTTACATCATGGGTAATCTACCTAAAGAACGCGTTACTGAAGCGCCACGTCCATTCTTCAACGTGGGGGTCGATTACTGTGGACCATTTTACATCAAAGAAAAAAGACATCGCAATCGAATTAAAATCAAAGTTTACGTCGCGGTATTCGTGTGTTTTGCCAGTAAAGCAGTACATCTCGAAGTTGTTAGTGATCTCACCACCGAAGGGTTCATTGCAGCACTCAGACGATTTGTCGCACGACGAGGGCGATGTAACACTATCCACTCCGATAATGGAACAAATTTCGTTGGATGCAATAACGAAATGAAAGAAATATACGCACAGATCAACTCACGATCTCACCAGGAAACCGTTCAAGGATATCTCACAAAGGAAGGTATCATCTGGAAATTCATTCCTCCAAGATCTCCCCACTTTGGATTTCTATGGGAGGCAGCCGTGAAATCGTACAAATATCATATGCGACGGGTAATCGGCGAAACACTTCTTTCTTTCGAAGACTTCAACACTTTTGTGATCGAGATCGAAGCGATCCTAAATTCACGGCCACTGACTGCAATTTCCACCGATATTAATGATCCCATGGCTCTCACGCCAGGACATTTTCTAATCGGCAACACCCTAACAAACCTACCAGAAAGAGATTTCTCAAATACACCGAATAATCGATTGTCATCATGGGAGTTAGTCCAGAAGATCAAACGAGATTTCTGGAGAAGATGGCAAAAGAAATACATAAACGGACTGAACGTCAGGAGCAAATGGAACAAGGGCGCCCATACTATCACTGAAGGGACCATTGTTGTAATCAAGGAAGACGACACACGTCCGCTTCACTGGAAACTGGGCCGTGTTATCAAAGTTCACGCTGGGGTAGATGGCATCATCAGAACGGTTTCACTCAAAACCGAAGCCGGAATTATCAACCGTAATGTGAGAAAACTGGCTCCATTGCTTCCAGATGCAGAATATCATTAAAAACATTTATTATACATTTTCATTATCAAAATTTTATCCTTTCCACTTCCTAATCATTTTAATTATCAATTTGTATCCTTTTTCAACAAATTCATTCAATTCTTCCTGGTGTACCTAATTTTCATTTATTTTCAACATATTGATCAGCAAGGCCTCTCAAGGGGGGCAATATGTTCCGTACCAAGACGGAAAAACCGATACCGTAATAAATTTACGATGTATCGGACCCTATGCAGGTACGGGCGGATCGTCGTCGGCAAAGATCCTTTGAAGTCCCGCCTGTAAGGTTTTATTTCCCTTCCTTTAATTGCTTTATTACTTCATTTCCTACACAAATCCCTTTTTCTTTAAAAATATGAATATATTTTCCTGTATCCCTTTTTTATTGCTATAATCCTTTTTATCTGTATTGTAATCCTATAAAAAGGGAAAACGAATTTTTATAAAACACAGTTCTTCGCCAGCAAGCGACCAGAGACGGTCTACAAAATAAAAAATATTATAAACAAAAATTGTCATCTCTCTTCATAAATACAAATTGAACCGATCTAGAGAGAAATCTTTATCGGTAGGTTACGGCGAAATAAGGCAATCACATACGCCTACTAAGCCTTACAACCTTAGTAAAACTTTTCCGTGCGCGGCTAAGTTTTTATTTCGGAAGAACCCCAACATTTAATGGTCCGTCGAAGCCAGATTGAAACAACAGTCCTTAGTGAAAACAGTGCTTACTATAATATCAGTGAAATAGTTTGAGAGTGTTAATCAAAAGTGATTCAACAAGCAATCAGTGACTCGAGTATTATAATCATACAAATTTAGTGACCGTAAGACTTCGTCGTGGACATCACAGCAGCCATCAGACGAAGCCAGTTCAATTTAATTATCAAAAAGTAAACACATAGCACATACTACAATGACAGAACGCAGAGATCACCTCGTCCGTAAACGTGGTCAAGCCAAGGCAGCGCTCACAAGATTAAGTGCGTTTCTTGATACATATGAAGACACGCCAATTTATAATGCGAAAATAGACTAAAGAATAACATCAATAAAAGACTACATTTCTAACCTTCGTGAATGGAGTGCAGAACTTGAGGGACTCGAGCCTGAAGCCGGCCACGAAGATGAAGGAGAGCAGATCGTCGATGATATTTTTGACATCATCGCTAGAGCGAAGATCATGAAACCGCATCCAACACCACCAACACAAGTGCACGTTCAACAACAAATAGAAAGAACGCAATCAGCAACAACAACCGCGGTTTCAACAGATATCTCGCAGTCAAAGATACCACAGATCGGACTGCGTACATTCGACGGCAGTATCGAAAAGTGGCGAGCTTTCTCAGATTGGTTTGTGGCAACAATACACAACCGAGAAGGTCTCACAGATAGCATCAGGTTATCATATCTACACGCTTCGTTAATCAGAGATGCAGCAAAGACAATCGAAGGATTCGAATCAACAGACGAAAATTATAAGGAAGCTTGGGATTTGTTAAAACTCACTTACGACATTTTTTTCTGCCATTACGAATTACTTTGCAACATCCAGAAACTACAAAACAATAATGCAGAAACCATTCGGCAGTTCGTCAATGAATTCCAAGTTCTCATCAGAGGAATGAAAGTATTGGGTCAACCTGTCGATCAATGGGATATGCCACTGCTTCACATAGCACTATCAAAACTAGACATCAACACTAAAAGAGAGTGGAATCGGAAGCTCTCTGGTACCGAAATACCTAAGTTCGAAACATTAATGACTTTCCTAAGAGAAGAGGCTCTGAGAATGCAAACAACTTCAATTCATGACTCGAACCAAACATCTTCGAGTAAACACAGCAAAAAGTCAAGTGGACCAATCATGGATAAACAGAATTGGAAACGAAGTTTTGCCACCACTAGCAGCCCAACTTGTCCTATTTGCTTCCATAAAGGACGTGCTATATACAGATGCGAAAAATTACTTAATCTCTCGGTAGCCAATCGTATCACTGCAGTGAAAAAGGCTAATCTATGTATCAACTGTTTACGATCTAATCACAAGGCGAACGAGTGCAGATCAAGGAACTGCTTGAAATGCGGAAAAGCTCACAACTCACTTCTACATATCGTTCAACAGGAGCAGAAACCCGAACAAGAAGATCAAAGTAGTTGACTAGTGCAAACGCCGATCAGCAAAGAATCAAAGAGTGTCGTTCTACTTAACAAAGGAGAACTCGAAGAGCTCATGGTTACCGCAGTAGTAAATGCTGTAAATTATGAGAAACAGCTATTTCGATGTCGGGCCTTACTCGACACAGCATCAACATCAAATTTTATCACGGAAAATCTCGCAAAGAAACTACGTCTTCCGCTACAACGATACGCTATTCCTATTGAAGGACTCGGCCAAACACAAACATCATCATCATATCTTGTGACTGTAAAGATACAGTCACGATACAACAAATTCGAAAAAACACTCCGCTTCCTAACAGTGCCAGTGATCACCAGCCTGCATCCTTCACAACAAATCGATAGGAGCGATATCTCAATACCTTCAAACGTACAACTGGCGGATCCAACATTTCATCTACCAGCAAATATCGAAATGCTGATAGGAGCTGGACCAACGCTATCAATGTTATGCGTCGGTCAATTAAATCTTTCATCTACACATGGAAATGATCTGTTCGTGCAAAAAACCCGTCTAGGTTGGGTAATCGGAGGAGCAGTTTCCATTCCAATCAAACAAGGATACAAAACAAATAATAAACGAATACCTACATGTCATATTAGTACAACGCAAGCACTTAATCAACTTTCGAAGATGTGGGAAATAGATGAAGGATCAAAAATAAAACACTTCACACAAGAAGAACGAGATTGTGAAGCACATTTCACACAACACGTCAAACGACACGAAGACGGGCGCTACATCGTTGCGCTCCCCTTTAATGAAAAAAAGGGACTTCTTGGAGAATCGAGAAGACGTGCCGAAACTCGATTTCTTGCACTAGAGAAGAAATTCAACAGAGAACCGGAACTCAAGAGGGATTATACCGCAGTGATTAAAGAGTATTTGGAACTCGGGCATTTAGAAAAGGTTCCGAACAACATGAATCACAAAGATGGTTTTTATCTCCCTCACCATGCCGTCATCAAAGATACGAGCTTAACAACGAAACTACGAGTAGTATTCGATGGCTCAGCTAAATCAACAAGCGGAATATCACTCAACGATACTCTGATGACTGGACCAACCATCCAAGATGATCTCTTAACTTATCTCATAAGGTTTCGACTGCATGCCTTTGTTCTCACCGGAGATATCGAAAAGATGTACCGTCAGACGTGGGTACGTCCAGCAGATCAAGCATATCAGCGAATACTCTGGAGAGATGATAAAGGAGAAGTCAACACATATCAACTAAAGACAGTAACGTTCGGTCTCACATCAGCGCCATATCTCGCGATTCGCAGCCTTCAACAATTGGCTGACGACGAGAAACAAAAATATCCATTGGCAGCATCAATCATAAAAAGAGACCTTTATGTCGATGACTTACTCACCGGCATGAGGACTTTCGAGGAAGCTTTAGAAGCAAGGAATCAAATCATCAACTTACTTCAAAAGAGCAGTCTCAATCTTCGACAGTGGGCTTCAAATGATTCACGTCTCCTTGAAGGCCTACCAGAATCTAATCTCAACGCGAAATTACAACTTGACCGAAACTCAACTCTCAAAACATTGGGCATCCACTGGCAATCACAGAGGGATGTCATCATTTACACAACACAGGAAATACCGATAAAGGTAACAATGAGAATAATTCTCTCAGAGGTTGCAAAAATTTTCGACCCACTCGGACTTCTTGGCCCAGTCACGATCGTAGGAAGGTTAATCCTACAAAATTGCTGGCAACATCATATTACTTGGGATGAAACATTACCCATCAGCATTCAAACCGACTGGATCAATTTCGCTAAGCAATTCAACAAGATGAGCGAAGTATTTTATAATCGTAGCGTATGTCCAGCAAACGCAGAAAACATACAATTACACGGATTTTGCGACGCAAGTGAAAAGGCATATGGTGCAAGTATATATCTGAGATGCGTTTCATCAGGGAAAATTCAATCTCATTTATTGTGCTCAAAAATGAAAGTGGCACCCCTAAAGACAGTGTCACTCCCTCGGTTGGAACTTTGCGCTGCACTGATGTTGGCAAAATTGTTCGTGTCTATTCGGGATCATATCGATTTCAAAATCACGAAATCCATTTTCTGGTCTGATTCTATCACTTTACATTGGATCAACACAGCCCCACATTTATTAAAAACTTTCGTGGCCAACAGAGTAGCTGAGATTGAGCTCAAAACTTGCGCCGGAGACTAGCGTCATGTCCGCTCAGAAGACAACCCAGCTGATTCAGTATCAAGAGGTCAGCTTCCAGAAGAATTTCAACGCAATTCACTATGGAAATTCGGACCAACATGGCTGACGAAAGAGGAAAAACCTTGGCCAAAGCTTACGATCACGATACCCAACGAAGACAATGACAAACGAAAATTGTCTTGCCTCGTTTCGTGCCTCGGAACGACAACAAAAGATGGAAATATTTTAGACAAATATTCTTCTATCACTCGACTGCGACGAATTATTGCTTACTGTTTGCGATTTAAACGAGACAATCACACGAAAGGCGCACTGATTATACAAGAAATAAATGAAGCAAACATTCGCATCATTAAATTGGTACAAGAAAAAACCTTCTCATAGGAAATTCACGATTTATATCACGGAGAAAATATCCGAGAAACTAGCAAACTAAAATGCTTAAATCCTTTCTTAGATCAAAAAGGATTACTAAGAGTTAAGGGACGGCTTCTACACGCAGACACCCCGACCAGGGAGCAACAGCCAATAATTCTTCCAAAATCTCATTATATTACTCAGTTAATAATCAAGGAAGAACATGAAAAGCATTACCATGCCGGGATACAAACAACGTTATACGCCGTGAGAAAGAAATATTGGCCTATAAACGGAAAAAATGAAGCACGTCGAGTAATTCGCGAATGAACAAGATGCAACAGAGTAAATCCTCAAACTGCAACTTACATCATGGGTAATCTACCTAAAGAACGCGTTACTGAAGCGCCACGTCCATTCTTCAACGTGGGGGTCGATTACTGTGGACCATTTTTCATCAAAGAAAAAAGACATCGCAATCGAATTAAAATCAAAGTTTACGTCGCGGTATTCGTGTGTCTTGCCAGTAAAGCAGTACATCTCGAAGTTGTTAGTGATCTCACCACCGAAGGGTTCATTGCAGCACTCAGACGATTTGTCGCACGACGAGGGCGATGTAACACTATCCACTCCGATAATGGAACAAATTTCGTTGGATGCAATAACGAAATGAAAGAAATATACGCACAGATCAACTCACGATCTCACCAGGAAACCGTTCAAGGATATCTCACAAAGGAAGGTATCATCTGGAAATTCATTCCTCCAAGATCTCCCCACTTTGGATTTCTATGGGAGGCAGCCGTGAAATCGTACAAATATCATATGCGACGGGTAATTGGCGAAACACTTCTTTCTTTCGAAGACTTCAACACTTTTGTGATCGAGATCGAAGCGATCCTAAATTCACGGCCACTGACTGCAATTTCCACCGATATTAATGATCCCATGGCTCTCACGCCAGGACATTTTCTAATCGGCAACACCCTAACAAACCTACCAGAAAGAGATTTCTCAAATACACCGAATAATCGATTGTCATCATGGGAGTTAGTCCAGAAGATCAAACGAGATTTCTGGAGAAGATGGCAAAAGAAATACATAAACGGACTGAACGTCAGGAGCAAATGGAACAAGGGCGCCCATACTATCACTGAAGGGACCATTGTTGTAATCAAGGAAGACGACACACGTCCGCTTCACTGGAAACTGGGCCGTGTTATCAAAGTTCACGCTGGGGTAGATGGCATCATCAGAACGGTTTCACTCAAAACCGAAGCCGGAATTATCAACCGTAATGTGAGAAAACTGGCTCCATTGCTTCCAGATGCAGAATATCATTAAAAACATTTATTATACATTTTCATTATCAAAATTTTATCCTTTCCACTTCCTAATCATTTTAATTATCAATTTGTATCCTTTTTCAACCAATTCATTCAATTCTTCCTGGTGTACCTAATTTTCATTTATTTTCAACATATTGATCAGCAAGGCCTCTCAAGGGGGGCAATATGTTCCGTACCAAGACGGAAAAACCGATACCGTAATAAATTTACGATGTATCGGACCCTATGCAGGTACGGGCGGATCGTCGTCGGCAAAGATCCTTTGAAGTCCCGCCTGTAAGGTTTTATTTCCCTTCCTTTAATTGCTTTATTACTTCATTTCCTACACAAATCCCTTTTTCTTTAAAAATATGAATATATTTTCCTGTATCCCTTTTTTATTGCTATAATCCTTTTTATCTGTATTGTAATCCTATAAAAAGGGAAAACGAATTTTTATAAAACACAGTTCTTCGCCAGCAAGCGACCAGAGACGGTCTACAAAATAAAAAATATTATAAACAAAAATTGTCATCTCTCTTCATAAATACAAATTGAACCGATTTAGAGAGAAATCTTTATCGGTAGGTTACGGCGAAATAAGGCAATCACATACGCCTACTAAGCCTTACAACCTTAGTAAAACTTTTCCGTGCGCGGCTAAGTTTTTATTTCGGAAGAACCCCAACATTTAATGGTCCGTCGAAGCCAGATTGAAACAACAGTCCTTAGTGAAAACAGTGCTTACTATAATATCAGTGAAATAGTTTGAGAGTGTTAATCAAAAGTGATTCAACAAGCAATCAGTGACTCGAGTATTATAATCATACAAATTTAGTGACCGTAAGACTTCGTCGTGGACATCACAGCAGCCATCAGACGAAGCCAGTTCAATTTAATTATCAAAAAGTAAACACATAGCACATACTACAATGACAGAACGCAGAGATCACCTCGTCCGTAAACGTGGTCAAGCCAAGGCAGCGCTCACAAGATTAAGTGCGTTTCTTGATACATATGAAGACACGCCAATTTATAATGCGAAAATAGACTAAAGAATAACATCAATAAAAGACTACATTTCTAACCTTCGTGAATGGAGTGCAGAACTTGAGGGACTCGAGCCTGAAGCCGGCCACGAAGATGAAGGAGAGCAGATCGTCGATGATATTTTTGACATCATCGCTAGAGCGAAGATCATGAAACCGCATCCAACACCACCAACACAAGTGCACGTTCAACAACAAATAGAAAGAACGCAATCAGCAACAACAACCGCGGTTTCAACAGATATCTCGCAGTCAAAGATACCACAGATCGGACTGCGTACATTCGACGGCAGTATCGAAAAGTGGCGAGCTTTCTCAGATTGGTTTGTGGCAACAATACACAACCGAGAAGGTCTCACAGATAGCATCAGGTTATCATATCTACACGCTTCGTTAATCAGAGATGCAGCAAAGACAATCGAAGGATTCGAATCAACAGACGAAAATTATAAGGAAGCTTGGGATTTGTTAAAACTCACTTACGACAATCCACGGGTCATTATTTTCTGCCATTACGAATTACTTTGCAACATCCAGAAACTACAAAACAATAATGCAGAAACCATTCGGCAGTTCGTCAATGAATTCCAAGTTCTCATCAGAGGAATGAAAGTATTGGGTCAACCTGTCGATCAATGGGATATGCCACTGCTTCACATAGCACTATCAAAACTAGACATCAACACTAAAAGAGAGTGGAATCGGAAGCTCTCTGGTACCGAAATACCTAAGTTCGAAACATTAATGACTTTCCTAAGAGAAGAGGCTCTGAGAATGCAAACAACTTCAATTCATGACTCGAACCAAACATCTTCGAGTAAACACAGCAAAAAGTCAAGTGGACCAATAATGGATAAACAGAATTGGAAACGAAGTTTTGCCACCACTAGCAGCCCAACTTGTCCTATTTGCTTCCATGAAGGACGTGCTATATACAGATGCGAAAAATTACTTAATCTCTCGGTAGCCAATCGTATCACTGCAGTGAAAAAGGCTAATCTATGTATCAACTGTTTACGATCTAATCACAAGGCGAACGAGTGCAGATCAAGGAACTGCTTGAAATGCGGAAAAGCTCACAACTCACTTCTACATATCGTTCAACAGGAGCAGAAACCCGAACAAGAAGATCAAAGTAGTTGACTAGTGCAAACGCCGATCAGCAAAGAATCAAAGAGTGTCGTTCTACTTAACAAAGGAGAACTCGAAGAGCTCATGGTTACCGCAGTAGTAAATGCTGTAAATTATGAGAAACAGCTATTTCGATGTCGGGCCTTACTCGACACAGCATCAACATCAAATTTTATCACGGAAAATCTCGCAAAGAAACTACGTCTTCCGCTACAACGATACGCTATTCCTATTGAAGGACTCGGCCAAACACAAACATCATCATCATATCTTGTGACTGTAAAGATACAGTCACGATACAACAAATTCGAAAAAACACTCCGCTTCCTAACAGTGCCAGTGATCACCAGCCTGCATCCTTCACAACAAATCGATAGGAGCGATATCTCAATACCTTCAAACGTACAACTGGCGGATCCAACATTTCATCTACCAGCAAATATCGAAATGCTGATAGGAGCTGGACCAACGCTATCAATGTTATGCGTCGGTCAATTAAATCTTTCATCTACACATGGAAATGATCTGTTCGTGCAAAAAACCCGTCTAGGTTGGGTAATCGGAGGAGCAGTTTCCATTCCAATCAAACAAGGATACAAAACAAATAATAAACGAATACCTACATGTCATATTAGTACAACGCAAGCACTTAATCAACTTTCGAAGATGTGGGAAATAGATGAAGGATCAAAAATAAAACACTTCACACAAGAAGAACGAGATTGTGAAGCACATTTCACACAACACGTCAAACGACACGAAGACGGGCGCTACATCGTTGCGCTCCCCTTTAATGAAAAAAAAGGGACTTCTTGGAGAATCGAGAAGACGTGCCGAAACTCGATTTCTTGCACTAGAGAAGAAATTCAACAGAGAACCGGAACTCAAGAGGGATTATACCGCAGTGATTAAAGAGTATTTGGAACTCGGGCATTTAGAAAAGGTTCCGAACAACATGAATCACAAAGATGGTTTTTATCTCCCTCACCATGCCGTCATCAAAGATACGAGCTTAACAACGAAACTACGAGTAGTATTCGATGGCTCAGCTAAATCAACAAGCGGAATATCAATCAACGATACTCTGATGACTGGACCAACCATCCAAGATGATCTCTTAACTTATCTCATAAGGTTTCGACTGCATGCCTTTGTTCTCACCGGAGATATCGAAAAGATGTACCGTCAGACGTGGGTACGTCCAGCAGATCAAGCATATCAGCGAATACTCTGGAGAGATGATAAAGGAGAAGTCAACACATATCAACTAAAGACAGTAACGTTCGGTCTCACATCAGCGCCATATCTCGCGATTCGCAGCCTTCAACAATTGGCTGACGACGAGAAACAAAAATATCCATTGGCAGCATCAATCATAAAAAGAGACCTTTATGTCGATGACTTACTCACCGGCATGAGGACTTTCGAGGAAGCTTTAGAAGCAAGGAATCAAATCATCAACTTACTTCAAAAGAGCAGTCTCAATCTTCGACAGTGGGCTTCAAATGATTCACGTCTCCTTGAAGGCCTACCAGAATCTAATCTCAACGCGAAATTACAACTTGACCGAAACTCAACTCTCAAAACATTGGGCATCCACTGGCAATCACAGAGGGATGTCATCATTTACACAACACAGGAAATACCGATAAAGGTAACAATGAGAATAATTCTCTCAGAGGTTGCAAAAATTTTCGACCCACTCGGACTTCTTGGCCCAGTCACGATCGTAGGAAGGTTAATCCTACAAAATTGCTGGCAACATCATATTACTTGGGATGAAACATTACCCATCAGCATTCAAACCGACTGGATCAATTTCGCTAAGCAATTCAACAAGATGAGCGAAGTATTTTATAATCGTAGCGTATGTCCAGCAAACGCAGAAAACATACAATTACACGGATTTTGCGACGCAAGTGAAAAGGCATATGGTGCAAGTATATATCTGAGATGCGTTTCATCAGGGAAAATTCAATCTCATTTATTGTGCTCAAAAATGAAAGTGGCACCCCTAAAGACAGTGTCACACCCTCGGTTGGAACTTTGCGCTGCACTGATGTTGGCAAAATTGTTCGTGTCTATTCGGGATCATATCGATTTCAAAATCACGAAATCCATTTTCTGGTCTGATTCTATCACTTTACATTGGATCAACACAGCCCCACATTTATTAAAAACTTTCGTGGCCAACAGAGTAGCTGAGATTGAGCTCAAAACTTGCGCCGGAGACTAGCGTCATGTCCGCTCAGAAGACAACCCAGCTGATTCAGTATCAAGAGGTCAGCTTCCAGAAGAATTTCAACGCAATTCACTATGGAAATTCGGACCAACATGGCTGACGAAAGAGGAAAAACCTTGGCCAAAGCTTACGATCACGATACCCAACGAAGACAATGACAAACGAAAATTGTCTTGCCTCGTTTCGTGCCTCGGAACGACAACAAAAGATGGAAATATTTTAGACAAATATTCTTCTATCACTCGACTGCGACGAATTATTGCTTACTGTTTGCGATTTAAACGAGACAATCACACGAAAGGCGCACTGATTATACAAGAAATAAATGAAGCAAACATTCGCATCATTAAATTGGTACAAGAAAAAACCTTCTCAGAGGAAATTCACGATTTATATCAGAAACTAGCAAACTAAAATGCTTAAATCCTTTCTTAGATCAAAAAGGATTACTAAGAGTTAAGGGACGGCTTCTACACGCAGACACCCCGACCAGGGAGCAACAGCCAATAATTCTTCCAAAATCTCATTATATTACTCAGTTAATAATCAAGGAAGAACATGAAAAGCATTACCATGCCGGGATACAAACAACGTTATACGCCGTGAGAAAGAAATATTGGCCTATAAACGGAAAAAATGAAGCACGTCGAGTAATTCGCGAATGAACAAGATGCAACAGAGTAAATCCTCAAACTGCAACTTACATCATGGGTAATCTACCTAAAGAACGCGTTACTGAAGCGCCACGTCCATTCTTCAACGTGGGGGTCGATTACTGTGGACCATTTTACATCAAAGAAAAAAGACATCGCAATCGAATTAAAATCAAAGTTTACGTCGCGGTATTCGTGTGTCTTGCCAGTAAAGCAGTACATCTCGAAGTTGTTAGTGATCTCACCACCGAAGGGTTCATTGCAGCACTCAGACGATTTGTCGCACGACGAGGGCGATGTAACACTATCCACTCCGATAATGGAACAAATTTCGTTGGATGCAATAACGAAATGAAAGAAATATACGCACAGATCAACTCACGATCTCACCAGGAAACCGTTCAAGGATATCTCACAAAGGAAGGTATCATCTGGAAATTCATTCCTCCAAGATCTCCCCACTTTGGATTTCTATGGGAGGCAGCCGTGAAATCGTACAAATATCATATGCGACGGGTAATCGGCGAAACACTTCTTTCTTTCGAAGACTTCAACACTTTTGTGATCGAGATCGAAGCGATCCTAAATTCACGGCCACTGACTGCAATTTCCACCGATATTAATGATCCCATGGCTCTCACGCCAGGACATTTTCTAATCGGCAACACCCTAACAAACCTACCAGAAAGAGATTTCTCAAATACACCGAATAATCGATTGTCATCATGGGAGTTAGTCCAGAAGATCAAACGAGATTTCTGGAGAAGATGGCAAAAGAAATACATAAACGGACTGAACGTCAGGAGCAAATGGAACAAGGGCGCCCATACTATCACTGAAGGGACCATTGTTGTAATCAAGGAAGACGACACACGTCCGCTTCACTGGAAACTGGGCCGTGTTATCAAAGTTCACGCTGGGGTAGATGGCATCATCAGAACGGTTTCACTCAAAACCGAAGCCGGAATTATCAACCGTAATGTGAGAAAACTGGCTCCATTGCTTCCAGATGCAGAATATCATTAAAAACATTTATTATACATTTTCATTATCAAAATTTTATCCTTTCCACTTCCTAATCATTTTAATTATCAATTTGTATCCTTTTTCAACCAATTCATTCAATTCTTCCTGGTGTACCTAATTTTCATTTATTTTCAACATATTGATCAGCAAGGCCTCTCAAGGGGGGCAATATGTTCCGTACCAAGACGGAAAAACCGATACCGTAATAAATTTACGATGTATCGGACCCTATGCAGGTACGGGCGGATCGTCGTCGGCAAAGATCCTTTGAAGTCCCGCCTGTAAGGTTTTATTTCCCTTCCTTTAATTGCTTTATTACTTCATTTCCTACACAAATCCCTTTTTCTTTAAAAATATGAATATATTTTCATGTATCCCTTTTTTATTGCTATAATCCTTTTTATCTGTATTGTAATCCTATAAAAAGGGAAAACGAATTTTTATAAAACACAGTTCTTCGCCAGCAAACGACCAGAGACGGTCTACAAAATAAGAAATATTATAAACAAAAATTGTCATCTCTCTTCATAAATACAAATTGAACCGATATAGAGAGAAATCTTTATCGGTAGGTTACGACGAAATAAGGCAATCACATACGCCGTACTAAGCCCTACAACCTTAGTAAAACTTTTCCGTGCGCGGCTAAGTTTTTATTTCGGAAGAACCCCAACAAAACGATTGGCTTGCAGCCGATCGTGACTGCAGAATGTTTTCTTATAATTTTATATTTTATCTTATTGTTATTATGAGTAATCAGTTTTTTGACGAATTTGAATATATAATTATATAAATAAAAACAAAACTTTTTATGTGTGAATTCAGGAAAAATGAATTAAAAAACCTTATGAATATAATTAACCTAACTTAATCTAAACTATAACTAACTAAATAATAATGAAAAGTAAAATAATTAATAGAAGATGATGGGAAAAAAAATAATAATAATACAAACAGAAACTATGTGAGGCATGCAACCAGTGGGTTTTGGAATGTGTTGGCTTTTGCTGATGAATCTAGAGTTAGCTCTTTGGGCCAATACTTCAATCATTGAAACTTCTGCAATTTGGTGTAGACGTACTGTAGAGTAATAAAAGAGCTTGTTCAGGATTAGCTTCAAACATTTATTTTGCATAGATTGCAGTTTTTTCTTATGTATGTTTGCACAGTCAGAGCGCCGTATAAAATGATGGGCTGTGCTCAGACTTACCTTCTAAGTCTTATTGGAAGAGAAGAGAAAAAAAGTTGCTGGATTTTCTGTGAGGTCGAGACCGTCGACTGTCGCGACCTTTATAGTGGGTGCGAGCTTTTTATTTACAGCTTATCCGAGCGATTACATGCGGCGCAATCAAAAATTGGATAAATGCCGGCAGAGTAATCGCTAGAAATAGTGAACAGTGTGGCTGTTATGTTCGAACCTCAAGCATGTTGATTAGTTACATGCTTGAGATTCGAACATTCTCCCGCGCCAAAAAAAATAATTGACTCTATTATATTACTTATAAATATAAGTGTACATCGTAGTAATGAATTATCTTAATCTTGCTACCGTAATCTTATTCATAGTAAATTTAGACTAGACTATAGACTATTATATAGACAAGTTTTTTTTTTAATTGTTCTATTTATATGATTTTAAATTCTTGTTATTAATTCTATTTTATTCATTATTATTTAGTTATTTTATTTTGTTGTATATTTTTTTTTTTTTTATTGTTCTGTAGTTCGCTTATGGGATTTTTCGTTTTAAGTTGAACCACATCGTACGTACTTTGTCAAACTTTACCCGAACCTTGCCTCCTCCTGTCAGGAACAGGGTGTATTGCTTCCTTTTCTTGTTTTTGAGTTCGCCCCACGGAATGGACGCCATCTCGTCGAACGATACGTCAAACATATCTCCCTGCCTTGTATTTAGGTTGTACAGTTTCGACTTTGCTGCTGCCGGAAAGCGCTGTACCGCTCGTAGCAGCTGGTTAGTGACTTCTCTTGACACCTTCGGGGACAAATTTCGTCCTGGCGTTATCGGTAGCTCAAAGGAGGACGGTATTGGTGACAGCGGAGAAGTATAAGTTGCTGGCGGTTGCGCAACCGTTTCGATGGTATCCGTCAGTTCCATTGACGCCTTAATATTTCGACCCGGGGTTGGCGGCAGTGGTTGGTCAATATTCCGATTCGGGGCTGGTGGCAACAGAAGCTGATCCGGAACCTCGTTCAGCAACTCCTGTTCCGTGTTTGTTTTGCCAGTGCCGAACGTCTCCAAATCATCGTCATCTATTCATTCGAGCCAGTCGGTTTCGTAAGTTGTCATCTGAAAAGAGAAGCAGAAAGTATTGAATACAGGGCATATTTACCATTTGACCCGGATGAAGAAAAAAAATTTTTCAATAGGAAATAATGAAAGAAAAAGACAGACAAAAAGAAATAAAGAAAGAAATGACAGAAAAAAGGAAATAATTTTTTTTTTTCTAATGTTTTGGCAATATGCAGATTTTTGCAAACGGTCGCTGCATAATCTTCGATTGTGATTCCACGGTGACCACTCGAACTAATCCGTCCTTGCCACGTTGGACTTCGAGTATTCGTCCCAAGTGCCATTTTGAAGGAGGCATGTTGTCTCCTAGAACGACCACAACATCGCTTACTTCGAAGTTGTTGGTGGAGACTCTCCATTTCTGTCTTTGTTGCAGTTCATGAAGGTACTCTCGGGACCATTGGAGCCAAAACGCTTGGTGCAGCCTTTGGCCATATATCCATCTTCTGATGGGACAATCTGAAATGGTACTGGAAGTAGGTTCTGGAACTGTGATTAATGGAGTCCCTATCAAGAAATGACCAGGGGTTAGGCACAGGTTTTCGGGGTCCGAGCTGAGGGAGCAGATTGGTCTTGAGTTTAGACACGCTTCAATCTGCACTAATACAGTCGTCAATTCTTCGAATGTCAACGCCGCATCACCAATTGTACGCCTTAGATGGTGTTTGATCGATTTAACTCCGGCTTCCCACAAGCCTCCAAAATGAGGCTGCAGGAGGGTTGAAGTGCCAGTTGATTCCTTCTTCGGATGTTGTTCTGGCAGCATTTTCTTTTACCGCTTTGGCTAGTTGCTCCTTGAGAATTCGGTTTGCTCCGACGAAATTGGTGCCGCGGTCGGTATAAATATTTGTACACATGCCACGTCGTCCGACGAATCGTTGGAATGCTGCTACAAATGCTTCAGACGATAAATCTGATACTGCTTCGATGTGTATGGCCTTAGTAGTAAGGAAGGCACCTACTGTATAAAAATTACCAGGTGCGATAGTGACAGGTAGCAAAGAGAGTGTCCAAAGTGCCTACCAAAAAGGCCGGTCTTTGTTGTTGTTCTGAAGGTTAATGACGTCTGCTGGTGCCTTCTTTTGGGCGTGAACAATTGTAATGACGTCTGCTGGTGCCTTCTTTTGGGCGTGAACAATTGGGTGCAAGGGAGTGAGGTAGTTAGCATACTTGAGAGAGCAATATGTTTGATGAGAGTTATTTCCCTCACCATGTGACGGTTGAGCGGATTTTATATCCCACTACCGCGGATTTTGTATCCCACCAGCAGATTCCAGCACCCAGCAGGTGAGATGCAGTTAGCATTCTCGGTGTTTGAGTGAGGAGGTAGACAGGTGATGGTTGGTAAACAAAAAAGCAGTTCCACTACATTATAAACAAAAAAGAGTCATTTCCTCTCCATTGTAAACAAAGAAGAATCATTTTCTCTCCATTATAAACAAAGTAGATTCATTTGCTCTCCATTGTAAACAAAGAAGAAACAGTTCCTCTCCACTATAAACAAAAAATAACCAGTACCTGTACCTTTTGTGCAAAACCACTTGCGGGAAGCTGGTTTTTCGGAGGGTTAAGACGACTGTCTGGGTCGGGTGCCGTATTACTTTCAAGGTATTGTCGATCGTTTTGTTTTTCGGAAAAATAATATATGTAAATAATAGCGTCGATCGTTTTGTTTTATCGGAAAAATAATATATGTAAGTAATAGCGTCGATCGTTTTGTTTTTTCTTATAATTCTGGCTGTCTGGCTCAAGTGCCGCCATACCTACTCGTAATGTGTTTCCGTGTCAAGTTTGAGGTGATACTCTTGAGATGACTTTTTATTTGGGTGAATTACCTACCGTGGGAATATTAAAAACAAGTTTCCAGCTTGTTTCTTTCAAAACGTTATAGCGTCGATCGTTTTGTTTTTTCTGATAAATCATATATGTAAATAATAACATGGGTGACGTGTTGGGTTGAATTGATGGTAATTAAAGTACCAATTTTTCGTTTTATGTTTTATTCAAAGCTGTATAGAACTTTTACAAAGTGAGTAATTTGATAAAATTATGCTACAAGAGCTTAACTTTATTTTGATTACAGAATAGATTGTTTCTTAAGTAAAATAGGTGTTAGTAATTCTTTCATTTTTAAAATCCTGCGTTGAAATCTTAATCGATCTAATGCATCGGTTTGCCAAGTACCCTTTCTACTGGATCTATATGCGTACTCCCATGCAATTATGTATTTAACCGAAACCTGATCACAAAATCGAACATGTTTATAATCTAGAGATGATATTGAATAGATTGAGTAGCTCGACGATCAAGAAAAATATTGCAATTATCAGCAGAAGTAATTTCAACACTGTAGGCAATGATGGCGGCCAATGTGATTTTTTAACCGGCTTGTTATACGGTCCACAAACGTCTTTGCCGTTAGCGAACACACAATCAGGAGACAAGCGTCGATGCGCAGCTTCCACATCAGAAGACGTAGAAAATGCACTCATTATCAGTGAGCAGAAGAAGGAAAAATGGGAAAGGGGATAAAAGAAAAATGAATAAAACAATTATTTTTAAAATAACAAATTTGACCATTTATTTAATTTTTAAATTAGTTTTTGACAAATTTCATCATGATGAAGCCACCTTTAGCTTCATCTTTACCTTGAAATACTAAAGATTGAGGAATTTGGTTCAATTCATCAATCTGCTTCTGATTTTTTATCTTATCCGCAAACCGTGGCGGTAAATAAATATATTCCCCTCTCTTAAAATGAACGGTTAGGCGTAGACCATATTTGGTCTTCACCAAGCCAAAACACTTTATAGGGTGTTGTACTCCAATTTCCAACGATGTTATCGGAATAAGGGTATCATATCCGTTCTCCGCCGTATCGCACAAAAGTTCAAAGGTGCTCTGTAATAAAAAACAAAATAAATTAGATTTAAAATTTAAAAATTTTAAATTGAGAAAAAACCCTTACCATTATTACTCCTGTAATAGGTTTGATTGAGTGTGATGATGGGCACAGAATTTTCTGTATTTATATACAATTCACGGTACTAATTACACATATAAGATGTTTAAATCAAGAGTAAAAAGATAATACACATAGTCGTTTACTACAATGTCATAAAAATCGTAGGTCCATTAAAATCGGTAAATTAAAAACTGATTTAATTTTATATTAAAACTGAATTAATTTTTCCAGTAGTCATTTTTGTATACCTGAAGTAAACAGAAGCTTTAATTGGAAATGTCTTCGATTTAAACCCTTTTTTGATTTTTTAATCTCACAGGTGTAATTAAGCTATGCCAGAGGAAAAATTTTCCCAATATGTTTTATAAAGGTCATATTTAATTATTAGTTTAATTTTCCGTATAAGTTATGTTTACCAGTAAAGTGTAGAAGCATTAATCGAACATGTTTTCGATTAAAAAACATTTATATATATCTCACAGTTCTGATTTTACTATGTCTGAGGTAAAATATTCCAATATGTCTCAAAAGGTCATATTTAATTATTGGTTTAATATTGAGGAAAAAATTGTTCAGTCAAGTTCATACGGATCAAAGAATAAGGTACTTTACCATATTACACAATTTATTTAAGTTTAGAGTGATGGATAGCCCCCCACCTTTCGCATTGTGTAAAATATTCGTGAACTTCAGTATAAAAAGGCTAAAGTAACCAACGGAAATTACATTTACGATAACTAAGGAGCTGAAGATGTAAGTATGCTTCATTGTCAATATTAAAAACTTTTTAATTGTGTATATTTTTACCCCAAAAAGCTAGAAATTGGACATCTTTAGGACGGACCACACCAAAAAACTGAAGAATAATAGCGCTTGTAGGTGCACTGGAAAGGAGAAGAAGGAAAAATCCAAAACCACAAAGTTCGACGTCTCCTAAAAGATTAAAGTGGGATTTACAATTACGCTACCAAACTCACCGGACGTAAAACCAATATGGGCAAGTTTAAGACCTATTAATGAATTAAACGGGAAATATATTATTGGGCTGATTTCGAATGTGAATCAGTCCAATAACAGTTTCCTTTCAGACAATATTATGGAATTGAAGGCAGATATAGTTAATTTTCCAAATGCAGGAGCTAGACTTAAAGCCGGTTCTATGGGAGAGAGTGAAATACTTAGTAGGAAAAGGAGTATAATAGATGTGGGAAAGGATGATGATGTAAATTGTCTACCACGAAGCATTTGTTTTGCAATAGAATTGGCTGCAAAAAATGTCAGTAAACGTCAAAGTGTAAAAGTTCTTCAAACTTTGGGTGAAAAGGCCGAGATTCTGTGCAAAAATGCACACGTTCAGGTTGGAAAGGATGGGTGCATTTTACAGGATCTTTATAAGTTCCAAAAATTTTTAAAAGATTATCAGATAATCGTTTTCGATAACTTGGGAGATTTAAGCTCAATTATTTTCAATCTTCAAATGCAAAGAAGTTTTGAAAACAAAATTTATCTGTACTATTCAAAGAATTTAAAACACTTTTACGTGATCAAGTCAGTAACAGGACTTTTTGATAAAGATTACATCTGTCCTTTTTGCGATAAAATTTCACAAAAGAGTAGGCATAAGTGTGTAATGAAATGTTCTTACTGTAATGCTTTCCCATCATGTAAATTTGTTAGGCAGGTAAAAATGTGTGAAGACTGTAACCGTACTTTTAGAGGTGAAGTTTGTTACCTCAATCATTTACAAAACAAAATTGAAGGTAAAAACATGTGCAAAACCTTCAAGATATGTAAATTGTGTCAAAAATTTATAATTCATGACAAGAAGCGAGAAAAAAGTCATACCTGTAATGAGTATTATTGTCAAATTTGCTCAAAAATTGTTCCTGAAGGCCACTTATGCTATATCAAGCCATATAATGGTAAGGATAATACTAGATTCCTAATTATTTTTTTCGACTGTGAAAGCACACAAAATACTTCATATGAGTCAAGTGCAACATCCTTTTTACATGTCGTGAATTTAATAGTAGCACATCAAGTATGTTATAAATGTTATGACAACCCGGATATAAAAGAAAAATGTGGCGTCTGCGGTGTCAGAGAGCATGTTTTTGAGTTTGATAATAAAACAACGGTTATTAGTAGATTTTTAGATTATTGTTTAAAAGATCGTCCCTTTATAAACAATGTGTTCTGTATTGCACATAATTTACAGGGGTACGATGGGCACTTTTTAATTTCAGAGATCTTAAATAGGAAATTAAAAATTGAACCTATTATGAATGGTACTAGAATTATGAAATTGAAATGTGGGAAAATAGCCTTTATAGACTCATTAAATTTTCTAGCATTCCCCCTTTCCAAATTCCTCCAAGTATTCGCTATTAACGATCATGTGAAGGGGTATTATCCTTATTTCTTTAACACTGTGGAAAATATTGATTATGTTGGAGGATTTCCGCACCGTGAAATGTATGGATACAACGCCATGAAATCGGGCGAAAGAGAGGCATTTTTAAAATGGTACTACAATGTATCTTCAGGAGTCTTCAATAATAAAATGGAAATGTTAAAATATTGTATTAATGATGTCGATATACTACGAATAGGTTGTATTCGATTCATGCAAGAATTTCTTACTATTACCGGAATTAATCCTTTCACATCAAGTGTGACTATAGCTTCAGCTTGTATGCTTGTCTTCCGAAAAAATTTCCTTAAAAGAAATACATTGGGGATAATGCCGAAAAGTAGCTACTACAATACTAAAAATTATTCCAGACTTTCATTAAAGTGGCTTACTTCTAACAGTTGGAAGTTAGATGACGAAATTATTTCTGCTATAAACAAAGGGGAAGTTAAACTGAAAAAAAGCGGCTTTCGAGTAGATGGTTTTAATACAAGAACTAATACAGTATTTGAGTTCCTAGGTTGCTTTTATCACGGTTGTAAACAATGTTTTAAGCTAGAAGAAGTCTCTGATAAATCAAATCATAATTTAGACACTTTAAAGCAAAGAAACGAGAGTACGGAAAGACGCCTCGAAACAATTAAACACTGCGGTTACAATCTCGAATATATTTGGGAGTGTGAGTTTAAGGAATTCTTAAGAGAAAACAAAGAAATAGATAAGAGGTTAGATAAAAGTATAATGATCATTACTCTGCCAATTAACCCGAGAGATGCCATTTTCGGAGGTCGTACTGAAGTATTCAAATTATATCATAAAGTAAAAGAAGATGAAGTAATACGATATTTAGATTTCACGAGTCTATACCCATACATTAATAAGTATTCTCCATATCCAATCGGACATCCTACAATTTTTCGTAATTAAAATATACCCTTATTACCAGATATACTTTTAATGCATGGAATTATCAAATGCACTGTTATCCCACCACCGACTTTGTATATTCCGGTTCTCCCTTTCAAAAATAATAAGAAATTATATTTTGCTCTATGCAGAAAGTATGCTGAAATAAATAACTTATTTAATTGCGATCACATAGAAGAAGATAGAGCCTTCACTGGTACGTGGGTTATCCCTGAAGTATCTTTAGCTGTTAAAAAGGGTTATAAAATAAAGACAGTATTTGAAGTCTGGAAATACGACCATGTTCAGTATGACCCATTTTTAAAAACAGGGGGGTTATTTACAGAATATTTTAATACTTTTTTAAAAATTAAGCAAGAAGCTAGCGGATGGAACAGTAAGCTTTCCTCGGAAGTTGAGAAAGATGAATTTTTAAAAGCTTACCGGTTGAAAGAAGATATTGTCTTGGAGAAGAAAAATATCGAAAAAATCCTGGTAGACGGAATACTGCTAAGATTTGTCTTAACTCTTTTTGGGGAAAATTCGCGCAAAGAGAAGATAGAACGTATACAAAAGTTGTCAACAATTATAAAGAATTTTGTGAGTTTATTGACTCACCAGGTATAGAAATATGCTCTTTACTCCCAGCTAATGAGGAGACAATGTGGATCACATGGAAGTATATCGAAGAAAATATGAATATGCTTCCACACGTCAATATCCCTGTTGCGGCCTATACTACAGCGTTTGCTAGACTTAAGCTTCATGAGGTGTTAGAAAAGGCTGGTATTGATTTGCTTTATTGCGACACTGATAGTTTAATTTTCGTGGATAGCAAAAAGACTCCTTCATCATTCTTAATATCAGACTTTTTAGGCGATTTAACAGATGAAATTCAATGCTTCGGACCTGAAGCCTTTATTTCGGAATTCGTAAGTACAGGCCCAAAAAGCTACAGCTTGAAAATTGAAACAGAAGAGGGATCCAAATATATCACAAAATGTAAAGGTATAACTTTAAATTTTGAAAATGCCCAGGTTATTAATTTTGATCGGTTCAAGTCGATGGTGATCGGAAATGATGATGATGAGCCCGTATATATCAAAAATGATAGAAAAATAAAACGCAAACGCCCCGGTGTTGTTATTTCTTCACCCGAAAAAAAGAACTTTCAGTTTACATTCGATAAAAGAATCGTCAAGGATGGATATTTCTCTTTTCCGTACGGCCACAAGAAAATGAAGATAGAAGATAAAAAATAATGTAAATTACATGCATAAGCACTCTTTTGATATTTTGTATAACTTTTGTTAAGATTAAGAATTAAGAGATTACCGAATATTTGAAATAAATTAATGTAATTCAAATTGTAAAAATATAAAAAAATTTCTTGAAATATATATAAATGTCTGAAAAACAAAAAATGTTTCTCACTTTACGGTATTACACCTTCACGAGAATATGGATAAAATTATTATTGATATCCAGTTCGTCACTGGAAATTTCGGGCAGTATTTTGCTAAAGAGCTTGCTATTCTGCCTCTTGGGTCGATATACCCAAGGTGTTATTTCTTTCTACCCCCTCACCCCTATCAGGAGCTGAACATAAAAGCGGATCGACAGCAGAAGTTTGAACGAGAAAACATTAATGGTTTGCACTGGAATGATGGCGAGACATGTTATAACAATTTACCCGATATTTTGAAGGAATTTACCGGCTTTACTATATATGTGAAAGGACTTGTGAAGGAGAGTTTCATCAGAAGGTACATACCAGACGCTGAGATAATTCAGCTTGAAATACCTAAATTAACAGAGCTTCAAAATTTTCAATCACTATGTAAAAATCATAACCAAGCTCGAGCTACTCGTTGCGCCGTGCAGAACTGTGTAAATATATATCTATATATGCTGATGAATAAAGCTTATTTATAAAAGAAAACACAAATATTTAGTTTAGACAAATTTTTTATTAGCAAATCGTTATATTAAAAATAATTCTTGCACTACAAAACCACGGAATTTCATAAAAAAGTCGAGAATAATTAATATGTACATATGAAGTGCGTGATGGTATAAAAAAGTCTTCACTCGATAGCTGTAATACATCTTTTTCCTTGCATTTAGTTGTGTATTGATTGAAATAATCCCTCACACTTTCAGAAGCATTGTTGTTATGAAACATGACGATATTGAAGAAATCCATCCTTTCAAACAAATTTAAAAGGTTCTGGGATGATAGTCGAATACTACCTTCATCGGCCGGTATGACGAATTCCTTTTTTAAACCAGCTTGAACCGCTTGAGTAGCTTCGTCATTTTCATGTTTTAGCTTGATCAGATAATTGTACAGCGAAGTCCATCCGGAGTAGTTTGTTGACACAGGGAAACGTCCAGGGTAACTGAAGATTATTTTCGCCTCAAATGTGAACGGGTCAAAGCCTAATACAACCTTTCGGTTTTGGCAACCGTCCAGATAGTAGGTGTAGTTCAGTAGAGCACCTTCACCAGGAACCTCAGACCTTTTCTGCTTGCATGGTTTCTTAACAGTTGATTCACCCGAAGGGGCTGATTTTTTTCTTTTGTTAGATTGTCGCTGTTTCATGGCACCCTCATTTTTTGTAATAGGTGAAGCCATATTGTCCGGAAGAGTTTTAGAGAAAAACTGAAAGTCGGGTGGTTTAAACTGATGCTTTTATACTCTCAACCTCCGATTTACAATACTGGTTACGAAAAATCCCACCGTTCTGTGTAGCACCCGATGAAAATATATGGTGGTATAAGTTAACTACCTTGGCGTCATTATCCGTAAAATCTTTTGATGAAAACTGCTTGAGAAAAAAATTTTGACTTTTCCCCTTGCAACGAGAATATATAAATACACAGCAGTAATTTCCGCAAGTCGAAGAGTATACACTTTGTAATCGTTTTTTGTTATTTATAAAAACGTTGGAGTTGGTATGTAAAAATCTTTTAAAATATTTATTGTTGGGGTATCTGCCAAAGGAGTCAAAAAATTCAGCAGGAGCTTTCCTCGGAAAATAAAATGCTATCCAATGAATACCTTTTTTGTCTGCGGGGTCGGTATTTGCAATAACACATGCTGGTTTTTTAATTTTATAAGGTAATCGATCGCAAGGAAATACACCTTTGAATAATCTTCTTGTGTTTTTATTTTTCCTTAATGCATTAACAAGTTCAATCGTGTTCATATCTGCTCTTTTGAAGCGATAGCATCAATGTCAATGATCTTAGTGTGACTGGTGGTGTAACTTTCTAAGAATTCCTTTGTCGTTGCGCTATAAACAAAAACGGTTGCGAATTTCGCTAATGTCATAATAAGATTTTCATCCAGACGCTTAAGCTCCAAATTTCGAAATGCACCAGCCTGATCTGTTGTGCTAGCCGATGATGTGGGATATTTATACGTTATTTCCTTCGAGAATAATTTATTTTGTGATGAGAAACCGGCAAACGAAACCTTTTTAAAGAAGGTTAGATTACCTTCATTAAAATATTCTACATTTACAATACAAAAGGCCATCTCTGTTATTCTTACCCGTCAGCTGAATAATATGAAGAATTGTGAGATTAAAAGGTTATATTTATACTTTTCAAAAATCAGTATGTATTCCACGAAGTTTGTCTATTTCAAGACTTCCATCATACTCGGCATACACTATACAAGTTACACTTTTTGTCAACGCTTTCTTAAACCTTCCTTCGATCCTCACAGTTCCTTGATTTAATAAGTTGCCACAAGATGACCCGTATGAATTGTCTGCAGTTAAATCGAACGCCATTAGAAAGCATCCATTATCGAAGAATTTCTTTGAGATTTGGTTACCTTTGTCGAAATAATGAATACCTCTACCCTTAAATAATGAAAGGTACCCTCGTGTACTTATAGGTTTCTCCTGAGAGTAATCAAACTCTAAAGCCTGGTTTGGAACTTGGACTCCATTGACGGCTAAATTAAATCGTGTGATATCATTGTGTTTAAAGTTGAATGGATTCTTCGTCTGTTTACCGCTGTAGGCATCATTATCTATCATACCGAAAATTAACAAGTTCGGTAGCTGTCCGATTATTACATTATCTAAAGATAGTGTTGAACTGTTAGCTGGTATCGTATAACTCTTCACCTCGACGCGCTTATACGGGTATATCACGTTTGAGAGTTGAAGAATAGTTTCATGTGCCATTAAAATATTGGGGTTGACAGTTACATGGTTCATATACATTGTGGCATCAATAATTTTAATTTGCGGAGAGTGTCCGTCATCTTTTGAGTAGAGGTAAAATTCGGGTTTTTTCATAGAAAGTGAAAGTCTGAAATCCACCCCATTCAAAAGTAACTTATCTTGATTGAGTAAATCGCCGTGAATCTTTCCCATAAGCTCCACCGCATTACTTTTCGAAAACAAATCAGATCTTTTGAGATATCCTTCATTAAATTCACTAGGAGCACCACTTTTGCTTCCATCTTCAATCATTTCCATACCATCTTGATCGAGGTACCATCCTACAGATTCTAAATGTGTTGTTGATGCATCTCTACCGTAATTCAATAAGTTCTCGATGTATGCTCTGTAATGGTAATTGTTGTCAGTTTGCGCAATAGGTCTACCATTTAATTGTATTGTGCATTGCCTAAAAAGCGAATGCATTAGGTTGTTAACTACACCGATTGGGTCACTTGACTCTTCATGCTCAGCACCCTTTGAATCCTTAACTTTTGTTTTTTCTTTTCCAGTGTACAATTCTTCTTTCCCGCCTTTTGTCTTAATAAGCTGAACTTTTAAGCGAAGGTAGATACTGGATAAATCACGGTACGTATCCCCATGTCCTAGCGAGACGAATTCCAGAACTGAGGAGTTAACAAGAGATGCTATTGGCTTGTATGAAACTTCTTCGGTTTTTAAAATATTAGCTTGTATCGGTGGCGCCTTGAATAAATCTAATTCAGATTTCATACATTCTCTGTACGAGGTCATTCTCCTTATTTATCGAATATATCCAATACGCGCTTACGTTTTCTATTTTAACTTTTTTATTTTTACTGGTTGCCGGTCTTTTCTTAATTGATTTTCTCTTGGACTTGGTAGGTTTTCTACGTTTAAGAGCTGTATTTAACTGTGCTATCGAAAACGGATTAGCCCTTTTTATAGTCGTACGCCTTTTCATTCCCTCTCCACCCATACTGTCAAAGAGTTTTTTCACACCCTTTTGCATCAGTTCTTGAGTAGCGGCTTGTCCTTGTTCTTTCAAAATGTTCTTGAGAGGCTTACTTCCCACTTCTGATAATATTGTTTTTCCAGTCTTAACAGCTTGCTCCTTTATAGTTTTTACACCTGAGGAAACTAAAGGTCGTAAATAACGTAGTAATCCGCTAAAGAAGCTACCGATACCTCTTCCACGCTGGAATATTAGTGGAGATCGATAAACATCACCTATATCCGACAAACCAGCGCCGCTTTGAATTAAATAATACCTTGTATAAGATGAATTCATTCTGATTTGAAAGTGCACTAGTTATGAAGATCCCTTATGCGCGTCTGAATATTTATACTTTATTGTCTTTTGAAGTGAAGCATCACATATGTCGGGGTATAGCCGGAGATGAAGTCAATTAATTCACATTGATCATCGGTTATCTTTATGGAGATACTTTCAATGTAGGTCTTTTCCAGAGGGTAGTATTCTACATGCTCAAACCTGAAGATATTATCACATTCTTTCAATGGAATCATACGCAGATTTCTCACTAATTTGTTTCCTACTATTTGGGGGCAAATGATATCAGTGTAAACGTGTATTATTCCTACATCCTTGCATTCTACTCCAGCTACAGTTGCTAGTTCTCGGGGAAATCTGCTCTTTATTTCGATAATGGAATCTTCTAATACGGCGATTCTGTCTAAAGTACCCTTCTTCTTCTCCTCTTCTACTGAGATTTTTTCAAACGACTTGCCTACCTCCTCGGCAAGGACACTAGCATCACGCTCCTTCACAGGCGTTTGAAAGAATATATCGGTAATGAATCCTGATTAGTCTTTCTTCTTCAAATCTATAGGCACAGAGAAGTTTGTGTTGACATTTCCTCTTTGAAAGCAAACCTTGTCTGTGTCGCATTATCTCGTAAATTTTTATGATTTCCTAACTTTACTTCTGGCGCAAACGCGAGAGATTTTTCTTCGCGAATCTGTCTTCCTTTACGCTTTGCATTAAGAAACTTTATCAGCGTGTTCCTATAATTATACCATTTGTCCTCGTCAGACATTTTTTTATTTCTCAATATGCCATGTATAGTCTTATCGAAGATGGACAGGCCAACTCCATCATCTATCTGCCCCCTTAACTGTTCATACACTTCTGGTGAAAGAAGAAACATCTTATTGAGAACGCTCTTTCTATGCATATTTTTCAATCAACGAGCCAATAACACTTGAAAGTACACTCCCTATCAGGATTGGTAAAAAGCCTCCTTGCTGTACTAAGATTTTACGCTGTCTAGGAACAGATCGTCTAGCATCAACTAACCTTCGCATGCTCTTTTTATACTTGCATAGACTGTTAAATATTTTACGACATGGCACATGATTCCCCTTCAGCGTGTTTAATGCAATTTCACAAATAGTCTTGATCACTTCAGGATCTGCATTTTTCATGATAGCCTTTCTTAAACATGGACTAGCATTTTTGAGAACATATAGCATATGTTTGTTGTCCTTCAAGCGTTTCATTCGTGACACCATTTTTATTGTTAAATCAGTCCCTGAACAATAACACGTTACAAATCTTTTATTAAAAATATCCGCTCTGAATCTAAGTAAATCGTTGGTAGACTGAGTCAGATCAATAAGCAAATACCCGTGGGGAGCTTGAGTAATTTCTTTATATATTCTCACTAGCTCTGCACTATTTTCAGGGTAAATCTGTCTGGCCAAATGAAGGAACTGGCTTTTATCGCGGGGGTTTTTGAAAACGACCATATATTTGCAGTTAAGCGAAATATCTCGACAAAACTTGCCTTGATGGAAGACATTCTGTGTTACAAGTATTACTGAAAAATTCCTATGGTGTGACCCTTTTGTAAAAAGTTCACAAACCTGCTTTGAAAATGCATTTAGCATCATATCGTCTAGTACGATTAATGTTGGCTCATTGGTTTCGTTTATAAAATCTTCCGGTATAGAATTTAAATACTCAATATTTTGAAATGGTAATTGTGAAGGAATGGAGCCTCGCTTGGTATTACACCACATAATCTTTTTTATCGGAGTGTTAATGAGTGATGTGTTTTCCAGTAACGTTTCAATAAACGTCGTCTTACCGCTTCCTGACGGACCCGCTACCATCATGGTGAAAGGATGATCAAAACGTATCATTTCCTATACTGGATTCTATATAAAACATGTACAAACATGTCCTCTATTTATACACATGATGAAATGAGAAGAAGACAGGTTATTAACGAACTACGTAAGACAGCCCGCAGAAATTTTAGGCGCCGTCGTGTGACCATTCGTGGAATAGATGACTTATGTCAAGCGGATTTAGTGGATATGAGCTCTTATTCAACTAAGAATAAGGGCTTTCACTTTCTTCTAACAGTAATTGACACATTCTCCTTACCAGTTAAAAATAAAAGTGCTGGTGAGATCATCAAGGCAATACAGTCAATTTTTAATGAACGACGATTCCCAAAAAATTTACAAACAGATGATGGAAAAGAGTTTTTTAATAAGGCATTTCATAACTTGATGAAAAAATTGGAAATCAATCACTACTCTACCTTTAGTCAATTGAAAGCCTCAATTGTAGAACGGTTCAATCGAACCCTAAGAAACATGATGTGGAAAGAGTTTAGTATGAACGGAAACTATAAGTGGACTGGGTTACTAAAATAAACAAATACAATAGGACAAGGCATCATACCATAAAAATGCGTCCTATAGACGTTGGGCCATCGAATGAAATTCAGCTTCTTGGAGATGTCTACCGTAAGCTGAAGGTTACGTCAAGACCTAAATTCAAGAAAGAAGATCATGTACGTGTAAGCAAGTACAAGCATGTATTCGAGAAGGGTTATACCCCTAACTGGTCCACCGAAATATTTCAGATAAACGAAGCAAAGAGAACAGAACCACGTACATACATACTCAAAGACTATCAGGGAAATATAATACAAGGAGGGTTCTATGAGCTAGAGTTAATAAAAGTCAAACATCCTGATGTTTACCTTGTAGAAGAGATTCTAAAAAGGAGGGGGAGTCAAGTTTACGTAAAATGGCTTGGTTTTCCATCAGCTCATAATTCTTGGATTGCTATAAAAGACGTGCTATAACATTCGGACTTTAGTCAATATGCTAAACTTAAGACATGAATACGACCGTTTAAAGACATTTAAAAATTTGGATCTAGAGGAGAGGAAAGTTCTTAAGCTTGTAAAAAGCGGTTTCTTTTACACCAACTTGAAGGACTACGTCAGGTGTTTCTTCTGCTCACTGATAATGAGTGCATTTTCTACGTCTTCTGATGTGGAAGCTGCGCATCGACGCTTGTCTCCTGATTGTGTGTTCGCTAACGGCAAAGACGTTTGTGGACCGTATAACAAGCCGGTTAAAAAATCACATGGCCGCCATCATTGCCTACAGTGTTGAAATTACTTCTGCTGATAATTGCAATATTTTTCTTGATCGTCGAGCTACTCAATCTATTCAATGTCATCTCTAGATTATAAACATGTTCGATTTTGTGATCAGGTTTCGGTTAAATACATAATTGCATGGGAGTACGCATATAGATCCAGTAGAAAGGGTACTTGGCAAACCGATGCATTAGATCGATTAAGATTTCAACGCAGGATTTTAAAAATGGAAGAATTACTAACACCTATTTTACTTAAGAAACAATCTATTCTGTAATCAAAATAAAGTTAAGCTCTTGTAGCATAATTTTATCAAATTACTCACTTTGTAAAAGTTCTATACAGCTTTGAATAAAACATAAAACGAAAAATTGGTACTTTAATTACCATCAATTCAACCCAACACGTCACCCATGTTATTATTTACATATATGATTTATCAGAAAAAACAAAACGATCGACGCTATAACGTTTTGAAAGAAACAAGCTGGAAACTTGTTTTTAATATTCCCACGGTAGGTAATTCACCCAAATAAAAAGTCATCTCAAGAGTATCACCTCAAACTTGACACGGAAACACATTACGAGTAGGTATGGCGGCACTTGAGCCACACAGCCAGAATTATAAGAAAAACAAAACGATCGACGCTATTACTTACATATATTATTTTTCCGATAAAACAAAACGATCGACGCTATTATTTACATATATTATTTTTCCGAAAAACAAAACGATCGACAATACCTTGAAAGTAATACGGCACCCGACCCAGACAGTCGTCTTAACCCTCCGAAAAACCAGCTTCCCGCAAGTGGTTTTGCACAAAAGGTACAGGTACTGGTTATTTTTTGTTTATAATGGAGAGGAACTGTTTCTTCTTTGTTTACAATGGAGAGGAAATGATTCTTCTTTGTTTACAATGGAGAGGAAATGATTCTTTTTTGTTTATAATGTAGAGGAACTGCTTTTTTGTTTACCAAACATCACCTGTCTACCTCCTCACTCAAACACCGAGAATGCTAACTGCATCTCACCTGCTGGGTGCTGGAATCTGCTGGTGGGATACAAAATCCGCGGTAGTGGGATATAAAATCCGCTCAACCGTCACATGGTGAGGGAAATAACTCTCATCAAACATATTGCTCTCTCAAGTATGCTAACTACCTCACTCCCTTGCACCCAATTGTTCACGCCCAAAAGAAGGCACCAGCAGACGTCATTACAATTGTTCACGCCCAAAAGAAGGCACCAGCAGACGTCATTAACCTTCAGAACAACAACAAAGACCGGCCTTTTTGGTAGGCACTTTGGACACTCTCTTTGCTACCTGTCACTATCGCACCTGGTAATTTTTATACGGTAGGTGCCTTCCTTACTACTGGCCTTTGTTGCGAAACATACAAAAATGCAGAAGTATCCCTTCATATGACATGCCTTTCGGAGGTTTGATTCCTTAAGCACTAGAGGCCCTGCAAAATCGATACCGCAGTTTTGAAAGGGCCTTGCCATGCGAACTCTGGTTTCCGATAAATCACCCATTTGCTGCACAGCTGCCTTGGTTCGAAATCGATGGCATTTAACGCATTTTCGGACTGTGTGTTGGACTTTGTTTCTGATATTTACTATCCAATATTCGCTTCGTATGGTGCTGATCATCAGAGTTGTACCTCCATGTAGTGTTCGTTGATGGCAGTGAGTTATTACTAAATTAGTATAGTCGTTCTTTTTGGGAAGCAGTATGGGATGCTTTCTGTTGCATGACAGCATTGATTGATGCAGCCTTCCTCCAACATGACACCTTGGTCATCGATGAATGAGCTGAGACTGCTTATATGGCAGGTGACAGGTACTTGTTTGTTATCTTTGAGTAACTTTAGTTCCTTTGCAAGTTCGTTTCTTTGCGTCAGTCTAATGAGAACTAGTTTTCCCGCTTGGTATTCCTCTCTGCTAAATTGCCGGTATATTTTGTTTGTTCTTTCCTTACGTCAATATTGCGATAAAATCTAAAGCAATTTGCCGTAACTCGGATTAATGTAAGTAGATTTGAAAATCTTTTCATTTTACTCATATCGGTTGCAATCGTATGTTTACTTCCAGCGTTGTCGTTGGGATGGAGTCGCCTTCTGATCTTGGCCAGCATTCTGCTGATTCCTTGAGCCATTGTGGCTCATTCCACCATTTATAATGATGTTGTAGTTCAGGATTGCAGCAGGATTGTCGTTAGAAGGTACGTATTTCCCCTGATTGTTTTGTGCGTTGTTTTGAATGGTTGCTACCCTGTTGGCTACGAAGGCTGTTCATTTTGCTGGATGCCCTGTGATCCATGCTAATGTGATCCTTGAATCGGACCATGAATATCCTTTGACGTCCTTTAGATCGAGGTATTCTCTCACTGTTCTTGTAACGTTCGTCAGAAGATCTGTAGCACACAACTCTAGTCGTGGCAGCGTAACTGTTTTAATGGGAGCTAACCTTAGTTTTGGCGCTCACTAGTGTGATGTGGACATTGTTTTCTTTATCTGTGATTCTTAGATATACTACGGCTGCGTACGCTAACATCGATGCGCCACAAAAGCCGTGGAGCTGAATATCGCTGGTATCATTGGCACTTATCTTCATCCATCTAGGAATTTTGATGTTTGACTGGTGGTGAATTTCTGCATCATAAGACACCCACTCTGACAGAAGGTCGTGAGGCGGAGGATCGTCCCAATTGAAGCCAGATATCCATAATTTGTGTATCATGATTTTGGCGAGAATGATGGACGGAGCGACCCACTCCAGGGGATCGAAGAGCTTAGCAATTTGAGATAGGATGGATCTTTAAGTCCATTTCGCTGTCTTATCCGATGTGCTCATTGATAATGTAAAGTGATCGTGCTCAGGATTCCACAAGATTCCTAAGGCCTTTATATAGTCCTTTTGTCCGAAACGTACTGGAATACTTAACTCACGATCTTGTATTGGAATTTTGTGTAGTAACATAGGCTCGTTACTCGTCCATTTATATACCCTAGATGAAATCATATAGAGTATTATAAGTTTGATCCAGCCGAAAATTATGTAACGCATAGAACCAATCCTCGGACGAGAAAAAGTTACATAGTTTTTTTTGTTTATTTGTGGCCAAAAACCTCAAGTCCGCTTGACGTCCGTCCGTCCGTCCGTCCGTCCGTCCGTCTGTCTGTCCGTGAACACGATAACCCAAGAACGCCTTGACCTTGGTTCTTAAAATTTTGAATCTGGGCGTTTGGTTGAATTTGTAAGACTAAGTTCGTTAACGGGCAAAATCGTCCTACTCCTTCGGGTAGCTGCCATACAAAGTGTCCTTAAAACACGTGTTCAAGAATATTGGTCGATAACTTCAGAAGGGCTTAACTTAGGTCTTAGAAATTTCGCATGTGTTATTTTTCTTAGAGTTGGAGCTAACTGTATGATTATGAAGAAAATCCTAATAGTCCTTCGAGGGTCTGCGATACAAATATCCTGTAAAAATTACTTCACTTAATTAACAAAACTCACTATAACTTCAGTAATCTTTTAGCTACGAATTCGGAATTTTATACAAATTAGTTTCGAGTGAAGACAAAGTTCAAGTTTACTAGTCAGCGAAATCCTTTAACTCCTTCTGGTACCTTCCATACAAAAATCCTTAAAACAATAGTTCAAGAATATTGGCCGATACCTTTATACATAAGTATTTAAGCTACGACTTTGAAATTTTGTATGTTTTATTTTTCAAAGAGTTGGAGCTAACTGTATGATTATGAAGAAAATCCCAATAGTCCTTCGAGGGGCTGCCATACAAACTTACTATAACTCAAGTAATCGTTTAAAATTTTGTACAAATAAGTTTTGAGTGAAAACAAAGTTCGAGTCTACTAGTCAGCTAAATCCTTTTACTCCTTCTAGTACCTTCCATACAAGCAATCCTTAAGACACGTGTTAAACAATATTTTTCGATAGCTTTTGAACGCTTCAAACTACAAATTTGAAATTTTGTGCACATTAATTTTTGAATGGTTCCAAGGAAAAGGATGAATATGTACGAAATCGAGTGAGTTCTTGCTCCGCCTCCCATATGAAAGTCCTTCAAAGAGGATATTTTTTTTCCAGTTTAAGATATAAAATTAAACAGTGAATATTGTCTTTTAGTTTTGATTAGCAATTTAATGGGACTCCTTAATGAAGGACATGCAACATGCACACACGTAATACTTCTTCATCTCCAACTTCAATATCCATCGGAGTTCTGTATCATCTAGAGTATTATACGATTGGCTTGCAGCCGATCGTGACTGCAGTATGTTCTTAAATGGAATCCCCCTGCTATGAGGAGATCTATAATTTCTGATTGCAACTTAATCGCTTCTGTGATGTCGTCGCTAACTGATAACATGTCGTCAATGTAAAAACTCCTCAATGCTGTCTTAGCACCTAGTGTAAATCATAGTTGTTCATCCGTTGCCAGTTGTTGTAAAGTCTTGATAGCCATGTATGGAGCTGCTGCAGTTCCGAAGGTTACCGTAGTAATACAAAATTCTTGGATGGGTTCATCTGTATGATTTCGCCATAATATTCATTGGATTGAGGATTCATGGAAATTTAAAGTCAAAGCACAATTTGTTTTGTTTAAAATATCCGGAAAAATGCCGTTGTGCAATGATAAGTTGAATATATATGAAAGGGGTTGTACAATATGTGATGCAATGCATTTGAGTATCTTTGATGAGATACCATCGAAACCAGGTGCCTTGTAAGATCTTAAGTTCGCGATTTGGTAATATTTTTCTTCACAAGAAATATCATGTAATTGAAAGGAATGCGGTACCACATCCTCAACGAAATCAGTGTTCATGTCAGAACGTTGTATCGCATTTGAGATCCGATGGCCCACCTCTGCAAAGTGATTATTTAACACAGTACCTATTTCAACCAGATCACTTGTAGTATTCCCTTCAAGTGTTCTAAGCCGATCTACTTGAGATTGAGTTGAATGTCTTGAGCTGCAGGTTATGTCGTTTATGGTTTACCATAGTTTTTTCGGATTACTAAGTGTACTATTAATTTTCCCTATATAGTACTCTCTTTTTGCTATTTTAATAACGTTGTTTAGTTTATTTCTGTGAGTTCTGAAACGCAAAGCCAACTGGTCATTCCAAGGCTGTTGTTTTAGTTTTGTATAGAGCTGATCCCTTTTCCTTATTGATGTTAATATTCCATTTGTTACCCATTCTTTTATAATTCTCATGTTTAAATGATTCTTTGAGACCTCTGAGTACTCACGTCGCTTATTAATGACCTTATATTATTAACGAAGGAAGACATACATATATTTGGATTTGATATATCATAGAGGTACGACCAATCTAGAGATTCAGACAGATTCCTTAATTGAGTGTAATTTATGACTGTAACCGTTTTCGTGTTAGGATATATCGCTTTATCCAGCGTTGGAAAGATTATTTTGGCTACAGTGCTGTAATGGTCTGTTATATGTGTCTGGAATATAGCAGGGACAAACTTGATTTCAAAATTTTTCTTAATGAAAATGTGATCAAGACATGAAGGTCGACCACTACCAATTCTAGTATTCCCAACCAAGAACTCATTAAATCCAAACTTGGATAGCGTATCAAGGTATTCATGTGCTTCTTTTGTAGACTTATTGTCGTTAATATTGATGTTAATATCCCCAAGCACCAGGTGAGTCCCTATCGAACTATGTTCTTGTAGATAACTGTCCAAACTATTTAAAAAATCTAAAGTATTAAGGCTAGGGGATCTTTAAATGGCTGTAATTGTTAAAGGTTGTTTTTCACAAACGTCAAGAGAAAGTTTTAAGGGCCCGTGATCCCCAAACGAAAATCGAAAATTTCACCTACATAGTTTGCTTTGATTTTTCTTTGAGAGCGTAAAGCCAGAAATACATGTGCATATATCTGCATGCAGCACGTCAAAACTGATTTAGAACGCATGTGTTTAAGTGCGACGAAATACAAGCTCGCACTGCATGCAGCGGAGCGCTGCATGATGTCTACTTCTACTTTTGCTATGCAGCGTCAGTGGTACCACAAATTGAAGTTGAAATTTACCAACACAGAGAAATAAAAAGGTGTTTTGAATTACATTTAAGTATGTAATATAGGCAGTGTACAATAATATCACATTATTGATAAAATCAAACTTGACTAATATCATTTTATGAAACTATAACTGAAACTGAAATTATAGCCGAAACTGTAACTCACAACCACCTATCGGGAAATGCGGTGATTTGTGACAAATACGACCAAGAGATCTGTCAAAAATTCTACACATCTGTTTCACATGCAGTGATGCCTGCACTTCTGCGTGCATATATTCTGCACATGTATTTCAGGCATAAGAAATTATTCGTGAGCATCGGAAATCTAAATCTGAACGATTACGCACGATGTACAACGATTCAACCGTCTCAAAGCCCAAGGGTAATGAGTGTGTACGGAGCTATTTATGTGTGTGTGAGATGAATATTGTTGAGAAAAGGAATGTAGAGAAATAGCGAAAGTATGAATGAAACATAACGCAGTCACGATCGGCTGCAAGCCAATCGTATGATACTCTAGATGAAATACTGAACTCCGATTTATATTTTAGTTGGAAATATATCAAAAGAATGAGGAGAGCACAAGCAATTATTACATGACCTTTTACTTACAGGTAGAAATTATTGTATAGTGGCTACTCGATTTTTTGATTAATAGTGAGTTCCATAAAGTAAGTAAAAGGACATTTTACAGAATTTTTGTATGGCAACTACATGAAAGACTTATGGGATATTTTTCATATTAATAGTTTCAGCAGCGACTATTATAAAATTAATGTGTATAAGATTTCAAAGTTGTAACTTGAAGTGTTCTAAAGTTATCGTTCAATATTGGTGAACATGTTTATTAAGGACTTTTGTATGACAGCTACCCGAAGGAGTCAACGGATGGCGCTAATTAATGAACTTCGTTTTGGTTTTGGTATAAAACTAAATCCTGTAAGATTTTAAATTCCTGCTTTAACACGTTTTGGAGTTATAGTGGATTCAGTAACATGCATACATTTTTGAAGGATTTTTCTAGGCTGCTACACGAAGGACTCATTCGATTTGCTTTATATTCGGAATTTTCGATTCAAACATTGTAAACCTTAAGTATGCAAAATTTCAAGTTCCTAACTTGAAGCATTCGAGCAATAATTGTGAAAACGTGTTTTAAGGACTCTTGTATGGGAGGTACCCGAAGGAGTGGAAGGATATCGCCCATTTACGAACTTAGCCTTACTTTTTCCATTTTACAAGTTGTGACAAAATTTCAACTTCCTAGGTCAACGCGTTCTTGAGTTATCGTGCTAACGGACGGACGGACGGACGGACGGACGGACAGCAAACGGATTTGGGGGGTTTGGCCAAAAATAAACACAAAATAATATATAACTTTTTTTCGTCCGAGGCTCGGTTCTATGCGTTACAAACTTTTCGGGCTGGATTAAACTTATAATACTCTATATGTTCATCTAGAGTATAAAAATAGCAAGACGTACAATTTGATCGAAATTTCGTAAGTAAATTCATTCACCGGACGTTTCTGTGGACTTTCGATTTTTGGACATTGACTTTACATAGAAGTATGTAATTTCATGTAGGCACGAGACATGTCAACATTGATGTTTTTATAGGTAATTGTGAACCAAAAGAAAATTAATTTGGAGCTATTGAGTCATATATCGTCAAGAACTGCCAAAAATTACGAAATTTGTGGCCTGTGCCGAATTTTTTGTTTCTACCTCATTTTTTTGTTAATTATAGAATGTTAAAAATTTCGCGAAAAGTGAGTCCTCTTTGAATATTCATATCTCTTGTAATTTTTATCCTAAAATAATAAAATTCGGCTTGTTTTAAAAGGTGAGGTTATCGTAATATAAAAAAATACGAATAAAAACTATCCTTGAATTTTATTTCAAGGATTGAATAAATAATAGAATAAATCAACTTGGGATTGGGCTAGATACATATATGGGCAACTCTTCAAATCATATATGTTATGTATTTTAGAATCCATATCGAGTTTAGAACAGTTTTCTCCATAGTCAAAAAAAAAGAAATTTCATAATTTTTAGCAATTTTTAGCCTAAGCCTTGTAGTAATAATAGAGTTACATCATTGCGAGGCCAACGGAACACTAGGGGATGAAGTGGTCAGCTACACGCTCGTCCGTGATTATTACCGTGATTTTTTAACTCAGGTACTCATTTACAGCCGAGTGGTAGCTGAGTGCCTGTAGCCCTGGACTCAATCCCATCCTCGAAAATTACTTGCCGACAAGCAGATTCCAGGTGCACCGAAGGCAAATGCTCTAGCCACTAAGCTACCCAGACTACATGTAGCAATTATACCTTCTTACAATTTAAAATTATGAACATTTACCTTCCCAAAAAATTGATATCATATTTTTCTTTTCGATTTATTTGTTGTCCTATTTGCCACTGCGGAAGATAAATTTATCAAATACCTCAAGAAGTACACGAAACACGATAGGACGAAGCTCGATCGCAATTCAAAAAATCTGTCAACAGTCTAAGCGCAACTTAATAATTTTTCCAGCAGAAGTTAAGAACGCGGTCAATTCTGAGATGCGGAGTAGGTTGTGACTGAAAACCTAACAAAAAGTTCGGGAAGCGGTTAGAAACGTGACATATGAATTACATAATTGGGTCAATATGACCGGGAAGTAGTTTAGGGGTTGAAAAAGAAAAAAAAAACTAGTAAATAGGAGTTTATTAAACAAGCCCGTTGAAGTTAAAAGAAATTCGATATCTGATCTGACCTGAGAGATATGAAAGAATTCATGCAAAAGTATATAATAACTTTACATTCCCTTAGGGGTCGAATTTCAAAAAATCTTTAAAGCACTTTCTAGGTAGTCATATTGAGAGTCCGTAAAATAAGAATTAATTCAATATTTTGGAAGACCTTGTAGATATGGGAAAAATCCTGGAAAAAAATGCTTTCTATTTTCTCTGATCATAATTTTTGCCCTCCTTCTTCGAATTTTTTTTTCATCAAAGCTGCTTTTCTAGTTGATTTACATATATACACAAAGTTTCAACTTTCTAACATAAGCCGTTCAATAGTTAGGAAAAACACCCTCCACCCTCGTACCTTACTACCCTTAAAAAAATTATATTTTTCCAACATGCCGCTACTATAGCTCTATCTAAATACCAAGTTTAAAGTTTATATCATTACAGGTTCTTAAGATATAAGCATCGGAGCTTTTTCCCTCATACCCTCCCCCACCCTCACCCTCTACACCCACATCTCCAATTTGTTCTTATTAGAGTTCAATTAGCGCTACTCCTGATAAGAATTCTAAGCATCTATCTTACATTGCTCTCCAGCTATGAAACGTGTTGTTTTTTTTTTTAATTCTTATCCCCTCCACTTCTATGCTCCACCACCCACTAAAGAAATGTTATTTTGATCAATATTCATTTGTCTACCCTTACACCCAAACCGAATTTTACTTTTCTAGAGCAATTGGTTCATGGGAGTTCGTAATCTAAAGTTTTTCACCCCCCACCCCCGTACGCCACTCCACCCACTCAAAAATTTGTTTTCAATAATTTCTTCCAGTATAACTGCAAATAATTCTTAAGTTTGAATAGTGTGCCATAAACGGCTTAGGAGATATGGATTTTAGAATGTGTCTATCTCGGCTTTTTCGCGTTTCGAACGCATTATTTTTCCCCCACTCCCATACCCCTTGATCAAAACTGACACTTTTTTTGCAAATGGGTCAACTATCAGAGCTCTATAGCGGTTGCCGAGATCTAGAAACCAAAATTTTCCGTTTAAAACGCTTCCACCTCACACCCCCACCTCTAAAAATTTGGTCACTTCAAGGAGCCTACCCCGTCTATTCGTAAAAAAATTCAATGTAATATCTCAAAGCGTTTGGGAGCTACGAGTCTTCAAGCGATTTTGCGTACGGTGGACGCCGCGCCGTACCACGGACTGAAAACTTTTATTGCTTTTTTCGTGTCTACTAGTTATGAGTCGGTCTAAGGATTGAAAAAGGAAAAAACTTGAAAATAGGTAACTGTTAAACAAGCCCGTGGAAGTGAAAAGATATTCGATATCTGATCAGACCTGAGAGATATGGTAGAATTCATGAAAAAGAATAGAATCAGTTTACACCCCCTTAGGGGTCGATTTTCAAGAAATCTCGAAAACACTTTCTAGGTAATCATATGAAAAATCCGTAGAGTCAAGATGAATTCAATAGTTTGTAGTAGACCTAGTAGATATGAAGAAAATCGTGAAACATTATGCATTCAATTTACACTGATCATTTTTCGGAAGGGGTCAACTTCTGGACGCCAATGGATAGTGGAGTTTTATCAGAATTCTCTAGTTAATTTGCATATACACAACGAGTTTCAACTCTCTAGCATAAGCCATTCTATACTCAGGAAAAACACCCCCAATCCCGTTTAATACCTACTCCTGTGCAAAATTATTTTTTTCCAACATGCCACTACTACAGCTTTATGTCGTTGTAATAGACGTGAATTTTTTGAAAAACTCTTATCCCCTCCACTTTCAAGCTTAACTGCCCCCTTAAAAAAAAATTTCTTTTCAGTAGACTCCATTTATCAACCGTTATTAGAAACCAAATTTTATTTTTCTATTGCAATTGGTTCGTGAGATATCGTAACGAAAAAGTTTTCACCCCCACCCCCGTACGTTACTGCCCCACTCAAAAATTTCATTCCGATCTATTCTTCTACTGTACCTACACATACTCAGTAAGTTTCAATTTTGTGGCATTAAATGTTTAGGAGATATGGATTTTAGAATGTATCAATCTCGGCTTTTTTGCGTTTCGGACGCATTATTTTTCTCTCCACTCTCTTCATAAAAAATGCAATTTAATAGTTTAAGAGGTTTGGGAGCTAGAGGCCTTTAAAGCTTTTTGCGTACACTGGTAGACGTACGGCGTACGTAATGTTTTGTATGTACTAGTCATGAAACGTGCTAAAAAATGTTTAGGGTTTTTTTTTTTAAATCGATAACACTACTGTATATGCAAATCAACTAGAGAAGAAATTCTGATGAAAAAAAAAATTCGAATATCCATTGGTGTTCGGAAGGGGCGGCATTAAAAATGGTCTGAAAAATGGAACGAATATATTTTCACGATTTTCTTCTTATCTGCCAGGTCTTCCTAAATATTGAATTCGTTTTTATTCTACGGATTCTTCATATAAATACCTAGAAAGTGTTCCAAGATTTTTAGAAATTCAACTCCTAAGATGGTGTAAAGTGGTAAAATTCATGAAAAAGTATACAGTTTTCCATGAATTTTACCAATCTCAGAGATCTGATCAGATATCTTTTCACTTCCACAGGCTTGTTTAATAATAACCTATTTTCAAATTTTATCCTTTTTAAACCCCTAGACCGCATCCCGGAATATGACCCAATTATATAATCCATTTTTTATTTGTGGCACCGGCGTAAGTATTCTTGCGGGACCTTATTCTATCCGCTTGTCGAACTTTTTATTCGGTTTTCAGTCACATAGTCACCTACACCGTATCTCCGAATTGAACGCATTCCGAACTTCTACCGAAAAATAACAAAGTTGCGCCCAGACTGTTGGCAGATTTTTCGTATCAATTAGTCATGAAACATGTAAAAAAAATTTCAGGATAGCTAATTTTTAATAAAAAAAAACTTGTAACAATATATGCACTGTTTTATTAAAATAATAAAGTGAAAATCACACGCACACAAACCTTGCCCTACTTGCCTTTGAATCGTGTCTCGTCCTCGTGTGCTGTAGGATTTGAAATGGAGTGGGGAACGCCGTAATCTCTTTTCTCTCAGCGAATGTAACAAGAAAACAAACATGCAAACAAAAAATTCGACACAGCCACACGTCCGTACAGCTCGACCTCTGCGAGTGGTCTGAACGGAAAATTTGACTGAAAAATGTAGTTTGATAAGTCGTTGCAAAAATATTGTTATAAAGGGTTTTCCAATAGGGACTTGACAACTTTGAATTCAATTTGTGAACGCACCCTTTCACTAATCATCGAACTGTCACTGTCAATTTATTCAGTAAACTTAACATTTTTATCATGGTAGAGTACACGAAGGAACAACGTCTGCAAATTATAAAAATTTACTACAGAAATTCGGAGTCGGTGACCGCTACTTTAAGAGCGTTAACTCCGATTTTCGGTCGTAATTCTCGCCCTAGTAGACAGGCAGTAACAAGTTTAGTGCAAAAATTTGAGTCTACATATTCGTTGTGTGATGGTGCCGTGCCAGTGAGACAACGAGTTGGTCGAAGTGTCGAAAATATCGCTGCCGTTGAAACGTCCGTAGCAAATGATCCAAATCAGTCAATTCCACGGCGTTCTCAAGAGTTGGGCATCGCCCAGACCACGTTATGGCGAATTTTGCGTAAGGATCTTGGTTTACACCCATACAAGATCAAGCTGACTCAAGAATTGAAGCCGATGGACCATTTGAAGCGACGTACGTTCTCCGATTGGGCTCTGGAAAAGATGCGCCAAGATGATCAATTTCATCGCAAAATCATCTTCAGTGACGAAGCTCATTTTTGGCTCAGTGGGTTCGTCAATAAGCAAAATATGCGTTATTAGTCTGGTGAAAATCCACATGTGCTTCATGAAAGACCACTTCATCCACAAAAAATAACTGTTTGGTGCGGTTTGCATGCCGGCGGCGTCATAGGGCCATATTTTTTCGTCGACGATAATGATCGTCACGTTACTGTGAATGGTAATCGTTATCGCGCCATGATTACCGATTATTTTTGCCCCGAATTGGAAGATATGGACTTGGACAACATGTGGTTTTAACAGGACGGTGCCACAAGCCACACAGCACACGTTACAATCGATTTATTGAAGAGTAAGTTTGATGAGCGTGTTATCTCAAGAAATGGACCAGTCGATTGGACGCCTCGTTCGTGCGATTTAACGCCTCTGGACTTTTTTCTTTGGGGCCACGTCAAGTCGTTGGTCTATGCCAACAAGCCGACGACGTTGGAAGAGCTCAGAGCCAACATTGAACACGAAATAGCAGCCGTTTCGGCCGAAATGTGTGGCCGAGTCATCGAAAATTGGGTCCAACGAATCGACCGCTGCAAACGTGCCCGCGGTGGCCATATGAACGAAGTCGAGTTCCATTCATAAATGTTTTGATTGTACTTCAACCCGATAATAAAGTTTTTGAAATATCTCAAATGGTTTGCATTTTATTTTGAAAAAAAGTTGTCAAGTCCTTATTGGAAAACCCTTTACTAACTTTTTTTAAGCTTTTTTAATTTAAGTGGCTTTAGAACGCTTTGATAAAGTAACACAAGGAAAAACTAAATAAGATATAATCGTTTTTTTTTTTAAGAAAAAAGAGTTTTCAAATTGGCTTATGTCCTAACATAAGTCAAAATCTAAAATTCTAAGTTTATCCAGTTTTAGATTGAATCGTTCCTAAATGCAATCAAAAATATTGAAAGTTTTTTTCAGAAATGTTTGTAAAATCGCAAGTACCAAATTTGTGTTTTAAATTATTTCGAAAACGTACTTGCTTATAATTTCTATTACAATCAAAATTTCAAAAAGCAATAATCACCCAAGAAAGGAAAACATATTGCTAATTATATTTGAATACGATTATAAGATTGTTTGCAATGTTGGATTGCAGAAAGGGGTGGATGCAACGAGGTTGCGAAGGAAAGAATTGAGAAACTGTGTGTTGGAGACGCTAGAATACACTACTAGAAGAAAGTTCCAATTTTGTAGTGGATGGAATGTGCCTGCCCTTATTGCAAGAGGGCAGAAGAGAAGAAGACCGAGAAAGTTTAAGTTGAAGAAAAAAAATAATTGTCACCGAAATAAAAGTACTTCGGTGACATCGGGTGAACGGAGAATTTATTGTTTTCTTTTGAAAATGCAATTACGGGATGCAAGACCGTTGACCCAGCTTGGCTGGTACAATTTACAAGAGCACTGTGTACTTCTCATGAGAGGCTGTTTCCTGCTGTAACAGCAAAAATAACAATCCCTAATGAAATTCCACAATGAGTTTAAAAAATGCTGAAACAGCCGAGTGAAAACGCTTCTCCAATAATTGCTGAAAGTTAAAAATGGTTAGTAGAAAAGCGGCCGAATCAACGGTGGCCGGGCCTTTAATAGGGTCGTGTAGCTTTAGGTACCGTTTATCCGTTCGGTTGATAATCGGCGCCAACTTTATTGGACCACAGTGGCACGTGAAATTGTGCGTCAAGCTCACGCTGTTGTGAGTAAAGTTACGCGCGTATGTTTGAATTTCAAATCGATATATTTGAAGTTCAAACATTCTCCCGGGCGCAAAAAAAAGAATAAAAAATGATATGATGATGAAGAAATGAAAAGAAAGAATATGACCCCAGGAAAAAATAAGAAAAAAAATGGAAGGGGAAACGAGGATTAAGAAATTCAACTCGTGCTAGAAGTTGAATGAAGCGAAAGGTCAGGCAAGTTTCTTGCATGGACCGTATTTTCCGACGAATCGTCGAACCCTTTCCTCGATCCTCCGTGTGGCATTCGTTGCTTGGTTTTCAGTCCGTACCATGTCCTTTTGCCATTGACGAACCGGATTCGTACACGTGATGGACCTCATTTCGTGGTCGGTAACGTTGAATGTTTCTCCCTTGTTTGTTTCAAGGCTGTAGTAGGGTCTCTGTTTGCGATTGATAATGTTGACAGACGGTTGTAGTGATTGTCGTGTTTTTGTTGAGTAGGTTTGTTCATCTAAACAGCGGCCTGGCGTTGCTTTTTGTTATTGTGTGGAAAGAGAGGTGGCCGTTCTAGACTGCGGTCTGGTGTAACTCGCAGATAATAGTGACTTTTCTCGTCCTGATTCGTGATAGAATCTACCTGTAAGGGTGCCATATCTTCAAGCTTGCTGAAGAGTGCGTTTACAGCGAGCCCGGTAAATTTCGTTATGTAGTTTATTGCATTTGTGGCATTTTCTCAAATAAGATCCAGCCCAGCTATGATTCTTGTGCTATTGGGTGATCCTTTGGTACATACCGAAGTCCCGATCGTAAGATCTGCGCATAAGTTTGGACTCCAAGTAGAAGGTCAATTGGCCCTGGTTTTATGAACTCTGGATCAGCAAGGGCGATGTCCTTGATGTAAGGCCATCGTTTGGCTGGAATGGTGAACGAAGAGCATACCTGAGTTATGTTTTTGATTACGTGTGCTTTCGTATGTATCTTGCGGCTGTTTCCGATTTTCGGAATGATGTTGAAGCTGACTTCCTGCGTTACGGTGCTGACAGTTTTTGAGTCTAAGCCAGTGATAGTTAAGGATGTGGGTCGGACCTTAGTTCTTAATCGCTGATGAGCAGCTTGAGATATAAAGGAGTTTTTCGAACCCGAATCTATCAACGCATGAAGTGATGTAGTTTTTCCACCTGACGTTGTAATCGTCACGATGGCGGTTGCTAACAGTGTTCGGTTATTTGCTTTGATGAATTTTGTAGATTTTGTGCAAAATGCTTCTGAAACTAAAGCAGCTTCGCATTGTGGAGTGTTTGTATCCGTTTTATTTGACTGTAGAGATGATTCATCATTATTGTGTAGGGTAGTGTGATGTCGCTTGTGACATGTAAAACAAGTTTTCTTACTCTTGCACTCGTTCGAGGGGTGTTTGGTTAAACAATTGAAACAAAAATGTTGGGCTTTTACAAAGTCCCATTTTGCAGATGTGTCGAGGTTGTGGAAAGTTTGACATTTTAAAAGGAAATGATCCTTTTTGCAATAAGAACAAGATGGTTGGAATGGTTTCGTGAAGTTGCATGAAGTTTTACGCTGGTTGCTGTTGCCTTTTGTGGCCGACTGTGAATGTGTCTTGCCTGCAGCCAATACTTCCAGCGTTCTGTGGCGACATTCAATGAATTTTTCAAACTCTTTATAGGTCGGTAACCTGTTGTTCCCAAAGACTTCGAGTTAATGGAGGCAGTTTAGCTGTTAGCAAGTACAAAATTATCGGATCCCAATTTTTTATATCAAGACCTAATTGCTCTAGCTCATGTACGCACTCGTTTGTAGTGTCTAACATTTCTTTGAAGCCTTGCTCTGATTCGGAACGAATCTCGGGGGTGGAGAACAAAGCTTGCAAATGTACATTGCATGTGATTCTCTTGCTATCGAATCGTTTAGTGAGTAAAGTCCAAGCTGGCTCGTAGTTTGAGTCTACGCTTTCGAACTGATTAAGAATTTTGGATGCGTCCCCGATAAGGCTACCCTTTAGGTAGTGCAGTTTGTGGACTTTGGACAGATGATTGTTATCATGAATAATTGACTTAATGGTGTCTCTGAATGCACGCCAGTTTTTGAATTTCCCATCGAACTTTGGAGGCTTATGTTCGTAAGTTAAAATGATGGTTGTGGTTCTTGTCTCGACTTGACGTGTTGTTTGGGAAGCTCTGGTCCGGGCTTTGCCATCAATTGTTTGAGCTCACCAATATAATCAAACACGGCTTGCTCTATCGCCTCGTAGTCTGAAATGCATTGGGCATTGCTTCATAGCTCTCACTCTCGCACGTTAAAATCGCCTTGTGCGCCCTTTCACACTCAGACCATACTTTATGGATCTGCTCAAACCGACCACTGACATACCCAATTGTCCTCCTTGCATCTCCGGTTTTTTTGAAATTGGAAATCGCCCGGCGCACGATTGCGATGCAGGCGGTTTGCTCTTTTATCGCCTTGCTCATGACTGATGTTTATGATACAAGGCAAGCAAAACAAACGGAGATGTGCGATATCGAACGAGAACACTTCGGTTGCTTGTTTTGATTTTTCAAGCAAACGACCGACAAGGTACGAGATTGGTCGGAATAACTCGAACCTCAGTTGTTTTGGTTAGAACCTTTGCCGTTTTCGATGATCGGCAATTTTTTTTGCTTGCGCGATGAACCTTTGCCGCTTCGATGGTTGATAAATTTTGCTTGTCGGAAGCAAGTTCTGTTTTTTTTTCGTGGTAGCGTGCCGCTAGGGAATGTTTACGCGAGATCACGGAAAGGGCCGTTGTTTGGGAATTCCGTGAGCTATGTTTGAATTAAAACTAATTTGCGCGTGCAAGTATGTGACGTGACAAAAATTCGTTCGATACTGCGAAGAAGTCGGTGGTGTTTTTGTGAATCCCGTGCAATAAATTGTGACGGAACTGTGCGGAATTATTGTAGTTTCGTTTTGATTGTTGGGCTTGTGCAATTTCCGTACGGTGAATTGCCAAACGGAATAGTTTTGTTTGAAATCGTGGAGATTTCGGTTGTTTATACTCTAGATGAACATATGGAGTATTATAAGTTTAATCTAGCCCGAAAAGTTTGTAACGCACACAACCGAGCCGGACGAAAAAAAGTTATATAGTATTTTGAGTTTATTTTTGGCCAAAACCTCCAAATCCGGTTGCTGTCCGTCCGTCTGTCCGTCCGTTAGCACGATAACTCAAGAACGCGTTTACCTAGGAAGTTGAAACTTTGTCACAACTTGTAAAATGGAAAAAGTAAGGCTAAGTTCGTTAATGGGCGATATCCTTCCACTCCTTCGGGTACCTTCCATACAAGAGTCCTTGAAACACGTTTTCACAATTATTGCTCGAATGCTTCAAGTTAGGAACTTCAAATTTTGCATACTTAAGGTTTACAATGTTTGAATTAAAAGTTCCGAATATGATGCAAATCGAATGAGTCCTTCGTGTAGCAGGCCTAGAAAAGTCCTTCAAAAATGTATGCATGTTACTGAATCCACTATAAGTCCAGAACGAATTAAAGCAGGAATTTAAAATTTTACAAGAATTAGTTTTATACCAAAACCAAAACGGAGTTCATTAGTTAGCGCCATCTGTTGGCTCCTTCGGGTAGCTGTCATACAAAAGTCCTTAATAAACATGTACACCAATATTGAACGATAACTTTAGAACACTTTAAGTTACGACTTTGAAATTTTATACACATTAATTTTATAATAGTCGCAGCTGAAACTATTAATATTAAAAATATCCCATAAGTCTTTCATGTAGTTGCCATACAAAAATTCTGCAAAATGTCCTAACTTACTTTATGGAACTCACTATAAATCAAAAAATCGAGTAGCCACTATAGAATAGTTCTTACCTGTAAGTAAAAGGTCATGTCATAATTGCTTGTGCTCTGCTCATTCTTTTGATATATTTCCAACTAAAATATGAATCGGAGTTCAGTATTTCATCTAGAGTATCATACGATTGGCTTGCAGCCGATCGTGACTGCGTTATGTTTTTTTTTTTAATTCCGATCGATAAATTGTCGGCGGATTTATGTGAAGTTATCGCAGTTGCGATTTATGTGTTCCGTGCGATGGTGTGTCGTCGGAAACTATTTGCGAAATCATGGAGATTTCGAGCGGACTGTTTGCGAGCTCCGTACGTTGATGTGCCGACGGGATTGAATTTCGCAAAATCACGGAGATTTTGATATCACCTTTGTCCGTAAATTCCGTACGGTGATATGCCGACGGAACCTGAACTTACGAAATCAAGGGGATTTCGATTTGGTGATTTTCCGTGGCTGTGGATTCCGTACGGTGAAATTATGACGGAATTGGTTTGATTTTTGTGGTAGATTCCGTACGGTGATATACCTGCGAAATTACTTTGCGTGAAATAACGGAGATTTCGGCTGAGTTTTGTGGTTTGTGATTTCCGTACGGTGATGTGCCGACGGAGTTGAAATTACGAAACCACGGGGATTTCGATGTGCGTTTGATTGCTAGCTCCGTACGGTGTTGTGCCGACGGGACTTAAATTGTGCGAAATCACGGAGATTTCGGGTTGTTTTGATAGTGAATTCTATGCGCGGTGTTCCGACGGAACTATGCGCTAAATCACGTAGACTTGGGATTGAATTTTGTTGAGTTCCGTACGGTGGGGTGCCGACGGAGTTGATGTTGCGAATTTATGAAAATTCGGCTTTTTGATTATGAATTCCATACGGTAAGCACCGACAGACGGAGTGTAAATTCCGTACGCTAGATGTCGACGGAGTTACTTTATGCAAATTTACGGAAAATTTGGCTTGTGCTTGTGAATTCTGTGCGGTGAAATGCCTCGGACTGAATTGTTTCAACGGCAACGACCACGCAAACGAAAAACTGACTATTCTTTCGGAACTTGGAACGTGCGTTCCCTGTACAGAACTGGAGCAGTGAGAGCGCTCCTGGAACAGGCGAACAAATACAAGATAAACATCATCGCACTCCAAGAAACTAAATTGTTAGGTAGCGAGATTACCGACATTAGATCGCACACAATTTTCAAAAGTGGGAAATCTTCGGGAAGCCGCGAGTTTGGAGTTGCGTTCATCGTCGACAACAAATTTAAACATCAAGTTACCAACTTCAAACCCGTTAATGAACGATTGTGTGCAATCCGCATTAAGACAAAATTCTTTAATGTTTGGCTTGTTAATGTCCACGCCCCAACGGAAGACAAAGACGACGAAGTTAAAGATGATTTCTACAGCACCTTAGAATCAACATTCGACTCCTTCCCGTCGAACGATATAAAAATAGTATTAGGTGACTTTAACGCGAAAGTGGGCAAAGAGGAAACCTATATAGGGACAATTGGAAGGCACAGTCTTCATGATATAAGTAACGACAACGGCCAACGGCTGACTGATTTCGCCCGCAGCAAAAACCTAATTGTAAGCTCGACATGCTTCCCGCATCGTAACATTCATAAGAGAACGTGGGCGTCTCCCGACGGACGAACATTCAACCAAATAGACCACGTTCTAATAGAAAAAAGGGCGGCCTCCAGCATTCTCGACGTACGTACCTTTCGAGGTGCTAATTGTGACACAGACCACTACTTAGTCAAGACCAAGTTCCGATGTCGAATAGCAAATCGAGGACACCCAAGAACACAACCGGTCCCCAAATTCGATATTGGAAAGCTCAAAGATGAGAAAATAGTTGCGAAATACACTTCAGCCTTGGAGAGGCATTTCGCGACAATGCTAAACAGCACCAGCATACCAATCGGTGAAATGTGGCAAAACATCAAAGATGGCATAACATCCGTCGCAGAGGAGGTGATAGGACATCAACCCCGGCGCAAAAGAAATGAGTGGTTCGACAACGAATGCCAAGATGCATTAAAGAGAAAAGACGAAGCTTACAAAATATTAACGGAACGGCCGACACGAGCCAAACAGGACAAATATAATGATCTTAGACGATTTGCAAACAAAATCTGCAGACAGAAAAAACGGAAGTACAATAATGACGAAATTAAAAACAAGGACGAACAATTTAAATTATACAACACAAGAGCCGCATACTCCCTAGTTAAAAGGATGAAAGAGGGATACAAACCGAAAACGAGCCTCTGCAAGGATGCAGAAGGCAACCTGATAAGTAATGCGGAAGAGATAAAACTAAGATGGGCACAATATTTTGAACACCTTCTCAACCCGAGCCCATCATCCGCACGAACAGCAGCAGCAGACATAACAACAGCCGAGGTAACAGCTGAGGAAGGATCCTCTTCGAGTCCTCCCACACTCGAAGAAGTAAAAACAGCCCTGAGGAACCACCCAAACAACAAAGCGCCGGGCACTGATCAAATTCCAGCTGAACTCATGAAAACAGGCGACACCTGCATACCACATCTCCTACACAGATTGATCTCGGACATATGGATGCAAGAAACACTTCCTGAAGATTGGCGCAGGAGTATCATATACCCAATTTATAAAAAAGGTGACAAACTCTGCTGTGACAACTACCGAGGAATATCCCTGTTGTGTACGTCTTATAAGATCTTGACGAAAATTCTAGAAAAGAGAATAAAGCCCTTTGCGGACAAAGTAATTGGTGAATACCAGGGCGGATTTAGAGCTGGGCGATCGACCACGGACCAAATATTCTCAGTTAGACAGGTGCTTGAAAAGTGCTGGGAATTTAACATTGATGTGCACCAGATATTTGTGGACTTCAAGCAGGCATACGACAGTATCGACAGGCGCGTACTGTATAAAATAATGATAGATTTTGGAGTTCCACCGAAACTAGTTCGGCTTACAAAAATGACAATGACCGATTCTCTGTCACAAGTCAGAGTGGAAAATGATCTTACTTCCAGCTTTAGAACTGACAACGGGCTTAAACAAGGTGATGGCCTGGCACCAATGCTTTTCAATTTGACACTCGAATATGTTGTTCGGAAACTGCCCGTTGACACCAACGGAACACTATGCTTCAAATCCACACAACTAGTAGCATATGCCGACGACATAAATATACTTGCAAGATCCCTGGAGAGTGCCAAAGAAATATTTGTTAACCTTGATTCGGTAGCAAGGGAAGTTGGACTACGTATTAACGAAAACAAAACCAAAGTTATGACACAAACTAGGAAAAACATGCCAATCAGACAAAATATTACAATAGGAGACTTCAACCTAGAAAACGTAGACAACTTTGTATATCTCGGGGCAAACATATCGAAGGATGGAAGCGAACCCATCGAAATTAAAAGAAGAATAATGATGGCAAACAAGACGTATTATTCGGTACTTCCAATAATTAAAAACAAAAATGTGCACAGAAAAACAAAGCTTAAACTGTACAAAACAATAATAAGACCTGTGCTATGCTATGGCAGCGAAACGTGGACATTGACTCAGGCGTCCGAAAAATTAGTAAACGCCTTTGAAAGAAAAGTCCTCAGAAGAATCCTCGGACCTGTGAGGGAAGACTCGATCTGGAGAATACGATACAATAGAGAATTGTATGCCATCTTCGACAATCCAGAAGTATCGATCCTCATCAAATTTAAAAAGCTACAATGGGCTGGTCATGTGGAGCGTATGGATGACGGAAGAATCCCCAAACGCACACTAAAGGGAAAAGTCTATGGACAAAGCGCTGGGAGGACTCTATTGACGCAGACAGCAAATCTCTTCTAAGATGTAGAAACTGGAGGACGCGGTCACTGAACCGAGAAGGCTGGAGGCGGCACATCCAGGAGGCCAAGGTCCGATTTGGACTGTAGCGCCATCGTAAGTAAGTAAGGAAATGCCGACAGAATTGTATGAAATTTCGGCTTGATGCGAAAAAACTTAGTTTTTCGGTTCGGTGCGAAAATACGGGTTTTTCGGCTTTGTGCGAAATTACGGTGAATTTTGGCTTTGTGCGAAATTACGGGAAATCTCGGCTTTGTGCGCAAATATGGAATTTTCGCTTTGTATGAAATTACAAAGAATTTCAGTTTTGGTGCATGTGTAAAATGATCATCGGGGTCACCAATAATTATGCAATAATCGCGGAAATTTCGGGCTTTTCTTAGATTTTCCTAGAGAAAAGGCGTAAAATTGAACAATTCTACCTTCGGTCTCGTCAACAATCCGGCTCGACGGACCATGAATACGATTGTAAGATCGTTTGCAATGTAGGGTTGTAGAAAGGGGTGGATGCAACGAGGCTGCGAAGGAAAGAATTGAGAAACTGTATGTTGGAGACGCTAGAATACACTATTGGAAGAAATTTCCAATTTTGTAGTGGATGGAATGTGCCTGCCCTTATTGCAAGAGGGCAGAAGAGAAGAAGACCGAGAAAGTTTAAGTTGAAGAAAAAAAATAATTGTCACCGAAATAAAAGTACTTCGGTGACATCGGGTGAACGGAGAATTTATTGTTTTCTTTTGAAAATGCAATTACGGGATGCAAGACCGTTGACCCAGCTTGGCTGGTACAATTCACAAGAGCACTGTGTACTTCTCATGAGAGGCTGTTTCCTGCTGTAACAGCAAAAATAACAATCCCTAATGAAATTCCACAATGAGTTTAAAAAATGCTGAAACAGCCGAGTGAAAACGCTTCTGCAATAATTGCTGAAAGTTAAAAATGGTTAGTAGAAAAGCGGCCGAATCAACGGTGGCCGGGCCTTTAATAGGGTCGTGTAGCTTTAGGTACCGTTTATCCGTTCGATTGATAATCGGCGCCAACTTTATTGGACCACAGTGGCACGTGAAATTGTGCGTTAAGCTCACGCTGTGGTGAGTAAAGTTACGCGCGTATGTTTGAATTTCAAATCGATATATCGCGTATGTTTGAATTTCAAATCCATATATTTGAAGTTCAAACAATATAGCAGAAAAAACCTATCTTTTGCTGCTTTGGAGATTTGGCCAAGCCAGTTTGCCTTTTTTTCAACAAAAGTGCTGATTTGGTATACACGGGCTCTTAAGGCATTAGCACATAATAAACCACAACTAGCAGTAGCAACAGGGAAACAGTTCGTAACGCATACCACAATTCCATCGCATTTATTAAATTTTGTCTCCTGACTAAATAATTGATATCCGTCTATTTTAAAGCAGTCTGTCAAGTTCATCCAAGTTTCCGTCAAGACTATAACATCAAAGTCGGCATTAGTATTATTTAGCATTATGACTAGTTCCTTAAAATTTTTTTTTAAACTCCTTAGGTTCATATGAAATACTTTCAAAAAATAAAAAATAAATAAATATGTAGTTTATAATAAAAAATAATATATATCAAATAGAATTAATTCAAAAATAAAAAAAGAAAGAATAATTTAAGGAGAAGAAAAATAAATTTATTGAAAAATAAGCTCACCCAGCTGATCGAATCAAATCGCCAGGTACTCGTTCAGATGTAGAATTGACGATATTTGAACTCCCTCTCCTTTAGCACTACTCTTACTGTAAACATTACTCCGCCTGGTATAACAAGCCGCAATTTTTTGTTTACGCAGAAGGTCAATAGGAGCTCTGTGTATTGTACGATTTGTTGGTGTTAGCCTATCGTTCACGTACATTTTGCTATTGCTGGGAATGTCAATGTTCGCGCAAGTAGGTCGTTTCGCACGCATCTGTGTGATGAACTTGATTTTATGGTCGATTGTCGCAAATTTAGCCACAATAAACGGCGGATGTTTGCTGTTACCGTTACTCGTTCTGATGCGAAAGACCGTTGGTGATGTAGACTTGAAATCTATGCAGCCTGCCAGCTTTGAAAATATCAACGATACATTTTCGTTGTGTTGATGGGGAATCCCTGAGAGGATGATGTCACACTTAAGGTTGTCTCGTTCAATTTTATCCAGACGAAGAGCGATGTCCTTATACTTGGTCTCAAGATTTTTTTATAATCGTTTGCTGTTTCTGGATAGTATCCATGAGTAAGACCTTAAGGTCCCCAATTTGTATCTCAACCATACTTTTTATTTTATCGAAGTAAGTATTGAGAAGAGCCTCTACACTTTTTAAATTGAACGTCTCACCTTCATCCGATGTCGATTGAAGAGCCTTTCTTGTTGATGCGGGTGCCATTTTGCCAATTTAAAATTGAGAATTCCTCACACGATTCAAAGTTTTGGTATTTTTATTATTTCAACACTGTTAACTACTTCCAGATGCGCGAAAAATACAGGTGCGTAATTGTTAGGCTTTTGCGCTTTAGATTAGGCACAATATTAAAGTCACGAGTATTTAATTTACTTTGGGGAGAAAATAAATCACGTTCACTCACTGTTCGCCTTTCTCGATGGCCATATCTCCCAACTCTTTTAAGACTGAATTCTGGGTGGGTAAATGAACGATGTAGCGTCCAGATTCTTCATGCCAGCAGGTTGCTGAGAAGCGATCTTCACATTCTCGCCCTTCAATGGAAAAATTGTCAGATTTAGGAACATCCTCCAATTCCCAAAAGCGTCTAAGTAGGAAATCGAGGTTATCCGTAGTTGTTAGGTTGCATATGCCGTTTGAGGTCGTTGAATGAGTAGAGTGGTTAGAATAATTGAAACCTTTCCAGGTTGAAGAATGAAAAAAAAGAAAATATATTCTCGGCGGTTCGAACTCGTAGCGCTTTAGTTGTGAGCCCGAGACGTTACCCACTCCGCTACCCAACCACTATAACCTTTTGGACGATTGGGAAACCTCACACACACGAAAGAAAACGACAAATGCAAGACCAAGTCTTCCGACAATTTAATTGTTTCTTCAAGGATGATATCCCAGAAGATGCCTGCACTTAGTAGAATGACTACGTTGCTGGAATGTGCGAAATAAGGATCCGCAAACTTCGCGTTCCGTGGGACTCCAAGCAGATATGTCAATAGGTTGATCTGGTAATTGAGTTGTAATCTTTAGCATGACAATAAAATCCAATGTTTTTGAGAACTTTGAGATACGCGAAACTATCGAAGTAGTTAGTTTTTTCGAAACGTTAACAGCAGATTGGCCGATACCAAGCACTGTCTCTTGTGTTTTCCGCGGAACTAAATTTAATCGCTTTGCGATCGATTCAGTTATGACATTTATCGTTGAACAGTTGTCAAGAAGAGCGCGACACTGTATGTACCAATTCTTTGAATCCTTTAGTAGGATAAGGGCAGTAGAAAGAAGGATTTTCGATGATGTTGCTTGTGTACAGAATGAAGCTGATGTGATATTGCAGAAGTTATTATAGTCGGAGAGCTCGCGACAAAAAATCGCAACAACTTTGAGAAAGCTAATATTTTGGTATTTGGTTACATTTAGGGTGTATGTCAATATACTAGAGTCAGCAGGTGTGAAGTCGGGACACCTGGCTTTGGAGACCTGTCAAAGATGTCAAAAAAATCTAAGAATTTAACAGTTTTGAGAAAGCTGAAAATTTGCCAGAACTTATTTTTTACAATGAAAAACTGAAAACCAATTGTCAGACACCCCAACAGTGGGACCCACCCAGTCAGCCCCCCCGCAAAGGTGTTAAATCGAGTACGTCCGATTTCTCTTACCATGCTCGTTATAACCATGCAAGAGTTTTGAGAAAGCTGAAAATTTGCCAAAACTTAGTTTTTACAATGAAAAACTGAAAAACACTGGTCAGATACCCCAACAGTGGGACCCACCCAGTCAGCCCCCCGCAAAGGTGTTAAATCGAGTATACGTGCGATTTCTCTTACTATGCGCGTTATAACCATGCAAGAGTTTTGAGAAAGCTGAAAACTTGCCAAAACTTAGTTTTTACAATGAAAAACTGAAAAACAATGGTCAGACACCCCAACAGTGGGACCCACCCAGTCAGCCCCCCGCAAAGGTGTTAAATCGAGTATACGTGCGATTTCTCTTATCATGCGCGTTATAACCATGCAAGAGTTTTGAGAAAGCTGAAAACTTGCCAAGACCTAGTTTTTACAATGAAAAACTATAAAACAATGGTCAGACACCCCAACAGTGGGACCCACCCAGTCAGCCCCCCGCAAAGGTGTTAAATCGAGTATACGTGCGATTTCTCTTACTATGCGCGTTATAACCATGCAAGAGTTTTGAGAAAGCTGAAAACTTGCCAAAACTTAGTTTTTACAATGAAAAACTGGAAAACAATGGTCACCCCCCCAACAGTGGGACCCACTCAGTCAGCTCCCCCGCAAAGGTGTTAAATCGGGTACGTTCAGTTACTATGCGCGCAATAATCATGCAAGAGCTTTTTAAGCTTTTTTAAGAGCTTTACCAAGACGTAGTTTTTACAATGAACAACTGAAAAATAGTAGTCACACCTTTATAGTAGGACCCACCCAGTCAGCACCCCCGCAAAGGTGTCGCAAAAAACGATTACGCATGAACAACAATTTGCATGGATGGGTATAAAATACTCGTATGTAGGTACATTTTCTCTATGTTTCAATGCGCTGGTTCATTGAAGTTTTACTTACATATTTATATGAAAATATAATTCCGTATGGAAAATGTACAATACCTTAAAGTAATTGGTTGGTTGGTTTACGTGGCGGCCCATCCGCCGAGGACAGGGCCCAATTAGCACAGGAAGCGCCGTTTTGATACCACAACTCGTTTAACCTGGTCGTTTTAGGGTTGATGGAGTGTGTGCAAAGGTTTAACAGAGACCTGGGACTCCGATGAATTATCATATCCATCCGGAGCTGTTCAAGAAGGTGATCAGTTCACCGATCTTGTTCTTCGAGATCTCACCAAGGTCATTGAAGAAGGGTTTGCCCAGTACGCGAAGTCTGGCCCGAGCTAGGGCTGGACACTCGCAGAGAAGGTGGATGACAGTTTCCCTCTTATTTGCTTCCCCACAACTGCGGCAATTGACGTTGAAGGGAATACCCAGTCTGGCCGCGTGGTCGCCAATCGGCCAGTGCCCCGTGCTGACTGCCGTCACTCTGGAGACGTCCACGCGGCTTCTGCTCAGGAGTTCATCTGTTCTCCTCCGGCTGTAGGATGGCCATATCTTCCTAGATATGACGCAGTTGGTCAGTCCTCTCCATCTGGAGTTCGCGTTTGCGAGAAAGTGGGTGGATATTTGGCGCTTAACAGTCCCTAGTGGGACACGAACGGGTTCTGTAAGAGAGCCCTGAAGAGCAGAGCCTTGCCTAGCTAGTTCGTCTGCCCGTTCGTTACCCTCTATCTTGCTGTGGCCTGGGACCCAAAGCAGAGTCACTTTGACCTGGCTTCCCAGGAAGATAAGCTCTTCACGGCACTGTTCGACTAGTTTAGAGGAGGTGATAGCCGAGTCTAAGGCCTTGATTGCGGCTTGACTGTCAGTGATTATTACAACATTACGCTTTGGCGTAGCGTCTTGCTGCAAAGACCGACAGGCCTCCCGAATACCCAGTATCTCCGCCTGGAAAACGCTGGCGTAATCCGGTAAGTGGTAGGACTTTTCGAAAAAGTGTGTGTCTGAGAAAACTCCCGCTCCGACTCCGCAGTCCATCTTTGAGCCGTCAGTATAGATGACAGTGTCGAAATCAAGTATTACTGAACCGTCCTTCCATTCCGCTCTGGTTGGAAAGCCCACAGCGAAATTCTTCTTGAAGGTCAGTCTCGGGATAATGTAGTCGGTTGGCGATTTAGCTATCTCCGCCGGTAGGGATTCCAGGATGTTGCTGTGGCCGTAAGGCTTGGCATACCAGCTCCCAGATTCTTTGAGTCTGATGGCGCTACACGACACAGTACTTCTTATATGTAGATCAATAGGCAGTATATACAACAATACGTTCAGAGCGTCAGTTGGACATGACCTCATTGCACCTGTAGTTCCGACAGCTGCCGTTCTTTGAACTTGGCTGAGTTTGTTTATGTTGTAACTCTTACTCAACGCTGGCCACCAGGCTAGCGATCCGTAGATAAGAATGGGACGAATTACGGCTGTGTACAACCACAGAACCATTCTTGGTTTAAGTCCCCACTTTTTGCTGAAAGTTCGTTTGCAGGCGTAAAAGGCGATACGTGCTTTTTCCGCTCGTTGTTCTATATTTAACTTCCAGCTGAGCTTCGTATCGAGCACAACCCCAAGATACTTTGCACTGGATGATAATGGCAGTTGATGGCCGTTTAGGCGGGGGAGGTTAAAGTCCGGTATTTTGGTTTTAGTGGTGAAGAGCATCAGTTCAGTTTTGTCCGGATTTACACCCAAGCCGCAGCTAGCAGCCCACGTGTTTACCTTACCCAGTGCGCCTTCCATGATTTCACTCATCACTGAAGGAAACATCCCTGATACCAGTATCACCACATCATCCGCATACGCCACTACCTTAACCCCTGCCCTCTCCAGTCTTCCTAAGATCTTGTTCATGACCAATAACCAGAGGAGAGGCGAGATAACACCACCCTGGGGTGTACCTCTACACACGGATTTACTCAAATGGCTGTTCCCTAAGCTAGAGTGGATAATGCTCGTGCTTAACATGGATACTATCCAGTCGCTGAGACATTCCTCGACACCGAACTCGATGAGGGATTCTTGAATGGCCTCCGTATGCACGTTATTGAAAGCGCCTTCAATATCTAGAAAGGCAGCTAGGGTATATTGTTTGTAGTGCATTGTGTATTCAATTGTTCGCACAACCTCATGCAGAGCAGTCTCTGTGGATCTTCCCTTGAGGTATGCATGCTGGGATTTTGAGAATGGAGATTTGTCTAAGATCTTTCGTAAATGGATGTCTAATATGCGTTCCAGTGTTTTTAGTACGAAAGAGGTCAAACTAATTGGCCTGAAATCTTTCGCGAGTTCATGACTACGTTTGCCCACCTTTGGTATAAACACCACTTTGACTTGTCTCCAAGTCTGAGGCACATGGTTCAGGGAGATGCAGCTTCTAAAAATCGCTATCAGCCAGGGAGCTACTATGTCTTGCAGCTTCTGCAGCATGATTGGTATTATGCCGTCGAGGCCAGGAGACTTGTACGGCGAAAAGCTGTTAATTGCCCAACAAGTCTTTCTCTCGTCGACAATCAGTTTAGTGTCGTAATCTGGTACACGCCGCTCACCCTGAAGACCTTGGGTGTCCGTGCAGCTGTCCCTAGATCCGGGGAAGTGAGTATTCATTAAGAGCTCCAGTGTCTCGGCAATGGAGTCAGTCCAGTTCCCGTCCACACGCTTCACAAACGACGGGTTCGTGTGCTGCTTGGACAGTATCTTGCTTATCCTCGCAGAGTCTCGGGTGCACTCAATGGATTGGCAGTAATCAGCCCAAGCTTGCTTCTTGGCTGTTCTAACAGATTTTTTATATAACTTCAGGCAATCCTTGTAGGGTTGCCAGCACTTATGTTTGTAGCAGATATTGAAAACATCTCTGGTAATCTTCCTGAGATTGGATAAGTCCTCGTTCCACCACGGGGGGAGCGTTTTCTTACTATACTTGGCTGGGCATGATACATTGAAAGCAACACTGAAAGCCTTTTCTAGTGTCTTCACCTTAGCATCCAGCTCCTCTATAGTGTTAGGGTTCAGGTTACGTATGTTTGAGAGTTTTGCCTTCACGACTTGTCTGAATTTCTTCCAGTCAATTCGCCTCGGGTTTCTGAACGGCTTGGGGGTATCGATCGTGATACTTACATTATATAGGATCCAATTGTGATCCGAGAATGATCTTAAACTGGACACTCTCCAGTTTTCAACCCTAAGCCTATCGTTGTCTGTTAGTAGTGTAACATCCAGCACCTCCTCCCATCCCTCAAATTCCTCCGTGCTTGGAAAAATAAAGGTGGGGGCATTACCAGTATTACATATGGAGAGGTTAGTGTTAATAATAAAATCAAATAAGGACTCACCACGTTCGTTGATCTCTGTGCTGCCCCACAGCGTATGTCTGGCGTTGGCATCACATCCGACGAGAAGGTTCTCCCTCTTAATTGAAATTTTAGATATTAGTTCCTGAAGTTCTTCTGGCGGTGCAGACCTGTCATGTGCCATGTAGGCAGAAGCAATGTAAAGGTCTCCTTTGCTACCGAGCTCCAATTTAACCACTGTTAAATCTGCAGAACTGAAGTCAGGGCACATAAAAGCGTTTATGTGCTTTTTGATTAGAATACAACTTCTGGGCTTACCTTCATCCTGTTGGTTGTAGTTGAAGAATAGGTTGTACTTTGTGCTACGGAGTCCTCTAATGGTTAAATCTCTAACCCAGGGCTCCTGAATCAGGCCGATGTCTATGTCCTCCTCACCTAGGAAGACTAGAAGGTTATCCGAGGCACTCCTTGAGTGCTGTAGGTTAACCTGTATGACCTTCAGCATTTTGGTTGTCTTTGTTCTGACCTTCTTCAATCCTCATCTCCACCAACAGCTCGTTGGTCGCAGCGACATCGTCTATGTCGTCCGGATTAGAGGACCGAAAAACTTTGACCTTCGCATGCCTGATGCCAAGCCTCAGTCGGTAATCGGCTTTTTCGAGCGCCCCAAGGCACTTTTCGTTAATTAGAAGGAGGAACGTACGGCTGCCTCGCTGCGGTTCCTCCTCTTTAATGACCGACCAATCATCCATGGGTATGGTTTGATTTTGGATGCGTAGACAGCGAATAAGCTGGTCGTTGTCTATGCCCATCTTTGGAATCCAGATGCGAGCTCTCGGTCTTCTAGGAATCTCATCGGTGGGGATAAGCCTGAGCTTCACTCCCTCCAAAGCGTTGCTTATCTTAGCAGCACATGATTCTAGGAATTCCTTCGAAAAGCTGTCCATGCAACGGATTACCCGATATCCTCTTACCATCCCCTCGCAGTCAAAAACTGGCGTGGGCGGATTTTCGTCCTTCAGAACATGCAGCATAAGCATATTCGAGAGTGTGCCTTCTACTTTCGTCCATTCATCCGCCGTCAGCTTTCCATCGCTTGAAAGCTCGTTCAGTAGTGCGACGTGCAAGTTATTTCTCGCTGCCTCCGAGAAAGACTTCGTTGCCTGAACTCCGGCCGGTGCACCGCTGTACTGTTTGATGGTGGTTTTGGACGTTGTCACCCTGCTCCGTTTCGTGGCATGGTAAACTTCATCATGGGACCTGTTTCGCTTAGAGGCCCCCTGCTGTTGTGGTTGCGTTACCTTCGCGCGCACATTGTGTTCCTCCACAATCGCCTGGTAAAACGCTTTGTCGTGTTCGTCTCGTTCATGGACTGTCCCTTCTGCCTCATTCTTTGCTATCTTGCCAAGGATGAACAGAGCCTTCAGATACCGAGTCCTAGCGGCAACACCGGGAGACTTACGCTTCTTGCCTGGTTTCTGAATGCCTGAACTGGTATTCTCCACCACTGCTACGTTCGTCTGGTTTTTGGATGTCGATGGGTGGGGCTGCGCAGGTGTACTTTGGCTGGTACTCGCTACGCTGCCCAAGTGAATGATTGTCTCCTGGCTGGAGGCAAGCAATTCCTCCTCTGAGGAAGTGCCGATGTCTGACTTGGCATCGGCTTCAATTACGTCCATCTTTTCTTTTATGTTGCTTTTTTCTTTATTTTTATCCATCTTTGTCCCACGAGTCAGGGTGAATGAAGAGTCCACCGCAACAGAGAACCCAGATTATTGCGGTAAGTCTAGTTACCCTACCAGGTCGACAGGTATGGTAGGGGGCTCCGTTCACAACTGCATTCCCTGCAGCCATCCAGCCCTCAGTACGGATCGCATAACGCCTTGGCTTGGGTTACCGTTATTTCAAAAATACCCACAAACCGCCACGGTATATTACAGCGGTGCGCGTAGAGATAGGTGAAGTAGTGGGATAACTGGATGTGGAGGGAGGGGGTAGGAGGGATGAACAACACTATGGGATAACATTCTGCTTGTCCGCGGCTGCTTATTCGCAATTGTTTGCTTATTCAGCAGCTGACCGACTCCGAGCCGGCCGTTCACTATCCGCAACCTGTGACGCGCGTGGTCGCATGCAGCTATGCAGTCGTCAGGATGTGAGTTTCTGTCGAGTTCCACGCAAGTTCCTTAAAGTAATACTAGGTACTTTATTATATTATTACATAAACGAATCTTTTTTAGGTATTACGTGCATGTAACCGATATTTTCATAAACTATATTTAATCGATTTGTACCAAATTTCAGCTTCCTTAAAACTCTTACGCGCACTTCCCTTTACAGGGGTGCTGACTAGCTGGGTCCTACTGTTGGGGTGTCTGACAGTTGTGTTTTTGTTTGTCATTGTATAAACTACCCCGTGGTGAGTTTTCAGCTTTCTTAGAACTATTTCATGACACTAGTTTTGATTGTTGCGCGCATTGTAAGAGAAATTGCGCGTACCCGACTTTACACCTTAGCGGAGGTGCTGACTGGGTGGATCCCACTGTTGGGGTGTCTGACCATTGTTTTTCAGTTTTTCATTGTAAAAACTAAGTTTTGGCAAATTTTCAGCTTTCTCAAAACTCTTGCATGGTTATAACGCGCATAGTAAGAGAAATCGCACGTATACTCGATTTAACACCTTTGTGGGGGGGAGGGGGGGCTGACTGGGAGGGTCCCACTGTTGGGTGGTCTGACCATTGTTTTTCAGTTTTTCATTGTAAAAACCAAGTTTTGGCCAATTTTCAACTTTCTCAAAACTCTTGCATGGTTATAACGCGCATAGTAAGAGAAATCGGACGTACTCGATTTAACACCTTTGCGGGGGGGCTGACTGGGTGGGTCCCACTGTTGGGGTGTCTGACCATTGTTTATCAGTTTTTCATTGTAAAAAATAAGTTTTGGCCAATTTTCAGCTTTCTCAAAACTCTTGCATGGCTATAACGCGCATAGTAAGAGAAATCGCACGTATACTCGATTTAACACCAAGCGGGGGGGGGGGCTCACTGGGTGGGTCCCACTGTCGGGGTGTCTGACGATTTCTTGTCGCGAGCTCTTGGACTATTACTACGATCATCTCGATTTGACACCGATAGAAGTGCAGTTTCACTGGTGGCAATAGGTGTTGTGACAGGTTCCTTCGAAATGTTTGAATCTGGCACATAATGTGAGTGCAACAATGAGTGATGTTTTCGATGACAATGGGAACACGTCCGTACTGAATTGCAGTTTGTAGCGATGTGTGATTGCCCAAGACAATTGACACACAAGCGTAGTTCCATTATTTTGGAGTACCTTTGTTTAGCGCTGAGGTTAGCAAACTGTTCACATCGGTATATTGCATGTGTCGGCACAGAACAAATTGGACAGGAATTTTACTGTCGACTTGTGTTGACAACTTTGTTGTCGACTTGTGTTGACAACAATTGGTTTGGATGCCGATTCCCTTTTAAATGCCCCTGTAATTTTTGGCTTTGTGTTAGGTTCTATCGATTCGAAGATTCGTACACGATGTTGAAGGAATGTTAACATTTTTTCCCATGTCGGTATTTTGTTGTAATCGATTTGTTTTTGCCAGTCCTTAAGCGTATCACTAGATAAGCGCGATGTAGTGAGATGAATAATGATCATGTCCCAAAATTCGATCGACTCTTTAACGCGCGTAAATGTCTCTCGATATTGTCAATTATCTCGGTTAACTGAGTAGATGATTCATAGGTCATGGATGGTATTTTGAAAAGCTCATCAATATGAGTTTCGATAATGAGTCGTTTGTGATCATATCGATCACACAAAGCTTGCCATGCTAAAGCATAACCAATGGATGAAATTTCAATGTGGTCCACGACATGCAAAGCGTCTCCGGATAAATTGCCGATTAACCCTTAAATGCCCACATGTCTATTTTGGGCACGCACTCTTTGAACAGAAGGTTTGTCCAACGGAAATATTTCAGACTGCGTGCGAATATTTTTAGTACGTTCTACGATGCAAGCGACACAGTTTGCACCGGTTGCCGCTTGAAACCAACTACATTTAAAAGCTTGAAATTCAGTTGAGTTTGCGCCGCACGACGATACGCAGTTTTTGTGAATTTGTGATTTTCAAACATACATACATATTTGTGGTAAATCGGTCGAATCCGACGCTGAAAGAATTATTTCCGTGTTTATTATTGTGTCTAGAAAGTGATGTGAGTATTCAAAATAAAAAATTTCAAAAATTTCATCCTTTTTTTGTGAGTTATGACAAGCGTGTACGCACTACCTGAAATTACCTGTCACATACCCAGGTGAGTTATATGAAAAGTCGTAGAACAAAAGTTGTTCAGAATTGTCTCCTCTACAACATATAAATCTTTGCCCGAAAAAAAAAAAATCTGCCAACAGTCTGGGCGCAACTGTATTATTTTTCCGGCAGAAGTTCAGAACGCGTTCAATTCGGGGATGCGGTGTATGTTACTATGTGACTGAAAACCTAACAAAAAGTTCGGGAAGCGGGCAGAAAAGGGTGTAACATATGTATTAACTAATTGGGTCATATTTCGAGATGCGGTCTAGAGGTTGAAATAACAAAACTTAAAAATAGGTGATTATTAAACAAACCTGGGGAAGTAAAAAGATATTCGATATCTGATCAGACCTGAGAAACATGGTGTAATTCATGAAAAAGTATACAACCAGTTTACACCCTCTTAGGGGTCGAATTTCAAAAAATCTTGAAAACACTTTCTAGGTATTCATATCAAGAATCCGTAGAAAAAAAATGAATTCAATATTTCGAAAGATCTAGTAGATATGACGAAAATCGTGAAAATATATGCATTTTATATTAACCGATTTTTTTTTGCCCCTTCTTCTGAACGCCAATGAATATTTGAATTTTTTTTTATCAGAATTACTTTTCTAGTTAATTTACATATACGTACCGAGTTTCAACTTCCTAGCATAAGCCGTTCTGAAGTTAGGGAAAACACCCCCCACCACCGTACCATACTACCCCTAAAAAAAATTTATTTTTCCACCATGCCACTACTATAGCTTTATCTAAATACCAAGTTTCAGCTTCCTATCATTATAGATTCTTAAGATATAAGCATGGGAACTTTTGCTTTCTCACCCTTCCCCACCCTCACCCTCTACACCCACACCCCCAAACTTGTTTTCCTTACTAGGGTTCTATTAGGCCTACTTCTGGTAAAAATTTGAAACATCCATCTTACACTGTTATTGAGATATGAATCGTGTTATTTTTGAAAAATTCTAATCCCTCCCACTTCCGTGCTCCTCCACCCCCTTCAAATATTTTACTTTGAGCAATCTTTATTTATCAAGCTTTATACTCAAACCGAATTTTGTTTTTCTGGTACCATTGGTTTGTGAGATATCGTAATCTAAAGTACACTACCCCCACCCAAAAATTTTGTTTCAATCTACTCTCCTAGTATAACTACAGATATTTGTTAAGTTTTAATTGCTAGCTATTAATGGTTTAGGAGATATGGATTTTAGAATTTGTCGATCTCGGCACTTTTGCGTTTCGGACGCATTATTTCCCCCTCCACTCCCACACCCCTTCACCCATATCTGTTTTTTTTTGCAAATGGGTTCATTATCGAAGCTCTATAGAAATTTTAAGTTTCAGTCTCCTGAGATCTAGAAACCTAAATTTTTCGTCTAAAACGCTTACCCCGCCTTCCCCCTTACACCTCCCCCCCTGAAAATAATGTCAATTTAAGGGGTCTACCAAGTCTATTCTTAGAAAAAATTTTAACTTAATAGCTCCACTGGTTTGAGAGCTACGAGCCTTAAAAGATTTTGGGGCGGTCGACGTACGGCGTACGGCGTACGGCGTACGGCGTACGGGATACGGCGTACAGACGGAGTGAAAATTTTTATTGTTTTTTTCGCGTCTACTAGTCATAAAACGTGGAAAAAAAAATTTTGAGGGCAGCAAATTTTTTTTTTTAAGAATCGATAACAATACTGTATTATAAATAATACAGTAAAATGGGTATTAAAGGGTTAAGTATTGGAGCTTATCAACATCTGATAAGTCTGTATGGTTTCCGATAACGGAAGTAAAGCGATCTAAAGGCGTAACCTCCCGAGAATAGCGGTAATTTAAGTTCCAGTAAGCGAGCGGTTTTATGTATTGAGTTGCAATAATAACGGAAATAACGGTTAACGGAAATAGGAGCTTTATTCGTATTCTGTAATCGAAGTATTTCGGCCCTTATTTGATAGTACGCGGAAATAAAACTACACGAGATTGTATGCTGATCGTCGGAAATGATATCTTCATAGAGCGCATCAAGGATTTGCCCTTGAATTGTATCGAACTTGGCACGAAGGTTTTCAAGTTGCTGCTGATAAATGCTCAAATCCTCGATTTCGCAGCGTTGGATATCAAACGACTCGACACAGTCTTCAATTACCAAGAGTTCTTTTTGTATTGATTGCCGTGATCTAACCAATCGGTTCATTTTTAGGGATATACGAAATGGTTTCGGAGGTTACAATCACACGCGATCTTAAATTTATTTTTTCACTATATGTCCGATTTTTTTAATAAAATGAATTATTTACCATGTTATTGTCCAGTAAATCCCTATTCGGCTTCGACGGACCAAAAATTATGTTGCACGTTGCACGCAACTTTTTATACTCTAGATGAAATCATATAGAGTATTATAAGTCTGATCCAGCCGAAAATTATGTTACGCATAGAACCAAGCCTGTGACCAAAAACTTCAAATCCGCTTGGCGTCCGTCCGTCCGTCCGTCCGACCGTCTGTCTGACCGTGAACACGATAACTCAAGAACGCCTTGACCTAGGATATTGATATTTTGAATCTGGGCGTTTGGTTGAATTTGAAAGGCTTAGTTCGTTAACGGGCAAGATCGTCCTACTCCTTCGGGTAGCTGCCATACAAAGTGTCCTTAAAACACGTGCTCAAGAATATTGGTCGATAACTTCAGAATGGCTTAACTTAGGTTTTAGAAATTTTGCATGTGTTATTTTTCCAAGAGTTAGAGCTAACTGTATGATTATGTAGAAAATCCTAATAGTCCTTCGAGGGGCTGCGATACAAATATCCTGTAAAAATGACTTCACTTAATTTACGAAACTCATTATAACTCCAGTAATCTTTTAGCTACGGATTCGGAATTTTATACAAATTAGTTTCGAGTGAAGACGAAGTTCAAGTTTACTAGTCAGCGAAATCCTTTAACTCCTTCTCGTACCTTCCATACAAAAAATCCTTAAAACACTAGTTCAAGAATATTGAGAGTTGGAGCTAACTGTATGATTATGAAGAAAATCCCAATAGTCCTTCGAGGGGCTGCCATACAAAGTCACTATAACTTAAGTAATCGTTTAAAATTCTGTACAAATAAGTTTTGAGTGAAAACAAAGTTGGAGTTTACTAGTCAGCGAAATCCTTTTACTCCTTCTAGTACCTTCCATACAAGCAATCCTTAAGACACGTGTTCAACAATATTTTTCGATAACTTTTGAACGCTTCAAACTACAAATTTGAAATTTTGTACACATTAATTTTTGAATGGTTCCAAGGAAATGGATGAATATGTACGAAATCGAGTGAGTTCTTGCTCCGCCTCCCATATGAAAGTCCTTCAAAGAGGATATTTTTTTTTCCATTTCAATATATAAAATTAAACAGTGAATATTGTCTTTTTGTTTTGAGTAGCAATTTAATGGGACTCCTTAATGAAGGACATACAACATGCACACACGTAATACTTCTTCATCTCCAACTTCAATATCCATCGGAGTTCTGTATCATCTAGAGTATTATACGATTGGCTTGCAGCCGATCGTGACTGCAGTATGTTTATTTAGTAGAAAGTGAATAAAAAATGAGTTCCAGTCTTCATCGACAGATTTATTGAACTAAAATTATTAACAACATTAACTCTATATATACATATTTTATGCTTATTCAGCATGGAACGACTTTAATAATTGTATGCTAAAATAATTTACGACATTAATCCTATATATATACATATTTTATGCTTATGCAGCATGAAACGACTTTAATAATTGTATGCACATTGCATTGTGTAACCTGATATATGAATTAAAGTGCAGGCTATATTGTCCCATTGCAATAACGAATGCAGACTATATGTCAGCAACTAATTCATATCAGTATGCTATGATGAAGACGAATTTATGCTACGAAAAAGAAACAATAGTCATTATGCTAGCTTGTACAGATTTGTACATATTCCCCGGTTTTAAAGACAGGCCAGGTCGATGGAACTTAATTACTGTTGTCCGATGATTTGTTACGCTGGAGAATAAAATCTTCGTTTGCTGTTGATCTCGGTGCAGGTGAAGGTAGGACTATGACATCATTTAGATTTTTGCGTCGAGCCATTAGACGAGTTACATATACCAATCCAAAATATTACTACTATAATTATAGCCACACTTGTGTAACTGACTGCGTATTGATGTTTATCGTGGGAAGTCAAATTGACGGGAAGATTTGCTTGTAGTTGTCTTTTGATGGCTATGCTTAAGTTCGTCAACACGTCATTTGATGCAATTCCACCGATGGTACTACTCTTGTCGTCATTCACCATTGTCGTTGTTGAAGTCAACTGTAGAGACAGATTTGTTTCCGGTAAGAACGAATTGAGAATATGGCCTGTGTAGGTATTGTGAGCACTAATAGTGACTGTATCCTGTCTAATAATGCAAATGGCCTTGATCCGGATAAGTCCGTCTCCCTTAAGGTTGGTGTTCAAGATAACATCATTTGTTCTTCCTTTAGAATGTATATCCATGTATTTGGTGCTCTTAGTTGTATCCAATGATTGGCAGGACTTGACCGACGGATAACACAATTCTGCGATATTTGTTTTTTGTGCGTTAATATGTCTAGCTCGCAGTTATTGCTATTAGACGCTGTGTTGTATATAGGATGTTTCAGTTTGCATATATAGTCCTTTTTCCTTGTAAGAAAACATTTTTGTCTTTCTAGTTCGTTTAACGGGTAGAATCGATCACGATGTAGATTGACAAGTAGGTACGTCGATGCTGGTTCCACGGAGATGAATTCCTTGCCCTGTGGTGTTGGTATTGCGTATAATTGCAACATTTGAAAATTCTCAGCAGTCAGGAGTGGTATTTTGATGGTGAAAGTTATCCTATTTCCGTTTGATCTGGCTTGTACTGACATCAAGTTGTATAGTTCGATTATTGCCTCTTGAGAATCAGCTGTTGGTGCTAGTAACGGCTGTGGTAGGTGTTCTGTTATCGTGTGCAATTGTGTTCTTATTTGATTCGGTGTTAAGACTAGTGGATTAATTTTACCTTGATGTGTGTCTAACAGAGTGTCTAAGATCGTACGCTGTGTGTTTTGAAGATTAGTGAGGGACAACATCGTATTCATTGCCAGTGATAGGAATATGTGATTGTTCTGATCCTTTGCCGTTTGGGATTTTAATTGCGTCAATTGCTTCTCGACAAGCTTTAATGATTATTTACGTTTTCGGCTCTTTTTCTTATGATATTTATCGTCGAGTCAGCAATACTTGTTTGGTTTTTAATGAGCTGCAGTAGGTACCTTTCATTGATTTTTACTTGTGAAATGTCAGCATCATATTTTTCGGCAAACTCTTCATCCAGAATCAATAATGGTAAGTGGTGATCGTTTCCTAACAACATGTAACTTATTTGGACTTACGATAAACTTGTTTCTATGTTCCAGCTCCATTAGTTGATGTTGAAAGTGTATTGTGATCGAAGTGCAAAGGTGTTTATCAATACTGATTGTATCTGCGATTTCACATACTTCATACATTTCTATAATATATTTTCCGATTTCGTTTGTTTCAAGCCAGTAGTTCGTTAGATCGTAGAATACCACCAGATTCCAATCATTATTTGTGAACTTAACCTCTCCTATGTTCTCAAAGTATATTCCTGGATGGCTGCTGAACGGATTGTTCTCTATTGCGTCGTCGATTGGAGTGGCCGTGATTGGTGTCATTAGTGCAGCTAGTAGGACTATTAGAGCTACACTTGATGCAGTGTTATTCGTTTCTTTTGTTCGTGACCGTGTTGAGTGGTGTGTTGGATTCTTCTTCTTCCTGGATTCGTCCGAGGTTCCATTTTGATGGAGGAAATTGTTCGTCTTTCATAATAACTATGTCCCCTATTTTAATATTATTCTTTTTAGACTTCCATTTCGATCTCTGTTGCAAGCGGTTAAGGTATTCCGAGGACCATTTTCTCCAAAATTCTTGATGAATGCGATCCACCAGCTGCCATCTGGTTAACGTGTTTATATTACGGTCCAATACATGTTGATTGTTAGGAGCGAGTAGTGGTGCACCTATTAGGAAATATCCAGGTGTAATGACATAAAGATCATCTGGATCATCTGTTATTTGGCAGAGTGGTCTTGAGTTGAGACTGGCTTCGATCTGTGTCAAAACAGTAGTCATTTCTTCAAATGTCAAGTTTAAACTTCCAGTCGTTTTTTTTAAATGGCGCTTGATAGACTTCACACCTGCTTCCCATAAACCTCCGAAATGAGGTGAGGCAGGCGCAATGAAATGCCATTCAGTTCCAGCTGTTCTAACTTCTCTGAGAATGTTTGAATTGTATTCTGCAGTGTTTTGGTTAAGCCCCTTCAATATTTTATTGGCAGATACAAAATTGGTACCGTTGTCACTGTATAGATGAGCCACTAAACCTCTTCTGCTTGTGAAACGTTTAAACGCCGTTAAAAACGCATGTGCTGTTAGGTCACTAACGAGTTCGATATGAATTACTTTTGTTGATAGACAAATAAATATTGCAATATACCCCTTGCATGTTTTTGATCCTTTACCCTTGGACATCCTAGTCTCGATAGAACCAGCAGAATCTACTCTTGTGTGAGTGAATGGACGCGATGCTGCTACTCTCGGTCCAGGGAGGTCGCCCATCAGTTGTGCACTGGTTCTTGAGTTGTATCGATGGCATGTTGTGCATTTATGTATGCAGGTCTTAACAGCGCTCTGCCCACCGATAATCCAATATGTCTTACGAAGGAGATTTAGACATACATTGAGTCCTCCGTGAAGCGTATCTATGTGAGCCTTGATAATTAGGAGTGTTGTCAACGGTCCCTTATGTGAAATAATGATGGGATGCTTTTCCTCGAATGTTACTGTCGTGTTCTTGAGTCATCGTCCTACTCGTAACGTTCCATTGTCATCAATGAATGGATTGAGTGGACTTAACTTGCTGTTCTTCTTGATTTCGTTTTTCGTTGATAGTCGTTCAACTTCACTGAATTCCGTAGCTTGCGTTCTTTTTATTATTGTGTGAGTAGCGTTTTCTAATTCCTCGGTTGTCAACTCTGAATACTGTCTCTGATTTTTTGGCAGCCGTAGATTTTTGTAGAATCTTCGGCAATAACTTAGTACTGGGTGATGTTGGAATATCGTAGAAGAAGTTCATCAATGTTAGTTCCTTGACCTATTTCTGCTACTAATGCCGAGGTTGGTTCCTTTCGTCTCTCTAACTCTATCTCTTCGGTTGGTAACCACGTGTCCCATTGAATCGTCGATTGATGTAGCCAGGCAGGACCTGTCCACCATAAGGCGTTATCCTTGAGCTGAGAGGGTAGTAACCCTCTTGATGCTAGATCTGCAGGGTTCTCTTTTGACTCTACGTGATGCCATTGATCGGGGTTAGTTGTTGCGGTGATTTCAACGACCTTATTCGCTACGAAAGTCTTCCATTTACTGGGCGTTCCTTGAAGCCATCCAAGCACGATTGTGGAATCCGTCCAAGCGTGAATGCTATTAGTTTCAATCTGTAGTGCCTCTGTTGTTTTCCTAATGAGTTTTGTGAGCAGAGCAGCACCGCATAGCTCCAGACGTGCTAGTGTCAGTTTGGACTTGAGAGGAGCCACCTTACTTTTTGCGGCTAAAAGAGTGATCCTTATATCACCAGCTTCCATTTCCATTCGACTGTACACTACTGCTGCAAATGCCTTTTCAGAGGCTTCACAAAACCCATAAAGTTCACAACTGTTGGTGTTACTAGTATACTGTATCCATCTCGGTATGGATATGTCCTCTAGATATGGAGGTTCCCTGTTTACTGTGTTTCATTTTGCGTCGGTAGTTGTTGATAAATGGTCGTCTCATGATACCTTTTCAAGCCACAAATTTTGAAAAATTAATTTGATTGTGATAGCTGCCGGTGTCAGCCATTCCAGTGGGTCGAAAATGGTTGATGCTTCTGGCAAAAATTTTCTTTTTGTAGTTTTTGACGTGCTCTGTAAATTCACCTTGATGCGGAATGAATCAGTAGATGGATGCCAATGAATTCCCAGTGTCTTGATTGTGCTTGATGGATCGATCGCCAAGATAGAGCTCGTTTCTCGCAGTTCTTCTGGAATGTTGGATATCAATTCAGTATTGTTGCTGATCCACTTGCAAAGTCGGAAGCCGCCTCCTCGAAGCAGTGCTATCAACTAATCTTGATGCTTCATTGCTTCGTTTATCGTATCCGCACCTGAGAGCACATCATCAACATAGAAGTCTTTAAGAACTATGTTGGCTGCTTGAGGATAAATACTGCAATCATACTTGGCTAATGTTTGCAGCGTTTTGATCGCTAAGTATGGTGCTGACGAGGTACCGTAGGTAACAGTATTTAGTTCGTATGCTCTTATTGGTTCTGAGGGGGAAGCGCGCCAGACTACTCTTTGGAATTCTCTGTCGTCTTTAGCAATTTTTATTTGCCGATACATTTTTGCTACATCGGCTGAATATACGAACTTATGTTTCCTCCAACGTAGTAATATGGATACCAATTCTTTTTGTTATCTTGGGCCAGTCATTAATATGTCATTGAGACTTATGCTGGTGCTTGTCTTGGCAGAGGCGTCAAATAAAACGCGTAGTTTTGTCGTTGTACTTGCTTCCTTAATGACTGAATGGTGCGGCATGTAATATGAACTTTCGTCTCCTTCACCCAAAGCTGAGCTTCGCTTTATTATCTCCATTTGGTTGAGTTTTATATAGTCATCGATGAATTGGGTGTAGTCGTTTTTTAGTTCTTGGTTGGCTTCTAGCCGCCTTTCCATCTGAAGCCATCGAGCTATTGCTCTTTGCCGTGATTCACCTAGTACTGCTTGGACTTCCACTGTCTTCTTAAATGGGAGGTGAACTTCATACGTGCCGTCTAGACTTCTACAATGTGTTAGCTCAAAGTGTTTTTCGCACTCCTCCTCTTCAGCGGTTGAACTACGGTTCGGGAAAATTTCTTCACTGTCCCAAAATTTGGTCAACTGATTATCGATGTTTGTTTCTGCTATAAGACAGGTAGTAGAGCATTTGTCGTTCTGTTTCACTCCACTGGTTAAGATCCATCCTAAAGCTGTGCACTGTGCAATGGGACTTCCTCTGGGACCCTTTAAGATGCCGTTCCAAATAATTGTTGCGTAAATATCGGCACCCAGAATCATATCGATGTGGCTGGGTTTATTCCATGATGGGTCGGCTAGTTTTAGTTGCTGGATATGGTTCCACTCCTTATCCTCTGTTCGTTTAATTGGTAGCACATTTGTTAATTTCTTTAACACTAAAGCTGTTGTGAGAAGTTTAAACGACGACGGGTGTATGGGTTGGATTGTTAGTTTTACTGAACTTCGAACAGTCCCTGCTTCCGTTTGTCCTACTCCTGTTACCTTCGCATAACATTTGGTTTTCGTAAGTTTCAGCCTTTGAACTGCGTCTTCTGTTACGAACGATGCTTGGGAACCAGTATCAATGAGTGCACGAAGTATCGCCTGTGTACCCCTTTAGCCATTTATTTGGATTAATGCTGTAGCCAATAGTACTTGATGAACTACTTCCGTTGATTCTTCGGCGAGATAAGACTGGACAGGTTGTGCTTGTATGACTGATCCTTGATTCTGCGACTGTTTTGTCCCCTGATTTTGCGGTGTATTAGAATGTTGTCGTTGAAGCCATTCAGGGTTGATCAGGTTGACTTTGCCCTTCTTTATTCCTTTGTTTGGGGCTTCCTTTGTTCCATTCTCATTAGAAACATTTGGCTGTGATGGTCTAGGAGTGCTATTTTCTGCATGGAGGAGTGTATGATGTTGACCACGGCAACTTCTGCAATTTTAGAAACTTGCGCAATTTTTCACCGCGTGTCCTTGACGTAAGCAGTAAATACATAGTTTTTTGTAGCGCACTATGTCCCATCGTTGATTATGATTGAATGACTTGAACGCTTCACATCCATATATGCTGTGGTTGTCGTCACATACAATGCACTTATCTGTGTTAGTATAGTGTGAATTGAGCCTTCCGGTAATTTGGTTTGCTTTGCTTACTGATTCGGGCGTCTCAGTTCTTCTGTTGCTGCCATCTTTTACAGCTTCTAGTGTCTGCCAGTTTTTTTCCAGAAATGTGTACATGTTAGCCAACGTTTGTACATCCTTGGATGAGTTTAGGGTTTGCTTGTAGAGTATGTGACTTACCTGATCTAGTTTTTGTGTTATTAAGAATACGACAATGGGATCCCAGTTATCTGTCTCTACGTCTAAGTTTTTTAAGGCAAGTAAACATTCCTTCGTTTTGTCATGAAGATTTCTTATGCCTGCTACATTTGGGTTCTTTACTTCAGGAATAGACATAAGAGCGCGGAGCTGAGTAGTTACTAACAATCTCGTGTTATTGTTTCGTGCACACAGAAGATCCCATGCAGATAAGTAATTCACATCAGTAGGTTGTAGATGCTGTAGTAAGTTTTGAGCTTCGCTAGACAGATTGGCAACAAAACATTTTTTCTGCATTTCCGAGACTGGAGTTATTGTGCACTATTTGGACGTAGAGATCATGAAATGCTTGCCACTGTCCATAATCACCGCCGAAGGTCGGAATATTGACAGTTGGAAGTTTGATTTGAGGTGACCGATTTTCTTGCGTTGTTAAGTTGCCACTTGGTGTTCTGGCGTCTGGTTTCTCATCTTGTGGCTCCAACAATGTTACCGCAATCTGGTGGTACTCATCTCCTATTGTTGCCAGCAAATTTGAGTCTAGATAGTCAGTTTTGTAATCAACTTCGCTGGCATTGGCTAAGATCTCTTCGTGGTTGCTTAGAATTCGAGTCCAGTATTCTGATAACGCTCTTGCTTTGAGCATATAATATGCGGTGGTTCTCTTTTCCTTAATTTCATTTTTTGTCCTAGTAATCTGTGACAATAAGGCCTGAAAACTCTTTTGCTGATTTGCGTCTGATATAATGGATGACTTATTATATCCTGCTGTTCCTTCCATAACATCTCGATCTTTTTGAGAAGAATGTCCAAGGTCAAACTCTTGTCTCTGCGATAGCGTTGATAGTAATTCCCCAAACTCATCGTATGCTTCTTTAACTTGATCGTAGTAATGCATCGTGAAATAGGGATGATCGTCATGTTTATCTAGTTGTTCGCATAAGGTTTCATGTTGTTCATCAAATGCTGCCCACAGTTCTTCCAACTTTACTGCCTTCTTGGTGCAGTATTCTCTTGTCTTCCTTGACTGAGAGCCTTTCTTAAAATTTGTCAGGAGCTTTTCAATCTCCGCTCCATTTGCTCGATTTGCTTTTTGTTTATAAAGGTCTTCCATTGGACTGTGTTACAACTATTTCACTGATCTAGAACTCGGCTTGTTTGGTCTCTCTGCAGTTCAATGTTTGTCTGTCCCACGAAGGAAGGTCTTCTGGTAGATACCAACGGTGTGTGTGTTCTGGTAGCTTGCAGTAACCTGTCCCACAAGTCCGGCGAGAGGTCTTCCAGAAATATGTATGCTCTTAAGCAGCTTGGTGTAGTTGTGCCAGCGAACGTATGGTGTTAGTTGCTGCCCGTCTCACTAGTCCGGAGATGGGTCTTCTAGTCGAGTCCAGTGGTGTGTGTGCTCTTAAGCTGCTTGTGCTCTTAAGCTGCTTGTTGTAGTTGTGCCAGCGACAGTATGGTGTTTGTTGCTGCCCGTCTCACTAGTCCGGAGATGGGTCTTCAGCGAAAGTATGGTGTTTGTTGCTGCCCGTCTCACTAGTCCGGAGATGGGTCTTCTAGTCGAGTTCAGTAGTGTGTGTGCTCTTAAGCTGCTTGTGCTCTTAAACTGCTTGTTGTAGTTGTGCCAGCGAAAGTATGGTGTTTGTTGCTGCCCGTCTCAATAGTCCGGAGATAGGTCTTCTAATAGGATCCAACCGGTGTGTAGGCTCTTAAGCAGCTTGTGTTTACCTGTTTCAGCTTGGTGCAGCTTGGTGTTGTTGTGCCAGCGAAAGTATGGTGTTTGTTGCTTCCCGTCTCACTAGTCCGGAGATGGGTCTTCTAGTCGAGTCCAGTGTGTATGCTCTTACTCAGCTTGTTGTAGTTGTGCCAGCGAAAGTATGGTGTTTGTTGCTGCCCGTCTCACTAGTCCGGAGATGGGTCTTCTAATAGAATCCAACTGGTGTATGTGCTCTTAGGCAGCTTGTGTGTACTTGTCTCACAAGTCCGGCGAGAGGTCTTCCAGAAATATGCATGCTCTAAGCAGCTTGGTGTAGTTGTGCCAGCGAACGTATGGTGTTTGTTGCTGCCCGTCTCACTGGTCCGGAGATGGGTCTGCTAGTCGAGTCCAGTGGTGTGTGTGTGCTCTTAAGCTGCTTGTGCTCTTAAGCTGCTTGTTGTAGTTGTGCCAGCGAAAGTATGGTGTTTGTTGCTGCCCGTCTCACTAGTCCGGAGATGAGTCTTCAGCGAAAGTATGGTGTTTGTCGCTGCCCCTCTCACTAGTCCGGAGATGGGTCTTCAGCGAAAGTATGGTGTTTGTCGCTGCCCGTTTCACTAGTCCGGAGATGGGTCTTCTAGTAGACTTCAATGGTGTAACCTGTCTCACAAGTCCGGCGTGAGGTCTTCCAAAAGTGTGTATGCTCTTACTCAGCTTGTTGTAGTTGTGCCAGCGAAAGTATGGTGTTTGTTGCTGCCCGTCTCACTAGTCCGGAGATGGGTCTTCTAATAGAATCCAACCGGTGTCTGTGCTCTTAGGCAGCTTGTGTGTACTTGTCTCACAAGTCCGGCGAGAGGTCTTCCAGAACTATGTCTGCTCTTAAGCAGCTTGGTGTAGTTGTGCCAGCGAACGTATGGTGTTTGTTGCTGCCCGTCTCACTGGTCCGGAGATGGGTCTTCTAGTCGAGTCCAGTGGTGTGTGTGCTCTTAAGCTGCTTGTACTCTTAAGCAGCTTGATGTTGTTGTGCCAGCGAAAGTATGGTGTTTGTTGCTGCTCGTCTCACTAGTCCGGAGATGGGTCTTCTAGTCGAGTCCAGTGTGTATGCTCTTACTCAGCTTGTTGTAGTTGTGCCAACGAAAGTATGGTGTTTGTTGCTGCCCGTCTCACTAGTCCGGAGGTGGGTCTTCTAGTGGAATCCAACGGTGTATGTGCTCTTAAGGTGCTTGTGGTAATCTGTCTCACACTAGTCCAAGGAGAGGTCTTCAGGTTCTACTGTGTTCTGCGATGGTTCGATGCAAGTATTTTAACTTGTTTTAAGGTTCGACGGACCATGAATAAAAAATGAGTTCCTGTCTTCACCGACAGATTTATTGAACTCAAATTATTTACAACATTAACTCTATATATACATATTTATGCTTATTCAGCATGGAACGACTTTAATAATTGTATGCTAAAATTATTTACAACATTAACTCTATATATACATATTTTATGCTTATTCAGCATGGAACGACTTTAATAATTGTATGCACATTGCATTGTGTAACCTGATATATAAATTAAAGTGCAGGCTATTTTGTCCCATTTCAATAACGAATGCAGACTGTATGTCAGCAACTAATTCATATCAGTATGCTATGATGAAGACGAATTTATGCTACGAAAAAGAAACAATAATCATTATGCTAGCTTGTACAGATTTGTACAGAAAGTTTACAAATTTTACAGAGCTGTGATGTGCGCTCGCTGCTAGCTGCCTTCGAACAGACAGCTTATTTTTCTTCTCTACTTCTCTACAGCTGTGGGACGTGGTGACTTTGACAATTTGATCATAGATGGCTCTTCAGAGCAATTAAATAGTTGCAATGCGTAACAGCAACAAAACCAAAATGAAATTTCTAATAGACACCGGCGCGGACCGTTCGGTAATACCCCATGCCAACTTCAAAAACAGTTTAAAAAATCTGCCAACAGTCTGGGCGCAACTGTATTATTTTTCCGGCAGAAGTTCAGAACGCGTTCAATTCGGGGATGCGGTGTATGTTACTATGTGACTGAAAACCTAACAAAAAGTTCGGAAAGCGGTTAGAAAAGGGTGTAACATATGAATTAAATAATTGGGTCATATTCCGGAGGCGGTCTAGAGGTTGAAAAAAACAAAACTTAAAAATAGGTGATTATTAAACAAACCTGGGGAAGTGAAAAGATATTCGATATCTGATCAGACCTGAGAAACATGGTGGAATTCATGAAAAAGTATACAACCAGTTTACACCCTCTTTTTTGGGGTCGAATTTCAAAAAATCTTGAAAACACTTTCTAGGTATTCACATGAAGAATCCGTAGAAAAAAAATGAACTCAATATTTGGAAAGACCTAGTAGATATGACGAAAATCGTGAAAATATATGCATTTTATACTAACCGATATTTTTTTTGCCCCCCCCTTCTGAACGCCAATGAATATTCAAATTTTTTTTTATCAGAATTACTTTTCTAGTTAATTTACATACACGTACCGAGTTTCAACTTAACAGCATAGGCCGTTCTGAAGTTAAAGAAAACACCCCCCACCACCGTACCATACTACCCCTAAAAAAATGTATTTTTCCACCATGGCACTACTATAGCTCTATCTAAATTTCAAGTTTCAGCTTCCTATCAATAAAGATTCTTAAGATATAAATATCGGAACTTTTTCTTTCTCACCCTTCCCCACCCTCACCCTCTATACCCACACCCCCAAACTTTTTTTCCCTACTAGGGTTCTATGAGGCCTACTTCTGGTAAAAATTTTAAACATCCATCTTACACTGTTATTGAGATATGAAACATGTTATTTTTGAAAAATTCTTATCCCCTCCATTTACGTACTCCCCGCCCCCTTCAAAGATTTTACTTTGAGCAATCTTTATTTATCAAGCTTTGTATCCAAACCGAATTTTGTTTTTCTGGTGCCACTGGTTTGGGAGATATTGTAATGTTAAGTATTTCAACCTCCACACCCGTACGTCACTACCCCCACCCAAAAATTTTGTTTCAATCTACTCTCCTAGTATAACTACAGATATTTGTTAAGTTTTAATTGCTTGCTATTAACGGTTTAGGAGATATGGATTTTAGAATGTGTCGATCTCGACTTTTTTGCGTTTCGGACGCATTATTTCCCCCTCCACTCCCACACCCCTTCACCGATATCTGTTTTTTTTTTGCAAATGGGTCCATTATCAAAGCTCTATAGAAATTCTAAGTTTCAGCCTCCTAACACAAGCGGTTCCTGAGATCTAGAAACCTAAATTTTCGTCTACAACGCTTACCCCGCCTTCCCCCTTACACCTCCTCCCCTGAAAATAATGTCAATTCAAGGGGTCTACCAAGTCTATTCTTAGAAAAAATTTTAATTTAATAGCTCCACTGGTTTGAGAGCTACGAGCCTTCAAAGATTTTGGGGCGGTCGACGTACGGCGTACGGCGTACGGGGTACGGCGTACAGACGGAGTGAAAATTTTTATTGCTTTTTTCGTGTATACTAGTCATGAAACGTGGACAAAAAATTTTTGAGGGCAGCAAATTTTTTTTTTTTTAAAATCGATAACAATACTGTATTATAAATAATGCAGTAAAATGTAAACTGCAATGTGATTCCAAAAATTTAATGTGATGAGATTCCATGCATGCACATAAATTCTTCGCAAGCATGGGAATTGACTTTACGTGAAATGTGAGACATATGTCTGATAACGAATTGAAAGCAAGATTTTACTTTAATGTGGCAAATTATTATTAATCTCAGCAATTTGAATTCTAATAACAATACGTAAGGCAAAAAAAAAGAAAGGAAAGAAGATTAGCAAAAACAAAGAACAAATTCAGGCACGGATTTGTACATAGGACTTATCTCGAAGCTTTCCTGTAACGATTTCCATGCGAAGTACAAGTTTTAAATCCATGTTTGATATCGCTACGATTTCGATTCGAGATATCAGAGTTATTTGCCTATCTCTTTCGTTTCCCTTTGCCCTTTTTTCTTGCTGTTCAATAATAATCCGAGAAAACCGAGAAGTCTGAGACAATGTTTGCTGGGAGATTTGACTTTCAGTATGAATTGCTTTTAGTATTTTAACTTGTATGCTCTGGGGTACTACAATTCGATGTAAGTAAAAATGCATCCGTTCTCTGTTGAAAGACTGTTGAATCTTGGAATATGGCAATATTCGGTACCTTATCTGGCCAGAACGTTTGGAGGTTGGTATTAAGCTTGCTTATTATAATTCAAGGGTAATTAAATTTGATTAAAATCCAACAGTTCTTCCTGTTGGTGAAAATAATTCATTGTCAAGTCAATCAACATGATCCAATATTGATTGTTTTCAGTAAAGGATAGACCAGCGGCGCAAAAGAGCTTCAGCCACAGCTGAAGTTCCTTTATGTGGACTGATAATTTCTTTGAGTGGTTGACGATCTGTACAAATAGAAAGTGGTTGGCCATAGAAATAATTATGGTATTTCTTTGAAGCAAAAACGATCGCTAATACCACTCTATGCAATTCCGAGTAAATTTTTTCCGCTGATGATAAGGTACAAAAGGCAAATAAAAAAGGGCTGTCAATTCTGTTTATAACGTGGCATAAAATTGCACCTATGTACTTCATATGGACTCACATCAATCACAACTACAAAAATCTGCCAACAGTCTGGGCGCAACTATATTATTTTTCCGGCAGAAGTTCAGAACGCGTTCAATTTGGGGATGCGGTGTATGTTACTATGTGACTGAAAACCTAACAAAAAGCTCGGGAAGCGGTTAGAAAAGGGTGTAACATATGAATTAAATAATTTGGTCATATTACGTGATGCAGTCTAGAGGCTGAAAAAAAAAACTTAAAAATAGGTGATTATTAAACAAGCCTGGGGAAGTGAAAAGATATTTGATATCTGATCAGACCTGAGAAACATGGTGGAATTCATGAAAAAGTATACAACCAGTTTACACCCTCTTAGGGGTCGAATTTCAAAAAATCTTGAAAACACATTCTAGGTATTCATATGAAGAATACGTAGAATAAAAATGAATTCAATATTTCGAAAGACCTAGTAGATATGACGAAAATCGTGAAAATATATGCATTTTATACTAACCGATAATTTTTTTTTTATCAGAATTACTGTTCTAGTTGATTTACATATAAGTACCGAGTTTCAACTTCCTAGCATAAGCCGTTCTAAAGTTAGGAAAAACACCCCCAACCACCGTACCATACTACCCCTAAAAAAAAATTTATTTTTTCACCAAGCCACTACTTTAGCTCTATCTAAATACAAAGTTTCAGCTTCCTATCATTATAGATTCTTAAGATATAAGCATCGGAACTTTTTCTTTCTCACCCTTCCCCACCCTCACCCTCTACACCCACACCCCCAAACTTTTTTTCCCTACTAGGGTTCTATTGGGCCCACTTCTGGTAAAAATTTGAATCATCCATCTTACACTGTTATTGAGATATTAAACGTGTTATTTTTGAAAAATTCTTAGCCCCTCCATTTACGTACTCCCCCGCTCCCTTCAAAGATTTTACTTTCAGCAATCATAATTTATCAAGTTTTATATCCAAACCGAATTTTGTTTTTCTGGTGCCACTAGCTTGGGAGATATCGTAATGTTAAGTATTTCAACCCCCACCCTCGTACGCCACCCAAAAACCACACCCTTCACCAATATCATCAATTTTTTTTGCAAATGGGTCCACTATCAAAGCTTTATAGAAATTCAAAGTTTCAGTCTCCTAACATAAGCGGTTGCTGAGATCTAGAAACCAAAATTTTACGTCTAAACGCTTCCCCCACCCTCCCTGAAAATAATCTCAATTCAAGGGGTCTACCCAGTCTATTCCTAGAAGAATTTTAATTTAATAGCTCCACTGGCTTGAGAGCTACGAGCCTTCAAAGGATTTTGGCAGTCGACGTGCGGCGTACGGCGGACGGCGTACTGCGGACAGATGGAGTGAAAATTTTTATTGCTTTTTTCGTGTCTACTAGTCATGAAACGTGGACAAGAAAATTTTGAGGTCAGCAAATTTTTTTTTTTTTTAAATCAATAACAATATTGTATTATTACTAATAAAGTAATTGGCTTGTTTGGCGTTATAGATTTCAAGACTATTATTTTCCATTTAAAACTTTTTACCTCCCTCAAATGCCGATTGGCACTCTGCAGTCTAAACGAAATAAACACCTTACATAGAGCAAAGAGTAAGTACTAATAGAGAGACAACTCTATAACATTGTATGATCCGCTACTTGTGGGCAATGGGAGCGACTTTGGGGGAAGTGTGAGGAGGTTACTGTTTCGTACTAGAAAGCTTTCTTCAATACAAACGATTCCCCTTCAACCTGATATTTTATATTTTAGTTCAAGGACTACTAGACCTCAAAATTTCTCGCCATACGTGTTTGAAGGCGAGATTCTCACATACCAATGAGCTATTGAAGTGAAATTTTTTAAGTGGGTCGACAGGTTAGAATGATGACTTTTTGGAGGCTTCTAATAAGATGGAGGAAAGGCGGTGAGATCATCAACAATTCCTTACAAACTGAAATTGAAGTTATATTTGATATTTGATTGTGGATCCATTTGCAAAAAATTATTTAAAAAAAAATTTTTCAGGCCCAAAAGTATATAAGGCAAAGAATGGAGCCACAGATAAAAAATGCTTTTTATTATTATTTGTTAAGCTATGACTGAAAGCTCCAAAAAAGCTATTTCGTTCGTTCGCTGGCATTATAGCTCAGGAGCGCGTGACGTGGACACTTTTTCACATTCAAATACCAGTTGTAAGGCTAAGTTCCCTAAGGGGACTTATAACGCACTAATGAGATATCCATACATATATTATTTTCTTTTATTTTAAGCGGTTCGAATAGGGTCGCGCTATAGTACTTACGCCGCTGCCACAAATAACATATGACTTACATAATTGGGTCATATTCCGGGAAACGGTCTAAGGTTGAAAAGGGGAAAAAATTAGGAAATAGGTGATTATTAAACAAGCCCGTGGAAGTGAAAAGATATTCGATATCTGATAAGGCCAGAGAGATATGGCATAATTCATGAAAAAGTATAAACACATTACAAAACTCATTACACATTACAACCAGTTAGGGGTGGAATTTCAAAAAATTTTGAGAACGCTTTCTAGGTATTCATTTGGAGAATGCATACAAAAAAAAATGAGTTCAATATTGGGGAAGGCCTAGAAGATATGACGAAAATCGTGAAAATATATGCAATCTATTTTCACAACATTTTTTTTTGTCCCCCTTTCGAACACCAATGGATATTCGATATTTTTAAAATCAAAATTACCTTTCTAGTTGGTCTTCATCAACGCACCAAGTTTCAACTTTCTAGCATAAGCGTTCTACAGCTCGGAAGAAACATCCCCCACCCCTGTACCATGCTACTCCTATAAAAAAATATATATCCAAACATCGAGTTTCAGCCTTTTACCATTATAGGTTCTTAAGATATAAACATTGAAACTTGTTCCTTTTCACCCTCCCTCACCATCCTCTACACCCACACTTCCAATTTTTTTTTCTCTACTAGAGTTTTATTGGGCCTACTTCTGGTAAAAGTTCTTACACTTGTTGAATCATGGAATATCCCCGTGATATTCCAGTCAGATAAGTTGTATGATCGGTTAAATTATTCGTAGTACCTGGAAAGTTGTTCCGGCGTTCGTTAGAATGCCTCAAGTGGAACGGTAAAAAAGGTATAGGCGCCTCAATACGAGACGCAAATTACCTTTGAGATTTTTTGCTGAATGAAAAATGGTAGCTGAGTTAGTTTTCAGTAAACTTACTGGTGGTTTCGTTTAAGCTAAAGACTATTGAATTGTTTCTTCTTTTTTAAAAATAATAGGGTAGACTAGGTAGAAATGCACCATTTTTCATTAATTACTCCATATCTCCGTAGAAAATTGTGGAACTTGATTAATTTTTTTTTCTCTGTTTGATCAAATACCTTTCGCAAATATTGTATTCGTAATAAAGAGCAAAATATAATCAGATCGAGAGCATAATGAAGAAGAGCACAGGCAGGTCCAAATGGTGCATTTCTCCCATCGTACGGGAGAAATGAACCACTTGCAAGGTATACACCAAATTTTAAATATGTAGCAAATTCCAACCAAATTAGTTGAAACAAAAAAATTAAATATATTGACAAAAGTAACAAACAATAACGAACTAAACAGTAAATCTATTAAATATTTTTCGAGTTTTATACTATTAAAAAATAATAGAAAATACCAAATAATAGTAATTTAATCGTTTTATGGGGGACTATAAGTTTTTATAAGTTAACGGATATTAAAATTTTAAAAATCGATTTCAAATTTGATATGTTTGCTGTATGCTTGCAGCACGTGCTCGTTCTGATTCCAGCAAAATAATTTGAATTTCTTTATGATTTGTGACCATAAATTCATGCTACTTAGGTATAAGAATCTGGTGCATATCTCCCTATAAGCTCGTGGTGCAATTCTACCGATTCTGACCAGATGAACATTTTCATTTTTTTTTTTAATAAATATTAGCAAATAAAAAACTAGCACTTTACTAAAACACACCTTAGACTACAAGCTATATTTATGCCTACCTAGAAAGGTTCACGATCAATAATTTGTCTTTAAACAAAAATGTTGCATATATACGAAAAGTTACTTTCCTTAGCGTTTTTCTTTTACTCCGAATAACTGTTCGGTATTACTCGGTATTTTAACGATTCCTGAACACAATCGTATGGATAGGAAAGAGAAAGAGAATACTACTTCTGCTCTGTAGATTTTACTTACGGGCGAGCGCCAATGGCGAGTGGTGCATTTCTACCTATGGTGCAGGGCTACCCATTCTACCCTACTTTATTTCGGTTCGGACAGCGTTTCGACTTGGATTGTTTAATTGACTGAGACTGAATACTTACTTTCTATTTTTTAAATACTAAATTAATGCTAACTATTATGAACGTAAATGGGCCAGTCGTTCAACCCAGCACAAAATACGCGAAATCGAAAAGTTGCCGATCAAAGCAATCGGCAGTTTTTAACGACCCGCATAGGGCAATCGACTGAAAGTGCAATGCGTTCATTTGCGGGTCGCGATAAATTTGTATTATTCGCAATTTGATCGCGGAAAGAAAAATATGTATACATATTACGAAACAAAAACAAAACAAACAAAGTATCAGCTCGACCATTCCCAGTACCCGTGGCACGCGACATGTGATGATACAGCAGAGAGGATTAGTCCGGTGGGGAACTCCCAGCTGACGTCACAACCTCGTACCTCAAGCTGGGTTTCCATATGCGACAATTTTCTGCGACAGAAACTTGTCGCGACAAAAACGTGTCACACTCTTTAGTCTAGAGTTTTCATTTGCGACATTACTTGTGTCACACTTTTGCGTAAATTGGTTGTCAAAAAAAGTGAAATGGCTGAAAAAATAACGAAACAGCAAAAATATACTAAAAAAATGTTAAAATTGCTTAGTAGTGAAAATAAAAGAAAATTCAAAGCAACAGTGCTAGATATCGAAGAAATTTCAGAAAAGAAAAGTGCATTTAACTGAAATTTTCGAGAAACCCTTGCACTGAAATTTTTGTCACAGAAGAAAAGTCGGAGTATCTCCGACTAGCGACATGCGACAAAATTTGTCACAGATTTGTAATCAGGATTGGATAACTAATCTGTCACACATATTGTCACAGAAAATTGTCTCATATGGAAACCCAGCTTCAGAGTTAGAATGGTAATTCGGTCTGTTTACGGTGGTAGATTGTTGTTATTTTAGAAATTTATATGAATGAAAAATAATTTGGATGAGTCAGGGGAAGAACGACTGGACTGGCTTACATAATATCTGCCGAGAGTAAATCCAAACATGGGACTTGCGCTGGGCATAACATTCCTCACTATCCGATGAGTTTGGATTTACTTTTTGCTTTAAACAGAAAGGGAATTTTTAAAATAAAGTTTTAAAGACTTAACTAAATTATAAATAAATCTAACATATAAAATAAAGCCCAATAATTAAGAAAGCAAAAAAAAAAACTGGAAGAGAAATACATGGTGACAACATTATTTTTTTTAAATGGCAAATTTGCAGATTTTTGGCCGTGATAACACGTAGGCAAAGGTTAAACTGTTGTTCTTTCGTCTTGAGGTTTGAGTTGGCGTTGCTCTGGTCATCGGCGTCTGAGGGTGGGAGACCTCATATTTAGGTTGCTGCATGGGTTCCTCTACTTCCTTCGTTGGTGATGGTTTGGCTGGTTTAGGTGCGCTGGTGCATGGTGGAGAGTCGAGTTTGAGATGAATACTTTCACTGCTTACTACGTGTCGTGATATAACCACGGGTGCGAGATGATTGTACGCATTGATGTTCGGGATGCCTGTGACTTGGCCGCAGTGTTTTCTTGCAACGGCGTCTCATATCGGGAGTTGGTAGCAGTGACACCACATCGTAAATATCAGTTTCAGTTTATCGGAAGTTGCGTTAAAGTCGCATGAAAAGCTGCGAAGGATGACACCGGAACGGAAACAGCAGTGGCTTCGTGTTTTTTCGGAGGCTGTTGTTACCTCGTGTGGTCGTGACGGAGGTGGTTGTAATCTCGTGTTGGTGTGACGGAGGTTGTCTGTGTAACCTCGTGTAGTCGTTGACGGAAGTTGCAGTGTCTTCGTGTAGTATGTAGTATGTTTGTTTTTTTCGGGACATTTATCTCTGGATGATGTTTTCGCTACTGCAGAATAAACGTAGCTGAGTGAGGATCTAATTAATTTTGACGGATTCCCCGAACAAAACATTCGAAATCGTTCATTATTAATTCAATTTCCAGTCGACATTGCTTCAAGATTTCTCGTTGAGTTTCACCTGAATGCTGATCTCCTTATTTACTTTATAATGTATGGCGAAACCGAAAGGTGTCTCTCCCCTCGTACAATAGTCTTCACCATATTGAAGAAGTAATTTCGTTGATTGTATTAGATGTTGAAAAGAGCATCGTTCCATTGTTCATCTGTTGTCATACGACGCCAAATTAAGCCAGTTTACTAATAATTATTACTTATCTATATTGATATTTTTACGATAATTCAATTATTATTATTTTTTTTTTTTAAAACAAATTGCTTAACTTTTACTTTAAACTATTAGGCCCGTTCCTACGATCGTCAGTAACGTTTTAACTGAAACTTTAACTGACATATGCTTATACGAAACTTACAGTCAAAGTTATGGTTAAATTTTAACTGAAGGTCGTAATAACGGCCCTTAGAGTGCTCCTAAATTTTCTACATCAATATACATATATTTATTTGTTACTTTAACGATAGAGAAATGTATCTCATTGTTTTTCGGCAATAGTTAAAAAAAAAAAAACTGCCTTGATTTTTTTTTCCTAAGAACATATAAACAAGTTTTTCGATATAGATCTGATTATGTATTTCTGAATACATTTTGACATCTCGTTTTATATATTTTGTGTAGTTTTTCTTTGTGTTTTTTTTTAAATTGTATCACCTTCAACATTTTTATATATATTCTTGTTTATACTATGTTCTTAAAATTTATTTTTCTATAGTACTCTTGAAGTTTTCTCGAAATTTATTTATTTTCACATTATCGTTATTTAAATGTGTTTGAGCAAAAGTTTTTAGTTCGTTTTTTTTTTTTAAATATAGTAATTCAAAATATTAACAGACGCGTTATTTAAAAATTAGCGGTTAATTTAACTTTTATAAATTTTTTTTTTCGCTATGACTTGTGCTTGTGTGTGCAAGTGTTAAATTGAAGTGAAGTGAGTAGTTTTCTTATGTTTGTATTATTTACCTGAAAAAAAATATTGAATCGATTTATGAATGTATTTATTGTTAGTGTCTTTACTAGTGTCTTTACTAACGTTATTGGGGCTTGAACTATAATTATTACCTTCCGGAGCGCAGCGTTGCTTGTCGAGCTGGCCCTCTAACTGTTTTTGGTACTGTTCCAAAAAGTTTCTCTAGTGAACGCAAGCATAGTCTTTATGGTCTAGCCTTGCACACTATTCACACTTTAACTTGGTAATGTGGTTTGGATTGGCGTTTTGGACTAGATGTGTCTGAAAAAGATTGTTAGGCGAGTTACCCATGAAGTGTTGGTGGGCCTGTGAATTTTCGCCTGAATGCTGTAAACAACTGGGATGAGTGTAACCCATTTGAGGCAATGCTCCTTGGCATTTAAAAAGTAGGTTTATGGGGATTGCAACTTATCCTCAGCGAAATACTGACGGCTTTCTCTACTAGTTTGTCGAATGAATTTTCAGTGCTAGTGAGCATGGATTGCCGGACTACTGGATTTAGAAGACCCGTTTTGAAAGTCCTTATTACCGACCTGTTTATTTCGGCTAGTAAGGTCACTGAATCTGCAGTAGTGTATTGGTCATCAATAATTTTGTGAGCTGTCGTCCTAAAACTCCCCAGACGCCTTGAGAAACCTATAATATCTTCTATTGCTGTCTGGTGTGTCATCCTGTTTTCCCACAATACCCTATCGAGTGTTTTAGTTGTACTTGTAAAATAGTATTCGTGTATCATATCCGTTTGATTCGGAGATTGGGAAATTGGAAATATTGGAAATACTGACTCACTAGTTACTTCATAAGATGGCATTTGAAAAAGGGTGCTTTTGTCTCTGATGCTAATGTTGAGACTACTGGTATTTCGTTACCAGCTAGAAAACGGCTCAGTCTTTAGAAGGAAATATTTTGAAATGTTTTGATTGCTTGAAGTTAAAAGTTCTTGGTGGCTTGGAAAAATTTGCTTATCGAAAACAATATACTGTAAAATTTTAACAGAAACTACTAGAGGTTATCGCTAGGCGCAGCAATTCTATTAACAATCAGAAAGTTGGAAAAACTACTTGGTCCTTTGCACTTCGTCTCGTTTAAATTCCAATTGCGTCTTCTAAAACTTCCTATTTGTAATTGAAACGGAGAAAAAAGACTTTGAAATAAATGAATCACTGTCACTACCAAAAACTTATAGTTGGTAATAGTCAAAAACCGAAAAACTGAGAGTATCACTTGAGAAACATTGAGTTTGAATTCGCTAGTCTTCTAAATCTTCTTCTTGCACTGACAAACACAATGTTAAACCCGTAAGTTTTAAAAGTAAAAATAGGTAGATTTTACTTGTTAGTATAAATACTAACTCTACTCATTCGTTTTACATACAATCGATTTGAAAGTTCTGCCCTGGAAAGCTACTTTCGTATAAAAAAGCTTTCCTACCCACTAGTTGAAAAAGCTTGAGTTTAGCTGAAAAGGGGAAAAAATTTATATGACGATAAATTCATGTATCGTTTCAACGACAAAAAGTAGGTAAGAGATAGCTATTGAAATAAATTTTTTTTAAATTTTTGACATTACGTGGTACAGTAATCTTATTACGATTGAAGTAAATATTAACTGATTTACGTTTCTAAGTCTTTTATATAATTTCGTAATTCTTTTTTATTTCTATGCATTTTGTTGTATCCGCGGTTTTGGATTAGTAATGTTCATATGGCACATTTCACGTTACGTACACACAAAAATACATATAAGAATAATAAATTCTCTCGCGTGACACTAGAAGAAATATTAATATCCGGAACATATTAATATATAACATTAAGCAGTGATTATAAAATTATTTGCATTTTACGACCTGTGCTCTGTTATGAGCAGCGAAACGTAGACATTAACGCGATTCCGAACAAACAGTTAACCCATTCGAAGGAAGGGTTCCCGAAGAATGTTTAGGACCTGTGAAGGAAGAAACGGACTGGCGAATAAGATACAACCATGCGCTGTATCAACTCTTAAGACCCAAACAGAACACGGACTTTGACTTCGACCGCGCAGTAGTCATTTAGAATACACAGGATTATATGGTGATGTCCACAGCACCGACTTCGCCTCCGACTGCGGCAAGGTAGGGAAATGGCCTAGGACTGTCGCATGGTAGGCAAATCGAAGTCGAAGTCCGTGTTCTATTTAGTATTTTAAGTCTGCTACAGACTTAGCGCGTTTCGTTTATTTCGCTCCATTCTTTCTCTTTCGTCTTGAATGAAAAGCCTCTATGTACGAGAGAAATGCGAATGACGTACAATAGGCGACACGCGTTTAAGTACTAAACAGTGTATTATAAATGAAACCTCACGTTAGTATTAAAAAGAAACACATTTATTTTACTTATTTAAATATGATGATCAGACGACAACGCGTGATGACAGACGACGACTTGTCATATACAAGTTGTCATATACAACTGACAACTTGCCGGATACTCACTGAACTGTCACACTGGGTGCGTTCAATCTTTGTCGGTACTTATGTACTAAAAGTACTTCCACTTATACTACATCTCCCTTTCAAAACTACTTACTCGTAAGTAGAGTCACTGTATAAGAACTAACACAAACATCCATTATCTTGAGTACGGACAATGTGTGTTTCATTTGAAACCAGTACATTTGAAATTTTTTTGCAGTTGTCCGATTTTACTGTATTATTAATAATACAGTATTGTTATCGATTTTTAAAAAAAAAAAATTTGCTGCCCTCAAAATTTTTTTTTCCACGTTTCATGACAAGTAGACGCGAAAAAAGCAATAAAAATTTTCACTCCGTCTGTACGCCGTACCCCGTACGCCGTACGCCGTACGCCGTACGTCGACCGCCCCAAAATCTTTGAAGGCTCGTAGCTCTCAAACCAGTGGAGCTATTAAATTAAATTTTTTTCTAAGAATAGACTTGGTGGACCCCTTGAATTGACATTATTTTCAGGGGAGGAGGTGTAAGGGGGAAGGCGGGGTAAGCGTTTTAGACGAAAAATTTAGGTTTCTAGATCTCAGGAACCGCTTGTGTTAGGAGGCTGAAACTTAGAATTTCTATAGAGCTTTGATAATGGACCCATTTGCAAAAAAGAAAACAGATATGGGTGAAGGGGTGTGAGAGTGGAGGGGAAAGCAATGCGTCCGAAACGCAAAAAAGTCGAGATCGACACATTCTAAAATCCATATCTCCTAAACCGTTAATAGCAAGCAATTAAAACTTAACAAATATCTGTAGTTATACTAGGAGAGTAGATTGAAACAAAATTTTTGGGTGGGGGTAGTGACGTACGGGGGTGGGGGTTGAAATACTTAACATTACAATATCTCCCAAACCAGTGGCACCAGAAAAACAAAATTCGGTTTGGATACAAAGCTTGATAAATAAAGATTGCTCACAGTAAAATCTTTGTTGGGGGCGGGGGAGTACGTAAGTGGAGGGGATAAGAATTTTTCAAAAACAACACGTTTCATATCTCAATAACAGTGTAAGATGGTTGCTTCAAATTTTTACCAGAAGTAGGCCTGATAGAACCTTAGTAGGGAAAAAAAGTTTGAGGGTGTGGGTGTAGAGGGTGAGGGTGGGGAAGGGTAAGAAAGAAAAAGTTTCGATGCTTATATCTTAAGAATCTAAAATGATAGGAAGCTGAAATTTGGTATTTAGATAGAGCTGTAGTAGTGGCATGGTGGAAAAATAAAATTTTTTTTAGGGGTAGTATGGTACGGTGGTGGGGGGTGTTTTTCCTAACTTTAGAACGGCTTATGCTAAGAAGTTGAAACTTAGTACGTATATGTAAATTAACTAGAAAAGTAATTCTGATAAAAAAAAATGAATATTCATTGGCGTTCAGAAGGGGGGGGGGGCCAAAAAAAATATCGGTTAGTATAAAATGCATATATTTTCACGATTTTCGTCATATCTACTAGGTCTTTCCAAATATTGAGTTCATTTTTTTTCTACGGATTCTTTATGTGAATACCTAGAAAGTGTTTTCAAGATTTTTTGAAATTCGACCCCTAAGAGGGTGTAAACTGGTTGCATACTTTTTCATGAATTCCACCATGTTTCTCAGGTCTGATCAGATATCGAATATCTTTTCACTTCCCTAGGCTTGTTTAATAATAGTTTTGTTCTTTCAACCTCTAGACCGCATCCCGGAATATGACCCAATTATTTAATTCATATGTTACACCCTTTTCTAACCGCTTCCCGAACTTTTTGTTAGGTTTTCAGTCACATAGTAACATACATCGCATCTCCGAATTGAACGCGTTCTGAACTTCTGCCGGAAAAATAATACAGTTGCGCCCAGACTGTTGGCAGATTTTTTCATTTCTATCTCCACTAAAGTCGATAAACGCTGTATTTAGTTGACATTTCAGGAGACATATGTAGCTCGATTCTGTGAAACGTTAATCAAAATCCATCTGCTACACGTATACACACTAAAGCTATGCCATTTAAGAAACCTGCGAACTTTGGAGTTCGCAGGGTTCAAGAGTACTAAAAAGGTACCAAAAGCGGTCATTGTCCGTACTCAAGATAGTGGATGTTTGTGTTAGTTCTTATACAGTGACTCTACTCGTAAGTTAAACAAAATTTAAAACTACTTACTAGTAAGTTTAACAACAACTCAAATTTATGCATAGTATTTCAATTTTACAAAAATTGAATTATTTCTTTTGATTGTATTACGTAATAAGAACACCATACAAACCATCACCTATATATTGCTATGAGAAAACTTTATTGTTTATATTATGTACTGCTGTGAGAAAACTTCATTGTTTATATTATATATATAATTTGTAAAATATAATTTTATTTAGCTTTTCGGAGCCACTTTGAATTTCTACGATAAACCGCTCCATTATCGGTTTCCACATAATACGATCGTGGTGCGTTGTCATTGCCAACTATTTTTGATTCTACCCATTCCTTCTCCCTTGTCCTCAACCACACCTCATCCCCCTTTTCATAATCGACCTGTTGCTTTGATTTAGGATTATAATATGTTTTATTTTTTTTGATTTTTCCATTTGTTATATACTCCCTGATCCTGAATCATTTTAAACTTAAAATTGCTTTCTTTACCTGGCAATAATGTCCTAGTTTTCCTTCCCATTATTAATTCTACTGGAGATATGTTTGTCGATTTTAGTGGAATATTTCTCCATTCCAACAGAGCTAACCAAAGTTCCTGCTTGGATTCTACTGATTTCGTTTTTATGCTTTTCGCAGTTCCTACAACCTTTTCTACTAATCCATTCGATTGAGAGTGGTAGGGGCTAGTTGTCACTAGCTCTACATCAAATTCATTTGAAAATTTTTTGAACTCGTATGAGTTAAAAGGGTTATTGTCAGCAATGATTTTCCTCGGAATACCATGCGTATCAAATTTTGCTTTCAATTTTGTGATTACCTCACTCGCTGTCTTTCTGTTCAATTTCACGATTTCGAAAAGCTTTGAAAAATAATCGATAATTACTAAATAATCTTGAACTAGACAATTCATTATGTCAACACCAACCTTTTGAAACGGAAGCTCCGGTATATCGTGTGGCAAGAGCTCATCTCTACAATTAGAACGACGATATTTTTGACAAATATTGCAGCTTGTAATCATAATTTCAATATCGTTGCTCATTCCAGGCCAAAATACCAATAGCCCTGACCAGAATAGACTTAAGGCAACTTAAGGCAGCTTAAGTTTTTCTACGACTGTATAGAAATGCACGTAGACAGCCAGAATGGACTTAAGGCATCTTTCGTTGACTTTTCCAAACTTTCGTTAAAACTTAAGTGGACGGTTCTGAGCGTAGAAACTTAAGCAAACTTATGCGTTTGACATTTATTCACAGATTTTCCGAAATTTTTGTACTTTGTGACTTCAGACTTGTGATTTATAGTTAACTCCACTTTAAAAAAGAAAAATTTATTTTAATTTACACTCTCTTCATGAGTATTTGAATGCCGATATTTGACTTTTTTAGCTGTCAAACTTCTCTTACCTTAAGGCTATTGTGGTTGGGTATAAGATTCATTAAGTTTTGCCACAAACTTTACGTGCCTTAAGGCGTTTGACGAAAAGTTGTTAAGATTCCTTAAGTCTATTCTGGTCAGGGCTATTAAGTTTTGCCACAAACTTTACGTGCCTTAAGGCGTTTGACGAAAAGTTGTTAAGATTCCTTAAGTCTATTCTGGTCAGGGCTAATGACTTTGCTCGCATTCGCATTTGCTCAATACCTGCATGTCCCTCATGTAATGTATGCAGAATTGCTGAGCGTAATGTCAGTGGAACTAAAATACGTTCCCCATAGAAAATTAAATTGTCTTCTAACACTAATTCGTTCCGATATCCCCAATATCCTCTGAGGTATTCAGAAAGTTCTTTTTTTGTATTCGGCCACCCTTGCATTAAAATTTCTTTTAGCCTACTAAGCGTACTATCACCATTAATAGCCTTTATAAACTCCTGTTTTCTTTTATCACTCATGTTAACCGAATGTATGACTTCATTTAAATCTCTAATTTCGCTAGTCCCTGTTGTTTTTTGATAATAACGAGACAATAAATCTGCAATAAGCATGTCTTTTCCTGGCAAGTACTGTAAATTTATTCTATATTTTAACAAACGTAGCTTCATTCTTTGAAGTCTGGCCGAGCTAATCTGATCAATCCCTTTTTACTTTACTATTTTAATAATTAAGTATTGTGATTGATTTTAAGAAAAAAAAAAATTTGCTACCCTCAAAACTTTTATTTTCACGTTTCATAGCTAGTAGACGCGAAAAAAGCAATTAAAATTTTCAGTCGCAAGATCGTTTGGAGGCTCGTAGCTGCCAAACGATTTGAGATATTAAATTGAAATTTTTTACCGAATAGACGGGGTAGGCTTTTTGAAGTGACCAACTTTTTAGGGGTGGGGGTGTGAGGGAGAAGGAGGGGAAAGGAGGGGGAAGGAGGGGAAAGTGTTTTAGACCGAAAATTTTGGTTTCTAGATCTCAGTAACCCCTAATGATAGGAAGCTGAAACTTGGAATTTCTATAGAGCTCTGATAGTAGACACATTTGCAGAAAAATTGTCAATATTGATCAAGGGGTGTTGGGAGTGGGGGGAAATGTAATGCGTCCGAAACCCAAAAAAGGCGAGATAGACACATTCTAAAATCCATACCTCCTAAACCGTTAATGGCACACCTTAGTCAAACTTAAAGAATGTTTGTAGTTATACTAGGAGAACAGAATCAAGAAAAATTTTGGGGTGGGTGAAGTTGTGTATGGGGAGGGGGGTGAAAAACTTTATATTACGATATCTCATGAACCAATTGCTCTAGAAAAATAAAATTCGGTTTGGGTATAGAGATTGACAAATAAAGATTGATCAAAGTAAAATTTTTTAAGTGGGAGGTGGAGCATAGAAGTGGAGGGATGAGAATTTTTCAAATCAAACACATTTCATACCTCAAGAACAGTGTAAGATAGATGCTTAGAATTTTTACCAGAAGTAGCGCTAATTAAACTCTAGTAGGGAAAAAAGTTTGTGGTTAAGGGTGTAGAGGGGCAGAGTGGGGGAGGGTGAAAAGGAAGAAGTTCCGATGCTTCTATCTTGAAAACCTGTAATGATATAAGCCTTAAACTTGGTTTTAAGATAGAGCTATAGTAGCGGAATGTTGAAAAAATATAATTTTTTTTAAGGGGTAGTATGCTACGGGGGTAGGGGGTGTTTTCCTAACTATTAAACGGTTCATGCTAGAAAGTTGAAACTCGGTGTGTATATGTAAATCAACTAGAAAAGTAATTGTGATAAAAAAAATTTGAATATTCATTCAGAAAGGGGGGCAAAAAAAATTATTTGTAAACATAATAAATGTAAAATGCATATATATTCACGATTTTCGTCATATCTACTAGGTCTTTCCAAATATTAAATTCATTTTTATTCTACGGATTCTTCGTATGAATACCTAGAAAGTGTTTTCAAGGTTTTTTGAAATTCGACCCCTAAGGGTAGTGTGGTACAAGTGGGGGTGTTTTTCCTATATATGGAACGGCTTAAGCTACAATGTTGAAACTCGGTGTGTATATGTAAATCAACTAGAAAAGTAATTGTGATAAAAAAAATTTGAATATTCATTGGCGTTCAGAAAGGGGGGCAAAAAAAAATATTTGTAAATGTAATAAATATAAAATGCATATATTTTCACGATTTTCGTCATATCTTCTAGGTCTTTCCAAATAATGAATTCATTTTTCTACGGATTCTTCGTATGAATACATAGAAAGTTTTTTCAAGGTTTTTTTGAAATTCGACCCCTAGTGTGGTGTGTGGTGGGGGGTGTTTTTCCTATATATAGAACGGCTTAAGCAACAATGTTGAAACTCGTTGTGTATATCTAAATCAACTAGAAAAATAATTTTGAAAAAAAAAAACGAATATCTATTGGCGTTCAGAAGGGGGGCAAAAAAAATATCTGTGAAAATAGAATGCATATCAAATCTACTACCTCGTCCCAAATATTGAATTTAATTTTATTCTATGTTTTCTCCATAATTGACCCCTAAGGTGGTGTAAAGTGATTGTGTACTTTTTCATAAATTATTCCATATTTCTCAGATCCAATCAGAGTTTCACTTCCACGATCTTGTTCTTTTTGATAGGTTTTCAGTCACATAGTAGCCTCCACCGCATTTCAGAATTGAACGCGTTCCTAACTTCTACCGGAAAAATAATAAAGTTAGGCCCAGATTGGTTGCAGATTTTTTTTAATATACCCAGCAAAGGCTTATGGTACGTCAGTATGGTTACATCCCGTCCATATATATAATAATGGAACTTATGGCATGCAAGAACTATAGCCAACATTTTTTTTTCTATTTGCGCATACCTGGTTTCGGTTTTGGATAAGCTTCGTGAAGCAAAACTAATCGGTTGCCCATCTTGTATCAGAGCACTCCCTAGCCCAAACTTTGACGCATCTGTCTGAATTATTACATTATTTTTTTCGTCAAATATTCCTAACGTTGTTGAATTTTTTATCAGATTTTAAATGCCTTCAAGACACGTTGTGTGGGCCTCAGTCCAGATGAAAACCGTTCCCTTTTTAAGTAAATCTTAGAGATATCTGCTAGATTTGGCACTAAATCCCTCATATAATTAATGATACCTAATAATTTTTGCAAGTCTTTTCTGTCTTTCGGTTCTTTTATCCCACTTATCACGCTTGTTCTGTTTCCGTCTATTCTTATACCCTTTTCTGAAATGATGTGCCCCAGGTATTTGACTTCCTTTTGCCTAAGTTGCAATTTTTCTTTATTGAATTTCACGTTCACTTTTATAGCTCTTTCTAACACTCGACGTAATATTTCTTCATGTTCTTTTTCGTTACTAGCCGCGATTAATATATCGTCGGTGTAAACTGTTACACCTTCGATATCAGCAAAGTTCTCTTCATTTAACTTTTGGAAAAGTTCCGGTGCACAGTTAACACCAAATGGTAACCTTTTGAACCGATAAGTTCTAAAGGGTGTACTAAATGCACAAAGATTGCTAGCTTTTTCGCTTAGCTTTACCTGCCAGTACCCTTCCTTTAAGTCAAGCACTGTGAATATATTTTTATTAGCGAGTTTACTCAATATTTCTTGGAATGTTGGAATCATATGATTTTCAACTCTTATTGCCTCATTGAGGTCCTTTGGATCTAAGCATAGCCTTAACTGCTTGTTTTTCTTCTCTACTACTACCAAATTCGATACCCAGCTTATATTTTAGTTTGTAATTTTTTTTATTATTCCTCTACCGCAAAGAATGTCTAACTCATTCATAAGACTATCCCTAACTGCTAGAGGCACTCTACGTGCAGGCTTCACGATGGGTGTGACATTTTCTTTTAATTTTATCTCTACATCTTTTGCAAAGCATCCTAACCCTTCAAAGATGTCTTTATAATCTTCCATACTTACATTCCCATTAGCCTTTAAGGCATCTAATTTCTTTATTAAATTAAATTTTAGGCAAGCTTCTAGTCCCAAAATAGGTGTTGTTTCGGCATCTATCACTACGAAATTGATTCGCAATATATCATTTCGTCTATAACATATCAAATCTGTCATCCCTACAATATTAAGTTTCGTCCCACCATAAGCTTCGATTTGAGCATCACATTTCCTCATCTCAATGTTCTACCACTCTAATGCGCTCATACCACGACTTATTTCCCGTGAAATAAGTATCATCAACAACTGTGTCTAAGTATAAGGTATTTTGACTATGTTTACAATGAAGTTCTCTTACCTTTTTAGCTGTACAAGCAATCGCAAAATGTTTGAGCCGTGAGCAGTTATTACATTTTTTCCCGTACGCTGGACAGCGCTTTGGTTGACGCTTCTAACCGCAATATGTGCATAATCTAGGTGCCTGGTGATGGTTTATTTGCTGCTTCACATTATTTTGATTATCTGTAAACACAAAATTATTACCATTACTACGTTTATTATACAATTTTCCTGAATTATTATTTTTTTTGAATTTATTATCTTTGCTACTGCTTGCTACTGCATCCACTGTAGTTGTCGCAATCGTTGTTCGTTGCATTTCTTTCATCTGATGATCCGATGCTTCTGCAGCTCTACCCATTTCGATGCATTTTGTTAAGGTTAGGTCGAAAATTTCTAGATATTTCATCTGCAAATTCTTATTTTTCACTCCGCACACTATGCGGTCTCTCAGCATGCGATCTTGTATGGCAGCATCAAACCCACAATTTCTTATGAGTTTTTTGATATCGAGGAGAAAGTTATCGAACGGCTCTCCTTTTTCCTGATTTCTGGACTGGAACATGAAGGTCTCGTAGGTTTCATTTTTTTCGGCAAACAAAAATTCTGAAAGGCTTCTAGCACTTTCTCATACTTCGCTTTGTCTTCTTCCGGAATATTTAAGGAATTATACGTTTCCACTGCATCTGGTCCAATCGCGTTTGAAAATGTCGCCACTTTCACTGCCTCCGACTTTTTGTTAATTTCCAGCGCCGTGCTGAAGATTTCATAGTTTTGGAGAAACACTCTCCAATTCTCGGATATGTTTCCATCCAATTTTAGCGTCTCAGGCTTTCTGATATATTCCATTTTTGTGACGGTGATTATTCCAATTTTTGGGGGTCGACCACGAGGTTTCTTCGCTAGGCTTTTATCAAGTTGTGGTTTTGAAGTCCCCATTCACTTATCTGATCTTTTTCACTATCCGTGTTTCACGCACTTGTCCGCAGCGCCATGTATTATAAATGAAACCTCACGTTAGTATTAAAAATCTGCCAACAATCTGGGCGTAACTTTATTATTTTTCCGGCAGAAGCTAGGAACGCGTTCAATTCTGAAATGCGGTGGAGGCTACTATGTGACTGAAAACCTATCAAAAAGAACAAGATCATGGAAGTGAAAATCTGATTGGATCTGAGAGATATGGAATAGTCTATGAAAAAGCACACAATCACTTTACACCCCCTTAGGGGTCCATTTTCAGAAAATCTTGAAAACACTTTCTTGGTATTCATATGGAGAATACATAAAATAAAATTAAATTCATTATTTGGGACGAGGTAGTAGATATGTTGAAAATCGTGGGAAAATATGCATTCTATTTTCACAGATAATTTTTTTGCACCCCTTCTGAACGCCAATAGATATTCGTTTTTTTTATTCAAAATTATTTTTCTAGTTGATTTAGATATACACACCGAGTTTCAACATTGTAGCTTAAGCTGTTCTATATATAGGAAAAACACCTCCCACTTATACCACACTACCCTTAGGGGTCGAATTTCAAAAAACCTTGAAAACATTTTCTAGGTATTCATACGAAGAATCCGTAGAATAAAAATGAATTCAATATTTGGAAAGACCTAGTAGATATGACGAAAATCGTGAAAATATATGCATTTTATACTTATTATATTTACAAATATTTTTTTTGCCCCCCCCCCCCCCCCCCTTCTGAACGCCAATGAATATTCAAATTTTTTTTATCACAATTACTTTTCTTGTTGATTTACATATACACACCGAGCTTCAACATTGTAGCTTAAGCCGTTCCATATATAGGAAAAACACCCCCACTTGTACCACACTACCCTTAGGGGTCGAATTTCAAAAAACCTTGAAAACACTTTCTAGGTATTCATACGAAGAATCCGTAGAATAAAAATGAATTTAATATTTGGAAAGACCTAGTAGATATGACGAAAATCGTGAAAATATATGCATTTCGTATTTATTATATATACAAATAATTTTTTTTGCCCACCTTTCTAAACGCCAATGAATACTCAATTTTTTTTTATCACAATTACTTTTCTAGTTGATTTACATATACACACCGAGTTTCAACTTTCTAGCATAAATCGTTTAATAGTTAGGAAAAACACCCCCTACCCCCGTAGCATACTACCCCTAAAAAAAATTATATTTTTCCAACATTCCGCTACTATAGCTCTATCTAAATACCAAGTTTAAGGCTTATATCATTACAAGTTCTCAAGATAGAAGCATCGGAACTTTTTCCTTTTAACTCTCCCCCACCCTCCCCGTCTACACCCTCAACCAGAAAACTTTTTTCCCTACTAGGGTTTAATTAGCGCTACTTCTGGTAAAAATTCTAAGCATCTACCTTACACTGTTCTTGAGATATGAAATGTGTTTGATTTGAAAAATTCTCATCCCCTCCACTTCTATGCTCCACCTCCCACTTAAAAAATTTTGCTTTGATCAATCTTTATTTGTCAACCTTTATACCCAAACCAAATTTTATTTTTCTAGAGCAATTGGTTCATGAGATATCTCAATCTTAAGTTTTTCACCCCCATCCACATACACAACTTCCCCACCCAAAATTTTTCTTGATTCTGTTCTCCTAGTATAACTACAAATATTTTTCAAGTTTGAATAATGTGCTATTAACGGTTTAGGAAAAATGGATTTTAGAATGTGTCTATCTCGCCTTTTTTGGGTTTCGGACGCATTACATTTCCCCCCACTCCCACACCCCTTGATCAATATTGACAATTTTTCTGCAAATGGGTCTACTATCAGAGGTCTATAGAAATTCCAAGTTTCAGCTTCCTAACATTAGAGGTTACTGAGATCTGGAAACCAAAATTTTCGGTCTAAAACACTTCCCCCTCACACCCCCACCCCTAAAAATTTGGTCACTTCAAGGCGCCTACCCCGTCTATTCGTTAACAAAATTTCAATTTAATATCTCAAAGCGTTTGGTAGCTACGAGCCTCCAAACGATCTTGCGTACGGCGGACGCCGTACGGCTAATGAAACGTCTACTAGTTATGAAACGTGAAAATAAAAATTTTGAGGGTAGCAAATTTTTTTTTTTTAAAAATCAATCACATTACTTAATTATTAAAATAATAAAGTAAAAGAAACACATTTATTTTACTTATTTAAATATGATGATCAGACAACAACGCGTGATGACAGACGACGACTTGTATATGACAACTGACAACTTGCCAGATACTCACTGAACTGTCACACTAGGTGCGTTCAATCTTTGTCGGTACTTATGTACTAAAAGTACTTCCACTTATACTACAAACAGAACACGAACTTCGACTTCGGTTTTCCTACATTTGCCTAGAGTCACACAAGAACTAACACAAACATCCACTATCTTGAGTACGGACAATGACCGCTTTTGGTACCTTTTTAGTACTCTTGAACCCTGCGAACTCCAAAGTTCGCAGGTTTCTTAAATGGCATAGTTTTAGTGTGTATACGTGTAGCAGATGGATTTTGATTAACGTTTCACGGAATCGAGATACATATGTCTCCTGAAATGTCAACCAAATACAGCGTTTATCGACTTTAGTGGAGATAGAAATGAAAAATCGGACAACTGCAAAAAAATTTCAAATGTACTGGTTTCAAATGAAACACACATTGTCCGTACTCAAGATAATGGATGTTTGTGTTAGTTCTTTTTGACTGTAAGTTTTGTAAGAGCAACGTTACTGACGATCGTAGGAACGGGCCTTAAACGTATTAATTACTAACAGTTCATTCCATTTTTCAGATACTGAAAGCTGCTGGTAGAATCCTGTGAGATCTATAACCGAAAAATATTTACACTCCAAAAGACCTACAAATATGGCTCCAATTCGAGGAAGAGGATAGTGTTTTGTTTCTATTCATTTATTAATTGTGACCTAATAGCCTATGCTGACTATGCGTTTTTAATGCATTTTTTACTGAGATTGTGTGGAAGCTAACTTAACAATGGAGTAGAAAGCAACCAACGCAAAAAAACAAAAATCAATGGAAAGTCGTCAATATTTTTTTGCTGAATATAGTATTTAATTGTTTCACTCCTAATCAGTTTCTCAGAAGAGACTTTCCTTCTCCCTCACAATCTCAGTAAAAAATCATCATGTAAACCAGCGTTAAGTAGGTAAAATAGACGTGTCAAAAAAGTAGTGTTCAGACTACTCGTACAAACTCGTTTTATTTTGATACATTGCAACTTTATGTGATTTTTTTTGACAAGTAGATATTTAGCTGTGTCTATTTAGCAAATTTATGGTTTCTAAATTATTTGAGACTAATATGTTTGTATAGCAGTAATGAAAAGTGAGTTTAATAGCTAATGCGGTGGATGCACAAGCACACAATTCAGTTTCTGAAGAATGAAATAGTTTCCTTTGAAGTTTACTTCGATTTCCGCGAGGGTCGCAGTACATGTTTTCGGTTAAGCGCGTCGGAGCTGCAAGTTTTCGTAAACGCCTTCAGGAAGTGTTTTCAACGCATTTAATGCGATTTAAACGTGTTCATCTCGTAGTCTGAATATGGCCTATATGCTTGGTCGCAACCAAGCATATAGGCCGCCAATGGGCCCCGATGTGATCCCACACGCACGGGAAAAGGATACCCGTGTGCCCAATACAACCACTTAGGTGAACCACCCCACCTGCCTGACAAACTGCAACAGCTTTTCCAGTTTAGTGCTTGCGAATTCGCCCAAATCTATTGCGAAGCAATAGCAAAGCAAGTGAAAATACTTTCTTCAGCATCAGGTTCACCACAGCTCCATTCAGGAAAATTCGTTTTTCTCCACGACCGACCCATTAATCCTCTCACGAATAATCTTACTTGATAACTATTAGTTGTAGCCATAGAGCTATATGTATAATAGAGATAGCGTGCAGCGACTTTTTTGAAGCCGGATGTTTTCTCGCAAGGGACCGGCGATATTCACTATGCTACTATCAGCATCTTACTCACATGTATGTTATACTCCGGTATTGAAAAGAAAAAAAAGCCCAACCTTTAAATACTTCGCTACTATTTGCATTTCACTGCCACCGGGCATAACACGCTCCATACAAAAATGTTCAATTTGCATCAAAATGCTTCAAAGTGCTGTATACAGAAACGGCGCTTTGCGATCTCCGTTAGTTATAGCTCTATGGTTGTAGCCGTCCATAATCTATACCGCCAGGGGCGTAGCTAGACATGATTTTCGGGGGGGGGGGGGGGGTAGCAAAAAAATTTTAAGACTCGTTATGATACTTTTTATGTCAGTTTTTTCTTGTAAGTTTTATTTTCATTGATTTTTAGTTCGATATTATCTATGAGTTATCTATGAGTTGTAATTATTAGTGGTAGTAGATATTATATACTACAATAAAAGAAGAAGAAAATTCATATTAGAACTGGAAAAAAAATTGCAAGTAATGAAGCTCTACAAGGCCAATTTCCTAATGTGCAAATATTAACAACACCCTCTCTGTAACATAATGCCCCTATTAAAAATATTTTTTTTTGGACTTGTCACAACTATAGCTCTACCTAAATACCAAGTTTTAGTTATACATCATAAGCGCTTCTAGAGATATAAAACTCGGAAACTAAACAATTTGTTCACGCAATATTTTTTCTAATCTTCTATCTTAAACACTTCTTGAGATATGAGACATGATTCTTTGGAAAAATTCCTCCACTTCCTTACTTCACTGTAGACATTAACCCTTTAATAGAAAGACTCTGGAATATTTAGATCTCAGCGTTCGAGCATTTCGGAGATATTGTATTATTCCACTCAACTATTGAAGTTTTATATAATTTTCGAGTTTGAACTTTCTACTATAAACGGTTGGGAATATTTTAGGGTGAATGTTTTCACAGTTTGTTTTTAACTGAAAATACAGGTTTTCCGTGTTCTGAATAACACAGTATTTAACCCGGAAAACCTGTATTTTCGGATGAGAATATCTAAATTTGTTAGAATGGCAATTCCGGCCTATTTGTATTTGTAACCAACTTCATATTGTATACCTTGTATATTTTCTTTAGTCTCAATAAAATATCTCAACAGGTTATGGGCCCAGAAGAACGCATCGTGTAAAAAAAAAATAAAAGTGAATTTCTTCTGTTCTAGTGCGCGCAATTTTATAAAAGTACAAAAATGAGTGCCGGATCCGCGAAACATATCGAGCCTTTACAAAAGGATAATTTCGATACATGGAAGATGCAGATGCAAGCAATTCTAATCAAGAATAATGCTTGGCAGCATGTAAACGGATTGACCATAAAGCCGGAGATAATCACCGACAATCAACAGTCGAAAGATACTCACGACAAATGGTATGATAAGGACCACAAAGCGATGTCGGACATAATTTTAGCAATGCATCCCAGCGAGTTGAAGCAAATCAAAGGATGCATATCATCGCGAGAAACCTGGCTGAAATTGGAAGCAATCTATCAGTCGAAGGGACCCGCTCGAAAGGCGACTTTGCTGAAGTGCCTTGCTCTACACAACATGGTGGATGGTGACGACGTGCGCGAACACGTAAGCAAGTTTTTTGACGCAGTGGACAAATTGCAAGAAATGGAGGTAATAATAAATCCAGACCTTCTCGCAATTCTGTTATTCTATAGCTTGCCAGAGCAATTCGAAAATTTTCGATGCGCCATCGAATCAAGAGATTCATTACCCACGCCAGAAGCTCTACGAATCAAAATTATAGAGGAGAGCGACGCAAGGCTAGGTGATTCCAAAACAGTACCTGGCGCCATGATGGCTGGAAATGGCGGCATCAAGCCGAAAACGCAGCGCAATTTTAAGAAAAAGTTCAAGTGTTTTAATTGCGGAAAAATCGGGCATAAAGCAGCATATTGTCATTCGCGCGACGGAATTAAGCAGAAAGCGAAACTCGCCGAAGACGCTGGTTTTATTGCCTCGGTTAGTAATTAAAAATTTCATCCCGAAAAAACAACGCAAACCGAAACCGCTTACCACCACGAACAAGCGTACGGTGGAATAAATGCGGGAGAAAAAGACCAACTGTGGTGCTTGGATAGCGGCTGCACGTCACACATATGCAAAGACGAAAACGATTTCGGAAAAATTGTCAATCGCGACACGGGACGTCTGAATCTCGCAAACAATACGGTGACGGAGATCAACGGAAAGGGAAACGTCATCATAAAAACCAAAACAGACGGCCGCGACATGAACATCACAAAAGATACTTTACTAGTGCCGGAAATTCGTACAAATCTAATATCCATCGCTAAAATTACTCAGAATGGATATAAAGTGATCTTCGATTGTGATACCGCGTTAATAAAAGACAAATCCGGAAAGATAATCGTGAAAGCGAAACGAACCGATGGCTTGTATTATGTCAAAGGCAGTGCGCGTCAAGTCTGTAATTAAGGACAAAGTGAAGTGCGAATTCCGAACAATACGCAAATAACGAAGTGGCATCGCAGACTCGGACATTTGAACATCAACGATTTGATAAAATGTGAACGTGACGAAACCGTGCGCGGATTAAATCTCGGGAAGTTGACTGGAACTTTCAAATGCGAAATATGTGTAGAAGCAAAAATGACGCGACTCCCTTTCCCTAAAAATTCGAATAGAAAAACGGAGTTATTAGAAGTGATACACTCGGACGTGTCCGGTCCGATGAGTGTTGAATCGAAAGGTGGAGCGAAATATTTCGTAAAGTTTATTGACGACCATTCAAAATGGTGTTACGTACGAGAAATTCGAAAGAAAAGCGAAGTTTTCAATTGCTTTATCGAATTCAAAACATTCGCAGAAAACTCAACTGAAAAAAAGATCAAGTTCTTGCAAACCGACAATGAAACGGAGTACTTAAGCAGCGAGTTCAACAATTTCTTAAAAATGAATGGAATTCAGAGAAGACTTACCGTCCCTCACAACCCCGAACAGAACGGAACAGCGGAGAGGAAAAACAGCACATTAGTAGAAATGGCAAGGTGTCTTCTTACACAATCGGGCCTCCCAACGTCATTCTGGGGAGAAGCTATCTGTGCCGCCAACTACGTGCGAAATCGTTGTCCTACAAGGAGCTTATTTGGAAAGACACCATATGAACAATGGAGAGGAATTAAGCCCAACGTCCAGCACCTTAGGGATTTCGGCGACAAAGTCCACATCTTGGACCGTGCTCCGACCAAGGGGAAGCTGGAACCGCGCTCCAAGAAAGGAATATTCGTAGGTTATGCAGATTTTTCGGGAGCTTACAGAATCTGGATACCGAATGAGAGAAAAATCGAGATTTCGAGAGACGTAAAGTTTACGGAATGGCAGGAAGTGACTCCGGCCTAAACAGATTTACAAACCGTCAGAACTGAACCAGATGAGCCGAACGAACACGAACAACCGCTAAACGAGTCGTCAAGCTCCGATGAAGGAGAAAATTCATCTAAAGCAACCGGAAGAGGTCGCGGAAGACCCAAAGTTTTGCGGACTGGATCAAGGGGAAGACCCCGCAAACAATATCAAGAAGCGAATGCAGGCTCCGAACAAAGCGAATACGCATTCGTGTTAGAAACTCCAGTACGTCAAGCAATAGCCAGTGCGGAAGCAGATGAATGGTATGACGCGATGACAGAAGAGCTAACTTCTATCATTAAGAATGACACTTGGAAGGTGCAATGCAGACCGACACACAGAGATGTCATAGGAAGCAGATTTGTTTTAAGAAACAAGTACGATCCAAGTGGAAATATCATTAGGAGGAAGGCACGCCTCGTCGCAAAAGGATTTTCGCAGAAGCCAATAGTTGATTTCAATGAAACCTTCGCACCAGTAGCACGTTTAAGTTCTATACGGTTATTGACTGCGCTGGCTGCAGAACAACGAATGATATTACATCAGATAGACGTTACAACGGCATATCTAAACGGAGAAATCGAAGAAGAAGTTTTCATGGAACTTCCAGAGTTTTCCGAAGAAATCTTGCAACGAGTCATCAGAGCTAAATCAACGCCGCAAGCAGTAAAACTAAAGGTGAAGAAAATGCTAATTGATATAAAAAATCTGCCAACAATCTGGGCGTAACTTTATTATTTTTCCGGCAGAAGATAGGAACGCGTTCAATTCAGAAATGCGGTGTAGGCTTTTATGTGACTGAAAACCTATCAAAAAGAACAAGATCATGGAAGTGAAAATCTGATTGGATCTGAGAGATATGGAATAGTTTATGAAAAATTACACAATCACTTTACACCCCCTTAGGGGCAATTTTCAGAAAATCTTGAAAACACTTTCTTGGTATTCATATGGAGAATACATAGAATAAAATGAAATTCATTATTTGGGACGAGGTAGTAGATATGTCGAAAATCGTGGGAAAATATGCATTCTATTTTCACAGATCATTTTTTTTGCCCCCCTTCTGAACGTCAATAGATATTGGTTTTTTTTATTCAAAATTATTTTTCTAGTTGATGTAGATATACACACCGAGTTTTAACATTGTAGCTTAAGCCGTTCTATATATAGGAAAAACACCTCCCACTTGTACCACACTACCCTTAGGGGTCGAATTTCAAAAAACCTTGAAAACACTTTTTAGGTATTTATACGAAGAATCCGTAGAATAAAAATGAATTCAATATTTGGAAAGACCTAGGAGATATGACGAAAATCGTGAAAATATATGCATTTTATATATATTATATTTACAAATATTTTTTTTGCCCCCCTCTTCTGAACGCCAATGAATATTCAAATTTTTTTTTATCACAATTACTTTTCTAGTTGATTTACATATACACACCGAGTTTCAACATTGTAGCTTAAGCCGTTCCATATATAGGAAAAACACCCCCACTTGTACTCAAGATAATGTCCGTACTCAAGATAATGGATGTTTGTGTTAGTTCTTTTTGACTGTAAGTTTTGTAAGAGCAACGTTACTGACGATCGTAGGAACGGGCCTTAAACGTATTAATTACTAACAGTTCATTCCATTTTTCAGATACTGAAAGCTGCTGGTAGAATCCTGTGAGATCTATAACCGAAAAATATTTACACTCCAAAAGACCTACAAATATGGCTCCAATTCGAGGAAGAGGATAGTGTTTTGTTTCTATTCATTTATTAATTGTGACCTAATAGCCTATGCTGACTATGCGTTTTTAATGCATTTTTTACTGAGATTGTGTGGAAGCTAACTTAACAATGGAGTAGAAAGCAACCAACGCAAAAAAACAAAAATCAATGGAAAGTCGTCAATATTTTTTTGCTGAATATAGTATTTAATTGTTTCACTCCTAATCAGTTTCTCAGAAGAGACTTTCCTTCTCCCTCACAATCTCAGTAAAAAATCATCATGTAAACCAGCGTTAAGTAGGTAAAATAGACGTGTCAAAAAAGTAGTGTTCAGACTACTCGTACAAACTCGTTTTATTTTGATACATTGCAACTTTATGTGATTTTTTTTGACAAGTAGATATTTAGCTGTGTCTATTTAGCAAATTTATGGTTTCTAAATTATTTGAGACTAATATGTTTGTATAGCAGTAATGAAAAGTGAGTTTAATAGCTAATGCGGTGGTTGCACAAGCACACAATTCAGTTTCTGAAGAATGAAATAGTTTCCTTTGAAGTTTACTTCGATTTCCGCGAGGGTCGCAGTACATGTTTTCGGTTAAGCGCGTCGGAGCTGCAAGTTTTCGTAAACGCCTTCAGGAAGTGTTTTCAACGCATTTAATGCGATTTAAACGTGTTCATCTCGTAGTCTGAATATGGCCTATATGCTTGGTCGCAACCAAGCATATAGGCCGCCAATGGGCCCCGATGTGATCCCACACGCACGGGAAAAGGATACCCGTGTGCCCAATACAACCACTTAGGTGAACCACCCCACCTGCCTGACAAACTGCAACAGCTTTTCCAGTTTAGTGCTTGCGAATTCGCCCAAATCTATTGCGAAGCAATAGCAAAGCAAGTGAAAATACTTTCTTCAGCATCAGGTTCACCACAGCTCCATTCAGGAAAATTCGTTTTTCTCCACGACCGACCCATTAATCCTCTCACGAATAATCTTACTTGATAACTATTAGTTGTAGCCATAGAGCTATATGTATAATAGAGATAGCGTGCAGCGACTTTTTTGAAGCCGGATGTTTTCTCGCAAGGGACCGGCGATATTCACTATGCTACTATCAGCATCTTACTCACATGTATGTTATACTCCGGTATTGAAAAGAAAAAAAAGCCCAACCTTTAAATACTTCGCTACTATTTGCATTTCACTGCCACCGGGCATAACACGCTCCATACAAAAATGTTCAATTTGCATCAAAATGCTTCAAAGTGCTGTATACAGAAACGGCGCTTTGCGATCTCCGTTAGTTATAGCTCTATGGTTGTAGCCGTCCATAATCTATACCGCCAGGGGCGTAGCTAGACATGATTTTCGGGGGGGGGGGGGGGTAGCAAAAAAATTTTAAGACTCGTTATGATACTTTTTATGTCAGTTTTTTCTTGTAAGTTTTATTTTCATTGATTTTTAGTTCGATATTATCTATGAGTTATCTATGAGTTGTAATTATTAGTGGTAGTAGATATTATATACTACAATAAAAGAAGAAGAAAATTCATATTAGAACTGGAAAAAAAATTGCAAGTAATGAAGCTCTACAAGGCCAATTTCCTAATGTGCAAATATTAACAACACCCTCTCTGTAACATAATGCCCCTATTAAAAATATTTTTTTTTGGACTTGTCACAACTATAGCTCTACCTAAATACCAAGTTTTAGTTATACATCATAAGCGCTTCTAGAGATATAAAACTCGGAAACTAAACAATTTGTTCACGCAATATTTTTTCTAATCTTCTATCTTAAACACTTCTTGAGATATGAGACATGATTCTTTGGAAAAATTCCTCCACTTCCTTACTTCACTGTAGACATTAACCCTTTAATAGAAAGACTCTGGAATATTTAGATCTCAGCGTTCGAGCATTTCGGAGATATTGTATTATTCCACTCAACTATTGAAGTTTTATATAATTTTCGAGTTTGAACTTTCTACTATAAACGGTTGGGAATATTTTAGGGTGAATGTTTTCACAGTTTGTTTTTAACTGAAAATACAGGTTTTCCGTGTTCTGAATAACACAGTATTTAACCCGGAAAACCTGTATTTTCGGATGAGAATATCTAAATTTGTTAGAATGGCAATTCCGGCCTATTTGTATTTGTAACCAACTTCATATTGTATACCTTGTATATTTTCTTTAGTCTCAATAAAATATCTCAACAGGTTATGGGCCCAGAAGAACGCATCGTGTAAAAAAAAAATAAAAGTGAATTTCTTCTGTTCTAGTGCGCGCAATTTTATAAAAGTACAAAAATGAGTGCCGGATCCGCGAAACATATCGAGCCTTTACAAAAGGATAATTTCGATACATGGAAGATGCAGATGCAAGCAATTCTAATCAAGAATAATGCTTGGCAGCATGTAAACGGATTGACCATAAAGCCGGAGATAATCACCGACAATCAACAGTCGAAAGATACTCACGACAAATGGTATGATAAGGACCACAAAGCGATGTCGGACATAATTTTAGCAATGCATCCCAGCGAGTTGAAGCAAATCAAAGGATGCATATCATCGCGAGAAACCTGGCTGAAATTGGAAGCAATCTATCAGTCGAAGGGACCCGCTCGAAAGGCGACTTTGCTGAAGTGCCTTGCTCTACACAACATGGTGGATGGTGACGACGTGCGCGAACACGTAAGCAAGTTTTTTGACGCAGTGGACAAATTGCAAGAAATGGAGGTAATAATAAATCCAGACCTTCTCGCAATTCTGTTATTCTATAGCTTGCCAGAGCAATTCGAAAATTTTCGATGCGCCATCGAATCAAGAGATTCATTACCCACGCCAGAAGCTCTACGAATCAAAATTATAGAGGAGAGCGACGCAAGGCTAGGTGATTCCAAAACAGTACCTGGCGCCATGATGGCTGGAAATGGCGGCATCAAGCCGAAAACGCAGCGCAATTTTAAGAAAAAGTTCAAGTGTTTTAATTGCGGAAAAATCGGGCATAAAGCAGCATATTGTCATTCGCGCGACGGAATTAAGCAGAAAGCGAAACTCGCCGAAGACGCTGGTTTTATTGCCTCGGTTAGTAATTAAAAATTTCATCCCGAAAAAACAACGCAAACCGAAACCGCTTACCACCACGAACAAGCGTACGGTGGAATAAATGCGGGAGAAAAAGACCAACTGTGGTGCTTGGATAGCGGCTGCACGTCACACATATGCAAAGACGAAAACGATTTCGGAAAAATTGTCAATCGCGACACGGGACGTCTGAATCTCGCAAACAATACGGTGACGGAGATCAACGGAAAGGGAAACGTCATCATAAAAACCAAAACAGACGGCCGCGACATGAACATCACAAAAGATACTTTACTAGTGCCGGAAATTCGTACAAATCTAATATCCATCGCTAAAATTACTCAGAATGGATATAAAGTGATCTTCGATTGTGATACCGCGTTAATAAAAGACAAATCCGGAAAGATAATCGTGAAAGCGAAACGAACCGATGGCTTGTATTATGTCAAAGGCAGTGCGCGTCAAGTCTGTAATTAAGGACAAAGTGAAGTGCGAATTCCGAACAATACGCAAATAACGAAGTGGCATCGCAGACTCGGACATTTGAACATCAACGATTTGATAAAATGTGAACGTGACGAAACCGTGCGCGGATTAAATCTCGGGAAGTTGACTGGAACTTTCAAATGCGAAATATGTGTAGAAGCAAAAATGACGCGACTCCCTTTCCCTAAAAATTCGAATAGAAAAACGGAGTTATTAGAAGTGATACACTCGGACGTGTCCGGTCCGATGAGTGTTGAATCGAAAGGTGGAGCGAAATATTTCGTAAAGTTTATTGACGACCATTCAAAATGGTGTTACGTACGAGAAATTCGAAAGAAAAGCGAAGTTTTCAATTGCTTTATCGAATTCAAAACATTCGCAGAAAACTCAACTGAAAAAAAGATCAAGTTCTTGCAAACCGACAATGAAACGGAGTACTTAAGCAGCGAGTTCAACAATTTCTTAAAAATGAATGGAATTCAGAGAAGACTTACCGTCCCTCACAACCCCGAACAGAACGGAACAGCGGAGAGGAAAAACAGCACATTAGTAGAAATGGCAAGGTGTCTTCTTACACAATCGGGCCTCCCAACGTCATTCTGGGGAGAAGCTATCTGTGCCGCCAACTACGTGCGAAATCGTTGTCCTACAAGGAGCTTATTTGGAAAGACACCATATGAACAATGGAGAGGAATTAAGCCCAACGTCCAGCACCTTAGGGATTTCGGCGACAAAGTCCACATCTTGGACCGTGCTCCGACCAAGGGGAAGCTGGAACCGCGCTCCAAGAAAGGAATATTCGTAGGTTATGCAGATTTTTCGGGAGCTTACAGAATCTGGATACCGAATGAGAGAAAAATCGAGATTTCGAGAGACGTAAAGTTTACGGAATGGCAGGAAGTGACTCCGGCCTAAACAGATTTACAAACCGTCAGAACTGAACCAGATGAGCCGAACGAACACGAACAACCGCTAAACGAGTCGTCAAGCTCCGATGAAGGAGAAAATTCATCTAAAGCAACCGGAAGAGGTCGCGGAAGACCCAAAGTTTTGCGGACTGGATCAAGGGGAAGACCCCGCAAACAATATCAAGAAGCGAATGCAGGCTCCGAACAAAGCGAATACGCATTCGTGTTAGAAACTCCAGTACGTCAAGCAATAGCCAGTGCGGAAGCAGATGAATGGTATGACGCGATGACAGAAGAGCTAACTTCTATCATTAAGAATGACACTTGGAAGGTGCAATGCAGACCGACACACAGAGATGTCATAGGAAGCAGATTTGTTTTAAGAAACAAGTACGATCCAAGTGGAAATATCATTAGGAGGAAGGCACGCCTCGTCGCAAAAGGATTTTCGCAGAAGCCAATAGTTGATTTCAATGAAACCTTCGCACCAGTAGCACGTTTAAGTTCTATACGGTTATTGACTGCGCTGGCTGCAGAACAACGAATGATATTACATCAGATAGACGTTACAACGGCATATCTAAACGGAGAAATCGAAGAAGAAGTTTTCATGGAACTTCCAGAGTTTTCCGAAGAAATCTTGCAACGAGTCATCAGAGCTAAATCAACGCCGCAAGCAGTAAAACTAAAGGTGAAGAAAATGCTAATTGATATAAAAAATCTGCCAACAATCTGGGCGTAACTTTATTATTTTTCCGGCAGAAGATAGGAACGCGTTCAATTCAGAAATGCGGTGTAGGCTTTTATGTGACTGAAAACCTATCAAAAAGAACAAGATCATGGAAGTGAAAATCTGATTGGATCTGAGAGATATGGAATAGTTTATGAAAAATTACACAATCACTTTACACCCCCTTAGGGGCAATTTTCAGAAAATCTTGAAAACACTTTCTTGGTATTCATATGGAGAATACATAGAATAAAATGAAATTCATTATTTGGGACGAGGTAGTAGATATGTCGAAAATCGTGGGAAAATATGCATTCTATTTTCACAGATCATTTTTTTTGCCCCCCTTCTGAACGTCAATAGATATTGGTTTTTTTTATTCAAAATTATTTTTCTAGTTGATGTAGATATACACACCGAGTTTTAACATTGTAGCTTAAGCCGTTCTATATATAGGAAAAACACCTCCCACTTGTACCACACTACCCTTAGGGGTCGAATTTCAAAAAACCTTGAAAACACTTTTTAGGTATTTATACGAAGAATCCGTAGAATAAAAATGAATTCAATATTTGGAAAGACCTAGGAGATATGACGAAAATCGTGAAAATATATGCATTTTATATATATTATATTTACAAATATTTTTTTTGCCCCCCTCTTCTGAACGCCAATGAATATTCAAATTTTTTTTTATCACAATTACTTTTCTAGTTGATTTACATATACACACCGAGTTTCAACATTGTAGCTTAAGCCGTTCCATATATAGGAAAAACACCCCCACTTGTACCACATTACCCTTAGGGGTCGAATTTCAAAAAACCTTGAAAACGCATTCTAGGTATTTATACGAAGAATCTGTAGAATAAAAATAAATTCAATATTCGGAAAGACCTAGTAGATATGACGAAAATCGTGAAAAAATATGCATTTGTTATTTATTATAATTACAAATAATTTTGTTTGCCCCCCTTTCTGAACGCCAATGAATATTCAAATTTTTTTTTATCACAATTACTTTTCTAGTTGATTTACATATACACACTGAGTTTCAACTTTCTAGCATGAACCGTTTAATAGTTAGGAAAAACACCGCCTAGCCCCGTAGCATACTACCCCTAAGAAACATTATATTTTTCCAACATTCCGCTACTATAGCTCTATCTAAATACCAAGTTTAAGGCTTATATCATTACAAGTTCTCAAGATATAAGCATCGGAACTTTTTCCTTTTCACCCTCCCCCACCCTCCCCCTCTACACCCACAAAACCAAAACTTTTTTCCCTACTAGGGTTTAATTAGCGCTACTTCTGGTAAAAATTCTAAGCATCTATCTTAAATTGTTCTTGAGATATGAAATGTGTTTGATTTGAAAAATTCTCATCCCCTCCACTTCTATGCTCCACCTCCCAAATTTAACTTTGATCAATCTTTATTTGTCAACCTTTATACCCAAACCAAATTTTATTTTTCTAGAGCAATTGGTTCATGAGAAATCGTAATCTTAAGTTTTTCACCTCCCACCCCCATACACAACTTCCCCCACCTTCATTCTTCATTCTGTTCTCCAAGTATAACTACAAATATTATTCAAGTTTGAATAGTGTGCCATTAACGGTTTAGGAGATATGGATTTTAGAATGTGTCTATCTCGCCTTTTTTGGGCTTCGGACGCATTACATTTCGCCCCACTCCCACACCCCTTGATCAATATTGACAATTTTTCTGCAAATGGGTCTACTATCAGAGCTCTATAGAAATTCCAAGTTTAAGCTTCCTAACATTAGGGGTTACTGAGATCTGGAAACCAAAATTTTTTGTCGAAAACACTTCCCCCTCCTTCCCCCTCACACCCCCACCCCTAAAAATTTGGTCACTTCAAGGCGCCTACCACGTCTATTCGTTAAAAAAATTTCAATTTAATATCTCAAAGCGTTTGGCAGCTACGAGCCTCCAAACGATCTTGCGTACGGCGTGCGGCGGACAGACGGACTGAAAATTTTTATTGCTTTTTTCGCGTCTACTAGCTATGAAACGTGAAAATAAAAATTTTGAGGGTAGCAAATTTTTTTTTTTAAAAAATCAATCACAAAACTTAATTATTTAAATAATAAAGTAATAGAGATAAGTATTTTGAGATATTCGTTATATTTATCCTTCAAGTACAAAAATTTTCAAAAGAATCGAATTTTCAAAACAATCAAATGGTAATAATACATCTTTAGTGTGAAATGATCCATTTTACATTATTATTTTAATATAACAAAATATAGTGATCGAAAAAAAACACAAACAGTCTCCAAAAATGCATTTTACTTTATTATTTTAATAATAGAGTATTGATCGATTATTTTTACTTTATTACTTATAATACAGTATTGTTATTGATTTTCATTTGCTGCCCTCAAAATTTTTTTGTGTACATTTCATGACTAGTAGACACGAAAAAAGCAATAAAAATTTGCACTCCGTCTGTCCGCCGTACGTCGACCGCCCAAAAATCTTTTAAAGGCTCGTAGCGCTCAAACCAGTGAAGCTATTAAATTAAAAAATTTTCTAGGAATAGACTGGGTAGACCCCTTGAATTGACATTATTTTCAGGGGTGGGGGTGTGAGGGAGAAGGTGGGGGAAGTGTCTTAGATGAAAAATTTTGGGTTTCTAGATCTCAGCAACCGCTTATGTTACGAGACTGAAACTTGGAATTTCTATGAAGCTTTGATAGTGGACCCATTTGCAAAAAAATTGATGTTATGGATGAAGGGGTGTGGGAGTGGAGGGGAAAGCAATGCGACCGAAACGCAAAACAGTCCAGATCGACACATTCTTAAATCCATATCTCCTAAACCGTTAATAGCAAGCAATTAAAACTTTCCAAATATCTGTAGTTATACTGAGAGAGTGGATTGAAAGAAAATTTTTGGGTGGGGGTAGTGGCGTACGGGGGTAGGGGTTGAAGTACTTAACATTACGATATCTCCCAAACCAAGGGCACCAGAAGAACAGAATTCGGTTTGGATATAAAGCTTGATATATAAAGATTGCTCAAAGTAAAATTTTTGAAGGTGGCAGGGGAGTACGTAAGACGAGGGGATAAGAATTTTTCAAAAATAACACGTTTCATATCTCAATTACAGTGTAAGATGGATGCTTCCAATTTTTACCAGAAGTAGGCCTAAGAGAGCTCTAGTAGGGAAAAAAAGTTTGGTAGGGTAGGTGTAGAGGGTGAGGGTGGGAAAGGGTGTGAAAGAAAAAGTTCCAATGCTAATATCTATTATGATAGGAAGCTGAAACTTGGTATTTAGATAGAGCTATAGTGGCATGGTGAAAAAATTTAATTTTGATTAGGAGTTAGTTATTCTTTCCTGTGTCAGTGGAGTGAAACTCCAACACGGAGTCCCTGACTGTGGACTAACCGCCATCCCTGAGGATATGACAAATTTGAAAAGAAACTTCACTGGAGAAGCCAGTTCATCATAAGATTGTGTTGGACTAGGTCCGAAGGAGCTGTTTCGTCATCGGAGGGCATAGACTCTTCAGAAGGTGTATTCTTGCCTACTAACCGAAACACCTTGACAGCTTGGTGGGATCGCTGAGGTAAATTCTATATAGCCACATCCCATTCCAAATTTATTACCGAGAAGAATTTAATGGTCAAGAAGGGTGTCCTCTACCTTAGGCTAAAGGCGTGTATTTTGAGAAGCTTTTTCTCTTGATTTCGGCTATTCTCTGGTTGTAACCCTGGATATGGTCAGCGCTTCATGGCTGTGAAATTTACAATGGTTGTACCCTTGGATCTGATCTACGAAGAAACAAATCCCGTCCGCTGCAACTTATTTTTTAACCAATATTTGTTGTTATTAGATTTTTCGTGATAAGCTACCAAAGAAGCTATTATGATTAGGAGTAAGTTATTCTTTCCAGTGTCAGTGGAGTGAAACTCCAACACGGAGTCCCCGACTGTCATATCCTCAGGGATGGCGGTTAGTCCACAGTCGGGGACTCCGTGTTGGAGTATCACTGCACTGACACCGGAAAGAATAACTAACTCCTAATCATAATAGCTTCTTTGGTACCTTACCACGAAAAATCTAATAACAAATTTAATTTTTTTTAGGGGTAGTATGGTACGTTGGTGGGGGGTGTTTTTCCTTACTTTAGAACGGCTTATGCTAGAAAGTGTATACTCGGTACGTATATGTAAATTGACTAAAAAAGTTATTCTGATAAAAATAAAACTTAAGTATTCATTGGCGTTCAAAAGGGGGGGGCAAAAAAAAATATCAGTTAATGTAAAATGCACATATTTTCACGATTTTCGTCATATCTACTAGGTCTTTCGAAATATTGAATTCATTTTTATTCTACGGATTCTGCATATGAATACCTAGAATGTGTTTTCAAGATTTCTTGAAACTCGCCCTTTAAGAGGTGGTTGTATACTTTTTCATGAATTCCACCATGTTTCTCAGGTCTGATCAGATATCGAATCTCTTTTCACTTCCCCAGGCTTGTTTAATAATCACCTATTTTTAATTACTGTTTTTTTCAACCTCTAGACCGCATCCCGGAATATGACCCAATTATATAATTCATATGTTACACCCTTTTCTAACCGCCTCCCGAACTTTTTGTTAGGTTTTCAGTCACATAGTAACATACACCGCATCCCCGAATTGAACGCATTCTGACCTTCTGCCGGAAAAATAATAAAGTTGCACCCAGACTGTTGGCAGATTTTTATACTCTAGATGAACATATAGAGTATTATAAGTTTAATCCAGCCCGAAAAGTTTGTAACGCATAGAACCGAGCCTCGGACGAAAAAAAGCTATATAGTATTTTGTGTTTATTTGTGGCCAAAACCCCTAAATCCGTTTGCTGTCCGTCCGTCCGTCCGTCCGTCCGTCCGTCCGTCCGTCCGTCCGTCCGTCCGTTAGCACGATAACTCAAGAACGCGTTGACCTAGGAAGTTGAAATTTTGTCACAGCATGTAAAATGGAAAAAGTAAGGCTAAGTTCATTAATGGGCGATATTCTTCCAATCCTTCGGGTACCTCCCATACAAGAGTCCTTGAAACACGTTTTCCCAGTTATTGCTCGAATGCTTCAAGTTAGGTATTTGAAATTTTGCATACGTATGGTTTAAATGTTTGAATTGAATGTTCCGAAGATGATGCAAATCGAATGAGTCCTTCGTGTAGCAGCCCAGAAAAGTCCTTCAAAAATGTATGCTTTTTACTGAATTCAATATAAATCCAGAACGAGTTACAGCAGGAATTTAAAATTTTACAGGAATTAGTTTTATACCAAAACCAAGACGAAGTTCATTTATTAGCGCCATCCGTTGACTCCTTCGGGTAGCTGTCATACAAAAGTCCTTAATAAACATATTCACCAATATTGCACGATAAGTTTAGAAAGCTTTAATTTACGACTTTGAAATTTTACAAACATTAATATTATAGTAGTCTCAGCTGAAACTATCAATATGAAAAATATCCCATGAGTCCTTCATGTAGTTGCCATACAAAAATTCTGTAAGATATCCCAACTTACTTTATGGAACTCAATATAAATCAAAAAATCGACCACTATACAAAAGTTTCTACCTGTAAGTAAAAGGTCATGTAATAATTGCTTGTGCTCTCCTCATTCTTTTGATATATTTCCAACTAAAATATAAATCGGAGTTCAGTATTTCATCTAGAGTATCATACGATTGGCTTGCAGCCGATCGTGACTGCGTTATGTTTTTTTTTGCCACCCTGAAATTTTTATACTCTAGATGAACATATAGAGTATTATAAGTTTAATCCAGCCCGAAAAGTTTGTAACGCATAGAACCGAGCCACGGACGAAAAAAAGTTATATAGTATTTTGTGTTTATTTTTGGCCAAAACCCCCAAATCCGTTTGCTGTCCATCCGTCCGTCCGTCCGTTAGCACGATAACTCAAGAACGCGTTGACCTAGGAAGTTGAAATTTTGTCACAACTTATAAAATGGAAAAAGTAAGGCTAAGTTCGTTAATGGGCGATATCCTTAAACTTCTTCGGGTACCTCCCATACAAGAGTCCTTGAAACACGTTTTCACAATTATTGCTCGAATGCTTCAAGTTAGGAACTTGAAATTTTGCATACTTAAGGCTTGGAATGTTTGAATTGAAAGTTTCGAATATGATGCAAATCGAATAAGTCCTTCGTGTATCAGCCTAGAAAAGTCCTTCAAAAATGTATGCATGTTACTGAATCCACTATAACTCCAGAACGAATTTAAGCAGGAATTTAAAATTTTACAGGAATTAGTTTTATACCAAAACCAAAACGGAGTTCATTAATTAGCGCCATCTGTTGACTCCTTCGAGTAGCTGTCATACAAAAGTCCATAATTAACATGTTCACCAATATTGAACGATAACTTTAGAACACTTTAAGTTACGACTTTGAAATTTTATACACATTAATTTTATAATAGTCGCAGCTGAAACTATTAATATGAAAAATATCCCATAAGTCTTTCATGTAGTTGCCATACAAAAATTCTTTAAATGTTCTAACTTACTTTATGGATCTCACTATAAATCAAAAAATCTGCCAACAATCTGGGCGTAACTTTATTATTTTTCCGGTAGAAGTTAGGAACGCGTTCAATTCTGGAATGCGGTGGAGGCTACTATGTGACTGAAAACCTATCAAAAAGAACAAGATCGTGGAAGTGAAAGTCTGATTGGATCTGAGAGATATGGAATAATTTATAAAAAAGTACACAATCACTTTACACCCCCTTAGGGGTCAATTATGGAGAATACATAGAATACAATTAAATTCAATATAAGGGACGAGGTAGTAGATATGTCGAAAATCGTGGGAAAATATGCATTCTATTTTCACAGATATTTTTTTTGCCCCCCTTCTGAACGCCAATAGATATTCGTTTTTTTTTTATTCAAAATTATTTTTCTAGTTGATTTAGATATACACATCGAGTTTCAACATTGTAGCTTAAGCCGTTCCATATATAGGAAAAACACCTCCCACTTGAAGCACACTACCCTTAGGGGTCGAATTTCAAAAAACCTTGAAAACATTTTGTAGGTACTCATACGAAGAATCCGTAGAATAAAATTAAATTCAATATTTGGGACGAGCTAGTATATATGACGAAAATCGTGAAAAAATATGAATTCTATTTTCACAGATAGTTTTTTTTGCCCCCCTTCTGAACGCCAATACATATTTGAATTTTTTTTTAAACAAAATTGTTTTTCTGGTTGATTTACATATACACACCGAGTTTCAACATTGTAGCTTAAGCCGTTCTATATATGGAAAAAACACCCCCCACTTGTACCACATTACCCTTAGGGGTCGAATTTCAAAAAACCTTGAAAACACTTTCTAGGTATTCATACGAAGAATCCGTAGAATAAAAATGAATTCAATATTTGGAAAGACCTAGTAGATATGACGAAAATCGGGAAAATATATGAATTTTATATCTACTATATTTACAAATAATTTTTTTTGCCCCCCTTTCTGAACGACAATGATTATTGAAATTTTTTTTTATCACTATTACTTTTCTAGTTGATTAACATATACACACCGAGTTTCAACTTTCTAGCATGAACCGTTTAATAGTTAGGAAAAACACCTCCTACCCCCGTAGCATACTACCCCTAAAAAAAATTTTATTTTTCCATCATTCCGCTACTATAGCTCTATCTAAATACCAAGTTTAAGGCTTATATCATTACAAGTTCTCAAGATATAAGCATCGGAACTTTTTCCTTTTCACCCTCCCCCACCCTCCCCCTCTACACTCTCAACCCCAAATTTTTATTCCCTACTACAGCTTAGTTAGCGCTTCTTCTAGTAAAAATTCTAAGCATCTATCTAACACTGTTCTTGAGATATGAAATGTGTTTGATTTGAAAAATTCTCATCCCCTCCACTTCTATGCTCCACCTCCCACTTAAAAAAATTTACTTTGATCAATTTTTATTTGTCGACCTTTATACCAAAACCCAATTTTATTTTTCTAGAGCAATTGGTTCATGAGATATCGTAATCTAAAGTTTCTCACCCCCACCCCCATACACAACTTCACCCACCCAAAATTTTTCTTGATTCTGTTCTCCTAGTATAACTACAAATATTTGTTAAGTTTGAATGGTGTGCTATTAACGGTTTAGGAGATATGGATTTTAGAATGTGTCTATCTCGCCTTTTTTGGGTTTCGGACGCATTACATTTCCCCCCACTCCCACACCCCTTGATCAATATTGACAATTTTTCTGCAAATGGGTCTACTATCAGAGCTCTATAGAAATTCCAAGTTTCAGCTTCCTATCATTAGGGGCTGCTTAGATCTAGAAACCAAAATTTTCGGTCTAAAACACTTCCCCCTCCTTCCCCCTCACACCCCCACCCCTAAAAATTTGGTCACTTCAAGGAGCCTAACCCCGTCTATTTGTTAAAAAAATTTCAATTTAATATCTCAAATCGTTTGGCAGCTACGAGCCTCCAAACGATCTTGCGTACGGCGTACGGCGGACTGACGGACTGAACATTTTTATTGCTTTTTTCGCGTCTACTAGTTATGAAACATGAAAATAAAAATTTTGAGGGTAGCAAATTTTTTTTTAAAAAATCAATCACAATACTTAATTATTCAAATAATAAAGTAAAAATCTGCCAACAATCTGGGCGTAACTTTATTATTTTTCCGGCAGAAGTAAGGAACGCGTTCAATTCAGAAATGCGGTGTAGGCTACTATGTGACTGAAAACCTATCAAAAAGAACAAGATCATGGAAGTGAAAATCTGATTGGATCTGAGAGATATGGAATAGTTTATGAAAAAGTACACAATCACTTTACACCCTTTTAGGGGTCAATTTTCAGAAAATCTTGAAAACACTTTCTTGGTATTCATATGGAGAATACATAGAATAAAATGAAATTCATTATTTGGAACGAGGTAGTAGATATGTCGAAAATCGTGGGAAAATATGCATTCTATTTTCACAGATAATTTTTTTTGCCCCCCTTCTGAACGCCAATAGATATTCGTTTTTTTTATTCAAAATTATTAATTATTTTTCTAGTTGATTTAGATATACACATCGAGTTTCAACATTGTAGCTTAAGCCGTTCTATATATAGGAAAAACACCCCCCACTTGTACCACACTACCCTTAGGGTCGAATTTCAAAAAACCTTGAAAACACTTTCTAGGTATTCATACGAAGAATCCGTAGAATAAAAATGAATTCAATATTTGGAAAGACCTAGTAGATATGACGAAAATCGTGAAAATTTATGAATTTTATATCTACAATATTTACAAATAATTTTTTTTGCCCCCCTTTCTAAACGCCAATGAATATTCAATTTTTTTTTATCACTATTACTTTTCTAGTTGATTTACATATACACACCGAGTTTCAACTTTCTAGCATGAACCGTTTAATAGTTAGGAAAAACACCCCCTACCCCCGTAGCATACTACCCCTAAAAAAAATTATATTTTTCCAACATTTCGCTACTATAGCTCTATCTAAATACCAAGTTTAAGGCTTATATCATTACAGGTTCTTAAGATATAAGCATCGGAACTTTTTCCTTTTCACCCTCCCCCACCCTCCCCCTCTTCACCCACAACCCCAAATTTTTTTCCCTACTAGAGCTTAGTTAGCGCTTCTTCTGGTAAAAATTCTAAGCATCTATCTTACTCTGTTCTTGAGATATGAAATGTGTTTGATTTGAAAAATTCTCATCCAGTCCACTTCTATGCTCCACCTCCCACTTAAAAAATTATACTTTGATCAATTTTTATTTGTCGACCTTTATACCTAAACCCAATTTTATTTTTTGGGAGCAATTGGTTCATGAGATATCGTAATCTAAAGTTTCTCACCCCCACCCCCATACACAACTTCACCCACCCAAAATTTCTTGATTCTGTTCTCCTAGTATAACTACAAATATGTTTTCACCCACCCAAAATTTCTTGATTCTGTTCTCCTAGTATAACTACAAATATGTTTTAAGTTTTAATAGTGTGCCATTAACGGCTTAGGAGATATGGATTTTAGAATGTATCTATCTCGCCTTTTTTGGGTTTCGGACGCATTACATTTCCCCCCACTCCCACGCCCCTTGATCAATATTGACAATTTTTCTGCAAATGGGTCAACTATCAGAGCTCTATAGAAAATTCAAGTTTCAGCTTCCTAACATAAGGGGTTACTGAGATCTGGAAACCAAAATTTTCGGTCTAAAACACTTCCCCCTCCTTCCCCCTCCTTCCCCCTCCTTCCCCCTCACACCCCACCCCTAAAAATTTGGTCACTTCAAGGCGCCTACCCCATCTATTCGTTAAAAAAAATTCAATTTAATATCTCAAAGCGTTTGGCAGCTACGAGCCTCCAAACGATCTTGCGTATGGCGTACGGCGTACGGCGGACAGACGGACTGAAAAATTTTATTGCTTTTTTCGCGTCTACTAGTTATGAAACGTGAAAATAAAAATTTTGAGGGTAGCAAATTTTTTTTTTTAAAAAATCAATCACAATACTTAATTATTAAAATAATAAAGTAAAACGGTGACAAAGTATGTATTCTCAAGAAAGCGCTATATGGATTACGTCAAACTGCTAGGAGCTGGTATACAAAAACTACCGCGGCTATTAAGGAATACGGAAGAACACCGACAGAAGCAGATTCTTGCGTATACAGGATTCAGAAGGGAAAACAAGAGATTCTCATTGCGATATACGTAGACGATATCATGATAGCCTCTAAGAATGAAGAGGAAATACGACGTTTCAAGAAATTTCTGGCAACAAATTTCGAAATCGAGGACCGTGGTGAAATCGATTGGATTTTAATCGATTTTATTCGGAGTGACACAAGCATCACCATACAACAAGGAGGGTATATCAACGATCTATTTAACCGTTTCGGCATGACTAACTCCAAACCAGTTGCAACGCCGATGGATCCAGGGATTAAGTTAACATGCCCCGCAAGTATCATGGATGAAGAAACGTCAAAAATACCGTACAGACAACTGGTGGATGCACTGATGTACCTAGCCACAGCAACAAGGCCAGACATAGCTCACGAGAGCACTGGAACGCCGCGAAGCGCGTCCTGAGATACCTGAAAGGAACGTCAAACATCGGAACTACATACGGATCTGGTGAAGCCTCGCTTGTTGGATTCACAGATTCACACTGGTCGAACTGTCCCATCGACAGAAGATCTTACACCGGATATGTGTTTACATTCAACGGAGGAGCAATATCCTGGGAATCACGGAAACAAAGAACCGTGGCTCTTTCATCAACCGAGGCCGAATACATGGCTTTAACCGAGGCCGCAAAGGAAGCTGTTCTTTTGGAGAGAATGCTAAGGAGTCTCAGTCCTGGCAACTCATCGAAGGTCACCGTATTCAGCAACAATCAAGGAGCGCTGAAGCTAGCGGAAAATCCAATTTTTCATGGTCGGACCAAGCACATCGACGTTCGGCATCACTTTATACGGTAAGTTATTTCCGGAGACCTACTTCATCTAAGCTACATCCCGACGCAGGAGATGACAGCGGACGTTCTGACGAAAGCTTTGCCAAGAATCAAGCATTTAAGATGCATCGATTCAATGGGACCCAATTTTTTTTTCGTAAGAGGACCAAAATTGAGGGGAAGTGTTAGAATGGCAATTCCGGCCTATTTGTATTTGTAACCAACTTCATATTGTAAACCTTGTATATTTTCTTTAGTCTCAATAAAATATCTCAACAAAATTCTCCGCTTATAACTGACCACAAAAGAAGAAGTCACTTAAAGAATATCTATAAAATTGAACTTACAAAGAATACAAAACGATTCCACAACCAGCTTTCCAACTGAATGTGATTTAATGCAGGGAGGTGGTCTAGCCAATGGGAGACTACTATTCAAGTCCGCCCAACTACATTGAAGCTTATAGTACACTGACGATATATATAAACTTCCTCACAAGATCCTTCCATCGTGCTAAAGGAAGTATTTGTCAATCTTGACTCTGCCACAAAATACTTCGGGTTACGCATAAACAAATGTACAACAAAAGTAATAACGCACACAAGAACGGCAATCAGACAGAATATACCAATTACGAAGTATAATTTGAAGAGTATAGACAACTTCATATATCTTCACTCTTGGGGCTAATCTAGAAAAAGCCGGCAACGAAATGGACGAAATCTATCGACGATGATCCTTCGATAACAAATAAAACGTACTGATGAAGATAGCAAAGCTACTACTACTACTTTGTTATATTAAAATAATAAAGAAAAATGGATTATTCTTGATTCTTGATTCTTTTGAAAAAATTTTTACTTGAAGAGCTAGTGAGAAAAATAATTTCAACTTATTTTTTTTCAAGGATAACTATTTTGTCATTTATGTTTGAACATCTCGAAACGCGTACCTTAATTTTTTTTTATATATTCTAGACCTACTATTTTTCAAAGCATACCAAAAAAGTAACTTGGAATTTCAAGTGGATCAAAAAAATTTAACTAAACTATCCTTAATTGAGAACCACTGATTATACTCTAGATGAAATCATATAGAGTACTATAAGTTTGATCCAGCCGAAAATTATGTAACGCATAGAACCAAGCCTCGGACGAAAAAAATGTTTATATTATTTTTTGTTTATTTGTGGCCAAAAACGTCAAATCCGCTTGACGTCCGTCCGTCCGTCCGTCCGTCTGTCTGTCCGTTAGCACGATAACTCAAGAACGCCTTCACCTAGGCTCTTGAAATTTTGTATCTGTGTGTTTGGTTGAATTTGTAAGTCTAAGTTCGTTAACGGGCAAAATCGTCTTACTCCTTCGGGTAGCTGCTATACAAAGTGTCCTTAAAACAAGTGTTCAAGAATATTGGTCGATAGCTTCAGAAGGGCTTAACCTACGTCTTTGAAATTTCGCAAGAGTTGGATCTAACTGTATGTTAATGAAGAAAATCCTAATAGTCCTTCGAGGGGCTGCCATACAAATATCCTGTAAAAATGACTTCACTTAATTTACGAAACTCATTATAACTCAAGTAATCTTTTAGCTACGAATTCGGAATTTTGTACAAATTAGTTTCGAGTGAAGTCGAAGTTCCAGTTTACTAGTTGGAAAAATCCTTTAGCTCCATCTGGTACCTTCCATTCAAAAAATCCTTAAAACACTAGCTTAAGAATATTTGCCGATACCTTCATAAGTATTTTAGCTACGACTTTGAAATTTTGTATGTGTTAATATTCCAATAGTTGGAGCTAACTGTGTGATTATAAAGAAAATCCTAATAGTCCTTCGAGGGCCTGTTTTACAAATATCCTGTAAAAATGACTTCACTTAATTTACGAAACTCACTATAACTCAAGTAATCGTTTTGCTATGAACTCAGAATTCTGTAGAAATTGGTTTTGAGTGAAAACAAAGTTCGAGTTTGCTAGTAGCGAAATCCTTTTACTCCTTCTGGTACCTTCCATACAAAAAATTCTTAAGACACGGGTTCAACAATATCTTTCGATAACTTTTGAACGCTTCAAACTACAAATTTGAAATTTTGTACACATTAATTTTTGAATGGTTCCAAGGAAAAGGATGAATATGTAACAAATCGAATGAGTCCTTGCTCCGCCTCCCATATGAATCCTTCAAAAAGGATATTTTTTTCCAGTTCAAGATATGAAGTTAAACAGTGAATATTATCTTTTAGTTTTGAGTAGCAATTTAATGGGACTCCTTAATAAATTACATACAACATGAACACACGTAATATTTCTTCATCCCCAACTTCAATGTACTTGTACATTGGAGTTCTGTATCATCTAGAGTATTATACGATTGGCTTGCAGCCGATCGTGACTGCAGTATGTTTTTCTTTAATATTTTTGGCCTCGATCTTTTTGATGTCCCAAGTTAATTAAGATATTGAATGGTAAAAGGAAAAATCATTATCCTTGAGAAAAAACTTTCAAGAATAATTTTTATTCGTATTTTTTTTATGTTGCGACCACCTTGACCTCTGTGAACTTAGCTCCCCACTTAAACCAAATTGAATAAAAAAATTGTTTTTGGGTGGAGGTTTGTTTGTACTTGATTTTACCGAAAAAAAAAATTTGTTTGTACCTTAAAGGGAACGGAGAAAATATTGGTACATGTGAACTAAGAACCCGACTTGCACCAAATTAACTGAAATGATATTATTCAGATAGTACCCCGTCTGTAAATGATTGTACCGAAAATGATTTTTTTTTTTTAAGTTCAATAATATAAAAAATAATTAAATTTTTATTTGAGAAAAAAAAGTACCTCAAACTATTTTAACTTGGTTCTATTTGATTGTACCTTCAATCGTTTTTAAAATACTTTAAGATTTTCATCAAATACTAGCTCTAAACCAAAAAAAACTTTCACACAAACAGTAAAAAAATTCCTTCGACAACCATTATTAATCGATAAGCGGTTTATAGGCCGAATTCAAAATTCGTAAAACCAAAGATGCTAACATATTCTATAGGAACCGAAATTGATTGTACCTTCAAGAAATTTTAGGATATATTAGTTTTTCCATCAAAACATAACATTCTAAATCAGCCAATAATTCACCCTCAGAGAAAAATAATTCCAAAGACGATCCTTCGACAACACATTTTTAATCGATACGCGGAGTACCGGCCGATTTCAAATTTTGAAAAACCAAAGACGCTAACATATTCTATAGGAACCGAAATTGATTGTACCTCCAAGAAATTTTAGGAAATAATAATTTTTCCATCAAAACTTAACAATCAAATTCAGGCAATAATTCACCCGCAGAGAAAAATAATTCGAAAGACGATCCTTCGACAACATATTATTAATCGGTAAGCGGAGTACAGGCCGCTTTCAAGTTCTAAAAACCAAAGATGCAAATATATTCTATACGAACCGAAATTGATTGTACGTCCAAGAAATTTTAGGATATATTAATTTTTTCATCAAAACGTAACATCAATCAAAACATAACAACAATCTTTCTGCCTTCCGATGACGAAACTGCTCCTTCGGACCTAGTCCAACAGAAATCTTATGATAAACTGGCCTCTCCAGTGAAAGTTCTTTCCAAATTTGTCATTGTCCTCAGGGACTACGATTAATCAACAGTCAGATATTTCATATTGGAGCTTCACTCCACTGACACCGGAAAAAACAACTAACTCTTAACATTTAATAGCTTTAATGGTAGTTTGACCATGAAAAACTAGTAACAACAATCTTTGGTTTCTTAAATTTGAAAGCGGCCTGTACTCCGCTTTCCGATTAATGATGTGTTGTCGAAGGATCGTCTTTCGAATAATTTTTCTCTGTGGGTGAATTGTTGGCTGATTTAGATTGTTATGTTTTGATGGAAAAATTAATATTTTCTAAAATTTCTTGGAGGTACAATCAATTTCGGTTTGGTTAGGCTAGGTTAGGTTAGGTGGCAGCCATCCAAACCATGGATCGGCTCACTTAGACCATTCGGTTGGTCCATTGTGATACCACACCCGTGATACCTGGATGAGGTCCCATATTGGGAGTTGTTATAGCATTGCTACAGGGAGGAGCTAGTCGAACCAGCCACTTGTGCGAATGAACTTGGCCAGTTCATCAATTCGTAATCCAGCCATGTCCCCGAGTCTGGAGAAGAAGTAACTGCCCGTGCCTCTGAACCCACAGCTGGCTAGTTGGGGACACTCACAAAGTAGATGCCTAGCACTCTCTTCTTCTTCCTCACTTCTGCTGCTTCTGCAGTAGTCAATACATTGAACGCTTAGGCGCTGTGCATGTCTGCCAAAGAGCCAGTGCCCCGTTATGGCTGCCGTAATGTTACGGGTCTCTATACGACTTCTTTTCAGAAGATCGGCAGTTCTTTTTGGATGTAATACTGGCCATAGCTGCCTGGAGGTTTCACACGTAGTTAGGTTGAACCATCTGTCATTGGTCAGCTCCATTGCCTTCCTATCAAGATTACTCTTGGCGTAATTGAGCGGTATTCTTACCGCATGGGTTGCATATATAGCATCCATTTCAGATCCAGTTTTGGCCAGCTCATCGGCTGCCTCATTTCCTGGTACCCCTTTGTGTCCCGGAACCCAGCATAGGAAAACCTTATGAGTTGCGCCCAATGTTTTCAGACGCTCCCTACACTCCCTTACTAGCTATGACTTGACTAGGTTGGAGCTCAGAGCTTTCATCGCTGCTTGGCTGTCTATATAAATCATTATATACGACCCCTTGGGAAGATATGTCAAGGAATTTAGTATGCCCACTGTACTGCTTACGTCAAAAACCTCGGCTTGAAAGATATTGCAGTAGTCTGGCAAACGAAAGGATACTTGAATATTCATGTCGGCTGAGAAAATCCCTGCCCCCGTTCCAGTATCCATTGTTGTCCAATCCGTAAATATAGCAACTTCAGATTCCCTTATCACTTTTTGATTATCCCATTCCCCCCTTGTAGAGAAGAGGGTATGGAATCCTGTATCGAAGCTTAAAAACGGAGTTATATAGTCATTAAGCCCACAATCTGGAAATAATGAGAGAATTCTGCTGTGCCCGTGATCCGTAGATTTCCAGCCGCCACCAGACTCTTTCAGTCTCAAGGCGCTTTTGGCAGCAGTATTCCTGATTTGAATATCTATTGGCAGCAGAAACAGCATAATCTCCATTGCAGCTGTTGGCGTTGATTGCAAAGCGCCCGTGATGCCTAGACAAGCCGCTCTCTGCACTTTTGTTAGACTATTCTTATGCACGTTTTTATCCAGGGCTGTCCACCATACCAGGCCACCATAAAGAAGAATGGGCTTTACGATGGAGATGTACATCCAGTGAACCATTGCGGGCTTTATTCCCCATTTCTCGCCAAAGGTTTTCTTGCAAGTATAGAAGGCAATTGTTACTTCCCAGTTAAGCTTAGCATCAAGAATAATTCCTAGGAACTTAGCTTCTAGCTTATTTTTGGAATTGTGAAAAGGGGTATTGCTCTCTTTCGAGTGAAAAGAACCAGCTCAGTTTTAGTGGGGTTTACCCCCAACCCACAACTTCCCGCCAATTTGGGCAATTTCCGTAGTGCTCCCTGCACTAACTCAGCAATAGTGTGAAGAAATTTGCCAGATACCAGTATAACCAGGTCATCGGCGTACGCTACCACTTTGATCCCGTCCCTCTCGAGCTGGGATAAAATAGGATGGACAACTAATACCCAAAGTAGAGGTGATAGAACTCCTCCCTGCGGGGTACCTCTGGACGCAGTTCCAGATATTTTATTCTCACCAATGGATGCATGTATCATCCTACTTTCAAGCATACCGTCAATCCAGTTAGTAATGCCCATATCAGCCCCTGCATTCAGCAGGGCTTTCCGAATGGCATCCCTCTCAACGTTATTAAAGGCTCCTTCAATATCTTGAAAGACACCCATTGTGTATTCTTTATTACGCATCGTACTCTCTATGGTCCTTACAACCTCATGTAGTGCGGTTTCTACCGATTTACCTTTCGTGTACGCATGCTGTGCTGCAGATAGAACGTTCACATCCAGATTGCATCTAATGGAGATCTCGAGCAATCTTTCCAGGGTTTTCATTAGGAAAGAAGTTAAGCTAATGGGTCTAAGGTCTTTGGCCGTTGTGTGGCCCCGTTTACCCGCCTTCGGTATAAATATTGTTTTAACCCGTCTCCAAGCAATCGGAACGTACGAGTAGTATAAACAGCTTTTATAAATAACTAATAGCCAAGGGATGATTGCTTCAAGAATTTCCTGAAGCATTATGGGCAAAATTCCGTCCATCCCTGGTGATTTATAGGCCGTGAAGGATTGAATAGCCCACGCCAATCTTACCTTGGATATAACTTCCTCTATGGTGCCCAGTGACGGATTTCTCGGCATTTCTTACTGATTCTCCAAGCGCGTGCCGCCTGCTTGGGTTGTACAGCCTGGATAGTGAGTCTCCATGAGAAGTTCTAGGGTTTCTCTGTTGTTCCCGGTCCACGTACCATCGCTCCTTTGCAGAATGGTGGGTACGATTGGATCGGTCGAAAGTACCTTTCTGAGCTTGGCAGCCTCGCTAGTGCTCTCAATTGTTTCACAGAAGATAGTCCAAGAATGTCTTTTAGCCTTTTTAATCAATTTCGGTTCCTATGGAATATGTCAGCATCTTTAGTTTTTCGAATTTGAAAGCGGCTAGAACTCCGCTTATCGATTAATAATGTGTTGTTGAAGGATCGGATTTCGAATTATTTTACTCTTTGTGTGAAGGATTTTTTTTGGTTTAGATAGCTAGATTTGGTGAAAATTTTGAAGAATTTTAAAAACGATTGAAGGTATAATCAAATAGAACCAATTTACAATAGTTTGCCGTACTTTTTTTTTTCTAAAAAAATTTGGATATTTTTTTTTAATTTTTTTTGATTAAAAAAAAATTTTTTTTCGGTACAATCATTAACAAACGGGGTACTATCTGAATAATGTCATTTCAGTTAATTTGGTGCAAGCCGTTCCCTTTGAGGTACAAACAAATTTTTTTTCGGTACAATCAAGTTCAAGCAAAGCTGCATCCGAAAACAATTTTTTTATTCAATTTGGTTAAAGTGGGGTGCTAAGTTCACAGAGGGCAAGAAGGTGTGGAAGGGTGAGAGGGAAAAAGTTCCGATGTTTATATCATAAGAACCTCTAATGTTATAAAGCTGAAATTTGGTATTTGTAAAAATAAAATTGTTTGTAGGTGAAGTATGGTACGGTGGTGGGGCTGTTCTTCCTAACTTTATAACGGCTTATGATAGAAGTTGAAAGTTGTAGATCAACTAGAAAATTAACTGGCGTTCGGAAGGGGGGAGGGGCGAAAAAAATTATCAGTAAGAATGAAATTCATATATTTTCACGATTTTTGTCACATTTACTAGGTCTTTCCAAATATTGAATTCATTTTTATTCTACGGATTCTCCATATGAGTACTTAGAAACTGTTTTCAAGATTTTTTGAAATTCCACCTTCCTAAGGGGGTGTAAAATTTTTGTTTACTTTTTCATGAATTCTTTCATATCTCTCAGGTCTTATCAGATATCGAATATCTTTTAACTTCCACGGGCTTGCTTAATAAACACCTACTTACAAGTTTTTCTCCTTTTTCAACCTCTAGACAGCACCCCGGAATATGACCCAATTATGTTTTTCATATGTTACGCCCTATTCTAACCACTTCCCGAACTTTTTGTTAGGTTTTCATTCACAAAGTAACCTACGCCGCATCTCAGAATTGAGCGCGTTCTGAACTTCTGCCGGAAAATAATAAAGTTGACTGACAGACTGTTGGCAGATTTCTATACTCCAGATGAAATCATATAGAGTATTATAAGTTTGATCCAGCCGAAAATTATGTAACGCATAGAACCAGGCCTCGGACAAAAAAAAGTTCTAAATTATTTTTTGTTTATTTGTAGCCAAAAATCTCAAATCCGCTTGACGTCCGTCCGTCCGTCCGTCTGTCTGTCCGTGAACACGATAACTCAAGAACGCCTTCACCTAGGATCTTGAAATTTTGAATCTGTGTGCTTGGTTGAATTTGTAAGGCTAAGTTCGTTAACGGGAAAAATCGTCCTACTTCTTCGGGTAGCTGCCATACAAAGTGTCCTTAAAACACGTGTTCAAGAATATTGGTCTATAGCTTCAGAAGGTCTTAACCTAGGTCTTTGAAATTTGTTTGTGTTAAATTTGTGTGTGTGTTATGTGTTATTTTTCCAAGAGTTGGAGCTAACTGTATGATTATGAAGAAAATCCTAATAGTCCTTCGAGGGGCTGCCATACAAATATCCTGTAAAATGACTTCACTTAATTTACGAAACACACTATAACTCAAGTAATCTTTTAGCTACGAATTCGGAATTTTATACAAATTAGTTTCGAGTGAAGACAAAGTTCAAGTTTACTAGTCAGTGAAATCCTTTAACTTCTTCTCGTAACTTCCATACAAAAAAATCCTTAAAACACTAGTTCAAGAATATTGGCCGATACCTTTATAAGCATTTAAGCTACGTTAAGTAATCGTTTAGCTATGAATTCAGAATTTTGTACAGAATTTTGTTTTGAGTGAGAACAAAGTTCGAGTTTGCTAGTCAGCGAAATCCTTTTACTCCTTCTGGTACCTTCCATACAAGAAATCCTTAAGACACGTGTTTAACAATATTTTCGATAGCTTTTGAACGCTTCAAACTACAAATTTAAAATTTTGTACACATTAATTTTTGAATGGTTCCAAGGAAAATGATGAATATGTAAAAAATCGAGTGAGTCCTTACTCCGCCTCCTATATGAAAGTCCATCAAAAAGGATATTTTTTTCCAGTTCAAGATAAAAAATGAAACAGTGAAACTCCTTAATGAAGGACATACAACATGCACACACGTAAAACTTCTTCATCTCCAACTTCAATATCCATCGGAGTTCTGTATCATCTAGAGTATTATACGATTGGCTTGCAGCCGATCGTGGCTGCAGTATGTTTTTCTATTGATCTTAAACTGAAAACTAAAATATTTTTGGAATACTGAGAGATGAATGGGAAGGACATACCTAAAAAATTAAAAAAAAAATTTAAAACAAAAATGATATGAGGTTTTTCAATCAAATGTTTACTCTTCTACTATTTTTTTTCCAGTTTTTACCCCAAAATAGTGGCTTTTTTACGCGATATCCTCAAAATTTTAGGTATGTCTTTCCGATACTTATGTAGACAGGAAGCTCCATAAAATTCAGCTCACTCGATCCATTACTTTTTAAGCTACAATATGAGCAGTTTTTGAAGATACAGTTTCGAGATAATCGCGTTTAAGGTTTCAATACGAGAAAACTATTAGTTTTAGTGACTTACGGAATCAGCGATACCAGGCGCATATAAGAAACCTTCATCTAACATCTAACTCACTCACATCGTCACTTGTATTCACTCAGCATATATCTTTGAATTCATTCCCTTGAAAATATCCTTTTTTAAAACATTTTCGAGCTATGTTACTTCGCGTTCTTTTAGGATAGTGGCATTTTGATTTCGAATTTTCTACCGCACACGACATGTGTAATTTCGAGTCAAACTGACTCTATTTCATACACAACGTTCGTTACGTTTTATTCTTTCAAAATATGTGAAAACAAATATTTTATTCTTTTGAAGTTTTTAAAAGGATTGCTCCTCTTAAGGCTCCATGTGCACATTAAATGCAATTTTGATAATTTATGACTGTTTTCTTACCAATATTTCACGTTAATGGCAACAAAAAAACAAAATAAAATTAACTACACCACTTTATTAGCTGGTATGTAAACTAGGTCATCCCATAGAGAAAAAATTCAAAACTGTATTTGGAAAAAATGCTGTTAGAACAACAACCCTTGAACATTTTTTAAAATGCGTTAATTCGAGTTTTTTAAATGCATATTACCTATTTCTTCAATAATTAACATGTCATTTTTATTAATATAATGTTAGGAAAAATCTTAAAGAAGGTGTTCTTTAAATCAAATTTTTTCTTTTTTGTTAATAATATATGAAGTCAAACTGAAGCAATTTTTCACGATTTTCATGGCAAGAATTACATAAAAAGACCACATTTTATTGAAAAGTATCACAGATAGTATAATTAATTGGTATTTCTAGAAGATAAATCAATGAAAAAAACATACGCAGTCACGATCGGATGCAAGCCAATCGTATGATACTTTAGATGAAATACTGAACTCCGAATTATACTTTAGTTGCAAATATATCAAAAGAATGAGGAGTGCACAAGCAATTATTACATGACTTTTTACTTACAGGTAGAAACTATTGTATAGTTGCTACCTGATTTAACATTATTTTTTATAATACAGTATTGTTATTGATTTAAAAAAAAAAAATTTGCTGCCCTCAAAATTTTTTTGTGTACATTTCATGACTAGTAAACACGAAAAAAGCAATAAAAATTTTCACTCCGTCTGTCCGCCGTACGCCGTACGTCGACCGCCCAAAATCCTTTGAAGGCTCGTAGCTCTCAAACCAGTGGAGCTATTAAATTAAAATTTTTTCTAGGAATAGACTGGGTAGACCCCTTGAATTGACATTATTTTCAGGGTTGGGGTGTGAGGGGGAAGGTGGGGGAAGCGTTTTAGACGAAAAATTTTGGTTTCTAGATCTCAACAACCGCTTATGTTAGGAGACTGAAACTTGGAATTTCTATGAAGCTTTGATAGTGGACCCATTTGCAAAAAAATTGATGATATGGGTGAAGGGGTGTGGGAGTAGAGGGGAAAGCAATGCGTCCGAAACGCAAAAAAGTCGAGATCTACACATTCTAAAATCCATATCTCCTAAACCGTTAATAGCAAGCAATTAAAATTTAACAAATATCTGTAGTAATACTAGGAGAATAGATTGAAACAAAATTTTTGGGTGGGGGTAGTGGCGTCCGGGGGTGGGGGTTGAAATACTTAACATTACGATATCTCCCAAACCAATGGCACCAGAAAAACAAAATTTGGTTTGAGTATAAAGCTTGATAAATAAAGATTGCTCAAAGTAAAATCTTTGAAGGGGCGAAGGAGTACGTAAGTGGAGGGGATAAGATTTTTTCAAAAATAACACGTTTCATATCTCAATAACAGTGTAAGATGGATGCTTCAAATTTTTACCAGAAGTAGACCTAAGAGAACCCTAGTAGGGAAAAAAAAAGTTTGGGAGTGTGGGTGTAGAGGGTGAGGGTGGGGAAGGGTGAGAAAGAAAAAGTTCCGATGCCTATATTTTAAGAAACTGAAACTTGGTATTTAGATAGAGCTATAGTAGTGGCATGGTGTGGTATGGTACGGTGGTATGGTACAGTGGTGGCTGGTGTTTTTCCTAGCTTTAGAACCGCTTATGTAAATTAACTAGAAAAAAAATTCTGATTAAAAAAAAAACGAATTTTCATTGGCGTTACGAAGGGGGGCAAAAAAAAATATCAGTTAATATAAAATGCATATATTTTCACGATTTTTGTCATATCTATTAGGTCTTTCAAAATATTGAATTCATTTTTATTCTACGAATTCTTCATATAAATACCTAGAATGTGTTTTCAAGATTTTTTGAAATTCGACCCCTAAGAGAGTGTAAACTGGTTGTATACTTTTTCATGAGTTCCACCATGTTTCTCAGGTCTAATCAGATATAGAATAGCTTTTGACTTCCCCAGGCTTGTTGAATAATCACCTATTTTTAAGTTTTGTTTTTTTCAACCTCTAGACCGCATCCCGGAATATGACGCAATTATTTAATTCATATGTTAACAGTTTTCTAACCGCTTCCCGAACTTTTTGTTAGGTTTTCAGTCACATAGTAACATACACCGCATCCCCGAATTGAACGCGTTCTAAACTTCTGCCTGAAAAATAATAAAGTTGTGTTATGGGATATTTTTCATTTTAATATTTTCATCTGCGACTATTATAAAATTAAAGTGTACACAATTTCAAAGTCGTAACTTAAAGCGTTCTAAAGTTATTGTTCAATATTGGTGAACAGGTGTTTTAAGGACTTTTGTATGACAGCTACCCGAAGGAGGCGACGGATTGCGCTAATCAATAAACTCCGTCTTGGTTTTGGTATAAAACTAATTCCTGTAAAATTTAAAATCCCTGCTTTAACTCGTTCTGGAATTATAGTGGATTCAGTAACAAGCAAACATTTTTGAAGGACTTTTCGAGGCTGCTACATGAAGGACTCATCCGGTTTGCATCATATTCGGAAATTTCGCTTCGAACATTGTAAACTTTAAGTGTGCAAAATTTCAAGTTCCTAACTCGAAGCATTCGAGCAATAATTGTGAAAACGTGTTTTAAGGACTCTTGTATGGTTGGTACCCGAAGGAGTCCATTAACGAAGTTACCCTTACTTTTTCCATTTTACAGGTTGTGACAAAATTTCAACTTCCTAGGTCAACGCGTTCTTGAGTTATCGTGCAAGCGGACGGACGGACAGACGGACGGACGGACAGCAAACGGATTTGCGGGTTTTGGCCCCAAGTAAACACAAAATATTATACAACTTTTTGTCGTCCGAGGCTCGGTTCTATACGTTACAAACTTTTCGTGCTGGATTAAACTTATAATATTAAAATACATCTAGAGTATAATTATTGATTTACTTTATTATTTTAATATTACTTTATTATTTTAATAATTAAGTATTGTAATTGATTTTTAAAAAAAAAAAAATTTGTTACCCTCAAAATTTTTATTTTCACGTTTCATAACTAGTAGACGCGAAAAAAGCAATAAAAATTTTCAGTCCGTCTGTCCGCCGTACGCCGTACGCAAGATCATTTGGAGGCTCGTAGCTGCCAAACAATTTGAGATATTAAATTGAAATTTTTTTAACGAATAGACGGGGTAGGCTCCTTGAAGTGACCAAATTTTTAGGGGTGGGGGTGTGAGGGGGAAGGAGGGGGAAGTGTTTTAGACCTAAAATTTTGGTTGCTAGATCTCAGTAACCCCTAATGATAGGAAGCTGAAACTTGGAATTTCTGTAGAGCTCTAATAGTAGACCCATTTGCAGAAAAACTGTCAATATTGATCAAGGGGTGTGAGAGTGGGGGAAATGTAATGCGTCCGAAACCCAAAAAAGGTGAGACAGACACATTCTAAAATCCATATCTCCTAAACCGTTAATGGCACACTATTCAAACTTAAGAAATATTTGTAGTCATACTAGGAGAACAGAATCAAGAAAAATTTTGGGTGGGGGAAGTTGTGTATGGGGGTGGGGGGTGAAAAACTTAAGATTACGATATCTCATGAACCAATTGCTCTAGAAAAATAAAATTCGGTTTCGGTATAAAGATTGACAAATAAAGATTGATCAAAGTAAAATTTTTTAAGTGGGAGGTGGAGCATAGAAGTGGAGGGGATGAGAACTTTTCAAATCAAACACATTTCATATCTCAAGAACAGTGTAAGATAGATGCTTAGAATTTTTACCAGAAGTAGCGCTAATTAAACTCTAGTAGGGAAAAAAGTTTTTGTGGTTGGGGGTGTAGAGGGGAAGGGTGAAAAGGAAAAAGTTCCGATGCTTATGTCTTGAGAACCTGTAATGATATAAGCCTTCAACTTGGTATTTAGATAGAGCTATAGTAGCGGAATGTTGGAAAAATATAATTTTTTTTAGGGGTAGTATGCTACGGGGGTAGGGGATGTTTTTCCTAACTATTGTTATATCATCTATGAAGATGTACCTAAAATGTTGCATCATCTATTATGATGTACCTGAAAGGGGAGAGGATGTGCCTAGCTTCTTTCGAAGCTATTTAGCAGGAAGACCTAGCGACCCTAAGGAAGCCTGTTAGTCAGGATGGGTGGTTTCGTTTAGAAATTACCTTGTTTGTTGTAGTTCAATCACTTTATTACACATAAAACTTTTTAAAATGGAACATCACCAACTCGACCTGGTTTACATTACAAAAATTACTACGTCGGGTTAAGAAAAAATACTAATTCTAGATCTCGGTCGCGACACACTTTTATATTCTTATAAAGTGCATTCGACAAATAACGCTGACCTTGTTATGTTATGCCGGTAGGCATTGGGTCAACATATTATGAGTCGATTGCACTTCTGGTCATTACGTCATCCGGTAGTATTATTGTGTGTTGTGTACGAAATTCAAACCGGCATTCCCTGGGTACTGCTGACCGGGCGGTAAGGCCGACTTGCATTTCGCACAAGAAGGTCGTTGAATTTGGAGGCTGATGCGTTGTAAGCAAACACTGACTCGCGTTTACCTGTTTGTTTACAACGCGGAAAGAAGAATCTTTTGACAGGGAAATAAATATGATCATTGTAAATAAACATAGCCTTGCATTCGTATGTTTATCTACAATGCGGAAAATACTGTGTGTGGAAATGTGATGTAGTTAGAATGTTACATGAACGTTAGATGATTTATGTACCGGGACGACGTAATTTCCGATCAGGAAGGAGTCCAAGGTACAACACTATTAAACGGTTCATGCTAGAAAAATGAAACTCGGTGTGTGTATGTAAATCAACTAGAAAAGTAATTGTGATAAAAAAAATTTTGAATATTCATTGGCGTTCAGAAAGGGGGGCAAAAAAAATTATTTGTAAATATAATAGATATAAAATGCATATATTTTCACGATTTTCGTCATATCTACTAGGTCTTTCCAAATATTGAATTAATTTTTATTCTACGGATTCTTCGTATGAATACCTAGAAAGTTTTTTCAAGGTTTTTTTAATTTCGACCCCTAAGGGTAGTGTGGTACAAGTGGGGTGTGTTTTTTCTATATATATATAGCAGCCTAAGCTACAATGTTGAAACTCGGTGTGTATATGTAAATCAACTAGAAAAACAATTTTGATTATAAAAAAAATCAAATATGTATTGGCGTTCAGAAGGGGGGCAAAAAAAATTATCTGTGAAAATAGAATGCATATTTTTTTCACGATTTTCGTCATATATACTAGCTCGTCCCAAATATTGAATTTAATTTTATTCTACGGATTCTTCGTATGAATACCTAGAAAGTGTGTTCAAGGTTTTTTGAAATTTGACCCCTAAGGGTAGTGTGGTACGGGTGTGGGGGGTGTTTTTCCTATATATAGAACGGCTTAAGAAGCTACAATGTTGAAACTCGGTGTGTATATCTAAATCAACTAGAAAAATAATTTTGAATTAAAAAAAAAACGAATATCTATTGGCGTTCAGAAGGGGGGCAAAAAAAATATCTGTGAAAATAGAATGCATATTTTCCCACGATTTTCGACATATCTACTACCTCGTCCCAAATATTGAATTTAATTTTATTCTTTGTATTCTCCATAATTGACCCCTAAGGGGGTGTAAAGTGATTGTATACTTTTTCATAAACTATTCCATATCTCTCAGATCCAATCAGATTTTCACTTCCACGATCTTGTTCTTTTTGATAGGTTTTCAGTCACATAGTAGCCTCCACCGCATTTCAGAATTGAACGCGTTCCTAACTTCTACCGGAAAAATAATAAAGTTACGCCCAGATTGTTGGCAGATTTTTTTAGTAGTTATGCCTTTCAAATAATTGGAAAACATATATGGTACCACTATTATTTTCTGTAAAATCAAAATTAGTTCGCTGATAGACAGCGAACGATGCAAGCGTATTGTCCACGCCAAATTACATGAACGAGAAACGATTTTAATCGACTAAAATCCTCTCAAGAAAGAAAAATCAAACAGGGACAAAAAATTGTCGTACCGGACTCATGGGGCCAAGTACTTTTTCATTCACTTTTTCAAAAATTATTTCGCGTGACACGAATTTTTTTTTTCTCGGCGATCTTCGGAAATGGCGATCTTTGGCACTAAGGCTGGTATAAATACCGAAAAAATTTCTATGTGTGCGTGTTTTGCGGTATTTGCTACGGCACAGTGGGAGCTAAGAAGACGGGAAACCGGTTTTAGACGGGTTTTGCTCTCTTGATAAATTTGGTTTCATCTGTGTTGAATAAGTATAAAATTACTTCTTAAATTTTATGTGTACATATACGGTATTACATCCGCCTGGTAATACTAAATACATACCTGGGAATAACATTTGATCACATAAGGCAGATATATGATCGTAATATGTGCCTTATGTCTATAAAATAGTTGAAGAAACTAGTTCCAATATGTTTTATTACACGGCCAACAATTAAAATTTAGCTTCGCCTTAATACATTCAATGTTGCAATATGATATAAGCTTCTTGAAGTGCATTAAAAACAGCAAAATAAGTAATGAAAAATATATTACTAATGAACTTAAGCCCATGATCCAATCAGTGCAGTATTACATGCAGTAGCATTACCCAGATACGAACTACATGCTATATGTTCCAATCAGTGCAATGCAGTAAATATTCCGGCATGAAGTAACTAAATTTTCACGCTCTGTGCAAATTTTGTTTGCGCTGCCGCTGCGTAAGGCCATCCAGTTGTCAAATAAAAAACGTACTGAACAAATCGAATTTTTTCCGGAGGGAAGATTAGAAAATTGAAATTTTCACAGTTTTCGATCAGATTAACATTGACTAATATTTGAGCCCATGTTCCAATCAATGCAGTACTGCATTTTTCTGCGTTAAAGGTTAGTGAAATTTTTTCCATCAGCCAATCAATTTATCGCTGCATGTTATATCAAATTCAAATACTAGTTAATGTTACTCTGATCGAAAACTGTCAAAATTAAATTTTTCAAATCAAATGTTTTTGAAGTGAAAACTTCTTCGATAGTGAACCCATTTGCAAAAAAAATGGAAACTGGAAAATGGAAAATGGAAAATGAAAAATGGAAAATGGAAAATGGAAAATAAAGAATGGAAAATGGAAAATGGAAAATGGAAAATGGAAAATGGAAAATGGAATATGGAATATGGAAAATGGAAAATGGAAAATGGAAAATGGAAAATGGAAAATGGAAAATCGAAAATCGAAAAACGAAAATCGAAAATCGAAAATCGAAAAACGAAAATCGAAAATCGAAAATCGAAAATGGAAAATGGAAAATGGAAAATCGAAAATCGAAAAACGAAAATCGAAAATCGAAAATCGAAAATCGAAAATCGAAAATGGAAAATGGAAAATGGAAAATGGAAAATGGAAAATGGAAAATGGAAAATGGAAAATGGAAAATGGAAAATGGAAAATGGAAAATGGAAAATGGAAAATGGAAAATGGAAAATGGAAAATGGAAAATTGAAAATCGAAAATCGAAAATCGAAAATCGAAAATCGAAAATCGAAAATCGAAAATCGAAAATCGAAAATCGAAAATCGAAAATCGAAAATGGAAAATGGAAAATGGAAAATGGAAAATGGAAAATGGAAAATGGAAAATGGAAAATGGAAAATGGAAAATGGAAAATAGAAAATCGAAAATCGAAAATCGAAAATCGAAAATCGAAAATGGAAAATCGAAAATCGAAAATCGAAAATCGAAAATCGAAAATCGAAAATCGAAAATCGAAAATCGAAAATCGAAAATCGAAAATCGAAAATGGAAAATCGAAAATCGGAAAGGGATAATCAAAAATCGAAAATTGACAATGGAAAATCAAAAATCGAAAATCGACAATCGAAAATGGTGAATGGAAAATGGAAAATGGAAAATCGAAAATCGAAAATTGAAAATCGAAAATCGAAAACATGTAACACTGAATAATAATAATAATAATAAAATGTGCAATAATTTTTAAACTTTTTACCAATATTATAATAAATAAACCCTATAACTATCCGACTCCTGATACTACATCCGTCTCATTCTCTCACTGTTTAGTTTATCAAAGGTTTCACTTCTACCACGTGTGCACTGCACACACATGTTTTTTTTATTTGACTGTTGGATTACGCAGCGCTATACAAAATTTGCACAGAACGAGTTGCCGCATGCCGGAACATTTACTGCCATGCATTGATTGGATCATGTAGCATGCAAATCGCATGCGTGCGAAACTACTGCATACAGCACTGCGTTGATTGGAGCATGGGCTTAAGAATGCAGTGTTGCATTGATTGGATCATGGACTTAAGTTACGAGTAGAAATATTAAGCGTATACTATAAATTGTTAATGAATTAAAATGCTACTATATATGTAAATCTATAACCGTTTTCAGGATCATGAAGCTGAAGAAAATCTGGATCATAAAAAATGTAACAATTTATTAGAAGAAGCTAAAGCTGATTTAGTTCCCGAAATAAGGATTGGCGAAGACGGTACTTCAGAACTAAAATCTGATGAAAAAAGGAAAGATTTTCATGACTCAAATACAAACAGTGAAAAGGCCATTACTGTTAATGATCCAACAATAGTCAAAAATCCGGAAATGGTTTCCCCAAAAATTGGTAACTTCATTTTTTAATATGTTTAATGATCACCACTAATAGTAAGAAAATCATCGGCTTATTGCGTTCCACACATTTATACCTCGAACGAACATTATGAAATATACAAAGATACTTCAAGAATTCACTTCTAACTATAATAATAATAATTAGGAAAAATACATAATAAATGCTTTTTGGCTTCATGTTCACCAATTATTTTAAGAGCAGTCCATATTGCATAATCACTAGCTGCCCGTATAAATTCGCTTTTAGCTCATAACGGAAAAATGGAAAATAACCAGGATCCGATTGACAGCGATTCAGCTTCGAGTGATGAACTCAATAAAAAAGGTAATAGTCAAAATTACTGTTAAAATAAAATAAAATCGAAATTATTTGGGAAAATATTTGCAAATTAATAAATACAAAAGGACATAAGATCGAATACGTAACGTTAAGATGGCTTTCATCGGGATCGTCCAGTGAAGACATTTTTTATAGTCCGATTGGTTGGTTTTTGAAACAGTTTTTGTTACAAATTAATTAATCATTATATATTTTGTTTGGTTTATAATATTTCATTCTTTATTGGTTTCCTATTGTTGTTATTATCGCATTGGATTAATATAGGATCACCGAAGAGAGACTCACCGATTGAAAACCGTGACTTGGACTTGAAGACGCAATTGAACAGAAAAATATTTAATAACGGAAGTAAGTATAATTGCTATATATAACTATACAATGCCAATGTTTCAGTCAAATCCGACAGTTTTACGTTTTATATCCTCGACATGGAGGTTGAAGTGTTCAAGTCTAAAAGGTGCGTTTTCATTTTCGCCGTGAAGTATCACCGAAACGGGTGTCCCGTCACGCTTTTGAAGGGGGCAAACAAAATTATCTGTGAAAATAGACCGCATATTTTTCCACGATTTTCGTCATATCTACTAGCTCGTCCCAAATATTGACTTTAATTTTATTCTACGGATTCTTCGTATGAATACGTAGAAAGTGTTTTCAAGGTTTTTTGAAATTCAACCCCTAAGGGTAGTGTGGTACGGGTGTGGGAGGTGTTTTTCCTATATATAGAACGGCTTAAGCTACAATGTTGAATCTCTGTGTGTATATGTAAATCAACTAGAAAAGCAATTTTGATTAAGAAAAAATTCAAATATGTATTGGCGTTCAGAAGGGGGGCAAAAAAAAATCATCTGTGAAAATATAATGCATATTTTTCCACGATTTTCGTCATATCTACTAGCTCGTCCCAAATATTGAATTTGATTTTATTCTACGGATTCTTCGTATGAATGTAGGATCCAATATGTAATCACAACAGCGCCGGTTTACAATAATTCAATTAATTTATTTGGCAAAGTTAAGTAAATTCAATAAGATATAAAATGTTGTTTTCAAAATTAAACTAAATACAATGATTTCAAAATACGTTAAGTACAATATAATCGGTTGATTTCAAGTTACGTTAAATATGATTCGGATCTGCGTCCGTCCACGTCCACGGTTGCTGCAAGAGAGAGAGATCGTGTTCGATGTTGCCAGCTACCGTGCAATTTCCTACACTTGGGCATCCTGTAGCAATTCGTCTGCCCCAGGCGAATATTCGTTTTCCAGATTCGTGGTGTTTACTAACCAAGGTTTCATTTTGTCCGCGCTGGTGGATGTTGAGAAAGGACCTTCGTGGTTTCCGACCTTCTGGACTTCGTAACGATCGAAACCTTTAACTGCGCTTACTCTGTATGGACCTAGAAACTTAGAACGGATTTTTAGTGCTGTCCCAAATTGTGTGCGTTCAATTGCCACAATGTCGTTAACTTTGTAAAGTTGTGCAGTCTTGTGTTTTTTGTTGTAAGTCTGTCTATTTTCATTTTGTACTTGTTCAATTTCTTGTCTTGCTTGATGACGTAAATCATCCCGTTTCTCTTCATAAATCTTTGCGTATTCCTCTTCAATTATTTCGTTGATTTGTTGCACTTTGTTATTCCTCATGTTGGTACCAGTCAATAACTCATAAGGAGAAGTACCGATAGATCGATGGTATGAACTGTTTATAAATCGTTGAACATCCGCGACATGTTTGTACCAATTTTCTGGTGCATCAAGAGATAGCTTAGTGAGAACGCTTATGACCACTCGATGCGTTCTCTCTACTTGTCCATTCCCTCTGGGTACGCTTGTTGTTACATTATGCAGCTCGATTCTATTTTCCTTACAATAAGTTTTAAACTTTTCTGAGATAAAAGCCCCGCCACGGTCCGTAATTATGCGACTTGGATATCCAAAAAGGGCAACAATAGTATCCATTTTTTGTAGAGTTTCATCTGTGGTCAACGTTTTCATAGGGAATATCCACGTGAATTTGGTAAATCCATCTACTATCGTGAGAATATATCTGTATCCTTTACCAGTGGCAGTTAATGGTCCAAGATGGTCCAGGTGGAGCGTATCCAATGGAATGTCCCCTTTTGGAATCGGATGTAGAATTCCTTCTGGCTTTCCGGTTTTCCTTTCTGCTAACAAACATTTTATACAGCTAAGAATGCATTTGCTTACACCCGTTGATAGATCTGTTAAAAAGAACTCTTTTTTTAGGATTTCCACCATCTTTCTTTTGTGGAAATGTCCGTTCTGATGCACTTCTTTAATTAAGCTATCTTTCATAAAATCTGGCTCAACATAAAGTATATTATCGTCTACAGCTTTACATAGAACTCCATTGTTCATTACATAGTCTTTAAAATTACCTTCAATTTTAATCATATCCATTATCGCATTCAGCCTGTCGTCCCTAGATTGCGCCTCTCTTAAACGCGTTATTAAATTCGGAGATGCGTCTATGCATAGGCAAATGGGATTTCGACTTAATGCATCGACGTGTCGAATTTTACTTCCAGCTCGATGTTCGACGGTATACTCAAACTCCTCCAAAAGTAATGCCCACCGTGCAACTCTTGTAACTAACTCTTTCTTTTTTAATGTCATTTCAAACGCCTTACAATCGGTCACTAGTTTAAATGGTTGTCCCAACAAGTATACCCGGAATTTCTTTACGGCTTCAACCACTGCCAGTACTTCTAACTCATAACTTGAATAGTTTTGTTCGGCTTCTGATGTTTTTCTACGCATATAGTACACTGGATGAAGCTGATCATCTAATGCACTCTGTTGCATCAAAATAGCACCATACCCATATTTCGATGCATCAGTGTGTAACTCTGTCCTTGCTCCATACTTAAATATAAATAGAACTGGTTTGGTCACGAGTGCTTGCTTCAAATTTTCGAATGCTCTACGTTGCTCCATGCCAAAATTAAATTTTTTGTCTTTCTTCAGGAGATCACTTAACGGCTTTGCGATGATAGAAAAATCTTCGATAAATTTTCTAAAATATCCTGCTAACCCCAAAAAGCTCTGCAGTTGTTTCACAGTTGTTGGCTCTGGAAAATTTGAAACTGCTTTCGTTTTATACGTAGACGGTGAAATTTTGCCGCTTGACACAATGTGTCCAAGGTATTCGACTTCTTCTCTTAACATTTGACTTTTCTTCCAGTTAATCTGTAATCCATTGGCTGCTGCGACGTTTAGGACACGTTTCAAGTTCTCCAATCCTTCCTTTATACTGGTCGATGGAATAATAAGATCATCGATATAAATTATAACTACGCTTTCGCGCATTAAATCTTTAAAAACGTTGTTTATGTATTTTTGAAAAACGGCAGGGGAATTGCAAAGTCCAAATGGTGCACGAAGAAATTCGTACTGCCCGTCTGGTGTCACAAAAGACGTGTACTTGCGACTGCTAGGCTCTACAGGAACGTGGAAGAATCCATTTGCTAAGTCCAACGTTGTATAATATATGGCACTCTGCAACTTGTCAATCTGATCCTCAATTATGGGAAGTGGGAAACGATCCTTGTGAATTTTGCGGTTAATCCCTCTGTAATCGATGCAAAGTCTGAGTGATCCATTCTTCTTTTTAGCTAACACGACAGGACAGGAATAGTCTGAACAGCTTGTTTGAATAATACCGTCTTTAATCCATTCCCCGATCTGCTTCCGAACAAAATCTCGTTCCGGAGGAGCTAGTCTTCTTGGTGATTGATGGACAGGAATGTCATCACAAACAACAATTTTCATTTTAATTTCTGCTACTACGTCTTTACGTGGCTTGTACGTATCAATTAAATTAGTTAATTCCCGAGCAACAGTCTTATTCGCCATATGACTTAAGTCAACACTTTCTTCGTCTGGCTCTAACTCAATTTTAGAAAGAAAATAAGATTCAGTGTTCTGCACCTCATTATTATTGTTACCAGGAACAACTCGTTTTGTAATATTAATTCCGTTCTCGTTAATTGTAACATTCGATTTTGCAAGAATATTCATCCCAATAATTAGCTCTGGGCCCATAGTATCATCCGCGACGACATGACATTCTTCATTTTCGTAACAAGAATCATTAATTTTAAAGTCTGCGAAAAATTTACCTTTCGTATTAGATTTATTTCCTAGTCCACTTATTGAAATACAATCATATTTGTCGAACTCTTTTGGCTTAACCGCTTTTACATTTCTCATTTTGATTACCGTTAAGTCACTGCCCGTATCAATTAAACCGTTCAGACAAACGTTATTGACGAGAATTGTTTTATACATCGAACTTTTATTTATAAATTTTACCGATTTCGAGACGTCGTTTTTTTCGGGGCAATTAAAACTTTTATGACCGAAGTTATTACATTTGAAACATTTTGGACCTTTCGCACTCGACGGACAATCGTGAAATTCATGGGATTTCGACCCGCAATTAAAGCAAAAACGACCGGTTTCTTTGTTATGTTGTCGATTGGATGTTTTTGTCACCGTTTTATTACTATCACTAGAATTTTTCGAATTCTTAAAACTTTCGTAAATTTTTAGTCTTTCTTTTAATTCGTTGATTGTTTTTGATTCGTATAGAAGCATTTTGTTCACTTTAGTATCATTTATCCCGTCGATAATATAAGAAATAATTCCCGCATCGTCTACCGGTAACGCGGATGCTAACGAAATCATTTCGTAAAGGTATTTCTGGAGAGTCTCACCTGATTTAATTTTCTGTTCACTTAAGCGACGATGAATTTCAGCTGAATTTATTTGTGGTGCAAATTCGTTCAGGAGCCTGTCCTTCAGATCGGAATAACTCAAGGTTTTGACTTCATTTTCCACAAAAAGCCGCGCTGAATCAATGAGAAGACGTTTGCAAAATAAAAACTTTTGAAGATCTGACCATCGGAAAACGTTTGCGTGAAGTTCAAATTCCTCGATCCAGCGTTTGATGCTAACGGAGCCGTCGCCACTGAATTTGTTGAGGACTCCTTCTAAATCTGCAAATGATATCTTGATATTACTGATTTCGCTATTATTAAGACTGGAGTCGATCTCGTGATTCTCCGAATCAAACGCGTGACTTTTTTTTATCGAGTTTCGTTTCTTGCCCATTTCGTCTATTGAATTGTCCGGTTTCTTTTGGCACGTTTCTTTAGCACGTTTCTTTATTTTTTACACCACGTTTCACTATCGTCCACTTTTAGGTTTCTTTTTTGTTTTTTATCGGCATACGTTAACTGTTGTGTGGGATCCCGGTTGAGCCCCCAAGTTTGTAGGATCCAATATGTAATCACAACAGCGCCGGTTTACAATAATTCAATTAATTTATTTGGCAAAGTTAAGTAAATTCAATAAGATATAAAATGTTGTTTTCAAAATTAAACTAAATACAATGATTTCAAAATACGTTAAGTACAATATAATCGGTTGATTTCAAGATACGTTAAATATGATTCGGATCTGCGTCCGTCCACGTCCACGGTTGCTGCAAGAGAGAGAGATCGTGTTCGATGTTGCGAGCTACCGTGCAATTTCCTACATGAATACCTAGAAAGTGTTTTCAAGGTTTTTTTAAATTCGACATCTGAGGGTAGTGTGGTACGGGTGTGGGGGGTGTTTTTCCTTTGTATATAGAACGGTTTAAGCTACAATGTTGAAACTTGGTGTGTAAATGTAAAATAACTGGAACAGAAATCTTAATAAAAAAATGTAAATATGTATTGGCATTCAGAAGGGGGGCAAAAAAAAATATTTGAGTAAATAGAATGCATATTTTTCCACGATTTTCGTCATAAATACTAGCTCGTCACAAATATTGAATTTAATTTTATTATGCGGATTCTTCGTATGAATACCTAGAACTTGTGCCGGAAAAATAACAAAGTTACGCCCAGATTGTTGCCAGATTTTTTTTTATGGTTTTGGCTTCTAGATCTCAGAAACTGCTTGTGCTAGGAAGCTGAAATTTGGAACACATGTGGACGAATTTGTAAAAAAAATGGTCTATAGCGTCGAAGGTTGTGAGAGTGTGGAAAAAGCAATGCGTGCAAAACGTTTGAAGGATGGAATTGACACATTCCGAAATCCATATCTTCTGAACGATTGACGTCAAACGGCTGAAACTTTGTAGCTGTCTGAAGAGAACTAGGAGATTATAAATGTCTTACATTGTGAAGCGGGGTGGGAGGCTGAAAAACTTTGAATTACGATATCTTCCGATTCATTTATACTAGAAAGAAGTTAAGTGGGAGCTGTTGGGTGAATAGAAAGCAAGACCGATATACAGTGTATATAAGTGATAAAAAGGAAAGTTGAGAGAGGAGAAACCTGTAGGATACCACTTAAACCATGGAGAAGATAGGAAACCGTTATTGACACCATAATGATTCGATTTGATAGGAAGCTTAACATTAGTTTTTTGAAAGTTGCATCGACTTCCCAATCGATAAGCTATTTCGCAACTATATTTTGACATACTCTATCGAAAGCTTTTTCGAGATCCAGGCTTAAGATGGCAGAGTGAAGCCTTTCAGCTAAACCTTTTGAGAGATTATGTTTCATTGTGTGGAGTAGAGAGATACACCTAGTTCCCCTTCCCATCCAGAAACCGAGCTGTTCACTCTATACATATGTACAAATATAATTATGTATATACTAGCTGCGTACCGCGGGCCTGTTACTCCCGTCTTTCCCGTTCATCCCGTTTCTCCAGTCCGGTTGATCCATTGGTCCTGTTCCTCCCGTTGCTCCTGTTTCTCCCGATGCTCCAATTTCCACCGTTGCTTCCGTTACACCATCCTCTATCCACATTCTTCCATCCACCACCCTTCATTCTTCATCTCCCACCCCCTATCCGTCATCCTCCATCCATCATCCTCCATCTTCGATCCACCATCATCTATCCTACATCCTACATCTTCCATCTTCCATCCTTCATCTTCCATCTTCCATCTTCCATTATCCATCCTCCATCTTCCATCTTCCATGTTCCATCTTCGATTTTCCATCCTCTATCCACCATCTTCCAACCTTCATCCATCCGTACTTCATCCATTATCATCTATCCATCATCTACAATTCTATATCTACCATCCACCATCCTCTGTCAACCATCCTCCATCCACCATTCATCATTCTCCATCCTCCATCTTCCATCCACCATTCACCATCTCCTATCCAACATCCACCATCCACTAACATCATCTTCATCCACCATCCTCCATCTAAAATCCTCCATTCTCCATCCACCATCCTCCATCCATCCATCCTCCATCCATCATCCTCTACTCATCTTCTACTCATCTTCTACCATCCTATAACCACCATCTCCATCCCCTATCCACCATCCTCCATGAACCATCCACCATCCTCCATTTTTCATCCTTCATCCTCTAACCACCATCCCCCATCCTCCATCCATCCATCCTCTATCATCATCCTGTATCCATCATCTACCATCCTATATCTACCATCCCACATCCTCTATCCACCATCCTCTATCCACCATCCACCATCCTCAACCTTCTATCATCCGTCCTCTATTTACCATCCTCCACCCACCATCCCCCATCCTTCATCTTTCATCCACCACCGACCATCCTCTATCCACCATCCTTCATCTACCATCTACCATCCACCAACCTTCATCCTCTATCCAGCATTCTTCATCTTCTAGCCACTATCCTCTAACCACCATCCATCGTCCAAATTTACCATTTAGTAATAGTAGGAATGAATAACTAATGCACCGAAAACGAACGAACTGCCGCTAAATCATTTGAAATACTCTTAAATGTTGAAATAACTCTCGTACCACCAATTGTAAAATTATTTTGTTAACGCAGAAACCTTTGCGGGCGTGTGCTCCCTCGGACGAAAAAAAGTTATATAATATTTTTTGTTTATTTGTGGCCAAGAACCTCAAATCCGCTTGACGTCCGTCCGGCCGTCCATCTGTCTGTCCGTTAGCACGATAACTCAAGAACGCCTTCACCTAGGCTCTTGAAATTTTGAATCTTGGTGTTTGGTTGAATTTGTAAGGCTAAGTTCGTTAACGGGCAAGATCGTCCTACTTTTTCGGGTAGCTGCCATACAAAGTGTCCTTAAAACACGTGTTCAAGAATATTTGCCGAGAACTTCACAACGGTTTAAACTACGACTTGGAAATTTTGTATGTCAATTTTCCAATAATTAAAATTAAATGTATTTTTATGTGTTTCGAGTGGCTGCCATACAAAAATCCTATTAAAATATCTTCATTCAATTCACGAAACTCACTATAACCATTGTATTTATATCTTATAGTAGTATCACCAGACGTACTTTTCTGTTTTCACCTGCTTACACCAGAGGCGCTGCATGCGTTTTCTCCCTTCATACTTTTATCGTTACTCATTTCATTCAGTAAAGTCATGTCTCTCTTTCTGCTGTCGCTGTGGGGCGCATGTGTTTAGTATTTTGCCGATTCCCTCTTTATACTTTTTCGTTACTATCATTTCATTCCGTAAAGTCGTCTTTCTTACCTATATCTTTCGAGCGGTTTAACGTTTAAAAAAGATTTTATGAATAGATTGGGTAGGCCTCAGAAGTGTCCATATTTTGAAGGTTGGGGGTATTAGGGGCGAAGTGCGAGAAGCGTTTTAGACCGAAAATTTTGGTTTCTCAGCAACCGCTAATGCTAGGAAGCTGAAATTGGGAATTTGGTTAGAACTTTGATAGTGGACTCATTTGCAAAAAATTGCCGATATGGGTGGAGGGGTTGGGGGGGGGGGGAATAATGCAAATCCGTCCAAAACGTAAAAAAGCCGAAATCGACACAGTCTACAATTCATATCTCCTAAACAGTTAATGACTCAAAATTGAAATTTAATATATGTAGGTGAAAGAAGAGAATAGATCGGAATCAAATTTTTGAGTGGGTAGTGACGTTCGGGGTTGGGGTGAAAATTTTTAGGATTCGATATCTAACGAAGCAATTGCTTTAGAAAAATAAGATTTGGTTTGTGAGTAAATGTTGATAAATGGAGTCTGTTGAAAGAAAAATTTTTTAAGAGGGCGGGGGAGCATGAAAGTGGAAGTGATAACAATTTTTCTAAAAATTCACGTCTCATATCTCAAGAACAGTGTAAGTGTAAAATTCTTAAAATAAAAATTTGGTGGGTGTGGGTGTAGAGGGTGGGAGTGGGGGAGGGTGAAACGGTAAAGGTTTTGATTTTAATATCTCAAGAACCCATAATGATACAAAGCTGACACTTGGTATCTATTTAAGAGCTATGTTGGAAAAATATAATTTTGAATACGGGTATTTTTTCTCTCTATAGAACGGCTTATGCTAGAAAGTTGAAACTCGGTGCAAATCAACCAGAGAAGGAATTCTGATAAAAAGGGGAGAGGGGTAAAAAAAATTATCAGTGAAAATTGAATACATATATTTTCAGGATTTTCGTCTGCCTTATTCCTAGATCTGATCGATATCGAAAAATTTTTCACTTTCATGGGCTTGCGTAATAATCCTTTTTAAGCCTCTAAAAACATACATATAAAAACGGTTGAACACATTTTCATGAATTTCGTCACATCTTTTAAAAATGATAAGAAATTGAATTGGTTTTTACTTTCTCGTGTTGTCTTCCTACTTATTTATTAAATCGTTTAAAAACCTGTTTCACAACTCCTTCGAAATTCAAATGCCAAGTGGAAATGAAATTGAATGGGTTTGTGTGAGGCTTTTAGTGTACATAATAACACATCATCTCAACTGCGTTGCACCTCTTGAGTCTTATAAAAACAGAGATATAAAATTTAAAAAAGAAATTAATATTTACAAAATAGAATGTTGGAAAATTTTTTTTTTTTAAAAGCGGTATTTTGAAACTTCTATCCGTTCCGACGCTAAGAGGTGAATTATTGAACTTCTCCACCTGCTTTGCCATACTAAAAAATCTGCCAATGGTCTAAGCGCAACTTCATTATTTTTCCAGCAGAAGTAGGGAACGCGTTCAATTCTAAGATGCGGTGTAGGTTACTATGTGACTGCAAACCTTTAAAAAAGTTCAGGAAGCGGTTAGAATATGGTGTAACATATGAATTGTATAATTGGGTCATTTCCGGGATGCGGTCTAGAGGTTGAAAAAGACAAAACTTAAAAATAGGTGATTATTAAACAAAACTGTGGAAGTGAAAAGATATTCGATATCTGATCAGACCTGAGAGATATGGTGGAATTCATGGAAAAGTATACAACCACTTTACACCTTCTTAGGGGTCGAATTTCAAAAAATCTTGAAAACACTTTCTAGGTATTCAAATGAAAAATCCGTAGAATAAAAATGAATTCAACATTTGGAAAGACCTAGTAGATATGATGAAAATCGTTAAAATATATGCATTTTATATTCACTGATAATTCTCCCCTCCCCCCTTCTGAACGCCAATGGATATTCGAATCTTTTTTTAACAAAATTACTTTCCTAGTTGATTTACATATACCATACACATCGAGTTTCAACTTTCTAGCATCAGCCGTTCCATAGTTAGGGAAAACACCCCCCACCCCCGTACCACACTACCCCTAAAAAAATTATATTTTTCCAACATACCACTACTAAAGTTCTATCTAAATACCACGTTTCAGCTTTTTATCATTATAGGTTCATAAGATATAAACATCGGAACCTTTTACTTTTCACCCTCCCCCACTCTCACCCTCTACACCCATATCCCCCAATTTTCTTTTTCTGCTTAGGTTCTATTGGGCCTACGTCTGGTAAAAAAATTGAGCATCTATCTCACACTGTTCTTGAGAATGAAAAGTGTTTTTTTTGAAAATTTCTTATCCCCCCTTCCATGTTCCGCCATCCCCTTAAAAAATTGTACTTTGAGCAATCTTTATTTGTTGACCTTTAAGTTCAAACCGAATTTAATTTTTCTAGAGCAATTGGTGCCTGAGATATGGTAACCCCCACTCAAAAATTTCTTTTCAATCTTTCCTCCTAGTATAGGTACAGATATTTGTTAAGTTCGAGTTTCGTGCCATCAACAGTTTAGGAGATATGTATTTTAGAATGTATCGATCTCAGCTTTTTTGCGCTTCGGACGCATTATTTCCCCACCCCCACTTCTTCACCCATATCAGAATATTTTTTGCAAATGGGTCTACTATTGAAGCTCTATAAAAATTCCAAGTTTCAGATTTCTAGCATAAGCGGTTGCTGATATCTAGAAACCAAAACTTTCGGTCTAAAACACCTCCCCCATCTCCCTCTTCACACCCGCATCCCTCAAAACGTGTTTACTTAAAGGGGTATACCAAATCTACTAACGAAAATTCAAATAAATAGCTCAAATGGTTTGGGTGCTACGAGCTTTCAAACAATTTTGCGTACACCGGCAGACGTACGGCGTTTCCACAATCCTCACTCCCAAATAGTTTCCAAAAATTTTGCATGTACTTTTTTAAAATAAAAAACATAACGCAGTCACGATCGGCTGCAAGCCAATCGTATGATACTCTAGATGAAATACTGAACTCCGATCTATATTTTAGTTGGAAATATATCAAAAGAATGAGGAGAGCACAAGCAATTATTACATGACCTTTTACTTACAGGTAGGAACTTTTGTATAGTGGTCGATTTTTTGATTTATAGTGAGTTCCATAAAGTAAGTTAGGACATTTTACAGAATTTTTGTATGGCAACTACATGAAGGACTCATGAGATATTTTTCATATTGATAGTTTCAGCTGCGACTATTATAAAATGAATGTTTGTAAAATTAAAAAAATCGTAAATTAAAGCTTTCTAAACTTATCGTGCAATATTGGTGAATATGTTTATTAAGGACTTTTGTATGACGGCTACCCGAAGGAGTCAACAGATGGCGCTAATTAATGAACTCCGTCTTGGTTTTGGTATAAAACTAATTCCTGTAAAATTTAAAATTCCTGCTCTAACTCGTTCTGGAGTTATAGTGAATTCAGTAAAAAGCATACATTTTTGAAGGACTTTTCTAGGCTGATTCGCGAAGGACTCATTCGATTTGCATCATATTCCGAACTTTTGATTTAAACATTGTAAACCTTAAGTAAGCAAAATTTCAAGTTCCTAACTCGAAGCATTCGAGCAATAATTGTGAAAACGTGTTTTAAGGACTCTTGTATGGGAGGTACCCGAAGGAGTGCAAGGATATCGCCCATTAACGAACTTAGCCTTACTTTTTCCATTTTACAAGTTGTGACAAAATTTCAACTTCCTAGGTCAACGCGTTCTTGAGTTATCGTGCTAACGGACGGACGGACGGACGAACGGACGGACGGACAGCAAACGGATTTGGGGGTTTTGGCCAAAAATAAACACAAAATAATATACAACTTTTTTTGTCCGAGGCTCGGTTCTATGCGTTACAAACATTTCGGGCTGGATTAAACTTATAATACTCTATATGTTCATCTAGAGTATAAAAATGTATGACCTTCTGCATAATGGAATTCCTCTTTTGCATGAAGAAACAGAAAAGCGATCTGCTTCTCCATACCTCCCGTCCTTTCCCATGCACCGTGTGCGAGGAAAGGAAATGAACGTAGTGAGAACTGTGAGAAATGTCAATGCGTATTGTACCTACGAAGAAAAATTCAAAATCAATCAAAGCAAGCATTATCTCATTCATTCATAAAGTTCAATCAACACGACTTCCCATTGGTTGGGGTTTTGTGCTTTCGCGCTCTCCACACTCATTCATTTTTTTAACTCTCGAGTGCGGAGTAGTATGGATATAGGCATTCTAAATCAAGGGTGGATGGGGTGGAAGTTTTTGTATGGATGACGTCATAGTCTTGTATGATGCTGATAAGGAATTTACACCCCGAGCTTTTTTTGACGGTGGAGCTTTGATTTTTTCCGTTGCATAAAATTGGGCGTTTTTTTTCGAGGCTTTGAGCTTTTTGGTTTTTCGGGGCTTTGAGCTTTTCGGTTATTGTCGCGGCTTAGACTATCCGGGGGCTTAGACTATCTGAGAGCTTAGACTATCCGGGGCTAGCGGGGAGTGGAGGCTTAGGCTATCCGTATAATACTTGTAAAGGCTAACTTCATTTATATGACTCAGGCTCATGTTCGGCGAATGATAATAACAAGACAGGCTCAGCTAATTGCCTTTAACAGAGTAATATAGATAATAATAAAGACTGCTCAGTTAGATATTGTTGACTCAGTTTCTTAGGGAAATGCCACATTAATTAGATTCAGCTCATAAATGTACAGTGTGATAATAGCACGGTTATCTTAACTTATTGACTTTATCAGTGTAATTAAATATAGATAATTATAAAGAAAGCTGCTTAGCGAGATATGATAGATTCAGATTCTTAAGGTATAATACTATAGCGGGGAGCAGGGGCTTAGACTATCCGAGAATTTACTCCACCGAGAAGTCATAGCATTTTTTGTTGGTCAAGGTCAAGGTTAACTGTGGAACATGCTATTGGCTGAACTTACTTCGAGGAATTAGCTAGTGAGGCTTGACTGTTTTATTGATGTTCTATCCAGAAATATTGATTAGTTATGTTATTATAAGATTCTTGATTGTTTGGTGTTTCAGTTTTGTTCTTGCAAATTTCTTGGTTTATTGTTTAGATGGACTTATTGAAGGGTTATTTTTGCTTTGGTTTATACATGATTCATTTGAGTTAATAAAATTTTATAAACACATTTCTTCAGAGGCATATATTCTGCTTAGACTATCAGTTTCATACAATTTGACTACAACCCAATTCAGTTTAATGTTTTTTTTTTTTTTTTTTTTTTTTGCTACCTTGTTGCCTTTTTTGAACTTCTATTCGTAGTGTTTATAAACAAGTTAAATTTGAGGCTATGTTTCTTATCTAAAACAACATTAAGTGAGTCGTTAAGGATATGCTATCATAAGAAAAAATTTCTTAACAGAATATTTATGTATACGACTTTTCAACATATATTTTGTTTATTAAATTTCAAAAATCGAAATTGTTTGGTGAGGGGCTTAGGCTATCTGAAACTTAGACTAGCGGGGAGTGGAGGCTTAGGGAAACTTTGGCTATCCGTATAATACTTGTAAAATTTAGTTATATGACTCAGGCTCGGTGAATATTAATACCAAGACAGGCCTTTAACAGAGTAATATAGGTAATAATAAAGACTGTTCAGTTAGATATTATTGACTCAGTTTCTTAAGATATAATACTAAGAAATGCAGGTTCCTACAGTGTGATAATAACAAGGTTATTACGTCTTAGACTGAATGAGATTTACTCATCTGAGCTTTTACATAGAGACTTCATTGATTTCTTAGGAATTTATTACACTAGTGAGGCTTTACGGTTTTATTGATAAGTCTTCAGATCTTGCTCCGGCAGGTTGAAACATGTTTTAGTTAGCGTTATTGCACAATGTTGTGAAATTCATCAGGTATATGTCTCTCTCTATTCATCTATATCTCTTTATCTATCTCTGTCTCTCTCTATCTGTGTATCTATCTATTTATCTCTATCCCTTTCTCTCTATCTAAATATGTATGTCTCTATCTATCTCTGTCAGTTTCTTAAGATATAATACTAAGAAATGCAGGTTCAGCTCAGGTTCCTACAGTGTGATAATAACAAGGTTATTGCATCCTTGACTGGTATGAATCTGAAAGGGATTTACTCATCCATGCTTTTGCATAGTGACTTCTTAGGAATTTACTCCGCTAGTGAGGCTTTACGGGTTTATTGATAAGTCTTCAGATCTTGCTCCGACAGGTTCAAACATGTTTCAGTTAGCGTTATTGCATAATGTTGTGAAATTCAACCTGATTTTTGCTTGCTGCTGGTTATCGCCTGTTATGGTTGACTCAGATTCTTAAGGTATTATATCAATATAGACTAACTTCATCAGGTTAAGCTATTTGACTCAGGTTCCTAGTAAATGTACGGTGTGATAATAACAAAATTTACTAAGCCAGACATTCTAATTGTCTTAAACAGAGTAATTCATATTAGGTATAGGTTATAATACTAATAAAGGCTAGATATGGTTGACCCAGATTCTTAAAGTATAACACAAAATAAAGGATGTCTTAAACAGGGCTGTTTTACTCAGGTTCCTAACAAATAATTGACAGAGTAACAGATAGATATGGTTGACTCAGATTCTTAAGGAATAATACTAATAAAGGCTTAGTTAATAAGATTCAACTAAATATGTTTGACTATAGCAATCAACAAGGCTAACTTAAAGAGGCTGAACCTTTATCAGAGTAATTCATTCTAAATATGTTTCACTCTACCAGTCAGGCTATGACGATAATAATAAGTCTAACTTAAACAGGTTTAGCTAATTGCTTTTGTCAGAGTATTTCATATTAAAAATAGGTTATAATACTATACTAATAAAAACAGACTCAGATAGATATCGTGGACTTTACTAGTCAGATGTAAGGTATAATACAAATAAAGGCTGCTGAGCTAGATATGGTTGGCTCAGATTCTTAAGGTATAATACTACAAAAGGCTGATTTAAAGACGTTCAGCTTGATATGTTTTATTCTAGCAGTCAGGTTCCTAATAATAAAGGCTAACTTAAACAGGCTCAGTCAATTGTCATTTTTTTTTTTCAAAGTAATTAAATATAGGTTATAATACTAACAAAGGCTGCTCAGCTACATATTGTAGACTCAGATTCTTAATAAGTGCTAGATATGGTTTACTCAGAGTTTTAATAAATGTTAGATTATACTAACAAGGACTAACTTAAGCAGGCTCAGCTTGATATGGTTGGCTCAGATTCTTAAGGTATAATACTAAAAAAGGATGACTAAATACGGTTCAGTTAGATATGTTTGACTCTACCAGTCAATAATGCTGACTAAAACAGGATCAGCTAATTGCCTTTATCATAGTAATTCATGTATTAAATATAGATAATAATAAAGGCATTTGACTTAAGAAGACTCAGCTAGATATTGTTAACTCAGATTCTTAATAAATGTTAGATATAACACTAATAAAGGTTGACTAAAGCAGGTACTGGTACTGGTCAGATTTTAAATAAATGTAAGATATAATAGTAACAAAGTCTGACTTAATAAGGCTCAGCTAAATATGTTTGACTCTACCAGTCAGGCTATGACGATAATAATAAGTCTAACTTAAACAGGCTCAGATAATTGCCTTTATCATAGTAATTCATGTATTAAATATAGATAATAATAAAGGTATTTGACTTAAGAAGACTCCGCTAGATATTGTTAACTCAGATTCTTAATAAATGTGAGATATAATACTAACAAAGGTTGACTTAAGCAGGCTCAACTATTGTAGATATGGTTGACTATAGGTACTGGTCAGATTTTAAACAAATGTGAGGTATATTACTAACAAAGGCTGAATTAATAAGTTTCAGCTAAAATGAGGTCAATATAAGAACAGGTTAGGTCAAAAAGCTGTTAATATTAGAACAGGTCAGATCAAAAAGCAGTTAATATAAGAACAGGTCAGGTAATATTAGAACAGGTCAGGTCAAAAAGCTGTTAATACCTGTTCAGAGCTGTTCAAAAAACTGTTAATATCAGAACAGGTCAGGTCAAAAAAGCTGTTAATATCAGAACAGATCAGGTCAAAAAGCAGTTAATATTCGAACAGATAAGGTTAATAAGCTTGATATGGTTGACTCAGATTCTTAAGGTATAATACTAAAAAAGGCTGATTTAATAAGGTACACCTAAATATGTTTGACTCTATCAGTCAAGTTATAACAACAATAAGACTGGCTTAAACAGGCTCATCTAATTGTCTTTATCAGAGTAATATAGGCTATAATACTTATAAAGACTGCTCAGCTAGATATGGTTGACTCACATTCTTATGGAAAAATACTAATAAAGACTGACTTAATAAGGTTTAGCTATATATATTTGACTATAGCAGTCAAGTTATAACAACAATAAGGTTGACTTAGAGAGGCTCCTTTATCAGAAATATAGGTGATAATACTAATTAAGACTGCTCAGCTAGATATGGTTGACTCAGATTTTAAGGAATAATACTAATAAAGGCTGGCTTAATAAGGTTCAGCTAAATATGTTTAACTCTACAAGTCAGATTATAACAATAATAAGGTTGGTTTTAACAGACTCAGCTAATTGTCTTTATCAGAAATGTTGGTTATAATAATAATGAAGACTGACTTAAACAGGCCCAACCAGTGACTTTACAAGTCAGATTTTAGGTATAATACTAATAAAAGCTGTTTAGCTACATATGGTTAACTCAGATTCTTAAGGTGTAATATTAATAAAAGCGACTCAGCTCATACACAGATTCTTAACGTATAATACTAATAAAGACTGCTTAGATAATTACCTGTATTGACAGTTGTATGGGACACGAACTTTTTCATAGTTATATGAGGTTTTTACTGTTGTATGGTGTTAACAGTTATATGGGGAGGAATTTTAATCTAAAGCTGTGAACTGCTTATTGCGGCGGAATGAAAAAAAAAATATGGTTGTAGGCTAGATATGGTTGACTCGGATTCTAGTAAGGTATAATACTAATAAAGGCTGACTTAATAAGGTTCAAATGTAATGTAATGTACCACCTACTTCCGAAGAAAATGTATAAACTCACAACAAACTAGGATAAATCAAACATTCTCCATCAAAATAATAAACAAGAAATTTAAGAAAAGGTTACAAGACAAACCAAAACAAAAATTTCACCTGCTTTCGAAGCTTGCGATATCAACTCAACTAGGATAAACCGTACCAAGCATGAAAAAAAAATGTAAGGTTAATTGTTTGATTATATGTATTGATGAAATAAAATTCCAGGAACCAATGAAGTATCAATTAAGTTTTCCCTCCGGAACTGCAGGTCATGGGCTTAGGCTAGTGGGGGGGCCTTAAGTGATAAAAACATAATTTATATTTAAGTTCTCTGATCTAACCTATTCTTTTTTAGACCTGACCTGTAACTTTTTGACCTGACCTGTTTTTTTTTTTAGACCTGACCTGTTCTTTTTTAGACCGGACCTGTTCTTTTTTATACCTAACCTGTTCTGATATTAACAACTTATTGACCTGACCTGTTCTGATATTAACTGCTTTTTGACCTGACCTGTTCTAATATTAACAGCTTTTTGACCTGATCTGTTCTTTTTTAGACCTGACCTGTTCATTTTTAGACCTGACCTGTTCTGATATTAACCTGACCTGTTCTGATATTAACCTGACCTGTTCTTATATTAACTGATTTTTGATCTAATCTGATCGCTTTTTGACCTAACCTTTTCTTACATTAGCTGCTTTTTGAACAGACCTGTTCTAATATTAACAACTTATTGACCTGACCTGTTCTTATATTAACTGCTTTTTGACCTGTTCTTATATTAACTGATTTTTGATCTGACCTGTTCATTTTTAGACCTGACCTGTTCATTTTTAGACCTGACCTGTTCTGATATTAACCTGACCTGTTCTTATATTGACCTGACCTGTTTTAATATTAACCTGACCTGTTCTTATATTAACAGCTTTTTGACCTGACCTGTTATTTTTTAAACCTGATCTGTTCTGATACTAATTGCTTTTTGACCTGACCTGTTCTGATTTCGACCTGACCTGTTCTCTTTTAGACCTGACCTGTTCTTTTTTATACCTGACCTGTTCTGATATTAACAGCTTTTTGACCTGACCTGTTCTGATATTAACAGTTTTTTGACCTGACCTGTTATTTTTTAGACCTGACCTGTTTTGATATTAACTGCTCTTCGACCTGACCTGTTCTAATATTAACAGCTTTTTGACCTAACCTATTCTTATATTGACCTGACCTGTTCAAATATTTACCTGACCTGACCTGACCTGTTCTTATATTAACAGCTTTTTGACCTGACCTGTTCTGATATTAACATCTTTTTGACCTGACCTGCTCTTATATTAACAGCATTTTGACCTGACCTGTTCTTTTTTAGACTTGACCTGTTCTGATATTAACCTGACCTGTTCTGTTATTAACAGCTTTTTAACCTTACCTATTCTTTTTTATACCTGACCTGTTCTTTCACCTTTTTTATACTTTTTAACCTGACCTATTATTTCTTAGACCTAACCATTTATATTTTTAGATCTGTCTTGCTTTGATATTAACTGCTTTTTGATCTACTCTATTCCTTTTTAGATCTACCTTGAATCATATTATTTGGCGTCACACTTAACTCTTGGGTATATTAGAAACAATTTTTTTTTTTGATACTAGCACCTAAACTATTCTTATATTCATGCTCGACCTGATGTGGTTTATTTTACCTGACCTGTTCTTTTTTAGACAAGACCTGTTGTTATACTAAATGATTTTCAAGCCCCCCACTAGCCTAAGCCCATGACCTGCAGTTCCGGAGGGAAAACTTAATTGATACTTCATTGGTTCCTGGAATTTTATTTCATCAATACATATAATCAAACAATTAACCTTACATTTTTTTTTCATGCTTGGTACGGTTTATCCTAGTTGAGTTGATATCGCAAGCTTCGAAAGCAGGTGAAATTTTTGTTTTGGTTTGTCTTGTAACCTTTTCTTAAATTTCTTGTTTATTATTTTGATGGAGAATGTTTGATTTATCCTAGTTTGTTGTGAGTTTATACATTTTCTTCGGAAGTAGGTGGTACATTACATTACATTTGAACCTTATTAAGTCAGCCTTTATTAGTATTATACCTTACTAGAATCCGAGTCAACCATATCTAGCCTACAACCATATTTTTTTTTTCATTCCGCCGCAATAAGCAGTTCACAGCTTTAGATTAAAATTCCTCCCCATATAACTGTTAACACCATACAACAGTAAAAACCTCATATAACTATGAAAAAGTTCGTGTCCCATACAACTGTCAATACAGGTAATTATCTAAGCAGTCTTTATTAGTATTATACGTTAAGAATCTGTGTATGAGCTGAGTCGCTTTTATTAATATTACACCTTAAGAATCTGAGTTAACCATATGTAGCTAAACAGCTTTTATTAGTATTATACCTAAAATCTGACTTGTAAAGTCACTGGTTGGGCCTGTTTAAGTCAGTCTTCATTATTATTATAACCAACATTTCTGATAAAGACAATTAGCTGAGTCTGTTAAAACCAACCTTATTATTGTTATAATCTGACTTGTAGAGTTAAACATATTTAGCTGAACCTTATTAAGCCAGCCTTTATTAGTATTATTCCTTAAAATCTGAGTCAACCATATCTAGCTGAGCAGTCTTAATTAGTATTATCACCTATATTTCTGATAAAGGAGCCTCTCTAAGTCAACCTTATTGTTGTTATAACTTGACTGCTATAGTCAAATATATATAGCTAAACCTTATTAAGTCAGTCTTTATTAGTATTTTTCCATAAGAATGTGAGTCAACCATATCTAGCTGAGCAGTCTTTATAAGTATTATAGCCTATATTACTCTGATAAAGACAATTAGATGAGCCTGTTTAAGCCAGTCTTATTGTTGTTATAACTTGACTGATAGAGTCAAACATATTTAGGTGTACCTTATTAAATCAGCCTTTTTTAGTATTATACCTTAAGAATCTGAGTCAACCATATCAAGCTTATTAACCTTATCTGTTCGAATATTAACTGCTTTTTGACCTGATCTGTTCTGATATTAACAGCTTTTTTGACCTGACCTGTTCTGATATTAACAGTTTTTTGAACAGCTCTGAACAGGTATTAACAGCTTTTTGACCTGACCTGTTCTAATATTACCTGACCTGTTCTTATATTAACTGCTTTTTGATCTGACCTGTTCTAATATTAACAGCTTTTTGACCTAACCTGTTCTTATATTGACCTCATTTTAGCTGAAACTTATTAATTCAGCCTTTGTTAGTAATATACCTCACATTTGTTTAAAATCTGACCAGTACCTATAGTCAACCATATCTACAATAGTTGAGCCTGCTTAAGTCAACCTTTGTTAGTATTATATCTCACATTTATTAAGAATCTGAGTTAACAATATCTAGCGGAGTCTTCTTAAGTCAAATGCCTTTATTATTATCTATTTTTAATACATGAATTACTATGATAAAGGCAATTATCTGAGCCTGTTTAAGTTAGACTTATTATTATCGTCATAGCCTGACTGGTAGAGTCAAACATATTTAGCTGAGCCTTATTAAGTCAGACTTTGTTACTATTATATCTTACATTTATTTAAAATCTGACCAGTACCAGTACCTGCTTTAGTCAACCTTTATTAGTGTTATATCTAACATTTATTAAGAATCTGAGTTAACAATATCTAGCTGAGTCTTCTTAAGTCAAATGCCTTTATTATTATCTATATTTAATACATGAATTACTATGATAAAGGCAATTAGCTGATCCTGTTTTAGTCAGCATTATTGACTGGTAGAGTCAAACATATCTAACTGAACCGTATTTAGTCATCCTTTTTTAGTATTATACCTTAAGAATCTGAGCCAACCATATCAAGCTGAGCCTGCTTAAGTTAGTCCTTGTTAGTATAATCTAACATTTATTAAAAATCTGAGTAAACCATATCTAGCACTTATTAAGAATCTGAGTCTACAATATGTAGCTGAGCAGCCTTTGTTAGTATTATAACCTATATTTAATTACTTTGAAAAAAAAAAATGACAATTGACTGAGCCTGTTTAAGTTAGCCTTTATTATTAGGAACCTGACTGCTAGAATAAAACATATCAAGCTGAACGTCTTTAAATCAGCCTTTTGTAGTATTATACCTTAAGAATCTGAGCCAACCATATCTAGCTCAGCAGCCTTTATTTGTATTATACCTTACATCTGACTAGTAAAGTCCACGATATCTATCTGAGTCTGTTTTTATTAGTATAGTATTATAACATATTTTTAATATGAAATACTCTGACAAAAGCAATTAGCTAAACCTGTTTAAGTTAGACTTATTATTATCGTCATAGCCTGACTGGTAGAGTGAAACATATTTAGAATGAATTACTCTGATAAAGGTTCAGCCTCTTTAAGTTAGCCTTGTTGATTGCTATAGTCAAACATATTTAGTTGAATCTTATTAACTAAGCCTTTATTAGTATTATTCCTTAAGAATCTGAGTCAACCATATCTATCTGTTACTCTGTCAATTATTTGTTAGGAACCTGAGTAAAACAGCCCTGTTTAAGACATCCTTTATTTTGTGTTATACTTTAAGAATCTGGGTCAACCATATCTAGCCTTTATTAGTATTATAACCTATACTTAATATGAATTACTCTGTTTAAGACAATTAGAATGTCTGGCTTAGTAAATTTTGTTATTATCACACCGTACATTTACTAGGAACCTGAGTCAAATAGCTTAACCTGATGAAGTTAGTCTATATTGATATAATACCTTAAGAATCTGAGTCAACCATAACAGGCGATAACCAGCAGCAAGCAAAAATCAGGTTGAATTTCACAACATTATGCAATAACGCTAACTGAAACATGTTTGAACCTGTCGGAGCAAGATCTGAAGACTTATCAATAAACCCGTAAAGCCTCACTAGCGGAGTAAATTCCTAAGAAGTCACTATGCAAAAGCATGGATGAGTAAATCCCTTTCAGATTCATACCAGTCAAGGATGCAATAACCTTGTTATTATCACACTGTAGGAACCTGAGCTGAACCTGCATTTCTTAGTATTATATCTTAAGAAACTGACAGAGATAGATAGAGACATACATATTTAGATAGAGAGAAAGGGATAGAGATAAATAGATAGATACACAGATAGAGAGAGACAGAGATAGATAAAGAGATATAGATGAATAGAGAGAGACATATACCTGATGAATTTCACAACATTGTGCAATAACGCTAACTAAAACATGTTTCAACCTGCCGGAGCAAGATCTGAAGACTTATCAATAAAACCGTAAAGCCTCACTAGTGTAATAAATTCCTAAGAAATCAATGAAGTCTCTATGTAAAAGCTCAGATGAGTAAATCTCATTCAGTCTAAGACGTAATAACCTTGTTATTATCACACTGTAGGAACCTGCATTTCTTAGTATTATATCTTAAGAAACTGAGTCAATAATATCTAACTGAACAGTCTTTATTATTACCTATATTACTCTGTTAAAGGCCTGTCTTGGTATTAATATTCACCGAGCCTGAGTCATATAACTAAATTTTACAAGTATTATACGGATAGCCTAAGTTTCCCTAAGCCTCCACTCCCCGCTAGTCTAAGTTTCAGATAGCCTAAGCCCCTCACCAAACAATTTCGATTTTTGAAATTTAATAAACAAAATATATGTTGAAAAGTCGTATACATAAATATTCTGTTAAGAAATTTTTTCTTATGATAGCATATCCTTAACGACTCACTTAATGTTGTTTTAGATAAGAAACATAGCCTCAAATTTAACTTGTTTATAAACACTACGAATAGAAGTTCAAAAAAGGCAACAAGGTAGCAAAAAAAAAAAAAAAAAACATTAAACTGAATTGGGTTGTAGTCAAATTGTATGAAACTGATAGTCTAAGCAGAATATATGCCTCTGAAGAAATGTGTTTATAAAATTTTATTAACTCAAATGAATCATGTATAAACCAAAGCAAAAATAACCCTTCAATAAGTCCATCTAAACAATAAACCAAGAAATTTGCAAGAACAAAACTGAAACACCAAACAATCAAGAATCTTATAATAACATAACTAATCAATATTTCTGGATAGAACATCAATAAAACAGTCAAGTCTCACTAGCTAATTCCTCGAAGTAAGTTCAGCCAATAGCATGTTCCACAGTTAACCTTGACCTTGACCAACAAAAAATGCTATGACTTCTCGGTGGAGTAAATTCTCGGATAGTCTAAGCCCCTGCTCCCCGCTATAGTATTATACCTTAAGAATCTGAATCTATCATATCTCGCTAAGCAGCTTTCTTTATAATTATCTATATTTAATTACACTGATAAAGTCAATAAGTTAAGATAACCGTGCTATTATCACACTGTACATTTATGAGCTGAATCTAATTAATGTGGCATTTCCCTAAGAAACTGAGTCAACAATATCTAACTGAGCAGTCTTTATTATTATCTATATTACTCTGTTAAAGGCAATTAGCTGAGCCTGTCTTGTTATTATCATTCGCCGAACATGAGCCTGAGTCATATAAATGAAGTTAGCCTTTACAAGTATTATACGGATAGCCTAAGCCTCCACTCCCCGCTAGCCCCGGATAGTCTAAGCTCTCAGATAGTCTAAGCCCCCGGATAGTCTAAGCCGCGACAATAACCGAAAAGCTCAAAGCCCCGAAAAACCAAAAAGCTCAAAGCCTCGAAAAAAAACGCCCAATTTTATGCAACGGAAAAAATCAAAGCTCCACCGTCAAAAAAAGCTCGGGGTGTAAATTCCTTATCAGCATCATACAAGACTATGACGTCATCCATACAAAAACTTCCACCCCATCCACCCTTGATTTAGAATGCCTATATCCACACTACTGTGCGGAGTTCGCTGTCGACCAATGGGAAACCGTGTTAATTGAACTATATGAATGAATGAGATATGCCTTCTTTGATTGATTTTGAATTCTTCAAGAAAGAATGAGTGTGAAAGCGCGAGAGAACAAAACCCCAAAAAACGATATATGCTGGGCCATCTTTTGAGCTAAGGTGAAGTTATTCGTGATACTACTATAAGATATAAATACAATGCTATAACTTCGGAATGCCTAAAGCTACGACTTTGAAATCTTGTATACGTTGGTTTCTCAATAGTTGGAGCTAAGTCTATGATTATGAAAAAAGTCCTTTTAGCCTTTCGTGTAGCCGCCATACAAATATCCTACCAAAATGTCTTCACATAATTTGCGAAACTCACTATAACCATTGTATTTATATCTTATAGTAGTATCACGAATAACTTCACCTCAGCTCAAAAGATGGCGCAGCATATATCGTTTTTTGAGGTTTTGTGCTCTCGCGCTTTCACACTCGTTCTTTCTTGAAGAATTCAAAATCAATCAAAGCAGGGATATCTCATTCATTCATAAAGTTCAATCAACACGACTTCCCATTGGTCGACAGCGAACTCCGCACTCGAGTGTTAAAAAAATGAATAAGTGTGGAGAGCGCGAGAGCACAAAACCCCAACCAATGGGAAGTCGTGTTGATTGAACTTTATGAATGAATGAGATAATGCTTGCTTTGATTGATTTTGAATTTTTCTTCGTAGGTACAATACGCATTGACATTTCTCACAGTTCTCACTACGTTCATTTCCTTTCTTCGCACGCGGTGCATGGGAAAGGACGGGCGGTATGGAGAAGCAGATCGCTTTTTTGTTTCTTCATGCAAAAGAAGAATTCCATTATGCAGAAGGTCATACACTCTTTTTTATTTTTGCGGTACAAAAGAGTACATGCAAAATTTTTGGAAACTATTTGGGAGTGAGGATTGTGGAAACGCCGTACGTCTGCCGGTGTACGCAAAATTGTTTGAAAGCTCGTAGCACCCAAACCATTTGAGCTATTTATTTGAATTTTTTTCGTTAGTAGATATAGTAGGTATACCCCTTTAGTAGGTATACCCCTTTAAGTGAACACCTTTTGAGGGATGCGGGTGTGAAGGGGGAGGTGGGGGAGGTGTTTTAGACCGCAAGTTTTGGTTTCTAGATATCAGCAACCGCTTACGCTAGAAATCTGAAACTTGGAATTTTTATAGAGCTTCAATAGTAGACCCATTTGCAAAAAATATTCTGATATGAGTGAAGGAGTGGGGGTGGGGAAATATTGCGTCCGAAGCGCAAAAAAGCTGAGATCGCTACATTCTAAAATACATATCGCCTAAACTGTTTTTGGCACGAAATTCAAACTTAGCAAATATCTGTACCTTTACTAGGAGAAAAGATTGAAAAGAAATTTTTGAGTGGGGTTAGTGTAGTACGGTGGTGGGGGGTGAAAAACTTTAGATTACCATATCTCAGGAACCAATTGCTCTAGAAAAATTAAATTCGGTTTGAAGAGAAAGGTCGACAAATAAAGATTGCTCAAAGTACAATTTTTTAAGGAGATGGCGGAGCATGGAAGGGGGGGGGGGAAAAAAGATATTTTCAAAAAAATCACTTTTCATATCTCAAGAACAGTGTGAGATAGATGCTAAATTTTTTTACCAGACGTAGGCCCAATAGAACCTTAGCCGAAAAAGAAAATTGGGGGATGTGGGTGTAGAGGGTGATGGTGGGGAGGGTGAAAAGTAAAAGGTTACGATGTTTATATCTTATGAACGTGTAATGATAAAAAGCTGAAACGTGGTATTTAGATAGAGCTATAGTATTGGCATGTTGGAAAAATATAATTGTTTTAGGAGTAGTGTAGTATGGGGGTGGGGGGTTTTTTCCCTAACTATGGAACGGCTGATGCTAGTAAGTTGAAACTCGGTGTATATGTAAATCAACTAGGAAAGTAATTTTGTTAAAAAAAGATTCGAATATCCATTGGCGTTCAGAAGGGGGGGGGGGCAAAAAAAAGTTATCAGTATAAATAAAATTCTTATATTTTCACGATTTTCGTCATATCTACTAGGTCTTTCCAAATGTTGAATTCATTTTTGTTCTACGGATTTTTCATTTGAATACCTAGAAAGTGTTTTCAAGATTTTTTGAAATTCGACCCCTAAGAGAGTGTTGTATACTTTTTCATGAATTCCACCATTCTGATCAGATATCGAATATCTTTTCACTTCCACAGTTTTGTTTAATAATCACCTAATTTAAGTTTTGTCTTTTTCAACCTCGAGACCGCATCCCAATATGACCCAGTTATATAATTCATATGTTACACCATATTCTAACCGCTTCCCGAACTTTTTGAAAGGTTTGCAGTCACTAACCTACACCGCATCTTAGAACTGAAGGCGCTACCTACTTCTGCTGGAAAAATTATAAAGTTGCGCCCAGACCATTGGCAGATTTTTAAGTATGGCGTAGGAGGTGGAGAAATTCAATAATTCACCTCTTAGCGTCGGAACGGATAGAAGTTTCTAAATACCGCTTTAAAAAAAAAAAATTTTTCCAACATTCTATTTTGAAAATATTAATTTCTTTTTAAAATTTTATATCTCTGTTTTTATAAGACTCAAGAGGTGCAACGCAGTTGAGATGATGTGTTTATTGTTTGAGTTTCACCAAAACTTAATTTGTTCATTCGTAGTTTTTTCGTACGCGATCTGACCAATTTTAACACTTGGGGTGTCATTTTTCTCGCCCCAGCTATGCATGTGTGTGAATAAAAAAACTGCCAACAGTCTGGGCGCAACTTTATTATTTTTCCGGCAGAAGTTCGGAACGAGTTTTATTCGGGGATGCGGCATATGTTACTATGTGACTGAAAACCTAATAAAAAGTTAGGGAAGCGGTTAGAATAGAGTGTAACATATGAATTATATAGTTGGGCCATATTCCGGGATGCGGTCTAGAGGTTGAGAAAGAAAATACTTTAAAATAGGTGATTATTAAACAAGCCCGTGGAAGTGAAATGATATTTGATGTCTGATCAGATCTGAGAAATATTGGGGAATTTATGAAAAAGTATACAACCGCTTTACACCCCTTTAGGGGTTGAATTTCGAAAAATCTTGAAAACACTTTCTAGGAATTCATATGAAGAATGCGTATTATAAAAATGAATTCAATATTTGGAAAGACCTAGTAAATATGACGAAAATCGTGAAAATATATGCATTTTATTTTTACTTACAATTTTACTTACAACTTTATAATTTTTCCAGCAGAAGTAGATAGCGCCTTCAATTCTAAGATGCGGTGTAGGTTAGTGACTGCAAACCTTTCAAAAAGTTCGGGAAGCGGTTAGAATATGGTGTAACATATGAATTATATAATTGGGTCATATTCCGGGATGCGGTCTCGAGGTTGAAAAAGACAAAACTTAAATTAGGTGATTATTAAACAAAACTGTGGAAGTGAAAAGATATTCGATATCTGATCAGACCTGAGAGATATGGTGGAATTCATGAAAAAGTATACAACACTCTCTTAGGGGTCAAATTTTAAAAAATCTTGAAAACACTTTCTAGGTATTCAAATGAAAAATCCGTAGAACAAAAATGAATTCAACATTTGGAAAGACCTAGTAGATATGACGAAAATCGTGAAAATATAAGAATTTTATTTATACTTTCCACTAACCTCAAAAATTTCTTTTCAATCTTTCCAATCTTTTCTCCTAGTATTTGCTAAGTTTGAATTTCGTGCCATAAACAGTTTAGGCGATTCTTTTTTTAGAATGTATCGATCTCAGCTTTTTTGCGCTTCGGACGCAATATTTCCCCACACCCACTCCTTCACTCATATCAGAATATTTTTTGCAAATGGGTCTACTATTGAAGCTCTATAAAAATTCCAAGTTTCAGATTTCTAGCATAAGCGGTTGCTAATATCTAGAAACCAAAACTTGCGGTCTAAAACACCTCCCCCACCTCCCCCTTCACACCCGCATCCCTCAAAAGGTGTTCACTTAAAGGGGTATACCAAATCTACTAACGAAAAAAATTCAAATAAATAGCTCAAATGGTTTGGGTGCTACGAGCTTTCAAACAATTTTGCGTACACCGGCAGACGTACGGCGTTTCCACAATCCTCACTCCCAAATAGTTTCCAAAAATTTTGCATGTACTCTTTTGTACCGCAAAAATAAAAAAAGAGTGTATGACCTTCTGCATAATGGAATTCTTCTTTTGCATGAAGAAACAGAAAAGCGATCTGCTTCTCCATACCGCCCGTCCTTTCCCATGCACCATGTGCGAAGAAAGGAAATGAACGTAGTGAGAACTGTGAGAAATGTCAATGCGTATTGTACCTACGAAGAAAAATTCAAAATCAATCAAAGCAAGCATTATCTCATTCATTCATAAAGCTCAATCAACACGACTTTATAACTAGTAGACGCGTTTCATAACTAGTACACGCGAAAAAAGTAATAAAAATTGTCAGTCCGTCTGTCCGCCGCACGCCGTACGCAAGATCGTTTGGAGGCTCGTAGCTGCCAAACGATTTGAGATATTAAATTGAAATTTTTTTAATGAATAGACGGGGTAGGCTCCTTTAAGTGACCAAACTTTTAGTGGTGGGGTCTGAGGGGGAAGGAGGGGGAAGTGTTTTAGACCGAAAATTTTGGTTTCTAGATTATCAGTAACCCCTAATGATAGGAAGCTGAAACTTGGAATCTTTATAGAGCTCTGATAGTAGACCCATTTGCAGAAAAATTGTCAATATTGATCAAGGGGTGTGGGAGTGGGGGGAAATGTAATGCGTCCAAACCCAAAAAAGGCGAGATAGACACATTCTAAAATCCATATCTCCTACACCGTTAATGGCACACTATTCAAACTTAAAAAATATAAGTGTAAGATAGATGCTTAGAATTTTTACCAGAAATAGCGCTAATTAAACTCTAGTAGGGAAAAAAGTTTTGGGGTTGAGGGTGTAGAGGGGGAGGGTGGGGGATGGTGAAAAGGAAAAAGTTCCGATGCTTATACCTTGAGAACCTGTAATGATATAAGCTTTAAACTTGGTATTCAGATAGAGCTATAGTAGCGGGATGTTGGAAGAATATAATTTTTTTTTAGGGGTAGTATGCTACGGAGGTATGGGGGTTGAAACTCGGTGTGTATATGTAAATCAACTAGAAAAGTAATTGTGATAAAAAAAAATTTGAATACTCAATGGCGTTCAGAAAGGGGGGCAAAAAAAAATTATTTGTAAATATAATATATATAAAATGCATATATTTTCACAATTTTCGTCATATCTTCTAGGTCTTTCCAAATATTGAATTCATTTTTATTCTACGGATTTTTCGTATAAATACCTAGAAAGTGTTTCCAAGGTTTTTTGAAATTCGACCCCTAAGGGTAATGTGGTACAAGTGGGAGTGTTTTTCCTATATATGGAACGGCTTAAGCTACAATGTTGAAACTCGGTGTGTATATGTAAATTAACTAAAAAATTAATTGTGATAAAAAAAAATTTGAATATTTATTGGCGTTCAGAAGGGGGGCAAAAAAAATTATTTGTAAATATAATAAATATAAAATGCATATATTTTCACGATTTTCGTCATATCTACTAGGTCTTTCCAAATATTGAATTAATTTTTATTCTACGGATTTTTCGTATGAATACCTAGAAAGTGTGTTCAAGGTTTTTTGAAATTCGACCCCTAAGGGTAGTGTGGTACAAGTGGGGGGTGTTTTTCCTATATATAGAACGGCTTAAGCTACAATGTTGAAACTCGGTGTGTATATCTAAATCAACTATAAAAATAATTTTGAATAAAAAAAACGAATATCTATTGGCGTTCAGAAGGGGGGCAAAAAAAATATCTGTGAAAATAGAATGCATATTTTCCCACGATTTTCGACATATCTACTACCTCGTCCCAAATATTGAATTTAATTTTATTCTATGTATTCTCCATAATTGACCCCTAAGGGGGTGTAAAGTGATTGTGTACTTTTTCATAAATTATTCCATATCTCTCAGATCCAATCAGATTTTCACTTCAACGATCTTGTTCTTTTTGATAGGTTTTTAGTCACATAGTAGCCTCCACCGCATTTCAGAATTGAATGCGTTCCTAACTTCTACCGGAAAAATGATAAAGTTACACCCAGATTGTTGGCAGATTTTTATTCTACGGATTCTTCGTATGAATACCTAGAAAGTGTTTTCAAGTTTTTTTGAAATTCGACCCCTAGGGGTAGTGTGGTACAAGTGGGGGTGTTTTTCCTATATATGGAACAACGACTTAAGCTACAATGTTGAAACTCGGTGTGTATATGTAAATCAACTAGAAAAGTAATTGTGATAAGAAAAAATTGAATATTCATTGGCGTTCAGAAAGGGGGGCAAAAAAAATTATTTGTAAATATAATATATATAAAATGCAAATATTTTCACAATTTTCGTCATATCTACTAGGTCCTTCCAAATATTGAATTCATTTTTATTCTACGGATTCTTCGTATGAATACCTAGAAAAAGTTTTCAAGGTTTTTTAAAATTCGACCCCTAAGGGTAGTGTGGTACAAGTGGGGGTGTTTTTCCTATATATGGAACGGCTTAAGCTACAATGTTGAAACTCGGTGTGTATATGTAAATCAACTAGAAGAACAATTTTGATTAAAAAAAAATTCAAATATGTATTGGTGTTCAGAAGGGGGCAAAAAAAATTATCTGTGAAAATAGAATGCACATTTTTACACGATTTTCGTCATATATACTAGCTCGTCCCAAATATTGAATTTAATTTTATTCTACGGATTCTTTGTATGAATACCTAGCAAAGTGTTTTCAAGGTTTTTTAAAATTCGACCCCTAAGGGTAGTGTGGTACAAGTGGGTGGTGTTTTTCCTTTACATAGAACGGCTTAAGCTACATTGTTGAAACTCGGTGTGTATATCTAAGTCAACTAGAAAAATAATTTTGAATAAAAAAAAAACGAATACCTATTGGCGTTCAGAAGGGGGGCAAAAAAAATATCTGTGAAAATAGAATGCATATTTTCCCACGATTTTCGACATATCTACTACCTCGTCCCAAATATTGAATTTAATTTTATTCTATGTATTCTCCATAATTGACCCCTAAGGGGGTGTAAAGTGATTGTGTACTTTTTCATAAATTATTCCATATCTCTCAGATCCAATCAGATTTTCACTTCCACGATCTTGTTCTTTTTGATAGGTTTTCAGTCACATAGTAGCCTCCACCGCATTTCAGAATTGAACGCGTTCCTAACTTCTACCGGAAAAATAATAAAGTTACACCCAGATTGTTGGCAGATTTTTTCTACTAAGTTTTATACTCAAACTAAATTTTGTTTTTGAGGTGCAATTGGTTTGTGAGATATCGTAATCTAAAGTTTTTCACCCCCCACCCCCGTACGCCTTTACCCATACCAAAAAATTTTGTTTCAATCTACTCTCCTAGTATAACTACAGATAATCGTTAAGTTTTAATTACTTGACATTAACGGTTTAGGAGATATGGATTTAAGAATGTGTCGATTTCCACTTTTTTGCGCTTCGGACGCATTATTTCTCCCTCTACTCCCACACCCCTTCACCCATATCATCAATTTTTTTGCAAATAGGTCACTATCAAAGCTCTATAGAAATCCTAAGTTTCAGCCTCCTACCATAAGTGGTTGCTGAGATCTAGAAACCAAAGTTTTTCCTCTAAAACGCTTCCCCCACCTTCCCCCTCACACCCTCACCCCTCAAAAAAATCTGACTTCAAGGGGTCTATCATGTCTATTCATAAAAAAAAAAATTATATTGTTTGGGAACTATAATTCCTCCTCCTTTGCGTACGGCGTACGGCGCACAGACGGACTGAAAATGTTTATTGCTTTTTTGGTGTTTATTAGTAATAAAACGTGTAAAAAAAAATTTCAGGTAAGCAAATTTTTTTTTAAAAAAAAGTCGATAACAATACTTTATTATTAATATCATAAAGTAAAACATATATATGAAAAATTCAAAATAGTACTAAAAATAAAATATCTGCCAATGATCTTGGCCAAACTTTTATTATTTATCGGGTCAAAGTTCGGGAGCGGTGAAATTCGGAGTATATCATGAGTTTTTTCTAGATTATTAGATTTCTTGGAAAATTAATTTTGTTCTTAAAATAAAAATATTTTAAATAGATATATTTAATCGATTAAACATTGAATAAGCCCATGTATGGGAAACTATTCGAATTTCGGAATATGTATTATGTACACTAAAAGCCTCACACAAACCCATTCGATTTTATATCCACTTGGCATTTGAATTTCGAAGGAATTGTGAAACAGGTTTTTTAACGATTTGATAAATAAATATGAAGACAACACGAGAAAGTAAAAACCAACTCAACTTCTTATCATTTTTTAAAGACGTGACGAAATTCATGAAATTGTGTTCAACCGATCTTATATGTATGTTTTTAGAGGCTTAAAAAGGATTATTACGCAAGCCCATGAAAGTGAAAATTTTTTCGATATCGATCAGATCTAGGAATAAGGCAGACGAAATCCTGAAAATATAATGTATTTAATTTTCACTGATAATTTTTTTTGCCCCTCCCCCCCTTTTTATCAGAATTCCTTCTCTAGTTGATTTGCACCGAGTTTCAACTTTCTAGCATAAGCCGTTCTATAGACAGAAAAAATACCCGTATCTAAAATTATATTTTTCCAACACGCCACTACCATAGCTCTAAAATAGATACCAAGTTTCAGCTTTGTATCCTTACAGGTTCTCGAGATATTAAAATCTGAACCTTTACCGTTTCACCCTCCCCAACTCCCACTCTCTACACCCACACCCACCAAATTTTTATTTTAAGAATTTTACACTAACTCTGTTCTTGAGATTTTTAGAAAAATTGTTATCACTTCCACTTTCATGCTCCACCGCCCTCTTAAAAATTTTTACAACAGAATCCATTTATCAACCTTTACTCACAAACCAAATTTTATTTTTCTAAAGCAATTGCTTCGTTAGATACCGAATCCTAAAAATTTTCACCCCAACCCCGAACTTCACTACCCACTCAAAAATTTGATTCCGATCTATTCTCTTATTGTACCTACAGATATTAAATTTAAATTTTGAGTCATTAACTGTTTAGGAGATATGAATTGTAGACTGTGTCGATCTCGGCTTTTTTACGTTTTGAACGGATTTGCATTATTTCCCCCCCCCCCAACCCCTTCACCCATATCGGCAATTTTTCGCAAATGAGTCCACTATCAAAGTTCTAACCAAATTCCCAATTTCAGCTTCCTAGCATTAGCGGTTGCTGAGAAACCAAAATTTTCGGTCTAAAACGCTTCTCGCACTTCGCCCCTAATACCCCCAACCTTCAAAATATGGACACTTCTGGGCCTACCCAATCTATTCATAAAAATTTTTTTAAACGTTAAACCGCTCGAAAGATATAGGAAAGAGATACGACTTGAAATGAAATGATAGTAACGAAAAAGTATAAAGAGGGAATCGGCAAAATACTAAACACATGCGCCCCACAGCGACAGCAGAAAGAGAGACATGACTTTACTGAATGAAATGAGTAACGATAAAAGTATGAAGAGAGAAAACGCATGCAGCGCCTCTGGTGTAAGCAGATGAAAACAGAAAAGTACGTCTGGTGATACTACTATAAGATATAAATACAATGCTAAAACTCTAGTTATCTTTTAGATACGAATTCAAAATTGTGCACAAATTAGTCTTGAGTGAAAACAAAGTTTGAGTTTACTAGGCATATAAATCCATTTGCTCCTTCTGGTACCTGCCATATAAAATGTCCTTAAAACATGTGTTCAAGAATATTGGCCGATAACTTCAGACAGGTTTAAGATATGGTTTTCAAATTTTGTATGTGCTAATTTTGCAATAGTTGGAGCTAAATGTATGCTTATGAAGAAAATCCTATTAGTCCTTCGAGTGGCTGCCATGCAAATATCTTGTTAAAATATCTTCATTTAATCCACGAAACTCACTTTAACTCAAGAAATCGTTTAGCCACGAAGTTTAAATTTTGTACATATAAGATTTAAGCAAAAATTAAGCTAGACTTCGTTTGTCAGTGAAATTTCTTGACTCCTTCGAGTAGCTTTTATACAAAAAAAATCCTTGAAAAGACAGTGTTCTAGAAAATTTGTCGATGGCTTCACAACCATTTTAGCTGTTTGTTTAAAATTTTATACAAATATCCTTTCAAAATGTCTTCACTTAATTTATGGAACTCACTATGACTCAAGTAATCGTTTAGCTGTAAATTTAGAATTTAGTACAAATTAGTTTTGAGTGAAAACGAATTCCGAGTTTACTAGTCAGCGAAACCCTTTCACTCCTTCTGGTACCTTCCATACAAAAAATTCTTAAGATACGTATTCAACAATATTTTCCCATAACTTTTAAATGCTTCAAACTACGAATTTAAAATTTTGTTCACATTAATTTGTGGATGGTTCCAAGGAAAGGGTTAAATATATAAGAAATTCGAGTGAGTTCTTCCTGCACCTACATGTGAATGTCCTTCAAAAACTTCATTTTATTCCCGATGGCACACCCAGTTCAAGAAATGATTTTAAACATTGATGATATTGTTCTTAAGTTTTAAGTAGCAACTGAATGGAGGTCCTTAATTAAGGACATACAACATGCACATACGTAATTCTACTTTAGCCCCAACTACAATATAAATCGGAGTTCAGCATTATCTAGAGTATTATACGATTGGCTTGCAGCCGATCGTGACTGCAGTATGTTTAATAAAAAGTTTAAAAAAAAATCTGCCAACAGTCTGGGCGCAACTGTATTATTTTTCCGGCAGAAGTTCAGAACGCGTTCAATTCGGGGATGCGGTGTATGTTACTATGTGACTGAAAACCTAACAAAAAGTTCGGGAAGCGGCTAGAAAAGGGTGTAACATATGAATTAAATAATTGGGTCATATTCCGAGATGCGGTCTAGAGGTTGAAAAAAACAAAACTTTAAAATAGGTGATTATTAAACAAACCTGGGGAAGTGAAAAGATATTCGATATCTGATCAGACCTGAGAAACATGGTGGAATTCATGAAAAATTATACAACCAGTTTACACCCTCTTAGGGGTCGAATTTCAAAAAATCTTGAAAACACATTCTAGGTATTCACATGAAGAATCCGTAGAATAAAAATGAATTCAATATTTCGAAAGACCTAGAAGATATGACGAAAATCGTGAAAATATATGCATTTTATTTTAACCGATATTTTTTCTTGCCCCCCCCCCCTCTTCTGAACGCCAATGAATATTCAAATTTTTTTTAACAGAACTACTTTTCTAGTTAATTTACATATACGTAACGAGTTTCAACTTCCTAGCATAAGCCGTTCTGAAGTTAGGGAAAACACCCCCCACCACCGTACCATACTACCCCTAAAAAAAAATTTATTTTTCCACCATGCCACTACTATAGCTCTAACTAAATACCAAGTTTCAGCTTCCTATCATTATAGATTCTGAAGATATAAGCATCGGAATTTTTCCTTTCTCACCCTTCCCCACCCTCACCCTCTACTCCCACACCCCCAAACTTTTTTTCCCTACTAGGGTTCTATTAGGCCTACTTCTGGTAAAAATTTGAAACATCCATCATACACTATTATTGAGATATGAATCGTGTTATTTTTGAAAAATTCTAATCCCTCGCACTTCCGTGCTCCTCCACCCCCTTCAAATATTTTACTTTGAGCAATCTTTATTTATGAAGCTTTATATCCAAACCGAATTTTATTTTTCTGGTGCCACTGGTTTAGGAGATATCGTAATGTTAAGTATTTTAGCCCCACCCCCGTATGCCACTACCCCCACCCAAAAATTTTGTTTCAATCTACTCTCCTAGTATAACTACAGATATTTGTTAAGTTTTAATTGCTTGCTATTAATGGTTTAGGAGATATGGATTTTAGAATTTGTCGTTCTCGGCATTTTTGCGTTTCGGACGCATTATTTCTCCCTCCACTCCCACACCCCTTCACCCATATCTGTTTTTTTTTTTTGCAAATGGGTCCATTATTAAAGCTCTATAGAAATTCTAAGTTTCAGCCTCCTAACACAACCGGTTCCTGAGATCTAGAAACCTTAATTTTTCGTCTAAAACGCTTACCCCGCCTTCCCCCTTACACCTCCTCTTCTGTAAATAATGTCAATTCAAGGGGTTCACCAAGTCTATTCTTAGAAAAAAAATTAATATAATAGCTTCACTGGTTTGAGAGCTACGAGCCTTCAAAGATTTTGGGGCGGTCGACGTACGGCGTACGGCGTACGGGGTACGGCGTACAGACGGAGTGAAAATTTTTATTGCTTTTTTCGCGTCTACTAGTCATGAAACGTGGAAAAAAAAATTTTGAGGGCAGCAAATTTTTTTTTTTAAAAAATCGATAACAATACTGTATTATAAATAATACAGTAAAATTGGACAATATCTTAATTCCTTACACTTTACTCTTATTATTAGCAATAAATTATAGTTTTACAAAAAAGTTGTTTCGGTAAGAAAGATAGATAATTCTCTATAAATTTTATGCAAGATAATTGATAGATAATTCTCTATAAATTTGATGCAAACCATTTTTAGCGAGAAATGCAAAATACGGCTACAAATTGACAAAATAGAAAATGCAAAATTTCGGGCACACGCCACATTAAATTTTGGTGTAAAACTGTGATAACCAATTCTAATCCATCATTGGAACCTAACCACGTCAAAACATTTCACCTTCCATTTTACTTTATTAGTAATAATACAGTATTGTTATTGATTTTCAAAAAAAAAAATTTGCTGCCCTCAAAATTTTTTTGTGTACATATCATGACTAGTAGACACGAAAAAAGCAATAAAAATTTTCACTCCGTCTGTCCGCCGTACGCTGTACGCCGTACGTCGACCGCCAAAATCCTTTGAAGGCTCGCAGCTCTCAAACCAGTGGACCTATTAAATTTAAATTTTTTCTAGGAATAGACTGGGTAGATCCCTTGAATTGACATTATTTTCAGGGGTGGGGGTGTGAGGGGGAAGGTGGGGGAAGCCTTTTAGACGAAAAATTTTGGTTTCTAGATCTCAGCAACCGCTTATGTTAGGAGACTGAAACTTGGAATTTCTATAAAGCTTTGATAGTGGACCCATTTGCTAAAAAATTGATGATATGTGTGAAGGGGTGTGGGAGTGGAGGGGGAAGCAATGCGTTCGAAACGCAAAAAAGAGATCTACACGTTCTAAAATCTATATGTCCTAAACCGTTAATAGCAAGGAACTAAAACTTAACAAATATCTGTAGTTATAGTAGGGGAGTAGATTGAAACAAAATTTTTGGGTGGGGGTAGTGGCGTACGGGGGTGGGGGTTGAAGTACTTAACATGACGATATCTCCCAAACCAGAGGCAACAGAAAAACAAAATTCGGTTTGATTATAAAGCTTGATAAATAAAGATTGCTCAAAGTAAAATCTTTGAAGGGGGCGGGGGAGTACGTAAGTGGAGGGGATAAGAATTTTTCAAAAATAACACGTTTCATATCTCAATAACAGTGTAATATGGATGCTTGAAATTTTTACTAGAAGTAGGGGAAGGGTAAGAAAGAAAAAGTTCCGATGCTTATATCTTAAGAATCTATAGTGATAGGAAGCTGAAACTTGGTATTTAGTTAGAGCTATAGTAGTGGCATGGTGGAAAAATAAATTTTTTTTAGGGGTAGTATGGTACGGTGGTGGGGGGTGTTTTTCCTAACTTTAGAACGGCTTATGCTAGGAAAATGAAACTCGGTACGTATATGTAAATCAACCAGAAAAATAATTCTGATAAAAAAAAAATCAAATATTCATTGGCGTTCAGAAGGGGGGGGGGCAAAAAAAATTATCAGTATAAATAAAATGCATATTTTTTCACGATTTTCGTCATATCTACTAGGTCTTTCCAAATATTGAGTTCATTTCTATTCTACGGATTCTTCATATGAATACCTAGGATGCATTTTCAAGATTTTTTGAAATTCGACCCCAGAGAGGGTGTAAGCTGGTTGTATACTTTTTCATGAATTCCACCATGTTTCTCAGGTCTGATCAGATATCAAATATCTTTTCACTTCGCCAGGCTTTCCTATTTTTAAGTTTTTTATTTTTCAACCTCTAGACCGCATTCCGGAGTATGACCCAATTATTTAATTCATATGTTACACCCTTTTCTAACCGCTTCCCGAACTTTTTGTTAGGTTTTCAGTCACATAGTTACATACACTGCATCCCCGAATAAACCACGTTCCGAACTTCTGCCCGAAAAATAATAAAGTTGCGCCCAGACTGTTGGCAGATTTTTTTCTTTAAGAATTCCTAGATTTACTGGACTAAGTTAGACAGTATTTCCTGAATCTAATGAGGTACAGGCATTACCAAAAACTAGGCCACAAAAAAAAAAAAATGGTGCAATAATCAGCCAGCGTGTAAAACATACGGTGAGCCGGAGCCACATAATCCTAAACTGTAACACACTGAGGCTCACCTATTCAGAAGATTATTATTAGCAGTAAATAATAGTTTTACAAAAAAGTTGTTTAGTTAAAAAAATAGAAAATTTGATTCCCTTTAAATTCTCACCATTTTAACGAGAAATGCAAAATACGGCTACAAATCGACAAAACAGCGAATTCAAAATTTTGGGCACACGCCATATCAAATTTTGGTGTAAAACTGTGATTTCCTATTCTACTCCATCACTGGAACCTAACCACGTCAAAACATTTCGCCTTCCATTTATTTCCGTTATATACAGAAATTTTATCTCTGATTACTGGACTAAACTGGCACTAGTTTTCACCCTGCAAATATTTCATTTGGAGTCTCGTACGTTCCTAAATTCAAAATGGCTAAACTAATAGGAGTTCGTCTTCGATTTTACTGTATTATTTATATAACAGTATTGTTATCGATTTCAAAAAAAAAAAAATTTGCTGCCCTCAAAATTTTTTTTTTCCACGTTTCATGACTAGTAGACGCGAAAAAAGCAATAAAAATTTTCACTCCGTCTGTACGCCGTACCCCGTACGCCGTACCCCGTGGAGGGGGAAATAATGCGTCCGAAACGCAAAAGTGCCGAGATCATGGCATGGTGGAAAAATAAATTTTTTTTTAGGGGTAGTATGGTACGGTGGTGTTGTTCCTAACTTCAGATCGGCTTATGCTAGGAAGTTGAAACTCGGTACGTATATGTAAATTTACCAGAAAAGTAATTCTGATAAAAAAAAAATTAAATATTCATTGGCGTTCAGAAGGGGAGGGGGGCAAAAAAAAATATCGGTTAATATAAAATGCATATATTTTCACGATTTTCGTCATATCTACTAGGTCTTTCGAAATATTGAATTCATTTCTATTCTACGGATTCTTGATATGAATACCTAGAATGTGTTTTCAAGATTTTTTGAAATTCGACCCCTAAGAGGGTGTAAGCTAGTTGCATACTTTTTCATGAATTCCACCATGTTTCTCAGGTCTGATCAGATATCGAATATCTTTTTACTTCCCCAGGTTTGTTTAATAATCACCTATTTTAAGTTTTTTTTTTCAACCTCTAGACCGCATCTCGGAATATGACCCAATTATTTAATACATATGTTACACCCTTTTCTGCCCGCTTCCCGAACTTTTTGTTAGGTTTCAGTCACATAGTAACATTCACCGCATCCCCGAATTGAACGCGTTCTGAACTTCTGCCGGAAAAATAATACAGTTGCGCCCAGACTGTTGGCAGATTTTTTTAATTACACAACTCTCCGTTAACCCTGTAATAATGTCCTTTTCTCTGTGTGCATAGAGCAATACTATAAATGATGTCGTTTGAAATGATTAAAGATTTATGTAATTCAACTTGAAGGTTTTTAGTTTTTAGAAAACAATTCGCAATATAAATGTTTTTGCATAGCAATAAAAGGCGTCCTTAACCTTTATGTTATCGACATCTGGTATCCAGTATCTTTTTCTCCAATTTTTGGTTCAATTTTTCTTCTGGTATAAAAACAGGGACATCGGTACGCGCCATCTACAAGTAGTACATATATTTAATGCACGTTTTCGGGTGTATTTCGAAATATGTGTGTTAAAATTCGGAGATTTTATTGTTTTTTTCGGTGAACCCCTAAATCTACCGGTACTCATAAAAATGAATATTGTCTTTTATGTACATATTTATATTATTTTTCGTCTATTTCATACATTATAAAAAATATGAATTTAAGGCAAGGTTTATATAGTAAAGATATGTATATACTTCACTCTCCTCAATGCCGACACGTCACAGAAATTTCCTATCATCGCAAATAGGTTTCCTTGTTCGCAAATCGGTTTCTCTCATTTTTCGCAGGTTGGAAGAGCATCCGATTTCCAAAGCTCGGTAACGTGTTCGTAGTTCGACAAATTAGTTTTAAAATCAAACTAGAGGATCAAACTACTTTGGATCAGACTGGCGGTTACTATTATTCTAATTTGCTGTGACACTGGACGCCTTCCGATCTGCTCCAAAATAACTTATTTCATATCATTTATATATTATGGAATAGGGGGTTTATTGGAAGGGAAATAGTTAAACGTTGAAATTAATTGGTTTTTAGGATCGAAGATTTTGGTAAACATTGTTTTTTCCAAAACGAAGAGCAGGTAGCCAAAGTGAAGAGAGGTTGTATCTGGCGTCTCGGTTAAAATTTCGTGCATGTTTGGTTATCTCTATTGCTTCTCTTACAATTCTTTGATGATAGTGTTTTGTCCTGGTCAATATTTTGACGTTGATGAAATCGATTGAATGGTTTTCTACCGCTGCATGTTCCGCGATTGCCGATGAGTAGACCTGTTTTTTTTTTGTGCAGCGTTGATGTTCACGAATTCTTGTTCTGATGAACTTTCCTATTTTTTCGATGTAGACTTTGTTGCAAGACCCGCAGGGAACTTTGTAAATACCCTCCATTACCAGTGGAATTTTGTCCTTTTAGTTTCCTAAGAAGCTCGAAACGTAGATGCCGTAGTACGTACTCTACGGCACGTATGTCGGCTTTTCTGAGTACCTTGCCAATCCGATCTGTAGTACCTTCTATGTAAGGTAATGTCACCCACCGTTTGATCGTATGCTCGTTCGTATATTTAAAATAATAATAAAGTATTGTGATCGACCTGTAATTTCAAAAAAATTTGTTACCCTGAAATCTTGTATTTTCACGTTTAAGGACTAGTAGACCCCAAAAAAGCAATAAAAACATTACGCAGTCACGTTCGGCTGCAAGCCAATCGGATGATACTCTAGATAAAATACTGAGCTCCGATTTATATTTTAGTTGGAAATATATCAAAAGAATGAGGAGAGTACAAGCAATTATTACATGACCTTTTACTTACAGGTATTGTATAGTGGCTACCCGATTTTTACTTTATTAGTAATAATACAGTATTGTTATTGAAATTTGCTGCCCTCAAAATTTTTTTGTGTACAATTCATGACTAGTAGACACGAAAAAAGCAATAAAAATTTTCACTCCGTCTGTCCGCCGTACGCCGTACGCCGTACGTCGACCGCCAAAATCCTTTGAAGGCTCGTAGCTCTCAAGCCAGTGGAGCTATTACATTAAAATTTTTTCTAGGAATAGACTGGGTAGACCCCTTGAATTGACATTATTTTCAGGGGTGGGGGTGTAAGGGGGAAGGTGGGGGAAGCGTTTTAGACGAAAAATTTTGGTTTCTAGATCTCAGCAACCGCTTATGTTAGGAGACTGAAACTTGGAATTTCTATAAAGCTTTGATAGTGGACCCATTTGCAAAAAAATTGATGATATGGGTGAAGGGGTGTGGGAGTGGAGGGGGAAGCAATGCGTCCGAAACTCAAAAAAGTGGAGATCTACACATTCTAAAATCTATATCTCCTAAACCGTTAATAGCAAGCAATTAAAACTTAACAAATATCTGTAGTTATACTAGGAGAGTAGATTGAAACAAAATTTTTGGGTGGGGGTAGTGGCGTACGGGGTTAGGGGGTGAAATACTTAACATTATGATATCTCCCAAACCAGAGGCACCAGAAAAACAAAATTCGGTTTGGATATAAAGCTTGATAAATAAAGATTGCTCAAAGTAAAATCTTTGAAGGGGGCGGGGGAGTACGTAAGTGGAGGGGATAAGAATTTTTCAAAAATAACACGTTTCACTGCCCCAGGCTTGTTTAATAATCACCTACTTTTAAGTTTTGTTTTTTCAGCCTCTAGACCGCATCCCGGAATATGATTCAATTATTTAATTCATATTTTACACCCTTTTCTAACCGCTTCCCGAACTTTTTGTTAGGTTTTCAGTCACATAGTAACATACACCGCATCCCCGAATTGAACACATTCTGAATTTCTGCCGGAAAAATAATACAGTTGCGCCCAGACTGTTGGCAGATTTTTTGATTTATAGTGAGTTCCATAAAGTAAGTTAGGACATTTTACAGAATTCTTGTATGGCAACTACATAAAAAACTTATGGGATATTCTTCATATAAATAGTTTCAGCTGCGACTATTATAAAATTAATGTGTATAAAATTTCAAAGTCGTAACTTAAAGTGTTCTTTAGTTATCGTTCAATATTGGTGAACATGTTTATTAAGGACTTTTGTATGACAGCTACCCGAAGGAGTCAACAGATGGCGCTAATTAATGAACTCCGTCTTGGTTTTGGTATAAAACTAATTCCTGTAAAATTTAAAACTCCTGTTTTAATTCGTTCTGGAGTTATTGTGGATTCAGTAACATGCATACATTTTTGAAGGACTTTTCTAGGCCTGCTACACGAAGGACTCATTCGATTTGTATCACATTCGGAACTTTCGATTCAAACATTGTAAACCTTAAGTATGCAAAATTTCCTAACTTGAAGCACTCGAGCAATAATTGTGAAAACGTGTTTCAAGGACTCTTGTATGGGAGGTACCCGAAGGAGTGGAAGGATATCGCCCATTAACGAACTTAGCCTTACTTTTTCCATTTTATAAGTTGTGACAAAATTTCAACTTCCTAGGTCAACGCGTTCTTGAGTTATCGTGCTAACGGACGGACGGACGGACGGACAGCAAACGGATTTGGGAGTTTTCGCCAAAAATAAACACAAAATAATAGAAAACTTTTTTTCGTCCGAGGCTCGGTTCTATGCGTTACAAACTTTTCGGGCTGGATTAAACTTATAATACTCTATATGTTCATCTAGAGTATAAATATGTTCGTCTGTACGCCGTAAGCCGTACGCCATGTGCCGTACGCAAAAATAGTTTGAAGGCGCGTAGCTCCCAAACCCGTTGAGGTACTATCATGAAATTTTTATGGTGGGTAGGTTGGGTTAACCTCTACGACTGGTATCTTTTAGAGGGGTGTGGGTAAGAGGGGGAGGAGTGGGGAGGGTTTTAGACGAACAATTTTGGTTTCTAGATCTCAGCAACAGCTTTCGCTAGGAAGCTGAAACTTGGAATTTCTATAAAACTTCGATAGTGGACCCATTTGCTAAAAAAAATATTGAAATGGGTGAAGGGGTGTGGGAGTGGGGGGAAAATAATTCGTCCGAAAAGCAAAAATGCCGAGATCGACACATTCTAAAATCCATATCTCCTAAACCGTTGATGGCACGAAATTAAAACTTAACAAATATCTGTACCTATACTAGGACAAGGGATTGAAAAAAAAATTTTGAGTAGGGGTAGTGGTGTACTAGGGTGAAGAGTGAAAAACTTTAGATTACGATATCTCACGAACCAATTGCTCAAGAAAAATGAAATTCGGTTTGACTAGAAAGGTCAACGTATACAAATTGCTCAAAGTAAAATTTTTTAAGGTTGTGGTGGAACATGGAAGTGGGGGGGATCAGAATTATTCAAAAAAATCACTTTGCATATCTCAAGAACAGTATAAGATAGATGCACAAATTTTTTACCAGACGTAGGCCCAATAGAACCCTATGAGAGGAAAAATTTTCGGTGTGTGGGTGTAGAGGGTGAGGGTGGGGGAGGGTGGAAAGGAAAAGCTTCCGATGGTTATATTTTAAGAACGTATAATGACAAAAAGCTGAAACTTGGTATTTAGATAGAGCTATAGTAGTGGCATATTGGAAAAATATAATTTTTTATGGGGTAAGATGGTACGGGGGTGGGGGTGCTTTTCCTAACTATGTAACGGCTTATGCTAGAAAGTTGAAACTCGGTGTGTATATGTAAATCAACTAAAAAAGTAGTTTGGTTTAAAAAAAAAATACGAATGTTTATTGGAGTTCGGAAGTGGGGGCAAAAAAATTATCAGTCAAAATGGAATGCATATATTTTCACGATATTCGTCATATCTACTAGGTCTTCCAAAATATTGAATTCACTTTTATTCTACGGATTCTTCATATGATAACCTAGAAAGAATTTTACAGTTTTTTTTTAAATTGACCCCTAAGGGGGTGTAAAGTGCTTGTGTACTTTTTCATAAATTATTCCATATCTCTCAGATCCGATCAGACTTTCACTTCCACGGGCATGTTCTTTTTGATAGGTTTTCAGTCACATAGTAACCTACACCGCACCTCAGAATTGAACGCGTTCCTAACTTCTGCCGGAAAAATAATAAAGTTACGCCCAGATTGTTGGAAGATTTTTTATACTCTAGATGAAATCATATAGAGTATTATAAGTTTGATCCAGCCGAAAAATATGTAACGCATAGAACCAAGCCTCGGACGAAAAAAATATGTATACAATTTTTTGTTTTATTGTGGCCAAAAACCTCAAATCCGCTTGACGTCCGTCCATCTGTCTTTCCGTGAACATGATAACTCAAGAATGCCTTGACCTAGGATCTTGAAACTTTGAATCTAAGTGTTTAGTTGAATTTGTAAGGCTAAGTTCGTTAACGAGCAAAATCGTCCCGCTCCTTCTGGTAGCTGCCATACAAAATGTCCTTAAAACACGTGTTCAGGAATATTGGCCGATAACTTCATAAGGGCTTAAGCTACGACTTGGAAATTTTGTATGTGTTAATTTTTTAATATTTGGAGCTAAATGTATGATTATGAAGAAAATCCTAATAGTCCTTCGAGGGGCTGCCATACAAAAATCCGGTTAAAATATCTTCATTCAATTCACGAAAGTCACTATAACTCAAGTAATCGTTAGCTATGAATTCAGAATTTTGTACAAATTAGTTTTGAGTGAAAACAAAGTTCTAGTTTACTAGGCAGATAAATCCTTTTGCTCCTTCTGGTACCTGCCATATAAAATATCATTAAAACACGTGTTCAAGAATATTGGCCGATAACTTCAGAGAGGTTTAAGCTATGATTTTAAAATTTTGTGTGTGCTTATTTGTCAATAGTTTGAGCTAAATGAATAATAATGAAGAAAATCCTATTAGTTCTTCGAGTGGCTGCCATGCAAATATCTTGTTAAAATATCTTCATTCAATTCACGAAACTCACTATAACTCAAGAAATCGTTTAGCCACGAAGTTTAAATTTTGTACAAATCAGATTTAAGCAAAAAGGAAGTTAGACTGCGTTTGTCAGTGAAATTTCTTGACTCCTTTGAGTAGCTTCCATACAAAAAAATCTTTGAAAAGACGTGTTCTAGATAATTTGCCGATGGCTTCACAACCATTTTAGCTGTTTGTTTAAAATTTTGTGTACGATTGTTTTCTAATAGTTAAAGTTAAATGTGTACCTATGAAAAAAAATATTTTAGTCCGTCGCGTATCTGCCATACAAATATCCTGTAAAAATGTCTTCACTTAATTTATGGAACTCACTATAACTCAAGTAATTGTTTAGCTGCAAATTTAGAATTTTGTTCAAATTAGTTTTGAGTGAAAACATAGTTCGAGTTCACTAGTCAGCGAATTCTTTTTACTCCTTCTGGTACCTTCCATACAAAAAATCTTTAAGACAAGTATTCAAAAATATTTTCCCATAACTTTTGAACGCGTCTAGCTAGGAATTTGAAATTTTATACACATTAATTTATGGATGGTTCCAAGGAAAAGGATAAATATATAAGAAAGCGAGTGAGTCCTTCCTGCACCTCCCGTGTGAAGTCTTTCAAAGATTACATTTTTTTTTTGGTGGCACACCCAGTTCAAGAAAGGATATTAAACAGTGATGATATTGGCCGCTATTTACAGTCTTCATAAAGTTGGCTTTAAGCTAGAGCTGTCTTTAGTGTCATATTAATAATACGACACTAAAGTCAGCTTTAACTCAAAGCCAACCTTATGACGACTGTGAATTGTGGCCATTGTCTTTAAGGTTCAAGTAGCAACCGAATGGAGGTCCTTAATAAAGGACATACAACATGCACATACGTAATTCTGCTTTAGCCCCAACTACAATATACATAAATCGGAGTTCAGTATCATTTAGAGTATTATACGATTGGCTTGCAGCCGATCGTGATTGCGGTATGTTTCTTCCTGGTTATTCATGGCCTTGGGTTTCTGTTTGTATACTTTGTTGATAGTGCTCTTAGGGTATCCATTGGCTGCAAAGGTTTTCTGTAGGTGTTTCATTTCGTTGCGAAGGGCGTGTGGGTTATCTTTGGAGATACATTATGCTCTGTGGATAAGTGTTCTGAGTACCCCTTCCTTCTGCTTGGGATGATGATGGGAAGACGCATGTAGATATCTGTTAGTGTGACTTAGTTTTCTGTACGCGTCAAAATGTAAAGATGGTACAGCTTTTTCAACTAGTACATCCAAAAAGGGTAGTTTGCCGTCTTTTTCGATCTCGATTGTGAATTTGATGTTTCTGTGCTGTGAGTTGAGATGGTCTAGGAACTTATCTAATTCCTCTCTTCCATGCTGCCAAATAATAAAAGTGTCATCAACATATCGAAGGTATAGTTTCGGTTATAGTGGTGCTGAGTTGAGAGCGTTCTTTCCAAATTCTTCCATGAAAATTTCTGCCGCTACTGGGGATAACGGAGATCCCATAGCGGTGCCTTCCGTCTGTTTGTAGAGTTTGCGTAATGCCTAAGCATTCATCAAAAACAAATTAATTAATTTTGAGAGAAGGATCTCGCCTGCAACATAAAAAAGAGAAGGTGGATTTAAAAATGTTTGACTTCCAGATGTCGACACAATAAAGAAAGCCTGTGTTTTAAATTCCGCTCTTGGGTCATTCCATGAAAAATCGCAAAAGTTGTGACCTTACCATCGCCGATTCTTTAGAAAATTTTTTTGCTTGAACTAGTGAAAAAAAAAATATAATTTAAATTTTTTTTTTCTAACTCATTTTTTTTGTTAGTTATAGTATGTTAAAGATTTCGCAAAAATGGTGTCAAAGACCTCTTTGAAAATTCATATCTCTGTTAATTTTTATCACAGAATAATAAAATAGGTTTTATTTTAAAGGGGAAGGTTATCGCAAAATAAGAAAAATACCAATAAAATTTATCCTTGATTTTTTTTTTCAAGGATAACGATTTTGTCCTTTATCCTTGAATATCTCAAATTGCCGATGATTTTTTTTTTATTTTTTTATATTTTGTGTATTATACTGTTCTTCAAAACATATCAAAAAATCAACTTGGGATCGCAATGGGATCGGGGTAAGAAAATAGAAGAACATCAGTGGTTCTCAATTATTTCATAGAAAAGTTACAATTATTTTGATTACTTACGAGTACTCGTATGTAAAGAGGATTTAATTTTATGATACTACATTTAAGGCCAGCTGTTAAAATAAGAAATTTAAGATAGTTTAGTTCAATAATAACTTAATTGAGCAACTAATTGTGAGTGTTTAAATAAATTTATCCCATAAACCATTAAATTTAAAATAACAAGAATTATCTCATTTGGAATGTCTTACTAACCAGAAAATAATAGGTAGGCAGGTAAGGCAATAAAAAAATGAATATCAATTAAATGTCCTTTTTTGGTAGGTATGTATATAAATATGGGCTTACCTCAAATACAATTCAGTCGTGCTTGCAGTATTAAGAAGACAAAATCTAATTTATTATTTTACAAATCATGGAAAAAATTAACTGGTCAAAATCGCGTTGCTGTAATTCTTTTGGAGAATCAATACATTGGCCAAAAATATCGGATTTACGACCTGTGCAATCATGGATGATTTCTAGAGTACCAGCGATGACTTCAGCAGGAAAAATTTGCTCTTCCTGTAGAAAAAGGGTTAAAATGCTACCAGGAACATCAACGGAGATTACTGATGATGATATGTTCGACCAGGAAGAAGAACCTTTCTCTTTGGATACAGATGAGGAGCCCGGCGAGGATGAAGCGCTACACCAAAATTTCATCAGTAAGGAAGCCGCATTAAACTCATTAAATGAATGTCTTTGATATTTAGGAGAAGAACCTTTCGACAAAAGACGATTTACCAGAGAAAACTACATCCGGAAAAAGCTTGAAGATGTGAAAAGAATCGTATTAAAAAAATTTTTTGGACTAGAAGATCAAAAGGACCAACGACAAGAGGACGAGATGATTGACAGATTGAGGACTGAATATTCAACCGCCAGTGAGAAGAATATCAAGCAATTTATTTTATCTGTAACAGACCGGTCAACGCTAGAGACTAAAATACAATCTTCAGATGAGTTTATAGATTGCTTTGTTCAACGACTTCTTTCTTTACTTCGGCACGCATTCTTCACTGAACAACAAGCCAAATATTTTGAAGAGAAAAAGAATAAGTTACCAGTAAATGAGGTTGTTGTGGTTATGGATTTTTCAGAAAATTATTCCTTCGTTGTACAAGATGCGGTGCAAGCGTTTCACTGGAATAACTCTAAAGCCACAATCCATCCGTTTGGGATTTATTATAGGGTGGAGGGACAACAGGACGTTCAAACCACAAATTTTGTAATTATTAGCGATTGTTTGCAACATAACACTATAGCCGTTCATCTATTTCAACGCTATTTAATAAAATGCTTTACAATAAAGCGACTTGCAGCAAGAGCAAGTTTACAGCGGCCAATAGAAGACCAAATAACAACTCCATTAAAACTTTTCGAATGGGCTAAGGATAATATAGTAAATATTAATTTCCAATTCATCGACTGCGAACAATATAAAAATGAAGAAAATTTATTGAGTGAAGAATACAATCTTATACAAGCAATTCCTTCAACTCAAACAGTACATTGCGTTATACCTGTGAGGAAAGGATGCGTGAAAATTAAAAAGTTTTCTCTATCTTCTGAAGAAGGTGCACATGTTTTGTTTAAATAGATTATGTAACTAGCATGTAAAAATAAAAAAAATGAATGTAATGCATGTAAAGCATGTTTTAATTTTTTATTTTATGTTTTAATTTGTTATGTTTACCATAATAGAATACCATATATATACATTTTGTTGAATCTTTTATTAATTTTTTATGTTTCTACTTGTTCAAATATTATTATTCAATGTCAAATCATTTTAAATTTAGTTACTGTTGCCTGGAATGAATAGCATTAATAAAATACTCCGTAGAAATTGTAATTTTCTAAACCAAATTTAATTTTTTTAATATATTATACATATTATAAAACATTAATATTTTTAATGAAATAGTTGCTCAATTAAATTATTATTGAACTAAACTATCTTAAATTTATGATTTTAATAGCTGGCCATAAATGTAGTATCATAATATTAAATCCTCTTTACATACGAGTACTCGTAAGTAATCAAAATAATTGTAACTTTTCTATGAAATAGTTGAGAACCACTGATGTTCTTCTATTTTTTTACCCCGATCCCATTGCGATCCCAAGTTGATTTTTTGATATGTTTTGAAGAACAGTATAGTACACAAAATATAAAAAAATAAAAAAAAAAAATCATCGGCAATTTGAGATATTCAAGGATAAAGGACAAAATCGTTATCCTTGAAAAAAAAAAATCAAGGATAAATTTTATTGGTATTTTTCTTATTTTGCGACAACCTTCCCCTTTTAAATAAGTCCTATTTTATTATTCTGTGATAAAAATTAACAGAGATATGAATTTTCTAAGAGGTCTTTGACACCATTTTTGCGAAATCTTTAACATATTATAACTAACAAAAAAAATGAGTTAGAAAAAAAAAATTGAAATTATATTTTTTTTTTCACTAGTTCTTCAAAAAAAAAAAAATTTCAAAAGAATCGGCGATGTTAAGGTCACAAAATTGGCCTTTTTTTGCGATTTTTCATGGAATGACCCTCTTACAACACAGAAAAACCGAATTCACACACCTTGGGCAATAAACTTTGTTGTAACACACAAGGATCAACATACGATACACAAGTCAACATCTACCGTGTATTTCAAATTTACTGAGCCTCTAGAATAGCAATATTATACAATAAAAGCAAATAGAGTATAAATGCTAATTAATCAGAAGTACCTAATAACTGAAAGAAAATCAGTCTTCGTAATAGGTACCCGGAAATGGAATGCATATATTTTCACGATATTCGTCATATCTACTAGGTCTTCCAAAATATTGAATTCACTTTTATTCTACGGATTCTTCATATGATAACCTAGAAAGAATTTTACAGTTTTTTTTTAAATTGACCCCTAAGGGGGTGTAAAGTGCTTGTGTACTTTTTCATAAATTATTCCATATCTCTCAGATCCGATCAGACTTTCACTTCCACGGGCATGTTCTTTTTGATAGGTTTTCAGTCACATAGTAACCTACACCGCACCTCAGAATTGAACGCGTTCCTAACTTCTGCCGGAAAAATAATAAAGTTACGCCCAGATTGTTGGAAGATTTTTTATACTCTAGATGAAATCATATAGAGTATTATAAGTTTGATCCAGCCGAAAAATATGTAACGCATAGAACCAAGCCTCGGACGAAAAAAATATGTATACAATTTTTTGTTTTATTGTGGCCAAAAACCTCAAATCCGCTTGACGTCCGTCCATCTGTCTTTCCGTGAACATGATAACTCAAGAATGCCTTGACCTAGGATCTTGAAACTTTGAATCTAAGTGTTTAGTTGAATTTGTAAGGCTAAGTTCGTTAACGAGCAAAATCGTCCCGCTCCTTCTGGTAGCTGCCATACAAAATGTCCTTAAAACACGTGTTCAGGAATATTGGCCGATAACTTCATAAGGGCTTAAGCTACGACTTGGAAATTTTGTATGTGTTAATTTTTTAATATTTGGAGCTAAATGTATGATTATGAAGAAAATCCTAATAGTCCTTCGAGGGGCTGCCATACAAAAATCCGGTTAAAATATCTTCATTCAATTCACGAAAGTCACTATAACTCAAGTAATCGTTAGCTATGAATTCAGAATTTTGTACAAATTAGTTTTGAGTGAAAACAAAGTTCTAGTTTACTAGGCAGATAAATCCTTTTGCTCCTTCTGGTACCTGCCATATAAAATATCATTAAAACACGTGTTCAAGAATATTGGCCGATAACTTCAGAGAGGTTTAAGCTATGATTTTAAAATTTTGTGTGTGCTTATTTGTCAATAGTTTGAGCTAAATGAATAATAATGAAGAAAATCCTATTAGTTCTTCGAGTGGCTGCCATGCAAATATCTTGTTAAAATATCTTCATTCAATTCACGAAACTCACTATAACTCAAGAAATCGTTTAGCCACGAAGTTTAAATTTTGTACAAATCAGATTTAAGCAAAAAGGAAGTTAGACTGCGTTTGTCAGTGAAATTTCTTGACTCCTTTGAGTAGCTTCCATACAAAAAAATCTTTGAAAAGACGTGTTCTAGATAATTTGCCGATGGCTTCACAACCATTTTAGCTGTTTGTTTAAAATTTTGTGTACGATTGTTTTCTAATAGTTAAAGTTAAATGTGTACCTATGAAAAAAAATATTTTAGTCCGTCGCGTATCTGCCATACAAATATCCTGTAAAAATGTCTTCACTTAATTTATGGAACTCACTATAACTCAAGTAATTGTTTAGCTGCAAATTTAGAATTTTGTTCAAATTAGTTTTGAGTGAAAACATAGTTCGAGTTCACTAGTCAGCGAATTCTTTTTACTCCTTCTGGTACCTTCCATACAAAAAATCTTTAAGACAAGTATTCAAAAATATTTTCCCATAACTTTTGAACGCGTCTAGCTAGGAATTTGAAATTTTATACACATTAATTTATGGATGGTTCCAAGGAAAAGGATAAATATATAAGAAAGCGAGTGAGTCCTTCCTGCACCTCCCGTGTGAAGTCTTTCAAAGATTACATTTTTTTTTTGGTGGCACACCCAGTTCAAGAAAGGATATTAAACAGTGATGATATTGGCCGCTATTTACAGTCTTCATAAAGTTGGCTTTAAGCTAGAGCTGTCTTTAGTGTCATATTAATAATACGACACTAAAGTCAGCTTTAACTCAAAGCCAACCTTATGACGACTGTGAATTGTGGCCATTGTCTTTAAGGTTCAAGTAGCAACCGAATGGAGGTCCTTAATAAAGGACATACAACATGCACATACGTAATTCTGCTTTAGCCCCAACTACAATATACATAAATCGGAGTTCAGTATCATTTAGAGTATTATACGATTGGCTTGCAGCCGATCGTGATTGCGGTATGTTTCTTCCTGGTTATTCATGGCCTTGGGTTTCTGTTTGTATACTTTGTTGATAGTGCTCTTAGGGTATCCATTGGCTGCAAAGGTTTTCTGTAGGTGTTTCATTTCGTTGCGAAGGGCGTGTGGGTTATCTTTGGAGATACATTATGCTCTGTGGATAAGTGTTCTGAGTACCCCTTCCTTCTGCTTGGGATGATGATGGGAAGACGCATGTAGATATCTGTTAGTGTGACTTAGTTTTCTGTACGCGTCAAAATGTAAAGATGGTACAGCTTTTTCAACTAGTACATCCAAAAAGGGTAGTTTGCCGTCTTTTTCGATCTCGATTGTGAATTTGATGTTTCTGTGCTGTGAGTTGAGATGGTCTAGGAACTTATCTAATTCCTCTCTTCCATGCTGCCAAATAATAAAAGTGTCATCAACATATCGAAGGTATAGTTTCGGTTATAGTGGTGCTGAGTTGAGAGCGTTCTTTCCAAATTCTTCCATGAAAATTTCTGCCGCTACTGGGGATAACGGAGATCCCATAGCGGTGCCTTCCGTCTGTTTGTAGAGTTTGCGTAATGCCTAAGCATTCATCAAAAACAAATTAATTAATTTTGAGAGAAGGATCTCGCCTGCAACATAAAAAAGAGAAGGTGGATTTAAAAATGTTTGACTTCCAGATGTCGACACAATAAAGAAAGCCTGTGTTTTAAATTCCGCTCTTGGGTCATTCCATGAAAAATCGCAAAAGTTGTGACCTTACCATCGCCGATTCTTTAGAAAATTTTTTTGCTTGAACTAGTGAAAAAAAAAATATAATTTAAATTTTTTTTTTCTAACTCATTTTTTTTGTTAGTTATAGTATGTTAAAGATTTCGCAAAAATGGTGTCAAAGACCTCTTTGAAAATTCATATCTCTGTTAATTTTTATCACAGAATAATAAAATAGGTTTTATTTTAAAGGGGAAGGTTATCGCAAAATAAGAAAAATACCAATAAAATTTATCCTTGATTTTTTTTTTCAAGGATAACGATTTTGTCCTTTATCCTTGAATATCTCAAATTGCCGATGATTTTTTTTTTATTTTTTTATATTTTGTGTATTATACTGTTCTTCAAAACATATCAAAAAATCAACTTGGGATCGCAATGGGATCGGGGTAAGAAAATAGAAGAACATCAGTGGTTCTCAATTATTTCATAGAAAAGTTACAATTATTTTGATTACTTACGAGTACTCGTATGTAAAGAGGATTTAATTTTATGATACTACATTTAAGGCCAGCTGTTAAAATAAGAAATTTAAGATAGTTTAGTTCAATAATAACTTAATTGAGCAACTAATTGTGAGTGTTTAAATAAATTTATCCCATAAACCATTAAATTTAAAATAACAAGAATTATCTCATTTGGAATGTCTTACTAACCAGAAAATAATAGGTAGGCAGGTAAGGCAATAAAAAAATGAATATCAATTAAATGTCCTTTTTTGGTAGGTATGTATATAAATATGGGCTTACCTCAAATACAATTCAGTCGTGCTTGCAGTATTAAGAAGACAAAATCTAATTTATTATTTTACAAATCATGGAAAAAATTAACTGGTCAAAATCGCGTTGCTGTAATTCTTTTGGAGAATCAATACATTGGCCAAAAATATCGGATTTACGACCTGTGCAATCATGGATGATTTCTAGAGTACCAGCGATGACTTCAGCAGGAAAAATTTGCTCTTCCTGTAGAAAAAGGGTTAAAATGCTACCAGGAACATCAACGGAGATTACTGATGATGATATGTTCGACCAGGAAGAAGAACCTTTCTCTTTGGATACAGATGAGGAGCCCGGCGAGGATGAAGCGCTACACCAAAATTTCATCAGTAAGGAAGCCGCATTAAACTCATTAAATGAATGTCTTTGATATTTAGGAGAAGAACCTTTCGACAAAAGACGATTTACCAGAGAAAACTACATCCGGAAAAAGCTTGAAGATGTGAAAAGAATCGTATTAAAAAAATTTTTTGGACTAGAAGATCAAAAGGACCAACGACAAGAGGACGAGATGATTGACAGATTGAGGACTGAATATTCAACCGCCAGTGAGAAGAATATCAAGCAATTTATTTTATCTGTAACAGACCGGTCAACGCTAGAGACTAAAATACAATCTTCAGATGAGTTTATAGATTGCTTTGTTCAACGACTTCTTTCTTTACTTCGGCACGCATTCTTCACTGAACAACAAGCCAAATATTTTGAAGAGAAAAAGAATAAGTTACCAGTAAATGAGGTTGTTGTGGTTATGGATTTTTCAGAAAATTATTCCTTCGTTGTACAAGATGCGGTGCAAGCGTTTCACTGGAATAACTCTAAAGCCACAATCCATCCGTTTGGGATTTATTATAGGGTGGAGGGACAACAGGACGTTCAAACCACAAATTTTGTAATTATTAGCGATTGTTTGCAACATAACACTATAGCCGTTCATCTATTTCAACGCTATTTAATAAAATGCTTTACAATAAAGCGACTTGCAGCAAGAGCAAGTTTACAGCGGCCAATAGAAGACCAAATAACAACTCCATTAAAACTTTTCGAATGGGCTAAGGATAATATAGTAAATATTAATTTCCAATTCATCGACTGCGAACAATATAAAAATGAAGAAAATTTATTGAGTGAAGAATACAATCTTATACAAGCAATTCCTTCAACTCAAACAGTACATTGCGTTATACCTGTGAGGAAAGGATGCGTGAAAATTAAAAAGTTTTCTCTATCTTCTGAAGAAGGTGCACATGTTTTGTTTAAATAGATTATGTAACTAGCATGTAAAAATAAAAAAAATGAATGTAATGCATGTAAAGCATGTTTTAATTTTTTATTTTATGTTTTAATTTGTTATGTTTACCATAATAGAATACCATATATATACATTTTGTTGAATCTTTTATTAATTTTTTATGTTTCTACTTGTTCAAATATTATTATTCAATGTCAAATCATTTTAAATTTAGTTACTGTTGCCTGGAATGAATAGCATTAATAAAATACTCCGTAGAAATTGTAATTTTCTAAACCAAATTTAATTTTTTTAATATATTATACATATTATAAAACATTAATATTTTTAATGAAATAGTTGCTCAATTAAATTATTATTGAACTAAACTATCTTAAATTTATGATTTTAATAGCTGGCCATAAATGTAGTATCATAATATTAAATCCTCTTTACATACGAGTACTCGTAAGTAATCAAAATAATTGTAACTTTTCTATGAAATAGTTGAGAACCACTGATGTTCTTCTATTTTTTTACCCCGATCCCATTGCGATCCCAAGTTGATTTTTTGATATGTTTTGAAGAACAGTATAGTACACAAAATATAAAAAAATAAAAAAAAAAAATCATCGGCAATTTGAGATATTCAAGGATAAAGGACAAAATCGTTATCCTTGAAAAAAAAAAATCAAGGATAAATTTTATTGGTATTTTTCTTATTTTGCGACAACCTTCCCCTTTTAAATAAGTCCTATTTTATTATTCTGTGATAAAAATTAACAGAGATATGAATTTTCTAAGAGGTCTTTGACACCATTTTTGCGAAATCTTTAACATATTATAACTAACAAAAAAAATGAGTTAGAAAAAAAAAATTGAAATTATATTTTTTTTTTCACTAGTTCTTCAAAAAAAAAAAAATTTCAAAAGAATCGGCGATGTTAAGGTCACAAAATTGGCCTTTTTTTGCGATTTTTCATGGAATGACCCTCTTACAACACAGAAAAACCGAATTCACACACCTTGGGCAATAAACTTTGTTGTAACACACAAGGATCAACATACGATACACAAGTCAACATCTACCGTGTATTTCAAATTTACTGAGCCTCTAGAATAGCAATATTATACAATAAAAGCAAATAGAGTATAAATGCTAATTAATCAGAAGTACCTAATAACTGAAAGAAAATCAGTCTTCGTAATAGGTACCCGGAACCGCTGTTGGTAGATTTAAGGTGACAAATTTTCTGGTAACATAAGGGTTAAGTAGGTGTTGCTTTTTCATATTCTCTTAATTTACCATCAACCGCTTTCTCCATAAATCATAAGCTTAAGCAACCCAAAGATAAAGCTAGATCTGTATGTGAGATTAGCACATATTATGGTTGGGACACAAACTTTGGAAAATCACACGGAAAGGCATTACTTTTGACAAGTGTATTTATATACTCTAGATGAAATCATATAGAGTATTATAAGTTTGATCCAGCTGAAAAATATGTAACGCATAGAACCAAGCCTCGGACGAAAAAAAGTTCTTTATTATTTTTTGTTTATTTGTGGCCAAAAACCTCAAATCCGTCCGTCCGTCCGTCCGTCTGTCTGTCCGTTAGCACGATAACTCAAGAACGCCTTCACCTAGGCTCTTGAAATTTTGAATCTGTGTGCTTGGTTGAATTTGTAAGGCTAAGTTCGTTAACGGGCAAAATCGTCTTATTCCTTCGGGTAGCTGCCAAACAAAGTGTCCTTAAAACACGTGTTCAAGAATATTGGTCGATAGCTTCAGAAGGGCTTAACCTAGGTCTTTGAAATTTCGCATGTGTTTTTTTTCTTTCAAAGGTTGGAGCAAACTGTATGATTATGAATAAAATCCTAGTAGTCTTTCGAGGGGCTGCCATACAAATATCTTGTAAAAATGACTTCACTTAATTTACGAAACTCACTATAACTCAAGTAATCCTTTAGCTACGAATTCGGAATTTTATACAAATTAGTTTCGAGTGAAGACAAAGTTCAAGTTTACTAGTCAGCGAAATCCTTTAACTCCTTCTGGTACCTTCCATACAAAAAATCCTTAAAACGACAGTTGAAGAATATAGGCCGATACCTTCATAAGTATTTAAGCTATGACTTTGAAATTTTGTATGTATTATTTTTCCAAGAGGTGAAGCTACCTGTATGATTATGAAGAAAATCCTTATAGTCCTTCGAGGGACTGCTATACAAATATCCTGTAAAATTACTTCACTTAATTTTAAGAAACTCACTATAACTCAAGTAATTATTTAGCTATGAATTCAGAATTTTGTACAAATTAGTTTTGAGTGAAGACGAAGTTCGAGTCTACTAGTTAGCGAAACCCTTGAACTCCTTCTGGTACCTTCCATACAAAAAAGCCTTAAAACACTAGTTCAAGAATATTGGCCGATAGCTTTATAAGTATTTAAGCTACGACTTTGAAGTTTTGTGTGTGTTAATTTTCCAATAGTTGGAGCTAAGTGTATGATTATGAAGAAAATCCTATTAGTCCTTCGTGTATCTGCCATACAAATATCCTGTAAAAATGACTTCACTTTATTTACGAAGCTCACTATAACTCAAGTAATCATTTAACTATGAATTTAGAATTTTGAACAAACTAGTTTTGAGTGAAAACAAAGTTCGAGTTTACTAGTCAGCGAAATCCTTTTACTTTTTCTGGTACCTTCCATACAAAAAACCCTTAAGACACGTGTTCAACAAAATTTTTCGATAACTTTTGAACGATTCAAACTACAAATTTGATATTTTGTACACATTAATTTTTGAATGGTTCCAAGGAAAAAGATGATTGTGTACATGCACACACGTAATACTTCTTCATCCCAAACTTTAATATACATCGGAGTTCTGTATCATGTAGAGTATTATACGATTGGATTGCAGCCGATCGTGACTGCAGTATGTTTTCGTTTCGGTTCAGTTTGACGCGGGTGAGACTAATCTCTATAACTGGGATAACCGCTATTTTAGGTTTTCAGCTAAACTAGCAGACGAATTCGTAATCGGTGAGTTCTAGACTGCGACTGTTTAGTTGAGATTATATCAAAAAAATGGGGAGTGCACATGCAATTATTGCCTGACCTTTTATTTGCAGGTAGAAACCATTGTAGAGTGCCTACTAGATGGATGGTTCACCAATTTCTTGACTCTTTGACCCTCTCTTCCTGTGTTCGTCTCTCTGTGTGGCTTTAGTTCTCACTGTCTTCGTCTTTCTCTGTTTGAGTCCTTTCCTGCTTTCGTCCTTCCCTATCTTCGTCTCGCTGTGTGGCCCCTTACTTTATTTGGCATAGCTTTTTTGTATCTGCTTGTTGTGATATGACGTCGTTCATTGTAGCTTGTCGAAGCTGGTCTTAGCTCAACTCCTGGCATGACTCTTTTTGTCTTAACTTATTCCTGTCACTGATCGTCGTCTTGTCTCTATTCGCTGAACAGTTCTGGCGACTGTGTCTTTGCATTGTTCATCTGCTCCACTAATCGTTGCTTGCTCTGTGCTTGTTGAATCGGTCGAGCTCAGCGATCAAAGTTGCTATAAGGAAAATTATAAATTTATTCGCAGACTATCGTCTGCAGACTTACCCCTTCTGTTCGCTCGTTAGCTTTTTTATAGGGTGTTTGAACTTCAAATACGTTACATTGAAATTACACATTAAATTTGAAATTCAAACATACGTGCGTAAACGCTACTCACCACGGCGTGAACTTGATGCACAACTTCACGTGCCACTGTGGTCCAGTAGAGTTGGCGCCGGTTATCCGTCGAAAGGATAAACGGTGCATAAAGCTAACCGGCCCTTTAAAAGGTCCGGCCGCCGTTGATTCGCTCTCTAGTCGATTATTCAATCACTATTTAACTTTGGAGAAGCGTTCCGCTCGGCTGATTTCAGCATTTCATTTTAAAGGTATAACCGTTTCCATTGCGGAATCTCATTAGGGATTTTCGTTTTTGCTGTTACAGCAGAAAACAGTTTCTCATGAGAAATACGCATTGCATTTATTATTTGTACCAGCCAAGCTGGTTGAACGGTCTGGCATCCCGTAATTGCCTCTTTTAAAAAGAAAAATTATTCTGCGAACCCCGGCGTGTCATCGAAGTACTTTTATTTCGGAGGCAATTATTTTTTTTTGCTCTTTTCTCTTCTTCTTCAACAATTTCTTCTTTCTGCTTCTGATTTAGCGTCACCACCACACATTTCGCAGTTCTTACCTTCGCAACCTCGTTGCATCCACCCCTTCCGCAATTCCTATATTGCATAAAAATTCACATTCGTGTTCATGGTCCGTCGAGCCGGATAGTTGACGAGACCGAAGGTAGAATTGTTCCATTCTACGCCTATTCTCTAGGAAAATCTATGAAGAGCCCGAAATTTCCGCGATTTCGCGCAATATTCGTGTTGCAGAGTTATTGGTGACCCCGATGTGGTTCATTTTTCACATGCACCAAAATTGAAATTCTTCGTAATCTCACACAAAGCGGAAATTCCGTATTTTCGCACAAAGCCGAAAATTCCCGTAATTTCGCACAAAACCGAGATTCACCGTAACTTCGCACTAAGCCGAAAATCCCGTATTTTCGCAACGAACCGAAAAACTCCGTTTTTTCGCATCAAACAGAAATTTCCATAATTTCGCAATTTTCACAAGTAATTCCGTTGACATCTAGCGTACGGAATTTACACACAAAAGCCGAATTTCTCATAAATTCGCACAAGTAATTCCGTCGACATCTAGTGTACGGAATTTACACACAAAAGCCGAATTTCTCATAAATTCGCACAAGTAATTCCGTCGACATCTAGCGTACGGAACTTACGCACAAAAGCCGAATTTTTCATAAATTCGCACAAGCAATTCCGTCGGCGACTACCGTACGGAATTCACAATCAACAAAGTCAAATTCTTTACAAATTTGCACAAAGTGATTTCGTCGGCGCTTACCGTACGGAATTCACAATCAAAAAGCCAAATTTTTGCAACATCAACTCCTTCGGCACACCACCGGACGGAATTCAACACGAAAATTCAAGCCCAAATCTACGTGATTTAGCTCATAGTAATTCCGTCGGAACACCGCCGCACAGAATTCACTAACAAACAACCCGAAATCTCCGTGATTTCGCGCAATTCAAGTCCCGTCGGCATCTCACTGTACGGAACTAACAATTAAACCACACGCTGAAGTCCCCGTGATTTCGCAAATTTAACTCCGTTCGGCACATCGCCGCACGGAAAGCACAAAACATAAAATTCAGCCGAAATCTCCGCGATTTTGTGCACAGTAATTCCGTCGGTACATCGCCGTACGGAATTCACAACAAAATCAAACCAATTCCGTCGGAATCCCACCGTACGGAACTCGCAAACATTCAATTCGAAATCTCCGTGATCTCGAAAAAATAGCTTCCGACGACACACCATCGCACGGAACACATAAGTCGTATCTGCGACAATTTCACATAATTCCGCCGACAATTTATCGAGCGGAATCCAAAAAAAAAACCAACCGAAATCTCCACGATTTCAAACAAAACCATTCCGTCAGCAATTCACCTTACGGAAATTGCACAAGACACATAAACAGAACGAAATCACAGTCGTAGTCCACGAAACTACAACAATTCCGCACAATTCCGTCACAATTCATTGCACGGAATTCCTAACCACGGCCTGAAATTTCCGTGATCTCGCGTAAACGTTGTCTAGCGGCACGCCACCAGTAGAACAACAAACATTGCTTCCAACAAGCAAATTAGCCGGCACGCGAGCAAAAAATTGTCGACAATCAAAGCGGCAAAATAGACAAGCTATCAAAGATCGAGGTATTTCGACCAACATCGCGCGTTGTCGGCCGACTCCTTGTAAAATCATAACAAATCGGCCCACGTTCTACCATGGAACCTCGCACATTTCCGATCGTTTGTCTGTATTGCATTAGCATTTCACTATTCACAAGCCATGGAGCAAGCGATAGAGAAACAAACAGGTTTTTTTGCCCTCGTACGACAAGCGATCTCGAATTTCAAGAAGACTAGCGAAGTACGGAGAACCGTTGGCTACGCCAGCGGCCGACTCGAACACATCCACAAAATTTGGTCTCAGTGCGAAGACACGCACGTGTCAATAACAACAAGTCAGAGCGAGATCGATGAGTCAGTTAAGACCCAATACCTTTCAACCTACGGGGTACAGAACAAGCCGCTTTTGAGTATATCGGTGATCTGCACAAACTGATTAAAAAGCCCGAAGCAGAGCTTCCCAAACAACACGTCGTGTCGAGGCAAGAACCACAACCATCATATAAACTTCCGAGCATAAGCCTCCCAAAGTTCGATGGAAAATTCAAAAATTGGCGTGCATTCAGAGACACCTTTAAGTCAATTATACATGACAACAACCATCTATCCAGAGTCCATAAACTGCATTACTTAAAGGGCAGTTTGATCGGTGACGCGTCAAAAATTCTGAATCAGTTCGAAAGCGTAGACTCAAACTACGACCCAGCATGGACTTTGCTCACTAAACGATTCGATAACAAAAGAATCACATGAAATGTACATCTGCAAGCGTTGTTCTCCACCCCCGAGATTCGTTCGGAATCAGAGCAGAGTTGCAAAGAAATATTAGACACTACAAACGAGTGCGTGCATGAGCTACATCAATTAGGTCTTGACACAAAAAATTGGGATCCGATTATTTTGTATTTGCTAACAGCTAAACTGCCTCCACTAACTCGAAGTCTTTGGGAGCAACAGGTATCAACAACAGAGTCGTTACCGACCTATAAAGAATTTGAATTCATTGAATGTCGCCATAGAACGCTGGAAGTATTAGCTGCAGCCAAGACACAGTCACAGTCGGCCACACAAAGCAGCATCAACCAGCGTAAAAGTTCAAGCAATTTTGCAAAGACATCCCAGCCATCTCGCTCTTATTGCAAAAAGGATCATTTCCTTTTTAAATGTCAAACGTTTCACAACCTCGACACATCTGCAAAATGGGACTTTGTTAAAACTCAACATTTGTGTTTTAATTGTCTAACAAAACACCCATCGAACGAATGTAAGAGTAAGAGAACCTGTTTTACATGTCACAAGCGACATCACACAACCCTACACAATAATGATGAATCATCACTACAGTCAAATAAAACGGATACAAACACTCCACAATGCGAAGCTGCTTTAGTTTCGGAAGCATTTTGCACAAAATCTACAAAATTCAACAAAGCAAATAACCGAACACTGCTAGCAACCGCCATCGTTGACGATTAAAACTTCAGATGGAAAAACTACATCACTTCGTGCGTTGATAGATTCGGGGTCGGAAAACTCTTTTATATCTCAAGCTGCTCATCAGTTATTAAGAACTAAGGTCCGACCCACATCCTTAACTATCACTGGCTTAGACTCAGCAAATGTCAGCACCGTAACGCAGGAAGTCAGCTTCAACATCATTCCGAAAATCGGAAACAGCAGCAAGATACATACGAAAGCATACGTAATCAAAAATATAACTCAGGTATGCTCTTCGTTCACCATTCCAGCCAAACGATGGCCTTACATCAAGGACATCACCCTTGCTGATCCAGAGTTCATGGAACCTGGGCCAATTGACCTACTACTTGGAGTCCAAACTTATGCGCAGATCTTACGATCGGGACTTTGGCATGGACCAAGAATCGTCTCTGGGCTGGATCTTATTTGGGAAAATGCCACAAAATGCAATAAACCACAAAATAAAATTCACTGGGCTCGCTGTAAACGCACTCTTCAGCAAGCTTGAAGATACGGCAGCCATACAGGTAGATTCTATCACGAATCAGGAAGAGAAAAGTCACTATCATCTGCGAGTTACACCAGACCGCAGTATAGAACGGCCACCGCCCTCTCCACACGATAACAAACGGCAATTGCCACTCACGCCAGCCCGCTGTTTAGATGAACAAACACACTCAACAAAAACACGACAATCACTACAACCGTCTTTCAACATCATCAATCGCAAACAGAGACCCACTTGTGGTCTAGTGACCAATAAAGGAGAAACCTTTGACGTCACATACAACGAACTAAACACGATCCCATGGAGCCAGTTCAGGTCTTTCAAACGACCGATATACACACTATTTTTTAACGGCGGGGATAAGGTGCGTGTCTGCTTTGCGAAGGGGAAGACAACGTGGTTCGCGTTAAAACGCAAGCACCAACACTAGATGCATCACGTCTTGGATTTCATTTTATTTTTTTTCTTCCGCATTCTATCTTGATATTTTTATTATTTTCATTTTTTATTGTTTTTATTTTTATTATCTTAATTTTTAAATTTTTTTTATTTCTTGTTTTATTGCATCTATCATGAATTCGTGAATATTTAGGGGGGTTATACCCTAAATTAAATATTCACAGCTATGATTTGTTATAAGATTACTTTTATTTATTTTATTTTAGCATATAACTGAGATTAATTATTTATTAAATTAACTTTCACTTCGATTAACTAGTATAACTTTTCTTATCTAATACACATAAGAGGACGATAATTACAATCGAAGATTTATTAAATATTTAGTACCGAATTAATTATTCGTGACCTTTGGCTTTTGGAATTCTATTCAAAACTAAATTCTTTCGAAAGAAAATTTTATTTTCTAAATTTGACCCGAGTACTTGATTTCCGATTTATTTAAAAATCAAGTACTCGTTGCAATGTGTGAGGTGTTTTAGCTAAGTGTTGCCCACTTGTTGCCGAACACCCCACACACCCCCTTCCTAGAGAAGGTTTAATACCTTCTCGATACCTGCACGTATCTAAACGGATCACGATGTAGTGCGAGCCGTGGATGATGCGGCAACATCATCAGCGAAACTCACGCGTTTACGCGTTTTCACTGGTTTGTCCGAAGAATGATTCGCAGAGTCGAAAGATGGTTTGAGTCGGTCGATGGAGACGTTCTTCACCTTGCCGTTTATGGCAATGGTGAAAAACTTCTCTTGCCGATCGATTACCCAGAACGAACCTTCATAGGGGGGCTGAAGCGCTTTCCGCACAAGGTCCTGACGAACGAAGACATGTTCGCAATCTTTAAGCGAATTAAAGATAAATGCGTTTGTTGATGAATGCGAAGAAGGTGGTTGCGGTTTCACCGAACGCATGACCTCCCGCAGCCTTTGTACGTAATCACTGGGTGAAAGTGGTTGTGTTGTGTCTGTGTGTACGAGTTCGTACGGTAACCGTAAATTCTGGCCGTAAGCAAGTTCGGCCGGAGTGGCATCTGCATCTCCTCTGATGATAGAGCGAAGCCCCAGAAGAATGAATGGAAGTTCGCGAGTCCATCCTTCTGATGCTTTGCACATCAAAGAGTCTTTAAGTGTACGATGCCACCGTTCAAGCATACCATTCGCTTTGGGATTATATGCAGTAGTTCTACTGCGCTTAAATCCCAAAACTGTACCCAACACCGTGAACAGTTGAGATTCGAATTGTGCTCCTTGATCAGTTACGATAGTGAGAGGAGTTCCAAAACGTGGAATAAACTCTTTGACCAATGTCGAGGCAACAGTTGTTGCCCGAATGTCTGCAATGGGGTATGCTTCTGGCCATCTTGTGAAACGGTCAATGACGGTAAGACAGTATCTGAAACCTTCCGAGGTAGGAAGTGGACCAACCAAGTCAATATGAATGTTGGTGAATTTTTCTGTAACTGGCTCGAACTTACCAGGTGGACTTTTCACATGTCGTGAAATCTTGACCTTTGCACAAGATGTGCATTCTTTGCACCATCTGTGGGAATCTCTATTTATGGATGGCCAGATGAACTTCTGTGCTAAAAGTTTAGTTGTAGCTTTAGCACCGGGATGAGCCGTACAATGTACCACATCGAAAATCTTCTTACGCAACATCGCAGGAATGTAAGGTCGCAAGACTGCTTGCGAAGCATCACACCACAGCTGCTGAGAGGAATTTTCGATGTTAATAGGTAACATCTTTAGGCTTGTTAACTGTTTAACGGCGATAAGCTCTTCATCAGTCAATTGAGCATCCGCTATCTGAACATAATCCACCGTTGGTGGAATTACGAGTTCGTCGATGCGTGACAATGCGTCAGCGACTACATTGTCGACACCTGATATGTGTCGGATGTCGGTGGTAAACTGACCGATGAGATCTAAATGTCTAAGTTGACGAGGAGAAGCTTTTTCAGAATTTTGTCTGGAAGCAAAAACGAGTGGTTTGTGATCTGTGAAAAGTATAAAAGTTCTGCCTTCTAGCATGAACTTGAAATGCTTAATGGCGATGTAAGCAGCAAAAAGCTCACGATCATATGCACTATACTTTCGCTGTGCTGAAGAAAGCTTCCGAGAAAAGAATGCCAACGGTTGAAAGATATTTGAAACTTTTTGTTGTAACACAGCCCCGATGGCTGTGTCCGAAGCATCAACCACAAGCGAAAGTGCCGCAATGGAAGAAGGAAAAGCTAAGATGGTAGCTGATGCTAAATGCTTGTTGTGTTCGAGGCCTTGGAAGAATTATTTTGACTTAGAAAAGTCAAAATAATTGAAGGATAGGAATGGTTCGGGACAGAATGGGCCAATTCCGCCTACGTCCGAATTGGTGGCTGAAGTAGAACGGAAGCGACACGCTTGCTGGCGGCCGGGACTAGCTACGGCAGTGTGGGGTGGTTCTTGTTCTGACTTCAGACCATAAACCCTAGGCCTAGACAACAAAATTTCGTGTCGGCTTACTCCAGGGTGATTAAAATTGGGACTATCTTCCCAATAGGTCGTGAAAGACCAAGAAGCGGTGGAGTTGCGCGACTTCGCGATTTGTCAGGGCGCTTAGGTGTAAGTAGCGCCCTGCTCTGCCCACCCTACCTCAGCCACGACTGTCCTCTAGAACATTTCGCGTCGTGGCCCCTTATTGAGGTTCGGGGTTAAGGAGCTAAACGCTCGGGTTCACTATAAATGGCTCTTTCTAGCCGTTAATCATCATTAAGGAGATTATTATCACTAAAAAAAAAACGACCATACAAAATTGCTGGAAAAGAAAACCCAAAAAAAAAGAAAAAAGGAAATCATGCAAAATATAATATAATATAATAAAAAAAAGAAACAAAATCAAAACTCACCCCATTTGTTTATTTCATCCGTTTGGTTCTCTCTCGTCCTAATTCCTCCTTTATTCAAATTCCCTATTTCCTTTCTTCTAATTTCCTACTTCTTTTCTTCTAATTACCTATTTCTCTACTTCAAATTTTCATCTTTCCTTTCTTCAAATTCCCTATTTCTCATTCTTCTAATTTCCTATTTCTCATTCTTCAAATTTTCATCTTTCCTTTCTTCAAATTCCCTATTTCTCATTCTTCTAATTTCCTATTTCTCATTCTTCAAATTTTCATCTTTCCTTTCTTCAAATTCCCTATTTCCTTTCTTCTAATTTCCTATTTCTCATTCTTCAAATTTTCATCTTTCCTTTCTTCAAATTTCCTATTTCTCTTCTTTTCTTGTAGAAATTCGTCGGGCGGCAGATATTCTTCTTCGCGACATTCGGACAAGATTGAATTTTCGTACGGCCGACGTTTCTTGTCACACCCGGGACGATTAACGGGCACGACGCGTGTATTTAACTCAACACGAAATTTTAGTTAATTGCTCGATTCGCGAAAACATTCACAAAACATTTCCATTCACTTTGAAACTTGTTTTTCATTCGGTTCATTGGAACCCCTTTTCCTATCTTCCAGATCTTTCACATGGCTGTCACAAGTATGAAGATGGCTTCTCGTGTCACTTTTAATTGATACGCGAAGTGTTGCAGCTTTTGAACCCGAACCAACAGCGTTTGCAATCCGATGCCTTCAAAATTCTTCGGTGGCTCTGGCCACCCACGTTCTTCGGATTTTACGGCAAAATGACCACTCAATCGTCGCAGGGAAGGTGTTGTCAATTACAAAAAAAATAACTTTCACGCCAGACGTCTACCGTTTGCCGTTTTCTTCCTATTCGAACCTTTTTCCACAATTCATTAGCCCGCAACTAAGCGATTCTTATGTTAATATTTGCACCGAAAAGACGAGGATTAAACGCAAAATCCGTTCAGCACAGAAAAAAATTGAAACAAAAAAAAATTCACCAATTTAGTTTTTGGTTTAACTTTGCACAACGAGTACGAACTTATGCGGTGTTTTACTGAAAAGCGTTACGAGCACGACTCCGTTTGATTCAGCAAACATTTTGAAAAATATAACCACGAGAAATGTTTTACGGTAGTTTGTTAACGCGAACTATACGAAACTAAATCGTGTATTACTTGACAGCTGCAAAGTCAACGATCAACTCTCGAGTCGCTCAATAAAATTTAAAAGGGCAAACGGCAAAGAGAAAAACCGTAAACAAAACGAATTGTCCGATGCATAGAGCGCTCCGAGGTCAGGTTCTCGTTATAATTAATTTTATTATAATTTCTTTTAGTTTTATTTGATGAATTTTCAAGATGCTGTGGTAGTTAAATACGAAATAAATTCAAATTTGTCTGACGCAATACTAGAATACCACTGCCATCGTTATCAAAACGAAACACACAATCCGATTTCTAACCTCAATAATTTGGCGGTGGTTTTTTCTAAGCCTGTTTTAAAGTTTTTTTCTTCCATCGATTGCTGCAATTAAAACGAAAAGGAAAATGGCAGAAGATGACGCCTATTCCGGTACGGTTCTAAACCAGCCGCTTTCAATTAGGTAAGCTTTTCGCCGTTCGACTTATTTTCACCACGACACTTAACCCGAAAAACTCGACAGCGATCTCGCTACACTTCGATGTCCGCCATTTGCACCGTCTCCTCCTCTACGTTTCTTCTGTGGCAGGGTTGTCGGCACTTTCTGTGGATCCACACGATACTCGAATGACATTTTTCGAGGATCGAGTGGATCCACAGAAATGTTAACGAGATTGGTGTTACCAGCCAGCGGCGACTCAACAACATAGGCGGCTCGCCGTTGGTTTCCCAGCGCCGAACCGACTAAAGAAAGTCGTCGCTTTTGGTCGGTCTCATGCGCACGACTGAGTGCCGGGCAATCGGTGTGCTCCCTCGGATCACTGCCTCAGATCCTTGGAGTGGTAAGTCCCCAGACGTTTGCCTCCTAGATCCTCCAATTCATATCGTGAGTTGCCTAGCACACGACGAATTCTGCACTTGAGGAACTTCTTCGCCAGCTTGGCATTATAATTCTGCGCGGCTGTGGACAAGGAAAAGTTTCTACGGAATACCTCCTGTCCTACACAAAATTGTGTTTTAGCAGCACGCAGATTATAACGCCTGCTGCTGTCCTCATGTGCGACTCTTATTTTCGTCTGCGCCAGTTGTCTCACGATAGGAATTCCCTCTAGAGGTCGAAGCTGTACATTTGACTCTCCCAACGCTCGCAAATGCTTCAGCAGTTCGTAGTCCTTCCCGTGCAACATCATGTGATTCCCAAACAAAACCTGATAAGGAGAAAATCCAGTGGCTTGGTGGAGTGAGCTACGAAGAGCACATCCAATTTTGCTTAGACTCTCATCCCATCGTGTTTGGTCATCAGTGATGAATGCTCGAATTCCGGCCAGGATGGACTGATTGACACGCTCCGAAGCATTCGCTTGCGGTGAGTAGCTCGGGGTGTACAGGTGTTTAACTCCGTATTTGTTCAGCATGGTGTTAAACACATTCGACCTAAATTGAGAGCCGTTATCGGAGAGGATTGTCTCAGGTGTTCCAAACGTATGGAAGACCTGCCCCTCCAAGTAGTTTGTGATCTCTTCAGCAGTGATCCGCCCCAAAGGATGTAACAGGGGAAATTTGGTAAAATGATCCAAGACGATCAAGATAGCGATCTTACCCCGTTTGGTACGTGGATATGGTCCAAGTACGTCGATGTACAGATGTTGGAATGGCTGATCAGTCTGGAACGGTTCTCCCATAGGCGCTCGTAGAGGTCTGTTCGGGGACTTTGTCTCTTTGCAAGTGTCGCACGCCAGAACGTAGGTGCGTACTTGTGTAGCCATTCCGGGCCAGTACAAAAATCGCCTGACTCGCTCTAGCGTTTTGGCATAACCACCATGGACCGTGGTGTCTGCCTCGTGCGCCTGAGCGATCGCAGCTGACGTAAGGCTCGATGGAATCCATAATTTCCAGGCCCTGTCTTCAGCAATCGGGTCACCGTTGTGAGGCTCTGTGCGCTTATACACGAAACCATCCCTCACGCATACGTCAGGAAGCCGATCGGCGTTCGCATCGACGGTGGACACTAACTCTTTATATTCTTTGCCAGAGAATTCTGGAGAGTCCATATCCACCATCGGTGCCACATCGATCAGCGCGTTTAATCCCTCTTCGTATACACGAGAGAGAGCGTCGGGTACAACGTTCAGGCTCCCTCTTCGGTGCTCGATTGTGAAGTCGTAACCTTGGAGTTTTAAACTCCATCTTGCCAACCGTCCTTGTAGGTCTTTCTGCGACATGAGCCATTTGAGACTTGCGTGGTCCGTAATGATTTTGAACGCAGTCCCTTCTACATAGGCTCGAAATTTTTTCACGCTCAACACAGCTGCATAACACTCGAGTTCGGTTACGCTGTAGTTGCGTTGAGCGGAAGTGAGCTTCTGTGACATATACGCCACTGGAGATTCCGATCCGTCGTCGTTTTCCTGAAAGAGAACGCTACCCACCCCTGATTTACTGGCGTCGCACTGGATTACGAAAGACCTCTTAAAATCAGGATTGATTAATAAGGGGGCTCTCGTCAACAAGTCTTTCACTAATAGGAAGGAAGTTTGTGCCTCTGTAGTCCAAGCAAACTGGTTGGACTTCTTTAGAGTGTCTGAAATCGGTGAAACAGTCGCAGCAAAGTTGGGAACGAATCGTCGATACCAGCCTGCCATACCAAGAAAGCGTCGAACTTGACGTGCGGACTTAGGCGAAGGGTAATCGACGATGGCTGAAACTTTGTTGGGATCCGTTTTCAAGCCTCCTTCTCCAACGATGTAACCGAGGTATTTCACCTCTTTCAGACAAAACTTGCTCTTGTTGACGTTAATGGTCAGGCCAGCCTTTCGCAAACATTCTGCGACTTCTGCCAATAAAACCAGATGTGAATCGAAATCCTCAGAAATTAACAGCAGATCGTCCAAATATACGAATACCTGCTCCTTCAGCTCGGGTAGGATGACTTTGTCCATCAAACGACACATCCTTTGCGGCGCGTTGCATAACCCAAAAGGCATGCGAGTGTAGTGATATAGAGGCCGGCCAGGAATGGTAAACGCTGTATACTCCCTGGATTTGTTCTCGAGAGGAATCTGCCAAAAGGCGTCTTTGAGGTCCAGGCTAGTAATAAAATTGGCTCGCGGCAAACGACTTAAGATACCATCAATGTGTGGTAATGGATAAGCATCCTTCTTCGTCACACTATTGACTTTGCGCGAGTCCAAACATAACCTGACCTTGCCTGGCTTCCTCACGAGAACCACAGGCGAGCTCCATGCACTCTGGCTGGTCTCTATAACGCCAAGTGCCCTCATGCGATCGATCTCGTCATATAAGAGTTTTTGGATCGCAGGAGACACAGGATAATGTCGCTGTTTGATGGGACTTGCATCACCAACGTCTATACTGTGTTGTTCGACGTTGGTCACACCGAGTCCGTATACTTCGTATGATGGAAATTTGGACTTTACCATTTCCAACCTCTTTACATCTGTGGGCGTTAAATGGTGGGCATCCGGAGCTATCAGTTGCGATGCAGTATCGGGAGTATCGACCGCGCTGATAATGCTGGGAGCTAGTTGGAATGATCGCCAGAAATCTACCCCTAGGTACAATTTCTGCGACAGGCTCGGCACTATATACAAGGTAATGGGTTTGGTAATACCACGAAAAGTAATATCGGTGTTTACCGTGCCCAAAACTTTCTGTGCAGCACCATCAGCGGTCTTCACCTCTTGACAGACCGGTCGATAATTCACCTGTGCATCATGGAGACGTTGTAAAGCGTTTGCCCCCAGGCAACTGATGCTCGCCCCACTATCGAGGAGTCCTTCAACGTCCACTCCGTACAAGGATACCATGGCGTACGGACGTATGTCCAACGGATTGGTAATGATGGTAGAGAGGATCGCTTTCTTTTTTTCACGCACCATCCTCCAGAATGTACGAAGGCGCAAGATTGATTTACTGCGACCGGATCCACTCGTTAGTGATGATACCTGATCACCACTTGCGATTGAAGTAGGCGCAAAAATTCGCTCTCGAGCCTCCATATATTCCTTTAGCCGAAGGTGGTATGGCTTGAGAGGATGGCGGGAATGTCGTCTTGGATGTTCTTTTGCGATAAGGGCTTCTTCAGGCCGGGAAACAGCCGGCTCCGTCTTATCGCTTGGTCTCGTTAATAATTTGACGTGCGGAGTGTTGATCGTCGATGAAATGGGTTTGGATGCTTTTACGTTAAAAGGATGGGAATTGGGTTCAGAGAATGTTGTAGGTAGGGTATTAAAATTTGGAAGGGTATTGATAGGGGTTGAAAATTTGGGTAAAGTTGTTTCATTTGGGCTGTCTAATTGAAATTGGGACGTGGAATTGGAGTGGTGAACAGATTTTCCTACTGCTGTCGGGATGCAGTGTTCGGACGGGAGGGACCCGCTGTCCTTCCGTCCCTTCGGCCGTTTCCCGCCTTGCAATGGACGCAGTTGGGCTTTAGAACGTCAGCCCGACCACATCCATAGCAGAAGATGCCTTTCGCAGGCTCCGCACACTCACGATAGCCGTGACCTTCTTTCCTGCAATTCCAGCAGATCCAGGGGTTCGATAGTCCGGCCAAATCGACGGAAGAAGTCGTATCCTGATGTTCTTCCACGATTGGCTCATGTATCTCGTGGACTCTGGCCTGGTTCCACGGGGATGGTCTGGTGGCTTTTCGCGTGTCTTCCACCTGCACTACAAGCCGACGTAACTCGTCCATAGTGTGTACAGAGTGGAAGCACAACTGTTGCTGTGTGCTGCCCACCAGATTTCCGCGCACCAGAGCCACGAATTCGGACTCAATCATGGGAGCGTTCAGCAGTGAACGAAGCTCCGTCATGTCTTGTTCGAAGGACATGAAGGGCTCGTGTGGCGCTTGTCGTCTACCAAGCATCTGCTTCAGTAGCTCCCAATCCGTGCTGCGCTCTCCCCAGACCTGCAAGAATGCTACCTTCAGAGTATCCCAAGACGAGTTGTTATTGGACCGACGCCACAACCAATACCACTTGTTGGGCCTACCATCCAGCAGCAGATGGAAGCCCTGCGTCAGCAGATCTAAATTGCCGCGCAAGTCGCTCATCGCGAGAGTCTCGGCCCGAAAAATCAGCTCCTCTGCACGTAGGAGTTGGCTATCCCCGTTAAAACGCAAACGCCAATGCCTCAATGGGCTGTAGGAATTTCTTACACGATGATTAGGGCCGTGGCTAACGCGATCGCTGACCAACGCGGCCGCTCCGGTCCGCTGATCTGCCCTCCCAGCACGCGAGTCTCCCTCTGCTGCCGAATAATGGGCCCCCACCGGTCTCTGAGACGCCTGCTCTTCCCGAAAAACCCGTCTCATCAACTCTATCAGCTGATCTACTCCCAGCTCAGTTCGTACCACTGGCGAACGTGTACGCCCTGGCGCTGGATTCGTCGTAGCTGGGATACCTGTGTCACGGATATCGGACCAGCGTGGTCGTTCGCCTACTACCCTTTCCGGTGATTGTGGGATTGGATTTACGAGCTGGTTCACCCCCTGCTCTTGGCCAATTGAACCGTCAGGGGCGTAAAAGACCCCACCGCCGACCGTTTCCAGCGGAAAATCAAGATTTAACCGCCTTGGTGAAAGTCCGCCGGCCGCTGACTTCGCTCTGCTGCGTGTCACGGCTCCGGTTCTCGCTGTGGCGCCCTCCACGCCCCTAACGGTCCAATAGTCCTGCGGCTCCAGTGCCTGGCGACAATTGGGACACGTTTTGTGGCTCAGCACCCACTCCTCCACACAATGCAGGTGGAAAGTGTGCCCACATTTCGTCCGCGCTTCATCTTCGCCCCCCACGACATGTTGGCACATCGTACATATATCTTCCTCATTCCGCCTTAAAGGCGACCTTGGCAGTGGCATAGCAGACAGGTGAATGAACGAGTGATTGGTTGAGAGAACGAGTGATCAGATGTAAATGTGGTTGTTGTGATCGAATAATTGGTACAATTGTTCGATAGAATGCTAATGAATGTAAGTTGTGTATATTATTACTAATGGAGCAATTGAATTAAGTTTAATGACCGAGGGATGAAATGAATGAATGTTGCGCAATGAGGTGGACGACTAGTGAAAAAATTTATATATCTGCGTGTCTATGAATCTACTGTGTTTTCGACTGTGTTTGATTGAGCGCGTAGTTTAGCTATAATCGAATGAATTTTGGATGTTCGAGTACAAAAAAAAACGAATGAATGAAGAATATATTCCTGACTATATGCGGGGTAAAGGAATTCAAAAAAAAATATGAATGAATGTTTGAACGCATTTAGACCGTGTGATCGTCAGAAGGAATGTATATATCCAAACCCGAAACGAATGAATGAACGCTATCACAAAATTGAATGAACGATGGAATGCGAAAATGGTTGTATGTCTAACAAAAAAAATATAACGAATGAACGATAGAATGAAACTTGAACCCAAGAATAAATGATTGTGTGTATGTTAATGTATGTGAGCGTATTTGAATTTAGAACAAATGAACCCTCACGTTGTCGCAACCTTTCCCCTCCCCTCTATGCAGAACAAATCGCGAAGCCGATCTTGATCTTCCTCGCTCCATCGGGAAAATCCGGAACGCGATAAAATTTCAACACAAAAAAAAAAAATGGGGAAAAATAGCAATCAAGAAAAAAAATCAAAATAAAGCGCAAAAAAAAAAAATCCAAGTTAAAAATTTATCGTCAAAAGATTTATAAAAAAAAATTTAAGTATTAAAAAAAAACTCTACGTTATTTCACAAAAAATATTCTACGTTACAAAGGAACTCTAAAAGGATGGATAAGGAAATAAGGTACTTAACAAATTTTCGACGAAATTTCCTATCATCTAACTCACCAATATTTTACAAGTATTTTTCCCAATTGTCTGACGACACGCCCGCCAAGACAGGGCATGCCCAGCACTCAAAAGGGTACTTGCAAAACAAAAGTGGAAAGAATCAGAAAGAATACGTTTATCCAACTTGCATCACATCAATCTCGTATGCAGACAATATTTCCCTTTCCTATGGAACCGAATTGGCGCCTAAAGGTTGCCAAAACGGTTCGTCAATAGGATCGTTCCATATTGCCTCCATACAGGTTCGATGAAATGTTCTGCTGTTGAAAATCTGAAAAGCTTGTACACTTGGACTTTGATTGCCGTTCAGGCGAAAATTCTGTCGCAAAACGACTAAGTTTTTTGTCCTTTTGCTCACCAACTTTTTTGTACGGAATTTTTTCTGACTCGCACGTGTTGATGAGCTACGCTTTGTGCACTAAGCGTAGCGGTGGCTAGCCCCACGTTGGGCGCCATTTGTTGTGTTCGAGGCCTTGGAAGAATTATTTTGACTTAGAAAAGTCAAAATAATTGAAGGATAGGAATGGTTCGGGACAGAATGGGCCAATTCCGCCTACGTCCGAATTGGTGGCTGAAGTAGAACGGAAGCGACACGCTTGCTGGCGGCCGGGACTAGCTACGGCAGTGTGGGGTGGTTCTTGTTCTGACTTCAGACCATAAACCCTAGGCCTAGACAACAAAATTTCGTGTCGGCTTACTCCAGGGTGATTAAAATTGGGACTATCTTCCCAATAGGTCGTGAAAGACCAAGAAGCGGTGGAGTTGCGCGACTTCGCGATTTGTCAGGGCGCTTAGGTGTAAGTAGCGCCCTGCTCTGCCCACCCTACCTCAGCCACGACTGTCCTCTAGAACATTTCGCGTCGTGGCCCCTTATTGAGGTTCGGGGTTAAGGAGCTAAACGCTCGGGTTCACTATAAATGGCTCTTTCTAGCCGTTAATCATCATTAAGGAGATTATTATCACTAAAAAAAAAACGACCATACAAAATTGCTGGAAAAGAAAACCCAAAAAAAAAGAAAAAAGGAAATCATGCAAAATATAATATAATATAATAAAAAAAAGAAACAAAATCAAAACTCACCCCATTTGTTTATTTCATCCGTTTGGTTCTCTCTCGTCCTAATTCCTCCTTTATTCAAATTCCCTATTTCCTTTCTTCTAATTTCCTACTTCTTTTCTTCTAATTTCCTATTTCTCATTCTTCAAATTTTCATCTTTCCTTTCTTCAAATTCCCTATTTCTCATTCTTCTAATTTCCTATTTCTCATTCTTCAAATTTTCATCTTTCCTTTCTTCAAATTCCCTATTTCCTTTCTTCTAATTTCCTATTTCTCATTCTTCAAATTTTCATCTTTCCTTTCTTCAAATTTCCTATTTCTCTTCTTTTCTTGTAGAAATTCGTCGGGCGGCAGATATTCTTCTTCGCGACATTCGGACAAGATTGAATTTTCGTACGGCCGACGTTTCTTGTCACACCCGGGACGATTAACGGGCACGACGCGTGTATTTAACTCAACACGAAATTTTAGTTAATTGCTCGATTCGCGAAAACATTCACAAAACATTTCCATTCACTTTGAAACTTGTTTTTCATTCGGTTCATTGGAACCCCTTTTCCTATCTTCCAGATCTTTCACATGGCTGTCACAAGTATGAAGATGGCTTCTCGTGTCACTTTTAATTGATACGCGAAGTGTTGCAGCTTTTGAACCCGAACCAACAGCGTTTGCAATCCGATGCCTTCAAAATTCTTCGGTGGCTCTGGCCACCCACGTTCTTCGGATTTTACGGCAAAATGACCACTCAATCGTCGCAGGGAAGGTGTTGTCAATTACAAAAAAAATAACTTTCACGCCAGACGTCTACCGTTTGCCGTTTTCTTCCTATTCGAACCTTTTTCCACAATTCATTAGCCCGCAACTAAGCGATTCTTATGTTAATATTTGCACCGAAAAGACGAGGATTAAACGCAAAATCCGTTCAGCACAGAAAAAAATTGAAACAAAAAAAAATTCACCAATTTAGTTTTTGGTTTAACTTTGCACAACGAGTACGAACTTATGCGGTGTTTTACTGAAAAGCGTTACGAGCACGACTCCGTTTGATTCAGCAAACATTTTGAAAAATATAACCACGAGAAATGTTTTACGGTAGTTTGTTAACGCGAACTATACGAAACTAAATCGTGTATTACTTGACAGCTGCAAAGTCAACGATCAACTCTCGAGTCGCTCAATAAAATTTAAAAGGGCAAACGGCAAAGAGAAAAACCGTAAACAAAACGAATTGTCCGATGCATAGAGCGCTCCGAGGTCAGGTTCTCGTTATAATTAATTTTATTATAATTTCTTTTAGTTTTATTTGATGAATTTTCAAGATGCTGTGGTAGTTAAATACGAAATAAATTCAAATTTGTCTGACGCAATACTAGAATACCACTGCCATCGTTATCAAAACGAAACACACAATCCGATTTCTAACCTCAATAATTTGGCGGTGGTTTTTTCTAAGCCTGTTTTAAAGTTTTTTTCTTCCATCGATTGCTGCAATTAAAACGAAAAGGAAAATGGCAGAAGATGACGCCTATTCCGGTACGGTTCTAAACCAGCCGCTTTCAATTAGGTAAGCTTTTCGCCGTTCGACTTATTTTCACCACGACACTTAACCCGAAAAACTCGACAGCGATCTCGCTACACTTCGATGTCCGCCATTTGCACCGTCTCCTCCTCTACGTTTCTTCTGTGGCAGGGTTGTCGGCACTTTCTGTGGATCCACACGATACTCGAATGACATTTTTCGAGGATCGAGTGGATCCACAGAAATGTTAACGAGATTGGTGTTACCAGCCAGCGGCGACTCAACATGCTTTTTACAGCAGCCGAAAGCTTCCAATGACTCAGGAGTCCATTGAAGAACTGTTTTATCATGTTTCTTCTTGCTACCTTCAGTGAATTTGTCTAAAATTAACTGAGAAGTGGCAGCATGAGAAATGAATCTTCGGTAGAAGTTTATCATACCGAGGAAACGTCTCATTTCATGAACTGTAGTAGGTTGAGCATACGACGTAATTGCATCAACTTTAGAAGCAATTGGGCGGATACCATTCGAGTCAATGGTATGACCTAAAAAATCAACCTGAGTCTTTACAAAATTGCATTTCGCGAAATTAATCACTAAACCATGATTTTCAAGTCGTTGAAAAAGGGTATCAAGGTGAACGAAATGTTCTTCTTCTGATTTTGAAGTGATCAAGATGTCATCAATGTAGACGAAACAAAAATCTAGATCCCTCAAAATCGAAAAAAAAAAACCTTTGGAAAGTTTGAGCAGCATTGCGCAAACCAAAAGTCATCCGTACGAATTCGTATAAGCCGAATGGTGTTGTAATTGCCGTTTTTGGAATGTCGTCTTCATTCAGAGGTATCTGATGATAGGCACGTTCCAAATCGACTGTGGAAAAAATGGTGCAGCCATCAAGTTGTTGGGCAAAATCCTGAATGTGCGGGATTGGATATTTGTCCGGTACTGTTTGCGCGTTTAGCGCCCGATAATCACCGCATGGTCTCCAGCTTCCATCCTTTTTACGGACCATGTGAAGCGGAGAAGCCCAAGGACTGTCCGATGGTCTGCAAATGCCACGATCCACCATTTTGCCGAATTCCGACTTCGCAACTGAGAGGCGAGTAGGCGAAAGACGTCGAGGTCTGGCAAATGTTGGTCGACCTTCCGTAACTATGAAGTGACGGATCGTGTGCATCTTACGCGTGTTCTCAGTGTTTGAGTGTAAGATGTGAGTGTGTTTATTGAGTAGTTCTGCAACCCGAGGATTCTCGTGAAGTGCTGCAAGAACAAACAATGCTGCAGAAGATCCCTTCAAGACTTGACCAATGGTTGAGCTGATGTTTGAGATCGGGTCGATCAAACATTTGTGTTTGAGATCGACTATCAATCCAAAATTATGGAGAAAGTCGGCTCCTAATATAGGCCGATCGACATCAGCAACGATAAAGTTCCATTCAAAATCGCGTCGTAGTTTGAGTGAAACTTTAATCGATTGGTAACCATAAGTGGGAATCTTGGTGCAGTTCCCTGCCGTCAGGACCAAATTTGGATTCGCGGATCGGGAGTCGAAAGATCGTTTTGGGATAACCGAGACATCTGCGCCGGTGTCTACTAAAAAACGTAGACCGGTTTTCGAGTCCAAGATAATAAGGCGACTTGAGGGTGGACTAGTGTCAGAAGTCGCCATCTCCAACACCTGATCTAGTTTTTTGCCGTAGTGTAAGAACACTTACCGCGACATTTGGTGGCTTTATCACCAAAACGATCGTGGTAATAACAATAACCAGAAATTCTACGTGTTGCACTAGTTGAGCGTTTTGGTGAAACACTGTTATTAACGTTCGATTTCCCATGTTGATTGCGCACAGGGTAACGACTTTGTCTGTTATGGGCCTGGTTGTGTACCAAATTGGTCAATGCAGCAATCTGATTTTGAAGTGCTTCAAAAGCTGATTGCTGGTTGTTCGCGTGTGAGTTGACCACGTTTGGCGGAGTGGAAAATACACTAGCTATTTGAGTTGTCGACGCCAGAGTCTCCGCTATTTTGTCAGCAACCAGACCTAATTCCTCTAGGGAGCCCGAGGATACCACTAATATGGCCTGTGTTTGGGCTGGTAGTCGTTGTAACGTTTTTTGAGCATTTCGTCGTTAAAATTAGTGCCAGCCAGTGATCTGAGTTTACCCAATAATTGTGACGGTTTATTGTCACCCAGATCCAAACCACTGACCAACCGTTTTAACTTATTATCCTCCGACTCCCCGAATCTGCGAATCATTGCCTCTTTAAAAGATGAATATGTTAATATTGGAATGCTTTCAATTATGTCGATTGCATGATCGCATTCTGCCGCCGTCATCATGCTAAGAGCATGATTGTAACGCGTGAGTTCTGCTGTTATGGATGCCGCCGCGAATTGGGCATCCATGACTTTAAACCATGCGGCAGGGTTTGTCGTCCAAAAGGGCAACTTTTGGATGGTAACCGCCGCAACAGTCGCGAAGGGATTCGCCGACGTGTCGGCATCGAGTTGGATATTGTTCAATGCCTCGCTAGCTGTAGCTTGCGAAGCTGCACTGTTCTCACCACGGAGCATATTACTCGTATGTGTTGGTATTTAAAATTAATATTTAAAATTTAAAATAAAATATATGTGAGTTGTCCACCAAAAACCAAAAACCAAAAATCAAAATAAACAATACTATTTACCAACCGCAACACAAACAATGTTGTAAATGATGCTGCTATTGTCGCTGCTATTGTAGATGCTGTTGTTGCTGCTGTGGTTGTTATTGTTGTTGAGGCTTTTGTCGCTGCTGCTGTAGTTGTCTCTGTGGTGGAAGGATTGTTATCCGGGCAATAATTTCTATAGATGTCGTCTCTGCGGTGGCAGAATTGCAAGCCGGGCAATTTTATATTGATGTCGTCTCTGCGGTGGCAGAATTGCAAACCGGGCAATTTTATATTTTATTTTAATATTCTAACTGCGTGTTGCAGTTGTCGGGGTCACCATATTTAGGGGGGTTATACCCTAAATTAAATATTCACAGCTATGATTTGTTATAAGATTACTTTAATTTATTTTATTTTAGCATATAACTGAGATTAATTATTTATTAAATTAACTTTCACTTCGATTAACTAGTATAACTTTTCTTATCTAATACACATAAGAGGACGATAATTACAATCGAAGATTTATTAAATATTTAGTGCCGAATTAATTATTCGTGACCTTTGGCTTTTGGAATTCTATTCAAAACTAAATTCTTTCGAAAGAAAATTTTATTTTCTAAATTTGACCCGAGTACTTGATTTCCGATTTATTTAAAAATCAAGTACTCGTTGTGATGTGTGAGGTGTTTTAGCTAAGTGTTGCCCACTTGTTGCCGAGCACCCCACAAATACACATAATACTGCTATAGACAAGTAATGGGTTTTTTCATTTGGGTCATTTATTTTTCTTTTCTCTTTTTTTTTGCGCCCGGGAGCATGTTTGAACTTCAAATACGTTACATTGAAATTACACATTAAATTTGAAATTCAAACATACGCGCGTAAACGCTACTCACCACGGCGTGAGCTTGATGCACAATTTCACGTGCCACTGTGGTCCAGTAAAGTTGGCGCCGGTTATCCGTCGAAAGGATAAACGGTGCATAAAGCTAACCGGCCCTATAAAAGGTCCGGCCGCCGTTGATTCGCTCTCTAGTCGATTATTCAATCACTATTTAACTTTGGAGAAGCGTTCCGCTCGGCTGATTTCAGCATTTCATTTTAAAGGTATAACCGTTTCCATTGCGGAATCTCATTAGGGATTTTCGTTTTTGCTGTTACAGCAGAAAACAATTTCTCATGAGAAATACGCATTGCATTTATTATTTGTACCAGCCAAGCTGGTTGAACGGTCTGGCATCCCGTAATTGCCTCTTTTAAAAAGAAAAATTATTCTGCGAACCCCGGCGTGTCATCGAAGTACTTTTATTTCGGTGGCAATTATTTTTTTTTGTTCTTTTCTCTTCTTCTTCAACCATTTCTTCTTTCTCCTTCTGATTTAGCGTCACCACCACACATTTCGCAATTCTTACCTTCGCAACCTCGTTGCATCCACCCCTTCCGCAATTCCTATATTGCATAAAATTTCACATTCGTGTTCATAGGGACTGGCACAAACACGAACTGCGAAACATAACTAAGATGAATTTTTTATTTTCCAAGCTGTTCATTACTGGTGTTTATTTATTCTATGTTTGTTCTAAGTTTAAAAATTTTATTCCATGCTACACGGTTTAATTAAATGTTTCTGTGTAAAAATTTCTCGTGTAAGCTTCCGTTGTCAGAAGTGGACGGATACCGCCCATTAACGAATTTAGCACTGTTGTTGTTTGAAGTGGGGGAAAATACGACGCAAGGCAGCGCATCTTGAGCTCTCAGATAATGATTGCCCATTGCTCTGGAGTCCCCCAGTCTCTACCCGAACTTTTTCATCCTCCTCACGAATTTTAAGAGCTCTGATAGGGAACGAGTACGGAGTTCTTCCATCCTCATAATACTGACGCCGTATACTCGCACTTCCGCAAAAGAGTAAGGAAATGTGCCTTGTGTCGTCAGTTTTGCTACGACTTACAGAAAGTCCGTGTCTTTCACAACAGCCACCTATAATCCCACTCTGCATTTTGTCGCAGATATCCCTGAAAAATAGTCCAAAAGCTACGTCACCAGCGTAAGCTTGTACGTGAATATTCAGATCCTGCAGTGCGAGAACAATATTCCACAATAATAGCAAATTCCACAATAATAGGAAGAAGACTCAGCCCTTACTGACTCCCGTTATAGCATATTACGCATCCCCCGCCTCCACGAATAGCATGCTCTGTGTGGGCAAGGACCGAATCCACTTAACCAAAATGTCAGTTGAGTTGCAGTCGTTGAAGGTAGTAGCTCATATTACTCAAAACTCGTAATGCAGCAGTTATCGAGGTTTAATTAATGAATTTCTCATGCCTATCATTTTCTAATTTATAATTTAAAGAAGATGTAACTTAATTGTAGAACTTGCTCAAAACTGTTGTGTTGCCGCCGGAAATTGGAAGTTCCGGCCAGTAGTTGTGAATGCTTTCGATGCACGACGATCTGTCGGGCATCGGAAGCATTCACAATTGCCTGCACCATTCGCAAAAGACTGGAAACCGGCTCGGCTGGGAAGAGTACCGTTGCTGAGTAGATGCCGGTTCGAGAGAAAACCACGGCTTGAGACTGGAGATGTGTGCGTGCCCGCATGAGTGACGTGTCCGTGCAAAAAGTTGGTGAGCAAAAAGGTCTTAAATTTCGTCGTTCTGCGACAGTATTTTCGCCTGAACGGTTACAAAAGCCTAAGTGTACAAGCCTTTCTGTGTTTCAACAGCAAACCATCTTTCGATCTTGGATGGAGGCAATGTGGAACGATCCTATTGACGAACCGTTTTGGCAACCCTTGGGCGCTAACTCGGTTCCATAGGAAAGGGAAACATTGTCTGTATGCGAGATTGATTTGATATAAATTGTGAGAGGCTTTAGTTTCTTGACCCATTCCACTTTTGTTTTGCAAGTACCCTTTTGAGAGCCGGGCATGCCGTGTCTTGGCGGGCGTGTCGTCAGACAATTGGGACCAATACTTAGAAGAAGGTATCGTCGAAATTTCGGAAAAGTACCTTAATTCCTTATCCTTCCTTTTAGAGTTCCCTTTTAACGTAGAATATTTTTTTTTAGATAACGTAGAGTTTTTGTTGTAACTTAAATATTTTTATAAGTCTTTTGACGAACATTTAACCTTAGATTTTTTTTTGCTGATTTTTGATTGTTCTTAATTCACTATTTTTCCCCAATATTTTTTTTTTGCATTTTCTCATCACGTTCCAGATTTTTCCGATGGGGTGAGAAAGAACAAGATCGGCTTCGCGATTTGATCTGCATATGAGGGGAGGGGAAAGGTTGCGACGACATGAGGGTTCATTGTTTTTTTTTTGTCGAATTAAAATCATGTAATCTGTTACAATTATTCAATTTTTCATTCAGCATTTAGTTCAATTCATGCTTTCATTACTCACATGTTCAAACATTCATTCAGATATTTAAATTACGCATACATACATTAAACATTCATTCTATCGTTCTTTCGTAATACATATATTCGATCTGATTTTCACACAATCACTTTTTCATACCGTCAAGCATTCATTCGTTCGTACATTGGATTATTCAGTTACGTTATTACACATCATATATTAATTTCATCATTCAATAATTGGGTTTTTTTCAGGCCACTCGTTCATTAAATTTAATTCAGTCGCTCAATTAGTAATAATATACACAACGTACGTTCATTCACACATCCAAACATTCATCCAGGTGTTTAAATCAATCATTTATTATATCGTTCATTCGGGTTTTTTTTCTGTACATCGGTTCATTCTATATACACACATCATTTATACATCCCTTTTTTTTGCGATTCACTCGATTCATTCAATTTATTTTTTTTTCAACATACATACATTCATCTCTCACTCGTTCAATTGTTCGTTCATTCAGTTGGCATTCATTCAGACATTCAATTATTCGGTCTTTCATAATGCATTCGTTCAATTTAAATCAGTCACGTCGTTATTCCTTGAACACTCTAGCAATTTATTTGGTTCATTCGACAACTCATTCGTTCATAACTCACTCGTTCGTTCATAACTCACTCGTTCGTTCATAACTCAATCGTTCATTCACTCGACGTTCATAACTCTTTCGTTCATTCACACAATCATTCAATCCCTCGTTTATCTGACATGAATGGGAAGGGAATACGCTCAGATCCACCTGTGATACGGACCGACCTCGATGTAGATCAATTGGTGCAGCTGATCAAAACAGTTATACGGGAGGAACTTGCACAAGAGAAAAATGTCGCCAGCTCTTTACAGCCACCACCACCATCGTACCAACATATACACCAGGGAGAACCTGAGCAAATTCGGGGCCGACCGGCCCATGCGACTGCTCAGATTGGTGACCGCAACGGAAATGGCCCAAACTATAGACACCGCAATCCTGGCAGTCCGATTCGCCATTGGCGATTGCGTTTTAATGGAGACAGCCGTTCATTGCGCGCCGAAGAATTTGTCTTCAGGGCTGAAGCGTTAGCGATGGGAGATCTGGGCAGGCGCATGGACCTGTTGGCCCAGAATTTTCATTTGGTTTTGGACGGTCGTCCAAACGAGTGATACTGGCTCTGGAGGCGATCAGATCCAGAAGACTACTGGGCAGTCTTGCGATCTGCTTTCCTTCAAGCTTGGGTGGAGCGCAGAACTGATTGGGAGGTGCGCAAGCAGATGCTGGAGAGATGTCAGACACCAAACGAGCCATTCTTGTTCTATGAGCAAGGTATGACGGAGCTTCGCACATTGCTGCGCACTCCCATGTTGGAAAGCGAGTTTGTGGACCTTGTGCGCGGGAATTTGTTGGTGAGTACGCAACAGCAAATGTGCTTCTACGAGGTGCACAACATGGCACAGTTGCGCCATCTTGTGAACCGCGCAGAAGAAGTGCGGAAGGTTACATGAGCGAATTCCCAATACCCTTTTCATTTTGATTCCCATAATAAACATATTTCACACCATTTTGCTACCCCTTTAGAGACCCCTCCTAATTTTAACACAACCCCACCCACAACTTCACCCCATTTTTAAGACCCTGTTAACGTAAAATCGTCCTCTCTTAAAATTTTAGCCCATCTTAACCCTCGCATCACGATTCTGCAGGAGAGAACAGACGTTGATGACAAACCATCCAGTTCTCAGCCTGGAGGGTTAAGTAATAATACTTCGAGACGCAATGCTCCCCATCCTCGCAAACCATACCACCAACGGTTGAAGGAGTATGCGGGGGCGCGAGAGCGGATTTTTGACGCTGATCCAGACGTTCGTGCGGATGAGGTGTCCACACGAACGAACGGAAAAAGTCGCAAGAAGTCGGTTTTGCGCTTGCACATATTCTGGAGGATGGCGAGGGCCAAAAGGAAAGCGTTATTGTCTACCATCATTGTCGAGCCATACGATATAAGCTATTTCGCACCAGTATCCTTGTACGGAGTGGACGTTCAAGGACTTCTCGATAGTGGATCGAGCATCAGTTGCCTGGGGGCAAACTCCCTACAACGCCTACAAGATGCACAGATGATGTATCGACCGGTCTGTCAGTAGGTGAAGACTACTGGTGGTGCTGCACAGAAAGTAGTGGGCACAGTAAACGCCGAAATTACCTTTCGGGGTTAAACTAAGCCCACTACTCTTTACATTGTGCGGAGCCTATCACAGGATCTACCATATACCTTGGTGTAGATTTCTGTCGATCCTTCGAGCTAGCTCCCAGCATCATCAGCACGGTCGATACTCCAGTAACTGCATCGCAACTGATGACTCCGGACGCCCAACACTCTACACCTTCACATCGACGTAGTCAGACAATAGCCACGAACGAAGCGAGGCAAGATCGCTTTCTTAAGTGTCTCGGACACCAACCGGAAGTACCCCCTCTTACATCTTTTAGGGCGAAGTACTACTAAGAAGGATGAAAGGATCATTCGAAGATCTGAGGCAGTACTTCGAGGGGTTAGGACCTATTGCCCGGCACTCAGTCGTGCGCACGAGACTCCTGAACACGGCAACTTTCTTTAGTCGGTTTGGCATTGAAAATCAACGGCGAACCGCCTATGTTGCTGTGTTGCCGCTGGAAATCGGAAGTTCCGGCCAGTAGTTGTGAATGCTTTCGATACACGACGATCTGTCGGGCATCGGAAGCATTTACAATTGCCTGCACCATTCGCAAAAGACTGGAAACCGGCTCGGCTGGGAAGAGTTCCGTTGCTGAGTAGATGCCGGCTCGAGAGAAAACAACGGCTTCAGACTGGAGCTGTGTGCGTGCCCGCATGAGTGACGTGCCGCGAGGTACAAAAGTTGGGCGCCATTTGTTGTGTTTGAGGCCTTGGAAGAACTGTTTTGACTTGAAAAAGTCAAAATAGTCGAAAGGAAAAGGAAGGTTCGGGACAGAAGGGCCAATTCCGCCTACGTCCGAATTGGTGGCTGAAGTCGAACGGAAGCGACACGCTTGCTGGTGGCCGGGATTAGCTACGGCAGTGTGGTTTGGTTCTTGTTCTGACTTCAGACCATAAACCCTAGGCCTAGACAACAAAATTTCGTGTCGGCTTACTCCAGGATAATTAAAATTGGGAATATTTTCCCAATAGGTCGTGAAAGACCAGAAAGCGGTGGAGTTGCGCGACTTGACAGGGCGCTTAGGTGTACGTAGCGTCACTCATGCGGGCACGCACACATCTCCAGTCTCAAGCCGTTCATTTCTCTCGAGCCGGCAGCCGAGCCGGTTTCCAGTCTTTTGCGAATGGTGCAGGCAATTGTGACTGCTTCCGATGCCCGACAGATCGTTGTGCATCGAAAGCATTCACAGCTACCTGCCGGAACTTCCAATTTCCGGCGGCAACACAGCAACATAGGCGGTTCGCCGTTGATTTTCAATGCCAAACCGACTAAAGAAAGTTGCCGTGTTCAGGAGTCTCGTGCGCACGACTGAGTGCCGGGCAATAGGTCCTAACCCCTCGAAGTACTGCCTCAGATCTTCGAATGATCCTTTCATCCTTCTTAGTAGTACTTCGCCCTAAAAGATGTAAGAGGGGGTACTTCCGGTTGGTGTCCGAGACACTTAAGAAAGCGATCTTGCCTCGCTTCGTTCGTGGCTATTGTCTGACTACGTCCATGTGAAGGTGTGAAGTGTTGGGCGTCCGGAGTCATCAGTTGCGATGCAGTTTCGGGAGTATCGACCGTGCTGATGATGCTGGGAGCTATCTCGAAGGATCGACAGAAATCTACACCAAGGTATATGGTAGATCCTGTGATAGGCTCGGCACAATGTAAAGAGTAATGGGCTTAGTTTTACCCCGAAAGGTAATTTTGGCGTTTACTGTGCCCACTACTTTCTGTGCAGCACCACCAGTAGTCTTCACCTCCTAACAGACCGGTCGATACATCACCTGTGCATCTTGGAGGCGTTGTAGGGAGTTCGCCCGCAGGCAACTGATGCTCGATCCACTATCGAGAAGTCCTTGAACGTCCACTCCGTACAAGGATACTGGTGCGAAATAACTTATATTGTATGCCTCGACAATGATGGTAGACAATAACGCTTTCCTTTTGGCCCTCACCATCCTCCAGAATATGCGCAAGCGCAAAACCGACTTCTTGCGACTTTTTCCGTTCGTTCGTGTGGACACCTCATCCGCAGTAACGTCTGGATCAGCTCTCGTGCCCCGCATACTCCTTCAACCGTTGGTGGTATGGTTTGTGAGGATGGGGAGCGTTGCGTCTTGAAGTATTATTACTGAACCCTCCAGGCTGAGAGGTGGATGGCTTATCATCAAAGCTCCGTCATACCTTGCTCATAGAACAAGAATGGCTCGTTTGGTGTCTGACGTCTCTCCAGCATCTGCTTGCGCACCTCCCAATCAGTTCTGCGCTCCACCCAAGCTTGAAGGAAAGCAGATCGCAAGACTGTCCAGTAGTCCTCTGGATCTGATCGCCTCCAGAGCCAGTACCACTCGTTTGGACGACCGTCCAAAACCAAATGAAAATTCTGGGTCAACAGGTCCATGCGCCCGCCCAGATCTCCCATCGCTAACGCTTCAGCCCTGAAGACAAATTCTTCGGCGCGCAATGAACGGCTGTCTCCATTAAAACGCAATCGCCAATGGCGAATCGGACTGCCAGGATTGCGGTGTCTATAGTTTGGGCCATTTCCGTTGCGGTCACCAATCCGAGCAGTCGCATGGGCCGGTCGGCCCCGAATTTGCTCAGGTTCTCCCTGTTGTATAGGTTGGTACGATGGGGGTGGTAGTTGTAAAGAGCTGGCGACATTTGTCTCTTGTGGAAGTACCTCCCGTATCACTGTTCTGATCAGATGCACCAATTGATCTACATCGAGGTCGGTTCGTATCACAGGTGGATCTGAGCGTATTCCCTTCCCATTCATGTCAGACAAACGAGGGATTGAATGATTGTGTGAATGAACGAAAGAGTTATGAACGTCGAGTGAATGAACGAGTGAGCTATGAACGAACGAGTGAGTTATGAACGAACGAGTGAGCTATGAACGAATGAGTTGTCGAATGAACCGAAAAAATTGTTAGCGTGTTTAAAGAACAACGACGTGACTGATTTAAATTGAACGAATGCATTATGAAAGACCGAATAATTGAATGTCTGAATGAATGCCAACTGAATGAACGAACAATTGAACGAGTGAGAGATGAATGTATGTATGTTGAAAAAAAATTAAATTGAATGAATCGAGTGAATCGCAAAAAAAGGGATGTATAAATGATGTGTGTATATAGAATGAATCGTTGTACAGAAAAAAAACCCCGAATGAACGATATAATAAATGATTGATTTAAATACCTGGATGAATGTTTGAATGTGTGAATGAACGTACGTTGTGTATATTATTACTAATTGAGCGACTGAGTTAAATTTAATGAACGAGTGGCCTGAAAAAAACCCAATTATTGAATGATGAAATTAATAAATGATGTGTAATAACGTAACTGAATAATCGAATGTAAGAACGAATGAATGCTTGACGGTATGAATAAGTGATTGTGTGAACTTCAGATCGAATGTATGTATTACGTAAAAAAAAAACGAATGAACGATAGAATGAATGTTTAATGTATGTATGCGTAATTTAAATTTCTGGATGAATGTTTGAACATGTAAGTAATGAAAGCATGAATTGAACCAAATGCTTAATGAAAAATCTGCCAACAGTCTGGCGCAACTTTTTTATTTTTCTGGCAGAAGTTCAGAACGCGTTCAATTCGGGGATGCGGTGTATGTTACTATGTGACTGAAAACCTAACAAAAAATTCGGGAAGCGGTTTGAAAAGGGTGTAACATATGAATTAAATAATTGGGTCATATTCCGGGATGCGGTCTAGAGGTTGAAAAAAAACAAAACTTAAAAATAGGTGATTATTAAACAAGCCTGGGGAAGTGAAAAGATATTCGATATCTGATCAGACCTGAGAAACATGGTGGAATTCATGAAAAAGTATACAATCAGTTTACACCCTCTTAGGGGTCGAATTTCAAAAAATCTTGAAAACACATTCTAGGTATTCATATGAAGAATCCGTAGAATAAAAATGAATTCAATATTTGGAAAGACCTAGTAGATATGACGAAAATCGTGAAAATATATGCATTTTATATATAATGATAATTTTTTCTGCACCCCCCCCCCCCCCCCCCCCCCCCCGTTCTTAACGCCAATGAATATTCAATTTTTTTTTCATCAAAACTACTTTTCTAGTTAATTTACATATACGTTACGAGTTTCAATTTCCTAGCATGGGCCGTTCTGAAGTTAGAAAAAACACCCCCCCCCCCACCGTACCATACTACCCTTAAAAAAAATGTTATTTTTCCACCATGCCACTACTATAGCTCTAACTAAATACCAAGTTTCAGCTTCCTATCATTATAGATTCTTAAGATATAAGCATCGGAACTTTTTCTTTCTCACCCTTCCCCACCCTACCCTCTACACCCACACCCCCAAATTTTTTTTCCCTACTAGGGTTCCGTTAGGCCTACTTCTGATAAAAATTTGAAGCATCCATCTTACACTGTTATTGAGATATGAAACGTGTTTTTTTTGAAAAATTGTTATCCCCTCCACTTACGTACTCCCCCGCCCCCTTCAAAGATTTTACTTTGAGCAATCTTTATTTATTAAGTTTTATATCCAAACCGAATTTTGTTTTTCTGGTCCACTGGTTTGCGAGATATCGTAATGTTAAGTATTTCAACCCCCACCTCCGTACGCCACTACCCCCACCCAAAAATTTTGTTTCAATCTACTCTCCTAGTATAACTACAGATATTTGTTAAGTTTAAATTGCTTGGTATTAACGGTTTAGGAGATATAGATTTTAGAATGTGTAGATCTCCACTTTTTTGCGTTTCGGACGCATTGCTTCCCCCTCCACTCCCACACCCCTTCACCCATATCATCAACACCTTTATTAGTAATAATACAGTATTGTTATTGATTTTAAAAAAAAAAAAATTTGCTGCCCTCAAAATTTTTTTGTGTACTTTTCATGACTAGTAGACACGAAAAAAGCAATAAAAATTTTCACTCTGTCTGTACGCCTTACGCCGTACGTCGACTGAATGGGTCCACTATCGAAGCTTTATAGAAATTCCAAGTTTCAGTCTCCTAACATAAGCGGTTGCTGAGATCTAGAAACCTAAATTTTTCGTCTTAAACGCTTCCCCCACCTTCCCCCCCCCCACACCCCTGAAAATAATGTCAATTCAAGGGGTCTACCCAGTCTATTCCTAGAAAAAATTTTAATTTAATAGCTCCACTGGTTTGAGAGCTACGAGCCTTCAAAGGATTTTGGCGGTCGACGTACGGCGTACGGCGGACAGACGGAGTGAAAATTTTTATTGCTTTTTTCGTTTCTACTAGTCATGAAAAGTACACAAAAAAATGTTGAGGGCAGCAAATTTTTTTTTTTTAAATCAATAACAATACTGTATTAATACTTAAAAAAAATTGAATAATTGTAAAAGATTACATGATCTTAATTCGACAAAAAAAAACAATGAACCCTCATGTCGTCGCAACCTTTCCCCTCCCCTCATATGCAGATCAAATCGCGAAGCCGATCTTGTTCTTTCTCGCCCCATCGGAAAAATCTGGAACGCGATGAGAAAATGCAAAAAAAAAAAAATTGGGGAAAGGTAGTAAATTAAAAAAAAATCAAAACTCAGCAAAAAAAATCTAAGGTTAAATATTCGTCAAAAGACTTATAAAAATATTTAAGTTACAACAATAAACTCTACGTTATTTAAAAAAAAACATTCTACGTTAAAAGGGAACTTTAAAAGGAGGGATAAGGAATTAAGGTTTTTTGCGAAATTTCGACGATACCTTCTATCACCAAACTCATCAATATCTTACAAGTAATGGTCCCAATTGTCTGACGACACGCCCGCCAAGACAGGGCATGCCCAGCTCTCAAAAGGGTACTTGCAAAACAAAAGTGGAATGGGTCAATGGGAAACTAAAGCCTCTCACAACTTATATCAAATCAATTTCGCATACAGACAATGTTTCCCTTTCTTATGGAACCGAGTTAGCGCCTAAGGGTTGCCAAAACGGTTCGTCAATAGGATCGTTCCACATTGCCTCCATCCAAGATCGAAAGATGGTTTGCTGTTGAAACACAGAAAAGCTTGTACACTTAGGCTTTTGTAGCCGTTCAGGCGAAAATACTGTCGCAGAATGACGAAATTTAAGACCTTTTTGCTCACCAACTTTTTGCACGCAATTTTTCAGAGCTCGCGCGTGTTGATGGGCTACGCTTTGTGCACGTAGCGTAGCTGAAGCTAGCTCCACGTTGGGCGCCATTTGTTGTGGTTGATTCCGCCTACGTCCGAATTGGTGGCTGAAGTCGAACGGAAGCGACACATTATAAAATGTCCTAACTTACTTTATGGAACTCACTATAAATCAAAAAATCGAGTAGCCACTATACGATAGTTTCTACCTGTAGGTAAAAGGTCATGTAATAATTGCTTGTGCTCTCCTCATTCTTTTGATATATTTCCAACTAAAATATAAATCGGAGCTTAGTATTTCATCTAGAGTATCATACGATTGGCTTGCAGCCGATCGTCACTGCTTTATGTTTTTTTTGCTGTACTAATTCAACTAGAGCTGCACAGGAACACGTTGTTTCCATGGTGTAATCCAACTGAGGCTCACCAACATACTTCTTACTTAATTTCTCTACTTTTTCTCAATTTAAACTTCATTTTTACTTTGGATTTCATACATTTTCTTAAATTTAAACTTTTTTTTTCTTTATTATTAATTTCGATACTTCTACTCTTGCAATAATTTCAGTTATATACGTTCTACTTTGCTTAATAAAACATTTTTTTTTTTTGTTTTTGTTTTGGATAACACAATAGTTGTAATAATACTATACCTTCTGATATTAGGTGTATCAGCAAAAGCTGCCTTCCTGGTTATTATATAATAATTAAACCTTAAAGATTTGTCGGAATTCGAGAAACCTTAAGGGGTAATATCTTGTCGAAATTTTTTTTTAATATTTTTTTTTTGGCTTGAATGGTGTAAAAACATGTCAAAGGTGATGTCTGACATCATTATACTCTAGATGAACATATAGAGTATTATAAGTTTAATCCAGCCCGAAAAGTTTGTAACGCATAGAACCGAGCCTCGGACGAAAAAAAGTTATATAATATTTTGTGTTTATTTTTGACCAAAACCCCCAAATCCGTTTGCTGTCCGTCCGTCCGTCCGTCCGTCCGTTAGCACGATAACTCAAGAACGCGTTGACCTAGGAAGTTGAAATTTTGTCACAACTTGTAAAATGGAAAAAGTAAGGCTAAGTTCGTTAATGGGCGATATCCTTCCACTCCTTCGGGTACCTCCCATACAAGAGTCCTTAAAACACGTTTTCACAAGAATGCTTCAAGTTAGGAACTTCAAATTTTGCATACTTAAGGTTTACAATGTTTAAATCGAAAGTTCCGAATATAAAGCAAATCGAATGAGTCTTTCGTGTAGCAGCCTAGAAAAGTCCTTCAAAAATGTATGCATATTACTGAATCCACTATAACTCCAGAACGGGTTAAAGCAGGAATTTAAAATCTTACAGGAATTAGTTTTATATTAAAACCAAAACGGAGTTCATTAATTAGCGCCATCCGTTGACTCCTTCGGGTAGCTGTCATACAAAGGTCCTTAATTAACATGTTCACCAATATTGAACGATAACTTTAGAACACTTTAAGCTACGACTTTGAAATTTTATACACATTAATTTTATAATAGTCGCAGCTGAAACTATTAATATGAAAAATATCCCATAAGTCTTTCATGTAGTTGCCATACAAAAGTTCTGTAAAATGTCCTTTTACTTACTTTATGGAACTCACTATTAATCAAAAAATCGAGTAGCCACTATACAATAATTTCTACCTGTAAGTAAAAGGTCATGTAATAATTGCTTGTGCTCTCCTCATTCTTTTGAAATATTTCCAACTAAAATATAAATCGGAGTTCAGTATTTCATCTAGAGTATCATACGATTGGCTTGCAGCCGATCGTGACTGCGTTATGTTTTTTGATTGAAAACAAATTTTAAGTGGTCGTAAAAGACGAATTTTCGAAGCAAAGCGGAGCACTTAAAAATGACAAATTGAGTTTCGGAGTGAGTTTCACCCGTTTTACTCGTTACCGGCGGTGCAAAGGTACACTATATAGTTTCTAAATGAGGTATAGATGGCGTTAATATGTAGTTTCAGGCGCGAACGTAGGGGGCGGGGTGTTTGGGGGTTCAAACCCCCATTTTAGTCATTGGAATAGAACTATAACGGGAATAAACGGCTATAATTTTCAATCAAGGATTATCTGGTGTAATGATTGGTCGTCAATGTTTCGATTTTTGCAAAGGAAGCGACTCGCGCCGCATTGAACTGGCCGAGCGCGCACTGTCTCATGAGGCAAAAACCAGCCGTCGTGACGCTAAATCGGCGAGAAAAAAAATCGACAGCAGTCAAATCGACGCAGAAGGCCAGTTATATGGCGCTGGGATAGCAGAGTAAAGGTAAAAAAATCAACAAGCCTGTATCTTTAAAATTTCATGTAGTAAACACATTGTGAAACTTTAAACGCGTTTTTCTCGAAACCATGTTTTTAAAAACGGTTAGCAGTAGAACTCGAGTAATTTTTATCCGATCGATATGAAAGTTTGGCTGTACCTTCTTAGATAGATTATCTAGTGATTTTTGAGTTTAATAAACAATTACGATTTTTATAAACAAATTGAGGCCGATTTATTAGTTGAAAAATCGAAATTTTTTTCAAAGTGCCCGCAAATTTTCAAAAATTAAAATTTTTGAATATCCATGTGTACTTCAACAGTAAAACTCGTGCATATCATGAAAAAAAATTTGTCATTGTTCCAGATACGCTCGTTGAAAACTTGTGCTGCTAGCCGCGGGACGCCTACAAAAAATTGACCTTCGTTCCGTGAACTGCTCAACCGCCATTATTTCATAAAAGTTAAAATAAATTTTTTTTTTCTTAGTTCAAGATAAGTGTAATGATCCCTCAATATCTCGCATTAATCGATTTTTTAATAAGGACACAAAAAATTCACAAAAAACCGTCTCATTTTTAACCGGCGGAATTGAACAGGCGAATATTTTTCATTGGGAATTTTTTTAATCATAGATCAGATTCTAAAAAACATATCTTTCAATTTTCAAACAAAAATACCTGCGAAGTCAGTCGTCAGGTAGAAAAAACGAAGCGTTCCTACAGGAACGGTTGCCGGGTTAAGTGTAAAAAAACAAAAAGGTATGAATATGATATTTTATGCTGAATAACAGGAGTTATAAAGAAAAAAGATACATAAAAGTAAAAGAAAGTGAAAAATGATTATTCTAAGAACTAGTGGATGTCCTGCATGTGATTCATGTACGACAAAAAGTCTGTTCAATTAATTTTTCTTCGCGTTAATTTAATGTTACAAATGCATGGAGTTGGAATTTATAAGTAGAAATCAGTTAGATTGAAGTAGTAGACATAAATTTTCCATTTTTCATTCTTTTCAATTTAAAATCAGTGTGTTAATAGCCTGATAATAACTCTGTCAGTTTTTATAAATTTCCCTTCATATATGCATTCTTTATTTGCATATGCACAGATTCCTCACCTAACTAGTGATTTCAAAGAATACTGAAAATGACCCCGTGGCTGAGGTCGAAACTAGTATACTGGCCAAAAAAAAATGTAGTAAACTTTACCCAATTTGTGTTTTTCCTTTTTAACGTCATTGTCGTCCCATTTCTCAGGATTTTCTTGGAAATGATGAGCTATTTTCCAGTTTTTTATGAACGGACCAAGGAATAGGAATATAACATATGAGGTTCTCCATGATTTAAAGTTTTTGAGTAAAAGATGTTTGGTTGCGTCACGACCTATTTTGTTGGAGTTCTCCCGGCTATGCCGCGAGTCCAACATAAATAAGGTCACTGACGCGACAGCAGTATTCAGTGCTGTTGCGTGTCTGGGAATGTAGAGGTCGCGACATCGGCAATGTCGCTGCGATGACTAAAGTCGCAGCCATCGTCTTTGCGGCGACGGCATTAGTCGCTGCAGTCACCATCGCGGGCTCGTGCCAAGATTAACTTTGCAGTGCAGTGTGTTGCGGGTCGCCCGCAGGTTGGTTGGCGAACGACTGACTGCCACTTCTATTTCTCATCCTTATATAGGAATCGAAATGACAACCAGCGTCCTTGGATCTGTGCTCCAATTTTTGAGGAGTGTTTTCGGGCTGAGTGTTTGGCCGCAAAACAACTCCTCACAAGTGATAACTTTGAAAGTATTGAAGAGGGAAGGCACCGCTGAGGGGGTGAAAGATAGACAGCCCTTGTTTTTAGGGTGGATGTTGAATATGAAGATTTAACATCTCTCCAGTCTTTATCCAATTTATGAACTTACTATCCTTAATGGAGAGTACAGTCCTTTGCATATGAGGACTGAACATGTATCGTTTCAGTAATAGGATTTCAGTACGCTCAGTGCTGGATTGAATATTACTCACGTGAATTTTAGAGTTTACCATGCTTCAAGATATTTTTTATATAACGAGATGGTTCCGTAGGTGAAATGATCTCTGGATCAAAAACCCAGCAATGCCTGATAGTGACAGGCTTCCTGGTATTCCTTTATATTGGTTAATGACACGTTGATTCTTTCTATAAACTGATGTTTTGGTAAGATGATTTGAGTCATTGGTAATGTATATTGAATGTCCTGCATGTGATTCATATACGACAAAAAGGCTGTCATCAGTTTCGACCGAATTCAAGGTGTTAATTCACTCAATTTGAATGACTTTTGCTTTCTATTACTCATTTCTATGCATAAGGTGAAGAAAAATAGAGCAAATGAAAAAAAGCAAGGAATGAAAAAATGTAGCGTGAAACAGCAAGCGTTCCTGTAGGACCGCATCACTATTACTCACCTGCACTGCATTGAAATCAACCAAATTACTAGATGATAACACTTTTTACTTCAAAAAGGTTTAAATACCGCTAAAAAAAAATTCAAATGAATTTAAACTGCTATAATCCCGTTTTTATTAAATTTAAAAATTAAGTACCGGAAAAAAAAATTTTCCGTACTTTTTTCTCAAAATCTAACACAAATCTACTCATAAATATCTAACGAAACATCAGATCGCGTTTGTTCTTTGACAATGTGCTATGGAGAATACATAGAATAAAATTAAATTCAATATACGGGACGAGGTAGTAGATATGTCGAAAATCGTGGGAAAATATGCATTCTATTTTCACAGATATTTTTTTTGCCCCCCTTCTGAACGCCAATAGATATTCGTTTTTTTTTTTCAAAATTATTTTTCTAGTTGATTTAGATATACACACCGAGTTTCAACATTGTAGCTTAAGCCGTTCTATATATATAGGAAAAACACCCCCCACTTGTACCACACTACCCTTAGGGATCGAATTTCAAAAAACCTTGAAACACTTTCTAGGTATTCATACGAAGAATCCGTAGAATAAAATGAAATTCAATATTTGGGACGAGCTAGTATATATGGCGGAAATCGTGAAAAAATATGCATTCTATTTTCACAGATAATTTTTTTTGCCCCCCTTCTTAACGCCAATACATATTTGAATTTTTATTAATCAAAATTGTTTTTTTAGTTGATTTACATATACACACAGAGTTTCAACATTGTAGCTTAAGCCGTTCTATACATAGGAAAAACACCCCCACTTGTACCACACTACCCTTAGGGGTCGAATTTCAAAAAACCTTGAAAACACTTTCTAGGTATTCATACGAAGAATCCGTAGAATAAAAATGAACTCAATATTTGGAAAGACCTAGTAGATATGATGAAAATCGGGAAATATATGCATTTTATATTTATTATATTTACAAATAATTTTTTTTGCCTCCCTTTCTGAACGCCAATGAATATTCAAATTTTTTTTTATCACAATTACTTTTCTAGTTGAATAACATATACACACCGAGTTTCAACTTTCTAGCATGAACCGTTTAATAGTTAGGAAAAACACCCCCTACCCCCGTAGCATACTACCCATAAGAAAAATTATATTTTTCCAACATTCCGCTACTATAGCTCTATCTAAATACCAAGTTTAAGGCTTATATCATTACAGGTTCTCAAGATATAAGCATCGGAACTTTTTCCTTTTCACCCTCCCCCACCCTCCCCCTCTTCACCCACAACCCCAAATTTTTTTTCCCTACTAGAGCTTAGTTAGCGCTACTTCTTGTAAAAATTCTAAGCATCTATCTAACACTGTTCTTGAGATATGAAATGTGTTTGATTTGAAAAATTCTCATCCCCTCCACTTCTATGCTCCACTTCCCACTTAAAAAATTTTACTTTGATCAATCTTTATTTGTCGACTTTTATACCCAAACCGAATTTTATTTTTCTAGAGCAATTGGTTCATGAGATATCGTAATCTAAAGTTTTTCACCCCCCACCCCCATACACAACTTCCCACACCCAAAATTTTTCTCGATTCTGTTTTCCTGTTTTCCTTCTTCATTCTGTTCTCCTAGTATAACTACAAATATTTTTTTAATTTGAATAGTGTGCCATTAACGGTTTAGGAGGTATGGATTTTAGAATGTGTCTATCTCGCTTTTTATGGGTTTCGGACGCATTACATTTCCCCCCACTCCCACACCCCTTGATCAATATTGACAATTTTTGCAAATGGGTCTACTATCAGAGCTCTATAAAAATTCCAAGTTTCAGCTTCCTATCATTAGGGGTTACTGAGATCTAGAAACCAAAATTTTCGGTCTAAAACAGTTCCCCCTCCTTCCGCCTCACACCCCCACCCCTAAAAATATGGTCACTTCAAGGAGCCTACCCCGTCTATTCGTTAAAAAAAATTCAATTTAATATCTCAAATCGTTTGGCAGCTACGAGCCTCCAAACGATCTTGGAGAGACGGACTGAAAATTTTTATTGCTTTTTTCGCGTCTACTAAAGGGTTTTCCAATAGGGACTTGACAGCTTTGAGTTCAATTTGTGAACGCACCTTTTCACTAATCATCGAACTGTCACTGTCAATTTATTCAGTAAACTTAACATTTTTATCATGGTAAAGTACACGAAGGAACAACGTCTGCAAATTATAAAAATTAACTATAGAAATTTGGAGTCGGTGACCGCTACTTTAAGAGCGTTAACTCCGATTTTCGGTCGTAATTCTCGCCCTAGTAGACAGGCAGTAACAAGTTTAGTGCAAAAATTTGAGTCTACATATTCGTTGTGTGATGTTGCCGTGCCAGTGTGACAACGGGTTGGTCGAAATGTCGAAAATATCGCTGCCGTTGAAACGTCCGTAGCAAATGATCCAAATCAGTCAATTCCACGGCGTTCTCAAGAGTTGGGCATCGCCCAGACCACGTTATGGCGAATTTTGCGTAAGGATCTTGGTTTACACCCATACAAGATCAAGCTGACTCAAGAATTGAAGCCGATAGACCATTTGAAGCGACGTACGTTCTCCGATTGGGCTCTGGAAAAGATGCGCCAAGATGATCAATTTCATCGCAAAATCATCTTCAGTGACGAAGCTCATTTTTGGCTCAGTGGGTTCGTCAATAAGCAAAATATGCGTTATTGGTCTGGTGAAAATCTACATGTGCTTCATGAAAGACCGCTTCATCCACAAAAAATAACTGTTTGGTGCTGTTTGCATGCCGGCGGCGTCATAGGGCCATATTTTTTCGTCGACGATAATGATCGTCACGTTACTGTGAATGGTAATCGTTATCGCGCCATGATTACCGATTATTTTTGGCCCGAATTGGAAGATATGGACTTGGACAACATGTGGTTTCAACAGGACGGTGCCACAAGCCACACAGCACACGTTACAATCGATTTATTGAAGAGTAAGTTTGATGAGCGTGTTATCTCAAGAAATGGACCAGTCGATTGGCCGCCTCGTTCGTGCGATTTAACGCCTCTGGACTTTTTTCTTTGGGGCCACGTCAAGTCGTTGGTCTATGCCAACAAGCCGACGACGTTGGAAGAGCTCAGAGCCAACATTGAACACGAAATAGCAGCCCGTTCGGCCGAAATGTGTGGCCGAGTCATCGAAAATTGGGTCCAACGAATCGACCGCTGCAAACGTGCCCGCGGTGGCCATATGAACGAAGTCGAGTTCCATTCATAAATGTTTTGATTGTACTTCAACCCGATAATAAAGTTTTTGAAATATCTCAAATGGTTTGCATTTTATTTTGAAAAAAAGTTGTCAAGTCCTTATTGGAAAACCCTTGAGTTATGAAACGTGAAAATAAAAATTTTGAGGGTAGCAAATTTTTTTTTTTAAAAAATCAATCACAATACTTAATTATTAAAATAATAAAGTTAAATGGACTAACGACTTTTTAGCATGTATTTAATTTAAATTTTATTTACATTACAAATTCTATATTGTGTGTAACCTAAGCCTTTAAATTTTTTTAATTTTCTTTCAGATGACAATAATACAGCTTCAAATCACCAACCGCAAAAAAAATAAACAGCTTTAATAGCATAAACAGAGTAAACGCAAGAAAAACAAATTAAATATTTAATATGAGTGCGAAGCAGCTTTAAAATATGCGAATTACTTTCTTCATTTCAGGTTAAGCCCAAAAATGATTAACTATCTTTGATGTATTCTTAAATGTATTTAAAATAAATTTTTACGTAACAATATTGGTTCCTTTAAATTTTTTAAAATTCAACTTTATTTCGTGGACTCATTGTATAAACACAGAACTTCTTATTTTAGAGAACAGATAATGTTATCATAACAACTACATTTCTTAATTGTAAGCATCGGCTGACATAAAGGTTTGGGGTATTTATTAATTTATTAATCCAAGGAAATTTTTTTACAAAAAACCTTGCGCGAGTAAACTTACTATCTAACTAAAACTAATTATTAATCTAACTTAACCTAAAAACTAAAACTAAGGCTTTTCTTTTAGGAAAAGAGTGATAAATAGAAGCGAAGTTCTAATATGTACAAGTTTGAACGATATTTGATAGAAGATTGTACGAGTACATGGGGATGTACTATTCTGTAGTGTTAAAATAGAGAGCGAATTAGCGGGCTATCACTCATTTGGGATCTGCGTGAAAAAGATGAAAATCGTTTGTCGGCTAGTTCCTGGACTGTAGGTACGTAGGCAATTTCATGGAGTCTTTTCGTTGAGAAATAGAAGGGTCTGTCAAGCATCATTTTCAGACATTTGCTTTGGGAGATCTGAAGTTGCCTTTTATTTGAGTTTGAACGTTGACTCCAGACTGGAGATCCATATGATAATCTAGGTTGCAGGACTTGTTTGAAAATTAAAATTTTACTACATATCAGTGGATTGCTGCGATTTTCTATTTATGAGCGGGTAGAGTGAATAAATGGATTTCGATATTTTAAGGCAGGTATTTTCGATGTGGTTACGGAATGTGAGCTTATTGTCCATTACGACGCCGAGATAAGTGATAGTAGTGGTTCAGGGAATATTTTGGCCAATGAAGTTAAGATCTCGGTTTAGTAAATTTGATAACTTTCTTTTCTTTAAGAAAATACGGCATGCGTTTTAGTCGGATTGATTTTTATCCTTCAGCGGTGAAAGTATTGATAGAGCAGCTCCATGTAAGCCTCGATCCATGATATGATGTTGTCTGGATCTTTATCGCTAACGTGAACAAATGTATCGTCTGCGAAGACTGCTAATTCGCATTGTGGGTGGGTCGGTATGTCCGCGGTAAAGATATTATAAAATATCGGACTTAGGCAGGAGCGCTGAGGTACCCCAGCTGGTATGTGTTCGTCGTTAGAGATGCTTGAATTTATTTTGACAGCAAGGGTTGTTGCTGCAAGGAATGAGAACCGGTTTTTCCTAGGACGGGAAAGTTTATCGAAAGCTTGATGCGTATTAGTGTTGAGTGATGGATTGGACACTCGTTTTCTACTTAATGCCAATATACTCAGACCGTTTATTACAAATTTTATCATTTGCAGGATGAGTTTGGCTACAATTTGCACACTTTATCAAGTCCGTCTCATTTTCCTGAAGAGGGCATTTGCTATGATGTTGTGCGCCACTGCACTTAGGCGGCAAGTGGCAATTACTTGATCCATGTCCGAACATTTGACTGTTTCGGCATTGGGTTATGTTACCTCGACTTCTGGACTGATAGTCCCATCGAACGATAGTATGCATAACAGTTGTAATTGACCGTACTGTGTTCAGTTTGGAGTCGCACTTAAATAATATAAAGTAGGTTGTTGATAAATTCCGTTTAGGCGATTATCGTTATTGATCTTCATAATGTCAATACAATCGAGTTGGTGGTACTTTTTAAGGTATTTATAGAGTTCGTTGCATGGCATATCGTGAAGGCCAGACACGAGAATTTTTGTCGGTCGCATATCTGCCCGGCGATGTGTGAAAAATTTTACATTTTTATTTAAAGGTGCTGCTTCAGCTTTTCGAAGTCTTCAAGTTTATCCAAGAATATCCTTCTTCTTTGATTTCAAGAGCGGTCATGACCGTGTATATCGTTCCGCGTTGCAGCTCAGTGAAAGTAATTGATGGGGGTTTTTTTTTCGGCTGGCTGGATGATGATTGCTGATCATCGGCGGGTGTTCCATTGTCCTCCGACTTATCAAGAGGTTGAAATTTGTGTGTGTAATTTGGCATATTACTGCTGTCATTTCGGGGGATTTTGATTTTATCCCGCAGGAGCATTTCTCTCAGGGAATCTTCTCGATTCCGTTTTTTTAAGTATTCACTGTTTCCACTTCGGATTATAGGTATTTAAGAGATTTTAATTTACTGTTTTTAGCAAAAATTTACTGAGGTTCCCGCAGGGACCTGGTAATAGAATGGACTACCTGTTTTTCTATCTCACGTGGGACAAGTTTTTGGATTTGAAGTTTCGAAAAAATTGTACGTGCTTAGTCGAGTTTTGCACTTTTTGAACTTTTTTTTAACATATATAAGCAAGATATCATTCTAAAATTGTAAATGAACATTAAATAATTTCTGATAGTAATTTTTATTGTAGTTTCATTCAGAAATACCATTTTTTACTTGATTTTAGCTCGTTTATGGAACTTCGAAAGCTGAGGGACACAATTTGGGAAATTAATTTCCCTTATTGAGCGGGACAGAGATAAAAGCATTCAGATCGTGGGAGTTAGAAGAAGATGGAGTGTACTGTTTTCGAACATGTAAAGTGAAATTTTGGTGTCAGCTGTGATTTGACCGTTGCAATTCGCAAATGAAAACCGTTAAAAATATTTGTTCTATTAAATAAAAAAAAGTGATATTTTATAATTGAAATTGGCAGATGATAGAATTGTGTCTTGCTATATTAAATAAATAAATTGTTATTGATAAAGTTAAATAAAAAAATGTTGTACAAGTATTGTTTTTTTTTGTAAGATAGTTTGTAAGATAGGTCGCTGGGTAGCCTACTCCACAGATAGTCAATTCGAATCTTTTCGATTACTTCAGAGCGCGTAGAAACAGGAAAACTTGTGCGCCAGAAGGTTCCTTCCGATTTTTACAACGAGTGAAATTATTCAACAAAGAAGTTCCATTAAATTTTGAGTGCGGAATCAAATTTCTGGTGCCGAAACGTTCAGAATGTTGCAAAAGGCCTTCGGTGATAAGTGAGCAAGTGTTTTTGATTGGTACAAACTGTTCAAAGAGGGTCGAGAACGCGTTGACGACGAACCACGTCCAGGACGCCCAATCAACATCAACTGATGATCAACACGTCAATGAAATCAAGGAATTGGTGCTTGAGAATCGACGACTAACAGTTAGAGACCTTACTGGCATCGTTGGAATATCGGAAGGATCAGTGAAAACCATTTTTAAAGATAATTTGGGCCTAAGAAAAGTAAAAGCACGATTGGTTCCAAAATCACTAAATTTTCTTGAAAAACAGCGTCGCGTTGACGTCTGTGAAACAATGCTTTTCGACTCATTAAACGTATTATAACTGGCGATGAGTCTTGTATCTATGCTTACGGCCCAGAAACAGACGATCAATCTGCCGAATATCGTGTCAAAGGTGAGCCGAAGCCGAAAAAACATCGTCAAAGCAAGTCAAAAATCAAGTTCATGTTGACAGTTTTCTTCGATTATCGAGGTGTGGTGCACTTCGAATTCCTTCCGACTGGCCAAACTGTCAACAAGGAATACTATTTGAGTGTTATGCGTCGTTTGCGCGAAGCCATTCGTATAAAGAGGCCGGAATTGCGGCGAGACAACTCTTGGTTTTTGCACCACGATAATGCACCGTCGCATACTCCATTGATTCTTCGTGATTTTTTCGTCAAAAATTCAACCAATATCGTTCCACAACCATCGTATTCGCCTGATTTAGCTCCGTGTGACTTCTGGCTGTTCAAAAAACTCAAACGACCGCTCCGTGGAAACTGGACTTCAACAACTGTTTCGAGGATTGGAAAAAAAACGCTGGTGCAAGTGTATTGTGGCCGGGGGGATTACTTTGAGGGGGACGAAATATATTTGGAAGAATAAATAAAGAATTTTAAAATTATGAACAAAGTCTTACTATTTATTGCCCACAGTGGTACATCGTTTTTTTTTTGCTTTATTGAATCTATCAAATACATCTTCTACGGTAAAAACTAATCATTTTTAAAAGCTATTTCATAAAGTTCGTCGTATTTCGAAACAAAATGCATTTCGAGTCCATCAGTAATAAATGCCGGTAGTTCGTTAAAATCTTTTCGATTTTCTTCGGAAAGAATAATGCACGTAACACCGCTTCGTTTCGCCTATTAAAACAAAACCCGAATTAAAAATCAAAATTTCAAAAAGATTTTGCAATTGTTTTCTCCTTTACTCCCCCTACTGGCAATACCTTACCCATTAAAGATACTTCTCCGGTCATCGCAATATTCTGCCGGATAGGCTTATTTTGAGCTAGAGATAATAAAGCAGTGACAATGGTTACGCCTGCACTGGGTCCATCTTTTGGTGTCGCACCTTCCGGGACGTTTAGATGAATATAACTATAAACAATCAAAGTTCTGTGGTTTATGGTTCAAAAATTTTGCGCAATTAAAAGCTCTTACCTTGCTTCTAGAAAAGTATTTTCATCTGCAACATTTCTGATGAAACTACGAGCCGCTGTTAATGCAATTTGTGCCAACTCTTTCATAACATCGCCTAAATGACCGGTTATATGCAGAGAACCGTCTTCACGGTCATCCTTTTTTGTCGCGATCAGTTTCCGTTTTGCTGTTTCTATGAATAGAGTTGAACCGCCCATTGCAGTCCATGCTAAGCCCATTACAACACCGGGCGGTGTTTCTTGATAAATTCGATCTTGCGTGAATATCGCTTTGCCTAGGAATGAGTTTAAGTTTTGTTCGGTTATTTCAAGGTGTTCGGCTTCTTTTTTCACAATTTTGAATGCTGTTTTTCGAATTATCTGATATTGGAGTTTAGTTAGTGTCGGTCAAAAGATCAGAACTATTTCGACGACAAACCTTTTCGATATGTTTCTGTAAATTCCTTACACCAGACTTACGGCAGTAAGTCTTAATTAGCATGGTTAACGATTCGTCCTTAATCGTGCTGTCTTTATCTTCCAAGCCATCATCGTTCATTGCTTGCGGTATTAGATATTGCTTGGCAATTGCAATTTCTCTTCAGCCACGTAGCCTTGAAAAGAAATCGGTAAATTTAACTTAAATAAACTAAAGAAACTAACATTTCAATCATTTCCATTCGATCTCTCAACGGCTCTAGTATACCATCAATTACATTGGCCGTGCAGATAAACAAAACATGTGAAAGATCAACAGCGACGTCCATGATCTAGGAAATTGGCATTTTGTTCTGGGTCTAAAAGCTATAACAGCGCCGAACTTGGGTCACCTTGGTATCCTCTTGAATAGCAAATATTATTTGTAACAACGAATTTAATTTGTCTTTAATTTCGCTCGTACTTTCCGATTTTGTCAACTTCGTCGATTAAAACAAGCGGATTTTCAGTTTTCGTTTTCTTCAAACACTGAATCAGTTTGCCCGCCATGGCTCCGACATAGGTACGTCGATGTCCCTTAATTTCCGCCACATCCGTCATACCGCCCACACTGAACCGAAAATATTCTCGATTTAAGGCACGCGCAAACGATCTTACTATACTAGTCTTACCGACTCCCGGTGGACCATGGAAGCAAAGAATTTTTCCCTGTGTTGTTCCCTTCAATTGACTAACAGCGATAAATTCTAAAATTCGTTTCTTAATGGCTTCCATGCCATAATGGTTTTTTTCTAATATCGTAACAGCTTCGTCGATGCTGAGATTTTCTTTGCTCATAACACCCCACGGCAATGATGTCAGCCAGTCCAAATAGTTCCGAGTAAAACTTTAATTAAAAAACAACCCCAAATATAACCTTAACTCGATCACCAATTACAGGAACTCACTTGAACTCCGAACTGTGGCTCTTCAAAAAGTTTAATTTGTTGAGCTCCTCATCGATAACAGTCATGCATGATAGCGGCCGGAACTATTTTCTCTTTAACTCGTTCCTCGTACTTCTCACCGATTGCGTCTTTATCGTCCTTTTCAATGCCCAGCTCTTTTTTGATCACTTTAAGCTGCTCTTGTAAAGTATATTTTCGATGTTGCTGTTTCACCTTCTCCTCGTCTTCTCTGCTGCAATTTCGAAAGCTCCAGTTCCTTTTTGAGCAGAGACAACGCAAGCATCAAACGTTTTGGAATCTATCGTGGAATTTCGAACCGTTATTGGTTAATCATAATTTCGGATGTGTGTAAATTACATTTAACTCTTCCATGATACCTTGAAGTTCTTCTGGATCGGCTGCTGACAGCGATGCTCCTAAATCGCATAATAAATGGGATTGTCGACCACTCTTTGATTCTGATGGAGCATCTGCTGCAGACTTTCTCTGTCCGAAAAAAAGAATATTGTTACAAAAATTCTACAAAGAACACAAAACTGATTCTACCTATACAATGGATTGGTGGTGATTATATCGCGAATTGTTTTGATCACTTCCTGCGTTAGAGCCTTAACTTCTTCGGTTTGCGTGTAATTTTTGTGCTTCAGATTTTCAACTTCCACCATAAGCAACGGCTGGATTTCGCTACCTACCGGGACACGTTTTGCCGAATCTTCGACGGGAGTCTTTTTTGGATCTGGCGTTTCTTTGGCGTCTCTACATTCACTTGGTTCAGTCTTTTCGTCAGCAGCGACCGTTGTCGTTTTCGTGGCTGCCGATTTCGTTGAATTTCGAAGAGCTCGAACCGTTGAATTTGTGTCACACCATTTTATGAAACTCAGCCGGTGGTCATCTCCGGTCCCGTCGCTTGATTACGTCTTCTAAATTAAAGTTTAGTTAAATTTTAGTTAAATAACACGAGAAGAAAAATATTTACCATCGGTAAATGTCACTTTGAAGTTTCGAAACTTTTCGAAAATTCAAAAATCGTACAACATCAACACTGTGTAATTGAGCCGGACAGAGAGGGCAATATTTTGTGGCCCATCATTGTCTCGGATATTGTATGGGAAAATCTGAGATGAGTAGTCCATTCTATTACCAGGTCCCTGGGTTCCCGGTTCACTGTATTATTGCACTTGAGCACTGGACGAATGTACAGTACGAAGTTGACAGAGAGAGAGTACTTACTTTCTATATCCTAAATACTAAATTAATGCTAACTTTTCATAAACATAAACCGGCCAGTCGTTCAACCCAGCACAAAGTACGCGAAGTTGAAAAGTTGCCGATCAAAACAATCGGCAGTTTCTAGTGACCACAAATGGTGCAATAAGCTAAAAGTGCAATACGCCCATTTTTGGGTCGCGGCACTTTTGTGATCTACGAAATTTAATATGAATGAGAAAAAAAACACAAACAAAGCAACAACTCAACCATTCCTAGTACCTGCTGCGCACGGCATGTTATTTTCATACACTCATAGAACTGACGCTTTATTTCAGTATACTTTAGTTTTGAGTAAATTAGAAAAAATACTGCTTTTCGAACCGATCCTCGGTAACGGTTTTTCGATTTTTTTAAATTTGGAAAAGTTGTAAGTATTTAAAGGGAAGATGTTTTAAAATTTTGCTAATATGGTTCACTTTTCATACATTCATACAGCGTTTCTATTGGATAAAAATGAACTGAAAAGTACGTTAATCTGAAAAGAACGATGTCTTTAACCAATCCTCGGTAGTGGATTTTTAATATTTTGCTATTTTAATTAAAAAAATGATTGTTAACAATATGTAAAAAACACTGTTTTTCAATGTCTTTTTTTTCTACTTTGCTCTTAATTTTACAAGTATTTTTTCGGAATATAACTTTAATTAGACTGTTTCCTAACATATTTTAAAAAAAAATAACTTCCCCTTAAACAAATAAATGAAATGGGGGTGAATTTTAAAAAAAACTCATTTCTCCATACAAAAGGCTAAAATAGTTTGACTATTCGTCGATAGGTAGCTCCAAAATTTGAAAGTTTTGAAGCTTGAAAGTCTTGAAGAAACGCTGTGAAAGTTTCAAGGAACCTTTTCATTTTGTCCTTTTGATGTTTTGAATAAAATAACATTCATATAGGCCGTGATTCGAATTATGCTTTCTGCATTTTTACTCACAATCGGCCCGAATCGCCTTCACACGCCTACAATTTGCATGGATACAATGACGTTATGAAAATTATATTTTCTGGCGCTTACACTGCTCAGAGTTTGGAGGATATACACTGTAAGCACGACTGTCAAATTGGACAGTAGTTTTGAATTCAATTATGATGGAAAATTGAGTAAAACTGTATGTGTGCCATCGGTCCGAAATGATATTAGAGGTAGGCGCGTACTGGACTCAGCTGTGATCAGTTGGGCAGCTTTTTAATCGCATTAAGATTGTAAGAGATTGTAATTACAAGTAGTTTTATGACGTTGTTGTGTGTGTTGAATCCAAACACACCATAAACACATCAAATTTGTGATATAAACCTTTTTATACTCTAGATGAACATATAGAGTATTATAAGTTTAATCCAGCCCGAAAAGTTTGTAACGCATAGAACCGAGCCTCGGACAAAAAAAGTTATATAATATTTTGTGTTTATTTTTGGCCAAAACCCCCAAATCCGTTTGCTGTCCGTCCGTCCGTCCGTTCGTCCGTCCGTTAGGACGATAACTCAAGAACGCGTTGACCTAGGAAGTTGAAATTTTGTCACAACTTGTAAAATGGAAAAAGTAAGGCTAAGTTCGTTAATGGGCGATATCCTTCCACTCCTTCGGGTACCTCCCATACAAGACTCCTTGAAACACGTTTTCACAATTATTGCTCGAATGCTTCAAGTTAGGAACTTGAAATTTTGCATACTTAAGGTTTAGAATGTTTGAATCGAAAGTTCCGAATATGATGCAAATCGAATGAGTCCTTCGTGTAGCAGCCTAGAAAAATCCTTCAAAAATGTATGCATATTACTGAATCCACTATAACTCCAGAACGAATTAAAGCATGCATTTAAAATTTTACATGAATTATTATTATACCAAAACCAAAACGGAGTTCATTAATTAGCGCCATCTGTTGACTCCTTCGGGTAGCTGTCATACAAAAGTCCTTTACAAACATGTTCACCAATATTGAAAGATAACTCTAGAACACTTAAAGTTACGACTTTGAAATCTTATACACATTAATTTTATAATAGTCGCAGCTGAAACTATTAATATGAAAAATATCCCATAAGTCTTTCATGTAGTTGCCATACAAAAATTCTGCAAAATGTCCTAGCTTACTTTATGGAACTCACTATAAATCAAAAAATCTGCCAACAGTCTGGGCGCAACTGTATTATTTTTCCGGCAGAAGTTCAGAACGCGTTCAATTCAAGGATGCGGTGTATGTTACTATGTGACTGAAAACCTAACAAAAAGTTCGGGAAGCGGTTAGAAAAGGGTGTAACATATGAATTAAATAATTGGGTCATATTCCGGGATGCGGTCTAGAGGTTGAAAAAAACAAAACTTAAAAATAGGTGATTATTAAACAAACCTGGGAAAGTGAAAAGATTTTCGATATCTGATCAGACCTGAGAAACATGGTGGAATTCATGAAAAAGTATACAACCAGTTTACACCCTCTTAGGGGTCGAATTTCAAAAAATCTTGAAAAAGCTTTCCTGGTATTCACATGAAGAATCTGTAGAAAAAAAATGAACTCAATATTTGGAAAGACCTAGTAGAAATGACGAAAATCGTGAAAATATATGCATTTTATACTAACCGATATTTTTTTTGCCCCCCCCCCCCTTCTGAACGCCAATGAATATTCAAATTTTTTTTTATCAGAATTACTTTTCTAGTGAATTTATATATACTTACCGAGTTTCAACTTAACAGCATAAGCCGTTCTAAAGTTAGGAAAAACACCCCTCACCGCCGTACTATACTACCCCTAAAAAAAATTTTTTTTCCACCATGCAACTACTATAGCTCTATCTAAATACCAAGTTTCAGCTTCCTATCATAATAGATTCTTAAGATATAAGCATCGGAACTTTTTCTTTCTCACCCTTCCCCACCCTCACCCTCTACACCCACACCCCCAAACTTTTTTCCCTACTAGGGTTCTATTAGGCCTACTTCTGGTAAAAATTTGAGGCAACCATCTTACACTGTTATTGATATATGAAACGTGTTATTTTTGAAAAATTCTTATCCCCTCCACTTACGTACTCCCCCGCCCCTTCAAAGATTTTACTTTGAGCAGTCTTTATTTATCAAGCTTTGTATCGAAACCGAATTTTGTTTTTCTGGTGCCACTGGTTTGGGAGATATTGTAATGTTAAGTATTTTAACCCCCACCCCCGTACGTCACTACCCCCACCCAAAAATTTTGTTTCAATCTACTCTCCTAGTATAACTACAGATATTTGTTTAGTTTTAATTGCTTGCTATTAACGGTTTAGGAGATATAGATTTTAGAATGTGTCGATCTCGACTTTTTTGCGTTTCGGACGAATTGCTTCCCCCTCCACTCCCACACCCCTTCACCCATATCTGTTTTCTTTTTTGCAAATGGGTCCATTATCAAAGCTCTATAGAAATTCTAAGTTTCAGCCTCCTAACACAAGCGGTTCCTGAGATCTAGAAACCTAAATTTTTCGTCTAAAACGCTTACCCCGCCTTCCCCCTTACACCTCCTCCCCTGAAAATAATGTCAATTCAAGGGGTCCACCAAGTCTATTCTTAGAAAAAAATTTAATTTAATAGCTCCACTGGTTTGAGAGCTACGAGCCTTCAAAGATTTTGGGGCGGTCGACGTTCGGCGTACGGGGTACGGGGTACGGCGTACGGCGTACGGGGTACGGCGTACGGCATACGGCGTACGGCGTACATGGTACGGCGTACAGACCGAGTGAAAATTTTTATTGCTTTTTTCGCGTCTACTAGTCATGAAACGTGGACAAAAAAATTTTGAGGGCAGCAAATTTTTTTTTTTTAAAAATCGATAACAATACTGTATTATAAATAATACAGTAAAAATCGAATAGCCACTATACAATAATTTCTACCTGTAAGTAAAAGGTCATGTAATAATTTCTTGTGCTCTCCTCATTCTTTTGATATATTTCCAACTAAAATATAAATCGGAGTTCAGTATTTCATCTAGAGTATCCTATGATTGGCTTGCAGCCGATCGTGAATGCGTTATGTTTATTATATGAAGATGGTAATACAAAATTAATGAGTAAATTTTTATTTCTTAACTCGACCAAAAGTAAAGAAGATAAGGAAAAATGAATCAAACATTTTAAGACTAGCAGGTACATTCTTTAATGCTAGGACCTCCTCATATGCGTAGCGCGCTAATATGTTTCGATGAAAATTCCACGCTTAGCAAGGCTATCGCCTAAGTTTAGCACGATAATGTCATTTATAATCTCTCGCCATTCTTCCGCAATTGTAGAAGCGAAAACAGCGGTTTGGTATTATAATATTTAATGCTTGTAATTTTCTTGTGGAACAATAGAAGATTAGCGCCGATAATTTACATTAGCGTAGCGTCTCGGAATATGTCAATTTGCGTCCCGATAGGCGCAGGTAAGGGCATAAATCAGATACTAATAAATTCAGTTACAAGCAGTAGTAAGGGCATCAGGTACCTACGCATTGATGAAAATCATGATACCATAAAAAAATATCACAGACGAAAATGTGAATGAAGGGATACATTCATAGAAGGATGGAAAGATTTTGGAAAATCCAAGAATATTCAAACTAATTGGTCTTTTAAAAATTTGCCTCTCTCAGAACATAGTGTCTGCATGTTGCCAGCTATAGTGTTAATTTGGGAAAGGTAGAATGCTAACGCGTTTATTAAATTTGTATGCCAACCTTTTTTAAATAGGCCAGGATATGTCACCAAAGGCTTAAAACCTAAACAGGGAGACCCCAAATGTTTGTACTTGGATTAGAAATAACAAATCGGTTCTATGTGGGGGTGTGCGCATTTCTATAAGCTACTGTGCATATAGCGGTCTAGCCAACAGTTTAGTCGGATTCTGATCGAAAGGGAATCGTCTTTCATATTGATCTCGTTACTTTGAACGAAACTAAACGATCGGTGTGCACCCATACAACTTAAGTATAGCTCGATTATAAATCACTGATTTGGACCGTGGTAATAGTATTTTTGGGAATATACGAATTAGGTGTAAATAAACTTCACTATTCATAATTTGTTAAGAAAATCAATTAATATGGGTACTCAAGTCAATAAACAGAGAAAAAGAAAAAGTGGAAAGTGGATGTTGGCAAATCTCAAGTAAGTAATATTTTTCCGTTTGTGTTACGTTCATGTGATATTTCTCTCTCTTCCTTCATGGTTATTTCACGTGTGTTTTTGACTGGCAAGATCCCTTGGCAACCTTGAACCCCATAGTGCTGTCAAAATAATTTCAGTCTCTATTTCTTTCACACTTTTACACCGGGGTGTCCTATCCTTAGTTACCTGATCTAAGGTTCTAGCCATGCTAAAATTGTTATTTTTAAATATCAAATAAAATTATATTGGTATGAACACTAAACAGTAAGCCAGATGCTTAAATTTATATATTTTTAAATAATCATCAATTACTTACATTACTTTGGAAGTTTCAGAATCCGTATGCCGATCTCAAGGTTACTGTTCCAAGCAATTCTCAGTCAATAACAATTTTTTTAATGCAATTATTAAATACTAACACATATTTACATCAGATAGTGTCAAAATCGTAATATGAGGAAGTTCAGGGAACTGTAATTAAAGTGAATTTCTTCATAAATTGACCACAATTTATGAAGCTTTATCGCGTATAATTTATTTTGCTAAAAGATGGTGCTATTGCATACTATTGCAAAAAGTTGAATGCGTTAACCATTTACTACGCAACTTCAGTTCGAAAATACTATTTATTTCGAAAAACCGTACTACAGGCTTAATGGGATTATTAACAAAAAATAGTGAACGTATTTGCAGAGACATTTACACAGCAATAAAGTATAGAAAAGAAACTATCTCTGAACCCTCCGCTTGTATTATTGCTATTGAAAAAGACATCGAAAACATAGTTGATCATGTATTCGGCAATCATAAGAAGTGTCCTGATTATATTAAGGAAAAATGCAAGGCCGATGATACAAATTATGTACCTGCAATGAAAGAGGATGGGATATTTTTTAATATTATGGAGGCTATTCGACGAAAGAAGTACAACTCGAAGAGCCTTTATTTTCGATACACGAATAATCCAGCTGAGAATTTCAACTCCATTATTGCGAAATTAGTTGGTGGCAAACGAATCAACTATTCTTTAAAACATAGTTACGATAATAGATGCGCAGCTGCTGTTGTTCAGTTTAATACTAAAAAATCCTCTTCAGAATATAATAAATTCATATATATGTAGTAGCTGCAATGCCAAACGTATAATAACATTGGAAGCAAACAGAATAAAAAAAAATATGAGAAAAGAACTACATAGAAAACAGAAGACACTAGTTAGCAGAAGACGAACAATGATAAAAAAATATAACGAAAAAGGTTTAATCGAATACGGTTCGAATTGTAATAAGCCCGATTTATGTACCGAACAATTTGAAAAAGAAAAGATAGGCCTTTTAGAAAAACTGCATTATAATCAAAAAAGAGAACGTGAAATAGAACTACAAACCAGAGGGCAATCCAAAAATTTGAAATGGCATGAGTACCGTTCGTCATTAATAACGGCGTCAAATTTTGGAGTTATTTGTAAGGCAAAGAAATATGCGGACATGTAAAGAGGTTGGTTTATAGAACTGATCTTGCAACACCTTCATTAGTATATGGCACAATACATGAGGAAATTGCTTTAAAACAACTATGTAAGGAAGTAAATAAGGAAATACATCCATGCGGTTTATTTATTGGCAAGGATGTTATGTGCCTATAAGCTTCCCCTGATGGTATCCTAGACAACAATTAAATTGTTGAAATTAAATGTCCTTCAACAATCGCTAATAGTGATCCAGTTAAATCCATTTCGTCTGGAAAACTTAAATATATGGACATTGATAAAACAAATTCAACAATTACTGAATTAAAAAGGAATCATAATTACTATTATCAAGTGCAGGGCCAACTTCATATAACAGGAAGGAAAGAATGTATTTTTGCAATTTGGTCATCTTCAAACTTTCCTACATACAAGGAAACTATATATCGAGATGGTCGCTTTTGGAAAGACAAAATGGAGACAGCACTAATTACATTTTATGATTCCTGGATTATTCCCGAACTAATAGATCCGCGAATACCTCGCGGAATGGAAGCACGTAAAGTTGTTGGCAACAGTTTAAAAGATTTTTACTTGCATAGAATTCAAAGTTAGATATTATTTATTTATTTTATTATTAATTAAATATACATACATTTCTTTTTATGTAGTAATGAAGAAGAGAGTGTGAGAAGCAAAAGACAGCCACCATCATACGAAATTTAATATTACTGTATAAGACATATTTTTAAGATCCCTGTTAGGATTAGGTTTGGTTAAGATTTTATGCAATAAATATTACACAATTTCCGAGCCCATCAGAACAGAAATTAATTCCGTACTTTTTGAAAACTATTTATAAAGATATTTAAAAAAAAACAGTTTTGTTTATTTTCGCCTACTGCGTATCAAGAAATAAAAGAATGAATGGCCTTAGTTTTTACATAATCGTCCTTTACTCGTTATAATAAAATACGTAAAGTTTTGTTGAGCTGCATTGACTTATCAACCAGTAACTCCTTGTGCCGATATTTCATGACAAAAATCTGGCATTATAAATAAAAATAAATAAATAAAAAGGACCTTTATCTAAAAACTGCTTTGTTGGTCTTCATTTGCATAAATGAAAAACAAGGAGTTTTTAACCATTGTTTCCTGCATTCAAATGTTGAAAATAGTCAATCAACGAAAAAATCAAAATCATCGAATCAAACCGCCGATTTTCATAACATAATATGAATTATTTTAATTTTATAGAAATGGCATATTTGCAAATCTTTCTCATTTCATATAAAAGGTTTCAGACTTGTGTTGTACTTTACACCTTAAAAATACCAATAATTCATTAGTCGTTCTGTAATGGATCGATCGATTGTGTTTCCGATGTCAACAAACATGATGAAAAATGCAATACACGACCTGACCTGAAGTACTGTGACGTCATTTTACACTTCCACTTTTGATAAGAAAAAAAAACCGAACCATCCCTGGGTAGTGATCATACCACGGCAACCGTAGGTGCCATAACCAGCCAGATAGACACTTTCCCATCGGCACACACATCTGCCAGGAGGAAGAGGAATGCTCACCAACTCTGCTACCTGTACATTAGAAAAGGGTTTTGAAGATTGTTTCGTAGGATAAGAATTTTTAGCTTAGACACAAGCTGTGTCTATGCTAAAAATTGTATGATGTTAGTTTTCACTAGTTTACAGCAGAGCGGCGATACGATCTACACATGAGCTTTTTTTCTGTGAGGAGCCGCCTTAAGTGACAGTACTAGAGGGAACTCCCTTGTTGTGGCGTTACAATACCGTAGCTCAGGCCGACCGTTACACCTCGATCTGTTTATGATTGAGTTGCTAGTTTGTTGTTGTTGCGATTAATTTTGAATGTGCTGGAAGAGGAACGACTGATCTGGCTTAAATTAATAATTGCCGAGAGTAAATCTAAACATGGATTTGTGCTGGGCACAACATCCCTCCCTATCCAATGAGTTTGGACTTACTCCTTAAAAAGAAAAAGAAATTTGACAACAACAAAACTAGACTTAGGTCGTTTCTCAAGACCCTTGCTTCGTCTACGTCTACGTCTACGTCTAGTTATAGCAGTTAAGACGTCAGACGTAGCAAAGCTGTGTCTAAATTAATTTTCGGTTCGTGTCTTGACTATCAGTAAATCTAAGCCAACGTAAAAAACTTTAATTTTTTCTATGGAATTCTATTAATTTTTTTGTTTTGTTTTTCTACACTGTTATAATAGCAATGCTATGCTGTGACGTCAACATAGACGTAGAAGTAGCCGAAGCAAGGAATTGAGAAACGACCTTATTATTACAATAAAGTTTGTAGGATTTACTAAATGAAAATGTATCAAAATAAAATTTAATGAATTAACTAAATGAAGACGAATTATAAATAAATTCAACATATAAATGAAAACCCGATAATTAAGAAAATCAAGAAAGAAAAATGCATAATGAGAAAACATTTAATGATAAATTTGCAAATTTTGGGCCGTGATCACATATAGGCAAAGGTTAAATCGTTGCTCTTTCGCTTCGAGGTTTGAGTTGGCGTTCCTCTGGTCATCGGCGTCCTCGTATTTGGGCTGCTGCATGGGTTCCTCTACCTCCTTCACTTTTGAGGGTTTGGCTTGCTTGGGTGCGCTGGTGCATGATGGAGAGTCGAGTTCGAGATGAACACTTCCACTGCTAACTATATGTCGTGACGTAACCACGGGTTTTAAGATGATTGCAGCATGCGAGTGGGCCGTGGGCTTACTTAATCTTTTCCGCTTGATGCAAATCGTTGAGACCGCGCCTATTAGCAGTACGGTGAAAATTAATGTCCCGAGTGATGCCATGGAATAGTGATGAATGGACATCTCCTGGCCATATTTGGTTAGATCTCTGACTACGTTGGCACGCTGTATGTCCTCCTGGAATGATTCCAGGGTTCCAGTGTTCCTCGGCTAGGGCAATAACCAGGTTCTGATGTCGACCAATTCTCATGGGTAATATTTCAAGTTGTGTGAGCGCGGTCGGCAGTGTTTCCATTTAGGTTAGACTCGCCTTCAGAGTTTCTGAAAGTTTGAAAATGTCAATCTGCGGTTTTTGAACTCGTACGTCAAATAAATAGTTTGTTCGATTAGCAACAGGAACTTTTTGCTGCTGGTTTCCCAGGAGTTCATTAATTAGCGCCATCTGTTGACTCCTTCGGGTAGCTGTCATACAAAAGTCCTTTACAAACATGTTCACCAATATTGAAAGATAACTCTAGAACACTTAAAGTTACGACTTTGAAATCTTATACACATTAATTTTATAATAGTCGCAGCTGAAACTATTAATATGAAAAATATCCCATAAGTCTTTCATGTAGTTGCCATACAAAAATTCTGCAAAATGTCCTAACTTACTTTATGGAACTCACTATAAATCAAAAAATCTGCCAACAGTCTGGGCGCAACTGTATTATTTTTCCAGCAGAAGTTCAGAACGCGTTCAATTCAAGGATGCGGTGTATGTTACTATGTGACTGAAAACCTAACAAAAAGTTCGGGAAGCGGTTAGAAAAGGGTGTAACATATGAATTAAATAATTGGGTCATATTCCGGGATGCGGTCTAGAGGTTGAAAAAAACAAAACTTAAAAATAGGTGAATATTAAACAAACCTGGGAAAGTGAAAAGATATTCGATATCTGATCAGACCTGAGAAACATGGTGGAATTCATGAAAAAGTATACAACCAGTTTACACCCTCTTAGGGGTCGAATTTCAAAATATCTTGAAAAAGCTTTCTAGGTATTCACATGAAGAATCCGAAGAAAAAAAATGAACTCAATATTTGGAAAGACCTAGTAGATATGACGAAAATCGTGAAAATATATGCATTTTATACTAACCGAAATTTTTTTTGCCCCCCCTTCTGAACGCCAATGAAATTTTTAAATTTTTTTTTATCAGAATTACTTTTCTAGTTAATTTACATATACTTACCGAGTTTCAACTTAACAGCATAAGCCGTTCTAAGGTTAGGAAAAACACCCCTCACCACCGTACCATACTACCCCTAAAAAAAATTTTATTTTTCCACCATGCCACTACTATAGCTCTATCTAAATACCAAGTTTCAGCTTCCTATCATTATAGATTCTTAAGATATAAGCATCGGAACTTTTTCTTTCTCACCCTTCCCCACCCTCACCCTCTACACCCACACCCCCAAACTTTTTTTCCCTACTAGGGTTCTATTAGGCCTACTTCTGGTAAAAACTTGAAGCAAGCATCTTACACTGTTATTGAGATATGAAACGTGTTATTTTTGAAAAATTCTTATCCCCTCCACTTACGTACTCCCCCGCCCCCTTCAAAGATTTTACTTTGAGCAATCTTTATTTATCAAGCTTTGTATCGAAACCGAATTTTGTTTTTCTAGTGCCACTGGTTTGGGAGATATTGTAATGTTAAGTATTTCAACCCCCACCCCCGTACGTCACTACCCCCACCCAAAAATTTTGTTTCAATCTACTCTCCTAGTATAACTACAGATATTTGTTAAGTTTTAATTGTTTGCTATTAACGGTTTAGGAGATATGGATTTTAGAATGTGTCGATCTCGACTTTTTTGCGTTTCGGACGCATTGCTTCCCCCTCCACTCCCACACCCCTTCACCCATATCTGTTTTTTTTTTTGCAAATGGGTCCATTATCAAAGCTCTATAGAAATTCTAAGTTTCAGCCTCCTAACATAAGCGGTTCCTGAGATCTAGAAACCTAAATTTTTCGTATAAAACGCTTACCCCGCCTTCCCCCTTACACCCCCACCCCTGAAAAAATTCTCACTTCAAGAGGTCTACCATGTGTATTCAGAAAAAAAATCAATTTAATAGCTCATAAGGTTTGGGAACTATAATTCCTCAAACGACTTTGCGTACGGCGTACGGCGTACGGCGTACGGTGTACGGAGCACAGACGGACTGAAAATTTTTATTGCTTTTTTGGCGTTTATTAGTCATGAAACGTATAAAAAAAAATTTTCAGGGTAGCAAATTTTTTTTTTTTAAAATTCGATAACAATACTTTATTATTAAAATAATAAAGTAAAATGAATCAAACATTTTAAGACTCGCAGGTACATTCTTTAATGCTAGGACCTCCTCATATGCGTAGCGCGCTTATATGTTTCGATGAAAATTCCACGCTTAGCAAGGCTATCGCCTAAGTTTAGCACGATAATGTCATTTATAATCTCTCGCCATTCTTCCGCAATTGTAGAAGCGAAAACAGCGGTTTTGTATTATAATATTTAAGTGCTTGTAATTTTCTTGTGGAACAATAGAAGATTAGCGCCGATAATTTACATTAGCGTAGCGTCTCGGAATATGTCAATTTGCGTCCCGATAGGCGCAGGTAAGGGCATAAAACAGATACTAATAAATTCAGTTACAAGCAGTAGTTAGGGCATCAGGTACCTACGCATTGATGAAAATCATGATACCATAAAAAAATATCACAGACGAAAATGTGAATGAAGGGATACATTCATTGAAGGATGGAAAGATTTCGGAAAATCCAAGAATATTCAAACTAATTGGTCTTTTAAAAATTTGCCTCTCTCAGAACATAGTGTCTGCATGTTGCCAGCTATAGTGTTAATTTGGGAAAGGTAGAATGCTAACGCGTTTATTAAATTTGTATGCCAACCTTTTTTAAATAGGCCAGGATATGTCACCAAAGGCTTAAAACCTAAACAGGGAGACCCCAAATGTTTGTACTCGGATTAGAAATAACAAATCGGTTCTATGTGGGGGTGTGCGCATTTCTATAAGCTACTGTGCATATAGCGGTCTAGCCAACAGTTTAGTCGGATTCTGATCGAAAGGGAATCGTCTTTCATATTGATCTCGTTACTTTGAACGAAACTAAACGATCGGTGTGCACCCATACAACTAAAGTATAGCTCGATTATAAATCACTGATTTGGACCGTGGTAATAGTATTTTTGGGAATATACGAATTAGGTGTAAATAAGCTTCACTATTCATAATTTGTTAAGAAAATCAATTAATATGGGTGCTCAAGACAATAAACAGAGAAAAAGAAAAAGTGGAAAGTGGATGTTGGCAAATCTCAAGTAAGTAATATTTTTCCGTTTGTGTTACGTTCTTGTGATATTTCTCTCTCTTCCTTCATGATTATTTCACGTGTGTTTTTGACTGGCAAGATCCCTTGGCAACCTTGGACCCCATGGTGCTGTCAAAATAATTTCAGTCTCTATTTCTTTCACACTTTTACACCGGGGTGTCCTATCCTTAGTTACTTGATCTAAGGTTCTAGCCATGCTAAAATTGTTATTTTTAAATATCAAATAAAATTATATTGGTATGAACACTAAACAGTAAGCCAGATGCTTAAATTTATATAAATTTATTTTAAATAATCATCAATTACTTACATTACTTTGGAAGTTTCAGAATCCGTATGCCGATCTCAAGGTTACTGTTCCAAGCAATTCTCAGTCACTAACAATTTTTTTAATGCAATTATTAAATACTAACACATATTTACATCAGATAGTGTCAAAATCGTAATATGAGGAAATTCAGGGAACTGTAATTAAAGTGAATTTCTTCATAAATTGACCACAATTTATGAAGCTTTATCGCGTATAATTTATTTTGCTAAAAGATGGTGCTATTGCATACTCTTAGAAATTTTGAAGGGGACCACTCTACCTTGCTAGCCCACTTTGCCCTATTCTCCCTTAATGAAAAAATAAAAATAAAGTATATTTATTATTTTTTTCTTTATCGCAGTGCGAAAAAAAGGTGTGTAGAAAATCGTGATAGCGGCGGCAGTACAAATTGCCAAATATCAATTGATGAAAATTTTGACACAGAATTCGATACTTCTCTTAGACTTGAAGTGTCGTCCGTCTCAGAGTGTGTTGATAATTTTATATTAGAAGGAAAAAGAATTGTGGATATTGGGTTCTTCTTGGAAGAAATCAAACGAGCTTGTCAACATTCTGTATGTTTGGGTGTACATTTGGCAACCATGTTCCTATGAAGGAAATCAAGAATGGATTTATAAGTAAAATATTATTAAAATGCAATATGAGTAACGTGATATGCCAGTTAGCAACAGAAGATGAAAGTTTAAAACGACTAGACGTTAATTTTGCTGCTGTATTGAGGTCGATTAGTACTGGCAGTGGTTACTCACAACTACAGGAGTTCAGCTCTATTTTTGACATGCATGTAATCTGGAAAATACCATTCTGTTAAAACTGGAGTTGGTGTAAATTTTAAAGAACTAGCTGTTAAAAGTATGTAAGAAGCAGCTAAAGAAGAAGCAGAGTTAGCTAGAAAAAGAGGTGATGTAGATGATGTTGACGGTCTTCTTTTCATCACTGTGATTACAGATGCCTGTTGGAGCAAACGATCATATGAAAAAAATTATAATGCATTATCCGGAGCTGGTGTTATTATTGGCATGCATACAGGCAAGGTTTTATGGATGGAAGTAAAAAATAAATACTGTACAACATGTATGCGCTGCAAAAGCGAAGGGGAAAAACCTAAAAACCATAACTGCTCAAAAAATTTTCATGGACCTTCTACACAAATGGAAAGCGATATTATTAGTAATGGCTTTAAAAGTAGTATAGAATTGAATGGACTGCGGTTTTTAAGGCTTGTTGCAGATGTGATAGTAGTACGTATTCGAAAATTTTGAAAGACAAGCCATGTGGTTCAAAAGTTGTAGAAAAAGTTGAATGCGTTAACCATTTACTACGCAACTTCAGTTCGAAAATACTATTTATTTCGAAAAACCGTACTACAGGCTTAATGGGATTATTAACAAAAAATAGTGAACGTATTTGCAGAGACATTTACACAGCAATAAAGTATAGAAAAGAAACTATCTCTGAACCCTCCGCTTGTATTATTGCTATTGAAAAAGACATCGAAAACATAGTTGATCATGTATTCGGCAATCATAAGAAGTGTCCTGATTATATTAAGGAAAAATGCAAGGCCGATGATACAAATTATGTACCTGCAATGAAAGAGGATGGGATATTTTTTAATATTATGGAGGCTATTCGACGAAAGAAGTACAACTCGAAGAGCCTTTATTTTCGATACACGAATAATCCAGCTGAGAATTTCAACTCCATTATTGCGAAATTAGTTGGTGGCAAACGAATCAACTATTCTTTAAAACATAGTTACGATAATAGATGCGCAGCTGCTGTTGTTCAGTTTAATACTAAAAAATCCTCTTCAGAATATAATAAATTCATATATAGTAGCTGCAATGCCAAACGTATAATAACATTGGAAGCAAACAGAATAAAAAAAAAATATGAGAAAACAACTACATAGAAAACAGAAGACACTAGTTAGCAGAAGACGAACAATGATAAAAAAATATAACGAAAACGGCTTAAGCGAATACGGTTCGAATTGTAATAAGCCCGATTTAAGTACCGAACAATTTGAAAAAGAAAAGATAGGCCTTTTAGAAATACAGCATTATAATCAAAAAAGAGAACGTGAAATAGAACTACAAACCAGAGGGCAGTCCAAAAATTTTAAATGGCATGAGTACCGTTCGTCATTAATAACGGCGTCAAATTTTGGAGTTATTTGTAAGGCAAAGAAATATGCGGGACATGTAAAGAGGTTGGTTTATAGAACTGATCTTGCAACACCTTCATTAGTATATGGTACAATACATGAGGAAATTGCTTTAAAACAACTATGTAAAGAAGTAAATAAAGAAATACATCCATGCGGTTTATTTATTGACAAGGATGTTATGTGCCAAGAAGCTTCCCCTGATGGTATCTGTTGAGAACGCACTCCAACTTCACCACGACGTTTCGCTAATATCCAACTTCACCACGGCGTGTCGATACAAGAAGAACGCTGGACAGACACAAGCGTCATGGCGGACACGAAGGATCCGACGACGAAGTATTGTGACGCTAATAGTACTGTTTGAATTAATAAATACACATAGTTACACTGAACGAGGCCTTTTATTCTACATACTGGCGACGAGGATTCGGAGAAACCTACGGTGCGAAAATAAAGTGTTGAAACTATAAGATAGGAAAAAAAAGAAAAAAAAAAGAAAAAAAAAGCAGGCAAAATGGACGCCGAGCAATTTGCAGAATTCTTGAAAGTGCAAAGAGAGCTCGTCACAAATCTAATTGGCTCGAGACCTCCAAGCGGGAATACTAGCAACAATCAAGAGTTGGAAAATATAGTGCGGAGCTTTAAATGTGAAACGTTCGACAAGAACATTCCGGCGGACACCTTCGTTGATTGTTTTGAGGCCAGGTGCCGTATGTACGGTTTGAATAAGAAGCCGGAGGACACCGGATACTTGGACGCAAGAAAGGAACTTTTCCTATCCACACTCAAGCCCAAAACGTTCAAAGAATTGAAGGTGGCTTTCGCTGACTCCAAAATAAAATTTGAACAACAGCCGTACGAACAGATCAAGCTGAAATTCATCCGTCTATACCAGACAAAGGACACGCGGTTCAAGGCGCTAACCAATTTTTGGAACTGCGTGAGAGAAAAGACTCAAACGTTCGAGGCTTACGCCAACCGGCTAAAAGAGATAAGCCGGGATTGCGGCTATGACGGTAACCTGCTGGATCGACAGCTGCGGGACCGTTTCGCAACAGGTCTGCAACACAAACAACTTGAAGTGGAGTTAAAACAACGGTGGCCAGATCTTAAAACAATGACAAAACTGTTGAGCGAGAAGTCACATTCGCAGAAGTACTCACAATCGCGCAGTCGAGAGAAGCAGCCGAGAAAGACATAGACATAGACAGTGATACAGAAGCTGTCAAACGCGTAAGTAAAGGCAATAAACGAAACACAAATAAGTGTTCAAACCCCGGGAGTGAAAAGTACAATAAAAACGTTCGCACACTTAAACGAAATCGTTGTAAACGTTGCGGATACAAAGAAATACATACACTAAATGAGTGTCGCGCGCGTAACCACACATGTGGCAAAATCGGACACTACGGGTCGTGTTGTTTTTTGGGGGGGTTATACCCTAAATTAAATATTCACAGCTATGATTTGTTATAAGATTACTTTTATTTATTTTATTTTAACATATAACTGAGATTAATTATTTATTAAATTAACCTTCACTTCGATTAACTAGTATAACTTTTCTTATCTAATACACATAAGAGGACGATAATTACAATCGAAGATTTATTAAATATTTAGTACCGAATTAATTATTCGTGACCTTTGGCTTTTGGAATTCTATTCAAAACTAAATTCTTTCGAAAGAAAATTTTATTTTCTAAATTTGACCCGAGTACTTGATTTCCGCTTTATTTAAAAATCAAGTACTCGTTGTGATGTGTGAGGTGTTTTAGCTAAGTGTTGCCCACTTGTTGCCGAACACCCCACACACCCCCTTCCTAGAGAAGGTTTAATACCTTCTCGATACCTGCACGTATCTAAACGGATCACGATGTAGTGCGAGCCGTGGATGATGCGGCAACATCATCAGCGAAACTCACGCGTTTACGCGTTTTCACTGGTTTGTCCGAAGAATGATTCGCAGAGTCGAAAGATGGTTTGAGTCGGTCGATGGAGACGTTCTTCACCTTGCCGTTTATGGCAATGGTGAAAAACTTCTCTTGCCGATCGATTACCCTGAACGGACCTTCATAGGGGGGCTGAAGCGCTTTCCGCACAAGGTCCTGACGAACGAAGACATGTTCGCAATCTTTAAGCGAATTAAAGATAAATGCGTTTGTTGATGAATGCGAAGAAGGTGGTTGCGGTTTCACCGAACGCATGACCTCCCGCAGCCTTTGTACGTAATCACTGGGTGAAAGTGGTTGTGTTGTGTCTGTGTGTACGAGTTCGTACGGTAACCGTAAATTCTGGCCGTAAACAAGTTCGGCCGGAGTGGCATCTGCATCTCCTCTGATGATAGAGCGAAGCCCCAGAAGAATGAATGGAAGTTCGCGAGTCCATCCTTCTGATGCTTTGCACATCAAAGAGTCTTTAAGTGTACGATGCCACCGTTCAAGCATACCATTCGCTTTGGGATTATATGCAGTAGTTCTACTGCGCTTAAATCCCAAAACTGTACCCAACTCCGTGAACAGTTGAGATTCAAATTGTGCTCCTTGATCAGTTACGATAGTGAGAGGAGTTCCAAAACGTGGAATAAACTCTTTGACCAATGTCGAGGCAACAGTTGTTGCCCGAATGTCTGCAATGGGGTATGCTTCTGGCCATCTGGTGAAACGGTCAATGACGGTAAGACAGTATCTGAAACCTTCCGAGGTAGGAAGTGGACCAACCAAGTCAATATGAATGTTGGTGAATTTTTCTGTAACTGGCTCGAACTTACCAGGTGGACTTTTCACATGTCGTGAAATCTTGACCTTTGCACAAGATGTGCATTCTTTGCACCATCTGTGGGAATCTCTATTTATGGATGGCCAGATGAACTTCTGTGCTAAAAGTTTAGTTGTAGCTTTAGCACCGGGATGAGCCGTACAATGTACCACATCGAAAATCTTCTTACGCAACATCGCAGGAATGTAAGGTCGCAAGACTGCTTGCGAAGCATCACACCACAGCTGCTGAGAGGAATTTTCGATGTTAATAGGTAACATCTTTAGGCTTGTTAACTGTTTAACGGCGATAAGCTCTTCATCAGTCAATTGAGCATCCGCTATCTGAACATAATCCACCGTTGGTGGAATTACGAGTTCGTCGATGCGTGACAATGCGTCAGCGACTACATTGTCGACACCTGATATGTGTCGGATGTCGGTGGTAAACTGACCGATGAGATCTAAATGTCTAAGTTGACGAGGAGAAGCTTTTTCAGAATTTTGTCTGAAAGCAAAAACGAGTGGTTTGTGATCTGTGAAAAGTATAAAAGTTCTGCCTTCTAGCATGAACTTGAAATGCTTAATGGCGATATAAGCAGCCAAAAGCTCACGATCATATGCACTATACTTTCGCTGTGCTGAAGAAAGCTTCCGAGAAAAGAATGCCAACGGTTGAAAGATATTTGAAACTTTTTGTTGTAACACAGCCCCGATGGCTGTGTCCGAAGCATCAACCACAAGCGAAAGTGCCGCAGTGGAAGAAGGAAAAGCTAAGATGGTAGCTGATGCTAAATACTTTTTACAGCAGCCGAAAGCTTCCAATGACTCAGGAGTCCATTGAAGAACTGTTTTATCATGTTTCTTCTTGCTACCTTCAGTGAATTTGTCTAAAATTAACTGAGAAGTGGCAGCATGAGGAATGAATCTTCGGTAGAAGTTTATCATACCGAGGAAACGTCTCATTTCATGAACTGTAGTAGGTTGAGGATACGACGTAATTGCATCAACTTTAGAAGCAATTGGGCGGATACCATTCGAGTCAATGGTATGACCTAAAAAATCAACCTGAGTCTTTACAAAATTGCATTTCGCGAAATTAATCACTAAACCATGATTTTCAAGTCGTTGAAAAAGGGTATCAAGGTGAACGAAATGTTCTTCTTCTGATTTTGAAGTGATCAAGATGTCATCAATGTAGACGAAACAAAAATCTAGATCCCTCAAAATCGAAAAAATAAACCTTTGGAAAGTTTGAGCAGCATTGCGCAAACCAAAAGTCATCCGTACGAATTCGTATAAGCCGAATGGTGTTGTAATTGCCGTTTTTGGAATGTCGTCTTCATTCAGAGGTATCTGATGATAGGCACGTTCCAAATCGACTGTGGAAAAAATGGTGCAGCCATCAAGTTGTTGGACAAAATCCTGAATGTGCGGGATTGGATATTTGTCCGGTACCGTTTGCGCGTTTAGCGCCCGATAATCACCGCATGGTCTCCAGCTTCCATCCTTTTTACGGACCATGTGAAGCGGAGAAGCCCAAGGACTGTACGATGGTCTGCAAATGCCACGATCCACCATTTTGCCGAATTCCGACTTCGCAACTGAGAGGCGAGTAGGCGAAAGACGTCGAGGTTTGGCAAATGTTGGTCGACCTTCCGTAACTATGAAGTGACGGATCGTGTGCATCTTACGCGTTTTCTCAGTGTTTGAGTGTAAGATGTGAGTGTGTTTATTGAGTAGTTCTGCAACCCAAGGATTCTCGTGAAGTGCTGCAAGAACAAACAATGCTGCAGAAGGTCCCTTCAAGACTTGACCAATGGTTGAGCTGATGTTTGAGATCGACTATCAATCCAAAATTATGGAGAAAGTCGGCTCCTAATATAGGCCGATCGACATCAGCAACGATAAAGTTCCATTCAAAATCGCGTCGTAGTTTGAGTGAAACTTTAATCGATTGGTAACCATAAGTGGGAATCTTGGTGCAGTTCGCTGCCGTCAGGACCAAATTTGGATTCGCGGATCGGGAGTCGAAAGATCGTTTTGGGATAACCGAGACATCTGCGCCGGTGTCTACTAAAAAACGTAGACCGGTTTTCGAGTCCAAGATAATAAGGCGACTTGAGGGTGGACTAGTGTCAGAAGTCGCCATCTCCAACACCTGATCTAGTTTTTTGCCGTAGTGTAAGAACACTTACCGCGACATTTGGTGGCTTTATCACCAAAACGATCGTGGTAATAACAATAACCAGAAATTCTACGTGTTGCACTAGTTGAGCGTTTTGGTGAAACACTGTTATTAACGTTCGATTTCCCATGTTGATTGCGCACAGGGTAACGACTTTGTCTGTTATGGGCCTGGTTGTGTACCAAATTGGTCAATGCAGCAATCTGATTTTGAAGTGTTTCAAAAGCTGATTGCTGGTTGTTCGCGTGTGAGTTGACCACGTTTGGCGGAGTGGAAAATACACTAGCTATTTGAGTTGTCGACGCCAGAGTCTCCGCTATTTTGTCAGCAACCAGACCTAATTCCTCTAGGGAGCCCGAGGATACCACCAATATGGCCTGTGTTTGGGCTGGCAGGCGTTGTAACCAAAATTTTTTGAGCATTTCGTCGTTAAAATTAGCTCCAGCCAGTGATCTGAGTTTACCCAATAATTGTGACGGTTTATTGTCACCCAGATCCAAACCACTGACCAACCGTTTTAACTTATTATCCTCCGACTCCCCGAATCTGCGAATCATTGCCTCTTTAAAAGATGAATATGTTAATATTGGAATGCTTTCAATTATGTCGATTGCATGATCGCATTCTGCCGCCGTCATCATGCTAAGAGCATGATTGTAACGCGTGAGTTCTGCTGCTATGGATGCCGCCGCGAATTGGGCATCCATGACTTTAAACCATGCGGCAGGGTTTGTCGTCCAAAAGGGCAACTTTTGGATGGTAACCGCCGCAACAGTCGCGAGGGGATTCGCCGACGTGTCGGCATCGAGTTGGATATTGTTCAATGCCTCGCTAGCTGTAGCTTGCGAAGCTGCACTGTTCTTACCACGGAGCATATTACTCGTATGTTGGTATTTAAAATTAATATTTAAAATTTAAAATAAAATATATGTGAGTGGTCCACCAAAAACCAAAAATCAAAATAAACAATACTATTTACCAACCGCAACACAAACAATGTTGTAAATGATGCTGCTATTGTCGCTGCTATTGTAGATGCTGTTGTTGCTGCTGTGGTTGTTATTGTTGTTGAGGCTTTTGTCGCTGCTGCTGTAGTTGTCTCTGTGGTGGAAGGATTGTTATCCGGGCAATAATTTCTATAGATGTCGTCTCTGCGGTGGCAGAATTGCAAGCCGGGCAATTTTATATTGATGTCGTCTCTGCGGTGGCAGAATTGCAAACCGGGCAATTTTATATTTTATTTTAATATTCTAACTGCGTGTTGCAGTTGTCGGGGTCACCATATTTAGGGGGGTTATACCCTAAATTAAATATTCACAGCTATGATTTGTTATAAGATTACTTTTATTTATTTTATTTTAGCATATAACTGAGATTAATTATTTATTAAATTAACTTTCACTTCGATTAACTAGTATAACTTTTCTTATCTAATACACATAAGAGGACGATAATTACAATCGAAGATTTATTAAATATTTAGTACCGAATTAATTATTCGTGACCTTTGGCTTTTGGAATTCTATTCAAAACTAAATTCTTTCGAAAGAAAATTTTATTTTCTAAATTTGACCCGAGTACTTGATTTCCGTTTTATTTAAAAATCAAGTACTCGTTGTGATGTGTGAGGTGTTTTAGCTAAGTGTTGCCCACTTGTTGCCGAACACCCCACAGTTTTAACAAAGGCCGCGCGAAAATGGATAATGCCAGGGAAAACAAAAAACAAACAAACCGCGTTAGTGAACAAAGTGACAGTTCGGATAATGACAGTGTCAGTGACTTATTCCACATATATCACGTGCACGGAGGCAAAAAAAATAGACATTATAATAAACGCAGTGAAGTGTACGCTAGACTGGGATCCCGGCGCAGCGTTTTCCATAATAAGCACGGAATTCTGGAAGCGAATTGGATCGCCACCATTACGAAAAGGTCCCACACTAAAAGCATACGGCAATTTCAAACTGAAATCCAGAGGAAAAACCGACGTTACAGTAGTGCTAGGGCATAGAAAAAAAACTTTACCAGTTGTAGTGGTAGATAACGCGAAGCCAATGTTGTGGGGTCTACCGTGGTGCGAAGCATTTGAAATTGAATTTCCGGCAGCAGTTTACGCGGTAAATTCTACAGACGGCGGAAAGGAGGCGGATGAATCACTGGAAAGCCTGCTCAATAAAAACGCGACGCTGTTCGAAGATTCGAGCGGGCTAATAAAAAATTTCCAAGTAAACATACACTTATAGAGTGATGCCGAGCCAGTACACAGTCCAGCCAGACCAGTAAAGTTTGGCATTCAGCGTAATGTGGAACGCGAGATCATCAGACTCGTCACAGATGGCATAATTTCACCAGTCGACCCAAATCAAACACCTGTGGAGTGGGCCACACCAACAGTGAACGTTCCAAAGAAAAATGGAAACATCAGAATTTGCGGTGATTTTAGAACAACGATAAATCCAGTACTGATCGCAGACACACATCCAGTTCCATTGTTTGATCAACTTAGACGACATCTCGCGGGTGGAAAAATTTTTTCGAAGATCGACCTCAAGGACGCATACCTGCAATTTGAAATTGCACCGAATTCGAGGAAATACTTGGTGATTTCGACCCACATGGGTTACTTCAGGTACAATAGATTGCCGTTTGGATTGGCAAACGCCCCGGCGATCTTCCAAAGGTTCTTAGAAACACGTTACAAGGCATTCCACACACAGCAGTCTATTTTGACGATATCGCAGTTACAGGCGCTAGCGACAAGGAACATCTTGACAACTTAGAGAAAATTTTCAAGCGGCTGAAGGAAGCAGGGTTCTCCATTAAACGCAGTAAATGTGTGTTTCTCGCTAAATCTATTAGCTATCTGGGACACAGGATAAGCAAAGTGGGCATAAGTTCATGTGAGGAGAAACTCTGCGCTATTAAAAATTCGGCGACCTCAACTAGCAAGACAGAGCTTCGCTCATTCTTGGGACTTGTCAATTTTTACGAGAAGTTCATCCCAAACTTGCACGGAATATGCGCTGACTTGCATGCAGCGACCAGGGATAAGATCAAATGGAAGTGGAATGAACGAGAACAGCGAGCATTCAATAATGTCAAACATGAGTTACTGCAAGTGCCATCACTAGTAGCATTTGATGCATCGAAAAAATTGTTTCTAGCGTGCGACGCATCGGAGAAGGGACTCGGAGCAGTTCTTTTTCATAAAGACAAGCAAGGGAATGAGTTACCAATTGCATTCGCGTCACGAAAACTCTCGGAAGCGGAGCAAAAATATTCGGTTATCGACAGGGAAGCGATGGCAATATTTTTTGCAGTTCAAAAGTTTGACCAGTACCTCAGAGGGACGTATTTCATACTACAGACGGATCACAAGCCGTTGCAGCATTTGCTAGGAAGGAAACGGAATCTGCCAAAGCTTGTCAACAACAGATTAACACGTTGGGCACTGTATGTGGGACAGTACAGCTATGACATTGAATACAGAAAAGGGTCTACGAACTCGGTAGCAGACTGCCTTTCGCGACTTCCTAATACAAAGGAACCACCAACGAAGGGGGAAGAACGAGTGCACTGGATAGCAAACAATCAGCACTACGAGAAACTGAATGACATTCGATTATTGGAAACCAATATTAAGCGCGCAACGAAAGAAGACAATACGTTGAAACAAGCTCTGTGGCATATAAGAGCAAATTGGAAAACAGCTGTGACAACAGAAGTGAAGCCGTATTACGATAAATGAGACGAAATATCGGTAGAAAATAACATACTTATGTGGCAAGGACGAATCATAATCCCGGAGGGACTTCGCCAAAAAGTTCTAGCACAGCTCCACGAGGGGCATCCAGGAATAGTTGCTATGCGAGCGTTAGCACGATACTACGTTTGGTGGACGAAAATCGACGCAGATATCGAAAAATTTGTGAAGAGCTGTCGCAGCTGTCAGGAGAATCGACCGAATTTACCAGATCTTCCTTTGTATTCTTGGGCAGTACCGGAACGTGCCTGGGAACGTTTACATGTGGACTTCGCAGGACCATTCCTAGACAAGTCATGGCTCATTGTCGTGGACGCCTTTTCAAAGTGGGTGGAAGTCAAGCCTTTGAGGAAGATGAAGGCCGACAACTTGTGTGACGCCCTGGATGAGATTTTCACCACTTTTGGACTACCAGCTGTTATCGTATCAGACAACGGAGCACAATTCACGTCTGACAGATTCAAGAACTTTTGTGAGGCGCGAGCTATCAAACATATTACGGCGTCTCCATACCATCCAAAAACTAATGGATTGGCAGAAAGATTCGTGAAAACATTCAAGAATAGAATGGCAAATAGCAACATCGATAAAGGAGGGCATAAACAGCAACTCCGAAGTTTCTTAGCGTCATATAGAAATACGCCGCACGCAACTACAGGCAAACCGCCAGCAGAAATGATGTTCGGGAGACGTACATCATGTATTTTTGACAACATCAAACCCAACACTAGAGCCGCGCTGCAGTTTAAGAATGTTAAGTACCAACTCCAACATGGTGAAACCAGACTGAGGGAGTTCAAACCAGAGCAAATGGTTTTTTGCAAAACAAAATTGGAAGACAAATGGAGTCCGGCAAAGATAGTTGAACGCACCAACAAATATTCGTATATCGTGGAAACACCCGACGGAGCACGTAGGAGAAGACATGCGGAACACATCCGTGACAGAGTTGTGGCGGACACGTCCCAGGAAGGCAGCGCCTTAACCCATGGCGTCGAACCGACTACAAACTACAATGGGAAAGTAAGGCACAGCCCCAACGATAGTATAACCGAAGCTGAACAACATCATCAAGATCAAAAAACGACAGTCCCAGTGGCAACACCGGCAGTTCCAGTGGCAACACCGGCAGTATTAGAAGGAACGGATGACGATAAAGGGTGCAGCGGTACAGACACCAACCAGCAGGGAACGTCTCCAGAAGTAATGGTACGGAGAAGTGCGAGACAACGTAGAGCACCCCAGCGGTTCGGAATCTCGACCTTAGTGTAGGTGGGGAGGAATGTTGAGAACGCACTCCAACTTCACCACGACGTTTCGCTAATATCCAACTTCACCACGGCGTGTCGATACAAGAAGAACGCTGGACAGACACAAGCGTCATGGCGGACACGAAGGATTCGACGACGAAGTATTGTGACGCTAATAGTACTGTTTGAATTAATAAATACACATAGTTACACTGAACGAGGCCTTTTATTCTACAGTATCCTAGACAACAATGAAATTGTTGAAATTAAATGTCCTTCAACAATCGCTAATAGTGATTCAGTTAAATCCATTTCGTCTGGAAAACTTAAATATATGGACATTGATAAAACAAATTCAACAATTACTGAATTAAAAAGGAATCATAATTACTATTATCAAGTGCAGGGCCAACTTCATATAACAGGAAGGAAAGAATGTATTTTTGCAATTTGGTCATCTTCAAACTTTCCTACATACAAGGAAACTATATATCGAGATGGTCGCTTTTGGAAAGACAAAATGGAGACAGCACTAATTACATTTTATGATTCCTGGATTATTCCCGAACTAATAGATCCGCGAATACCTCGCGGAATGGAAGCACGTAAAGTTGTTGGCAACAGTTTAAAAGATTTTTACTTGCATAGAATTCAAAGTTAGATATTATTTATTTATTTTATTATTAATTAAATATACATACATTTCTTTTTATGTAGTAATGAAGAAGAGAGTGTGAGAAGCAAAAGACAGCCACCATCATACGAAATTTAATATTACTGTATAAGACATATTTTTAAGATCCCTGTTAGGATTAGGTTTGGTTAAGATTTTATGCAATAAATATTACACAATTTCCGAGCCCATCAGAACAGAAATTAATTCCGTACTTTTTGAAAACTATTTATAAAGATATTTAAAAAAAAACAGTTTTGTTTATTTTCGCCTACTGCGTATCAAGAAATAAAAGAATGAATGGCCTTAGTTTTTACATAATCGTCCTTTACTCGTTATAATAAAATACGTAAAGTTTTGTTGAGCTGCATTGACTTATCAACCAGTAACTCCTTGTGCCGATATTTCATGACAAAAATCTGGCATTATAAATAAAAATAAATAAATAAAAAGGACCTTTATCTAAAAACTGCTTTGTTGGTCTTCATTTGCATAAATGAAAAACAAGGAGTTTTTAACCATTGTTTCCTGCATTCAAATGTTGAAAATAGTCAATCAACGAAAAAATCAAAATCATCGAATCAAACCGCCGATTTTCATAACATAATATGAATTATTTTAATTTTATAGAAATGGCATATTTGCAAATCTTTCTCATTTCATATAAAAGGTTTCAGACTTGTGTTGTACTTTACACCTTAAAAATACCAATAATTCATTAGTCGTTCTGTAATGGATCGATCGATTGTGTTTCCGATGTCAACAAACATGATGAAAAATGCAATACACGACCTGACCTGAAGTACTGTGACGTCATTTTACACTTCCACTTTTGATAAGAAAAAAAAACCGAACCATCCCTGGGTAGTGATCATACCACGGCAACCGTAGGTGCCATAACCAGCCAGATAGACACTTTCCCATCGGCACACACATCTGCCAGGAGGAAGAGGAATGCTCACCAACTCTGCTACCTGTACATTAGAAAAGGGTTTTGAAGATTGTTTCGTAGGATAAGAATTTTTAGCTTAGACACAAGCTGTGTCTATGCTAAAAATTTTATGATGTTAGTTTTCACTAGTTTACAGCAGAGCGGCGATACGATCTACACATGAGCTTTTTTTCTGTGAGGAGCCGCCTTAAGTGACAGTACTAGAGGGAACTCCCTTGTTGTGGCGTTACAATACCGTAGCTCAGGCCGACCGTTACACCTCGATCTGTTTATGATTGAGTTGCTAGTTTGTTGTTGTTGCGATTAATTTTGAATGTGCTGGAAGAGGAACGACTGATCTGGCTTAAATTAATAATTGCCGAGAGTAAATCTAAACATGGATTTGTGCTGGGCACAACATCCCTCCCTATCCAATGAGTTTGGACTTACTCCTTAAAAAGAAAAAGAAATTTGACAACAACAAAACTAGACTTAGGTCGTTTCTCAAGACCCTTGCTTCGTCTACGTCTACGTCTACGTCTAGTTATAGCAGTTAAGACGTCAGACGTAGCAAAGCTGTGTCTAAATTAATTTTCGGTTCGTGTCTTGACTATCAGTAAATCTAAGCCAACGTAAAAAACTTTAATTTTTTCTATGGAATTCTATTAATTTTTTTGTTTTGTTTTTCTACACTGTTATAATAGCAATGCTATGCTGTGACGTCAACATAGACGTAGAAGTAGCCGAAGCAAGGAATTGAGAAACGACCTTATTATTACAATAAAGTTTGTAGGATTTACTAAATGAAAATGTATCAAAATAAAATTTAATGAATTAACTAAATGAAGACGAATTATAAATAAATTCAACATATAAATGAAAACCCGATAATTAAGAAAATCAAGAAAGAAAAATGCATAATGAGAAAACATTTAATGATAAATTTGCAAATTTTGGGCCGTGATCACATATAGGCAAAGGTTAAATCGTTGCTCTTTCGCTTCGAGGTTTGAGTTGGCGTTCCTCTGGTCATCGGCGTCCTCGTATTTGGGCTGCTGCATGGGTTCCTCTACCTCCTTCACTTTTGAGGGTTTGGCTTGCTTGGGTGCGCTGGTGCATGATGGAGAGTCGAGTTCGAGATGAACACTTCCACTGCTAACTATATGTCGTGACGTAACCACGGGTTTTAAGATGATTGCAGCATGCGAGTGGGCCGTGGGCTTACTTAATCTTTTCCGCTTGATGCAAATCATGAGACGGTGCCTGTTAAAAATATGTATGTATTCGTTCTAATCAGAAGCCAGCACGGGCGGTGCGAAATCGAACCAGTCGCTATTAGTCTTTCGACACATTCGGACGCGCGATCAATATTCAATTTAAAGTCTTAAAGTTCATTTCACTGTAATACTCTACATTTGCATTTACATTATATTATATCAATTTCTATATTACATTTCTGCCTTTTAATTTCGGTCTAGCGCCCTTTCGTCTAAGCTTTTCGACATTGGTGCCGAAACCCGGGACGGTAAACCTTTTAACGATAAGGCGAAAAAAAATAAATTGCGTAACTGTAATCGATTAGGTATAGCTAAAATATGGATATCGCAACGCGCGCAACTTATCGTGGACAAATAACAAAAGTGGCGAATAGTGCGTCCGAATATTTGGCATCTCCGGCTGCGATATTAAATGATCGAAATGCCGAAAATTTTGATGCGATCGAAGAAGAGCTAACGGTTTTCGCGGAACGGTTAACGGTGGCACGTGACAGTCTGATGAAGGCTAACGCGGAAGTTCGTACCACGATTAAATCGGAAGATATAAAAAAGGAGTGTGAGGCTATTGCGGAGTATGAGGACAAGGCGGTAAGCGTGATCGCGCGCTTAAATCAGCGCCTAAAGAAGTTGCGAGCACTTCAGTGTCGTGACGTCAACGAAGCGTCTTCAAACACCCATCAGGTGGAAAGCTGTAAAGTTTCTTCAGCAAAACTGCCTAGCCTCGCCCATAGAACGTTTACGGGTGACTTCACGGAATGGGTTCCATTTTGGGAAAGCTTTCGCACTGCGATTCACGACAATCGAAAATTAAACGGCGCTGACAAGTTTAATTACCTGCAGTTGCATCTAACGGGCAAAGCGGCTCAGACCATTGCGGGATTTATTCCGTCAGATGAAAATTACCACGCGGCCATTTCCATGTTGCAAGAAGAGTATGGAGATAACGAAAAAATAATAGACCACTTCATGCAACAGTTGATGTCTCTGCCACACGTTTCTTCGCGAAAGGATATTGTAGGGCTGCGACGCCTTTATAATACCGTTACAACGCATACACGAACATTGACAGTTCTTGGAGTTGCAACGTCGCAGTACTCGATAATGCTGAAATCGTTGCTAGTGAGGTGTATGCCAGAAGAGCTTGTCGTTGATTTCCATCGAACTCATCAGGAACCAACTGAGGAACAACTACACAGACAGTTAGAGGAGACCGCAAATAACGATGCCGATATTGCATCTGTTGTAGGAAGCGAGAGTTCGTCACTTGGATACAACGGCGATAAGCATGAAAGAGACATTATGAAGTTCCTAAAAAGAGAAGTAGAGTCTCTTGAAAGGTCAGCTCAATCGCAGTCAAAACGTGTTGTCGTACAAACTAATACTAAGCCATGTAACCCAACTGCAACGGGGTTGCTAACGTCGAACGAAACGGCTAGGTGCTTCTTCTGCAAGTCTGAAGCGCACTCTGCGCAACGATGTGATGCTTCGCTATCTATCTCCGAACGAAAGGATTTGCTAAAACGAGAGAGACGATGTTTTAGGTGCACTCGGAAAGGGCACAACTCTAGATCATGCTCTGACAAGAAAGTCCAATGCGATAAGTGCAAAGGAAAGCATTCTACATCAATGTGTGATCCTTCATATCATAGAAACGCAACGAAACCTCCTATACCATTAAATGTAGAAACAAAATCCGTAACAAACTTGTGTTCCGCTGCTGCTTTTGCTTCAAACGTATACTTACAGACAGCCAGCGTACATATTTCGTCACTAGTGTCTTCGAACACTGCATTAACGGTTCGGATAATTTTGGACGGCGATAGCCAACGGTCGTATATAACAGAGAACATAGCAATAAAACTCGGGTTAAGTGCTTACGATAAAGTCGATATGCGTATTTTGCCCTTTGGATGTGAAGAAAAATCGCCGGTGCGATCGTATAACCGCGTAGAAGTAGTTTTAAAAAGTCGATATGCGGGGAACTCGAACGTGCGTATTCTCGCATTAGTAGTGCCGGCTATATGTGTGGATGTCTTGCCGACGCCGGATTCGAAGTGCGCGATTTTTGACAGTTTACCTTTAGCGGACAATAGTGAATCGAATGAAAGTGGTCTCGGCATGCTAATCGGCGCAGATTATTATTGGGATATCGTACTCGAGGAGTCATTGCGCCTGTCGCATAATCTAGTGGCCATTAATTCAATTTTCGGGTGGACAATTCAAGGTCCTGAAATCGCTGCTGGCATCGAAGAAAATTTGATTCTTTCAGTGAATACTACAGCATTGAGTGTTTGCGATTTAAATGCATCTGACTTTAAACGGTTCTGGGACTTGGAGAGTCTTGGGATTACTAATGAGGCAGCCACAACGCATGCTGACCTTGACAATCACATAACCAAAAAAACCGATCGATATGAGGCGTCTTTATTGTGGCGTAATGAAAACGCAATTGTGGACAATTACCGCAATGGTGCGTTGATTCGCTTCGAACGTATAGTTAACCGATTGTCACAGTCTTCAAAATTGCTGGATTATGACGCGGCACTTCAGGATATGATTAACTCTGGAGTTGCGGAAAGAGTTAATGGAAATGACTACAACGAACGGACTTACTATATGCCTCACCGTCCTGTATACCGAGAAGATAAGGAAACTAGCAAAATGTGTATCGTATTTGATGCATCGGCTCACTCTAGTAACAGCTTATCCCTCAATGATCACCTTACCGCAGGGCCAAATTTGCTTCCTGATATATTAATAACGTTGCTAAATTTCCGCCTTGGTGCAATAGGAATTGTAGCAGATATTGAAAAGGCATTTCTTCAAATCTCTTTAGCCCCGAAAAATCGTGATGTTCACAGATTTATGTGGTTTGCGAATAAGATTAATCATGCGGATCAGCTTCCCCAACGCGCAGAATATCGGATGACCAGAGTGACGTTTGGTATAACTTGTAGCCCATTCTTATTATGCGCTACTTTACAAAAACATTTCAAAAAAGAGTCTAAACTCTTTCCTGAAACTTGCGAATTGTTGCAGAAATCCTTTTACATGGACGATCTAGTGTTAAGCGTAGACGACGCAGGGCTGGCTAGAAATGTTTACGAAGAGACTTGTGAAATTCTTAAGCGGTCTTCGATGAACATCAGGAAGTGGAATAGCAACGATGAACGACTACGAACGATATTTCAAAAAACTTCTAAGACTGCAGAAGTTCAGAAAGTGCTGGGTATAGTTTGGTTTTGCCACAACGACCAAATCGCCGTCGAGATGGAGCAGCTTCCAAACGTATTATCGCTGAACGTACCAAACGTAACGTCTTGCAGCTCATAGCCAGAATATACGATCCTCTTGGCGTACTAGGACCGTTTATTGTAAGATTAAAAATCTTATTTCAAGAAACCTGGCGACTGCATCTTGAGTGGGATGCGCTGCTACCACCTAATCTTCAAACGATTTGGAACGTATGTTTATCTCATCTATCTTTCCTGAAAGATATTTTCCTGCCACGTTGTGTCTTTAGCAGTTCTAAGAGAGTGAGTCAGCAGCTCCATTTGTTCGCTGACGCTAGTCCCGCTGCTTACGGGGCTGTGGCGTATATAAGAAGTGAGAATGAAGATGGTTCAGTACATGTAATGTACCTGTTCTCCAAAAATCGAGTTTCCCCAATCAAAAACGATAACAACACGGATATAACGCTTCCGAAATTAGAGTTAACGGCCGCACTAATCGCTTCAAGACTGGCAAAATATTTATCAGACAATTTAACCATAAAATTTGATTCAGCGCACATGTGGTCTGACTCTAAAATTGCAATACAATGGATCAACGACTCTTCGCATAAATTTAAGCCTTATGTTGCTCATCGAGTGAAGGAGATCAGACATCTAAAGAAGATACCGGATTGGAAGCACTGTCCAGGCAACCTGAATCCGGCAGATATGCTCACTCGTGGCATAACGGGAAAAGCTTTACAGAAGTCTTCAACGTAGATTAACGGGCCCTCTTGGCTTTTAAACGGATCAGATAATTGGCCTAATTCAGATTTTAATACTAACGACTTAAGTTTTTTAATTTGTCTGCAGGTCCAAAGTCAGGAAGTCAGTACTAGCGCAATCTTGTTCCCTGTTGAAAAATACAGCTGCTTCCGCGAAGTTATTCGCATTACTTCATATGTATTGCGATTTATTGGTCGGCTGCGTGGCAAACGGACCCAACCAAGATTCCTCACGGCAGAGGAAATGCAGAAGGCCGAGCTATATTGGATCAAACATATTCAGAACCAGTCCTTTGGAGAAGAAGTCACTGCTTTGCAAGCGAAAAGTGAAATTCCAAAATCATCTACCATTCTAGAACTAAATCCTATGTTAGACGAAGACAATGTTATACGAGTTGGTACTCGACTTCAAGAGTCATCATATAGCTATAACGAAATATATCCGATTCTTCTTCCCAAATCAACGTACATTACAACACTATTAATAAGAGATGTTCACGAAAGAACTCTGCACGGAGGTGTATACATCGTATTGACCAGACTTCGAGAAAGGTTTTGGGTCTTGAAGGCTCGACAATTGGCGAAGTATGTCGTCAAGCGCAGCAAAATTTGCCAACGACTGAAGAGTAAACCAGCATCCCAACCGTTCGCACCGCTACCGAAAGAAAGATTGACTTCATCAAGACCCTTTGAATCGACAGGGGTTGATTTTGCTGGGCCTCTATACGTTAAGGATTCGTCAACTGAAACAACGACGCACAAAGTATACATAATGGTGCTTACTTGCGCCGTAATTCGAGCTGTTCATCTTGAGCTTGTATCGAGCTTGAGTACGGAAAACTGTATATTGACCTTACGACGATTTTTTGCTCGACGAGGCATTCCAAAAACTATATTCTCGGACAATGCGCGAACTTTTAAACGATCATATTTGGAGCTTCGTGAGCTCGGATATATCATCGACTATGAGTATTTGCGCGACTTCATCGGTCGCGAGGGCATTTCATGGAACTTTATAGTGGAACGAGCCCCCGTGGTGGGGTGGATTCTGGGAGCGGCTTGTAAAAAACGTAAAAGACGTCCTTAAAATAACGATTAATCGGCAAGTTCTCATAACGGAACAACTGCAAACTTTATTGTCAGAAGCGGAATCAATAATTAACGCTAGACCTTTAACTTATGTTAGTGATGATCCAATGGATCTTTGACCGCTAACTCCCAATCATTTTTTAATGAGTTCGTATCCAACGGCTTTACCTACGTCTTGCCAATCAACCGACAAAAATATTCGATCAAAGTGGAGCGCTCGTCTTCGACTATCTAACATATTCATGAAGCGATTCAAAACGGAGTATATTCAAAGCTTGCGATCGGCGCACTATTCAAAACGAACGTTTTCATCGGAAATAAAAGTTGGAGACGTTGTTATTGTATATGACCAATCAACTTCGCGATTATTTTGGAAACTTGCACTGGTGCAGAAATTGTTTCCTGGACGTGATGGAAAAGTACGTGCCTGCGAAGTACGTTTTCACAACGGATCGGTAATGCGAAGGGCAATTCAACACTTGTACCCGATGGAACTTAACTCTGAAATTCAACCCCCGCCCGGAGGATGTTAAAAATATGTATGTATTCGTTCTAATCAGAAGCCAGCACGGACGGTGCGAAATCGAACCAGTCGCTATTAGTCTTTCGACACATTCGGACGCGCGATCAATATTCAATTTAAAGTCTTAAAGTTCATTTCACTGTAATACTCTACATTTGCATTTACATTATATTATATCAATTTCTATATTACATTTCTGCCTTTTAATTTCGGTCTAACGCCCTTTCGTCTAAGCTTTTCGACATTGGTGCCGAAACCCGGGACGGTAAACCTTTTAACGATAAGGCGAAAAAAAATAAATTGCGTAACGGTAATCGAGTAGGTATAGCTAAAATATGGATATCGCAACGCGCGCAACTTATCGTGGACAAATAACAAAAGTGGCGAATAGTGCGTCCGAATATTTGGCATCTCCGGCTGCGATATTAAATGATCGAAATGCCGAAAATTTTGATGCGATCGAAGAAGAGCTAACGGTTTTCGCGGAACGGTTAACGGTGGCACGTGACAGTCTGATGAAGGCTAACGCGGAAGTTCGTACCACGATTAAATCGGAAGATATAAAAAAGGAGTGTGAGGCTATTGCGGAGTATGAGGACAAGGCGGTAAGCGTGATCGCGCGCTTAAATCAGCACCTAAAGAAGTTGCGAGCACTTCAGTGTCGTGACGTCAACGAAGCGTCTTCAAACACCCATCAGGTGGAAAGCTGTAAGGTTTCTTCAGCAAAACTGCCTAGCCTCGCCCATAGAACGTTTACGGGTGACTTCACGGAATGGGTTCCATTTTGGGAAAGCTTTCGCACTGCGATTCACGACAATCGAAAATTAAACGGCAATGACAAGTTTAATTACCTGCAGTTGCATCTAACGGGCAAAGCGGCTCAGACCATTGCGGGATTTATTCCGTCAGATGAAAATTACCACGCGGCCATTTCCATGTTGCAAGAAGAGTATGGAGATAACGAAAAAATAATAGACCACACCATGCAACAGTTGATGTCTCTGCCACACGTTTCTTCGCGAAAGGATATTGTAGGGCTGCGACGCCTTTATAATACCGTTACAACGCATACACGAACATTGACAGTTCTTGGAGTTGCAACGTCGCAGTACTCGATAATGCTGAAATCGTTGCTAGTGAGGTGTATGCCAGAAGAGCTTGTCGTTGATTTCCATCGAACTCATCAGGAACCAACTGAGGAACAACTACACAGACAGTTAGAGGAGACCGCAAATAACGATGCCGATATTGCATCTGTTGTAGGAAGCGAGAGTTCGTCACTTGGATACAACGGCGATAAGCATGTAAGAGACATTATGAAGTTCCTAAAAAGAGAAGTAGAGTCTCTTGAAAGGTCAGCTCAATCGCAGTCAAAACGTGTTGTCGTACAAACTAATACTAAGCCATGTAACCCAACTGCAACGGGGTTGCTAACGTCGAACGAAACGGCTAGGTGCTTCTTCTGCAAGTCTGAAGCGCACTCTGCGCAACGATGTGATGCTTCGCTATCTATCTCCGAACGAAAGGATTTGCTAAAACGAGAGAGACGATGTTTTAGGTGCACTAGGAAAGGGCACAACTCTAGATCATGCTCTGACAAGAAAGTCCAATGCGATAAGTGCAAAGGAAAGCATTCTACATCAATGTGTGATCCTTCATATCATAGAAACGCAACGAAACCTCCTATACCATCAAATGTAGAAACAAAATCCGTAACAAACTTGTGTTCCGGTGCTGCTTTTGCTTCAAACGTATACTTACAGACAGCCAGCGTACATATTTCGTCACTAGTGTCTTCGAACACTGCATTAACGGTTCGGATAATTTTGGACGGCGGTAGCCAACGGTCGTATATAACAGAGAACATAGCAATAAAACTCGGGTTAAGTGCTTACGATAAAGTCGATATGCGTATTTTGCCCTTTGGATGTGAAGAAAAATTGCCGGTGCGATCGTATAACCGCGTAGAAGTAGTTTTAAAAAGTCGATATGCGGGGAACTCGAACGTGCGTATTCTCGCATTAGTAGTGCCGGCTATATGTGTGGATGTCTTGCCGACGCCGGATTCGAAGTGCGCGATTTTTGACAGTTTACCTTTAGCGGACAATAGTGAATCGAATGAAAGTGGTCTCGGCATGCTAATCGGCGCAGATTATTATTGGGATATCGTACTCGAGGAGTCATTGCGCCTGTCGCATAATCTAGTGGCCTTTAACTCAATTTTCGGGTAGACAATCCAAGGTCCTGAAATCGCTGCTGGCATCGAAGAAAATTTGATTCTTTCAGTGAATACTACAGCATTGAGTGTTTGCGATTTAAATGCATCTGACTTTAAACGGTTCTGGGACTTGGAGAGTCTTGGGATTACTAATGAGGCAGCCACAACGCATGCTGACCTTGACAATCACATAACCAAAAAAACCGATCGATATGAGGCGTCTTTATTGTGGCGTAATGAAAACGCAATTGTGGACAATTACCGCAATGGTGCGTTGATTCGCTTCGAACGTCTAGTTAACCGATTGTCACAGTCTTCAAAATTGCTGGATTATGACGCGGCACTTCAGGATATGATTAACTCTGGAGTTGCGGAAAGAGTTAATGGAAACGACTACAACGAACGGACTTACTATATGCCTCACCGTCCTGTATACCGAGAAGATAAGGAAACTAGCAAAATGCGTATCGTATTTGATGCATCGGCTCACTCTAGTAACAGCTTATCCCTCAATGATCACCTTACCGCAGGGCCAAATTTGCTTCCTGATATATTAATAACGTTGCTAAATTTCCGCCTTGGTGCAACAGGAATTGTAGCAGATATTGAAAAGGCATTTCTTCAAATCTCTTTAGCCCCGAAGGATCGTGATGTTCACAGATTTATGTGGTTTGCGAATAAGATTAATCATGCGGATCAGCTTCCCCAACGCGCAGAATATCGGATGACCAGAGTGACGTTTGGTATAACTTGTAGCCCATTCTTATTATGCGCTACTTTACAAAAACATTTCAAAGAAGAGTCTAAACTCTTTCCTGAAACTTGCGAATTGTTGCAGAAATCCTTTTACATGAACGATCTAGTGTTAAGCGTAGACGACGCAGGGCTGGCTCGAAATGTTTACGAAGAGACTTGTGAAATTCTTAAGCGGTCTTCGATGAACATCAGGAAGTGGAATAGCAACGATGAACGACTACGAACGATATTTCAAAAAACTTCTAAGACTGCAGAAGTTCAGAAAGTGCTGGGTATAGTTTGGTTTTGCCACAACGACCAAATCGCCGTCGAGATGGAGCAGCTTCCAAACGTATTATCGCTGAACCCTACCAAACGTAACGTCTTGCAGCTCATAGCCAGAATATACGATCCTCTTGGCGTACTAGGACCGTTTATTGTAAGATTAAAAATCTTATTTCAAGAAACCTGGTGACTGCATCTTGAGTGGGATGCGCTGCTACCACCTAATCTTCAAACGATTTGGAACGTATGTTTATCTCATCTATCTTTCCTGAAAGATATTTTCCTGCCACGTTGTGTCTTTAGCAGTTCTAAGAGAGTGAGTCAGCAGCTCCATTTGTTCGCTGACGCTAGTCCCGCTGCTTACGGGGCTGTGGCGTATATAAGAAGTGAGAATGAAGATGGTTCAGTACATGTAATGTACCTGTGCTCCAAAAATCGAGTTTCCCCAATCAAAAACTATAACAACACGGATATAACGCTTCCGAAATTAGAGTTAACGGCCGCACTAATCGCTTCAAGACTGGCAAAATATTTATCAGACAATTTAACCATAAAATTTGATTCAGCGCACATGTGGTCTGACTCTAAAATTGCAATACAATGGATCAACGACTCTTCGCATAAATTTAAGCCTTATGTTGCTCATCGAGTGAAGGAGATCAGACATCTAACGAAGATACCGGTTTGGAAGCACTGTCCAGGCAACTTGAATCCGGCAGATGTGCTCACTCGTGGCATAACGGGAAAAGCTTTACAGAAGTCTTCAACGTGGATTAACGGGCCCTCTTGGCTTTTAAACGGATCAGATAATTGGCCTAATTCAGATTTTAATACTAACGACTTAAGATTTTTAATTTGTCTGCAGGTCCAAAGTCAGGAAGTCAGTACTAGCGCAATCTTGTTCCCTGTTGAAAAATACAGCTGCTTCCGCGAAGTTATTCGCATTACTTCATATGTATTGCGATTTATTGGTCGGCTGCGTGGCAAACGGACCCAACCAAGATTCCTCACGGCAGAGGAAATGCAGAAGGCCGAGCTATATTGGATCAAACATATTCAGAACCAGTCCTTTGGAGAAGAAGTCACTGCTTTGCAAGCGAAAAGTGAAATTCCAAAATCATCTACCATTCTAGAACTAAATCCTATGCTAGACGAAGACAATGTTTTACGAGTTGGTACTCGACTTCAAGAGTCATCATATAGCTATAACGAAATATATCCGATTCTTCTTCCCAAATCAACGTACATTACAACACTATTAATAAGAGATGTTCACGAAAGAACTCTGCACGGAGGTGTAAACGTCGTATTGACCAGACTTCGAGAAAGGTTTTGGGTCTTGAAGGCTCGACAATTGGTGAAGTATGTCGTCAAGCGCAGCAAAATTTGCCAACGACTGAAGAGTAAACCAGCATCCCAACCGTTCGCACCGCTACCGAAAGAAAGATTGACTTCATCAAGACCCTTTGAATCGAGGTGTAAACGTCGTATTGACCAGACTTCGAGAAAGGTTTTGGGTCTTGAAGGCTCGACAATTGGCGAAGTATGTCGTCAAGCGCAGCAAAATTTGCCAACGACTGAAGAGTAAACCAGCATCCCAACCGTTCGCACCGCTACCGAAAGAAAGATTGACTTCATCAAGACCCTTTGAATCGACAGGGGTTGATTTTGCTGGGCCTCTATACGTTAAGGATTCGTCAACTGAAACAACGACGCACAAAGTATATATAATGGTGCTTACTTGCGCCGTAATTCGAGCTGTTCATCTTGAGCTTGTATCGAGCTTGAGTACGGAAAACTGTATATTGACCTTACGACGATTTTTTGCTCGACGAGGCATTCCAAAAACTATATTCTCGGACAATGCGCGAACTTTTAAACGATCATCTTTGGAGCTTCGTGAGCTCGGATATATCATCGACTCTGAGTATTTGCGCAACTTCATCGGTCGCGAGGGCATTTCATGGAACTTTATAGTGGAACGAGCCCCCTGGTGGGGAGGATTCTGGGAGCGGCTTGTAAAAAACGTAAAAGACGTCCTTAAAATAACGATTAATCGGCAAGTTCTCATAACGGAACAACTGCAAACTTTATTGTCAGAAGCGGAATCAATAATTAACGCTAGACCTTTAACTTATGTTAGTGATGATCCAATGGATCTTTGACCGCTAACTCTTAATCATTTTTTAATGAGTTCGTATCCAACGGCTTTACCTACGTCTTGCCAATCAACCGACAAAAATATTCGATCAAAGTGGAGCGCTCGTCTTCGACTATCTAACATATTCATGAAGCGATTCAAAACGGAGTATATTCAAAGCTTGCGATCGGCGCACTATTCAAAACGAACGTTTTCATCGGAAATAAAAGTTGGAGACGTTGTTATTGTATATGACCAATCAACTTCGCGATTATTTTGGAAACTTGCACTGGTGCAGAAATTGTTTCCTGGACGTGATGGAAAAGTACGTGCCTGATCGGATCGGATCGGTAATGCGAAGGGCAATTCAACACTTGTACCCGATGGAACTTAACTCTGAAATTCAACCCCCGCCCGGAGGATGTTAAAAATATGTATGTATTCGTTCTAATCAGAAGCCAGCACGGACGGTGCGAAATCGAACCAGTCGCTATTAGTCTTTCGACACATTCGGACGCGCGATCAATATTCAATTTAAAGTCTTAAAGTTCATTTCACTGTAATACTCTACATTTGCATTTACATTATATTATATCAATTTCTATATTACATTTCTGCCTTTTAATTTCGGTCTAACGCCCTTTCGTCTAAGCTTTTCGACATTGGTGCCGAAACCCGGGACGGTAAACCTTTTAACGATAAGGCGAAAAAAAATAAATTGCGTAACGGTAATCGAGTAGGTATAGCTAAAATATGGATATCGCAACGCGCGCAACTTATCGTGGACAAATAACAAAAGTGGCGAATAGTGCGTCCGAATATTTGGCATCTCCGGCTGCGATATTAAATGATCGAAATGCCGAAAATTTTGATGCGATCGAAGAAGAGCTAACGGTTTTCGCGGAACGGTTAACGGTGGCACGTGACAGTCTGATGAAGGCTAACGCGGAAGTTCGTACCACGATTAAATCGGAAGATATAAAAAAGGAGTGTGAGGCTATTGCGGAGTATGAGGACAAGGCGGTAAGCGTGATCGCGCGCTTAAATCAGCACCTAAAGAAGTTGCGAGCACTTCAGTGTCGTGACGTCAACGAAGCGTCTTCAAACACCCATCAGGTGGAAAGCTTTAAAGTTTCTTCAGCAAAACTGCCTAGCCTCGCCCTTAGAACGTTTACGGGTGACTTCACGGAATGGGTTCCATTTTGGGAAAGGTTTCGCACTGCGATTCACGACAATCGAAAATTAAACGGCGCTGACAAGTTTAATTACCTGCAGTTGCATCTAACGGGCAAAGCGGCTCAGACCATTGCGGGATTTATTCCGTCAGATGGAAATTACCACGCGGCCATTTCCATGTTGCAAGAAGAGTATGGAGATAACGAAAAAATAATAGACCACACCATGCAACAGTTGATGTCTCTGCCACACGTTTCTTCGCGAAAGGATATTGTAGGGCTGCGACGCCTTTATAATACCGTTACAACGCATACACGAACATTGACAGTTCTTGGAGTTGCAACGTCGCAGTACTCGATAATGCTGAAATCGTTGCTAGTGAGGTGTATGCCAGAAGAGCTTGTCGTTGATTTCCATTGAACTCATCAGAAACCAACTGAGGAACAACTACACAGACAGTTAGAGGAGACCGCAAATAACGATGCCGATATTGCATCTGTTGTAGGAAGCGGGAGTTCGTCACTTGGATACAACGGCGATAAGCATGTAAGAGACATTATGAAGTTCCTAAAAAGAGAAGTAGAGTCTCTTGAAAGGTCAGCTCAATCGCAGTCAAAACGTGTTGTCGTACAAACTAATACTAAGCCATGTAACCCAACTGCAACGGGGTTGCTAACGTCGAACGAAACGGCTAGGTGCTTCTTCTGCAAGTCTGAAGCGCACTCTGCGCAACGATGTGATGCTTCGCTATCTATCTCCGAACGAAAGGATTTGCTAAAACGAGAGAGACGATGTTTTAGGTGCACTCGGAAAGGGCACAACTCTAGATCATGCTCTGACAAGAAAGTCCAATGCGATAAGTGCAAAGGAAAGCATTCTACATCAATGTGTGATCCTTCATATCATAGAAACGCAACGAAACCTCCTATACCATCAAATGTAGAAACAAAATCCGTAACAAACTTGTGTTCCGCTGCTGCTTTTGCTTCAAACGTATACTTACAGACAGCCAGCGTACATATTTCGTCACTAGTGTCTTCGAACACTGCATTAACGGTTCGGATAATTTTGGACGGCGGTAGCCAACGGTCGTATATAACAGAGAACATAGCAATAAAACTCGGGTTAAGTGCTTACGATAAAGTCGATATGCGTATTTTGCCCTTTGGATGTGAAGAAAAATCGCCGGTGCGATCGTATAACCGCGTAGAAGTAGTTTTAAAAAGTCGATATGCGGGGAACTCGAACGTGCGTATTCTCGCATTAGTAGTGCCGGCTATATGTGTGAATGTCTTGCCGACGCCGGATTCGAAGTGCGCGATTTTTGACAGTTTACCTTTAGCGGACAATAGTGAATCGAATGAAAGTGGTCTCGGCATGCTAATCGGCGCAGATTATTATTGGGATATCGTACTCGAGGAGTCATTGCGCCTGTCGCATAATCTAGTGGCCATTAATTCAATTTTCGGGTGGACAATTCAAGGTCCTGAAATCGCTGCTGGCATCGAAGAAAATTTGATTCTTTCAGTGAATACTACAGCATTGAGTGTTTGCGATTTAAATGCATCTGACTTTAAACGGTTCTGGGACTTGGAGAGTCTTGGGATTACTAATGAGGCAGCCACAACGCATGCTGACCTTGACAATCACATAACCAAAAAAACCGATCGATATGAGGCGTCTTTATTGTGGCGTAATGAAAACGCAATTGTGGACAATTACCGCAATGGTGCGTTGATTGGTAGTATGGATATGTCTTTTCTGGCTCAAGGGAGGTTGGGGAGGAAGCTTTTGTATGGATGACGTCATAGTCTTGTATGAAGCTGATAAGGAATTTACACCCCGAGCTTTAGGTTTTTTTTTCGTTTTCCGTTGCATAAAATTGGGCGTTTTTTTTTGTCGGTGTTTGAGAGCTTTGCTTTTTTCTGTTGCATAAAATTGGGCGTTCTTTTTCGGTCGGTTGCTGTCGGGGCTTTGAGCTTTTCGGGGGCTTAGACTATCTGAGGGCTTAGACTATCCGGGGCTAGCGGGGAGTGGAGGCTTAGGCTATCCGTATAATACTTGTAAAGGCTAACTTCATTTATATAACTCAGGCTCATGTTCGGCGAATGATAATAACAAGACAGGCTCAGCTAATTGCCTTTAACAGAGTAATATAGATATTAATAAAGACTGCTCAGTTAGATATTGTTGAGTCAGTTTCTTAGGGAAATGCCACATTAATTAGATTCAGCTCATAAATGTACAGTGTGATAATAACACGGTTATCTTAACTTATTGACTTTATCAGTGTAATTAAATATAGATAATTATAAGGAAAGCTGCTTAGCGAGATATGATAGATTCAGATTCTTAAGGTATAATACTATAGCGGGGAGCAGGGGCTTAGACTATCCGAGAATATACTCCACCGAGAAGTCATAGCATTTTTTGTTGGTCAAGGTCAAGGTTAACTGTGGAACATGCTATTGGCTGAACTTACTTCGAGGAATTAGCTAGTGAGGCTTGACTGTTTTATTGATGTTCTATCCAGAAATATTGATTAGTTATGTTATTATAAGATTCTTGATTGTTTGGTGTTTCAGTTTTGTTCTTGCAAATTTCTTGGTTTATTGTTTAGATGGACTTATTGAAGGGTTATTTTTGCTTTGGTTTATACATGATTCATTTGAGTTAATAAAATTTTATAAACACATTTCTTCAGAGGCATATATTCTGCTTAGACTATCAGTTTCATACAATTTGACTACAACCCAATTCAGTTTAATGTTTTTTTTTTTTTTTTTTTTGCTACCTTGTTGCCTTTTTTGAACTTCTATTCGTAGTGTTTATAAACAAGTTAAATTTGAGGCTATGTTTCTTATCTAAAACAACATTAAGTGAGTCGTTAAGGATATGCTATCATAAGAAAAAATTTCTTAACAGAATATTTATGTATACGACTTTTCAACATATATTTTGTTTATTAAATTTCAAAAATCGAAATTGTTTGGTGAGGGGCTTAGGCTATCTGAAACTTAGACTAGCGGGGAGTGGAGGCTTAGGGAAACTTAGGCTATCCGTATAATACTTGTAAAATTTAGTTATATGACTCAGGCTCGGTGAATATTAATACCAAGACAGGCCTTTAACAGAGTAATATAGGTAATAATAAAGACTGTTCAGTTAGATATTATTGACTCAGTTTCTTAAGATATAATACTAAGAAATGCAGGTTCCTACAGTGTGATAATAACAAGGTTATTACGTCTTAGACTGAATGAGATTTACTCATCTGAGCTTTTACATAGAGACTTCATTGATTTCTTAGGAATTTATTACACTAGTGAGGCTTTACGGTTTTATTGATAAGTCTTCAGATCTTGCTCCGGCAGGTTGAAACATGTTTTAGTTAGCGTTATTGCATAATGTTGTGAAATTCATCAGGTATATGTCTCTCTCTATTCATCTATATCTCTTTATCTATCTCTGTCTCTCTCTATCTGTGTATCTATCTATTTATCTCTATCCCTTTCTCTCTATCTAAATATGTATGTCTCTATCTATCTCTGTCAGTTTCTTAAGATATAATACTAAGAAATGCAGGTTCAGCTCAGGTTCCTACAGTGTGATAATAACAAGGTTATTGCATCCTTGACTGGTATGAATCTAAAAGGGATTTACTCATCCATGCTTTTGCATAGTGACTTCTTAGGAATTTACTCCGCTAGTGAGGCTTTACGGGTTTATTGATAAATCTTCAGATCTTGCTTCGACAGGTTCAAACATGTTTCAGTTAGCGTTATTGCATAATGTTGTGAAACTCAACCTGATTTTTGCTTGCTGCTGGTTATCGCCTGTTATGGTTGACTCAGATTCTTAAGGTATTATATCAATATAAACTAACTTTATCAGGTTCAGCTATTTGACTCAGATTCCTAGTAAATGTACGATGTGATAATAACAAAATCTACTAAGCCAGACATTCTAATTGTCTTAAACAGAGTAATTCATATTAAGTATAGGTTATAATACTAATAAAGGCTAGATATGGTTGACCCAGATTCTTAAAGTATAATACAAAATAAAGGCTGTCTTAAACAGGGCTGTTTTACTCAGGTTCCTAACAAATAATTGACAGAGTAACAGATAGATATGGTTGACTCAGATTCTTAAGGAATAATACTAATAAAGGCTTAGTTAATAAGATTCAACTAAATATATTTGACTATAGCAATCAACAAGGCTAACTTAAAGAGGCTAAACCTTTATCAGAGTAATTCATTCTAAATATGTTTGACTCTACCAGTCAGGCTATGACGATAATAATAAGTCTAACTTAAACAGGTTTAGCTAATTGCTTTTGTCAGAGTATTTCATATTAAAAATATGTTATAATACTATACTAATAAAAACAGACAGATAGATATCGTGGACTTTACTAGTCAGATGTAAGGTATAATACAAATAAAGGCTGCTGAGCTAGATATGGTTGGCTCAGATTCTTAAGGTATAATACTACAAAAGGCTGATTTAACGACGTTCAGCTAGATATGTTTTATTCTACCAGTCAGTTTCCTAATAATAAAGGCTGACTTAAACAGGCTCAGTCAATTGTCATTTTTTTTTTTTTTCAAAGTAATTAAATATAGGTTATAATACTAATAAAGGCTGCTCAGCTACATATTGTAGACTCAGATTCTTAATAAGTGTTAGATATGGTTTACTCAGATTTTTAATATATGTTAGATTATACTAACAAGGACTAACTTAAGCAGGCTCAGCTTGATATGGTTGGCTCAGATTCTTAAGGTATAATACTAAAAAAGGATGACTAAATACGGTTCAGTTAGATATGTTTGACTCTACCAGTCAATAATGCTGACTAAAACAGGCTCAGCTAATTGCCTTTATCATAGTAATTCATGTATTAAATATAGATAATAATAAAGGCATTTGACTTAAGAAGACTCAGCTAGATATTGTTAACTCAGATTCTTAATAAATGTTAGATATAACACTAATAAAGGTTGACTTAAGCAGGTACTGGTACTGGTCAGATTTTAAATAAATGTAAGGTATAATAGTAACAAAGTCTGACTTAATAAGGCTCAGCTAAATATGTTTGACTCTACTAGTCAGGCTATGACGATAATAATAAGTCTAACTTAAACAGGCTCAGATAATTGCCTTTATCATAGTAATTCATGTATTAAATATAGATAATAATAAAGGCATTTGCCTTAAGAAGACTCTGCTAGATATTGTTAACTCAGATTCTTAATAAATGTGAGATATAATACTAATAAAGGTTGACTTAAGCAGGCTCAACTATTGTAGATATGATTGACTATAGGTACTGGTCAGATTTTAAACAAATGTGAGGTATATTACTAACAAAGGCTGAATTAATAAGTTTCAGCTAAAATGAGGTCAATATAAGAACAGGTTAGGTCAAAAAGCTGTTAATATTAGAACAGGTCAGATCAAAAAGCAGTTAATATAAGAACAGGTCAGGTAATATTAGAACAGGTCAGGTCAAAAAGCTGTTAATATCTGTTCAGAGCTGTTCAAAAAACTGTTAATATCAGAACAGGTCAGGTCAAAAAAGCTGTTAATATCAGAACAGATCAGGTCAAAAAGCAGTTAATATTCGAACAGATAAGGTTAATAAGCTTGATATGGTTGACTCAGATTCTTAAGGTATAATACTAAAAAAGGCTGATTTAATAAGGTACACCTAAATATGTTTGACTCTATCAGTCAAGTTATAACAATAATAAGACTGGCTTAAACAGGCTCATCTAATTGTCTTTATCAGAGTAATATAGGCTATAATACTTATAAAGACTGCTCAGCTAGATATGGTTGACTCACATTCTTATGGAAAACTACTAATAAAGACTGACTTAATAAGGTTTAGCTATATATATTTGACTCTAGCAGTCAAGTTATAACAACAATAAGGTTGACTTAGAGAGGCTCCTTTATCAGAAATATAGGTGATAATACTAATTAAGACTGCTCAGCTAGATATGGTTGACTCAGATTTTAAGGAATAATACTAATAAAGGCTGACTTAATAAGGTTCAGCTAAATATGTTTAACTCTACAAGTCAGATTATAACAATAATAAGGTTGGTTTTAACAGACTCAGCTAATTGTCTTTAACAGAAATGTTGGTTATAATAATAATGAAGACTGACTTAAACAGGCTCAACCAGTGACTTTACAAGTAAGATTTTAGGTATAATACTAATAAAAGCTGTATAGCTACATATGGTTAACTCAGATTCTTAAGGTGTAATATTAATAAAAGCGACTCAGCTCATACACAGATTCTTAACGTATAATACTAATAAAGACTGCTTAGATAATTACCTGTATTGACAGTTGTATGGGACACGAACTTTTTCATAGTTATATGAGGTTTTTACTGTTGTATGGTACACAAGCTTTTTGTGTGATCTTCTTTTAACAGTTATATGGGGAGGAATTTTAATCTAAAGCTGTGAACTGCTTATTGCGGAGGAATGAAAAAAAAAAAAAATATGGTTGTAGGCTAGATATGGTTGACTCGGATTCTAATAAGGTATAATACTAATAAAGGCTGACTTAATAAGGTTCAAATGTAAGGTAGACCACCTACTTCCGAAGAAAATGTATAAACTCAAACTAGGATAAATCAAACATTCTCCATCAAAATAATAAACAAGAAATTTAAGAAAAGGTTACAAGACAAACCAAAACAAAAATTTCACCTGCTTTTCGAAGCTTGCGATATCAACTCAACTAGGATAAACCGTACCAAGCATGAAAAAAAATGTAAGGTTAATTGTTTGATTTTATGTATTGATGAAATAAAATTCCAGGAACCAATGAACTATCAATTTAGTTTTCCCTCCGAAACTGCAGGTCATGGGCTTAGGCTAGTGGGGGGCATGAAAACCATTTAGTATAACAACAGGTCAGGTCTAAGAAAGAACAGATCAGGTCAAAAAGCTGTTAATGTCAGAACAGGTCAGGTCAAAAAGCAGTTAATATCAGAACAGGTCACGTCAATAAGTTGTTAATATCAGAACAGGTTAGGTATAAAAAAGAACAGGTCCGGTCTAAAAAAAGAACAGGTCAGGTAAAATAAACCACATCAGGTCGAGCATGAATATAAGAATAGTTTAGGTGCTAGTATCAAAAAAAAATTGTTTCTAATATACCCATGAGTTAAGTGTGACGTCAAATAATATGATTCAAGGTAGATCTAAAAAGGAATAGAGTAGATCAAAAAGCAGTTAATATTAAAGCAAGGCAGATCTAAAAATATAAATGGTTAGGTCTAAGAAATAATAGGTCAGGTTAAAAAGTATAAAAAAGGTGAAAGAACAGGTCAGGTATAAAAAAGAATAGGTTAGGTTAAAAAGCTGTTAATAACAGAACAGGTCAGGTTAATATCAGAACAGGTCAGGTCTAAAAAAGAACAGGTCAGGTCAAAAAGCTGTTAATATAAGAACAGGTCAGGTCGAAAAGCAGCTAATATCAGAACAGGTCAGATCTAAAAGAGAACAGGTCAGGTCAATAAGCAGTTAATATCAGAACAGGTCAGGTCAAAAAGCTGTTAATACCTGTTCAGAGCTGTTCAAAAAGCTGTTAATACCTGTTCAAGAAGCTGTTAATACCTGATCAGAGCTGTTCAAAAAGCTGTTAATACCTGTTCAGAGCTGTTCAAAAAGCTGTTAATACCTGTTCAAGAAGCTGTTAATACCTGATCAGAGCTGTTCAAAAAGCTGTTAATACCTGTTCAGAGCTGTTCAAAAAGCTGTTAATACCTGATCAGAGCTGTTAATACCTGTTCAGAGCTGTTCAAAAAGCTGTTAATATCTGATCAGAGCTGTTCAAAAAGCTGTTAATACCTGTTCAGAGCTGTTCAAAAAGCTGTTAATATAAGAACAGGTCAGGTCTAAAAAATAACAGGTCAGGTCAAAAAGCTGTTAATATCAGAACAGGTCAGGTCAATAAGCATTTAATATCAGAACAGGTCAGGTTAAAAAGCTGTTAATATCAGAACAGGTCAGGTCAAAAAGCTGGTAATATCAGAAAAGATCAGTTCAAAAAGTAGTTAATATCAGAACAGGTCAGGACAAAAAGCAGTTAATATCAGAACAGGTCAGGTCAATAAGTTGTTAATATCAGAACAGGTTAGGTATAAAAAAGAACAGGTCCGGTCTAAAAAAGAACAGGTCAGGTCTAAAAAAACAGGTCAGGTCGAAAAGTTACAGGTCAGGTCTAAAAAATAATAGGTTAGATCAGAGCACTTAAATATAAATTATGTTTTTATCACTTAAGGTCCCCCACTAGCCTAAGCCCATGACCTGCAGTTTCGGAGGGAAAACTAAATTGATAGTTCATTGGTTCCTGGAATTTTATTTCATCAATACATAAAATCAAACAATTAACCTTACATTTTTTTTCATGCTTGGTACGGTTTATCCTAGTTGAGTTGATATCGCAAGCTTCGAAAAGCAGGTGAAATTTTTGTTTTGGTTTGTCTTGTAACCTTTTCTTAAATTTCTTGTTTATTATTTTGATGGAGAATGTTTGATTTATCCTAGTTTGAGTTTATACATTTTCTTCGGAAGTAGGTGGTCTACCTTACATTTGAACCTTATTAAGTCAGCCTTTATTAGTATTATACCTTACTAGAATCCGAGTCAACCATATCTAGCCTACAACCATATTTTTTTTTTTTCATTCCTCCGCAATAAGCAGTTCACAGCTTTAGATTAAAATTCCTCCCCATATCACTGTTAAAAGAAGATCACACAAAAAGCTTGTGTACCATACAACAGTAAAAACCTCATATAACTATGAAAAAGTTCGTGTCCCATACAACTGTCAATACAGGTAATTATCTAAGCAGTCTTTATTAGTATTATACGTTAAGAATCTGTGTATGAGCTGAGTCGCTTTTATTAATATTACACCTTAAGAATCTGAGTTAACCATATGTAGCTATACAGCTTTTATTAGTATTATACCTAAAATCTTACTTGTAAAGTCACTGGTTGAGCCTGTTTAAGTCAGTCTTCATTATTATTATAACCAACATTTCTGTTAAAGACAATTAGCTGAGTCTGTTAAAACCAACCTTATTATTGTTATAATCTGACTTGTAGAGTTAAACATATTTAGCTGAACCTTATTAAGTCAGCCTTTATTAGTATTATTCCTTAAAATCTGAGTCAACCATATCTAGCTGAGCAGTCTTAATTAGTATTATCACCTATATTTCTGATAAAGGAGCCTCTCTAAGTCAACCTTATTGTTGTTATAACTTGACTGCTAGAGTCAAATATATATAGCTAAACCTTATTAAGTCAGTCTTTATTAGTAGTTTTCCATAAGAATGTGAGTCAACCATATCTAGCTGAGCAGTCTTTATAAGTATTATAGCCTATATTACTCTGATAAAGACAATTAGATGAGCCTGTTTAAGCCAGTCTTATTGTTGTTATAACTTGACTGATAGAGTCAAACATATTTAGGTGTACCTTATTAAATCAGCCTTTTTTAGTATTATACCTTAAGAATCTGAGTCAACCATATCAAGCTTATTAACCTTATCTGTTCGAATATTAACTGCTTTTTGACCTGATCTGTTCTGATATTAACAGCTTTTTTGACCTGACCTGTTCTGATATTAACAGTTTTTTACAGCTCTGAACAGATATTAACAGCTTTTTGACCTGACCTGTTCTAATATTACCTGACCTGTTCTTATATTAACTGCTTTTTGATCTGACCTGTTCTAATATTAACAGCTTTTTGACCTAACCTGTTCTTATATTGACCTCATTTTAGCTGAAACTTATTAATTCAGCCTTTGTTAGTAATATACCTCACATTTGTTTAAAATCTGACCAGTACCTATAGTCAATCATATCTACAATAGTTGAGCCTGCTTAAGTCAACCTTTATTAGTATTATATCTCACATTTATTAAGAATCTGAGTTAACAATATCTAGCAGAGTCTTCTTAAGGCAAATGCCTTTATTATTATCTATATTTAATACATGAATTACTATGATAAAGGCAATTATCTGAGCCTGTTTAAGTTAGACTTATTATTATCGTCATAGCCTGACTGGTAGAGTCAAACATATTTAGCTGAGCCTTATTAAGTCAGACTTTGTTACTATTATACCTTACATTTATTTAAAATCTGACCAGTACCAGTACCTGCAAGTCAACCTTTATTAGTGTAATATCTAACATTTATTAAGAATCTGAGTTAACAATATCTAGCTAAGTCTTCTTAAGTCAAATGCCTTTATTATTATCTATATTTAATACATGAATTACTATGATAAAGGCAATTAGCTGAGCCTGTTTTAGTCAGCATTATTGACTGGTAGGGTCAAACATAACTAACTGAACCGTATTTAGTCATCCTTTTTTAGTATTATACCTTAAGAATCTGAGCCAACCATATCAAGCTGAGCCTGCTTAAGTTAGTCCTTGTTAGTATAATCTAACATATATTAAAAATCTGAGTAAACCATATCTAACACTTATTAAGAATCTGAGTCTACAATATGTAGCTGAGCAGCCTTTATTAGTATTATAACCTATATTTAATTACTTTGAAAAAAAAAAAAATGACAATTGACTGAGCCTGTTTAAGTTAGCCTTTATTATTAGGAAACTGACTGGTAGAATAAAACATATCTAGCTGAACGTCGTTAAATCAGCCTTTTGTAGTATTATACCTTAAGAATCTGAGCCAACCATATCTAGCTCAGCAGCCTTTATTTGTATTATACCTTACATCTGACTAGTAAAGTCCACGATATCTATCTGAGTCTGTTTTTATTAGTATAGTATTATAACATATTTTTAATATGAAATACTCTGACAAAAGCAATTAGCTAAACCTGTTTAAGTTAGACTTATTATTATCGTCATAGCCTGACTGGTAGAGTCAAACATATTTAGAATGAATTACTCTGATAAAGGTTCAGCCTCTTTAAGTTAGCCTTGTTGATTGCTATAGTCAAATATATTTAGTTGAATCTTATTAACTAAGCCTTTATTAGTATTATTCCTTAAGAATCTGAGTCAACCATATCTATCTGTTACTCTGTCAATTATTTGTTAGGAACCTGAGTAAAACAGCCCTGTTTAAGACAGCCTTTATTTTGTATTATACTTTAAGAATCTGGGTCAACCATATCTAGCCTTTATTAGTATTATAACCTATACTTAATATGAATTACTCTGTTTAAGACAATTAGAATGTCTGGCTTAGTAGATTTTGTTATTATCACATCGTACATTTACTTGGAATCTGAGTCAAATAGCTGAACCTGATAAAGTTAGCTTATATTGATATAATACCTTAAGAATCTGAGTCAACCATAACAGGCGATAACCAGCAGCAAGCAAAAATCAGGTTGAATTTCACAACATTATGCAATAACGCTAACTGAAACATGTTTGAACCTGTCGAAGCAAGATCTGAAGATTTATCAATAAACCCGTAAAGCCTCACTAGCGGAGTAAATTCCTAAGAAGTCACTATGCAAAAGCATGGATGAGTAAATCCCTTTTAGATTCATACCAGTCAAGGATGCAATAACCTTGTTATTATCACACTGTAGGAACCTGAGCTGAACCTGCATTTCTTAGTATTATATCTTAAGAAACTGACAGAGATAGATAGAGACATACATATTTAGATAGAGAGAAAGGGATAGAGATAAATAGATAGATACACAGATAGAGAGAGACAGAGATAAATAAAGAGATATAGATGAATAGAGAGAGACATATACCTGATGAATTTCACAACATTATGCAATAACGCTAACTAAAACATGTTTCAACCTGCCGGAGCAAGATCTGAAGACTTATCAATAAAACCGTAAAGCCTCACTAGTGTAATAAATTCCTAAGAAATCAATGAAGTCTCTATGTAAAAGCTCAGATGAGTAAATCTCATTCAGTCTAAGACGTAATAACCTTGTTATTATCACACTGTAGGAACCTGCATTTCTTAGTATTATATCTTAAGAAACTGAGTCAATAATATCTAACTGAACAGTCTTTATTATTACCTATATTACTCTGTTAAAGGCCTGTCTTGGTATTAATATTCACCGAGCCTGAGTCATATAACTAAATTTTACAAGTATTATACGGATAGCCTAAGTTTCCCTAAGCCTCCACTCCCCGCTAGTCTAAGTTTCAGATAGCCTAAGCCCCTCACCAAACAATTTCGATTTTTGAAATTTAATAAACAAAATATATGTTGAAAAGTCGTATACATAAATATTCTGTTAAGAAATTTTTTCTTATGATAGCATATCCTTAACGACTCACTTAATGTTGTTTTAGATAAGAAACATAGCCTCAAATTTAACTTGTTTATAAACACTACGAATAGAAGTTCAAAAAAGGCAACAAGGTAGCAAAAAAAAAAAAAAAAAAAACATTAAACTGAATTGGGTTGTAGTCAAATTGTATGAAACTGATAGTCTAAGCAGAATATATGCCTCTGAAGAAATGTGTTTATAAAATTTTATTAACTCAAATGAATCATGTATAAACCAAAGCAAAAATAACCCTTCAATAAGTCCATCTAAACAATAAACCAAGAAATTTGCAAGAACAAAACTGAAACACCAAACAATCAAGAATCTTATAATAACATAACTAATCAATATTTCTGGATAGAACATCAATAAAACAGTCAAGCCTCACTAGCTAATTCCTCGAAGTAAGTTCAGCCAATAGCATGTTCCACAGTTAACCTTGACCTTGACCAACAAAAAATGCTATGACTTCTCGGTGGAGTATATTCTCGGATAGTCTAAGCCCCTGCTCCCCGCTATAGTATTATACCTTAAGAATCTGAATCTATCATATCTCGCTAAGCAGCTTTCCTTATAATTATCTATATTTAATTACACTGATAAAGTCAATAAGTTAAGATAACCGTGTTATTATCACACTGTACATTTATGAGCTGAATCTAATTAATGTGGCATTTCCCTAAGAAACTGACTCAACAATATCTAACTGAGCAGTCTTTATTATTATCTATATTACTCTGTTAAAGGCAATTAGCTGAGCCTGTCTTGTTATTATCATTCGCCGAACATGAGCCTGAGTTATATAAATGAAGTTAGCCTTTACAAGTATTATACGGATAGCCTAAGCCTCCACTCCCCGCTAGCCCGGATAGTCTAAGCCCTCAGATAGTCTAAGCCCCCGAAAAGCTCAAAGCCCCGACAGCAACCGACCGAAAAAGAACGCCCAATTTTATGCAACAGAAAAAAGCAAAGCTCTCAAACACCGACAAAAAAAAACGCCCAATTTTATGCAACGGAAAACGAAAAAAAAACCTAAAGCTCGGGGTGTAAATTCCTTATCAGCTTCATACAAGACTATGACGTCATCCATACAAAAGCTTCCTCCCCAACCTCCCTTGAGCCAGAAAAGACATATCCATACTACTTTGATTCGCTTCGAACGTCTAGTTAACCGATTGTCACAGTCTTCAAAATTGCTGGATTATGACGCGGCACTTCAGGATATGATTAACTCTGGAATTGCGGAAAGAGTTAATGGAAACGACCACTACGAACGGACTTACTATATGCCTCACCGTCCTGTATACCGAGAAGATAAGGAAACTAGCAAAATGTGTATCGTATTTGATGCATCGGCTCACTCTAGTAACAGCTTATCCCTCAATGATCACCTTACCGCAGGGCCAAATTTGCTTCCTGATATATTAATAACGTTGCTAAATTTCCGCCTTGGTGCAATAGGAATTGTAGCAGATATTGAAAAGGCATTTCTTCAAATCTCTTTAGCCCCGAAGGATCGTGATGTTCACAGATTTATGTGGTTTGCGAATAAGATTAATCATGCGGATCAGCTTCCCCAACGCGCAGAATATCGGATGACCAGAGTGACGTTTGGTATAACTTGTAGCCCATTCTTATTATGCGCTACTTTACAAAAACATTTCAAAGAAGAGTCTAAACTCTTTCCTGAAACTTGCGAATTGTTGCAGAAATCCTTTTACATGGACGATCTAGTGTTAAGCGTAGACGACGCAGGGCTGGCTATAAATGTTTACGAAGAGACTTGTGAAATTCTTAAGCGGTCTTCGATGAACATCAGGAAGTGGAATAGCAACGATGAACGACTACGAACGATATTTCAAAAAACTTCTAAGACTGCAGAAGTTCAGAAAGTGCTGGGTATAGTTTGGTTTTGCCACAACGACCAAATCGCCGTCGAGATGGAGCAGCTTCCAAACGTATTATCGCTGAACGTACCAAACGTAACGTCTTGCAGCTCATAGCCAGAATATACGATCCTCTTGGCGTACTAGGACCGTTTATTGTAAGATTAAAAATCTTATTTCAAGAAACCTGGCGACTGCATCTTGAGTGGGATGCGCTGCTACCACCTAATCTTCAAACGATTTGGAACGTATGTTTATCTCATCTATCTTTCCTGAAAGATATTTTCCTGCCACGTTGTGTCTTTAGCAGTTCTAAGAGAGTGAGTCAGCAGCTCCATTTGTTCGCTGACGCTAGTCCCGCTGCTTACGGAGCTGTGGCGTATATAAGAAGTGAGAATGAAGATGGTTCAGTACATGTAATGTACCTGTGCTCCAAAAATCGAGTTTCCCCAATCAAAAACGATAACAACACGGATATAACGCTTCCGAAATTAGAGTTAACGGCCGCACTAATCGCTTCAAGACTGGCAAAATATTTATCAGACAATTTAACCATAAAATTTGATTCAGCGCACATGTGGTCTGACTCTAAAATTGCAATACAATGGATCAACGACTCTTCGCATAAATTTAAGCCTTATGTTGCTCATCGAGTGAAGGAGATCAGACATCTAACGAAGATACCGGATTGGAAACACTGTCCAGGCAACCTGAATCCGGCAGATATGCTCACTCGTGGCATAACGGGAAAAGCTTTACAGAAGTCTTCAACGTGGATTAACGGGCCCTCTTGGCTTTTAAACGGATCAGATAATTGGCCTAATTCAGATTTTAATACTAACGACTTAAGTTTTTTAATTTGTCTGCAGGTCCAAAGTCAGGAAGTCAGTACTAGCGCAATCTTGTTCCCTGTTGAAAAATACAGCTGCTTTCACGAAGTTATTCGCATTACTTCATATGTATTGCGATTTATTGGTCGGCTGCGTGGCAAACGGACCCAACCAAGATTCCTCACGGCAGAGGAAATGCAGAAGGCCGAGCTATATTGGATCAAACATATTCAGAACCAGTCCTTTGGAGAAGAAGTCACTGCTTTGCAAGCGAAAAGTGAAATTCCAAAATCATCTACCATTCTAGAACTAAATCCTATGCTAGACGAAGACAATGTTTTACGAGTTGGTACTCGACTTCAAGAGTCATCATATAGCTATAACGAAATATATCCGATTCTTCTTCCCAAATCAACGTACATTACAACACTATTAATAAGAGATGTTCACGAAAGAACTCTGCACGGAGGTGTAAACGTCGTATTGACCAGACTTCGAGAAAGGTTTTGGGTCTTGAAGGCTCGACAATTGGTGAAGTATGTCGTCAAGCGCAGCAAAATTTGCCAACGACTGAAGAGTAAACCAGCATCCCAACCATTCGCACCGCTACAGAAAGAAAGATTGACTTCATCAAGACCCTTTGAATCGACAGGGGTTGACTTTGCTGGGCCTCTATACGTTAAGGATTCGTCAACTGAAACAACGACGCACAAAGTATACATAATGGTGCTTACTTGCGCCGTAATTCGAGCTGTTCATCTTGAGCTTGTATCGAGCTTGAGTACGGAAAACTGTATATTGACCTTACGACGATTTTTTGCTCGACGAGGCATTCCAAAAACTATATTCTCGGACAATGCGCGAACTTTTAAACGATCATCTTTGGAGCTTCGTGAGCTCGGATATATCATCGACTCTGAGTATTTGCGCGACTTCATCGGTCGCGAGGGCATTTCATGGAACTTTATAGTGGAACGAGCCCCCTGGTGGGGAGGATTCTGGGAGCGCCTTGTAAAAAACGTAAAAGACGTCCTTAAAATAACGATTAATCGGCAAGTTCTCATAACGGAACAACTGCAAACTTTATTGTCAGAAGCGGAATCAATAATTAACGCTAGACCTTTAACTTATGTTAGTGATGATCCAATGGATCTTTGACCGCTAACTCCCAATCATTTTTTAATGAGTTCGTATCCAACGGCTTTACCTACGTCTTGCCAATCAACCGACAAAAATATTCGATCAAAGTGGAGCGCTCGTCTTCGACTATCTAACATATTCATGAAGCGATTCAAAACGGAGTATATTCAAAGCTTGCGATCGGCGCACTATTCAAAACGAACGTTTTCATCGGAAATAAAAGTTGGAGACGTTGTTATTGTATATGACCAATCAACTTCGCGATTATTTTGGAAACTTGCACTGGTGCAGAAATTGTTTCCTGGACGTGATGGAAAAGTACGTGCCTGCGAAGTACGTTTTCACAACGGATCGGTAATGCGAAGGGCAATTCAACACTTGTACCCGATGGAACTTAACTCTGAAATTCAACCCCCGCCCGGAGGATGTTAAAAATATGTATGTGTTCGTTCTAATCAGAAGCCAGCACGGACGGTGCGAAATCGAACCAGTCGCTATTAGTCTTTCGACACATTCGGACGCGCGATCAATATTCAATTTAAAGTCTTAAAGTTCATTTCACTGTAATACTCTACATTTGCATTTACATTATATTATATCAATTTCTATATTACATTTCTGCCTTTTAATTTCGGTCTAACGCCCTTTCGTCTAAGCTTTTCGACAGCGTCTATTAGCAGTACGGTGAAAATTAATGTCCCGAGTGATGCCATGGAATAGCGATGAATGGATATCTCCTGGCCATATTTGGTTAGGTCTCTGACTACGTTGGCACGCTGTATGTCCTCCTGGAATGATTCCAGGGTTCCAGTGTTCCTCGGCTAGGGCACTAACCAGGTTCTGATGTCGACCAATTCTCATGGGTAATATTTCAAGTTGTGTGAGCGTGGTCGGCAGTGTTTCCATTTAGGTTAGACTCGCCTTCAGAGCTTCTGAAAGTTTGAAAATGTCAATCTGCGGTTTTTGAACTCGTACGTCAAATAAATAGTTTGTTCGAATAGCAACAGGAACTTTTTGCTGCTGGTTTCCCAGGGTTGGATCAGCTTCAGAATGCCCAACCCGGTCAAGCTAACGGTGTATTGTGCTCCGGGACAGGTGATGGTTATGACGAGTGGATGCATGAGCATGTTAAGCCAGTGATTTTGTGCCATCATCTTCGCAAAAGCACCCCGGACAACTGGTACCGCTACATGTTGACAGCTAGTTTCCGCTGTTAATGAGTGTTGGAGTAGTTCTATCAGGCATTCTGGGCTCCCATTGGATGGCCCCGCTATGCGCGCATAGGGCCAATGTCGACGTGGCATTGTATATCACCTGTCTGCATAGGTCGAAATCTCATTGGGACAGGATTATGAATGTCCTCTGCATTTCGGACTCGGCAATGTACTCCTTCCGATTTCATAACAACAAGTCCCAGTGCTCTTTTAATCGTGTGGGGATATAGTGAATTCGCTGCACTGCATACAGGTTCTCTTCTGGTAGTAGAATTTCGACTTTAATCAATAGTGTGAGATCACCTAGCAATACCGTTGTTCTCGCCGCTTGCTGTAGGAAGTACAAGTCTCGAAAAAATGGTTTTGCATTTGTCGATAGTATTGGTTCCTCCAAGATCTTAATGACGTCCTTTACGTCGTACGTAATCGGTTACCATATCGTCTAGTATTAGTAGCTCTGTAGATTGCCTCCCCTGTATCCCCAGAAGATTTGAATTTACCACGGTCAGGAGCTCGTACACCTTCATTCTCAATTTTAATCTGGAGAATTCAATATCCGTTGAATACGCGAGTGTATCGTGAAGGGCGCCTAGCTCCCGCAAATTGTTTGAAATTTGGCCCATGTTTGTCATTAGGTCCTCCACCGGTTTGCTGAGTTTGTCGAAATTCGAATTAATCACCATCACTTGGCGTTTCAGGAAGTCGAATGTCTGGTCGTAGTGTTTCTCTAGCATGTTCAGCTTGCCGTATATGGTTTGCGCATTCTCGCTGTACATGGCCCCAAAAGCCCACTTCGAAAATTTCGCCAGAAAGTCTAATGACCGTCAAATCTATTTTCTGGCAGACCATCATCGATAAGCTCATCGACCTTAGATTCCTTAACTTTGAGAGCTTAAAAATGAAAATTAAGAAAACGAAAAAAGAAAATATCAATGTGCTATGTCTATCTTAATTGATTTCGTCTATTGGTGCTATGGTGTGGGTTAATATGTTGTGGTTAGTGGTTAATGTTCAGGTTAGTATGTCGGTCGGACGTTCTCGTGTGCCCGTTAAAGCTGCTAATGTTCCCTTCAGGCTTGTTTGGCAAAGTAGTTACCTAGAAGGAAAACAAATAAACAGAGATGTTAGTAAAACTGATGGATCAACTATGAAAAATTTTAATACGGTGGTTGTGCACCTTTCGTATTTTATTCCCCATTTTAATTGTCGTAGTGATGGGCCCGTCTACTGCTACTACTTCGTAGGGGCCCACCCAAATGGGTGAAAATTTATTTTTCCTCGTGGGGTTTTTGAGAAGGACCTTTTGGCACACTTGGACCTTTAACAGGTTGACATTGCGATCGTAAGCCTGTTTAGAAGCGTGTTTGGCGTAGTTCAAATTCTTCCTAGCTTGTTCATGCGACCTCTGAATTTGTACCATTAATTGATTTGGGCAATCGATGCTGTTAGTTAGAGGTTCGGGACTTCTTTTTAGGTTCGTCGGCATATCGAAGTGAAAACCGTATAGGCAATTCATAGGAAACATTTTTGACGATACATGTGGTGTGTTATTATGAACATGCATAGCCTGTTTGAGACTCTGATCCCAATTTCGCTCATCGTCACGAAACTTCTCAGGTATTCCGCTAACTGTCGGTGGCTACGTTCCAACGATCCGTTCGCCTGTGGATGATACGGTGTTATGTGTAACTTTCGTATTCCGAGTATCTTGCAAATAGTTTCGATGTAAAGTTTGTTCAGTTGTTCGTGACTAGAATTTTAGGAATGCGGAACCTGGTGACGATCTCGTCGTAGAATGTTTTGGTGATGGTACCTGCCTCTGCGTCCGGCATAGGGGCACAGGCCATGTACTTGGTTAAGTCATCCTGAAGTAATGATCCCATAGTAATGGTCCCACCATGTCCATGTATACCTTGTCGAATGGGAACTCTGGTGTATCTGTTAATATCATAGGCATTTTAGTCAGCTTGGAGCTTTTGTTAGCTTGACGGTTGGGACAGGCTTTTATAAAATTCTCAATAATAACCCCGTTGGACAATATGCTGTTGCTGTTTTCTACTTCCTCATGTTTTCCTCATTCTCATTGGGTATTCTACTAAGAGCGTCTGCATTCGCATTGTACTTGCCCGGTTTGTACACGATCCTGTAATCAAATTCGGACAGTTTATGATGGAAACGCACTAAACGAGATGTTGGATTCTTCACTAAATACGCCATTTAATAGACGATGGTCGGAGTACACCGTAAATGGGCGACCTAGGAGGTACGAACGAAAATTGTTCGAGGCCCAAACGATGGCTCCTTCTCTATCGTCGAGTAATTTTTTTCGGCCACATTTTTATAGGCATGTCATCTCCTACCTTACCCTGTGATAGAACGGCTCCTAACGCGACGTTACTCGCATCCGTGATTCTGCGAAGTTGGGATATATGATTATGGGCGGTGAAGTTACTCCTTTTTTCAACAGCTCAAAAGCTTCTTGGCAATCTTCCGTTCATACAAACGGGCAATCCTTCTTTAAAAGCTTAATAATGGGGGACGCCTTGGCAGCCAGATTAGCAATGAATTTCCTGTAGTAGTTAAGGACCTCGTTGCAAAAAATATGAAAAAAAAATTGATTTTTTTCTTATATCATATTATTTTCAACACTCATTTCTGCACATCACATAAAAGACCACACCTTTGTGGGATAGCGGAAAGTGCCTCAAATTTAGCTCTGTGGGGGAAGTCAAATAAGTCACTGCGAGATATGTTTACTTTTTGGCTCTCCTGAAAAGTAGTACTTTTTCAACTTTCGGTACACGTTTCTCAGTAGCCACACATCGTAACGTCTAAGTTTTTTTTTCCTTTTTCGTGGTAATATTGACTTGCTTCAAACGTTAGCAAATTAAAATATCTCACCAAATCTATCATTTCTTCAAATATGAATGAAGAAAAACAGTAAAAAATTTTATTCATTCCCTTTTTCTTATATATATATCCATTTTTTTTTAATTTACCCACGTACTAGGCTTTCAAATACACTAAACAATAAGTGTAAAAAATTTTACTATTGTGGTTTAAGTGGAAACTGAGATTCAGGTACCGAAAGATAACGTGTTTCGTCATACAAAATGTATGGAAGCTTGAAATTTGCAACGAGCCCCTTAATAGACCCTAAAAATGCTTGAACTTGTCGGAATGGGGTAGTCGTCCACGCAACTTGTCCCGGAGGTTGCTAGATGGATATAATTCTTCTCAGCCTATCAGCCTCGCTCGTCTCCTTGATTGATTCACAAATGATTCACGCCCCCAAGGCCTTCGCTTGGCCTGTTTGACTGTCTTCTTTAAATCTCTGAGACTATTTCTGTACGCCGTCCAGTCCTCCCGCAGATTACTGTCCTTAGCTAAGTTGAACAGTTTGCGGGAGATGGTCCTGTACAGTTTAACGTCAGCATCCCACCATGGGAGAGTATGCCTTCCTTGAGGGTTTACTTATAGGACATGACCGATTGAAAGCGTCGACCAACTTACCTGTTGGCGTATCGACTTGTTTGTCCAACTCTGGCCCGGATTCTATAGAGCTTGTTGATGGTTTTGCCAAGTTTTTGGAGAGCTATCTGGCAAATCTGGTCCAATCTGTCTTGCGCGGATTTCTGAACGGCGCATTGGGGGGGCCTTGCCTATCACATCAAACCTGATCAAACAGTGGTCAGAGAACGATGCGCGACTAGACACCCTCCATTTATTTACCCTGATAACATTAAAATCCGAGACGAGTGTGATGTCCAGCACTTCCCTCCTGACCTTTGTTACGAAGGTTGGCTCCGCTCCCGTATTGCAGATTGCTAGATTAGAATTAATTATGAAATCAAAAAGAGACTCACCCCTGTCGTTAATATCCGTGCTGCCCCACTGGATGTGGTGAGCGTTAGCATCCGCACCTACTAAAAGGCTGTCTCCTTACCTACTAGCGTACTCTGAAAGTGTCTTCAGTTCATCTGGCGGAGCGCAGCGATCGTGTGCCATGTAAGCCGAGGCCACTAGAAACGGGGGCCGGCCCCCTCTCTCTCGCATCTGGCCACGACAAGGTCCTCCGAGCTGTGTGATAAGAGTAGGAACAGATTAGTATTGCGATTGGCGAGGATGCGTCCACAATACCGCGGGCGTGAAATAAAACGAAGTGTGGATCTTACCTCTGTTTATCCATTGCTCCTGGATCAGAGCAACGTCGATGCGTTCCTCGTTGAGAAACGCACCCAGGTTGGCATTGGCTGCCGTAGAGTGCTGCAGGTTTACTTAACCTATCCTGAGCATTGGAAAGAGTGCATTCAACCTCGGCGCCCCTGGTACCTTCTTCGTCTTGCTGGCTGCAAGCGCCAGGGTTGGCATCTGATGACCCCACTTCCGGCATATTGCGAGCGCCTGAGTTGGCGCTTACCGATCCCACTTCTGGGGTGTGAACCATGTTCTTGTCAAAGAACTTGATGGTCACCACTGCTACTCCAAAGACCAGTCGCCCACCGGTCTCCTTCATGGTGGAGACCTCATCGGGCCCTAGCCGTAGCACGAAGGACTGTCCTTCCTCCATAGGTTCCTCCGTCTTGAAGATCTCCAAGTCACCCGGCGGAATCTTGGAGTTCTGGTATCGCAGCATGTCTATAACATCCTCCTTTGCCATAATTGGTGCTGGAACCCATTTTCGCGCTTTCAGCCTATCCGGTACATCCTCTCGTTGCACCACAGCCAGTCGTGCATTTGGCTATGGGTTGACCAATGACGATATCGTCGCCTTCACGAATCCCAGAGAGGGCTCGTCTAAACACTCGATGGTCCTGAACCCTCAATGCCATACTGTGGCGCTAAACTGCGGAGCTGGGAGACCCTGCGCACTTCTAAAGCGGGCTAACAGCACGCTACGTAGAGCGGCTAACCGTAGGTTCCAGTTGTTTTCGGAAACTCATTATGGCCTAGGTCGACGATGGCCACCTTAAGGTGCTTCCTGACAACTGAGCTCAGTGTCTGCTGTTCGCCATCTTCAGCTGAAACTGTCCTCGGCTTTTTCGAGTCCCTGAGACTATCTTCCTCGGATCGGAGCCTTTTGCTTGCGAACTCCTCTCTAGATTTCTCCGCACTCATTCGCGCATCGCCAACAAGCATAGCAGCTCCGACCCCATTTCTATTCTGCGGCTGTGACAACCTGGGTTGCCTTGAACCGCCCCACTCGACACCGCGCATTGCACTACTGCTAAGGCTTGCTATCGGTGTCCAATTTGCATGCCGGACTACGCGCCTTGTACTATTACTAGCACTGGCACACGTTGGTCGATCCTTTGTCCGGTTGCTGCCAGAACCCAGAGCCACTGCGGGTTAGCTGCTTCGTATTCGGTGATACGCACCTTTAACCTCTCCATCGTTGTCGTATCTCGCTCTGTCAGTGAAGCTGGATTCTATGCCAGGATCTTCTTCAGCAAGAAATTGTTGGTGTTATATCGCCTAAGGTCCATTTTGGTGTCCGAGTAACCTTCTGCCGACTTCATCTCATTGGCACTAGCTACTGCGCCGTTTCCGTCACTGGCCTCTCCTGAGGAGATTGCCGGCTCCAGCAGTCTCTCCTCCATCTCAGCGTCGATGTTGAGCTGAGGACTCCTCAGGTCGAGCTCCTGGAGACTTTTCTCAAGTACCTCTTCCAGGAGGCTCTCTATCGTCTGCGTTGTTGTTATTGTGTTGTTTTATTGTTGTTATTTGTCTTCATTCATCTTGGTCCCACGAGTAGCGTGTGAAGGGGATGGTCAACAATGGCAGAGCACCGCATTATCATGGGAAGGCTACTTAAAACCAGAGTTGGCAAGTATCTGGAGTCTATCGTTCGCGACTGAGCTCACCCTCAGCCATGCAGTCGTCGGCACGATAATTTCCACCTTGACTTGGATAGAGGAATCTAAAGGTAATGGGAAGACGCCACACGCAGTTGGGTACCTCAATCTTAATGACCACCAACACTCGATTGAAAACGTGTGTGTAAGTCTTAGCTGACTAATCGAGTGGAAACCAGATCCTTCCCGACTAACCATTACCAGCAGGCGCCCGCGTGGAGGACGAAAGACGAGGATTTTCCACCTACCTTGTTTTGGGTTAATGACTCACACAATGCTTCACACTCTCCCATCAATGGAGGGGTAAACAAAGAGAAAAGTCACTTTAACATTTCATTCACAGACAAAAAAAAATTTCAACGGATGGAGACAGAACTCAAACGAAAAACTGCAACCGCAAAAGAAAAACAGAACAGTGAACAAACAACAATTAGAATAGCACCGATTTTTTATTAAGATATTCTAACTTTCTGTGCACTTTTTCACCCAGTCCACCTCAGCCTTAAGTGCTGCAGATTTAGTGTCGGCTTTCAACACCCTAATTTTTTCTGTTATTTTTTGTTTTAACTTGCTGTCTGTGGTCAGGGTCAGCACCATGACAGATCAGCTCGCTCGTGGCGCTGTCGTACCTTTTATCTGCCTCGGGAGCGTTTCTTCAAAGTTTTAACCACTGCTGACGACGATTGTGTGGATTTGGATTGATTATTCAGTCTCTATTGTGATGGGCCTCGGTCCCTAGTCGGATTTTTTACGATCTCTTCCTGCAATTCACAGCTCTGGCTTACCTTCGAAGTGCTCATATCTTAACGAAAACATAATTGATAACTTTACTTAATGGTCATTTTTTGAGAAAGGGGTTGACAGAGAAAACAAGAAGGTTATTCTGTGAGGAAAGAAACCAACAACATAAATCAAAACCAACGAAAAAGAAATTATGTGCTACAATTTTTAGCAGTTAACGCTAGGCTCAGCAAATTTTTCCAGAGAAAAAGAAAGAAATAATACGAAATACGAAAAATACGAAGAAATAAACCATGCATCTTCTTGAACTTCTATCTGCAAATGAAGAAGAGAAAAAAAACCGCTGGTAGCAAAACGGTTGAGAAAACGGTTTCTTAAATTGCGAATCTTCCTAATCTTCTTCTTCGCAATAAAAGAAAATGTTGTTCCCGTTGAAAAAGAAATGGGAAGCCGGTTTGTTAGTGTAAATACTAACAAACACGCAAAAAAATTTTTTTTAAATTTCAAAATCTTCTTTTGTAGGCTCGACTATTAGCAATAGTTGCTTAAAAAAGAAGCATGTTTTCTTGATTGTACAATTTTAATTTACTTAAAAGTACTATAGTTAAGCAGTGAAAATTTCAAACGAAAATATTAACAAATCTGCCATTAAGAGTCTCGTGATGTTGACCATGTCCAAAAAAATGCCCTCACGGTAGTCACCGTATATCGAGTAATTTTTATCAGAAATCAAAATCAAATTTTAAGAATAGAAAATTGAATTTTTGGGTAGTGTTTTTTACGAAAAATGTCATTTTTTCCATAAATTTTGGCCATATTTGGCATTAAAAATGAGTTGTAGTTGAAGGTAAAAAAATACTTCGTTCAAGCACAAACCAATCATGTTTAAAAGCAGTGTGCAAAATTTCAAGCCGATTGGTATATTAGATTCTGAGAAATTTTGACTACCGGCTTCAAAAAAGTGGTTTTGAGAAAAACGCCTTTAAATTTTTAAAGAGAAATAAAACAGAGAAAATGGAATACATGGAATCATCGATTCCAAGCCCATAAAGTGAAGGTTGCAGCTGCAGCTGCAACTGCAAGGACCAATTCATCCTTTTATTCCTGTCTGAGTCAAATTCTGGAACCTCGGGTCTGAGCTTCCGCTTGTTTGTAGGCATACCTGAGATGCACGGTAGCCGGGTTCGGGTTGCCGGTAAAGACATGTTTAATAGGTACAAGGCGCTTTAAATCTCTCTCACTCCTACAGTTTTGCTCCGATCAACTTGAAATTTTGAGACAATATTCCTGACATGATGTACTATTCTACTATTCTTTTGGAAGTATCAAGACCCGCATAAGCCCTTAATTGAATCTCCGACAGCGGTTCGTCTACGTATGTGAAACAAAATTGAGAGTTCTGTTTGCCCCCACATAGTTCTATAGTTCTCGGAAATAGTTCCGTTCATTAAAGCAGTAAAGTTTCGTAAGAAAGTTGGGGGGGGGGGGCCGGGCCAACTACATAAAAGAGCAAATGTTCATAATGTGTTATCGATAGAACTCTTTGGGGAGAAAACGGAACTCTAACCTGAACTACCCCAACCCTTACAGGAAAAAATTTTTTTTTTCACTGACTCAAAATTTTTAATTTCAATGCACTATAACTTATTTTCCTTAACAGTTAGCGTAAATGTGCATTACGTGTCATCGAAAGAACTCTTTAGGGGGCAAACGGAACTCAATCTTAAAACACCCCAGCCCTAACTACTAAATTTTTTTTTCTCACAGACTCAAAAATGTTCTAAGTACTGCACGTGATCTTTTTTTCTCAGAAAAACGCAGAGTTCTTGGTAGTCAGTTACTCACAAGTTCTGAAAATTCAGGTTATACAGGAAGTTTTTGGTACTGGTCTGCCATCTTGTAAGGGGTTATTTCTTGGTATATTTTGAGAAAACAAATTGTTAACAGGGTAGGTCAATTTTCAATATCAATGGAGATACAGGGTGGTTAAGAAAAGTGTTTTGGTCGGTACCCTCACTCAGCTGAAATGTTTGATCTTGAAAACGAATTATCACAAGGCAAAGTGTTAAAGCTCGTTTTTTAGGGAATTGAATTAACTTTTATTTTAAGTAACAGTCTAAATTGTATCAGCACCGAATTTTGAGATATTTACTCGAAAACACAAACTGCTGCTACGTCAACCCTAAAAATTCAGTGATGAATATAGTTTTTCTCAGAAAACCCCATTATAATGATATCACCTTAATTTTATTTTTCTATAAACCGTATTATTACCTACAAAATCTACATGTGTATGAGTTACGATTAACATTTTGGAAGTAATAGGTAAAAATACAATACCACATACATACTTTATACAAAAAGAAGAACATGTTGAACTACACTCCATGTTTGAACTGAATCAATTTAATAATGGTTTTTATGTTTTATTTACATTTTTTACTGTATTATTTATAATACAGTATTGTTATCGATTTTTAAAAAAAAAAAATTTGCTGCCCTCAAAATTTTTTTGTCCACGTTTCATGACTAGTAGACGCGAAAAAAACAATAAAAATTTTCACTCCGTCTGTACGCCGTACCCCGTACGTCGTACGCCGTACGCCGTACCCCGTACGCCGTACCCCGTACGCCGTACGTCGACCACCCCAAAATCTTTGAAGGCTCGTAGCTCTCAAACCAGTGGAGCTATAAAATTAAAATTTTTTCTAAGAATAGACTTGGTGGACCCCTTGAAATGACATTATTTTCAGGGGTGGAGGTGTAAGGGGGAAGGCGGGGTAAGCGTTTTAGATGAAAAATTTAGGTTTCTAGATCTCAGGAACCGCTTGTGTTAGGAGACTGAAACTAAAATTTCTATAGAGCTTTGATAATGGACCCATTTGCAAAAAAAAAAACAGATATGGGTGAAGGGGTGTGGGAGTGGAGGGGGAAATAATGCGTCCGAAACGCAAAAATGCCGAGGTCGACAAATTCTAAAATCCATATCTCCTAAACCATTAATAGCAAGCAATTAAAACTTAACAAATATCTGTAGTTATACTAGGAGAGTAAATTGAATCAAAATTTTTGGGTGGGGTAGTGACGTACGGGTGTGGGGGTTGAAATACTTAACCTTACAATATCTCCCAAACCAGTGGCACCAGAAAAACAAAATTCGGTTTGGATACAAAGCTTGATAAATAAAGATTGCTCAAAGTAAAATCTTTGAAGGGGGCGGGGGAGTACGTAAGTGGAGGGGATAAGAATTTTTCAAAAATAACACGTTTCTCATCTCAATAACAGTGTAAGATGGATGCTTCAAATTCTTACCAAAAGTAGGCCTAATAGAACCCTAGTAGGGAAAAAAAGTTTGGGGGTGTGGGTGTAGAGGGTGAGGGTGGGGAAGGGTGAGAAAGAAAAAGTTCCGATGCTTATATCTTAAGAATCTATAATGATAGGAAGCTGAAACTTGGTATTTAGATAGAGCTATAGTAGTGGCATGGTGGAAAAATAAATTTTTTTTAGGGGTAGTATGGTACGGTGGTGGGGGGTGTTTTTCCTAACTTTAGAACGGCTTATGCTGTTAAGTTGAAACTCGGTACGTATATGTAAATTAACTAGAAAAGTAATTCTGATAAAAAAAAATTTGAGTATTCATTGGCGATCAGAAGGGGGGCAAAAAAAAATATCGGTTAGTATAAAATGCATATATTTTCACGATTTTCGTCATATCTACTAGGTCTTTCGAAATATTGAGCTCATTTTTTTTCTACGGATTCTTCATGTGAATACCTAGAAAGTGTTTTCAAGATTTTTTGAAATTCGACCCCTAAGAGGGTGTAAACTGGTTGTATACTTTTTCATGAATTCCACCATGTTTCTCAGGTCTGATCAGATATCGAATATCTTTTCACTTCCCCAGGCTTGTTTAATAATCACCTATTTTTAAGTTTTGTTTTTTTCAACCTCTAGACCGCATCCCAGAATATGACCCAATTATTTAATTCATATGTTTCACCCTTTTCTAACCGCTTCCCGAACTTTTTGTTAGGTTTTCAGTCACATAGTAACATACACCGCATCCCCGAATTGAACGCGTTCTGAACTTCTGCCGGAAAAATAATACAGTTGCGCCCAGACTGTTGGCAGACTTTTTATTATAATAAATGTTCAAAATTTTCATTTTGTTCTCTTGGTATTCATATTCCTCATCTGTGCTGCCTTACTTCTATTGCTGCCGCATCGATCCTGGTATATAGATCTTCCAGTGTTCTACTGCAGTTGCGTAGACAGGGTCCTTCATCCGTCCCCATACAAAGAAATCTATAACAGTAAGATCAGGAGTTCTAGCAGGCCAATGTATCGGTCCTTACCACCATACTATACCGATCCAGCGATTGCTATAATTAGAACTTCTGTGATTTGTCGCCCATAATGGTACCAGTGGAATATACTCCAACAAGTTCTGAAGATCATTTGTTAAAAAATGTAAGTAGACGGAAGCCTAATAGGTCTAAGGAAATCGTCACCAATCACACCTGTCCATAAATTGACGCTGAATCTGTGCTGAAATGATTCCGCTCTTCTTGTTTGTGGTTTGCTCTCAGCCCACTTATGTAGCTTATGGAAGTTTGTGATACCGTCACTGGTAAATTGGAACTCATCCGCCCACAGAATGTTGTTAAAAAAATTCTCGTCATCTATTTGTCGTTCAAGGAGCTAATTGCACAACTCCATGATTGGGGAAATCAATGGGTAGCAGCTCCCCATATTCTTCTTTGGAGCACTCAGGCATTTTGAAATAACTTTTTAAATTCTACTGACACCTACTTCTTTAAGTAACGTAATTAAAACTGATAAAAATATGGAGGTAGTTTTGCTTTTATAGGCTTTTCATTTTGTAAGGTGTGTTTACCGCTTCCGCTCGTGATCCGTTCGTTTTACGAAAAACTAGTGTAGACAAAACTTGTAGGGAATTTAGTCATCTACAACTTTGCCATGCACCTATTTTTAATAAAATTGGTCCAAAGTTTAATAAATTGTTACAATCTCTTAATTTTTTACACCTTACGCTTATTATTAGCAATAAATAATGTTTTTATTTAAAAGTTGTTCAGATAAAATAGATAGAAAACTTAATTCTCTATAAATTAAATTCTCTTAATTTTTAGCGGGATTTGCAAAATACGGCTACAAAACAGAAAATTTAATATTTCGGTCACACGTCTTTTCAAATTTTGGCTTAAGACTGTGACTCCCTATTCTACTCCATCATTGGAACCTAAATACGTCAAAACATTTCGTGTTCCATTTTTATACTCTAGATGAACATATAGAGTATTATAAGTTTAATCCAGCCCGAAAAGTTTGTAACGCATAGAACCGAGCCTCGGACGAGAAAAAGTTATATATTATTTTGTGTCTATTTTTGGCCAAAAACCCCAAGTCCGTTTGCTGTCCGTCCGTCCGTCCGTCCGTTAGCACGATAACTCAAGAACGCGTTGACCTAGGAAGTTGAAATTTTGTCACAACTTGTAAAATGGAAAAAGTAAGGACAAGTTCGTTAATGGGCGATATCCTTCCCGTCCTTCGGGTACCTCCCATACAAGAGTCCTTGAAACACGTTTTCCCAGTTATTGCTCGAATGCTTCATGTTAGGAACTTGAAATTTTGCATACATAAGGCTTAAAATGTTTGAATCGAAAGTTTGGAATATCATGCAAATCGAATGAGTCCTTCGTGTAGCAGCCTAGAAAAGTCTTTCAAAAATGTATGCTTTTTACTGAATTCACTATAACTCCAGAACGAGTTAAAGCAGGAATTTAAAATTTTACAGGAACTAGTTTTATACCAAAACTAAGACGGAGTTCATTAATTTGCACCATCCGTTGACTCCTTCGGGTAGCTGTCATACAAAAGTCCTTAATAAACATATTCACCAATATTGCACTATAAGTTTAGAACGCTTTAATTTACGACTTTGAAATTTTATACACATTAATTTTATAATAGTCGCAGCTGAAACTATTAATATGAAAAATATCCCATTAGTCCTTCATATAGTTGCCATACAAAAATTCTGTAAAATGTCCTAACTTACTTTATGGAACTCACTATAAATCAAAAAATCGAGTAGCCACTATACAATAATTTCTACCTGTAAGTAAAAGGTCATGTAATAATTGCTTGTGCACTCCTGATTCTTTTGATATATTTCCAACTAAAATATAAATCGGAGTTCACTATTTCATCTAGAGTATCATACGATTGGCTTGAAGCCGATCGTGACTGCGTTATGTTTTTCTTTAATAATTCTTAGATTTACTGGACTAATAGTATGTACAGAGTATTATCTATTTTTACCTAGTAGCGCCAAATACTCTAGAAGAACTAATTTGCTGATCCACAGTATTATTCATGTATAATGAATTTCTTTAATTTGTTATATCTGGGGTCTGTCCAATGTTCAGCTATAGTTGCTTCGATAGCAGCTACAGTAGCTTTTTCTTGTCTAATGCAACAAAAAGCTGCTTTCTCGTGCTTGCTATTTGACAGTTATTCTGTTCAGTATTTCCAAATAGCTGCTATCATAGCTGCTTTTCACTGCTTAGAGTAGAGACTGTAAGCAAGAAAGCAGCTATGCATTGCATGAGTTTGTGTAATGTGTGACATTTTCGTTCCTTCAAGTGGAGAAATGTCATTTAAAATGTTTAATATTTTGTGTATTTTGAGTGTGGCCGTGAATAAAGTAAATTTGTGGGCGAAAACAGTGAAAAATAGCAAAACGAGCTGCTGAAATTTTTGCGAAGGATATAAGCGAGGATGTGAAGCGGTTGAAATCGGAAGAGCCCGTCAAGAAGCACACCCTGGACTCGGACGAAGAAGACAGGGGCGACGATGAGCGGTGGTCTGCATTTATATTTTTCCTATTTTTTTCACTGATAATTCGCGATTTCGGCTTTCAGCTACAATATTATGAACGAAAATGATTTCGAGGGCGAAGAGGATGGCATCTCAAGAATGGACGGCGAGGTCAAAATCACAACATGAAAGAGGAACTCGAGGAAGGACACTTCGTCAAGGAGGGCCACTTTCACTGGGACAAGTCGATGAAAATCAAAGACAATTGGCTTGATATTATCGACTGGATTAAGGTAGGGAATGCTTGGGATTTAAACGCATTGTTTCGGCAACTTTTAGAGGGAGAAGGCTTTGTTTTGGAATCGTAACCACCAAATATTTTTTCCAGGTCAAGACCATAGAGGTATATGTATAACGGAGATAACGTGCAGCGACTTTTTTGAAGCCGGAGGTTTTCTCGCAAAGGACCGGCGATATTCACTATGCTACTATCAGCATCTTACTCACATATATGTTAAACCCCGGTATTGAAAAGAAAAAAAGCCCAACCTTTAAATACTAGGCTAATATTTGCATTTCACTGCCACCGGGCATGAAACGCTCCGTACAAAAACAGTCGCTTAAACTGCAAAATGCTTCACAGTGCATTATACAGAAACGGCGCTTTGCGATCTCCATTAGTTATATACCTCTTTGGTCAAGACCAACAAGAACTACATCGAGAAAACCAATCGGGGCCTGGCCGATTCCAGCGATTCCGAAGACAAATCGTCCAAAAACTTCAATGAAATTGAAGCGTACAAGGAAATCTTCAAACTAATGGAGCCCGGCGAAACCGTCAAGAAGACACTGCAACATCTGGGCAGCAAAACTCCAAAGCTCTCGTCTATCGAACGATGGCGTCGTAAAAAGGCGGGAAATGTCGATGAGAATGCCGAACTCGTGACGAAATTCATCGAACTGACAAACAACGTCCTGGCGAAAATAAGCAACACGGACATCTATCAGGAAACATACCAACAGATTCAGTTGAAAAAAAAACGGAGATCTTGAGAGGCAGGCACGAGTACAAAGAAAATCCGTAAGAATCGAATGGAATACGATGTAGTGACCAAAGTAATTACAGTCAAAACCGGATATAACAACATCGCTTTTAACGACGGATCCGGTTATTACGACTAATGGCGTGGTCCCGGTTGAATCTCTATACAAAGGAGTTTTTCTAAATTGCATATTGCTTATAACGACTATGGGATATAGCTACGGTCCCTTCAATGTCGTTATATCCGGTTTTGATTGTAATTCGCAGCCTGATCGGAAGAAAACCACCAAAAAATTGTACGTTCTACAGAAGGATCTGCACGAAATCGAGGACAAAAAGGAACAGTTGTGATTTGTCCCGGGCATTATACTGTAAATGGAATTGATTTAGGTGCTTGTTGCTTGACTGTATGAAACTTTTACATGTTTCCGTGGAAGAATCGGTGCGAATCCAAACAATTTTTGAATATTCTGACGAATCGACATCGTACATAAAATATAAAGGAAAATAAACGAACACTCGGTATAATCGTCACCGGGTAAATTTCTATGACTGAGTCCTTGAATCCAGGAAATTGGTAGAAATGGTAGCCGGGCTACAATACGTCCGTAAAAACTGTAATTTACCGGGATATTAGTGAATTCATAGAGAAATATTGACGGGACATTGTACTTACATGTTGTTGAACGTGCTGAGCAACGCGGTAAATGCAAAGCCAGACTCAAACATCGACTTCATTTTGACCAGAAACAAGTCACGATTGCTGGTTTTCAGCTTTTCCCCATCTCGTTCGATTTTCTTTTTGTGCTATTTGCATGAATTGTTTACATTTTAATTGCCATACGAGCGATTGGCAATAAAACATTCATGTCAACACAAAAAATTCAGTCTTGGCCGAGGTCTGAATTAAAGCTATCCAATGCTGCTTTGACAATAAATCAGTGTCAAGCTTTTCTATCAAAAATTCACTGTATTTCATGTATTAAAAAAGTCTCAATAAAGAATTTCTGAATCTAAATCTGAATTTACATTTTAATTTAACTCCGCGGCCGTAGTGACATAAATGTCACGTCACTTACACATGTATGTGTGAATCAGCTGTTGTAAGCTATTGCAGCTGTTTTTTGCTGTATTTGACAGTTAAAATCGTGAAGCTTTGCTACTGCTATCGAAGCAGTTATAGCTGATTATTGGACAGACCCCTCCCAGTTCATCACGTCTGCGAGATTCTTCGAGACGTCTCATGGGAAAAATATACGGTATCGAGACAAATGCTCCCCGAATCTCGAAGACATGTCTGCGAATGTCTCGATAGAAAAATGGCATTGGCAATAGCGCCATCTGTTTGATGATAGCGTGTTCGCGGAGATTGCCATCGGCTGGAAATAAGAAAGGGGGTTATGAAATGAAACGTGCAGGCAGGGGCGAAGTTACCTTACTGCAATATAATAAATTTCAAAAACTAATAACGTAGTGACACATTTCCAATCACTTCACATCGCACTTGTGTCGTTTTATTGTAGCCGCACTTGAACTGTAACTTTTCGCGTATTTAATTTTTATCGTGTAAGTCGCGGATGACATTTGCTGCGCTCGGAGTGATGCGGCTGTTTTTTGCCTTACAAATAGATCGTGGTGTTCAAATGTTCAAATTGCTATTTCTTTCTATCTAGTGATGAAGAAAGATAAGCAACATGATTTCTAGGCTCAAACCATCGAGATTATGTTTCTTATGAGATACATTTTTGAGTTATATCACTTTTCTTGTCGGGATGCGATATGTAGCTTGAAATCTACTCGTGTATAAATGGCTATTCAAGTCCTAATCAAAGCAGCCTGAACAGTAAGTGGCTCTTATTTAAGTTATTCGAATTTTTTCTGTTGCATTCTCATAATGATTCAAATTTGTGTAAAAACCTACATTTTGGGCCGTATTATTCACTTCTGGTTATTTATAACCTCTGGGTAATTCCAGTTTTTTCCCGAGATTTGGTACTAATCACCTCAAGTTATCGTTTTTCGATGATTTTGTAATAAGTGATTAAAATTTTCCAGAGAAAAATTTAACTGGTCAAAAACTTCAAGTTTTCTACGATACCCAGGGATTTAACCGGCGATTTCTCAAAATTTTGTATTGTTCACGATTGAAGTTATGGCAAAAACTTATTTGTGGGATAATTGGAGTTATTCCGAGGAAGAAGACGACAAAATACAAAATGGCACAACAGATCGACAATAATAACAACCATATTAATCACGGTACTGCTGGTGGTTATCAATATCTTATGGAAAAGGCTTAAATGTAAAATCCGAAGAAGGAATGACGAAGTTACTATTACTATGACTTGCAACGACGATCAAACATCACTCATGGATAACCGCCTGAGATGTTGACAAGAATGTACCGTTTGAATAATGGAGATCGCATTATTCTCGTGGTCATTTAAGTTTAAGACATAACTTTGCAAATTGATGTGAGTCGGGTAGGCATTCAATGTGAAATCGCGACCTTAGAATTGGAAGGTTCTAACTGCAATGGACATTATTTCGAGAAAATCGATCTCAAAGTTTTGTTCTCTTATAACTATTGTAATTTTCAATAAAAGGTTATTAATATTTTTGTTACTTCTTGGAATAATTGACTTTAGCAATTTGTGAAATTATTATTATTATTATTATTATTATATTTTTATAAAAGGCATATAAATATACACAGTTGTGAAATTTTTTTCGAATTTTATTGAAAATTGACTAAGTTATAACAATTGTTGTTTTGCAGATAGAACTTTTTGCTAGATTTAAGTCGTTTCAATTAATTTGAAATAGTTCTATCTGATACTTATTTTAACTTTATTATTTATAATACAGTATTGTTATTAACTTAAAAAAAAAATTGTTGCCCTCAAAATTTGTTTGTCCACGTTTCATGACTAGTAGACACCAAAAAAGCAATAAAATTTTTCACTCCGTCTGACCGCCGTATGCCGTACGTCGACCGCCCCAAAATCCTTTCAAGGCTCGTAGCTCTCAAACCAGTGGAGCTATTAAATTAAAATTTTTTCTTAGAATAGACTTGGTAGACCCCTTGAATTGACATTATTTTCACCCCTTGAATTGACATTATTTTATTTGAATTGAAGGTGGGGGAAGCGTTTTAGATGAAAAACTTTCGTTTCTAGATCTCAGCAACCGCTTATGTAAGGAGGCTGAAACTTGAAATTTCTAGGTGTGAGGGGGAAGGTGGGGGAAGCGTTTTAGACGAAAAATTTTGGTTTCTAGATCTCAGCAACCGCTTATGTAAGGTGGCTGAAACTCGAAATTTCTATAGAGCTTTGATAGTGGACCCATCTGCAAAAAAATGACTGATATGGGTGAAGGGGTGTGGGAGTGGAGGGGGAAATAATGCGTCCGAAACGCAAAGATGCCGAGATCGACACATTCTAAAATCCATATCTCCTAAACCGTTAGTGGCAAGCAACTAAAACTTTACAAAGATCTGAAGTTATACTAGGAGAGTAGATTGAATTAAAATTTTTGGGTAGGGTAGTGGCGTACGGGGGTGGGGGGTGGAAAGCTTTAGATTACGATATCTCACAAACCAATTGGACCAGAAAAACTTAAATCGGTTTGAGTATAAAGCTTGATAAATAAAGATTGCTCAAAGTCAAATCTTTGATGGGGTGGAGGGTCACGGAAATGGAAGGGATTAGAGTTTTTCAAAAATAACACGTTTCATATCTCAATAACAGTGTAAGGTTGATGCTTCAAATTCTTACCAAAAGTAGACCTAATAGAACGCTAGTCGGAAAAAAATTTTTGGGGGTGTGGGTGTAGAGGGTGAGGGTGGGGAAGGGTGAGAAGGAAAAAGTTCCGATGTTTATATCTAAAGAACCTATAATGATAGAGAGCTGAAACTTGGAAATTAAAACTCGGTACGTATGTATATGTAAATCAACTAGAAAAGTCATTCTGATAAAAAAAAATCGAATATTCATTGGCGTTCAGAAGGGAGGGGGGTAAGAAAAAATATCAGTAAATATGAAATGCATATATTTTTACGTTTTTGGTCATATTTACTAGGTCTTTCCAAATATAGAATTCATTCTTATTCTACGGATTCTTCATATGAATACCTAGAAAATGTTTTCAAGATGTTTTGAAATTCGACCTTGAAGAGGGTGTAAAGATGTTGTATACTTTTCATGAATTCCACCATATCTCTCAGGTCTGATCAGAGATCGAATATCTTTTCACCTTCACGGGCTTGTTTAATTATCACCTATTTTTAAGTTTTTTTTTTCAACCTCTAGACCGCATCCCGGAAGATGACCCAATTATATAACTCATATGTTACACTCTATTCTAACCGCTTTCCGAACTTTTTGTTAGGTTTTCAGTCACATGATAACATATACCGCATCCCCGAATTGAACACGTTCCGAACTTCTGCCGGAAAAATAATAAAGTTGCGCCCAGATTGTTGCCCGATTTTTTGCTAAAGTATTATACATTTTTAATAGCTTACGGACAACTACAAAGTTCTAAGTGTTGCTTTTATAATGGTTGAACTTAGAAATAAATAAAACATGAATAACAAATCACATTTATTTACATATAAATATACGTATAACATAAATTTTCAAGAATAAGAAAATTAAAGCCTTCCTAAGCCCATAAAAACTCAAAAAATATTCTATTACATATATCTAGCACTATGTCTTTTAAAAATATTAAGATTTCTTGTTTAGGTTGTAGCAAATTTTTAGTCCGTCTGTCCGCCGTACGTCGACCGAAGTACCCAAAATTGTATGAAGGGTTGTATTACGCAAACCCTTTGAGCTATTGAGTTCAATTTTTTTTTTCGTCGGTAGACTCGATATACCACTTTAAGTGGACATCTTTTGAGCGGTGAGTGTGTGAAGGCGGAGGTTGGGAAGCGTTTTATACGGAACATTTGTTTGGTTGCTGATCCAGCAACCGCTTATGCTAGGAAGCTCAAACTTGGCAATTATATAGAGCTTTGATATCAAACCCAATTGCAAAAAAATTTCCGATATAGGTCAAGGGATAAAGGAGTGCGTGGAAAAATAATGCGTTCGAAACGCAAAAAAGCCGATATTGAAACATTCTTATATCCATATCTCATAAACGCTTAATGTCACGAAAATAGAACTTAAAAAACATTTTTAGATATACTAGGAGAATAGATCGGAAACAATTTTTTTAGTAGGGGCAGTGGCGTACGGGGAGGGAAAAGGGTGGTGAAAAACTTTAGACTACAATGTCTCACGAACCATTTGTACTAGACATATAAAATTCAGTTTGTGTATAAAGATTGACATACAAAGTCTGCTGAAAATAAAATTTTTTAAGGAGCTGGTTTTGGAGCATGGAAGTGGAGGGGATAAGCATTTTTTTAAAAATGCACGTCTCATATCTCAAGAAGTGTGTCTGAGTGGCCTAACAGAACCTTAGCAGATCATTTTTTTTTAAGGTGAGAAGGGGGGAGGTGGAAAAAGAAAACGTTTTGAGATTTAAATCTCGAGCACCTATAGTGACAAAAAACTGGCAGAGCTACAGTAGTGACATATTGGAAAAATAATAAGTTTTATAGGGGTAGTATAGTACGAGGGTTGAAAATGCTTTTCCTGACTATAGAAAGGTTTATGCTACAAAGTTCAAGCTCGGTATATATGTATAAGTAAATCGATTAAAAAAAAAATGTTGATAAAAAAAAATTTCTATTATTAGTTTGAATTTGAAAGGGGGGGGGGGGCAAAAAAATTTAAGTTAAGAGGGAATGCATAAATTTTCACGATTTCCATCATATCTATTAGGTCTTCTCAAATATTGAAGAAATTTTTATTTTACTGCTTTTACCTACCTAGAATGTATTTCAGGATTTTTTTGGCATTCTACCCCTAAGGGGATGCAAGAGGGCTGTATACTTTTTCACGAATTTTACCATATCTCACTAGCCTTATAAGATATTGAATATCTCTTTACTTTCACGGACTTGCGTTATAAACGCCTACAACTTGCTTTAAAGTTCTTTCCTTTTTCAACCCTTGAGACGATACAAAAGGGTTGAACACGTTTTCACGAACTCCGTAATTTCTTTTAGAAGTGATAACCGATTGAATTGGTTTTTACTTTCTCGTTGTGTCTTCATATTTATCTATTAACGCCTTTTAAGATTTTTCGATATATCTATATACATAAGTACCAAAAAGTAAATTTCAGTATTTTTACCTATTCAATCCTAAGAGATGTAAGGGTGTAGTTGTATGCATTAAAAAGCTCCAATATATTTCTTAGGATTGATGAGCGCTTTTCACTTCCACAGACTTTTTTATACAATCGGCTAAAAACGCATTTCAAAATTTTTCGATATCCAACTTCCAAGGGTTTGCATTGCAAATCGAACTTTGACCCAAAAAATAATAGTTTCGCCCAGACCATTGGCACATTTTACTTTATTATTTACAATACAGTAGGCGTGTTTTAATGCTCTCCAGAGTCGGATAGTACAGCATAAGTATACGTGAAACAACAACAACATCCCGGATAGTAAGCTCACTAATTTTACTAGGTTACATATCCTACTCCGGAGAGAACGAAATGGTGTGAGCCTAGGATGAATTCGCTTTAGTTCACTTTACTCGATTCGATTTTAATGGTTGGCAGCATTTTTGTTTACACAACAGAAATGCAACCGAACTGAAATAAAATCAAATCCGGTGACAGTTATATTGTCATAAGTTTTGCAGTGATATGGAAGCAAGAAAAGCAAGAAAAGAAAAGGTGAGTGATTGCATTGTTCGAATAAAATATCGTCCATAATAAGATGTGAGAAGTGGAAAAAATGTGTCTCTCGAATCGCCGTTTATTTACTTTACATGAGAAGGAACTTAAACAAAACTTAACATTTTGACTATCTTTAACAGATCTCATCGTACTTGGGGGCGAAAGGAAACGTTATCTTTTCTCGAAGCTTACGGAAGAAGGAAGGAGGAATTTGACCATCTGAGAAAAAAGAAATTTGCCTACGGTCATGTTCTGGACGATTTAATAAGCGCTTATACTTTGGTAATTAATTTACAACAACGGTATTTACCAATTTCAAAATATCCAAATCAACTAATTGTTTTTCAGGAAGATGAAACCACCGCTGAAATGCTGGAGTCTCGGATGAAAACGCTGCTTAAAGCTTATAAAGCGAGCAAAGATAACGAGAAAAAGACTGGAAGTGCACCATGCCCGGATCCGTTTCTAGAGCAAATGGAAGAAATATTTGGTGGCAAGCCCTTAATTTCTAACAGCCATTGCGTAAATATGAGTGGGGGCGCAGTTGCTCCATTACATGATTCTTTTGCAAAGAGAACTGAAGAGGCAGAGAAAGTCGCTGAAGAATCTGATACAGTTGTAGTTGTAGAATCTCCAGAATCAAGAACTCCCGATCAACAATTATTGCCCAGTCATCGAGCCGCCAACCGAAAAAAAACAACGCCGGGACAACTCTATTTCGCTAAAAGAATTGAAGTTTTGGAGAGGAAGGAGCAACGAAAGGCTGCTGAAAAGGAGTATTTATTAAAAAAGGTTGAACAAAATATGGATAGGAGATTTAAAGAAGCAGAAGAAGCAAAGGAGCGGTGACATAAAGAAAAAATTGAACTGCTAAAGACTATTTATAAATTAAAATAAAGTTAATTTTAATGTTTTTAAATTTTTATGTAGTATGTAAGCACCTTTAATAAAGCTCAGCTTAATAATAATAGAAATTATGCTCGTATTATTCTATTTGCTAGTAGATATTCTAGCAAGATTTGACGTCTGCCTGGATTAACATCGATTGGGTTCGCTTCGAAATGTATAGGTTCCTCCTCATCTTCTTCTTCAAATTCGGCGTTCCATAAAATACACATGATGTGTAAAATGGAAGCGCTTGACACTATGTTCACAATTGCTGGTATATCTGATTGTTCCGTAAAAAAGAATAGCCTTCTGAAACGAGTTTTCAACAATCCAAATGTTTTCTCAACGACCATCCTTGTCGATGAATGTATGTAGTTGAATTGACTCTGCGCACTAGATAGTGAACCAATATTTTTGAATGGAGAAACAATCCAACTACTGGATTGATAAGCTGAGTCACCAAGTAGGAACGTATCATGTGGAAATAATTCTGATTCGTTCTCGGTCACTTTTCTGAAAAGCTCGGATCTACGCAAAACTCTACTGTCGTGTAGAGATCCAGGTTCTCCTATATAAACGTCTGTAAATTTCTTTTCTGAATCTACTACATCTTGAACTACGATGCTATAGTTCCTTTTACGATTAAAATAGTCCGTTTTATTATCTTTCGGGGCTTTAATACGAATATGCGTGCAATCGACAGCACCTATCACGCCAGGAATGCCATTCTTCATTCGAAACACCTCAAGTTGTTTGACAATTTCATTTCCTGCGGGCCACTTTATATAATTATGTCCGAAAGAAATAATCCAATGACACACTCTCCTTACGGCAAACCAGGACGAGGATTTTGCAACACCGAATAAGTTTCCTAATTGACGAAATGTTATGGTATTTGCAATGTACCAAAGAAAAAGGTAAATTTCCCGTCTTGCGCCTATTCGGCTTCTTCCGCCCGTTGCAATATTCGGACTTGGCAGGAAGGTTGAGTCTCCATACATATCTAAAAAATTGTGTTATTTATCTAGCTAACGTCATGAATTTTGTAGAACCCACCAGTTAAATAGTTTGCTGTGTACTTCTCAACTCTGAAAGGACTTTTAAAGTCTTGTTCACTATACGCCTCCGCAGTACTCATAAAATTATTAACTTTTGAGTGTCGAACAACATCTTCTTTAGAAGAATCTGAAGAGCTTGAGTCGAACAATTCCTCGTAATATGCGGAAAAAACATCCGCATTGTAATTCAATATTTCCTCATCTTCCGAGAAATCAAATATGTCGGTAATGTTCTGCTCCATTTTAAATAAAATTTCAAATATATTTTTCAAATTGTATGTAATACATCGAAACGGAAATGTCACTTAATTTCAAACTTGACAGCGCAGGGCTGCCAAATCTTAACAATAAAATGTACTCCAGATAATACCCTATATCGTTTTTTTTGCCTGCCGATTAGGTGCTCTACTCTGGAGAGCATTAAAACACACCAAGTATTGTTATTGATTTTCAAAAAAAAAAATTTGTTGCCCTCAAAATTTTTTTGTGTACATTTCATGACTAGTAGACACCAAAAAAGCAATAAAATTTTTCACTCCGTCTGTCCGCCGTACGCCGTACGTCGACCGCCCAAAATCCTTTGAAGGCTCGTAGCTCCCAAACCAGTGGAGCAATTAAATTAAAATTTTTTTCTAGGAATAGACTTGGTAGACCCCTTGAATTGACATTATTTTCAGGGGTGGGGGTGTGAGGGAGAAGGTGGGGGAAGTGTTTTAGACGAAAAATTTTGGTTTCTAGATCTCAGAAACCGCTTATGTTAGGAGACTGAAACTTGGAATTTTTATGAAGCTTTGATAGTGGACCCATTTGCGAAAAAATTGATGATATGGGTGAAGGGGTGTGGGAGTGGAGGGGGAAGCAATGCGTCCGAAACGCAAAAAAGTGGAGATCGACACATTCTAAAATCCATATCTCCTAAAGCATTAATAGCAAACAATTAAGACTTAACAAATATCTGTAGCTATACTAGGAGAGTAGATTGAAACAAAATTTTTATGTGGGGGTAGTGGCGTACGGGGATGGGGGTTGAAATACTTAACATTACGATATCTCTCAAACCAAAGGCACCAGAAAAACAAAATTCGGTTTAGATATAAAGCTTGATAAATTAAGATTGCTCAAAGTAAAATCTTTGAATGGGGCGGGGGAGTACGTAAGTGGAGGGGATAAGAATTTTTCAAAAATAACACGTTTCATATCTCAATAACAGTGTAAGATGGATGCTTCAAATTTTTACCAGAAGTAGACCTAAGAGAGCTCTAGTAGGGAAAAAAAGTTTGGGGGTGTGGGTGTAGAGGGTAAGGGTGGGGAAGGGTGAGAAAGAAAAAGTTCCGATGCTTATATCTTAAGAATCTATAATGATAGGAAGCCCAAACATGGTATTTAGATAGAGCTATAGTGGCATGGTGGAAAAATATAATTTTTTTAGGGGTAGTATGGTACGGGGGTGGGGGGTGTTATTCCTTACTTTAGAACGGCTTGAGCTAGAAAGTTGAAACTCGGTACGTATATGTAAATTGACTAAAAAAGTAATTCTGAAAAAAAAAACTTGAGTATTCATTGGCAGTCAGAAGGGGGGGGGGGGGGGGCAAAAAAAAATATCAGTTAATATAAAAAGCATATATTTTCACGATTTTCGTCATATCTACTAGGTCTTTCGAAATATTGAATTCATTTTTATTCTACAGATTCTTCACATGAATACCTAGAGTGTGTTTTCAAGATTTTTTTGAAATTCGCCCCCTAAGAGGGAGTATACTTTTTCATGACTTCCACCATGTTTCTCAGGTCTGATCAGATATCGAATCTCTTTTCACTTCCCCAGGCTTGTTTAAGAATCACCTATTTTTAAGTTTTGTTTTTTTTAACCTCTAGACCGCATCCCGGAATATGACCCAATAATATAATTCATATGTTACACCCTTTTCTAACCGCTTCCCGAACTTTTTGTTAGGTTTTCAGTCACATAGTAACATACACCGCATCCCCGAATTGAACGCGTTCTGAACTTCTGCCAGAAAAATAGTAAAGTTGCGCCCAGACTGTTGGCAGATTTTTTTTTCAAATTGTAACGCAGTAATACAATAATCGTAAATATCATCATCAGCAGCAGCATCAACAGCGAACTGCGAATGTACAACATAGACGGGTGCTGCCGTGGCAACACACGTATAGCAGCCATATAGAGACGACTTGCCTACACTCACACATAGGATTAAGATTTAGTATAAAAGGCAGCACAGTGGCAAGGAACAGACACAGTTCATTCATTGGCATCGGAGCTTCCACATTCTGGAACCCCGAAACGACAAACGAACTTGCGCCTTAAGAAATAATATTTTCTATCTATTGGCATCGGAGCTTCCACATTCTGGAACCCCGAAACATAAGAAGAAAATCTTTGTTGATAATTAAAGATAATTGCGAATATTAAATATTAAATATATGTCATAATAAAAAAATAGTAATAAATATAAGCTCTCTCTCTCAAATAAATTATAATAGTTACTTTGACAAAATATATGTATAAAACTACTATCAGGCTTGTTTTACTCGAGACTCCTTAAAAAACCATCCGGTATATAATTGGCGCCCAACTAGAGGCCGAGTAAGCCAAATGAGAAAAGTAGAGTCAAGTAAAAAAAAAAAACCATCAGAAAATTTAGTACAGACGAGAACCATGAATTTGTCAGATGAGCAATTTCGTGCATTACTTGAGTCAATTCGCCTACCCGCAGCAGAAGAGCGAGGGAGAAGCTTTACGACCTGTACGGCCAGATATGATGGAAAACGAGATGAGAGTAAAGTAAAAGAGTTTATTACTAAAGCAGATATATTTAAAAAATGCGAGAAGATGTCAGATGACATTGCTCTAGAGGGTTTCCCGCTTCTTCTCGAAGGGCTCGCATCACAATGGTGGATGGGGAAAAAGAGCGACGTGAAAACATGGGAACAGGCATTAAAGAACCTAAGAAACACTTTTTCTCCTACTAAGCCGTTCTACCAAATTTATGGGGAAATTTTTGAAGCAAAGCAAGAGGAAGCTACCACTACAGACGACTTTATCTGTGAAAAGCGCAGTCTACTGGCACAGCTCCCCAAAAATAGACATTCCGAAGAGGAACAAATTGATCTAGTGTTCGGTACAATAAACATTAGAATACGTGAACAATTGAACCGCGATAAAATCAAAACATTCGAGGAACTACTACTACGTGCACGTGAAGTGGAAGATAAAATAAAAGAGCGTGAAAGCTTTCATAAAGTGCAGGATAAAGTACAAACTAACAATTGTGAAATGAAAACACGATGTAATTTTTGCCGCCTAACTGGCCACACTATCGAAACATGCCGTAAAAAGAAGCAAGCTGATAGTAAGAAGCAAGCCGAAATCAAGGTACAAACAGCAAGCAGTCCAATAAGAGCGCAACAACCGCTGAAATGTTATGGTTGCGGACATCCAGGGGTGGTTAGAGCGAGATGTCCGAAGTGCAGCCAGCAACCCACCACGCCAACGCCCACGTCTACAGCAAACGCAAGTTTTTGTTTCGCGAATGTACACGCAATTGACCATCCCATAAAACTTAGAAGCCGCCCCGCTGTCAACGTCTTTATCATGGGCGAAGAAGGTTGTGTTTTTATTGACACTGGAGCAAGAGCGAGCATCGCCAGCTACTCTCTATACAAACTTTTGATAAGCAAAGGAGTAAAATTTGAGGAAGACAAGATCCGAACCATTTTTGCCGATGGAATTGGTAAGCAGCAAAATGTGAAATACGCGACGGTCAATGTAACGATCAAAGACAAGACAATTCCTACGCAACTTCTGGTGTTGCCAGATTCCATCGATAATCGAACACTGTTGGGATGTGATTTCATCGAAGACGCCAATATGGAGTTAAGCGTCCCACAGAAGTGCTGGTGGTTCGCGGAGAAACCGAAAGATAAATTTGACTATTCATTTAACGAAGGCAACACTATCATACAGCAAACCACCACACCATTCTTTAATTTTGCTGAGATCACTATAAAGACCCCCGAGCATGAAACTCAATACGATGAATCTCTCCTCAACACGCCACAAATACACAAATATTTGTCAATTATGGAATGCCCTGTCGGCCTATCTCCCATTAAAGCTACACCAAAGAAATTGAGCTTTGAACCTATAGATCTGGATATAGGAATTTTTGATCTAGTTAAGCTAAGAGAAGACGAAGGTGAATCTCTGACGGCAGAAGAGCGCGAAGATATCAACAAGCTTCTAGTAACCAATGCTGATATTTTAGCAACAAGCGGACCAGCTACAAAGAACGCTGTTCACAAAATTGATACGGGCAGCCACGCTCCAATATCTCTACCTCCATATCGATTGTCGCCCAAACAAAGAGATAATGTGAACGAAGAAATTCAACAGATGTTAAAAAACAACATCATCGAACCCTGTGAATCACCGTGGTCTTCACCCATCGTCATGGTTCCGAAAAAGGATGGCAGTATGCGACTGTGTGCAGATTTTCGACAGCTGAATGCCGTAACAAAACCTGATCGCTACCCGTTACCACGCATGGACGACCTATTGCACGCAACGGCAAAATTCAATTACATGGCTACCATCGATCTACATTCCGGATACTGGCAGATCCCAATGAAACAAGAAGACATGGACAAGACAGCAATCTGTACTCCAGGCGGAATTTACAGATTCACTGGGATGCCATTTGGTCTTAGAAACGCCGCAGCTACGTTCCAAAGATTAATGGATCAATTCAAATTGAAATGTAAAGATGTACGATTACTAATATATTTAGACGACATCTTAATTTTGTGTCAAACATTTACTGAATTCAATAATTCTGTTAATAAAGTTTTTAAATGCTTACGAGAATTTCATTTAAGAGCGAATAGAAAGAAATGCAGATTTGGATGCCCAGAGCTCAAATTCTTAGGACACATAATAAATAAGGATGGTATTCAAGTCGACCCTGGTAAAGTAAGCGCTATAACGTCTATACCAAATCCAAGAAGTCTGAAACACTTGATTTCATTCCTACAAATGTGTTCCTGGTATAGAAGATTCATACCTTCGTTCGCAGCAATAGCACAGCCTTTATCCAATTTAACTAAAAAGAACGCTATGTGGTCATGGAAGCAAGACCAACAGGAAGCATTTGATAAGCTCAAGATACTTTTAACTAGTGCCCCGATATTACAGCAAGCGGACGAAAGCAAACGCTTTATTTTGCGCACCGATGCAAGTAGTTATGCTATCGGAGCAGCTTTACTCCAAGGGGAGGGTCAAGAGGAACGCCCCGTAGAATATGGTAGCAGACTTTTGTCGTCAGCTGAACGCAACTATAGTACTACCGAACGAGAAGCCTTAGCTATGGTATGGGCAGTAGCCAAGTTCCAAGGCTATATAGATGGTCAAGAAGTTGTAATAACATCCGATCATCAACCACTTAAATGGCTTATGTCGCTAAAATCGCCAACAGGAAGATTAGCACGATGGGCACTACAGTTGCAGCCATTTAATTTACAAATTGAATATATACCCGGCAAAGCAAACGTTTTAGCCGATGCACTATCTAGACCGTTTTGTAATGAAACCAGTAAGGAAAATTGCGAAATATGTAGTACTGCGATTGATATCCCAAGAAAGGATAAAAAAGAAGTAAGAGAAGAACAGCTGAAAGATCCAGAATTGAAGAAAATTATAGACGCTTTTGAAGTGGAATCAACCAAAGAAGAATTCTCCAGATGGTCAGCTCGCGGTTACATAGTGAACGATGGAATACTTTACCGGTAAGCTCCGGATTCAGAATCAGATGAACCACAACTAGTAGTACCTAAACAGGACCATATCCACATAATCACTCACTATCATGATCAGCCTATGGCAGGACACTACGGTATAGAACGAACCCTATATAAAATCGCATTACGCTACTTTTGGGCAGGCATGCGACACGACATATCTGAGTACGTACGAAAATGTATCGATTGTCAGCGATATAAAGCCAGCAACTTGAAACCAGCCGGTTTACTTCAGACACCTGTGATGAACCATCGATTCGAAGTAATGGCCGTCGACTTGTTCGGCCCACTACCGAAAACAGCAGATAATCTAACATGGATCTTAATCGTGGAAGATGTAGCCTCCAAATGGGTGGAAATATTTCCCTTAGAGAACGCCACAGCTGAACGTTGTGCTAAAACACTGCTGGATGAAGTTTTTCTACGATATGGTATACCACGGAGATTGATTAGTGACAATGGTACACAGTTTATCAGTGGAATCATGCAGCAACTTACGTATTGTCTGGACATCAAACAAAACTTCACACCCGTATATCACCCACAAGCGAATCCAGTAGAAAGACGCAACAGAGACTTGAAAACGCAGCTCGCAATCTTAGTAAAAGATAGTCACCAGGAATGGAGTGAGAAGTTACCTTTTATTCGCTTCGCTATGAATAGTACTCGGTGTGAAAACACAGGTTTCACCCCTGCATACTTAACTTTTGGCCGAGAACTACGTACGCCGGATGAGGCACATAGAGATTTACGACAGATTACGCAATCAGAAAACTTCATACCCGAGATTACACCACATCTAAGAAAATTAGCCGAGACCCTAAAAGAAGCACGAGAAACGTTTGAAAAACAACAAGATCGACAAAAACTTTATCACGACCGTAAGCGAAGATCTTCAAATCAATACCAACCCGGAGATAAAGTTTGGGTCAATACCCACACTCGCAGTCAACGTTCATGAGGTTTTACTTCAAAGTTAACGCCGAAAAGAGATGGTCCCTATATAATCCTAACGCAAAAGGGTCCCAGTTCATACGAAGTAGCATCCTCCGACAATCCATATGATAGTCTGGGTACGTATCACGCTTCCGCCATAACTCCAATCGTTACAGAAACCAACGTTGAAGTCGAGACACCAGTTAATCCAATCCGAAGAAGAGGACGTCCCAAAAAACAAATCGCCTAAAATGTCCTGTTCTCCTCGCCGAGACGTCTTCAAGAACAGAAGGGGAGTACTGTAACGCAGTAATACAATAATCGTAAATATCATCATCAGCAGCAGCATCAACAGAGAACTGCGAATGTCCAACATAGACGGGTGCTGCCGTGGCAACACACGTATAGCAGCCATATAGAGACGACTTGCCTACACTCACACATAGGATTAAGATTTAGTATAAAAGGCAGCACAGTGGCAAGGAACAGACACAGTTCATTCATTGGCATCGGAGCTTCCACATTCTGGAACCCCGAAACGACAAACGAACTTGCGCCTTAAGAAATAATATTTTCTATCTATTGGCATCGGAGCTTCCACATTCTGGAACCCCGAAACATAAGAAGAAAATCTTTGTTGATAATTAAAGATAATTGCGAATATTAAATATTAAATATATGTCATAATAAAAAAATAGTAATAAATATAAGCTCTCTCTCTCAAATAAATTATAATAGTTACTTTGACAAAATATATGTATAAAACTACTATCAGGCTTGTTTTACTCGAGACTCCTTAAAAAACCATCCGGTATAAAATGTACTTTTAAAATACTTTAAATTATATTATATACGAGTCTTGTCACACTGAATTTCAGAAATTAACTAGCAGAAACTCACTGAAAGTGTGTTAACAGATAAAACTTTATGATTCCAACTTATAGCGTTTTTACGGAACAGATAGAACTATGTAATAGTAGTATCTCTAAAACTGTTACAGATACAGCTCAGTAAGCTAGTGCATTGGAAAGAGCGCCTAAAATTTACTATATTTTCATGTATAACTCAATTTGTCAAAAAATGTTAGTTAGAACCTTCTGTTTCTAAGGTTGCGAAATGTGATTATATGAATGCACTCAACTGACCAACAGTACTCTTGCTGTCATTTAGTTTAGTATGTTAGGTTAACTACAATATTCGTAAAAAGGAATACGACGAAAAAAAACAATTATCTGTATTTTCTTTTAATATTTCATAGAAATTACAATAAATCGAATTTTATGAAATTTCCTTTTACACCATAACAAAATATATAATATATAGTTAATATTTCTAATGTGTAATGTTGAGCGATAATATATACAAGAAAGCAAGATATTTTAATCCAAATTATAAAAGTTGGAAGTCGTATTAACAATGCTAAATCAAAATTTCATAATTAAATATGTTAAATACTCACAAGAATCATTTCACCTATTGGTATAGAATTTATAATTAGTAATCTCTTATTCAATATTATAAAGTATATTATATTATTATTAACTAAATAGTTTTATTCTATTTTACATATTGAATTCTAACCTATCCTCAATTCCCTTTTTGTTATTAGTTTTTACCGATTTTATATAAAAATGAAAGTTGAATAATATATTTATGAACTAATTTATAGGTATATTTTTTCTCGGTATTAGTTTATTTTATTTGTATACATTTACTGATTTAAACTTATTTAGATTTCATGTATGTATATATAATAATATATAATCAATGTAATGTATCAATGTAATATGATAATCGCGATTTTTGTGTGGTTAAACTAAACCGGAATATTTAATACTCGGTTTTTATAGTCTTTTTCGGTATATATGTATTTACATATTAAAAATTAATTGAATTCACTAAAAATAGCTTTTGTATTTAAGATGTTATTAGTTATTATTATAGCATATAACTTTTAATATCAAAATTTTCAACTTTATTTACATAAATATGTATATTCATTTAGGAAAAAAAAGTACATGCGTCTCTTTCAACTTGAAACTTAATTATATCATTAAATGCGCTCATACTTTTTTCATTTAAGATAAAATATATTAATAATTTCATTAATTTAATAATAATTTTAACGATTCCGAAAATTCGTATGAATGTTTGACGTTACCTATTCTTCTTCGTATTAAGAAGATTTGAAAACATAGCGTAAGACTTCGATGTTGACACATTGATAAATAATAGCATATTGATATACACAAAAAATGCTGTAAAATAATCAATAAAAGTCCAGTATCGAAGCGCCTTATGCAAACCCGGTGGCTTGTCGTCTCCACTAGCTCTATGGCCATATCTCACCGGGATTCCAAGCTAGGTCGTGCTGGCAAGAAAGCCATGGCATCTCGGTGAAATATGGCACTAAGGACCCTAAGGGAGATATCCCATTAAAGCTTTGAAGCTTGAAGATATCAAGGAGGTGGACGATGAACTAGATGGACTCCCAACTAATGAAATACAGTCAAAACCTGATATAACGACATTAAAGGGACCCTCTAAACTCGTCGCCTTATCCAAAAGTCGTTATAAGCAATGTGCACTTTAGATACATTCCTTTGTATAGAGATTCGACCAGGACCATGCCATTCAGTCGTAATAACCGATCCGTCGTTAAAAGCGATGTCGTTATATACGGTCTCGACTGAAGTAATATTCAATTCAATTTAACATATCAGTAAAAGATATATATTTCAAAAATGCTTACATAAAATCAGTATGTATATTTCTATATAAGATCAATAATGAATTAAGGATAAGCCCGTCGAACATGTTTTTTAAGGTATTTATTATTATTTATTTCGGTCTACCATATGTTTATATTTACAGACTACGAATTTAAAATAAGAAAGTAAAATTAACAATAAATACCGATAAGTGGGCAAGAGCAATTACATAATAGTATCAAAGAGAATTTTTATTAAAAAGACAAAAAAGAATAAGTTCATTTCCAATTTCAATTAAGTCTCCAAACGTTGATTAAAATCGATTTGAAAGGGAATCTACCCCAACTTAAATCAACAAGAGAACTAACCTCGTTGAAACGCGAAGCACAACGCGTGAGTGGCTCATTCATGCCATAGTTTACTCTATATGGATTGATTTGAAGAAAGGTACGAACCCGCAGTGGTCTTTCAGGTGCATAAATATGAAAAGACGCGAGAAGTTCCGGCGAAATTATTTTGGAGCATAATACGTCACCTGCAAACATTATATCACGGTTTTTAGGGTATAAGGATCATTAAATTCCATAGAATTTCTCATCACAAATCCCAACTTAGAATTAGCTTTAGATATCATTCGATCAACATGCATATTGAAACTGAGTTTGCTATCCATTAACACGCCTAGGTCCAATACTACCTCAGATCGAGTCAGAGTGATACCAGGAAAATTATAATTAAAATGAACTGGAGAATTACTCCGCCCTATAGTAAAATTTTTACATTTATTGGGATTTAATAGCAGAGAATTAAATTCACACCATTCCCAGAATAGAGTAATCTCAGATTGAAACCTACAGGATTCGATTTGAATATTCAGACGAGTGTATATTTTCAGAACAAAACGTCCACCTGAAAGCCTGACTCTAGCGCTTCCAAGCAATAATGGGTGAAAACAGCAAGATTAGTCTCGGTTGATCTTCCAGACACAAAACCATGTTGTGAAGTAGATATATGCTCCTTTACTTCAAAAACGAGTTTAGTTTTTACAATACTTTCAAATAACTTTGGTATTGCAGATAACTTAGAAATCGGTCTGTAGCTCTCAACCAAGTGCTTAGGCCCAGACTTATGAATTGGCGTTATAAAGGGTTTTCCAATAAGGACTTGAGAACTTTTTTTCAAAAACTTTATTATCGGGTTGAAGTACAATCAAAACATTTATGAATGGAACTCGACTTCGTTCATATGGCCACCGCGGGCACGTTTGCAGCGGTCGATTCGTTGGACCCAATTTTCGATGACTCGGCCACACATTTCGGCCGAAACGGCTGCTATTTCGTGTTCAATGTTGGCTCTGAGCTCTTCCAACGTCGTCGGCTTGTTGGCATAGACCAACGACTTGACGTGGCCCCAAAGAAAAAAGTCCAGAGGCGTTAAATCGCACGAACGAGGCGGCCAATCGACTGGTCCATTTCTTGAGATAACACGCTCATCAAACTTACTCTTCAATAAATCGATTGTAACGTGTGCTGTGTGGCTTGTGGCACCGTCCTGTTGAAACCACATGTTGTCCAAGTCCATATCTTCCAATTCGGGCCAAAAATAATCGGTAATCATGGCGCGATAACGATTACCATTCACAGTAACGTGACGATCATTATCGTCGACGAAAAAATATGGCCCTATGACGCCGCCGGCATGCAAACCGCACCAAACAGTTATTTTTTGTGGATGAAGTGGTCTTTCATGAAGCACATGTGGATTTTCACCAGACCAATAACGCATATTTTGCTTATTGACGAACCCACTGAGCCAAAAATGAGCTTCGTCACTGAAGATGATTTTGCGATGAAATTGATCATCTTGGCGCATCTTTTCCAGAGCCCAATCGGAGAACGTACGTCGCTTCAAATGGTCCATCGGCTTCAATTCTTGAGTCAGCTTGTTCTTGTATGGGTGTAAACCAAGATCCTTACGCAAAATTTGCCATAACGTGGTCTGGGCGATGCCCAACTCTTGAGAACGCCGTGGAATTGACTGATTTGGATCATTTGCTACGGACGTTTCAACGGCAGCGATATTTTCGACACTTCGACCAACCCGTTGTCTCACTGGCACGGCAACATCACACAACGAATATGTAGACTCAAATTTTTGCACTAAACTTGTTACTGCCTGTCTACTAGGGCGAGAATTACGACCGAAAATCGGAGTTAACGCTCTTAAAGTAGCGGTCACCGACTCCGAATTTCTGTAGTAAACTTTTATAATTTGCAGACGTTGTTCCTTCGTGTACTTTACCATGATAAAAATGTTAAGTTTACTGAATAAATTGACAGTGACAGTTCGATGATTAGTGAAAGAATGCGTTCACAAATTGAATTCAAAGTTGTCAAGTCCCTATTGGAAAACGCTTTATAAGATATCTTCCAATCATCCAAAAAAATGCCATACGATAACGACATATTAAAAATTATACTTAAAGGAGTACATAAAGAGTCCTGACAACAATTCAAGAAACCAGGAGGTATTCCATCCGGGCCCGGGCTAAAACTATTTTTAAGACATGCCATTGCAGTAGAGACATCTGCAACAGAAAATACCAATGAGCCGATATCTGTAATCGGGGTTAGATGACTGAACATATTAGGATCATGCGGGTGAACACTATTGTTATAAACAGATTCAAAGAAATTGGCAAATAAGTCTCAAGACGATGTTAAATCAGTGGAGGAACACCCTCTAAATTCCATCACAGAAGGGATGGACAAATGTTTTCTCTTTGAGTTCAGAAAAGACCAGAAGATTTTACTATCCGTTTTTATTTTTGACTCTGTAGACAGTAGGTATTGTTTATAGAGGAACTTGTTTAGACAATCATAGTCTCTGCGCAAACCCATAAACCGTTCAAGATCCACTGCCGACTTCGTACCCTTAAATTTATCATGTGCTTTATTTCTCGCATTTTTAAGTTTTGAAAGACGAACGTTGTGCCAGGGAAGCTTGTTACTCTTGATAATTCTTTTGGGAACAAATAGCGCGATACAGTCAATAATGATAGAATTAAATTTAATATAAGCAGCGTTGAGATTCAGATCTTTAAATAATTCAATCCACTCAACTGAATTGAAATAGTTATCAATATCACAAAAATTTGCAAGTGCAAAATTATACACTAGTTCACTATCGATAATCTTAGTACTGTTATTGGAGCTAAAATTATAAAATTGGAAATTGATTACAATTGCTTTGTGATGAATGAAGTTACTTAAAAGATTAAAAATTGCTTCGCCAACATTCAACACTTTAATATTTTTGTCCAGAAAAATAAGGTCTAAAATGCGTTCTAACGAATTTACTACATGATTGACTTGAATTAAATCTAAGCAAAAAATTGAGTCCAGAAAGTTTGTTTCAATATCCGTTTTGGCATGATAAGGGATAAGCATTTTACTATCTGGGCACCAGGTCCATGAAACGTTGCCAAGGTTGAAGTCGCCAAGCACACAAATACGCTGATCGTCGGATAAGTTCCCGGCAATGAAATTTATATTTTCAACGTGGAGCATATATACTTCGAAGGAGCTACCGGGTGGAATATAGCTGATGAAGAAGTAAAGTTCATTTAAATCGTCAAATCGAACAAGGACACAAAGTTGTTCAATTTTCGTTTGATTCATTTCCAAGGATGGCAGCACGATTTCCTTACTCGCGAGCGTCGAGTTTATTGCAAGCAATACACCACCTCCTCTCTGAGGAAGACCGGATATTGCACGATTTTTCCGGTAAACATGATAGAACCCGTCAAAGAGTTCCGAAGAATAAATATGATCATGCAGCCATGTCTCAGTGAGGGCTATAATATCATAATCATGACTCGATGAAACTTTAAAAAAATTTATTCTATCCTGATCCAAGTTCACGCAGTCCCAATCGGGCGTAATTGCTTCTATTCAAATGTGAAGTTTGAAGTTTATCGGATACGAATTTCTGAAGTTATTGAGATTCTGAACAGACAGACTGAGGGACGGACACATGTTCATCTAACTAAACTTAAAACTTAAACTCTAAAAAGTATAGAACTTATTTACCGAAAGAAGGATTTCTAAAACGCTTTTTGAAAGTGCCATGACCATGTTTTAATCACTTTTTAATCAATGGATTCTAAGTGCTTCAACGGCGCTTTATGAAAACGTAATGAGAAGGCCCTTCTCGCAATAACATGACATGTTAAGTTTATATGAACGAAGAGCGTCTTTGGAGCAGCTCCCTGCTTCAAAAAAGCGCTCGTTAATGCATTTGCAAGCGCTTCATTTCCCGCTGGGAGAGTTCCATGTCAAACTTTTCGATTGTATACAAATAATGTTCTGTGCCCTTTTAGCACACTATTAAATCATCAAAAGCGCTCCAGCACGAATTGAAGAGCATTAAATGAACCGTACAAAAAAAAAACCGTTGTCGAATAGAAAGAAGGAGTTCAAGAGAACGAATGTAATACTACATTACCGTTGTTGTAATAAATAAAAAGAGCTATGATATGATACATGTTGGGCATTGTACATATATTACACTGTAAAATGTATAATATGCTCTTATATTGGAATGTATGGTGGATCAAATTTTAAATTTACTGCAAAACATTTGAAAAGTTATAGAATATTTACTCCCGGATTTAGAGCGTCATTTTCAAATACTTATGTATATACATACGTATAGTCGAATCGGCCTGCTTATAGCCGGTTTGGTCCTTCCCACCAAGCAAAATGATTCGCCAGGGAATTGCTGTCGAATCATCGCGGAGAAAAATTTCTTCGCCGACGAAATCGCCAATGATTCCCCGGCGGTAGCGTTGGCGAAGAAAACGTTTCGACGAATTCGAATCTTCTGTACGCAACATCAGGGAATCTCCCCATCGATGAATAGGCGACATCTCCGTTAATGCGACGAAATGAAGGAAGGATATAGTCGGGAGTGTTAAAGATGTAAACATAACACGGTTTTCGACGTCGCATAGAAATCCGTGAACTATAATGTACTTATGGATAAACTACGTGACTGTACTTTCAAAACTTTCATTATCCACTTTGCACCGCGAGTATTAAAACTTTGTTGTACCAATACCATTTCTCCGTAAAACAAAAAAACATAAATTCGACATGGCGAACAATCAGAGAATGTTGGTCTACATTTTTTGTTAAGAGGATTTGCGATAGGCAATGCGAATAACATACGACATGAAGAACAATATTCGTCTAGATATCGCCTATAATGCGAAATTTCAAATCCTCGGCAAGTTCTCCGACGTGAAATGCGTTTTTCTGTTTGCTGGGATTGCATATGGCCGTGGCTTGTGTGTAACATGTAAATATTTCTGTCTGGTAATCTGGTGTGATGTTGACTACACCAGTATTACTTTGGCGTTGGCGATACGTTGATACAAGTATCAATTGTCTTTAACTTTTGACCGAAAGGTTTAAGCAATGTGCACATGGGCCAAGAAAATGTGTTGCAAAGACGTTTATATAGGACCTACTCGAATAAGTGAATGCATTCAATAGCAAACACGATCAACAACTAATCCTTACAAAATGTCTGCTTATTAGCTCAACAATTTTTCGAGTTATAAACGTTGCTTAAATATAAAAGATATTTGTGTGGTAGCAAATGACTAACACGGTTTTTATCATACCTATTCTTTGGCATACTTTTTCTTTATTTCAAGCTTTCTGAATTGTTTGTCCAATATTCTTGAACACATGTCACATCAGATCTAATGGAAGGAGTACAGAAGACGGTTTTATTGCTATAAAATTCCGACTACGTGGTCAAATGTTTTTTTTTTAGTTATAGTGATTTCCGGATAATGAAAATGAGAACGATTCTTCAAGAATTTTTAAATCGTAGCTATACGAATACGAAGGATTAATGTGTTTTTCTTCATAGTCAAACCTCTAAGTGCATTTATTGGAAAACCAACATTAACATACAAACGTATTTATGCAAATTTCAAAGTCATTGACTCAAGAGTTCTGAAGTTATCAATCAATACTTATTGGTGAAAACTTATCTTATGAATATTTGTATAAGAGCCGTCCGAGTGTGCAGGACGATTTGGTCCTTTAGAGACCTAAGCTATGCAAATTTGACTAAACATCGTTTTCGTACGTTTGGATAGACGATGGAGAACAGGTGCATTTGGTGATTTATAATACTTATAATACTCTCATATTTGAACTAGATGATATTCTTTGGCTCAATGAAACTTAATTAGCATACTAACTTCCATGAGGTGTTCTTTTAGAGTAGTTCATTTGAGAATGCTCCATCGCTACTTCAATATTATACTTACTTCATATGTAATATTTAAATATTTTGCTTCGTCTATGTCTATGCTTACGTCGTAGCATAGCTTTGCTATTATAACAGTTTAGAAAAAGGCTTAGCAAAACCGAAAAAATGGCTCAGCTGATGCTTATTTTTGGTTGCGTTTACGTGCAAACCAGACCAGTCTGAATAGACAAAAAAAAAGTCTCGTCATACGCATAAACGCAAACCAAACCAGTCCAAATAGACTTGATTTTAGTACGGAAACCAAACTAGTCTCGTACTGTGAAAATACGCACATATGTAAATGCAAGACCGAAAAATACAAAACCAGTCTATGTGGACTGGTCTGGTTTGCTTGTAAACGCGACCTTTGACACTTCATATAGAAAAAATTAAATTAAATTCTATAGAAAAATCTGCAGAAGTTCAGAACGCGTTCAATTCGGGGATGCGGTGTATGTTACTATGTGACTGAAAACTTAACAAAAAGTTCGGGAAGCGGTTAGAAAAGGGTGAAACATACGAATTAAATAATTGGGTCATATTCCGGGATGCGGTCTAGGGGTTGAAAAAAACAAAACTTAAAAATAGGTTATTATTAAACAAGCCTGGGGAAGTGAAAAGATATTTGATATCTGATCAGACCTGAGAAACATGGTGGAATTCATGAAAAAGTATACAACCAGTTTACACCCTCTTAGGGGTCGAATTTCAAAAAATCTTGAAAACACACTATAGGTATTCATATGAAGAATCCATAGAATAAAAATGAATTCAATGTTTCGAAAGACCTAGTAGATATGACGAGAATCGTGAAAATATATGCATTTTATATTAACTGATATTTTTTTTTGCCCCCCCTTCTGAACGCCAATGAATATTCGAATTTTTTTTTATCATAATTACTTTTCTAGTTAATTAACATATACGTACTGAGTTTCAACTTCCCAGCATAAGCCGTTCTTATGTTAGGAAAAACACCCCCACCACCGTATCATACTACCCCTACAAAAAATTGTATTTTTCCACCATGCCACTACTATAGCTCTTTCTAAATACCAAGTTTCAGTTTCCTATCACTATAGATTCTTAAGATATAAGCATCGGCAACTTTTTCTTTCTCACCCTTCCTCATTCTCATCCTCTACACCCACACGCCCAAACTTTTTTTCGCTACAAGGGTTCTATTAGGCCTACTTCTAGTAAAAATGAAGCATCCGTCTTACACTGTTATTGAGATATGAAACGTGTTATTTTTGAAAAATTCTTGTCCCCTCCTTTTACGTACTCCCCCGCCCCCTTCAAAAATTTTACTTTGAGCAATTTTTATTTATTAAGCTTTATATCCAAACCGAATTTTGTTTTTCTGGTGCCACTGGTTTGGGAGATATCGTAATGTTAAGTATTTCAACCCCCACCCCCGTACGTCACTACCCCTACCCAAAAACTTTGTTTCAATCTACTTTCCTAGTATAACTACAGATATTTGTTAAGTTTTAGTTGCTTGCTATTAACGGTTTAGGAGATATGGATCTTAGAATGTGTCGATCTCGACTTTTTTGCGTTTCGGGCGCATTGCTTCCCCCTCCACTCCCACACCCCTTCACCCATATCATCAATTTTTTTGCAAATGGGTCCACTATCAAAGCTTCATAGAAATTCCAAGTTTCAGTCTCCTAACATGAGCGGTTGCTGAGATCTAGAAACCAAAATTTTTCGTTTAAAACGCTTCCCCCACCTTCCCCCTCACCCCCTGAAAATAATGTCAATTCAAGGGGTCTACCCAGTCTATTCCTAGAAAAAATTTTAATTTAATTGCTCCACTGGTTTGAGAGCTACGAGCCTTCAAAGGATTTTGGGCGGTCGACGTACGGCGTACGGCGTACAGACGGAGTGAAAATTTTTATTGCTTTTTTCGTGTCTGCTAGTCATGAAACGTGGACAAAAAAAATGTTTTTTTTTAAATCAATAGCACTACTGTATTATTACTAATAAAGTCAAATTTGAATTTTTTTACGTTTGCTAAGATTGACTTATAGCTTAGCTGTCGTAAAAACAGTCAAGACACGAACCGAAAAGAAATTGAGACACAGCTTTGCTACGTCTTACGTCATTAGCTGTTATAACTGCACTTATATTGACTTCAAATCTGAAACTATAAATGTACTGTTGCTAAACAAATTTTGATTAGCGAAATACTCGTCAATGAAGTATATTCCGTGTTTTTACTGCTCGAATTAAATGTGTCGGATTTCAGTCGGACAAAATCTCCAACAGTATGGTTATGATTGTATTGTATGATTTGAGATTACCGATACATTGACCCAACTATCTTTATGTGAACAATATGGGTATTTATCAATTTAATAAAAGTAAGCAAAATTCGGCGTTTCACAGTATGAAGCCAACAACAAAGGCAACAATAAAAAATAAAGTAATCATAAATTAACGGTGGTATTCATAAAAATTTTAATATTATTTTTATTTCGAAATTTTCGTAAAATTTATATTAATTTGGTATTATTATATAAATATGTATAATGTTCTTGTTTAATAGTTACATAGTGACTATAATCGAATCTCAATAAATAAATAAACTTAAATTTCAGTTTGTCTTTTTTGGTCCCCTTTAAAAAATGTTTTAATTAATTAATCAAATTATGATAGTTCTAAATAATAACTACAAGTTCACATATAAATATGTAAACACATATAAATGAAAAAAAAAAAACATTTAAATCTGGTTAATTCGAATATCGAATTTAGTTTTTTAATATAAAATTGAATGAAATTTTATCTAAAAGAACTGTATACCTACATAATATTTTAAATATTTGCGTTAAGGTTTGTGTCAATATTTTAGAGATTATTGCTATATATGAGTTAAGTGTTTTTAAATTTAGGTATTATTTATTAATAAGAAGTATATAAATATAATAATCATGTATATCTATATACTTCTTATTAATAAATAATAATAATAATAAATTTAGGTAAAAGTATGTTATACCACCGGCGATTAAATGTTATAAATAGAGTAGATATTTATAGACAGATTCAAAAAATATTTAGAGATCTTATACCATTTTATGTTCATAAATAACGTAACTTATACAATTAACTAGTATATGCTTATAATTTAATTTAATTCTCGTTTAAAGGAAATACATAGCAATAATACAATTTCATCCATTTCTAATATACATATTTTATGACCTGTAATTTTTAATTCTAACTACTTTAAACTTATTATTTTCATGCCCTTGGCTTACACTTGTACATCTATCTGATATATAATTCGTAATTTATTTCATATATTATAATATATAGATATATATACTTTGTGAACAACTATAAACTTTTCTTAAATTAAATAATAATTAAAAGTTTCGTTAAAATAAAATAGTAATAACTTTTTTTTATAGCTTAATAAGCTGTATTTCTTTAAAAATGATTTTAATGTATTAAATTCTTTTTGTAAATCTTAAAATAAAGAACTGGCAATTATTACAGAACTATTATTTTTTTCATCTCATTGTTCTTGTATAATGACAAGACTGGAAGGAAAAAGGCCATTGCGATATTGAAGATGTGTGCATGCTTATCTTCTGCATTACGAAGTAATTGTCACACCAGAAATGAACAAACATGACTCTATTCTATTATAGAAAAAATTATATAAGTTTACATATGAGTGAAGTACGCTAAATGCTAAATTTTTGAGACGTTCGGTGATGTACGGAAATAAAGGAAAATCGATCTTCAAAAAAAAATTTACATCACATTAACCGGTACGGTTAAAGGGTGCAAAAGGTACGGTTAAAGGGTGCAAAACAAAAAATATATTTCTCGAAAACTGTAATTTGCTAAAATTTGTACAGAGCCTGCAAAGGGGTATTTTAGAAAAGTACTATGTTATCTGGGAGGAGTCTGGTATGGGAGAAGGGGTGGTGGGCTGTTGGGTTATTTAATTTTTTTTTATTCCCGGAACGGCTTATGCTAGAAAGTTTACTCTTGGTATGTTTATGTAAAGTTATATGTAAGAGGTATTTAGGAGGAAAAGCGATGTTAAGGTTTGTTTTCATTTAACGAAATTCGTCATATATTTTAGGTCTATCATTATCCAACTTTGTGGGCTAAATGTGTGCAGCATTTTCGGAAATTGTTTCACCGAATTGACATAATTCTAGCAATGCTTTGCGATGGTTTTTAGGTGATAACTGAAAAAATTGTTTACCGAGAATTATTCCATTTTACCCATTTTATACTATATAATTCCGACTCACATTAGGTGGATTCTTATAAGACTCTAGCTCAATCACAATCCGCACAGTTACAGTTGAAGCAATAAAATACTAAATAAAAATAAGTACAAATCCAAAAGATTGGATACCAAATTGCCATGATAGTCGATTTCCTACAGCCACCACATTAGGAAGAGGTCTGAAATTATCTTACATATGGTAAATACCAGCTACCTAATGGAGCAGAATGATTTAAGTTGCAGAATCGAGACTTATGAGTTGTTAGTAAAAATTATTAAAAAACATATTGTAACTTTTCTGTGAAATAATTGAGAGCCACTAATATTCGCCTATTTTCTGATTCCGTTCTCATTGAAATTTTGTTATATTGTGAAAAAAAAGTTTTTGAGATATTCAAGTTTTTGAGATATTCAAGGACAAAAGACAATCAGTATCCTTAAAAAAAAATTGGGAGAATAATTGTGTTTTTCATTTCCGTTAAAAGTAAGCCCTAATTTATTATTCTACGATAAAATTTATCGTAACCTATGCATCTTAATGAAATTTTTAACAACAACAACTTTTAAAAAATTGTTCTAGAAATAAATTTTAATTGTATTTTTATACTCTAGATGAAATCATATAGAGTATTATAAGTTTGATCCAGCCGAAAAATATGTAACGCATAGAAACAAGCCTCGGACGGAAAAAAAATTATAAGCTATGACTTTGAAATTTTGAATGTGTTATTTTGATTAGAGTTGGAGCTAACTGTATGATTATGAAAAAAATCCTAACAGTCCGTCGAGAGGCTGCCATACAAATATCCTGTAAAAATGACTTCACTTAATTTACGAAACTCACTATAACTCAAGTAATCGTTTAGCTATGAATTCAGAATTTTGTACAAATTAGTTTTGAGTGAAAACAAAGTTCAAATTTACTAGTCAGCGAAATCCTTTAACTCCTTCTGGTACCTTCCATACAAAAAATCCTTAAGCCACGTGTTCAACAATATTTTCCGATAGCTTTTCACGCTTGAAGCTACAAATTTGAAATTTTGTACACATTAATTTTTGAATGGTTCCAAGGAAAAGGATGAATATGTAAGAAATCGAGTGAGTCCTGGCTCCACCTCCCACATAAAAGTCCTTCAAAACGGATCTTTTTTTTCCAGTTCAAGATATGAAATTAAACAGTGAATATTGTCTTTTAGTTTTGAGTAGCAGTTTAATGGGACTCCTTAATGAAGGACATACAACATGCACACACGTAGTACTTCTTCATTTCTAACTTCAATATACAGTTACTCACATAATTATTGGGTCAAGACCAAAAACAAAGTTTGGGGCAAAATTATGACTGAAACGAGGAGGAAATAAAAAAAAAAAAATTTCATTTGTTATTGTCTGTATGTATATTGTTATATATATATATATATATTTTGAAAAAACACTTATTTCCATGAGTATATAGTACAGACAATAACAAATGAAATTTTTTTTTTTTATTTCCTCCTCGTTTTAGTCATAACTTTGCCCACAAACATTGTTTTTGGTCTCGACCCAATAATTATGTGAGTAACTGTACATCGGAGTTCTATATCATCTAGAGTATTATACGATTGGCTTGCAGCCGATTGTGACTGCAGTATGTTTTTACTAATCATATCTGTCATATCTGTGGTTGATTCTTAATACCCTTTGTAGTGTCATCTGTAGGTGAACTTGTGTGGATCGGCAATATTACGAAGTTGGTATTATTGTGGATCCACACTAGATCCACACAATATTAGAGTTCGATGGTGGTTTTTTTTTTCTGTGAGAGAAGAGATCTGACAGGAGGTCTTAGAAAAATGAAGGGCTAAATTTTGTGTTGGGAAAGAAAATGGATAAAAAATGAAATTAGAATATTAGATTAAGGAGTTAAGTTTGGTTTTGGTGCACGAAATCGTTAATAAAAGTTAGAAGAAAAGTAGTTTTAGTGCACGAGTATAAAACGAGAGTAAAAAGTTGATTTAAGTCGAATGCGCACGGAAGAGAGAAAAGTGCGATTGAAGTTGAAGAAATAATAGAAAATCTTAAGTTAAGTTGTCGCGCACGGGCGAAATGATGAACGAAAACAGTTTAGAAAAGAAATGGTTAAGTTTTTCGGGCGCGTCAAAATAATCAAATTGAGATGATAAGTTAAGCGCGTGAAATTTCGGGCGAGAAACGAAATAAAACAACAACAAAGAAAATGAGTGATAGAAAAAGTTCGCAAAAGTTTTTGACCACAAAATAATTTAAGATTCGTAAATAAAAAAAATACATAAAGAAAACAAATAAATTATATTAAATTAAAAATAAATAATTATCTACATAAACAAAAACAAATTAACGTAAAATTAAACGTAAATAAAAATAAATATGAAACGACAAAGACGGAAAAGAAACTGACACGGACTGAAATCAATTAAACATAAATAAAGTGAAAAAATGAATATGCTGTAAGCAGAAAAAAAAGGTAAAATTTTTTATTATTATTTCTTTTCTTTTGTTATTGCTTTTGGCCTTTATGTTGGTTTTTTTTTTGTGAATTCTAAGTCGGAAATGGTGAAATAGACGGCCATTAGGATGGATCTTCTCGTTTAAAGACCTTCCGCCCCACTCATACCTCTCTCTAGGTGCCATACCTAAGTCAAAATAACCACTCCAAGGCCTCCGTTCACAACAAAATGGCGCCCAACGTAGGGCTAGCCAAACCGGCGCGCAGTTCACAACGCGTGATGGGACAATATGCGAGAGTCGGAAAAATGACGCATAAAAAATTGTCACATCAAATGGACTTAAACTTTGTCTGGTAGCGACACAAAACAACGCTTGCACGGCACCTACAAGTACAGTGAACAAGCTCTTTTGTTACTTCACCTATTTCTAGTATTGTTCGAATTTAACAGCTGGAAATTGTGAAACCTTCGTATTGACAGTTTTCTGTTGGCAACCTTCAGGCGCCATCAGAATTCCATATGAAGGGGAAGCCTTCTCTTTCTGTGGGCTCGAGTTGGACTTGTTATAGGTTAAGTAGGGTCTTCAAGACCCATCTAACTGATGTATTGTAGGTACCCTTTTGAAAACTGGGCTTGCCTTGACAAAGCGGGCAAGTCGTCAGACGATTTTGCAGACTACCTGCAATATATGTTTTAGATTGTTTAGAAGTCAATACTGAAGTCTTCAAAATAGTTTCTTATTTCCTTAATCCATCCTTTTAGAGGTCCTATAACGTAAAATTAAATTAAATTATGTAGTTTATTTTTTTTTTTTAATTTTTAAGTCTTAGGAAAATTTTTAATTTTTTTTATCTTAGTATATAATTTTGTTTGCTTTTCTTTTATCCCATTTTTTTTTATATTTTTCTGACTTCCAATTTTCCCTTGAAGTTGTAGACGCTGAGATTTGCCTTTAAACTCGACCTAGCAGGAGAGAGGATGAGGCTTGGGAGGTGGATAGCGAGAAGATCCATCACGTTTTAATTTTTGTTCTTTTTGCAATGGAATCTTTTTGCTGCTTGCTCTTTTTTCCTTTTTATTTTGATTGGCGATATTCAAATATATTTATATATATTTTTTTCTATCCAATTTCGATTGTGTAGAGTTCGAATTCGATTGCGCTTGCGTATCATCTTCTGTTATTTTTAGCTACGCATTTTTTTTTCCTTAGTGTAAGGGATATATATTTTTGGTAAAATATTGACCTATGTTGTTAGTTTTTTTTATTTTCGCATGATAGGCTAAAAAATTTCCGTTTTCTTAGCTATTTATTTTGCATGGGATTATTCGTTAGGAATTATTTTTATATTATTATACTTAGCCTATATTTTTTTTTCTTTGTTCCAATAGGTAATATTCCATTTCTTTCGTATAGTTGGTAGAATTAGCTAATTATCTCCATATTTATAATTATTATGAAAAAAAAGAAAGATATTTTATATTTATTATTATTGCTTAGAAATTTGTTTGCTAAGTTGATAATAGTTTTCTTAGTTCATTTCTCTTAAATTTAGATGTTATTTTAGTAGTTTGAAATTAGTAGGTTGATTATTAGATTCATTTTCTTCCTTTCGTTTTGGGTTTTTTCTTTTTGTACCATGGCACTACCACGTACACCAGAACATAGTGGTGAAGATGTGTTGGGCATCATATGTCAAGATTGGGTGAGACCAGTTAATGTGGATCTCACTAAATGAGGACACCGTTTCCACGAGCGGTGCACAGATAAGTGGTTGAAAGAAAAAGAGAGTTGTCCCACTTGTCGTAAAGATCTGGACAAGTCGGGCTACTGGTCTGTCCGGGGAGTAGAGGGAGCGATAGCCGCCCCTGGACCGTTGACAAGAAGTCGGGTTCAGTTTACGGTCCCACAGCTTCAAAAAGTTATGGTTTCTCTCCTTAGGGAGTAAAATTTTGATCCTCCACAAGAGCTGTGCGGAGGTCAAGTCTTCTACGCTCCGGACAGAACAGTGGTCACCGAACAAGGGAAAGGTTTACCACCACCTTCGAATTCGCCACTACTACCGTCGAACCGACCACTACCACAACCACCGATGACGACAGCGGAGGCACGTGTGAGTCTTGAAATTGATGAGATCACTCAACTGACTCGCACGTTGCTGAGGGAAGAGCGATATCATTAATTTCGAGATTCACACAGCGATCTTTCACGATCGACGGATCGCACCTCCAGAACAACAGGTACTGCTCGAGCATCTGAGAGGGCTCAGCCACCGCATTATCCGGTTGCTCAGCCCCTACAAAATCCGGTGGTTCAGCTTCCACATTATCCGGCCGCTCAGTTCGCTGATCGAAGGAGCACCGGAACAAATTAAAGACGCCGCAACACTGCAAGTCCCATACGGACATGGGGATTGAAATTCAATGGAGACGCTAATGTGTTGCGCGCGGAAGAATTTATTTATCGCGCCGAGGCTCTTACGACCAGCGAGCTGAGCGCAGATATGGACTTGCTCGCACGAAGCTTTTATATGCTGTTAGATGGTCGTCCGAACAGTTAGTTGGATCTGGCACAGGTCCAATCCAAGATCAACTTGGGCGGTTCTGAAACCTGCATTTTTGCAGACGTGGGGTGTGCGAGTGAGTGACTTGGACATTAGACGGTAAATATTAGCCAGACGTCAGGTCCCAAGCGCGTCCTATCAGATGTTTGAGCAGGACTTGTGTGAACTCCGGAATCTACTGCCGAATCCGATGCACGACGGAGAGTTCGTGAAGCTGGTGCGGGGAAATTTGTTGCCAAACACGCAGCAGCAAATTTGCCTGCAACAGATTTGGTCTCTTGACCATTTGCAACAAATAGTGTGCAGAGTCGAAGATATAAGACGGTCGACGAAATATAATTATGGCTACTCGAATCATACCCGAGTTGCTGAGGTCGTGGAGCCTTCTACAGAGGTTTGTGACGAGCGCGATGGTTCCGAGCCATTGCGGGAATTACATCACTAAAATGTTGGAGCTGTGAGCGTTTAGGTACAACAGATTTGGTCTCTTGACCATTTGCAACAAATAGTGTCTAGAGTCGAAGATATAAGACGGTCGACGAAATATAATTATCGCTACTCGAATCATACCCGAGTTGCTGAGGTCGTGGAGCCTTCTACAGAGGCTTGTGACGAGCGCGATGGTTCCGAGCCATGGCGGGAATTACATCACTAAAATGTTGGAACTGTGAGCGTTTAGGTCACAGTTACCGACCATGTGCAGAAGCTCCCAGGGGGATTTTCTGCTATGGCTGCGGAACAAAAGACGTTTTGCGACCGCATTGTGCTCGTTGCAATCGGGAAAACTCCGGAACGGAACATTCTACTTCAGGAAACTCCCGACCTTTTCGGATCAACCCAAATCAGCCACCAAAAACGTAGGAGACTCTTCGATCTCCGCAAATTGTGGTGATGACAACACATCAACAGCCAGGTCAAATACACCGGACCTGACCACTACATCGGATTTGACAACTTGCACGACTGAGTCTCATTCAGACGTAGTTCTTTCCAATCTTTTACCTTCTGTTCGCAAAGCACCTGTACCATGTAAGACTGAAGGGGTACATGGAGGCACGTGACAGGATTTTTAACGATTTAAAATCCCCTCTTATTAATATTTCTTCTTGTTCCACATTTCAACCTACCCCTGTTCCAGCAACTAAAAACGTTACGTTTACGCGCATTTTGGCGTAAAGTTCGTGAGAGAAAGAATGCAGTAATGTCGAATATTATCTCTGAACCTTTTGACGTACGTCCCTATGCTATGGTCTCCCTTTTCAATGTAAACGTTAAAACTCTTTTAGACAGTGGTGCGGGCATTAGCTGCCTAGGAGCCAATGCCTTAGAACGCCTTGAGCGAGAGCAAGTGCATTGGAAGCCGATTTGCCATAAGGTGAAGACAGCTGATGGTGCTTCGCAGAGGGTGGTGGGAAGCGTGATGACCGAAATTAAATTTCATGGAATTACACAACCTATTACCCTTTACATCGTGCCAAGTTTATCTCAGAAGTTATATCTTGGGGTAGATTTCTGGCGAGCCTTCAATCTTGCTCCATCCATCATCAGTTGTGTCAGCACACAAACCACCTCTTCGCAACATAATGCTACTGCGATGCACTCTTTAACGAGTAAAGATGTTGAACGTCTAAAGAACGTTAAGTCTAAGTTCCCTTCTTTCGAACTTCATGGTTTGGGAAGGACAAACGTTCTCGAACACGAAATCGACGTAGGAGACGCGCGCGCTATCAAACAACGACACTACCCAGTATCGCCTTCGATTCAAAACCTCATGTATGGCGAGGTCAATCGTATGCTGGCAATGGGAGTGATAGAGACCAGTTTGAGTGCGTGGAGTCCGCCAGTAGTACTCGTGAGGAAACCAGGGAAAGTCCGGTTATGTTTGGATTCTCGAAAGGAAAATACTGTGACGAAAAAGGATGCATATCCACTTCCACACATCGACGGAATTCTTAGTCGATTACTACGAGCCAATTTCATAACCAGTCTTGACCTGAAGGACGCATTTTGGCAGATTCCTCTCAAGACTAAGTCCCATGAAATGACGGCGTCTACCATTCCCGGACGACCTCTTTATCATTTTACCCGGATATCATTTCGGTTGTGCCATGCACCCCAACGCATGTGCCGTTTGATGGATCGTGTTATATTATCCGAACTGAAGGACCAGGTATTTGTTTACTGGGACGATTTTTTGTTGATCTTGGAAGATTGTAGTTCTCATTTGGTTTTGTTGGCGGAAGTTGCCGAATGTCTGGTGAAGGCAGGACTTACAATCAGTCTGGGAAAAAGTAAGATTTGTCTGAGGGAAGTGAAGTATCTTGGATACATTGTTGGAGATAGAGGCCTGAAGACAGACCCAGAAAAAGTCTCGGCCATAGTCGATTACCTTTCACCAAAATCCGCACGTCAGGTTCGACGCTTTCTTGGTATGGCTGGTTGGTATCGACGCTTCATACTCAACTTTGCAGCTGTGGTGTTACCGATCTCAGACACGCTGAAAAAGGCCGACCGATTAACTTGGACTTCTAAAGCAGAAACTGCATTTCAAAAACTGCATTGCAATGGAAGCCAAGTTACCCGCAGCCCCGATATTTGGTAAATCCAGGCTTCACTCGACCCTTCGTGATACAATGTGATGCTAGCAAATCTGGGGTGGGGAGTGTTATTTTCCAGGAGAATGATGATGGATCGGAATCTCCTATTGCTTGTATGTCCCAGAAGCTCAATTCCGCTCAACGCACCTACAGTGTTACAGAGCTTGAATGCTACGCCGCTGTGTTGAGCGTGAAAAAATTCAGAGCGTACGTGGAAGGGACAGCGTTTAAGATTATAATGGATCATGCGAGTCTCAAATGGCTGATGTCTCAAAAATATCTCAGTTGACGTTTGGCTCGCTGGAGTTTGAAGTTGCAAGGTTTCGACTTCGTGATTGAACATCGTCGTGGGAGCCTGAATATTGTACCCGACGCCCTCTCTCGCGTATACGAGGGCGGATTAAATGCGCTGATCGACGTTGCACCCATGGTTGACTTGAACTCTTCAGAGTTTCAGAATCCGGAATATCAGGATCTGAAGTCAACTGTGGAGGCAAACGCCCCTCGGCTTACTGACGTATGCATTAGAGATGGCTTCGTGTACAAGCGTACAGAGGCCTATAATGGTGACCCGATCACGGAGGATCGTGCCTGGAAACTTTGGATTTCATCGAGCTTGGCGCCTACTGCGATTGCTCAGGCCCATGAAGCGGATACCATGGTTCACGGTGGGTTCGCCAAAACGCTATAGCGCATTAGACGTTACTTGTATTGGCCCGGTATGTCTACACAAGTCCGCGATATCATTCTTTCATGTCAGACTTGTAAAGAAACAAAGTCCTCGAATCGTCCGCTTAGAGCTGCAATGGGAGATGCCTTCAGAACACAGAAGCCCTTTCAACAACTGTACATTGATGTATTAGGACGATACCCTAGGACCAAAAGTGGGAAAATTGATATCCTAGTTGTCCTTGACCATCTGTCAAAATTTCCTATCCTTCATCCCCTAAGAAGACTTACAGCGGGTGAGATTACGACGTTTTTGGAGGGGGATGTCTTTCATATGTTTGGTACACCCGAGACAATTCTTTCCGACAATGAGTCTCAGTTCAAGTTAGCGACATTTAACTCCATGCTTGCTAAGTATGGGGTTAAACACCTATATACCACAAAATACTTGCCTCAGGCGAATGCTTCAGAGCGAGTCAACCGTTCTGTTTTAGCTGGACTCCGTGCGTTCATCGTGGAAGACTGGACTCGATGGGACGAAGACTTAAGCAAAATAGGATTTTCTCTTCGGAGTTCGATTCACCAAGCCACTAAGTTTACGCCCTATCAGGTTTTGTTTGGATCCCACATGATGTCGCATGGGGATGACTACGCTCTGTTGCATCGTTTGAAAGCGCTAGGTGATGCAGACTTGCAATTGGATCCCAGAGAAGGTACTCCTATCGCGAGGCAACTGGTACAGGCGAATATTCAGGTCGCACACGAAAACAGCAAAAGGCGTTATAATATGCGTACGGCTCAAATTTAATTTAGAGAAGGACAGGAAGTGTACATAAGAAACTTTACGCTGTCCACAGCAGCACACAATTATAACGCCAAATTTGCCAAAAAGTTCCTGAAGTGCAGGATTCGTCGTGTGCTGGCAACTCGCGATATGGGCTAGAGGATCTCGGAGGCAAGCATGTGGGAGTATACCACTCCAACGACCTTCGTCAGAGACTGGAACGAGTGACAAACTCTGATAGTGCCCGGTCGCTGCAGTCGTGAGCATGAGACGCAGACGGAGCTCACAGCTGCCTTCTTTAGTCTGTTCGGCATTGTAGTCAACGGCGATCAGGCTATGTAGTGTCATCTGTAGGTGAACTTGTGTGGATCGGCAATATTACGAAGTTGGTATTATTGTGGATCCACACTAGATACACACAATATTGGAGCTCGATGGTGGTTTTTTTTTCTGTGAGAGAAGAGATCTGACAGGAGGTCTTAGAAAAATGGAGGGCTAAATTTTGTGCTGGGAAAGAAAATGGATAAAAAAATGGAATTAAGATAAAGATTAAATAGTTCAGTTTGGTTTTGGTGCACGAAATCATTGATTAAAGTTAGAAGAAAAGTAGTTTTGGTGCACGAGTATAATACGAGAGTGAAAAGTTAATTTAAGTCGATTGTGCACGGAAGAGAGAAAAGTGTGATTGAAGTTATAGAAATAGAAAATCTTAAGTTAAATTGTCACGCACGGGCAAAATAATGAACGAAAATAGTTTAGAAAAGAAATGGTTAAGTTTTTTAGGCGCGTCAAAATGATCAAATTGAGAAGATAAGTAAAGCGCGTGACTTAATGGTTTGGGAAGGACAAACGTTCTCGAACACGAAATCGACGTAGGAGACGCGCGCGCTATCAAACAACGACACTACCCAGTATCGCCTTCAACTCAAAACCTCTTGTATGACGAGGTCGATCGTATGCTGGCAATGGGAGTGATAGAGACTAGTTTGAGTGCGTGGAGTCCGCCAGTAGTACTCGTGAGGAAACCAGGGAAAGTTCGGTTATGTTTGGATTCTCAAAAGGAAAATACTGTGACGAAAAAGGATGCATATCCACTTCCACACATCGACGGAATTCTTAGTCGATTACTACGAGCCAATTTCATAACCAGTCTTGACCTGAAGGACGCATTTTGGCAAATACCTCTCGAGACTAAGTCCCGTGAAATGACGGCGTCTACCATTCCCGGACGACCTCTTTATCATTTTACCCGGATACCATTTGGATTGTGCAATGCACCCCAACGCATGTGCCGTTTGATGGATCGTGTTATATTACCTGAACTGAAGGACCAGGTATTTGTTTACTTGGGCGATTTTTTGTTGCTCTCGGAAGATTGTAGTTCTCATTTGGTTTTGTTGGCGGAAGTTGCCGAATGTCTGGTGAAGGCTGGACTTACAATCAATGTGGGAAAAAGTAAGATTTGTCTAAGGGAAGTGAAGTATCTTGGATACATTGTTGGAGATAGAGGCCTGAAGACAGACCCAGAAAAATTTTCGGCCATAGTCGATTACCTTTCACCAAAATCCGCACGTCAGGTTCGACGCTTTCTTGGTATGGCTGGTTGGTATCGACGCTCATACTCAACTTTGCAGCTGTGGTGTCACCGATCTCAGACATGCTGAAAAAGGCCGACCGATTTACTTGGACTTTGTTACGAATTGTTTTCGGCACCATAGGCGCCTCCAATCCGCATCCAGATTTGATGGGCCCTTTGGACCCAGACAGCATTATCTGCCGACTGCTCAGGAGCCGGATGTGGGGTTGGAAGAAAAATGTCCAAGAGAGCACCATCCTTGTTGATGCTGTCAATAAAGAGAAAATTGAGGACGAAATTCAGGGGAGAAAAAGGCCATAACCGCACCACTACCGTCTCGACTCAAAGCTACTTTCGGAAACGCACCACGCAAAAGAGAAAGAGAGAAGAGTTCTGAAAACTCAAGGCCATCCTGATCCGATGGAGCCCCAGGGCCCCTTTAGGTGGAGATCTACTCCATTATACAACAAAAAAAAGTATATACGACACAACGAGAATTCGAAAGGAGGATGCAACACGTCGTCAGCTTCGCTTCTCCACTCGATAGGGACCTGTACAAAAACACTATACTTGGAATAAAAATTATCAATTCACATGAAAAAAGAAAAAAAATCATATATATAAACAGTTCATCAAGTAATATTTAATTTAGTAATTCAGGAAAAAAAAATTGTGATCTAATATGAAAAATAACAAATTCGGTTATAGTTATTGATTTATGTAATAATGTTCGTCGATCGGCGAGTGCTGCTGTCATTGAGGCCCTTTTTCATCCTTCTGAGACGATTGCTTGTATGGTTTGAATAAAAACAAATTACCTGCAGGTTTTCCTTTCCTGTCTTTTCGGTAGGACAAGGAAATTGTCTTTTTAGAGGAAGAAGAAATACACTGGATACAACCAAGAGTCCGATGTTAGGTTGCAACAAAAAATAAGTTTTATAGGGGGTTTTTTTTCACTCCAGTCACTTTGGGGATTGTAGCTCGAAATTTGGCTAGCACTTAAACTTAGTTTGAAAAGAACTTCACTTTTTTTCTTTTTGCTTTCTTTCTTTTTCAAAGAAAAGAGTTCTTCACTTCACTTTTTCTGTCCTTAGTTTTTTTTCCTTGTCCATCCACTTCAGTCGTCACACCCCGAATACCGAACAATTTCTCTCTCCTGGTCGCCGTGAAAAAAACGGTCTCTTTGACGAATTTTATTTTCAATTTACGCGGGAAGCGATGTTCACTTGGGTTTTTACCTCGTGCACCCAGATGCCGCCAGTGAGGTAGCCAAGATCCAAATCCAATTTCGGCCGAAATTTATTTTTAAACCATGACGGCTTTCATTATTATTATCGTTATGGTTATAGTATTTTTATATTTGTAATTATTACTATTGATACATGTGTAATGAAATAGAAAAAGTAACATACCTTGTGGAGCGGACACTTCAAGACGGTTGAGTGAGATGAAATAAGAAAAATACAAATGATCCTTGTGCGAACACACCACACACTTTTGCGGATTTGAGACCATTCGCATGCCAATGATCAAATAAAGAGGTCTAATCCAAAAAAAACAATTAATCAAGGCTGCATTCGTAACAATCGTGGGGACGACCCAGACCCAGGAGAACCGTCTCATAAATTACCCGGGCTTCGTGCATAAAACCAACTCAAAAGAATAACTATTTCGTTATTAGGACTTAATATCCTTACTGTGGTATATGCCAATGATGTTCCCGGCTTTATCCTCAAGTTGATAGGAGACGTTTCCTATCTTTTCTCTTACCTTGGCCTCGATAAATTTCGGAGCAAACTTGGCAGCAAAACGGTTGACGGCACTGCTTTGTTCATAGTTTCGCACATATACGGTTTGCCCTGGCACAAAGGATTTGGATGTGGTTCGCAAGTTGTATGTGTGCGCACTCTTTTTGGAAGCTAATTCCCGGTTTTGACATACTTTATCCTGTAACATTCGGATTCGTTCGATATGGGGCATTATAGATATATCTCCTTCTCCTAGTGAGTTTAGGGCCTGGAGGAGCTCATCCAATCTGATCCATGACGTATTGCATGGTAGCCAAACATCAGGAAGTGCGGTGAATAGCCAGTCGAAGCGTGTACAACATTTCGAAATGCTGACGATGTCTCGCTGAGATGATCGTCCCAATTCCGGTGATCAGTACCAACATATGAGCGTATAGCCGCTAAGATAGATCGGATGACCCTTTCAGAAGCATAAGCCTGTGGTGCGTAGAAAGGGGAAAGGATGTGCTTTACACCAAAGTTCTCCAAGAATATTTGAAATGCCCTGGCAGTGAACTGTCCGCCATTATCTGAGTGGATGCATTCAGGAACCCCGTAAGTTAGGAAGACTTCATTTCCCAAAAATTTTATGATACGTTCTGACGTGGCACTTGCCATTGGTTTCAACCACACGAATTTCGTGAGCTTATCCAGAACAACAAAAATGTATTTATTTCCGGCGATTGACCGAGGGTAAGGACCTAAAAAGTCAATGTATAAGCGTTGCATGGGACGAAAGACTTCAACTCTTTCGCCCATTGGGGGACGCATGGTATGATTCGCGGGCTTGCTCTGTTTACAAACTACACAGGATGCAACATAGTCAGCAACGTCCTTTCGAAGCTTCGGCCAATAATAGTACCTCTGTAAGAGTTCTACCGTTTTGTGTACCCCACAGTGAGATGAAATTGGGTCATCATGCGCCTTTGCAATAAGATCCGCAGTCGCTGGATACGGGACCCACAGTTTATGCTTTGGGATATCAGTGCTTGCCTCAATTTTGGTATTAGTGCATATATAAATTTTATCCTCCAGAGCGCTAAGATTCGAGTACCGGTCCGGAAATTCTAATACCTGAGAGATCAATTCCTTGTACGACGCGTCAACAAAAGCTGTCGTTGGTATGAATTCGTCGACATAAAGCGGAAAATCTTCGCCCAACTCTAATTCGCTACAGAACACTCGTGATAGTGCATCAGGGACAACATTCAGCGTTCCTTTCCTATGCTCAATTTGAAACTTGAACCCCTGCAGTTTCAGACTTTATCGAGCTAAACGCCCTGACAGGTCCTGTTGCTGCATGGGCCACTTCAAACTTGCATGATCCGTAATTATTGTGAACTCAAGTCCTTCGACGTAAGCCCGAAACCTCTTCACACTCTGGACTGCAGCCAAACATTCTAACTCCGCCACACTGTAATTCCGTTGTGCAGCGTTGAGTTTGGCAGACATGAAAGCTATTGGATGTTCTTCACCTAAATCCGTCTTTTGGAATAAGACACTTCCGATGCCTGTAGCACTCGCATCGCATTGTGTGAAGAATGGTCTCGAAAAATCTGGATTTATCAAAACCGGCGCTGTTGTAAGGAGTTTCTTGGTTTCTTCGAAAGCCCGATTTGCAAAATCGTTCGACACAAACGCTTTCTTTCCCTTGAGTAGGTCAGTTAGCGGAGAAGTCACTGAGGCAAAGTTTATAGAATCTTCTATACCAGCCCGCCATGCCCATGAATCTACGCTCTTCACGTGTGCTTTTGGAAATCGGGTATGCTGTAATACCAGAGATCTTTTCCGGGTCGGTCTTAAGTATGCCGTCGCTAACGACATACCCTAAGTATTTGATTTCCTTCATAAGGAATTTGCTTTTCTCCACATTTATTGTAAGATTGGCAGTTCGCAAGAGCTGGGAAACATGACGAAGAAGATCAAAGTGTTCTTCTAACGTGCTAGAGGTGACAAGCAAATCATCCAAATATACGATTACCTTATCGTGTAATTGGTAGGGAATGACTTTGTGCAACAGCCGGCACATTGTTTGTGGTACGTTGCACAACCCAAAAGGCATGACCGTAAATTGATAAAGCGGTCGTCCAGGTACTGTGAACGCCGTTTTATCACGCGAAGATGGATCCAATGGTATTTGCCAAAAAGCATCCTTTAGATCCAGACTTGAAATAAATTTAGTGGCTTGCAACCGAGAGAGAAGACCATCAATTAACGGGAGGGGGTAAGCGTCCTTACACGTAACTTCATTTATTCGCCGCGCGTCCAAACACAGTCTAACTTTCCCATTTGCTTTGCTCTTCAACGTCACCGGAGAACACCAAGAGCTTGAACTCTCCTCGATCACGCCCAGCTCTAGCATCCGGTCCAGTTCGTCGTAAAATTGCTTTTGAACGACCGGAGATACAGAATAGTGACGCTGCTTAACCGGTGCTGCGGAACCCACATCAATTACATGTGAAAGTAGAGAAGTTTTTCCCAAGCCCATACGATTAAATAATGGAAACGAATCTGCGACCTCTCTTAGCTTTAGTCTGTCTTCTTCACTCAAATTGTGCTGTAAGAAATTTGTAGGGGGTGGTTGACACACTATTTCTTCAACCTGTGTTGGGGCCAGTCCAAAAAGATCCCAGAAATCGATGCCTAAGTATAGAGGGTTTTTCAGTGATGGAGCAACTAGGAATCGCATCATTCGGCTCTTTCCTGCGAATGAAACCAAAACGCGAACATAGCCCAACACTTCGCACTTTTGACCGCATGCCGTAGATAAATGTGAATGCAGAGAATGTACCGGTAGTGAGAGATCTGTGATGAGTTTAGACCCTTCAGCCCCGAGTACGCTTGAGCTAGCACCACTATAAAGTAGCCCCTGGAAGCGATGCCCTTTTATAAATATCTCAGCATACGGACAGTTGTCGCCATTTATTTGGAAAATTGGTGACACATCGGCTTGTTTAAGATGTCGCCGAATTTGCCAGTAACGAATGGAACGTGATAAGCGGAAGCGTCTACGAATTGGTGAGCTAATCTGACATGGATGAGTTTTAGATTTGATTGGGATTGAAAGCTGGTCTATATTGTGGGCTAGGATGGCGGATCCATATTGGTAGCCAGATTCTGATTGGGACTCTATGTAGGTTGCATGCGACTCGTCCCAGGTTGATTCGCACTCCTCTGACCGTTTCCCGACTTACGTTAGCATGTCGTTTCACCACGTTTGGTGTACCGGAACCGAAACAACACGTATGTGTGATTTCCTTTGCACAATCAGAAAATACGTGCCCAATGTCCTTACAATTCCAACAGATTGCCATCCCTCTCCCCACACCGGGTTTCTGTTGTGCTGCACCTTTAGAATATTGTGCCGTGCCTACGTGAGCATCAACTTGGATTTCGTTAACATGTTTTCGACCAGAACAATTTGAATCACCATCATACCCAATCCTCTTCCAAGTATTCTCAATAGTAACGCATCTTCTCTTCAACTGCATTTCGGTTTCAAAATCGATCCCAGCTAGATGTGCCTGCAATCCGGGACGCATATTGCGCCACAGAATTTGTTGCAGCTGCTGATCTGACAAAGGTGAATGTAACTGAAGAGCAAGGCTATCAATTGCATCCGCGAAATCCCGGAATGGTTCCTTAGCTTTTTGAAAGCGACTATATATCAACCTACGGACATCTAAATCAGTGTTTTGTGTGTCAAAGCCCTCTCGTAAAGAATGGCAAAATTCAGGCCATATAATATCAGGTGTCGTTTCTCGCAGAGTCCAATACCATTCAGAGGCTGAACCTTTCAATAAAACAAAAAACTCCGAAATTAATTCCAACTCAGAAATCCCATTCGATCTGCCCAAAAGTCTCAACCCTGAAAAGAAACCTGTTGACATTCATGCTCGTGCTAGATCCGTCAAAGGTGACTCCCCACTTTGACATCGGAATAAAGCGCTTTTGATTGTGAATTACAGCGTTCCTATTGTGCGAAACGGGAATACATTCCTGACGAGTGCTTGAGAAAGGCCAAACAGGTGCTGGGCAATTTAGCGGTGCCTGTTCGCGTTCCTGTACTTGAGCTGGAAGAATGTCCTCATAAGCCTTCCCTCTTTCCAGATTCTCTACTCCAGGAGCCTCTCCTTGAGGCTTAAGAGCCGTAACCCCAACATCCGGAGAAGAGGTGGTACTGAAGCTTATCTCCGAAGGCTTTTGATAAAAAGTTTCAAGGGCTGCCTCATCAGGTTTAGCTAAAAGAATTCAGGTCTCTGATTTTTAGTAAATGGTCTCGACCCGTAGCTTGAATTGTCCCCGAAGAGCATTTCACGGCCCGTATAGTGATTGAGGCGAGAGAGACACCTATCCAATTCATCAGATCTTCCCGCCTTACACTTCTTTAAAATACTAGAAATGTCGTCTAAGCCCTCTTGACAATTTTTGAGCTCCCTTGGTAAGTCTTGAAGAATGATTTCCGGTAAATTTGAGTTTGGTCTCAAGACCGGTCTTTCCTTTTCCAACTTGAGTTGCGACTCAAGACTTTCCAACTGGGCCAGACTCAACCCACTGATGTCACGAATGGTGTATTCCATCTGGAACTCATCGGGTTCTAAATGGTCAACGATAAGACTCACTGGAAGAAAAAGTGAAAGAGGTCCTGAGATCCATCAGACTTCGGAATGTAACTTACTCTCTCTCTCTCTTTGTATAAAAGAAATTAGGGGAAAAAACCCAAATAACAATTCGCTCCAAAATGACGCGGACGGTAGAGGGTACGACGTGCTATAGTTGTCCATACTAAATTATTTTAGAATGATAAAAATTTTCGGGAAGCTCATCGATGTGATTTCTTTATAAATAAACGAAATTATTCGTTAAGCTGCACAATAATTGCTGCAACCGACGGGACCGTCCCGGATTAAATTCCGCGAGAAACCAAATCGAGTCTTAATTCGCGACACTGAATAATGATTAAGTACTTACACAAGTATTTGATAGGTCATTCGAAACCGACGCAAATGCGAATAACTTGTGCGCACACCACTAAACAATGTGATTTTAGCAAGGGTTAAATAAAAACAAGTATATTCGCTCAAAATAGCTCGGCACTTAAGGTGCACTTGCGTCCCTGATTGAAGAAAAAAAAAAAGCGCGACAATAATTGAGAATGCCCAACCATAACTCTAGACAGAGGGTAAAGGATATGAGGTGTTATAGGTGACTATACTTAATTGTTTTAGAATGATAAAAAAAATTTTCGGAAAGCTCACCGATATGATTTCTGTTTCAACAAACGAAATTATTCGTTTAGTTGCACAACAATTGCTGCAACCGACGGGACCGCCCCGGATTAAATTCCGCGAGAAACCAAATCGCGACTAACTCGCGTCACTGAATGATGGTTTAATACTTACATAAGTATTCGATAGGTTGTTCGGAACCGACGCGAATGCGGATAACTTATGCGCTCACCACTAAACAGTGTGACTTTAACAGGGGTTGAATAAAACAAGTATGTATGTATATTCGGCTTAAAAATAGCTCGGCACTTAAGGTGCACTTGTATATCCTGATTGAAGAAAAAACCGCGCGATAACAATTTAAAATACCCAACCATAACTCCAAACGATTACAAAAACTTTTTTTCAAGAAATAGAAAAAAAAATCTCCAGCAAGAAAAATTTAACACGAAATTCTTCGTTAAGAATCGCAAAAATTTTCCTAATTAAACTGCAAAAGTGTTGTTGCAAACGAAGCATTGCACATTGTATGGTAAATATCCGTAGTCACAATAAAACCAATCAGCTGTGAGAAGGTTGAAGGTGTTGAATTGAATATTTCTAGGGTATTTCAATTTTATGTTGACTGTTCAGCAATGTACTTAGTTAACGACATGGAAGCATGGTAGACACTGTGACCACAACGCGGGCGAACCTGGATCGAATCCTCAAGTGGACCAAATAATTTTTATTAAAAAAATTTTCCCAAAATATGCAATGACATCGTTGGATATACAGGCGCTATAAAATAAGGCATCCAAAATAGAAAGCAAACCCGATTACACCAACAACATAGAATTTTATTAGAAAAAGTCAATAACGTTAAGCGATGTCATTCGCCTCTCAGCTAGAACGGAAAATTGTTAAAGCCTGCATTTTATAGTGCTTGATATGAAGCTGGAACCGTACAATTAGAACGGGATTAGGAATATTTAACAGGAAAATCTATAAAATTGATTTTAATCGTATAAGTAGAAAATTTGAAATATTGAACTTAAAAAAAATATATACGTGTACACACGTTTGGGCGCCACTGTGACGAATTGTTTTCGGCACCAAAGGCACCTCCAATCCGCATCCAGACTTGATGGGCCCCTTGGACCCAGACAGCATTATCTGCCGACTGCTCAGGAGCCAAATGGGGGGGGGGGGGGGGGGGGGGGGGGTGGGGGTTCGAAGAAAAATGTCCAAGAGGGCACCATCCTTGTTGATGCTGTCAATAAGGAGAAAATTGAGGACGAAATTCAGGAGAGAAAAAGGCCATAACCACACCACTACCGTCTCGACTCAAAGCTACTTTCGGAACCGAGTCACGCGAAAGAGAAAGAGAGAAGAGTTCTGAAAACTCAAGGCCATCCTGATCCGATGGAGCCCCAGGGCCCCTTTAGGTGGAGATCTACTCCATTATACAACAAAAAAAAGTATATACGACACAACGAGAATTCGAAAGGAGGATGCAACACGTCGTCAGCTTCGCTTCTCCACTCGATAGGGACCTGTACAAAACACTATACTTGGAATAAAAATTATCAATTCACATAAAAAAGAAAAAAAATCATATATATAAACAGTTCATCAAGTAATATTTAATTTAGTAATTCAGGAAAAAAAAATTGTGATCTAATATGAAAAATAACAAATTCGTTTATAGTTATTGATTTATGTAATAATAATCGTCGATCGGCGAGTGCTGCTGTCGTTGAGGCCCTTTTTCATCCTTCTGAGACGATTGCTTGTATGGTTTGAATAAAAACAAATTACCTGCAGGTTTTCCTTTCCTTTCTTTTCGGTAGGACAAGGAAATTGTCTTTTTAGAGGTTTCGATTTGGAAGAAGAAATACACTGGATACCGATGTTAGGTTGCAACAAAAAATAAGTTTTATAGGGGGGTTTTTTTCACTCCAGTCACTTTGGGGATTGTAGCTCGAAATTTGGCTAGCACTTAAGCTTAGTTTTAAAGAACTTCACTTTTTTTCTTTTTGCTTTCTTTCTTTTTCAAAGAAAAGAGTTACTTCGAAGAGCACTTAACTTTTTCTGTCCTTAGTTTTTTTTCCTTGTCCATCCACTTCAGTCGTCACACCCCGAATACCGAAAAAATTTCTCTCTCCTGATCGCCGTGAAAAAAACGGTCTCTATGGCGAATTTTATTTTCAATTTACGCGGGAAGCGATGTTCACTTGGGTTTTTACCTCGTGCACCCAGATGCCGCCAGTGAGGTAGCCAAGATCCAAATCCAATTTCGGCCGAAATTTATTTTTAAAGCATGACGGCTTTCATTATTATTATCGTTATAGTTATGGTATATTTATATTTGTAATTATTACTATTGGTACATGTGTAATGAAATAGAAAAAGTAACATACCTTAAGGCTCCATGTGCACGTTAAATGCGATTTTGATGATTTATGACTGTTTTCTTGTCAATATTTCACGTTAATGGCAACAAAAAAACGGAATAATATTACACCACTTTATTAGCTGGTATGTAAACTAGGACTTGTATAAAGAAAAAATTCAAAACTGTAGTTGGAAAAAATGCTATTAGAACAAAAACCCTTGAAAATTTTTTAAAATGCGTAAATTCAAATTTTTTGAACTGATATTTCCTATTTCTTGAATTAATAACATGTCATTTTCTTTAATATAATGCTAGAAAAAAGAAGGACTTGTATAAAAAAAATTGTAAGATATTTTAATTTTTGTTAATAGTATATGAAGTCAAACTGAAGCAATTTTTCACGATTTTCATGGCAAGAATTACATAAGAAGGCCGCATTTCATTGAAAAGTATTAGAGATAGTATAATTAATTGGTATTTCTAGAAAATAAATCAATGAAAATATTATTGATTTTTAATATTTATGCCTTTGAAATAATTTGAAAACCTATGACACTATTTTTTAGTAAATTCAAAGTTAGTTCGCTGCTAGACAGCGAACGATGCAGACGTGTTGTCCACGCCAAATTTTTCTTCCTTATTTTTCTTTTGGCTTATTCGTACTTCCCCTGACTAGGAAACCAGAGCAGGATTTACGCTATTGAGTGTTGCACGACGGTAAAGACGAAGCAACAAAGCATAAATCCAAACCGATAATACTTCCCCCACTCATGCAGTTGTAGTTTCCACGCCGATTCTGCCTTCGTCATATTCCCGCATGTAAAGAAGATGAACACAGGAGCCATTCGATTCATGACTGAAACGGCGAACAACGAAAATACACGAACGAAAAACGATTTAAATTGACTTTTCCCCTCTCAAGAACGAAAAATCAAAAAAGAACACAGAATTTTCACACCGAGATCATGGAGCCTTAAGGAGCGGACACTTCAAGACGGTTGAGTGAGATGAAATAAGAAAAATGCAAATGATCTCTGTGCGAACACAGACACACCACACACTTTTGTGGATTTGAGACCATTCGCATGCCAATGACAAAATAAAGAGGTCTAATCCAAAAAAACCAATTAATCAAGGCTGCATTCGTAACAACTTCTAAAGCAGAAACTGCATTTCAGTCTGTGAAGGCCAAGTTAACCGCAGCCCCTGTATTGGTAAATCCAGGCTTCACTCGAACCTTCGTGATACAATGTGATGCTAGCAAATCTGGGGTGGGGAGTGTTATTTTCCAGGAGAATGATGATGGATCGGAATCTCCTATTGCTTTTATGTCCCAGAAGCTCAATTTTGCTCAACGCAACTACAGTGTTACAGAGCTTGAATGCTACGCCGCTGTGTTGAGCGTGAAAAAATTCAGAGCGTACGTGGAAGGGACAGCGTTTAAGATTATAACGGATCATACAGAGGCCTATAATGGTGACTCGATCACAGAGGATCGTGCCTGAAAACTTTGGATTCCATCGAGCTTGGCGCCTACTGCTCAGGCCCATGAAGCGGATACCATGGTTCACGGTAGGTTCGCTGAAACGCTAGAGCGCATTAGACGTTACTTGTATTGGCCCGGTATGTCTACACAAGTCCTCGATTTCGTTCTTTCGTGTCAGACTTGTAAAGAAACAAAGTCCCCGAATCGTCCGCTTAGAGCTGCAATGGGAGATGAACACAGAAGCCCTTTTAACAGCTGTACATTCATGTATTAGGACCATACCCTAGGACCAAAAGTGGGAAAATTGGTATCCTAGTTGTCCTTGACCATCTGTCAAAATTTCCTATCCTTCATCCCCTAAGAAGACTTACAGCGGGTGAGATTACGACGTTTTTAAGGGGGATGTCTTTCATATGTTTGGTACACCCGAGACAATTCTTTCCGACAATGAGTCTCAGTTCAAGTTAGCGACATTTAACTCCATGCTTGCTAAGTATGGGGTTAAACACCTATATACCACAAAATACTTGCCTCAGGCGAATGCTTCAGAGCGAGTCAACCGTTCTGTTTTAGCTGGACTCCGTGCGTTCATCGTGGAAAACCAGACTCGATAGGACGAAAACTTAAGCAAAATAGGATTTTCTCTTCGGAGTTCGCGAGGCAACTGGCACAGGCGAATATTCAGGTCGCACACAAGAACAGCAAAAGGCGTTATAATATGCGTACGGCTCAAATTTAATTTAGAGAAGGACAGGAAGTGTACAGAAGAAACTTTACGCTGTCCACAGCAGCACACAATTATAACGCCAAACTTGCCAAAAAGTTCCTGAAGTGCAGGATTCGTCGTGTGCTGGCAACTCGCGATATGGGCTAGAGGATCTCGGAGGCAAGCATGTGGGAGTATACCACTCCAACGACCTTCGTCAGTGACTGGAGCGAGTGACAAACTCTGATAGGGCCGGTCGCTGCAGTCGTGAGCATGAGACGCAGACGGAGCTCACAGCTGCCTTCTTTGGTTTGTTCGGCAATGTAGACAACGGCGATCAGGCTATGTTGTAGTGTCATTTGTGCAATATTACGAAGTTGGTATTATTGTGGATCCACACTAGATCCACACAATATTGGAGCTCGATGGTGGTTTTTTTTTCTGTGAGAGAAGAGATCTGACAGGAGGTCTTAGAAAAATGAAGGGCTAAATTTTGTGCTGGGAAAGAAAATGGATAAAAAATGGAATTAGAATAAAGATTAAGGAGTTAACTTTGGTTTTGGTGCATGAAATCGTTAATAAAAGTTAGAAGAAAAGTAGTTTTGGTGCACGAGTATAATACGAGAGTGAAAAGTTAATTTAAGTCGATTCCGCACGGAAGAGAGAAAAGTATGATTGAAGTTATAGAAATAGAAAATCTTAAGATAAGTTGTCGCGCACGGGTACGGGAAAAAATTTTCGACCACAAAATAATTTAAAATTCGTATACAACAAAAATACATAAAGAAAACAAATAAATAAAATTAAATTAAAAATAAATAATTATCTACATTAACAAAAACAACCTAACATAAAATTTAAAGTTAATAAAAATAATTGCAAATTGACAAAGACGGAACAGTAACTGACACGGACTAAAATCAATTAAACATAAATAAAATAAAATATATTCATATGAGAAAAGCATGAAAATGCTGTAAGCAGAAAAAAGCTAAATTTCTTATTATCTTTTCTTTTTTTATTGGTTTTGTCTTTATTGTTGCTTAAGCATGTTGATTTAAAACTTATTCCACTTTCAAAATAAAGGGCTCAAAGGTGTAATTAAGTTTGGTTCTTCCCAATTAGGAATGGACCCGGGTGTGAAACTGAGTTTTGGGGGTTCAATAATTTTACTTTATTATTTTAATAATAAAGTATCAAAATTTTTATTTTCACGTTTCATAGCTAGTAGACGTGAAAAAAGCAATAAAAATGTTCAGTTCGTCTGTCCGCCGTACGCAAAATCGTTTGGAGGCTCGTAGCTCCCAAACGCTTTGAGGTATTAAATTGAAATTTTTTTTACGAATAGATGGGGTAGGCTCCTTGAAGTGACCAAGTTTTTAGGGGTGGGGGTGTGAGGGGGAAGGAGGGGGAAGTTTTTTAAACCGAAAATTTTGGTTTCTAAATCTCAGTAACCGCTTATGATAGGAAGCTGAAACTTGGAATTTCTATAGAGCTCTGATAGTAGATCCATTTGCAAAAAAAATGTCAATATTGATCAAGGGGTGTGGGAGCAGTGGCGGCTCGTACAACTTAGAAGTAGGTGTTCACTCAGAAAATGAAAAAAAAAATTTAGTGGTGGGTGTATAATTTTATTTGTACAAGCTATCAAAAAAAATTCTTGTTATGATTTTTGATATATTCCATAGGAAACGCTTCCATTTTAACACTTCTACGAATACTTAGCCTTTTGAAAGTTTTGCAATACATGTGCACAAGTCAACGGGCAAAAAATCGAAGTAAGAGTTGATAAAATTATATTATTCACATTTATAACTAAACACAACGTACACGAATAGCGACAAAAAATTTTTCGCCACTAATCACACTGCAAAGTTATCTCAAATCGTACAAAAACAAGATGAATTACGAAATATATACAAATTGTATTTAAATCGTGACCAGTGATCCCACCCTACTCCGATTGGAGTAGATCTACTCCTTTTCTGTGCTTTAAATCATCTACTCCGGAGTAAGCAAAATATACTCCTTTTTTTGCCGTTTGAAGTTTTGGTACAAAACATATTCATTCATTCTAATTCTTCACACAGGCGGTAGCAGACAGGTAATTTTTCTGCTTGCATTATTTGCTAAACAATTTGAACTATATAGTGTAAAATTGTAAAAAACCGTATTTCCTTTCATATGTATATGCCTACTCCCTTGTTTCTTAAATCTACTACTATTTTTGATTGATTCTGCTACTCTTTTTTCTCGTCGGGTAGGATCACTGGTCGTGACAAACTACAACGGCATGAATTTTACTCAGAGAAGACATCGAAATCAAGTAAAGGGTCAAATCGCCAAATATTCAATAAAGCAAGAAAAAAAAATCTGCCAACAGTCAGAACGCGTTCAATTCGGGGATGCGGTGTATGTTACTATGTGACTGAAAAACTAACAAAGAGTTCGGGAAGCGGTTAGAATAGGGTGTAACATATGAATTATATCATTGAGTCATATTCCAGGATGTGGTCTAGAGGTTGAAAAAGACAAAACTTAAAAGTAGGTGATTATTAAACAAGCATGGGGAAGTGAAAATATATTCGCAATATGATCAGACCTGAGAGATAAGGTGGAATTCATGAGAAAGTATACAACCACTTAACACCCCCTTAGGGGTCTAATTTCAAAAAATCTAAAAAACACATTCTAGGTATTCATATGAAGAATCCGTAGAATAAAAATGAGTTCAATATTTAGAAAGACCTAGTAGATATGTCGAAAATCGTGAGCTATATGCATTTTATATTTACTGATATTTTTTTTTGCCCCCCCTTCTGAACGCCAATGAATATTCGAAATTTTTTTATCAGAATTACTTTTCTAGTTGATTTAAAAAAAAAAATTATTTTTCCACCATGCCACTACTATAGCTCTATCTAAATACCAAGTTTCAGCTTCCTATCGTTATAGATTATTAAGATATAAGCATCGGAACTTTTTCCTTCTCACCCTTCCCTACCCTCACCCTCTGCACCCACACCCCTAAATTTTCCCACAAGGGTTTTATTAGGCCTACTTCTGGTAAAATTTTTTTGAAGAATCCACTTTACACTGTTATTGAGATATAGAACGTGTTATTTTTGAAAAATGCTTGCGTGCTCCCCCGCTCCCTTCAAAGATTTTACTTTGAGCAATCTAAATTTATCAAGCTTTATACTCAAACCGAATTTTGTTTTTCTGGTGCAATCGGTTTTTGAGATATCGAACTCTAAAGTTGTTTACCCCCCCCCCCCCCCCGTGCACCACTACCCAACCCAAAAATTTTGTATCAATCTACTCTCCTAGTATAACTACGGATATTTGTTAAGTTTTAATTGCTTGCCATTAACGGTTTAGGAGATATGGATTTTAGAATGTGTCGATCTCGACTTTTTTGCGTTTCGGACGCATTGCTTCCCCCTCCACTCCCACACCCCTTCACCCATAACATCAATTTTTTCGCAAATGGGTCCACTATCAAAGCTCTCTAGAAATTCCAAGTTTCAGCCTGCTACCATAAGTGGTTGCTGAGATCTAGAAACCAAAATTTTTCGTCTAAAACGCTTCCCCCACCTTCCCCCTCAAATGCCCTCCTCTGAAAATAATGTCAATTCAAGGGCTCCACCCAGTCTATTCAAAGAAAAAAATTTAATTTAAAAGCTCTGCTGGTTTGAGAGCTACGAGCCTTCGAAGGATTTTGTGTGGGGCGGTCGACGTACGGCGTACGAGAGACGGAGTTAAAATTTTTATTGCTTTTTTCGTGTATACTAGTCATGAAGCGTGGAAAAAAAATTTTTGAGGGCAGCAAATTTTTTTTTTTTAAAAATCGATAACAATACTATAATACAGTACAATAGAATACAGAAGCAATCTCCAAAGCTCTCTCTCTCTCCCGTTCATTCGTCGTGTTCATCGATGCACTGCACCGACGTTCTATACAAAGTGCCTAGGAATTTCACGCGTAGGACTGAAATTCAATTTTGTTAGAGATTTGAAAAAACTTTCGTGTGCGATATCTGAATCGCACCGCCACCAAAGATATCCGCGCATTCGATTGTCTGAAAGGCGTCATGTCGAATATCGGGCGATGGATTTTTGTTGTGTGAATGGTGTCTTAAATGAATACTTTTGCATTAACTTTTTGTTTTTTAAGCTCATTTTAGAACATTAACGTTCAGGGTGTTCACTGCACGAGTGAACCTATAGACCAGCAGCCTCTGTGTGGGAGTGGGGGGAAATATAATGCGTCCGAAACCCAAAAAAGGCGAGATAGACACATTCTAAAATCCATATCTCCTAAGCCGTTACTAGCTGTGTTTTTTATTCCCGGTTAACCATAAAGCTCGAAAAAATTGCATGGCAAAACAACAACAGTGCGGTTACCGTAACCGCACTGTTGTTGTTTTACCGTGCAATTTTTTCGAGCTTTATGGTTAACCGGAAATAAAAAACACAGCTAATGGCACACTATTCAAACTTAAAGTTGTGTATGGGGGTGGGGGGTGAAAAACTTTAGATTACGATATCTCATGAACCAATTGCTCTAGAAAAATAAAATTCGGTTTAGGTATAAAGGTCAACAAATAAAGATTGATTTAAGTAAAAAATTTTAAGTGGGTGGTGGTTGTTATTTTTCATATAAAACACATATATATATATATATTTATATAACATATATCTCAAGAACAGTGTATTATAGATGCTTAGAATTTTTACCAGAAGTAGCGCTAATTAAACCCTAGTAAGGAAAAAAGTTTTGGGGTTGACGGTGTAGAGGGTAAGGGAGGGGGAGGTGAATAGGAAAAAATTCCGATGCTTATATCTTAATATAATTTTTTTTTAGGTGTAGTACGGTACGGGGGTATTAAACGGTTCATGCTAGAAAGTTGAAACTCGGTGTGTATAAGTAAATCAACAAGAAAAGCAATTTTGAATAAAAAAAATTCAAATATGTATTGGCGTTAAGAAGGAGGGCAAAAAAAATTATCTGTGAAAATAGAATGCACATTTTTCCACAATTTTCGTCATAACGGATTCTTCGTATGAGTACCTAGAAAGCGTTTTCAAGGTTTTTTAAAATTCGACCCCTAAGGGTAGTGTGGTACGGGTGTGGGGGTGTTTTTCCTATATATAGAACGGCTTAAGCTACAATCTTGAATCTCGGTGTGTATATGTAAATCAACTAGAAAAGCAATTTTGATTAAAGAAAACTTCAAATATGTGTTGGCGTTAAGAAGGGGGGGGCAAAAAAAATTATCTGTGAAAATAGAATGCATATTTTTCCACGATTTTCAGAATATCGACTAGCTCGTCCCAAATATTGAATTTGATTTTATTCTACGGATTCTTCGTATGAATACCTAGAAAGTGTTTTCAAGGTTTCTTGAAATTCGATCCCTAAGGGTAGTGTGGTACGGGTGTGGGGGGTGTTTTTCCTATATATATAGAACGGCTTAAGCTACAATGTAGAAACTTGGTAAATAGATGTAAAATAACTAGAAAAGCAATTTGGATAAAACAAATTTAAATATGTATTGGCGTTCAGAAGGGGAGTAAAAAAAATTATCTGTGAAAATAGAATGCATATTTTTCCACAATTTTCGTCATAAATACTAGCTCGTCACAAATATTTAATTTAATTTTATTGTGCGGATTCTTCATATGAATACCTAGAACTTGTGCTGGAAAAATAATAAAGTTACGCCCAGATTGTTGGCAGATTTTTTGCATTAATTTAAAGATGTACTGATAGAATGGCCGGTACGTTACTAAGAGGTATCGTGCTGGTGGCCGTCGGTATAATGTGTGGTAGCACTATCAAGCGCCGTACGACTCCAGCCAGTGTCGTGTCGTTCTGTGACGTGTCGTGTCGTGTCGGTATAGTGTGCTACAAGCTGCAAGCCAATCGTATAATAGGGATGAATTAGTATTACGTATGTGCATGTTGTATGTCCTTTATTAAGGATCCCCATCTGCTACTTAAAACCTAAAGACAATATCGTCAACGTTTAATATATAGTACATAGTATGTATGCTACAAGAATCCCGATGGTAGCTCTACTTGTATAGAGTCTAACATAATTCAAGAAGGTTTTAAGACTCATATGGAAAAACCTGGTTTGATACGTTCGCGAATGATTGCTGATGGTGATTACAGCACATATAATCAAATCTTGCAAACCAGGCAATATCAAAATATTACCGTCGAGAAAATTGAGTACAAAAATCATTTGCTGCGAAACTACGGCAGGAAAAATAAAATTGCTTTATGCAATACACAATTTCTAACTACTTGAGGCGAACTAACTAACTAACTAACTACTTGAGGCGAACAGTAACCGATAATTTAAATCGTCTACGGGAATTAGTCATTGCGAAAATGAAAATGTTGACACGGCACAAAAAACAAGAATTTGCACAAGGATATAATGAATGGCCCTTGCCATGTATGATCATTTTCTGTGTAAGGAACGTTCAAATTTTTGCAAGAACAAGGATTTGGAAAAACACTACGTTTCAGACCTTGAAAAATTCGGTTTAAAGCCACATATTTTGAATGCTTTATTTTATTGGCACTATGGTGATATTTGGTACATCTCCTTACGGTAAGACTAGTGATAGCATAATTGAAATTAAGTGTCCACACTCTGCGCGCGGTATGCAGACACTGGATGCGGTGAAAGTCAAAAAGATTAACTTTTGGAAAGTATATGATAAAGATCTTATTACCAATACTAATTCAGACTGCTATTATCAAGTGCAGGGTCACCTTCACATAACTAAAATAGAAGTCTGTGTTTTTCATAGAGCAAAAACTAACGGAGATCGCAAGACGCCGTTTCTGTATAAAGCACTTTGAAGCATTTTGATGCGAAATTGAACATTTTTGTATGGTGGCAGTGAAATGCATATATTAGCGAAGTATTTAGAGGTTGGCCTTTTTTTCTTTTCAATACCGGAGTATAACATACATGTGAGTAAGATGCTGAAAGTAGCATAGTGAATATCGCCGGTCCTTTGCGAGAAAACCTCCGGCTTCAAAAAAGTTGCTGCACGCTATCTCCATTATACATATAGCTCTATGGTGTTCTTGAAGTGTGGACGGGAAATGAGATTTCAATGAATTTATACGATTTTTGTAAAGAACGAATGGAGCAAAGATTAGTAAAATTGTATTTCGACTGTATTTTTCTGAAATTATTAATCCAAGCCATACGAGAGGAATGAAGATAAGGGACTGACTGCAGCCATAGAAGAAAGAAAGGCGAAAGAAAAATTTATTGAACATAGCCATCGGTAAGTGTAAAATGATTTTAAAATTAAAAAATCTGCCAACAGTCAGGGCGGAACTTTATTATTTTTCTGGCAGAAGTTCGGAACGCCTTCAATTCTGAGATGCGGCGTATGTTACTATGTGACTGAAAACCAATCAAAAAGTTCGGGAAGCGGTTAGAATAGGGCGTAACATATTAATTAAATAATTGGGTCATATTTTGAGATGCAGTCTAGTGGTTGAAAAAGGAGAAAAACTTTGTAGATAGGTGTTACTTAAACAAGCCCATGGAAGTTAAAAGATATTCGATATCTGATCACACCTGAGAGATATGAAAGAATTCCTGAAAAAGTATATAATAGCCTTACACCCCCTTAGGGGTCAAGTTTCAAAAAATCTTGAAAATATTTTCTAGGTTGTCATATGGAGAATCCGTAGAATAAAAATGAATTCAATATTTTGAAAGACCCAGTAGAAATGACGAAAATCATGGAAAAATATGCATTCTATTTTCTCTGATCGTAATTTTTGCCCCCTTCTGAACGCCAATGGATGTTCGAATTTTTTTTTCATCAGAGCTCCTTTTCTATTTACACATATACATGTTTCAGCTTTCTAGCATAAGGCGTTCTATAGTTAGTAAAAACATCCCACCTCTGTACCATACTACCCTTAAAAAAATTATATTATTCCAACATGACGCTACTAACATTTAGCTCTATCTAAATACCAAGTTTAACGCTTTGCGTGCCACACATTTTTAAGAAAAATTTTGTAAAATGTTATTTAGAGGGTCAAAATTTCTGTGTCTATCACGGCTTTTTTGGGTTTCGGACCCATTATTTTCCCCCCACTCCCACACCCCTTGATCAATATTGACAATTTAATTTAATTAAGGTTTACTATCAAAGCTCTATGGAAATTTAAAGTTTCAGCTTCCTATCATAAACGGTTGCTGAGATCTAGAACCCAAAATTTTCCGTCTAAAACGCTTTCCCCTCCTTCCCCCTCACACCCTACCACTACAAACTTGGTCACTTCAAGGAGCCTACCACGTCTATTCGTAAAAAAATGAACTTAATATCTCTAAGCGTTTGGAGCGACGAGTCTTCAAACGATTTCGCGTACTGCGGATGCCGTACGGCGGAGAGACGGACTGTAAATTTTTATTGCTCTTTCGTAGTTATGAAACGTCTAAAAAAAAATTGGAGGGTAGCAATTTTGTTTTTAAAAATCGATCACAATACTGTATTATTAAAATAATAAAGTAAAACAAATTAACAAAGTACCTGCAAATACAAATTTTATTTTGCAGTTGAGCTAATAATTAAGAAAATTGTCTGGGTGGCTTAGTGGCTAGAGCACTTGCTTTCGGTGCACCTGGTACCAAGTTCGAATCTGCTTGGCGACAAGTAATTTTTGAAAATGGGATTGGGTGCCGGACTACCAGTTCACTTAGCTATAAATGAGTACCTGAGTTAAAATCGGGGTAATAATCACGGACGAGCATGTAGTTGACCACTTCCCCTCCTAATATTCCGTTGGTCTCACAATAAAGTAACTCTAGCATTAATTCCAGGCCTAGGCCCGATTTAGGCTGTTGCGCCATTGATTATTATTATAATAAATAAAGTAAAATTAAAGCTTTAAAGCTTTTCCACTCAAACGGTTTGGAGAACTAAGAAAAAAATCTGCCAACATTCTGGGCAAAACTTTAATATTTTTCCGGTGGTAGTTCGGAATGCGCTCAATTCTGAGATGCGGCGTAGGTTACTGTGTAACTGAAAACCTACAAAAAGTTCAGGAAGCGGTTAGAAAAGGGCGTAACATTTGAATTACATAATTCGGTCATATTTTGTGATGCAGTCTAGGGGTTGAGGAAGGAGAAAAATTTTCTAAATAGGTGTTTATTAAACAAGCCCGTGGAAGTTAAAAGATATTCGATATTTTATAAGACCTGAGAGATATGAAAGAATACATGAAAAAGTATATAATAACTTTACACCCCTTATTGGTCGAATTTCAAAAAATTTTGAAAACACTTTCTATGTAGTCATGTGGAGAATACGTAGAGTAAAAATTAATTCAATATTTTGGAAGACCTAGTAGAAGATATGACGAAAATTATGGAAAAATATGCATTCTATTTTCACTGATCATAATTTTTGTCCCCCCTGTTATGCGTTGCCGGTCATCTGTCGAATAGTTTCGAAAAGACCTTCTCTTCAACCAAATTGTTTCGCCACCCCCTGTGTCATTTTCTCACCTCGATCCTGCAACTTTCGTTACGTTCGCGATCCCACTTTGGATCATTGTTTTAAGGTCGGCAGGGAAGAACTACAGCCGCTTCAGTGGACGATTTTGGCAGTTATCTTTGTCATTGAAAAGCTTCGTAGCAAACCGGTGTGCGTGATGAGTTCGCCAGTCGTTCGGGATTGGTTTAAGGTCGACGGGGAAGAACCAGCCGCTTCGATGGACGATTTCGGCAGTCGTCTCGTCATCTCGTCGTCGAAAAGCTTCGTAGCAAACAGGTGTGCGTGCTGAGTATGCCAGTCGTTTAAGGTCGGCGGGGAATAGTCGGCAGAAGCCCCAACAGCTTACGGTTCTGCGGCGATATCGAATAGTCCGTTTGTCCACCCCCTCCTTCGTCGTTCTCTCAGCTCGGTGTCGAAGCTTCCATTTCACCCTGGGATCCCTCTTTGGATCTCGGATGCGCGGGTGTTTCTATTTGAAAGGCGGCAGGGGAAAGTTGCCGCGCCATCGGCCGCATCCGTAGAAGATTTCGGCAGTTATCGTATTTCCTCGAGCTGCTTCGCCTTCGCACGTTCGCACCCCAACCAATATGCGCGATGAAGGTGTCGGTATAACGGCTGATATCTGGGGAGCATGTATCGACGTCTCTTGCGTCCCTGCTGGTTTTCCGGACCAGCTTATGGCATCGCGACGAAACAAATTTTGATAAGTTAAATTTGAAAAACCTTCCGGAATGCTCTCGTGATCCCAGTTTAGTGCATCGGGGAGACATCCACGCAGTTTTATGCTTTAAAAGAGAAAAGAAATATTGTAAACCGAACACCGTTTCGGCCTTCCTCGTGGCCGGTTCGGAGCGACAAGACGGCGGCCCGGAAGCCCACCCCCCCCCCCGCAAACGGGATCAGATTTTTTCCTCACCGCCTAAAACTACCCCAAAATAGCGGTGCATAACAATCCCAGCCTTTCTTCCAAAAGTTTGCCCGCAAACTCTTTGAGCCTCTCGTGTCATAATGCGCGGGAATCAGCCTGTTATTTGGTTGTCTATGTACATTACATTATACCCTATGTTCCCCAAGTAGTTGGTTAAAAAGAAGTTAAGGCGAGCTATCATCTCCCTAATTGGTGTGATAAAGCGGTACATGTTAATTCCTCGGAGACGTATTTAAAAAAGACTAAGCTAAGCTAATAATAATGGAAGAATGAAGTCTCACTACTCTGTATGTGTAATTCAATATATTACAGATGTTCGTTATGACGGGTTATTAATTCCCCACGAAACTTATTTGAGAAGGTTAAAGAAGCTAATACTAAAGGAATAAAATCTTCTAATTCGTATGATTAATCCGTTCACGTTAATTCTTAAAGAGACTTGTTTTAAAAAAGAACTAAAACAAGCTAGTACTAATAAAAGAATAAAACCTTGCCAATCATGTATGCGTAATTCAATATATGCCAAAAATAGTTTCGTTATGACGAGTCATTAATTCCCAAAGGAAACTTAGTTCAGAAGGTTAAAATAAGCTAATACTAAAGGCATAAATCTTACAAACTCGAGGCCTAATCCATATATGTTAATTTCTAATATTCTAAATAAATTTGTTAAAAAAAAACTAAAGCAAACTGAAAAGAATGAAAGAGAAAAGTCTCTGAATTCGGTAGACTTAATTCAATTATCTACACAGAAGTGTTTCCTCCTTATCGTTTACTCCCTTCTCGTACATCGCTTTCCTTTGCGTTCCTGGTACTTTGCGTGCCTGGTCGACGATCCTGATATCCAAGCTCGTAGGTCCAAGCTGATACATTCTTCAGTGTTCTACAGGGTCCGATGAACTTCGGAGCTAATTTCGCGGAGAAATACCTGGCTGCGTTCGACAGAGTGAAATTCCTTCGCCATACTTATTTGTCAGGTAAATATTCTACATCCCGATGTTGGAGGTTGTACCTTCGGGTGGCTTTTTCGGAGGCCTCTTTTATCTTAGACCTTATGTCCTCAAGCATCCTCGCCAATCTCTCTGCCCGTGATGGGTTCGGCTGGGGGTCCTCCACGGAGAGTTCCCTAGGTGGAGCTGTGGAGTTCCCTGAATCCCTCTGTATCACCATCTCTCGTCCAAAATTGACGAAGTATGGGGATAAACCCGTCGTATCGTGTTTTGCGGTCCGTAATGCACAGGCTACCTTTGACAGATTTACGTCCCACTGACGATGATTTTCAGAAATGTAGGCTCGCAGCACCGTTTTCACGGTACGATTGAGCCGTTCCGCTGGATTTGCCTGCGGGTGGTAATACGCTGTGTATGATATAGTTACCCCGTATTCTTGGTCATGGTTTGCAGCTCCTTGCTACAAAATTGCGGCCCGTTGTCTACAATGAGTGTTTGGCGCACTCCGAAAACCAGAAATACTTCCCGTTCTAGCAGCTCTCTAACCTTTTTGCCAGTTGCTGTGCGTAAAGGGAAAAATATGGGCTAAAAACATCCAGAACCGAGAGGATGCAGCAGAACCCTTGATTGGACTGCGGAAGGGGGCCAATGAGGTCGGCGCTAACTACTTCCCAGGGATTTTTAACTTGAGGCCGCGCTACCATCAACCCGGTGGGAAGTTGTTGTAGCGGTTTTGTAGCTTGACACATATGACAGTTTTGGACAAAACGGGTAACATCAACCCGCATTTTTGGTCAGTAAAATTTCCTTTGAGCCAGTTCCAGGGTTTTCGACACCCCCAAGTGTCCTGCTGTAGGCAGATCGTGGAGTTACGACAGTACGGCCCTTATTCCCGCTTTGGGGATGACCCTTACCCAGGAGTCCTCCTCGCTAGCCAATTCTGGATATTTTACATCGCGATGTTTATACAGAGAGCCGCCTTCCACTCGCCAGGATGGAAACTTGTTTGGAACATTATGGACCCTCGCCAACATGGCCTAGTACCCTTTATCAGGAGAAGTATCCGCGTCAATCGTCGCAATGGCAGCGGCCCTGGATAAAGCATCAGGCAGCATGTGGCACTTCCCCTTTCTGTGAACGATTTCAAAATCATACTGCTGTAGCCGAACGAGCTAAGTGCCGTGACGGCTCTTTTATGTTGGCTAACCAAACTCCCTCTCTGTTGTGGAATAGTTCCGCTCTGTCCGGGTTAAAGACCGGCTCAGATAAGCCACCACTTTTCCTCCCTTAGGATGAGGCTGAGAAAGCACCGCCCCAATCTCGTATCCGGAGGCATCGGTCTGTATAACAAAGGTTAGATCGAAGTCGGGACAAGTTAGAATGGACTCCGATACTAATCTTTCCTTCGTTTCGGCTAACGCTTCTGAGCATTCTTGATTCCATTCAAAATTTTGGTTTTTCCGTAGAAGGTCAGTCATTGGGGCTATAAGGGTGGAAAAGTCAGAGATGAAGCGCCTATGCCATGATACCATGCCAATGAATCGCCGCAATTCGGAGACATTAGTTGCGTCTGCTAATTTCAAGATGGCTTCAACTTTTTCGGGATCTACATGAAGCCCTAACTGATCCACTACGTAACCTAAGTACCGTAGTTCCTCTCGACAAAATTGGCACTTCTCTTTGCTGAGCACCAAACCGGTAGACTTAAATCATCGAAAAACTTCCTCTAACCTCTCCATGTGTTTTTCGAACGTCTGGGTGACTATGATGAAATCGTCCAAATAAACGAATACGTGGGGTTATAGTTCCGGTCCCAGGACTCGGTCGATCAGACTTTGCCAGGTCACGGGGGCATCATGCAGGCCAAATGGCATTCGCTTAAATCGAAAGAGACCACGATTAGGTATCGTGAAGGCGGTGAGTTTCCGGGATGCCTCTTCTACCGGAACTGGCCAATACACGGATTTTATGTCTAATGACGACAAATATTGGGCGTCTCGCAGCTTATCCAATGTAGCTGACACATAGGGTAGCGGATAGGCATTTCTTTCCGTTACTTTGATCACACGGCGGAAGTCAATACAAAACCGAAAACTTTTATCTTTTTTTGGAATAAGCAATATTGGGGAAGACTAGGGGCTTGCCGACTTTTCCACTATCCCTTTCTCAAGCATATCATTCAATTCTGCATCAATGTCGCGTTTTACCACTGGTGATACCAGGTGATACCGCTGCTTGATGGGTCCTCCCTGCGCCCGGATGACGTGTTAAGCCAGGCTCGTGCACCCCAAACCCTTCCCCATAAGCGCGAAGACATCACTCACTAACCTATCGAGCTGCACTTGTTGTTAAGGGTTCAGACTGGATCTGGCCGGAATCGTGGCTAAACTAAGCAAAAGAGCCAGAAAAACCCAATTGTTGAACTAGTTCCCACCCCTTAGACCCCAAAATTGTCCGCGTAGCACCCAAATCCAATAAGCCTATGAGTTGGGCACCTAGAATTGTCACCCGCATATATGGCTGTTCATCGTCATCCCTCCGCTCTAGTAAATAGTTAACGCCAATGAGAGGGTTAATTGTTGGACTTCGCTCTCCAGTCCGGGTGGCGCTGTTTTCCGGTTTTTTGCGTTCAGTCACCTGCGTTGTACTTTCAATGGTCACATCAGTAGGTTCTCTGGTGGCGAACTTGTTGATTCTAGTATGCTTTCTCCGGATTCTGTTTATCGAAAAAAATGTAAACCACTTCAGAAACTTAACTTTGTCGCGAAATTTTCCAGTAACCAGCCGCCTAATCGGTATTACCCTATCAACCCCAGCCTTACGGAAAGCACTCTGAAGTAATTCTCGGTTAAAATAAATTCTTGATCCGACATCGCGTCGACTTTTACTTCCTTTAGCTGAACCGAATCCAAAATAGAAGATTTATAAGTTGACAATAGGCCGTACCTTGGCAGAGAGCACTGATTTTCTTAACGGCGCAATGTAAAGTCGAATTGACCAATTACAACAGATTTACGAACGACTCACTACCTGCGGCTTCTTGTTTGGGGTTTGCTCGGCCGCGCGTTAGCAATCCCCATTGGCGTTTCCCGTTAGCTTCGAACAATTGGGGCAATTCCTCCGAATTACCCCCTCATTCCCACAAGAGTAGCAGCTTTTGGGACAAGAACATGACGTCATTAAGTGGCCTGGCTGATTGCAGTTCCAGCAAACTTGCACACGTTTGACCGGATCAGTCGCTGCTATCGTTGGTGGCTGGCTTTCACTTATTTCTAGATAGGCCAGATCTGGCTCAAATAAGTTAGTTGTTCGCCTTGATGGTGGCGGAGCAAAGTCCTGGACGGACGTCCACACCACTTCTAAACTACGCCCAAACGCAGTAAATCTGCTATGCTAGAGATCTTAGCCAACTCCAGAGCCAAATGCATTTGCAGCCCTGAGTGGATATTCCTCTTCAGGATTTTCAATATTTTATCTTCCGTGCAAGGTTCCGATAATCGATTGAACAAACCCCTCATTGCCGCCCAATAAGTTCATGTTCACCTTGTGTTCGGCGCTTGTTCTCCTCGAGTAAGCGGTCACCATAGTCGCAATCTTCAACTTCTTGTCTAGTAGAACGAAACCAGATCAATGCAATACCCGAGAAAAGATCCAGGGCCAACTTAAATAATTCGAACTTCGAAACTGCTCGTGTCACTCGCAGCTCTTCTACTCGTTCGAGAAAAGCAGTCACTGAGTGACCTTTTGCGTCGCCCGAAAAGTGATCAACGGGAACGGCATCGCGAAATACGAAAGTTTCTTCTTTCTTTCCTACAATTGGTGTCGAGCACTCAATTCCGTCCCTGCACGGCCCTGCGCGTGATAGGGCAAGCGCCTTCCCATCTGCCTTGTTTTCACCCAACCCTTCAAGTTTCGTTAGTGCTGCTAGCACTTTGGCCCTTAGCTCCAGGACAATTTTTCGTTCGTCGTCCTTGGCCTCACAACGCTCTAGCCTATTGAACTAACATTAAATCTTGGTCCTAATCTTCCGATAGTCATCTGCCACGGTGAAAGGGTAATCCGGTATTATCCGACACGTCCCGTCTTGTTCCAGTTTTAAAGCGCTGCGAAGAGCTGCTCTCATCAACTCCACACTACCAGATGGCAACGCACGACTTGCCATCTCATATACCAGTTCATCGCGGTTTAGGCGGTTTATCTCCATTATGAGATTTACGAATGATACCCTCGCTAATACCAAACCAAAATTGCGAAAAGCGCCTAAAGACCACAACGCAATGGTTCGTAGGTTTCACAATCTCGCGTCAATTTGCCACTAGTCCCAGCCTACTTTAAATGCCAATATCCGCGGATAGCACTACGATACAAAAGTCTCGTAAGAAACAGACGGAATCTTGGAAATGGCCTTCCCCAACTTTTGCACTCACGAGCTGCGATTCTCAACAGTAACTTTACTGCCAACTAAATTACTCTAAGAAATTGTCGATTACTTCGGATTCTTGGGCTTTGAAATGTCAAACTTCAACTGAAACAAACTCCGAAACGTCACTGGACCTGTGCCAACAAACCGGCTATGGACAGCAGTCCTACGGCGAGATTTACCAGGCCTTGGAAATTCTTATGGATTTTTGAGACACGACGGCTGCAGTCTTTAGTGGATGGTGGGTGGCAGGCTGCGAGATCCGGACGCAAAGCTGCCTAAAACCAATGCGTGGTACCACGGAGCACTTCAACCAACTTAACCCAAGTCGGAACTTTGTTGTTGTTTACACGGTTTGCCTGGTTGTCTCTCTTTCACCGTAAATATCGATTCGTCACTGCGGCACTACCTATACACTTAAATGACACGTCGGATTGCTACACAGGTCACCTCCCCTAACTCAAAAAAAATTAATTTTTGTGTTTATTTAAGTTCCATAAACGATATCGAATTACTATCTCTTTCTATTGCACTAAGTTGCTGTTCCTGACATTTAGCATCATCTAAGCACACCAATATGGAACTTGGGATTCAATGACTACCTATAACGACTTCTACCTAACCTCACTTGGGCACGAAAACTGTTACGCGCTTTTCTGTGCGTTGCCGGCCAGCTGTCGAAGAAAGAGCGAGGATTTTTGAAGACGCCACCGGAGCTCCAGACGAGAAACTCCGTGAGTTCAAATTGTGGGCCAGGTATTTTGGAAATGTGCTCTTCTCGAGGAGAGGAAATGCCAACTCTCCGCGGTGCACCCAAGCTGCAATTCAGGAACGGATAACTCTGTTCAAAAAGAAAAACAAAATATTTGGAATTAAACGACCGCGTAATGATTAAATAAATGATTTCCTTTTTATTTCTCCGAATACAATTTGGACCTCAGTAGTCCTTTCCGTCGATCTCGATCTTTCTGCTCGACACGAAGCTCGCCCGTCGGTGGTCCCAGCCGAAGAGACCTTCTACTCAAGCACATTGTTACGCCCCCTCCTGTGTCGTTTTCTCCCCTCGATCCTGCAACTTTCGTTACGTTCGCGATCCCACTTTGGATCTTTGTTTTAAGGTCGGCAGGGAAGAACTACAGCCGCTTCGGGGGACGATTTTGGCAGTTGTCTTTGTCATTGAAAAGCTTCGTAGCAAACCGGTGTGCGTGATGAGTTCGCCAGTCGTTCGGGATTGTTTTAAGATCGGCGGGGAAGAACCAGCCGCTTCAATGGACGATTTCGGCAGTCGTCTCGTCGTCGAAAAGCTTCGTAGCAAACAGGTGTGCGTGCTGAGTACGCCAGTCGTTTAAGGTCGGCGGGGAATTGTCGGCAGAAGTCCTAACAGCTAACGGCTCTGCGGCGATACCGAATAGTCCGTTTGTCTGACTTCTCCTTCGTTGTTCTCTCAGCTCGGTGTCGAAGCTTCCATTTCGCCCTGGGATCCCTCTACGGATCTCGGATGCGCGGGTGTTTCTATTTGAAAGTCGGCAGGGGAAAGTTGCCGCGCCGTCGGCCGCATCCGTAGAAGATTTCGGCAGTTATCGTATTTCCTCGAACTGCTTCGCCTTCGCACGTTCACACCCCAACCAATATGCGCGATGAAGGTGTCGGTATCACGGCTGATATCTGGGGAACATGTATCGACGTCTCTTGCGTCCCTGCTGGTTTTCCGGACCAGCTTATGGCATCGCGACGAAACAAATTTTGATAAGTTAAATTTGAAAAACCTTCCGGAATGCTCTCGTGATCCCAGTTTAGTGCATCGGGGAGACATCCACGCAGTTTTATGCTTTAAGAGAGAAAAGAAATATTGTAAACCGAATACCGTTTCGGCCTTCCTCGTGGCCGGTTCGGAACGACAAGACGGCGGCCCGGAAGCCCAACCCCACACGCAAACGGGATCAGATCTTTTCCTCACCGCCTAAAACTACCATTAAATCGCAGGGCATAACACCCCTTCTGAACGCCAATGGAAATTGATTTTTTTTCTTATTAGAGCTACTTTTCTAGTTGATTTACATATACGCACCAAGTTTCAACTTTCTAGCATTAGCCGTTCTGTAGTTAGGAAAACACCCCCACCCCCGTACCTTACTACCCCTAAACAAATATATTTTCAACATGCCACTACTATAGCTCTTTCTAAATACCTAGTGTAAGGTTTATATCATTACAGGTTCTTAAGATATAAGCATAGGAATTTTTTCCTTTTACCCTCCCTCACCCTCTATACCCATTTCGCTATTAGGCTTCAATTAGAGCTAATTCTAGTAAAAAATTGTGTTCTTCAGATATGAAATGTGAAAAACTTTTATTTTCAGCAATTTTTATATGCTGACCTTTATACCCAAACCGAATTTTATTTTTTTAGAGCAATTGGTTCATGAGATATCGTAATATAAAGTTTTTCACCCCTCACCCCCGTACGCCACTACCACTACTTAAAAATTTGTTTGCAATCTTTTCTTCTAGTATAACTACAAATATTTCTTAAGTTTGAATGGTGTGCCACTAACGGCATAGGAGATATGAATTTTAGAATGTGTCTATCTCTGCATTTTTGCCTTTCGGACGCATTATTTTCCCCCACTCCCACAACCCCTTGATCAATATTAAAAATTTTCATGGAAATGGGTCTACTATCAGAGCGCTATAGAAATTCCAAGTTTCAGCCTATTATCATAAGGGGCTGCTGAGATCTAGAAACCAAAATATTCAGTCTAAAACTCTTCCCCCTCAAATTCCTTAAAAATTTCAAGGGGGTCTACCATTTATTAATAAAAAAAATTGCAACTAAAAATTTTTATTGCTTTTTTCGTGTCTCATCATCATCATTTAATTAATTAATTAAACTTATTTGTTTAACGGAACTAATAGTCCAAGAACTAGCCAATATTTTTCGATGTTGTTTGGCAAGATGAATCTTATATAATAAAATACAAGCATTAAATGGTCGGGTTGGATGGAAATCAACACTTGTGAACAGTTCCCTTCCATATTTTGCATGTATGTATGTACATTCTCGAGACTACCGGATAGTTAAATAACATAATTATATTCCTGAAATTCGGTTGTGTATTTGTTATAAGTAAAATATATTTAATATTTGTTGAGTTGTCGCCGAAATATTCTTTTCGAGAATCGTGTGAAAATTGGCGTGTCAGGTGGTGTGTTGTCATCGTCGTGTTGGCTCGGCTTCAATTTATTTAGCTCTTTTTTTCGATTTACATCATCGTCTTTGCGATTAAAAAAAAAAGCCAGCGAAGTGGTTTTCCGTTCCTACGGTAGAAAACACGAAGCAGGTTCTTGATTTTCGGGGACGTGCCGTCGAATTTTCTGTTGGTTTCTGTGAAATCGGAAATTTTTCCGCCAAATAAGAAAAAATCGTTTCTTAGCTCTCTAGAAATCGTAAAATTATTAAGATTGCATTAAAGTCAAGTGCACCTGTTCATTTGTTTTGCCTAAAAATGAAGATGTACTGACGCGACGACTGATTTTTCAACTGTCGAAAGTGCAAAGAAAAATACGCAATATTTTTTTTTATAGGTGAATTCGGTGTCGTCGTGGTTGTGTAAATTGGCCGCCGCTTGAATTCCGTTTTCGTGGCCATGATGGTGTCGTGTACGGTGAGAGAGTTTTTTTTGGATTTGAGAAAGTCCTGGTTGGAATCGAACGAAAATACGGAAAAATTTAATTTGCATGGGCGAAAGTTTTTCCTGGAACGGGCCAATGTAAAGTCAAGTAGAATTGAAATACCTAAATGTTTGAAATCTGAATTTGAGTTTGAGAATCTGGTTGTTTTAACGTGCGGTGTGAAGGAATCACAATGGCTGTGCTGCGAGTGAAAATAAAAATAATGTTCTTAGATTATTACTGAAGTCTGTGACTAACCAGTGTATTGTACCCAAGTGAGAATTTGAGCCGGTATAGTTCATAATTTGAAAGTAAACATCATAAATTCAAGTCGAAATTTGTTTGAAATGTGAAAAAGAGATAAAAGTTGATTGTTTTGAAAATGCGCCACGAAGAAAAAATTGTTTATAAGCTGTTCCTGAGAATTTGTAGATCTGGTGTGTCCATTGTTGATCGAGTGGCCAGTGAATCTCATTAAGATTATCGTATACAATTTTTGCATGACGAAACTTGAATATTCGGCACAAGTAAATTTAGGCTAATACTGCCTCACGATGACATACCGCAAGCCATCAGAATTGGATGGCTTCATTGCCCTAATAAACAAACCCAGTGAAGTGTAAATTTAATATAATATAAACCCAATAAATTTTGTGAATAAATGAATTAGATAACAGAAAAAATGAATAAAGCACCAAAAAAAAAATTAATAAATTCAAAACAGTAAAATGAATTAAAAATATAAAAGTAGTTCTAGAATAAAAATTTAAATGACAAGACGGACAGACAAGACGGATTAAAAGTTAAATTAATATAAGGTAAATAAAAAAACATAACGTAGTCACGATCGGCTGCAAGCCAACCGTATGATACTCTAGATGAAATACTGAACTCCGATTTATATTTTAGTTGAAAATATATCAAAAGAATGAGGAGTGCACAAGCAATTATTACATGACCTTTTACTTACAGGTAGAAGCTTTTGTATAGTGGTAGATTTTTTGATTTATAGTGAGTTCCATAAAGTAAGTTAGGACATTTTACAGAATTTTTGTATGGCAACTACATGAAGGACTCATGGGATATTTTTCATATTAATAGTTTCAGCTGCGACTATTATAAAACTAATATGTATAAAATTTCAAAGTCGTAAATGAAAGCGTTCTAAACTTATCGTGCAATATTGGTGAATATGTTTATTAAGGACTTTTGTATGACAGCTACCCGAAGGAGTCAACGGATGGCGCAAATTAATGAACTCCGTCTTGGTTTTGGTATAAAACTAATTCCTGTAAGATTTTAAATTTCTGCCTTAACTCGTTCTGGAGTTATAGTGAATTCAGTAAAACGCATACATTTTTGAAGGACTTTTCTAGGCTGCTACACGAAGGACTCATTCGATTTGCATCATATTCGGAATATTCGATTCAAACATTTTAAGCCTTATGTATGCAAAATTTCAAGTTCCTAACATGAAGCATTCGAGCGTATGAGATATTGTATGAGAGATATTGTATGAGAGGTACCCGAAGGACTGGAAGGATATCGCCCATTAACGAGCTTAGCCTTACTTTTTCCATTTTATAAGTTGTGACAAAATTTCAACTTCCTAGGTCAACGCGTTCTTGAGTTATCGTGCTAATGGACGGACGGACGGACGGACGGACGGACGGACGGACGGACAGCAAACGGATTTTGGGGGTTTTGGCCAAAAATAATCACAAAATAATATAACTTTTTTTCGTCCGAGGCTCGGTTCTATGCGTTACCAACTTTTCGGGCTGGATTAAACTTTTAATACTCTATATGTTCATCTAGAGTATAAAAAGAAGAAAATAATGCTGTAAGCTTAATGGGGGTAACGCTTAATGGGGGTAAGTTTAATATTTTTTATTTAATTTTTTCCGTTTTTTTTAAACATTTACCTTATTTTAACTGTTTTTTTTTTTTTTTTATTTTTTTCTTCTCTAAAAAGATGATTAGAGGCTAAAAAGAGCCCGATAAAATGAACCGGAGCGTCTAGCTCCCTCGCTCCGAACCTCAATAAGGGGACAAATCAAATTTTTTTTTTTTTGACAGATATGGCTGAGGTAGGGAGGGCAAACAGAGCGCTAAAACACAACAAATGGCGGCCAACGTGGGCCTATACTCAGTTACGCTTTATACACAAAGCTTAGGAAAATTCCGTGCATAAAGTTAGTGGGCAAAAGGACTTAATTTCGTCGTTCTGCGACAGCATTTTCGCCTGAACGGCAACAGGCCAAGTGTACAAGCTTTTCTGTGTTTTCACAGCAAACCATCTCGTCGATCCTGTATGGAGGCAATGTGGAACGATCCTATTGACGAACCGTTTTGGCAACCATTAGGCGCCAACACGGTTCCATAGGAAAGCGAAACATTGTCTGTATGCGGAATTGGGTCAGATTTTATTTCTTTGACCCATTCCACTTTTGTTTTGCAAGTACCCATTTGAGAGCTGGCATGCCCTGTCTTGGCGGGCGTGTCGTCAGACAATCGGGACCCATACTTGTAAAATATTGGTGAGTTTGGTGATAGGAACTATCGCTGAAACTTCGGAAAGTTCACTATTTCCTTATTTTTCTTTGTAGAGTTCCTTTTAAAGTAGAGTATTTTTTTTTAGAAATAATGAAGAGTTTTTTTTTGTAATTGGAGTTTTTTATATAAATCTTTTGACAAAATTTTAACGAAGGTTTTTTTTTTGTTTATTGCTGATTTTGATTTTCTTTTGATATTGATTTTCCAAATATTTTTTTTTGCAATTTAATCGCGGTCCCAATTTTCCCAATGAGTCGAAAAAGAGCAAGATCGGCTTCGTGATTTGTTCTGCAATTGAGGGGAGGGGAAACGAGCAGACAACGTGAGGTTTCATTGATTTTTTGGTCGTTATTAGAGTATGTATTTACGCATATATTCAGTATAACTCATTCGTATAATCTAACACATTAATTAATGTTTATTTTTTTCTTATTCGTACATTCGTTGTCACATTTATTAACTCGTTTACGAATTATATTCATTCATGCATTTTTTTCTGCATTTATTCGTTCATTATTAAAATTCTTCATTTATCCAATTAATCGTTCATTCTATTCGATCAGATTTTTTTTCAAGCAGGCATTCAATTTTTTTATGCGAATTATATTGTTATTCTATCAACACCATTCATGCATTCGTTCAGACACTCAATTATTAGATCTTTTATTCGTTCATAATGCACTCGTTCAATTAAAATCAGTCATTCCGTTATTCTTCAATCGCTCTAGTAATTTTTTTATTCCATAACTCATTCGTTCAATAGCTAACTCGTTAAACCCCTTACTCAATTATTTATTCATTCGTTCATTCACTCGTTCGTTTTATAGTAAAAATTTTTTTAAATTACATTCATTCATTCATACATTCACAGTATTCTTTTAGTGGTTTATTAAACACTAGGTTTTTTTTTCAATCCATTCACTCATTTATTCAATCAATCCTGTTCGTTCAGTCGACCAAATATCCATTTTTTTCGGTCAATCGATCAATCGTTAACTCGTAACTCGTAACCAGTCACACCTTCATGGATTCAATTCAATGGTACAAGCATAGAGATATGTAATATTTTAATATTCAGACACTCGTGCATCCCTTTTCTCGCTCATTAATTTAGTTATTCAATAATGCATTCGTTCATATCTCTCATTCAATCACTCACTCGTTCATTTACTCAACCGGCCCATGCGACTACTCAGATTGGTGACCGCAACGGAAATGGCCCAAGCTATGGACACCGCAATCCTGGCAGTCCATTGGAGATTGCGTTTTAATGGAGACAGCCATTCATTGCGCGCCGATGAATTGGTCTTCAGGGCTGAAGCGTTAGCGATGGGAGATCTTGGCGGGCGCATGGACCTGTTGGCACAGAATTTTCATTTGGTTTTGGACGGTCGTCCAAAGCAGTGGTACTGGCTCTGGCGGCGATCAAATCCAGAGACCTACTGGACAGTCTTGTGAACTGCCTTCCTTCAAGCTTGGGGGGAGCGCAGTACTGATTGGGAGGTGTGCAAGTAGATGTTAGGGAGACGTCAGGCAAGGAACGAGCCATTCTTGTTCTATGAGCTAGATATCACGGAGCTCCGCACATTGCTGTGCACTCCCATGCTAGAGAGCAAAGTCGTGGCGCTGGTGCGTGGTAATTTCTTGGTGAGTACGCAACAGCAAATGTGCTTCTACGAGCTGCACAACATGGCTCAGTTGCGCCATCTTTTGAACCGCATAGAAAAAGTGCGGAAGGCTACGCGAGCGAATTCCCAATCCTCGTTTCATCTTGATCTCCCTAATGAAAACATTTCACCCTATTTTGCTACCCCTCCCAATTTTAACACCACCTTTTAACGTTAATTCACCCCAAATTTTAACTCCTCTTAATCCTCGTATCACGATTCTGCAGAGAACAGACGGTGATGCCAAACCATCTACATCTCAGCCTGGCGGGTTAAGTAATAATAGTTCGAGACGCAACGCTCCCCATCCTCACAAACCATACCCCCAACGGTTGAAGGAGTATGCGGAGGCGCGAGAGCGGATTTTTGACGCTGATCCAGACGTTCGTGTGGATGAAGTGTCCACCCTAACGATCGGAAAAATTCTCAAGAAGTCGGTTCAGCGCTTGCGCATATTCTGGAGGATGGTGAGGGCTAAAAGAAAACGTTTGTATCTTCCATCATCACTGAGCCGTACGATATACGTCCGTTCGCAATTTTAAAGTTATACGGAGTGAAGGTAGAAGGACTCCTCGATAGTAGAGCGAGCATCAGTTGCCTGGGGGCAAACTCCCTACAACGCCTCCAAGATGCACAGGTGATGTATTGACCGGCTTGTCAGGAGGTGAAGACTGCTGATGGTGCTGCAAAGCAAGTAGTGGGCACAGTAAACGCCTTTCGTGGTAAAACTAAGCCCATTACTCTATACATTGTGCCGAGCTTGTCGCTGGATCTATACCTTGGTGTAGATTTCTGGCGATCCTTCGAGCTAGCTCCCAGCATCATCTGCGCGGTTGATACTCCCGATACTGCATCGCAACTGATGACACCGAACGCTTAACACTCCACACCTTCACATCGACGTAGTCGGACCATAGCCACGAACGAAGCAAGACAGGATCGCTATTTTAAGTGTCTCGGACGCCACCCTACTACACGAAAACCTACAATTCGAAGATCTGAAGTAATCCGTCGAGGGGTATTTCACCTATTGCCCAACACTCAGTCGTGCGACAATTTTTTTTAGGCTGTTCGGCGCTGAGAAACCAACGGCGAACCGCCTAATGGTGTTAAGTTGTCGCCGGAATATTCCTTCCGGCGCTTGCAAGTGCGTTCGATGGGTAAAAATTTGTCGGATACTCAACGCATTGGTAAGTACTGGAATGACCTGAAACCGGCTGAATAAGAAAAGTCCCACTGCTTGGGAGATGCCGGCTCGATTACGGGACGATGGTTTGTGATAGAGAGAAGCGCGCGTCTATTTGTGTGGGAAAGAACGTCCCATTTTAGTGTTTCCAAGTAAGTTTTCACAAACTGAGCAACATGTGGCCGAGCGTTGTCGCAATACTTAAAAACATAACGCATTCACGATCGGCTGTAAGCCAATCGTATGATACTCTAGATGAAATACTGAACTCCGATTTATAATTTATTTGGAAATATATCAAAAGAATGAGGAGTGCACAAGCAATTATTACATGACCTTTAACTTGCAGGTAGAAACTATTGTATAGTGGCTACTAGATTTTTAGATTTATAGTGAGTTCCATAAAGAAAGTTAGGACATTTTACAGAAGTTTCGTTTGGCAACTACATAAAGGACTTATGGGAAATTTTTCATATCAATAGTTTCAGCTGCGACTATTATAAAATCAACGTATACAAAATTTCAAAGTCGTAACGTAAAGCGTTCTAAAGTTATCGTTTAATATTGGTAAACACGTGTTTTAAGGACTTTTGTATGACAGCCACCCGAAGGAGTCGACGGATGGCGCAAATTAATGAACTCCGTCTTGGTTTTGGTATAATACTAATTCCTGTAAAATTTTAAATTCCTGCTTTAACTCATTCTGGAACAAGCACTCAGCAACAAGCACTCATTTTTTAAGGACTTTTCTAGGCTGCTACACGAAGGACTCATTCGATTTGCATCATATTCGAAACTTTCAACTAAAACATTATAAGCCTTAAGCACGCAAAATTTCTAGTTCCTAACATGAAGCATTCCATTCTACAAGTTGTGACAAAATTTCAACTTCCTAGGTCAACGCGTTCTTGAGTTATCGTGCTAACGGACGGACAGACGGACGGACGGACGGACGGACGGACGGACAGCAAACGGAGTTGGGGGTTTTGGCTCAAAATAAACACAAAATAATATAACTTTTTGTTGTATGCGTTACAAACTTTTCGGGCTGGATTAAACTTATAATACTCTATATGTTCATCTAGAGTATAAAAATGCGCAGTGCAGTAGCCTTGCGGTAGACTCAATTTTCGAGTCAATTATTGTTTTTAAGCTAAGTTCCGTAGTAGATATATTTTCTTTATTTTCCAATAAATTTACATGTTTAAAATGAAGGCATTCTTCAACAACAATTTTTTCTAAGTAGTCCATATATGTTTCGCACAACTTTGCAGCATTCTGTCTAATTATATGTTCATTTAAATTTTTTTAAATTGCCCAGAAATCCAAATTTTCGGTAAATGTTAGATATGCACTCTTTCTTTTTTATTTCTGCTAGAAGCTTATCAATAATAGCATAATATGTATTTATGCGAAATTGGTTGTGTGCATCAAATTTATCTTCTTCAGACGTATTTTCGTCGTATTGTTTTTTTCTTTTGCGTAGTCGTTTATACTCATCACATCCGGACAATTTTATACCTTTGGATTCGTTAAAATTAAAGGATTCTGTACTTCGTTTCGACTGTACAAATTTTTCTAAGGAAGAGTTTAATACAAAAATACTTTCAAATGTAATATCAACTTTTTGAAGTGATATTTTAGTTTTATCCATGATTTTTAAAATTTCACTCCAAAATGCTACCATAATAGCTGTTTCCAGTGAGTTGAACTCATTTAACAAACCCTTAGCTTCAAGTTTTGTTGAAAGTTTTTGAAAGTTATCTTCGGAAATTTTATTCAATGCATCTTTAAAATTTTTATAACCGGAAACCACTGCCGCAGCTATTTCATTTAGAACAGGTTAATTGATTATTTCTGTCATGAATAAAAACAACTAGTAACTAAATAACAACAATAACTTAAAAATGTATTTATTATATATATATAAAAGTAATACAACATCCAAAAAAATGCCGCCCCAAAAGGCTTGCGCCCTAGGGCTATAGCCCATTTTGTCCTAAGGATAAGGGGCCCTGTCTGGTGGGTGACTGCAGTATGACTGCAGTATGATTTTTAAATAATGGCATTGCCCTTAGATTTAAAATCAAATTGCAACGAAAAAAAAGAAGATCAAAGAAGAGGAAGGCGAGGTGATCTAGCATTTCTAAAGAACAACAGTTTTTAAGAGCTCACGTACCCCTGTCCGCGCTGAAAACCGACCAAATTTAAAAAATTATTTTAAAGGTTATATGTTGAAAAAACTTTTTTTTTTAAAGAAGTACATAACAAATGAAAATCTGTAGGAAACAATTTTTTTTTTAAATTTTGGTGTATGTAAGCCCTTAAATGATTCCTCGTGCGTTACAGTGGAGATCAGATTTCAATGGACACGCTCTTGAAAAAAGGAAGTCAAATGGACGAGAAAGCGAGGTCTTCGCATCTCCCTGGAGAGTACTCCAGGGTCAACCAAGAAACTTTTAATAGCTTGGAGTTGGGTAGACTAGGTAGAAATGCACCATTTTTCATTAATTACTCCATATCTCCGTAGAAAATTGTGGAACTTGATTAATTTTTTTTTCTGTGTTTGATCAAATACCTTGCGCAAATATTGTATTCGTAATAAAGAGCAAAATATAATCAGATCGTAAGCATAATGAAGAAGAGCACAGGCAGATCCATATGATGCATTTCTCCCATCGTATGGGAGAAATGAACCACTTGCAAGGTATAAATGCATCACATTTTAAATATGTAGCAAATCCCAACCAAAGTAGTTGAAACAAAAAAATTAAATATATTTACAAAAGTAACAAACAATAACGAACTAAACAGTAAATATATCAAATATTTTTCGAGTTTTATACCATACTAATAAAAAATAATAGAAAATACCAAATATGTAATAGTAATTTAATGGTTTTATAGAAGTTTTGTTCAGTTAACGGATATTAAAATTTTAAAAATCGATTTCAAATTTGATATGTTTGCTGTATGCTTGCAGCACGAACTCGTTCTGATTCCAGCAAAATAATTTGAATTTCTTTATGATTTGTGACCATAAATTCATACTACTTAGGTATAAGAATATGGTGCATTTCTCCCTATAAGCTCGTGGTGCAATTCTACCGATTCTGACCAGATAAATTTTTTTATTTTTTTTATATAAATATTAGCAAATAAAAAACTAGCACTTTACTAAAACACACCTTAGACTACAAGCTATATTTATGCCTACCTAGAAAGGTTCACGATCAATAATTTGTCTTTAAACAAAAATGTTGCATATATAAGAAAAGTTACTTTCCTTAGCGTTTTTCTTTTACTCCGAATAACTGTTCGGTATTACTCGGTATTTTAACGATTCATGAACACAATCGTATGGATAGGAAAGAGAAAGAGAATACTACTTCTGCTCTGTAGATTTTACTTACGGGCGAGCGCCAATGGCGAGTGGTGCATTTCTGCCATTGGTGCAGGGCTACCCACTCTACCCTACTCCAGAATTAGTCCCATGAGAGACCTCGTTTTAAGCTCTAGCCTAGAAGTACTAGAATACTCTTGCAAAAATGAGGTCAAATGCAATTTGATATTTATAATAAGTATTCTACTAACGATATAATTTTTTTGAATCGCCAGAGAAACAACTACTCTCAAGCAAGGTCACAAGGCTGTAACTTGCAAACAACGAATCATCCACAATCAGAAAGAGGTACCATCGGGTGGAGAGCTGAAGACAGTTACCTGCTACAATTGTCATGGCACGTTATCCGAATCCTATAGGAAGTAATCACTCTGGTCAGAAAGCGGAGCGGCGTGTAGACTTCTGTGAAAAGGATGCTCCATCAGGTATTATGCAGCGATCAGGTGAGAAATGTATTTTTTATTTTGACTCTGGCGCAGAATGTTCGCTAGTGAAAGAAACGATCTGCAGGAAATTAAGTGGTAACCGGTATAATAGTGTAGTGGCAGTATCAGGAATTGGCAAATCGAGTGTAGTTAGTACTCAGCAAATTTTATCGGAGATAGCCATTAATAATATTGCTATCGAGATACTCTTTCATGTTTTGCCTGACTGTATAATTTAATCGGCGGGCACAAATGGGCAATTATATGGCTACCATGTCATGAAGTTGTCAGGCAGAAAATTATTGCTACCCTTACAACTGAACCGAACTTAACTATTTTCGATCTGGCAAATCCTACGGAGTTGCATACAGACGCTAGCGCTCACGGTTATGGTGCAGTATTGATGCAAAGAAAACAAATTGTGCGTAATTGCATACTTTAGCAAACGTACTACTGGTCCGGAGTCAAGATATCATTCTTACGAATTGGAAACGCTTGCAGTGGTGAACTCGGTAAAACATTTCAGACACTATCTCTATGGGCGAAAATTTACCGTGGTCACTGATTGTAACTCGTTGAAGGCGTCGCGTACCAAACTAGATCTGACACCACGGGTTCATAGATGGTGGGCGTTTTTGCAAGCTTTCGATTTTGACATCATGCATAAAACTGGTGACCGCATGGGTCATGCCGACTTCTTTTCGAGAAATCCTTTACCGGTTGAGCATACCTCGAAGAAGGGTATAATACAGAAAATGAATATCAATGTTATGAAATTAACTGAAAACTGGCTGATCGCTGAACAGCAAAGAGATTCTGAAATATCCGTTTTGGTTAAGGCATTAAACGAACATAGTTTAAATGATGACTTAGCAAAAACTTATGACCTTCGTTCTAACATATTGTATCGTAAGATACAGAGAAAGGGCAAAACGCGATGTCTGCCAATTTTGCCTAGAGCCCTACAATTGTCGGCTATTAATTCAGTCCATGATTCTTTGATGCATCTTGGTTGGGAGAAAACTTTAGAGAAGCTCTATGATATGTACTGATTCGAAAATATGTCAAAATATGTTAAAAAATTTGTTGACAATTGCGTTACCTACAAAATTGTAAAATCCCATTCTGGGAAAGTCCAAGCAAAGTTGCATAGCATTCCAAAGGTCCTAATTCCATGGAATACTATCCATATTGATGCAACAGGCAAATACAAAAGAGCAGTGGCGGTCATACGGGGGGGCCATGGGGGCCATGCCCCCCCCCCCTAACAGATCCGTCACACATGATTATTTTATCACGTCTTCTTTAAAGAAAAATTATATGAGACTATTAGATTAATGGATACACTTAATAAAGTATGATGCAATTAAATCTGATTTTCTCTTATGTCTTTCTTGAATCTTCTTTTGTCTTTCGTATCCTGATTGAAAAGAAAGTAATAAAATTTCGAATATAAATATGTAATCAATCTTATGGTTATGTTAAGGATTGAGTTTTACTTTATTATTTTTTATTAAAATACATATGGTGTACTCATATGTACTGTTTCGAACTAGTTTTGAAAAATTTGGATTTGGATTATTCTAGGACAGTTTTCATTAGGTATTCTATTAATTTTCCCATATCTGGATGAATTTGAAATCTAATCTAATCTAATCCTAGTTAAAGCTAATAACTCCATTTAAAAATTTTTAATTTTTTCACAGTACCCATCAAAAACAAAAACACGTTTTAAGTTTCATCTCGACAATGGGTATTACGTGCCTCAAGAACCTTAAATAACCAAAATTGTATACATATGTGTAAGATTCCGTAAACTCACAAGATAGCGACATAGAGCCTATATAGTATAATTCTGTGGATGATATAACTCTAAATACTATATAGGTGGTTGGTATACTATCGAAAATGCCATCTATGCTTAAATTCAAAAATTGAAGTTTTTCTTAAAAAATAGATTTTTGAGCGTAACTTTGTAACGGTAAACGACACGAAGTTAGTGACATAAGTAGGTGCTCAATGTTGTGAAAAAAAGTCCTTCAGCAAGGTAGAAAACGATGATTTTTAACATTAAATCACTAATCCATTATAGCTTTTATGTAGTACTTAGTGAAGGACTTTCTGAACCATTTTTTCTTTCTAGAACATAATATTGAGTATTAGAAAACAGATATTTTTGTCCACTATACTAGCCTTGTATTATTAACCATTATCAAAATACAGTCGAAACCGATTGAATATGAAAAACTCCACTTTCTCATTACGACCATTAGATGGTATTTCCAATGGTTCATAACCCATATACGAGTGTTTAAAATTACAATCATCCCCAGATTAATATTATTTGGCCGTTTTATCAATACATCGGGGCTAATTTTTTGGAATCTCAAATTTTTATTTTTATTTTTTCTGTTCGGGGTGAAACTTAAAACATACATTTTACCATTATATTTATATCTTATAGTAGTATCACCAGACGTACTTTTCTGTTATCACCTGCTTACACCTGAGGCGCTGCATGCATTTTCTCTCTTCATACTTTTTTCGTTTCTCATTTCATTCAGTAAAGTCATGTCACTCTTTCTGATGTCGCTGTGGGGCGCATGTGTTTAGTATTTTGCCGATTCCCTGTTTATACTTTTTCGTTACTATCATTTCATTCAGTAAAGTCGTCTCTCTTTCCTATATCTTTCGAGCGGTCTAACGTTTAAGAAAAATTTTATGAATAGATTGGGTAGGCCCCAGAAGTGTCCATATTTTGAAGGTTGGGGGTATTAGGGGCGAAGTGCGAGAAGCATTTTAGACCGAAATTTTGGTTTCTAGATCTCAGCAACCGCTAATGCTAGGAAGCTGTAATTTGGAATTTGGTTAGAACTTTGATAGTGGACTCATTTGCGAAAAATTGTCGATATGGGTGGAGGGGTTGGGGGGGGGATTAAGGCTAATCCGTCCAAAACGTAAAAAAGCCGAGATCGACACAGTCAACAATTCATATCACCTAAACAGTTAATGACTCAAAACTGAAATTTAATATCTGTAGGTACAATAAGTGAATAGATCGGAATCAAATTTTTGAGTGGGTAGTGACGTTCGGGGTTGGGGTGAAAATTTTTAGGATTCGGTATCTAACGAAGCAATTGCTTTAGAAAAATAAGATTTGGTTTGTGAGTAAAAGTTGATAAATGGAGTCTGTTGAAAGTAAAAATTTTTAAGAGGGCGGGGGAGCATGAAAGTGGAAGTGATAACAATTTTTCTAAAAATTCACGTCTCATATCTCAAGAACAGTGTAAGTGTAAAATTATTAAAATAAAAATTTGGTGGGTGTGGGTGTTGAGGGTGGGAGTTGGGGTGAAACGGTAAAGGTTCTGATTTTAATTTCTTGAGAACCTATAATGATACAAAGCTGAAACTTGGTATCTATTTTAGAGCTATAGTAGTGGCGTGTTGGAAAAATATAATTTTGAATACGGGTATTTTTTCTGTCTATAGAACGGCTTATGCTAGAAAGTTGAAACTCGGTGTAAATCAACTAGAGAAGGAACTCCGATTAAAAAGGGGGGAGGGGCAAAACAAATTATCAGTGAAAATTAAATACATTATTTTTTCAGGATTTCGTCTGCATTATTCCTAGATCTGATCGATATCGAAAAAATTTTCACTTTCATGGGCTTGCGTAATAATCCTTTTTAAGCCTCTAAAAACATACATATAAGATCGGTTGAACACATTTTCATGAATTTCGTCACATCTTTTAAAAATGATAAGAAATTGAATTGGTTCTTACTTTCTCGTGTTGTCTTTATATTTATTTATTAAATCGTTAAAAAACCTGTTTCACAATTCCTTCGAAATTCAAATGCCAAGTGGAAATGAAATCGAATGGGTTTGTGTGAGGCTTTTAGTGTACATAATACATATTCCAAAATTCGAACAGTTTCCCATACATGGGCTTATTCAATGTTTAATCGATTAAATATATCTATTTAAAATATTTTTATTTTAAGAACAAAATTAGTTTTCCTAGAAATCTAATAATCTAGAAACAACTCATGATATACTCCGAATTTTACCGCTCCCGAACTTTGACCCGATAAATAATAAAAGTTTGGCCAAGATCATTGGCAGACATTTTATTTTTAGTACTATTTTCTATTTTTCACGTATATGTTTCACTTTATGATTTTAATAATAAAGTATTGTTATCGACTTTTTTTTAAAAAAAAATTGCTTACCTGAAATTTTTTTTTACACGTTTTATTACTAATAAACACCAAAAAAGCAATAAAAATTTTCAGTTCGTCTGTGCGCTGTACGCCGTACGCAAACTCATTTGAGGAATTATAGTTCCCAAACCCTATGAGCTATTAAATTGATTTTTTTATGAATAGACATGATAGACCCCTTGAAGTAGGATTTTTTTGAGGGGTGAGGGTGTGAGGGGGAAGGTGGGGGAAGCGTTTTAGAGGAAAAATTTTGGTTTCTAGATCTCAGCAACCGCTTATGGTAGGAGGCTGAAACTTAGGATTTCTATAGAGCTTTGATAGTGGACCTATTTGCAAAAAAATTGATGACATGGGTGAAGGGGTGTGGAAGTGGAGGGGGAAATAATGCGTCCGAAACGCAAAAAAGTCGAGATCTACACATTCTAAAATCTATATCTCCTAAACCGTTAATAGCAAGCAATTAAAACTTAACAAATATCTGTAGTTATACTAGGAGAGTAGATTGAAACAAAATCTTTTGGTATGGGTAAAGGCGTACGGGGGTGGGGGGTGAAAAACTTTAGATTACGATATTTCACAAACCAATTGCATCACAAAAACAAAATTTGGTTTGAGTATAAACCTTAATAGAAAAAATCTGTCAACAATCTGGGCGTAACTTTACTATTTTTCCGGTAGAAATTAGGAACGCGTTCAATTCTGAAATGCGGTGGAGGCTACTATGTGACTGAAAACCTATCAAAAAGAACAAGATCGTGGAAGTGAAAATCTAATTGGATCTGAGAGATATGGAATAATTTATGAAAAAGTACACAACCACCTTACACCCCCTTAGGGGTCAATTATGGAGAATACATAGAATAAAATTAAATTCAATATTTGGGACGAGGTAGTAGATATGTCGAAAATCGTGGGAAAATATGCATTCTATTTTCACAGATATTTTTTTTGCCCCCCTTCTGAACGCCAATAGATATTCGTTTTTTTTTTATTCAAAATTATTTTTCTAGTTGATTTAGATATACACACCGAGTTTCAACAATGTAGCTTAAGCCGTTCTATATATAGGAAAAACACCCCCCACATGTACCACACTACCCTTAGGGGTCGAATTTCAAAAAACCTTGAAAACACTTTCTAGGTATTCATACGAAGAATCCGTAGAATAAAATTAAATTCAATATTTGGGACGAGCTAGTATATATGACGAAAATTGTGAAAATATATGCATTTTATATTTATTATATTTACAAATAATTTTTCTTGCCCCCCTTTCAGAACGCCAATGAATATTCAATTTTTTTTTATCACAATTACTTTTCTAGTTGATTTACATATACACACCAAGTTTCAACTTTCTAGCATGAACCGTTTAATAGTTAGGAAAAACACTCCCTACCCCCGCAGCATACTACCCCTAAAAAAATTATATTTTTCCAACATTCCGCTACTATAGCTCTATCTAAATACCAAGTTTAAGGCTTATATCATTACAGGTTCTCAAGATATAAGCATCGGAACTTTTTCCTTTTCACCCTCCCCCACCCTCCCCCTCTACACCCACAACCCCAAAACTCCCTCTTCCCTACTAGCGTTTAATTAGCGCTACTTCTGGTAAAAACTCTAAGCATCTATCTTACACTGTTCTTGAGATATGAAATGTGTTTGATTTGAAAAATTCTCATCCCCTCCACTTCTATGCTCCACCTCCCACTTAAAAAATTTCAATCAATCTTTATTTGTCGACTTTTATACCCAAACCGAATTTTATTTTTCAAGAGCAATTGGTTCATGAGATATCGTAATCTAAAGTTTTTCACCCCCCCCCCCCCACCCCCATACACAACTTCCCCCACCCAAAATTTTTCTTCATTCTGTTCTCCTAGTATAACTACAAATATTTTTTAAGTTTGAATAGTGTGCCATTAACGGTTTAGGAGATATGGATTTTAGAATGTGTCTATCTCGCCTTTTTTGGGTTTCGGACGCATAACATTTCCCCCCACTCCCACACCCCTTGATCAATATTGACAATTTTTCTGCAAATGGGTTTACTATCAGAGCTCTATAGAAATTCCAAGTTTCAGCTTCCTTTCATTAGGGGTTACTGAGATCTAGAAACCAAAATTTTCGGTCTAAAACACTTCCCCCTCCTTCCCCCTCACACCCCAACCCCTAAAAATTTGGACACTTCAAGACGCCTACCCCGTCTATTCGTTAAAAAAATTTCAATTTAAAATCTCAAAGCGTTTGGCAGCTACGAGCCTCCAAACGATCTTGCGTACGGCGTACGGCGTGAGGCGGACAGACGGACTGAAAATTTTTATTACTTTTTTCGCGTCTACTAGTTATGAAACGTGAAAATAAAAATTTTGAGGGTAGCAAATTTTTTTTTTTTAAAATTAATCACAATTCTTAATTATTAAAATAATAAAGTAAGAGGTTATCTAAAGTTAAATTTTTGAGGGGGTAGGGGAGCATAGAAGTGGAGGGAATAAGAATTTTTCAAAAACTACACGTTTCATATCTCAAGAACAGTGTAAGATAGATGCTTCAAATTTTTACCAGAAGTAAGCCTAATAGAACCCTAGTGGTAGTGGAGAGGTTGAGGGTGGGGAAGGGTGAGAAGGGTGAGAAGGAAAAAGTTCCAATGTTCATATTTTAAGAACCTATAACGATAGGAAGCTGAAACTTGGTGTTTAGATAGAGCTATTGTAGTGGCATGGTAAAAAAATATTTTTTTTTTTAGGGGTAGTATGGTACGGGGATGGGGGGGTGTTTTTCCTAACTTTTGAACGGCTTATGCTAGAAAGTTGGAACTCGGTACGTATATGTAAATCAACTAGAAAAGTAAATCTAATAAAAAAAAACTTGCATATATTTTCATGATTTTCGTCATATTTACTAGGTCTTTCCAAATATTGAATTCATTTTTATTCTACGGATTCTTCATATGAATTCCTAGAAAGTTTTTTCAAGATTTTTCGAAATTCAACCCCTAAGGGGGTGTAAAGCGGTTGTATACTTTTTCATAAATTCCACCATATCTCTCAGGTCTGATCAGATATCAAATATCTTTTCACTTCCAAGGGCTTGTTTAATAATCACCTATTTTAAGTATTTTCTTTCTCAACCTCTAGACCGCATCCCGGAATATGGCCCAACTATATAATTCATATGTTACACTCTATTCTAACCGCTTCCCTATCTTTTTATTAGGTTTTCAGTCACATAGTAACATATGCCGCATCCCCGAATAAAACACGTTCCGAACTTCTGCCGGAAAAATAATAAAGTTGCGCCCAGACTGTTGGCAGTTTTTTTTATTCACACACATGCATAGCTGAGGCGAGAAAAATGACACCCCAAGTGTTAAAGTTGGTCAGATCGCGTACAAACAAACTACGAATGAACAAATAAAGTTTTGGTGAAACTCAAACAATAAACACATCATCTCAACTGCGTTGCACCTCTTGAGTCTTATAAAAACAGAGATATAAAATTTTAAAAAAAAAATTAATATTTTCAAAATGGAATGTTGGAAAAAGTTTTTTGTTTTTAAAAGCGGTATTTTGAAACTTCTATCCGTTCCGACGCTAAGAGGTGAATTATTGAATTTCTCCACCTCCTTCGCCATACTTAAAAATCTGTCAATGGTCTGGGCGCAACTTTATAATTTTTCCAGCAGAAGTAGGGAGCGCGTTCAATTCTAAGATGCGGTGTAGGTTACTATGTGACCGCAAACCTTTCAAAAAGTTCGGAAATATGGTTAGAATATGGTGTAACATATGAATTATATAATTGGGTCATATTCCGGGATGCGGTCTCGAGGTTGAAAAAGACAAAACTTAAAAATAGGTGATTATTAAACATAACTGTGGAAGTGAAAAGATATTCGATATCTGATCAGACCTGAGAGATATGGTGGAGTTCATGGAAAAGTATACAACCACTTTACACCCTCTTAGGGGTAGAATTTCAAAAAATCTTGAAAACACTTTCTAGGTATTCAAATGAAAAATCCGTAGAATAAAAATGAATTCAACATTTGGAAAGACCTAGTAGATATGACGAAAATCGTGGAAATATATGCATTTTATTTTTACTGACAACTTTTTTTTGCCTATGGAGAATACATAGAATAAAATTAAATTCAATATTTGGGACGAGGTAGTAGATATGTCGAAAATCGTGGGAAAATATGCATTCTATTTTCACAGATATTTTTTTTGCCCCCCTTCTGAACGCCAATAGATATTCGTTTTTTTTTTATTCAAAATTATTTTTCTAGTTGATTTAGATATACACACCGAGTTTCAACAATGTAGCTTAAGCCGTTCTATATATAGGAAAAACACCCCCCACATGTACCACACTACCCTTAGGGGTCGAATTTCAAAAAACCTTGAAAACACTTTCTAGGTATTCATACGAAGAATCCGTAGAATAAAATTAAATTCAATATTTGGGACGAGCTAGTATATATGACGAAAATTGTGAAAATATATGCATTTTATATTTATTATATTTACAAATAATTTTTCTTGCCCCCCTTTCAGAACGCCAATGAATATTCAATTTTTTTTTATCACAATTACTTTTCTAGTTGATTTACATATACACACCAAGTTTCAACTTTCTAGCATGAACCGTTTAATAGTTAGGAAAAACACTCCCTACCCCCGCAGCATACTACCCCTAAAAAAATTATATTTTTCCAACATTCCGCTACTATAGCTCTATCTAAATACCAAGTTTAAGGCTTATATCATTACAGGTTCTCAAGATATAAGCATCGGAACTTTTTCCTTTTCACCCTCCCCCACCCTCCCCCTCTACACCCACAACCCCAAAACTCCCTCTTCCCTACTAGCGTTTAATTAGCGCTACTTCTGGTAAAAACTCTAAGCATCTATCTTACACTGTTCTTGAGATATGAAATGTGTTTGATTTGAAAAATTCTCATCCCCTCCACTTCTATGCTCCACCTCCCACTTAAAAAATTTCAATCAATCTTTATTTGTCGACTTTTATACCCAAACCGAATTTTATTTTTCAAGAGCAATTGGTTCATGAGATATCGTAATCTAAAGTTTTTCACCCCCCCCCCACCCCCATACACAACTTCCCCCACCCAAAATTTTTCTTCATTCTGTTCTCCTAGTATAACTACAAATATTTTTTAAGTTTGAATAGTGTGCCATTAACGGTTTAGGAGATATGGATTTTAGAATGTGTCTATCTCGCCTTTTTTGGGTTTCGGACGCATAACATTTCCCCCCACTCCCACACCCCTTGATCAATATTGACAATTTTTCTGCAAATGGGTTTACTATCAGAGCTCTATAGAAATTCCAAGTTTCAGCTTCCTTTCATTAGGGGTTACTGAGATCTAGAAACCAAAATTTTCGGTCTAAAACACTTCCCCCTCCTTCCCCCTCACACCCCAACCCCTAAAAATTTGGACACTTCAAGACGCCTACCCCGTCTATTCGTTAAAAAAATTTCAATTTAAAATCTCAAAGCGTTTGGCAGCTACGAGCCTCCAAACGATCTTGCGTACGGCGTACGGCGTGAGGCGGACAGACGGACTGAAAATTTTTATTACTTTTTTCGCGTCTACTAGTTATGAAACGTGAAAATAAAAATTTTGAGGGTAGCAAATTTTTTTTTTTTAAAATTAATCACAATTCTTAATTATTAAAATAATAAAGTAAGAGGTTATCTAAAGTTAAATTTTTGAGGGGGTAGGGGAGCATAGAAGTGGAGGGAATAAGAATTTTTCAAAAACTACACGTTTCATATCTCAAGAACAGTGTAAGATAGATGCTTCAAATTTTTACCAGAAGTAAGCCTAATAGAACCCTAGTGGTAGTGGAGAGGTTGAGGGTGGGGAAGGGTGAGAAGGGTGAGAAGGAAAAAGTTCCAATGTTCATATTTTAAGAACCTATAACGATAGGAAGCTGAAACTTGGTGTTTAGATAGAGCTATTGTAGTGGCATGGTAAAAAAATATTTTTTTTTTAGGGGTAGTATGGTACGGGGATGGGGGGGTGTTTTTCCTAACTTTTGAACGGCTTATGCTAGAAAGTTGGAACTCGGTACGTATATGTAAATCAACTAGAAAAGTAAATCTAATAAAAAAAAACTTGCATATATTTTCACGATTTTCGTCATATTTACTAGGTCTTTCCAAATATTGAATTCATTTTTATTCTACGGATTCTTCATATGAATTCCTAGAAAGTTTTTTCAAGATTTTTCGAAATTCAACCCCTAAGGGGGTGTAAAGCGGTTGTATACTTTTTCATAAATTCCACCATATCTCTCAGGTCTGATCAGATATCAAATATCTTTTCACTTCCAAGGGCTTGTTTAATAATCACCTATTTTAAGTATTTTCTTTCTCAACCTCTAGACCGCATCCCGGAATATGGCCCAACTATATAATTCATATGTTACACTCTATTCTAACCGCTTCCCTATCTTTTTATTAGGTTTTCAGTCACATAGTAACATATGCCGCATCCCCGAATAAAACACGTTCCGAACTTCTGCCGGAAAAATAATAAAGTTGCGCCCAGACTGTTGGCAGTTTTTTTTATTCACACACATGCATAGCTGAGGCGAGAAAAATGACACCCCAAGTGTTAAAGTTGGTCAGATCGCGTACAAACAAACTACGAATGAACAAATAAAGTTTTGGTGAAACTCAAACAATAAACACATCATCTCAACTGCGTTGCACCTCTTGAGTCTTATAAAAACAGAGATATAAAATTTTAAAAAAAAAATTAATATTTTCAAAATGGAATGTTGGAAAAAGTTTTTTGTTTTTAAAAGCGGTATTTTGAAACTTCTATCCGTTCCGACGCTAAGAGGTGAATTATTGAATTTCTCCACCTCCTTCGCCATACTTAAAAATCTGTCAATGGTCTGGGCGCAACTTTATAATTTTTCCAGCAGAAGTAGGGAGCGCGTTCAATTCTAAGATGCGGTGTAGGTTACTATGTGACCGCAAACCTTTCAAAAAGTTCGGAAATATGGTTAGAATATGGTGTAACATATGAATTATATAATTGGGTCATATTCCGGGATGCGGTCTCGAGGTTGAAAAAGACAAAACTTAAAAATAGGTGATTATTAAACATAACTGTGGAAGTGAAAAGATATTCGATATCTGATCAGACCTGAGAGATATGGTGGAGTTCATGGAAAAGTATACAACCACTTTACACCCTCTTAGGGGTCTAATTTCAAAAAATCTTGAAAACACTTTCTAGGTATTCAAATGAAAAATCCGTAGAATAAAAATGAATTCAACATTTGGAAAGACCTAGTAGATATGACGAAAATCGTGGAAATATATGCATTTTATTTTTACTGACAACTTTTTTTTGCCCCCCCCCCCCCCTTCTGAACGCCAATGGATATTCGAATCTCTTTTTAACAAAATTACTTTCCTTGTTGATTTACATATACACCGAGTTTCAACTTTCTAGCATCAGCCGTTCCATAGTTAGGGAAAAAAACCCCACCCCCGTACCACACTACCCCTAAAAAAATTATATCTAAAATTATACTATAGCTCTATCTAAATACCACGTTTCATGTTTTTATCATTATACGTTCATAAGATATAAACATCGGAACCTTTTACTTTTCACCCTCCCCACCCTCACCCTCTACACCTACATCCCCCAATATTTTTTTTCTGCTAAGGTTCTATTGGGCCTACGTCTGGTAAAAAAATTGAGCATCTATCTCACACTGTTCTTGAGATATGAAAAGTGATTTTTTTTAAAATTTCTTATCCTCCCCTTCCATGTTCCGCCATCCCCTTAAAAAATTGTACTTTGAGCAATTTTTCTTTGTCGACCTCTCTTTTCAAACCGAATCTAATTTTTCTAAAGCAATTGGTTCCTGAGATATGGTAATCTAAAGTTTTTCACCCCCCACCACCGTACTCCACTAACCCCACTCAAAAATTTCTTTTCAATCTTTTCTCCTAGTAAAGGTACAGATATTTGTTAAGTTTGAATTTCGTGCCATAAACAGTTTAGGAGATATGTATTTTAGAATGTATCGATCTCAGCTTTTATGAGCTTCGGACGCAATATTTCCCCACCCCCACTCCCTCACTCATATCAGAAAATTTTTTGCAAATGGGTCTACTATTGAAGATCTATAAAAATACCAAGTTTCATATTTCCAGCAGAAGCGGTTGCTGATATCTAGAAACCAAAACTTGCGGTCTAAAACACCTCCCCCACCTCCCCCTTCACACCCGCATCATTCAAAAGGTGTTCACTTATAGGGTTATACGGTATACCAAATCTACTAACGAAAAAAATTCAAATAAATAGCTCAAATGGTTTGGGTGCTACGAGCTTTCAAACAATTTTGCGTACACCGGCAGACGTACGGCGTTTCCACAATCCTCACTCCCAAATAGTTTCCAAAAATTTTGCATGTACTTTTTTGTACCGCAAAAATAAAAAAGAGTGTATGACCTTCTGCATAATGGAATTCTTCTTTTGCATGAAGAAACAGAGAAGCGATCTGCTTCTCCATACCGCCCGTCCTTTCCCATGCACCGTGTGCGAAGAAAGGAAATGAACGTAGTGAGAACTGTGAGAAATGTCAATGCGTATTGTACCTACGAAGAAAAATTCAAAATCAATCAAAGCAAGCATTATCTCATTCATTCATAAAGTTCAATCAACACGACTTCCCATTGGTTGGGGTTTTGTGCTCTCGCGCTCTCCACACTTATTCATTTTTTTAACACTCGAGTGCGGAGTTCGCTGTCGACCAATGGGAAGTCGTGTTGATTGAATTTTATGAATGAATGAGATATCTCTGCTTTGATTGATTTTGAATTCTTCAAGAAAGAACGAGTGTGAAAGCGCGAGAGCACAAAACCTCAAAAAACGATATATGCTGCGCCATCTTTTGAGCTGAGGTGAAGTTATTCGTGATACTACTATAAGATATAAATACAATGGTTATAGTGAGTTTCGCAAATTATGTGAAGACATTTTGGTAGGATATTTGTATGGCGGCTACACGAAAGGCTAAAAGGACTTTTTTCATAATCATAGACTTAGCTCCAACTATTGAGAAACCAACGTATACAAGATTTCAAAGTCGTAGCTTTAGGCATTCCGAAGTTATAGCATTGTATTTATATCTTATAGTAGTATCACGAATAACTTCACTATGGCGTCGAGAAAGGGGGGGGGGGGGGGGGGCAAAAAAAAGTTGTCAGTAAAAATAAAATGCATATATTTTCACGATTTTCGTCATATCTACTAGGTCTTTCCAAATGTTGAATTCATTTTTATTCTACGGATTTTTCATTTGAATACCTAGAAAGTGTTTTCAAGATTTTTTGAAATTAGACCCCTAAGAGGGTGTAAAGTGGTTGTATACTTTTTCATGAATTCCACCATATCTCTCTGGTCTGATCAGATATCGAATATCTTTTCACTTCCACAGTTTTGTTTAATAATCACATATTTTTAAGTTTTGTCTTTTTCAACCTCGAGACCGCATCCCGGAATATGACCCAATTATATAATTCATATGTTACACCATATTCTAACCGCTTCCCGAACTTTTTGAAAGGTTTGTAGTCACATAGTAACATATACCGCATCTTAGAATAGAACGCGCTCTCTACTTCTGCTGGAAAAATTATAAAGTTGCGCCCAGACCATTGGCAGATTTTTAAGTATGGCAAAGGAGGTGGAGAAATTCAATAATTCACCTCTTAGCGTCGGAACGGATAGAAGTTTCAAAATACCGCTTTTAAAAAAAAAAACTTTTTCCAACATTCCATTTTGAAAATATTAATTTTTTTTTTAAAATTTTATATCTCTGTTTTTATAAGACTCAAGAGGTGCAACGCAGTTGAGATGATGTGTTTATTGTTTGAGTTTCACCAAAACTTTATTTGTTCATTCGTAGTTTGTTTGTACGCGATCTGACCAATTTTAACACTTGGGGTGTCCTTTTTCTCGCCTCAGCTATGCATGTGTGTGAATAAAAAAAACTGCCAACAGTCTGGGCGCAACTTTATTATTTTTCCGGCAGAAGTTCGGAACGTGTTTTATTCGGGGATGCGGCATATGTTACTATGTGACTGAAAACCTAATAAAAAGTTAGGGAAGCGGTTAGAATAGAGTGTAACATATGAATTATATAGTTGGGCCATATTCCGGGATGCGGTCTAGAGGTTGAGAAAGAAAATACTTAAAAATAGGTGATTATTAAACAAACCCGTGAAAGTGAAAAGATATTTGATATCTGATCAGACCTGAGAGATATGGTGGAATTTATGAAAAAGTATACAACCGCTTTACACCCCCTTAGGGGTTGAATTTCGAAAAATCTTGAAAACACTTTCTAGGAATTCATATGAAGAATCCGTAAAATAAAAATGTATTCAATATTTGGAAAGACCAGTAAATATGACGAAAATCGTGAAAATATATGCATTTTATTTTTACTTCCAATTTTTTTTTATGAATAGACATGATAGACCCCTTGAAAGCAGATTTTTTTGAGTGGTGAGGATGTAAGGGGGAAGGAGGGGGAAGTGTTTTAGACCGAAAATTTCGGTTTATAGATCTCAGTAACCCCTAATGATAGGAAGCTGAAACTTGGAATTTCTATAGAGCTCTGATAGTAGACCCATTTGCAGAAAAATTGTCAATATTGATCAAGGGGTGTGGGAGTGGGGGGAAATGTAATGCGTTCGAAACCAAAAAAGGCGAGATAGACACATTCTAAAATTCATACCTCCAAAACCGTTAATTGCACACTATTCAAACTTAAAAAATATTTGTAGTTATACTAGGAGAACAGAATCAAGAAAAATTTTGGGTGGGGGAATTTGTGTATGGGGGTGGGGTTAAAAAACTTTAGATTACGATATCTCATGAACCAATTGTTCTAGAAAAATAAAATTCGGTTTGGGTAAAAAAGTCGACATATTAAGATTGATTAAAGTAAAATTTTTTAAGTGGGAGGTGGAGCATAGAAGTAGAGGGGATGAGAATTTTTCAAATCAAACACATTTCTTATCTCAAGAACAGTGTAAGATAGATGCTTAGAATTTTTACCAGAAGTAGCGCTAATTAAACTCTAGTAGGGAAAAAAGTTTTGAGGTTAAGGGAGTAGAGGGGGAGGGTTGGGGAGGGTGAAAAGGAAAATGTTCCGATGCTTATATCTTGAGAACCTGTAATGATATAAGCCTTAAACTTGGTATTTAGATAGAGCTATAGCAGCGGAATGTTGGAAAAATATAATTGTTTCTAGGGGTAGTATGCTGCGGGGGTAGGGGGTGTTTTTCCTAACTATTAAACGGTTCATGCTAGAAATTTGAAACTCGGTGTGTATATGTAAATCAACTGGAAAAGTAATTGTAATAAGAAAAAATTGAATATTCATTGGCGTTCAGAAAGGGGGCAAAAAAAATTATTTGTAAATATAATATATATAAAATGCATATATTTTCACAATTTTCGTCATATCTACTAGGTCCTTCCAAATATTGAATTCATTTTTATTCTACGGATTCTTCGTATGAATACCTAGAAAGTGTTTTCAAGGTTTTTTAAAATTCGACCCCTAAGGGTAGTGTGGTACAAGTGGGTGGTGTTTGTCCTGTATATAGAATGGCTTAAGTTACAATGGTGTGTATATCTAAATCAACTAAAAAAATAATTTTGAATAAAATAAAAACTAATATGTATTAGCTTTCAGAAGGGGGGCAAAAAAAATATCTGTGAAAATAGAATGCATATTTTCCCACGATTTTCGACATATCTACTACCTCGTCCCAAATATTGAATTTAATTTTATTCTATGTATTCTCCATAATTGACCCCTAAGGGGGTGTAAAGTGGTTGTGTACTTTTTCATAAATTATTCCATATCTCTCAGATCCAATCAGATTTTCACTTCCACGATCTTGTTCTTTTTGATACGTTTTCAGTCACATAGTAGCCTTCACCGCATTTCAGAATTGAACGCGTTCCTAACTTCTACCGGAAAAATAATAAAGTTACGCCCAGATTGTTGGCATATTTTTTCTATTAAGGTTTATACTCAAACCAAATTTTGTTTTTGTGGTGCAATTGGTTTGTGAGATATCGTAATCTAAAGTTTTTCACCCCCCACCACCGTACGCCTTACCCATACCAAAAAATTTTGTTTCAATCTACTCTCCTAGTATAACTACAGATATTCGTTAAGTTTTAATTACTTGCCATCAATAACGGTTTAGGAGATATGGATTTAAGAATGTGTCGATTTCCACTTTTTTGCGATTCGGACGCATTATTTCCCCCTCCACTCCCACACCCCTTCACCCATATCATCAATTTTTTTGCAAATAGGTCACTATCAAAGCTCTATAGAAATCCTAAGTTTCAGCCTCCTACCATAAGCGGTTGCTGAGATCTAGAAACCAAAATTTTTCCTCTAAAACGCTTCCCCCACCTTCCCCCTCACACCCTCACTCCTCAAAAAAATCTGACTTCAAGGGGTCTATCATGTCTATTCATAAAAAAAATCAATTTAATAGCTCATAGGGTTTGAGAACTTTAATTCCTCAAATGAGTTTGCGTACGACGTACGGCGCACAGACGGACTGAAAATTTTTATTGCTTTTTTGGTTTTTATTAGTAATAAAACGTGTAAAAAAAAAATTTCAGGTTAGCAAATTTTTTTTTAAAAAAAAGTCGATAGCAATACTTTATTATTAAAATCATAAAGTGAAACATATATGTGAAAAATTCAAGATAGTACTAAAAATATAATGTCTGCCAATGATCTTGGCCAAACTTTTATTATTTATCGGGTCAAAGTTCGGGAGCGGTAAAATTCGGAGTATATCATGAGTTGTTTCTAGATTATTAGATTTCTTGGAAAATTAATTTTGTTCTTAAAATAAAAATGTCTTAAATAGATATATTTAATCGATTAAACATTGAATAAGCCCATGTATGGGAAACTATTCGAAATTCGGAATATGTATTATGTACAGTAAAAGCCTCACACAAACCCATTCGTTTCATTTCCACTTGGCATTTAAATTTCGAAGGAATTGTGAAACAGGTTTTTTAACGATTTAATAAATAAATATGAAGACAACACGAGAAACACCAATTCAATTTCTTATCATTTTTAAAAGATGTGACGAAATTCATGAAAATGTGTTCAATCGATCTGATATGTATGTTTTTAGAGGCTTAAAAAGGATTATTACGCAAGCCCATGAAAGTGAAAATTTTTTCGATATCAATCAGATCTAGGAATAAGGCAGACGCACTGATAATTTTTTTGCCCCTCCCCCCTTTTCATCAGAATTCCTTCTTTAGTATTTGCACCGAGTTTCAACTTTCTAGCATAAGCCGTTCTATAGACAGAAAAAATACCCGTATTTTAAATTATATTTTTCCAACACGCCACTACCATAGCTCTAAAATAGATACCAAGTTTCAGCTTTGTATCCTTATAGGTTCTCGAGATATTTAAATCAGAACCTTTACCGTTTCACCCTCCTCAACTCCCACCCTCTACACCCACACCCACCAAATTTTTATTTTAAGAATTTAACACTTACACTGTTTTTGAGATATGAGATGTGAATTTTTAGAAAAATTGTTATCACTTCCACTTTCATGCTCCACCGCCCTCTTAAAAATTTTTACTTTCAACAGAATCCATTTATCAACCTTTACTCACAAACCAAATTTTATTTTTTTAAAGCAATTGCTTCGTTAGATACCGAATCCTAAAAATTTTCACCCCAACCCCGAACGTCACTACCCACTCAAAAATTTGATTCCGATCTATTCACTTATTGTACCTACAGATATTAAATTTCAATTTTGAGTCATTAACTGTTTAGGTGATATGAATTGAAGACTGTGTCGATCTCGGCTTTTTTTCGTTTTGGACGGATTTGCATTATTTCACCCCCTCCCCCCCCCAACCCCTTCACCCATGTCGGCAATTTTTCGCAAATGAGTCCACTATCAAAGTTCTAACCAAATTCCAAATTTCAGCTTCCTAGCATTAGCGGTTGCTGAGATCTAGAAACCAAAATTTTCGGTCTAAAACGCTTCTCGCACCTCGCCCCTAATACCTCCAACCTTCAAAATATGGACACTTCTGGGGCCTACCCAATCTATTCATAAAAATTTTTTTAAACGTTAAACCGCCCGAAAGATATAGGAAAGAGAGACGACTTTACCGAATGAAATGATAGTAACGAAAAAGTATAAAGAGCGAATCGGCAAAATACTAAACACATGCACCCCACAGCGACAGCAGAAAGAGAGACATGACTTTACTGAATGAAATGAGTAACGATAAAAGTATGAAGAGAGAAAACGCATGCAGCGCCTCTGGTGTAGCATGTGAAAACAGAAAAGTACGTCTGGTGATACTACTATAAGATATAAATACATTGTAAATACAATGATTTTACTTTATTAGTAATAATACAATATTGTTATTGATTTTCAAAAAAAAAAAATTTGCTGCCCTCAAAATTTTTTTGTATACATTTCATGACTAGTAGACACGAAAAAAGCAATAAGCCGTACGTCGACCGCCAAAATCCTTTGAAGGCTCGTAGCTCTCAAAACAGTGCAGCTATTAAATTTAGACTGGGAAGACCCCTTGAACTGGCATTATTTTCAGGGGGAAGGGGGAAGGTGGGGGAAGCGTTTTAGACGAAAAATTTTGGTTTCTAGATCTCAGTAACCGCTTATGTTAGGAGACTGAATATTGGAATTTCTATAAAGCTTTGATAGTGGACCCATTTGCAAAAAAATTGATGATATGGGTGAAGGGGTGTGGGAGTGGAGGGGGAAGCAATGCGTTTGAAACGCAAAAAAGTGGAGATCTACACATTCTAAAATCTATATCTCCTAAACCGTTAATAGAAAGCAATTAAAACTTAACAAATATCTGTAGTTATACTAGGAGAGTAGATTGAAACAAAATTTTTGGGTGGGGTAGTGGTGTACGGGGGTGGGGGGGTGAAATACTTGACATTACGATATCTCCCAAACCAGAGGCACCAGAAAAACAAAATTCGGTTTGGATATAAAGTTTAATAAATAAAGATTGCTCAAAGTAAAATCTTTGAAGGGGGCGGGGGAGTACGTAAGTGGAGGAGATAAGAATTTTTCAAAAATAACACGTTTCATATCTCAATAACAGTGCAAGATGGATGCTTCAAATTTTTACCAGAAGTAGGCCTAATAGAACCCTAGTAGGGGTGTGGGTGTAGAGGGTGAGGGTGGGGAAGGGTGAGAAAGAAAAAGTTCCGATGCTTATATCTTAAGAATCTATAATGATAGGAAGCTGAAACTTGGTATTAAGATAGAGCTATAGTAGTGTCATGATGAAAAAATACATTTTTTTTAGGGAGAGTATGGTACGGTGGTGGGGGGTGTTTTTCCTAACTTTAGAACGGGTTATGCTAGGAAGTTGAAACTCGGTACGTATTTGTAAATTAACCAGAAAAGTAATTCTGATAAAAAAAAATTTGAATATTCATTGGCGTTCAGAAGGGGGGGGCAAAAAAATTATCAGTATATATAAAATGCATATATTTTCACGATTTTCGTCATATCTACTAGGTCTTCCCCAACGACGACTGTCCACCTTGCCGTGGTGTTGGGGCTGAAGTAGGGTTCGCCCGAAACTAAGAGAGAGTCAACCTCCCCCTCCCCCTCCATCCCCTAGCACCCCTTCCTACCAAACCCTCCCTTTCCTAAAATCCTTCCCCCCTCCATTCATCTCTTAACATCCTTTCACTCCACCCTCACGGGCCGGATCAAGGTGTCACACGACCCGTGCCGATGATCAACCAGGCTGGGGGCCCCCATAGCCCAGTCGCGAACGGAGTATCCGGATACTTGGCGACCTCCGGATTAATCAGCCTTATCTGTACAAGCGGATCTCTGTGCAGACGGACTTTGTGTTCTCCGTAACTCGTGGGAACACTATGTATTCTAAAAAAAACAAAAAAACAAACAAAAAACCAGAGTCCGGATCTCTCAAAAAACCGGCCGGAGAGGTGGACGGAAGTCCCCTCTCCTCCACCCCAATGGGGTTACCCGCAAGGACTCCGGCAACCAAACCTGGTCCAAGCGACTCACCTGCGAGGACTGTGGTCACAGAACCTGGTCTGAGCAACTCATCCGCAAGGACTCCGGCAACCAAACCTGGTCCAAGCGACTCAACACCACCCGCGAAGACTCCGGCAACCAAACCTGGTCCATGCGGCTCAACATCCACGAAGACTTCGGCCCCCAAACCTGGTCCAAGTGGATGCTCCACGCGCCACATCGCTCCGTCTAAACATCTCTATAAAGAGAAGAAAACGGCCTTGGGAGTCCTGAAGCGCCTCAGTAGCATACCTGAGGAACAGCGGAGGACAAACAACGGGCCTCCTTCGTCTGGGCTTTAAAGCTAACCACCGAGGGTGTGGCACCATCCGGTAAGGATCAAACGTCCAAGAGACAAAGATCGCTGGACGAGTCCCCCGAGGCGGCAAAAAGGGCCAAGACGGTTAATACAAGCACCGCGGCACCTTTAAGGCCCTTCAACGAAATCCTTAAGGAACACCTCGTGATGGCCGTCATCGACAGAAGTGACGATGACGGAAGGATCACTCCGGAAAAATGGAAGCGTCTGCAGTCCGTGCTGGCGGATGGTTTCCTCAAAGTTTTGAAGGAACATCCTGGTCCTCTTCCCCTCTGCCTTGACGGCGGATGGCATCAGGGCCACGTCAAACTAGTGGCCTGCTCCGATCAGATATCGGTGGATCTCTACAAGGAAGCAATTGCTGGTCTGGGTGAGGTTTGGCCTGGAGCTAAGTTGGAGGTTGTGGCAAGGGAGGACATCCCAAGCCGACCCCGAACAAGAGCCAGGATACCAAGCTTACCTTCTGATGCGGCGACTGTCCTGGAGCTCTTAAAGGTTTGCAATCCAGATCTTCCAACGCACAATTGGAAGATCGCTAAGATGGGGGAGCCAGAAGGGGACGAGAGGGTCGCGATAATCGTGATAAACAAGGAGTCCCTGGCCCCCCTAGCTAGCCTGAAGGGTGTGGTGAGGTTCGGCTTCGGCCAAATCACACTCAGGGTACACAAAGCGGATGCTGGGAATCCCAGAACGAGTGCGACGAATATCGAAGCCTCGGAAAGGGAAACCAATTCCGCCTCTCATGTCGACCGCAGTGACGACTCAAAACTCGCCGAATCCGTATTGGCGATGGATCTGGACCCGACACCAAACGACTCCAATTCAGCACAGGCGTATCGGGATCACCCGTCCTAAACGGACGAAAGTGATCTCGGCTCGGAGGCTGGAACGGAAGAATGTTCGACGGGTCCTCCCGAGGGCAGTGAGGAAGATCTGCTGGCATCTGACCCGGAAGACTCGGCAGATGCGAACCGGACTGTGATCGAGGTTAATGCTGAGAATACTGCAGATTAACCTCCATCACTCGAAAACGGCATCAGCCTCCCTTCTTCTCCGTCTAGGTAGGGATGGAGAAGACCTTGTCTTGATCCAGGAACCATGGATTGTGAATGACGTGGTTACTGGCCTCAAGACCCCAAACTATACTCTGTTCTATGCAAGGAATTACGGCAAGCCAAGAGCATGCATTCTTGCAAAAAACAGTTTAAATATATTTCTGCTACACAGCTTCACAGCTTGGCGCGCTGATCAATCTGATGTTAACATCCAGGATTGTGAACACAAAGCTGGGCGAGTCCTCCTCTCGAAGGTTTGTCAGCAGAGGTACACCACAAGGTGGCGTACTCTCCCCTCTTCTGTGGAATTTAGTGGTCAACAAACTACTATTGAGAGTGGAAGGGGCGGGCTGCAAAGTGATTGCTTATGCCGACGATGTTACAATTGCCGTCTCGGGGAAGCACCCAAACACACTGAGTGAGATATTGCAGAATGCTCTCTCTATTCTTTCTAATTGGGCTTCTGAATGCGGACTGGGCGTGAACCCATGCAAAACAGAATTAGTCCTCTTCACCAGGAAATACAAAATTCCTCACGTAGACCCTCCTTCTCTGAATGGTACCAGTCTAGTTTTCACCGATAGTGCAAAATACTTGGGTCTTATTTTGGACAGAAAGCTTCACTGGAAACCCAACATTCAGGAACGAGTAAGGAAAGCAACAGTTGCGCTCTACTCATGCAAAAAGGCCATTGGCAATAAATGGGGTATGCAACCCCGGATAGTTCATTGGCTCTACGTGTCCGTCATCAGACCGATACTCATGTACGGTGTTGTTGTCTGGTGGACGGCCTTAGACAAAGCGGCTAACCGCACCACACTGGGAAAGGTACAAAGAACAGCATGCATATGCATCAGCGGAGCTCTGAGAACAACTCCCTCTGCAGCACTGGACATGCTGTTCAGTCTGCCACCCTTAGACATCTTTGGCAAGCAAATGGCAGCCAGTGCAGCCATTCGGCTAAAGGCCTCCACATTGTGGACTGACATATGTGCAGGCCACTCAACAATTTTGAGTCACTTCAACATTCCTGAAAACACCGACTACACCCCTCCCAGTTATGACTTCGATAAAAACTTCTCAACAGCCATCCCAACCCGCCTAGAGTGGGAAAGGGACTTGGTACGAACGAAGAAAGAGTCCGCCCACATATATACGGACGGCTCCAAAACTGAAGACGGGGTAGGTGGAGGTGTTTTCTCTGAAATGCTTAATATTAGCAGCTCTTTCCGCCTTCCGGACCACTGTAGTGATCAAGGAGGCCCTGTCCTGGCTGAGGTGTAATGTAATATCTACTAAGGATATTAGCATTTTCACAGACAGCCAAGCGGCGATAAAATCCCTGGAATCGACCTCGACAACATCAAAGGTCGCCGTAGAATGTAGATCATCTCTTAAGGACATGGCCGAACAGTTCAATATTCTTCTGTGCTGGGTGCCAGGACACATGGATATTCCAGGGAACTGTATGGCTGACGAACTCGCTCGGCGCGGCACCACCCTTCATACTTCGCCGGTATATCAGAACCTGGGTGTGCCTCTCTCCACATGTAAACTGCTACTGAGACTGGACTCAATTGAGAAAACCAACTCAAGAAGGGCGGAGGGTACAACATGTCACACTGCGAGACAGATCTGGCCAAAGCTGGATCTTAATCGTTCTAAAAGGCTGACTCTGCTCAAAAGGGCGGACATCAGCAAAACAGTCGGTGTCCTAACCGGACACTGTCTTATAGGTCGGCATGCAGAAAGGCTTGGACTTTTCTCAAACGACTTCTGTAGAAGCTGCCAGGACGAGGAGGAGGAGGAGACAGTCCTTCACCTTCTCTGCACTTGTCCAGCTCTGTCCGTCAGAAAGAAGGCTCATCTCGGAGCGTACTTCTTCAACTGTCTTGGTGAACTTGCCACAATGGAGGTCGCGAGAATCCAACGCTTTATTATAAGCTCTAAATGGTTCGACGAGTAGGACCGGAGTCGAAGATCCTGTGGTACCACAACGGACCTTTTAGGTCAAAGTGTGTCCGTGTTCTCACGGACAGCCACGTGTACCTACCTACCTACCTACCTACTAGGTCTTTCAAAATATTGAATTTATTTTTATTCTACGGATTTTTCATATGAATACCTGGAATGTGTTTTCAAAGCAAAATCAGCAAAATTTTTTTTAATATTGATCAATTTGAACTTTAAATTGAACAGTAAGGTTCGATACTATCTACAAGTAGTTATTAGTAGTAGTAGTAGTAGATATTATATACTACAATAAAAGAATGAGAAATTTGTAAGTAATGGAGCTCTCTTTCGAGCTCTAATGAAGCGATTCTCGAGATATCAAACTCGGAAGCCCTACATATTTTTCCCGTATTAAATCTATCGATCTATCATTATATCTCGAGCAATTCGGAGGTATTGTTTTTTCTCACTCCCACACTCTTCACCAATATCGAAAGTTATTTGTGAACTATTCAAGTTTTATATTGTATTAAATTCAAGTTTCAGCTTTCTAGTATAAACGCTGGAGAATATCAAAAATCTCCGCTTACAATTGACCACAGTCACTTAAAGAAAATCCACCTGGTTTACACACTGACAAAATTTCAGCTTACAAGGAATACGAAACGAATCCACAACCAGTTTTCGAACTGAGTGTGACTTAAGGGGGATCATCTGAGTAGAAATCAGAAAAAATAGGTGAATTTAAGAAATTATTATCTCAAAAACTATAAAACCTATCCAAGAATAATGTGTGAAATTTTTGAAGAAATCGGTTCAGCCGTTTTTCAAAAATTTTGGGAACGGTCTTTGAAAAGTTTGTTTTGAGATAATTGCGTTTGAATGACGAAGAACTCATGAAGGGCCCATTCCGGGTAATTGCCAATAGCTTCCACAATTATTGAAATTTTAACATGAAATTTACAGACATCATTCCTAAGACTACAAACTTTGAGATGAACAAAAATAAATTTCTACTCAGATAATCCCCCTTAAAGTAGGGAGATGGTCTAGCACCCATGCTTTTCAACTTGGCACTAGAGAATGTCATCCGAAAAACCCTGGTCGACACTAATGGGACACTACTGTTCAAGTTCACCCAATAGCTAGAACACCTCCTGTGCAACTGCCCAGCTCTCGCTAGAAGACGGCTGAAAGCTCTGGGTGCTTCGACCTTCGCAAACCTTAAAGAAGTCTCTTTTAATAGCATGCAGAGTCTAATCAACTTTGCTATGGTTACAGGGACCTTTGAATTAAACGCGGAACTCTCAACACAGATCGAAACGCAAGCGCGCGTACCATAAGTACATTGGGTCTCCTATTTTTTATGTGGTATCACTATGAATCCTCGTGGGTCTATGTGAGGCCTTTGGCCGCCACTGAAACCTAAACCTAAACCTAACCGTCCAATAGCATAGGCTAACGATATATGTATGTAAACATCCTCGCAAGATCCTTCCCTAGTGCTGATTAGGTATTTGTCAATCTTGACTCTGCCATATACCAATTTTGAAGTATAATTTGGAGAGTATAGATAATTTCATATATCTTGAGACTAATCTAGAAAAAAATGGCTACGAAACGGAAAAAATCAATCGACGATGATTCATCGATAGCAAATAAAACGTATTATACTCGGTTTAGGAAGATAGCAAAGCAATCTAAAACTTAGATTCTGGAGGACGAGGTCTTTAAATCGAGACGGTTTGAGGTGAATAATTTAGAGACCAGGATTTAGGATCTCAAGGGGATAGAGGTCAAAAATTTATTAAAATTTAATTAAATTTTTTATTATTCACCCGTACTGCGAATGTCGCGGTCACGTCACTTCGATGCCGATGCAAAGTGTCACGTCGATCGAAAAAAGCGATTGTGTAACTCTATCGACGTGACTCAATGGCATTGCCATATTGATATGTATGTATCAGCTGTAAATTGTGAATTTAAGTTCTTGTATGCCTTCGTTTACAACTATGAGGCTATTTTTCTGCAATATGAAATGCTACATTCAAATTTAAGATGCGGTTAATGCTTTTTTTTAAAGTAGAAAAGCTATACATCTTGTTCGGCCCATTTGTGGCTCTCACTTCTGCTTGTATCTCGTGATGGTAGTCCCAAAGAATTTTACAGTGCCGAAAATTCGAGCCATATTTCTTTAATGTGTGGCGATCTACACCACTTTTAATGACGGTTACTTGTTGCGAATCCATCAAAATAAGGAAAATAACATCTTTTTGTCAAATATATACTTGTATTTTTGCATCGACGTTGATTTTCTTCAGGCGTCACGTACTCGGTATGTCATCGACGAAAAATTACGATCAAAGTGACAACGGTCGATGACAATCGACATTCACAATCGCCTTTTCATGCGTCGATATCGAATCGGCATCGAAGTGACGCGACGTGACAATCACAATACGGTCGATTATTAAGAACTACACTAACCCTAATTGAGAATCACAGATTTTCTTAAATTTCTTTTACCACGATCCCCTAGTTGAGACTTACATATTCAAGGGAAAGACAAAGTCGTTATCCTTAAAAAAACTTGCAAGGATAAGTTTTATATTGCGACAACCTTGAACTTTAAAATAAGTCCTACTTCATTATTCTACGATAAAGACTAAGTACCAGAGATATGCATTTTCGAAGAGGACTCGGACACCATTTTTGAGAAATCTTTAACATACTAAAACTAACAACAAAATGAGTTAGAAAAAAAAATGAGATAGAAAAAAAATATGAAATCACATTTTTTTCTTCACTAATTCTTCGAGTACATAAATTTTCAAAAGAATCGGCGATGGTAAGTCACAAATTTTGTCATTTTTGGCGATTCTTGATGAAATAATCCAAACGTTTGAATTCATAAGCTTTGATAGTTAAACCCATAGAGATATACATATGTAGGTAGTGGAGATGACGATCAGCGACTGTTTTGAAGCTGGACGATTTATCGCAAAGGACCGGCAATAAACAATATGCTACTATCAGCTTCTTACTCACATGTATGGTATGTTATATTCTGGTCTTGAAAACAAAAATAGCCAAACCTTTGAATATGTACTAGGCAACTACTTGCATTTCACTGCCATCTGGCATGAAACGCTTCTTACAAAAACGTACAATTTTGATTCAACGTTTTTTATCGAACGCCGGTCTATAATTGATGGTGATCAGTAGATAATATCTGTTATTTTGAAGTCATATTCACAAAATCACTATACATCACATATACGCAGTAGTACATATATTGGAGACTAACAATAATCTAGCAGTATTAAAATGGCTTCACAAACATTCGCTCTATGCTACTACATTCTTGCTTTTTCGTGCTGATGATTAAAAAAAAAATATAACTTACTAGGTGAGCAAATCATTTCGGGGGGGGGGGGGGGGGGGGGGAAACCCCCCCCCCCCCTGTATAAAATATACCTGTATAAAATATTATAAAATTTCAAATTGCATGATAATGCAAGCTTTCGACTTCTGTTCATTCAATTTAAATGTCCTCCTTTGCAAAAGTTAACTCTTACAAAATAAATTAGTAATTTTGTTGTAAACGCTTTTCGAGATTTCAAAATCTACTTGCCAAAATTATGCGATTGAAATCAGTAGCTCAGTTCTGTAACTTATGAGTGAGAAATTTCTCACCAAAAAGTCAAAATGAGGACGAATTAATGCAGTTTTCTCTATGTATTCTCACCAAATGAGAGAGCACCGTACTACGGACCGCACCGTACTACGGACTACGCATTTGGCAATCTTTCATTTCTCATTTGGTGAGAATACAGAGAGAAAACTGCATTAATTCGTCCTCATTTTGACTTTTTGGTGAGAAATTTCTCACTCATAAGTTACAGAACTGAGCTACAGGTATAAGATACTGCTATTATGAAGTTATAATAATTGAAAATAGTTTTCGAGAATTTCTAACTTTTTAAAATTATTAAATTAGGAGAGTAGGTTAGGTTGGGTTATGGTGGTAGTCATCTAAACTATAGATCTAATCAGTAAGGAGACTATATGAATATGTAGGGGAAGGTGGGGCCAAGTGGGCCAGCAAGGTAAAGTAGACCCCCTTAAAATTTCTAGTTTGCAATAGCGCAAAATCTTCAGAAAATTTTTTTTTGATAAAGCTTCAAGAAATCCACTTTAATTACAGTTCCTCGAATTTTCTCATATTACGATTTTGGCACTATTTCATGTAAATATGTTAGCGATTGAGGATTTTTTTGGAACAGTATCCTTGAGATTGGGATACGGATTGGGAAACTTGCAAAGTAAGATTTGAAGATTATTTAAAAAGTATATAAATTTCAGCAGATGCTTACTATTTATGTTCATTCGGGGTAAAGTGAAACCCGGGCAAATTTTACCGCATGCCAATATAATTTTATTTGATATTTACTCAAACTCAAACTCAAACAATATTTATTTATAATAATTCAAAATGCATTAACAGAACAATAATGTTTTAGAGATTAAACTTATCATCTTAACAGCTAAGTTGTGAAGTTTATAGCACTTGGGCAATGTGGAAAAGAAATAATTGAATTGTGTATTATAATTTGCCAAGGAAAAGTAAAGAGCAAAAACCTTGCCTGTTAAACTTAAGCTACTTAAAACTAACTTAGAACTAAAGGATTACCAAGTTATTAACATGGATACCGGGCTATGATAATGCGTGACAAACTGCAGGATATAGTGAAAAAAGAAGATGCAATGTAAGGCATGATCTAGAGGAACGATGCAACCAGCAGGTTACGTATATATTGGCATCGCTTTAAAAAGGACTCAAGTGTTTTGTCGGCCAGTGTTTTTATGTTATGCACGTTAGCTATTTTATGTAGGCGTTTAGTTGAGAAGTCGAAGGGTAAATTCAACAGTATTTTTAGGCATTTATTCTGGGTGACTTTGCAATGTTTTTTGATGAGTAGCGGAACTATGACGCCATATAGGAGCGCCATACGATATTATAGGTTGAATAACCTGCTTAAAAATTAGGAGTTTATTATGTACCGAAAGCTTGGAATTCCTGTTAATTAGGGGGTAAAGAGCATGAATGCTTTTCGAGACCTTGGAGCACGTCATTTCAACATGGTCTTTGTAGATAAGCTTTTTGTCAAGGATCACGCCAAGATATTTTATAGAGTCACTCCAGTCGATGGTTTGCCCGATGAAATTGATAGGATGATTTGGAAGATTACTACGTTTCCTTTTTTTGGTGAAGAAAATTGCTTGAGTTTTTGTTGGGTTAATTTTGATTTTCCAACGATTGTAATATTGATATAGGCGATCGAGTTGACTTTCTAGCTCCCGTGTGATAGTATTGGGGCAATTCGACCGTGAATAGATACAGGTATCATCTGCGAAAATAGCTGTTTCACATTTGTCTCCGCTAGGGACGTCAGCAGTATATATATTATATAAGGTGGGACTAAGGCATGAGCCTTGGGGCACACCAGCAGGAATTGAGTTTAACACTGAATGACCTGTTACTCAGATATGATTTTATGATTTTGGTTAAGTATAGAGGGAAAGATAGCTTGATTAATTTTGCTAGGAGCCCATCGTGCCAGACCGAATCGAACGCTTTTTCAATATCAAGTACTATCATTCCGACTGATTCCTTTGAGTTTAGTGATGCTTTAATGTCGTTAGTTACCCTATACAGTTGATGAGTGGTCGAGAGTCCTGATCTGAGGCCAAATTGAAAATTGGGTAGGATATCAATGTGATCGAGGAAGTCATTCATCCGGTGTAATATAATTCGCTCAAAGATTTTACTTAAGGGCGGCTTGCATCCTTACCGGTTTTTGGAATAGGGAATACGTGAGCAAGTTTCCAGGCAATAGGAAAATAGCTTAGTTTAAGGCAGCAATTGTAGATGAAATTCAATAAAATCAATGTTTTTTTGGGAAGTCACTTTAGCAATGTATTAGGGAGACCATCGACACCTGGAGCCTTATTGTTCGAGAAAGTTTTCAATATGTTCATTAGTTCGCGCGGCTTGCAGAGAGTGTCGGGAGGTAAGTCAACAGATTCGGGGATGGTAGATACTGTGTTCTCAACAGAAAAGTTGTTGATTGGACTGCCTAAGTGTTCGGTAAAGCGATGAGCTGCTTGAAAATTTATTGCTATCAGTTCAGCTTTGTCTTTGTCATTGAATATGGCCGTTCCGTTTTCATCTATTAGAGTTGGAATATGTTTGTCCCGTCTTTTAAAAATCTTATTGAGATGCCATATTTTTTTGGAGTTTTTATCGAGAGATGAGAGCATGTTGTTCCAGTTTTTATTTCTGGTTTCGAATAGACTACCCTGAATATTTTTAGTTAGACGGTTTACTCGGTTCTTAACACGTGGGTCTCTTGATCTCTGCCATTGTCTTTGTAATGTATTTCGTTCCCTGATCATGGCTTTAGTGTTCTCGTCAATGCTGATGTAATGCTGATTGGTTATTGTTGTTTTGGGTGTACAGAGTTCGACAGAGTTCCAGATGTTGGTAGTTAGTGATTGGAGAAGGTCATCGATTTGATCGTTTCTTGAAACTGAGCTCAGGTCAAGTGTACTAGTATTGGTAACGTTGTTTAGTACTCTATGAAATTTCCTCCAATTGGTTTTATTGAAGCAGAAAACAGAATTGCTAAATTCAACGTTCGGTGTATCGATTTCAATAGTAAATGATACCGGAAGATGGGGCGATGATAGCTCATGTAAAGTGATGGGTTGGGAGATTGAGACAAGGTCATTGCTGATGACGAGACCCAAAGTTGAGTCCATTCCCCTAGGTGGATGGAAGGTTGGCTCGGAAGGAACAAGAATGAAAAGATTATATTTGCACATAAGGTCAAAAAGGATTTTGCCAGCTTGGTTCGCCTTGACACAGTTCCAATGGCGATGCCTGGAGTTGAAGTCACCGCAGAGTAAATACCTTTGATTATAATTTGACAATAGTTTGATATCGTCTTCGAAAAACTTTAGTTTAGTTGCATTAAGTTTTGTTCCAGGAAAATAGACTGCAACGAAATAACAATTTTAACATGGCAAGAACATACAACAAATGCAAATGCAACAACAGTGAACTCAAGTCGCGATGAAAAAGGCAATAGCTTCTGTTGCTGAAAAAAATTGACCTAAAGAAGGCCAGTAAATATTTTGGTGTTCTCAGGGCTACTCCTCAAAGCAAAGCTCTCAACACACTTAATTTCATTTCAATTTATTAAAATCATATTGTTTGTCTTAATTGATCCATTGCCATATTTCTTTGCTCCAGTTTTGGATGAAATAATATACCCCTTGGAAGTTTGTATAGCAAGAAGTAGATAACTTTCTTATCAGTATCAACAATTTAATTTCACGAATACATGACTAAGCTAACATCCTAAGCTATCGAGTTTGCACGAAAATTATTTTATATCTATTACCCATTTCACAGAATCTCGGTACAAACCTTAGGGGGCTCACTTTGCCCCACCTTCCCCTATACATACCTAATAAATTATTATGAGATGTAGAGCTCGGATCATAATGCGCAATATTCAGTTTTACCAAATATGTATGATAGTAGAACTAATAAAAATTAAATATACTACTTTTCTGATGGTCTCAAAAACAGCTAATTTACGTCCAAAGATTTCGAATTGGATTTGGCGAAATCTCGAAATTTGTATGGAAACTCTTAAAATCTACTAGATTTTCCATACATATGAGAGATCTCTGTCTGTTTGGGCTTCTAAATTTTGTAGAAATCAAGACCGGCATCGACTTCTACTAAAATCAAAAAATATTTTCACTAAGCTTTGGAATCAATTAATATTATTTTCTAGCTCCTGCTATTAAATTTCCTATTACTTAAAGACTTACAATCATAAAAAACAGGATTAAATTTTTAATATCATACTATATAATCAACTAATAAATTTAACGATTTTTAAGAAATGCCTTCAGAGCTATGTTTATGCTTTTTAATATTCTGAATTCGGTTGCCGAAATCTTGCGATCTAGATGCGAAAATGAAAGTTGATATTTTTAAGCAGTAGGTACCAGCCAAAGCTACCATAGGATTTGCACATTTTCCATCTACGCTGCTGAGGGATACTGCACCAATTTTCTATACAGTAGCCACTGAACTTCAATGGCCCCCCCTTGGAAGAGCAATATGACCGCCACTGCAAAAGAGTACGTTTTTGTTATTATAGATGGGTTCACTAAGTTCTTACTCTTACAACAAACACTACATATTGATTCGGCAAGCAGGATCAAGGCATTGAAACAAGCTGTTTTACTATTTCGGGCTCCATCACGAATTATCGCAGACCAAGGGCGTTGTTTTACCAGCTCTGACTTTGCACAATTCTGTAAGTCTCAGGGCACTCAACTTCATTTAATTGAAGTAAGCGGGGACCGTTCTTGGCAGGATGCTCTTACAGGTGCGCAATTAGCCATTTCGAATAGTTGAAGTGTTAGAGGGAGATAGGTATGTACTTAAAGCTATGAATTCCAAACGAACATATAAGTATTCTCACGATCGCTTACGCAGAATGCCTGATGGGGCCTCTCTTTGGTAAGATGATGCTAACGACATCAAATAAATCCCCAAATGTTGTAAGAATTAAAAATTAAAAAAAAAGTGTTTCTTTTATGTGTGATCTAATAGAGTAAAAGAAGTTCTTTCGCTGGTGAAGCGGTAGAAAATGTGGAGAGGAATACTGCTGGTTAAGCAATACTAGTAAAAGAAGTTCTTCCGCTGGTGAAGCGGTAGAAAATGTGGAGAGGAATACTGCTGGTTAAGCAGTACGAATAAAAAATAAAAAAAAGTTCTTCCGCTTATTGCTGGTTGAGTAATAGAAATGAAAGCTGCTGGTAAAGCGGTAGAAACTGATGAAAGTTCTGTTGCTGGTTAAGCAATACGTAACAAAGAATTGTTGTTGATAGATAGGGAAGCCTGTTGCTAGCAAAGCAAATGTGAAGAGAAAGTTTGGCTACTGGTGGTATTGTTACTAGATTAATGAGAGTGATCGCTGTTGAACAATTAGTGTTGAAACTGCGAAGCAAATGCGTAATAAGATTGGAATGGTCAGGAAATGCCAAGTTAAAATTGCAGTTAACATCACACTGGGACGTGTAACAGGTCAGAATGGCCGTGTCAGTGCTAAGGATTTTCTATGCTTACGCTAAACATCTAATTGTTTGGTGGAATCACCAGAGAAACAACTACTCTCGCCTAGATGTCACTAGGTGTGTTGAGTAAGCATAGCATAGGTTGCTTTGGAGGAACGAATAACAAAAAACAGTAAGAAGAAGAAGATCGAAGAGGTTGTCATTCTTTTTGGTTATTTTTGGAAAAAAATCGTTTTGAGCGTAGTAGCGTTTAGCTTCAAGAAGAGATGGCGAGATCACCGGCGCAGGCATCAGATAAAAATCCGACACATATACTATATGTTCAAAACATGCGTAATATCTTATTGCCCGTGAACTACCAAATTTGAATTAATTCAATAGAAATTTAAAAAAATATTTGAGAGTTTTCAAAATTTCCTGCTACATAAAAAATATTATAGGAAAAGTACGGGTATCCGATTGGAATAAGCAGATACGAGTATTAGAAAATGTTCTAAAATGACTCGTTACATTATAAAGGGTTTCCCAATAAGGACTTGACAGCTTTTTTTCAAAATAAAATGCAAACCATTTGAGATATTTCAAAAACTTTATTATCGGGTTGAAGTACAATCAAAACATTTATGAATGGAACTCGACTTCGTTCATATGGCCACCGCGGGCACGTTTGCAGCGGTCGATTCGTTGGACCCAATTTTCGATGACTCGGCCACACATTTCGGCCGAAACGGCTGCTATTTCGTGTTCAATGTTGGCTCTGAGCTCTTCCAACGTCGTCGGCTTGTTGGCATAGACCAACGACTTGACGTGGCCCCAAAGAAAAAAGTTCAGAGGCGTTAAATCGCACGAACGAGGCGGCCAATCGACTGGTCCATTTCTTGAGATAACACGCTCATCAAACTTACTCTTCAATAAATCGATTGTAACGTGTGCTGTGTGGCTTGTGGCACCGTCCTGTTGAAACCACATGTTGTCCAAGTCCATATCTTCCAATTCGGGCCAAAAATAATCGGTAATCATGGCGCGATAACGATTACCATTCACAGTAACGTGACGATCATTATCGTCGACGAAAAAATATGGCCCTATGACGCCGCCGGCATGCAAACCGCACCAAACAGTTATTTTTTGTGGATGAAGTGGTCTTTCATGAAGCACATGTGGATTTTCACCAGACCAATAACGCATATTTTGCTTATTGACGAACCCACTGAGCCAAAAATGAGCTTCGTCACTGAAGATGATTTTGCGATGAAATTGATCATCTTGGCGCATCTTTTCCAGAGCCCAATCGGAGAACGTACGTCGCTTCAAATGGTCCATCGGCTTCAATTCTTGAGTCAGCTTGATCTTGTATGGGTGTAAACCAAGATCCTTACGCAAAATTTGCCATAACGTGGTCTGGGCGATGCCCAACTCTTGAGAACGCCGTGGAATTGACTGATTTGGATCATTTGCTAAGGACGTTTCAACGGCAGCGATATTTTCGACACTTCGACCAACCCGTTGTCTCACTGGCACGGCAACATCACACAACGAATATGTAGACTCAAATTTTTGCACTAAACTTGTTACTGCCTGTCTACTAGGGCGAGAATTACGACCGAAAATCGGAGTTAACGCTCTTAAAGTAGCGGTCACCGACTCCGAATTTCTGTAGTAAACTTTTATAATTTGCAGACGTTGTTCCTTCGTGTACTTTACCATGATAAAAATGTTAAGTTTACTGAATAAATTGACAGTGACAGTTCGATGATTAGTGAAAGGGTGCGTTCACAAATTGAATTCAAAGTTGTCAAGTCCCTATTGGAAAACCTTTTATAAGCTTTTGATAGAGGTAAATCATATTTTATTCAGTTTCTTGAAATAAAATTATACAGAATACTTTATTTTTACTTTTTGTATTATAGCTTATAATCTGATTTTTTTCGCTTAAATTAAGGGCTCATATAACCCTGAACGCCATAAAAATCGAGTAAATTTCAAAAATTATTATGAAGGTTTTATGGTGATAACAAAATTTAATTGTTGAGTTCACATTTCTCATTATATATTTTACTATAGAAAAAATAAAAAAAATATGTTGGTTTTATACTCTAGATGAAATCATATAGATCAAATCATATCAAATCATATAAGTTTGATCCAGCCGAAAAATATATAACGCATAGAACCAAGCTTAGGACGAAAATAAAGTCATATATTATTTTTTGTTTATTTGTGGCCAAAAACCTCAAATCCGCTTGACGTCCGTCCGTCCGTCCGTCTGTCTGTCCGTTAGCACGATAACTCAAGAACGACTTCACCTAGGCTCCTGAAATTTTGAATCTGGGTATATGGTTGAATTTGTAAGGCTTAGTTCGTTAACGGGCACAATCGTCCTACTCCTTCGGTTAGCTGCCATACAAACTGTCCTTAAAACACGTTTTCAAGAATATTGGTCGACAAGTTCAGAAGGGCTTGACCTAGGTCTTTGAAATTTCGCATGTGTTATTTTGCCAAGAGTTGGAGGTAACTGTATGATTATAAAGAAAATCCTAGTCCTTCGAGGGGCTGCCATACAAATATCCTGTAAAAATGACTTCACTTAATTTACGAAACTCACTATAACTCAGTAATCTTTTAGCTACGAATTCGAAATTTTGTACAAATTAGTTTCGAGTGAAGACAAAGTTCGAGTCTACTAGTTAGCGAAATCCTTGAACTCCTTCTGGTACCTTCCATACAAAAAAGCCTTAAGACACTAGTCCAAGAATATTGGCCGATAACTTTAAAAATATTTAAGCTACGACTTTGAAATTTTGTGTGTGTTAATTTTCCAATAGTTGGAGCTAATTGTATGATTATGAAGAAAATCCTATTAGTCCTTCGTGTATCTGCCATACAAATATCCTGTAAAAATGACTTCACTTTATTTACGAAACTCACTATAACTCAAGTAATCATTTAGCTATGAATTCAGAATTTTGAACAAATTAGTTTTGAGTGAAAACAAAGTTCGAGTTTACTAGTCAGCGAAATCCTTTTACTTCTTCTGGTACCTTCCATACAAAAAACCCTTAAGACACGGGTTCAAAAATATTTTTCGATAACTTTTGAACGCTTCAAACTACAAATTTGAAATTTTGTACCCATTAATTTTTGAATGGTTCCAAGGTAAGGGATGAATATGTACGAAATCGAGTGAGTTCTTGCTCCGCCTCCCATATGAAACTCCTTCAAAAAGAATATTTTTTTTTCCAGTTCAAGATATGAAACTAAACAGTGAATATTGCCTTTTAATTTTAAGTAGCAATTTAATGGGACTCCTTAATGAAGGACATACAACATGCACACACGTAATACTTCTCCATCCCAAACTTCAATATACATCGGATTTCTGTATCATCTAGAGTATTATACGGTTGGCTTGAAGCCGATCGTGACTGCAGTATGTTTTAATATTAACATGGTTTTTTTCCTGGTTTAGATGGACTACTTATGAAAACCACGGCGCCTGCTGGTCGGCATCATAACTTCACTAAAAATAATTCAATTTGCAAAAATTAAAAAAAAATTTTGTAAAAGAATGTAGTAGTTTTAGTCTATCGGAGGGAATTTGTATTTTTTTCAAAAATAAATAAGTTACAGTATTTCAAACTTTAGTAATCAATTTTTTTATGAAAAATTTGCGTTTAATAATTTATAAAAAAAGTTCCAAGCAAAAAATTAAAAAAAGCTCTTGACATACTATAGAGAAAACATTTATCAAAATTTAAAAAAAGAATGTTGAAAAATATTGAAAACTGTTGGAGTTATCGTGTCGAACATGTCTAAAACATAGTTTCGAGAAAAATGTGTTTAAAGTTTTTGATAGGTAAAACGTTAACTTACGGTTAGTCTCCCTTTCTAGCTTCGTACTGTACGCTTTCTTCCTCTCTTATCTTCAGGTTTTTCACAGATGGTCCTCTGAATGACCATGTTTTCTATGATACTCGGCTTTTGTGAAAAATATATGCTAAACGCTGCTGTTGAGAGTGGCGCGGCAAATAGCCAGGAAGCCGCTTTAAACCGATGAATGGTAACATTTAGTGCTATAACTTTGTAATGGAGTGGAATTTTCTAAAAACAATTGAATTGAAAATTTGAAAAAAAAAAATCGATTTTCAGGGTGATATGAGGCCTTAACCACTTCTATATATACACCGCTTCTCAATCCATATTCGATATAAGATTTAGCGCGGATTCGAACCAAGTCCAAATTTAGTAATTAACTGAGACTCTGGAGATGTGGAACTCGATACGGTTTTACTTTATATTGTTGTTATTAATCTTAACGCCGTACGTCGACCGCCAAAATCCTTTGAAGGCTCGTAGCTCTCAAACCAGTGGACCTATTAAATTAAAAATTTTTCTAGGAATAGACTGGGTTGACCCCTTGAATTGAAATTATTTTCAGGGGTGGGGGTGTGAGGGGGAAGGTGAGGGAAGCGTTTTAGACGAAAAATTTTGGTTTCCAGATCTCAGCAACCGCTTATGTTAGGAGACTGAAACTTGAAATTTCTATAAAACTTTAATAGTGGACCCATTTGCGAAAAAATGGATGATATGGGTGAAGGGGTGTGGGAGTGGAGAAGGAAGCAATGCGTCTGAAACGCAAAAAAAGTCGAGATCGACACATTCTAAGATCCATATCTCCTAAACCGTTAATATCAAGCAACTAAAACTTAACAAATATCAGTAGTTATACTAGGGGAGTACATTGAAACAAAATTTTTGTGTGGGGGTAGTGGAGTACGGGAATGGGAGTTGAAATACTTAACATTACGATATGTCTTAAACCAGTGGCACCAGAAAAACAAAATTCGGTTTGGATATAAAGCTTGATAAATTTAGATTGCTCAAAGTAAAATCTTTGAAGGGGGCGGGGGAGTACGTAAGTGGAGGGGATAAGAATTTTTCAAAAATAACACGTTTCATATCTCAATAGCAGCGTAAGATGGATGCTTCAAATTTTTACCAGAAGTAGGCCTAATAGAACCCTAGTAGGAAAAAAAGGTTTGGGGTGTGGGTGTTAAGGGTGACGGTGGGGAAGGGTGAGAAAGAAAAAGTTCCGATGCTTATATCTTAAGAATCTATAATGATAGGGAGCTGAAACTTGGTATTTAGATAGAGCTATAGTAGTGGCATGGTGGAAATTTTTTTAGGGGTAGTATGGTACGGTGGTGGGGGGTGTTTTTCCTAACCTTATAACGGCTTATGCCATGAAGTTGAAACTCGGTGCGTATATGTAAATTAACTAGAAAAGTAATTCTGATAAAAAAAAATCGAATATTCATTGGAATATCTTTTCACTTCCCTAGGCTTGTTTAATAATCACCTATTTTTAAGTTTTGTTTTTTTCAACCTCTACACTGCATCCCGGAATATGACCCAATTATTTAATTCATATGTTACACCCTTTTCTAACCGCTTCCCGAACTTTTGTAAGGTTTTCAGTCACATAGTAACATACACCGCATCCCCGAATTGAAGGCGTTCTGAACTTCTGCCGGAAAAATAATAAAGTTGCGCCCAGACTGTTGGCAGATTTTTTTATATGGAGCTTATATGAACGCTTCTTCTCTATATCATACTCTTTGGTACCAAGGGTTATTAAAATTACTGATTTCTCTATTTTGTGTTTTTGCGTAATTCACCTGAAACTATTCACTTTATTAACTTCAATATTTATAAAATATTCTGTGCTCTGGCTGTATCTCAAGCTTGGACCCAAAATGAACAAATTGATCGAAGAATCGGTCAAACAAATGTGTTTGTTCACATAATAAATTTCGAAAAGTGAGTGGCAGCATAAATGTATAAAATATATTTCCACTGCATGTTTCCTGTTATTTATCTGAATTTGTTCGTGTATGGATATTTAGAGATATAGTTCGTACTTGGCCATGATACATGCATGGAGGGGCTAATAATTGGAGAACTGAAAATAGCCGAATGGGGTAAATAGAGACATAATGCTGCCCGGTATAAAGTCAGTTTATACTGTAACTGACATCCGACTGTTATCAGGTGTCATGAGATGCAAGTTATGTACATGAGACCCTTTGGATGGGGCAGCTCGCTCCCGTGTTATATAATACTTTCGCGGTTTCTTTCCAACTCTTCAGTTTCTTGTTCTGGGTCTAGGCTAGATGCAGAAGACGGACCGCGGATTTGCATTTCAATTTCCGCCAGACGACTCTCCAAATCCCACTGTTGCTGTGATAATTTTGTATTCAATGCTTGATTTTCAGCCTCAACTGTATGAAGTCTCTCCCGCAGACGTTTGATTTCGTCCTGAAGTGCCTCGTGCGAGCCAAGTAGGGGAGTAGTTCCAGCTTCACCTGACTCCAAATGTAAAATTGAATCACATATTAGACCTAGTTAGAAAATATTTAGTGAAAAAATGTTAATTAAATGAAATTGACCTGTTGCGTTAATTACCGGCCCGGCTTGGTTGAGAATACGGCCTCGATTGATATGACGTAGCTCTGCTCCTGGGTCGATCGTCTGAACTATGTATACTAGGGCTTAAAGAGCCCGGGGAATCCGAAGTTCTAGCATATTCTACTAGTGCATGTTGTAACTTAGGACTAGGTGCACCACTTGGAAAAAAATATATTATTTAATATGTTCTATGTTTAGCATTGTCAAGTTACCTGTAAGTTAAAGACTGATTAAACGTAAGAGGTAGTGCTGGCGACAACCACATATCTTCTAGAGCAGTTCTCCCTTCGCTTTCGACCAATCCTGGCGTAGATTGACAACGACCCATGGCAACTATATTAAAATATTTTCCTGTCTTTCAATTAGAACTGTGTGAATGGGGTATCAAAGTAGGTTTTATGTACAAGGCATCAAATATTTTTTTTAAGAACTAATCAAACAAATATTTATGTAGGAATAAATAAAAATTTTAAGAATATAGTTATGGCACTTAAGTGTACCTATCTTATTTTTTGGGTTGGGTTAGAAAATTACAATATACAGATAAGTTGTACGGTTTTTATATCTTAACCTCTGTCACTGAAGTTGGCCTATTGTGACATCCCCCGGATTGACTATGATTCCTCTTCAATCCCTGCGCTTTCAATGAAGCTTAGTATTTTGCAAAGAAGAATGCTCAGGAACCTCGACAGGTTTGTGTCAACAGACTGATAATTCAAATATTTTTTAAATGGAGTTGAAACATTAATGCACACGACTTGGAAATATCTGTTTTTTTGAATAATAATAATAATAATAGTCCTTTCTGATTTTCATTTAATTTTCCAATAGTTTAAGATCTTCCATTTTAGAAAAATACTAGCCGCGTACCGCGGCTACGCGAATTACGCTCATGTCGTTCTATCGCTCATGTTACTCCCGTCTTTTCCGTTGATCCCGTTTCTCCGGTTGATCCATTGGTCCTGTTTTTCTCGTTGCTCCCGTTACTCCCGTAGATTCATGGTCCTGAATCTCCCGTTGCTCCTGTTTCTCCCGTTGTTCTTGTTACTTCCGTTGCTCCCATTTCTCCCATTGCATCCGTTACAACATCCTCTATCCACAGTCCTCCATCCACCACCCTTCATCCTTCATCCTCCATCTCCCATCCTGTACCCGCCATCACCCATCCTCCATCCCCCATCTTCGACAATCATCCATCCACTTTCCACCATCCTCTTTCCACCATCCTCTATCCACCATCCTCTACCCACCATCCTCTATCTTCCATCTTCCATCCTTCATCCTCCATCTTCCATCCTTCATCCTCTATCCACAATCCTTCAACCATTCCCCATCCACCATCCAGCATTTGTCATCCTTTATCCACCATCCTCCATCAACCATCCTTCAACCACCATCCTTCATCCTCCATCTTCCATCATTCTTCCTCTATCCCTTCTTCACCATCCCTTATCCTCCATCTTCCATCCTTCATCTTCTATCCACGATCCTTCAACCATTCCCCTATCCACCATCTATTCATCTTCTACCATCCTATATCTACCATTCCCCATCCCCTATCCACCATCCTCTATCAACCATTCACCATCCTCCATTTTCCATCCTCCATCAACTATCCACCATCCCTCAGCCTTCCTCCATCCATCCATCATCCTCTATCCATTATCTACCATCCCATATCTACCGTCCTCCATCATCTATCCATCATCCTCTGCCCACCATCCACCATCCTCAACCTTCTATCCTCTTTCCTCTATCTATCATCCTCCAGCCACCATCCCCCATCCTTCACCCACTATCCTCTATCGACCATCCACCATCCTTCATCTACAATCCACCAACCTCCATCATCTATCTAGCATCCTCCATCCACTATCCTATATCCACCATCCATCGTTCAACTTTACCATTTAGTAAAAGGAAGGAATAGCTAATGCACCGAATGAATATCTAATGAAACGAACAAACTGCCGCTAACTCATTTGAAATACTCTCAAATGTTGAAATAATTCTCTTACGGGCGTGTGCTCAATATATCAGCGAAGTTTTATTGTAATCGGATGAATAGTATAGGAAAGCGCAGACAAACCATTAGATCACCAGTGTACTAAAATCGTGAAAAAAATTGAAAAATGTTAAAAAAAAACTTTTGTTTTTCATTCGTTCCGGACCAAAATTCACAGGAACCATCCCGAGACTATTCTACACGTTCCCTGAAAATTTCATCACACGCCCGCCAAGGTTTCTGCGTTAACAAAATCATTTTACAATTGGTGGTACTTGAGTTATTCCAACATTTGAGTGTATTTAATATGATTTAGCGGTAGTTCGTTTTTGGTGTAGTAGTTATTCATTCCAATTACTAAATGGTAAAGTTGGACGATGGATGATGCATAGTGGATGGAGGATGGGAGATGGAGGATGGATGATGGGGAATGGTGGATGATGGAAAGAAGATGAAGCATGGTGGATAGAGGATGAAGTAACGGGAGCAACGGAAGTAACGGGAGAAATGGAAGCTTGGCCAGCAACGGGAGAAATGGGAGCGAAGGTATCAACGCGAGAAATGGGAGCTACGGGAGAAATGGGAGAAATTGGAGCAACGGGATCAACGGGAGAAATGGAAGCAACGGGAGGAATGGGAGCAACGGGTGTAACTATGATAGATGATGGATATAAGATGGAGGATGAAGAATGGTGGATAGAGGATGGAGTAACGGGAGTAACGGAAGTAATGGGAGAAATAGAAGCACAGGGAGCAACGGGAGAAATAGGAGCAACGGGACAAATAGGAGCAACGGGGGAGATGGACGCAACGGGAAAAATGGAAGCAACGGGTGAAATGGGACCAAAGGGAGCAACGAAAGTAACGGAAGAAATGGAAGCAACGTGAGTAACGGGAGCAACGGTATCAACGGGAGGAACGGGAGTAACGATCGAAACAATAGTATAGCATCAAACAAACGTAAGCGTAGCCGCGGTTCGCGGCTAGTATACTATATAGATAGACTGAAATCACAGAAAATAAAAATTTCCGAAAATCTGCGAACAAATGTCAAACGCATAACATTCTATAAGTTTCTACGGTCAGAACCGAGCTCATAAGTTTTAACAAAAGTTTGGAAAAGTCTACGAAAATTATCTTAAGTGTATTCTGGCTGTCAACGTGCATTTATATACAGTCGTTAAGGCTCCATGTGCACGTTAAATGCGATTTTCATGGTTTATGACTGTTTTCTTACCAATATTTCACGTTAATGGCAACAAAAAAGCATAATAAAATTACACCACTTTATTAGCTGGTATGCAAACTAGGTCATCCATAGAAAACAAATTTAAAACTGTATATGAAAAAAATGCTATTAGAACAACAACCCTTGAACATTTTTTAAAATGCATAAATTCGAGTTTTTTAAACGCATATTACCTATTTCTTGAATAATTAACATGTCATTTTCATTAATATAATGCTACAAGAAATATTAAAGAAGGTCTTCCATAGATAAAATTTAAAAAAAAATATTTTTTTTTCATGCCAAAAATTACATAAGAAGACCGCATTTCATTAAAAGAATCACAGATATTATAATTAATTGGTATATCTAGAAGATAAATCAATGAAAAAATTAGTGATCTTTAATAGTTATGCGTTTTAAATAATTTGAAAACCTATAAAACTATTTTTTTTATGTAAATAAAAATTAGTTCGTATTGTATTACGTATTGTCCACTCCAAATAACACGACTGAAAAACGATTTCAATCGATTAAAATCCTCTCAAGAAAGAAAAATCAAACAGAGATAAAAATTATAACGCAGTCACGATCGGCTGCAAGCCAATCGTATGATACTCTAGATGAAATACTGAACTCCGATTTATATTTTAGTTGGAAATATATCAAAAGAATGAGGAGTGCACAAGCAATTATTACATGACCTTTTACTTACAGGTAGAAACTTTCCATAAAGTAAGTTAGGACATGGCGGGTGGCACGTGGGCGCCTTCTGGTAATGATTAGTCAGGATAGATCTTGTTTCCTCCGGATTACTCAGCCGAGACTTACGCACTCGCATCAATCGGGTGTTGTGGTCATTTAGATTGAGGTACCCAAATGTGTGTTACTTCCCCCCTGTGCCGTCTACCCATTACCACTTTTCACGCCCAACCCCAAGTCAAGGTGTAAATCATCGTGCCGAGGACTGCATGGCTGAGGGGGTGGCTCAGTCGCGGACGATAGACTCCAGACATCTGGCGACCTCTGGTTTAATCTAGCCTTCCCATGGTAGTGCGGTGCTCTGCCATGGGTGACGTCCCTTTTTCACGCGCTACTCGTGGGAATCACATGAATATAAAAAAAAAAAAAAAAAAAAAACACAAAAAAACACAAAAAAAATAGTTGAGGACGTAAAGGGAGATAGACGGGAACCCAGCGTTCTGTCGAGTGACGACGATGAGGCTTCGCTCTCGTCCAACTCGCTGGACGAAAGGTTCGGGAGTTTGTCGACGGAGGATCAGCTTCTGGCGTCGGTCGAAGACGCTGACGTTACCCTGACTGGTGATACGCAGGAGCACAGCTGTCTGCAGCACTGCTGACCTAACTGGTGAGACTCGGGATGGTAAGCATTCCTTTCTTGCCGGGGAGGCCTCTGAGGCTGCACGTAGTAGGGATGCCGACCTGAACCTAGTTGCTGACACAGCCGCTGACGAACCCATCGAGGAACAGGGATGTTTTAAGTGGGTAAGGGTAGGCAATGGTAGGGCTAACGCACACCTGCAGGCGAAGCGTAGGATGCGATCGGCCTTACGGAAGATTGCCAAGTACAAAGCTCTGAACCCTAGTCAGCTCAGTGACTGGGAAAAGGAGCAGTACGACAGGGCAGTGGCAATTGCGTCGGACGCTGGCTTGATAGAGTATCTGGGCGATTGCAAGAGAAGGGCTGCTGAGTCAGAAGCAAGCGCGGAAGCGTCAGCTTCGAGCAAAGGGACAGTGGCCGGAACCTCTGGCACATCGGAGGTGAGGCGAGGAGAGGAAACGGGGTCAGCCGCAGTGGACTGCGGGGTGAGAAAGGAGAGGGTACCCGAAGCTGGGACTTCTGGGGGCTCAGCCCATCCGGTGGCAGGGTCCTCGACGTCTAAGGGGTAGGGTAAGAAGGACGGCTTTAGGGCGAAGCGGGTCAGATCCGACGATACGGTGGTTGCAGGGGAGGCGAAGAAGGCTAAGGCTTCTACGTCCTTCCAGGCAAATGCAGTTGAGGATAAGCTCCGCATCGCCCTGGTCAATGATCAGGAACCCAGTGGACGGCTCCTCATGGATCAGTGGCTGCAAATCGAGGGCAAAATCCTTGATGCACTGCTGACCCAATATCGAGCGGGCGGTCCTGATACGGACCTTTGACGGGGCAGAATGTTTGACGGGGCAGGATGGAGGGCACAAAATTATCGCGTGCGGTAATGAAGCCTCCATGGAGCTGATTTCCAGGGTGGTTGCTGAACTGGGCGAAGTATGGGAAGGTGCCAGGATTAAGGTGGTTCCTCCATCAGAACTGGGGAAGTACATCCTTCCCAAGGCATGGGTATGGATTCCCAGACCATACCTGGAGGGAGAAAAGGTTCTGGACCTTCTTAAATTCCAGAACAGGGATCGAAGAGCGGACGGCTGGAAGGTGCTTAAGGTGGGGCCGAAGCAGGAGTTTGGCCAGCACTTCCTCCTGGCTCTCAGCAGGGATTCTATGCCATACCTGGAGGAATGTAAAGGGATGGTAAGGTTCGGGCTGAGCAGGGTCATGGTAAAACCATCCCTACAGAAGAGGGGTATAGAGGAGGCGGTTCCCACTGATGTTGGAGGTGATGCAGATTAACCTCCACCATAGTAAGGTGGCAACCGCATGTTCTGCCTACATGGCAGAAAAAGGAGTCTCGGTGGCATTAATTCAGGAGCCCTGGGTTAACGGAAAGAACGTTATCCAAGGACTTAAGCTCCTGAACTATAAGCTATACTATAAGAAAGGTGAAGGTAAACCCAGGGCATTTATATTAAAAAAAAAGGAAACAAATAATTACATTAAGGGTCATTCCATGAAAAATCGCAAAAGTTGTGACCTTACCATCGCCGATTCTTTAGAAAATTTTTTTGCTTGAAGGACTAGTGAAAAAAAAATAAAATTTCAATTTTTTTTTTCTAACTCATTTTTTTTGTTAGTTATAGTATGTTAAAGATTTCGCAAAAATGGTGTCAAAAACCTCTTTGAAAATTCATATCTCTGTTAATTTTTATCACAGAATAATAAAATAGGACTTATTTTAAAGGGGAAGGTTGTCGCAAAATAAGAAAAATACCAATAAAATTTATCCTTGATTTTTTTTTTTCAAGGATAACGATTTTGTCCTTTATCCTTGAATATCTCAAATTGCCGATGATTTTTTTTTTTTATTTTTTTTATATTTTGTGTATTATACTGTTCTTCAAAACATATCAAAAAATCAACTTGGGATCGCAATGGGATCGGGGTAAAAAAATAGAAGAACATCAGTGGTTCTCAATTATTTCATAGAAAAGTTACAATTATTTTGATTACTTACGAGTACTCGTATGTAAAGAGGATTTAATTTTATGATACTACATTTAAGGCCAGCTGTTAAAATCATAAATTTAAGATAGTTTAGTTCAATAATAACTTAATTGAGCAACTAATTGTGAGTGTTTAAATAAAGTTATCCCATAAACCATTAAATTTAAAATAACAAGAATTATCTCATTTGGAATGTCTTACTAACCAGAAAATAATAGGTAGGCAGGTAAGGCAATAAAAAAATGAATATCAATTAAATGTCATTTTTTGGTAGGTATGTATATAAATATGGGCTTACCTCAAATACAATTCAGTCGTGCTTGCAGTATTAAGAAGACAAAATCTAATTTATTATTTTACAAATCATGGAAAAAATTAACTGGTCAAAATCGCGTTGCTGTAATCCTTTTGGAGAATCAATACATTGGCCAAAAATATCGGATTTACGACCTGTGCAATCATGGATGTTTTCTAGAGTACCAGCGATGACTTCAGCAGGAAAAATTTGCTCTTCCTGTAGAAAAAGAGTTAAAATGCTACCAGGAACATCAACGGAGATTACTGATGATGATATGTTCGACCAGGAAGAAGAACCTTTCTCTTTGGATACAGATGAGGAGCCCGGCGACGATGAAGCGCTACACCAAAATTTCATCAGTAAGGAAGCCGCATTAAACTCATTAAATGAATGTCTTCGATATTTAGGAGAAGAACCTTTCGACAAAAGACGATTTACCAGAGAAAACTACATCCGGGAAAAGCTTGAAGCTGTGAAAAGAATCGTATTAAAAAAAATTTTTGGACTAGAAGATCAAAAGAACCAACCACGAGAGGACGAGATGATTGACAGATTGAGGACTGAATATTCAACCGCCAGTGAGAAGAATATCAAGCAATTTATTTTATCTGTAAGTCCTGATAAATGGACTAGAAAAAGAACTTGTGAGGAATTTTCTGGAACATCTTCGTATGCAGTTCGAAAATACAAACGGACATTAGATTCTGAAGGAGATGTACATATCCCGCACCGGAGAAGCCTTACTTCCGATATTATTAAGACAGTGGAAGACTTCTACAGTAAGGATAATATAAGTCGAGTCATGCCTGGTAAAAAGGATTATATTGCAATTAAAATAGAAGGCAAGAAAAATCACGTCCAAAAACGTTTGGTTTTGGGGAATTTGAAGGAAGTGTACCAGCACTTTAAGGAAACTTATCCTGAACTGAAGATAGGATTTTCCAAATTTGCTTCCCTACGACCCAAATACTGTGTTTTGGCTGGATCTCCTGGAACACATTCGGTGTGTGTGTGTGTCATCCATCAAAATGTAAGGCTTATGCTGGAAGGTTGCGGTATTAAATATTTTACTGCAAATGAAGATACTCGAATTTACGACTACCGGTCGTGCCTTGCTGTTGGAATATGCAATCCTCCCAATATTGGTTGCTTTTTAAACCAATGTATCGAATGTCCAGGATATGAAAAAGTAAAAGAACTTTTCCAGAATGCTTTCAGTAACAATAATGTAGAAAGTGTTACCTACAACCAATGGACGTCAACAGACCGGTCAACGCTAGAGACTAAAATACAATCTTCAGATGAGTTTATAGATTGCTTTGTTCAACGACTTCCTTCTTTACTTCGGCACGCATTCTTCACTGAACAACAAGCCAAATATTTTGAAGAGAAAAAGAATAAGTTACCAGTAAATGAGGTTGTTGTGGTTATGGATTTTTCAGAAATTATTCCTTCGTTGTACAAGATGCGGTGCAAGCGTTTCACTGGAATAACTCTCAAGCCACAATCCATCCGTTTGGGATTTATTATAGGGTGGAAGGACAACAGGACGTTCAAACCACAAATTTTGTAATTATTAGCGATTGTTTGCAACATAACACTATAGCCGTTCATCTATTTCAACGCTATTTAATAAAATTTTTTACAGATAAGTGTTTTAATGTTAAGAAAATACATTATTTTTCGGATGGTTCAGCCGCTCAATATAAAAACCGGAAAAATTTCTTTAATTTGAGCAAGCACACTGAGGAATTCGAAATTGATGCAGAATGGAATTTTTTTGCCACCGCCCATGGTAAAAATATCTGCGATGGTCTCGGTGGTACAATAAAGCGACTTGCAGCAAGAGCAAGTTTACAGCGGCCAATAGAAGACCAAATAACAACTCCATTAAAACTTTTCGAATGGGCTAAGGATAATATAGTAAATATTAATTTCCAATTCATCGACTGCGAACAATATAAAAATGAAGAAAATTTATTGAGTGAAGAATACAATCTTATACAAGCAATTCCTTCAACTCAAACAGTACATTGCGTTATACCTGTGAGGAAAGGATGCGTGAAAATTAAAAAGTTTTCTCTATCTTCTGAAGAAGATGAACATATTTTGTTTAAATAGATTATGTAACTAGCATGTAAAAATAAAAAAAATGAATGTAATGCATGTAAAGCATGTTTTAATTTTTAATTTTATGTTTTAATTTGTTATGTTTACCATAATAGAATACCATATATATACATTTTGTTGAATCTTTTATTAATTTTTTATGTTTCTACTTGTTAAAATATTATTATTCAATGTCAAATCATTTTAAATTTAGTTACTGTTGCCTGGAATGAATAGCATTAATAAAATACTCCGTAGAAATTGTAATTTTCTAAACCAAATTTAATTTTTTTAATATATTATACATATTATAAAACATTAATATTTTTAATGAAATAGTTGCTCAATTAAATTATTATTGAACTAAACTATCTTAAATTTATGATTTTAATAGCTGGCCATAAATCTAGTATCATAAAATTAAATCCTCTTTACATACGAGTACTCGTAAGTAATCAAAATAATTGTAACTTTTCTATGAAATAATTGAGAACCACTGATGTTCTTCTATTTTATTACACCGATCTCATTGCGATCCCAAGTTGATTTTTTGATATGTTTTGAAGAACAGTATAATACACAAAATATAAAAAAATAAAAAAAAAAAAATCATCGGCAATTTGAGATATTCAAGGATAAAGGACAAAATCGTTATCCTTGAAAAAAAAAAATCAAGGATAAATTTTATTGGTATTTTTCTTATTTTGCGACAACCTTCCCCTTTAAAATAAGTCCTATTTTATTATTCTGTGATAAAAATTAACAGAGATATGAATTTTCAAAGAGGTCTTTGACACCATTTTTGCGAAATCTTTAACATACTATAACTAACAAAAAAAAAATGAGTTAGAAAAAAAAAATTGAAATTATATTTTTTTTTTCACTAGTTCTTCAAGCAAAAAATTTTTCAAAAGAATCGGCGATGGTAAAGTCACAAAATTGGCCTTTTTTTGCGATTTTTCATGGAATGACCCGTAATGAGGATATAACGGCAGTTATCATTGAAAGGGAGAAGAGTAAATCTATGTGTCTGGCATCGGCTTACCTACCATATGACAGCGCGGAAGTTCCAGCGGAAGCAGTGCGGGAGCTCGCAATGTGTACCAAATGGGACACTGTCATGGGATGCGTTGCGAACGCACACCACACGCAGTGGGGAAGTACTAACACCAACGAACTGGGTAAGTCTCTTTTTGATTTTATTATGAGTACCAATCTTAGGATTTGCAACACAGGGTCAGACCCTACGTTCATAGTCGGGAACCGAAAGGAAGTGCTGGATATACGCTGGCTACAAAGTCTGGTACTTGAGAGTTGAAAAATGGAAGGTCTCGGACAAACCATCTTTTTCGGACCATTGTTGGATTCTCTTCGAAATTAATTTTGAGCAGACGAAAATTCAGCCGGCACGGAATCCCAGGAAGACGGATTGGGAAATGTTCCACAGGATTACGGAGTCGGATTTGCCGCCTCCTCCGGGGTAACTGAGGTGTGTGGATCAGATTGAGGATTGTGTGGGAGTTTTCAATGCAGTTTTAGTTAACGCTTTGGAAAGGTCCTGTCCGCTGCCTAGGGCTCCGAGGAAAGCTAATCCACCCTGGTGGAATGGCGAACTGAGGAAATTGAGGGAGGCTAGTAGAAAACTTTTTAATAGGGCAAAACGGGACGGAAACGAGGCGGACTGGGACAGGTATAAAGACAGTCTCAGGGTCTTCAAGTATGAAATTAGTAAGCGTAAACGGGAGTCGTGGAAAGGTTTCTGCGAGTCTATTAGCGGAAACAGTGAAGCGTCAAGGCTGCGGAAGCTACTCTCCAAGGAGCCTTGTGCCCCAAGCTATATTAGGCGGGGTAACGGAACATGGGTGGAAACCAGTCAAGAGACGCTAGAGCTTTTGATGTCCACTCACTTCCCTGGTAGCACATCGCTGGATGGGCACCAATTGGGAAGTGGAGCTTCACTGACACATCAAGGAATTGTTTCGGAAGGGATGGTCGAACTGCTAGGTGAGGAAAGGATCAAATGGGCTATTGGCACTTTTGCTCCCTATAAATCACCAGGACCAGACGGCATCAGGCCAATCATGCTACAAAGAGCTTCGGTGGTAATTCGAAAATGGCTAAGCACCATTTATAGAAGCTGCCTGTCAGTGGGGTACGTCCCACATGCCTGGCGGGAGGCGCGTGTCGTTTTTATCCCGAAAGTCGGCAGACCCAGCCACACAACAACAACGGACTTTCGACCCATCAGTCTATCGTCCTTTGTGCTCAAAGTACTTGAAAGGCTTTTGGAAACGCACATTCGGAATCAATGATGAGACAGGATGCTGTCGGGCGCACAGCATGCCTACATGAGAGGGAAATCTGTAGACACAGCCCGGCACGAGGTAGTGGGGTCTGTAGAATCTAGCCTGGAGTATAAGGAATTTGCCTTAGCAGCTTTCCTGGATATTGAGGGGGCTTTCAACAACGTGACGGTGGAAGCAATTAGTGTAGCGCTGTATAGAATTGGATTAGAGGAGGTTGACAAGTTGGCTAACGACTCTTCTGAATACCAGAATCGTGTCGGCGAACATGGGACAAAGCATGGTTAGAAGACAGGCCTCAAGGGGGACGCTTCAGGGAGGGGTGATATCTCCCCTTCTTAGGCTCCTTGTTGTAAACGAGGTTCTCCTGGAAATTGAAAAGCAGGGAATAAAGGTCGTAGCATATGCGGACGACATTGTAGTAATCGCTAGGGGCAAGTTTTTGGATACGCTGACGAGCATTTTGGAATCAGCACTTCGCACACTCAGCCAGTGGGCTGGACGATGCGGCCTGGGGGTGAATGCTTCAAGAACGGAATTGGTGCTATTCACAAGGAAGCACAGAATTCCGGCATTTGGGCTGCCGAAGCTCGAAGGTGTAGAGCTTAGACCATCGGAACAAGCTAAATATCTGGGACTAATTCTGGACAGGAAACTAAGCTGGAATTTAAATATTCAGGAGCGGGTTAAGAAGGCGAATAACGCGCTTTTCGCGTGCAAGCAAACTGTGAGAAAAAGCTGGGGGCTCAAACCAAACATCGTGCACTGGCTGTACACGGCGGTTGTGAGACCTATTCTGACATATGGGGCAGTGGTGTGGTGGAAAGCCATGGATAAAAAGTACAATCTTAGGGAATTGGGCGGTGTGCAACGGACTGCCTGTGCTATGATCACGGGAGCCCTACGCACAACTCATACCGCCGCGTTGGAGGTGTTTTTGCATCTACTGCCATTGGATATCTTTGTAAAACAGGTAGCGGCAAATACGGCAGTTAGGCTATCTAGCTGTGCCCTTTTTAAGCGGAGCTCTAAGGGGCATAGCTCCATCCTCAGCTCCGTGGGAAGGAAGCCTTGCAGCTGATATTAGTACGGACTACTTAATTCCGGGGTTGGATTTTGGGAGGCCATACGAAATTGCTTATCCTAGTAGAGTGGACTGGGAGAACAACGGAGTGCTACGTGAAGGGGAAATCTCCGTTTATACGGATGGATCGAAAATGAAATGCGGCACTGGCGCTGGCGTCTTCTCCGAGCAGCTGAGTGTGGAGAAGTCGTTTAGGTTACCAGATGTATGCAGCGTCTTCCAGGCGGAAATCTTGGCCGTGATACAGGCAGCAAACATCCTGTTAATGGGGGAGGTATGTGATCAGAATATTTCACTCTACATTGACAGCCTGGCGGCCATAAAGGCACTGGAATCGGATACCATTAAATCCAAGTTGGTAAAGCGCTGTCGAGAAGTGCTGAAGGTACTTTGTAGTCAGAACAGAGTACTGATTTGCTGGGTGCCAGGGCATAGTAATGTACTAGGGAACGAAAGAGCGGATGAGCTCGCTAGATCAGGATCGGCATCGATTGGTGGAGTAGAGGAGGATGTAAGTCCACCCGTGTGTGGTATCAAAGCGCGTATTGGTGAGCGCTCCAAAAAATCCGCCGACTCTAGGTGAGCAGGGCTAGCAAGCTGCAGGATTTCTAGATCTTTGTGGCCAGAGTTGGATAGTCAAAAGACTAAAAATATTTTAAATTGGGATAGATGGAGACTGCGCCTACTCGTTGGTGCACTGACGGGGCACTGCATGCTGGGGAAACACACTATGTGGCTAGGGATAGCGGAGTCTGACACGTGCAGGTTCTGTCACGACCTGTATGCTGTAGAGGACATCACTCACATTTTGTGAGATTGTCCGGGGATCGCAAGAAGGCGCTTTAGAGTTATGGGTAGTCTCTTTTTTGAGAGCATCGAGGATTTGAGGGCAGTAGGGTATGGAAAAATGGTCAGGTTCTGCAGGGAGTTGGAATGTTTTTAGGATGGATGTATAGCCCGCGGGGACCTAAAGGGATCGCAATGGGCCCATATGGCGCCTAGTGAGCGTGGCGGTCCTAGCGCTGCGCCCCTTCTTAAACCTAAGCTAAGTTAGGACATTTTACAGAATTTTTGTATGGCAGCTACATGAGTGACTCATGGGATATTTTTCATATTAATAGTTTCAGCTGCGACTATTATAAAATTAATGTGTATAAAATTTCAAAGTCGTAAATTAAAGCGTTCTTAAGTTATCGTTCAATATTGATGAACATGTTTATTAAGGACTTTTGTATGACAGCTACCCGAAGGAGTCAACAGATGGCGCTAATTAATGAACTCCGTCTTGGTTTTGGTATAAAACTAATTCCTGTAAAATTTTAAATTCCTGCTTTAACTCGTCCTGGAGTTATAGTGAATTCAGTAAAAAGCATACATTTTTGAAGGACTTTTCTAGACTGCTACACGAAGGACTCATTCGATTTGCATCATATTCAAAAAAATTCGATTCAAACATTTTAAACCTTACGTATGCAAAATTTCAAGTTCCTAACTTGAAGCATTCGAGCAATAACTGGGAAAACGTGTTTCAAGGACTCTTGTATGGGAGGTACCCGAAGGATTGGAAGGATATCGCCCAATAACTAACTAAGCCTTACTTTTTCCATTTTACAAGCTGTGACAAAATTTAAACTTCCTAGGTCAACGCGTTCTTGAGTTATCGTGCTAACGGACGGACGGACGGACGGACGGACGGACGGACGGACGGACGGACGGACGGACGGACGGACGGACGGACGGTGGACGGACGGTGGACGGACGGACAGCAAACGGATTTGGGGGTTCTGGCCAAAAATAATCACAAAATAATATAAAACTTTTTTTCGTCCAAGGCTCGGTTCTATGCGGTACAAACTTTTCGGGCTGGATTAAACTTATAATACTCTATATGTTCATCTAGAGTATAAAAACTGTCGTGCCGAACTCATCGGGCCTTGCCTTAAGGTTCTCTAAGCAAATTCTGGTTAGGGCTCATGAAACTCTGACCGAAGTGACAGAGCCTGTTGTAAGCTCAACCTTCACATTTACAAAGAATATGCTCTGGAGTTTCGTTTTCATCATTGATATTCTGCAAATTTTAGTCTCAGAGATACCAAAACTATTAAGGTGTTTCCTCATGTCACAATCTCCAGTCAGAGCTCACACTTATTTATTACGGATGAAGGCGGTGTCAACACAGTGGGCGTGCTCTAATCGAGGCGGTGAGGGAAGTGGAATATGATTCCAACATCCGTGGAGAAAAGGGCATACCCAGGGGGGGGGGAGGTCACAGGGGTCATCACCCCCCAAACCAAATCAAAACAACCAAATGTCACCCAAGAGAAAAGAAAATTCTACAAAAGCTGATTGCTCAAGAATTATTTATATGCCTTTTATAGAAATATAATAATAATAATAACAATAAAATTCTATAATTTCGACGTTTTTGAGATTTATCTTTTTATGCATGTATACATAGGCGCGTAACGTGCATCATCCGTTTTAGGGGTAGGAGCCTTGTACCTTAGGTGGGCAACATAAAGGGCTATTCGAAATGTCAAAACGCTGCCTATACATCCATCATCTGCTTCGGATGCTGTCAACATTTTTGCTTGGGATATTGGGATCTCCGATTTTATGCAATGTCAGCTTATGAAGCAGCCGTGGATTCACTCTAAAAATTATACATTTCCTTATTACGTGATAAGGAAAAAAATCTGCCAACAGTCTGGGCGCAACTTTATTATTTTTCCGGCAGAAGTTCAGAACGCGTTCAATTCGGGGATGCGGTGTATGTTACTATGTGACTGAAAACCTAACAAAAAGTTCGGGAAGCGGTTAGAAAAGGGTGTAACATATGAATTAAATAATTGGCTCATATTCCGGGATGCGGTCTAGAGGTTGAAAAAAACAAAAATTAAAAATAGGTGATTATTAAACAAGCCTGGGGAAGTCAAAAGCTATTCGATATCTGATCAGACTTGAGAAACATGGGGGAATTCATGAAAAAGTATACAACCAGTTTACACCCTCTTAGGGGTCGAATTTCAAAAAATTTTGAAAACACACTCTAGGTATTCATATGAAGAATCCGTAGAATAAAAATGAATTCAATATTTGGAAAGACCTAGTAGATATGACGAAAATCGTGAAAATATATGCATTTTATATTAGCTGATATTTTTTTTTGCCCCCCCTTCTGAACCCCAATGAATATTCGAGTTTTTTTTATCATAATAACTTTTCTAGTTAATTTACATATACGTACCGAGTTTCAACTTCCTAGCATAAGCCGTTTTAAAGTTGAGAAAAACACCCCCCACCACCGTACCATACTACCCCTAAAAAAAGTTTTATTTTTCCACCACGCCACTACTATAGTTTTATCTAAATACCAAGTTTCAGCTTCCTATCATTATAGATTCTTAAGATATAAGCATCGGAACTTTTTCTTTCTCACCCTTCCCCACCGTCACCCTCTACACCCACACCCCCAAACTTTTTTTTCCTACTAGGGTTCTATTAGACCTACTTCTGGTAAAAATTTTAAGAATCCATCTTACACTGTTATTGAGATATGAAACGCGTTATTTTTGAAAAGTTCTTATACCCTCCACTTACGTACCCCCCGCCCCCTTCAAAGATTTTTCTTTGAGCAATCTTCATTTATCAAGCTTTATATCCAAACCGAATTTGGTTTTTTTGGTCACACTGGTATGGGAGATATCGTAATGTTAAGTATTTCAACCCCACCTCCGTACGCCACTACCCCAACCCAAAAATTTTGTTTCAATCTACTCTCCTAGTATAACTACAGATATTTGCTAAATTTTAATTGCTTGCTATTAACGGCTTAGGAGATATGGATTTTAGACTGTGTCGATCTCGACTTTTTTGCGTTTCGGACGCATACTCCCACACCCCTTCACCTATATCATAACTTTCTTTGCGAATGGGTCCACTATCAAAGTTTTATAGGAATTTAAAGTTTCAGTCTCCTAACATAAGCGGTTGCTGAGATCTAAGAACCAAAATTTTTCGTCTGAAACGCTTCCCCCACCTTCCCCCTCACACCCCCACCCCTGAAAATAATGTCAATTCAAGGAGTCTACCCAGTCTATTCCTAGAAAAAATTTTAGTTTTATAGCTCCACTGGTTTGAGAGCTACGAGCCTTCAAAGGATTTTGGCGGTCGACGTACGGCGTACGGCGGACGGCGTACGGCGTACGGCGTACGGCGTACAGACGGAGGGAAAATTTTTATTGCTTTTTTCGCGTCTACTAGTCATGAAACGTGGAAAAAAAAATTTTGAGGGCAGCAAATTTTTTTTTTTTTAAAATCGATAACAATACTGTATTATAAATAATACAGTAAAATTGATGGGCGGTCGACGTACGGGGTACGGCGTACAGACGGAGTGAAAATTTTTATTGCTTTTTTCGCGTCTACTAGTCATGAAACGTGGACAAAAAAATTTTGAGGGCAGCAAATTTTTTTTTTTTTAAATCAATAACAATACTGTATTATTACTAATATTACTAATAACGTGAAATGGGAAAGCCACACAAAGTTTGTGCAGCGATCACACTTGGACAAGTTTCACTGGTTAGTTATTTCTCATAAGGATCAAGGACTTTATTACAAATACACATTGTGTTCTTTTCGTTGTTAAAGAGGGTGGATGTAATCTATACAATTCCAGTTTCAAACGTTTAATACGAAAGCCATTGTAAATGTTCGACGATATTTTGGGCAGAAAAGGATATCTACGAACTCACGAACGTAACCAATATCACATCCGATCTGTTAAAGCTGGAAAACATCTTCTCCTTTCTGACCACAAGCCATCATTATAGATTGAAAATTTAAAAAACACATCAGCCAATGCAACTTACAGCAACCCTAGAACACAAAACTACTTAATTGAATGCTTTAAAGAAGAGATTCCAATCAATAATTTTCGATGAAACCATCGATCTATCTCATAGTGAATAATTAAGCCTGTCGTTCCATTACTACTTTTATGGTGTGATACAAGAAGATTTTGTGACGTTTGCTAATGCTTACGATTCAATTCGCCCTGCAGACGTGAATGAAGGTAGTGAACACCAATTGACGAGTATTGCTTTTGGTTATGGCGTTGATGATCTTCTAAAAAAAAGTACCCGGTTGACATAGTGAAGTGGGTTGGAGTAGAATAAGAACAGATATTTGTTTGTTGTAAAGGGAGCAGTTCAAGAGTTGCTTAAGAGGGCTGCAAATGCAAGATGGTGTCTTTGTAGTAATCACGCATTAATTATGGTAACTATCTATCGAAATGGTCAAATTCATGCCGGAACACAACAGGAACAATGATGAAGCTTTCACAAATTTGTCAGCAAAGAGACATGCAGTTGTTATGAATGCAGTTTGTGCCTCTTTTCATGGCTTGTACGAAACGAGACTAAGGGAAAAGCAAGACGGGCACTTGTAGTTTCAGGGACACCTACCGAAAAAGACTTGGAAAAGTTCTCGCTTTGGAAGGATTGCCTAACTTCTTCCGATGCATACTGTTTGTTCCAGGCTATTAAAAGCTCGGAGTAAGTAGTCATACACGATACACCTATAATCTATTATGTATAGGTATAGTATAAAATAAATACGCATCTAACGTTCGACCTGCATTATATTATTTCATGAACCACATCTTCGCTCAGCAAGTATCTCCAAAAGCCATGACTTCATTGAAGGAAGCTTCGAAATCGATTGCGGATACAATATCTGCCTTAGGAAACTTTGATTGAACTGTTTTCTAACATATTGTAAAAAAAAATAACATCGCCCCAAACAAATAAATGAAATGGGGGTGTATTTTAAAAAACAGTTTTCTCCATACAAAGGGTTAAAATATATTTGACTATTCGTCGATAGGTAGCGCTAAAACTGAGCTAGAAAGTTTTGAAGAAACGCTGTGAAAGTTTCAAGGAAGCTTTTCATTTCGTCTTTTTGATGTTTTGAATATATATATAACATTCATATAGGCCGTGATTCGAATTATGCTTTCTGCATTTTTAGCGCACTCACAATCGGCCCGAATCGCCTTCACACGCCTACAGTTTGCATGGATACAATGACGCTATGAAAATTACATTTTCTGGCACTTACACTGCTCAGAGATTAGAGGATATACACTGTAAGCACGACTGTCAAATTGGACGGTAGTTTTGAATTCAATTATAATGGAAGATTGAGTAAAAGTGTATGTGTGCGATCGGTCCGAAATGATATTAGAGGTAGGCGCGTACTGGATTGAGCTGTGGTCAGTTGGGTACCTTCCCAGCGAAAAGAAAAGCGCTTTATAATCCATATGCAAGCGCTTTGCTACAGCAGCAAACCGCTTTGAACACGCTTTGAGTTCACACAAATTTAACATTGCATGTCATTGCTACAAAACGCTTGGGCCTCGCTATCATTTCAGCACTTATAAAGCGCTTGGGCTTCGCTATCATTTCATCGCTTATAAAGTGCTTGGGCCTCGCTATAATTTCAACTCTTATAAAGCGCTTGGGCCTCGCTATCATTTCTACGCTTATAAACTGCTTGGGCCGCGCTATAATAGCTGTTTTTTTATTCCCGGTTAACCATAAAGCTCGACAAAATTGCACGGCAAAACAACAACAGTGCGCTTACCGTAACCGCACTGTTGTTGTTTTGCCGTGCAATTTTGTCGATCTTTATGGTTAACCGGGAATAAAAAAAACAGCTAATTTCAACGCTTATAAAGCGCTTTTCTTGTCAAATACAAAGCGCATTCCCTAAGAAATTACAAAGCGCTTTTTCTAAGCTATTGTAAAGTGCTTTGCTTGATTAATTGGAAACCGTTTTAAATTCCAAAATGAAACATCCTCAACTGAACAAGAAATTATTGATGCTTGATCTCATTATTGGATTATTGTTGTTGTTATTATAATTTCTAACAGCCGAGTTCACCAGCCCTTAGTAAATTTTAATCTCTTTATATAAAAATGAATGTTTGTCTAGTTGTTTGTCGCTCCAAAACCAACCATTCATGCGATTGCGATGAAACTTTGGTGATTTGTTGAGGGCACGCTTGCGAAGGTTTCTGCGTTAATAAAATCATTTGAAAATAAGTGGTACAAGAGGTATTCCAACATTTGAGAGTGTTTCATATAGTTAAGCTTCATTTCGTCCTGTATTAGTTATGCATTCCTATTACTAAATGATAATATTGGACGATGTATGTTGAATAGGGAACAGACGATAGTTGATAGAGGACGATGGATGATCGATACAAGATGGAGGATGGTGGATGGTGGAAAGAGGAAAGAGGATGGAGTAACGGGAGGTGAAATGGGAGAAATGGGATCAACTGGAGAAACAGGAGCAATGGATCAACAGGAGCGGCGGAGCAACGTGAATCAAAACTAGAAATCGGTGGGTTTGTAGTTTCAATTGTATAGCACCGCGGTATGCGACTAGTTCTAAATAAAAACTACAACCGAGAAGACCACAAAATAAAATTCGATGTACGGATAATACAATTCTTTTCAACCTTATTTTCCTACGAAGAATGAAAGACATAAACCCATGAAATAAGATTCAAAAACGAAGTAAAAGATAAGATCTTGGAAAAGATAAGAAAAAAAACAGGACACAAGAGATGAGACGGAGAAAAACAAGTTTTATTTATTTTTATATATGTTTTATGATTTATTTATTTATTGTTTTTTTTAACATGGTTTCCATAGTGGAACTTATTCTTTTGACCTCGGATTCTAATCCACATTTCTTTTTCAAACTCCTCTCGAGATAAAAAATCCTTCACGGCATCTGTGTAAGAGAAATGTTGATTTCCATAATGAACAAAGTAATACCATCTTACCGTATACATGTTGCGAAAACACTTTTTTTTCAAAGGGATTTTTTTTTTTGTTGTCCGTCCCAGTTCACCATTAACAAGAATTCGTCACTTAAAAATAACGGAATACATTTCAGGATTGCTTGCTTTCCAGTAATGGAAAGTATGTTAAATATGCAATTCAAAACTTGAAAAATGACTTTTTCTTATTTCGATATAAGCTGCTATTGTTTCTTACCACAGATATATAGTATACTATAATAATATTGTACTTACGTGTGATCATTATTTTACTTCTAAATAGTAAATAACACTTATGTAAAACTTAATTTACCACTTCACGAATGCTCAAAACTAAGATTGCAAATGCAAAGAATAGCGCGCTTCTTTCGATAAGTCGGGAATCCCCGTAATATATGCCAATTTGAATGTGAATGAATATTGGCATCTGCTTTGCTCTCGCTTCTTTCAAAGCGCTTTCAAAGCACTTTAATGTTTCTTGTTACCAAAGCGCTTTGTGTGCGCTTTAGATCAATGCGCTTTGAAATTTTTCGCTGGGTTTTTAATCGCATTAAGATTGTAAGAGATTGTAGTTACAAGTAGTTTTATGACGTTGTTGTGTGTGTTGAACCCAAACACACCATAAACACATCAAATTGGATATAAACCTTTTTATTATATGAAGATGGTAATATAAGATTATTGAGTAAATTTTTATTTCTTAACTCGATCAAAAGTAAAGAAGATAAGGAAAAAATCTGCAAAAATCTGGGCGTAACTTTATTATTTTTCCGGCAGAAGTTAGGAACGCGTTCAGTTCTGAAATGCGGTGTAGGCTACTATGTGACTGAAAACCTATCAAAAAGAACAAGATCATGGAAGTGAAAATCTGATTGGATCTGAGAGATATGGAATAGTTTATGAAAAAGTACACAATCACTTTACACCCACTTAGGGGTCAATTTTCAGAAAATCTTGAAAACACTTTCTTGGTATTCATATGGAGAATACAAAGAATAAAATTAAATTCATTATTTGGGACGAGGTAGTATGTAGATATGTCGAAAATCGTGGGAAAATATGCATTCTATTTCCACAGATAATTTTTTTTGCCTCCCTTCTGAACGCCAATAGACATTCGTTTTTTTTATTCAAAATTATTTTTCTAGTTGATTTAGATATACACACCGAGTTTCAACATTGTAGCTTAAGCCGTTCTATATATAGGAAAAACACCTCCCACTTGTACCACACCTGAGGGATCGAATTTCAAAAAACCTTGAAAATACTTTCTAGGCATTCATACGAAGAATCCGTAGAATAAAAATGAATTCAATATTTGGAAAGACCTAGTAGATATGACGAAAATCGTGAAAAGATATGCATTTTATATTTATTATATTTACAAATATTTTTTTTTGCCCCCCCCCCCTTCTGAACGCCAATGAATATTCAAGTTTTTTTTTTATCAGAATCACTTTTCTAGTTGATTAGCATATACACACCGAGTTTCAACATTGTAGCTTAAGCCGTTCCATATATAGGAAAAACACCCCCACTTGTACCACACTACCCTTAGGGGTTGAATTTCAAAAAACCTTGAAAACACATTCTAGGTATTCATACGAAGAATCCGTAGAATAAAAATGAATTCAATATTTGGAAAGACCTAGTAGATATGACGAAAATCGTGAAAATATATGCATTTTATATATATTATATTTACAAATATTTTTTTTTGCCCCCCTTACTGAACGCCAATGAATATTTAAATTTTTTTTTGTCACAATTACTTTTCTAGTTGATTTACATACACAAACCGAGTTTCAACTTTCTAGCATGAACCGTTTAATAGTAAGGAAAAACACCCCCTACCCCCGTAGCATACTACCCCAAAAAAAAATTATATTTTTCCAACATTCCGCTACTATAGCTCTATTTTACTACCAAGTTTAAGGCTTATATCATTACAGGTTCTCAAGATATAAGCATCGGAACTTTTTCCTTTTCACACTCCCCCACCCTCCCCCTCTACACCCACAACCCCAAAACTTCCTCTTCCCTACTAGCGTTTAATTAGCGCTACTTCTGGTAAAAACTCTAAGCATCTATCTTAAACTGTTCTTGAGATATAAAATGTGTTTGATTTGAAAAATTCTCATCCCCTCCACTTTTATGCTCCACCTCCCACTTAAAAAATTTTACTTTGATCAATCTTTATATGTCAACCTTTATACCCAAACCAAATTTTATTTTTCTAGAGCAATTGGTTCATGAGATATCGTAATCTTAAGTTTTTCACCCCCACTACCATACACAACTTCCCCTACCCAAAATTTTTCTTGATTCTGTTCTCCTAGTATAACTACAAATATTTTTCAAGTTTGAATAGTGTGCCATTAACGGTTTAGGAGATATGGATTTTAGAATATGTCTACATCGCCTTTTTTGGGTTTCGGACGCATTACATTTCCCCCTAAGCACTCCCACTCCCCTTGATCAATATTGACAATTTTTCTGCAAATGGGTCTACTATCAGAGCTCTATAGAAATTCCAAGTTTCAGCTTCCTAACATTAGGGGTTACTGAGATCTGAAAACCAACATTTTCGGTCTAAAACACTTCCCCCTTACACCCCCACCCCTAAAAATTTGGTCACTTCAAGGCGCCTACCCCGTCTATTCGTTAGAAAAATTTCAATTTAATATCTCAAATCGTTTGGCAGCTACGAGCCTCCAAACGATCTTGCGTACAGCGGACGCCGTACGGCGTACGGCGGACAGACGGACTGAAAATTTTTATTGCTTTTTTCGCGTCTACTAGTTATGAAACGTGAAAAAAAAAATTTTGAGGGTAGTAAATTTTTTTTTTAAAAAAATTAATCTCAATACTTAACTAATAAAATAATAAAGTAAAATGAATCAAACATTTTAAGACTTGCATACATTCTTTAATGCTAGGAACTCCTCCTATGCGTATCGCGCTAATATGTTTCGATGAAAATTCCACGCTTATCAAGGCTATCGCCTAAGTTTAGCGGGATAATGTCATTAATAATTTCGCGCCATTCTTCTGCAATTGTAGAAGCGAAAACAGCGGTTTTGTATTATAATATTTAAGTGCTTGTAATTTTCTTGTGGAACAATAGAAGACTAGGGCCGATAATTTACATTAGCGTAGCTTCTCGGAATATGTCAATTCGCGTCCCGATAGGCGCAGGTAAGGGCTTAAAACAGATACTAATAAATTCTGTTACAAGCAGTAGTAAGGACATCAGGTACATTGCTGAAAATCATGATACCATAAAAAAAAACCACAGACGAAAATGTGAATGAAGGTTTATATTCATTGAAGGATGGAAAGATTTCGAAAAATTCCAGAATATTCAAACTTATTGGTCTGTTAAAAATTTGCCTCTCTCAAAACATAGTGTCTCCTTGTGGCTATAGTGATAATTTGGGAAAGGTAGAGTGCGTCTATTAAATTCGTACGCCAACCTTTTTTAAATAGGCCAGGATATGTCACCAAAGGTTTGTAACCTAAACAGGGAAACCCCAAATGTTTGTACTCGGATTAGAAATAACAAATCAGTTTTATGTAGGGGGTGTGCGCCTTTCTATAAGCTACTGTGCATATAGCGGTCTACCCAACAGTTTAGTCGGATTCTGATCGAAAGGGAATCGTCTTTCATATTGAACTCGTTACTTTGAACGAAACTAAACGATCGGTGTGCAACCATACAACTAAAGTATAGTTCGATTATAAATCACTGATTTGGACCGTGGTAATAGTATTTTTGGATATATACGAATTAGGTGTAAATAGCAAAATCAAACATTTCGTGAAACTTCACTATTCATAATTTGTTAAGAAAATCAATTAAAATGGGTGCTTAAGACAATAAACAAAGAAAAAGAAAATGTGGAAAGTCGATGCTGGCAAATCTAAAGTAAGTACTAATTTTACTGTATTATTTATAATACAGTATTGTTATCGATTTTTAAAAAAAAAAAATTTGCTGCCCTCAAAATTTTTTTGTCCACGTTTCATGACTAGTAGACGCGAAAAAAGCAATAAAAATTTTCACTCCGTCTGTACGCCGTACGTCGACCGCCCCAAAATCTTTGAAGGCTCGTAGCTCTCAAACCAGTGGAGCTATTAAATTAAAATTTTTTCTAAGAATAGACTTGGTGGACTTCTTGAATTGACATTATTTTCAGGGGAGGAGGTGTAAGGGGGAAGGCGGGGTAAGCGTTTTAGACGAAAAATTTAGGTTTCTAGATCTCAGGAACCGCTTGTGTTAGGAGGCTGAAACCTAGAATTTCTATAGAGCTTTGATAATGGACCCATTTGCAAAAAGGAAAACAGATATGGGTTAAGGGGTGTGGGAGTGGAGGGGGAAGCAATGCGTTCGAAACGCAAAAAAGTCGAGATCGACACATTCTAAAATCCATATCTCCTAAACCGTTAATAGCAAGCAATTAAAACTTAACAAATATCTGTAGTTATACTAGGAGAGTAGATTGAAACAAAATTTTTGGGTGGGGGTAGTGACGTACGGGGGTGGGGGTTGAAATACTTAACATTACAATATCTCCCAAACCAGTGGTACCAGAAAAACAAAATTCGGTTTGGATATAAAGCTTGACAAATAAAGATTGCTCAAAGTAAAATCTTTGAAGGGGGCGGGGGAGTACGTAAGTGGAGGGGATAAGAATTTTTCAAAAACAACACGTTTCATATCTCAATAACAGTGTAAGATGGTTGCTTCAAATTTTTACCAGAAGTAGGCCTAATAGAACCCTAGTAGGGAAAAAAAGTTTGGGGGTGTGGGTGTAGAGGGCGAGGGTGGGGAAGGGTGAGAAAGAAAAAGTTTCGATGCTTATATCTTAAGAATCTATAATGATAGGAGGCTGAAATTTGGTATTTAGATAGAGCTATAGTAGTGGCATGGTGGAAAAATAAAATTTTTTTTAGGGGTAGTATGGTACGGTGGTGGGGGGTGTTTTTCGTAACTTAAGAACGGCTTATGCTAAGAAGTTGAAACTCGGTACGTATATGTAAATTAACTCGAAAAGTAATTCTGATAAAAAAAATTTGAATATTCATTGGCGTTCAGAAGGGGGGGGGGGCAAAAAAAAATTATCGGTTAGTATAAAATGCATATATTTTCACGATTTTCGTCATATCTACCAGGTCTTTCGAAATATTGAGTTCATTTTTTTTCTACGGACTCTCCATGTGAATACCTAGAAAGTGTTTTCAAGATTTTTTGAAATTCGACCCCTAAGAGGGTGTAAACTGGTTGTATACTTTTTCATGAATTCAACCATGTTTCTCAGGTCTGATCAGATATCGAATATCTTTTCACTTTCCCAGGCTTGTTTAATAATCACCTATTTTTAAGTTTTGTTTTTTTCAACCTCTAGACCGCATCCCGGAATATGAGCCAATTATTTAATTCATATGTTACACCCTTTTCTAACCGCTTCCCGAACTTTTTGTTAGGTTTTCAGTCACATAGTAACATACACCGCATCCCCGAATTGAACGCGTTCTGAACTTCTGCCGGAAAAATAATACAGTTGCGCCCAGACTGTTGGCAGATTTTTTCCGTTTGTGTTGCGTTCATGTGATATTTCTGTCTCTTCCTTCGTAATTATTTTACGTGTGTTTTTTACTGGCAAGATCCCTTGGCAACCTTGGATCCCATGGTGCTGTCAAAATAATTTTAGCCTCTATTTCTTTCGCACTTTTACATCGGGGTGTTCTATCGTTAGTTACCTGATCTAAGGTTCTAGCAATGCAAGATGCTATGAATGTATATATTTTTATATGTAAATATACATATGTTATATATAATATATGAAAATACAAAATTCAGGGGGGTTGGCAAATGCCCTCCCTGCCCTCTCCCCACAAATGACGTCCTTGCTTGTCAACAAACGTAATGCTTCCTTGTGCTTCACCACTATGAACTATTTTGGAACAAAAATGACGACAATTAAAACAAAACACAGCATTCTGATTAATGGGGTATTCAATCCATGTAAATTGTTTAAAATAACTGCATTGAAATCGGCGCTATCTAGGGGTATTCCTTCAGTATTGGCTGAACGAAATCTTTAAGAACGTTATATATCAATAATTGACACATCATTTTCTGGTAATGCTTCTGAATGAACTTTATCTTTTACATTTTTACTTGTAGATGGTATTGCATCAACTGATTGCGCAGATTGGAGGGAGTCTAGCTTCTTACTACCATCAATGGTTTGCTCGGAATCAAGAATTGGTTTTTATTTGTTTCATCTGGATTTGGTACACTCTTTCTTTTCAAAAAGTTATACATCGACAACTGTATTGATTTTTTTGACAATATCAGTCTGAAATAGACAAAAGTAAATACCCGAAATCTTTTTTTATTTTATTTTTAATTTCTTCGTAATATAAACACAAGAATATCTCATTTCTTTAAATTAATTTTTTTTTTAATTTCTCATGCATGGAGGAATCAATATATAACTTAATCTTGTTCGAGGCTCCGATCTATGCGCAATTTTTGGGTATGCGGTATTTTTGGGTAATTTTTGGGTAGAACTAAACTTAAACCCTCAGATTTCATCTAGAGTCTAAAAACCTTGAAGAAATACATTTTTGACTCCAAGCGGTCAATATCATCTATTTGCAAGTGTTACATTTTAAAAAGAAGAAATCAAATTTAAATATGTATATACTAAGGGCTCGTGGACACTAGTAAGTAAATGAACAAGCTTGCGTGAAGATCGAATCTCGCAAGAAAGTTGGGATCGATGGTCTGACGATATTTTTTGAGTCAGATTGGACTTTGACGTAGGAGGTGTATTTGTCGCAACGTTTAATTGTTTAATTTAATTGTTCATTTTTATTCATAAGCATACAATAGTACTAAAAGATTTTTAAAGTGAAAAACGCAAAAACCACTTGCAAAACACTTGTTACAGCAGATTTCTAGAGCAATTTTGATGCAATTTGGTAATGTAAACGTAATGGAAAGAAATGTCGCAAGTGCTAGTGTACACGAGACTTTAGAAACTTTAAGATTTAGAATTACTAAGTTACAAGAATTCGAAGAATTTCAAGAATAGATAAGACGATAACGATAGAAATAATCCCCCAAATCAGTATACCGAAACCTAGTAATGGCTGTACTATTGCAAAATGTACTTGAATTATAGTACCGATAGATAAAAAGAAGTTTTCTCTAAGAAATTCATTGTCGGTCTTTATTTGCATAAATGAAAAACAAAGAATTTTTAGCCATCGTTTCCTGCATTCAAATGTTGAAAATAGTCAATAAACGAAAAAATCAAAATCATCGAATCAAAACGACGATCTTCATAACATAATATGAATTATTTTTATTTTAAGGAATGCATATTTGAAAATCTGTCTCATTTCGTTTAAAAGGTTTCGGAGTTGTGTTGTACTTTACACCTTAAAAATACCCTATTCCAGTCGTTCAGTAATGGCTCGATCGATTGTGTTTTCGATGTCAACAAACATGATGCAATGCACGACCTGACCTGAAGTACTGTGACGTCATTTTACACTTCCACTTTTGATGGTAAGAAAAAAAATCTGCCAACAATCTGGGCGTAACTTTATTATTTTTCCGGCAGAAGTAGGGAACGCGTTCAATTCTGAAATGCGGTGTAGGCTACTATGTGACTGAAAACCTATCAAAAAGAACAAGATCATGGAAGTGAAAATCTGATTGGATCTGAGAGATGTGGAATAGTTTATGAAAAAGTACACAATCACTTTACACCCCCTTAGGGGTCAATTTTCAGAAAATCTTGAAAACACTGTCTTGGTATTCATATGGAGAATACATAGAATAAAATTAAATTCATTATTTGGGACGAGGTAGTAGATATGTCGAAAATCGTGGGAAAATATGCATTCTATTTTCACAGATAATTTTTTTTGTCCCCCCTTCTGAACGCCAATAGATATTCGTTTTTTTTTATTCAAAATTATTTTTTTAGTTGATTTAGATATACACACCGAGTTTCAACATTGTAGCTTAAGCCGTTCTATATATAGGAAAAACACCTACCACTTGTACCACACTACCCTTAGGGGTCGAATTTCAAAAAACCTTGAAATTACATTCTAGGTATTCATACGAAGAATCCGTAGAATAAAAATGAATTCAATATTTGGAAAGACCTAGTAGATATGACGAAAATCGTGAAAATATATGCATTTTATATTTATTATTTTTACAAAGTTTTTTTTTGCCCCCCCCCCTTCTGAACGCCAATGAATATTCAAATTTTTTTTTATCACAATTACTTTTCTAGTTGATTTACATATACACACCGAGTTTCAACATTGTAGCTTAAGCCGTTCCATATATAAGAAAAACACCCCCACTTGTACCACACTACCCTTAGGGGTCGAATTTCAAAAAACCTTGAAAACACTTTCTAGGTATTCATACGAAGAATCCGTAGAATAAAAATGAATTCAATATTTGGAAAGACCTAGTAGATATGACGAAAATCGTGAATATATATGAATTTTATATCTATTATATTTACAAATAATTTTTTTTGCACCCCTTTCTAAACGCCAATGAATATTACAATTTTTTTTTATCACAATTACTTTTCTAGTTGATTTACATATACACACCGAGTTTCAACTTTCTAGCATAAACCGTTTAATAGTTAGGAAAAACACCCCCTACCCCCGTAGCATACTACCCCTAAAAAAAATTTTATTTTTCCAACATTCCGCTACTATAGCTCTATCTATATACCAAGTTTAAGGCTTATATACTTACAGGTTCTCAAGATATAAGCATCGGAACTTTTTCCTTTTCACCCTCCCCCACCCTCCCCCTCTTCACCCACAACCCCAAAACTTTTTTCCCTACTAGGGCTTAATTAGCGCTACTTCTGGTAAAAATTCTAAGCATCTATCTTAAACTGTTCTTGAGATATGAAATGTGTTTGATTTGAAAAATTCTCATCCCCTCCACTTCTATGCTCCACCTCCCACTTAAAAAATTTTACTTTGATCAATCTTTTTTTGTCAACTTTTACACCCAAACCAAATTTTATTTTTCTAGAGCAATTGGTTCATGAGATATCGTAATCTTAAGATTTTCACCCCCCACCCCCATACACAACATCCCCCACTCAAAATTTTTCTTCATTCTGTTCTCCTAGTATAACTACAAATATGTTTTAAGTTTGAATAGTGTGCCATTAACGGTTTAGGAGATATGGATTTTAGAATGTGTCTATCTCACCTTTTTTGGGTTTCGGACGCATTACATTTCCCCCCACTCCCACACCCCTTGATCAATATTGACAATTTTTCTGCAAATGGGTCTACTATCAGAGCTCTATAGAAATTCCAAGTTTCAGCTTCCTAACATAAGGGGTTACTGAGATCTGGAAACCAAAATTTTCGGTCTAAAACACTTCCCCCTCCTTCCCCCTCACACCCCCACCACAAAAAATTTGGTCACTTCAAGGCGCCTACCCCATCTATTCGTTAAAAAAATTTCAATTTAATATCTCAAAGCGTTTGGCAGCTACGAGCCTCCAAACGATCTTGCGTACGGCGTACGGCGTACGGCGTACGGCGGACAGACGGACTGAAAATTTTTATTGCTTTTTTCGCGTCTACTAGTTATGAAACGTGAAAATAAAAATTTTGAGGGTAGCAAATTTTTTTTTTAAAAAAATCAATCACAATACTTAATTATTAAAATAATAAAGTAAAACACCGAACCATTCCTGGGTAGAAATCATACCGCTGCAGCCATAGGTGTCATAACTGGCCAGATACACATTTCCCATCGGAACACTCAACTGCCAGGACCCAGGAGTAAGAGGATTGCTCGCCAACTCTTCTACCTGCACATTAGCAATGGATTTTTACTGTATTATTTATAATACAGTATTGTTATCGATTTTTAAAAAAAAAAAATTTCCTGCCCTCAAAATTTTTTTGTCCACGTTTCATGACTAGTAGACGCGAAAAAAGCAATAAAAATTTTCACTCCGTCTGTACGCCGTACCCCGTACGCCGTACGTCGACCGCCCCAAAATCTTTGAAGGCTCGTAGCTCTCAAACCAGTATAGCTATTAAATTAAAATTTTTTCTAAGAATAGACTTGGTGGACTTCTTGAATTGACATTATTTTCAGGGGAGGAGGTGTAAGGGGGAAGGCGGGGTAAGCGTTTTAGACGAAAAATTTAGGTTTCTAGATCTCAGGTACCGCTTGTGTTAGGAGGCTGAAACTTAAAATTTCTATAGAGCTTTGATAATGGACCCATTTGCAAAAAAAAAAACAGATATGGGTGCAGGGGTGTGGGAGTGGAGGGGGAAGCAATGCGTCCGAAACGCAAAAAACCGAGATCGACACATTCTAAAATCCATATCTCCTAAACCGTTAATAGCAAGCAATTAAAACTTAACAAATATCTGTAGTTATACTAGGAGAGTAGATTGAAACAAAATTTTTGGGTGGGGGTAGTGGCGTACGGGGGTGGGGGTTGAAATACTTAACATTACAATATCTTCCAAACCAGTGGCACCAGAAAAACAAAATTCGGTTTGGATACAAAGCTTGATAAATAAAGATTGCTCAAAGTAAAATCTTTGAAGGGGGCGGGGGAGTACGTAAGTGGAGGGGATAAGAATTTTTCAAAAATAACACGTTTCATATCTCAATAACAGTGTAAGATGGTTGCTTCAAATTTTTACCAGAAGTAGGCCTAATAAAACCCTAGTAGGGAAAAAAAGTTTGGGGGTGTGGGTGTAGAGGGTGAGGGTGGGGAAGGTTGAGAAAGAAAAAGTTCCGATGCTTATATCTTAAGAATCTATAATGATAGGAAACTGAAACTTGGTATTTAGATAGAGCTATAGTAGTGGCATGCTGGAAAAATAAAATTTTTTTTAGGGGTAGTATGGTACGGTGGTGGGGGGTGTTTTTCCTAAGTTTAGAACGGCTTATGCTATTAAGTTGAAACTTGGTACGTAAATGTAAGTTAATTAGAAAAGTAATTCTGATAAAAAAAAATTTGAATATTCATTGGCGTTCAGAAGGGGGGGGGGCAAAAAAAAATATCGGTTAGTATAAAATGCATATATTTTCACGATTTTCGTCATATCTACTAGGTCTTTCGAAACATTGAGTTCTTTTTTTTTCTACGGATTCTTCATGTGAATACCTAGAAAGTGTTTTCAAGATTTCTTGAAATTCGACCCCTAAGAGGGTGTAAACTGGTTGTATACATTTTCATGAATTCCACCATGTTTCTCAGGTCTGATCAGATATCGAATATCTTTTCACTTCCCCAGACTTGTTTAATAATCACCTATTTTTAAGTTTTGTTTTTTTCAACCTCTAGACCGCATCCCGGAATATGACCCAATTATTTAATTCATATGTTACACCCTTTTCTAACCGCTTCCCGAACTTTTTGTTAGGTTTTCAGTCACATAGTAACATACACCGCATCCCCGAATTGAACGCGTTCTGAACTTCTGCCGGAAAAATAATACAGTTGCGCCCAGACTGTTGGCAGATTTTTTAAAGATTGTTTCGTAGGATAAGAATTCTAAGCAGAGACACAGGCTGTCTATGCTAAAATTTTTATGATGTTAGGTTTCACTAGTTTACAGTAGAGCGGCGATACGATCAACACATGAGCTTTATTTGTGAGAGGAGCCGCCTTAAGTATAGGTTTTGAAATTATATACAGTGGAATCCCGATATTTCATATCCCCATATAACGTAAATCCCGATATATCGTAAGAAAGTGCTGGTCCCTCAAAAAAATCGCTTTAATTCCTTTAAAACCAATGCATTTCGGTAACCTCGGTATAACGTATTTTTTTTCGCCTTCACATTCAACAAAACGTCTTATAGTTCGTAATTTACTGTAGAAAGAGTCGTGTTCCTACGAAGGTTTTCCATGATTTTGTTTATTTACATTAGTTATTAATGGCTAGATACGAACACTGCCAAATACGATTCGAATCAGTCTTCACCATGGTGTTAAATGCAATGAATACTGTCCACAAAGCATGGAAAATGGTAACGGTAACTACCATAAAAAATTCTTTCAGAACTTGTGGTTTCCTAAAGGAGGATACGAGTATATTGGTCATGGAACCGGAAGATGAAATCCCCCCCCCCCCCCATTGGATGGATATTGTTGTTCCAAAATGAACAAAATCTCAGCAACTTTCCAAGAATTCGTTAATTTTGACGATGATGAAACAGTTACACGACGATGAAATATAAGCCGAAACAGACGACGTGGATGGTGAAGAAGGGGACGAACTGGAAGAAGACATGCCTCCGAGTATCAATCCTAAAGAAGCTAAGAAATTGACGAATGCCATACGACAGTTCTTAGCAGAATCCAACGTGGACAATAGCGTGTTCGGGGCGATGCATACTATGGAATCAGCTATAAACAACATCCGTTTAAAAAGCACTTTAGTGCAATCAAAAATAAAACAATATTTTCCTAAAATATAATGTCAATAAAATTTACATAAATATGTATAATTATGCCAATACATGAAAATCCGGATCAAATATAGGTATATAAATAAAAAAACTTTCGATGTAACGTATTTTCATTTTTTTACCCCCAATATACCCTAATCTCGATATAGTGTACATGCCGATATATCATACTTATTCTTCGACCCCTTGGCAATGCGATATATCGGGATTCCACTGCAGTTGGTAAGTACTAATGACTTGAGTTTTGAAACTTTTGCTGATCAAAATTTCTTCTCCTGTGTCTGTTCTGTCTTATCTCTTTTGGTTTTCTATATTTTTTAAGGAAGGAGAAATGTTTTCAAGTACAGTTCAAATGTAGAAAACGACAATGACGTTTCCATTGATTTGAATGAAGAAGTTCTAAGTTCTTGAGTAGCTTTGTCAGCGATGCTTGTGATATTGCACCAAATATTGAATCACAACTCGAAGATATAGATTTCAATAAGCTTCATCAAGGCGCTATAGAAAATTTAGCTGGACATATTATAAGAACAGAATGTTTAAGAGACGAATATCATTTGTACACTGAACAGCAAGGAACTTCATTTTCTTGGGAGGATGAGTTGTAAGAGGGTGGCCTATTAAAACCTTTTCTCAATTTTTTTTGGATAAAATCAAATAGCTACTTAGAGTCTATATTTCGATGCCTTAGCTCACAGATGTGTTAAGTACACATTTTTGCATAAATGGGTTAAATACATCTTTACAGCATTCAGATAGAGATTGTTGCAGTGCACCCATGTCGTAAGTGAAAGATTAATAATGACGTCACTAAACACTATTTTATTATGTGTTAACTGCGTAAAAATAAAAGGAAAATTTTTCGTATCGCGCACCAGCGAAAAAGTAGTGTAAGAGATTTTTCATATTTTAGATATACTTTCTAAATGAAACTTTAGTATGATTAAGGATGTGAAAAATAAAATGTTTGACATTTGAGACGTAAAATAATGAAAAAAAAAACGATTTAAAATGTTTGCTTTCATCCAATTGCAATTACAATTCGAGCTGCCATGTTTGGCTGACGCACGCTACGCTCCAACTACCTTTCGCGCAGCCCTGCGGAGCTCAGGGATTAAAACTCCCTTTTCGCGTTCATGTTTGGTTGGCGCACGCTACGCTCCAACTACGTTTCGTGCAGCCCTGCGGGGCTGAAGAGATTTAAACTCCCTTTTTCGCGTTCATGTGTAACGAGAAACGTCAACCGGAACCGTCATGGCGGTTCGAATAAAATGTACTGGGTGAGCAAAACTAGAAATTTGAAATCGTTTTTTTTTTGTAGTTATAGCTTGAAAATTTCAAATATTTGTGTTGACCACAAACGGAAACGTATCAAAGTTTAGTTTATAAAGTGTTTCTAAAATACGAAAAATGTTTTTTATCCTTTTTTCGCTTGAGCTCGGTTCTATAAATTTACCAAATAAAATTAAATTTGACTTAAAAGTTTCTATTGTGAATCCTGTAAAATTTCGTTTTTTGCACTTAACACATCTGTGAGCTGAGGCATCAATTTCAAAATTTAAATGAGAATGGAAGCCTTAAAAGAAAAAAAAAAATTCCTGAAAAGTCGATTATCTTTAGCTGAAAATGTATAAAACAGCATTGCAATGAAACAACTTTTTAAGATCTAGATTATATTCTAGAATTCACATGAACTCTCTCCTTCTTTTATTGTTACTTCGTTAACATTTAACTTGCCGCAGAATTGATATGTCTTCAAATTTACTATTAAGTAGTATTTTCTTAATTTTACACATTTTCGGACCAAACGAAAATAAAAGCATTTTCAAATGAAAAGCAAGTGTTAACATCGATCGTACTTCAAGTCTGAGTATTTGCTGATGTCACGCTCATAACATAGAGAACCGTCAAGCATACCTCGTGCCAATGTAAATAAAAAAAGATCACTGTGGAATCTCATTAGGAATTGTCTTTTTGCTGAACCAGCAGCCCAGCAAAAAACATGGCTAGGGACGTTGGATACCTACTTGGCTATCTACAATGACAAAATCGTACCCCCCCTATCTCGGTGACGAAATGTTAAAAATAGGGTATAAACAAAAGCCATTAATGTGGCATGTACTTAGCTTGCCTACGGTACCCCCCCCCCCGCGTAACTCACTCACACTTATATCACTATGGTGGGTACTATGGGAGGTACGTTGGTTACCAGTGTACCCGGCCATGACCAAATAGGCTGGGTACGTTGGGGGTGACGTTGGTAACCGATGTACCCCGGCGAGGACTCAATGGGGGTGACGTTGGAGGGTACGTCGGCTACTGTTGTACCCGGCCAAGACCAAATAGGCTGGGTACGTTGGGGGTGACGTTGGTAACCGATGTACCCCACCGAGGACTCAATGGGGGTGACGTTGGGGGGTACGTTGGTTACCGGTGTACCCGGCCCAGACCAAATAGGCTGGGTACGTTGGGGGTGACGTTGAAAACTGATGTACCCCACCGAGGACTCAATGGGGGTGACGTTGGGGGGTACGTTGGTTACCGGTGTACCCGGCCAAGACCAAATAGGCTAGGTACGTTGGGGGTGACGTTGGTAACCGATGTACCCCGCCGAGGACTCAATGGGGGTGACGTTGGGGGGTACGTTGGTTACCGGTGTACCCGGCCAAGACCCAATAGGCTGGGTACGTTGGGGGTGACGTGGTTAACCGATGTACCCCACCGAGGACTCAATGGGGGTGACGTTGGGGGGTACGTTGGTTACCGGTGTACCCGGCCAAGACCAAATAGGCTGGGTACGTTGGGGGTGACGTGGGTAACCGATGTACCCCACCGAGGACTCAATGGGGGTGACGTTGGGGGGTACGTTGGTTACCGGTGTACCCGGCCAAAACCAAATAGGCTGGGTACGTTGGGGGTGACGTTGGTAACCGATGTACCCCGCCGAGGACTGATTGGGGGTGACGCTGGGGGGTACGTTGGTTACCAGTGTACCCGGCCATGAGCAAATAGGCTGGGTACGTTGGGAATGACGTTGCTAACCGATGTACTCCGCCGAGGACTGAATGGGGGTGACGTTGGGGGGTACGTTGGTTACCAGTGTACGCGGCCATGGGCAAATAAGCTGGGTACGTTGGGAGTGACGTTGGTAACCGATGTACCCCGCCGAGGACTGAATGGGGGTGACGTTGGGGGGTACGTTGGTTGCCAGTGTACCCGACCATGAGCAAATAGGCTGGGTACGTTGGGAATGACGTTGGTAACCGATGTACTCCGCCGAGGACTGAATGGGGGTGACGTTGGGGGGTACGTTGGTTACCAGTGTACGCGGCCATGAGCAAATAAGCTGGGTACGTTGGGAGTGACGTTGGTAACTGATGTACCCCGCCGAGGACTGAATGGGGGTGACGTTGGGGGGTACGTTGGTTACCAGTGTACGCGGCCATGAGCAAATAAGCTGGGTACGTTGGGAGTGACGTTGGTAACCGATGTACCCCGCCGAGGACTGAATGGGGGTGACGTTGGGGGGTACGTTGGTTGCCAGTGTACCCGACCATGAGCAAATAGGCTGGGTACGTTGGGAATGACGTTGGTAACCGATGTACTCCGCCGAGGACTGAATGGGGGTGACGTTGGGGGGTACGTTGGTTGCCAGTGTACCCGACCATGAGCAAATAGGCTGGGTACGTTGGGAGTGACGTGGGTAACCGATGTAGCCCGCCGTGGACTGAATGGGGTTGACGTTGGGGTGTACGTTGGTTACCAGTAAGTGCGTCCACTGAACGAGACTCACGACGGAACGAAGTATGTATAATATGTATATAGAAAAAAATATGCTCGCCGCAACGTTGCGGCTCGCCTATAGTGGACGCATATCTTTACAATTGAATATTTCCAGGTAAACCGTGAAATGTTCTAAAAAGGGAGTCAGACTTTTCTCAAGTCGTCATCAAGAAGATTTTTAAAAAGTAAAAGTACATATGTAACCAAACCACAATAGAATTCACTCATTGCTGACGGACAACCTACCCTATCCGTTCATGAAAAGGTGAATTAATATGCAATGTACCCACTATATACCTATCCGAGGAACGAATAATGCGGTACATTCAGAACCAATGTACCGCCGACGTACCCATCATAAATGAAAATAGCCTGATAACGACGATTTGGGTCAAACTTAAGAAAGTGGTATCCTTTTTTTTCTTATTTTGCTTTACGATACGACGGTACAGGAGAACTTAACTAATTACGTTGAGTTATGTTTTAGCTTTCGTCAGCGACAGATCGTTTCATTTAGTGTTTTCGTGTGTTTATTTTTTTTTAAGTGTAAGTGGAGAGACCATACAACATAAGGTACGTAAAAACATAACTAATTTTTTTTATATATATCTATATCTTCACACTGCAGAAATTTTTTTTTTATAACGCTTCGGACGAAAAAAGTTATGTGGTCTTTTTTGTTTAGCTATTGGAGTGTTTAATCATTAGTATTTTGTGATTTTGAATTCCATTATAAAAGTTTCAACTACACCTTTTCAACATGTATTTCAGATTACGTAAATTGTATTTCAGAATAGTGAGTTGTATTTCACATTAGGTAAATTGTATTTCAGAATAGTGAGTTGTATTTCAGAGTACGTAAGTTTGAATTCAGAAAACGTAAATTGTATATCAGATAGGTACCCTTGCATTCTTTATCAGAATGTTGACATTTAACGTAATTATTGTATTGAGATCGCATTAAGTATACATGATAGAACCTCTGTGAACTTAGCACCTCACTTTAACCAAATTGAATAAAAAAATTGTTTTCGGGTGGAGTGCTTGCACTTGATTGTACCGAAAAAAAATTTGTTTGTACCCCCAAGGGAACGGAGAAAAAATTGGTCCGTGTGAACTTAGCACCCGACTTGCACCAAATTAACTGAAATTTTTTATTCAGATAGTACCCCGTCTGTAAATGATTGTACCGAAAATGTTTTTTTTTTTTTAATTTTAATTAATTTTAAATAAAAAAAATATAATAATTAAAATTTTTTTTAAAAAAAAAGTTCGGCAAACTATTGTAAATTGGTTCTATTTGATTGAACCTTGAATCGATTTTAAAATAAAATTTAAAATTTACATCAAAAACTAGCTATCTAAACCTTCACACAAAGAGTAAAATAATTAATAATCATAATCAAAAAAGTTGATTGTACCTCCAAGAAATTTTAAGAAATATTAATTTTTCCATCAAAAAATAACAATCTAAATCAGCCAATAATTCACACTCAGAAATAAATAATTCGAAAGACGATCCTTCGACAACATATGTTCATATTATAAATCGATAAGCATAGTATAGGCCGATTTTCAAAATTCGAAAATTCCCTTAAATACTCTTGGCTGCCGATAAAATGAAATACGTATCCCTTAGATTTTCGTATTCTACAACATATATTACAAAATCGGCGTGCGGCACAACGATCCCGTAAGTGAAGCCGTCATATCTTTTCGTGAGAAACGTTTTTTTTTTGGTTTCTCCCTTTTTTACCTATGAATGGATACTTAACTTAAATTCTTCCAGGAATCATTTCCCAGTTACATGAATGGAATATGTACCTTCTGGCCGAATCTATTTATTTTAATTAGTCCCTTTTTTAAAAAGGGTACCTCTCATTTCTTAAATATGAGTTTCTTTCCGAGAAATTTGGTTGTTTCCACTGTTCAGCTCTCGGTAATACGTTCAGTAAATCTCGGATCTTAGAATCGAATCCTATTTAGAAAATATGTATCTCTTTCATGAAAGTTTAGAGGCAAATATTTGAGACGGTACCTGTGTGGATATTTCGTCCCGTCTAGACTTGTTTTATTGAGTGTCATAAAGTTGCAGAGCATATTTTGATATTTCGCGAGAAATTAGGCTAAAGTGAAATTGCAGCCTAACTCTTTTAGCATAGGGGCTTACTTTTCGTTTGCATAAAAATACGACACATATTTCCTTAAAATATGAATGATTTTTCTCTGAGGGTGAATTATTGGCTGATTTATATTGTTATGTTTTGATGGAAAAAATTAATATTTCTTAAAATTTCTTGGAGGTACAATCAACTACAGTATCTATAGCATATATTTGCATCTTTGGTTTTTCGAATTTTGAAAATCGATCATACTCCGGTCATCGATTTATAAAGTGATGTCGTTCTAATTATTTTACTCTTTGTGTGAAGTATTGGTTGGCTTAGATAGCTAGTTTTTGATGTAAATTTTAAAGTATTTTAAAATTTATTCAAGGTACAATCAAATAGAACCAATTTACAATATTTTGCCGTACTTTTTTTTTTTAAAAAAAAAAATTTTTAATTAAAATTTTTAATTATTTTTTTTTTTTATTGAAAAAAAAAATCATTTTCGGTACAATCATTTACAGACGGGGTACTATCTGAATAAAAAATTTCAGTTAATTTGGTGCAAGTCGGGTGCTAAGTTCACACGGACCAATTTTTTCTCCGTTCCCTTGGGGGTACAAACAAATTTTTTTTCGGTACAATCAAGTGCAAGCACTCCACCCGAAAACAATTTTTTTATTCAATTTGGTTAAAGTGAGGTGCTAAGTTCACAGAGGTTCTATCATGTATACTTAATGCGATCTCAATACAATAATTACGTTAAATGCCAACATTCTGATAAAGAATGCAAGGGTACCTATCTGATATACAATTTACGTTTTCTGAATTCAAACTTACGTACTCTGAAATACAGCTCACTATTCTGAAATACAATTTACCTAATGTGAAATACAACTCACTATTCTGAAATACAATTTACGTAATCTGAAATACATGTTGAAAAGGTGTAGTTGAAACTTTTATAATGGAATTCAAAATCACAAAATACTAATGATTAAACACTCCAATAGCTAAACAAAAAAGACCACATAACTTTTTTCGTCCGAAGCGTTATAAAAAAAAAATTTCTGCAGTGTGAAGATATAGATATATATAAAAAAAATTAGTTATGTTTTTACGTACCTTATGTTGTATGGTCTCTCCACTTACACTTAAAAAAAAATAAACACACGAAAACACTAAATGAAACGATCTGTCGCTGACGAAAGCTAAAACATAACTCAACGTAATTAGTTAAGTTCTCCTGTACCGTCGTATCGTAAAGCAAAATAAGAAAAAAAAGGATACCACTTTCTTAAGTTTGTCCCAAATCGTCGTTATCAGGCTATTTTCATTTATGATGGGTACGTCGGCGGTACATTGATTCTGAATGTACCGCATTATTCGTTCCTCGGATAGGTATATAGTGGGTACATTGCATATTAATTCACCTTTTCATGAACGGATAGGGTAGGTTGTCCGTTAGCAATGATTGAATTCTATTGTGGTTTGGTTACATATGTACTTTTACTTTTTAAAAATCTTCTTGATGACGACTTGAGAAAAGTCTGACTCCCTTTTTAGAACATTTCACGGTTTACCTGGAAATATTCAATTGTAAAGATATGCGTCCACTATAGGCGAGCCGCATCGCAACGTTGCGGCGAGCATATTTTTTTCTCTTTTTAGAACATTTCACGGTTTACCTGGAAATATTCAATTGTAAAGATATGCGTCCACTATAGGCGAGCCGCATCGCAACGTTGCGGCGAGCATATTTTTTTCTATATACATATTATACATACTTCGTTCCGTCGTGAGTCTCGTTCAGTGGACGCACTTACTGGTAACCAACGTACACCCCAACGTCAACCCCATTCAGTCCACGGCGGGCTACATCGGTTACCCACGTCACTCCCAACGTACCCAGCCTATTTGCTCATGGTCGGGTACACTGGCAACCAACGTACCCCCCAACGTCACCCCCATTCAGTCCTCGGCGGAGTACATCGGTTACCAACGTCACTCCCAACGTACCCAGCTTATTTGCTCATGGCCGCGTACACTGGTAACCAACGTACCCCCCAACGTCACCCCCATTCAGTCCTCGGCGGGGTACATCGGTTACCAACGTGACTCCCAACGTACCCAGCCTATTTGCTCATGGCCGGGTACACTGGTAACCAACGTACCCCCCAGCAACACCCCCAATCAGTCCTCGGCGGGGTAAATCGGTTTCCAACGTCACCCCAAACGTACCCAGCCTATTTGCTCATGGCCGGGTACACTGGTAACCAACGTACCCCCCAACGTCACCCCCATTCAGTCCTCGGCAGGGTACATCGGTTACCTACGTCACCCCCAACGTACCCAGCCTATTTGCTCATGGCCGGGTATACTGGTAACCAACGTACCCCCCAACGTCACCCCCATTGAGTCCTCGGTGGGGTACATCGGTTACCCACGTCACCCCCAACGTACCCAGCCTATTTGGTCTTGGCCGGGTACACCGGTAACCAACGTACCCCCAACGTCACCCCCAATCAGTCCTCGGCGGGGTACATCGGTTACCAACGTCACCCCCAACGTACCCAGCCTATTTGCTCATGGCCGGGAACACTGGTAACCAACGTACCCTCCAACGTCCCCCATTCAGTACTTGGCGGGGTACATCGGTTACCCACGTCACCCCCAACGTACCCAGCCTATTTGGTCTTGGCCGGGTACACCGGTAATCAACGTACCCTCCAACGTCACCCCCATTGAGTCCTTGGCGGAGTCCATCGGTTACCCACGTCACCCCCAACGTACCCAGCCTATTTAGTCTTGGCCTGGTACACCGGTAACCAACGTACCCCCCAACGTCACCCCCATTGAGTCCTTGGTGGGATACATCGGTTACCAACGTCACCCCCAACGTACCCAGCCTATTTGGTCTTGGCCGGGTAGACTGGTAACCAACGTACCCCCCAACGTCACCCCCGTACAGTCCTCGGCGGGGTACATCGGTTACCAACGTCACCCCCAACTTACCCAGCCTATTTGGTCTTGGCCGGGTACACTGGTAACCAACGTACCCCCCAAAGTCCCCCATTCAGTACTCGGCAGGCTACATGCGACCGTCGTCACCCATATGTACACACCCATATGTGTGACTCCCAATACTTACCCATCCATTCAGTTCAGCATATGGTTCACAACTTTATCACTTTACCACTTAACTTTTACTTAATCACTTCATTAACCCTAAAAAGTCACATAATAATATATATTCGTGAAGTTATAACGCGAATATTGAGGTTACGACACGCAAGAGAGGAAAAAAAACTATGTTTAACCAAATGAAGCGATTGTAACGCGCTTACACGTTTTCTGCTCATCGGTGTAGAAATTTCAATGAGGTAGTGGCGTAGTGACGACGCCGGCAGTTGTACCACTTGTACCCTGGGTACACACGCCAGCGACAAAGTTTACTTAAGTCACTGGTTGGGTACGGCTTTTTGCTGGGAGGGGACACTTTTTCATGAGAAACACAAATTTTTTGGATTGTACCAGCCAAGCTGGGTAAACGGTTGTTAAGCATACATCCCGTTGATTGTATTCTTCACACCAATAAATCCTCCGCTACCCTTTCACCGAAGCACTTTTATTTTAGTGTTAATTTTTTTTCCGCTACTTTTATTTTCTCTTTCCTTTATCTCTTCTGCCCTCTTGCAAATAGGCAAGCACATTTTCGTTCACCGCAAAAATTGGAAATTTGTCCAATAGCGTTTCTCTAGCGTCATCACCACGAATCAAGTCCTTTTCCTTCGCAATCTCGTTGCGTCCACACCCTTAAGCAATTATACATTGCGAATCGAATTTACATTCGTATTCATGGTTCGGATTGTTGACGAGACCGAGGGTAAATTGACTCATTTTTTACGCTTGTTCTCTAGAAAAATCTCCATGATTTCATTCAGTATCCATGTTGCATAAATAGCTGCAGCAGTACACACGCATCAAATCGAAATCTCCGTGATTTCACTCAATATTCGTGCTGCAAAAATAGCTGCAGCAGTATTTGCGTACCAAGCCGAAAATCCCGTATTTTTGCACCGAACCAAAAACTCAGTTTTTCGCATCAAGCCGAAATTTTCATAGTTTCGCAAAAATCAATTCAATCAATTCACAAACCCACGTCGAAATTCCCGTAATTTCGCATTATCAATTCTGTCGGCATTATACCGCACAGAATTCACAAAGCACAAGCCAAATTTTTGTTGGGTTTAAGGTACGAAAAAAACTAAAACACGTCCGGTCTCTTCTGATGCTTTAATGGTACTGATAATGTCTAGTAATATAAACGAGTAATAATAATAGTAATTCAATGTTATACATACATACATACAAGTATTGCGATGTGAAAAGATAATACATAAGCTAATTCAAATTATAGGATTCCAATACTTCCCCTCATTGCAATAATTGTTAATAAGTTATTCATCTAATTTCATCCCCATTAATTTAACAAAACGAAGATGTTTTACTTTCTGAAGATTTTTCGTCAGGATGTCGGCTGTCATCTGATCAGTCGAGATGTACTTCAAAATAATTTCATCCTTTTGGTAGATTTCTCGAACGTAATGGTATTTGATGTCGATGTGCTTACTTCTAGCATGGTAGACCGGATTCTTGACCAACTGTTGTGCACCCAGATTATCGCCATGCAGAGTGGTAGGGACTTCTACGAATCCTGTGAATCCTATTTCGTTGATCAGCCGTCGCAAATATACAGATTCTTTAGTCGCTGCACACAGCGCCATGTACTCAGCTTCGGTGCTACTGAGTGCTACCGTTGATTGTTTTTTGGACTCCCACGATACAACACAGCCAGCTAGGATGAAAAGAAACCCAGTGAAAGATTTACGGTCAACCGAGTTGCTGCCCCTGTCTGAGTCCACAAATCCTTGTAACTGCTCTCCTGTCTTTTTGTATTCCAAACTTGCGTTGCACGTATGATAAAGGTAGCGGAGGACATTCTTTGCAGCGTGATGATGTTCAATGTGTGGGCTAGCGTTAAATTGCGCTAACTTGCTCATGGTGTGCATGATGTCCGGCCTCGTCGTTACGGCCAAATATATTAACGATCCAATTAGCGATTGATATTGAGTCGGGTCGACTTGTTGACAGTCAGTTTTCTCGCAATTCAAATTTTCTCTGAGATCTAGCGGTGTTAACCTTCGTTTGCATTCAATCATGCAGTGTTCTTGCAGAAGATCACGTATGAGTTGTTCGTGCTTCACAGTAAAGGTTCCCCCAATACCTTGTCGTTCTATTTCAAGTCCAAGGAAATGACTTAGTTCTCCTTGGTCCACTAACTTGAAGTTAGATTCGATGTATTTCTTGATATCGTTCAGAGAGGCTTCATCAGAGCAAGCTAAAATAATATCATCAACATACACGATAACTATAATGAAGTTACCTTTTTCGTTTCTTGTATAGACGAATGTATCCCCGTTACACCTCCGATATCCATACTTTGTGAGGACGAAATGAAGCTTATCATTCCACTCGCGACCAGATTGTTTAAGGCCGTATAACGCCTTTTTAATTTTCAACACCTTTTTCTGGTTTGATTCGTCTACAAAACCATTTGGTTGAGTCATGAAGACCTCGTCGCTCAGCTCACAGTTTAAATAAGCAGATGAAATGTCCAATTGATGTACCAATAATTCGTTTTCAGCTGCTGTAACGATTCAAATTTCCAGGGATAAACTCGTCGGTTCCAGGGTCCGTTACAAAACATTTATTTGTTGATTAGACTTCACTTTATTCATGATTCAGTTTAATAAAATAGTAGTAGATTGATAATAGGTATAATTCAATTAGTATGAAGCGTTTGTTGTTTCGCTTTGTGCCAACTACGTTGTTTGCTTGCCTCATTGCTCTCGTCTGGGTTGTCTTCGTTGTTCACGTCTTGGTACTTTCTTCCTTGAACTTGCTCGTCGCTCGGCTCAACGTTATGGATGTCCGCTGCTTCGCTTGCTCGCTACTCGGTTGGCTCCGTTACTTCGTTTGCTTCTTTGTCCGGAATGTCGCTACCTGGCACAACGTCGCAAGGTTTTTCGCTGCGTGGCTTGCTTCACTGCATGGCTCGTTGCTGCTCGATCTTCTGCGTCGCTGCTTCGTCTTGGCCTTTGCTTCGTCTTTGTTTTTCGCTGCGTGGCTTATTTCACTGCTTGGCTCGTTGCTGCTCGATCTTCTGCGTCGCTGCGTCGTCTTGGCCTTTTGCTTCATCTTGGCTTTTCGCTGCGGGGCTTACTTCGCTGCTTGGCTCGTCGCTGCTCGATCTTCTGCGTCGCTTCTTCGTTTTGGTTCTTACTGCATGTGTTACTGCAACGTCGTTGTTCGTCTTGACCTTCCTGTATGCGTTTCTGCGTCGTTGCTTCGCTTTGGTCTCTGCTGCAGGTGTTCTTCTGTGACGCTGCTTCGCCTCGAGTTTCGGCTTGGACTAGACCTAGTTCATCTCATGTAGACTTTCTAAGAGGGAGTGTAACCCCACTGGCCTTATACGGTCTGAGAATCACTGAGATCGACTGTCCGAACAGTTCCCAATGTTGCTAGAAGAGGGAGTGTAACCCCACTGACCTTCATCGCAGACTTGGTACCTGTCCACCTAGCTCCCCTTCTGCTCGATTATGAATGCTTATATATGGTGATAAACATTCAGCGTCCATGAATTATATTATGGTAACATTTTCCAAATTTGTGTATTGTGCCTTTTTATAATTCGTGTCTAGTGCATGTCATGCCGTGTATATAGTCACTTCTTGTATTTCATATTTTTGTCGGCGGGTTTATCCGTCACAATGCGTCGCCTGGGACGTTTTGTGATCCCGTCGATCTTTTCCAGGCAAATCCACAATTTTTTCCCGTTTTCAGCCTCTGTTGTGCTTGTTTTTCAGGTACTCTGTTTTTATGTCTTTCTTTGTGGTTTGTGTTTTCGTGCGCCGTCTTAGCTTAAAGTTTCTTTGTGTTCCATGTTCATTGAGCCTAGCTCTGAGCTGTGTTGTCTTTAGCTCTAAGTTGTGTAGTCTTTTAATTATTAAGATTTAATTCGTGTTGTGTTCGTAATTCAATGTTCTTAATTCATAAGTTTATGTTGTATTAGGAATACAATGTGTTTAGTGTTAATTGTTTTACCATTTTAAGGCGAATTGGTGTGGATGGAAATTTGCAGAATTTCAATCCTTACACTGCCAATGCTAGGACTAGTCTAATGGATGAATATCGTGGAACTGGTGAAAAAGTTTCGTTATAGTTTACTCCGAAAATCTGGGCAAAACCTTTTGCTACCAGACGAGATTTATATTTTTCGATTGAACCATCTTTGTTCCTCTTAATAGAAAAAACCCACTTGCAACCGATAGCTTTTGCACCAGGTGGCAAATCTACTAACTCCCATGTATTGTTTTCAATCAATGAGTTGTATTCAGTAGCCATTGACTCTTTCCATTTGTCGGCATCTGAGCTGGATAGGGCTTCTTTCACAGTGTTCGGTGTTGTATTGTCAACAATTAAGGCACTTACTGTGTTGTCCCGTCTTACTAGGCAACCACTTTTGCCGTCCCTTATAAATGTTGGCTTAACTGGATTATCTTAAGGTGTCGGTATCTGCTCATTCGGTTCATCATTGTCAACTTCATGTGATTTCTCTTCACTGCAGTTGTCTGGCTCAAAAAACAAAAAGTTATTGTCGGACTTACCAGCAATTTCGTTGTCGTCAATTGTTTTGTCGATAAAAATACAATCTCGGCTCTTGATAACACTCTTTGTTTTGGGGTCGATGAATCTATACGCTTTTGATTCTTCCGAGTACCCGATCATGATGTATTCCTTTCACTTTGGTTTAAACTTCGATACCTTCTGTCTTTTGTTTAAAACAATAGCTCTTGATCCAAATGGATTTAAATGTGCTACATTAGGCTTGCGTCCAGTCCAAATTTCATATGGCGTTTTGTCTTCATTTAGTGCTTTCGTTGGCGATCTATTTCGCAGGTACACGCTTGTATTGACAGCCTCCACCCATAATGTCTCTCCAAGGTCGCATTAAGTCAGCAAACACCTAGCCATCTCTACAATAGTCCGGTTACACCTTTCAGCAACACCGTTTTACTGTGGAGTGTACTGTACGGTTAGTTGGCGTTTGATACCGCAATCATCTAAATACTTGTTGAACTCATCATTCAAATATTCACCTCCATTGTCGCTCCGCAGTATTTTAATTTTATTTCCCGTAAATCGCTCAGCCATCGCTTGGAAAGATTTGAAACTTTTGAAAACGTCACACTTTGACTTAATAAAATATATGAACACGGTCCGCGATTTGTCATCGATGAAACATACAAAATACTTTGCGCCTCCAATCGATTGGGTCCACAAACGTCTTAGTGTATTAGCTTAAGTAACTCTTTTAAACGGGATGAAGAAGATTTAGGAAAACTTTTTGTACAAATCTTACTTTTAATGCATGCCGTGCACTGATATTCCTCGGGAACCTTGCCTAGGTTAAGTCCGGTAACCATCCTTTTCTGTGACAGTTGACGTAAACTTGACATATTCAAATTGCCGAATTTTCTGTGCCATTGGACGACATCACTAAAACTTGAGCAGGAGCATAAGTGGTGGTGCGTTGTATCCAAATCACAAACATACACATCGCCATTTTTAGTTGCAGTTATAGTTTCAACACCCTCAGCGTCCAATATTAGTGCAGAATTGCCTTTGAACAGTACTTCTATTCGGTTGCCTGTGGCCTTCGTGATAGAAATAAAGTTCGATGAGAGTTCTGGCACATACAGCGTATTTTTCAATGGAATAGTGCACGTTTTTGTGTGAACTAATACGTCTCCAATCCCTTTCGCGAGAACGTGTCTGTTTTCCGCTGCCAAATCTACCTTTTCGATAAGTTTTCTGAAGGTTATAAAGCTGTCTCTTTCATGACACATATGGGCAGTTGCACCGCTATCCAAAATCCAATGATTTTTCATTGGTATGCGTGACTTAGCAACCGAAAGCATGGCCAAAGTCTTTTGCGGTTTTTTCGAACCTTTCGAAGATTCACCCTTTTCTTCCTTTTCTGGGCAATTTACCGCATAATGTCCTCTCTTGGAACATTTGTAACACTTCACATTATCAGCATTCTTACCGGGCTTACTTCTACGTTTTGCCAAAAAAGCACCAGATTTTTCCACTTCGTCAGCTACTTTATCAACGCGCCTATGTACCTCATCTAAAACCTTAGCATTTAACGCACATAGAGTCGGCAATTCATCTCTTGATTCTATGGCCAACACAAAATTGTCGTAGGTAATAGGTAGACTTGATAAAAGTATTATGCTTAGCAAATCATCGGGGATATCAATTGTTAACTCTTGTAGTTTTTCGGTTCTTTCAGAAAATTTTTCAATATGCTCCTGCATAAGCTGCCCGTCAATCAGTTTTAGGCGAAGAAGTTGTTTGAAAAACGTTACTTTTTTCGCTGGTCCCTTTGCTTGATACAGGTCTTTGAATTTGTCCTACGCTGATTTAGAAGTTTCACAGTTCTTCACGAACACTATCTGCGACGTTTTGATGCTCAACAAGATGGTTGCCAATGCCTTCTCGTATTTGCTATTCCAAGCTTTCTTTTGTTCCGATGTCATTCCTACGTTTTTTATACTCGTGCGGACTACATAACTCCAGAGCTCGCAATGGACAAGAACGCTTCTCATATGGATGCGCCATGCATCATATTTCTTCCCGTCTAACTTCTCTCTCGCATAAAAAATGGACTAACCGATTACGAATGTGGTACAAAAGCGATTCACTAAAAAAATGTGGTAGTGGACTAACCGATTACTTAATTTTTTACTTTAACCGCGTGTAGCTACGGTACCTGGGCCCATAACCTGTTGGGATTAAGGTACGAAAAAAACTAAAACACGTCCGGCCTCTTCTGATGCTTTAATGGTACTGATAATGTCTAGTAATATAAACGAGTAATAGTAATAGTTATTCAATGTTATACATACATACATACAAGTATTGCGATGTGAAAAGATAATACATAAGCTAGTTCAAATTATAGGATTCCAATAATTTTCCGTAAATTTGCATAACGTAATTCCGTCGGCACTTACCGTACGAAATTTACAACAAAAAAGACAAATTTTCCATAAATTCGCGAAATCAACTCCGTCGGCACATCACCGTACGGAATTCACAACAACAAAAGCAAGCTGAAATCGCAGTGATTTCGCGCAAAATAATTCCGTCGGTACACCACCGTACGGAATTCATCACAAAAACCAAACCAACTCCGTGGGCATATCACAGTACGGATTTGACAAACAGGAAAAATCACCAAACCGAAATTCCTATGATATCGTAAATTCAGTTCCGTCGGCATATCACCGTACGGAATTTGAAAAAAAATCACCAAGTTGAAATTGCCGTAATTTCAACATAATTTCGCCACACTTAACATTTGTAAAATCAAAATCGAAATTTCCGTAATATGACGCGACTTAATTCCGTTGGCGATTTACCGCACGGAATCCATAAACCACGACCTGAAGTTTCCGTGACATCGCGCAAGCAAAATTTTTTTCGCATCGGGCACATCGCGCAAGCAAAATTTTGTTGACCCTCAGCCGGCAAAAGATCATCGCGCAAGCAAAATTTGTCGACGCTCAAGCCGACAAAATTTCTAATCAAGTAAACAACCGAGATTCGAGTTATTTTGACCCAGATCGCACCTTATCGGTCGATTGCCTGCAAAATCAAAACAATCAACCGAAGTTCTCTCGTACAATATCGCACATCTCCGTTTTGGAGCGGCCGACTCGAACACATCAACAAAACTTGGTCCAAGTGCGAAGAGGCGCATATGACAATTATAACAAGTAAGAGCGGGATCGATGAATCAGTTGAGGCTCAATACCTTTCAACCTACAGAGATACAGAACAAGCCGTGTTTGAATATATTGGTGAGCTTGAACAGCTGATAAAGAAATCCGAATCAGAACTTCCCAAACCACACGTCGGGTCGAGACAAGAACCCCAACCGTCATTTAAACTTCCTAGCATGAGCCTTCCAAAATTCGATGGGAAATTTAAAAGCCGGCTCTTAAGTTCATCATTCATGACAACAACCATCTGTCCAGAGTCCGAAAGCTGCATTACCTAAAGGGCAGCCTTATCGCTGACGCATCCAAAATTCTTAATCAGTTCGAAAGTCTAGACTCAAACTACGAGCCAGCTTGGACTTAACTCAATAAAAGATTCGATAATAAACGAATCACGTGCAACGTACATTTACAGACTTTGTTCACCACACCCGAGATTCGTTCCGAATCAGAGCAGAGCTTCAAAGAAATGTCAGACACTACAAACGAGGGCATGCATGAGCTAGAGCAATTGGGTATTGTTACAGAAAATTGGGGTCCAATAATTTTGTACTTGCTAGCAACTAAACTGCCTCCACTGACTCGAAGTCTTTTTGAACAACAGGTATCGACAACAGAGTCGTTAACGACCTACAAAGAGTTCGAAAAATTCATTGAATGTCGCGATAAAACGCTGAAAGTACTAGCTGCAGCCAGGACACAATCTCAATCTGCCACACAAGGCAACAGCAACCAGCGTAAAACTTCATGCAACTTCACAAAAACATTCCAACCATCTTGTTCTTTTTGCAAAAAGGATCATTTCCATTTTAAATGCCAAACTTTCCACAACCACGACACATCTGCAAAGTGGTACTTTGTGAAGGCCCAACATTTGTGCTTCAACTGTGTAACCAAACACCCCTCAAACGAGTGCAAGAGTAAGAAAGCTTGTTTTACAAGTCACAAGCGACATCACACTACCCTACACAATAAAGATGAATCATCGCTACAGTCAAATACAACGGATACAAGCACTCCACAATGCGAAGCTGCTTTAGTTTCGGAAGCGTTTTGCACAAAATCTACAAAATTCAACAAAGTAAATAACCGAACACTGCTAGCAACCGCCATCGTTGACGATTAAAACGTCAGATGGAAAAACTGCATCACTTCGTGCGTAGATAGATTCGGGTTCGAAAAACTCCTTTATATCTCAAGCTGCTCATCAGCTATTAAGAACTAAGGTCCGACCCACATCCTTAACTATCACTGGCTTAGACTTAACAAATGTCAGCACCGTAACGCAGGAAGTCAGCTTCAACATCACTCCGAAAATCAAAAACAGCAGCAAGATACATACGAAAGCATACGTAATCAAAAACATAACTCAGGTATGCTCTTCGTTCACCATTCCAGCCGAATGATGGCCTTACATCAATGATATCATCCTTGCTGATCCAGAGTTCATGGAACCTGGGCCAATTGACCTACTACTTGGAGTCCAAACTTATGCGCAAATCTTACGATCGGGACTTCGGTATGGACCAAAGGATTATCCAATAGCACAAGAATCGTCGCTGGGCTGGATCTTATTTGGGAAAATGCCACAAAATACAATAAACCACAAAACAAAATTCACCGGGCTCGCTGTAAACGCACTCTTCAGCCAGCTTAATGATATGGCACCCATACAGGTAGATTCTATCACGAATCAGGAAGAGAAAAGTCACTATTATCTGCGAGAACGGCCACCTCTCTCTCCAGACGATAACAAGCAGCAATTGCCACTCACGCCAGGACGCTGTTTAGATGAACAAACACACTCAACAAAAACATGACAATCACTACAACCGTCTTTCAACATCATTAATCGCAAACAGAGATCCTACTACAGCCTTGAAACAAACAAGGGAGAAACATTCAACGTTACCGACCACGAAATAAGGTTCATCCCGTGGAAAAGGTTTAAATTCTTCAAAAGAAACTCGTATACCTTGTTCTTTAACGACGGAGAAAGAGTACGAATCTGGTTCGTCAATGGCAAAAGGACATGGTACGGACTGAAAACCAAGCAACGAATGCCACACGGAGGATCGAGAAAAGGTTTCGACGATTCGTCGGAAAATACGGTCCATGCAAGAAACTCGCCTGATCTTTCGCTTGATTCAACTTCTAGCACGAGTTGAATTTCTTAATCTTCGTTTTCCCATCCATTATTTTTCTTATTTTTCCCTGGGGTCATATTCTTTCTTTCATTCCTTCATCATCGATTTCTTTTTTTTTTTTTTTTGCGCCCGGGATGTTGTAATGTTTGAACTTCAAACACACGTGCGTAAACTTAACTCACCACAGCATGAACTTAACTCACAATTTCACGGGCCACTGTGGTCCAGTAAAGTTAGTGCCGATTGTCGATTGGAAGGATCAGCGGCACTTAAAGCTACATGGCCCTATAAAAGGCCCAGCCGCCGTTGGTTCGGCCTCTTTTTACTAATAAAGTTTCTTTCAGGTCACTAGGCACCGTTACGCTCTGGCTGTTTCAGCAACTCCCTTTTTAAGGTAAATAAAAAGAGATCACTGCGGAATCTCATTAGGAATTGTCTTTTTACTGAACCAGCAGGGGACACTTTTTCATGAGAAACACAAATTTTTTGGATTGTACCAGCCAAGCTGGGTGAACGGTTGTAATGCATCCCGTTAATTCCATTCTTCACACCAATAAATCCTCCGCTACCCTTTCACTGAAGTACTTTTATTTCGGTGTTAATTTTTTTTCTTCTACTCTTATTTTATCTCTTCCGCCCTCTTGCAAATAGGCAAGCACATTTTCGTTCACCGCAAAAATTGGAAATTTGTCCAATAGCGTTTCTCTAGCGTCATCACGACGAATCAAGTCCTTTTCCTTCGCAATCTCGTTGCGTCCACACCCTTCCGCAATTATACATTGCGAATCGAATTTACATTCGTATTCAGTAATAGTTCCTTTTTGCGAAAAAGAGAATGTGGGTTGATGGGCGTGCTAGTAATTCCATCACTGCCGCAAACGCTTAGGAGCGGATTTTTGGTCGAAATTTGGGATCGTGTCGGATGTTAATCAAAATACTTAGAAATTTTCAACCTACCCACACAACTTAGCCGCTCTTGAACCTATAATATACCCATCGGATTTAAAACCTTAAAAAGTTCAACTTATAAACGAACTAACAACCAAGTTATTTAGTACAATGCCGGGTGAGTTAGGAACAGGATAAAGACTTATACCGATCCCATTAAACAGAGGCACTATAGTATCTCCACAGCCGTGGAATGGCAGGTAGATGCGGAGCTAAAGTCTATAAAGGAGAAGGTGTCACCAAGCCGTCCAGAGTCCATGGATATTGGCGATCGTGTTGGTTCGGAAGTTTCGTTTCTGAGTCGACTTTCGGAAGGTGAATAAAGCCACAGAATGGGATACTTACTCTTTGCCTTTCGTCTCGGCTACGCTAGACAAGCTTTGTAATGGAAAGTTCCTTTCCTTCCTGGACATTAAGTCTTAACTAAACACTGCATTTGCCGTACCCTGCCGAGGTTTATTTCAATTTAAGTGGATGCCTTTTGGGCTTCACAATGCTCCTGCGACTTGGCAACAACTCTGTTCGATCTGGTAACATAGTTATGACGATGCACCTCAAAGGTCAAAGCAGTCCATAACTTAATTCAGGATCGTTACAACTACTGACTGAACCGTTTATATAGAAGCTCAATAAAGCGTCATAGTTATATTATTTTGTGATACTGGTGCATTTTCCCCAAAACACACCAAAAACGCTTGGTGTTATTCATGGTCCGTCTGCCGGATCTTAAAATCCAAAAACTAAAGTTTTATTGAAAATATTGCAAAGCTATACAATTGCTATACAATTTATCGTTCGAGCCGCGTGTGCAAACGTGTGATTAAAGTGAAAAAAAGTGTTTGTGCTAGAAATACCATTTTGAGTTGTCGCTGTAACAAAATCCCATCGAGGTTTGGTGAGCGCGCCGGAAGCAAGAAGTTTCTGGCTGGTGGTGGAAAACGTTTTCTCGAGCGAGGTGTATTTTTTGGAAAATTGAGTTGCGGGCGACGCAAATTTCTTCTGTTCGAGAGGGTCTTATTGTCTTGAGGCAGATTTTGTTTTGTATATCGATGTGAACAAATTCCTTGAGAAAAATCGAGATAAGCTACCACCTGGAGTGGAATTTCGTAAAGATTCGGTTTTCAAGTAAAATTCAATGTGTGCTTGACGTTGAATAAAAGTTAGCAAAAAAGAAAAAGAAAGAAACGGGAGATTAAAATGTGCAGGGGGTTTGCAAAGGGTTTCAGTGCTTGGCGGGTGTACCCCAAGCGAAATACGAAATAATTAAAAGTTTCGTTGAAGTGTTAGTTTACCTGGCCTGATAGAATTCGATTACGAACGCGGCGCGAAAAATTGAATTATAAGAATCCAAGAGTGTCTGACAAAAATCAAACCTGATCAGCGGTGCTTTGCCCTTGATGATAGAAGTGCCCTAGGTGATTGCGGTGCGAAAAAAATTATAAGAATCCAAGAGTATCTGAAGGAAAAAACAAACGTTCTTTGCCATTGGTGATAAAATTGTGTAGTATCATCTGTGGGTGACTTTGTGTGAATCGCATAATTATTGCATTATTGTGAATCCACAACTGATCCACACAAAAGTGAGTTCTATGGTGGTTTTTTCTGTGAGAGGGGGTCTGACAGCTGATGGAGGAAAAAATGTGGGGCTAAATTTTTGCGCGGAAGTTTGGTGCGAGAAAAAAATTGAAGGAGAAAGTTGTAGCTGCTAGCGCGTACGGGCGTAAAATTTAAGAGTTTATGGGAAATGAAGTGAAGTTTTGGTGCTGCCCAGAGAAAAATGAAAATTTAAGTGGAGTGCGTATGAAAAGAAAGATGGAGGTTAAGTTTTGGACACGGGCAGAAATATAAAAATAAGAATATGAATTAGAATAAGAAGATAAGTTTAAATAAATAGTTTAAAGTAGTTTTAGAAATGAAATTAAGAAAATAGTGAAAGGAGGAGAGGAAATGATAATATAAGAAAAGTGAAGCTTTTAACGCGCACGGGGCCGGCAAATTTGGAAGAGGCGATTATGAGCCCGCAGTTCGATTTACGGCGAGTGCACAGTGTCCATAGCGATTAAAGTGTATCGCATGCCCACTAGTGCGCTGCGCAGTTAGAAAACTCTTACAATGGGCTATGCAAGCAGTGAAATACGTCGCACTCGGGTTTTTTTTGTCACATAATCGTTGCGTGAATGGTTGTGGTGCAAAGTGCGTCGTCATGCCAGTAGATTCACAATAGTCGGAAAATAAATGATAGAATAATAAGAAGATTCAGTAAATAAATGCAAACCAAATGGGGAAAGCAAATAAGGCTAAATGTTAATTATATATAGAGACAAAAACCTAAAAATAAAATTAATTACAATTGAAATGCAAATAACAAATGAATAAAATTAAAAAAAAATAAATAAAGTAAATATATATGTAATTAAAAATAAATATGAAACGACAAAGACGGAACAGAAACTGACTCGGACAGATAATGAATAACTTAAGAAATTGAAATAAAATAAAGTGTAGAAAAAATGCAGTAAATGAAATAAGCAGTTATAAAAAAGGTAATTTTTGTTTTACTTTATTATTTTAATAATTAAGTATTGTGACTGATTTTTAAAAAAAAAAATTTGCTACCCTCAAAATTTTTATTTTCACGTTTCATAACTAGTAAACTCGAAAAAAGCAATAAAAATTTTCAGTCCGTCTGTCCGCCGTACGCCGTACGGCGTCTGCCGTACGCAAGATCGTAGCTGCCAAACGATTTGAGATATTAGATTGAAATTTTTTTAACGAATAGACGGGGTAGTCTCCTTGAAGTGACCAAATTTTTACGGGTAAGGGTTTGAGTGGGAAGGAGGGGGAAGTGTTTTAGACCGAAAATTTTGGTTTCTAGATCTCAGTAACCCCTAATAGGAAGCTGAAACTTGGAATTTCTATAGAACTCTGATAGTAGACCCATTTGCAGAAAAATTGTCAATATTGATCAAGGGGTGTGGGAGTGGGGGGAAATGTAATGCGTCCGAAACCCAAAAAAGGCGAGATAGACACATTCTAAAATCCATACCTCCAAAACCGTTAATGGCACACTATACTATACTAGGAGAACAGAATGAAGAAGGAAAACAGGAAAACAGAATCGAGAAAAATTTTGGGTGGGGGAAGTTGTGTATGGGGGTGGGGGGTGAAAAACTTTAGATTACGATATCTCATGAACCAATTGCTCTAGAAAAATAAAATTCGGTTTGGGTATAAAGGTCGACAAATAAAGATTGATCAAAGTAAAAATTTTTAAGTGGGAGGTGGAGCATAGAAGTGGAGGGGATGAGAATTTTTCAAATCAAACACATTTCATATCTCAAGAACAGTGTAAGATAGATGCTCAGAATTTTTACCAGAAGTAGCGCTAATTAAACTCTAGTAGGGAAAAAGTTTTGGGATTGCGGGTGTAGAGGGGGAGGGTAGGGGAGGGTGAAAAGGAAAAAGTTTCGATGCTTATATCTTGAGAACCTGTAATGATATAAGCCTTAAACTTGATATTTAGATAGAGCTATAGTAGCGGAATGTTGGAAAAATATAATTTGTTTCAGGGGTAGTATGCTACGGGGGTAGGGGGTGTTTTTCCTAACTATTAAACGGTTCATGCTAGAAAGTTGAAACTCGGTTTGTATATGTAAATCAATATTGGCGTTCAGAAGGGGGGCAAAAAAAATTATCTGTGAAAATAGAATGCATATTTTTTTACGATTTTCGTCATATATACTAGCTCGTCCCAAATATTGAATTTAATTTTATTCTACGGATTCTTCGTATGAATACCTAGAAAGTGTTTTCAAGGTTTTTTGAAACTCGACCCCTAAGGGTAGTGTGGTACTAGTGGGGGGGGGGGGGGGGGTGTTTTTCCTGTATATAGAACGGCTTAAGAAGCTACAATGTTGAAACTCGGTGTGTATATCTAAATCAACTAGAAAAATAGTTTTGAATAAAAAAAAAACTAATATCTATTGGCGTTCAGAAGGGGGGCAAAAAAAATATCTGTGAAAATAGAAAGCATATTTTCCCACGATTTTCGACATATCTACTACCTCGTCCCAAATATTGATTTTATTTTTATTCTATGTATTCTCCATAATTGACCCCTAAGGGGGTGTAAAGTGATTGTGTACTTTTTCATAAATTATTCCATATCTCTCAGATCCAATCAGATTTTCACTTCCACGATCTTGTTCTTTTTGATAGGTTTTCAGTCACATAGTAGCCTCCACCACATTTCAGTATTGAACGCGTTCCTAACTTCTACCGAAAAAATAATAAAGTTACGCCCAGATTGTTGGCAGATTTTTTATTATTTTATGGTAGGGTGGGCTAGACGGCGCACAATACCAGCGCCTGTCGAGTTGTTAATAGTTTTCTCAGTCTCTCATGGCCGATTGGGGATCTTATTCCAATTTTATCACCCGGGTAAGTCGGTGTGAAATTTTTGTTGTACAGGCCAAGGGTTTTATGGCCTGAAACGCGAACAACATAGCCCCTTACAGCTGCAGCTAGCCCAGAAGCCAGCAAGCACGTCGCTCCAGTTTGCGTTTCAGCCACCAATTCGGACGTAGGCGGAATCGAACCCCTCTTTCCCGATCCTTAAACCGATTTTTTTGACTTTTTCAAGTTAAAATAATCACTCCAAGGACTCCATTCACAACAAAATGGCGCCCAGCGTGGGGCTAAACAAACCGGCGCGTAGTTCACAACGCGACATTATGCGAGAGTCGGAAAAATGCCGCATAAAAATTGTCACATCAAATGGACTTAAACTTTGTCTGAAAGCGACACAAAATAACGCTTGCACGGCACCTACAAGTACAGTAAACAAGCTCTTTTGTTACTTCACCTATTTCTAGTGTTGTTCGAACTTACAGCTGGAAATTGTGAAACCCTCATATTGACAGTTTTCTGTTGGCAACCTTCAGGCGCCATCAGAATTTCATATGAGGGGGAAGCCTTCTCTTTCTGTGGGTTCGAGTTGGACTTGTTATAGATTAAGTAGGGTCTTCAAGACCCATCTAACTGATGTATTGAAGGCACTCTTTTGTAAGCTGGGCTTGCCTTGACTTAGCGGTCAAGTTGTCAGGCGATTGGGCAGACTACCTGCAATATATGTTTTAGATTGGTGAGGAAAAGTCAATACTGAAGTCTTCAAAAGAGTTCCTTACTTCCTTATTTCATCCTTTTAGAGGTCCTTTAACGTAAAATTAAATTAAATTATGAAGTATATTTTTCTTTAAATTTTTAGGTTTTAGAACAATTTTTAAGTCTTAGGACAATTTTTAAATTTCTTTATCTTAGTATTCCATTTTTTTTTTTGCTTTTCTTTTATCCCCTTTTTTTATATATGTTTTTCTGACTTCCAATTTTCCCTTGAAGTTGAAGAGGCTGAGATTTGCCTTTCAACTTGACCTAGCGGGAGAGGGGATGAGGTTTGGGAGGTGGATGGCGAGAAGATCCATCACATTTTGATTTTTGTTCGATTTTGATAATGGAATCGTTTTGCCGTTGATATTGCTTTTGATTTTCGCATTTGACTTTTGCATTTGGCTTTGATTTCGATTTTTTTTGTATTGATTTCCTTCACATTCATTTATTATTGTTTTTTTTGCTATCAATTCTAACTGATAGTCGAGTATATCGGAATGGTCAGGGTTCGAATTCGATTGCTACACACTTAGCGAGTGTTTTGATTTGCGTAGCTTTTTCACTTTCATTTCTTTTGAGTTTTTTTTTTTGAGCTGCTTATTTTCGATCCTTAATTTTAGGAATATTATTTTTTTTTTGTTAATATAATAATTAGAAATTATTACAGACTTTTTTATTTTGCATGTTGGGGTATATTTTTCTGTTTTCTTAGCTATTTATATCTTTTGTTTTTGCATTATGTTATTAGTTAGAAATTATTTATATATTATTATATATTTTTTTAAGCCTTAGTTTGGCATTTTTTTTTTCTAAAAGGTAATTAATTAGTAGTAGTTAATTATTTAATTATTTATTATTATTCGGAATTGGGGAAATATTATAGTATATTTTGCATTATTTATTATTAGGTACATATATATATTTAGTTGCAATACTAATGTTAAGTTGGAATATTTAGTTTAGGTAGTGTAGTTTAATTCTTATATTATTTTGTTTTTTTTTCGGTAAAACAATATGGCACTGCCACGTGCACCAGAACAAAGGGGTGAAGATGTGCTGTGCCTTATATGCCAGGAGTGGGTGGGAATAAATAGTGAGGTGATCACTAAATGTTGACACCGTTTCCATGATTTATGTCTAAAGAAGTGGCTAAGTGAAAACCAAAGTTGTCCCACTTGTATAATTAATTTAAGCAAGTCTGACTACTGGTCTGTCCGGGGAGTAACGGGAGCGATAGCCGCCCCTGGACCGTTGACAAGAAGAAGAACTCAGTTAACGGTCCCACAGCTTCAAAAAGATGTGGTTTCTCTCCTTAGGGAGTTAAATTTTGATCCCCCACAAGAGCTGGGCGGAGTTCAAGTCTTCTATGCTCCGGACGGAACAGTGGTCACCGACCATGAAAGGGGTTTACCACCACCTTCGAATTTGCAACTACCACTGTCGAACCGACTTCTACCACAACCCCCGATGACGACAGCGGAGGCACGTGTGAGTCTTGGAGTTGATGAGATCACTCAACTGACTCGCACGTTGCTGAGGGAGGAGCGATCTCATCAATTTCGAGATTCACACAGCGATCGTTTACGATCGTCGGATCGCACCTCCAGAACAACAGGTACTGCTCGAGCATCTGAGAGGGCTCAGCCACCACATTATCCGGTTGCTCAGCCCCTACAAAATCCGGTGGCTCAGCTTCCACATCATCCGGCCACTCAGTTCGCTGATCGAAGGAGCACCGGAACAAATTAAGGACGCCGCAACTGTGCAAGTCCCATAGGCACATGGCTATTGAAATTCAATGGAGACGCTAATGTATTGCACACGGAAGAATTGATTTATCGCGCCGAGGCTCTTACGACCAGCGAGCTGAGCGCAGATATGGACTTGCTCGCTCGAAGCTTTTACATGTTGTTAAATGGCCGTCCGAACAATTGGTACTGGACCTGGCACAGGTCCAATCCAAGACCAACTTGGACGGTTCTGAAACCTGCATTTTTATAGACGTGGGGTGTGCGAGTGTGAGTTCCGGAATCTGCTGTCAAATCCGATGCACGACGGAGAGTTCGTGGAGCTGGTGCGAGGAAATTTGTTGCCCAATACGCAGCAGCAAATGTGCCTGCAACAGATTTGGTCTCTTGACCATCTTCGACAAACAGTGTCCAAAGTCGAAGACATAAGACGATCAACCCGATACGGCTACTCGAATCATACCCGAGCTGTTGAGATCGTGGAGCCTTCTACAGAGGTTTGTGACGAGCGCGATGGTTCCGAAGCCATGGCAGGAATTACATCTCCACTAAAATGTTGGAACTGTGAGTGATCAGGGCACAGTTACCGACTATGTGCGGAAGTTTCCAGGGGTATTTTCTGCTATGGCTGTGGAACAAAAGACGTCTTGTACTCGTTGCAATTGTTCCAACTCCTAAAAAGGCGATTTTACGTTTACGCGCATTTTGGCGTAAAGTTCGTGAGAGAAAGAAGGCAGTAATATCGACTATTATCTCTGAACCTTTTGACGTACGTCCCTATGCTATATGTCTCCCTTTTCAATGTAAACGTTTAAGGTGTTTTAGACAGTGGTGCGAGCATTAGTTGCCTAGGAGCCAATGCATTAGAACGCCTTGAGCGAGCGCAAGTGCATTGGTAGCAGATTTGCCATGAGGTGAAGATGGTGCTGCACAGAGGGTGGTGGGAAGTGTGACGACCGAAATTAAATTTCGTGGAGTTACACAACCTATTACCCCTTACCTCGTGCCAAGTTTATCTCAGGAGTTATATCTTGGGGTAGATTTCTGGCGAGCCTTCAATCTTGCTCCATCCATCATCAGTTGTGTCAACACACAAGCCACCTCTTCGCAACAAAATGCTACTGCGATGCACTCTTTAACGAGTAAAGATATTGAAAGTCTAGAGAACGTTAAGTCTAAGTTCCCTCTTTCGAACTTCATGGTTTGGGAAGAACAAACGTTCTCGAACACGAAATCGACGTAGGAGAAGCGCGCCCTATCAAACAACGCCACTACCCAGTATCGCCTTCGATTCAAAACCTCATGTATAGCGAGGTCGATCGTATGCTGGCAATGGGAGTTATAGAGACTAGTTTGAGTGCGTGAAGTTCGCCGGTAGTACTCGTGAGGAAACCAGGGAAAGTCCGGTTATGTTTGGATTCTCGAAAGGTAAATACTGTGACGAAAAAAACCCTTAGTCGATTACCACGAGCCAACTTCATAACTAGTATTGACCTGAAAGACGTCTTTTGGCAGATTCCTCTCGAGACTAAGTCCTGTGAAATGACGGCGTTTACTATCCCCGGACGACCCCTCTATCATTTTACCCGAATGCTATTTGAATTGTGCAATGCACACCAACGCATGTGCCGTTTGATGGATCGTTTTATCCTACCCAAACTAAAGGACCAAGTGTTTGTTTACTTGGACGATTTATTGTCGATCTCGGAAGATTTCAATTCTCATTTGGTTTTGTTGGCGGAAGTTGCCGAATGTCTAGTGAAGGCTGGACTTACAATCAATGTGGGAAAAAGTAAGAATTGTTTGATGGAAATGAAGTATCTTGGATACATTGTTGGAGATGGAGGCCTGAAGACAGACCCAGAAAAAGTCTCGGCCATAGTCGATTACCTTTCACCAAAATCCGCACGTCAGGTTCGACGCTTTCTTGGTATGGCTGGTTGGTATCGACGCTTCATACTCAACTTTGCAGCTGTGGTGTCACCGATTTCAGACACGCTGAAAAAGGCCCACCGATTTACTTGGACTTCAGAAGCAGAAACTGCATTTCAGTCTGTGAAGGCCAAGTTAACTGCAGCCCCTGTATTGGTAAATCCAGACTTCACTCGACCCTTCGTGATGCAATGTGATGCTAGCAAATCTGGGGTGAGGAGTGTTAGGACGCCCTCTCTCGCGTATACGAAGACGGATTAAATGCGCTGATCGACGTTGCACCCATGGTTGACTTGGTTGGTTTCCGTGGCGGCCCATCCGCCGAGAACAGGGCCCAATTAGCACAGAAAGCGCCATTTTGATACCACAACTCGTTTAACCTGGTCGTTTTAGGGTTAATGGAGTGTGTACAAAGGTTTAACAGAGACCTGGGACTCCAATGAATTATCATATCCATCCGGAGCTGTTCAGGAAGGTAATCAGCTCACCGATCTTGTTCTTCGAGATCTCACCAAGGTCATTGAAGAAGGGTTTGCCCAGTACGCGAAGTCTGGCCCGAGCTAGGGCTGGACACTCGCAGAGAAGTTGGATGACCGTTTCCCTCTTATTTGCTTCCCCACAACTGCGGCAATTGACGTGTAAGGGAACACCCAGTTTGGCCGAGTGGTCGCCAATCGGCCAATGCCCCGTGCTGACTGCCGTTACTCTGGAGACGTCCACGCGGCTTCTGCTCAGGAGTTCATCTGTTCTTCTCCGGAAGTAGGATGGCCATATCTTCTCAGATATGACGCAGTTGGTCAGTCCTCTCCATCTGGAGTTCGCGTTAGCGAGAAAGTGGGTGGAAATTTGGCGCTTAACAGTCCCTAGTGGAACCCGAACGGGTTCTGTGAGAGAGCCCTGAAGAGCAGAGCATTGCCTAGCTAGTTCGTCTGCCCTCTCGTGACCTTCTATCTTGCTGTGGCCTGGGACCCAAAGCAGAGTAACTTTGACCTGGCTTCCCAGGAAGATTAGCTCTTCTTGGCACTGTTCGACGAGTTTAGAGGAGGTGATAGCCGAGTCTAAAACCTTGATTGCGGCTTGGCTGTCAGTGAGTATTACAACATTACGCTTTAGCGTAGCGTCTTGCTGCAAAGACTGACAGGCCTCCCGAATACCCAGTATCTCCGCCTAAAAAACTCTGGCGTAATCCGGTAAGTGGTAGGACTTTTCGATCAAGTGTGTGTCTGAGAAAACTCCCGCTCCGACTCCGCAGTCCATCTTTGAGCCGTCAGTATAGATGACTGTGTCGAAATCAAGTATGGTTGACTTGAACTCTTCAGAGTTTCAGAATCCGGAATATCAGGATCTGAAGTCAACTGTGAAAGCAAACGCCCCTCGGCTTCCTGACGTATGCATTAGAGATGGCTTCGTGTACAAGCGTACAGAGGCCTATAATGGTGACCCGATCACAGAGGATCGTGCCTGGAAACTTTGGATTCCATCGAGCTTGGCGCCTACTGCGATTGCTCAGGCCCATGAAGCGGATACCATGGTTCACGGTGGGTTCGCCAAAACGCTATAGCGCATTAGACGTTACTTGTATTGGCCCGGTATGTCTACACAAGTCCGCGATATCATTCTTTCATGTCAGACTTGTAAAGAAACAAAGTCCCCGAATCGTCCGCTTAGAGCTGCAATGGGAGATGCCTTCAGAACACAGAAGCCCTTTCAACAACTGTACATTGATGTATTAGGACGATACCCTAGGACCAAAAGTGGGAAAATTGATATCCTTGTTGTCCTTGACCATCTGTTAAAATTTCCTATCCTTCATCCCCTAAGAGGACTTACGGCGGGTGAGATTACGACGTTTTTGGAGGGGGATGTCTTTCATATGTTTGGTACACCCGAGACAATTCTTTCCGACAATGGGTCTCAGTTCAAGTCAGCGACATTTAACTCTCTGCTTGCTAAGTATGGGTAAGTATACCACAAAATACTCGCCTCAAGCTTATGCTTCAGAGTGAGTCAACCGTTCTGTTTCAGTTGGACTCCGTGCGTTCATCGTGGAAGACCAGACTCGATGGGACGAAGACTTAAGCAAAATAGGATTTTCTCTTCGGAGTTCGATTCACCAAGCCACTAAGTTTACGCCCTATCAGGTTTTGTTTAGATCCCATATGATGGCGCATGGGGATGACTACGCTCTGTTGCATCGTTTGAAAGCGCTAGGTGATGCAGACTTGCAATTGGGTCCCAGAGAAGGTACTTCTATCGAGAGGCAACTGACACAGGCGAATATTCAGGTCGCACACGAGAACAGCAAAAGGCGTTATAATATGCGTACGGCTCAAACTCAATTTAGAGAAGGACAGGAAGTGTACAGAAGAAACTTTACGATGTCCACAGCAGCACACAATTATAACGCCAAACTTGCCAAGAAATTCCTGAAGTGCAGGATTCGTTGTGTGCTAGGCAACTTGCGATATGAGCTAGAAAATCTCGGAGGCAAGCGTGTGGGAGTATACCACTCCAACGACCTTCGTCAGTGACTGGAGCGAGTGACAAACTCTGATAGTGCCTGGTCGCTGCAGTCGTGAGCATGAGACGCGGACGGAACTCACAGCTGCCTTTTTAAGCCAGTTCGGCATTGAAGACAACGGCGATCAGGCTTTGTTGTAGTGTCATCTGTGGGTGACTTTGTTTGGATCGCATAATTATTGCACTTTTCTGAATCCACAGCTGATCCACACAAAAGTGAGTTCGATGGTGGTTTTTTCTAGGAAGAGGTTCTGACAGGAGAAGAAAAAAGAAATTTAAGAAATAGAAGGTTAAGTAGGAAGCAAGAAGTTGTTAAACTAGCGATTAAGATTCGTTTAAGTTTTTTTGGGTTCTGGATATTGATGTAGAAGAAAAATTGTGAAATATAAGTTGTGATGCGGCCCGAAAATAAACGTTTAGTTTTGACATACGAGCGGAAGAAAATATTAAATAAGCTGCGCGAGAATCGGAGACATTTCGTCGCCAATCGTAGGTTTTGGATCTATAATGCGCGCCACAAAGTTAATTTGAACTATGTTTCAATTCGAAAAACTCAAGTGTGAAGTAAAATTCGAATGCCTGGGAAAAAATTAAAGTTGTTAAAGCCAGTCAAAACAACAAAAGAAGATAACTGTCATGAAAATACAATGGCTCTAAAAAGTTTTGGTCCAACATAAAATTGCAAAGATAATAGATAAAATAGTTAAATAAAATCACCAATAAATTAATTTAAATAAAAATAAAACAAATTAACGTAAAATTAAAAGTAAATTAAAATATATATGAAACGACAAAGACGGAACAGAAACTGGCAATGACTGAGTTAAAAATTTAATTATATCTAAAAGAAATTTAAAAATTATAAAAATAAAATTATAATTATATACACCGGAAAATGTCGTATGCGAGAAAAAAGAGGTAGTTTTTTTTTGTTATTCGATTGGTTTATTTTTGTTTGAAATTTTGAGCGATATAAATGGCTAAATAAGAAGCTAGAAAGATGGATCTTCTCGTTTAAAGACCTTCCGCCCCCTCATACCCCTCTCTAGGGGCCATATCAGTAGATTTTACTTCAGGACCGATATAGCTATGGTAGGGTGGGCTAGACGGCGCACAAAACCAGCGCCTGTCGAGTTGTTAGTAGTTTTCTCGGTCTCTCATGACCGATTGGGAATCTTATCCCACTTTTATCACCCGGGTAAGTCGGCGTGAAATTTTTGTTGTACAGGCCAAGGGTTTTATGGCCTGAAACGCGAACAACGTACCCGCCCACAGCCGCAGCTAGCCCGGAAGCCAGCAAGCACGTTGCTCCAGTTTGCGTTTCAGCCACCAATTCGGACGTAGGCGGAATTAAAATAAATAAAATGACACGACATGACAGGACCGACGAGGACGAGTTTTAATGAAGAAAAGAAATAATAATATAATGCATATCATCATACGTTATAGTATTAATTTTCCAATAATTAATTACATTCTTTAAAGTCCATTCCCCTATGACCTATGTTCTATATAATTTTTTAATCATTGTGCTTTTGCTCGTATATTGTAAATTCTTTTAATACGAGTTCAATTAAGTTCATGTTATGCATTTCACTTTATTGAATTAAGCCAATATTGTCATGTTAGCAATAAGTAGATGTAAATACTGTTAATAAACTAAACGAAACTCAGGTTCAAACAAAAACTCGTACTCTTAACAAATTTAAAAAAAAGGAGAGAAAATTGGATGAACTTTTCTTTATTATTTATATGCTTTTAGTTTTTTTTGCAGTATTTTCTTTTTGTCGAAATTTTTTGTATTTTGGGTTATTTTTTATCGTTGATACGTCGCGAGACGCCTGAGTGATAGAACTTTGAACCCAATCGTCTGAGCTCCGACCCTCTGAACCTTAATAAGAGCCAATATCATAAGATTTTCTTTAAGGACAGACATGACTAAGGTAGGGTGGGCACTTGAACGCCCTGAAAAATCGCGAAGTCGCGCAAATCCCACCGCTTCTTGGTCTTTCTCGAGCCATTGGGAAAATAGTCCCATTTTTAAAATACCCAGGGTAAGACGGCGCGATTATTTTTTGTTGTATAGGCCCAGGGATTATGGTCTGATGTTCGAGTAAGGACCCCCCACCCCCGCCACACTGCCGGTGCTAGTCCCGGCCGCCAGCAAGCGCGTCGCTCCAGCTCGAACTCAGCCACCAATTCGGACGTAGGCGAACTGCCACGTTCGCGCACTGTTATCCATGTAAACCAAGGAACAACTCCCTGTTGCTTCATTTAATAGGTAGTAAAATGGACATCGAAATACAAGTAAAGTGGGAGAAGTGTTCTACCACTACAGAGATATCAACGTGGGAATAGTTTCATCAGTTTCTCAAATGTCGCTGTCGGGCACTTGCCATCATTTCAGTAGACATCAGTCAACGTCAATTGCTAAATGTCAGTCAACGTAAAATGGCAAAACAGCTGAATCAAAACAGGGTTCAAAATTCAACAATTTTCATATCCACTTCTGCAGCATCGGCTGTTTAAAAACGCTGTATAATATGCAAAGACACGTCGCATTCCGTCTTTAAATAACAAGATTGAAAGGGACCATATAGGTCTAAAAAATCAATGCAACTTTTGGTGGTGGGCGCAACTCCTTTTGTGAAGAAAATGTATGTTGTTGTCGTATTGACCACCAGGTTCATGATGGTCTCACGGCTTTCTGTCAGATCGATAAGAAAGGTAAACAAATGTAAACCGTAATCGAAACTTCAGAATAAATCGTTACAATTCTTAACTGTGACTAACGAAAAAAAAAATTAAAACATAAATAATGCGCAATACGTGTGTAGTGCCGCCGGCATGCAAAAAGGTGTAGTTCAGTTTAAAAAATTTACGTTTGACATTTATATTGTCACAACGTCGAGAATGCGCTTGAGCGACTAATCGCTAGTAGCGACTGTATTGATAATAACGATAACCTATACCAGTTTAATGCTTCAAATAGGTATCTACTCTCCCCACAGCAGTTTCCAGACCTGTAAATACGACCGTGGATAGGACACCCCGGTATAAAAATATCTTGCTTGTTAAAAACTCACGTGCAATAATTATGAAGTAATATTTTGTTGTTTGTTTTAATTGATTGTCATGGTCATGGGAACCTGAACAAAAGTATAACCAAATTATAAAACAATTTGAATTTGTAGAGCGACGAAATAGATGATAGGTTTTTTAGCGCCATTCATCTAAACCTAAGAAGGGTACAAGATTTCCATATACATAAAACAACAGAAAAAAAGTTTTTTGTGTATTTAACATCGTGTCACCAGCTATTTTAGAGCTAGGTAATTTTAGCTAGGCTATTTTAGAGTAAGCTTTGAAAATGTTTTCTACAGTAAGATTACAAAGTCGGAAAATGTTCCTAAATTTTGAAGCTATTCAAAACTCAAACTAACATAGAGAGTGAAAAGCTATCTGACTTGTTGTTTTATTGACGGAGTTAAGCTGCACCGTGATGCCTCGTTCTACTTTGTATCTGAGTTAAGGGCCCGTGTATACCAAAACAGCACTTTTGTTGAAAATAAGGCAAACTGGCTTGGCCAAATCTCCAAAATACCAAAAGATAGGTCTTTTCTGCTTAGACAAATATAATAAGCAAAATGTTTTCCTTCCCTGGATGAAAAGTGTTTTTTGAAATTTTGATTAAAATAAAAGTTATAGGCAATTACGTCAAGTACGTTTTCGAAATAATTTAAAACAAAAATTTGGTACTTGCGATTTTGCAAACATTTCTGAAAAAACTTTCATTATTTTTGATTGCATTTAATTAGGAACGATTCCATCTAAGTCCGGATGAACTTAGAATTTTAGGTTTTGACTTATGTTAGGACATAATGCAATTTGAAAACTGTTTTTTTTAAAAAAAAAAAAACATGTTTTTCAATACTAAAATTTTCTATGAAAACCGATTATATTTTATTTAGTTTTTCCTTGTGTTACTTTATCAAAGCGTTCTAAAGCAACTTAAATTCACTAAGCTTCAAAAAAGTTAGCATAACAACAATTTTGTAACGATTTATCAAACTACATTTTTAAACCAAATTTTCCATTTTTTTTCGGCGGTTTTGTTTTCAAGTTGCATTCGCTGAGATAAAAGAGATTACGGCGTTCCCCACTCCATTTCGAATCCTGCAGCATTCGAGACACGATTCGAAAGGCAAGTATGGCAAGATGTGTGTGTGTGTGCTGATAATGAAAAGTGACTCTTAGCTTTTATTCTTTCTATGTTGCGGCTACTAATGAGTTTCACTTTATTATTTTAATAAAACACTTCATACATATAATATAATTGTTATTGATTTTTTTTTTAAAAAATTTGTTACCCTGAAAATTTTGTTTAGGGTCATTCCATGAAAAATCGCAAAAAAAGGCCAATTTTGTGACCTTACCATCGCCGATTCTTTTGAAAAATTTTTTGCTTGAAGAACTAGTGAAAAAAAAAATATAATTTCAATTTTTTTTTTCTATCTCATTTTTTTTGTTAGTTATAGTATGTTAAAGATTTCGCAAAAATGGTGTCAAAGACCTCTTTGAAAATTCATATCTCTGTTAATTTTTATCACAGAATAATAAAATAGGACTTATTTTAAAGGGGAAGGTTGTCGCAAAATAAGAAAAATACCAATAAAATTTATCCTTGATTTTTTTTTTTAAAGGATAACGATTTTGTCCTTTATCCTTGAATATCTCAAATTACCGATGATTTATTTTTTTTATTTTTTTATATTTTGTGTATTATACTGTTCTTCAAAACATATCAAAAAATCAACTTGGGATCGCAATGGGATCGGGGTAAAAAAATAGAAGAACACCAGTGGTTCTCAATTATTTCATAGAAAAGTTACAATTATTTTGATTACTTACGAGTACTCGTATGTAAAGAGGATTTAACCCTCTAACCGGCAAGCGTTCCTATAGGAACGCATCACAAAAGTCAAATTTTCTTGCTGCCTACAAACATTTGCCTACGAACCTGAATTAAAGTCATATGGTAGTATTGTAATGAGCACATTGTCAAAGTACGAACTCGATCTGATGTTTCGTTAGGCATTTATGAGTAGCTTTGTGTTAGATTTCGTGGTAAGAGCACGCAAAAAATTTTTTTCCGGTACACAATTTTTCAATTAAAAAAAAACAGGATTATAGCAGTTTATATTCATTCGGAATTTTTTTCAGCGTTACTTAAACCTTTTTGAAGTAAAAAGTGTTATTATCTAGTGTTGTGGTAGATTACAACGCTGTGTAGGTGAGTAATTGTGATGCGGTCCTATAGGAACGCTTGCCGTTTCACGCTACATTTTTTTCTTCTTTTTTTTGCTCTATTTTTCCTTACCTTATGCATAGAAATGAGTAATAGAAGGCAAAAGTCATTCAAATTGAGTGAATAAACCTCTTGAATTCGGTCCAAACTGATTAAAAAAACTTTTTGTCGTATATGAATCACTTGCAGGACATTCAATATACATTACCAATGACTAAAATCATCTTACCAAAAACATCAGTTTTTAGAAAGATTCAACGTGTCATTAACCAATATAAAGGAATACCAGGAAGCCTGTCCTTATCAGGCATTGCTGGGTTTTTGATCCAGAGATCATTACACCTACGGAACCATCTCGTTATATAAAGAATATCTTGAAGCATGGTGAACTAAGAATTCACGCGAGTAATATTCAATCCAGCACTGAGCGTACTTATATCCTTTTACTGAAATGATACATGTTCAGTCCTCATATGCAAAGGACTATACTCTCCACTGAGGGATAGTTAGTTCAAAAATTGAATAAAGACTGGAGAGATGTTAAAGCTTCATATTCAACATCCACCATAAGAACAAGGGCTGTCTATCTTTCACCTCCTCACCGGTGCCTTCCCTCTTCAATACTTTCAAAGTGATCACTTGTGGGGAGTTGTTTTGCGGCCAAACACTCAGCCCGAAAACACTCCTCAAAAATTGGATCACAGATCCAAGGACGCTGGTGGTTGGTGACGAGAAATCAAAGTGGCGGCCAGTCGCAAAGTGATGACGCCGATAGTCGTCACTGCAGTAACACTGACACAGCTGCAGTAAAACAGCGGTAGCAACCAGCCGTACACAGCGGTTGCACCTTCCGCTGCAGCTGGCACCATAGGTGCGAAAGACGTCAATCTTGGCACGAGCCAGCGATGGTGCTGGCGCAGCTCCACGGTAGCGATTAATGCCGTCGCTGCAAAGACGATGACTGCGACTTCAGCCATCGCAGCAAAGACGTCGGCAGCGACATTACACAATTTTTCAACGACGCCGCGACCTCTATACCCCCAGACACGCAACGGCACTGAATACTGCCGTCGCGTTAGCGACCTTATTTATGTTGGACTCGCGGCATAGCCGGGAGAACTCCACCACATGAGGTCGTGACGCAAGTCCTTAACACACTCATTCACAAATAAATTACGTTACTACTTAAACAAACCAAACATCTTTTACTCAAAAACTTTAAACCATGGAGGACCTCATATATTCCTATTCGAAAAATAATTCATCATTTCCAGGAAAACCCTGAGAAATGGGACGACAATGAAGGAAAAACACATATTGGGTAAAATTTACTAAACTGTTTTTTTTTGGCCGAGTATACTAGTTTCGACCCCAGCCACGGGGTCATCTTCAGTACTCTTTGAAATCACTAGTTGGGTGAGGAATCTGTGCATATGCATATAAAGAATGCATATGTGAAGGTAAATTTATAAAAACTGACAGAGTTTATCAGGCTATTAACACACTATTTTTAAATTGAAAAGATAGAAAAATGGAAAATTTATGTCTACCACTTCAATCTAACTGATTTCTACTACTAAATGCCGAATACTCCATGCATTCGTAACATTAAATTAACGCGAAAAAAAATTAATTAAACAGACATCTACTAGTTGTTAGAATAATCTTTTTTCACTTTCTTTCACCTTTTATATATCTTTTTTCTTTATAAGTCCTGTTATTCAGCATAAAATATCATGCTCATACCTTTTTGAATTTTTACACTTAACCCGGCAAGCGTTCCTGTAAGAACGCATTCGTTTTTTCTACCTGGCGACTGACTGCGTAGGTATTTTTGTTTGAAAATTGAAAGATATGTTTTTTAGACTCAGATTTATGATTAAAAAAGTTCCCAATGAAAAATATTCGCCCGTTCAATTCCGCCGGTTAGAGGGTTAATTTTATGATACTAGATTTATGGCCAGCTATTAAAATCATAAATTTAAGATAGTTTAGTTCAATAATAATTTAATTGAGCAACTATTTCATTAAAAATATTAATGTTTTATAATATGTATAATATATTAAAAAAACTAAATTTGGCTTAGAAAATTACAATTTCTACGGAGTATTTTATTAATGCTATTCATTCCAGGCAACAGTAACTAAATTTAAAATGATTTGACATTGAATAATAATATTTTAACAAGTAGAAACATAAAAATTTATCAAAGATTCAACAAAATGTATATATATGGTATTCTATTATGGTAAACATAACAAATTAAAACATAAAATAAAAAATTAAAACATGCTTTACATGCATTACATTCAATTTTTTTATTTTTACATGCTAGTTACATAATCTATTTAAACAAAATATGTTCATCTTCTTCAGAAGATAGAGAAAACTTTTTAATTTTCACGCATCCTTTCCTCACAGGTATAACGCAATGTACTGTTTGAGTTGAAGGAATTGCTTGTATAAGATTGTATTCTTCACTCAATAAATTTTCTTCATTTTTATATTGTTCGCAGTCGATGAATTGGAAATTAATATTTACTATATTATCCTTAGCCCATTCGAAAAGTTTTAATGGAGTTGTTATTTGGTCTTCTATTGGCCGCTGTAAACTTGCTCTTGCTGCAAGTCGCTTTATTGTACTACCGAGACCATCGCAGATATTTTTACCATGGGCGGTGGCAAAAAAATTCCATTCTGCATCAATTTCGAATTCCTCAGTGTGCTTGCTCAAATTAAAGAAATTTTTCCGGTTTTTATATTGAGCGTCTGAACCATCCGAAAAATAATGTATTTTCTTAACATTAAAACACTTATCTGTAAAGAATTTTATTAAATAGCGTTGAAATAGATGAACGGCTATATTGTTATGTTGCAAACAATCGCTAATAATTACAAAATTTGTGGTTTGAACGTCCTGTTGTCCTTCCACCCTATAATAAATCCCAAACGGATGGATTGTGGCTTGAGAGTTATTCCAGTGAAACGCTTGCACCGCATCTTGTACAACGAAGGAATAATTTTCTGAAAAATCCATAACCACAACAACCTCATTTACTGGTAACTTATTCTTTTTCTCTTCAAAATATTTGGCTTGTTGTTCAGTGAAGAATGCGTGTCGAAGTAAAGAAGGAAGTTGTTGAACAAAGCAATCTATAAACTCTGCATACGAAGATGTTCCGGGAAATTCCTCACAAGTTCTTTTTCTAGTCCATTTATCAGGACTTACAGATAAAATAAATTGCTTGATATTCTTCTCACTGGCGGTTGAATATTCAGTCCTCAATCTGTCAATCATCTCGTCCTCTCGTGGTTGGTCCTTTTGATCTTCTAGTCCAAAAATTTTTTTTAATACGATTCTTTTCACATCTTCAAGCTTTTTCCGGATGTAGTTTTCTCTGGTAAATCGTCTTTTGTCGAAAGGTTCTTCTCCTAAATATCGAAGACATTCATTTAATGAGTTTAATGCGGCTTCCTTACTGATGAAATTTTGGTGTAGCGCTTCATCGTCGCCGGGCTCCTCATCTGTATTCAAAGAGAAAGGTTCTTCTTCCTATGGTCGAACATATCATCATCAGTAATCTCCGTTGATGTTCCTGGTAGCATTTTAACCCTTTGTCTACAGGAAGAGCAAATTTTTCATGCTGAAGTCATCGCTGGTACTCTAGAAATCATCCATGGTTGCCCAGGTCGTAAATCCGATATTTTTGGCCAATGTATTGATTCTCCAAAAGAATTACAGCAACGCGATTTTGACCAGTTAATTTTTTCCATGATTTGTAAAATAATAAATTAGATTTTGTCTTCTTAATACTGCAAGCACGACTGAATTGTATTTGAGGTAAGCCTATATTTATATGCATACTTACCAAAAAAGGACATTTAATTGATATTCATTTTTTTATTGCCTTACCTGCCTACCTATTATTTTCTGGTTAGTAAGACATTCCAAATGAGATAATTCTTGTTATTTTAAATTTAATGGTTTATGGGATAAATTTATTTAAACACTCACAATTAGTTGCTCAATTAAGTTATTATTGAACTAAACTATCCTAAATTTATGATTTTAACAGCTGGCCATAAATGTAGTATCATAAAATTAAATCCTCTTTACATACGAGTACTCGTAAGTAATCAAAATAATTGTAACTTTTCTATGAAATAATTGAGAACCACTGGTGTTCTTCTATTTTTTTACCCCGATCCCATTGCGATCCCAAGTTGATTTTTTGATATGTTTTGAAGAACAGTATAATACACAAAATATAAAAAAAAAAAAAAATAAATCATCGGTATTTTGAGATATTCAAGGATAAAGGACAAAATCGTTATCCTTTAAAAAAAAAAATCAAGGATAAATTTTATTGGTATTTTTCTTATTTTGCGACAACCTTCCCCTTTAAAATAAGTCCTATTTTATTATTCTGTGATAAAAATTAACAGAGATATGAATTTTCAAAGAGGGCTTTGACACCATTTTTGCGAAATCTTTAACATACTATAACTAACAAAAAAAATGAGATAGAAAAAAAAAATTGAAATTATATTTTTTTTTTCACTAGTTCTTCAAGCAAAAAAATTTTCTAAAGAATCGGCGAAGGTAAGGTCACAACTTTTGCGATTTTTCATGGAATGACCCTTTACGCGTTTCATTACTAATTGATACGAAAAATCTGCCAACAGTCTGGGCGCAACTCTGTTATTTTTTGGTAGAAGTTCGGAATGCGTTCAATTCTGAGATACGGTGTAGGTGACTATGTGACTGAGAACCGAACAAAAAGTTCGGCAAGCGGTTAGAAAATTGTCCCGCAAGAATAATTACGTAGCAGCCACAAATAAAATATGGATTACACAAATGGGTCATATTTCGGGATGCGGTCTAAGGGTTGGAAAAGCATAAAACTTGAAAGTAGGTGATTATTAAACAAGCCCGTGGAAGTGAAAAGATATTCGATATCTGATCAGATCTTTGAGATTGGTAAAATTCATGAAAAAGTATACAATCACTTAACACCACCTTAGGGGTTGAATTTGTAAAAATCTTGGAAACACTTGCTAGGTATTTATATGAAGAATCCGTAGAATAAAAACAAATTCAATATTTGGGAAGACCTAGCAGATATGAAGAAAATCGTGAAAGTATATGCGTTCCATTTTTCTGACCATTTTTAATGCCGCCCCTTCCGAACACCAATGGATATTCGAATTTTTTGTTCATCAGAATTTCTTCTCTAGTTGATTTGCATATACACACAGTAGTGTTATAAATTAAAAAAAAAAAACCTTAACAATTTTTTAAGCACGTTTCATGACTAGTAGATTCGAAACATAACGTACGCCTGCCGTACGTCTGTCAGTGTACGCAAAATGGTTTGCAAGCTCCTAGCTCCCAAGCCTTTTAAGCTATTATATTGCATTTTACTGTATTATTTATAATACAGTATTGTTATCGATTTTAAAAAAAAAAAAATTTGCTGCCCTCAAAATTTTTTTTTCCACGTTTCATGACTAGTAGACGCGAAAAAAGCAATAGAAATGTTCACTCCGTCTGTACGCCGTACCCCGTACGCCGTACGCCGTACCCCGTACGCCGTACCACGTACGCCGTACGCCGTACGTCGACCGCCCCAAAATCTTTGAAGGCTCGCAGCTCTCAAACCAGTGGAGCTATTAAATTAAAATTTTTTGTAAGAATAGACTTGGTAGACCCCTTGAATTGACATTATTTTCAGGAGAGGAGGTGTAAGGGGGAAGGCGGGATAAGCGTTTTAGACGAAAAATTTAGGTTTCTAGATCTCAGGAACCGCTTGTGTTAGGAGGCTGAAACTTAGAATTTTTTGTAGAGCTTTGATAATGGACCCATTTGCAAAAAAAAACAGATATGGGTGAAGGGGTGTGGGAGTGGAGAGGGAAATAATGCGTCCGAAACTCAAAAATGCCGAGATCGACAAGTTCTAAAATCCATATCTCCTAAACCATTAATTGCAAGCAATTAAAACTTAACAAATATCTGTAGTTATACTAGGAGCGTAGATTGAAATAAAATTTTTGGGTGGGGGTACTGGCGTACGGGGGTGGGGGTTAAAAAACTTTAGATAACGATATCTCACAAGCCAATGGTACCAGAAAAACAAAATTTGGTTTGAGTATAAACCTTGATAAATAAAGATTGCTCAAAGTAAAGTATTTGAAGGGGGTGAAGGAGCACGGAAGTGGGAGGGACTAGAATTTTTCAAAAATAACACGATTCATATCTCAATAACAGTGTAAGATGGATGTTTCAAATTTTTACCAGAAGTAGGCCTAATAAAACCCTTGTAGGGAAAAAGTTTGGGGGTGTGGGTGTCGAGGGTGAGGTTGGGGAAGGGTGAGAAAGAAAAAGTTCCGATGCTTATATCTTAAGAATCTATAATGATAGGAAGCTGAAACTTTGTATTTAGATAAAGCTATAGTAGTGGCATGGTGGAAAAATAAATTTTTTTTAGGGGTAGTATGGTACGGTGGTGGGGGGTGTTTTTCCTAACTTCAGAACGGCTTATGCTAGGAAAATGAAACTCGGTACGTAAACATATTAACTAGAAAAGTAATTCTGATAAAAAAAAATTCAAATATTCATTGGCGTTCAGAAGGGGGGGGGGGGGGTTAAAAAAATATCGGTTAACATAAAATGCATATATTTCCACGATTTTCGTCATATATATTAGGTCTTTCGAAATATTGAATTCATTTTTATTCTACCGATTCTTGATATGAATACCTAAAATGCGTTTTCAAGATTTTTTGAAATTCGACCCCTAAGGACCCCTAAGGACCCCTAGGGTGTAAATTGGTTGTATACTTTTTCATGAATTCCACCATGTTTCTCAGGTCTGATCAGATATCGAATATCTTTTTACTTCCCCAGGTTTGTTTAATAATCACCTATTTTTAAGTTTTATTTTTTCAACCTCTAGACCGCATCTCGGAATATGACCCAATTATTTAATACATATGTTACACCCTTTTCTGCCAGCTTCCCGAACTTTTTGTAAGGTTTTCAGTCACATAGTAACATACACCGCATCCCGAATTGAATGCGTTCTGAACTTCTGCCGGAAAAATAATACAGTTGCGCCCAGACTGTTGGCAGATTTTTTTTTATGAAGAGAGTGGAGGGAAAAATAATGCGTCCGAAACGCAAAAAAAGCCGAGATCGATACATTCTAAAATCCAAATCTCCTAAACAGTTAATGCCACAAAATTTGAAACTTACTAAGTATATGTAGAAACACTAGAAAAATAGATTGGAATGAAATTTTTTGAGTGGGGCAGTAACGTACGGGGGGGGGGGGGTGAAAACTTTTTCGTTACGATATCTCACGAACCAATTGCAATAGAAAAATAAAATTTGGTTTCCAATAAAGGTTGATAAATGGAGTCTGCTGAAAGCAATATTTTTTTAAGTGGGTGGTGGAGCATGAAAGTGGAGAGGATAAGAATTGTTATTCCTGAGTATAGAATGGCTTATGCTAGAAAGTTGAAACACGTTGTATAAACGCAAACTAACTAGAGAATTTTGATAACGAAAAATTCGACTATCCATTGGCGTTCGGAAGTTGACCCCTTCCAAAAAATGATCAGTGAAAATGGAATGCATATATTTTCGCGATTTTCGTCATATTTACTAGGTCTGCTACAATATATTGAAATCATTTTAATTTTACGAATTTCTCATATGAAAGAAAGTGTTTTCAAAATTTTTTGAAATTCGACCCCTAAAGGGGTGTAAGCTGATTGTATTTTTTTTCATGAATTCTATCAAATCTCTCTGGTCTGATCAGATATCGAAAATCTTTTCACTTTCACGGGCTTGTTTAACAATCAACTATTTTCAAATTTTTTTCTTTTTCAACCCCTAGACCAACTCACCGAATATAACCCCATTATGTAATTCATGTTATTTGTGGTAGCGCGTAAGTATTCTAGCGCGACCCTATTCTAACCGCTTGTCGAACTTTTTGCAAGGCTTTCAGTCAAATAGTAACCTACGCCGCATCTCAGACTTGAGCGCATTCCGAACTTCTTCTGGAAAAATAGTAAAGTTGCGCCCAGACTGTTGGCCGATTTTTTGAATTGCGATCGAGCCACGTCCTATCGTGTTTCGTGTACTTTTTGAGGTATTTGATAGATTTATCTTTCGCAGTGACAACTAGGACAGCAAATAAAACGAAAAGAAAAATATGATAACAATTTTTTGGGAAGGTAAATGTTCATAATTTTAAATTGTAAGAAGGTATTGCTATATGTAGTCTGGGTGGCTTAGTGGCTAGAGCACTTGCCTTCGGTGCACCTGGTACCAGGTTCGAATCTGCTTGTCGGCAAGTAATTTTCGAGGATGGGATTGGGTGCCGGACTACCGGCACTCAGCTACCACTCAGCTGTAAATGAGTACCTGAGTTAAAAACTCGGGGTAATAATCACGGACGACCTTGTAGCAGACCACTTCATCCCCCAGTGTTCCGGTGGCCTCGTAGTGAAGTAACTCTATTATTACTACAAGGCCTAGGCCCGATTTGGACTGTTGCGCCATTGATTATTATTATAATTGCTACATCATAATTTAATTTACATAGGAACAGGCATAGAAAAATCGAAGAAAGAAACTCTAGGACATTAGAACGAAATAATGCATTGATAAATTTTTTTTAAAACAATTCTTGATAATTATATAATATATGTTTGTAAGTACCCAAGTAACACAAGACAACTTGTTCTTCCATCGCAGAACTTTAATTGTTGTCATAACGTTGTGCCAACCATCACAATGGATAAAAAAGTCACGATAACCAAAAGGTTAGAACTAAGAGTTGCTCTAACGTTGGCACAGAAGGCAAAACAACCAAATATCTGTATGACTTAACTTTCCATTTTTACAGAGTTTTACTTGCGGTTATTTTGATCTAAAGTTAAGGAATGCGCATTTTAACAGAAGAATAGTTGTTACAACCAATCGGCTGTATTTACAACCTTTTCTCTGTAGCGACAGCTGTCAACAATTACATTGCTTTCGCAATGTCGTGGGTTCAATCACCACTCGACGAATACATTTTTTTTTTTAAATTTTCAGTTGCAATTGGATTCGAAATATTCGAAATATTAATATAAATACTGAACAGTGTGGAATATTTAATAGCAATTAGTTCTGTAGCGATACTTTACGGTTTAAGAAATTGTTTTCTTTTAAACAGATATGAAGCTGCGATTTTATTAATTACATATTCAAGTGTCTCATACCCCTGTTCAGTGAGACTACCACCTACTCAGGAGAATTAGCAGAGTGCAAATCCGCCCAAAAATGACGCTGTATGCCATCCAAAAGTGCGAAAAATCAGCAAAAAACAGAAAAACAAGCAGAAAAATCACAGAGTTTTTTGTTCTAGTCCACCAATATGCACGAGTTGCGTACCCCTGTTCAGTGACTCTACCACCTACTCAGGAAAATTAGCAGAGTGAAAATCCGACCAAAGATCACGCTGTACGCCATCCAAAAGTGCGGAAAATCAGCAAAAAAACAGAAAAAAAAGAGACTACCGACAGCCCTCGAACTTTGTTGTCGACAACAAGACACATGTCGACTACGTACTCCAATGGGAACTATGGCCTGAAAAATTGTTGTTCTATGCTAATTTTCGGTACATCAGCCTTAAATTTAACAATCATACATTAAAAAATCTGCCAACAATCTGGGCGTAACTTTATTATTTTTCCGGTAGAAGTTAAGAACGCGTTCAATTCTGAAATGCGGTGTAGGCTACTATGTGACTGAAAACCTATCAAAAAGAACAAGATCATGCAAGTAAAAATCTGATTGGATCTGAGAAATATGGAATAATTTATGAAGAAGTACACAATCACTTTACACCCACTTAGGGGTCAATTATGGAGAATACATAGAATAAAATTAAATTCAATATTTGGGACGAGGTAGTAGATATGTCAAAAATCGTGGGAAAATATGCATTCTATTTTCACAGGGTTTTTTTTTGCCCCCCTTCTGAACGCCAATAGATATTCTTTTTTTTTATTCAAAATTATTTTTCTAGTTGATTTAGATATACATACCGAGTTTCAACATTGTAGCTTAAGCCGTTCTATATATAGGAAAAACACCCCCCCCCCCCTTGTACCACACTACCCTTAGGGGTCGAATTTCAAAAAACCTTGAAAACACTTTCTAGGTATTCATACGAAGAATCAGTAGAATAAAAATGAATTCAATATTTGGAAAGACCTAGTAGATATGACCAAAATCGTGAAAATATATGCATTTTATATATATTATATTTGCAAATAATTTTTTTTGCCCCCCTTTCTGAACGCCAATGAATATTCAAATTTTTTTTTTTCACAATTACTTTTCTAGTTGATTTACATATACACACCGAGTTTCAACTTTCTAGCATGAACCGTTTAATGGTAAGGAAAAACACCTCCTACCTCCGTAGCATACTACCCTAAAAAAAATTGTATTTTTCCAACATTCCGCTACTATAGCTCTATCTTAATACCAAGTTTAAGGCTTATATCATTACAGGTTCTCAAGATATAAGCATCGGAACTTTTTCCTTTTCACACTCCCCCACCCTCCCCCTCTACACCTACAACCCCAAAACTCCCTCTTCCCTACTAGAGTTTAATTAGCGCTACTTCTGGTAAAAATTCTAAGCATCTATCTTACACTGTTCTTGAGATATGAAATGTGTTTGATTTGAAAAATTCTCATCCCCTCCACTTCTATGCTCCACCTCCCACTTAAAAAATTTTACTTTGATCAATCTTAATTTGTCGACCTTTATACGGAAACCGAATTTTATTTTTCTAGAGCAATTGGTTCATGAGATATCGTAATCTAAAGTTTTTCACCCCCACCCCCATACACAACTTCCCCCACCCAAAATTTTTCTTCATTCTATTCTCCTAGTATAACTACAAATATTCTTTAAGTTTGAATAGTGTGCAATTAACGGTTTTGGAGGTATGAATTTTAGAATGTGTCTATCTCGCCTTTTTTGGTTTCGAACGCATTACATTTCCCCCCACTCCCACACCCCTTGATCAATATTGACAATTTTTCTGCAAATGGGTCTACTATCAGAGCTCTATAGAAATTCCAAGTTTCAGTTTCCTATCATAAGGGGTTACTGAGATCTAGAAACCAAAATTTTCGGTCTAAAACACTTCCCCCTCCTTCCCCCTCACACCCCCACCCCTAAAAATTTGTTCACTTCAAGGAGCCTACCCCGTCTATTCGTTAAAAAAATTTCAATTTAATATCTCAAATCGTTTGGCAGCTACGAGCCTCCAAACGATCTTGCGTACGACGTACGGCGTACGGCGGACAGACGGACTGAAAACTTTTATTGCTTTTTTCGCGTCTACTAGTTATGAAACGTGAAAAAAAAATTTTTAGGGTAGCAAATTTTTTTTTCTTAAAAATCAATCACAATACTAAGTTATTAATATAATAAAGTAAAATCAGTTCGTATTTAGAAAACTGCCACTTCTTTTCCTTATTTTTGGACGCTCCTGTTCATGAACACATAATCACGTAAAAAGAACCTAATAGATATTACCACGGTGGCGCAACGGGCTAGCGCATTGCGACTTGTACGTGTACGCAAATCTCTTCAGAGGATCTTGGCTCGAACCCCGCAGTCGACGATGTTTCCAGAAAAAAACTTTAGGTTCTTTAAAAATATATAACATTAAAAAAAAAAATCTGCCAACAGTCTGGGCGCAACTGTATTATTTTTCCGGCAGAAGTTCAGAACGCGTTCAATTCGGGGATGCGGTGTATGTTACTTTGTGACTGAAAACCTTACAAAAAGTTCGTGAAGCGGTTAGAAAAGGGTGTAACATATGAATTAAATAATTGGGTCATATTCCGGGATGCGGTCTAGAGGTTGAAAAAACAAAACTTAAAAATAGGTGATTATTAAACAAACCTGGGGAAGTAAAAAGATATTCGATATCTGATCAGACCTGAGAAACATGGTGGAATTCATGAAAAAGTGTACAACCAGTTGACACCCTCTTAGGGGTTGAATTTCAAAAAATCTTGAAGACATATTCTAGGTATTCACATGAAGAGTCCGTAGAATAAAAATGAATTCAATATTTCGAAAGACCTAGTAGATATGACGAAAATCGTGAAAATATATGGGGAAGTAAAAAGATATTCGATATCTGATCAGACCTGAGAAACATGGTGGAATTCATGAAAAAGTGTACAACCAGTTGACACCCTCTTAGGGGTTGAATTTCAAAAAATCTTGAAGACATATTCTAGGTATTCACATGAAGAGTCCGTAGAATAAAAATGAATTCAATATTTCGAAAGACCTAGTAGATATGACGAAAATCGTGAAAATATATGCATTTTATATTTATTATATTTACAAATATTTTTTTTTGCCCCCCCCCTTCTGAACGCCAATGAATATTCAAATTTTTTTTTATCACAATTACTTTTCTAGTTGATTTACATATGCACACCGAGTTTCAACATTGTAGCTTAAGCAGTTCAATATATAGGAAAAACACCCCCACTTGTACCACACTACCCTTAGGGGTCGAATTTCAAAAAACCTTGAAAACACATTCTAGCTATTCATACGAAGACCTAGTAGATATGACCAAAATCGTGAAAATATATGTATTTTATATTTATTATATTTGCAAATAATTTTTTTTGCCCCCCTTTCTAAACACCAATGAATATTCAATTTTTTTTTTTTTATCAGAATTACTTTTCTAGTTAATTTACATATACGTACCGAGTTTCAACCGCCTAGCATAAGCCGTTCTGAAGTTAGGGAAAACACCCCCCACCACCGTACCATACTACCCCTAAAAAAAAATTTATTTTTCCACCATGCCACTACTATAGCTTTATATAAATACCAAGTTTCAGCTTCCTATCAATTTAGATTCTTAAGATATAAGCATCGGAACTTTTTCTTTCTCACCCTTCCTCACCCTCACCCTCGACACCCACACCCCAAACTTTGTTTCCCTACTAGGGTTTTATTAGGCCTACTTCTGGTAAAAATTTGAAACATCCATCTTACACTGTTATTGAGATATGAATCGTTTTGTTTTTGAAAAATTCTAATCCCTCCCACTTCCGTGCGCCTCCACCCCCTTCAAATATTTTACTTTGAGCAATCTTTATTTATCAAGGCTTATACTCAAACCAAATTTTGTTTTTCTGGTACCATTGGTTTGTGAGATATCGTAATCTTAAGTTTTTCACCCTCCACCCCCGTACTACCCCCACCCAAAAATTTTGTTTCAATCTACTCTCCTAGTATAACTACAGATATTTGTTAAAATTTAATTGCTTGCAATTAATGGTTTAGGAGATATGGATTTTAGAATTTGTCGATCTCGGCATTTTTGCGTTTCGGACGCATTATTTCCCACTCCACTCCCACACCCCTTCACCCATATCTGTTTTTTTTTTGCAAATGGGTCCATTATCAAAGCTCTATAGAAATTCTAAGTTTCAGCCTCCTAACACAAGCGGTTCCTGAGATCTAGAAACCTAAATTTTTCGTCTAAAACGCTTACCCCGCCCTCCCCCTTACACCTCCTCCCCTGAAAATAACGGCGTACGTTGACCGCCTCAAAATCTTTGAAGGCTCGTAGCTCTCAAACCAGTGGAGCTATTAAATTAAAATTTTTTGTAAGAATAGACTTGGTAGACCCCTTGAATTGAAGAAAAGTAATTCTGATAAAAAAAATTTGAATATTCATTGGCGTTTAGAAAGGGGGGCAAAAAAAATTATTTGCAAATATAATAAATATAAAATACATATATTTTCACGATTTTCGTCATATCTACTAGGTCTTCGTATGAATAGCTAGAATGTGTTTTCAAGGTTTTTTGAAATTCGATCCCTGTGGGTAGTGTGGTACAAGTGGGGGTGTTTTTCCTATATATGGAACTGCTTAAGCTACAATGTTGAAACTCGGTGTGTATATGTAAATCAACTAGAAAAGTAATTGTGATAAAAAAAAATTTGAATATTCATTGGCGTTCAGAAGGGGGGGGGGGGGGGGTGCAAAAAAAAATATTTGTAAATATAATAAATATAAAATGCATATATTTTCACGATTTTCGTCATATCTACTAGGTCTTTCGAAATATTGAATTCATTTTTATTCTACGGACTCTTCATGTGAATACCTAGAATATGTCTTCAAGATTTTTTGAAATTCAACCCCTAAAAGGATGTCAACTGGTTGTACACTTTTTCATGAATTCCACCATGTTTCTCAGGTCTGATCAGATATCGAATATCTTTTTACTTCCCCAGGTTTGTTTAATAATCACCTATTTTTAAGTTTTGTTTTTTCAACCTCTAGACCGCATCCCGGAATATGACCCAATTATTTAATTCATATGTTACACCCTTTTCTAACCGCTTCACGAACTTTTTGTAAGGTTTTCAGTCACAAAGTAACATACACCGCATCCCCGAATTGAACGCGTTCTGAACTTCTGCCGGAAAAATCAGTTGCGCCCAGACTGTTGGCAGATTTTTTTTTTTAATGTTATATATTTTTAAAGAACCTAAAGTTTTTTTCTGGAAACATCGATCGACTGCGGGGTTCGAACCAAGATCCTCTGAAGAGATTTGCGTACACGTACAAGTCGCAATGCGCTAGCCCGTTGCGCCACCGTGGTAATATCTATAAGGTTCTTTTTTACGTGATTATGTGTTCATGAACAGGAGCGTCCAAAAATAAGGAAAAGAAGTGGCAGTTTTCTAAATACGAACTGATTTTACTTTATTATATTAATAACTTAGTATTGTGATTGATTTTTAAGAAAAAAAAATTTGCTACCCTAAAAATTTTTTTTTCACGTTTCATAACTAGTAGACGCGAAAAAAAGCAATAAAAGTTTTCAGTCCGTCTGTCCGCCGTACGCCGTACGTCGTACGCAAGATCGTTTGGAGGCTCGTAGCTGCCAAACGATTTGAGATATTAAATTGAAATTTTTTTAACGAATAGACGGGGTAGGCTCCTTGAAGTGAACAAATTTTTAGGGGTGGGGGGTGTGAGGGGGAAGGAGGGGGAAGTGTTTTAGACCGAAAATTTTGGTTTCTAGATCTCAGTAACCCCTAATGATAGGAAACTGAAACTTGGAATTTCTATAGAGCTCTGAAAGTAGACCCCATTTGCAGAAAAATTGTCAATATTGATCAAGGGGTGTGGGAGTGGGGGGGAAATGTAATGCGTTCGAAACCAAAAAAGGCGAGATAGACACATTCTAAAATTCATACCTCCAAAACCGTTAGCTGCACACTATTCAAACTTAAAGAATATTTGTAGTATACTAGGAGAATAGAATGAAGAAAAATTTTGGGTGGGGGAAGTTGTGTATGGGGGTGGGGGTGAAAAAACTTTAGATTACGATATCTCATGAACCAATTGCTCTAGAAAAATAAAATTCGGTTTCCCGTATAAAGGTCGACAAATTAAGATTGATCAAAGTAAAATTTTTTAAGTGGGAGGTGGAGCGTAGAAGTGGAGGGGATGAGAATTTTTCAAATCAAACACATTTCATATCTCAAGAACAGTGTAAGATAGATGCTTAGAATTTTTACCAGAAGTAGCGCTAATTAAACTCTAGTAGGGAAGAGGGAGTTTTGGGGTTGTGGGTGTAGAGGGGGAGGGTGGGGGAGTGTGAAAAGGAAAAAGTTCCGATGCTTATATCTTGAGAACCTGTAATGATATAAGCCTTAAACTTGGTATTAAGATAGAGCTATAGTAGCGGAATGTTGGAAAAGTACAATTTTTTTTAGGGTAGTATGCTACGGAGGTAGGAGGTGTTTTTCCTTACCATTAAACGGTTCATGCTAGAAAGTTGAAACTCGGTGTGTATATGTAAATCAACTAGAAAAGTAATTGTGATAAAAAAAAATTTGAATATTCATTGGCGTTCAGAAAGGGGGGCAAAAAAAATTATTTGCAAATATAATATATATAAAATGCATATATTTTCACGATTTTGGTCATATCTACTAGGTTTTCGTATGAATAGCTAGAATGTGTTTTCAAGGTTTTTTGAAATTCGACCCCTAAGGGTAGTGTGGTACAAGGGGGGGGGGGGGGGTGTTTTTCCTATATATGGAACGGCTTAAGCTACAATGTTGAAACTCGGTGTGTATATGTAAATCAACTAGAAAAGTAATTGTGATAAAAAAAAATTTGAATATTCATTGGCGTTCAGAAGGGGGGGTGGCAAAAAAAAATATTTGTAAATATAATAAATATAAAATGCATATATTTTCACGATTTTCGTCATATCTACTAGGTCTTTCCAAATATTGAATTCATTTTTATTCCACGGATTCTTCGTATGAATACTTAGAATATGTTTTCAAGATTTTTTGAAATTCGACCCCTAAGGGTAGTGTGCTTCAAGTGGGAGGTGTTTTTCCTATATATAGAACGGCTAAAGCTACAATGTTGAAACTCGGTGTGTATATCTAAATCAACTAGAAAAATAATTTTGAATAAAAAAAACGTTTCTATTGGCTTTCAGAAGGGGGGCAAAATAAATTATCTGTGAAAATAGAATGCATATTTTCCCACGATTTTCGACATATCTACATACTACCTCGTCCCAAATAATGAATTTAATTTTATTCTATGTATTCTCCATATGAATACCAAGAAAGTATTTTCAAGATTTTCTGAAAATTGACCCCTTAGGGGGTGTAAAGTGATTGTGTACTTTTTCATAAACTATTCCATATCTCTCAGATCCAATCAGATTTTCACTTCCATGATCTTGTTCTTTTTGATAGGTTTTCAGTCACATAGTAGCCTTCACCGCATTTCAGAATTGAACGCGTTCCTACTTTCTGCCGGAAAAATAATAAAGTTACGCCCAGATTGTTGGCAGATTTTTTGCTTTTATTTCTTATAAATTGTTATTTTTGAAAGTGGAATCAGTCCACTTGGACCTAAAAAATAGTTTATTTTCTTTAACAATTTTTACAATTATTATTGCATAATAAAATTTAACAGGTTTATAGTGTTAATACATCACTCGAATTATATTAAAATATACCAATATTTTTAAATTATTTCAAACGTAAAACCTTAAATATTCCAATGTATGAAAAATGAACTTATTCCACTTTCAAATACAACGGCTCATATATGATTTCAAGAGTTGCCCATATATGTATCTAGCCCAATCCCAAGTTGACTTTACTCTATTATTTATTCAAGGGTAATAGACAAAATCGTTATCCTTGAAATAAAATTCAAGGATAGTTTTCATTCGTATTTTTTGTAAAATAAGCCCTATTTTATTATTCTAGGATAAAAATTACAAGAGATTTGAATATTCAAAGAGGACTCAGACACTATTTTTGCGAAATTTTTAACATACTATAATAAACAAAAAAAGTTAGGTAGAAACAAAAAATTGAATTTAAAATTCTACCCTGTCGACCCAATTAAAAAATTTCAATTCAATAGCTTAGTTGGAAAAATACCAGAAGAATGAGGAGTGCACAAGCAATTATTACATGACCTTTTACTTACAGGTAGAAACTATTGTATAGTGGCTACTCGATTTTACTTTATTAGTAATAATACAGTCTTGTTATTGATTTAAAAAAAAAAAAAATTTGCTGCCCTCAAAATTTTTTTATGCACATTTCATAACTAGTAAACATGAAAAAAGCAATAAAAAAATTTCACTCCGTCTGTCCGCCGTACGCCGGACGTCGACCGCCAAAATCCTTTGAAGGCTCGTAGCTCCCAAACCAGGGGAGCCATTAAATTAAATTTTTTTCTGGGAATAGACTGGGTAGACCCCTTGAATTGACATTATTTTCAGGGGTGGGGTATGAGGGAGAAGGTGGGGGAAGCGTTTTAGACGAAAAATTTAGGTTTCTAGATCTCAGCAACCGCTTATGTTAGGAGACTGAAACTTAAAATTTCTATAAAGCTTTGATAGTGGACCCATTTGCAAAAAAATTGATGATATGGGTGAAGGGGTGTGGAAAAAAAGTTTGAGGGTGTGGGTGTAGAGGGTGAGGGTGGGGAAGGGTAAGAAAGAAAAAGTTCCGATGCTTATATCTTAAGAATCTATAGTGATATCAAGCTGAAACTTGGTATTTAGATAGAGCTATAGTAGTGGCGTGGTGGAAAAATAAAATTTTTTTTAGGGGTAACATGGTACGAGGGTGGTATACTTTTCCATGAATTCCACCATGTTTCTCAGGTCTGATCAGATATCAAATATCTTTTCACTTCCCCAGGCTTGTTTAAAAATCACCTATTTTTAAGTTTTGTTTTTTTCAACCTCTAGACCGCATCCCGGAATATGACCCAATTATTTAATTCATATGTTACACCCTTTTCTAACCGCTTCCCGAACTTTTTGTTAGGTTTTCAGTCACATAGTAACATACACAGCATCCCCGAATTGAACGCGTTCTGAACTTCTGCCGGAAAAATAATAAAGTTGCGCCCAGCCTGTTGGCAGATTTTTTTGATTTATAGTGAGTTCCATAAAGTAAGTTAGGACATTTTACAGAATTTTTGTATGGCAACTACATGAAAGACTTATGGGATATTTTTCATATTAATAGTTTCAGCTGCAACTATTATAAAATTAATGTGTATAAAATTTCAAAGTCGTAAATTAAAGCGTTCTTAAGTTATCGTTCAATATTGGTGAACATGTTTATTAAAAACTTTTGTATGACAGCTACCCAAAGGAGTCAACAGATGGCGCTAATTAATGAACTCCGTCTTGGTTTTGGTATAAAACTAATTCCTGTAAAATTTTAAATTCCTGCTTTAACTCGTTCTGGAGTTATAGTGGATTCAATAATAAGCATACATTTTTAAGTACTTTTCTAGGCTGCTACACGAAGGACTCATTCGATTTGCATCATGTTCGGAACTTTTGATTCAAACATTGTAAACCTTAAGGGGTTACACCACTGTAACATTTTGGAAAAATAATTTTTTTTTTTCTTTGCTTAAAAAATTTTTTGAACCTTGGAGAATATGGAGAAAAAATTTTAAAACATGGAAATGAATTTGTCCTGGAGTTTCGAGCTCTTTACCGAGCGAGTCGGGCTGCTTCGAACCGACTACCTGTGTCGCATCAGATATCCATCTGAGAAGATACTGCCTTATGATTTAACTGTTGGTTTCTAACTTTTTCGCTAGAAAGTTTTTGCGTTCCATTGGATGTATTTTCGCACAGAATTTCGTTAGAATCGCGTCAGTTCATGTAAAAAAAGGTAAAAATTTTATATATAGCAACGAATATCGGTGTATGCAATTTTAATGATGGACTGACTAACGTACTACGGATTACAAAGGTTCTGGATGTGGATATTGGCGTCTAATCCTACAATTTGTGTGTCGAATCTGATGTTAAGCGAATCCAGCAAGCTGAGAGTGAATTGGCAGGTGCGGCAAAATAGGCGCGCTCCACCATTAAATTGTCGAGGAAAAAGATTGAAACGGAATATTCCAACTTAGAAGGACAGCTTCATGGTCCTGTAGTTGCAGATTAATGGGGAAAAATTTTAAAAGTAGAATTATTTATTTGTTCATGTCTGTAACACATTTCAAAACTTTGAACGCGTTTTTCTCGAAACGCGATTTTAGACATCGGCATAACTCGAACAATTTTCATTCTTTTCATTCCAATTTTTTACCATATCTTCAAAATAATATTTCGAAGAGAAGCACGCACGGGATTTTCGATACGTTGATTTAAAAAATAGTTATTAGTGAATAACTGTCCTCTTTTTGGTCGAAAATTGAAGAAAATTATTTATATACTCGCCAATCACACAAAACTCAATATTTCTAAATTCCCGTACGTGTTTCTCTAGCTACACTGATAAAGATTCGGTTTTTTTTTTTTTTCTTTTTGCTAGATTCAAATTTACGTAAGTTAAACTGCGTGCCGCAAAGACCCTAAAATTTAACATGCCTCGGGAGAATGGCTGTAGTGCCGCCATTTTGTAAAATTTTTCAATAATTTTTTTTATTGTATACTTAAATTTATGGCTATTAACTTCCCAGAATATAATAAGTCTATTTCCTTTCCTTCCATTAAAAAAATAATTGTCGAAAAAAACCTTTTTTAGGCTGTTACCCCTAAAGCAAAATTTCAAGATCCAAACTTGAGCCATTCGAGCAATAATTGTGAAAGCGTGTTTTAAGGACTCTTGTATGGGAGGTACACGAAGGAGTGGAAAAATATCGCCCTTTAACGAACCTAGCCTTACTTTTTCCATTTTACAAGTTGAGACAAAATTTCAACTTCCTAGGTCAACGCGTTCTTGAGCTATCGTGCAAACGGACGGACGGACGGACGGACAGCAAACGGATTTTGGGGTTTTGGCCAAAAATAAACACAAAATACTAGATAAAATTTTTTGGTCCGAGGCTCTGTTCTATGCGTTACAAACTTTTCGGGCTGGATTAAACTTATAATATAGTCTATATGTTCATCTAGAGTATAAAACTTGTTTTCGGGTGGATCTTTGTTTGTACTTGATTGTACCGAAAGAAATTTTGTTTTTACCTCCAAGGGAAAGGAGAAAAAATTGGTCCGTATGAACTTAGCACCCGACTTGCACCACATTAACTGAAACTCTTTATTGAGATAGTACCCCGTCTGTAAATGATTGTACCAAAAATATTTTTTTTTAGTTCAAATTTAATTTTTAGTGATATTTTTTTTTTTAAAAAAAAAAATTAAGTACGGCAAACTATTGTAAATTGGTTCTTATTGATTGTTCTTTTAATCACTTTTCAAATACTTTAAAATTTTCATCAAAGACTAGCTATCTAAACCAATCAATCCTTCACACAAACAGTAAAATAATTAGAACGATAACACTTTATAAATTGATGACCGGAGTATGATCGATTTCAAAAATTTGAAAAACCAAAGATGCCAACATATGCTATAGATATTGAAATTGATTGTAACTCCAAGAAATTTTAAGAAATATTAATTTTTCCATCAAAACATAACAATATAAATCAGCCAATAATTCACCCTCAGAGAAAAATAATTCGAAAGCCGATCCTTCGACAACACATTATTAATCGATAAGTGGAGTACAGACGCTTCCAAAATTCGAAAAACCAAAGATGCAAATATATTCTATAGGAACCGAAATAGATACAAATATATTCTATAGGGACCGAAATTGATTGTACCTCCAAGAAATTTTAGGAAATATTAATTTTTCCATCAAAACATAACAATCTAAATCAGCCAATAATTCACCCTCAGAGAAAAATAATTCGAAAGACGGTCCTCAGACAACACTTTGTAAATCGATGAGGGATATCGTTATATAAAAATTATAACATTTTCAGAATAATTAAGTACTGTTGGTAAATTGAGAAGATACCCAATTCAATGAAAATTGATGAGATCAGTAGGAATAGCCATAAACCATTAAATCATAATCTACTTTCTTGTGCTTTCAGTTATGCTAACCAGGCTTAAGTATTTATATATTATATATATTTTATTTGATGAAAATTTTGTATCGTATTTTTTATGCAAAGGAAAAGTAAGCCCCTATGCTAAAAGAGTTAGGCTGCAATTTCACTTCACCCTAATTTCTCGCAAAATATCAAAATATACTCTGGAACTTTTTGACACCCACTAAAAAAGTGTAGACGAGACGAAATATCCACACAGGTACCGTCTCAAATATTTGCCTCTAAACTTTCATGAAAGAGGTACATATTTTCTGAATAGGATTCGATTTTCAGATCCGACATTTACCAAACTTATTACCGAGAGCTGAACAGTGGAACAAACCAAGTTTCTTGGAAAGTAGCTCATATTTAAGAAATGAGAAGTACCCTTTTTAAAAAGGGACTAATTAAAATAAATAGATACGGTCAGAAGGTACATATTCTATTCATGAAACTCGGGAATGTTTCCTGGAACAATTTAAGTAGAATATTCATTCATAGGTAAAAAAAAAGGAAAACCAAAAAATCGGCAGCCAAGAGTATTTAAGGGATTTTTCGAGTTTTGAAAATCAGCCTATACTCCGCTTATCGATTTATAATGTGTTGTGATCCTTCGAATTATTTTTCTCTGAGGGTGAATTATTGGCTGAATTAGATTGATATTTTTTGGTGGAAAAATTAAAATTTCTTAAAATTTCTTGAAGGTACAATCAATTTCGGTTCCTATAGAACATATTTGCATCTTTGGTTTTTCGAATTTTGAAATCGCATGTACTCCGCTTATCGATTAATAATGTGTTGTCGGTGGATTGGCTTACGAATTATTTTTATTTAAGGATGAATTAATGGCTGATTTAGATTGTTATGTTTTGATGGAAATTAGTGTATCCTTAAATTTTTTGGAGGTATAATCAATTCCGGTTCCTATAGAATTTATTTGCATCTTTGGTTTTTTGAATTTTGAAAGCGTCTGTACTCCGCTTATCGATTAATAATGTGTTGTCGAAGGACCGGCTTTCGAATAATTTTTCTCTGAGGGTGAATTATAAGCTAATTTAGATTGTTATGTTTTGATGGAAAAATTAATACTTCTTGGAGGTACAATCAATTTCGGTTCCTATAGAATATATTAGCATCTTTAGTTTTTTGAAGTTCGAAATCGCCAATATTCCGCCTATCGATTTTTAATTTGCTGTCAAAGGATCGTCTTTCGAATTATTTTTCTCTGAGGGTGAATTATTGGCTGATTTATATTGTTACGTTTTGATGGAAAAATTAATATATCCTAATATTTCTTGGAGGTACAGTCAATTTCGGTTCCAATAGAATATGTTTGCATCATTAGTTTTTCGAATTTTGAAATGGGCAATACTCCGCTTATCGATTAATAATGTGCTGTCGAAGGATCGGCTTTCGAATTATTTTTCTCCGAGGGTGAATTATTGGCTGAATTATATTGTTGTTTTGATGGAAAAATAAATATTTCTTAAAATTTCTTGGAGGTACAATCAATTTCGGTATCTATAGCATATGTTAGCATCTTTGGTTTTTAGAATTTTGAAAATCGATCATACTCCGGTCATCGATTTATAAAGTGTTATCGTGCTAATTAGTTTACTCTTTGTGTGAAGGATTGATTGGTTTAGATAGCTAATCTTTGATGAAAATTTTAAAGTATTATTAAAAGGATTAAAGGTACAATTAAATAGAACCAATTTACAATAGTTTGCCGTATTTTTTTTTTTTTTTTGTTTTTAAAATTTAATTTTTTTTTTTTTATTGAATTAATTTGAGATCTAATAGTCCTTGAACGAAAATATAAAATATCAGTTTGAAGGGGAATCGTTTGTATTGAAGAAAGCTATCTAGTACGGAGCAGCAACCTCCTCACACTTCCATTGCCCACTGGTAGCGGATCAGACAATGCTACTATTAGACGGTCACTCAAAACCGTCAATGCATTGACACTCTGACGTCAAAATTACGTAGAAGGTGGTCACAAAGTTATCAATTCAGTGTCAATCCATGTGATTGTCATTTTTGTGACATGTCAATGCATTGATAGTAGAATTGACTACCGAATTGACATAGTTTTTTGTGTCAATGCATTGACAATTTTGAATGACCGTGTTATCACCCTGTCAATGCGTTTGGACGAATTGACAAATGTTTTGGATGGGTCATCAATGCATTGACACTGTCCCACGGATTGACACGACACGACACGAAATTCTGCCGTGTCCTTTCTCAACGAATTGACACATTGGCAACTTGTTCGAACGGAAATTATTTCATTGTGAGTCTTCTCTTGTATTTATTTTTACTTTATTATTTTTTAATAATAAAGTTTTGTAATCTACTGGCAATTTAAAAAAATCGACAGGAAGAAAAATCTTTGGGCGAAATCGCCGGAATAGTTAAAGTGAGTCGTTCCACCATCCAGAGCATTGCAAAAAAATTTAAATTTACTTGCAGTATCGATAATAAGCCAAGATCTGGGCGACCTAGAGTGCTAAGTGAGCGTAATACTCGATCAGTATTAGAAAAAGTGAGAAAAAATCCTAAGATATCTGCACCTGAGTTGGCGAAATATAATCAGAATTCGTCAAGAATTGACACAATGACGATTGACACTCCATTGACAGTGAAACGACGCATTTTTACGTGGCATCAAAGCGTCAATGCATTGACGGTTTTGAGTGACCGTCTAACCGTAGCATTACTCTATTATACGATTAGCTTGCAGCTGATCGTGAGTGCAGTATGTTTATGTAATATAGGTATTTATTATGGTATCTGCAAAACTATTTTAAAATGCGCTCCAAAATGTTTGCCCCAAAAACAATCAGTTTTGTACGCCCATGCAGCTTTTACTTCGCCATGCGCATAAAATATCTTGGCTCTTTTTCATAGTGGACTGTCTTCGACAAACGACAAACTCTACCTATACCTGGCTTCTTTCTTTAAACCTAGGGCGCCTCGGATGCGGTGTCCCTCGTTTACCTTCCACCTCACAACTTGCAAAATTCGATTCGCCCACACGACTCGTACTCCGTCAGCAAAGAATTTCCAAAAACACCAACCAACTACTCGTTCCGTAAACACTTGTTAAAAGAGACCGTTGCTCAGTCCCGCACCTGCCGCGAAACCTCGGGTCAGCTTTTTATAATCCGTCAATGTCCGTTTTCTCGGGTCATTGTCTGCTTACTATCGATCATGCAACTTTCTCTCAGGTGCTTTTCTATATCTGGGTCACTTTCTACGTTCCACACGGAGCTTCTGCGGAGATCCAAACCTATCGTAAGCTTAATAGATTACATCTCGATATTTACGTCTGTGATGTGATGGTTTTTGTTTACGTATTTCCATTTGTGTTGTGTTTCGCCGGATTTGTGTTACAATTTGTTTACCGTTTTGTGATTCCATTTGTGAATGTTCTTAACCCTAACGTAATCCTAATAATTCCTAATCCTAATAATTCAGTAATAATTCAGGTTAATGCACTAAACGACTAACTATTCAGTTTCCAACTTAAACCATCTTCCTGCTCCTCTTCCATTGTGCAATTGACTGGATACTAATTCGCTTTTTATGATTACTTCCAAGTTGACGTGACGCCTTGCGGAGTGGAGTAGCCATACAAGGATACGGAGTGCGATCTGCTTTGGTAAGTTATATTTTAACATCTTATCGCGACACTGTAAACTAACCATTTCTCTTCTTTTCTTTTCAGGACTACAAATCGACCCGTAACATTTCCCCCTTTCTTAAAGAGAATTTTATAAATTCTCTAGGATCGGCCACTAGGTATAAACAATTTTTTCCCATTCTTAATTACCTCAAATTCTTCCTTCCTCATTGATTCGACTTGCTATCCGGTTCATCTCATCATTAATTCAAAAAAGGTATTCTACGTTCCTTTAATTCAATTCAATATCTCCTTTTTCCCACTAATTCAACCTGCTACGTATCGTGTCATGAATTCACTAAAAAAAAAAACGTATGTGCTAGACTCGGGCTTGTGTAAATGCCTTAAGGTCCTTTACGTACCAAATTCCGCCCCGTTTACTATTCTGATCTTCCAACTCATACGTCCATGGAGACACCCTCTTAGCTACGGTAAAAGGCCCAATAAATTTCGGCGCTAAGTTAGCTGAGAAGTACTTAGCCGCATCTGACTGAACATAATTTTTCCTTAACACGAGATCATTCTGGAAAAACCCTACATCCCGTCGTCGTAATTTATAGCGACTCTTACTCTTCTCAGTGGCTGTTCTAGAAAGCGTTCTAACTTCTTGGCGAAACTTTTCCAACGCTACTGCTTTAACCAATGGATCTATAATCCTCGAAGATTCGGACTCAGCTTCATTCGGTCCATCATTTCCTACCCCAGTAATCGACATTTCCCTACCAAAATTAAGGAAGTATGGAGTACATTTCATCACTCCGTGCGACGAGGTACGAAGGGCACAAGCGATTTTTGATAAATTTTCATCCCATTTCCTGTGGTTGTCCATAACATACGCCCTCAACATAGTTTTTATGGATCAATTGATCCGCTCCGCCGGGTTAGCTTGTGGGTTGTAGAAGGCGGTATATTTAATCTTTGTTCCGTACGATTCGGCCATCTTCTGCAAATTCTTTGCCTTAAACTGAACCCCATTGTCACATACCAACCACTTCGGTACCCCAAATAGTAGAAAAAATTTTTCTTCCAAAATTCTCGTCACAGTCTCGCTCGTTGCCGATCTTAAAGGAAACAAAAGTGGAAATATTGAAAAATAGTCCACTACCGTCAATATATAACTATGACCATGTGATGATCGAGAAAGTGGTCCCACTAAGTCAAAGCACACCATTTCCCAACTTAGTTTAGCTTCTCCACACCGGGAAACCATAAGTCCTGCCGGTAAACGTCGCTCCGGTTTAATGGTTTGACATACTTTGCACGTCTGAACGTAACCCTTTACATCTCTCCGCATCTTCGGCCAGTAATATCTGAGCGCTACTCGTTCAATCGTTTTGTCTACCCCCGTATGACCCGACTTTGAATCATCATGGCATTCCGACAATACGTTAGCCCGCTCATCTTTTGGTACCACCCTTTTCCACGAATTTTCTGACGTCAACTCCGGAAAAGGTGAAAAGGTGGAACCAGATGATCCTTTTCTTTTCGATGTACAACCTCGTAATCGTATTGTTGGAGACGTACGGCCCATCTAGCCAAGCGTCCACTCGGGTCCTTCAAATTGTGTGACCAGAGAAGGGAATAATGATCAGTCACCACACTAAAACGAGTCCCCTCGACATAAGGTCTCAACTTTTCTATGGCCCAGAGAACCGCCAAACATTCCTTCTCGGTAGTTGAGAGCTTACGCTCAGAGCTAGTTAGAGAACGGCTTAGGTAGCAAATTACTTTCTCCCAGTCAGGCTGCATCTGCGTTAACACTCTTCCCAACCCAAAGTTCAAAGCATCCGTTTGAATGACGAACGGAAAATCATAATTGGATAATTGGCCATGGATATCATGATTTTTGCCTGAGCGAACGCCTTCTCACACTCGTCGCTCCATACAAATTTCTGATTCTTTTTCAAAAGCCCTGTTAGAGGGGAAACTAAAGTCGCAAAATCCGGAATAAACCTCCGATACCACGACACCATTCTCATTGCCTAACCTCTTTTACGTTCTTAGGTGCGGATAACTTAGTTAACCCGTCTACCTTCTCTGGATCAACATGCAACCCGCTTCCGTCGATACGACATACCCTAGATACCGCAATTCTGAACGACAAAACTCGCATTTCTCTCTCGAAACTCTAAGTCCGGCCTTCGTCAACGTCTGAAGTACCTCCCTCAGTATTTCCTTATGCTTCTCAAAAGTTTGCGTTACCACAATTATATCATCGAGGAAGACGAAAACGAAAGGCCACAAATCTGCTCCGAGCACACTGTCGATCAATCTCTGCCACGTTGCTGGTGCATTTTGGAGCCCAAAAGGCATTCTGGCAAACTCAAATAAACCCCGACTCGGCACTGTGAAAGCCGTATACTGTCGAGACAATTCCTCCATAGGGATCTGCCAGTAAGCAGACTTGATGTCCAACGAAGAGAGATATTTCGCGTCCCTTAGTTTGTTCAATGTAGCGGTGACGTAGGGAATTGGGTAGTCATCTCGTTCCGACACTCTATTGACCTTCCGAAAATCAACACAAAACCTGTAGGAACCGTCCTTCTTTTTCACCAAAAAGATTGGAGATGCCCAAGGACTGCTTGACGGTAGCACTATCCCAGCATCAAGCATTTCATTCAACTCCCGATCAATATGCTTCTGCACTACGGAATTTACCGGGTAGTATCTCCGCTTGATTAGAGGTGAATTCGTGATTATTCTGTGTTTCACCTCAGAAGTGCAACCCAAGCTCTCACCCATCTTCTCGCATTCTATCGTGATCATGGCCTCCGATTCCCTGGCTCGCTGTTCATCTAATTCCGACCGTGACTGAAGGGATTCTATTGCCGCAATATGCACTTCGCCTGCTAGGTCGCAATTGTCCTGGTTCAAATTCACAATCAGACCAAACTCCACCCAGAAATCCGCCCCAAAATTAGTTTTTGTGAAAGTTTGGAAACTACCAAACACTCCATCACCGCAAACGCTCTCTTAGTTTTATCGGCACCCACACGGTCCCATCGATCATACACCTCTTGTCATTCGCGAGCTATACTTCTGTTGCTTTTGACTTTGCCAGATGTGCTCCCAACTTCTGCAGAGTATCCCAACCAGATTTTCCGATGATCGTCCTCAACGTCCTGGAATCTAACAACCCTATAAATTCCTCGTCGAAAATGGATACTAGCAAATGTGGTCGGGCATCTCCCTTTACAGGAGTTAGTGCAAAATGCACTGGTACGACAGGTGCGGCTTCCTTACTCGTACTCACTTCCCCGCTAATTAGTGAGTACGATTTCCGTTTCCCGAACTGGTACTCGGCCCCGCCTTGTTCTCGTCAGGTTGGCATTGCCGCCCTGGACTGCACTCCGGACAGTTCGATCGAAAAACCCCAATCCGCCCACAACCGAAACAGCGTTTTTCCTCCTTACAAGAACTCGCTACATGACCCATTTTTCTGCAATTGAAGCAAATTCTCTCCCTTCGACTCGCTTCACTCGAATTAGTATCCAAATCGGTACGTTGCTGCCAACTCTGCGGAATCTCGTTTGCGTTCGCGTAAGCCAAATCTGGCTCAAGCAAACAAGACTTCCTCGGCCGTGGCGGTACAAAAGTTTCCACCGAAACTCTAGTTGCTTCCAACTTCCGACCCAGCGTTATCAGCTCCCCTACTGATTTCACAGTTGTAAGTCCAAGATGCATTTGGAAGAAAGGTGCAATATTTCTGCGAAGAATCCTCATCTTCTGCTCATCCGAGGGCGTAATCGAGAGGCGCTTAAATGAGCTCTCCATAATCGTACAATATACACCAATCGACTCAGAATTGCCTTGAGTCCGCCGTCTAATTTCTTCCAACAACCGATCATCATAGTCAGTAGGCAAAAATTCAGCGCGCAGTTCCGTAACCAAATGGTCCCAATTTTTGCAATTTGGTTTATTTGCGCGTAGCCAAATTAAACCCGTACCAGAGAAAAGATTAACAGATGAGCGAAACAAATGCGCCTAAGGCCACGCGTGCCTTGCGAAGCTCCTCCACCCTTTCCAAGAAGGCGCAAAGTTTGTTTGGCTCACCTGTGAAGCTCACATTCCATTTTGCTACCTTCCCTCCTCAGTGGTTCCCCTCGTTTGCACAGTCGTGGAGTTCACATCCGAGGCTGTTACTGGACCAAAATAGTAAACAACATCGATCAGCTGATTGCCCTGTCTACTGGATTAAACGCAAAAATCCCCCCCGTTCCTCAGAACAAGCGGATGGGACCATCTGTAGCTGGTGCGTCAACTACAGTACCTTCAGCTATACCATCGGCCACTACGAGCACTTCTACGTCATTCATCCATCATGCTAATGGTAAAAAAAACATCTGGACTCATTGCGGCGAAGATGCCTCGATGGATTTACATTTCTCGCTGTGACGTTTCTACTCAGCCCGAAGCTGTAGTACGATACATTAAAAGTAAACTCGAAGCAACTACTACCGAGCTTCCTTGCTATCGTCTTACGAAGGCTGGTGAGGATGTAAATAATTTAACGTATGTGTCCTTCAAAGTTCGTGTACCTCATGACATGATTTCCAAGATCTTGAAGCCTACGTTTTGGCCGAAGGGTCTCATCATTAAGGAATTCAATTCTAGTTCAAAGAGTAACGTCAACAAAAACTTTCGTTCTGCCGTCACCAAGGAGCAGCTAACTTAACGTCAGCATTTGTTTTATCGACTTCCTCTGTTAAAAAATACATTAGACATTTTTGTCAAAATGTAAGAGGTCTGAAAACTAAGGCAACAACATTTAGAAACTCAATTTTATCAAATTCTTTTGATGTTATATGCATTACGGAAACTTGGCTAAACAAGTCCATTTTTGATTCTGAGCTGATCCCTGGGTCTTATAATGTGTATCGTCGTTATCGCGATCTTTTGTCCTCCAGTAAAAGTGATGGTGGGGGTGTCATGATAGCTGTTGATAATAGGTTATTTTCCGAATTATGTACTGAATTTCATTGCAACTTCGAATGCATTGTTATTAAGATCAAATGTGGTAGAACTTCGTTATTTGTGTTCACCTGTTACATACCGTATAGCTTATCTGCAACAAACCTCTCTGAACTCTTTGAAGCACTTTCACTTTTTATAACTCAGTGTGGTCCTGGTTCAAAATTCCTGATATGTGGAGATTTCAATATGCCCTATGTAACGTGGAGTAGTGATGCATCCTCATGCTTGCCCACCTTCGCCCAACATCACTTTTATTTGCAATCTTTTATGGAGTTCTGTGACCTTTGCCAATTCAATCTAATGTCAAACAAAAACAACAGAATACTTGACCTGATCTTTTCTAATACTAATACCAATGAGATAACTATTATTCCCTCTCCCCTTGGACTAGTCCCAATTGACTCACATCACCCTGCTATTGAACTGTCGCTTAACTTATACCCTCTCACCTCCTTGCTGCCTATTAATCGTCCGAAACGTAATTTTTATAAATGCAATTATGAGGAACTTTCTGTTATATTAGGAAGCATTAACTGGCAAACAACTCTGAATACAGTATCTACTAATATTGCTGTTGAAGAATTCTATAGTATCTTAAACGCAATCATTGCCGAAAACATTCCATTGTCCTCTAAGAAAGTGAACTGCTATCCTCAATGGTTTAATGCCCAAATTATTCACCTACTATTGAAAAAAAAATCGTGCTAGGTGTCGTTATCTAAGAGAACGCAATCATAACAATGCATCGAATTATGGTAACCTCAGGAAGCAGCTTAAGAAGGAAATAAAGATAAGTTTTCGTCTTTATGTGGACAACCTTAATTCTTCGCTTCTCATGGGTAATGATAAACCCTTCTGGAAATATATCAATGACTCTCGTGCTACTCGGACAACTCCTCTAGGCATAACATACTCAGGAGCAACTGCATCCACTCCTGGTGATATTGTGGAGCTATTCTCTCAATTCTTTCAATCTGTTTATACGTCTTCGTTAACTTCTTGTCTTCGTGACACAATGGTATATCAGAACAATGTGATTCCAGTATTTAGAGCGCAGGATGTTATCATTGCCATCAATTCTTTAGACAGTAATGGCAGCGATGGTCCGGATAATGTTCCCAATATCTTTGTTAAAAAATTGGGCCATGTTCTTGCCGAGCCATTGTCACAGCTTTATACGTCTTCTATTCGTAAGGGTATTTTTCCCAGTGTTTGCAAGAATTCGCATGTCATTCCCATTTTTAAAAAAGGAGAGAAATATAAAGCAGAAAACTATCGACCAATATGTATTCTTAACTGTTTTTCTAAAGTTTTTGAAAAACTTATTCAAGAACATGTTTTTTCTTAAGTTCGTGACTGTGTATCGATTAATCAGTATGGATTTTTTAGAGGCCCTTCTACAGAAACAAATTTGGTGTCTTTCACCAACTCTGTAGCTCATTATCTGGAAAACCATTACGACGTTCACACAATTTACACGGATTTCTCTACAGCATTTCATACTGTTGATCACTCCATTCATCTACGGAAACTGAATTCTTTTGGCCTAAGTACTGGGCTTCTTATCTGGTTCCAATCATATTTAAATGATCGTAAGCAAATGGTCATCTTTAGTGGATCTATTTCAACACCCTACCTGGCTCCATCTGGTGTTCCTCAGGGTTCTACTTTGGACCCACTTTACTTTATACTATTTGTTAATGATCTTCTTTCTGAATTTCAGTCAAAGCATTTAATGTATGCTGATGACTTAAAGGTTTTTCGGGAAATAAAAGCACAATCTGATTGCCTCCTCCTACAGAATGACCTCGAGAAGCTGTTGTCCTGGTGTACTACGAATAAATTGTCATTAAATACGCAGATATGCTTTATGATGATCTACACCAATAAAATCTCGCACATTCAGTTTGACTACTACATCGACAATTCTCTTCTATTGGAAGTCTCCAGCATCAAGGATTTAGGAGTAATTGTCGATACTAAATTAAAATTTGATCTGCACATAACTGAAGTTTGTAAACGGGCATACAGGCTATGTGGATTTATATTACGTTCTGCACACCCTTTTTGTAGCGCAACTCTATATCTAAATCTCTTCAATAGTCTGGTCCGATGTCATTTAGAATATTGTTCAGTAGTATGGAATCCCTATCTTACATATCTTGTGACAGCCTTGGAATCAGTTCAACGTCGTTTCACCAAATCACTTTTTCGTAAACTTGGCTTTCATGATATATCTTATGAAACCCGTCTCGAAGTACTTGGCATATATTGCATAAAGGACAGAAGATTATACTTGGATATGGTATTCTTGTATAAAGTTGTTTTTGTTTTCAGTTCGAATCTCAAAGATACGCTCATACTGCGAAATATTGACTACAATACTAGATGTCACGACATTTTTACAGTGCCTCAAGCCAATATTAATTGCTTCTATTACTCTCCGCTAATTCGTTTACCTCACAACTTTAATTTGTATTGCCTTAGTTTTCATAGTCTTACCTTAAACTCATTCAAAGTGTACCTAAAGGTCGCTCTTTTTCGTTCTTCTGATACATAATTCATTATTTAATTTTTATAATACTTTTTACTTTTTATTTTTATTTACATATAAAATATTTTTGTTTTGTAATTCGCGGTAATTGTATAATTGGAAATAACTTTCTGTTCAATTGTTATTGTTATAAAATAAAATAAAATAAAATAAAATAAAAAAATCGGCTTCCTCCTCTTCGGAAGATACCTGTTTCGATTTCTCGTACAAAGTACCCAAACTTAATAGTATCGTTGCCCTTATGCTTGACTTCAACTTTTTCTCGTCCTCCGTCGTAGATCGACACCCATCTATCCTCCTAAGACACCACTCAATCTTCCTTAGAATTTTCGTATATTCGCTGGACCGTTCATCCCCTTCGAATCTTTCCAATAAAATTTCAAATTCTTCATTTTACTTTATTATTTTAATAATTAAGTATTGTGATTGATTTTTTAAAAAAAAAAATTTGCTACCCTCAAAATTTTTATTTTCACGTTTCATAACTAGTATACGCGAAAAAAGCAATAAAAATTTTCAGTCCGTCTGTCCGCCGTACGCCGTACGCCGTACGGCGTCCGCCGTACGCAAGATCGTTTGGAGGCTCGTAGCTGCCAAACGCTTTGAGATATTAAATTGAAATTTTTTTAACGAATAGACGGGGTAGGTGCCTTGAAGTGACCAAATTTTTAGGGGTGGGGGTGTGAGGGGGAAGGAGGGGGAAGTGTTTTAGACCGAAAATTTTGGTTTCCAGATCTCAGTAACCCCTAATGTTAGGAAGCTGAAACTTGGAATTTCTATAAAGCTCTGATAGTAGACCCATTTGCAGAAAAATTGTCAATATTGATCAAGGGGTGTGGGAGTGGGGGGAAATGTAATGCGTCCGAAACCCAAAAAAGGCGAGATAGACACATTCTAAAATCCATATCTCCTAAACCGTTAATGGCACGCCATTCAAACTTAAAAAATATTTGTAGTTATACTAGGAGAACAGAATGAAGAAAAATTTTGGGTGGGGGAAGTTGTGTATGGGGGTGGGGGGTGAAAAACTTAAGATTACGATATCTCATGAACCAATTGCTCTAGAAAAATAAAATTTGGTTTGGGTGTAAAGGTTGACAAAAAAAGATTGATCAGAGTAAAATTTTTTAAGTGGGAGGTGGAGCATAGAAGTGGAGGGGATGAGAATTTTTCAAATCAAACACATTTCATATCTCAAGAACAGTTTAAGATAGATGCTTAGAATTTTTACCAAAAGTAGCGCTAATTAAACCCTAGTAGGGAAAAAAGTTTTGGGGTTGTGGGTGAAGAGGGGGAGGGTGGGGGAGGGTGAAAAGGAAAAAGTTCCGATGCTTATATCTTGAGAACCTGTAATGATATAAGCCTTAAACTTGGTATTTAGATAGAGCTATAGTAGCGGAATGTTGGAAAAATCAAATTTTTTTTAGGGGTAGTATGCTACGGGGGTAGGGGGTGTTTTTCCTAACTATTAAACGGTTCATGCTAGAAAGTTGAAACTCGGTGTGTATATGTAAATCAACTAGAAAAGTAATTGTGATAAAAAAAATTTGAATATTCATTGGCGTTTAGAAAGGGGGGCAAAAGAAATTATTTGTAAATATAATAGATATAAAATTCATATATTTTCACGATTTTCGTCATATCTACTAGGTCTTTCCAAATATTGAATTCATTTTTATTCTACGGATTCTTCGTATGAATACCTAGAATGTAATTTCAAGGTTTTTTGAAATTCGACCCCTAAGGGTAGTGTGGTACAAGTGGGGGTGTTTTTCCTATATATGGAACGGCTTAAGCTACAATGTTGAAACTCGGTGTGTATATGTAAATCAACTAGAAAAGTAATTGTGATAAAAAAAATTTGAATATTCATTGGCGATTAGAAAGGGGGGCAAAAAAAATTATTTGTAAATATAATAGATATAAAATGCATATATTTTCACGATTTTCGTCATATCTACTAGGTCTTTCCAAATATTGAATTCATTTTTATTCTACGGATTCTTCGTATGAATACCTAGAATGTGATTTCACGGTTTTTTGAAATTCGACCCCTAAGGGTAGTGTGGTACAAGTGAAGGTGTTTTTCCTATATATGGAATGGCTTAAGCTACAATGTTGAAACTCGGTGTGTATATGTAAATCAACTAGAAAGGTAATTGTGATAAAAAAAAATTTGAATATTCATTGGCGTTTAGAAGGGGGGGGGGGCAAAAAAAAATATTTGTAAATATAATAAATATAAAATGCAAATACTTTTACGATTTTCGTCATATCTACTAGGTCTTTCCAAATATTGAATTCATTTTTATTCTACGGATTCTTCGTATGAATACCTAGAAAGTGTTTTCAAGGTTTTTTGAAATTCGACCCCTAAGGGTAGTGTGGTACAACTGGGGGTATTTTTCCTATATATGGAACGGCTTAAGCTACAATGTTGAAACTCGGTGTGTATATGTAAATCAACTAGAAAAGTAATAGTGGTTAAAAAAAAATTTGAATATGGATTGGCGTTCAGAAGGGCGGGGGGGGGGGGGGCAAAAAAAATATTTGTATATATAATATATATAAAATGCATATATTTTCACGATTTTCGTCATATCTACTAGGTCTTTCTAAATATTGAATTCATTTTTTTTCTACGGATTCTTCGTATGAATACCTAGAAAACGTTTTCAAGGTTTTTTGAAATTCGACCCCTAAGGGTAGTGTGGTACAAGTGGTAGGTGTTTTTCCTATATATAGAACGGCTTAATACAATGTTGAAACTCGGTGTGTATATCTAAATCAACTAAAAAAATAATTTTGAATAAAAAAAACGAATATCTATTGGCGTTCAGAAGGGGGGCAAAAAAAATTATCTGTGAAAATAGAATGCATATTTTCCCACGATTTTCGACATATCTACTACCTCGTCCCATATAATAAATTTAATTTTATTTTATGTATTCTCCATATGAATACCAAGACAGTGTTTTCAAGATTTTCTGAAAATTGACCCCTAAGGGGGTGTAAAGTGATTGTGTACTTTTTCATAAACTATTCCATATCTCTCAGATCCAATCAGATTTTCACTTCCATGATCTTCTTCTTTTTGATAGGTTTTCAGTCACATAGTAGCCTACACCGCATTTCAGAATTGAACGCGTTCCTTACTTCTGCCGGAAAAATAATAAAGTTACGCCCAGATTGTTGGCAGATTTTTTTTTCTCTACCGCTTCCCGATCCTGTTCAAAAGTAAACGGATATTCTTTTGTTACTACCGATGTATTACTCGTACCTAATCGCTCAGCCTTCAACGCAGTTCGTAAAGCTTTGCGCATCGCATCGACTTTATCCGATTGTAGGTTTCGAATTGCCAGTTCATACACTAATTCGTCAGTCCGCTCTGCCTAGCGGATTCACTGATATATTCTATACGGACGGCTCAATGACTGAAAAAGGGTCTGGAGCTGGAATGTACCTGCAGACTGAAGATCTCAGATACTCTTTCGCCCTAGGAAAACATTCTTCGGTATTTCAGGCTAAAGTATATGCGATCCTTAAGGCAGTAGAATGGATTATAGAGAGAAGACGGAGAGACAGGATGATCTGCATTTGCAGTGACAGTCAGGCCGCTCTACAATCTTAAGATATTCCAATCGTCTTTTCGAAGATGGTACGTGAGTGTAAAGAGCGGTTGAACTCTGTTGGCAGATTCAATGACTTAATGCTCATTTGGGTTCCGGGTCACCAAGGTATAAATAGCAATGAAATAGCGGATGCATTAGCAAAAGCCGGATAGGAGTCAGCCTTGGTTGGACCAGAGCCAGTTTTCGGTGTGCCTGTTGCCTCTGTTAGGGCTGCCGTTGATGAGTGGGTGAGTAAATCACACATTGAAAGATGGCGGCTTTTTCCGGGAATGCGGCAGACCAGAAACCTTGTTGAGGCACCAAGTGGACGAACCTCTGCTTTTCTTCTCAAATATAGCAGAAAGGAATGTAGTAGTATGGTTGGTGTTCTCACAGGGCATAGCTCGTGTGGCCTATACATGGTCAGATTGAGAATCATTGACGACCCCATGTGCACTGCTTGTGACGAGAACGACGACACCACGGAACATTTTCTTCTCGAGTGTCCAGCTTACTCTTTTGCAAGAATGCATGTATACAGTATCGATGTTATGAGGATGGAGGAACTCCGTTCTCGCTCGCTACCTGAGCTTTTGAAATTCGTGAGGAGGACGAAAAAGTTCGAGTAGAGACTGGGGATTCCAGTGTTATGGGCCAGGTGGCCTGAATGCTCAAGACTCGCCTTTTAGTATGTCTTCCCCACACCAAACAACTACAACAATTCGTCTTGGCTCAAACGATCCACGTAAATTTTCCCCATTTTATTCAAGTATAACGAATTTCACAACCTAAATATCTGAGTTATTTATTTTATTCAACTCTTGTAATCAATTAAATTATTTATTTAAATGAACTATAACCCACACTAGTACATAAAGGAAAACTACACTTTATTTATTATTAAGGAATATCATGCACCATTTTTTTAAATTTCAAAATCGATTACTCCTGCCGAAAAGAAGAGAAATTCAATTTAGGCCAATGTGCCACTATCGATCGAACTGGTATGAAAAAGAAAAAAAAAATACTACTGAAATTTAACTTACACAAATTATTAAAACTGAAAAATCCAAACTTCTTACCAACAGCACATCACTACACCAATTATTTCAAACAGAATTTACACTAGCCTTGTAACACTACTCACTTCCACTTAATTTTCGCGAAACGAAAAGAAATTAAATAAATTCCGATCAGAACTTGCCACTGTTGGGCGCCAATTGTTACTGTTTTTCCCGCGGAAAAACGTTTCAAAACCCCCGCTACAAAGGGGGCGAACGGGGCCTTGTCCGGCCAACCCAGAGAAGGGTCGTGGGTGCCAGTGGTTCCTCTTTAAGAACCCGTTCCCACGTTCCCGGCAACCGAACCACAAATTGACGGAAACAAACGCGCATTCAAACAAAGGAAGAGAAACTGGAAAACGTCACAAAACTTCAAAAGAACACTTAATAAAAGAAATATGAACATACGCGTACTTTTCAATATAGTTAATGCCTTTTTTTTCATTTTAAATCGTACCTTGACAAACTCTAACTATATACCTGGCTTCTTTCCTTAAACCTAGGGCGCCTCGGATGCGGTGTCCCTCGCAGAATCTTTTTAATCACTCGTTCCGGCGTAAATCCGGTACTGCTTAATCTGCTTCCGGTCCTTGTGCAGGACCTTGACGATTTTCCTCGTTCACCTTCCACCTCACAACTCGCAAAATTCGACTCGCCCACACGACTCGTACTCCGTCAGCAAAGAATTTCCAAAAAAACACCAACCAACTACTCGTTCCGTAGACACTTGTTAAAAGAGACCGTTGCTCAGTCCCGCACCTGCCGCGAAACCTCGGGTCAGCTTTTTATAATCCGTCAATGTCCGTTTTCTCGGGTCATTGTCTGCTTACTATCGATCATGCAACTTTCTCTCAGGTGCTTTTCAATATCTGGGTCACTTTCTACGTTCCACACGGAGCTTCTGCGGAGATCCAAACCTATCGTAAGCTTAATAGATTACATCTCGATATTTACGTCTGTGATGTGATGGTTTTTGTTTACGTATTTCCATTTGTGTTGTGTTTCGCCGGATTTGTGTTACAATTTGTTTACCGTTTTGTGATTCCATTTGTGAATGTTCTTAACCCTAACATAATCCTAGTAATTCCTAATCCTAATAATTCAGTAATAATTCAGGTTAATGCACTAAACGACTAACTATTCAGTTTCCAACTTAAACCATCTTCCTGCTCCTCTTCCATTGTGCAATTGACTGGATACTAATTCGCTTTTTATGATTACTTCTAGAGTCACTGTATAAGAACTAACACAAACATCCACTATCTTGAGTACGGACAATGACCGCTTTTGGTACTTTTTTAGTACTCTTAAACCCTCCGAACTCTAAAGTTCGCAGGTTTCTTAAATGGCATAGTTTTAGTGTGTATACGTGTAGCAGATGAATTTTGATTAACGTTTCACGAAATCGAGATACATATGTCTCATGAAATATCAACTAAATACAGCGTTTATCCACTTTAGTGGAGATAAAAATGAAAAATCGGACAACTGCAAAAAAATTTCAAATGTACTGGTTTCAAATGAAACACACATTGTCCGTACTCAAGATAATGGATGTTTGTGTTAGTTCTTATACAGTGACTCTAATTACTTCCAAGTTGACGCGACGCCTTGCGGAGTGGAGTAGCCATACAAGGATACGGAGTGCGATCTGCTTTGGTAAGTTATATTTTAACATCTTATCGCGACACTGTAAACTAACCATTTCTCTTCTTTTCTTTTCAGGACTACAAATCGACCCGTAACACAATGCTCTTATAATACATACCTAATCTAAGTATCAAACTGACTTTTCGAATTTCTTTACCTTTTTCAAGTGGTGCCTTCTTATATTTTTCTAATCTTTTGACAGCAATCGATTCGAGCCTCACTCTGGCAGCTGGATATTCCTTCAGCACATCCCACATGTCCTTTTTACTAAGCACGAACAAATCGCTATAGCCAACAGATCTCACACTCGCAGTTCTTCGATTTCCTAATGTCGTTTCAACAACCAATAAATAAAATCAAAAAAAAAGTATAAATATTATTATTATTATTATATGTAAGTATATTGCAATAGAAAAATTAAACATAACTATGAAATTATCAAAATTATTTACGTGAAGCAGAAAAAGTTTAAAGCTTATTTTTAAAAAATAGTAAAGTAAATTGTTTTCTCTTGTAAATTTATGGAAATTCCTGCTTTATTGCAATCGAAATAGCCAAAGTTTCAACCATAAACTTCACATTACAAGAAAACAATTTTCGATAGATACAATGCAAAATAAGGCTCAATATTGTCAACTAATGCTTATAATGTCACTACACGATAAGGATATAAAGGATATAATCTTACAAGTGATAAAATGACAAATTCGATACTCTAAGGAAGTTTAAATAATTGCAATATTCATAAATTAAGAATGTTGATGGGTTATCACGTTGAGTTTTCGTTTGTGTTTCGTCTATAAGCATTCCGATAAAATTTTAGATGAATAACATCGCCAGGTACACCTCATACCTCCTGGAAAGTGTGACATTTCTAGTTTAGGTGCATATAATAGAAAGTCAACTTAATTCTGTGCCAAAATTTGTAATAAATTGTCATGGAATGTATCTATATAGAACATACTTTCCTTTCGTCGATGTCATATATTCTTGGAGCACTTCGTTATTTTAATAATAAGGTTTTGTTTTAGATTCTTATCTTATCTTTTATCCTGAAATTTTTTTCTTATGATCTTAGGTTTCGAGCGATTCATACGGACTGTTTCTCCCTCCACTCCCACATGCCTTATTGTTAACAACTCTCTAACGGGTCCACTATCGAAGTTTTATAAGAATGTCAAGTTTCAGCCTCGTGCTATAACGTTCATACATATGTTAGACTCCTCTGAAGAATGATTCCATCCATCTCTCTGAGTGCAGAAAACAATCCCTTATTAGAAAGTCTGACCTCAATTTTCCGAAACATAGGGTAAAGAGCCAAGTTCCTCTTAAGGGGGTGAGTGACTTGGATACGAAAAAATTATCGAATTTTTTTTATATTTTTTTATTTTTCTGCATTCATTCTGCACAAAATAAAAATAACTGCAGATTTTTCAAATCGGTAAAAATGGTCAAAAAGTTAGTTAAAAATGGAAAAGTCTGGTAAAATTTTTACTTTATTATTTCATAATAAAGTATTGTGATCGACCTGAAATTTCAAAAAAATTTGCTACCCTGAAATTTTGTATTTTCACGTTTTAGGACTAGTAGACGCGAAAAAAGCAATAAAAAAAAAATTGTCCGTCTGTACGCCGTACGCCGTACACCGTACGCCGTACGCCGTACGCCGTACACCGTACGCCGTACGCAAAAATAGTTTGAAGGCGCGTAGCTCCCAAACCCGTTGAGGTATTATCGTGAAACTTTTATGGTGGGTAGGTTGGGTGAACTTCTACGACTGGTATCTTTTAGGGCGGTGCTGGTGTGAGGGGGGAGGAGAGGGGAGGGTGTTAGACGAAAAATTTTGGTTTCTAGATCTCAGCAACCGCTTACGCTAGGAGGCTGAAACTTGGAATTTCCATAGAACTTCGATAGTGGACCCATTTGCAAAAAAAATTGTTGATATGGGTGAAGGGGTGTGGGAGTGGGGGGAAAATAATTTGTCCGAAACGCAAAAATTCTGAGATCGACACATTCTAAAATCCATATCTCCTAAACCGTTGATGGCACGAAATTCAAACTTAACAAATATCTGTACCTATACTAGGAGAAAGGATTGAAAAAAATTTTGAGTAGGGGTAGTGCCGTACGGGGGTGGGGGGTGAAAAACTTTAGATAACGATATCTCACGAACCAATTGCTCTAGAAAAATAAAATTCGGTTTGGGTATAGAGGTCGACAAATAAAGATTGACCACAGTAAAATTTTTTAAGTGGGAGGTGGAGCATAGAAGTGGAGGGGATGAGAATTTTTCAAATCAAACACATTTCATTCACAGTGTAAGATAGATGCTTAGAATTTTTACCAGAAGTAGCGCTTACTAAGCTCTAGTGGGGTTGTGGGTGTAGAGGGGGAGGGAGGGGGAGGGTGAAAAGGAAAAGGTTCCGATGCTTATATCTTGAGAACCTGTTATGATATAAGCCTTAAACTTGGTATTTAGATAGAGCTATAGTAGCGGAATGTTGGAAAAATAAATTTTTTTTTAGGGGTAGTATGCTACGGGGGTAGGGGGTGTTTTTCCTAACTATTAAACGGTTCATGCTAGAGAGTTGAAACTCGGTGTGTATATGTAAATCAACTAAAAAAGTAATTGTGATAAAAAAAATTTGAATATTCATTGGCGTTCAGAAAGGGGGGCAAAAAAAATTATTTGTAAATATAATAAATGTAAAATGCATATATTTTCACGATTTTCGTCATTTCTACTAGGTCTTTACAAATATTGAATTCATTTTTATTCTACGGATTCTTCGAATGAATACCTAGAAAGCGTTTTCAAGGTTTCTTGAAATTCGACCCCTAAGGGTAGTGTGGTACAAGTGGGGGGTGTTTTTCCTATATATGGAACGGCTTAAGCTACAATGTTAAAACTCGGTGTGTATATGTATATCAACTAGAAAAACAATTTTGATTAAAAAAAAATTTATATATGTATTGGCGTTCAGAAGGGGGGCAAAAAAATTATCTGTGAAAATAGAATGCATATTTTTTCACGACTTTCGTCATATATACTAGCTCGTCCCAAATATTGAATTTAATTTTATTCTATGTATTCTCCATAATTGACCCCTAAGGGGGTGTAAAGTGATTGTGTACTTTTTCATAAATTATTCCATATCTCTCAGATCCAATCAGATTTTCACTTCCACGGTCTTGTTCTTTTTTATAGGTTTTCAGTCACATAGTAGCTTCCACCGCATTTCAGAATTGAACGCGTTCCTTACTTCTGCCGGAAAAATAATAAAGTTACGCCCAGATTGTTGGCAGATTTTTTTATATTATGTACACATTTTCATATCTAATTTTTATTATACTTCAAATGAAAAACAACATATAATTTGTTAAAAAATAGAAGAAGGTTTGAAAACAGAACTAATGCCATCTGTGTGATTTGTATTAACAATATATATGGTATAAGACTAAATTTCAATTTCAAGAGAAAACCATTGAAAACGATTTTAGTTTTTCGCCTCTCCTGAACAGTTTTTTTTCGCATTTTTTCCATAAATGTTCCTTTTTCTCGAAACTGATAACAGATATCAAGATGATTTCTTTTGCATAGAGATAGATAGGTATGTAACTGAATGAAGGAGTTTTTAAAAAGTTGATACTAAATATATATATTTTTAAGTTTAAAAAATATGAAAAACTTAAGCTTTCAAACCTTAGCATTAGATTTACTAATATAATAAGTGTAAAAAGTTTGATTAAGATCGGTCGAGCGGTTCCTGAGAAAAAGGTACATGAATGTGGGATCGAGATCCGACCAGAAAGCAGCAACAGCGGACTTTAGAACGACACGTTCAGCCCTTAAGTACAACCGCTGATCGTTCCACTCTATACACCGTATCGCTTTAATCTCAAACTCGACGACGTTTATAGTTTGACATTAGGCACGAGTAGAAAAAGTATTTTGCATGGAAAAAAACTCCCTTTTTGCGTTCATGTTTGGCTAACGCGCGCTTCGCTCCAACTTCTTTTTGCGCGCGCACCAGTGTTGCCATATAAAAGTTTGCGCGCGCAAACTTTGAAAAGGGAGTTTTAATCCCTTTAGCCTCGCAGTTATCTCGGAGCATTTGTCCCCTTTAATTTTTGGGTTCGGTAATGTTGATGTGGAACACATTCCACAAAAACTTTGATATGGCAGCACTTGTGCCGTGAAATGTCATAAGTGAAGTCCAGGTGACACAAAAATAGCACGAAAATTTACGTAAATTTGAACTTTTCAAATGGCCATAAGTTTTGATTAAAGGTAGATCGCGGATTGAATTTTTTTTTGGTCCGACGCTGTGGTGAAAACAATTGTCAGAAATGGTTGTCATTAACCCATACACAATTTTTTTGAAAGATGGAAACAACTGTCAGCAATGAACTAGTCTCACATATAGGAATTTTATGCAATACAGCCGATCCAGTTATAAAAAGTTTTCCAATAAGGACTTGACAACTTTGAATTCAATTTGTGAACGCACCCTTTCACTAATCATCGAACTGTCACTGTCAATTTATTCAGTAAACTTAACATTTTTATCATGGTAAAGTACACGAAGGAACAACGTCTGCAAATTAAATTATATTATTTTGAAAAAAAGTTGTCAAGTCCTTATTGGAAAACCCTTTACTAATACATCCATGGAAACAACTGTCAGCCATGAATTAGTCTCACATATAGGAATTTTATGCAATACAGCCGATCCAGTTATACTAATACATCCATGGTATTTTGTAACGAGAAAGAACGGAAGTAGAAATTTGTTTCGTTGTAAAGAGGTGAGAAAGAAGAACGAAGAAGAAAGGAAGGCGTCTGTTAGTTGCGTGCAGAAGAAAGAAGAATAAAACGTGTAAATCGAAATAAAAGGACGAGATTGAGTTTCATTTACGAAGAAAAGTCGCCGACGTTAACGAATTAATATCAATTGTAGAGCGAACTCTACAATTTGGGGGCTCAACCAAAATCAAAAAGTGCAGCAGTTCGCAAATCATTCAGGCGGACATTTTGTTTTTCTACGACATCGAGGGAAGTTTTTGAAATCTGTTCATGCGAAAGGCTGATATTTGGCCACAGAAGTCGTTTTCATCACAGCAGCAGCAGGCACGGAAGAGTGCAAGTTCCAACACGGTGTTTTACAGCCGATATTTGGCCGCAGACGTCTATCTCACAACAGCAGTAGCAGGCACGGAAAAGTGCAAGTTCCAGTACGGTATATTTCAAGAAAACAAAATATCATTACAAATACATTGTTAAATATTCAAGCATTCTTTTTCTAAAAACTTATAAAATCATATTTAAGTGCTATTGTAAAGTAGGTCCCACAGCATTAAATATAAATTATTGTCAAGTATAGAGTGGAACAATCAGATGGATTCAAACGGTATTTTGCGGCTCACTCTTGAGCAACTCAAACAAAGTCTGAAAGATTTGGGACTAACGACGACGGGAAACAAAACAGCAGGATAGGCTTCTCGAACATTTCGACACTCAACGCAACAACGAGGACAACGATCAGTTCGAAGAGGCGCTAGAAGAGTCAAGAGTCAAGGAATTCCGAGGAAGAAGAAGCAGATCAACGACCAAACGTTGTCAAAAAAAAGAAAGAGTCATTCGAATCAATGGCGACTTTCACGTGCAAGGACATTGAAGAAAGTATCGCTACATTCTCAGGTGAATCTACACAGAATGCTCGGAAATGGATAGACGAGTTCAACGATGTAAGTCAGATGATAGGGTGGAATGATCTGCAGAAGTACATACACGCAAAAAGGCTTATGTCAGGTGCTGCGAAATTGTTGAATTGATGGTGATGACCAGAAATTTCACCCAGCAGGGTACATGAGACGTAAGACAAATTCTGCCGAGGAACGATACCATTCTTATGAGTTAGAAGTAGTATTAGAAAGACAAAAAAAAAATAGTAACTGACTGCAATGCTGTTGCTATAACGATGAAGAAGAGAGAAATTCCCCTTAGAGTAGCAAGGTGGGCAATGTTTCTACAAGACTTTGACTATGCCATCGAGCATCGTCCTCCAAGATGACCCATGTAGATGCATTAAGCCGAGTAAGCATGTTAATACTTGATACGATGAGTTATAAAAATAAAGAGGCACAAATGACAGACGATCTTTTGCAGGTCATATGCAAGGTTTTGGGAAGAGAGACGTATGAAGATTTTTATTTGAAAGACGGCGTGCTGTTCAAAGATCCTATAAAGGAGTTGGTCGTTATACCTTCTGCCATGGAGGAGGAAATTATAAAGTTAGCACACAAAGAAGGTCACTTTGCTACGAAAAAGACACGAGAAATTATTGAAAGAACGTACTTCATACCACATCTGCAGCAGAAAGTTGTAAGAGTTATTAAAAATTGTGTGGAATGTATTCTAGCAGAGTTAAAGTCCGGAAAACAGAAAGGACTGTTGACACCAATTGATAAGTCTGCCCGTTAACTACTGACTTACCATGTTGATCATGTTGGACCGATGGATGAAACGAAAAAAAATACAACCATATATTGGTAGTAATAGATGCATTTTCGAAATTCGTATGGTTGTATCCCACCACGAGTACAACTAGTCTGGAAGTAGTCGAACAATTGAAGAAATAAGCAGCAGTTTTTGGAAATCCCCACCGAATAATTTCAGATCGGGGAACAGCCTTCACTTTAAATTTGTTTGAAAGCTATTGCAAAGAAGAGAGTATCGTCCATTTACTAATAACCACCGGGGTACGACTAGGTAATGGTCAGGTGGAGCGGATAAACCGAATCTTAGTCCCGTTGTTAACTAAGATATAAGCTACAAGATCCGAATGATTGGTACAAGCATGTCGACAGAGCGCAGCAGATGATAAATAATATTCCAGCTTGAAGCACTAAAGCCTCACCATTTAAAATTTTGACTGGTTTGGATATGAAATTGACTACACAACCCGAATTTAAAAGTATCATTAAACAAGAGATTTTGGAAGAATTTGATCAAGAACGAGATACTATTCGCGAGGATGCTCGTAACAACATCTTAAAGATTCAAAAGGAAAATTATAGTTCCTATAATCAGAGCAGAAAGCGTGCACGAACTTACATGATCAAGGAATTAGTCGCAGTGAAACGATCGCAATTTGGTGCCGGCCTGAAGTTGAAACCGAAATTTTTAGGGCCGTATAAGGTAACAAGAGTGTGCAAATATGATCAATACGACGTTGAAAAAGTTGGGGATCACGAAGGGGCGAGAGTAACGAAGGCCGCGGCAGACGGAATGAAACCGTGGATTACTCCATTCGGGTCGAATGATTTGTCAGGAGGGCCGACTGTGGGATCGAGATCCGACCAGAGAGCAGCAACAGCGGACTTTAGAACGACACGTTCAGGCCTTAAGTACAACCGCTGATCGTTCCACTCCCTACACCGTACCGCTTTAATCTCAAACTCGACGACGTTTATAGTTTGACATGAGGCACGAGTAGAAAAAGTATTTTGTAACGAGAAAGAACGGAAGTAGAAATTTGTTTCGTTGTAAAGCTTAGTACTGTGTTCAGCGAAACGAACACGAACGAAAAAGTCACCTTAGAAGTGGAGTGAAATATTCTACGCACTTCGCTAGATGTCATTGATAAAAAAGCGCGCGAAATTCGAAAATATTAAAATATTGTCAAGTAATTACTATTCCGGCACATAACACAACAAAATATTGCTCACACAAAATTTCCCGAGCACAAACTCACTGAATTGACAGCGAACTATTGAAAATTTTGAGTTGTCAAATATTTCGCTTGCCAAAAAGCCTCCCGTACCATTAAAAACGAAACGAAATCGCCACGAGCGCCATCTATTAGTGACTACGGCAAATGTCCATTCCGTCCACGAACACAGTACTGCAAAACTAACGAAATATTTCGTCGGTGAAATGTCAACGAAAATTTCATTTTTTATATGAACCTTGACAGTTCGTTTCGTTTCGCTCGGAGCACAGTACTAGGCTTAAAGAGGAGAGAAAGAAGAACGAAGAAGAAAGGAAGGCGTCTGTTAGTGGCGTGCAGAATAAAGAAGAGTAAGATTTGTAAATCGAAATAAAAGAACGAGGTTGAGTTTCATTTACGAAGAAAAGTCGCCGACGTTAACGAATTAATTGTAGAGCGAAATCTACATGAATTTGTATGAAAACTCGTCGAGTCACTAACCCCCTTAAGACAAATGTTGACTTGGATTTATCGGTAAAAATCAGAATATGTAAACAATTACCAATCTGCTACCAATTCTACTATTCTTATTTAATATTTAATTCTTGTTTATTCCAATATTCATTCAACAAAAAATTGCTATTATAGCTTAAACAAAATCTATTAAACGTTAAAAATGGTCTTCGTTACACTTTCGAGCCCTTCTTACCCCTTTTCTGAGCCTTCGAATGCCAATTACGAGCCTACATACTCTCATAGCAAAAAGTACCTAACATTTTTTGAAGATATTAAATAAAAAAATATTATGTTTTTAATTTTAACGAAATAAATCCTTTAGGATGAATATAAATCAATCATACGGTAACGGTATAATTGAAATTAATATTAAAGTCGTTTGCTTCGTCTACGTCTACGTCTAGTTAGAACAGTTTATTACGTCAGACCTAGTAAAGTAGTGTCTTGGTTCCTTGTTGATTTATGCATTAACTACTTCGCATTAAAAATTTTCTATAAAATTTAATTTAATTTTTGATTTATGAAGTATCAAATAAGCATCAGCTGAGCAACATAGACGTAGACGTAGACGAAGCAAAGTATTGAGAAACGACCTAAATATCGCTAAGTTCACATGTTAAACAACGAAAACCAGTCTCAATTGTGCATAGTTTAAAAGCCCATCTTAAATGGTAAGTCTTAAAGGGCACCATACACTATCATTTCTGCATGTCATGCATGCACGTCATGATTGAATTTTGATTTGCCATACACGTTCATGCCAACCAGTCTCGCTTCAAAACTCGAAGTGAAATGGTCGACGTATAGTGGCTTGTGCTCTCCTACTCGATAAAATTTTGGACGGTACGCAAAATCGTTTGAAAGGGCGTAGCTTCCAAACCCGTTGAGATATTGACATGAAACTCTTATGGTTGGTAGATTGGATGAATCCCAACGACTGGTTTCTTTTGGAGGTGTGTATGAAAGGGGGGAGAGGGGACGGTTTTTGGCGAAAAACTTTGGTTTCTAGATCTTAAGAAAGTACTATGATAGTGGACTCATATGCAAAAATAAAATGGTTAATAAGGGTTGAGGGGTGTATAAGTGGGGGGAAAACAATGAGTCTGAAACGCATGAAAGCCGGGATTCAAACATTTTAAAATCCATATCTATTGAACAATTTATGTCAAAAGTTTGAAACTCTATTCTTGTCCTCACGTATAGTATACTTCAAGATTAGACTAGGAATAACATTTTTAAGAGGCGTGGTGGGGTGTGAGGTTGTGGGTGGTGCGTTGGGGGTGGTAAAATACTTTGGATTACAATATCTTTCGAACCAATTACACCAGGAAAAGAAAATTTTGTTTTTGTATATGGGATCACAAGAGGAGTCTACTGAAAGTACAATTTTAGAGGGGACGAGAGGGTGAGCGCTATAGTGTTTGAGACAGCAATTTTTCAAAAAATGTAGTTTTTATATCACTGGAACCGTATTAGATATGATCTTGAAAACTTTACAGGAGTTGCGGTGAGGAGGCATTTTTGGGGGTGGTGTTGAAAGGGGGTAGAAAGGAAAATATTCTGATTTTTATTTCCCGACAACCGTAATGAATAGAAAGCTTACAATTAAGTTTTATTATAGAGTTCAATAGGGGTAGCACGATACGGCGGTGAGGGGTGGTTTATATCTCAGAAGCGGTTTATGCCAGTAAGTTGAATACATATGTATGTAGATGCAATACTAGAGTAATTTAACCAAAAAAAGCTTAGATTTTGTTTATGTTCAGAGATTGAGTAAGAAAAATGTATGTATTTTCACGAACATCTTTAAAACTTTTAGATATATCGAGCTATTTTACTTTTGCGGGTTCTACATATGTACATATATGCTCTTAAAAAATTCTTCTAAATTTTTCGATAGATAGCCCCTAACGGAATATAATGCGGTTGTGGATATATTCACGAATTCCCATATATTTCTAAGCCAGGAAGCTTTAATGAACGGTATTTTTTAGGTTGTCAGTTGCAAAGTAACCTACATCGATTCAAAACACGCAACGCGTCCCGAACTTCTACCGAAAAAATAATAAAGTTGCGCCCAAACGGTTGGCAGATTTTTTGTCTGCGTCGATCCACCCGTACCTGACTAGGTGCCGACATGGCGGGGTTTTATGGCAAGTGAAAACCAAGGTGCGAAACTTCGCAGTTCTAGTGCAATAACACGATCATGAAATTCAAAGAATTCTATAAAATCGCAAATTTTATTCAGAAATAAGACTCGATTACTAAATTCCTAGAAGAAAACCAGAAATTGAGAGTAATTTAGCCTTATGAAGATTCACCCAACGCACATGGCAATAAGATATTTATTATAATAAGATATTTTTCCGTTAGAATACGGAACAAAAATCAAAGAAAATATTTTTCTGCCTTCAATGAGCCAAATTTTACGACTGTCCTTATATCTTCGTAGCCTGCTGATAAAGAGATTTGTTCTAAATCGGGTTAAAGTTTAAATATTATATTTAATATTTAATTTGAATAATACAAGGATATGGGTAATAAAACGAATTTGGGGAATAAAAAGTAAGGACACAACAAATACTATAAGCCGGACATCAAAGGATTTTTTGTCTCATTCAATCTACCCGTACCTGACTAGGTACCGACATGGCGAGGTTTTATGACAAGTAAACCTTCGTAGCGCTAGTGCAAAAATACGATCATGAAAATCAAAGAATTCACACATGTTTAATTCAAAATTAAAATTTCGATTGCTTAATTGCCAGGAAAAATTCTAAAAATTGTGCGTAGTTTAGCGATCATATCAGTGCGCAAGCCCTATGAAAATTCACGCAACGCACCTGGTAATAAGATATTTCTTTACCGTCAGGATACGACACCAGACTCAAATCGCCTTCAATGAACCGTCATCCGCATTCGAAAAATGTAAAATTGGAATGACGATCACCATAGACCATCATCCATTTCATCATGCGCGTTGGCTCCGCCCACAAAAATCAAAATTTTTTGATTTTCATCATGCCACATGACGGTCGGCATGAAATGCCATCATGCAGCCCCATACACGAGAGATTTTCGAGAAAAAAGTCAAATATTCATTGACATACAAAAATGATAGTGTATGGTGCCCTTAAGGCACAGGACACGTTCGTAGAAACATGCCCAGCGAATGCTGTGCTCGATCCTTTCTGGAAAGGATTACAGCACTATTTTGCACTACAGCAATTGCATGTAGTCTCTTAGTACCAAATTTTTCTGTAACCTTCCACTTTTTATGCTCTAGATGAAATCAGCGAGTACTATAAGTTCTTAACGCATAGAAATGAGCCTCGGACGAAAAAAAAGTTATGTACGAGTATATTACTCGTAAATAATATTTTGTTTATTTGTGGAAAAACTCCAAATCAGTTTCGTTCGTCTGTCCGTCCGCTCTCATGATTACTCAAGAACGCCTTGCTCTATGATCTTGAAAATTTGAATTTAGATAGTTGGTCGAATTTTTCAGGCTAAGTTCCTTAATGAAAAAAAAATTATCCCATTCCATCGGGGAGCTGCCATACAAAATGTCCTTAAGGCAGGGTGTACAAGAATATTGGTCAATAGCTTCAGACGGGCTTAAGATACGACTTTGAAATTTTGTATGTATAGTGTAATTCGGTTAAGACGTACCTCGAGGGGACATTAACACGCATTAACACGAACCTCTTTAACAAAGGGGCAAACGGGGCCTTCGGCGCCAGTCGGTTCTTCCAAAGGACCCGTTCTGCGTTTTCGCCGATCGAACCACGAATGTGACAAAAATGGCGCGACATCTAGTGCTCACGAAAAATCCTGAAATCGACGATTGTATTGATCGTTCATTATTTAACATGGATTATGAACCAATTGCCATTAATAACGCGTTCTCTAAGATCGTCCAGTATTAAGGCCGTATTCTAGTCTAGAAATTTGAAAAAAATCGGAATTTTTTTTATATTTCGATAGTTTAGATATTAAAGAATATCTCCCTAAGAGGATTTTTCAAAATTCGAATTATTTTTAAAGTTATAGTCATTTTAGTGACGTAGCACCCATTCTATTCTATGTGCGCTTAGTTTGAGTTTTCAGTTCTACAAATGCTTGAAAAGAAGGAAGATTTGCTCGTCTTGCGGAAAGAAACGCTGAAAATCAGCAATATGAAGTATAAAAAGGCGATGTATGGAGCTGTGATGGCTGATTAAGAAAATATAAGTTATATGTACGCATCTATCAGTTACACTAAAGTAAATAATAAAGTATTTTTATCGATTTTTAAAAAAAAAATGTTGTACCCTGAAAAATCTTTTTTACACGTTTAATGACTAATAAACGCCAAAAAAGCAAAAAAAAATTTCACTCCGTCTGTGCGCCGTCCGCCGTACGCAAACTCGTTTGAGGAATTATGGTTCCCAAACCCTATAAGCTATTAAATTGAATTTTTTTTTCTGAATAGACTTGGTGGACCCCTAGAAGTGAAATTTTTTTGAGGGGTGAGGGTGTGAGAGGAAAGGTAGGGGAAGCGTTTTAGACGAAAAATTTTGGTTTCTAGATCTCAGCAACCACTTATGGTAGGAGGCTGAAACTAAGAATTTCTATAGAGCTTTTATAGGGGACTCATCTGCAAAAAAATTGCTGATATGGGTGAAGGGGTGTGGGAGTGGAGGGGAAAATAATGCGTCCGAAACGCAAAAATGCCGAGATCGACACATTCTAAAATCCATATCTTTAAAACCGTTAATGGCAAACAATTAAAACTTTACAAATATCTGATATTGTACTAGGAGAGTAGATTGAAACAAAATTGTTTGGTGGAGGTGGTGGCATATGGGGGTGGGGGTTGAAATACTTAAGATTACGATATCTTACAAGCCAATTGCACCAGAAAAACAAAATTCGGTTTGGGTATAAAGCTTAATAAATAAAGATTGCTCAAAGTAAAATCTTTGAAGGGGGCAGGAGAGCATAGAAGTGGGGTGGGGGATAAGTATTTTTCAAAAACATCACTTTTCATATCTCAATAACAGTTTTAGATAGATACTTCAAATTTGTATCAGAAGTAGGCCCGATATAGCTCTAGTAGGGAAAAAAAATTTGAAAGTGGTGGTGTAGAGGGTGAGGGTGGGGAAGGGTGAGAAGGATAAAGTTCAGATGTTTATATCTTAAAAACCTGTAATGATATAAAACTTAAACTTCGTATTTAGATACAACTACAATAGTGGCATGGTGGAAAAATACAATTTTTTTTAGGGGTAGCATGGTACGAGGGTGGGGGGTGTTTTTCCTAACTTTCGAACGGCTTATGTTAGAAAGTTGAAACTCGGTAGGTTTATGTAAATCAACTAGAAAAGAAGTTCTGATAAAAAAAATTTAATATTCATTGGCTTTCAGAAGGGGGGGGGGGCAAAAAATATTATCAGTATATATAAAATGCATATATTTTCACGATTTTCGTCATATCTACTAGGTCTTTCCAAATATTGAATTCATTTTATTATACGGATTCTTCATTTGAATACCTAGAAAGCATTTTTAAGACTTTTTGAAATTTGACCCCTAGGTTTAGGTTTAAGAAGGGGCGCAGCGCTAGGACCGCCGCACTCACTAGGCGCCTTATGGGCCCATTGCGATCCCTTCAGGTCCTCGTGGGCTATGTTACTATCTCAGAAACATTCCAATTCCCTGCAGAACTTGACCAATTTGCCATACCCTACCGCCCTCAAATCCTCAATGCTCTCAAAGAAGAGACTACCCATTAATCTAAAGCGCCTTCTAGCGATCCCCGGGCATTCACACAAAATGTTAGTGATGTCCTCCACAGCATACAGGTCGTGGCAGAACCTGCACATATCCGACTCCACTATCCCTAGCCGCATAGCGTGTTTCCCCAGCATGCAGTGCCCCGTCAGTGCTCCAACGAGCATGCGCAGTCTCCCTCTATCCCAATTTAAAATATTCTTAGTCTTTTGACTATCCAACTCTGGCCACAAAGATCTAGAAATCCTGCAGCTTGCTAGTCCTGCCCACCTAGAGTTGGCGGCTATTTTGGAGCGCTCACCAATTTGCACTTTGATACCGCAAACGGGTGGACTAACATCCTCCTCTACTCTACCAATCGATGTTGATCCTAATCTAGCAAGCTCATCCGCTCTTTCGTTCCCTAGTATATTACTATGCCCTGGCACCCAGCAAATCAGTACTCTGTTCTGACTACAAAGTACCTTTAGCACTTCTCGACAGCGCTTTACCAACTTGGATTTAATGGTTACCGATTCCAGCGCCTTTATGGCCGCCAGGCTGTCAATGTAGAGTGAAATATTCTGATCGCATATCTCCCCCATTAACAGGATGTTTGCTGCCTGTAACACGGCCAAAATTTCCGCCTGAAAGACGCTGCATACATCTGGCAACCTAAACGACTTCTCTACACTCAGCTGCTCCGAGAAGACGCCAGCGCCTGTGCCACATTCCATTTTTGATCCATCCGTATAAACGGAGATCTCCCCTTCACGTATTACTCTATTGTTCTCCCAGTCCACTCTACTAGGATAAGCAATTTCGTATGGCTTCCCAAAATCCAACCCCGGAATTGAGTGGTCCGTACTAATATCTGCAGCATGGCTTCCCATGAAGCTAAGAATGGAACTGTGCCCCTTAGAGCTTCTCCTAAAAAGGGCACAGCTCGATAGCCTAACTGCCGTATTTGCCGCTACCTGTTTTACAAAGATGTCCAAAAAAAAAATTCGACCCCTAAGGGGTGTAAAGTGGATGTATTTTTTTCATGAATTCCACCATATCTCTCAGGTCTGATCAGATATCGAACATCTTTTCACTTTCCCAGGTTTGTTTAATAATCACCTATTTTTAAGTCTTGGCCTTTTTAACCTCTAGACCGAATCCTGGAATATGATCCAATTATATAATTCATATGTCACACCATATTCTAACCACTTCTCGAACTTTTTGTGAGGTTCTCAGTCACATAGTAACATACACCACATCGCCGAATTAAACACGTTCCGCACTTCTGCCGGAAAAATAATAAAGTTGCGCCCAGACTGTTGGCAGATTTTATTCGATGCGGTTGACACAATATCTCAAGTTCTAATCGACCGATTTACTTGAAATTTGGCATGAATACTCTTTATATATATCTCTATCGTATGAACCAATAAAAACTAGAAATTTAATTTTAATATATTAAAAAAATTCGTGAAAGTTACAAAATTAATGGGGAAATCGACCTCAATTTTTTAATAAGCCACCATTTTGTTAAATTTTTTTCTTCACTTTTTTTGGTTCACACGATACTGGCATATATACTGATCAAAAACTGTCCATAATTTTATTTTTCAGGTAGCCAGGAGGGTAGATATCATGACGACCGTGATACGGCTTCCCCCCTCTACTTCAACGACGCATAACTTTCTGAAATTTTAACATTTAATTTTTTTTTTTTTAATGTACTCTTAAAATATGAATAAATAAGCCATAAAAAAAGGATAGTAAAAATATCAATTGCTTTTTTTTATGACTCCTCAAAAAACGCTCGAATTTCGGGTTTCTAGACTAGCTTCACTTCTACCTATTCTCGAAACTACCCTCACTCAATACTGAAATTAGTGCGCCCCAGGTGCTGGTGCTCAACGCTACTTACTCGTTGACCGGTAGTCGTTGTCTTTTCCTTAATGTCCGCATGCTTTCTTCGCTAATAACACAAGTTTACAAATTCGGCTCTACTTTTGGACCCGACCAGATGAGAACGATTCTTAACGTTATTTGATGCCCTGAATTCAGATCTTTAAACCGTGTGTCAAGATTGGTTATAGTTTTCGAGTTCGCCTATTGAGGCAGCACTGTGCTCTTATAACGGCTATCAGCTGACCACGTTGCATCGAACATCTTTTGAAACTTGTTTTTGTACTGTGATTGTGCTTCGCAACGTGGGAAAATGCAGAGAAAACGCTGCAGAGTCGATTCAAAGTGTTTTTGTTACGTTTGCGGATATTATGTGCTCGGAAAATGTGGAAAAATTATAACAAATGCAGTCAAAGATGCGTATTTGCAGTTCTTTGGTCTTGCTGTAGTAAACACTGACAAGCCAGATGGTTCTAAGTACAGTTTGAAGTCGGCTCTACTCCACATAGGAAATAAAAAACCATCGAATCCGATTGCTCCCGCAGTATAAATTAAAGAATGCTACGACACAATGCGTAAAATTTTGGCCAAGATCAAATACATTGAGCATCAATGGAAAATTTGTGGCGATCTAAAGGTTGAGACATAAATATTAATAGACCACTTGTGAACCCACAGGACGTTTTATTGCCACCTCTTCGTATTAAACTTGGCCTTATTATTTGACAAATCAAAGCGCTCTATCGCGAAGGACCGGCTTTCCAGTACTTAATCAAGTTGTTTCCAAAACTGTATACCTACTATACGCAAAAATCAAAGAGCGAATATTTGTCTGACCTGATATTCGTAAACTAATAGTTGATGCAAAGTTCACAAAATGTTTAACGCCTGATAAAGCAGCAGCATGGGCATCGTTTAAAAGTGTTGTTCACAACTTTCTCTGAAACCACAAATCACCGGATTACAAACAAGTAATCGACAATTATTTGCAAAAGTACCACAAGATTGGAGCTCGAATGACTCTCAAGATATATTTTCTGCATTCACATATTGATTTTTTCCCACAAAACTTGGGCGACACGAGCGACGAGCAAGGAGAGCGGCTACATCAAGATATAGCAAAAATCGAAAGGCGACACCAAGGGTTTTGGGACGAAGGCATGATGAGCGACTACTGTTGGACCCTAATGCGTGAAACAAGTCCCAAGCAGTATAAAAGACTCAGTTAAGCCTCTGTTCATTTCTGATTTATACTTTTTAGTTCAATAATGGTCAAAAACAGTACAATAATGAATTTATAGAATATTTCGAAAACATGAACCAATTTTAAAAAACGGGCTCTTGATTTGGATTCAGCCCCCACAATTAACCTTATAAACTGCTTTTGGTTGCTCAGGTCCAAAACCGTGTATACTTGTGTAATCTTTCTAGTTCGCAGGATGTCTTCGCTGATGTGAACACGTCCCGTAACTTTTCAAATTCAAAACTCTAGCACTCGTCCCGTCACCGACTCGAGACGCTCGCTGCACGTTCTTCTCAAAATATTTCTCAAATGTTCTCTTCAATTTAAAATATATAGTAAAAAATCTGCCAACAATCTGGGCGTAACTTTATTATTTTTCCGGCAGAAGTAAGGAACGCGTTCAATTCTGAAATGCGGTGTAGGCTACTATGTGACTGAAAACCTATCAAAAAGAACAAGATCATGGAAGTGAAAATCTGATTGGATCTGAGAGATGTGGAATAGTTTATGAAAAAGTACACAATCACTTTACACCCCCTTAGGGGTCAATTTTCAGAAAATCTTGAAAACACTGTCTTGGTATTTATATGGAGAATACATAGAATAAAATTGAATTCATTATTTGGGACGAGGTAGTAGATATGTCGAAAATCGTGGGAAAATATGCATTCTACTTTCACAGATAATTTTTTTTGCCCCCCTTCTGAACGCCAATAGATATTCGTTTTTTTTATTCAAAATTATTTTCTTAATTGATTTAGATATACACACCGAGTTTCAACATTGTAGCTTAAGCCGTTCTATATATAGAAAAAACACCTACCACTTGTACCACACTACCCTTAGGGGTCGAATTTCAAAAAACCTTGAAAACACTTTCTAGGTATTCATACGAAAAATCCGTAGAATAAAAATGAATTCAATATTTGGAAAGACCTAGTAGATATGACGAAAATCGTGAAAATTTATGCATTTTATATATATTATATTTCCAAATATTTTTTTTTGCCCCCCCCCCCTTCTAAACGCCAATGAATATTCAAATTTTTTTTTATCACAATTACTTTTCTAGTTGATTCACATATACACACCGAGTTTCAACATTGAAGCTTAAGCCGTTCCATATGTAGGAAAAACACCCCCACTTGTACCACACTACCCTTAGGGGTCGAATTTCAAAAAACCTTGAAAACACTTTCTAGGTATTCATACGAAGAGTCCGTAGAATAAAAATGAATTCAATATTTGGAAAGACCTAGTAGATATGACGAAAATCGTGAAAATATTTGCATTTTATATATATTATATGTACAAATATTTTTTTTTGCCCCCCCCCCCTTCTAAACGCCAATGAATATTCAAATTTTTTTTTATCACAATTAACTTTCTAGTTGATTTACATATACACACCGAGTTTCAACATTGTAGCTTAAGCCGTTCCATATATAGGAAAAACACCCCCACTTGTACCACACTACCCTTAGGGGTCGAATTTCAAAAAACCTTGAAAACACTTTCTAGGTATTCATACGAAGAATCCGTAGAATAAAAATGAATTCAATATTTGGAAAGACCTAGTAGATATGACAAAAATCGTGAAAATATATGAATTTTATATCTATTATATTTACAAATAATTTTTTTTGCCCCCCTTTCTAAACGCCAATGAATATTCAAATTTTTTTTTATCACAATTTCTTTTCTAGTTGATTTACATATACACACCGAGTTTTAACTTTCTAGCATAAGCCGTTTAATAGTTAGGATAAACACCCCCTACCCTAGCATACTACCCCTAAAAAAAAATTTATTTTTCCAACATTCCGCTACTATAGCTCTATCTAAATACCACGTTTAAGGCTTATATCATTACAGGTTCTCAAGATATAAGCATCGGAACTTTTTTCTTTTCACCCTCCCCCACCCTCCCCCTCTTCACCCTCAACCCCAAAACTTTTTTTCCTACTAGGGTTTAATTAGCGCTACTTCTAGTAAAAAATTCTAAGCATCTATCTTAAACTGTTCTTGAGATATGAAATGTATTTGATTTGAAAAATTCTCATCCCCTCCACTTCTATGCTCCACCTCCCACTTAAAAAATTTAACTTTGATCAATCTCTATTTGTCAACCTTTACATTCAAACCAAATTTTATTTTTCTAGAGCAATTGGTTCATGAGATATCGTAATCTTAAGTTTTTCACCCCCCACCCCCATACACAACTTCCCCCACCCAAAATTTTTCTTCATTCTGTTCTCCTAGTATAACTACAAATATGTTTTAAGTTTGAATGGTGTGCCATTAACGGTTTAGGAGATATGGATTTTAGAATGTGTCTATCTCACATTTTTTGGGCTTCGGACGCATTACATTTCCCCCCACTCCCACACCCCTTGATCAATATTGACAATTTTTCTGCAAATGGGTCTACTATCAGAGCTCTATAGAAGTTCCAAGTTTCAGCTTCCTTACATAAGGGGTTACTGAGATCTGGAAAGCAAAATTTTCGGTCTAAAACACTTCCCCCTCCTTCCCCCACCCCTAAAAATTTGGTCACTTCAAGGCGCCTACCCCGTCTATTCGTTAAAAAAATTTCAATTTAACATCTCAAAGTGTTTGGCAGCTACGAGCCTCCAAACGATCTTGCGTACGGCGTACGGCGGACAGACGGACTGAAAATTTGTATTGCTTTTTTCGCGTCTACTAGTTATGAAACGTGAAAATAAAAATTTTGATGGTAGCAAATTTTTTTTTTTAAAAAATCAATCACAATACTTAATTATTAAAATAATAAAGTAAAACCAAACTGGCGTTCGCACTCGAAACCACTCTTGAACAGAGGCTGTTTTCGAGCCCCTTATGCCCTAGACACACGGCAATATTTAATATAGATTAAATCAAAAGCTTTCTTTGAAACATGGAGGGTGAAACACGTACGTTTAATTATTGTTTGCCTATTTAGTTTTGCATCAGAACGATGGAAAGCCACACACTATGAATGTGTATTTAAATGAATATGTATATCATAAAAAAAATATTCAGATCTCTATATGAAATAATTATGAAATTGAAGAAGTCAACATAATGTAATGTAAAATTACTAAACGGAGTCATATTCTCTGCAAACATACTACAAATACTTAGAGAAAAATCATGGGCCATAATAAATATTTGTAATTAATTTTTTTTTGGATTTTTCTACAAATTAAATTTTTCAAAATATACTTCTATTTGGTCTTTAAAACCAAATTTACTTCAGAACCTATGAAAAATTCTACACAATATAAAAAATCTGCCAACAATCTGGGCGTAACTTTATTATTTTTCCGGTAGAAGATAGGAACGCGTTCAATTCTGAAATGCGGTGGAGGCTACTATGTGACTGAAAACCTATCAAAAAGAACAAGATCATGGAAGTGAAAATCTGATTGGATCTGAGCGATATGGAATAATTTATGAAAAAGTACACAATCACTTTACACCCCTTAGGGGTCAATTATAGAGGATACATAGAATAAAATTAAATTCAATATTTGGGACGAGGTAGTAGATATGTCGGAAATCGTGGGAAAATATGCATTTTATTTTCACAGATATTTTTTTTGCCCCCCCCCTCCCCTTCTGAACGCCAATAGCCAATAGATATTCATTTTTTTTTTATTCAAAATTATTTTTCTAGTTGATTTAGATATACACACCGAGTTTCAACATTGTAGCTTAAGGGGGCAGGCCACAGTAGCGGGCCTTTTTTACGGGTCATTTTGTGATAGGATTATTGGAGAAACTATAAAGCATATCGAAATTTGTTAAAAGGCACTTTATTATATAAGTCTTGAAGAATGTTTTTGCATACAACTGAAAGTCCATACAAACAAAATGGCGGATTCCCAGCTGTTTCCAATGGACGCCTTTTTTTTAAGTGCTCCACGGCCGGTCGTTTTCCCGTGCAATTTCAAAGAAAAATGGTGGGTCAATCAAATTTTCGATAAGTCATAATAAAAGCTAGAGAAGCACGTAGGATTTTTTTTTAATTTTTTTAGATAAATGGCGAACTTTTGAAAAAAAAACTAAAAAAAAACGAAAAAAATCGCTAGAAAATTGCTTATAACTTTTTGAATATGCCATATATCGCAAAAATCCTACGTTGTTTTATGGAAAAAACAGTTATCAATAGCCTGTTAAAACCGCAAGTCCAAAAGTTCAAAATTGTTTAAATAAAACGGGTGGCCAATTTAAAAAACCTTGTTTCGAAAAAAAACGCGTTTAAAGTTTTAAGATTGTAGGTGTTTTGGCCGATTTTCATGCCCCAAGTCTGAGTTTCAGGTACTTACAGGTTACGTACGTACCTGTAACTAAAGGACAACATTTTTGGGACCCTAAAGAGACTTTTGAGACAAAATTTTTTTTTCGATATTCCGAGGCCGCTACTGTGGCTTGCCCCCTTAAGCCGTTCTATATATAGGAAAAACACCCCCCACTTGTACCACACTACCCTTAGGGGTCGAATTTCAAAAAACCTTGAAAACACTTTCTAGGTATTCATACGAAGAATCCGTAGAATAAAACTAAATTCAATATTTGGGACGAGCTAGTATACCATATATGACGAAAATCGTGAAAAAATATGCATTCTATTTTCGCAGATAATTTTTTTTGCCCCTCTTCTGAACGCCAATACATATTTGAATTTTTTTTTAATCAAAATTGTTTTTCTAGTTGATTTATATATACACACCGAGTTTCAACATTGTAGTTTAAGCCGTTCTATATATAGGAAAAACACCCCCACTTGTACCACACTACCCTTAGGGGTCGAATTTTAAAAAACCTTGAAAACGCTTTTTAAATATTCATAAGAAGAATCCGTAGAATAAAAATGAATTCAATATTTGGAAAGACCTAGTAGATATGACGAAAATCGTGAAAATATATGCATTTTATATTTATTATATTTACAAATATTTTTTTTTGCCCTCCTTTCTGAACTCCAATGAATATTCAAATTTTTTTTTATCACAATTACTTTTCTAGTTGATTTACATATACACACCGAGTTTTAACATTGTAGCTTAAGCCGTTCCATATATAGGAAAAACACACCCACTTGTACCACACTACCCTTAGGGGTCGAATTTCAAAAAACCTTGAAAACACTTTCTAGGTATTCATACGAAGAATCGGTAGAATAAAAATGAGTTTAATGTTTGGAAAGACCTAGTAGATATGACGAAAATCGTGAAAATATATGCATTTTATATATATTATATTTACAAATAATTTTGTTTGCCCCCTGATGTAAACTATGTAAACTAATGTAAAGACAACCGCTGTAACCAAATGAATTTGTGCCAACTGTCTGTAATCAAATGAATTGTCACTTGTCAATAAACGTTCTCTCGAGCACAAACCATCAAACGTGACGGACGTCTTTATTCCGGATCGCACGATCACAACAAATTGGCGACGAGGACGATGAAATAAAAAAAAAAGGAAAACAACCGGCAAGTTAATTTTATCATATTAAAATACATATTTGCATACATACTGCGTGAAAAAAAGAAACATGTCAACGGACAACGTTACGGGAACTGCACAACCCAACAACGTGGCTAATCCCACTTTTCAAGGGTTATTAAGCATCGAACCTTTTGAAAAAAATATTTCGTCATGGTCACGCTGGGTCGACCGGCTCGAGGGCGAGTTTGCCATTATCGGCAATCCAACAAACATAAGGGTTCACCTATTACTTTATTATTTTAATAATTTTACTTTATTATTTTAATAATTAAGTATTGTGATTGATTTTTTAAAAAAAAAAATTTGCTACCCTCAAAATTTTTATTTTCACGTTTCATAACTAGTAGACGCGAAAAAAGCAATAAAAAATTTCAGTCCGTCTGTCCGCCGTACGCAAGATCGTTTGGAGGCTTGTAGCTGCCAAACGCTTTGAGATATTAAATTGAAATTTTTTTAACGAATAGACGGAGTAAGCGCCTTGAAGTGACCAAATTTTTAGGGGTGGGGGTGTGAGGGGGAAGGAGGGGGAAGTGTTTTAGACCGAAAATTTTGGTTTCCAAATCTCAGTAACCCCTAATGTTAGGAAGCTGAAACTTTGAATTTCTATAGAGCTTTGATAGTAGACCCATTTGCAGAAAAATTGTCAATATTGACCAAGGGGTGTGGGAGTGGGGGAAATGTAATGCGTCCGAAACCCAAAAAAGGCGAGATAGACTCATTCTAAAATCCATATCTCCTAAACCGTTAATGGCACACTATTCAAACTTAACAAATATTTGTAGTTATACTAGGAGAACAGAATCAAAAAAAATTTTAGGTGGGGGAAGTTGTGTATGGGGGTGGGGGGGTGAAAAACTTAAGACTACGATATCTCATAAGCCAATTGCTCTAGAAAAATAAAATTTGGTTTGGGTATAAAGGTTGACAAATAAAGATTGATCAAAGTTAAATTTTTTAAGTGGGAGGTGGAGCATAGAAGTGGAGGGGATGAGAATTTTTTAAATCAAACACATTTCATATCTCAAGAACAGTGTAAGATAGATGCTTAGAATTTTTACCGGAAGTAGCGCTAATTAAACCCTAATAAGGGGTTGTGGGTGTAGAGGGGGAGGGTGGGGGAGGGTGAAGAGGAAAAAGTTCTGATGCTTATATCTTAAGAACCTGTAATGATATAAGCCTTAAAGTTGGTATTTAGATAGAGCTGTAGTAGCGGAATATTGGAAAAAAAATTTTTTTAGGGGTAGTATGCTACGGGGGTAGGGGGTGTTTTTCCTAACTATTAAACGGTTCATGCTAGAAAGTTGAAACTCGGTGTGTATATGTAAATCAACTAGAAAAGTAATTGTGAAAAAAAAAATTTGAATATTCATTGGCGTTTAAAAAGGGGGGCAAAATAAATTATTTGTAAATATAATGTATATAAAATGCATATATTTTCACGATTTTCTTCATATCTACTAGGTCTTTCCAAATATTGAATTAATTTTTATTCTACGGATTCTTCGTATAAATACCTAGAAAGTGTTTTCAAGGTTTTTTGAAATTCGACCCCTAAGGGTAGTGTGGTACAAGTGGGGGTGTTTTTCCTATATATGGAACGGCTTAAGCTACAATGTTGAAACTCGGTGTGTATATCTAAATCAACTAGAAAAGTAATTGTGATAAAAAACATTTGAATATTCTTTGGCGTTCAGAAGGGGGTGGGGCAAAAAAAAAATATTTGTAAATATAATAAATATAAAATGCATATATTTTCACGATTTTCGTCATATCTACTAGGTCTTTCCAAATATTGAATTGATTTTTATCCCTAAGGGTAGTGTGGTACAAGTGGGGGTGTTTTTCCTATATATGGAACGGCTTAAGCTACAATGTTGAAACTCGGTGTGTATATCTAAATCAACTAGAAAAAATAATTTTGAATAAAAAAAAAGAATATCTATTGGCGTTCAGAAGAGGGCAAAAAAATTATCTGTGAAAATAGAATGCATATTTTTCCACGATTTTCGACATATCTACTACCTCGTCCCAAATAATGAATTTAATTTTATTCTATGTATTCTCCATATGAATACCAAGAAAGTGTTTTCAAGATTTTCTGAAAATTGACCCTTAAGGGGGTGTAAAGTGATTGTGTACTTTTTCATAAACTATTCCATATCTCTCAGATCCAATCAGATTTTCACTTCCATGATCTTGTTCTTTTTGATAGGCTTTCAGTCACATAGTAGCCTACACTGCATTTCAGAATTGAACGCGTTCCTATCTTCTGCCAGAAAAATAATAAAGTTACGCCCAGATTGTTGGCAGATTTTTTTTACATTACGTGGGCCAAGAAACGTATAACATTATTGGCGACAAACTGGCGCAACAGAAACCGCAAGGTGAAACGTACGAAAACCTCGTAACGCTCCTTAAGGAACACTATGAGCCCAAGCCGCTCGAAATCGTCGAGAATAACCGATTTCACCTGCGTAAGCAAGGTGACGGCGAATCCATCGAAGACTTCCTTGTCGCGCTTCGGAAACTATCGATTGGTTGTGGTTTCGGAGCTTACTTAGACACAGCATTACGCAACCAGCTAGTTTTCGGAGTACGAAGCCATAAAATCTTGAATCGATTGCTGGAAATCGACAATCTAGCCCTTAAAAAGGCGACGGAGAAGGCGCTAGCCATGGAGTTATCAGAACATGGGGGAGCTGAAATACATAGAAATGCCGAAAGGGTTATGCACGTCGAGCAAAACGGTAGAAAAACAGTTAAACTTAATACTAATAGAAGCCTTAAGTGTTACCGTTGTGGTAGCGACACACACATTGCAAACTCCTGCAAGCACATAAGTTTAAAGTGTAATTTTTGCTCGAAAATTGGGCATTTAAAAGTTGTGTGTCTCGCTGCCAAATCGGCTAAGGCACAAATAAATGAAAATAAACAGTCTAATAAAAATAGAAGTCAAAATGAGGCAAACTTTACAGAAATCGCTAGCGATTCAGAAGAAGTTTGCCACATTGTAAATATTCCATATACTCGCGCTAAACTTTTTGCAAAACTAAATGTCAATAACATATTGTTAAACTTTGAGGTTGACAGTGGATCTCCAGTAAGTATCATGGATTTAACGGACAAAAATAAATTCTTCAAAGAAATTGAAATTCAAAGATCACAAATGAAATTAATGAGTTATTGCAATAATGAAATTTCTGTTCTCGGTTTCATTTTAGTTAAAGTTAAAGCAGTTTCGTTGTCATCGTCAGAATCCACGAGAACACTTCAGGTATACATCGTCGAATCGCAAAGACATCCACTGCTTGGTCGAGAGTGGATTTACGAACTAAATCTTAATTGGAATGAAATATTCAAACCTCAAAATTTTTGTGCAAAAGAAATGGAAAGCGATGTTAAAACAATCACCCCAACCCTAAATACAGCGTCAGAACTTAAAAGAATCAAGAGTAAGTATTCTAAAATTTTTGATAACACATTGGGAAAAATTAGAGAAATCAAGGCCCATATCCACCTTAAAGAAAATGCAAAACCAGATTTTATAAAATCCCGCAACGTTCCCTTTGCAATTAAAGAGGCAGTGGAAGCAGAGCTAGCTGACCTTGAATCGAACCATGTAATCTCAAGGGTTAACAGTAGTCGTTGGGCAACACCTATCGTTCCAGTTCGGAAGTACGTATTTGTGCCGATTTCAAAGTCACGATAAACCCTAACATAGTAGTTGACAATCACCCAATTCCGACTGTCGAGGAGTTGTTTGCAACTATGGCAGGAGGAATGAAATTTTTCAAAATCGATTTAGCAAAGGCTTACTTACAGATCGAAGTACATGAAGACGATAGAGAAATCCTCACAATCAGTACTCACAAGGGTTTCTTTCAGCCAAACAGACTGATGTACGGAATCGCATCAGCACCAGGTATTTGGCAACGGAAAATTGAATCAATACTTCAAGATATCGAGGGAGTCTCTGTTTTTTTTGACGACATTAAGATAACAGCACCGTCTGATGAGTTGCATATTCTGCGGCTAGAAGCAGTGCTAAAACGGTTGAGCGATTATAGCATGCGTGTCAACCTGGAAAATTCTGAATTCTTAGCGGACAAAATTGAGTACTGTGGATATATTATCGATAAAAATGGAATCCATAAAATGATTCAAAAGGTTGAAGCAGTACAAAATATGCCCCAACCGCGAAATAAAGATGAAGTTCGAGCCTTCGTGGGCTTAGTAAATAACTATGGGAGGTTTCTGAAGAACTTAAGCGATACCTTATACCCCATTAATAACCTTTTTAACACATTTTGACACAAAATTACCTCTAGTTCTTGCTACCGAGGCATCGCCTTACGGTGTAGGTGCAGTACTTAGTCATCTCTTCCCAGATGGAACTGAGCGACCTATTCAATATGCATTACAAACCTTATCATCGGTTCAACAAAAGTATTCGCAAGTTGACCGAGAAGCATACGCCATTATTTTTGGCATACGTAAGTTCTACCAATATGTTTACGCAAGAAAGTTCACTCTTGTTACTGATAATAAAGCTATATCGCAAATTTTTGCACCGACAAAAGGTTTGCCATTACTATCTGCCTTAAGAATGCAACGTTATGCTGTATTCCTAGAATCCTTCGATTATGATATCAAATATCGTCCGTCAGAGCAACATGCAAACGCTGATGCATTCTCACGCTTGCCACTAAAGGATATACATGCAAATATTGAAGAGAGCGATATCGTCGAGCTTAACTCTATAGAGGTCCTACCATTAACAGCAAAGGAGATCGGGAAGGCCACCAACTCTGAACCTGAGCTGAAAACTCTAATCAGTGGGTTGATGCATGGACGAGATGTAAATGCTAAAGACCGTTTTGGGATCGAACAATCTGAGTTTAGTCTACAAGGACAATGTTTGATGCGAGGAATTAGAGTTTTTATTCCCAAAGCCTTGCGTAAACAAGTGCTGCAGGAGCTCCATTCCGCACATTTTGGTGTCTCACGTATGAAGTCGCTGGCGCGTAGTTACTGTTGGTGGCTTAATATCGATAGAGATATCGAGACAATTGTACAAAATTGCCAACAGTGTCAGGATACTAAAAGTAATCCAAGCAAAGCACCACTTCACGTATGGGAAAGACCAACTGGGCCATTCCAACGTATTCACGCAGACTTTGCTGGACCTTTCATGGGTAAACAATTCTTAATTCTTGTTGACGCTTATACAAAATGGCTCAACGTTTGTATTGTTCCCAACATTACAACAGAAACCACAATCCGAAAATACCGTGATTTTTTTTGTACCTTTGGAATTCCGTCAGTATTCGTAAGCGACAATGGAACTCAATTTACGTCTCATGAATTCCAACAATTTCTAAAAATGAACGGAACTGTTCATAAGCTTTCAGCCCCATATCATCCTGCGACGAATGGACAGGCGGAGCGCTACGTTCGTACAATTAAAGAAAAACTCAGAGCACTTAAGTGTGATAAGAATGATTTGCAAAAAAATTTACGCAACATCTTACTAAACTACAGGAAAATGATACACCCTTCAACGAATCAGTCACCATCGATGCTTGTGTTCGGTAGACAAATTCGCTCTCGATTAGATGTAATGTTACCAAACAAAGAAGATCGTAGTAATCCCCCAATCTCAAGAGTCCGTCAATTTAACATAGGCGATCGCGTCGCAGTACGCGAATACCTGTCCCAAGAAAAATGGAGATACGGTCACGTAGAGGAGCGAGTAGGAGATATTCATTACGTCATTAAATTAGATGATGGACGCACCTGAAAGCGACATTTAAACCAAATGCGTAAGGTTGAAGTAAGTGTTCTGGACACAGCGCTCAAGGATTCTCATGTTGACGACGAAACTGAAGCTAATACTTTTCCCAATAAAATTGTCTTTAATAATCCATCAAATTTTGAAACAAGCGATAAGTTAAATGAAGTTCGCGACCAGACAGAAAATCAAATACCCCCAAATGAAACGAATGTCGAAGTTACTAGTGCCGATCCATTGTCAATTCAACCTGAAGTAAGAAGATCTGAACGTATTAAAAAAGCTCCAGAGAGGCTAACGTATTACTAGTTGTTAAACTAATATATTATCTTAAAAACTCTGATTATATTATATTGAATTAAAATTATCTCAAATAAAAAATGTAAATTTAAGTAAACACTTAAGAGCGGGAGACTGATGTAAACTATCTAAACTAATGTAAAGACAACCGCTGTAACCAAATGAATTTGTACCAACTGTCTGTAATCAAATGAATTGTCACTTGTCAATAAACGTTCTCTCGAGCACGAACCATCAAACGTGACGGACGTCTTTATTCCGGATCCCACGATCACAACACCCCCCTTTCTGAACGCCAATGAATATTCAAATTTTTTTTTATCACAATTACTTTTCTAGTTGATTTACATATACACACCGAGTTTCAACTTTCTAGCATGAACCGTTTAATAGTAAGGAAAAACACCCCCCACCCCCGTAGCATACTACCCCTAAAAAAATTATATTTATCCAACATTCCGCTACTATAGCTCTATCTAAATACCAAGTTTAAGGCTAATATCATTACAGGTTCTCAAGATATAAGCATCGGAGCTTTTTCCTTTTCACCCTCCCCCTTTACACCCACAACCCCAAAACTTTTTTCTCTACTAGAGTTTAATTAGCGCTACTTCTGGTAAAAATTCTAAGCATCTATCTTACACTGTTCTTGAGATATGAAATGTGTTTGATTTGAAAAATTCTCATCCCCTCCACTTCTATGCTCCACCTCCCACTTGAAAATTTTTACTTTTATCAATCTTTATTTGTCGACCTTTATACCCAAACCGAATTTTATTTTTCTAGAGCAATTGGTTCATGAGATATCGTAATCTAAAGTTTTTCACTCCCACCCCCATACACAACTTCTCCCACCCAAAATTTTTCTTGATTCTGTTCTCCTAGTATAACAACAAATGTTTTTCAAGTTTGAATAGTGTGCCATTAACGGTTTAGGAGATATGGATTTTAGAATGTGTCTATCTCGCCTTTTTTGGGTTTCGGACGCATTACATTTCCCCCCACTCCCACACCCCTTGATCAATATTGACAATTTTTCTACAAATGGGTCTACTATCAGAGCTCTATAGAAATTCCAAGTTTCAGCTTCCTATCATTAGGGGCTACTGAGATCTAGAAACCAAAATTTTCGGTCTAAAACACTTCCCCCCACACCCCCACCCTTAAAAATTTGGTCACTTCAAGGAGCCTACCCCGTCTATTCGTTAAAAAAATTTCAATTTAATATCTCAAATCGTTTGGCAGCTACGAGCCTCCAAACAATCTTGAGTACGGCGGACAGACGGACTGAAAATTTTTATTGTTTTTTTCGCGTCTATTAGTTATGAAACGTGAAAATAAAAATTTTGAGGATAGCAATTTGTTTTTTTTTAAAAATCAATCACAATACTTAATTATTAAAATAATAAAGTAAAGTTACTGATTTTATTTTATTTAAAATCCTTCATGAAAATTTTATTCCTCATTGCAATTGATCTGTAGTTATTTTATAGTAATTTTGCCTTAGCATGTTGCAGAATGGGAACATGGTTGTTGACCGTTCCGTAAAAATTACTAAAATGTAATTTAGTGTGTCTTTAGCACTGATACAAAGAAATGGATACCTCATCGGCTCATTTCCCTATACGATTTGACAGGTTGAAATAGCCGATGAAATCGTACCCTCTCGCTCCTTCTTTGAAATCTCAAATTTTTGACGAATTTCGAAAAAACAGGGGCAATACGGGGAAGTTCTGACAATTTGAATTGTCAGTCTAACAATCCGTATTGTCAGTTCTAAAACTGTTCAACTGTTGTCGGCCGCCTTCTCATTGCTTAACGGTTGCGATTTGTACGTAGTAAATGCCGGTGATTCGCGTTGCGTTGTATGTCGAAACGGAAAGGCAATTGAAACGAGCTTCGATCACAAACCCGAAGACGATGAGGAGAGCGAACGAATATAGAAAGCGGGCGGCAAAGTTACTTTTGGCCGCGTTAATGCCGCGCGATTGGAGATCAAGCCTATAAAATGATAAGTTGATATTTTTCGGAGAGTAATTGGCATGTCGGTGATTTTTTTTTTTTTTTGTAGAATCAAGATTTGCCCGACGAAAAACAAATGATCTCAGCTCTGCCGGATGTTAAGAAGCTAATAATCTCACCAAACAATATGTCTATGATTCTAGCATGCGACGGCATCTGGAACTTCATGTCCAGTGACGAAGTGGTTGAATTCATTAAGAAAAGAATCGACGAAGGATGCGAAAAATTATCACAAATTTGCGAACAGGTAAAAGAAAAAAGGAAAACATTGGAAAAAATGTCCCAAAATCGAATCACCACCTCATTCTCTAGCTCTTCAACAATTGCCTAGCACCGAATACAATGGGCGACGGAACCGGCTGTGATAACATGATGGCAGTCAGAAACCAGCAATTCTCGATCTACCGACGGAAATTTTCATGGAATCGGAAGCAGTTCCGATTGCCCCATCAAGAAAACGTGCCGCATCGCCAGCTCGTTTTGTCACCGACGACGGTACAGCAGCTGCAGCACCCGATAGCGAATCATCGTCGACAAATGAGTCGGCCAGTAAACGTATGAAAATCGACGATGATGTTAAACCGGTAAGCGCTCAGGATGACGACGATGTCACAATGTCTTCGACGACAAGCGATAATCAAAGTACAACGTCGTCGACGACAACATGAACGACATACTAAGAACCGATGATTTTACGAGAGGCACAAGAGTCCGAACTGATTGCAGCGCGGCGCACAGACTTAAGCTGTTTATTATATCAATTACAAGAAACTAAGAGTTTTCTTTTTCTTTTTATTCTCTTTTTATACTCTAGATGAACATATAGAGTATTATAAGTTTAATCCAGCCCGAAAAGTTTGTAACGCATAGAACCGAGCCTCGGACGAAAAAAAGTTATATATTATTTTGTGATTATTTTTGGCCAAAACCCCCGTCCGTCCGTCCGTCCGTCCGTTAGCACGATAACTCAAGAACGCGTTGACCTAGGAAGTTGAAATTTGGTCACAACTTGTAAAATGGAAAAAGTAAGGCTAAGTTCGTTAATGGGCGATATCCTTCCACTCCTTCGGGTACCTCCCATACAAGAGTCCTTGAAACACGTTTTCCCAGTTATTGCTCGAATGCTTCATGTAAGAAACTTGAAATTTTGCATAAAATGTTTAAATCGAATGTTCCGAATATGATGCAAATCGAATGAGTCCTTCGTGTAGCAGCCTAGAAAATTCCTTCAAAAATGTATGCTTTTTACTGAATTCACTATAACTCCAGAACGAGTTAAGGCAGGAATTTAAAATTTTACAGGAATTAGTTTTATACCAAAACCAAGACGGAGTTTATTAATTAGCGCCATCCGTTGACTCCTTCGGGTAGCTGTCATACAAAAGTCCTTAATAAACATATTCACCAATATTGCACAATAACTTTAGAACGCTTTAATTTACGACTTTGAAATTTTATACACATTAATTTTATAATAGTCGCAGCTGAAACTGTGAATGAAAAATATCCCATGAGTCCTTTATGTAGTTGCCATACAAAAATTCTGTAAAATGTCCTAACTTACTTTATGGAACTCACTATAAATCAAAAAATCGACCACTATACAAAAGTTTCTACCTGTAAGTAATAGGTCATGTAATAATTGCTTGTGCACTCGTCATTCTTTTGATATATTTCCAACTAAAATATAAATCGGAGTTCAGTATTTCATCTAGAGTATCATACGATTGGCTTGCAGCCGATCGTGACTGCGTTATGTTTTTTTATTAAATTCAAACAACAAACAAGTTGATCGAGGAACGAACGTCGGATTTAATTTATCTCAGATTGTATAATGGAAAGCGAATATGTTTTGGTTTATTATAATTTACGTTTTTATTTACTTAATTTTCGTGATGTCAAGCTTTTTTAATGAGGCCTGAATTATGGCCCAAACAGAACACGGACTTCGACTTCGAAGTCCCTGTCTTTTTAGAACACACAGGATTATATGGTTATACCCACAACACCGACTTCGACTTCGGTACAGTCAGGCTCGTGCGCAGGAAAGTATGATGGGGGGGGGGGGGGGGGGGTGGGTTTTATCAAGTTCCACAATACTAAATGTGATGACCTAAAAAAAAAAAGGTCCTCACTTCCCTATGAAAATAGGCCAATGGACCCCCCCCCCCCTGCGCATGGGCCTGGGTACAGTAGGAAAATGGCAAAATCGAAGTCGAAGTCCGTGTTCTGTTTGGGCCAATACTCAGGAATACAACAAATGGATATCAGCCCTAACGTTTTTACGTTACCAACAACCAAACTTTCTCCGCAAAAAAATGATCTATAATAAATAAATCTATAATAATAACAGTTCCTTGGGAAAATTTATAACGGTTGAGCATGTAATACGTTATTTTTTAATATAGTGCCATAACGATAGGTAAATGGTATTATATTCCTACTGCAGTAGCCAATATTGCCTGTAAAATTTACACAACTTAGTTGCAATTTTATGAACTCATTTTCTTTCAATGCCTTGCATTGTTTATCCAAAAAAGTATTTATCGAATTCAAATTATTTGCGCCCAATTCGAAATTACACCTAAAAGCTCGAATTTTTTTTCCATGTTGTCTGTAATTTTGCTGTCTGTTGTCTGTAATTCTGTCATTGACATTGTCATTGTTTTTCTTCTCGCTTTAAACACATGCGCAACCAAACTACTAACTCTTTCCTTCTTTGCATTTCCGTTTTCGAAATCGGATTTTCCAATTTGTGCCCTGGATAACTTTCGAAGTTACTTCAAACTTAAAATTAATTGAATTTCTGAAAGAAACTAAAAGAAATGTTTCGATCAAAAATTATTTTATCTGCATTACCAATCTTAAATCTAATGAATGTTTGAATTCATCAGAATTTTGTTCAATAATGCAGAAGCTCGGCTTATCATGGACAACTTTTTCGAAATAATGACATTTCTAAATCGTCGGCTATGTGAGATAGCAAATCGAGGTCTCCATGTATATATCTCAGTGGTCTATAGACACAAGAGAGTTGAAGGCGAACGTCATCGCATTCACCTACACTCAAAACAACAACAGTTGACACTACCCAGGAAACATATTGGCGATGGTTTGCTGACAGCAGCATAAGGCAATAGGAAACAATATGCGATCAGCTCGCCCTTTTATCGAATTGTAATTGCCACAGGCAATGATTTAAAAATTCTTGCCAAATGCTTGCAAAAAGATTGTAATTTATAAGGTATTTTTTTTAGCCCTTAGAAATGGCACGCTTTTTGGAAATGGATTAGTTATCAGTCGGAAAGAAGTGAGTGCTAAAACTATTATGTATATAATTTTGGTTTTTTGGTACGAGTAAAAGTGATTTTTAATAACCGGCTAGCAAATTAATAGTGTAAGAATGAAGAGAAGTACATATCTCAAAAGAGTCATTAGATTTAGTGAATTACTATTTAGAACCTAAAATTCAAAGAGTTTCGCCTACACTTTCTTCAACTAAAGATATAAGAAGGCCTTAGGATAATAGTAGTAGTAGTACTATATCATTGAATATTTCTATGAAGAGTAGTAATCTTCTTAATTCGAATGAAAACTTCAAGGGCAACAGTAAAGAATGTTGCGCTAATAGCAAAGAAGCTTGGGACAAAAGTGAAGACATGTCAGAATTCTTAGCAAAATGGTCGATCAAATATCTGATTAGTAGTGCAGCTATGAACGAATTGTAAAAAATATAATAAGGATAAAATTCTACTAGATTTTAATAGTAAATGGCTTGCCATTAGCTAAAAGCTCCAAAAACCAGGTATGGCCTATACTTATTAACATTGTCGGTACCGATGAAGTCCTCCTCGTAGCAGCTTATTGCGGAAAATCAAAACCTGAAAACAGTAACTCATTTATGTCACCTTGCTTCGAGAAAAAAATAGAGTTAGCAACTAATGCCCTTACATTTAAGGGGTTATATACAGTTGTACCGCGAAAAAAGATAAAATTTTTAAATTTTTTTTTTTACACCATAAAAAATGTTTATTCAAAATCTTTTGTCAACGTCAAATAGTACATGTTTCAAGAACTTGCTGAAATTTAATCATCAAAAAATATTAAATAATTAAAAAGTTATAGTCGAATTCCAGGAACGCCTTTTTTCGACATGACTTGCGGTGGACATCAGATCTTGAGAACGGTTCATCTGAATTCAAAAATTCCAGAAAAAACCGTTAGTATATTGTATTATTTAGTCGATGAACGAAGGATTTGTAAAAATTTTAACAAAAAACGTACTTTTTCAATGTATAACATTTTTGATTTTATGCTCTAAAAAAAAAGTTTTAAAAAATTGAAAATCCTTCGTTCATCGACTAGCTATTACCATAATAAAAAAGTGGTATAAATTTAGTTTTGATCGAAATGATAGTTTTCTAGTAATCCTGTCCACCGCAAAGGTACTTTCGAAAAAATAAGATTCTGAGATAATCGCGTTTAAAGTTTCATGTTTGTTTCTCTGGCTGTGCAGGTAGTGTGCTATAAAAAGCTACAACTTCGGTTCTAATGCTCCCATCGTTATGAAATTTGGTGAGAGTATTCTTGTGAGAATATACTGGAAGAAATGCAATAAAAACAAATTGATTTTTTCGTCCACCACAACTGTACTACTGTGCGCAAAAAATAGTAAGACTTTTTAATTTAAATTTCGCGCGGAAACCCATTCGTCGATATTTTCTTTCTTCTAGGTTGGTATGACTGTCAGTGACATCTGTGCCAAATACCACATCAAAATAATCATTAGTTTTTAGCAAACTTTTGTCTTTCTGAAGTACAAAAAGTGCATTCGGCGATTTTTACAATGAGTGAAATTATTCAACAAAGAAGCTCCATTAAATTTTGTGTGCGGAATCAACTGAACAGCCAGAAGTCACACGGAACTAAACCAGGCGAATACGGTGGTTGTGGAACAATATTGGTTGAATTTTTGACGAAAGAATCACGAAGAATCAATGCAGTATGCGACGGTGCATTATCGTGGTGCAAAAACCAAAAATTGTCTGGCTTAAAATGGTTTTCACTGATCCTTCCGATATTCCAACGATGCCAGTAAGGTCTCTAACCGTTAGTCGTCTATTCTCACGCACCAATTCCTTGATTTTATTGACGTGTTGATCATCAGTTGATGTTGATGGCCGTCCTGGACGTGGTTCGTCGTCAACGCGTTCTCGACCCTCTTTGAACAGTTTGTACCAATCTAAAACACTTGCTCACTTATCACCGAAGGTCTTTTGCAATATTCTGAACGTTTCGGCGTTTGGAAATTTGATTCCGCACACAAAATTTAATGGAACTTCTTTGTTGAATAATTTCACTCATTGTAAAAATCACCGAATGCACTTTTTGTACTTCAGAAAGACAAGCGTTTGCTAAAAACTAATGATTATTTTGATGTGATATTTGGCACAGATGTCACTGACAGTCATACCAACCTAGAAGAAAGAAAATATCGACGAATGGGTTTCCGCGCGAAATTGGAATTAAAAAGTCTTACAGTTTTTTGCGCACAGTAGTATATAACCACTTAATAGTAAGTTATATGTCATAGAGATAAGATCATTTATTTGTGACGCTCCTGCTATATCATTTCTTTTAAACATTAAAGGTCATATTGGATATTACTGCTGTACTAAGTGCGTCCAGAAAGGTAGTCTCATTGAACGAAGGATGACATTCCCTTTGGAAAATTCAGATCTAAGGACAGATGATTCTTTCAAATGTAGATAGTATCCAGATCACCATCGAAATTTGATGCCACTGGCTATATAACGCCTGCCAATAGGATGCCTTAGCAAATTTACTCTCGATTACATGCACATCGTTTGCCTTGGTGCTACGAAAAGTTTAGTTATGCTATGGTGCAGAAGCAAAAATGAAAGTTACTCCCTGAATTCATTCTCTAAAAATGTCAAATCATCAAAGCTATTATTTCTGGCACATCAAAAACATTTCGCATTTTCCCGACGTCCAAGAGATCTATCAGAAATTGACCGCTGGAAAGCAACTGAATGGCGGCAGTTTTAACTATACACTGGTCCATTTATTTTAAAAGACATAATTGATGAAAGGTACTACGATCATTTCTTGAAGTTGAGTATAGCGATAAGAATATTACTTCATAAGCGTGATTGTACGCTCAACAATGGTTGTGCCGAAAAACTACTAAGGAGTTTTATCGCGACATTTCCTTAATTGTATCATGAAAAGTATCTTACATTTAATTTCCATTCTTTGATTCACTTAGCAGCGGAGGCAAAAAAATATGGATCGTTAGGAAACATCAGTGCATTTAAATTCGAAAACTATTTGCAGCATTTAAAAAAATCAACTAAAAAAGGTGATAACGTAGCAGCACAGATCTATAATCGTACTGTGGAAAGAAGTAATAATATCGGACAAACAAGTGATAAATTACTATCTAAGGAAATTACATTCGGAAAATATATTGGTGGTTCGTTTTGTAGCGTGGCAAATTCCCAAATTAAACTAACTTTCATCCTAATAATTTCTACTCTTTTCAAAACAAAATATACCAATTGCAAAATATTAACACTGATGAATCTAATGAAGTGGTATTGCATGGATCTGCAGTTTTGAATTTAACAAGATTGTTTCAAACTCCGCTTCCTTCAGTCAAAGTAACTGCCGAATTTTTCTTTAGTTATTGGCTTACTGACAGTTTTAATTAGTTGTGACGTTGGAATTTAAATGAATTTAATGAAACTGATAGTGAAGACGAGGATATATTGCACACTAGACAGGAAAAGCGTTTTAGGAAGAAAGTGAACTTTCTTCAGTTCTACAATAACGAAGAATTTATAAAAAGATTTCGTTTATCAAAGAACTGCTTTGTTTGTATTTTGGAATTGGTCAAGAATAAAATTAGTGCAAAAACTGAGAGGTAAACATTTTGTGATCAACAATGCTTCGGTTCTGTTTTTGTCAACTTTTTTAGAAATCAAGTAATCTCGCCGCTATTAATGCTATTATTTACTTTGCGTTTCTATGCTTCGAGTAACATGCTGTTAACTGTTACTGACTCGAGCGGCGTGAGTGTTTCATCAGCAAGAGGTGAAAATGGTGAAATATTTCGTAACAGGAAGTCATACTTCTCGTTCAATGTCCAAGTTCTATGCAATGCAAATCTCGAAATTTTAAATATTATTATATAAATATCTTCAACAACAGTAGACTTAGAGCTGTTATGGATGCAGATGAAATAAAGGATTGCTTTATATTGGGAGACAGCGGGTATGCAGTTAGCTGATACATGATGACCCCACTTAGCAATCCTCAAACGACAGCAGAAGCTCTTTACAATGAATCACAAATTCGAACTAGAAACGTTGTGGAACGTCTGTTCGGAGTTTGGAAGCGACGATTTCCGATTCTAAGCCTTGGCATGCGTATAAATATAAACACGTTAATGGCAATTATTGTCTCATGTGCAGTTCTTCATAACTTAGCCAGACTACGAAACGAGCCGGACCCTCCTGTACAGGATATAGATATTGAAGAACATGACATGGGCAACCAAGTACCTGAAAGCACCAACAATCCTAGCGTTCGAAGCGCTTTAATCCGGGAATAATTTTCCAGGAAGCAATTTATATTTAGAAAATATACATAACATATTTCTCATAATAACAAATATTACAGATTGTGAGCACTAATAACATATAGGTACATTTTGCGAATTCAAGCAAAAAACAACGAAATTATCAACAGGTCAGACACAGTTTACATTTGATATTGGACCTGTGTGTTCACTTCCCTGGATTCAACTCCCTAATGTCAAGAAATATTTGGTATATAGTAGGAGTTATATTATAATAGACTTCAGTAATATTAATAATTATGTACATTTTTTGTTATTCAATAATGTCCATAATACATTCTTCCTCATTTTCAATGGTAACTAAAAATTTTTTTTTTATACATTTTCTTTTAATTTTAAGATTTTTAATTTATATTGGTGCTGCTTCTTTTCCCATTGATGTTTTTCTGCTGCCCTTTTCTCCTCGTTTCGAAAAAAATCCCGCTGAGCAGAAATGAACTCGATTTTCCCCTTCAATATTTCTGAAGCCAAATCGTGTTTCCTTGCCGCCTTTTTGGAAGGAATTTTTTTTTTGTAGGCATGGAATTGGTTTCTTTTTGAGTGAGTCCAGTGAGTCCAGTTTGTAGTTGTGACGATACCATTGTCTTCAACAACGTGGGATTCCATGAAGACCATGAAGTCTAGAATGAAATAAAAAATTTACACTTAAAATACAATAGAAAAAATACAATACATTTCTCTAAAAAAATGTAACCTGCCTCACTGATGATATTTTTCATATCCGGCTCAGCAATGTCATCGACCAAATCATGGGAATCGTTGCAACTATCTTTAAGAATAAGTAATTTTTATAATATAAAATCTTAATAGTAAATAAAATTATATAGCTCTTTACCTAATTTTTCGCTGTCGAAACTGTTCGTTAAGCCAGTCGCGCTAGCGCCTATTAAAGACGAAATCCTTTCAGTAGTTTGAGTTACTTTTCTGGTACAAGAGCCACCGCCTGTCAAATACACTTCCTTCTTTTCGTTGGAAAGTTTTTTTTTGCCCGTTTCTTCATATTTTCATATTTCGATTTAAGCACCTTTACGGAACGCTTAACTCCACAAAGTGCTTTAAATTCGGTGGAGATATTACACCACGCATTTTTTTTTTCTTCCCACATAACTGCATCCGATTTCTTATTCTCAATTATGGAGGAGTATTTTTCTAAAAGCGTTAGAAGTATTTTCTCCTCCTTAATTGAGAAATTGGGCTCGCGTTGCGGTTTTACACTCATTTCGATCACTTTTTTTAACAACAATAGCAATATTTTTTTTAAAAACGGAAATCTGAAAAACTAAGTAATTGTCAAGTATTGACAATACGATATATCCTCAAATAATAACTCAAACGAAGATCTTGTACATTTTACGTTTAATTCGGCTAAACCGTATGTTATTTAACTGAAGGATGGTGGGAACGCATTGATTCTAACTGATAGTTAACTGTCGCAGTAAGCCTAACTTCTAATTATTTTACTAGAAGTTTCACTGTAGCTTGACTGACAATTGTTAGAACGGCCCTAAGTGTTTAATCATGAATCCTATGAATATCGAGGAAACAGAAACAAAAAATTTTTCATACAAAAGGTTCTTGATGATAAAACCAGGTAAAAAAATCTGCCAACAATCTGGGCGTAACTTTACTATTTTTCCGGTAGAAGTTAGGAACGCGTTCAATTCTGTAATGCGGTGGAGGCTACTATGTGACTGAAAACCTCTCAAAAAGAACAAGATCGTGGAAATGAAAATCTGATTGGATCTGAGAGATATGGAATAATTTATGAAAAGTACACAATCACTTTACACCCCCTTAGGGGTCAATTATAGAGAATACATAGAATAAAATTAAATTCAATATTTGGGACGAGGTAGTAGATATGTCGAAAATCGTGGGAAAATATGCATTCTATTTTCACAGATATTTTTTTTGCCCCCCTTCTGAACGCCAAGAGATATTCGTTTTTTTTTTATTCAAAATTATTTTTCTAGTTGATTTAGATATACATACCGAGTTTCAACATTGTAGCTTAAGCCGTTCTATATACAGAAAAAACACCCCCCACTTGTACCACACTACCCTTAGGGGTCGAATTTCAAAAAACCTTGTAAACACTTTCTAGGTATTCATACGAAGAATCCGTAGAATAAAAATGAATTCAATATTTGGAAAGACCTAGAAGATATGACGAAAATCGGGAAAATATATGCATTTACTTTATTATTAATAATAAAGTATTGTTATCGATTTTTAAAAAAAAAAAATTTGCTACCCTGAAAATTTTTTTTTCCACGTTTCATGACTAGTAGACACGAAAAAAGCAATAAAAATTTTCACTCCGTCTGTACGCCGTACCCCGTACGCCGTACGTCGACCGCCCCACGCCCCACGCCCCACGCCCCACGCCCCACGCCCCAAGCAAAATCCTTTGAAGGCTCGTAGCTCTCAAACCAGTAGAGCTATTAAATTAAAATTTTTTCTAAGAGTAGACTGGGTAGAGCCCATGAATTGACATTATTTTCAGGGGAGGGGGTGTAAGGGGGAAGGCGGGGGAAGCGTTTTAGACGAAAAATTTTGGTTTCTAGATCTCAGCAACCGCTTATGTTAGGAGGCTGAAACTTTGAATTTCTATAGAGCTTTGATAGTGGACCCATTTGCAAGAAAATTACTGATATGGGTGAAGGGGTGTGGGAGTGGAGGGGGAAATAATGCGTCCGAAACGCAAAAATGCCGAGATCGACACATTCTAAAATCCATATCTCCTAAGCCGTTAATGGCAATCAATTAAAACTTAACAAATATCTGTAGTTGTACTGGGAGAGTAGATTCAAACAAAATTTTTGCGTGGGGGTTGTAGCGTACGGGGGTGGAGGGGCGAAAATCTTTAGATTATGATATCTTACAAACTAATGGCACCAGAAAAACAAAATTCGGTTTGAGTATAAATATTGATAAATAAAGATTGCTCAAAGTAAAATATTTGAAGGGGGCGGGGGAGCACAGAAGTGGAGGGATAGGAATTTTTCAAGAATAACACGTTTCATATCTCAATAACGGTGTAAGGTAGATGCTTCAAGTTTTTACCAAAAGTGGGCGTACTAAAATCCTATTAGAGGAAGAAAATTTGGGGTTGTGGGTGTTGAGGGTGAGGGTGGGGAAGGGTGAAAAAGAAAAAGTTCCGATGCTTATATCTAAAGAACCTATAATGATAGAAAGCTGAAACTTGACAATTAGATAGAGCTATAGTATTGGCATGGTGGAAAAATATTTTTTTTTTAAGGGATAGTATGGTACGGGGGTGGGAGGTATTTTTCCTAACTTTAGAACGGCTTATGCTAGAGAGTTGAAACTCGGTACGTATATTTAAATCAACTATAAAAGTAACTCCGATAAAAAAAATGCAAATATCCATTGGCGTTCGGAATGGGGGGTTAAAAAAATGGTATGTGAAAATAAAATGCCTACATTTTCACGATTTTCGTCATTTCTACTAGGTCTTTCCAAATATGGAATTCAGTTTTATTCTACGGATTCTTCATATGAATACCTAGAAAGTGTTTTCAAGATTTTTTGAAATTCGATCTCTAAGGGGGTGTTAACTGGTTGTATTTTTTTTTATGAATTCCGGAATATCTCTCAGGTCTGATCAGATATCACATCCACGGGCTTGTTTAACAATCACCAACTATTTTTGCTTATAGATTCTTCATATGAATACCTAGAATGTGTTTTCAAAATTTTTTGAAATTCGACCCCTAAGGGGGTGTTAGGTGGTTGTATACTTTTGTATGAATTCCGGAATATCTCTCAGGTCTGATCAGATATCACATCCACGGGCTTGTTTAACAATCACCAATTATTTTTGTTTATGGATTCTTCATATGAATACCAAGAATGTGTATTCAAAATTTTTTGAAATTCGACCCCTAAGGGGGTGTTAGGTGGTTGTAAACTTTTTTATGAATTCCGGAATATCTCTCAGGTCTGATCAGATATCGAATATCTTTTCACTTCTACAGGGTTGTTTAATAATCACCTAAGTTAAGGTTTTTTGCTTTTTCAACCTCTAGACCGCATCCCGGAATATGACCAAATTATATAATTCATATGTTACACCCTATTCTAACCGCTTCCCGAACTTTTTTTAGGTTTTCAGTCACATAGTAGCCTACGCCGCATCCCCGGATTGAACGCGTTCTGAACTTCTGCCGGAAAAATAATAAAGTTGCGCCCAGACTGTTGGCAGATTTTTTATATTTATTATATTTACAAATAATTTTTTTTGCCCCCCTTTCTGAACGCCAATGAATATTCAAACTTTTTTTTATCACAATTACTTTTCTAGTTGATTAACATATACACACCGAATTTTAACTTTCTAGCATGAACCGTTTAATAGGTAGGAAAAACACCCCCTACCCCCATAGCATACTACCCCTAAAAAAAAATTATTTTTCCAACATTCCGCTACTCTAGCTCTATCTAAATACCAAGTTTAAGGCTATCATTACAGGTTCTCAAGATATAAGCATCAGAACTTTTTCCTTTCCACCCTCCCCCACCCTCCCCCACCCTCCCAAACCCTCCCCCTCTACACCCTTAACCCCAAATTTTTTTTCCCCTACTAGGGTTTAATTAGCACTACTTCTGGTAAAAATTCTAAGCATCTATCTTACACTGTTCTTGAGATATGAAATGTGTTTGATTTGAAAAATTCTCATCCCCTCCACTTCTATGCTCCACCTCCCACTTAAAAAATTTTACTTTGATCAATCTTAATTTGTCGACCTTTATACCGAAACCGAGATATGGATTTTAGAATGTGTCTATCTCGCCTTTTTTGGGTTTCGGACGCATTACATTTCCCCCCACTCCCACACCCCTTGATCAATATTGACAATTTTTCTGCAAATGGGTCTACTATCAGAGCTCTATAGAAATTCTAAGTTTCAGCTTCCTATCATTAGGGGTTACTGAGATCTAGAAACCAAAATTTTCGGTCTAAAACACTTCCCCCTCCTTCCCCCTCACACCCCCACCCCTAAAAATTTGGTCACTTCAAGGAGCCTACCCCGTCTATTCGTTAAAAAAATTTCAATTTAATATCTCAAATCGTTTGGCAGCTACGAGCCTCCAAACGATCTTGCGTACGGCGGACGCCGTACGGCGTACGGCGGACAGACGGACTGAAAATTTTTATTGCTTTTTTCGCGTCTACTAGTTATGAAACGTAAAAATAAAAATTTTGAGGGTAGCAAATTTTTTTTTTAAAAAATCAATCACAATACTTAATTATTAAAATAATAAAGTAAAATTAATAAATAAATTTTTTATATAGATATGATACATTATAACCATTTTCAAGGGTGCGAATGGCCAAAAACATATAGACCACTCAATCAAGAACGTGCAGTAGGTGAATGGCCTACCGCAACAATCAATGAAGTATCTGAAGACGTTATACCTCCTAGCCAACTTAATACAATCTTGCCTACAACACGATTGAATGCTGATAGGAGACTCCATGTGCTTCAAAATGTGCAAACTAATGGTCTTCCTCCTATTCAATTTTCTGAAATTTTATTTATTATCATGTTGACATTTACAGGACCTAGCACATGTAATTGTAATGAGAATATTTTTAAATACCTTCAGAAACAGGAGGAAAATCAAAAACTTTTGTTCCTTCGGTTAACCGAAGAAATTATTTCTTTACAGAAAGGAGTGCAAAGCTTGAAAGAAAATAAAGAAAATGGAGATGAGTGGCACTGGATTTTACCTACTCCATTCGATAATAAAGAAGATTTTCAAAAATTCGAAAGGGACTTACTAGGAGATTCTTCGAAGCTACATGCACTGGTAGGTACTACTGATAATTTTTTTTTTTTTTTCAATTATTTATTTACCATACATTGATGGTAGGAACATTTCTTTCATGCAACATTAAAAATTGATGATCCGAATAAATTTGTACGATGCGGATTAAATTTCTTTTTCCAAGATACGCTAGCGGAAACCTTTCACTTGGCGAGGTACCTCCGCAAAGTCAGCGGCTCGTACAAAAAATCTGGCTTGTGTGTTTCGCTTTTGAGCCGACGATATTATGCTAACTATATTGAAAATACTCCAACATTTTCCAGATGTTTTTCACCAACGATATCAAAATGCAATTGAAGACTCATCTGTGAAGCCTGCAATAGCATTTTTCCAATATGCAAAGGATCATCAGCAGAAACGATTACGTAGAACGTAGGACGTAGGAGTGAAACACATTTTGCTTTAATAATGTTTATGTTACTATATACATATATTGTGCTAATTTTTCTTTAAACGCGTCTAATTTCAGAACAGCTCAATGTAGGAAGTTGAAAATTTATTAGTTTAATATGATTTGTAAGGTCGAGTTTTTTTTCCATAATAGTACCTCCCATCCAAAATTGAATAAAATAGAGTAATTTCTTTAAAAAATAGTATTTTAATAGAAAAATAAAATTTGTTCTATCTATTTTCAGCAAAGTTTACAGCTTAAATTCGGCATTGGATCTCGACTATATCACTACAGAAAGCGGTCCTAGACTAACGCGCGATGCGTGACTGTACCTTATTTATTATGTAACTTGCCAACGTCTTTCCCTTCCGATAATAACATATACTACCCACCAAACATTTTAACTCATATGTAACTTGTCGGCAGCTTATATTAGGCAAGCAAAACCCTTGCGGAAACAATTGCAAAAGCCTCGAAAGTAAGTAGTACGGCGGACTAAGATGATTCTTGCCGGTAATTTACAAATGGCAACTTAAACGCAAGTTGCCTGATTATCGCTTTAAAGGCTCGTGTCCACTAGCAAGCAAAACTTGTTAGAGTTGCTTTATGACATTTATTGCTGCATGTGTACACGGTTCCAAGAGCGCGTTTGCCCAAGATTTTGCTTTAGCCAGCAAACGCTTGCCTTTTCAAGCAAGTTGCGAATGTACACGCTAACTTGCGAGAGTTGAGATCTCGCAAGAAAGTTCCGATCGGTTCCGAAATTTTTCAGCAAGTCAGTACAATTGCATTGGATGTGAGGTTAAGTTCAGTTTAAGGAGTCGTAGTTCCACAGTTTACGTGCGAAATATGAACGGAAAATCCAAGTGGAGTTTCGAGTACACGTTTTTGCTCATTTCCAATGTGGAACTTTATCCAGAGTTGTGGTATTTTTCTTTTTCGTTTTGACTGTTCAACGAAACTTTGATGATGAAGTGTATACGGAAGAGCAAGTTTTACTTGCAAGATTTTTGTAGAGCTACTTGCTAGAGTAAAATTGCTGCAATTTGACAGATAGTGTACACATCGCACCAAATTACTCTAGCAAGAAATGTCGCAAGTTACTTGCCAGTGTACACGAGCCTTTAGCAAGGGTAGTTTAGCAGTTCCCTTGCTCAAAACGATAATTTGGCAAGTTACTTATAAGTGGCGATTTTAGACTTGCCGGCAAGGAGCATTTTAGTCCCCTGTATAACTTACTTTCGAGGCTTTTGCAATTGTTGCCGCAAGGGTTTTGCTTGCCTAATATAGGCTGCCGACAAGTTACATACGAGTCAAAAGGTTTGGTGGGTAGGCCCTTGTTTTTACTCACATTTATATTATCGCCCGCACTTGAAACCAGCTAAACAGCAGTGCAGCTGAATTGAAATTGAACTTAAAAAAATCAGAGTCATAACCATTGAACTATATACTAATGGAAATAACCTAGCCCGAAAATTGCCCGTAAGCAGCTGAAGCTCACGAAGACATGTAAATAATTGTATCCGTTCACAGAAGTTTTAGGGTTGACCACGCTGAATAATTCAAAATTTGAAATGTTAATTTTCGGACAATATTACAATACACATCAATCGTGGGTAGTTCTATTCAATTTGTTTTTACATTTAAAAATTATGAATAACATAATTTATACCATCAGTTATCAAAATTAAAAAATTACACCGAACTAATTTCGGTGTGAAAGCCGAACGATTGTACTCAACCCTGCATTTCAAATGGAAATGTATCAGCTGTTCATTTTCTTATGCGTAATGGCGGTGCATTTGAAGTTGACAGTTGTTTGTTGTTGAAAGTTATTCTTTAGTTTTGTTCGACAAAAGTAAGTGAAACGCGGTTTCTTTCTATTTTTTCTTAGTTAACGTGTTAAAAATAAAGTGTATTGTGTCAACGTGTTCTTCGGAGTGGAAGGCAGAAGGTCAAAATTGTTCGTTTTATAGGTGAGTGCTACGAAAAGCCATCATTTCCACACATTCATTTTATTATATCATAAAAGGACCGGCGTTTAGTAAAAAAAGGAATGGAAACATTAAAAATCATTCAATTTTTCTTAACGTTACTTTAAAAAAATCGGCCTAAACGATTACAACTGAATTGTGAAAAAGGTTGAAAATTGTTCAGTTCTGTCACTGCAGTGAAAAAGTGTTTTTTACGAAGAAAATGGTTTTTCGTGCAGTAATTTTATAAGTGGAGTATTCTATCATTAATTGTATAATCATACCATTGCCATTACTATGTGTCTGCCGTTATTTTCTGTTAAAATTTCCTGCAAAATTTGCATAAGTCACATCTATCACGTCGGGAAGTAATTTTCATTTTGATGAATATCTCGAAAGGACCGGGGTTTTCTTAAAGTAAACTTTTGTAAATCATATCAAAACTGGTATAATATCATTTTCTTCAATAAAATTAACCCAAACATTAACTTTTCATTGAAAAAATCTACAAAATCAGTCAATTTTCTCATAATATGAGCAATCCCCTTTTCAAATTTTTGTTTGAGATTTTACGTATTCAATAAATTTTATATTATAGCATCCCGAAAATAAATAAAAAATTAAATTTGTGGCGAGCAGCTTTAAAAAATCATGTGAGTTGTGAAATTCAATCTGGAAGAGACAGAGTGTGCGAAGCCCATTTTGTAGCATCGAGCTTCGAAGTGGTTCATGGGAGAAAAGTGTTGGTAGAAGATGCGATTCCTACGATTTTCGACGATGAAGTAAGTTATGAAATGTTTTACAGGAGCAAGTACAAATATACTCAATATAGATAATCGGCGATGGCAGTAGTCTGAAGAATATAGAAGCTGACGAACCAATTCCTGTGAGTTGTTTTCACTATTGCTATTAAAGAATAAATGCAAAGACTAATAGTAAATTCATTATTTTTATTACTATAGGTCCCCGGTCCATCCACAAGTGCTTTCATGAGGACTCCTCCTAAATACTATGTATGTAAAGAAAGTTTTAAATTTTTTCAAATATTGTAATATTACTGTCTACTACTTTAGGGTTTACCTGGACCTTCAACAAGTGCCTTCATGGGGACTCCTCCTAAATACTTTGTATGTAAAGAAAGTTTTCAATTTTTCAAATATTGTAATATTATTGTCTACTACTTTAGGGTTTACCTGGACCTTCAACAAGTGAAATGACGGAAAGTGTTAGGCCTATTAAAGTTCGTAAAATTGATGTAAGTATAAATAGTACCATTCCTTTTTTATTTGATAACTACTGTTACTGTTTATCTAAGAACTATATTACATGAAGTTTAGTTTCATCTTTATAGGATCATAAACAGAAAGGGATTATAGCAATAAAAAGGAAATAGGATAATATTTAAATGTTTAACAGAAAAAGAATTTGGGTAATAAAAGTAATTTAGGAAATAACGGGAATAGCAGGAAAAACTCTAGAGGCGGGACATCAAAGGATCTTTTGCCGGCAACGATCCGCCCGTACCTGCATAGGTTCCGATACGTTGTGATTTTATGACGATATGAATCGGTTTCTTTTCCGTCATGATACGGAACAGTTACTATACAGTAATAAGTTTAGAATGTTAAAGTTTGATATTGAAAAGACACTCTCTTAATGAATTTATGAAGCATAATATTTTAGTATTTTCCAGAAACGTAAAACGCCGCTATATAAAATCTTGAAAACATCGTCTTCTTCAAGTGTAGAACCACCATCACCAACTAAGAGGAAATTAAAGAGGAGGTACAACATACTAAAGGGTATTGTGAAACACGATCGTAAAACAAAAAAAGCTTTACGACAAAAGGTTCGTAGATTAAGTAAAAAAATATGTAGTCTAAAGAATGTTTTAGCGGATTTATTAAGTAAGAATTTAATATCTGTGGACGAGTTTGTAACCTTGGGTAGGGAAAACGTGGGAGTAGAGCTCTTTACTCGTATGTTAAAAAAATCACAAAGAAGTACCTTATCGCAAAAATATTCATTGACCCTACGTAGATTCGCACTTACGCTTAATTTTTTGTCGCCAAAAGCGTATGATTTTGTTCGATCTACGTTTAATACCTGTTTACCGCACCAAGGAACAATATCGAAATGGTATCAAAGTGTTAAAGGTGGTCCAGGTTTCACAAAAGAATCAATAGAGTCATTGCGATATATGGTTGAAAAAAGCACAACTAAAATTGTTTGCGCTCTTTCTATGGATGAAATGTATATTCGTCGCCATACGGAATTCGATGGCGGTAAATATTTCGGATACGTAAGTTTCGGAGACAGCCAAGAAAATCCGCAAATTATTGCTACAGAGGTTCTTGTTTTTATGGCAGTAGCATTAAACGGGGCTTGGAAAGTGCCAGTTGGATATTTTTTTATTAATGGTTGTAGAGGAGACCAGAAAAAGAATTTAGTTGAAAGCTGTTTGGATCTTTTGTATGAAGTTGGGGTTGTAGTCACAAGCTTAACTTTTGATGGTGCACATTCAAATATGAGTATGGCTTCATTGTTGGGTTGTGATGTTCGTGGCTCCAAAGCAATTGCCGATTCCTTTGAATTTAGCTACAAAGAAAATAAATTGCTTGTTTTTCTGGATGCTTCGCATATGATTAAACTAATTCGAAATACATTAGCACAATGTGGTCCATTATTAGACGGAGATAATCAAAAAATTGACTGGCAATATATTAAAAAATTACATGAACTCCAAGAATCTGAAGGTCTCCACTTAGGAAATAAATTAAAGAAAGCTCATATTAATTTCTTTAAGCAAAAAATGAAGGTTAGACTCGCTACACAAACTTTGAGTAATTCCGTTGCGGATGCAATAGAATACTGTGATAAGATATTGAATTTGAAGGACTTTCATGGATCAGCGGGTACAGTGAAATTTATCAGAACAATAAATCAGTCATTTGATATATTGAATTCTCGAAGCATATTTTTGAAATATAGCAAAAAAGCAATATGCCTTCAAAATATTTCAGAAATACAACAATTTTCTAATTCATGCATTAGTTATATTAGTAAATTGAAATCTACAGATGAAACGTTAGTAATAAATAGTAGACAAAAAACCGGCTTTATAGGACTCATATCAAGTTTAAGAAATTGTATTGAGTTATATGCACATTATGTGGAAAGAACGGGTATACTGAACTACATAGCAACTTATAAATTAAGTCAAGACCATCTTGAATTATTCTTTTCAACGGTACGGTCAAGGCTTGGATATAATAACAATCCAACTGCAAGACAATTTGAAGCTGCTTACAAAAGAATTGTTGTTCATGTACAATTGAGTGATAGGGGTTTCGGTAACTGTATACCACTTGAAGATATAAATATATTGAATGCGTCTTCCGTTGACATGTTGCGAGATCCACGTGTAGTAGATAATACTACTGAAAGCGATGATGATGGGGAACTAAGCGAAAGTTTAGACTGTATGCAATTTTTAGGTACATTTTCAGACTATGTTAGAGAAGTAGTTATATACGTTGCGGGTTTTGTTACAAAATATTTAAAAAATAAACTTCAGTGTGAGGAATGCATTACTACTATTACGGGAGACAGAGGTGAATTTATGTATTCTTTAATAAAACAAAAATCTAGAGGAGGCCTTCAATATCCATCTCACGATGTTATAAAGATTTGTAACGTAATTGAAAATTGTATTCGGAGAAGACAAAATATTAACTCCCAATTAAAATTTGCTGAAATTGTAAAAGACGTGAGAAATATAATACATAGCACTACTATATTTTCTTCGTTAATGGAACACAATTTCGATACTGGTCCAATTGATGGACACTGTCACATTTTAATTAAATCTATTATAGATAAATATTTAACTATAAGACTGAAATATGTTGCAAAGACCAATAGTGAGCATTTAATATATTACAGGAACTTATATACTAAATTAATTATATTTAGAGGTCAATAATACACCAACTTGAATTTATATTTACATTATACTTTTTTTTAATAGATGTTATGTTGTAATTACTGGAATAGGTATTTTATATTTTATATAATATGTACATATGTATAGCTTGTAAGTTAATAAAATTATATAAATTATTGAGATTTCTGTATCGTTGCAGTTTTTTCGTGTTGTACAGTCAACTTTATCTGTACATCACATCGTAATTAGATAACGAAAACAATTAAGTTAAACTGTTATATACGAAAATATAATATAATAAATATGTTAAAATACAATCACATAAATGTTTTATAACAAATAAATGGAGACCCCCATTTAACCTCCGCCTATGGAAAAACACACCTATACTATGACACAGCAGACGTTTTCGGCCTTCTATTTTCTGCGACTGTACGGCCTCCATTATATTATACCTCTTTGGTCATTACAAACATGACAAGGTCCATCCGGTTCGCACCAGTTTTGTATGAGGGGTGCGTGAGTTGTTCGTCAATTCTAAAGGTTTGTATCAAAACATCGCGCTTTGGGATAATAGTCCGTTCCTAAGAAGAGTCTCCAATGAATGGTATATTTTCTCGTTTCTTAACGTCACGGTGCTAGTCGAGTCAAAATCGAAGCATTTTCCCATGACGAACTTGAGTTGAGGTCGTTGTTTGTGCCCAACTAAACTTAGTACCTAATTTGTTTTCTATGTAATACACTGACTACAAAGTTTCGATATAGGTAGAGTTCCCATTGATCGATGAATATTTTTAAAAAAATGGTAAGGAAAACATTTCTGTGACATAGACGTGTTAAAATCTTCCGTTTAATGTTGTACTGCAGTAAAATACTAAGAACCACAGGAGCAACATTAACCACACCGAAGACCTATGTATTTACAACTGATCAGCTGATCCAGTTATCGTCTGAACCATAGAGCTATAACTAACGGAGATCGCAAGACGCCGTTTCTGTATAAAGCACTTTGAAGCATTTTGATGCAAAATTGAACATTTTTGTATGGAGCGTTTCATGCCCGGTGGCAGTGAAAAGCAAATAGTAGCGAAGTATTTAAGGGTTGGGCTTTTTTTCTTTTCAATACCGAAGTATAACATACATGTGAGTCAGATGCTGATAGTAGCATAGTGAATATCGCCGGCCCTTTACGAGAAAACCTCCGGCTTCAAAGAAGTCGCTACACGCTGTTGCCACTACATATAGCTCTATGGTCTGAACTCATCAGCCGACTTACAGCCTGTAATACCAAGCAACAACAATATCAGGTATTAGTAGAATTAGCTGGTAAATTTCTTTATGGATAGTTCCAATATTAAATGCATATTATGGAATGCGTAAAGCATCAGAAATAAATTCACTGAGTTTATTGATTTTGTAGTCGACAATAATATAGACATAGTAATAGTTACTGAATCCTGGCTCATATGTAATGATAAATTGTACGCTCCAAAACATGTAGTCCTCAGGGGAGACAGAGAGAATGTAACTGGTGGTGGCATTGCAATAATGGTGAACAAAATCTTAAAAAATGTTAATATTCTTCCAGCTATCCTAACTAAAGTTATAGAAAACCTGTCAATAAAATTCGAAGACAGTGGTCTAGAAATTATCGCTGCTTACTTTCCCGGAACCCACTTAAATTCAAACACTTATAAGCCTTTTCAAGATGATCTTAAGCTCTTAATCCGTAATAAAACTAATTTCATTTTACGTATATGCGGTGATCTTAATGGTAAGCACAGAATGAAAATGACATCATTTCTCAACATAATCTTATTATTGAACCACCTTCCGAACATACATTTTATGTACCAAGCGGTCGCGGTTCGACTCTTGACATTATAATTAATGCAGGTGTTCATATCTCCCAGCTAACAACTTTGCAACAGCTTTCCACTCCCCACCTTTCCGTTGCGTTCCAAATTCTAGGAAAATATAACCGAGACAACTCATCTGTTGTAGTCCCCAACTTTTTTTAAAACTAATTAGACAAAATTTCACTTTCTTTTAAGTCTTTCACTTAACAGTCAAAGCTTTGATGTATCGAAAATGAATTGTGCGAAAGTCGATCAGATGATCGACATAGGAAACAGATGTGCTCCTAAAACGACCATCACAGGTAATAGTACATATAGCACTAAGCCCAGCGTTGACAACTATTTTTTTGAAAATCGGCTAGATGACAGTTCAAAGTCGACTAAAATCGGCTAAAAACGGCTGGATCAAGCCACCGGTTTAATAAAATACGTTATAAAACGCATTGTAGCCAGAGAAGTGAGACGAAACACGGTAGTTATATGAAATTGTTGTTGTTTTAGCGTCGTTATGTCAATTGTTGTTGTTTGTGTTTAAGTGAATGCGACGAGGTCTGCACTCAACTCAATCGCTGCATGCTGGCTGCATGTCATCTCCAGTATATTGTATGTAGGGTAAGGTACCCAGTTCCGAGCCCCTTAAAACAAATGTTGACCTTGAGTTATAGTTAAAAATCAGAATATACAGTTACCAATCTGATATTTTACTATTCTGATTTAATATTTTATTCTTGTTTGTAACAACGCCTACTTAACAAAAAATTGTTATTATAGTTTAAGGAAAATCAATAAAAAGTTTAAAATGGCCTTTGTCCCAGTTCCGAGCCTCCCTTTTCCCTATTCCGAGCCATCCAGTGCCAGTTCCGAGCCTCCTATGCTCTTATAGGGTCATTCCATCAAAAACCGCAAAAGTTGTGACCTTATCATCGCCGATTCTTTTGAAAAATTTTTTGCTTGAAGAACTAGTGAAAAAAAATGATTTCAATTTTTTTTTGTTAGTAATAGTATGTTAAGGATTTGGCAAAAATAGTGTCCAACTCCCCTTCGAAAATTCATATCTCTGTTAATTTTTATCATAGAATAACAAAATAATTTAAAGGGGAAGGTTGTCGCAAAATAATAAAAATATTAATAAAATTTATCCTTAAATTTTTTCCAGGGATAACGATTTTGTCCTTTATTCTAGAATCTCTCAAAATGCCAATTTTTTTATTTTTTATTTTTTTAATCTTTGTGTATTATACTGTTTTTCAAAACATATCAAAAAATCAACTTGGGATCTCAATGGGATCGGGGTAAAAAAAATCGAAGAACGTCAGTGTTTCTCAATTTACTTAATAGAAAAAGTGTAATGACTCTCTATATCTAATATCTTTTTTTTTTATATTTTTTGTATTACCTTTACTGTTTTTCAAAACATATCAAAAAAACATACTGCAGTCATGATCGGCTGCAAGCCAATCGTATAATACTCTAGATGATACAGAACTGCGATGGATATTGAAGTTGGGGATGAAGAAGTATTACGTGTGTGCATGTTGTATGTCCTTCATTAAGGAGTCCCAATAAATTGCTTCTCAAAACTAAAAGACAATATTCACTGTTTAATTTCATATCTTGAACTGTAAAAAAATATCCTTTTTGAAGGACTTTCATATGGGAGGTGGAGCAAGGACTCACTCGATTTCTTGCATATTCATCCTTTTGCCTGGAACCATTCAAAAATTAATGTGTACAAAATTTCAAATTGGTAGTTTGAAGCGTTCAAAAGTTATCGAAAAATATTGTTTAACACGTGCCTTAAAGACTTTTTGTATGAAAGGTGCCAGAAGGAGTAAAAGGATTTCACTGACCAGTAAACCCTTAGTTTTGTTTTCACTTAAAACTAATTTGTTCAAAATTCTGAATTCATAGCCAAACGATTACTTGAGTTATAGTGAGTTTCGTAAATTAAGTGAAGTCATTTTACAGGATATTTGTATGGCAGCCCCTCGAAGGACTATTAGGATTTTTTTCATAATCATACAGTTAGCTCCAACTCTTAAAAAAGTAACACATGCGAAATTTAAAGACCTAGGTTAAGCCCTTCTGAAGTTATCAACCAATATTCTTGAACACGTGTTTTAAGGACACTTTGTATGACAGCTACCCGAAGGAGTAGGACGATTTTGCCCATTAACGAACTTAGCCTTACAAATTCAACCAAACAACAAGATTAAAAATTTCAAGAGCCTAGGTGAAGGCGTTCTTGAGTTATCGTGCTAACGGACAGACAGACGGACGGACGGACGTCAAGCGGATTTGAGGTTTTTGGCCACTCATAAACAAAATATAATATAACTTTTTCTCGTCCGAGGCTTGGTTCTATGCGTTACATATTTTTCGGCTGGATCAAACTTATAATACTCTATATGATTTCATCTAGAGTATAATTAGCTTGGGATCTCAAGGGAATCGGGTTAAAAAAATCGAAGAACATCTGTGCTTTTTGATTATATTATAATAAAAACTACAATTATAATATAATTGAAAAAAACAGAAGTTCTTCGATTTTTTTGACCCCGATCCCATTAAGATCCTAAGTTGATTTTTTGATATGTTTTGAAAAATAGTATAATACACAAAGCTTAAAAAAAAAAAAAAAAAAAAAAAAAAAAAAAAAAAAATTAATTAAAAATTTTTAAATTAATTTCATTTTGAGATATTCAAGAATAAAGGACAAAATCGTTATCCTTGGACAAAAAATTAAGGATAAATTTTATTTTTATTTGTATTATTTTGCGACAAACTTCCCCTTTAAAATAAGTTCTATTTTGTTATTCTATGATAAAAAATCTGCCAACAATCTGGGCGTAACTTTATTATTTTTCCGGCAGAAGTAAGGAACGCGTTCAATTCTGAAATGCGGTGTAGGCTACTATGTGACTGAAAACCTATCAAAAAGAATAAGATCATGGAAGTGAAAATCTGATTGGATCTGAGAGATATGAAATAGTTAATGAAAAAGTACACAATCACTTTACACCCCCTTATTGGTCAATTTTCAGAAAATCTTGAAAACACTGTCTTGGTATTCATATTGAGAATACAGAATAAAATTAAATTCATTATTTGGGACGAGGTAGTAGATATGTCGAAAATCGTGGGAAAATATGCATTCTATTTTCACAGATAATTTTTTTTGCACCCTTCTGAACGCCAATAGATATTCGTTTTTTTTATTCAAAATTATTTTTTTTGTTGATTTAGATATACACACCGAGTTTCAACATTGTATTAAGCCGTTCTATATATAGGAAAAACACCTACCACTTGTACCACACTACCCTTAGGGGTCGAATTTTAAAAAACCTTGAAAACACATTCTAGGTATTCATACGAAGAATCCGTAGAATAAAAATGAATTCAATATTTGGAAAGACCTAGTAGATATGACGAAAATCGTGAAAATATATGCATTTTATATTTATTATATTTCCAAATATTTTTTTTTGCCCCCCCCCCCTTCTGAACGCCAATGAATATTCAAATTTTTTTTTTTCACTATTACTTTTCTAGTTGATTTACATATACACACCGAGTTTCAACATTGTAGCTTAAGCCGTTCCATATATAGGAAAAATACCCCCACTTGTACCACACTACCCTTAGAAGTCGAATTTCAAAAAACCTTGAAAACGCTTTCTAGGTATTCATACGAAGAATCAGTAGAATAAAAATGAATTCAATATTTGGAAAGACCTAGTAGATATGACGAAAATCGTGAAAATATTTGGATTTTATATTTATTATATTTACAAATATTTTTTTTTGCCCCCCCCCCCCTTCTAAACGCCAATGAATATTCAAATTTTGTTTTATCACAATTACCTTTCTAGTTGATTTACATATACACACCGAGTTTCAACATTGTAGCTTAAGCCGTTCCATATATAGGAAAAACACCTTCACTTGTACCACACTACCCTTAGGGGTCGAATTTCAAAAAACCGTGAAATCACATTCTAGGTATTCATACGAAGAATCCGTAGAATAAAAATGAATTCAATATTTGGAAAGACCTAGTAGATATGACGAAAATCGTGAAAATATATGCATTTTATATCTTTTATATTTACAAATAATTTTTTTTGCCCCCCTTTCTAAACGCCAATGAATATTCAAATTTTTTTTTATCACAATTACTTTTCTAGTTGATTTACATATACACACCGAGTTTCAACATTGTACCTTAAGCCGTTCCATATATAGGAAAAACACCCCCACTTGTACCACACTACTCTTAGGGGTCGAATTTCAAAAAACCTTGAAAACACATTCTAGGTACTCATACGAAGAATCCGTAGAATAAAAATGAATTCAATATTTGGAAAGACCTAGTAGATATGACGAAAATCGTGAAAATATATGCATTTTACATTTATTATATTTACAAATAATTTTTTTTGCCCCGCTTTCTGAACGCCAATGAATATTCAATTTTTTTTTTATCAGAATTACTTTTCTAGTTGATTTACATATACACACCGAGTTTCAACTTTCTAGCATGAACCGTTTAATAGTTAGGAAAAACACCCCCTACCCCCGTAGCATACTACCCCTAAAAAAAAATTTATTTTTCCAACATTCCGCTACAATAGCTCTATCTAAATACCAAGTTTAAGGCTTATAGCATTACAGGTTCTCAAGATATAAGCATCGGAACTTTTTCCTTTTCACCCTCCCCCACCCTCCCCCTCTTCACCCACAACCCCAAAACTTTTTTCCCTACTAGGGTTTAATTAGCGCTACTTCTGGTAAAAATTCTAAGCATCTATCTTAAACTGTTCTTGAGATATGAAATGTGTTTGATTTGAAAAATTCTCATCCCCTCCACTTCTATGCTCCACCTCCCACTTAAAAAATTTTACTTTGATCAATCTTTTTTTGTCAACCTTTACACCCAAACCAAATTTTATTTTTCTAGAGCAATTGGTTCATGAGATATCGTAATCTTAAGTTTTTCACCCCCCACCCCCATACACAACTTCCCCCACCCAAAATTTTTCTTCATTCTGTTCTCCTAGTATAACTACAAATATGTTTTAAGTTTGAATAGTGTGCCATTAACGGTTTAGGAGATATGGATTTTAGAATGTGTCTATCTCACCTTTTTTGGGTTTCGGACGCATTACATTTCCCCCCACTCCCACACCCCTTGATCAATATTGACAATTTTTCTGCAAATGGGTCTAGTATCAGAGCTCTATAGAAATTCCAAGTTTCAGCTTTCTAACATAAGGGGTTACTGAGATCTGGAAACCAAAATTTTCGGTCTAAAACACTTCCCCCTCCTACCCCCTCACACCCCCACCCCTAAAAATTTGGTCACTTCAAGGTGCCTACCTCGTCTATTTGTTAAAAAAATTTCAATTTAATATCTCAAAGCGTTTGGCAGCTACGAGCCTCCAAACGATCTTGCGTACGGCGGACGCCGTACGGCGTACGGCGTACGGCGTACGGCGGACAGACGGACTGAAAATTTTTATTGCTTTTTTCGCGTATACTAGTTATGAAACGTGAAAATAAAAATTTTGAGGGTAGCAAATTTTTTTTTTTAAAAAATCAATCACAATACTTAATTATTAAAATAATAAAGTAAAATGAACAGAGACATGAAATTTTTTAAAGGAGAGTTGAACACCATTTTTGCCAAATCTTTAACATACTATAACTAACAAAAAAAATGAGATGGAAAAGAAAATTGAAATCATATATTTTTTTCACTAGTTCTTCAAGCAAAGAAATTTTCAAAAGAATCGGCGATGAATAAGGTCACAACTTTTGCGGTTTTTGATGGAATGACCCTATAAGAGCATAGGAGGCTCGGAACTGGCACTGGATGGCTCGGAATAGGGAACAGGGAGGCTCGGAACCGGGGCAAGGGTCGTTTGAAACTTTTTATTGATTTTCCTTAAACTATAATAAGAATTTTTTGGTAAGTAGGTGTTATTACAAATAAGAATAAAATATTAAATCAGAATAGTAAAATATTAGATTGGTAACTGTATATTCTGATTTTTAACTATAACTCAAAGTCAACATTTGTCTTAAGGAGGCTCGGAACTGGGTCGATGAAAAATATACATAAATACCAGTTGCGAGCCACCCGGCTCGGAACTGGAAATTATCAAAAATACGGCAGCAGTTCCGAGCCCCCTTATTATTCTAATTAAATATAAAATTTTCAGTGTTTAATAAATTGCATAATAATCTTTGTGAAATACGCTTTCCATATTGTCAAAATACTTACATCAATTATATAAAACTAATGTTTTAAGCACTATTTTGTGACTGAACTTTCGTAACGAAAACTGTAAGGAATTTGCCGTTTTGTGGAACACGTCTGATCTTTACAAATTCTAACAACAATTAAAAATATTTCACACGACGCCTACGGCTGACCCACGAAAAACAGTTGAAAGTATGTAATTGCTAAAAATGATAGTGAAGAAAAAAATGTTAGGAATTCTTAGCTATTCGTGAAATTAAAGATGGGGCTCGGAACTGGGTGCTTTACCCTACCTTTATTGCTATGCGCTAGATATTATTTGTTGTTCTAATTACTTGATCGTAACAGAATGTTAATTTGATTAAAATGTATTGCAAACAGGAATAACACACTTACTAAGACAAAAAACCGTAACATTTTTTATTCTAAATAACAAAAATATACTTCAATTCATTATACATAATTTACAAAATAAACTTTTTCCTATTTTTACACAGTTCTTCTACATGTCTTTAATTACATAAATATGCGGTAAGAAGCGATAGCAGCTTAAGTCGAAAAAATAATTAGACAGTTATCAAAATTGATAAATAAAATTATATTAGGAGATCTTATATAATGGAATTTAATAATTTAACACAACTGTAATCAATTCATCAAACAGTGAACATTAAGTTCTTTTATACAAAAACTAATAATATGGTCGGTATATAGCAGAGGTGTCCAAACTACGGCCCGCGGGCCAAACCCGGCCCGCGGGCCAAGCCCGGCCCGGCAGGTGATTTTAACCGGCCCGCCAAGTTTTTCGAAAATTGTGAGAATGAAAGTGAAGGTACCTCATACAAACTTAGGAAGAAAATTCCCCAACTGGAAGTGAAACTATTGCGTTTCAAAACGAGAAAGGAGCACTTCTTTTCTTTTTTATTCAAGCCTATGAAATTAAATTAAATATAATTTATTTTGTAAACTCAGCCCACTCCACAAATACGAAACGGACACAACCAAACAAAATTGTATGGTGTAGCATGATGAAAACCTTCTGGCGCGCTCATTTTTTTTCCTATTGGGATCGGATCAGCGACTGTCTCTCTACCCAACACTACTCCATATGATGACAAATGTTCTTGACTTCACTGGCTTCAACTCCATTTACTTGCCTGCTCGAATGGTAAATGCGCAAAAGCATAATAAGTCACAAAATATCTTTGAGTGAGTCTACTAATTCATGTAATTTACTGAGACTAGATAAAGCAGTTGATCTCGGGATTTTTCTCTATTGTGTTATAGCGTATTGAAAAATTTTAAAAAATTAGTCGTAGTTTGTCTTCTCAGCAAAATTTATTTAGGAAGGCAGACTCAGAAAACGAAAAATTGACGTTAGTTAGCAAGAAAGTTGCTTATTTGTTGGGGAAGAAAGGAAAACCCTTTATGGATAAAAACATCGTTAAAGAATGCATGATGGGAGCTGTTGGTGAATTTTGTCTAGAAAAGTTGAAACTTTTCAAAATGATCAAGGTTTCCCTTAATAGGGGAAGGTGAGGCAAAGTGGGCCAGCAAGGTAAAGTAGACCCCCTTAAAATATCTAGTTTGCAATAGCGCAATCTCTTAGCAAAAAAAATTATTTGATAAAGCACTATAAAAGAAATCCACTTTAATTACAGTTCCTCGAATTTTCTCATATTACGATTTTGGCACTATTTGATGTATATATCAGTGTTTAATAATTTGATCAAAAAAACATGTTAGCGACTGAGAATTGTTTGCAATAGTATCCTTGAGATCCGGGAACGGATTGTGAAACTTGCAAAGTAAGATTTGATGATTATTTATAAAGTATATAAATTTTAGCAGATGCTTACTATTTAGTGTTCATGCACGGCACTACAACTGGAGCAGATATTTTCAATGAAGTTCAAAACACGTTGGCAAAATTTAACTTGGACTGGAATCGACTCCAAGGTGTGACAATTGATGGAGGAAGAAATATGTCTGGTGCAAATATCGGGGTGGTTGGGCAAATAAGAAAAGCTTGTGAATGTGCAAGAGCATCAGCACCAAAAATCATCCTGAACCGCTTATATCGGATGCTGAGTGGCTCTGGAAGTTAGTTTTTTTTGCAGATATCGTGACACACGTGAATAACTTGAATGTAAAGCTCCAAGGTAAAAACAACTTAATTTGTGATTTAGACTAAGCCCCGGAATTAAGGCACTAAAAACACTACGAAACAGCAAGCGTTGATAGTGGCAAAAAACACGCGACAACCTAATCAAACTTGAAGTTAATAGATTACAGAAAAGAATTAACAATGACATCATTAAAATTAAAAATACCAGCTGGAATTCGATGCGGACAGAACTCGAAAAGGGATCCAGAAAACTCTGGAAGCTAAACAAAGTATTAAAAAAAATGTATCATTCCGGATCTCCAGTTAACTTCTAATGGTGCTTAAGTAGATTCTAGTGGAAAAAGCTGAACTATTGGCGGACAACTTCTTATCCTCTCATAGGCTAACTGAAAATCTTAGTGACACTTAGTGACTATTAAAGAGGTCGATTATTTGGTACGAACATTCGCAACTCTCCCAGTTCAGATGGATTACAACGACTTATGTAAACCAAAAGAAATTAGGTTGATCCTAAAAAGGCTGAAAAACAGGAAATGCCCAGGGAATAACAGGATATCAAATATACTTCTGAAAAACCTTTCCAAAAAGGGCATCATATACCTAAATGCCATTTTCAACAGTTGTCTAGCAATAGGATATTTCCCCAGGAAGTGGAAAATAGCTGAAATAATTCCAAAACTGGGCGCAACTTTATTATTTTTTCGGCAGAAGTTTGGAACGCGTTCAATTCTAAGATGCGGTGTAGGTTACTATGTGACTAAAAAACTTGCAAAAAGTTTGGAAGCGGTTAGAGTGAAGTACCATGATTGGGTCATACTCCTGGATGCCGTCTAGGGGTTGAAAAGGGAAAAAACTTAAAAATAGGTGACTATTAAACCAGTCCGTGGAAGTGAAATGATATTCGATTTCTGAGCAGACCTGAGAGATATGGAAGAATTTATGAAAAATTATACAATCACTTTTCACCTCCTTAGGGGTCAAATTTCAAAAAATTTTGAAAATAATTTTAGGTATTCATATGAAGAATCCGTAGAATAATATTAAATTCAATATTTTAGAAGACCTAGTAGATATGACGAAAATCGTGAAAATATATTCATTCTATTTAAACTAAACATTTTTTTTGCCTCCACTTCCGAACGCTAATGGATATTAGAATTTTTTATAATCCAAACTACTTTTCTAGTAGATTTACATATACACACCGAGTTTCAAATTTCCAGCATAAGCCGTTCCATAGTTAGGAAAAACACCCCTCACCCCCTTACCATACTATCCCTTTAAAAAATTACATTTTTCCAACATGCCACTACTACAGCTCTATCTAAATACCAAGTTTCAGCTTTATTTCATTATAGGTTCTTAAGATATAAGCATCGGAACTTTTTCCTTTTCACCCGCCTCCACCCTCACCCTCTACACCCACATCCCCAACGGTTTTTTTTCCCTGCTAGGTTTCAATTGGCCCTACGTCTGGTAAAAAATTTGAGCATCTGTTCTTGAGATATGAAACGTGATTTTTTTGAAAATTTCTTATCCCCACCACTTCCATGTTCCACCACCAATTTAAAAATTTTACTCTGAGCAATCTTTATATGTCGAACTTTCTACTCAAACCGAACTGCATTTTTATACTCTAGATGAACATATAGAGTATTATAAGTTTAATCCAGCCCGAAAAGTTTGTAACGCATAGAACCGAGCCTCGGACGAAAAAAAGTTGTATATTATTTTGTGTTTATTTTTGGCCAAAACCCCCAAATCCGTTTGCTGTCCGTCCGTCCGTCCGTCCGTCCGTCCGTCCGTTAGCCCGATAACTCAAGAACGCGTTGACCTAGGAAGTTGAAATTTTGTCACAATTTGTAAAATGGAAAAAGTAAGGACAAGTTCGTTAATGGGCGATATTCTTCCAATCCTTCGGGTACCTCCCATACAAGAGTCCTTAAAACACGTTTTCCCAGTTATTGCTCGAATGCTTCAAGTTCGGAACTTAAAATTTTGCATACGTATGGTTTGAAATGTTTGAATTGAATGTTCCGAATATGATGCAAATCGAATGAGTCCTTCGTGTAGCAGCCTAGAAAAGTCTTTCAAAAATGTATGCTTTTTACTGAATTCACTATAACTCCAGAACGAGTTAGAGCAGGAGTTTAAAATTTTACAGGAATTAGTTTTATACCAAAACCAAGACGGAGTTCATTAATTAGCGCCATCCGTTGACTCCTTCGGGTAGCTGTCATACAAAAGTCCTTAATAAACATGTTCACCACTATTGAACGATAACTATACAACGCTTAAGTTACGACTTTGAAATTTTATACACATTAATTTAATGCGACTATTATAAGCTGAAACTATTAATATGAAAAATATCCCATGAGTCCTTTATGTAGTTACCATACAAAAACTCTGTAAAATGTCCTAACTTACTTTATGGAACTCACTATAAATTAAAAAATCGACCACTATACAAAAGTTTCTACCTGTAAGTAAAAGGTCATGTAATAATTGCTTGTGCTCTCCTAATTCTTTTGATATATTTCCAACTAAAATATAAATCGGAGTTCAGTATTTCATCTAGAGTATCATACGATAGGCTTGCAGCCGATCGTGACTGCGTTATGTTTCTAGAGCAATTGGTTCGTGAGATATCGTAATCTAAAGTTTTTCACTCCCCACCCCCGTACGCCAGTTCATCACTCAAAAATTTCCTTGCAATACTTTCTTCTAGTAGAGGTACAGATATTTGCTAAGCTTGAATTTCGTGCCATCAACGGTTTAGGAGAAATGGATTTTAGAATGTGTCGATCTCACCATTTTTGCGGTTCGGACGAATTATTCTCCCCCCCACCCCACACGCCTTCACCCACATCAACAACTTTTTTTGCAAATGGGTTCACTATCGAAGTTCTATAGAAATTTTAAGTTTCAGCCTCCTAGCGTAAGCGGTTGCTGAGATCTAGAAACCAAAATTTTTCGTCTAAGACCCTCCCCACTTCTCCCCCCTCATACCCACACTCCTCTGAAATACCAGCCATAAAAATTTCAAGATAATATTTTTTTAATCTTCCGCTTCCAAACTATTTTGCGTACGGCGTACTGCGCGGCGTACAGACGAAAATTTTTTTATATTTCTTTTTTGGGGTCTACTAGTCCTAAAACGTGAAAATACAAAATTTCAGGTAGCATATTTTTGAGGAATTTCAGTTCGATCACAATACTTTATTATTAAAAAATAATAAAGTAATATTTCGGCATTCACTTAGACAAAAAACTTACTTTTCAATTCCACACTGCTGAAGCTTGTTCAAAAACCTTGAAAAGCATACGAATTCTTTATCCCCTTATAAATAGAAAATCTGAATTATCGAAGGAAAACAAACTACTTCTAAAAAAATCGGTAATGCAGCCTATTCTTCTGTGCACCTGTTTGGAATCCCTGTGCCAAAGTGCATAAGAAACCGCTTCAAATTATACAAAATAATTGTCTTAAGATCATTTTGAACAAGCACTGGAATTTTTCCACAAGAGAGCTACATGTACTAGCTAAGTTACCTTAAATAATTGACACCATTGCAAAGCTGACTGCAAACTTAAAACAATAATGCGAAAGGTCCGAAAATCCTCTAATGCTCTCTCTGTTTCCTGAGTAACATTTAGTTTTAGTTGTTTGTATTACATGTAGTTTAAGGTTTATTTTAAGGTAAAGCTTAAGTTATGTATACGGTTTTTTAGCTCCTGTTTAAGTAAATGAATTAATGCCAGAAGAAAACGATTAAAAGCAAATATAAATTCAATTATTACATGTAAATTATTAAGGATGTAAAGATTTCGAATTAGTCTCACCACCGAACCATTAAAATTAGCAAGTTAAAAAAAAATGAATATATTGAAAGAATTAAGACAATTTCAAATTTCAAATTTCAGTACCAGTCCCGATCATCCTTATTATTCTTATTATACTCTAGATGAAATCATATAGAGTATTATAAGTTTGATCCAGCCGAAAATTATGTAACGCATAGAACCAAGCCTCGGACGAAAAAAACTTTTCTATCATTTTTTGTTTATTTGTGGTCAAAAACCTCAAATCCGCTTGACGTCCGTCCGTCCGTCCGTCTGTCTGTCCGTGAACACGATAGCTCAAGAACGCCTTGACCTAGGATCTTGAAATTTTGAATCTGAGTGTTTGGTTGAATTTGTAAGGCTTAGTTCGTTAACGGGCAAAAGCGTCCCACTCCTTCGGGTAGCTGCCATACAAAATGTCCTTACAACACGTGTTCAAGAATATTGGCCGATAACTTCATAAGGATTTAAGCTACGACTTGGAAATTTTGTATGTGTTAATTTTCCAATATTTGGAGCTTAATGTATGATTATGAAGAAAAACCTATTAGTCCTTCGAGTGGCTGCCATACAAAAATCCTATTAAAATATCTTCACTCAATTCACGAAACTCACTATAACTCAAGTAATTGTTTAGCTATGAATTCAGAATTTTGTACAAATTAGTTTTAAGTGAATACAAAGTTCGAAATTACTAATCAGCGAAATCATTTCACTCCTTCTGGTACCTTCCATATAAAATGTCCTCAAAACCTGTGTTCAAGATTATTTAACAATTACTTTGGAATGCCTAAAGCCACGACTTTGAAATCTTGTATACGTTGGTTTTCCAATATTTGGAGCTAAGTCTATGATTATGAAAAAAGTCCTGTTAGCTTTTCGTGTAGCCGCCATACAAATATCCTACCCAAATGTCTTCACATAATTTACGAAACTCACTATAACTCTAGTTATCTTTTAGATAAAAATTCGAAATTGTGCAAAAATTAGTTTCGAGTGAAAACAAAGTTTGAGTTTACTAGGCAGATAAATCCTTTTGAACCTTTTGGTACCTGCCATATAATATGTCCTTAAAACATGTGTTCAAGAATATTGGCCGATAACTTCAGACAGGCTTAAGGTATGGTTATTAAAATTTTGTAAATGCTAATTTTGCAATAGTTGGAGCTAAATGTATGATTATGAAGAAAATCCTATTAGTCCTTCGAGTGGCTGCCATGCAAATATCTTGTTAAAATATCTTCATTTAATTCACGAAACTCACTTTAACTCAAGAAATCGTTTAGCCACGATGTTGAAATTTTGTACAAATAAGATTTAAGCAAAAAGGAAGTTAGACTTGTCAGGGAAATTTCTTGACTCCTTCGAGTAGCTTCCATACAAAAACATAACGCAGTCACGATCGGCTGCAAGCCAATCGTATGATACTCTAGATGAAATACTGAACTCCGATTTATATTTTAGTTGGAAATATATCAAAAGAATGAGGAGTGCACAAGCAATTGTTACATGACCTTTTACTTACAGGTAGAAACTATTGTATACTGGCTGGTTACTCGATGTTTTGATTTATAGTGAGTTCCATAAAGTAAGTTTGAACATTTTACAGAATTTTTGTATGGCAACTACATGAAGGACTCATGGGATATTTTTCATATTAATCTTTATAAAATTAATGTGTATAAAATTTCAAAGTCGTAACGTAAAGCGTTCTAAAGTTATCGTTCAATATTGGTGAACACGTGTTTTAAGGACTTTTGTATGACAGCTATCCGAAGGAGTCAACGGATGGCACTAATTAATGAACTCCGTTTTGTTTTTGATATAAAACTAATTCCTGTAAAATTTTAAATTCCTGCTTTAACTCGTTCTGGAGTTATAGTCGATTCAGTAACAAGCACACATTTTTGAAGGATTTTTCTAGGCTGCTACATGAAGGACTCATTCGATTTGCATCATATTCGGTACATTTGATTCAAACATTGTAAACCTTAAGTATGCAAAATTTCAAGTTCCTAACTTGAAGCATTCGAGCAATAATTGTGAAAACGTGTTTTAAGGACTCTTGTATGGGAGGTACCCGAAGGAGTGGAAGGATATCGCCCATTAACGAACTTGTCCTTACTTTTTCCATTTTACAAGTTGTGACAAAATTTCAACTTCCTAGGTCAACGCGTTCTTGAGTTATCGTGCTAACGGACGGACGGACGGACGGACGGACGGACGGACAGCAAACGGATTTGAGGGTTTTGGCCAAAAATAAACACAAAATATTATATAACTTTTTTTCGTCCGAGGCTCGGTTCTATGCGTTACAAACTTTTCGGGCTGGATTAAACTTATAATACTCTATATATTCATCTAGAGTATAAAAATCCTTGAAAAGACAGTGTTCTAGAAAATTTTTCGATGGCTTCACAACGATTTTAGCTGTTTGTTAAATGTTAGTTAAATGTTTATCTTTGAAAAAAATCCTATTAGCCCTTCGCGTAACAGCCATACAAATATCCTTTCAAAATGTCTTCACTTAATATATGGAACTTACTATAACTCAAGTAATCGTTTAGCTGTAAATTTAGAATTTAGTACATATTAGTTTTGAGTGAAAAGAAATTTCGAGTTTTCTAGTCAGCGAAACTTTTTCACTCCTTCTGGTACCTTCCATACAAAAAATCCTTAAGATAAGTATTCAACAATATTTTCGCATAACTTTTGAACGCGTGAAACTACGAATTTGAAATTTGGTACACATTAATTTGTGGATGGTTCCAAGGAAAGGGATAAATATATAAGAAATCGAGTGAGTCCTTCCTGCACCTACATGTGAAAGTCCTTCAAAAATTACCTTTTATTCCCGATGGCACACCCAGTTCAAGAAATGATTTTAAACATTGATGATATTGTTTTTAAGTTTCAAGTAGCAACTGAATGGAGGTCCTTAATAAAGGACATAGAACATGCACATACGTAATTCTACTTTAGCCCCAACTACAATATTAATCGGAGTTCAGTATCATCTAAAGTATTATACGATTGGCTTGCAGCCGATCGTGACTGCAGTAGGTTTAAATATAAAATTTGCTTTTTTTAAGTAATTTTGTAAATACACTTTCCATATTGTTGCGGCGCCCCTGCAATGAAAGGTAATGCACTCACTTTAAAACGAAGGTGTTGTGAAGACAAACGGTCAAATGACCTGGGAGTCGGACTTTAAACGGCAAGGAAAAGGCAAAGTAAAATGCGCGGAAGACCTAGACCACAGACAATATAGTAACCAGATGACGAATGCCATGTTAGAAATATGTACCCATTTTCAAAAAATAAGCTGTCATTCAAACGCCAGCTAAGAAGCTTCATTATCGTGGTTTGAATCTAGAGTAAGAGTTCCTTCCTGTAAATATGAATGATATAGAAAACGCTTATCTAAAAGCTTACCGAGAAAACAAAAAGAAGATCAATGAGCAACGCACATAAGTATATATGGTATGTTCAAATACGGTATAAATACAAGCATAATGACATTAGGTATGCAATGTACCTGTTTGTACTGAGACATTTTCATATGGAATCAGGTTTTAATGATTCTACAGGAAGAGGTGAAATAAGTCCTATGTGCCGGGTCAGAAAGTGGTTTTTATACTCTAGATGAAATCATATAGAGTATTATAAGTTTGATCCAGCCGAAAATTATGTAACGCATAGAACCAACCCTCGGACGAAAAAAAGTTATAAAGTATTTTTTGTTTATTTGTGGCCAAAAACCTCAAATCCGCTTGACGCCCGTCCGTCCGTCTGTCTTTCCGTGAACACGATAACTCAAGAACGCCTTGACCTAGGATCTTGAAATTTTGAATCTGAGTGTTTGGTTGAATTTGTAAGGCTAAGTTCGTTAACGGGCAAAATCGTCCCACTCCTTCGGTTAGCTGCCATACAAAATGTCATTAAAACACGTGTTCAAGAATGTTGGCCGATAACTTCATAAGGGTTTAAGCAACGACTTGGAAATTTTGTATGTGTCAATTTTCTAATATTTGGAGCTGAATGTATGATTATGATGAAAATCCTATAAGTCCTTCGAGTGGCTGCCATACAAAAATCCTATTAAATATCTTCATTCCATTCAGAATTTTGTGCAAATTAGTTTTGAGTAAATACAAAGTTCGAGTTTACTAATCAGCGAAATCCTTTAACTCCTTCTGGTACTTTCCATATAAAATGTCCTCAAAACATGTGTTCAAGAATATTGACCAATAACTTCGGTATGCCTAAAGCTACGACTTTGAAAAATCTTGTATACGTTGGTTTTTCAATTGTTGGAGCTAAGTCTATGATTATGAAAAAAATCCTTTTAGCCTTTCGTGTAGCCGCCATACAAATATCCTACCAAAATGTCTTCACATAATTTGCGAAACTCACTATAACTCTAGTTATCTTTTAGATACGAATTCGAAATTGTGCAAAAATTAGTTTTGAATAAACAAAGTTTGAGTTTACTAGGCAGATAAATCCTTTTTTCTTTCTGGTACCTGCCATATAAAATGTCCTTAAAACATGTGTTCAAGAATATTGGCCGATAGCTTCAGACTGGTTTATGGTATGGTTTTAAAATTTTGTATGTTCTAATTTTGCAAAAGTTGGAGCTAAATGTATGATTTTGAAGAAAATCCTATTAGTCCTTCGAGTGGCTGCCATGCAAATATCTTGTTAAAATATCTTCATTTAATTCACGAAACTCACTTTAACTCAAGAAATCGTTTAGCCACGAAGTTGAAATTTTGTACAAATAAGATTTAAGAAAAAAGGAGGTTAGACTGCGTTTGATAGTGAAATTTCTTGACTCCTTCGAGTATCTTCCATACAAAAAATCCTTGAAAAGACAGTGTTCTCGAAAATTTGTCGATGGCTTCACAACCATTTTAGCTGTTTGTTTAAAATTCCCGATGGCACACCCAATTCAAGAAATGATTTTAAACATTGATGATATTGTTTTTAAATTTCAAGTAGCAACTAAATGGAGGTCCTTAATAAAGGACATACAACATGCACATACGTAATTCTACTTTAGCCCCAACTACAATATAAATCGGAGTTCAGTATCATTTAGAGTACTATACGATTGGCTTGCAGCCGATCGAGACTGCATTATGTTTTTTTAACTAAATTACTTTTAAATTAATCCTAGGATATGTAGGTATGTAAAAGAATTTTTCTGAATTTAAAGTCGTTATAAAGAAATAACCATATAATGGAGCAATTATTCGGAGCTCGGCCGCCCCACCACCGATCTAAGAACTTAAAACCTGATTTTTTTTTAGAAAAATGATTGATTGAGAAAAACTACTAAACGGATTGCACTGAAATTTTTGTAACATATAGTATTTAGAGGATACCTAGTCAAAAATGGTAACAATATCTTAGCGATATGTGTTAAACTTTTTTCATCGAACACAAATTTTCAAAGTTAGGTCTATTTATTTATTTGTTTTTTTTTTTTTTTTCAAATTACTTAATTATTGTTTTAATAAAAGATGCTATCAATTTAAAAAAAAAATACAGCGAAATAGCAACCTACACATTCCAACCTACGCATCTCAGAATTGAACACGTTCCGAACTTTTCGAAAAATAATGAAGTTGCGACCAGACTGTTGGATTTTTTCTTACTTAATTCTGGTACCAGTTATAGCCACATAGATAAGGTTTCGGGTAAGGATGATAAATAAAGTGTAAGACTCTGATCAGAACTGACCTGTTATAGCTTGTTTTCTTGCTATCGAATGAAAAATATTTGGAAGGGAAAATTTATTTTAAAATTTAATGAGAATATGGAAAATACCTTAAATACGGTTTACCTACATTTCACATGATACCTTTAAAACTTCCATTCATAAGTTACTAGACCCATTAATTATACGAATGAACATGAAATCGTTTAAATCTCTTAGGTAAAACCTAAGGACTTCTAAATGCTACCTTCGACCAACTAGAAACACCCGACAGTTTTAAGAGGAAAGGATGTTAGTAGTATGGATATGGGCGTTCTGGGCCAGGGTGTAAGGGTGTAAGCTTTTGTATGGATGACGTCATAGTCTTGTATGAAGCTGATAAGGAATTTACACCCGAGCTTTTTTTGACGGTGGAGCTTTGATTTTTCCCGTTGCATAAAATTGGGCGTTTTTTTTTGCATAAAATTGGGAGTTTTTTCCGGGGTTTTTTTCGCGGTTGTTGTCAGGGACTTAGGCTAGCGAGGGACTTAGGCTATCTGAAACTTTTCCGTTGCATAAAATTGGGCGTTTTTCTTTTTTTTGCATAAAATTGGGAGTTTTTTTTTCGGGGTTTTTTTCGCGGTTGTTACCAGTGTCTTAGGCTATCTGAAACTTAGGCTAGTGTGGAGCGGGGACTTAGGCTAAACGAAAACTTAGGCTAGCGGGGAGCGAGGGACTTAGGCTATCCGAAACTTAGGCTAGCGATGGACTTATGCTATCCGAAACTTAGGCCAGCGGGGAGCGAGGGACTTATGCTATCCGAAACTTAGGCCAGCGGGGGCTTAGGCTAATGTTTATAAAAAAGCATAGTGGGTGGTCAGCGTATGCAGGTGATTGTGAAATAAAAAAAACTTGTAACTTTTTACATAAAATTATTAAATAATTAAATTTATTTTCAAAGTATTTCATTTACATTTATCCAGGAATTGTGTTTTGATGAAAATCCTAACCACTTAACAAATACCTTGTCTCCATTCTTTCTAACAATTTTTTCCACTAGATACAACGATGGGTTTTTAGCTTTCAGTAATTCAGCTTCATAGAATCCACCTTCAATTGGATTTCCTTCATAGTCTTCTAGCAAATATGTTACAGGATTGGTGTTTTGAACTTTTCGAATCTTAAAGATTTCTGTTGTCCAGTTTGGTGTGTAACCTTTTTCAAATATATGTTTATATTTACTAATTCGAACATGATCACCGACTTCATATTTTGCCGCACCAAGCACTTTAATATTGTTGTATACGGTAGAAAGAAGTCTTTTTTCATTTAAGCTATTCACTGCTGAAGGCTTCATTTTAATTGTTCGATGCTTTGTGTTATTATATGTATTGATGAGTACATTAACTAAGTCAATCCATTGATAATTTCCATTCATACTAAACTCTTTCCACATCATATTTTTCAGTGTACGATTAAATCGCTCTACAATTGATGCTTTAAGAGTGCTGTACGTAGAATAATGATTAATTTGATGTTTTTCCATTACGTTTTTAAAGTTTTTATTGAAAAATTCTTTTCCATCATCCGTTTGCAAGTTCTTGGGAATCCGACCCTGCTTGAAAATTGATTCAATTGCTTTAGTGACTTCTATGCCTGTCTTCGATTTAATAGGGACAACCCAAGCATATTTTGAAAACGTGTCAATTATTGTGAGTAGAAATCGAAATCCTGTATTTTCGGAAGCGTATGCGCCCATCTCAACTAAATCAGCTTGCCATAAGTCATCTAAACCTTTTATAATAACCCGTCGTCGCTTAAAGTTTCTTCGAGCAGATGTATGTAATTCATTCACAACTTCTCGCTTACTCATGATTAAAAAGACTAATTTTTGTTTATAACAACTTAGCTATTTATTGAATTTCTTATAACAAAGTTTCTTAATAGATATGCATTTTGTAGAGAACAACATCCAGTATGAAAAGAACATCTTTGTGTATCAGGATTTTCCTTTTTCAGTGTCTTGAGATTGGGTGAACCAAAACTATCCAAGTCGAATACCTCAACAACAATACTATTTAATAAGTTTTCAAGCCAGATTTTCTTTTCCAATCCATTGACGTATATTATAGTATTTTCCATGTCGAGTAGTAAATATTGTTTCAGGTCGTAGAATGAAGTTTCACCACCATCCCATTTGAATCCGTGATGATTTTCATATAACCATTGTGCTTGATGTTTCAGATTATCTGGAAGCGTTTCAAAATTGTACGGTGGTTTCATTAAAAAATGTTGATGAATGTTTTCATCGAGGTGTACGATAGTCAATTCTTTGACAATAAATTTATTTTGTGGTCCTCTAAAGCCTTGCATGTCGATAACAACATCCATCGTGGTTGACAATCTATCTCAAACTGAATAGTGTTCCTTTTTTACACAAGTTTTTGAACTGCGCTAGTTAGAGGATTATACTCGATTATGCGGTCGTGAAGCAATAGGCAATAGGCTGTTGTTAATGTTGGTATATCTGCTGATGTTTTAATTTCTACCCGAATATCAACTGAACCCGCTTTTAAAGTTTCATTTTGACGTGAACAGTCAATTACTATAATTGGAGCATCTTCCTTGTATTCCGTTCGCGAAAGTAATGGCTGTGCTTGAACATCATAATAAGATTGTTGAAAATTGCTATACATATCATATAATATAGCATATCGATCACGTTGAAATTTAATATTTAAATCATCATATGGATACGATTCCGAGTTTAAGTGTACTTTAACATTTGTGAGTTCGCAATGATCAAATTTGCTTGCATCCTTATCCTTTTGATTTTTTCGATTTGTCTGCAAAGCTATAATAATATATCGTGGTTTTTCCAGTTGACCTGTGGTTTTAACGCTCCATACATGATCGGTTGTTATTGGTAAAACTGGATATTCATATAAATCCCAATTTCGAAAACATATTTGAACTGCTTGGCCAGACTCAATATTTTTCAGCATTTTTATTTTTTCAGAACCATCTAAGGTTACGTGAGGCACTTTCCATTGTAGTTTAAAAATTTTGAATTGTACATCATCAGTGGGTGATAGAAATGCGTTTTCGTCGGTTCTTGTGCGAACTAAAATTAGTTCATGTTTGGCGTTTACAATAATCTTTTTATAATCCTCGGCAAATCCCAAGAGTTTTCGTAATGGTAAACTAAAGTTGAAGTAGCCATGAGAGGGTGTTATTAGCTCGTTCGGTGACCAGCCTCCATTATACAACATTTTACTCTCGTTCTCATTCAACGATATGTAGTTCTTCATTGTTGAAGTTATTACAACATTTTTATTTCGATCGATTTCTATTCCATTTAGTTCATATCTAATCTCGTCGAATAGAAAGGCTATGGTATTATTGGATAGTTTTGCAGTTGTTGATGTAGTTCCATCTGCTTTAGTTAAAACACCTTCAATATAAATAAAACTCTGACTTGGTAAAACACACAAGTCCTGCTGCTGTAGAGATATTCTGATTTCTTCGCTAGAGTTGTATGATGTTAAAAATGGAGAGTAGCTGTGATACTCAATTTTAGAAATACTATTATCATAGCTAGGTTTACTTGTGATATTCAAAATTTCACTCATTTTTTAGTTTGAATCCTAATAATATAATAATAATAATTTATATATTGTTTATTGCGCAGTGACAATTTTGGTCTTGCTCGTTCAGTTTTCTTGATTGAACTGATTGGACTAACACTAGGCTGACTATTATATACCAACATTCTGGGGCATCAAATGAAGTCTAATGGTTATGGTTTCTCCTTTAAAGTTTATTAGATCTCCGTCTTGATCAACAAGTTTAAGAGTTAACGTACTTATTCGCTTGACGTTTATCGGCAAATAGATTACATTCTTAGGAACCTCGACTATTTTATAGCCTGGCCCCACTTCAGGTGAGAATTCATGAATTGTATGTGATGATATATTATTGATGTACGAGTTTCCAACTATACTGCACCCGATTCGAGTTACATTAACTTTAGTTATGTTTACAGGTAAATCTGAGTAATTTTTCACATTGATAGCTAATTGTCGTTTATCGAATCCTAGTAATTGTCCAATAGTTCTCTCTCTATTAAAGAAAATAGGAGCACTTGTCTTAATTTCACTCTTTAGAGTATTATTATTTGCCTGTATTATGAGATTTATTCCACTGCTAATCTTTGCTATTTCCTTATACAAATAGTTGGCAATATCATCGATTTCATACGATCCGATAGGAAACTCTATAACATGTTTTCCTATATGAAATAAATTATTTCTTTCATCAACATTCGGTATAGAATTATACGTTTGGAAATCAACTAGTCCACAAACATAGTCGCCGTGCAAGTCTATTGGTGGAAAATACTCTAATGTTAGTATGGATGTATTTCCGCTCAACGTTAATGTGTAAGCCATGATAGCAAATAATACAATGAAAGAACTTTTAAAAAATATTTATTTATATACTAAATTTACAAAAGTTTATTTAAAAATTTTAAACATAAATGTCCACAGTTATATGATTCATAGTTTTGATCTGTATTATAGTTGTATCTTATGTTATCTCCTAAATAGTATATTAATTCGACAGGAGGTGGTAGATTTCCAAAACTATCAAAGTACTCGATATGATTTTTTTTCTTATCATACGCTACCCAATGTGTGCCGGGTCCTTCCATTGAATCCAAATTAACGATACCACTTTCATTTTTCTTAGGTTTCCTCGGTAGGGTATTCCGCATAAAAACACCTCTGAAATCAGGCAGGAACTTTCCAAATTTACGTAAATCATTTTCATTCAATGGTCTCTTGGGTAGCGTTCTTAAAAGTTTTTTGGCTGAGGATTTAAGTATAGTCCTAATCTTTTCCTATACGGTTTCAAGTAGAGTCCACGACCTACAGCTATCTGCTCCATTTTCTGATTGTGTCGTTTCTGCTCCTCTAACGTTTTCTTTGCATCTTTAGCATCGTTGACAGCTTTAGCTATTCCTGCAGCTCCACCTGCTAATGCTCCTATAGCTGACAAGCCCGCAAAAAGTGGAACCAAGAATGGTAGAACTCCACCAACTTTTGGAATGGGAATAATTCTAGGAGCTTTAACGTCTTTATTGTTTTTAGTTATACTCTTTGCAGTACTCAATGCTAATTTAATAGCAGCTTTCATGCCTTCAGGTTTCTTTTTTTTGAGAACATTTCGAGCTGAACGAACAGCTGTTCTAAATTTTGGTTTACCCATTCCGAATTTAACTTTAGGTTTCATTATATTTGTTACAAGTAATGCGTGCGTGCGCTCTGCTAAGTTTGCGTCTTTAGATTTAACTCGCTGCCAGGCCTTTTCAGATAATATCTTATCAAGTATGTGCCGATCACTGCTTTCTTTATATTTAGAATATCCAATATCGTGCTCTTTACACGCTTGATCCAATGGATTTATTCCAGGATCACCTCTAGCAAGTCGTTCGCTTAATTTCGTACCAGGTCCACAATACTGATAGCCCGGCAAATGTAGTTCAATAGGCAATTTATTGATGAGCGAATTAACTAAACCTCTTCCATCAACAACTTTCCGTAGACTGTGGCTTTTGAGTTTGTAATCAATCATTTTATCTCTTTTACTACCTTTAGTAGACTACTTCATTTTATACGATGTTCAACCATTTTATATGATTTTGCTATAAAACATTGATATTTTACGATTTCTTCTTAGTCAGTCTCAGAATGCGGTTTATTAAACAACGTCAAACACTGTCAGTACAAAATGCTGATATTACAAATTGTGCTGATAAAATAAAACATAGTCATTTACTACCTAATAATATTCGAAGTCTAATTGTTGGTCCGTCAAATTGTGGTAAAACTAATGTTATGGTTTGCTTATTAGAGCATCCGAATGGCGTTAAATTCAAAAATATTTACATCTATTCGAAATCGTTACATCAACCGAAATATCAATATTTAAAGCGAGCTGTAAGTCCTATTTCTGGACTAGGTTTTCATACATTTTCAAATAATAGTGAAGTGATTGCACCTGAAGAAGCTGAATCTAATTCTGTGTTTATTTTCGATGATATTGCAAGTGAAAAGCAAGATAATGTTCGATCATATTTCTGTATGGGACGTCATCATAATATTGATAGTTTTTATCTCTGTCAGACCTATACGAGAATACCAAAGCATTTAATTCGAGATAATGCCAATTTTATAATAATATTCAAACAAGATGATATGAATTTGAAGCATATTTATAATGATCATGTAAATTCCGATATGACATTCGACCAATTCAAAAATATTTGTGCAAAGTGTTGGAAAGATAAATATGGTTTCCTCGTAATTGATAAAGAGAGTCCTCTGGAAAAAGATAAAGATAAAGGAAAGGATTCGATATATTTATATTAGCATGATAGAAACAGCATTCGCACAGGTCTAGCAGTTAATATCAGAACAGGTCAGGTTAATATCAGAACAGGTCAGTTAATATCAGAACAGGTTAGGTCAAAAAGCATTTAATATCAGAACAGGTCAGGTCGAAATCAGAACAGGTCAGGTCAAAAAGCAGTAAATATCAGAACAGGTCAGGTCAAAAAGCAGTTAATATCAGAACAGGTCAGGTTAATATGAGAACAGGTCAGGTCAAAAAGTAGTTAATATCAGAACAGGTTAGGTCGAAATCAGAACAGGTCAGGCCAAAAAGCAGTAAATATCAGAACAGGTCAGGTCAAAAAGCAGTTAATATCAGAACAGGTCAGGTCAAAAGCTGTTAATATCAGAACAGGTCAGGTCGAAAAGCAGTTAATATCAGAACTGGTCAGGTCGAAATCAGAACAGGTAAAGTCAAAAAGCTGTTAATATCTGAACAGGTCAAGTTAATAACAGAACAGGTCAGGTCAAAAGCTGTTAATATCAGAACAGGTCAGGTTAATATCAGAACAGGTCAGGTCAATAAGCAGTTAATATCAGAACAGGTCAGGTCAAAAAGCAGTTAATAACAGAACAGGTCAGGTCGAAATCAGAACAGGTCAGGTTAATAAGCAGTTAATATCAGAACAGGTTAGGTTAATAAGCAGATAATATAAGAACAGGTTAGGTCAAAAAAGCTGTTAGTAGCTGTTCAGAGCTGTAGTTGATCAGACCATCAATTTGATAACAACTTAATTCAGTTTGAGAGCAGCAGTTGAAAACAGTATAAAAGGAGTTCAGCGCTGTATAAAAAATCATTTAGAAGATTACGACTAAGTAAACAACACTTTAAAATCAATATTTAAAGCTTTAATTTACTGTTGTTGTAAACAAGATGAGAGGAACGATAAACAATTACTCAGTCAAATTGTAAAGACAACTAATTCGATAAGGAAAAAATATAATCAATTAAAATTAGCTAAAGCTGAAGCAGGCATCCAATTAGAACAAACTTTTAAACCAATCACAAGTCCTCTCAATGAACTAGTTAAAAGAGCTAAGCTTGCTCCGAATATAAAAGAAGAAGAATTTCCAGTTAAAGCTGAAGTTGTTAGTGATGAGAGCTTTGATCCTGACGAAGAAGTTGATAGTGATGAGAACTTTGCTTCAGTTAAAGCTGATAATGAAGAAGAAGCAGTTGATAGTGATGAGAACTTTGAAACACCTAAACGAAAACTCAACCTGTCATCTACGACAAAAGTTGTACGTACATATGCTATAACTCCACAGGGACGAGAAGAACTGGATGAATATATGAAAGAAAATAAATTTACAGAGATTCCAACAGAATATTTAAATACATTTATGAATAACCCATCTGTAATTGACAGTTTGTATGGAGTCTATAAAGATGCTGACAATTGGAAAATCGGTAATTCAAGTTTTATAATCGACGATAATCAAGTACTTATAAAGGATAAATCCTACGAGGGGACTCGTGGCTTATATGAACTTTTGTTTATGAAATATCCTAAAAAGGCACTATATACCAAAGAAGACTATAAAAATATTCTTCTTGATACTAATGCCCATAAACGTTCTCACAAAAGTGAAAGTCAAATGAAAGGAAATCGTAGTTATAAATATACGAATATAATTTGTAAGCTTTTCACTCGCAAAGGTAGTGGTTTAATGCAAACATCGAACAAAGAGAAAGATTATATTTATTGGGATGATCCGAACGAATTAGTAGATCGGTTACGCTTACTTATTGCATCGCATGAAGCTGGTCATAATAATCACACCAATGAAATTGTTTCAATCATTGAAGAATTTAAAGAAGCACAAATAATACAATAAAAAGTGTTGCGAGCATAATACATTAATTATTCATAAAATGGGTGTTGACAAGTTTGGTCGATTTTCGAAGGGAGTAAGCCGTGGACCGCAAGGACCACCTGGAATCGGATTTAAATTAACATCTGGAGGAGACTATGACTTAAATATGAAATGTATTAAAAATCTGAGTAACCCGCTAAATAATGAGGATGGAGTAACAAAAGCTTACGTGGATACAGAAATTGATAAAATGCTGAAGCTAATGAATATCGAAGTTGACAATAGAATAAGGGAGATAGAAAAAAAAATCCAGTTTGCAATGAAAACATTTGAAAAAGATATTATAATACTTTTAAGTAAACGAATAGATGATAAGATTGTTTCTAAAAAATAAATAAAAAGAACCTATGTAACAATATTACTTTTTTTATTTAGTTCAAGATATGTAACATTATTATTTTTTTATTTAGTTCAAAATACATATAAGAAAATTGAATATTAAAAGACTGTCCAATTCTCCCTTTGTAAAATAAAGCTAATTCGGTGATTATTGTGCCCGGCAGAATTTTAGAACAATAGACAAATCCAACAGTGTAGAAGATTTCAATCTATAACAATCATAGAAACGTTTACAACTATATGTAATAGCGGGTTGGGGTGTAGCCTAGGGGCTAGTACACTCCCCCTTGAAAACATTGCTATCGGGGTTCAATTCCTATCGTTAAGAAAAAAAATCGTTTAAATAAAAGAATCGGTATCCATATAATTTAAACTGATATTCTCGCAAAACTTAGGCTTCATGTAATCATAGTGGAAGTCATACATTTTCCATTTTGATAATTCGAGTACCGTGAAGCCTACATATGTTGGTAAATATTGAGCGTACAATTTTAAAGTCATCTGTAGATAGGTTCTTAGCTAGAGGACATAAACTGGAATGAATCTCAATTCAATTGAATTCTTTTTGATATAAAGTTCTTTGTTAAGAGAATATCATCAGGAAAGTTCTTTCATAAACAAATGATCCAGAAAACAATTTCACAACAATATGCAATAGACAAATCCATAATCCACCACCAAAACGAAGATTTGTTTGTTTTTATCGACTCCGCCTGATTGTTTGTTTATTCATTTAAATGACTATCCGTTTTTTTTTCAACAACAATCATTAGTTTTTTTTGTAGATATATTTTATAGGTTTTTATTTTTAATCTATTAACATATTACTGTATTATTTATAATACAGTATTGTTATCGATTTTTAAAAAAAAAAAATTTGCTGCCCTCAAAATTTTTTTGTTTGACTAGTAGACGCGAAAAAAGCAATAAAAATTTTCACTCCGTCTGTACGCCGTACGCCGTACGCCGTACGTCGAACGCCCCAAAATCTTTGAAGGCTCGTAGCTCTCAAACCAGTGGAGCTATTAAATTAAATTTTTTTCTAAGAATAGACTTGGTGGACCCCTTGAATTGACATTATTTTCAGGGGAGGAGGTGTAAGGGGGAGGGCGGGGTAAGCGTTTTAGACGAACAATTTAGGTTTCTAGATCTCAGGAACCGCTTGTGTTAGGAGGTTGAAACTTAGAATTTCTATAGAGCTTTAAAAATGGACCCATTTGCAAAAAAAAAACAGATATGGGTGAAGGGGTGTGGGAGTGGAAGGGAAAGCAATGCGTACGAAACGCAAAAAAGTCGAGATCGACACATTCTAAAATCCATATCTCCTAAACCGTTAATAGCAAGCAATTAAAACTTAACAAATATCTGTAGTTATACTAGGAGAATAGATTGATACAAAATTTTTGGGTGGGGGTAGTGACGTACGGGGGTGGGGGTTGAAATACTTAACATTACAATATCTCCCAAACCAGTGGCACCAGAAAAACAAAATTCGGTTTGGATACAAAGCTTGATAAATAAAGATTGCTCAAAGTAAAATCTTTGAAGGGGGCGGGGGAGTACGTAAGTGGAGGGGATAAGAATTTTTCAAAAATAACACGTTTCATATCTCAATAACAGTGTAAGATGGATGATTCAAATTTTTACCAGAAGTAGGCCTAATAGAACCCTAGTAGGGAAAAAAAGTTTGGTGGTGTGGGTGTAGAGGGTGAGGGTGGGGAAGGGTGAGAAAGAAAAAGTTCCGATGCGTATATCTTAAGAATCTATAATGATAGGAAGCTGAAACTTGGTATTTAGATAGAGCTATAGTAGTGGCATGGTGGAAAAATAAATTTTTTTTTAGGGGTAGTATGGTACGGTGGTGGGGGGTGTTTTTCCTAACTTTAGAACGGCTTATGCTGTTAAGTTGAAACTCGGTACGTATATGTAAATTAACTAGAAAAGTAATTGTGATAAAAAAAATTTGAATATTCATTGGCGTTCAGAAGGGGGGGGGGGGGGCAAAAAAAAATATCGGTTAGTATAAAATGCACATATTTTCACGATTTTCGTCATATCTACTAGGTCTTTCGAAATATTGAATTCATTTTTTTTCTACGGATTCTTCATGTGAATACCTAGAAAGTGTTTTCAAGATTTTTTGAAATTCGACCCCTAAGAGGGTGTAAACTGGTTGTATACTTTTTCATGAATTCCACCATGTTTCTCAGGTCTGATCAGATATCGAATATCTTTTCACTTCCCCAGGTTTGTTTAATAATCACCTATTTTTAAGTTTTGTTTTTTTCAACCTCTAGACCGCATACCGGAATATGACCCAATTATTTAATTCATATGTTACACCCTTTTCTAACCGCTTCCCGAACTTTTTGTTAGGTTTTCAGTCACATAGTAACATACACCGCATCCCCGAATTGAACGCGTTCTGAACTTCTGCCGGAAAAATAATACAGTTGCGCCCAGACTGTTGGCGGATTTTTATTATTATTTTCAAACATATGTTCCATTATCTCTGTTTCTTACTATAAGCTGTCTTTTGATCAATCTGTAAAAGAAACATAAAATTAAAATATTATTTTTAAGAAAGAATATATAATACTTTACCCTCATATTGGATTATATTTGTTAACATTAATTTCAAGATGGCTTATTTCAACTATTGTCCATCCACTATCACGTTCTTGAAATTCTTCACTTTTTACAGAAATATCGTCCATCATTGTTTTGTAGATAGGAGCTATTTCATTTTCTCTCAGCACAGTACACATTTTTGTTTGAAAAGATTTTACATCGTACACTACGTCAATATTATCGCCATTATTGTTTTTAGTATATTTTATATATACAGCAAAAAGTTCCATATTAAATTTGTAGCCTCCAAGCTTCACTAAATATTCTTTTAAAAGTTCAATCACTGGCTTTTCATATACTTCAAAAAATTTCAGTGGCTCTATTACTTCTCGATTTTTATTTTCTAACAATAATGTTACAATTCTTCCAGCAAACGAACTTCTCAAAATTGAAAATACAAGGTTTTCCGGTAAATACTGTTAAATTTATTTTGTGTGACGTTTCGGACTCGACTGAGTCCTTTATAAAATAAATTTAACAGTATTTACCGGAAAACCTTGTATTTTCAATTCATAATGTACTGTGAAAACATTCATCAAAAAAATGAACTTCTCAAAACTTTAAAATGTTTACTAATCGAGTCGGCAGAGTTTTTCTTATGGGAATTTGTTCGAATATGGTAGTTCCAGTTTTTATTTAACACTTCTAGATCACATGCGTTACATTTCTTTGACGGTTCCATTATTGCTGTAGTCGGTTGCACTGGATTAAGTTTTACTCTGCACTTTTCAAGATGTTCCAATAATTTATCATTTCGTGAATATATTTTCGCACAGAATTCACATTTAGAACTATCCTTTAGATGCACACTTCGTATATGTCTATTTAAACTATTGTTGCGAGAACAGCTTATACCACAATATTCACAAATAAATGAATTCATGCTACTTTTTCACTTTACTCGATTTTTTCACTCTCACTATTTTTTCTCAGGCTTCACTGAATTATTTTTTTGATGTTGCACGACAGACTTCACTTGATTTTTTAGCTTTCAGAACCATCGCCCTTCGTTTATATACGAACACACACATACAACGAGATATATAGATACACAGTTATATAGATATACATACACAGAAAGAGAGAGACAGAGATAGAGACATACATACACAGAAAGAGAGAGATAGATACATGCATCCACAGAAAGAGAGAGAGAGAGAGAGACAGAGATAGAGACATACATACACAGAAAGAGAGAGAGAGATACATAGAGAGAAAGAGAGAGACAGATATACAGATAGATACATATGGTATAGACACAGAGAGACATACACAGATAGATATATACATATATAGAGAGGAAGAGAGAGAGAGAGATAGAAAGAGAGACATACCTGTTGAATTTCACAACATTATGCAATAACGCTAACTAAAACATGACTCATCCGAGAAATGCATGAAATTCGATATGCTTTTTACAGAAATATGCTGACTTATCAAGAAATATGACTATGCTTTTTCATAAACAAAAGAAATATGCTGTCTCATCACCCTCTATGCTTTTTCATAAACATTAGCCTAACCCCCCCCGCTGGCCTAAGTTTCGGATAGCATAAGTCCCTCGCTCCCCGCTGGCCTAAGTTTCGGATAGCATAAGTCCATCGCTAGCCTAAGTTTCGGATAGCCTAAGTCCCTCGCTCCCCGCTAGCCTAAGTTTTCATTTAGTCTAAGTCCCCGCTCCACACTAGCCTAAGTTTCAGATAGCCTAAGACACTGGTAACAACCGCGAAAAAACCCCGAAAAAAACTCCCAATTTTATGCAAAAAAGAAAAACGCCCAATTTTATGCAACGGAAAAGTTTCAGATAGCCTAAGTCCCTCGCTAGCCTAAGTCCCTGACAACAACCGCGAAAAAAACCCCGGAAAAAACTCCCAATTTTATGCAAAAAAAAACGCCCAATTTTATGCAACGGGAAAAATCAAAGCTCCACCGTCAAAAAAAGCTCGGGGTGTAAATTCCTTATCAGCTTCATACAAGACTATGACGTCATCCATACAAAAGCTTACACCCTTACACCCTGGCCCAGAACGCCCATATCCATACTACTGATGTTAAATAAAGTGTAAAACTCAGGTCAGAACTGACCTGCTATAGCTAGTTATCTTACTATTGAATGAAAAATATTTCGAAGGGAAAATTTATTTTGAAATTAAATGAGAATATTAATAAGGCTTACCTAACTATCACATGATACAGTTAAAACTTCAGCTCATAAGTTACTAGTTGAGACTTTAAAACGAAGCTGACCAAGTCACATCAAAATTTTTGCGAATTTGTTATTGGTGGAAGAAAATTACTCTTTGGTAGCTGTGATACTACGTATAGTGAAAGTGTCTTTATAAATTATAATTATATTCAAAGTTTTACAAAATTTTATAAAACTTAACGATACAATTCAGTGTAAGTTAATTTTAAATTATTTTAGATTTAATTAATTAGGGCCGGTTTCACAGTCGAAGCTTAATAAATAATGCGTTTCACAGAGGATGTTAAACTCAATTTATATTCAATATTAGGATTAAGCTAAACGGTAGAAGTTCTTCGGTTTATAGCTCGGATTAAGGTTTTTGACAGTTAGACACTTCTTCTCAAATTCAAAGTACCGTGATGTCAATATTCATCGGAACTATCGGAAATAGCTAGTTTTAAATAAAACGTTTTAGTTTTGGTATGAAATTAGATAAAATTAGAGCTTCAACAAACTTGTTATTTTTACATTTTCCAATTTTAAATATTACATCGAAATGAAATGACAAAAAAAAGCAGAGTCAACCAATGTTAACAAGCGTAACTTCAGCAAAATTAGTTCACAATCAGATTAGATAATCTAAAGATATTTATTTACTGTGAAATCGGGTTAAGTTTATAGTGCAGTTTGCTCTTAAGTTTAAGTTTAACTAAACTTCAGATCAAATTTCAACTGTGAAACCGGCCCTAAATATTTCAAATAACTTTGTGTTTAAAAAATTGAAGTTTTAATAATTCTTGTAGAAGTCTTTCGTTGATCTATGTTAACAGGTTTTACTTTATTTTTAGGTTTTCAGGCATCATCGCACCCCAGAATTAAACAGGTTTCTGAATACTACTCTGTTGGCAGATTTTTAAGTTTTGTAGCCCACACTCTCACTTATAAAAGAAAACGATATATAAGTACGGATTTACCTTTTGAGGATTTAAACTTATTACCGGTTTCTGTGAATAATAATAGAATTGCAGAGCCATCTGATCATAAGGACTTTTGCGACAGTTGTCTTAGTTTTCAAAAAACTATTGGTTTATACCATGCATTTAAGAAAAAAGATATTTTAATCTCAAAATTAAGAAATGCATTTAAAAAAAATCAAAAATATATTTACGCAAGATTTCAAACCTGAAAAATAAAGAGCAAAATTATAAAATACCGACGAAACCTGGTTTGAAAATTGCGATGATCATTGAGCAAGAATCGAAAGCAGGTCCTAATTCCAAGGCATTTGCTTCTATGTTGCTTCAAAGCGGTAGTACTTACTCTCTTGATGAGAAATGGGTTGCACAATCTCTATATTTTCGAAATACAGCCCTATATCTATTTATGGGTGATGTATTGGGATTTCGAATGCCCCGTCCAAGTTCTATCCATAAATGGTCAATTATAAAGAGTTTATCACCTGGATATAATGAAAACATTTTGGCCGAAAGGAAAATCCAAGTTGATAAATTAGATAATAAAAGAAAAGGAAGTTGTTCTTATTTTTGATGAAATGGCCATTCAAGAAAACTTAACATATAATGTTGTCCACGACCGAATTGATGGTTTTGTCGGAATGGCAACCGAAAAAATGAGAAAGCGAAGCTTGTATGTGTCTTTATGATTTGTGCTTGGAAGTTTTGGGTTACTCAGTATGTGGTGCTTCTATTCCCTCCGAAACTCTGAAATATTATAATATATTTACCAAAGTATAGATATTTGTTCTAATTTATACTTAAATGTAAAGTTAATAACTTGTGATCATGGTTCTACAAACAGATCTCGTTACAAAAAGTTAGATATTACAATCGACAAAAACTATTTTGAATATAATGAGAAGAAAATATATTGTTCATTTGATGTGCCCAATCTTTTTAAATCACTAAGAAATAATATGTTACACAAGGACCTTCAAACAGAAGATGGTATTGTAAGTATGGATGTTGTAAGAGAAGTGTATAGTATGGAAAAAAAATAATGTGACGAAATTGTGTCCCAAATTAACAACTTCATAAAAAATCTGCCAACAATCTGGGCGAAACTTTATTATTTTTCCGGTAGAAGTTAAGAACGCGTTCTATTCTGAAATGCGGTGGAGGCTACTATGTGACTGAAAACCTATCAAAAAGAACAAGATCGTGAAAGTAAAAAATATGTGAAAATAAGCATTCTATTTTCACAGATATTTTTTTTGCCCCCCTTCGGCGTTCTAATAGATATTCGTTTTTTTTTATTCAAAATTATTTTTCTAGTTACTTTAGATATACACACCGAGTTTCAACATTGTAGCTTAAGCCGTTCTATATATAGAAAAACACCCCCACTTGTACCACACTACCCTTAGCGGTCGAATTTCAAAAAACCTTGAAAACGCTTTCTAGGTATTCATACGAAGAATCCGTAGAATAAAAGTGAATTCAAAATTTGGAAAGACCTAGTAGATATGACGAAAATCGTGAAAATATTATATGCAAATATGCATTTTATATTTATTATATTTACAAATAATTTTTTTTGCCCCCCTTTCTGAACGCTAATGAATATTCAAATTTTTTTTTATCACAATTACTTTTCTAGTTGATTTACATATACACACCGAGTTTGAACATAGTAGCTTAAGCCGTTCCATATATAGGAAAAAAACCCCACTTGTACCACACTACCCTTAGGGGTCGAATTTCAAAAAACCTTGAAAACACTTTCTAGGTATTCATACGAAGAATCCGTAGAATAAAAATGAATTCAATATTTGGAAAGACCTAGTAGATATGACGAAAATCGTGAAAATATGTGCATTTTATATCTATTATATTTACAAATAATTTTTTTTGCGCCCCTTTCTGAACGCCAATGAATATTCAAATATTTTTTTATCACAATTACTTTTCTAGTTGATTTACATATACACACCGAGTTTCAACTTTCTAGCATGAACCGTTTAATAGTTAGGAAAAACACCCCCACCCCCGTAGAATACTATCCCTAAAAAAATTTATATTTTTCCAACATTCCGCTATTATAGCTTTATCTAAATACCAAGTTTAAGGCTTATATCATTACAGGCTCTCAAGATATAAGCATCGGAACTTTTTCCTTTTTACCCTCCCCCTCTTCACCCATAACCCCAAAACTTTTTTCCCTACTAGAGTTTAATTAGCGCTACTTCTGGTATAAATTCTAAGCATCTATCTTACACTGTTCTTGAGATATGAAATGTGTTTGTTTTGAAAAATTCTTATCCCCTCCACTTCTATGCTACACCTCCCACTTAAACTTTTACTTTTACTTTGATCAATTTTTGTTTGTCAACCTTTATACCCAAACCAAATTTTATTTTTCTAGAGCAATTGGTTCATGAGATATCGTAATCTAATGTTTTTCACCCCCACCCCCATACACAACTTCCCCCAACCCAAAATTTTTTCTTGATTCGGTTCTCCTAGTATAACTACAAATATTTGTTAAGTTTGAATAGTGTGCCATTAACGGTTTAGGAGATATGGATTTTAGAATGTGTCTATTTCGCCTTTTTTGGGTTTCGGACGCATTACATTTCCCCCCACTCCCACACCCGTTGATCAATATTGACTATTTTTCTGCAAATGGGTCTACTATCAGAGCTCTAATTCCAAGTTTCAGCTTCCTATCATTAGGGGTTACTCAGACCTAGAAACCAAAATTTTCGGTCTAAAACACTTCCCTCTCCTTCTCCCTCACACCCCCACCCCTAAAAATTTGGTCACTTCAAGGAGCCTACTCCGTCTATTCGTTAAAATTTCAATTTAATATCTCAAAGCGTTTGGCAGCTACGAGCCTCCAAACGATCTTGCGTACGGCGGACAGACGGACTGAAAATTCTTATTGCTTTTTTCGCGTCTACTAGTTATGAAACGTGAAAATAAAAATTTTGAGGGTAGTAAACTTTTTTTTTTTAAAATCAATCACAATACTTAATTATTAAAATAATAAAGTAAAATTCAAAACTGTATTTAGAAAAAATCATTTTCATTCCATGAAAAATCGCAAAAAAAGACCAATTTTGTGACCTTACCATCGCCGATTCTTTTGAAAATTTTTTTGCTTGAAGAACTAGTGAAAAAAAAAAATTAATTTCAATTTTTTTTTTCTAACTCATTTTTTTTTGTTAGTTATAGTATGTTAAAGATTTCGCAAAAATGGTGTCAAAGCCCTCTTTGAAAATTCATATCTCTGTTAATTTTTATCACAGAATAATAAAATAGGACTTATTTTAAAGGGGAAGGTTGTCGCAAAATAAGAAAAATACCAATAAAATTTATCCTTGATTTTTTTTTTTCAAGGATAACGATTTTGTCCTTTATCCTTGAATATCTCAAATTACCGATGATTTTATTTTTTTATTTTTTTATATTTTGTGTATTATACTGTTCTTCAAAACATATCAAAAAATCAACTTGGGATCGCAATGGGATCGGGGTAAACAAATAGAAGAACATCAGTGGTTCTCAATTATTTCATAGAAAAGTTACAATTATTTTGATTACTTACGAGTACTGCTTATGGCCAGCTATTAAAATCATAAATTTTAGATAGTTTAGTTCAATAATAATTTAATTGAGCAACTATTTCATTAAAAATATTAATGTTTTATAATATGTATAATATATTAAAAAAATTAAATTTGGTTTAGAAAATTACAATTTCCACGGAGTATTTTATTAATGCTATTCATTCCAGGCAACAGTAACTAAATTTAAAATGATTTGACATTGAATAATAATATTTGAACAAGTAGAAACATAAAAAATTAATAAAATATTCAACATAATGAATATATTTAGTATAAAAAATATATTACTGTTAAAATTTGTCCTGTTATAACATAGGGCTCTTCTACTGGGCGAGCTCCAATTCAGGTTAATAATATTACGATTACTACTATTGTTCAAAATAAAAATTGATTAAGAGGATAAAATTGAATCCCTCGAAATTTTCTTAGGTGAGAAATTATTAAAAGTTCTTTTACTTTTTCATATCCTGGACATTCGATACATTGGTTTAAAAAGCAACCAATATTGGGAGGATTGCATATTCCAACAGCAAGGCACGACCGGTAGTCGTAAATTCGAGTATCTTCATTTGCAGTAAAATATTTAATACCGCAACCTTCCATCATAAGCCTTACATTTTGATGGATGACAAACACACACACACCGAATGTGTTCCAGGAGATCCAGCCAAAACACAGTATTTGGGTCGTAGGGAAGCAAATTTGGAAAATCCTATCTTCAGTTCAGGATAAGTTTCCTTAAAGTGCTGGTACATTTCCTTCAAATTCCCCAAAACCAAACGTTTTTGGGCGTGATTTTTCTTGCCGTCTATTTTAATTGCAATAAAATCCTTTTTACCAGGCATGACTCGACTTATATTATCCTTACTGTAGAAGTCTTCCACTGTCTTGATAATATCGGAAGTAAGGCTTCTCCGGTGCGGGATATGTACATCTCCTTCAGAATGTAATGTCCGTTTGTATTTTCGAACTGCATACGAAGATGTTCCGGGAAATTCCTCACAAGTTCTTTTTCTAGTCCATTTATCAGGACTTACAGATAAAATAAATTGCTTGATATTCTTCTCACTGGCGGTTGAATATTCAGTCCTCAATCTGTCAATCATCTCGTCCTCTCGTGGTTGGTCCTTTTGATCTTCTAGTCCAAAAATTTTTTTTAATACGATGCTTTTCACAGCTTCAAGCTTTTTCCGGATGTAGTTTTCTCTGGTAAATCGTCTTTTGTCGAAAGGTTCTTCTCCTAAATATCGAAGACATTCATTTAATGAGTTTAATGCGGCTTCCTTACTGATGAAACTTTGGTGTAGCGCTTCATCGTCGCCGGCCTCCTCATCTGTATCCAAAGAGAAAGGTTCTTCTTCCTGGTCGAACATATCATCATCAGTAATCTCCGTTGATGTTCCTGGTAGCAATTTAACCCTTTTTCTACAGGAAGAGCAAATTTTTCCTGCTGAAGTCATCGCTGGTACTCTAGAAATCATTCATGATTGCACAGGTCGTAAATCCGATTTTTTTTTGGGCCAATGTATTGATTCTCCAAAAGGATTACAGCAACGCGATTTTGACCAGTTAATTTTTTTCATGATTTGTAAAGTAATAAATTAGATTTTGTCTTCTTAATACTGCAAGCACGACTGAATTGTATTTGAGGTAAGCCCATATTTATATACATACCTACCAAAAAAGGACATTTAATTGATATTCATTTTTTTATTGCCTTACCTGCCTACCTATTATTTTCTGGTTAGTAAGACATTCCAAATGAGATAATTCTTGTTATTTTAAATTTAATGGTTTATGGGATAAATTTATTTAAACACTCACAATTAGTTGCTCAATTAAGTTATTATTGAACTAAACTATCTTAAATTTATGATTTTAACAGCTGGCCATAAATGGAGTACCATAAAATTAAATCCTCTTTACATACGAGTACTCGTAAGTAATCAAAATAATTGTAACTTTTCTATGAAATAATTGAGAACCACTGATGTTCTTTTATTTTTTTACCCCGATCCCATTGCGATCCCAAGTTGATTTTTTGATATGTTTTGAAGAACAGTATAATACATAAAATATAAAAAAAAAAAAAAATAAATCATCGGTATTTTGAGATATTCAAGGATAAAGGACAAAATCGTTATCCTTGAAAAAAAAAATCAAGGATAAATTTTATTGGTATTTTTCTTATTTTGCAACAACCTTCCCCTTTAAAATAAGTCCTATTTTATTATTCTGTGATAAAAATTAACAGAGATATGAATTTTCAAAGAGGGCTTTGACACCATTTTTGCGAAATCTTTAACATACTATAACTAACAAAAAAAATGAGTTAGAAAAAAAAATTGAAATTATATTTTTTTTTTCACTAGTTCTTCAAGCAAAAAAATTTTCTAAAGAATCGGCGATGGTAAGGTCACAACTTTTGCGATTTTTCATGGAATGACCCAACAACAACTCTTAAACATTTTTTAAAATGCGTAAATTCGGGTTTTTTAAACGCATATTGCTTATTTCTTAAATAATAAACATGTCATTTTTATACTCTAGATGAAATCATATAGAGTATTATAAGTTTGATCCAGCCGAAAATTATGTAACGCATAGAACCAAGCTTAAGACGAAAAAAAGTTAAACAATATTTTTTGTTTATTTGTGGCCAAGAACCTCAAATCCGCTTGACGTCCGTCCGTCCGTCCAACCGTTTGTCTGTCCGTTAGCACGATAACTCAAGAACGCCTTCACCTAGGCTCTTGAAATTTTGAATCTGGGTGTTTGGTTGAATTTGTAAGGCTAAGTTCGTTAACGGGCACAATCGTCCTACTCCTTCGGTTAGCTGTCATACAAAATGTCCTTAAAACAAGTTTTCAAGAATATTGGTTGATAACTTCAAAAGGGCTTGACCTAGGTCTTCGAAATTTCGCATGCGCTATTTTTCCAAAAGTTGAAGGTAACTGTTTGATTATAAAGAAAAACCTAATAGTCCTTCGAGGGGCTGCCATACAAATATCCTGTAAAAATGACTTCACTTAATTCACGAAACTCACTATAACTCAAGTAATCTTTTAGCTACGAATTCGAAATTTTGTAGAAATTAGTTTCGAGTGAAGACGAAGTTCCTTCTGGTACCTTCCATACAAAAAAGCCTTAAGACACAAGTTCAAGAAAATTGGCCGATAACTTTATAAGTATTTAAGCTACGACTTTGAAATTTTGTATGAGTTCCAATAGTTGGAGCTAAATGTATGATTGTGAAGAAAATTCTATTAGTCCTTCGTGTATCTGCCATACAAATATCCTGTAAAAATGATTTCACTTTATTTACGAAATTCACTATAACTCAAGTAATCGTTTAGCTATGAATTCAGAATTTTGTACAAATTAGTTTTGAGTAAAAACAAAGTTCGAGTTTACTAGTCAGCGAAATCTTTTTACTTCTTCTGGTACCTTCCATACAAAAAATCCTTAAGACACGGGTTCAAAAACATTTTTCGATAACTTTTGAACGCTTCAAACTACAAATTTGAATATGAAATTAAACAGTGAATATTGCCTTTTAGTTTTAAGTAGCAATTTAATGGGACTCCTTAATGAAGGTCATACAACATGCACACACGTAATAGGGTAGACTAGGTAGAAATGCACCATTTTTCATTAATTACTCCATATCTCCGTAGAAAATTGTGGAACTTGATTAATTTTTATACTCTAGATGAACATATAGAGTATTATAAGTTTAATCCAGCCCGAAAAGTTTGTAACGCATTGAACCGAGCCTCGGACGAAAAAAAGTTGTATATTATTTTGTGTTTATTTTTGGCCAAAACTCCCAAATCCGTTTGCTGTCCGTCCGTCCGTCCGTCCGTCCGTCCGTCCGTCCGTCTGTCCGTCCGTTAGCACGATAACTCAAGAACGCGTTGACCTAGGAAGTTGAAATTTTGTCACAACTTGTAAAATGGAAAAAGTAAGGCTAAGTTCGTTAATGGGCGATATCCTTTCACTCCTTCGGGTACCTCCCATACAAGAGTCCTTAAAACACGTTTTCACAATTATTGCTCGAATGCTTCAAGTTAGGAACTTGAAATTTTGCATACTTAAGGCTTACAATGTTTGAATCGAAAGTTCCGAATATAAAGTAAATCGAATGAGTCCTTCGTATAGCAGCCTAGAAAAGTTCTTCAAAAATGTATGCATGTTACTGAATCCACTATAACTCCAGAACGGGTTAAAGCAGGAATTTAAAATTTTACAGGAATTAGTTTTATACTAAAACCAAAACGGAGTTCATGAATTAGCGCCATCCGTTGACTCCTTCGGGTAGCTGTCATACAAAAGTCCTTAATAAACATGTTCACCAATATTGAACGATAACTTTAGAACACTTCAAGTTACGACTTTGAAATTTTATACACATTAATTTTATAATAGACGCAGCTGAAACTATTAATATGAAAAATATCCCATAAGTCTTTCATGTAGTTGCCATACAAAAATTCTGTAAAATGTCTTAACTTACTTTATGGAACTCACTTTAAATCAAAAAATCTGCCAACAGTCTGGGCGCAACTGTATTATTTTTCCGGCAGAAGTTCAGAACGCGTTCAATTTGGGGATGCGGTGTATGTTACTATGTGACTGAAAACCTAACAAAAAGTTCGGGAAGCGGTTAGAAAAGGGTGTAACATATGAATTAAATAATTGGGTCATATTCCGCGATGCGGTCTAGAGGTTGAAAAAACAAAACTCAAAAACAGGTGATTATTAAACAAACCTGGGGAAGTAAACAGATATTTGATATCTGATCAGACCTGAGAAACATGGTGGAATTCATGAAAAAGTATACAACCAGTTTACACCCTCTTAGGGGTCGAATTTCAAAAAATCTTGAAAACACATTCTAGGTATTCACATGAAGAATCCGTAAAATAAAAATGAATTCAATATTTCGAAAGACCTAGTAGATATGACGAAAATCGTGAAAATATATGCATTTTATATTAACCGATATTTTTTTTTTGCCCCCCCCCCTTCTGAACGCCAATGAATATTTGAATTTTTTTTATTAGAATTACTTTTCTAGTTAATTTTCATATACGTACCGAGTTTCAACTTCCTAGCATAAGCCGTTCTGAAGTTAGGGAAAACACCCCCCACCACCGTACCATACTACCCCTAAAAAAAAATTTATTTTTCCACCATGCCACTACTATAGCTTTATCTAAATACCAAGTTTCAGCTTCCTATAATTATAGATTCTTAAGATATAAGCATCGGAACTTTTTCTTTCTCACCCTTCCCCACCCTCACCCTCGACACCCACATCCCAAACTTTTTTTCCCTACTAGGGTTCTATTAGGCCTACTTCTGGTAAAAATTTGAAACATCCATCTTACACTGTTATTGAGATATGAATCGTGTTATTTTTGAAAAATTCTAATCCCTCCCACTTCCGTGCTCCTCCACCCCCTTCAAATATTTTACTTTCAGCAATCTTTATTTACCAAGCTTTATACTCAAACCAAATTTTGTTTTTCTGGTACCATTGGTTTGTGAGATATCGTAATCTAAAGTTTTTCACCCCCCACCCCCGTATGCCACTACCCCACCCAAAAATTTTGTTTCAATCTACTCTCCGAGTATAACTACAGATATTTGTTAAGTTTTAATTGCTTGCTATTAATGGTTTAGGAGATATGGATTTTAGAATTTGTCGATCTCGGCATTTTTGCGTTTCGGACGCATTATTTCCCCCTCCACTCCCACACCCCTTCACCCATATCTGTTTTTTTTTTTTTGCAAATGGGTCCATTATCAAAGCTCTATTGAAATTCTAAGTTTCAGCCTCCTAACACAAGCGGTTCCTGAGATCTAGAAACCTAAATTTTTCGTCTAAAACGCTTACCCCGCCTTCCCCCTTACACCTCCTCCCCTGAAAATAATGTCAATTCAAGGGGTCTACCAAGTCTATTCTTAGAAAAAATTTTAATTTAATAGCTCCACTGGCTTGAGAGCTACGAGCCTTAAAAGATTTTGGGGCGGTCGACGTACGGCGTACGGGGTACGGCGTACAGACGGAGTGAAAATTTTTATTGCTTTTTTCGCGTCTACTAGTCATGAAACATGGAAAAAAAAATTTTGAGGGCAGCAAATTTTTTTTTTTTAAAAATCGATAACAATACTGTATTATAAATAATACAGTTAAATCGAGTAGCCACGATACAATAATTTCTACCTGTTAGTAAAAGGTCATGTAATAATTGCTTGTGCTCTCCTCATTCTTTTGATATATTTCCAAATTATATATAAATCGGAGTTCAGTATTTCATCTAGAGTATCATACGGTTGGCTTGCAGCCGATCGTGACTGCGTTATGTTTTTTTCTCTGTTTGATCAAATACCTTGCGCAAAGATTGTATTCGTAATAAAGAGCAAAATATGATCAGATCGAGAGCATAATGAAGAAGAGCACAGGCAGGTCCAAATGGTGATTTCTCCCATCGTACGGGAGAAATGAACCACTTGCAAGGTATAAATGCACCACATTTTAAATATGTACCAAATTCCAACCAAATTAGTTGAAACAAAAAAATTAAATATATTTACAAAAGTAACAAACAATAACGAACTAAACAGTAAATCTATTAAATATTTTTCGAGTTTTATACTTGTTTTTGTTACCGCGATTCCTTACTTTGCTGAAACGCCACGCAACGGGATCCCAGGTGCAAACCTGTGAGACCTTAAAAAATGTTGTTTTGGTACAAACCAAAACAACCGAGAATACCGAGTTCTCTGAGTTTTGTTCACTGATTGTGTTGTTTTGGTACAAACCAAGACAACCGACAATACTGAATTTTCTAATTCACAACTAGACTCGGAAGAAAACACTCGTTAACGGTTGAGCTAAAACTGAAGACTTTATTTTGCCTTTACTTCTGATTACAATTATTGCTGATTGTGCATACTGTGTTTTGCACAGCAAAAAAGACGAAAGAATGCTCCCTGGTGGTCTATTGGATTGAATTCGTTATCGCGTTTGGTAATATCTTATGTCACCACGTCGTTGTGCCTTGTACTGCGACACCTTCGCGTGCATGGGAACATATACTGACCTTGGGAACATTCCTTCGCCTTTCCATAAATGATGTTGCAGTTTTGATATGATGCTTTACAAATTGCCGCTGACGTCGTTCCTTTCATCTTTTGAGACACCGACCTTAACATTCTCCCCCGCGTTGAACGTTTAGTTCAACAATTTCCGCCGCTTCTTGATCGACGCTGAATTGTCCACGAGGTTGTTGGTAGACGTGTCTTGGAGCCGGAAGCGGAGGGTTGCGATAAGATTTTGGCCAATGTCGCCACAGGAGATAGCAGCTGATAATGATGATTGCACCGACTGCTGTGTAACTCACGCTGAGCTTCTCCAGTGAAGTTTCTTTCCAAATTTGTCATATCCTCAGGGATGGCGGTTAGTCCACAGTCGGGGGCTCCGTGTTGGAGTTTCACTCCACTGACACCGGAAAGAACAACTAACTCCTAATCATAATCGCTTCTTTGGTAGCTAACCACGAAAAATCTAATAACAAACATTTTTGATATTTCGTCCGTCTACACTTGCTTTATTGGGTGTCGGAAAGTTGCAGAATATATTTTGATATTTCGCGAGATATTAGGCTGAAATTGCAGACTAACTCTTTTAGCATAGGGGCTTACTTTTCGTTTGCATAAAAAAAAATCTGCCAACAATCTGGGCGTAACTTTATTATTTTTCCAGTAGAAGTTAGGAACGCGTTCAATTCTGAAATGCGGTGGAGGCTACTATGTGACTGAAAACCTATCAAAAAGAACAAGATCGTGGAAGTGAAAATTTGATTGGATCTGAGAGATATGGAATAATTTATGAAAAAGTACACAATCACTTTACACCCCCTTTGGGGTCAATTATGGAAAATACATAGAATAAAATTAAATTCAATATTTGGGACGAGGTAGTAGATATGTCGAAAATCGTGTGAAAATATGCATTCTATTTTCACATATATTTTTTTGCCCCCCTTCTGAACGCCAATAGATATTCGTTTTTTTTTATTCAACATTATTTTTCTAGTTGATTTAGATATACACACCGAGTTTCAACATTGTAGCTTAAGCCGTTCTATATATAGGAAAAACAACCCCCACTTGTACCACACTACCCTTAGGGGTCTAATTTCAAAAAACCTTGAAAACACTTTCTAGGTATTCATACGAAGAATCCGTAGAATAAAATTAAATTCAATATTTGGGACGAGCTAGTATATATGACGAAAATTGTGAAAATATATGCATTTTATATTTATTATATTTACAAATAATTTTTTTTGCCCGCCTTTCTGAACGCCAATGAATATTCAATTTTTTTTTTATTAAAATTACTTTTCTTGTTGATTTACATATACACACCGAGTTTCAACTTTCTAGCATGAACTGTTTAATAGTTAGTAAAAACACCCCCTACCCCCGTAGCATACTACCCCAAAAAAAAATTATATTTTTCCAACATTCCGCTGCTATAGCTCTATCTAAATACCAAGTTTAAGGCTTATATCATTACAGGTTCTCAAGATATAAGCATCGGAACTGTTTCCTTTTCACCTTCCCCCACCCTCCCCCTCTACACCATTTTCCCTACTAGAGTTTAATTAGCGCTAGTTCTGGTAAGAATTCTAAGCATCTATCTTACACTGTTTTTGAGATATGAAATGTGTTTGATTTGAAAAATTCTCATCCCCTCAACTTCTATGCTCCACCTCCCACTTAAAAAATTTTACTTTGATCAATCTTAATTTGTCGATTTTTATACCCAAACCGAATTTTATTTTTCTAGAGCAATTGGTTCATGAGATATCGTAATTTTAAATTTTTCACCCCCCACCCCCTTACACAACTTCACCCACCCAAAATTTTTCTTGATTCTGTTCTCCTAGTATAACTACAAATATTTTTCAAGTTTGAATAGTGTGCCATTAACGGTTTAGGAGATATGGATTTTAGAATGTGTCTATCTCGCCTTTTTTGGGTTTCGAACGCATTACATTTCCCCCCACTCCCACACCCCTTGATCAATATTGACTATTTTTCTGCAAATGGGTCTACTATCAGAGCTCTATAGAAATTCCAAGTTTCAGCTTCCTATCATTAGGGGTTACTGAGATCTAGAAACCAAAATTTTCGGTCTAAAACACTTCCTTCTCCTTCCCCCTCACACCCCCACCCCTAAAAATTTGGTCACTTCAAGGAGCCTACCCCATCTATTCGTAAAGAAAATTTCAATTTAATATCTCAAATCGTTTGGCAGCTACGAGTCTCCAAACGATCTTGCGTACGGCGGACAGACGGACTGAAAATTTTTATTGCTTTTTTCGCGTCTACTAGTTATGAAACGTGAAAATAAAAATTTTGAGGGTAGCAAATTTTTTTTTTTTTAAAATCAATCACAATACTTAATTATTAAAATAATAAAGTAATACGTCACAAATTTCCTCCAAATATGAATGATTTTTCTCTGAGGGTTAATTATTGGCTTCGACAACACATTATAAATCGATAAGCTGATGATGTAGATTGTTATTTTTTGATGGAAAAATTAATATTTCCTAAAATTTCTTGGAGGTACAATCAATTTCGGTATCTATAGCATATGTTAGCATCCTTGGTTTATCGAATTTTGAAAATCGGCCTAAAATCCGCTACTCGATATGTGTTGTCGAAGGATCATCTTTCGAATTATTTTCCTCTGAGGGTGAATTATTGGCTGATTTATATTGTTATGTTTTGATGGAGAAATTAATATTTCTTAAAATTTCTTGGAGGTACAATCAATTTCGGTTCCTAAAGAATATGTTAGCATCTATGGTTTTTCGAATTTGAAAGTGGCATGTACTCCGCTTATCGATTTATAATGTAATAATAATAATAATAATTCTTTATTGCTAGGAATAATTTTTATGTGATACATGTATGGCTTATTTTAGAGATTAGACAATGTCTGTACAGCTACGTTATATTTTTAGCACTTGGCTGTAGAATTGTAATTTTATAACTTTAGTGTGAGTTTATACAAGAAAAATTGCAAAAAAAAACCTTGACTATTTAAACTTAAACTATTTTCGAACATACGGCAAAAACAAACAAATCCACTGAAGTGCTTGTTGCGAATAAATAATAGAAAGGAACTTAAGGAAACATGTTGGCTACGATCATTGACTCAAGAGTACGTCGGAATGTTGGAAGGATGCTACGAGAGGGTTGTCCAGATGAATTGATTTCATCAAGAAGGAGCTGAGTCTAGTTTCAGCAAGAGGCGCTATTTCAAGCACATTAGCTGTTTTGTGCAGCCGTTTAGTTGAGAAATGAAATGGTAGGTCAAGTATTATTTTCAAGCATTTATTTTGAACTATTTGTAGCGTCTTTTTGTGGATAGTTGAAGTCTGATTCCATACGGGAGCAGCATAGGAAGTTATGGGCTGGATCACCTGTTTGAAGATAAGGAGCTTGTTCTCCGTTGAGAGCTTAGATTTCCTGTTTATTAATGGGTACAGTGCATGAATGGATTTGGATACCTTGGAGCATAACTTCTCGATATGGTCTTTTAGTATCAGCTTCTTGTCAAGAGTAAGCCCAAGGTAGTTGATATGGTCCTAAGAAATTGATAGGCCTGTTCGGAAGATTTTGACTTTTCCGTTTTTGATTTATAATGTGTTGTCGAAGCCAATAATTAACCCTCAGAGAAAAATCATTCATATTTGGAGGAAATTTTGACGTATTTTTTTAGCAAACGAAAAGTAAGCCCCTATGCTAAAAGAGTTAGTCTGCAATTTCACTTCAGCCTAATTTCTCGCGAAATATCAAAATATATTCTGCAACTTTTCGACACCCAATAAAGCAAGTGAAGACGAAATATCAAAAATGCTTTCCACACAAGTACCGTCTCAAATATTTGCCTCTACACTTTCATGAAAGAGGTACATATTTTCTGAATAGGATTCGATTCTAAGATCCGACATTTACCGAACGTATTACCGAGAGCTGAACAGTGGAACCAACCAAATTTCTCGGAAAGAAACTCATATTTGAGAAGTGAGAGGTACCCTTTTTAAAAAGGGACTAATTGAAATAAATAGATTCGGTCAGAGGTACATATTCCATTCATGAAACTGGGAAATGATTCCTGGAAGAATTTAAGTGAAATATTCATTCATAGGTAAAAAAGGGAAAAACAAAAAAAAACAGTTTCTGACGAAAAATATTACGGTTTCACTTACGGGATCATTGTACCGCACGCCAATTTTGTGATATATGTTGTAGAATACGAAAATCTAAAGGATACGTATTTTATTTTATCGGCAGCCAAGAGTATTTAAGGGAATTTTCAAATTTTAAAAATCGGCCTATACTCCGCTTGTTGATTTATAATGTGTTGTCGAAGGATCGTTTTTCGAATTATTTTTCCCTATTGGTGAATTTTTGGCTGATTTAGATTGTTATGTTTTGATTGAAAAATTAATATATCTTAAAATTTCTTGGAGGTACAATCAATGTCGGTTCCTATAGAATATATTTGCATCTTTGGTTTTTCGAATTTTGAAAATCGACCTATAGTCCGGTCATCGATTCACAAATTGTTGTCGGAGGATCGTCTTTCGAATTATTTTTCTTTGAGTGTGAATTATTGGATGATTTAGATTGTTATTTTTTGATGGAAAAACTAATATTTCCTAAAATTTCTGGGAGGTACAATCAACTACGGTTCTTATAGAATATAATTGCATCTTCAGTTTTTCGAATTTTCAAAGCGCATGTACTCCGCTTGTCGATTTATAATGTGTTGTCGAAGGATCATTTTTCGAATTATTTTTCCCTATTGGTGAATTTTTGGCTGATTTAGATTGTTATGTTTTGATGGAAAAATTAATATATCTTAAAATTTCTTGGAGGTACAATCAATGTCGGTTCCTATTGAATATATTTGCATCTTTGGTTTTTCGAATTTTGAAAATCGACCTAAAGTCCGGTCATCGATTCAGAAATTGTTGTCGGAGGATCGTCTTTCGAATTATTTTTCTCTGAGTGTGAATTATTGGCTGCTTTAGATTGTTATTTTTTGGTGGAAAAATTAATATTTCTTAAAATTTCTTGGAGGTACAATCAATTACGGTATCTACAGCATATGCCAGCATCTTTGGTTTTTCGAATTTTGAAAAGCGATCATACTCCGGTCATCGATTTATAAAGTGTTGTCGTTCTAATTATTTTACTCTTTGTGTGAAGGATTGGTTGGCTTAGATAGCTAGTTTTTGATGTAAATTTTAAAGTATTTTAAAATCGATTGAAGGTTCAATCAAATAGAACCAACTTACAATAGTTTGCCATTTTTTTTTTTTTTTAAATTTTAATTATTTTTTTTTTTTTTATTGAAAAAAAAAAATCATTTTCGGTACAATCATTTACAGACGGGGTACTATCTGAATAAAAAATTTCAGTTAATTTGGTGCAAGTCGAGTGCTAAGTTCACACGGAGCATTTTTTCTCCGTTCCCTTGGAGGTACAAACGAAATTTTTTTCGGTACAATCAAGTACAAACAAAGCTCCACCCGAAAACAATTTTTTTATTCAATTTGGTTAAAGTGGGGTGCTAAGTTCACAGAGGTCTCGAAGTCATATCTTCTGGACACAAGGTGAATACCTCGAATTTCACAACCCATGCTATGGACACTGCAAAGTTATATGTGAACCAATACCCATGGTATCCCATGTACTAAAATCTTATGCATGGCCCACCATTTTAGTACATGGGCCAAAAGTGATCGAAAATGCTTTGTTACCAATCGGGCAACTGTCGGAAGAAGCAGCTGAGGCGCGCAATAAACACTTTCGCATATATCGACTCAACAAGGCAAGAAAGTTTACCAGAGAGTCCTGCAACAAGGATATAATAAACAGACTTTTGCTTACCTCGGACCCCCTTGTAACAATCATGAGGCCAGCTCCCAAAAAAAAAGCAAACCATTTTCGTCAATAACCTTGGAAATGTTGTTACCTAGTGACTATGGATATACTTCAAGTACAGCTGATGATATAGATTAAACTGAAGAATCAATCGAGAATAATTTTTATTGTTTTGATATAGAAAAAATTAATCAATTATGTACAATAAACTTTATTCATTATGAAAATAAACAGTATTTTGCTCGGAAAACTAGTAATTTCCGTTGGTATTCAAAACAATTTTTTTTCAATAAATAGGTTTCAATAATGTTATTGCTTCATAGTAACATTATAATACCTTATTTTCAGTTGAATCGACAATGAAAATAATTTTGGCCAGCTAGATCGGGCAAACGCCCCACTGTGTGGCGTACGGCGTACGGCGGACTGACGGACTTAAAATTTTTATTGCTTTTTTCGCGTCTACTAGTTATGAAACGTGAAAATAAAAATTTTGAGGGTAGCAAATTTTTTTTCTTAAAAAATCGATCACAATACTTAATTATTAAAATAATAAAGTAATAGTTTAGCATCTTTTACATGTAATGACCAGGATTTTAAATTGTACTTATCTGTTTTATCCAGAACATTTAGAATAGTAGTGATCTTGTCACTTTCCATCCAGTCATGGTGTGTGAGATCGTTTCTCTCGGTGATTGCTGTCCTCCGTTTTTCAGGATCAAGACGTGGGACTGCCGTTTTTTTTTCGTTAGGTATGCTGGCTAATTTCGAAAAATCGTCGGCACTGCACCTTTACTTAGTGAACACCATCCGCGTTTAACCGCAACTCCATCTGGTGCAATATCGTGCCTAACAATTGTTGATTCCTCGAAATGCAAATTACAGACTAATGTGTCTTTTTTTACGTTAAAATCTTTTCGAGGGATATTATTAATCCATTTAGTTTTCAGACAATCGTCTTTGGGAAAACTAAATAGATTATTCGTTTTATATGTCGAATGACAACATGAAATACAACAATAGTTAGGCATTTCTGAAACATAATTTAATTGAACAATTATCGCACGATGGAGTAATAAACAATACACTACACTTAACACGAACTTCACTTACCTAAAAATCGCTTGTAGTACACGTTTTATATAAAAAAAAGGACGATCCTCAGCAGCGAAAAAACCCGAACGAATAATTGACAGCTACTGACGAGTAAAACGACTGAACGACTGGTGCCCAGAAATGATGACGTCAACGAATTTTTTGTGCCAGCCATCTGGCCTTAGAGAGAATAATGTTTTCATTGAGAAAGCATTTGAATATTAATAAGCATGGATTCTAACAACTTTGATATTTTGTCCCAGAAAATGATAAAATCTATCCACTCTCAAATTTTTAAGAAAATATTGAAGGCAACTTTCCCCCAGCCAAGGAAGTTGTGATAGTAAAACTGCCGAGGATAATCGAAATCGCATGACCTACTGCAGACCTTTGACTTAGTGCAAATTTATGATCGATGCAAAGTATGTTAAGTACCTGTATAGAATTGATGTAATTCATTACTATATATAATCATATATGATCGAAATATTAGCGGCCGGGATAAAGTTTAGAAGCTTACTGTAAGACATTTGAAGAAATACATCACCTACGGGATTACAAGCGGAATTTCGAGAGAAACTGCAACGGCTATTAGAAACGTGGGACCACATTGAAACAATCATTGTGTATAAGATTTGAAGCAGCACATAAATCTCTAAAAGTATATCTCAAAAATACTACATCCAGGATAAGTCCACCTTTTTCAGTAGCCATGAAATGTAGATTATTATTATTAATCTTCAAGAACAATAGAAAAGTACAAATACGCTTAACATTAAAAGATTTCTTTTCTAAAATTGAAAATCGTCCAATAATTATTGACTATACAAAAGTGCACTTCATAAAATCAAAAGTGCACTTTATAATTGCCCAAAACAATGATTTGTTTGTTATTTGTAAGCCAATGGAAGTTGTTTCTTTCGATGAACATTTATTTTCTTATAAAATTGGACAGTGTCTTGATATTTTTTGTATTAAACATATTACCGAAATCACAACTTTTCCTCTGACTTAATTCCACATTAATAATGGAATCAGGACGTTCTGTCGAAAGTGCATGTCGGGTTCAAAACACCCAGCACCGACTACGTACCTTTACTGTACGGATCTCACACGGACACGGCGCATTATCTGAATGCTGTGTTCATGAGAGCTTTCTAAAAGCTCACCATACATTTCCACGAAATTACATCAAAAAACTAGGAAAAAGCTCTATGATTTTTATGTAAATTTAGTTCTTCCGACAATTAAGTTTTAAGCTTACCTCAAAATCGCATTAGTCGAGACTTATGCAGAACATATAGTCCAAGAGCTCGCGACAAAAAATCGCAACAGTTTTGAGAAAGTTATTATTTTGGTATTTGGTTACATTTAGGGTGTATGTGAATATAATAGAGTCAGCAGGTCTGACGTCGGGACACCTGGCTTTGGTGACCTGTCAAAGATGTCAAAAAAATCGAAAAATTTAACAGTTTTGAGAAAGCTGAAATTTGCCAACACGTAGTTTTTACAATGAAAAACTGAAAATCAATGGTCAGACACCCCAACAGTGGGACCCACACAGTCAGCCCCCCCGCAAAGATGTCAAAAAAATCGTTTAATTTAACTGTTTTGAGAAAGCTGAAAATTTGCCAAAACTTGGTTTTTACAATGAAAAACTGAAAATTAATGGTCAGACACCCCAACAGTGGAACCCACCCAGTCAGCCACCCGAAAGTTGTTAAATCGAGTACGCGCGATTTCTCTTACTATGCGCGTTATAACCATGCAAGAGTTTTGAGAAAGCCAAAAATTTGCCAAAACTTGTTTTTTTCAATGAAAAACTGAAAAACGATGGTCAGACACCCCAACAGTGGGACCCACCCAGTCAGCCCCCCCGCAAAGGTGCTAGATCGAGTACGTGCGATTTCTCTTACTATGCGCGTTATAACCATGCAAGAGTTTTGAGAGAGCTGAAAATTTGCCAAAACTTAGTTTCTACAATGAAAAACTGAAAAACAATGGTCAGACACCCCAACAATGGGACCCACCCAGGCAGCCCCCCCCCCCGCAAAGGTGTTAAATCGAGTACGTACGATTTCTCTTACTATGCGCGTTATAACCATGCAAGAGTTTTGAGAAAGCTGAAAATTTGCCAAAACTTAGTTTTTTCAATGAAAAACTGAAAAAAAATGGTCAGACACCCCAACAGTGGGACCCACCCAGTCAGCCCCCCCTCAAAGATGTTAATTCGAGTACGTGCGATTTCTCTTACTATGCGCGTTATAACCATGCAAGAGTTTTGAGAAAGCTGAAAATTTGCAAGACCTAGTTTTTACAATGAAAAACTGGAAAACGATGGTCAGACACCCCAACAGTGGGACCCACCCAGTCAGCCCCCCCCCCCCCCCCGCAAAGGTGTTAAATCGAGTTTACGTGCGATTTATCTTACTATGCGCGCAATAACCATGCAAGAGTTTTGAGAAAGTTGAAAATTTGCCAAAACTTGGTTTTTACAATGAAAAACTGAAAAACAATGGTCAGACACCTCAACAGTGGGACCCACTCAGTCAGCTCCCCCGCAAAGGTGCTAAATCGGGTACGTTCTGTTACTATGCGCGCAATAATCATGCAAGAGCTTTTTAAGAAAGCTGAAAATTTACCAAGACGTAGTTTTTACAATGAACAACTGAAAAACAATTGTCACACCCCTAAAGTAGGACCCACCCAGTCAGCACCCCCGCAAAGGTGTCGCAAAAAACGGTTACGCGGGAACAACAATTTGCATGGATGGGTATAAAATACTCGTATGTAGGTACATTTCCTCTATGTTTCAATGCGCTGGTTCATTGAAGTCTTACTCACATATTTATATGAAAATATATTTCCGTATGGAAAATGTACTTAAAGTAATACTAGGTACTTTATTATATTATTACATAAACGAATCTTTTATAGGTATAACGTGCATGTAACCGATATTTTCATAAACTATATTTAATCGATTTGTACCAAATTTCAGCTTTCTTAAAACTCTTACGCGCACTCCCCTTTACGGGGGTGCTGAGTAGCTGGGTCCTACTGTTGGGGTGTCTGACAATTGTGTTTTTGTTTGTCATTGTACAAACTACCCCGTGGTGAATTTTCAGCTTTCTTTGAATTCGGAAAGAATTAAGCGATCGTTGCTTAAATAATACATGCGAGGATGGTGGTCTACATTTGATTTGTTACTATATAAGTTGATATGTTTGTTTCTCTATGCAGCATTTGATGTAAATTGGTTTTGAAAAACTATTTCCTCGATAGCTTAATCCAGGGAATGAATAATCGAAGAAAATCGATGCTGATCAATGGTCACAACGGAATTCAAAACAAGTTTGCTGTTCGTTACAAGATTGCAAATATGTTACTCTTGATATTTGTGGAATAGTATTTTGAAAATAATTTTTGTTTTTGGTTTTTCCTTAAATTCAGCACTGGGATAGGGATTTAGAGCATATGGCACGAGGGTATCTAAGACATTGTTCGATTGCCAAGGATAAATGTAATTTTATTTGTAAATTAATTTAAATTTGGTTTTAGTTATTTCATTTAAAATCGGTTTCTTTTCGATGCAGACAATGAAACAATTACAGTCGCAATGACTTATTATTCCTTCAGTCCAAAGTTTCCATTGAATTGGTTTGTTATATCGATTATGAGATCATGGTTGTTTGTAATTAAATTAATTTTGTATAATTTTGAAATTTTCTAAATTTCATATATGCAAGCTTTCATTAAAATTTGTATGTTTAGACCGGCAAATATGACTGTATTAACATATCCCGCTGCGGAATTTGTAAATATGTATATTTCAAATTTTTAATCGTAGAAGTTAAGAGGGCAACAAAAAGAAATGATATCAAAAAAAAAAGTGGTGTTGGGTCCAGCAAAAAGTGATGATATTCACAGAGTCCGCTTTCTTTCTATTAAATATTTCCTTTCACGTTTGTGTACAAATTTTTGATATTCATTTTCGCATGAAACCCGACAATATCTCCGACAACAATCACTCTCCAAATTTTTCAGATTAAAAGCAACCAAAAGGTAAACTTTGAACACCATCATTTTGCCATACGACGAGCGATTGTCGAATTTCTTGAGAAAATTAATATCACAAATTTGTATGCCAACGTAGGTCTAAATATTTAATGGAAAGAAAGACGACTCTGTGAATATCATCACTTTTTGTTGGACTCTTGTATACCAGGAATAAACACTATAAATGTGTATATATCTCGAAACTTGTATGATTTATTTTGAATATTTTTTGTTAACCATGTACTCATATGTTTTAATAAAAGTTTTTGTTATTGAGTATATACTTCTGTGTGTGTTGTTATTTTTTTATGTACCAAGTCGACTTTTGAAATAACGGTAATAAATAGTATAAGAATCGTATGGTACTTATTTTAAGTACTAAAAAGTTCTTTTTTTTAATATAGATATGGTTTAAAATAAGGACGTGTATGATAAGAATGAAACAGGTTGACTTAAATCTTGCTTTTTTCAAATCCAAACGGGGTTAAGAGAATCGCGCGATACTTATTAGAGTCACACGAAATGTTATTTTAATAAAGCCACTCTTTAATTCAGGATATTCACTGTAACGACAAAATCATATTGAAAAAACTTAATTTAAGGTTGTTTTAAATTGATTCTACTTCTTTTACTTTATTATTTTAATAATTAAGTATTGTGATTGATTTTTAACTCTCGTAGATGCCAAACGCTTTGAGATATTAAATTGAAATTTTAACGAATAGACGGAGTAGGCGCCTTGAAGTGACCAAATTTTTAGTGGTGGGGGTGTGAGGGGGAAGGAGGGGGAAGGAGGGGGAAGTGTTTTAGACCGAAAATTTTGGTTTCCAGATCTCAGTAACCCCTAATGTTAGGAAGCTCAAACTTGGAATTTCTATAGAGCTCTGATAGTAGACCCATTTGCAGAAAAATTGTCAATATCAAGGGGTGTAGGAGTGGGGGGAAATGTAATGCGTCCGAAACCCAAAAAAGGCGAGATAGACACATTCTAAAATCCATATCTCCTAAACCGTTAATGGCACACTATTCAAACTTGAAAAATATTTGTAGCTATACTAGGAGAACAGAATGAAGAAAAATTTTGAGTGGGAGAAGTTGTGTATGGGGGTAGGAGGTGAAAAACTTAAGATTACGATATCTCATGAACCAATTGCTCTAGAAAAATAAAATTCGGTTTCGGTATAAAAATCGACATATTAAGATTGATCAAAGTAAAATTTTTTAAATGGGAGGTGGAGCATATAAGTGGAGGGGATGAGAACTTTTAAAATCAAACACATTTCATATCTCAAGAACAGTTTAAGATAGATGCTTAGAATTTTTACCTGAAGTAGCACTAATTAAACCCTAGTAGGGATAAAATTTTGGGGTTGAGGGTGTAGAGGGGGAGGGTGGGGGAGGGTGAAAAGGAAAAAGTTTCGATGCTTATATCTTGAGAACCTGTAATGATATAAGCCTTAAACTTGGTATTTAGATAGAGCTATAGTAGCGGAATGTTGGAAAAATATAATTTTTTTTTGGGGTAGTATGCTACGGGGGTAGGCGGTGTATTTCCTAACTATTAAACGGTTCATGCTAGAAAGTTGAAACTCGGTGTGTATATGTAAATCAACTAGAAAAGTAATTGTGATAAAAAAAATTTTAATATTCATTGGCGTTTAGAAAGGGGGGCAAACAAAATTATTTGTAAATATAATAGATATAAAATGCATATATTTTCACGATTTTCGTCATTTCTACTAGGTGTTTCCAAATACTGAATTCATTTTTATTCTACGGATTCTTCGTATGAATATCTAGACTGTGTTTTCAAGATTTTTTGAAATTCGACCCCTAATGGTAGTGTGGTACAAGTGGGGGTGTTTTTCCTATATATGGAACGGCTTAAGCTACAATGTTGAAACTCGGTGTGTATATGTAAATCAACTAGAAAAGTAATTGTGATAAAAAAAAATTTGAATAATTATTGTCGTTCAGAAGGGAGGGGGGGGCAAAAAAAATTATTTGTAAATGTAATACATATAAAATGCATATATTTTCACGATTTTCGTCATATCTACTAGGTCTTTCCAAATATTGAATTCATTTTTATTCTACGGATTCTTCGTATGAATACCTAGAAAGTGTTTTCAAGGTTTTTTGAAATTCGACCCCCAAGGGTAGTGCGGTAAAAGTGGGAGGTGTTTTTCCTATATATAGAACGGCTTAAGCTACAATGTTGAAACCCGGTGTGTATATCTAAATCAACTAGAAAAATAATTTTGAATAAAAAAAAAACTAATATCTATTGGCGTTCAGAAGGGGGGCAAAAAAAATTATCTGTGAAAATAGAATGCATATTTTCCCACGATTTTCGACATATCTACTACCTCGTCCCAAATAATGAATTTAATTTTATTCTATGTATTCTCCATATGAATACCAAGAAAGTGTTTTCAAGATTTTCTGAAAATTGACCCCTAAGGGGGTGTAAAGTGATTTTGTACTTTTTCATAAACTATTCCAAATCTCTCAGATCCAATCAGATTTTCACTTCCATGATCTTGTTCTTTTTGATAGGTTTTCAGTCACATAGTAGCCTACACCGCATTTCAGAATTGAACGTGTTCCTAACTTCTGCCGGAAAAATAATAAAGTTACGCCCAGATTGTTGGCAGATTTTTTTCTCTGAGTGTGGAGCCAAAGTATTCTCGAAGGATCGTCTTTCGAATTATTTGTCTCTGAGGGTGAATTATTGGCTGATTTAGATTGTTATGTTTCGATAGAAGAATTAATATTTCCTAAAATTTCTCTGAGGTTCAAACAATTTCGGTCATTATAGAATATGTTATCATCTTTGGTTTTCGAATTTTGAAAATCGGCCTTTTATTCATACAGTTTTAAAGTAATGCGGGCAAGACTTTTCGGTAATACTCAACCATTTGAGCCCCAACCTGAAAATAAAAAAGAAAAATTTTTCATTTATTATATAGGTATTTTGAAACATATTGCGCTATGTTTCAACTCTGGCAAACCCTGAAAAAAAAAGTTATAGCGTTTTAAAATTTTCAGTTTTCCTTACCTTTTGCGGTACAAAATTTCCTTCAAAGTGACATTTCCTTACCTTTTGCGGTACAAAATTGCCTTCAAAGTGACTTTCCTTACCTTTTGCGGTACAAAAGTGCCTTCAAAGTGACATTTCCCTGAGACCAGCACTGCCACATTAGAATTTTTGTGGAATGGGTTCCACATCAGAATTTTAACTTTTGTGGAATGGGTTCCACATCAGAATTTGAACATGGCGGGAAAATATACAGAAATTATTGTTTTTGGGTGTTTTAAACTCGCTTTTCGCGTGCATGTTTGGCTGACGTGCGCTTCGCTCCAACTACCTTTTGCGCAGACCTGCGGGGCTAAAGGGATTAAAACTCCCTTTTCACGTTGATGCTGGCTAACGCGCGCTTTGCTCCAACTATTTTTTGCGCGCGCAAAATTTTGTACCGCAAAAGGAAAGGATATGTCACTTTGAAGGCAATTTTGTACCGCAAAAGGTAAGGAAAAATAGAAGTTTCAAAACGCTTTAACTTTTTTTTTCAGGGTTTTCCAGAGTTGAAACATAGCGCAATATGTTTCAAAATACCTATATAATAAATGAAAAATATTTGTTTTTATTTTCAGGTTGGGGCTCAAATGGGGGATTGAGGTCTCCAGCCGCACCTGAATGAAACTCATATCCGTTCCATAATTATTACTTTTCGCAATACACTTTCTCAAACAATTTATAATAACAGTAAGCCTTCAGTTTACATCGTAGGCACTGTCACACGACACCCATTATACCTATCCATATATTTTGAAGTATAGGTTTAGTTTTTGCTGCCGTCAATGTTTAATATCATTTCTGGAACTGGGTGTGCCAACGAAAAAAAAATAATTTAATTTTGAAGGATTTGGGAGGTGCAGTAAGGACTCACTCGATTTCTTATATATTTATCCTTTTCCTAGAGACCATTCACAAATTAATGTGTACAAAATTTCAAATTCGTAGCTTGACGCGTTCAAAAGTTAGGGAAAAATATTGTTGAATACGTGTTTTAAGGAATTTTTGTATGTGTAACGAAACGCAGGCGGTAAATACTCGTTTTCGAAAACAACGTACTGATTTGCACCAAATGTACCACACTCCATCATGTCAAAAAGCGACACGAAATTTTGACAGGAAGATTGCACACCGAAAAGCGCACGATCATAATCATGAGGGGATTAAGTTTTCAACTAGCGCCGGGTACGGACGGACCGGTATAAAGTCAGTTGGGAAACAGAACCAGACCATCGCGGTCCTCATCTTTATTTTGTTTGCTGCGAATTTATAAAAAGTAACAAAAAAAAGTGAAGTCTTGTGGAATGACGGATGTGAAAACACGCACCGTTTTAGGAAGGGACCCTTCTACTGGCACCCGCCCTCCTGGTAAGGAAAAAACGAGGAAGATCAAGGAAGGAATAAGGAGGTGATTGGCATTAGACAGAGGAGATAAAAAAAAAGGGGGGAAAAAAATGTAAGCTAGAAAGAATTTACTTAAGTATGAGAAAAAAAAAATATCTTCGTCTTAAATTTTATTTTGTGAGTGATGTCTTATGGTTTTAGTGCGTGCGCGTTTAGATTTTTTTTTTTTTACCTGGTGTCCTTTTCTCCCTCTAGTGGCGCCCTTTTTGATTGGCGGCCTCACGGAGCCCCCGAAATATCACGGTCTGACGCAATTTTCTTCGAAATTAAAGTAGTTTCTGTGATAGTGCTTCCAGCATTTTTATTTTATGTTTACTTGCGTTAGGCGGTTCCGATCTCGTTCGGTGTTTTCTATTTTAGTTTGTTTCTTTTGTATAATGAACGATCTCTACGGATCGACAACTAAGGGCTCCAGAATAGGCGTGCGGCATAAGGCCTGCGTTTATGCATTTTCGACTTTGCTTTGAAGAAAAATTCGTATTCATGCCCAAGTAAGATCAGTAAAAGTACACGAAATTCCGCGTTAATGCATTTATTTTTCGTTTGCTTCTGGCGTAATTTTTGTTGCAAAGCCACGCGGTATTCAATGCCGTTAAAAGCAACGCTGCCCCCTTTTGTGCTCGACGCGTTCCATAGCTATGGTGCGAATTCATTTACCGCTACTAGCTCACCGTAATGTGACGCTCAACCGTGTGCTCCGTTCAAATTTTAAGTTTTTATTGAACGCAAATTTTTAAGAATTAGTGCCTTAACCCCATTTAGCCGGTCACAAAGTCCTTTTTGGGACCTCAAGATAAAATTAGCTGGGAAAGTGAGCAAATAACACGCAGGTTCGAATACCTTCACGGCCTCGATATTGTAAAAAGCCTCTTATCTTGTTGAGTTGCCGCCTCAAGCGGCACCATAATTTAGAGGTGCACGGTAGGCTGCCATCAACGTAGTGACAGGCGACGCATTAATTTTGCGCTGCACTGTGATTGTAAGTAGAGCACAATTATAGCGGCACCGACCAAACGAAATAGAAGAAAAATTCAAGTTCAGGACTATATTTGGTAATAAAAGACAGACCAAAATTGGTTCGAACGAGAGGTATATTTTATGTGGGTGGGCGTACGATGAACAAAAAGAGGAGCGGTGTTGGATCGTTGGGGTTTTGAGCCGGCACGGTTTGGTCGCGAGCTCTGAGACGAGCAGAGAATAGTTTTTTTTGTGATTGAAAAGGTTGCACGGTTCGTACGGCAACAGCGTGTCGGAAAAGATCTGAGAAGGTAAATTTCGATATGTCGATTCGAATGGGAAAATCTCATTCGATGATATTTTAGGTTTCGCGTGTTATTGATATGGTCTCGAAAGATTGACGCGTTACCCGGGGTAGTTCAATCACGACAAGCAATACTAGAGAGTTAGGCGAAAAGTGGTACGCGAATGCGACAGAATTTCACAGCACGGACCATTAATCGAGTCCTTCCTTAAAAACCGTATAAATAATCAACGAAATTTCGCAATCGGGCAAACAAAAGGGAAATCTGTGTGCTCGAGGAGCAGGCCCGTGCGCCGGAAAGTATGATAGGGGGGGGGGGGGGGGGGGGGTTTATCAAGTTCCCCCATACAAAATGTGATGACCTCAAAAAAAAAAAAAAAGGTCCTCACTTCCCCGTGCGCACGGGCCTGTCGAGGAGAAGAATCGAGAGTTGGTTGATGGTGAGAGGTATCGCGAACGGCAGCGAATCGTCGAGAGGGTGGGAAAGTATGGCTGAGTGAACGTGGAGTGCAATATAAGTGCATTATAGTTAAAATATACCAGAAATAACAAAGTTTACAAAAATTAAAAATATGAAAAATGGCGAAAAATGATCGAGTGAAATAGCAAAGTCTACAAAAATTAAAAATATGAAAAATGGCGAAAAATGATCGAGTGAAATAGCAAAGTTTACAAAAATTAAAATATGAAAAATGGGGAAGTGTCATGCGAGAGAAGGAAATTGACTGAATTTGGAGGATTTGAAGAAGTTGATCACGTGTCACTATAAAATATAAAAAAAGAAAATGAATTAGGATATACAACGTAGTAATAAAATATTCAAAAGAAAATGAATTAGAATATTTACAACGTGGGAAGAGGTTTATGAAAAGGGAAGGAGTTTGAGAATAGTGATTAGGAGGTAGACTTACATAGGAAGGTAAATGAGTAGAACGAAGAACTGGGGTCAAACATATGTAGATAACAAAAATTTAAATAAAAACTAAGGAATATGCTGAATAAATCACATTGGGGTAAGTCTTCTTTATTTTAATTTCTTTCTAAAGCCTGTATTACACTGTATGACCACGCTGTCAAATTGCAGTAATATGCAATGCGAAGTAGGCGAATACAAATAAATTTCACTGTGAGATTTATTTGTATTCGCTTACTTTACATTGCATATTACTGCAATTTGACCACTTGGTTAAACAGTGTAATACAAGCTGAAGCCTATATAGTTCCTTAGTGCTGTGTGTTTTTGTACTTTGATATCCTTTTTTGATTTTTTTTAAGTTATTCGCTGAATGTTTGAAGGCTAGTAGAGCCGGTTAAAATGAACCCGAGCGGTTAAGCTCCTTCGCCCCGAACCTCGATAAGGGGTCACAACGCGTAAATTCATTTAAGGAATGTCGTGACTGGGGTAGGGTGGGGGTGCGCTACTTACACCTAAGCGCCCTGACAAATCGCGAAGTCGCGCAACTCCACCGCTTCCTGGTCTTTCACGACCTGTTGGGAAAATAATCCCAATTTTACAATTCCCTGGGTAAATCAGCGCGAACAATTTTTGTTGTACAGGCCAAGGTCTGAGTTTGAGCAAGTACCCCCCCCACACTGCCGGAGCTAGTCCCGGCCGCCAGCAAGCGCGTCGCTTCAGCGAAAACTCAGTCACCAATTTGGACGTAGGCGGAATTAACCTTTCTGTACCCAACCTTTCCTATCCTAGCCAGCCTAAGCTAAGCTTCGTTCACCAAGCGTAGCCCATCAACACGCGCGAGTTCGGAAAAAATTCCGTGCAAAAAGTTGATGGGCAAAAGGACTTAATTTCGTCGTTCTGCGACAGCATTTTTTTCGCCCGAACGGCAACAGTCCAAGTGGTACAAGCTTTGTCGATTTTTCAACAGCCAATCATCTGGTCAAACTAATATAGAGGCAATGTGGAACGGACCTATTGACGAACCGTCTTGGCAACCTTTGGGCGCCAATTCGGTTCCATAGGAAAGGAAAACATTGTTTGTATGTGGGATTGATTAGATGTGACTTGTGACAGACTTAGTTTTCTAAATTGATTTCACTTTTGTCTTGCAGGTACCCTTTTGAGTGCTGGGCGTGTCGTCAGACAATCGGGACCAATACTTGTAGGATATTGGTGAGTTTGAAGGAGGGAAATTTCGTCGGAATTTCATTAGAGTACCTCAAATCCTTATCCATCCTTTTAGAGTTCCTTTGTAGAGTAGAGTATTTTTTTTTGTAGAAATAACGTAGATTTTTTTTTGTAATTAAATTTTTTTTAAGTCTTTTTAAGACAAATTTTAACTTGCATTTTTTTTGCGGTTGAATTTTGATTTCTTTTGTTTGCTAAATTTTCTTACTTTTTTTTTGCAATTGTCTCATCGCGTTCCCGATTTTCCCGATGGGACGAGAAAGAACAAGATCGGCTTCGCGATTTGTTCTGCATATGAGGGGAGGGGAAAGGTTGCGATGACGTGAGGGCTCATTTTATTTGAAGTCATACAATCATTCATTGCAATCAATCATAATATCATTCATTCGTTTTTCTATACATTCGCTTGAATATTCACACAAGCATTATTCATTATATATCGGCTCATTCAATCATTCATCTATACATGCAAACAGTCATCCCTTTGATTTTCACATTCGTTCATTTCGAGCACTCGTTAATTCCATTTTGCCGCATACAAACTGGTCATTCAAATCTATCGTTCATTCATCGTCCTGAGCATTTACGATTATTCAACATTCACACAATCATTTGGTCATACATTGAAGAAGTCATTCGTACAATAGTTCATTTACTCAATCATTTAACCACGCATTCACTTAGTCGTTTATTCTTAAAAATTAAAAAATAAAAAAAAATTAAAATTAAATTCATTCATTTAAATAAAAAAATTCATCCGCTTACACTAAACTACACACTCATTCAATCGCATTCAAGCATACTATCCGATTCACTCAATAATACACTCACAGTTCATTTAATCACTCGTTCACTCGTTGAGGCATGGCGATCGCGTTGGACACGGGCCTTACTATGGCCAAAGAAACACTTGCAGCCTATTAAGGCATTGGCATCTCCGTTTTAACGGAGATAGCCATGTCCTACGCGCAGAGGAGTTGACTTTTAGAGCCGAGACTCTCGCGATGAGCGATTTGAGCGGCAATTTCGATCTGCTGACGCAGGGCTTTTATCTGCTGCTGGATGGTCGGCCTAACAAGGGGTATTGGTTGTGGCGTCGTTCCCACAACGATTCCTCGTGGGATACCCTGAGAGTAGCCTTCCTGCAGGTCACTCGACACCCCAATTTCAACTCTCAATTTCATCTAGAACTCCCCAATAATAAAATTCTAACCAATTTTTCAACCCCTCCAAATTTGAATACCCAACATTCAACACTTTCTGAACCTAATTCCCATCCTTTTAGCGTAAAATCATCCCAACCCAATTCCTCGACATTAAATACTCCGCACGTCATATTTCTAAAACGAGGAAGCGATAAGACGGAGCTGGCTGTTTCCCGGCCTGAAGATGACCTTATCACAGAAGAACATTCAAGACGACATTCCCACCATCCTTTCAAGCCATATCATCTTCGGCTGAAGGAGTATATGGAGGCTCGAGAACGAATTTTCTTACCTACTCCAGTCGCAACTGTTGATCAGGTAGTAGCACTAACGAGTGGATCCGGTCGCAGAAAATCAATCGCGCGCCTTCGTATATTCTGGAGGATGGTGCGTGAAAAATAAATCGATTCTCTCTACCATCATTACCAATCCGTTGGACATACGTCCGTACGCCGTGGTATTCCTGTATGGAGTGGACGTTGAAGGACTCCTCGATAGTGGGGCGAGCATCAGTTGCCTGGTGGCAAACGCTCTACAACGTCTCCATGATGCACAGGTGAGTTTTCGACCAGTCTGCCAAGAGGTGAAGACCGCTGATGGTGCAGCACAAAAGGTATTGGGCAGAGTAACCACCGATATTACTTTTCGTGGTATTACCAAGCCTATCACGCTATACATCGTGCCGAGCCTGTCACAGAAATTGTACCTGGGGGTAGATTTCTGGCGATCATTCCAACTAGCTACTAGCATCATCAGCGCGGTCGATACTCCCGATACTGCATCGCAGCTGATAGCTCCGGATGCCCACCATTTAACGTCCACAGATGTAAAGAGGTTGGAAATGGTAAAGTCCAAATTCCCATCTTACGAAGTATACGGACTTGGTGTGACCAACGTCGAACAACACAGTATAGACGTTGGTGATGCAAGTCCCATCAAACAGCGTCACTATCCTGTGTCTCCTGCGATCCAAAAACTCTTGTATGACGAGATCGATCGCATGAGAGCACTTTGCGTTATAGAGACCAGCCAGAGTGCATGGAGCTCGCCTGTGGTTCTCGTGAGGAAGCCAGGCAAGGTCAGGTTATGTTTGGACTCGCGGAAAGTCAAAAGTGTGACGAAGAAGGATGCATATCCATTACCACATATTGACGGTATCCTAAGTCGTTTGCCGCGAGCCAATTTTATTACCAGCCTGGACCTCAAAGATGCCTTTTGGCAGATTCCTCTCGAGAACAAATCAAGGGAGTACACAGCGTTTACTATTCCTGGCCGGCCTCTATACCACTACACTCGCATGACTTTTGGGTAATGCAACGCGCCGCAAAGGATGTGTCCTACCCGAGCTGAAGAAGCAGGAGTTCGTATATTTGGACGATCTGCTGTTGATTTCCGAAGATTTCGACTCACATTTGGCCTTACAATTAACGTCAACAAGAGCAAGTTTTGTCTGAGAGAGGTGAAATATCTCGGATACATCATTGGAGAAGGGGGCTTGAAAACTGATCCCAACAAAGTTTCAGCCATCGTCGATTACCCTTCGCCTAAGTCCGCACGTCAAGTTCGACGCTTCGTTGGCATGGCAGGCTGGTATCGACAATTCGTTCCCAATTTTGCTGCTACCGTATCACCAATCTCAGACACTCTAAAGAAGTCCAACCAGTTTGCTTGGACTACAGAGGCCCAAACTTCCTTCCTGTTAGTGAAAGACTTGTTGACGAAAGCCCCCTCACTAATCAATCCAGATTTTAAGAGGCCTTTCGTAATTCAATGCGATGCCAGTAAGTCAGGTGTGGGTATCGTTCTCTTTCAGGAAAACGACGACGGATCGGAATCTCCGGTGGCGTATATGTCACAGAAGCTCACTTCCGCTCAACGCAACTGCAGCGTAACCGAACTCGAGTGTTATGCAGCTGTGTTGAGCGTGAAAAAATTTCGAGCCTATGTAGAAGGGACTGCGTTCAAAGTCATTACGGATCACGCAAGTCTCAAATGGCTCATGTCGCAGAAAGACCTACAAGGACGGTTGGCAAGATGGAGTTTGAAACTTCAGGGTTACGACTTTACAATCGAGCACCGACGTGGGAGCGTGAATGTTGTACCCGACGCTCTCTCTCGTGTATACGAAGAGGGATTAAACGCGCTGATTGACGTGGCACCGATGGTGGACATGGGTTCTCCAGGATTCTCTGGCAATGAATATAAAGAATTAGTGTTCACTGTCGATGCGAAAGACGATCGGTTTCCTGACGTATGCGTGAGGATGGTTTCGTATACAAGCGCACAGAGCCTCACAACGGTGACCCGATTGCTGAAGACAGGGCCTGGAAGTTATGGATTCCATCGAGTCTAACGTCAGCTGCGATTGCTCAGACGCACGAGGCAGACACCACGGTCCATGGCGGTTACGCCAAAACGCCAGAGCGAGTCAGGCGATTTTTGTACTGGCCCGGAATGGCTACACAAGTACGCACCTACGTTCTGGCGTGCGAAACTTGTAAAGAAACAAAGTCCCCGAACAGACCTCTACGAGCGCCTATGGGAGAACCGTTCCAGACTGATCAGCCATTCCAACATCTTTATATCGACGTACTTGGACCATATCCACGTACCAAACGGGGTAAGATCGCAATCTTGATCGTCTTCGATCATTTTACCAAATTACCCCTGTTACATCCTTTGGGGCGGATCACTGCTGAAGAGATCACCAACTATTTGGAGGGGCAGGTCTTCCATACGTTTGGAACACCCGAGACAATCCTCTCCGATAACGGCTCTCAATTTAGGTCGATTGTGTTTAATTCCATGCTGACCAAATACGGAGTTAAACACCTGTACACCCCGAGCTACTCACCGCAAGCGCATGCTTCGGAATGTGTCAATCAGTCTATCCTGGCCGGAATTCGAGAATTCATCACTGATGACTAAACACGATGGGATGAAAGTCTAAGCAAAATTGGATGTGCACTTTGGAGCTCACTCCACCAAGCCACTGGATTTTCTCCTTATCAGGTTTTGTTTGGAAATCACATGATGTTGCACGGGAAGGACTACGAACTGCTGAAGCATTTGCGAGCATTGGGAGAGTCAAATGTACAGCTTCGACCTCGCGAGGGAATTCCTATCGTGAGGCAACTGGCGCAGACGAAAATAAGGGTCGCAAATGAGGACAGCAGCAGATATTATAATCTGCGTGCTGCTCAAACACAATTTTGTGTAATACAAGAGGTATTCCGAAGAAATTTTTCCTTGTCCACAGCCGCGCAGAATTATAACGCCAAGCTGGCAAAGAAGTTCCTGAAGTGCAGGATGCGTCGTATGCTAGGCAACTCACGGTACGAATTGGAGGATTAAGGAGGCAAGCGTGAGGGGATTTACTACTCCAAAGATCTTAGGCAGTGATCCGAGGGGTACAACACCGATTGCCCGGCACTCAGTCGTGCGCACGAGACTAGGCGACACGGCAACTTTCTTTAGTCGGTTCGACGCTGTGAATCAACGGCGAACCGCCAATGTTGTTGAGTTGCCGCCTCAAGCGGCACCATAATTTAGAGGTGCACAGTAGGCTGCCATCAACGTAGCGACAGGCGACGCATTAATTTTGCGCTGCACTGTGATTGTAAGTAGAGCACAATTATAGCGGCACCGACCAAACGAAATAGAAGAAAAATTCAAGTTCAGGACTATATTTGGTAATAAAAGACAGACCAAAATTGGTTCGAACGAGAGGTATATTTTATGTGGGTGGGCGTACGATGAACAAAAAGAGGAGCGGTGTTGGATCGTTGGGGTTTTGAGCCGGCACGGTTTGGTCGCGAGCTCTGAGACGAGCAGAGAATAGTTTTTTTTTGTGATTGAAAAGGTTGCACGGTTCGTACGGCAACAGCGTGTCGGAAAAGATCTGAGAAGGTAAATTTTGATATGTCGATTCAAATGGGAAAATCTCAAATATTTGACGCGATTTTGTTGGGAAACTCGATGATGTTTTAGGTTCCGCGTGTTATTGATATGGTCTCGAAAGATTGACGCGTTACCCGGGGTAGTTCGGTCGCGACAAGCAATACTAGAGAGTTAGGCGAAAAAAATACGCGAATGCGACAGAATTTGACAGCACGGACCATTAATCGAGTCCTTCCTTTAAAAACCGTATAAATAATCAACGAAATTTCGCAATCGGGCAAACAAAAGGGAAATCTGTGTGCTCGAGGAGAAGAATCGAGAGTTGGTTGATGATGAGAGGTATCGCGAACGGCAGCGAATCGTCGTGAGGGTGGGAAAGTATGGCTTAGTGAACGTGGAGTGCAATATAAGTGCATCATAGTTAAAATATACCAGAAATAGCAAAGTTTACAAAAGTTAATATATGAAAAATGGCGAAAAATGATCGAGTGAAATAGCAAAGTCTACAAAAATTTATATATCAAAAATGGAGAAGAGTGATCGAGTGAAATAGAAAAGTGTACAAAAATTAAATATATGAAAAATGGCGAAAAATTATCGAGTGAAATAGCAAAGTTTACAAAAATTAAGATATGAAAAATGGCGAAGTGTGATGCGAGAGAGGGAAATTGACTGAATTTGGAGGATTTGAAGAAGTTGAACACGTTACACTATAAAATATACAAAAATAAAATGAATTAGGATATACAACGTAGTAATAAAAAAATCAAAAGAAAATGAAGTAGAATACTTACAACGTAGGAATAAAATATAGAAAAGAAAATGAGTTAGAATATATACAACGTAGGAATAAAATATACAAAAGAAAATGAAGGAGAATATATGCAACGTAGGAGTAAAATATACAAAAGAAAATGAATTAGGATGCTTATAATTTAGGAAGAGGTTTATGAAAAGGGAAGGAGTTTGAGAATAGTGATTAGGAGGTAGATTTACATAGGAAGGTAAATGGGTAGAACGAAAAACTAGGGTCTAACATATGTAGATAACAAAAATTAAAATAAAAACTACGGCATATGCTGAATAAACCACATTAATGGGGTAAGTCTTTTTTATTTTAATTTCTTTCTAAGTTGATATAGTTCCTTAGTGCTGTGTGTGTTTGAACTTTGATATCCTCTTTTGATTTTTTTTAGCTATTCGCTGAAATGTTTAAAAGGCAAGTAGAGCCGGTTAAAATGAGCCCGAGCGGTTAAGCGCCTTCCCCCGAACATCGATAAGGGGTCACAACGCGTAAATTCATTTAAGGAATGTCGTGACTGAGGTAGGGTGGGGGGTGCGCTACTAACACCTAAGCACCCTGACAAATCGCGAAGTCGCGCAACTCCACCGATTCCTGGTCTTTCACGACCTGTTGGGAAAATAATCCCAAGTTTATAATTCCCTGGGTAAATTGGCGCGAACAATTTTTGTTGTACAGGCCAAGAGTTTAATGGTCTGAGTTTGAGCAAATACCCCCCCCCCCCCCCACACTGCCGGAGCTAGTCCTGGCCGCCAGCAAGCGCGTCGCTTCAGCGAAAACTCAGTCACCAATTTGGACGTTGGCGGAATTGGCCTTTCTGTCCCCAACCTTTTCTATCCTTCAATTATTTTGACTTTTTCAAGTCAAAATAATTATTCCAGAAGCCTCAAACACAACAAATGGCGCCCAACGTTGGGCTAGCTTAAGCTACGCTTCGTTCACTAAGCGTAGCCCATCAACACGCGCGAGTTCGGAAAAATTCCGTGCAAAAATTTGATGGGCAAAAGGACTTAATTTCGTCGTTCTGCGACAGCATTTTTTTCGCCCGAACGGCAACAGTCCAAGTGGTACAAGCTTTGTCGATTTTTCAACAGCCAATCATCTGGTCAATTTAATATGGAGGCAATGTAGAACGGACCTATTGAAGGACCGTCTTGGCACCCTTTGGGCGCCAATTCGGTTTCATAGGAAAGGAAAACATTGTTTGTATGTGGGATTGATTAGATGTGAGTTGTGACAGACTTAGTTTTCTAAATTGATTTCACTTTTGTCTTGCAGGTACCCTTTTGAGTGCTGGGCGTGTCGTCAGACAATCGGGACCAATACTTGTAGGATATTGGTGAGTTTGAAGGAGGGAAATTTCGTCGGAATTTCATTAGAGTACCTCAAATCCTTATCCATCCTTTTAGAGTTCCTTTGTAGAGTAGAGTATTTTTTTTTGTAGAAATAACGTAGATTTTTTTTTGTAACTAAACTTTTTTTAAGTCTTTTTAAGACAAATTTTAACTTGCATTTTTTTTGCGGTTGAATTTTGATTTCTTTTGTTTGCTAAATTTTCTTACTTTTTTTTTGCAATTGTCTCATCGCGTTCCCGATTTTCCCGATGGGACGAGAAAGAACAAGATCGGCTTCGCGATTTGTTCTGCATATGAGGGGAGGGGAAAGGTTGCGATGACGTGAGGGCTCATTTTTTTTGAAGTCATACAATCATTCATTGCAATCAATCATAATATCATTCATTCGTTTTTCTATACATTCGCTTGAATATTCACACAAGCATTATTCATTATATATCGGTTCATTCAATCATTCATCTATACATGCAAACAGTCATCCCTTTGATTTTCACATTCGTTCATTTCGAGCACTCGTTCATTCCATTTTGCCGCATACAAACTGGTCATTCAAATCTATCGTTCATTCATCGTCCTGAGCATTTACGATTATTCAACACTCACACAATCATTTGGTCATACATTGAAGAAGTCATTCGTACAATAGTCCATTTACTCAATCATTTAACCACGCATTCACTTAGTCGTTTATTCTTAAAAATTAAAAAATAAGAAAAAATTAAAATTAAATTCATTCATTTAAATAAAAAAAATCATCCGCTTACACTAAACTACACACTCATTCAATCGCATTCAAGCATACTATCCGATTCACTCAATAATACACTCACAGTTCATTTAATCACTCGTTCACTCGTTGGGGCATGGCGATCGCGTTGGACACGGGCCTAACTATGGCCAAAGAAACACTTGCAGCCTATTAAGGCATTGGCATCTCCGTTTTAACGGAGATAGCCATGTCCTACGCGCAGAGGAGTTGACTTTTAGAGCCGAGACTCTCGCGATGAGCGATTTGAGCGGCAATTTCGATCTGCTGACGCAGGGCTTTTATCTGCTGCTGGATGGTCGGCCTAACAAGTGGTATTGGTTGTGGCGTCGTTCCAACAACGATTCCTCGTGGGATACCCTGAGAGTAGCCTTCCTGCAGGTCACTCGACACCCCAATTTCAACTCCCAATTTCATCTAGAACTCCCCAATAATCAAATTCCAACCAATTTTTCAACCCCTACAAATACCCCTCCAAATTTGAATACCCAACATTCAACACTTTCTGAACCTAATTCCCATCCTTTTAGCGTAAAATCATCCCAACCCAATTCCTCGACATTAAATACTCCGCACGTCATGTTTCTAAAACGAGGAAGCGATAAGACGGAGCCGGCTGTTTCCCGGCCTGAAGATGACCTTATCACAGAAGAACATTCAAGACGACATTCCCACCATCCTTTCAAGCCATATCATCTTCGGCTGAAGGAGTATATGGAGGCTCGAGAACGAATTTTCTTACCTACTCCAGTCGCAACTGTTGATCAGGTAGTAGCACCAACGAGTGGATCTGGTCGCAGAAAATCAATCACGCGCCTTCGTATATTCTGGAGGATGGTGCGTGAAAAAAAGAAATTGATTCTCTCTACCATCATGACCAATCCGTTGGACATACGTCCGTACGCCGTGGTATTCCTGTATGGAGTGGACGTTGAAGGACTCCTTGATAGTGGGGCGAGCATCAGTTGCCTGGTGGCAAACGCTCTACAACGTCTCCTTGATGCACAGGTGAGTTTTCGACCAGTCTGTCAAGAGGTGAAGACCGCTGATGGTGCAGCACAAAAGGTGTTGGGCACAGTAACCACCGATATTACTTTTCGCGGTATTACCAAGCCTATCACGCTATACATCGTGCTGAGCCTGTCACAGAAATTGTACCTGGGGGTAGATTTCTGGCGATCATTCCAACTAGCTCCTAGCATCGTCAGCGCGGTCGATACTCCCGATAATGCATCGCAGCTGATAGCTCCGGATGCCCACAATTTAACGTCCACAGATGTTAAGAGGTTGGAAATGGTAAAGTCCAAATTCCTATCTTACGAAGTATACGGACTCGGTGTGACCAAAGTCCAACAACACAGTATAGACGGTGGTGATGCAAGTCGTTTGCCGCGAGCCAATTTTATTACCAGCCTGGACATCAAAGATGCCTTTTGGCAGATTCCTCTCGAAAACAAATCAAGGGAGTACACTGCGTTTACTATTCCTGGCCGGCCTCTATACCACTTCACTCGTATGCCTTTTGGGTTATGCAACGCGCCGCAAAAGATGTGTCCCACCCGAGCTGAAGGAGCAGGTGTTCATATATTTAGACGATCTGCTGTTGATTTCAAAAGATTTCGACTCACATTTGATGTTATTTGCTGAAGTCGCAGATTGTTTGCGAAAGGCTGGCCTTACAATTAACGTCAACAAGAGAAAGTTTTGTCTGAGAGAGGTGAAATATCTCGGATACATCATTGGAGAAGTGGGCTTGAAAACTGATCCCAACAAAGTTTCAGCCATCGTCGATTACCCTACGCCTAAGTCCGCACGTCAAGTTCGACGCTTCCTTGGCATGGCAGGCTGGTATCGACAATTCGTTCCCAATTTTGCTGCTACCGTATCACCAATCTCAGACACTCTAAAAAAGTCCAACCAGTTTGCTTGGACTACAGAGGCCCAAACTTCCTTCCTGTTAGTGAAAAACTTGTTGACGAAAGCCCCCTCACTAATCAATCCAGATTTTAAGAGGCCTTTCGTAATTCAATGTGATGCCAGTAAGTCAGGTGTGGGTATCGTTCTCTTTCAGGAAAACGACGACGGATCGGAATCTCCGGTGGCGTATATGTCACAGAAGCTCACTTCCGCTCAACGCAACTGCAGCGTAACCGAACTCGAGTGTTATGCAGCTGTGTTGAGCGTGAAAAAATTTCGAGCCTATGTAGAAGGGACTGCGTTCAAAGTCATTACGGATCACGCAAGTCTCAAATGGCTCATGTCGCAGAAAGACCTACAAGGACGGTTGGCAAGATGGAGTTTGAAACTTCAGGGTTACGACTTTACAATCGAGCACCGACGTGGGAGCGTGAATGTTGTACCCGACGCTCTCTCTCGTGTATACGAAGAGGGATTAAACGCGCTGATTGACGTGGCACCGATGGTGGACATGGGTTCTCCAGGATTCTCTGGCAATGAATATAAAGAATTAGTGTTCACTGTCGATGCGAAAGACGATCGGTTTCCTGACGTATGCGTGAGGATGGTTTCGTATACAAGCGCACAGAGCCTCACAACGGTGACCCGATTGCTGAAGACAGGGCCTGGAAGTTATGGATTCCATCGAGTCTAACGTCAGCTGCGATTGCTCAGACGCACGAGGCAGACACCACGGTCCATGGCGGTTACGCCAAAACGCCAGAGCGAGTCAGGCGATTTTTGTACTGGCCCGGAATGGCTACACAAGTACGCACCTACGTTCTGGCGTGCGAAACTTGTAAAGAAACAAAGTCCCCGAACAGACCTCTACGAGCGCCTATGGGAGAACCGTTCCAGACTGATCAGCCATTCCAACATCTTTATATCGACGTACTTGGACCATATCCACGTACCAAACGGGGTAAGATCGCAATCTTGATCGTCTTCGATCATTTTACCAAATTACCCCTGTTACATCCTTTGGGGCGGATCACTGCTGAAGAGATCACCAACTATTTGGAGGGGCAGGTCTTCCATACGTTTGGAACACCCGAGACAATCCTCTCCGATAACGGCTCTCAATTTAGGTCGATTGTGTTTAATTCCATGCTGACCAAATACGGAGTTAAACACCTGTACACCCCGAGCTACTCACCGCAAGCGCATGCTTCGGAATGTGTCAATCAGTCTATCCTGGCCGGAATTCGAGAATTCATCACTGATGACTAAACACGATGGGATGAAAGTCTAAGCAAAATTGGATGTGCACTTTGGAGCTCACTCCACCAAGCCACTGGATTTTCTCCTTATCAGGTTTTGTTTGGAAATCACATGATGTTGCACGGGAAGGACTACGAACTGCTGAAGCATTTGCGAGCATTGGGAGAGTCAAATGTACAGCTTCGACCTCGCGAGGGAATTCCTATCGTGAGGCAACTGGCGCAGACGAAAATAAGGGTCGCAAATGAGGACAGCAGCAGGTATTATAATCTGCGTGCTGCTCAAACACAATTTTGTGTAATACAAGAGGTATTCCGAAGAAATTTTTCCTTGTCCACAGCCGCGCAGAATTATAACGCCAAGCTGGCAAAGAAGTTCCTGAAGTGCAGGATGCGTCGTATGCTAGGCAACTCACGGTACGAATTGGAGGATTAAGGAGGCAAGCGTGAGGGGATTTACTACTCCAAAGATCTTAGGCAGTGATCCGAGGGGTACAACACCGATTGCCCGGCACTCAGTCGTGCGCACGAGACTAGGCGACACGGCAACTTTCTTTAGTCGGTTCGACGCTGAGAATCAACGGCGAACCGCCAATGTTGTTGAGTTGCCGCCTCAAGCGGCACCATAATTTAGAGGTGCACAGTAGGCTGCCATCAACGTAGCGACAGGCGACGCATTAATTTTGCGCTGCACTGTGATTGTAAGTAGAGCACAATTATAGCGGCACCGACCAAACGAAATAGAAGAAAAATTCAAGTTCAGGACTATATTTGGTAATAAAAGACAGACCAAAATTGGTTCGAACGAGAGGTATATTTTATGTGGGTGGGCGTACGATGAACAAAAAGAGGAGCGGTGTTGGATCGTTGGGGTTTTGAGCCGGCACGGTTTGGTCGCGAGCTCTGAGACGAGCAGAGAATAGTTTTTTTTTGTGATTGAAAAGGTTGCACGGTTCGTACGGCAACAGCGTGTCGGAAAAGATCTGAGAAGGTAAATTTTGATATGTCGATTCAAATGGGAAAATCTCAAATATTTGACGCGATTTTGTTGGGAAACTCGATGATGTTTTAGGTTCCGCGTGTTATTGATATGGTCTCGAAAGATTGACGCGTTACCCGGGGTAGTTCGGTCGCGACAAGCAATACTAGAGAGTTAGGCGAAAAAAATACGCGAATGCGACAGAATTTGACAGCACGGACCATTAATCGAGTCCTTCCTTTAAAAACCGTATAAATAATCAACGAAATTTCGCAATCGGGCAAACAAAAGGGAAATCTGTGTGCTCGAGGAGAAGAATCGAGAGTTGGTTGATGATGAGAGGTATCGCGAACGGCAGCGAATCGTCGTGAGGGTGGGAAAGTATGGCTTAGTGAACGTGGAGTGCAATATAAGTGCATCATAGTTAAAATATACCAGAAATAGCAAAGTTTACAAAAGTTAATATATGAAAAATGGCGAAAAATGATCGAGTGAAATAGCAAAGTCTACAAAAATTTATATATCAAAAATGGAGAAGAGTGATCGAGTGAAATAGAAAAGTGTACAAAAATTAAATATATGAAAAATGGCGAAAAATTATCGAGTGAAATAGCAAAGTTTACAAAAATTAAGATATGAAAAATGGCGAAGTGTGATGCGAGAGAGGGAAATTGACTGAATTTGGAGGATTTGAAGAAGTTGAACACGTTACACTATAAAATATACAAAAATAAAATGAATTAGGATATACAACGCAGTAATAAAAAAATCAAAAGAAAATGAAGTAGAATACTTACAACGTAGGAATAAAATATAGAAAAGAAAATGAGTTAGAATATATACAACGTAGGAATAAAATATACAAAAGAAAATGAAGGAGAATATATGCAACGTAGGAGTAAAATATACAAAAGAAAATGAATTAGGATGCTTATAATTTAGGAAGAGGTTTATGAAAAGGGAAGGAGTTTGAGAATAGTGATTAGGAGGTAGATTTACATAGGAAGGTAAATGGGTAGAACGAAAAACTAGGGTCTAACATATGTAGATAACAAAAATTAAAATAAAAACTACGGCATATGCTGAATAAACCACATTAATGGGGTAAGTCTTTTTTATTTTAATTTCTTTCTAAGTTGATATAGTTCCTTAGTGCTGTGTGTGTTTGAACTTTGATATCCTCTTTTGATTTTTTTTAGCTATTCGCTGAAATGTTTAAAAGGCAAGTAGAGCCGGTTAAAATGAGCCCGAGCGGTTAAGCGCCTTCCCCCGAACATCGATAAGGGGTCACAACGCGTAAATTCATTTAAGGAATGTCGTGACTGAGGTAGGGTGGGGGGTGCGCTACTAACACCTAAGCACCCTGACAAATCGCGAAGTCGCGCAACTCCACCGATTCCTGGTCTTTCACGACCTGTTGGGAAAATAATCCCAAGTTTATAATTCCCTGGGTAAATTGGCGCGAACAATTTTTGTTGTACAGGCCAAGAGTTTAATGGTCTGAGTTTGAGCAAATACCCCCCCCCCCCCCACACTGCCGGAGCTAGTCCTGGCCGCCAGCAAGCGCGTCGCTTCAGCGAAAACTCAGTCACCAATTTGGACGTTGGCGGAATTGGCCTTTCTGTCCCCAACCTTTTCTATCCTTCAATTATTTTGACTTTTTCAAGTCAAAATAATTATTCCAGAGGCCTCAAACACAACAAATGGCGCCCAACGTTGGGCTAGCTTAAGCTACGCTTCGTTCACTAAGCGTAGCCCATCAACACGCGCGAGTTCGGAAAAATTCCGTGCAAAAATTTGATGGGCAAAAGGACTTAATTTCGTCGTTCTGCGACAGCATTTTTTTCGCCCGAACGGCAACAGTCCAAGTGGTACAAGCTTTGTCGATTTTTCAACAGCCAATCATCTGGTCAATTTAATATGGAGGCAATGTAGAACGGACCTATTGAAGGACCGTCTTGGCACCCTTTGGGCGCCAATTCGGTTTCATAGGAAAGGAAAACATTGTTTGTATGTGGGATTGATTAGATGTGAGTTGTGACAGACTTAGTTTTCTAAATTGATTTCACTTTTGTCTTGCAGGTACCCTTTTGAGTGCTGGGCGTGTCGTCAGACAATCGGGACCAATACTTGTAGGATATTGGTGAGTTTGAAGGAGGGAAATTTCGTCGGAATTTCATTAGAGTACCTCAAATCCTTATCCATCCTTTTAGAGTTCCTTTGTAGAGTAGAGTATTTTTTTTTGTAGAAATAACGTAGATTTTTTTTTGTAACTAAACTTTTTTTAAGTCTTTTTAAGACTGCGGTTGAATTTTGATTTCTTTTGTTTGCTAAATTTTCTTACTTTTTTTTTGCAATTGTCTCATCGCGTTCCCGATTTTCCCGATGGGACGAGAAAGAACAAGATCGGCTTCGCGATTTGTTCTGCATATGAGGGGAGGGGAAAGGTTGCGATGGCGTGAGGGCTCATTTTTTTTGAAGTCATACAATCATTCATTGCAATCAATCATAATATCATTCATTCGTTTTTCTATACATTCGCTTGAATATTCACACAAGCATTATTCATTATATATCGGTTCATTCAATCATTCATCTATACATGCAAACAGTCATCCCTTTGATTTTCACATTCGTTCATTTCGAGCACTCGTTCATTCCATTTTGCCGCATACAAACTGGTCATTCAAATCTATCGTTCATTCATCGTCCTGAGCATTTACGATTATTCAACACTCACACAATCATTTGGTCATACATTGAAGAAGTCATTCGTACAATAGTCCATTTACTCAATCATTTAACCACGCATTCACTTAGTCGTTTATTCTTAAAAATTAAAAAATAAAAAAAAATTAAAATTAAATTCATTCATTTAAATAAAAAAATTCATCCGCTTACACTAAACTACACACTCATTCAATCGCATTCAAGCATACTATCCGATTCACTCAATAATACACTCACAGTTCATTTAATCACTCGTTCACTCGTTGGGGCATGGCGATCGCGTTGGACACGGGCCTAACTATGGCCAAAGAAACACTTGCAGCCTATTAAGGCATTGGCATCTCCGTTTTAACGGAGATAGCCATGTCCTACGCGCAGAGGAGTTGACTTTTAGAGCCGAGACTCTCGCGATGAGCGATTTGAGCGGCAATTTCGATCTGCTGACGCAGGGCTTTTATCTGCTGCTGGATGGTCGGCCTAACAAGTGGTATTGGTTGTGGCGTCGTTCCAACAACGATTCCTCGTGGGATACCCTGAGAGTAGCCTTCCTGCAGGTCACTCGACACCCCAATTTCAACTCCCAATTTCATCTAGAACTCCCCAATAATCAAATTCCAACCAATTTTTCAACCCCTACAAATACCCCTCCAAATTTGAATACCCAACATTCAACACTTTCTGAACCTAATTCCCATCCTTTTAGCGTAAAATCATCCCAACCCAATTCCTCGACATTAAATACTCCGCACGTCATGTTTCTAAAACGAGGAAGCGATAAGACGGAGCCGGCTGTTTCCCGGCCTGAAGATGACCTTATCACAGAAGAACATTCAAGACGACATTCCCACCATCCTTTCAAGCCATATCATCTTCGGCTGAAGGAGTATATGGAGGCTCGAGAACGAATTTTCTTACCTACTCCAGTCGCAACTGTTGATCAGGTAGTAGCACCAACGAGTGGATCTGGTCGCAGAAAATCAATCGCGCGCCTTCGTATATTCTGGAGGATGGTGCGTGAAAAAAAGAAATTGATTCTCTCTACCATCATGACCAATCCGTTGGACATACGTCCGTACGCCGTGGTATTCCTGTATGGAGTGGACGTTGAAGGACTCCTTGATAGTGGGGCGAGCATCAGTTGCCTGGTGGCAAACGCTCTACAACGTCTCCATGATGCACAGGTGAGTTTTCGACCAGTCTGTCAAGAGGTGAAGACCGCTGATGGTGCAGCACAAAAGGTGTTGGGCACAGTAACCACCGATATTACTTTTCGCGGTATTACCAAGCCTATCACGCTATACATCGTGCTGAGCCTGTCACAGAAATTGTACCTGGGGGTAGATTTCTGGCGATCATTCCAACTAGCTCCTAGCATCGTCAGCGCGGTCGATACTCCCGATAATGCATCGCAGCTGATAGCTCCGGATGCCCACAACTTAACGTCCACAGATGTTAAGAGGTTGGAAATGGTAAAGTCTAAATTCCTATCTTACGAAGTATACGGACTCGGTGTGACCAAAGTCCAACAACACAGTATAGACGTTGGTGATGCAAGTCGTTTGCCACGAGCCAATTTTATTACCAGCCTGGACATCAAAGATGCCTTTTGGCAGATTCCTCTCGAAAACAAATCAAGGGAGTACACTGCGTTTACTATTCCTGGCCGGCCTCTATACCACTTCACTCGTATGCCTTTTGGGTTATGCAACGCGCCGCAAAAGATGTGTCCCACCCGAGCTGAAGGAGCAGGTGTTCATATATTTAGACGATCTGCTGTTGATTTCAAAAGATTTCGACTCACATTTGATGTTATTTGCTGAAGTCGCAGATTGTTTGCGAAAGGCTGGCCTTACAATTAACGTCAACAAGAGAAAGTTTTGTCTGAGAGAGGTGAAATATCTCGGATACATCATTGGAGAAGTGGGCTTGAAAACTGATCCCAACAAAGTTTCAGCCATCGTCGATTACCCTACGCCTAAGTCCGCACGTCAAGTTCGACGCTTCCTTGGCATGGCAGGCTGGTATCGACAATTCGTTCCCAATTTTGCTGCTACCGTATCACCAATCTCAGACACTCTAAAAAAGTCCAACCAGTTTGCTTGGACTACAGAGGCCCAAACTTCCTTCCTGTTAGTGAAAAACTTGTTGACGAAAGCCCCCTCACTAATCAATCCAGATTTTAAGAGGCCTTTCGTAATTCAATGTGATGCCAGTAAGTCAGGTGTGGGTATCGTTCTCTTTCAGGAAAACGACGACGGATCGGAATCTCCGGTGGCGTATATGTCACAGAAGCTCACTTCCGCTCAACGCAACTGCAGCGTAACCGAACTCGAGTGTTATGCAGCTGTGTTGAGCGTGAAAAAATTTCGAGCCCATGTAGAAGGGACTGCGTTCAAAGTCATTACGGATCACGCAAGTCTCAAATGGCTCATGTCGCAGAAAGACCTACAAGGACGGTTGGCAAGATGGAGTTTGAAACTTCAGGGTTACGACTTTACAATCGAGCACCGACGTGGGAGCGTGAATGTTGTACCCGACGCTCTCTCTCGTGTATACGAAGAGGGATTAAACGCGCTGATTGACGTGGCACCGATGGTGGACATGGGTTCTCCAGGATTCTCTGGCAATGAATATAAAGAATTAGTGTTCACTGTCGATGCGAAAGACGATCGGTTTCCTGACGTATGCGTGAGGATGGTTTCGTATACAAGCGCACAGAGCCTCACAACGGTGACCCGATTGCTGAAGACAGGGCCTGGAAGTTATGGATTCCATCGAGTCTAACGTCAGCTGCGATTGCTCAGACGCACGAGGCAGACACCACGGTCCATGGCGGTTACGCCAAAACGCCAGAGCGAGTCAGGCGATTTTTGTACTGGCCCGGAATGGCTACACAAGTACGCACCTACGTTCTGGCGTGCGAAACTTGTAAAGAAACAAAGTCCCCGAACAGACCTCTACGAGCGCCTATGGGAGAACCGTTCCAGACTGATCAGCCATTCCAACATCTTTATATCGACGTACTTGGACCATATCCACGTACCAAACGGGGTAAGATCGCAATCTTGATCGTCTTCGATCATTTTACCAAATTACCCCTGTTACATCCTTTGGGGCGGATCACTGCTGAAGAGATCACCAACTATTTGGAGGGGCAGGTCTTCCATACGTTTGGAACACCCGAGACAATCCTCTCCGATAACGGCTCTCAATTTAGGTCGATTGTGTTTAATTCCATGCTGACCAAATACGGAGTTAAACACCTGTACACCCCGAGCTACTCACCGCAAGCGCATGCTTCGGAATGTGTCAATCAGTCTATCCTGGCCGGAATTCGAGAATTCATCACTGATGACTAAACACGACGGGATGAAAGTCTAAGCAAAATTGGATGTGCACTTTGGAGCTCACTCCACCAAGCCACTATATTTTCTCCTTATCAGGTTTTGTTTGGAAATCACATGATGTTGCACGGGAAGGACTACGAACTGCTGAAGCATTTGCGAGCATTGGGAGAGTCAAATGTACAGCTTCGACCTCGCGAGGGAATTCCTATCGTGAGGCAACTGGCGCAGACGAAAATAAGGGTCGCACATGAGGACAGCAGCAGGTGTTATAATCTGCGTGCTGCTCAAACACAATTTTGTGTAATACAAGAGGTATTCCGAAGAAATTTTTCCTTGTCCACAGCCGCGCAGAATTATAACGCCAAGCTGGCAAAGAAGTTCCTGAAGTGCAGGATGCGTCGTATGCTAGGCAACTCACGGTACGAATTGGAGGATTAAGGAGGCAAGCGTGAGGGGATTTACTACTCCAAAGATCTTAGGCAGTGATCCGAGGGGTACAACACCGATTGCCCGGCACTCAGTCGTGCGCACGAGACTAGGCGACACGGCAACTTTCTTTAGTCGGTTCGACGCTGAGAATCAACGGCGAACCGCCAATGTTGTTGAGTTGCCGCCTCAAGCGGCACCATAATTTAGAGGTGCACGGTAGGCTGCCATCAACGTAGCGACAGGCGACGCATTAATTTTGCGCTGCACTGTGGTTGTGCTAAATTTGCAAAATGTGTAAGTAGAGCACAATTATAGCGGCACCGACCAAACGAAATAGAAGAAAAATTCAAGGTCAGGACTATATTTGGTAATAAAAGACAGACCAAAATTGGTTCGAACGAGAGGTATATTTTATGTGGGTGCGTACGATGAACAAGAAGAGGAGCGCTGTCGGATCGTTGGGGTTTTGAGCCGGCACGGTTTGGTCGCGAGCTCTGAGACGAGCAGAGAATAGTTTTTTTTTGTGATTGAAAAGGTTGCACGGTTCGTTTGGCAACAGCGTGTCGGAAAAGATCTGAGAAGGTAAATTTTGATATGTCGATTCGAATGGGAAAATCTCAAATATTTGCCGCGATTTTGTTGGGAAACTCGATAATGTTCTAGGTTACGCGTGTTATTGATATGGTCTCGAAAGATTGACGCGTTACCTGGGGTAGTTCGGTCGCGACAAGCAATACTAGAGAGTAAGGCGAAAAGTGGTACGCGAATGCGACAGAATTTGACAGCACGGACCATTAATCGAGTCCTTCCTTAAAAAACCGTATAAATAATCAACGAAATTTCGCAATCGGGCAAACAAAAGGGAAATCTGTGTGCTCGAGGAGTAGAATCGAGAGTTGGTTGATGGTGAGAGGTATCGCGAACGGCAGCGAATCGTCGAGAGGGTGGGAAAGTATGGCTGAGTGAACGTGGAGTGCAATATAAGTGCATTATAGTTAAAATATACCAGAAATAGCAAAGTTTACAAAAATTAAAATATGAAAAATGGCGAAGAATGATCGAGTGAAATAGAAAAGTGTACAAAAATTAATATACGAAAAATGGCGAAAAATGATCGAGTGAAATAGAAAAGTGTACAAAAATTAATAATATGAAAAATGGCGAAAAATGATCGAGTGAAAAAGCAAAGTCTACAAAAATTAATATATGAAAAATGGCGAAGAACGATCGAGTGAAATAGCAAAGTTTACAAAAATTAACATATGAAAAATGGCGAAAAATGATCGAGTGAAATAGCAAAGTTTACAAAATTTTATATATGATAAATGGCGAAAAATGATCGAGTGAAATAGCAAAGTTTACAAAAATTAAAATTTTAAAAATGGCGAAGTGTGATGCGAGAGAGGGAAATAGACTGAATTTGGAGGATTTGAAGAAGTTGAACACGTTACACTATAAAATATACAAAAAGAAAATGAATTAGGATATACAACGTAGTAATAAAAAAATCAAAAGAAAATGAAGTAGAATACATACAACGTAAGAATAAAATATACAAAAGAAAATGAGTTAGAACATATACAACGTAGGAATAAAATATACAAAAGAAAATGAAGTAGAATATATGAAACGTAGGAATAAAATATTCAAAAGAAAATGAATTAGGATGCAATAATTTAGGAAGAGGTTTATGAAAAGGGAAGGAGTTTGAGAATAGTGAATAGGAGGTAGATTTACATAGGAAGGTAAATGAGTAGAACGAAGAACTAGGGTCTAACATATGTAGATAACAAAAATTAAAATAAAAACTACGGAATATGCTGAATAAACCATATTAATGGGGTAAGTCTTTTTTATTTTAATTTCTTTCTAAGCCTATATAGTTCCTTAGTGCTGTGTGTGTTTATTTATTTAATTTAATTTAATTTAAAGCCATTGAACAAAAGATACATTTCACTTACACAATAGCTTAGGGCTTAAAAGTAATATAAAATTACATGTTTAAAGATTTTCAAATAAAAGTTAATTGTTAAGAAAGGAAATCAATAGAAAAAATTTGAACTAGAGAAGTTGTTGTTTAAGTTTAAGGATAAAAGATGAATAGGAAGTGGAAAGAGAGCCGAGCTGGAGTGTATCGTGCGACCTTTGGAGCCTAACCAATGGAGAGTAATAGTAGACATCAAGTAGTGCTCGTGGAGGGCAGAAAATGTTACGATTTCGGGTACCAACTGAATCCGTTCTGAAAGAGAGCTCATCAAGTAAAAAACTACAACAAATGCTGTTACTAGAAATTTTATATAAGAAGGTGGCGTCAAGGTACGTTCTATGTTGGCTTAGAAGAGGAAGTTGAAGCTCTATGAGTCTAGTAGTATAATCCGCGTATGGTATGTTGAATCTGTAGAAGAGGGAGCGTGTAAACTTGCGCTGCACAGACTTGATCATTGTAATGTGACAGTTGTGATGAGGATTCCAAACAACAGCACAATACTCCAAGACTCTGCGCACGAGTGACGTAAACAATAACAAAGAAGTATCAACACAGTTAAAGGATGACAAACACGAAGGACAAAACCGGAGAGCCGATAGGCTTTATTAGCGATTTCCGCGATATGAGTATCAAATTTCAGCTTCGGCTCAAATATAACACCTAGGTCCTTTATATTAGTGACAGCGGATAGGCTGGTACCATTAATAGAATAATGGAACACAGCAGGAATCGTCTTGTAGGTGAAGTTCATAAAGAAACATTTCGATATGTTAAGTGACATGTCATTTAATTCACACCATCGAGACAAGTAGACTAGATCGCTTTGAAGGCAGATGCAATCTTCATTGGACTTAATTATTCTGAAAAGTTTGAGATCATCGGCGTACAGAAAAGGAGTGGAGGAAATGCCCTGAGGAAGATCATTTATAAAAAGGTTGAACAAAAGTGGCCCCAGTATGGAACCTTGTGGAACTCCTGAGGGCGCCGAGAAATTTTCCGACAGCTTACCTTTGAACGCAACACGCAATTTTTGACCAGAGAGGTATGATTTTAAAACGCTCAGTAACGAGCCCGATATTTCTCCAGTTTTGAAATGAGAATTTTGTGGTTTATAGTGTCAAACGCTTTTGAGAAGTCCGTATATATAGTGTGCACTGATAGATTTTTCGAGGGCCTTGGCAACTGCATCCGTAAATACACACAAGTTAGTGACAGTAGAGCGCTTTTTAACAAAACCGTGTTGGTGAGGTGAGATCAGTACTCCAATTTTGTCATATATTAGGTTATGGATAAGTCGTTCAAAAATTTTACTAAAACAATTTAATATACATATGGGACGATAATTATTGACGTCAGTGGGGTCACCTTTCTTAAGTATAGGAATGACATTCGACAGCTTCCATATTTCAGGGAAAGAGCCTTCGTTAAGTAGCTTATTATATATAAGAAACAGAGGACGAGAAAATTCAGAAGCAAGCCGCTTCACGAAGTGATTTGGTAAACCATCAGACATTAACCATCACATTAACGGTCGGATCTAAAGAATTTATGCATAATAAAACATCATAGTAAGAGAAGTAGGCTGTACTCAGTGAGTCATGTGTAGGAACGACAAAATCATAGGTCAGATCCCGGTCCGATGAAGAAAATACAAAGAAAAAGAACTTGGCGAAGAGGTCGCATATGGATTGATGGTCCGTGATGTGGTTATCCAGGTGTTTTAAGACATTGGTTGTCTGAGAGCTTTTTCTGGTATTGTTCACATGAGACCAGAACGGCTTGGTTACATTTTGAGTCAAGCTAGCGTTGATTGTGTCAACATATACGGAGAAGGCAGACTTTATTACATTTCTGACCAAAGTGCGCTGAGCCACAAATTGTAGGTAAGCAGAGTCAGATTTGGTTTGCTTGTATTTCTTGTGGAGATTTTTTTTTATGCGCAACTCCCTAAGAATGGTCCCGTTAAACCATACAGGATGACGGCGTTTAGTGGAGGTACTGAGCGGAACATGCAGCTCTATTTGCTCGTATAAGATACTATAAAGAACATTTAAGGATTCGTCAGAGGATTTACCGTCAAAGAAACTACTCCAGTCAAGTAGGCTGAGTTCTGAACTTATAGCCGCAAAGTTACATTTATGATTCATTGTTATTATGGAGTAGTGTAAATTTTTTGGGTAGTTTTAATGATATAAGTAGTGGGGGGTGATATTTATCTATCGGAACAAGCCCGAAGGAGGAGACTATTTGTAGGTGGGAAGAAACGTCAGTGTTTGCAAAAATTAGATCAAGAAGTTTCCCTTTGTGGTTTACAACTCGGTTGTGTTGGGAGAAGGAACACACGTTTAAGAAAGATGAGAGGCACATGGAAAGGGAGTCACTGGAGATCATAGGGTGAGAGTAGCAAGGGCTCCAAGCAATTGTAGGTAAGTTGAAATCTCCAAGGATCATGAAGCTGGAGTTTTGACAATGCGAGTTAACATAGCAAGCGAGACGATCAAAGAATTTATCCAGTGATGTAATATCACATCCACATGGAACATACACGCAACAGATGTATAAAGAGTGAACATTAGATATTTTAACCTTAACAAGCACACTTTCAATAGGATACGAATCCAGGTCATCACAACAAGTCGACGTAAGATCATCGCTGACCGCGATTAAAACACCACCACCGTCTTTTTTACTAGAACGCGTTAGGTCGCGATCGCGTCGGTGTACGGAGTATGAGTTTAGAAAGAGCTCAGAGTTCAAAACGGAGCAGTTTAGCCAGGATTCAGTAATGCAGAGAATATCATGGTTAGCCTCCAAAGCCGATAAACGAAAGTCAGCCAGCTTGGATCTGAGCCTACGCACATTTTGGTAAAATAAACTTAAGGCTGAAAACGATGTCAGTTTGCGTCGCGTTGTTATAATTACGGGGCTGGGGCCGGAGTGCGGACTGTCGGAAAATTTTGTTTTTCTTCGAAGCAAAATTCCGAATGTGTAATGCCAGTTGGCTAAAAGTCAGCTGATGTAATCTTTGGTGACAGCAGGGCGGGCACACGAACTTTGAATGAGACATAGTTTAGCCTGTCAATGTCAGCGAGTTTCTTCGTGGGTCGATGACATCGAAATTCCTTCATATCATCTATATTTAGTTTATTCTGGATGAATAGGATGATATCGTTTACCGATGTATATTTGTGACATTTAGAAATATACTGCCAGTGGAAATTAGGTGTAGCAGGAGCAGCCGTGAGTGCAGTAGGTCTACAGCGAAGATTATTACTGCCGTTCGCTGGATTGATAGAGCCAGGACCAGAAGTCACAGCGGCAGCTGATCGACGATCACTGCCAGCGCTAGTGTCTAAGTGAATCGTGTCGGCGATTACGTCATCCACAGAGACAGTACCAGTGCTTGTACTTTGATATCCTCTTTTGATTTTTTTTTAGTTATTCGCTGAAATGTTTAAAAGGCTAGTAGAGCCGGTTAAAATGAACCCGAGCGGTTAAGCGCCTTCGCCCCGAACCTCGATAAGGGGTCACGACGCGTAAATTCATTTAAGGAATGTCGTGACTGAGGTAAGGTGGGGGGTGGGAACTTCTTACACCTAAGCGCCCTGACAAATCGTGAAGTCGCGCAACTCCACCGATTCCTGGTCTTTCACGACCTGTTGGGAAAATAATCCCAATTTTACAATTCCCTGGGTAAGTCGGCGCGAACAACTTTTGTTGAACAGGCCAAGAGTTTAATGGTTTGAGTTTGAGCAAGTACCCCCCTACACTCCCGGAGCTTGTCCCGATCACCAGCAAGCGTGCCGCTTCAGCGAAAACTCAATCACCAATTCAGACGTAGGCGGAATTGGCCTTTCTGTCCCCAACCTTTCCTATCCTTCAATTATTTTGACTTTTTCAAGTCAAAATAATTATTCCAGAGGCCTCAAACACAACAAATAGCGCCCAACGTGGGGCTAGCTTAAGCTACGCTACGTAAGCGTATCCCATCAACACGCACTAGTTCGGAAAAATTCCGTGCAAAAAGTTGATGGGCAAAAGGACTTAATTTCGTCGTTCTGCGACAGCATTTTTTTTCGCCCGAACGGCAACAGTCCAAGTGGTACAAGCTTTGTCAATTTTTCAACAGCCAATCATCTGGTCAAACTAATATAGAGGCAATGTGGAACGGACCTATTGACGAACCGTCTTGGCAACCTTAAGGCGCCAATTCGGTTCCATAGGAAAGGAAAACATTGTTTGTATGTGGGATTGTTTAGATGTAAGCTGTGACAGACTTAGTTTTCTAAATTGATTCCACTTTTGTTTTGCAGGTACCCTTTTGAGTGCTGGGCATGCCCTGTCTAGGCGGGCGTGTCTTCAGACAATCGGGACCAATACTTGTAGGATATTGGTGAGTTTGAAGGAGGGAAATTTGGTCGAAATTTCATTAGAGTACCTCAAATCCTTATCCATCCTTTTAGAGTTCCTTTGTAGAGTAGAGTATTTTTTTTTGTAGAAATAACGTAGATTTTTTTTTGGAATAAAATTTTTTTAAGTCTTTTTAAGACAAATTTTAACATACATTTTTTTTTCGGTTGAATTTTGATTTCTTTTGTTTGCTAAATTTTCTTACTTTTTTTTTGCAATTGTCTCTTCGCGTTCCCGATTTTCCCGATGTGACGGGAAAGAACAAGATCGGCTTCGCGATTTGTTCTGCATATGAGGGGAGGGGAAAGGTTGCGATGACGTGAGGGCTCATTTTTTTTGAAGTCATACAATCATTCATTGCAATCAATCATAATATCATTCATTCGTTTTTCTATACATTCGCTCGAATATTCACACAAGCATTATTCATTATATATCGGCTCATTCAATCATTCATCTATACATGCAAGCATTCAACCCTTTGATTTTCACATTCGTTCATTTCGAGCACTCGTTCATTCCATTTTGCCGCATACAAACTGGTCATTCAAATCTATCGTTCATTCATCGTCCTGAGCATTTACGATTATTAAACATTCACACAATCATTTGGTCATACATTGAAGAAGTCATTCGTACAATAGTCCATTTACTCAATCATTTAACCACGCATTCACTTAGTCGTTTATTCTTAAAAATTAAAAAATAAAAAAAAATTAAAATTAAATTCATTCATTTAAATAAAAAAATTCATCCGCTTACACTAAACTACACACTCATTCAATCGCATTCAAGCATACTATCCGATTCACTCAATAATACACTCACAGTTCATTTAATCACTCGTTCACTCGTTGAGGCATGGCGATCGCGTTAGACACGGGCCTAACTATGGCCAAAGAAACACTTGCAGCCCATTAAGGCATTGGCATTTTAACGGAGATAGCCATGTCCTACGCGCAGAGGAGTTGACTTTTAGAGCCGAGACTCTCGCGATGAGCGATTTGAGCGGCAATTTCGATCTGCTGACGCAGGGCTTTTATCTGCTGCTGGATGGTCGGCCTAACAAGTGGTATTGGTTGTGGCGTCGTTCCAACAACGATTCCTCGTGGGATACCCTGAGAGTAGCCTTCCTGCAGGTCACTCGACACCCCAATTTCAACTCCCAATTTCATCTAGAACTCTCAAATAATCAAATTCCAACCAATTTTTCAACCCCTACAAATACCCCTCCAAATTTAAATACCCAACCTTCAACACTTTCTGAACCTAATTCCCATTCTCTTAGCGTAAAATCATCCCAACCCAATTCCTCGACATTAAATACTCCGCACGTCATATTTCTAAAACGAGGAAGCGATAAGACGGAGCCGGCTGTTTCCCGGCCTGAAGATGACCTTATCGCAGAAGAACATTCAAGACGACACTCCCACCAGGAGTATATGGAGGCTCGAGAGCGAATTTTCTTACCAACTCCAGTTGCAACTGTTGATCTGGTAGCAGCACTAACGGGTGGATCCGGTCGCAGAAAATCAATCGCGCGCGTTCGTATATTCTGGAGGATAGTGCGTGAAAAAAAGAAAGCGATTCTCTCAACCATTATTACCAATCTGTTGGACATACGTTTGTACGCCGTGGTATCCCTGTACGGAGTGGACGTTGAAGGACTCCTCGATAGTAGGGCGAGCATCAGTTGCCTAGGGGAAAACGCTCTACAACGTCTCCATGATGCACAGGTGAGTTTTCGACCGGTCTGTCAAGAGGTGAAGACCGCTGATGGTGCAGCACAGAAGGTATTGGGCACAGTAACCACCGATATTACTTTTCGTGGTATTACCAAGCCTATCACGCTATACATCGTGCCGAGCCTGTCACAGCAATTGTACCTGGGTGTAGATTAATGGCGATCATTCCAACTAGCTCCTAGCATCATCAGCGCGGTCGATACTCCCGATACTGCATCGCAGCTGATAGCTCCGGATGCCCACCATTTAACGTCCACAGATGTAAAGAGGTTGGAAATGGTAAAGTCCAAATTCCCATCTTACGAAGTATACGGACTCGGTGTGACCAACGTCGAACAACACAGTATAGACGTTGGTGATGCAAGTCCCATCAAACAGCGTCACTATCCTGTGTCTCCTGCGATCCAAAAACTCTTGTATGACGAGATCGATCGCATGAGAGCACTTGGCGTTATAGAGACCAGCCAGAGTGCATGGAGCTCGCCTGTGGTTCTCGTGAGGAAGCCAGGCAAGGTCAGGTTATGTTTGGACTCGCGGAAAGTCAATAGTGTGACGAAGAAGGATGCATATCCATTACCACATATTGACGGTATCCTAAGTCGTTTGCCGCGAGCCAATTTTATTACCAGCCTGGACCTCAAAGATGCCTTTTGGCAGATTCATCTCGAGAACATATCCAGGGAGTACACAGCGTTTACTATTCCTGGCCGGCCTCTATACCACTACACTCGCATGCCTTTTGGGTTATGCAACGCGCCGCAAAAGATGTGTCCCACCCGAGCTGAAGGAGCAGGTGTTCATATATTTAGACGATCTGCTGTTGATTTCAAAAGATTTCGACTCACATTTGATGTTATTTGCTGAAGTCGTAGATTGTTTGCGAAAGGCTGGCCTTACAATTAACGTCAACAAGAGAAAGTTTTGTCTGAGAGAGGTGAAATATCTCGGATACATCGTTGAGAAGGGGGCTTGAAAGCTGATCCCAACAAAGTTTCAGCCATCGTCAATTACCCTTCGCCTAAGTCCGCACGTCAAGTTCAACGCTTTCTTGGCATGGCAGGCTGGTATCGACAATTCGTTCCCAATTTTGCTGCTACCGTATCACCAATCTCAGACACTCTAAAGAAGTCCAACCAGTTTGCTTGGACTACAGAGGCCCAAACTTCCTTCCTGTTAGTGAAAAACTTGTTGACGAAAGCCCCCTCACTAATCAATCCAGATTTTAAGAGGCCTTTCGTAATTCAATGTGATGCCAGTAAGTCAGGTGTGGGTATCGTTCTCTTTCAGGAAAACGACGACGGATCGGAATCTCCGGTGGCGTATATGTCACAGAAGCTCACTTCCGCTCAACGCAACTGCAGCGTAACCGAACTCGAGTGTTATGCAGCTGTGTTGAGCGTGAAAAAATTTCGAGCCTATGTAGAAGGGACTGCGTTCAAAGTCATTACGGATCACGCAAGTCTCAAATGGCTCATGTCGCAGAAAGACCTACAAGGACGGTTGGCAAGATGGAGTTTGAAACTTCAGGGTTACGACTTTACAATCGAGCACCGACGTGGGAGCGTGAATGTTGTATCCGACGCTCTCTCTCGTGTATACGAAGAGGGATTAAACGCGCTGATTGACGTGGCACCGATGGTGGACATGGGTTCTCCAGGATTTTCTGGCAATGAATATAAAGAATTAGTGTTCACTGGCGATGCGAAAGACGATCGGTTTCCTGACGTATGCGTGAGGATGGTTTCGTATACAAGCGCACAGAGCCTCACAACGGTGACCCGATTGCTGAAGACAGGGCCTGGAAGTTATGGATTCCATCGAGTCTAACGTCAGCTGTGATTGCTCAGACGCACGAGGCAGACACCACGGTCCATGGCGGTTACGCCAAAACGCTAGAGCGAGTCAGGCGATTTTTGTACTGGCCCGGAATGGCTACACAAGTACGTACCTACGTTCTGGCGTGCGAAACTTGTTAAGAAACAAAGTCCCCGAACAGACCTCTACGAGCGCCTATGGGAGAACCGTTCCAGACTGATCAGCCATTCCAACATCTTTATATCGACGTAATTGGACCATATCCACGTACCAAACGGGGTAAGATCGCAATCTTGATCGTCTTCGATCATTTTACCAAATTACCCCTGTTACATCCTTTGGGGCGGATCACTGCTGAAGAGATCACCAACTATTTGGAGGGGCAGGTCTTCCATACGTTTGGAACACCCGAGACAATCCTCTCCGATAACGGCTCTCAATTTAGGTCGATTGTGTTTAATTCCATGCTGACCAAATACGGAGTTAAACACCTGTACACCCCGAGCTACTCACCGCAAGCGAATGCTTCGGAACGTGTCAATCATTATATCCTGGCCGGAATTCGAGCATTTATCACTGATGACCAAACACGATGGGATGAAAGTCTAAGCAAAATTGGATGTGCACTTTGGAGCTCACTCCACCAAGCCACTGGATTTTCTCCTTATCAGGTTTTGTTTGGAAATCACATGATGTTGCACGGGAAGGACTACGAACTGCTGAAGCATTTGCGAGCATTGGGAGAGTCAAATGTACTGCTTCGATCTCGCGAAGGAATTCCTATCGTGAGGCAACTGGCGCAGACAAAAATAAAGGTCGCACATGAGGACAGCAGCAGGCGTTATAATGCGTGCTGCTCAAACACAATTTTGTGTAGGACAAAAGGTATTCCGAAGAAATTTTTCCTTGTCCACAGCCGCGCAGAATTATAACGCCAAGCTGGCAAGGAAGTACCTCAAGTGCAGGATTCGTCGTGTGCTAGGCAACTCACGGTACGAATTGGAGGATTAAGGAGGCAAGCGTGTGGGGATTTACCACTCCAAAGATCTTAGGCAGTGATCCGAGAGGTTCAACACCGATTGCCCGGCACTCAGTCGTGCGCACGAGACTAGACGACACGGCAACTTTCTTTAGTCGGTTCGGCGCTTTGAATCAATGGCGGCCTATGTTGTTGAGTTGCCGCCTCAAGCGGCACCATAATTTAGAGGTGCACGGTAGGCTGCCATCAACGTAGCGACAGGCGACGCATTAATTTTGCGCTGCACTGTGGTTGTGCTAAATTTGCAAAATGTGTAAGTAGAGCACAATTATAGCGGCACCGACCAAACGAAATAGAAGAAAAATTCAAGTTCAGGACTATATTTGGTAATAAAAGACAGACCAAAATTGGTTCGAACGAGAGGTATATTTTATGTGGGTGGGCGTACGATGAACAAAAAGAGGAGCGGTGTTGGATCGTTGGGGTTTTGAGCCGGCACGGTTTGGTCGCGAGCTCTGAGACGAGCAGAGAATAGTTTTTTTTTGTGATTGAAAAGGTTGCACGGTTCGTACGGCAACAGCGTGTCGGAAAAGATCTGAGAAGGTAAATTTTGATATGTCGATTCAAATGGGAAAATCTCAAATATTTGACGCGATTTTGTTGGGAAACTCGATGATGTTTTAGGTTCCGCGTGTTATTGATATGGTCTCGAAAGATTGACGCGTACAAAAATTTATATATCAAAAATGGAGAAGAGTGATCGAGTGAAATAGAAAAGTGTACAAAAATTAAATATATGAAAAATGGCGAAAAATTATCGAGTGAAATAGCAAAGTTTACAAAAATTAAGATATGAAAAATGGCGAAGTGTGATGCGAGAGAGGGAAATTGACTGAATTTGGAGGATTTGAAGAAGTTGAACACGTTACACTATAAAATATACAAAAATAAAATGAATTAGGATATACAACGTAGTAATAAAAAAATCAAAAGAAAATGAAGTAGAATACTTACAACGTAGGAATAAAATATAGAAAAGAAAATGAGTTAGAATATATACAACGTAGGAATAAAATATACAAAAGAAAATGAAGGAGAATATATGCAACGTAGGAGTAAAATATACAAAAGAAAATGAATTAGGATGCTTATAATTTAGGAAGAGGTTTATGAAAAGGGAAGGAGTTTGAGAATAGTGATTAGGAGGTAGATTTACATAGGAAGGTAAATGGGTAGAACGAAAAACTAGGGTCTAACATATGTAGATAACAAAAATTAAAATAAAAACTACGGCATATGCTGAATAAACCACATTAATGGGGTAAGTCTTTTTTATTTTAGTTTCTTTCTAAGTTGATATAGTTCCTTAGTGCTGTGTGTGTTTGAACTTTGATATCCTCTTTTGATTTTTTTTAGCTATTCGCTGAAATGTTTAAAAGGCAAGTAGAGCCGGTTAAAATGAGCCCGAGCGGTTAAGCGCCTTCCCCCGAACATCGATAAGGGGTCACAACGCGTAAATTCATTTAAGGAATGTCGTGACTGAGGTAGGGTGGGGGGTGCGCTACTAACACCTAAGCACCCTGACAAATCGCGAAGTCGCGCAACTCCACCGATTCCTGGTCTTTCACGACCTGTTGGGAAAATAATCCCAATTTTACAATTCCCTGGGTAAGTCGGCGCGAACAACTTTTGTTGAACAGGCCAAGAGTTTAATGGTTTGAGTTTGAGCAAGTACCCCCCTACACTCCCGGAGCTTGTCCCGATCACCAGCAAGCGTGCCGCTTCAGCGAAAACTCAATCACCAATTCAGACGTAGGCGGAATTGGCCTTTCTGTCCCCAACCTTTCCTATCCTTCAATTATTTTGACTTTTTCAAGTCAAAATAATTATTCCAGAGGCCTCAAACACAACAAATAGCGCCCAACGTGGGGCTAGCTTAAGCTACGCTACGTAAGCGTATCCCATCAACACGCACTAGTTCGGAAAAATTCCGTGCAAAAAGTTGATGGGCAAAAGGACTTAATTTCGTCGTTCTGCGACAGCATTTTTTTTCGCCCGAACGGCAACAGTCCAAGTGGTACAAGCTTTGTCAATTTTTCAACAGCCAATCATCTGGTCAAACTAATATAGAGGCAATGTGGAACGGACCTATTGACGAACCGTCTTGGCAACCTTAAGGCGCCAATTCGGTTCCATAGGAAAGGAAAACATTGTTTGTATGTGGGATTGTTTAGATGTAAGCTGTGACAGACTTAGTTTTCTAAATTGATTCCACTTTTGTTTTGCTGGTACCCTTTTGAGTGCTGGGCATGCCCTGTCTAGGCGGGCGTGTCTTCAGACAATCGGGACCAATACTTGTAGGATATTGGTGAGTTTGAAGGAGGGAAATTTGGTCGAAATTTCATTAGAGTACCTCAAATCCTTATCCATCCTTTTAGAGTTCCTTTGTAGAGTAGAGTATTTTTTTTTGTAGAAATAACGTAGATTTTTTTTTGGAATAAAATTTTTTTAAGTCTTTTTAAGACAAATTTTAACATACATTTTTTTTTCGGTTGAATTTTGATTTCTTTTGTTTGCTAAATTTTCTTACTTTTTTTTTGCAATTGTCTCTTCGCGTTCCCGATTTTCCCGATGTGACGGGAAAGAACAAGATCGGCTTCGCGATTTGTTCTGCATATGAGGGGAGGGGAAAGGTTGCGATGACGTGAGGGCTCATTTTTTTTGAAGTCATACAATCATTCATTGCAATCAATCATAATATCATTCATTCGTTTTTCTATACATTCGCTCGAATATTCACACAAGCATTATTCATTATATATCGGCTCATTCAATCATTCATCTATACATGCAAGCATTCAACCCTTTGATTTTCACATTCGTTCATTTCGAGCACTCGTTCATTCCATTTTGCCGCATACAAACTGGTCATTCAAATCTATCGTTCATTCATCGTCCTGAGCATTTACGATTATTAAACATTCACACAATCATTTGGTCATACATTGAAGAAGTCATTCGTACAATAGTCCATTTACTCAATCATTTAACCACGCATTCACTTAGTCGTTTATTCTTAAAAATTAAAAAATAAAAAAAAATTAAAATTAAATTCATTCATTTAAATAAAAAAATTCATCCGCTTACACTAAACTACACACTCATTCAATCGCATTCAAGCATACTATCCGATTCACTCAATAATACACTCACAGTTCATTTAATCACTCGTTCACTCGTTGAGGCATGGCGATCGCGTTAGACACGGGCCTAACTATGGCCAAAGAAACACTTGCAGCCCATTAAGGCATTGGCATTTTAACGGAGATAGCCATGTCCTACGCGCAGAGGAGTTGACTTTTAGAGCCGAGACTCTCGCGATGAGCGATTTGAGCGGCAATTTCGATCTGCTGACGCAGGGCTTTTATCTGCTGCTGGATGGTCGGCCTAACAAGTGGTATTGGTTGTGGCGTCGTTCCAACAACGATTCCTCGTGGGATACCCTGAGAGTAGCCTTCCTGCAGGTCACTCGACACCCCAATTTCAACTCCCAATTTCATCTAGAACTCCCAAATAATCAAATTCCAACCAATTTTTCAACCCCTACAAATACCCCTCCAAATTTAAATACCCAACCTTCAACACTTTCTGAACCTAATTCCCATTCTCTTAGCGTAAAATCATCCCAACCCAATTCCTCGACATTAAATACTCCGCACGTCATATTTCTAAAACGAGGAAGCGATAAGACGGAGCCGGCTGTTTCCCGGCCTGAAGATGACCTTATCGCAGAAGAACATTCAAGACGACACTCCCACCAGGAGTATATGGAGGCTCGAGAGCGAATTTTCTTACCAACTCCAGTTGCAACTGTTGATCTGGTAGCAGCACTAACGGGTGGATCCGGTCGCAGAAAATCAATCGCGCGCGTTCGTATATTCTGGAGGATAGTGCGTGAAAAAAAGAAAGCGATTCTCTCAACCATTATTACCAATCTGTTGGACATACGTTTGTACGCCGTGGTATCCCTGTACGGAGTGGACGTTGAAGGACTCCTCGATAGTAGGGCGAGCATCAGTTGCCTAGGGGAAAACGCTCTACAACGTCTCCATGATGCACAGGTGAGTTTTCGACCGGTCTGTCAAGAGGTGAAGACCGCTGATGGTGCAGCACAGAAGGTATTGGGCACAGTAACCACCGATATTACTTTTCGTGGTATTACCAAGCCTATCACGCTATACATCGTGCCGAGCCTGTCACAGCAATTGTACCTGGGTGTAGATTAATGGCGATCATTCCAACTAGCTCCTAGCATCATCAGCGCGGTCGATACTCCCGATACTGCATCGCAGCTGATAGCTCCGGATGCCCACCATTTAACGTCCACAGATGTAAAGAGGTTGGAAATGGTAAAGTCCAAATTCCCATCTTACGAAGTATACGGACTCGGTGTGACCAACGTCGAACAACACAGTATAGACGTTGGTGATGCAAGTCCCATCAAACAGCGTCACTATCCTGTGTCTCCTGCGATCCAAAAACTCTTGTATGACGAGATCGATCGCATGAGAGCACTTGGCGTTATAGAGACCAGCCAGAGTGCATGGAGCTCGCCTGTGGTTCTCGTGAGGAAGCCAGGCAAGGTCAGGTTATGTTTGGACTCGCGGAAAGTCAATAGTGTGACGAAGAAGGATGCATATCCATTACCACATATTGACGGTATCCTAAGTCGTTTGCCGCGAGCCAATTTTATTACCAGCCTGGACCTTAAAGATGCCTTTTGGCAGATTCATCTCGAGAACATATCCAGGGAGTACACAGCGTTTACTATTCCTGGCCGGCCTCTATACCACTACACTCGCATGCCTTTTGGGTTATGCAACGCGCCGCAAAAGATGTGTCCCACCCGAGCTGAAGGAGCAGGTGTTCATATATTTAGACGATCTGCTGTTGATTTCAAAAGATTTCGACTCACATTTGATGTTATTTGCTGAAGTCGTAGATTGTTTGCGAAAGGCTGGCCTTACAATTAACGTCAACAAGAGAAAGTTTTGTCTGAGAGAGGTGAAATATCTCGGATACATCGTTGAGAAGGGGGCTTGAAAGCTGATCCCAACAAAGTTTCAGCCATCGTCAATTACCCTTCGCCTAAGTCCGCACGTCAAGTTCAACGCTTTCTTGGCATGGCAGGCTGGTATCGACAATTCGTTCCCAATTTTGCTGCTACCGTATCACCAATCTCAGACACTCTAAAGAAGTCCAACCAGTTTGCTTGGACTACAGAGGCCCAAACTTCCTTCCTGTTAGTGAAAAACTTGTTGACGAAAGCCCCCTCACTAATCAATCCAGATTTTAAGAGGCCTTTCGTAATTCAATGTGATGCCAGTAAGTCAGGTGTGGGTATCGTTCTCTTTCAGGAAAACGACGACGGATCGGAATCTCCGGTGGCGTATATGTCACAGAAGCTCACTTCCGCTCAACGCAACTGCAGCGTAACCGAACTCGAGTGTTATGCAGCTGTGTTGAGCGTGAAAAAATTTCGAGCCTATGTAGAAGGGACTGCGTTCAAAGTCATTACGGATCACGCAAGTCTCAAATGGCTCATGTCGCAGAAAGACCTACAAGGACGGTTGGCAAGATGGAGTTTGAAACTTCAGGGTTACGACTTTACAATCGAGCACCGACGTGGGAGCGTGAATGTTGTATCCGACGCTCTCTCTCGTGTATACGAAGAGGGATTAAACGCGCTGATTGACGTGGCACCGATGGTGGACATGGGTTCTCCAGGATTTTCTGGCAATGAATATAAAGAATTAGTGTTCACTGGCGATGCGAAAGACGATCGGTTTCCTAACGTATGCGTGAGGATGGTTTCGTATACAAGCGCACAGAGCCTCACAACGGTGACCCGATTGCTGAAGACAGGGCCTGGAAGTTATGGATTCCATCGAGTCTAACGTCAGCTGTGATTGCTCAGACGCACGAGGCAGACACCACGGTCCATGGCGGTTACGCCAAAACGCTAGAGCGAGTCAGGCGATTTTTGTACTGGCCCGGAATGGCTACACAAGTACGTACCTACGTTCTGGCGTGCGAAACTTGTTAAGAAACAAAGTCCCCGAACAGACCTCTACGAGCGCCTATGGGAGAACCGTTCCAGACTGATCAGCCATTCCAACATCTTTATATCGACGTAATTGGACCATATCCACGTACCAAACGGGGTAAGATCGCAATCTTGATCGTCTTCGATCATTTTACCAAATTACCCCTGTTACATCCTTTGGGGCGGATCACTGCTGAAGAGATCACCAACTATTTGGAGGGGCAGGTCTTCCATACGTTTGGAACACCCGAGACAATCCTCTCCGATAACGGCTCTCAATTTAGGTCGATTGTGTTTAATTCCATGCTGACCAAATACGGAGTTAAACACCTGTACACCCCGAGCTACTCACCGCAAGCGAATGCTTCGGAACGTGTCAATCATTATATCCTGGCCGGAATTCGAGCATTTATCACTGATGACCAAACACGATGGGATGAAAGTCTAAGCAAAATTGGATGTGCACTTTGGAGCTCACTCCACCAAGCCACTTGAATTTTCTCCTTATCAGGTTTTGTTTGGAAATCACATGATGTTGCACGGGAAGGACTACGAACTGCTGAAGCATTTGCGAGCATTGGGAGAGTCAAATGTACTGCTTCGATCTCGCGAAGGAATTCCTATCGTGAGGCAACTGGCGCAGACAAAAATAAGGGTCGCACATGAGGACAGCAGCAGGCGTTATAATGCGTGCTGCTCAAACACAATTTTGTGTAGGACAAAAGGTATTCCGAAGAAATTTTTCCTTGTCCACAGCCGCGCAGAATTATAACGCCAAGCTGGCAAGGAAGTACCTCAAGTGCAGGATTCGTCGTGTGCTAGGCAACTCACGGTACGAATTGGAGGATTAAGGAGGCAAGCGTGTGGGGATTTACCACTCCAAAGATCTTAGGCAGTGATCCGAGAGGTTCAACACCGATTGCCCGGCACTCAGTCGTGCGCACGAGACTAGACGACACGGCAACTTTCTTTAGTCGGTTCGGCGCTTTGAATCAATGGCGGCCTATGTTGTTGAGTTGCCGCCTCAAGCGGCACCATAATTTAGAGGTGCACGGTAGGCTGCCATCAACGTAGCGACAGGCGACGCATTAATTTTGCGCTGCACTGTGGTTGTGCTAAATTTGCAAAATGTGTAAGTAGAGCACAATTATAGCGGCACCGACCAAACGAAATAGAAGAAAAATTCAAGGTCAGGACTATATTTGGTAATAAAAGACAGACCAAAATTGGTTCGAACGAGAGGTATATTTTATGTGGGTGTGCGTACGATGAACAAGAAGAGGAGCGCTGTCGGATCGTTGGGGTTTTGAGCCGGCAAGGTTTGGTCGCGAGCTCTGAGACGAGCAGAGAATAGTTTTTTTTGTGATTGAAAAGGTTGCACGGTTCGTACGGCAACAGCGTGTCGGAAGAGATCTGAGAAGGTAAATTTCGATATGTCGATTCGAATAGGAAAATCTCAAATATTTGCCGCGATTTTGTTGGGAAACTCGATGATGTTTTAGGGAACGCGTGTTATTGATATGGTCTCGAAAGATTGACGCGTTACCCGGGGTAGTTCGGTCGCGACAAGCAATACTAGAGAGTAAGGCGAAAAGTGGTACGCGAATGCGACAGAATTTCACAGCACGGACCATTTATCGAGTCCTTCCTTAAAAAACCGTATAAATAATCAACGAAATTTCGCAATCGGGCAAACAAAAGGGAAATCTGTGTGCTCGAGGAGAAGAATCGAGAGTTGGTTGATGGTGAGAGGTGTCGCGAACGGCAGCGAATCGTCGAGAGGGTGCGAAAGTATGGCTGAGTGAACGTGGAGTGCAATATAAGTGCATTATAGTTAAAATATACCAGAAATAGCAAAGTTTACAAAAATTAAAATATGAAAATTGGCAAAAAATGGTCGAGTGAAATAGCAAAGTTTACAAAAATTTAAATATGAAAAATGGCGAAGTGTGATGCGAGAGAGGGAAATTGACTTAATTTGGAGGATTTGAAGAAGTTGAACACGTTACACTATAAAATATAAAAAAAGAAAATGAATTAGGATATACAACGTAGTAATAAAAAAATCAAAAGAAAATGAAGTAGAATACATACAACGTAGAAATAAAATATACAAAAGAAAATGAGTTAGAATATATACAACGTGGGAATAAAATATACAAAAGAAATACATAACGCAGTCACGATAGGCTGCAAGCCAACCGTATGATACTCTAGATGAAATACTGAACTCCGATTTATATTTAAGTTGGAAATATATCAAAAGAATGAGGAGTGCACAAGCAATTATTACATGACCTTTTACTTACAGGTAGAAACTTTCCATAAAGTAAGTTAGGATATTTTACAGAATTTTTGTATGGAAACTACATGAGTGACTCATAGGATATTTTTCATATTAATAGTTTCAGCTGCGACTATTATGATATTAATGTGTATAAAATTTCAGAGTCGTAAATTCAAGCGTTCTAAACTTATCGTGCAATATTGGTGAATATGTTTATTAAGGACTTTTGTATGACAGCTATCCGAAGGAGTCAACGGATGGCGCTAATTAATGAACTCCGTCTTGGTTTTGGTATAAAACTTATTCCTGTAAAATTTAAAATTCCTGCTTTAACTCGTTCTGGAGTTATAATGAATTCAGTAAAAAGCATACATTTTTGAAAGACTTTTCTAGGCTGCTAAACGAAGGATTCATTCGATTTGCATCATATTCCGAAAATTCGATTTAAACATTTTAAACCTTTTGTATGCAAAATTTCAAGTTCCTTACTTAAAGCATTCAAGCAATAACTGGGAAAACGTGTTTCAAGGACTCTTGTATGGGAGGTACCCGAAGGATTGGAAGGATATCGCCCATTAACGAACTTAGCCTTACTTTTTCCATTTTACAAGTTGTGACAAAATTTCAACTTCCTAGGTCAACGCGTTCTTGAGTTATCGTGCTAACGGACGGACGGACGGACGGACAGCAAACGGATTTGGGGGTTTTGGCCAAATATAAACACAAAATAATATAGAACTTTTTTTCGTCCGAGGCTTGGTTCTATGCGTTACAAACTTTTCGGGCTGGATTAAACTTATAATACTCTATATGTTCATCTAGAGTATAATGAGGGAGAATATATGCAACGTAGGAATAAAATATACAAAAGAAAATGAATTAGGATGCTTATAATTTAGGAAGAGGTTTATGAAAAGGGAAGGAGTTTGAGAATAGTGATTAGGAGGTAGATTTACATAGGAAGGTAAATGAGTAGAACGGTGAACTAGAGTCAAACATATGTAGATTACAAAAATTAAAATAAAAACTACGGAATATGCTGAATAAACCACATTATTGGGGTAAGTCTTTTTATACTCTAGATAAAATCCTATAGAGTATTAAAAGTTTGATCCAGCCGAAAATTATGTAACGCATAGAACCAAGCCTCGGACGAAAAAATTTTTTTATACTACTTTTTGTTTATTTGTGGCCACAAACCTCAAATCTGCTTGACGTCCGTCCGTCCGTCCGTCTGTCCTTCCGTCCGTCTGTCTGTCCGTGAACACGATAAATCAAGAACGCCTTTACCTCAGATCTTGAAATTTTGAATCGGGGTGTTTGTTTAAATTTCGGGTAGCTGCCATACAAAATGTCCTTAAAACACATGTTCAAGAGAATTGGCCGATAACTTCATAACGGTTTAAGCTATGACTTGGAAATTTTTTATGTGTTACTTTTTTGATACTTTAAGCTTAATGTATGATTATAAAGAAAATCCTATTAGTCCTTCGAATGGCTGGCATAAAAAATTCTACTAAAATATCTTCATTCAATTTACGAAACTCACTATAACTCAAGTAATCGTTTAGCTATGAATTCAAAATTTTGTACAAATTAGTTTTGAGTGAACACAAAGTTCGAGCTTACTAATCAGCGAAATCATTTTACTCCTTGTGGTACCTTCCATATTAAATGTCCTCAAAACATGTGTTCAAGGATATTGGCCAATTACTTCGGAATGCCTAAAGCTACGACTTTGAAATCTTGTATACGTTGGTTTTTCAATAGTTGGAGCTAACTCTATGATTATGAAAAAGGTCCTTTTAGCCTTTCGTGTAGCCGCCATACAAATATCCTACCAAAATGTTTTCACATAATTTACGAAACTCACTATAGCTCTAGTTATCTTTTAGATACGAATTCAAAAGTGTGCACAAATTAGTTTTGAGTGAAAACAAAGTTTGAGTTTACTAGGCAGATAAATCTTTTTGCTCCTTAGGTACCTGCCATATGTCCTTAAGACATGTGTTCAAGAATATTGGCCGATAACTTCAGACAGGTTTAAGCTATGGTTTTAAAATTTTGTATGTTCTAATTTTGCAATAGTTGATGCTAAATGTATGCTTATGAAGAAAATCCTATTAGTCCTTCGAGTGGCTGCCATGCAAATATCTTGTTAAAATATCTTCATTTAATTCACGAAACTTACTTTAACTCAAGAAATCGTTTAGCCACGAAGCTTAAATTTTGTACAAATAAGATTAAAGCAAAAAGGAAGTTAGACAGCGTTTGTCAGTGAAATTTCTTGACTCCTTGGAGTAGCTTTTATACAAAAAAAATCCTTGAAAAGACAGTGTTCTAGAAAATTTGTCGGTGGCTTCACAACCATTTCAGCTGTTTGTTTAAAATGTTGTATACGTTTGTTTTCCAATAGTTGAAGTTAAATGTATATCTTTGAAAAAAATTCTATTAGCCCTTCGCGTAACAGCCATACAAATATCCTTTCAAAATGTCTTCACTAAATTTATGGAACTCACTATAACTCAAGTAATCGTTTAGCTGTAAACTTAGAATTTTGTACAAATTAGTTTTGAGTGAAAACGAATTTCGAGTTTGCTAGTCAGCGAAACCCTTTCACTCCTTCTGGCACCTTCCATTAAAAAAATCCTTAAGATACGTACTCAATAATATTTTCCCATAACTCTTGAGCTCGTCAAACTACGAAATTGAAATTTTGTACACATTAATTTGTGGATGGTTCCAAGAAAAGAGATATATATATAAGAAATCAAGTGAGTCTTTCCTGCACTTACGTGTGAATGTCCTTCAAAAATTAGATTTTATTCCCAATGCGATGGCACACCCAGTTCAAGAAATGATTTTAAACATTGATGATATTGTTTTTAAGTTTCAAGTAGCAACTGAATGGAGGTCCTAAATAAAGGACATACAACATGCACATACATAATTCTACTTTAGCATAAACTACAATATAAATCGGAGTTCAGCATCATCTAGAGTATTATAAGATTGGCTTGCAGCCGATCGTGACTGCAGTATGTTTTATTTTAATTTCTTTCTAAGCCTATATAGTTCCTTAGTGCTGTGTGTGTTTGTACTTTGATATCCTCTTTAGATTTTTTTTTCGAGTTATTCGCTGAAATGTTTGAGCGGTTAAGCGCCTTCGCCCCGAAGCTCGAAAAGGGATCACGACGCGTAAATTCATTTAAGGAATGTCGTGACTGAGGTAGGGTGGGCAGAATAGGGCGCTACTTACACCAAAGCACCGTGACAAATCGCAAAGTCGCGCAACTCCACCACTTCCTGATTTTTCACGACCTGTTGGGAAAATAATCCCAAGTTTATAATTCCCTGGGTAAGTCGGCGCGAACAACTTTTGTTGTACAGGCCAAGGGTTGAATGGCCTGAGTTTGAGCAAGTACCCATCCCCCCCACCCTGCCCTAGCTAGTCCTGGCCGCCAGCAAGCGCGTCGCTCCAGCGAAAACTCAGTCACCGATTCGGACGTAGGCGGAATTGGCCTTTCTGTCCCGAACCTTTCCTATCCTTCAATTACTTTGACTTTTTCAAGTCAAAATAATTATTCCAAAGGCCTTAAACACAACAAGCTGGCTATTACGAACCTCATGTCTCTTTAGGTGCTTCTTGAGTTTTTAGTTTTTTTTTGTCAAATAGGATGACGCCAAGAAGCAAAGGACGAGTATACATCGGCTGGGTCGAAATTAGCCAATAAACGACTGTCTGTCTCTTTTCATTTCTTCTTTTAGGTATATCATTTCTTTTACAGACCCCCAATTTTAGTTCGGTGCTATCAAGCAAGCTCAGGACAAATTCTTTTTTCTTGGTCTGGAATATCGTCATCCAATTTAAGGCACCAGCTCCTGCAGGGGATATAAATTACGAACTCAATAATCTCTGGAGGATTCTTTTATTGCATTTAGTGAAATTACGTCGGGGTCACCAACTCCCGTATGGTCGACACCGGAATACTGAAACCACGCAACCCCTTTGAGGTTAAGCCTTTTAATTTTAGCCCATTTATGAACGTAGCCACCACCCAGCTAAGGCGTAATTAATGAGGTGATGCCGCACTTGATCAGGTGGAGAATTTATTTGTGATTAATGCCACTTTCTTTGGCTAGCGCATTTTAGTTTCGGTCATTTGTAGCTTAGTTTTGTTTTTTTTTTTTTTTTTTGTGTCGTTGTTTTTGGGTAATACGCAAGGTATAAGGGGCTAGCTTTCGGAAAAACTAGCTTCGGTGTTGGAAGGAGTATTTTAGTCATCTTTGGCTTATTCATTCGTTGGGCCCGTTTACACGGCTCCTAAGGCGTACCGAATTATAGGGCATCGTACAGTAATAAGGCGCTCAACAATGCGTCTAACACCTTACATGGCGTCCAACGCCGAGGCGTCAAAAATCTGGCACTGTACATTACATGGCGCCCAACGCCGTCATTATACGGCACCAACCATGTGTACATTACATGGCGTCCTAGGTTTTTTTTTTTTTAAGGATACTGAACTGGACTTAGTTGGTTAGCCTTTAATACACTTTTTAGAGTGTACAATCTAGTCAGCTTAGGGATGGTAGGTCAGAAATCGGGCCGGGTATGGCAGTGTACTAGTTGGTGTTTATAATTTTTGAGTGCTGTTAGACTATGATGTGATCTACCAGAACAGCAATGTTGCCTATAACAAATCAACTACTGTCTGGTATCTCTGATGGTGTTAGTGAATCTGATAAGAATGCTAACAGAACTCAATTTCTCAGTGTTAAATCCTTTAGTGATCCTATTAAACATTCCGCACTGTTCACTATTTATATTAATAATTTCAAAGCCAATAGCAACTGAAAAATTCTTATAAATAATTTATGCGTAGAGTGGGAATTGAACCCACGACATCGCGTTTGCAAGACTAGTACGCTACCACTGGACTACACCCGGCCTTCCAAAGGCCATTATATGGGTCTAACATTATATGGGTCTAACATTATACGGCGCTCATTTACCTTTGCAAACGTTTTTTTATGTTCTTTTGTCTAGTCGTAGAGCACGTTTTAATATGGGCAATCTTGTGGGGTTATTACTGGATTGTCCAAAAGCTATATCCTATTGGTAGAACAGTAGCTATCTCAGAACTCCATTGAGTTTCTTTTACATCACAAGGTGTCATAATTAGAGATTTGTATCGGCCGTCCCACCGAAAGTCTTCACTCTTATGCTTTCCACCTTCATATTCCATTCTTTCTCTTCCTTTTGGTTTTCCACGGTCTGTTTTTCCTTCCTTCTTTCTTTCTTCACCGTCCAGCCCGCTGATAAAAGAGTCCGAACCTCGCAAGTCAGATTTTCAGCCCAAACGTGCATAAACTACGATGTCCATGGTTACAGGTAGCCACTCACGCCCGTTCCGACGAGCTACGCACGTTCTAGAGCTAGATGCACGCTATCTTTCGGGAAACCATGGGACTCAAGTCACCCAACTGTGGCTTGGTCACCGGACGACAATCATCTTCGCCTATGTGTAAATCCTGACCAACTTGGGACAATTGGTGATGGAGACTTTCTCCCACTAATTGTTCTAGGACGGGGTAATGGAATTACACGTATGGATGGCTAAGATAGATACTTGAGTGGTAATGTTGTCGAAGATCTGGTTGGAGCGGATACTATGGAGTGATTCAGTTCATTTCATAGCGTCACCAAATCACTTCAGTATTACTGCGCCAAAAACGCTCGCGTGTACTTTACATATGGAAGGTACCAGAAGGAGAAAAAGGGTTACGCTGGCTAGTAAACTCGATATTCGTTTTCACTCCAAACAAGTTTGTACAAAATTCTGAATTCACAGCTAAATGATTGCTTACTTGAGTTTTAGTGAGTTCCGTAAATTAAGTGAAGACATTTTAAAAGGATATTTGTATGGCGGCTACACGAAGAACTAATAGGATTTTCTTTATAATCATACATTTAGCTTCAACTATTGGAAAACAAACGTATACAAAATTTGAAAGAAGTAGCTAAAAGGGCTGTGAAGCCATCGACAAATTTTCTAGAACACTGTCTTTTCAAGGATTTTTTTGTATGGAAGCTACTCGAAGGAGTCAAAAAATTTCACTGACAGCCGCAGTCTTACTTCCTTTTCGCATAAATTTTATTTGTACAAAATTTAAACTACGTGGCTGAACGATTTCTTGAGTTAAAGTGAGTTTCATGAATTGAACGAAGATATTCTTACAGGATATTTGCATGGCAGCCACTCGAAGGACTATTAGGATTTTCGTCATAGTCATTCATTTAGCTCCAACTATTGCCAAATTAGCACATACAAAATTTAAAAATCGTAGCTTAGGTACCAGAAGGAGTAAAAGGACTTAGCTTTCGTTTTCACCCAAAACTAAGTTGTGCAAAAGAGTTTCGAAATTAAGTGAAGACATTTTGAAAGGATATTTGTATGGCAGCTACACGAAGGACTAAAATGATTTTCTTCATAATCGTACATTTAGCTACAACTATTGAAAAATGCATACATACAAAATTTCCAAGTCGTAGGTTTAACCCTTATGAAGTTATCGGCCAATGTTCTTGAACACGTATTTTAGGGACACTTTGTATGGCAGCTACCCGAAGGAGCGGGACGATTTTGCCCGTTAACGAACTTAAGTAGGTAACGCAGCGCTTGAGGCAGACAGTCGTGACGTCACAGGTGATGTTGCCCGAGGTCAATGACCTTGGGGCAGTAGTTCAAGATCATAAGGCGGGGAGAAGGCTAATGACCTTTGATAGGGGGCTAATGACCATTTGTGGGGGCTACTGACCTATGGTGGGGGCTAATAGCACTAGGCAGTAGACCAAGGTCACAGATATTAGTGTAGGCTCTATGCAGTAGGCCAAAAGAACACTAACATATATGTGAAGAGCATGTCCGGCTTCTTGACACAACTATAATTCAGTGTTTTCTATTTATGCAGTCTTGTGAGACGTTAAATGTTGTTTGTTATTTATTTGGTACAAGCTGAATCCCATAGTATGACGATTATGCACTTTTACATTCATTTTTACTGGTCTGTGTGATAAGAGCAGGCTTGCGTAATTTTTTGTTGTGCTATTAAGGTAGGCATTGGGTCAAGTTCGAGGCAGAACAGGTGTATATCTGACAGATATTATCAGTTCTGCTTATGCATCAATTTTCGCGTGTTTATTTTTTGCTACATCATTATGATTGGCATTGGGTCAAGTTCGTGGTGATACAGGTGTATAGCAGAGGGATATTATCGATTTTACTTTATTAGTAATAATGCAGTATTGTTATTGATTTTCAAAAAAAAAAAATTTGCTACCCTCAAAATTTTTTTGTGTACATTTCATGACTAGTAGACACGAAAAAAGCAATAAAAAATTTCACTCCGTCTGTCCGCTGTACGCCGTACGTCGACCGCCAAAATCCTTTGAAGTCTCGTAGCTCTCAAACCAGTGGAGCTATTAAATTAAAAGGAATAGACTGGGTAGACCCCTTGAATTGACATTATTTTCAGGGGCGGGGGTGTGAGGGGGAAGGTGGGGGAAGCGTTTTAGACGAAAAATTTTGGATTCTAGATCTCAGCAACCGCTTATGTTAGGAGACTGAAACTTGGAATTTCTATAAAGCTTTGATAGTGGACCCATTTGCAAAAAAATTTATGATATGGGTGAAGGGGTGTGGGAGTGGAGGGGGAAGCAATGCGTCCGAAACGCAAAAAAGTGGAGATCGACTCATTCTAAAATCTATATCTCCTAAACCGTTAATAGCAAGCAATTTAAACTTTACAAATATCTGTAGTTATACTAGGAGAGTAGATTGAAACAAAATTTTTGGGTGGGGGTAGTGGCGTACGGGGGTGGGGGTTGAAATACTTAACATGACGATATCTCCCAAACCAGTGGTACCAGAAAAACAAAATTCGGTTTGATTATAAAGCTTGATTAATAAAGATTGCTCAAAGTAAAATCTTTGAAGGGGGCGGGGGAGTACGTAAGTGGAGGGGATAAGAATTTTTCAAATATAACACGTTTCATATCTCAATAACAGTGTAAGATGGATGCTTCAAATTTTTACCAGAAGTAGGCCTAATAGAACCCTAGTAGAGAAAAATTTGGGGGTGTGGGTGTAGAGGGTGAGGGTGGGGAAGGGTGAAAAATAAAAAGTTCCGATGCTTATATCTTAAGAATCTATAATGATAGGAAGCTGAAAGCTGGTATTTAGATAGAACTATAGTAGTGGCATGGTGGAAAAATAAAATTTTTTTTAGGGGTAGTATGGAGGTGGGGGGTGTTTTTCCTAACTTCAGAACGGCTTATGCTAGGAATTTGAAACTCGTTACGTATATGTAAATTAACTAGAAAAGTAACTCTAAAAAAAAAAAAATTCGAATGTTCATTGGCGTTCAGAAAGGGGGGGGGGCAAAAAATATGATTAGTATATATAAAATGCATATATTTTCACGATTTTCATCATATCTTCTAGTTCTTTCGATATATTGAATTCATTTTTATTCTACGGGTTCTTCATATGAATACCTAGAATGTGTTTTCAAGATTTTTTGAAATTCGACCCCTAAGAGGGTGTAAACTGGTTGTATACTTTTTCATGAACTCCACCATGTTTCTCAGGTCTGATCAGATATCGAATATCTGTTCACTTCCCCAGGCTTGTTTAATAATCACCTATTTTCAAGTTTTTTATTTTTCAACCTCTAGACCGCATCCCGGAATATGACCCAATTATTTAATTCATATGTTACACCCTTTTCTAACCGCTTCCCGAACTTTTTGTTAGGTTTTCAGTCACATAGTAACATACACCGCATCCCCGAATTGAACGCGTTCTGAACTTCTGCCGGAAAAATAATAAAGTTGCGCCCAGACTGTTGGAAGATTTTTTGCTTTATTTTTGCGTTAATTTTCTAGTGATTATTTTAGTTATGATAGAGTTGGTTCATCTTTTATCGAATATTACTACGAAATATTGTGAAATAATGCCCGAAAACTTCAAAAGTATTGAATGAAACAGGATTTTTCACATTTTTGCGGTTCATAAGTCAATTTTCGCGCGTTTTATAATTTTTGTGGGAGACGGTGCACCACTTTAACCAATATTATTGCTTAATATTATGAAATTGTGCCAGAAAACTTCAAGAGTATTGAATGAAACAGGTTTTTTTTCCGTTTTTAGCAGCCAAAAAAGAACTATCACAAACAGTTAAAGCAACTATTTTTAGATTATGTAATGAGTTGCAGTAACTTTTACGCCGAAATTGTGCCTGAAAACTTCAAAAATTGTTGAATGAAACAGGTTTTTCTGTTTTTAGCAGGCAAAAAAGAACTATCACAAACAGTTGCAGTAACTTTCACGCGTATTTTTCCAGTTCATATGACAACTTTTGCGTATTTATTAGTTTTTTGGTGAAGGTGATGTACCTATCTTTTTAGCCAATATTAGTGCCTAATTCTATGAAATGGTAGCTGAAAATTTCAAAAAGTATTGAATGAAACAGGTTTCTTCCGTTTTTAGCAGCCAAAACTAACTACCCAGACAGTTTTATGCATGTTTACATAATCGTAAAACCGAACAATAACAAAAAAACTGGAAACTTGTTTTAAATACTTCATATAAAAAAGTATCATAACGCAGTAGCACCTTGAACATGACTCGGAAACGCAAAAGTCAGTAGCCGAAGATGCGCACTTTTTAGCAGTAGCCGTAGCTATAGTGTCTGCTGAGACTTGGTACAATTATAAAAAATCTGCCAACATTCTGGGCCAGGCGCGAACGCAAGGGGTGGTTTTGGGGGTTCAAACCCCTCCCCCCCCCCAAATGATGTAGTTACATACGCAAAATTAAATGTAACTTGCACTCAACGAGTAAATTTGTATTACCCCCCCCCCCCCCCCCCCCCCCGAAATATTTTTCTGCGTTCGCGCCTGGTCTGGGCGCAACTTTATTATTTTTCCGGCAGAAGTTCGGAACGTGGTTTATTCGGGGATGCGGCATATGTTACTATGTGACTGAAAACCTAACAAAAAGCGGTTAGAAAAGGGTGTAACATATGAATTAAATAATTGGGTCATATTCCGAAATGCGGTCTAGAGGTTGAAAAATAAAAAACATAAAAATAGGTGATTACTAAACAAGCCCAGGGAAGTGAAAAGATATTTGATATCTGATCTGACCTGAGAAACATGGTAGAATTCATGAAAAAGTATACAACCAGTTTACACCCTCATAGGGGTCGAATTTCAAAAAATCTTGAAAACTTATTCTAGGTATTCATATGAAAAATACGTAGAATAAAAATGAATTCAATATTTTGAAAGACCTAGTAGATATGACGAAAATCGTGAAAATATATGCATTTTATTTTCACTGATAATTTTTTTTGCCCCCCTTCTGAACGCCAATGAATATTCAAATTTTTTTTTATCAGAACTACTTTTCTGGTTAATTTACAAATACATACCGAGTTTCAACTTCCTAGCATAAGCCGTTCTAAACTTAGAAAAAACACCCCCCACCACCGTACCATACTACCCCTAAGAAAAAATTTTATTTTTTCACCATGCCACTACTATAGTTCTATCTAAATACCAAATTTCAGCTTCCTATCATTATAGATTCTTAAGATATAAGCATCGGAACTTTTTCTTTCTCACCCTTCCCCACCCTCACCCTCTACACCCACACCCCCAAATTTTTTTTCCCTACTAGGGTTCTATTAGGCCTACTTCTGGTAAAAATTTGAAGCATCCATCTTGCACTGTTATTGAGATATGAAACATGTTATATTTGAAAAATTCTTATCCCCTCCACTTACGTACTCCCCCGCCCCCTTCAAAGATTTTACTTTGAGCAATCTTTATTTATCAAGCTTTATAATCAAACCGAATTTTGTTTTTCTGGTACCACTGGTTTGGGAGATATCGTAATGTTAAGTATTTCACCCCCACCCCCGTACGCCACTACCCCCACCCAAAAATTTTGTTTCAATCTACTCTCTCTCTATTTGTTAAGTTTTATTGCTTGCTATTAACGGTTTAGGAGATATAGATTTTAGAATGTGTAGATCTCCACTTTTTTGCGTTTCGGACGCATTGTTTCCCCCTCCACTCCCACACCCCTTCACCCATATCATCAATTTTTTACTGTATTATTTATAATACAGTATTGTTATCGATTTTTTAAAAAAAAAAAATTGCTGCCCTCAAAATTTTTTTGTCCACGTTTCATGACTAGTAGACGTGAATAAAGCAATACAAATTTTCACTCCGTCTGTACGCCGTACCCCGTACGCCGTACCCCGTACGCCGTACCCCGTACGCCGTACGCCGTACGTCGACCGCCCCAAAATCTTTGAAGGCTCGTAGCTCTCAAACCAGTGGAGCTATTAAATTAAATTTTTTTTTAAGAATAGACTTGGTGGACCCCTTGAATTGACATTATTTTCAGGGGAGGAGGTGTAAGGTGGAAGGCGGGGTAATCGTTTTAGACGAAAAAGGAGGCTGAAACTTAGAATTTCTATAGAGCTTTGATAATGGACCCATTTGCAAAAAAAAAACAGATATGGGTGAAGGGGTGTGCGAGTGGAGGGGGAAGCAATGCGTCCGAAACGCAAAAAAGTCGAAGGGTGAGAAAGAAAAAGTTCCGATGCTTATATCTTAAGAATTTATAATGATAGGAAGCTGAAACTTGGTATTTAGATAGAGCTATAGTAGTGGCATGGTGGAAAAATAAATTTTTTTTTAGGTGTAGTATGGTACGGTGGTGGGGGGTGTTTTTCCTAACTTTAGAACGGCTTATGCTAAGAAGTTGAAACTCGGTACGTATATGTAAATTAACTAGAAAAGTAATTCTGATAAAAAAAAATTTGAATATTCATTGGCGTTCAGAAGGGGGGCAAAAAAAAATATCGGTTAGTATAAAATGCATATATTTTCACGATTTTCGTCATATCTACTAGGTCTTTCGAAATATTGAGTTCATTTTTTTTCTACGGATTCTTCATGTGAATACCTAGAAAGTGTTTTCAAGATTTTTTGAAATTCGACCCCTTAGAGGGTGTAAACTGGTTGTATACTTTTTAATGAATTCTATCATGTTTCTCAGGTCTGATCAGATATCGAATATCTTTTCACTTCCCCAGGTTTGTTTAATAATCACCTATTTTTAAGTTTTGCTTTTTTCAACCTCTAGACCGCATCCCGGAATATGACCCAATTATTTAATTCATATGTTACACCATTTTCTAACCGCTTCCCGAACTTTTTGTTAGGTTTTCAGTCACATAGTAACATACACCGCATCCCCGAATTGAACGCGTTCTGAACTTCTGCCGGAAAAATAATACAGTTGCGCGCAGACTGTTGGCAGATTTTTTGCAAATAGGTCCACTATCAAAGCTTTATAGAAATTTCAAGTTTCAGTCTCCTAACATAAGCGGTTGCTGAGATCTAGAAACCAAAATTTTTCGTCTAAAACGCTTCCCCCACCTTCCCCCTCACACTACCACCCCTGAAAATAATGTCAATTCAAGGGGTCTACCCAGTCTATTCTTAGAAAAAATTTAAATTTAATAGCTCCACTGGTTTGAGAGCTACGAGCCTTCAAAGGATTTTGGCGGTCGACGTACTGGAGCATATTCAGCTTTTTGAGGTAAGACTATTTTTTGATACCCAACCTTCTAATAAATAAAAATTTTTCAAGATTTCAGTGGTAATTAAGAATTATACGGCCACTTACCGATATATGCATCTAGGGGAAAAATCAATAGAGATTTTTATAGAGGGTAAGACTATTTCCTTTTTTGATACTCGGCCTTCTAATAAGGAAAAAATTTTCAGATTACAGGGATAACTCAAAAACGACCCGTTCGCTTACTGATATATGCTGCTAGAGGAATAAACAATAAGGAGATTTTTATAGAGGGTAAGACTATTTTCTTTTTTATTTTATGTCTACTAATTAACTATTATTTTTTAAACTTTTAGTGAAAAAGACGTAAATTCATCAGGGGAGTGTTTATTGAGGATATACAAGCAGGTTACTAGCATATCAAAGCCCGTTGAGGAACACAAGGATTCTTGGAGCTACGGTAAATCACACAGGATCATATGCTTAGAGAATACCTTGATAGCTTATCTAAAAATATTAAGGAATAGTAGAAACAGTCGTGTAGTCTATATATAGTGCCAGCAAACGCCTTCTAGCCATTTCTCATCGAGCAGCGCTTGAGGCCAGACGTTCTTTTTCATAACTTCGAAAATTTCACGTTTTACTTTATTATTTTAATAATTAAGTATTGTGATTGATTTTTAAAAAAAAAACATTTGCTACCCTCAAAATTTTTATTTTCACGTTTCATAACTAGACTCGAAAAAAGCAATAAGAATTTTCAGTCCGTCTGTCCGCCGTACGCAAGATCGTTTGGAGGCTCGTAGCTGCCAAACGATTTGAGATATTAAATTTAAATTTTTTTAACGAATAGACGGGGTAGGCTCCTTGAAGTGACCAAATTTTTAGGGGTGGGGGTGTGAGGGGGAAGGAGGGGGAAGTGTTTTAGACCGAAAATTTTGGTTTCTAGATCTCAGTAACCCCTAATGATAGGAAGCTGAAACTTGGAATTTCTATAGAGCTCTGATAGTAGACCCATTTGCAGAAAAATTGTCAATATTGATCAAGGGGTGTGGAGTGGGGGGAAATGTAATGAGTTCGAAACCCAAAAAAGGCGAGATAGACACAATCTAAAATCCATATCTCCTAAACCGTTAATGGCACACTATTCAAACTTGACAAATATTTGTAGTTATACTAGGAGAACCGAATCAAGAAAAATTTTGGGTGGGGGAAGTTGTGTATGGGGGTGGGGGGTGAAAAGCTTTAGATTACGATATCTCATGAACCAATTGCTCTAGAAAAATAAAATTCGGTTTGGGTATAAAAATCTGCCAACAATCTGGGCGTAACTTTATTATTTTTCCGGCAGAAGTAAGGAACGCGTTCAATTCTGAAATGCGGTGTAGGCTACTATGTGACTGAAAACCTATCAAAAAGAAGAAGATCATGGAAGTGAAAATCTGATTGGATCTGAGAGATATGGAATAGTTTATGAAAAAGTACACAATCACTTTACACCCCCTTAGGGGTCAATTTTCAGAAAATCTTGAAAACACTGTCTTGGTATTCATATGGAGAATACATAAAATAAAATTAAATTTATTATATGGGACGAGGTAGTAGATATGTCGAAAATCGTGGGAAAATATGCATTCTATTTTCACAGATAATTTTTTTTGCCCCCCTTCTGAACGCCAATAGATATTCGTTTTTTTTATTCAAAATTATTTTTTTAGTTGATTTAGATATACACACCGAGTTTCAACATTGTATTAAGCCGTTCTATATATAGGAAAAACACCTACCACTTGTACCACACTACCCTTAGGGGTCGAATTTCAAAAAACCTTGAAAACGCTTTCTAGGTATTCATACGAAGAATCCGTAGAAAAAAAATGAATTCAATATTTAGAAAGACCTAGTAGATATGACGAAAATCGTGAAAATATATGCATTTTATATTTATTATATATACAAATATTTTTTTTGCCCCCCCTTCCGCCCTTCTGAACGCCAATCAATATTCAAATTTTTTTTTATCACTATTACTTTTCTAGTTGATTTACATATACACACCGAGTTTCAACATTGTAGCTTAAGCCGTTCCATATATAGGAAAAATACCCCCAGTTGTACCACACTACCCTTAGGGGTCGAATTTCAAAAAACCTTGAAAACACTTTCTAGGTATTCATACGAAGAATCCGTAGAATAAAAATGAATTCAATATTTGGAAAGACCTAGTAGATATGACGAAAATCGTAAAAATATTTGCATTTTATATTTATTATATTTACAAATATTTTTTTTTGCCCCCCCCCCCTTCTAAACGCCAATGAATATTCAATTTTTTTTTTATCACAATTACCTTTCTAGTTGATTTACATATACACACCGAGTTTCAACATTGTAGCTTAAGCCGTTCCATATATAGGAAAAACACCTTCACTTGTACCACACTACCCTTAGGGGTCGAATTTCAAAAAACCGTGAAATCACATTCTAGGTATTCATACGAAGAATCCGTAGAATAAAAATGAATTCAATATTTGGAAAGACCTAGTAGATATGACGAAAATCGTGAAAATATATGCATTTTATATCTATTATATTTACAAATAATTTTTTTTGCCCCCCTTTCTAAACGCCAATGAATATTCAAATTTTTTTTATCACAATTACTTTTCTAGTTGATTTACATATACACACCGAGTTTCAACATTGTAGCTTAAGCCGTTCCATATATAGAAAAAACACCCCCACTTGTACCACACTACCCTTAGGGGTCGAATTTCAAAAAACCTTGAAATTACATTCTAGGTATTCATACGAAGAATCCGTAGAATAAAAATGAATTCAATATTTGGAAAGACCTAGTAGATATGACGAAAATCGTGAAAATATATGAATTTTACTTTATTATTTTAATAATTAAGTATTACTTTATTATTTTAATAATTAAGTATTGTGATTGATTTTTTAAAAAAAAAAATTTGCTACCCTCAAAATTTTTATTTTCACGTTTCATAACTAGTAGACGCGAAAAAAGCAATAAAAATTTTCAGTCCTTCTGTCCGCCGTACGCCGTACGCCGTACGCCGTACGGCGTCCGCCGTACGCAAGATCGTTTGGAGGCTCGTAGCTGCCAAACGCTTTGAGATATTAAATTGAAATTTTTTTAACGAATAGATGGGGTAGGCGCCTTGAAGTGACCAAATTTTTAGGGGTGGGGGTGTGAGGGGGAAGGAGGGGGAAGTGTTTTAGACCGAAAATTTTGGTTTCCAGATCTCAGTAACCCCTTATGTTAGGAAGCTGAAACTTGGAATTTCTATAGAGCTCTGATAGTAGACCCATTTGCAGAAAAATTGTCAATATTGATCAAGGGGTGTGGGAGTGGGGGGAAATGTAATGCGTCCGAAACCCAAAAAAGGTGAGATAGACACTTTCTCAAATCCATATCTCCTAAACCGTTAACGGCACACTATTCAAACTTAACAAATATTTGTAGTTATACTAGGAGAACAGAATGAAGAAAAATTTTGGGTGGGGGAAGTTGTGTATGGGGGTGGGGGGTGAAAAACTTAAGATTACGATATCTCATGAACCAATTGCTCTAGAAAAATAAAATTTGGTTTGGGTGTAAAGGTTGACAAAAAAAGATTGATCAGAGTAAAATTTTTTAAGTGGGAGGTGGAGCATAGAAGTGGAGGGGATGAGAATTTTTCAAATCAAACACATTTCATATCTCAAGAACAGTTTAAGATAGATGCTTAGAATTTTTACCAGAAGTAGCGCTAATTAAACTCTAGTAGGGAAAAAAGTTTTGGGGTTGGTGGTGAAGAGGGGGAGGGTGGGGGAGGTTGAAAAGGAAAAAGTTCCGATGCTTATATCTTGAGAACCTGTAATGATATAAGCCTTAAACTTGGTATTTAGATAGAGCTATAGTAGTGGAATGTTGGAAAAATAAATTTTTTTTTAGGGGTAGTATGCTACGGGGGTAGGGGGTGTTTTTCCTAACTATTAAACGGTTCATGCTAGAAAGTTGAAACTCGGTGTGTATATGTAAATCAACTAGAAAAGTAATTGTGATAAAAAAAAATTTGAATATTCAGTGGCGTTTAGAAAGGGGGGCAAAAAAAATTATTTGTAAATATATTATATTTAAAATGCAAATATTTTCACGGTTTTCGTCATATCTACTAGGTCTTTCCAAATATTGAATTCATTTTTATTCTACGGATTCTTCGTATGAATACCTAGAAAGTGTTTTCAAGGTTTTTTGAAATTCGACCCCTAAGGGTTGTGTGGTACAAGTGGGGGTGTTTTTCTTATATATGGAACGGCTTAAGCTACAATGTTGAAACTCGGTGTGTATATGTAAATCAACTAGAAAAGTAATTGTGATAAAAAAAAATTTGAATATTCATTGGCGTTCAGAAGGGGGGGGGCAAAAAAAAATATTTTTAAAAATAATAAATATAAAATGCATATATTTTCACGATTTTCGTCATATCTACTAGGTCTTTCCAAATATTGAATTCATTTTTATTCTACGGATTCTTCGTATGAATACCTAGAATGCATTTTCAAGGTTTTTTAAAATTCGACCCCTAAGGGTAGTATGGTACAAGTGGGGGTGTTTTTCCTATATATGGAACGGCTTAAGCTACAATGTTGAAACTCGGTGTGTATATGTAAATCAACTAGAAAAGTAATAGTGATAAAAAAAAATTTGAATATTCATTGGCGTTCAGAAGGGGGGGGGGGGCAAAAAAAAATATTTGGAAATATAATAAATATAAAATGCATATATTTTCACGATTTTCGTCATATCTACTAGGTCTTTCCAAATATTGAATTCATTTTTATTCTACGGATTCTTCGTATGAATACCTAGAAAGTGTTTTCAAGGTTTTTTGAAATTCGACCCCTAAGGGTAGTGTGGTACAAGTGGTAGGTGTTTTTCCTATATATAGAACGGCTTAAGCTACAATGTTGAAACTCGGTGTGTATATCTAAATCAACTAAAAAAATAATTTTGAATAAAAAAAACGAATATCTATTTTCATTCAGAAGGGGGGACAAAAAAAATTATCTGTGAAAATAGAATGCATATTTTCCCACGATTTTCGACATATCTACTACCTCGTCCCAAATAATGAATTTAATTTTATTCTATGTATTCTCCATATGAATACCAAGACAGTGTTTTCAAGATTTTCTGAAAATTGACCCCTAAGGGGGTGTAAAGTGATTGTGTACCTTTTCATAAACTATTCCATATCTCTCAGATCCAATCAGATTTTCACTTCCATGATCTTGTTCTTTTTGATAGGTTTTCAGTCACATAGTAGCCTACGCCGCATTTCAGAATTGAACGCGTTCCTAACTTCTGCCGGAAAAATAATAAAGTTACGCCCAGATTGTTGGCAGATTTTGTGATTGATTTTTAAAAAAAAAAAATTTGCTACCCTCAAAATTTTTATTTTCACGTTTCATAACTAGTAGACGCGAAAAAAGCAATAAAAATTTTCAGTCCGTCTGTCCGCCGTACGCCGTACGCCGTACGCCGTACGCCGTACGCAAGATCGTTTGGAGGCTCGTAGCTGCCAAACGCTTTGAGATATAAAATTGAAATTTTTTTAACGAATAGATGGGGTAGGCGCCTTGAAGTGACCAAATTTTTAGGGGTGGGGGTGTGAGGGGGAAGGAGGGGGAAGTGTTTTAGACCGAAAATTTTGGTTTCCAGATCTCAGTAACCCCTTATGTTAGGAAGCAGAAACTTGGAATTTCTATAGAGCTCTGATAGTAGACCCATTTGCAGAAAAATTGTCAATATTGATCAAGGGGTGTGGGAGTGGGGGGAAATGTAATGCGTCCGAAACCCAAAAAAGGTGAGATAGACACACTCTAAAATCCATATCTCCGAAACCGTTAATGGCACACTATTCAAACTTAACAAATATTTGTAGTTATACTAGGAGAACAGAATCAAGAAAAATTTTGGGTGGGGGAAGTTGTGTATGGGGGTGGGGGGTGAAAAACTTAAGATTACGATATCTCATGAACCAATTGCTCTAGAAAAATAAAATTTGGTTTGGGTGTAAAGGTTGACAAAAAAAGATTGATCAAAGTAAAATTTTTTAAGTGGGAGGTGGAGCATAGAAGTGGAGGGGATGAGAATTTTTCAAATCAAACACATTTCATATCTCAAGAACAGTTTAAGATAGATGCTTAGAATTTTTACCAGAAGTAGCGCTAATTAAACCCTAGTAGGGAAAAAAGTTTTGGGGTTGTGGGTGAAGAGGGGGAGGGTGGGGGAGGGTGAAAAGGAAAAAGTTCCGATGCTTATATCTTGAGAACCTGTAATGATATAAACCTTAAACTTGATATTTAGATAGAGCTATAGTAGCGAAATGTTGAAAAAATAAAATTTTTTTTAGGGGTAGTATGCTACGGGGGTAGGGGGTGTTTTTCCTAACTATTAAACGGTTTATGCTAGAAAGTTGAAACTCGGTGTGTATTTGTAAATCAACTAGAAAAGTAGTTGTGATAAAAAAAAATTTGAATATTCATTGGCGTTTAGAAAGGGGGGCAAAAAAAATAATTTGTAAATATAATAGTGTTAAACAGAGGAAAAAATTAATAAAAGAGATTATCAGTTTTTGACGCCTTTATTATTTGATACGTATAGATCAATTCCGCAGATAACAATGTCTGCCGTTTTTCCAATAAATCCGATCCTCTTTTCTCCAGGAGCTAGTGATCCATTTTATTTATCGTCCGCCCAGTTTCGCCCGTTTCTCTTCTTACTTCGCCCAGCGCCATCTTTTTGAAACGATCGTAACATTCGTCCATCCTGAAAATAGATTAATGTCCCCATTAATGTTTCGCCCTACGACTCCAAGAGATCGATCAGATCCAGTCGATCAACCTCTTCGCCACTTTCATCGTCAACGTCTACTTCCATATCATTCACACCATGATACCGCCTGAGAGAGTCTACCGCCACAACCGCCTCGTATCTCTTATACCCCCTTACACCCTTAATCGCCTCGATGACGTACCTATCATTACCTAACACCTTTCTGACTCGAAATGGTCCGTCATACTTATTCGCCAATTTCTTACTCATGCCAACGCCCGGCTTACTTGCCACTGCATGTCGCCATAATACAAGTTCGCCTACTAAATACTTGATCGCCCTTTTCCGCCTTTGATCATATCGATCTTTCATTCGCCTTGCCGCCTTAGTGATATTTTCACTCGCCTGTGCGCGGTCCAGTAATAGCCTTTTCGCATGACTTGGAACAGTTAAGTCGTCACTCTTCCGCTTCCTCGTCGCAACGTCAGTGGTCGTTATCGCCTCACCCTGACCAAGATCAACATTCAGATCTGTCGCCACGCCTGTTAGGTCATCACCAACCTCGCCTTGTGAGTTCTCAATGTGACGAGTCGTCTCCCTCGAATTCTCATCATCGCCTTGAACTCTCGCCTCGCTAGCTAGCTCGCCACTCGCCAAATTCGCTATTACACCACGACTTCCATGGGAGAACAACAGTTGCGCCGGAGAGAATCTTGTAGTAGCGTTGATTGTATTATTGATACCCCACATTACATCTGGTAATGCTTCGTCCCAACGAGCTTCACTTTCTGCGCCTGTTGCCAACGCCTCTATTATAGTGCGATTTGATCTTTCCACCTGACCATTCGCTCTCGGTGTAGCTATCGCATTTAGGACATGTCTAACGCCTTTCTCTGAGATAAAGTCCTTAAACACCCTACTAGTAAACGCCAAACCATGGTCACTAATTACACGCCTTGGGTACCCGTACTCAGAAAATATCTCTCTCAGTCTCGCCACTGTCTCAGTTGATCTCAAGGTCTTTGTCGCCCTCGCCAATACAAACTTTGTGAAACCGTCAATCATCACCAACAAGTATGAATTCCCCTTCACACTCTTCACAAACGGGCCCAAATGATCCACATGCACTGTATCAAACGGTATCGCCCGCCGTTCCAATGGATACAGAAACCCTTCGCCTCGCCCATAATCGCCTTTTGCGAAAGAACACTTCAGACACGATCTTACATATTTCAAGATGAAACGCCTCATCTTCGGAAACCAATAAGTTTCTTGCACCAACTTTAAACACCGTTCGTAGCCCGGATGCCCTATTTCATCGTGATGTTTACGCAGCAAATTAAATCGCACCAACGCCGGAACATACAAGCGATCGCCGTGCAATGTCTTGCGATATAATCTCCCGCCTCTGATTCGGTAGTTCGCCACTATTTCTGGTAATTCCGAACCATCCGTCAGTGCTTTTACAATCTCTTGCGCCTTAGGATCCTGTAACTGCACTGTCAGAAACCAGTCATTGTTTTCAATAGCTACGACATTAACATGTATCGCATTCTCTTGGTCCTCTTGCGCCAAAGGATTTCTACTGAGAGCGTCAACATGTTGCATCCGAACGCCTGGACGATATTCTACCTCCATATCAAACTCCTGAATCGCCAACCACCATCGAGCTATGCGAGGAACCAAATCCTTCTTGGTCAAAGCAGCCCGAATCGCCACACAGTCAGTTACAACCCGGAAATGAATTCCAACTAGATATACTCGGAACCGCCTGATCGACTCTACTACCGCCAGAGTCTCTAGCTCGTAACTATGGTATACTTGTTCCTGTATAGTAGTAGCCCGACTGAAATATTCTACCGGCTTCCAACCCTCCAATTCGCCAAATTTTTGCATCAGTATGCCACCTAAGCCCCACTTACTTGCATCGGTATGCAGCTCTGTTTCCATATTACTATCATAAATCGCTAGCAATGGTCTTTCAACCAATTTACTCTTCAGTAAATCAAACGCAGCTTGTTGTTCCTCGCCCCAATGCCAAACAACGCCTTTCTTTGTGAGATTTGTTAATGGCCTTGACAACAATGAAAAGTTTTTCACAAATTTGCGGAAATATGATGCAAGCCCTATGAACTGTCGCACACCATGCACATTCTTTGGAGCGTCATATTTTCCAACCGCCTTTGTTTTCCCAGTTCCCGGTCGTATTCCCTCTGCCGAAACTTCATGTCCAAGATACTCTACAGTCTCCATTAAAAATGAACACTTTTCTAATTTTAATTTTAATCCCGCCTTTTCGATCAAACTTAAAACAGTTTGCAGTAATTCTAATCCATGCTCAACATTTATTGATGGAAGCATTAAGTCATCCATATACGCCAGTATCTGTTCGTTTTTAAACCCGCCCAAAAGTTTATCTACGACCCTTTGAAACACCGCCGGTGCATTTGCTAACCCAAACGGAACTCGTAGATATTCGTAATGTCCATCAGGAGTAATAAACGCCGTTTTACTAACAGAATCAACATGCATTGGAACCTGATGATATCCCTGCGCCAAATCAAGCGTAGTGAAATACCGCTTCTTTGCCAGTTTATCTAGCTGATCCGAAATCAGCGGCAAAGGATACCGGTCCTTCACCGTAATGGCATTCAGTGCCCTATAGTCTACACAAAGTCTGGCTTCGCCGGTCTTCTTCGGAATCAGTACGATCGGACTGGCATACGCTGAACTTGATTCCTGAATCACACCCGCCTCTAAAAGTGTTTTCACTTTTCTCCGCACTGTTTCCTTTTCTGTTATTGCTAACCGATAAGGTCGCCTAAAGACTGGTACATCTGTTGACAAATGAATCTTCATTTCTCCTAAACTGGTTAACCCCAAGTCCCCATCATTTTCCGCAAAACAATGTGACTTTTCTTCCAACATGCTTAGCAGCCGCCTCTTATAACTTACATGTATAGCACCGATTTTTATTTCATTCGTCAATAGTTTCATATTTATTTTTCGAACATTTACCTTAGTTGTGTGTTGGTCCATTCCTGTAGTTGCCTCCTGCCATTCTTCCGCTCTGGCAATAAGACGTCCCTTTTTCCAGTGCAGCTCGCCTTCGCCAAGATTACTAACCATTATTTCGGTTGGTTTTCCACATGTTAAGACGCCTCCCGGAATCGCAATCCAGAATTTGGTATCATTAAACATTTTAGCCGCCATGAAAACGTTTTCTCCTGGATTTCCTTCCTGCACCTCCACTACTGCTTTTCCAATAGACGAAACAGGACAAACAAAATCCTCCCGAAGAATCACCTTTCGCCGTGTGGGTTCTCCTTCCAACGTTAATTGCTTGAGAGTGTCTGCCGCGCCTCCATCTTCCACCAATATCGCCTTGCCGTTACTCACAATCATCGTCACACCAGGACTTTGAATTGCCGGTTGTCCTAACAAGAGCTCAATACGGCCCATGTCACAATCGGTCACTAACGCCTTGACTTCCAACTGGACATTTGCCATTGTCACCTGAAAATTAACTTCGCCTAACGCCTTGGCTAAACCACCGGAAAATCCACAAAGTAGAACGCCCATACTCTTGTTAACAACGTACAACTTCAATCTTTCCACTGCATCTTTTGCCAGTAAATTCTGCTCACTACCCGTATCTAGGTACACCCGCACTTCCTCCCCATTAACGATACCTCGTTGCCTAAAGGTAGAATATTCTGGATTAGTCAAAAGTCTCACCTGTACTCCCTCCAGTCTACGCTTCGGACAATTTCTTGACATATGTCCGCCTTGTCCACACTGCCAACACCGTTCCATTCGAGGCTTCGGACAGTCCTTGCTGATATGAGTGCCTTCTTCTTGACAATTATAACAGCGCCTATTTGGTATTGACCCCAATATTTGTTCCCGCCGTATTTTGTTTGGCTCTCGATAATCACTTTCGCCGCGTGATATCGCCTTCGAGCCCACTTCTCGACGTCTGTAAGACTCCAGTCCAGCCATGAACTTGGTATATAATTGTTCTGGTGTCTTGCATCCGATCGCCTGTGCATTTGCACGAAGCTCCTCCGGCAATCCACGAACGATACATGAAACTGCATCCTCGCCACGTACTTTGGCTTGCTCACACAGCTGAAGCTTTGCATGATAGTATGCAGTCATTCCTTCGGTCGGCAGCTTCCTTCTCGCCACCATGTCCTCTAGCACCACAGCAAAATCGTACCGTCTCGGAAAGGCCGCTCGCAAGGTCGCCTTCCATTGAGCCCAGGAAAAATCATAGCTCTCTAGGCGGTGGTACCATTTTTTGGCAGACCCCTCCAACTTGGACTGCATTATTGTGGCCCGTTCATAGTCAGACCATCTGTGCACATCGCCATGCTGATCTATTTTTCGTAACCAGCGGTCCACATTTTCGTCTGCATTCCCCGGATCAAAACGATCCACAATTTCGTTGCCAATACGCAACGCTCGCCCGTCCCCTGTACTTTCCCGTTCGGTCGAGTTCAATTGTAATGATCTTCTTTCCGCCGGATCATTGCGAGACTCCAACAAGTCGCCAAACGCCAAGGCCGCTTGTTGTTGTACTGCTTTATGAATCTGGTCAGCTAGCCCCGACTTCATCAGCTCCCTGACCGTTCTACTGATGTCATCCGAAACATGGACACCATCGCCTTGTGTCGAAGTCCCGAGCTTCTGCCTATCGGAATAACGCCGCCCGCCATCAGCACGAATAGGAGACTGCTCCTGTGCACCTTCCGCCTCAATGTCAGACGTGTCTACTCCAAGCACAACTCCGTCCATTTCCTCTGAATATTTATTCATTTTTCTTTTTTTTTCTATTATCCAGTAATCCCACTTCTGAAATGTTAAACAGAGGAAAAAATTAATAAAAGAGATTATCAGTTTTTGACGCCTTTATTATTTGATACGTATAGATCAATTCCGCAGATAACAATGTCTGCCGTTTTTCCAATAAATCCGATCCTCTTTTCTCCAGGAGCTAGTGATCCATTTTATTTATCGTCCGCCCAGTTTCGCCCGTTTCTCTTCTTACTTCGCCCAGCGCCATCTTTTTGAAACGATCGTAACAATAGATATAAAATTCATATATTTTCACGATTTTCGTCATATCTACTAGGTCTTTCCAAATATTGAATTCATTTTTATTCTACGGATTCTTCGTATGAATACCTAGAAAGTGTTTTCAAGGTTTTTTGAAATTCGACCCCTAAGGGTAGTGTGGTACAAGTGGGGGTGTTTTTCTTATATATGGAACGGCTTAAGCTACAATGTTGAAACTCGGTGTGTATATGTAAATCAACTAGGAAAGTAATTGTGATAAAAAAAAATTTGAATATTCATTGGCGTTCAGAAGGAGGGGGGGGCACAAAAAAAATTTGTAAAAATAATAAATTTAAAATGCATATATTTTCACGGTTTTCGTCATATCTACTAAGTCTTTCCAAATATTGAATTCATTTTTATTCTACGGATTCTTCGTATGAATACCTAGAAAGAGTTTTCAAGGTTTTTCGAAATTCGACCCCTAAGGGTAGTGTGGTACAAGTGGTAGGTGTTTTTCCTATATATAGAACGGCTTAAGCTACAATGTTGAAACTCGGTGTGTATATCTAAATCAACTAAAAAAATAATTTTGAATAAAAAAAACGAATATCTATTGGCGTTCAGAAGGGGGGGGGCAAAAAAAGTTATCTGTGAAAATAGAATGCATATTTTCCCACGATTTTCGACATATCTACTACCTCGTCCCAAATAATGAATTTAATTTTATTCTATGTATTCTCCATATGAATACCAAGACAGTGTTTTCAAGATTTTCTGAAAATTGACCCCTAAGGGGGTGTAAAGTGATTGTGTACTTTTTCATAAGCTATTCCATATCTCTCAGATCCAATCAGATTTTCACTTCCATGATCTTGTTCTTTTTGATAGGTTTTCACTCACATAGTAGCCTACACCGCATTTCAGAATTGAACGCGTTCCTTACTTCTGCCGGAAAAATAATAAAGTTACGCCCAGATTGTTGGCAGATTTTTATATCTGTTATACTTACAAATAATTTTTTTTGCCCCCCTTTCTAAACGCCAATGAATATTCAAATTTTTTTTTTCACAATTACTTTTCTAGTTGATTTACATATACACACCGAGTTTCAACTTTCTAGCATGAACCGTTTAATAGTTAGGAAAAACACCCCCTACCCCCGTAGCATACTACCCCTAAAAAAAAATTTTATTTTTCCAACATTCCGCTACTATAGCTCTATCTAAATACCAAGTTTAAGGCTTATATCATTACAGGTTCTCAAGATATAAGCATCGGAACTTTTTCCTTTTCACCCTCCCCCACCCTCCCCCTCTTCACCCACAACCCAAAACTTTTTTCCCTACTAGGGTTTAATTAGCGCTACTTTTGGTAAAAATTCTAAGCATCTATCTTAAACTGTTCTTGAGATATGAAATGTGTTTGATTTGAAAAATTCTCATCCCCTCCACTTCTATGCTCCACCTCCCACTTAAAAAATTTTACTCTGATCAATCTTTTTTTGTCAACCTTTACACCCAAACCAAATTTTATTTTTCTAGAGCAATTGGTTCATGAGATATCGTAATCTTAAGTTTTTCACCCCCCACCCCCATACACAACTTCCCCCACCCAAAATTTTTCTTCATTCTGTTCTCCTAGTATAACTACAAATATTTGTTAAGTTTGAATGGTGTGCCATTAACGGTTTAGGAGATATGGATTTTAGAATGTATCTATCTCGCCTTTTTTGGGTTTCGGACGCATTACATTTCCCCCCACTCCCACACCCCTTGCATTGACAAGAGACTAAATATGTGCCAAAAATGTGGTTTAAGAACATGTTTTAAAAGTCAAGCCAGCAGAAATTTTTTTGGAGTATTTACTGAATCAAATCGCATAATGGACAAGCATTCGATCATCAGTTCCTTCTCAATCGCATACTTTACCAGACAGACATAAAAGCAGAATTAATAATGAGAGGAACGAAAATTATAACGATGCAGATGGGACAGTGGTTATTATGGGAGGCGGATCAGCGTAAAATTAATATCCAACATGCAGCAAATGAACGAGAAGCTGTAGTAAACGGCGTTAAAGTGAATGGGTACTGCTCCGAAACACAGCAAATCTTCGAATTTCACGGCTGTTATTATCACGGTCACGTCTCCTGCCTACGGCATAATCGTGACGAGCCCCTGCATGATGATCCAACAGATACGTTAAACCATCGATATAAAAGAACTGCTTCAAAAACTGATCGATTACGTGCTCTTGGATATGAAGTAGTTGAAATGTGGGCCTGTGACTCCGATAAACGACTTAGTATCGATAAAAAGATGATGAATTATTTAACCTATCATCCGCTGATGAATAGTTCACCCCTATTTATTAAAATGAAACAGCAGGCTTCAGGCTGACCGAGTAAAAGCTCATCTCAAGAGGCAAAAGAAAAGTATATTGAGGATTTTCTGTCTATCGAGAACGTCAAACTAGAGTTCGATGAAATTGTAGGCAACCCTGGTTTAAGATCTCTAGCTAAATTGATATTAAACTCGTTCTGGGGAAAATTTGGACAGAGGGAAAACCTGCCAAAAACAAGCATAATAAATCAGCCCTCAAAATTATATGAATGGCTTACCAAGGAGGGGTATGGAGTTATCCTGAATGGCCAGGAACACCAGTGCGTCTCAGGAAGTAGGCATAAGTATGTATGTGCGAGAACTCCAGCATACCATATCCAGCTGAAAACTCCCGCCCTTTGCCTACCAGGGTGTAATAAAGAAGTAGGACCGGCCCTCCAGGCTAGGGGGTTGAGCGATGTGTTAACTACTCATCCTTGGAAAAACAATCTAGTTTCGAAACCTGATCCACCGCCTCGGACTGAATTGTTTCAACGGCAACGACCACGCAAACGAAAAACTGACTATTCTTTCGGAACTTGGAACGTGCGTTCCCTGTACAGAACTGGAGCAGTGAGAGCGCTCCTGGAACAGGCGAACAAATACAAGATAAACATCATCGCACTCCAAGAAACTAAATTGTTAGGTAGCGAGATTACCGACATTAGATCGCACACAATTTTCAAAAGTGGGAAATCTTCGGGAAGCCGCGAGTTTGGAGTTGCGTTCATCGTCGACAACAAATTTAAACATCAAGTTACCAACTTCAAACCCGTTAATGAACGATTGTGTGCAATCCGCATTAAGACAAAATTCTTTAATGTTTGGCTTGTTAATGTCCACGCTCCAACGGAACACAAAGACGACGAAGTTAAAGATGATTTCTACAGCACCTTAGAATCAACATTCGACTCCTTCCCGTCGAACGATATAAAAATAGTATTAGGTGACTTTAACGCGAAAGTGGGCAAAGAGGAAACCTATATAGGGACAATTGGAAGGCACAGTCTTCATGATATAAGTAACGACAACGGCCAACGGCTGACTGATTTCGCTAGCAGCAAAAACCTAATTGTAAGCTCGACATGCTTCCCGCATCGTAACATTCATAAGAGAACGTGGGCGTCTCCCGACGGACGAACATTCAACCAAATAGACCACGTTCTAATAGAAAAAAGGGCGGCCTCCAGCATTCTCGACGTACGTACCTTTCGAGGTGCTAATTGTGACACAGACCACTACTTAGTCAAGACCAAGTTCCGATGTCGAATAGCAAATCGAGGACACCCAAGAACACAACCGGTCCCTAAATTCGATATTGGAAAGCTCAAAAATGAGAAAATAGTTGCGAAATACACTTCAGCCTTGGAGAGGCATTTCGCGACAATGCTAAACAACACCAGCATACCAATCGGTGAAATGTGGCAAAACATCAAAGATGGCATAACATCCGTCGCAGAGGAGGTGATAGGACATCAACCCCGGCGCAAAAGAAATGAGTGGTTCGACAACGAATGCCAAGATGCATTAAAGAGAAAAGACGAAGCTTACAAAATATTAACGGAACGGCCGACACGAGCCAAACAGGACAAATATAATGATCTTAGACGATTTGCAAACAAAATCTGCAGACAGAAAAAACGGAAGTACAATAATTACGAAATTAAAAACATGGACGAACAATTTAAATTATGCAACACAAGAGCCGCATACTCCCTAGTTAAAAGGATGAAAGAGGGATACAAGCCGAAAACGAGCCTCTGCAAGGATGCAGAAGGCAACATTATAAGTAATGCGGAAGAGATAAAACTAAGATGGGCACAATATTTTGAACACCTTCTCAACCCGAGCCCATCATCCGCACGAACAGCAGCAGCAGACATAACAACAGCCGAGGTAACAGCTGAGGAAGGATCCTCTTCGAGTCCTCCCACACTCGAAGAAGTAAAAACAGCCCTGAGGAACCACCCAAACAACAAAGCGCCGGGCACTGATCAAATTCCAGCTGAACTCATGAAAACAGGCGACACCTGCATACCACATCTCCTACACAGATTGATCTCGGACATATGGATGCAAGAAACACTTCCTGAAGATTGGCGCAGGAGTATCATATACCCAATTTATAAAAAAGGTGACAAACTCTGCTGTGACAACTACCGAGGAATATCCCTGTTGTGTACGTGTTATAAGATATTGACGAAAATTCTAGAAAAGAGAATAAAGCCCTTTGCGGACAAAGTAATTGGTGAATACCAGGGCGGATTTAGAGCTGGGCGATCGACCACGGACCAAATATTCTCAGTTAGACAGGTGCTTGAAAAGTGCTGGGAATTTAACATTGATGTGCACCAGATATTTGTGGACTTCAAGCAGGCATACGACAGTATCGACAGGCGCGTACTGTATAAAATAATGATAGATTTTGGAGTTCCACCGAAACTAGTTCGGCTTACAAAAATGACAATGACCGATTCTCTGTCACAAGTCAGAGTGGAAAATGATCTGACTTCCAGCTTTAGAACTGACAACGGGCTTAAACAAGGTGATGGCCTGGCACCAATGCTTTTCAATTTGGCACTCGAATATGTTGTTCGGAAACTGCCCGTTGACACCAACGGAACACTATGCTTCAAATCCACACAACTAGTAGCATATGCCGACGACATAAATATACTTGCAAGATCCCTGGAGAGTGCCAAAGAAATATTTGTTAACCTTGATTCGGTAGCAAGGGAAGTTGGACTACGTATTAACGAAAACAAAACCAAAGTTATGACACAAACTAGGAAAAACATGCCAATCAGACAAAATATTACAATAGGAGACTTCAACCTAGAAAACGTAGACAACTTTGTATATCTCGGGGCAAACATATCGAAGGATGGAAGCGAACCCATCGAAATTAAAAGAAGAATAATGATGGCAAACAAGACGTATTATTCGGTACTTCCAATAATTAAAAACAAAAATGTGCACAGAAAAACAAAAATTAGTAAACGCCTTTGAAAGAAAAGTCCTCAGAAGAATCCTCGGACCTGTGAGGGAAGACTCGATCTGGAGAATACGATACAATAGAGAATTGTATGCCATCTTCGACGATCCAGAAGTATCGATACTCATCAAATTTAAAAAGCTACAATGGGCTGGTCATGTGGAGCGTATGGATGACGGAAGAATCCCCAAACGCACACTAAAGGGAAAAGTCTATGGACAAAGACCAGTTGGGAAGCCACGAAAGCGCTGGGAGGACTCTATTGACGCAGACAGCAAATCTCTTCTAAGATGTAGAAACTGGAGGACGCGGTCACTGAACCGAGAAGGCTGGAGGCGGCACATCCAGGAGGCCAAGGTCCGATTTGGACTGTAGCGCCATCGTAAGTAAGTAAGTTACAAAACTCTCTATTGAGGTTTGCCATTTGCTGCCCATTTACGAAGAAACCTTAGCTGTGAACTGCGAATATAAGGAAGAAGTGGCCGAGCATTCCATTCGGTTATAACCAAATCAGAAATAAAAACATAACGCAATTACGATCGGCTGCAAGCCAATCGTATGATACTCTAGATGAAATACTGAACTCCGATTTATATTTTTAGTTGGATATATATCAAAAGAATGAGGAATGGACAAGAAATTATTACATGACCTTTTACTTACAGGTAGAAACTATTGTATAATGGCTACTCGATTTTTACTTTATTATTTTAATAATTAAGTATTGTGATTGATTTTTAAAAAAAAAAAATTTGCTACCCTCAAAATTTTTATTTTCACGTTTCATAACTAGTAAACGCAAAAAAAGCAATAAAAATTTTCAGTCCGTCTGTCCGCCGTACGCAAGATCGTTTGGAGGCTTGTAGCTGCCAAACGCTTTGAGATATTAAATTGAAATTTTTTTAACGAATAGATGGGGTAGGCGCCTTGAAGTGACCAAATTTTTAGGGGTGGGGGTGTGAGGGGGAAGGAGGGGGAAGTGTTTTAGACCGAAAATTTTGGTTTCCAGATCTCAGTAACCCCTTATGTTAGGAAGCTGAAACTTGGAATTTCTATAGAGCTCTGATAGTAGACCCATTTGCAGAAAAATTGTCAATATTGATCAAGGGGTGTGGGAGTGGGGGGAAATGTAATGCGTCCGAAACCCAAAAAAGGTGAGATAGACACTTTCTCAAATCCATATCTCCTAAACCGTTAACGGCACACTATTCAAACTTAACAAATATTTGTAGTTATACTAGGAGAACAGAATGAAGAAAAATTTTGGGTGGGGGAAGTTGTGTATGGGGGTGGGGGGTGAAAAACTTAAGATTACGATATCTCATGAACCAATTGCTCTAGAAAAATAAAATTTGGTTTGGGTGTAAAGGTTGACAAAAAAAGATTGATCAGAGTAAAATTTTTTAAGTGGGAGGTGGAGCATAGAAGTGGAGGGGATGAGAATTTTTCAAATCAAACACATTTCATATCTCAAGAACCGTTTAAGATAGATGCTTAGAATTTTTACCAGAAGTAGCGCTAATTAAACCCTAGTAGAGAAAAAAGTTTTGGGGTTGTTGGCGAAGAGGGGGAGGGTGAAAAGGAAAAAGTTCCGATGCTTATATCTTGAGAACCTGTAACGATATAAGCCTTAAACTTGGTATTTAGATAGAGCTATAGTAGCGGAATGTTGGAAAAATAAAATTTTTTTTAGGGGTAGTATGCTACGGGGGTAGGGGGTGTTTTTTCTAACTATTAAACGGTTTATGCTAGAAAGTTGAAACTCGGTGTGTATATGTAAATCAACTAGAAAAGTAATTGTGATAAAAAAAAATTTGAATATTCATTGGCGTTTAGAAAGGGGGGCAAAAAAAATTATTTGTAAATATAATAGATATAAAATTCATATATTTTCACGATTTTCGTCATATCTACTAGGTCTTTCCAAATATTGAATTCATTTTTATTCTACTGATTCTTCGTATGAATACCCAGAAAGTGTTTTCAAGGTTTTTTGAAATTCGACCCCTAAGGGTAGTGTGGTACAAGTGGGGGTGTTTTTCCTATGTATGGAACGGCTTAAGCTACTATGTTGAAACTCGGTGTGTATATATAAATCAACTAGAAAAGTAATAGTGATAAACAAAACTTTGAATATTCATTGGCGTTCAGAAGGGGGGGGGGGCAAAAAAAAAATATTTGGAAATATAATAAATATAAAATGTATATATTTTCACGATTTTCGTCATATCTACTAGGTCTTTCCAAATATTGAATTCATTTTTATTCTACGGATTCTTCGTATGAATACCTAGAAAGCGTTTTCAAGGTTTTTTGAAATTCGACCCCTAAGGGTAGTGTGGTACAAGTGGTAGGTGTTTTTCCTATATATATAACACCTTAAGCTACAATGTTGAAACTCGGTGTGTATATCTAAATCAACTAAAAAAATAATTTTGACTAAAAAAAACGAATATCTATTGGCGTTCAGAAGGGGGGCAAAAAAAATTATCTGTGAAAATAGAATGCATATTTTCCCACGATTTTCGACATATCTACTACCTCGTCCCAAATAATGAATATAATTTTATTCTATGTATTCTCCATATGAATACCAAGACAGTGTTTTCAAGATTTTCTGAAAATTGACCCCTAAGGGGGTGTAAAGTGATTGTGTACTTTTTCATAAACTATTCCATATCTCTCAGATCCAATCAGATTTTCACTTCCATGATCTTCTTCTTTTTGATAGGTTTTCAGTCACATAGTAGCCTACACCGCATTTCAGAATTGAACGCGTTCCTTACTTCTGCCGGAAAAATAATAAAGTTACGCCCAGATTGTTGGCAGATTTTTGATTTATAGTGAGTTCCATAAAGTAAGTTAGGAAATTTTACAGGATTTTTGTATGGCAGCTGAAAGACATGAAGGACTTATGGGATATTTTTAATATTAATAGTTTGAGCTGCGACTATTATAATATTAATGTGTATAAAATTTCAAATTCGTGCCTTAAAGCGTTCTAAAGTTATCGTTCAATATTGGTGACCATGTTTATTAAGGACTTTTGTATGACAGCTACCCGAAAAAGTCAGCGGATAGCCCCAATTAATGAACTTCATCTTGGTATTGGTATAAAACTAATTCCTGTAAAATTTTAAATTCCTGCTTCAACTCGTTCTGGAGTTATAGTGGATTCAGTAACAAGTATAGATTTTTGAAGGACTTTTCTAGTCTGCTACACGAAGGACTCATCTGATTTGCATCATATTCGGAACTTTCGGTTCAAACGTTTAAACCTTAAGTATGCAAAATTTCAAGTTCCTAACTTGAAGCATTCGAGCAATAATTGTGAAAACGTGTTTTAAGGACTCCTGTATAGATAGGAGATACCCGAAGGAGTGAAAGGATATCGCTCTTTAACAAACTTAGCCTTACTTTTTCCATTTTACAAGTTGTGACAAAATTTCAACTTCCTAGGGCAACGCGTTCTTGAGTTATCGTGCAAACGGACGGACGGACGGCTGGACAGCAAACGGATTTGGGGATTTTGGCCAAAAATAAAAACAAAATATCATATAACTTTTTTTTGTCCGAGGCTCCGTTCTATATGTTCATCTAGAGTATCAAAAGTACAGACCCCTATCCGAAAAGAGACGATTTCTAGAAGACAACGGCTCTGTTCCTTACGGATACAAGAGGCAGAAGTTTTTATAAAATTAACATTGTAAATTTCTAAAAAGTAAGATTTAGTACCTATTGTTAGCGGTTCGATGACAACGCCACGAACAGTTTAGCACCACCCATTTACTTTACATTTGACACTCAGTTTTTTAACAAATAGTCTCTATTAGTTGGCTTGGGCTTTTGTTCTGACATTAAATAAAATTAAATTAATTAAAACAGAAAAAGAACAAAGGAACAAGCCAGCGAGTCGAAATTAAAAGTAAGAATATTATTGGTATTATTAATTAATATTGAATTATAATATAAATTTATTAGGTTTAAAAGCTCTACAAGCTGAATAAAACTGAACCAGTAAAATTGAAGGATTGTTTTACTACACGCGAGGCATCCCAAGAAATTTGTTCATAGCAAATCTTTTAAGCTTTTGTCGGTAAATATAGTGATTTCGTATATTTATTTAACTGCCATTAAATTTGGAATTATAAGAATGTCCCGCCGCATTACCAGAGCATTTGCAGCATCTTTGAGAACTGCACGGCCCCCACCGCAGAGTCTAATCTCAAAACCTGTTACCACCGGGTACAATTACAAAAGATGCGCAAATCCCGACACAGACCAGATGGGACAATGCGACAAATGTGACGATTGGAGCCACTACGTCTGTGTTGGCGTAATAGATGATATCCATCATCAAGAGTGGTCCTGCGAGGAATGTTTGGGTCAAAAGAATGCGAGTAGTGTGCCAAAGAGTAAGAGCTCACTGCAGTCATCAAAAATATCCTCTAGCCGGAGAGTTGAATTGGAGTTGCAAAAGCTGGAGGAGGAAAAACAGATGCAGCAAGAGTTCTTGAATAAGAAATACGCCATTCTCCAAGAACTTGAGGAAGCAGATGGGGCAAGTAGTGAAACTTCACACACAAAATCTATTGAAAAATCGGTTGAGAAGGTAAGAGTTTGGTTGACAAATGCGGACGGCGGTCTTCAAAAGCCGCAAGTAACGATGAGTTGTAACGTCGAGCAGCCCTCTAGCTGCTCAAATAATGCGTCTATTACGGCAATACAAACAGCCCCATGCAGTTCGGCTGCTCCGATGTGCAGTACTGCTCCGATGTGCAGTACAGCTGCTGGCACAGGTGCGCCGAATAAGTTTTATGTTCCCAGTCTATTGGAACCGATGAATTACGGTATAAAGCAGCCTGCTAGCTGCGTCACTAGGGCACTGAATACACCGATGCCAACTGTCAAAAATATTCTTCCTGTCTTGAAAGGTAGCGGGAGTATTCACCAAAACGTACCAGTGGAAGCTTACTCGACTCCATACGTACATGTCCCGGCAACGAGCTTTGCAAATTCGTGTATAGGATCAAACGCGACGATCGGACAACCATATCAACAGCCGGTTCACTCCAGTGCTGTGGCCGGCATGAGTCTTAAAAACAGCTTAGAGCCACACCTAGTCCCAGCGCCAGGAGTGGGCTATCAGCAATTTTCTCCTAGACACTCCATGCTTCGAGAGCTGCCTACCTTCAACGGTAGTCTGGAGGAATGGCCACTTTTTTTCGCAGTGTACGAACACTCCACCCGAACCTGTGGTTTCACTGATGAGGAAAATCTCATCCGCTTGCAAAAGTGTCTAAAAGGGATCGCGTTAGAGTCAATGAGAGGAAGACTTATGCTACCGTTGAATGTCCCGGGCATAGTTCCATCACTGCGAATGTTATTTGGACGTCTAGAATTGATAATACATACACTACTAGAGAAGCTGCGACAAGAACCTTCGCCAAAAGCAGAAAAACTCGACACTCTTATAAAATACGCTCTGTCGGTCCAAAATCTATGTGCTACGATGGAAGCATCTGGACTGCACGCCCACCTTGGTAACCCGATGCTTCTGCAAGAGCTCTGTGATAGGCTGCCTGCACAGCTAAAATTAAATTGGGCTATATACAAGCGGAGCATAGCAGCAGCAACAATTTCAACATTTAGCTCATGGTTATATGGAAATGCTGAAGCAGCTGGTGATGTTACTGTTCGCAGATCCCAAATTGGACAAGCAACCTGCCAACACAAAAGGAAAAGGATACATCAATGCCCACACGGAAGATGAACCGACGGAATCTAAGCCAACCAACAAATCCAAGCCACGCAAATGTTGTATTTGCCAAAAAAAATGTAAAACAGTTGCTAATTGCGCTAAATTCCTTGATCTGGATCATAATGAGAGATGGAATGCCGTCCGAGACCACAAGTTATGCCAAACATGCCTCTTCTCACATCTTAAGAGTCCATGTAACGTGAGAAATAAATGTGGAGTAAGGAACTGCACCCGATTTCATCATCGTTTGTTACACAATGACAATCAAGAACCACCAAGAATGCCAGCAACTGTTGATCTCCAACAAACTCATCAGCGGTAGAAGCACAGACAGTGGGTCTACATCGTAATGCTCAACGAACAAGTCAAACTATCCCCTTTCGTATAGTTCCTGTTACGCTAAGTAAAGGTCTAACGAAACTACAAACCTTTGCCTTCCTGGACGATGGATCATCCTTGACGCTCATAGAAGAAGATATAGCAGAAGAGCTAGGACTAGAAGGAGAATATGAGCCCCTTTGTTTGAAATGGACGGCTGATACGCACCGAATGGAAGATAACTCCAGGAAGGTTTCAGTGGAAGCTACCAACAACCAAAACTCAAGTAAGTTTCTAATATCGAACGCTCGCACAGTTAAGAAATTAAATCTGCCAAAGCAAACTCTTCGTGCAAATGACCTAGCTATGAAGTTTCCGCATCTAAAGGATATTGTCATAGACTCATACGAACAAGCTATTCCCCGTATCTTGATTGGTATCGATAATTGGCGATTGGGACTACCACTTAAATCAAAAGAAGGTGGATATGATGAGCCCATTGCGTCTAAGACTCGTCTCGGATGGGTAGTGTATGGCTCTTGCAGAAATATTCAATGGAAAAATAAGCCCGCAAACTTCAAACATTAGAGCTTTCATATATGCGAGTGCGAACGCGACCTTCATCAATTAGTGAAACAGTCCTTCTCTCTGGAAGAAGTTGGTTTTGCACCAAAGAAGTACCTCTCATCAGTAGAAGATCAACGAGCTCTGGAAATCCTGAATGTTACTACCCGAAGGAAAAACTGTCGCTATGAAACTGGACTACTATGGAAGTACAATGAAATCCTACTTCCTGACAGCTATGCCATGGCAGGAAGGCGTTTTCGATGCTTAAAAAAACGACTGTCCCGAGATCCAGAGCTAGCACAAGTATTACAGCAAAGAATCGATGACCAGGCTGCAAAAGGGTATATTCGAAAACTCTCAGACGAAGAACTTAAGCGAAACTTCCCAAGAATCTGGTATCTACCGATCTTCCCAGTTACACATCCCGCTAAACCGGGCAAGATGCGAATCGTATGGGACGCTGCAGATGCTGTAGAGTGAGTCTCACTAAACTCCGCGCTACTAAAAGGACCACATCTACTGACGTACTTACCTGGCGTTCTTTATCGATTCACAGAGAGACCAATTGCTATCTGTGCAGACATACAAGAAATGTTTCACCAGGTTCATATAAGAGAAGAGGACCGACATTCTCAGAGGTTCCTTTGGAGGAGCGATTCTTCCGCTAGAGTTCTAGAAGTTTATATTATGAATGTCATGACCTGTGGTGCAACCTGTTCACCTAGCTGCGCCCAATTCATCAAAAGAGCGCTTAAAGCAGTAATTGAAAATCACTACGTTGACGATCTTTTAGATAGCGTCGACTCTGAAGAGGAAGGTATTAACCTAGTGCACGATGTTAAATTCATACATGCACAAGGTGGATTTAATATTAGAAATTGGATCTCAAAACTCGCGTAGTGTATTGAACTCTCTTGATGAAATCTCGTTAAGGGATAAAAATAAGTTAACAGAAGAGTTCACCAGCGCAACAACCAAATGGAATTTTAAGCCTCCCGCATCCCCATACATGGGAAGAAGTTGGGAGCGTCTGGTCCGGTCAGTGAAGAACACCTTATATCGGATACTGCCGACCAGAAATCCCACCGATGAGATGCTCTACAGTATGTTACTAGAAGTAGAAGCTACGGTCGATTCTCGACCGTTAACCTATGTCCCCATCGATAGCGAGAGCGGCGAAGCTCTAACACCGAACCACTTTCTTCTCGGTTCATCAAACGGTTCAAAGCCACTTGGAACCTTTACGGACGACGGTGTCCTACTAAGAAGAAGCTGGCACACATCGCAACAGCTCGCAAATGCATTCGGAAAAAGATGGATTAAGGAGTATCTTCCAACTCTGACTAGGCGGTCTAAGTGGCACCACCCTGTTAAGCCCATAAAAGAAGATGACATCGTAGTAATCGTCAACGACGATCTTCCCAGAGACTGCTGGCCAATGGGAAGAGTGGTCAAAACTATAATCAGCAAGGATGGCCAGGTGAGACGTGCGACAGTCCAAACTGTTTCGGGCATCTACGAACGCCCGACCGTGAAGCTAGCTGTCCTCGACCTGAAAACTTACGATATTGATTGTAAGCCGACCAAGGAAGTCGTCGTACCGGAGAGGAGTATTGTTAGCGGTTCGATGACACCGCCACAAACAGTTTAGCACCGCCCATTTACTTTACATTTGATTTGTTTTTTAACAAATAGTTTCTATTAGTTGGCTTGGGCTTTTGTTCTGACATTAAATAAAATTAAATTAATTAAAACAGAAAAAGAACAAAGGAACAAGCCAGCGAGTCGAAATTAAAAGTAAGAATATTATTGGTATTATTAATTAATATTGAATTATAATATAAATTTATTAGGCTTAAAAGCTCTACAAGCTGAATAAAACTGAACCTGTAAAATTGAAAGATTGATTTACTACACGCGAGGCATCCTAAGAAATTTGTTCCTAACAGTACCACTAAGAACAACTTTTTTTATTACACCTTCTATATTGCCATTATTTAAACTTTATAACAGCGGAATTGATATTAATTTAATTTTTTTGCGCAACTTTTAGACATATCAAACAAAGCATTCAAATTTAAAAATAATTTAATTTATAAACTAGTAATGAATAAGATAAGGTTTTTTATCTAGCCGAAGAAGTAATATTGTAAATTTAAACATAAGCCTTGCATTAAATGATAGCTCTGTATTATACTATAATAACTTGTATTATATTATAACAAATGTATTAGGTTAACTTGTCAATATATGTATCTGAAAACTAAAAAAAGATCTGTTTCAATTTAAAAATTTATAAAATGTATGTAGTTCTACTTTCACAAAACTTTAGCCGATATTTTACAATGAAGCTACTAACCTTCGCCCTTGCACCTACAATAGAGTATAGTGAATTTTACTTTTCAGAACAAATATTTCTGGCAGTAGCTTTCAGTTTTCGACACTTTATAATGAACTCACCTACGAGTACCCCTGTACATTCTCGACGTAAGTATTTCTGGCAACATACGTATTTGAAAATTAAAAAAGGTTCTATTTCAGCTGTGCAAAAACAACTATTAATTTGTATCTGATCTTGCCTCATGCAGCTGTTAAATAAAGCTAGAAATGAAAAAACCCTGTTTCATTCAATACTTTTTGAAGTTTTCAGGCACAATTTCGTAATATAAAGCAATAATAGTGTTTAAAGTGTTGTTAAAGTGTTTTTTTGCTATCCAGAATAAAGCAGATTAGGTACTCCACACAAAAACGATCTAGAGTACGAGCTAAGTTTTTAACTGGTAAGTTGTTGCACCTGAAAACAATTTGACAGTTATAATTCGAACTGTCGCTTACTGATCAAATTTAAGAGGTAAACGAAGCGAAAAGAAATTTTTAAGATAATTTAGGACTTTTCATAACAGATCTGTTCCGTACCAAGACGGAAAAACCGATACCGTAATAAAACTACAATGTATCGGACCCTTATGTTCCGTACCAAGAGGGAAAAACCGGGGGGAAATTCGTTTGGCGTAGCCAAATCATCGGCGTGGTCCGCGATTCGGAGGGTATCTCATTGGCTTATCTCCATAGGACATAGATATGTGAAATGGCCTACAGGCAGTTCAGTAGAAGAAGTTTCAGAAAAGTTTAAAGTAAGAAATATTCGCTGCAGGTACTTACTTACTAGGTGATTCAGCATATCATTCGAGAAGTTGGCTTTTTTCGCCTTTTAAGGACAACGGATCACTTACCGACGCACAAAAACGGTTCAACTACGCATATTCATGTACAAAAATAGTGGTAGAAAATGCTTTTAGTTTGTTAAAGGCTAGACTTAGAAGGCTGCTTCATTTTACGGAGCAAACTAATATGTGTGCAGTTTCTAACATCGTTCTCAGCATATGTATTCTGCATAATATATGCATTTCATTTGACGATGGAATTGATATGGATTCGTCAGTTGCAGATGAGACTACCAAGGGCGTTACAGCAACTTCTGATATTTCCACTGATAGGCGCCAGCAATTATTTGATTATTTAGTTAACCAACGGATTATTTAGGAACAGTGAAAAACCCTTTCTTATACCTTTCAATAATACTTGTATTCCTTCAATAAGAAAATTAAAAACTTAAAAATATTCATACTAATAAATAAAAACAATAAAATAAAAGTTTAAAAAATTCATTTCATATATCTCAGAATAGACATTCTTTCTCGATGTCGGCGCTCTTTAGCTTCTTGTGTCGCCATATGGTTGGCCTTTATGAGTTTAGTAACAGCCTCTTGGTGCTGTTTCCGATCCCTATTTTTTTCTTCGGCCAACTCCAATTTTTGCTTCAAGTAATTCTGCCTCGGTGTAATTTTACGTACGTTTTCCCTACACGCAGTTCTTGAAGTCGAAGGGACGGTATGTGAGGTTAATGGGACGGTATGTAAGGTCGATGGGGCGGCATGTGAGGTCGATGGGACAGCATTGTCTTCGCTTGTCGAAGGCGATCTCACCGATACACTTTCGTTTAAGGGCATTATTTGTGACCCCGAAAGATTTAGAGTATGCGCGTTTGATATAATGAGCCTATCGCCAAATATATCCTCCATTTGCTTCATAAATGGAGCAACACACGGAGCAGCGCCAGTTCTATTCTCATTATCCCTGCTGGCCTTGAAAGCGATAAAGAGGGACTTAATTCTGCTTTCCAGCATCTCTGCTGTCGTTCGATCTTCCTATAAATAAACCGTTAAAAATAATTAATTTTGTTAAATTTAACTACTTACTAGGATGCCAAGGCTCGTCAAATCTTCGAGCACATTTGCGTATGCATGTTTTTTTTTCCTGGCGTGCTCGAACTCCTCTTTGCGCTTCGAGTAACACTCTAGAAACGCAAGAGTTTCACCTCGGCCCCAACAACGACGAGATCTATAAAGATACCTAATTATTCACCTAATAAAACTGGAAAAATTTTCGTTACCTTTTGATTTTTTCGGCATTCATTTTCAAAACACTTCCTGATTATCACAAATGTCAAAGTCAATTGAGTTGAATTGCCAAAGTTCATTGCTACTGCTGGGCAACGAGATTTCCAAATTCCATAAACCCTGGAGCCACCAATATGTGAACAGAGGAACTATTTCTACATAGTAGCTTAACTAATCTAGTAATACTACTGGATTAAGAGTTGTTGTTACTTCCAATGTAATTGTGCTAATCCGCTCTCGATAGAGTTGCAAAAAAACACAGCTAATATTGGCTAGAAAGATGCGTCACCTTCATCAAAAACTAATAAATACCCAAAAATTGACGCATGAACCGAAAAAATGCATGTAAAAATGCATAAAACTGTCTGGGTGGTTATTTTTGGCTACTAAAAACGTAAAAACCTGTTTCATTTAATACTTTTTGAAGTTTTCAGCTACAATTTCTTAAAATTAGGCACTAATATTGGCTAAAAAGATAGGTACATCACCTTCACCAAAAAACTAATAAATACGCAAAAGTTGTCATATGAACTGGAAAAATACGCGTGAAAGTTACTGCAACTGTTTGTGATAGTTCTTTTTTGCCTGCTAAAAACAGAAAAACCTGTTTCATTCAACAATTTTTGAAGTTTTCAGGCACAATTTCGGCGTAAAAGTTACTGCAACTCATTACATAATCTAAAAATAGTTGTTTAAACTGTTTGTGATAGTTCTTTTTTGCCTGCTAAAAACGGAAAAACCTGTTTCATTCAATAATTTTTGAAGTTTTCAGGCACAATTTCGGCGTAAAAGTTACTGCAACTCATTACATAATCTAAAAATAGTTGCTTTAACTGTTTGTGATAGTTCTTTTTTGGCTGCTAAAAACGGAGAAAAAACCTGTTTCATTCAATACTCTTGAAGTTTTAAGGCACAATTTTATAATATTTAGCAATAATATTGGTTAAAGTGGTGCACCGTCGCCCACAAAAATAATAAAACGCGCGAAAATTGACGCATGAGCCGAAAAAATGCGAAAAATCCTGTTTCATTCAATACTTTTGAAGTTTTCGGGCAATATTTCAAAATATTTCGTAGTATTATTCGATAAAAGATGAACCAACTCTATCATAACTAAAATAATCACTAGAAAATTAACGCAAAAAATAAAGCAAAAATCGATAATATCCCTCTGCTATACACCTGTATCACCACGAACTTGACCCAATGCCAATCATAATGATGTAGCAAAAAATAAACACGCGAAAATTGATGCATAAGCAGAACTGATAATATCTGTCAGATATACACCTGTTCTGCCTCGAACTTGACCCAATGCCTACCTTAATAACAAAAAATTACGCAAACCTGCTCTTATCATACAGACCAGGAAAAATGAATGTAAAAGTGCATAACCGTCATACTATAGGATTCAGCTTGTACAAAATAAATAACAAACAACATTCAACGTCTCACAAGATCAAAAGACTGCATAAAAAGAAAACACTACGTTATAGTTGTGTCAAGAAGCCGGACATGCTCTTCACATATATGTACGTGTTCTTTTGGCCTATTGCATGAAGCCATCTACCTACACTAATGTTTGTGACCTTGGTCTACTGTCTAGTGTTATTAGCCCCCACCAAAGGTCAGTAGCCCCCACAAAAGGTCATTAGCCCCCCATCAAAAGTCATTAGCCCCCCTTCCTGCCTTGTGATCTTAGACTACTGCCCCAAGGTCATTGGCCTCTGGCAACACCACCTGTGACGCCACGACTGTCTGCCTCAAGCGCTGCGTTACCTACTAACTTAGCCTTACAAATTCAACCAAACAGATTCAAAATTTCAAGATCCTAGGCCAAGGAGCTCTTGAGTTATAGTGGTAACGGACAGACAGACGGACGGACGGACTTCAAGCGGATTTGAGAATTTGATCACAAATGCACAAAAAATAATATAGAACTTTTTTTCGTCCGTATGTTCTTCGACAAAAACACACTGTCTAGACAACAATTTTTTTTGTTGGAGTGAGAAAAAATTGTTCCGTAAAATTTTTTTAGTTTTTGTGGTTTTGACAATTTTTTTATCAATTCAACAAAAATTTTTTGTTGTCTCGACAATGTGTTTTTGTCGAGGAACGTATGAAATTGGTCAATACGACAAAGTACTTTGTTGTTGACAAAATTTTTGTCGAATTGACCTGCATTTTTGTCAATGCTACCAAGTTTTTTCTCTGAGTGTTGTTGGACGTATATTGACAAAATTTTTGTGGAATTGACCTGAATTTTTGTCAATGCTACAAAGGTTTTTCTCTGATTTTTGTCGGATTGAACTGCATTTTTATCGATGTTAAGTTTTATAAAATATAATTTAGAGAATTTTTACGAAAGGCCACTATCACTTTTGAACAGTCAATCAATCACAAATGATGCAATCGAACTAAAGCTCTGCGCACTGCGATTCCTACTCCAATATGCGGTATGGGAGCGTGTTCATCATTCATACAAAAATTTTTGTTGATTTGATAAATACTTTGTTAAATATAACAAAATGTTGCTGTTTACTTTTGGTCAATCTGAAAAAATTTTTGTCAGAAGTCAATTCTTCCAGTGCAACAAAAAATTTGTTGATTTGCTAAAAATATTTCTCAATATGAAAGAAAATTTTGTCATTTCGATAAAACATGTTTTGTTAAAAGAACGAACTGGAATTATACCGAATTTTTGTCAATTCGACAAAAATTTATGAAACTGAACAATTTTTTTTTTGTTATGCTGACAAATTATTTTTCATTACGACAAAAGTGCACTGTTGAAGTTCAACAAATACCTTTTGTCAATGTTAGCAAGGATTTTTCTTTCAGTGTGTAGTAAACATGAACTTCGTTTTCACTCAAAACTAATTTGTGCAAAATTCCGAATTCGTATCTAAAAGATTTTTGGTTTAATTTTTCTCCCGATATAGTAACAGGGACATCGGTCCGGGCCCTCTACAAGTAGTATATTTAATGCACGATTTCGGGTTTATTTGGAAATATGTATGTGGTGTTAAAAGTTGGAGATTTTATCGTTTTTTTCGGTGAACCCCTAAATCCACCGACAGCGGTACCCGGTATTCATAGAAATGAATAGTCTTTTACGTACATATTTATATTATTTTTCGTCTATTTCATACATTATAAACAATATGCATTTAAGGCAAGGCTTATAAAGTATAATTATAAGGTATCCATAGTTTCGGCAGATGTGTACTTCAGTCTACGCAATGCCAACACGTCACAAGAATCTTTCTTATGATCGTAAATAGGTTTCCTTGTTCGCAAATAGTTTTCGCTCATTTGTCGCAGCTTGGAAGAGTATTCGGTTTCCAAAGCTCGGTAACGTGTTCATAGTTCGATAAATGAATGGAACGTCAAAAAATGCATCCAGCTCCGCCATTGTTAGATTAGAGGATCAAACGACTTTGGATCAGACTGTTGGTTACTATTATTCTAATTTGCTATGACACTGGACGCCTTCCGATTCTTCTGCTCCAAAATAATATGTTTTATATCATTTGACAATATATTATTGAATACTTTAAGGCGAGTTTGATTTGTGTAAGGCGCTCGGACACCTCCTCGTCCGCGAAGTTCTGCAAGCATTGCGGTTTTTCTCCTAACCGTTGAACCTTTAGCGGAAAACATGTTCTAACTTGACTGATCTGGTCGCGGAAGCTGATCGAGTTCATCTTCTTCACTATCATCTTCCAAATTTTCGGTATCAGAATCTTCAGCTTGAAGAGGACGCTGCCAATTGACATCATCATAGTCATCATAATATGGATCTTCTTCCGATTCAGAGAAGCATATGAATTCATTGATTTCTTCATCCTTTAATCCAATCGGGTATTCCATGAAATGAATGAAGAACCAAATCAATGATAAAGTTACGAAACGAAATATATCATCATCATCAATGGCGCGATAGCCCAAATCGGGCCAGGGCCTGCAAACCAAATTTATAACTTAATCCAATGTACCCGCGGCTATGTTGCTCAAATCGGGAGGTACGCTTAATGCCACTGGGTCTCGCAATATTTTCAAAATTTACATCTGCCATTTACAACGAAATATTTTCGTGTAATTTGTCTGAAAAAGTGCACAAAACTACATATATAACCCACTATGATTTTAACGCGGAGAGAAGACACGAAGCGGCGAAAAATGTAGGGAAAACGGTTAATTTTGAGAAAAGGATCTCGCCTGAAACATAGAAAAGTGAAGGTGTATATTTAAACATACTGCAGACACGATCGGCTGCAAGCCAACTGTTTAATACTCTAGATGAATACTGAAGTCGGATTTATATTGTAGTTGGGGATAAGGTAGTACTAAGTGTGTGCCTGTTGTATGTCCTTCATTAAACAGTCCCATTAGATTGCTACTCAAAACTAAAAGACAATATTCAGTGATTAATTTCATATCTTGAACTGAAAATAGTATCCTTTTTTAAGAACTTTCATATGGGAGGTGGAGCAAGGACACACTCGATTACTTACATATTCACACTATTCCTTGGAACCATTCAAAAATTAATGTGTACAAAATTTCAAATTCATAGCTTGAAGTGTTCAAAAGTTATTGGAAAATATTGTTGAAAACGTGTCTTAAGGATTTTTCGTAAGAAAGAGTGAAAGGATGTCGATGACTAGTAAACTCGGACCTTATTTTCACTCAAAACTAATTTGTACAAAATTCTGAATTCATAGCTAATAGATTACTTAAGTTATAGTGAGTTTCGTGAATTGAATGAAAATATTTTAACAGGTTATTTGTATGGCAGCTCTTCGAAGGACTAATAGGATTTTCTTCATACCCATGCATTGAGCTTAAAATATTGGAGAATTATCACGTACAAAATTTGAAAGTAGTAGCTTAAATCGCTATGAAGTTAAAGGCCAATATTTTTGAACACGTGTTTTAAGGACATTATGTATGTATGTCAGCTACCCGGAGGAGTGTGACGATTTTGCCCGTTAACGAACTTACAAATTCAACCAAACACTCAGATTTAAAATTTCAAGAGCCTAAGTCAAGGAGTTCTCTATCGTGATAACAGACAGACGGATTGACGGAAGGACGTCAAGCGGATTTGAGGTTTGTGGCCACAAATGAACAAAAAATAATATTAAACTTTTTTTTGTCCGAGGCTTGATTCTATGCGTTACATTTTTTTCGGCTGGATCAAACTTAAAATACTCTATATGGTATACCAGGAGTCTGTCCAATGTTCAGCTATAGCTGCTATTTAGCTGCTTTTGTGTCTCGGCTAACTGTCATTCAGGTTCTTAGCCGAGACACAAAAGCAGCTAAATAGCAGCTATAGCTGAACATTGGACAGACTCCAGATATCTTCTCAGTACCTAATCGTACAATTTGTTTGCACACACTTGATTCTTTAACGTTTTAAGTTTGAGCATTTTTTGTATCTTTTGCTTTGAAATATTGATAAATTGAAATTTGATAATATACATATATAATAAGTAAAATGGATTACATATTTCATTAAACTGTTTTCAATTTAAAGCTGTACTGCAATTATTTCACGGTATTCAGACTGAACTGCATTATCATTTTTCATTAAAAAAATTGTGTTTAGAAAAAAAATGAAATAATGATAAAAAATTTGCCAACAATCTGGGCGTAACTTTATTATTTTTCCGTCAGAAGTTTGAAACGCGTTCAATTCTGAGATGCGGAGCAGGTTATTATGTGACTGAAAACCATAGAGCTATAACTAACGGAGATCGCAAAGCGCCGTTTCTGTATAAAGCACTTTGAAGCATTTTGATGCAAAATTGAACATTTTTGTATGGAGCGTTTCGTGCCCGGTGGCAGTGAAATGCAAATAGTAGCGAAGTATTTAAAGGTTGGGCTTTTTTTCTTACTTAATACCGGAGTATAACAAACATGTGAGTAAGATGCTGATAGTTGCATAGTGAATATCGAGGGTCCTTTGCGAAAAAAACCTCCGGCTTCAAAACAGTCTCTGCACGCTATCTCCATTATACATATATGTAGCTCTATGCTAAAGACCTAACAAAAAGTTCGGGAAGCGGTTAGAATAACATATGCATTACATAATTGGGTCATTTGCGATCTAAGGGTTGCAAAAGGATAACAATTACAAATAGGTGATTATTAAACAAGCCCGTGGAGTGAAAATCTGATCAGATCTGAGAGATATGGCAAAATTCATGAAAAAAAAGTACAAACATTTTACATCACCTTAGGGGTCGAATTTCAAAAATTCTTGAAAGTACATTCTAGTTATTCATATGAAGAATCCGTAGAATAAAAATGAGTTCGATATTTAGGAAGACCTAGTAGATATGCCGGAAAACGTGAAAATATATGCATTTTATTTCCATTGGTAATTTTTTTTTGCCCCCCTTCCGAACGCTAATTAATATTCAAATTTTTTTTTTCAAAATTACTTTTCTAGTTCAATTACATATACACACCGAGTTTCAACTTTCTAGAATAAGCCGTTCTATAGTTAGGCAAATCACTCCACTCCCGTACCATGCTACCCCAAAAAAAAATTATATTTTTCCAACATGCGACTAATATAGCTCTATCTCAATACCAAGTTTCAGCTTTATATCATTATAGGTTCTTAAGATATAAGCATCGGAATCTTTACCTTTTCTACCTCCCCCCTCCTCACCCTCTACACCCACATCCCCAATTTTTAACTGCTAGGGTTCTATTGGACCTACTTCTGGTAAAAAATTTGAGCATCTATGTAATACTGTTCTTGAGATATAAATCGTGATTTTTTTAAAAAACTTTTTATCCCCCCCACTTTCATATTTCACCATCCATTTAAAAAAATTTACATTCAGAAATTTTTATTTGTCAACCTTAATACTCAAACCGAATTTCATTTTTCTAGAGCAATTGGTTCTTGAGATATCGTAATGTTAAGGTTTTCACCCAACACCCCCATACGTTACTACCCCCACTCAAAAAATTCTTTTCAGTCTTTTTTCCTAGGATAGGTTCAGATATTTGATAGCTTCGAATTTCGTGCAATCAAGGGTTTAGGAGATATGGATTTTAGAATATGTCGATATCGGCATTCTTGCGTTTCGGACGAATTATTTCCCCCCCTACTCCCACACCCCTTCACCCATATCAACAATTTTTTTTGCAAATAGGTCCACTATCGAAGTTCTATAAAAATTCCAATTTTCAGCCTCCTTCAGCAAGTGGTTGCTGAGATCAAGAAACCAAAATTTTTCGTATAAAACCCTCTTCTCTCCTCCCCCTTCATACCCACACCCTTCTTAAGGATAGCAGTCTTAGAGGTTTACCCAGCCTACCCACCATAAAAATTGCATGATAGTAGCTCAACGCGTTTGGGAGCTACGCGCCTTCAAACTATTTTTGCGTACGGCGTACAGACGGAAATTTTTTTTTATTGCTTTTTTTGGGGTCTACTAGTCCTAAAATGAGAGAATACAAAATTTCAGGGCAGCAAATTTTTTTGGAATTTCAAGTCGATCATCTTTATTATTAAAAAATAATTAAGTAAAATTCTTGTAAAGAGTAAATTATATTAGGTAGTATAACATCACAACATTTTCAAACAATTGAAACTATTAAAATTATAACATTCGTTGTAAACTACCCCCAATTTTTGAATAAAGCTTTCCTTTAAGCATCTAAAAGCTTCAGTACGTGAAGCTTTCTTTCCTTCGCGACTATATCTGTGGTCACAAGGCAAAACAGCACAAGTCACATTTTCAACTTTTTGAGTTATCGACGTTTAAAAGTTAAGCAACTGGCTTGCTCCGTTTCCATTCGGGATTCAGATTAAATTGAAAGTTGTGTATACATCATAACATAACATAACATGTTTGTTTTGATGCGTTATATATACACCGGAAGTCGCCCGCGGCGTCAAACAGAACAGCTCAAGTCCAGTGGACTTGTGCGGCTCTGCTTGAATAGTGCCGAAAAACTTCGATTTCTTCGGCGATAAAGTGTATTATTATCGCGTGTTGCTAGCCACGGCTCAGTGGCGTAGCTAGACATGATTTTCGGAGGGTGGGGAGAGGGGGGGAGAGTGGTTTTCAGCAAAAAAAATTTAATATTTACCAATTTGAACTTTAAATTGACCAGTAAGGTTCGATATTATCTACAAGTAGTAGTAGTAGTAGTAGAAATGACATACTACAATAAAAAAAAAAGAAATTTGTAAGCAATGGAAAAATAATTCTAAGTAATGGAAGTTGAAAGTTTCCACGATGAGCCACAATAACGTGCTGATCAATCATGTCAGTAATTGTTCAGTGACATTAATATCATTCGAAAGATGAGCGATTTTCGTTTCAAAATGATGTAATATGTTTATTACTTACGAAAATATGGAATAGTTGTAGCAAAATCGCGCGTAGAAAAAAAATGTTTCCAACAGTATGGCCGCAACTTTATAATTTTTCTGGCAGAAGTTCGGAATGTGTTTAATTCTGGGATGCGGTGTAGGTTACTATGTCACTGAAACCTAATAAAAAAATCTGAAAGTGGTTAGAATAGGGCGTAACATATGAATAACATAATAAGATCATATTCCGGGATGCGGTCCAGGAGTTGAAAAAGGAAAAAACATAAAAAACGCTAATTTTTTAAAGAAGCCCATGGAAGTGAAAAGATATTCAATATCTGATCAGACCTGAGAGATATGGCGGAATTCATGGAAAAGTATACAACCACTTTACACCCCCTTAGGGGTCGAATTTAAAAAAAATTGAAAACGCTTTCTAGGTATTCGAATGAAGAATCCGTAAATTAGAAATGAATTCAATATTTGGAAAGAACTAGTAGATATGAAGAAAATCGTGAAAATATATGCATTCCATTTTCACTGACCATTTTTTTGCCCCCCTTCCGAACGCCAAATGAATATTAGAATTTTTTGTTTATCAGAATTACTTCTCTAGTTGATTTTCATTTACACACCGAGTTCCAACTTTTTAGCATAAGCCACTCTTAAGTTAGGTAAAACACCCCCCACCTCCGTACCGTACTACCCCTAACAAAATTATATTTTTCCAGCATGCTACTACTATAGCTCTATCTAAATACCAAGTTTCAGCTTAATACCATTAAATGTTTAAAAGATATAAACATCGGAACTTTTTCCTTTTCACCCTCCCCCACCCCCGTACGCCCATACCCCCACTCAAAAATTCAATTTAAATCTACTCTCCTAGTATAACCACGGATATTTGTAAAGTCTTAATTTCGTGTCACTAACGGTTTAGGATATATGGATTTTAGAATGAGTCGATCACAGCATTTTTGCGTTTCGGACGCATTATTTCCCCCTCCACTCCCACACCCCTTCACCAATATCAGCAATTTTTTTTCAAATGGGTCCACTATCGAAGCTCTATAGAAATTCCAAGTTTCAGTCTCTTAACATAAGTGGTTGCTGAGATCTAGCAACCAAAGTTTTCCGTCTAAAACGCGCCTCCCACCTTCCCCCTCACACCCACAGCCCTCAAAAAAAGATCACTTCAAGGTAGACTACCCTGTCTATTCAGAAAAAAAAATTCAATTTAATAGCTCATGGGGTTTATTAACTGTGAGTTGATTAAAATAATAAAGTAAAAAGGACTTATGCTGTTTTGCTTGGCACCGATTGGTACATTTGGACTTGTGCTGTTTTGCATGGTACCGATTGAGAAATTTGGACTTATGCTGTTTTTCATTCTCTATTTTCGCAAAGAAAAATCAATACAATATGCTTGATACTTGTCGAAATGTTGCGGTCGACCTCTTTGACTTCAAAAATTACCCTAACTCAATTTCGGAAAAAATGTGACTTGTGCTGTTTTGCCTTGTGACCACAGATATAAGCATGAGACAGAAATGCTTCAGGTGCTTATTCATTTTGAATACTCAGCGTGGACGGTAGTCTTGCTACAGCCTCCTCGCGGTACGACAAAATAAATAAAATAGTTGAAAAATAAAATAAAAAACGATACTTTGTAATTAATTTTCAATACTCAGCGAGGACGGTAGTCTTGCTACAGCCTCCTTGCGGTACAAAAAAAACAATACTTAAAAAAAACAAAATTAAATAAAGAGATAATATTATAGTGGCGCCTGTTATGTATCAGCCCAAGCCTCTACATAATAACTCACACACTAACACTAATACAGATAACATATTCGCTAATTCAGTCATACGATCCAAGTACATTACCAAATAAGACAAATATAGAACTAAGTCATGAGAACAAAGAACATTTAATCACTTTGATTCCCATGAATTCATAAAGTTAAGCAAACCTTATCACATTGACCCTTAACCACAGCGTTCGGTCATTCTGATAAAAGAGACAAACCTTATCACATTGACCCTTAACCACAGCGTTCGGTCATTCTGATAAAAGAGTAGTATAAATAACAGCACTTGATACTCAAGTGGCAGTCATTATTAAGATATCATCTAAACAGGCATTATGTTCGATTAGCCGTCACCAGTACTAAGCTAAGCATAAATTGTCAAATAGAATGTTTACGAACTTACAACGAATAATATTAATTAAATAAAGATTTACTTTCATTAAAACTCACAATTAAATAAATGAATTTTGTTTTTTTTACAATCGCTCGATACGAAACACAAAATTGGCGCAGTCGGTAGGATTGCAAAAGTATAATATTGTAGCAATCCGAAAGTGATCGAATCGTGAAAGTTTTAAAATCATATTAATATAAATCGTGATCCATTTAACTAAAAATCAGTTACGCTACAAATAAGCGAAAAACGTGGAAACAATCTAATACAAAATAGTGAAGGTGAAGGACAGGCTATTAATCAGCAACTACAACACTTACTTCAAGAATTGGAGGCGAACGAATATCAACTCAACACAATTCAACTATTTTTCGATTGGTAAATATCTTATATTCAATAATGGCTCATCAACCAGAAGAGAGAGTGACGACATCAGTACTATTGACGTTATTCAAGGCAGTTCCCGTATTCTCTGGAGACGATGACTACAGCCTAGCATCATTTTGTTCTTCGGTAGAGAGTACTTTAGCGTTAGGAACACCGAATCAATTGGTTATAATAAGCACAATATTGCTTACTAAATTTAAGGGATCAGCGTTAAATGTTATGTTAAAATTCACAACAATTCCGACATGGGAAGCCATAAAAGAAGTATTAAAACAGAATTTTGGAGTAATAGCAAATTACGACAAGTTAGTTTATGACGCTTATGGAGTTAAGGGATATAACATCCAGGAAGTGTACGAACAACTACAGAACATCCTAAATAAATTAAATGCAAAAGTGGATCTGGGGGAAACAGATGCAGCAGGACGAAGTAGAGAAGACAACGAGAAATTAATGTTAGACGTATTTAAAAGTAAAGTCGATGACAATACATCCTTATGGATAGAAATAAAGAATTTCTCAATTTTAAGATTAGCAATGCAGAATATTGCAAGTTTAGGTAGAAATGGTTACTTAAAAGATAATGCTAGAAAAACTTCAAATAACAATGTAAATGTTAGGCAAAATATCAAGAATAAACCTAAATACAATCATATGAATAACAATAACTACAATCAAGTTAATAAAAATCAAGTTCAAAACAATTATAGAAATTCCAGTAACAATCTCAGGAATACTAACAATTTTAGACAGAATCCATTTAGACAAAATAATTCAAACAATTATAGATTAAATAATAATCAGAATAGAATACAACCAATGGAAGTGGATAATATCGTGAATAGAGGACAGATAGTGCAACCAGAAAATAATAATGTAAATTTTCGAGTAAGAGCCTCGAGAATAAATCAAATTTAGCAAAATTCAGATTACCAATTATAGAAGTGACAATTTGGGGAACGAAAGTTAAGGCTTTAGTAGATACGGGGTCAACTATAACACTGATTAGTAAGGAAATAGTAAAAACATTAAAATGGAGAAAAGCAGAAACAGAAATAAAAACCATGACGGGTTTTAGTTTAATAAAATATGAGGTAGAAACAGCATCACCAATAGAATTTGGGATCGAAAAAAATATTATGTGGAAAATTGTAGATTTTGGAAATCGCTTACAGAGTGCTATTATAGGAACGGATATCTTAGATACACTAGGAGCATATATAGATTTCAATAATAAAGAGATTATAATAAATAATAAACGCATCAAGTTTATGGGATATGAAGATGATAATGAAATAAATACGTTAGAAATTAGGTATGATGAAGTTCATGCACTAGAACCAACAGACCCGATAATTAGAACAGATCATTTGAATGATGAAGAGAACAGAAAATTAAGAATTATGATGAAGGAATTTAGAGATTCATTTTATAAAGAAGGAGATAAACTCCAAGCAGAATTAGATATGGAACATGAAATAAAGACAACAACTGAAGAACCAGTTTACAGTAGAATGTATAGAAACCCTCAAATACATGAGGAAGAAATCAAAAAACAGATTAATCAATTATTAGCAGATGGTATAATCAGAGCTAGTAAATCACCATACAACGCACCGGTGATAATAGTGAACAAAAAGCTAGATGGAAGTAATAGAACCAAGTATAGAATGGTAATAGATTATAGAAAGTTAAATTCAGTGACAATAGATTTCAAATATCCAATACCTAATATAGAGACAATATTAGAGAAGTTAGGACGATCAGTGTATTTTACCACTTTAGACTTAGCTAAAGGGTTTCACCAAGTTAAAATGAGTAAAAGGGATATAGAGAAAACGGCTTTTAGTACGAATCAAGGACATTATGAATATATCAGAATGCCCTTCGGACTGAAAAACGCACCTTCAACATTTCAGAGAATCATGAATGATATTTTAGCAAATGTAATAAATAAAATATGTGTAGTATATATGGATGATATACTCATATTCGGAAGTTCATTAGAGGAACACTTATTAAACATCAGAACAATTTTAAGAATATTACAAAAACATAAATTAAAACTACAGTTAGACAAGTGCGAATTCCTAAAGAAAGAGACAGCATTTTTATTTCATGTAATTACACCAGAGGGAATATTACCAAACAAAGAAAAAATAGAAAAGATATCAAAAGCAAAAATACCGCAGAGTAAGAAAGAAATTAAATCATTTATAGGGATGACAGGATATTATAGAAAATTTATAAAAGATTATAGTAAGATAGCATATCCAATGACGAGATATTTAAAGAAAGAAACTAAGATAGATCTAAAAGACGAGAAATATAACGAAGCATTTAATAAATTAAAAGAAATTCTAGTAACAGAACCAGTTTTAAAACATCCAGATTTTAATGAACAATTTAATATAACTACAGATGCAAGTGATTATGCGTTAGGGGCAGTCTTATCGCAAAACCAACATCCGGTAGCTTATATTTCAAGAACATTAAATGAACATGAGAGAAAATACAGTACGACAGAAAAGGAGTTATTGGCGATAGTATACGCAGTAAAATATTTTAGACCGTATGTGTATGGGAGAGAATTTAATTTATATACAGATCACAGACCAATAGAGTGGTTATATAAGAAGTATAAAGGGAGAGATATTAATCAACGAATACAGAGATGGATTTTAAGTTTAGGAGAATATAAAATTAATGTTAAATACATAAAAGGAACAACAAACATACCAGCAGATTATTTGAGCAGAATGATTAATGAAGAAGAATGTAACCTAGCAGAAAGTGAAGATTTAGTATCAACTAGACACACAGCAGAAGAAGATAGTTCACATCTGATACCATTAAAAGATGAATGTATTAACAAATACAAACAACAAATCATATTATCAGAAAGAGAGGAAGTTAAGACAAATTTAAATAGAAGATTATGGATAAAACCAAATGAATTTAATAATGAAGATTTAAAGTCGAGGTTAAAAAAGTTTATGAGTAGCAAAACAACGGGAATATATTCAGAAATAAGTAACAGGGAATATGTGAAATTTCAAGAATTATATATAGAGTTATTCGATTTAAGACAAATTCCAACGTATATGGTAAGTCAACTATTGAAGGAACCAAAGAATGAAACAGAGTTAGAAAATATTATAAAAGAACAACATAATGAAAAATCACAACATTCAGGGATCTTAGAGAATTATATGGTTATAAAGAAAGAATATTACTATCCAAGATTAAAAAATTTTATACACAGATATATAAATTTATGTGAAATATGCAATGAGAGTAAAATTGATAGGAAACCGACGAAAGAAAAATTAAGAATTACAGAAACACCAGAAAATATCAGAGAGTTATGTCATGCAGACATATTTTTTTATAAATAGAACAACGAAAGTACTAACGATGATAGATAAATTCTCAAAATTTGCAACAGTAGCAATGTTAGAATCAAGTAATGCGATAGACATTAGGAAAAGTTTCAGACAAATTTTTTCTTTAGTAGGAAAACCAAAGAAATTAATTATGGACCAAGAGTTTGATATGATAATATTGAAAGAATACTTTAAAGAAGAGAATATCGAGATACATTTAACAAAACCTAATACGCATAGAGGTAATTCAGATATAGAAAGGTTACACAGTACATTATTAGAAAAGTTAAGAATATTAAGACTAACTAAAAAGTTATCATTAACAGAATTAATAACAGAATCATGTGGAGTTTATAATAGAATTAGACACTCAACAACAGAAGAAATACCTTTTGAAATAGAACAAGGGAAAACGGACAACAAAATGATATATGAAAAGTTAAAAATAAAGAAAGAACAGACAATGGAAAAATTAAATAAACAAAGAATAGACATTGACGAAAAAAGGGACGAAGTATATTACAGAAACAAGAAAGCAGGGAGATATAAATTAGAAACAAGATTTAAGAAAATTAAATACGACCCAAATAAACACTCAAAAGAATTAATAAAACGTAGTAAAAAGACAATAAAAATTACAGGCAATGGACAACACAACGATAACACTAATGATGATGTTAACAGTAACGATAATAGGAGCAACACTGACAGTGGAACCAATAAATAATGAAGGAGGTTATATAGAAATACCGATCAAAGAAATCAAGTTAGCAGACAAATTTAAAATAATATTACATCAAGTAGATATAGACCAAATAATGGCAGTAATAAAAGAATTCGAAAGATTAATAGAAAAAGAAGAAATAACAAAGGATCAGAAAACAGGATTGAACCATGAAATTTTTGAATTAAAAGCTCAAATAAAAACATTACAAATTAGTGAAAATATTAGAAAGAAAAGAGGATTATTAAATCCAGTGGGAGAGATTTATAATACAATATTTGGAATAATGGCAGATTCAGATAGGGAATTAATAAATGATAAATTAGAAGAGTTACGAACAGGTACTAACAAAGTAATTTTTAATATGAATAAACAAATTGAATTAAATATGGGATTTCAAGATAAAATAAATCATATTATAAAACAAGTAAAAGAACTAAACAAAGAAAATAAAGTATTAGGAGAAGATATAACATATTTGAAAATAAACTTAAATATTCAATTATTAAAGGATCATATAGAAAAAATTCAAGATAATATTTTAGCATCAAAATACAATTTAATGAGTAGAAATATGTTATCATATAAAGAAATAAAAGAAAATAATATTAACATTCAATCAATGGAATTAATTGAATCATACTTGTTATCAAATAATAAAAACTTAATATTTGCATTCAAAATACCATTAAAACAAAAAAATTACACAGTTTATAGAACATATCCATTAGGAAACACTAAAGGATACCAATTAATAGCAACAAATCAAAATATAATAAAAATCGATAATACAGTATATGAAATACGAAATGAGAAATATGTAGAAGATTTGATATTGAGATCAAACTGTATAGATATTAATGAAACATGTAAAGCAATGAAAACAATACCAAGTGTTAAAGAAATCATACCAGGAATGGTATTAATAAATCAATTAGATGTTAAAATCAAAAGTACTTGTGATGAAAGAAAATGGAAAATAAAAGGAAATTATTTGATTAAATTTGAAAATTGCATAATAAAAATAAATAACGTAGAATTTGAGAATACAAAGAAATTATATGTTGGACAATATTCAGTACCAATAATCATTCCAAGAATTAAATTAATTAAAACAATAGACGAATTACAAGAATTACAAATTAAAAACATTAAAGAATTAAAAGAAATTCAATTCACTAAACATTTGCATACAGGAATAGGTATTACTTCAATAGTAATAATAATAATTATAATAATCATTGTAATCCTGTATTTTAAAGCGAAAAATCGTCAGACTAAAATTAAAATTAGTAACGTCCGAACTGAGGACAGTTCTTTTTCTAAGAAGGGAGGTGTTATGTATCAGCCCAAGCCTCTACATAATAACTCACACACTAACACTAATACAGATAACATATTCGCTAATTCAGTCATACGATCCAAGTACATTACCAAATAAGACAAATATAGAACTAAGTCATGAGAACAAAGAACATTTAATCACTTTGATTCCCATGAATTCAAAAAGTTAAGCAAACCTTATCACATTGACCCTTAACCACAGCGTTCGGTCATTCTGATAAAAGAGACAAACCTTATCACATTGACCCTTAACCACAGCGTTCGGTCATTCTGATAAAAGAGTAGTATAAATAACAGCACTTGATACTCAAGTGGCAGTCATTATTAAGATATCATCTAAACAGGCATTATGTTCGATTAGCCGTCACCAGTACTAAGCTAAGCATAAATTGTCAAATAGAATGTTTACGAACTTACAACGAATAATATTAATTAAATAAAGATTTACTTTCATTAAAACTCACAATTAAATAAATGAATTTTGTTTTTTTTACAATCGCTCGATACGAAACACAAAATTCGCCCAACCAGTGGCCTCTCTTTCTAAAAAAAAAAACCAAAAGAAGAGAGAAAACACGGCCAATTAAAAAAAAAAAATACTCGTCGTAGTGAGCGTATCGCTTTGAAAGAACTACGCGCAACTACCCCAGGCGTACAAGAACTCAATATGATAACGTTGTCGGCAGAACAATTCCGTGAGCTCTTAGCTGCGATTTCTACTACACAACCAATAGCAAATCAAGCTACGGGTACATTTAGCCGATGTACAGCTCGCTTCAAGGGGGAGAGAGAACCCGTTAAAGTCAAAGATTTCATTACGACAATAAGTGTCTACAAGGACATAGAGCGAATCAACGACGCAGACGCAATCAAAGGATTACCTCTGCTTTTCGAAGAGACAGCAGCAACTTGGTGGCAAGGAGTAAAACATGAAGCTATTACTTGGGTCAACGCCATCGAATTAATTCGGAACGCTTTCTCGCCATCCAAACCGGCATACCAAATTTATTTGGAACTCTTTGCAACCAAGCAGGATGATGGTGAACCAACCGACGACTTCATCTGTGGCAAACGAGCTCTTCTTTCTTTACTTCCCGAGCCAAAACATTCGGAAAAAGTCATGCTTGATCTTGTTTACGGTATTTTGAATATCAAAATAAGAAAAGGCATCCCACGGAATATTATTAAAAGTTTCAAGGAACTTTTGACTCAAGCCCGCGGAGTCGAACATACACTCGCTGAAAAACAAGCTAGTATCACACTCGCCAATAATGCCGCCAAAGTCGATAGGACCAAAAATCGCTGCAACTCAACAAGCACGCTGGTCACACTATCAATGAATGCCGGAAAAAGCGGAAAGCCGACATTCAGAAAGTATCCGTTACACAAAATCCAATAACAAAAAAAGAGACTCACACGGTATTTTGTTACGGTTGTAAGTTGCCAGGGTATTACCGGAGAAATTGTCCCAACTGTACCAACAAGAAGCCTGAGGGTCCGCCGATTGTATCATTGAACTGCTTGAAGACGACAATAAGAAATGATCTTCCTTCAATTCCTATTACCGCACACGGTGAAGTTGGAGTTGCGTACTTGGACACAGCAGCGCGAACAAGTGTCGCAGGCAGACAACTGTTTCCTCATATGATCAGAAACGGTACTAAATTTACGAAACTCCAAGCCGATGTCAGACTCGCAGATGGAATTCCTTCGCACCAAGAGATATACGCTGGCGAAGTCAATATTATAATTGGGAATCGACTAAAAACAATTCAATTAATAGCTTTGCCACAAGCTACTGATAACCGCACCTTGATCGGAATTGATTTCCTTGAATAAAATGGAGTCGTTATGAATCTTGCTCAAAGGAATTGGTACTATGAAGATCAACCATACAAATGATTTGATTTTTATAATACAAACAAATCAGTATGGGCAACTCCAACGGAATATACCATAAACGAGACAACAGCCTTTCTGACATGGTTTGAAAACATTACACCTGTCCCTCCACTAAAAACCACTCCTGTTCAGAGAACACACAAAACAGAGTACTATGGACCTTCAGCACCATGGGAAAATGACTATTCACCACGAAGAATTCAGGACATTTTTCGCGATTCCATTCCCATTACAGAAGTAACTCCCGACAGAAAACGAAATAAACAGGATTTGTTTCAGACAAGTCAACATTCAAGTGAACTCATCACAGAAGATTCCTTCATAAAAGAGTTAAACGCAATCGACATCACTCTAAGAGATGACGAAGGAACAACCTTAAATGAGAATGAACAAAACGAAGTTAATAAATTGCTAATCACAGAGAAAGAATGCTGCAGCAGTATTGGTGAACCTAGTCCATACACTGAACATAAGATCCATACAGGTAGTCATTTTCCAGTAGCAACTACTCCGTATAGACTATCCCCAGTGAGGAAAAAATAGCTCCGAGAAGAACTCAACAAGATTCTTGAACTGCAAATAATTGAAGAATGTGAGCCTCCTTGGGCTGCACCTGTCGTTCTTGTGCCTAAAAAGGACGGTAATGTTTGTGCATGTATAGACTATCGTCAGCTTAACAGCATCACTATAGCAGATAGATATCCGTTACCACGGATCGATGATTAACTGCACGCAACGAAGAGAACTGCATTCAAATCTACATTAGATTTGCAGTCCGGCTATTGGCAAATTAAGGTTGCAGAAGAAGACCAGGACAAGACCGCTTTCATCTCCCCATTCGGGATGTTTCGGTTTAAGAGAATGCCATTTGGACTTCGAAATGCTCCAGTAACGTTTCAACGATTAATGGATAAGTTCCGAACTGGCTTAAGCGACATCTTCCTATTAATATATCTCGACGATATCATCATATGTTCTAGCACGTTTGAAAAATACATAGACGGTTTAGAACGAATATTTGCGAAACTAAAAACATTCAACTTAAAAATAAATCGGAATAAATCAAAATTTTGCTGTGATGAAGTAAAATTCTTGGGACACATCATCACCAGAGACGGTATTAAAGTCGACCCAGACAAGGTAGCCGCCATCCGATGTCGTCCAGAGCCCACAAATAAAAAACCAGTCCTGTCATTCCTGCAAGCCTGTTCTTGGTACAGACGCTTTATCCCAAAATTCGCAGACATTTCAAAGCCACTCAGCAACCTTACAAAAAAAAAAATGCAGTATGGAGGAACGAACAGCTTTTGAGCATCTAAGAACATTACTTATAACCAGCCCAATACTACAACAAGCCCAAGAGAATGAACCATACTTTTTGAAAACAGATGGCAGCAACTATGCTATTGGTGCGGTTGTAGTCCAAGGGGAGGGATCCGAAGAGCATCCAATAGAATATGCCAGCAGACTTTTGACAAGCGCCGAAAGAAACTATTCGACCACTGAACGCGAAGCCTTAGCCATCATCTGGGCTGTCGCAAAATTTCGTGAATATATTGAGTGATCTGTAGTAACACTTCTTACGGATCATCAACTGCCAAAATGGCTCATGACGCTTAAATCACCAACAGGGAGATTGGCACGATGGGCACTACAATTGCAGCCGTATAACGTAAACATCCAGTACACACCAGGAAAAACAAACGTTGTTGCAGATACATTGTCTCGACCTCCGATTGACAAAGATAAATTAGACGGTAGCATCTGCACATTTCACGTAGACTTACCAATTAGAGGTGCACACGATATCCGACAAGCTCAACTCGGACTCGGAACTCCGATCCATTACAGAATCATTTGAAAATAATGATGAAAATATCACTCGATGGACCTCCCTTGGATACAATTTAAACGAAGGAGTACTCTACAGGTACTGTGCTACAAGCGATACTGAAAACGCGCAACTAGTGGTACCCTAACAGAACGTCCACGCATACTACGTACTTATCACGATGACGCAACCGCCGGACACTACGGAATTGACCGTACTATCGCCCGCATTTCAACTCGTTATTACTGGCCTGGAATGACACGAGACATCACCAAGCATATTGGCAACTGCATTGAATGTCAGCGGTACAAGCCTACTCTAAAACCAGCTGGACTCTTGCAGACAGTTGCATCAAATCAACGTTTCGAAACCGTGTCCATTGATTTATTTGGGCCCTTACCAAAGACCTAAATGGATCTTTATAACTGAAGATTTGGCTAGCAGGTGGGTTGAAATATTCCCATTGAAAGAAGCTACAGCGGAGACCTGCGCACGGGTTCTTCTTGACGAGCTATTCCTACGATTTGGTATACCACGTCGTTTAATAAGCGATAGCAGTTCTCAATTTATATCAGCGATCATGCAACAACTAACCTTTTGTCTTAATATCAAACAGACATTGACACCCGTATGCCACCCAGAAGCCAATCCAGTAGAGAGGAAGAACCGAGATCTGAAAACCCAGCTATCTATCCTTGTTGGAAACCATCACACTACCTGGTCAGATCACTTATCATCAATACGTTTCGCAATGAATACAGCGAAATGTCAAGATACGGGGTACTCTGATGCGTAACTCACATTTGGACGTGATCTTCGTACTCCAGATGACATCAACCACGATCTCCGATCAATCACGCAATCCGAGAATTTCGTGACCCAACTATTACCAAAGTTGACGCAGTTAGCAGAAACTTTTGAAAATGCCAGAGAATCAACTGAGAAACTACTAGACAAGAACAAAACAAACGTCGACAAGAAGAGAAGGCCTCAACCTACATTCAACATTGGTGATCAGGTCCTTGTAACACGTCTTGAGCAATGCATCCAAGAACATCACCTCAAAGTTCGTTTCTAAGCGAGACGGACCTTCTGTTCTGGTTAAGAAAATTGGGTCAGTCAGTTTTCAAATATCGCATCCTGACAATTTATATGTTTCATTGGGAACCTATCATGTCTCCGCATTGAGACATTTCAAAACCGCATCAAAACAGACGACATCAGCAGTTCAACCTCTACAGAGGTTGAGGACGCCCGAAATCTAAGAAGACTACATCTTCTACATCAGATTCCATTCCTGCCGCTTCATCGGGACGACATCTGCGGCAGTGGGGGAGACTATAACATCACAACATTTTCAAACAATTAAAACTATTAAAGTTATAACATTCATTGTAAACTACCCCCAATTCTTGAATAAAGCTTTCCTTTAAGCATCTAAAAGCTTCAGTATGTGAAGCTTTCTTTCCATCGCGACTATATAAGCATGAGACAGAAACGCTTCAGGTGCTTATTCATTTTGAATACTCAGCGTGGACGGTAGTCTTGCTACAGCCTCCTCGCGGTACGAAAAAATAAATAAAATAGTTGAAAAATAATATAAAGAACGATACCTTGTAATTAATTTTGAATACTCAGCGAGGACGGTGGTCTTGCTACAGCCACCTCGCAGTACAAGAAATAAAATACTTAAAAAACAAAATTAAATAATGAGACAATATTATAGTAGTATTTTTTGGTCTGTCAGTGTGCAATGCAAGTGTAATATCTCAACTAATGAAATGTTTTATCATTATTAATAATCCAAGAAAGTGAACATTCCATTAATGTATAACAGGGCTTACTTTTGGTTCGTAAATATATTCTCATTGCTGTTGCGTACAGTGAATGAATGTAACGATTCCATTCACTCAGACAAATTTTTAATAAAATATACAAAAATTCCATAAAATCTACGAATTTTACTTTATTAGTAATAATATTAGTAATAATACAGTATTGTTATTGATTTTCAAAAAAAAAAAATTTGCTGCCCTCAAAATTTTTTTGTCCACGTTTCATGACAAGTAGACACGAAAAAAATCTGCCAACAGTCTGGGCGCAACTTTATTATTTTGCGGCAGAAGTTCAGAACGCGTTCAATTCGGGGATGCGGTGTATATTACTATGTGACTGAAAACCTGAAAACTTTTATTACTATTTCCTCAACTTCTTGATTAGGTGCTTGAATAGGTTTAGAAATTAACTTATTATCATTTATCCCCTTAATAAATGATAATAATAATTTAATATCGACAGAAGCCGCTTTAAAATACTTTTTAACTCAAGCAATTGCTTCCTCAATTTTTTTAATTGCTGTTTTAATCTGAATATTAAAATCTAATTTTTAATAGAGATTGCTTAAAGTAAAATTTTTGAAGGGGGATTAGAATTTTTCAAAAATAACACGTTTCATATCTCAATAACCGTGTAAGATGGATGCTTCAAATTTTTACCAGAGGTAGGCCTAACAGAACCCTAGTAGGGAAAAAAAGTTTGGGGGTGTGGGTGTAGAGGGTTTAGTTTAGTTTTGTTTATTTAGTTTATTTATTTATACATTTGGTTTATCACAATTAAGATACAAGAATCTTTTGTTTGCGTAATAACGGCATATTAAACTATGTAGGTAGGGTGAGGGTGGGAAGGGTGAGAAAGAAAAAGTTACAATGCTTACATCTTAAGAATCTATAGTGATAGGAGGCTGAAACTTAAGATACGGGGTACTCTGATGCGTAACTCACATTTGGACGTGATCTTCGTACTCCAGATGACATCAACCACGATCTCCGATCAATCACGCAATCCGAGAATTTCGTGACCCAACTATTACCAAAGTTGACGCAGTTAGCAGAAACTTTTGAAAATGCCAGAGAATCAACTGAGAAACTACTAGACAAGAACAAAACAAACGTCGACAAGAAGAGAAGGCCTCAACCTACATTCAACATTGGTGATCAGGTCCTTGTAACACGTCTTGAGCAATGCATCCAAGAACATCACCTCAAAGTTCGTTTCTAAGCGAGACGGACCTTCTGTTCTGGTTAAGAAAATTGGGTCAGTCAGTTTTCAAATATCGCATCCTGACAATTTATATGTTTCATTGGGAACCTATCATGTCTCCGCATTGAGACATTTCAAAACCGCATCAAAACAGACGACATCAGCAGTTCAACCTCTACAGAGGTTGAGGACGCCCGAAATCTAAGAAGACTACATCTTCTACATCAGATTCCATTCCTGCCGCTTCATCGGGACGACATCTGCGGCAGTGGGGGAGACTATAACATCACAACATTTTCAAACAATTAAAACTATTAAAGTTATAACATTCATTGTAAACTACCCCCAATTCTTGAATAAAGCTTTCCTTTAAGCATCTAAAAGCTTCAGTATGTGAAGCTTTCTTTCCATCGCGACTATATAAGCATGAGACAGAAACGCTTCAGGTGCTTATTCATTTTGAATACTCAGCGTGGACGGTAGTCTTGCTACAGCCTCCTCGCGGTACGAAAAAATAAATAAAATAGTTGAAAAATAATATAAAGAACGATACCTTGTAATTAATTTTGAATACTCAGCGAGGACGGTGGTCTTGCTACAGCCACCTCGCAGTACAAGAAATAAAATACTTAAAAAACAAAATTAAATAATGAGACAATATTATAGTAGTATTTTTTGGTCTGTCAGTGTGCAATGCAAGTGTAATATCTCAACTAATGAAATGTTTTATCATTATTAATAATCCAAGAAAGTGAACATTCCATTAATGTATAACAGGGCTTACTTTTGGTTCGTAAATATATTCTCATTGCTGTTGCGTACAGTGAATGAATGTAACGATTCCATTCACTCAGACAAATTTTTAATAAAATATACAAAAATTCCATAAAATCTACGAATTTTACTTTATTAGTAATAATATTAGTAATAATACAGTATTGTTATTGATTTTCAAAAAAAAAAAATTTGCTGCCCTCAAAATTTTTTTGTCCACGTTTCATGACAAGTAGACACGAAAAAAATCTGCCAACAGTCTGGGCGCAACTTTATTATTTTGCGGCAGAAGTTCAGAACGCGTTCAATTCGGGGATGCGGTGTATATTACTATGTGACTGAAAACCTGAAAACTTTTATTACTATTTCCTCAACTTCTTGATTAGGTGCTTGAATAGGTTTAGAAATTAACTTATTATCATTTATCCCCTTAATAAATGATAATAATAATTTAATATCGACAGAAGCCGCTTTAAAATACTTTTTAACTCAAGCAATTGCTTCCTCAATTTTTTTAATTGCTGTTTTAATCTGAATATTAAAATCTAGTTTTTAATAGAGATTGCTTAAAGTAAAATTTTTGAAGGGGGATAAGAATTTTTCAAAAATAACACGTTTCATATCTCAATAACCGTGTAAGATGGATGCTTCAAATTTTTACCAGAGGTAGGCCTAACAGAACCCTAGTAGGGAAAAAAAGTTTGGGGGTGTGGGTGTAGAGGGTTTAGTTAAGTTTTGTTTATTTAGTTTATTTATTTATACATTTGGTTTATCACAATTAAGATACAAGAATCTTTTGTTTGCGTAATAACGGCATATTAAACTATGTAGGTAGGGTGAGGGTGGGAAGGGTGAGAAAGAAAAAGTTACAATGCTTACATCTTAAGAATCTATAGTGATAGGAGGCTGAAACTTGGTATTTAGAAAGAGCTATAGTAGTGGCATGGTGAAAAAATAAAACATTTTTTAGGGGTAGTATGGTACGGTGGTGGGGGGTGTTTTTCCTAACTTAAGAACGGCTTATGCTAGGAAGTTGAAACTCGGTACGTATATGTAAATTAACTAGAAAAGTAATTCCGATAAAAAAAAGTTTTAATATTCATTGGCGTTCAGAAGAGGGGCAAAAAAAAATATCAGCTAGGTCTTTCAAAATATTGAATTCATTTTTATTCTACGGATTCTTCATATGAATACCTAGAATGTGTTTTCAAGATTTTTTGAAATTCAACCCCTAAGAGGGTGTAAACTGGTTGTATACTTTTTCATGAATTCCACCATATTTCACAGGTCTGATCAGATACCGAATATCTTTTCACTTCCCCATGCTTGTTTAGTAATCACCTATTTTTAAGTTTTTTATTTTTCAACCTCTAGACCGCATCCCGGAATATGACCCAATTATTTAATTCATATGTCACACCCTTTTTTAACCGCTTCCCGAACTTTTTGTTAGGTTTTCAGTCACATAGTAACATACACCGCATCCCCGAATTGAACGCGTTCTGAGCTTCTGCCGGAAAAATAATAAAGTTGCGCCCAGACTGTTGGCAGATTTTTTACATTGATTACGAGCCATTGAAAATATTCGTAAAAAGAATGATCAGGTTAATGTAGAACTTTTTCATTGATTTGATTAAGTCTTCTGTTAGTTTATAAAAAGCGTATTATTAAATCAAGGTCGAGATTTTGTTAAATTAATGAAAAGTATTGTAGATACAACGAAATGGAATCCAATAAATCATTTATAATTTACGAAGCGCTTAGTAAATTATAACGAAATTAATTCCGTTATTTATCAATAAAAAATAAAAAATCTGTCAACAGTCTGGGCGCAACTTTATTATTTTTCCGGCAGAAGTTCGGAACGTGGTTTATTCGGGGATGCGGCATATGTTACTATGTGACTGAAAACCTAACAAAAAGCGGTAAGAAAAGGGTGTAACATATGAATTAAATAATTGGGTCATATTCCGGAATGCGGTCTAGAGGTTGAAAAATAAAAAACCTACAAATAGGTGATTTTTAAACAAGCCTGGGGAAGTGAAAAGATATGCGATATCTGATCTGACCTGAGAAACATGGTGGAATTCATGAAAATGTATTCAACCAGTTTACACCCTCTTAGGGGTCGAATTTCAAAAAATCTTGAAAACACATTCTAGGTATTCATATGAAAAATACGTAGAATAAAAATGAATTCAATATTTCGAATGACCTAGTAGATATGACGAAAATCGTGAAAATATATGCATTTTACATATACTGATAATTTTTTTTGCCCCCCCTTCTGAACGCCAATGAATATTCGAATTTTTTTTATCAGAATTACTTTTCTGGTTAATTTACAAATACGTACCAAGTTTCAACTTCCTAGCATAAGCCGGTCTAAAGTTAGGAAAAACACCCCTCACCACCGTACCATACTACCCCTAAAAAAAAATTTATTTTTCCACCATGCCACTACTATAGCTTTATCTAAATACCAAGTTTCAGCTTCCTATCATTATAGATTCTTAAGATATAAGCATCGGAACTTTTTCTTTCTCACCCTTCCCCACCCTCACCTTCTACACCCACACCCCCAAATTTTTTTCCCTACTAGGGTTCTATTAGGCCTATTTCTGGTAAAAATTTGAAGCATCCATCTTGCACTGTTATTGAGATATGAAACGTGTTATTTTTGAAAAATTCTTATCCCCTCCACTTACGTACTCCCCCGCCCCCTTCAAAGATTTTACTTTGAGCAATCTTTATTTATCAAGCTTTGTATCCAAACCGAGTTTTGTTTTTTTGGTGTCTCTGGTTTGGGAGATATCGTAATGTTAAGTATTTCAACCCCCACCCCCGTACGCCACTTAACCCACCCAAAAATTTTGTTTCAATCTACTCTCCTGGTATAACTACAAATATTTGTTAAGTTTTAATTGCTTGCTATTAACGGTTTAGGAGAAATTGATTTTAGAATGTGTAGATCTCCACTTTTTTGCGTTTCGGACGCATTGCTTCCCCCTCCACTCCCACACCCCTTCACCCATATCATCATTTTTTTTGCAAATGGGTCCACTATCAAAGCTTTATAGAAATTCTAAGTTTCAGTCTCCTAACATAAGCGGTTGCAGAGATCTAGAAAAAAAAAATTTTCGTCTAAAACGCTTCCCCCACCTTCCCCCTCACACCCCCACCTTCCCCCTCACACCCCCACCCCTGAAAATAATGTCAATTTAAGGGGTCTACCTAGTCTATTCCTAGAAAAAATTTAAATTTAATAGCTCCACTGGTTTGAGAGCTACGAGCCTTCAAAGGATTTTGGCGGTCGACGTACGGCGTACGGCGTACGGCGAACAGACGGAGTGCAAAATTTTTATTGCTTTTTTCGTGTCTACTAGTCATGAAATGTACACAAAAAAATTTTGAGGGTAGCAAATTTTTTTTTTTTTTAAATCAATAACAATACTGTATTATTACTAATAAAGTAAAAGTGTGACTTTGTGCTATTGCGCCCAACAGCTCCAGTCGGGCCTAGGCCTTGAAGTAATGCTAGAGCTACTTTATAACGAGACCAACGGGATCACGAGGAGATGAATAGGCAGCCACAGGCTCGTGATTATTACCCCGATTTTAACTCAGGTACTGTTTTACAGCTGAGTAAACTGGTAGTCTGGCACCCAATCCCATTCTCGAAAATTATTTGTCGCCAATCAGATTCAAAACTGGTACCAGGTCAGTGCTACCAGCCGTATGATTTTCATCGTACATGTATGAAATTTCAGCCTTATGTACGATGTACGATGAGAACCCTCCATCGTACGCAAATTGTACGATTTTTCAACCATATGTGGAAATAAAAAATTATAATGAAACATTTTTGCCAAGCTATCCTAAAGGAACACGAGGTAATATAGCTCGAGAATGTTCTGTGAAAGGATATCTAGTATCAAGGGAATGAATTCACAGACATAGGCAAGGGGAATACAAGTGACGGTGTAAGTGAGTTAGAAGTTGAAAGTTTCTTATATGCGCCTGGAATCGATGATTTGGTAAGTCACTAAAACTAATAATCTTCTCGTATTGAAACTTTTAACGCGATTATCTCAAAACTGGATCTTCAAAAACTGCTCCTTTTGTAGCTCAAAAAGTTATGGATCTATTTGGTTAATGTGAGCTTTCTGTCTTTATAAATATCTGAAGGATATGCCTAAAATTTTGATGATGTCACGTAAATAAACCACTCTTTTGGGGTTTCTTGTAAAAAAACCGCACTTGAAAGTTGTAATAATAGGTCTGTTCTTTTTGCATGAAATTTCTGCACTTTTTTGAACTAGATTTTTTAAACAACATTTGACGTCAAATCAATGACACAAACTCAAACTCAAATAGTGTGCTTGTTCCTTCCCCGCCACTCCCTTTTGCATTTTTCCGCACTGGCTCGAGCCCTAGTGGAAAAAGTGTACTCGGTCTACACTCAACCCGACAAAAAGAACAGACCAAATATCATGTAAAAATTTTATAATGATGCGCTTATTTTATCACCAGAAAAGAAAATCATGAAAAATTATCCATTTTTTGGGCGTCTAAAGCCAGAAATACATGTGCATATATCTGTCATGTCAAAACTGATTTAGAACGCATGTGTTTAAGTGCGACGAAATACACGCTCGCACTGCATGCAGCGGAGCGCTGCATGATGTCTCTACTTCTACTTTTGCTGCGCAGCGTCAGTGGTACCACAACTTGAAGTTGAAATTTACCAACACAGAGAAATAAAAAAGTATTTAGAATTACATTTAAGTATGCAATATAGGCAGCGAACAATAATATTACATTATTGATAAAATCAAACTTTACTAATATTATTTTATGAAACTATAACTGAAACTGATACTCACAACCACCTATCGGGAAATGTGGTGATTTGTGACAAATACGACCAAGAGATCTGTCAAAAATTCTGCACACCTGTTTCACATGCAGTGATGCCTGCATTGCTGCGTGCATATATTCTGCACATGTATTTCAGGCATAAAGGGTTTGCTCCCCTTAAATATGTAGTGTGTATAGTGTGTATAGAACACTTCTATATTTGACTGATAAAATTTAAGATTAAAGTGAATTGTACGATGAAATCTCTCTCGGTACGATTTTTTTTATGGTATGGTACGATTTTTTGGGTTTGCAAATATGGCAGCACTGTACCAGGTGCACCGAAGGCAAGTGCTCTAGCCAATAAGCTACCCAGACTACTGTAGTGATTAGGTAAAATGCAAATTGAAATGATCGCATCGAATTACAAAAGTTATCGTATATATGTAATGATACCACCGCTAAAACTTAATAAAGTCAACGTAGAAATAACGAAACCGTCCCATTGAAACAAAATGACATTTTCTACGAAATATGTTTCTTAATATTTAAGATACGCTCCTTAGATTTTAACACATCATATATCGTAATCTGTAGCCCAGTTCTGTAACTTATGAGTGAGAAATTTCTCACCAAAAAGTCAAAAAGAGGATGAATTAATGCAGTTTTCTCTCTGTACTCTCACTAAATAAGAAAGCACCGTACTTGACTACGCATTTGGCAATCTTTCATTTCTCATTTGGTAAAAATACAGAGAGAAACCGGCATTAATTCGTCCTCATTTTGACGTTTTGGTGAGAAATTTCTCACTCATAAGTTACAGAACTGAGCTACTGATGTGGATAGCGACACACCGCACAAACATGCCATTACACTTTTCGGTTTCCGATCGTCGGTATTCTCGTAGGGATGGGTGTTAGGATTGTGTAGTTCGCGAACGAACTACAGTGCAACCCGCTTATAAAGTGCACTTTTATAACGTACTTCCGGTTATAACGTACCTTTTTTCAATCTCCATTCACAAATTCGTTCGTTTCTGTTACTTTTAGTTCGCGAACGAACTAAACGAACTAAAGAAACTATATTTCCTCATAGTTCGCGAACAGGGAGGAGCTATAGTTGGACGATAGAGAATGGTTTATGGATAATGGAGGCGGGAGGATGGAGGATGATGGATGAAGGATGGAGGATAATGTCATATAGGACTGTGGATAAAAAATAAGGGATTGAGGATGGAGATGGATATTGGAGAATGGAGAATGGAATACGGAGAATGGAGAATGAATAATTGAGGAAGATTGATGGAGGATGGAGAATTAAGGATTGAGGATTGAGGATTAAGGATTGAGGATTGAGAATTGAGGATGGAGGATTGAGGATTGATTATTGAGGATTGAGAATTGAGGATTGAGATTTGAGAATTGAGAATTGAGAGATAGAGGAGCTCCTCTTAGTTCGCGAACTGTGAGGAACCATAGTTGGATGGTGGAGAAAATAATAAAAAATGATATAAAATGATAAAAAATAATAAAAAATGATTAAGAAATGATAATAAATGATAAAAAATTATAAAAAATGATAGAAAATGATAGAAAATGATAAAAAATGATAGAAAATGATAGAAAATGATAAAAAATGATAAAATACGATAAAATATGATAAAAAATTATAAAAAATGATAAAAACAATTAAGAAATGATAAAAAATGATTAAGAAATGATAAAAAATGATAAAAAATGATAAGAAATGATAAAAATAAAAAAAATGATAAAAAAATGATAACAAATGATTAAGAAATGATAAAAAATGATAACAAATAATAAAAAATGAAAAAAAATTAAAAAAAAAGATATAAGAATTATACAAAATAATAAGAAATAATAAATGATAAAAGATTATAGATTGAATATTAAAGATTAAAGATTGAATATTAAAAATGAAAGATTGAATAATTTACCTAGATTATAGATTGAATGTTAAAGATTAAAGATTACAAATTGAAAATAGGAGATAGAAGATAGATCTAACAAAGTCCCGAAATTTTGAATTTTCTGTTTTATCGATATATAGCCGTATTTTGCATTTCTCGCCAAAAATTTTTAGAACCAAATCTATGGAGAATTAAATTCTCTAATTTTTTTAACCGAATTTTTTGCAAATTATAAGCGTTTAGAGTGTAAACTGTTCTTTGAAATTCAGTCGTTCTCTATCATCCGCCATTTTTTTTGTGCACGACCAGCGAACTAATGAACTAAACGAACGAACTAATTCGCGACGGATCAGGACCTAGTTCGTTCCCGGTTACTATGCTGAACTAAAATGCGCAAGCCTAATGGGTGTAGTCTAGTGGTAGTGTACTACACATGTCTTGAAAACATTGCTTCGGCGATGTCTTGGGTTCAATTTACTTTCAACTCATAAATTATTTGTAAGAATTTTTTGACTTCAAAACATTAATATAAATGGTTAATATTTCGGAATATTTAATAGGACTACTACTTAAGAATTTAACACTGAGTCATGTTTGCATTCTTATCAGATTCACAAATTCCTTCAGAGATACCAGATATTTGATTTGCTATGGGCAACGTTGCTGTTCTCGTAGATCATATCGCAGGGAAACTGCTACAAATTATTAACACCTTCTAGGATACTGCCATACCCGGATCGATTTCTGACCTCCCATACCTAAGCTGACTGGACTGAACACTACAGTCTATAGAGTACACAATTTATTCTAAGCGCATAATATCCCATAAGTGCTTATGGTGAAAAATGTGTTTCTGATCGATACAATACGAGGTAGTAGAACCTTTTCACCAATTGAATGACTTGTTCTCTTTAGTTCTGATAGAACTGTCATTTTGACCGAATCTTTCCATCGGTTCATTCGGATCAACGAAATGACTCGGTCATACTGAGTAGAATCAGCGACGCGCTTGCAGGTAATATGAAATACAGAAAGAAAACTCCCCCCAATGTTTTACCTAATGGTTACAAAATACAATTTAACAGCCGATCTAGACTCTTCTAGATCGATCTAGACTCTTCATTTCAAGAAGCTACTGACAACACTTACGTGTAATGGTTGAATTTAAAAACGAATGAGTTTAAAACCTGCTGTCTAATACTTAATTTTAGATTATTCGGCGACAGTTTAATTCATTTAAATTCTCAAAATTCAACACATTTTTAACTTTAGTGTGCTCAAACACAAAGCACAAAATAACGCGTTACATCAATTAATAATATGTTATGTTATGTTATGTTCATGACGCTAGCATATGAATATGCTAGCGCATGTATTTCAGTGCCAGGTCTTTTAAGCCATATGGCACTATTGTACGTATTCGATGTTACGTGAGGTCATGTTGTGACTGTTCCTTTGTTGAAGAGACTTGTGGGTTGACTTGAGGGTATGGGAGCTACAGACTGTTCCTGATCTTCCAGTGGGTGAGGAGTTTTAGTAGCCTATCAGGACTGGAGATTGAGAGGAGATCTTCAATTGGAGGAGGACGATACTTGAAGTAATCCTTGGTGTGGGCGCAATGAAGTAGGATATGTTCCATTGTTAGCGGCTGCTGGCAAGCTACACACCCAGGTTGTGGAGCTTTGCACATGTAGTGAGCGTGGGTCAGTTTTGAGTGTCCAATTCTTGCCCGCGTGACTGTAACCGATGATTCCCTTGGCATGTTTGGGTCCTGAATTGGAGCTATCATGGTTTTCCAATGTGTAGATAGGAACGTGGTTCCTTGTCTCCACTTGAGTTGCCGCTCGTCGTTCAATTTTTTTGTTGCCGCTCTTTTAATAAACGAACCGAGCTGAGGCAGGTGTTCTATGACATTGCCGGTGATAGGTCGCTTGGCTTCATTATCCGCCAGTTCATTTCCCACGAGCCCCGCGTGACCTGGAATCCAGAACACTAGGGTGCCAGCGTGGTTTGCTTCAATTTTGTCTCGGATGAGCCTTATGAGTGGTTCAGCCGGGCGAGGATTATTTATTGCTACCGTAGCAGCTCTTGAGTCGCTGAAGATAGCTGTTGGATTGCATGTTATTGCGGCCTTGGTGGTAGCTTTTTGAAGGGCGAAAAGTTCCGCTTCGTAGGCACTGGTACTTGGGTGCAGTTTGAACTGATAAATTATTGGTGTAGGACCCTGTTCCGGAAACACGACGATAGCTGCTGCTGTATGGGTGGAAGATTTTGAGCCGTCCGTATAAATTTTTTCGTAGCCTGTCAGAGCTGAAAGGTGTTCTCTATGTAGTTGTTGGTACACCGGGATGGGGGTTTTGTCTTTTGCAGGGTAGTAGAAGGGATTGGAGAGATGGATATTGGGTGGAGAGCTATGACATGTGGGGTTGGGGGATATTAGAGGCGATGGAATGGGAGTTTCTAGCAGGTGAATGCGCTGCCTGGCTAGCCATAGTGCTGATTTAAAAGATGGCCCGAATTCATTACCCTCGTTTAACTGCTCTAGGATTTTTAGGGAGCAATTATGCGGCCGTCTGTAATCTAAGACGTTGCGGCTAAATAAGGCAATTTGAGCGTTAATGAAAATCCTCTCGATGCTGGGGCACCCTGACTCCACTTCAAGGGAGACGATCGGGGTGGTCCGAAATACTCCAAGTGCTTTTCTTAGGACTTTGTTGGCTGCTATTTGCAGTTGCTGCATATTATGTTTTGTGGTACAGCCGTATAGTGCTAGGCAGTATCCTACGAGTCCTCTGATCAGCGTGATGGCGATATGGAGGAGGGCATGTGTAGTGGCGCCCTTATTTCTGGCTGATAAAACGCTGATTATATTCCCTACCTTGGCCAGGTTGCTAACAGTTTTCTGGACCTGGATAGTCCATTGCAGCTTCGTTTGAAAGGTAAGGCCAAGCAGCTTCAGACTGCGTTGAGGTTGTAATATTATCCCGCCGATGTTGGCTTCGGTGATAGTTACCCTTCTTTTGTTGGAGCAAGTGATCATTTCTGCTTTCTCGAAAGGCAGTTTGGCACCAGTCTTTGCACACCATCTCTCAATTGTGGTCTGAGCTCGTCGATAAACATCGTTAATGTTGATGTATTTGGTGGTTAGTATAATATTGTCCGCGTAGATGTAGTGACTCGTGTTGGGAATGTCGGCTAGGTTCTGGGATAGGGAGTGAACATAGGTATTGAAGAGATGGGGTGACAGGGGTGAACCTTGAGGTAAACCATTTTCTAAGCGGTGAGTTGTTGAAACGAACCCATTTACTCTAACGGCGAAGGAGCGAGAGGTAAGGAAATGATTTACGATACGAATGAAGGATACATCTATTCCCCAGATAACGAGTTGGCGAGTAACGACAGTTCTTATAACTCTATCAAAGGCTTTTTCCAGATCGAGAGAGAGGATGTGGTATTCCTCTCTTTCGGATATAGCTAGTCTTGCTTGATTTTCAAGTTCTACTAGCAGCGAGGTAGTACCTCTGCCTGTTCTGAACCCATGTTGCTCATCGGTTAAGACGTCCTCTAGCAGTGCACCAAGCCTCTTGCCAAGAATTTTTTCAAATAGCCTTGACAGGCATGGTAGCAAGGAGATAGGTCGAAAATCGTTTGCCCTGGTGTTGGCTACTGTGGTAGAGCAGGATCTCTTGCGTAGTGGCACTTGAATGGCTTTTTTCCAACTATGGGGAAAAACACCCTGTGCCAAGATATTTTGGTAGAGTTGAACGAGTCTGTAAAGAAAATCTTCCGGAAGTTCTTTAATCATCCCGTAGGAGATCTTGTCGTGTCCGGGGGCGGTACCTCTACAAGAGCTAAGTACAGAGCTTAGCTCCGAGAGAGTTATGGGGTATCCTAATCTTCTACTAGGATTTGGTGCGAAGGGATAGTTAGTGGTGGGTTCCAGTTGCTTATCCGCCAGCTGATCAGGCGTGAAGCCTCGGTCCGCTGAGTAGTCTGCCCAGAAGGCTGCTAAGGATTCGGCGATTTGAGTGGAGTCGGTAATGGATCCTGACGTGGTGTTCAAATTGGTAAGCAATCCAGATGGACGGCCACCAAAGTACTTTTTGAACTTTCTCCACGCATCTGAGAGATTACAGCTGGGGTTAATCGATTGAGCAAAAGCGTTAGTGCTGTCTCTCTTGGCCACTCGAATCAATCTTTTTGCGATGGCGGCGTCCCGGCGATAGTGACTTAGATTTTCCACTGATCTATGCCTTGTGAATTTCTTCCAAGACTTGTTTTTGGTTCTGATGACCGCCGCAACTTCTGGATTCATCCAGTGTGGTTGGGACGCTAGCACGGGTTTGGAGCAGGGGATGGAGGTGGCTGCAGCTATACGAATTATTTTCGATATTTGAGCCGCTTCTACATTTATGTTGTTGGATGATGGGTATCTGGGTGCCACTTCGGACACCTTTCGCCTGAACTTTTGCCAGTCGGCTCGTGACTCTTGAAAACTTACGTTGGTTTTGTGGCTAGCTAGACCTTGTTTAGAATTTAAAATGATTGGAAGGTGGTCACTGACTTCGGGATTGGAGTGCAGGCTCCATGTGAGATGAAGGGCAAGGCTCGGGGAAGCAAAGGTTAGGTCGATGGCCGTCATTGTGTTCCTGGATGAATGTAAGGTGGGTGATCCATCGTTTAATAGGACGAAAAATCCGTCTTCTAACCAATCGGCAACTAGCCTGCCTTTCCGATCCCAGGCCTGGTCGCCCCAAATGGGGCTGTGACTGTTGAAATCGCCGCCAATGATAAAATTATGAGGTAACTGGTTAGTGAAGCTGTCCAAATCACTCCGAGAGACACTATTGCCGCATTCCAGATAGAGTGAGACTACTGCCATTGTTGGGGCGGTATCAATGAGAATGGAGCAGGCCTGCAGATCCGTTTCCAGATCTATTTTCTCCCAAGCTAGAGAGGTGTGGACTAGTATGGCGACACCGCCATGCCTAGATGTTCTTGGAATGTTATGGCCTGTGTAGGAGTACGAAGAACCGAATCGTATAGGTTCTTCACCGGAGATAATATGAGATTCCTGTAATAAAATGACATGAGGACGGTATCGAGATATGAGTAGTTCCAGGTTGGCTCGGTTGCAATTGAGTCCTCTAATGTTCCATTGCAAAATAGTCAGATCACGTGTTGGTAGCGGGGTATTTAGTTCGGATTGATCCATAGTTATATCAAAGATTAGTCGGTCTGGTCCTGTGAAGGTCCAGACATTTCGTGATCCTTGATGTTGAGGTCTTGTTCAGCTAGGTCACCCAAGGAAGATTGTGCATGAAAATGGGTGGCAAATCTTAAAGGATGTTCGGAAGGTAGTTTAGTGTAGAGAGGTAATAATGTATTAGTTAGCTCGCTGATAGCATATATCAGCAGCTCTTTGTTTGGTGATGTTGTAGTGCTAGGCAGTAGATTTTGCAGATGATTGATTACTTCCGGTATTTCACCGCAAGTAATGTTGTGTATCTTCTGGTATTGAGGTGACCTGTGATTGATCGGCGTAAGATGAAAAATACTTCCAGTGGAGAGTGAGTTTTGAGTATTTGTTAATTGCGTAATAGGGAGACTGGTGTGTTCTTCTTTTTCGGAAGTGTTATTAGTTGGGGTTTCCTCCATAGGGAGGGGACGAGAGGAGCGTAATAACGCTTCGTTTGAAGGTGGGGTGCTTTCGGGGACAGTTACAGCGGACTGAGGGGAGAGAGACGGTAAGATGTATTTGGCAGCAGTTTCCAGTTGAGACTGCTGGTGGCTAGGTTCTGGAGAAGTTGAAGAATAATTTGGTTTGTTGGTTTTAGGAATATAATTTTTTGTGTTAGTTGTAGTTGAGTTTTTAGGTATGGATCCTGTTGGGATGTTCGAAAGAGCTTTAGAAAGGGCAAGTGATGATATATTATCGCTTTCCTTGTCTGGGCACGAAAGAATTGGTTGGGACAGAATTTTTGTAAATTGAAAGGTTTTTGGAATTATGGCTGCTTGGGTAGGCATTCCATTTAGTTTATCTGCTGCTTGATGGGCAGCCTGGGAAGCATGGGGAAGCATGGCTCCTTGAGCAACTGCTGAGTACTGCGGTCTATTTGTAAGGAGGCCGGGGTTTTGTTTCCGGTAAAGTTGTTAAGCCTCAAAGTGCGAGCACTTGTGAATGGTTTTAATCTTTAGAAGGGCCTTGTTATATAAGTAGGTTGGGCAGTCTTTGAAATTAGAGGCATGTTCCTCCGTGTTACAATTGACGCAGTATTGCCTTGAACATTTATCTTTGTGTGGAGTGGCTTCTGCGCAGGTCTCACATAGATCATTCTCCGCTTCACACCTTTTCAGTGTGTGGCCTATTCGCTGGCATTTTCGACAGCGCATTGGATTCGGAATGTACTCTTTAACCTCAACTTGCTCAAAGCCTACAATGATCGTCTTTGGTAATGTATAAAGGTTGAAGGTGAGAATAAGTCGCCCAGTTGCAGTGGCGATGCCGTTATTCAGCCTCGTCAATTGTATAACTTCCGTAACCTTCTGATCTTTTAGACCTTCTAGGATGGATTCTTGATCCTGATACTTAGAGTTTGGGGAATATACTGTGCCTTTGGTGACATTTAGACGTTCGTGGTATGCAATTTTTACTTTAATATCGGACACTACTTTTGTGGCTAGAAATTTTTCGGCAATAGCTATGTCGTGACATAGGATTAATAGGCTGCCGTCTCTAAGAAAAGACGAGCTTGAATACTTCGTAGATATGGCATCAATTCCCTTCCTTAGCTTGAAAATGTTATGCTTAATCAAGGATTTATCAGAGTCTTCGGACTGAATAATTATGAACTTTGGGGATGGTTGGAAGGAGGATGAGCGTGGGGTGGGAGCTACTGGATTGTTGGTTTCAAATTGGGTGAGTGCCACGTAGTTTTTTTTGGGGAGAGCTCTTTTCATTTTACGGCGCTTAGCAGTTAAATCCCCATCGAGGGCATTTTCTGATAGCAATCCGTACGAGTTTGTGCTAGCCATGCTAGCTCTTGTATGTATGCAGCGCTTATCAGAAAACCGGTTCAATAGTAACTAGTGGTACCGTATGGGTGAGAATAAGGTTACTGGCACAAGGATTACTGGTACCGTGTGTTAATAATGTTTTATATTATTGATTTTTGTTTAAATACTCAACACCGTGCCTCCGCACGGCAGTGTTAATGTTAAAACCAACTTCAGGGGCGGGTTTCACATACACTTAGTTAGAGAAACAAAAAAGAACAAGAAGAAATATTTTCCACTTGGAGCAGGGCGAATCGCCGGGTAAACCGGTTTAACACCACTATAAGACCACTGACTTGTATGAACACCGCGTAAAAGACGTCCGACCACTTCAGGGGTTTGGTGGCAACTGCAATTAATAATAATCAATAGCACAACAGCTCAAATCGTGCCTAGGACTTGAAGTAATGCTAAAATTACTTCATTGCGAGATCAACGGAGCACTAGGAGGTGAAGTGGTCAGCTACACGCTCGTCCGTGATTATTATCCCGATTTTAAATTCAGGTACTCATTTACAGCTGAGTGAACTGGTAGTCCGGCACCCAATCCTATTCTCGAAAAATATTTGCAACTAAAAGAAGTTCAAACATGAGTACAAACCACATTCGAAAATTGGGAAAGGTTCTTTAAATTTATTTATACATATTGGTTGATTCCATTAAGAATCGATTACTGGACTGACCTTGCCATCTGTGATTCCATTGAAATTTTATGTACTCGATGAATTAGTGATAGAAACATTCTTTTTCTATCCATCAATTACTGTATTATTTATAATACAGTATTGTTATCGGTTTTTGAAAAAAAAAAAAATTTGCTGCCCTCAAAATTTTTTTGTCAACGTTTCATGACTAGTAGACGCGAAAAAAGCAATAAAAATTTTCACTCCGTCTGTACGCCGTACCCCGTACGCCGTACGCCGTACCCCGTATGCCGTACGCCGTAATTACCAGTTAAAACTGCTATATAGTAGATGAATGAATCGGCATATATTTTTACCTAAGTAACATATATCAAATCATTCTTTTGTTTTATTAACGTAGTATTTGAACCATCATCCTATTTTGCCACTTTTAAAATTTGTTTGTTGTTGTATAACGTCCTAATGCCCATCACGTTAAATGTAACCTGACGCTAGGTGGTAGTTGCGAGCACTTGTGAATGGTTTTAATCTTTAGAAGGGCCTTGTTATATAAGTAGGTTGGGCAGTCTTTGAAATTAGAGGCATGTTCCTCCGTGTTACAATTGACGCAGTATTGCCTTGAACATTTATCTTTGTGTGGAGTGGCTTCTGCGCAGGTCTCACATAGATCATTCTCCGCTTCACACCTTTTCAGTGTGTGGCCTATTCGCTGGCATTTTCGACAGCGCATTGGATTCGGAATGTACTCTTTAACCTCAACTTGCTCAAAGCCTACAATGATCGTCTTTGGTAATGTATAAAGGTTGAAGGTGAGAATAAGTCGCCCAGTTGCAGTGGCGATGCCGTTATTCAGCCTCGTCAATTGTATAACTTCCGTAACCTTCTGATCTTTTAGACCTTCTAGGATGGATTCTTGATCCTGATACTTAGAGTTTGGGGAATATACTGTGCCTTTGGTGACATTTAGACGTTCGTGGTATGCAATTTTTACTTTAATATCGGACACTACTTTTGTGGCTAGAAATTTTTCGGCAATAGCTATGTCGTGACATAGGATTAATAGGCTGCCGTCTCTAAGAAAAGACGAGCTTGAATACTTCGTAGATATGGCATCAATTCCCATCCTTAGCTTGAAAATGTTATGCTTAATCAAGGATTTATCAGAGTCTTCGGACTGAATAATTATGAACTTTGGGGATGGTTGGAAGGAGGATGAGCGTGGGGTGGGAGCTACTGGATTGTTGGTTTCAAATTGGGTGAGTGCCACGTAGTTTTTTTTGGGGAGAGCTCTTTTCATTTTACGGCGCTTAGCAGTTAAATCCCCATCGAGGGCATTTTCTGATAGCAATCCGTACGAGTTTGTGCTAGCCATGCTAGCTCTTGTATGTATGCAGCGCTTATCAGAAAACCGGTTCAATAGTAACTAGTGGTACCGTATGGGTGAGAATAAGGTTACTGGCACAAGGATTACTGGTACCGTGTGTTAATAATGTTTTATATTATTGATTTTTGTTTAAATATTCAACACCGTGCCTCCGCACGGCAGTGTAAATATTAAAACCAACTTCAGGGGCGGGTTTCACATACACTTAGTTAGAGAAACAAAAAAGAACAAGAAGAAATATTTTCCACTTGGAGCAGGGCGAATCGCCGGGTAAACCGGTTTAACACCACTATAAGACCACTGACTTGTATGAACACCGCGTAAAAGACGTCCGACCACTTCAGGGGTTTGGTGGCAACTGCAATTAATAATAATCAATAGCACAACAGCTCAAATCGTGCCTAGGACTTGAAGTAATGCTAAAATTACTTCATTGCGAGATCAACGGAGCACTAGGAGGTGAAGTGGTCAGCTACACGCTCGTCCGTGATTATTATCCCGATTTTAAATTCAGGTACTCATTTACAGCTGAGTGAACTGGTAGTCCGGCACCCAATCCTATTCTCGAAAAATATTTGCAACTAAAAGAAGTTCAAACATGAGTACAAACCACATTCGAAAATTGGGAAAGGTTCTTTAAATGTATTTATACATATTGGTTGATTCCATTAAGAATCGATTACTGGACTGACCTTGCCATCTGTGATTCCATTGAAATTTTATGTACTCGATGAATTAGTGATAGAAACATTCTTTTTCTATCCATCAATTACTGTATTATTTATAATACAGTATTGTTATCGGTTTTTGAAAAAAAAAAAATTTGCTGCCCTCAAAATTTTTTTGTCAACGTTTCATGACTAGTAGACGCGAAAAAAGCAATAAAAATTTTCACTCCGTCTGTACGCCGTACGCCGTACCCCGTATGCCGTACGCCGTAATTACCAGTTAAAACTGCTATATAGTAGATGAATGAATCGGCATATATTTTTACCTAAGTAACATATATCAAATCATTCTTTTGTTTTATTAACGTAGTATTTGAACCATCATCCTATTTTGCCACTTTTAAAATTTGTTTGTTGTTGTATAACGTCCTAATGCCCATCACGTTAAATGTAACCTGACGCTAGGTGGTAGTTGCGAGCACTTGTGAATGGTTTTAATCTTTAGAAGGGCCTTGTTATATAAGTAGGTTGGGCAGTCTTTGAAATTAGAGGCATGTTCCTCCGTGTTACAATTGACGCAGTATTGCCTTGAACATTTATCTTTGTGTGGAGTGGCTTCTGCGCAGGTCTCACATAGATCATTCTCCGCTTCACACCTTTTCAGTGTGTGGCCTATTCGCTGGCATTTTCGACAGCGCATTGGATTCGGAATGTACTCTTTAACCTCAACTTGCTCAAAGCCTACAATGATCGTCTTTGGTAATGTATAAAGGTTGAAGGTGAGAATAAGTCGCCCAGTTGCAGTGGCGATGCCGTTATTCAGCCTCGTCAATTGTATAACTTCCGTAACCTTCTGATCTTTTAGACCTTCTAGGATGGATTCTTGATCCTGATACTTAGAGTTTGGGGAATATACTGTGCCTTTGGTGACATTTAGACGTTCGTGGTATGCAATTTTTACTTTAATATCGGACACTACTTTTGTGGCTAGAAATTTTTCGGCAATAGCTATGTCGTGACATAGGATTAATAGGCTGCCGTCTCTAAGAAAAGACGAGCTTGAATACTTCGTAGATATGGCATCAATTCCCTTCCTTAGCTTGAAAATGTTATGCTTAATCAAGGATTTATCAGAGTCTTCGGACTGAATAATTATGAACTTTGGGGATGGTTGGAAGGAGGATGAGCGTGGGGTGGGAGCTACTGGATTGTTGGTTTCAAATTGGGTGAGTGCCACGTAGTTTTTTTTGGGGAGAGCTCTTTTCATTTTACGGCGCTTAGCAGTTAAATCCCCATCGAGGGCATTTTCTGATAGCAATCCGTACGAGTTTGTGCTAGCCATGCTAGCTCTTGTATGTATGCAGCGCTTATCAGAAAACCGGTTCAATAGTAACTAGTGGTACCGTATGGGTGAGAATAAGGTTACTGGCACAAGGATTACTGGTACCGTGTGTTAATAATGTTTTATATTATTGATTTTTGTTTAAATATTCAACACCGTGCCTCCGCACGGCAGTGTTAATGTTAAAACCAACTTCAGGGGCGGGTTTCACATACACTTAGTTAGAGAAACAAAAAAGAACAAGAAGAAATAACACCACTATAAGACCACTGACTTGTATGAACACCGCGTAAAAGACGTCCGACCACTTCAGGGGTTTGGTGGCAACTGCAATTAATAATAATCAATAGCACAACAGCTCAAATTGTGCCTAGGACTTGAAGTAGTGCTAAAATTACTTCATTGCGAGATCAACGGAGCACTAGGAGGTGAAGTGGTCAGCTACACGCTCGTCCGTGATTATTATCCCGATTTTAAATTCAGGTACTCATTTACAGCTGAGTGAACTGGTAGTCCGGCACCCAATCCTATTCTCGAAAAATATTTGCAACTAAAAGAAGTTCAAACATGAGTACAAACCACATTCGAAAATTGGGAAAGGTTCTTTAAATTTATTTATACATATTGGTTGATTCCATTAAGAATCGATTACTGGACTGACCTTGCCATCTGTGATTCCATTGAAATTTTATGTACTCGATGAATTAGTGATAGAAACATTCTTTTTCTATCCATCAATTACTGTATTATTTATAATACAGTATTGTTATCGGTTTTTGAAAAAAAAAAATTTGCTGCCCTCAAAATTTTTTTGTCAACGTTTCATGACTAGTAGACGCGAAAAAAGCAATAAAAATTTTCACTCCGTCTGTACGCCGTACCCCGTACGCCGTACGCCGTACCCCGTATGCCGTACGCCGTAATTACCAGTTAAAACTGCTATATAGTAGATGAATGAATCGGCATATATTTTTACCTAAGTAACATATATCAAATCATTCTTTTGTTTTATTAACGTAGTATTTGAACCATCATCCTATTTTGCCACTTTTAAAATTTGTTGTTGTTGTATAACGTCCTAATGCCCATCACGTTAAATGTAACCTGACGCTAGGTGTCATCATGTCCCATTCTTCGTCGCCTAGAAGAAACCAGACTCCTTTTAACGGCTACGAGGCATGGGAACTGATGACCACAGATACGATAAATTCATAATACTCAAATTCTCGCTGAATATCATTTTTGTAATTTTCTAGCTTTAAGTTAAGTAAGATAATAATTAAAATTAGTTGGACATTAGAAGTCGAATTGAACGGTGTTTTATTTAAAAAGGTTACGGTTGTTATTAACGGCTGGGACAGTTTGATTGCTTTGTATTTAGCCCTTTCGAGTCATTGCTTTTCGAGTTGTCTTTTTTTCGAGTATTTCGAGGTGTTAACGGTTTCATTGTGCGTGCAAAATATTGGTTCCAGTTTTACCCTTGCTCGATTATCACGAGTATTGCAATGATCCAAGATCGCGGCATATATTCTAGGAGAGTGCATAGCGGCTTATCCTAAAGCAGTTGGTGTCCTCTGTGCGTGCAAAAATAATTAAAAATAAATATAAAATATATAAATATAAATAAATATAAATAAAAATAAAAAAAATAACTGAACTAACAAATAAGTACTTTTATGTCTAAAAATAACTTGTTTTGTTTTATCTGAATTAATTTATCTTCTAGGCTCACTTTAAGGAACTGAAACTAAAGCCTACGCATTTGGCTATCTTTCATTGAAGAAACTTTTTTCCCAGCAGCTAAAGTTTAGTTGGAATTGACGTTTGGACCGAAGTACATTTGGTCCAAGGTACAGCACCTTCCCCTACTGTGCTGGTGCTTGGTACCGGTTCTGCAGAATTTTCATTATATTGTGCCAACAGTTTTTCCAATTCTATGATGATGTTAATGATGATGGCATACAACTGATTTTGTCTTATATGTATATGTATTTCATGTCCAATAGACCCAGATTGTAGTTCCCGATGGAATATTTATATAAAAAAAGTAATTATTGAAAAACATTAACGCAATCAAAAAATTACAAAAGACATGTAAATAAACAAAGTCAAGCAGCTACAGAGTCCAAAAGTATTAGATATTGAAATGAGAGCACAATAAAATCTCATTCGGGTCCATGGGACCCGCTTGGTAGACAAAGGGTTAAGCATAAAACAAAAATCCAGTTATATTTTTCGAAACCAAAGCTTTTTTTAATAATTTTGAAAATGATTAAGAAAAATACTATTCTAGTATTCTGGAGAGGCAGGTTTGAAAAAATTTGTTATATTGGATTGTCGGATAGTTTTGAATGCTTTTCCGACGACTAAAGACCTAATTTGTACATTTGTTCGTAATATATCAACGCCAATAACTGTATAAACAGAGTGTTACTTTATAGATAACCATGTTCACATTATAGAGGCGCTAAAATTACCACCGTGCACATTATAAGAGACATTTAAAAAAAAAAATCTTTTTCACTTTACTGGAAAAACCCCTTTATCAAAGGTTCACATTATCGAGATTATACAGTAATTGTTTAAATGTATAAATTGTTGCTTAGAGCGGCAGCTCGAAAGCCTGGATATTAATTCAGTTGGGATGCGTTTTAGCTGCTCCGACGTTAACACTGTTTGTTTGGCTGCCGGCGGTGCGTTTTTTTTTCAAAGGCTGCATCGGATGATTGAGCAACTTGACTGTAATATTGCACCGGATTTTTGTTTAAAGGTAGTGAAATATTTCGCTCCATGGTGTTAGGTCTATTGGTTCTTGTTAGATTCAATCATCCAATTAACCTATGTCCCGGGTTATACATAGGTGCTTGTGGTAGAGAAATCCTCTAGCGATGGTTCAGTTTGGTTTTTTATGTCGGATGTATTCCGGGCGTTTGGGGTAGAAATAGAAGGCGGGAGGTGTGTTTCGGTACCTACAGTTTGGGCATTCGATGTCTTCCTCGTTCTTAGAGGTTTTCTCGCAAAGGACCGGCGATATTCATTATGCTACTATCAGCATCTGACTCACATGTATGGTAAACTCCGGTATTGAAAAGAGAAAAAAACCCAACCTTTAAATACTACGCTACTATTTGCATTTCACTGCCACCGGGCATGAAACGCTCCATACAAAAATGTTCAATTTTGCATCAAAATGCTTCAAAGTGCTTAATACAGAATCGGCGTCTTGCGATCTCCGTTAGTTATAGCTCTATGGTACCAGTGCATTTCATTTACAGATGGCAATGAAACAAGCCATGGCCGTACATTTTACAATTACGACACTGCGTTGGTCCTGTTTGTTGTTTCCGCTTGTAGTGGTTCCATCAGAAGACTCAAGAAATCATTTAGCCAAAAAGTTGAAAATTTTTAAAGCCTTATGCTACTATTAGACTGTCACTCAAAACTGTCAATGCATTGACAATCTGACGTCACGTAAAAATGCGTCGTTTCAGTATCAATGGAGTGTCAATCGACATTGTGTCATTTCTTGACGAATTGACGATCACACGGAATGACTATTTTGGTCACATCTGTCCCAAAACTACAGGGTCCGGCACTCGAAGTGTAACCAGCTTCAGAACCTCGCGCAGCTGACGCACGGGCATCAGCTGTCTATAAGTTGGCTAAATGACAGTTGTACGGGAACCCCAACGGTTGCCGCATACACGCGAAAATGGGGTTTAATTCTAATAGAAAACCACGGAAAAACTTAAACTTCAATGATTTATTCCAAAAGCAACTACAATGATTTATTCCAAAAGCAAGTATAATGATTTATTCCAAAAGCAAGTATAATGATATGCGACCGAACGCGAGCGCGATTAGAAAGCAACAGAGCCCAGAAAACAAGGGCTGTACAAAAAACAAGAGAAGACGCGTGTCTTTGAAAAACAAACGATCGAGTTAAAACAAATAGTGCAGCAGTGTTGTCGTTGCCATAGAAAACGGTCAATGCTCACATTCCGGTGCTGTTGTTGCCATAGAATCTCGGACATCCTGCCCGGCTGGACCGGGAGGTTCAGGACAGTCGCTGATGAGCCTGCATACCTTCTGCACGGGCCTCGTGCATGTTCCATAGCTATGCCTGATGGTGACGATTCTGACGAGACCGTCGTCGCCTGGGTGTAGAGCTATAATTCTGCCAAGTCGCCATTGTGTTGGGGGTAGATTTTCCTTTCGAATGACTACGATGTCATTCAGTTGCAGGTTGTCCGCTGCCTGGTGCCATTTGCTACGGATTTGTAACGACGCCAAGTATTCATCGTGCCATTTCTCCCAAAAGTGCTGGTGCATCTGACGTAGATGCTGCCAATGCTTTAGTCGATTAGTAGGACCCTCCGAAGCAGGGGCCTCAGGTACTGCCACCAAGGATCGGCCAATCAGGAAATCAGCTGGTGTAAGTGCCAGTTGATCGTCAATGCCATCGCGTAACGCCACAAGTGGACGCGAGTTTAGACACGCCTCGATACGTGTCAGCAATGTGTGCAGGTGGTCGAAGAACAATGATTGTTTGCCAACGACCCGCAATAGGTGTTTCTTTGCAGATTTGACTGCCGCCTCCCAGAGCCCGCCTTGGTGTGGGGCTCCAGGTGCTATAAAGTGCCAAGTAGTACCGCAATTTGCTAACTGTTGTCTGGTGTATACTGCGTGCCACTCTGCCAAATCCGCCTGAAGGATCTTATTTGCGCCAACAAACGCGGTGCCGTTGTCACTGAACAAATGCTGACAAGGGCCGCGTCGACTGATGAAGCGTGTAAATACATTGAGGAATGCCTGCGACGATAAATCCTCAGCCAACTCGATGTGAACAGCCTTTGTCGCCATGCAAACAAAAATTGCCACGTATGTTTTGATCACTGTCCTGGATCGTTTCGTGCCAACGCGAATATTAAATGGACCACAGTAGTCCACACCAGAAGAAGAAAATGGAGGTGATGCGGTGACGCGAGATTTGGGCAATGATGCCATTTGCTGACGCGACATCACCTGCTGATGCCTTCGACACGTCACGCAATTGTGAACGCATTGTTTCACCATTGCTCTGCCATGCAATATCCAATATTTTTGACGTAATGTCTGCAACATAAGCTGAATGCCACCATGCAAGGTCGATTGATGAGTTTTACGAATGATGAGCACTGTGAGTGTACTCTGCTTTGCTAAAAGAATCGGATGACGTTGATTATGATCAAGGTCAGCATGCTTCAGTCTGCCTCCCATTCGGAGGATGCCATGTCCATCCAAGTATGGACCAAATGCGATGAGTGAACTTGAAGTCGCAAGGCTATTGTGCTTTCGAAGTTGATTGATCTCCGTGCCAAAGAATTTATGCTGTTCGTTGCGGATGTGCCATGCCAATGCCTCGTCCATTTCCTCAGGAGTGACTACAGGATGATGCCGATAGTGATGACAGGCAGGTCGGCAGCGCAAAATGTAAGATGTTGTACGAAGTAGCCGATCAATGCTGCTAAATCGTTCGAGCAAGTCCAAAATAGTGCCATCTGCAGTTCTTGTAGTAATGCTGTGTAGATTCTTGCCATGAACTAATGTTGCCTTAATGGGTTTTTCTTCCATTGCCATATCCAATACTTCTGATTCAGTGAGTGGAGGAAGTTCAGTCGCTGGTGTGTCATCGCTGAGCAATGATGCAGGGCCATGCCACCATAATGGATGATCACATAATGATTCAGCACTGATGCCACGGCTTGCGCAATCGGCAGGATTCTGTTGGGTGCGTATGTGATGCCAGTGGCTAATATCGGTGTGCTGTTGTATATAAGAAACCCGATTAGCTACGTAGGGTTTCAATGTAGATGCGGATTTTCGAAGCCAGCTAAGTACGATAGTCGAGTCTGACCATAGTGAGTATGAAGCAGTGCGCAGTTCCAGAGTGTTTCGCACGAAGTCCATTGTTGTTGCCAATAGCTGCGCAGCACAGAGTTCCAAGCGTGGGATGCTGATTACTTTAACTGGAGCCACCTTTGTTTTTGACGTAATAAGCTGCGATGTGCGGGTGCCATCGTGATTAACGCTGCACAAGTATATAGCAGCGGCGTATGCCTTAGCGCTTGCATCGCAAAAGCCATGCAGACGTAACTGCACGCCTGAACTTAGGCCAACCCATCGTGGTATACGTATCGCCTCGAGTTTGCATAGACTTTTGCGAAAGTTCAGCCATTCTGACAGTAGATGCGACGGTAACGGTGTGTCCCATGCCAAGCCTTCGAGCCACAGCCTCTGTATGAAAATTTTCGCCACAATTATGACTGGAGCCAGCATGTTCAGAGGATCGTAGAGTTTCGCAGTGTCGCGAAGCACCTGTCGTTTCGTTGTGGAGGGCAATTCATCCAATTTGATTTTGTAGAAAAGCTCATCTAGGCCAGGATTCCAATGTAAGCCTAGTACCGTTGTATCTGGAGACTTCAATGCCACATCGCCGTCCGGATTCGGTGCATTAGTGAGCATCGCCAAAGCTGATTCGCTGCTTGATCGCCATTTTCGCAACTCAAAGTGTCCCATTCGTAGAATCGATGCTACGTCGCCAGCCAGTTGAACTGCGCCTTCCAATGATTCTGCGCTCATTAAGTAGTCGTCTACATAGAAGTCACGGAGTATGCTATTTTGGGCAGCCTCTGCCCGGATGAAGTCATTAATGTCAGTAGAATTGTCCATAGCACATTGTTGCAAGGAACGGATCGCATTGTATGATCCGCATGCCATGCCATATGTCACTGTCGTGAGCTGATAAGTCCGCAATGGGTCAGACGGATCTTCGCGCCACAGTATCCGCTGCCAAGCCTGATGTCGTTCGTCAACCCGAACCTGCCTAAACATCTTCTCGATGTCTGCTGAAAATGCCACCAAGAATTTCCTAAACCGCATCAATATGTCCACCAAGGGTGCCTGAATTGTAGGGCCAACCAGTTGAGTTTCGTTGAGTGATACGCCATTTGTGGTTTTCGCTGATGCATTGAACACCACGCGAAACTTGCCAATAACCGCATGATGTGGTATATAGTAGGCCTGTGTTGGGTCACCTGATGTTCTGTCTATTTCTCTCATGTGTCCAAGTGCAATATATTCTCGTAGGAAAGCCACATATTTTTGTTTGAGTGCTGGGTCTGAAGCCAACTTCCGTTCCAGCTGATGGAACTGTCGCAAAGCCAATGGATGCGAGTTGCCTAATGCCGGCGCGTCGGAACGAAATGGTATCTGAACCACGTATCTGCCATCTGCATCGCGCCGGTGTGTTGCCAGGAAAAGTTTACTGCAAATATCTGAATCGTGGGACAATTCAGATGGCACAGCTGCTGCCTCCTCGATCTCCCAGAACTTGCGAAGAAGATCGTCTAGTCGTTGTTCGCTATCGCCAGCCTGTAGGTGCAGTGAACGCACAGCCATTGAGGTGTTTGTGTCAATTGCAGCGGGGCCAAATACTACCCAACCAAGCCTTGTTGCCTGTGCAAATGGTTCGTGGACGGTGCCTTTAACAATTCCTTCTTGGAGGATTGTACCCCAAACATCAGCGCCAATTAACGCATCAATACGACCAGTTATGCCGAACGTTGGGTCTGCAAGTTGCAAGGAGCGCAAGTGAAGCCAGCAATGTTCCGAAATGTCCGCCACAGGAGTCGGTGAAGTGATGTTGTCTAGGATATGAAAGTCGATTTCCATACTGAATGTGGACTCGGTAAGGGAGTCCAGTCGCAAAGCAGCTCGGCCACGCGTGTAGATAGTTGAAGATGAGCCAACGCCTTCCACCTTTAACTCATATCGCTGTCTGTTGATTGCCAAGTTGTTGAAAAAGCGAGAGGTGATAAAACTCGCTTGCGAGCCAGGATCGCACAGCAAACGACACCTATGCCGATCGCCAAAGCCATCTGTTATGTCAGCGTATGCTGTCGCCAAGAGAACCAGTTGCTCGCTGATGACAACAAAGGTTCTCAGAGGTGTTGCCAATCAGGCAGAGTAATTTTGTGGCGGCTTGCCACTTCCATTTGATGCAGGTGCTGCTGTTCGTGATGCCAGAGTGGAGGTTGCTGAGGTAGCCAAGCTCGCTGTATCTGATGCGATGGGCACTGAGCGACGACACAGTAGTGTGTGATGCCTGCCATTACAGGTGCGGCAATTGCCAGACTGACATGCTTTAGTTGCATGGCCTGGTCTGAGGCAATTAAAGCAAAGGTTGGACCCTTTCAGTCGCTGAAACCGATCCGCCACGGGTAACTCTAGCAATTGTGGACAGCGCCCGATGCTATGCGATGTATTGTTGCAGTAGTCGCAATGACCGGGAGCGCAAGGAGCCAAGTTCGACTTTACGAGTCGTGCAGAATGCGTAGGTGTTGCCAGTACACGCCTCGAACCTGCTTGCGTGCCAGCTGCGCCTGCCAGAGATGTATTAGTGGTTGTTGGCCAGCGAAGAACGTCTGATGCCAAGCTGTGTGCTCGTTTCTCGATGAACGAGAGCAATGCCTCCAAGGTGGGTATTTCATTCGACGTCAAACTCATACCCCACGCCTGTTGTGTAGATGACGGAAGTTTCGATGTTACGATTGGAACGGAGAGCGCATCCCACTTATCCACCGGCAATTCCATCACTGTGAGCGCACGAAGCGACTCACGCACGGTATCAACGATAGCCAATAAAATCGTAGTAGACTCTTGCGTCTGTGCCTTCATAGATATGAATCGCGACACGTGGATCTCAGCCAATTGTTTTGGGTTATCGTAGCGCGCCTTTAACGCCTTCCAAACAGCCTCGTATCCGCCAGTATACATTCCGCCAACAAGTGATGTTGCGTCGCCTTTTACTGCAGCTCGCAATTTCGCCAATTTATATGGCTCCGGATATTCGGGAGTATGTACCAACGTTTCGAAGGTATCCTTAAATGCCAGCCAATTCTGCAAGGTGCCATCGAAAGTCGGAACCGTCAAAGGGTCCAACCGCAAATCTATGACAGTCGATCGTGACGACTCGGTGTCGTCAGAAGAAGACGACTGCGTTGCCATGAGACGCCTCATTTTTGCCACGGTCACGTTAAATATGCCTTCAGTTTCCGTCCATAAAGTTTCATGCAATGCCAATTCATCTTCCTGAGCCTCTGCCAACAAGCCATCATGTGACGCTACGAAACGATCGAAGTGCATCTGCAAACTATTAAGCTGTTGCGCCAAGCCATGTACCTCATACTCGTAGTCGTCCGCCATCACAGCCGTTGAAATGCGCCGAATCGCATTAACGGCGGCTGTACGCTTGTTCAAATTCGCCATGGCCACGCAAACGAAAGATGCAGGTAGCGTATTGAAGAAAGGACTTACCCAAAAGCTTCTATCGCCAAATGGATCCAACGGATCAGCGCTGATCTTACCTGCTGCCAAGCCACAATCGTAAAAAGCACCACACTTGTCTGTAAATACCGAAAGGGCAAGCCGCAACACGAAAAAGCAAGCTACGACACGACTATGCGTATGTATTTGTCCGAAATTACCGCCAAGGACAAGCCACGACACGAAAAAGCAAGCCACTACACGACTATGCGTATGTATTTGTCCGAAATTACCGCCAAAGACAAGCCACGACACGAAAAAGCAAGCCACTACACGACTATGCGTATGTATTTGTCCGAAATTACCGCCAAGGACAAGCCACGACACGAAAAAGCAAGCCACTACACGAATTCGAAGGCCAACGCACACACACGCAATAACGATAGCGTTCGGGGAAGTACCGATATGTAAGTTATAACACGCAAAATGCACAATGTTGTCACCAAGGGCTAACCACGACACGAGAACTGCACAATATTGTCGCCAAATGCAAGCCACTACACTGTATGCGCAAGAAAAGTTCGGAAATGTCCCGAAACGCGAACCACAAGGCCACTCGAAGAAGCGTTTTCCAATTCCAAAGTCACAGGAGTCGATTCAATCCTCACAGGAGGCACCAAAATGTACGGGAACCCCAACGGTTGCCGCATACACGCGAAAATGGGGTTTAATTCTAATAGAAAACCACGGAAAAACTTAAACTTCAATGATTTATTCCAAAAGCAACTACAATGATTTATTCCAAAAGCAAGTATAATGATTTATTCCAAAAGCAAGTATAATGATATGCGACCGAACGCGAGCGCGATTAGAAAGCAACAGAGCCCAGAAAACAAGGGCTGTACAAAAAACAAGAGAAGACGCGTGTCTTTGAAAAACAAACGATCGAGTTAAAACAAATAGTGCAGCAGTGTTGTCGTTGCCATAGAAAACGGTCAATGCTCACATTCCGGTGCTGTTGTTGCCATAGAATCTCGGACAACAGTTGAGAGTATTGCTTACAAGCGCACGGAAGCGGTTGGCCGAAAGTTACCGCGAAAAAAAGAAATCAGACTTGAGAGAGCGAAGGAGTTGCTTCGCTTGGCCGGAAGTGGTCAATTTCCGAACATTGTGTTTTCTGACGAGAAAATTTTTACAATTGAGCAATTCGTAAACAGTCAAAACGATAGGGTTTACTTGACGAACCGTTCATACGAGAATTTGAGTCATCGATTGGCCACCAGGAGGCAGCACCCGCTACAGATAATGGTTTAGGTCGCTGTAACCGCAGATGGGCGCTCTCCAATCGTTTTCATCGAGCCTGGCGTCAAGATAAATGCGCAATATTATCGCGAAAGTATTCTGGAGGTTGCTTTGAGGCCGTGGGCATACAAACATTTCGGTGGCAGACCATGGACGTTTCAACAGGACTCGGCACCGTCTCATAAAGCTCGAGTGAATCAAGAATGGCTGAAAAACAACGTTCCGAACTTCATAGCGTCCACACAATGGCTCTCGAATTCACCAGACGTGAATCCGATGGATTATTCTCTTTAGGCCATTTTAGAGAGCAAGGTCCAAACTAAAAGATACACCAGTCTCAAGGCGCTGAAAAAAGCCGTTGTCCCCGAGTGGGCCAAAATACCTGCAAGTCACATTCAGCTGCTTGCGATTCGTTTTTGGACCGTCTCAAGGCCATAGTTAAGGCAAAAGGTGGTCATATCGAGCAAAAGTGAATTGTTTCTGAATTTTGTATTATTTTTACACATTTTGTACTTTGAATTGAGTAAAAGTAATTTTCCAAACTGAATTTATGGCCTTTTTAATTGGTTACACTTCGAGTGCCGGACCCTGTAAATTGACAATCAGATTGACAAAGCAGGTAGTCAAATCGATTTATCGCCTACGTTATCAATGAATGGCACGGAAAAACTATGCGATCACACGGGATTGACATATCTCTATGAATTGACAGTGGATAGGACATTGACATCAGTAGAAATTTATTTATATTTACATTTTACTTTACTATTTTAATATTAAAGTATTATTATGGTTTTTTTTTAAATAAAAAATTTGCTACCCTGAAGTTTTTTTTACATGTTTTATTACTAATAAACACCACCTCCGCCGGAGGAGGCTGAAACTTGAAATTTCTATAGAGCTTTGATAGTGGACCCATCTGCAAAATTACTGATATGGGTGAAGGGGTGTGGGAGTGGAGTGGGAAATAATGCGTCCGAAACGCAAAAATGCCGAGATCGACATATTCTAAAATCCATATCTCTTAAACCGTTAAGACTTAACAAATATCTGTAGTTATACTAGGAGAGTAGATTGAAGCAAAATTTGTGTGTGGGGTTGGTGGCGTACGGAGGTGGGGGTTGAAATACTTAAGATTACGATATCTCAGAAACCAATTGCACCAGAAAAACAAAATTCGGTTTGTGTATAAAGCTTTATAAATAAAGATTATTTTATTTTTCCTAACTTTAGAACGGCTTATGCTAGAAAGTTGAAACTCGGTACGTTTATCATATCTAATAGGTCTTTCCAAATATTGAATTCATTTTTATTCTACGGACTCTTCATATGAATACGTATAAAGAGTTTTCAAGATTTTTTGAGATTCAACCCCTAAGAGGGTGTAAAGTGGATGTATACCTTTTCATGAATTCCACCATATCTCTCAGGTCTGATCAGATATCAAACATCTTTTCACTTCCCCAGGTTTGTTTAGTAATCACCTATTTTTAAGTTTTGTTTTTTTCAGCCTCTAGACCGCATCCTGAAATATAACCCATATGTTACAACATATTCTAACCGCTTCCCGAACTTTTTGTTAGGTTTTCAGTCACATAGTAACATACACCGCATCCCCGAATTGAACACGTTCCAAAGTTCTGCCGGAAAAATAATAAAGTTGCGCTCAGACTGTTGGCAGGTTTTTTTAATAATAAAGTATTGTGATCGACCTGAAATTTCAAAAAAATTGCTACCCTGAAATTTTGTATTTTCACGTTTTTGGACCAGTAGACTCCAAAAAAGCAAAAAAATAATGACCGTCTGTACGCCGCGCCATACGCAAACTAGTTTGAAGGCGTGTAGCTCCCGAACCCGTTGAGGTATTATCATGAAAATTTATGGTGGGTAGGTTGGGTGAACCTCTACGACTGTTATTTTTTAGAGGGTTGTGGGTATGAGGGGGGAGGATTGGGGAGGGTTTTAGACGAAAAATTTTGGCTTCAAGATCTCAGCAACCGTTTACGCTAGGAGGCTGAAACTTGGAATTTTTACAGAACTTCGATTTGCAAAAATTGTTGATATGAGTGAAGGGGTGTGGGAGTGGGGGAGGGGGGGGGGGGGAATAATTCATCCGAAACGCAAAAACGCCGAGATCGACACATTTTAAAATTCATATCTCCTAAACCGTTGATGGCACGAAATTCAAGCTTAGCAAATATCTGTACCTATACTAGGAGAAAAGATTGAAAAGAAATATTTGAGTGGGGTAGTAGCGTACGGGAGTGGGGGAGAAAAACTTAAGATAACGATATCTCACGAACCAATTGCTCTAGAAAAATGAAATTCGGTTTGAGTAGAGAGGTCGACAAATGAAGATTGCTGAAAGTAAATTTTTAAAGGTGGTGGTGGAACAAGGAAGTGGGGAGAACAAAAAATAGTAAAAAAAATTACATTTCATATCTTAAGAACAATATAAGATAGATGCTCAAATTTTTTACCAAACGTAGGCCCAATAGCACCCACGCAGAGAATTTCGGGGATGTGGGTGTAGAGGGTTGGGGCGAGGGTGGGGAAGGGTGTAAAGGAAAAAGTTTCGATGCTTATATCGTATGAATCAATGGTGATAAAAAGCTGGAACTTGGTATTTTGATAGAGCTATAGTAGTGGCATGTTGGAAAAAAGTTTTATAGGGGTAGTATGGTACGGAGGGTGGGATGTGTTTTTCCTAGCTATGGAACGGCTTATGCTAGAAAACTGAAACTCGGTGTGTATATGTAAATCAACTAGAAAAGTAATTTGGATTATAAAAAATTCGAATATTCATTGGCGTTCGGACAAAAAAAAAATATTCAATCAAAATAGAATGCATATATTTTCACGATTTTCGTCATATCTACTAGGTCTTCCAAAATACTGAATTCACTATTATTCTACGAAGTCTTCATATGAATACAGGTAGGCCTCCTAGAACACGGTAGATACGTTACAAGAAAATGCCGCGTTGTTGGAATTCGCGTTGTAGGAGATATGAAAATATAAGAAAAGGAGTTCGGTTCTAAAAGATGAATTTCCTTTTTTTGTTTATTAAATTATTTAATAAAACAAAGCGTTGTTGAAGATTTCTTTTAAAAATGTTGACTCTCTCCGTAAAAGGATTCTCAACTACTTAGCTATATCTAAGCCTCTTTCAATACCTCTTAGGGTCAAATTTTTGTTGTGCCAAATAACCCTTCATGGATTATTTTTGCAAACTTTGATGGATATTCATTCGCTGCTCCAGCATCCTTGTAACAACCATTGCTATCAAGGAATTGATGACTGGTTTCATCAATTGAAAACTGACCCATTTAAATATTTTAAGTGCCTAAAGGTTACCGTTTTGTGGTCATATCCCACACTGCAACTGCGCTTCTTCCATTTTTTCCATTTGTTTAGGTCTTGGACGAACAGTAATTTTGGCAAGTACAGACGATGCGGATACTACGAAACGTGTAATGTAGTCTTCAGCTAGCTTAATAGTTTGTATTGACGATTCATTAAGACTAAAATGTCTAGCAACATCAGCTATCCTTGATAGGTTAGCTGAACAAAAAAGCTTTGAAGGAAACTTGAAAATTATCTGAACCGCGTTGTAGTGAAACCGCGCTATAGAAGTACCGCGTTGTAGAAAAATTTCCGCATTACCTGAACCGCGTTGGAAAAGTACCGCGTTGTAGGAGGCCTATCTGTACCTAGAATTTTTTTTTTTAAATTTTACCCCTAAGGAGGTGTAAAGTGATTGTATACTTTTCCATAAATTCTTCCATATTACTCAGGCCTGATCAGATATCGAATATCATTTCACTTCCACGGCCTGGTATAATAATCACTTATTTTTAAGTTTTTTCCTTTTTCAACACCTAGACCGCATCCCGAAGTTTGACCCAATCATGGTATTCACATATTACGCCCTACTTTAACCGCTTCCGATTTTTTTGTTAGTTTTTCAGTCACATAGTAACCTACACCGCATCTTAGAATTCCAAACTTCTGCCGAAAAAATAATAAAGTTACGCCCAGACCATTTGCAATTTTTTTAGGGGGTTAGTGACTTGGGAGCGACTAAATTATCGTTTTTTTTAATTACCATATATTATTTTTCTGCAATCATTCTTTCACAAAATAAAAATAACTGCAGATTTTTCCGATCGGTTTAAGTGCACAAAAAGTGCACACTGAAAGAGCAAAACAGTTTTAGTCAAAAAACCTTTTTGTTTTTGCTCAGTCAAAAACTGATTAGTCTCGTGCTTTGGAGGCACACCACTAATTAGTGTGCTCTGATCATTGAATTACTATTGAAACAGCGACATATTATTGATTAGTCAAAAATGTTTTTGACAAATACTGTTCTTGCTCTTTCAGTGTGCGGCCAGCCTAAGGGATACCATCTGACTAGACAAGTACTACTACACTAGATGTTGGGGTGGTGGGTAAGAAACTTTGCATGACAATATATTTCGAAGTGATTGTATCAAGAAGATAAAATTTGGTTTTTGTATGCAGAACTACAAGTGAAGCTCATTAAACTAAGACAATAAAAAATCAGATATTAATTTACTTTTCTAAAACTATTCGATTACGGTTTGTAAACATATTTACGTACCATCAAAACCTAATCGATCTCGTCTGTGACTGAAACGGTATAGGGTTTGTAAGGTCGCGTGCAGTTCGCAAAGCCTATGCTATTTCGGTCGCTTTTTTTACTGAAATGGTCTAGGGTTTTGTAAGGTTCTTAAGCAAACAAAACCTAATCGAAGACAGTCGTGCTCGAGACTGAAATGGTAAAGGGTTTGTAAATACGCGGGCGGGACCGATGATGACATAAAGAATTATTGCTATTGAAAACGTTACTGTTGCTATAGGCTGTTTCGTATAGTAATAATAATTAAAAGCACTCCAAAATTTTATTTAGGTAAGTAGTACCTTATTTATGTATGCATGTTTTGAATGCGGTTAAAAGGGTCACTAAGTTTGGAGGTGTGAAGCTCCAAGCACACATCAGGCGTACGCGGCATATGCAACGGACAAATTGAATACAGTTGCATAATCAACTAGTCCTAAGTACATTTTTTTTTTCATTGAATCAAAATGTAAGATATGTAAATACAATGGGTACCTAATACCATATACCTATTCCACAACTCTTGGTAAGTCCAATTTTATTTATGCCGCGTTTAACATCAAAGTTTATATTTATTAAATTAGCGCAATCAAACAATTTTTAATGTAAATTTGGGTTCGGAATGTAAAACAATGTAAAGCTTATTACATGTATATATTATGTAGGTGAAGAAGAAAAACGAATATTTTATAAAATAATTAACTTGACTAGAAGGACAGGTTGCACAATAAAAGACCAACTAATTAAAGGAATACAATTTTAAGACACATAAACTTTTAAAGAACACATAGGTATGTATACTTTTTGAAGGTGAGCAAACAGAATATAGAACTAGGAATAAATCAGTGTATACATAAAATTATTATTCTTTTTTTTTCCCTTATAGATATAACCGTATAATTTATAGATATGAACTTGTGTATAAATAAATTGGAAAATAGATATTGTTCCGCCTGGTCATATTAATATTTACCAAGTTCTTTACCTGCAGTTCCCATGTTGAGAATACTAATCTCTCCAAAATAGGAGCCTGCTTTTAAAGACGCCATAACAGTTTTACCATTATCAGCAACTACCTGTAATCGTCCTCTGTTTACTATGTACATCTCTTTGCCAACTTCGCCTGAAAAAAAATGGTTGCAGTCAAAATTTTATTTATCGTTAAAATATATAATTTACTGACTTCGACATACATACAAAATACACAGTCTAAGACTGAATCATAAAACTCCTCACCACACATTATTAAAGCTCGACTCATGTTTAATAATTCTAAGTATACCTGTTGCTACGGCAAGAGTAAATTTAAACTATTGAATTAACTAAATTTAAACTATTGCATTAACTAAATTTGAGCTATTTGAAGTAATTGAATTTGAAGTATTGAAATAATAAAGTTTAAACTATTTGAATTGAATTTGAATTTGAACTATTGAACTGATCGATTGTAAAACATGTATGGTAGCAGCACCAAAGCAGTACTCAGATAGAACCTGCGGAGACAAGTCGCGTGTGCTGAACGGAAAAAAGTAAGAACTTGTACGAGAGGAGGAAACAATAAATTTAAAATTACACCACAAACCAATATAACATATTTTTTATTTGTCTACTATTGTTCAATGACCCATTGAACAATAAGTATTTTACATCCGGCCACATCGTATAATTAACCATAAGCATACAATCAAAATCAAATTCAACTTATATTACTTATAAAAGTCTCAGGTGTGTAATATGCACATATTGCTAGTTTTCGGCTGTTGCCCTCTGCAATAAGTTCAGGTGTGCAATATGCACATATTACAAGTTTTCGGCTATTGCTCTTTGCAATAAGTTTCAGGTGTGTATTATGCACACATTGCAATTTCTGAAGGTGATATGTTCAACGACCTGTTCATATCACCTGTTAGCATAAAATGGTATTAAGAATGTAAATATAGCAAAATAAGCAATTGTAATTAGTATATAAGATTTTAGAAATATTAATAAAGTTGTTAGTCAATTTCAAATCGTGATCGGTATTACTAGTACAACCTCCCAGTTTCCCAGTTACACCTTATCCCAAGCATACTTCAAATCGACAGTTAGTGAAGTGGAAGTGTAAAAACAAATAATATTTATATATTTGGAACGTGTACATCGGTGTTGTACCGAATAACATAAAAACAGTTGAACGGATTTTGCATTCGATTCAATAGAAATTCGCGGGCAAGTAAAAGAACTTGCTCGTCCTTTAAACAACTACTAATCTTCGAGTGAACATTCTCTAAATTTATTTGGTAAAGTATTAATTTTACTTTGGGATAAGCGTTTTTTCTTTCGGTAACGGACCTAATCAAAAACCGTAATGTCGCGCGTGTTTGAAAAATCGGGCAAAACGCCGCGAACACCGACGGCAAGTTGCAGTGATGAAACCTTTAACTGCCAGATCTAAACCCAACCCGATAACGCATCGATGGTGCAATACGACTCCTGCGATCTTTGGTTTCATTTCACGTTCGCCGATGTGAACGATTCCGTTGCAGACAGGGATTTCGTGTGTGTGAAGTGCGGTTTACAAGATGAAGTCGCAAAGAAGCAATTCAGTTCAACGCATGTAACCAGCAAAAGCGATACCCGTTCTGTGACTTCTTCAAGAGTGTCTAGCGTTACGCTAAAACGACGAAAGCAGCTGGAATTATAAAGGCTCGAAGAAGAACGCAAACTAAACGCCGAATACATAACCCAGAAATACGAAATTATGTTACAATTAGATGACGAAAATGAAGACCGTCAATCAGTGACTTCCGAGGAGAAAACCTGTAGTGTGGGGAGGTGGATAAGCGCGCAGAAGAACGCATCCGAACCGGCTGCGACAAGCAATGGATGTTTTTCGTCGCTTCATGTGACAGCTGCATGTCATCAGCCGTCCACAGTATGCGTTCAGAGGAACGCATTCGAAACGGCTCCGACAAGCAACGGATGTATTCCGTCGCTCTATGTGATAGCTGCCCATCATCAGCCGTCGAAAGTATGTGTTTAGAGAAACGCATTCGAAACGGCTTCGACAAGCAACGGATGTATTCCGTCGCTCTATTCACCTACTGCTTGCCGTGAGCTGTCAACAGCGCGCGCTCTAACTCTGCTAAAGACGTTTGAAACGTCAGGTACGGAAGGCATCGCACCGATTTCGTCATTCTACTACACAACTGCCCGTCATCAGCTGTCGACAGTATGCGTTCAGAGGAACGCATTTGAAACGGCTCCGACAAGCAACAGATCATTCAACTAATGCTCGCTGTGAGCTGTCAACAGTGCGCGCTCCAATTCCGCTAAGGGCGTTTGAGACGTCAGGTACGAAAGGCATCGCACCGATTTCGTCACTCTACGACACAGTAACACCACAAATTTAGAAATCGATCTATAGCTCTCAACCAGCTGCTTAGGCCCAGACTTATGAATTGCTGTTATATATGATGTCTTCCAATCATCTAGAAAAATACCCGATCATAGCGACAAATTGAAAATTACACACACAAGCCTGGTAAGATTTCAGAAAACCAGCAGGTAATTATTTTTGAGATTAGCTAATGCAGAAGAGACATCCGCCTCCGATAAAACCAGTGATCCAATAGTCGTAATCGGGGTTAAATCACTAAACCTTTTAGGATCAAACGGATGAATACTTTTATTATAAACAGTTTCAAAAAATTGGAAAACAAGTCACAAGATGATGATAAGTCAATCGAGGAGCACCCACCAAATTCCATCACAGAAGGGATGGACGAATGTCTTTTCTTTGAGATTAGAAAAGACCAGAAGAATTTACTATTTACTAGTTCTAACTTTAGACTCTGTAGAAAATAAATATTGTTTATAGAGGAACTTGTTCAAACAATACATTTAAAAGACTAGAGCTCCAGCGGACGAAGCGACTGATGAGTTTCTCGACAAACCCAATAAAACTAGACGATTCTATGAGGTACATTATCAAAATGTGCAATACGCCCTGCAGTCGATGAAAAGAACCCATAACCACTCTTGCAAATCGCTAGCCAATTCTCTTACGAAAGACATTCAAGAACTCTCTTACGAAAGCCTTTTAAATCCACTTTTACTTTATTATTTATAATACAGTATTGTTATTGATTTTCAAAAAAAAAAAAATTTGCTGCCCTCAAAATTTTCTTGTCCACGTTTCATGACTAGTAGACGCGAAAAAAGCAATAAAAATTTCACTCCGCATGTACGCCGTACCCCGTAAGCCGTACGCCGTACTCCGTACGCCGTACCCCGTACGTCGACCGCCCAAAATCTTTGAAGGCTCGTAGCTCTCAAACCAGTGGAACTATTAAATTAAAATTTTTTCTAAGAATAGACTTGGTGGACCCCTTGAATTGACATTATTTTCAGGGGAGCAGGTGTAAGGGGGAAGGCGGGGTAAGCGTTTTAGACAAAAAATTTAGGTTTCTAGATCTCAGGAACCGCTTGTGTTAGGAGGCTGAAACTTAGAATTTCTATAGAGCTTTGATAATGGACCCAAAACAGATATGGGTGAAGGGGTGTGGGAGTGGAGGGGGAAATAATGCGTCCTTAACGCAAAAATGCCGAGATCGACAAATTCTAAGATCCATATCTCCTAAACTATTAATAGCAAGCAATTCAAACTTAACAAATATCTGTAGTTATACTAGGAGAGTAGATTGAAACAAAATTTTTGGGTGGTGGTAGTGGTGTACGGGGGTGGGGGTTGAAATACTTAAGATTACGATATCTCACAAACCAAATGCACCAGAAAAACAAAATTTGGTTTGGGTATAAAGCTTGATAAATAAAGATTGCTCAAAGTAAAGTCTTTAAAGGGGGCGGGGGAGCACAGAAGGTGGGGGGATAAGAATTTTTCATATAACACGTTTCATATCTCAATAACAGTATAAGGTAGATTCTTACAATTTTTACCAGAAGTAGACCTAATAGAACCCTAGTAGGGAAAACAATTTTGGGGGTGTGAGTGCAGCGGATGAGGGTGGGGAAGGGTGAGAAGGAAAAAGTTCCGACGTTCATATCGTAAGAACCTATAATAAAAGAAAGCTGGAACTTTGTAATTAGATAGAGCTATAGTAGTGGCATGTTGGAAAAATAAATTTTTTTTTTTGTGTAGTACGGTACGGAAGTGGGGGGTGTTTTTCTTAACTGGCTTAGGCTAGGAAGTTGAAACTCGATACGTATATCTAAATCAACTAGAAAAGTAATTTTGAAAAAAAAAAAATTTAATATTCATTGCCGTTAGGAAGAGGGGGTAAAAAAAAGTTGTCAGTGAAAATAAAATGCATATATTTTCACGATTTTCGTCATATTTCCTATGTCTTTCCAAATATTGAATTGATTTTTATTCCACGGATTCTTCATATAAGTACCTAGAAAGTGTTTTCAAGATTTTTTGAAATTCGACCCTAAGAGGGTGTTAAGTGGTTGTACACTTTTTCATGAATTCCGGAATATCTCTCAGGTCTGATCAGATATCACATCCACGGGCTTGTTTAACAATCACAAATTATTTTTGTTTATGGATTCTTCATATGAATACCTAGAAAGTGTTTTCAAGATTTTTTGAAATTCAACCCCGAAGTGGGCTATTTCGTGAATTCTGCCTTATCGCTCAGGTCTGATCAGATATCGAATATCATTTCGCTTCCACAGTCTTGTTTAATAATCACCTATTTTTAAGTTTTGTCTTCTTCAACCTCTAGACCGCATCCCGGAATATGACCCAATTATATAATTCATATGTTACACCATATTCTAACCGCTTCCCGAACTTTTTATTAGGTTTTCAGTCACATAGTAACATACACCGCATCCCCGAATTGAACACGTTCCAAACTTCTGCCGGAAAAATAATAAAGTTGCGCCCAGACTGTTGGCAGATTTTTTAATAAGCTACCGTTTAATTCTTATTTTAAATACTAGCCGCGTACCGCGGCCACGCTCACGTTGTTCCATCGCCCCTGTTACTCCCGTCTATCCCGTTGAGCGGAGGCTCTACTCACGCCAATACTAATCTTATGAAAAAGTAAACTGTTTATAACATATATATTATAAACCATTTTATTTTAAGAAATTTTTAACGTTTTTATTTGTATCGTAACGTACAACCTCACTTCTTCTTGCTTGTACTTGATCTACCCGCACATGAGGTGGCTTCGATCACTGCACTGAAATTCTGTCGAGTGCATTCAATGTAAGAGCTGAGCGAAATCACCACAAACGGTTACATATTTGAATTTGAATTTAGTCTGGTTTACATCTCGACTATTCTGACGAGATATCGCCCTCGATATTAGCAACTGGCCTGTCACAAGCCCCGTCTAGCATGTTGTCACTACCACCACGAATCCACGGACGAAGACGATTTGCCTCTAATATTCGGTTATATGGCATTTGGGTCATTTGTCAATTTTCCACGTCACGGACGACATACCGGTCGTTGGGTAATACTTTATGAATCATGTATGGTCCCCTGTACTTGGGTATCAACTTTTTGTTTGCCCCCACGGTCGTGACCACATTTCTGATAACCACAAAATCACCTTGAGAATAGACATGTGGCGCTTTACTTCGTTTCAAATATTGCAGTTCGTTTCGATGTTGGGACTGTACAATAGCATCTGATGCTTCTTTACGGATTTCTTCTAAACTACCACACACTGGGTGGTACAGTCGAGTCTCACTAATCCGGATACGGCCTAATCCGGATCCTTCGGTAGTCCGGATGGGATGAAAAATTAAAAAATTTCCATTATGTTCCTTGTAATCCGGATCGACCACAGTTTCGCTAATCCGGATTGCATGTTAAATAAAGCAATGATCAACAATACAGTGAAATCAAACAAGTGTAGAACGGGAAATTTACGAATATTCTCATAGACACTTCATATGCATCGTTTTGTATGTATGTATGTACATATTTCATATGGCAATAAGTATTGGTACTCTGTGCAACCAAGCCAACTTTGGCTTGTCAGCGTTTTTCCGTTCACTAAATTTTGAGTTTATGTATATTTCATTACTTTTTACTTATTTCTAACGTTTATCTTGAAAGTATTGTTTTTGTTTTTTGGAGATACTATATATTTTATTTATTGTAATAAATGAATAAGCGTTTGTAAATTTTTATCTTTAATAATTTGCATATACCTTTGGAAATCCGAATTCCCGCACAATCCGGATTGGGGGTGTTTTTAATTGATCCGGATTAGCGAGACTCTACTGTATTCGGTAAACTCATCGATCTCAAGGCCCCTTTGAGTAATACCAAACAACAGTTCACTCGGAGTCTTATGGGTGCTACTATGACGAGAATTGTTAATAGAAAATTCAGTTTTTCCTAAAAGAAAAGACCAATTAGCGTGATTTAAAGGTTCTGCCAGTTTTCCCAAAACTGCGGTTAGGACTCGGTTAACTCGATCCACTTGCCCGTTTGCTTGTGGAGCAGCTACAGCATTTTTTATGTGAATAATGTTTCAATCAAGGAGAAACGTGGAGAACTCTAACGAAGTGAAACAATGCCCTGATCGAAAATAAAACGTGTAGGTGTAGTAATCAAAATATCTTTGAAGGGAGGCACACACCTCCTTAGTACTAGTACTATTTACCGAGTAGAGCTTAACAAATTTAGTGAAAGCGTCGATAGCTACGAGAATGCATTTGCGCTTAGAAATTAAATTCGGTAAGGGTCCATAATGATCAACATAAAGGGTATGAAAAGGTTCTGGTTTTTTCGGGTTCGTCGATGTCAGCTTGTTTTGCAATTTCTTGCATACATAAAACGTAATGGTGCGACGTTTCATCTCGGCGTAGACGGTGTTTTGTTAGTTGCCCGTAAACCTTCTTTCTAGATATTGCTCGTCCGAACTCAGTCAACAAAGCGGCTTTCAACTCGATCCACGAATTCACGGATACACTTCGTACAAATATCTTTGCTGAGCCATCCAGCAGTTGGCGGGCACACAAAAGCTTAAAATTTTCCGCAACTGTCAATAAATGCATGGCGTCCCCGAAATCCCGGATCCATTTCCTGATATTGTATGCATCTTCTCCATTGAATTTGGGAACTGACGTTTCGATTTCAGAGAAATCGGGTCTTCGATCAGCAAATAGCACCTGGCTAGCGGTGTTTTCCATGTTGGCAATCTTTTGTTTTAACATTAGAAGTTCACGGAGCTTGCGAAGCAATGCTATCTCACGGTCTATCCCGTCAAATTCAACGGTGGGATTGACAACGGGGCGGCTTTGCGGGTTTCGGCTATCGGTTTCGGAAGAACGGGTGGTTAGATTAACTGCATCACAGTTTTCTTCATCACTGCTTTTTTCACTCTCATCTTTGCTTTCACCGGCGCTGACAACGGGGGCAGTTTCAGTTTCAGTTTCGGTAGAACGGGCGGTTGGATTAACTGCATCACGGTTTTCTTCATCACGGTTTTCTTCATTCCTCATTACTTCCTCGGTATACAGTCTGCGCAGCGAGGCCACCGATGAATTAGCGGGTGCTGCAATGCCGGCCGCTTCTAACGCGGCCACCATTTCCGCGCGGCTCACCCGATTTGCCATTTTACTCGATTAATTATTTATGTTTATGTTTGATTATTATTTTTTGTGTTCTGTTTTGTATTTCAATTGTTTGTACCCCACATCTGAGATATAAACCACTTTATTTTAACAAACTTTAAACGTTTTTATTTGTATCGTAACGTACAACCTCACTTCTTCTTGTTTGTACTTGATCTGCCCGCACATGAGGTGGCTTCGCTCACTGCACTGAAATTCTGTCGAGTGCGTTCAATGTAAGAGCTGTGCGAAATCACCACAAACGGTTACATATTTGAATTTAAATTTTAGTCTAGTTTACAATATGAACAAAATTTCGAAATCGCACATGTTCGCAGTCGGTAGGATTCGAACCTACGCCCCGGAGGAAATCATTTGATTTCAATTTAGAGGCCTTACCCGGTGTTAGCCTAAGCCTAGGTCACGTTCAACTGGTTCAACTTATTAAAGTTACATTTATTTTTTTTATACCAAATATACAAACCAAATTTGGGAATAGAATTATGTTCTCGACCTGTCCGGTTGCCTCGAGAATGTACATGTAAATGTTGGGAGTATCTAGTATTACTACCAATGGAGCAAAAAAGGATATTTTTAACATAAATGGGATAAGGGATTTCCTAATTGAATGGAGGAAATTGTGTCAAATTAAACATTAAGGAAGTCTATATGTAGCCGTTAGCTGTCACTGAACATTTCTAAAAATTTCAAATAAACCGGTTCAAAATTCAATAGAATGAGAGCATTGTTTTGTAAAAATGTTTGTAAAAAAGTAGAACGACAACACTACTCTTGAGTTCGTTACAGAAGAATCGACGACTCAAAAAAAGTACTGTGCGGTTAAGAACTAAAGTAATTAAAGAAATAAAAACGATAATAAATTCTGTAAAGTTTAGGGATGGTTTTTTATTTAGAGAGCACAGCCCCCTAAGTGGTGATGCGAACACTAAAGTGGTGACCCATCGACGAAAATGACCGTCATAAAACCTAAAATTTGTGTAAAACTTAAAATCCGCGAGAGCACGAGATCAAAATGGAGGACGAAAATGGCGTCGTCGAGCAAGGGATAAACGCAAACGCAACTATTCCCCGAATGCCAATGCCGAAATTAATAGATCATTTGCACAATGTGGAAATATATTTTACAAGCCTGGAATTTTGGTTCGAAGCAAGCTCCGTAACCAGCGATGCAAAACGATATTATTCCGTGATAACACAGGTGCCGCTCACCGACCTCGCCTCAACCCGTACAGAAATTGGTACCGTACCGGCTGCGGGTAAGTACGAGCATATTAAACCGATCATTATCCCGCATTTTTCCGACTCACAACAAAAGCGATTCCGCGAAGCGATCCATGATGTTCAGCTCGGCGACTCGAAACCCAGCCAACTCTACGAAAAAATTAAGCGTCTCGCGTCCGATTCCTTAAGCGAAACCGCCCTCATCGAGCTTTGGGCCGCACGATTACCTGAAATGGCACATGCCGTCGTTATTCAAACGAACGGATCGCCAATTAAATATCGCATAGTCGCAACCGATGCATTGGAAGAATCCCTTCGGCTTAGATCAATCGGCAAGTGACAAATGAAATAAACTCATTCGAGAAATTGAGTCAGCAAATCGCCGAACTCGAACGAAAGTTTTCAGCGTTTGGAAACGATCGAAGCCGCAGCAAATCGCGAGCCGAAAATCAAAACCTGGAGCGTTTTAGATCCCGTAGCGAATACCCAAACTGCTGGTATCACTGGAAATTCGGCGTTGACGCAGAACATTGCCGCCAACCGTGCCAATTTAAAAACACGAACGATACATCAAATACCGAAAAACATTGTCGTCAACCGTGCAAATGTAAAAGCACGGACGATACGTCAAGTACCGCAAAACAAAAGTGACGGCAGATGCCGGTACAGAATTCAGGGCGCAAACAGCCTGAATCCAAGTCAATAAACCGATTGAAAATTTACGACAAAACAAGCAACATCGGATATTTAATCGATACAGTATCGGTCATCCCACTCAATCGTAGCGCCGGAAATTGTAAATCATCTGACGTAAAACTGTTCGCAGCAAATGGCACTGAAAAAACGACGTACGGCGAAACGACACAGAAAGTAAACCTCGGATTGAGACGTGAATTCTTGTGGACGTTTTTAATTGCCGACGTTACTTCGGCTATTATTGGAGCCGATTTTATAACCCATTTCGGGTTACTCATACATTTAAAGGATAATAAAATAATTGATCCGCTCACTGGTTTAAATACGAATTGCATGCGCATTAATGATGAGCAAGGCGTACAAAATAAATTTAATTTACGCCGATTTATTGAATGAATTTAAGACGATTACTCAGGCACGGCCACCGGGCTGCGTATCATCATTGCCTGTCGTCCACCGAATCGTCACAAAAGGACAACCAGTCTGTACGCGACCTCGACGCCTAGAACCGAAAAAGCTCGAACAGGCTCGAAAGGAATTCGAAATTCTGATGAAAGCGGAAATTTGCCGACCGTCGAGTAGCAGTTGGGCAAGTCCTCTTCACTTAGCAAAAAAATCGGACGGATCATGGCGCCCATGTGGCGACTATCGCGCTTTAAATGCGATTACGATTCCCGACCATTACCCGATCCCGTACTTGAATGATTTCACAGGCAATTTGCAAGGAAAGACATAATTCTCAAAAACCCGACTTTCAAAAAGCTTTTCACCAAGTTCCTGTAGCGGAAGGAGACATCGAAAAGACTGCAATTACGACGCCATTCGGTCTTTTCGAGTTTATGTTCATGACCTTTGGACTACGGAATGCCGCGCAAACGTTCCAGCGGTTAATTCACGAAGTTTGTGGCACTCTCGAATTTGTATTTGCATACATCGACGATCTGTGAATCGCCTCTGCGACACCCGAAGACCATCGCGAACACCTGCGAATCATCTTTCAGCGACTTAAGATGCACAACTTGACTATCAATGTGGCGAAGTGCATTTTTGGCAAACGAGAGAACCAATTTCTTGGACATCGAGTGTCATCTGACGGCTTATTACCATTGCCAGAAAAAGTGGAAGCAGTTCAGAACTTTCCTCTCCCAACGATGATTAAAGAATTAAAGAGTTTTTTGGCAAACGCCATTGATGATTTCTGGAAATAAAACATTACAAAACATTGCTACAATGGACAGATAAAGCAAAAGAGGCGTTCGAAAAGTGTAAACGTGAATTAGCTAATGCAACGCTACTCGCTTATCCTTCAAAAACAGCAGAACCTTCTCTCCACGTGGATGCCTCCGATATTGCTGCAGGTGCAGTACTACATCAATTCATTGACGGCGCACTACAACCGCTTGGATTTTTTTCCAAAAAATTCGATAAGGCGCAGGTACGATATAGTACGTATGATCGTGAGCTAACAGCGATGTATTTGGCAGTCAAACATTTCAAATTCATGCTGCAAGGAAGATGCTGCCATAAATACACTGACCATAAGCCACTTATTTTTGCATTTATGCAAAAACTCGAGAAGGCCAACGACCGTCAAGCGCGCCAACTGGATTATATTGGGCAGATGACAACCGATATCCGTCATATAAGAGGAGCCGAAAATGTGACAGCCGATTTATTGTCTCGCATCCAAAGCCTGCACTCCACAGCCGAGATCGACTACGATAAACTTGCAGATAATCAACAAACCGATGAAGAGCTAAAATCTATACGCGAAAAAGGTAATTGCGAATTATCAATCAAACTAAAATTTTATACCGTTCCAGGCAGTTCAAAGCAACTCCTGTGTGACTATTCGACAGACAACATTCGCCCTTTTGTTACAAAAAAACACCGAGAGCAATTTATTAGGGCAATTCACGATATCTCTCATCCTGGAAGACGTGCCACAGCCAAATTGATGACTAAACGATTCGTTTGGCCTGGCATTCAATCTGATGTCGTGAGAATCGTCCGGAACTGCCTAAAATGTCAACGAGCGAAGATTGGAAGGCATACGCATGCTCCTTTACAAAAATTCGAAGCACCATCAGACAGATTCGCGCATAAACACATTGATCTGGTTGGACCATTTCCCCGTCTGACGAAAATCGTTACTGCCTCACTATCATCGACCGTTTTACCCGATGGCCGGAGGCGATACCAATTCGTAATATGACAGCAGCAACAGAAGTAGACGCATTGCTATACGGATGGATTTCAAAATTTGGGACTCCAAAGATCATTACGTCGGATCAAGGAGGCCAATTTGAGTCCGATCTTTTCGCCGAACTCGCTCGAACGCTAGGCATACGCCATTTTAAAACTACGGCTTACCACCTTCAAGCAAATGGGCTGGTAGAGAGATGGCACCGAACATTAAAAGCAGATATCCTCTGCCATAATACAAACAAATGGACAGCTCACCTGCCAATGATTTTGCTGGGCCTACGATCCACGTTCAAAGAAGATATAGGCGCGTCAGCAGCAGAGCTAGTATTTGGTACGACCCTTCGAATTCCCGGTGAATTCTTCGACGAAAAACCATCGAACAAAACGGCATCGCAAACAGTCATCGATCTTCGAAACGCAATGGAAGAATTGCGTCCAACTTCGGTGGCATGGCACAACAAACCTTAAACTTTCATACATGGCGACTTACATACGGCATCACACGTTTTTGTTCGCTACGACTCAATCCGACCAAGCCTTACTCATCCATACAACGGACCGTTCGAGGTGCTGGAGCGCACGCCCAAATATTTCAAAATGCAAATCGGAAAGCGTCAAACGAAAATCTCAATCGACCGACTGAAGCCAGCGTATTCTGAGCCACTGAACACCCCGATCCAATCGTCGCGATAAATGCAGAATCAACCGTCGAAACCGCCGGCTAGCTCAAGCAATTCGCCATCATCGACGAAAGTCACTCGATCTGGCCGACATGTACGATTTCCCGAGAAGTACAACTGACCTTTCGTCTAGGCGGGGGGTACTGTAGCCGTTAGCCGTCAGTGAACATTTCTAAAAATAAAATGGTTCAAAGTTCAATAGAACGAAAACATTGTTTTGTAAAAATTTTCGTAAAAAAGTAGAACGACAACACTACTCTTGAGTTCGTAACAGAAGAGTCGAGGACGCAAAAAAAGTACGGTTTCTTATTTAAAAAACATAACCCCCTAAGTAGTGATGCGAACACTAAATATATAGCAGACATCCTGTGATATAGAATGCTGCCTGGAAGTTTAAATACAATTAATTTTAATGAAGATTTCACTATACATAACTAATTCCGGAAATATTCTAAAAGTGGTTTGCGAAATTTTTCACACCTGAATCGACTGAACCTGTTGTGTTTGAGGCTTTGGAAAAATGATTTTGACTTGAAAAAGTCAAAATAATTGAAGGATGGGTAAAAGTTCGGGACAGAATGGGCCAATTTCTCCTACGTCTGAATTGGTGGCTGAAGTAGAACGGAAGCGACAAGCTTGCTGGTGGCCGGGACTAGCTACGGCAGTGTAGGGTGGTTCTTGTGAATAATAATAGATTTAGTCCCTTCATGCAAAATGGGCGATTCCTTCTTAACTCAGAGTTATACAAGAAATCTCCATTTGGGCGCACTGTCTCAGATTTGAGAACTGGTGAAAATGCGGTCACTCAGCTCAATGAACTGGAAAAATTTTCACCTTATCGACATACTCATGCATGTATGCCGACATTGGGCTCAGTGTCCAATTAAATTACCGTCACCTGAAGGTACTCCCCAGTCAGTGCAACTCACTGGTATAAGGGGGTAGTACCGAGAAATGTAGTTTTCAAATCATTCAGTATCGAAAAAGAGGAAAAAAAAAAAGTTGTCAATACATATAAACAAATATAAATGTAGAGGGGAGAAGGTTGTGAAAAGTTTTAAGAATAAACACGTAATACATGCAGCAACACAATCTACCACCATTCCTTTGTATTTTCGATAATCTCGAGAAACCGCCTGAATAATTATCTGTTTCCAGGTCGTTTGTCATTTCAACAATTCTTAACACCGTTTCTAGTTTTGACATAGAAGATGCTTTTTGCAAGACGTTTCAACTGAAACCCATTCTTTGCCATTTGTATGGTTGTCGGTAAGGCATTGAATTCTCGTATTGCCTCAAATACGGGATCATTTCTGAGTCGGTTTGTCCGGGGAAAATGTTGCTGTCTAAAAGAATCCGCACTCCTTGTGTTATGGTTGTGTACTTCTTGACTGCTGATCAATTTGATGGAGGATTTCAGTTTCTTGTTCTTGATGTTGTAAATAAGTTTTATGCGTTCCATGCTTATGTGCTGATGTATGCTTAATTTTCCATAATTAGAATAAAGTTCCTCCGATGATGTTAATTGAGGTAAGGTATGTATGGCTTTGATGCCCTTATTCATAAGTCTCGCAATATTGGTCAAATTTTTTTTCGCGGTTTGGTTCCATATAAGAAGACCGTAACTTATGGTGGATATGATGAAAGCGTTGTATAGCAAATTCTTTATGGTGACTTGTAGGTACTCGTTACGTCTCAGCACCCCAATAATCGGGGCAATTTTATTTCTTAAGTTATTTATTTGAGGAGTCCAAGTCAATTTATCGTCAATTGTTAGTCCTAAGTATTTTGATTCCTTTGCTCTCGTTAGCTGTGTTCCAGCTATTTCAAGTTTCAAATCAATGTCCAGTTTGTTAGTTTGTTTAAAGACCATGTAGTTTGTTTTTGCAATATTTAATGTCAGTAAATTGCCCAGAAGCCAGTTCTTGAAAAGTTTAAGGTCAGCGTTGATAAACAACTCCAGTTGTTCAGAATTACTACCTTTGTAAAGAAGTAGAGTATCGTCAGCATACGGTATATATTTTGCTTTAAGTCCTGGAGGTTGTGTATATACAGCAGGTATAGTGTAGGGCCCAGAATTGAACCTTGTGGGACTCCTATATTGACTGTCCTAGGAGAGCTAAGTTTATCGAGATTCTTAGTGATGTACTTCCGTCCAACTAAGAAGTTTTTTAATAGATCATTGGCCTTTCCTCGGATCCCCATTTCCGTTAATACGTCAAGTAATATTTTGTGGTTTACAGTCGAAGGCTTTTTTTAAATCTACAAATATCGCAGCAACGTGTGGTCTGGGAATATCCTTGTGATATTCCAAGGCTTTTTTTTTTTGTTTCTTATGCTTAGTCTTAGTAAACTGAGTTTTTCCCTATTTGTCCTTCTGGGTTTTCTGAAAATAAAGGCAAAAAGAATGATTTAGACATGGAAAGGTTTAATATGGCTGTTGTGCACCTTCCGTATTTTATTCCCCACCCTGATTGTTGTAGTGACCGGACCTTTTACTTCGATCACCTCGTAAGGTCCTACCCAAATGGGGGAGAACTTATTTTTTCGGGTTGGATTTTTTAATAGCACCTTTTGCCCCGCCTGCACTACCACCGGATTTGTTTTCCGATCGTACTCCCGTTTTGAAACCCTTTTTGCCCGATCAAGGTTTTCCCTAGCTAGTTCGTGAGCTTTTTGAATCTGGTACTTCAACTGTTTGGGATATTCGAAAAAAATTGTCTGGTGTTTTAGGAGGCCTCTTGAGATTGGTGGGCATTTCAAACGTGAATCCGTACAGACAATTATGCGGAGTCATCCTAGTGGATACGTGTTGCGTATTGTTATGTACGTGCATGGCTTGCCCTAACCATTTATCCCAGTTTTTCTCATCGGCTCCAACCACACTCCTTAAATACTCCGCTTTTTTTTTTTTTTTTTTTGCCTGAGGGTGGTACGCCGTTATGTGCATCTTCTTGATGCTGAGCAACTTGCAGGTTTCGGAAAATAACTTGGAGGTATAATTTGTGCCGTTGTCGGTAACTAAAATTTTGGGCAAACGGAACCTGGTTATTTTTTCTTCCTAGAAACTTTTAGCGACGGTCATGGCTTCCGCATCCGGGATGGGGGTGCAAGCCATGTATTTGGTTAAATCATCCTGGAATGCAAGAATGTACCGACTCCCGGAATACGTGACGGGTAGGGGTCCCACCATATCCATATAAATTCTGTCAAATGGATATTTTGGCGTATCTGTTAAAACCATTGGCATCCTAGTTTGTCTGGAGCTCTTATTTTTCTGGCATTTGGGCCAATTCTTTATGAAATTGTCGATGTCTTTCCGCATACCCGTCCAGCGGAATTGCTGCCTTATTCGCCAAAATATTTTTTTTGTACCCTGGTGTCCCCAAAGGGCGGAATTGTGGAAATCCCTTAGTATTGCTTGTATTTCCATTGGGTCTGTCAGAAGTTCGAAGCTTTCGTACATTTGGTTAGCAGGAGTGGTGTTCGCAGTACTTTTATTGTGATTTGCGATAACGACTTCAGGGGTTGACTCGGCATCAAGCGCACGGGTTTTGCTTCTGGTTTGAATAGCCGCAATGTGGTCGTCCGAAATCGGCATTCTGCTAAGGGCGTCTGCATTCACATTGTGTTTCCCGGGCTTGTAATCGATCTTATAGTCATACTCCGACAGCTTATGATGAAAACGCATAAGTCGGGAGGTAGGATCCTTAACATTGAATACGCCCTTTAATGGTCTATGGTCACTATACACTGTGAATGGACGTCCCAAGAGATAAGAGCGGAAATTTCTTGTGGCCCCTCATGCCATCAATACCGGGTGATATGTTCGGTTTAAGTTTAGCTATGATATTTTCTACTTCGGTGGTGTCTGTTGGAAGGGTGAACATTACATTCGATACCGTAGGGCAGCATATCCTTTGCAAGTTCTCCGCATTATTATCAGTTTTAAGTTTATCCGCAAGCGTTGTACCGATCGTGCAGAAGTGTTCGTTTAAAACGTTTGAAATTGATGCGGGTTTTTTAATTATTCCATTAGGTGTATCCAATGAACTTACTTTTGTCGTGTTACGAGCATTGCTGTTAATGCCACAAGCTTCCCTAATTTTGCTCCATAATTTCCGCAGATTACCGTCTGTTTTAGCAAACTGCGCATTATAATATTTTTCCCTGGGTATTTTTATCATTTTAGTTGTTTCATTCTTAATTGCTTTGTATTGACTGATATAATTTTGGTTTGTCTGGTCTTGTATGGTCTGGTTTTTGTATGCTTACCTTTTTTTCTCAATTGTAGTAAAATATCGTAAGTTATCCTCGTAGAATATCTGGTTCTTCTTACCTTTGTTGTGGTCGCAGCTTTTTTTGCCGAGATTATTGCATCTATTAGTGACTCAGTTGTGATGTAATTTAGCATCATTATATTTGATTCAGTCTCTCTTTTGAACGTTTCCCTATTTAAGAACAGTACCTTGGTTTTCGTCATCCTTACCTTTTTTAAATTTGTACTATTGATCATTAGCGTAATGACTTTGTGGTCTAAATTTGGCCATTCATCCAGTTTTATAGTATGGGATTGTATGAACTTGGGAATGTCAGTCGCGATGTGATCAATTAAGGAGGATGAGTGCACGTTGGTCCTAGTTGCAGAGTTTTTTATTTAGTATAGTGATATTATTTAATGTCAGCATTTCGCAGTAGTTTTGCGATTCTCGATTTTCAGTCAATATGTTTATATTCGTGTCCGCAAAAGATATAAGTTTCGAGTATTTTGAGTATAATGCGTCGAGGTATTCATTTAGAAGATCAGCTGATTCGTTCGGTGGCCTATAAAATGTGACTATTTTCGTTGGGGCATTGTTAGTTAGGATTTCGATTATAATTGTATTAAAAGACTTTTCAATAAGAACGACCGTAAATTCAATGTCATTCCGTATGTAAATTGCCGTACCACCACCACGACTGCTGTCACGGCAGTTGTGAGTAGCTTTAAAACCCTTCAAAGTGAAACAATGCGTTTCAGATTCGTATATTCAGGTTTCCCCAAATATAAGAATCTGAATGTCAGGATTTTCTACAAGATACCCTTCTATGTCTTCCATTTTATTCCGTATACTTCGTAAATTTGCGTAAAGAATTTGAATTTGCTTGCCCATTATTATGGCTTATTATATCGTACGATAATCGATTCCTAGATTTAATTTCCTATTCTAAGTTGCGGTTCAGGTTCGCTTCTATTCCTATTAATCTGCCATTCCTTAGATTATTTAGAACGGTTTTTTTTTTATAACGAACGCTCTTTCCGATTCTACTTTCCGCGCAAAAATTTGTCCATCCTTTGTCCATACATATATGTTATTAGTGCTCACAATCTGTAATATTTGTTATTATGAGAAATATGTTATGTATATTTTCTATATAAATTGCTTCCTGGAAAATTGTTCCCGGATTAAAGCGCTTCGAACGCTAGGATTGTTGGTGCTTTCAGGTACTTGGTTGCCCATGTCATGTTCTTCAATATCTATATCCTGTACAGGAGGGTCCGGCTCGTTTCGTAGTCTGGCTAAGTTATGAAGAACTGCACATGAGACAATAACTGCCATTACCGTGTTTATATTTGATATTTTCGAGTATCTCAATAAATTTGCAGTGTATTTGGTCAGCTGTTCATTAACATAAACACGACCCTGACCTAATTCTGGTAGAATTTTATTACCTGGTATACCCGCTCCAGTGGCCTGATTTTTCACTACCGTTTTGAATCCGTTTAGGGATTCGTTGCGTGAGTTTGTGTTAGTGAATGATGCTATAATGCTACTGGGCTTGCTTACGTGTCCGTTCTTCGTACGATACACTTTTTGATGCTATCAGGAACCACATTCACGTTGACAGCTTGTCCAGTGGTGTGCTCAATGCCGTTGATAACGATGTTAGCTGCCAGACACTCTCTTTCAAATTCGTTGACGATATCCTCGAGCCCGGCTAGCGATGCCTTAAGATCGACATTTTCTTTACGAATTTTATTGTTGTCAGCTTTAATAGTGTTAATCATGTTCGCCATTGTCTTGAGCTGATTGTTTACAGCATCAAATTGCGTTGACAGAAAATCGATCGATTTAGTCAGTTCTTCTGTTTGAGCGTTGTTCGAGATTTTCATGCGGTCAAGTTTCTTGTTTATTCTATCAGCTGTGTTTTGAGTGAGAAATCCAATGTAAAAGGAGAATCTTTACAACTAACACACTTCCCCTTGTTCCTCGTATCACTTGACATTTTTTTAAAATTTGCCGTAGTTATGTTGGCGCAAGAAAAGTGATAATCGTTCTCACATTCTTTACAACATAGAGACGTTGCCTTTTCAATTGCTGAACCACTTTCATTGCATGATTTCGCCATACTTTATTTTGATTATGTTTGGACACGCACACACTTTTATGGGGAAAAAAAAACGACCGTTAAACAGAAAAAAACTTATTTTTAACAATTTAGCACTGAATTAACATTAATAGCATACAACACTTGCTATTTTTCATATATGCTATCCCTATATCGAGATATATGGTAAGTGCAAGATTCACTATATTAGATGATGATTAACCATGATTTTTCCACTTTTTCTATCGCGGCGACGTCAGACGATGTTCACAACAATTGAAACTTCTCGGAACTGTTCTACCTCAGACCATAAACCCTAGGCCTGGACAACAAAAATTTCGTGTCGGCTTACTCCAGGGTATTTAAAATGGGACTATTTTCCCAATAGGTCGTGAAAGACCAAGAAGCGGTGGAGTTGCACGACTTCGCGATTTGTCAGGGCGCTTAGGTGTTAATAGCGTTCTCTTCCAAGAAAACGATGACGGATCGGAATCTCCGGTGGCGTATATGTCGCAGAAGCTCACTTCCGCTCAACGCAACTACAGCGTAACCGAACTCGAGTGTTATGCAGCTGTGTTGAGCGTGAAAAAATTTCGAGCCTATGTAGAAGGGACTGCGTTCAAAGTCATTGCGGATCACGCAAGTCTCAAATGGCTCATGACGCAGAATGACCTACAAGGACGGTTGGCAAGATGGAGTTTGAGACTTCAGGGTTACAACTTCACAATCGAGCACCGACGAGGGAGCCTGAACGTTGTACCCGACGCTCTCTCTCGTGTATACGAAGAGGGATTAAGTGCGCAGATCGACGTGGCACCGATGGTGGACATGGACTTTCAAGAATTCTCTGGCAATGAATATAAAGAGTTAGTGTCTACTGTCGATGCGAACGCCGATCGGCTTCCTGACGTATGCGTGAGGGATGGTTTCGTGTACAAGCGCACAGAGCCTCACAACGGTGACCCGATTGCTGAAGACAGGGCCTGGAAATTATGGATTCCATCAAGTCTTACGTCAGCTGCGATTGCTCAGGTGCACGAGGCAGACACCATGGTCCATGGTGTTTATGCCAAAACGCTAGAGCGAGTCAGGCGATTTTTGTACTGGCCCGGAATGGATACACAAGTACGCATCTACGTTCTGGCGTACGACACTTGTAAAGAAACAAAGTCCCCGAACAGACCTCTACGAGCGCCAATGGGAAAACCTTTCCAGACGGATCAGCCATTCCAACACCTATATATCGACGTACTTGGACCATATCCGCGTACCAAACGAGGTAAAATCGCTATTCTTATCGTTTTGGATCAGTTCACCAAGCTCCCACTTCTACATCCTTTGGGGCGGATCGCTGCTGAATAAATCACTAGCTATTTGGAGTGGCAGGTCTTCCATACGTTTGGAGCACCCGAGACGATCCTCTCCGATAACGGCTCTCAATTTAGGTCGATTGTGTTTAATTCCATGCTGACCAAATACGGAGTAAAACACCTGTACACCCCGAGGCTCCCACCGCAAGCGAATGCTTCGGAACGTGTCAATCAGTCTATCCTGGCCGGAATTCGAGCATTCATCACTGATGACCAAACACGATGGGATGAAAGTCTAAGCAAAATAGGTTGTGCACTTCGGAGCTCACTCCACCAAGCCACTGGATTTTCTCTTATCAGGTTTTGTTTGGAAATCACATGATGTTGCACGGGAAGGACTACGAACCGCTGAAGCATTTGCGAGCGTTGGGAGAGTTAAATGTACAGCTTCGACCTCGCGAGGGAATTCCTATCGTGAGGCAACTGGCGCAGACGAAAATAAGGGTCGCACATGAGGACAGTAGCAGGCGGTATAATCTGCGTGCTAAAACACAATTCTGTGTAGGTCAAGAAGTATTCCGAAGAAATTTTTCCTTGTCCACAGCCGCGCTGAATTATAGCGCTAAACTGGCTAAGAAGTTCCTCAAGTGCAGGATTCGTCGTGTGCTAGGCAACACACGAAACGAATTGGAGGATCTAGGCGGCAAACGTCTGGAGATTTACCACTCCAAGGATCTCATGCTGTGATCCGAGGGGTACAACACCTATTGCCCGGCACTCAGTCGTGCGCACGAGACTCCGGAGCGACAACCTTTTTTTAGTCCGTTCGGCGCTGGGAAATCAACGGCGAACCGACTAATGGTGTTGGGTCGTCGCCGAGCGCAACAACAAATTTCGCTGGACAGTGGCGAACGCAATCCGGATTCAATTTTTTCGTTGGATCGTGATTGCGTCCGCCACTGTTTTTCGACCTAATTACCGCTGCAGCACATCCAAGCTGGGAAGAGTACCGTTAGTTGGTAGATGCCGGCTCGATGACGGGACGGCTTGGGACCCGAAAGAATCGCGCATCGACTCGGGGGTTGAGTTTTGCAATCGCTTTGTGTTGGGTGTTCGCGTAAATTTTTTGAATTACCGCATTTATTACCCGTGGAGTGTATTTTTTTTTATTTACCACGGGTGGCTTACACGTTTCGTGATCGGACGGCTAAGAACCAAAGGAATTAACGCGTTTGGAACATTTCGGTCTACCGTGTGAAAATTGAAGCGAAATAAAATCCGAGGCGGCTACGACAGTTTCGACAACGGAAAGCGTCGATTGTGAGGCCAAAAACCGAAGGAACCTGAAAAGTTCTAATATCGAGCGATTTGAAATTTTGAAGATTTCCAGGAGAACATTAATTTGTTTTTCGCTATGTCCATGCACGAAAATTTCCCTGATAATCGGATCATAAAAAATTTTAGCACACGTCCAAAAGCCTAGTTTCACCCAAATTTGCGTCTGTCTGGTGGTGAAGTGTGCGTTGGAGCAATATAAAGAAAATTTAAGTGTTGGCATTGCATTGAGTGATTTGAAGTGTTGCTGGTTCAATTCGCGTGTACCGCCCCCCTCCAGAAAACAAAAAAAAAATTCAATCGTGTTTAGGAGTAAAGCACGCAAACGTGATCTAGGCGTATGCGACGGCAGTAAATTTCCTCTGGAACGTCAAAATATCGCGAAAAAAAACTCGGAAAACACCATGGGGTGCCGTGCGTGCGGGTCGTAAAGAATTCGCGCTTTTCAGTGCATCGCATCGGCCGTAATTATTGAAAACGCAAATTTTTGTTTGTGATCCGAGCAGTGGAAGAATTGTGTGGCCCGCGACCGAATACGCCCGTGCGAAAGGAAGATAAAAGTCTTGTTGTTTTTGATTTGCGTCCTGTCGACCAGACAGGGGATGACCGTAGTATCGAGTCATGGAGAAATGGTTTTCTAATTGAATTGCAAGTTCAGGATCATGAGGAGAAACGGGAGTTGAATGATCGAAGGAGAAGTGGAAAAAAAAATGAATGAATATCATAAAAACGAAAATTCTAAAACTTAAAATCTAAATTAATAAAGAAAAATTAGATTAGTAATAATTACAAATATAAAAATGAAATTTAAAAGTCAAAATTTAAAATGAATTTAACAAAAACAAATAAATTTAAACTAACTACAAAAAAAAAAAAAAAATATTGAATTCTTAAATTAAAAGTAATTTCAATTAATGGAATAAAAATAATATGACAAATGACAAGACAAGGACGGGACGGAATAAATTAAAATAGCAATTAAATTTAAAAAAAAAAAAAAATTAAATAATTCAACACCACATCGATAAAGAATAAAAATGGGGTGAGTTTGTTTTTTTTCTAGTTTTATATACTTTGATTTGTGTTGTTGTTTCTTTTGCATATATTTTTTTTTATGATTTTTTTTCTTGTGGCTGTTTTTTTCTTGAAATGATGATCGGCTAAAGGCCATTTTTTAAAAAAATGAACCTGAGCGTCTAGCTCCTTCGCCCCGAACCTCATATCAGAATTTGTTTTAGTACACATATGGCTGAGGTTGGGTGGGAAGAACAGGACGCTATCAACACCTAAACGCCCTGACAAATCGCGAAGTCGCGCAACTCCACCGCTTCTTGGTCTTTCATGACCTATCGGGAAAATAGTCCCATTTTAAATACCCTGGAGTAAGCCGACACGAAATTTTTGTTGTCCAGGCCTAGGGTTTATGGTCTGAGGTAGAACAAGAACCAAACCACACTGCCGTAGCTAGTCCCGGCCGCCAGCAAGCGTGTCGCTTCCGTTCTACTTCAGCCACCAATTCAGACGTAGGAGGATTTGGCCCATTCTGTCCCGAACCTTTACCCATCCTTCAATTATATTGACTTTTTCAAGTCAAAATCATTTTTTCAAGGCCTCAAACACAACAAACCAAGCAGAACAAAGTAAAGTAAAGCAGAATCGAACTGCAATGAGCAAGTACAGAGCGAGCCACGATGTCCAAAATAGTGACGATGCGTAAAGCAGCGACGATGCATGGAAGCAAAGCAGCGATGACTACAGCGAGCCCCGACGAGCATAGCAACCTACGACGAAAAGAGCCAAAACAGTGATAAGCTCAAAGTAAGCTACGACGAGTAGAGTAGGCGAACAGAGTAAAGCAACCGGTAGATCAGGCGAACAGAGTAAAGCAACCGGTAGATCAGGCGAACAGAGACAAGATGTCTGTCAGTAACAGGGTCAAGTTAAGGCAGGTGGAGTTGTACCAGGAGTCAAGCTAAAATCAACTACGACAAGCCACGACGATCAACGCCAAGAAGAGCCAAGACAAACACAGCAGAGGTCACACAGCGAGACAATGACAAAATATAAATAAAAATATATAAAAATAAAAATAGTTATCTCTATTCCATTTTACATTTATGTACATTACAGAACCTAGGCCTAAGAGCCTCATATTAGAAGATACTATTCCAGCAAACAATTTCATGCGCGTTTACTAAAAACAATCGTTTCGCGATAGTTATATCGCACATGTAGGACATGAGCTGCCCGTAAAAAGATAATCGTAAACACCAAAATTCCCTTCAATCTAATTTTTTTCTCTTTTTCATACTCTAGATGAAATCATATGAAGTATAATAAGTTTGATCCAGCCGAAAATTATGTAACGCATAGAACCAAGCCTCGGACGAAAAAAAATTATTCTATTTTTGTTTATTTGTGTCCAAAAACCTCAAATTCGCTTGACGTCCGTCCGTCCGTCCGTTACAAGATTGCAAATATGTTACTCTTGGTATTTTTGGAATAGTGTTTTGAAAATAATTCCTGTTTTTGGTTTTTCCTCAAATTCAGCACTGGGATAGGGATTTAGAGCATATGGCACGAGGGTATCTAAGATATTGTTCGATTGCCAAGGACAAAGGTAATTTTATATGTAAATTAATTTAAATTTGGTTTTAGTTATTTCATTTCAAAGCGGTTTCTTTTCGATGCAGACAGTGAAACAATTACAGTCGCAATGACTTATTATTCCTTCAGTCCAAAGTTTCCATTGAATCGGTTTGTTATATCGATTATGAGATCATGGTTGTTAGAAATTAACGAAATCAGTACATTTCGGCAATTCCATTAGTTAAAGTAATTTTGTATAATTTTGAAATTCTCTAAATTTCATATATGCAAGTTTTTTTTATTAAAATTTGTATATTTAGACCGGTCAGTATGACTGTATTAACATATCCCGCTGCGCAATTCGTTATTGTAAAAAAAAAAAAGATTTCATCGCAGTTATTTATAGTTTAAATAATTGTGTGTCCAATGAGGTATTTACAGATTTATTTTAAAAAAAAAAGATTTCATCGCAGTTATTTATAATTTAAATAATTGTGTGTCCAATGAGGTATTTACAGATTTGACATAATCATTCAATAAAATATTGGCTTGGCAAGGGGATTATAAATTTGTTCATGTGTATATAGAAATGCTAGGTATTCCACAATAACAGTCATTATAGATATTTACTAGCTGAAACCAAAGACAACAGATACGAGTATACTAGTATATTGTCATAGATACTATAGTATCTATTGTCTTTACTGAATCGTATCAGATTTAAGGCTTTCAATAGTTAGATGATAGGTAATTTTGTGTAATCTATTCGCAATTCATGCAAATATCTTTCTTTCTTTACTCTACTTTTCATTAAATCGCAATGATTCTCTGCACTAAACTTTTAAAATTTATCATGATCAATAAGCAAAAAGATTTCTGTGAAAAACATTTCCAATTTTTAATAGTTTAAGTATATTTAAAACGTTCGTGGAACCTTAACCGCCATAGCATTTCACTTGTTGTGCAAAGAACTCGCGGCCCCCTACGCATATGTACTTGCACACAACCTACATACATAGTTGCATAGTTAGTTTTGACACGACCGAACGAATATCGTGTCGTAATTTAGTGTGCTCTGACACATTACTTACGGTACGTAATCGATGACGTTACGTTATTTGTTTGTTTCAAAGTTATTTACAAAACTGAGGAAAGCGAATGAAAAAAGAAAAAAATCTGCCAACAATCTGGGCGTAACTTTATTATTTTTCCGGCAGAAGTTAGGAACACGTTCAATTCTGAAATGCGGTGTAGGCTACTATGTGACTGAAAACCTATCAAAAAGAACAAGATCATGGAAATGAAAATCTGATTGGATCTGAGAGATATGGAATAGTTTATGAAAAAGTACACAATCACTTTACACCCCCTTAAGGGTCAATTTTCAGAAAATCTTGAAAACACTTTCTTGGTATTCATATGGAGAATACATAGAATAAAATAAAATTCATTATTTGGGACGAGGTAGTATGTCGAAAATCGTGGGAAAATATGCATTCTATTTTCACAGATAATTTTTTTTGCCCCCCTTCTGAACGCCAATAGATATTGGTTTTTTTTTTTATTCAAACTTATTTTTCTAGTTGATTTAGATATACACACCGAGTTTCAACATTGTAGCTTAAGCCGTTCTATATATAGGAAAAACACCTCCCACTTGTACCGCACTACCCTTGGGGGTCGAATTTAAAAAACCTTGAAAACACTTTCTAGGTATTCATACGAAGAATCCGTAGAATTAAAAGGAATTCAATATTTGGAAAGACCTAGTAGATATGACGAAAATCGTGAAAATATATGCATTTTATATTTATTATATTTACAAATATTTTTTTTTGCCAACGCCAATGAATATTCAAATTTTTTTTTATCACAATTACTTTTCTAGTTGATTTACATATACACACCGAGTTTCAACTTTCTAGCATGAACCGTTTAATAGTTAGGAAAAACACCCCCTACCCCCGTAGCATACTACCCCAAAAAAAAATTAAATTTTTCCAACATTCCGATACTATAGCTCTATCTAAATTCCAAGTTTAAGGCTTATATCATTACAGGTTCTCAAGATATAAGCATCGGAACTTTTTCCTTTTCACCCTCCCCCACCCTCCCCCTCTACACCCTCAACCCCAAAACTTTTTTCCCTACTAGGGTTTAATTAGCGCTACTTCTGGTAAAAATTTTAAGGATCTATCTTAAAGTGTTCTTGAGATTGGAAATGTGTTTGAATTGAAAAATTCTCATCCCCTCCACTTCTATGCTCCACCTCCCACTTAAAAAATTTTACTTTGATCAATCTTTATTTGTCAATTTTTATACCCAAACCAAATTTTATTTTTCTAAAACAATTGGTTCATGAGATATCGTAATCTTAAGTTTTTCACCAAAATTTTTCTTGGTTTTGTTCTCCTAGTATAACTACAAATATTTTTCAAGTTTGAATAGTGTGCCATTTACGGTTTAGAAGATATGGATTTTAGAATGTGTCTATCTCGCCTTTTTTGGGTTTCGGACGCATTACATTTCCCCCCACTCCCCCACCCCTTGATCAATATTGACAATTTTTCTGCAAATGGGTCTACTATCAGAGCTCTATAGAAATTCCAAGTTTCAGGTTCCTAACATAAGGGGTTACTGAGATCTGGAAACCAAAATTTTCGGTCTAAAACACTTCCCCCTCCTTCCCCCTCACACCCCCACTCCTAAAAATTTGGTCACTTCAAGGCGCCTACCCCATCTATTCGTTAAAAAAATTTCAATTTAATATCTCAAAGCGTTTGGCAGCTACGAGCCTCCAAACGATCTTGAGTACGGCGTACGGCGGACAGACGGACTGAAAATTTTTATTGCTTTTTTCGAGTCTACTAGTTATGAAACGTGAAAATAAAAATTTTGATGGTAGCAAATTTTTTTTTTTAAGAAATCAATCACAATACTTACTTATTAAAATAATAAAGTAAAACAGTCTTGCATAGCTTTATGCTGGTGTCTTTTGCGTAGGAAAACTTATCGAAAGTATTGGATTCCTCCAAAAAACCGGCAAAGGCGGCGATATGGAGAATATTTTACACATGTACGAACTTTGGAAAGATATCCCGCAAAACATTTCTGGTATTTCCGCATGTCCAAAGAACAGTTCGATTTTCTATTACTGCAACTGCTTTTCTATTACTGCAACTGCTATTTTAAATAAACTACGTTCTGAACGCTCGCAAGATCGCAACAATAATGACCGCTTGTAGACTTTTGATCGTTTTTTATGTTACCCTGAAGAACAAAAGTACCGTTATCTCGGCTGTTTTGCGAACACGTGCTAAGAACCTTGGCATCGTCACTGTGCATTAAATATTTTATCAGAAAAATAAAAACCGAGTTTGCTAAGTTGTCTACTTTTTGAAAAATATTCTAACAAACATTATTTTATTGGTTGGTTGTAGACTTATGACTCTGAGTATGCAAAAGTAAAGAATGAATTATTTATCGTATCAACATTTTGTTTTTAACATATTTGGCAAAATTCGTTTTGTAAATTCATTCAGTTGTGTGCAATGTGTACAGCGCCTTCCTACTCAGCTTTAAAACGACAGAAATTCTTGAAGTTTAAAACGAGCTCCAAATCCACATATAAAAAAATACGTGATAAAACCACTAATTTCAGAAACCTAAAATAATGTAATGGTCATCACAATTTATTTTCAAAGCTTGAAAACTTCGATATTTAGGTAGTTTCTCAATTCCTTGTTTCGTCTACGTCTACGTCTATGTTGTGGTCACAGCATAGCATTACTTTTAGGGGCCGTACACATACTACGTCACGCAAATTTTGACTATTTTGGAGCCCCCCTCCCCCGTTGTCACACTTTGTCGCAAAATGTCATCCTCCCCCCCTCCGCTGTGACGTCACAAGCCTTAATATGTTTCAAAAATAAACACACGAATTAGAGCTAATATTCATGTTTTATTTAAAATATATGAACAAAATTCATAAAAATAGGTGAGATTTTTGCGAACTTATCTAGATCAGAGCAGGTTAGAAAATTTACATACAAAATAGCAACAACATTGCAGTTTTTATGCCTTTTTTTGTAACTTTTTTCCGTAGATAGTAGACTAGATTAGAGAGTTTAACGCAAATAGCTACTTCAGAGTTCAGTTAACTGCAAAAGGATAAAACAAAAGAATATTGGTTTGTCGTGACTCATGATTAAGATTTGTTACATATAAATAAATATATGGTATATTGCAGGGTTGCCAGTAAATTATTATGATATTAATTTGAAAAGATCCGTTCCGATTTTGTTACGTCACATCTTTCAGATGCCCCCTTACCCTATGTCACACTTTGTCACATTTTTGGAACCACCCCCCCCTACCCCTTTTCGTGTGAGGTAGTATGTGAACGGTCCCTTATAACAGTTTAGAAAAAGCTCAGCTAAACCGTCAAAATGGATCAGTTGATCCTTATTGACACTTCAAAAATCAAAAATTAATTAGATTCCAGAGAAAAGTTTGAATTTTTTTACGTTTGCTTAGATTGGCTGATAGCCAAGACACGAACCGAAAATGAATTTAGACACAGCTTTGCTACGTCTGACGTCATAAACTGTTATAGCTAGACGTAGACGTAGACGGAGCAAGGAATTGAGAAACGATCTAATGGAAGTAGCTTTTTTCCGCGGAGCCTATTCAATACGAAAAAAAAATTATTTGATATGAAGCCAGTATGTTAAAGTTAGGAATCTTCAAAAATGTTTCACCTTTTCGACATATGTAATCTCCCGGCGAAAAAAGTACAGGTCTCAATCTAAGAACCAATTCACAAAGGAAACCAGCTTCAGTGTTTTGAAATATTTCAACCCGCTTAAGTGTATCTAAATGGACGTTAATAGCTATTTCAGCCTGAAAAAGACAACGAATTAATAGTCTTTGACAATATTTTGATCAAGTTTGACCTACCTTTAGTTTATCAGGAAGACAAGATACTGCACGCTCCTCATCAGAACACTTTTGCGTAAGCCACAAGTAATCAAACCATTTTATGACTTTCACCTGCAGATGATTTGGTACTCTCCGCATTCGCATATAAGTTTTCACTCCATCCAGTTTAGCTTAAAAACAAAAAATAATTGTAACATTCTATAATATTCAATTTATAGTTTTATTGATGCAAATAATTTTCATAAAATCAATACAGCTATCACATTTCTTTCCGAGTTCGTCATAAATTCGCTAGCTTTTTTCAAAGGAATATTCTGCTAGAAGAATAAAATATCAAGGAAATTAACTTCAGTTACAGATTCTATAAAGGTATAAAATAGTTCGATAACAGTCTGAGGCACATAATAGTTTTTCACGGGGATAAATTAGAAACCGAATCAAGATGTTTAATTGCTGTGCAAGTAAAGGTCGCGACACAAAAAGCAGAAGCAGCGGAACAGTTCTGTTCTAATAACCTAACTAAATAACGTACCTCAATCATGGGCGCCCACAGGGAAGAAGGGGCCCCCCTCCCCCCTGAATTTGACCATAGCTAAAAGTTGAAAAAAATCATACTTTATATGTATACCAAACTACCTACATATCTTGCATCTATTTTTACCATTCATTTACTGTACAATTATTGTACACATCTTTCATGTCTCGACTTTAGTTCTCAGCAATAACACTAAAATGAATATCAAATCATTTTCCGGAATTGACCAAGGCCGCGTACTGAAGAAGAACCAAATTTCCAAATTGAACGACCATGCGTGTGTTTTACAAGATTACAAGATTACTAGGTTTTGTAAAGTTTTTGTACTTTAAAAACTAATGAAAAAAAAATTTAAATTTAATTTTTACTTTATATGTTTCTATCTAATTTTTTTTTATTTCTTGCGGAAATGGTGTTTGAGTCCTCTTTGAAAATTCATATCTCTAATAATTTCTATCTTGGAAAAATAAAACAGGGCTAATTTTAAAGGGTGAGCTTGCCGCAACACTATCCTTGAAAATTTTTTTCAATGATAACGATTTTGTCATTTCTTCTTAAATAACTATCTCACAAAACAATTTTTTTAAATTTTTTTATAATTTATGGGTTATACCGTTTTTCAAAACATAACAAAAAATTAACTTGGAATATTAATCGTTAAAAAAGCAAAACAATATCCACGTACCCGACTATCTATTAACAGCAGATTTCGTCTTTATCCGTGAAGACAAGGTAAAATCAGCTCTTTCCACACCTTAAACAGGGCCATATAATATATTAAAAAAAATTTGCCAACAGTCTGGGCGCAACTTTATTATTTTTCCGGCAGAAGTTCAGAACGCGTTAAATTCGGGGATGCGGTGTATGTTACTATGTGACTGAAAACCTAACAAAAACTTCGGGAAGCGGTTAGAAAAGGGTGTAACATATGAATTAAATAATTGGGTCATATTCCGGGATGCGGTCTAGAGGTTGAAAAAAACAAAACTTAAAAATAGGTGTTTATTAAACAAGCCTGGGGAAGTAAAAAGATATTCGATATCTGATCAGACCTGAGAAACATGGTGGAATTCATGAAAAAGCATACAACCAGTTTACACCCTTTAAGAGGTCGACTTTCAAAAAATCTTGAGAACACGTTCTAGGTATTCATATGAAGAATCCGTAGAATAAAAATGAATTCAATATTTATTTTATTTTATTTATTTAAGGACTCGATGAACAGAAAATGTAAATATTCCAATTATACAGAGAGTCAATGATAAAAAACAAAAAATAAAATGAATTACAATATTAACATAGAAAAATATAAATAAAGAAAAAATGAAAATTAAAGAGAATTCAATATAATGTACAAAGTTATTTAATTGAAAACATGAATCTTAAATACAACTTAAAAGATTGTAGACTGAAGTCATGAAAACTAAGGAAAGATTCATTGAATATTCGAGGCAGCCTAAGTAAGGGAGAGTGAAAATATACGTTCAGCCGCGCATATGGTACAACGAATAGAGTTTGTGATCTAGTATTACTTATATTAGTACGCAATTGAAGTTCATCTTGAAGATTAGTGTCAAAAACGAAATTTACTTTAAATAAAAATACCATGTCCAAATAAAGTCTTCTGTCCTTTAAACTTGTAAGGCCATGTACCTCTAATCGACTCTCGTAGCAAGTGTCAGATAAATTCAGCTTTCGGAAAACAGATTTGGTAAAACGTCGCTGTACTGACTCCAATGCAGACACAAGATATTGGTAGTGAGGGTTCCACACAACAGAACAATACTCTAGCCTAGACCGAACCAGATTATTAAACAAATTCATATAAACATTTATATTATGGAATGGATGAGCTGTCCTTAATATAAAACCACATAATCTAAATGCGTGTTTGCAGACTTCGACTATGTGCTGATCAAATTTTAATCTGTTGTCAAACATTACTCCTAAATCCTTTATGCGTGAGACTTCAACGAGGAGAGCATTATCAACATGGTAGTCAAAGTTAAGGCTACAATCCTTGTTTGAATATATCATTTTAAAGCATTTCTGAGTGTTCAAACGGAGGTTATTCAGCTTACACCAATCGTTCAATTTATTAATGTCATCTTGTAGGATTTTACAGTCAGAAATAGACTTTACGACTCTGAATAGTTTGAGATCATCGGCATACATTAAATGATCAGATTGAAAACCCGTAAGAAGGTCATTCACAAACAAAACGAAAAGTAGGGGACCCAAGGTGGAACCTTGGGGAACACCAGACGATGCAAAAAAAGGACGGGATTGAGCTCCACCAAATACGACGTAATGCCTACGATCACCTAGGTACGAAGAGAACCATTCCAACAAAGCAGAATCTATTCCAAACGAGTGCAGTTTATTAAGCAGTATAGAGTGGTCAACACTGTCAAAGGCTTTGGAAAAGTCAGTATAAATCGTATGGACAGAGAAACGATTCTCAAGCGCACAAGATACTGAGTTTGAGAAGGAAACCAAATTCGTCTCCGTAGTGCGTCCTCTAAAAAATCCATGCTGCTTGATAGATATAAGGGAGCAGACTCGTGAAAAAATAAATGCATGTAGTAACTTTTCAAATATTTTTGAAAAGCAAGAAAGTAGACAGATTGGACGGTAATTTTCAACCTTATGCTTGTCACCCTTCTTAAAGATAGGTATAACGTAAGATTCCTTCCATTGAGTGGGGAAAATTCCTTCAGTGAGGGACAGGGTGAAAATTTTTGCCAAAGGTTCAGCTAGGATGTGTCCAAGATTTATTACAAAAATGTTTGGAATTTCGTCTGGTCCAGCTGTGCCATTACCATCTAAAGAGTTGATGACAGCAAGAACGTCGTGACTATCGAACTCAGGCAAGAGATTGACGTTATTTTCGATGAAAGAAGGCTTAGATGAAGAAGAACTGGCGGAGTACACAGACTGGAAATATTGCGAGAAAAGTTCAGCAATATCACATGGAGTAGAAGCAGTAACATCCAAGTGTGTAATAGTGGAAGGGTTGGAAGAAGTAGTTCGAGATGAATTAGCATAATTCCAAAACGGCTTAACATTCCCAGTGGAAAGACAGAAATTTAGGTTGTTCACATATGAACGAAAACTTTTCTTTATTTCACTCTTTAGCTGCCTTCTTAGATCAGCAAAACGGGATGAGTTTGCAGCATTACGGTTCTTGAGAAAAATTCTCCGTGCCTGGTTTTTTAAGGTTACTAGTTTAATAATGGTGTGGTTGAACCATTGTGGAAAGGAACTGCGTTTCAAGGAGTAGAGCGGAACACGCTCAGAAATGATTGAATTTAAAGAACTGTAAAAATTGTCAACAGTAGAGACAACGGACTCAGATTCCAGGGTTGCTAGCAAATTACGCTCATGTAAGTCAGAAGAGATTACATCATAGTCACACTTAAAAAAATTGCGCTTTGAACGACTTGTTAACGATGAACGGTTACATGTATTTATTTTAACCATAAGCTCAATGGGAGGATGATGGGAGTCAACAGGTACAAGTTCTGTAGTAGAAGAAAAAATACCAATATCGTTGGAGCAAAGATTCGAAAAAATTAGGTCTAGAATTCTGTCATTCTTATTCAGAGTAAAATTTAGTTGCGTAATATCACAAAATTCCATAAAGGATTCGAGGTGGAAAAGGTGTTGAGAATAGGAAGGCAAGGTAGCCGGAATGTTATTATACCATCTTACATATGGCATATTAAAATCACCACATATGACGAATTTAGAGCGAGGGTCACACTGATTTATAAAAAACGACAGAGATTCGAAGACCGCAGTCAGTTGACTTGCCGATGAATTACACGCGACATAACAAGTAAAAATGTATAGAAAATATCCTGCACATTTAACTTTTACAGCAATACATTCAAAACTGCAATTGAAATCAGTACAGACCTCGGAGAACAAGTTATCTTTTATAGCTATCATGACACCGCCACCATCAGACTTATTTGAACATAGAAGATCGCGATCGCGACGATACACGTTATAAAAATCTGGTAAAAGTTCGGAATCAAGAATTGAGTAGTTAAGCCAGGTTTCAGAAATACAAATAACATCGAAAGTTTCGGATAGAACTGCATTTCGAAATGTAACTACCTTTGTTTTCAGACCTCTTACATTCTGATAAAAAATAGAAATAGACGATTTATTATTTTTATTTGATAAGTTCGATACGGATGCAATGTTTGAGACATGCGAGTTGGTGTTGAGCGTTAGGTGAGAACTTCCTTCGATGGTAGTGTCCGAAAATTTTTACGAGATCTCGAATCAAATTCCTTTACGACGAGACCTTTCGGCCAAAACGTAGGTTTCATGACCTTTTGTAGCATATCATGAGGCACGCGAATTTTGAATGAAACATTCGAAAGGTTACTGAGGTCTTCGCCAGTCTTCTTAAGCCGATAGCAAGGAAGTTCCGTGGAAATTTCGTCACTATATTTACTTTTGACAAAGCTTACCACATCATCCGGTTGAGTCACAACGTCACAGCGAGACACATAAATCCAGCGAGGCATCTTCGCCGGAACGAGACTGGATTTCGAAAGACCTAGTAGATATGACGAAAATCGTGAAAATATATGCATTTTATATTAGCTGATATTTTTTTTGCCCCCCCTTCTGAACGCCAATGAATATTCAAAATTTTTTTTATCAGAATTACTTTTCTAGTTAATTTACATATACGTACCGAGTTTCAACTTCTTAGCATAAGCCGTTCTAAAGTTAGGAAAAACACCCCCCACCACCGTACCATACTACCCCTAAAAAAAATTATATTTTTCCACCATGCCACTACTATAGCCCTATCTAAATACCAAGTTTCAGCTTCCTATCAATATAGATTCTTAAGATATAAGCATCGGAACGTTTACCTTCTCACCCTTCCCCACCCTCACCCTCTACACCCACACCCCCAAATTTTTTTTCCCTACTAGGGTTCTATTAGGCCTACTGCTGGTAAGAATTTGAAGCATCCATCTTACACTGTTATTGAGATAAGAAAAGTGATATTTTTGAAAAAGTCTTATCCCCTCCACGTACGTACTCCCCCGCCCCTTCAAAGATTTTACTTTGAGCAATCTTTATTTATCAAGCTTTATATCCAAACCAAATTTCGTTTTTCTGGTGCCACTGGTTTGGGAGATATCGTAATGTAAAGTATTTCAACCCCCACCCCCGTACGTCACTACCCCACCCACAAATTTTGTTTCATTCTACTCTCCTAGTATAACTACAGATATTTGTTAAGTTTGAATTGCTTGCTATTAATAGCTTAGGAGATATGGGTTTTAGAATGTGGCGATCCCGACTTTTTTGCGTTTCGGACGCATTGCTTCCCCCTCCACTCCCAAACCCCTTCACCCATATCATCAATTTTTTTGCAAATGGGTCTACTATCAAAGCTTTATAGAAATTCCAAGTTTCAGTGTCCTAACATGAGTGGTTGCTGAGATCTAGAAACCAAAATTTTTCGTCTAAAACGCTTCCCCCACCTTCCCCTCACACTCCCACCCCTGAAAATAATGTCAATTCAAGGGGTCTACCCAGTCTATTTCTAGAAAAAATTTTAATTTAATAGCTCCACTGGTTTGAGAGCTACGAGCCTTCAAAGATTTTGGGGCGGTCGACGTACGGCGGACGGCGGACGGCGGACGGCAAACGGACGGAGTGAAAATTTTTATTGCTTTTTTCGTGTCTACTAGTCATGAAACGTGGACAAAAAAATTTTGAGGGCAGCAAATTTTTTTTTTTGAAAATCAATAACAATACTGTATTATTACTAATAAAGTAAAATTAAAAAAATTCTTCATTGTGGATATAAATGAGAAAAACACTTCGGTATCAATTGATCGATTAAAACCAAGTTATAGCAGTAAGGATCCTGATTCTGATCGCAACAAACCCGGAACGGTCGCTTTCAAAATATAGTACGGTACGCTGGGAGGGGAGTGATGTAGCGACCTCGACAGACTAGATGTCGCACTTAAAAAGTACCAACAGCTACAAAAGAAAAAATAATGAAATAGCACCAAAGTACTGAGTGCGAAAAATTGAGTTCGTACTTTCTCTTCTATTACGACCGTCGGCACGAATATAGCATATGTGTGAACAGAAAAAAAAATCTGCCAACAGTCTGGGCGCAACTTTGTTATTTTTCCGGCAAAAGTTCGGAACGTGTTTAATTCGGGGATGCGATGTATGTTACTATGTAACTGAAAACATAACAAAAAGTTCGGGAAACGGTTAGAATATGGTGTAATATATGAATTATATAACTGGGTCATATTCTTGGATGCGGTCTAGATGTTGAAAAAGAAAAAAAAATTAAAAATACGTGATTATTAAACAAGCCTGGGGAAGTGAAAAGATATTCGATATCTGATCAGACCTGAAAGATATTGTGGAATTTATGGAAAAGTATACAGCCTCTTTACAGCCCCTTTGAGGTTGAATTTCAAAAAATCTTGAAAACACTTTCTAGGTATTCATGTGAAAAGTCCGTAGAATAAAAATGAATTCAATATTTGGAAAGACCTAGTAAATGTGACGAAAATCTTGAAAATATATGCATTTTATTCCTACTAATAGTTTTTTTTGCTCCCTCCCCCGAACGCCAATGAATATTCGAAGTTTTCTTATCACAATTACTTTTCTACTTGATTTATATAAACGAACCAAGTTTCAAATTTCTAGCATAAGCCGTTCAAAAGTTAGGAAAAACACCCCCCACCCCCGTACCATACTACCCTAAAAAAAAATTTTATTTTTCCACAATGCCCCTACTATAGTTCTATCTAATTACCAAGTTTCAGCTTTATATCATTACAGGTTCTTAAGATATAAGCATCTGAACTTTTTCCTTCTCATTCTTCCCCACCCTCACCTTCTACACCAACACCTAAAAGGATTCTATTAGGCCTACTTTTGGTAAAAATTTGAAGCATCTATCTTAAACTGTTATTCAGATATGAAACGTGTGATTTTTGAAAAATTCTTATCCCCCCCACTTCCGGGCCCCCCGCCCCTTCAAAAATTTTACTTTGGTCAATCTATTTTACTTTACTATTTTAATAATAAGGTATTGTTATCGACTTTTAAAAAAAAAAATTTGCTACCCTGAAATTTTTTTTTACACGTTTTATGACTAGTAAACACAAAAAAAAAAAAAATTTTCAGTCCGTCTGTGCGCCGTCCGCCGTACGCAAACTCGTTTGAGGAATTATAGTTGCCAAGCCATATGAGCAATTAAATCGATTATTTTATTATTTTTTGCTGAATAGACATGGTGGACCCTAGAAATGAGATTTTTTTGAGGGGAGAAGGTGGGGAAAGCGTTTTAGACGAAAAATTTTGGTTTCTAGATCTCAGCAACCGCTTATGGCAAGAGACTGAAACTTGGAATTTCTATAGAGCTTTGATAGTGGACCCATTTGCAAAACAATTACTGACAAGGGTGAAGGGGTGTGGGAGTGGAGGGGGAAATAATGCGTCCGAAACGCAAAAATGACGAGATCGACACATTTTAAAGTCCATATCTCCTAAACCGTTAATGGCAAGCAATTAAAACTTATTATATATTTGTAGTTATACTAGGAGAGTAGATTGAAACAAAATTTTTGGGTCGGGGTAGTGGAGTACGGGGGTGGGGGGTAAAATACTTAAGATTACGATATCTTACAAACCAATTGCAATAGAAAAAAAAAATTCGGTTTGAGTATAAAGCTTGACAAATAAAGATTGCTCAAAGTAAAATCTTTGAAGGGGGCAGGAGAGCATAGAAGTGAGGGGCATAAGAATTTTTCAAAACTATCACTTTTCATATCTCAATAACAGTGTAAGATAGATGCGTCAAATTTTTATCAGAGGTAGGCCCAATAGAACCCTAGTAGTAGTAATTTGTGGGTGGGGTGTAGAAGGTGAGGGTGAGGAAGGGTGAGAAGGAAAAAGTTCCGATGTTTATATCTGAAGACCTTATAATGATATAAAGCTAAAACTTGGTATGTAGATAGAGCTATAGTAGTGGCATGGTGGAAAAATACAGTTTTTTTTTAGGGATTGTATGGTACTGGGATGGGGAGTGTTTTTCCTAACTTAAGAACGGAATATGCTAGAAAGTTGAAACTCGGTGTGTATATGTAAATCAACTAGAAAAGTAAATCCGTTAAAAAAAAATTTGAATATTCATTGGCGGTCGGAAGGGGGGGCAAAAAGAATTATCATTAAAAATAAAATGCATATATTTTCACGTTTTTCGTCATATCTACTAGGTCTTTCAAAATATTGAATTCATTTTTTTCTACGGGTTCTTCATATGAATACCTAAAATGGGTTTTCAAGATTTTTTGTAATTCGACCCCTAAGAGGGTGTAAAGTGGTTGTATACTTTTTCATGAATTCCACCATATCTCTCAGGTCTGATCAGATAACGAATATCTATTCACTTCCACGTTCGTGTTTAATAAGCACATATTTAAAAAAAAAATTGAACATTCATTGGCGTTCGGAAGGAGGGGAGCAAAAAAAATTATCATTTATAATATTATACATATATATTCACGGTCATATCTTCTAGGTCTTTCGAAATATTGAATTCATTTTTATTCTACAGATTCTTCATATAAATACCTAGAATGTGTTTTCAAGATTTTTTGAAATTCGACTCCTAAAAGGGTGTTAAGTGGTTGTATATTTTTTCATGAATTCCACCGTATCTCTCAGGTCTGATCAGATATCGCATATCTTTTCACTTCCACGGGCTTGTTTAATAATAACATATTTCTATGTTTTTTCTTTTTCAACCTCTAGACCGCATCCCGGAATATGACCCAATTATATAATTCATATATTACACCCTATTCTAACCGCTTCCCGAACTTTTTGTTAGGTTTTCAGTCACATAGTAACATACACCGCAAACCCGAATTGAACTCGTTCCGAACTTTGCCGGAAAAATAATAAAGTTGCGCCCAGACTGTTGGCAGATTTATTAAGCTCTATACCCAAACCAAATTTTGTTTTTCTGGTGCAATTGGTTTGTGAGATATCGTAATCTAAAGTTTTTCACACCCCACCCCCGTACTTCTCTATATATTTGTCTAGTTTTAATTACTTGCCTTTAACGGTTTGGAGATATAGATTTTAGAAAGTGTCGATCTCCACTTTTCTGCGTTTCGGACGCATTATTATTACTTTCTTTTTGGAATCCATATTGGTTAGGATCAAAACCACCGGTACTTCTTATGAACCCTACTAACCGTGTATTAATGACTTTTTCTATAATTTTGCTAATCGTGCTGGTAAGTGCTATAGGTCTGTAATTATTGGAATCTTTTTTTGAGCCACTTTTATGGATAGGAGTAATAAGCGATTTCTTTAAACAATAGGGAAATGTACCATGTGCCATAAGTTCATTGATTGCATTTGAAAGAGGATCTGCAATAATTGCTTGAATGGTCCTTTAGTCTGTAGATGTTATTCCATCAATACCCGGTGCAGTATTATTTTTGAGTTCAGAAATAATGGACTCGATTTCGTTTTTGTTTGTCGGAAATGAATATATTGATTTGGATTGATGTTGGCAGCTTGTTCTACAAGAGTTAATTTCGGGGGGTAAATCGTCTGCCATTGTTGTGCTTGTGCCTACTGAGACAAAATGATTGTTTAGGGAATTTGCTATTATGGTGGGATCACGCGTAGTTTCGGAAGGCGTATCTAACTCCTGTACTCCTATGTTATCTGAGTGCAGCTTCTTCCCAAGGCTTTCTTTAATTATGTTCCATAATTTTCTTGAGTCACCATTAATAGTTGCTAGTTTTTGATTGTAACATTTTTTTTTGCTTCTTTTATTCTATTATTAGTTTCATTTTACTTTATTATTTTAATAATTAAGTATTGTGATTGATTTTTTTAAAAAAAAAAATTCCTACCCTCAAAATTTTTATTTTCACGTTTCATAACTAGTAGACGCAAAAAAAGCAATAAAAATTTTCAGTCCGTCTGTCCGCCGTACGCCGTACGCCGTACGGCGTCCGCCGTACGCAAGATCGTTTGGAGGCTCGTAGCTGCCAAACGCTTTGAGATATTAAATTGAAATTTTTTTAACGAATAGATGGGGTAGGCGCCTTGAAGTGACCAAATTTTTAGGGGTTGGGGTGTGAGGGGGAAGGAGGGGGAAGTGTTTTAGACCGAAAATTTTGGTTTCCAGATCTCAGTAACCCCTTATGTTAGGAAGCTGAAACTTGGAATTTCTATAGAGCTCTGATAGTAGACCCATTTGCAGAAAAATTGTCAATATTGATCAAGGGGTGTGGGAGTGGGGGGAAATGTAATGCGTCCGAAACCCAAAAAAGGCGAGATAGACACATTCTAAAATCCATATCTCCTAAACCGTTAATGGCACACTATTCAAACTTAAGACATATTTGTAGTTATACTAGGAGAACAGAATCAAGAAAAATTTTGGGTGGGGAAGTTGTGTATGGGGGTGGGGGGTGAAAAACTTAAGATTACGATATCTCATGAACCAATTGCTCTAGAAAAATAAAATTTGGTTTGGGTGTAAAGGTTGACAAATAAAGATTGATCAAAGTAAAATTTTTTAAGTGGGAGGTGGAGCATAGAAGTGGAGGGGATGAGAATTTTTCAAATCAAACACATTTCATATCTCAAGAACCGTTTAAGATAGATGCTTAGAATTTTTACCAGAAGTAGCGCTAATTAAACCCTAGTAGGGAAAAAAGTTTTGGGGTTGAGGGTTTAGAGGGGGAGGGTGGGGGAGGGTGAAAAGGAAAAAGTTCCGATGCTTATATCTTGAGAACCTGTAATGATATAAACCTTAAACTTGGTATTTAGATAGAGCTATAGTAGCGGAATGTTGGAAAAATAAATTTTTTTTTGGGGTAGTATGCTACGGGGGTAGGGGGTGTTTTTCCTTACTATTAAACGGTTCATGCTAGAAAGTTGAAACTCGGTGTGTATATGTAAATCAACTAGAAAAGTAATTGTGATAAAAAAAAGTTTGATTATTCATTGGCGTTTAGAAAGGAGGGCAAACAAAATTATTTATAAGTATAATTGATATAAAATTCATATATTTTCACGATTTTCGTCATATCTACTAGGTCTTTCCAAATATTGAATTCATTTTTATTCTACGGATTCTTCGTATGAATACCAAGAAAGTGTTTTCAAGGTTTTTTGAAATTCGACCCCTAAGGGTAGTGTGGTACAAGTGGGGGTGTTTTTCTTATATATGGAACGGCTTAAGCTACAATGTTGAAACTCGGTGTGTATATGTAAATCAACTAGAAAAGTAATTCTGATAAAAAAAAATTTGAATATTCATTGGCGTTCAGAAGGGGGGGGGGGGCAAAAAAAAATATTTGTAAATATAATAAATATAATATGCATATATTTTCACGATTTTCGTCATATCTACTAGGTCTTTCCAAATATTGAATTCATTTTTATTCTACGGATTCTTCGTATGAATACCTAGAAAGTGTTTTCAAGGTTTTTTGAAATTCGACCCCTAAGGGTAGTGTGGTACAAGTGGGGGTGTTTTTCCTATATATGGAACGGCTTTAGCTACAATGTTGAAACTCGGAATTTGAATATTCATTGGCGTTCAGAAAGGGGGGGGCAAAAAAAAATATTTGTAAATATAATAAATATAAAATGCATATATTTTCACGATTTTCGTCATATCTACTAGGTCTTTCCAAATATTGAATTCATGTTTATTCTACGGATTCTTCGTATGAATACCTAGAAAAAATTTTAAGGTTTTTTGAAATTCGACCCCTAAGGGTAGTGTGACCCCTAAGGGGGTGTAAAGTGATTGTGTACTTTTTCATAAACTATTCTATATCTCTCAGATCCAATCAGATTTTCACTTCCATGATCTTGTTCTTTTTGATAGGTTTTCAGTCACATAGTAGCCTACACCGCATTTCAAAATTGAACGCGTTCCTTACTTCTGCCGGAAAAATAATAAAGTTACGCCCAGATTGTTGGCAGATTTTTTTAATTTATTATATACACATGACAAAGTCGGGTTATTAGGATAAAGTTTAAGTTTTTCGTATGCTTTTCTTTTGTTTTCAATCAGTCTTAATAAGTCATTAGTGATCCAAGTAGAATTCCGTGTTCTTCTTCGCACTGATTTCGTAGCTGCAGCCTTAGCAGAAATGATCGCTACCATAATATGTTCAATTGATTCACTCTCCAGATTTTGAATATTTAATGCCGCTCGTTGAATGAAAGTATTTTTATTTAAAATATTTATGCGATTTGATGTCATTTTTTGTTTTGATATTCTTATGTTTTTTATTGTCATAGTTATTGTTTTGTGATCGAGTCTAATTCTATTGAATGATGTATCTCTATTTGTGCTATATCAGTCGTTACGTGGTCAAGTAGAGTAGAAGATCTTTCGTTGAGTCTTGTAGGAGAACTGTCATTTAGAATCTTATGACCATTCATGGTCAAGATTTCGAGATAAGTCTGTGCTGCATCGTTATTCGTCAGAATGCTTATATTAGTGTCCGCTATTGATAACATGCTGGGAAAGGTCGAATACAGTTCATCTAAAGATTCAATGAAGTCGTTTTCAGATTCATTTGGCGGTTTGTAGAAGGTTGCAATCCTTGTCCGAGTATTATTAAAGGTAGTATCAATCAATATTGTATTATACTTGTCGTCCATACGCACAACATTAAAGGCGATATCGTCTCTAATAAAGATCGCAGTCCCGCCTCCTCTACCAGTATCACGGCAATTATGTATGGAAGTGAGTCCTTTGATATTAAAATACTGTGCTTCTGTATTATACAGCCAAGTCTCACCAAAAATTAGCAAAGCAATATCAGGATTCAATATACAATGCGCCTCAATGTCCGGCAATTTATTTCGAATACTTCGTAAGTTTGCATAGAATATTTTAATATGATTTTTGGAGTGCATAATTAATTTATAGTATAGGTTATAATAATTAAATATATTCCGTAAAGTTGTAATCGATTCGTCTCTGCGCGATACAGATTGCTTTCAAAGCTTCCGGACATTCAATGCTGTCAGCCCTATGCTGGCAATGCTGAGGATTGCTCAATTCGCAGTGTGCGCATTCTATATTATTGGAAGTGGAATCAGCTGTGCGGTGACAGCCTGTACACTTTACGCAGACTTCACTGGAATGATTGCAGTTTTTTGTTGAATGTCCATATTTTTAACATTTAAGACGCCGTAGGACGTTAAAGTCCTCTTTAACAAAATGTGAGCTGAATCCTATATTAGTGTAAGTATTTACTATCTTGTGTATAAATTCCCAGATACCTCCACATATGCTGTCCATGTATTCTTGCCCTTATTTTGCCTAGTGTAAACAATGTTAAGAAAAAACTTACTCGAGATTGAGTGATTTAAATTTTTAATTTCGCTTTCGAGCTCACTGGAGTCATATTTTCTGTGAATTCCATGTATGACGAGCCTCGGTTTTTTTTGTTTTGTTTCGTCTATCGCATAGCCAGTACCAAGTTTAGTCTTAATTTCTGTTAATAATTTTTTATTGTTTTCCTCGGTGTCAGTTTTTAATAAAATCCCACCGTTTTGTAAATTTTTTCTGTAAACTATTGGCGTTTTCAATTTTCGCGGTACAATTTTTTCCGAAACTTCGCGCATAGTAACGTCGGAATTTTGAACATCCTTGGGCTTTATTATGATACCCTTATTAAATTTATTGATATGATTTTGTTCTAATCTGGTAGTACCTCTTCCACCAGAAATGATATCGGCAAAAGTAGGTGCATTTGAAATAGATGAAGTTTTTTGCATTTCTTCAATCTAATTGTTGATTCTGTAATTTTTTTCCGTGGTTGCTTCCAACGCTTTGAACATTAACCCTAAGTTATTAGTAGCTATCTTACCGAAAATCTGTCTGTCATCGTCACACAACCATAATATTTTGTCCCTTAGCGCTTAGATTTTACCATATTCCGCCTCGGATATTTTCGCACACTTAGTGTGCATCCATTGCTGGCAGAATCCATCACATTTTATTGCACTGTCAATATTTTTAACCACTTTATTGCACTTTTTGCACTTGGAAGACTCGGACCCATCTCTACCGTCTGCCGCCATTTTACTTTATTATTTTAATAATTAAGTATTGTGATTGATTTTTTAAAAAAAAAAATTTGCTACCCTCAAAATTTTTATTTTCACGTTTCATAACTAGTAGACGCGAAAAAAGCAATAAAAATTTTCAGTCCGTCTGTCCGCCGTACGCCGTACGCAAGATCGTTTGGAGGCTCGTAGCTGCCAAACGCTTTGAGATATTGAATTGAAATTTTTTTAACGAATAGACGGGGTAGGCGCCTTGAAGTGACCAAATTTTTAGGGGTGGGGGTGTGAGGGGGAAGGAGGGGGAAGTGTTTTAGACCGAAAATCTTGCTTTCCAGATCTCAGTAACCCCTTATGTTAGGAAGCTGAAACTTGGAATTTCTATAGAGCTCTGATAGTAGACCCATTTGCAGAAAAATTGTCAATATTGATCAAGGGGTGTGGGAGTGGGGGGAAATGTAATGCGTCCGAAACCCAAAAAAGGTGAGATAGACACATTCTAATATCCATATCTCCTAAACCGTTAATGGCACACCATTCAAACTTAACAAATATTTGTAGTTATACTAGGAGAACAGAATGAAGAAAAATTTTGGGTGGGGGAAGTTGTGTATGGGGGTGGGGGGTGAAAAACTTAAGATTACGATATCTCATGAACCAATTGCTCTAGAAAAATAAAATTTGGTTTGGGTGTAAAGGTTGACAAAAAAAGATTGATCAAAGTAAAATTTTTTAAGTGGGAGGTGGAGCATAGAAGTGGAGGGGATGAGAATTTTTCAAATCAAACACATTTCATATCTCAAGAACAGTTTAAGATAGATGCTTAGAATTTTTACCAGAAGTAGCGCTAATTAAACCCTAGTAGGAAAAAAAGTTTTGGGGTTGAGGGTGAAGAGGGGGAGGGTGGGGGAGGGTGAAAAGGAAAAAGTTCCGATGCTTATATCTTGAGAACCTGTAATGATATAAGCCTTAAACTTGGTATTTAGATAGAGCTATAGTAGCGGAATGTTGGAAAAATAAATTTTTTTTTAGGGGTAGTATGCTACGGGGGTAGGGGGTGTTTTTCCTAATTATTAAACGGTTTATGCTAGAAAGTTGAAACTCGGTGTGTATATGTAAATCAACTAGAAAAGTAATTGTGATAAAAAAAAATTTGAATATTCATTGGCGTTTAGAAAGGGGGGCAAAAAAAATTATTTGTAAATATAATAGATATAAAATTCATATATTTTCACGATTTTCGTCATATCTACTAGGTCTTTCCAAATATTGAATTCATTTTTATTCTACGGATTCTTCGTATGAATACCTAGAAAGCTTTTTCAAGGTTTTTTGAAATTCGACCCCTAAGGGTAGTGTGGTACAAGTGGGTGTGTTTTTCCTATATATGGAACGGCTTAAGCTACAATGTTGAAACTCGGTGTGTATATGTAAATCAACTAGAAAAGTAATAGTGATAAAAAAAAATTTGAATATTCATTGGCGTTCAGAAGGGGGGGGGGCAAAAAAAAATATTTGTACATATAATAAATATAAAATGCAAATATTTTCACGGTTTTTGTCATATCTACTAGGTCTTTCCAAATATTGAATTCATTTTTATTCTACGGACTCTTCGTATGAATAGCTAGAAAGCGTTTTCAAGGTTTTTTGAAATTCGACCCCTAAGGGTAGTGTGGTACAAGTGGGTGTGTTTTTCCTATATATGGAACGGCTTAAGCTACAATGTTGAAACTCGGTGTGTATATGTAAATCAACTAGAAAAGTAATAGTGATAAAAAAAAATTTGAATATTCATTGGCGTTCAGAAGGGGGGGGGGGCAAAAAAAATATTTGGAAATTTAATATATATAAAATGCATATATTTTCACGATTTTCGTCATATCTACTAGGTCTTTCCAAATATTGAATTCATTTTTATTCTACGGATTCTTCGTATGAATACCTAGAAAGTTTTTTCAAGGTTTTTTGAAATTCGACCCCTAAGGGTAGTGTGGTACAAGTGGTAGGTGTTTTTTCTATATATAGAACGGCTTAAGCTACAATGTTGAAACTGGTGTGTATATCTAAATCAACTAAAAAAATAATTTTGAATAAAAAAAACGAATATCTATTGGCGTTCAGAAGGGGGGCAAAAAAAATTATCTGTGAAAATAGAATGCATATTTTCCCACGATTTTCGACATATCTACTACCTCGTCCCAAATAATGAATTTAATTTTATTATATGTATTCTCCATATGAGTACCAAGAAAGTGTTTTCAAGATTTTCTGAAAATTTACCCCTAAGGGGGTGTAAAGTGATTGTGTACTTTTTCAGAAACTATTCCATATCTCTCAGATCCAATCAGATTTTCACTTCCATGATCTTGTTCTTTTTGATAAGTTTTCAGTCACATAGTAGCCTACACCGCATTTCAGAATTGATCGCGTTCCTTACTTCTGCCGGAAAAATAATAAAGTTACGCCCAGATTGTTGGCAGATTTTTTATACTCTAGATGAAATCATATAGAGAATTATAAGTTTGATCCAGCCGAAAATTGTGTAAGGAACCAAGCCTCAGACGAAAAAAGGTTGAATAATATTTCTTGTTTATTTGTGACCGAGAACCTCAAATCCACTTGACGTCCGTCCGTCCGTCCGTCCGTCCATCCGTCCGTCCGTCTGTCTGTGTGTCCGTGAACACGATAACTCAAGAACGCCTTGACCTAGGATCTTGAAATTTTGAATCTAAGGCCGCTATTCACAGTCGTCATAATGTTGGCTTTAAGTTAGAGCTGACTTTAGTGTCATATAAATTATAGGACACTAAAGTCAGCTCTAACCCAAAGCCAACTTTATGACGACTGTGAATAGCGGCCTAAGTGTTTTATTGAATTTGTAAGGCTAAGTTCGTTAACGAGCAAAATCGTCCCACTCCTTCGGGTAGCTGCCACACAAAATGTCCTTAAAACACGTAATCAAGAATATTGGCCGATAACTTCATAAGGGTTTAAGCTACGACTTGGAAATTTTGTATGTGTTAATTTTCCAATATTTGGAGCTAAATGTAAGATTATGAAGAAAATGCTATTAGTCCTTCGAGTGGCTGCCATCCAAAAATCCTGTTAAAATATCTTCATTTAATTCACGAAACTCACTATAACTCTAGTAATCATTTAGCTATGAACTCAGAATTTTGTACAAACTAGTTTTGGGTGAATACAAAGTTCGAGTTTACTAATCAGAGAAATCATTTTACTCCTTGTGGTACCTTCCATATTAAATGTCCTCAAAACATGAGTTCAAGAATATTGACCAATTACTTCGGAATGCCTAAAGCTACGACCTTAAAATCTTGTATACGTTGGTTTTACAAAAGGAGGAGCTAAGTCTATGATTATGAAAAAGTTCTCTTAGCCTTTCGTGTAGCCGCCATACAAAAATCTTACCAAAATGTCTTCACATAATTTATGAAACTCACTATAGCTCTAGTTATCTTTTAGATACGAATTCGAAATCATGCACAAAACGAAATTAAAATTTTGTAAAAATAAGATTTAAGCAAAAAGGAAGTTATTCTGCGTTTTTCAGTGAAATTTCTTGACTCCTTCGAGTACCTTCCATACAAAAAAAAACTTGAAAAGACAGTGTTCTAGAAAATTTGTCGATGGCTTACCAACCATTTTAGCTGTTTGCTTAAGATTTTGTACACGTTTGTTTTCTAATAGTTGAAGTTAAATGTATATCTTTGAAAAAAATCCCATTAGTCCTTCGCGTAACAGCCATACATATATCCTTTCAAAATGTCTTCACTTAATTTATGGAACTGACTATAACTCAAGTAATCGTTTGGCTGTAAATTTAGAACTTTGTACAAATTAGTTTTGAGTGAAAACGAGTTTCGAGTTTACTAGTCAGCAAAACCCTTTCACTCCTTCTGGTACCTTCCATACAAAAAATCCTTAAGATACGTATTCAACAATATTTTCCCATAACTTTTGAACGCGTCAAACTACGAATTTGAAATTTTCTTCACATTAATTTGTGGATGGTTCCAAGGAAAAGGATAAATATGTATGAAATCGAGTGAGTCCTTTCTGCACCTCACATGTGAAAGTCCTTCAAAATGACATTTTATTCCCGATGGCACACCCAGTTCAAGAAATGATTTTAAACATTTATGATATTGTTTTTAACTTTCAAGTAGCAACTGAATTGAGGTCCTTAATAAAGGACATACAACATGCACATACGTGATTCTACTTTAGCCCCAACTACAATATAAATCGAAGTTCAGTATCATCTAGAGTATTATACGATTGGCTTGCAGCCGATCGTGACTGCAGTATGTTTCATTTTAAATCTGATGATATATCGATTTTCCTTTGAATTCATATTTCCTATATACATAAGCGCCCAAAAGTCAATTTCATGTATGTTTTTAAAGCTTTGACTTCGACTTCTTAGGATTAATGAGATATTTGATCACTTTTCACTTCCACAGGCTTTTTATATAATCGCCTACAAACTCATTTCACAATTTTTCGATTTTCAGCTTCCTAGGGTTTGCATATGTTTCCACAATTTTTGCCATCCTTTAGTTCTGATGTTTCTATCTTAACTATTTTCATTTTTAAGAACAAAATTAATTTTCCAAGAAAAGTCATAATCTCGAAACAACTGATGATATACTCCGATTTTGATCGCTCCTGAATTTTGTGTGAATACAACAATATGTTATAGTTGTTAGTGCATACGTTTCAAGAGAGGAGAGGTGTCGTTTCGCCAGAATATTAGTTGCAGCGCCTGATCGCGTGGATGTACTTTTATTTGTCTGAAAATTTTTTCAATGTCAGCCGTTATTACATAAGTATGTTGCTTAAACCGAAGGATGATACTAAACAGATCCTGTTGCACAACTAGACTCACTGTTAATGCGTTATTTAAGGATATGCCCGTTGATGAAGCAGCTGGGGCATCGAATACCACCCTGAGCTTGGAAGTACTGCTGGAAGGCTTGAGTATCGAATGGTGCGGCAAGTAGATATGAGGAGAATTGATCACGGTAGGTTTAAAAGGCCCTATGTGTCCAAGAGATAGATAGTCTGCCATGAATGCTACAAAATCTTGGCGTAACTTAATATCACGATTAAGTTTATTTTCAAGGAATTGAAATCTTCGAGTTGCTATGACTTTCGTATCTCCCAACTCTTTTAAGACTGAATTCTTGGTTGGTAAATGAACGATATAGCGTCCTATTTCGTCACGCCTGCAGGTTACTGAGAAGTGATCTTCACATTCTCGCTTTTCAGTGGAAATATTGTCAGATTTAGGAACATCCTCCAATTCCCAAAAGTGTCTGAGTAGGAAATCGAGGTTATTCGTAGTTGTTAGGTTGCATATGCCGTTTGAGGTCGTTGAATGAGTAGAGTGTTTAGAATAATTATCTCCAATTATCCAGCCAAATTGAGAATTTTGCAATGTGAGTAAGTCTTCCGACATTTTTATTGTCCCTTCAAATGTGATATCCCAGAAGATGCCTGCATTTAGTAGAATGTTTACGTTGCTGGAATGTGCGAAATAAGGACCTGCAAACTTCACGTTCCGTGGTAGACTCCAAGCAGATATGTATGTTAGTAGGACGATCTGGTAATTGAGTTGTAATCTTTGGCATGACAATAAAATCCATGCTTTTGAGAACTTTGAGATACGCGAAACTATCGTAGTAGTTAGTTTTTTCGAAACGTTAACAGCAGATTGACCGATGCCAAGCACTGTCTCTTGTGTTTTCCGCGGAACTAAATTTAATCGGTTTCCGAGCGACTCCGTTATGATATTTATCGTTTGAACAATTGTCAAGAAGAGCGCGACACTGTATGTACCGATTCTTTGAATCCTTTAGTTTAAGATAAGGGCGGTAGAAAGAAGGATTTTCGATGACGTTGTTTGTGTACAGAATGAAGCTGATGTGATACTGCAGTCGTTATTACTACGATCATCACGATTTGACACCGATAGAAGTGCAGTTTCACTGGTATTAGCAATGGGTGTTGTGACAGGTTCCTTGGAAATGTTTGAATCTGGCACATAATGTGAGTGCAACAATGAGTGATGCTTTCGATGACAATGGGAACACGTCCGTACTGAATTGCAATATGTAGCGATGTGTGAGTGCCCAAGACAATTGACACACAAGCGTAGGTCCATTATTTTGGAGTACCTTTGCTTAACGCTGAGGTTAGCAAACTGTTCACATCGGTATATTGCATGTGTCGGTACAAAACAAATTGGACAGGGATTTTTTGCCATTGTCACACATGACTTGTGTTTGACAACAGTTGGTTTGGATTCCTTTTTGAATGCCCCTGTATTTTTTGGCATTGTGTTAGCTTCTATCGATTCGAAAGTTCGTACTCGGTGTTGAAGGAATGTTAACATTTTTTTCCCATGTCGGTATTTCGTTGTAAACGATTTCTTTTTACCAGTTCTTAAGCGTATCACTTGATAAGCGCACCTAGTGAGATGAGTAATGATCATGTCCCAAGACTCAATCGGTTGATTAAGACTCTTTAACGCGCGTAAGTACCTTTCGATGCTATCAATTATCCCGGATAATTGAGTAGATGATTCACAGGTCATGCATGGTATTTTGAAAAGTTCACCAATGTGAGTTTCGATAATGAATCGTTTGTGATCCTATTGACACACAAAGCTTGTCATGCTAACCAATGGATGAAATCTCAATGCGGTCCACGACATGCAAAGCGTCTCCAGATAAACTTCCGATTAAGTATTGCAGCTTATCAACATTTGATAAGTCTTTATGGTTTCTGATAACGGAAGCGAAGCGACCTTTAAAGCGAGCCACGCGGCATAACCCCCCGCGTTTCGATAAGCGAGCGGTTTTTACGTATTGGGTTACAATAGTTGGGCTCACGGGAATAGGAACTTTATGCATATTTTGTAATCGAAGCATTTCGGCACTTCTTTGATAGTCAGCGGAAATAAAACTACACGAGATTGTATGCTGATCGTCGGAAATAATATCTTCATTGAGCGCATCAAGGATTTTCCCTTGTATCGTATCGAACTTGGCAGAAAGGTTTTCAAGTTGCTGCTAATAAATGCTCAAATCTTCGATTTTGCAGCATTGGATATCAAACGACTCGACACAGTCTTCAATTAGCGAGAGTTCTTTTTGAATTGGTTGGCGTGATCTAACCAATCGGTTCATTTTTAGGGATGTACGAAATAATTTGGTTTCGGAGGTTATGTTCATGCACACGCGATTTTAATTTTATTTTACTGTATTATTTATAATACAGTATTGCTATCGATTTTTAAAAAAAAAAAATTTGCTGCCCTCAAAATTTATTTGTCCACGTTTCATGACTAGTAGACGCGAAAAAAGCAATAAAAATTTTCACTCCGTCTGTACGCCGTACCCCGTACGCCGTACCCCGTACGCCGTACCCCGTACGCCGTACGCCGTACGTCGACCGCCCCAAAATCTTTGAAGGCTCGTAGCTCTCAAACCAGTGGAGCTATTAAATTAAAATTTTTTCTAAGAATAGACTTGGTGGACCCCTTGAATTGACATTATTTTCAGGGGAGGAGGTGTAAGGTGGAAGGCGGGGTAAGCGTTTTGGACGAAAAAGGAGGCTGAAACTTAGAATTTCTATAGAGCTTTGATAATGGACCCATTTGCAAAAAAAAACAGAAATGAATGAAGGGGTGTGAGAGTGGAGGGGGAAGCAATGCGTCCGAAACGCAAAAAAGTCGAGATCGACACATTCTAAAATCCAAATCTCCTAAACCGTTAATAGCAAGTAATTAAAACTTAACAAATATCTCTAGTGATACTAGGAGAGTAGATTGAAACAAAATGTTTGGGTGGGGGTAGTGACGTACTGGGGTGGGGGTTGAAATACCTAACATTACGATATCTCCCAAACCAGTGGCACCAGAAAAACGAAATTTGGTTTGGATATAAAGCTTGATAAATAAAGATTGCTCAAAGTAAAATCTTTGAAAGGGGCGGGGGAGTACGTAAGTGGAGGGGATAAGAATATTTCAATAATAACACATCATATCTCAATAACAGTGTAAGATGGATGCTTCAAATTTTTACCAGAGGTAGGCCTAATAAAACCCAAGTTTGGGGGTGTGGGTGTAGAGGGTGAGGGTGGGGAAGGGTGAGAAAGAAAAAGTTTCGATGCTAATATCTTAAAAATCTGTAATGATTGGAAGCTTAAACTTGTTATTTTGATAGAACCATAGTAGTGGCATGGTGGAAAAATAAATTTTTTTTTAGGCGTAGTATGGTACGGTGGTGGGGGGTGTTTTCCTAACTTTGGAACGGCTTATGCTAGGAAGTTGAAACTCAGTACGTATATGTAAATTAACTAGAAAAGTAATTCCGATAAAAAAAAATTTGAATATTCATTGGCGTTAAGAAAGGGGGGCAAACAAAAATATCAGTGTATATAAAATGCATATATTGTCACGATTTTCGTCATATCTACTAGGTCTTTCAAAATATTGAATTCATTTCTATTCTACGGATTCTTCATATGAATACCTAGAGTGGGTTTTCAAGATTTTTTAAAATTCGACCCCTAAGAAGGTGTAAAGTGGTTGTATACTTTTTTATGAATTCCACCATGTTTCTCAGGTCTGATCAGATATCAAATATCTTTTCACTTCCCCAGGCTTGTTTATTAATCACCTATTTTTAAGTTTTGTTTCCTTTAACCTCTAGACCGCATCCCGGAATATGACCCAATTATTTAATTCACATGTTACACCCTTTTCTAGCCGCTTCCCGAACTTTTTGTTAGGTTTTCAGTCATATAGTAGCATACACCGCATCCCCAAATTGAACGCGTTCTGAACTTCTGCGGAAAAATAATTAAGTTGCGCCCAGACTGCTGGCAGATTTTTTTTCTTGCTCTTACATTCTTTTGGGGGGTGCTTGGGTAGACAATTGTTTATCCTTAAATTGTTTTATCGTTAAATCGTTATTCTTGGAAAAAAAATTTAAGATAAATTTATATGTATTTTTCTTATTTTACGACAACCTTCCCCTTTAAAATAAGTCCTTTTTTATTATTCTATGATAAAAACTAACAGACACCATGTTTGCCGAATCTTTAACATACCTACAATAACTAACAAAAAATATGAGATGGAAAAAAAAAAATTGAAATTATATATTTCTTATTGATTGAAATTATATATTTTTTTTCACTAGTTCTTCAAGCAAATTTAATGTCATATTGATAATACGACACTAAAGTCAGCTTTAACTCAAAGCCAACTTTATGACGACTGTGAATAGCGGGCATTGATTTAGTCGTCTAAGAAAAATCATGGAATAAATGTTTATGATGATTAGCCTTATCCTCTGAACTTATCGTTTATCACATATGGTATAGTCACTAGGTACTACTTTTGATTTCATGCGATAGGTTCTGTGTTTTATTAAAATAAGCTTTGAAGATATCGTTAAGTATTTTTAAGTACTGTATTGGGGGTTTCTGTATCTTTAAATTCTAGAAACTCTAAGATCTTAGGGAAAATGCAGGGTTTAATAAATAAATTAAAACAATTAACATAATCTTACAACAGTTTATTCTTGTGGACTTCTTGCGATCCCGACTAGTTCAGTCTCTTAAATTAATTTCAATACGATTCATATCTGTAATAAGCTGCGTACAAATAACCTCGGCTACATCCGTTTGGACGACACTGCATTATTTGCAGTGGCATACTTATCAGATTTTTAGCCTCGCCGCCGAACAGTGCAAGAGCTACAGCTCGCTTAATAAATTCATAACCATAAATTGACGGCGCCATACTCGAAACTATCCGAACGAATATTCGGGGATCTTTGCTTAGTTTTTGAATGGTTGCGATATCTTCGTCTGTCAAAGACTGCACCACTTGCTTGCTGTCCTTTACGATTAAGTAATTTGCAATTATAACGGTGGCAAAAACTGGGAAGCCTTGTTCGGTGTTCAGCGAGGCGTCGTAATTCTTCGTGTAGATACCGGTAACTTCGACATCGTCGCCCGGCTTGCACATGTTGCAGAGATTGGTCAGACGGACACAATCTGTACTGCGCGGTATACGACCGGCTGGGATACGTCCCGGCGACTCATGTAGCGTGACTTTTTGATAGTTACGATATATCGTTGGCTCCATATTAATCTGTAAGTGACTTGTGCGTTAAACAAAATACAATTGACTGGAAGAAATATAGCTTACATTGAAAGTTCCCAAACTTTGGTACTCAGGACACGATCCTGGCTTCACTTCAAAATTTTGCGACTGTACAAATGGAACCAAAACTGGCCACACTTGACGCAATCGTACTTAACAACAGACAATTTCGCCAGCACTCCAGTCGTAGCGGTCACAGCACCCAAGTCAGACTGACAGTTTGACGATTCCCTTCCATTACTCTAGTACTTTCTTTTCTTTTGTATGCTAGTGTGTGTGCGCGTAATTGTGGTTTTTAAAGGCAAATTTAACCATTTCTCTCATTTCTTTTTTGGAAAATTATTATTTTAAAGAGAAAAGTCAGTCATTTCAAATGTATATTGAGCAAAATCTCATAAAAACTAAGAAAATTTAAATTGACTGGTTTTTCACCTTGGTACGCATCTGCCAAACTATAATGTACACAAGCGTGTTTTTGAAGCCGTAATGCGGTAGAGATTTGGGGCGCTATATTATGACTTAAATCACAACATAGTATCCGACCATCTAAACCCTCACTCAACATCACGACCCAAATAATCCTCTTAGCCGTCAGCATAAGTATATATTGCCCATTACCCTGCTTTAAAACAATCGATTGGAGTAAGTCTCCTTAATCGATTGTCCCAAGTTAGTCAGGACATATACTTGCTGCGTAGAAGATTATCAGCCGGTGACCAAGCCACAGTTGGGTGGCGTTAGTCCCATGGTTTCCCGATAGGTAGCGTGCATCTAGCTCTAGCACGTGCTTAGCTTGTCGGAAGGGGCGTGAGTGGCTACCATTAACCATGGACAAAACGTATTATGCACGGTTGGGCTGTAAGTTCAAATTGAGGAGTTCGAACTTTATCAACAGCGGGCTGGAGATTGAAGGAGAAGGGAGTAGGGAGGTTGCAGACTAAGGTAAGTGGATAGAAAAGAAAGGAAATGAAGGAGGAAAGCACATAAGTATCGAATTTCGCCGGGAAGGCCGATGCCACTCTCAATACTATTAAATTCTGGGGTTGGTATCGATTCTTACTCCAAGGAGTTGAAGTATCTGAAGCCAAGGGCTCATCGAATAGGGCCTAGGCGACCTGTATTCGTAGTATGCTAATTGGTACTTTAAACATCAAGGCACGTTCACGTAGGGTGCCATTTAAGGTGTTCCACACACATTTGGTGCCGGGTAATAACGACGAAGGTGCCATAAAATGTATTGCGCCGGCTACTAAAGCCATGGCGTTGGGTGTCATAAAATCTCGACAGTGTATACGAAATATCGTAGACATCACCTAAGGGGTACCACGTTGTTGGCGTCATAATCCGATAACGGTTCGGTGGGGGCATAGACGTGCTGACCCCACTTCCTTCAACTACCCTATAAGGTGTCCACATTAACCTCGAAACAAAACAAAAATAATAAAACAAAAAAAAATATGAGTAAACCGACAAACAATCGAAAGCAATCTCACACGGAGAAGAACCACCATGTTTTTTTTTTAAATCGACCGGGTCCGGCACGTGCTGGGACCTAACCACGCTTTCCACCATCAAACGAACAATTCTAGCGGAAGTCTGCATGTATATCTAATAGATAGGTAGAGTTCCCAAACGTGGCTAGTGTGTAGGGGTTTTATGATAGCTTGGTGGATACGTTCAGCCTACTCTCGAGGTATATTCCTGCTATAGGGCTCTTAAGGTGTAGCCAAATGGGTACATATGTCTTTATTTATTTATTCTTTCATCAAAACAATGATTACTTAAAAGATAAAAAAAAAAAAAAAAAAAAAAATCACAAGTTATTTATCGCGTAAAGCTGACTTTAACTGCATGCTAGATAAATTATAGTCAATTCGGTAGTAATTATTGTTGAAAATTCGCGAAAGAGATGCGATTGGTTCGTTTTGACCGTAGTTGGTGCGATGATGAGAAATGTGGAGTGGCACATAGTTTCTCAAGGATCGACGCGGAATACTGCAAGTTATGGCTTCAAGCAAATAAGGGGAATCACCTAAGATTAATTTAAATACAAAACCAGCCCTAAGGATAATCCGTCTATTCTCAAGCGACTCTAGAGAAAGGAGTTTTAGACGCTGTTCGTAAGGAGGAAGATGCAACGTATCAGACCAGGGAAGGTCCCTTAGAGCGAACCTTAAGAACCTTCGCTGTACTGACTCAATCCTTCTCTTATGTTCCTCGTAATACGGAGCCCACACCTGACAAGCATACTCAAGAATAGAGCGTACAAAAGTACAGTATAAAGTCTTAGTTATATAAGGATCATTGAAGTCCTTGCACCATCTTTTAACGAAACCCCAAATAGAGTTAGCCTTGCTAATTATGTAGTCAATATGATCAACAAACGTAAATGTCTTTTGTAGTGTACTACCGTCTAGGACATAATCAAAATGTATGGGAGACTTGGTCCTAAAGAATGAAACGTTTACACATTTACTAATATTCAAAGGCATACAGTTTAATGTACACCAGTCAAAAAAACGTTGCAAATCACTTTGAAGTAGTGCGCAATCATTCATATTCGAAATGTCGCGAAACAATTTCGCGTCGTCAGCATAGAGCAAAATTTTCGAGTGGGTAATAAACGAACTCACGTCGTTAATAAATAAAATAAATAACAGTGGTCCAAGATGGCTTCCCTGTGGCACTCCAGATGTGTTGGGTATTGCAGAGGAATGAACTCCTCGAAAAATCACTTTTTGGGTACGATTAGATAGGTAAGATCTGATCCAGTCTATGAAAGTAATAGGAAATCCAAGTGCGCATAGCTTGTAAGCAAGAATAGTATGGTCAACTTTATCAAAAGCTTTGGTAAAATCGGTATATATGCAGTCAACCTGCTTACCGCCTTCAATCACTGGAATAGTGAAATTGGAAAATTCCATTAGATTTGTTGTGGTCGACCTGCTTTTGGTAAACCCATGTTGGGCTGGACTAATGATTGATTTACAATGAAAATTCATTATATCACAAACAACAGCCTCGAACAACTTAGGAATGCAAGAAAGATTAGCAATAGGACGATAATTACACACATCACTTCTACTACCCTTCTTAAACAATGGCCTGATAGTGGAGTACTTCCACAAACTAGGAAATATCCCCGATCTGAGAGAAGCGTTAAATATATGGCATAAAGGCAGAACCAGAGAGGTACTACAACGTTTTAATACGGCGGCAGGAATGCCGTCAGGACCTCTAGAAAAGCTATCCGTAATGTTAGAAATAAACCTGAAAATGGTCGCTTCATCAATATGAAGATCTTTCATCTCTAATGAGGAAGATGGAAATTTTGAAATGTAATGGAAATCCTCAGGATGAATAATTCGAGTTGAGGTAGTGAAAGCAGTACGGAAATGGTCAGCAAAAAAGTTGCTTATAACTAAGGGGTCATCACTGACTACACCGTCGAAGGACATAGAAGCGGGATAACCGTCGGTGCGTCTTTTGGAATTCACAAAACTCCAGAATTGCTTGGGATTATCCTTGATTGCTCACTTCATTTTACTGACGTAATTATTATACGCCACAGTAGATTGACTAACGAAAAAATCGCGTAGCTCAGAGTAAAAAACGTAGTCCGTGTCGGTTTTCGAGAGACAGTATGTCTTCCATGCTTTAATTTTTAAATTCTTCAAATGAATCAAATCGTCATCGAACCAAGGAAATCGTTTTACCTGCTGCTCGTGGGTGACCGGTACACACCGTGTGAAGCAAGTAAAAAGCGTGTTGTAAAAATTTGAAGTAGCTATTTCGGCATCCTGTTCTTTAAGAACACGCGACCAATCGCATGATAGTATATCCTTGTTCAAAACAGTAAAATCAGCTTTATTAAAAATAAATTGATATGATACCTTAGTAGCAACTCTAATTTTCGCACTTAAATCCAAATGAAAAATTTCGTGAAGCGCAGGATGAAGTGCGGATTCTGGCAGTAGTGGAGCAATACAATGGTTAATAGTTATGCTGCTTGAACTCGAAGAAAAAATTAGGTCTAAGTATCTTCCAAAACGGTTGGCTATATGATTGGACTGAACTAATCCTGTCGATAGCATGCAGCCCAAAAAATGTTAACAGCACAGCGTGAAACAAATAGCACCTTTGGCATTTCCACAGCCTTTAAAGTGCATAGCAGGTCCCACGGAGAATCAACAGTAGAACTATTGTTCACAACAGACGGGGCACTGCGACGTTGCTCAACAATATTATCATTATGCTCCCTGGGATTCACCTCACTTGTCCTGCTGATAATGTTGTTATCAACCTTTCCCTTATTATTGTTTTTCTTCTTCGTTTTACTCAATACTTTGGGAACAGTCTCTTTCGGAATCAAAGTGGATTCATCCGTCTGACAAGACATATGAACACCTGAGCATACACTCTTTGATTCATTTAACCGTGGTAACATGGATAAGAGAGTTTTATCCGAACTTTCCGCAATTAATTTTGCAACTTTAATGTCATCGTGCATAACTTCCAGCTTTTTCACAAAAGCATTACTATTGGAAGTTTTGTTGTCATTAGAGTGCATTGGGTTGCTAGCCTTAGCGTCACTATCCGCTAAGTTGTTCAGAAGCGCATTCAGTTTGTTGTCTGATAGCGCACATTTCTTTGTCAATTTAGACATGTCGTGCTGCATAAGACTACAACAAGCGTGTAGTTTATCAAACTGCGTTCCGTAGTCACGAAATTCGTCAATGCAGTCATTTAAAGCTGATACTGTGTCCGACATTTTATTGACTTTGTTTGCAATAAATGCAACGTCACCTTTAAGATCATCAATAGCACTTGTGGTTAGGTCTATTCTCGATGCGGTTATTTTAAGTAGACGTAGAATATGACAGGGTTTTATTTCCACACACTCCCTACATGTGAAATTGCTTTCAGTTCTTAAGATATGCGTGCCTTTAACACAATCAATGTGATAGCATCGATCACAAATTCCGTCGCAGCAAATACGACGATATCTTGTGTACAGCTACCACAGACGGCCGAGTGCAAAAGTGACGAAGACGACATTACATACAAGAAATAAAAAATATAAAGTGAAAAATATGAAGTGAAAATAAAAATAAAAATAAAAATAAATGGCGCGCACTGTAGAATTGTCTTCACTAATAGCAGGTGATTGTCCTAACTAAATTTCGAAATCAGCTGAATTTCGAAATCAGCTGACTATGAATGTTTACCTGATTGCAAGCCAAAACAAAAATAAAAATAAAAATAAAATAAAATACAATCTTGGCAAAACATAAACAAAATGCCACAAAAACAAAATGCGACCAAATCAAAATGCGAAATCGGTACTGTTCTGACGGAGGACCAGGTCAACCCTTCGAAACCCCCGAGCCAGGTTCAAAAGTCAAGGCAACAAACACCCACAGTCTTCCCGCGAAAAGTTTGACGTTTCACCGCGGCCGAGAAAAAATTCGCGAAATTAGGAACTAAACTGCCCGAGCGAAACGCGTACTCTTCACTCTTACTCAATAAAGACACAACTCCGAATAATTAAAAAAAAAGTCAATGTAAAAGTATGTCCTTTTACAAATCTTAGTTCAGGAATATGTAGGGTAATTAAACAACGAAAAAACTTGAGTGACATTCGTAGACATTCATAGATTTCAATGCCTTAGGATCTGGGGGAGGCTTCTCTTCTGAAATGCGGCAGATAGTCGTTGCTAAACCAAACGAAAAATAAAAGAAAACACGCCACAAGAATCTAATGCTCCCTGTGAGCACACGTGAAACAAGTTCTGGCCAGGAGCGGCAAAAAAAAAATTATCTGGTGGGCTACTGTTGATCCAGCCGTTGAAGTTCCGGTCCATCCAACATCCGGGTAACCTGAAAACCTGTCTGAAAACAAATTGCAGTCTTGCAACAACTCCACACGGATGGATACCACAGGATCACATACGATGATCTAAACCTAGATATGGGACACTCGACAGCGATCGCAAAAGAATAACAAAAAAAAAAATCCATAATGCACTACGGTTACGGGCAACGATGTCCTCCACCAGAAAATTTCTTAGTATTTCGAATAAGATCTCGTCAAAACTCACACGCGGTTGCGCGTCACTTAACGGTACGACAGTATTGTTAACGGTATCTATTACCACGGAAGAAACCGTAATCGTACTGTCGTATTACCACGGAAGAAACCGTAATCGTACTGTCGTATTACCACGGAAGAAACCGTAATCGTACTGTCGACTTGGATTTGTGCACCACGTGCTACAAAAGAATTTTACCACAAAAACTCGGAATGCGCTGAGAAATTTATCTTATTCCCGCCACAAACTGGTCTATTGGGGCTCCGAAGGCTCCCGACACATAATAGTGGACTCGACCACGCCATACAACACGCGGTCGGATACGTAAAGAATCACTGTCGGCACGATTATCAGCAAGAACACACGATCTGAGAATTTGCCAAACCCACACGGAGGGTTTTTATACAAAAAAAAAAAAAACTCAGAACAAAATTATTTCCCGAGAACTGACTACACAAGGAGAACGATCTCGTCGGGGCTCTGTGGGGCTACCGACACTTTTTCAGAAAACCCAAACGGCAACGCGAAATCACCCTGAACCACTTGTTTCATGACTAACACTTCCTTCTTTCCGCGCGCACAACTTTCTTCGCAAAACAAAAAAACCAACAAAAGACAAACAAAATTCCATAAAAACCAACGGCCGGATTCCTCATCCTCTCGGCTCTCCTTAATACCTATACAAGTTAAAAGAAAATGAAAGAAAAGAAAGCTTGGTCTTACATTGTGGTTTTTTTTTATGTATTTTCCTTATATCCTCCAGATCCGTCCACCTAATACTTAGATGGTACACCGCACCGCTTTTCCCAAAATTCCTGGTCTTTTTTTTCGTTCGGCCGCAGCTAGATCTCATTTTTAGTACCGGCTAGACACTTTTTCTTTTCGTTTCTCACTTTTCTGCCTTCTCTGTCCGTGGTTGGGGTCCGACTCCGACCTTTTCAAAAACTTTTACCCCCCTTTCGTTCGTTTCCTTTTCTTGCCCTTTTTGACAGCTAACTCCTTGGACTATCAAAACGATGGAGTGGTCGCTTGATGTTCTTAAGTCACTTTTCATGCGAACTGGACGCCCAGTAGGCAATTCACCGTCGTGCGTAACTCCTCTGTGTTAACCCCATTTTTGTTGACAATTTGAATTTAGGTGTTATTTAAATTTAACTTAAATTGTGTAGCGTGCCATTACAAAACCCCTCTTAGAGGCTTAGTCTATGCAGCAACCCTTACACCCATAAGTTAAATAGCATTTTATAGAATATAAATGAAATATTAATACACTGAGGACTTAATTTTTATAAAAGTTACTATATTTATGGTCATATGTTATCACCTGCAAGAACAATTTCCATTGTCAATTCTGTAGAAAACTTGAAGAGTGAACACCTGCCAGAAGAACGTTTTTTTTCTAATTTCCTTAAAGAATACACAGTGGAATCATAAGCAATAACTTCATATATTTCAAATCATTAAAGATATTTGATATTTTTTACTACATTCAATTCTTGAAGGTGTGTTTTAATAAGATATTTAGTTTTTTTTTGTTATTCTTAAGTTAACAAATGAATAAATTGGTGTCAACTAATGGTACAGAATCACGTATTAACTAATAGTTGACACTATGGTGTCAACCATTGTAACGTATGAAGGTACAATAGTTGACACCATATGATACAATATAAGTTTGGGACAATTACTTCAGTGAAAAATCTGCCAACTATATTTTTGTTTCCGGCAGAAGATCGGAACGCATTCAATTCTGAGATGCGGTGTAGGTTACTATGTGACTAAAAACCTAACAAAATGTTTGGGAAACGGATAGAACAACATTTGAATTACATAATTTGGTCATATTTTTGGATGCGGTCTAGGGGTTGAAAAATGAAAAAACTTAAAAATAGGTGATTTTTAAACAAGACCGTGGAAATGAAAAGATATTCGATCAGATCTGAGAAATGCGGCAGAATTCATGAAAAAGTATACTTCCACTTTACACCCCCTTAGGGTCGAATTCAAAAAATCTTGAAAACTCTTTCTAGGTATTCATATGAAGAATCCATAGAATAAGACGAGTTCAGTATTTAGGAAGACCTAGTAGATATGGCCAAAATCGTGAAAATATATGCATTCTACTGTCACTGAAATTTTTTTTGTCCTCCTTCCAAACGTATATGGATATTCTAATTACTTTATTATTTTAATAATTAAGTATTGTGATTGATTTTTTAAAAAAAAAAAATGTGGGTTGGGTTGTGAAGGGGAAGGAGGGGGAAGGGTTTTAGACCGAAAATTTTGTTTTCTAGATCTCAGTTACCCCTAATGATAGGAAACTGAAACTTGGAATTTCTATAGAGCTCTGATAGTAGACCCATTTGCAGAAAAATTGTCAATATTGATCAAGGGGTGTGGGAGTGGGGGGAAATGTTATGCGTCCAAAACCCAAAAAAGGCGAGATAGGCACATTCTAAAATCCATATCTCCTAAACCGTTAATGGCACACTATTCAAACTTAAAAAATATTTGTAGTTATACTAGGAGAACAGAATCAAGAAAAATTTTGGGTGGGGGAAGTTGTGTATATGGGTGGGGGGTGAAAAACTTTAGATTACGATATCTCATGAACCAATTGCTCTAGAAAAATAAAATTCGGTTTGGGTATAAAGGTCGACAAATTAAGATTGATCAAAGTAAAATTTTTTAAGTGGGAGGTGGAGCATAGAAGTGGAGGGGATGAGAATTTTTCAAATCAAACACATTTCATATCCCAAGAACAGTGTAAGATAGATGCTTAGAATTTTTACCAGAAGTAGCGCTAATTAAACCCTAGTAGGGTTTTGGGGTTAAGGGTGTAGAGGGGGATGGTGGGGGAGGGTGGGGGAGGGTGAAAAGCAAAAAGTTCCGATGCTAATATCTTGAGAAGCTGTAATGGTAAAAGCCTTAAACTTGGTATTTAGATAGAGCTATAGTAGCGAAGTGCTGGAAAAATATAATTTTTCTTAGGGGAAGTATGCTACGAGGGGAGGGGGTGTTTTCCTAACTATTAAACGGTTCATGCTAGAGAGTTGAAACTAGGTGTGTATATGTAAATCAACTAGAAAAGTAACTGTGATAAAAAAAAATTTGAATATTCATTGGCGTTCAGAAAGGGGGGCAAAAAAAATTATTTGTATATGTAATAAATGTAAAATGCATGTATTTTCACGATTTTCGTCATATCTACTAGGTCTTTCCAAATATTGAATTCATTTTTATTCTACGGATTCTTCGTATGAATATCTAAAAAGTGTTTTCAAGGTTTTTTGAAATTCGACCTCTAAGGGTAGTGTGGTACAAGTGGGGGTGTTTTTCCTATATATGGAACGGCTTAAGCTACAATGTTGAAACTCGGTGTGTATATGTAAATCAACTAGAAAAGTAATTGTGATAAAAAAAAATTTGAATATTCATTGGCGTTCAGAAAGGGGGGCAAAAAAAATTATTTGTAAATATAATATATATAAAATGCATGTAAAGGGTTTTCCAATAAGGACTTGACAACTTTGAACTCAATTTGTGAACGCACCCTTTCACTAATCATCGAACTGTCACTGTCAATTTATTCAGTAAGCTTAACATTTTTATCATGGTAAAGTACACGAAGGAACAACGTCTGCAAATTAAATTATATTATTTTGAAAAAAAGTTGTCAAGTCCTTATTGGAAAACCCTTTCTAATAAGGACTTGACAACTTTGAATTCCATTTGTGAATGCACCCTTTCACTAATCATCGAACTGTCACTGTCAATTTATTCAGTAAGCTTAACATTTTTATCATGGTAAAGTACACGAAGGAACAACGTCTGCAAATTATATTATATTATTTTGAAAAAAAGTTGTCAAGTCCATATTGGAAAACCCTGTATTTTCACGATTTTCGTCATATCTGCTAGGTCTTTCCAAATATTGAATTCATTTTTATTCTACGGATTCTTCGTATGAATACCTAGAAAGTGCTTTCAAGGTTTTTTGAAATTCGACCACTAAGGGTAGTGTGGTACAAGTGGGGTTGATTTTCCTATATATAGAACGGCTTAAGCTACAATGTTGAAACTCGGTGTGTATATGTAAATCAACTAAAAAAACAATTTTGATTAAAAAAAAATTCAAATATGTATTGGCGTTCAGAAGGGGGGCAAAAAAAACTATCTGTGAAAATTGAATGCATATTTTTTCACGATTTTCGTCATATATACTAGCTCGTCCCAAACATTGAATGTAATTTTATTCTACGAATTCTTCGCATGAATACCTAGAAACTGTTTTCAAGGTTTTTTGAAATTCGACCCCTAAGGGTAGTGTGGTACAAGTGGGGGGTGTTTTTCCTATATATAAAACGGCTTAAGCTACTATGTTGAAACTCGGTGTGTATATCTAAATCAATTAGAAAAATAGTTTTTAATAAAAAAAAACGAATATCTATTGGCGTTTAGAAGGGAGCAAAAAAAATATCTGTGAAAATAGAATGCATATTTTACCACGATTTTCGACATATCTACTACCACGTCCCAAATATTGAATTTGATTTTTTTCTATGTATTCTCCATAATTGACCCCTAAGGGGGTGTAAAGTGATTGTGTACTTTTTCATAAATTATTCCATATCTCTCAGATCCAATCAGATTTTCACTTCCACGATCTTGTTCTTTTTGATAGGTTTTCAGTCACATAGTAGCCTCCACCGCATTTTAGAATTGAACGCGTTCCTAACTTCTACCGGAAAAATAATAAAGTTACGCCCAGATTGTTGGCAGATTTTTTTTATTATAATTACTTTTCTCGTTAATTTACATATACACGCCGTTCTATAGTTAGGAAAAACACCACAACCCCGTACCATACTTCCCCTAAAAAAATTATATTTTTCCAACATGCCACTCCTATAGCTCTATCTTAATACCAAGTTTCAGTTTTATATATCATTATAGGTTCTTAAGGTATATACATCGCAACTGTTTACTTTTCAACCTCACCCTCTACACCCACACCCCCGAAAAAATTTTCCCTCTCAGGGTTCTATTGGGCCTAATTCAGGTAAAAAATTTGATCGTCGATCTTACTCTGTTCTTGAGATATGCAACGTGATTTTTTTGAAAATATCTTATCCAAGACTTTTTTAATAAATTTAATTTTATATTTTTGTTACTAAATTAAAATTTTATATTGAAACAATTTACACTTAAGATTTGTTGAGCTCTCTCTGTAGATTTAGTTTAGATCATAAAATTTATGACTTAGATAAGCGATTGGACCATATGTTAATTATCCGTCTGATAAGAGTGCACGTGGTCCAAGATAAGAACAGAATATTTGTACATGTAAGTTCTTATCTTTTAGTCTTAAGCAATTTTCCCAAATACATTTTATGGTTTTGGGAAAATATCAATGTAGATATTAAGTGATTTTCCCAAATCAATGTTATTTATGGTTTTGGGAAAATATTAGATTAAGATCTTGTAAATAGATAATGTAGGCTATATAAGATAAAATAATTGTAATATTAAGTTAGTCTTGTATAAGAAAATAAAGGAAAAAGAACCAATTTGGAGTCGTTTAATCTATTTGGAAAAGATAGAGTCAACTAACCATCTACGGTTAGTAATCGCGGCAACTGAGTGTCGCGCAAAACAAAACAGTTTGGTGACCCCGACGTGATTCTAGTGTTCGATCACAGTTTAAGACAGATCGATTCCAATTGGTGCTTTTGTGATCAAGATTCAAGCGTTTGACGAGCAGAATACGTCAAGGTTTTAAGTGCAGTTTTCGGTAGTGAAGCATTTGACTAGCTTATAAGTCAAAGTGTATCATGGCGGAAACAATAATAGACCGGCAATTTTCCATCAAGGAAGAGTTCGAAAGAAAAAACTCTTGATTTCAAGCCGAAATCAAATCCGGTAAGGTAGATAGATCTTTTTTAAACAATGTGTTAAGTGAAATCGACAAGCTATGGGAGGAGTTCGAACAGAACGACAGGGCGTTATTAGTGTGTGAAGACAGGCATAGGGTGTCTGCGCATAACTATTTCGCGGACGGTTTTCAAAAAACCAAAAGTTTTTATTCCGACTTTGTTGCGCGAATAAAAAAGCATTTAATGACAATTGATACAGTTCAGGAATTGTCATTAAATGAAGGTGAATCGTCAAGTGAAGTGAAAACTCTGAAACCAGTTTTAATGTGGAAAATACGAAGTCTGCTTAAAGCGACAGAGTATGAGTATTCGGAACGAAATTATCGATGAAAAATTTAAAGGTATCGAGAATCTTGTAGAAGAAGAGATCTCTCTAAACCCTTTTCTTGATACGTCCGAATACGAATTACTTAACGAGAAATATATATCGTTAGGAAATAAATCAAGTGACAAGAAAGTTAAAAGTGAAGTATTGGTTAATAATTGTGCACTACCTCCTGTGACGCTCCCGAAGTTTAATGGAGACATAAAGGAATGGGTTACTTTCAGAGACTTGTTTCTTGTGTTAGTAGATGAAACAAACCAAACATCAATTCAAAAGTTAGCACATTTGAAAGCACATGTGCAAGGTGCAGCTGAAAGAATTATTCAATATATAACCCTTTCGGAAACTAATTACACAATTGCTTGGGAATTGTTAGAAAAACGCTACTCCAATCAAAGATTACAACTATCTGCGTTGTTTTCACAAATTTTAGATGCTCCTACCTTATCTCAAGGTACGGTAAGTGCATACAAATCTCTTCAAGAAACTGTCACATCAGCTTCAAAAGCAATCGATACTATGAATCTTTCTGATGCTGAATGGAAAGATGCATTTTTGCATTTCATAGTATTAAGGAAGTTAGATCACGAATCTCGGCAAAGATACGAGCAAGGATTAAAAAATCCTAGAGAAATTACAGGAATTACTAGTATCTTAGAATTTATAGAACAACAATTTAGTGCTTTAGAAATCGTAGGGAAAAACTTAACGCAAAATAAAGGTTCCGCATTGACGAAGCCGAAAGGTTCTTCCTTCCTTACCTTTCAGAAGAGTTGTTTAATGGGATGTAAAGAGAAACATCATCTATCCGTTTGCGAACGTTTTAAAAAATGATCTACAATAGAAAGAAGGCAAAAGATTGTAGAAAATAAATGTTGTTTTAATTGTTTAAATCCAGGGCATAATGTGTTAGATTGCAAGAGTAATGGTACTTGTAAGAAATGCAATAGGAAGCATAATACACTTTTGCATGATGATAGAGGTAATCAAGCATCGGTTAAAGCTAAGCCCGATTCAGTTAAGGTTCAAAACGAGAACGTAGTAGAGGGGAAGTCTTCATTTTCAGTACAAGATCCAGTTAAGACGGATAGAAAATATGTTTTACTTGAGACAGCCAGAGTAAAGGTCCAGAAAAGAGATGGAGGTTGGATTATTTGTCGTGCGCTATTAGATAAAGGCTCTCAATTAAATTTTATAACTTCAAGAATGACTAAGAATTTGAATCTTACTTCCAAGGAATGTAGCTTGTCGGTTGAAGGGATTGCGGGTAAAATAGCAAGTCCAAACAAGCAAGTGAATATAAAAGTAGCGTCAAATGACATGAAGTTTGAAACTAACTTAGGAAGCATTTGTATTACCAACAATTTCATCTTCAAATCAACCGAGTCAAGAAGTTAAATTTTCTGATATTCCCAAAAATATTAAATTAGCTGATCCGGAGTTTAATTTGCCGGATAAGGTTGATTTACTCTTAGGAATAGAATTATATAACGAAATCATACTTCCTAAACAACTTAAGGTTGGAGATAATAAAATAAGTCTTCAAAAGACAATATTCGGTTGGACCGTTAGTGGTGCAATATCTATTCCAAAACAAAATTATCATTGTGGGATAATAACAAAAAGCGATTTAGCTTTAGAAAAAAATCTCCGTGAATTTTTTGAACGCGAAGAAGTCGAGGAAGAATCTAAACAAATTTTAAGTCAAGCAGATAGTTTATGTGAAAAGCATTTTATTGAAAATGTGAGTAGGGCAAAGGACGGTAAATTTGTTGTAAGCTTACCATTTTCTGTTGATCCATCTACTTTAGGTGAACCAAGGACTTTAGCGGTGCGTCGTTTCTTCTCGTTGGAAAGGAAGTTAGAAAAATCAGATAAATTAAAGGAACAATATCATGATTTTATTCAAAATTATATAAATATGAATCACAACTAATATATCTTTGAATAATACTTTATTTACAGGTCCTCGGCTACAAGAAGATCTCTTTAATATTTTACTCAGATTTCGTAAACATTCATTTGTATTTTCAGGTGATATCGAGAAAATGTATCGGCAGATATGGATCAATGAAACCGATCAACAGTGGCAATTAATTGTTTGGCGCTGGAATCCACAAGAAGCCTTACGGTATTATAAGTTAAAAACAGTGACATACGGTACTTCCGTTGCACCGTATTTAGCCGTAAAATGTTTACAGCGATGTGCGGATCTTGGCAACGAAAAGGATCCATTAGTATCTCGAGTGATCAAAAGGGATTTCTATATGGATGATGTTATGACAGGTTCCGATTGTTTGAAGGAATTATTGAATATTCAACGTCAATTGTCTAGTTGTCTATCGGAATTCGGATTTCCAATTCGTAAATGGTGCGCCAATCATCCCGCACTTTTAGCTAGTTTTTCTCCCGAAGATTGTGAAATGCAGTTAGAATTTAATCGTGAAAATCCAGAAACTATTAAGGTATTAGGGATGTTGTGGTTGGTATCGTCAGATGAATTTTCCATAAAGGTGAATTTAACTAATTCTAGGCATATTTCCAAAAGAACAATTCTATCAGAAACGGCGCGTTTATTTGATCCGCTAGGAATTATTAACCCTGTAATAGTATATGCTTAACTTTGTATGCAAGAGTTGTGGAAATTAAAAATTGATTGGGATGAGGAAATTCCTGAGACAATAAAAACTAAATGGATTAGATTCAAAACTGAACTTGAGGGGTTAAAAGAATTTCGATTACCACGACAAGCAATTTTTAGTAAAGCCAAGACCATTGAACTTCACGGATTTTGTGATGCTTCAGAAAAAGCATACGGTGCTGTAGTGTATGCGAGATGTATTCATTCAGATGGGGAAATTCAAGTTAAATTAATTTGTGCAAAATCACGTATTGCACCAATTAAGAAAATTACAATACCAAAGCTTGAACTGTGCGCAGCTAAACTGCTTGTTCAATTAATAAAGCAAGTTTTAATTTCTCTAGAAATCAAAATTAACAGAATCTTTTATTATACCGACTCTACCATTGTGTTATCCTGGTTAAGAATTGACTTATCCTTACTCCAAACTTTTGTAGCGAACCGTGTTCAAGCAATTAAAAATTTAAGTATGATAAAGGAGTGGAGCTATGTAAATACCCTTCAAAATCCTGCAGACATTATTTCACGAGGTATGATGCCAAATGCATTCATTCATTGTTCCTTATGGTTAGATGGTCCCTCATTTTTAAGAAAACAGGACACAGTTAGATTTGATCAACCTGAGTTAGATTTGGATGAAGTGCCTGAACTAAAGAAGGTTAAAACTGCGTTAATCGTAAAAGAAGATAATCACTTTCTCGATCAAATAGATCATAAAAATAACTTTCATTTTTTGCAGGCAGTTGTAGCAAATGTATTGAAATTTGTCCATCATTTAAAAAACAAAAATGAACGTAAATCTAAGGTTATTTGGCTCGCTGATTCTTTAAATTTCATTATAACCCGAATACAGTCAATTCACTTCACAGATGAGATTGAGGATTTAAAGAATAAGCGAATGGTAAAACTGTCATCACAATTAAAAACATTGGCGCCATGGTTAGATAACAATGGTCTGATACGCGTAGGGGGAAGACTCAGCAATGCAGAGGTACATTATGACGTAAAGTATCCGGTTCTGCTACCATATGATCACTATGTAACAAGATTGTTAATGACACAGATACATAAAGACCATCTTCATATTGGTCCACAAGGTTTATTAGCCATAGTTAGACAACGGTTTTGGCCATTGAGAGGACGATTAATCGCTAAGAAAATTGTAAATAGTTGCTTCAGATGTTTTTCTGCGCAGCCGCGTGCTCTTCATCAATATATGGCAGATCTACCCAGTGGTAGAGTGCAAGCTTTTCGACCATTTTATACGGTAGGGATAGATTATTTAGGACCCATAACTATCCATCACAAGATTAGGGGTAAACGTCCTGACAAGGCGTATGTATGTGTCTTTGTGTGCTTTGCAACAAAGGCTCTACATTTAGAAATTGCTTCAGATTTAACGACGGCATCATTTATAGGAGCTTTAAAAAGATTTATAGCTAGACGAGGATTACCAAAACGAATTTATTCAGACAATGCAACTAATTTCACAGGGGCAGCATTAGAGATGAAAGAAATGTTTCAAAGATTTAAGTCACGTCAACATTGTGAAGCTATTGAGGATTTCTGCAATCCTCGTCAAATTGAATGGTTTCCCATTCCTGCCAGATCTCCACATATGGGAGGATTATGGGAGGCAGCGGTTAAGTCAGTAAAGATTCATTATAAAGAAATTATTCAAAATGCGTCATTAACATTTGAAGAACTTAATACAGTAATGGCAGAAATAGAAGCCGTGTTAAATTCACGGCCATTAACACCAATATCAAATAATCCTAATGATTATCAAGTCCTAGCACCAGGACATTTTCTTATTGGAGAACCGTTATCCACGTTCCCAGATTACTTTAAGAATTTTAATTATAAATTAAGTTTAGTCGATAATTGGAAAATTGTAAAAAAAAGTAGAGATGAGTTCTGGAATCGTTGGTCAACGGAGTACTTGAACGAGCTGCAAAGACGTTATAAATGGACTAAAACCTGCAATAATATTCAGCCTGGTGCTTTAGTATTATTAAAGGACAACAAATCGAGCCCATTTAATTGGAAGAAGGGTTGAGTTACAAGCGTAATATTAGGAAAAGACGGTTTGGTAAGAATAGCAAATCTACAAACGGCTACCGGTGAAACGCAACGAGCTATTCATAATATATGTCCCTTGCCAGACAATCTAGGAGTAGATGATCCAGAATCAACCCCAGACGACTCGCACACCTCATCGCCAGACAAAACATTACCTAAACCACCAGTTCGACGATCTAAGCGAAATAAAGGAATATCGAATGTAACTGCTTTATTAGCCATGCTGTTACTTGTTCCCAGTGTTCTCTCTCAGCTAAGTATTTCTCCGATTGTTAATAGTGCTGGGATATTCTTTGAGGAGCAATCTAAGGTTCGACTGGTAAAAAATCATTGGCAAATCGTCGCACATTTCGATCTGAGATATTATTGGATGCAAAAGACACAACTTCAGCAACTTCTTCGAAAACTTGATTCTATTTGTTTAAATTCGTTAAGATCTATTCGGGAGGATACTCATTGTACCAATAAGATTGAACAGCTTCAACAGAAGAACGGACGTATTACAAACAACCATGAAATTATATTTGGCAATCATCAATTAGGAAGACAGAAGAGAGCTCCTTTAGAGATTATAGGTAGCATTTCTAACGCTTTATTCGGATTGATGGACGCTGATCATGCTAGACATTTAGAAGAGACAATTGAATTGTATAAACAACGACAGGATTATATCGTCAATTTAGTGAACAATCAGACAACCATTTATGATGCTACTCGCAATATTATACGGGAAAATAATGCAGCAGTTGAAAACCAGTTTCGAATGATTCACCGCAAGTTGAATGCAATCACAGATGGGATAAATATCACAATGTTTAACCTGGAGTTTTACCCAGCAATTTGGACAACGTTTATCGCAATGGACGAATTCGAGAAACTTCAAGACAAGTTGATGGATTCTCTTCTGCATACCCATCAAGGTAATTTGCACCCTGACATGTTGACATTAAGTCAACTAAGCAGTCAGCTTATCAAAATAAAAGAAAATTTACCTGCCGAAGTAACATTACCAGATAATGATTTGCTTGAGATATATTCCGTTTTACGAGCAAAAGGACGCGCTACTGGTAAACATATTATATTTAGCATAGAAGTTCCGATTGTCTCAACAAATCTTTTTAAACTGTATGAATTGTATCCTCACCCTGTGAGAAGAAATAATAATATGATCAGTATTATACCTTCTTTCCGATATATCATAACAAACATTCAAAAAACAGAATATTACCCTCTAAGTCCTATAGAGTTATTACAATGCAAGGTTATGAGACGCCAATTGCTATGTTCACAGTTATATGCTATGTCAAAAATTAGCAGTCAAAGAATATGTGAATTACAACTACTATCGCATCAAAAGGAACTGAGTAAGAATTGTATACTGGAAATAGAAACAACAGAATCCAGATGGACTAAAATAAATGGGATAGAAAACACATGGCTATATTCTATCTTCAACGAACAAGTCATCGAAGTAACATGCGGAAGTGAAACGCAAGTACAAATGATATCTAAACAAGGAATTGCTACACTTCGTCCAGGTTGCCAATTACAAACGCCAGATCAAACCCTTATATTATCGAGGAAGTTTGCAGCAAATTTTACATATCTTTTGCCATTGGTCAATATATCTCCTTCTATTCCTAACATCAATAATTCATTATTCACAGAGTCTGCAGTAATTAGACTCAAAGATATTCCTGAGATCGAGTCATCTTCACTATGGACGCAATTGAATCTACATGATGTGCATCACTATTCAAAAAGCTACTTGAATACTACAATCATCATAATCACCATCATCCTAGTATTAGGATATTATCATCGAACTAAAAAGAGCCGCAACAAGGAAACACGCATATCCAGAGGATCAACAGTTGAAACATCGGCCAACGTACCAGTATCTCACACGGTAACATTAGATACAGAAATAGCTCAATCTAGTAGTATTAAGTAATTTTCATACCATTAAAAGGTATATCCTTTCAACGGGGGGAGTATGTTGAGCTCTCTCTGTAGATTTAGTTTAGATCATAAAATTTATGACTTAGATAAGCGATTGGACCATATGTTAATTATCGGTCTGATAAGAGTGCACGTGGTCCAAGATAAGAACAGAATATTTGTACATGTAAGTTCTTATCTTTTAGTCTTAAGCAATTTTCCCAAATACATTTTATGGTTTTGGGAAAATATCAATGTAGATATTAAGTGATTTTCCCAAATCAATGTTATTTATGGTTTTGGGAAAATATTAGATTAAGATCTTGTAAATAGATAATGTAGGCTATATAAGATAAAATAATTGTAATATTAAGTTAGTCTTGTATAAGAAAATAAAGGAAAAAGAACCAATTTGGAGTCGTTTAATCTATTTGGAAAAGATAGAGTCAACTAACCATCTACGGTTAGTAATCGCGGCAACTGAGTGTCGCGCAAAACAAAACAAGATTTGTTCAAATTCTCCAATAGCGTATACAACGTTCACGCTTACTTTAAAGATATCTTCAGTATGGAATAAACTGGCATGGGTGTCAACCATTGTATGTTCATGGGGTGTCAATAATTATGCCATAGTTGTCAATAACTATATCCGAGGAGTAATTTACGAAAAATCCTATTTAATAAACAATTGGAATAAAAATAAGTTTCTTGATAAGCCTTTTTCACGGCAAAACGAAATAAAAACTCAAACTCAAACAATATTTATTTATAATAACTCAATATGCGTTAACAGAGCAACATATTTTAGAGATTAGACTTACATATCATCTTAACAGCTAAGTTGGAATAATTGAAGCACTAGGCAATGAGGAAGAAAAAACAATAGAAAATATATAATAATTTGCCAAGGAAAAGTACAATGAAAAACCTTGCCTGTTTAAACTTAAGCTACTTAAAACTAACTTAAAACTGGAGGATTAGATAGTAATTTACATGACTATGAGGTAAGAATTATGTTTGCAGTATTATGGAAGCAGAGAAAAGAAGGTGAAATGCAACATCAGTCAAACTATAGGAACGATGCAACCAGCGGGTTATGTATATTTCGGCATCTCTTTAAAAAGGACTCAAACCTTTTAACGGCCAGTGTTTTTATGTCATGCACGTTAGCTATCTTATGTAGGCGTTTAGTAGAAAAATGGAAAGGTAAGTTCATGATCATTTTTAGGCATTTATTCTGGGTAACTTGCAACGTTTTTTGGTGTATAGCGGAACTTTGACGCCAGATTGGGGCGCCGTACGATATTATGGGTTGGATGACCTGCTTAAAAATCAGGAGTTTGTTATGCACCGAAAGCTTGGATTTCCGATTGATTAATGGGTAGAGAGCATGAATGCTTTTTGAAACTTTGGAGCAGGTCATTTCTACATGATCTTTAAAGATGAGCTTTTTGTCTAGGATCACACCGAGGTACTTTATGGAGTCATTCCATTCGATGGTTTGTCCAATAAAATTGAGGGGGTGACATGGAAGATTACTACGCTTCCTTTTTTTTGTAAAGAAAATTGCTTGCGTTTTTGTTGGATTTATTTTGATTTTCCAGCGATTGTAGTATTGGTATAGGCGATCGAGTTGATTCTCAAGCTCCCGTATGATGTCAGTGGGGCTATTTGAGCGAGAATAGATGCAGGTATCATCTGCAAAGATAGCTGTTTCACAGTTGTTTCCGGCTGGTACATCAGCAGTATATATATTGTATAAGGTGGGACTCAGGCATGAGCCTTGGGGTACATCAGCAGGAATTGGATATTTAGCGGATAATTGCGATTTAAGTTTGACAATAAATGACCTGTTGCTCAAGAATGATTGGGTAATTTTAATTATGTATAGTGGGAAAGATAGCTTAATTAGTTTTGCTAGGAGGCCGTCATGCCAGACAGAATCGAATGCTTTTTCAATATCTAGTACTATCATCCCTACTGATTGCTTTGAGTTCTGCGTGGCTTTAATGTTGCTAGTTACCCTGTAGAGTTGATGAGTGGTCGAGTGTCCTGGCCTGAAGCCGAACTGAAAGTTGGGTAGGATATCGTTGTTATCGAGGAACTCATTTATCTGGTGTAAAATAATTCGCTCGAAGATTTTACCTAGGGTAGGTAAAAGACTTATGGGACGATAGTTTTTTGGACAGCTTGCATCCTTGCCGGCCTTAGGAATGGGGAATACATGAGCAAGTTTCCAGGCAATTGGAAAGTAGCCTAGTTTGAGGCAGCTATTGTATATGAAATTGAGTAGGATTAGCGGTTTTTTGGGAAGTCGTTTGAGCAATGAATTAGGGAGACCATCGGCACCTGGAGCTTTGTTGTTCGAGAGCGATTTCAAGATTTTCGATATTTCACGCGGCTTGCAGAGACAGCTGGGAGGTAATTCGATAGATTCGGGGATGGTTAAGACAGCGTTCCTCACAGAAATGTTGTTGATGGGGCTGCCCAAGTGTTCGGTGAGGCGATGGGCTGCTTGAAAATTCTTTGCAATCAGCTCTGCCTTGACTTTGTGGTTGAATATTGCCGTACCGTTAACATCTAATAGTGGTGGTATGTGTTTGTCACGTCTTTTAAATATCCTGTTAAAATGCCATATTTTTTTGGAGCTTTTATCGAGAGATGAGAGCATGTTATTCCAGTTTTTGTTTCTGGTTTCGAATAGACTACCCTGAATATTTTTATTTAGCCGGTTTACTAGGTTCTTAACACGAGGATCTCTTGTTCTCTGCCATTGTCTTCGCAATGTGTTTCGTTCCCTGATCATGGCTTTAGTGTTCTTGTTAATGCGGCTGTTATGCAGATTAGTATTTGTTGTTTTGGGTGTACATAGATCGACAGTATTCCAGATACTGGAGGTAAAGTGTTCAAGAAGGTTATCAATTTGATCGCTTTTTGTGACTGTCCTCAGGTCAAGCGTACTAATGTTAGTTCTGCTGTTAAGTACTCTATGAAATTTTTTCCAATTAGTTTTATTAAAGCAATAGACAGGTTGGCTACATTCTATGATCGGGGTATCGATTTCAATAAGAAATGATACCGGAAGATGGGGAGATGATAGTTCATGCATAGTAATTGGTTGAGAGATTGGAACGAGGCCATTACTGATGACGAGATCAAGAGTAGAGTCCATTCCCTTTGGCGGATGGAAGGTTGGTTCGGAAGGGATATGGATAAAAAGATTGTATTTGCAAATTAGATCAAAGAGGATCTTACCAGCTTTGTTCGCTTTGCTGCAATTCCAATGGCGATGCCTGGAATTGAAGTCACCACAGAGTAAAAACCTTTGGTTAAAACTTGATAAAAGTTTAATATCATCTTCGAAATGCTTTAGTTTCATTGCATCAAGTTTTGTCCCAGGAAAGTAAACTGCAACAATGACTGTGTTAGAGTGTTCGATTTTGATTGCGATAGTCTCGATAGTTTTAGTTTTGACACTGGGTACGATAGAATGTTTGATGCCTTTATTAATAATAATAGCGACACCTCCGCCAGTTGCATCGATCCAATCATTCCTGTGGACTACATAGTTGGAATGCGCAAGTTTGTCGTGTGGTTTGAGCCAAGTTTCGGTTAGTATGACAATATCAACATTCGATTCAACAATGTTGTCGAATGTCTCGATAGCGTTATTTCGGATGCTTTGGGCATTCCAAAGAAGTGTATTTAAATTCTTAAAATTATCCATTATAAACAAACTTAATAGCTAAATTAGTGAGAACTAGATATTGATCGTGCTTTGTTTTGCATTTGGCAAGGTTGTTGATAAGTTATGAATCAGCTGCTGCGGTAATAACAGGGTTTCATTAGCGGTAGTTGAAGTAGCGATGTGCTGAGCTGTCATCTGCTTTGCTACCGTATTGTACTGCAAGGTGCTGCCGGGATTGATGCTTTGTGGTGTAATTGCAACGCGTTTTGCGTGTATAGGTGGAAAATTAGTGTCGAATTTTGTAAAGGAATTGTAAGGTTGCTTTGATTGAGTTTTGTCTCTTCTATGCAACGATAGTTTCTGCCTAATCTGACAATATTCGTTCCTCTTCGGGCATTCGTGGTCGTTGACGAGGTGTTTATCTCCACAGTTTGCGCATTTGATCTCTTCGATATTTTCCGAGGTACAATCTGAGTGTTTGTGCGGGCCGCTACATATCAAACATCTGGATGGAAGGTGGCAGTAAGTTGACCCGTGGCCATAGAGTTGACAGTTACGACACTGTGTTGGGCCGTTCCGATTGCGCGAATAAAAATTCCAATGCACTACGGTGTGCATGACGGTTTTAGTTGCCCTGAGCTCAGACAATTTAGCGGTACCGCGCTCAAAGTATAATATATAGTATGTCTGCGAGTTACGAATGATAAATTTTTTGATGTCAAGACAAATGATTCCGTGTTTTGACTTCAGGTACTTTTTAAGTTCTTCACAGGGCATGTCGTGGAGTCCTGAGAGGACAAATTTCATCGGTCGCATGTCCGCTCGACGGTGGGTGAAGAAGTTTACTTTTCTAGTTAGCAGATGGCTATGAACTTCGTTATAGTTTTCGGTGGATTCGAGAAGAATTTTGATACCCGTAGACATTAATTTTACCTGATAGTTGCTTATATTCAGAGCTTCCATGATGGCAATTATTGAAGTCCGGGGCAGGTCTGGAACAACGATGGGAGGAATCTTTTGCTTCTTAGGAGGAGTTGTTGCTGTGCTTTCTGTTGCATCGGAGTCCATAGTGTCGTTTGCGAGAGGTGCATAACGGTTGCTGTGGTTCGGCATGATGAAGGCGTTAGTTCTTGGGATTTTCAGCTTATCCCTAAGTAGTTTACCGGGCGGAGAAACCTCCCGACCCCGTTTTGATGTCGTATTTAGATCTATTCTGAGATTCGGCAGTACGTTTTATACGGGACCGAAGGTTATAAAAAATGATACTTCAGCAGAAGGCTTTAGAAAAAAAAAACTGGATATTACGTGAGCGAGAGAAAGAAATACTTGTTCACTTGTCAACAGCTAGTGACGGAATAAAACGAAATAATTAATCATTTACAATTAACTCACATAACCAAAGTGCATTGATATAAAAGTTATTAAAGATCTAAAAAAAAATTCCTTAAAGGTGTCAACCATTGTACACTTTACCCTACACCAAGTGTAAGCCGGAAAATTTTGTTGTGTGCGCTCGATAGGAAGGCTTGAGCAATAAGGAGGAAAAAACTGATTCCTGCCGCTACGTTGAAGTCCCTACCCCGGATCAAATAATAAGGAGAAAAAAACTGATTCCTGCCGGTACGTTGAAGTCCCTACGCCGGATCAAACAATAGGGAAAACACGGTATGAGAGCTAGGGTCGTATTTTTCTAATTTTATCATTGATGATTCTGATGTGAACTTTACTTAATTAATTGAAGGAGGGACATGAGTCCAAGGAAGAGAAAAAAAAATTGAAAATTATAACGATGCTTATTTTCTATATGTAGTATTGAATAGCTATCGGATGTGTTTGTGTTTGTCCGTGAGTGCAATTTTAGAAGTGAAAATTCTTTAGGCGCGTTGAGCGATTTTTGGATTTGAAGTGAAAACTTCTTTAGGCGCGTTGAGCGATTTTTGGATGGGGTAAATTTCATGAATTCGCGACACCGTCACGCTAATGTTTAAATAGTTTGAAGGCGCGTAGCTCCCAAACCCGTTGAGCTATTATTATGAAATTTTAATGGTGGGTAGGTTGGGTGCACCTCTACGACTGGTTGTGGGTATGAGGGGGGAGGAGTGGGGAGGGTCTTAGACGAAAAATTTTGGTTTCTAGATCTCAGCAACCACTTACGCTAGGAGGCTGAAACTTGGCATTTCTATAGAACTTCGATAGTGAAACCATTTTAAAAAAAAAAATTTGATGTGGGTGAAGGGGTGTGGGAATGGGGGGGGGGGGTAAATTAAATGCCGAGAACGACACATTCTAAAATCCATATCTCCTAAGCCGTTGATGGCACGAAATTCATACTTAACAAATATCTGTACCTATACTAGGAGAAGGGATTGTAAGAAATTTTTGAGTGGGGGTAGGGCTGAAAAACCTTAGATTACGATATCTCACGAACCAGTTGCTCTAGAAAAAAGAAATTTGGTTTGAGTATAAAGGTTGACAAATAAAGATTGCTCAACGTAAAATTTTTTAAGTGGGTGGTGGACCATGGAAATGGGGGGAATAAGAAATTTTCAAAAAATTACGTTTCATATCTCAGGAATAGTATAAGATAGATGCTCAAATTTCTTACCAGACGTAGGCCCAATAGAACCCTGGCATATGCTACAAAAAAAAATTCCCGATCTGGGTGTAGGGGGTAAGGGTGGGGAGGGTGAAAAGTAAAAAGTTCCGATGTTTATATCTTAAGAAACAATAATGACATAAAGCTGAAACTTGGTATTTAGATAGAGCTGTAGTAGTGGCATGTTGAAAAAATATAATTTTTTAAAGAGATGGTATGGTACGGGGGTGGGTTGTGTGTTTTTCCTAACTATGGAACGGCTTATGCTAGAAAGTTGAAACTCGGTGTGTACATGTAAATCAGCTAGAAAAGTAATTTGGATTAAAAAAATATTCGAATAACCATTGGCGTTTGGAAGTGGGGGCAAAAAAAATGTTCAGTCAAAATAGAATTTTCACGATTTTCGTCATATCTACTACAGTGCACGAAATTAGCTTAAAGGCACTACGTTTTTTTATGGTTTTACGTAAATAAGAATGTTTATCTTGTCGAAATTGTTAATAAATAAAAAGTACATATTATTAAAAATAATATATGAAAAGAAAAACATTTAATTATCACATTTTAGAAACGGTTTTTCTCAAAACTAATAAAATAAGATACGAAATAAACTTAAAGGCACTTTCAACACTATAAGAAAATTACAATATAATGCTTTTATTAATACTTTTTAGGTCCGCCTTTCGAGTGAATGACCTCGAACACCCTATTAGGCATTGAATCCACTAGATTTTTCAATTCTGTTAGCTCTATTTCGGACCACACATCGCAAATTTTGGATTTTAATGCATTAACGGTTTGGAATTGTGTTCCATTCTTATAAAACCCTATGAACTAGAATGCCCCACAAACTCTCAATAGGATTGAGATCTGGGCTTCTAGCTGGCCAATCCAAAACGAGTATATCTACTGCCTGGAACCAATCTTTTACAACGTGAGCGGTATGCACGGCAGCGTTATTCTGCTGGAAAATTAAGTTTTTCCTGCTTTTTGCTCCCCATCACCGTCCAGAGCCCATTCTAACATCTCACGATAATGAGCAGCATCCATTTTTGTAGGAACCCATGCAATGTGCGATTATCAGCTCAACCCAAATGCCGCCCATAGCATGACACTGCCACCACAAATTCATACTCCACCTTATTTCTTTATCTCGACGTAAATCTACTGACAACCGAATTTTTTTTCATCACTGAATGGCACAGGGTGATCTTCAGTGATGAAAAAAAATTTAATCTCGACGACCCGGACGGTTGTCAGTGGATTTACGTCGAGATAAAGAAGTAAGGTGGAGTACGAATTTCGGTGGTGGCAGTGTCATGGTATGGGCGGCATTTGGGTACAGTGGATAATCGCACATTGCATGGGTTCCTACAAAAATGAATGCTGCTCATTATCGTGAGATGTTAGAATGGGCTCTGGACGGTGATGGGGAGCAAATAGCAGGGAAAACTTCATTTTCCAGCAGGATAACGCTGCCGTGCATACCGCTCACGTTGTAAAAGATTGGTTCCAGGCAGTAGATATACCCGTTTTGGATTGGCCAGCTAGAAGCCCAGATCTCAATCCCATTAAGAATTTGTGGGGCATTCTAGTTCATAGGGTTTTATAAGAATGGAACACAGTTCCAAACCGTTAATGCACTAAAATCCAAAATTTGCGATGTGTGGTCCGAAATAGAGCTAACAGAATTGAAAAATCTAGTGGATTCAATGCCTAATAGGGTGTTCGAGGTCATTCACTCGAAAGGCGGACCTAAAAAGTATTAATAAAAGTATTATATTGTAATTTTCTTATAGTGTTGAAAGTGCCTTTAAGTTTATTTCGTATCTTATTTTATTAGTTTTGAGAAAAACCGTTTCTAAAATGTGATAATTAAATGTTTTTCTTTTCATATCTTATTTTTAATAATATGTACTTTTTAAATATTAACAATTTCGACAAGATAAACATTCATATTTTCGTAAAACCATAAAAAACGTAGTGCCATTAAGTTAATTTCGTGCACTGTAGGTCTTCCAAATTATTGAATTCACTATTATTCTACGGATTCTTCATATGAATACCTAGAAAGTATTTTCTAGATTTTTTGAAAATTGACCCCAAAAGGGCTGTAAAGTGATTGTATTTTTCATAAATTCTTCCATATCTCTCAGGTCTGATCAGATATCGAACATCATTTCTCTTCCACCGGCTTGTTAAACAATCACCTATTTGTAAGTGTTTTCCTTCTGTAACCCCTAGACCGCAAATGATCCAATTATGTAATGGAATATGACCCAATTATGAAATGCATATGTTATTCGAACCGCTTCCGAACTTCTGCCGGAAAAATAATAAAGTTACGCCAAGACTTTTTTCAGATTTTTCGATACTACAATTAATTTGAAAATCCCAAAAAAACACTTTAATTTCATAGTTTCAAGTTTTCACTTCTATCGGCAGTCCTAATGACTGCACTGTTTTATTTTTTATTTTTATTGTTTGGCTAAAAGAGCTCCAGAAGTTTTGCCTTGCCGTGTCAGTGCTACGTCCATGGAGCCCCGGTCTTAGCGCGTGTCAGGCGACGTGAAGATCGGTGGAGTCCGACGGTCTCCTTTTTGCCTCAGCATGGCAAAGTGCGCTGTTTAAGCAGGCATGAATCTCCGGTGGGATTCATTGAAGTCCTTTTCCGTGAGTGGTAGATCCTAAAACCTTTTCCGCGAATAATATGGTGTGCCCCGATTTATTTTGGTCGGAGAAAATACGTTCCGTTGTCACATGTAAAGCATGTATGAGATCCGTGCCTCGACCACGGAGCCCCGAAAGCCTTTTGGGTGTAAGTAAAATGTCGTTATTAGGTTAATTTTAATATCAATTGCTACAGAGACCCCTTTTTCGGTGAAATTACAAATTGGTGCGCTAAATGGGTGGCATTTAAATGCCTTATCGGATTTTCATTGTTTTTCTGATGGACAATTCCAGGAACACGCGGTGTCTAAAAGTGTTCGTACAGTTATGTAACGGTGGTCCTCCTGAAAAGAAACGGATTCTTTTCCGCAGGTACTGTTCGCCTTTCCACGCGGCTTGGGTGACGCGTAACCACGTGGGTAAAAGTTCGTCGAACAAATTTTTTTTTTTTTTTTTGGAAGTTGTCCGGCAAATTTTTAGCGAACCTTACTTCGAGGGAAGTACATGTCGAATGAATTTTTCTTAGTAGTATCGGTAACGTCTAAATACTTTGAAGGAGGTTGGAAAATGAAATATTGGTTCCTCAATTTACACAACGTAAAGAAATGAATTCTTTATCTGCTTAGTTCTTTCTTTGGTTAGGATATTGCAGATTAGCAGAGCCCGGATGTCATTGTGGTTGACGAACAGATGGAAGAATTCCACCTACGCCGCAGATTCTCCTCAATGCAAACGATTGTGCCACGCGGAGAAAACCGCATATTCCGTATATTCCATATATTCCAGGTAGTTTAGAAAATTCGCCAGTTGTTTCATTGGATGCCCCAACACACGCGCATTCCATTTAGCCTAGGAAATACAATCGGTGCTCGTTTTTTTACGAATAGGGCGTCCCTCTCCCTATTTCCCGTTTTCTATAAAGTTAAAACTCTCTTGCTCTCGGAAATGTGAAGGCTGGGGAACAGTTTTAGTAAATTGAACAAATTAGCGGAAATTCGCCTAAGACGCAGATTATAGACGCTTGTGCCACGAGGCGAAGCCAAAAGAAACGGTAAAAAATGGTTTAAAGAAAAATTCGAGATATAGAAGTTTACTCTTCTTTTGCTTCCTATTTCCCGATTTATATGAAACCGAAGACATCTTATTGTTTTCGGAAAAATCAAACTTAGTACCCTGTGCTAAAAATGTGGTTCAGAAATTGTTGAATTTCTATTCTTAATTCTTTTGGGTCGAACTTCGCCTTCGAGAAGAATAATTTTTTTTCTTGGCTACGGGGCCTTTTATCATCCTACGGCGATGAAAAACCATCCTCCTTCCCATGCGAACAAGCGTTGTCGGTATGCTCGTATGCATACTAGCGGAGATGCACCTAGTCTGTCTTTCTACCACGAAAAAATATCGTAATGGCATATATGAATTAACGTCTATATAGTTACTACCTCGGCCTTCCCGCCGAAAGTCTCTATCTTTGTACTCTCCTCCTTCATTTCCTCAACAATCTTTACCAATCCCTTTCCTAGTCTGACTTCCTACTTTCCTTCTTCACATACCAACCCTGCCCGCTGAGGATAGAGTACGGACTTCTCAAACCGTACTTCTCAGCCCATATCGTGCATAATAAAAAATACGATGTCAGTGGATACAGGTAGCACCCCACGCCCCTTCCGATGAGCTACGCACGTGCTATATGCTAGATGCACGCTACCTTCAGGCAATCCATACGGCATAAGTCACCCAATTGTGGCTTTATCACCAGTCGACAACTGCCTTCGCCGGTTTATATGATCCTGGCCGTCTTGAACAAATGGTGATGGAGACCAACTCAATCTATTTGTTTCAAGACGGAACACCAGTTAATATACACTCGTGGTGAAGACAATTACTTAGGCTACAATGTTGTGAGATTTTAGTTTGGTTGGACGGATACCTTGATATGATTCAGTTCATATCATGGCGCCCCAAATTGTTTTGCATCATTTCAGCTTAAAAACGCTCAACTGGTATGCAAATTCTAGCTGATGATTTCAATATGATCAGTACATCGCTCCATAATGGATTAAGGATGAGTGGAATTTGTAAAACCCGAAATACTTGTTTGGTATATCAGTCTGATATACGCGCTTTGGTTCTATTGCTATCGAGCAACACTTTAAAAATAAAAAAGTCCTCTGATACTTTTTTTAGCTCTTAAATGTGTCCACTTTCTAGCCTTAATCGCATACTTAGGCAAAAAGTTCAATTAATTGATAGGTCCTTTCTAAGTACAAGGGTATGATTCAGTTGTCAAGTTTGTTTTGAGCTTTAGATTTGTTTATCAAGTTTCGTCTGATAACGGCTTGGAATTCAAATATTTCTAGTCTTATTCTAAGTTTTTAGATATATTTTTCAAAATTGCTTTCGTGTTGTTCATAGACTGAATAGTTCGTGTATGATGTCATTGCCAAATTGCTGAGTATTGCTCCATATCGCTAGTCACTGTTGATTAACGAGCTGACAACCAATGGATCTATATCGTCAATTGCTGATGTTGCTGAATGTTGCTGTATGTTTTCGTGACGTCAAAATCGTCTGTAATTGCTGCAAACCGAGCAATTTTTATCGCTCGTGTAAAAGCAGCTTTAAACATATGAATATATAGGCCACTATTCACAGTCCTCATAAAGTTGGCTTTAAGTGAGAGCTGACTTTAGTGTCATATAAATTATACGACCCTAAAGTCAGCTATAACTCAAAGCCAACTTTATGACGACTGTGAATAGCGCCATGGTTTATAAAGTAGTTTAAAAAAAGAGAAAATTTCTTATATTACTTCTTTGCTTGTCCATTATACAGCACTTTTACCGTTGTAATTAATCAACGAGTTTATGAAAATTAAGTACTTGATACAACAATTTTGCTAAATTACATATCGGTAGCGGATTTTTTAGCAGAACAATTTTTGTAAACTATTGTTAGCAGAATTTTTAGCATAAGTTTAATGAAAAAATTCTGCTGAATTTAGCAAAATTCTAATTTTTTTTTGGTAACACTGCGAAGAATATCGAGAACTTGACTTCACACTCAACAAATACTCACAATGATGTTCTCAGGTACAAATCTCGTCCTGAATATCCTGTCTCATCACAAATCACCAAGCGAAGCATATTATCGACGATTGCTTCCCTCTATGACCCCGTTTTATCGCCTGCTATCACCAAAGCGAAAATTCTGATGCAACAAATTTGGCTTCAAAGGATTAGTTGGGATGATCTTCCATCGCATGACACTGTCAGTCAATGGATATGCTTCAGTGATCATCTCAATGCCCTGTCTACGTTTAAAATCAAACGATGCATAATGCTCAATAGAGCATCACGAATTGAGCTACATGGATTCGCGGATAGTTCAGAACTCGCGTAAGGTGCGCCGATTTATATTAGGTCTATCGAATCGAACGGAAACATCTCGTGTAATCTTCTATGTAGCAAATCGGGCGTGACCCCTTGAAGAAAGTAACTCTGCTGCGCCTCGAACTATGTACTGTCGTTCTTCTTACGGAATGAGTTAAGAGTGTGCTAAGGTCCTTAACAGTGCAACTTGACAGTGTTACATTATGGTCGGATTCTACAATAATACTCTCATGGATTAAATCTCTACCCAATCGCCTTAAAACCTTCGTAGCGATTCGTGTTACTATGATTCAGGATCTTCATCAACATCATCAATGGCAGCATATCAATGGAAAGCTTAATCCCGCGGACGTGGTGTCTCGTGGAGCTATGCATGCCGATCTCGAGCACAATAACTTGTAGTGGTCTGGACCACAACTCCTCTCACGACCTTCCAGTGAATGTGTTATCTCCAGACGAAATTCCAGAGTTTAAAACATTCGTCGCGAAAACTTCCAGTTCTCAAACTAACCTGGATACATTCGATAAGTATCGTTCATTTCGCATATTATCACATGTCTGTGCACTTTCAGATTTTGCCATAACTCTATAAAACCTACTCAAGAGCCGTGTCTTTGTCTTCTTACTCCGGAAGAACTTCAACACGCAACACTATAGCTTGTCAAACGGGTTCAACACGCAGCCTTTGCAGAAAATTTTAAACGGTTAGAGAAGGGATGTGATACTACACGTCGCAGTAAAATACATTTGCTGCTTCCATTCATATCAGAGAATGGTGTTCTCAGAGTGGCGGTAGGCTTCAAAACTGCAGCCTACGCTGTGTTAAGAAATATCCAATACTTCTGCCAACTTGTAACGACTCAAATTCCGGGGTATGCTCGTCGGGTGCCAGTGTCCGTTACAAAATATTTATTTCTTTGTTTGACTTCACTTCACTTATTAAGAAAATTCAATTTCATTTAATTCATCTTCTGTTCCTTCTCTGTCTTTGTCTTACGTGTTGCTGCTTGATACGCTTGTTCTGTGCGTTCTTGCTCGCATTGCTGCTCACGTTTTGCACGCTGTTGGCTTACGCTGCTCACAGCTTGGCTGTATTCTCGTCTGGGCTTCAATTCTCTCGTCTCGCTCGCATTCGTCTCAACTTGTATTTGTCTCGGCTCGCCTGTGTCTCGACTCGACTTGGTTTCACCTCTGCGCTTTTGATTTTACTCCTGTTCGCCGCATCAGCTCCACGTGATTCGACCTGTGCATCTGTGGGTATGACTCCGCTCGTCTTTCCTTGACCCTCTTTGCTCTGCCCCCTCCCTGTCTTCGTCTCTCTGTGCTGCCCCTACGTTTTAGGCATTCATTGTACTTTATTGAATTACTTATTTACTTGAACTTATTATATACTCGAATTTATGTATTTTGTAAATGTTAGAAACTTAGACAATGTAAAGCATTCAGAATAATGCGGTTATGACACTGGCTATTTTTGCGGCTTTGAAGCGGCTTATAAATCCAAATGGAGAGGGATAGAAGATGTAACATAAAATTTTGGCTTTGGTATGAGAGAGACAGTCCGAGTAGTTTAAAGCCAGTACCGTCAAAAACTAGCCGCAACATAGCCGGCAACATAGCCGGCAACATAGCCGCAAAATAACGTATTCGAGCAGTGTTTCGCAACATTCTAGCACTTAATCCAAGAATGGGCAACATTTTCTAGCTGCTACTGGATTGTTTTTGACAGAATTGAATAATTTACCCTCCTTTTAATACTGTCACATGTTTGTTTCAAATCTACGAAAAGATTTGGTTCCGAATTTTATTTAGTCTCGTCTTGTCGTCCAGTTTTTGCATTTTGTCATTATGGTACTTGCTTTGCTTTCGCCTGCTGATCTTTTTTGCAAGTCGGTGGTTGTTTTTCCGCGTCAGAGGAGTTTCTTGTGTGAACCTTCACTGGAGAAGAAACTTTAAAAGTTGTTGGATAGTTGGAAGTGTGTTTCGGATAGTACGTATGGTAGACGCTCGGTTGATGACAAAACCGCTATTTCGGATCTAATCCAACCCTCTTTTAAAATGCCTTCCCCAGTGAAACTTTTTTAACTGTCATGTCTTCAATGCCAGTAGCCAGGGCACCGATCGATTGCAGTAAGTAGGGATTTTTGTGTCGGTTTTTCGGACAAGAAACTCCTCTGACGCCGAAAATACTCGTCCCTCATACGCACATATTGGTTGAGTGTTATATATTCCAAAAAACCACTATGATTCTTATCTGACGGTCGGCATATTTCATATTTATTATACAGGCCTATTCAGGATCAGAGTCTCATATCAAAAAAGTCTCAATTAATTCTAAATTCTTACAAAATTGAGACGCTCGACCTACTTTGTAACTTGTGACTCGGTCCTGAATAGGCCTGATAATCTATCGAAGCAAACTTTGGTTCTGCTCGCTTCCCAGTGCTCTAATAGAGTGAGAAAACAGAAATTCTGTTTCTTTGCTTTGCCATTCTGCTGATGATGGGAACTGAAAAAAATTCGATTGTCATATTCGCGGTGAACGTGCCTAAGAGAAATTTTAGTTTTTCTTTTAATAAAAATAAAAACGGTCCTTTTCAGGACCACCAAATATTTCACCTAAAGAGTAATGAGAATATATGCTATTTATATATATATTTTTTCCAAATAAAGGCAAATAAATATCCATTCTATCCATATACCTTTACAGAAGTGGAAGTTGAGTGAGCTTTGCATAATTCTTCGGAAGGAAGATCGTGAATTAAGATTTGACAAAAAAACCATTCGGATTGGGGCAGCTACGTATTTATAAGGAAAACATCTTCTCAATATAGCGACAAATATAGAATCAGAAAATTTTTATTAAGTAAATTGTAAGTCTAGTAAAAAATTGTAGCCTTAGTTATTTGAATTGACGTAAATGAACTTGAACTTGACAGCTATTTGCCGGAAGTCCTCTCGTGATCGTGGCCCGTGACACCTTCGACGATTGCCATCATATCGATGACTTCGCCGAGTATAGAGTGCCGCTGAATTTCCTTTTAAATGCTCGGCCCATTCCATTATCTGGTGATTTTCCTTCGCAGACGATCGCGAAATTCTTGGTCCGAGCTATCTAGAAATTATTAACAGTTCACGGATGTTTGCCGACGTTTAATTTTTAAATTCTTACCTTTGCTTATTTGCATCAACTCCAAAATGCACTTTTCGTAGTTTCGCTTGCAGTCTTCGGCCACTGATGTCGTACTCCACGGCCCTCACGTAAATCTCCTTCGCCAAATGTAGAGTGCCGCTAAATTTCCTTTTGAAATGCGCGGCCCGTTGCATGTATCCGGCTATTTTCTTCCGCAGACGATCGCGAAATCTTGGTCCGAGCTATCTAGAAATTATTAACAGTTCACGGATGTTTGCCGACGTTTAATTTTTAAAATTCATACCTTTGCTTACTTGCAGCAACTCCAAAATGCAGTCCTCGTAGTTTCGCTTGCAGTCTTCGGCCACTGGTGTCGTACTCCACGGCACTCACCCGCTCATGTTTCGCACCATGGAGATATACACTTTCGTACAGCTTTTAATTGATTAAATCTTATTCTAATTTAAAAATAACAAACGCGAACCGTATGTTAAATTGAGTGGAACAAATTATATACACATCACGAATAAAAATTTTACATTTATTTACCTGTCAGGCTGACTGACAGATGAAACGATCACATCAGTCTTCTCATTCTCTCGTAATCGAAGTCGCCTTGTCACGATTGGCTATTATTGCACTTTATTGCACTTAAGATATTGCCAAAAAATAGCCAGTGTCATAACAGCATAAATGTAACTTGAATTTTAGTCTCCGTCCGACTCGGACGTTTTGCATTATTGACGTTATTGAGCCATCCGTACCATCATTCCCACACTGGTGACCCTCGACAAAAAGTTTTATTTTAAAATCAATTTAAATTACGAACAGTAATATACGCGAAATACTTAAATCTACTAGTAAGCGTTTACATTGTCTTCGAGTGGTACAGTTGGGTGGCTAAGACGAATTTATGGTTCATATTAAAAAAAAAATTATAATTCAACGCAATGGATGGCGCTAACTGCTGCAGCTAAATTTGCGAAAAATACGTACCGACATATTGCAGATTTCAGCAAACACGTATTTTTCTACGGGCTGTAATTTCCTAATGCATTTATGACACTGGCTATTTTTGCGGCTGTAAAGCGGCTAGTAAATCCATAGTGATAGAAGATGTAACATACAATTTAGACTTTGGTGTGAGAGAGACAGTCCGAGTAGTATAAATCCAGTACTGTCAAAAACTAGCCGCAACATAGCCGGCAACATAGCCGCAAAATAGCGCATTCGTGCAGTGTTTCGCAACATTCGAGCAGTGTTTTGCAACATTCTAGCACTTAATCCTAGGAAAATGTTTCTACCAGTGAATATTTGACCTGCTTCAGACTTGTTTTTAATAGTTCGGTACGTATAAATTGTGGAAAGTGCCAAGTTATGTTATAAAACGCGCTAAAACCGGTATTTTTCTTAACAATTCAGTTGTTAATTTCGTTTACTAGATGCCGCTAGCGTCGGAAAGAGTGGTATCTCATTCCTTTAATTGTTCGCCTTGTCGCACGATCGGGCAGTTATTGTACTTTTATTGCACTTAAGAAATAGCCAAAAAATAGCCAGTGTCATAACAGCATAAGAAACATTTAACCGGCAAAGTTATCAGGAAAAACATCCCGAGACACGGTCACATAATCGCACCCAGTAAAGAAAGGAAGTAAACTCTGTCCACAACCTGGCAACGAGAGATTTTAAGTATATTTAATAGCAATAGTTGTGTTTAATTTTTTTAAAACCGCGAAAGTTTTAGTTTCATGAGTGTAGTAGTGCCTTTCCCTTTTATTTTCACACAAAGGGATTTTTGCGAAACCGTTAATTTTTAACGTGAGTTTTGAGGAACCGTAAAAGTTTTTTTCGTAGCGGAATTTCTTTTGTTTTACACAAAGAAATTTTTTGAAAAAGCCGTCAACAATTTTAGAAACGTGGGTTTTAGAAACCGTTAAAAAAAATTTTCTCATTGTTCTTTAACAAACCGTTGTTCCAGCAACTAGCGGAACGCTTTCGCGCTGAAAAATACTTGCAACGCTTACACATATTTTTTTTTCTCGAACGTTATTGTGTTACTTTATTTTTTTCTTAATATTATAAAATTATTATGACGGAAGGTGAACTACCTATTTGTACCGGACGCTACCCGCCCGGTGAGCCATCCGAACGATCGAGCTTGCAAGAAGACGTGCTGCAACGAAGGAAGGGTTTCAGTTCACCATGGAGCCGGATGCATGCCGGTAGAGCATGTCGTGCGTGAGACAGGGATTGTTATATTGGCGCGTCGTGCGTGTATTAAACGGGCTTTGCAATAAAGTGCTTTGAAATATAAATTAAACCGTGTTTTCATTATGGTAGAAGTTTATCCCCGGCTCGTTTCCGTTCCTTTCCTGTAGAATTTGGTCCGTCAAGCCGGATACCACGATCTGTCGGTCGCGTCCACTCGTCGCAGGAAAACACGGGCGAACCGGGGTATGTAGGGAAGTGCCGTCCGAAAAACCCTGCAAATGTGCCGAGCACGAATCGGATGTGCGAAAGTAAACAATGTGTTACATGCGGTATGTTGTGCGGCGGGCAAGAAAAAGAACGTGCGGTGCAAAGTTTTTGAAGAAAACGAAAAAACGACAAGATTAGACGGGTAGGATTTAAGTGCTGTGCGGTATTGTGATTTACTATGTGCGGGTTTCTGGCGAGTTTAAAGATGTGCGCGGCTAAAATGCTAGGGTAAGAGCAGGTAAGGCGAGCGGGTTAAATGCGTGCATGGTGCTTTGAGATGTGTTTTAGGTCGGAAAATGAGCATGTGGCCTCAGGCAGTCCCTGGCGCAGGAAAAAGAGGTGAGTGCGTTGCTATAGGGCGAGTATAATATAAATTAATGGTAGCATGGTGTGATGCAATGCGCTAGAGTCGGGCAAGGATCTTCGTATCCAGAAATAGAGCTCGAAAAATATGCGCAATGGCAAGGAGGACACAAGTATTGTGTTGTAAAGAGCTGGCGATTAGCACTTAGGAAGATCGCTGGTACCTGGAACATGGATTTTATATGCGAAAGGATATTTATTGAAACGAGTATGCGTGGGAAATCTTGGTCCAGGACAAATGTGTGATAAATTGAGTGATGGTATGATTGCGTTTTGTGTTGGATCCAACAATGTATGGTATGTGTGGGGTGCATGGAAGGGTGCAAGGGTGCGAATGGAAAAAAAAAGGTTTAACATGACAGTGCAATATGTTGCGGTTGTTGGCACTGCATTGCAATTATAGCAACTAAACTGTAAGTACCATATTTAAACATTTGATAAGCGATAGTGAATAGTGCAAGGAAAAGATTACGAGTGCGAGAAAAAGATTATGAGTGCGTGAAAAACAGTAAGCAAATTCAAAAGAAAAAATAATTACTCAGTGCGAGTGTGAAAAGGGCCATTTAGTGAGAGTGCGTAAACGGAAAATTTAAAGTGAATTTAGTGCGAGATAGTTTTTTGCGAATTTTCTTGTTGTCTTATTGAACTTAAAATCAGTTAGGTTTAGGTTAAGGTAAGGTGGGTGGTCACTTCGCGACCAAACACATAGACCGCCAAATGGTCCGTTGGGATCCCACATGCACGGGAAAAGGAATACCCGTGTGCCCAAGACAACCAATTAGGTAAACCACCCCGCCTGCCTGACAAACTGGAGCAACTTGTCCAGCTTAGTACTTGCGAACTCGCCCAAATCTATGGCAAAGCGCGTACCCAAAGTACGTTCGCGTCTCCAGGCCAGACTCGGGCATTCGCAGAGCAGGTGGAAATACTTTCCTCGGCATCGGGTTCACCACAGCTGCACCCAGTCCCCTGGCGTGCCTGCCGATCAGGCAATGGCCCGTCGGTACACCAATTAGGATACGAAGAGTATTCCTGTCTCCGAGTAGGATGAACTTTGTCCTGCTCGCATTTAGGGTCGGCCAGAGCTGTCTGGCCACGAGACACGATGTGAGACTTGACCATCTTGTGTTAGCCTCTGATATGGCTGTCACGTCGATAGCATATTTTATGTTTTCTATCGGCCTCCTCACTGGTAGCGCTAGCGCTTGATTCAGCGCCGAACCTCTCCTTGCGAGCTCATCTGCGGCCTCGTTGACCGGAATCCCGCTGTGACCTGGAACCCAAAAAACTGTAATGTTCATAAGGGTGCACAAAGCACTAATCTTATCCTTACAAAGCCTCACGAGGTGGGATTTAATACAGTGTGAGTCAAGCGCCTTGATCACCGCCTGATTGTCTGTTAGTATAAACTCAGTTAAGAAATGAATGCGAACCTGCGCGATACGTTTGCGGCGAGCATCACGTGGGCGCGAGATTATGTAAAAAGCGGGCAAGTGAGTGATGCGAACCAAAGGCTGATCCATGCGAGATCGAACGCTCTGGAAGAGACATGGGCGAAGTTTAACGAGGTGCACAGGGAGCTATTGTGTGAGACCGTGGATGAGGGGGAAATAGCGGAGCATTAGGAAAGGTATTTTGCCATAGAAGAGATGTACATTGAGACGAGAGCCGAGCTAGATGTAGTGTGCGAGGAAGAAGGGGGTGCTGGTGCGGCAAATGTGACGCAAGAGACGGTGCGCGTTGAAATTCAGCACGAGAGACAGGTGCAGGACACGTGGGGCACGTTTGATGGCAGTTTCTCGTGCTGGCATAGTTTTAGGGACAGGTTCGTCGCGGTGGTGCACGAGAATGAGGGGGTGAAGCCGGTCTTCAAGTTGCAATACTTGAAGTCGGCAGTCAAGGGCGAGGCGGTGCGAGTGCTCGGCAGCTGGCAGCTGACCGAGTCAAACTATGAGCAAGCGTGGCAAAGACTGTATGAGGTCTATAATGACGAGTATTTGATAAGGAGAGCGCATATGAAAGCGCTATTTGATATTCCGCGCATGACTATGGGGATGGGATGCGGAAAATAATAGATACGGTGCATGAGTCGTTGCGACAATTAGAGGCGCTGAAGGTGGAAGTGAGTACGTGGGACCCCATCGTCACCTTCATGATGGTAGAGCGATTCGACGACCGTACAGCAGAACAGTGTGAGCTGTACAGATCAAAGCAAGCGCCGTCGGTCAAAGATGTGTGCGAGTATTTAGAGCGCAGAGCGAGAGCATTAGTGTATGCGGTGCCAGGACAGCAAGAAAGGGCACAGAGAGCCAGGGATGGGCGAGAACGAGAGAGTGGGGCTGGGCCAAACAAGGCAGGAGCGACAAGGTACGGGACCTGTAGAATTTGTCGGGAGCTTCATCAGCTGTAGAGGTGCCCAAAATTCGTTTTGATGGACTTAGGAGCCAGGAAGAGCCTCGTGCAAAAGTTTAGGCTGTGCATGAATTGCCTCAAGAGTGGGCATAGTATTCAAGGGTGCTACAGGGGCCGTGCTTGAATTCTCCGGGCCAGAGATACCATAAGAGCATGTTGTGTCCTGTGCGGGAATCGAGAGTGAGTGGTGAGGGCACGAGCAGAGGGGTGCTAAAGCGACTGTTTAAATACGATGTGACTCTTTTGTCCCACCGCGATCGAGTCGTTTTCACCTTCACTGATTGTTCGAGTGGGATGCAAATCCGCCTCTTGTTGTGGTCACTGTGGTTCGGTGATACACCGACCCGACAATTTACTTTCTTCACAGCACTGACAGATTCCAATTCAACCTTCACTTAGCGCTACAAGATAATTGGGTACTTAGCACGGCCGTTGGGTGAGACACGTTCCTTGACTGAAAAGGTACATATTTTTGATGATAACTTGTTATTGGATTCAAGTGGCCCTTATTCTTCAGTATGTTATTAAGAAAATTCGCCACTGACTGCAAACACTATAAAATTCACTCTTAGTTCAAATAATGATCACAATTGTTATTATTTATTTTTTTCTTTTTATTACAACAAACAAAAACTTGAACACCTTTCTATTAATGGATGTTTTCTTGAGATATAAACTGCAGAAGCAAACTTGAGTTTGAATAAGCAAAAATTGAATTAGATGAAAGGCAAAGACTTCTTACTTGGTTTCAAGTGAATAAACGACTGACGCAAAGATAACATTTACAATTTTTTATTTACATTTTTTCAGCTAAAATTTCTTATAATATGGTAGGTTCACCTTACATGTGCCGGCTGCAGTATATGACACATGGGAACTAAAAACTGCTGATCTTCGTCTAGACAGTGGGAGTTAATATAATTACGGCTGGTGACCTTGGAAATGAGTTTTAGAATTGAAATATTGTAAAATTAGGAAAAGGTGTATGTTGAGCATGAACAGCGACCATTTCGTGACCAATCAGGATCGAGGAATTGATTGAGGGGGCAGCGCCAGGGTGAAAGAAGAGAGCTAGACGGGGTGGAGCGCAAGAAAAGAGAGACGGAGCGGGAGCGTGAAGAGAGAAATGTGAAAGATAAGAAAAGAGAGACGGAGCAAGATAGGAAGAATGAGATGAGATGGCAGAACCCGTTCAGAACGGAGTCTGCATATATGGCAAAGAGCAAGACGAATGTTGAAAATGTGACAGCTGTATTATTGGCGACTATGATGGTGCGGTTGGAGACACAAAGCACAGTGTTGGGGCCAGTTCGAGCATTGTGTGACTCAGGGTCGCAAGTAAACATTATATCCAGTAGATACATAAGACGCCATAACGTGCAGTTTGAGCCGACTAAGATTAGAGTGAGAACGATGTCAGGTGAGAGGGTGGTACTAGAGGGCAAGATAGAGATGACAATAAGACCGTAGTTCGGATCAAATGAGCGAATCCGTACAACCTTCATTGTTGCGCAAGATGATTGGGCATTGATTGCGCCTACGACTAGCATAGATTGCAATATAGAGCAAAGAGAGTTGGACATGCCAATGGCTGATCCACATTTTACTGAACGAGGTGAGGTGCAGTTATTGCTGGGTGTAGATGTTTGGGCACATATGATAAGAGTGATAAGATTGGAGCGACAGATAGTGCTACAACAGACGATATTCGGATATATAGTATTTGGAGCACTGGGATCAAGAGATAGGCAGATTGTAGAGTGCAATGTAGTTCAAGAGTTAACTTTAGATGGACTGGTTAAAAGGTTTTGGGAGCAGGAGGAGCTGCGCGATATTAAGGCAAGGTCTGAGGAGCAGGAGAGTGTAGAGAATTTGTTCATGAAAACACACTATCGAGCAAGAGATGGGCGATATGGGGTCAGTATTCCAGTGAAGCCAGATAGTGCAGAGTTAGGCAGCTCACGGCAAATAGCATTGAAGCGATTTTTTATGTTAGAGCGCAGATTGGAGAGCAAACCAGAGCTAAGAAGACAGTATGTCGAATTTTTGAGCGAGTATGAGAAATTAGGGCATATGATTATAGCGACGAGAGAGCCAGAGCCAGGCGCAATGGTGTATTATATACCACATCATTGCGTGATGAAGAAATTTAGAGTTGTGTTTGATGCATCGTGTAAGACAGACTTGAGGATGTCATTTAATGACATACAAATGGTGGGCGAGAAGCTGCAGCGCGATTCTGCGGATGTGCTAGCCAGATTTAGGCGGCAGCTTCTCGCCCACCATTTGTATGTCATTAAATGACATCCCAAGTCTGTCTTATGTATCTACTGGATATAATGTTAACTTGCGACCCTGAGTCACACAATGCTCGAACTGGCCCCAACACTGTGCTTTGTGTCTCCAACCGCACCATCATAGTCGCCAATAATACAGCTGTCACATTTTCAACATTCGTCTTGCTCTTTGCCATATATGCAGACTCCGTTCTGAACGGGTTCTGCCATCTCATCCCATTCTTCCTATCTTGCTCCGTCTCTCTTTTCTTATCTTTCACATTTCTCTCTTCACGCTCCCGCTCCGTCTCTCTTTTCTTGCGCTCCACCCCGTCTAGCTCTCTTCTTTCACCCTGGCGCTGCCCCCTCAATCAATTCCTCGATCCTGATTGGTCACGAAATGGTCGCTGTTCATGCTCAACATACACCTTTTCCTAATTTTACAATATTTCAATTCTAAAACTCATTTCCAAGGTCACCAGCCGTAATTATATTAACTCCCACTGTCTAGACGAAGATCAGCAGTTTTTAGTTCCCATGTGTCATATACTGCAGCCGGCACATGTAAGGTGAACCTACCATATTATAAGAAATTTTAGCTGAAAAAATGTAAATAAAAAATTGTAAATGTTATCTTTGCGTCAGTCGTTTATTCACTTGAAACCAAGTAAGAAGTCTTTGCCTTTCATCTAATTCAATTTTTGCTTATTCAAACTCAAGTTTGCTTCTGCAGTTTATATCTCAAGAAAACATCCATTAATAGAAAGGTGTTCAAGTTTTTGTTTGTTGTAATAAAAAGAAAAAAATAAATAATAACAACCGTGATCATTATTTGAACTAAGAGTGAATTTTATAGTGTTTGCAGTCAGTGGCGAATTTTCTTAATAACATACTGAAGAATAAGGGCCACTTGAATCCAATAACAAGTTATCATCAAAAATATGTACCTTTTCAGTCAAGGAACGTGTCTCACACAACGGCCGTGCTAAGTACCCAATTATCTTGTAGCGCTAAGTGAAGGTTGAATTGGAATCTGTCAGTGCTGTGAAGAAAGTAAATTGTCGGGTCGGTGTATCACCGAACCACAGTGACCACAACAAGAGGCGGATTTGCATCCCACTCGAACAATCAGTGAAGGTGAAAACGACTCGATCGCGGTGGGACAAAAGAGTCACATCGTATTTAAACAGTCGCTTTAGCACCCCTCTGCTCGTGCCCTCACCACTCACTCTCGATTCCCGCACAGGACACAACATGCTCTTATGGTATCTCTGGCCCGGAGAATTCAAGCACGGCCCCTGTAGCACCCTTGAATACTATGCCCACTCTTGAGGCAATTCATGCACAGCCTAAACTTTTGCACGAGGCTCTTCCTGGCTCCTAAGTCCATCAAAACGAATTTTGGGCACCTCTACAGCTGATGAAGCTCCCGACAAATTCTACAGGTCCCGTACCTTGTCGCTCCTGCCTTGTTTGGCCCAGCCCCACTCTCTCGTTCTCGCCCATCCCTGGCTCTCTGTGCCCTTTCTTGCTGTCCTGGCACCGCATACACTAATGCTCTCGCTCTGCGCTCTAAATACTCGCACACATCTTTGACCGACGGCGCTTGCTTTGATCTGTACAGCTCACACTGTTCTGCTGTACGGTCGTCGAATCGCTCTACCATCATGAAGGTGACGATGGGGTCCCACGTACTCACTTCCACCTTCAGCGCCTCTAATTGTCGCAACGACTCATGCACCGTATCTATTATTTTCCGCATCCCATCCCCATAGTCATGCGCGGAATATCAAATAGCGCTTTCATATGCGCTCTCCTTATCAAATACTCGTCATTATAGACCTCATACAGTCTTTGCCACGCTTGCTCATAGTTTGACTCGGTCAGCTGCCAGCTGCCGAGCACTCGCACCGCCTCGCCCTTGACTGCCGACTTCAAGTATTGCAACTTGAAGACCGGCTTCACCCCCTCATTCTCGTGCACCACTGCGACGAACCTGTCCCTAAAACTATGCCGGCACGAGAAACTGCCATCAAACGTGCCCCACGTGTCCTGCACCTGTCTCTCGTGCTGAATTTCAACGCGCACCGTCTCTTGCGTCACATTTGCCGCACCAGCACTCCCTTCTTCCTCGCACACTACATCTAGCTCGGCTCTCGTCTCAATGTACATCTCTTCTATGGCAACATACCTCTCCTGTGGCTCTGCTATTTCCCCCTCATCCACGGTCTCACACAATAGCTCCCTGTGCACCTCGTTAAACTTCGCCCATGTCTCTTCCAGAGCGTTCGATCTCGCATGGATCAGCCTTTGGTTCGCATCACACACTTGCCCGCTTTTTACATAATCTCGCGCCCGCGTGATGCCCGCCGCAAACGTATCGCGCAGGTTCGCATTCATTTCTTAACTGATTTTATACTAACAGACAATCAGGCGGTGATCAAGGCGCTTGACTCACACTGTACTAAATCCCACCTCGTGAGGCTTTGTAAGGATAAGATTAGTGCCTTGTGCACCCTTATGAACATTACAGTTTTTTGGGTTCCAGGTCACAGCGGGATTCCGGTCAACGAGGCCGCAGATGAGCTCGCAAGGAGAGGTTCGGCGCTGAATCAAGCGCTAGCGCTACCAGTGAGGAGGCCGATAGAAAACATAAAATATGCTATCGACGTGACAGCCATATCAGAGGCTAACACAAGATGGTCAAGTCTCACATCGTGTCTCGTGGCCAGACAGCTCTGGCCGACCCTAAATGCGAGCAGGACAAAGTACATCCTACTCGGAGACAGGAATACTCTTCGTATCCTAATTGGTGTACCGACGGGCCATTGCCTGATCGGCAGGCACGCCAGGGGACTGGGTGCAGCTGTGGTGAACCCGATGCCGAGGAAAGTATTTCCACCTGCTCTGCGAATGCCCGGGTCTGGCCTGGAGACGCGAACGTATTTTGGGTACGCGCTTTGCCATAGATTTGTGCGAGCTCGCAAGTACTTAACTGGACAAGTTGCTCCAGTTGGTCAGGCAGGCGGGGTGGTTTACCTAATTGGTTGTCTTGGGCATACGGGTATTCCCTTTCCCGTGCATGTGGGATTCCAACGGACCCTTTGGCGGTCTATGTGTTTGGTCGCGAAGCGACCACCCACCTTACCTAAACCTAAACCTAACTGATTTTAAGTTCAATAAGACAACAAGAAAATTCGCAAAAAACTATCTCGCACTAAATTCACTTTAAATTTTCCGTTTACGCACTCTCACTAAATGGCCCTTTTTACACTCGCACTGAGTAATTATTTTTTCTTTTGAATTTGCTTACTGTTTTTCACGCACTCATAATCTTTTTCTCGCACTCGTAATCTTTTCCTCGCACTATTCACTTATGATTATAGCGACGAGAGAGCCAGAGCCAGGCGCAATGGTGTATTATAAACCACATAATTGCGTGATGAAGAAATTTAGAGTTGTGTTTGATGCATCGTGTAAGACAGACTTGGGGATGTCATTTAATGACATACAAATGGTGGGCGAGAAGCTGCAGCGCGATTCTGCGGATGTTCTAGTCAGATTTAGGTGGCATAAGATTGCGATCAACGCCGATATTAAGATGATGTCAAGACAAGTGCGTGTTGTGCCGGAGCAGTGGGACTGCCAAAGAATATTTGGCCAGCGAACAAGGATGATCCATTATTGGAGAATTGGCTAACTGTAGTCACATATGGCATGGCATCATCGGCGCATAATGCAGTGCGAGCTATGGTGCAGTGTGCAAGAGACAACGAAAATCAGTCACGGGCGAAAAAGGCTATTCAGGAAGATTTTTATATGGATGGCTGTCTGACTGGAGCTGATAATGAGCAAGAAGAGTAGTAAGGGGCCCACTTTCATATAAGATCTACCTTGCGAGAGAGGGACACCCGCCCCCGCTTTTGCTGAAGCTTTTAGTACAAATCCGCACATTTTCGATCTATGTTTCTGCAAGGCTGGAGCTTTTGGTTGAAAAACGTAAGTTTTCGGTGTATTTTTCTGCAAACTATTTAGCTTTTCTGTTAAAAAGGGAGTTAGTAGATAGTGTTTGGTATAGTGTTGACGCATTCACACCTGTGGTTTGTTTGATTGGGGGGGTTTTGTGCAGCCGCACTCTTGTTAGAGGGGTTAGATGGTGGGGTCTAAAGTTAGTTGAAAGCTTTTCTATGGTCCGTGGGTGTGACATTTCGAGTAAGTATATTGTAAGCGGGGTTATATGATGGTGTCTAACGTTAGTTGAAAGCTTTTCTGTGGTCCGTGGGGGTTTTTTGCAGCCGCACTCTCTTTTCTGTGGTCCGTGGGTGTGATATTTCGAGCAAGCATATTGTTAGAGGGCTTAGATGGTGGGATCTAGTGTTGTTTGAGAGTTTTCATGTAGATGCCGGGGTTTAATAGTGGCTGAAAGTTTTTTTCTGTGGGTCGTGGGTGTTGTAGTTGGCGTTTGTTTTGGAGTGGTTTTCTCCTCAAGTGACTATAGAGATGGATTGGGGGCGTTTTTAGTTGGCTAGTTATGCTAGCTGAAAGGTTTTCGTGTGAGGAGGCGGTGTCTTCTTCATATCTTCTGAGGTTGGATAGTTGGAGGCATGGTTCCGGTTGGTTGATAACATGATTTTTGGAGCCATGGCTCCTAATGGATGGTTACATGACTTTTAACTTATAGATTGAGGGATTGGGTTGGTTAAATAAAACGCAATAAATTTTTGATGCAAATCTACACGATTTATTTTAAATCTTTGATATGAAAGCAAAGTCCGGCTACGACTATACAAACTGTAAGAACCGTTAATAGATCATAAATGCTAAATTTATATGTTGACGATGTTTGTTGGCTAATTGGCCTATCATAAGGACCGCAGACATCCTGCCCTCCAACATAAATACAATCTGGTTATAGTCTCAGGTGTTCACCGTCCACATCATCAGGTGTATTGATTGCGTTCATTTCTAGTGAACAGAAGTAACACCTGACGTTATCCTTTATATTAGTGTAGAAAAAACCGCTTCTTGAAAGTTTCTGATCCTTTCGATCGTCAACAGTCGAGTTGTTGAACGTCTTCAAACGATCATATTCATACTTCAGAGCTAACATCCTCACTGACGCTTTCGAACTTTTACAAGACATCTTTTATATCAATCCAGGAGTTGTGTTGCGAAGAGAAACCAAGCCATTTTACATAAGCATGATTACCTCTCCTCTTTAGAACCTTTTCTACAAGATATACGTCAGGATGTTTGACGGGTATAAGCTCCAACTCATAGAATCCACCTTGTATTAAATTCCCCTGATAGTCTTGAAGTATGTAAGTTCGTGGTTCCGTCTTCTTAACACGCTCTATCTGGAATATTTCAGTCGACCAGTTGGGTGTATATCCTTTCTCAAACACGTGTTTGTACTTACTCACGCGTACATGATCGCCTTTCTTGAATTTCGGGCTCGACGTAACCTTAACCTTACGATAGACATCAGCGAGAATTTGAACCTCATTTGATGGCCCAACATCTATAGGTCGCATGTTTATGGTACGATGCTTTGTCCAATTGACGTCCGCCCAGCTGGCCCCCCCACTTCCTCCAAACTTAATGAAAAAATTACAGAATTATGCGCTATTTATGCGCTCTGCAAAACACCAAGAAAAAATTTTTGCGCTCCTTTCGTTTAGTAAGGATAAATCATTTAAAGGTGGGGGGGCTGAGTGGGCGGCAAGCTAGCCCCCCCACCCCTAAAATATGTAAAAATTTAAAAAAAAAATATATAGGAATTATGCGCTATTTATGCGCTCTCAGAATTCATTACAACTGATTTTTGCGCTATGTCCTTTCAAGGACCTCCCATACAAATCGTAGGTCGAGATTCTACAAAAGCAAAAATTTCACCAAATAACTATACCAGCTTAATCTATGATTTATGCGCTCTTAGAATCCGCTATTCGCGATTTTCGCACTGCGTCCTTTCAAGGACCTCCCATACAAGTCGTCAATTCAGCAGCAGTAAAACAGAAATGCCTTCTCGATTAATGCGAAATCGTACTAAGTAATCATGCACGATCGATACATGATTTATGCGCTCCCGGAATTTGGTAAATTTGATTTTCGCGCTATGTCCTTTCAAGGACCTCCCATACAAATCGCAGGTCGAGATTCTACAAAAGCAAAAATTTCAACAACTAACTATACCAGCTAAATCTATGATTTATGCGCTCTTAGAACCCGCTATTCGCGATTTTCGCACTGCGTCCTTTCAAGGACCTCCCATACAAGTCGTCAATTCAGCAGCAGTAAAACAGAAATGCCTACTCGATTAATGCGAAATCGTACTAAGTAATCATGCACGATCGATACATGATTTATGCGCTCCCGGAATTTGGTAAATTTGATTTTCGCGCTATGTCCTTTCAAGGACCTCCCATACAAATCGCAGGTCGAGATTCTACAAAAGCAAAAATTTCACCAAATAACTATACCAGCTTAATCCATGATTTATGCGCTCTTAGAACCCGCTATTCGCGATTTTCGCACTGCGTCCTTTCAAGGACCTCCCATACAAGTCGTCAATTCAGCAGCAGTAAAACAGAAATGCCTACTCGATTAATGCGAAATCGTACTAAGTAATCATGCACGATCGATACATGATTTATGCGCTCCCGGAATTTGGTAAATTTGATTTTCGCGCTATGTCCTTTCAAGGACCTCCCATACAAATCGCAGGTCGAGATTCTACAAAAGCAAAAATTTCACCAAATAACTATACCAGCTTAATCTATGATTTATGCGCTCTTAGAATCCGCTATTCGCGATTTTCGCACTGCGTCCTTTCAAGGACCTCCCATACAAGTCGTCAATTCAGCAGCAGTAAAACAGAAATGCCTACTCGATTAATGCGAAATCGTACTAAGTAATCATGCACGATCGATACATGATTTATGCGCTCCCGGAATTTGGTAAATTTGATTTTCGCGCTATGTCCTTTCAAGGACCTCCCATACAAATCGCAGGTCGAGATTCTACAAAAGCAAAAATTTCACCAAATAACTATACCAGCTGAATCTATGATTTATGCGCTCTTAGAATTTGCAATTCGCGATTGCAATAGTTAAGAAAAACACCCCCCACCCCCGTACCATACTACCCTTTAAAAAAATTATATTTTTCCCTCATGCCGCTACTATAGTTCTATCTAAACACCAAGTTTAAGGCTTATATCATTACAGGTTCTTAAGATATAAGCATCGAAACTTTTTCCTTTTCACCCTCTCCCCCCCTTACCCTTTACACTCGCATCTTCAAAATTTCCTCATTAGGGTTCAATTAGCGCTACTTCTGGTAAAAACTTTGAGCATCTATCTTACACTATTCTTGAGATATGATATGTGCTTTTTTTGAAAAATTCTTATCCCCTCCACTTCTATGCTCCACCGTCCACTTTAAACATTTTACTTTGATCATTATTCATTTGTCGACCTTTACACCGATACCGAATTTTATTTTTCTAGAGCAGTTGGTACAGGAGATATCGTAATCTAAATCTAAATCCCCCACCCCCATACGTCACTGCACCTACTCAAAAATTTGTTTTCAATCTTTTCTCCTAGTATAACTACAAATATTTCTTAAGTTTGAATAGTGTGCCATCAACGGTTTAGGAGATATGTATTTTAGAATGTGTCTAACTCGGCTTTTTTGCGTTTCGGACGCAATATTTTTCCCCTCACACCCACACCCATACCCCTTGATCAATATTGACAATTTTTATGCAAATGGGTCTACTATCAGAACTCTATACAAATTCTAAGTTTCAGCTTCCTATCAAAAGTGGTTGCTGAGATCTAGAAACCAAAATTTTCCGTCTAAAACGCTTTCCCCTTCTTCCCCTCACACCCCACCCTTAAAAATTTTGTCACTTCAAGGAGCCTACCCCGTCTATTTGTAAAAAAAATTTCAACTTAATATCTCTAAGCGCTTGGGAGCTACAAGCCTTCAAACGATTTTGCGTACCGCGGACAGATGGACTGAAAGTTTTTATTGCTTTTTTCGTGTCTACTAGTTATGAAACGTCTAAAAAACAATAGTTCAGTGTAGCAAGTTTTTTTTTTAAAAAAATCTATCACAATACTGTATTATTAAAATAATAAAGTGAAACGTTCTTAAATCGTCAGTTTAATTTACAAATGCTGAGCTCGTCAAACAATGAACATATATATCATTTCTTTGTTGTTCTTTATTGTATTTTGAAATGGCGTCCCTGAAAAATTGAAACAGATAAGATCAGATAAATATTACCATCATATTCAGCTTCGTCTCACCGATCCTTTATACAATCGATCGACCCGATGATGTCCCATCGAGCCACGCACTACTCTACATATGTACATATAAAAATGACTATACGAACGTAAAAACGCGCGAAAATTTACGCATAAGTGAAATCGATAATAACTTCTTACTTCTTCTTCGCTATAACTTCTTTTTCTTAACAGTTAGCGTAAATGTTCATAAGGTGTAATCGATAGAATTCTTTGGAGGGCAAACGGAACTCTAACCAGAACTACCCCAACCCTTACAGGGAAAAAGTTTTATTTCAATCGCTCGAACAATTTTAATTTCAATGCGCTTTAACTTCTTTTCATCAAGAGTTAGCGTAAATGTTGATAACGTGTTATCATCTCTTTGGGGGGCAAATGGAACTCTATCTTAAAACACCCCAACCCTAACTAGTAACTTTTTTCTCACAGACTGAAAAATTTTCTAAGTAGTGCACATGATATTTTTTCTCAGAAATCCAGTCGATATTTTCAGAGTTCTGGGTAGTCAGTTCCTCACAAATTCTGAAAATTCCTTTATACAGGGTGTTTGGTACCCCGTGTACCACACAGGTCAATTTTCAATAAGAAAACTGGTTAAGAAAAGTATTTTTGACCGGTACCCTCACTCAGCTGAAACGTTTGATCTTGAAAACAAATAATCACAAGGCAAAGTGCTCCAGCTCGTTTTTAAGGGAATCGAATTACCTTTCATTTGACAGTCTAAATTGTAACAGCACCCAATCTTGAGGTATTTACTCGAAAACACAAACGTCAACAAAACGTCAACCGTATAAATTCAGTGATCAGTATAGTTTTTTCCCAGAAAACCCCATTATAAAGATGTCACCTTAATTTTATTTTTTTTATGAACCGTATTATAACCTACAAAAGCTGCATACATACATATCTATGAGTTACCATTATCATTTTGGAAGTAATAGGTAAAAATACAATACAACAATACATACTTTTATACAAAAAGAAGGACATGTTGAATTACACTCCTTGCTGGAATTGAAACAATTTAATAATGGTTTTTATGTTTTACTTAAATTTGTTTATTATAATAAATGTTAAAATGGCCATTTTCACTTTTAATGTACGCTAAAGCTCGTTTTGCGAGTGTTCTCTTGGTATTCATATTCCTCAACTGCTGCCTTACTTCTATTGCTTGCTGCCGCTTCGATCCTGGCATTTAGATCTTCCAGTGTTCTACTGCTGTTGCATAGATAAGGTCCTTCATCCGTCCCCATACAAAGAAATCAATAACAGTAAGATCAGGCGATCTAGCAGGCCAATGTATCGGTCCATTTCTACCGATCCAGCGATTGTTATAATTGGAATTTAACCAATTTGTGATTTGTCGCCCATAATGAGCTAGAGCACCATCGTGTTGGAAGCCAATGGTACCAGTGGAATATGATCCAACAAGTCCTGAAGATCATTTGTTAAAAAACGTAAGTAATTATAGCTATTTAGAGTAGACGGAAGCCTAATAGGTCCAAGGAAATCGTCACCAATCACACCTGTCCATAAATTAACGCTGAATATGTGCTGAAATGATTCCGCTCTTCTTGTTTGTGGATTGATCTCAGCCCACGTATGTAGTTTATGGAAGTTTGTGATACCGTCACTAGTAAATTGGAACTCATCCGTCCACAGAATGTTATTGAAAAAATTTTCGTCATTGTTGTTCAAGGAGCTAATTGCACAACTCCATCTTTTTGGGGAAATCAATGGGTAGCAGCTCCTGTACAGGTGTGCAATGGTAGGCATGGAAGCATTCTACTTTTAAAATACTCCAAACTTTTCAAGTAGAGATGTTAAACTGCAGTGCCAAGCGTCGAATACTGATTGATGGATCATTTTTAACTGCTTGCAGTATTCTTTCATCGATCTGAACAGCGATTATCGGTGCAGGATTTGCATTTACTCTGCTTGTTATAACATTGCCAGTTTGCCTAACTCTCTCCTGCTACGTGTCCGTCGATGAGGACACCTGATAGTAAAACACTCGCGCGGATCATGCATCTCCGTGAAACTCTCTACAAATGAATATAATGTCCCCATATTCTTCATTAGAGCACTCAGGCATTTTGAAATAATTTTTTAAATTCTACTGACACCTACTTTAAGCAACGTAACTAAAACTGATAAAAATATGAAGGTAGTTTTGCTTTTATAGGTTTTTCATTTTGTAAATTACCCCATTAAAAATGTTGAAACTCATTTACATTTCATTGATTTTCTCCATACTGCAAATAGTAACAAATGGGCAATAAAAATACTTCAGTACTACCAATAATTTAAACAGGTTCTTAAACGAGGTTCACTTTATGGCACTGACTTTTTAAATATTTAATTTTTATGCGGGATATGCATTTTTACCTATTACTTCCAAAATGTATTCGTAATATGTATGCAGCTTTTGTAGGTATTAGTATGATTCCTTAAAAATAAAAAAAAATAAAAAATGACAATCTCATAATGAGGTTTTCTGAGAAAAACTACGTTGATCACTGAATTTTTAGAGTTGACGTGACAAAAATCTATGTTTTCGAGTAAATACCTCAAGATATCGACTGGATTTTTGAGAAAAAATATCATGTGCACTACTTAGAAAATTTTTCAGTTTGTGAGAAAAAAGTTACTAGTTAGGGTTGGGGTGTTTTGCCCCCCCAAAGAGATGATAACACGTTATCAACATTTACGCTAACTCTTGATGAAAAGAAGTTAAAGCGCATTGAAATTAAAATTGTTCGAGCGATTGAAATAAAACTTTTTCCCTGTAAGGGTTGGGGTAGTTCTGGTTAGAGTTCCGTTTGCCCTCCAAAGAATTCTATCGATTACACCTTATGAACATTTACGCTAACTGTTAAGAAAAAGAAGTTATAGCGAAGAAGAAGTAAGAAGTTATTATCGATTTCACTTATGCGTAAATTTTCGCGCGTTTTTACGTTCGTATAGTCATTTTTATATGTACATATGTAGAGTAGTGCGTGGCTCGATGGGACATCATCGGGTCGATCGATTGTATAAAGGATCGGTGAGACGAAGCTGAATATGATGGTAATATTTATCTGATCTTATCTGTTTCCATTTTTCAGGGACGCCATTTCAAAATACAATAAAGAACAACAAATAAATAATATATATGTTCATTGTTTGACGAGCTCAGCATTTGTAAATTAAACTGACGATTTAAGAACGTTTCACTTTATTATTTTAATAATACAGTATTGTGATAGATTTTTTTAAAAAAAAAACTTGCTACACTGAACTATTGTTTTTTAGACGTTTCATAACTAGTAGACACGAAAAAAGCAATAAAAACTTTCAGTCCATCTGTCCGCGGTACGCAAAATCGTTTGAAGGCTTGTAGCTCCCAAGCGCTTAGAGATATTAAGTTGAAATTTTTTTTACAAATAGACGGGGTAGGCTCCTTGAAGTGACAAAATTTTTAAGGGTGGGGTGTGAGGGGAAGAAGGGGAAAGCGTTTTAGACGGACAATTTTGGTTTCTAGATCTCAGCAACCACTTTTGATAGGAAGCTGAAACTTAGAATTTGTATAGAGTTCTGATAGTAGACCCATTTGCATAAAAATTGTCAATATTGATCAAGGGGTATGGGTGTGGGTGTGAGGGGAAAAATATTGCGTCCGAAACGCAAAAAAGCCGAGTTAGACACATTCTAAAATACATATCTCCTAAACCGTTGATGGCACACTATTCAAACTTAAGAAATATTTGTAGTTATACTAGGAGAAAAGATTGAAAACAAATTTTTGAGTAGGTGCAGTGACGTATGGGGGTGGGGGATTTAGATTTAGATTACGATATCTCCTGTACCAACTGCTCTAGAAAAATAAAATTCGGTATCGGTGTAAAGGTCGACAAATGAATAATGATCAAAGTAAAATGTTTAAAGTGGACGGTGGAGCATAGAAGTGGAGGGGATAAGAATTTTTCAAAAAAAGCACATATCATATCTCAAGAATAGTGTAAGATAGATGCTCAAAGTTTTTACCAGAAGTAGCGCTAATTGAACCCTAATGAGGAAATTTTGAAGATGCGAGTGTAAAGGGTAAGGGGGGGAGAGGGTGAAAAGGAAAAAGTTTCGATGCTTATATCTTAAGAACCTGTAATGATATAAGCCTTAAACTTGGTGTTTAGATAGAACTATAGTAGCGGCATGAGGGAAAAATATAATTTTTTTTAAGGGTAGTATGGTACGGGGGTGGGGGGTGTTTTTCTTAACTATTGCAATCGCGAATTGCAAATTCTAAGAGCGCATAAATCATAGATTCAGCTGGTATAGTTATTTGGTGAAATTTTTGCTTTTGTAGAATCTCGACCTGCGATTTGTATGGGAGGTCCTTGAAAGGACATAGCGCGAAAATCAAATTTACCAAATTCCGGGAGCGCATAAATCATGTATCGATCGTGCATGATTCCTTAGTACGATTTCGCATTAATCGAGTAGGCATTTCTGTTTTACTGCTGCTGAATTGACGACTTGTATGGGAGGTCCTTGAAAGGACGCAGTGCGAAAATCGCGAATAGCGGGTTCTAAGAGCGCATAAATCATGGATTAAGCTGGTATAGTTATTTGGTGAAATTTTTGCTTTTGTAGAATCTCGACCTGCGATTTGTATGGGAGGTCCTTGAAAGGACATAGCGCGAAAATCAAATTTACCAAATTCCGGGAGCGCATAAATCATGTATCGATCGTGCATGATTACTTAGTACGATTTCGCATTAATCGAGTAGGCATTTCTGTTTTACTGCTGCTGAATTGACGACTTGTATGGGAGGTCCTTGAAAGGACGCAGTGCGAAAATCACGAATAGCGGATTCTAAGAGTGCATAAATCATGGATTAAGCTGGTATAGTTATTTGGTGAAATTTTTGCTTTTGTAGAATCTCGACCTGCGATTTGTATGGGAGGTCCTTGAAAGGACATAGCGCGAAAATCAAATTTACCAAATTCCGGGGGCGCATAAATCATGTATCGATCGTACATGATTACTTAGTACGATTTCGCATTAATCGAGTAGGCATTTCTGTTTTACTGCTGCTGAATTGACGACTTGTATGGGAGGTCCTTGAAAGGACGCAGTGCGAAAATCGCGAATAGCGGATTCTAAGAGCGCATAAATCATAGATTTAGCTGGTATAGTTAGTTGTTGAAATTTTTGCTTTTGTAGAATCTCGACCTGCGATTTGTATGGGAGGTCTTTGAAAGGACATAGCGCGAAAATCAAATTTACCAAATTCCGGGAGCGCATAAATCATGTATCGATCGTGCATGATTACTTAGTACGATTTCGCATTAATCGAGTAGGCATTTCTGTTTTACTGCTGCTGAATTGACGACTTGTATGGGAGGTCCTTGAAAGGACGCAGTGCGAAAATCGCGAATAGCGGATTCTAAGAGCGCATAAATCATGGATTAAGCTGGTATAGTTATTTGGTGAAATTTTTGCTTTTGTAGAATCTCGACCTGCGATTTGTATGGGAGGTCCTTGAAAGGACATAGCGCAAAAATCAAATTTACCAAATTCCGGGAGCGCATAAATCATGTATCGATCGTGCATGATTACTTAGTACGATTTCGCATTAATCGAGTAGGCATTTCTGTTTTACTGCTGCTGAATTGACGACTTGTATGGGAGGTCCTTGAAAGGACACAGTGCGAAAATCGCGAATAGCGAATTCTAAGAGCGCATAAATTATAGATTTAGCTAGTATAGTTATTTGGTGAAATTTTTGCTTTTGTAGAATCTCGACCTGCGATTTGTATGGGAGGTCCTTGAAAGGACATAGCGCGAAAATCAAATTTACCAAATTCCGGGAGCGCATAAATCATGTATCGATCGTGCATGATTACTTAGTACGATTTCGCATTAATCGAGTAGGCATTTCTGTTTTACTGCTGCTGAATTGACGACTTGTATGGGAGGTCCTTGAAAGGACGCAGTGCGAAAATCGCGAATAGCGGATTTTAAGAGCGCATAAATCATAGATTAAGCTGGTATAGTTATTTGGTGAAATTTTTGCTTTTGTAGAATCTCGACCTGCGATTTGTATGGGAGGTCCTTGAAAGGACATAGCGCAAAAATCAGTTGTAATGAATTCTGAGAGCGCATAAATAGCGCATAATTCCTATATATTTTTTTTTTTAATTTTTACATATTTTAGGGGTGGGGGGGCTAGCTTGCCGCCCACTCAGCCCCCCCCACCTTTAAATGATTTATCCTTACTAAACGAAAGGAGCGCAAAATTTTTTTTTTTGTGTTTTGCAGAGCGCATAAATAGCGCATAATTCTGTAATTTTTTCATTAAGTTTGGAGGAAGTGGGGGGGCCAGCTGGGCGGACGTGTCCAATTGTACTTCTTTACTAATTTACTCACTAGAGTAATCCACTTGTAGTTACCATGCATACTAAACTCGCGCCACATCATATTCTTTAATGTTCTGTTAAAACGCTCTACGATTGAGGCTTTGAGTGCACTAAAGGTGGAGTAATGGTTGATTTCAAATTTCTTCATCAAATCACCAAATTTTTTATTGAAAAACTCTTTTCCGTCATCTGTCTGTAGGTTTTTAGGGTAACGTTGTTCGTCAAAAATTGACTCCATAGCCTTGCTGATTTCGGCAGCACTTTTATTTTTAACAGGTAGAGTCCAGGCGTATTTGGAAAATGTGTCTATGACCGTTAAAAGGAAGTGAAAACCCTTATTCTTAGACGAATATGAGCTCATATCCACTAAATCCGCCTGCCATAAATCGTCCCCGTATGGTAACACGACGTCGTCTAAAATTTCTACGAGCTGACCTATGTATCTTGTTAATAACCTGTCTTCTACTCATTTCACCATATGTATAAATACCATGCTTGTTTTGTGCATATTTTATATAGAATCCGATATAGAGAATGATGCAGTTTGAGCATCCGTTTACGATGATGGTTGCGGGACCCTCTGGAAGTGGTAAGACGACTTTTATTGAAAAATTTTTGAAAACTACAACACTAATTAACGCCGATATAAAGAAGATTATCTGGTGTAATACGGAGCAACGTGCAATACCATCACAATTGCCATTTAAAAATATGGAATATTTAGATTCTATACCTGAGGTATTTATAAACGAGACCAATGAGCCTACATTAATTGTGCTTGATGATATGATGCTAGATGCATTTTGAAAACAGATTTGTGAGCTTTTTACAAAAGGATCACATCATAGGAATTTTTTGGTAATAAATACTTGTAACACAGAACGTCTTCCATCAAGGCAAGTTTTGTCGAGATATTTCACTAAATTGTAAATATATGGTGGTTTTTAAAAACCCCCGCGATAAAAGACAGTTTCTACATTTAGCTAAACAGATTTACCCTGAAAATAGTGTAGAGCTAGTGAGAATATATAAAGATATTACTCAGGCTCCTCACGGCTATTTGTTAATAGATCTGACTCAGTCTATTAGCGATTTATTTAGATTCCGAACAGATATCTTTAATAAAAGGTTTGTGACGTGTTACTGCTCGGCGTCAGATTTAAACACTAAAAATGGTGTCACGAATGAAACGGTTGAAGGACAACAAACATATGTTATATGTTCTTAAAAATGCTAGTCCGTGTTTAAGAAAAGCTATCATGAAAAAGGCAGATCCTGAAGTGGTTAAGACTATTTGTGAAATTGCATTGAATACCTTGAACGAAAACCATATGCCGTGTCGTAAAATATATAACAGTCTATACAGGTATAAAAAGAGCATGAGAAGGTTAGTTGATGCAAGACGATCTGTCCCTAAACAACGTAAAATCTTAGTGCAAGAAGGTGGATTTCTACCAATTCTGATCGGAAGTGTACTTTGAAGCATTATCGGTTCGCTAATTGAAAAATATGCATAGAAAGAGTGCTCTTAATAAAATGCTTCTTCTTTCTCCAGAAGTGTATGAACAGTTAAAAGGTCAGATAGAAGATACAACCGGTCAGTCTGTATTCGATAAGATAATACGTGCCATTCTGGTTAATAAGAAGCTGTCTGACAGTGATAAATGGTATAATTACAGGAATACGTTAATAAAGTTTTTTAATGCAAAGCGCAAAGGAAGACAGTCTGATGTGAAAAAATCTCCTGGACTTACATCGGATGTAAAGTTAGATAAACAGAAAAGTTTGCGAGACAATGCCACACAGACAAGATTTGCTTTCAAAGAGGAAATGTCAACTCAAACTAGTCCGATTAAGGATCCCAACCCTTTTTATAGTATGTATGAAGACGTCTTTGAAACAGCTAGTATGACTCCACCAAAGTACCACAGTTCTGGTGAACAGGAGATAACACCTCCCAGGCGATCACTATCGCCTCGGTTCAAAAGACGATTATCTGCAAGCGGTATAGCAAAAAGTTTAAAACCAAACCAAAGTTTCGTAAGACTACTCCCGAAGTCAAGAGACAAAGAATATAGAGTTATAACAGCTGATGACGGCATAACGCAGTATGCTTTACCGAGTGAAATGGAGGTTGATGAAGCCGCCCGACTTATAGACGAACTGGAGCAGAAAGAAGGGACAGAAAAACCAGAACAGAGAATACCTGCCAAACAGCCTATATTAAAGCCTTCGCGACTAGGAAATGCTTCATTAAGTACAGACGAACAGTACCCTATAGCCGGGCGTTTAAGAAGAAGAACTAACCGGATCGGAAGTGCACCAAATATTTTCTGGGAAAGAATTTAAAAATGTCTGTAAGCATAAGAGAAAACGAATTTTACATATGCCTTCTAAGTAATAATTCTATGGGTATATACAATGAAAATACTTTGGCGGCCTTCACAAATATACTGCCTAATTCTTGTAAGTTGGACGGTGGATGGACTGTCGGAATGACAGAAATTGCATTAGCAAATCGTAAATCGAGGTCTGTTGAAAAGAGAGATGGAAAACGTGTCATAGATGATGTAAAAACGAAAGATACTACTAAAAGTCGAAGAGAGCTGCAACAGATGCACTAAAGATTAATGCTTTTGTAAAAGCAGTGAATGGTTTGCCTATTTATCTTAAATGGAGTTACCAACAGTTATTAAATTTATGTTGCAATAAACAAGATATGAACTTTTCTACTTTCTTATCTTCGTTTAACGACGCAGTTGAACCCTATTGGGCTGCTGATACCTTTGCAGATTTTAAAGAGGGTTTGTATGACAGCTTGGTAGGTGATATAACTATTGGAGATATCGCTGATACTAGCAAAGATGTACGACATCCGAGACAAGAAGATTTTTCTTTGCACATTTATCAGGATAGTGAAGTTGCGGATATTGTAACTTTAGGAGCTTCCAAATATAAGTCTATATATCATCTTTTCAATAGTATAATTAGACAGATTCCTAGAGAGAAGCGAAAATATAAAGCACTATTACACATGATAGACTATTACATACCCCCAGTACTCAGTATAAGTGAAAAGCTCGGGGAAAGTGTCCCAAAGAAGCTTGACTCTTTAGATTTAGAGATAAAAGACTCGAAACTTAAAATAAAGATAAAGTATCCTCTACCAACGCCCATTAATGTTAATGATTTAATCGGGCTTTTTGTCGCGAATATACAGTATGATGACGAAACTATAGCTGTTGCGCCTCGGAGGAGAAAATCAGATCAAATTAGGAAAAAAAATATTCAAACTCTAACTGACCTGGAGGGAAAGGCATCTACCTTTGAGATACCACACAAGCGCACAATTACGGATAAAAGTATAATATTAAAAGTCCCCTATAAAAAACTATCCAGTGGTATCCTGTTAACGACAGGTGTGCCTATAGATTTGAAAAAGAAAGACTTATCGGGATTCATTACCGATATATTCATTCAAACGCCTGTGAAGGAGCGTGATGCTAGTGTCCTTGCCGAGGAGGTGGGCAAGGCGTTTGAAAAAGTCTCAGTAGAAGAGGAGAAGGAGAGGAGAAGGAGAAGGGCACTTTAGACAGAATCGCCGTATTAGAAGATTCCATTATCGAGATAAAGAGCAGACTTCCCCGAGAACTAGCAACTGTAGCAGGAGTAGAATGCAAGGAAGTAGGGATAATCCACGTTTACACTGATATCATTCGTCCCCAAATAGTAGGAAACAAATTAGTGAGAAATCTGCGTATGATACCGTTGAAAGAATGTGATAATATCATCAGGTTTGAGCATGTAGAATACTACCCTCTGGAAAAGACCTACATTGAAAGTATTTTCATAAAGATAACCGATGATCAAGGTGAATTAATCGACTTCATCCCCGGCTATACCCCGGCATATGTGATGCTTCACTTCAAAAGACAATAAAGTATAAATATTCAGACTTGAGTAGGTATCTCTATAGTACGTTGCCAAAACGAAATGAATTCATTTTATACAAGCTATTACTTAAATCAGAGCGGTACTGGTTTGTCAGATATTGGGGATCTTTACAGATCACCACTTATATATCAACGTGGCAGAGGTATTGGTAGCTTCTTCACTGGATTACTACGTTATTTACGGCCACTAGTTTCATCAGGGGCAAAAACTATAAAGGATCAAGCTGTAAAGGCTGGAAAAGTAATATTGTCTGAGATGGGCAGCAGGCCTCTCAAAAATATTTTAAAAGAACACGGACAGGCTGCTACTCAGGAGCTGGTACAGAAAGGTGTAAAAAAACTCTTTGACACTATGTCTGGTGAGGGCCTGAAAAGACGTATGGCTATAAAAAGACCTAATCCGTTTACAGCTGTACAGTTAAAAACAACATCCAAGCGAGGAAAACGTGCCAAGCCAAAGAGAAAATCAGTTAAAAAAAGATCAATCTCGAGGAAAAATAAAAAGCCTAAAAATAAAAGAGGCAAGCGCGTGTTGGATATATTTGACAAGTAAGGAGGATGACTTCATACAGAGAGTGTATGAAATCTGAGTTAGATTTATTTAAAGTACCACCGCTACAGACCAATATTTGAAAGACAGAGGAAGTGGCATACAAGCCCATAGCATCTGTAGATAAGTCTTCAGCTCTTGAGTTCGTTTCGTTAGGCCATGGGGACACGTACCGCGATTTATCCAGCATTTATCTTCGACTAAAAGTCCAGCTAGTTAAAGTAAAAGGTGGTCGAGAGGAACTTTACAACGGTAAGGAAAAAGTGAAGGTAAAGGATTCAAAGGGCGCTGAACATGAAGAATCAGCCGATCCAGTGGGCGTGGCTAACAATCTGATGCATTCCCTTTTCAGACAATGTACCATACAGCTAAACGGTAGGCTGATCGCACAAACTGACAATAATTACCACTATAGAGCTTACATCGAAAATCTATTGAATTATGGTAGAGATGCTTCGACAACCCATTTAGAATCTGTGGGATGGTATCTCGACCAAGATGGTATGGAGATGATAGAAGGAGAAGCCGAAACTGGTCATCCGAAGGAGTTTAATGAAGGATATCTCAAACGATCTGAATTGCTGTCGAAAAGTAGTATTGTGGAGCTTATGGGAAAGGTTCATGGCGAAATGCTTAATCAAGACAAGTTACTTATGAGCGGTGTAGATTTCAGGCTGACCCTTTCATTGGAAAAACCCGAGTTTTACCTATACTCGAAAGATGATGCGGACTCACCACGAGTTAAAATTATCGAGGCCACAATGTATATGAATCATGTTACTGTTAACCCAAACATCTTGATTGCACATGAAACTATACTCCAACGCTCGAATGCAAAATATCCTTATAAGCGTGTGGAGGTAAAAAGTTATACTCTACCCGCAAACAGTTCAACATTATCTTTAGGTAATGTCATAATAGGACAACTACCAAACCTGTTAATTTTTGGTATGGTGGACAACGATGCTTACAGCGGTAAACGAACGAAGAATCCATTCAACTTTAAACACAATAACATCACACAATTCAATTTGTACGTGAACGGGGTGCAAGTTCCAAACCAGGCCTTAGAGTTTGATTACTCTCACGAAAAACCTATTAGTACACGTGGCTACCTTTCACTATTTAAGGGTACTGGTATTCATTACTTTGATAAAGGCAACCAGATTTCAAAGAAATTCTTCGATAATGGCTGCTTTTTAATAGCGTTTGACTTAACTGCAGACAATTCGTACGGAACATCTTGTGGTACTTTGTTAAATCAGGGTACAGTGCGTATTGAAGGAAGGTTTAAAAAAGCACTGACAAAAAGCATAACCTGTGTAGTATACACCGAGTATGACGGAAGTCTTGAGATAGATAAACTTCGAGGTGTTCATACTGATTTTTAAAAAGTATAAATACAGATATTTAGCCTCGAGTTCTTCATTTTATTCACGAACCTAATCAGAACAACAAAGATGGCATATTGCATTGTGAACGTTGAATATTTTAACGAAGGTAATCTAACCTTCTTTAAAAAGGTTTTATTGCCGGTTTCTCACTACAAAATAAATTATTCTCTAAGGAAATTACATATAAATATCCCACATCATTCAACATCGGTATAGATCAAACCGGAGGATTTGGAAATCTGGAACTGAAACGCTTGGATGAGAATCTTATAATGACATTAGCGAAATTCGCAACAGTTTTTGTTTATAGCGCAACAACAAAAGAATTTTTAGAAAGTTACACCACAAGTCATACCAGGGTTATTGACGTCAACGGTTTCATGCCAAGAGAGCAGGTATGAACACGATTGAGCTTGCTAATGTGCTAAGAAAAAACACAACAACAAAGAGATTCTTCAGAGGTGTATTCCCGTGTGATCGCTTACCCCACAAAATCAAAAAACCTACATGCATTATTGCAAACACCGATCCATCAGATCGGAAAGGCACTCATTGGGTAGCCTTTTATTTCCCAAGGACAGGTCCTGCTCTTCAGTGTGTGGTAATTACTGCTGTGTATACATATATTACCGTTGTAAGCGCAAAAGCCTGAAAAGCATCTTGAAAAAATTTTCATCAAACGATTTTAGTCGTAATGACGATAAAGTGATGCAGCTGTATAATTACTTATTCTCTTCCAACGCTGGACAAGGTGGTGGGGTTTTCACCAATCAAACCAGAATCTGAGAATATAAAAGCACCAACCTGAAAGAATAACACTACAGTTTTCATTTTAAGAGCCTCAAGCGAATATGCTATCACCAAGCGCAGAAGTCGAGTGCAATAAGTCTATCAGCAGGAAAAAGTCACACAATCCCGATGAGAGCGCTACTAGTAAATCCTGTAAACGAAAGAAGTCTTTGATCCGTGGGGAAAACGCTCTACTAGGCTACACGTATTACCTGGATGATTCTCAAAATCGCAAGGCTGTACTCGGATTCGACCCATACTCATTTGATGTCAAAATAATATTCAGCTATCCTGGACGATTCCCCGTGTCAACAGGCTACGACGGATGGATTTTATTATTCAATCACCTTACAGAGCTTAAGCCTAAAGTTGAGGAATTCCCGGGTAATCAACTTGCATTAGAGAAGTCGTGCAGAATACCTGTGGGTGAGGGGAGCATCAAGATCAAACACCCCGAACTTTTCCGCTTATTTGGAATGATGGAGTTTCTCAACATCGTCATGTACCATAACAACAATGCTGCAGATAATGTGAGGGAATACTACAACTTATACGTTACCAGATGTCGCCAGAAGGACGTGTTCAGGCTATCTTCCGATGACTTTTTCATACCAGTACGCAGTTCCTACATACATATAAATTACTCTAGACTTTTCTATGAATTTCCTATTTTCTGTAATACAAATATTGTCTTTAGCGTAACGATTTTATAAAAAAAAAGAGAAATTCCTGGTTTTTTATTTATTCAATCCATTTATTAACAAGTATATGTATATGTTCACGCAGTTTTACACAGCACATCAATGCATTACGGCATTATTGTGCACTCAATTATTTACTTTTATTTTCTTATGTGTTCAGTGCCTCACCTTTAAGTCCATAGCTTTTCACGGGAGGAAACAGCAGTTGTACGACTACCCCTCAGACGGAAAATTAACAATGTTTGCATTGAGCTGCATGACATCATCCGAGAGGAAAGCACTATTAGATTGGTTCACATTGGAAATCAATCCCATAATATACTCTCCGCTTAATTCATCAACTCGCCGTAAACTACACCATATTGGTTTTATGTGGGGTGAATTGGGTAGAGTAATTGTGAAGGTGATTTTACTACCTTCGCTAGAACTTGCAGTCACCTCTTTGATGATGTTATCGAATGCTTTTTCCAAACCCTTTAAAGGTTCGTCATGCATGATATCAGAGTCTTGTAGTCGAAAGTTCATTTTAACACCCTCCATATGGAATTTCTTAAAAACACCGTGTTTTTAGAGAGTACCACATAACCCCGTTTTGAACCGTCCCCTAACTGAACAACGTTATCGCACACCTGATCGTAATGGACAGAACTTGTTTCACACAACGAGCTACCTTCATCTTCTCTCTCTACAAAATCGAGAGCCATCTTCAATACATCATTTGACAAGGGGATACTGTAAGTTCTCGAAAAGCGAACAAGTAATATGTGGAGGAGGTATTTCTCAGCATCAGAAAACATTATCTTTGTTAAGGCTAAATTCTTAACTATGGTACTTAAATTACTTAGAAATAATTCTGATCCTAAAACCAGACTAGACTCTAACTGTCTAATCATATTTGTAAAATTCATTTTAAACTTTTATTTTTTACTAAACGGTCGGCTTTCAATAAGGTTCTTGCTATTATTCGCAGAAGACGACAGGACAACTCAGGTCAGGTTCTCCCACAAGCGCAGAGCTTGCACGGCACTTGATTTATTCAGTACCACTATGGGACGTAGATCCACTGATTGAATTGTCCGTGGGATCTTTGGCATGGATAGCTTGGGCCAGTTCTAGTAGCACTTTTATCTTTTGAAGCTGTTCTTCCCGCAATGAAACCTCCACCTGAAAAATACGAACATCAGAGAAATTAAATATTAGTATGTGTTTTTAAAAAAGGATACTTACCATTTAGAATTTGTACTTTGTTGACTGCTCCCCAGCTACGAGACGAATGTGATTATCACCAGAACCCACGAGATTATTTAAATCAAAAAACCTGAGTAATTACGCTTTATACATTTTAAAATTAATTCAATTGTAAAGATCACGCAACGGATTGGTTTTGAAACAATAGATCACTGTACTTCCATTATATTTCATTTTCTACTTGCTTCCGTTCAAATATATATCAGATATATTATCAAGTTTTCTATAGTTAGATTGACTGTGTATATTTAAAACATCTCTAATGCAAAGTTGCAATTTTTGGATCATTTCCTATTAAGGAAGTGTATCCGATCACGTATACGTAGTAAACACACCTACAATTTTAACCCCCTCCTTTGTTTAAACATCCTCCACACCTTTATATGAGTTCAACACGTCTCATATAACTCTACAGCCGAAAAAACCCTATATAAAATCAGAACGAAAACTAATATCTTAGAGTTATCTAACGAAGCTGGATCAAGATGGTGAGTGTGAAGAGCGCGTAAGTTTTAAAATCATTGAATAATTATGGTTCCCTCTTTTCAGCAGTCAATTACCATGTTGAACGATATCGCCAAGGGTAACACCGACACCTTCATTACAACCGAAAATCTTACAATTGGCAAGGAGTACAGGATACGTGAATTCAAGCTGTTGAAGACAAAATACGGCATGAGACTTGTTGTGTATTTAGAGGAAGGGTTCTTTTATTTCCTTCCTCAGCGTTTTGCAACATCAATCAGGACTCAAAAACAGGTTTCCGAACTTAATTAAAATCCTAACAACTATTTCGTTTTCAACGGTAAAGATGAAAGCAGGGGGGGTTTCCTCATGATAAATTTTGTGGAGAAAAGTGAGTAATAAAATGGAGTTGTATATCGTCAACATATAAATTTAGCATTTTATGATCTATTAACGGTTATATATATTCTCACTAGTTCTTACAGTTTGTATAGTCGTAGCCGGACTTTGCTTTCATATCTAAGATTTAAAATAAATCGTGTAGATTTGCATCAAAAATTTATTGCGTTTTACTTAACCAACCCAATCCCTCAATCTATAAGTTAAAAGTCATGTAACCATCCATTAGGAGCCATGGCTCCAAAAATCATGTTATCAACCAACCGGAACCATGCCTCCAACTATCCAACCTCAGAAGATATGAAGAAGACACCGCCCCTCACACGAAAACCTTTCAGCTAGCATAACTAGCCAACTAAAAACGCCCCCAATCCATCTCTATAGTCACTTGAGGAGAAAACCACTCCAAAACAAACGCCAACTATAACGCGCGACCCACAGAAAAAACTTTCAGCCACTATTAAACCCCGGCATCTACATGAAAACTCTCAAACAACACTAGATCCCACCATCTAAGCCCTCTAACAATATACTTGCTCGAAATATCACACCCACGGACCACAGAAAAGAGAGTGCGGCTGCACAAAACCCCCACGGACCACAGAAAAGCTTTCAACTAACGAACCCCGCTAACAATATAAATACTTACTCGAAATACCACACTCACGGACCATAGAAAAGCTTTCAACTAACTTTAGACCCCACCATCTAACCCCTCTAACAAGAGTGCGGCTGCACAAAACCCCCCCAATCAAACAAACCACAGGTGTGAATGCGTCAACACTATACCAAACACTTTCTACTAACTCCCTTTTTAACAGAAAAGCTAAATAGTTTGCAGAAAAATACACCGAAAACTTACGTTTTTCAACCAAAAGCTCCAGCCTTGCAGAAACATAGATCGAAAATGTGCGGATTTGGACTAAAAGCTTCAGCAAAAGCGGGGGCGGGTGTCCCTCTCTCGCAAGGTAGATCTTATATGAAAGTGGGCCCCTTACTACTAAGAAACAGTTTAATTGTGCGTTGATATGGATAGAATACTACGCAGTGCAGGATTTGAGCTAAGAAAATGGTCATCCAACAGTAAGCAGATAGTAGAATGTATGGATGGTGAGTGCAAGAACATCAAGGAACTGTATGAGCAAAAAAAGACGTCAGTTCTAGGCTTACGATGGGTAACAGATCAGAATGAACTGAAATTTCGCGTTAAATTAGGAGAGAGCAGGACAGAAACTACAAAACGTCATGTGCTGAGTCATGCAGCGCGCTTATACGATCCAATCGGATTACTAGGGCCAATCGTTATAAAAGCAAAGATACTCATCCAAAACTGGTGGATGGTGGATGAGAAGTTGACAGAGGCAATGAGCAGGCGCTGGTACTAGTTGTACGATGGGCTAAGAGCAGTTGAGGACCTTCGTTTTCCGAGGTGGATGGGCATCAGTAAGATGGGTAGTTTCCAGCTGCATGGATTTGCAGATACTTCGAGCAGAGCGTATGGAGCAGTAATATATGTGCGAGCGCAAGATGAGAATGGACTTGAGACAGTGTTGCTGGTGACGACAAAGACAAGAGTAGCGCCAGTAAACGTTGTATCCATCCCGCGACTAGAACTATGTGAGCTATTGGGCAGACTGATGAAGAAAATTAGGCGAGAGCTAGAGTGCGAGGCGTGCAAATATTTTCTTTGGAATCCCTGAAGGGATTACAAAACTGCCGCAGGATCTGAAACCTTATGTAGCCAAGAGGGTGGTTTCGATCCAGGACAATGCGGATGTTGGGGCTTGGAGGCATGTCAGATCAGCAGACAATCCAGCTGATACCGAGCAAGCTATGGATCACAGGGCCAGAATGGTTGAGCAAGACAGAAGATGGATGGTTGACATTATCGATTTTGAGCGAGCAGTGTGAGGAGCAAGTGCGAGAGGAGTGCAAGGTAAATCAGACGATACTGAGCTGCATGGCAATTAGGCTGGAGGTAGACTGAACGTCAGTCCTATATAAATTCAACGAGCTGGCAAAAGTAAAAAGAGTTACGGCGTATGTGCTGCGTTTTATTAATAACACACGCAGCAAAGAGAGCAGACACATTCTTCTTAGTGCAGAGGAGAAGATTCGAGCAAGAGACTTTTGGGTGAGACATACGCAGGAGACGGAGTATCGGGCAGAACTAGAGCAATTAAATACGGGACAGATGAATGTCCGGCAGAAAAGTAAGATCTTATCATTAAGGCCTGAGCTAGATGAGTATGGCATAGCACGAGTAGGCGGGTGTATTAGGCGAGCAGATTGTGAGCAAGGAATGAAACATCCAATCATAATACCGAGCAGTTCAAGGCTTGGCTTTTTGATAATGGCTGATGCGCATAGGCAGACGAGACATGGAGGTGTGCAGCTCATGATGCAATTCATACGCAAAGTTTATTGGATACCAGGGCTGAGGACTGCATTACGACGTGTGGTGCATTTGTGCGTGACATGTGCTAGACTAGATGCGAGAATGTTGGAGCAGTTGATGGGCGACTTACCAGTAGATCGTGTAAGATCAGCTAGAGCATTTCGGCATGCAGGCGTAGATTTTGCTGGGCCAGTAATAATTAAGGCCTGGCAAGGAAGAGCAGGTCGAGCAGTGCAAGAGAAAGGTTATATTGCAGTATTTGTTTGTCTTGTCACACGAGCAGTGCATTTAGATGTGGTGAGAAGCCTCACCGCAGAAGCTTTTGGAGCATGTTTTCGTCTCTTCGTCGGGCGAAGAGGGCATTGCGAACGATTATACAGCGATAATGGGCGAACGTTTGTGGCTGCGAGCAAGGAGCTCAAGAAGGCCATGAAGACTTGGCAGTGCAGAGAGAACCTGGGGGAATTAAATGCGCAAGGAACAGAATGGCGATTCATAGCACCAGCCGCTCCCCATTAAGGAGGTCTATGGGCGGCAGCAGTGAAGTCTATGAAGCATCATCTATGGCGAATTATGGGCCAGCAGAGCTTCACATATGAGCAATTGTGCACGGTGCTAGTAGACATAGAAGCCTGTCTTAGTTCGCGACCAATAAATGACTTATCTGATGATCCAGCAGATCTGACGGCGCTGACACCAGGGCATTTCGTGATTGGAGAGCCAATCGTGCAATCTTTACTACGAAACGAGCAAGAGCAACAAGGGACCGGCACGAGATTATGGCGCAAGATTCAGCAGATGACGAATTCATTTTGGGCAAGATGGCAAAATCAGTATCTGACTGCTCTGCAAGGGCGGAAAAAATGGAGACAACAGAGCGAGAACATAAAGATCGGACAACTAGTGCTAATCAAGGGTGAGAATTTACCTCCGACGTATTGGACAATGGGCCGAGTCGTGCAAGCATTGCCAGGAGCAGATGGGCTAGTGCGGAGTGCGGTGGTTTGAATGGCAGCCAGCCAATACACTAGAGCAGTGCAGCAATTGTGCGTGCTGCCAATTGAACCAGACAGTTAAGCAGCCTCTTACGTTTTCCTGAGCTGTGGAGTGTACCGGACGCTACCCGTCCGGTGAGCCATCCGAACGATCGAGCTAGCGAGGGCAAGAAGACGTGCTGCAACGAAGGAAGGGTTCCAGTTCACCATGGAGCCTGATGTATGCCGGTAGAGCATGTCGTGCATGAGTCAGGGATTGTTATATTGGCGCGTCGTGCGTGTTTTAAACGGGCTTTGCAATAAAGTGCATTGAAATATAAATTAAACCGTGCTTTCATTATAGTAGAAGTTTATCCCCGGCTCGTTTCCGTTCCTTTCCTGTACACTATTGATAATAAACTATTAGTAGACAACCAAGAGGTCGAAATACATTCGGTCAAATTGCCGGTATTCTGGGAAAAAAGTCCCAGCGGCATGGTTTGTGGCTGCCGAAGCCCAATTTAAAATCAAGAAAATTTATAAGGATGAATCAATATATTCGTATATCAGCGCTCCCTCTTGAAGCAATAAATGCGATAATCGACATATTGAACAAACCTCCGTTTGAAGATATATATGATAGTTTGAAGTGTAGCGGCACCAATGTTTGGTGCGCCACACGGGTTTGCCACGACGGTGAAAGTCGCGACGGACTTCGGCAAGAAGGTCGCCAGCGTCCGGGGGCGAGCGGCAGCAACGGACCTGATATCGCCTGCGTCTGGGGCGAGTGGCAGTTCTGCACGGCTACTAAGAAACGCCTGCGTCCGGGGGCGTGCGGCGACAACGGACCTGATATTGCCTGCGTCCGGGGGCAATTAGTGGTTCGGCACGGATACTACGTTGGCTCTGAGAAGAGCCGTGGTTTTCTACTCTTGGTATAAAATGTAATAACCTCAGTTCTGAGAAGAACTGAAGCTACATTCCAATTTAAACAGCTTAAACAATTTACTCTTTAATTAGCGTTCAGTTCTGATAAGAACTGAAATGATTCGCCTATTGCTGTGGTCCAAATTAAACGCCCGCTCGCTTCTAATTAAAATTCAACTCTAATCATTTATTCTATCCTAACTAGCCTATTTAGAGTTACAAAAATTACATTTGGTTTGGTCCCACTCTAAATTTGTTTCAAATATTTCAGCGATGAACAAAAGGTGACCTAACGGTACATGGTTGATGCTAAGTGCATCTCGACCAAATTATAAGCAAAAGGGGACCTAACGGTCGATTTTTATTTTTGTGATGCTAAGTGCATCTTACAATTTTATTGCTTTCGATATTGTGGGTAATTTAGCTGGACACAGTGGAGTCCGTCTAAATAGCCCACAGAAGCAAACGCTAATTAAACGACATTCACTCTCGGAAAAAAAACGTCTCGAAGAATTACTTTCGACTGAGGATCTTGGAGACCGCAAGCCATCCGAACTCTACCGTCATTTGGTTTCAGTTTCGTCAAACATCTCCACAATTCGAGGGGATTTGATTGTGTCATTATGGGAACGGAAGCTACCTCCGTCCATTAACATTCCTCGAGCCGTAGTAACCGATCAGACACAAGATCGGAAGCTTCAGTTAGCTGACAAAATTTGGGAAGCTACCCTAAACCCTTCAGTATCCGCATTAGCTCCAAATAATGACAATAAGGCCATAGGAGAAATTATATTAGAAATAGTAAAGATTAATAAGTCTATGCAAGGTCTTATGTCGCGGGGTCGCAGTAAATCCCCTCATAATCGTTCCACATGGCGAAAACTTCAACACAAAAGTCCACACAAAGATAAGACCGAGAATTGTTGGTATCATACTAACTTCGGTACTGAGGCAAATAAATGCGTGAAGCCTTGCAACTTTTCTGACACTACTTGGAAAAACTAGGCACACCGATTGTCGAAGCGGCAAACAATCGGTTCCAACAAAAACGCACTTGCCGCTTATTCGTTCGATGTTTAAACTCTAAAATAAATTTCCTTTTCGACACCGGTGCAGAGGTACCTGTAATTCTGATGTCTTATTACAGAAATCAATGCACAAAAAGTACAGAACTTAATTTAACAGCTGCCAATGGAACGCTAATAAAAACATTCTGCATAAAATTGCTGAATCTGAATTAAGGACTCAGATGACCTTTTGCATACCCCTTCATTCTTGCATCCGTGAATAACCCGATCATCGGCGCGGATTTTTTAAACAAATTTTCACTCCTAGTCGACATCAAAAGAAAGAAGCTGGTTGACGATGTAACATCTCTTTCGGTCAATGGGATCACACGCATGCCAAATACTCTCTTGACATGCACGCCCACACGGAAAAACAATTACGGTGCACTCCTAAAGAATTATGTTCATAAGACTGCCATCACAACACCCTTTGGTCTATTTGAATTTGTACGAATGCCTTTTGGGCTTCGTAACGCTGCAAAAACATTTCAGTGATTCATGCACGAAGTGACAAAGGGGGTTGGACTTTGTGTTCGACTACTTAGATGACATCTTGATAGGCAGCAAAGATCATACAGAACACATAGAACATTTAAATACCTTGTTCAAGAGACTAGTAGAATACGACATAAAAATAAAACCATCTAAATGTACTTTTTGGAGTAAGCGAACTAAATTTCTTAAGCCACAATGTCAGCAGCGATGGCGTTCTACCATCTGCTGATAGAATTGGCATAATTGCAAATTTCAAAACTCCAAATTCAACACGTCAAATTCAACGGTTTAATGGTATGGTAAACTACTACCATCGCTTTGTACCAAACCTTGCAATATTACTGACACCTCTATACGACCATTTAAATAAATAGAATTTAAACAAAAAAATCTGCCAACAGTCTGGGCGCAATTTTATTATTTTTCCGGCAGAAGTTCAAAACGCGTTTAATTCGGGGAAGCGGTGTATGTTACTATGTGTTTGAAAACCTAACAAAAAGTTCGGGAAGCGGTAAGAAAAGAGTGTAACATGTGAATTAAATAATTGGGTCATATTCCGGGATGTGGTCTAGAGGTTGAAAAAAACAAAACTTGAAAAAAGGTGATTATTAAACAAGCCTGGGGAAGTGAAAAGATATTCGATATCTGATCAGACCTCAGAAACATGGTGGAATTCATGAAAAAGTATACAACCAGTTTACACCCTCTTAGGGGTTGAATTTCAAAAAATCTTGAAAGCACATTCTAGGTATTCATATGAAGAATCCGTAGAATAGAAATGAATTCAATATTTCGAAAGGCCTAGTAGATATGACGAAAATCGTGAAAATATATGCATTTTGTATTAACTGATACTTTTTTTTATCAGAATTTTTTTTTCTAGTTGATTTACATATACGTACCGAGTTTCAACTTCCTACCATAAGCCATTCTAATGTTAGGAAAAACACCCCCCACCACCGTACCATACTACCCCTGAGAAAAATTTTATTTTTCCACCATGCCACTACTACTAAATAGCAAGTTTCAGCTTCCTATCATTATAAATTCTTAAGATATAAGCATCGGAACTTTTGCTTTCTCACCCTTCCCCACCCTCACCATCTACACCCACACCCCCAAACTGTTTTTCCCTACAAGGGTTCAATTAGGCCTTTTTTCGGTAAAAATTTGAAGCATCCATCTTACACTGTTATTGAGATATGAAACGTGTTATTTTTGAAAAATTCTTATCCCCTCCACTTACGTACTTCCCCGCCCCTTCAAAGATTTTACTTTGGTCAATCTTTATTAATCAAGCTTTATATCCAAACCGAATTTTGTTGTTTTTTTGCCATTGGTATGGGAGATATCGTAATGTTAAGTATTTCAACCCCCACCCCCGAACGCCGCTACCCCCACCCAAAAATTTTGTTTCAATCTACTTTCCTAGTATAACTACAGATATTTGTTAAGTTTAAATTGCTTGCTATTAACGGTTTAGGAGATATGGATCTTAGAATGTGTCGATCTCGACTTTTTTGCGTTTCGGACGCATTGCTTTCCCCTCCAATCCCACACCCCTTCAACAATATCATAAATTTTTTTGCAAATGGGTCCACTATCAAATCTTTATAGAAATTCTAAGTTTTAGTCTCCTAACATAAGCGGTTACTGGGATCTAGAAACTAAATTTTTTCGTCTAAAACGCTTCCCCCTCACACCCCCACCCCTGAAAATCATAGAAAATTTTTTAATTTAATAGCTCTACTGGTTTAAGAGCTACGAGCTTTCAAAGGATTTTGGGCGCGTACGGCGGACAGACGGAGTGAAAATTTTTATTGCTTTTTTCGTGTCTACTAGTCAGCAAATTTTTTTTTTTTAAATCAATAAAATCTACTAGGCAGCAAATTTTTTTTTTTTAAATCAATAACAATACTGTACTATAAATAATAAAGTAAAACCAAAGAATTTTCCTGGCCAGAAGAATGCGAAAAGGCATTCGCCGAAATCAAAACAGCTCTGGCAACAGGAACTCTGTTGGTACATCCGGCAGAAAATGCTAAATTAAGACTCACAGTCGATGCCTCTAATATCACTGTAGGATCAGTCCTAGAACAAGCCAATGGTCAAAGATGGAAACCAGTGGCTTTCTATTCAAAAAAAACATAGCCCAGCTAAAAACCAAGTATTCCGCTTTCGACCGGGAACTGTTGGGAATTTATACTTCAATTAATAATTTTCGACATTATCTTGAAGGTCGGACATTTACAGTCTTTTCCGATCATAAGCCATTGACAAGAGCTTTGTTTACGAAAACAGAGCGGAGTCCATGACAATCTAGACACTTAGACTTTATCTCACAATACACTAACGACATTCAACATGTCAATGGCCGAGATAATGTTGTGGCCGACTGTCTATCTCGCATAGTAAACGATGGTATCTCAATTCTAAGCATGCCAACATTAACATTACATAATTTATTAAAACTTCAGATCGCTGATGATGAACAAAAATCTTTACAATCCTCGAACAAGCACAAAAATTCCGTAGTCAATCTCGAACAGCGATCTTTCCCAAACTTAGACCAGTCATTATGGTGCGAAGTTGATCAAAACTGCGTTCGACCATACGTTCCATTACTTCTCCGTAGAACTGTATTTGACAGTTTACACTCATTGTCACACCCAGGTATCAGAGGTTCTCGAAAAATTATTGGCGACAGGTATTTCTGGCCTAATATGAATTCGGATATAAAATCGTGGACACAAGCATGTACTCAGTGTCAACGAAGCAAAATTACTAGGCATACAAAAAGCACACTCCAGAGCTTCGAACAGCCTAGTACGCGGGTGGAACACATCCATATGGATTTAGTCGGTCCTCTACCGATCTCCAACGGATTTTCATACATTCTTACACCAGTGGACCGCTTCACTCGGTGACCAGAGGCATACCCACTTAAAGACATTTCAGCCACGACAGTTGCTCGAACATTTGTCAATGAGTTTATCAGCCGTTTTGGCGCTCCATCTAGAATTACGACTGATAGAGGATCACAGTTTGAATCCAAACTTTTCTCGGAATTGAGTTGTCTGATCCGCATACAGCGAATTTGAACATGCGCGTATCATCCGCAGGCAAACGGTTTAGTGGAGAGATTACACCGTCAACTAAAGACAGCCCTTAAATACCGTGAAACTTAAGTTCATTGGACCGATGACTTACCCATCATATTACTCGGTATCAGAGCAGCTTTCAAAAACGATCTCAACTGCTCACCGGCAGATTAACTCTATGGCCAACCTTTAAAATTACCAGGAGAATTCTTTGCAAATTCCATCATCTTCAATGGCGCGACAGCCCAAATTGGGCCAGGGCCTGCAGGATACATTGTCTGAAGTCATCTCGGTTCAGCGCCCGCGTCCTCCAATTTGTGCATCTAAGAAGCGATTTGCAATCTGCGTCAACTGAGTCCTCGTATCTTTTTCGCGGTTTTCCCACCGGTCGCTTGCCATGAGCTCTACCTTCCAATGTGTGCTTGGGAATACTTCCGTCATCTGTTCGTTCACATGACCTGCCCTTTGCAGCTTACGGAATTTTATAAGAGTCGATGTGACTAGGTCGTTATAGATGTTATACAACTCGTTGTTGTACCGAATACGCCATTCAGTGCCTTCTCTTACTGGTCCCAAAATTCTTCGAAGAATTCATCGTTCAAAAGCGTCTATTGACTTTTCACACTTGGGTGAGAGTCCACGTTTCACTTGCATATTGTAGCACAGGTCTTATTATGCTTTTGTATATGCGAAGTTTGCTCAGCCTGTGCACTTTTTTCGATTTTAAGATCGGAAGAACCGTGAAATATGCCTTATTTGGTAGTGTGATCCGTTGATTTACTTCGTCCCGTTCGTTGCCGTCTCTTACAAGGTGTGATGCCAAGTATAAGAAATGATCCACATTCTCCAGGTTGTAGTCCCCCACGGTCATATATTGTCTAGTTGGCACGTTTCCTCTTGTTTGGGTCATGAACTTGGTCTTACTCTCATTGACCTTTGGACCGACATCCTTTACCGCTGAGTCTAGACAGTGAAAGACATCCTTGGCGTCTGGAACAGATCTGGCTATGATGTTTACGTCATAATAGTACACCACTAGTTAAGTGGACTTGATTATTAGGGTACTTCTGGTATCAACGGGTACCTTTCAGATGACATATTCCAGGGCGAGGTTGAAGAGCATGGGAGCGAGTTCATCTCCCAGCTTCAGGCCGGATTCTGTTCGGCAGCTCTGGGTAAGCTCGTTTTGTATCCTTACTTGGGATTCAGTGTCAGTCATGGTCATTTTTGATAATCGGACGAGTTTTGATAGGATTTTAAAGTCGAGCATTATTAATTATTTTTTAGTACATTACGATATATACTATCGTATGCCTGTTTGAAGTCCACGAAGATCTGGTGCACGTCAATGTTATACTCCCAGCTTTTTTCTAGCACTTGTTTGACTGAGAATATCTGGTCAATAGTAGATCGTCCGGTTCTGAAACCACCTTGGTATTCGCCGATAATACTTTCTGTATAAGGCCTTAATCGATTATGAATTACTTTCTTCAGTATTTTGTAGGACGTACACAACAATGATATGCCTCTGTTATTTTCACATCGAAGCTTATCTCCTTTCTTGTAGATTGGACATATAATGCTCTGGTGCTAGTCGTCGGGTATTTTTTCTTCAATCCAAATTTTTGTCACGATTCTATGTATGAGATTGGCGAGGTGTGGACCACCTCCCTCTAGGAGCTCTGCTGGTATTGCATCAACTCCGGGTGTTTTATGTATTTTTTGTTCGCGCAGGGCTGCTTCCACTTCTCCGACAGTGGGTATCATTGTTGATGTCTGCTCACCCGATGGTGGGTCGGTGGTCGTCACTCTGTTAGAGTTCAGCAGTTTTTTAAAGTATTCAACACATCTTTATTTAATTTGTTCTGCATCACTAAGGATATTTCCGTCCTTGTCTTTACAGAGGTTTGTTCGTGGCTTATAGCCTCATTTTATTTGACGGCAGTATATGCGGATCGTAGATTATGTGACTTCATGTCAGTATTTAGGTTTATAATTATGTCATTGCTGTGTTTTCGTTTCTTTCGTCTGCAAATTTTGTTTGATAATCGCTTAAGCTCGTCGTATCCATCCTTTTTGGCTCTCGTCGGTCTTTCAATGTACGCCTTATAAGCTTCATTCTTTTTCGTTATGTTATGTTATCTCTATGATGCTAGCATATGAATATGCTAGCGCATGTATTTCAGTGCCAGGTCTTTTAAGCCATATGGCACTATTGTACGTATTAGATATTACGTGACAGCTATGTTATGACTGTTCCTTTGTTGAAGAGACTTGTGGGTTGATTTGAGGATATGGGAGTTACAGACTGTTCCTGATCTTCCAGTAGGTGAGGAGTTTTAGTAGCCTGTCAGGACTGGAGATTGAGTGGAGATCTCCAATTGGAGGAGGACGACACTTGAAGTAAGCCTTGGTGTGGGCGCAATGCAGTAGGATATGTTTCATTGTTAGCGGCTGCTAGCAAGCTACACACCCAGGTTGTGGAGCTTTGCACATATAGTGACTGTGTCCACTCTTGGTCGATGGTTGTCACTTCGTCAGTTCGTGATGCTTCAAAGTGATTTTGTAGCGCTGACTTATAGGCTAACGCGAAAGTCTCGTCCTTTAGTTTATCAATGTCAAATTTGGGTGTCGACATCGATATTTCACTTTAACGAGATAGTGGTCGGAGTCGCAGTTTGCTCCACGATAAGATCTTACGTCTAGAATGCTGGTCTCAGACCTTCTCTCTGTGTTAGTTTGGTCCAGTAAATAAAACGCGTCTCGTCTAATTCATGGTTTTATTACAACTGACAACTTACAATAAAGAGTGCGTTCAAAGCTTGTTCCTAAATGCAGCGTGAATTCAATTAATGCTTTAGTACTATAAACTTAACGGCTAATTCAAATATTGTTTTGGTACACTCTATAACATCTCCCTCCTGTGGAAAGCCCAATCATCGTTCAAGCTTGGTACAACGACGGCTTCCTCGACATACGACCGTAACGTGTTCGATAAGTATTGTTTGCAGTGTACTCTGGTATGTCATTTCTTTGTTGATTTGAGATCGGTAGCGGTGTATATTCCTTTCGTGAGGCGAGACCATCTGATTCGTTAATAGTGAGATTTTCGGATGGCTTGAACTGAGGAGCATTAAAGGATCTTCTTAGGTGTTGTGTGTTTCGTCGTAAAACTTGGTTTCCTTCATTTCGTATTTCGAATGACCTTGGTTCCTTACACTTGCCCACAACTAGCGCTGGCTCCCAACGCTTTCCTTCTTTGTATACTACCTTGTCCCCTGGGCTTAATTCCAACTCTGACCTAATGGCTGTTCTATCATAATAATTCTTTGTTCTCTTCCTTTGAGCTAATTCATCCTCAAGGAAGTCTTCAGCTAGTTTTGGTTTTAACAAACTGTCATGACATGGTATTTTCCCCCTTAGGTTTCGACTCATAAGTTGAGCTGGCGAATATTTTTTATGTGCTAGCGGTGTACTCCTGTACTCCAAAAGTCCCAACAATATATCTTTTCCGTCCTGATGTTTTTTGAGTAATGACTTTGCTATTCCTACTCCCTTCTCAGCTAATCCATTAGATTGAGGATACCTCGGACTGGAGTAAACAAATTCGAAACCCCATTCTTTTGCAAAGTTACGACACATGAAACTATTAAATGGCTGATTGTCGCATACCACTGTTTCGGGGATTCCATGGGTCGCAAAAATTTCCTTTAAAGCTACAATGACAGATGCTGCCGTTTTATTTCTAACTTCTTTAATCTCTAACCATCGAGAGAAATAATCTATAACGACAAGATATGCCAATCCCTTAAATTCCATTAGGTCACCTTCTGGAATGGTAATGATGGAAATGAGTGCGGTATGAGACTTTGTTTGTTATTAGATCTCATATATTTTTCACAAGCACGACAACGAGCTATCATATTCTCGATATCCGCATTCATGTTTGGCCAATATAGCAATGTTCTTGCCCGAGATTTTGTTTTGGTAATACCTAAGTGTACTTCGTGAAGAAGTTCCAAACAGCTCTTTCTTAAGTTATTTGGCACAAAAATTCTATTATCAAAAAATAACAAATCTTCTTCCCACGTGATTCTATCTTTTATATTCCAACAGAATTTTATTGCATCGGGTAATTTATCTTTGGTTTTTGGCCAACCCATTCTATGATATTGAATAATTAAGCATAATACTTCATCTTTCAATGTTTCTCTTTGGAATGTATCTTTTTTCTTACTTGATAAATTTACAAAATGAACCGTATCCTTTAAATCCTCTTTTCCAGCATTTCTGGAGAGTAAGTGAGGGACATGCAAGTGCTTCCCTGGTACATATGCTACTTTTAGATCATACTTGAGCATTTTGATTTTCATGCGTTGAAGCCTATTCGAATGAATAGCTCCAACTTCTTTATTCATAATAGACACTACTGGTTTATGATCGGTATGCATGGTGACTTGTTTACCGTAAATGTAGTGGTGAAACTTTTCACATGCATATAACATAGCCAGCATTTCCTTTTCAATTTGTGCATAGTTTATCTCTGCTGCTGACAAGCTTTTAGACGCATAAGCTATGGGCCTTGCTTCTTGACTTAGACAACACCCCAACCCATTTTGTGATGCATCTGCCTGTATTAAGATAGGCAACTCCGGCTTAAACGATTGAAGTACTGAAAAATCTGAAATTGCTTTCTTCAGTTTCTTCAAAGATTCGGTTTGCTTATCACCCCATTTCAAAATATTATTTTTTTTCATTAATTCTCTAAGTGGCGTACTTACTTCCGCAAAATTTGGAACAAACGCTCTTAGATAATTCATAGTTCCCACAATTTAATTAATTTTAATTCTTTCTTATTTCCTGGTATATTGATATTTTGAATGGCCTTTATTCTCTCTGGGTCTGGCTCAATCCCGTTCTGAGAAAATAGGTGTCCTAAGTATTTCACTTTGGTAACCCTATACTGAACTTTCTTTGGATTGAACTTTATCCCTATCTCCCTAGCCTTTTGTAAAACTCGTTCCACGTTTTCATCGTGTTCCTTTAAACTCTGCCCTCCAATAATAATATCTACAAAAACAAATACTCCAGCTAAATTTCCAAAATGTTTAACATTTTGCTTTTGAAACTTTTCAGGAGCTATACTAACTCCGAATGGAAGTGCATTAAACCTATACGTTCCCCAAGGTGTGTTGGTGTGTTGCTTTCACGTCATCCTCCAGTTCTATTTGATAGAACCCATCCTTCAGATCTACCACAGTAAAGTATTTCATTTCCCGCATCGTGTCTCGAAAGTCATCCAATTTAGGCATCAAAAAATGTTCTGGTTTCATATTCCGATTAAGTTCTTGTGGATCCAAACAAGTCCTAGCCGTTCTATCAGGTTTCTCTACTACCACCAAATTATGACACCAGTCAGTACACCAATCCACTTTGGATATCACTCCTTTCTTCTCCATTACACCTAATGCATCTTTAACTTTGTCCCTCACACTAAATGGAATACGTCGTGCTAATTTATTAACCGGTACTGCATTCTCCTTCAAAACTATGCTGCACTTGTCCGGGAATCTTCCTAATCCGGTAAAAATGCCCTTATTTCTATCCACGAATGCTTTCCTATCCATATGCATATCACCGATATTTTCCACCCCCAACGTTTCCGTTCGTTTTATTAATCCTAGTTCCAAAATAGTACTGAGCCCTAATAAAGGTTTGGACTTGGTATCGACTACTACGAACTCCACCAGATGTTTCTTTCCATCACAAGTAACCTTTAAATTAACTTTCCCTAATGCCATCAGTTCAAATCCACCGTATGCTTCCAATCTCAAAGTACACTCCCTCATTTTATAGCTTTTAATCTTTTCTAATACTTGTTTTGGCAAAATGTTTACCTCCGCACCACTATCGATCTTGAAATCAATTAGAACTTCACCGATATACAATTTTTTGTACCACGCTTGGGCACTTATTTCGTGCACTTGACAACAACTAATACTACCGATCACGAAATCCTCCGAGAGGTTATCACAGTCAATATCATTTACCTTTTTTCTCTGCTTGGACTTACAGACCCGCGCAAAATGATGCAGCTTTCCACAGTTAGAGCACGTAGCGTTATACGCTGGACACTTTCCTTTTGCATGAGATCCGCCACAATATTTGCAATCCACCCTGCTTGCATTTACATCTTCTGATTTACGAAATTGAATATTTTTATTACTTGTATTTTTATTTTTATAGAATTTATTAATGTTATTTTTATTAAATTTGTGAACGCTATCGACTCCTTTGCTTCCATCGTTCCTCTGTATCCGTTCTGCCTGCCTTCCCGTTAGCTCCATTACTCTGCAGTACTCCTTCGCCTTTTGTAAATCCAAACTTTCCGTTTTTAGCAATTGCGCTTGTACAGCTGGGTCCGACACCCCCAATACAATCCGATCTCTCAGCATATTTTCCTTCTCAATCCCGAATTCACAATTTTCGGCCAACTTGGTTATTTCCGTCATGAAATGGTCAAAAGTCTCACCTTCTAGCTGGGCCCTGGTGTAGAATAGAAATCGTTCATACACGATGTTTGATTTCGGACTGCAATACGCCTCAAACGCCTCCGTCACTTTCTTGAAACTTTTCCTGTCCTCGTCATTCAAATTCAGGAGATTGAATAGTGTGATCGCTTCTTCCCCAGCGCATGTCAGGAATCGTGCCACCTGTATGTTGTCAAGCTCCTTGTCCGTCTTTGTTGCCGTTGCATATAGCGAATAAATTTGGAAGAACTTCTTCCAATTCGCTTTCAAACTACCTTCGAACACCAATTTTTCTGGTTTTTTGAAATCCATTGTGCTACCTTCGTTTTCTTTTCTTCCGTGTGCTATCCCGTACTTTCACTGATGGCTGTTTGCTCCTTGATGGCTGAGATCTCGATTAATTTTCCTTTCTACTTCGATTTTCCGGCTGTGCCATGTGTTAGTTTGGTCCAGTAAATAAAACGCGTCTCGTCTAATTCATGGTTTTATTACAACTGACAACTTACAATAAAGAGTGCGTTCAAAACTTGTTCCTAAATGCAGCGTGAATTCAATTAATGCTTTAGTACTATAAACTTAACGGCTAATTCAAATATTGTTTTGGTACACTCTATAACACTCTCGATTAGAACGTGGTCAATTTGATTGAATGTGCGACCATCCGGAGATGACCACATTCTTTTATGAATGTTACGATGGGGGAAGCATGTTGAGCTTACAACTAAGTTTTTGCTGGTAGCGAAGTCGATTAGACGTTCTCCATTGACATTGGTGGTGTTATGGAGACTGTGCCTTCCAGTGGTTCCTCTATGTGTCTCCTCTTGTCCAACTTTAGCATTGAAGTGTCTTTATGTCGTTAGATGGTAAAGAGTCAAATGTTTCTTCTAGGGTGTTGTTGAAAATGTCCTTCACTGCGTCATCCTTTTGGAGCGTGACAGTTTACCAGCCATACATTGAAAAATTTTGTTTTGATGCGGATCGCACACAGTCTTTCGTTTACGGGTTTGAAGTCGGTGATTAAGTTCTTAAATTTGGTATCTACCACGAAAGCTAGTCCATATTCCCTGCTTCCCCAAGCATTTCCACTGGTTAGTACTGTGTGTGTCCCCAAGCCATTAACCTCACTGCCAAGCCATCTCGTTTCTTGGACCGCCAGAATCTTGATGTTGTATCCTGAAACTTTATTTTTGAAGTGAAAACTTCTTTAGGCGCGTTGAGCGGATTTTGTATGGGGTAAAATTCATAAATTCGCGACACCGAAACAGAGAGATGAAACGAAAAAGCGTCAGGAAACAGTGAAGGGATTGTAAGAAATTTTTGATGGGGTGGTAGTGGCGTACAGGTGGAAAATGGAAAATGGAAAATGGAAAATGGAAAATTGAAAATGGAAAATGGAAAATGGAAAATGGAAAATGGAAAATGGAAAATGGAATGGAAAATGGAAAATCGAAAATCGAAAATCGAAAATTGAAAATCGAAAATCGAAAATGGAAAATCGAAAATGGAAAATCGAAAATTGAAAATCGAAAATGAAAATCGAGAATCGAAAATCGAAAATCGATAATCGAAAATCGAAAAAATGGAAAATGGAAAATGGAAAATGGAAAATCGAAAATGGAAAATCGAAAAGGGAAAATCGATGGAAAATCGATTTTGAATGGCCTTTATTCTCTCTGGGTCTGGCTCAATCCCGTTCTGAGAAAATAGGTGTCCTAAGTATTTCACTTTGGTAACCCTATACTGAACTTTCTTTGGATTGAACTTTATCCCTATCTCCCTAGCCTTTTGTAAAACTCGTTCCACGTTTTCATCGTGTTCCTTTAAACTCTGCCCTCCAATAATAATATCTACAAAAACAAATACTCCAGCTAAATTTCCAAAATGTTTAACATTTTGCTTTTGAAACTTTTCAGGAGCTATACTAACTCCGAATGGAAGTGCATTAAACCTATACGTTCCCCAAGGTGTGTTGGTGTGTTGCTTTCACGTCATCCTCCAGTTCTATTTGATAGAACCCATCCTTCAGATTTACCACAGTAAAGTATTTCATTTCCCGCATCGTGTCTCGAAAGTCATCCAATTTAGGCATCAAAAAATGTTCTGGTTTCAAATTCCGATTAAGTTCTTGTGGATCCAAACAAGTCCTAACCGTCCTATCAGGTTTCTCTACTACCACCAAATTATGACACCAGTCAGTACACCAATCCACTTTGGATATCACTCCTTTCTTCTCCATTACACCTAATGCATCTTTAACTTTGTCCCTCACACTAAATGGAATACGTCGTGCTAATTTATTAACCGGTACTGCATTCTCCTTCAAAACTATGCTGCACTTGTCCGGGAATCTTCCTAATCCGGTAAAAATGCCCTTATTTCTATCCACGAATGCTTTCCTATCCATATGCATATCACCGATATTTTCCACCCCCAACGTTTCCGTTCGTTTTATTAATCCTAGTTCCAAAATAGTACTGAGCCCTAATAAAGGTTTGGACTTGGTATCGACTACTACGAACTCCACCAGATGTTTCTTTCCATTACAAGTAACCTTTAAATTAACTTTCCCTAATGCCATCAGTTCAAATCCACCGTATGCTTCCAATCTCAAAGTACACTCCCTCATTTTATAGCTTTTAATCTTTTCTAATACTTGTTTTGGCAAAATGTTTACCTCCGCACCACTATCGATCTTGAAATCAATTAGAACTTCACCGATATACAATTTTTTGTACCACGCTTGGGCACTTATTTCGTGCACTTGACAACAACTAATACTACCGATCACGAAATCCTCCGAGAGGTTATCACAGTCAATATCATTTACCTTTTTTCTCTGCTTGGACTTACAGACCCGCGCAAAATGATGCAGCTTTCCACAGTTAGAGCACGTAGCGTTATACGCTAGACACTTTCCTTTTGCATGAGATCCGCCACAATATTTGCAATCCACCCTGCTTGCATTTACATCTTCTGATCTACGAAATTGAATATTTTTATTACTTGTATTTTTATTTTTATAGAATTTATTAATGTTATTTTTATTAAATTTGTGAACGCTATCGACTCCTTTGCTTCCATCGTTCCTCTGTATCCGTTCTGCCTGCCTTCCCGTTAGCTCCATTACTCTGCAGTACTCCTTCGCCTTTTGTAAATCCAAACTTTCCGTTTTTAGCAATTGCGCTTGTACAGCTGGGTCCGACACCCCCAATACAATCCGATCTCTCAGCATATTTTCCTTCTCAATCCCGAATTCACAATTTTCGGCCAACTTGGTTATTTCCGTCATGAAATGGTCAAAATTCTCACCTTCTAGCTGGGCCCTGGTGTAGAATAGAAATCGTTCATACACGATGTTTGATTTCGGACTGCAATACGCCTCAAACGCCTCCGTCACTTTCTTGAAACTTTTCCTGTCCTCGTCATTCAAATTCAGGAGATTGAATAGTGTGATCGCTTCTTCCCCAGCGCATGTCAGGAATCGTGCCACCTGTATGTTGTCAAGCTCCTTGTCCGTCTTTGTTGCCGTTGCATATAGCGAATAAATTTGGAAGAACTTCTTCCAATTCGCTTTCAAATTACCTTCGAACACCAATTTTTCTGGTTTTTTGAAATCCATTGTGCTACCTTCGTTTTCTTTTCTTCCGTGTGCTATCCCGTACTTTCACTGATGGCTGTTTGCTCCTTGATGGCTGAGATCTCGATTAATTTTCCTTTCTACTTCGATTTTCCGGCTGTGCCATGTGTTAGTTTGGTCCAGTAAATAAAACGCGTCTCGTCTAATTCATGGTTTTATTACAACTGACAACTTACAATAAAGAGTGCGTTCAAAGCTTGTTCCTAAATGCAGCGTGAATTCAATTAATGCTTTAGTACTATAAACTTAACGGCTAATTCAAATATTGTTTTGGTACACTCTATAACACTCTCGATTAGAACGTGGTCAATTTGATTGAATGTGCGACCATCCGGAGATGACCACATTCTTTTATGAATGTTACGATGGGGGAAGCATGTTGAGCTTACAACTAAGTTTTTGCTGGTAGCGAAGTCGATTAGACGTTCTCCATTGACATTGGTGGTGTTATGGAGACTGTGCCTTCCAGTGGTTCCTCTATGTGTCTCCTCTTGTCCAACTTTAGCATTGAAGTGTCTTTATGTCGTTAGATGGTAAAGAGTCAAATGTTTCTTCTAGGGTGTTGTTGAAAATGTCCTTCACTGCGTCATCCTTTTGGAGGGTGACAGTTTACCAGCCATACATTGAAAAATTTTGTTTTGATGCGGATCGCACACAGTCTTTCGTTTACGGGTTTGAAGTCGGTGATTAAGTTCTTAAATTTGGTATCTACCACGAAAGCTAGTCCATATTCCCTGCTTCCCCAAGCATTTCCACTGGTTAGTACTGTGTGTGTCCCCAAGCCATTAACTTCACTGCCAAGCCATCTCGTTTCTTGGACCGCCAGAATCTTGATGTTGTATCCTGAAACTTTATTTTTGAAGTGAAAACTTCTTTAGCGGATTTTGTATGGGGTAAAATTCATAAATTCGCGACACCGAAACAGAGAGATGAAACGAAAAAGCGCCAGGAAACAGTGAAGGGATTGTAAGAAATTTTTGATGGGGTGGTAGTGGCGTACAGGTGGAAAATGGAAAATGGAAAATGGAAAATTGAAAATGGAAAATGGAAAATGGAAAATGGAAAATGGAAAATGGAAAATGGAAAATGGAATGGAAAATGGAAAATCGAAAATCGAAAATCGAAAATCGAAAATCGAAAATCGAAAATTGAAAATCGAAAATCGAAAATCGAAAATGGAAAATCGAAAATGGAAAATCGAAAATTGAAAATCGAAAATGAAAATCGAGAATCGAAAATCGAAAATTGATAATCGAAAATCGAAAAAATGGAAAATGGAAAATGGAAAATGGAAAATGGAAAATCGAAAATGGAAAATCGAAAAGGGAGAATCGAAAATCGGAAATCGGAAATCGAAAATCGAAAATCGAAAATGGAAAATGGAAAATCGAAAATGGAAAATGAAACTACGTTTCTCGCTGCATGTTTTTATTTGGATCGCGTAACCCATCATATGTTTTGATCAATAAATAAACTATATTTAAAATTGTATATAATTATTGTTCTTTCTTATTTCCTGGTATATTGATATTTTGAATGGCCTTTATTCTCTCTGGGTCTGGCTCAATCCCGTTCTGAGAAAATAGGTGTCCTAAGTATTTCACTTTGGTAACCCTATACTGAACTTTCTTTGGATTGAACTTTATCCCTATCTCCCTAGCCTTTTGTAAAACTCGTTCCACGTTTTCATCGTGTTCCTTTAAACTCTGCCCTCCAATAATAATATCTACAAAAACAAATACTCCAGCTAAATTTCCAAAATGTTTAACATTTTGCTTTTGAAACTTTTCAGGAGCTATACTAACTCCGAATGGAAGTGCATTAAACCTATACGTTCCCCAAGGTGTGTTGGTGTGTTGCTTTCACGTCATCCTCCAGTTCTATTTGATAGAACCCATCCTTCAGATCTACCACAGTAAAGTATTTCATTTCCCGCATCGTGTCTCGAAAGTCATCCAATTTAGGCATCAAAAAATGTTCTGGTTTCATATTCCGATTAAGTTCTTGTGGATCCAAACAAGTCCTAACCGTCCTATCAGGTTTCTCTACTACCACCAAATTATGACACCAGTCAGTACACCAATCCACTTTGGATATCACTCCTTTCTTCTCCATTACACCTAATGCATCTTTAACTTTGTCCCTCACACTAAATGGAATACGTCGTGCTAATTTATTAACCGGTACTGCATTCTCCTTCAAAACTATGCTGCACTTGTCCGGGAATCTTCCTAATCCGGTAAAAATGCCCTTATTTCTATCCACGAATGCTTTCCTATCCATATGCATATCACCGATATTTTCCACCCCCAACGTTTCCGTTCGTTTTATTAATCCTAGTTCCAAAATAGTACTGAGCCCTAATAAAGGTTTGGACTTGGTATCGACTACTACGAACTCCACCAGATGTTTCTTTCCATTACAAGTAACCTTTAAATTAACTTTCCCTAATGCCATCAGTTCAAATCCACCGTATGCTTCCAATCTCAAAGTACACTCCCTCATTTTATAGCTTTTAATCTTTTCTAATACTTGTTTTGGCAAAATGTTTACCTCCGCACCACTATCGATCTTGAAATCAATTAGAACTTCACCGATATACAATTTTTTGTACCACGCTTGGGCACTTATTTCGTGCACTTGACAACAACTAATACTACCGATCACGAAATCCTCCGAGAGGTTATCACAGTCAATATCATTTACCTTTTTTCTCTGCTTGGACTTACAGACCCGCGCAAAATGATGCAGCTTTCCACAGTTAGAGCACGTAGCGTTATACGCTGGACACTTTCCTTTTGCATGAGATCCGCCACAATATTTGCAATCCACCCTGCTTGCATTTACATCTTCTGATCTACGAAATTGAATATTTTTATTACTTGTATTTTTATTTTTATTGAATTTATTAATGTTATTTTTATTAAATTTGTGAACGCTATCGACTCCTTTGCTTCCATCGTTCCTCTGTATCCGTTCTGCCTGCCTTCCCGTTAGCTCCATTACTCTGCAGTACTCCTTCGCCTTTTGTAAATCCAAACTTTCCGTTTTTAGCAATTGCGCTTGTACAGCTGGGTCCGACACCCCCAATACAATCCGATCTCTCAGCATATTTTCCTTCTCAATCCCGAATTCACAATTTTCGGCCAACTTGGTTATTTCCGTCATGAAATGGTCAAAATTCTCACCTTCTAGCTGGGCCCTGGTGTAGAATAGAAATCGTTCATACACGATGTTTGATTTCGGACTGCAATACGCCTCAAACGCCTCCGTCACTTTCTTGAAACTTTTCCTGTCCTCGTCATTCAAATTCAGGAGATTGAATAGTGTGATCGCTTCTTCCCCAGCGCATGTCAGGAATCGTGCCACCTGTATGTTGTCAAGCTCCTTGTCCGTCTTTGTTGCCGTTGCATATAGCGAATAAATTTGGAAGAACTTCTTCCAATTCGCTTTCAAATTACCTTCGAACACCAATTTTTCTGGTTTTTTGAAATCCATTGTGCTACCTTCGTTTTCTTTTCTTCCGTGGGCTATCCCGTACTTTCACTGATGGCTGTTTGCTCCTTGATGGCTGAGATCTCGATTAATTTTCCTTTCTACTTCGATTTTCCGGCTGTGCCATGTGTTAGTTTGGTCCAGTAAATAAAACGCGTCTCGTCTAATTCATGGTTTTATTACAACTGACAACTTACAATAAAGAGTGCGTTCAAAGCTTGTTCCTAAATGCAGCGTGAATTCAATTAATGCTTTAGTACTATAAACTTAACGGCTAATTCAAATATTGTTTTGGTACACTCAATAACACTCTCGATTAGAACGTGGTCAATTTGATTGAATGTGCGACCATCCGGAGATGACCACATTCTTTTATGAATGTTACGATGGGGGAAGCATGTTGAGCTTACAACTAAGTTTTTGCTGGTAGCGAAGTCGATTAGACGTTCTCCAGTGACATTGGTGGTGTTATGGAGACTGTGCCTTCCAGTGGTTCCTCTATGTGTCTCCTCTTGTCCAACTTTAGCATTGAAGTGTCTTTATGTCGTTAGATGGTAAAGAGTCAAATGTTTCTTCTAGGGTGTTGTTGAAAATGTCCTTCACTGCGTCATCCTTTTGGAGCGTGACAGTTTACCAGCCATACATTGAAAAATTTTGTTTTGATGCGGATCGCACACAGTCTTTCGTTTAAGGGTTTGAAGTCGGTGATTAAGTTCTTAAATTTGGTATCTACCACGAAAGCTAGTCCATATTCCCTGCTTCCCCAAGCATTTCCACTGGTTAGTACTGTGTGTGTCCCCAAGCCATTAACCTCACTGCCAAGCCATCTCGTTTCTTGGACCGCCAGAATCTTGATGTTGTATCCTGAAACTTTATTTTTGAAGTGAAAACTTCTTTAGGCGCGTTGAGCGGATTTTGTATGGGGTAAAATTCATAAATTCGCGACACCGAAACAGAGAGATGAAACGAAAAAGCGTCAGGAAACAGTGAAGGGATTGTAAGAAATTTTTGATGGGGTGGTAGTGGCGTACAGGTGGAAAATGGAAAATGGAAAATGGAAAATGGAAAATTGAAAATGGAAAATGGAAAATGGAAAATGGAAAATGGAAAATGGAAAATGGAAAATGGAAAATGGAAAATGGAAAATGGAAAATGGAAAATGGAAAATGGAATGGAAAATGGAAAATCGAAAATCGAAAATCGAAAATTGAAAATCGAAAATCGAAAATGGAAAATCGAAAATGGAAAATCGAAAATTGAAAATCGAAAATGAAAATCGAGAATCGAAAATAGAAAATCGATAATCGAAAATCGAAAAAATGGAAAATGGAAAATGGAAAATGGAAAATGGAAAATCGAAAATGGAAAATCGAAAAGGGAAAATCGATGGAAAATCGATTTTGAATGGCCTTTATTCTCTCTGGGTCTGGCTCAATCCCGTTCTGAGAAAATAGGTGTCCTAAGTATTTCACTTTGGTAACCCTATACTGAACTTTCTTTGGATTGAACTTTATCCCTATCTCCCTAGCCTTTTGTAAAACTCGTTCCACGTTTTCATCGTGTTCCTTTAAACTCTGCCCTCCAATAATAATATCTACAAAAACAAATACTCCAGCTAAATTTCCAAAATGTTTAACATTTTGCTTTTGAAACTTTTCAGGAGCTATACTAACTCCGAATGGAAGTGCATTAAACCTATACGTTCCCCAAGGTGTGTTGGTGTGTTGCTTTCACGTCATCCTCCAGTTCTATTTGATAGAACCCATCCTTCAGATTTACCACAGTAAAGTATTTCATTTCCCGCATCGTGTCTCGAAAGTCATCCAATTTAGGCATCAAAAAATGTTCTGGTTTCAAATTCCGATTAAGTTCTTGTGGATCCAAACAAGTCCTAACCGTCCTATCAGGTTTCTCTACTACCACCAAATTATGACACCAGTCAGTACACCAATCCACTTTGGATATCACTCCTTTCTTCTCCATTACACCTAATGCATCTTTAACTTTGTCCCTCACACTAAATGGAATACGTCGTGCTAATTTATTAACCGGTACTGCATTCTCCTTCAAAACTATGCTGCACTTGTCCGGGAATCTTCCTAATCCGGTAAAAATGCCCTTATTTCTATCCACGAATGCTTTCCTATCCATATGCATATCACCGATATTTTCCACCCCCAACGTTTCCGTTCGTTTTATTAATCCTAGTTCCAAAATAGTACTGAGCCCTAATAAAGGTTTGGACTTGGTATCGACTACTACGAACTCCACCAGATGTTTCTTTCCATTACAAGTAACCTTTAAATTAACTTTCCCTAATGCCATCAGTTCAAATCCACCGTATGCTTCCAATCTCAAAGTACACTCCCTCATTTTATAGCTTTTAATCTTTTCTAATACTTGTTTTGGCAAAATGTTTACCTCCGCACCACTATCGATCTTGAAATCAATTAGAACTTCACCGATATACAATTTTTTGTACCACGCTTGGGCACTTATTTCGTGCACTTGACAACAACTAATACTACCGATCACGAAATCCTCCGAGAGGTTATCACAGTCAATATCATTTACCTTTTTTCTCAGCTTGGACTTACAGACCCGCGCAAAATGATGCAGCTTTCCACAGTTAGAGCACGTAGCGTTATACGCTGGACACTTTCCTTTTGCATGAGATCCGCCACAATATTTGCAATCCACCCTGCTTGCATTTACATCTTCTGATCTACGAAATTGAATATTTTTATTACTTGTATTTTTATTTTTATTGAATTTATTAATGTTATTTTTATTAAATTTGTGAACGCTATCGACTCCTTTGCTTCCATCGTTCCTCTGTATCCGTTCTGCCTGCCTTCCCGTTAGCTCCATTACTCTGCAGTACTCCTTCGCCTTTTGTAAATCCAAACTTTCCGTTTTTAGCAATTGCGCTTGTACAGCTGGGTCCGACACCCCCAATACAATCCGATCTCTCAGCATATTTTCCTTCTCAATCCCGAATTCACAATTTTCGGCCAACTTGGTTATTTCCGTCATGAAATGGTCAAAATTCTCACCTTCTAGCTGGGCCCTGGTGTAGAATAGAAATCGTTCATACACGATGTTTGATTTCGGACTGCAATACGCCTCAAACGCCTCCGTCACTTTCTTGAAACTTTTCCTGTCCTCGTCATTCAAATTCAGGAGATTGAATAGTGTGATCGCTTCTTCCCCAGCGCATGTCAGGAATCGTGCCACCTGTATGTTGTCAAGCTCCTTGTCCGTCTTTGTTGCCGTTGCATATAGCGAATAAATTTGGAAGAACTTCTTCCAATTCGCTTTCAAATTACCTTCGAACACCAATTTTTCTGGTTTTTTGAAATCCATTGTGCTACCTTCGTTTTCTTTTCTTCCGTGTGCTATCCCGTACTTTCACTGATGGCTGTTTGCTCCTTAATGGCTGAGATCTCGATTAATTTTCCTTTCTACTTCGATTTTCCGGCTGCGCCATGTGTTAGTTTGGTCCAGTAAATAAAACGCGTCTCGTCTAATTCATGGTTTTATTACAACTGACAACTTACAATAAAGAGTGCGTTCAAAGCTTGTTCCTAAATGCAGCGTGAATTCAATTAATGCTTTAGTACTATAAACTTAACGGCTAATTCAAATATTGTTTTGGTACACTCTATAACACTCTCGATTAGAACGTGGTCAATTTGATTGAATGTGCGACCATCCGGAGATGACCACATTCTTTTATGAATGTTACGATGGGGGAAGCATGTTGAGCTTACAACTAAGTTTTTGCTGGTAGCGAAGTCGATTAGACGTTCTCCATTGACATTGGTGGTGTTATGGAGACTGTGCCTTCCAGTGGTTCCTCTATGTGTCTCCTCTTGTCCAACTTTAGCATTGAAGTGTCTTTATGTCGTTAGATGGTAAAGAGTCAAATGTTTCTTCTAGGGTGTTGTAGAAAATGTCCTTCACTGCGTCATCCTTTTGGAGCGTGACAGTTTACCAGCCATACATTGAAAAATTTTGTTTTGATGCGGATCGCACACAGTCTTTCGTTTACGGGTTTGAAGTCGGTGATTAAGTTCTTAAATTTGGTATCTACCACGAAAGCTAGTCCATATTCCCTGCTTCCCCAAGCATTTCCACTGGTTAGTACTGTGTGTGTCCCCAAGCCATTAACCTCACTGCCAAGCCATCTCGTTTCTTGGACCGCCAGAATCTTGATGTTGTATCCTGAAACTTTATTTTTGAAGTGAAAACTTCTTTAGGCGCGTTGAGCGGATTTTGTATGGGGTAAAATTCATAAATTCGCGACACCGAAACAGAGAGATGAAACGAAAAAGCGTCAGGAAACAGTGAAGGGATTGTAAGAAATTTTTGATGGGGTGGTAGTGGCGTACAGGTGGAAAATGGAAAATGGAAAATTGAAAATGGAAAATGGAAAATGGAAAATGGAAAATGGAAAATGGAAAATGGAAAATGGAAAATGGAAAATGGAAAATGGAATGGAAAATGGAAAATCGAAAATCGAAAATCGAAAATCGAAAATTGAAAATCGAAAATCGAAAATCGAAAATCGAAAATCGAAAATCGAAAATTGAAAATCGAAAATGAAAATCGAGAATCGAAAATCGAAAATCGATAATCGAAAATCGAAAAAATGGAAAATGGAAAATGGAAAATGCAAAATGCAAAATGCAAAATGCAAAATGGAAAATGGAAAATGGAAAATGGAAAATGGAAAATGGAAAATGGAAAATGGAAAATCGAAAAGGGAAAATCGAAAATCGGAAATCGAAAATCGAAAATCGAAAATGGAAAATGGAAAATCGAAAATGGAAAATGAAACTACGTTTCTCGCTGCATGTTTTTATTTGGATCGCGTAACCCATCATATGTTTTGATCAATAAATAAACTATATAAAATTGTATATAATTATTGTTCAGAGTGCCGATAGATGGGAAAACCAGAGAAATTTTTGATACTACAATTAATTTGAAAATGCAAATACAAAAACGCTTTAATTTCATAGTTTCAAGTTTTCACTTCTGTCGGCAGTCCTAATGACTGCACTGTTTATACTCTAGAAGAACATATAGAGTATTATAAGTTTAATCCAGCCCGAAAAGTTTGTAACGCATAGAACCGAGCCGCGGACGAAAAAAAGTTATATATTATTTTAAGTTTATTCTTGGCCAAAACCCCCAAATCCGTTTGCTGTCCGTCCGTCCGTCCGTCCGTCCGTCCGTCCGTCCGTCCGTCCGTCCATCCGTCCGTCCGTCCGTCCGTCCGTCCGTTAGCACGATAACTCAAGAACGCGTTGACCTAGGAAGTTGAAATTTTGTCACAACTTGTAAAATGGAAAAAGTAAGGCTAAGTTCGTTAATGGGCGATATCCTTCCACTCCTTCGGGTACCTCCCATACAAGAGTCCTTGAAACACGTTTTCACAATTATTGATCAAATGCTTCAAGTGAGGAACTTGAAATTTTGCATACTTAAGGTTTACAATGTTTGAATTGAAAGTTCCAAATATGATGCAAATCGAATGAGTCCTTCGCGTATCAGCCCAGAAAAGTCCTTCAAAAATGTATGCTTGTTACTGAATCCACTATAACTCCAAAACGAATTAAAGCAGAAATTTAAAATTTTACAGGAATTAGTTTTATACCAAAACCAAAACGGAGTTCATTAATTAGCGCCATCTGTTGACTCCTTCGGGTAGCTGTCATACAAAAGTCCTTAAAAAACATGTTCACCAATATTGAACGATAACTTTAGAACACTTTAAGTTACTACTTTGAAATTTTATACACATTAGTTTTATAATAGTCGCAGCTGAAACTATTAATATGAAAAATATCCCATAAGTCTTTCATGTAGTTGCCATACAAAAATTCTGTAAAATGTCCTAACTTACTTTATGGAACTCACTATAAATTAAAAAAATCAAGTAGCATGTAATAATTGCTTGTGCTCTCCTCATTCTTTTGATATATTTCCAACTAAAATATGAATCGGAGTTCAGTATTTCATCTAGAGTATCATACGATTGGCTTGCAGCCGATCGTGTTGCGTTATGTTTTTTTTTTAAGAAGCTCTGGCAGTGCACCTGTTCTGTAAAGGGAGCAAACGTTCCAAGATCCAAAAGAGTAGTCCTTAATGCGTTGTCAGAGTCGTTGCCGTTGATCCATTCTTTTCCGAGGCTTCTGATTGTTAACCCATCGCCCAACCCCCAACCTGGAGGACCAGGTCTATAGTACATAGACTTGTGAACAACTTTCGGTTATGGTGTGCTGGAGTTCTCACAGCTATGCCGCGAGTCCAACTACACTGGTTTTTAGACCTACTTCCAGAGACGCGCTGGTGTTCCTGGCCATTCAGGATGTGTTCACACGCTCCTCCTCCTTTCAACCTGGGCTTGTGACCGGCTATGGCGTTGCGAATACCACTTCTTCTTAATTTGATGACCCAGTATCCTGTGTGACGCAGTTGCGTGCGAGCTTTGATCAGGTAGCTAAGGATAGGACACCCCGGTGTACAAGCCCGAAAAAAAATAGAGACCAAAATTATTTTGTCAGTACCAGGTATCCAAGGATGCCAAGGGATCTTGCGTGTCAAAAACGTATGGTAAAATAATAATTTAGGAATATTTTGTTGTTTATTTTTATTGGTTTTCATGGTAGCCTGCGGCTTGGATCTTGGATCAAAATAACGTTACATTTGGGGCCATCCAAAAGCGTTACAAAGGTGAAACATTTCGAACATGCAACTGTACTTGGAAAAGAAATATTTATTAAAATATACATTTCTTTACAAATTCTTTGTATCGAAAGAAAGCTTTTCGATACCTAGTCTACCTTGAGTTCACAACAATATAACGTCACATTAAATTAGTTCTAGAAATATGATTGTGTAACGCCACACTATTTCCTCCACACCCTCAGCACCATGACGTCTCATCACATCGTCCGCCACAACCAACATCACGCAGCAATACCGTGATCAACCACTAGCCTACTCGCACACAGAGACGAGTATACACATCACAGCAGTCATCGCTCGCACACACAAACAGCGCCAGCGAGTATAAAAGCGGATGAGCGACAGCACAACGGCACCAGTCGCATTTTGGCATCGTAGCTTCCTACACCCTGGAACTAACGAAACAAAGCCCGACTGCGTCCCCGGATTCAACAGAAGTACCCATCGAATGCGTCCAACCTCTGGACCATTCAGACTTCTGGGCAGATCCGTTGTCGATAATAATACTAAAAACCACTATATGTAAAAACTTAAATACTACTACTACTAAGAATTATAATAAAAGAACATATATATTTATTTAACTCTCTCACTCTTTGTTTTACTGAGGAACTCCTCTTAAGAAAAGTATTCGGTAGATAAGTCCGTTACAATTGCATTATTTTTAAAAATAAGTCTGTCGAAATATCGAGATTTTAAGATCTCAGTTACAGAATCGTACCAGATTATAGGTAAATATGTACATATGTATTTAAAAAAATAGCATTCGTCTGTAAAGCATGCATACATAGATTACAAAGAGAATATAGTAAGTTTGATCCAGCTCAAAAGCTTGTAACGTTTAGATCGAAGCCTCAGACCAAAAAAAATTAAATGTTATTTCTGCTTATTTGGGGATAAGATCACTAAATGCGCTTGAAATCCGTTCGCCCGCGCGTTAACATGGTAACTGAAAAACGCCTTGGCGTATGGTCTTGCGATTTTGAATCTGGATGTTTGATCGAATTTGTAAGGCAAATTTCGTTAACGGTCAAAATCGTCCTCATCTGGAGTATAATACGATTGGTTTGCAGCTGATCGTGACAACAGTATATTTATGCAACATACTTAATACATGCAAAAAAAATTTAAAAAGTCCACCAAAATTTTTGCCCCTAAAATAATCAGTTACGTAAGCCCATGTAGCTAGTACTTCGACATGCGCATAGAAGAATTTGGCTATTTTTTATTGGAGTATGTTCAATCCCTTATATAATCTAAGAGTGGGAGAATGACTAAACTGAAACCATCTGACACAAGAAAACCGAATGTACAGTCATACGTCACACAGGGCTGAGCTTCAGGCTACTGTGGGGGTCAGCAAGGCGACGAATAGCTGGACGGCCTGCATGCATATGTTGGTTAACTGCGAATAATCAATAAGCAGTCCCCGACCAAGAGCGGCTGAAGAGGAGGGTGGGACTTAAAATGTTCCAAGAACCCTGTGAAACTTTGGCGACAGGACGAAACGGCACCGTCCTAGAAATGTGCCTCCTACCTATGGGTAGCAACGAGGGACAACTTCGCAATCTACGACTGTGTCCACACCAGCCGAAGATAGCATTAAAATTACCCCGGCCGTAAATATTAAGACTGAGTCCAGTAAGGTCTTGATTATGAATACTGGAAGCAACGAAACAAAATGATGGCATTTGGGCTGACGATTGCGGTATTCTGTTACCTGAGTATGTAAGAGTGAAATCGAGCAGAAATGGCTTCAAGCTAATGCAGTAATTGCCTCCATCCCGTTAAAACCTTGGCAGGTCTCAAAGAACGCTCAGCGTTTTTCACCATTAAGTTAGTGGTGTAGGCTCAGATGGAACATTCCTGACTAGCACTGATCTGGCTCTGAACGCAGGACCCCATAAGGGCTTGCGTCAACCCTGGCATGGCCTCACTGCTTGCAAAGATAACCATGGGATCCTAGGTGAGTCTTTTGGCCGCCACTGCAACCTAACCTAACCTAGGTGACTACACATTCGAACGGTGATAACGGCTATGAGTTGGGACCACAAGCAACATGAATAATGACAAAAACAGCATCAACAAACCAAACAACAGTGAACGACGAAACAATAATGACAGCGATAGCGACACAACTATTAACAGCGGCAATGAAAATCCATTCCAGAGAGGCGCAAGGCTACAAAGATCTCCAGCGAAAAATAATAGCATCCAAACACCAAAAGCATCTGACAGAGGCAAGAAGCTAGAACCGGCGAAATCATCGTTTCATCTTCTCGGTGAGCAGATTAAATTACTTGTGGACATGCTAAAGGAGGGTAGGCGTTCGATCCACCAGCCAATGCGTGACTCAATTGAAAGCATTAGAGCGCTATATGAATTATCTTCGAAGGATGAGCAATATGACATTGCGGAAGAAGTGAGTAAGAAAAACAACTCTTCACAAACATCGCCATGGTTTAAGCTAAATCCGAAGAGGAAACAGGAGACTGATCTCGAGGCGCCACCCACGAAGCGCTTAAATGTGGCGTAAACGTCTGCCAAAAAGAAGAAGGGTGAGACAGTGGAATTACCGAAGAGACAATCCTTCCCTTCCACAAAAAATAACAACGCGCTGGACACAATGGATGCATCACAAGGAGATGCAGAGCAATCACAAGCGCTGCCGAAGGAGACGGAGAAATGGACAAAGGTGGAGTCCAAGAAGCAGAAAACGAAGAAGGGTATAAGGTCGAAACCCGACGCCTTCATTATTTCGGCAACCGGTGATCTTACGTACGCGGACATTCTGCGGACGATTTAGACACATGACACCCTCAAGTCACTTGGCGAAAACGTACGTGCAGTTCGACGAACCGCAAAGAATGAGTTGCTGCTCGAACTTAAGCGTGCACCAGAGCGGAATATCGGAGCGTACCAGACAGCAGTGGAAAAAGTGTTATGCGAGTCGGCTAAGGTGTCGGCGAAAACGTATACCATAACAATCCAGCTGAGAGATCTAGATGAGGTCACAACGCCAGCAGAGGTGTGCGACGCGCTCCATGCACAGTGTGAAATACGACGCCCTGATGAATCATCAGTACGCAACGTGAGGAAGGGCTATCAAGGCACGCAGACGGCTTATGTCAACCTGCCGGTCGAAGAGGTCGAATGTGAATCAAAACAAGTTGCGTTCACCATGCAGGTGCACATAGTTGATTGCGACATAATCAAACGAGTGTCATGCTTCCGAAAATTAATAAGAGTAACTGCGTACTGTCTTCGATTCATAACTAATTGCAAGACATTAGACAAACAAAAAGCAATGAATCTTACAGTATCAGAATTACAGCAATCACAAGAACAAATAATTCGAATGGTCCAACGATCAGAGTTTCACGAAGAAATTGTAGACATAAACAAAAAGAAAAATCTAGCCTCAAAGAGTAAATTGTTAATGCTCAACCCATTTATTGATGAAAAAGGGATCCTCCGAGTCGGCGGAAGGTTGGCGCAATCAGGATTAGCATTCAATGAAAAGCATCCAATTATTCTGCCGTACGATCACCACCTCACAATGTTAATAATCAGAGACGCACATTCAAGAACTTTACATGGAGGGAATCAACTGACACTGGCATACATACGACGCAGGTTTTGGATTGTAAACGCAAAGAACGCTATACGACAATATATACACAAATGCGTTATTTGTGTCCGACATAAAGGGCAAGTACTGCAACAAGCAATGGGAGACCTACCGGCTGAACGAGTGAATCCATCCAAACCGTTCCTACATACAGGAGTAGATTACGCTGGACCACTGCAAATCAGGATGTCAAAGGGACGTGGATGCAAATCATACAAGGGATACGTTTCGATATTCATATGCCCCGCAACCAAAGCCATCCATATTGAGGCAGTTAGCGATCTAACGAGTGAAGCATTTCTCGCAGCATTTAAGCGTTTCGTTGCCCGACGAGGACAATGCGCCCATATTTACAGCGACTGCGGAACCAATTTCGTAGGGGCAAAAAGATTGATGGAAGATAATCTCCAAATCATCGTTCAAAAATCAGCTCAAGAAGTGGCCAACCTGATCGCTTCTGATGGAACCAGATGGCACTTCAACCCTCCAGCTTCACCCAATTTTGGCGGTCTATGGGAAGCCGGAGTGAAATCAATAAAATACCACTTAAAGAGAGTAATTGGGGAAACCACTCTAACGTTTGAAGAGTTAACGACAGTACTGAATCAAATCGAAGCATGTTTGAACTCTCGACCACTATGTCCTATTAGTGACAATCCTGATGAGTTGCTGGTTTTAACTCCAGGTCATTTCATAATGGGTTATGCACCGCTTGCTCCTCCCGAAGGTGAATACAACAATATAAACATCATTACTCGCTGGCAATTAGTGCAGAAGCTTAGCACTGATTTTTGGAAGGCATGGTCAGGAGAGTATCTGTCACGACTCCAACAGAGACCAAAGTGGCAGACAAGACAAGAGAATATGAAAATAGGAGAGCTAGTACTAATAAAAGATGACCAAACTCCACCAGCAAAATGGCAATTAGCGCGAGTCGTTGAAACTTACCCCGGAGAAGACGGTTTAATTCGTATGGTCGGTCTACGGTACAAAGGCGATTCCATAATAAAGCGACCAGTTAACAAAGTATGCAAATTACCGGTCGAAAACAGTCAAGAGGACGTACCAATCATCGAAAACCAAACAAATGATCAACATAAGGAGACAGAAGAGTTGGGACAAGCAGTAGAAGAAATACCGTCATCATATTACACAAATCTCCACACGAAAGCACTAAAGCGGGCATTCATTCAGAGACGTCAGAATAATCCAAAACGTTTCCGTATACGGACCGGTCGTATACGGACACAACAGAACAATTAGACTACCTAAAAAACAAAGATACAACTACAAATATAAGTACTAAGACTACTCACCATCTATCAATGTTAAATATCCTGTATTTAATTGTACTATTCTTGAGACTTGGAACTTGCGCATACAACGTTACTCATCTGAAACCTGGTTTATACATAGAACATATCGGCGAAGGAAAAATAAGGAGAGGTACTCTTCGTATAGAGCTAATTTTCCCCATAAACATTACGGCTGATATAATTTGTGTTAACAAAGCCATTGAGTACATGGCTAACACTTGCACCAAAGCACAACAATTGACTGAAGATATTCACTGCGACTCTTTAATACACCATTTAAAGGAAAAACAGCAGTCCTTGTTACAGGAGTTTGATACACTGCGGAACAAGTATCAGCAAAGGAGAACGAAAAGAGGTTTATTCGGAAAATTACTACAATTTGTATTCGGTGTAAATGATGAAGTATATGTAGATATCTCACGTTTGGATCACAATCAGAAGAAACTCATTGAATCAGGGTATCACCAGAGTAACATAATGTTAAGAACGGTAGAAGTGATCAATGACACCACACACGTATAACGAGCAAATTAAACAGACTCACTGACAAGTTTAACAAAATGTCCGAGGTTGTTACTAACATGGAAGGGATGTTTTCGTTAATAGATTCAAACACACTGAACATACAGATAATTTCAATTTACCAAGTCGTAAACAGTTTTATATCTGAAATTCAAGATAAATACACAAGTCTCATAGATGCTACAGTCCATCATGGAGGTCTAAACGATTTGATTTCATCGAGCAAGTTTACAAGTATTATGACCACCATAGCATCAAAATTACCATCCAATTTACGAATCTCACAAGAACCAGAAGATCGCATCCAGACTGTAACAAGCAGCAACAACATAACTGTTTACGGATTCCTTTGCATCATCGAGATCAATACATATGCATATTTAAAGCAACACCAGTTCCACAAAGAGTAGATAATAGCACGTACGCAGTAGCAGACATTTCGACGGCAATAACAGCGGTTGACTATGACACACAAACATACTTCCAAATAACTGAAGAAGAATTACAGCATTGCATTAGAGACGAAGACGACGTATTTTTGTCCACACCTAGCGTAGTGAGCAGTATTGAAGCACAGAATTGTAAGGAGTCAATAGATCGGAGAAATATATGCAGGAAATGCGGCGAAGACGGATACTTTGCGCAGTATGTACGAACAAAACGAAATGCGCGTTGTGCGAAGGCGATCATGCAGCTGGCAGCTCTCGCTGTCGGGCACACCAAAAGGCGGTTAAGAAGTTTGGACGATAAAGATTGTACAACTCAATCTCCTGCAGCAGACGATTTCGAGCAACAATTCGACCTCGTAATCCTGTGCGAACAACACCACAACATGGATGGATGCGAGTGGACAACGGACGCATCCAGCAAAGCAGCGATATGGGCGCTTGGTGGTAGGGTCTACCAAAGTAGAGCCTTAGTTGCCCGCACTGGCTTCACTTGGGTGAAATGCGATGGAATCTACTTCTTTTCATGCAACGCTCCACCGAGTATGAACATAATCCAATATGAGCGGATGTTAACGGAGCTGGTGACGGAAGCCAGATCAAAGTTCCCGGCATTTATTGGTGGTGACTTCAACGCATGGTCGACGACATGGGGTAGCAAGAATACGAATCGCAGGGGTCGGCTTTTTATGGAATATCTGGCGACACTAGACTTCGAACTTTTAAATAATGGACTGCACACGTTTGAAGCTGGGACCAGGAGGTCGGCGGTGGATTTAACGTTCGCTCACAACTCGATCGCACGAAACGCTACATGGAGCGTCGGAGATTTTTATTCGCACAGTGATCATCGCACTATTGTCATCGAGCTGCAGCAAGCAAGGTGTCAGATATCTGTTGCACAAGTCAAGGGATGGAAACAACGTGCTTTTGACGCAGAAATTTTTAAATTAGTGTGGGACGAAGCGCAAACAATGGACGACGAAGCCACCATCATGGCGACAAATATTAAACAGCGATTAAGCGAGGCATGTGACGCAGCAATGCCAAGAAGGACGGGTGCACCAACAAAAACCCCAGTCTACTGGTGGAATGAGAATATTGCCGAATGCAGAAGGCGGTGCAACCATGAGCGGAGGAAAGTGCAGCGTGCGCAAAATCACACCATGTGAAAATCATTGCATTCTAGCTTCAAAGTATGCCGACTACAGCTTAAGAAAGTGATTCAAGACGCCAAAGACTTATCATTCCGCGACCTGCGCGATAGCTCTAATATCGACCCCTGGGGCAAGGCGTACAAGGTTGTGATGAGCAAAGTTAGAGGGCCCAGAGCGCCGCAACCCAGAGATCCTGCGCTTATGGAACGCGTAGTGACGACTTTCATTCCACCCCAGAGTGAACGGACGGAAATATATCAACTACCCGCAGATATGGGTGATATTTCTCCCGTGACAGCTGAAGAGGTTCTACTGGCAATACGAAAAGTATCTGACAACAAAGCACCTGGTCTTGACGGCATCCCTAACATAGCGTTGAAAACGGCCATCAGGAAGAATCCCGAAACGTTGGCTAGGATGTACACAGCATGTCTCAAAGAAGGAGTGTTCCCCGATTTTTGGAAGCTCCAAAGACTGGTGCTTCTATTAAAGCCCGGAAAGCAACCAGAACAACCATCGGCATACCGCCCACTATGTATGCTGGACTCATTGGGAAAAGTGCTGGAGAGCATTATCACCAACCGACTGCAGGAGTTACTCGAGAGACCTGGAGGTCTATCCGAGCAACAATTTGGATTCCGTTGAGGGAGATCCACCATCGACGCCATTAATGCCGTTATGAGAATTGCGCGTGAAGCAACATCCGGAGAAAGATGGAAGAACGGCGACAAAAAGTACTGCGCAGTGGTAACACTTGACGTTAAGAATGCCTTCAATTCAGCAAGCTGGGTGCGAATAATGCAAGCAGTAAATAGTTTGAACGTACCGGGATATCTACAGCGAACCATAGCTAACTACTTCGAAGAAAGAGTTCTTTTGTATGACACCAAGGACGTTGTCAAGCGCTACGACGTCTCACGAGAAGTCCCTCAGGGCTCATTGCTTGGCCCCACTTTATGGAACATCATGTATAATGAGGTTTTTTGCATCGAGCTTCCAACGGACACCACACTAGTTGGCTATGCGGATGATATCGCACTAGTGGCAGTAGCGAAACATATCCACACCTTGGAGGCTCTGTGTAGGGATGCGATCGACAGAATTATGCGGTGGTTGAGTAGTGCGGACTTGGAGTTGGCTTCGCATAAAACGGAGGCGGTTCTTTTGGGCTCTCGGAAAGTACGCGAAACGTTCACATTCAGAGCTGGAGAGCACGAGATCATCTCGCAGCCGAATCTGAGATATCTTGGAGTGTTAATCGAAACTCGAATGTCTTTCAAGGATCATCTTCTGGCGACCAGCGAAAAAGCCGCGCATCATCTCTAACGCATCATGTCAAACATTGGGGTACCACGCTCCAGCAGACGAAAACTACTAACAACGGTCACGAGTTCCGTAATGCTATACGCTGCACCGATTTGGGCGGATGCAACGAAGAAGAAATCGTATACAGCCGGAATCCGATCTATCTATCGTCTTAGCGCACTGAGGGTTGCTAGTGCTTTTCGAACAGTGTCCGATGATGCAATCGGGGTAATATCGGCATTGTTGCCAATTGACATACAAGCGTCTGAACTTCAGCGACTCTACGTAGCAGGAGATCAAGCATCGAAAGTGCATTAGCGACGGCGCGGCATTCAGGAATGGCAAGGACGCTGGGACAGCGTGAAGAAAGGAAAATGACATTTACATTGATTTCAAACATCAATAGCTGGATAAGCCGCAAGCACGGAGAAGCTGATTTTTATGTGACCCAGCTGTTGAGCGGACACGGTTGTTTTAAGCAGTATCTTCACCGCTTCAAGCATGAGGAAGACCCGTTCTGTCCCAACTGCCCCACTAGATCGAGGACGCGCGACATATCTTACTGCACTGCCCGCGCTTTGAAATCGACCGAACCGAGATTGCAGAAAACTTTGTAAGACACATTTGTGACACAGCCTTCAAATGGCAAGCTTTCCAGTCTGCAGCAGCGCAAATTATGTCGACACTTCGCCGCTTTGAACGATTAAGAAATATTCAACGCGACGTACCACAGGAGACGACTGACTTAACTATACAGACAAAACTGACGATTTTAGCAGTATTGCTATGACGGCCTCCAAGCAAGTCGGCACGTAGACATCGAAGGGCTCAGACCCACATTTTTGTAACTTGCCTTAAACTACATTAAAGTACATTTTCGAAATTAAATTTATACAGTTGTTGTTTTTTATTTCATTTTTTTTTTAAGAGAATCTAAGTCAAACATTCTTGGCTTTTCATTTTGGCGCCCGAACAGGGACCTATTGTTCCCATCATAAAAGTCTTATAATTGACATTGAATTTTTGGTGTTTTTTTGCATATGTGGGGGGCTTTCGTTATACCAACTCATCACGCGTCGGTTAAGTGGCTCGTACCATCGCACGAGTAAACCAAACACGCATTCGTCAGATTGAAACCTTAAAAATGGTTGGATATTTTTTGGATTTTTTAGCGCGCGTGCATTGATTTTCATTCACGACACCGCTATTCTCGTCGCGCATCGTGTAAACCGCGTGGAGTGCATTGTTTCATTTTACGACACCACTATTCTCGTCGCGCATCGTGTAAACTGCGTGGAGTGCATTGTCTCATCAACAGCAATCGCTATTCCCGTCGCGCGTTCGCTTTCTGTACATCACGCATGGTATTGCACTGGTGACAATCACGACAGTTAAAAATGTGGAATTGCGTGAAACCTTGTAAGGACGGAAATCTTAGGGTAAATTTCCGCTTACAACAACGACCATGTTAAGAAACGAAAATACCGAAAAGCATGGTATAATATGAACTTCATGTATTTTTTTACATATATAGTCCAAAACGATCGAACACAAATTGTCTAGTTGGCGGCGTAGTTAGTAGCCGCGGGTCGAGCCTAAAAACTCCTCCCAAAGTGAAAACTAACGCCATGCCCGAGAAATCGACCTATGGCTTGGGTCTGTGGCTCTTGTGAGTTCGCCAAACATAGTCTCGAAAGTCTCGACGGTAGAGTACGGCTTGCCCCGGCCATGCCAATCTATTTAGGGTCTGTGGCTCTTGTGAGTTCGCCTAAAATATAGAACGGCCAACCGGTTACCGTGAAGATACACACACGGAGCCAAACTCAGCCAGCGCAAGCGACGGAGGTCCAGGCAAAGCAGCGACACAGTGAGCACCAGACGAGCGGCACCGAGGACAACGCAGACGACGCAGCGGGACCCTGACGACGCAACAACGAGGCAGCGACGAAGAAGGCCCGCGTAACCGAGGTCCGGAGGAAGCACCGCTACGCAACGCATGGAGCAACGCAACGGCACGACGACGCACAACGCAGCACAGCGCTCAGGACAAAGGGCAGCGCAACGCCACGACGACGCACAACGAAGCGCAGGTCAGCAGAGTAACGCTGCACCATGAGCAGCGCCGCGCACAGGACAACGCAACGCCACGCACAGAGCAACGCAACGACGGCACACGAAACGCGCAAAGCAACGCAGCAACGACACTCAGAGCAAATAACGCACAGAGCAACGACGACGCACAGAGTAATGCAACGCGCAGAACTTCGACACACAGAGCAACGCGGCAACGCACAGAGCAAAGCAACGCACAGAGCAACACAGAGCAACGCAACACAACGCGACACTCCGAGCAACGACACAGAGAGCAACGACACAGAGAGCAACGACACGCACGGAGCGACGACACGCAGAACAACGCAGAACGACACAACAGAAGCAACACACAGAGCAGAGCGCGCACAGAGTCGCGCAACCTCCAGAGCAACGGTACGCACAGAGCAGGGCAACGAGCGAAGCTACGCACGTACAGAGTAACATAGCACGCAGAGCAACGCAACGCAGCAACGCACAGAGTGACGGTACGCACAGATCAAGACATCGAAGGAAGCTACGCACGTATAGAGTAACAAAACACGTAGGGCAACAGAGCAACGCAACGCGCAGAACAACGACACGCAGAACAACGCAACACAACACAAGTTGGACCGGAAAGGACGTAACGTAAAAGGACACAAGCATGAGATGGCGCACAGAGACCGAAGGAAGGCAAGCAGAGGCGTGCCAAGAGCCGAGCTACAATCAACCACGGACAGTACGACGAACAACGCCAGAACTACGGGAAACAATCGCAAGAAGAAGGCAAGCACCGCAATGCACCAGGAGCGCCGTAGACAGGGGATGTCGAAGACATTGAGCACAAGAAGCGCCAGGCGACACCAAGGGACGTAGACAGGAGGGGTCGAGGCAACACAGAGGAACAAGAAGCGCCAGGCGACACCAAGGGACGTAGACAGGAGGGGTCGAGGCAACACAGAGGAACAAGAAGCGCCAGGCGACACCAAGGGACGTAGACAGGAGGGGTCGAGGCAACACAGAGGAACAAGAAGCAAAGCGGGAGGATGCCGAGTCAAGCGAGCAACATCGAACTTGTGAGGACCATAGACAAACGGAACGACGCCAGTCAGCGCAATGCGGCGTAGCAAATGCCGCAAGAAACGCACAAAACAACGCAAAGCACCCGAGAAGTACCGAGCCGAGCAGCAACGAGAGGATAACGAAGTCAGAGACGTTATAGGACCGAGGAAAACCGAAGCGTATGAGACAAATAATACCAAATACTTATTAAATTTACCGAATTACATAATGAATTATAACCTTTAATATAATAAAATAGTTGAAGTCAAAACAAGAAATGTTTGTAACGAACCCCTGGCGCCCGATGAGCCTACCCCAGCAATTCGAGTCGTTACAACCTTTAAAAATGTTGGATATTTTGTGTTCTTTGGGGTGTGTGCGTTTTTTTCATTAAAGCACCGCTACTTTTTCGTCGCGTGTCATTCAAATCGCGTATGGTGTGCATTTTTTCAGTAAGCACCGCTACTTTGGTTGCGCGTCGTTTTTTTGAAAATCACGCATAGTGTTGCATCTGTGAATAGGCAATACGTGAGTGTACAATTTTTGAACAAGGAAGCGTTCGTTAGTTTGAAACCTTGAAAAAGGGTAGTTCTTTGTGTTTTGTGGCGTGTGTGCGTTTTTCATTAAAGACACCGCTACTTTCATTGCGCGTCGTTCAAATCGCGCATGGTGTGCATTTTTGCATTAAAAGCACCGCTACTCTTGTCACGCTTCGTTTTCAATCGCGCATGTTTTGTATCAGTGACAATAACGGTAATTGAGAGTACAATCCTAGACCAAACAAGCGTTCGCCGGTTTGAAACCCTTGAAAAGGTTATATTTTTGTGTTTTTTGTGGAGTGCGTGCGTTTGTTTTTTACTAAACCACCGCTACTCTCGTTGCGCGTCGTCAAAAATTGCATGGTGTGCATTCTTTTATTAAACCACCACTACTCTTGTCACGCGTCGTTTACATCGCGCATGGTATTGCAACGGTAAATTGCGATAATTGAGTGTGCAGTTCTTGATCGGAGAGGCGTTCGTCGGCTAACAACTTCAAAAAGGAGAGCACAATCTGTTCCCAATGCCGTCAGAAGGGAATGACGAAGCGCAGCTTCAAGTAAGTACTAAGCAAATTGACGAATTAAAGGCGCAGCGAGCGTCCACAAAGGGGTCGATGACGCGAATAAAAACACTCATTGCATCCAAGGCTGCCACTTTAACGCCAGTGGAGCTTGATTGCCGTCTTGGCACATTGGAGTCGAACTTTAAACAAGCATTGGCTTATCAAACGACATTTGAAAAGCTGGATATCGGCAATAGTAAGAGCAGAAATAGAGGATTTATATTGCGATATCATATCAAAAATAGTTTCGCTCATGCCGATGCAACGCAAGGGCAGTGCTGGTGACACTTCGTGGGTGGTACCAAGTACTTATAGATCACACCTGCCTGCTCCAAAACTACCGCAATTTTCGGGAAAATATTCTGAATTTCCGAACTTCATCGAAACATTCACAAAGTTAGTCGATAAGGAAACTGAATTTTCTGCCACCGAGAAAATTATGTATCTGAGAAACTGTTTAACAGGGCCTGCACTTCAAACAATTAATGCCCTCGGAAGTTCAGCGTCCACCTATGGTGAAGCGTTAGCACAGCTGAAGGCTAGATATGACAACAAGGTGCTGATTTTTCAAGAGCATATACGTGAAACATTTGATCACGCAAAAATCCTGAAAAATAATGCGAGTCAATTAAGATCATTACTTGATAATATGAGTTCTCATTTCAACGCTATCAAAGCGCTTGGTAAAGATTCGGACATCGTAAACACTATGATGATCCACATACTAAATTCGAAACTAGATTCGGAGTCCCAAAGTAAATGGGAAGAAACTATCGACTACAGCAAGCTGCCAACTTGGGACGAATGTATCACTGTTCTAAACAGACCAGTGTATCGTCATGTTCTTTGTGTAAGGAAGAAACTCATAGGATTGACAAATGTCAACTGTTTCTGAAACTACCCGTCATCGAACGTTTTTCAAAAATAAAACAATTATCACTATGCATAAATCGCTTAAAGGGTGGACACACGGTAAAAAAATGCTCGTCAAAATCTACCTGCAGGGTGTGTTTCAAGGGTCACCATACCACGTTACATCGGTATGCTCCTGACTCATCTTCGTCGAATAGTTGGTCATCATCACCTCAATCGATAGGTGGACCAACTCATCAGCAAACACAACTTCAACTTTCTGCTTCCAACTTGCAAACATCAGGACCTTTCGTATCGTGCAAAACAGAATCTGCTTGCAATTCAAAGCACGAACATGTCTTTCTCGCAACAGTTGTGGTTGTTAGAGATAGAACAGGCTGTTACCAGCCAGCTCGTGCTTTGCTAGATTCAGCATCACAGCTTAATCTTATTTCGGAAAGCTTATCGCAAAAACTTCGTTTAAAAAGAAATCCAATACATGACGATATAGGCAGTATTGGACATGTTATATCGAACGTAAAGCACCAAACTTCTGCAAGCATCAACTCACGCGTTAACGACTTCGAGACGCATCTAAATATGCTAATTTTACCGTCTATTACCGGACTTCAGCCAGAAGGTGTAATCGATATTCGCAATTGGCATATTCCAGCCAATATACAATTAGCTGATCCCATGTTTTACAAGCCCCAAAAAATCGACCTCCTTATAGGTGCGGATAACTTCTTTGATTTATTATGTATTGGTCAAACTCGCCTTGGTGATGGATTACCCACACTTAAGAAGACAGTCTTTGGTTGGATTGTCTCAGGTCGCTACAAAATGCCTGATCCACTAAGCTATCGAAGCTTGCTAGCATCTGCAGCTCAAGATCCAGAGCCAATTGACATCCAATTACATGAATTGGTTGAACGTCTTTGGGCAACTGAGGACTGCTTCGCTAAAAGCTCATCCAAATATAGTGAGGAACATCAACTGTGCGAACAAATATTTGAAACCACTATTAGTCGATCAAGAAGTGGTAGACTTATTGTGAAACTACCATTTAAAGCTGATCCCTCAGTGTTGGGTGATTCACAATCAACAGCGATCAGAAGACTATGTAGCCTCGAAAGGAAATTAAATAAGAATGAGAATCTTAGAAAACAATATTCAGAATTCTTCAATGAATATCTTCAATTGGGTCATATGGAATTAGTAGCTCAGTCAGATATACCAACGGTTCACTATTATCTGCCACATCATTGCGTCATCCGACCAGAAAGTACATCGACCAGTTTACGAGTTGTATTCGACGCATCATCAAAGACTACATCAAACTTATCATAAAACGATATTCTTCTAGTTGGACCAATTGTCCAAAACGACTTGTTCACCATTGTACTTAATTGTTGTTGTTTTGAGTTCGCTCTCACGGCAGACGTAAGCAAAATGTATCGCCAGATTTTGGTAACAGATGAGGACCAAGACATGCAGATAAAATCATATAGGCTCAAAACAGTCACTAACGGCACAGCCTCAGCACCATATCTTGCCACGAGAAGCTTAAACTATAAAGCAGATATACATTCTCATGAATACCCACTTGCAGCCAAAACTATTAAAGGTTCCTTCTACGTGGATGACCTGATTACCGGAGCCGACTCCTTGGAAGAAATACTTCAGATTCAAGAGCAGGTTGACCACGTGTTTAAAAATGCAGGCATGGAGCTTCAAAAATGGTATTCGAACAATTTGGATTTTATTCATCACATCCCAGAAGAAGATCGCAACAAACCGCTACGACTAAATAATTCGGATATGGTCAAAACTCTTGGAGTAGTATTGGATCCAGTTCATGATCTATTCCAGTACCACTACCAACCTATCGAAATGACAGCGGTCTCAAAACGAACCGTCTTGTCCACAATTGCACGTTTGTTCGACCCGTTGGGACTCCTAAATCCAGTAATACTTAAAGCAAAGATATTCTTACAAGAGCTATGGTTGCTAAAGTTAAGCTGGGACGAGTCATTACTAGAACATTTTCATCCAGGTTGGCTGTCATACATATTTACAAGATTTACCGCAGTTAAATACATTCTCCGTACCACGATTCGTATTGTCACCAAATAAACCACCTAATATTGAAATTCATGGATTCTGCGACGCGTCAGAGCGTGCTTATGGTTGCAGTCTATATTGCAGATGTATAGATTCGTCAAACAATATCACAGTGCATCAACTAAGCGCAAAATCAAGGGTTGCACCAACAAAAAACGTATAAACTTTGCCGTGCTTGGAATTGTGTGGTGCAGACTCTCTCTCGAAATTACTTGAAAAGGTTCAAGCTGCCTTTCCAAAACCAATCAGTCGAACGTATTTATGGATGGATTCTCAAATTGTCCTGGGATGGCTGGCATCGCACGCGTCAGTTTGGAAAACTTTCGTGGCCAACCGCGTCGCGTCTATTCAAGAACTAACATTAAATGCCAACTGGAGGCATGTTCCAACTAAGCACAACCCAGCAGACATCATCTCCCAAGGTGCTTCAGTTGCAGAATTACAAAATTCTATGTGGTTCACCGGCCCAACCTTCTTATATCAATCGTCAGAACATTGACCACAATCATCATTTGACCAAAGTAAAAATTTACCACAACAACGCAAACGTTGAACAGTTCTCAATTGTGGAATCAATGACAAATCGTTTCTTCAAAAACATGACTATGATTCCAGCAATTTCACCAAAATTTGCCAAGTGTTTGGATATGTGTTGCGATTCATCAACAACGTAAAAAGGAAAATAAAGAACAAGCAATTATCATCAGGTCAGTTAAATGCATCGGAATTAGAAGCAGGTTTCACTCAAATCATCTGGGCAATCCAACAGATTGAATTCGCTCACGAAATTGCAGACTTCAAAAAGGACGGCTACACTGATAAGAAAGGCTTCATCAAAAATCTAAACCCATTCCACGATGTAGACAACTATTTACGAGTTGGAGGTCGACTTCGGAGGGCACACCTGCTATACGAGTCCAAATTTCCTGTTCTCTTACCAAAGGACAACCAGTTCATAAAAATCTACATCACACATCTACACTTCAAACACTTTCATGCTGGTGCACAAGCACTGGTTTCCATATTACGACAACGATTTTGGGTAATCAACGCCAAAGATTACGTCAGGAAAATCACACGATCTTGCAAATTTTGCTTTAAGTATCGGCCAAAATTAGCGGAGCAAATAATGGGTGATCTTCCTGAGGATCGAGTAACTCCAGCTCTGCCATTTGAGTGCGCTGGTGTCGATTTCTGTGGACCAATTTGAACGACATACAACATTCGAGGGAAAAAGGCCTTTAAATCGTATATCGCCATTTTTGTATGCTTCGCTACCAAAGGTGTTCATCTCGAGGTCGTATCAGACCTAACCTCAAATGCCTTCATAGCGGCTCTGAAGCGATTCTCGGCTCGTCGTACACTTTGTCGTCATCTTTACTGCGACTACGCAACTAACTTTGTAGGCGCTCGTCGCTTAATGGCCGAATTTCGTCAACAATTCTTCAGTGAGCATGTGTCAAAGGACATTGCAAAATGGTGCTCAGAAGACAACATCGAATTTCATCACATTCCACCTAGATCCTCTCATTTCGGAGGGCTCTGGGAAGCGGCAGTCAAGGCTGCCAAAACTCGTTTGTACACGACGCTAAAGGACTCCCATCTCACTATTAAAGAGTTATCTACGGTATGCGCCCAGATCAAAGCAATGCTGAACTCACAGCCTATCACTGCATTATCGTCCGATCCCAGCGATGAACAGGCCTTAACCCCAGCTCATTTTTGAAACCAGGCACCTCTAAATTGTATTATTGAACCAGATGTATTAAAATTAAAATTTTCATATTTGACTAGATGGCAGAAAATCTCGCATCTACAGCAACACTTCTGGCTTAGGTGGTCCACTGAATACATTCACAGTCTTCAACAACGTCACAAATGGACCTCCACACACGAAAACATCGACAAAAACGCATTGGTCCTCGTACATGAAGACAACCTTCCCCCACAAAAATGGATGTTGGGAAGAATTGTAGCCGCAATCAAAGGACAAGATGGACGAGTTCGTGTGGTAGACATCAAAACAAAAAATGGTGTAATTCGTCGACCTATTAGCAAGATTGCACCGATACCAAAGGATGTTGAGAGTTTGTCATTCTCTCAAGAGGGCCGACATGTTCAGGCACCACCAAGAACCGGTTCTGTTCACGATCACGAACTCAGCATTTCAGTCACAAGCTAAAAGAACGTCGCAGCCAAGCAAGTCGCCACGAAGCCATCGAAGGGCTCAGACCCACATTTTTGTAACTTGCCTTAAACTACATTAAAGTACATTTTCGAAATTAAATTTATGCAGTTGTTGTTTTTTATTTCATTTTAACTTTTTTTAGAAGAATCTAAGTCAAACATTCTTGGCTTTTCAGTACAGAAGAACAATAAAAACATTACGGTTTCTGTAGACCGTTTGAAACCGGCATTCACATTAGAATCATATGAAACTCGAGTTCGTTTTGATTCATGAAACATTTTTGGCACTATAATTATTATTATTATCATTTTACTTTATTATTTTAATAATTAAGTATTGTGATTGATTTTTTAAGAAACAAAACTTGCTACCCTCAAAATTTTTATTTTCACGTTTCATAACTAGTAGACGCAAAAAAAGCAATAACAATTTTCAGTCCGTCTGTCCGCCGTACGCCGTACGTAAAATCGTTTGGAGGCTCGTAGCTGCCAAACGATTTGAGATATTAAATTGAAATTTTGTAAACGAATAGACGGGGTAGGCTCCTTGAAGTGACCAAATTTTTAGGGGTGGGGGTGTGAGGGGGAAGGAGGGGGAAGTGTTTTGGACCGAAAATTTTGGTTTCTAGATCTCAGTAACCCCTAATGATAGGAAGCTGAAACTTGGAATTTCTATAGAACTCTGACAGTAGACCCATTTGCAGAAAAATTGTCAATATTGATCAAGGGGTGTGGGAGTGGGGGGGGGGGGGGGGAAATGTAATGCGTCCGAAACCCAAAAAAGGCGAGATAGACACATTCTAAAATCCATATCTCCTAAACCGTTAATGGCACACCATTCAAACTTAAAAAATATTTGTAGTTATACTAGGAGAACAGAATCAAGAAAAATTTTGGGTGGGAAGTTGTGTATGGGGGTGGGGGGTGAAAAACTTTAGATTACGATATCTCATGAACCAATTGCTCTAGAAAAATAAAATTCGGTTTGGGTATAAAGGTCGACAAATAAAGATTGATCAAAGTAAAATTTTTTAAGTGGGAGTGGAGCATAGAAGTGGAGGGGATGAGAATTTTTCAAATCAAACACATTTCATATCTCAAGAACAGTTTAAGATAGATGCTTAGAATTTTTACCAGAAGTAGCGCTAACTAAGCTCTAGTAGGGAAAAAAATTTGGAGTTCAGGGTGTAGAGGGGGAGGGTGGGGGACGGTGAAAAAGAAAAAGCTCCGATGCTTATATCTTGAGAACCTGTAATGATATAAGCCTTGAACTTGGTATTTAGATAGAGCTATAGTAGCGGAAAGCTGGAAAAATATAATTTTTTTTTGGGAAGTATGCTACGGGGGTAGGGGGTGTTTTTCCTAACTATTAAACGGTTCATGCTAGAAAGTTGAAACTCGGTGTGTATATGTTAATCAAATAGAAAAGTAATTGCGATAAAAAAAAATTTGAATATTCATTGTCGTTCAGAAAGGGGGGCAAAAAAAATTATTTGTATATATAATATATATAAAATTCATATATTTTTTCCCGATTTTCGTCATATCTACTAGGTCTTTCCAAATATTGAACTCATTTTTATTCTACGGATTCTTCGTATGAATACCTAGAAAGTGTTTTCAAGGTTTTTTGAAATTCGACCCCTAAGGGTAGTGTGGTACAAGTGGGGGGTGTTTTTCCTATATATAGAACGGCTTAAGCTACAATGTTGAAACTCGGTGTGTATATGTAAATCAACCAGAAAAACAATTTTGATTAAAAAAAAATTCAAATATGTATATGCGTTCAGAAGGGGGGCAAAAAAAATATCTGTGAAAATAGAACGCATATTTTCCCACGATTTTCGACATATCTACTACCTCGTCCCATATATTGAATTTAATTTTATTCTATTTATTCTCCATAATTGACCCCTAAGGGGGTGTAAAGTGATTGTGTACTTTTTCATAAACTATTCCATATCTCTCAGATCCAATCAGATTTTCACTTCCACGATCTTGTTCTTTTTGATAGGTTTTCAGTCACATAGTAGCCTCCACCGCATTTCAGAATTGAACGCGTTCCTAACTTCTACCGGAAAAATAATAAAGTTACGCCCAGATTGTTGGCAGATTTTTTCTTATATTATTATTTTTTTCTATTTTGTTATTTTTTTTTTCTTTCTTCATTCTTTCTTTTATGAAGTTTTTGTGTTCTTTTCAAACATTCATTTGAAGGGAGGGTGATGTAGTGAACGCGCGCATTAGGTTACAAGCCCCTGCAGTATGCACTTTATTGAATTTATGTATTTTGTAAATGTTGGAAACTAAGACAATGTAAAGCATTCAGAATAAATGTAAGTTGAATTTTAGTCTGCGCCCGACTCGGACTTTTTGTATAATTGACGTTATTTAGCTTTTTTTTTTAGTTATTTAGCTTCTGCGTTACTGCTTTGCCTTAGGCTTTGCTGCTTGCGTCTTTTGCGGCGTTGCTTCCTCTTCCTCTTTTCTTCGGCTTGGACTAGACCTACCTTATCTCATGTAGACTTTTTAAGAGGGAGTGTAACCCCACTGGCCTTACACGGTCTGAGAATCGCTTAGGAAGACTGTCCGGTCAGTTTCCAATGTTGCTGGAAGAGAGAGTGCAATCCCGCTGACCTTCTTCGCAGACTTGGTACCTGTCCACCTAACGGCCTTTTCTGGTCAATTCGTTTATTTAGTGGTAAACCGTTGTTGTCTACGAATTATGTTACGGCTTAAATTTCGTAAGGAGAGAATTTTGCGTTCTTATAATACAGTGCTAGTGTATGTCTTGCTCGGTATATAGTCTCGCTGGGATTTCGTATATTTGTCGGCGGGTTTATTTATTGCAATGCGTCACCTGGGACGTTTTTGTGATCCCGTCGATTTTTCCAAGTATATTTTCAAGTTTTAAAATTTCCAGCGTGTGTGTTGGTTTTCAAGTTCCATGCTTTCATGTTTTCACGTTTTCTCTGTGTTTTGTATCATAATAATTCGTTAACCGTCTTAGCTCTATGGTATGGTATGGTATAAGGGGTGGTGATGCTATCATCCTCCTTCACTTAGACGTTATAATTCGTCCATTGTGCTCCCCGTTTGAGTTTGAAGAACTCATGGAACCTAAAACCATTTTGTGGATTTTATAAAGTTTGCTATGTTACATAGCTTTCCTGTATCGATATTACCGAGGTCATCGAGGATATAAGCGCCGAGGTTCCGTCTTCTCGTTTTCGATAGGCCCGGACACTCACATAGGACGTGAAAGATTGACTCCTCCACTTCTGGGTCACCGCAGCTACGACAAAGATCATTTGCTTCGGCTCGCAGTCGTCTAGCATGTCTACCGATCAGGCAGTGCCCTGTGAGCACTCCGATTAGTGTGCTACCATCTTTCCTGCTCAGGCTCAGGATATACTTGCTTTTCCCGTTATCATATTCAGGCCAAAGAGTTCTTGATATTGAGCATGTAGTTAGGTTTGACCATCTTTTGCCTGCCCGCTGCAAGCATAGTGAGTCGATAGACTGATTTATGGATCCGATGGGAAAAGCAATGTGCTGGTCTATCACTGGTGAGCTTAGGCTGGAGCCTGCTCGAGCGAGTTCATCAGCTTGCTCATTCCCCTGGATTCCACAGTGGTCTGGCACCCAGCAGAGGGTAATATTGCACCGTTTGCCGATGGTGTTAAAAAAATCACGACATTGTCTTACTAGTTTTGATCGTGTTGTGTTCGAGCTAAGGGCTTTAATGGCTGCTTGGCTGCAAATAGTGATGTCTTTTGTTGCATTCACCTTTGCTTCAATAATTTTTCATGCTTAAAGTATTGCAAAGACTTCCGCTTGAAATACACTGGCATGGTCCAGTAGCCTGAAGGACTCTTTAATATCGAGTTCCTGTGAGAACACCCCCGCGCCTGTACCAGAAATCATTTTTGAACCGTCGGTAAATACCATTATGGTCCTGTTGTCTAGATTGCGTTCTACATTCCAGCCGACCCTGTGTCAGATTTTAACAGAAAATTCCCTACTGAAATCTAATTCTGGCATAATATAGTCCGTTTCCCTGTTCATATCACACTCCAAGAAGTCATTGAGTACTGTGACCAGCAGGTCTAGTTCTCCAGTAACCTAACTCTTTGAGTCTAAGAGCGCCTTTTGCAGCCATGCTTTTGATGTGCATGTCCATTGGCAGCAGGTGGAGGATAGTTTCCAGTGCTGCCGTGGGTGTGGTTCTGAGGGCGCTAGTGACCCCAATGCATGCCAAGCGCTGTACTTTTGTCAGCTTGCTAAGATACGTGGACTTCCTAGTCGCCTTCCACCACACTATCGCACCATAGCTTAGGATTGGTCTTACTATGTCTTTGTACATCCAATGTACTAATTTTGGTTGTAGACCCCACTTATTACCGAACAACTTTCTGCAGGCGTAAAATGCGTTATGCGCTTTTTTAACGCGTTCTTCCAGATTAAGTTTCCAGCTAAGTTTCTTGTCTAGAACAACCCCAAGATATTTAGCGCTGTCGGAAAGATAAAGCTCGTCGCTTCCCATCTTTGGTAACGCAAAAACTGGGATTTTGTACTTCTTCGTGAAGAGGACCAGCACTGTTTTAACCCCTAGACCGCAGTTGCCGGCCCATTCTCGTAGTTTGTTGAGTGCTGTCTCCATCAAACTACTAATTGTCGGTAAATGTTTCCCTGAGACAAGTATGACCACGTCATCGGCGTATGCACATGCCTTGATTCCGAGGTTCTCAAGTTCCACAAGGATCTCGTTGACTACGAGAAGCCAGAGTAGGGGCGAGATTACTCCTCCTTGCGGAGTGGCTCTGGAGACTGACTTTGTAATAAGACATTGCCCCAGTTCGGATTCAATGATTCTATTATGTAGCATTTGGTCAAGCCAATTGCAAATCTCGGGTTCCACTTCCATCGTTAGTAGTGCGCTTTTAATAGTCGAAAGACGAACATTATTGAAGGCGCCTTCTATATCAAGGAATGCGGCGAGAGTATATTCCTTGTATGAGAGTGATTTTTCGATTGTTAGCACTACCTCATGTAAGGCTGTATCCACAGACTTGCCCTTTGTATAGGCATGTTGTGACTGTGACAGTAGATTGCGCGGAATTTTGCTGCGAACGTGGTTATCCAGAATCCTTTCAAAGGTTTTGAGGATGAAGGACGTGAGACTTATCGGTCTAAAGTCTTTCGCAGTCGTGTGACTAGGTTTACCCACCTTGGGTATATAAACTACTCGTACCCTGTTCCATTGCGATGGAACATGGTTGAGTCTAATGCAGCTTGTGAAGATCACCAGTAGCCGAGGGATTACCGAATCTGCCGCGTGTTGCAGCATTGCAGGTATAATTCCGTCAGGTCCTGGCGATTTGTACAAAGAGAAGGATCCGATTGCCCAGCTTATTTTGTCAGTATCAATTATTGAGTTGGACAAGTCTTGGTTTCCTTCTTCTCGACTATGTTCGTAGCTGACAGAGTCAGTGTTGCTAGCTGGTGAACAGTCAGGGAAATGAGTGGTCATCAGAAGCTCTAAAGTTTCCTCGGGAGATTCTGTCCAGTTCCCTCCGCCATCCTGGATGAATGTATTCATCGGTGGAGTTTTAGAAAGAACCTTCCTCAATCTTGCCAAATCGTTTGTTGATTCTATTGACTCGCAGAAGTTCATCCAGGACGACTTCTTTGCTTGCCTAATAGTCTTCTTGAGGCATTTAAGACCCTGTTTGTAGCGCTGCCAGTCTTCTGCAGAATCGCTAAATTTAGCTCTGTTGAAGAGTTTTCTAGCTTCTGCACGTCGGGTCTTAACCTCGGCATTACACCAGACGGGTAGTCTTTTCGTAGAAGGTCTGCTGATTGGACAAGTTTTCTGGAATGCGTCACGCAGCACAGAGGTCAGTTCCTCCACCGCAGTATCCAGTTCTGCTCTGTCTTGGACTGTGTCCATGCTTCGTGTGCTCAGTTGTCCATTAACTAAATTCGTAAATTTTTCCCAATCTGTTTTCTTGGGGTTTCTGAATGGTTTAGGGGGAGTTACTTGATATTCTACGTTGAAGGTTATCAGACAGTGATCCGAAAGGGATGGCTTGTCCGATACCCTCCAATTCTCGACCCTTAGTCGCTCTGAGTCAGATACCAGGGTTAGGTCAAGAGCTTCTCTTCTAATACTATTCATAAAAGTTGGGGTATTACCCCGATTACAGATTAACAGAGAGGAAAATAAAATAAATTGAAAAAGGGACTCACCTCTATCGTTTGTATTACTACTACCCCATTGGGTGTCAGATCCCACTATGAGGTCGAGTTTATTTTCGGTAGCCATATCTACCAGTTTAACCAATTCTTCCGGTGGTGCGTCCTTGTCGTGGGACAAGTATGCAGAAGTCAGAATGAATGGTTCCAGGCAGCTATACCTTTCGCATCTGGTGACCGTAAGATCACCAGAGCTATATGACGGGACAAAGAAGAGGTGGATGCACTTCCTTGCAAGAATGCAGGAGCGAATTTTACCGTTGTCCTTGCTGTAGTATATATTGAGATCACGCCTCCTCAGTCCCTGGAGCTGGTTACAGTGTATCCATGGTTCCTGAATTAGCGCGATGTCAATATGCTCTTCGTCGAAAAGCGCTAAGAGATTGGCCGAGGCCGCTTTGCTATGGTGGAGATTTATTTGAGCTATCTTCATCACCATGCTGCTAATTGGGGGTTTGTTCGGTATCTATTTCTGGATCCCCGATGGGCCAGGATTCCGTTTCGCGATGTCCTCGCCGTCCTGTGTTCCAGGGGCGTCATCGTTAGTCCTCTCCTCCTTAGTCCGCTCCTTCCGATCAAGGAGTTTTACTTTGACGGTTCCGAGGCTAAAAGACACTCGGTCCGAGTTGTCCTTGATATATCGGACTGCAGCGGGGCCAAGGTGGAGGATGAAAGTTTGGCCCGTCTGTCCAGCTTTCTCCACTTTGGCAACGCATATCTCGTCAGACGGGATGTTCACGTTTTGCCTCCGCAGAGCAACTTGCACCAGATCGGTCTTAGCTCTAAGTTTTATCTTTGTTTTTACTTTATTATTTTAATAATTAAGTATTGCAGTTGATTTTTTAAAAAAAAAAATTTGCTACCCTCAAAATTTTTATTTTCACGTTTCATAACTAGTAGACGCGAAAAAAGCAATAAAAATGTTCAGTCCGTCTGTCCGCCGTACGCCGTACGCCGTACGCAAGATCGTTTGGAGGCTCGTAGCTGCCAAACGCTTTGAGATATTAAATTGAAATTTTTTTAACAAATAGACGGGGTAGGCGCCTTGAAGTGACCAAATTTTTAGGGGTGGCGAAAATTTTGGTTTCCAGATCTCAGTAACCCCTAATGATAGGAAGCTGAAACTTAGAATTTCTATAGAGCTCTGATAGTAGACCCATTTGCAGAAAAATTGTCAATATTGATCAAGGGGTGTGGGAGTGGGGGGAAATGTAATGCGTCCGAAACCCAAAAAAGGCGAGATAGACACATTCTAAAATCCATATCTCCTAAACCGGTAATGGCACACTATTCAAACTTAAAAAATATTTGTAGTTATGCTAGGAGAACAGAATCAAGAAAAATTTTGGGTGGGAAGTTGTGTATGGGGGTGGGGGGTGAAAAACTTAAGATTACGATATCTCATGAACCAATTGCTCTAGAAAAATAAAATTTGGTTTGGGTATAAAGGTTGACAAATAAAGATTGATCAAAGTAAAATTTTTTAAGTGGGAGATGAAGCAAAGAAGTGGAGGGGATGAGAATTTTTCAAATCAAACACATTTCATATCTCAAGAACAGTTTAAGATAGATGCTTAGAATTTTTACCAGAAGTAGCGCTAATTAAACCCTAGTAGGGAAAATAGTTTTGGAGTTGAGGGTGTAGAGGGGGAGGGTGGGGGAGGGTGGGGGAGGGTGAAAAGGAAAAAGTTCCGATGCTTATATCTTGAGAACCTGTAATGATATAAGCCTTAAACTTGGTATTTAGATAGAGCTATAGTAGCGGAAAGTTGGAAAAATAGAATTTTTTTTTGGGGTAGTATGCTACGGGGGTAGGGGGTGTTTTTCCTAACTATTAAACGGTTCATGCTAGAAAGTTGAAACTCGGTGTGCATATGTAAATCAACTAGAAAAGTAATTGTGATAAAAAAAAATTTGAATATTCATTGGCGTTCAGAAGGGGGGGCAAAAAAAATATTTGTAAATATAATAAATATAAAATGCATATATTTTCACGATTTTCGTCATATCTACTTGTTCTTTCCAAATATTGAATTCATTTTTATTCTACGGATTCTTCGTATGAATACCTAGAAAGCGTTTTCTAGGTTTTTTGAAATTCGACCCCTAAGGGTAGTGTGGTACAAGTGGGAGGTGTTTTTCCTATATATAGAACGACTTAAGCTACAATGTTGAAACTCGGTGTGTATATCTAAATCAACTAGAAAAATAATTTTGAATAAAAAAAACGAATATCTATTGGCGTTCAGAAGGGGGGCAAAAAAAATTATCTGTGAAAATAGAATGCATATTTTCCCACGATTTTCGACATATCTACTACCTCGTCCCAAATAATGAATTTAATTTTATTCTATGTATTCTCCATACCAAGAAAGTGTTTTCAAGATTTTCTGAAAATTGACCCCTAGGTGTTAAGTGATTGTGTACTTTTTCATAAACTATTCCATATCTCTCAGATCCAATCAGATTTTCACTTCCATGATCTTGTTCTTTTTGATAGGTTTTCAGTCACATGGTAGCCTTTACCGCATTTCAGAATTGAACGCGTTCCTAACTTCTGCCGGAAGAATAATAAAGTTACGCCCAGATTGTTGGCAGATTTTTTGTTCTTGTAATACAATGTTCTTAGCTTTAAGTTGTGTGTTGTATTTGTAATTCAATGTTCTTATTTCTAAGTTTTAATTTGTGCTGTGTTCGTCATTCCACGTTCTGTGTCAAGTTCTTGTGAGCGGAAATTTGGGCTCAAATTTGCGTCCTCACAAGGTGATTACCACTTTACAAAACTGATCTTTCGACACTATCACGAACGCGATCTACATTGTGGACAGCAAGCACTACTCAGTGCCGTACGACAAACCTATTGGCCAATTCATGGTAAAGTATTGGCCAGAAAAACAGTTAATTCTTGCGTCATCTGTTTCCGGTCAAAACCTCAGAATGCACCTCAACAAATGGGTCAACTGCCATCCACTCGTGTCAACCCTTCTGGTCCATTCCCAATTGACGGCTATTCATTTGGAGGTGGTAAGCGACTTGACCACAGACTGCTGCTTAGCAGACTGCATTCACAACACCTGGGTGGAATTTAGGAGGCGGGAGTGAAATACTGCTCCATTTGTCATAATTTTTCTATTGATCCTAAACTGAAAACTAAAATATTTTTGGAATACTGACAGATGAACGGGAAGGATATACCTAAAAAATTATAAAAAAAATTTAAAACAAAAATGATATGAGGCTTTTCAATCAAATGTTCATTTTTCGACAATTTTGTTGACAGTTTTTACCCCAAAAAGTGGTTTATTTACGCAATATCCCCAAAATTTTCGGTATATCCTTCCCATACTTATGTAGACAGGAAGCTCCGAAAAAATCCGCTCACTCGATCCATAACTTTTTATGCTACAATAGGAGCAGTTTTCAAATATGCAGTTTCGAGATAATCAGGTTTAAGGTTTCAATACGAGAAAACTATTAGTTTTAGTGACTTACCGAATCAGCGATACCAGTCGCATATAAGAAACTTTCAACATCTAACTCACTCACGCCGTCACTTGTATTCACCTAGCGCAGGGGTCGGCAACCTGCGGCTCTTTCGAACTCAAGTTGCCGCTCTTCAGTTCCAAGCGCAAATATTAACAATTTTATTATTTTATTTTCAAAATTCATAAAAAAATATTAAACTGCAAGAAAATTTACTGCAAACAGGACAAAAACACTCAACAAAGAACAGTGAGAATAGGTGGAGTAGAGACGAGACGGACAGCTGACAGCCGCTTCGGCAACAGACCCAGCCTCACAGCCGTGCTTGTGCTATGGCCAGCCCCGTAGCGAGGGCTCAATGCCAGCGACTTCCGACTGCCGCCGTCACTGTGTGGCAAGTTCACAGAACTCAACAGCAAGTTCAAAGAGTTGGACATCCAGAAAAGCATGCACTTCACGCTGCACAAGTGGACAGCTCTAAAAGAAATGTCGCGAATTGAGGCACTAATATTGGGTTTGAGAAAACATTTCGTTGCATTTTTCCCAATAAATGGCGTCAATTGCCAATAACTCAGAAAACACAGATCGCAGCGACATCTTATCATTGCATATGGAAATGCGATAGTTCGGGTGTTACTGGGAGTGTATAAACATTGAAATTGATGAAGTTTTAAAGTTTGTTTGTGTTTGAAAATGGAGAAAAGTAATGAACAATTTCGCTATATTTTTCAAAATTGTTATGACAAAGGGAAGAACGATGCTTAGTCTGGGTGCTTAGTGGCTAGAGCACTTGCCTTCAGGGCACCTGGTACCAGGTTCGAATCTGCTTGGCGACAAGTAATTTTCGAGAGTGGGATTGAGGGTCGGACTTCCAGTTCAGTTTTCCTCCACCTTAATAGTCTGAATAGCTCTCACACCGTCCCCTACCCAGCAAAAAGTCACAATTTAAAGAAATTCACTTCATCTATAATATGCACCAAAAATATGAATTTAATAGCTCAAAGAACTTTTGTGTTACGAACCTGCAAACGATTTGTGTTTGGGAGATGGTATACTCGTATTGTGGACAGGCATGCTGACAATGTTAATTCGTGTTTTTAGATGTACACTTGCCTTCGGTGCACCTGGTACCAGGTTCAAATCTGCTTGGCGACAAGTAATTTTCGAGAATGGGATTGGGTGCCGTACTAGTTCTCAAAGCTATAAATGAGTACGTGAGTTAAAATCGGGATAATAATCACGGACGAATGTATAGCTGATCACTTCACCTCCTTGTGTTCCGTTGGTCTCGTAATGAAGTAACTCTAGCATTACTTCAAGGCCTAGGCCTGTTGCCCCATTGATTATTATTAGGAACGATGCGCAGGCTTGTGAAAAAATTTGTGCTCTGTACGGTAAAGATACGTTATCAAAATCTGTTGCGCGCAAATGGTTCGCTGGCTTTCCTTCTGGTAATTTTGATGTTATAGATAAGTCACGCTCTGGTCATCAATCACAGAAAAAGCTGATGAAATTCTTCGAAAAGTCCAGCAAGATAAGCACATCTGCAGTTTAGATCTACGGAGCTAGGCATTAGCCACAAAACGGTTTTGAACCATTTAAGCAAAGTTGGCTTCAAAAAGAATGATGATGAGCCGCGTTCGCAAAGCCAGAGTTGACGAATAAAGTGATGCTGTGTGTATGGTGGAACTGGAAGAGAATCGTTCACCATGAGCTACTTCCAACTGATCAAACGATTGACTCACAAATCCATAGCACCCTCAGATTAGCACTTGTTCCAATCGATCTCTTCAGAACTCACTGAAGAAGCTGCTTTCAAAAGAAGCCTGTGAAAACAACTCGATTCAGTTTTTTAACCAGAAACCACAGAAGTTCTTCACCGATGGTCCAAGTCTCTACCCGAAAAATGGCGAAAGGTTGTCGATAATAAAGGAGCATTTGGTTTAAATAAATTTATTTTCACACTATTAGAAAACAAGTTGAATTTTACAACAAAAAAAACGCCATGACCTTTTTTCTAAGACCCAATATTTGACGCATGGAATAGTCTTCCAGAATGCTTCAGTGAGGTGAAGAAGTTGGCAATTGGAGTGTTGACGATCTTCCGGGTCAACATATTCGTGCAAGCAAGCGTTCTCTTGCACGAATATAATAAAAAGTAAAGTAAGAAGCCAACTAACAAATAAAAATCTAGAGGTGTGCTTGAAACTGAAACAAGAAGTTATGAGCCAGATTTAACCAAACTTTCAAATGGCATGCAAGGCCAATGCTCCCATTGACGTGACTATTGATTTTATATACCAAATCCTAATCCTATACCATAATAGTGAATCAAAAATGTTGGTGGCTCTTTAAAAACTGAGAAATTTTGTAAATTGTAAGTCTTGGCTCTTCCGCCTCAAAAGGTTTCCGACCCCTGACCTAGCACATATCTGTGAATTCATTCCCTTGACAATATCCTTTTATGTACTTTATTATTTTAATAATACAATATTGTGATCGATTTTTATACTCTAGATGAACATATAGAGTATTATAAGTTTAATCCAGCCCGAAAAGTTTGTAACGCATAGAACCGAGCCTCGGACAAAAAAAAGTTGTATAATATTTTGTGTTTATTTTTGGCCAAAACCCCCAAATCTGTTTGCTGTCCGTCCGTCCGTCCGTTTGCACGATAACTCAAGAACGCGTTGACCTAGGAAGTTGAAATTTTGTCACAGCTTGTAAAATGGAAAAAGTAAGGCGCTATCCTTCCACTCCTTCGGGTACCTCCCATACAAGAGTCCTTAAAACACGTTTTCACAATTATTGCTCGAATGCTTCAAGTTAGGAACTTGAAATTTTGCGTACTTAAGGTTTACAATGTTTAAATTGAAAGTTCCGAATATGATGCAAATCGAATGAGTCCTTCGTGTAGCAGCCTAGAAAAGTCCTACAAAAATGTGTCCTTTTTACTGAATCCACTATAACTCCAGAACGAGTTAAAGCAGGAATTTTAAATTTAACAGAAATTAGTTTTATACCAAAACCCAGACGGAGTTCATTAGTTAGAGCCATCCGTTGACTCCTTCGGGTAGCTGTCATACAAAAGTGCTTAATAAACATGTTCTCCAATATTGAAATCAAGAGTAAAGCTTCTCAAAGTACACGCCTTTAGTCTAAGGTAGAGGACGCCTTTCTTGACCATTAAATTCTTCTCGGTAATAAATTTGGAATGGGATGTGGCTATATAGAATTTACCTCAGCAATCCCACCAGCTGTCAAGGTGTTTCGGTTAGTAGGCAAGAATACACCTTCTGAAGAGTCTATGCCCTCCGATGACGAAACAGCTCCTTCGGACCTAGTCCAACACAATCTTATAATGAACTGGCTTCTCCAGTGAAAGTTTCTTTCCAATTTTGTCATATCCTCAGGGATGGCGGTTAGTCCACAGTCGGGGACTCCGTGTTGGAGTTTCACTCCACTGACACCGGAAAGAATAACTAACTCTTAATCATAATAGCTTCTTTGGTAGCTTACCACGAAAAATCTAATAACAACAAATATTGGTTAAAAAAATAAGTTGCGACGGACGGGATTTGTTCTTCGTAGATCAGATCCAAGGTTACAACCATTTGTAAATTTCACAGCCATGAAAACGCTGACCATATCCAGGGTTACAACCAGAGAATAGCCGAAATCAAGAGTAAAGCTTCTCAAAGTACACGCCTTTAGTCTAAGGTAGAGGACGCCTTTCTTGACCATTAAATTCTTCTCGGTAATAAATTTGGAATGGGATGTGGCTATATAGAATTTACCTCAGCAATCCCACCAGCTGTCAAGGTGTTTCGGTTAGTAGGCAAGAATACACCTTCTGAAGAGTCTATGCCCTCCGATGACGAAACAGCTCCTTCGGACCTAGTCCAACACAATCTTATAATGAACTGGCTTCTCCAGTGAAAGTTTCTTTCCAATTTTGTCATATCCTCAGGGATGGCGGTTAGTCCACAGTCGGGGACTCCGTGTTGGAGTTTCACTCCACTGACACCGGAAAGAATAACTAACTCTTAATCTGTCCTAACTTACTTTATGGAACTCACTATAAGTGAAAAAATCGAGTAGCCACTATACAATAGTTTGTACCTGTAAGTAAAAGGTCATGTAATAATTGCTTTTGCACTCCTCATTGTTTTGATATATTTCGAACTAAAATATAAATCGGAGTTCAGTATTTCATCTAGAGTATCATACGATTGGCTTGGAGCCGATCGTGACTGCGTTATGTTTAAAAAAAAAAACTACTACTCTGAAATTTTTTTTTCACGTTTCATAAGTAGTAGATACGAAAAAGCAATACAAATTTTCAGTCCGCCGTACGCAAAATTGTTTGAAGGCTCTGTTACGGTTTTTCCCCGACGATGGAAAACCGACTCGAAACCCCCACAACAACAGGAGGCGAACGGGTCTTGTCCGGCTCGAACCCAGAGATGGATCGTGGGGCGCCAGTGGTCCTTTCTGGAAGACCTCGTTCTACTTTCGCAACGATCGAACCACTGACCTCGAAAATTCAATTCATACACCCTGGAGGGACGAAGGCTGAAATACGTCACAATAATCGTTACAAAATTCAAGGAAACAGATACGGAATTCAATGTAGAAAAATAACCAATTTATTCAATTAAAAGTCCCTAGCTACTCTTGCTACTTAGCCTAGGGCGCCTCTGGTGTTCTCCGCTCCTCCGCCACCGTCCTCGGATAGCTGCGCTCAGGAACTCTTTCCGTCCATGACGTTTACAAAAAGGAAGCACCAAATTTCACCTTCGCTTGCTGGTTGCGCGTTCCCGCCGATTTACCATCGCACTTCGTTTTTTACAGCAAAAGTTATGTTTCTCGGACGCTTCTATCACCGACTTGTGACCGCGCTGCGTTTAGGTTTTTCTTTTCAAAATTCAATCACTTTTCCACGATTCGGTTCGCGGTCCCAAAACGAAAAGGTCAACTTGCTTATCTCACTGCCAATTCCAAGCGACCCCCCAATCCTTTGTCCACTCTCCGCGAAAACTACTAGCGGGAAAATTTACCGGCTGGTTTTCCGTTTTCGTAGGCGGGTTCAACGTTCGTTTCGCGCATATTTTTCCGTTTTTCAAGTCCAGGTTCAACGTTCGTTTCGCGCATATCTTCCCGCGCATACTCGAATTGAATTTACACGCGACCAGCCTTAACCCGAGACACACACCGACGAAAATTCACAATTAGCATTGTATCATTGTATTTATATCTTATAGTAGTATCACGAATAACTTCACCTCAGCTCAAAAGATGGCGCAGCATATATCGTTTTTTGAGGTTTTGTGCTCTCGCGCTTTCACACTCGTTCTTTCTTGAAAAATTCAAAAACAATCAAAGCAGGCATATCTCATTCATTCATAAAGTTCAATCAACACGACTTCCCATTGGTCGACAGCGAACTCCGCACTCGAGTGTTAAAAAAATGAATAAGTGTGGAGAGCGCGAGAGCACAAAACCCCAACCAATGGGAAGTCGTGTTGATTGAACTTTATGAATGAATGAGATAATGCTTGCTTTGATTGATTTTGAATTTTTCTTCGTAGGTACAATACGTATTGACATTTCTCACAGTTCTCACTACGTTCATTTCCTTTCCTCGCACACGGTGCATGGGAAAGGACGGGCGGTATGGAGAAGCAGATCGCTTTTCTGTTTCTTCATGCAAAAGAAGAATTCCATTATGCAGAAGGTCATACACTCTTTTTACTTTATTATTTTAATAATTAAGTATTGCAGTTGATTTTTTAAAAAAAAAAATGTGCTACCCTCAAAATTTTTATTTTCACGTTTCATACTAGTTATGAAACGTGAAAAAAGCAATAAAAATTTTCAGTCCGTCTGTCCGCCGTACGCCGTACGCCGTACGCAAGATCGTTTGGAGGCTCGTAGCTGCCAAACACTTTGAGATATTAAATTGAAATTTTTTCTACGAATAGACGGGGTAGGCGCCTTGAAGTAACCAAATTTTTAGGGGTGGGGTGTGAGGGGGAAGGAGGGGGAAGGAGGGGAAAGTGTTTTAGACCGAAAATTTTGGTTTCCAGATCTCAGTAACCCCTAATGTTAGGAAGCTCAAACTTGGAATTTCTATAGAGCTCTGATAGTAGACCCATTTGCAGAAAAATTGTCAATATTGATCAAGGGGTGTGGGAGTGGGGGGAAATGTAATGCGTCCGAAACCCAAAAAAGGCGAGATAGACACATTCTAAAACCCATATCTCCTAAACCGTTAATGGCACACTATTCAAACTTAAGAAATATTTGTATTTACACTAGGAGAACAGAATCAAGAAAAATTTTGGGTGGGGGAAGTTGTGTTAAAAACTTTAGATTACGATATTTCATGAACCAATTGCTCTAGAAAAATAAAATTCGGTTTGGGTATAAAAGTCGACAAATAAAGATTGATCAAAGTAAAATTTTTTAAGTGGGAGGTGGAGCATAGAAGTGGAGGGGATGAGAATTTTTCAAATCAAACACATTTCATATCTCAAGAACGGTTTAAGATAAATGCTTAGAATTTTTACCAGAAATAGCGCTAATTAAACCCTAGTAGGGAAAAAAGTTTTGTGGTTGTGGGTGTAGAGGGGGAGGGTTGGGGAGGGTGAAAAGGAAAAAGTTCCGATGCTTATTTCTCACCTTTTGAGGGATGCGTGTGTGAAGGGGGAGGTGGGGGAGGTGCTTTAGACCGCAAGTTTTGGTTTCTAGATATCAGCAACCGCTTATGCTAGAAATCTGAAACTTGGAATTTTTATAGAGCTTCAATAGTAGACCCATTTGCAAAAAATATTCTGATATGAGTGAAGGAGTGGGAGTGGGGAAATATTGCGTCCGAAGCGCAAAAAAGCTGAGATCGATACATTCTAAAATACATATCTCCTAAACTGTTTATGGGACGAAATTCAAACTTAACAAATATCTGTACCTTTACTAGGAGAAAAGATTGAAAAGAAATTTTTGACTGGGGCTAGTGGAGTACGGTGGTGGGGGGTGAAAAACTTTAGATTACCATATCTCAGGAACCAATTGCTCTAGAAAAATCAAATTCGGTTTGAAGAGAAAGGTCGACAAATAAAGATTGCTCAAAGTACAATTTTTTAAGGGGATGGCGGAACATGGAAGGGGGGATAAGAAATTTTCAAAATAATCACTTTTCATATCTCAAGAACAGTGTGAGATAGATGCTAAATTTTTTTACCAGACGTAGGCCCAATAGAACCTTAGCAGAAAAAGAAAATTGGGGGATGTGGGTGTAGAGGGTGAGGGTGGGGAGGGTGAAAAGTAAAAAGTTCCGATGTTTATATCTTATGAACGTATATTGATAAAAAGCTGAAACGTGGTATTTAGATAGAGCTATAGTATTGGCATGTTGGAAAAATATAATTTTTTTAGGGGTAGTGTGGTACGGAAGTGGGGGGTTTTTTCCCTAACTGTGGAACGGCTGATGCTAGAAAGTTGAAACTCGGTGTATATGTAAATCAACTAGGAAAGTAATTTTGTTAAAAAAAGATTCGAATATCCATTGGTTCAGAAGTGGGGGCAAAAAAAAGTTATCAGTAAAAATAAAATGCATATATTTTCACGATTTTCGTCATATCTACTAGGTCTTTCCAAATGTTGAATTCATTTTTATTCTACGGATTTTTCATTTGAATACCTAGAAAGCATTTTCAAGATTTTTTGAAATTCGACCCCTAAGAGGGTGTAAAGTGGTTGTACACTTTTTCATGAATTCCACCATATCTCTCAGGTCTGATCAGATATCGAATATCTTTTCACCAATTGCTCTAGAAAAATAAAATTCGGTTTGGGTATAAAAGTCGACAAATAAGGATTGATCAAAATTAAATTTTTTAAGTGGGAGGTGGAGCATAGAAGTGGAGGGGATGAGAATTTTTCAAATCAAACACAATTTATATCTCAAGAACAGTGTAAGATAGATGCTTAGAATTTTTACCAGAAGTAGCGCTAATTAAACTCTAGTAGGGAAAAAAGTTTTGTGGTTGTGAGTGTAGAGGGGAGGGTGAAAAGGAAAAAGTTCCGATGCTTATATCTTGAGAACCTGTAATGATATAAGCCTTAAACTTGGTATTTAGATAGAGCTATAGTAGCGGAATTTTGGAAAAATATAATTTTTTTAGGGGTAGTATGCTGCGGGGGTAGGGGGTGTTTTTCCTAACTATTAAACGGTTCATGCTAGAAAGTTGAAACTCGGTGTGTATATGTAAATCAACTAGAAAAGTAATTATGATAAGAAAAATTTGAATGTTCATTGGCGTTCAGAAAGGGGGGCAAAAAAAATTATTTGTAAATATAATAAATATAAAATGAATATATTTTCACGATTTTCGTCATATATCCTAGCTCCTCCCAAATATTGAATTTAATTTTATTCTACGGATTCTTCGTATGAATACCTAGAAAGTGTTTTCAAGGTTTTTTAAAATTCGACCCCTAAGGGTTGTGTGGTACAAGTGGGGGGTGTTTTTCATATATATAGAACGGCTTAAGCTACATTGTTGAAACTCGGTGTGTATATCTAAATCAACTTGAAAAATAGTTTTGAATAAAAAAAAACGAATATCTATTGGCGTTCAGAGGGGGGGAAAAAAATTTCTGTGAACGTACGCCTTTACCCATACCAAAAAATTTTGTTTCAATCTACTCTCCTAGTATAACTACAGATATTCGTTAAGTTTTAATTACTTGCCATTAACGGTTTAGGAGATATGGATTTAAGAATGTGTCGATTTCCACTTTTTTGCGTTTCGGACGCATTATTTCCCCCTCCACTCCCACACCCCTTCACCCATATCATCAATTTTTTTGCAAATAGGTCCACTATCAAAGCTCTATAGAAATCCTAAGTTTCAGCCTCCTACCATAAGCGGTTGCTGAGATCTAGAAACCAAAATTTTTCCTCTAAAACGCTTCCCCCACCTTCCTCCTCACCCCTCAAAAAAATCTGACTTCAAGGGGTCTATCATGTCTATCCATAAAAAAAATCAATTTAATAGCTCATAGGGTTTGGGAACTACAATTCCTCAAATGAGTTTGCGTACGGCGTACGGCGCACAGACGGACTGAACATTTTTATTGCTTTTTTGGTGTTTATTAGTAATAAAACGTTTAAAAAAAAATTTTCAGGTTATCAAATTTTTTTTTAAAAAAAAGTCAATAACAATACTTTATTATTAAAATCATAAAGTAAAACATATATGTGAAAAATTTAAAATAGTACTAAAAATAAAATATCTGCCAATGATCTTGGCCAAACTTTTATTATTTATCGGGTCAAAGTTCGGGAGCGGTAAAATTCGGAGTATATCATGAGTTGTTTCTAGATTATAAGATTTCTTGGAAAATTAATTTTGTTCTTAAAATAAAAATATTTTAAATAGATATATTTAATAGATTAAACATTGAATAAGCCCATGTATGAGAAACTATTCGAATTTCGGAATATGTATTATGTACACTAAAAGCCTCACACAAACCCATTCGATTTCATTTCCACTTGGCATTTGAATTTCGAAGGAATTGTGAAACAGGTTTTTTAACGATTTAATAAATAAATATTAAGAAAACACGAGAAAGTAAAAACCAATTCAATTTCTTATCATTTTTAACAGATGTGACGAAATTCATGAAGATGTGTTCAACCGATCTTATATGTATGTTTTTAGAGGCTTAAAAAGGATTATTACGCAAGCCCATGAGAGTGAAAATTCTTTCGATATCGATCAGATCTAAGAATAAGGCAGACGAAATCCTGAAAATATAATGTATTTAATTTTCACTGATAATTTTTTTTTGCCCCTCCCCCCTTTTCATCAGAATTCCTTCTCTAGTTGCTTTGCACCGAGTTTCAACTTTCTAGCATAAGCCGTTCTATAGACAGAAAAAATACCCGTATTTAAAATTATATTTTTCCAACACGCCACTACCATAGCTCTAAAATAGATAATAAGTTTCAGCTTTGTATCCTTATAGGTTCTCGAGATATTAAAATCAGAACCTTTACCGTTTCACCCTCCCCAACTCCCACCCTCAACACCCACCAAATTTTTATTTTAAGAATTTTACACTTACACTGTTCTTGAGATATGAGATGTGAATTTTTAGAAAAATTGTTATCACTTCCACTTTCATGCTCCACCGCCCTCTTAAACATTTTTACTTTCAACAGAATCCATTTATCAACCTTTACTCACAAACCAAATTTTATTTTTCTAAAGCAATTGCTTCGTTAGATACCGAATCCCAAAAAATTTTCACCCCAACCCCGAACGTCACTACCCACTCAAAAATTTGATTCCAATCTATTCTCTTATTGTACCTACAGATATTAAATTTCAATTTTGAGTCATTAACTGTTTAGGAGATATGAATTGTAGACTGTGTCGATCTCGGCTTTTTTACGTTTTGGACGGATTTGCATTATTCCCCCCCCCCAACCCCTCCACCCATATCGGCAATTTTTCGCAAATGAGTCCACTATCAATGTTCTAACCAAATTCCAAATTACAGCTTCCTAGCATTAGTGGTTGCTGAGATCTAGAAACCAAAATTTTCGGTCTAAAATGCTTCTCGCACTTCGCCTCTAATACCCCCAACCTTCAAAATATGGACACTTCTGGGGCCTACCCAATCTATTCATAAAATTTTTCTTAAACGTTAAACCGCTCCAAAGATATAGGAAAGAGAGACGACTTTACTGAATGAAATGATAGTAACGAAAAAGTATAAAGAGGGAATCAGCAAAATACTAAACACATGCGCCCCACAGCGACAGCAGAAAGAGAGACGTGACTTTACTGAATGAAATGAGTAACGATAAAAGTATGAAGAGAGAAAACGCATGCAGCGCCTCTGGTGTAAGCAGGTGAAAACAGAAAAGTACGTCTGGTGATACTACTATAAGATATAAATACAATGATTGTAAGCAGGTGAAAACAGAAAAGTACGTCTGGTGATACTACTATAAGATATAAATACAATGATTGTATTTATATCTTATAGTAGTATCACCAGACGTACTTTTCTGTTTTCACCCGCTTACACCAGAGGCGCTGCATGCGTTTTCTCTCTTCATACTTTTATCGTTACTCATTTCATTCAGTAAAGTCATGTCTCTCTTTCTGATGTCGCTGTGGGGCACATGTGTTTAGTATTTTGCCGATTCCCTCTTTATACTTTTTCGTTACTATCATTTCATTCAGTAAAGTCGTCTCTCTTTCCTATATCTTTCGAGCGGTTTAACGTTTAAGAAAAATTTTATGAATAGATTGGGTAGGCCCCAGAAGTGTCCATATTTTGAAGGTTGGGGGTATTAGAGGCGAAGTGCGAGAAGCATTTTAGACCGAAAATTTTGGTTTCTAGATCTCAGCAACCACTAATGCTAGGAAGCTGTAATTTGGAATTTGGTTAGAACATTGATAGTGGACTCATTTGCGAAAAATTGCCGATATGGGTGGAGGGGTTGGGGGGGGGGGAATAATGCAAATCCGTCCAAAACGTAAAAAAGCCGAGATCGACACAGTCTTCAATTCATATCTCCTAAACAGTTAATGACTCGAAATTGAAATTTAATATCTGTAGGTGAAATAAGAGAATAGATCGGAATCAAATTTTTGAGTGGGTAGTGACGTTCGGGATTGGGGTGAAAATTTTTAGGATTCGGTATCTAACGAAGCAATTGCTTTAGAAAAATAAAATTTGGTTTGTGAGTAAAAGTTGATAAATGGAGTCTGTTGAAAGTAAAATTTTTTAAGAGGGCGGTGGAGCATGAAAGTGGAAGTGATAACAATTTTTCTAAAAATTCACGTCTCATATCTCAAGAACAGTGTAAGTGTAAAATTCTTAAAATAAAAATTTGGTGGGTGTGGGTGTTGAGGGTGGGAGTTGGGGAGGGTGAAACGGTAAAAGTTCTGATTTTAATATCTCGAGAACCTATAATGATACAAAGCTGAAACTTGGTATGTATTTTAGAGCTATGGTAGTGGCGTGTTGGAAAAATATAATTTTGAATACGGGTATTTTTTCTGTCTATAGAACGGCTTATGCTAGAAAGTTGAAACTCGGTGCAAATCAACTAGAGAAGGAATTCTGATGAAAAGGGGGAGGGGCAAAAAAACTATCAGTGAAAATTGAATACATGTATTTTCAGGATTTTCGTCTGCCTTATTCCTAGATCTGATCGATGTCGAAAAATTTTTCACTTTCATAGGCTTGTGTAACAATCCTTTTTAAGCCTCTAAAAACATACATATAAAAACGGTTGAACACATTTTCATGTATTTCATCACATCTTTTAAAAAATCTGCCAACAATCTGGGCGTAACTTTACTATTTTTCCGGTAGAAGTTAGGAACGCGTTCAATTCTGAAATGCGGTGGAGGCTACTATGTGACTGAAAACCTATCAAAAAGAACAAGATCGTGGAAGTGAAAATCTGATTGGATCTGAGAGATATGGAATAATTTATGAAAAAGTACACAATCACTTTACACCCCCTTAGGAGTCAATTATGGAGAATACATAGAATAAAATAAAACTCAATATTTGGGACGAGGTAGTAGATATGTCGAAAATCGTGGGAAAATATGCATTCTATTTTCACAGATATTTTTTTTGCCCCCTTTCTGAACGCCAATAGATATTGGTTTTTTTTTTATTCAAAATTATTTTTCTAGTTGATTTAGATATACACACCGAGTTTCAACATTGTAGCTTAAGCCGTTCTATATATAGGAAAAACGAAAATCGTGAAAATATATGCATTTTATATTTATTATATTTACAAATAATTTTTTTTGTCCCCCTTTCTGAACGCCAATGAATATTCAAATTTTTTCTTATCACAATTACTTTTGTAGTTGATTTACATATACACACCGAGTTTCAACTTTCTAGCATGAACCGTTTAATAGTTAGGAAAAACACCTCCTACCCCCGTAGCATACTACCCCTAATAAAAATTTTATTTTCCAACATTCCGCTACTATAGCTCTATCTAAATACCCAGTTCAAGGCTTATATCTTTACAGGTTTTCAAGATATAAGCATCGGAATTTTTTCCTTTTCACCCTCCCCCACCATCGCCCTCTACACCCTCAGCCCCACAACTTTTTTCACTACTAGAGTTTAATTCGCGCTATTTCTGGTAAAAATTCTAAGCATCTATCTTAAACTGTTCTTGAGATATGAAATGTGTTTCATTTGAAAAATTCTCATCCCCTCCACTTCTATGCTCCACCTCCCACTTAAAAAATTTTACTTTGATCAATCTTTATTTCTTGACCTTTATACCCAAACCGAATTTCATTTTTCCAGAGCAATTGGTTCATGAGATATCGTAATCCCCCCACCCGCATACCCCCCCCATCCTTATACACAACTTCCCCCACCCAAAATTTTTCTTGATTCTGTTCTCCTAGTATAACTACAAATATTTGTTAAGTTTGAATGGTGTGCCATTAACGGTTTAGGAGATATGGATTTTAGAATGTGTCTATCTCGCCTTTTTTGGGTTTCGAACGCATTACATTTCCCCCCACTCCCACACCCCTTGATCAATATTGACAATTTTTCTGCAAATGGGTCTGCTATCAAAGCTCTCTAGAAATTTCAAGTTTCAGCTTCCTATTATTAGGGGTTACTGAGATCTAGAAACCAAAATTTTCGGTCTAAAACACTTCCCCCTCCTTTCCCCTCACACCCCACCCCTAAAAATTTGGTCACTTCAAGGCGCCTACCCCGTCTATTCGTTAAAAAAATTTCAATTTAATATCTCAAATCGTTTGGCAGCTACGAGCCTCCAAACGATCTTGCGTACGGCGTACGGCGTACGGCGTACGGCGGACAGACGAACTGAAAATTTTTACTGCTTTTTTCGCGTCTACTAGTTATGAAACGTGAAAATAAAAATTTTGAGGGTAGCAAATTTTTTTTTTTTTAAAATCAATCTCAGCAAATTTTTTTTTTTTTAAAATCAATCAGATACTTAATTATTAAAATAATAAAGTAAAATGATAAGAATTTGAATTGGTTTTTACTTTCTCGTGTTGTTTTCATATTTATTTATTAAATCGTTTAAAAATCTGTTTCACAATTCCTTCGGAATTCAAATGCCAAGTGGAAATTAAATCGAATGGGTTTTGTGTGAGGCTTTTAGTGTACATAATACATATGCCGAAATTCGAATAGTTTCCCATACACGGGCTTATTCAATGTTTAATCGATTAAATATATCTATTTAAAATATTTTTATTCTAAGAACAAAATTAATTATCCAAGAAATCTAATAATCTAGAAACAACTCATGATATACTCCGAATTTTACCGCTCCCGAACTTTGACCCGATAAATAATAAAAGTTTGGCCAAGATCATTGGCAGATATCTGATTCTTAGTACTATTTTGAATTTTTCACATATATGTTTTTTTATTCACACACATGCATAGCTGAGGCGAGTAGAATGACACCCCAAGTGTTAAAATTGGTCAGATTGCGTACAAACAAACAACGAATGAACAAATAAAGTTTTGGTGAAACTCAAACAATAAACACATCATCTCAACTGCGTTGCACCTTTTAAAAAGAAATTAATATTTTCAAAATAGAAAGTTAGAAAAAGTTTTTTTTTTTAAAAGCGGTATTTTGAAACTTTTATCCGTTCTGACGCTAAGAGGTGAATTATTGAATTTCTCCACCTCCTTCGCCATACTTAAAAATCTGCCAATGGTCTGGGCGCAACTTTATTCTTTTTCCGGCAGAAGTAGGAAACGCGTTCAACTCTAAGATGCGGTGTAGGTTACTATGTGACTGCAAACCTTTCAAAAAGTTCGGGAAGCGGTTAGAGTATGGTGTAACATATGAATTATATAATTGGGTCATATTCCGGGATGCGGTCCACTGGTTGAAAAAGACAAAACTTAAAAATAGGTGATTATTAAACAAAACTGTGGAAGTGAAAAGATATTCGATATTTGATCAGACCTGAGAGATATGGTAGAATTCATGAAAAAGTATACAGCCACTTTACACCCTCTTAGGGGTCGAATTTCAAAAAATCTTGAAAACACATTCTAGATATTCAAATGAAAAATGCGGAGAATAAAAATGAATTCAACATTTGAAAAGACCTAGTAGATATAACGAAAATCGTGAAAATATATGCATTTTATATTTACTGATAATTTTTTCTGCCCCCTCTTCTGAACGCCAACGAATATTCGAATCTCTTTTTTAACAAAATTACTTTCCTAATTGATTTACAAATACACACCGAGTATCAACTTCCTAGCATAAGCCGTTCTGAAGTTAGGGAAAACACCCCCCACCCCCGTACCACACTACCCCTAAAAAAATAATATTTTTCCAACATGCCACTACTATAGCTCTATCTAAATACCACGTTTCAGCTTTTTTTCATTATAGGTTCATAAGATATAAACATCGGAACCTTTTACTTTTCACCCTCCCCACCCTCACCCTCTACACCCACATCCCCCAATTTTCTTTTTCTGCTAAGGTTCTATTGGGCCTACGTCTGGTAAAAAAATTTAGCATCTATCTCACACTGTTCTTGAGATATGAAAAGTGATTTTTTTGAAAATTTCTTATCCCCCCTTCCATGTTCCGCCATCCCCTTAAAAAATTGTACTTTGAGCAATCTTTATTTGTCGACCTTTCTCTTCAAACCGAATTTAATTTTTCTAGAGCAATTGGTGCCTGAGATATGGTAATCTAAAGTTTTTCACCCCCCCACCACCGTACTCCACTACCCCCACTCAAAAATTTCTTTTCAATCTTTCCTCCTATTATAGGTACAGATATTTGTTAAGTTTGAATTTCGTGCCATCAACAGTTTAGGAGATATGTATTTTAGAATGTATCGATCTCAGCTTTTTTGCGCTTCGGACGCATTATTTCCCACCCCCCACTCCTTCACCCATATCAGTTTTTTTTTTGCAGTTTTTTTTTTGCTCTATAAAAATTCCAAGTTTCAGATTTCTAGCATAAGCGGTTGCTGATATCTAAAGGGGTACTTAAAGGGGTATACCAAATCTTCTAACGAAAATTCAAATAAATAGCTCAAATGGTTTGGGTGCTACGAGCTTTCAAACAATTTTGCGTACACCGGCAGACGTACGGCGTTTCCACAATCCTCACTCCCAAATAGTTTCCAAAAATTTTGCATGTACTTTTTTGTACCGCAAAAATAAAAAAGAGTGTATGACCTTCTGCATAATGGAGTTCTTCTTTTGCATGAAGAAACAGAAAAGCGATCTGCTTCTCCATACCGCCCGTCCTTTCCCATGCACTGTGTGCGAGGAAAGGAAATGAACGTAGTGAGAACTGTGAGAAATGTCAATGCGTATTGTACCTACGAAGAAAAATTCAAAATCAATCAAAGCAAGCATTATCTCATTCATTCATAAAGTTCAATCAACACGACTTCCCATTGGTTGGGGTTTTGTGCTTTCGCGCTCTCCACACTCATTCATTTTTTTAACACTCGAGTGCGGAGTTCGCTGTCGACCAATGGGAAGCCGTGTTGATTGAACTATATGAATGAATGAGATATGCCTGCTTTGATTGATTTTGAATTCTTCAAGGAAGAATGAGTGTGTAAGCGCGAGAGAACAAAACCCCAAAAAACGATATATGCTGCGCCATCTTTTGATCTAAGGTGAAGTTATTCGTGATACTACTATAAGATATAAATACAATGCAATTAGTTACTTGTGGGGATCACCCACTGTAATATCTCTTATCGTATAAGTCACAATATTCGGGGCCAACTTCACAGTCGTTATTGTTTATATGTCACCCGCGAGTGTTGTAATGTAAGTTATTCGCTAATTCTTAGTGCCATTAAAGCGATATACTGTTCTCTGCACTTGCGCGCCGTACTTCCCGCTCGATCGGCTCGTCGATAGTTTCCTTACACAATTACCTAGCTACTAATAATCTTATGTTCTTTTCTTTTACTTTATTATTTATAATACAGTATTGTTATTGATTTTAAAAAAAAAAAAATTTGCTGCCCTCAAAATTTTTTTGTCCACGTTTCATGACTAGTAGACGCGAAAAAAGCAATAAAAATGTTCACTCCGTCTGTACGCCGTACCCCGTACGCCGTACGCCGTACGTCGACCGCCCCAAAATCTTTTATTAAATTTAAATTGAATTGACATTATTTTCAGGGGATGAGGTGTAAGGTGGAAGGCAAGGTAAGCGTTTTATACGAAAAATTTAGGTTTCTAGATCTCAGGAACCGCTTGTGTTAGGAGGCTGAAACTTAAAATTTCTGTAGAGCTTTGATAATGGACCCATTTGCAAAAAAAAATCAGATATGGGTGAAGGGGTGTGGGAGTGGAGGGGGAAATAATGCGTCCGAAACGCAAAAATGCCGAGATCGACAAATTCTAAAATCCATATCTCCTAAACCATTAATAGCAAGCAATTAAAACTTAACAAATATCTGTAGTTATACTAGGAGAGTAGATTGAAACAAAAGTTTTGGGTGGGGGTAGTGATGTTCGGGGGTGGGGGTTGAAATACTTTAGATTACGATATCTCACAAACCAAATGCACCAGAAAAACAAGATTCGGTTTGGGTATAAGGCTTGATAAATAAAGATTGCTCAAAGTAAAATCTTTGAAGGGGGCAAGGGAGCACGGAAGTGGAGGGGATAAGAATTTTTCAAATTTTTACCGGAAGTAGACCTAATAGAACCCTAGTAGGGAAAACAATTTTGGGGGTGTGAGTGCTGCGGATGAGGGTGGGGAAGGGTGAGAAGGAAAAAGTTCCGACGTTCATATCTTAAGAACCTATAATGATAGAAAGCTGGAACTTGGTAATGAGATAGAGCTATAGTAGTGACATGTTGAAAAAATAAATTTTTTTTTTTGGTAGTACGGTACGGGGGTGGGGTGTGTTTTTCTTAACTTTAGAACGGTTTATGCTAGGAAGTTGAAACTCGGTATGTTTATGTAAATCAACTAGAAAAGTAATTCTAATAAAAAAAAATTAAATATTCATTGCCGCTAGAAAGAGAGGGTAAAAAAAAATTGTCAGTGAAAATAAAATGCATATATTTTTATGATTTTCGTCATATTTCCTAGGTCTTTCCAAATATTGAATTCATTTTTATTCCACGGATTCTTCATATAAGTACCTAGAATGTGTTTTCAAGATTTTTTGAAATTCGACCCCTAAGGGGGTGTTTAGTGGTTGTATACTTTTTTATGAATTCCGGAATATTTCTCAGGTCTGATCAGATATCACATCCACGGGCTTGTTTAACAATCACCAATTATTTTTGTTTATGGATTCTTCATATGAATACCTAGAAAGGGTTTTCAAGATTTCTTGAAATTCGACCCCGAAGTGGGTTTAAAGTGGTTTTATACTATTTCGTGAATTCTGCCTTATCGCTCAGGTCTGATCAGATATCGAATATAATTTCGCTTCCACAGTCTTGTTTAATAATCACCTATTTTTAAGTTTTGTCTCCTTCAAACTCTAGACCGCATCCCGGAATATGACCCAATTATATAATTCATATGTTACACCATATTCTAACCGCTTCCCGAACTTTTTGTTAGGTTTTCAGTCACATAGTAACATACACCGCATCCCCGAATTGAACACTTTCCAAACTTCCGCCGGAAAAATAATAAAGTTGCGCCCAGACTGAGCAATCTTTATTTGTCGACCTTTCTCTTCAAACCGAATTTAATTTTTCTAGAGCAATTGGTGCCTGAGATATGGTAATCTAAAGTTTTTCACCCCCCCACCACCGTACTCCACTACCCCCACTCAAAAATTTCTTTTCAATCTTTCCTCCTATTATAGGTACAGATATTTGTTAAGTTTGAATTTCGTGCCATCAACAGTTTAGGAGATATGTATTTTAGAATGTATCGATCTCAGCTTTTTTGCGCTTCGGACGCATTATTTCCCACCCCCCACTCCTTCACCCATATCAGTTTTTTTTTTGCAAATGGGTCTACTATTGAAGCTCTATAAAAATTCCAAGTTTCAGATTTCTAGCATAAGCGGTTGCTGATATCTAAAGGGGTACTTAAAGGGGTATACCAAATCTTCTAACGAAAATTCAAATAAATAGCTCAAATGGTTTGGGTGCTACGAGCTTCCAAACAATTTTGCGTACACCGGCAGACGTACGGCGTTTCCACAATCCTCACTCCCAAATAGTTTCCAAAAATTTTGCATGTACTTTTTTGTACCGCAAAAATAAAAAAGAGTGTATGACCTTCTGCATAATGGAGTTCTTCTTTTGCATGAAGAAACAGAAAAGCGATCTGCTTCTCCATACCGCCCGTCCTTTCCCATGCACCGTGTGCGAGGAAAGGAAATGAACGTAGTGAGAACTGTGAGAAATGTCAATGCGTATTGTACCTACGAAGAAAAATTCAAAATCAATCAAAGCAAGCATTATCTCATTCATTCATAAAGTTCAATCAACACGACTTCCCATTGGTTGGGGTTTTGTGCTTTCGCGCTCTCCACACTCATTCATTTTTTTAACACTCGAGTGCGGAGTTCGCTGTCGACCAATGGGAAGCCGTGTTGATTGAACTATATGAATGAATGAGATATGCCTGCTTTGATTGATTTTGAATTCTTCAAGGAAGAATGAGTGTGTAAGCGCGAGAGAACAAAACCCCAAAAAACGATATATGCTGCGCCATCTTTTGATCTAAGGTGAAGTTATTCGTGATACTACTATAAGATATAAATACAATGCAATTAGTTACTTGTGGGGATCACCCACTGTAATATCTCTTATCGTATAAGTCACAATATTCGGGGCCAACTTCACAGTCGTTATTGTTTATATGTCACCCGCGAGTGTTGTAATGTAAGTTATTCGCTAATTCTTAGTGCCATTAAAGCGATATACTGTTCTCTGCACTTGCGCGCCGTACTTCCCGCTCGATCGGCTCGTCGATAGTTTCCTTACACAATTACCTAGCTACTAATAATCTTATGTTCTTTTCTTTTACTTTATTATTTATAATACAGTATTGTTATTGATTTTAAAAAAAAAAAAATTTGCTGCCCTCAAAATTTTTTTGTCCACGTTTCATGACTAGTAGACGCGAAAAAAGCAATAAAAATGTTCACTCCGTCTGTACGCCGTACCCCGTACGCCGTACGCCGTACGTCGACCGCCCCAAAATCTTTTATTAAATTTAAATTGAATTGACATTATTTTCAGGGGATGAGGTGTAAGGTGGAAGGCAAGGTAAGCGTTTTATACGAAAAATTTAGGTTTCTAGATCTCAGGAACCGCTTGTGTTAGGAGGCTGAAACTTAAAATTTCTGTAGAGCTTTGATAATGGACCCATTTGCAAAAAAAAATCAGATATGGGTGAAGGGGTGTGGGAGTGGAGGGGGAAATAATGCGTCCGAAACGCAAAAATGCCGAGATCGACAAATTCTAAAATCCATATCTCCTAAACCATTAATAGCAAGCAATTAAAACTTAACAAATATCTGTAGTTATACTAGGAGAGTAGATTGAAACAAAAGTTTTGGGTGGGGGTAGTGATGTTCGGGGGTGGGGGTTGAAATACTTTAGATTACGATATCTCACAAACCAAATGCACCAGAAAAACAAGATTCGGTTTGGGTATAAGGCTTGATAAATAAAGATTGCTCAAAGTAAAATCTTTGAAGGGGGCAAGGGAGCACGGAAGTGGAGGGGATAAGAATTTTTCAAATATAACACGTTTCATATTTCAATAACAGTATAAGGTAGATGCATCAAATTTTTACCGGAAGTAGACCTAATAGAACCCTAGTAGGGAAAACAATTTTGGGGGTGTGAGTGCTGCGGATGAGGGTGGGGAAGGGTGAGAAGGAAAAAGTTCCGACGTTCATATCTTAAGAACCTATAATGATAGAAAGCTGGAACTTGGTAATGAGATAGAGCTATAGTAGTGACATGTTGAAAAAATAAATTTTTTTTTTTGGTAGTACGGTACGGGGGTGGGGTGTGTTTTTCTTAACTTTAGAACGGTTTATGCTAGGAAGTTGAAACTCGGTATGTTTATGTAAATCAACTAGAAAAGTAATTCTAATAAAAAAAAATTAAATATTCATTGCCGCTAGAAAGAGAGGGTAAAAAAAAATTGTCAGTGAAAATAAAATGCATATATTTTTATGATTTTCGTCATATTTCCTAGGTCTTTCCAAATATTGAATTCATTTTTATTCCACGGATTCTTCATATAAGTACCTAGAATGTGTTTTCAAGATTTTTTGAAATTCGACCCCTAAGAGGGTGTTTAGTGGTTGTATACTTTTTTATGAATTCCGGAATATTTCTCAGGTCTGATCAGATATCACATCCACGGGCTTGTTTAACAATCACCAATTATTTTTGTTTATGGATTCTTCATATGAATACCTAGAAAGGGTTTTCAAGATTTCTTGAAATTCGACCCCGAAGTGGGTTTAAAGTGGTTTTATACTATTTCGTGAATTCTGCCTTATCGCTCAGGTCTGATCAGATATCGAATATAATTTCGCTTCCACAGTCTTGTTTAATAATCACCTATTTTTAAGTTTTGTCTCCTTCAAACTCTAGACCGCATCCCGGAATATGACCCAATTATATAATTCATATGTTACACCATATTCTAACCGCTTCCCGAACTTTTTGTTAGGTTTTCAGTCACATAGTAACATACACCGCATCCCCGAATTGAACACTTTCCAAACTTCCGCCGGAAAAATAATAAAGTTGCGCCCAGACTGAGCAATCTTTATTTGTCGACCTTTCTCTTCAAACCGAATTTAATTTTTCTAGAGCAATTGGTGCCTGAGATATGGTAATCTAAAGTTTTTCACCCCCCCACCACCGTACTCCACTACCCCCACTCAAAAATTTCTTTTCAATCTTTCCTCCTATTATAGGTACAGATATTTGTTAAGTTTGAATTTCGTGCCATCAACAGTTTAGGAGATATGTATTTTAGAATGTATCGATCTCAGCTTTTTTGCGCTTCGGACGCATTATTTCCCACCCCCCACTCCTTCACCCATATCAGTTTTTTTTTTGCAAATGGGTCTACTATTGAAGCTCTATAAAAATTCCAAGTTTCAGATTTCTAGCATAAGCGGTTGCTGATATCTAAAGGGGTACTTAAAGGGGTATACCAAATCTTCTAACGAAAATTCAAATAAATAGCTCAAATGGTTTGGGTGCTACGAGCTTTCAAACAATTTTGCGTACACCGGCAGACGTACGGCGTTTCCACAATCCTCACTCCCAAATAGTTTCCAAAAATTTTGCATGTACTTTTTTGTACCGCAAAAATAAAAAAGAGTGTATGACCTTCTGCATAATGGAGTTCTTCTTTTGCATGAAGAAACAGAAAAGCGATCTGCTTCTCCATACCGCCCGTCCTTTCCCATGCACCGTGTGCGAGGAAAGGAAATGAACGTAGTGAGAACTGTGAGAAATGTCAATGCGTATTGTACCTACGAAGAAAAATTCAAAATCAATCAAAGCAAGCATTATCTCATTCATTCATAAAGTTCAATCAACACGACTTCCCATTGGTTGGGGTTTTGTGCTTTCGCGCTCTCCACACTCATTCATTTTTTTAACACTCGAGTGCGGAGTTCGCTGTCGACCAATGGGAAGCCGTGTTGATTGAACTATATGAATGAATGAGATATGCCTGCTTTGATTGATTTTGAATTCTTCAAGGAAGAATGAGTGTGTAAGCGCGAGAGAACAAAACCCCAAAAAACGATATATGCTGCGCCATCTTTTGATCTAAGGTGAAGTTATTCGTGATACTACTATAAGATATAAATACAATGCAATTAGTTACTTGTGGGGATCACCCACTGTAATATCTCTTATCGTATAAGTCACAATATTCGGGGCCAACTTCACAGTCGTTATTGTTTATATGTCACCCGCGAGTGTTGTAATGTAAGTTATTCGCTAATTCTTAGTGCCATTAAAGCGATATACTGTTCTCTGCACTTGCGCGCCGTACTTCCCGCTCGATCGGCTCGTCGATAGTTTCCTTACACAATTACCTAGCTACTAATAATCTTATGTTCTTTTCTTTTACTTTATTATTTATAATACAGTATTGTTATTGATTTTAAAAAAAAAAAAATTTGCTGCCCTCAAAATTTTTTTGTCCACGTTTCATGACTAGTAGACGCGAAAAAAGCAATAAAAATGTTCACTCCGTCTGTACGCCGTACCCCGTACGCCGTACGCCGTACGTCGACCGCCCCAAAATCTTTTATTAAATTTAAATTGAATTGACATTATTTTCAGGGGATGAGGTGTAAGGTGGAAGGCAAGGTAAGCGTTTTATACGAAAAATTTAGGTTTCTAGATCTCAGGAACCGCTTGTGTTAGGAGGCTGAAACTTAAAATTTCTGTAGAGCTTTGATAATGGACCCATTTGCAAAAAAAAATCAGATATGGGTGAAGGGGTGTGGGAGTGGAGGGGGAAATAATGCGTCCGAAACGCAAAAATGCCGAGATCGACAAATTCTAAAATCCATATCTCCTAAACCATTAATAGCAAGCAATTAAAACTTAACAAATATCTGTAGTTATACTAGGAGAGTAGATTGAAACAAAAGTTTTGGGTGGGGGTAGTGATGTTCGGGGGTGGGGGTTGAAATACTTTAGATTACGATATCTCACAAACCAAATGCACCAGAAAAACAAGATTCGGTTTGGGTATAAGGCTTGATAAATAAAGATTGCTCAAAGTAAAATCTTTGAAGGGGGCAAGGGAGCACGGAAGTGGAGGGGATAAGAATTTTTCAAATATAACACGTTTCATATTTCAATAACAGTATAAGGTAGATGCATCAAATTTTTACCGGAAGTAGACCTAATAGAACCCTAGTAGGGAAAACAATTTTGGGGGTGTGAGTGCTGCGGATGAGGGTGGGGAAGGGTGAGAAGGAAAAATTTCCGACGTTCATATCTTAAGAACCTATAATGATAGAAAGCTGGAACTTGGTAATGAGATAGAGCTATAGTAGTGACATGTTGAAAAAATAAATTTTTTTTTTTGGTAGTACGGTACGGGGGTGGGGTGTGTTTTTCTTAACTTTAGAACGGTTTATGCTAGGAAGTTGAAACTCGGTATGTTTATGTAAATCAACTAGAAAAGTAATTCTAATAAAAAAAAATTAAATATTCATTGCCGCTAGAAAGAGAGGGTAAAAAAAAATTGTCAGTGAAAATAAAATGCACATATTTTTATGATTTTCGTCATATTTCCTAGGTCTTTCCAAATATTGAATTCATTTTTATTCCACGGATTCTTCATATAAGTACCTAGAATGTGTTTTCAAGATTTTTTGAAATTCGACCCCTAAGGGGGTGTTTAGTGGTTGTATACTTTTTTATGAATTCCGGAATATTTCTCAGGTCTGATCAGATATCACATCCACGGGCTTGTTTAACAATCACCAATTATTTTTGTTTATGGATTCTTCATATGAATACCTAGAAAGGGTTTTCAAGATTTCTTGAAATTCGACCCCGAAGTGGGTTTAAAGTGGTTTTATACTATTTCGTGAATTCTGCCTTATCGCTCAGGTCTGATCAGATATCGAATATAATTTCGCTTCCACAGTCTTGTTTAATAATCACCTATTTTTAAGTTTTGTCTCCTTCAAACTCTAGACCGCATCCCGGAATATGACCCAATTATATAATTCATATGTTACACCATATTCTAACCGCTTCCCGAACTTTTTGTTAGGTTTTCAGTCACATAGTAACATACACCGCATCCCCGAATTGAACACTTTCCAAACTTCCGCCGGAAAAATAATAAAGTTGCGCCCAGACTGAGCAATCTTTATTTGTCGACCTTTCTCTTCAAACCGAATTTAATTTTTCTAGAGCAATTGGTGCCTGAGATATGGTAATCTAAAGTTTTTCACCCCCCCACCACCGTACTCCACTACCCCCACTCAAAAATTTCTTTTCAATCTTTCCTCCTATTATAGGTACAGATATTTGTTAAGTTTGAATTTCGTGCCATCAACAGTTTAGGAGATATGTATTTTAGAATGTATCGATCTCAGCTTTTTTGCGCTTCGGACGCATTATTTCCCACCCCCCACTCCTTCACCCATATCAGTTTTTTTTTTGCAAATGGGTCTACTATTGAAGCTCTATAAAAATTCCAAGTTTCAGATTTCTAGCATAAGCGGTTGCTGATATCTAAAGGGGTACTTAAAGGGGTATACCAAATCTTCTAACGAAAATTCAAATAAATAGCTCAAATGGTTTGGGTGCTACGAGCTTTCAAACAATTTTGCGTACACCGGCAGACGTACGGCGTTTCCACAATCCTCACTCCCAAATAGTTTCCAAAAATTTTGCATGTACTTTTTTGTACCGCAAAAATAAAAAAGAGTGTATGACCTTCTGCATAATGGAGTTCTTCTTTTGCATGAAGAAACAGAAAAGCGATCTGCTTCTCCATACCGCCCGTCCTTTCCCATGCACCGTGTGCGAGGAAAGGAAATGAACGTAGTGAGAACTGTGAGAAATGTCAATGCGTATTGTACCTACGAAGAAAAATTCAAAATCAATCAAAGCAAGCATTATCTCATTCATTCATAAAGTTCAATCAACACGACTTCCCATTGGTTGGGGTTTTGTGCTTTCGCGCTCTCCACACTCATTCATTTTTTTAACACTCGAGTGCGGAGTTCGCTGTCGACCAATGGGAAGCCGTGTTGATTGAACTATATGAATGAATGAGATATGCCTGCTTTGATTGATTTTGAATTCTTCAAGGAAGAATGAGTGTGTAAGCGCGAGAGAACAAAACCCCAAAAAACGATATATGCTGCGCCATCTTTTGATCTAAGGTGAAGTTATTCGTGATACTACTATAAGATATAAATACAATGCAATTAGTTACTTGTGGGGATCACCCACTGTAATATCTCTTATCGTATAAGTCACAATATTCGGGGCCAACTTCACAGTCGTTATTGTTTATATGTCACCCGCGAGTGTTGTAATGTAAGTTATTCGCTAATTCTTAGTGCCATTAAAGCGATATACTGTTCTCTGCACTTGCGCGCCGTACTTCCCGCTCGATCGGCTCGTCGATAGTTTCCTTACACAATTACCTAGCTACTAATAATCTTATGTTCTTTTCTTTTACTTTATTATTTATAATACAGTATTGTTATTGATTTTAAAAAAAAAAAAATTTGCTGCCCTCAAAATTTTTTTGTCCACGTTTCATGACTAGTAGACGCGAAAAAAGCATTAAAAATGTTCACTCCGTCTGTACGCCGTACCCCGTACGCCGTACGCCGTACGTCGACCGCCCCAAAATCTTTTATTAAATTTAAATTGAATTGACATTATTTTCAGGGGATGAGGTGTAAGGTGGAAGGCAAGGTAAGCGTTTTATACGAAAAATTTAGGTTTCTAGATCTCAGGAACCGCTTGTGTTAGGAGGCTGAAACTTAAAATTTCTGTAGAGCTTTGATAATGGACCCATTTGCAAAAAAAAATCAGATATGGGTGAAGGGGTGTGGGAGTGGAGGGGGAAATAATGCGTCCGAAACGCAAAAATGCCGAGATCGACAAATTCTAAAATCCATATCTCCTAAACCATTAATAGCAAGCAATTAAAACTTAACAAATATCTGTAGTTATACTAGGAGAGTAGATTGAAACAAAAGTTTTGGGTGGGGGTAGTGATGTTCGGGGGTGGGGGTTGAAATACTTTAGATTACGATATCTCACAAACCAAATGCACCAGAAAAACAAGATTCGGTTTGGGTATAAGGCTTGATAAATAAAGATTGCTCAAAGTAAAATCTTTGAAGGGGGCAAGGGAGCACGGAAGTGGAGGGGATAAGAATTTTTCAAATATAACACGTTTCATATTTCAATAACAGTATAAGGTAGATGCATCAAATTTTTACCGGAAGTAGACCTAATAGAACCCTAGTAGGGAAAACAATTTTGGGGGTGTGAGTGCTGCGGATGAGGGTGGGGAAGGGTGAGAAGGAAAAATTTCCGACGTTCATATCTTAAGAACCTATAATGATAGAAAGCTGGAACTTGGTAATGAGATAGAGCTATAGTAGTGACATGTTGAAAAAATAAATTTTTTTTTTTGGTAGTACGGTACGGGGGTGGGGTGTGTTTTTCTTAACTTTAGAACGGTTTATGCTAGGAAGTTGAAACTCGGTATGTTTATGTAAATCAACTAGAAAAGTAATTCTAATAAAAAAAAATTAAATATTCATTGCCGCTAGAAAGAGAGGGTAAAAAAAAATTGTCAGTGAAAATAAAATGCATATATTTTTATGATTTTCGTCATATTTCCTAGGTCTTTCCAAATATTGAATTCATTTTTATTCCACGGATTCTTCATATAAGTACCTAGAATGTGTTTTCAAGATTTTTTGAAATTCGACCCCTAAGGGGGTGTTTAGTGGTTGTATACTTTTTTATGAATTCCGGAATATTTCTCAGGTCTGATCAGATATCACATCCACGGGCTTGTTTAACAATCACCAATTATTTTTGTTTATGGATTCTTCATATGAATACCTAGAAAGGGTTTTCAAGATTTCTTGAAATTCGACCCCGAAGTGGGTTTAAAGTGGTTTTATACTATTTCGTGAATTCTGCCTTATCGCTCAGGTCTGATCAGATATCGAATATAATTTCGCTTCCACAGTCTTGTTTAATAATCACCTATTTTTAAGTTTTGTCTCCTTCAAACTCTAGACCGCATCCCGGAATATGACCCAATTATATAATTCATATGTTACACCATATTCTAACCGCTTCCCGAACTTTTTGTTAGGTTTTCAGTCACATAGTAACATACACCGCATCCCCGAATTGAACACTTTCCAAACTTCCGCCGGAAAAATAATAAAGTTGCGCCCAGACTGTTGGCAGATTTTTTCCTACTAATTTGACAAGTTCCTAACCTTACCCGTCTACCAGTCCTTCCTCGCTCCAGAGTTATAGTTCCTTCACGATTGAAGTTTTAATTTACCCATTTTCTTTTTTTTTTAGTCGGTGCCATGAGTTGGGGGTAGGACCCAGGAAAGTAGATTTGCAAGAGGTCTTCCCTTGCATGATTATTCGGTGAGTTACTTCATTAAAATGCTTCCGAAATAAATTATTAACCTTCCTCTTCTCTTCCTTTCAGGCGGACCGTAGCAGCTCGTAGCTCCCAAACGCTTTGAGATATTAAATTGAATTTTTACGAATAGACTGGGTAGGATCCTTGAAGTGACCTAATTTTTAGGGGTGGTGGTGTGAGGGGAAACATTTTAGACGGAAAATTTTTGTTTCTAGATCTCGCTGAAGATGAAACTTGGAATTTTCATAGAGCTCGGATAGAAGATCCATTTGCATAAAAATTTTCAATATTGAACAAGGTTTGTGAGAGTGGGGGAAAAATAATGAGTCCGAAACGCAAAAAGCCCGAGATAGACACATTCTAAAATCCATATCTCCTAAACCGTTCATGGCACACTATTCAAACTAAAGATAAATTTGTATTTATACTAGGAGAATAATAATTTACAAAGGTGTCTGATTTCTTTATACAAAAATTAAGTCGTATGATGCACATGCAATAAAGCGCAAGAGATCATATTACATTTGTGTTGATCAAAATAATCAGAAGCAAAAAAATTTTGTTTATCGTGCAAGTGCATTATAGAGCCATATAGAGTTACGTTAGTACAGTTGTGGGTGAGGTTTTTGACCGTGAAAATACTTAATGTTTTCTATGCAAAATTGTGAATGAAAGCAAAAACTATGTAACAAACCTTACAGCTAATTGATTATTTTCTTTTGCTTAAACTATTTTGTACGTGCATCGTACATATTCCGGCCTCCAGGAGAGAGAGTTAGACTCCAAAGATGTGGCGTGCTTGAGGTGTTGGAGTTGAAGGAGCGTGGTCATCTACTATTCGGTTGGTGACTTCAAGACTAATCGGTTCAGCTTTTGTTATCGTTGTTGATTTCCGAACCTTGAAGAAATAAATGATAATAATGGATATACCTAAGGCGAGTAGTAGATAGGACATCGTGTAGTGATGTACATCATAAAAGTTCGTGTTTCCCATAGTTTTTATTTCTTCTTGTTGATCGTTGATCATCGAATGTATAGCCTCGAAGAGGATTGAACTGAAGTGGCATTTTTTTGAGCTTGATGACGCTGGCTGTTCCTTTCCGAACGGTGATTCCGGTCTACCCTCTCGCCGTGGTCGTTTCGCCTTCTTATTTGTCCTTGGTTTATCTTGTGTCCTTTTTGCAGTATTCTTGGTCTTTTCTACGGTGGATGATTTTGTGTTAAGTTGAATATTCTGTTCCTTGCCTCTCTTCATCTCTTCTAGGACTTGGACATGTTCTTCTGTATTATCGACAATTGGTAGCAATGAAACTTTTGTTACTGAACGTTTGAGGTCATATGTGCTTTTTTTAATGAAACCACTCTAACCAGCCCATCGCTGCCTGGATGAACTTCGATGATACGTCCTAGGGCCCATCTGGTTGGAGGAAGATTTTCCTCCTTTATAAGAACAATATTGCCAACTCGAAGATTTGATTTCTGTTGTGCCCATTTTGGCCGTTGCTGTAAACGTGACAAATATTCGGAAGACCACCTTTTCCAAAAATCTTGATGCATTTTCTCTAAAGGATGCCATCTAGTCAAGAAATTAGGATTTGTTTGTAAATAGTTATCTTGTGGTAACGTCAGTAATGGAGCTCCAATCAAAAAGTGTCCAGGTGTAAGTACATCTAGACTATCTGGATCATTATTAAGCGGGCATAGTGGACGAGAATTTAAGCAAGCCTCAATCATGGCCGTTAATGTTGTAAGCTCTTCAAATGTTAGGATGGTCTCTCCCACTATTCTTTTCAGATGATGCTTGGTTGCCTTGATGCCAGCCTCCCATAGCCCACCAAAGTGTGGAGATCCTGGAGGTATAAAGTGCCATTGGATACTTTCTGTCGCTAATGCAGTTGATACTTCTGTCTGAAATGCATTCTTTCTTAAAGCATCGGCTAAAATCTTACTGGCACCCTCAAAATTCGTTGCATTATCGCTGTAAACGTGCGCCACTGGTCCTCTTCTGCTCACAAATCTTTTGAAAGCGGCTAGGAAAGCTTGTGAAGTTAAATCACTGAGGACTTCCAAATGTATCGCCTTCGTACTCATACAGATGAAAAGCGCTACGTATCCCTTTAATGTTTTAGAACCACGTCCTTTAGACATTTTCAACGTTAATGGCCCAGCATAATCAACACCAGATTGACTGAACGGGCGCGTAACTGTTAAACGTGGTTTAGGCAAATTACCCATCAGCTGGCTCTCTGATCTTGCAGAGAATCGGTGACAAGTAACGCACCGATGTAAATGTCCTTTTACTGCCTTTAAGCCATGTAGTATCCAATATTCGCGACGAACATTTTCCAATGTTTTGAATGTACCGCCATGTAATGTTTTTAAATGAGCTGCATGCATCATTTGGGTCTAGACTTGATTCTTCCAACCTGCCTCCCACTCGTAATAGTCCATTGTCATCCAAAAATGGATTCAAGGCTAATAGGCGACTGTTCTTATGTAGTGGCTTCTCATTAGCTATATATTCAACTTCATCCTTAAAGTAATCCTTTTGTGTAACTTTTACTAATAAGATGATCGTGCTTGTGATCTCAAGAGCCATCAAAGGACCTGTTTTTCGTTCATTCGTCCTACACCTTGAGTTGTGTAGAAATCGAAAGCAGTAGGAAAGCACTCGTTTCAATTTTGTTAGCGATGAGTACTTCTGTAATAGTTGTTCTAATACCTCGTAGCTTTGTACAGTTCCGATCACATGAGCAACAACCCTTGTACGCACTTCTAGTACTGTTTCTTGAATACCGGTTTTGGGAAATATGACTTCTGGTTCTTGGAGCATTGTGGACCTTCCCACCATTATTTATTGTTTTGCAAATTGCTCGGATAAGTTCCGCGAGAAGCGATGTCGGCAGGGTTCGTTTCGGAACGTACATGAAACCAGAGATTTGGTTGTAGTCTTGTTTGTATTTCTGCCACACGATTACCAACAAATGTAGTCCATCGGTGTGGATTTGCTTGTAGCCATGAAAGGACTATTGTAAAATTGGTCCACGCGTAACTCTGTATTCCTTCGATATCGAGGGCCGTCTCGACTTCCTTTATTAAGCGTGAGACGAGCAAAGCCCCGCATAATTCCAGTCTCGGTAAAGTCAACTTAGATCTCAGTGGTGCAACCTTTGTTTTTGCTGCTAGCAACTTGGTGTGAATTTCTCCGGATTTTGACTTCGTTCGGATATATACTGCAGCACTATATGCCTTTTCTGAAGCATCAGAGAATCCATGAATCTGACAAAAACTTGTTGGCCCTTCATAGCCAAACCATCGTGGTATTTCTATTTGATCCAATTTGGGAAGTTCTGTTTTTACTCGACTCCATTCTTCTATGATTGTATCAGACACAGCATCATCCCAGTTGGTTTCGTCCAACCAAATTTGTTGAAAAAGTAATTTTATTTTGATTGTGACCGGCGCAAGCAAGCCGATAGGATCAAATATGCGAGCGGCTTCCGACAAGATGGAACGCTTTGTGACAATTACTGGGTCTATTGTAATATGTACCCTGAATCGAAAATTGTCAGATTTGGGACCCCAGTGGAAGTTGTTTCAGTAATCTTCCATCATTGCTATTCCACTTTCTTAAGTTGAATCCACCACCCTTGAGAAGGTTTATTAGTTGATGGCACATGTCATGCGCTTCCTTGTAGCTATTTGCACCTAATACAATATCGTTAACATATGAGTCCTAAAGAACGATTTTTGCAGCCGCCGGAAATAAATTGCTATCATCAATAGCTAATTGTTGCAACGTGCGTATTGCCAAGAAGGGTGCTGCGGCTGTTCCATATGTAACTGTCGTTAATTTGTATTCTGCTATAGGTTCTTGTGGGGATTCTCTCCATAGAATTCGTTGGAGATCTTGATCTCTGATATCAATCTTTATCTGCCGATACATCTTCTCGATATCGGCAGTGAAAACTATGCGATGCTTTTGCCATCTCATCATAATTTCCATCAAATTTCTCTGAAGATTTGGGGTTGTCATCATTATGTCGTTTAAGCTCTTCATCGAATTTCGTTTGGCCGAAGCGTCGAATACAACTCGTAGTTTTGTAGTGGTGCTGTCATGTTTATAAACTGCATGATGAGGCAAGTAGTACGTGGGAGTTGCATCATCTGTTGCGGGTACCATATGTCCTAGTCTAATATATTCCGCCATGAAATCCTTATACATTCCTTCAAGTTGACCATTTGTCTTAAATCGGCGTTCCACTTGGAACAGTCTAGCAAGAGCAAGTTCTCTTGATCCTTGAAGTTCATTCGAAGTCGATGGATCTATGCGTAGTGGCGTCCTTACCGTATATCTTCCGTCATCTCCTCGACGGTGATTTTTCTTAAAGTGCATTTCACACTCAATCTCTTCAGCAGTTGCAATTCTTTCCGGCAATAATTCTTCATTTTCCCAGAATTTGCACAATTCTTTGCTGAGGTCAGTTTCGGTTATGAAACATTTTATCATTTCGGCATCAGTTTGGGTTGTGATTCCGCCAGACAGAATCCAACCGAATTCGGTTTTCTGCGCTATTGGACTTCCAACAGAACCCTTTCGTACGTCATTGAGTATGATTCTACCAAAAAGATCAGCTCCAATAATCATATCAATGCGACCTGGTGTGTCAAAGTCTGGATCGGCCAATGTCAGTTCTTCAACATGCTGTAAGTTCAACGATAGTATCTTGCCGGACGGCAGTAGTCCGGTTAATTTCGGTAGGACTAACACTCTAGCTGACATCGAGAAAGTAGACTCAAATCTCGGTTTCAGTAGGACATCTACGCTTGTCTGTACTGTAGCACTGTTAGTGTTTCCAACTCCTGATACCACAGCATGTAACTTATATTTCCGAAGACGTAATCTCTGTGCAGCATCTTCAGTCATAAATGTTGCTTGTGAGGCCTGAACAGTTAGTGCTCTGAGTTCAATGTAATTGCCATCGTTTCGTCCTGCCAATACACGTGCTGTGGCTAATAAAACTGCTTGACGAGCGTTTATCGATAGATGAGTAGTTATTTCTTGTAACTTCTTCGGTTCTTCATGACTTGATTTCACAGATTCAGAACGATTCTGTTGTGGTTTTTCCTTTGAGGAAACTTGTTTTTGAGCCTTGTTTTCATCATGGAGCAGAGTATGGTGTTTTTTGTGGCACACGCTACACGTATAACTGCTTTTGCACTTATTAGAGAAGTGCCCTGGAACCAGGCAATTTATGCAGAGTTTTTTCTCCCTGGCAGTTTGAAATTTACGCTGTTGGTTCATTTTTGCGAATTTCTCAAATTTTTATATTTTGTGAGACTGACAGCACACTGGACATTCTAGTTGAATTGTACCATAATGGCTTCTTATACATTTTTCTGACTGCTTTGTACTTATCGATTTGGCCTCTAATGCTTCCAACGTTTGGAATCGCATTTCCAAAAAATCGCAGAAGTGCTCCAGAGTTTGCAGTTTTCGTGGCGAATCTAGCGAATGTTCATAGAGTCGATGAGATTCCCTATCTAGTTTTTGAGTCAGTACAAATATTAAGAGTGGATCCCAATTCTCGACGCTCACTCCTAAATTTTCAATTGCCAGCAGACATTCCTTACTAATGACGTGTAGCTTCTTAATTGCTGTCGCAGATTCCTTAGCAATTTCTGATTGACCTAGTAGTGCCTTTAGTTGAGCAGCTACTAGCGTCCTCGTATTATTGAACCTCCTATACAAGATGCTCCATGCCGCATCGTAGTTTTCCCCAGTAACTTGCAGGTGCTTTATAAGCTCATGAGATTCTCCATTTAAACTCGACTTCAAATAAAATAGTTTTTGCGCCTTTCCGATCGATTTATTGTTGTGGACTAACTCACGGTACAAGTCTCTGAATGCTTTCCATTCAAAATAATTGCCCGAAAATTTGGGAATCTCAATTGTTGGGTGCCTAATGTTCATCTTTTGGTCCATATTTATTTGAGAGTGCGTAGCTTGTTCACTTGGTTCTAAATTCATTAGTCCTTCATGGAGCTTCATGATAATCGTCTGGTATAATCCTTCCGCCCGTATGAACCAGTTTTCTTCAAAATATTCATTTTTGACTTTACTTTTTCCAATGATTTCAAGATGGTTATGGAGAACTCGAGTCCAATAATCTTCGATGATTTTAACGTTTTGCGTGAAGAATGCCAACGACTTTTCTGTAGCAATTTTATCCATTATTTTTTTTTACTGATCTTTCCAGTGATCCTATAAGATCCGTCTGTTTTATGATGATCTTATGCTGCTCTTGCAGTAGCTCGCTCGATTTTCCGCGCGGTATGGCATCTCTCACAGTTTGCTCTAATTTCACACGTATTTCCTCTGTTATTTCTTCTAATGCCTCAAAGGCTTTATTGATAAAATAGGAATGGTTTGGGTGCTCTTCTCGATACTTTTCTAGTTCTTCATCTGTTTCTGCTGCGGTTGAGAACAAGCTGTCAAGTTGCTCCAATCGTGCTTCAGCATATTCCTTAGTTTTTCTTTCTGCGGAATCCTTCTTAAAATTGATGTAAATTTTTTGAATTTTCGTATATGCTAGCTTTTGTGCCTTTACTAACTCCTCCATGATTTCGGTTTTGGTTTAGAGTTGTTATGAACGATTTTTCTGGAGACAGCAACACGCGTTGTAGTGTTTGAAGACAATAATTCTACAGTTAAAATTATTAAAAATGTTTAATGTTTGAGTTCCATTGATAATTACCTGAGGACACAAATTCCGCAGATAATCACTGAAAACACTTCTTTTTCAATACCTTTTTCTTTTAAACCAAATGTTTAAAGTTTTCACAATTCGGTTTTCACCTTAATTTGCAGACACTTGTTCTGCAGATTACTAGGTAGCACTTCAGTAATTTAATTTGTAGACTCTTGTTCTACAAAGGTCACTTTAGCACTTTTATTTTGCAGACACTTGTTCTACAAAAGACACTAGTAATTTTGGTTTTGCTCGACGGACCAAATGTTTAAATCAAACAATTGATATGATTTCGTGGATAGAACTTTATTCAATCTAAAAACTAAGTATGTACAACCCGTTCCTTAAATACTAAATTAATGTCTATTAAGCATTTTTGAATGCACTATGGCATAGCAGAAGAACACAGAAGGTGACAAATAATAATTTACAAAGGTGTCTGATTTCTTTATACAAAAATTAAGTCGTATGATGCACATGCAATAAAGCGCAAGAGATCATATTACATTTGTGTTGATCAAAATAATCAGAAGCAAAACAATTTTGGGTATCGTGCAAGTGCATTATAGAGCCATATAGAGTTACGTTAGTACAGTTGTGGGTGAGGTTTTTGACCGTGAAAATACTTAATGTTTTCTATGCAAAATTGTGAATGAAAGCAAAAACTATGTAACAAACCTTACAGCTAATTGATTATTTTCTTTTGCTTAAACTGTTTTGTACGTGCATCGTACAGATTGAAAACAAATTTTTCAGTGTGGTCAGAGGCGTGCGGGGGTGTAGGGTGAAAAACTTTAGATTACAATATCTCATGAACCAATTGCTCTAGAAAAATAAAATTCGGTTTGGGTATAAAGGTCGACAAATAAAGATTGATCAAAGTAAAATTTGTTAAGTGGGCGGTGGAGTATAAAAGTGGAGGGGATAAGAATTTTTCAAAAAAGGCACATTTCATATCTTAAGAACAGTGTAAGATAGATAGATGCTTACAATGTTTACCAGAAGTAGCGCTAATTGAGCACTAATAGGGAAAACAAAATTTTGGGATGTGGGTGTAGAGGGTGAGGGTGGGGAGGGTGAAAAGGAAAAGGTTCCGATGTTTATCTTTAGAACCAGTACAGATATAAACCTTAAACTTGGTATTTAGATAGTGCTATAGTAGCGGCATGATGGAAAGGGATACCTAACTAACTAACTACAGAACAGCTTATGCTATAAAGTTGAAACAATTGATGTACATATGCAAATAAACTAGAAAAGCAACTTTGATAAAAAAAAATTCGAATGTCCATTGGCGCTCAGAATGGGGGGGGGGGGGGCAAAAATTATGATTCAAGAAAATATAAGGCATATTTTTCCATGATTTTCGTCATATCTACTAGGTCTTCTAATATATAGAATTCATTTTACTTTATTATTTTAATAATTAAGTATTGTGATTTATTTTTTTAACAAAAAAAAATTTGCTACCCTCAAAATTTTTATTTTCACGTTTAATAACTAGTAGACGCGAAAAAAGCAATAAAAATTTCAGTCCGTCTGTCCGCCGTACGCAAGATCGTTTGGAGGCTCGTAGCTGCCAAACGCTTTGAGATATGAAGTGACCAAATTTTTAGGGGTGGGGGTGTGAGGGAGAAGGAGGGGGAAGTGTTTAAGACCGAAAATTTTGGTTTCCAGATCTCAGTAGCCCCTAATGTTAGGAAGCTGAAACTTGGAATTTCTATAGAGCTCTGATAGTAGACCCATTTGCAGAAAAATTGTCAATATTGATCAAGGGGTGTGGGAGTGGGGGGAAATGTAATGCGTTCGAAACCCAAAAAAGGCGAGATAGACACATTCTAAAATCCATGTCTCCTAAACCGTTAATGGCACACCATTCAAACTTAACAAATATTTGTAATTATACTAAGAGAACAGAATCAAGAAAAATTTTGGGTGGGGTAAGTTATGTATGGGGGTGGGGGGTTAAAAACTTTAGATTACGATATCTCATGAACCAATTGCTCTAGAAAAATAAAATTTGGTTTGGGTATAAAGGTCGACAAATAAAGATTGATCAAAGTTAAATTTTTTAAGTGGGAGGTGAAACATAGAAGTGGAGAGGATGAGAATTTTTTAAATCAAACACATTTCATATCTCAAGAACAGTTTAAGATAGATGCTTAGAATTTTTACCAAAAGTAGCGCTAATTAAACCCTATTAGGGAAAAAAGTTTTGGGGTTAAGGGTGTAGAGGGGGAGGGTGGGGGAGGGTGAAAAAGAAAAAGTTCCGATGCTTATATCTTGAGAACCTGTAATGATATAAGCCTTAAACTTGGTATTTAGATAGAGCTATAGTAGCGGAATGTTGGAAAAATATAATTTTTTTTTGGGGTAGTATGCTACGGGGGTAGGGGGTGTTTTTCCTAACTATTAAACGGTTCATGCTAGAAAGTTGAAACTCGGTGTGTATATGTAAATCAACTAGAAAAGTAATTGTGATAAAAAAAAATTTAAATATTCATTGGCGTTCAGAAAGGGGGGCAAAAAAAAATATTTGTAAATATAATAAATATAATATGCATATACTTTAACGATTTTCGTATAGAACGGCTTAAGCTACAATGTTGAAACTCGGTGTGTATATCTAAATCAACTAGAAAAATAATTTTGAATAAAAAAAACGAATATCTATTGGCGTTCAGAAGGGGGGCAAAAAAAATTATCTGTGAAAATAGATAGATGCATATCTTACCACGATTTTCGACATATCTACTACCTCGTCCCAAATAATGAATTTAATTTTATTCTATGTATTCTTCATATGAATACCAAGAAAGTGTTTTCAAGATTTTCTGAAAATTGACCCCTAAGGGGGTGTGAAGTGATTGTGTACTTTTTCATAAACTATTCCATATCTCTCAGATCCAATCAGATTTTCACTTCCATGATCTTGTTCTTTTTGATAGGTTTTCAGTCACATAGTAGCCTACACCGCATTTCAGAATTGAACGCGTTCCTTACTTCTGCCGGAAAAATAGTAAAGTTACGCTCAGATTGTTGGCAGATTTTTTATTCTAGGGATGCTCCATATGACAATCGAGAAAGCATTTTCAAGATTTTTTGAAATTCGAGTTATTAAATACTTTTTCATGAATTCTTTTATATGTCTCAGGCCTAATCAGATATCAAATATCTTTTAACTTAAACGGGCTTGTTTAGTAAAAACCTATTTACAAGTTTTTCTCCCTTTTCAACCCCTAGAATGCATCGCGAAATATTATCCAGTTATGTAATTCATATAATACGCCCTATTCTAACCGCTTCCCGAACTTTGTGTTAGGTTTTCAGTCACATAGTAACCTTCGCCGCAATCTCAGAATTGAGCGCGTTCCGAACTTCTGCCGGAAAAATAATAAAGTGACGCCCAGACTGCAGATTTTTATACCCTAGATGAATATATAGAGTATTATAAGTTTAATCCAGCCCGAAAAGTTTGTAACGCATAGAACCGAGCCTCGGACGAAAAAAAGTTATATAGTATTTTGTGTTTATTTTTGGCCAAAACCCCCAAATCCGTTTGCTGTTCGTCCGTCCGTCCGTCCGTTAGCACGATAACTGAAGAACGCGTTGACCTAGGAAGTTGAAATTTTGTCACAACTTGTAAAATGGAAAAAGTAAGGACAAGTTCGTTAATGGGCGATATCCTTCCACTCCTTCGGGTACCTCCCATACAAGAGTCCTTAAGACACGTTTTCACAATTATTGCTCGAATGCTTCAAGTTAGGAACTTGAAATTTTGCATACTTAAGGTTTACAATGTTTGAATCAAATGTACCGAAGATGATGCAAATTGAATGAGTCCTTCATGTAGCAGCCTAGAAAAATCCTTCAAAAATGTGTGCTTGTTACTGAATCGACTCTAACTCCAGAACGAGTTAAAGCAGGAATTTAAAATTTTACAGGAATTAGTTTTATACCAAAACCAAGACTGAGTTCATTAATTAGTGCCATCCATTGACTCCTTCGGATAGCTGTCATACAAAAGTCCTTAAAACACGTGTTCACCAATATTGAACGATAACTTTAGAACGCTTTACGTTACGACTTTGAAATTTTGTATACGTTCATTTTATAATAGTTGCAGCTGAAACTATCAATATGAAAAATATCCCGTAAGTCCCTTATGTAGTCGCCATACAAAAATTCTGTAAAATGTTCAAACTTACTTTATGGAACTCACTATAAATCAAAACATCGAGTAGCCAGCCAGTATACAATAGTTTCTACCTGTAAGTAAAAGGTCATGTAACAATTGCTTGTGCACTCCTCATTCTTTTGATATATTTCCAACTAAAATATAAATCGGAGTTCAGTATTTCATCTAGAGGATCATACGATTGGCTCGCAGCCGATCGTGACTGCGTTATGTTTTTAAACAAAGATCTCCATCCACCTTGTTTTAAAACATTTTCAAGCTATATTACTTCGCGTTCTTTTAGGATAGTGGCATTTTGGTTTTGAAATTTCAACCACACACGACATAATTTCGAGTCAAGCTGACTCTACTTCATACACAACGTTCGTTACGCTTCATTCTTTCGAACTGTGAAAAAAATATTATTTTTTGAAGATTGGAAAGGGATTGCTCCTCTTAATTAATTTTTCATTCACCTTCTCAAAAATTATTTCGCGCGACTCGTATTTTTTTCTTCGGAAATGGTGATCTTTGACACTAAAGCTGGGATAAATAGCGAAAAAAATTCAATGTGTTCGTGTTGTTCAGTAGCTGCTACAGCAAAGCGGGAGCTAAGAAGACAGGAGAAACCCGTTAGACGGGTCCTGCTCTCTCGATAAATTTGGTTTCTTCTGTGAGGAATAGGTGTAAAATAACTTCTTAAATTTTATATGTACATATACGGTATTACATCCGCCTGGGCTTGATGGTTTGATTATTCCCACATCGGAAGTAAAAATTCTTTTATTTCACATGACAGCAACATTCCAAGAAATTTTACGAGATGATAATATATATATAAACAATTATTTCTTTAATTGTGAAAATCAAAACCAACTGTTTCGATTATTCAAAGCATTTTGTCTGATAATTTCTATGCCGATTTAGATCGTGAATGCTTTTGTTGTTTGACGAACATCCAACTCTTTAACAAAATTTGTAAGCGTTTTGTAAATATTTTGTTAAACAACCACACAAAGAGTATCCATGATTTTGTGCACAAAAGTTCTCAAAATAGCAGTAACATTCGAACATTGTCGAAATTTAAACGAAATGGGAATTGTCTTAAACATTTTTAATAAATTTGTTATACTGAATTTTATTATGCAAGTAAATATTACATATAATTTTTTTTTCTTTGTTGGATATCTGCTAAGTCCACTTCGAGCATACCATTCCAGCATCATCCCGCGTCATCCCAAAACGGGCATACATCGTCTCCAGGACGATTTATCAACTCTTACGTTCGATTTTATTGTTTTGTTATTTATTGTTTTCTTATTTGGATTTTTTTTTATCTATTTTTAGTGTGAATTATTTAATTTGGACTGACACTTGGTCGACCGCGACCAAAATAAACAAGTTAAACAACTTATTGTTGTTGTTATGTTAAGCCTAAGTGCGTAATGACCTCTCCTTATCTAACCGTTTCTTTATCCGCGACGACTCGATTACCCCCTCGTAGGGACTTTGGGTAAACTAGCAATTTTCGATATCTGGAATGACGTATCTGTCATTAGGCAAAACTTTATGGACTACGCATGAACCGCGGTATTTCGGAATCAGTTTTTTATTCGTACCAATAGTGCGTAAACCTTTGTTTAAATAGAACAGTATATGTATTTTTATTTTGCTAGGTAGAAATGAGCGATAGATGCAAGTTATATGTATAAGGTTTTCACTGTGGGAAATACAAAATGCAAACAGCTCGTGGGTTTTTTCTCTTAAAGTTTTATTCGCGTTGAAGGTAAAGTAACGGTTGCTTATTCTAATCCTTAAGTTCTACATGAAACCTCGGTTTCCGTTCCAATACGTCATAAAATCTATCTTACCGCCATAAAATCTATCTTATCTCTAGGGTTTTATTACAACTAACTTATGACGGGTTAAACAAAAAAATGAGTGTCGCAAGAATCTGGGTACCAGACGGGCTTAGGGGTGTGTCCGAAGGTTATAGAAATACGTATATGACTTGCATGCGGACCATTGTAAGGAGAGTGATGCTTGAGTGTGTTTGTAAGGCGTATCAGCTTGACTGATCGCGGTGTGGGGCATGAGCGTTCAGTATAGTGTCGAACGTTGCCTGTGCGAGGTGTGAAAGACGACGTTGTGAAAAAGCTAAAAGTTGTGATTGAACGAGAGCTGAAGGGTGAGTGTCACTGAGCTTGACTTGGTAGTTAGCTTTGCATGTATATTCTTGTTTTAACTTTTCCTTGTTTGATTCAAAGTGTTACGTAGTAAATTATATATTATTAAAAGATAATAACATTAAAATTACGTGTTATTCGTGTATACATCGGGTATACACCCAGTGCGTTTCTATATTCTGTATTAAGGTCTCGTTATATCCCAATCCCTCAATACTGTGATTGTATGTTGACTTGTACAAAGTTTTGCTGGTTGTACCAGACGGGTGTTTCGTGCGTGTATTTTCCCTTAACACCATTGCACGTTTGTCAACCTGAAGGGTATCAAGATCGGGACGGACACATTGCGCGCCATTTCCCCTTGTGTTATTGTACGGTCGACTTAATTGGCTCACGGTAGTCGGGGCGGATTGACTTCTGCTTGCTAACTCTTGGAGTACCTGTAGTTGTCATTCATTGCACGCTCGTCTCCGTATTTTGAAAACACTAACAGATCAATATGTCCATCAAGTACTGAGCAGATACATTGTTCGTTATTTCCCCTTGTATCATTGTACGCTCAGCTTGGTGAAGACGGTTGGTCGGGGCGGGATGACTCGTGCGGTATTTTCCCTTGTCGTCCATTGTACGCTCGTCCCCGTGAGCCTTAACGATTCTGGTTAAAATTGTAGAAGTTGTATTTAACTAATATATGTAATGATTGTATTTTATTCATACGGCAAGGCTGGCTCACCAGATCGCTCATAGTTTGCTTTCTTTTTGTTAAAGAATCTTGACGGGAGCGTGAACCCGGACGAACCATTGACTCCAGGAAATAAATAAATGAATAAGTGATTCCTTGGAAAAAATAAATAAATGGTTATTAATTCTGTCTTACAAGTGGTGTCGACGTTCTTTATGACGACATAATCTCCGTCTTCAAAAGTCTTGGGAGGCACGTTGTGCTTCTGGGAGTACTTCAGGTTCTGTTCTTGGATCTTTTCGATAGACAAAGAAGCTTCTTTTCTAATTTGTTCTAGATTTCTTTTATATTTTTATTTGGTTTTCCTTTTAGGTACTCGGTAAATTCGCCTACTATAACTCCGCGCTGGTTTACAAAATAGTAATAATAATAAATAATAATTTACTAGGCGTCTGTTTTAGTTTTAAAAATTGCTTTATTTGCTGTAAGTTCTTAATGCTAACAGGTTTTCTATCTAAATCCTAAAGCTAAAATTAGTCTATATCTAAGCTGCTACCGTTCTTAATAGCCTTAATGGGCACTCTAAGATATACATTTTATCGGGGGGATGTTTCTTTGGGGGATCAGAGTCTCTTTATTTAATTACATTTTTAATGTATACTTATCATTAAAATAAAATAAACTATTGGGAAAATGGCATAAAAAACCAATATTACATCAATTTCACTCTACTCTACTTAGACTATATACAATTCTTACATACTAACTTAAAACTAGGGTTTGAGCCGAACTCTCCGCCACCGGGGCCAGCAGCATCATGCTCCACTATTCGAGAATAGTAGAGCCGAAACCACCGTTTCCGGCCGCGGACAGCTCAGTCCAGCATACAATAATTGCATTTAAGAATACATCGAGAAGGGAATATTTAGGTGGGATACGAATCACTTTATTTAATTTATTACAATGTTTCTTAAATATAACAATTTATCATACATAATTTTTCCTGATAACTATTCAGGGCCGAGCCATTCGTCACCTGGACCGATAGCTGAAGGCCATCAGTTCCTGTAGCGATTGTCTCGGTCCGGCATGCCTTATAACAAGGGAAGCTGCTAACAAGGTTAGTACTTATTCTAGTTTCGTTTATTTTTTTTGGTTAGCTAAATAACTTAATTAACTTATACTTGAAAAATGATCTAAATATCTTGTTGATTAAGCCACCAGTTTCTCGTAGCCTCACGCTCATGTCTGTCAATGTGAACATAGTTCGCGGTGGAGTAACGCCATAAGGGCAGAGGGTTGCTGGTTTTGAGATTGTGGTCGTATTCTATTTTTTTATCGGTCGGGCGCCTTTATGCGTGATAAAGGATTGGTACGTAGTCGGCATCTAAGATGTAGCCGTTTTCGTCAAGGTAGACGAAGGCTTCAGGTGGAATAAAACCAGTTGACATGGTTTTTTCAATATATTGTGGGTTTGGGAAGAAGGGTGGTGGTGGGTTAAGGTCTTGATCTGAGGTGGTTCCAGCTATATGGTTCCTAATTAATTTTAGGATTGTCGTATCATCCCAGGAGATTTCCGCCATATCATATATTTCCTCGTTCGATATGTAATGCAGAAAATCTGTCTCTGCCTTTCTATAGATGCCAGTACACGCGCGTAGACATTTTCTTTCAAAAAGTCTAAGTTTTGCCATAATAGATGGACTAATATTGAACCAGATGGGGCAGCCATAAGTGAGAATAGGTCTCACCAAAGCTTGGTAACAAATGATTTTAACGCGAGGGTCTAAAAGTTTCGCGTAAAAAAGCCGTTTTAGAGACATGAATACGTTACGTACCTTTACAATCTGAATATTAGAGTGTTGGTTAAAGTACAAGTGTTGATCTAAGTTTACTCCTAGATATTTAACACAAGTTTTGTGCGGTATTTTTTCGTTGCTTCCCTCCCCAGTTACAATATGGAATTTAAAGTGGTGCGAAATAGGATAGTCTCACATTTCTGTGAATTAATTATCATCTTCCAAGAGTTCGTGTAGAATTGGACGTCGTTAAACATTTTTTGCAGTTCCTCTTGGGCTTTGGTCGCCTTAGAATGGGGTGTGTATATTATTAGATCGTCTGCGAAGGCTACAATAGATCTCTTAGGTGATTTATTAAAATCAAATGTTTCCAAAAGATTGCTAATGTAGTTCGCGAATAAAGTGGATGCAGTTACTGTTCCCTGTTGGAGCCCTTTCCTAACAATAAAGGTCTATAACAATTTTCCCGTTTTTTAGCACAAAGTTTTTGTACAAGGATATCTTTCAAGTGTTCGGGGAATTTTTTTTGGATTAATTTAAAGATCAGAACGTCAAGCCAAACTGTGTCAAAGGCCTTCTCCATGTCTATTAGACAGGCACCTACGCATTCTTTATTATTCAAATGCCAGCAGATGTCGGATGTGACCTTCGTTATGGCGTGTATGGTAGAACGTCTATTTCGAAAGCCAAATTGGCAATTCGGTATCAGATCATTCTGCCGATTCAAAGACTTTGCTTATGTTGGGTAGAAAACTTATGGGTCTATAGCTTTTTGGATCTGAAGGATCTTTCCCTTTCTTAAGGTAAGGGAATGTTTTCGCGCGTTTCCATTTTCCAGGGTAGTGAGAGTTGTTTAATAGGTTATTAAAAAGGGTGCAATATTCCTGAATAGTTACATCCGGCAGATTCTTTAATACCAAATTTGGAATTCCGTCCAAGCCGGATGATTTCTTATTGTTGAAGCGTTTGAATAAAAATTGAAGTGTTTCAAATGAAACGAAGTAGTCTGATAGTTGGTTGTCTGGAATTTGATTGGCCATCAGATTTTCGCTAAAAATGAGTAAAGGCTCATTGCCTACGCTCTCATTTTTGAATTCTGTAACCTTTTCAGTAACTAATTGATTTAGTCTTTCCCTTCTCAAGTTGGAGTTCTGTATACGGATTCCCTTTAAGTGGGTTCCTATAAGATCTAGCCTTTGGGGTTCGTCGGTTATCACGAAGAAGCCGTTTGTGCCGCGGCTTGCACTTGTGATATTCGCGTCTTCAAGGAGTTTTTTGGAATTTACCAGTACATTAATCGTGGGTACGCTTGCATTATTCTTTTTCTTGAATATGAAATTTATTTGAGCAAACATCCCGGAAGAGTCGCTGGACCTAATATATTGAATTTTATCCCTCCATTGCCTATTACTTTCGTTCGCGAAGTATTGTCGAATTAAAGCTTTAACATTTTTATACTCTAGATGAAATCATGTAGAGAATTATAAGTTTGATAACGCATTGAACCAAGCCTCGGACGAAAAAAAGTTGCATATTATTTTTTGTTTATTTGTGGCCAGAAACCTCAAATCTGCTTGACGTCCGTCCGTCCGTCTGTCTGTCCGTGAACACGATAACTCAAGAACGCCTTCACCTAGGATCTTGAAATTTTGAATCTGAGTGTTTGGTTGAATTTGTAAGGCTTAGTTCGTTAACAGGCAAAATCGTCCCACTCCTTCGGGTAGCTGCCATACGAAATGTCCTTAAAACACGTAATCAAGAATATTGGCCGATAACTTCATAAGGGTTTAAGCTACGACTTGGAAAATTTGTATATGTTAATTTTCCAATATTTGGAGCTAAGTGTATGATTATGAAGAAAATCCTATTAGTCCTTCGAGTGGCTGCCAAGCAAATATTTTGTTAAAATATCTTCATTTTATTCACGAAACTCTCTTTAACTTAAGAAATCGACTAGCCACGAAGTTTAAATTTTGTACAAATAAGATTTAAGCAAAAAGGAAGTTAGACTGCGTTTGTCAGTGAAATTTCTTGACTCCTTCGAGTAGCTTCCATACAAAAAAAAACTTGAAAAGTCAGACAAAAATTCTGTTAAAATATCTTCATTCAATTCAAGAAACTCACTATAACTCGTTTTGCTATGAATTCAGAATTTTTGTACAAATTAGTTTTGAGTGAATACAAAGTTCGAGTTTACTAATCAGCGAAATCATTTTACTCCTTTTGGTACCTTTCATATAAAATGTCCTCAAAACATGTGTTTAAGAATATTGATCAATAACTTCGGAATGCCTAAAGCAACGACTTTTAAATCTTGTATACGTTGGTTTTTCAATAGTTGGAGCTAAGTCTATGATTATGAAAAAAGTCCTTTTAGCCTTTCATGTAGCCGCCATACAAATATCCTACCAAAATGTCTTCACATAATTTACGAAACTCACTATAACTCTAGTTATCTTTTAGATACGAATTCGAAATTGTGCAGAAATTTGTTTTGAGTAAAACAAAGTTTGAGTTTACTAGGCAGATAAATCCTTTTGCTCCTTCTGGTACCTGCCATATAAAATGTCTTTAAAACATGTGTCCAAGAATATTGGCCGATAGCTTCAGACAGGCTTAAGCTATGGTTTTAAAATTTTGTATGTGCTAATTTTGCAATAGTTGGAGCTAAATGTATGATTATGAAGAAAATCCTATTAGTCCTTCGAGTGGCTGCCAAGCAAATATTTTGTTAAAATATCTTCATTTTATTCACGAAACTCTCTTTAACTTAAGAAATCGACTAGCCACGAAGTTTAAATTTTGTACAAATAAGATTTAAGCAAAAAGGAAGTTAGACTGCGTTTGTCAGTGAAATTTCTTGACTCCTTCGAGTAGCTTCCATACAAAAAAAAACTTGAAAAGTCAGTGTTCTAGAAAATTGCCGATGGTTTCACAACCATTTTAGCTGTTTGTTTAAAATTTTGTATACGTTTGTTTTCTAATAGTTGAAGTTAAATGTATATCTTTAAAAAAAAATCCTTTTAGTCCTTCGCGTAACAGCCATACAAATATCCTTTCAAAATGTTTTCACTTAACTTATGGAACTGACTATAACTCAAGTAATCGTTTGGCTGTAAATTTAGAATTTTGTACAAATTAGTTTCGAAATGAAATGGGTTAGCGAAACCCTTTCACTCCTTCAGGTACCTTCCATACAAAAAATCCTTAAGATACGTATTCAACAATATTTTCGCATAACTTTTGAACGCGTCAAACTACGAATTTGAAATTTTGAACCCATTAATTTGTGGATGGTTCCAAGGAAAAGGATAAATATATAAAAAATTGAGTGAGTCCTTCCTGCACCTCACATGTGAATGTCCTTCAAAAATGACATTTTATTCCCGATGGCACACCCAGTTCAAGAAATGATTTTAAACATTTATGATATTGTTTTTAAGTTTCAAGTAGCAACTGAATGGAAGTCCTTAATAAAAAACATACAACATGTACATAAGTTATTCTACTTTAGCCCCAACTACAATATAAATCGGAGTTCAGTATCATCTAGAGCAGGGGTGGCCAACCCGCGGCCCGCGGGCCTTGATAATTTTTTCGGCCCGCGAGATTATTCACACTAAAAGCGATATCTTGCGATACCATATTTTGACAAAAAGTGTATTGTGTCCAGGGTTTTCACTTTACTACAATTGTAGTAAATCTACTACACTTTCATTACCTTTACTACGCCACTACGGTCACACTTAAATCTACTACAGTTTTGATGTGTCAACTTTCGCATAGAATATCCGACAAGCATGATCTACTCCGGAAATCAACTTATCAAGTGACAACCCTGATTGTGTCGTGTGTGTGTTCGAACTTCTTCGACGAATTTCGCTTGCCGCTTGCCAACAGTGACCATACCTACATAGTACATATGTATGTAGATACGATTGTTGATAGCAAGTTTCAAGTGAAAATTTGGATTTGGGTTTTGTTTTATCTGCTTTGAAGATAATTATCTTAATATACCTGGTACTTCAACAACATATTTGAAACAACCACAACCAGATATTTTGCAAAAAAATGCCAATTTTTTGACCGTTCCATCGCCGATTCTTTTGAAAATTCGTGTACTAGAAGAACTAGTGAAAAAAAAATTTGGTTTAAATTTTTTTTTCTATCTCAATTTTTTTGTTAGTCATAAGTATGTTAAAGTTTTCGTAAAAATGGTGTCCAAGTCCTCTTTGAAAATTCATATCTCTGTTAATTTTTATCATAGAATAATAAAATAGGACTTATTTTAAAGGAGAAAGTTGTCGCAAAATAAGAAAAATATAAATCAAATTTATCCATAAAATTTTTTTTGTCAAGGATAACGATTTTATCCTTTATCCTTGAATATCTCAAAATACAAACTTTTCATTTTCTTTTTTTTTTATATTTTGTGTCTTATAGTGTTTTTCAAAACATATCAAAAAATCAACTCTCAATGGGATCGGGGTAAAAAAATCGAAGAACATCAGTGCTTCTCAATTAACTTTATAGAAAAGTGGTTATTCCATCAAGAATCGCATAAAAGGTGGCCAAGTCTTCTTTAAAATTTTATATATTTCTGGTAGCTTTAAGGGGGGAGGCCACAGTAGTGGCTTTGGAAAATCGAAAAAAAAATTTTGTCTCAAAAGGCTCTTTAAGGTCCCAAAAATGTTGTCCTATGGTTACAGGTACGTACGTAACCTGTACGTCCCTAAAATTCGAATGTAGCGAAGCCTACCCTACTGGTGAAAGAGAGCGTACTTAAAACTTTAAACGCGTTTTTCTCGAAACAAAGTTTTTTGAGCTGGCCGTTCGTTTTATTTAAACAATTTTCAACTTTTGGACTTGCGGCTTTAACAGGCTATTGATAACTGTTTTTTCCAGAGAAGTACGTAGGATTTTTGCGATATATTGCATATTCAAAAAGTTATAAGCAATTTTCTACCGATTTTTTTTCGTTTGTTTTTAGTTTTTTTTTCAAAAGTTCGCCATTTTAACATAAAAAAATTAAAAAAAATATCCTACGTGCTTCTCTAGCTTTTATTATGATTTATCGAAAATTTCATTGACCCACAATTTTTATTTGAAATTGCAAGAGAAAAACGATCGGCCGTGGAGCACTAAAAAAAGGCGTCCATTTGAAACAGCTGGGAATCCGCCATTTTGCTTATATGGACTTTCAGTTATATACAAAAACATTCATCAATATTTTATATTTTATAGGTTATACTATTTTACAGAACATACCAAAAACTTAACTTGGGATCTCAAGGAGATCGAGGAAAAAAAATCGAAGAACATCAGTGCTTTTCAATTATGTTATAGAAAAACTACAGTTAAGAGAAGCAATTGCCTTGTTTAAGAATGAAAAGCAAAGACCTGTACCAGAATTAAGAAATGATGAGTGTTTTTTGGATTAATGCTTTTTAGTAGATATTGTCGAAAAACTTAAAATTAAATATATCATTGCAAGGAAAAGATAACCTTATAATCGATACATTTAATCACATCAAAACATTTCAGAAGAAATTGTTGTTGCAGTTGAAAAGTAATAACGCTCACCACTTTCCAATGTTGCAGGAATTTAAGAAATCAAAATGTAACAATTACATCATATATGCAAAAGAAATAAGAAAACTTACAGCTGCTTTTGAAAACCGATTTAGTAATTTAGAGCTAGACAAATACAATAAACTTTTTGAAATATATGTACTTATCTCCCTTTCATGTCGAAATCGAGTCGGCCCCAGAATATCTCCAAATGAAACTGGTTAACTTACAGTGCAATATTGAATTAAAACACATTTTTGAAACATCAGAATCAAAAATAGATTTTTATAACACTTACGTTACAAGAGACAAATTTTCTAATTTGAGAAATCTGGCAGAAAAAGTTGTAAGCGCTTTTTGTTCAACTTACCTGCAAAATGGTTTTTTTTTCGAAAATAAAGTTGACCAAAAACCAAACACGCTCAAATATAACGGACGATAACCTGCAACACCAATTACGATGTGCAAATAGCCAAATTGAGATCGATTTGCAAAAACTAAGTGAAAGAGTGGAGAAACAAATATCGCACTAGTGAAATAAATATTTTTTGAAAATACAAGGTTTTCCGGTGAACACTGTTAAATTTATTTTGTGTGACGTTTCGGACTCGACTGAGTCCTTCATCAAACAATCAATTCGAAATGTGCTGTGAAAACATTCATCAAAAATATTTTTTAATGATTTAATTTTTTTTTTAATTTCATTTATACCTACTTATATATACCGTTTTTTTTATATTTAATTTTTAGTGTTATATAATATATTTCTTTCCAATGTACGTTTCACTTCAAAAAACACTTTATGATTCGAAATGTGCTGTGAAAACATTCATCAAAAATATTTTTTAATGATTTCATTTTTTTTTTAATTTCATTTATACTTACTTATATATACCTATTTTTTTATATATAATTTTTAGTGTTATATAATATATTTCCTACCAATGTACGTTTCACTTCAAAAAACACTTTATGGTGTATCAAAATCTAATATGGGGAGATACCTATAATATGATATGTGGCCCGCGGAGTTATGATGCATTTCCAAAATGGCCCGCAAGATCATTTGGGTTGGCCACCCCTGATCTAGAGTATTATACGATTGGCTTGCAGCCGATCGTGACTGCAATATGTTATAATATTGATTTTATTTTACTCAAGTTGGGGTTATTGTAATCTAAAAATCTACGATAAATGTTATTAATTCGCGTGAGCAAATGACTTTTAAGTCTTTGGAGTTTTCGAATAATAGGATTTTCGTAGTTGTCTAAGGTATTTCGTATTTTTCTTTTTGGGACAGTTTGTTCTATTGTGGCAATTGTGAGATTTTGTAATATTTGGAAATAGTGTTTTATCTCCGAGTTTGTTAGGTTTCTATCTGTGGGGGTTATGAATTCTTCTTCTTCTGGAATTGTTTCTGAGTGAGCTTTCGCTATTCTCTTTCGAAACAATTTCCAGCTAGTTTTTTTAAAATTAGGGATAATATTGTCCGCTTGAGAATTAATGACGAAATGATTGTCTTTCTCATGACCAAATCTCATGAGTATGGCTTGGTGGTCGCTATCGTAATTTATGGTTTCTTGTTTATTTGGGCTTCCTGCGAACGTGAAGTTCAATCGGGCATCTGCTATGCAGATATCAAGGTATGAATTTGCTCCTGGTAGGGTGGGAGAGTCGGGGCCGTAGGGTACAGATTTACATTCCATTTAGTTTTCTAAAACCCAGTTATATAGGAAATTTCCCCGTGTGTTATTATCTCGGTTAAGCCAAAATTTGTGCTTCGCGCTGAAGTCCCCTGCTATTAAGTAGTAGTTCCTAAGGTTATTCAATTCAAGGGTCTGAAATAGTGAATGAAATTCGTCATTGAATTTTTTGGAATTTCTTTTTGAGGCATAGGTGCTAATTACGAAAAGATTATCATTTTTCTGCAGGGAGATTTTTATACAGGTCAGTTCTAAACATTCAAAGAGGGTGAATTCTGGCCTGTTTATTGTGATAAAGCTTAAAGGTTTTTTAAAAAAATACCCGTGCCGCCTCCGCCTCGGCCTCCGGAGTTCGGTCGGTCTGTTCTTATAAAATCGTAGTTATTGAATTGTGGTGTATGGTAAGGTTTTAATTTCGTTCCGTTTTAAAGGAGGAGATCGGGTTTTTCTTTTTTAGCAGATCGTCTAGATTCATCCTTCTATTTAGGTACACAATGGAGTTGACATTGGTAGAAATGAGCCTGAGCTCGGTCTTCTGAAGGCTTTGTGTGACCTGGCCATCAACAGACATTGGACATATTTAAAACGCGACTTATATGGCTAAGTTGTTGAGCGTGAGCGCCAATGGCTTGCTCGAAACGCTCAAACTTATTATTAAGTAACTCGAATAAGTTTTCCTGAAAAGATTTAAAGGAATTTTGATTACTGTTATTATTATCCTTACTTGTGTGCTCTCGTAGGTTTTCCGGGTTTCGCAGAGCTTTCGTATTATCCTTTCCCTTCACGGCATCTGCAAAGTTAATTCCTGATTGAACTGCACTCTCTATGATCCGTTGTAGTTGTTGATTCGTTGGTTTTGTTGTCTCTGCTGTTTTTTCCTGTCGGGCGGTATTTCTCCGGGTTTTCGCTTCCTTATGTGCTGGGCATACTTTGAATGACGCTGGGTGGCCGTGGCTTTTGCAGTTCACGCAGTATGTTTGCGCCTTTTCCGCTGACGCATCTAATTTGCACTCACCTGGGGAGTGAGTTTGCTCGCACTTAACACATCGGTAGGCCATTTTGCAGTTCACTGCTGAGTGGCCATACCGTTGACAACGCCGGCACTGGTAGATTTCCGTCTTGCAGAGCTTTTGAAAACGCACCAATCTGGACCATGAGGGTCGGTAGCACTCTCTTTTCCAACGCAACGTCTTATTTTTCGTCGCGGTTATTTTCTCTGCTGGCACGGCCGACTTGGGCTTCATTCTTGCTGCTAGTTAAGCGCGGTTTTGGCGCCGCACTAATTCTACAAAGTCTGTCTCCGTTGTTTCTTTGGCTAGCATTTCCATGTCGGACGCCTTTTTCTCGGGTGCTCTCTTTTCTTCGTTGGCCTGGAGCTTGCCAAGTGCTTACTGCATCTGTTGCATTTGGAGTTGTAGCGCCTCCATAATGCTATCGCGCCTTTCGATCTCGCTCACTAGTTCTGCCTCACACAGTAAAGCCAATCTCAGTCCCGTTCTCGTACTCACTGTCGCTTTCCTGCTCTGCGAGGGCGCTGTAAGCTCCGCCCTTGTTGCTGGTCTCTATCTTATCTCTTTTTTTCGCAATAGCGTCGTCACTGTCCGTGTCACTCGCGTTAAGGGTTTGGTCCTTAGACCGCACCCTCTTAGAATTTTGTCCCATTTCGAGCACTAATTCTCGCGTGCTATCACGGTATGTCCTTCTTGTCCTTAATGTCACGACCACTGGTCACTTTTAGGCACTATCACTACTGCTTGTATGCCGCGCGCTGCGATTTAAACAGGTTTTATCCTGTTTAAATAAGAAACTGCCCTTACCTGCCGGTGCAGGTCTCTCTATTAAAGTTCGAATTTTAAGGAGCTAGTTAAAAACACGTCCGTTCACTTCGACTGTCAGCTCGTGAATTTTCTTACTAGGCGTCTGCTTTGTAGGAGTATGGACAGAATTATTGATAGGTTCACTTAGCTTACTCAACATGCTCTTAATTACTCGGTTCATCCTTTACACCCGTCCATTGGCTTGCGGAGATGCAACGGCAATTTTAACATGGGCAACGTTATGTTTCTGAAGGTAGGAGCCGAAGTCGGCAGAAGTGAAGCAGGGCGGCTGTAATAATTAAAATACTTGTGAAGGCAACGTAATACCTTCTAACACGGAGAAAAAAACCTGCGACATTTTACGATAAAATTATTTGTAGAAATTATTCGTAGCTAAAATTATATTATATAAATAAAATCATTCGTAACTTTATGAAAGTCTAATTTTCGTAGTATTTACGAATATTTTGTAGATACTAGCTACTCAACATTCGTAATTTTTGTTTTCACTATATTACCTTTTGTACGAATGATTCGTACATTTTATGATTACTAATTCGTAGAAATAGTAACACCCTAAAATCGACGGTTCCAGCGGATATTTTATACAGGGAACGAAAGCTATTCGTACATATTACGAAACCTAATCGTACATATACTTACTTACGATGGCGCTACAGTCCAAATCGGACCTTGGCCTCCTGGATGTGCCGCCTCCAGCCTTCTCGGTTCAGTGACCGCGTCCTCCAGTTTCTACATCTTAGAAGAGATTTGCTGTCTGCGTCAATAGAGTCCTCCCAGCGCTTTCGTGGTTTTCCAACTGGTCTTTGTCCATAGACTTTTCCCTTTAGTGTGCGTTCCATCCTTCGATATGTTTGCCCCGAGATATACAAAGTTGTCTACGTTTTCTAGGTTGAAGTCTCCTATTGTAATATTTTGTCTGATTGGCATGTTTTTCCTAGTTTGTGTCATAACTTTGGTTTTGTTTTCGTTAATACGTAGTCCAACTTCCCTTGCTACCGAATCAAGGTTAACAAATATTTCTTTGGCACTCTCCAGGGATCTTGCAAGTATATTTATGTCGTCGGCATATGCTACTAGTTGTGTGGATTTGAAGCATAGTGTTCCGTTGGTGTCAACGGGCAGTTTCCGAACAACATATTCGAGTGTCAAATTGAAAAGCATTGGTGCCAGGCCATCACCTTGTTTAAGCCCGTTGTCAGTTCTAAAGCTGGAAGTCAGATCATTTTCCACTCTGACTTGTGACAGAGAATCGGTCATTGTCATTTTTGTAAGCCGAACTAGTTTCGGTGGAACTCCAAAATCTATCATTATTTTATACAGTACGCGCCTGTCGATACTGTCGTATGCCTGCTTGAAGTCCACAAATATCTGGTGCACATCAATGTTAAATTCCCAGCACTTTTCAAACATATACGAATCACAAAATGTATGCGTAGCAATGGCGGATCCAGACTTTGCTGTTGGGGGGGGGGGCGGAAATAATTTGATTTGGCTATTTTGTTTGATCAAGTTCTGTGGCTATACCTATACATCTAGTGTGACAAACTAGTGAAAAATAATTCTTAAAGGCCTTTTATTAAAACCTTTGCTGTAATGATTCTACAAAAAAATTGTATCATCTTTGTACCGCGACTTTGGATATTGCTTGTGTTAAACAAATAATTTAGTTGGTAATTTAGATGAGAAAACAAATTCAATACGATATTGATCATCATCGCCGGAATATTAAAATGTTTAACGGTGAAACTGTATGGAATAACATTGTTTTAAATGTGCGTAGGAAATGAAATTGAGAGTCAATATTTACTGAAATAAAAGAAAATTTTTTCGTTAATCGCTTTATTTACATTGTATGTATTTTCCTTTATTGAAAATGAATACAAAAAATTAAAAAGTGAAAAAAACAAAAAAAATTAATATTCTTTAGAAATGTTAAATCACATTATACATATTTCTAAATATGGTATGCATTAATATTGCATTGCATATTGCATTAATGTTGGTACCTATCATAAAATATTTTTCGGTTTTGGTTTTTAGTATTCTATGGTACCTATTATCCATAGCGAAATAAAAAAGGTAAATAAGTAAAAAAAAATAATATATATTCTGTTTTTTTTTTAATTATCACAAATTATCACAAATTAAATACACTGTTCTTCTTTTTATCAAACCGTTCTATGGTGTTATAAATATGTGTCTAAATTAATACTTATTTCAAAGGTTTAAATTAATAAAAGGTTCAAAAATTAAAATAAATAAAAATTCTTTGGTTTCTTAAGTAAATTAAAATATAAAACCGTGCGTTAATGATTGATATCAAAAATTCATCGCTCTTTGATGTTATCTATAGGTAGGTATGTATATCCAACTTCAAACTTGTATAAAACGATTAAATAAAACAAATTTAATATAAATAAATATTTTTTTATATTAAATATTGTGCTGATTATATGACGAATTCCATTTTTCGGTTTTTTTGTTTTGCAAACCGTTCAATTATATTATCAACATCCAAATTAATACTTGGATGTGTATTTAACAGGGCAAGACCAGTAAGCCTTTCCTTTGTAATCCACGTTCGCAGCCACTATTTTAGTCGCCGAAGGGTTGAAAACGTTCTCTCTGGCGTGGATACGCTGACCGGCATTGTAGCTAGTATTTGTATATGTCGTCGAATATTGGGATAAATATCTTCATTACAATTTTCCAACACCTCCACTGCAGTTTTCGGTATCGTTACTTCTTCAGTTTGGTTTCTTTTCCAATTCCCTTTCCATACTCTGAGCTCTCCTACGAGATTTGATTCACCATGCTTTAAGAATGATTTATAACGAACAGCCAGAGCTTCAATACGGCCTAGTTGGTCAGCATCACCTGAGGGGCTTGCTTCTAATATAACTGAAGGCATAAGCAAGTTTAAGTCAAAAACTTATTATTGTTTCTGCTGGTAATCTGACTTCAAGATCATCCTATATGTTATCTAACAAAGGAACAAAAATAGCTTTGCGATAATAGTCTTTAGCATTGTTTGCAGTAAAGTTCGAGCGATGGATTTGTCGAATAGTTATTCGAGGAAGTTCTATTTCGGTTCCCAGTTCTTTTGCAATACCCTTTGCTTTAACAAATAATTTCGCAAAATGAGAATCTGCATCTCTCCGATACGATCTCAAAATCTTCATCGTATCTTGCAATGCATCAGAGGCACTCTTTAAATCCATTGACGGAGCTTGTAAAGCTAGGCTCAAGGGACGTATTACAGAGAGAATATCACAAAGGCAAACCAATGAAATAATGAAATCTGCATCACTCAATGCTTTAATTAAGGAATATGCCTCCGACGATGTTTTTGTATCTAGCTACATGGATATTTCTTGAAGAGCGTTACATATTTTTTGGCAAGAATTCTGGAACTGCAAAACACCATCATGCTTTTCTATCCATCGTGTTTCGCAAAGCCCACGAAAATTATGCTCTAAGTAGTTCTTAAATACTGCTGTTCTTTTAGAAGAAGCATTCGAAAAACTAATTACTTTTTTCATAGTGGAAATGGCATTCCGAATTGCGACCACTTTTGCAGTTTTGCTTAGAGAACTATAGAGAACTATTGAGCGAATGGTTAAAACAAGGACATCTCCTGGCATTAGGGCAACTTTTAATTATCTCCTGCACGGCTCCTTTAATAGCAGATGCCATTACAGAGCAATTATCTGTCCCAATCCCAACACAATTTTTAAGGGGAAGCTCAAACTTTTTTATTAAATCGATCACGCAGTGGCCCAACGCAGCACCAGTGAGCCGTCGTTCTCCGCCCTCTATATCCTCTTCCCGAACGGAAGCATATACATCTGCGAATGTTAGAAAATCTTCCCTTACAATCCCTTTGTGTATGTATCGTATACTTAAGCTCAGTTGTTCAGTATGTGCTGCATCAGTTGTCTCATCGAACATTATAGAGTAAAAACCAGCCTTCTTTACTCCATTTAATATCTGCTTCCGAATTTCTTCTTTACAGCACTTAATTATCGAATTCTGCGTTGTCTTGCTGATGTATGTCGCTTTGCAAGACGCCGTCTTCAAATGCTGTTCCAAAATTTTGTCCCCACCTTCAACCCGATATCTAAGTAGAGCTCGAAAATTTCCTTCATTGGTCAACGGAAGCTCGGCTTCCAATTTACCGTCATCTCTATGCCCTCGTGAAGCGATATTTTGATGACCGCATAGAATAATCGTTTCAATAATAGGACGCAGTCGGCTTCGATTTTCCAAAACCTGCACTTTTCGCTTCGAACTTATTTGATTCGATATTTCTAATGAGGGATTATGATAGCTACGAAGAAAGTCCTGACCAGCACGTACTGCATTTTGGTGATATTTCCTGTTAGCATGTAAAGCAAGAGCACCGTCCTCGCCTGTTAATTTTGCAAAAGACTTCAGTGGCGTTTTAACAAATGTATTCAGAATAATATTTTTTTGGTATCCTTGGGTTTCAGTAGCAAACAGAACGCAATACTTACAGTACAAACCTTTATGCTTTTCGGACAGAACAAGCCAGTGATGGTCATTGAAATGGCTTGTTTTAACATGTCTGCGCTCCGGTTTGCCTTGTTTGTGGTGAACAGAATATGGAAAAGAGTAAGTAGAAGGTGGTGTTCAAGGCTCTTCTGACAGCATACGTTTGGTGTAGTCATCCACACTATCAACTTTTTCGATATAATTTCCAATATCAGCTTTGTATATTACTGCATCAACTAAAGCTGCACTAGTAGACGCTATTGGTGATAGTACCACTGGTAGTCCTGATGCTGATGACGATGCTGTACAGCCTTTAGATGATTCAAGCTCAGGACTAGTATCTGGAAGACTGTTTGGTAAGGACTTGTCTGTTTTCGTGGTCTTCGAGAAAAATGAATCAATAGTCCTCGACGCTGACCGCTTTACACCTCTGGTTGGTTTAGTCTTTTCCTATAAAAGTATAACGACACAGATGTTGGAAGGGCAAAACCTTATTCAAAGTCAACCACTATTTATCATATTCTTAATTTGAATTTAATGTATAAGATATGTCTCAAACTCTTTAGTTTGCCAGAATCAATTTATAGCTGATCGCTCTCCGTATTAAGATAATTATTCACTATATTCACTGTGTTTTTATGAACTCATTGTTGTTAAATGTTTGGTACAATTTAACATAAATTAAGGGAAATCGTCTCTTAAGGCCACAATCACCAACACGATCTTGTCTCTATTTTAACACTCACGCAATAGTTTTGTAATTTTTCAGATTAATTTAGAGTTGTCAATTCCCAACTAATTGTATTTTAACACATTTCGGATTAAAATTAAATAAAAAAACATATTACTAACATTTTTCTTCAAAACACTTTCGCTACCATACTTTGATTGCACAATTCCTTTGCTACACACTCGATCATCGACAATACTGAAAACAAAAGAATGATGAAACGAGAATGCTAAATATTATAAATTCCTGGTCTATTTGTCTTTTGATGTTCTGTTAGATAACACACTACATGTGCACATTTTCCTATATTTATTTACATACAATATCATCTGAGTACCCTTTTAAAATATTTCTAAGGGAGATACGTTACTTTCTATGAAAAAGGCTACATTTTGAGTTAAGAATATTGGAAATGTTTATCGTTTGTTAAATTTAGGATTGAAGCATCATCTGTGTGTGATTCCTGTAGCAATGACACGAAATCATGATCAGTCAACATTCACACATAGAACTGAGACTGCACTTAGTAAAAAAGGGTCATCAGATGACGGGCTCATATTGTTTTCATATTATTACCTGCGCATTGCGCAATATGTTGTCTTGTAGGCTTTGTATCAGAGTTCTGTTCTGTGCTTCGCATTGCACCGCAGAACTACAGTAAATGCCACAGTCCACATTGCAGTGAAGTAAACAAAAATTTGAGAATGGTTGAAGGATATATAATAGATAAGGATATATTAAGAAAATGTGAAATTGATCTTGGGGAGGGCGGTCGCCCCCTCCGCCCCCCCCTGTATCCACCAATGATGAGTAGAATATACGACAGATTTCGAAGTTGCAAGGAAATATGAAATTTAGATGATAAAATTACGAAAGATTCGTTTATATTAAGATTTTTTTTATAAATATGAAGGAAAACACATGAGATCGTATTGATTTGGTCTTTCGGTTTGAGCAAATATTTATACAATAAACGAAATCATTCATACATATTTCGAAACATATTCGTACATATACGAATCACGAAATGCATGAGTAGAATGTACGAAAGATTTCGTAGATGTAAGGATATATGAAATTTTTGATGATAAAGTTACGAAAGATTCGTAAATATTAAGAATTGTTTCGTGAATATAAAGTAAAACACAAGACGATCGTATTGGTTTGGTTTCATGTCCCGCATTTTCGATCAGCGTGTTGTACAATCGAGTTAAGTATTTGTTGAATTGCAATTTGTGATTAGATGATTACTGTTTTAGTGGCTTAATTTACTTGGTAAGTAATTTTTATTATTATATTTTTATTTTTAAGAGTTCAAAACTAAAATTATAATCGTTGATTTGATCGAATTTGGCATTATTTCACCAATATTTCACCTCCCGGTCTTTTCTATATAACTGTAGTACTATATCTATCTATATAGGTATATACATAAAAGAGTATGTATATATGCTCCCTATGAACTAATAACGGGAGCAACGGAGCAAAGAACGGAGTAACGGAGCAATGGAAGCAACGGGCGAAATGGAAGTAACGGGAGAATTGGAAGCTACGAGAGAAATGGGAGCAACGAGAGAAATGGGATCAACGGAAGCAAAGGAAGTAACAGGATAAATGAAAGCAACGGGAGCAACTGAAGCAACGGGCGAAATGGGAGCAAGAGGAGGAATGGGAGCAACTTGATAAAAAGGAAAGAAATCTGCCAACAATCTGGGCGTAACTTTATTATTTTTCCGGCAGAAGTTAGGAACGCGTTCAATTCTGAAATGCGGTGTAGGCTACTATGTGACTGAAAACCTATCAAAAAGAACAAGATCATGGAAGTGAAAATCTGATTGGATCTGAGAGATATGGAACAGTCTATGAAAAAGTACACAATCACTTAACACCCCCTTAGGGGTCAATTTTCAGAAAATCTTGAAAACACTTTCTTGGTATTCATATGGAGAATACATAGAATAAAATTAAATTCATTATTTGGGACGAGGTAGTAGATATGTCGAAAATCGTGGGAAAATATGCATTCTATTTTCACAGATAATTTTTTTTGCCCCCCTTCTGAACGCCAATAGATATTCGTTTTTTTTATTCAAAATTAATTTTCTAGTTGATTTAGATATACACACCGAGTTTCAACATTGTAGCTTAAGCTGTTCTATGTATAGGAAAAACACCTCCCACTTATACCACACTACCCTTAGGGGTCGAATTTCAAAAAGCCTTGAAAAAGCTTTCTAGGTATTCATACGAAGAATCCGTAGAAAAAAAATGAATTCAATATTTGAAAAGACCTAGTAGATATGACGAAAATCGTGAAAATATATGCATTTTATATTTATTATATTTACAAATAATTTTTTTTGCCCCCCTTTCTAAACGCCAATGAATACTCAATTTTTTTTTTATCACAATTACTTTTCTAGTTGATTTACATATACACACCGAGTTTCAACTTTCTAGCATAAATCGTTTAATAGTTAGGAAAAACACCCCTTACCCCCGTAGCATACTACCCCAAAAAAAAAATATATTTTTCCAACATTCCGCTACTATAGCTCTATCTAAATACCAAGTTTAAGGCTAATATCATTACAGGTTCTCAAGATAGAAGCATCGGAACTTTTTCCTTTTCACCCTCCCCCACCCTCCCCCTCTACACCCTCAACCCCAAAACTTTTTTCCCTACTAGGGTTTAATTAGCGCTACTTCTGGTAAAAATTCTAAACATCTATCTTACACTGTTCTTGAGATATGAAATGTGTTTGATTTGAAAAATTCTCATCCCCTCCACTTCTATGCTCCACCTCCCACTTAAATAATTTTACTCTGATCAATCTTTATTTGTCAACCTTTATACCAAACCAAATTTTATTTTTCTAGACCAATTGGTTCATAAGATATCGTAATCTTAAGTTTTTCACCCCCACCCCCATACACAACTTCCCCCACCCAAAATTTTTCTTGATTCTGTTCTCCTAGTATAACTACAAATATTTTTTAAGTTTGAATAGTGTGCCATTACCGGTTTAGGAGATATGGATTTTAGAATGTGTCTATCTCGCCTTTTTTGGGTTTCGGACGCATTACATTTCCCCCCACTCCCACACCCCTTGATCAATATTGACAATTTTTCTGCAAATGGGTCTACTATCAGAGCTCTATAGAAATTCTAAGTTTCAGCTTCCTATCATTAGGGGTTACTGAGATCTGGAAACCAAAATTTTCGCCACCCCTAAAAATTTTGGTCACTTCAAGGCGCCTACCCCGTCTATTTGTTAAAAAAATTTCAATTTAATATCTCAAAGCGTTTGGCAGCTACGAGCCTCCAAACGATCTTACGTACGGCGTACGGCGTACGGCGGACAGACGGACTGAAAATTTTTATTGCTTTTTTCGCGTCTACTAGTTATGAAACGTGAAAATAAAAATTTTGAGGGTAGCAAATTTTTTTTTTTAAAAAATCAATCACAATACTTAATTATTAAAATAATAAAGTAAAACGGGAGGAACAGGAATAACGGAGCAACGGAAGCAACGGAACAAATGGAAGCAGCGGGAGTAACAATAGTATAGCACCAAAGAAACGTGAGCGTAGCCGCGGTACGTGGCTAGTTAAAAAAAAGCTGCAAACAGTCTGGACGCAACTTTATTATTTTTCCGGCAGAAGTTCAGAACGCGTTCGATTCGGGGATGCGGTGTATGTTAATATGTGACTGAAAACATAACAAAAAGTTCGGAAAGCGGTTAGAAAAGGGTGTAACATATGAATTAAATAATTGGGTCATATTCTGGGATGCGGTCTAGAGGCTGGAAAAAACAAAACTTAAAAATAGGTGATTATTAAACAAGCCTGGGGAAGTGAAAAGATATGCGATATCTGATCATACCTGAGAAACATGGTGAAATTCATGAAAAAGTATACAACCAGTTTACACCCTCTTAGGGGTCGAATTTCAAAAATCTTGAAAACACATTCTAGGTATTCATATGAAGAGTGTCTAGAATAAAAATGAGTTCAATATTTCGAAAGACCTAGTAGATATGACGAAAGTCGTAAAAATATATGCATTTTATATTAACTGATATTTTTTTTTTGCCCCCCCCCCTTCTGATCGCCTTGGAATATTCAAATTTTTTTTATTAGAATTACTTTTCTAGTTGATTTACATATACGTTCCGAGTTTCAACTTCCTAGCATAAGCAGTTCTAAAGTTAGGAAAAACACCCCCCACCACCGTACCATACTACCCCTAAAAACAAATTTATTTTTCCACCATGCCACTACAATAGCTCTATCTAAATATCAAGTTTAAGTGTCCTATGATTATAGATTCTTAAGATATAAGCATCGGAGCTTTTTCTTTATCACCCTTCCCCACCCTCACCCTCTACACCCACACCCCCAAACTTTTTTTCCGTACTAGGGTTCTATTAGGCCTACTTCTGGTATAAATTTGAAGCATCCATCTTACACTGTTATTGAGATATGAAACGTGTTATTTTTGAAAAATTCTTATCCCCTCCACTTACGTACTCCCTCGCCCCCTATCATTTATATCCAAACCGAATTTGGTTTTTCTGGTGCCATTGGTTCGGGAGATATCATAATGTTTAGTATTTCGACCTCCACCCCCGTACGCCACTACCCCCACCCAAAAATTTTAATTGAATCTACTCTCCTAGTATAACTACAGATATTTGTTAAGTTTTAATTGCTTGCTATTAACGGTTTAGGAGATATAAATTTTAGAATGTGTCGATCTCAACTTTTTTGCGTTTCGGATGCATTGCTTCCCCCTCCACTCCTACAACCCTTCACCCATATCATCAATTTTTTTGCAAATGGGTAGTTGTAAGTACGACACTTTTGGGTCTTTTTCTTGGTATGAATGTGTAGGGGGTCTGAAAGGCTTTTGGGGGGATGCTGAGGGGTAATGCTAAGGGGGAAAAGCTAAGGGGGGAAAGCTACGAAGCTTAGGGGGGATGCTATGGCGGAGAAAAGCAATGGAGGGAAAGTTATGAACTTTAGGGTGAAAGTGTGGGGGTAAAACGCTAAAAGTGTAGGACTAAAACGCTGAAAGTGTAGGAAATTCGCTGAAAGTATCGTCTTGAAAGCATGGTCTGAAAAGTGTCGGGGGCGTACGCCAAGTGGGAGGTTTTTTAGTGTTAGAAGAGATTTCGCCTAGTAGTAAGTACGACACTTTTGAATCTTTTCTTGGCATGTGCGATAGGGACAGGCTATCTGAAAGTGTAGGGGGTCTGAAAAGCTAAAAGTATCGGGGCAAAAATGCATATAAAAGCCAGTATAAGTGTCGGGGTTGTGAGCGGTGGGCTGGCTGTGGCGGCCATGGTTATTTTTTTGGGGGGACGGCTGGGGCGGCGATAGACGGCCATGATGGCTTTTCTGGGGTGCTGATTGGCTTGGATAGGTATTCTAGGTCAGGTTTTGACTATTCTGGGGGCCATGATGGCTTTTCTAGGGTGCTGATAGGCTTGGACAGGTATTCTAGGATAGCTTTTTACTCGGTTTACTCGGTTGGGTTTATGTAAACTTGATCTCGAGTCAAGTTCAAGTCAAGTGAAATTATAACAGGTTTCTCTTATGCGCGGGTCTTCATGTGAAAATTTCGGGCGCTGTGAGAATTAAAACAAGTTTTTACAGTCTTTGGTCTTTTCGAGGCTTTAGAGACTGAAATAATGTACAGTATATGTTTCGGTTTTTATGTATGAATATCGGGAAGGTCGGGCTTTTTACTTGGTTGAGTTTATGAAAATTAGATCTCGAGTCATGTTCAAGTCAAGTGGAATTATTACAGGTTTCTCTTATGCGCGGGTCTTCGTGTGAGAAGGTCAGGTTTTTTAATCGGTTGAGTTTATGTAAATTTGATCTCGAATCAAGTTCAAGTCAAGTGGAATTATTACAGGTTTCTCTTTTGCACGAGTCTTCGGATATTGTATGATGTTCGGTACCATGGGAAAATTTCCGCTAATGTAAGAATTAATTCAGATCAGATTATGTAAATTTGATAACGCGCCAAGTTCAAGTCAAGAGTGATTATAGCGGCTTTCTTTTATGCGTCAAGAGTCGAGATTAATGTGATATCTAAGGTATGAAATAAAACAAGTTGTCGGGCTTTATTACTTTATTATTTCATAATAAAGTATTGTGATCGACCTGAAATTTCAAAAAAATTTGCTACCCTGAAATTTTGTATTTTCACGTTTTAGGACTAGTAGACCCCGAAAAAGCAATAAAAAAAATAATGTCCGTCTGTACGCCGTACGCCGTCCGCAAAAATAGTTTGAAGGCGCGTAGCTCCCAAACCCGTTGAGGTATTATCGTGAAACTTTTATGGTGGGTAGGTTGGGTGAACCTCTACGACTGGTATCTTTTAGGGCGGTGCGGGTGTGAGGGGGGAGGAGAGGGGAGGGTTTTAGACGAAAAATTTTGGTTTCTAGATCTCAGCAACCGCTTACGCTAGGAGGCTGAAACTTGGAATTTCCATAGAACTTCGATAGTGGACCCATTTGCAAAAAAAATTGTTGATATGGGTGAAGGGGTGTGGGAGTGGGGGGAAAATAATTTGTCCGAAACGCAAAAATTCCGAGATCGACACATTCTAAGATCCATATCTGCTAAACCGTTGATGGCACGAAATTCAAACTTAACAAATATCTGTAACTATGCTAGGAGAAAGGATTGAAAAAAAATTTTGAGTAGGGGTAGTGCCGTACGGGGGTGGGGGTGAAAAACTTTCGATTACGATATCTCACGAACCAATTGCTCTAGAAAAATGAAATTCGGTTTAAGTAGAAAGGTCAACAAATAAAGATTGCTGAAAGTAAAATTTTTGAAGGGGGTGGTGAAACATGGAAGTGGGGAGGATAAGAAATTTTCAAAAAAATCACGTTTCATAACTTAAGAACAGTATAAGACAGATGCTCAAATTTCTTACCAGCCGTAGGCCCAACAGATCCCTAGTTGGGAAAAAAAAATTGGGGATGTGGGTGTAGGGGGTGTGGGTGGGGAAGGGTGAAAAGGAAAAGATTCCGATGTTTATATCTTGAGAACCTATAATGATAAAAAGCTGAAACTTGGTATTTAGATAGAGCTATAGTAGTGGCATGCTGGAAAAATATAATTTTTTATAGGGGTAGTATGGTACGGGGGTGGGGGTGTTTTTCCTAACCATGAAACGGCTTATGCCAGAAAGTTGAAACTCGGTGTGTATACGTAAATCAACTGGGAAAGTGAATTGGTTTAAAAAAATTCGAATATCCATTGGCGTTCGGAAGTGGGGGCAAAAAAAATGTTCAGTGAAAAAAGAATGCATATATTTTCACGATTTTCGTCATATCTACTCGGTCTTTCCAAATATTGAATTCATTTTTATTCTACGAATTCTTCGTATAAATACCTAGAATGTGTTTTCAAGGTTTTTTGAAATTCGACCCCTAAGGACCACACTACCCTTAGGGGTCGAATTTCAAAAAACCTTGAAAACACATTCTAGGTACAAGTGGGGGTGTTTTTCCTATATATGGAACAGCTTAAGCTACAATGTTGAAACTCGGTGTGTATATGTAAATCAACTAGAAAAGAAATTGTGATAAGAAAAAATTTTAATATTTATTGGCGTTCAGAAGGGGGGGGGGGGGGGAAAATATATTTGTAAATATAATATATATAAAATGCATATATTTTCACGATTTTCGTCATATCTACTAGGTCTTTCCAAATATTGAATTCATTTTTATTCTACGGATTCTTCGTATGAATACCTAGAATGTGTTTTCAAGGTTTTTCGAAATTCGACCCCTAAGGGTAGTGTGGTACAAGTGGGAGGTGTTTTCCTATATATAGAACGGCTTAAGCTACAATGTTGAAACTCGGTGTGTATATCTAAATCAACTAGAAAAATAATTTTGAATAAAAAAAACGAATATCTATTGGCGTTCAGAAGGGGGGCAAAAAAAATTATCTGTGAAAATAGAATGCATATTTTACCACGATTTTTGACATATCTACTACCTCGTCCCAAATAATGAATTTAATTTCATTCTATGTATTCTCCATATGAATACCAAGAAAGTGTTTTTGTGTACTTTTTCATAAACTATTCCATATCTCTCAGATCCAATCAGATTTTCACTTCCATGATCTTGTTCTTTTTGATAGGCTTTCAGTCACATAGTAGCCTACACCGCATTTCAGAATTGAACGCGTTCCTAACTTCTGCCGGAAAAATAATAAAGTTACGCCCAGATTGTTGGCAGATTTTTTTTATTGTATACGTAATAAAGTTTATGCAGATAATTTTCTTCTGATTACATAATTGATTTTCTTAAGTAAAAATGGTTTTAGTAATTCCTCCATTTTTAGAATCCTGCGCTGGAACCTGATTCGGTCTAATACATAGGTTTGCCAAGTACTTTTTTTACTAGATATGCGTAGTCCCAGGCAAACATGTATCTGACTGAGACCTGGTCACAGAAACGTACATGTTTATCGTTCGTAGATGACATCGTAGATATTGATGATTTCAATCGCCAGTAGAAAAATCAGAATTAACAGGCCAAACACTCGCATTACAGCAGAAAGTGATGGCACACAGGATTTGTATGATTTTTTAATCGGCTTGTCATATGGCCCACAAACGTCCTTACCGCTAACAAAAACACAGTCTGGAGATAGGCCTAAATGTTCAGCTTTCACATCAGTCGGTGAAGAAGATGCGCTCATTATCAGAGAACAGAAGAAGCACTTGACGTAATCCTTCAAGTTGGTGTAAAAGAAGCCGCTTTTCACAAGCTTAAGGACTTTCCTTTCCTCTAGATCCAAGTTCTTGAATGTTTTCAGGCGATCGTATTCATGTCTTAAGTTCATCATGGTGACTAAAAATCTGGATGTTACATCACATCTTTTATACCAATCCGTGAATTGTGAGATGGTGGGAAACCAAGCCATTTTACAAACACGCGATCTTTTTTTCGTTTTAAGACCTTCTCTACGAGATACACATCGGGGTGCTTAACCCTTGAGTACATGCGCAGCGATATGTAACGCCAGTACACGCGCGCGGCACTCAGTGCCGCAACTATATTTCTACTATAAGTCGACTGATTTCCGGGTCCTGGACCTTCACTTGGTTATTATACTAATTATTAATATGAGAATTAATTAATTAATGAAATCTAAAATTGTAAAATATCTAGCGTTTCGGACATTTCAGGCAGGCAAAGTATATACTCCAAACGTTCTTTCAGGTAATTATCCAACCAGAATTTCAACACTTGTATGGAAAATATATAAGACCAGTTCAGTTTGACTCCATGATGTAGACTGATAAGATGTTAGATAAATCTGAAATCTTTTGTGGTGGTTCTTAGACATGTCCTTGAAAGATACTAGAGCGCTCAGTCATTGATTATTAATAACAGATAAGAAAATTCATGTTTAGTAAATTTGCGGCACGGAGTGCCGCTGCGCGGGCACTCATGGGTTAACCTTTGTTAGCTCTGTCTCATAAAAATCTCCCTGGATAACATTACCTTGATAATCCTCAATTAAATATGCACGAGGCTGCGTTTTTCTCACTTGTTTTATCTTGAATATCTCTGTTGACCAGTTTGGAGTGTAACATGTAAGACATGTTTGTACTAGAGTCACTGTATAAGAACTAACACAAACATCCATTATCATGAGTACGGACAATGACTTTTGGTACATATTTAGTAGTCTAAAAACCTGCGAATTTAAAAAATTGCAGGTTTCTTAAATGGCATAGTTTTAGTGTGTATACGTGTAGCAGATGGATTTTGATTGACGTTTCACGGAATCGAGATATGTCTCATGAAATGTCAACTAAATACAGCGTTTATCCGCTTTAGTGGAGATCCTTAAAATGAAAAATCGAGACAACTGCAAAAAATGAAGAATGAAGACAATAAAAGCAGCTCGTTTGACGTATTGATATCTATAGGTCGCATTTTAATAGTACGATGTTTTGTCTTGTTGTACTTAATAAGTAGTTTAGGCAATATGTCGAACCAGCGATAATTTCCTTTCATACTGAATTCTTTCCACATGATGTTTTTCAATGTCCGATTAAACCTCTCAACGATGAAAGCTTTCAATGAGCTGAATGTAGAGTAATGATTTATTTCATAATGTTTCATCATCTGGCGAAATACTTTATTAAAAAACTCCGTACCATCGCCGGTCTGCAAATTTCTAGGTACACGTCGTTGTTTGAAAATTTTTTCCATAGCCTTTGCTACAGCATCTGCACTTTTATTTTTAATAGGAAAAGCCCATGCATATTTAGAAAAAGTGTCGACCACAGTTAAAAGGAACTTAAAACCTTGATTTTTAGATGAGAATGCACTCATATCAACCAGATCTGCTTGCCATAAGTCATCTATGCCTCTGATGGCAACACGTCGAATCGTCTACGAGCAGGTCTGTGTATCTCATTAACAACTTGTCGTCTACTCATTTTGTTAAAGTTATAAATATTACTCCCGGTATTATATAGAGCATTGATATTAACTTGGAGCCATGATACATTTTAGACATCCGTTTACAATGATGATTGCAGGCCCATCTGGGTGTGGTAAAACAACCTTTATAGAAAATTTTCTTACGAGGGGGGGGGGAATGATTCAACTTCATGTGAAAAAAATCATATGGTGTAACGCTGAGCAACATGCTATACCAGCATTAAAGTCATTAAAGAATATAGAGTACTTATCTTCAATTCCTGAAGAATTCCAAAACGATTCTAATGAGCCTACATTAATAGTGTTGGATGATGTGATGTTAGGTGCATTTTCAAGACAAGTATGCGAACTGTTTACAAAGGGGTCCCATCATCGCAATCTTTCTGTTATGTTAGTAACACAGAACATATTTAAACAAGGAAAATTTTGTCGTAATATATCGCTAAATTGCAAATACATGGTATGTTTCAAAAATCCCCGCGACAAAAGTCAATTTCACCACCTTGCTAAACAAATATATCCTGAAAACAGTTCCGAGCTTATGAGAATTTATAAAGGAATTACGCCACGGCCGCATAGCTATTTAATGGTAGACCTGACCCAAGATATAAATGATATATTGGGATTCAGGACAGATATATTTAATAAAAATTTTGTAACGTGTTACTGTTCGACTGATAGTCTAAGAGAAGAGAATGGTGTGTCGAATGAAAAGATTGAAGGACAACGAGCATATGTTGTACGTGCTTAAAAACGCCAGTCCTTGTCTGAGAAGAGCTATATTAAAGACAGCCGATCCAGAGGTGATTAGAACTCTTTGAGAGGTCACTCTGAATACATTAAACGGGAATCATTCGCCTCACTGGAAAATTTATTCTCGGCTTAGTAAATATAAAAAGAACATGAGTAAGTTGGTAGAGGCTAAACGATCTGTGCCACGACAGCGTAAAGTATTAGTTCAGAACGGAGGATTTCTGCCTGTACTATTAGGAAGTGTTTTGTCAGGTGTTATAGGATCACTTATTGAAATATATGCGTAGAGCCGGCAATCTAAATAAAATGCTTCTACTTCCCCCAGAAGTGTATGAAAATCTAAAAGATACGATTGAAGATACAAAGAGTCAAAGTTTGTTTGATAAAGCTATTAACAATATATTGAGAAGCAAGAATACTGACGATAAAAACACATGGTATCAATACCGGAACGAGCTAATAAAATATTTTAATACACGACGTAGAAATAACACCTTTCTAGATATAAAGCCAAAAGCTAAGCCACTCTTCGATCAGTCAAACCAACAGCGTTTTAGAAATATTCGCGACAATACTACCCAAACGAAAATTAAATTTAGCGATGAAAAATCAATCCAAACTTCACCTATGCGGGGAGAGGAGATATTTGAATCAATGATAGATTTAACCCCGCCAAAAGAAGAAATGCCATCTAAATTCAAGAGACGATTATCGGCAAGCGGTTTTGCTAAAACTTTTAAACCGCAGTCAAAATTCCGGAAAAGATTGAATGGGGTAGATCATTCACCGGAAAAAGAATATAAGGTGATAACTGGTGATGACACGGAATAACTCAATATACAGTTTCATTCAACATGAAGATTGACGAGCTGGATGAGGTTTTCAAAACCTATGATAGTGAGAGCGGTAATACTGGGGCCGAGGTACTAGTTCAAGATATTGCGAATGAAGAAGAGAGGCCACAGGATGCAGAAATCTTAAATATGGCACAGCCTATATTAGGGCGTGCGGTGAAAAACTTACCCATTAGTCGAGTTACCAGACAAAGCGAAAGGCTTAGGAATAATTCAGAGATTAGTGCCAACAGGGCTAAGCCAAATTGGGATAGACTTTAAAATGCCTGTAACAATAACAGATAAGGAGTTCTACGTGTGCCTGCTTAGTAACAGTGCTCTAGATACTTATTCGGAAAATGCACTATCCTCATTTGAGAATATTCTACCAAGTACATGCAAGTTTGGCAGCGATTGGCGTGTTGGAATTACTGAGATCGCAATACCAAGGCGAAAGATAGAGAAAAGCGAATCGGTTAGTCGGACTAAACGCTCCATCCGAGATAAAGATGAAGAAAGGGGTAAGAGAAATAAGCGTCGTCGTCGCTCAGACACAGCTGATAAGAAATCAGAATCTCATTCGAGAGAAATAAGTGCTAGAACATGGACTAGAATGTAATTAGTTTGGACTGATATCGATTTACAAAAGTTATGCTATGAGGATAACAATATTAATTTCTCAGCGTTCTTAGCATCATTTTTAACGACTTCACAACCCAATTATAGCAAATTTTTCATGACATTTTTGAAACAGGAAATTTACAACCATATTAAAAAAGATAAGGATAGCGAACTTATCCCTGATAGAAGTGCAAAAAAATAGTCGGAGATTTTTGTTTACATATTTACCAAGGGGGAAAAGTTGCGGAAAAGGTTTATTTGGAGATGGGCATACAATTCAAATCATTCCTCCCCTTTATTGATTACATAATTGGACAGATTTCGAGATGGCGTAGAAAACACGAAGCATTACTAAAAACCATTGATGATTTCATACTGCCTGAGATCTCTGCTGGAAAGATCATAAAGAGTTACAGCCGATTGTAACGAAGTCACTTTAATTCATGTTTACACCGATATTACTAGACCTAGAATTATAGGAAACAATTTGGTGCGGAATCTTCAAGTGATCCCTCTTAAAGAATGTGACAGTATTTTCAGATTTGATCACATAGAGTACTGTCCTCTGGAGAAGACCTTTATCGAAAGCATTTCTATTAAAATCACAAATCAGCAAGGCGAATTAGTTAACTTTGAATCGTCTTTTATACCCACCTATATATTGCTCCACTTCATAAGGAGATAAGAAAGCTATAAATATACATATACTATAGATATCCGCTTAGTGCTAACACACATTTTATGTGACATGCTTATCTAATGAGATGAATGCACACTACACACGATATTATCTTATACAGAGTGGGGGTATATTCTCTGATATAGGGGAACTGTATCGCTCACCTCTTGTGTATCAGCGTGGGAGAGGGGTTGGGAGTTTTTTTAGTGGCCTAATACGCTATATACAGCCAATATATACATCAGGAGTAAAGGCTGTAGGAAAACAGGTTATTAACACAGGAAAGTCAATCTTTCAAGAAGTCGGGAGTAAGCCTATCAAGCAGATTTTGAAGGAGCAGGGAAAAACCGCAGTACACGAGCTAGCTCAAAAAGGTATAAATAAAATGTTTGATGCTATGGGCGGCAGAGGGAATCGAATGCCTATAAAAAGAGCTAGTCCGTACTCAAGCATGCAGACAAGAAGCACGGTTAAGCGCAAAAGACGTACAAAGGTGAGGAAATCAACGATTCCGATCAGAAAAAGAAAAGAAAGAAAACTGTGAAAAAACGCCGTAATTTGAAAAAACGTGTGTTAGACATATTTGATAGATAATTATGATGGCTACGCTTAAAGAATGTATGAATTCCGAATTGGATCTTTTCGCCTCACTACCGGTTCAGAGAAATATTTTAAAAACAGAAGAAGTGGCTTACAAGCCACTTGCATCACTGGAAAACTCTTCCGTACTAGAGTTTGTTTCTCTTGGTCACGGCGATACATATCGCGATTTATCCAGCATCTACTTGCGCCTGAAAGTATAACTCGTTAAATTTAAAGATGGCAAGGAGGAGAGCTTCACTGAAAAAGATACTACAGGTGACCCGTTCGGCGAAGTTAACAATTTGATGCACTCTTTATTTAAACAATGTACAGTGCAGCTAAATGGCAAGAATATAGCCCAAACTGACAATAACTACCATTATAGAGCCTGTATTGAAAATTTACTAAGTTATGGAAAGGACGCCTCATCCACGCACCTAGAATCAGTGTGTTGGTTTTTGGATGAAGATGAGATGGAGGTTATTGAAGGAGCAGCGGCCGGCACAAGTAAAGCAAATAAAGGCTATCTTAAGAGAGACGCAATACTTGAAAAAGGAGTTGTAGTAAAGTTGATGGGGACGATCCATAGCGATTTACTTAATCAGGATAAACTATTAATAAATGGAGTTGACTTGCGCTTAATACTTTCTGTGGAGAAGCCTGAATTCTATCTTTATTCTAAGGCGGATGATCTTAATCCCCGTATTAAGATACTAGAGGCAACAATGCTTATGAATCATGTAACCGTCAATCCAGGAATACTTTTGGCGCACGAGAATGTACTTCAGCGTGCAAATGCCATGTATCCGTTCAAACGAGTAGAGGTGAAGACACACACTTCCTGCTAACACATTTACACTCTCTCTGGATAACGTAGTGCTCGGACAAATACCGAATTTACTAGTTTTTGCTATGGTTGATAACGACTCATACAATGGGAATCGTACGAAGAATGCAAATAACTTCAAACATAACAACATAACGAGCCTCAACTTGTCAGTAAATGGAGTGTAAGTTCCTAATCAGCCTATAGAATTTGATTATTCAAAAACTAAGCCGTTAAGTACTAGAGGATATCTCACCCTCTTCAAAGGTACCGGGATCAACTACTTCGATAAAGGTCATCAAATATCGAAAAAATTCTTCGACAACGGGTGTTTCATGTTAGCCTTTGATTTAACAGCGAATAACTCATACAACTCGGGCTGTGGTAACCTGTTAAACCAAGGAGTGGTGCGAATTGAAGGACGATTCAAGGAGTCTCTAAAGAACAGTGTCAGCTGCATTGAATACACAGAATGTGATAGTAATATAGAGATAGATAAGGATCGAAATGTGTACACAAGTTTCTGAAAAAAGTATATCAATACCCATAGCGATAAGGCATAATATTGACACAGTATCTAACTAAATGCGAGTAAGCAAACATGACGAATTTTCTGGTTAATGTTGAATATCTGTCAGAAGGCCATTTAACCTTCTTTAAGAAAATATCACTTACAGGTTTCAGTGCGCAGAATAAGCTCTACTCAAATGAAATTATATAAAAATATCCGACATCTTTAGCATCATCTGAGGATCAAGCAGGGGTATGTGGAAACTTGGAACTCAAACGCCTAGATGAAGATCTTATCAGAGCACTGGCAAAATTTTCAACAGTTTTTACTAATGGTGAATCATCAAAAGAATTCTTACAAAGTTATGCTACTTCTCATACACAGATCATAAACGTTGAAGAAGTAATTTCAAAAGTTCAAGAATGAACACGATTGAGCTTGCTCACATTCTGAAAACGAATAGTGTCGCTAGAAACTTATTCAGAGGCGTCTTCCCATGTGATCATCTCCCCAGTAAAATAAAAAAAACCCGCTTTCGTTATAGCGAACACCGATCCTTCCTATAAAAGTGGCACTCATCGGGTTGCTCTCTATCTGCCTAGGAGAGGCCCTGTAGAATACTTTGATTCTTTTGGGAGATATCCGACAAATAAATATTTAAAAAAAATTTTACTTGACAACTCAAGAATATTTATATATAATAAGAAGAGAATACAGGGTATGTTTTCGTGAGCCTGTGGCAAATACTGTTGCGTATACATATATTCCCGCTGCAGGGGAAAAAGTCTAACGATTTTTCTTAAACAGTTCTCGTTAAAAGAATTTTCGCGTAATGACGCTAAAATTGAAAATACAAGGTTTTCCGGTAAATACTGTTAAATTTATTTTGTGTGACGTTTCGGACTCGACTGAGTCCTTTATCACGATCATCTCAACCAGTTGAAGAATACGGTTGACCTGCAACCGGGTAATCAGCTTGTATTACTGGAGGAGTACAGAATACCTGTAGGTGAATGCAGCATTCAGTTGAAACATCCCGAGCTGGTACGTTTGTTTGAAATGATGGATTTCTTTAATATCGTCATGTCAATTGAAACAACAAAAACATCAATGCTTATGAATGTGTGAGGGAGTATTTCAACCAACACACACCTAGATGCAGAGCGAAGGATGTGTTTAAATTTTCCAATGACGACTTCTTTATACCATCACGGGCTTCGTACGTACATTTAAACTATTCTAGACTTTTTTATGAAATTCCATGGCTTTGCAGTGCCAGTATTCTGCTTAATATAACGATTGGTTAATAAAATTTTTTTAAAAATAAAGCTTTCTGTTTTTTATTTTTATATATAAACTTTATTCATGAGCATAAATAGATAAATGTTTACACAGTTCTGTACAGCACAACGTAAGGTCCGGGTTTGACCATGAATATTGCAGGCAATTTGAAAATTATGAAGATCCGCTAATTTCGGCATTTCAAGTTGTATTATCTTGGCCTCTGGTAAGTTTCTTCTGATGAAGTTCTCTTTCTCAAGACCCGTTACATACATGGTAGAGTTGTCAAAGTCCTTCAAGATATCGGGTAGACTGTTATAACATGTGTTGCCATCATTCCAGTGCAGGCCGTTGATATTCTTCCGCTCATACTTTTGTTGCAGTGTCGTCTTTCTGCTCAGCTCCTGATAGGGATGAGGGGACTGTATGTGATAGCATGCTGGATGTAGTGTACCAAAAGGTAGTATCGCAAGCTCCTTTGCAAACACTGTCCGGAATTCTCTGTGACAAACTGGATATCGAAAATAAATCTGTTCACGTTTCCAATAAGGCCCTATATCGTAAAGTGAAAGAAATTTTTTTCATACTCATTTATATATATTCTCAAAAACATCTTTCTTACTTATGGCTAGGTAAATAAATTGAGATTAATCTTAGGCTAGCATGCTTTCTTAACGGAAAAACTTAAATGTTTTATACTCCTAGCCTAACTTTTTTAAAACCGTACGGATAAGAGAACTGATCTTTTACAACTACCCTTTTGTCGAAAGTGAATTGTAAATGTTTCTTTTCCACAGCACTAATAATAATCCCTGGACGTTTACGCTTAATCTTACGATTATTCGTTACACAAACAGCACTACCATCATTAGAACCTGTCACCAAAGATTTCAGACATTCAAAATTAACCTTCTGGGAATTTTCAAAATTAAGTGTTATCCCTTTACACTTTGTAACATACTCAACTTTGTATCCTGCTTTGACTTTTAGACTGTAAGTTTTAGGTCCCGTACTTACATATTCTGAAATAAATGCGTCGGGTCCAAAGCCCTCAAGCTCGTTAGTTAAATCACCTAGAAAATTGGAAATCGTGAACGGGATAGGCGATGCCTTTTCGTTTACAAATATTAAACTGTCGGTATCACAGTAAAGTATGGTCGTACCAACCTTTTCTAGTGCATCGTACAGTTTAAAGCCAGAAATACATGTGCATATATCTGCATGCAGCGCGGCAAAACTGATTTAGAGCGCATGAGTTTAAGTGCGACGAAATACACGGTCACACTGCATGCAGCGGAGGGCTGCAAGATTTATCTACTTCTACTTTTGCGGTGCAGCGGCAGTATTATCACAACTTGAGGTTGAAATTTACCAACACAGAACATGAAAAAGTGGTTCGACAGGTAATGTTTAGTAGTAATTTTGTACCTGTGGAGAGCGGAGCGTTTCATGTACCTGTGGAGAGCGGAGCGTTTCATGGGTTTAGGAAAAAGTATATTTGGGACAAATACAACCAAAAGATCTGCCAAAAAATTCTGCACATCTGTTTCACATGCAGGGATGCCTGCATTGCTGCATGCATATATTCTGGACATGTATTTCAGGCCTAAGTCTGGCAAACGCTGTTGTGTAGGCGGCTATAGGGGTGCTGACATGTGGTAACATATTTAAGTTCTCTTCAATATTTTTCCAGGTAATCCACAAAGTGAGATACTAATAATAACGAGCAGATTTCTATACCCGGTGTATGTATATGGTCACAGAAGTCTTTAAAGCTATTCACCACTTTTGTGCTAGAGCGATTCTCCCGTTGAGCAAACTTTCCCCAAAAAGAGTTTTGACATATTTTTGCAGTGTTACGTCTACCCGGATTCTGCAGGATTTTCTTTTTATCTAGTACGATGTCCTCCTTTATACGATACGACTTTATAAAATTCTCTCTCTGTGTATCAGTCGTGCAATCACTCCCCACCCACTGGCCTCCTGTTCAATTTTCAAGAAGGTGTTAACATATTCCGTAAACAGGCCTCCTGTTTTTGTGTTGGGATCGTACACAGTATGATTATATTTCCAAACTTCAAACACAGCTTTAATTTTATAGCCTTTCTTCACAGCCAAAGCTACCTTGGGTATCACCCATGTACCTGTAATCTCACGCTTACTCTCGTTATGCTGGCAACGTGACACTCTATTTTCAGATGCACAAATTCTACAAAGCGCAAAAAACAGTTTTAGATTTTTTTTAAAAGGTAATACCGCGAGGAATAAGTCATCTGGAGGTAAAATAGTGCAGGTCATGAAACCATGCATCGAAAGTATTTCTGAGTTTACAGGTACATTTCCGTTTCTGTATATTTCTGGATGCCCGACTGGGTATGGCGATTATTTATTGATGTATGGATACTGACTTGTAAAGTCTAGATATCGTATTACCTCGTTCTCCTTACATTCATGGTATAATCTAAAAACCTCAGTGCGGATGGCGTTACGAGGGTTTAATGGTTCTGCGATATTTTTAGTAAGCCTCTCTTACTCCGTTTTCTCTCTAGGATTTAACTTTAAGAACTTTTTAAACTCACACTCCCACATGTATTTCAACTTATACCCACTGCGCCGGATCATCTCAATTCTTCTAAGTGTAGCTTCATATCTCTGAGCTAATGTTTCGCTATTATGATCTGTGCGCATATTTCGTACCCTAAAACAGTTCTTGCAGCCATGGTAATAGCATCCAAAAAACTCATAAACTGTGTTTGTCTTTGGAGCGAACCCATCTACCTGCATTCCACCCTTCTCCAACTTTACTTCACCTTTATTATTAGCGGATAATATCTCGCCTTGTATTTTTGCAGACTCCCAGGCCAACCATTTGGAAGCGATTAGTGATTGATTTTGGGATTTATAGTAGCCATTTTTAGGCATTATGCCTTTTGTGCTCTCCTTCAGATGCACAAGGCTATAGTTAAGGCCTATATAAAGGGGTTTACCTTAGTAATATTAAGAAATTCTTTCATGAATCATATACATCCCAAGCGTAAGATATTGACATCACTTACGCAGTATATCAACATTTCCTTGCGGCTATCAAAAATTCCTGATGAATTAGCATCATACCATGCAAAAAACTTATCTTTTTCTGCTCTCTTCATAGTACTGTAACCGTATACTGTAACCGTATAATAGGGTACTTGCCTACATAGTCGATATTCTCTATTGTGTTAAAGTAAAATGGCTAATAGACTTTCGCATGATCTTTAATTTCTAAAACCTTAGGGAATTCTGCAAGTGGAAAAGCCAAATAATTTAAGGAGTCTATAAAGGATACTCGTCCGCATGTTAACTTCATTATTTTAGCTCCATTCATTATAGGCTCGATTTTCATCCTCCTATCCATTAACTCCGAAATAATAAAGTGGCCATCGTAACCCTGTGAATTGTGGGCAATACAGTAAACACTGGATACAAATGATCGCTCTTTAAAACAGTAATCTAAAAAGTTGCCCACTACATTATCATTCTCGCTGTATTGAAAAAAGTGTTCCCTCACCCCACAGACGGTACATTCTTCCTTTATGTTACAATTTTCGTAACAGTTATGACAGACCTGCTGAGCAACAATCAGGTTGACAACGTGAAGAAAGGTATTTGAGTTCTCTCCAAATGAGATATCCTGAGTACTTTCGCAGTCGAAAAAAATTAGCATAAATTTATCTTCGGCCTTCTTCCTCGGAGGCTCAATATAGCATAAATGATCCGATGGTACAATTTTACAGCAGATCTGACAGACAAATTCGTTACAGGTATGATCCCCGCTTCGTCTTTTATCCTTAACTATGAACTTACCACAATGTTCGCATAACCTGAAACTCTCGCAAACGTTCTTTTTTACATATTTATTTTTGATATGGTTCTCAAAACAGCTATCGCCTGGGAACGTACGGTTACATTTTATGCATTCCCTAACCTTTTCCACAAACTGACATGGTGGGAAAGAAAGACAATAGGAACACTTCTTCTCACATTTATGCTGCTCTACCCACAATACCCTGTCATAAAAATGGCATGCATAGGGTTAGCTAAAAAATGCCGTGAGAGACTTTATCACATAAAAGTGCTCTAGTTCTTAGCAGTAGTAGAAGTATAACTTTTTAACTGTTTCATCTTCGTACGGAGGTCTAAAGCAAAATGAGTCTGAGTTCTTCAGATTGTCAAAGACAACTATTTGATAACTCTTCAGAAAGTTTTGGAATTTGTATAGATCAGGTAAAACGCATCTGTTCATAATCGTCATATTTTTCGACCTCAAACTAGATCGATGCCGACGCATCATATCGATGCATTTCTTATTGTTGTGCAAGTCACTGGCACCAACAAACAATAGCACATCGAGTATGCATTTTTTCATAAGGTATATGACCGACACATTATGTAGGTCACAATTTATGTAATTTTTAAACTAGCTTAGTATGCACTTTCGGTCGCGATCATAATTAGTAGGCCAAAGTGAATTAGCCTTAAGTTAATCTGTAAGCATTTTTTTATTATATAAGCTACAAATAGGTATCAATAAATTCATTCTGTTTTATTAATATTGACCAACGAGTTTTATTTTGCAGCATTTAACTCTTTCATAATTTCAGGACAGAATCAATAACGAAAAGGCTCGTTATTTTACATGGTGACCCCGACGTGATCAGCAACAGGATCAACAACCACATTAGCATCAGCAACTGCACCAGCAGCTAAAAATCTTTGGAATCAACGTACGACGTTTCATTTGAAGACATCAAATTAACCAGCAGTCATGGAATCCCTACTCGAGTATCAGCAAGAAGCAGGAAAACGGCTGGAGAAAATCGGTGTCAACTTCAAGAAGGAGGCGAAGGCGAGGCGAACAGTCCAAAATATCCAAACAAGGTTGGATCGATTGGACTTCGAATGGAAGCGCTTCGAAGAGGCCGATATGCAGTTGCAGGAGTTCCTGGTCGACAAGCCCGACCATCCATACTTCAAACAGAAGTATCACCAAATTGTGGAAGCAGTCTACGAAGATACCGCAGCAATGCTATCGGCAGCATTACAGGCTGCAATAGAGACGGCAGCAGGCAGCTCCACTGGCTATCTACCTTCTAACGAGGAGTCCAGCAACGAACTTCAACAGCGGCTCCAGAATCTCATCAAAGGCATGGAGACGGAACTGCAAGCTCCGAGATCTAGGCAGTACTATAACGAAGGACTGATCTCACTACAAAAGTATTGGGCTGAGATTACGTCAAATCATCTCATCATTATGGCCGAGGAGTCTCAACTCGACTATTCGGAGGCAAGTTTTGGGGAGGCAGAACGACTTTACTTAGGCATGACCGTTCGATTGCAGGAGAGTCAAGTGCGCGACTATCCAGCCGTAGCGCCTCATCAGGGATATTCACCGCCTGCTGTTAATCTTCCAAAGATTGACATACCCAGCTTTGACGGAAGCTATCTCAAATGGCCGCAGTTCCAGGACCTGTTTTCGGAGCTAATTCACCGACAGCCAATTAGCAAGATACAAAAAATCATGTATCTAAAATCGACGCTTAGTGGAGAAGCCAGCAATCTAGTGCATCATCTTCAGATAACAGAGGGCAATTACGACGCAGCATGGCAAACACTGCAGGATCGCTACTCTAACAAGAGGATCATCGCAACCACAATTTTAGACTGACTTATAACTCACCCGGCGCTGTCCACTGACATGGCTTCAGGTATTAAGTCGCTCCACGATAACACCAAGGAGTGCCTAGGCACCTTAAAGAGTTTGGGAATTGCCACTGTCAATTGGGATCCCATACTCCACCACATCATCATCAAAAAATTGGATAGGACATCTCACAACCTATATGAGCAGTCCTTATCCAATCCACGTGAACTGCAGACCATAACAACGCTGCTGAGTTTTATAGAACTTCGTTTTCAAGCCCTGGAAGGTCTCGGCAGTCAGAAACCGGGTCCAGCTTCCCCCAATACAAAAACGAAGAGCAACACATCAACCGTTATGTCTGCAAATAGACAACGCATTGCAACCTGCAAAGCATGTGATGGACAACATCGACTCTACAAATGTGAGAAGTTTTTGGCCTTGACACCTACATGCCGGTTTCAACGGGTCAAAGGATGGAAACTGTGTCTAAACTGTTTGCAAGAAGGACATCAAGTTGCCACCTGTTCTGCACGCTGCTGCACAAAATGTACCAAGCGAGACAACACGTTGCTCCACCTCGATGATCATCAACCAAAGGCTGGTCCGCACAAAGCCAACCCAGGTACAACCAACTCTACAAAACAGTCTTCGGCTTCAGACAGTAAGGACACAGTGTTGGCGGCCCATCATCCCACCATGCCTGGATCTACATACATATTTTTAGGCACTGCTCTTGTCAAGGTTCACACCAAGAACGGGGAGTCTATCATATGTCGAGCCCTGTTGGATTCCGGCTCGCAACTCACGTTTATCACAGAACAGTTACACAGAAAATTGGGATTGACTGCCAAACGAGAGAATTTAAACATCTCAGGAATTGGAGATTCGAATACGCGTACAACAAAGCGATCCAGCATAACAATAGGGTCGAACCTCAACAACTACACAGCGCAACTTGACGTTTTTGTGCTTCCAGAAATAACCACTCGACAGCCACAGATTAAAATCGATCTGGCAGACATCGAACAACACTTCGCTGAACGATATTATGATGACAGGACCTACCGTACAAGATGATTTATTTTCAATCCTACTTCGCTTCCGAACACACCAATATGTCTTCACAGCCGACATAACTAAAATGTACAGACAAATAGATGTTGAACCGGAGGATCGAAATCTTCAATTAATCATCTGGAGAAATGACCCAACACAGCAGTTGCAGTACTATCGTCTTCGCACTATTACGTACGGCACTACAGCCGCACCATATCTAGCAACTCAATGTCTTCAGGAGCTAGCCAGAATTGGAAGAACAACTCACCCACGAGCCACCAAAGCAATGCGGGATTTTTATATGGATGACGTCATGACCGGTTCCAATGATCTTGAGGAATCACTACGTGTGAAGGATGAACTAACAAATCTTCTTCTGAGTGCCGGATTCGAGTTAAGGAAATGGTGCGCCAATCACCCACAACTTTTGCATAACATTCCCTCTGGCGATCTGGAAACTCAGCGACACAGAAAAGACAGTTAAAACCTTAGGAATCACTTGGCTTCCAACAGCGGACTTGTTTTCCATAACTACTACGTGGAGTGAGCAAAAAGAAGTTACGAAGAGAACCATTCTCTCCGATATTGCACACTTATTCGACCCTCTCGGATTTGTAAATCCAGTTATTGTATTAGCCAAGATATTAATGCAAGAACTTTGGGCTTTAAAATTGGACTGGAATACCGCAGTACCGCAACAAGTTCACACTAAATGGATGACATTTCGCAACACATTAAAAACCCTCAACAACGTCAGGCTTCCACGACACATGCTCATACCAGAATCTGTCGACATACAGCTACACGGTTTCTCAGACGCATCCGAGAAGGCATATGGAACTGTTCTCTACCTGAGATCCAAGGATAAGGCTGGAAATATTCTTGTACGATTGGTATGTGCAAAATCACGAGTGGCTGCTATCAAAACAGTCACATTACCAAGACTTGAACTATGCGCAGCGAAATTAATGGTTCAACTGATCGAGCAAGTGAAGTACAAAATCAGGATAAAAATCAATAACATACAATATTGGACTGATTCACAGATAGTGTTGGCTTGGATACGTTCGACATCTAATAAACTAGATCCTTTCATAGCACATCGAATCGCCTACATTCAAACCAAAACTGAAGCATGTGACTGGCAATACATTCACACCAAAAGCAACCCGGCCGACATTGTCTCAAGAGGAATGTTACCAGAGCAACTATGCAAATTTACACTGTGGTTTAATGGACCAGAATTTCTTCAAACATCGGAAATCAATTGGCCCATTCCCCATCATCTAGAAGAGGAGAAGATTCCAGACGACACACCTCCGAAAACGACTCTGGCTAGCACACTCAACAATGAACCACACTTCATGTATCGGATAAACCACAAAAATTCGTTTGATCACCTGAACCGTGTTGTGGCTTGTATATTACGGTTCCAACAGAACGTATCCAAAACCAACCAAGAAATTCGAGAGCACCCGAGCTGGTTAGCAACTGTCGAATTAAAGGAGGCTTTATACGTTATTCTCAAGGAAATCCAAAAAAACAACTTTGCTGACGAATTAAGGACTATCAAAAATAAAGGCCAGCTATCCAGACAAAGCCGTTTAGTAAGTCTCACCCCGTTTTTGGATGACAGTGGAATTCTACGAGTCGGAGGCCGACTTCAATCATCAAATCTGTCGTATGACACAAAACACCCGATCTTACTGCCGTCGTCACACGTATTTACAAGGTTATTAATGAGTCAAATCCATCACCAACAACTACATGCACCAGCGCAGACGCTACTGGCTCTTACAAGGCAGCGATTCTGGCCGTTGCGAGGGCAGCAATTAGCTCAAACCATCGTCCACAAGTGTGTCAACTGTTGTAAGGCTCAACCACGGAATATCGGGCAGTTAATGGGCAACCTTCCAGCCGAATGTATACAACCGGCTCGTCCATTTATGAATGTAGGCATCGACTTCATGGGACCCATCCAAATACACTACAAAATACGTGGTAAGCAGCCAACAAAAGCTTACATAGCAGTTTTTGTATGCTTCACAACGAAGGCGATTCATCTGGAACTGGTGTCAAATCTTTCGGTTTATCGGTTTATCGGACGACGAGGGATCCCAAATACCATCTTCAGTGATAACGCCACAAACTTTGTGGGTGCACGCTCCGAGCTACTGGAACTTCACCAAACACTAAGTACAAACGAAACTCAAGTCCTAATAAACAATCATTGTTTAAATAACGGAATACAATGGAAGCCCATTCCGCCCCGGTCCCCACACTTTGGGGGCCTGTGGGAAGCTGCTGTAAAATCAGCAAAGGGTTACTTAAAAAAGGTAATGCACAGTGCCCATCTCACAGCAGAAGAAATTTCTACGGTTATTGTCCAAATTGAAGCAATCCTCAACTCAAGGTCGCTCACGCCACTATCGACTGATCCCAACGACATGCAAGCATTGACGCCCGGCCATTTTTTAATCGTGGAACCGCTTCTTACTATTCCTGACGCTGACGCCAAACCAAGAAATAGTAACCTAGTAGCACGATGGAATCTGGTTAGATCCATTCACAAGGAATTCTGGCGCCGTTGGTCTAAGGAATATCTACAAGTACTCCAGAACCGTTATAAATGGCAACATCCTAGCGAGGATATCAGCCCAGGGACTCTAGTACTTTTAAAGGATGACAATCTCCCTCCTTTGCAATGGCGGATGGGACGAGTATTACGCACAATTAAAGGTCAAGATGGACTTAGCAGAGTACTGGACATTAAAACCTCCTCCACAGAACTTCGAAGGGCCATTCATCGAGTGTGTCCCTTACCAATTAAAACCGCTGAAAAAACAATTGATCCATCAAAGGATTACCACTTCAACCTTAGACGAACCAGCGAAACGACCAACAATAAAACGTCCATCAGTCCAAAATAAGGGACGATTTCTACCGATCAATCCGAATTGGCTTTGAACCCCCAAAACCCTCCCCGTGCGCACGGGCCTGCTTAAGACGTATTGGCAAGAACTATCCGGCATCAAAACCAGCATAGAGGAAATAAGAAAATTTTGTGCGATTTCCATTACTAAGGGAAAGCTCTGCCAACAAGTCCTTCTCCAATTCGAACATCAACTGGAACACATAGACGAAGTCAACGAAATTCTTCAGCGCATATAGTCATCCACCCCGAGCAAAACGAGCCGCATTAAATATTATCGGTAATATAGGCAACAAGCTCTTCGGATTATTGGACTCCGATTATGCAGACTACAAAGACAAGGAAATTGAGAAAACAAGAAACAACGAACATTACTTACAAACACTCATTCGAAATCAGACATCCATCATCGAAACAACGGTGAACATCTTCAAAAGGAAGGAATCGCACATTCAGGAGCAATTTAATACAATAAATGGATACTTAAAAACTTTAACAGATATCGGTCGCGAAGAACATTTCTACACTTCGGTATGACTATATACGATGATTACTCTTCAAGCTCATAAAAGTACTCAAACCGCACTCTGGAATGTTCTAACGGATTTACAGCACGGAATAAGTACTGCACTCATCCTCACCCCGCACCAACTACACGAACAATTGATTATCATACAAGAAACTCTTCTACCGACACTAACGGTTCCCATCAGCAAAACCAGTGGTGAAATCGGAATCTACAAGGCCATGACTATTACCGCGAGAATAATGCAGACAAACGTGATTTTCAATATCAAAATTCCAATCACCCGTTCTGAGTATTTTCAACTTTTCCATGTCACGCCAGTTCCTTTTCCACAAAAGAATCAATTCCTTTTCTTCCAACCCTCCACAAAATACTTACTCACAACACTAGAAAGAAGTCATCACTATCCGTTGGCTCAATCGGAGCTAGACAAATGCCAGAGTTTCGATGAGAACGTCGTCCTATGCCACCAAGATCATCCGATTTATCAAAAGAACGCAGACACAAACCGCTATGAAATGGCACTCCTCAACCACGAGAAACCCGTCTCAAAATACTACAGCCTATCAACAACCAATTTCTCCGACTTTGGGATTCAGCTTCACCATAGCAACTCATGGATTTACGCATTGCTTCGACAACACACATTTGATGTTATCTGCGGCACCTACATCACCACCACCACCTTACAAGGAGAAGGAATACTTACCATCCAACCGGAGTGCGAGCTTAAACACAATGTCATGAGTATCCGAGGACATAGCTCATTTAAAACACAGCTCAAAGCATCATTCGCCCCAGCACTTAACTTAAGTGATCTTCTAGAAACCATGAAGGCCCACTACATCGAAGCACCAAGGACCATTGTTAAAAATAACAACGCGGAATGGAATACGATCCTTCGACAAGTCAATCAATCATCTTCCTTCCGATGACGTAACGGCCCATCACATTCATCACTACGTTGTGGGATATTTCTCTATCAGTATCATCATGGCAGTGGTAATTTGGTTACTCATACGACACTTCAAAACCAACTTTAGACCATCAGCTACTACACTACCACAACCGAAACCTCGTACTATCAGACCAGATGATTTTGTGCTGCATTACAGCACGGCCCGGGAGAATGTTAATGATTCCACATAATCGTCATATTTTTCGACCTTAAACTAGATCGATGCCAACGCATCATATCGGTGCATTTCTTATTGTTGTGCAAGTCACTGGCACCAACAAACAATAGCACATCGAGTTAGCATTTTTTCATAAGGTATATGACCGACACATTATGAAGGTCACAATTTATGTGTAATTTTTAAACTAGCTTAATATGCACTTTCGGTCGCGATCATAATTAGTAGGCCAAAGTGAATTAGCCTTCAGTTAATCTGTAAGCATTTTGTTATTATATAAGCTACAAATAGGTATCAATAAATTCATTCTGTTTTATGAATATTGACCAACGAGTTTTATTTTGCAGCATTTAACTCTTTCATAATTTCAGGACAGAATCAATAACGAAAAGGCTCGTTATTTTACAGCATCCTTTCATGCTCACCACAACCTTTGCATCTCTACATAACTTCTTAGATAGCCTATCTAGTTTTTTATTAATCGCGATTTGACTCTTACCCTTAAAACCCCCCCCCCCCCCCCCCTAAACCATTTCAATTGCGTAACATAAACTCCGAGGAAGGAAATAAAAATCACCAGCTTTCCCAACATCCACTACACTATACTTTCTTGCTAAAATCGTGGCTTCAGATAAACATCTAGGATTCACTTTTCCTCCAACAAGGGGAAAATTTATGATATCTACCTTTATCTGCATATCACTGTCTGAGAGAAAAGTTGAATTGGATTGATTCACATTTGAGATTAACCCGATAATAAAAGCACCTGTCAATTCGCTTACAGGTCTCAGGCCAGCCCAAATGGGCTTAACGTCAGGTGATTCCGGAAGTTCAATGGACAAACAGTTTTTACTCCCCTGCACTGAGTTGGAAACTAACCCTTTTATCATCATGTCAAACATCCTCTCAAGTTCTCTTACAGGGTCGTCGGCATTCTCTTTGAAATCTTTTAAGCGAAATATCATCTTAATACCTTTCAGATTATACTTTTTAAAATGCGTCTCCTGCCTTGACAAAATTTCAATTTCGGCAGCACCCCCTTCTCCGATTTGAAATAGGCTTCCACCATAGTTAGCTTCTTGTCGCAATTCCGGATTTGACAATGCAGCCTCTCTCGAAAAAACTTCAATTTCCCTAGCTGTTCCTCCACCATTTTGAACTAAACTTTTATCATGTCTCGTTTCCTGCAACTTCTCTGGACTTATCACCGGGGGATTACTATCCGGAATCCTTCAAACAATTGTCTCTTTCTCTTCTATACTAGGACGCTGGTAATTAACATCCTCCCTACTGCTTAGAAAAGAAACAGCATCTTTCAACGCACCTTCTGAAAAGGGAACGCCATGTAAGGCTGAAAATTTAGTTAATAACTCCATGAACCGGTACTTTCCGACAACGTGAAAAAGATATTTCTCTCTTTCATCTCTGCAACTAAAACATTTAAGTTTAACACAAATAAGTTATAACCTAGACTTAAACAGCTACTGATCAAAAATCTTAAGAATATCCATTTTAAATTTTAAAAAAAAGGTTAATAACAATAACAATAACAATACTTAATCTATATTGGTATAAGTGCCTGATTAGTTATTAGCGATTATATTCACTTCACAATTTTATATTAACATGAAAATTAGTCTGATAAAGGAGCCGAGTTCAAAAACGTCGCCTCAAAAATAACAGGGCTCCCCAGAAAAAAAAAAATGTTTTTCAAGAATCTTTTTTTTTTTTAATAAGACGTTTATTCTGTTCCCTTAAGGATTCGCAAAGCTTGAATGGGATGGTGTGCCAAATCGGGCTTATGGGCCTTAACCCTCCTCTCCTTCTTTCTGCTCCAAGTGGCCTAGTCAAAGGGGTACCGACAGCAAATTCACACACCTTCTTGACTCCTGGTTGCACAGGAACTGTAGTTACCTCTTCCCTCCTGCCAAGGCTTGAAAATGCAGGGCTCCTTGATTCATTCGTAGTCACCTCCGTCCTAGGCACTGAAGTCCTGGATGTTGCCGTCGCTCGGACGACCTCCTTTAAATTCCTCCGTCTTCTAGGTGACGATGTAGGCTACCTCCCCCACCCTCCTTCCAGACTCCGATCTCGTGAACGGGACCGCCGTTATACTATCCGCCTCCAACGATGCTGGTCTCCTTATGGCTCCCTCCCTCTTTCCAAGCGCAGATATCGTGGACGGGGTCGCAGCTATACGGTCCTCGTCCACGGAATTCGATACATCTCCGGAATCTTCAAAAAGTTCTGCGATGATTTGGGAGATTATGTCGATTTGGCTACACGCCGTTTTTAAAGCTGCGTATGCTTCTTTCACCCGTTTGTAATCTAATGGAAACTTAGTTAGCAAGAAAAATATTTTGAGGAATAAAATACTTACCCATATATGTTCTCCTCTAGGCTGCTTTTACGAAGACCATCTGCTTGATGTTATTCTTTAGCACATTCGATAACTGCTTTTATACCATATTACAAGGTTATTTCATGTGAGTCTCGCCTCTAGGGCATTACTCCTTACATATTACTTATAAGTCAAGCAAAAAAAAAATAACGATCAAGTCAATATCACTGGAAAAAAAACTAACATCTTTAGTATTCATACTAGCAATTTTTCATCCGGATTATCATCTATCCCATTATAAAAAAAAAATGTTTAACTATATCGTCTGTATCTGCATGCCCTACACGTTTTTCTCCATAGGTCACAGGTAAGATCATATCGTATAAGATCGTATCTGCATACCGCACATGCTTATCCCATAAGTGCTATGAAATATACATAAAATAATAGCCACAGCTAAGATCATGTAACGTCTGTATTTGCTTGCTCACGAATGTTATCCTCATAGCCGTTGTGATATACACATAAAAAATAACCGCAGGAAACGCGGCATTTGAGTCAGACAGCCGGCAGATCATATCTCCTGTATCTTCATGCTCGAACATGTTTACATGGTACTAGAATAGCATTGTTAAAGGCTTATGAAGTCATCCAATCTATCTAGGCTATTTTTTATAAGAAATCGTGTGCGCTGTAAGTCACATGCTAATGATTATCAACTTTGTTGTAAACTATGAAGAGTTTTTTTCTTGATTATTCGCCGATCGGTATCTTCATCTTGACTTTTATCACCTGTAAAGAAATGCGTGTTTTCAACTTTTTTGCCGAAAGTAAAACCTATTATTTTTGATAATCTACGACTTCTGATACTCTGTGTATACAACTAGACCTTTGATATAAGACATTTCGAGATTTTAAAATCTTTTGATTTCTTGGATAATGTCAAAGATCTTTGATTTTTTCCTATCCTCTGCTCGTATATAAGTAGGCAGCTCTCCTGTGAAAAATCAGAATCACTTTTGAGTCTACTGGAACATCATAGTAAGTATACTGCTGTTCTAACTTTAAAGATTAAATTACAAGTAATTTTGACTATTTGCCTTTTTTATAGAATACGTTTGAGCTGCTTGCTTCGGCCGTACGCGATGATGGAGATACCATGGTCTCCACCAGCTCCTTGGAGATAGCCAAGGAACATCATGTCAAATTTTTCCGGCTGCTGAAAACCAAATTTGGCCTAAGACTGGCAGTCCATCTGGATGATGGCATCTTCTGCTTTCTACCCCCTCGATTTTCGGACAAGGTGAAAACACAGCGCCAGGTGGATGACTTGAACCAGTCAACAGATCAATATCTGGTCTTCGATGGGGTTGATGAATCGCGAGGCGGGTTCCTTAAACTACGGTTTTATAAAAAATGAAAAACAGTATAAAAATGCTTTTGCAATAAAGATTTAAATAAAAAAAAAAAATTGTTTTTCATTCTCCAGAATAGTCAAAACCTGACCTAAAATACCTATCCAAGCCAATCAGCACCCCAGAAAAGCCATCATGGCCGTCCATCGCCGCCACAGCCGTCTCCCCAAAAAAATAACCATGGCCGCCGCAGCCAGCCCACCGTTCACAGCCCCGACACTTATTCCGGTTTTGATATGCATTTTTGCCCCGATACTTTTAGCTTTTCAGACCCCCTACACTTTCAGATAGCCTGTCCCTATCGCACATGCCAAGAAATGACCCAAAAGTGTCGTACTTACTACTAGGCGAAATCTCTTCTAACACTAAAAAAACTCCCACTTGGCGTACGCCCCCGACACTTTTCAGACCATGCTTTCAAGACGATACTTTCAGCGAATTTCCTACACTTTCAGCGTTTTAGTCCTACACTTTTAGCGTTTTACCCCCACACTTTCACCCTAAAGTTCATAACTTTCCCCCCATAGCTTTCCCCCCATCGCTTTTCTCCGCCATAGCATCCCCCCTTAGCTTCTTAGCTTTTCCCCCTTAGACTTACCACCTTAGCTTCCCCCCTCAGCATCCCCCCCAAAAGCCTTTCAGACCCCCTACACTTTCATACCAAGGAAAAGACCCAAAAGTGTCGTACTTACTACTATGGGTCCACTATCAAAGCTTTACAGAAATTCAAAGTTTCAGTCTCCTAACACAAGCGGTTGCTGAGATCTAGAAACCAAAATTTTTCGTCTAAAACGCTTCCCCCACCTTCCCCCTCACACCCCCTCCCCTGAAAATAATGTCAATTCATGGGGTCTACCCAGTCTACTCTTAGAATTTTAATTTAATAGCTCCACTGGTTTGAGAGCTACGAGCCTTCAAAGGATTTTGCTTGGGGCGTGGGGCGGTCGACGTACGGCGTACGGCGTACAGACGGAGTGAAAATTTTAGTTAGTTAGTTAATTATTTCTACTATATAGCAGTTTTAACTGTTAGGACAATTAATTCATCGTGGTCTTGACCGTAAATTTAATCCTTCTTTATAGTTAGAAATAATAAAAAAAAATATGTTTGTAGTAATGGGTGATGGGATGTACCTTGGACCGTTTTACTTTATTATTTTAATAATTAAGTAGCATTGTGATTGATTTTTAAAAAAAAAATTTGCTACCCTCAAAATTTTTATTTTCACGTTTCATAACTAGTAGACGCGAAAAAAGTAATAAAAATTTTCAGTCCGTCTGTCCGCCGTACGCAAGATTGTTTGGAGGCTCGTAGCTGCCAAACGATTTGAGATATTAAATTGAAATTTTTTTAAACGAATAGACGGGGTAAGCTCCTTGAAGTGACCAAATTTTTAGGGGTGGAGGTTTGAGGGGGAAGGAGGGAGAAGTGTTTTAGACCGAAAATTTTGGTTTCTAGATCTCAGTAACCCCTAATGATAGGAAGCTGAAACTTGAAATTTTTATAGAGCTCTGATAGTAGAACCATTTGCAGAAAAATTGTCAATATTGATCAAGGGGTGTGGGAGTGGGGTGAAATGTTATGCGTCCGAAACCCAAAAAAAGCCAGATAGACACATTCTTAAATCCATATCCCCTAAACCGTTAATGGCACACTATTCAAACTTAAAAAATATTTGTAGTTATACTAGGAGAACAGAATCAAGAAAAATTTTGGGTGGGAAGTTGTGTATGGGGGTGGGGGGTGAAAAACTTAAGATTACGATATCTCATGAACCAATTGCTCTAGAAAAATAAAATTTAGTTTGGGTATAAAGGTTGACAAATAAAGATTGATCAAAGTAAAATTTTTTAAGTGGGAGGTGGAGCAAAGAAGTGGAGGGGATGAGAATTTTTCAAATCAAACACATTTCATATCTCAAGAACAGTTTAAGATAGATGCTTAGAATTTTTACCAGAAGTAGCGCTAAGTAAACCCTAGCAGGGAAAATAGTTTTGGGGTTAAGGGTGTAGAGGGGGAGGGTGGGGGAGGGTGAAAAAGAAAAAGCTCCGATGCTTATATCTTGAGAACCTGTAATGATATAAGCCTTAAACTTGGTATTTAGATAGAGCTATAGTAGCGGAATGTTGAAAAATATAATGTTTTTTAGGGGTAGTATGCTACGAGGGTAGGGGGTGTTTTTCCTAACTATTAAACGGTTCATGCTAGAAAGTTGAAACTCGGTGTGTATATGTAAATCAACTAGAAACGTAATTGTGATAAAAAAAAATTTGAATATTCATTGGCGTTCAGAAAGGGGGGCAAACAAAATTATTTGTAATTATAATAAATATAAAATGCATATCTTTTCACGATTTTCGTCATATCTACTAGGTCTTTCCAAATATTGAATTTATTTTTATTCTACGGATTCTTCGTATGAATACCTAGAAAGTGTTTTCAAGGTTTTTTGAAATTCGACCCCTAAAGGTAGTGTGGTACAAATGGGGGGTGTTTTTCCTATATATATAACGGCTTAAGGGGGCAGGCCACAGTAGCGGCTTCGGAATATCGAAAAAAAAAAATTTTTTGTCTCAAAAGTCTCTTTAGGGTCCTTAAAATGTTGTCCTTTAGTTACAGGTACGTACGTAACCTGTAAGTACCTGAAATTTAAACTTGGGGCATGAAAATCGGGCAAAACACCTACAATCTTACAACTTTAAACGCGTTTTTCTCGAAACAAGGTTTTTTTGAGTTGGCCACCCGTTTTATTTAAACAATTTTGAACTTTTTGACTTGCGGTTTTGACAGGCTATTGATAACTGTTTTTTCCAGAGAAGTACGTAGGATTTTTGCGATATATGGCATATTCAAAAAATTATAAGCAATTTTCTAGCGATTTTTTTCGTTTTTTTTTCAAAAGTTCGCCATTTTAACAAAAATTTTTTAAAAAAAAAATCCTACGTGCCTCTCTAGCTTTTATTATGATTTATTGAAAATTTTATTGACCCACCATTTTTCTTTGAAATTGCACGAGAAAAACGACCGGCCGTGGAGCACTAAGAAAAAGGCGTCCATTGGAAACAGCTTGGAATCCGCCATTTTGTTTATATGGGCTTTTAGTTATATGCAAAAACATTCTTCAAGACTTATATAATAAAGTGCCTTTTACAAAATTTCAATATATGTTTTATAGTTTCTCCAATAATCCTATCACAAAATGACCCGTAAAAAAGGCCCGCTACTGTGGCCTGCCCCCTTAAGCTACAATGTTGAAACTCGGTGTGTATATCTAAATCAACTAGAAAAATAATTTTGAATAAAAAAAAACGAATATCTATTGGCTATTGGCGTTCAGAAGGGAGGCAAAAAAAATATCTGTGAAAATAGAATGCATATTTTCCCACGATTTCCGACATATCTACTACCTCTTCCCAAATATTGAATTTAATTTTATTCTATGTATTCTCCATAATTGACCCCTAAGGGGGTGTAAAGTGATTGTGTACTTTTTCATAAATTATTCCATATCTCTCAGATCCAATTAGATTTTCACTTCCACGATCTTGTTATTTTTGATAGGTTTTCAGTCACATAGTAGCCTCCACCGCATTTCAGAATTGAACGCGTTCCTATCTTCTACCGGAAAAATAATAAAGTTACGCCCAGATTGTTGGCAGATTTTTTTAGGTTGTACGTTGGACTATCTAATCTACATACATTAAGAAAATATGTAACCAAAAGGTACTTTCTTGCTGAAATTACACCCGCAGAGGAAGTAGGGGGATTTCGAAGCAGACAGCAGCGAAAGTTGCTTATTCTTATTATGAATTTTTCTTGTTTTTTCTTTAAAGTTAACTTAACTTGATTTTTCTTTTCAAATAAGAATAAAATAAAATTAAATAAAGGAACGTTATACCATTTCTCAGGATTTCGACTTTAAAATTGAATTATTTTTTATAAGGTCCAAGGTACAACTAGCAGCGGACCGAGGTACAACCTATAGTTGTACTTTGGTCCGTTTGAGGTTCACTCCAAAAACCGTTTCAGTATCCATCAAATTTACTTACAGCAGTTCCAGTTATAAATATTTTTGTGGTAAACCAAGTAAGCTTTCATATGCACTATTCCCTAATTTTCATTTGTTATTGGCTTAATAAATTTAAGGGTTAATGTAAAATTTGGACCGAGGTACAGCACCTTTCCCTACATGTCCTTATGCTTTTCAGATGCACAGAGAATGGGGCCCGAGATAAAAGATTTAATAAAAAAATATTAACTAAAATTAAGAATACCTAGAAGTTTTATTTTCATCCGCCTTTAGTTCTTAATAGGTGTTTGCGAGCGCCTTGTGCGCTCGACGGACCCAAGAATGTGTGATACGTGCCTTGTGCACGATGCAACTGCTATGCCTTATGCACAGCAATCCAATTGCCAATGTGTGATACGTGCCTTGTGCACGATGCAACTGCTATGCCTTATGCACAGCAATCCAATTGCCAAAAAATGATCGATGAGTGCCTTCTGTACGATGATGACGAAGTGTTTTTGTGGTTGATGCAGAATATTCTGCTGTGATTAATGAATTAAATCACCGGCTCCTAAATCGATGGCGGCCGGAGCTCCAATGAAAGGCCCCAAAACTTCGTTCTGCGTAGCAGCGCGCGAGTCGAATTAATCAATTGACGTAGCCCGAAAATGATTTCGAATGGGCATTTCCTAATGCTCACCGTAATTCGTAGCCGGAACAAATATAAAAACCAAGACTGGATCTTCTGATATCGTTATCAAATGAAGGAAAAAACACTACTGTTCTACTAACTATTTTAATTTTAAAGAGCAATGTTACACTTCGACTGAATTATTTTTAGGAGCAATGTTGCACTTCGACTGTCGGAATGAAAAGTGAAGAAAATTTTAACAAGCAGCAAAGCAGGCAGCTTGAAATCGGGTTTAAAGTGGTCCCGTAAACTATATGGTATGCTGAATTGTACATAGGTACCTGAATGCTTGGACTGAAGGTCCCATAGTTTACATAAAAATAGCTACGGCCTGACTTTGCCGAGGCAGATAATTATGAGTTTATTTCAAATGTTGTTTAATCTTAAACATACCGCCGCCCTTGAAAGATCCGACTTTCAATTAATGATTGACAACCAAATTGTTTAATAGCTCTATTTTCTTACTTTAGTTTTATCAAGAAAAAGATCCAAAGAATTTTTTTTTTTTAAGAATTCGAATACAAAATGTTTTAATTTTTTATGACGATAGTGCCTTACAGCTGATGATGATGTTCGATATGATATAATTGTGCTGATGGTGATATTCGATGCATTAATCCAATGGTAATACAGCAACCTTCGTGATTGATCGCTTGATGATACCATTTTTAGTCTTAATGGTGATAACTCGTACAATGTTGTCGTCTCCAGGGTGAATATCAACGATTCTGCCAAGTGGCCAAAATAGAGGAGCCAATTGCTCATCCTTTGCCATTTGGTGCGTTGTTGCAAGTTATGAAGGTACTCCGAGGACCAGCGCTTCCAAAAATGTTGAAGCATCTGTTGTAGATGTTGATAGCGCGTGAGGCGGTTGGCTGGTAGATCCTGAACGTCTTGCTGCGGTGTGGCGTTGAGTGCAGTGCCAATGATGAAATGCCCAGGAGTTAAGGATTCGAGTTCATTGGGATCATAGGAAAGAGGGCAAATGGGACGTGAGTTTAATACGGCCTCAATTTGTGTTAATAAAGTCACGAATTCTTCATATGTTAACGAAATATTACTTACTACACGCTTGAGATGAAACTTCGTGGACTTGATAGCGGCTTCCCAAAGTCCGCCCATATGGGGAGATCGAGCCGGTATAAAGTACCATTCGATTTTGTTCTGTTTCGCGAAATTCTGTACCTTCGGGTCGATTTGAAACGATGTGATACGCTTGAGCTCACTATTAGCTCCAACAAAATTAGTTGCGTTGTCGCTGTAAATACCCTGACATAGTCCCCGACGAGATACAAAGCGCTTCAATGCATTTAGAAAACCATCAGTGGTCAGATCGCTAACAAATTCTAAATGCACGGCCTTGGTGGAGAGACACACGAATAAGCATACATATGATTTTATCATTTTGCGATTGCGACATTTTCCATCCTTGCAAAGATCAGGGCCTGCATAGTCGATCCCAACATTAGAAAAAACTCGACTTGGAGAAATTCTTTTCTCTGGTAAATTTCCCATTTGAGGAAACGTTAACGTTGGTCTCGCTCTAAAGCAGACAACACATTTTCTTAAAGCGCTTCTGACTACCTGCCTCCCCTTAAGTGGCCAATAGGTCTGACGAATTGTAGCTAACACAGTCTGTGGCCCAGCATGTAGGTTTTGTCTGTGGATATGCTCGATCAACAATCTTGTGAATGTGTGCTTCGATGGTAGCACAATAGGATGCTTGTGATTAAATGGAAGTTCTGCGTTTCAAAGCCTGCTTCCGACGCGAATTATCCCATTATCATCTATAAAGGGGTTTAATGGTTTGAGTGTGCTATTTCTTGATACCTCCCTTGACTTGAGTAATGATTGTAAGTCTAACTGAAAATCTTCCATTTGAACTATCTTAACGAGAGCAGTAGTAGCCCCTTCTAGTTCAGAGGTTGTAATGATTCCGATCGTCCTTTCCTTCCATGCAGAAAGGGCGTTTTGCTTGAATCTAAGGCAATGTGCTGTGATGCGTATCATTTTGTTAAATGATGAATACCTTTCAAATATGTCGCTTGAAACGCCAGCGAGAAGAATTATACTAGGCTTTCGTTCTTCATCAGTATCGATAGTCTTTTCTACAACGGACTGTGGCCAACAAGGTGGATCCATTAAAAGCCTGATCGGACCACTCCACCAGAGCCTATGTTCCTTCAGAACACTTGGATTTGAACCTCTAGAGATTATATCCGCTGAATTATGCTCAGAAGATACGTGTCGCCAGACTACGCCGTGCGTTAGCTGTTGTATCTGTGAAACTCTATTACCTACAAAGGTTTTCCATCGATTTGGTTCACCTGATATCCAATTCAACGCTACTGTGGAATCACACCAACAGTATATGTCATCTATTTGTATTTTGAGTGATTCTTGAACTCTCTTCACCAATTGCGCCAAAAGAAGTGCACCACAAAGCTCTAGCCTTGGTAACGAGAGCGATTTTACTGGTGCAACGCGAGACTTTGCGCAAACGAGCCTTATCGAGACATTGACTCCTGAGGCAGATCTGATGTACATACACGCACCATATGCGCCCTCAGATGCATCACAAAACCCATGTATTTGAATATGCGTAGCGTCGGTAACAATTAAAGGTCTTGGTATTTCGATTGCCTTTATTACCTCAAATTCGTTCAGGTAACGTTGCCAAATGGCGAGCAAGTTCTCAGGCACGGGCTCATCCCATGACAAGCCATGCTGCCACAATCGTTGCAAAATAATCTTCGCCTTTGTTATTATTGGGCACAATAGACCAAGTGGATCAAACAACTGGGCGACCATCGATAAAATCTCTCTTTTTGTAGTTTTGTCGCTACACGAATTTTGAAAATTGACTGAATAGCAAAAGGAATCATGGTGCGGATTCCACAAAATACCTAGTATCTTATGCCCTTGACCATAATTTAATACATGCGTTTCAGGTGCCTTGAACTGCGAGGCTGTGTGACTATTCAGAACTTCTGGCTTATTGGACATCCACTTCCTCAGCTCAGCGAATAACTAAAAAGGAGGCCGCAGCTGTACCATAAGTGATCGTATTTAACCGATACTCTTGTAGCTCCTCTCCTGGATTGTTCCGCCATAAGATCCTTTGAAGATCTCTATGTTCTTCGTCAAGCAGTACCTGTCGATACATTTTTGTGATATCAGCAGTTAGTACCACATTATGCTTTCTAAATCTCAACACAATTGAGAATAGGTCATCCTGTAAAATTGGACCAACAGCCATAACATCAATGAGAGACAATGTGGATGACGTTTTCGCGGACGCATCGAAAACAACGCGCAGCTTGGTAGTCAGGCTTGATTCCTTTGTAACGCAATGGTGCGGCAAATAATAATGCAATTTTACGTTTGGAGTTGTATTCACCTTAGACATGTGATTCCAGCTCTCATATTCGGACAGAAATTCTGAATATTGAAGTTTGAGAGAACTACTCCTTTCAAGTTTTCGTTCCAAAGCATGGAAACGTTTGACGGCGTTCCGTCTTGATTCTCCCAGATTGTTGCAGTTGTCCTTCAGTGGCAACTTGACAACGAAACGATTCAAGTGATCGCGCTTGACGTTTTGTAGGAAATGAGTTTAGCAATCAAACTCTTCCCTTGATAGTACTTTTCTGTCAGAGCACTCTTCTATTTCCCAAAACTTTCTTACCTCGTCGTGGAGGCTTAGAGGACAATGCAATGTGCCCTCTTGAGAATTTGTAATTGGATCCGAAATGATCCATCCCAACCTTGACTCTTGCAAGATGGGCTGTTTGGGTCCCATTTTTACTTGATTGCAGCACAAAAGATCATAGAATGAACTAGCGCCTATTAAAACGTCGATATCACCAGGCTTGAAAAACTGAGGATCTGCTAGCTTGAGTGTCGGTGGAATTTTCAAGTGGTTAAAGTCAATCGTTTTATGCGGGATACGACCTGTTATCCTATTTATCACTAAGAATGGTAACGTTGTTTGGTAGAATTGATCCACTGATTTGAACGTTATGTTTGCTCGCTGGGTTATATTGGTTTGTGCCATATTGATCTCAGTTATCGATTGATGAATTACTGTGCCCTTATGGCCCAGTCTATGAAACAAGCTGTGAGTTATGAAATTGGACTGGGAGCCGCTGTCCAACAGGGCTCTACACAATACCTTGTTACCAACATGATCATAAACCTCTATGATTGCAGTGGATAATAATATGGTTGTATTGTTTGATGAATGACCACAATGAGCAATCGCACTCGATGAATTACTTATTTCAATCGGTACGCTGTTACCAACGGTCCCTTCAATCATAGGTTCAGAGATCTCTAGGTGCGACGATTCGCCAGATGGGTTCGACTGCAATTCGCGATGTAGTAAAGAGTTGTGCCTTTTGTTGCATTTGCGACAACTACCCGATTTACAGGCTTGCGCCTGATGTCCTGGTCGTAGGCAATTAATACATAGACTTAGCCGTTTTGTCTCCTTGAAACGTAAGGCTGGCGCCTTGTCAATAAATTGCTTGCACTGAAAAAGACTGTGTGCTCCCTTACATAAATAACAGACCATGCTTGCTTGACATGAAAACACCTTCGAACTCGAATGCTTACCTTGATGCAGATTCTGGTTCAAACTACTACTATTAGTAGTGGATTTGTTTGCAGTTGTTTCTAACAACTCGCATTTTTCCTTCAAAAAATCTAGGAATTCAGTTATTGTTGGAAATGCTGTTGACTTATTTGACTTTTCCCACTCCCTTTTGGAGGTTGAATCCAATTTTGATACTAGGACATATAGCAAAATAGTGTCCCAAGTGCCAACAGGCTGCCCTAATGATTTTAAGCAACGATAATGCTTCGAGACTTCATTTGAATGTTTCTAAGCGCACTATGCGACTCTTTGTGCACTGGATTTAGCTCAAACAGTCCCTTCAAATGGGTTTGAACTATAATCTTTTTGTTTTCATATCGTTCCTTGAGTAGCTGCCAAGCGACGATGTAATTTTTGTCGGAAATCTCCAACGACTCCACGACTTGCAGTGCTTCACCTCGCAAAGCAGATTGCAAATAGTGAAATTTTTGTGAGTTTGCGATATTCATATTGTCATGAATTAACGACTTGTAGATATCGTGGAAATGCAACCACTTATCGTATTCCTCCCCCCCCCCCCCCGAAGTTGGGCAAAGATATTTGCGGAAGCTTAATGTTATGAATTGGTGCTGCTCTTTCATTAACCAAAGAATCCCTTTTTTGAAGCCAGGAAGGGCTCTGACTAATCACCCTCTGTCTCGCCCGTGCGACTACATCAAAATATTTCAGTTCAAAATTATCCCGCTCAAGAAATTGGTCGGGGAATCATCCAAAAGTTCGATTTTCGACTGAAGGTCGTTAAATTCATTCCACATTGTTTCAATTTTTTCCAATCGCGTTTGCAATTCGATAATTCTCTCCTTATCTTAAGGAGAAATTTATCGAACCGCGTTAATTGCGATTTGACCTGTCCGCGACGTAATATTAAAGTTTTCAACTCTTCGACCATTTTGTCGAACTCAAAAAAAGAACAAAGGAACGCTTGGCTGAATATACGGAACCTTCTGCACAGAACTTCGCGATAAAGAATTTCAAAAAAAACCCAACAATTGCAATTCCTTTCGATTTCTAAATCCTTGCCGACCGATGCGGCGCAGAAGAGGAGTAAAATTTGGCAAAACCGTAATATGTAACGGCTTGATCTCGTTGTACCATGACACGAGGTTTCATACAAACGAAAAAAACTATACCTCCGAATTACCGAAATTCGAAAGTAAAAAAAAATCGACAAAAACGCAATGTGTGGCGCTTTATCTCGTTGCACTACACCACGAGGTTTCAGCCACGAAATGAAAAAAAAACTGTACTTCCAATGTACCGAAATTTATGTACTGTGACACGAGGTTTCACACAAGAGTGAAACTGTACTTCCAATGTACCGAAACTTTCTGCGACACCAGGTTTTACACGAAGGAGTGAAAAAAAACTGTACTTCCAATGTACCGAAACTTTCTGCGACACGAGGTTTCACACAAAGGAGTGAAAAACTGTATCGCTGAATTACCGGAATTCAACAAATTGCCGTATCGCGATGACCCTTTCAACCTTTTACCGAAATTTAATGCACTTCACTTTATTTGCACAAATTGAGGTATTTTTTATGATAAGTAGGAACAAGAAAAAATGGAAATTGGGACTTACGTGTGTGGACCAACCACTTCCAATAAGTAAACGCCTCCGATATTTCTGCACCTTGTTGCAGCAGCAATGCGCCTCTTCCTTCTAAATCAAGGATAACGATCCTGTAGATCGCTATCCGGTTCAACGGACCAAAATATGTTTGCGAGCGCCTTGTGCGCTCGACGGACCCAAGAATGTGTGATACGTGCCTTGTGTACGATGCAACTGCTATGCCTTATGCACAGCAATCCAATTGCCAAAAAATGATCGATGAGTGCCTTCTGCACGATGACCAAAATGTACGATGATGACGAAGTGTTTTTGTGGTTGATGCAGAGTATTCGGCTGTGATTAATCAATTAAATCACCTGCTCCTAAATCGATGGCGGCCGGAGCTCCAATGAAAGGCCCCAAAACTTCGTTCTGCGTAGCAGCGCGCGAGTCGAATTAATCAATTGACGTAGCCCCAAAATGATTTCGAATGGGCATTTCCTAATGCTCACCGTAATTCGTAGTCGGAACAAATATAAAAACCAAGACTGGATCTTCTGATATCGTTATCAAATGAAAGAAAAAACACTACTGTTCTACTAACTATTTTAATTTTAAAGAGCAATGTTACACTTCGACTGAATTATTTTTAGGAGCAATGTTGCACTTCGACTGTCGGAATGAAAAGTGAAGAAAATTTTAACAAGGAGCAAAGCAGGCAGCTTGAAATCGGGTTTAAAGTGGTCCCGTAAACTATATGGTATGCTGAATTGTACATAGGTACCTGAATGCTTGGACTGAAGGTCCCATAGTTTACATAAAAATAGCTACGGCCTGACTTTGCCGAGGCAGATAATTATGAGTTTATTGCAAATGTTGTTTAATCTTAAACAATAGGGTTAAGTCAAAATTTGATACTTATCCAACTATTAGTATGAAGAATTTTTCAAAAACAACATTGCTTGATCCTTTTTTCAGGAAAGAGATTCTAATTTTCATTGCAGGAAACGATTCATTTTCACCTTTTATTATAGTATGAAGCGTTTGTATTTTTAGGCTATTCGGAGTGAAGTAAAATAATATCGTAATAGGACAAGATATGTGTATCTATGATAAATTTATTTCGTACAATGCACGAAATTTTTTCATCGATTACGAAAAATGTTAGTACGAATCATTCGTACAATGTCGATTATAGTTCGTTGAATACAACATTGATTTTTTGGTATAATGTACGAAAGGCAATGTGTAATATGTACGAAACCATTCTTGGACTGAAATTATTCGTAGAATATACGAACGAATCGGTTCCTTGGGTATATTATGTAAATTATATTCGTTTGATCGGGGTAGGACAGAGTACATAATGCACTTAATACAATTTTTAATGAATTTCCCAATTTTTTTTTGCATGTTAGGAAACCAATAGTTCTTCTTTAATTGCTCATAGTTTTTTTCAAACCCTTGATGGGCAATCTTCTCGTGATTAAGACGCATGACATTATTCTCCATTTCTTGGGGCACATATAGTCGCAAAAGACGATCTTTTCTGCACACAAGTCCATCTTTCAACTCATAACCCGGAACCGGGCCCAAACACAGGACTTAATGCTTTCATCACGATTCTGGGTTACTTGAACATAAAAGTCCAATTCATCGCTGTCGGCTGAGGCTAGACAGTATTATGGGAAGTCTGTACAGAAGCGGAGCTTCCATAGGAGCAAGTGGAGCAACTGCGCCGGGCGCCAAATTTTTAGGGCACCACACCTACTGTTTCACTAACCAACAAAATTCAGCCGTTTATTTTGAAAGTGGAATAAGTTCATTTCATTTTACTTTATTATTTTAACAATAAAGTATTGTTATCGATTTTTTTTTTTAAAAAAAATTTGCTACCCTGAAATTTTTTTTTTATACGTTTTACGACTAATAAACGCCAAAAAAAAAAACAATTTTCACTCCGTCTGTGCGCCGTCCGCCGTACGCAAACTCGTTTGAGGAATTATAGTTGCCAAACCCTATGAGCTATTAAATTGATTTTTTTTTTTTCTGAATAGACATGGTGGCCCCTAGAAGTGATATTTTTTTTAGGGACGAGGGTGTGAGGGGGAAGGTGGGGGAAGTGGTTTAGACGAAAAATTTTGGTTTCTAGATCTCAGCAACCACTTATGGTAGGAGGCTGAAACCTGAAAATTCTATAGAACTTTGATAGTGGACCCATCTGCAAAAAAAATGCTGATATGGGTGAAGGGGTGTGGGAGTGGAGGGGGAAATAATGCATCCGAAATGCAAAAATGCCGAGATCGACACATTCTAAAATCCATATTTCTTAAACCGTTAATGGCGAGCAATTCAATTTTAACATATATCTTTAGTTATACTAGGAGAGTAGATTGAAACAAAATTTTTTGGCGGGGGTGGTGGCGTAAGAAGGTGGGGGTTGAAATACTTAACATTACGATATCTCAGAAACCAATTGCACTAGAAAAACAAAATTCGGTTTGGGTATAAAGTTTGATAAATAAAGATTGCTCAAAGTAAAATCTTTGAAGGCGGCAGGGGAGCATAGAAGTGGAGGTTATAAGAATTTTTCAAAAATATCACTTTTCATATCTCAATAACAGTGTATGATAGATGCTTCAAATTTTTTCTAGAATTAGGCCCGATATAGTTCTAGTAGAGAAAAAAAAAATTAAAGCTGGGGGTGTAGACGGTGAGGGTGGGGAGGGGTGAGAAGGAAAAAGTTTATATGTTTATAACTTCAAAACCTGTAATGATATAAGCCTTAAACTTCGTATTTAGATAGAACTATAATAGTGGCATGGTGAAAAAATATTATTTTTTTTAGGGGTAGCATGGTACGAGGGTCGGGGGTGTTTTTCCTAACTTTTGAACGGCTTATGCTAGAAAAATGAAACTCGTACGTCTATATAAATCAACTAGAAAAGTAATTCTGATAAAAAAAAAAATTGAATATTCATTGGCGTTCAGAAAGGGGGGCAAAAAAAAATTATCAGTAAATATTAAATGCATATATTTTCACGATTTTCGTCACATCTACTAGATCTTTCCAAATATTGAATTCATTTTTATTCCACAGATTCTTCATATGAATACCTAGAGTGTGTTTTCAAGATTTTTTGAAATTCGACCCCTAAGGGGGTGTAAAGTGGATGTATACTTTTTCATGAATTCCACCATATCTCTCAGGTCTGATCAGATATTGAATATCTTTTCATTTCCCCAGGTTTGTTTAATAATCACATATTTTTAAGTTTGGTCTTTTTCAACCTCTAGACCACATCCCGGAATATGACCAAATTATATAATTCATATGTTACACCGTATTCTAACCGCTTTCCGAACTTTTTGTTTTATTTTCAGTCACATAGTAACATACACCGCATCCCCGAATTAAACACGTTCCAAACTTCTGCCGGAAAAATAATAAAGTTGCGCCCAGACTGTTGGCAGATTTTTTAAATAGACATGGTTTAGTGTTTGCGTTTTATCATGTTTCAAAATATTCATGCCAACTTTCGGGAAAATTATTTGTAGGTATTTGTAAAAAGTGTAATGAAACAATTGCATCAATAGATTCTCAAAAAGTTGCTTCGTGTTATATAAAACATCGTTTCAATGTCACTTCAAATTTTTTTTCTTCAGAAAGTTACTTATTTCACTTTCAAAATCAACGGTTCATACTGCAATTATCACTAAATTCAGTGATTGTAAATTTTGTAATTCCAAAACATGGTATCCTACCTACATATACCTATCCATCCAAATACATAATTTAACAACACGTCGTACACCCAAACATTTGCTTCATTCTCCTAAACATGCGATTGCGGTTTGATATTATTATATAAATATACGTATTGTCATATCACCCTCTTCCAACTAGTTCGATCATACATGTGCGAATCTACTGTCTTACTCTTTGGCGCAAAAATTTTATCCGCGCCATCGTTCGACAAACGCACGCACAGCACGGTGAACATTCTACACGTTTTTATGCGCGACGGCATGCGTTGTATTCCGCTGAGTGATGTATCTGGCGCAGATAATAAATTTGTGCCTGCAGGCTGTTTGGTTCTTTATGTATTTTAGAATTTTCACGAATTGGGAGCACTGTTTAATGACCAAAGAAAAAGTGATATTTTTCTTGATAGGTTTTGTTTTATTGGATGAAAGAACAAGTGTCAAGTGCCAATAGGTGATATCTTTCAAGTGTAGTGTTAATAAACTTTTAGTGAGTTACCTTTTATATTTTGTATCTTAAGTCTAAAAATGTCCATGAATCCAAAAAAAATGTCCGGTAGTCAATATCGAAAAAAGCGGAGGATTACTGAAGCTGAAAATGCTAAGTTATCAAACGGAATTAGGAAATCCCTGAAAGATACTGCAATTTCAACGCAAACAATTTGATGTATTCGTGCGATATATTCTGAACGAAAGCTTCCACTTCCACCGTGGAAATGATAGACCATAAAATTCCGTTGTTAATTGATAAACAAAGTTCATCTGTACACAATCACCAGCCCTGTGAGGTCCTTAATTCTAGCAATAATTTTGAAGATCTTTCAATTCCTTCGTAAAGCCTTCATTCAATATTAGGTGTCAAATCTACGAACGTCATTTAGGGATGGAAGGAATTCGAGAATTGCCGCATGCATACACTACATATCTTTGGCCACAGTCCGAATTACGTTTTCTGCACTTTTAGCGCTCTTACTTTCGGTTCGAATTGCGCTCACAGCAATTTGCATGGATGGATATTTTTATGGCGCTTACACTGCTAACGGTTTCGAGAATAGGTACTATGTGTAAACTGTGTGCTCATCGGTCCGAATTGAAAGCGACATAAGCGTACTAGTAATTCGGACCGATTGTAAGTAATGTTAATAATGTAAGTAGCATGAGCGTAATTCAGACCACGGCCTTAATAACGACGCACATGCATTGTGTGTTTTTTTTCAACTGACTCAGATCACGATTGAAAAAGACGATGTGGATGATCCCAAAAGCTAATTTAGCAGGGTTCACAATCCAGTTGGTAGTACCTCAAATAAATTGTCAGCAAGAAAAGTTTCGTATACTATACGGCGAAACGGAACTGTATAAAGGTCATATAACACCCATGTATAGTTTTTATACTCTAGATGAAATCATATAGAGTATTATAAGTTTGATCTAGAGATGGGAAATTCGGATCTTTTCAATGAACCGGTTCACCGGATCTCGCTCTTTTCATTAAACCGGCTCTTTGATCCGGTTCAAAAGATCCAGGTGGATCTTTTGCACTGCCGTACAAGGAAACTGCAGATTAATATTGAAAAACCGAAAACTAATCTTTAAAAAAAATTTGAATGCATGATGTGCTTTAATGAAAATTCTCAATGCCAAATATAGCGGGAAATAATAAGAAAGTAGTTTTAAAAAAATATTGGCTCTAGTCCTGGATTTGACGGCATAACTATTTAATGTCTAAAAATATTAAAAGATTTTATTTCAAAGCTTCTTACACACTTAATTGTTTTTAACCTTTCGAAGAGTGTATTCTCTAAACTCAACAATTATTAAGTTATTTCCTTAATATATTGTGTAGGTATAACGTTGGAAAAATAATTGAAAAGGTTGCAAAAAATAAATTAATGAGTTTCTATAAAACACATAAAATATTAAACTAAAATGAAAATATGTATTTCTATCGCAAGAACGAATATATCTTCCTTTTTCCTATACCTAAATATTTAATTTTATATCTAGAATAAAAAATCTGCACACAATCTGGGCGTAACTTTATTATTTTTCCGGTAGAAGTTAGGAACGCGTTCAATTCTGAAATGCGGTGGAGGCTACTATGTGACTGAAAACCTATTAAAAAGAACAAGATCATGGAAGTGAAAATCTGATTGGATTTGAGAGATATGGAATAATTTATGAAAAAGTACACCATCACTTTACACCCCCTTAGGGGTCAATTATGGAGAATACATAGAATAAAATTAAATTCAATATTTGGGACGAGGTAGTAGATATGTCGAAAATCGTGGGAAAAAATGCATTCTATTTTCACAGATATTTTTTTTGCCCCCCTTCTGAACGCCAATAGATATTCGTTTTTTTTTATTCAAAATTATTTTTCTAGTTGATTTAGATATACACACCATTGTAACTTAAGCCATTCTATATATAGGAAAAACACCCCCCACTTTTACCACACTACCCTTAGGGGTCGAATTTCAAAAAACCTTGAAAACACTTTCTAGGTATTCATACGAAGAATCCGTAGAATAAAAATGAATTCAATATTTGGAAAGACCTAGTAGATATGACGAAAATCGTGAGAGTATATGCATTTTATATTTTTTATATATACAAATAATTTTTTTTGCCCCCCTTTCTGAACGCCAATGAATATTTAAATTTTTTTTTATCACAATTACTTTTCTAGTTGATTTACATATACACACCAAGTTTCAACTTTCTAGCATGAACCGTTTAATAGTTAGGAAAAACACCCCCTACCCTCGTAGCATACTACCCCTAAAAAAATTTATATTTTTCAACATTTCGCTACTATAGCTCTATCTAAATACCAAGTTTAAGGCTTATATCATTACAGGTTCTCAAGATATAAGCATTGGAGCTTTTTCTTTTTCACCCTCCCCCACCCTCCCCCTCTACATCCTCAACCCCAAAACCTTTTTCCCTACTAGAGTTTAATTAGCGCTACTTCTGGTAAAAATTCTAAGCATCTATCTTACACTGTTCTTGAGATATGAAATGTGTTTGATTTGAAAAATTCTCATCCCCTCCACTTCTATGATCCACCTCCCACCTAAAAAATTTTACTTTAATCAATCTTTATTTCTCGACTTTTATACCCAAACCGAATTTTATTTTTCTAGAGCAATTGGTTCATGAGATATCGTAATCTAAAGTTTTTCACCCCCCACCCTCATACACAACTTCCCCCACCCAAAATTTTTCTTGATTCTGTTCTCCTAGTATAACTACAAATATTTTTCAAGTTTGAATAGTGTGCCATTACACCGTTAATGGAGATTTGGATTTTAGAATGTCTCTATCTCGGCTTTTTTTGACGGACTGAAAATTTTTATTGCTTTTTTCGCGTCTACTAGTTATGAAACGTGAAAATTAATATTTTGAGGGAAGCAAATTTATTTTTTTATTAAAATCAATCACAATACTTAATTATTAAAATAATAAAGTAAAATAACATACATATATACAAAAATGTTCAAAGTGGGCAAATCAAAGCTGATATAAGCACTTTACTCAGTGATACACAGAAAATAATTCTCTTGATACATATACATACGTATCCCTACGTCCTACGTGCATAGGACAAGGAAATATTATTTCTCAGTATATAAGTATGTATACAAAGAGGTAACGGTCTTAATTGTTTCGAAACAAATTTAATTTTTTTTATAATATTGGAACAAGTAGTATCAATAATAATAATAAAAAAAATTACCAATAATTAGTAAAATAAGAATACTATCCTAATACGTATAATATACTCGTATACATTAGATTATCTTATTGCAACTAGCCTTAAGCTTGCGAATAATTTTGCATAGGTAACTATATGTATTATTATAATTATTTAGATGAGTGAAAAATTTTTATTAGAATGACTCACATCTAAAATATTTTTATATATTTTATATTGTACAAGATTTCAAACCGCTAACACAAGGATATATCCACAGAAAGACAAAAGCAAGTAGTACAATTGGAGCCGTTGGTGAAAAGGGGTCAACTCGTTTTTGAAAAACTTGAAAGGGCTTGACTTTTCCATTTTTTATAATTTTTTATCATTTCTTACCATTTTTTATCATTTTTACCATTTTTTATAATTTTTTATAATTTGTTATCATTTTTTATCATTTTTCTCCATTTTCTAAAATTTTTTATAATTTTTTACCATTTTTTATAATTTTTTAACCATTTTTTAAAATATTTTATAATTTTTTATCATTTTTTACCATTTTCTATAATTTTTTATAATTATTTATCATTTTTTATAATTTTTTTCCATATTTTATCATTTTTTATCATTTTTTACCATTTTTTATCACTTTTTCCTCTAACCCACAATCCTCAATAATCAATCCTCAATCCTCAATCCTCAATCCTCAATCCCCAATCATCAATCCTCAACTTTAGTTCGCGAACTATGAGGAACTATAGTTCCTCTATCCCTCAATTCTCCATCTACCATCCTTTATCCTCCATCCTCCATCCACCATCCTCCATCTACCATCCTTCATCATCCATCCCCGATCCTTCATCGCCCATCATCCATCCTCCATCCCCGATCCTTCATCGCCCATCATCCATCCTCCTTTCTCCATCCTTTATCGAAAAAAAATTACCAATAATTAGTAAAATAAGAATGCTACGTTAATACTTATAATATACTCGTATACATTAGATTATCTTATTGCAACTAGCCTTAAACTTGCGAATAATTTTATATAGGCACTACATGTATTATTGTAATTATTTAGATGAGTGAAAATTTTTATTAGAAAGACTCACAACTAAAATAATTTTATATATATTTTATTGTACAAGATTTCAAACCGCTAACACAAGGATATATCCACAGAAAGACAAGGGCAAGTAGTACAATTGGAGTCGTTGGTGAAATAAGGGGTCAACTCGTTTTTGACAAACTTGAATGGGCTTGACTTTTCCAATTTTTATAATTTCTTATCATTTTTTATAATTATTAACAACTTATATAATTTTTTATCATTTTTTACCATTTTTTATAATTTTTATAATCATATATCATTTTTTATCATTTTTTACCATATTTTATCTATTTTTACCATTTTCAATAATTTTTATCATTTTTTATAATTTTTTATAATATTTTATAGTATTTTATAATTTTTTATAAATTTTTATAATTTTTATAATTTTTTATCCTTTTTTACCGTTTTTTATAATTTTTTATCATTTTCTACCGTATTTTATAATTTCTTACCATTTTTTATCGTTTTTTATCATTTTTTACCATTTTTTATCATTTTTTACAATTTTTTACCATTTTTACCATTTTTTATTGTTTTTTACCATTTTTCATCATTTTTTTTTATTTTTTACCATTTGTTATCATTTTTTCCTCTATCCCTCAATCCTCAATAATCAATCCTCAATCCTCAATCCCCAATCCTCAATCCTCAACTTTAGTTCGCGAACTATGAGGATCTATAGTTCCTCTATCCCTCAATTCTCCATCTACCATCCTTAATCCTCCATCCTTCATCCACCATCCTCCATTCACCATCCTTCATCATCCATCCTCCATCTCCGATCCTTGATCGCCCATCATCCATCCTAATTTCTCCATCCTCCGTCGAACATCCTCCATCAATCATCCTCTACCCTCCATCGTCCATCATCCATCGTCCATCACCCATCGTCCATCATCCATCCTCCATCTTCCATCCTCCATTGTCCATCCTCCATCTTCCATTGTCCATCCACCATCCTCCATCTTCCACCCTCTATGGAACATCCTCCATCCCCGATCCTTCATCGCCAATCATCCAACCTCCTTTCTCCAACCGTCTTTCTGCATCCTCCATCGAACATCCTCCATCATCCATCCTCTATACTCCATCGTCCATCATCCATCGTTCATTGTCCATCCTCCATCGAACAGCCTCCATTGTCCATCATCCATCGTTCATCCTCCATCGCCCATCCTCCATCCTCTATTCTCCATCGTCCATCCTGAACAGATCAAAGATCTGAGCAGATCACAGATCACAGATCTCAAACAGATCACAGATCTGAAACAGATCACAGATCTGAACAGATCACAGATCTGAAACAGATCACAGATCTGATCACAGATCTGAACAGATCTGTGATCTGTGATCTGTTTCAGATCTGAACAGATCTGAACAGATCTGAACAGATCTATGATCTGTGATCTGTTTCAGATCTGTGATGGACAATGGAGGCTGTTCGATGGAGAATGGACAATGAACGATGGATGATGGACGATGGAGGATAGAGGATGGATGATGGAGGATGTTCGATGGAGGATGCAGAGAGGAGGTTGGAGAAAGGAGGTTGGATGATTGGCGATGAAGGATCGGGGATGGAGGATGTTCCATAGAGGGTGGAAGATGGAGGATGGTGGATGGACAATGGAAGATGGAGGATGGACAATGGAGGATGGATGATGGACGATGGGTGATGGACGATGGATGATGGACGATGGAGGGTAGAGGATGAATGATGGAGGATGTTCGACGGAGGATGGAGAAATTAGGATGGATGATGGGCGATGAAGGATCGGGGATGGAGGATGGATGATGAAGGATGGTGGATGGAGGATGGTGGATGAAGGATGGAGGATTATGGATGGTAGATGGTAGATGGAGAATTGAGGGATAGAGGAACTATAGATCCTCATAGTTCGCGAACTAAAGTTGAGGATTGAGGATTGAGGATTGAGGATTGATTATTGAGGATAGAGGAAAAAATGATAACAAATGGTAAAAAATGAAAAAAAAATGATAAAAAATGGTAAAAAACGATAAAAAATGGTAAAAATGGTAAAAAATTATAAAAAATGATAAAAACTTATAAAAAACGGTAAAAAAGGATAAAAAATTATAAAAAATTATAAAAATTTATAAAAAATTATAAAATACTATAAAATATTATAAAAAATTATAAAAAATGATAAAAATTATTGAAAATGGTAAAAATAGATAAAATATGGTAAAAAATGATAAAAAATGATAAATGATTATAAAAATTATAAAAAATGGTAAAAAATGGTAAAAGATGATAAAAAATTATAAAAATTGTTAAAAAATTATAAAAAATGGTAAAAAATGATAAAAAATTATAAAAATTGGAAAAGTCAAGCCCATTCAAGTTTTTCAAAAACGAGTTGACCCCTTATTTCACCAACGGCTCCAATTATACTACTTGCCCTTGTCTTTCTGTGGATATATCCTTGTGTTAGCGGTTTGAAATCTTGTACAATAAAAAATATATAAAATTATTTTAGTTGTGAGTCATTCTCAATTACGGGTGTAAGAAACAACGAAATATTAATTTCCTTGCCATCCTTTGAAACATCAATCAATTACATATTTTCATGGCTGATCAAGATCCAAGTATTGTAGAAAAAAGAGACATCGTTCAATTTGAACGGGTCTTAATGAATGGGTCAATTTGGTGACCCGGGTCAGTTAGACCGGGTCACATCAACGACCCGTTTTTCTCATCACTACTGCGTACACCTCTAAACTGCTCATAACTCCGTTAATTTTGCTCCGATCGAATTGAAATTTTGACACAACATTCTTGCAATGTTATACATTCATTTAAAATAATAAAAAATACCAAAAAAAAACTATAAAACCGTACCCCACTCTTAATTTCTCAAGAGGTATGAACACATCTATAGAATACCTATACTAATATATGTTAATACTACGTATTTACTAAAAGGAAAAAAATAAAGGGGAACTTACCTTGGAACTCCTTTCTCGCAGCACTAACGGATGTGACAATATTAGCAACATGTCCTAGCACCGTTGCGAACAACATCAATCCAAAAAGTAATTGTAATATCACAAAAACATATTCGCCTTTTGATCTCGGCTTTGGCAAATCACCAATTGTAGTTAAAGCTAATGTACACCAATAGTAACTTTGTAAGTACTGTTTCACAACGTCAGCTGATTCGGAATCATGAAAAACCCAATTCCTTGAACCAAAACCATTATTTTTATGGATAATATGATAAAGACAACCATTCCAATGGAATATCACTAACAGGTAATGTATCAATGACGTAGATCGAAATAAATTAGGATAATTTGTGTGTCGTTCCGTACGGTCCATAAAGGCCCAAAACCGATAGATTTTCACTAAACGAAACGATCGTAGAATTGAATTAAAGCCAATAGATAAGTATAAAAAATCTAATGGCAGCAAGCACAAACAATCTATATAAAACGTTGTCGAATTCATGTAATGTTGTCGAAGCTTCGTTGAATCGGTTTGTAAAACACCATCTTCTAAATAACCGGTCCGAAAATGGAACAAAATATCGATTAGGTATAAAAAATCCGAAAAATAATCAAGACAGAACCATACGACTATGGTATGGCCGTTTATCTCTTGAAACGCGAACCGGTAAATTATCACCCAAAAGTTGTACAAAAATGCTAGACTAACCACCATCGACCAGTAGTAGCACAAGCGTCCTGCGGGGTCAAATACGAACGTGAATTTTGGAACGGGTGCACTAGAACTGCTACGCTGGCGAGTCGCTGTCGAACATCCTGAACGACGTCCAAACCTGAAATGAAACGTAAATTAAATAAGAAAAAGTGGCTTAGGGCTGGTTGACACAATTGAAATTTGATTTAAAGTTTAGTGAAACTAAAAATTAAGAATAAGCCGCACTATAATCTTAACACGATTACACTGTAAATAAATATCTTAAGATTATCTAATCTGAAGTTTGCAATCATTAGCTGTGGTTTTCTGTGCATTTTTTCCAGATCAGAACAGATTAGAAAATTTATTTGCAAACAACAACAACATTTTATGACGTTGTCTTTTTTCCATAGATAGAAGATTGGATTAAAGAATTTAACACGAATAGTTACCCCAGTGAGCTCACAGGATTGGGTATATCTATGAAAAAAGTTATTTAAAAATCATAAAAACAGCAATGTTGTTGTTCTGCATATAAATTTCTTACCTGCTCTGATGCGCAAAAAAACAGCTATTGTGACGTGTGTGAAGTTGGCCTCACCTTTTGCAAAGTTTGAAAAAAATGTTAGAGTTCTGTTTGCCCCCCACATAGTTCTATAGTAAGGATTTCTTGAATACATTTGCCACACTTTTTCCGATGCATATTCTAGATTTTGCAGGGTTTTTCCATTTTTCCATTTTTCCATTTTTCCATTTTCTAAAAACACTCTTTCAATTCTCGTTCAAGAACCAAAACATTGAATCTTTTCCCTTAAAGATATTCTAGTAGGTAGGGCGGCACTTGAGGCAGACAGCCAGCCTGTCGTGACGCCACCAGTGTTGCCATAGGTCAATGACCTTTGGCGGGGGATAACGACCTTGTGCGGGGACTAGTGACCTTGGGCGGGGGCTAATGACCTTGGAGCTAATGCCCTCTGGCGGGGGCTAGTGAACTTGTCAAGTTCACAGCCATTAGTGTAGGTAGTTGACAATAGGCAAAGGGGCGGGGCTAACAACCTAGCAGCTGGCCAAGGACACAGAGCTTAGATTGCTTTATACAGTAGGCTTTATGTAGCAGGTAGATGGCCATAAGCAAAAGGACAGGGCATAAGGCATGGTTAATGCCCTTACGCACTAGAGCAAACAAGGAACTTTGAGTCTGGAACTGTATTTAGTTTACACTAAATGGGCGGGGCCGTGATGAGGTCAGTGAGACCGAGTACTCTAGTTAGCATGGAGTATACGTTTGTATCTATGCAAAAGGGGCAGAATAGACAGATGTTTACATCCAAGAAGAATGAAGAGCATGTACGGCTTCTTGATACAATTATAGTGAAGCGTTTTCTTTTTTGCAGCCTTTTGATCTTGCGAGATGATGAAGGTTGCTTATTATTTATTTTGTACGAGCTGAATTTATAGTATGACGATTATGCACTTGTACGTGCATTTTTCCTGAGCCGATCTGGTTTTGCGTAATTTTTTGCTAGCAAGACGGGCATTTGGTCAAGTTCGAGGCGGTACAGAGAGATATTATCAGTTCTGCTTCGATTTTTGCGTGTTTATTTTTGCTGCATCATTAAGATTGGCATTGGGTCAAGTTCGAGGTGATACAAGTGTATATCTGAGCGGGTTATTAGCAATTTTGCTTATGCTTTAATTTTCGTGCGATTATTTTTTGTTTTGATTGAGTTGATTCATCTTTTTGTCCAATAATACTGCGTAATATTGCGAAATTGCGTCTGAAAACTACAAAAAGTATTCAATGATTTTTGTGACTCATGCATCAATTTTCGCGTGTTTTATTATTTTTGTGTGAGATGATGCAACAGTTTAGTTGATATTATTGCGAAATTGTGGCTGAAAACTTCAAAAGTATTGAATGAAACAGTTTGTTTTTACATTTTTCTGATTGATGCGTCAATTTTTTACGTGTTTATTAGTTTTTGATGACAACGATAGCGAAATTGTGACTGAAAATTTCAAAGGTAGTAAACGAAACAGGTTTTTACTACAAAAAGAATTGAATGAAAAATGTTTTTTCGCATTTTTTGTGACTCATGCGTCAATTTTCGCTCAGTTTATTGTTTTTAAGGTAGACGATGTAACAGTTTAGTTGGTATTATTGCAAAATTGTTGAATTCAAAACTTCAAAAAGTATTGAATGAAGCAGGTTATACGTTTTAGCAATCAGGAATAACTACCGATACAGTTTAAACAACTATTTTTAGATTATGTAATGAGTTGCTGTAGGTTTTTACATTCATTTTTCGGTTCATGTGTCAATTTTTGCGTATTTATTAGTTTTGATGGCAATGATGCATCAACTTAGCCAATATTATTGTGAAATAATGCCTGAAAACTTCAAAAGTAGTGAACGAAATAGGATTTTTTTCGCATTTTTACGGTTAATGCGTCAATTTTCGCGCGTTTTATTATTTTTGAGGGAAAAGATGCAGTACTCTTGCTGATATTATTACTCAATATTATGAAATTGTGGCTGAAAACTTCAAAAGTATTGAATGAAATACGATTTTACACATTTTTTGCAGCTCTTGCATCATTTTTTCGCCCGTTTTATTATTTTTGTACGAGACGATGCAACACTTTAGTTGCTATTATTGTGAAATACAGCCTGAAAACTTGTAGTGAAATTGTAGCTGAAAACTTCAAAAAGTATTGAACGAAACGATATTTTTGCCTGAAAACTTCAAAAGTATTGAATGAAACAGGTTTTTTAGTTTTTCAAAATACGTCTATTTATCTATACATGTCTGTTTAATACAATTTGTTTTAATATAATGCAATGCTGTGATATAATACAAAACTTATTTATAAATTTACAATATTTATTTAACCTAGGAACCTTATTATATTCGTTATTAAACTACTTATTATATACTTTACATGTTAGATCTTATACACATAGTGGAAATCGTTTACAGCTATCACGATTTGTTCGTATATCTTTTGAAATGTCTAAAAATCGGGCAAAAAATTAAATTAATACCAATTCAGAGGTCATAAAGTTTAAATGAAGGTAATATAAAAAGTGTAATAAAAACTAATTACTGGTACTAAAGCTTATTCAGAATTACATATTAATTGGGTCAGTGTTACACCGAAGAAACCAATCAATTATTCCTTGCTATCAATGATTGCTACAGGGATGCTGCTGCAGTGAAGGAATATCCCGCAAGACCTGCGAAAATACCCCGTGAAGGGTTATTTGACACAACAAAATTTTGCCCATAAAAGGCATTGAAAGAGGCCTAGATATAGCAAAGTAGTGGAGAATGTCCTTTGAGGCGTCTTCCTATCATGGACATTTTTTTGTCTTCATTTTTTTTTTATTTTTCTATAAAAAAATTTGACATGTTACGCACATTTTAAGCAATTGGCGGTATTGAAAATCGCAAAATTGCCGAAGTTACAGCTTCGTGTTCTGCACGACAACCGACGAAAACCCTTGCGATACAGCAAACAAGCTTACTTTCATTTGCGTTTATCTCGAAACTACACTTTTCGGAACTCGGAACACGATATCTCGTAAACTAGTCGGCCGATGGCTCTGAAATTTGAACACAATACTCTTAGAAGTATTATAGAAAGTGTAGCGTAGGATTTTTAAGATTGCTGCATTAGTTTTTCGACGTTTTTTTTAGGAAAAAATGCAATTTTGTTTTGTTCGGCTCACCAAAATTTCAAAAAAAATCTAAAAAAAAAATCGCTACGCTACACTACCCACGAACAACCCCATTTTTTTTTTTTTTTTTTCAGATTCATATTAATGGAGAAAACGGTGGCATCATATCCCTCCTCTTGTGCGGAGGGCCTCCGGGGAAATGTGCACAGCGCGGCCATTTTTTTTTATTTTTTATTAAAAATTATGTGAAACGTTCCTCAAGCTGTAATATACCTTGTGTCTAAAAATTAAAAAAATATCTTTTATACTTTCGAAGATATGAATTTTTAAAAAAACACGCATTTTGCGTGCTGTCATGGTAGGAAGACCCCTTAATGGAGAGAGGCAACATTTTTAAAAGAAACAACGCTTATTTTTATTTAAAATTTAATAAACAAAAAGAAATGCGACAATACTAATACTAAGCATATTTACTACTATATCTTTTTGAAAATGTACAAAAATTATGTAAAATTAATATTAGTCAATAATAATTATTGTCTCTACATGCTGGGGGTACACTACACATTGGGGCAGTCTGGCTCTCTTCGCCGTACCTCCCCATCGTCTCCAGCGCTCGTCTTCCTCCGATGAGTCCTCCTCAGCAGTTTGAGGGCTCGTCTCGGGGTCCTTCGATGTTAATTCCCCTTCATCCGTTTGCGTGCCCACAGAACACTCTGTGTATTTCCGCTTATAGGCAGCTCGAAGGGTCTTCAGGTCTTCCCTCCATGGGTATCTGTAGAGCACCCTCAGAAGTCTTCCTTTTTCTATTCTCTATAATGGTAAAAATTAAAAAATATACTTTTTAAAAATAAAAAGTATTTTAACTTACCCATGTTTATTCGGTTTAAAGGGCTGGGCGATAATACTCCCTAGTATACTGAAGCACAACTTTTATATCAAAATCTCAGGGTTCTTGCATGCTATATTACTACATCAGATAATTGCATTTGCCAGATTAGTTATGGGTAGACAATTACTATTCTACAATTTTGCAGTATAAACACTCGAAATATCCTGTCAAGGTCATTTCTCATGTATATTCCTATACTAATTTATTTTGTTAACTAAATTAATTATAGAATAGCAAGCACCGTGATAAGAGTATATCATATATTCTTGAAGCAGTTCGCTACCGCTACCAAATTAATTAATTATAGTATGCAGGAATACCATTCTACAGTGTTGCTCATATTAAGAATCGAATTATTTTCCACAGAATCAATTCATTTCTTCTTGCAAGAAATTATTACTCCCATCAAATTAATTATAGATTGCCAACTACCATCATAATTGTATCTACATTGTTGCACCTATTAAGATTCGAATTATCTTCGTCGAAGCAATCCATATTTTCTTGCAAGAAATTAATGCATCTACCATATTATTTATAGAACACCGAAATTTTGATAATGGTATCTACATTGTTGCACCCGTTAAGATTCGAATTATCTTCGTCGAAGCAGATTGTCATCAATTTTTCTCGTATATTCCTGAAGCAAATCATTGCACCTGCCATATTAGTTATGGTACGACCAAGTACCTATACCTTACCCATAATAACAACAATAATCACAAAACAAAACAACCGGCGACAAACAAGCTGTGAACTTGCTTTAAACACTTCATATAAAAGGGGTCCTGGCAAAGTATGACCCTGAACCTGGCTCGTAAACGCAAAAGGCTACAGACGAGGATGTTCACATCTAGCAGTAACCATAGCTATAGTGTCTACTAAGACTTGATACAATTATAAAAAATTTACGGTTTTTATAGAGCCAGCACGACAAATAATTGTAGATTATCATATGTATTTTCTGCATACGCATAGTGGCTAGTGTGCATCAGAGGTATGTAAAGACTCATACAGCCTTGTAGAATAGTGCAGTATTTTCTGTAATTAATGTGATAGATGTTATGGCTGGCTATGCAGTCGTCGTTGTAGATTGTTTGGAAGGGATATTGTGAAATTGTATAAAGGTGGCATCTGAAGATGTTGTAGAGTATAAACACACGGGATTCTATCCGTACTGGACAAACCCAGCTTCACGAGGTATGACTATTTCCTTTTTGATATTCAGCCTTCTAATAAAGAAAATTTTTCAGATTACAGTGATAACGATCGATAGCCAATATATGTAACTAGAGGGAAAACAATAAGGTGCTTTTATAGAGGGCAAGCCTATTTTCTTTTTATTCTATGAAATACTAATTAACTTTTTTATTTTAGATTTTTAGTGAAATACCGGAAATTCAGCAGAGTTTATTAAGCGTATACAAGCAGACTACCAGTGTAAGCAAAACATCAAAACAGCAAAACATCTGAGGAATACAAGGATTCTTGGAGCTACGGAAAATCGCGGACTATACGATTAGAGAATAACCTCAGTAGCATATCTACAAATATTAAGGAATAAGGGCCAGTCGTAATAAGGTTAGTCTATATATAGGACCAGCTAACGTCACTTAGTCATATCTAATTGAGCAGCGCTTGAGACCAGACGTTCTTTGTTAACCGCAAAAAAATGTCACGCTTTTTTATTATAAAAGATTGCACTACGCCGGTCAAACGGTTTAATGTACGTGGGCGGAAATTAGAGTTTAAAATTTAGGCCATGCCAGATAACGAGGAGCCTACTAGCTGGATTAAGAAGGCCATACAGGATATTGTTGAGTACGCCGTTCAGGACCTTCAACCAACAGATCAGGTCGGAATTACCTTTTGCGGCGTCGCCTTCATGGAGAGAGGTCCTGCATGGATGAATTTTAGAGATGCTGATTCTATCAAAATGGCGGATATTTGGGGCTTGCTTTCTAAGATTTTCCAAAGCAACTCATCAGGACTAAGTACGGATACATTTTGCCTGGGAGTAACATCAGTACGCCTACCGACTGGTACTGGGCGAACAAGAAAATACAGTTCTTTTGACGAGGAGTGTGCTGCTAGAAGGGGTATTGTTGTCATAAATAACAAAGACAATCTATGTCTACTACGAGCCCTAGTCGTTGCAATTGCTGGCATCGTAAAAGATGCTGATTACTACAAGATTAAAAGGAATGTAGGAAAAGTTCAGACTCGACTTGCCATGGAGCTTTTGGCAAAATCGGAGGTTACCATCCCGAGTGAAGGTTCATGTATTCCCGAATTAAGAATACTTCAGGAAGCTCTCAAGGATTCGTATAAAATTGTGGTCTATCAACACGGATGCAAAGGCCGTAATGTAATTTTTGAGGGTCCTACAGACGGTAAGAGGCTGAATCTGGTATATCATAAGGGACATTTCAACGTAATAACTTCACTTACGGCAGCGTTTTGCTGAGTCTATTTTTGTATTCAATGCAGTCAACCCTACGATCACAAAAACAGGCATCGTTGTGAAAAAACATGCCCCTGCTGTTAATAGTCACCGGTATGTTCAAGTAATATTAAAAACAAATTTTGCAAAGATTGTAACCGTGAGTTTAGAGGACCAGAGTGCTACGAAAAGCACCAAGCTGCTGGATCATTAGATAGGGGTACTGTCTGTGAGCAAGTGAAAAAGTGCCTTGAGTGTCTCAAAACCTTTAACATACGTAAAACACATATATGTGGAGAAATTTTTTGCAAAGTTTGTAAAATCAACGTGCCTCAGGGGCATGCCTGTTTTATTCAGCCCGATAACCGCAAACCGATGAGCAAAAATATTCTTTATGTTTTTTATGATCTCGAAACACGTCAGGAAAAAATTGGGGGCGAAAAAACAATAGAAGACCAGATCACGATTGGCGACATAAAATTACACGAACCTTGTTCAAAACTCTTTTGCTTTGAATTTGAATAATTATATTGTAAAGGGCACATAAACCGTTTAACAATATATATTATTCTTGACGCAATTCTAAGGGCACATAAACCGTTAGAATTTTGTCTTTGGCGATGTTTTGGACGAAAGAAGAGAGACTTGGTCTTTTACACACTGTTCGTAATGAACTAACTTTATTTTCTAAATTGTGCTTAATATATACATTTTCCTTATCACTAGTTGGCTTATGACTAAGTGATAACAATGTAAACTTACACACTAATTAGTTTACATGCTAATGAATTTACTTGCTAATGACTTTAAAATGAGTCATGCCAATCTGTAAGAAGTTGCATTGATTGCATTATCTTACAGATTGTATGCTCTACAAAATGCTATCTTATCTTTATACACAATTAGGGAACATGCAAATGTTATTTTATTGCTGATCGTATATTGACTTGTTGTGAGTCATGCAGAAACATAACATCATCCCCGCCGTTGAATAGAAGATTCAACAGAGATGCGAAATTTACAATATTTGTTAAAGTTACAGTTAAAAAATGTATAGAAGTTTATGTAATAAATGTCTTAAGATTAATAATTATAATAATAATAATAATAGTACAGTGTTAATCACTAAAGTTTATGTCGAAATCATTGGCTTCAGAGTTGCTGTGGTTTTTCTCAGTAGTCGTGATGCGTGGCGTTAAAGTTAATTCGTTGACTTGGACCGTTTTGCGACACTTTGAATGATATTTCCATGCGAACCATGTTATAAAAACCACAATCAGCAATAAGGATAGGTATCCTAAGTTGAAAAAATGGACGTGTGATTTAATTGGCACATCGAGACGTATCTGCTTCAATTCCTTCCGTATTGAATCTAATTCCGTTAAATTTAGGTGATAATCGTGCGGTATTGATGGAAGCAGTGAAGGACGATGAACTTTAATAGCCTCCGTCAAATTACTAAACGGAAGATATGACAATGCTGTCTCCGTAAGCGACACTGTATGACTTCTAATAGTTAGTAGCTGTTGTTTGATTATGCATTCTCCTAGTAGTTTTATTACTCCAGAGTCTTGGATGGTGATCTGTGTGATGTTTTCCTTGCAAACCACATTCAATGTTCTAGAGCGTACATCCATTGATTTATATTATGTAGTTTTGTCCAATGTGGTCCCTTGCCGACTTCCATAATGTGGCATACTGAAGAGTGTGGTAGCCGATTGAGCAGATCTATTTCACAGGCACTCATTATAGATCCTTTCTTGTATAGAGGTTGTTGTTGATCGCATAGATATCTTTGTCCAATTGTCTTTGTACAAGATTGAAGATTATCTAATGGACAATATTCATCGCGATGAAGGTTGACGATTAAATATGCAGCCGATGGACGTAATGCCATGAATGTGTGATTCACTAATACTGGAACTGGTACCACGTTAAATAGTTCAAAATCGTCGATCATTAGCAATGGTAATGTCAGCTTGAATAACATGTGCCTCTGTGTTGGGCGACCTTCAATTGTCATGAGGCTATAGTATTCCAATATGTTGTCTTGTCGAGCTGGCAATTTCAATGAAGCTGGCAAATTGTTTTTAATTTTACTTAGCTCATCTTTCAATTGATCTGGTGTTATAAGTTGAGGACTAATTTTACCATGATGGGTGTTGACCAGGACATCTAATATTGCTGTCTGAATCCTCTGGAAGTTGGATACCGACATTAGCGCTTGTGTTGTACTAAGTGCAAAAGTATTTGTTAACTGCTCTTGAAATAACTGTTCTTCAGTATTGTTCACGTCAGTTATTATCTTGAGCATGAATGAGTCCACTTCCTTTAATTGTTTATCAATTGCTTCTTCGCTCCTTTTGATGACATTAATTGTTGCGTCGAGTAACGATGTTTGATTGGTTATTAAGTTGTCTAGATGCTCTTCATTTCGTTCGATAGTTTCAATTGTTTTGGACATACTCTCAGCATAATTGGAATCTAACACCCCAAAAAGTGCGTTTGCAAGATTTCCAACTAAATTTATAGCACCTCTTTTGCTTCTACTGTTAGCTGCAGTTGCAATTGGAACTAGAAGTTTGTTGTTAGATTGTAACTCCTCAGTTAAATGGCGAAAATTGTAAACTATTTTTTGATTTCCCCGAAATGCTGAAGTTGATGTAGCTCTGATGCAAATTTCTCGTTCTGTATTGTCTTGATGATAACAATACGAGATTCTTCCAGCTCATGCACGTTAGGAGTTATTGACTTATTGATTTGCTGAGATGGATTTCGACATTTGTGTACAAATCTCAGCATAAAGGCTACAATGCGCTGTAGCTTGCGGAAAGAATTTTTGTGATTGATGCTATCTATAAAATGGCATTGAGGCTTCGATAGCAATGCTGTAGCAGCAGTTCTTTTCCTTTCCTCCTTGTAGTCAGTTCGGCTATTCAAATATGGTGCTGGCCAAATTGATTCCGATCCATTTAGAAATCTAGGTCCGTAAAACCAAATGCTGCACTGTGCTAATTTTTCTGGAACTATACCTCTGGATAGAATATCTGCAGGGTTATCTTCTGACCTTACATGTCTCCATTGTGATGGAATTGTAATTTCTTGAATCTGGGAAATTCTGTTGGCTACAAACGTGTGAAATGACGATGTAGTTGAATTTATCCAAGCCAGGACTATTTCGGAGTCAGTCCATAAATAAATCATTTCTTTAGATAAATTTAGATCAATTCGTATTCGTTGGGCTAATTCTGCAGCTACTTTCGCTGCACATAACTCTAATCGAGGCAGCGTAGTCTTGTTTGTCGGGGCAACTCTAGATTTTGCACATAATAATCGTATGATGATTAAATTATCTTTATCCACTGACCTGATATATGCAACAGCTCCATATGCCTTTTCTGAGGCGTCAGCAAATATATGAACTTGCATCGTTTTTGGACTTCGATGCGCGTATATATGCCGTTGGATTTTGATGTCGTTCAGCGACTTTAGTCCTCCTCGAAAGTTGACCCATGTTGTATATTTGTCTTGAGGAAGTGCTGCATCCCATTCTAATTTTAATTTCCATAGTTCCTGAAGGAATATTTTGGCGACGACAATTACAGGTGCCATTATACCCAATGGATCAAACAGATGAGCTATATCAGAGCAAACTGTGCGTTTGGTAACTTTGTGCTGTTCGTTTCAAGATGTTCTGACAGAGAATTCATCGGATTTAGGTAGCCACGTAAGTCCAATGGTTTTTACGTGCTCTTCGTTTTTGTTTTCGAAGTGTAGCTCGATTTCTCTATCTTCTGGTGGAATGGTTTGTAGTAACCGTGGATGATTAGCGCACCACTTTCTCAGTTTGAAGCCCGCTGTCTTAAGAGTGTCTCGAAGTTGTTGTTGCAATTCAAGAGCTGCAGGGAGACTATTAGTTCCTATGAGAACGTCATATACGTAGAAATCGTGCTTTAAGACCTTCGAAACTGGTGAATTTACGTCAGTTTGATTGTCTGCGAGGTACTGAAGACATTTTGTGGCCAAATATGGTGCGGATGTAGTACCATATGTAACTGTGCACAGCTGGAAACACTTCATTTGTTCTTCTGGGTTATCTCTCCACCAAAGCAATTGATATTTTCTATCAGATTCGTCTACCCAGACTTGCCGATACATTTTTTCGATATCGGCTGTGAACACGAATCTTGGCATCCTGAATCGCAACAAAATAGAAAAAACGTCATCTTGAATTGTTGGACCGGTGTTTAGAACATCATTCAGTGAGAGATTGGTAGAGGTTTTGGCTGATGCGTCAAATACTACTCGTAACTTTGTTGTAGAACTTTCTGGTTTAAGTACACAGTGGTGTGGTAAAAAGTAATATGGCTTCTCAATTTCATGTGCGGGAATCTCCTTCATATGACCAAGCCTGACGAACTCGTCCATGAACTGCTTATATTGAACTCTTAATTCAGGGTTTTTGCCGAGCTTTATTTCCAACGATAGAAATCTTTGATAGGCTATGTCTTTGGATTCCCCTAATTTCGAAGGTTCGATGCCAAAAGGTAATCGCACAATGTAATGACCATCCTTGGCTTTTGTTGTTGTTTGAGTGAAGAAATTTTCACATTGTCGTTCCATTGTTGTCATATTGTTACCGGAACTAGTTTTTTCTTCAATATGCCAGAATTTTTCAATCTGCTCTTCGAGAGCTTTATTACGTACTCCAACGCCACATGATGCAATGCTTTCGGATGTTTGATTAGTCTGACCAGCAACTATCCAACCGAAGGTTGTGTTTTGCAGTATCGGCAAATCATTGCCTAATTTAATTTGACCAACAGCTAGCAGCGAAAAATATAACTCTGCTCCAATCAACAGATCTATTTTCGCGGGTTGATTAAACTTTGGATCGGCCAATACGATATTGTTGCGTAACTGCCAGGAACTGATGTCAATAAGTTGTGTTGGTTGTGGAGATATGATATCCTGGAGCGTGTAAGCCTCTAGGCGTGTTGTGAAGCCATTGATGCGAGACTGTAATGATATGTTGACTCTTTTTCGAGATAATTGCCGTTTTTCTCCGATACCTTCAATGGAAATATGATCGGAGTATTCCACTAGTTGCAATTTTTTAACCAATCTGTCTGTGATTAGATTCAGCTGAGATCCCGAGTCTAGTATAGCTCTGCATTGAACCTGGTTCCCTGCACGATCACTGATGTTGATAAGAACTGTGCTTAATAATGTGTACGATTTTTGTTTCATCCAGGTGCGTGCTGATAACGATGCTGCCGGATCCTGCAGTGTTATTGCTGAAGTACCATGAGATGATGAAGATTGACTGTGTTGCTTATCATTAGACGAATTGACCTCAACAGCTGTTTGCTGTTCGCCCATGTGAAGTAACGTGTTGTGTTTTTTAGCACATTTTGTACATGCTCTGGATAGACACTGGGATGTATTGTGTCCTGAACCAAGGCAATTGATGCATAATTTTGCCTTTTTTGCATGCTCGAAACGTTTTGTAATTGCGAGGGCTAGAAACTTAGCGCACGAGAATAATTTATGACTGCCTTTACAGAGACTACAATTAGTTTCTGCTATAATTGATGAAGTTGAAGTTCTATGCTGGTATGATGATTTTCGCTGTTGATCTATGGGACGATTCTTGTGACCAAGCGCTTCCAATGACTGGAATCGCATTTCCAGAAAGGTCAAGAACTGCTTCATTGGTTGCAGCTTCCTGGGTTGATCTATGGATTGTTCATAGAGTGTATGTGTAACTCTATCCAGTTTCTTCAACATGACATGGATGATGATCGGGTCCCAATTCTCAATGTCTACTCCAAGATTCTGTAATCCAAGAAGACATTCTTGTGTCGTATCATGGAGATTTTTTATTGATACAGCACTTTCAGCAGTAGTACTCGGTTGTGATAATAGCTTATCCAAAAAAGCTGTTGTCAAGAGCCTCGTATTTTCAAACCGATCCTTGATTAACTTCCAGGCTGCGGAGTAATTCGCATCAGATGTGGTGAGATGACGAATTAGCTTTTCCGCCTCTCCTGTAAGACTTGTCTTCAAATACCACATTTTTTGGCAATTCGCAATCCGTTGCTTATCCACCAATTCGTGGAATAAGTCGTGGAATTGCCTCCATTGTAGGTAGTTACCATCAAAAGTAGGTAGCACTATCTTTGGCAGTTTCATTAGAGGAGAAATATTGCTTAATGCGTGTTCCTCCTCGTGTCCCACTTGCGGGCTTGACTTACGGACGTTACTATTAAATCCTTCATGGAGCTCAATAATCTTACTCTGGACTTGTTCTTCAACAGTAAAAAATTCTTCGGAATTATAATTCGTCTCGTCCAATTCATGCCAAAGTTTCTCATGAAGTTGTTGAGCTGTTTGTAAGTATCGCTCAAATGTTTCAATTTTCAACCGCCAAAATTGTGGTAGATGAGGCTGATCTAGTGGTGGCAATGTTGAAAGCATTTTAACCAGCTGAAGCAGGATAGCTTGCTGTTTCTTTAAAGTTGGTCCTGCTGTAGACCTCGAGTCAAGCGCTTCGTCTGTATGTTCGGAAGAAGCAGTAGATAATAATTCTTCTCCATCATCGCCTGTGGGCGATTTGATGCTAGAACTGGTTATTCTCGCTTCAATATCCTGCATCATCTGATCGTAGTCTTGCTTTACTGCATCATAATATGTTTTGACGAAGTAAGCATGTTGTAACTGCGTGCCATGATGAATGCGGATGTTGGTGTCGTTGAATTCGAAGAGATCCCATTGTTGTTGCAATGCTGACCGCTTCAACTCTAAATACGTTAGAGTTTTCCTCTCTGCTGAGTCTTTTGTATAATTTTTAAAAAGGCGCTTGATCTCCTCTCCAATCTGCCCTTGTGCTCCAGATAGCTCGTCTAATGATTGCATGATGAATCAATCGTTCGATGTTCTGCTACTCTGGATCAGGATGTGACAATAAGTTGATAAGTTGACTGAATCTCGTCGGGGCCTCCAAAAATGTTCAAAACTCTTTTGCTTTGAATTTGAATAATTATATTGTAAAGGGCACATAAACCGTTTAACAATATATATTATTCTTGACGCAATTCTAAGGGCACATAAACCGTTAGAATTTTGTCTTTGGCGATGTTTTGGACGAAAGAAGAGAGACTTGGTCTTTTACACACTGTTCGTAATGAACTAACTTTATTTTCTAAATTGTGCTTAATATATACATTTTCCTTATCACTAGTTGGCTTATGACTAAGTGATAACAATGTAAACTTACACACTAATTAGTTTACATGCTAATGAATTTACTTGCTAATGACTTTAAAATGAGTCATGCCAATCTGTAAGAAGTTGCATTGATTGCATTATCTTACAGATTGTATGCTCTACAAAATGCTATCTTATCTTTATACACAATTAGGGAACATGCAAATGTTATTTTATTGCTGATCGTATATTGACTTGTTGTGAGTCATGCAGAAACATAACAAACCTAATTTATGTGTGTTCCAACAAAGATGTGTACAGAGCATTGACAAGAAACTAGAAATGTGCCTAAAATGTGGTTTAAGAGAACATGTGCTAAAAGTGAAGCCAGTAGAAATTTTTTTGGAGTATTTACTGAATCAAAGAAAGATATTCAGGGAAGTTATTGTAATTGCCCATAACGGACAAGCGTTCGATCATCAGTTCCTTCTCAATCGCATTCTTTATCAGACAGAAATAAAACCGGAATTAATAATGAGAGGAACGAAAATTATAACGATGCGACTAGGTAACCTTAAATTTCTTGATTCTCTAAATTATTTCCCCATGGCTCTATCACAGTTACCGAAGGCCTTCAGCTTACCGTCGAGTTTTAAAAAGGGCTATTTTCCGCATCTATTTAATACAATACAAAATGAAGGGTATGCTAGACCTTTGCCGCTAGCTAAATATTATAGCCCGAACACGATGAAAACAGAAGATCGTAACACCTTCCTGAAATGGTACGAACAGCACAAGACTGAAGAGTTCAATATGCAACAAGACTTGGAGGAATATTGCAAAAGTGACGTACAGATTCTGACTGGAGCGTGCCTGAAATTCCGTAGTTTAATGATAGCTGAGTGCAGGGTTGATCCGTTTGTAGAAGCTACAACTATAGCCTCCGCATGTAACCTTGTTTTCCAACGTAATTTTCTGAAACTCAACACAATCGGTATAATCCCTAAAAATGGGTATCGCTATGCTGATAATCAGTCGAAGGAGGCCATACAGTGGTTATTATGGGAAGCGGATCAGCGTAAAATTAATATCCAGCATGCAGCAAATGGTCGTGAAGTTATAGTAAATGGCGTTAAAGTGGATGGGTACTGCTCCGAAACACGGCAAATATTCGAATTTCACGGTTGTTATTATCACGGCCACGTCTCCTGCCTAAGGCATAATCGTGACGAGCCCCTACAGGATGATCTAACTGATACGCTAAATCATCGATATGAAAGAACTGCTTCAAAAACTGATCGTTTACGTGCTCTTGGATATGAAGTAGTTGAAATGTGGGCCTGCGACTTCGATAAACGACTTAGTATCGATAAAAAGATGATGAATTATTTAACGTATCATCCGCTGTTGAATAGCTCACCCCTAAAACCGAGAGATGCCTTTTATGGTGGACGAACTGGGAACGACTGAAGCTATGAAGTTTAAGTTTTTAGTTTAAGTTCTTAGTTCAGTTTTTAGTTTTTGTTCCTATCATTGGGTTTTTAGTAACTTTTCCCTAGAAACTATTGCATTATTTATTCTGAAACGTGTACATAAAATGTTGATCTGCTTAGTGCATACTGTCTATACCATAGTTGTAAAGACATAACGTCTAAACTCTAAATGAAATAACTGAAATACCGAACTGTATCCAAATTTAATAAAAGACATAACGCAGTCACGATCGGCTGCAAGCCAATCGTATGATACTCTAGAAGAAATACTGAATTCCGATTTATATTTTAGTTGGAAATATATCAAAAGAATGAGGAGAGCACAAGCAATTATTACATGACCTTTTACTTACAGGTAGAAATTATTGTATAGTGGCTACTCGATTTTTTGATTTGTAGTGAGTTCCATAAAGTAAGTTAGGACATTTTACAGAATTTTTGTATGGCAACTACATGAAAGACTTATGGAATATTTTTCATATTAATAGTTTCAGCTGCGACTATTACAAAATAAATGTGTATAAAATTTCAAAGTCGTAACTTAAAGTGCTCAAAAGTTTTCGTTCAATATTGGTGAACATGTTTATTAAGGACTTTTGTATGACAGCTACCCGAAGGAGTCAACAGATGGCACTAATTAATGAACATCGTTTTGGTTTTGGTATAAAATTAATTCCTGTAAAATTTTAAATTCCTGCTTTAATTCGTTCTGTAGTTATAGTGGATTCAGTAACATGCATACATTTTTGAAGGATTTTTCTAGGCTGCTACACGAAGGACTCATTCGATTTGCATCATATTCGGAACTTTCGATTCAAATATTGTAAACCTTAAGTATGCGAAATTTCAAGTTCCTAACTTGAAGCATTCGAGCAATAATTGTGAAAACGTGTTTTAAGGACTCTTGTGTGGAAGGTACCCGAAGGGTTTCGGGCATTAACGAACTTAGCCTTACTTTTTTCATTTTACAAGTTGTGACAAAATTTCAACTTCCTAGGTCAACGCATTCTTGAGTTATCGTGCTAACGGACGGACGGACAGCAAACGGATTTGGGGGTTTTGGCCAAAAATAAACACAAAATACTATATAACTTTTTTTCGTCAGAGGCTCGGTTAGTAGTAATACAGACACTTTCCTATCTTACGTGCACAAGTGCGACATAAACGGATGCTCTAACTCCTCCCCCACAAAGTATCATCTGACACCTTGGATTTCCGGTTTTCCCCGGTTTCTTAGTGCAAAATTTCCTGCGAAAGTATCTTCTTTTTCAATGAAAGTGAGAGTGATCTGGTCTGGAAGAGATAGGCTATATGGTGTGTTGATATAGCTGGTGTCTTCATACCGTGGCACCTATCCCCTCTCGATCGTGGCTTGTGGGATTGGGGCGGTAACTGGGTATTAAGTCAGGCCCTATTGTGGTGGAGATAAGTCGCCATCGAGTTGGCTTGTAGATATTTTGATCGGGCTCGGTGTGTTGGGGTGTAACTGCAAGTCTTGTTGATTAGAGCCTCGGCTCCAATTGGTTAGTTGCAAGATGCATTTTGATTCTTCTTCGCCATGTTTGCTAGATAACTAGAACCTCGGTTCCAGGTATATAATTTGCGGGAAGCCGGTTCTTGTGTGTTGTTTACCTTTTGTCGAACGAAGAAGAATTAGTTCCTCTCCATTATAAACAAAATAACCAGTACCTGTACCTTTTGTGCAAAACCACTTGCGGGAATGTAATTTCGGTAATCTCGTATTCCGTTTTAGACTCTGGCCTTCTTTTTAAATCTCGACTAATGTACCATACATATGTATATCCAATATGCGTAATGTGTTTAAGTTTGAGGTGATACTCTTGAGATGACTTTTTATTTGGGTGAATTACCTACCGTGGGAATATTAAAAACAAGTTTCCAGCTTGCTTCTTTCAAAACGTTATAGCGTCGATCGTTTTCTTTTTTCTGATAAATCATATATGTAAATAATAACATGGGTGACGTGTTGGGTTCAATTGATGGGTATTAAAGTACAAATTTTTCGTTTTATGTTTTATTCAAAGCTGTATAGAACTTTTACAAAGTGAGTAATTTGATACAATTATGCTACAAGAGCTTAACTTTATTTTGATTACAGAATAGATTGTTTCTTAAGTAAAATAGGTGTTAGTAATTCTTCCATTTTTAAAATCCTGCGTTGAAATCTTAATCGATCTAATGCATCGGTTTGCCAAGTACCCTTTCTACTGGATCTATATGCGTACTCCCATGCAATTATGTATTTAACCGAAACCTGATCATAAAATCGAACATGTTTATAATCTAAATTCTATACCGGAGGATTTTATAAACGAAACCAATGAGCCAACATTAATCGTACTAGACGATATGATGCTAAATGCATTTTCAAAGCAGGTTTGTGAACTTCTTACAAAAGGGTCACACCATAGGAATTTTTCAGTAATACTTGTAACACAGAATGTCTTCCATCAAGGCAAGTTTTGTCGAGATATTTCGCTTAACTGCAAATATATGGTCGTTTTCAAAAACCCCCGCGATAAAAGCCAGTTCCTTCATTTGGCCAGACAGATTTACCCTGAAAATAGTGCAGAGCTAGTGAGAATATATAAAGAAATTACTCAAGCTCCCCACGGGTATTTGCTTATTGATCTGACTCAGTTTACCAACGATTTACTTAGATTCAGAGCGGATATTTTTAATAAAAGATTTGTAACGTGTTATTGTTCAGGGACTGATTTAAACAGTAAAAATGGTGTCACGAATGAAATGCTTGAAGGACAACAAACATATGCTATATGTTCTCAAAAATGCTAGTCCATATTTAAGAAAGGCTATCATGAAAAAGACAGATCCTGAAGTGATCAAGACTATTTGTGAAATTGCATTAAACACGCTGAAGGGGAATCATGTGCCATGTCGTAAAATATTTAACAGTCTATGCAAGTATAAAAAGAGCATGCGAAGGTTAGTTGATGCTAGACGATCTGTTCCTAGACAGCGTAAAATCTTAGTACAGCAAGGAGGCTTTTTACCAATCCTGATAGGGAGTGTACTTTCAAGTGTTATTGGCTCGTTGATTGAAAAATATGCATAGAAAGAGCGTTCTCAATAATATGTTTCTTCTTTCACCAGAAGTGTATGAACAGTTAAGATGATGGAGTTGGCCTGTCCATCTTCGATAAGACTATACATGGCATATTGAGAAATAAAAAAATGTCTGACGAGGACAAATGGTATAATTATAGGAACACGCTGATAAAGTTTCTTAATGCAAAGCGTAAAGGAAGACAGATTCGCGAAGAAAAACCTCTCGCGTTTGCGCCAGAAGTAAAGTTAGGAAATCATAAAAATTTACGAGATAATGCGACACAGACAAGGTTTGCTTTCAAAGAGGAAATGTCAACACAAACTTCTCCGATTAAGAATCCCGATCCGTTTTACAGTATGGCTGAAGATATCTTTGAGGCTGGTGACATGACTTCACCAAAGTATAATAGCTCTAGTGCGGAAGAGATAACCCCGCCAAGGCGATCACTATCGCCTCGGTTCAAAAGACGATTATCTGTAAGCGGTATAGCTAAAAGTTTAAAACCGGCTTCAAAGTTTCGTAAGACTACTCCTGAAGTCAAGAGCGTGGATAAAGAATATAAAGTTATAACAGGTGATGACGGTATAACGCAGTATACTATACCGAGTGAAATGGAGGTTGATGAAGCTGCCCGACTTATAGACGAACTAGAGCAGAAAGAAGGAGCAGAAAAGCCAGAACAGAGAACGCCTGCCAAACAGCTTATATTAAGGCCTTCACGACTAGAAAATGCTTCATTAAGTACAGACGAACAGTACCCTATAGCTGGGCGTTTAAGAAGAAGAACTGAACGAATCGGAAGTGCACCAAATATTTTCTGGGAAAGACTTTAAAAATGCCTGTAAGCATAAGAGAAAACGAATTTTACATAGGCCTTCTAAGTAATAATTCTATGGGCATATACAATGAAAATACTTTGTCGGCCTTCACAAATTTACTTCCTAATGCTTGTAAGCTGGACGGTGGATGGACTGTTAGAATTACAGAAATTGCATTAGCTAATCGTAAATCGAGAACTGCTGAGAAGAAAGATGGAAAACGCGTCATAGATGATGGAATAGCGAAAAGTACTACTAAAAAAGCGAAAAGAGCTGCTACAGATGCACTAAAGATTAATGCTTTTGTAAAAACAGTGCATGGTTTGCATATTTATCTTAAATGGAGCTACCAACAGTTATTAAATTTATGTTACAATAAACAAGATATGAACTTTTCTACTTTCCTATCTTCGTTTAACGACGCAGTTGAACCCTATTGGGCTGCTGATACCTTTGCAGATTTTAAAGAGGGTTTGTATGACAGCTTGGTAACTGATTCAACTATTCGAAATATCCCTGATACTAGCAAAAATGCGCGACATCCGAGACCAGAAGATTTCTCTTTGCACATTTATCAGGATAGTGAAGTTGCGGATATTGTAACTTTAGGAGCTTCCGAATATAAGTCTATATATCATCTTTTCAATAGTATAATTGGACAGATTCCTAGAGAGAAGCGAAAATATAAAGCACTATTACACATGATAGACTATTACATACCTCCAGTGTATAGTATAAGTGAAAAGGCCGGGGAAAGTGTTCCGAAGAAGATTGACTCTTTGGATTTAGAGATAAAAGAATTGAAACTTAAAATAAAGATAAAGTATCCGCTACCAACGCCCATTAACGTTAATGATTTAGTCGGGCTTTTTGTCGCGAATATACAGTATGATGACGAAACTATAGCTGTTCTACCTCGGAGGAGAAAATCAGATCAAATTAGGAAAAAAATTATTCAAACTCTAACTGACCTGGGGAAAGAGGCATCTACCTTTGAGATACCGCACAAGCGCACAATTACGGATAAAATTATAATATTAAAAGTTCCTTATAAAAAACTACCCGATGGTACCCTGTTAACGACAGGTGTGCCTATAGATTTGAAGAAGAAAGACTTATCAGGATTCATTTCCGATATATTCTTTCAAACGCCTGTGAAGGAGCGTGATGCTAGTGTCCTTGCCGAGGAGGTAGGCAAGTCGTTTGAAAAAGCCTCAGTAGAAGAGGAGAAGAAGAAGGGTACTTTAGACAGAATCGCCGTATTAGAAGATTCCATTATCGAAATAAAAAGCAGATTTCCCCGAGAACTAGCAAACTGTAGCTGGAGTAGAATGCAAGGATGTAGGAATAATACACGTTTACACTGATATCATTCGCCCCCAAATAGTAGGAAACAAATTAGTGAGAAATCTGCGTATGATTCCATTGAAAGAATGTGATAATATCTTCAGGTTTGAGCATGTAGAATACTACCCTCTGGAAAAGACCTACATTGAAAGTATCTCCATAAAGATAACCGATGATCAAGGTGAATTAATTGACTTCATCCCCGGCTATACCCCGACATATGTGATGCTTCACTTCAAAAGACAATAAAGTATAAATATTCAGACGCGCATAAGGGATCTTCATAACTAGTGCACTTTCAAACCAGAATGAATTCATCTTATACAAGGTATTATTTAATTCAAAGCGGCGCTGGTTTCTCGGATATAGGTGATGTTTATCGATCTCCACTAATATTCCAGCGTGGAAGAGGTATCGGTAGCTTCTTTAGCGGATTACTACGTTATTTACGACCTTTAGTTTCCTCAGGTGTAAAAACTATAAAGGAGCAAGCTGTTAAGACTGGAAAAACAATATTATCAGAAGTGGGAAGTAAGCCTCTCAAGAACATTTTGAAAGAACAAGGACAAGCCGCTACTCAAGAACTGATGCAAAAGGGTGTGAAAAAACTCTTTGACAGTATGGGTGGAGAGGGAATGAAAAGGCGTGCGACTATAAAAAGGGCTAATCCGTTTTCGATAGCACAGTTAAATACAGCTCTTAAACGTAGAAAACCTACCAAGTCCAAGAGAAAATCAATTAAGAAAAGACCGGCAACCAGTAAAAATAAAAAAGTTAAAAATAGAAAACGTAAGCGCGTATTGGATATATTCGATAAATAAGGAGAATGACCTCGTACAGAGAATGTATGAAATCTGAATTAGATTTATTCAAGGCGCCACCGATACAAGCTAATATTTTAAAAACCGAAGAAGTTTCATACAAGCCAATAGCATCTCTTGATAACTCCTCAGTTCTGGAATTCGTCTCGCTAGGACATGGGGATACGTACCGTGATTTATCCAGTATCTACCTTCGCTTAAAAGTTCAGCTTATTAAGACAAAAGGCGGGAAAGAAGAATTGTACACTGGAAAAGAAAAAACAAAAGTTAAGGATTCAAAGGGTGCTGAGCGTGAAGAGTCAAGTGACCCAATCGGTGTGGTTAACAACCTAATGCATTCGCTTTTTAGGCAATGCACAATACAATTAAATGGTAGAACTATTGCGCAAACTGACAACAATTACCATTACAGAGCATACATCGAGAACTTATTGAATTACGGTAGAGATGCATCAACAACACATTTAGAATCTGTAGGATGGTACCTCGATCAAGATGGTATGGAAATGATTGAAGATGGAAGCAAAAGTGGTGCTCCTAGTGAATTTAATGAAGGATATCTCAAACGATCTGATTTGTTTTCGAAGAGTAATGCGGTGGAGCTTATGGGAAAGATTCACGGCGATTTACTCAATCAAGATAAGTTACTTTTGAATGGGGTGGATTTCAGACTTTCACTTTCTATGGAAAAACCCGAATTTTACCTCTACTCAAAAGATGACGGACACTCTCCGCAAATTAAAATTATTGATGCCACAATGTATATGAACCATGTAACTGTCAACCCCAATATTTTAATGGCACATGAAACTATTCTTCACCGCTCAAACGTGATATACCCGTATAAGCGCGTCGAGGTGAAGAGTTATACGCTACCAGCTAACAGTTCAACACTATCTTTAGATAATGTTATAATCGGACAGCTACCGAACTTGTTAATTTTCGGTATGATAGATAATGATGCCTACAGCGGTAAACAGACGAAGAATCCATTCAACTTTAAACACAATGATATCACACGATTTAATTTAGCCGTCAATGGAGTCCAAGTTCCAAACCAGGCTTTAGAGTTTGATTACTCTCAGGAGAAACCTATAAGTACACGAGGGTTCCTTTCACTATATAAGGGTACAGGTATTCATTATTTCGACAAAGGTAACCAAATCTCAAAGAAATTCTTCGATAATGGATGCTTTCTAATGGCGTTCGATTTAACTGCAGACAATTCATACGAGTCATCTTGTGGCAACTTATTAAATCAAGGAACTGTGAGGATCGAAGGAAGGTTTAAGAAAGCGTTGACAAAAAGTGTAACTTGTATAGTGTATGCCGAGTATGATGGAAGTCTTGAAATAGACAAACTTCGTGGAATACATACTGATTTTTGAAAAGTATAAATATAACCTCTTAATCTCGTGCTCTTCATTTTACTCGGCAGACGGAGGAAAATAACAGAGATGGCCTATTGTGTTGTAAATGTCGAATATTTTAATGAAGGTAATCTAACCTTCTTTAACAAGGTTTCGTTTGCCGGTTTCTCATCACAAAATAAATTATTCTCGAAGGAAATAACGTATAAATATCCCACATCATCGGCTAGCACAACAGATCAGACTGGTGCATTTGGAAATTTGGAGCTTAAGCGTCTGCATGAAAATCTTATTATGACATTAGCGAAATTCGCAACCGTTTTTGTTTATAGCGCAACGACAAAGGAATTCTTAGAAAGTTACACCACCAGTCACACTAAGATCATTGACATTGATGCTTTCGCTTCAAAAGAGCAGATATGAACACGATTGAACTTGTTAATGCATTAAGGTAAAATAAAAACACAAGAAGATTATTCAAAGGTGTATTTCCTTGCGATCGTTTACCTTATAAAATTAAAAAACCAGCATGTGTTATTGCAAATACCGACCCCGCAGACAAAAAAGGTATTCATTGGATAGCATTTTATTTTCCGAGGAAAGGTCCTGCTGAATTTTTTGACTCCTTTGGCAGATACCCCAACAATAAATATTTTAAAAGATTTTTACATACCAACTCCAAGGTTTTTATAAATAACAAAAAACGATTACAAAGTGTATACTCTTCGACTTGCGGAAATTACTGCTGTGTATTTATATATTCTCGTTGCAAGGGGAAAAGTCTAAATTTTTTTCTCAAGCAGTTTACATCAAAAGAATTTTCACATAATGACGCCAAGGTAGTTAACTTATACCACCATATATTTTCATCGGGTGGAACGGTGGGATTTGTCACAACCAGTATTGTAAATCAGAGGCTGAGAGTATAAAAGCAGCAGGTTGAAACAGTCGTGTTTCAGTTTTTATTGTGAAATCTTCAGTTCAATATGTCTACGATTCCTACAAAAAAAGTGCGTTCCGCGGATCTTACAAAAAAAGTGCGTGCCGCGGATCTTGGGATCCCTTTCAAAGGAAAAAAATCAGCACCCTCCGACAAAAAAGTTAATGAGAAGATTAGCAAAAAGAAAAGATCAGAGGTTCCGGGTGAAAACGCTCTACTAAACTACACCTACTATCTGGATGGCTGCCAGAACCGGAAAATTGTGCTCGGATTCGATCCATTCACGTTTGAGGCAAAAATAATCTTCAGTCACCATGGGCGTTTCCCTGTGTCAACAAACTACTTTGGATGGCTATCAGTATACAACCATCTCACCCAGTTGAAGAATAAGGTTGAGATGCAGCCGGGTAATCAGCTTGGATTACTAGAGGAGTACAGAATACCTGTAGGGGAAGGCAGCATTAAATTGAAACATCTCGATCTGTGCTGTTTGCTTGAAATGATGGATTTCTTTAATATCGTTATGTTTCATAACAACAGCGCTCATGAAAGTGTGAAAGAGTATTTCAACCAATACACAACTAGATGCAAGGCGAAGGATGTACTAAAATTACCCAATGACGACTTTTTTATACCATCACGAAGTTCATATGTACATTTAAACTATTCTAGACTTTTTTATGAAATCCCCTGGCTTTGCAGTGCCAATATTCTGTTCAATATAACAATCGGTTAATAAAAATTTTTTAAGAAAAAAAGCTTCTTGTTTTTTATTTTTATATGTAAACTTTATTCATTAGCATAAAAATATAAATGTTTACACAATTTTGTACCGCACAGCGTCTAGGTTGGACTTCATTATGACTTTTACAGATGGTTTGGAAGTGCTGAAGATCAGTTAATTTCGGAATGCTAAGCTGTATTATCTCGGTGTCTGGTAAGTATCTTCTGATGAAGTTATCTTTCACAAGGCCCTTAACGTATATAATAGAGTCCGTAAAGTCTTTCAGGATATCAGGTAGAGTGTTATAATATGCCTCGCCATCATTCCAGTGTAGACCGTTGATAATCTCTCGTTCATACTTCTGTTGCTGATCTGCTTTTACGCTCAATTCCTGATAGGGATGCGGAGGTAAGAAGTGATAGAGCGCTGGGCATAACGTACCAAAAGGTAGTATGGCAAGCTCTTTTGCAAAATACTGACCAGAATTCCCTGTGACAAACTGGATATCTAAAATAAATCTACTCATGTTGCGTGTAAGACACAATGTCGTTAAGTGAAAGACGATTTCTTTATGCGCATTTTATATATTTTTCGAGAATAACATTTTTCAACTTATATCTAAAAATATATTTTCGAATTAAGATTGCCTATACTAGCATACATTCTTAAAGTTAAGCTCCCTATAAATTACTTAATGTTACTCAGACTACCTACTTTTTAAAAAAATTATCTCGCAACTTTGTTTTTGAAAAAAATTTTATTTTATATTTGTAGCTCTTTCATTGAGCTGCAAAGTTTAAGGGGGATATTGTGCCAAAGTGGACTGATCGGATGGATCTTTATCCCTCTCGATTTTGCACTCCCGTACACCCACTTTTCGTAGTTCTAGACCTGAAAAACTGTATATAAACTAAGAACTTTTCAGATGAAAATTAATTTCTCACAGCCAACCGTGAAAGAAGCACCAAAATGGTAAGTTAATATGGAAAGTTAATATTTTCAGTATGCAAATTTTTAATATTTACTATTTTTTCTAGTCGAGCATTGCAACAATGAACGAGATTGCCAAAGGCAATACAGACAGCCTCATCCTGACGGAAAATCTTGTCGTGGGGGCACCGTATAAGGTTCGAGAGTTTAAGCTCTTAAAAACTAAATACGGTCTAAGACTTGCAGTTTATTTCGAAGAAGGCAGTTTTTACTTTTTGCCGCAACGCTTTGCCACTTCAATACGGACGCAAAAACAAGTCACGGAGCTGAATCAGAACACCGAGAATTATTTTGTGTTCAACGGCAAGGATGAAAGTCGGGGTGGCTTTCTTAAAATTAGTTTTGTCGAGAAACCCGAGTAAAAAAACCACCAAAACTTTGGAATATTTTTTCTTCACACCAATATCTCTTAAAATAAAAAATAAAACTTAAAAAATTAAATTACCGTGTTTTATTTATATTATGAACCAAAACTCCTTTCCTTAATTTCCTTAGCATACATGAATAAACGTGCTTGGCTTAAAAACCAAATCGCCCTACATTCATCTTACCAACAATTATCTACATGAAAAACGACTTGCATATTCATGCCCTGAATGCAAGCAAAAGAAAGAAAGAAAGAAGCACACTTCTGACCTACATGCAGACCAACAGAAAAAAACAATTACATAACAAGACTCATCTTCGAGGTTCTAGTTATCCAAGCTACAATCATAAACATGAAGAATCGCCCATACACACACTCCACAGTGCTCGTAATTACCTCAAGATTCTACCGACAAAAGGTAAACAACACACAAGAACCGGCTTCCCGCAAATTATATACCTGGAACCGAGGTTCTAGTTATCTAGCAAACATGGCGAAGAAGAATCAAAATGCATCTTGCAACTAACCAATTGGAGCCGAGGCTCTAATCAACAAGACTTGCAGTTACACCCCAACACACCGAGCCCGATCAAAATATCTACAAGCCAACTCGATGGCGACTTATCTCCACCACAATAGGGCCTGACTTAATACCCAGTTACCACCCCAATCCCACAAGCCACGATCGAGAGGGGATAGGTGCCACGGTATGAAGACACCAGCTATATCAACACACCATATAGCCTATCTCTTCCAGACCAGATCACTCTCACTTTCATTGAAAAAGAAGATACTTTCGCAGGAAATTTTGCACTAAGAAACCGGGGAAAACCGGAAATCCAAGGTGTCAGATGATACTTTGTGGGGGAGGAGTTAGAGCATCCGTTTATGTCGCACTTGTGCACGTAAGATAGGAAAGTGTCTGTATTACTACTTCGGTTCTATAGCTAAGTGTACACGATAGAGAAAAAAATCTGCCAACAATCTGGGCGTAACTTTATTATTTTTCTGGCAGAAGATAGGAACGCGTTCAATTCTGAAATGCGGTGTAGGCTACTATGTGACTGAAAACCTATCAAAAAGAACAAGATCATGGAAGTGAAAATCTGATTGGATCAGAGAGATATGGAATAGTTTATGAAAAAGTACACCATCACTTTACACCCCTTAGGGGTCAATTTTCAGAAAATCTTGAAAACACTTTCTTGGTATTCATATGGAGAATATATAGAATAAAATGAAATTCATTATTTGGGACGAAGTAGTAGATATGTCGAAAATCGTGGGAAAATATGCATTCTATTTTCACAGATAATTTTTTTTGCCCCCCTTCTGAACGCCAATAGATATTCGTTTTTTTTTATTCAAAATTATTTTTCTAGTTGATTTAGATATACACACCGAGTTTCAACATTGTAGCTTAAGCCGTTCTATATATAGGAGAAACACCTCCCACTTGTACCACACTACCCTTAGGGGTCGAATTTCAAAAAGCCTTGAAAACGCTTTCTAGGTATTCATACGAAGAATCCGTAGAATAAAAATGAATTCAATATTTGGAAAGACCTAGTAGATATGACGAAAATCGTGAAAATATATGCATTTTATATATATTATATTTACAAATATTTCCCCCCCCCCCCTTCTAAACGCCAATGAATATTCAAATTATTTTTATCACAATTACTTTTCTAGTTGATTTACATATACACACCGAGTTTTAATATTGTAGCTTAAGCCGTTCCATATATAGGAAAAACACCCCCACTTGTACCACACTACCCTTAGGGGTCGAATTTCAAAAAACCTTGAAAACACATTCTAGGTATTTATACGAAAAATCCGTAGAATAAAAATGAATTCAATATTTGGAAAGACCTAGTAGATATGACGAAAATCGTGAAAATATATGCATTTTATATTTATTATATTTACAAATAATTTTTTTTGCCCCCCTTTCTAAACGCCAATGAATATTCAAATTTTTTTTTATCACAATTACTTTTCTAGTTGATTTACATATACAAACCGAGTTTCAACTTTCTAGCATGAACCGTTTAATAGTTAGGAAAAACACCCCCTACCCCCGTAGCATACTACCCCTAAAAAAAATTATATTTTTCCAACATTCCGCTACTATAGTTCTATCTAAATACCAAGTTTAAGGCTTATATCATTACAAGTTCTCAAGATATAAGCATCAGAACTTTTTCCTTTACACCCTTCCCCACCCTCCCCCTCTACACCCAAAACCCCAAAACTTTTTTCCCTACTAGAGTTTAATTAGCGCTACTTCTGGTAAAAATTCTAAGCATCTATCTTAAACTGTTTTTGAGATATGAAATGTGTTTGATTTGAAAATTCTCATTCCCTCCACTTCTATGCTCCACCTCCCACTTAAAAAATTTAACTTTGATCAGTTTGAATAGTGTGCCATTAACGGTTTAGGAGATATGGATTTTAGAATGTGTCTATTTCGCCTTTTTTGGGTTTCGGACGTATTACATTTCCCCCACTCCCACACTCCTTGATCAATATTGACAATTTTTCTGCAAATGGGTCTACTATCAGAGCTCTATAGAAATTCCAAGTTTCAGCTTCCTAAAATTAGGGGCTACTGAGATCTGGAAACCAAAATTTTCGGTCGAAAACACTTCCCCCTCCTTCCCCCTCACACCCCAACCCCTAAAAATTTGGTCACTTCAAGGCGCCTACCACGTCTATTCGTTAAAAAAATTTCAATTTAATATCTCAAAGCGTTTGGCAGCTACGAGCCTCCAAACGATCTTGCGTTCGGCGGACGCCGTACAGCGTACGGCGTACCGCGGACAGACGGACTGAAAATTTTTATTGCTTTTTTCGCGTCTACTAGTTATGAAACGTGAAAATAAAAATTTTGAGGGTAGCTAATTTTTTTTTTTAAAAAATCAATCACAATACTTAATTATTAAAATAATAAAGTAAAACAGTAGAATTGTACTGAGAAAAAAATCTTATCTACGAAAAGTGTGTATACGAGGCGACGTCTCTATAATAAATTCTCTCATCATAGGGTGCCCATAGTGAAAATTTCAGTAGTGCATTTCGTAGGTCACTACATGTCGTGTCCACGCACTACACTCTTTTGACTCGCCGAGATATTGAGAATAGAGCACGATTTGGCATTTGAAATTGGTTTGCTAAGTTGAGGTGATTTAAATTAATTAATTGCGATGAAACTTTGGTGATTTGTTGAGGGCACCCCTGCGAAGGTTCCTGCATTAACAATTGGTGGTTCGAGAGTTATTTCAACATTTGAGTGTATTTCATATAGTTTAGCGGCAGTTTGTTCGTTTTCGGTGTATTAGTTATGGATGGTGGATTAAAGATAGTGGATAGAGGATGGATTATGTAGGATAAAGGGTAATTGATGGATTATGGAGGATGGCGGATGGATGATGGAGGATGGAGGATAGAGGATAGAGGATGGATGATGGATTATGGAGGATGAACGGTAGATGATGGATTATGGAGGATGGATTACGGCGGATGGAGGATGAATGATAGCAGGTAGAGGATGGGGGATAGAGATAGAGGACAGAGCATAAAAAGTTTGAATATGGCTATGCTGGTGCCATGCGAAATGCCATTTTGAAGTACAGCTGACATCGAAATGGTGAGCAAATTCTTCATTTTTAAATTGCTGTATCTTTTAATTTCAGGTCAAGCTGAGAGTTTTGTTATATGGAAGTGGCTTTAAAGTGGATATACTATTAAGGAATACTATAAATTTTTAATTTTGGATTTTGGTCTTCTCTCAAACTTTTACCGAAAGTTGGAAAATTTATTTACATTTTACTTTATTATTTTAATAATTAAGTATTGTGATTGATTTTTAAAAAAAAAAAATTTGCTACCCTCAAAATTTTTATTTTCACGTTTCATAACTAGTACACGCGAAAAAACAATAAAAATTTTCTGTCCATCTGTCCGCCGTACGCTGTACGGCGTCCGCCGTACGCAAGATCGTTTGGAGGCTCGTAGCTGCCAAACGATTTGAGATATTAAGTTGAAATTTTTTTAACGAATAGACGGGGTAGGCGCCTTGAAGTGACCAAATTTTTAGGGGTTGGGGTGTGAGGGGGAAGGAGGGGGAAGTGTTTTAGACCGAAAATTTTGGTTTCTAGATCTCAGTAACCCCTAATGATAGGAAGCTGAAACTTGGAATTTCTATAAAGCTCTGATAGTATACCCATTTGCAGAAAAATTGTCAATTTTGATCAAGGGGTGTGGGAGTGGGGGGAAATGTAATGCGTCCGAAACCCAAAATTTTTATTATTTTACGCTTTAAGAGATATAGACACAATCTAAAATCCATGTCTCCTAAACCGTTAATGGCACACTATTCAAACTTAAAAAAATATTTGTAGTTATACTAGGAGAACAGAATCAAGAAAAATTTTTGGTGGGGAAAGTTGTGTATGGGGGTGGGGGGTGAAAAACTTTAGATTACGATATCTCAGGAACGTTGGAAAAATATAATTTTTTTTTGGGGTAGTATGCTACGGGGGTAGGGGGTGTTTTTTCTAACTATTAAACGGTTCATGCTAGAAAGTTGAAACTCGATGTGTATATGTAAATCAACTGGAAAAGTAATTGTGATAAAAAAAAATTTGAATATTCATTGGCGTTCAAAAGGGGGGGGGGGCAAAAAAAATATTTGTAAATATAATAAATATAAAATGCATATATTTTCACGATTTTCGTCATATCTACTAGGTCTTTCCATATATTGAATTCATTTTTATTCTACGAATTTTTCGTATGAATACCTAGAATGTGTTTTCAAGATTTTTTGAAATTCGACCCCTAAGGGTAGTGTGGTACAAGTGGGGGTGTTTTTCCTATATATGGAACGGCTAAAGCTACAATGTTGAAACTCGGTGTGTATATGTAAATCAACAAGAAAAGTAATTGTGATAAAAAAAAATTTGAATATTCATTGGCGTTCAGAAGGGGTGGGGGGGCAAAAAAAAATATTTGTAAATATATAAATTGCATATATTTTCACGATTTTCATCATATCTACTAGGTCTTTCCAAATATTGAATTCATTTTTATTCTACGGATTCTTCGTATGAATACCTAGAAAGCGTTTTCAAGGCTTTTTGAAATTCAATACAAGTGGGAGGTGTTTTTCCAATATATAGAACGGCTTAAGCTACAATGTTGAAACTCGGTGTGTATATCTAAATCAACTAGAAAAATAATTTTGAATAAAAAAAACGAATATCTATTGGCGTTTAGAAGGGGGGCAAAAAAAATTATCTGTGCAAATAGAATGCATATTTTACAACGATTTTCGACATATCTACTACCTCGTCCCAAATAATGAATTTAATTTTATTCTATGTATTCTCCATATGAATACCAAGAAAGTGTTTTCAAGATTTTCTGAAAATTGACCCCTAAGGGGGTGTAAAGTGATTGTGTACTTTTTCATAAACTATTCCATATCTCTCAGATCCAATCAGATTTTCACTTCCATGATCTTGTTCTTTTTGATAGGTTTTCAGTCACATAGTAGCCTACACCGCATTTCAGAATTGAACGCGTTCCTGACTTCTGCCGGAAAAATAATAAAGTTACGCCCAGATTGTTGGCAGATTTTTTTCTCTATCGTGGACACTTAGCTCTGCGTTACAAACTTTTCGGGCTGGATTAAACTTATAATACTCTATATGTTCATCTAGAGTAAAAAAATATTATACCTACATCCTACACCTCCCTGAGGACTTCTGGCGCCCTGATGCAGATTTCCAGTTGCACCCCTTAAATTTGTAAAGAATTGTGAAATAAAACATATTGGTTTTTAAATGCTGTTATAATTCGAAATTTCTTCAAAAGGCAAAAAATAACTATATACAGACAGATGTATTATAAGCCAATTATCTTCTTTCGTGCTTTGGAAGTTGCTAATTAATTTATTATATCATCATAATCAACTGAGGTTTCGATTTCTTTTTCGATTGAGATGATGGATAATTCAATGAGTCTATTTTGTTGCATTGCATTTCGAAGATACGATCAGCTTAAGCTTTGAAAATGAGGATTTTTCCGATGCTGCCGAAACTGGAATTGTTAACAAAATGCGAAAATCAATGATTGCGTTGGAAACTAAATTCTCCACAGCTCGCATTTGAATGGCACTTAGTATATCGATTGAATGAACAATTTTATCATTTTTGGCTAAAGTGGAAATCATTGCAAGCTCCATGAATAGATTGTCATCATCAATATCTGATTTTCCTTCATGTTGAAAAGCAGCTTCCATATTTTGACACAATTCCAGCAAGCTTCAGTTAATTCTGTTTGCTTCGTAGGTTTTGAAATCATTTAAACATAAAAATAGTTCATTCTGCTTCTTCAGTGCATTGAAACGGTCAGTAATTGAATTCATTGCAGATTTGATAATTGGTACAAAAACGTTTGTGCACAAATTCTCTGCGTTTGTTACAGTTATTCGGTCCGCCACTGGACGTTTTTGGTCATCAAATTTGGGTTCAACTGAAATATTTTCGCAAATTTACGAGTATGTTGCTTCACTTTTTACTGATCTTTTGGCACTCATTTTCTATATATGATGTAAAAAAGTTCATCAAACTTTCAAGCGATAATAATGCAGTTTACACATTCAACTTTATTAATTGCATTGCTTTGGATGCTATGTTTACGCGACCTAAAATGTCGTACCAACGACAAGTACAGCAAATAAAATCAAAATCAAATCTATCGGCGATCAAGTCGTACTTTTGGTCAGAAACTATCAGTTGTTCCATTTCCTTCAATATAGGGATAGTTTCACTTGGATTTTTTTTCTTCTGGGTGTTTGGTAGAATTTGTAAAGCTAAATCGTTCCACTCCTTCGGGTAGCTGCCATACAAAATGTTCTTAAGACATGTGTTAAAGAATATAACTTCAGAAGGGTTTAAGCTCCGCCTTTGAAATTTTGTTCATATTATTTTTCTATTAGTTGGAGCTATGAAAAAAATCCTATTAGTCCATACATATGCCATACAAATATCCTATCAAAATGTCTTCACTTAATTTACGAAACTCACTATAAGTCAACTAATCTTTTAGCTACGAATTCGGAATTTTGAACAAATTAGTTTTGAGTGAAAACAAAGTTCGAGTTTACTAGTCAGCGAAATCCTTTTACTCCTTCTGGTACCTTTCTTACAAAAAATTCTTAAGACACGTGTTCAACAATAATTTCAGATAACTTTTGGACACTTCAAGCTACGAATTTGAAATTCTGTACAGATTATTTTTTGAATGGTTCCAAGAAAAAGGATAAATATGTAAGTAATCGAGTGAGTCCTTGCTTCACCTCCCATATGAAAGTCCTTCAAAAAGAATATATTTTTCCAGTTCAAGATATGAAATTAAACACTGAATATTGTTTTTTAGTTTTGAGTAGAAATCTAATGTGACTCCTTAATGAAGGATTTACATCATGCATACACGTAATTCTACTTGATCGCCAACTACAATATAAATCGGAGGTCAGTATCATCTAGAGTGTAATACGATTGGCTTGCAGTCGATCGTGCCTGAGTTGTTAGTTATAGTATGTTAAAGATATCGCGCAAAAAAGTTGTCCGCGTCCACTTGAGATTGTTGTTTAAAAATTGTCACAATATAAAAAATAATATAAAAAATATAATATTAAAAAAAATAAGTGCTGCTGTTCTTCGATTTTTTTAACCCCGATCCCATTGAGATATCAAATTAATTTTTTGGTATGTTTTGATACTGATTTTCAAACCTACAAAATATAAAATAATGAAACAACCCGTTTTGAGATATTCAAGAACAAAGGACAAAATCATTATCCTTGAAAAAAAAAAAAAATTATAGAATAATTCTTTAAAATAAGTCATATTTTATTGTTCTAGGATAACATTGACCAGAGATATGAATTTTCAAAGAGGACTTGAACACCATTTTTGCGAAAACTTTAACAAACTATAACCATGGAGGTATATGTAGTGGAGATAGCGAGCAGCGACTGTTTTGAAGCCGGAGGTTTTCTCGCAAAAGACCGTTGATATTCACTATGCTACTATCAGCATCTTACTCACATGTATGTAAATATTACGCTACTATTTGCATTTCACTGCCACCGGGCATTTAACGCTCCATACAAAAACGATTAAACTTCAAAATGCTTCAAAGTGCTTTATACAAAAACGGCAACACATCTCCATGCTATAACTAACAAAAAAAATGAGATGGAAACAAAAAACTATTATTTTTGACTAGTCCAAAGTACAAAAATTTTCAAAAGAGTCGGTGATGGTAATATCACAATCACAGATGGAATAACCCTATTACCTACCTGTTTTCTCGTAGTCTTTTTATCACGGTTCATATCTGTGCTTTGCACCGCAGAACGGTAGTAATTGCTAATTATATTCCATATTGCCGTGGAGTAAAAAAAAAAATCTCAACAGTTTGTTGCGTCTGAAAAAATACGAAAGTCTTTTGAATAATAGAAATAGGTAATAGAGCGCCTTCAGCGCTTATGTGATTTTTTATCTTTCGGCGCCTTTTTTTCGCCTTCAGCGTTTGAACACTGAATTTTCTAAAAAGCTTCCAGGCGTCCATTTCACACTGACGCCCTGGTGCGCCGCACCACTTGCACCACTGCTAGGAAAGACACTACCACTTAATCCCGGTTTAATCTATATGTGATGCTTTCATCATAATTTTACAGATACTACCTAGTAAGAAAGAAACTACAATCGGCATTTAATCTGTTTAATTTTTAATTTTTAATTTTTTTTTTTTTTCCTAGCACAAGGTTTTTTTTCCCATTTTTCCTTGAAATTGATCTTGAATTCCAAACATTTTAATAAAAAAAAAACATGTTTTACCATTTAAATGTTTACTACACCGTAGTTGTAAAGATAAACTTTGTCAGAACACTCAATTCTTTTATATCTAGCTTAGCTTAAAATTATAGAAAAATTTTGGGAAATAAACGAATTATTATTATTATTATTAATTTTTTTTTTATGTTTGACAGTTCTTGTGTAAACTTTGATTGAGACATGGTCCAACATTATTACTATGCTTACCGATCAGTTCCATTGCAACTATTTCCACTGCTTAAATGATTAATGGATGCCGTAGTTCCTATTGTATTATCTTGTGATCCTCTAGCACCACAGCGGTTCCAAGAACCTAAAAGCGGCTGTTCGCTAGCCTTCAGGCATCCACGATCCTTCCGCCGAGTCTTTCGTGTTAAGTCCATTTCGGAGGCAGTGGCTGAGACATGGGGGTGTGAAGTTCGAGTAACACATTGCGCAGACAAGCTATCATGCGATGTGAAGAAACCTTGCTGCGATACGCTTTGACCAAATTGGGGCCTTGACATACCAAATTTTGACCCGACGATGTCTGAAAGAAAAAGTTTGAACCACTATAAATAACAATTGATGGCCTTATTTCAAAATGCATTCAATACTGTATTTTCTTAGGTTTTGATTAGTGCTATCATTTATAATAATCTTTTATTTTTTTGTGAGATTAAAATTGAGTTTAGAGAGAAAGAGAATTTTTATATCCACTTTATATCCAACTACAATATGTCATGTCATCCGGCAGACATACTGATAATGAAAGCACAATTCGCCTTAAGTGCTTGATGATTCGTTTGCGAACATACAGTAGAGATAAAATTAAAGCAAAGATTTATTCAAGTAAAAAGGTTACCCTAACAGATAGGAGAAAAGGTCGAACTATTGAAATAACAATAAACAAAGGCTTCTTGTTAACGAAAGTAATAGTCAACAGGCAGCTATAATGATGAGCGTCGTATGGGTGGCAGTGGCTAGAGCACTTGCCTTCGGTGCACCTGGTACCAGGTTCAAATCTGCGACAAATAATTTTCGAGAATTGGATTGGGTGTCGGACTACCAGCTCACTCAGCTGTAAGTTGTTGAGCTTAGAAGTCTAAATTTTAGAGGAATTAATTTTTTATAATCGGTTTTGCAATTGAGAGAAATTTTCGCACTTCTTCAAGTAACTCCCACAGTAATGCCCTTAAAACACGACTTCAATTAATTGCTAAATAGTAGTTTAATATAAAGCTAAATAAATAGGCCGCTATTCACAGTCGTCATAAAGTAGGCTTTAAGTTAGAGCTGACTTTAGTGTCATATAAATTATACGACACTAAAGTCAGCTTTAAGTCAAAGCCAACTTTATGACGACTGTGAATAGCGGCCATAGTAGCTGTGTTTTTTATTCCCGGTTAACCATAAAGCTCGAAAAATTGCATGGCAAAACAACAACAGTGCGGTTACCGTAACCGCACTGTTGTTGTTTTGCCGTGCAATTTTTTCGAGCTTTATGGTTAACCGGGAATAAAAAACACAGCTAGTGTTTATTGTAAGGATTGAAATTCTGCAAATTTCCATCCACACCAATTTGCCTTAAAATGGTAAAACAATTAACACTAAACACATTGTATTACTAATACAACATAAACTTATGTATTAAAAAAAACATTGAATTACGAACACAACACGAAGTAAATCTTATTAATTAGAAGACAACACAAACTTAAAGCTAAGACAAAGAGATACGTCACATGAAATAAGACAACACAGCTCAGAACATAGAACATAGAACCGTAGAACGTAGAAAACAAGCACAACAGAGGCTGAAACGGGAGGAATTGCGAATAAACCTAGAAAAGATCGACGGGATCACAAATACGTCCCAGGCGACGTATTGCGACAGATAAACCCGCCGACAAAAATATGAAATACAAAAAGTGACTATAAACACGGCATGACATGCACTAGACACGAATTATAAAAAGGCAAAATACACAAATTCAGAAAATGTTACCATAATATAATTCATGGATGCTGAATGTTTATCACGATATATAAGCAAAAATAATCGAGCAGAAGGGGAGCTAGGTGGACAGGTACCAAGTCTGCGATGAAGGTCAGTGGGGTTACACTCCCTCTTCTAGCAACATTGGGAACTGTTCGGACAGTCGATCTCAGTGATTCTCAGACCGTATAAGGCCAGTGGGGTTACACTCCCTCTTAGAAAGTCTACATGAGATGAACTAGGTTTAGTCCAAGCCGAAACTCGAGGCGAAGCAGCGTCACAGAAGAACACCTGCAGCAGAGACCAAAGCCAAGCAACGACGCAGAAACGCATACAGGAAGGTCAAGACGAACAACGACGTTGCGGTAACGCATGCAGTAAGAACCAAAACGAAGCAGCGACGCAGAAGATCGAGCAGCGACGAGCCAAGCAGCGAAGTAAGCCCGCAGCGAAAAACCAAGATGAAGCAAAAGGCCAAGACGAAGCAGCGACGCAGAAGATCGAGCAGCAACGAGCCAAGCAGCGAAGTAAGCCACGCAGCGAAAAACCAAGACGAAGCCAAAAGCCAAGTCGAAGCAGCGACGCAGAAGATCGAGCAGCAACGAGCCAAGCAGTGAAGCAAGCCACGCAGCGAAAAACCTTGCGACGTTGTGCCAGGTAGCGACATTCCGGACAACGAAGCAAACGAAGTAACGGAGCCAACCGAGTAGCGAGCAAGCGAAACAGCGGACATCCATAAAGTTGAGCCGAGCGACGAGCAAGTTCAAGGACGGAGCCAACCATGAGATGACAAACAGGGACCGAGTCGAGGAAGGCATACGGAGTCGTGCCACGATAAGTACGACGACAACGCCGGGACTACGAGGACCGACCGCAGAGCCAGGACATTCGAAGTAATGGCCACCCACACAGAGAGACTAGGATTGCCAAAACGTAGGGGCATCACAGAGAGACGAAGACAAGAAATAAACCGAGCGGAGAGGGCCAAAGCGTAGAGGCCACCCACATAGAGAGACGAAGACAGAGAAAGGGCAGAGCAGAGAAAGTCTAGGCGAGCGAACTACATCGAATATGAGGAACAAGGGCGACGGTCAAGGACTAGCGAAGATAGAGCACGAAGGAAGTACCAAGACGGGAACAACGAAGACAACCCAGACGGGAGCAATGAGGCAAGCAAACAACGTACAGGACAAGCGTAGCAGCCCCAGCACGTAAGAAGATGACACAAAGCGAAACAGCAAACGCTTCATACTAATTGAATTATACCAATTATCAATCTACTACTATTTTATTAAACTGAATCATGAATAAAGTGAAGTCTAATCAAGAAATAAATGTTTTGTAACGGACCCTGGAACCCGACGAGTTTATCCCCTGAAATTTGAATCGTTACATTATATAGTTTGTCCTATGTTTAGGAATCTCGTTTGGTTGCTACTCGAAAGTACAAGGTGTAATCTTTAGTGTTGAATTTCATCTATAGTAAATTTCTCTATCTGTCGAATGTGCGTATTGGGCTCGAAACCTGAAGCACCGACTACGGTCTTTACTTCACGGAACTCACACGAATACGGGGGCTTTATCTGTATGCTCTGTACATGAGAGCTTTCTACAAGCTCGCCATACGTTTCACGCAAATACATGTGGGAAATTGAGATGATTTTTAGTTTTAAATTCTTCAGTTATTCAGTTTATCCGATTATAAAGCTTTAAGCTCACCTCAAAATCACAGTAGTCGAGAATTATGCAGAACATACGTCAACATACGTCAACAATTTTCGAAAGTTAATTGAAAAGCTATTAATAAAATATTTAAAAATGTCCACAATTTTTAAAGTAACAATATTATTGTTAAATGCCATTTGAAATCTCGAAGGATATCAATTTGTTTAAATTCGGGAAGAATTAAGCGATCTTTGCTTAAATAATACGTGCGAGGATGGTGGTCTACATTCGATTTGTTACTATGTAAGTTGAAATGTTTCTCTATTCATTTTTCCAAGAAATCCGATATTCGCTGGTCGTGGCAAAAAGATGATGTGCAAAGTTTACTTTTTGGTTGCTTTTAATCTGGAAAATTTGGGGTTTCTTGGAAAAATTAATATCAGAAATTGGTATACCAGTGTAAGTGGAAATATTAGTAGAAAGGAAACCGATCTTTGAATATCATCCCTTTTCGTTGGACCCGACACCTTTTTTTACATATTTTAAAAGGTTTTTTTTTTATGTACATATACAAACAGTATATGATATTTCGCGTATGTAAATTTAAATTTCGATATACTGAGCTAATAGGTACCTTCAAACAATTACCAAGTTGTAGAGTCACGGTAAGATCCATTCCCTGATCCCAGTTTTTCAGCGTTTTGGACGCATTTTTTTCTGCCGTTCCTTCAAATCTCTTTTACTTTATTAGTAATAATACAGTATTGTTATTGATTTTCAAAAAAAAAAAGTTTGCTGCCCTCAAAATTTTTTTGTGTACATTTCATGACTAGTAGACACAAAAAAAGCAATAAAAATGTTCACTCCGTCTGTCCGCCGTACGCCGTACGCCGTACGTCGACCGCCAAAATCCTTTGAAGGCTCGTAGCTCTCAAACCTGTGGAGCTATTAAATTTTAATTTTTTCTAGGAATAGACTGGGTAGACCCCATGAATTGACATTATTTTCAGGGGTGGGGGTGTGAGGTGGAAGGTGGGGGAAGCGTTTTAGACGAAAAATTTTGGTTTCTAGATCTCAGTAACCGCTTATGTTAGGAGACTGAAAAATAATAAAATTGCGCCCAGGCTGTTGGCAGGTCTGATCAGATATCGAATATTTTTTCACTTCCCCAGGCTTGTTAAATAATCACCTATTTTTTTTTTCATGAATTCCACCATGTTTCTCAGGTCTGATCAGATATCGAATATTTTTTCACTTCCCCAGGCTTGTTAAATAATCACCTATTTTTTTTTTCATAACTTCCACCATATCTCTCAGGTCTGATCAGATATCGAATATCTTTTCACTTCCCCAGGCTTGTTTAATAATCACATATTTTTAAGTTTTATCATTTTCAACCTCTAAAACGCATCCCGGAATGTGACTCAATTATATAATTCATATGTTACACCATATTCTAATCGCTTTCCAAACTTTCTGTTAGGTTTTCAGTCACATAGTAACATACACCGCATCCCCGAATTGAACACGTTCCAAACTTCTGCCGGAAAAATAATAAAATTGCGCCCAGGCTGTTGGCAGGTTTTTATACTCTAGATGAAACCATATATAGTATTATAAGATTAATCCTACCCGAAAATTTCTAACGCATAGAACTGAGCCTCGGAAAAAAAAACGTTTTGGTTTATTTATGGCCAAAAACTTTAAATCCGCATGACGTCAGTTCGTCCCTTAACTCAAAAATAACTTGACCTAGGACCATAAAAGTCTTGGGTGGCTGCCATTTAAAGTGCCCTTAAATTACGTGTTCAAGAATATTGAGCAATAACATCGGAACTCCTAAGGCTGCGACATTAAAATTTTCTATACGTTGGGTTTGCAATAAATAAAATTAAATTTTTTTGCCGCGAATTCGGAATTTTGTACAGATTAGTTTTGAGTTCGACTTTGGTAGTCAGCTAAATCCTTTTACTCCTTATGGTACCTTCCATACAAAAAATACTTAACTGACATACTCAATAATATTTTGCGATAACTTTTGAACGCGTCAAGCTACGAATTTGATATTTTACACATTAATTTTTGAATGGATCCAAACAATTGAATAAATATGTAGCAAATCGATTGAGTCCTTCCTGCACCTCCCATGTGAAAATCATTCAAATTTCAGTCATGTCATCTTCCAAGAATAGCTTATCTGGCCCATCTGGCACAAATATTGATAACGAACATGTAATTTCCCTATAAGTACTTGATGAGTCATTTAGGAACATTGAGAAAAGATAAATGAATTAGTCAAGTACAGAGCTTAAAATATAAGATAAGAGTTAAAGTCCAACTATTGTAATAACAAGAAACAGAGGTTTCTTGTTATTACAATAAAGTTTTTTTTGCAGTCGCCAAATTAACGTAGTTTTGATACAAACCCCCCCCCCCCCCCCCAACCTTTAACGAGGCACATTAGTACCACTTTTGTATGAGTTCTACCTTGCGAGAGAGGGACATCCGCTCCCGCTTTTGGCCAAGCTTTTAGTCCAAAAACGTACATTTGCCGTCTATTTTCCTGCAAATATGGAGCTTTTTGGTTGAAAAACGTACACTTTAGCTGTATTTTTCTGCAAACTATGGAGCTTTTCTGTTTATAAGCGAGTTAGTAGTACGATACTAACCTCACTCAAAAATTTCTTTTCAACCTTTTTTTTCTAGTATAGGTACAGATATTTGTTAAGTTTTAATTTCGTGCAATCAACGGTTAAGGAGATATGGATTTTAGAATGTGTCGATCTCGCATTTTTACGTTTTGGACGAATTATTCCCCCCCACTCCCACACCCCTTCACCCATATCAAAAATTTTTTTTTGCACATGGGTTCACTATCGAAGTTCTATAGAAATTTCAAGTTTCAGCCTCCTAGCATAAGCGGTTGCTGAGATCTAGAAACCAACATTTTTCGTCTAAGACCCTCCCCACTCCTCCCCACTCCTCCCCACTCCTCCCGCTCATACCCACACCCCTCTAAAGGATATCAGTCGTAGAGGTTCACCCAACCTACCCACCAAAAAAATGGCATGATAATACCTCAACGGGTTTGGGAGCTACGCGCCTTCAAACTATTTGGCGCGCCGTACGCCAAATAGTTTGAAGGCGCGTACAGACGGAAATTTTTTTTTTATTGCTTTTTTGGGGTCTACTAGCCCAAAAACGGGAAAATACAAAATTTAAGGGCAGCATATTTTATTGAAATTTCAGGTAGATCAGAATACTTTATTATTAAAAAGAATAATAAAGTAAAAAAACCCACATTCCGTGTGATCGTAGCCAACATTCATAATCGAATGAGCTAGTACACTTCAGGACTTCAGCGCACAATGCACAATGCAATGTGCTGGACTTTTTATTCAAAAACTCTCCGCTTGTAATTGGCGCAGCCGGTGTTTCGAACAAGCATCAGTAAAAAAGTGAAATTAATAGTTAATTATTATTTCGGAGAATTACTTGTTATTGGTGTTTGTGCCATAATTGCACTTGATGATTATACAGTTAAAACATACTGCAGTCACGATCGGCTGCAAGCCAACCGTATAATACTCTAGATGATACAAAACTCCGATCGATGGATATTGAAGTTGGGGATGAAGAAATATTACGTGTGTGCATGTTGTATGTCCTTCATTAAGGAGTCCCAATAAATTGCTACTCAAAACAAAAAGACAATATTCACTGTTTAATTTCATATCTTGAACTGGAAAAAATATATCCTTTTTGAAGGAGTTTCATATGGGAGCGCAGCAAGGACTCACTCGATTTCTTACATATTCATCCTTTTCCTTGGAACCATTCAAAAATTAATGTGTACAAGATTTCAAATTTGTAGTTTGAAGCGTTCCAAAGTTATCGAAAAATATTGTTGAACACGTTTCTAGGATTTTTTGTATGGAAGGTACCAGAAGAAGTAAAAGTATTTCGCTGACTAGTAAACTCGAACTTTGTTTTCACTCAAAACTAATTTATACAAAATTCTGAATTCATAGCTAAACGATTACATGAGTTATAGTGAGTTTCGTAAATTAAGTGAAGTCATTTTTACATGATTTTTTGTATGGCAGCCCCTCGAAGAACTATTAGGATTTTCTTCATAATCAGTCAGTTAGCTGTAACTCTTGGAAAAATAACACATACAAAATTTCAAAGTCGTAGGTTAAATACTTATGAAGGGATCGGCCAATATTCTTGATCTAGCGTTTTTAGGATTTTTCGTATGGAAGGCACCAGAGGGAGTTAAAAGATTTCGCTGACTAGTAAACTTGAACTTCGTCTTCACTCGAAACTAATTTGTATAAAATTCCGAATTCGTAGCTAAAAGATTACTGGAGTTATAGTGAGTTTCGTAAATTAAGTGAAGTAATTTTTACAGGATATTTGTATGGCAGCCCCTCGAAGGACTATTAGGATTTTCTTCATAATCATACAGTTAGCTCCAACTCTTGGAAAAATAACCCATTCGAAATATCAAAGACCTAGGTTAAGCCGTTCTGAAGTTATTGATCAATATTCTTGAAAACGTGTTTTAAGGACACTTTGTATGGCAGCTACCCGCAGGAGTAAGACGATTTTGCCAATTAACGAACTTGGCCTTACAAATTTAACCAAACACCCAGATTCAAAGTTTCAAGAGCCTAGGGGAAGGCGTTCTTGAGTTATCGTGCTAACGGACAGATGGACGGACACACGAACGGATGGACGGACGGATGGACGGACGGACGTCAAGCGGATTTGAGGTTTTTGGCCACAAATAAACAAAAAATATTATATAACTTTTTTTCGTCCTAAGCTTGGTTCTATGGAGCTACACCTACATCCTGATACTAACATATAATTATTTTTATATCACACTAACTACTTTGTATCGTAGCATGATCTTTTATCATATTATTAGATTTTATACTTGGAATAACCTTGCCGTGTAAACCCGGCTTTAAGTACTAAGATGAAATTGTAACATGAAATTGTAGCCTATGTGGCAGGACTGAAGAGAAGAATAAAGTGAAAGTGTCACGAGTTGAATTTGGATCGTCGGCCGTGCCGGTCGTGTTTTTATATTTATAGTTCCCAAAAGTTTACGGACCACCTGAAGGTGCTCCCCAACAGCCCCCACATCTGGTGACCCCGAAGAACGTGCATCTTCAAAAAAGGACGCTTGGTACATAACGAAAGCGCAACGCAACCGGCACACGTCGTGCAAAGTTAAACGACGTAATTACTGGGAACGAGGCATTTTTATTTTCAATATCCGGTCCGCATTATTCGAAAACGCACCACGTTTTTCACGCAATGCACCACGTTTTTTCACCGACGCATCCGTTCAGGCAGCATAATTTGCAACGGTTACTACCGCTATTTTGCCGCAACAACGCAACGCACCACGTCTTTCACCGACGCATCCGTTCAGGCAGTAATTCAACAACGGTAAATACCGCTATTTCGTCGCAGCCACTCATCGCACCGCGTGTTTCTCACGACGGCACTTTCTACAATCCGTTCTGGCGAATTTCCGCAAAACTACACCATCGTTATTCTTCCGGTAACGCAGAATACCGCAGAATTATCACCTTCTTCGGCTCAGGTAAACATTTTTAATTCAACGCATCGAGGCAACGGTCTTTCGTACCGTACACCAGAAGCCGGAAAATTTACTCGTCATCGAAACGTGACATCAGCAACGGAGGCAACATCCGGCAACATTTAAACCTAATTGTAAATTTAACGTTTTTTGTTTCTTAACGATATTTTTCGAATTGCGAGAAAAAATTGTCACATTCACTCTGTGAATCAATTTGTAGGTCGTACGACACCCGGTAATTCAGTCGAAGCTTTAGTTAAGCGTAAAGTCAAACAAAAATTCGCGATCTTAAACGGAATTATTCCGCAAAAATTTCTTCATAGTACGTGGAGTTAGTTGGTTTTTACTTTTCTAACCTCACTTTTGATCGAATCGGTCGTTCGATTGAAAATTAGCGAAACACGTAATTTCAAAACGGTATTAACGCGCTCATTGCTATATCGCACGCAAGTTTTTTGGGCTCTAAATTTTTGATCTTCACATTCGATCTCTATTTAGATATTCATTTTTTGATTTGGTTTTTGATTTTCACCTGAAGAATTTGTGTTCTAACCTTCAGTTTTTCCATTCCAACATCTCAATGGACGCGGGAAAAACCCCGCAAGGGCCATCAACGGGAAACACACAAGCCAACGTTGATGCTACACGCAATACGGCGGAAAACATATACATCACACCCGTAGCGGTGCAAAAAATCCCCTTTTGGTCGCAAAATCCTAACGCTTGGTTTCGCGTTTTAGACGGACAATTCACTGCTTCCAGAATAAGCGACGAATGGACCAAATTTAACCATGCTCTCAGCATGCTGGGACCAAAAGAGTGTGGCCTTAGTATGGACATTATTGAGAATTTGCCCAATACAAACCCGTACTCTTACTTCCGTACATAAATGACAAAGATATTTGCCGAATCAGAAGATTCACGACTCTTAAAAGTTTTGAAGGGCTTAGACCTCGGCGACCGTCGCCCATCTCAACTTCTTAGCGAAATGAGATCACTCGACGGTGAAAGTTTCGCAGAACCGGCCTTAAAAAAGTTGTGGCTACAACGACTACCACCTCAGGTACAAGCGATTCTCGCAGCTTCCTCGGGACAGTTGTCTGAGCAAAGCTGACAAGGTATTAGAAAATATGTCTTATAGCGCTCTAAACGTCGTTAGCACCTCAGTTAGGGAGACAAACTCGCCCCTTCAGCAACTGCAAGGTGAAATTTCAGAACTCACAGCCCAAATAGAGAAACTAAAAGAAATTTAAAACGACCGTTCCAAAAATCACAAAAAAGGAAATCAGAATTCAGAGCGTTCTCGTTCAAAATCTCGACAGAATAACAATTCTCTAAGAAGACAGGGAAGTCCTGTGCAAAAACGTTGTTTTTATCACACCCGCTTCGGGGAAAAAACAACCAAATGCTATCAGCCCTGCGATTTCAAAACAGATTCAAAAAACTAATTTTGGCTTCGGAACTAGCGACGACCGATCTAAATCCAATCTCTAGTCGCTTAATCATCTACGATGAAACCGCCAAGCTCAATTTTTTAGTGGACACAGGCGCCGATATTTCAGTGATTCCTCCACGTCCATCAGATCGCACTAAACAGCAGTAGTAAGGACCATGCTTTCCTATCATTTTAGCATTACGCCAGTACAGAACAGCAATACTGTAGTGTGGTCAAAATAAATGGAAAAATTGTTGTTGTTCCACGGCCGTTTGGACCAGCTGGTATGGTCTTTTTAAAGTAGGTCAGTAATCTGTTTGTTTCTGATTGGTTCTTTCGGAATGGGGCTATTTGCTTGTTTTTTTGAGAGATGGGAGTGTAAGTGGGATAGCTATGGATTGGGGTTAGTTGAAGTGAATATGCATCTCGCTTCAGAACGATCTGGTCATCATGGCGGGTAGTTTGTTTACCACAGCCGGGATGGGAGTGTAAGTGAGATAGCTATGGGTTGGGGTTAGTTGAAGTGAATATGCATTTCGCTTCAGAACGATCTGGTCATCATGGCGGATAGTTTGTTTACTACGGTCGTTAGGTCTTTTTCTTTGCGATGATTACATGTGCTTGTACACTTGCTTTGGCGCGTTGTACCTCGGTCATTTGGCCCTATGTGCTTGTACTTGCTTTGCGGGAAGTAACCATGTGATCATGTTTACAAGTGCTTCGAACTTGTTCTCTTTGCGATGATCTGATATGTTTCGTGGCGGGAAGACGATCGTTTGGGCATATGTGCTTGTACTTGCTTTGGCGGGAAGTTTGTTATTACCATGTGATCAAGTACTTTAAATGGAGTGGCCGCTTAGACTTTTTTCTTTGTGATGATCTTCGTATTTGTTTTGGCGAGAAGTTTGTTATTGTGCACAATTTGGTTCAATTATTCTACACTGTTCGTTGTACCACGACACTTGTTCTGGCGGGAAGTTTGTTATTACCATGTGATCAATGAAGTGAATGGATTTCATTGCCATGGTCGTTTGGGTCTATGTGCCTGCTTTGGCGGGAAGTATGTTGGGAAGTCGTGAATGAGGTTGGAAATAAAACAATTTCTTTCAGACTAAAAAATCTTTTATTGAAAAATTAAGCTCTACTGAGTGTCGTTATTTTTTTGGACAAATCTTAGTTTAATGAACCCACCACGGGAATCATCTTTACCATCATATATGAGGTAATGATTCGGGGTCTGGTTAAGGTCCTCTACATGACGCTGCGTTTTTATTTTTTCTGTAAATCGCGGTGGCAGGAAGCAAAACTTTCCATCTTCAAGAAAAACTGCCAAACCGGTTCCATATTTCGTCTTCATTAGCTTGAAGGTGGAGATTTTGTACTCCGCACCTTCAACCAATGAACCCCATGATGTGAGGGTTCCGGTGTTCCTCTGGGCAATCGCGTTCAAAGTGCTGGAACTCTGTTGGAAGATTCAAAGTTAAAATTGGAATTAAAAAACATATCGCAGTCACGATCGGCTCCAAGCCAACCGTATGATACTCTAGATGAAATACTGTCTAGAGTATAATTATAATTTGAACAAAAGTCTGACTTACCATTGATTAGGATTTCCCGACGGTGTGAAAGTTGAGATTGATATGATTCTATCCGTGCCTTCGACCGATTTATATACAATCTCTAGAGCAAAGTTTCTTGCTCTTTTTCTATAGAAATTTCCCTCTATACAATGCAATGCGATATGCAAAAGATGCAATTCGCCACAACAGAAGTAATTCATATAAGTGTTAGATTAATCATGATGAATTAACATTATAAGTCACATCGTCTAGATGTAGATGATAGTCATCTCATATCATGCATGGACAAGTTAAGTACAAGTCTTCTTTGAGATGTAGAGAATTTTATTTACTACATTGTATGTCTCAAAGTCTGGATCAATTGAGAGTAATTAATATGATAGATTAACGACCTGCAAGTGATATTATAAGATTTGTCTTGTCTACATATTTGGTACAATGTACATTAAAGCAGGCATAAGTCGTCGTTGAGATTTAAAATAAATTCATTAGCGATATTCATTGTCACAATTATGATGTATGATATACGTGTATATGATATGTAAAAGGATGCGATATGCAAAAGATGCAATTCGCCACAGCAGAAGTAATTCATATATGTGTTAGATTAATCAAGATGAATTAACATTATAAGTCACATCGTCTAGATGTAGATGATAGTCATCTCCTATCATGCATGGACAAGTTAAGTACAAGTCTTCTTTGAGATGTAGAGAATTTTATTTACTACATTGTATGTCTCAAAGTCTGGATCAATTGAGAGTAATTAATATGATAGATTAACGACCTGCAAGTGATATTATAAGATTTGTCTTGTCTACATATTTGCTACAATGTATATTAAAGCAGACATAAGTCGTCGTTGAGATTTAAAATAAATTCATTAGCGATATTGATTGTCACAATTATGATGTATGATATACGTGTATATGATATATAAAAGGAAAAGAACACCGATTTCAACTAGTATAAAAGAGGGACTGTAAATTTAGATGAGATCAAACTATTGAGGACGTTCCAAGATGTAAGTAAAACTTGTTGAAATAAATGTTTAATTTCAAATATGTATAAATAATCCCTTTTTCAGAATTCGCATGAACTTCACAAAGAAAATTGAACTAGCAGGGTTACTCCTTGAACTCGTGGATAGCCTGCTAAGTCCTGACGCCTTTAGAAATTGCAGTGGTGCCAGAGAGACAGAAGAAGGTGTGTCAAAAGCGATCAGCAGCGGAAGCAGCGTTGGTGGTAGTGAAAACCACAGTGATGTGCTAGGTACTCCCAGCAATAGTAGCAGAGTTGAATTATATACGAAGGATAGTGCTGTTACCGGGTGCAACAGTCAGCTAGTACTTCCAGTGAGGGTCATATTTAAAAGGAGCGGAAGCAGTGTTCGTGGTAGTAAAAACCAGAGTGCTGTGCTAGGTACCCTCAACAACAGTAGCAGAGCCGAGAAATATGTAAAGGATAGTACTGCTACCGGGAGTAAGAGCCAACCACTACTTTCTGTGAGGACAACAATTAAAAGGAAAAAGGTGAAAATTCTCCCGATTGGAGAGACGTGGTTCAACACATCTAACATCGAGCTGAAGCGGAAATTAGATGCTGTGGAGCTGAAGCGGAAAATAGATGCTGTAAAATTTAAGCGGACATTAGATGCTGTCGAGCTGAAGCGGAAAATAAATGCTGTTAAATTTAAAAAAGAATCTTTCGAGATAAAATAGTGCTAAATTTATTAGATTTGCTAAAGTTTTGTAAAGATGAACGTGAAAAATATTATTTAATTTAGAAACTGCGTTAAGTCTAGATTATAAGATGTTTATTTCTAGTTTAAGTAATTTAGTTAAAATAGTGGAAGAAAAAAAAGTTAAGTTTTCTTGTAAGGAGAAAAACTTTCTTCTGGAAAAATTTGCAAAGCTTTCAATTCAGTGTAATTCCCCTGATGTTATGAAAGAAGCTCTAAAATTTTTAATCTACAGTGATGGAGATGATTTTCTAAGTGAAGAAAAACATAAAGATGTCCTTGACAGTCGTAGAGTGCCTGATAAAACCCAACCTAATAGTCTGCTATGACAGACTTTTGTAAACAATGAGTTTGTTCATGGCGGTAATGATATTTTTACACAGGGTGAGTCGATTCAAAGTGGAAGCGGGTTACGTGGAAGGTTCGAAGTGTTATCCAGACAGGCGCGGTTTTTAAAAAAATTTAACGTAGAGGGTAAAAAAATTACATTCAGGATAAATTCTCTAGATACAGTAGATGAAGATCCACTGCTAATTTTAGAGAATATCTTTGATGATGTGATCAAAGAAGCTGGGTCGAATTCGGGGAAAGGGAGTAAAATCAGCTTCACCATTACACTACCGAATTCACCTCATATAAAAGCAATTTGGTCCAGTCTAAGATCTATTGAAGACGTAAATGGACGTTATATTCTTGGTTTAATTTCGAATGTGAATCAATCCAACACTGCTTTCCTCTCTGATGAAATCATGCAGCTAAATGCTGAGGTTGTGAATTTTCCAACGGGTGGTGCGCGGTTCAATATCCAAGCTGTCGAAGAAAGCGTTTTCTTACAACGGAAAAGAAGTGTTATAGACGTCGGGAAAAATGGTGATACTAGCTGTCTCCCACGATCTATATGTTATGCTATGGAGATGACCTCGAAAAATTTTAGTATGCGATATCATTCTTCAAATATCCGGTCTTTAGATCGTATGGTGAAAAGGATGTGTAAAAATGCAAGGGTGACTATTAATGCTGACGGATGTGTATTGACGGATCTTTACAAGTTTCAGAAAGTATTAAACGATTATCAAATAATTGTGTTTGATGATACGAAGGATTCTAATTCAATCCTTTTCAAATTACCTAACAGGAATGATTGGCCGAATAAAATATACCTCTATTACTCCAAGGATTTCAAACATTTCTACGTGATTAAGTCGTTGAAAGGTTTTTTTAATAAGAGTTTTGCATGTACCCTTTGTGATAAAGTGTATCACAGTAAATCTCATATATGTGAAAGGAAGTGTACCTATTGCAATTCTTCTCCCCCATGTCATTTCGTTACGGAAATGGTAAGCTGTGAAAAATGTAACCGCTCATTTAGAGGGGAAAGTTGTTTTACAAGTCATTTTTCAAATAAAATTGGTAAGAAGACTATGTGTGAAACTTTTAAGATATGTACATACTGTGCAAAATTTTTAAATTTCACAAATAGATCATCAGATTCGCATAAATGTGATGAATATCACTGTCAGATATGCTCGAAAATCGTTCCAGTGGATCAGCTTTGCTTCATCAAACCGCAAAAGTGTTTCATTGAAAAGAAATTTTTATTAATATTCTTTGATTGTGAGAGCACCCAGAATACTCTTTTAGCGAATAGCACATCTTACAAACATATTGTCAACTTAATTGTTGCACATCAGGTGTGTAATAACTGTTACAAGGATTCCGATATCAAAAATAATTGTGATGTCTGTGGAGAAAGGGAGTATGTCTTTGAATGTGACAATATGACGAGCGTTGTGGGAGGTTTTGTGGATTATTGTTTAAAGGCTCGTTCTTATACTTCGAACGTATACTGCATAGCACATAACTTTCAGGGATACGACGGTCAGTTTATAATTTCTGAATTATTCACGAGGAAACTAAAGCTTGAACCTATAATGAATGGGACTAAAATAATGAAATTAAGATGCGAGCATGTGACTTTCATAGACTCTCTAAATTTTCTAGCATTTCCGCTCTCCAAATTCCCAACCGTATTCGGTATAAAAGATCATACGAAAGGGTTCTATCCTTACTACTTTAACACACTAGAGAATATCAATTATGTTGGAAAATATCCATCCCCAGATATGTATGGATATAATACTATGAAAATAAGAGAACGTGATGAGTTTTTAAAGTGGTATAATTCAGTCTCTTTTGGAGTTTTCCATAATAGAAGCGAAATGCTTAAGTATTGCAAAAATGATGTGGTGTGACAAAAACCATTCTTTTATAAAATATTTTAGATTAGATTTCTTGCAAAACCAACTTAAGTTATAATTACGTGTAGTTTTAGTTTTTTCCATGATCCTCTTCTCTCCAGTTCTTCCTATGATTTTTTTTTTCGAGTATATCAATGACAATTACCTTTCTGCACCGGAATTATTTTTTTTGATACTATGTATATTACCTTTATTTATATTAAAAAAAAATTGTAAAATTATAATCACATCACCGCTGTAAATTAATACTAATAATAATCATCACCCAAACAACGAGAACGACATCTAATGGCAAAATTTGTGCCCAGGGAAAATTCAACGAACAAAAAGAAGATAGCCCATAAGGGAAAAATTTCGCGCCAAAAATCGAGCTACGAAAAAACCGTTTTTTCTCTGGCGGTGGAAAAAAACGAGAAGAAAAAAGAGAGGAAGGCTGGTGATCGGGGAGGAGGTCGGTTGGAGACCTCGTTTTGTGTGATCGAAAAAAAAACCCCCGGAAGAAAATCATTTAAGTAAAGTTCTCAGTATTAGGGGAGGACCAGTGTGAACCATAAAAAAGTGAAATTTAACATCAGAAAAAAAACTAATTATAAGTGGCCACTAACTAGTTCGAAAAAGGAAAAAACCCTTTAAAGTGAATAAAATATATTCTAATACACCAGTGACTTGTGACAGAGAGAAAAATTCCAAAAGAATCAACTTATTTTTTTTAATAAAGATCCCCATAAGTGCACACCCCACGTAACACGTAACGTAAAAGCATAATTAACAACAATAAACAATATACGAAAAAAATTCTTCGTCGAACGCAGACAGTCGCAGGACGTATGGGCCCCATCAGGTACCTAGCTTAAGCATAATATATGTAAAAACATTATAATGATCGCAAACTTAATATCTAAAATTTAAATTTCATTTAATATCAATAACAATTAATAATTGTTTTAAAACAAAGTCAACTTGGTTTCCTTTTGTTGTGTAAAAGTCGTTTGTTCAATTTCAGAGCAGAACGGTAGTGTAGAATTCTGTTAGTGTTTCCTTTTATTGATTTCCTTCTAGAGAATTTCGTTTAGCCACATCTAAGAAAGATGACGGGAGAGTAGGGTCCCCATTTGAGGATCTTGGAAGATTGACGCTGTACGGTAAGTAAATCAGGTCTCTTGAAGCGTAGATGTAAGAAGTGTCCGAATGGAAGGGTCATTGCTCCAGAGGTACCGGTGTGTCGAATACCGTGATAGCGGCAGAGTGAATACGCACGGTCCCTAGTTACCGCTGGAGCGCTGGAACTGCAATCGAGTCAAGCAACTCCAATCCATTTTTTTCCCTCTCCTTATCTTAGTATAATATACAGCACATCAAGGATGGTGTCTCTTCTGAGTTGAGTTTTTGTCTTCCCGCCCCCAAGCTCCTGAGAAGCCGGCAAATCGTGCTGTAGGACTCAGAAGAGCCCATTAATTCTGGCAAGAAAATACAGGCGCATATTGTCGTCTAAGGAACTTTTCAGTGGATATATTACGATTAGGGTGCATACAATTTATCGGTCATCCTGAAATTTTTCGCAGTGAGCATATACCTTTTCTACCAGAGATACTTTCAATGCATGGTTTTATCACTTGCTCAATTGTTGCGCCTACTAGCTTATTCACGCCTGTTTTACCTTTCAGAAATAGTTCGAAGTTGTACTTTACACTGTGTCGTAAATGTGCGGAGTTGAATAGAGTTTCCACATGTATTCATACAGAGGATGAAAGAATGATTATTGGTACATGGGTTATACCTGAAGTAGCTTTAGCAGTGCAGAATGGGTATAGGATAATAAAAGTTTTCGAGGTTTGGAAATATAATCACACCAAATACGATCCGGAAACCAAAAAGGGTGGACTATTCACCGAATATGTAAGCACATTCTTGAAAATCAAACAGGAAGCTAGTGGATGGGGGGGGGGGTGAATACATAACCGAGGAGGACAAAGATGCCTTCCTAAAGAGTTTCAAGATAAGAGAAGACATCCTTCTAGAAAAAACCCAGATCCAGAAGAATCCCGGTAGACGAAATACCGCTAAAATTTGTCTTAATTCCTTCTGGGGAAAATTTGCACAAAGGGAGGATAGAACTCAAACCAAGATCATAGACAATCCCAAGGAATTTTATGACTTTATACAGTCCCCTGGCATAGAAATTTGTTCCTTATACCCCATCAATGATGATACTATATATGTAACATGGAAATATCTAGAGGGAGATGACAATTTGTTACCGCATGTTAACATACCTATCGCGGCCTACACAACAGCCTTTGCCAGAATTAAACTTTACGCAGCTTTACTAAAGGTCGGAAAGGCAATTCTCTATTGTGACACGGATAGTTTGATTTTCATCGATAATAAAAATAATCCTATTTCACTGCCAATATCTAACTTTTTAGGGGATTTAACGAATGAAATTGAAAGTTTTGGTCCTGAGGCATTTATTTCGGAATTTGTAAGTACAGGTCCGAAAACCTACGGCCTTAAAGTGGAAACTAAGAGTGGCGTTGAGCACATAATTAAATGTAAAGGTATTACTCTTAATTTTGAAACCTCGAAAACTGTTAATTTCGATAGACTGAAGTCCTTAGTGATAGATGAAGATGGGAGAGATCCCGTCTATGTAACAAATGAACGAAAAATTAAACGTAAACGACCAGGAACCGTTATTTCGACACTTGAGAAGAAACGTCTACAATTCACTTTTGATAAAAGGGTAATAGCGGAAGAAAATTTTTCATTTCCATATGGATACAAAAAACCTAGAATTGATTATTAGATGATAACCTATTAGGTATTTACTTGTTAAGTAAAGCTATGTAAGCTTCTTTCTTTAAAATCTTTAAGTATTTACTAAAACATGTTTGAAAATATATAAATACGCAGAACTAAATCGTTTTTCACATTATTAAATTACACCCTACCGAAAGCATGAGTAAAGTTATAATTGATGTCCAGTTCGTTACAGGAAATTATGGCCAGTATTTTGCTAAGGAGATTGCTATACTACCTTTCGGGTCAATATGTCCAACGTTTTATTTGTTGCTACCTCCTTATCCCTATCAGGAGCTAAACATAAAAGCTGATCGTCAGCATAAGTACGAGCGTGAAAAAATCAATGGTTTGAATTGGCATGATGGCGATACCAGTTACAGCAGTTTACCTGATATTCTGGATGAATTTACCAACTGCAGTATACATGTAAATGGACTTGCGAAAGAGAACTTCATCAGAAGATATTTACCTGAAGCCGAAATAATACAACTTGAAATGCCTAAATTAGCTGATCTTCAAAACTTCCAGATATTCTGTAAAAGCCACAGTCAAACGTCGCCTAGTCGCTGTGCTGTACAAAACTGTGTAAACATGTATTTATATATGCTAATGAATAAAGTTTATTTATAAAGGAAAACAAATACTTGAGTAAAATATTTTTTATTAGTAAATCGTTATATTAAAAATAGTTCTTGCGCTACAAAGCCATGGTATTTCGTAAAAAAGTCGAGAATAGTTAATATGCACATATGAAGTGCGTGATGGTATAAAAAAGTCTTCACTTGATAATTGTAACACATCCTTTTCCTTGCATTTAGTTGCGTATTGGTTGAAATAATCCCCAACACTTTCAGCAGCGTTGTTGTTGTGAAACATGACGATATTGAAGAAATCCATCTTTTCGAACAAATTTAAAAGGTTCTGTGATGATAGTCTGATACTACCTTTCTCGACCGGTATCACGAATTCCTTTTTTAGCCCCGCTTGAGTAGCTTCGTTATTTTCATGTTTCCGCATGATCAAATGATTGTACAGCGCCGCCCATCCGGAGTAATTCGTTGACACAGGAAAGCGTCCAGGGTAGCTGAAGATTATTTTCGCCTCAAATGTGAATGGGTCAAATCCTAATACAACCTTTCGGTTCTGACAGCCGTTCAAATAATAGGTGTAGTTCAGTAGAGCATTTTCACCAGGAACCTCGGACCTTCTCTGCTTGCATGGTTTCTTAACAGCTGATTCATCCACCGGGACTAACTTTTTTCTTTTGTTAGCGACACGTCTCTTCTTGTCATTCTCCACTTTTGTAATAGGTGAATCCATAATGTCTGAAAAACTGAAAGTCGAGTGGCTTAAGCTGATGCTTTTATACTCTCAGTCTCCGATTTGCATTACTGGTTACAAGAAACCACACCATTCTGGTTGGCACCCGATGAAAATATATGATGGACCTTGATGTCATTGTCTGTAAAATCTTTTGATGAAAACTGCTTCAGGAAAAACTTTAGCTCCTTTCCCCTGCAACGCGAATACATGTATACAAAGCAGTAATTTCCGCAAGTCGAGGAGTATACACTTTGTAATCGTTTTTTGTTATTTATAAAAATCTTGGAGTTGGTATGCAGAAACTTTTTAAAATTTTTATTGTTGGGGTACCTGCCGAAAGAGTCAAAAAATTCAGCAGGACCTGTCTTCGGAAAATAAAAAGCTACCCAATGAGTACCTTTTTTGTCTGCGGGATCGGTATTTGCAATAACACATGCTGGCTTTTTAATTTTATAAGGTAGACGATCGCAGGGAAATACACCTTTGAATAGTCTTCTTGTGGTTGCGTTTTTCCTTAAAGCATTAACAAGTTCGATCGTGTTCATACTTGCTCTTTGGATAAGACAGCTTCAATGTCAATGATCTTAGTGTGACTGGTGGCGTAACTTTCTAAGAATTCCTTTGTTGTTGCGCTATAGACAAAAACGGTTGCAAATTTGGCTAATGTCATAATAAGATTTTCATGCAGACGTTTAAGTTCCAAATTTCCAGATACACCTGTCTGATCTGCTGTGCTAGCCGATGATGTGGGATATTTATACGTTATTTCCTTCGAGAATAATTTATTTTGCGATGAGAAACCGGCAAACGAAACCTTTTTAAAGAAGGTTAGATTACCTTCATTAAAATATTCGACATTTACAACACAATAGGCCATCTCTGTTATTTTCCTCCGTCTGCCGAGTAAAATGAAGAGCACGAGATTAAGAGGTTATATTTATACTTTTCAAAAATCAGTATGAATCCCGCGAAGTTTGTCTATTTCAAGACTTCCGTCATACTCAGCATAAACTATACAAGTTACACTTTTCTCCAACGCTTTCTTAAACCTTCCCTCGATCCTCACTGTTCCTTGATTTAATAAGCCGCCACAAGATGACCCGTATGAATTGTCTGTAGTTAAATCGAACGCCATTAGAAAGCACCCGTTATCGAAGAATTTCTTCGAGATTTGATTACCTTTGTCGAAATAATGAATACCTGTACCCTTAAATAGCGAGAGGTACCTCGTAGGTTTCTCCTGAGAATAATCAAACTCTAAAGCCTGGTTCGGAACTTGGGCTCCATTGACGGATAAATTGAATCGTGTGATATTATTGTGTTTAAAGTTGAATGGGTTCTTCGTCTGTTTACCGCTGTAGGCGTCATTATCTATCATACCGAAAATTAACAAGTTCGGTAGCTGTCCGATTATAACATTATCTAAAGATAGTGTTGAACTGTTAGCTGGTAGCGTATAACTCTTCACCTCGACGCGCTTATACGGGTATATCACGTTTGAGCGGTGAAGAATAGTTTCATGTGCCATTAAAATATTGGGGTTGACAGTTACATGGTTCATATACATTGTGGCATCAATAATTTTAATTTGCGGAGAGTGTCCGTCATCTTTTGAGTAGAGGTAAAATTCGGGTTTTTCCATAGAAAGTGAAAGTCTGAAATCCACCCCATTCAAAAGTTACTTATCTTGATTGAGTAAATCGCCGTGAATCTTTCCCATAAACTCTACCACATTACTTTTCGAAAGCAAATCAGATCGTTTGAGATATCCTTCATTAAATTCACTAGGATGACCGCTTTTGCCTTCATTTTCAATCATTTCCATTCCATCTCGGTCGAGGTACCATCCTACAGATTCTAAATGTGTTGTTGATGCCTCTCTACCATAATTCAATAAGTTCTCGATGTATGCTCTGTAATGGTTATTGTTGTCAGTTTGCGCAATAGGTCTACCATTTAATTTATTATGCATTGCCTAAAAAGCGAATGCATTAGGTTGTTAACTACACCGATTGGGTCACTTGACTCTTCATGCTCAGCACCCTTTGAATCCTTAACTTTTGTTTTTTCTTTTCCAGTGTACAATTCTTCTTTCCCGCCTTTTGTCTTAATAAGCTGAACTTTTAAGCGAAGGTAGATACTGGATAAATCACGGTACGTATCCCCATGTCCTAGCGAGACGAATTCCAGAACTGAGGAGTTATCAAGAGATGCTATTGGCTTGTATGAAACTTCTTCGGTTTTTAAAATATTAGCTTGTATCGGTGGCGCCTTGAATAAATCTAATTCAGATTTCATACATTCTCTGTACGAGGTCATTCTCCTTATTTATCGAGTATATCCAATACGCGCTTACGTTTTCTATTTTTAACTTTTTTATTTTTACTGGTTGCCGGTCTTTTCTTAATTGATTTTCTCTTGGACTTGGTAGGTTTTCTACGTTTAAGAGCTGTATTTAACTGTGCTATCGAAAACGGATTAGCCCTTTTTATAGCCGTACGCCTTTTCATTCCCTCTCCACCCATACTGTCAAAGAGTTTTTTCACACCCTTTTGCATCAGTTCTTGAGTAGCGGCTTGTCCTTGTTCTTTCAAAATGTTCTTGAGAGGCTTACTTCCCACTTCTGATAATATTGTTTTTCCAGTCATAACAGCTTGCTCCTTTATAGTTTTTACACCTGAGGAAACTAAAGGTCGTAAATAACGTAGTAATCCGCTGAAGAAGCTACCGATACCTCTTCCACGCAGGAATATCAGTGGAGATCGATAAACATCACCTATATCCGAGAAACCAGCGCCGCTTTGAATTAAATAATACATTGTATAAGATGAATTCATTCTGATTTGAATGTGCACTAGTTATGAAGATCCCTTATGCGCGTCTGAATATTTATACTTTATTGTCTTTTGAAGTGAAGCATCACATATGTCGGGGTATAGCCGGGGATGAAGTCGATTAATTCACCTTGATCATCGGTTATCTTTATGGAGATACTTTCAATGTAGGTCTTTTCCAGAGGGTAGTATTCTACATGCTCAAACCTGAAGATGTTATCACATTCTTTCAACGGAATCATACGCAGATTTCTCACTAATTTATTTCCTACTATTTGGGGGCGAATGATATCAGCGTAAACGTCTACATCCTTGCATTCTACTGCAGGTACAGTTGGTAGTTCTCGGGAAAAACGGCTCTTTATTTCGATAAAGGTATCTTCTAATGCGGCAATTCTGTCTAAAGTACCCTTCTCCTTCTCCTCTTCTACTGAGATTTTTTCAAACGACTTGCCCACCTCCTCTTTAAGGAGTTTAGCATTACGCTCCTTTACAGGCGTTTGAAAGAATATATCGGTAATGAATGCTGATAAGTCTTTCTCTTTCAAATCTATAGGCACACCTGTCGTTAACAGGATACCACTGGATAGTTTTTTATAGGGGACTTTCAATATTATACTTTTATCCGTAATTGTGCGCTTGTGCGGTATCTCAAAGGTAGATGCCTTTCCCCCAGGTCAGTTAGAGTTTGAATAATTTTTTTTCTAATTTGATCTGATTTTCTCCTCCGAGGCGCAACAGCTATAGTTTCGTCATTATACTGTATATTCGCGACAAAAATCCCGACTAAATCATTAACATTAATGGGCGTTGGTAGAGGATACTTAATCTTTATTTTAAGTTTCAAGTCTTTTATCTCTAAATCTAAAGAGTCAAGCTTCTTTGGGACACTTTCCCCGAGCTTTTCACTTATACTGAGCACTGGAGGTATGTAATAGTCTATCATGTGTAATAGTGCTTTATATTTTCGCCTTTCTCTAGGAATCTGTCCAATTATACTATTGAAAAGATGATATATAGACTTATATTCGGAAGCTCCTAAAGTTACAATATCCGCAACTTCACTATCCTGATAAATGTGCAAAGAGAATTCTTCTGGTCTCGGATGTCGCGCATCTTTGCTAGTATCAGGGATATCTCCAATAGTTATATCACCTACCAAGCTGTCATACAAACCCTCTTTAAAATCTGCAAAGGTATCAGCAGCCCAATAGGGTTCAACTGCGTCGTTAAACGAAGATAAGAAAGTAGAAAAGTTCATATCTTGTTTATTGTAACATAAATTTAATAACTGTTGGTAACTCCATTTAAGATAAATAGGCAAACCATGCACTGTTTTTACAAAAGCATTAATCTTTAGTGCATCTGTAGCAGCTCTCTTCACCTTTTTACTAGTACCTTTTGCTTTTTTATCATCTATGAACCGTTTTCCATCTCGCTTTTCAACAGATCTCGATTTACGATTTGCTAATGCAATTTCTGTCATTCCGACAGTCCATCCACCGTCTAACTTACAAGTATTAGGGAGTATATTTGTGAAGGCCGACAAAGTATTTTCATTGTATATGCCCATAGAATTATTACTTAGAAGGCCTATGTAAGATTCGTTTTCTCTTATGCTTACAGACATTTTTAAAGTCTTTCCCAGAAAATATTTGGTGCACTTCCGATTCGTTCAGTTCTTCTTCTTAAACGCCTAGCTACAGGGTACTGTTCGTCTGTACTTAATGAAGCATTTTCTAGTCGTGAAGGCCTTAATATAAGCTGTTTGGCAGGCGTTCTCTGTTCTGGTTTTTCTGCTCCCTCTTTCTGCTCTAGTTCGTCTATAAGTCGGGCGGCTTCATCAACCTCCATTTCACTCGGTATAGTATACTGCGTTATACTGTCATCAGCTGTTATAACTCTATATTCCTTGTTCACGCTCTTGACTTCGGGAGTAGTCTTACGAAACTTTGAAGCCGGTTTCAAACTTTTAGCTATACCGCTAACAGATAATCGTCTTTTGTACCGAGGCGATAGTGATCGCCTTGGCGGGGTTATATCTTCCGCACTAGAGTTATTATACTTTGGTGAAGTCATGTCGCCTGCTTCAAAGATATCTTCAGCCATACTGTAAAACGGATCGGGTCTCTTAATCGGAGAACTTTGTGTTGACATTTCCTCTTTGAAAGCAAACCTTGTCTATGTCGCATTATCTCGTAAATTTTTATGATTTCCTAACTTTACTTCTGGCGCAAACGCGGGAGATTTTTCTTCGCGAATCTGTCTTCCTTTACGCTTTGCATTAAGAAACTTTATCAGCGTGTTCCTATAATTATACCATTTAGCCTCGTCAGACAGTTTTTTATTTCTCAATATGCCATGTATAGTCTTATCGAAGATGGACAGGCCGACTCCATCTTCTATCTGTCCCCTTAACTGTTCATACACTTCTGGCGAAAGAAGAAACATCTTATTAAGAACGCTCTTTCTATGCATATTTCTCAATCAACGATCCAATAACACTTGAAAGTACACTCCCTATCAGGATTGGTAGAAAGCCTCCTTGTTGTACTAAGATTTTACGCTGTCTGGGTACAGATCGTCTAGCATCAACTAACCTTCGCATGGTCTTTTTATACTTGCATAGACTGTTAAATATTTTACGACATGGCACATGATTCCCCTTCAACGTGTTTAGTGCAATTTCACAAATAGTCTTGATCACTTCAGGATCTGCCTTTTTCATGATAGCCTTCCTTAAACATGGACTAGCATTTTTGAGAACATATAGCATATGTTTGTTGTCCTTCAAGCGTTTCATTCGCGACACCATTTTACTGTTTAAATCAGTCCCTGAACAATAACACGTTACAAATCTTTTTTTAAAGATATCCGTTCTGAATCTAAATAAATCGTTGGTAGACTGAGTCAGATCAATTAGCAAATACCCGTGTGGAGCCTGAGTAATTTCTTTATATATTCTCACTAGCTCTGCACTATTTTCAGGGTAAATCTGTCTGGCCAGATGAAGGAACTGACTTTTATCGCGGGGGTTTTTGAAAACGACCATATATTTACAGTTAAGTGAAATATCTCGACAAAACTTGCCCTGATGGAAGACATTCTGTGTTACAAGTATTACTGAAAAATTCCTATGGTGCGACCCTTTTGTAAAGAGTTCACAAACCTGCTTTGAAAATGCATTTAGCATCATATCATCTAGTACGATTAATGTCGGCTCATTGGTCTCGTTTATAAAATCTTCCGGTATAGAATCTAAATACTCAATATTTTGAAATGATAGTTGTGAAGGAATGGCGCCTCGCTCGGTATTACACCACATAATCTTTTTTATCGGAGTGCTAATGAGTGATGTGTTTTCCAGTAACGTTTCAATAAAAGTCGTCTTACCGCTTCCTGACGGACCCGCCACCATCATGGTAAAAGGATGATCAAAACGTATCATTTACTATACTGGATTCTATATAAAACATGAGCAATCAAGTCCTCTATTTATACACATGATGAAATGAGCAGAAGACAGGTTATTAACGAGCTACATAAGACAGCTCGTAGAAATTTTAAACGTCGCCCGGTGACTATTCGCGGGATAGATGACTTATGGCAGGCGGATTTAGTGGATATGAGCTCTTATTCAGCTAAGAATAAGGGCTTTAATTTTCTTCTAACAGTAATAGATACATTCTCCAAATATGCGTGGGCCTTACCACTTAAAAATAAAAGTGCTGGGGGGATTATCAAAGTAATACAGACAATTTTTAATGAGCGTCGTTTCCCAAGAAATTTACAAACAGATGATGGAAAAGAGTTTTTCAATATGGCATTTCACAATTTGACGAAAAAACATGAAATCAATCACTACTCCACCTTTAGTCAATTAAAAGTCTCAATTGTAGAACGATTCAATCAAACTCTAAAAAATCTGATGTGGAAAGAGTTTAGCATGAACGGCTACTAAAAGTGGACTGGTTTACTAAAAGGGCTAATAAACAAATACAATAGGACAAAGCATCGCACCATAAAAATGCGCCGTATAGATGTTGGTCTATCAAATGAGACTCAAAGTTTTGGAGATATCTACCGTAAGGTAAAGGTCTCGTCCCCTCCAAAATACAGAAAAGGAGATCATGTACGTATAAGTAAGTACAAGCATGTATTCGAGAAAGGATATACCCCAAACTGGTCCACCGAAATATTTCAGATAAACGAAGTAAAGAATACAGAACCACGTACTTACATGCTCGAAGACTATCAGGGGAACATAATACAAGGAGGGTTCTACGAACTAGAGTTAATAAGGGTAAAACAACCTGATGTATACCTTGTGGAAAAGATTTTAAAAAGGAGGGGGAGTCAGGTTTATGTGAAATGGCTCGGTTTTCCAACAGCTCATAATTCCTGGATTAGTATAAAAGACGTGTTATAACATTCGAATTTTAGTCAATATGTTGAACTTAAGACACGAATACGACCGTCTAAAGACATTCAAAAATTTGGATCTGGAGGACAGGAAGGTTCTTAAGCTGGTCAAAAGCGGATTCTTTTACACAAACTTAAAGGATTTCGTCAAGTGCTTCTTCTGTGCCCTGACTATGAGTGCATTGTCTGCACCATCTGATGTGGAAGCCCAACATTTACGTTTATCTCCAGACTGTGTGTTTGCCAGCGGCAGGGACGTTTGCGGGCCATATGAAAAGACACTTAGAAAATCATACAGATATTACCTACCATCATTATCTACCGTGCTGAAGTTTGTTATTCTGATATTTCTGATATTTTTTCTGGTGATTGAATTCCTCAACATCTACGATGTCATCTGCAGATTATAAGCATGTTCGCTTTTCAGATCATGTTTCGATCAAATACATGATTGTCTGGGGGTATGCATATAGATCCAGTAGAAAGGGTAATTGGCACATCAACGCATTAGATCGATTAAGGTTTCAACGTCGGTGTCTTCAAATGGAGGAAATACTAAAACCTATTTTACTTAAGAAATATAATCAATTTAGTGACCATAATAATGTTAAACTCTTGTAGAATAATTGGACCAAATTGTGCACATTGTTAAAGTTCTATATCGCTTTGAATAAAATATACAAAATGAAAACTTGTACTTTCATTCGCATCATTACCACCCAACACCTTACCTATATTCACAATAATAATCACAAAGCAGGACGATAGACAGCAAGCTGGGAACTTGTCTTTAATATTCCCACGGTAATTCACCCATATAAGAATCATCATAAAACACATTCACGAGATCCCTGCCTAAAGCCTACACATCATTATAATCCGACATACGAAATCATATCGAGCTAAAATATTCCTGGTTTTCTTTTACAGCATACTTTTTCTTGTCATACTGCAGAAAATATCCATCGACGGTTAACTACAACAAGAACAAGTACGAAGCATATGAGATCATCGTAAGTTCAAAACATTTGATCTCATGGTAATAACATACTTCCCGCCAAAGCAGGCACATAGACCCAAACGACCATGGCAATGAAATCCATTCACTTCATTGATCACATGGTAATAACAAACTTCCCGCCAGAACAAGTGTCGTGGTACAACGAACAGTGTAGAATAATTGAACCAAATTGTGCACAATAATAAACTTCTCGCCAAAACAAATACGAAGATCATCGCAAAGAAAAAAGTCCAAGCGGCCGCTCCATTCAAAGTACTTGATCACATGGTAATAACAAACTTCCCGCCAAAGCAAGTACAAGCACATAGGCCCAAACGATCGTGATACAACTTCCCGCCACGAAACATATCAGATCATCGCAAAGAGAACAAGTTCGAAGCACTTGTAAACATGATCACATGGTTACTTCCCGCAAAGCAAGTACAAGCACATAGGGCCAAACGACCGAGGTACAACGCGCCAAAGCAAGTGTACAAGCACATGTAATCATCGCAAAGAAAAAGACCTAACGACCGTAGTAAACAAACTATCCGCCATGATGACCAGATCGTTCTGAAGCGAGATGCATATTCACTTCAACTAACCCCAAGCCATAGCTATCCCACTTACACTCCCATCCCGGCAGTGGTAAACAAACTACCAGCCATGATGACCAGATCGTTCTGAAGCGAGATGCATATTCACTTCAACTAACCCCAATCCATAGCTATCCCACTTACACTCCCATCGCTCTAAAAAACAAGCAAATAGCCCCATTCCGAAAGAACCTGTGGCGTAGTTACACAACACACACACACAATTTCATATATACATTTACACTTTACATAAAAAACACTTAACAATTAATCATAAACAAAGTATACACAAAAATGTAATTTTAAAAAAATAAAATTGAAAAGTCAGTTGGAAAATATAATCAATGGAATCAAGTTGTTTAAAATAAACTTTTTAGTATTTTAATATTACTAAATTAAGATAATAAATAATAATCTAATATATAAAAACTTAATATGTTTTATTAAAACAGTTTAGTGAAGCTAATAATTTAAGATAAGCTCCACAATTGGTGACCCTAACGAGCAGTAACACGACGCCAGCAACAACACACTCGTATAACGCAACAAAAATCTGGCTCAGCAACAGCAAACGGCGCAGCACAAGATTGAAAAATTACAACAACAACAATTACAATAAGAATTCCAGCAAAAAACGACGGAGCAGTAAAGCAAAACCTACATTCTTTGAAGAATAAACTTATTTTAACATCAAGATACAAGATTTACTAACGGCAGTAGAAACAATCAATTCAACAACATACATTAAAATTACGTAAACAGAAATTTTACCAAACCAACGAACAATAATAACGAAAATCAATTCAAGAGGATCAGGTTTATTTTACAAAAATTTTAAAAGAAAATTGTAACAAATTAACACTTTTTCACATTGTTTCCAAAACACATCAACACTTTCAAACATAAACATTTATATTCAAAATTTGAGTATTTAAAAGCAACATAATTATTTTCCGGTCGCACATATTCTCTGTCCGGGCGATTTTAAGTGAATCAATTTTCGAAAGTGCTGTGTTCAGTAAATTTTTTTTTCTTTCAACGAAAACCAACCGTCGTGTTTTCAAGAAAGTGCTACGACAATTTTTAAATTGAATTTTTCGTCGCACACCTACTTTTTCCTTTAATCTCAATTTCCAATTATTTCCAATCCAAATATGCCGTTAACAAGATCACAAACAGCAAATATAACAGATATTAACGGAATTGAACAAAACAACATGGACATTGAAGAAAACAATGATCATGTTAATATATCGAGTAATACAGATCGTAACAACGTTTCGAGACCACTTTTAAATAGTGTTTCTGTCGAGGAATTTTCTCTGCTTAAGGATCAATTGTCTGCACTTACTGCCACATGTACCTTACTATGTGAGCACATTAATGCTAATCAAAACACACCACCAATATCGAATACATCAACTAGCACCAAATCTATCAAATTACCCACATTCTATTCTGATAAACCAGATCTGTGGTTTATACAAATTGAAGCACAATTCAGAAACTCAAAGATATTATTAGATGAAATTAAATTCGATAATGTCGTTGCTTCTCTGGACACAAAGTATCTCGATATTGCGGCTAATTTAATACGCGATCCACCTGTTCTTAATAAATATAAGTCAATTAAAACCGCACTCATTAAGGAGTTTCAACATTCTGACGAAACTCGGTTGAAACAATTATTGTTAGATATTGATTTGGGTGACCAAAAACCATCATATCTCTTACGGAAAATGAGAGATACAGCGAAAAGTCTTGTCTCCGAACAAATCGTAGAGACACTTTGGTTATCCAAACTACCCGAAAATATTAGTACGGTAGTCATCGGAACGAGCTTACCATTAAATGGTAAAGCAGAAATCGCTGACAAAATTTCGAACAGAATTAATTTTAATTCTACAACTTCCGCGATTTCCGATCAAAATTTTCCTAACAATAATAACAATGATTTATGTACTCAAATCGCAGCTTTAACAAAACAAGTCGAGCAACTACAACAATCTCGTTTTCGTCCTCTCAGCCGTTCTCGCAACAATTCGCAAGTCAGAAATTCCAATAACAATCCACCTCCTGAATCTGATCAATGCTGGTACCATTTCACTTTTCAAGACAAAGCTCGCAAATGTATCGAACCTTGCAAATTTTTCGCCACTTTTAAATCAAATCCAAAAAACTAATTCTGCCAGTTTCTTCTGCGGCAGAAACTGCAGCCATAATTAATAGCCGTAGATTATTTATTACAGATAAATCATCCAACCTTCGATTTTTAATCGACACTGGATCTGATTTATCAGTTATACCATATAATTCAAAGGACAAATCACTTACTATTTCCCCTTTGAATATTCTATACGCAGCTAATGGTTCGCAAATTAAAACTTATGGGCAAAAAACATTATCAGTTTCCCTAGGTCTACGTCGTGATTTTCAATTTCTTTTCACGATCGCTGACGTTACCAGACCTATAATTGGAGCAGATTTTTTGGAACATTTTAACCTAATAGTCGACATCAAACGAAGTAAATTAATAGATTCAACTACCAATATCAAAACAACCGGTTCAGTTGAATCAATAACTTCTGACGAAATTAATATTACTACTTTGGCTTCAGATAACTCAATATTCTTCAATAACGATTATGAAAAATTATTGCAGAAATTTCACGATTTAACTTTGCCAACAAACTATAATAATAAAAATAATAAAAATTTAACAGGCGTTTATCATTATGTTGATACGACAGGTCCTCCAGTTTTCGCAAAAGCCCGCCGTTTACCACCTCATAAGTACGAATCTGTAAAGAAACAATTCGAACACATGATGGAAATTGGCATTTGCAGACCATCGAAATCACCCTGGTCAAGCGCATTACACATGGTAAACAAGGAAAACGGAACAGATCGACCTTGTGGGGACTATAGACGTTTAAATTCAGTCACTGTACCCGATCGATATAATATTCCGAATATTCAAGATTTCTCTATAAATCTTCACGGTTGTAAGGTTTTTTCTAAGATCGACCTTACCCGAGCTTACCACCAAATTCCAGTACATGAATCAGATATTCCAAAGACAGCTATTGTAACACCTTTTGGATTATTTGAATTCGTACGAATGCCTTTTGGTTTACGTAATGCTGGTCAAACATTTCAACGTTTCATTGACCAAGTTTTGATCGGTTTACCTTTTGTTTTCAAATATTTGGATGATGTTCAAATTTCTTCTAAAACTCATGCCGAACACATTCAACATTTACAAATTGTTTTTGAACGTTTTCGTGAGTACGGACTCAGAATAAACGTATCCAAGTGTGAATTCGGAAAAAGCGAAATAAACTTCCTCGGATATACAATCAACGAAACCGGCATACGACCAATTTCTACAAAAGTTGATACAATCATGAACATTGATTTACCTCAAACCGCTAAGGATTTGAGACAATTCATCGCATCAATGAATTATTATCGACGTTGTATACCAAATGCCTGTGTAAACCAAGGAATTTTACAGAAGTTAATTATTGGCAACATTAAAAACGATAAATCTCCAATTACTTGGAATGAAGATGCAATTAAAGCATTTCAAGATTGCAAATCCGAAATTAAAGCAGCAACTTTAAGGGTACTTACACATCCATGCCCCTCTGCTAAACTTAATATTTTCGTTGATGCATCTAATTTCCGAGTTGGCGCTACATTACATCAAGTAATTGATGATGTCCAAGAGCCACTCGGATTTTTTTCCAAACGCATGACTGAGACGCAAAAGAAATATAGCACTTATGATCGAGAATTACTTGGAATTTTTCAAGCAATTAAACACTTCCGCAACCAAGTAGAAGGACGCGAATTTACAATATTTACCGATCATAAGCCACTCATTTCTATGTTCAACAAAAAACTAGAACAATGCTCGCCTCGTCAACTTACACACATTGATTTCATCGGCCAATTTTCAACCGACATTCGCTACATTTCCGGTAAAGATAATTTTATCGCTGATATGCTTTCGCGAATTCAAAATCCTGAAGTTTCCGATATTTATTTATTTATTTATTTATTTATTTATTTAAGGACTCGATGAACAGAAAATGTAAATATTCCAATTATACAGAGAGTCAATGATAAAAAACAAAAAATAAAATGAATTACAATATTAACATAGAAAAATATAAATAAAGAAAAAATGAAAATTAAAGAGAATTCAATATAATGTACAAAGTTATTTAATTGAAAACATGAATCTTAAATACAACTTAAAAGATTGTAGACTGAAGTCATGAAAACTAAGGAAAGATTCATTGAATATTCGAGGCAGCCTAAGTAAGGGAGAGTGAAAATATACGTTCAGCCGCGCATATGGTACAACGAATAGAGTTTGTGATCTAGTATTACTTATATTAGTACGCAATTGAAGTTCATCTTGAAGATTAGTGTTAAAAACGAAATTTACTTTAAATAAAAATACCATGTCCAAATAGAGTCTTCTGTCCTTTAAACTTGTAAGGCCATGTACCTCTAATCGACTCTCGTAGCAAGTGTCAGATAAATTCAGCTTTCGGAAAACAGATTTGGTAAAACGTCGCTGTACTGACTCCAATGCAGACACAAGATATTGGTAGTGAGGGTTCCACACAACAGAACAATACTCTAGCCTAGACCGAACCAGACTATTAAACAAATTCATATAAACATTTATATTATGGAATGGATGAGCTGTCCTTAATATAAAACCACATAATCTAAATGCGTGTTTGCAGACTTCGACTATGTGCTGATCAAATTTTAATCTGTTGTCAAACAATACTCCTAAATCCTTTATGCGTGAGACTTAAACGAGGAGAGCATTATCAACATGGTAGTCAAAGTTAAGGCTACAATCCTTGTTTGAATATATCATTTTAAAGCATTTCTGAGTGTTCAAACGGAGGTTATTCAGCTTACACCAATCGTTCAATTTATTAATGTCATCTTGTAGGATTTTACAGTCAGAAATAGACTTTACGACTCTGAATAGTTTGAGATCATCGGCATACATTAAATGATCAGATTGAAAACCCGTAAGAAGGTCATTCACAAACAAAACGAAAAGTAGGGGACCCAAGGTGGAACCTTGGGGAACACCAGACGATGCAAAAAAAGGACGGGATTGAGCTCCACCAAATACGACGTAATGCCGACGATCACCTAGGTACGAAGAGAACCATTCCAACAAAGCAGAATCTATTCCAAACGAGTGCAGTTTATTAAGCAGTATAGAGTGGTCAACACTGTCAAAGGCTTTGGAAAAGTCAGTATAAATCGTATGGACAGAGAAACGATTCTCAAGCGCACAAGATACTGAGTTTGAGAAGGAAACCAAATTCGTCTCCGTAGTGCGTCCTCTAAAAAATCCATGCTGCTTGATAGATATAAGGGAGCAGACTCGTGAAAAAATAAATGCATGTTTCAAATATTTTTGAAAAGCAAGAAAGTAGACAGATTGGACGGTAATTTTCAACCTTATGCTTGTCACCCTTCTTAAAGATAGGTATAACGTAAGATTCCTTCCATTGAGTGGGGAAAATTCCTTCAGTGAGGGACAGGGTGAAAATTTTTGCCAAAGGTTCAGCTAGGATGTGTCCAAGATTTATTACGAAAATGTTTGGAATTTCGTCTGGTCCAGCTGTGCCATTACCATCTAAAGAGTTGATGACAGCAAGAACGTCGTGACTATCAAACTCAGGCAAGAGATTGACGTTATTTTCGATGAAAGAAGGCTTAGATGAAGAAGAACTGGCGGAGTACACAGACTGGAAATATTGCGAGAAAAGTTCAGCAATATCACATGGAGTAGAAGCAGTAACATCCAAGTGTGTAATAGTGGAAGGGTTGGAAGAAGTAGTTCGAGATGAATTAGCATAATTCCAAAACGGCTTAACATTCCCAGTGGAAAGACAGAAATTTAGGTTGTTCACATATGAACGAAAACCTTTCTTTATTTCACTCTTTAGCTGCCTTCTTAGATCAGCAAAACGGGATGAGTTTGCAGCATTACGGTTCTTGAGAAAAATTCTCCGTGCCTGGTTTTTTAAGGTTACTAGTTTAATAATGGTATGGTTGAACCATTGTGGAAAGGAACTGCGTTTCAAGGAGTAGAGCGGAACACGCTCAGAAATGATTGAATTAAAAGAACTGTAAAAATTGTCAACAGTAGAGACAACGGACTCAGATTCCAGGGTTGCTAGCAAATTACGCTCATGTAAGTCAGAAGAGATTACATCATAGTCACACTTAAAAAAATTGCGCTTTGAACGACTTGTTAACGATGAACGGTTACATGTATTTATTTTAACCATAAGCTCAATGGGAGGATGATGGGAGTCAACAGGTACAAGTTCTGTAGTAGAAGAAAAAATACCAATATCGTTGGAGCAAAGATTCGAAAAAATTAGGTCTAGAATTCTGTCATTCTTATTCAGAGTAAAATTTAGTTGCGTAATATCACAAAATTCCATAAAGGATTCGAAGTGGAAAAGGTGTTGAGAATAGGAAGGCAAGGTAGCCGGAATGTTATTATACCATCTTACATATGGCATATTAAAATCACCACATATGACGAATTTAGAGCGAGGGTCACACTGATTTATAAAAAACGACAGAGATTCGAAGACCGCAGTCAGTTGACTTGCCGATGAATTACACGCGACATAACAAGTAAAAATGTATAGAAAATATCCTGCATATTTAACTTTTACAGCAATACATTCAAAACTGCAATTGAAATCAGTACAGACCTCGGAGAACAAGTTATCTTTTATAGCTATCATGACACCGCCACCATCAGATTTATTTGAACATAGAAGATCGCGATCGCGACGATACACGTTATAAAAATCTGGTAAAAGTTCGGAATCAAGAATTGAGTAGTTAAGCCAGGTTTCAGAAATACAAATAACATCGAAAGTTTCGGATAGAACTGCATTTCGAAATGTAACTACCTTTGTTTTCAGACCTCTTACATTCTGATAAAAAATAGAAATAGACGATTTATTATTTTTATTTGATAAGTTCGATACGGATGCAATGTTTGAGACATGCGAGTTGGTGTTGAGAGTTAGGTGAGAACTTCCTTCGATGGTAGTGTCCGAAAATTTTTACGAGATCTCGAATCAAATTCCTTTACGACGAGACCTTTCGGCCAAAACGTAGGTTTCATGACCTTTTGTAGCATATCATGAGGCACGCGAATTTTGAATGAAACATACGAAAGGTTACTGAGATCTTCGCCAGTCTTCGTAAGCCGATAGCAAGGAAGTTCCGTGGAAATTTCGTCACTATATTTACTTTTGACAAAGCTTACCACATCTTCCGGTTGAGTCACAACGTCACAGCGAGACACATAAATCCAGCGAGGCATCTTCGCCGGAACGAGACTGGAACTTATTGCAGCAGGTAGATTGCTTGTTGATGGAGTAGTGATCGCGACGTCATTACAATTGTTAACGTCAGCAGAATAATCGGCAGCAACCGCTGGTTGAACAACACAATTAGTGCCACTCGATTTATTGGTGTTGTCGACTGATGTACCTGCAGAGGAGGTACCGTTTTCGGCGTTCGTAGCAGAGCGTTTGTTGATCGATGCGGCGCTAGCCCCAGGTTTAGTCTGCCTCGATCGCAACTGTCTAGCTGATTTTGGGGAAGCCCCAGGTGCAGGTAGTGGTGATTTTGATGTTGCCGGCAAACTAGTCGAAGGCAATACAGTTGCAGGCGCCACCGACAGGCTGGTAAGAGGGAGTGTTGTTCTATGTAGATCACTTAAGGCCGCATGAAGCTTCTGTTGAAGTGTTGCAAATTCGTTATGAAGTGCCTGAACCGTTGACTTCGCTTTCAACACTTTAGCAACATATGTTGATGATGATGATGACCTACAGGCAGTACAGTACCAATAGAGACCGCTATTAGCCTTCTCAACAGCATCTCCAACATAACCAGGGAGACCGGCACACATGCAGTGAAAAACTTTTCCGCAGAATCCGGAACAAATAATCAACAGCGTAATATTTGCTTTATCAACACATGCCGACACACCGCACTCCATGACCACAATAGTTTAATACTTTCAAAAAAAATTAATTAAGTAGAGAAGAAGAAAGAATTGACTTGTATTCAGCGAGTTGAAAAACACGTCGATTTCGAACAACTAGAAATCGAACAAAATTTGGACAACGAATTGAAACTTCTATTGAATGACAGCAAATTAAGTTTGAATTTACAACTTCTAAATATTCCAGGAACTAAATTCAAAATTTATTGTGATGTTTCATTCAACAAAAAACGTCCGTATATTCCATTAAAGCTCAGGAAAGTTTATTTTAACCTTTTGCACAACCTCAATCACCCAAGTATCAAATCTACAACAAAATTAATTACCGATAGATTTGTATGGCCTGGTGTTAACAAAGATTGCAAATTATTGGCAAAGCAGTGTATTAAATGCCAGAAAGCTAAAATCAGTCGACATAATAGACGACCTTTGGCTACCTTTTTAGTTCCAGATGAACGTTTTGCACACATAAATATCGATCTTGTTGGACCTTTTCCAACATCTCGAGGTTTTAATTACTGCCTAACCTGCATTGATCGATTCACAAGATGGCCGGAAATAATTCCCATCAACGACATTACCGCTGAAACAGTTGCTAAAGCACTAATGTCTGGTTGGATTTCTCGATTTGGAATTCCCGTAACATTACGACTGATCGCGGTAGACAATTTGAATCTATCTTATTTAAAGAGTTGACCAAGATCTTAGGCATTAAACACTATCGAACGACTTCCTACCATCCACAAAGTAACGGAATGATTGAACGTTTGCATAGAACCATTAAATCTGCACTCAAGTGCAGCAATGCAAACGACTGGGTAGACTGTTTACCGGCAATACTTTTAGGTCATCGTTCGACCATTAAGGAAGATTTAAACGCAACTCCTTCTGAGTTAGTTTACGGTACCACCTTAAGGTTACCGGGAGAATTTTTTGACAAATCAACTAAAGAGGTTCCTCAAACCGATTACGTCAAAAATCTCAAATCTTTTTTTAATGATTTTAAGCCGGTAAACACTTCGAATCATAATTCCAGTAGGATCAATTTCGTTCAAAAAGATCTTGAAACGTGTTCTCATGTATTTCTTCGTAACGATGCGGTTTCCCCACCTTTAACACCACCTTATAGCGGTCCTTATATTGTTTTAAAGAGGAAACCCTCAACATTTATCATTGAAATTCGAGGAAAAGGTCAGGAGGTTGCGATTGATCGCATCAAGGCAGCTTTCGTTGAACGCAACAGTTTCGTTTCACAGATAGATTCGCAAAATTTTTTGAATGATAACTCAAACATAACCCTTTCCAACAATGATAAATTATTAATTGAAACTAAATTGAATAATAAAAATGTAAAAACAGTTAATTTCGATCTACAGCCACAAATAAAATTTTTTTCGTGACCTCATCACTGGAGGGGGAGTAATGTGGCGTAGTTACACAGCACACACACACAATTTCATATATACATTTACACTTTACATAAAAAACACTTAACAATTAATCATAAACAAAGTATACACAAAAATGTAATTTTAAAAAAATAAAATTGAAAAGTCAGTTGGAAAATATAATCAATGGAATCAAGTTGTTTAAAATAAACTTTTTAGTATTTTAATATTACTAAATTAAGATAATAAATAATAATCTAATATATAAAAACTTAATATGTTTTATTAAAACAGTTTAGTGAAGCTAATAATTTAAGATAAACTCCACAAACCAATCAGAAGCAAACAGATTACTGACCTACTTTAAAAAGACCATACCAGCTGGTCCAAACGGCCGTGGAACAATAACAATTTTTCCATTTATTTTGACCACACTACAGTATTGCTGTTCTGTACTGGCGTAATGCTAAAATGATAGGACAGCATGGTCCTTACTACTAACAGTATTCGGATCTGATACTTACGGCCGCAAATACAACCAAGATTCCGACTTTCGGGTCTCGAATTATCAAACTTTCCCTTAACCTGCTACGAACTTTTACGTGGAAATTCGTAATAGCAGATGTCGATAGGTCAATCTTAGGCGCAGATTTCATCCGCCACTACGGTTTCATTATCGATCTTAAACGTCGCTGTATCATAGATCCGATAACTAAGGTTAGAGCCCTGCAAGCTAGCAGCTGCTAAAAAAGAATTTAATTTCTTACTACAGAAGGGTATCGTAAGACCTTCTAGCAGCCCTTGGGCGTCACCACTGCACATGGCTCTCAAAAGGAATGGGAGTTGGAGACCTTGTGGTGACTATCGCGCACTCAATGCACAGACCACACCCGATAAATACCCTATTCCACACATACATGATTTTACACATAATTTGTGCGGCAGTACCATTTTCTCAACCATCGATTTGGTTCAAGCATACTATCAAGTTCCAGTACATGAGAACGATATACCCAAAACAGCCATCGTCACACCCTTCGGATTGTTCGAATTCGTAAGAATGCCATTCGGCATTCGAAACGCGGCGCAGACGTTTCAGAGGTTCACCCACTCAGTCCTCAAGGATTTCGATTTCTGTTTCGTGTATATAGACGATCTATTAATTGCTTCCAAAAGCGAAACTGAACATTTAACGCATGTGCAACAAATTTTGGAGCGACTGAAAACGTATGGATTGGTCATAAACCAAGCCAAGTGCAGGTTTTTACAAGATTCAGTCAACTTTCTTGGCCATACAATAGACAAACACGGAATTCGCCCAATCCCAGCCAGAACCGAAATAATCGTCAATTACCCTCAACCCGAAACGGTCCACCAATTGCAACGTTTCCTTGGGATGTTAAACTTTTACAGACGTTTCATCCCCAATACCGCAGCTCAGCAAGCTATTCTCAATCGTTTTACAGAAGGGAGTAAGCGTAAACGAGACAAAACAGCAATTGAGTGGACACCGGCAGCGGTACAAGCTTTTCAAGCATCGAAAAAGCAATTATCCCAAGCAGCTACTTTGGTTTTTCCTTCAGCAAACGCAGCACTCGCTCTCGCTGTAGACGCTTCTGACACGGTAATAGGTGCCGTGCTGCAACAGTTTTGCGACAACCTTTCGCAGCCTTTAGGTTTTTTCTCGCAAAAACTCTCCAGCGCACAACAAAAGTACAGCGCATATGACAGAGAATTACTAGCGGCCTTCGCGGCAATCAAACACTTTCGTTGCATGATTGAAGGTCGAAGTTTCACCCTCTACACCGACCACAAACCCTTAGTGTACGCTTTCAATCAAAAGTCGGAAAAAGCGTCACCTCGACAGCTAAGACAGCTAGATCTGATAGGTCAATTCACCACCGATATACAACACAAATCGGGGAAAGACAACGTCGTAGCCGACGCCTTGTCAAGAATACAAGAAATCACCTTACCAGAAACAATAGATTTTGTAAAAATGGCTCACGAGCAACAAAGAGACGAAGACCTGGTATTAGCCGGAAATAATCCCGTTTTCAAGCTGGTTAAGTTTGAACAACCAGGTTCAAGTGACCCTTTATGGTGCGACATTGCTTCAGGGCAAGTCCGACCTTTCGTTCCGCAGTCTATGCGAAGACAAAATTTCAATTCAGCCCACAACCTAGCTCATCCCGGTGTTCGAGCCAGCGTCAAACTAGTGGCGCAAAAATTTGTTTGGCCAGAAATGAACAAACAGAATCGACTATGGGCAAAAGGGTGCACTCAATGCCAGAAAGCAAAAATATCTCGACATGTAAAGACTCCTATCGGCAATTTCAAACCCGTCACAGAGAAGTTCAGTGAGATCCACATGGACCTAGTTGGACCACTTCCCACTTCAGAAGGTTTCCGTTATTGCCTGACATTAATCGATCGCTTTTCCCGATGGCCAGAAGCTTTTCCCTTGGCCGATATACAAGCAATTACAGTCGCGAATACGTTAATCCGAGAATACATACCACGCTACGGCGTGCCTCGAACAATAGTAACAGATGAATAGTTTGAATCACATCTATTCAACGAACTCGGAAAGGCCTTAGGCTTCAAAAGAAATCGTACTACGGCTTACAACCCTAAAGTCAACGGTATGTTGGACCGTTGGCATAGAGTGTTAAAGGCTTCCTTATTGTGTAAAGACAATTCTAGTTGGACTAGCGAATTACCTTTTATTCTGTTAGGGGTCCGTACCATACTACGAGAAGACACCAGTGCTACTGCAGCAGAGGTGACGTACGGTCAAAACATACGTTTACCTTCCGATTTCTTGCAAGACAACAAGTCTTCGCTGCATCTTTCAGTGCACGATTACGTGGGGCAATTACGTAAACTCATGGAAAAGAAAACCGTGCGTTTTTCAAATCTTACAAAACCCGAACAACCAATTTACACCACGAGATCGGGAAGAATTTCTAAACAAGCTCAACGAAAATAACATTTTTTATTACCAATTGCGATCACATACGACTACAAATTGAGTTTCATCCGCCTTCGACTGAAAGGGGGGTGATATGGAGCTACACCTACATCGTGATACTAACATATAATTATTTTTATGTCACACTAACTACTTTGTATCGTAGCATGATCTTTTATCATATTATTAGATTTTATACTTGGAATAACCTTGCCGTGTAAACCCGGCGTTTAGTACTAAGATGAAATTGTAACATGAAATTGTAGCCTATGTGGCAGGACTGAAGAGAAGAATAAAGTGACAGTTGTCACGAGTTGAATTTGGATCGTCGGCCGTGCCGGTCGTGTTTATACTCTAGATGAACATATAGAGTATTATAAGTTTAATCCAGCCCGAAAAGTTTGTAACGCATAGAACCGAGCCTCGGACGAAAAAATGTTATATAACATTTTGTGTTTATTTTTGGCCAAAACCCCCAAATCCGTTTGCTTTCCGTACGTCCGTCCGTCCGTCCGTTAGCACGATAACTCCAGAACGCGTTGACCTAGGAAGTTGAAATTTTGTCACAACTTGCAAAATGAAAAAAGTAAGGCTAAGTTCGTTAATGGGCGATATCCTTCCACTCCTTCGGGTACCTCCCATACAAGAGTCCTTAAAACACGTTTTCACAATTATCGCTCGAATGCTTCAAGTTAGGAACTTGAAATTTTGCATACTTAAGGTTTACAATGTTTGAATCGAAAGTTCCGAATATAAAGCAAATCGAATGAGTCCTTCGTGTAGCAGCCTAGAAAAGTCCTTCAAAAATGTATGCATGTTACTGAATCCACTATAACTCCAGAACGGGTTAAAGCAGGAATTTAAAATTTTACAGGAATTAATTTTATACCAAAACCAAAACGGAGTTCATTAATTAGAGCCATCCGTTGACTCTTTCGGGTAGCTGTCATACAAAAGTCCTTAATTAACATGTTCACCAATATTGAACGATAACTTTAGAACACTTTAAGCTACGACTTTGAAATTTTATACACATTAATTTTATAATTGTCGCAGCTGAAACTATTAATATAAAAAATATCCCATAAGTCTTTCATGTAGTTGCCATACAAAAATTCTGTAAAATGTCCTTTTACTTACTTTATGGAACTCACTTTTAATCAAAAAATCGAGTAGCCACTATACAATAATTTCTACCTGTAAGTAAAAGGTCATGTAATAATTGCTTGTGCTCTGCTCATTCTTTTGTGTATTTCCAACTTAAATATAAATCGGAGCTCAGTATTTCATCTAGAGTATCATACGATTGGCTTGCAGCCGATCGTGACTGCGTTATGTTTTTATATTTATAGTTCCCAAAAGTTTACGGACCACCTGAAGGTGCTCCCCAACAGCCCCCACAGTTCCATGCGTTACATATTTTTCGGCTGGATCAAACTTATATTACTGTATATGATTTCATCTAGAGTATAAAAATTGGAAATTGTGTGATCAGTGAATGTTAAAGCATTGCTGAAACCATTAGAAGCTGAATTAATCCACAAACAAGGTAAATTATCTAAGTAATGATGACTAGTGAAGAAGCCGCAGCAGCAACGAAATTTACTAAAAGTATATCGCAATATGAAGGGGGATTAAATTCACAAGCCATGCTACGTCTTTGGTTGTGGGAAGCCGGCGAACTCGTTGACTCATTAGTTAGCCCAGCACAGTAATAGTTAAGACCCTTATAACACGACTAACTGGGCGAGCGTTGGACGAAGTCAACAAACTCACAGACAAGTCATTGACAAGTGTAGGGAACGTCCTTATAACCGCATTCGGAGTGCGGCAATCGTATCAATCAATAATAGCGGAAATCTATACCGTTAATCGTAATGCATCAATCAGCACAATATACAACAAACTGTCAAAAGGTTTATTAAAGTTAAATGAGAAACTGTTATTAGATCGATACTCATCAGATGGAAAAGAAGAGTTCACACCGGCTAGGAACGAAAAGCTTGTGTTAAATACGTTCCTTTACCACATTCCTAGTTATAAGTCGTGCCTAATAGTATCAAACAAAGCTTTAACTCTCGCAGAAGCACAGAATATATTAATGTCAAATAACTTATTTTTTGCAAAAGAACAATTTACAGAAAATTAAAATTACAACCTTTCTAATTATAATAACCAAAGTTATCAAATTAATCCCAACTACAGACTTATATTTACAAGTGAATAAGATTAATGCATATCAGAATCCAACTAACCCAAACACAAATCAATCAAACTTTAACAATCCCAGACCTAATTATCAAAATCAAAGAAACTACCAACAAAATAATATATCCCAAAATTTACAAAATAATGACTACAATCATCAAAACAGTAACAACCAAAATTACAGCAGACAAACCCATTACCAACCGAATAATCAAGAACAGAGACAAAGTACAAACCTAAATCAAACGCGCAACCAATATTTGGATAGCGATGTGTCAATGACGATACAAGTTTCACAAGAAATGTCAACACACAACCAAGAAGAGATATTAGAAAATTTAGAGTTACCGGCCTCGTCCGAAAACTCCCTTACATAATCGTTTAAGGATTAAGTAAAACTTTAAGATTCTTAATCGACACTGGCGCTACAACTAGCCTTGTTAATAGAGGAATATGTGACTCCAAAAGTATACGAACCTTCAAATCACCAAAGAAACTATCAACCATAAATGGACCAATCCTTATTGCAAGCGAAGCGCAAACTAAAGCATTTCAGGAATTCAATGTTGACACACGAATTAAAAGAAGAGAAACACGAGTTTAATGATTACAGTTTATTGAATAATTAGTATGACAAAGAAAAGAGCGTTCTGATGGCACGTCCGAAGCCGTTGACGATTCTACTTCGACTGACTCTCTGTGCAGGGTTGACAACTCGGCCATCCTATTCCAAGTCGTCCTCGGCTTGGTCCTCACCTCCGGATGATTCGTTCTCGTTGGGGGAATACTGCACCATTGCTTCAGCTTGTCGGACGAGAATACTCCCAAATATTTCTTCTGGGTCCGCGGCGCGTCTGGTATATCCTCCACTACGTAACGATCAAACGATCATTTGGCAAGATCTTCGTAATAACGTAAGGTCCTTTGTACGGTGAATCGAGTTCGCGCGACTCTCCAGTGGTGGGGGGGGTACAAGTCGCACCACCACCATGTCATCTACCGAGTAGTTTATCGGAGGTCGATGTTTGCTGTCGAAACGGATCTTCCGCTTTGCCGCTTCGGTTTCAATTCGTTCAGCAGAGGCCTGGAGTCGCGTCTGCTTCGGTGTTGAGTCCAAGTTCTACTTTTCATCGTCCTGTAGAGCGAGAACTACTTCGTTATGCAGAAGATCTTTTGGTTTGTAGTTGAAAATAATTTCATGTGGCGAACATTTTGTCGTGGCATTCTTAAGTGTATTGTGGGTCCACTGGATCGTTTTAAGGTGATCGTCCCAATCACGGTCCTTCGTTTGTGATAACCCCGCGAGATACGACAATACCGTCTGATTAACACGTTCGGCTTGACCATTCGCCCTAGGTGTTCTTACTGCCGTTTTGATGTGTTTTATTCCATTCGTAACACAATAATTCTCGAATGTCGTTGATGTGAATGCCATTCCCCAGTCGGTAATCAGCTGGGTGGGCAAACCAAAATAGCTCGTCATCTCGTTCAACCTTACGATTACTGGTGCCGTCGATGTATTTTTCACAGCGCGAAGTACTCCATACTTCGTAAAGCCATCTACTGCCACCAATAGATGAACAATGCGTTTCTTACTAGTCAGATAAGGCCCTTGGTGATCCAAATGGATGGTATGAAATGGAACTGTAATTTTTTTTTTTTATGTTATTCCGCATTTGTGGGAACCAGAACAATTTGCGACACCTTTCTAATATTCGATCAGTTGAATGATGCTTCACATCATCATGATTCAGCTTCACAATCCTCCATCGCGCTCCGCTCGGAACGATCCATCTTCTGCCTTTCGCTGTCTTCCGGTATAATCTTCCTTTCTCGGTGCAATAATCTTGCTTAAACTGTTTTATCTCGGGTGTCGCCAGTGTCGACTCGAGATGCTGTATTATGGCTCGTAATTTTTGGTCCTACTTCTGCATAGTTAGCAACCAGTCTTCTTCGTCGAGTTCAACTTTAAAGATATCGTGTCCTAACGGTTCAACCACAACGGCCGGTTGGAGTGGATTTCAGCTGAGCGCATCGACATGTGGTATGTCTTTGCCTGGACGGTGAACCAGCTCGAAGTTGTTTTCACTCATTTTTAGCCACCAACGGGTAATTCTGGGTAGAAGCGGTTTGCTAAGTTTCGTCGTACTTATGGCTGAACAATCCGTAACCACTGTAACTCGTTTCTCCATGATATACATTCGGAATCTCGTCATAGACCACAATGGCCAGAACCTCCAATTCATAGCTATGATAGTTGGACTCACTCATCGTAGTATGCCGACTGAAGTAGTGTACGGGTTTCAAAACGTTTGATTCGTCTCGTTGCATGAGAATTCCAAACGGGGTCACCTCTGTGTGCACTTCATATAACGCCTTCGCTTCGTACAGCGCTAGAGTTGGTCGTTCCGTCAGTTTCAACTTCAGCAATTCGAACGCCGATTGTTGTTCGTCGGTCCATTGAAATCCTTGATCGGCTCGCAGGAGTTTGGTTAGCGGCCTAGACTTGATCGCATAATCGGCAACAAACTTCCGAAAATACCCGGTTAAACCTAAAATCTGCCGAAGCTCGTGCAGATTCGCAGGTACCGCAAAATTCTTAAAGTCATCGGTCTTTGTTTCCCCTGGCGATATTCCGTCTTCATTGACCTCATGACCCAAAAATACTATTTTCTGGGAAAGGAATTCGCATTTATCTCGTCGCAATCTGAATCCACTCTCCCAGAGGTAGCCTAAAAGTCGTCTCAGGCGTTCAAGGCCCTCTTTAATTGTTCGGCTCGGAATGATAATATCATCAATATACGTTAAAACTTCGCCCGGAGCCATCTTTGCTGCTACACGATCAATCACTCATTGGAAAACGGCCGGAGCATTCGTCAGTCCAAACGGCATCTTGCGATGATGTAAAGGCTGTATACTTTCGCGAATCTTCAGCTACTTCGATGTGATGATATCCCGCTCGTACGTCTAGTTTCGTGAAGTATCGATTCCCTTGGAGTAATGGAAGTTGCTCCTCCACTATAGGCATCTGATACAGTTATCTGACCGTCTTCGAATTTAGTTGGCGATAATCCAAGCACAAAAGATATTCTCTGTTTGGCTTCTGCACTAATACGATGGGGGAAGAAAAACTTGAATTGCTTCGTCGAATAATCTTATTATTTAGCATTTCGTTGATTAATTGGAATTCGGTTTGGTGGTAGGGATACTGGGGTTTCGCCCATTAACTGAATCGTCAGTTCGTCGGTATCGCATGTACCCAATTCCTGCAAACTTTCAGCGAAACTTCCCCAGAGTTCGTTAATTAGCGTATAGTATGTGATGTACTATATAGTGAGTTTGTGAATATGACTTCAAAATAACAGATATTATCTACTGATCACCATCAATTATGGACCGGTGATCGATAAGAAACGTTGAATCTCTCTACCAACAATAATAATGCTTCAATTCGAAACAAATGAATTGAATCAAAATTATACGTTTTTGTATGAAGCGTTTCATACCAGGTGGCAGTGAAATGCAAATAGTTGTCTAGGACATATTCAAAGGTTTGGCTATTTTTGTTTTCAATCTCAGTATCTTCACCGTCATTATTGTTTGCACGTCCTTCTATCGGATCATTGACGAATCACTACCCAGGTCCACAAACGCTATATATTCTTTACCGTCTATGTAAACAGGTTTTTTTGAAATTATTGTGTTCACACAGTTTACTTGGCCTCTTTTGCACTGCGATGTGTCATGATTTGTTTTATTGCATTTGTCACATTTGTCTGCGTAGCCTCTGTGGTTATGGGCAATCTTTTCCAATCTTCCCGGCTGTTAAAACAAATTACCTGCGATTTGTGGGCTTTTGGAAACGGACTGTGCGTCGTGTCTTCTGGCAGTACTGGTGGTTTCGGTTTTTCTTTTGTTAAACGCACACTAAGATACCACTCTATATGATCTCTCAAATCGGCTACGTCATTTATTCGCTGTCCTTGAATCGACGAATGAAATTGGTCGTCTTTCATTCCTAAAATGGCCTATTTTACCATCGCCGCTTCGCTCACTTTTCCCTGGTTGCCTAATATTAACGTTTTAACGACGTATGTCAGCATTGGTTCCGTGTACTGTCGCTTGCGGTTCATTAGTGTGATGTGTAATAATCTCTCCAGCGCTAAAACGTTTCGGTTGTATCTAGCCACGTTTTCGCTCCACCCTTTAATTTGGCAGATACGCAGAACAACAGCAGCGTTTCGTTCCATCCGTAGATATTCTAAAGGTCCCGCACCTTTCCCGTCTACTTTCCGCTGTTAGGCTCTAGTTTGTTTCGAAAACCGGCAACACTTCGATTATCTCGCGAGGCGTATAGCTGATAACCGTCGGATCGCGTCGTTTCATGGCCGGTGCGTTTCTTTTTTCCCGGTCGTCGACACCCCGATCGCTTTAATAGACGCCCGCAGCGATTTTACCGAACGGCGCACACTCATTGTTTTTCGTTTTAAAAAAAACCCGTTCACCGAACTATTTTTTTTCCCCCGATCAGAATTTTACGGCCGCTTCTCGACTATATTTTCTCGTCTTTTTTTTCAACACTTAATCGTATAAACACAATTGAGACGAAATTCGCCAGCGGCGACGAAGTTCGCTGAGTTGTACAGCAACACACGTAAAGTTCGCCAGCCGCTAGCCGTCGTAATTTTGCGTCAGTACGCGTGTTGTGGTACAGTTTTAAAAATTTAACAGCGAACTTCGTTGCCGCTGGCGAATTTCGTCTCAATTGTGTTTATACCATAAGTTTCGAATCTCACTTCTGAAATTGACACACGAATTAATAGAAGAGAAACATGAATTGAATTATTAGTATGACAAAGAAAAGAGCATTCTGATGGCACGTCCGAAGCCGTTGACGATTTTACTTCGACTGACTCTCTGTGCAGGGTTGACAATTTATACTTTTAGTATTAGAAAGGAAACACGATTTTTTTGACGGTATTTTAGGAACAGATATCCTAGAACCATTAGAAGCAACAATTAACTTCAAAGAAAGAATGTTACGGGTAGGAAAGAAAGAATTAAGACTATTTATGTCCAAGCAGGAGGAAAATAAAGAAACAACGTATCAAGAACAAATAAATACTATAGAAGAAGAATTAGTCATCATAGAAAAAAAAAAATAAGGCTACATTTATTTAAACAAAGAAGATAATGTCGTCGCAGATACATTGAGTCGAATCGAAATCAATATGAACAAAAAAAATCTGCCAACAGTCTGGGCGCAACCTTATTATTTTTCCGGCAGAAGTTCGGAACGTGGTTTATTCGGGGATGCGGCATATGTTACTATGTGGCTGAAAACCTAACAAAAAGCGGTTAGAAAAGGGTGTAACATATGAATTAAATAATTGGGTCATATTCCGGAATGCGGTCTAGAGGTTGAAAAATAAAAAACTTAAAAACAGGTGATTATTAAACAAGCCTGGGGAAGTGAAAATATATTCGATATCTCATCAGACCTGAGAAACATGGTGGAATTCATGAAAAAGTATACAACCAGTTTACACCCTCTTAGGGGTCGAATTTCCAAAAATCTTGAAAAACCATTCTAGGTATTCATATGAAGAATGCGTAGAATAAAAACGAATTCAATATTTCAAAAGACCTAGTAGATATGACGAAAACCGTGAAAATATATGCATTTTATATAAACTGATAATTTTTTTTGCCCCCCCCTTCTGAACGCCAATGAATATTCAAATTTTTTTTAACAGAATTACTTTTTTGGTTAATTTACATATACGTACCGAGTTTCAACTTCGTAGCATAAGCCGTTCTAAAACTAGGAAAAACACCCCCCACCACCGTACCATACTACCCCTAAAAAAAAATTTATTTTTCCACTATGCCACTACTATAGATCTATCTAAATACCAAGTTTCAGCTTCCTATTATTATAGATTCTTAAGATATAAGCATCGGAACTTTTTCTTTCTCACCCTTTCCCACCCTCACCCTCTACACCCACACCCCCAAACTTTTTTTCGCTACTAGGGTTCCATTAGGCCTAATTTTGGTAAAAATTTGAAGCATCCATCTTACACTGTTATTGTGATATGAAACGTGTTGTTTTTGAAAAATTCTTATCCCCTCCACTTACGTGTACTCCCCCGACCCCTTCAAAGATTTTACTTTTAGCAATCATTATTTATCAAGCTTTGTATCCAAACCAAACTTTGTTTTTCTGGTGCCTCTGGTTTGGGAGATATCGTAATGTTAAATATTTCAACCCCCACCCCACGCCGCTACCCCCACCCAAAAATTTTGTTTCAATCTACTCTCCTAGTATAACTTCAGATATTTGTTAAGTTTTAATTGCTTGCTATTAACGGTTTAGGAGATATAGATTTTAGAATGTGTAGATCTCCATTTTTTTGCGATTCGGACGCATTGCTTCCCAATCCACTCCCACACCCCTTCACCCATATCATCAATTTTTTTGTAAATGGGTCCACTATCAAAGTTTTATAGAAATTTCAAGTTTCAGTCTCCTAACATAAGCGGTTGCTGAGATCTATAAACCAAAATTTTTCGACTAAAATGCTTCCCCCACCTTCCTCCTCACACCCCCACCCCTGAAAATAATGTCAATTCATGGGGTCTACCCAGTCTATTCCTAGAAAATTTTTTAATTTAATAGCTCCACTGGTTTGAGAGCTACGAGCCTTCAAAGGATTTTGGCGGTCGACGTACGGCGTACGGCGGACGGCGTACGGCGTACGGCGGACAGACGGACGGCGTACGGCGGACAGACGGAGTGAAAATTTTTATTGCTTTTTTCGTGTCTACTAGTCATGAAATGTACACAAAAAAATTTTGGGGGCAGCAAATTTTTTTGTTTTGAAAATCAATAACAATACTGTATTACTACTAATAAAGTAAAACACTTACTGATGCCCAATCAATGGCAATATCGACACTAAGCGCAGTAAACGATAACATGAATCATATTGGTTTAGCGGAAAACCCGATCAATTGTTTTAAAAATCAAATTATAGTAAAACAAGCTAATCAGTAGCTCAGTTCTGTAACTTATGAGTGAGAAATTTCTCACTAAAAAGTCAAAATGAGGACGAATTAATGCAGTTTTCTCTCTGTTTTCTCACCAAATGAGAAATGAAAGATTGCCAAATGCATAGTCAAGTACGGTGCTTTCTGATTTGGTGAGAATACAGAGAGAAAAATGCATTAATTCGTCTTCATTTTGACTTTTTGGTGAGAAATTTCTCACTCATAAGTTACAGAACTGAGCTACAGAGTAACGTAAAAAAAAAACTAAATCTAAAGGTAACAATATTAATATGCGAAAGCAAAAGTCCGGACGACGAATATCTATATATATTAAAAAATCATTTTTCAAATAGCGGAGCAGTTGCTATATTTTTGGAAGATACAAATCTTTTCTTAAGATTTCAGAAGGAATTCAGACAGTGGAAAGAAACCACAAAAAATAAAGTAAAATGTGTCAAATGTCGAATAAAATTATTTAATGCATCAGACACGGATATTCATGATGAAATATTCACAGAACCTGAAAGATCATATCACGGTGGAATAGATAAAGTATATGAAACGTTAAGACATACAATTTATTTCCCCAATGTCAAAGCCAAAATACAACTTGTAATTAATAGTTGCACTATTTGCAGAAAATCGAAATTCGATAGAAACCCTGTTAAGGCACCATTGAAATTAACAGAAACTCCAGAACGACCAAAAGAAATCTTTCACGTGGACATTTGGTTTCGAGACGCGAAAACCATGTATCTAACCACTATTGACAAATTCAGCAAGTTTGCATCAGCTGTAAGACTCAAATCAAAGAATTGGAACGATATTCAAAATGCACTAGAAAAAAGGACTTTAGGTATACTAGGATCACCAAAGAAAATTATAATAGACAATAATACCCCTTTTAAGACATACATATACTATAAGAAATTTTTTGCGAGGCAAAAATATTGATATATATTTCACCACCTCAAATCACCACACCGGGAATGCGGATATAGAACGATTCCCCGGCTCACTCAATGAAAAAATTAGAGCTTGGAACGAAGAAGAAAAAGAGAAGAAAACTCTTTCTAATCTTAACCCCATTACAGCCATAATAAACAATCACAATAATACAAAACTTTCCACTTCTCAGGAGGCACCAATAAGAATTCACCACGGAGATTGCCGTACGTCGACCGCCCGAAAATCTTTGAAGGCTCGTAGCTCTCAAACCAGTGCAGCTATTAAATAAATTTTTTTTGTAAGAATAGACTTGGTAGACCCCTTGAATTGACATTATTTTCAGGGGAGGAGGTGTAAGGGGGAGGGCGGGGTAAGCGTTTTAGACGAAAAATTTAGGTTTCTAGATCTCAGGAACCGATTGTGTTAGGAGGCTGAAACTTAGAATTTCTATAGAGCTTTGATAATGGACCCATTTGCAAAAAAAAAAAACAGATATGGGTGAAGGGGTGTGGGAGTGGAGTGGGAAATAATGCGTCCGAAACGCAAAAATGCCGAGATCGACAAATTCTAAAATCCATATCTCCTAAACCATTAATTGCAAGCAATTAAAACTTAACAAATATCTGTAGTTATACTAGGAGAGTAGATTGAAACAAAATTTTTGGGTGGGTGTAGTGGCGTACGGGGGTGGAGGGTGAAAAACTTAAGATTACGATATCTCACAAACCAATGGTACCAGAAAAACAAAATTTGGTTTGAGTATAAACCTTGATAAATAAAGATTGTTCAAAGTAAAATATTTGAAGGGGGTGGAGGAGCACGGAAGTGGGAGGAATTAGAATTTTTCAAAATAAAAACGATTCATATCTCAATAACAGTGTTAGATGGATGTTTCAAATTTTTACCAGAAGTAGGCCTAATAAAACCCTAGTAGGGAAAAGAAGTTTAGGGGTGTGGGTGTCGAGGGTGAGGGTGGGGAAGGGTGAGAAAGAAAAAGTTCCGATGCTTATATTTTAAGAATCTAAATTGATAGGAAGCTGAAACTTGGTATTTAGATAAAGCTATAGTAGTGGCATGATGGAAAAATAATTTTTTTTTTAGGGGTAGTATGGTACGGTGGTGGGGGGTGTTTTCCCTAACTTCAGAACGGCTTATGCTAGGAAGTTGAAACTCGGTACGTATATGTAAATTAACTAGAAAAGTAATTCTGATAAAAAAAATTCAAATATTCATTGGCGTTCAGAAGGGGAGGCAAAAAAATTATCGGTTTATTTAAAATGCATATATTTTCACGATTTTCGTCATATCTACTAGGTCTTTCGAAATATTGAATTCATTTTTATTCTACGGACTCTTCATGTGAATACCTAGAATATGTCTTCAAGATTTTTTGAAATTCAACCCCTAAGAGGGTGTAAACTGGTTGTACACTTTTTCATGAATTCCACCATGTTTCTCAGGTCTGATCAGATATCGAATATCTTTTTACTTCCCCAGGTTTGTTTAATAATCACCTATTTTTAAGTTTTGTTTTTTCAACCTCTAGACCGTATCCCGGAATATGACCCAATTATTTAATTCATATGTTACACCCTTTTCTAACCGCTTCACGAACTTTTTGTTAGGTTTTCAGTCACATAGTAACATACACCGCATCCCCGAATTGAGCGCGTTCTGAACTTCTGCCGGAAAAATAATACAGTTGCGCCCAGACTGTTGGCAGATTTTTTTTTTAATAATACAGTGCCTTTCAGTTTTTAGTTTTAGTTTTGTGATAATGTCATATTTGACATTTCGATCCGATCACTTGCGATAATTTTAAAACATTCCGAACTTACTTGCGGCTCTCTTCGACGCTAAGCGTTCATTCTGTTTAGCTACATGCAACCACATGCATTTGAAACTGGTTTTTCCCCTCCGTTATTTTGACATTTCGATCCGACTCCGATTGCGTTCATTCTGTACGGCTCTTTAGAACTAAATCAAATTAATGTAAAAAAAACTTGCCGACAAAAAAATAGTAATAAATAATCAATTTGAATACAATATGAGAGACTTACAGAAAACTTACCTGAACTCTAGAAAAATGATGTTAAATACTATTAACCAATTGTTTGTAATTTTAAAAATGATAACAGAACTCAGAACCTAAAATATATTAAACGAATTATCAGCAGAGGTAGACAACATTAATTCTGCTAGACAGGGAATTATGACTAAATCTATACTAAGCACATACGAACTGTTAAAATACAATATAGGAGTCGACGAAATGCGAGACATTAAAATTAACGTACTTGGCAAAACGGACAGCGCAAAATTCACTATCATTATAACCGTACCTACCTTTTCAACAATTAAAGCTAAATCATATTCACTTAAATATATACGAAAGAAGTTCAGAACGCGCTCAGTTCTGCGATGCGACTATGTGACTGAAAACCTAACAAAAAGTTAGGGAAGTGGTTAGACTAGGGCGTAACATATAAATAACATAGTTGTGTCATATTCCGGGATGCAGTCAAGGGGTTGAAAAAGGAGAAAAACTTGTAAATAGGTGTTTATTAAACAAGCCCGTGGAAGTTAAAAGATATTCAATATCTGATCAGACCAGAGAGATATGAAGAATTCATGAAAAAGTATATAGTAACTTTACACCCTCTTAGGGGTCAATTTTCAAAAAATCTTGAAAACACATTCTAGGTTTTCATATGGAGAATCTATAGAATAAAAATGAATTCAATATGTTGGAAGAACTAGTAGATATGACGAAAATCATGAAAAAATATGCATTCTATTTTCATTAATAATAATTTTTGCCCCCCTTCTGAACGCCAATGGATATTCGAAGTTTTTTTCATCAAATTTGCTTTTCTAGTTGATTTACTATACACACCAAGTTTCAACTTTCTAGCATACGCCGTTCTATAGTTAGGAAAAACACCCCCCATCCCCTTACCATACTATACCAAAAAAAAAAAAATATTTTTCCAACATGCCGCTACTATAGCTCTACGAAAATACCAAGTTTAAGGTTTATATCGTTTTAGATTCTTCAGATATAAGCATCGGAACTTTTTCCTTTTCATTCTCCCCCACCCTTACCTTCTACATCCTCATCCCAATCCCCATTTTTCCTTATTAGGGTTCAATTAGCGCTACTTCTGGTAACAATTTTAAGCTTCTATCTTACACTGTTCTTCAGATATGATATGTGCTTGTTTTGAAAAATTCTTTTCCCCTACACTGCTATGCTCCACCACCTACTTAAAAAATATGTACGTAAATCAGTTATTATTTGTCGACCTTTACACCCAAAACGAATTTTATTTGTCTAGAGCAATTGGTTCACGAGATATCGTAATCTAAAGTTTTTCACCCCACACCCCATACGCAACTGCCCCCACCCAAAAATTTTTTTTTTCATTTCTTCCTCCTAGGGCCCAGCTGGCCCCCACTTCATAGAAATTTAATGAAAAAATTATGGAATTATGCGCTATTTATGCGCTCTCCAAAACACCAAGAAAAAATGTTCGCGCTCCTTTCGTTTAGTAAGGATAAATCATTTAAAGGTCGGGGGCTGAGTAGACGGCAAGCTAGCCCCCAATCTCTAAAATATGAAATAATTGAAAAAATAAATACACAGAAATTATGCGCTATTTATGCGCTCTCAGAATTCATTACATTTGATTTTTGCACTATGTCCTTTCTAGGATCTCCCATACAACTCGCAGGTCGAGATTTTCCAAAAGCAAAAATTACACCAAATAACTATAGCAGCTGAATCTATGATTTATGCGCTCTCAAAATCCGCTATTCTCGATTTTCGCACTGCCCCCTGTCAAGGACCTTCCATACAAATCGTCAATTCCGAAACAGTAAAACAGAAATGCCTACTCGACCAATGCCAAATCGCACCAAATAATGATGCATGAAAATAATCATTTTGATATTTGCAAAAGTATAAAAGTATTGAATAAAACAGTTTTTTTCCGTTTTTGGTTTGATTTATCAACCAAAAATAACTACCCAGACAGTTTACACAACTACAGTAGACTCGCGAAAACTAATAAAAACCAGGCAAGTTCAAGTTATTGGATAAGTTTTTTTTTTTCAATTTATTTAGTGTTTATTTACATGTGGTAGCACTGGCCCGAGCAGTTGAGCGGAAAGTACGGTAGTTAAACAAGCATTTCAAACCGCGTCCATGAAGTCGAAAGGTTGTACGTTTTAAGTAAATAAAGTTTGTAAATATTAAGATGTGGTGTTTTTTAGTTAACTGAATTCTAGATCTACGGGAATAAATTCAATCATAACTCTTAAATCCCACAATTGGGGGCTCAACCATAAGTGAAAAAAAATTCGGACGAAAAATCAGAAAATAGTAGTGTCGTGTGAACTTTTTTTTTAAATTAAAGCAATGCAAAACTCGGACAAAGAATTCTACGGTGAAAATTCAGTTGTGTCGTAAAATTCGGAACTAGAAGCGAAATTGAAAAAATCGAATACGAATCGTCTCTGTGAGCTAACGGAACGGGCAGGCTTAACGGTTACGGACAATCGCGAACAACTAAGCATTAAGCACAATTAGCACCAAACGGACAGAGGTGCTATTCCAAAGGCAACACCGATATCATCAGCGACAGCGACAACGAACTGTCAAACAGGTGAATATTACCACATTTTAATTATAATGAAATACAGTCAAGCATTAAGAAATTCTCCGGCGATGATCATACTTCGGTAAGAAAATGGATACAGAACTTCGAAGACATGGCACTTCTTCTTAATTTGAGCAATATGTGCGTTGTATTACTCTGTGTGTCTTGCTGCGTTGCTCTGTGTGTTGTCGTTGCGTTGCGTTGCTCTGTGTGTTGCGTTGCGTTGCTCTGTGCGTGGCGTTGCGTTGCGTTGCTTCGTTCGTTGTGTGGCTCTGTGCGTTGCGTTGCTCTGTACGTTGTATTACTCTGTGTGTCTTGCTGCGTTGCTCTGTGTATTGTCGTTGCGTTGCGTTGCTCTGTGCGTTGCGTTACGTTGCTTCGTACGTTGCGTTGCGTGGCTCTGTGCGTTGCGTTTGCTCGTGCGTCGTGGCTGCGTGGCTCTATGCGTCGTGGTTGCGTTGCGTTGTGTCGCTTCGTGCGTTGCTTTGCTTTCTGCGTTGCGTTGCTTCGTGCGTTGCGTTGCTTGTGCGTCGTGGCTGCGTTGCTCTGAGCGTCTTCGTTGCGTTGCCCCGTGTGTTTTCGTGGCGTTGCGTAGCACTGCTATGCTTGGAAATGCTGGTCTTCGTTCTGCTAGGCTCGTCTTCCGCTTGGCTCAGCTCTGCTCTGCTCGCTGTCGTCTTCGGCTCTAAGACGTCTGGGCACTTAGGTCGGGGCACGAACTGATAGTTACAAGCCTTCGAAGAGGAACTGGCAAGTCCACAATACCTTCTCCAGCCTGTAAACTATCAGAGATGATAGCCCCTGTCAGCTTAGTAAACTAAGTTACGTCCAAGAGGAACTGGTAAGTCCACAATACCTTGGAACGCAGACTGTCTACTGCTGACTGACCTCCTGATGCTTGTTCGCCGTTCCTTTTATAGGTGCTCCCCATAACCGGTTTTTCTGATAACTTTGGGTTTTCACTATTTTATGATTCGTGGCTGGTGTATGTAGTCGTCAGTATATAGTCTTTTGTGAGATTCGTACCTTTGTCGGTGGGTTTTATCCAGCCGTACTGTGTCACCTAAGGCATTGTAACGGTCCCACCGATTTTTCAGGTTGTTCCGCCAATGTGCGATTTCTTCCTTACAGGTTTTGTGTTTTCCCATCTATGTCTTAATTGTCCCATGTTGTTGTTGTTTCTATATTGTAATCCAATGTTACCGTGCTGTTTGTGTGTTGCTTTATATGTTATTTGTTATTGTTTCTCTACGTTTTAATTCAGTGTTACCATGCTTGTTACTTTATCTTTAAGCTTGAAATTCCGTGTTAACGTGCTATTGCTTTAAGTCCACTTTGAGCGTTGTTTTGTGTGTGGAAATTTTTGTACAAATTTGCATCCTCACAGGTTACAATGCACGTTGTTCGCACACAGGATTCAATGAATAGGGTAATTTTGGGGAAAAACCTTTTGAACAAAGCAAGAGTCACGATCGAACGCGGACGTATATTTGTGGAAAATGATCATGAGGAAAACAATATATTCGCAATACAATTGGTCATAGATAGAGATGTTTTACCAGAGAAAGTACAGAAGTTAATAGACAACTACAAACCGAATAAGAACACTAGAACAGATTTGCAAACAAACATCATTGTAAAAGATGAAGAGAGGATATATCACAATCCTAGACGTCTAGCAGAGGACGAGAAGAAAGTCGTTGAGAAGCAAATTGAAGAGAGTCTTAACGATAGTATCATCTCACCAAGTACGTCCGAATATGCAAGCCCAATATTGTTGGTTAAAAAGAAAGACAATACATACCGTCTTTGTATAGACTATCGACGACTGAATAGGAAAGTTATAAAGGATCGCTTTCCGTTTCCGATCATGGAAGAGCAAATCGATCAGTTACAGTCAGCCACATATTTTACAACGCTCGATCTTGAAAAAGGATTTTTCAGCGTGCCTGTCGAACCGAGTAGCAGGTAGTATACAGCGTTCTGTTGCCATAAAGGTATTTTCGAATTTAATAAAACGCCGTTTGGCTTTTGCAACTCCCCGAGTTCATTCCAGCGTATTATAAACTATGTATTTCGAGATCTTATAAACAGAAAAACTGTTTTAGTCTACGTAGATGACATTATCATACCGACGAAAACACGCGAAGAAGGAACAGTAAATCTTAAAACTGTGTTCGAAACAGCAACAAACAGTGGACTAAACATTAAAAAATGTCAATTCCTACAAAAATAAGTTGAATAATTGGGATTTATTATAGAGAACGGCACAGTTAAGCCATCGTCCGGTAAATTACAAGCTATGTCTAAGTTTCCAGAGCCAGAAACAACAAAACAATTACAAAGCTTTCTCGGATTAACCGGATTTTTCCGAAAATTTATAAAGGACTATGCCACGATATCAAGTCCATTGACAAACTTGTTGCGCAAAGAAGAAACATTCAAATTTGGACCAGAACAGAAAGCAGCCTATAACAAATTGAAGGATACTTTAACGTCACCACTAGTATTGATGCTATTTAGCCCGACTCACAAAACAGAATTGCATACAGACGCAAGTCGAGAAGGATACGGGGCAATGTTGCTACAGTTATACGAAAACGATAACCAATGGCATCCAACACATTATTATAGTAAATGAACGACAATCTATGAAAGAAATTACATAAGTTTCGAATTAGAAGCTCTAGCCATAATCAACGCAATACAGAAATTTCGAGTTTATGTATTGAACAAACCATTTAAAATAGTAACAGACTGCAAGGCATTTACGCAGATAATGCAGAAAAAAGATATGTCACCACGCATAGCACGATGGGCAATAATGCTCGAAGAGTTTGATTATTCTGTGGAACACCGGAAAGGAGACAGTATGGCGCATGTTGATGCCCTAAGTAGAAGTCAAGAGACAATAATTTTAAATATAACAGCGCGACTGAAACAGGCTCAAGATTCTAGCGAGGTAATCCAGCGACTGAAAAATGATATTGATCTCAAAGTAACAGATGAATATAACCTTTCAAATGGAATTGTATATCGAGAGAACAAAGGAATACATTTACCTGTTATACCAGATAATTTAGCTGAGAGTATAATACGAAAATATCATGAAGACAACGGTCATTTCGGAAAAGAGAAGTTACGTAAATTGATTGAACAAGAATATGCAATTGATCAGTTACCTCAGAAAATACAAAAATGCATTGTCTTGTTTGCTTAATTTCAGAAAGAAAGAAGAGCAAAAAAGAAGGGTTTTTGCATCCTATTCCCAAAGATGATAGCCCACTTGATACATACTAGGCTTGTGCATTTTAGTTCACCATAGTGACCGGGAACGAACTAGGCCTTCATCCGTTGCGAACTAGTTCGTTTTTTACCATTGTTGGCAACTAAATCGACAGCGACCAACTTCGTGGTCAACAAAGGGAGACTGGCGGTGCTGGCAACCCGATCGAGAAAAAGGCAAATTTCGTCCAACACGCCAGTGGTACGTCGCCATTTTTATTATTGCCGGAAAAGATGTCGCGTCGATTTGAAGCCGAAAAAACCCATAAAAAATAGCAAGTAAAATATAAAAACATATAAAAGGCGGAAATGAATCAGAAATGTAATATTGTTACAGAGAATAAATGTACTATATACTAAAAAATATTCGTTCTTTAATCACTGGAAACCGCTCGAAAAGACGCTCTTCAACAACTTTATTCTTTGAAATTTAATGCCAGCCACTAGAAGTAGTAAGAAAAAACGCATGGAGTCCGATAATCAGGATTCGGGATCGGAGGTACAGGACGCCGAGGAAACCATCATAAGCCACAGTGACGCGCCAGACATGCAGGTTATGTTTACAATAGCCGGGAAACTCGACGCTCAAATTCAAGCCATGGGCCAACAATTTAGGCAGCAATTAGATGCCATAAAGTCGAGCTTCACGGACCAAGTAGCCGAGCTGAAAAAGTGCACCGATCCTCATGTCATCGATCCAGCAATTGTATGGTGGCCACGCCCGCTATCATCAGGCGAAAATGTCGCCGCGCCAGTAACGAGCGCCCCATTGCCGTCCCGCCAAATGGCTGAAGGTTTGCCGTCATCAACCAGCCACGTCGCCGGGATATCATCATCTGCTCCATTGCCAACTTGCCCAACCATCCAATATTTACCGCAGTTTACGCCGTCATTAGCCAGCCACGTCGCCGCCGAGTCAACATTGGGTGTCCCATTACCGCCCCGCCAATGTGTCGAAGGTTTGCCGTACCCGACATCATCATATTGCCACGTGACAGAGTCGTCGTCGTATACGGTTCGTCCGGAGCGCCAGGTGATTGATCAGCCGCCATTTCATGTCAATCAGCACGGACAAGAACCAGTTAGTTCGCCGTACAGCCACGGAAAGTCGCCACAGAACTGTTCTACCTTTCCTGCATCGGTAATGCTGAACACGTCAAACTATCAGCTGTCAAACGTCAAACGGAAAGTTTACCTTCGATGGAAGGCCAGAGAATTGGCCAGTGTTTATAAACACATTTCGAGATACCACAGTCGCGTATGGCTATTCGAATTTAGAAAACACAATGCGCCTGCAGCAATGTTTAATCGGACAAGCAAAGGAAACCGTCGAGTCGCTCTTAATACAACCGGAAAACATCAATCAGGTAATTTTGCAATTAGAGTTTATGTTTGGTCGGCCGGGCCTTCTGATTAAGAGCCAAATAAGTAAAGTACGAGACATTTCTGAAATCGGAGAAACACAATTAGATCGCATAGTGCCATTTGCGACTAAAGTCAGAAACCTTTCGACGTTCTTACAAGCCGTAAACGGTGTACGACATATCGGAAACCCAACACTGTTGGAGGAATTGGTCGATAAGCTGCCAATAAGCAAAAGATTGGAATGGGCTAAATATTCCATTGCTATCAAGCCGTTTGCTACAATCGCGGATTTCAGCATTTGGCTGGAACAGCTATCAAGACTCGTTAGCCTAGTTACGGACGCTGTTCCAAAGGTCACGGCTACGAACGAAAGCCAGCGTCGCCAAGCTAAAAGTAGAAATATTATGCTCCATGGTCAGCACACTGTGAGTGATTGTAAAGAGTTCAAGAGTCTTACCGTGGACTGCCGATGGAAGCTAGTGAAAGAGAAGCGTATCTGTTTTTCTTGCCTTAAAATGGGAAAAGCAAAGCCTGCAACATAAATGGGTGCAAACGAAAGCATCATGAACTGCTCCATGCTGATATTCGCGAAAACAGCCAGTCAATAAACGATCCTAAGACCGATCTCCAACAGCCACTCGTAAAATTTAACGCCGAATCAGTCTGCGATAGTGGACCAAAAATTTTATTTCGTATAATTCCAATTAAACTGTTTGGCCCGAAAGGACAAATTGGTACTTATGCCTTCTTGGATGAAGGTTCATCAGTCACTTTAGTCGATCGAAGCATAGCAGATGCACTTAATGGAGATGCTAAACAGCTCACGCTTCAATGGTTCGGAAATCATACGTCTACTGAAGACTCTATGTTCGTTAATCTGGAGGTAAGTGGCGTAGAAGTCAATAGCAAACGATTTTCACTGACGGGTGTTTAAACGGTTCGCAATATGAACTTGCCAACACAGACGTTAAATCTCAATGAGTTGAGTAGTAAATATGGTCATCTTAAGGGACTACCAATTGTTGATTATGCCAACGTCATGCCAGAGATATTAATCGGTGTTGATAATTGTCAACTAGGAATAACAGGAACACTCAGTAAGGTTTCACTGAATGGACCAATCGTATCTAGAACTAAATTGGGCTGGGTTGTCTACGGGCCAATACAAAAGGTCGTTCAAGGTGGCGTTGGAAGTTCTGTGCTTTTGGCGCAATATTGCGAGTTTGACAACAAGTATGAACAAGAATCGTTAAAAGAGTTACAAGCCGTTGTCAAGGACTATTTTACAATAAAAAGTTTGGGTGTAAGCAAACCAGAGAAAGCGTGTTATAATGGAGACGACAACAAAAAGAATAGAAACTCGCTTTGAAACTGGGTTACTCTGGAAGGAAGACGAACTTCAGCTTCCGGATAGCGAGTCTATGGCTATTCGCCGATTGAGCTGTATTGAGAGGAAAATGGACAGAGATCCAGCGTTTGGTGCCGCCTATAAAGAGAAAATGTCAGATTATCTAAATAAAGGATATGCTAGAAAACTGGAAGAGCATGAATTACTTAAAAAGAATTCAAAAATTTGGTACTTGCCGCACTTTGGGGTCATCAACCCAAATAAACCAGGGAAGCTACGGTTAGTCTTTGATGCCGCAGCACAGGTTGATGGAACTTCCTTAAATAATGTGCTACTGACAGGACCTGACATAACCCAGCCATTGACGACTGACCTATTCAAGTTCCGAGAGGCTCTAGTGGCAGTTTGCGGAGACATCAAAGATATGTTTCTTCAAATTAAGATAAGAGCAGAAGATCAACATGCTCAGCGTTTTTTGTGGAGACATGGCGATCCATCTAAGCCTATCGAAGTGTACTGTATGAGCTCTATGACGTTTGGTGCCACGTGTTCACCCAGTCTGGCGCAGTACGTCAAGAATAAAAATGCACAAGATTTCGAACATATTTTCCATTGGGAGCCAGGACTGTTTTGGAGAAGCATTTTGTAGATGATTATGTCGACTGTTTCGAGACTGAAGCACAGGCCATTAAGGTGCTCAAGGAAGTTATTGACATTCACCAAAAGGGCGGAAGTAGTAAGGAAGGCACCTACCGTATAAAAATTACCAGGTGCGATAGTGACAGGTAGCAAAGAGAGTGTCCAAAGTGCCTACCAAAAAGGCCGGTTTTTGTTGTTGTTCTGCAGGTTAATGACGTCTGCTGGTGCCTTCTTTTGGGCGTGAACAATTGGGTGCAAGGGAGTGAGGTAGTTAGCGTACATGAGAGAGCAATATGTTTGATGAGAGTTGTTTCCTTCACCATGTGAGGGTTGAGTGGATTTTATATCCCACTACCGCGGATGTTGTATCCCACCAGCAGATTCCAGCACCCAGCAGATGAGATGCAGTTAGCATTCTCGGTGTTTGAGTGAGGAGGTAGACAGGTGATGGTTGGTAAACAAAAAAGCAGTTCCTCTCCATTATAAACAAAGAAGAATCATTTCCTCTACATTATAAACAAAGAAGAATCATTTCCTCTCCATTATAAACAAAGAAGATTCATTTGCTCTCCATTGTAAACAAAGAAGAAACAGTTCCTCTCCATTATAAACAAAAAATAACCAGTACCTGTACCTTTTGTGCAAAACCACTTGCGGGAAGCTGGTTTTTTCGGAGGGTTAAGACGACTGTCTGGGTCGGGTGCCGTATTACTTTCAAGGTATTGTCGATCGTTTTGTTTTTTCGGAAAAATAATATATGTAAATAATAGCGTCGATCGTTTTGTTTTTTCTGATAAATCATATATGTAAATAGAAACATGGCTGACGTCACGACAGGCTGGCTGTCTGGCTCAAGTGCCGCCATACCTACTCGTAATGTGTTCCGTGTCAAGTTTGAGGTGATACTCTTGAGATGACTTTTTATTTGGGTGAATTACCTACCGTGGGAATATTAAAAACAAGTTTCCAGCTTGCTTCTTTCAAAACGTTATAGCGTCGATCGTTTTCTTTTTTCTGATAAATCATATATGTAAATAATAACATGGGTGACGTGTTGGGTTCAATTGATGGGAATTAAAGTACAAATTTTTCGTTTTATGTTTTATTCAAAGCTGTATAGAACTTTTACAAAGTGAGTAATTTGATACAATTATGCTACAAGAGCTTAACTTTATTTTGATTACAGAATAGATTGTTTCTTAAGTAAAATAGGTGTTAGTAATTCTTCCATTTTTAAAAGCCTGCGTTGAAATCTTAATCGATCTAATGCATCGGTTTGCCAAGTACCCTTTCTACTGGATCTATATGCGTACTCCCATGCAATTATGTATTTAACCGAAACCTGATCACAAAATCGAACATGTTTATAATCTAGAAATGACATTGAATAGATTGAGTAGCTCGAAATGACATTGAATAGATTGAGTAGCTCGACGATCAAGAAAAATATTGCAATTATCAGCAGAAGTAATTTCAACACTGTAGGCAATGATGGCGGCCAATGTGATTTTTTAACCGGCTTGTTATACGGTCCACAAACGTCTTTGCCGTTAGCGAACACACAATCAGGAGACAAGCGTCGATGCGCAGCTTCTACATCAGAAGACGTAGAAAATGCACTCATTATCAGTGAGCAGAAGAAACACCAGACGTAGTCCTTCAAGTTGGTGTAAAAGAAACCGCTTTTTACAAGCTTAAGAACTTTCCTCTCCTCTAGATACAGATTTTTAAATGTCTTTGAACGGTCGTATTCATGTCTTTAGTTTAGCATATTGACAAAATTCCGAATGATATAGCACGTCTTTTATAGCAATCCAAGAACTATGAGCTAATGGAAAACCAAGCCATTTTACGTAAACTTGACTCCCCCTCCTTTTTAGAATCTCTTCTACAAAGTAAACATCAGGACGTTTGACTTTTATTAACTCTAGCTCATAGAACCCTCCTTGTATTATATTTCCCTGATAGTCTTTGAGTATGTATGTACGTGGTTCTGTTCTCTTTACTTCGTTTATCTGAAATATTTCGGTGGACCAGTTAGGGGTCCGTACTTTTAGAGGTGAAGTTTGTTACCTCAATCATGTGCGAAACCTTCAAGATATGTAAATTGTGTTAAAAATTTTATAATTCATGACAAGAAGCGAGAAAAAAGTCATACCTGTAATGAGTATTATTGTCAAATTTGCTCAAAAATTGTTCCTGAAGGCCACTTATGCTATATCAAGCCATATAATGGTAAGGATAATACTAGATTCCTAATTATTTTTTTCGACTGTGAAAGCACACAGAATACTTCATATGAGTCAAGTGCAACATCCTTTTTACATGTCGTGAATTTAATAGTAGCACATCAAGTAAGTTATAAATGTTATGACAACCCGGATATAAAAAAAAAATGTGACGTCTGCGGTGTCCGAACGCATGTTTTTGAGTTTGATAATAAAACAACGGTTATTAGTAGATTTTTAGATTATTGTTTAAAAGATCGTCCCTTTGTAAACAATGTGTTCTGTATTGCACATAATTTACAGGGGTACGATGGGAACTTTTTAATTTCAGAGATCTTAAATAGGAAATTAAAAATTGAACCTATTATGAATGGTACTAGAACTATGAAATTGAAATGTGGGAAAATAGCCTTTATAGACTCACTAAAATTCTAGCATTCCCCCTTTCCAAATTCCCCCAAGTATTTGCTATTAACGATCATGTGAAGGGGCATTATCCTTATTTCTTTAACACTGTGGAAAATATTGATTAGGTTGGAGGATTTCCGCAGCGTGAAATGTATGGATACAACGCCATGAAATCGGGCGAAAGAGAGGAATTTTTAAAATGGTAGAACAAAGTGTCTTCAGGAGTCTTCAATAATAAAATGGAAATGTTAAAATATTGTATTAATGATGTCGATATACTACGAATAGGTTGTATTCGATTCATGCAAGAATTTCTTACTATTACCGGAATTAATCCTTTCACATCAAGTGTGACTATAGCTTCAGCTTGTATGCTTGTCTTCCGAAAAAATTTCCTTAAAAGAAATACATTGGGGATAATGCCGAAAAGTAGCTTCTATAATACTAAAAATTATTCCAGACTTTCATTAAAGTGGCTTACTTCTAAGAGTTGGGAGTTAGATGACGAAATTATTTCTGCTATAAACAAAGGGGAAGTGAAACTGGAAAAAAGCGGCATTCGAGTAGATGGTTTTAATACAAGAACTAACACAGTATTTGAGTTCCTAGGTTGCTTTTATCACGGTTGTAAACAATGTTTTAAGCTAGAAGAAGTCTCTGATAAATCAAATCATAATTTAGACACTTTAAAGCAAAGAAACGAGAGTACGGAAAGACGCCTCGAAACAATTAAACACTGCGGTTACAATCTCGAATATATTTGGGAGTGTGAGTTTAAGGAATTCTTAAGAGAAAACAAAGAAATAGATAAGAGGTTAGATAAAAGTATAATGAACATTACTCTGCCAATTAACCCGAGAGATGCCATTTTCGGAGGTCGTACTGAAGTATTCAAATTATATCATATAGTAAAAGAAGATGAAGTAATACGATATTTAGATTTCACGAGTCTCAACCCATACATTAATAAGTATTCTCCATACCCAATCGGACATCCTACAATTTTTCGTAATGAAAATATACCCTTATTACCAGATATACTTTTAATGCATGGAATTATCAAATGCACTGTTATCCCACCACCGACTTTGTATATTCCGGTTTTCCCTTTCAAAAATAATAAGAAATTATATTTTGCTCTATGCAGAAAGTGTGCTGAAATAAATAACTTATTTAATTGCGATCACATAGAAGAAGATAGAGCCTTCACTGGTACGTGGGTTATCCCTGAAGTATCTTTAGCTGTTAAAAAGGGTTATAAAATAAAGACAGTATTTGAAGTCTGGAAATACGACCATGTTCAGTATGACCCATTTTTAAAAACAGGGGGGCTATTTACAGAATATGTTAATACTTTTTTAAAAATTAAGCAAGAAGCTAGTGGATGGAACAGTAAGCTTTCCTCGGAAGTTGAGAAAGATGAATTTTTAAAAGCTTACCGGTTGAAAGAAGATACTGTCTTGGAGAAGCAAAATATCGAAAAAAAATCCTGGTAGACGGAATACTGCTAAGATTTGTCTTATCTCTTTTTGGGGAAAATTCGCGCAAAGAGAAGATAGAACGTATACAAAAGTTGTCAACAAGTATAAAGAATTTTGTGAGTTTATTGACTAACCAGGTATAGAAATATGCTCTTTACTCCCAGCTAATCAGGAGACAATGTGGATCACATGGAAGTATATCGAAGAAAATATGAATATGCTTCTACACGTCAATATCCCTGTTGCGGCCTATACTACAGCGTTTGCTAGACTAAAGCTTCATGAGGTGTTAGAAAAGGCTGGTATTGATTTGCTTTATTGCGACACTGCATCATTTAGCATCATATCATCTAGTACGATTAATGTTGGCTCATTGGTATCGTTTATAAAATCTTCAGGTATAGAATTTAAATACTCAATATTTTGAAATGGTAAACGCGAAGGAATCGCTCGTTGTTCAGCATTACACCAGATAATCTTTTTTATCTGAGTGCTTATTAGCGATGTATTTTTCAACACTGCTTCAATAAATGTCGTCTTACCATTCCCTGACGGTCCTGCAACCATCATGGTAAACCGATGATTGAACTGCATCATTTTTTACCTACTGCTTTCTATATAAAACCTGACCACATCAATTCCACTATTTATACATATGATGAAATGAGTAGAAGACAGCTTATTAACGAACTGCATAAGACAGCTCGTAGAAATTTCAGGCGTCGTCGTGTGACCATTCGTGGGATAGATGATTTATGGCAGGCGGATTTAGTGGACATGAGTCCTTATTCATCTAAAAATAAGGGCGTTCATTTTCTTCTAACAGTAATATACACATTCTCCAAATATGCATGGGCCTTACCAGTTAAAAATAAAAGTGCTGGTGAGATCATCAAGGCAATACATTCAATTTTTAATGAACGACGTTTCCCAAAAAATTTACAAACAGATAATGGAAAAGAGTTTTTTAATAAGGCATTTCATAACTTGATGAAAAAATTGGAAATCAATCACTACTCTACCATTAGTCAATTGAAAGCCTCAATTGTAGAACGGTTCAATCGAACCCTAAAAAACATGATGTGGAAAGAGTTTAGTATGAACGGAAACTATAAGTGGACTGGGTTACTAAAAGGGCTAATAAACAAATACAATAGGACAAAGCATAGTACCATAGAAATGCGTCCTATAGACGTTGGGCCATCGAATGAAATTCAGCTTCTTGGAGATGTCTACCGTAAGCTGAAGGTTACATCAAGACCTAAATTCAAGAAAGGAGATCATGTACGTGTAAGCAAGTACAAGCATGTATTCGAGAAGGGTTATACCCCCAGCTGGTCCACAGAAATATTTCAGATAAACGAAGTAAAAAGAACAGAACCACGTACATACATACTCAAAGACTATCAGGGAACATCCTGTTTACCTTGTAGAAGAGTTTCTAAAAAGGAGGGGGAGTCAAGTTTACGTAAAATGGCTTGGTTTTCCATCAGCTCATAATTCTTGGATTGCTATAAAAGACGTGCTATATCATTCGGAATTTTGTCAATATGCTAAACTTAAGACATGAATACGACCGTTTAAAGACATTTAAAAATCTGTATCTAGAGGAGAGGAAAGTTCTTAAGCTTGTAAAAAGCGGTTTCTTTTACACCAACTTGAAGGACTACGTCAGGTGTTTCTTCTGCTCACTGATAATGAGTGCATTTTCTACGTCTTCTGATGTGGAAGCTGCGCATCGACGCTTGTCTCCTGATTGTGTGTTCGCTAACGGCAAAGACGTTTGTGGACCGTATAACAAGCCGGTTAAAAAATCACATTGGCCGCCATCATTGCCTACAGTGTTGAAATTACTTCTGCTGATAATTGCAATATTTTTCTTGATCGTCAAGCTACTCAATCTATTCAATGTCATTTCGAGCTACTCAATCTATTCAATGTCATTTCTAGATTATAAACATGTTCGATTTTGTGATCAGGTTTCGGTTAAATACATAATTGCATGGGAGTACGCATATAGATCCAGTAGAAAGGGTACTTGGCAAACCGATGCATTAGATCGATTAAGATTTCAACGCAGGATTTTAAAAATGGAAGAATTACTAACACCTATTTTACTTAAGAAACAATCTATTCTGTAATCAAAATAAAGTTAAGCTCTTGTAGCATAATTGTATCAAATTACTCACTTTGTAAAAGTTCTATACAGCTTTGAATAAAACATAAAACGAAAAATTTGTACTTTAATTCCCATCAATTGAACCCAACACGTCACCCATAATATTATTTACATATATGATTTATCAGAAAAAAGAAAACGATCGACGCTATAACGTTTTGAAAGAAGCAAGCTGGAAACTTGTTTTTAATATTCCCACGGTAGGTAATTCACCCAAATAAAAAGTCATCTCAAGAGTATCACCTCAAACTTGACACGGAACACATTACGAGTAGGTATGGCGGCACTTGAGCCAGACAGCCAGCCTGTCGTGACGTCAGCCATGTTTCTATTTACATATATGATTTATCAGAAAAAACAAAACGATCGACGCTATTATTTACATATATTATTTTTCCGAAAAAACAAAACGATCGACAATACCTTGAAAGTAATACGGCACCCGACCCAGACAGTCGTCTTAACCCTCCGAAAAAACCAGCTTCCCGCAAGTGGTTTTGCACAAAAGGTACAGGTACTGGTTATTTTTTGTTTATAATGGAGAGGAACTGTTTCTTCTTTGTTTACAATGGAGAGCAAATGAATCTTCTTTGTTTATAATGGAGAGGAAATGATTCTTCTTTGTTTATAATGGAGAGGAAATGATTCTTCTTTGTTTATAATGGAGAGGAAATGATTCTTCTTTGTTTATAATGGAGAGGAACTGCTTTTTTGTTTACCAACCATCACCTGTCTACCTCCTCACTCAAACACCGAGAATGCTAACTGCATCTCATCTGCTGGGTGCTGGAATCTGCTGGTGAGATACAACATCCGCGGTAGTGGGATATAAAATCCACTCAACCCTCACATGGTGAAGGAAACAGCTCTCATCAAACATATTGCTCTCTCATGTACGCTAACTACCTCACTCCCTTGCACCCAATTGTTCACGCCCAAAAGAAGGCACCAGCAAACGTCATTAACCTGCAGAACAACAACAAAAACCGGCCTTTTTGGTAGGCACTTTGGACACTCTCTTTGCTACCTGTCACTATCGCACCTGGTAGTTTTTATACGGTAGGTGCCTTCCTTACTACTGGCGGATTTGAACTTCGCAACATTGTATCAAATTCACCAGCTATATTACAAGAATTGAAGAGCTTCGACATATCGACAAATCCAATAGTCGGGATGAATATAAATGCTGTCCAGGGAAACGAAAGAATTTTGGGAATGCATTGGCTTACCGGGAGCGACGAATTTACGTTTCTTCTAAAATTTCATAAAGTTCCAGCGGACGTTTTGGAAGGAAAGAGACGTCCGACTAAAAGGGAGATGTTTAGTCTAACCATGTCCATCTTCGACCCGTTTGGACTTCTGGCTTTGTAATATTTTGTAATATACTCGAAGATACTGCTGCAGGAAGCTTGGAACTCAGGAATAGGATGGAACGAACCTCTGCCAGACAAGATATACGAAAAATGGCTCTTATGGCAAAATGAATTGCCTAAAGTGGAACTTCTGCGGGTTCCAAGATGTTATAGCCCGAATTTTTTAAGTGCACAGAATACTCAATTGCATGTATTTGTCGATGCGAGTGAAACAGCATACGCCGCCATTGCCTACTGGCGGATCCAATCGTCTAATAATGAAATCGAATTATCATTTATCGCCGCCAAGACCAGATGCGCGTCAAGGAAAATGATATCTATTCCGCGCTTGGAGCTGCAGGCAGCTGTATTGGGTACACGTCTGAAGGAATCCATCCTCGCCTTCACAGAGTGGAACAATGTACCATTTGAAGTGATTCCAAAACAGTTATTGGATGGGTGCAGTCAGACCATCGACGTTTCAAGCCATTCGTAGCACACAGAGTAGCGGAAATCCTCGAAAGTTCCAATCCATCTCAATGGAAATGGGTACCGTCCAAGTTAAATCCAGCAGACGAAGGAACAAGAGCTAAAATTCCGCCGAAATACGAACCAGAGAGCACATGGATTAGAGGCCCTCAATTTCTTAAGCAGCAGCCGGAATTGTGGCCAAGCTTCGACGGACCGACGGATATCGAGGAAAATTTGGACGAATTAAAAGCAAATCAGCGATATCTTATGCACATCGATATTGAGAACATTTTCCACTTGATTTCAGCCGGTTCTCCAATTATTCGAAACTAAAACGTACGACTGCATGGGTTTTCAGATTCAGTAATAACTGTTTGGTCAACATTCGTAGTGCTCCGAAGAAGCAATCTAATGAATTAACTACACAAGAAATAGATCATGCCGAAGAACTCTTATGCCGATACGTTCAACAGGCTTCATTTCGGGAAGAATATGCTGCTCTCATAAGTAATAAATCCATTAATAGAAATAGCTCATTGGATCAGCTGACGCCGTATGTTGATGAGAATCGAGTCATGAGAGTACGAGGGAGGATTGACAACGCCAGGTCGGTGCCTAGATCAACACGCAGACCAATAATTCTTCCACATAAACATCTCTTCACCAAAATCGTCGTAAATTTTTACCACAAGCGCTACCACCATCACAATCAGGAATTGATCATTTGCGAAATTCGCACAAGGTTTTGGAAACGATGGATAGAAGAATATTTGCCCGACCTAACTAGAAGCACCAAATGGTTCGAGACAACTCGTCTGCTGGCGATTAACGACTTAGTTCTTGTGTGTGACTCTGACTGCGCGAGAACCCAATGGCGTCGAGGAAGAGTAGTCGAGGTATTTCGAGGTAAAGACGGCATCATAAGATCAGCGGCAGTACAAACTAAAGGAGGGACGAATGTATAGCGGCCCACTTGGAAGCTGGCAGTACTAGACATCAAGAAGGCGATCCTTGGTGAATCTTCAGGATCGATTCACGGGGGCCGGGATGTTGGAAACTCCATCGACAGCGACCAAGTTCGTGGTCAACAAAGGGAGGCTGGCGGTGCTGGCAACCCGATCGAGAAAAAGGCAAATTTCGCCAGTGGTACGTCACCATTTTTATTATTGCCGGAAAAGGTGTCGCGTCGATTTGAAGCCAAAAAAACCCAGGAAAAATAGCAAGTAAGATATAAAACATGTAAAAGACGGAAATCAATCAGAAATGTGATATTGTTACAGAGAAAAAATGTACTATATACGAAAAAACATTCGTTCTTTAATCACTGGAAATCGCTCGAAAAGACGCTCTTCAACAACCATTTTTTATCATTTTTATATCATTTTTTATCATATTTCATTATTTTTTATCATATTATATCATTTTCTATCATTCTTTATCGTTTTTTATCATTTATATCATTTTTTATCATTTTTTATAATTTTTTATCATTTCTTAACATTTTTTATAATTTCTTATCATTTATTATCATTTTTTATCATTTTTTATCATTTCTTATCATTTTACATTATTATTTATAATACAGTATATTGATTTTAAAAAAAAAAAATTTTCTGCCCTCAAAATTTTTTTGTGTACATTTCATGACTAGTAGACACGAAAAAAGCAATAAAAATTTTCACTCCGTCTGTCCGCCGTACGCCGTACGCCGTACCCCGTATGGAATGGAGAATTGAGTATTGAGAATTAAGAATTGAGTATTGAGAATTAAGAATTGAGAATTGAGGATTGATGGATAGAGGAGTTCCTCATAGTTCGCGAACTGTGAGGAACTATTGCTGGACGGTGGAGAATGGTTGATGGATAATGATGGATGGTAGATGGAGGATTGAGGATTGAGGATTGAGGATTGAGGATTGAGGATTGAGGATTGAGAATTGAGGATTGAGAATTGAGGATTGAGGATTGAGGATTGAGGATTGAGGATTGAGGATTGAGGATTGAGGATTGAGGATTGAGGATTGAGGATTGAGGATTGAGGATTGAGGATTGAGGATTGAGGATTGAGGATTGAGGATTGAGGACTGAGGATTGAGGATTGAGGATTGAGGATTGAGGATTGAGGATTGAGGATTGAGGATTGAGGATTGAGGATTGAGGATTGAGGATTGAGGATTGAGGATTGAGGATTGAGGATCGAGGATTGAGGATTGAGGATTGAGGATTGAGGATTGAGGATTGAGGATTGAGGATTGAGGATTGAGGATTGAGGATTGAGGATTGAGGATTGAGGATTGAGGATTGAGGATTGAGGATTGAGGATTGAGGATTGAGGATTGAGGATTGAGGATTGAGGATTGAGGATTGAGGATTGAGGATTGAGGATGGATGATGGATGATGGTGGTGGGAGGATGCATGATGGTGGATGGAGGATGCAGGATGCAGGATGGAGGATGGTGGATGGAGGATGGATGATGGAGGATGGATGATGGAGGATGATAAAAAATGATAAACAGTTTTAAAAAGTGATACAAATTATGAAAAATGATAACAAATGATTAAGAAATGATAAAAAAATCTGACAACAGTCTGGGCGCAACCTTACTATTTTTCCGGCAGAAGTTCAGAACGCGTTCAATTCGGAGATGGTGTATGACTGAAAACCTAACAAAAAAGTAGATATGACGAAAATCGTGAAAATATATGCATTTTCTATTAACTGATATTTTTTTTGCCCCCCCCCCCCCCCCCCTTCTGAACGCCAATGAGTATTCCAGTTTTTTTTATTAGAAATACTTTTCTAGTTAATTTACATATACGTACCGAGTTTCAACTTCCTAGCATAAGCCGTTCTAAGGTTAGGAAAAACACCCCCCACCACCGTACCATACTACCCCTAAGAAAAATTTAGTTCTCCACCATGCCACTACTATAGCTCTATCTAAATACCAAGTTTCAGCTTCCTATCATTATAGATTCCTAAGATATAAGCATCGGACCTTTTTCTTTCTCACTCTTCCCCACCCTCACCCGCTACACCCACACCCCCAAACTTTTTTACCTTACTAGGGTTCTATTAGGCCTACTTTTGGTAAAAATTTTAAGCATCCATATAACACTGTTGTTGAGATATAAAACGTGTTATTATTGAAAAATTCTTATCTAATTTTGTTTTTCTGGTGCCATTGGTTTGGGAGATATCGTAATGTTAAGTATTTCAACCTCCACCCCCGTACGCCACTTCCCCCACCCAAAAATTTTGTTTCAATCTTTTCTCCTAATATAACTACAGATATCTGTTAAGTTTAAATTGCTTGCTATAAACGGTTTAGAAGATATGGATTTTAGAATGTGTCGATCTCGACTTTTTTGCGTTTCGGACGCATTGCTTCCCAATCCACTCCCACACCCCTTCACCCATATCATCAATTTTTTTGCAAATGGGTCCACTATCAAAGCTTTATAGAAATTCCAAGTTTCAGTCTCCTAACATAAGCGGTTGCTGAGATCTAGAAACCAAAATTTTTCGTCTAAAACGCTTCCCCCAACTTCCCCCTCACACCCCCTCCCCTGAAAATAATGTCAATTCAAGGGGTCTACCCAGTCTATTCCTATAAAAAATTGTATTTAATAGCTCCACTGGCTTGAGAGCTACGAGCATTCAAAGGATTTTGGGCGGTCGACATACGGCGTACGGCGGACAGACGGAGTGAAAATTTTTATTGATTTTTCGTGTCTACTAGTCATGAAACGTGGAAAAAAAAATTTTGAGGGCAGCAAATTTTTTTTTTTTTAAATCAATAACAATACTGTATTATAAATAATAAAGTAAAACATAAGACAAAAAATAGAAAATGCTAAAAATTTAGAAAAAAATCTGCCAACAGTCTGGGCGCAACTTTATTATTTTTCCGGCAAAATTTCGGAACGTGTTTAATTCGGGGATGCGGTGTATGCTACTATGTGTCTGAAAACCTAACAAAAAGTTCGGGAAACGGTTAGAATAGAGTGTAATATACGAATTATTAAATTGGGTCATATTCCGGAATGCGGTCTAGAGGTTGGAAAAGAAAAAACTTAAAAATAGGTGATTATTAAACAAGCCCGTGGAAGTGAATAGATATTCGATATCTGATCAGACCTGAAAGATATGGTGGAATTTATGAAAAAGTATATAACCACTTTACACCCCCTTAGGGGTCGAATTTCAAAAAAAATCTTGAAAACACATTCTAGGTATTCATTTGAAGAATCCGTAGAATCTAAATGAATTCAATATTTCGAAAGACCTAGTAGATATGACGAAAATCGTGAATATATATGCATTTTATATTTACTGAAATTTTTTTCGGCCCCCCCCTTCTGAACCCCAGTGAATATTGAAATTTTTTTTATCGGAATTACTTTTCTAGTTCATTTACATATTCGTACCGAGTTTCAACTTTCTAGCATAAGCCGTTCAAAAGTTGGTAAACCCCCCCCCCCCACCCTTGCACAATGCTACCCCTAAAAAAACTGTTATTTTTTCACTATGCCACTAATATAGTTCTATCTAAACACGAAGTTTAAGGTTTATATCATTTCAAGTTCTTAAGATATAAGCATCGGAACTTTTTCTTTCTCACCCTTCCTCACCCTCACCCTCTACACCCCCACCTTTAAATTTATTTTTCCCTACTAGGGTTCTATTAGGCCTAGTTCTAGTTCAAATTTGAACCATCTATCTTACACTGTTATTGAGATATGAAAAGTGATATTTTTAAAAAATTCTAATCCCCCACCCCACTTCTATGCTCCCCCGCCCCTTCAAAGATTTTACTTCGAGCAATCTTTATTTATCAAGCTTTATACCCAAACCGAATTTTGTTTTTACGGTGCAATTGGCTTGTGAGATATCGTAATCTCTACTATTTCAACCCCAACCCCCGCACGCCACCACCTCCACCAAAAAATTTTGTTTCAATCTACTCTCCTAGTATAACTACAGATTTTAGTTGCTTGCCGTTAACGGTTTAAGAGATATGGATTTTAGAATGTGTCGATATCGGCATTTTTGCGTTTCGGACGCATTATTTTCCCCTTCACTCCCACACCCCTTCACCCATATCAGCCATTTTTTTGCAAATGGGTCCACTATCAAAGCTCTTTACAAATTCTAAGTTTCAGCCTTCTACCATAAGCGGTTGCTGAGATCTAGAAACCAAAATTTTTCGTCTAAAACGCTTCCCCCACCTTTCCCCTCGCACCCTCACCCCCGAAATAATGTCAATTCAAGGGGGGGGGGGTCAATTCTACCTTGTCTATTCAGAAAAAAAAAATCAATTTAATAGCTTATTGGGTTTGGGAACTATAATTCCTCAAACGAGTTTGCGTACGGCGTACGGCGTACGGGGCACAGACGGACTTAAAATTGTTATTGCTTTTTTGGCGTTTATTAGTCATAAAACGTATAAAAAAAAATTTTGAGGGTAGCAATTTTTTTTTTTAAAAGTCGATAACAATACTTTATTATTAAAATAATAAAGTAAAATGATAAAAAACTAGAAAAATGATAAGAAATGATAAAAAATGATAAAAAATAATAAAAAATTATAGAAAAGATTAAATATTAAAGATTTAAGATTAAAGATTAAAATTTAAGAAAAAAAAAATAAAGAAAAAAAACTAGGAGCGTGACTCACCGCGAACTAGTTCGTTCATTTCACTTCTGGAAACGCTCTTCTGAACTAGTTCGTTCGCGAACTACACACGGCTCATACACACTACATCGATCATCACAATGACAGATAAGCAGTGCAAGTACATTTTTGCATTAATCGATGCATTTAGCAAGTTCTGTTGGCTCTACGCAACCAAAACTACGAACTGCAGCGAAGTTATTTCAAAACTTGACATACAGCAAGAGATATTTGACAGTCCAAGGAGAATAATCTGCGATCGAGGACCAGCATTTACTTCAAATAATGTTAAAGATTATTGTGAGCAGAACAAAATTACTATCAACCTAGTAACAACCGGCGTTCTGAGAGGAAATAGACAAGTAGAGAGATTGAACAGCAGTATCATATCAATTTTAACAAAGCTGTGTCAGGAGAAGCCTGAAAAATGGTATAAACATCTACCAGCGGTGCAAACAGTGTTGAACAGCACATTTCAACGATCTATTGGATTTTCTCCATTCGAAGTTATGTTTGGAATGAAAATGAAAACAAACACTAATCATGGAATCCTGGAATTACTAAATGAGGAAATGCTTGAGCAGTTCAATAAAGATCGAACTACAACTCGTAGTCAAGCTAAAGCGCAAATTGCGAAAACTCAAATCGAAAACAGCTCACAATACAACAAAAAAGGGCAGACGAGCGCATCAGTATTCCGTCGGAGATTTTGTCTTAATAAGGAAAACCCAGTTTGGATCAGGATCAAAAATAAAACCGTTCTTCTTAGGACCATATAAAGTCGCTCGTGTGCATCCAAACAAGCGATACGAGGTAGAGAAATCAGGAGAATGCGACGGACCGAACTTCACAAGAACATCAGCCGATAATATGAAGATCTGGATCCCATTCGAGGTGAATGGTACGCAGGATGGCCGAATGTGGTAACACTGGCCCGAGCAGTTGAGCGGAAAGTACGGTAGTTAAACAAGCATTTCGAACCGCGCCCATGAAGTCGAAATGTTGTACGTTTTAAGTAAATAAAGTACAGTAATCCCTCGAGTTACGTCGGAGTAAGGTTCCGAGAATTTGGGACGTAAGTCGAAAACGACGTAACTCGAGGGTAGAAGCAACCTCAGGCGATAAATGCATAAACTTTTATTTTTTGAATATGAATGTATTTATTTTTTAAGTTTGTACATAATTAATTTTATTTTATTATTTTAATAGTAAAGTATTGTTATGGACTTTAAAAAAAAAAAATTTGCCTCCCTGAAAAATTTTTTTTTTATACGTTTTATGACTAATAAACGCCAAGAAAGCAATAAAAATTTTCAGTCCTGCTCCGTACGCCGTACGCTGTACGCCGTACACCGTACGCAAACTCGTTTGAGGAATTATAGTTCCCAAACCCTATAAGCTATTAAATTGATTTTTTTTTTCTGAATAAACATGGTAGACCTCTTGAAGTGAGAACTTTTTCAGTAGTGCGGGTGCTAGGGGGAAGGTGGGGGAAGGTGGGGGAAGGTGGTTTTAGACGAAAAATTTTGGTTTCTAGATCTCAGCAACCGCTTATGGTAGGAGGCTCAAACTTAGAATTTGTATAGAGCTTTGATAGTGGACCCATTTGCAAAAAATTGCTGATATGGGTGAAGGGGTGTGGAGTGGAGGGGGAAATAATGCGTCCGAAACGCAAAAATGCCGATATCGACACATTCTAAAATCCATATCTCTTAAACCGTTAATGGCAAGCAATTAAAACTTAACAAACATCTGTAGTTATACTAGGAGAGTAGATTGAAACAAAATTTTTTGGTGGGGGTGGTGGCGTGCGGGGGTTGGGGGTAAAATACTTAAGATTACGATATCTCACAAACCAATTGCACTAGAAAAAAAAATAGGTTTGAGTATTAAGCTTAATAAATCAAGATTGCTCAAAGTAAAATCTTTGATTGGGGCCGAGGAGCATAGAAGTGAGGGGGATAAGAATTTTTCAAAAATATCACTTTTCATATATTAATAACAGTGTAAGAAAATTTATATTAGAAGTAGGCCCAATAGAACCCTAGTAGGGAAAAGAAATTTGGGGGTGGGGGTGTAGAGGGTGAGGGTGGGGAAGAGTGAGAAGGAAAAAGTTCCGATGTTTATATCTTAAGAACCTTTATTGATATAAAGCTGAAACATGGTATTTAGATAGAGCTATAGTAGTGGCATGCTGGAAAAATACATTTTTTTTAGGGGTAGTATGGTAAGGGGATGGAGGGTGTTTTTCCAAACTTTAGAACGGAATATGCTAGAAAGTTGAAACTCGGAGTGTATATGTAAATAACCTAAAAAAGTAAATCCGTTAAAAAAAAATTCGAATATTCATTGGCGTTCGGGAGGGAGGGGGCAAAAAAATTATAATTAAGAATAAAATTCATTTATTTTCACGATTTTCGTCATATCTACTAGGTCTTTCAAAATATAGATTTCATTTTTGTTCTACGGATTCTTCATATGAATACCTAGAAAACGTTTTCAAAATTTTTTGAAATTCAACCCCTAAGAGGGTTAAAAGTGGTTGTATACTTTTTCATGAATTCCACCATATCTCTCAGGTCTGATCACATAACGAATATTTTTTCACTTCCACGTTTAATTTATTTTTAAAAAAAATTGAATATTTTTTTGCGTTCGGAAGGAGGGGGAACAAAAAAAATTATCGTTAAAAATAAAATACATATATTTTCACGATTTTCGATTTTATTGAATTCGTTTTTATTCTACGGATTCTTCATATGAATACTTAGAAAGTTTTTTCAAGATTTTCTGAAATTCGACTCCTAAGAGGGTAAGTAGTTGTATATTTTTTCATGAATTCCACCATATCTCTCAGGTCTGATCAGATATCGCATATCTTTTCACTTTCGCGGGTTTGTTTAATAATCACATACTTCTAAGTTTTTTCTTTTTCAACCTCTAGACCGCATCTCGGAATATGACCCAATTGTATAATTCATATGTTACACCCTATTTTAACCGCTTCCCGAACTTTTTGTAAGGTTTTCAGTCACATAGTAACATACACCGCAACCCCGAATTGAACACGTTCCGAACTTCTGCTGGAAAAATAACAAAGTTGCGCCCAGACTGTTGGCAGATTTTTATTCTGAAAATCATAGTCCAAAACACTGTCGATTTGGAGAGCACAAGCCACGATGTCAACCATTTCACTTTTTTTGAATCGAAAAGAATTGGCATGAATAAGCGTGTATGGGAAATTCATGCATGGTACGCATGAATGACATGCAAAAATGTCCGTCTACAGGGCCCTTAAGGTAGCCATATGCCATATCAACATTTTTAATAATATAATGAATTTTTTCGCTATACCATAGAGATTAGCACTGGGTCCAGTTCGAGATGATACAAGTGTGTATCTGAGAGGGTTATTATCGATTTTACTTTTGCGTTAGTTTTCGAGCGTTTACACGTTCGTGTAGTCATTTTTATATGTACTGCGTGGCTCGATGGGACATCATCGGGTCGATCGATTGTATAAGGATTGGTGAGACGGAGCTGAATATGATGGTAATATTTATCTGATCTTATCTGGTTCAATTTTTCATTGACAACATTTCAAAATACAATGAAGAACAACAAATACATATATAATATATTTGTTCATTCTTTGACAAGCTCAACATTTGGAAGTTAAACTGGCGATTTCAGAACGTTTTACTTTATTATTTTAATAATACAGTATTGTGATAGGTTTTTAAAAAAAAAAATTTGCTACCCTGAAAATATTTTTTGAGACGTTTCATAGCTAGTAGACACGAAAAATCAATAAAATTTTCAGTCCATCTGTCCGCCGTACGCAAAATCGTTTGAAGGCAAGTAGCTTCCAAACACTTAGAGATATTAAGTTAAAAGTATGATAGGAAGATGAAGCTTGGTATTTCTATAGAGCTCTAATATTTAGTAGACCCATTTGCATAAAAATTGTCAATATTGATCAAGGGGTGTGGGTGTGGGGGAAAAATAATGCTTCCGAAACGCATTACGAAATAGACACATTCTAAAATCCATATCTCCTAAGCCGTTAATGGCACAATATTCAAACTTAAAAAATATTTGTAGTTATACTAGGAGGGAGTTGCAGATTCTAAGAGCGCATAAATCATAGATTCAGCTGGTATAGTTATTTGGTGTAATTTTTGAATTTGGAGAATCTCGCCCTGCGAGTGGTATGGGAGGTCCTAAAAAGGACATTGCGCGAAAATCAAATGTAATGAATTCTGAGAGCGCATAAATAGCGCATAGTTCCTGTGTATTTATTTTTTCAATTATTTCATATTTTAGAGTTTGGGGGGCTAGCTTGACGTCTACTCAGCCCCTCCACCTTTAAATGATTTATCCTTACTAAACGAAATGAGCGCAAAAACTTTTCTTGGTGTCTTGGAGAGCGCATAAATAGCGCATAATTCTATAGTTTTTTTATTAAGTTTGGATGAAGTGGGGGGCCAGCTCGGCGGACGTTGTATTTCCCCTGATTCCCACACCATTTTCCGCGTACGGCGGACAGACAGACTGAAAATTCTTACTACTTTTTTCGTGTCTACTAGTTATGAAACGTGAAAATAAAAATTTTCAGGGTAGCAAATTTTTTTTTTTTAAAATCGATCACAAATTTATAATATTTAAATAATAAAGTAAAACAGTTAACTCTCACAAGATTGTAGAGATGACGAATTAACTTTACCATTAAATTCAACTATATCCTTTGCAAATTGCTCAATTAAAATCAATAATTTTACTTACACTAATAAAGTACAACAACATCAGCATGTGTTCTACATGAAAGCTCCAATTACCTTTAACTTTATCAGCTCAGAAATCCACATGGACGATTTAAATTTATTAAATGTTTCACATCAAGAACAACTCGAAATATTTAAAATAAATCATTCAATTAATAATACAACTTTAAGCCAAATTACAACATTAGTATGCATAATTTATTCTTTAATTAAAATAATAACTTATATAACATTAAAATGTAAGAGAAAAAATTTAATTACTATCACGCAAACGAGTCAGGAGCCTCATTCTGGGAAGGGAGGAGTCATATCATCTTTCAAGAATAACTTATCTGGCCCTTCTGGCACAAATATTGGTAACGAACATGTAATTTCCCTGTAAGTACTTGATAATTTATTTAGGAACATTGAGAAAAGATAAATGAATAAGTCAAGTACAGAGGTTACAATATAAGAAAAGATTTAAAGTGCAACTATTGTAATAACAAGAAACAGAGGTTTCTTGTTATTACAATAAATTTTTTTTTTGCCGTCGCCAAAGGAACGTAGTTTTGATACAAGCCCCCCCCCCCCCCCAACCTTTAACGAGGCACATTAGTATCAGTAGTAAATGTACCACTTTTGTATGAGTTCTACCTTGCGAGAGAGGGACATCCACCCCCGCTTTTGGCCAAGCTCAGTTTCCACTCTACTGTCAATTTTGGGAACCGATAGTCTTGGGTTTTCCCGGATTTTCCGGACAATATAACGATTTTCCGTTGGATTGAAAATTTTGTTAGGGGCATTTCTCCCTTCATCGTGCTTTCTATTTTCGCGGACAGATCGGTATATGATGTTCTGCGCTGTAGAATCACTTAGTCCAACCATCTCACCAATTTTCCTGAGCCAATGACCAGTTTTAAAATTACTGAGAACAAGTTCTCGCTGATCAATTGTTGTACGTAGTCCATTTCGCAAAGCTAATTTTTCTACACGATCTTCTCAAAGAATTGAGGAAGAATGAACTTGAACACATTAAAAATATAATAACTAAATGATAGGAAAAAAATAACCGCTACATTGCAAAATAAAGGATTATTGCATTCCTGCAAAGTGTTTGGTTGAAATAAGCTGTGGCATTGTTTTTTGGTGCGTTTTTAATTTTTAAAAAAATTAATGAATTCATATATGATCAGTTTAAACATTAGACTAATAACCTGCGTTTAAATAATGTTGATATCTTTTTTAGTTTAGTTCTTATAGGCAGTTAAAGTTTTTTTTACGTGCTGGTTGAAATAAGCTGTGAGCCACTGTATATTTACAGTTAAGTGAAATATCACGACAAAACTTACCCTGATGAAAGACGTTCTGTGTTACAAGTATTACCGAAAAATTCCTATGATGTGATCCTTTTGTATGAAGTTCACAAATCTGTTTTGAAAATACATCCAGCATCATATCATCTAGCACAATTAATGTAGGCTCATTGCTCTCGTTTATAAATACCTCAGGTATAGAATCTAAATATTCTATATTTTTAAGCGGTAATTGTGATGGTATTGCACGTTGCTCCGCATAACACCAGATAATCTTCTTTATATCGGTGTTAATTAGCGATGTAATTTTCAAAAAAATTTCAACAAAAGTCGTCTTACCGCTTCCAGAGGGTCCTGCAACCATCATCGTAAACAGATGCTCAAACTGCATCATTCTCTATATTAAATTCTATATAAAATATGTACAAGACAAGCACGGTATTTATACATATGGTGAAATGAGTAGAAGACAGGTTATTAACGAGATACATATGTAGATCAGCTCGTAGAAATTTTAGACGACGTCGTGTTACCATACGGGGAATAGATGATTTATGGCAGGCGGATTTAGTGGATATGAGCTCATATTCGTCTAAGAATAAGAGCTTTCACTTTCTTTTAACGGTCATAGATACATTTTCCAAATACGCCTGGGCTCTACCTGTTAAAAATAAAAGTGCTGTCGAAATCACCAAGGCTATGGAGTCAATTTTTGACGACCAACGCTACCCTAAAAACCTACAAACAGATGACGGAAAAGAGTTTTTCAATAAAAAGTTTGGTGATTTGATGAAGAAATTTGAAATCAACCATTACTCCACCTTTAACTGTACAAAACAATAATAAGACCTGTGCTATGCTATGGCAGCGAAACGTGGACATGGACTCAGGCGTCCGAAAAATTAGTTAACGCCTTTGAAAGAAAAGTCCTCAGAAGAATCCTCGGACCTGTGAGGGAAGACTCGATCTGGAGAAGGCGATACAATAGAGAATTGTATGCCATCTTCGACAATCCAGAAGTATCGATCCTATTAAGATTTAAAAAGCTACAATTAGCAATTAAGTCATGTGGAGCGTATGGATATCGGAAGAATCCCCAAACGCACACTAAAGGGAAAAGTCTATGGACAAAGACCAGTTGGGAAACCACGAAAGCGCTGGGAGGACTCTATTAATGCAGACAGCAAATCACTTCTAAGATGTAGAAACTGGAGGACGTGGTCACTGAACCGAGAAGGCTGGAGGCGGCACATCCAGGAGGCCAAGGTCCAATTTGGACTGTAGCGCCATCGTAAGTAAGTAAGTAAGTATTACTCCACCTTTAGTGCACTCAAAGCCTCAATTGTAGAGCGCTTTAATAGAACATTAAAGAGTATGATGTGGCGGGAGTTTAGCATGCATGGTAACTACAAGTGGATTACTCTGGTGGGTAAATTATTAAAGAAGTACAATTGGACAAAACATCGTACCATAAAAATGCGACCTATAGATATTGACCCATCAAATGAGGTTCAAATTCTCACTGATGTCTATCGTAAGGTAAAGGTTACGTCGAGCCCGAAATTCAAAAAAGGCGATCATGTACGTATGAGTAAGTACAAACACGTGTTTGAGAAAGGATATACACCCAACTGGTCAACTGAAATATTCCAGATAGAGAGTGTTAAGAAGACGGAATCACGAAAATTTTACTGCGTTTTTACTTAACCTATCCAATCCCTCAATCTATAAGTTATGTTTTACATAACCAACCCAATCCCTCAATCTATAAGTTATGTTTTACTTAACCAACCCAATCCCTCAATCTATAAGTTAAAAGTCATGCAACCACCCATTCGGAGTCGTGGCTCCAAAAATCATATTATCAGCCATCTAGAACCATGGCTCCAACTAACCAACCTCAGAAGATATGAAGAAGGCACGGAGTTATCAGCCATCCGGAACCATGGCTCCAACTAACCAACCTCCAAAGATATGAAGACACCGCCCCCTGACGTGAAAAGCTTTCATCTAGCATAACTAGCCAACTAAAAATCATCTCTATAACCACTTGAGGAGAAATTACTCCAAAGCAAACGCCAACTATCACACTCACGGCCCACAGAAAAGCTTTCAACTAATAATAGACCCCACCATCTAACCCCACTAACAATATACTTGCTTGGGGGTCTGCATGAAAGCTCTCAACTGACATTAGACCCCACCATCTAACCCCTCCAAACAAACCATAGGTGTGAATGCGTCCACACTGTACCAAACCCTATCTACTAACTCGCTTTTAAACAGAACAGCTCCATAGTTTGTAGAAAAATACAGCTAAAATGTACATTTTTCAACCAAAAAGCTCCAGATTTGCAGGAAAATAAACGGAAAATGTACGTTTTTGGACTAAAAGCTTGACCAAAAGCGGGGGTGGATGTCCCTCTCTCGCAAGGTAGAACTCATACAAAAGTGGTACACTTACTACTAGTATCCTTAAAGGTGCGTTTCCATCTCCGCCGTTTTTCGGCGCTGACTAGATTCGAATTAAAACGCACCTTTACGCTTTATTCTTTCGAAATATATGGAACAAAACAATTTTTTTAATTGTAAAAGTCTTAATGTTAATTCGATAAAAAAAACTTGTTATCAAAAATTTTTTTAGGCGACTACGTGTTTTACAAAAGTAGTCAATCTCAAGGCTTGCTACAATTAAGCAAAAAGGTGGATACTCTTCGGATTAAACTTCAGATCTAATTCTTTTTACTCTTCTCTCTTCTCGAACTTAACCTTATGTTATATGTGATTTTATTTGTTAATATACAAACTCTTATGAAAATGTATTCAAGTGACGAAGATTTAAATGATGAAAATGAAAAGATTTCAAATGTGCTCAATAGAACCAGGCGGATCCGAGTAATAAGAATTTTATTTATTATTTTTTTTTTTAATAATAGAATTTTATTTATTTCTTTATTAAATAGGTATGGATCCCGGTTAAAAATCCGGACCATCAGTTTTACATTAAATTAGCAAAGTATTTATAATTAGATATAGTTATGTTATGATAGAACTAAAATTAAATCAGAGAGATGGTAAAGTTGGGTAAGAGCCCCCTCGTGGAAAAATTTAAAGCGGTGGACCGATATGAAATCTTACAGTTCAGTTTTTTATCGCTGCTTATTTCCATAACGGAAATATTTACGTCGGGTTTTGAAGTGAAATAACGTATATATTGTGCAAGAGATAGTGAATTATTAAGTTTGGTAAGCTTCTGCCATAAATTTCGGATTAAATTTCGGTCTACCACTTTCAATTTTTGCCGCCAGAGCACACGGTTCCATCTCTCAATAGGCCTTTTCATTAGGCGATAGCAAATAGTTGATTAGGTAAAATGGTTAAGTAATAAATAGAAGTAGATAAAGTTACGTAATAATATAGATAAATTAAATTGGTTCAGTCCATAGTAGGCCTTTTCATTAGGCGATTGCAAATAGTATATTAGGTAAAATGGTTGTAATAATATATGATAAGGATAATTTAAGATAGTTAAGGCCATAATAGGATGATAATTCAGTACACAGGTAATTAACAAGCGCGTAGTGTGGGTAATTAGACTCGTCTGATTATGGTTTGAAAGTTAATTAGGTAGTCTAATTCAATATGTAAGTCAGTCAAATGATTCGTTATACAATACAAATAGATGTTAGTACGTGTGGTGGCTTCAAGGATTGTGTAGTGGGAAGGACGGTGTGGAGGAATGGGGTGGAACTAGATTCTGAGAAGGAGGTGTAGGTGATTTAGGAGATTACGGAGAGGTTCTGGGTCAGTGATGGAGAAAAGGGAGCTTAATGGGGGGATGGAGTAGTCAAAGAAACACCTAGTTAAGATACATTCCGTTTGTTTGAACCTCAAATATGAAGTTTGAGATTCAAACATATCGAATACGTAAACCATAACATAATTCACCACAGTAAAATTTTATGGGACACGCTGTGGGCCAACAAAGCTAGCGCCGACTATCGTTGGAAGGACCAACGGTATTACAAGCTGCATAGCCCTATAAATAGCCCGGCCGCTTTGATTCTGCCTCTTTTCGATTCTTGATTGTCGTTCAAATCTATTGTCTCAGCAGCAATACGCCCTGAGCTGAGTCAGCGTTTAATAGTTTGGACCGAACATCAAAAGGTAATATTTGTTTCTTCATATCAATTCTCTTAGCAGAAATTTGTTTTGAATCGTCTCTATGCTGACATCGGCTGGGAACGATTTCGACGAATACGAATACGCTGCTTTGAACACCAAAAAAAAAAAGAATATCACCAGCATAGACTGGTAGAATGGTTGTGCATCCCATAATTGCACCTTGAAAGAAAACAAACCAATTTCCTTGCGATCGAAGTTTTGATAGTCGACTCGTTTTTGACTCACATTAATTTCGGTAAGCTCGGAAGGTCAAACGGTGGCTTCCAGTTTTCCAACTTTTTCAACCTTCTATCAGTTATATTTACTCAAGTCTTCTCGTGTCTCTAACGGGTACCACAGTGAAAATTGTCTGTTTCATTTCGCAATCTTATCATATCCAACTCCCCTGCAAGTCTCATCTCGCACACGATCCCCTGATCCTGAACATTGGTCCGTCGATCCGGATTTTGACAAGACCGAAATAAAATTGTTTAAGTTGAATATCTACTAGAGAAAAAGCAAAACGAGCCGAAATTTTCGTGATTTCGCGCATTATTCATGCGGCATAAATAGCTGCAGCAGTACACACAAAGCAATTTCCGTGGCTCTTACCGTATGAAATTTGCAAACTCAAAACGAAAGCTCCGAAATTTGGCATGAACCATTTCTGTTGGCATTTTACCGTAATTAAATCACAAAGCCCACGCCGAAATTCCCGTAATTTCGCATAAAGCAAGTCTGTCGGCATTTTACCGTGCAGAATTCACACTCAACAAAGCCAAATTTTCCGTAAATTTGCACAAAGTTGTGATGACGGAAATTTCTAAGTGAAATTTCCACACACAAAATAACACTGAATTAGAACATACAACGAAGAAACATGGAATAAGCACTGAGGCGTAGGAAAAACACGGTAACACTGAACTAAAATAGAACAAATAACATATAAAAGACATACAAACAGCACGGGAACACTGTACTTAAAGCTAAAAAAACGGCACGGTAACATTGAAGTAAAATATAGAAACAACAACAACATGAAACAATTAAGTATTCATGGAAAAACACAACAAGGAAAAAATAAAACCTGAAAAGAAAAAATCGCACATTGGCGGAATAACCTGAAAAGTCGGTGGGACCGTAACAATGCCTCGGGTGACACAGTACAGCTGGATAAAACCCACCAACAAAGGTACGAAACTCGCAAAAGACTACATATATACCGACGACTACATGTACCAGCCAAGAATCATAAAATAGTGAAAACCCAAAATTGTCAAAAAAACCGGCTACGGCAAGCACCTATATAAGGGACGCCGAACAAGTAGTCGGCAGTAGGCAGTCTGCATTCAAGGTATTGTGGACTTACCGGTTCCTCTTGAAAGCAACTTAGTTTACTAAGCTGACAGGGCTATTATCTCTGATTAGCTTATAAGCTGGAGAAGGTATTGTAGACTTACCGGTTCCTCTTTGAAAGCTTATCACTATTCGTGCCCCGACCAAAGTGCCAAGTCGTCATAGAGCCGAAGTCAAAGACGTCAGCAAGCAGAGCAGAGCTGAGCCAAGCAACGAAGACGCACAGAGCAACGACACGAAGACGCGCAGAGCCACGCAGCACAGAGCAACACAGCAACAACGCACTGAGCAACGCATCGAAGTCGCACAGAGCAACGCCACGAAGACGCACAGAGCGACGCAAACGATGACGCAGCACAGAGCAACGCAGCAACGACGTACAGAGCAACACAACGACGACGCACAGAGCAACGCAGCAACGCAACGCACAGAGCAACGCAACAACGCAACGCTCCAAGCAACGCAGCAAAGACGCACAGAGCAGAAAGGGTTGGTGGATCCAGGGGTTAAGGTCTTGATCTGAGGTGCTTCTAGCTACGTGGTTCCTAATTAATCGTATGATAGTCGTACGAACCCGGGGGATTTCTGCCATTTCATATATTTCCTCATACGATATATAATGCAGAAAATCTGTCTCTGCCTTTCTATAGATGCCAGAACTCGTGCGTAGACATTTTCTTTCGAAAAGTCTAAATTTTTCCATATAAGATGGACTAATGTTGAACCAGATGGGGCAGCCATAAGTAAGAGATAACCTAGGTAACAAATGATTTTAACGCGAGGGTATAAATGTTTCACGTAAAAAAACCGTTTTAGAGCCATGAATACGTTACGCGCCTTTGATAATAATAATAATAATCAATGGCGCAACAGCCCAAATCGGGCCTAGGCCTTGAAGTAATGCTAGAGTTACTTCATTGCGAGACCAACGGAACACTAGGAGGTGAAGTGGTCAGCTACACACTCGTCCGTGATTATAACCCCGATTTTAACTCAGGTACGCATTTACAGCTGAGTGAACTGGTAGTCCGGCAACCAATCCCATATTCGAAAATTACTTGTCGCCAAGCAGATTCGAACCTGGTACCAGGTGCACCGAAATCAAGTGCTCTAGCCACTAAGCCACCCAGACTACTACGTGCCTTTACAATCTGAATATTAGAGTGTTGGTTGAAGTACAAGTGTTGATCTAAGTTTACTCCTAGACACACAAGTTTTGTGTGGAGTTTTTTCGTGGCTTCCCTCCCCAGCTACATTATGGAATGGAGTTTCTTCCAATTGCGCTTCAAATCTCTATTGGCATGGGCTAAGGCGGTGCGGAATAGGATAGTCTCACATTTCTGTGAATTAATTTTCATCTTCCAAGAGTTCGTGTAGAACTGAACATCATTAAATATTTTCTGAAGTTCTTCTTTGGCTTCAGTCGCTTTAGAATGGGGTGTATATAATAAGGACGTCTGCGAAGGCTACAATAGATCTCTTGGGTGATTTATTAAAATCAAATGCTTTCAGAAGATCGCTAATGTAGATCGCGAAAAAAATGGCAATTCGGTATCAGATCATTCTGCCAAATGTGGGAATTCAGGGAGTCATTGAGGATGAATTCAAAGACTTTGCTTATGTTGGGTAGAAGACTAATGGGTCTGTAACTTTTTGGATCTGAAGGATTTTTCCCTTTCTTAAGGATCGGGAATGTTCTTGCACGTTTCCATTTTTCAGTGTAGTGAGAGTTGTTTAATAGGTTATTAAGAAGGGTCCAATATTCCTGAATAATTACATCCGGCAGATTCTTTAATACTAAATTTGGAATTCTATCCAAGCCGGATGATTTTTTATTTTTGAGGCGTTTGAATAAAAATTGGAGTGTTTCAAATGAAACGAAGTAGTCTGAAAGTTGGTTGTCTGGAATTTGATTGGCCATCAGATTTTCGCTAAAATTGAATAAAGGCTCATTGCCTTCGCTCTCATTTTTGAATTCTGTTACCTTTTGAGTAACTAATTGACTTAGTCTTTCACTTCCCAAGTTGAAGTTTTGTGTATGGATTCCCTCTAAGTGGGTCCCTATTAGATCTAGCTTTTGGGGTTCATCGGTAATCACAAAGTCGCCGTTTGTATCGCGGCTTGCACTTGTGAAACCGATATTAGCGTCTTCCAGGAGTTTTTGGGAGTCGGCCGGTACCTTAATCGTGAGTGCACTTGCACTATTCTTTTTCCTGAATATAGAGTTTATTTGGGCAAACATCCCGGAAGAGTCGCTGGGCCTAACGGATTGAATTTTTTCCCTCCATTGCCTATTACTTTCGTTCGCAAAGTTTTGTCGAATTAGAGTTTAAACATTTTTTAATATTGATTTTAGTCTACTTCAGTTGGGGTTATTGTAATCTAAAAACCTACGATAGATGTTATTAATTCGCGTGAGCAAATGACTTTTAAAGTCTTTGCAGTTTTTGGATAATAGGGTTTTCGTAGCTGTCTAAGGCATTTCGGATCTTTGCTTTTTAGGACTGTTCGTTCTACTGTGGCAGTTGTGAGATTTTCTAATATATGGAGATAGTGGGGGTCATGAATTTGTCTTCTTCTGGAATTGCTTCTGAGTGAGCTTTTGCTATTCTCTTTCGAAACAAGTTCCAGTTAGTTAGATAATATTTTCCGCTTGAGAATTAACGAAGACATGATTGTCTTTCTCATGACCGAATGTCATTAGTATGGCTTGGTGGTCGCTATCGTAATTTATAGTTTCGGAAAAACTAAAGGGCACCACCTCACTTCGAAAATTGAAATTTATATTTTTCTTTCAATTTAGGGCCAATTTGAAGGCATTTCCATTTGTTTCCAGTCCCCGGACTACCTAAAATAAAAAGATATGGCACTTTAAAAATTTGCAATTTACTCACCATTTTCTGTCACTTTTACTTCAAAATGACAATGTGAAGGGCACCAGCATTGCCAGATTCAAATTTTTGTGGTATTTAATGACTTTTCGGATTGCACCAGCATTGCCATATTCAAACTTTTGTGCTCTTTGTTCCTCATCAGAATTCCTGAAGCAAAAATTAAAATGGCGCGAAAAATTTAAAAACATTTACAGAAATTATTGTTTTTGGGTGACAAATGCTTGGAAATAACTTTCATCATCAATGGCGCGACAGCCCAAATCGGGCCTGGGCCTGCAGGATACATTGTCTGAAGTCATCTCGGCTCAGCGCCCGCGTCCTCCAGTTTGTGCATCTAAGAAGCGATTTGCAATCTGCGTCAACTGAATCCTCGTATCTTTTTCGCGGTTTTCCCACCGGTCGCTTGCCATGGGCTCTACCTTTCAATGTGCGCTTGGGAATTCTTCCGTCATCCATTCGCTCCACATGACATGATAGATGTTATACAACTCGTTGTTGTACCGAATACGCCATTCAGTGCCTTCTCTTACTGGTCCCAAAATTCTTCGAAGAATTCGTCGTTCAAAAGCGTCTATTGATTTTTTAGACGCTTGGGTGAGAGTCCACGTTTCACTTGCATATAGTAGCACAGGTCTTATTATGGTCTTGTATATGCGAAGTTTGCTCAGCCTGTGCACTTTTTTCGATTTTAAGATCGGGAGAACCGTGAAACATGCCTTATTTGCTAGTGTGATCCGTTGATTTACTTCGTTCCGTTCGTTGCCGTCTCTTACAAGATGTGATCCCAAGTATGAGAAATGATCCACATTCTCCAGGTTGTAGTCCCCCAAGGCCATATTTTGTCTAGTTGGCGCGTTTCTTCTTGTTTGGGTCATGAACTTGGTCTTACTCTCATTGACCCTTAGCCCGACCTCCTTTGCTGCTGAGTCTAGACAGTGGAAGATTTCCTTTGCGTCTGGAACAGATCTGGCCATGATGTTGACGTCATCCGCGTACACCACTACACGACGAGTGGACTTGATTAGTAGGGTACTTCTGGTATCAACGGGTACCTTTCTGATGACATATTCCAGGGCAAGGTTGAAGACCATGGGAGCGAGTCCATCTCCCTGCTTCAGGCCGGATTCTGTTCGGAAGCTTTGGGTTAGCTCGTTTTGTATCCTTACTTGGAATTCAGTGTCAGTCATGGTCATTTTTGTTAATCGGACGAGTTTTGATGGGATTCCAAAGTCGAGCATTATTTTACATAGTACATTACGATCTATACTATCGTATGCCTGTTTGAAGTCCACGAAGATCTGGTGCACGTCAATGTTATACTCCCAGCATTTTTCTAGCACTTGTTTGACTGAGAATATCTGGTCAATAGTAGATCGTCCGGTTCTGAAACCACCTTGGTATTCGCCGATAATACTTTCTGTATAAGGCTTTAATCGATTATGAATTACTTTCGTCAGTATTTTGTAGGACGTACACAACAATGATATGCCTCTGTAATTTTCACATCGCAGTTTATCTCCTTTCTTGTAGATTGGACATATAATGCTCTGGCGCCAGTCGTCGGGTATTTTTTCTTCAATCCAAATTTTTGTCACGATTTTGTGTAGGAGATTGGCGAGGTACGGACCACCTCCCTTTAGGAGCTCTGCTGGTATTGCATCGACTCCGGGTGATTTATGTATTTTTTGTTCGCGCAGGGCTGCTTCCACTTCTCCGATAGTGGGTACCGAATTTGATGTCTGTTCATCCGATGGTGCACTTGATGTTATAATTGGGTCGGTGGTCGTCACTCTGTTAGGGTTCAGCAGCCTTTTTAAAGTATTCAACCCATCTTTGTTTAATTTGTTCTGCGTCACTAAGGATATTTCCTTCCTTGTCTTTACAGAGGTTTGTTCGTGGCTTATAGCCTTGTCTTATTTGTTTGACGGCAGTATATGCGGATCGTAGATTATGTGACTTCATGTCAGTATTTAGGTTTATAATTATGTCATTGTTGTGTTTTCGTTTCTTTCGTCTGCAGATTTTGTTTGATAATCGCCTAAGCTCGTCGTATCCTTCCTTTTTGGCTCTCGTCGGTCTTTCAATGTACGCCTTGTAAGCTTCATTCTTTTTCGTTATTGCGTCACTACACTCATCATCGAACCAGTCATTATGTTTCTGCTGGGGTTTTAATCCAATGATCTTTTCTGCTGTCGTTCTGATTCCATCTCTCAACTGTGTCCACTCTTGATCGATGGTTGTCACTTCGTCAGTTCGTGATGCTTCAAATTGATTTTGTAGCGCTGACTTATAGGCTGACGCGACAGTCTCGTCCTTTAGTTTATCGATGTCAAATTTGGGTGTCCTGCCCTTTTTGGAGTACCCGCATAATGCCACTCGACATCGATATTTCACTTTTACGAGATAGTGGTCGGAGTCGCAGTTTGCTCCGCGAAAAGATCTTACGTCTAGAATGCTGGTCGCAGCCCTTCTCTCGATCAGAACGTGGTCAATTTGATTGAAAGTGCGACCATCCGGAGATGACCACGTTCTTTTATGAATGTTGCGATGGGGGAAGCATGTTGAGCTTACAACTAAGTTTTTGCTGGTAGCGAAGTCGATTAGACGTTGTCCATTGTCATTGGTGGTGTTATGGAGACTGTGCCTTCCTGTGGTTCCTCTATGTGTCTCCTCTTGTCCAACTTTCGCATTGAAGTCTCCTAGAAGTATCTTTATGTCGTTAGATGGTAAAGAGTCAAATGTTTGTTCTAGGGTGTTGTAAAAAATGTCCTTCACTGCGTTACCCTTTTCCTCTGTTGGAGCGTGACAGTTTATCAGCCATACATTGAAAAATTTTGTTTTTATGCGGATCGCACACAATCTTTCGTTTACGGGTTTGAAGTCGGTGATTAAGTTCTTAAATTTGGTATCTACCACGAAAGCTACTCCAAAATCCCTGCTTCCCGAAGCTTTTCCACTGGTTAGTATTGTGTGTGTCCGCAAGTCATTAACCTCACTGCCAAGCCATCTCGTTTCTTTGACCGCCAGAATGTTGATGTTGTATCCTGAAACTTCTTGAAGAAGCTCTCGCAGTGCACCTGTTCTGTAAAGGGAGCGAACGTTCCAAGATCCAAAAGAGTAGTCCTTAATGCGTTGCCAGAGTCGTTGCCGTTGATCCAATCTTTTCCGAGGCTGTAGTCCTGCTTTCGGAACAATAGGTTTTTTTCCGGGGATGGGTTGTTAACCCATCGCCCAACCCCCAACCTGGAGGACCAGGTCTATAGTACATAGACGTGTGAACAACTTTCGGTTATGGTGTGCTGGAGTTCTCACAGCTATGCCGCGAGTCCAACTACACCGGTTTTTAGACCTACTTCCTAAGACGCACTGGTGTTCCTGGCCATTCAGGATGTGTTCACTCGCTCCTTCTTATCTCAACCTGGGCTTGCGACCGGCTATGGCGGAGTTTTTTCCTGCGCGTGCAAAAACAACAACAACAAAGGTACAAATAAACATACTGTATTTCTCCATTTTCAGGTTGGAACGGATGACAACTCTTTTACCTGCAAATAAAGTTATTTCCAAGCATTTGTCACCCAAAAACAATAATTTCTGTAAATGTTTTCAAACTATTCGCGCCATTCTGATGTGGAACAAAGAGCGCAAAAGTTTGAATATGGCAATGCTGGTGCAATCCGAAAAGTCATTAAATACCACAAAAATTTGAATCTGGCAATGCTGGTGCCCTTCACATTGTCATTTTGAAGTAAAAGTGACAGAAAATGGTGAGTAAATTGCAAATTTTTAAAGTGCCATATCTTTTTATTTTAGGTAGTCCGAGGACTGGAAACAAATGGAAATGCCTTCAAATTGGCCCTAAATTGAAAGAAAAATAAAAATTTCAATTTTCGAAGTGAAGAGGTATTGTTGGTTCGTTGGTTTCGATGTTCTCTCCGCATTTTTTCCTGTCGGGCGGTGTTTCTTCTGTTTTTTGCCTCCTTTAAACGATGCTGGGTGTCCGTGGCTCTTACAGTTCACGCAGAAGGTCTTCGATTTTTCCGCTGCTGCATCTAATTTACAATCGCCTGTCAAGTGTGTCTGGTCACATTTTACACAGCGGTAAGCCATTTTGGAGTTCGCTGCGGAGTGGCCATACCGTTGGCAACGCCTACACTGCGTAATTTCAGTCTTCCTCAATTCAGTGTATCACCTGGTGGTTTAGGTAGCGGATTTGGTGTTAATCCGCGGCTTTGCTGGTGCATCCGATCTGGACCATGAGGGTCGGCAGGACTCTCTTTTCCGCCGTCGATTTTTGCGTCGAGAATCTCGATACCGAAAGGATTTCCACCGTACGGAACGCTTTAACACAACCGAGCTTAAGTCCCCGTGATTTCGCAAAATTCAATAGATACCGTCGGCACATCACCGTACGGAAATCGCAAAAATCCAAATCGAAATCTCCGTGATTTCGCAAAATCGTTTCAGTCGCCACACCACCGTACGGAACGCTTAAACACAACCGAGCCGAAATCCCCGTGATTCGCAAAAATTCGATTCCGTCGGCACATCACCGTACGGAATTCACAAGAAAAAAAAATCAAGTTGAATCCTTCATCATTTCAACGCATTTTCGTTGGCACTTAGCCGTACGAAATTCAGAAAAACAAGTCGAAAGTCCAATAATTTCACACAATTCCGTCGGCAATTTACCGCATGGAATTCACAAAAAAACAACAGAAAGCTCGGCGATTTCGAACAAAACAACCCGGTTGACAATTTACCGTACGGAAATTGCACAAAACAAGCATTTAAAACAAGCCGAGCTATCCAAAATTTTTAACAAATATTTTCTGCCGGCACACCGCCATACAGAATTTAGACAAAAAATAGAAATTCGCGCACAAACATTGTACCTAATAAAGTAGCGCGTTCACCAGTCGGTGGTCACGCGTGTCTTTACCAAAGCAAGTGGCGAAACTTAGCGCCGTCATCAAACCGATTTTCTATATTGTTGCGCGTAACCGCCAGAATTTGCAGCGCGCAAGCAAAATTTTTTTTTCGACGCTCGAGCAAATCAAATTCATGGAGCAAGCAATAGAAGAACAAACAGGTTTCTTTGCTCTCGTGCGGCAGGCAATCTCCAATTTCAAAAAAACCGGGGAGACACGGACTACATCAGCGGACGACTCGAGAGAACTAACAAAATATGGTCCGAGTGTATTATAACATGCAAGAGCGAGATTGATTCAACAGTTAAGACAAAATACATTTCAACCTACGGAGATATTGAACGAGCAGTGTTTGAATATATTGGTTATCTTAAACAGCTGGTGAAAAACCACTTACCAGAACTTCCCAAACTACACGTCAAGTCGAGACAAGAACCGCAACTATCATTCAAGCTTCCTAGCCTGAGCTTGCCAAACTTCGATGGCAACTACAAAAATTGGTTCGTTCAGAGACATTTTTCAATCAATTATTCATGACAACAACCATCTTCCCAAGGTTCATAAACTGCATTACCTAAAGAGCAGTCTCAATAAACTGTGCGGAATTCGCGCTTTTCGAATGTTTAGAACTGACTTGTATAAAAATCTCCCTGAATAATAATGATAATCTTTTCGTTATAAGCACCTATGCCTCAAAAAGAAATCCTGAAAAATTCAATGACGAGTTTCAGTCACTATTCCAGACCCTTGAATTGAATAGCCTTAGAAACTACTATGTAATAGCAGGGGACCTCAACGCGAAACACAAATCCTGGCTTAACCGAGCTAATAACACAAGTGGAAATTTTTTGTATAACTAGGTTTTAGACAACCAAATAGAATTTAAATCTGTACTCTACGGCCCCGACTTGCCTACCCTACCAAGAGCAAATTTATTCCTTGATATCTGCATAGCAGATGCCCAATTGAACTTCACGTTCGCAGGAAGCCCAAATAAATTAGAAACCATAAATTACGATAGCGACCACCAAGCCATACTAATGACATTTGGTCATGAGAAAAACGATCATGTCGTCATTAATTCTCAAGCGGAAAATATTGTTTTTAATTATAAAAAACTAACTGGAAATTGTTTCGAAAGAGAATAGTGAAAGCTCACTCAGAAACAATTCCAGAAGAAGACGAATTCAGGACCCGCACAGATATGAAGCTAACAAACTCGGAGATAGAGCACTATCTCCAAATATTAAAAAATCTCACAATTGCCACAATACAACGAACTATCAAAAAAAAAAAAAAATCCAAAATACCTTAGACAACTACGAAAACCCTATTATCCGAAAACTCCAAAGACTTAAAAGTTATTTGCTCACGCGAATTAATAACATCTATCGTAGGTTTTTAGATTACAATAACCCCAACTTGAGTAGACTAAAATCAATATTACAAAACGTTTAAACTCTAATTCGACAAAACTTTGCGAATGAAAGTAATAGGCAATGGAGGGAAAAAATTCAATCCGTTAGGCCCAGCGACTCTTCCGGGATGTTTGCCCAAATAAACTCTATATTCAAGAAAAAGAATAGTGCAAGCGTACCCATGATTAAGGTACCGGCCGACTCACAAAAACTCCTGGAAGACGCGAATATCGATATCACAAGTGCAAGCCGTGATACAAACGGCTACTTCGTGATTACCGACGAACCCCGAAAGCTAGATCTAATTGGGACCCACTTAGAGGAAATTCATACACCAAACTTCAAGTTCAGACAACCAACTGTGAGACTACTTCGTTTCATTTTAAACACTCCAATTTTTATACAAACGCCTCAATAATAAAAACTCATCCGGCTTGGATGGAATTCCAAATTAAGTTTTAAAGAATAATTATCCAGGAATATTGCACCCTTTTTAATAACATGTTAAACAACTCTCACAACCCCGAAAAATGAGAACGCGCGAAAACATTCCCGATTCTTGAATCTATCCTCAGTGACTCCATGAACTCCCACATTCGACAGAATGATCTGATATCGCAATGCCAATTTGGCTTTCGAAATTGACATTCTACCATATACGCCATAACGAAGGTCACATCCGACATCTGCTGGCATTTGAATAATAAAGAATACGTAGGTGCCTGTCTAATAGACATGGAGAAGGCTTTCGACACAGTTTGGCTTCACGGTCTGATCTTTAAATTTATCTAAAAAAATTCCCCAAACACTTGATAAATATCCTTGTACACATGATATACAACAAAAACTTTGTGCTAATAAACGGGAAAATTGTTACCACACAGACCTTTAATGTTGAAGATGGGCTCCAACAGGGAACAGTAACTGCACCCACTTTATTCGCGATCTAAATTAGCGATCTTTTGGAAGCATTTAATTTTAATAAATCACCCAAGAGATCTCTTGTAGCCTTCGCAGACGGCCTTATTACATACAAACCCCATTCTAAAGCGACTAAAGCCTAAGAGGAGCTTCAGAAAATGTTTAACGAAGTCCAGTTCTACACGAACTCTCGGAAGATGAAAGTTAATTCACAAAAATGTGAGACTATCCTATTCCGCACTGCTTTAGCCCATGCCAATAGAGATTTGAAGCGCAATTGGAAGAAATTCACACTTGTACTTCAACCAACACTCTAATATTCAGATTGTAAAGGTGCGTAACGCATTCATGTCTTTAAAACGACTTTTTTACACGAAACATTTACACCCTCTCGTTAAAATCATTTGCAACCAAGGTTTGGTGAGACCTATTCTCACTTATGGGGCAGCCCATCTGGTTCAATATTATATGAAAAAACTTAGACTTTTCGAAAGAAAATGTCTACGCGCATGTACTGGCATCTATAGAAAGGCAGAGACAGATTTCCTACATCATATATCGAATGAGGAAATATATGAAACGGCAGAAATCTCCCTAGTTGATACGACTATCATACGATTAATTGAAAACATGTAGCTAGAGCAGCTCAGATCAGGACCATAACCCCTGGATTCACCAACCCTTCTTCCCAAACCTACAATATGCCGAAAACACCATGACAACTATTTATCCTACCTGAAGCCTTCGTCTACCTTGACGAAAACGGTTACATCTTAGATTCCAATTACGTACCAATCATTTATCACGCATATAGGCGCGCGACACCTCTGTGAACTTAGCACCCCACTTTAACCAAATTGAATAAAAAAATTGTTTTCGGGTGGAGCTTTGTTTGTACTTGATTGTACCGAAAAAAATTTCGTTTGTACCTCCAAGGGTACGGAGAAAAAAATGCTCCGTGTGAACTTAGCACCCGACTTGCACCAAATTAACTGAAATTTTTTATTCAGATAGTACCCCGTCTAAAAATGATTGTACCGAAAATGATTTTTTTTTTTTTTTTTTTTTTTTCAATAAAAAAAAAAAAAATAATTAAAAATTTTTTCTTACAAAAAAAAAAAAAAAAAAAAATTCCGCCAAACTATTGTAAATTGGTTCTATTTGATTGTACCTTCAATCGATTTTAAAATACTTTAAAATTTACATCAAAAACTAGCTATCTAAACCAACCAATCCTTCACACAAAGAGTAAAATAATTAAAACGACAACACTTTATAAATCGATGACCGGAGTATGATCAATTTTCAAAATTCGAAAAACCAGAGATGCTAACATATGCTATAGAAACCGTTATTGATTGTACCTCCAAGAAATTTTAAGAAATATTTATTTTTCCATCAAAAAATAACAATCTAAATCAGCCAATAATTCACACTCAGAGAAAAATAATTCGAAAGACGATCCTCCGACAACACATTATTAATCGATAAGCGGAGTACATGCGATTTCAAAATTCGAAAAACCAAAGATGCAAATATATGCTATAGATACCGTAATTGATTGTACCTCCAAGAAATTTTAGGAAATATGAATTTTTCCATCAAAAAATAACAATCTAAATCAGCCAATAATTCACACTCAGAGAAAAATAATTCGAAAGCCTATCCTCCGACAACACATTATAAATCGATAACCGGAGTATTCTCCATTTCAAAATTGGAAAAACTAAAGATGCTAACATATTCTATAGGAACCAAATTTGATTGTACCGTCAAGAAATTTTAGGAAATATTAGTTTTTCGGTCGAAACATAACAATATAAATCATTTATTCACCCTCAGAGAAAAATAATTCGAAAGACGATCCTTCGACAACACATTATAAATCGATGAGGGATATTATTATTTAAAAACTGTTATATTTTCAGAATAATAATCCGAAATTGGAACATAAAATTTTTGGTTTACCACCTTTTTACCTATGAATGAATTCCATTTGACTTTCTAAAGGAGTAATTCCTGAGTTTCAAGAATGAAATGTGTACCTACGGACCGTGTCTATTTATTTTAATTATACCCTTTTTTAAACAAGGTATTGTTCATTTCTTAAATATAAGTTTCTGTGAATGGAAATGTCGGATCTTAAAATCGAATCCTATGCAGAAAATATATACCTCTTTCAAGAAAGTTTAAGGGCCCACATTTTAGACAGTACCTGAATCGAATACGTTTTTGTTATTTCGTCCCGACTACACTTGCTTTATTGGAGGTCAAAAAGTTGCAGAGTAAATTTTGATATTTCGCAAGAAATTAGGCTGAAGTTAAATTGCAGCCTAACTCTTTAAGCATAGGGGTTTACTTTTCGTTTGCATAAAATATGATTCAAATTTCATACAAATATGAATGATTTTTCTCTGAGGGCTAATTATTGGCTTCGATAACACATTATAAATCGATAAGCAGAGTACATGCCACTTTCAAATTCGAAAAACCAAAGATGCAAATATATGCTATAGATACCGCAATTGATTGTACCTCCAAGAAATTTTAAGATATATTAATTTTTCCGCCAAAAAATAACAATCTAAATCATCCAATAATTCACACTCTGAGGAAAATAATTCGAAAGACGATCCTCCGACAACAATTTGTGAATCGATGGCCGGAATATAGGTCGATTTTCAAAATTCGAAAAACCAAAGATACAAATATATGCTATAGATACCGCAATTGATTGTACCTGCAAGAAATTTTAAGAAATATTAATTTTTCCGCCAAAAAATAACAATCTAAATCATCCAATAATTCACACTCAGAGAAAAATAATTCGAAAGACGATCCTTCGACAACACATTATTAATTGATAAGCGGAGTACATGCGATTTCAAAATTCGAAAAACCAAAGATGCAAATATATGCTATAGATACCGCAGTTGATTGTACCTCCAAGAAATTTTAAGAAATATTAATTTTTCCATCAAAACATAATAATCTAAATCAGCCAATAATTCACCCTCAGAGGAAAATAATTCGAAAGACGATCCTTCGACAACACATTATAAATCAATAACCGGAGTATAGACCGATTTTTAAAAATCTTTGTTCTGTATACGAAATGCTAGTATTGCCAATAATAGCAGTTGGAATATTTTGTGGTGAAGGTAAACGACAATTTAAACCATTTTTGCAACCTTTTGTGGCAGAAATGTCATCACTTTTAAGGAATAGTTTGTATGTTAAAAACAAAAAATACTAAATCGTGATTATTACAAGAGCGTTCTAATCAATTTCAACTTTCAACTTTCAACAAAACTGTTTTTATTATTATAATAATAAAATATTTGAAATACACTTAACATTACATAAACAAAATAACTTTTCATTAAATTAATATGAAAAAGTAAACAAAGTTTTCATTTATTAAATTCTCAAAATGAACCCAAACTAAAAATTAATAAGTTTTGTTAAAGTCAATCACGTATTTTATTTCTTCTGATACATCGTTTATTATAGTTCCATTTTGATTTTTCCTGCAATAATGTTTATACCTATTAATAAAAATATGAATTTAAATATATAATTATGTGTATTTTAATTAGCTTACCTTTTCCTCTGAAGCTGTTGCCTTGTATGTTTAAGAATCTTATCCTTTAAAAATTCTTAATTTCATAAAATTTCTTAAAATTTCTTGGAGGTACAATCAATTGCGGTATCTATAGCATATATATTTGCATCTTTGGTTTTTCGAATTTTGAAAATCGACCTATAGTCCGGCCATCGATTCACGAATTGTTGTCGGAGGATCGTCTTTCAAATTATTTTCCTCTGGATGATTTAGATTGTTATTTTTTGGCGAAAAAATTAATATTTCTTAAAATTTCTTGCAGGTACAAGCAATTGCGGTATCTATAGCATGTATTTGCATCTTTGGTTTTTCGAATTTTGAAAATCGACCTATAGTCCGGCCATCGATTCACAAATTGTTGTCGGAGGATCGTCTTTCGAATTATTTTTCTCTGAGTGTGAATTATTGGATGATTTAGATTGTTATTTTTTGGCGGAAAAATTAATATTTCTTAAAATTTCTTGGAGGTACAATCAATTGCGGTATCTATAGCATATGTTAGCATCTTTGGTTTTTCGAATTTTGAAAATTGATCATACTCCGGTCATCGATTTATAAAGTGTTGTCGTTTTAATTATTTTACTCTTTGTGTGAAGGATTGGTTGGTTTAGATAGCTAGTTTTTGATGTAAATTTTGAAGTATTTTAAAATCGATTGAAGGTACAATCAAATAGAACCAATTTACAATATTTTGCAGTACTTTTTTTTTTTTTTTGTAAAAAAAAAATTTTTAATTATTTTTTTTTTATTGAAAAAAAAAAAAAAAAATCTTTTTCGGTACAATCATTTTTAGACGGGGTACTATCTGAATAAAAAATTTCAGTTAATTTGGTGCAAGTCGGGTGCTAAGTTCACACGGAGCATTTTTTTCTCCGTACCCTTGGAGGTTCAAACGAAATTTTTTCGGTACAATCAAGTACAAACAAAGCTCCACCCGAAAACAATTTTCTTATTCAATTTGGTTAAAGTGGGGTGCTAAGTTCACAGAGGTCTATAGATGAGGTTTCAGGTAAGTATGATAAATAAAGTGTAAGACTCTGGTCAGAACTGACCTTCTATAGCTAGTTTTCTTGCTATCGAATGAAAAATATTTGGAAGGGAAAATTTATTTTAAAATTAAATGAGAATATGGAAAATACCTTAAATATGGTTTACCTACATTTCACATGATACCTGTAAAACTTCCATTCATAAGTTAATAGACCCAAAAATTTTTAAGAATGAACATGAAATCGTTTAAATCTCTTAAGAAAAGCCTAAGGACTTCTAAATGTTACCTTCGACCAACTAGAAACACCCGACAGTTTTAGAGGAAAGGATGTTAAATAAAGTGTAAAACTCAGGTCAGAACTGACCTGCTATAGCTAGTTATCTTACTATTGAATGAAAAATATTTCGAAGGGAAAATTTATTTTGAAATTAAATGAGAATATTAAATAAGGCTTACCTAAATTTCACATGATACAGTTAAAACTTCAGCTCATAAGTTACTAGTTGAGACTTTAAAACGGAGCTGACCAAGTCACATCAAAATTTATGCGAATTTTACTTTATTATTTTAATAATAAAGTATTGCTATCGATTTTTAAAAAAAAAAAAAATTTGATACCCTTAAAAATTTTTTTTACCCGTTTTCTGACTAATAAACGCCAAAAAGGCAAAAAAAAATTTCACTCCGCCTGTGCGCCGTCCAACGTACGCAAACTCATTTGAGGAATTATAGTTGCCAAGCCCTATGAGCTATTAAATTGAATTTTTTTTCTGAATAGACATGGTGAACCCCTAGAAGTGAAATTTTTTTGAGTGGTGAGGGTGTGAGGGGGAAGGTGGGGGAAGCGTTTTAGACGAAAAATTTTGGTTTCAAGATCTCAGCAACCACTTATGGTAGGAAACTGAAACTTAGAATTTCTATAGAGCTTTGATAGTGGACCCATCTGAAAAAAATTGCTGATATGGGTGAAGGATTGTGGGAGTGGAGGAGGAAATAATGCGTCCGAAACGCTAAAATGCCGAGATCGACACATTCTAAGATCCATATCTCTTAAACCGTTAATAGCAAGCAATTAAAACTTAACATATATCTGTAGTTATACTAAGAGAGTAGATTGAAACAAAATTTTTTTGGTGGGGGTGGTCGCGTACGGGGGTGAGGGTTGAAATACCTAACATTACGATATCTCAGAAACCAATTGCACCAGAAAAACAAAATTCAGTTTGGAGATAAAGCTTGATAAATAAAGATTGCCAAAAGTAAAATCTTTGAAGGGGCAGGGGAGCAAAGAAGTGAGGGGGATAAGAATTTTTCAAAAATAGCACTTTTCATATCTCAACAACAGTGTAAGATAGATGCTTCAAATTTTTACCAGAAGTAGGCCCAATATAGCTCAAGTAGGGAAAAAAAATTTGAAGATAGGGGTGTAGAGGGTGAGGGTGGGGAAGGGTGAGAAGGAAAAAGTTCAGATGCTTATATTTTAAGAACCTGTAATAATATAAACCTGAAACTTCGTATTTAGATAGAACTGTAATAGTGGCATGGTGGAAAAATACAATTTTTTTTAGGGGAAGCATGGTACGAGGGTGGGGGGTGTTTTTCCAAACTTTCGAACGGCTTATGCTAGAAAAGTTAAACTCAATACGTATATGTAAATAAACTGGAAAAGTAGTTCTGATAAAAAAAAATTCGAATATTCATTGGCGTTCAGAAGGAGGGGCCAAAAAAAATATCAGTTAATATAAAATGCATATATTTGCACGATTTTCGTCATATCTACTAGGTCTTTCGAAATATTGAATTCATTTTTATTCTACGGATTCTTCATATGAATACCTAGAATGCGTTTTCAAGATTTTTTTAAAAATTTGACCCCTAAGAAGGTGTAAAGTGGTTGCATACTTTTTCATGAATTTCACCATGTTTTTCAGGTCTGATCAGATATCGAATATCTTTTCACTTCCCCAGGCTTGTTTAACAATCACCTTTTTTTTAAGTTTTTTCTTTTTCAACCTCTAGACCGCATCCCAATTTTACTGTATTATTTATAATACAGTATTGTTATCGATTTTTAAAAAAAAAAAAATTTGCTGCCCTCAAAATTTTTTTGTCCACGTTTCATGACTAGTAGACGCGAAAAAAGCAATAAAAATTTTCACTCCGTCTGTACGCCGTACCCCGTACGCCGTACGCCGTACGTCGACCGCCCCAAAATCTTTGAAGGCTCGTAGCTCTCAAACCAGTGAAGCTATTAAATTAAAATTTTTTCTAAGAATAGACTTGGTGGACCCCTTGAATTGACATTATTTTCAGGGGAGGAGGTGTAAGGGGGAAGGCGGGGTAAGCGTTTTAGACGAAAAATTTAGGTTTCTAGATCTCAGGAACCGCTTGTGTTAGGAGGCTGTAACCTAGAATTTCTATAGAGCTTTGATAATGGACCCATTTGCAAAAAAGAAAACAGATATGGGTTAAGGGGTGTGGGAGTGGAGGCGGAAGCAATGCGTTCGAAACGCAAAAAAGTCGAGATCGACACATTCTAAAATCCATATCTCCTAAACCGTTAATAGCAAGCAATTAAAACTTAACAAATATCTGTAGTTATACTAGGAGAGTAGATTGAAACAAAATTTTTCGGTGGGGTAGTGACGTACGGGGGTGGGGGTTGAAATACTTAACATTACAATATCTCCCAAACCAGTGGTACCAGAAAAACAAAATTCGGTTTGGATATAAAGCTTGACAAATAAAGATTGCTCAAAGTAAAATCTTTGAAGGGGGCGGGGGAGTACGTAAGTGGAGGAGATAAGAATTTTTCAAAAACAACACGTTTCATATCTCAATAACAGTGTAAGATGGTTGCTTCAAATTTTTACCAGAAGTAGGCCTAATAGAACCCTAGTAGGGAAAAAAAGTTTGGGGATGTGGGTGTAGAGGGCGAGGGTGGGGAAGGGTGAAAAAGAAAAAGTTTCGATGCTTATATCTTAAGAATCTATAATGAAAGGAAGCTGAAATTTGGTATTTAGATAGAGCTATAGTAGTGGCATGGTGGAAAAATAAAATTTTTTTTAGGGGTAGTATGGTACGGTGGTGGGGGGTGTTTTTCGTAACTTAAGAACGGCTTATGCTGTTAAGTTGAAACTCGGTACGTATATGTAAATTAACTAGAAAAGTAATTCTGATAAAAAAAAATTTGAATATTCATTGGCGTTCAGAAGGGGGGGGGGCAAAAAAAAATTATCGGTTAGTATAAAATGCATATATTTTCACGGTTTTCGTCATATCTACTAGGTCTTTCGAAATATTGAGTTCATTTTTTTTCTACGGACTCTCCATGTGAATACCTAGAAAGTGTTTTCAAGATTTTTTGAAATTCGACCCCTAAGAGGGTGTAAACTGGTTGTATACTTTTTCATGAATTCAACCATGTTTCTCAGGTCTGATCAGATATCGAATATCTTTTCACTTCCCCAGGCTTGTTTAATAATCACCTATTTTTAAGTTTTGTTTTTTTCAACCTGTAGACCGCATCCCGGAATATGACCCAATTATTTAATTCATATGTTACACCCTTTTCTAACCGCTTCCCGAACTTTTTGTTAGGTTTTCAGTCACATAGTAACATACACCGCATCCCCGAATTGAACGCGTTCTGAACTTCTGCCGGAAAAATAATACAGTTGCGCCCAGACTGTTGGCCGATTTTTCATTTGGATTTAAGTGCGGAAATTAAAATTGCTACTGAGGTCTCATATCAATTTAATTTTAGTAAAGCTGATTTTACTGTTTTGAACCAGGACATACTATCATGCGATTGGTCGCGTGTTCTTAAAGAACAGGATGCCGAAATAGCAACTTCAAGTTTTTACAACACGCTTTTTACTTGCTTTACACGGTGTGCACCGGTCACCCACGAGCAGCAGGTAAAACGATTTTCATGGTTCGATGACGATTTGATTCATTTGAAGAATTTAAAATTTAAAGCATGGAAGACATACTGTCTCTGGAGAACCGATGCGGACTTCGTTTCTTACTACGCGATTTTTTCGTTAGTCAATCTACTGTGGCGTATAATAATTACGTTGGTAAAATGAAGCGAGCAATCAAGGATAAGCCTAAGCAATTCTGGAATTTTGTGAATTACAAAAGACGCACCGACGGTTATCCCGCTTCTATGTCCTTCGACGGTGTAGTTAGTGATGACCCCTTAGTTATAAGCAACTTTTTTGCTGTCCATTTCCGTACTGCTTTCACTACCTCAAATCGTATTATTAATCCTGAGGATTTCCATTACATCTCGAAATTTCCATCTTCCTCATTAGAGATGAAAAATCTTCATATTAATGAAGCGACCATTTTCAAGTTTATAGTTTTTCTAGAGGTCCAGACGGCATCCCTGCCGCCGTATTAAAACGTTGTAGTACCTCTCTGGTTCTGCCTTAATGCCATATATTTAACGCTTCTCTCAGATCGGGGATATTTCCTAGTTTGTGGAAGTACTCCACTATCAGGCCATTGTTTAAGAAGGGTAGAAGAAGTGATGTGTGTAATTATCGTCCTGTTGCTAATCTTTCTTGCATTCCTAAGTTGTTCGAGGCTGTTGTTTGTGATATAATGAATTTTCATTGTAAATCAATCATTAGTCCAGCCCAACATGGGTTTACCAAAAGCAGGTCGACCACAACAAATCTAATAGAATTTTCCAATTTCACTATTCCAGTGATTGAAGGCGGTAAGCAGGTTGACTGCATATATACCGATTTTACCAAGGCTTTTGATAAAGTTGACCATACTATTCTTGCTTACAAGCTATGCGCACTTGGATTTCCTTTTAGACTGTATCAGATCTTACCTATCTAATCGTACCCAAAAAGTGATTTTTCGAGGAGTTCATTCCTCTGCAATACCCAACACATCTGGTGTGCCACAGGGAAGCCATCTAGGACCCCTGTTATTTATTTTATTTATTAACGACGTGAGTTCGGCTATTACCCACTCGAAAATTTTGCTCTATGCTGACGACGCGAAATCGTTTAGCGACATTTCGAATCAGAATGCTTGCACACTACTTCAAAGTGATTTGCAACGTTTTTTTGACTGGTGTACATTAAACTGTATGCCTTTGAATATTAGTAAATGTGTAAGCGTTTCATTCTTTAGGACCAAATCTCCCATACATTTCGATTATGTCTTAGACGGTAGTGCACTACAAAAGACAGACAAGGTACTAGATCTCGGTGTATATTTTATTTCCGCATTTACGTTTGTAGATCATATTGACTACATAATTAGCAAGGCTAACTCTATTTGGGGTTTCGTTAAAAAAAGGTGCAAGGACTTCAATAATCCTTATATAACTATGACTTTATACTGTACTTTTGTACGCTCTATTCTTGAGTATGCTTGTCAGGTGTGGGCTCCGTATTACGAGGAACATAAGAGTGGGATTGAGTCAGTACAGCGAAGGTTCTGAAGGTTCGCTCTAAGGGACCTTTTCTGGTCTGATACGTTGCATCTTCTTCCTTATGAACAGCGTCTAAAACTCTTTTCTCTAGAGTCGCTTAAGAATAGACGGATTATCCTTAAGGCTGGTTTTGTATTTAAATTAAACTTAGGTGAAATGATTCCCCTTATTTGCTTGAAGCCATAACTTTCATTATTCCGCGTTGATCCCTGTGAAGCTATGTGCCACTCCACATTTATCATCATCGCACCAACTACGGGCAAAACGAACCAATCGCATCTCTTTCGCGTATTTTCAACAATAATTACTAGCGAATTGACTATAATTTATCTAGCATGCAGTTAAAGCCAGCTTTACGCGATAAATAACTTGCGATTTTTAATCTTGAAAGGAATCACTGTTTTGATGAAATTTTGAAATAAATAAGATCCCTAAAGAATTTAACTAGCTTGCCCTATCAACCTCAGCTCCTCCAAATTGTCAAAGATAAGATAACCCAACCACCTCAGTCACCTCATTGGTCCTTGCAACCGCCTGACATTCTATTTCTACAAAATCTTTACAATTTCTTTGCCATGTCAACATCTAGGAAATTTTGAAAGAAGAAGCATCACACTCGTTGGTCAGCCAGTTCTGATACAGTGAAGGCAGTGGTTTCCGGGTATGAAAATTTTAGGCTCGGACTACATGGTCCATATTTTTCCACTTGGAAAAAAAAACCGATTCTGGAAAGCTTCGACTACACGACTCTGAACCGTCCATGTGGATTGAGCACAGCTACTTGAGTGACAAAACCACACTGGAAAAATTCCGGACACCCACTTGTAGTCGAGCGCATACAACTCTATATATTCTTGGTATTTAATTCCGGATCGGCCGAAAAATTCCTGGTCAACCGTCCGGAAAAAACCTGTGCACGCTCAGGTTTTTTTCAGCACGCGCGGTTTTTCGGAGCCATGTAGTCGACGAGCTAAAACCTGATACATTTCTATGAGACATGGTTTTTATTCCTTCTGGAAAGCGGAGCCTATTTTCTCCGGAGTCGAAAAAAACGGACCATGTCCATGGCCTTGAAGCTGCATTATGGAAGAATTATTTAGCGATATATTAGAAATCAGAGATAAAACTAAAATTTCACATCAAAAAATCTGCCAACAGTCTGGGCGCAACTGTATTATTTTGCCGGCAGAAGTTCAGAACGCGTTCAATTCGGGGATGCGGTGTATGTTACTATGTGACTGAAAACCTAACAAAAAGTTCGTGAAGCGGTTAGAAAAGGGTGTAACATATGAATTAAATAATTGGGTCATATTCCGGGATGTGGTCTAGAGGTTGAAAAAAACAAAACTTAAAAATAGGTGATTATTTAACAAACCTGGGGAAGTGAAAAGATATTCGATATCTGATCAGACCTGAGAAACATGGTGGAATTCATGAAAAAGTATACAACCAGTTTACACCCTCTTAGGGGTCGAATTTCAAAAAATCTTTAAAACACATTCTAGGTATTCACATGAAGAATCCGTAGAATAAAAATGAATCCAATATTTGGAAAGACCTAGTAGATATGACGAAAATCGTGAAAATATATGCATTTTATATTAACCGATATTTTTTTTTGCCCCCCTTCTGAACGCCAATGAATATTTGAATTTTTTTTTATCAGAATCACTTTTCTAGTTGATTTACATATACGTACTGAGTTTCAACTTCCTAGCATAAGCCGTTCTGAAGTTAGGGAAAACACCCCCCACCACCGTACCATACTACCCTTAAAAAAATGTATTTTCCACCATGCCACTACTATAGCTCTATCTAAATACCAAGTTTCAGCTTCCTATCATTATAGATTCTTAAGATATAAGCATCGGAACTTTTTCTTTCTCACCCTTCCCCACCCTCACCCTCTACACCCACACCCCCAAACCTTTTTTGACTACTAGGGTTATATTAGGCCTACTTCTGGTAAGAATTTGAAACATCCATCTAACACTGTTATTGAGATATGAATCGTGTTATTTTTTAAAAATTCTAATCCCTCCCACTTCCGTGCTCCTCCACCCCCTTCAAATATTTTACTTTGAGCAATTTTTATTTATCAATCTTTATAATAAAACCGAATTTCGTTTTTCTGGTCCAATTAGTTTGTGAGATATCGTAATCTAAAGTTTTTCACCCCCCCACCCCCGTACGCCACTACCCCTACCCAAAAATTTTGTTTCAATCTACTCTCCTAGTATAACTACAGATATTTGTTAAGTTTTAATTGCTTGCTATTAATGGTTTAGGAGATATGCATTTTAGAATTTGTCGATCTCGGCATTTTTGAGTTTCGGACGCATTATATCCCCCTCCACTCCCACACCCCTTCACCCATATCTGTTTTTTTTTTGCAAATGGGTCCATTATCAAAGCTCTATAGAAATTCTAAGTTTCAGCCCCTTAACACAAGCGGTTCCTGAGATCTAGAAACCTAAATTTTTCGTCTAAAACGCTTACCCCGCCTTCCCCCTTACACCTCCTCCCCTGAAAATAATGTCAATTCAAGGGGTCCACCAAGTCTATTCTTAGAAAAAATTTTAATTTAATAGCTCCACTGGTTTGAGAGCTACGAGCCTTCAAAGATTTTGGGGCGGTCGACGTACGGCGTATGGCGTACGGCGTACGGGGTACGGCGTACAGACGGAGTGAAAATTTTTATTGCTTTTTTCGCGTCTACTAGTCATGAAACGTGAAAAAAAAATTTTGAGGGCAGCAAATTTTTTTTTTTAAAAATCGATAAAAATACTGTATTATAAATAATACAGTAAAAGTTGATATCACAATTAAAATTGATTATAGGCTTCTTTAGAAAAATTTGAACGGATGAAACGAAATACAGAATCATTTAAAATTTACAAATCCGAAGGTATAAAATTGTCAAATTCTGAAACTGTAATGTTTTGTATTGGCCGCTTTCGCTAGCCATCAAAATTGTGTTTTCTTATGAAGAGGAGAAAGAGAAAAAAAATCTGCCAACAGTCTGGGCGCAACTTTATTATTTTTCCGGCAGAAGTTCGGAACGTGGTTTATTCGGGGATGCGGCATATGTTACTATGTGTTTGAAAACCTAACAAAAAGCGGTTAGAAAAGGGTGTAACATATGAATTAAATAATTGGGTCATATTCCGGAATGCGGTCTAGAGGTTCAAAAATAAAAAACTTAAAAATAGGTGATTATTAAACAAGCCTGGGGAAGTGAAAAGATATTCGATATCTGATCTGACATGAGAAACATGGTGGAATTCATGAAAAAGTATACAACCAGTTTACACCCTCTTAGGGGTCGAATTTCAAAAAATCTTGAAAACACATTCTAGGTATTCATATGAAAAATCTGTAGAATAAAAATGAATTCAATATTTGGAAAGACCTAGTAGATATGACGAAAATCGTGAAAATATATGCATTTTATATATACTGATAATTTTTTTTGCCCCCCCTTCTGAACGCCAATGAATATTTGAGTTTTTTTTTTCAGAATTACTTTTCTGGTTAATTTTCAAATACGTACCGAGTTTCAACTTCCTAGCATAAGCCGTTCTTAAGTTAGGAAAAACACCTCCTATCACCGTACCATACTACCCCTAAAAAAAAATTTATTTTTCCACCATGCCACTGCTATAGCTTTATCTAAATACCAAGTTTCAGCTTCCTATCATTATAGATTCTTAAGATATAAGCATCGGAACTTTTTCTGTCTCACCCTTCCCCACCCTCACCCTCTACACCCACACCCCCAAATTTTTTTTCCCTACTAGGGTTCCATTAGGCCTACTTCTGGTAAAAATTTGAAGCATCCATCTTGCACTGTTATTGAGATATGAAACGTGTTATTTTTGAAAAATTCTTATCCCCTCCACTTACGTACTCCCCCGCCCCCTTCAAAGATTTTACTTTGAGCAATCTTTTTTTATTAAACTTTATATCCAAACCGAATTTTGTTTTTCTGGTGCCTCTGGTTTGGGAGATATCGCTATGTTAAGTATTTCAGCCCCCACCCCCGTACGCCACTTCCCCCACCCAAAAATTTTGTTTCAATCTACTCTCCTAGTATAACTACAAATATTTGTTAAGTTTTAATTGCTTGCTATTAACGGTTTAGGAGAAATAGATTTTAGAATGTGTAGATCTCCACTTTTTTGCGTTTCGGACGCATTGCTTCCCCCTCCACTCCCACACCCCGTCACCCATATCATCAATTTTTTTGCAAATGGGTCCACTATCAAAGCTTTATAGAAATTTCAAGTTTCAGTCTCCTAACATAAGCGGGTGCTGAGATCTAGAAACCAAAATTTTTCGTCTAAAACGCTTCCCCCTCACACCCCCACCCCTGAAAATAATGTCAATTCAAGGGGTCTACCCAGTCTGTTCCTAGAAAAAATTTAAATTTAATAGCTCCACTGGTTTGAGAGCTACGGTCGACGTACGGCGTACGGCGTACGGCGGACGGCGGACAGACGGAGTGAAAATTTTTATTGCTTTTTTCGTGTCTACTAGTCATGAAATGTACACAAAAAAATTTTGAGGGTAGCATTTTTTTTTTTTTTTTAAATCAATAACAATACTGTATTATTACTAATAAAGTAATATTATATATTATAATATTATCTTCAAACGGATGAATTACACACATCAATAAAACGTGCAATTGCCACGGGTTAGAAAGATAGGATGAGCTGTAAATTTAGATCTTGTTCATGAAGGTATGTAACGCAAAATTTAGTGCTTTTAATATACTTTAATAGATTGGGGAAATCAAATTTTTAAAAATACTTACCCGATACAAACCGCGGTCCATTTATATTCGGAAAATGTCCACCATAGAGCATGTGAGTAGAATCCCCTGAACCCGAAACAACAGCAATTTCATCTAATTCATGACCAGGTGAAGAGCTATTTGCGGACACTAATCGAGTCGAAGAAGTCCCTGCAGTACTTTGCGACTCCTTTCGACCACGCAGGGACAATACAAGCCGTTTGGCTGTTGACATTACACTGCTATCTGAAAATAAGTTAGAAGGACGATATATGTTTGTAGGTAAAATTACAATATCAATTTTATTTAAGGATTTATTTAAAGTTATCGTGAGACTGTGGATAAAATTCTGAGCCGATTTATATTCTAGTTAGAGAAAAGCATGAAAAGAAGTGTGGATGATGTATGTATGCCCTTTTATTGAGAGTCTTCTCTCTTCTGCTTTTAATTTCATAATTAGAACCGGCAGTGATATTTCAAATGTTCAAGGATATTTAGCATATTTATCAGTTTCTCTGGAACCATTTAAAATTTAATATGTACCAAATATAACACTCCTTTGTTCTGAAGTCATCTAGTCATCTAGTCATCGGCCTGTTTTAAGGGATTTTAAGTCGGAACTACTTGAGGAAAACCATAACAAAACCTTTCTGAGCTTTAGCTCAAAACTAATTTCTATACAATTAATAGTTAATTATGTACAATTTACATAAGCGAATTCGAAATATGCACGATTTTCTTCATACATAAGAACACTGAAAAAATATGAGACTCTAGTACTGTATAATCTCGATAATGTGAACCCAATTGAAACCGGCTGATTTCACATTTTGGAGGTGTTCACTTTATTGGAGACGAAAAATAGTTTTCGAAAATCATTTATAGTTTTCGAAAACCAAAGCTATTTTCAATAATTCAGAAAATAATAAAGTTTTTTTTTTTTAAACGGCCATCGTTATAACTTAGGGGGTCACCCTTTAATGATTGCACAGCTATAACGACATAGGTTGAAAATAAAATGGTAGGGGATTTAGGGCGGTGGAACAGGAGGGAAACGTCTAAAGTGCCGGTGGACGTTGTTTTTGAACCGCTGAAGGTCATACTTATCAGGGAAGATATCAGCTGGCAATGCGTTCCACATTCTTGTTGTTCGAAGGATAAAGGACTGCCTAAATTTCACTGTTCTCCACGAATGGAGCTTAAAGGTATACTCGTGGGCGCGTGAAGCTTGGCGAGTGTTACGGGGGCGATTAAGAGGGGGGAATAAGTTCTTTAAGTTCTTTACTACATTTACCATGAAAATATCGGTAGTAAATACTGAGTACTCCGTCATTACGGCGATGCTGAAGGGAGTCTATAGAAGCTGAAACGGATTCGTCTCCAATTAGTCGGAGCGCATGTTTTTGAACACGATTGAGCAAGGCTAAATGGGATTTAGGGGCCCCAGCCCAGATATGCGAATTGTACTCAAGTCGTGGTCTGATATATGCCTTGTAGATTGTAGCTAAATCGGACGCTGAAAGGTATTTCTTACACTTTCGTGGAATTCCAAGGCGTTTAGAAGCATCAATTGCGACATCATAGATGTGCTGGCTCCAGTTTAGGTGGTTATTGATTTTTACACCTAGTAATTTGAAGTCATCACCAAAGGATATACTTGAGACCGGCGTCGGAGCATCACGTTTAAGGGATAGATGACAGGACTGTGTTTTGGAGCCATTGAACTCTACTCTATTTTTCTTCTTGATGAGATTGAGGTCTGAGTTCAACGAGCCGAATAACTCAGTGCGCTGCAAGGCCACCGAAGTCGGACGTGCCTCTGTAGCCGAGTCGAAATTAAAGACATTGTCCAATGTACTATCATCTGCAAAACTATGGATTGGATTGAGAGTTGCCGGGAACGGGACCCATATAGGCGATCGTGGATCAGATCTCTGTACATCAGGTATTTCATTATTTTGCGATTGACAGCAGTTTGCATTACTTTAGCGAGCACGGATGTAATGGCTATAGGTCGGTAATTAGCGGGATCCACTTTGCTTCCTTTCTTGGGAATCGGGTGAACATTCGCAACGTTCCACATCTGAGGAAAGCACCCTGAAGAGTATGAAAAATAAAAGAAATTGCGAAGCGGTTTAGCCAGAAAGGTAAGACATTTCTTGAGGACTAGGGGGGGGGGGATACCATCCGGTCCAGCAGACTTGTGGACACTGAGCCCTTGCAAGATCTTGGAAATAGCCCTGGTTCGAAAACGAATGGGTGACAGCAAGGAATCAGATATTGGGGGGTTCGGGAGACTCTGATTCGAAGGTGGAAGTCTAGAATTTCTAGCAAAACTTGCCACCCAAAGGTTAGCTTTTTCCATAGGATCTACAACGGTTCGGTCACCATCAAGAATTGGTGGTGTAGAACTTTTCACAAAATTGTTATTGACCGATTTAACAAATGACCAAAAAGATCTGGAGCTCTTAGGGTCTTCGACGATCTCCCGCCGAAGATTTGGATCATATGCAAACTTAGCCCATTTTATGATACTATTGCAGGAATTTCTTGATAATTTAAGGTCTATCTTATTTTCAGCAGTCGGGTTGTCTTTAAATATTTGGAACGTGTTGTTTTTGGCTTTTATTACACGAAGACAGTCCTTATTGAACCAAGAATCCTTCGACGGCCTGATTCTTTTGCGGTTGGAAGGAACAAAAAGACTCATTCCTTTAAAGATTGTCTCGGTTACTAGTTAACATGCCAAGTCACAATTTCCGGATTCAAAGCACAACTTCCAGTTGAAAGCTTGAAAAAACCCTTCTAGGGTTCCCCAATCAGCTCTCTTGAAGTGCCAAACTTGTCTTCGAGGTGCTTTGGAAGCTGCCGATTTTAATGTCGAAATTGGGAATTGTGCACGAACCAATAAATGGTCGGTCGTTCCAATTGGTAGCAAAATTGAGACGTTGTATTTGACTGGCTGATTAGTTAAAAAAAGAGCAAGAAGATTTGATGATTGACCTGCAATGTCAGGTAGACGGGTGGGATTATCTACCAACTGTACTAATCCGTTAATGGAAGCAAAAAGCTCAGTATCCCGACCCTGCTGATCCGTATGAGTAGAGTGTTTTAGCCAGGCAGTGTTATGAACATTAAAATCACCCGCGACAACGATTTCAGCGTCTGGATTAGCAGCATATATGGATTGAATAGAGTCAGTCAACTTATCTAATTCAATGGTGGTATTTACTGCATTCAGTGCCGCGCAAGTTCTAACCATACCATAGTTTTAAACGGTTCGTATGTACCCTTTTAATTTTTCGGTTTACGAGAATGGATACGTTTTCTGGTGAGTGTACCTGTATCACCTTGTAAGGCTCCCTGTATCGCACTGAGTTTTCCTGGTATTGCCAGGTCCTTCATAAGTACCTCGTCACCTATATGAAGTTGTATGACATTTGTGGTTTTGTCGTAGTTTTTCTTGGACTTCAGTTTGGCGTCCCCTAAGTTTTTCTATGCTAGCTTAAAAGCTGTCTGTAATTGGTAACGAAGTTGCATATGGTATTTTTCCGCGTTATAAATGGGCTCTACCTTCCTCTGGAGGTTATTTGGTATATCGGCCGCGAACCCGAAGAGGGTTTCCATTGGCGTTAATTTGGTGCCGGAGTGTTGCGTATTATTGTATGCGTGCGCGGCTGCTCGAAGATACATATCCCATCCGCTGGGATGGTCGTCGACGAAGCTTCTGAGGTAGCTCCCAAGCCATGAATGTTGTCGTTCCACTGCATTGGATTAGGGATGGTAAACAGTGGTTTGAATATGCTTAACTTTTAGGAGTCGGCACAAAGATTTAAAGGTGTCACTCGTGAAATTGGAACCCTGATCGGTAACTATTTGTTGAGGTAATGAGTACCGGCTGATTATCTGTTCATATAATATTCGCTTCTTGATTAGGCATAGCTGCGAAGTCCATGAATCTAGTAAGATCATCCATCATGCTCAGAATATATTTGTTCCCTAGCTGAGTTATGGGTAGAGGTCCCACTATATCTACATACATTTTTTCAAACGGCTTATCAGCGATGCGAGTAATTACTAACGGCATTCTTGTAGTTCTAGATGATTTGTTTTTCTGGCATTTATGGCACCTCTTTACGAAAGCCTCCACTGCTTCCCTCATTCGTTTCCATTTATAGTGAAGTCGAATTCAATTAAGAGTCTTTTGGCGGCCGAAATGCCCTCCGAAAGGCGAACTGTGGTAACTTTCTAGAACGTGTTGGATGTTTTCCACTCCCTCTATCTCTGCCGGATTATCAATTGGTTCCCATCCTTTTCCTGGTTCGGATGACGGTAAGCTTGATTTTCTTTTTTTTCTAAATTTCTTCCGGAACCATCGGTGATACTTTTTGATCCTTACTAGCCCCTGCTTACCCTTATGACGATTTTTCCTGTCCAAACGTGCAGTTGTCGCAGTTATTTTTTTCCTCTTGGTGTTACTAGAAAGTTTTAAAAGGGAGTCAGTGGAGGTTGAGTATTCCCCAGTCGCCGATTTGCTACCTTATTGTTTTCAATTAGTTTATCGGTCTCGTCACTATCCTCTGATTTCTGCGCCTTGGCTCGCGTTATGTCTAAACATGTCTCCTCTTCCGCTGGAGTGGCTATTCTACTTAATGCGTCCGCATGCGTAATGCTCTTCCCAGGCCTCTGACCCACTTCGAAATCGAATTTAGCGAGCTTCTGGCTAAGTCTCAACATTCGAGATGTCGTATCCTTCACCTTTAACATGCCTGCCAGGGGCTTGTGATCTGTAAGTACCTTAAAGTGTCGCCCTAACAGGTAGCATCTGTAATTTGTTGCAGCCCATACTATTCTAAGTAGTTCACGTTCGGAAGTAGAATAATTCCTTTCTGCGGAGTTAAGGGTCCGACTCGCGTATGCCATCGGCTTTCCCTTTTGTTCCAACACCGCCCCTAGTGCCTCTCTGCTGGCGTCGGTAATTAGAGTGAATTCTTCGTCGAAATCGGGGTACTGTAGCAACGGTTGAGATGTTAATATATGCTTATGTTTACTAAACGCTTCTTCGCATGTCTGATCCCATACGAATTTGGTATCCTTCTGTAATAGTTTCGTGATTGGTCTTACTATCTCAGAAAACTTAGGAACAAATTTCCGATAGTAGTTTGCTAGTCTCAAGAATGACTGTACTTCACGAATTTTTCCCGGCTTAGGAAAATTTCGAACTGCTTCTGTCAGCCTCGGATCCGACTTAATTCCGGCTTCGGAACAAACATGTCCCAGGTATGTCACTTCTTTTGATAGGAAGTGGCATTTGGTGGGTGTAAGTTTTAAGTTGCTTGCTCTGAGTCGTTCGAAAACTTCCCTCAATTTCTCACTATGTACGTCTAAATTTTTAGCAAATACCACTATGTCGTCTAGATAGACGAAGCATTTTAGTCCTTGAAGGCCCGACAATATTTGATTTAGAAGGGACTATAAAAATGCTGGTGCAGTCTTCAGACCGAAGGGTAGTCGTTTGTATTGATAATGACTATATTCTGCGCTGAACGCTGTCTTGGCTCTGTCTTTCGGGTCGATAAGCACTTGGATACCCGCTTGCTAAGTTCTCTAAAAACAACGCACAGACGGAACTTTTTTTTTCATTCTCTTTGGTTTTCTTCGGGACCAGGATAACTGGAAAGTTAAATGGGCTGTCACTAGTTTCAATGATGTCATCGTCGATCAATCAATGAATCTGTTCTGCACATTCCAGCCGGTGCGCCTTGGGCATCCGATATTGTTTTTTATGGAGAGTACGACTGTCATCTTTCAGTGGTATACGGAAGGCTTTCAGTGTTGTATAGGTTAATTTGTCTCCTGGTAAATGAAATATGTCGTTGAATTCAAAACAGAGCTGCATCACGGAGTCTCGTTCGTGGCTGTTGATAGAGTTTGGGAACTCCAAGACGTCCTTCATCTCTTGTATTCGGCGCGCACTGGTCTGCTCCGAAGCCCTATTTTTTGGCCTATAGAACTTGTAATTTTTAAGTTTCACGAATTTTGGTTTAAAGTTATCTACTATCACCTCTTTGGTGCTGGTATTGATAATTCCGATAAATAGACTGCCTTCTCTTGGTCTTACCAGGGTGTTGCCACTATATACACCTGGACAGATTTCGTCTTGGAGACAGATCATATCCTCGTGTGCGTCGATGGGGTACTCTATTATCTGCTCTTGTCTTGCTTTTATGCGAAAAGTGTGAGTGGCGATCCCAGTTTTATTCTCGCCCTCCACGCGACGGTCTTGGAGACCGCTTCCTTTTAGTGACTCCTTGACAATATTCCTAAATCCGCCGATTTCCATTCCTTCTCTTTTAATCACTTTTGCTTCTTCCTTTACTTTACCCGATTTTCCTACTTTGTTCGTTTTCACCTCTTGTTCACTACGTATTGTATCTTGGTTTCTCACTTCCTGTACTTCATACACTTGTAATTTAACAGAATTTCCTTTTAGCGCTTCTTTACTTATATCATTGTCTGTGTCCACTAACCTCCGTTTAGTTATGCTACTTTCTTGTATTTTAGTTTATCTTTTCCTTTTCCTGTTTTGGTGCTTGCGAACCCAACACGTTTCATCGGGTTCCCTGTTAATTTAATCGAATTTTTTGTAATATTCTCTTCTCTTGATTCATTACTTTTACTTTTTTTTTTGACAATATTTCCATGTGGTTATTCTTACAGTTGATTATAGCCCGTCCTTCAAGGAAATCCCTCCCTAATACTCTATCTCCTGACAGTGCACTCGTCTCTCCCACCACTGTAAATTCACAGTCAAACTCACTTCGCTCTACTTGTAATTTTGCTGTGCATGCGCCCAGTGACCCTCTCTCCTCACCGAATAGACCCACTATGGTTGTCGTCTTTGTCTTATCCAACATTACGTCTTCTTTTATACTGGATAATTTTAATAAGCTACCGGTTGCTCCCGTATCTATTAGCAGTGAGAGCCACCCACTCCTACTTATATCCGATCGCACCGTAATCGAAAAATCTGTGTTAAACTTAATTTGGTATAAAACTTCCTGGCACTGCTTCTCTAGACAGACCTCCTCGTGCCCGCGGGCTGCCCCCATTAGTTTCCCGGCTGCTGCTTCTCAATTTCTGCCAAGTAACTTCTTAGGCAATTCGATGGCGCGTGGTCTCTTTGCTTACAGAAGTCACAATGCATGCTGTCCAGTACCCCCTCGTTACAATGGTTATTCTGTACTTCAGCCAAGTGTTTCCTTAGACAATTTGATGAATAGTGGTCATTTTCCTTACAGAAGTCGCAGTATGCGCTGCTCGCTGTCTCTTCAGCACCTCTGCTCTCATTTCTGTCCACAAACTGTATGTAATTTTTTTTCGATTTAACGTTCCCTCCTTTCCCGTCTTGAGTGTTCCCTCGGTTTCCCCTACAGTTCTGTGTAGTATGTCCGTAACGACTGCATTTGATGCAGCACTGATCATCACGCCTCTGTCTGCACTCGCGTGCAAAGTGTCCCACTTTCCCACAGTTGTAGCAAGTGAATTTCCCTTCCCATAGCCAGCATTTGGTGTTCTATTGCCGTTTGCCGGTTGTACTTTGTTCGAAGAGTTACCTTGTCGCGGCTCCCTCTGTTCTCCCTTCATTACCACATGCAGTTTTTTCATTTCGCCTTCATAAAATGCTGCCGCCTCCATACAGTCTGCGAGGGTGCCCATCGCCAGACCTACTAAATATAGCTGTGTGTTCCTATCCCTGACTCCGGATTTAAATGCTGCAACCGTATCCTTTCCCAATTCTTCCAACAACCCTTTGTCTCCTCCGGGATATCACGCTGTCACCGCCTCCCGTATCTGTTGCCAGATGTTGTTCATTCGTATGGCATATTCGTCTATATCTTCCCCAGGCCATTGTCTACACATCGACAGCTCAGTCCGCAATTGGTTCAGTGATGTCTTTGGTAGATATGCTTTGTTCAACCCTTTCTCTAAATCATTGAAATCGTCTAAAACTTCCGATGCCATTAGGTAGTAAGCATCGTCCACAAGTCGATACTTGATACATTTCATGAACACCTTTTTCTCACTCTATCCAGGCCGCTCGTATGTATCCCCACTGCAGTCTAAAAAACGACTTAGCTCTTTTCCTAGATTTGGAGTTCTCGCGCCCGCGAATAAAGGTACACATTTGGTCACTGTGTCCATGACCTTTTCCCATATCTCGTTTGCTATCATGGTGGTTTCGGTTAACTTCGTTGCACTTCCCGGTCTTGTCTGTGTGCTGTCTTCTGGCTCGATTTTTCCCGTTTGCTCCTTTAACTCCATCGAGTGTTTTTTGCCCTTCTGTAGCTGCTCTTTCAGGCTATTGTCTTCTCTATTACGAACCACTCTTATTTGTTCGTTCCGAATTTGGTCTCTCATTTCTGACTCAATCGTTTCAGCTTCCTCCAGTTGTTGTCTTAAAGCGTCAGCTCTTTGCTTGAAATAGTCCCGTTCTCTCGTTCTTACTGCTGCCTCGTTTATATACTGTTCTCCCTCTTCCTTGGTGGTTCGAATGAATTCGTTCAATAACGCTTCCACTACTTCTCCCCAGCGATGGGTTCGACTTGCCGTTTCCTGTAAAGTTTACTGTATCTGCTCGGCTTCTTCACTCTTTATCTCTGCTCGTAACCATTCCGCTAGAAATTTCCAATCCTCTACGTTGCCATTCACTTCTTTCTCCGAGCGGTCCAGCCTTTCTTTCAGTTCTTCGTTTTTCAGTTCTAGGTTACTTATATGCTTCAGTTCCTCTTTCGTAAGGATATTCGCTCGCCTTACTGACATTTATCATTTGGATTCTAACTACCCGGGTTTTTTTCACTTCCTTCCCCAACTTAGCTTTCAAAACACTCGAAAAACGCAATAGCACCGATACCCTACCATCTCAACTATGTCCACTTCTATAAAATCATTCATGTTATCAACAACGTAACGACGTAGCGATTTATTTTCTTTCCTAAAAACGCACTAGTTGTTATTTCACTCGTAACCGGAGAAGAAATTCACATACAACAGAATTTTCCGAAAATAAACACAACCTTATCGGTCTGATCTGTTATTTTTTTTTTTTATGCGCGAAATGACTTGCCCTGTGCAAAACAAAACAAAATAACGTAGCAGTAAGCCAGCGGATCATTTTTCAGTTATAGCGAACGGCCTCAATTAACCTACATTAAGCATGAGTATCATATTACGAATGTTACTGACCAATTCATAAATTACTGATGTACGCGACAACTAATGTATTTTTTTTTTTTTAATTCCATTATGATTTGACCAGTAACAATCTCACAATTTTTTACATAGTGCTATGAAATATCTAGGGTAACTAACCTTTAATAAATATCCTTTTAAGGGTTCCTTTTCCGGCTGCGCCGATTTGTCATGGCCAATAATCCTTGGCCGTATCTCCTTCCCAGGGGCTCACTCTTAAACACTTTACCTTTACAAAAGACAACACTTTTCTATACTTTAATGAACAGTTTATATTTCTATACTATAGACTAACAATTTAGAACCAGTTTAGATTAAAAATTTAGGAACGACCCGATCTACTCAAAAACGCGAACCAAACTCAACTTTCTTCGAACTCGGAACACTCGATCAGCAATTATCGCTTATACCATAAAAGTTCACCGAGTCGATAACTGCTGATCTGCATCGGCCATCGATCAACTCTCGGCCATCGACACAAGTTGAATTATAGTCGATCGATAGCCGATGTCGCACTTTGTACTTGACCGTCGGACACAGGTGTCCAACCTTTGTACTAGTCAAATTGCATACCTCATATTGAAAGTTATGACATACTATTGATATTCAATACAACTTCCAATACGAGGCATTGGAACGACGTATTGGAAGTTACGACATACTATTGATATTCAATACAACTTCCAATACGAGGCATGTCCTCATGAAATTCGGGGTCAAACCGACCACGACAGGCTTAAAAACCTTACAAAACCCTATACCATTTCAGTCAAATAAGTGACCGAAAAAGCATAGACTTTGCGAACGAAATTGAACTGCACGCGACTTTACAAACCCTATACCATATGAGTCTCAGACGACATCAAGTGTGGTGATACTATCGTCGATTAGGTTTTGTTGGTACGTAAATGTACTTACAAACCGTAACCGAATAGACTCATTAAAAATTGACATATGTCGTATATTCTTTGACAAAAACACACTGTCTAGACAACAAAAGATTTTGTTGAATTAAGAAAAAAATTTACATATATGTAAGGTGGTATAGAGCAGCGAGACGAGTGGCCTACACTTCACCGTCGTACACACACACACGGATATAGGCAACAGAGTCGTCGTCGAGGCAGTCAGAAGGAGTCATCGGTCGAATGAGTGTCGTTGTTGCGTGCTACTGTTCGTCGGTTACAAATATCGCTGTAATTCTAATATCGCTGTAATTTCTAATATCACTGTAATTCTTGCTATTTCCAATATATCTGTTTTCTTGTGTATATCGAATAAACTTACAATTTACATTTGGGGGCTCAACCGGTTCTTGGTGGTTAAAAGAGTACAGTCGCGGCAAGAGATTATGCCAAAAACCAAGAGAAAGCCGGCAAAAAAAAACACAGATCAGAAAAAGCCGCAAACAAATCAAATAGTGTTTGTGACAGGGAGGAAAGCGATTTGACTATAGTGTCGATTGAAAAAAAAGTGTGTGTGTCGGTGGAAGGCAGTATGGAGGAGAAAATGCAGAAACTAATTCAATTGCTGGCATTAAAAGTAGAGTTGGACGAAAGACGGGAAAACGCAGTGAAAATTTCGGTGGACAGTTTCGAAAAAATCGTGAGTGAATTTGATGGTAGTTCGGTGCCAGTAAAAAACTGGTTCGAGACCTTAGAACGCAATGCCGAAGCATACAGCCTCACAGACAAACAAAAATACGTACAAGCGCGCGGAAGTTTGTTTTTAGAAGCCGAGTGCGTTACTGATTTCGGGGAATTGAAAAACAAATTAATCGAAGAATTTGATTCGGAATGAAGTTACGTGAACGAAAAAAAAACAAAAGTGAGTCCTTTCACGAGTACATACTGCACATGAAAAAATTAGCGGCCGCGGGAAATGTTGAAGATGCTGCAGTAATTTGACACATAGTGAACGGCATAAAAATAAAGAACGAGTTTAAATGTGCTTTGTACCGCTGTAAGACATTTAAAGAACTTGTTGGGATTCGTCCGAAATAATAACTTAGCCGCGCACGGAAAAGTTTTACTAAGGTTGTAAGGCTTAGTACGGCGTATGTAAATGCCTTATTTCTTTTTAACCTACCGATAAAGAGTTTTCGCTCAATCGGTTCAATTTGATTTATGAAAATAGACGACAATTTATGTTTATAATATCTAGTTTTATTTTGTAGACCTTCTCTGGTCGCTTGCTGGCGAAGAACTGTTTTCCATAAATTAGTTTCCTCTCTGCTAGGATTATAAATACAGAAAAAAAGGGATAATAGTAATAAAAAAATCTGCCAACAATCTGGGCGTAACTTTATTATTTTTCCGGTAGAAGTTAGGAACGCGTTCAATTCGGAAATGCGGTGGAGGCTACTATGTGACTGAAAACCTATCAAAAAGAACAAGATCGTGGAAGTGAAAATCTGATTGGATCTGAGAGATATGGAATAATTTATGAAAAAGTACACAATCACTTTACACCACCTTAGGGGTCAATTATGGAGAATACATAGAATAAAATTAAATTCAATATTTGGGACGAGGTAGTAGATATGTCGAAAATCGTGGGAAAATATGCATTCTAGTTTCACAGATATTTTTTTTGCCCCCTTCTGAACGCCAATAGATATTCGTTTTTTTTTTAATCAAAATGGTTTTTCTAGTTGATTTACTTATACACACCGAGTTTCAACATTGTAGCTTAAGCCGTTCTATACCTATATAGGAAAAACACCCCCCACTTGTACCACACTACCCTTAGGGGTCGAATTTCAAATTCCAAAAAACCTTGAAAACACTTTCTAGGTATTCATACGAAGAATCCGTAGAATAAAAATGAATTCAATATTTGGAAAGACCTAGTAGATATGACGAAAATCGTGAAAATATATGCATTTTATATTTATTATATTTACAAATATTTTTTTTGCCCCCCCTCTCTGAACGCCAATGAATATTAAAATTTTTTTTATTACAATTACTTTTCTAGTTGATTTACATATACACATCGAGTTTCAACTTTCTAGCATGAACCGTTTAATAGTTAGGAAAAACACCCCCTACCCCCGTAGCATACAATCCCTAAAAAAAATTATATTTTTCCAATATTCCGCTACTATAGCTCTATCGAAATACCAAGTTTAAGGCTTATACCATTACAGGTTCTCAAGATATAAGCATCGGAACTTTTTCCTTTTCACCCTCCCCCACCCTCCCCCTCTACACCCACAACCTTTTTTCCCTACTAGAGTTTAATTAGCGCTACTTCTGGTAAAAATTCTAAGCATCTATCTTAAACTGTTCTTGAGATATGAAATGTGTTTGATTTGAAAAATTCTCATCCCCTCCACTTCTATGCTCCACCTCCCACCTAAAAAATTTTACTTTAATCAATCTTTATTTCTCGACTTCTATACCCAAACCGAATTTTATTTTTCTAGAGCAATTGGTTCATGAGATATCGTAATCTAAAGTTTTTCACCCCCCCCCCCCCACCACCATACACAACTTCCCCCACCCAAAATTTTTCTTGATTCTGTTCTCCTAGTATACCTACAAATATTTTTTAAGTTTGAATAGTGTGCCATTAACGGTTTAGGAGATATTGATTTTATTTTTTTTTTCGGACGCATAACATTTCCCCCCACTCCCACACCCCTTGATCAATATTGACAATTTTTCTGCAAATGGGTCTACTATCAGAGTTCTATAGAAATTCCAAGTTTCAGCTTCCTATCATTAGGGGCTACTGAGATCTAGAAACCAAAATTTTCGGTCTGAAACACTTTCCCCTCCTTCCCCCTCACACCCCCAATTTGGTCACTTCAAGGAGCCTACCCCATCTATTCGTTAATATTCGTTATCTCAAATCGTTTGGCAGCTACGAGCCTCCAAACGATCTTGCGTACGGCGGACATACGGACTGAAAATTTTTATTGCTTTTTTCGCGTCTACTAGTTATGAAACGTGAAAATAAAAATTTTGAGGGTAGGAAATTTTTTTTTTTTTAAAAATCAATCACAATACTTAATTATTAAAATAATAAAGTAAAAGGGATGTAGGAAAATATTAAAGTTTTAAAAGAAAAGGGATTTGTGTAGGAAATAATGTAATTAAAAGAGTGAAAATAAAAACCTTACAGGCGGGACTTCAAAGGATCTTTGCCTACGACGATCCGCCCGTACCTGCATAGGCTCCGATACTTCGTAGTTTTATTACGGTATCGGTTTTTCTGTCTTGGTACTACTGCGGTAACCATAAGCTCTTCCAGCTGTCCTTTGTTAAGTAGAACGACATTCTTTGATTCTTTGTTGATCGGCGTTTGCACTAGTCAACTACTTTGATCTTCTTGTTCGGGTTTCTGCTCCTGTTGAACGATATGTAAGAGTGAGTTGTGAGCTATTCCGCATTTGAAACAGTTCCTTCATCTGCACTCGTTGGCCTTGTGATTAGATCGTAGACAGTTGATCCATAAATTAGCCTTTTTCACTGCAGTGATACGATTGGCTACCGAGAGATTAAGTAATTTTCCGCATCTGTATATGTCCCTCATTGAAGCAAATAGGACAAGTTGGGCTGCTGGTGGTGGCAAAACTTCGTTTCCAATTCTGTTTATCCATGATTGGTCCACTTGACTTTTTGTTGTGTTTGCATTCTCAGAGCCTCTTCTCTTAGGAAAGTCATTAATGTTTCGAACTTCGGTATTTCGGTACCAGAGAGCTTCCGATTCCACTTTCTTTTAGTGTTGATGTCTAGTTTTGATAGTGCTATGGTGAAGCAGTGGCATATCTCATTGATCGACAGGTTGACCCAATACTTTCATTCCTCTGATGTGAACTTGAAATTCATTGACGAACTGCCGAATGGTTTCTGCATTGTTGTTTTTTAGTTTCTGGATGTTGCAAAGTAGTCTGGGTGGCTTAGTGGCTAGAGCACTTGCCTTCGGCGCACCTGGTTCCAGGTTCGAATCTGCTTGGCGACAAGTAACTTTCGAAAATGGGATTGGGTGCCGGACTACCAGTTCACTCAGCTGTAAATGAGTACCTAAGTTAAAATCGGGGTAATAATCACGGACGAGCGTGTAGTTGACCACTTCACCTCCTAGTGTTCCGTTGGTCTCGCAATGAAGTAACTCTAGCATTACTTCAAGGCCTAGGCCCGATTTGGGCTGTTGCGCCATTGATTATTATTATGTTGCAATGGCGGAAAATAATGACCCGGGGATTTTCGTAAGTGAGTTTTAACAAATCCCAAGCTTCGTTATAATTTTCGTTTGTTGATTCGAATCCTTCGATTGTCTTTGCTGCGTCTCCGATTAACGAAGCGTGTAGATATGATAGCCTGATGCTATCTGTGAGACCTTCTCGGTTGTGTATTGTTGCCACAAACCAATCTGAGAAAGCTCGCCACTTTTCGATACTGCCGTCGAATGTACGCAGTCCGATCTGTGGTATCTTTGACTGCGAGATATCTGTTGAAACCGCGGTTGTTGTTGCTGATTTCGTTCTTTCTATTAGTTGTTGAACGTGCACTTGTGTTGGTGGTGTTGGATGCGGTTTCATGATCTTCGCTCTAGCGATGATGTCAAAAATATCATCGACGATCTGCTCTAATTCATCTTCGTGGCCGGCTTCAGGCTCGAGTCCCTCAAGTTCTGCACTCCATTAACGAAGGTTAGAAATGTAGTCTCTTATTGATGTTATTCTTTCGTCTATTTTCGCATTATAAATTGGCGTGTCTTCATATTTATCAAGAAACGCACTTAATCTTGTGATCTTGACCGCGTTTACGGACGAGGTGATCTCTGCGTTCTGTCATTGTAAAATAGTATGTGTTATTTGTTTACTTTTTGATAATTAAATTGAACTGGCTTCGTCTGATGGCTGTTGTGATGTCCACGACGAAGTCTTACGGTCACTAAATTTGTATGATTATAATACTCGAGTCACTGATTGCTTGTTGAGTCACTTTTGATTAACACTCTCAAACTATTTTACTGATATTATAGTAAGCACTGTTTTCACTAAGGACTGTTGTTTCAATCTGGCTTCGACGGACCATTATATGTTGGGGCTCGTCTGAAATAATAACTTAGCCGCGCAAGGAAAAGGTTTTACGGCGTATGTAAATGCCTTATTTCTTTTTAACCTACCGATAAAGAGTTTTCGCTAAATCGGTTCAATTTGATTTATGAAGATAGACGACAATTTATGTTTATAATATCTAGTTTTATTTTGTAGACCTTCTCTGGTCGCTTGCTGGCGAAAAACTGTTTTACATAAATTAGTTTCCTCTCTGCTAGGACTATAAATACAGAAAAAAATCTGCCAACAGTCTGGGCGCAACTGTATTATTTTTCCGGCAGAAGTTCAGAACGCGTTCAATTCGGGGATGCGGTGTATGTTACTATGTGACTGAAAACCTAACAAAAAGTTCGGGAAGCGGTTAGAAAAGGGTGTAACATATGAATTAAATAATTGGGTCATATTCCCGGATGCGGTCTAGAGGTTGAAAAAAACAAAACTTAAAAATAGGTGATTATTAAACAAGCCTGGGGAAGTGAAAAGATATTCGATATCTGATCAGACCTGAGAAACATGGTGGAATTCATGAAAAAGTATACAACCAGTTTACACCCTCTTAGGGGTCGAATTTCAAAAAATCTTGAAAACACTTTCCAGGTATTCACATGAATAATCGGTAGAAAAAAAATGAACTCAATATTTCGAAAGACCTAGTAGATATGACGAAAATCGTGAAAATATATGCATTTTATACTAACCGATATTTTTTTTTGCCCCCCCCCCTTCTGAACGCCAATGCATATTCAAATTTTTTTTTATCAGAATTACTTTTCTAGTTAATATACATATACGTACCGAGTTTCAACTTAACAGCATAAGCCGTTCTAAAGTTAGGAAAAACACCCCCCACCACCGTACCATACTACCCCTAAAAAAAATTCTATTTTTCCACCATGCCACTACTATAGCTCTATCTAAATACCAAATTTCAGCTTCCTATCATTATAGATTCTTAAGATATAAGCATCGAAACTTTTTCTTTCTCACCCTTCCCCACCCTCACCCTCTACACCCACACCCCCAAACTTTTTTTCCCTACTAGGGTTCTATTAGGCCTACTTCTGGTAAAAATTTGAAGCAACCATCTTACACTGTTATTGAGATATGAAACGTGTTATTTTTGAAAAATTCTTATCCCCTCCACTTACGTACTCCCCCGCCCCCTTCAAAGATTTTACTTTGAGCAATCTTAATTTATCAAGCTTTGTATCCAAACCGAATTTTGTATTTCTGGTGCCACTGGTTTGGGAGATATTGTAATGTTAAGTATTTCAAACCCCACCCCCGCACGTCACTACCCCACCCAAAAATTTTATTTCAATCTTTTCTCCTAGTATAACTACAGATATTTGTTAAGTTTTAATTGCATGCTATTAACGGTTTAGGAGATATGGATTTTAGAATGTGTCGATCTCGACTTTTTTGCGTTTCGGACGCATTGCTTCCCCCTCCACTCCCACACCCCTTCACCCATATCTGTTTTTTTTTTTTGCAAATGGGTCCATTATCAAAGCTCTATAGAAATTCTAAGTTTCAGCCTCCTAACACAAGCGGTTCCTGAGATCTAGAAACCTAAATTTTTCGTCTAAAACGCTTACCCCGCCTTCCCCCTTACACCTCGTCCCCTGAAAATAATGTCAATTCAAGGGGTCCACCAAGTCTATTCTTAGAAAAAATTTTAATTTAATAGCTCCACTGGTTTGAGAGCTACGAGCCTTCAAAGATTTTGGGGCGGTCGACGTACGGCGTACGGCGTACGGGGTACGGCGTACAGACGGAGTGAAAATTTTTATTGCTTTTTTCGCGTCTACTAGTCATGAAACGTGGACAAAAAAATTTTGAGGGCAGCAAATTTTTTTTTTTTAAAAATCGATAACAATACTGTATTATTAATAATACAGTAAAAGGGATGTAGGAAAATATTCAAGTTTCAAAAGAAAAGGGATTTGTGTAGGAATTAAAGTAATTAAAAGAATGAAAATAAAAACCTTACAGGCGGGACTTCAAAGGATCTTTGCCTACGACGATCCGCTCGTACCTGCATAGGCTCCGATACATCGTAGTTTTATTACGGTATCGGTTTTTCCGTCTTGGTACGGAACAGAAGTTAAAGACGAGTATGCGGTTTACGAGCTTGTGAATGAAAGCGGTAATACGGTGACGTTAAAGAACTCCAGTGCAGAAGTGAAGTTTGAAAAGAAAAAAGAATTTTGTTTCAATTGTGGCTCATCGGAACACAAAAGAAAAGATTGCAGGTCCGAAACAAAATGTTTTCACTGCAATGAAAATGGACAAATGTCGCGTAGTTTCCCTAAGAAGGAAAATCGAAAATCGAAAAAGGAAAATCGAAAATGGAAAATCGAAAATCGAAAAAGGAAAATCGAAAAAAGAAAATTTAAAATCGAAAATCGAAAATCAAAAATTGAAAATCGAAAATCAAAAATGGAAAATGGAAAATGGAAAATGGAAAATGGAAAATGGAAAATGGAAAATGGAAAATGGAAAATGGAAAATGGAAAATGGAAAATGGAAAACAGAAAATAGAAAATGGAAAATCGAAATTCGAAAATCGAAAATCGAAAATGGAAAATCGAAAATCGAAAAAGGAAAATCGAAAAAAGAAAATTTAAAATCGAAAATCAAAATTAAAAATCGAAAATCAAAAATGGAGAATGGAAAATGGAAAATCGAAAATGGAAAATGGAAAATCGAAAATCGCAAATCGAAAATGGAAAATGGAAAAATGCAAAATGCAAAATGCAAAATGCAAAATGCAAAATGCAAAATGCAAAATGGAAAATCGAAAATCGAAAATGGAAAATGGAAAATGGAAAATAGAAAATCTAAAATGGAAAATGGAAAATCGAAAATCGAAAATCGAAAATCGAAAATCGAAAATCGAAAATCGAGAATCGAAAATCGAAAATGGAAAATCGAAAATGGAAAATCGAATATCGAAAATGGAAAATGGAAAATTGGAAATCGAAAATCAAAAATGGAGAATAGAAAATGGAAAATGGAAAATGGAAAATGGAAATGGATGTAAAATCGAAAATCGAAAAAGGAAAATCGAAAATCGAAAATCAAAAATCAAAAATCGAAAATGAAAAATTGAAAATTGAAAATCGAAAATAAAAAATGGAAAATGGAAAATGGAAAATGGAAAATGGAAAATGGAAAATGGAAAATGGAAAATGGAAAATGGAAAATGGAAAATGGAAAATGGAAAATGGAAAATGGAAAATGGAAAATGGAAAATGGAAAATGGAAAATGGAAAATGGAAAATGGAAAATGGAAAATGGAAAATGGAAAATGGAAAATGGAAAATGGAAAATGGAAAATGGAAAATGGAAAATGGAAAATGGAAAATGGAAAATGGAAAATGGAAAATGGAAAATGGAAAATGGAAAATGGAAAATGGAAAATGGAAAATGGAAAATGGAAAATGGAAAATGGAAAATGGAAAATGGAAAATGGAAAATGGAAAATGGAAAATGGAAAATGGAAAATGGAAAATGGAAAATGGAAAATGGAAAATGGAAAATGGAAAATGGAAAATGGAAAATGGAAAATGGAAAATGGAAAATGGAAAATGGAAAATGGAAAATGGAAAATGGAAAATGGAAAATGGAAAATGGAAAATGGAAAATGGAGAATGGAAAATGGAAAATGGAAAATGGAAAATGGAAAATGGAAAATGGAAAATGGAAAATGGAAAATGGAAAATGGAAAATGGAAAATGGAAAATGGAAAATGGAAAATGGAAAATGGAAAATGGAAAATGGAAAATGGAAAATGGAAAATGGAAAATGGAAAATGGAAAATGGAAAATGGAAAATGGAAAATGGAAAATGGAAAATGGAAAATGGAAAATGGAAAATGGAAAATGGAAAATGGAAAATGGAAAATGGAAAATGGAAAATGGAAAATGGTAAATGGAAAATCGAAAATCGAAAATCGAAAATCGAAAATCGAAAATCGAAAATCGAAAATGGAAAATCGAAAATAGAAAATCGAATATCGAAAATGGAAAATGGAAAATCGAAAATCGAAAATCGAAAATCAAAAATCAAAAATCGAAAATCAAAAATCGAAAATCGAAAAAGGAAAATCGAAAATCGAAAAAGGAAAATCGAAAAAAGAAAATTTAAAATCGAAAATCAAAATTAAAAATCGAAAATCAAAAATGGAGAATGGAAAATAGAAAATCGAAAATGGAAAATGGAAAATCGAAAATCGAAAATCGAAAATGGAATATGGAAAATGGAAAAATGCAAAATGCAAAATGCAAAATGCAAAATGGAAAATGGAAAAAGGAAAATGGAAAATAGAAAATCTAAAATGGAAAATGGAAAATGGAAAATGGAAAATCGAAAATCGAAAATCGAAAATCGAGAATCGAAAATCGAAAATCGAAAATGGAAAATCGAAAATGGAAAATCGAATATCGAAAATGGAAAATGGAAAATTGAAAATCGAAAATTGAAAATCGAAAATCAAAAATGGAGAATAGAAAATAGAAAATGGAAAATGGAAAATGGAAAATGGAAAATGTAAAATCGAAAATCGAAAAAGGAAAATCGAAAATCGAAAATCAAAAATAAAAAATCGAAAATGAAAAATTGAAAATCGAAAATCGAAAATCGAAAATGGAAAATCGAAAATGGAAAATGGAAAATGAAATTACGTTTCTCGCTGCATGTTTTTATTTGGATCGCGTAACCCATCATATGTTTTGAGCAATAAATAAACTACAGTAGAGTCTCACCAATCCGGATACGGCCTAATCCGGATCCTTCGGTAGTCCGGATGGGATGAAAAATTTAAAAATTTCCATTATGTTCCTTGTAATCCGGATCCACCACAGTTTCGCTAATCCGGATTGCATGTTAAGTAAAGCAATGATCAACAATACAGTGAAATAAAACAAGTGTAGAACGGGAAATTCCCGAATATTCTCATAGACGCTTCATATGCATCGTTTTGTATGAATGTATGTACATATTTCATATGGCAATAAGTATTGGTACTCTGGGTAACCAAGCCACCTTTGACTTGTGAGCGTTTTCCGTTCACTAAATTTATGAGTTTATGTATATTTCATTACTTTTTACTTATTTCTAACGTTTATCTTGAAAGTATTGTTTAAGTTTTTTGGAGATACTATATGTTTTATTTGTTGTAATAAATGAATAGGCGTTTGTAACTGTTTATCTTTAATATCCTTTGGTAATCCGAATTCCCGCCTAATCCGGATTGGGGGTGGTTTTACAAATATTTGGAAGAGAGGTGGGAGTGGGGGGAATAGCAATGCGTTCAATTCGCTCGAAAGCCGAGATCGAGACATTGTAAAATCTTTATCTCCGAAATGGTTATAGTCACAAAACTAAAACTTAATGAAAATCTGTAGATGTAGGTACTAGGAGAATAGATCGATAATTAATTTTTGAATGGGAGCAGTGGCGTACAGAGGTGATGGGTTAAGAACTTAAGATTACGATATCTCACAAAAATAAAATTCGGTTTCTGTAACATTTTGTAAGGCGGTGGTGGAGCATGGAAGTGGAGGGGATAAACTTTTTCTAAAAAATCAATTCTCACATCTCAAGAACAGTGTAACATTGATGCTTAAAATTTTTACCAGAAGGATAGATCCCTAGCAGGAAAAACAATTTTGGGGAGAGAGTGAAAGGGTGAGGGTGAGGGGGAGGGTGAAGGTGGGGAGGAAAAAGGAAAAGGAAAAAGTTCCGATATTTTTATCTCAACAAGCTAAAATGATGTGAATCTGGAGCCTGGTTTTAGATAGAGCTGTAGTAGTAGCATGTTGGAAAAATATAATTTTTTTTAGGGGTAGTATGCCCAACTATGACACTCGGTTACAACTAGTGACAGTTTTCTATTATTCTGTTATATAAAATGTTTGTAAGGGTTGTCAAGTTGCATAAGTAAAAAAATTAGTTTTATAGGGTTACTGTTTAGTTACGAAATTTTATTAAAGTTATTTAAGGTTCCCACACTTTCAGTTTTATAAAACGGTGATCGAAACATTTTCATTACCAGTCTATAAAACTGTGAGTAGTGATAACCTGCTGATAAACAAAAAAGTTGTGTAGGGGTTTCCGTTACGAAGATTAGTTCTTGCATTTTATTGTGGTATCGAAAGAGACCACTATATAAATCTAGTAAGAACGAAAGCCTTTTATACAATTTCAAAACAATAATAAAAATCTGCCAACAGTCTGGGCGCAACTTTATTATTTTTCCGGCAGAAGTTCGGAACGCGTTCAATTCGGGGATGCGGTGAATGTTATCATGTGACTGAAAACCTAGCAAAAAGTTCGGGAAGCGGAGTGTGACATATGAATTATATAATTGGGTCATATTCCGGGATGTGGTCTAGAGGTTGAAAAAAAAAACTTTAAAATAGGGGATTATTAAACAAGCCCGTGGAAGTGAAAAGATATTCGGTATCTGATCAGACCTGAGAGATATGGTCGAATTCATGAAAAGTGTTCAACCACTTTACACCCTCTTAGGGGTCGAATTTCAAAAAATCTTGAAAACGCTTTCTAGGTATTCATATGAAGAATCCGTAGAATTAAAAATGAATTCAATATTTCGAAAGACCTAGTAGATATGACGAAAATCATGAAAATATACGCATTTAACATATACTGATAATTTTTTTTGCCCCCCCCCCTTCTGAACGCCAATGAATATTCAATTCTTTTTTTATCAGAATTACTTTTCTAGTTGATTTACATATACGTACCGAGTTTAAACTTCCTAGCATAAGCTGTTCTAAAGTTAAGAAAAACACCTCCCACCCCCGTACCATACATCCACTAAAATAAATTTATTTTTCCAAAATGCCACTACTATAGGTTTATCTAATTTCCAAGTTTCACCTCTCTATCATTATAGGTTCTTTAGATATAAACATCGGAACTTTTTCCTTCTCACCCTTCCCCACCCTCACCCTCTACACACACACCCCCAAATTTTCCCTACCAGGGTTCTATTAGGTCTACTTCTGGTAAAAATTTGAAGCATCTACCATACACTGTTATTGATATATGAAACGTGTTATTTTTTAAAAATTCTAGCCCCCTCCACTTCCGTGCTCCTCCACCCCCTTTAAAGATTTTACTTTGATCAAACTTTATTTATCAATCTTTACAATCAAACCGAATTTGGTTTTTCTGGTCCAATTGGTTTGTAAGATATCGTAATCTTAAGTTTTTAACCCCCACCCTCGTACGCCACTACCCCCACCCTAAAATTTTGTTTTAATCTACTCTCCTAGTATAACTACAGATATTTGTTAAGTTTTAATTGCTTGCCTTTAACGGTTTAGGAGATATGGATTTTAGAATGTGTCGATCTCGGCATTTTTGCGTTCCGGACGCATTATTTCCCTTTCCACTCCCACACCCCTTCACCCACATCAGTAATATTTTTGCAAATGGGTCCACTATCAAAGCTCTATAGAAATTCCAAGTTTCAGCCTCCTAACATAAGCGGTTGCTGAGATTTAGAAACCAAAATTTTTCGTCTAGAACGCTTCCCCCACTTTCCCCCTGACACCCCCTCCCCTGAAAATAATGTCAATTCAAGGAGTCTACCCAGTCAATTCATAGAAATTATTATTTTATAGCTTCACTGGCTTGAGAGCTAAGAGCCTTCAAACGATTTTGCGTGGGGCAGACGGAGTGAAAATTTTTATTGCTTTTTTCGTGTCTACTAGTCATGAAACGTGGACAAAAAAATTTTGAGGGCAGAAAAATTTTTATTTTGAAAATCAATGACAATACTGTATTATAAATAATAAAGTAAAATTTAGTAATTTAATGTTGTACTTTACTTCCATAAAACTATAAGAAAATGGAAAATGGAAAATGGAAAATGGAAAATGGAAAATGGAAAATGGAAAATGGAAAATGGAAAATGGAAAATGGAAAATGGAAAATGGAAAATGGTAAATGGAAAATCGAAAATCGAAAATCGAAAATCGAAAATCGAAAATCGAAAATCGAAAATGGAAAATCGAAAATAGAAAATCGAATATCGAAAATGGAAAATGGAAAATCGAAAATCGAAAATCGAAAATCAAAAATCAAAAATCGAAAATCAAAAATCGAAAATCGAAAAAGGAAAATCGAAAATCGAAAAAGGAAAATCGAAAAAAGAAAATTTAAAATCGAAAATCAAAATTAAAAATCGAAAATCAAAAATGGAGAATGGAAAATAGAAAATCGAAAATGGAAAATGGAAAATCGAAAATCGAAAATCGAAAATGGAATATGGAAAATGGAAAAATGCAAAATGCAAAATGCAAAATGCAAAATGGAAAATGGAAAAAGGAAAATGGAAAATAGAAAATCTAAAATGGAAAATGGAAAATGGAAAATGGAAAATCGAAAATCGAAAATCGAAAATCGAGAATCGAAAATCGAAAATCGAAAATGGAAAATCGAAAATGGAAAATCGAATATCGAAAATGGAAAATGGAAAATTGAAAATCGAAAATTGAAAATCGAAAATCAAAAATGGAGAATAGAAAATGGAAAATGGAAAATGGAAAATGGAAAATGGAAAATGTAAAATCGAAAATCGAAAAAGGAAAATCGAAAATCGAAAATCAAAAATAAAAAATCGAAAATGAAAAATTGAAAATCGAAAATCGAAAATCGAAAATGGAAAATCGAAAATGGAAAATGGAAAATGAAATTACGTTTCTCGCTGCATGTTTTTATTTGGATCGCGTAACCCATCATATGTTTTGAGCAATAAATAAACTACAGTAGAGTCTCACCAATCCGGATACGGCCTAATCCGGATCCTTCGGTAGTCCGGATGGGATGAAAAATTTAAAAATTTCCATTATGTTCCTTGTAATCCGGATCCACCACAGTTTCGCTAATCCGGATTGCATGTTAAGTAAAGCAATGATCAACAATACAGTGAAATCAAACAAGTGTAGAACGGGAAATTCCCGAATATTCTCATAGACGCTTCATATGCATCGTTTTGTATGAATGTATGTACATATTTCATATGGCAATAAGTATTGGTACTCTGGGTAACCAAGCCACCTTTGACTTGTGAGCGTTTTCCGTTCACTAAATTTATGAGTTTATGTATATTTCATTACTTTTTACTTATTTCTAACGTTTATCTTGAAAGTATTGTTTAAGTTTTTTGGAGATACTATATGTTTTATTTGTTGTAATAAATGAATAGGCGTTTGTAACTGTTTATCTTTAATATCCTTTGGTAATCCGAATTCCCGCCTAATCCGGATTGGGGGTGGTTTTACAAATATTTGGAAGAGAGGTGGGAGTGGGGGGAATAGCAATGCGTTCAATTCGCTCGAAAGCCGAGATCGAGACATTGTAAAATCTTTATCTCCGAAATGGTTATAGTCACAAAACTAAAACTTAATGAAAATCTGTAGATGTAGGTACTAGGAGAATAGATCGATAATTAATTTTTGAATGGGAGCAGTGGCGTACAGAGGTGATGGGTTAAGAACTTAAGATTACGATATCTCACAAAAATAAAATTCGGTTTCTGTAACATTTTGTAAGGCGGTGGTGGAGCATGGAAGTGGAGGGGATAAACTTTTTCTAAAAAATCAATTCTCACATCTCAAGAACAGTGTAACATTGATGCTTAAAATTTTTACCAGAAGGATAGATCCCTAGCAGGAAAAACAATTTTGGGGAGAGAGTGAAAGGGTGAGGGTGAGGGGGAGGGTGAAGGTGGGGAGGAAAAAGGAAAAGGAAAAAGTTCCGATATTTTTATCTCAACAAGCTAAAATGATGTGAATCTGGAGCCTGGTTTTAGATAGAGCTGTAGTAGTAGCATGTTGGAAAAATATAATTTTTTTTAGGGGTAGTATGCCCAACTATGACACTCGGTTACAACTAGTGACAGTTTTCTATTATTCTGTTATATAAAATGTTTGTAAGGGTTGTCAAGTTGCATAAGTAAAAAAATTAGTTTTATAGGGTTACTGTTTAGTTACGAAATTTTATTAAAGTTATTTAAGGTTCCCACACTTTCAGTTTTATAAAACGGTGATCGAAACATTTTCATTACCAGTCTATAAAACTGTGAGTAGTGATAACCTGCTGATAAACAAAAAAGTTGTGTAGGGGTTTCCGTTACGAAGATTAGTTCTTGCATTTTATTGTGGTATCGAAAGAGACCACTATATAAATCTAGTAAGAACGAAAGCCTTTTATACAATTTCAAAACAATAATAAAAATCTGCCAACAGTCTGGGCGCAACTTTATTATTTTTCCGGCAGAAGTTCGGAACGCGTTCAATTCGGGGATGCGGTGAATGTTATCATGTGACTGAAAACCTAGCAAAAAGTTCGGGAAGCGGAGTGTGACATATGAATTATATAATTGGGTCATATTCCGGGATGTGGTCTAGAGGTTGAAAAAAAAAACTTTAAAATAGGGGATTATTAAACAAGCCCGTGGAAGTGAAAAGATATTCGGTATCTGATCAGACCTGAGAGATATGGTCGAATTCATGAAAAGTGTTCAACCACTTTACACCCTCTTAGGGGTCGAATTTCAAAAAATCTTGAAAACGCTTTCTAGGTATTCATATGAAGAATCCGTAGAATTAAAAATGAATTCAATATTTCGAAAGACCTAGTAGATATGACGAAAATCATGAAAATATACGCATTTAACATATACTGATAATTTTTTTTGCCCCCCCCCCCCCTTCTGAACGCCAATGAATATTCAATTCTTTTTTTATCAGAATTACTTTTCTAGTTGATTTACATATACGTACCGAGTTTAAACTTCCTAGCATAAGCTGTTCTAAAGTTAAGAAAAACACCTCCCACCCCCGTACCATACATCCACTAAAATAAATTTATTTTTCCAAAATGCCACTACTATAGGTTTATCTAATTTCCAAGTTTCACCTCTCTATCATTATAGGTTCTTTAGATATAAACATCGGAACTTTTTCCTTCTCACCCTTCCCCACCCTCACCCTCTACACACACACCCCCAAATTTTCCCTACCAGGGTTCTATTAGGTCTACTTCTGGTAAAAATTTGAAGCATCTACCATACACTGTTATTGATATATGAAACGTGTTATTTTTTAAAAATTCTAGCCCCCTCCACTTCCGTGCTCCTCCACCCCCTTTAAAGATTTTACTTTGATCAAACTTTATTTATCAATCTTTACAATCAAACCGAATTTGGTTTTTCTGGTCCAATTGGTTTGTAAGATATCGTAATCTTAAGTTTTTAACCCCCACCCTCGTACGCCACTACCCCCACCCTAAAATTTTGTTTTAATCTACTCTCCTAGTATAACTACAGATATTTGTTAAGTTTTAATTGCTTGCCTTTAACGGTTTAGGAGATATGGATTTTAGAATGTGTCGATCTCGGCATTTTTGCGTTCCGGACGCATTATTTCCCTTTCCACTCCCACACCCCTTCACCCACATCAGTAATATTTTTGCAAATGGGTCCACTATCAAAGCTCTATAGAAATTCCAAGTTTCAGCCTCCTAACATAAGCGGTTGCTGAGATTTAGAAACCAAAATTTTTCGTCTAGAACGCTTCCCCCACTTTCCCCCTGACACCCCCTCCCCTGAAAATAATGTCAATTCAAGGAGTCTACCCAGTCAATTCATAGAAATTATTATTTTATAGCTTCACTGGCTTGAGAGCTAAGAGCCTTCAAACGATTTTGCGTGGGGCAGACGGAGTGAAAATTTTTATTGCTTTTTTCGTGTCTACTAGTCATGAAACGTGGACAAAAAAATTTTGAGGGCAGAAAAATTTTTATTTTGAAAATCAATGACAATACTGTATTATAAATAATAAAGTAAAATTTAGTAATTTAATGTTGTACTTTACTTCCATAAAACTATTTGGATCATTTTACTACTTTTACATAACGTTTATATAACTATCTTCTAAATGTCAGATTCGTTATAAATGTATTCCCGCGTTTTTTTCGATCTGAGTTAACAAAATGTAGGTATTTGTCCATGATAAGTGGAAGGAAATAGGATACAGTAAAAAAACTTTTACAACATTTTTTTAAGATTATTATTATACCTAGTCATATCATAAATACTGACACGGTTTTTTGGAAATTAAAAAATAATGGCTTGAGATATTTTCATAATTTTTTGTCAGTTTATTCAAATAACGGTAACAAATAAAAAAAAAAAAATGGCCGCCTTTGGCCTTCACACACGCACGAATTCGTCTTGGCCAGTCATCAATCGCAGTACGCACCTCAGATAGGGGGAAATGGGCCACTGCATCCTCTAGATCCTTTTTAAGGACTCAATATTGGGTGACGTTTGTGGCAGACCATGCCCTTCAAAACGGACCATAGCTTGTAATCCAAAGGATTAAGGTCTGGGCTGGCGGATGGCCATTCTTTAGTGCTAATAAACGCGGGTAAATTGTTTTCCAACCAGGCCTGTGTGGTTTTGGCCTTATGAGCTGGTGGAGAGTCCTGCTGGAACACCCAATGCTGGTTTTTAAATAAGGACTCGTTGAGAGGCTTAACAACACGTTCTAAAATAATTGCTTGGTAGTTTCTTGCCGCAGTTTTTACACCTTTTTCACAAAATTGAAGCTTGGTGACGCCATCATAAGACTTCCCCCACTGAGGCTCTTTTTGAACTCGTAACACTACCTCGGACGCTTCCTTGGAAGAGCGAGCATACACTCTATCATTCTTTTTGTTGAACTTTTCCTACACGGTAAAAATTTTCTAGTCGGCAAACAGAATTTTTTTGAAATTCCCACCAGCGTTCTGGGCGAGTAGCACTTTTGATTTTGTCTTCCTATTTCTTTTCAACTTCAGATTGAGCAATTATCCGGTTCGCCGTTTGTAAGCCCCGAGCCTCAAGTCATTTTTTGTGATGCGACTCATAGATATCGGTTTGATGTTCATCTCTTGAGCCAAGATTTTTTGTTTGCGGAGAGGGTTTCGTCGAATTCGTTCATGCACTGCTTTGACGGCCTGCAGCGTACGTACGGTGCGAGGGCGGCCGAATCGCTGGCGGTCATTTACGTCACCGGTCTCTTTGAACAATTCGATGGCACGATACACAAAACTTCGTGAAAGATTAAGCGGTCGGAGCGTTCGGAAAATGTCACCTTTTTTCATTCCACACTTGTAGCCCTACGACAACGATACGATTTTCTTTATCCATCCACTCCATGATGAATGACGAACCAAAACTAAATTCTTTTGGCACATAAACAAAACACATACCAACTGTTAAAAATAACATTTTAATATTTTGGTGCATTACGGTATTTAAGAAATACCGTCGAGTTTACAGTTGTGTCAGTATTTATGATATGACTAGGTAAATGTAGATCATGTCTATGTTGCCGTTTGATGCTGAACGTCACTTCAAGTTTTATAGTCTCACCGACGTGTTGTAATCAAGTAATGAGCATTACCTTAAGTCCCACAATGTGACTGATAGTTATCTGTGGTCTCAAAGTAACACGAAATTACCAAACGTCTTTCAGGGCACTTTTTTTAGTTATATAAAACTACTTTAGTTTATATAGCGTTACTATTCGTTATATGTATAGAATTTATCATGTAGTTATAGTATAAAGAACTAAAAGTTGTATTAGGGTCATTCCATGAAAAATCGCAAAAGTTGTGACCTTACCATCGCCGATTCTTTAGAACTTTTTTTTGCTTGAAGAACTAGTGAAAAAAAAAATATAATTTCAATTTTTTTTTTCTAACTCATTTTTTTTGTTAGTTATAGTATGTTAAAGATTTCGCAAAAATGGTGTCAAAGACCTCTTTGAAAACTCATATCTCTGTTAATTTTTATCACAGAATAATAAAATAGGACTTATTTTAAAGGGGAAAATAAGAAAAATACCAATAAAATTTATCCTTGATTTTTTTTTTCAAGGATAACGATTTTGTCCTTTATCCTTGAATATCTCAAATTACCGATGATTTTTTTTTTTTATTTTTTTACATTTTGTGTATTATACTGTTCTTCAAAACATATCAAAAAATCAACTTGGGATCGCAATGGGATCGGGGTAAAAAAATAGAAGAAAATCAGTGGTTCTCAATTATTTCATAGAAAAGTTAGAATTATTTTGTTTACTTACGAGTACTCGTATGTAAAGAGGATTTAATTTTATGATACTCCATTTATGGCTAGCTGTTAAAATCATAAATTTAAGATAGTTTAGTTCAATAATAGCTTTATTGAGCAACTAATTGTGAGTGTTTAAATAAATTTATCCCATAAACCATTAAATTTAAAATAACAAGAATTATCTCATTTGGAATGTCTTACTAACCAGAAAATAATAGGTAGGCAGGTAAGGCAATAAAAAAATGAATATTAATTAAATGTCCTTTTTTGGTAGGTATGTATATAAATATGGGCTTACCTCAAATACAATTCAGTTGTGCTTGCAGTATTAAGAAGACAAAATCTAATTTATTATTTTTCAATATGAATAAAATTGACTGGTCAAAATCGCGTTGCTGTAATCCTTTTGGAGAATCAATACATTGGCCCAAAAAAAAATCGGATTTACGACCTGTGCAATCATGAATGATTTCTAGAGTACCAGCGATGACTTCAGCAGGGAAAATTTGCTCTTCCTGTAGAAAAAGGGTTAAATTGCTACCAGGAACATCAACGGAGACGAGGAAGAAGAACCTTTCTCTTTGGATACAGATGAGGAGCCCGGCGACGATGAAGCGCTACACCAAAGTTTCATCAGTAAGGAAGCCGCATTAAACTCATTAAATGAATGTCTTCGATATTTAGGAGAAGAACCTTTCGACAAAAGACGATTTACCAGAGAAAACTACATCCGGAAAAAGCTTGAAGATGTGAAAAGAATCGTATTAAAAAAAATTTTTGGACTAGAAGATCAAAAGGACCAACCACGAGAGGACGAGATGATTGACAGATTGAGGACTGAATATTCAACCGCCAGTGAGAAGAATATCAAGCAATTTATTTTATCTGTAAGTCCTGATAAATGGACTAGAAAAAGAACTTGTGAGGAATTTCCCGGAACATCTTCGTATGCAGTTCGAAAATACAAACGGACATTAGATTCTGAAGGAGATGTACATATCCCACACCGGAGAAGCCTTACTTCCGATATTATCACGACAGTGGAAGACTTCTACAGTAAGGATAATATAAGTCGAGTCATGCCTGGTAAAAAGGATTTTATTGCAATTAAAATAGACGGCAAGAAAAATCACGTCCAAAAACGTTTGGTTTTGGGGAATTTGAAGGAAGTGTACCAGCACTTTAAGGAAACTTATCCTGAACTGAAAATAGGATTTTCCAAATTTGCTTCCCTACGACCCAAATACTGTGTTTTGGCTGGATCTCCTGGAACACATTCGGTGTGTGTGTGTGTCATCCATCAAAATGTAAGGCTTATGATGGAAGGTTGCGGTATTAAATATTTTACTGCAAATGAAGATACTCGAATTTACGACTACCGGTCGTGCCTTGCTGTTGGAATATGCAATCCTCCCAATATTGGTTGCTTTTTAAACCAATGTATCGAATGTCCAGGATATGAAAAAGTAAAAGAACTTTTAATAATTTCTCACCTAAGAAAATTTCGAGGGATTCAATTTTATCCTCTTAATCAATTTTTATTTTGAACAATAGTAGTAATCGTAATATTATTAACCTGAATTGGAGCTCGCCCAGTAGAAGAGCCCTATGTTATTACAGGACAAATTTTAACAGTAATATATTTTTTATACTAAATATATACATTATGTTGAATCTTTTCTTAATTTTTTATGTTTCTACTTGTTCAAATATTATTATTCAATGTCAAATCATTTTAAATTTAGTTTCTGTTGCCTGGAATGAATAGCATTAATAAAATACTCCGTAGAAATTGTAATTTTCTAAACCAAATTTAATTTTTTTAATATATTATACATATTATAAAACATTAATATTTTTAATGAAATAGTTGCTCAATTAAGTTATTATTGAACTAAACTTTCTTAAATTTATGATTTTAATAGCTGGCAATAAATCTAGTATCATAAAATTAAATCCTCTTTACATACGAGTACTCGTAAGTAATCAAAATAATTGAAATAATTGAGAACCACTGATGTTCTTCTATTTTTTTTACCCCGATCCCATTGCGATCCCAAGTTCATTTTTTGATATGTTTTGAAGAACAGTATAATACACAAAATATAAAAAAATAAAAAAAAAAATCATCGGTAATTTGAGATATTCAAGGATAAAGGACAAAATCGTTATCCTTGAAAAAAAAAATCAAGGATAAATTTTATTGGTATTTTTCTTATTTTGCGACAACCTTCCCCTTTAAAATAAGTCCTATTTTATTATTCTGTGATAAAAATTAACAGAGATATGAATTTTCAAAGAGGTCTTTGACACCTTTTTTGCGAAATCTTTAACATACTATAACTAACAAAAAAAATTAGTTAGAAAAAAAAAATTGAAATTATATTTTTTTTTTCACTAGTTCTTCAAGCAAAAAAATTTTCAAAAGAATCAGCGATGGTAAGGTCACAAAATTGGCCTTTTTTTTGCGATTTTTCATGGAATGACCCATTACATAACTTGTGGTGTTTTGACTTTCATCTTCATGAATCAGCCATACTTTTATTATATGTATAAGAGTACCTTCATAGAGGCTATCAGCGCAATAGTGGCCTAACCCACCAGTAAAAATATTGGAGATAGATGCAATATTTTTTCCATAACATTTTATATAAATGTTCCTCAATAATAAGATTTTCTGACGTCCGCCCAGCTGGCCCCCCCCACTTCATCCAAACTTAATGAAAGAATTATAGAGTTATGCGCTATTTATGCGCTCTCCAAACCACCAAGAAAAAATTTTTGCGCTCCTTTCGTTTAGTAAGGATAAGTCATTTAAAGGTGGGGGGCTGAGTAGATGGCCAGCTAGACCACCCACCAATAAAATATGAAATAATTGAATACACAGGAATTGTGCGCTCTTAGAATTCATTACATTTGATTTTTGCACTATGTCCTTTCTAGGACCTCCCATACAGCTCGCAGGTCGAGATTCTCCAAATGCAAAAAATACACCAAATAACTATACCAGCTGAATCTATGGTTTATGCGCTCTTAGAATCCGCAACTCGCGATTTTTGCACTGCGTCCTGTCAAGGACCTTCCATACAAATCGTTAATTCCGAAACAGTAAAACAGAAATGCCCACTCGACCAATGCGAAATTGTACTAAGTAATCATGCACGATCGATACGTGATTTATGCGCTCTTGGAATTTGGTAAATTTGATTTTTCTTCTATGTCCTTTCTAGAACCTCCCATACAACTCGCAGGTCGAGATTCTCCAAATGCTTAAATTACACCAAATAACTATACCAGCTGAATCTATGATTTACGCGCTCTTAGAATCTGCAACTCACGATTTTTGCACTGCGTCCTTTCAAGGACCTCCCATACAAATCGTCAATTCCGAAACAGTAAAACAGAAATGCCTACTTGACCAATGCGAAATCGTACTAAATCGTACTTGATCCATTCTATCGGCGTGGGGGATTGGACCACGACAAACTTGGGAGTGGGTACTGATGGTTTATGCGGTATTGGTAGTGGGTCTGGGTACTGTGCTGAAACTCATTAGAAACAGAAGATGTCTCTTATTCTTGGGCGAATTGGTGGCGGAATTAGGGGGGTCGGGGGTTCCGTCACGTTGGAGTATCTATTTGTGCTGGCCATGCCAGCAATTGGGATAGATGGGTGATAGTAATTTGTCCTAGGCGTCTGGTGCAAAGGGAAGAAATTACTTGTGTATCAAAACTGGGTCTCTGAGTGAGCCACTTATAGTTTATAGTCAGTGAATACGAAAAATGTGCAATTAGTCGCTTAATCAAAATCGTAAGTTAGATTGAATCGTCTATTGCACTTTAAATGTAGAAAGCATCCCACCAGGGGTGTTGCACTGAATTCAGTATACGCAAAAGAATACTTTAGAATCGCTTGGATTTCACAATATTAGCGCTCACAACTCGAGCAGCTCACACTGACGTTTAAATGCCGAATCTGAAATTAAAAAATAGATAAAAATGCGAATATTGACAATAATGACAAATCAATCCTGATCCTGTTAATTCAAATTTACCGATTTCGGAATCAGTGACGTTGACTTTCGAAATAGAGCTTTCAGGTTGATGTTTACAGTGGACTACAAATTTTAGCATACAAAGCTCTAATAGCCACCGGAGATTGGTCGTTATTCGTATAGCTTTGATGATTTTTTGTAATATGGTTGGGACATCTTATATAAAGGGATTCTAATATCTTTGCCTGTACTAATCGCCGTGATTCTCGAGATGTCTACCCGAGTCTTTTATAAAAGTTCGTCTGACTTGGCTCGGTTACATTATAATTATACTATATTATATTTACGATAACAAGCATATAATATATATTATTTATTAATATTTTACTATTATTACTTAAACACTAGTACTAATGAACATCGGCTTTAGCCGCTGATTGAATGTGGGAGACCCCCGAGACCCAGAGCACAGAAACTTTGATGCGCTCCGCTAAACCTACTAATTCGCAACGGTATTGCTGTACTAGCTTAGAGAAGATGGTAGGTGAATCCAGTGCTTTGTTTGCGTCTTTGCTATCGGTGAAAACACCGATGTTGCGTTTTGGCGATGAGTCGTGCTTCAATGTCTGACAGGCTTCACGGATTGCCAGTATATAAGTCTGTAAGACGATAGCGTGGTCTGGTAGGCGGTAGGACTTAGCGTATCAGATAATATTGCTGACCCGACCCGGAGTCCATTTTAAATATTATCGTGTAGAAGTCTGTTTCCACCACACCATTCTTCCACTCCTCTCTAATTGGGAAAGTAACAGAAAAGCCTTTCGTGAAGCTCAGTGGGGGTGATGTAGTCAGTCAGTAACGTGACCAATTCCCTTGGTAACGGTCCCAGGATGTTGCTATTGCCGTACGGTTTAGCAGTCCAGCACCCAGGAGTCTGACATTGTCTAATGAAATCATATAGAGTATAATAAGTTTGATTCAGCCGAAAAATATGTAACGCATAGAACCAAGCCTCGGACGAAAAAAAGTTACAAATTATTTTATGTTTATTTGTGGCCAAAAACCTCAAATCCGCTTGACGTCCGTCTATATGACCGTTAGCAGAATAACTCAAGAACACCTTAACCTAGGATCTTGACATCTTGAATTTGGGTTTTTGGTTGAATTTGTAAGGCTAATTTCGTTAACGGGCAACATCGTTCTACTCCTTCGGGTAGCCGCCATACAAAATGTCTTTAAAACACGTGTTCAAGAATATTGGCCGATAACTTCATAAGGGTTTAAGCTACGAATTGAAAATTTTGTATGTATTAATTTTTCAATAGTGGGAGCTAAATGCACGATTGTAAATATAATCCTATTAGTCCTTCGTGTAGCTGCCATGGCAACATCCTTTCAAAATGTCTTCATTAATTTACGAAACTCACTATAACTCAAGTAATCTTTTGGCTACGAATTCGGAATTTTATACAAATCAGTTTTGAGTGAAGACAAAGATCGAGTTAACTAGTCAGCGAAATCCTTTAACTCTTTTTGGTAGCTGCCATACAAAATATCCTTAAAACACTTGTTCAAGAATATTGGCCGATAACTTCATAACGATTTAAGCTACGACTTTGAAATTTTGTATGTGTTAATTCTCCAATATTTGGAGCCAAATCTATGATAATGAAGAAAATCCTATTAGTCCTTCGAGGGGCTGACATACAAATATCCTGTTTAAATATCTTCATTCAATTCACGAAACTTACTATAGTTCAGAATTTTGTACAAGTTAGTTTTGAGTGAAAACAAAGTTGTAGTTTACTAGATAGCGAGATCCTTTCACTCGTTCTGCGACCTTCCATACAAAAAATCCTTAAGACACGAGTTCAACAATATTTTCCGATAGCTTTTGAACACTTCCATCTACGAATTTAAAATTTTGTACACATTAATTTTTTAATGGTTTCAAGGAAAAGGACGAATATGTAAGTAATCGAGTGTGTCCTTGCTCCACCTCCCATATGAAAGTCCTTCAAAAAGGATATTTTTTTTCAGTTCAAGATATTTTCTGTATCATCTAGAGTGTTATACGATTGGCTTGCAACCGATCGGAACTGCAGTATGTTTTTGTGTAAAGGTCGATTGGTAAGAGCTGGAGTAGCACGCTAGAGCACCGGTCGGGCATGACCACATTGCACCTGTGACAGCTTTGTTAGTAGGGGAACATGGGGACACTTGATCCTATGGGAGACTTGATTCATGGCCATTTTTTCCGCAACTGTAACATTTATTTACTTTTTGTCCTTACAACGCTATTCCATTCCACCGGTTGAGAGCACCAAATGTCATTTCGAAAGTTGAGCGGAATGAACAACGCCGTGGTGACATTTTTCTAATATCTAGTGCTCAAATTCTTTTTCGTAAGTATATTAAATTGTTTTAACTGAGTGCGATAGTGTACGGTGAACCAGATGTATATAATGCCTTGTTAAATGGGTTGATTCTATGAAGTGTATTCGCTGATCTTGTTCAAAAATGGCGTCTTATAAACTAGATAAAGATATCAGCAAAGAAAAGTATACATTGGGTACACTTGATCCACATCAAACAAGGGAGACTTGATTCATGGATCAAGTCTCCCAGAATATGTGATCATTCAATTTTTGATTATTTTATCTACTGTAGATAATGCCCAGAGTATACAAGCGCAAAGAAGGTGCCAAAAAGCGGACTCCAATAGATGCAACTCAAATGAAGCAGGCTGTGAAGGATGTAACGAATGGCAACTCCATTAGAGGGACAGCGAATAAATTTAAAATTAATATAATGACACTAAAACGATACTATCGACGACAAAAAACTCAAGACGAAGATATCAACTATAAATCAAGTTACGAACATTCTAGAATTTTCTCAGAAGTGGAAGAGAGCTCGCTAGCAAATTATCTAGAAAGGGTTAGCAAACTAAACCATGGTTTGTCATCGCAATCTGTTGAAAATTGGCATTCGAATTTGCAGTAGCAAATGATAAACGAATCACCAAATGGAATAAGACCATTTCCGAAAGCAGCCCCAAGAAAGAATAATCTAAAAGGGCGTAAGAAAGGTTCTACAAAAATACTCACAAGTACACCTGAAAAAAAATCATTGAAGAAGAGTTTAGGAGTAAAAAGTCGAATGACAATACAAAAAGACAGCAGTTAGCTAGAAAAGCGAAGCGTAAGCTATGAAAGTTAATAAAAATGAGCTGCCCAAAATGAAGAAGTGAATTTTTATTTTTAAATCTATTTTCCAAAATAAACTTATAATTTTAAGAAAAGAACTTATATTTTTGTTCCTTTTTTGTGATATTTATTCAATAAGTTTATTATGCAATAAATGCCTAATTGTGTTTATCTAGAACCATATGATATTGGATCAAGTCTACCCTAATCTATAATCAAGTCTCCTTTAATTGGGGAGACTTGATTCATTTGGACTACATACTAAAAAAGAAAAAATAACTGTGATTCCTTTTTGTTAAGTTCACCTGGACTATTCTATATGGTACTTTATTTAATGCTATAAGACATAGTTTAAAGATCATTTAAATTTATCTTATATTTTGTGAGCTATATCACAAAATAGAAAACTGTGATCAAGTCTCCCCATGTTCCCCTACTAACTAATTGATCGAAGCATTTCAAAACAACGCTCCCCTTTTTTATAACAGCTGTTCTAAAGTCAGTACTTTTCGAACCATCCTTTATGGCCTACAGGTCGATACTCATCATAACCATCAATGGCGCGACAGCCCAATTCGGGCCAGGGTCTGCAGGATACATTGTCTAAATTCATCTCGGTTCAGCGCCCGCATCCTCCAATTTGGGCATCTAAGAAGCGATTTGCAATCTGCGTCAAATGAGTCTTCGTATCTTTTTCGCGGTTTTCCCACCTGTCGCTTGCCATGAGCTCTACCTTTCATTGTGCGCTTGGGAATTCTTCCGTCATCCATTTGCACCGCATGACCTGCCCGCGAAAAGATCTTACGTCTAGAATGGTGGTCACAGCCCATCTCTCGATGAGAACGTGGTCAATTTGATTGAAAGTGCGGCCATCCAGAGATGACCACGTTCTTTTATGAATGTTGCGATGGGGGAAGCATGTTGAGCTTACAACTAAGTTTTTGCTGGTAGCGAAGTCGATTAGACGTTGTCCATTGTCATTGGTGGTGTAATGGAGACTGTGCCTTCCTGTGGCTCCTCTTTGTGTCTCTTCTTGTCTAACTTAAGCATTGAAGTCTCCTAGAAGTATATTTATGTCGTTAGATGGTAAAGAGTCAAATGTTTGTTCTAGGGTGTTGTAGAAAATGTCCTTCACTGCGTCATCCTTTTCCTCCTCCAGGTCGATACTGTGTTATTAAAATTGAATAATCTTTGGTCAAATAATACTTTTATCAAAAACAAAGAAAACAAAAAAATTAATTAATTCTGATAAGCGGTTGGCGAGAACCGGGGCAAACGCTTCAAAAAACATAATTTTTCAAGAAACCAATTTCTTCGCAACAATAAGTCAGCTGTGAATAATTTCTTTTAGAATCTCTTGTTGATAAATTTTCGTGATTTTTTTGTCTTTAATCTTATCGATTTAAAAAAAAAGTATGTACCCTGAAAAATTTTGTTTCCAAGTTTCATGACTAAACACCAAAAAAGCCAAAAAAATGTCAGTCGTCTGTGCGCAGTACGCCACGCCGTCCGCCGTACGCAAAACGTTTGAAAGCTTATAGCTCTCAAAGTTTTTCAGCAAATAAGTTGATTTTTTTTTTTCGTTGGTAGACTGAGCACACTCCTCCACGTGACCACCTTTTGAGTAGGGTGGGTGTGACGGGGGAAGGGTGGGAAGCGTTTTAGATGGAAAATTTTGGTTTCTAGATCTCAGTAACCGTTTAGGCTAGGAAGCTGAAACTTGGAATTTGAATAGAGTATTGATAGTGGACCCATTTTCAATTTATTGCAGATATTTGGAAGAGGGGTGGGAGAGGGGGGAATAGCAATGCGTTAAATTTGCTCGAAAGCCGAGATCGAGACATCGTAAAATCTATATCTCTGAAATGGTTATTGTCACAAAACTAAAACTTAATGAACATCGAGAATAGATCGATAATGAATTTTTGAATGGGAACAGTGGCGTACAGAGGTGATGGCTTAAGAACTTAAAGCCCAACACCACTGTAAAAATTTGGAAAAATCAATTTTTTTTTTATTTGCTTAAAAAATTCTTTGAACCTTGGAGAATATGGGGAAAAAATCTTAAATCATGAAAATGAATTTTATTTTGGAATTTGGAGCTCTTTAAAAAGAGCGTCAGGCTGCTTCGAAACGACTACCTGTGTCGCATCAGGTATCCATCTGAGAAGATACTGCCTAATGATTTACCTGTTGGTTTCTAACTTCTGGATAATACTAATAGATATCGCTAAAAAGGTTTTTTGTTCCTTTGGATGTATTTTCATACAGAATTTCGTTAGCATAGCGTCAGTTCATGTACAAAAAGGTAAAAATCCTATATATCGCTGTTTGCAATTTTAATGTTGGACTGACTAACATATCACGGATTACGAAGGTTCTGGATGTGGATATTGGCGTCTAATGCAACACTTTTTGTGTCAAATTCGATGCCAAGCGAATCCAGTACGCTGAGAGTTCATTGACAGTTGCTGCAAAAAAGGCGCGCCACCACCATTAAATCGTCGAGGAAAGGGATTAAAGAGGAATATTTCAACTAAGTAGGACAGCTTCATGGTCCTGGAGTTGCAGATTAATGGTAAAAAAAATTAAAACTAGAATTATTTACTTGTTCATGTCTGTAACACATTTCAAAACTTTGAACGCGTTTTTCTCGAAACACGATTTTCGAAATCGGCTTGCAACTTATCTTGAACAATTTTCATTCTTTTCATTTGAATTTTTTACCATATCTTCAAAATAATATTCCTAAGAGAATGACGTACGGAATTTTTGATACATTAATTTAAAAAATAGTTATTAGCAAATAACTGTTCTGTTTTTGGTCGAAAATTGAAAAAAAAATATTTAAATACTTGCCAACCGCACAAAACTCAATATTTCTAAATTCCCGTACGTCATTCTCTAGCAATATTCATGAAGATTCAGTGATTTTTTTTCGTTATGCTAGATTTAAATTTACGCAAGCAAAACTGCAGGCCGCAGAGTGCCTAAAATTTAACATGCCTCGGGAGAATGATTTTAGTACCGCCATTTTGTAAATTTTTGACCTAATTTTTTTTATTATATATATAAATATATGGTTATTCAGTTCCCAAAACATTATTTATCTATTTCCTTTCCTTCCATTAAAATTTTTTTTTCGAAAAAGAGCATTTTTTAGACTGTTACAGTAGTGTTGCCCCTTAAGATTACGATATCTCACAAAAATAAAATTCGGTTTCTGTATAAATGTTTATGAATGAAGTTTGATAAAAGTAACATTTTGTAAGGCGGTGGTGGAGCATGGAAGTGGAGGGGATAAAGTTTTTTCTAAAAAATCAATTCTCACATCTCAAGAACAGTGTAACATAGATGCTTAAAATGTTTACCAAAGGATAGATCCCTAGCAGGAAAAATAGTTTGGGGGAGAGAGTGAAAGGGTGAGGGTGAGGGGGAGAGAGTGAAAGGGTGAGGGTGAGGGGGAGGGTGAAGGTGGGGAGGAAAAAGGAAAAGGAAAAAGTTCCGATATTTTTATTTCAACAAGCTAAAATGATATGAATCTGGAGCCTGGTTTTAGATAGAGCTGTAGTAGTAGCATGTTGGAAAAATATAATTTTTTTAGGGGTAGTATGCCCAACTATGACACTCGGTTACAACTAGTGACAGTTTTCTATTATTTTGTTATATAAAATGTTTGTAAGGGTTGTCAAGTTGCATAAGTAAAAAAATTAGTTTTATAGGGTTACTGTTTAGTTACGAAATTTTATTAAAGTTATTTAAGGTTCCCACACTTTCAGTTTTATAAAACGGTGATAGAAACATTTTCATTACCAGTCTATAAAACTGTGAGTAGTGATTACCTGTTGATATACAAAAAAGTTGTGTAGGGGCTTCCGTTACGAAGTAAGGGGACTGATTAGTTCTTGCATTTTATTGTGGTATCGACAGAGACCACTATATAATTCTAGTAAGAACGAAAGCCTTTTATACAATTTCAAAACAATAATAAAAATTTAGTTATCTTATGGTAACAATAACACTTCCATAAAACTATTTGGATCATCTTACTACTTTTACTTAACGTTTATATAACTATCTTCTAAATGTCAGATTCGTTAGAAATGTATTCCCGCGTTTTTTCGATCTGAGTTAATAATATGTAGGTATTTGTCCAAGAAAAGTGGTAGAAAATCAGATACAGTAAAAAAACTTTCGCAAAAATTTTTAAAGATTATTATTATAAATGTAGATCATGTTTATGTTGCCGTTTGATGCTGAACGTCACTTCAAGTCTTATAGTCTGACCGACGTGTTGTAATCAAGTAATGAGCATTACCTTAAGTCCCACAATGTGACTGATAGTTATCTGTGGTCTCAAAGTAACACGAAATTACCAAACGTCTTTCAGGGCACTTTTTTTAGTTATATAAAACTACTTTAGTTCATATAGCGTTACTATTCGTTATATGTATAGAATTTCTCATGTAGTTATAGTATAAAGAACTAAAACTTGTATTACATAACTTGTGGTGTTTTGACTTTCGTCTTCATGAATCAGCCATACTTTTATTATACATATGTATAAGAGTACCTACATAGAGGCTATCAGCGCAATAGTGGCCTAGCCCACCAGCAAAATTATTGGAGATAGATGCAATATATTTTCCATAACATTTTATACAAATGTTCCTCAATAATAAGATTTTCTGACGTCCGCCCAGCTGGCCCCCCCCACTTCATCCAAACTTAATGAAAGAATTATAGAATTATGCGCTATTTATGCGCTCTCCAAACCACCAAGAAAAAATTTTTGCGCTCCTTTCGTTTAGTAAGGATAAATCATTTAAAGGTGGGGGGCTGAGTAGACGGCCAGCTAGACCCCCAACCAATAAAATATGAAATAATTGAATACACAGGAATTATGCGCTCTCAGAATTCATTACATTTGATTTTTGCACTATGTCCTTTCTAGGACCTCCCATACAACTCACAGGTCGAGATTCTCCAAATGCAAGAATTACACCAAATAACTATACCAGCTAAATCTATGATTTATGCGCTCTTAGGATCTGCAACTCGCTATTTGTGGACTGCGTCCTGTCAAGGACCTCTCATAAAAATCGTTAATTCTGAAACAGTAAAACAGAAATGCCTACTCGACCAATGCAAGATCGTACTAAGTAATCATACACGATCAATACATGATTTTTGCGCACCCGGAATTCGCTACATTTGATTTTTCTTCTAATTCCTTTCTAGGACCTCCCATACAACTCGCAGGTCGAGATTCTCCAAAAGCAAAAATTACACCAAATAACTATACCAGCTGAATCTATGATTTGTGCGCTCCTAGAATGCAACTCGCGATTTTTGCACTGCGTCCTGTGAAGGACCTCCCATACAAATGGTCGATTCCGAAATAGTAAGACAGAAAAGCCCACTCGACCAATGCGAAATCGTACTAAATAATCATGCACGATCGATACGTGATTTATGCGCTCCCGGAATTTGGTAAATTTGATTTTTGTGCTATGTCCTTTCTAGGACCTCCCATACAACTCGCAGGTCGAGATTCTCCAAATGCAAAAATTACACCAAATAACTATACCAGCTGAATATATGACTTATGCGCTCTTAGAATCTGCAACTCGCGATTTTCACACTGCGTCCTTTCAAGGACCTCCCATACAAATCGTCAATTCCGAAACAGTAAAACAGAATTGCCTACTCGACCAATGTGTAATCGTACTAAGTAATCATGCACGATCAATACATGATTTATGCGCTCCCGGAATTTGGTACATTTGATATTTCTGCTATGTCCTTTCTAGGACCTCCCATACAACTCGCATGTCGAGAGTTTCCAAAAGCAAAAATTACACCAAATAACTATACCAGCTGAATCTGTGATTTGTGCGCTCTTAGAATCTGCAACTCGCGATTTTTGCACTGCGTCCTGTGAAGGACCTCCCATACAAATCGTCGATTCCGATATAGTAAAACAGAAATGCCCACTCGACTAATTCGAAATCGTACTAAATAATCATGCACGATCGATACGTGATTTATGCGCTCCCGGAATTTGGTTAATTTGATTTTTGTGCTATGGCCTTTCTAGGACCTTCCATACAACTCGCAGGTCGAGATTCTCCAAATGCAAAAATTACACCAAATAACTACTTATACCAGCTGAATATACGATTTATGCGCTCTCAAAAGCCGCTATTCGCGATTTTCGCACTGCGTCCTGTCAAGAACCTCCCATACAAATCGTCAATTCCAAAACAGTAAAACAGAAATGCCTACTCGACCAATGCGAAATCGCACCAAATAATGATGCACAAACATTATCATTTTGATATTTGAAAAAGTATAAAAGTATTGAATGAAACAGTTTTTTCCGTTTTTGTACCCAGACAGTTTAAACAACTACAGTAGACTCGCAAAAACTTGAATTAATAAAAACCAGTCAAATTTAAGTGTTATCGAGATGTTCAAGTTATTGGATAAATTTTTTTTTTAACTTTTGTAGTGTTTATTTACATATGTTTAAAATGATTTTGATGTTCGATGCTCGGTTTTTAAGATTTTTTGTGTTCCTCCAGTGTGACCGTTTTGATATGGCTCACGGTAGCAAATTTGGGTAGCAATTCTTAGCTTGGGTAGCAAAACTATTTCCGGATACTACTTTTAATTAAATGGAACTAGTAACGTCATAACATGCTTGTCTGTTACTTATAACACTGTATCCACTACAAATTTAAAATCTTTAAAGAAAAAATAATATTTTACAGTGTGTACATTTATTTAAGAAAATAAAAATTCACACAAAATGCTTATTTTGCCCTTCGCTATGATTTCGCTATTGTTCATTGTTTGACGAGCTCAACTTTTGAAAATTAAACTGGCGATTTTAGAACGTTTTACTTTATTATTTTAGTAATACAATATTGTGATAGATTTTTTTAAAACAAAAATTGCCTACCCTGAAAAATTTTTTTTAAACGTTTCATAACTAGTAGACACGAAAAAAGCAATAAAAATTTTCAGTCCATCTGTCCGCCGTACGCAAAATCGTTTGAAGGCTGGTAGCTCCCAAATACTTAGAGATATTAAGTTGAAATTTTTTTTACGAAAAGACGGGGTAGGCTCCTTGAAGTGACCAAATTTTTGGGGTGGGGGTGTGAGGGGAAGGAGGGGGAAGCGTTTTAGATGGAAAATTTTGGTTTCTAGATCTCAGCAACCGCTTATGACAGGAAGATGAAGCTTGGAATTTCTATAGAGCTCTAATAGTAGACCTATTTGCATGAAAATTGTCAATATTAATTAAGGAGTGTGGGTGTGGGGGAAAAATATTACCGAAACGCAAAAAAACCGAAATAGACACATTCTAAAATCCATATCTCCTAAGCCGTTAATGGCACAATATTCAAACTTAAGAAATACCATATATGTAGTTATACTAGAAGAAAAGTTTAAATCAAATTTTTAGTAGGCGCAGTGACGTACGGAGGTGGAGGGTGAAAAACTTTAGATTACGATATCTCCTGAACCAGTTGCCCTGGAAAAATAAAATTCGGTTTCGGTGTAAAGGTCGACAAATGAATATTGCTCAAAGTAAAATTTTTAAAGTGGTGGAGTATGGAAGTGGAATGGATAAGAATTTTTCGAAAATATCACGTTTCATATCTCAAGAACAGTGTTAGATAGATGCTTAGAATTTTTAACAAACGTTGCGCTAATATCAAAACGGTCACATTGGTAGGAACACAAAAAATCTTAAAAACCGAGCATCGAACATCAACATCATTTTAAACATATGTAAATAAACACTAAATAACTTGAGCCTCTCAATAACTTGAACCTCTCGATAACTTGAACTTGCCTGGTTTTTATTAGTTCAAGTTTTTGCGAGTCTACTGTAGTTGTTTAAACTGTTTGGGTAGTAATTTTTGGTTGCTAAATAAAACCAAAAACGAAAAAAAACTGTTTCATTCAATACTTTTATACTTTTTCAAATATCAAAATGATTATTTTCGTGCATCATTATTTGGTGCGATTTTGCATTGGTCGAGTAGGCATTTCTGTTTTACTGTTTCGGAATTGACGATTTGTATGGAAGGTCCTTGACAGGGCGCAGTGCGAAAATCGCGAATAGCGGATTTTGAGAGTGCATAAATCATATATTCAGCTGGTATAGTTATTTGGTGTAATCTTTGCGTTTGGAGAATCTCGACCTGCGAGTTGTATGGGAGGTCCTAGAAAGGGCATCGCGAAAAAATTAGATGTACCAATTTCCGGGAGCGCATAAGTCATGTATCGATCGTGCATGATTACTAAGTACGATTTCGCATTGGTCGAGTAAGCATTTCTGTTTTAGTGTTTCGGAATCGATGGGAGGTCTTTGACAGGACGCAGTGCGAAAATCGCGAGTTGCAAATTCTAAGAGCGCATAATTTGATTTTGATCTGAAAAAGTTGGTTCCATTTAATATTAGATCGGAATGTGAATTTCTTGTTACTAATTCATTGTACTCTATGGACCTTTTTCAGATCAACACCGTAAGAAACAGTCTAAATAGAATATTGGATTTAGTGTTTATAAACAATGATTTCATGTCTAAGTTGATTGAAGTAGAATTTCCTATGCTAAATAATAGCCTTCATCGTAAGGCTCTTGTTCTCAATGTTGAATTTTATAATTTTGCCTCGATTTCAGTAAATGAAAATGTATTGCATTACGACTTTGTCAGGGCCGATTATGTTGCGTTAAATCATTACTTTATTTCCTTGGACTGGAACTCAATATTCTTGAATCTGGATTTAAGTGAAGCATATACCTATTTTAAATATTATCTTGATATAGCTTTTAAATCGTTTGTTCCTGTGGTGATAAAGAAGTCTAGGCGTAACTTACCGTGGTACAATTCTAGACTGTATAATATTAAAAATGCTAAAAATAAAGCTTTCAAACTTTCAAAGCTTCACAAAACAACGCCGATAGGTTACAATTCATTCGACTAAGGAAGGAATTTGATTTTTTGAATCGTTTCTTGTACAGACAGTATATTTTAACAACGGAAAGCCGCATAAAGAAGGATAGCAAAGCGTTCTGGTCATTTATTAATGTAAGACGGAAACACTCGGGAATTCCTGATCGGGTCGAGTACGAGGGAAAATTGTCAAGCAGTTTGAAGGAATCTTGTCAGTTTTTTGCTGATTTTTTCAAGTCGGTGTATAATTTAGACGGATCTCTAATAAGCACGCAGAGTTGTCGCAGTTTTGATCAGTTTGTACCAATAACTGACCTTGGTGCTATCCACTTGTCCAACGATGATGTGTTGTCTGCGCTTTTAAATCTTGACGCCGGTAAAGGGGCTGGTTATGACTTAATTCCTGCAGCCTTTTTGATATGCTGTGCGCAATCACTTCATGATCCCCTCACAATTTTATTCAACAAGTCGCTTACTTCCGGAAGATTTCTAGATGAATGGAAAATCTCATATGTGATACCTATTTTTAAGTCAGGTAAAAAGAACTCGGTTGAAAATTACAGACCAATCTCTAAGATCTCATCCATTCCGAAACTTTTTGAAAGCATCGTCAAGGATAAGTTGTATTTCTCCATTAAAGAAAAAATAGCTAATCATCAACATGGATTCATTAAGGGTAGATCAACCTCATCTAATTTATCCATTTTTACTAATTTCTGCATTAACTCAATTGAAAATGGTTGTCAAGTAGACACCGTGTTCACGGATTTTAAAAAAGCTTTTGACAGAGTTCACCATGGGCTACTGGTAGAAAAAATGAAATCACTGGGTTTCCATTCAAATTTTCTACAGTGGATAACTTCGTATCTTTATGGCAGGAAACAGTAAAAATGGGAAACGTGACTTCATCGTTCATAGATGTAGTATCTGGTGTGCCACAGGGTAGTCATTTAGGTCCGCTATTGTTCTTAATTTTTGTGAATGATATTCCCTTAACCCTGAAGCACTCACAGTGTCTTATGTATGCTGATGATGTAAAATTTTTTAAGATGATCTCTGGTCCGGAGGACTGTCAAGCGCTTCAGAATGATTTAGACGAATTCAATTTATGGTGTATTTCAAACTCACTACGACTCAGTATTCTAAAATGTAAAATTTTTTTGGCTTTTAGGTCCTCTTCTCCACTATCATTTGATTACAGGATTGATAATTCACTGTTATGTAGAACGAATGAAGTTAAAGACCTTGGTGTCATTTTTGATGAAAAACTTTCATTTGTTCCTCATGTTGACTATGTCATATCTAAAGCCAACTCAATGTTAGGTTTTATTAATAGATCCTCTGCGGATTTTCATGACCCTTATACTTTCAAATCACTCTTTGTATTTTTAGTGCGACCTATTTTGGAATACTGTGTAGTGTTTTGGGATCCATCATATCAGGTTCATATTAGTCGGATTGAAAAGATTCAAAGGAGGTTTACGAGATCTGCACTATGTAGATTGAACTGGTCTTCAGTTTTACCTGCCTATGAGGCTAGATGCCAATTATTAGATATAATCACGTTAAGGTCACGCAGAATTTTCTTAAGCGTTATGTTTGTCAGGGACTGTTTAGCTTACAGCATAAATTCACCAGAACTATTATTTCTGTACAAGCTCTATATACCTTCAAGAGTTGTAAGGCCTAGATCTCTTCTATACGAGGATCCACATCGCACTAGGTACGGATCCAATGAACCAATCTCTAGGTGTGTGCTTTACTTCAATTCTATCGCGAACATGATCGACCATACTGACAGTAGATCTATCTTTAAGAAGGCAGTAATGGAAAGCCTGAGACAATGTAATTAAATGGCATTATTATCAGTATTATTAGTATTATTAGTATTATTATAAGTATTGTTACTTTTTTTAGTCTGTAGAATATTTATGTTCAGTAGATGATATGATAAATAAATAAATAAAAAATTCATAGATTCAGCTGGTATAGTTATTTGGTGTAATTTTTGGATTTGGAGAATCTTGACCTGCAAAAATCAAATGTAATGAATTCTGAGAGCGCATAAATAGCGCATACATCCTGTGTATTAATTTTTTTAATTATTTCATATTTTAGGGGTGGGGGCTCTAGCTTGCCGTCTACTCAGCCCTCCCACCTTTAAATGATTAATCCTTACTAAACGAAAGGATAGCAAAAATTTTTTCTTGGTGTTTTGGAGAGCGCATAAATAGCGCATAGTTCTATTCTAGAATTCATAAAGTGGGGGGGGGGGCAGCTTGGCGGACGTGATTTTCTGCCATCTGTCCGCAGTATATAAAACTATTTTTTACATTAATCTAATGCCACCAGGATGCAAGTATAGATTCTAGAAAAACAAGTTTTTGAGTTTTCATGGTTTTGTGGGTTAGGCCACTGTTGCGCTGATAGCCTCTATGTACATTCATAACACGATTTAAAATTAGAGATTCGACTGAACTGTCGATTATTTTTTTTTTTAATTCATTTCAGTTCGATGTATTATGAAAATAAGAAAATTTTCTTATGTTCTCACTAAAAAAAAAAAGTGCTGTATGAAATTTTTTTTTTTTTATTTAATTTCATTCCATTTTTGAAGCTACATACACTCAATATACTAGTAAATGCAATAAAAATGTTGGTAGTAGGTAGAGGTATACTAAATTTTTCGAGTCAAATTAATTCATAATATGCTTGAATAGCATATGAGAGAGAAAGATATAGGCAAAATTTAAAGTAAAGAACACAGAAAGGACTTAGATAGTAAGATTATACATATAAGCATACTGCAGTCACGATCGGCTGCAAGCCAATCGTATAATACTCTAGATGATACAGAACTCCGATGGATATTGAAGTTGGGGATGTAGAAGTATTACGTGTGTGCATGCTGTATGTCCTTCATTAAGGAGTCCCATTAAATTGCTACTAAAAACCAAAAGGCAATATCCACTGTTTAATTTCATATCTTGAACTGGAAAAAAAATATCCCTTTTGAAGGACTTTTATATGGGAGGTGGAGCAAGGACTCACTCGATTTCTTAAATATTCATCCTTTTAATTGTAACCATTCAAAAATGAATGTGTACAAGATTTCAAATTTGTTGTTTGAAGCGTTCAAAAGTTATCGAAAAATATTGTTGAACACGTGTCTTAAGGATTTTTTGTATGGAAGGTACCAGAAGGAGTAAAAGGATTTCGCTGACTAGTAAACTCGAACTTTGTTTTCACTCAAAACTAATTTGTACAAAATTCTGAATTCATAGCTAACCGATTACTTGAGTTATAGTGAGTTTTGTAAATTAAGTGAAGTCATTTTTACAGGATATTTGTATGTCAGCCCCTCGAAAGACTATTAGGATTTTCTTCATAATCATACAGCTAGCTCCAACTCTTGGAAAAATAACACATACAAAATTTCAAAGTCGTAGCTTAAATGCTTATGAAGTAAGCGGCCAATATTCTTGAACTAGTGTTTTAAGGATTTCTTGTATTGAAGGCACCACAAGGAGTTCAAGGATTTCGCTGACTAGTAAACTTGAACTTCGTCTTCACTCGAAACTAATTTGTACCAAATTCCGAATTCGTAGCTAAGAGATTACATGAGTTATAGTGAGTTTCGTAAATTAAGTGAAGTAATTTTAACAGGATATTTGTATGGCAGCCCCTCGAAGGACTATTAGGATTTTTTTCATAACCATACAGTTAGCTCCAACTCTTGGAAAAATAACACACGCGAAATTTCAAAGACCTAGGTTAAGCCCTTCTGAAGCTATCGACCAATATTCTTGAACACGTGTTTTAAGGACACTTTGTGTGGGAGCCACCCGAAGGAGTAGGACGATTTTGCCCGTTAACGAACTTAGCCTTACGAATTCAACCAAACACCCAGGTTCAAAATTTCAAGAGCCTAGGTGAAGGCGTTCTTGAGTTATCGTGCTAACGGACAGACAGACGGACGTCAAGCGGATTTGAGGTTTTTGGCCACAAATAAACAAAAAATAATAAATAACTTTTTTTCGTCCGAGGCTTGGTGTTATGCGTTACATATTTTTCGGTTGAGTCAAACTTATTATATTCTATTGCCCGATTTCACAGTGGTAGCTTAAGCTAAGGCTTAGTAAAGCTAGAATAGGTAGCTTAAGCTATGGATTCGTTTCGACTGATTTCACAGTTTTTGGTATCGTGCGGCTTAGCTAAACCAAGCACAATGCGTAGTAGCGTTCCATTTGGCAGCTTCTGTAAGCTTTTGTAATGAATTTGCGTACATTCGATCTTTCTTATGTAGTGGAGTAGCTACGCGGCTATATTTTTTTAATTACACAGTCTTGAATACAGAAAAAATTTCAAGTTTGACAGTTCGTAGGCTTATTTTATTACGGAGCTTAAGCTCGTAAAATTGATGGCTTAAGCTAAGCTAGCGCTTGTCTTAGCTTAAGACTTAAGCCATTACTGTGAAATCGAAGATGTTCCTAAGCCCAAGCTTAAGCTCCACACAGAGCTTAAGCTACCACTGTGAAATCGGGCATATATGATTTCATCTAGAGTATAAAAACTTATATAAGGGTGTTCATAATATTTCGGTTATTATCTCTATAAAACCTGAAGTTTTTTAACGCTACTATAAAATAGTCACGGTAACCCATTCACGATTCTCCATTTAAACTCTTTGAAGGTTATTTAAGAGTGGCTGTACCGTTTTCGTTTCTACATTATATAACCTAATGTTTTATAAATAAGCACTGGAACCATACGCTTACTCTTATACAACGTATATGGTTAGTTGGGTTAGTCGGGGTTGTTTTTTCATACTATATAACGGCTGGAAACTGGAAAATAATTTTCATTAAAAAAAAATATTCGAATATCTATCGACGTCCGGAAGGGAGAAAATCAAATTTTCATCCCTTAGACCAGTGGTCTTCAACCTTATTTTAATGAGGGACCAAATTTGTTATGAAAGTTTCAGAGGGCCGCATTAATCTAATTATATATATATTTATATATATATATATATATATTGTCTTTAAACTTGGAAGAGAAAAACCGTTTTTTTTTAAATAAGTTTTTATTAAGTTTTAAAATTACAGTGAAATCAATTAAAGAAAATTAAATTAAATATGTTTCACAAATCTAAATTAAAAATATCAAAATAGTAGTTTTTTTTTTAGTTCAATGAGAAATCTGACACAGTTTCACTTTTACTGATCTGTCAAGATTGGCTGTTACATAGCCCTCTGAACTATAGCTGCAACCCTCTGAACTAAAGCCGCGCAGCTGAATTCAACATGAAAATCTGCCAACAGTCTGGGCGCAACTTTATTATTTTTCCGGCAGAAGTTCGGAACGTGTTCAATTCGGGATTGCGGTGTATGTTACTATGTGACTGAAAACCTAACAAAAAGTTCAAAAACCGGTTAAAATAGTGTGTAACATATGAATTATATAATTAGGTCATATTCCGGGATGCGGTCTAGAGGTTGAAAAAGAAAAAACTTAGAAATATGTGATTATAAAACAAGCCCGTGGAAGTGAAAAGATATGCGATATATGCTAAAAAATATACAACCTCTTTACACCCTCTTAGAAGTCGAATTTCAAAAAACTTGGAAACACTTTCTAAGTATTCATATGAAGAATCCGTAGAATAAAAATGAATTAAATATTTGGAAAGACCAAGTAAATATGACGAAAATCGTGAAAATGTATGTATTTTATTTTTAATAATATTTTTTTTTGCTCCTCCTCCTTCCGAACGCCAATGAATATTAATTTTTTTTTTTTAATATGTGCTTATTAAACACGCTTGTGGAAGTGAAAAGAAATTCGTTATCTGATCAGACCTGAGAGATATGGTGAAATTTATGTAAAAGTATACAACCACTTTACACCATCATAGGGGTCGAATTTCAAAAAGTCTTAAAAAGCCAATCTAGGTATTCATATGAAGAATCCGAAGAAAAAAAAATGAATTCAATATTTTGAAAGACCTAGTAGATATGACGAAAATCGTGAAAATATATGCATTTTATTTTCAATGATAATTTTTTTTGCCCCTATTTCAAACGCCTATGAATATTCGAATTTTTTTTTAGCGAAATTACTTTTCTAGTTGATTCACAAATACACACCGAGTTTCAAATTTCTAGCGTAAGCCATTCTAAAGTTTGGAAAAACACCTCCCATCCCCGTACCATGCTACCCCTAAAAAAAAATTTATTTTTCCACCATGCCACTACTATAGCTCTATCTAAATACCAAGTTTCAGCTTTATATCATTATAGGTTCTTAAGATATAAGCATCGGAACTTTTTCCTTATCACTCTTCCCCACCCTCACCCTCTACACCCACACCACCAAATTTTTTTTCCTACTAGGGTTCTACTGGGCCTACTTCTGATAAAAATTTGAAGCATCTATGTTACACTTTTATTGAGATATGAAAAGTGATATTTTTGAAAAATTCTTATCCCCTAAACTTTTTTGCTCCCCTGCCCCCTTCAAAGATTTAACTTTGAGCAATCTTTATTTATCAAGCTTTATACTTAAACCAAATTTTTTTTTTCTAGTGCAATTGGTTTGTGAGATATCGTAATCTTAAGTATTTTACCCCCCACCCCCGTACGTCACTACCCCCACGAAAAAATTTTGTTTCAATCTACTCTCCTAGTATAACTACAAATATTTGTTAAGTTTTAATTGCTAGCCATTAACGTTTTTCACTCCCACACCCCTTCACCCATATCAGTAATTTTTTTGCAGAAGGGTTCACTATCAAAGCTCTATAGGAATTCCCAGTTTCAGACTCCTACCACAAGTGGTTGCTGAGATCTAGAAACCAATATTTTTCGTCTAAAACGCTTCCCCCACCCTCCCCCTCACACCAACACTCCTCAACAAAATACAACTTCTAGGGGTCCACCATGTTTATTCAGAAAAAAAAAAATCTTTATTATTTTTCCGGCAGAAGTTCGGAACGTGTTTCATTCGGGGATGCGGTGTATGTTACTATTTGACTGAAAACGAAACAAAAAGTTCGGGAAACGGTTAGAATAGAGTGTTATATATGAATAATATAATTGGGTCATATTCCGGGATGTGGTCCAGAGGTTGGAAAAGAAATAAAAATTAAAAATATGTGATCATAAAACAAGCCCGTGGAAGTGAAAAGATATTCGATATCTGATCAGACCTGAGAGATATGGTGGAATTTATGAAAAAGTATACAACCACTTTACACCCCCTTAGGGGTCGAATTTCAAAAAATCTTGAAAGCACATTCTAGGTATTCATTTGAAGAGTCCGTAGAATAAAAATGAATTCAATATTTCATAAGACCTAGTAGATATGACGAAAGTCGTGAAAATATACGCATTTTATGTTTACTGAATTTTTTTTCTGCCCCCCCCCCCTTCTGAACCCCAATGAATATTGAAACTTTTTTTTATCGGAATTACTTTTCTAGTTCATTAACATATACGTACCGAGTTTCAATTTTCTCGCATAAGCCGTTCAAAAATTAGGAAAAATACCCCCACCCTCGCACCATGCTATCCCTAAAAGAAAAATTATTTTTTCACTATGTCACTAATAAAGTTCTATCTAAATACGAAGTTTAAGGTTTATATCATTACAAGTTCTTAAGATAAAAGCATCGGAGCTTTTTCCTTCTCACCCTTCCCCACCCTCACCCTCTACACCCCCACCTTTAAATTTATTTTTCCCTACTAGGGTTCTATTGGGCCTAGTTCTAGTTAAAATTTGAACCATCTATCTTACACTGTTATTGAGATTTGAAAAGTGATATTTTTGAAAAATTCTTATCCCCCCCCCCTTCTACGCCCCCCGCCCCCTTCAAAAATTTTACTTTGAGCACTTTATCAAGCTTTATACCCAAACCGAATTTTGTTTTTCTGGTGCAATTGGTTTGTGAGATATCGTAATCTTCACTATTTCAACCCCACCCCCACACGCCACCACCCCCACCAACAAATTTTGTTTCAATCTACTCTCCTAGTATAACTACAGATATTTGTTAAGTTTTAATTGTTTGCCGTTAACGGTTAAAGAGATATGGATTTTAGAATGTGTCGATATCCACTTTTTTGCGTTTCGGACGCATTATTTCCCCCTCCACTCCCACACCCCTTCACCCATATCAGTAATTTTTTTGCAAATGGGTCCACTATCAAAGCTCTATAGAAATTCTAAGTTTCAGATTCCTAACATAAGCGGTTGCTGAGATCTAGAAACCAAAATGTTTCGTCTAAAACGCTTCCCCACCTTCCCCTCACACCCTCACCCCTGAAAAAATTCTCATTTCAAGAGGTCTACCATGTCTATTCAGAAAAAAAAATCCATTAATAGCTCATAGGGTTTGGGAACTATAATTCCTCAAACGAGTTTGAGTACGGCGTACGGCGTACTGAGCACAGACGGACTGAACATTTTTATTGCTTTTTTGGCGTTTATTAGTCATAAAACGTATAAAAAAAATTTTCGGGGTAGCAAATTTTATTTTTTTATAAGTCGATAACAATACTTTATTATTAAAATAATAAAGTTAAATCGAGTAGGCATTATACAATAATTTCTACCTGTAAGTAAAAGGTCATGTCATAATTGCTTGTGCTCTCCTCATTCTTTTGATATATTTCCAACTAAAATATAAATCGGAGTTCAGTATTTCATCTAGAGTATCATAAGATTGGCTTGCAGCCGATCGTGACTGCGTTATGTGTTTAAAGGTAGTTTTTGTTATGTGAAACAAATCGTATATTGCTATGATTCTGAACTTTTGTTTTCGAATCAAGAGGATTCGTCAATTCTAAAAATTTTTTATCAAAACATCGAGCTCTGGGATAATGAAATATTGTTACGAATCCGTTCCAAAAAAGACTTTCCATTGAACTGGTATATTTTCTCGTTCCGATCCGTGACGTCACTCATCGAGGCAAAATCAAAGCATTTCTTACGACGAACCGTCATGTGTGTTTGGCTTGAGTCTAAGTCGGTGGTGGCTGTTATGATGGATGAAGAAATTCGAAGAGAGTTCTCTAAATGAGTCAGAAAAACGATTCCCCAATTTTGACTTTACATTCTTTATTTTGGAAAATAGCTGCTCACAAAAAATGTAAGTGCTGCCAAAAAGGGATGCTGTCAGCAGAGCATGAGATATGATTGCTGGAAATTGTTTTTTTTGAACATACAATGAGTAAAACTCCAATAGTCCATAATTTTTAAATTTCTCCTTTAAATAGCGAAAGCTGAAATAAAAACGAATTTTTTCATCGATATGGGACAATGGCAAACCTGGCTTCATTACTACACTCCAGAGTCATCGAAAGTCAGCTGAGTGGACTGCACGCGATGATCCAAATCCGAAGCGTGCAATGACGCAAAAGTCGGCTGGCAAGGTTCTGGCATCAGTATTCTGGGATGCTCAAGGTATAGTATTCATTGATTACCTTGCAAAGGGCCAGATCATCAACAGCGATTATTACATAGCGTTGTTGGTGCGTTTGAAGGGCGAAATCACGAAATAACGGCCCCATTAGAAGTAGAAAAAAGTGCTGTTGCAGCAAGACAATGCACCGTGTCACAAGTCAATGAAAACGATGGCAAAATATCGTGAATTAGAGTACGAATTGCTTTCCCATCCGCCGTATTCTCCAGATCTGGCCCCAGCGACCTTTCCCTGTTTGCAGACCTTAAAAGAATGCTCGCTGGAAAGAAATTCAGGACTTATGAAGAAAGTAATCGCTGAAACTGAGGCCTATTTTGAAACTAGTGAGAAATCGTACTACAAACATGTTATCGCAAAATTGCATGACCGCTACAATCGTTGTGTCACCCTCGAAGGAAACTAACTATGTTGAATAATAAAATCGGATTTTATCAAAAATTTTGTTTAACTATGTTAGCCTACGAACTTTTCAGCCTACTTGTTACGGCCTACGTTTAGTGGCCAACTGAACACCTTTTCATACCGTTGTTTGTAAGTGAAGTACATATGAAAAATGTAAAAGGAGGTGTCGGGTCCAACAAAAAGTGATGATATTCACAAAGTCGGCTTTCTTTCTATTAAATATTTCCACTTACGTTTGTATACAAATTTGTGATGTTCATTTTCTCTAGAAACTCGACAATCGCTCGTCGTATAGCAAAATGATGATGTGCAAAGCTTACTTTTTGGTTGCTTTTAATATGGAAAATTTGGAGAGTGATATTTCTTCGAGCGATTGTCGGGTTTCTTGAGAAAATGAATATCACAAATTTGTATACAAACGTTGGTGGAAATACTTAATAGAAAGACCGCCGACTCTGTGAATATCATCACTTTTTGTTGGACCCGACACCTCTTTTTACATTTTTTAAAATGTTTTTTTTTATATCATCTCTTTTTGTTGCCCTCTTAACTACTGCGATTAAAAAGTTTAAATATGTATATATATTAACTTGGCAGAAGCACAACCTACGAATTACGAAGCGGGATATTTTAATACAGTCATATTTGCCGGTCAAAATATATAAATTTTAGCAAAAACTTGCATATATGAAATTTAGAAAATTTCAAAATTAAACAAAATTACTTAAACTTTTGGAATTTCCCAAATATGCTGATTTCGTTAATTTCTAAAAGCCATGATCTCTTAATCGATATAACAAACCGATTCAATAGAAACTTTGGACTGAAGGAATAAGTCATTGCGACTGTAATTGTTTAATTGTCTGCATCGAAAGGAAACCGCTTTGAAACGAATTAACTAAAACCAAATTTAAAGTAATTTACATATAAAATTACATTTGTCCTTGGCAATCGAACAATGTCTTAGATACCCTCGTGCCATATGCTCTAAATCCCTATCCCAGTGCTGAATTTGAGGAAAAACCAAAAACAGGAATTATTTTCAAAACACTATTCCACAAATACCAAGATTAACATATTTGCAGTCTTGTAACGAACAGCAAACTTGTTTCAAATTCCATTGTGACCATTGATCAGCATCGTTTTTCTTCGATTATTCATTCCCTGGATTTAGCTATCGAGGAAATAGTTTTTCAAAACCAAATTACATCAAATGCTGCAAAGAGAAACAAAAATTTCAACTTACATAGTAACAAATCAAATGTAGACCACCATCCTCGCACGTATTATTTAAGCAAAGATCGCTTAATTCTTTCCGAATTAAAACAAATTAATATCCTTTGAGATTTCGAATGACACTTAACAATAATATTGTTGCTTTAAAAATTGTGGACATTTTAAATATCTTATGAATAGCTTTTGAATTGACGTTGACGTATGTTCTGCATAAGTCTCGACTACTATGATTTTGAGGAAAGCTTAATTGGCGGAAGAATCGGAACAATCGGAAGAACTAATTTTCATAAAAATCATTTAGCTTTTCCAAATTCTTTCCAAGTTCTTTCCATGTATTTTAATGAAATGTATGGCGAGCTTATAAAGGGTTTTCCAATAGGGACTTGACAACTTTGAATTGAATTTGTGAACGCACCCTTTCACTAATCATCAAACTGTCACAGTCAATTTATTCAGTAAACTTAACATTTCTATCATGGTAAAGTACACGAAGGAACAACGTCTGCAAATTAAATTATATTATTTTGAAAAAAAGTTGTCAAGTCCTTATTGGAAAACCCTTTCCATTAGGGACTTGACAACTTTGAATTCAATTTGTGAACGCACCCTTTCACTAATCATCGAACTGTCACTGTCAATTTATTCAGTAAACTTAACATTTTTATCATGGTAAAGTACACGAAGGAACAACGTCTGCAAATTATATTATATTATTTTGAAAAAAAGTTGTCAAGTCCTTATTGGAAAACCCTTCAGAAGGCTCTCATGTACACAAAATACAGAGAAGGATCCCGTGTCCGTGTGAAATCCTTACAGTAAAGTACGTAGTCGGTGCTGGGGGTTGAACCCGACGCACATTCGACCGAACGTACTGATAACATTTAAAAATCAAGAAAATGATATAATCTTCTAAACTCTTTGTTTTTTTTATCATAGATACAACATAACACTTTTGTGACTATCGAAATAGCATCAAATATGAATTATTGAAACTAAATCGTTTGGCGGGCCACGGATATATACGCGATGGGACGCAAGCGGCCCGCAGGCCGCTGGTTGAAGATCACTGCCCTGGACCATCCCGTAATATGATCCAATTATGTAATTCATATGTTATTTGTGGCAGCGGCGTAAGTATTCTAGCGCTCCCCGAACTTTTTGTTAAGTTTTCAGTCACATAGTAACCTACACCACATCTCAGAATTAAACACGTTCCGAACTTCTACCGAAAAATAATAAAGTTGCATTCAGTCTGTAGGCAGATTTTTGTTTTTAATACATTGTTAAATATTTGTCGAAACGCTGATTTTACTTTATTATTTTAATAATAAAGTATTGTTATCGGTTTTTTAAAAAAAAAAATTTGCTACCCTGAACAATTTTTTTTACGCGTTTTATGACTATTAAACGTCAAAAAAGCAAAAAAAAATGTTTACTCTCATCTGTGCGCCGTCCGCCAGCCCTACGCCGGCCGTGCGTACGCAAACTCGTTTGAGAAATTATAGTTGATAAACCCTATGAGCTATTAAATTGAATTTTTTTTTCCGCATAGACATGGTGGACCCTTAAAAGATAAATTTTTTTGAGGGTATAAGGAGGAAGGTGGCTGAAGCGTTTTAGACGAAAAATTTTGGTTTCTAGATCTCAGCAACCACTTATGGTAGCTGGCTGAAAATTGAAATTTCTATAGAGCTTTGATAGTGGACCCATCTGCAAAAAAATTGCTGATATGGGTGAAGGGGTGTGGGAGTGGAGGGGAAATAATGCGTCCGAAACGCAAATATGCCGAGATCGACACATTCTTAAATCCATATCCCTTAAACCGTTAATGGCAAGCAATTAAAACTTAACAAATATCTGTGGTTATACTAGGAGAGTAGATTGAAACAAAATTTGTTGGTGGGGGTGGTGGCATACGGAGGTGGGTATTGAAATACTTAAGACTACGATATCTCAGAAACCAATTGCACCAGAAGAACGGTCTGGGCATAAAGCTTGATAAATAAAAATTGCTCAAAGTAAAATCTTTGAAGGGGGCAGGGGAGCATAGAAGTGGGGAGGGATAAGAATTTTTGAAAAATATCACTTTTCATATCTCAATAACAGTGTAAGATAGATGTTTAAAATTTTTCCTAGAAGTAGGCCCGATATAGCTCTAGTAGGAAAAATTTTGGGGGTGTGGGTGTGGGTGTGGGTGTGGGTGTGGGTGTGGGTGTGGGTGTGGGTGTAGAGGGTGAGGGTGGGGAAGGGCGAGAAGGAAAAAGTTCCGATGCTTATATCTTAAGAACCTGTAATGATATAGATCTTGAACTTCGTAATTAGATAGAACTATAATAGTGGCATGGTGGAAAAATAAAATTGTTTTTAGAGGTGGCATGGTACGAGGGTGGGGGGTGTTTTTCTTAACTTTAGAACGGCTTATGCTAGAAAGTTGAAACTCGGTACGTATATGTAAATCAACTAGAAAAGTAGTTCTAATAAAAAAAATTCAAATATTCATTGGCGTTCAGAAGGGGGGGGGGGGCAAAAAAAATTATCAGTCTCACGATTTTCGTCGTATCTACTAGGTCTTTCCAAATAATGAACTCATTTTTATTCTACGGACTCTTCATATGAATACCTAGAGTGCGTTTTCAAGATTTTTTGAAATTCGACCACTAATGGGGTGTAAGGTGGATGTACACTTTTTCATGAATTCCACCATATCTCTCAGGTCTGATCAGATATGGAATATCTTTTCACTTCCCCAGGTTTGTTTAACAATCACCTATTTTTAAGTTTTGTCTTTTTCAACCTCTAGACCGCATTCTGGAATATGACCCAATTATAAATTTCATATGTTACACCATATTCAAACAGCTTCCCGAACTTTTTGTTAGGTTTTCAGTCACACAGCAACATACACCGCATCCCCGAACTGAACACGTTCCAAAGTTCTGCCGGAAAAGTAATAAAGTTGTGCCCAGACTGTTGGCAGTTTTTTTTATCATTTGACAATAAAGTAAACTGACACGCAGTCGTTTTATCATAGAAAGTTGTAATCCTAATGTATGGAAGGAACCTCGTATTCAGCGGGTGTATTTTAATTTCAAAATTGTGTTAAGCGCTTCCCGGTTTCCAAATTTCGCGATTTTGCTTTTGTGTTACAAGGAAAAGTATAAATTTTAATAATCAGTCGAAAACAGAAAATTGAATTTTTTTTCTTTTTTCACTACAAGCTCCCCTTGCCGGCCAATTACATGTGGCTTCATTTTATTTATTCTAATACAGGCTAAAAAAAGTAACCGTGGTAAGTTATTTTTTGTACAAGATGCTGTTTTATCTGAAAAAACTTCAACAAGAGCTCACTTTCATCTGCGTTTTGTTTACCGATACATCATGTACCTAGACGACGTTTCAACGAAATTAGGATAGAAAAGTAAGGTCACATCTGTTTCCGATCCTTAATCGAATGACGCTATAATGATTTGAGTTTAAAATTTAAAAAAGTTATGGCTCTCACTGCCGCAATGCACGGAAAGAACATCGAAACCATTGGCAACGCCAGATGTAAATTTTAAAGCCTACCTGTAATATTTTCTAAAATTTAATTTTCGAAAGAAAAGCAGTACAAAGTTGAAAGGAGTAGCAAAGTAGTACGTGCTGTGCAATAGTAGTGTAATGGGCTTTGTTAAATGAAATTACTTGCTTCAACGATAATATGAGAAAAAAAAATTTATTTCAGTGTTGGTTTATATAAATTAATAACGGTAGATTCAACTAGGCGTACAAAAAAAAAATTGGGAGATCTTATTTAAATTTGGTAATATAATAATGTAAGGCAATCAAAAAGGTATTGTTAGATCTTATTTATATTTGATAATATATTAGCATCGCTACAGTGCTCCCCTTTCAGTTGAACGTTATGATGTAAAACGTACTGGCTGTTTTATCGTTCGTCCGGATCTCGTGGTGAAATTTGTTGAGACATCTTGGAAACGACGGGTTGATATCGGTTCCATCTACAGGTTTTTCGGAAAACATTGGCTTCAACCTGTCGATAGAAATATTTTTAGTACAATTATTGATTTCGATGCTAAAGAATTTGTTGGTTTCTGACAGGACTTTATACGGGCCGTCGTAAGGAGCTTGTAACTGTTTTACTTTATTATTTCAATAATAAAGTATTTTTTTATGGCATCCCTTCTTACGAAAAAAATCTGCCAACAGTCTGGACGCAACTGTATTATTTTTCCGGCAGAAGTTCAGAACGCGTTCAATTCGAGGATGCGGTGTATGTTACTATGTGTGTGAAAACCTAACAAAAAGTTCGGAAAGCGGTTAGAAAAGGGTGTAACATATGAATTAAATAATTGGGTCATATTCCGGGATGCGGTCTAGAGGTTGAAAAAAAACAAAAATTAAAAATAGGTGATTATTAAACAAACCTGGGGAAGTGAAAAGATATTCGTTATCCCTGAGACCTGAGAAACATGGTGGAATTCATAAAAAGTATACAACCAGTTTACACCCTCTTAGGGGTCGAATTTCAAAAAATCTTGAAAACACATTCTAGGTATTCACAAGAAGAATCCGTAGAATAAAAATGAATTCAATATTTTGAAAGACCTAGTAGATATGACGAAAATCGTGAAAATATATGCATTTTATATTAACCGATATTTTTTTTCTTGCCCCCCCCTTCTGAACGCCAATGAATATTTGAATTTTTTTTTATCAGAATTACTTTTCTAGTTAATTTACATATACGTACTGAGTTTCAACTTCCTAGCATAAGCCGTTCTGAAGTAAGGGAAAACACCCCCACCACCGTACCATACTACCCTAAAAAAAAATTTATTTTTCTACGATGCCGCTACTATAGCTTTATCTAAATACCAAGTTTCAGCTTCCTATTACTATAGATTCTTAAGATAAAGGCATCGGAACTTTTTCTTTCTCACCCTTCCCCACCCTCACCCTCTACACACACACCCCCAAATTTTTTCCTACTAGGGTTCTATTAGGCCTACTTCTGGTAAAAATTTGAAACATCCATCTTACACTGTTATTGAGATATGAATCGTGTTATTTTTGAAAAAATCTAGTCCCTCCCACTTCCGTGCTCCTCCACCCCCTTCAAATATTTTACTTTGAGCAATCTTTATTTATTAATCTTTATAATAAAACCGAATTTTGTTTTTCTGGTTTAATTAGTTTGTGAGATATCGTAATCTAAAGTTTTTCACCCTCCACCCCCGTACGCCACTACCCCTACCCAAAAATTTTGTTTCAATCTACTCTCCTAGTATAACTACAGATATTTGTTAAGTTTTAATTGCTTGCTATTAATGGTTTAGGAGATATGGATTTTAGAATTTGTCGATCTCGGCCTTTTTGCGTTTCGGACGCATTATTTCCCCCTCCACTCCCACACCCCTTCACCCATACCTGTTTTTTTTTTGCAAAATGGGTCCATTATCAAAGCTCTATAAAAATTCTAAGTTTCAGCCTCCTAACACAAGCGGTTCCTGAGATCTAGAAACCTAAATTTTTTGTCTAAAACGCTTACCCCGCCTTCCCCCTTACACTTCCTCCCCTGAAAATAATGTCAATTCAAGGGGTCCACCAAGTCTATTCTTTGAAAAAAATTTAATTTAATAGCTCCACTGGTTTGAGAGCTACGAGCCTTCAAAGATTTTGGGGCGTACGGGGTACGGCGTACGGGGTACGGCGTACAGTCGGAGTGAAAATTTTTATTCCTTTTTTCGCGTCTACTAGTCATGAAACGTGGAAAAAAAATTTTTGAGGGCAGCAAATTATTTTTTTTTAAAAATCGATAACAATACTGTATTATAAATAATACAGTAAAATGTGTTGCTTTCATATGCGTTGGATGTATAAAAACGTTGGTTCGATTGTGGTAATTGGTGGGTATAGGTTTTAAATTCTTCATATTTTTTTTAGTGTGCCAACGAAAGACGATGGATCGCAATTGATCTCACTATTTTTGTAGAAGTCGCATGGCAGTCGTAGTGTTGTTCCATACAGGAATTCAGCTGGCGTTGTGTTGCTCGTTGTGAGGACAGACCGAAGACCTAATAGCACGGTTGGAAGTGTTTCTGTCCAATTTTCGTTGTCGCACTTCAATGCTGTTTTTAGCGTGCGGTGGAACCTTTCTATTTTCCCATTAGCTTGGAGGTGATAGCGTGCTGTAGGTATGTGCTTAATCCTCTAGCATGTAAGACCGCCCTCAGGCGGTCATCACTAAAAACGCAATAGTGGCCGAGCCGTTGAATTATTTTACGTGGAACAACTTGCACAGTATCTGGTAAGCCTGTGCACACATTTTGAGTTTTCATTGAAATCTCTGTACCGCTAGGCTTGGCTTCTACAGTCAGTCGAATAACGACTTTCGATAGTGGAAAAGGGATATTGTGACTATTTAAAAATGCCCTCAGGCTCCTGAACTAGGGTTATGTAGTGAAGAACTTTGATGTTGTAGACGGAACAGACTATGAACTTCCAGTATGGTATACTGGGTACGCTCATTGTATTTATATCGTATAGTAGTATCACGAATAACTTCACCTCAGCTCAAAAGATGGCGCAGCATATATCGTTTTTTAGGTTTTGTGCTCTCGCGCTTTCACACTCGTTCTTTCTTGAAGAATTCAAAATCAATCAAAGCAGGCATATCTCATTCATTCATAAAGTTCAATCATTACGACTTCCCATTGGTCGACAGCGAACTCCGCACTCGAGTGTTAAAAAAATTAATAAGTGTGGAGAGCGCGAGAGCACAAAACCCCAACCAATGGGAAATCGTGTTGATTGAACTTTATGAATGAATGAGATAATGCTTGCTTTGATTGATTTTGAATTTTTCTTCGTAGGTACAATACGCATTGACATTTCTCACAGTTCTCACTACGTTCATTTCCTTTCCTCGCACACGGTGCATGGGAAAGGACGGGCGGTATGGAGAAGCAGATCGCTTTTCTGTTTCTTCATGCAACAGAATAATTCCATTATGCAGAAGGTCATACACTCTTTTTTATTTTTGCGGTACAAAAAAGTACATGCAAAATTTTTGGAAACTATTTGGGAGTGAGGATTGTGGAAACGCCGTACGTCTGCCGGTATACCCAAAATTGTTTGAAAGCTCGTAGCACCCAAACCATTTGAGCTATTTATTTGAATTTTTTTCGTTAGTAGATTTGGTATACCCCTTTAAGTGAACACCTTTTGAGGGATGCGGGTGTGAAGGGGGAGGTGGGGGAGGTGTTTTAGACCGCAAGTTTTGGTTTCTAGATATCAGCAACCGCTTATGCTAGAAATTTGAAACTTGGAATTTTTATAGAGCTACAATAGTAGACCCATTTGCAAAAAATATTCTGATATGAGTGAAGGAGTGGGGGTGGGGAAATATTGCGTCCGAAGCGCAAAAAAGCTGAGATCGATACATTCTAAAATACATATCTCCTAAACTGTTTTTGGCACGAAATTCAAACTTACCAAATATCTGTACCTTTACTAGGAAAAAAGATTGAAAAGAAATTTTTGAGTGGGGTTAGTGGAGTACGTGGGTGGGGGGTGAAAAACTTTAGATTACCATATCTCAGGAACCAATTGCTCTAGAAAAATTAAATTCGGTTTGAAGAGAAAGGTCGACAAATAAAGATTGCACAGAGTACACTTTTTTAAGGGGATGGCGGAACATGGAAGGGGGGGGGGATAAGAAATTTTCAAAAAAATCACTTTTCATATCTCAAGAACAGTGTGAGATAGATGCTAAATTTTTTTACCAGACGTAGGCCCAATAGAACCTTAGCAGAAAAATTGGGGGATGTGGGTGTAGAGGGTGAGGGTGGGGAGGGTGAAAAGTAAAAGGTTCCGATGTTTATATCTTATGAACGTATAATGAGAAAAAGCTGAAACGTTGTATTTAGATAGAGCTATAGTATTGGCATGTTGGAAAAATATAATATTTTTAGGGGTAGTGTGGTACGGAGGTGGGGGGTTTTTTCCCTAACTATGGAACGGCTGATGCTAGAAAATTGAAACTCGGTGTATATGTAAATCAACTAGGAAAGTAATTTTGTTAAAAAAGATTCGAATATCCATTGGCGTTCAGAAGGGGGGGCAAAAAAAAATTATCAGGAAAAATAAAATGCATATATTTTCACGATTTTCGTCATATCTACTAGGTCTTTCCAAATGTTGAATTCATTTTTATTCTACGGATTTTTCATTTGAATTCCTAGAAAGTGTTTTCAAGATTTTTTGAAATTCGACCCCTAAGAGGGTAGGGTGTACAGTGGTTGTATACTTTTTCATGAATTCCACCATATCTCTCAAATCTGATCAGATATCGAATATATTTTCACTTCCACAGTTTTGTTTAATAATCACCTATTTTTAAGTTTTGTCTTTTTCAACCTCGAGACCGCATCCCCGCATCCCCCTTAGGGGTTGAATTTCGAAAAATCTTGAAAACACTTTCTAGGAATTCATATGAAGAATCCGTAGAATAAACATAACGCAGTCACGATCGGCTGCAAGCCAATCGTATGATACTCTAGATGAAATACTGAACTCCGATTTATATTTTAGTTGGAAATATATCAAAAGAATGAGGAGTGCACAAGCAATTATTACATGACCTTTTACTTACAGGTAGTAACTTTTGTGTAGTGGTGGATTTTTTGATTTATAGTGAGTTCCATAAAGTAAGTTAGGACATTTTACAGAATTTTTGTATGGACACTACATGAAGAACTTATGGGATATTTTTCATATTAATAGTTTCAGCTGCGACTATTATAAAATTAATGTTTGTAAAATTTGAAAGTCGTAAATGAAAGCTTTCTAAACTTATCGTGTAATATTGGTGAATATGTTTATTAAGGACTTTTGTATGACAGCTACCCGAAGGAGTCAACCGATGGTGCTAATAATTGAACTCCGTCTTGGTTTTGGTATAAAACTAATTCCTGTAAAATTTTAAATTCCTGCTCTTACTCGTTCTGGAGTTATAGTGAATTCAGTAAAAAGCATACGTTTTTGAAGGACTTTTCTAGGCTGCTACACGAAGGACTCATTCGATTTGCATCATATTCGAAACATTCAATTCAAACATTTTAAACCATCCGTATGCAAAATTTCAAGTTCCTAACTTGAAGCATTCGAGCAATAACTGGGAAAACGTGTTTCAAGGACTCTTGTATGGGAGGTACCCGAAGGAGTGGAAGGATATCGCCCATTAACGAACTTAGCCTTACTTTTTCCATTTTACAAGTTGTGACAAAATTTCAACTTCCTAGGTCAACGCGTTCTTGAGCTATCGTGCTAACGGACGGACGGACGGACGGACGGACGGACGGACAGCAAACGGATTTGGGGGTTTTGGCCAAAAATAAACACAAAATACTATATAACTTTTTTTCGTCCGAGGCTCGGTTCTATGCGTTACAAACTTTTCGGGCTGGATTAAGCTTATAATACTCTATATGTTCATCTAGAGTATAAAAAACATAACGCAGTCACGATCGGCTGCAAGCCAATCGTATGATACTCTAGATGAAATACTGAACTCCGATTTATATTTTAGTTGGAAATATATTAAATTATATATTATATATATTAATTCTAAACTTATCGTGCAATATTGGTGAATATGTTTATTAAGGACTTTTGTATGACAGCTACCCGAAGGAGTCAACGGATGGCGCTTATTAATGAACTCCGTCTTGGTTTTGGTATAAAACTAATTCCTGTAAGATTTTAAATTCCTGCTTTAACTCGTTCTGGAGTTATAGTGAATTCAGTAAAAAGCACACATTTTTGAAAGACTTTTCTAGGCTGCTACAAGAAGGACTCATTCGATTTGCATCATAGTCGGAACATTTGATTCAAACATTTTAAGCCTTAAGTATGCAAAATTTCAAGTTCCTAACATGAAGCATTCGAGCAATAACTGGGAAAACGTGTTTCAAGGACTCTTGTATGGGAGGTACCCGAAGGACTGGAAGGATATCGCCCATTAACGAACTTAGCCTTACTTTTTCCATTTTACAAGTTGTGACAAAATTTCAACTTCCTAGGTCAACGCGTTCTTGAGCTATCGTGCTAACGAGAGTCCTTAATAAACATATTCACCAATATTGCACGATAAGTTTAGAAAGCTCTAATTTACGACTTTGAAATTTTACAAACATTAATTTTATAATAGTCGCAGCTGAAACTATCAATGTGAAAAATATCCCATGAGTCCTTCATGTAGTTGCCATACAAAAATTCTGTAAAATGTCAACTCACTATAAATCAAAAAATCGACCACTATACAAAAGTTTCTACCTGTAAGTAAAAGGTCATGTAATAATTGCTTGTGCTCTCCTCATTCTTTTGATATATTTCCAACTAAAATATAAATCGGAGTTCAGTATTTCATCTAGAGTATCATACGATTGGCTTGCAGCCGATCGTGACTGCTTTATGTTTTTTCATTAGATTTACTTTTCTAGTTGATTTACATATACGTACCGAGTTCCAACTTTCTAGCATAAGCCGTTTAAGAGTTAGGAAAAACACCCCCCACCCCCGTACCATACAACCCCTAAAAAAAAATATTTTTTTGCCATGCCACTACAATAGCTCTATCTAAACACCAAGTTTCAGCTTCCTATCGTTATAGGTTCTTAAGATATAAACATTGGAACTTGTTCCTTCTCACCCTTCTCACCCTTCTCACCCTTCCCCACCCTCAACCACTCCACCCCCACTCCAAATTTTTTCCCTACTAGGGTTCAATTAGGCTTACTTCTGGTAAAAATTTAAAACATCTATCTAACACTGTTCTTGAGATATGAAACGTGTAAATTTTGAAAAATTCTTATCCCCTCCACTTCTATGCTCCCCTACCCCCCTCAAAAATATAACTTTAGATAACCTTTTACTTTATTATTTTAATAATTAAGAATTAAAAATAAAAACTTGCTATCCTCAAAATTTTTATTCTCACGTTTCATAACTAGTAGACGCGAAAAAAGTTATAAAAATTTTCAGTCCGTCTGTCCGCCGTACGCAAGATCGTTTGGAGGCTCGTAGCTGCCAAACGATTTGAGATATTAAATTGAAATTTTTTTAACGAATAGACGGGGTAGGCTCCTTGAAGTGACCAAATTTTTAGGGGTGGGGGTGTGAGGGGAAAGGAGGGGGAAGTGTTTTAGACCGAAAATTTGGTTTCTAGATCTTATTAACCCCTAATGATAGGAAGCTGAAACTTGGAATTTCTATAGAGCTCTGATAGTAGACCCATTTGCAGAAAATTTTCAATATTGATCAAGGGGTGTGGGAGTGGGGGGAAATGTAATGCGTCCGAAACCCAAAAAAGGCGAGATAGACACATTCTAAAATCCATATCTCCTAAACCGTTAAAAATATTTGTAGTTATACTAGGAGAACAGAATGAAGAAAAATTTTGGGTGGGGGAAGTTGTGTATGGGGTGGGGGGGGGGGGGGGGTGGGTGAAAAACTTTAGATTACGATATCTCATGAACCAATTGCTCTAGAGAAATAAAATTCGGTTTGGGTATAAAAGTCGACAAATAAAGATTGATCAAAGTAAAATTTTTCAAGTGGGAGGTGGAGCATAGAAGTGGAGGGGATGAAAATTTTTCAAATCAAACACATTTCATATCTCAAAAACAGTGTAAGATAGATGCCTAGAATTTTTACCAGAAGTAGCGCTAATTAAACTCTAGTAGGGAAAAAAGTTTTGGGGTTGAGGGTGTAGAGGGGAAGGGGGGGGGGGGCGTATGAAAAGGAAAAAGCTCCGATGCTTATATCTTGAGAACCTGTAATGATATAAGCCTTAAACTTGGTATTTAGATAGAGCTAGAGTAGCGGAATGTTGGAAAAATATAATTTTTTTTAGGGGTAGTATGCTGCGGGGGTAGGGGGTGTTTTTCCTAATTATTAAACGGTTCATGCTAGAAAGTTGAAACTCGGTGTGTATATGCAAATCAACTAGAAAAGTAATTGTGATAGGAAAAAATTGAATATTCATTGGCGTTCAGAAAGGGGGGCAAAAAAAATTATTTGTAAATATAATAAATATAAAATGCATATATTTTCACAATTTTCGTCATATATACTAGCTCGTCCCAAATATTGAATTTAATTTTATTCTACGGATTCTTCGTATGAATACCTAGAAAGCGTTTTCAAGGTTTTTGAAATTCGACCCCTAAGGGTAGTGTGGTACAAGTGGGGGGTGTTTTTCCTATATATAGAACGACTTAAGCTACATTGTTGAAACTCGGTGTGTATACCTAAATCAACTAGAAAAATAATTTTGAATAAAAAAAAAACGAATATCTATTGGCGTTCAGAAGGGGGGCAAAAAAAATATCTGTGAAAATAGAATGCATATTTTCCCACGATTTTCGACATATCTACTAACTCCTCTGTACTCCGATTTATATTTTAGTTGGAAATATATCAAAAGAATAAGGAGTGCACAAGCAATTATTACATGACCTTTTACTTACAGGTATTGTATAGTGGCTACCCGATTTTTACTTTATTAGTAATAATACAGTATTGTTATTGATTTTCATAAAAAAAAATTTGCTGCCCTCAAAATTTTTTTGTGTACATCTCATGACTAGTAGACACGAAAAAAGCAATAAAAATTTTCACTCCGTCTGTCCGCCGTACGCCGTACGTCGACCGCCAAAATCCTTTGAAGGCTCGTAGCTCTCAAACCAGTGGAGCTACTAAATTTAAATTTTTTCTAGGAATAGACTGGGTAGACGCCTTGAATTGACATTATTTTGATGGGGAGGGGGTGTGAGGGGGAAGGTGGGGGAAGCGTTTTAGACGAAAAATTTTGGTTTCTAGATCTCAGCAACCGCTTATGTTAGGAGACTGAAACTTGAAATTTCTATAAAGCTTTGATAGTGGACCCATTTGCAAAAAAATTGATGATATGGGTGAAGGGGTGTGGGAGTAGAGGGGGAAGCAATGCGTCCGAAACGCAAAAAAGTGGAGATCTACACATTCAAAAATCTATATCTCCTAAACCGTTAATAGCAAGCAATTAAAACTTAACAAATATCTGTAGTTATACTAGGAGAGTAGATTGAAACAAAATTTTTGGGTAGGGGTGCTGGCGTACGGGGTTGGGAGGTGAAATACTTAACATTACGATATCTCCCAAGCCAGAGGCACCAAAAAAACAAAATTCGGTTTGGATATATAGCTTGATAAATAAAGATTGCTCAAAGTAAAATCTTTGAAGGGGGCGGGGGAGTACGTAAGTGGAGGTGATAAGAATTTTTCAAAAATAACACGTTTCATATCTCAATAACAGTGTAAGATGGATACTTCAAATTTTTACCAGAAGTAGGCCTAATAGAACCCTAGTAGGGAAAAAAAGGGGGGGTGTGGGTGTAGAGGGTAAGGGTGGGGAAGGGTGAGAAGGAAAAAGTTCCGATGCTTATATCTTAAGAATCTATAATGATAGGAAGCTGAAACTTGGTATTTAGATAGAGCTATAGTAGTGGCATGGTGGAAAAAAAAATTTTTTTTAGGGGTAGTATGGTACGGTGGTGGGGGGTGTTTTTCCTAACTTTAGAGCGGCTTATGCTAGGAAGTTGAAACTCAGTACGTATTTGTAAATTAACCAGAAAAGTAGTTCTGATAAGAAAAAAATCGAATATTCATTGGCGTTCAGAAGGGGGGGGGGCAAAAAAAAATTATCAGTATATATAAAATGCATATATTTTCACGATTTTCGTCATATCTACTAGGTCTTTCCAAATATTGAACTCATTTTTATTCTACGGATTCTTCATATGAATACCTAGAATGTGTTTTCAAGAATTTTTGAAATTCGACCCCTAAGAGGGTGTAAACTGGTTGTATACTTTTTAATGAATTCCACCATGTTTCTCAGGTCTGGTCAGATATCGAATATCTTTTCACTTCCCCAGACTTGTTTAATAATCACCTATTTTTAAGTTTTTTATTTTTCAACCTCTAGACCGCATTCCGGAATATGACCCAATTATTTAATTCTTATGTTACACCCTTTTCTAACCGCTTTTTGTTAGGTTTTCAGTCACATAGTAACATATGCCGCATCCCCGAATAAACCACGTTCCGAACTTCTGCCGAATTCAATATTTGGAAAGACCTAGTAAATATGACGAAAATCGTAAAAATATATGCATTTTATTTTTACTTACAAGTTTTTTTGCCCCCTTTTCCGAACCCCAATGAATATTCAAATTTTTATACTCTAGATGAACATATAGAGTATTATAAGTTTAATCCAGCCCGAAAAGTTTGTAACGCATAGAACCGAGCCTCGGACGAAAAAAAGTTATATTATTTTGTGTTTATTTTTGGCCAAAACCCCCAAATCCGTTTGCTGTCCGTCCGTCCGTCCGTCCGTCCGTCCGTCCGTCCGTCCGTTAGCACGATAACTCAAGAACGCGTTGACCTAGGAAGTTGAAATTTTGTCACAACTTGTAAAATGGAAAAAGTAAGGCTAAGTTCGTTAATGGGCGATATCCTTCTACTCCTTCGGGTACCTCCCATACAAGAGTCCTTGAAACACGTTTTCCCAGTTATTGCTCGAATGCATCAAGTTAGGAACTTGAAATTTTGCATACGTATGGTTTACAACGTTTGAATTGAAAGTTCCGAATATGATGCAAATCGAATGAGTCCTTCGTGTAGCAGCCTAGAAAAGTCCTTCAAAAATGTATGCTTTTTACTGAATTCACTATAACTCCAGAACGAGTTAGAGCAGGAATTTAAAATTTTACAGGAATTAGTTTTATACCAAAACCAAGACGGAGTTCATTAATTAGCGCCATCCGTTGACTCCTTCGGGTAGCTGTCATACAAAAGTCCTTAATAAACATATTCACCAATATTGCACGATAAGTTTAGAAAGCTCTAATTTACGACTTTGAAATTTTACAAACATTAATTTTATAATAGTCGCAGCTGAAACTATCAATGTGAAAAATATCCCATGAGTCCTTCATGTAGTTGCCATACAAAAATTCTGTAAAATGTCAACTCACTATAAATCAAAAAATCGACCACTATACAAAAGTTTCTACCTGTAAGTAAAAGGTCATGTAATAATTGCTTGTGCTCTCCTCATTCTTTTGATATATTTCCAACTAAAATATAAATCGGAGTTCAGTATTTCATCTAGAGTATCATACGATTGGCTTGCAGCCGATCGTGACTGCTTTATGTTTTTTCATTAGATTTACTTCTCTAGTTGATTTACATATACGTACCGAGTTCCAACTTTTTAGCATAAGCCGTTTAAGAGTTAGGAAAAACACCCCCCACCCCCGTACCATACAACCCCTAAAAAAAAATATTTTTTTGCCATGCCACTACAATAGCTCTATCTAAACACCAAGTTTCAGCTTCCTATCGTTATAGGTTCTTAAGATATAAACATTGGAACTTGTTCCTTCTCACCCTTCTCACCCTTCTCACCCTTCCCCACCCTCAACCACTCCACCCCCACTCCAAATTTTTTCCCTACTAGGGTTCTATTAGGCTTACTTCTGGTAAAAATTTAAAACATCTATCTAACACTGTTCTTGAGATATGAAACGTGTAAATTTTGAAAAATTCTTATCCCCTCCACTTCTATGCTCCCCTACCCCCCTCAAAAATATAACTTTAGATAACCTTTTACTTTATTATTTTAATAATTAAGAATTGTGATTGATCTTAAAAAAATAAAAACTTGCTATCCTCAAAATTTTTATTCTCACGTTTCATAACTAGTAGACGCGAAAAAAGTTATAAAAATTTTCAGTCCGTCTGTCCGCCGTACGCAAGATCGTTTGGAGGCTCGTAGCTGCCAAACGATTTGAGATATTAAATTGAAATTTTTTTAACGAATAGACGGGGTAGGCTCCTTGAAGTGACCAAATTTTTAGGGGTGGGGGTGTGAGGGGAAAGGAGGGGGAAGTGTTTTAGACCGAAAATTTGGTTTCTAGATCTTAGTAACCCCTAATGATAGGAAGCTGAAACTTGGAATTTCTATAGAGCTCTGATAGTAGACCCATTTGCAGAAAATTTTCAATATTGATCAAGGGGTGTGGGAGTGGGGGGAAATGTAATGCGTCCGAAACCCAAAAAAGGCGAGATAGACACATTCTAAAATCCATATCTCCTAAACCGTTAAAAATATTTGTAGTTATACTAGGAGAACAGAATGAAGAAAAATTTTGGGTGGGGGAAGTTGTGTATGGGGTGGGGGGGGGGGGGTGAAAAACTTTAGATTACGATATCTCATGAACCAATTGCTCTAGAGAAATAAAATTCGGTTTGGGTATAAAAGTCGACAAATAAAGATTGATCAAAGTAAAATTTTTCAAGTGGGAGGTGGAGCATAGAAGTGGAGGGGATGAGAATTTTTCAAATCAAACACATTTCATATCTCAAAAACAGTGTAAGATAGATGCCTAGAATTTTTACCAGAAGTAGCGCTAATTAAACTCTAGTAGGGAAAAAAGTTTTGGGGTTGAGGGTGTAGAGAGGAAGGGGGGGGGGGCGTATGAAAAGGAAAAAGCTCCGATGCTTATATCTTGAGAACCTGTAATGATATAAGCCTTAAACTTGGTATTTAGATAGAGCTAGAGTAGCGGAATGTTGGAAAAATATAATTTTTTTTAGGGGTAGTATGCTGCGGGGGTAGGGGGTGTTTTTCCTAATTATTAAACGGTTCATGCTAGAAAGTTGAAACTCGGTGTGTATATGCAAATCAACTAGAAAAGTAATTGTGATAGGAAAAAATTGAATATTCATTGGCGTTCAGAAAGGGGGGCAAAAAAAATTATTTGTAAATATAATAAATATAAAATGCATATATTTTCACAATTTTCGTCATATATACTAGCTCGTCCCAAATATTGAATTTAATTTTATTCTACGGATTCTTCGTATGAATACCTAGAAAGCGTTTTCAAGGTTTTTGAAATTCGACCCCTAAGGGTAGTGTGGTACAAGTGGGGGGTGTTTTTCCTATATATAGAACGACTTAAGCTACATTGTTGAAACTCGGTGTGTATACCTAAATCAACTAGAAAAATAATTTTGAATAAAAAAAAAACGAATATCTATTGGCGTTCAGAAGGGGGGCAAAAAAAATATCTGTGAAAATAGAATGCATATTTTCCCACGATTTTCGACATATCTACTAACTCCTCTGTACTCCGATTTATATTTTAGTTGGAAATATATCAAAAGAATAAGGAGTGCACAAGCAATTATTACATGACCTTTTACTTACAGGTATTGTATAGTGGCTACCCGATTTTTACTTTATTAGTAATAATACAGTATTGTTATTGATTTTCATAAAAAAAAATTTGCTGCCCTCAAAATTTTTTTGTGTACATCTCATGACTAGTAGACACGAAAAAAGCAATAAAAATTTTCACTCCGTCTGTCCGCCGTACGCCGTACGTCGACCGCCAAAATCCTTTGAAGGCTCGTAGCTCTCAAACCAGTGGAGCTACTAAATTTAAATTTTTTCTAGGAATAGACTGGGTAGACGCCTTGAATTGACATTATTTTGATGGGGAGGGGGTGTGAGGGGGAAGGTGGGGGAAGCGTTTTAGACGAAAAATTTTGGTTTCTAGATCTCAGCAACCGCTTATGTTAGGAGACTGAAACTTGAAATTTCTATAAAGCTTTGATAGTGGACCCATTTGCAAAAAAATTGATGATATGGGTGAAGGGGTGTGGGAGTAGAGGGGGAAGCAATGCGTCCGAAACGCAAAAAAGTGGAGATCTACACACTCAAAAATCTATATCTCCTAAACCGTTAATAGCAAGCAATTAAAACTTAACAAATATCTGTAGTTATACTAGGAGAGTAGATTGAAACAAAATTTTTGGGTAGGGGTGCTGGCGTACGGGGTTGGGAGGTGAAATACTTAACATTACGATATCTCCCAAGCCAGAGGCACCAAAAAAACAAAATTCGGTTTGGATATATAGCTTGATAAATAAAGATTGCTCAAAGTAAAATCTTTGAAGGGGGCGGGGGAGTACGTAAGTGGAGGTGATAAGAATTTTTCAAAAATAACACGTTTCATATCTCAATAACAGTGTAAGATGGATACTTCAAATTTTTACCAGAAGTAGGCCTAATAGAACCCTAGTAGGGAAAAAAAGGGGGGGTGTGGGTGTAGAGGGTAAGGGTGGGGAAGGGTGAGAAGGAAAAAGTTCCGATGCTTATATCTTAAGAATCTATAATGATAGGAAGCTGAAACTTGGTATTTAGATAGAGCTATAGTAGTGGCATGGTGGAAAAAAAAATTTTTTTTAGGGGTAGTATGGTACGGTGGTGGGGGGTGTTTTTCCTAACTTTAGAGCGGCTTATGCTAGGAAGTTGAAACTCAGTACGTATTTGTAAATTAACCAGAAAAGTAATTCTGATAAGAAAAAAATCGAATATTCATTGGCGTTCAGAAGGGGGGGGGGCAAAAAAATATTATCAGTATATATAAAATGCATATATTTTCACGATTTTCGTCATATCTACTAGGTCTTTCCAAATATTGAACTCATTTTTATTCTACGGATTCTTCATATGAATACCTAGAATGTGTTTTCAAGAATTTTTGAAATTCGACCCCTAAGAGGGTGTAAACTGGTTGTATACTTTTTAATGAATTCCACCATGTTTCTCAGGTCTGGTCAGATATCGAATATCTTTTCACTTCCCCAGGCTTGTTTAATAATCACCTATTTTTAAGTTTTTTATTTTTCAACCTCTAGACCGCATTCCGGAATATGACCCAATTATTTAATTCATATGTTACACCCTTTTCTAACCGCTTTTTGTTAGGTTTTCAGTCACATAGTAACATATGCCGCATCCCCGAATAAACCACGTTCCGAACTTCTGCCGGAAAAATAATAAAGTTGCGCCCAGACTGTTGGCAGATTTTTTGTTAGGTTTTCAGTCACATAGTAACATATTCCGCATCCCCGAATAAACTACGTTCCGAACTTCTCCCGGAAAAATAATAAAGTTGCGCCCAGACTGTTGGCAGATTTTTTGATTTATAGTGAGTTCCATAAATTAAGTTAGGATATTTTACAGAATTTTTGTATGGCAACTACATGAAGGACTTATGGGATATTTTTCATATTAATAGTTTCAGCTGCGACTATTATAAAATTAAAGTGTACAAAATGTCAAAGTCGTAACTTAAAGCCTTCTAAAGTTATCGTTCAATATTGGTGAACACGTGTTTTAAGGACTTCTGTATGACAGCTACCCGAAGGAGTCGACGGATGGCACTAATTATTGAAATATGCCTTGGTTTTGGTATAAAACTAATTCCTGTAAAATTTTAAATCCCGGCTTTAATTCGTTCTGGAGTTACAGTGGATTCAGTACCAAGCTTACATTTTTGAAGTACTTTTCGAGGCTGCTACACGAAGGACTAATTCGATTTGACCCATATTCGGAAATTTCGCTTCAAACATTGCAAACTTTAAGTGTGCAAAATTTAAAGTTCCTAACTTGAAGCATTCGAGCAATAATTGTGAAAACGTGTTTTAAGGACTCTTGTACAGGAGGTACCCGAAGGAGTGAAAGGATATCGCCCGTTAACGAACTTGTCCTTACTTTTTCCATTTTACAAGTTGTGACAAAACTTCAACTTCCTAGGTCAACGTGTTCTTGAGTTATCGTGCTAACGGACGGACGGACGGACAGCAAACGGATTTGGGGGTTTTGGCCAAAAATAAACACAAAATATTATATAACTTTTTTTCGTCCGAGGCTCGGTTCTATGCGTTACAAACTTTTCGGGCTGGATTAAACTTATAATACTCTATAATGTTCATCTAGAGTATAAAAAAAGTCGATAACAATACTTTATTATTAAAATCATACAGTAAAACATATATGTGAAAAACTCAAAATAGTACTAAAAATAAAATATCTGCCAATGATCTTGGCCAAACTTTTTTTATTTATCGGGTCAAAGTTCGGGAGCGGTAAAATTCGGAGTATAACATGAGTTGTTTCTAGATTATTAGATTTCTTGGAAAATTAATATTGTTCTTAAAATAAATATATTTTAAATAGATATATTTAATCGAATAAACATTGAATAAGCCCATGTATGGGAAACTATTCGAATTTCGGAATATGTATTATGTACACTAAAAACCTCACACAAACCCATTCGATTTCATTTCCACTTGGCATTTGAAATTCGAAGGAATTGTGAAACAGGTTTTTTAACGATTTAATAAATAAAAATATGAAGACAACACGAGAAAGTAAAATCCAATTCAATTTCTTATAATTTTTAAAAGATGTGAACGGCTTATACTAGAAAGTTGAAACTCGGTGCAAATCAACTAGAGAAGGAATTCTGATGAAAAGGGGGGAGGGGCAAAAAAAATTATCAGTGAAAATTAAATACATTATATTTTCAGGATTTCGTCTGCCTTATTCCTAGATCTGATCGATATCGAAAAAATTTTCACTTTCATGGGCTTGCGTAATAATCCTTTTTAAGCCTCTAACAACATACATATAAGATCGGTTGAACCCATTTTCATGAATTTCGTCACATCTTTTAAAAATGATAAGAAATTGAATTGGTTTTTACTTTCTCGTGTTGTCTTCATATTTATTTGTTAAATCGTTAAAAAACCTGTTTCACAATTCCTTCGAAACTCAAATGCCAAGTGGAAATGAAATCGAATGGGTTTGTGTGAGGCTTTTAGTGTACATAATACATATTCCGAAATTCGAATAGTTTCCCATACATGGGCTTATTCAATGTTTAATCGATTAAATATATCTATTTAAAATATTTTTATTTTAAGAACAAAATTAATTTTCCAAGAAATCTAATAATCTAGAAACAACTCATGATATACTCCGAATTTTACGGCTCCCGAACTTTGACCCGATAAATAAAAAAAGTTTGGCCAAGATTATTGGCAGATATTTTATTTTTAGTACTATTTTGAACTTTTCACATATATGTTTTACTTTATGATTTTAATAATAAAGTATTGTTATCGACTTTTTTTTAAAAAAAAATTTGCTAACCTAAAATTTTTTTTTACACGTTTTATTACTAATAAACACCAAAAAAGCAATAAAAATTTTCAGTCCGTCTGTGCGCCGTACGCAAACTCATTTGAGGAATTATAGTTCCCAAACCCTATAAGCTATTATTTGATTTTTTTTTTATGAATAGACATGATAGACCCCTTGAAGTCAGATTTTTTTGAGGGGTGAGGGTGTGAGGGGGAAGGTGGGGGAAGCGTTTTAGAGGAAAAATTTTGGTTTCTAGATCTCAACAACCGCTTATGGTAGGAGGCTGAAACTTAGGATTCCTATAGAGCTTTGATAGTGGACCTATTTGCAAAAAAATTGCTGATATGGGTGAAGGGGTGTGGGAGTGGAGGGGGAAATAATGCGTCCGAAACGCAAAAAAGTGGAAATCGACACATTCTTAAATCCATATCTCCTAAACCGTTAATGGCAAGTAATTAAAACTTAACGAATATCTGTAGTTATACTAGGAGAGTAGATTGAAACAAAATTTTTTGGTATGGGTAAAGGCGTACGGGGGTGGGGGGTGAAAAACTTTAGATTACGATATCTCACAAACCAATTGCACCACAAAAACAAAATTTGGTTTGAGTATAAACCTTAATAGAAAAAATCTGCCAACAATCTGGGCGTAACTTTATTATTTTTCCGGTAGAAGTTAGGAACGCGTTCAATTCTGAAATGCGGTGGAGGCTACTATGTGACTGAAAACCTATCAAAAAGAACAAGATCGTGGAAGTGAAAATCTGATTGGATCTGAGAGATATGGAATAATTTATGAAAAAGTACGCAATCACTTTACACCCCCTTAGGGGTCAATTATGGAGAATACATAGAATAAAATTAAATTCAATATTTGGGACGAGGTAGTAGATATGTCGAAAATCGTGGAAAAATATGCATTCTATTTTCACAGATATTTTTTTTGCCCCCCTTCTGAACGCCAATAGATATTGGTTTTTTTTTTATTTCAAAATTATTTTTCTAGTTGATTTAGATATACACACCGAGTTTCAACAATGTAGCTTAAGCCGTTCTATATATAGGAAAACACCCCCCACTTGTACCACACTACCCTTAGGGGTGGAATTTCAAAAAACCTTGAAAACACTTTCTAGGTATTAATACGAAGAATCCGTAGAATAAAAATGAATTCAATATTTGGAAGGACCTAGTAGATATGACGAAAATCGTGAAAATATATGCATTTTATATTTATTATATTTACAAGTAATTTTTTTTGACCCCCTTTCTGATTGCCAATGAATATTCAATTTTTTCTTATCACAATTACTTTTCTAGTTGATTTACATATACACACCGAGTTTCAACTTTCTAGCATGAACCCTTTAATAGTTAGGAAAAACACCCCCTACCTCCGCAGCATACTACCCCTAGAAAAAATTATATTTTTCCAACATTCCGCTACTCTAGCTCTATCTAAATACCAAGTTTAAGGCTTATATCATTACAGGTTCTCAAAATATAAGCATCGGAACTTTTTCCTTTTCACCCTCCCCCTCTACACCCTCAACCCCAAAACTTTTTTTCCTTCTAGAGTTTAATTAGCGCTACTTCTAGTAAAAATTCTAAGCATCTATCTTACACTGTTCTTGAGATATGAAATGTGTTTGATTTGAAAAATTCTCATCCCCTCCACTTCTATGCTCCACCTCCCACTTAAAAAATTTTACTTTAATCAATCTTAATTTGTCGAGTTTTATACCCAACCCGAATTTTATTTTTCTAGAGCAATTGGTTCATGAGATATCGTAATCTAAAGTTTTTCACCCCCCACCCCCATACACAACTTCCCCCACCCAAAATTTTTCTTGATTCTGTTCTCCTAGTATAACTACAAATATTTTTTAAATTTGAATTTTTTCACCCCTCACCCCCATACACAACTTCCCCCACCCAAAATTTTTCTTCATTCTGTTCTCCTAGTATAACTACAAATATTTTTTAAATTTGAATAGTGTGCCATTAACGGTTTAGGAGATATGGATTTTAGAATGTGTCTATCTTGCCTTTTTTGGGTTTCGAACGCATTACATTTCTCCCCACTCCCACACCCCTTGATCAATATTGACAATTTTTTTGCAAATGGGTCTACTATCACAGTTCTATAGAAATTCCAAGTTTCAGCTTCCTATCATTAGGGGTTACTGAGGTCTAGAAACCAAAATTTTTGGTCTTAAACACTTCCCCCTCCTTCCCCTTCACACCCTCACCCCTCAAAAAAATCTGACTTCAAGGGGTCTATCATGTCTATTCATAAAAAAAAAATTTTAAGTAAAAATAAAATGCATATATTTTCACGATTTTCGTCATATTTACTAGGTCTTTCCAAATATTGAATTCATTTTTATTCTATGGATTCTTCATATGAATTCCTAGAAAGTGTTTTCAAGATTTTTCGAAATTCAACCCCTAAGGGGGTGTAAAGCGGTTGTATACTTTTTCATAAATTCCACCATATCTCTCAGGTCTGATCAGATATCAAATATCTTTTCACTTCCACGGGTTTGTTTAATAATCACCTATTTTTAAGTATTTTCTTTCTCAACCTCTAGACTGCATCCCGGAATATGGCCCAACTATATAATTCATATGTTACACTCTATTCTAACCGCTTCCCTAACTTTTTATTAGGTTTTCAGTCACATAGTAACATATGCCGCATCCCCGAATAAAACACGTTCCGAACTTCTGCCGGAAAAATAATAAAGTTTATTCACACAAATGCATGGCTGAAGCGAGAAAAATGACACCCCAAGTGTTAAAATTGGTCAGATCGCGTACAAACAAACTACGAATGAACAAATAAAGTTTTGGTGAAACTTAAACAATAAACACATCATCTCAACTGCGTTGCACCTCTTGAGTCTTATAAAAACAGAGATATAAAATTTAAAAAGAAATTAATATTTTCAAAATAGAATGTTGGAAAAAGTTTTTTTTTTTTAAAGCGGAATTTTGAAACTTCTATCCGTTGAATTATTGAATTTCTCCACCTCCTTCGCCATACTTAAAAATCTGCCAATGGTCTGGGCGCAACTTTATAATTTTTCCAGCAGAAGTAGGGAGCGCGTTCAATTCTAAGATGCGGTGTAGGTTACTATGTGACCGCAAACCTTTCAAAAAGTTCGGGAATATGGTTAGAATATGGTGTAACATATGAATTATATAATTGGGTCATATTCTGGGATGCGGTCTCGAGGTTGAAAAAGACAAAACTTAAAAATAGGTGATTATTAAACAAAACTGTGGAAGTGAAAATATATTCGATATCTGATCAGATTTGAGAGATATGGTGGAATTCATGAAAAAGTATACAACCACTGTACACCCTACCCTCTTAGGGGTCGAATTTCAAAAAATCTTGAAAACACTTTCTAGGAATTCAAATGAAAAATCCGTAGAATAAAAATGAATTCAACATTTGGAAAGACCTAGTAGATATGACGAAAATCGTGAAAATATATGCATTTTATTTTTCCTGATAATTTTTTTTTGCCCCCCCTTCTGAACGCCAATGGATATTCGAATCTTTTTTAACAAAATTACTTTCCTAGTTGATTTACATATACACCGAGTTTCAACTTTCTAGCATCAGCCGTTCCATAGTTAGGGAAAAAACCCCCCACCTCCGTAGCACACTACCCCTAAAAATATTATATTTTTCCAACATGCCAATACTATAGCTCTAGCTAAATACAACGTTTCAGCTTTTTCTCATTATACGTTCATAAGATATAAACATCGGAACCTTTTACTTTTCACCCTCCCCACCCTCACCCTCTACACCTACATCCCCCAATTTTCTTTTTCTGCTAAGGTCCTATTGGGCCTACGTCTGGTAAAAAAATTTAGCATCTATCTCACACTGTTCTTGAGATATGAAAAGTGATTTTTTTGAAAATTTCTTATCCCCCCCCTTCCATGTTCCGCCATCCCCTTAAAAAATTGTTCTCTGTGCAATCTTTATTTGTCGACCTTTCTCTTCAAACCGAATTTAATTTTTCTAGAGCAATTGGTTCCTGAGATATGGTAATCTAAAGTTTTTCACCCCCCACCCACGTACTCCACTAACCCCACTCAAAAATTTCTTTTCAATCTTTTCTCCTAGTAAAGGTACAGATATTTGGTAAGTTTGAATTTCGTGCCAAAAACAGTTTAGGAGATATGTATTTTAGAATGTATCGATCTCAGCTTTTTTGCGCTTCGGACGCAATATTTCCCCACCCCCACTCCTTCACTCATATCAGAATATTTTTGCAAATGGGTCTACTATTGTAGCTCTATAAAAATTCCAAGTTTCAAATTTCTAGCATAAGCGGTTGCTGATATCTAGAAACCAAAACTTGCGGTCTAAAACACCTCCCCCACCTCCCCCTTCACACCCGCATCCCTCAAAAGGTGTTCACTTAAAGGGGTATACCAAATCTACTAACGAAAAAAATTCAAATAAATAGCTCAAATGGTTTGGGTGCTACGAGCTTTCAAACAATTTTGCGTACTCCGGCAGACGTACGGCGTTTCCACAATCCTCACTCCCAAATAGTTTCCAAAAATTTTGCATGTACTTTTTTGTACCGCAAAAATAAAAAAGAGTGTATGACCTTCTGCATAATGGAGTTCTTCTTTTGCATGAAGAAACAGAAAAGCGATCTGCTTCTCCATACCGCCCGTCCTTTCCCATGCACCGTGTGCGAGGAAAGGAAATGAACGTAGTGAGAACTGTGAGAAATGTCAATGCGTATTGTACCTACGAAGAAAAATTCAAAATCAATCAAAGCAAGCATTATCTCATTCATCCATAAAGTTCAATCAACACGACTTCCCATTGGTTGGGGTTTTGTGCTCTCGCGCTCTCCACGCTTATTCATTTTTTTAACACTCGAGTGCGGAGTTCGCTGTTGACCAATGGGAAGTCGTGTTGATTGAACTTTATGAATGAATGAGATATGCCTGCTTTGATTGATTTTGAATTCTTCAAGAAAGAACGAGTGTGAAAGCGCGAGAGCACAAAACCTCAAAAAACGATACAGTTACTCCCATAATTATTGGGTCGAGACCAAAAACAATGTTTGGGGCAAAATTGTGACTGAAACGAGGAGGAAATAAAAAAAAATATATTTCATTTGTTATTCTAGAAACATTTCAATTCTATCAAGATAAAGATTCTAAACATTCGGTACAGATCATTCGAGAATTCCTCCACTACAAGTGTCACAAAGTGGAAAAAACCGACCACCACTCTTCCACCTTCCACCAATCTGCTCCCAGAAGACATCTTCAGGAGGAGCTTGATGATAAAAGCAGGATTCACCCAATTAGCAGTACACCGGAGTTCAAAAGGGTTCCATAAGATGAATGGACAGAAATCTTCGAATCAGCTAACCGGAAACTTATTGAATTAATGCGAAATAGATGTAAGTGGATCCTGAATAAGAAAGGAGATCCCACCAAATAATAATTTAGCAGTTTAAATTGAAAAAAGTACAAAAAATTCGTTCGACCCAATAATTATGTGATGTAAAATTTCATTTTTTTGAATTGTTTTGTTTATTTCATATATTTGCGTAATATATATTTTGAAAAAAACACTTATTTCCGTCAGTATATAGTACATACAATAACAAATGAAATATATTTTTTTTTATTTCCTCCTCATTTCAGTCACAATTTTGCCCCAAACATTGTTTTTGGTCTCGACCCAATAATTATGGGAGTAACTGTATATGCTGCGCCATCTTTTGAGCTGAGGTGAAGTTATTCATGATACTACTATAAGATATAAATACAATGATTACACTTAATGACGTTGTTTGCCTCAATATAATTTTTTTTTTTTTGGATTTTGTCATCGGATTTCGACTTCTTGACTCCAAATTAGTCTAAAAAAAAATTCCCAACAAAAAATTTCCAGCGGTTAAATTTTACACGCACCCGTGAATGTCCGCCTCAGGGCGGTCTTACGTTTTTCTCACCTGATGGTCGACATATAATTTTTCTTGATAGCTGTATTGAGTGATGGCCAAATATATCTTTTTTTGATGAGTTCTGTCGTTTTACTAATACCCGGGTGAGCCAGGTTGTGAATTTGATTAAATATTTGTTCCCGCATTGTATTTGGAACAAAGAGTCTCGCCGGTTCGATTGAAATATCGAAGAAAATTTGTGTGTCTGTGTTAGGAATTGTAATTTTTTGTAACTTCCGAGAATGTCTGGAAGGATGATCTAGAAGAAATTTCAGTTCTTGATCTTGTAATTGTGCTTGGTGAAACTTCTCGGTATCCAAAGCAGCGAGTATGGATATCGTTTCCAAACGAGATAACATATCTGCTACAATCTTGTTCTTTCCCTCGATCTGTGTAATGTCGGTTGAGAACTGCGATATGTAGTCTAAATGGCGAAATTGTCTAGGCGACGCCTTTTCCGACTTTTGTTTAAATGCGAATATCAACGGCTTAAGATCCGTTAGGATTGTAGAAGTTCTTCCTTCTACCATGTGTTTAAAGTGCTTAATCGCTAAAAGCTCTCTATCATAAGTGCTATAATTTCATTCCGATGTTGACAGTTTTTGTGAAAGAAATCGTAGGGGTTTAAGATTTTCAGCATGTATGTAGCTGATTTAAGGATGCTCCTATTGCAGGCGCGAACGCAGGGGGGGAGGGGGATTCAACCACACCCCCCCCCCCCCCCGAAATGATATAATTAAAAAATCACATCTAAGCCTAGATATAAATTTTTTACATGCTACTTACTTGAGCTGAGTTAAGTTGTGGCTTTCATACAAATTTCAACTGAACTCAATTCTATGAAAACTAACTAGCCATACTACTAGCTTTTAATCTTAATTTTTAATTTTCATCCTAGAACAATAAAATAGGGCTTCTTTTAAAAAGGTTGGTTGTCGCAGTAGAAAAAAATGATCAAGAGTCTGGGCGCAACTTTATTATTTTATGGGTAGAAGATAGAACTCTAAGCCGAACTAGTTTTTAGCTGTTCGTAAGGATTTATAAAATTCAATGCTAAATTCGCTCCATCAAATCCCGTCAACAGCAATTTTTTTTCTTCCAATTTTACTTTATTATTTTGATAATAAAGTATAAGGTATAAAGTAATAAAAAGTTGCTACCATGAACCTTTTTTTTTAAACGTTTTATGGCTAATTGACAACAAAAAAGGAAAAAAAAATTCAGTAAGCAAAAAGCTTATAGCTCTGAAACTCTTTGAGCTTTCAAGCTAAATTTTTTTTTGTTGGTAGACTGAGCAGACATCTTTATGTGGTCACCTTTTAGCTGGTGGAGGTGTAAGGGGGGAGTGAGGTGGGGAAGCGTTTCAGAAGGAAAATTTTGGATTCTAGATCTCAGTAACCGCTTAGGCTAGGAGGCTGAAACTTGGAATTTATATAGAGCATCGTCTGTCGACTCATATTAAAAAAAAATTATGATATAGGTAAAGGGGTGTGGGACTGGGGGAATAATCATGCGTCCGAAACACTCGCAAGCCGAGATAGAAACATTCTAATCGGTTAATGTCACGAGATTAGAACTTAATGAATAGCAGTGGGTATACTAGGAGAATAGATCGGAAACAAACTTTTGAGTGGGGCAGTGGCGTACGGGGGTGGGAGTTGAAAATCTTTAGACTACGATATCTCACAAGCCTATCGCACTAGAAAAATAAAATTCGGTTAGAGTATAAACCTTGACAAATAAAGATTGCTCAAAGTAAGATCTTTTAAGGGGGCAGGGGAGCATAAAAGCGGAGGGGACAAGAATTTTTCAAAAAAATCACGTTTCATATCTCAAGAATGGTGTAAGATATGCTTAGAATTTTTATCGAATGTAGCGCTAATAGAATCCTAGTAGGGAAAAAAAATTTTGGAGTCTTGGTGTAGAGGGTAAGGGTGTAAAAGGGTGAAAAGAAAACGTTCCGATTCTTATATCTTAAGAAACTAAAGTGATATAAAGCTGAAACTTGGTACATAGATAGACCTATAGTAGTGGCATGTTAGAAAAATATAATTTTTTAAGGAAAGTAGATATGGTACGGGGGTGGGGGATATTTTTCCGAACTATTGAACGGCTTATGCTAGAAAGTTGAAACTCTGTGTGTGTATTTGAATGTATGTGAACTAGTAAAGTAATTTTGATAAAAAAATTTCGAATATCCACTGGCATTTCACGGTTTTTGTCATATCTCCTAGGTCTTCCAAAATATTGAATTCATTTTTATTCTACGGATTTTTGATATGAATACTTAGAAAGTGTTTTCAAGATTTCTTGAAATTCACCCCTTTAGAGGGTGTAAAGTGGTTGAATACCTATTCATGAATTCTTCCATATCTCTCAGATCAAATTAGGTATCGAATTTGTTTTCACTTCCACGGGCTTGCTTAATAATCACTTATTTTCAATTTTTTCTCCTTTTTCAACCCCTAGACCATACATCCCGGAATATGACCCAATTATGGTATTCATATATGTATTACGCCCAATTCTAACCACTTCCCGAATTTTTTGATAGGTTTTCATTCACACAATAACTGACACGGCATCTCAGAATTGAACGCGTTCCGAACTTCTGCCAGAAAAATAATAAAGTTCCACACTGTTGGCAGATTTTTATACTCTAGATGAAATCACATAAAGTATCATAAGTTTGGAACGCATAGAACCGAACCTCGGATGAAAAAAAGTGATAAATAATTTTTTGTATATATGTGCCCAAAATCTAAATCCGTCTGTCCATCCGTTAGCACGATAACCCAAGAGCGCCTTCACCTAGGCTCTTGAAATCTTGAGTCTGTTTGTTTGGTTGAATTTGTAAACCTAGGTTCGTTAATGGGCAAAATCTTTCTACTCCTTCGGGTAGCTGCCATACAAAATGTCCTCAAAACACGTGTTCAATAATATTGGTCGATAACCTCAGAAAGGTTAAAGCTACGATTAAAAAATTGTGTACGTGTTAATTTTTCAATAGTTGCAGCTAAATGTATCATTATAGAGAAAATCCTATTAGATCATGCTTCACAACCATTTAAGCTACGTCTTTGAAATTTTATATACGTTTGTTTTCTAATAGTTGGAGCTGAATATATCATTATGAAAAAAATCTTATTAGTCCTTCGCATAGCCACCATACAAATATCCTGTCAAAATGTCTTCACTTAATTTACGGAACTTACTCAAGTAATTTTTTTGCTATACGAATTCGGAATTTTGTACAAATTAGTTTTGGGTGAAAACAAAGTTCGAGCTTACTAGTCAGGAAAATTCTTTTACTGCTTCTGATACCTTCCATACAAAAAATCCTTAAGACACGTGTTCAACAATATTTTCTAATAACCTTTGAGCGGGTCAAGCTATGAACTTGAAGTTTTGTGCACATTAATTTATGAATGGTTCCAAGGAAAAGGATACATACCATATATAAGTAATCAAGTGAGTCCTTCTTGCACCTCCCATGTGTAAGTCCTTCAAAAGAACATTTTCTTCGATGCCTCGCCCAGTTCTAGAAATGAAATTAAACATTGATGATATTGTTTTTTAATTTCAAGTAGCAACCGAATGGCGGTCCTTAATAAAGGACATACAATATGCACACACGTAATTGTACTTTATCCCCAACTACAATATAAATCGGAGTTCAGTATTTCATCTAGAGTATCATACGACTGGCTTGCAGCCGATCATGACTGCAGTATGTTTTTTACGATATTTTGTTGCATCATACCGAAAATAAAATAATATAAATATTATTTTAAAAACCATGCATATTTTTTTTAAAACTTAAAGCCTGATCAGGCTTGCCGTACTTATACCAGATATGACCCTGATCTGGCGCAAGTCTGGCTAGCCTGATCAGGCTTGCCGTACTTACACCTGACATGGCCCTGATCAGGCGCAAGTCTGGCGACCTGATCAGGCTCGATGTACTTATACCGGACATGGCCCTGATCCGGCGCAAGTCTGGCGACCTGATCAGGCTGCCGTACTTATGCCGGACATGGCCCTGTTCCGGCGCAAGTCAGGCTAGCCTGATCAGGCTGCCGTACTGACACCTGACATGGCCCTGATTAGGGCTCCGGAAATCATTCTAGCCTGAAAATTTTTCTACTCGGGATGTAGTTTGACAATCAACATCCCCTCAACAATTGTTCGAGTGCTGCGAGATGTACCTAAAACTCTTGAAACTCTACTCTCCGAAAAAACAATTTTTTTGATGACTTATCATGTCTCTCATGTCCCATCCAAACGCACTATAACTCAAGAACACTTACAACGTAGAACTTTGGAATCTGGATGTTTGGTCGAATTTGTAAGAAAAAATTAGTTAGCGTCATCATTAATGGCCTTGTCCCAATCTCCCAATTAATCACGTTACATGAGCAATCATCATCCCGGTATCATTTATTATTGAAATCGATACACCGATCATTGAATTTAGCAATTCTGTTTACTGCTTCAATAAAACCAATTAGAGGAAATTTCATAGAGTACTAAGCAACGTTACCAATACTAGTACACTTGACCTGAGCACAGTTTCAAGAAACGATCAAATTGATGACCTTCTCCAAGCACTAACTACCAACATCTGGAACTCTGTTGAACTCTGTACACCCAAAACAACAATAACCAAGCAGCATAACATCAGCATTGACGAGAACACTAAAGCCATGATTAGGGAACGAAACACATTACGATGACAATGGCAGAGATCAAGAGACCCGCGTGTTAAGAACCGAGTAAACCGTCTAACTAAAAATATTCAGGGTAGTCTATTCGAAACCAAAAATAAACATAACGCAGTCACGATCGGCTGCAAGCCAATCGTATGATACTCTAGATGAAATGCTGAACTCCGATTTATACTTTAGTTGGAAATATATCAAAAGAATGAGGAGAGCACAAGCAATTATTACATGACCTTTTACTTACAAGTAGAAATTATTGTATAATGGCTACTCGATTTTCTGATTTATAGTGAATTCCATAAAGTAAGTTAGGACATTTTACAGAATTTTCGTATGGCAACTACATGAAAGACTTATGGGATATTTTTCATATTAATAGTATCAGCTGCGACTATCAAAAAATTAATGTGTATAAAATTTCAAAGTCGTAACTTAAAGTGTTCTAAAGTTATCGTTCAATATTGGTGAACATGTTTATTAAGGACTTTTGTATAACAGCTACCCGAAGGAGTCAACAGATAGCGCTAACTAATGAACTCCGTTTTGGTATTGGTATAAAACTAATTCCTGTAAAGTTTTAAATCCCTGCTTTAACTCGTTCTGGAGTTATAGTGGATTCAGTAACAAGCATACATTTTTGAAGGACTTTTCGAGGCTGCTACACGAAGGACTCATTCGGTTTGCATCATATTCGGAACTTTCGAATCAAACATTGTAAATCTTAAGTATGCAAAATTTCAAGCTCCTAACTTGAAGCAATCGAGCAATAATTGTGAAAACGTGTTTTAAAAACTCTTGTATGGGAGGTACCCGAAGGAGTGTAAGGATATCGCCCATTAACGAACTTAGCCTTACTTTTTCCATTTTACAAGTTGTGACAAAATTTCAACTTCCTAGGTAAACGCGTTCTTGAGTTATCGTGCTAACGGACGGACGGACGGACAGCAAACGGATTTGGGGGTTTTGGCCAAAAATAAACACAAAATAATATAAAGCTTTTTTTCGTCTGAGGCTCGGTTTTATGCGTTACAAACTTTTCTGGCTGGATTAAACTTATAATACTCTATATGTTCATCTAGAGTATAAAAACTGGAACAACATGCTCTCATTCCTCGATAAAAGCTCCAAGAAAATGTCGCATCTTGAGAAGATTTTTAAAAGACGGGACAAACATATTCCACCTCTATTAGATGAAAACGGAACGGCCATATTCAATGTGAAAGACATAGCTGAACTATAGCAATGCATTTTCAAGCAGCTCATCGCCTTACCGAACACTTAGGCAGTCCCATCAACAACTTTTCTGTTAGGAACGCAGTATCTACCATCCCAGAGTCTTACCTCCCAATACTCTCTGACGTACCCCGCTGGTTGCTTCGTTCCTCTAGATCATGCCTTAAGCAGAGAATACACGATACAACGGTTGTACCGACGTGTGTTGTTGATAACTGTCCAACGGTTATATGCACGGAACACACCATGCGATTTGCTTACAATTTTTCTCCAACAAGATTTCATTGTAATTTCCAATACATTATTTGATAACACAGAAGCACTAAAAGTTTACGAATGTTTTTTTTTTTTTCTTTTTTTATTTTCAAAAATAATTAAATATATAAATATACAAAAATTATTATTAACAGCGCTAGTGACTAGGACCTTCGGCTTCGGCAGTTTCTACGTTTTGGTATCCCAAATTATATAGTTTGTTTTCGAAAAATGAAGGATAGTTTGCAATATTAAGCATGATATAAATAGAGAAGGTGACAGAGTGTCCCCTGCTCTTATTTCGGCCTAATTATTATTATTCCATAATAATACCATTTGTAGTTTGGTTTATAACAGATATAAAGGCACCATGGAGTAAAACCGAAATGCAATAAGGTACTGAAAGTGGTGAAAATGATGAATACAATTCGAACAAGGGCGTCATTTCAGTTTTACCCAGGGGGCAAAATATTTTTTACTTGCTATAAATGAATGCATGTGCGTCCATATTAAGGCCGCGGTCCGAACTACGCTCATGCTACTTATATTGTTAACATTACTTACGATCGGTCCGAATTGCTGGTACGCTTATGACGCTATCAATTCAGACCGATCATGAGCACACACACACCTATTCCTATCTATTCTCGAAACGGTTAGCAGTGTGAGCGCCATAAAACTACCCATCCATGCAAATTGTTGTGAGCGCAGTTCGAACCGAATGTAAGAGCGCTAAAAGTGCAGAAAGCGTAACCAAAGATATGTAGTGTATGCATGCGGGCAATTCTCGAATTACCAAATGACGTTCCTAAATTCAACAACTGTTATTGAATTTATGAAGGATTTACGAAGGAATTGAAAGATCTTCAAAATTATTGATAGAATTAAGGACCTCAAAAGGCTGGTGATTGTACACAGATAAACTTTGTTTATCAACTAACAACGGAATATCATGGTTCATCATTTCCACGGTGGAAGTGTAAGCTTTAGATAAGGATATATCGCACGAATGCATCAAATTGTTTTGTGCTTCAGTAATCTGACCACTTTTTTGATATTGACCAACGGAAAAAATTTTCGGATTATCGACATTTTTATATTTTAAAAACAAAACATAGAAGATATGTGTGACTCACTAAAAGTTTATTTACACTTACACACTTGAAAGTTATTTATGTACACTTGTCCTTTTATCCAATAAAACATAGCAAGAAAATATCACATTTTCTTTGGCCATTAAACAGTGCTCCCAACTCGTGAAAATTCTGAAATGCCTACAGAAAATTAAAAAGCCCGTCGGAATTGGTATAACAAAATAGTGTGCATAAAGAACCGAAGCACTGGCACAGCGCATGCACCAAAGAGTAACTGTCAATAGATTCGGACATGTATGATCGAATCGAATGGTTTGACGTGCCGGATCAAAGTAGAAAAACTATGTTAGTCTTACAAAATTGTGTGAACTATGTAGTTGGAAGATATGTACGAGAGAATGTATGGAAGATCGAACCGCAACCGTATGATTAGGGGAATGAAAGAAATGCTCGGGTATACGACGCGACATGTTGTTAAATAGTATTTGGGTAGATAGGTAGGATGCCGTGTTTCAGATTTGCAAAATTTACAATCAGTGAATTTAGTAATATGTATGTTGTTGCAAGATTGTTCATAACCGAACAAATATGTAGGTAGGTGAAACAGTAAAAGTGGACCCTAAAAATTTGGCGCCCGGCGCAGTTGCTCCTATGGATGCTCCACCCCATGCATACGACCAATCGCATGCGACCGCCGGTTTTCGGTCCAGAGCATACAACCGTGCAATATTGGCCCAACCGCTGTTCACAAACGCATACACGATGCAATCGTCGTATACAACGGCAAATTGAGCCAACAGTTGGCGCAACCCTACGAAGAAGAATATAAGGAAATGAACTTACTCGAGAGAAATGAAGTGGGTATGGAAAAACCACACTCATACTATTGTAACGTATAATAGTGTTTGTTTTTGTGCAGTGGCGTAGTCAAAAACAAATTATTTTCCAAGGGGGGTTCTATTAGAGAATATCTATACATTTTGTAATGCAAATCAAAACGGTTTGAATTTTAGTTACAGCGTAATTATATAATCGCAATGCGTCTCGTATTAAGTATCGCACATAAGGAAAGGGGTAAATGCAGGTACAAAAGAATAGAATCATTTCATATTAAGAAATCCTATCCAATGAATGAAAAATATTCGCTCGAAAAATTTATAAATACATTCATATCATTACCATAGACCATAGAGCTACTGAAGACTACAAGCAACCAGTTTTTTATCGTCGTTATATAAAATTGTTGTTGTTTAGCGTGTTTCAAGAGCGAACATAAACATAAATACTCAAAAAAAAAACACAAGACTTTTTTTTTATTTTCTTTCACTTGAATAATTCCTGAAAAAATTTTCTAAGAAATCTGCGCATCACCTTACAATACTTAAAATACGGATATGCGTATCTAAATGTAACTACCAAACTTCAATTTTCTGGCGAAACCCATTCCCTTTAAAAACAGGGTTCGTTAATGGGCAAAATCTTTCTACTCCTTCGGGTAGCTGCCATACAAAATGTCCTTAAAACACGTGTTCAATAATATTGGTCGATAACCTCAGAAAGGTTTAAGCTACGATTAAAAAATTGTGTACGTGTTAATTTTTCAATAGTTGGAGCTAAATGTATCATTATAGAGAAAATCCTATTAGTCCTTCGTGGAGCTGTCATACAAATACCCTCTTAAAATATCTTTATTCAATTCACGACACTCACTCTAACTCAAGAAATCGTTATGCCACCAAACTAAAATTCGTTAAGCCACCAAGTTTAAATTTTGTACAAATAATATTTGAGCGAAAATGAAGTTAGACTTCGTTTGTTAGTGAAATTTCTTGACTCCTTCGAGTAGTTTCCATACAAAAAATCCTTATCAGTTGGGCTCTAGAAAATTTGTCGATTGCTTCACAACCATTTAAGCTACGTCTTTGAAATTTTATATACGTTTGTTTTCTAATAGTTGGAGCTGAATATATCATTATGAAAAAAATCTTATTAGACCTTCGCATAGCCTCCATACAAATATCCTGTCAAAATGTCTTCACTTAATTTACGGAACTTACTCAAGTAATTTTTTTGCTATACGAATTCGGAATTTTGTACAAATTAGTTTTGGGTGAAAACAAAGTTCGAGCTTACTAGTCAGGAAAATTCTTTTACTGCTTCTGATACCTTCCATACAAAAAATCCTTAAGACACGTGTTCAACAATATTTTCTAATAACCTTTGAGCGGGTCAAGCTATGAACTTGAAGTTTTGTGCACATTAATTTATGAATGGTTCCAAGGAAAAGGATACATACCATATATAAGTAATCAAGTGAGTCCTTCTTGCACCTCCCATGTGTAAGTCCTTCAAAAGAACATTTTCTTCGATGCCTCGCCCAGTTCTAGAAATGAAATTAAACATTGATGATATTGTTTTTTAATTTCAAGTAGCAACCGAATGGCGGTCCTTAATAAAGGACATACAATATGCACACACGTAATTGTACTTTATCCCCAACTACAATATAAATCGGAGTTCAGTATTTCATCTAGAGTATCATACGACTGGCTTGCAGCCGATCATGACTGCAGTATGTTTTTTACGATATTTTGTTGCGTCATACCGAAAATAAAATAATATAAATATTATTTTAAAAACCATGCATATTTTTTTTAAAACTTAAAGCCTGATCAGGCTTGCCGTACTTATACCAGATATGGCCCTGATCCGGCGCAAGTCTGGCTAGCCTGATCAGGCTTGCCGTACTTACACCTGACATGGCCCTGATCAGGCGCAAGTCTGGCGACCTGATCAGGCTCGATGTACTTATACCGGACATGGCCCTGATCCGGCGCAAGTCTGGCGACCTGATCAGGCTGCCGTACTTATGCCGGACATGGCCCTGTTCCGGCGCAAGTCAGGCTAGCCTGATCAGGCTGCCGTACTGACACCTGACATGGCCCTGATTAGGGCTCCGGAAATCATTCTAGCCTGAAAATTTTTCTACTCGGGATGTAGTTTGACAATCAACATCCCCTCAACAATTGTTCGAGTGCTGCGAGATGTACCTAAAACTCTTGAAACTCTACTCTCCGAAAAAACAATTTTTTTGATGACTTATCATGTCTCTCATGTCCCATCCAAACGCACTATAACTCAAGAACACTTACAACGTAGAACTTTGGAATCTGGATGTTTGGTCGAATTTGTAAGAAAAAATTAGTTAGCGTCATCATTAATGGCCTTGTCCCAATCTCCCAATTAATCACGTTACATGAGCAATCATCATCCCGGTATCATTTATTATTGAAATCGATACACCGATCATTGAATTTAGCAATTCTGTTTACTGCTTCAATAAAACCAATTAGAGGAAATTTCATAGAGTACTAAGCAACGTTACCAATACTAGTACACTTGACCTGAGCACAGTTTCAAGAAACGATCAAATTGATGACCTTCTCCAAGCACTAACTACCAACATCTGGAACTCTGTTGAACTCTGTACACCCAAAACAACAATAACCAAGCAGCATAACATCAGCATTGACGAGAACACTAAAGCCATGATTAGGGAACGAAACACATTACGATGACAATGGCAGAGATCAAGAGACCCGCGTGTTAAGAACCGAGTAAACCGTCTAACTAAAAATATTCAGGGTAGTCTATTCGAAACCAAAAATAAACATAACGCAGTCACGATCGGCTGCAAGCCAATCGTATGATACTCTAGATGAAATGCTGAACTCCGATTTATACTTTAGTTGGAAATATATCAAAAGAATGAGGAGAGCACAAGCAATTATTACATGACCTTTTACTTACAAGTAGAAATTATTGTATAATGGCTACTCGATTTTCTGATTTATAGTGAGTTCCATAAAGTAAGTTAGGACATTTTACAGAATTTTCGTATGGCAACTACATGAAAGACTTATGGGATATTTTTCATATTAATAGTATCAGCTGCGACTATCAAAAAATTAATGTGTATAAAATTTCAAAGTCGTAACTTAAAGTGTTCTAAAGTTATCGTTCAATATTGGTGAACATGTTTATTAAGGACTTTTGTATAACAGCTACCCGAAGGAGTCAACAGATAGCGCTAACTAATGAACTCCGTTTTGGTATTGGTATAAAACTAATTCCTGTAAAGTTTTAAATCCCTGCTTTAACTCGTTCTGGAGTTATAGTGGATTCAGTAACAAGCATACATTTTTGAAGGACTTTTCGAGGCTGCTACACGAAGGACTCATTCGGTTTGCATCATATTCGGAACTTTCGAATCAAACATTGTAAATCTTAAGTATGCAAAATTTTAAGCTCCTAACTTGAAGCAATCGAGCAATAATTGTGAAAACGTGTTTTAAAAACTCTTGTATGGGAGGTACCCCAAGGAGTGTAAGGATATCGCCCATTAACGAACTTAGCCTTACTTTTTCCATTTTACAAGTTGTGACAAAATTTCAACTTCCTAGGTAAACGCGTTCTTGAGTTATCGTGCTAACGGACGGACGGACGGACGGACGGACGGACGGACGGACGGACGGACGGACGGACGGACGGACGGACGGACGGACAGCAAACGGATTTGGGGGTTTTGGCCAAAAATAAACACAAAATAATATAAAGCTTTTTTTCGTCCGAGGCTCGGTTTTATGCGTTACAAACTTTTCTGGCTGGATTAAACTAATAATGCTCTATATGTTCATCTAGAGTATAAAAACTGGAACAACATGCTCTCATCCCTCGATAAAAGCTCCAAGAAAATGTCGCATCTTGAGAAGATTTTTAAAAGACGGGACAAACATATTCCACCTCTATTAGATGAAAACGGAACGGCCATATTCAATGTGAAAGACAAAGCTGAACTATAGCAATGCATTTTCAAGCAGCTCATCGCCTTACCGAACACTTAGGCAGTCCCATCAACAACTTTTCTGTTAGGAACGCAGTATCTACCATCCCAGAGTCTTACCTCCCAATACTCTCTGACGTACCCCGCTGGTTGCTTCGTTCCTCTAGATCATGCCTTAAGCAGAGAATACACGATACAACGGTTGTACCGACGTGTGTTGTTGATAACTGTCCAACGGTTATATGCACGGAACACACCATGCGATTTGCTTACAATTTTTCTCCAACAAGATTTCATTGTAATTTCCAATACATTATTTGATAACACAGAAGCACTAAAAGTTTACGAATGTTTTTTTTTTTTTTTCTTTTTTTATTTTCAAAAATAATTAAATATATAAATATACAAAAATTATTATTAACAGCGCTAGTGACTAGGACCTTCGGCTTCGGCAGTTTCTACGTTTTGGTATCCCAAATTATATAGTTTGTTTTCGAAAAATGAAGGATAGTTTGCAATATTAAGCATGATATAAATAGAGAAGGTGACAGAGTGTCCCCTGCTCTTATTTCGGCCTAATTATTATTATTCCATAATAATACCATTTGTAGTTTGGTTTATATATCAGATAGCCCACCTCATAACAGATATAAAGGCACCATGGAGTAAAACCGAAATGCAATAAGGTACTGAAAGTGGTGAAAATGATGAATACAATTTGAACAAGGGCGTCATTTCAGTTTTACCCAGGGGGCAAAATATTTTTTACTTGCTATAAATGAATGCATGTGCGTCCATATTAAGGCCGCGGTCCGAACTACGCTCATGCTACTTATATTGTTAACATTACTTACGATCGGTCCGAATTCCTGGTACGCTTATGACGCTATCAATTCAGACCGATCATGAGCACACACACACCTATTCCTATCTATTCTCGAAACGGTTAGCAGTGTGAGCGCCATAAAACTACCCATCCATGCAAATTGTTGTGAGCGCAGTTCGAACCGAATGTAAGAGCGCTAAAAGTGCAGAAAGCGTAACCAAAGATATGTAGTGTATGCATGCGGGCAATTCTCGAATTACAAAATGACGTTCCTAAATTCAACAACTGTTATTGAATTTATGAAGGATTTACGAAGGAATTGAAAGATCTTCAAAATTATTGATAGAATTAAGGACCTCAAAAGGCTGGTGATTGTACACAGATAAACTTTGTTTATCAACTAACAACGGAATATCATGGTTCATCATTTCCACGGTGGAAGTGTAAGCTTTAGATAAGGATATATCGCACGAATGCATCAAATTGTTTTGTGCTTCAGTAATCTGACCACTTTTTTGATATTGACCAACGGAAAAAATTTTCGGATTATCGACATTTTTATATTTTAAAAACAAAACATAGAAGATATGTGTGACTCACTAAAAGTTTATTTACACTTACACACTTGAAAGTTATTTATGTACACTTGTCCTTTTATCCAATAAAACATAGCAAGAAAATATCACATTTTCTTTGGCCATTAAACAGTGCTCCCAACTCGTGAAAATTCTGAAATGCCTACAGAAAATTAAAAAGCCCGTCGGAATTGGTATAACAAAATAGTGTGCATAAAGAACCGAAGCACTGGCACAGCGCATGCACCAAAGAGTAACTGTCAATAGATTCGGACATGTATGATCGAATCGAATGGTTTGACGTGCCGGATCAAAGTAGAAAAACTATGTTAGTCTTACAAAATTGTGTGAACTATGTAGTTGGAAGATATGTACGAGAGAATGTATGGAAGATCGAACCGCAACCGTATGATTAGGGGAATGAAAGAAATGCTCGGGTATACGACGCGACATGTTGTTAAATAGTATTTGGGTAGATAGGTAGGATGCCGTGTTTTAGATTTGCAAAATTTACAATCAGTGAATTTAGTAATATGTATGTTATTGCAAGATTGTACATAACCGAACAAATATGTAGGTAGGTGAAACAGTAAAAGTGGGCCCTAAAAATTTGGCGCCCGGCGCAGTTGCTCCTATGGATGCTCCACACCATACATACGACCAATCGCATGCGACCGCCGGTTTTCGGTCCAGAGCATACAACCGTGCAATATTGGCCCAACCGCTGTTCACAAACGCATACACGATGCAATCGTCGTATACAACGGCAAATTGAGCCAACAGTTGGCGCAACCCTACGAAGAAGAATATAAGGAAATGAACTTACTCGAGAGAAATGAAGTGGGTATGGAAAAACCACACTCATACTATTGTAACGTATAATAGTGTTTGTTTTTGTGCAGTGGCGTAGTCAAAAACAAATTATTTTCCAAGGGGGGTTCTATTAGAGAATATCTATACATTTTGTAATGCAAATCAAAACGGTTTGAATTATAATTACAGCGTAATTACATAATCGCAATGCGTCTCGTATTAAGTATCGCACATAAGGAAAGGGGTAAATGCAGGTACAAAAGAATAGAATCATTTCATATTAAGAAATCCTATCCAATGAATGTAAGATATTCGCTCGAAAATTTTATAAATACATTCATATCATTACCATAGACCATAGAGCTACTGAAGACTACAAGCAACCAGTTTTTTATCGTCGTTATATAAAATTGTTGTTGTTTAGCGTGTTTCAAGAGCGAACATAAACATAAATACTCAAAAAAAAAACACAAGACTTTTTTTTTATTTTCTTTCACTTGAATAATTCCTGAAAAAATTTTCTAAGAAATCTGCGCATCACCTTACAATACTTAAAATACGGATATGCGTATCTAAATGTAACTACCAAACTTCAATTTTCTGGCGAAACCCATTCCCTTTAAAAACAGTGAACATGATGTGAACCGTCGAGCAAAATTCGAATTTTTATATAATTACAGTTATTCTTATTATTTATATCATTACAATGAAAAGAACACACTCTTTCGAAGCATCATACCCTGGATGACTCGCACTAAAACCATAGCTTTACACTCTTTCAATTTTGAGCGTTCACTACTAGGCAAACTGAAATTACACTTTAAAAAAAAGCCACTTTCGTTTTTAAATTGACATGCTTAAAACATAACACGCTTAACATGTTTAAAAATATGCATACCAACTTTAGGGACTGACAACTGGCAACTGGCATTTGTTAAAAGTGTAATGAGACAATGGCTTCAATAGATTTTCACAAAGCTGCTTTGTGTTGTATAAAACATCGTTACAATGTCACAACAATTTATTTTTTAAAAATCGACTTTTTCCCTTTTTCAAAACTAACGGCTCATATTATGAACCCTCGATCTTTCAAATTAAGTACATACGCCTTTCGCAAAGCACATGTAATCATGGCGGATGTTTGAAACTAAGAGGACCGAAGTCAAATTTTGGTAATTTTTCACCTTTTCTGAATGAAACACTTATTGCATTTGCCAGGATTACTGTACCTTGTTATTTTACACTTACCGGAAAAAAAGAAACTCTCGCAGATCTCTAGTTTTCTTGGCCTTTTAGGCTGCACACAATGCACTTCATTTTCATTGTTTTTGTCCATATTTCTGAAAAACACCAACGAAAACTTGCTGTTTTTCTAAAATATATTCACTTTGGCACCTCACACGTAACTTTCCAAAACTTTTTAAGCCCATTTTCATTCACTTTTTAACAAATTATTTCGCGCGACACGATTTTTCTTTTCTTCGGCGATCATCGGAAATAACGATCATTGACCCGGAGGGGAATTAATACCGAAAAAATGTCAATGTGCGTTTGTTCGGTAGTTGCAACGGCAAGGGGGAACTAAAAAGACAGGGGAAACCGTTTAAAACGGTTAGACGGGTTCTGCCCTCTCGATAAATTCGGTTTCTTTTGTGTGGAATACGTGTGAATTTACTTCGTCAATTTGATGTGTAAGTATACGGTATTGCACCCGCCTGGCGCAACCGTTGTATAATGTATTCCCCGCTTTACATTGCATCTTCTTTTTCTCACTATACCCTGCAGTTTGTCACACATAATTATAGCCCGGTATCCATGTAAATTACTTGGTAAACCTTTAGTTCTAAGTTAGTTTTAAGTATCTTTAGTTTTAACAGTCAAGGTTTTTGCTCTTTTCTTTTCCTTGGCAAATTATAATACATAATTCAATTATTTCTTTTCCTCACTGCCTAAGTGCTATAAATTGTACAACTTAGCTGTTAAGATGATAAGACTAATCTCTAAAACATTATTGTTCTGTTAATGCATTTTGAATTATTATAAATAAATATTGTTTGAGTTTGAGTTAGAGTTTAGTTTTTTACTACTCCTTCTGCTATCATACAAAAATTCTGGTAAAAAGTCTTCACACAGTTTACAGAGCTTACTATACTTACTATACCTCAAGAAATCGTTTAGGCAAGATTTCAAACAAACTGCCCGATAACTCCAAAAGCGTATGAGCTATACATTTCAAATCTTGTCTAATTTACTGTTTCGATGGGAATAGGTAGAATAATTAAAAAGTCGTATGAAGTCTTCCCTGGTAGAACATCATCAATGAGCTCATCGATGAGCTCATCATGATACTCATCGCAACCAACCTAATGAGCCTTGTACGAGCGTGAGGCTTAAACTCATTTATACACCTTTGAAAAATCCTTCCCCTCCTAATGAGTGTTTCGATGAGTATTTCGATGATTTTCATGATGAGCTCATGATGAGCTTTTCAATGACTTTAATGATGAGTTTGTGATAAGTGTTTTCATGATTTTCATAATGAGCTCATGATGAATTTTTCGATGATTTTAATAATGAGTGTTTCGAAAAAACTACAAAAATATCATTTTACGAAGTAAACAGTTTATAAGCAGAAATCATATTATCTGTTTTATTTGAAAACAACGAACTGAATATACATATACATATATATATCTGTATTTTAAAAGAAGACACGCAATTATAAATAACGCGCTGATATGTAAAATCTAAGAGAAATAAATGGCTCATGTTGGAAACAAAAGAAATTTTACATAGTCCAGAATAAAAGTAGGGAGGGGGGATGATCATTGCAAGTGTAACCAAAAAACTCATCATATACTCATCGACGGACTCATCGATGGAACAGTTTTTTCTATATGGTATATTATTTATAATAAAGCCGGGGGTTTTCGATGTGGATGTTTGCGTCTTTCGATTTAATAGTATATGTGAACTGGTGAGTTTTGTCTAGTAGGGTTAGGAGACGAAAGTTTACAGAAATTAATTTTGAGTTAAGAGTACGATTAAGCTTGCTTTTGAGCGAAATCTCTCCTGGTAGTACCAACGGAATTTTAAAACACGCTTTAAGATAAATTACAAATAAAGGGATATATGTTTTGCTCATCCAGTGAGTTCATCCTGCAGACCTCATTATAACTTACTATCTCATTCCCTAGACACACGGCAGCGTTAATATCGTATTATCTGAAATTCGGATATTAACTCGACTTAATACGTAATTATTTGTCTATTATCTCACTAATTTAACACGTTGACTGCCATGTCACCCATTTTCGGGTGACAGCAAAAGTTCTCATCGGGCCGTGACAAACATATTCGGGTGACGCTTATTTGGCTAGGGTTATTCCACTAAGAATCGCCAAAAATGACGAAATTTAGAAAATTACAATCGCCGATTCTTTTGAAAATTTATGTACTGAAAGAATTAGTGAAGTTAGTGAGTTTTTGTTAGTTATAGTATGTTAAATTTGTCGCGAAAATGGTGTCAGAGTCCTCTTTGAAAACTCACTTCTCTGATAATTTTTATCCTTCAATAATGAAGTAGGGCTAATTTTAAAGGAGGCGGTTGTCGCAATATAAAAAAAATACATATAAAAATTGTTTTTTAAATTTTCCGGGAAATCTAATCCCTTCCTCATCGCTGGTATCCGAATTTGTTTGAATATCTTCACTGCTGCAGGACTCACTAAGCACAAACTTTCTCATTTTTCTTTTCAATATTAAACAAAATTGGGGCAAAGATTGTAAGTTATAGCACCTCCACTTGATACTCAGCAAAGATTCCAAATGTTTATGGTGGAGTAGCGAGGTGATAAGTGGGGATCGATCTTTCGATACAAAGAAACATTCAAACGGATATAAGCCAGCAGCGCACGCTTCCTACAACGGCACTGGTGGCCTGACAGCCATTTTTTTGAAAATACGCTTGGCAGTCAACGTGTTAATACATCTCCAAAGTCTGTATCAAATCGTGTGACGATATCATTAAAAGCTTGACGCAATGCGATGCATCGAAGTGCTTCTGTTTTTTCCCCAGTCACAGGTGTTTTTGACATTTTCGCGAAAATTAAATTGTCAAACGGTTTGAGCTTACTTCTGGAATTCATATAGGTTAAAATAAACGTTCGTGTGTCACCCTCCAATTTCCAATGAAAGCGTTTCATTTAATCTATATTAAATATTGCCGTGTGTCTAGGGCATAAGTCAACAAAGCAGATACGGAACAACAACAGGAGATATATAGGCCTTCTCTATCCATGGATACTCAAATGATAATTCTTATGCAAAGACAATAGAATAGGTGTGTTTTTTATTCCCGGTTAAAAAGCCCAAATACAAAACACTCGCGGTTACCAGTTTACGATATTAAAGCTCCATGCCATTTTCGCATGTGCAGCTGGTAGCACTACGAGTTCAATGATACGAGATGGCGCTTGTCAATTTCAAAACTTCGAATAAACGGAAATTTATTATTTAAAACTAAATATTTATAGTGACGAAATGGATAGGGAAGAAATAGAACAAGTAAATATTGTGAATATCATTAAGTGTAGTTCTGCTGAAACACATTGCAAAGTTAGGTACAATTGTTAGTTATAACAGTGTGCAAATATTTGCAAAAGAATAACGCGAAAAATTTGTAGTTTTAATAGATAACCAAAAGAAAAACATTCGGTCGGGTGAGGTCATCATTTGGCATGTAATTATTTATTAAAACTAGAAATTGTTAACGATTGTCTACTGCAAAGATTTGCAAAGAGTGATAACTAACGATTGTACCTAATTTTGCAATGATTATAAGTCGCGCATTGAGCAAAAACGAAAAGTAGGTTCGGGAAACTCCGTTGATCGGATCCTGTATGTCAACGCTCCGTGTTGTGGCTGCTGACGGATTTATTGTGTCTGGTTGTTGCGTTTCTAGTCGGTTGTACCATGAGCTTGGTTTTATTTTCATCGACCCGTAACTCGACATCTTTTGCCGATGAATCTTACAGGTTACAGCAACCAGCTGATCGAACTGTCACTTGTGCATTTGTAGGGTTGCAAGTGCACCAAAAGGCGAAGCTTTAAATATCGTAAATATCGTAACAATAATTTTACTTAACCGGAACTTCCCAAAGCTCCGGTCGAGATAACCGCGGTTGAATTGTTGGTAACCGCACTTTTGTTGTTTTGCCGTGCAATTTTTTCGAGCTTTATAGTTAACCGGGAATAAAAAACACACCTAATCTACAGGGTGTTTCTAGTACTGAGGCTCAAGCGAAAATGGGAGATAGAGGAACTTGTCCTGAGTAGAAAATCGTTACGCACAAAGTCCAGATATCACACAAACTTGCTCTATGGTATACAGTGGCATCCTAATTAGACATTAAATCTGAGAAAGTAAAAGCTCTTCCGTTCGTTTTTAATGATTTGAAACATCTTATACAAGGTGTTTCTAGTACTGAGGCTCAAACGAAAATGGAAGATAGAGGAACTTGTCCTGAGTAGAAAATTGTTGAACACTTACTCCCGTTATTGCACCGTTAAGGAGATAGCGCAATTTTAAGAACGAAGGATTTTCATCGTACCTGTGATCACTGTTTGGTCTCTAACTTCTGCTGTACTAAGCGTAACGTAATAGTTCTGGGCTCGTTGGAATTCTGTTATCAAACGTATAGTGAAACTTTATGGGCTTTTCGAAAATGTAATAAAATTTGGTGGTTAATCAGATCCTTCTTGGAGAAAACAGGACTTTATGGCAATTTTTTTTAATTTTTTATTATTTTTGTGTCATTTAAATGAATTTATCCCAAAAAGTATAACACTGATTGACACAGTTGATAGCAATTAGAAAGAAGAATTTGTGTCCTTTCCAACGAGCCCAGAACTTGTACGTTACGCTAAGTACAGCAGAAGTTAGAGACCAAACAATGATCACAGGTACGATAAAAATCCTTCGTCCTGAAAATCGCGCTATCTCCTTAACGGTGCACAAACGGGAGTAAGTGTTCAACAATTTTCTACTCAGGAGAAGTTCCTCTATCTTCCTTTTTCGTTTGAGCCTCAGTACTAGAAACACCTTGTATAAGATGTCTCAAATCATTAAAAACGAACGGAAGAGCTTTTACTTTCTCAGATTTAATGTCTAATTAGGATGCCACTGTATACTATAGAGCAAGTTTGTGTGATATCTGGACTTTTGTTTTAATTTTTTATAAAGTTTTTAACCTGTAAAATGGAAAACATAGGTGTAGCGACATCGGTTTTTGCGGTGTGCCACACGAGAGATCCGCGACGGTTAGCGTCGTGGTGGGCGTCAATATAAATCGCCAGCGTCCGAAGGGAAAGCGATACGAGAAGCGCCGGCGTCCGGGTGCGAGCGATGCGTGAGCCTTAGTGTGACGCGCCTGCGTCTGGGGGCGAGCTTGCGGCAAACAACGACGTCAGATCGCCTGCGTCCGGGGGCGAGTGTAGTGGCAAATGTAACTGCCTAAATCGCCTGCGTCTAGGGGCTAGTGTAGTGGCAAATGTAACTGTCTGAATCGCTTGCGTCCGGGGGCGAGTGTATTGGCAAATGTAACTGCCTGAATCGCCTGATTAAGTTGTTGTTAATTATTTTACTCTTTAGCACAATGTCTCAGTTCTAATAAGAACTGAAACTGTCGTCCACTGCCAAAATAAAGAACGCCCGAATGCCTTTGGTTATAGTTCAATACTAGCTTTATATTATCCTAAACTAGCCTATTTATACTTACAAAAATAATTTTTGGTTCTGTACCACTCTAAATTAAATTTTTTTAGTATAGTGAACAAAAGGTGACCTAACGGTCCCTTCCTGATGCTAAGTGCATCTCGACAAGTTATGTACCATTTTATTACTTCTGATATTGTGGATAATTTAGCTGGACACAGTGTAGTCCGTCTAAATAGCCCACAATAGGGAAAGATTGAACACGAAACATTTTTAAATTTGTTTCCTATCTATTCGACTAGTACACCAACAATAAAAGACTCACCATAAAATGTCTATTTCACCTTTTTACTCTCGTCGTATTCAGTCTTTTCGGCACTTTGTGTTTCGAGAATAATTTCCAGTTCTTAATTTTTTTTCAAGATTTTATCGTTTCTATTGAGTTTTAAGATTTGTGATCCGGTATTCGGACAGCGAATATCATATCGGGATTTTTTTTCATCATCCGCTATACCCCATCCTCCATCCATCCATCCTCTATCCATCACCTACAATCCTTTGTCTACCATCCCCCATCCTCCTTTCTCCATCCACCATCCTCTATCCACCTTCGTCCATCCACCATCCTCCAATCACCATCATCCATCCCCTATCCACCATCCTCCATCTTTCATCCTCCATCTTTCATCCTCCATCTTCCATCCTCCATCTCTCATCCACTATCCTCTATCCTCCATCCATCGTCCAACGTCATTTAGTAATAGGAACGCATAACAAATACACCCGAAAAATAATAAAGTTTCGTCCAGACCACTGGTAGATTTTTTTTTCGGTGTTATACCAGCGACCTCCAAGTAATTTAGTCCGGAAGACCATACAACGTTTCCCATTAGATTCATATTGAACTACCTGATGAGTTCATCAGTTCTTGACTACTAACGTACATTTCCATTGCCGGAATACACAATTCTACATACATATAGTTATGTATGCTTACAACTTACTAAGATACCGATTTTTCGAAAAAGCAAGTCTTAAAAATTTAGAGTTTCTATACTTATTTGCTTCCATTTACTTCAGCGGTTATGTAAGAAATATGTAAATACGCTTCGCAGCGTTCTCGAATTATCGTGCAATGTGCTGAATCACGAGTTCGATTGGCTTTTGTGTGTAGAATCCGAATGATTGAGAGATTTTTGCCAATAATAAACTACCGAAGAGCAATAATAATTTCCCAGTATTGCAAATAGCTCGGCTTGAATTAAACTTATAATACTGATTCACTTCGGAGTACAAATCCATATGTATATTTACTGTTTAAACTCTATTATCCGAATAGACCAAGATACGTAGCAGCATCGAACAATGTGTAAAAAGAGGATATTAATTTGTATCTGGCAAGGTCTGTCGTATCAATTTCCGGCTGTCAGTTCGATGTAAAGAATGGTGTGAATAAAGAGCACGCTATGCAATTTTAGAAAGAAATCGTGCGGAGTCTTTTATATCAATTTGCGAAAATACACAACAGTATTGATTTTCAGAGGCGAAAGGGGCAATGGATCGGCCATTTTTTGATCAAAACCTCTCAAAATTCAAAAGGAATGCGTAGATTGGGCAACATATGCAAATGAACAATCCAGAAGAAAATACGAACTGTTCATAAGCCTGGCGAGACGTAATGGCTATCATAACCGCCCATCACGACTTTCGAAAGAGAGCTGTTGCTGCCCTATAACCCATCGGGAGTCATACTAAGACTGATAATACCTATGACATACAAAACGGATAAAAAGTCATACTGCGAAATGTTTGTAAATTGCAGTTCTTTGAATAACATATTTTTACGAAACTATCGGGTTGATTGACAATATCAGTCGAATAACCATTTTTACTTTATTATTTTAATAATTAAGTATTGTGATTGATTTTTTAAAAAAAAAAATTTGCTACCCTCAAAATCTTTATTTTCACGTTTCATAACTAGTAGACGCGAAAAAAGCAATAAAAATTTTCAGTCCGTCTGTCCGCCGTACACAAGATCGTTTGGAGGCTCGTAGCTGCCAAACGCTTTGAGATATTAAATTGAAATTTTTTTAACGAATAGACGGGTTAGGCGCCTTGAAGTGACCAAATTTTTAAAGGTGGGGGTGTGAGGGGGAAGGAGGGGGAAGTGTTTTAGACCGAATATTTTGGTTTCCAGATCTCAGCAACCCCTAATGTTAGGAAGCTGAAACTTGGAATTTCTATAGAGCTCTGATAGTAGACCCATTTGCAGAAAAATTGTCAATATTGATCAAGGGGTGTGGGAGTGGGGAGAAATGTAATGCACCCGAAACCCAAAAAAGGCGAGATAGACACATTCTAAAATCCATATCTCCTAAACCGTTAATGGCACATTATTCAAACTTAAAAAATATTTTTAGTTATACTAGGAGAACAGAATCAAGAAAAATTTTGGTTGGGGAAAGTTGTGTATGGGGGTGGGGGGTGAAAAACTTAAGATTACGATATCTCATGAACCAATTGCTCTAGAAAAATAAAATTTGGTTTGGGTATAAGGGTTGACAAATAAAGATTGATCAAAGTTAAATTTTTTAAGTGGGAGGTGAAGCATAGAAGTGGAGGGGATGAGAATTTTTCAAATCAAACACATTTCATGACTCAAGAACAGTTTAAGATAGATGCTTAGAATTTTTACCAGAAGTAGCGCTAATTAAACCCTAGTAGGGAAAAAAGTTTTGGAGTTGAGGGTGTAGAGGGGAAGGGTGGGGGAGGGTGAAAAGGAAAAAGTTCCGTTGCTTATATCTTGAGAACCTGTAATGATACAAGCCTTAAACTTGGTATTTAGATAGAGCTATAGTAGCGGAATGTTGGAAAATAAAATTTTTATTAGGGGTAGTATGCTACGAGGGTAGGGAGTGTTTTTCCTAACTATTAAACGGTTCATGCTAGAAAGTTGAAACTCGGTGTGTATATGTAAATCAACTAGAAAAGTAATTGTGATAAAAAAAAATTTGAATATTCATTGGCGTTTAAAAAGGGGGCAAAAAAAATTATTTGTAAATATAATAAATATAAAATGCATATATTTTCACGATTTTCGTCATATCTATCCTTCCAAATATTGAATTCATTTTTATTCTACGGATTCTTCGTAAGAATACTTGGAATGCGTTTTCAAGGTTTTTTGAAATTCGACCCCTAAGGGTAGTGTGGTACAAGTGGGGGTGTTTTTCCTGTATATGGAACGGCTTAAGCTACAATGTTGAAACTCGGTGTGTATATGTAAATCAACTAGAAAAGTAATTGTGATAAAAAAAAATTTGAATATTCATTGGCGTTCAGAAGGGGGGGGGGGCAAAAAAAAAATATTTGTAAATATAATAAATATAAGATGCATATATTTTCACGATTTTCGTCATATCTACTAGGTCTTTCCAAAAATTGAATTCATTTTTATTCTACGGATTCTTCGTATGAATACCTAGAAAGTGTTTTCAAGGTTTTTTGAAATTCGACCCCCAAGGGTAGTGTGGTACAAGTGGGAAGTGTTTTTCCTATATATAGAACGGCTTAAGCTACAATGTTGAAACTCGGTGTGTATATCTAAATCAACTAGAAAAATAATTTTGAATACAAAAACGAATATTTATTGGCGTTCAGAAGGGGGGCAAAAAATATTATTTGTGAAAATAGAATGCATATTTTCCCACGATTTTCGACATATCTACTACCTCGTCCAAAATAATGAATTTAATTTTATTCTATGTATTCTCCATATGAATACCAAGAAAGTGTTTTCAAGATTTTTTGAAAATTGATTTAAGGGGGTGTAAAGTGATTGTGTACTTTTTCATAAACTATTCCATATCTCTCAGATCCAATCAGATTTTCACTTCCATGATCTTGTTCTTTTTGATAAGGTTTTCAGTCACATAGTAGCCTACACCGCATTTCAGAATTGAACGCGTTCCTAACTTCTGCCGGAAAAATAATAAAGTTACGCCCAGATTGTTGGCAGATTTTTTTCTTCGATTATCGGAAAATTTAAAAATAAAATTTCTAAGTATTTTCTAAAGTCGCAAAATATTCAATTCCAATGCAATCTAGAACAGCAAATCAACATGCTAATGTGTGGAAAAAGGCAGTATCGCAAACAAACTTCCGCTTTAACCGACTCCCAGCAAACTGCATTCGGCAGTTTTGTTAATTTTTTCGATCAGGGTAGCTAAGAAGTTTGAGAAAGTTTTTTTCAATTACGCTGATCTGGTTAACCAAAGTATAAGCTTTTTTGCTCGTTTTAAATGAGTAGAGACATCTTATCGAGTCTATTGTCTTTTCTTAATGTCTATCGCTCGTGACTCCAGTATGCAATTATATTATTTTCATTATTTTGTACAAACATGGAAATACTCACATTAGCTGATAACATTCCATGAGCATCCCACGCGGTTATTATTTTCCAACGAACAACTCATCACACTCTTAAACAAAAGTTAAATGTCTGTATCATTTTCCACCTTTTCACTTTATTTTAAATTGTACATGACTTCACCTTTTCAATTAAAATATATATCTATGTACAAAATTGTTAGATTACGTATGAAGCGATATATCATTTCAGGGTCATTCCATCAAAAATCGCAAAAAAAGCCAATTTTGTGACCTTACCATCGCCGATTCTTTTGAAAAAATTTTAGCTTGACGAACTAGTGCAAAAAAAAAAATATTTTTTTTGTTAGTTATAGTATGTTAAAGATTTCGCAAAAATGGTGTCAAAACTCTCTTTGAAAATTCATAACTCTGTTAATTTTTATCATACATAGAATAATAAAATAGGACTTATTTTAAAGGGTAAAGTTGTCGCGAAGTAAGAAAAATACCAATAAAAATTATCCTTAAATTTTTTTTTTAATGATAACGATTTTGTCCTTTATCCTTGAATATCTCAAAATGCCATTTTTAATTTTTTTATATTTTGTGTATTATACTGTTCTTTAAAACATATCAAGATATCAACTTGGGATCTTAATGGGACCGGGGTAAAAAAAAATAGAAGAAATTCAGTGTCTCTTAATTATTTCATAGGAAAGCTACAATTATTTTAATTACTTACTCGTATGTAAAGAGTATTTAATTTTATGATACTAGATTTATGGCCAGCTGTTAAAATCATAAATTTAAGATAGTTTAGTTCAATAATACTTTAATTGAGCTACTAATTGTAAGTGTTTTACAATAAATTTATCCCATAAACCATTAAATTTAAAATATCAAGAATTATCTCATATGGAATGTCTTACTAACCAGAAAATAATAGGCAGGCAGGTAAATCAATAAACAAATGGATATCAATTAAATGTCCTTTTTTGGTAGGTATGTATATAAATATGGGCTTACCTCAAATACAATTCAGTCGTGCTTGCAGTATTAAGAAGACAAAATCTAATATATTATTTTACAAATCATGGAAAAAACCTAATTACCATTGGTCAAAATTGCGTTGCTGTAATCTTTTTGGAGAATCAATACATTCGTCAAAAATATCGGATCTACGACCTGTGCAATCATGGATGATTTCTAGAGTACCAGCGATGACTTCAGCAGCAAAAATTTACCCTTCCTGTAGAAAAAGGGTTCAAATGCTACCAGGAACATTAACGGAGATTACTGATGACGATATGTTCAATCAGGAAGAAGAACCTTTCTCTTTGGATACGGATCAGGAGCCCAACAACGATGAAGCGCTACACCGAAATTTCATCAGTAAGGAAGCCGCATAAAACACATTAAATGAATGTCTTCAATATTTAGAAGAAGAACCTTTCGACAAAAGACGATTTACCAGAGAAAACTACATCCGGAAAAAAAGCTTGAAAATGTGAAAAGAATCGTACTAAAAAAAAAAAAATCTGCCAACAGTCTGGGCGCAACTTTATTATTTTTCCGGCAGAAGTTCGGAACGTGGTTTATTCGGGGATGCGGCATATGTTACTATGTGACTGAAAACATAACAAAAAATCTGACAACAATCTGGGCGTAACTTTATTATTTTTCCAGCAGAAGTTAGGAACGCGTTCAATTCTGAAATGCGGTGTAGGCTACTATGTGACTGAAAACCTATCAAAAAGAACAAGATCATGGATCTGATTGGATCTGAGAGATATGGAATAGTTTATGAAAAAGTACACAATCCCTTTACACCCCCTTAGGGGTCAATTTTCAGAAAATCTTGAAAACACTGTCTTGGTATTCATATGGAGAATACATAGAATAAAATTAAATTCATTATTTGGGACGAGGTAGTAGATATGTCGAAAATCGTGGGAAAATATGCATTCTATTTTCACAGATAATTTTTTTTGCCCCCCTTCTGAACGCCAATAGATATTCGTTTTTTTTATTCAAAATTATTTTTTTAGTTGATTTAGATATACACACCGAGTTTCAACATTGTATTAAGCCGTTCTATATATAGGAAAAACACTTACCACTTGTACCACACTACCCTTAGGGGTCGAATTTCAAAAAACCTTGAAAGCCCTTTCAAGGTATTCATACGAAGAATCCGTAGAATAAAAATGAATTCAATATTTGGAAAGACCTAGTAGATATGACGAAAATCGTGAAAATATATGCATTTTATATATATTATATTTCCAAATATTTTTTTTGCCCCCCTCCGCCCTTCTGAACGCCAATGAATATTCAAGTTTTTTTTTATCACTATTACTTTTCTAGTTGATTTACATATACACACCGAGTTTCAACATTGTAGCTTAAGCCGTTCCATATATAGGAAAACTACCCCCACTTGTACCACACTACCCTTAGGGGTCGAATTTCAAAAAACCTTGAAAACACTTTCTAGGTATTCATACGAAGAATCCGTAGAAAAAAAATGAATTCAATATTTGGAAAGACCTAGTAGATATGACGAAAATCGTGAAAATATTTGCATTTTATATTTATTATATTTACAAATAATTTTTTTTGCCCCCCCCCCCCTTTCTGAACGCCAATGAATTTTCAAATTTTTTTTTATCACAATTACCTTTCTAGTTGATTTACATATACACACCGAGTTTCAATATTGTAGCTTAAGCCGTTCCATATATAGGAAAAACACCTTCACTTGTACCACACTACCCTTAGGGATCGAATTTCAAAAAACCGTGAAATCGCATTCTAGGTATTCATACGAAAAATCCGTAGAATAAAAATGAATTCAATATTTGGAAAGACCTAGTAGATATGACGAAAATCGTGAAAATAAATGAATTTTATATCTATTATATTTACAAATAATTTTTTTTGCCCCCCTTTCTAAACGCCAATGAATATTCAAATTTTTTTTTATCACAATTACTTTTCTAGTTGATTTACATATACACACCGAGTTTCAACTTTCTAGCATAAACCGTTTAATAGTTAGGAAAAACACCTCCTACCCCCGTAGCATACTACCCCTAAAAAAAAATTTATTTTTCCAACATTCCGCTACTATAGCTCTATCTAAATACCAAGTTTAAGGCTAATATCATTACAGGTTCTCAAGATATAAGCATAGGAACTTTTTCCTTTTCACCCTCCCCCACCCTCCCCCTCTTCACCCTCAACCCCAAAACTTTTTTCCCTACTAGGGTTTAATTAGCGCTACTTCTGGTAAAAATTCTAAGCATCTATCTTAAACTGTTCTTGAGATATGAAATGTGTTTGATTTGAAAAATTCTCATCCCCTCCACTTCTATGCTCCACCTCCCACTTAAAAAATTTTACTTTGATCAATCTTTTTTTGTCAACCTTTACACCCAAACCAAATTTTATTTTTCTAGAGCAATTGGTTCATGAGATATCGTAATCGTAAGTTTTTCACCCCCCCCCCCCCCCCATACACAACTTCCCCCACCCAAAATTTTTCTTCATTCTGTTCTCCTAGTATAACTACAAATATGTTTTAAGTTTGAATGGTGTGCCATTAACGGTTTAGGAGATATGGATTTTAGAATGTGTCTATCTCACCTTTTTTGGGTTTCGGGCGCATTACATATCCCCCCACTCCCACACCCCTTGATCAATATTGACAATTTTTCTGCAAATGGGTCTACTATCAGAGTTCTATAGAAATTCCAAGTTTCAGCTTCCTAACATAAGGGGTTGCTGAGATCTGGAAACCAAAATTTTCGGTCTAAAACACTTCCCCCTCCTTCCCCCTCACACCCCCACCCCTAAAAATTTGGTCACTTCAAGGCGCCTACTCCGTCTATTCGTTAAAAAAATTTCAATTTAATATCTCAAAGCGTTTGGCAGCTACGAGCCTCCAAACGATCTTGCGTACGGCGTACGGCGTACGGCGTACGGCGTACGGCGTACGGCGTACGGCGGACAGACGGACTGAAAATTTTTATTGCTTTTTTCGCGCATACTAGTTATGAAACGTGAAAATAAAAATTTTGAGGGTAGCAAATTTTTTTTTTTAAAAAATCAATCACAATACTTAATTATTAAAATAATAAAGTAAAAGCGGTTAGAAAAGGGTGTAACATATGAATTAAATAATTGGGTCATATTCCGAAATGCGGTCTAGAGATTGAAAAATAAAAAATTAAAAATAGGTGATTATTAAACAAGCCTGGGGAAGTGAAGAGATATTTGATATCTGATCAGACCTGAGAAACATGGTGGAATTCATGAAAAAGTATACAACCAGTTTACACCCTCTCAGGGGTCGAATTTCAAAAAATCTTAAAAACATATTCTAGGTATTCATATGAAGAATCCGTAGAATAAAAATGAATTCAATATTTTGAAAGACCTAGTAGATATGACGAAAATAGTGAAAATAAATGCATTTTATTTTTAGTGATAATTTGTTCCCCCCCCCCTTCCGAGCGCCAATGAATTTTCGAATTTTTTCTTATCATGATTACTTTTCTAGTTGATTTACATTAAGGTACCAAGTTTCAACTTCCTAGCATAAGCCGTTCTAAAAATAATAAAGACACCCCCAACCCCCGTACGATGCCACCCCTAAGAAAAAATTTATTTTTCCACCATGCCACTACTATAGCTCTATCTAAATACCAAGTTTCAGCTTTCTATCATTATAGATTCTTAAGATATAAACATCGGAACTTTTTCTTTCTCATCCTTCCCCACCCTCACCCTCTACACCCCCACCTTCCATCTTACACTGTTATTGAGATATGAAACGTGTTATTTTTGAAAAATTTTAATCCCCTCCACTTACGTACTTTCTCGCCCCTTCAAAGATTTTACTTTGAGCAATCTTTATTTATCAAGTTTTATACTCAAACCAAATTATGTTTTTCTGGTGCAACGGGTTTGTGAGATATCGAACTCTATAGTTTTTGACCCCCCCCCCCCCCCCCCGAACGACACTACCTCGACCCAAAAATTTTATTTCAATCTATTCTCCTAGTATAACTACAGACATTTGTTAAGTTTTAATTGCTTGCAATTAACGGTTTAGGAGAAATGGATTTTAGAATGTCTCGATCTCGACTTTTTTGCGTTTCGGACGCATTGTTTCCCCCTCCACTCCTACACCCCTTCACCTATATCATCAATTTTACTTTATTATTTTAATAATAAAGTATTGTTATCGACTTTTAAAAAAAAAAAATTTGCTACCCTGAAATTTTTTTTTTATACGTTGTCGCAAAAAAAAACAATAAAAATTTTCAGTCCGTCTGTGCGCCGTACGCCGTACGCAAACTCGTTTGAGGAATTATAGTTCCCAAACCCTTTGAGCTATTCAATTGATTTTTTTTTTCTGAATAGACATGGTAGACCTCTTGAAGTGAGAATTTTTTCAGGGGTGAGCGTGCAAGGGAGAGGTGGGGGAAGCGTTTTAGACGAAAAATTTTGGTTTCTAGATCTCAGCAACCGCTTATGGTAGGAGGCTGAAACTTGAAATTTCTATAGAGCCCATTTGAAAAATGCCGAGATCGACACATTCTAAAATCCATATCTCTTAAACCGTTATAGGCAAGCAATTAAAACTTAACAGATATCTGTAGTTATACTAGGAGAGTAGATTGAAACAAAATTTTTTGGTGGGGGTGGGGGTGGTGGCGTGCGGGGGTGGGGATGGTGAAATAGTAAAGATTACAATATCTTACAAACCAATTGCACCAGAAAAACAAAATTCGGTTTGGATATCAAGCTTGATAAATAAAGATTGCTCAAAGTAAAATCTTTGAAGGGGGCGGGGGGGCATAGAAGTGGGGGGATAAGAATTTTTCAATAATATCACTTTTCATATCTCAATAACAGTGTAAGATAGATGGTTCAAATTTAATCTAGAACTAGGCCCAATAGAGCCCTAGAAGGAAAAAATAAATTTAAAGGTGGGGGTGTAGAGGGTGAGGGTGGGGAAGGGTGAGAAGGAAAAAGTTCCGATAATTATAGATATAAGCCTTAAACTTCGTATTTAGATAGAACTTTATTAGTGGCATAGTGAAAAAATAAAATTTTTTTTATGGGTAGCATGGTGCGAGGAGGGGGGTGTTTTTCCTAAGTTTTGAACGGCTTATGCTAGAAAGTTGAAACTCGGTACATATATGTAAATCAACTAGAAAAGTAATTCCGGTAAAAAAAAATTTCAATATTCATTGGGGTTCAGAAGATGGGGGGCTGAAAAAAATTTCAGTAAATATAAAATGCATATATTTTCACGACTTTCGTCATATCTATTAGGCCTTTCGAAATATTGAATTCATTTTTATTCTACGGATTCTTCATATGAATACCTAGAATGCGTTTTCAAGATTTTTTGAAATTTGACCCCTAAGGGGGTGTAAAGTGGTTGTATACTTTTTCATAAATTCCACCATATTTCTCAGGTCTGATCAGATATCGAATATCTTTTCACTTCCACGGGCTTGTTTAATAATCACCTATTTTAAAGTTTTTTTCTTTTCCAACCTCTAGACCGCATCCCGGAATATGACCCAATTATATAATTCATATATTTTACTCTATTCTAACCGTTTCCCGAACTTTTTGTTAGGTTTTCAGTCACATAGTAACATACACCGCATCCCCGAATAAACCACGTTCCGAACTTCTGCCGGAAAAATAATAAAGTTGCGCCCAGACTGTTGGCAGATTTTTTTGTAAATGGGTTCACTATCTAAGCTCTTAAGAAATTCCAAGTTTCAGTCTCCTAACATAAGCGGTTGCTGAGATCTAGAAACCAAAATTTTTCGTCTAAAACGCTTCCCCCACCTTCCATCTCACACCCCATCTCCTGAAAATAATGTCAATTCAAGGGGTCTACCCAATCTATTCATAGAAAAAATTTTAATTTAATAGCTCTTCTGATTTGAGAGCTACGAGCCCTCAAACGATTTTGCGTGGAGCGGTCGACTTACGGCGTACGGCGTACGGCGGACAGACGGAGAGAAAATTTTTACTGCTTCTTTCGTGTCTTCTATGTAGTCATGGTACGTGGTAAAAAAAAATTGAGGGCAGAAATTTTTTTTTTTTTAAAAATCGATAGCAATGTTTTATTTTAATAATTAAGTAAAATTAACTTGGAATCTTAATTGTTAAAAAAAATCGAAGAGCATTGTAGTGATTCTCAATAAATTTTATAGAAAAAAGGTAATATAATCAAGAATTGCCAAAAGTGTGAATCGCCGATTGTCTTAAAATTTTGTGTACTCGAAGAATTTGTGAAAAAAATATGATTTCAATTTTTTGCTTCTATCTCCTTATTTTTTGTTAGTTACAGTATGTTAAAAATTTCCCCAAACGATATCCGAATCCTCTTTGAAAATTCATGTCTCTGGTAATTTTTATCCTTGAATAATAAAGTAGGGGTTATTTTAAAGGTTGTTAATGTTTTCGTTAGTTAAAAAATGAGATAGAAACAAATCCTTGAATTTTAATTATATTTTTCACTTGTTCTTCAAGTACAAACATTTTCAAAAGAATCAGAAATGATAAGGCCACTACTTTGACGTTTCTTGATGGAATGACCCATAATAAGATGAAAACAGTATGATCCCTTCTGCAGATGACCCTTTTTTTGCTAAGTGCTGTCGATGTAGCTAAATTCACACAGAACTTTATCAAACGAAATAGCCAAATTAAAAAAAAATTTGACACCCTCAACAGTAAGGTCTGGATGTGCCACTGCTATCAAGTATATTTTACTTTATTATTTCAACAATAAAGTAATGTTATCGATTTAAAAATCTGCCAATAGTCTGGGCGAAACTTTATTATTTTTCGGGTCAAAGTCAGTTGTTTCGAGATTATGACTTTTCTTGGAAAATTAATTTTGTTCTAAAAATAAAAATAGTTAAAATAGAAACATCAGAACTAAAGGATGGCAAAAATTGTCAAAACATATGCAAGCCCTAGGAAGTTGAATATCGAAAAATTGTGAAATGAGTTTGTAGGCGATTATATAAAAAGCCTGTGGAAGTGAAAAGTGATCATATATCTTATTAATCCTAAGAAATCGAAGTCAAAGCTTTAAAAAATATACATGAAATTGACTTTTTGGCGCTTATATAGGAAACCAAAGGAATTCGATATATCATCAGATTTAAGCAATATGTATTCAAGAATCTGTGAAAACATATGCAACCTACTTACACCCACTTGGGGGTGCAATATCCAAGAATCCTGAAAACAGTTAGTAGATAAATATAAAGACAGCACGAGAAAGTAAAAACAATTCAATTTCTTACCAGTTATAAAAGAAATTACGGCATTCGTGAAAACGTGTTCATCCCTTTTATACCCTCTTAGGGTTAAAAAAGGAAAAAAACTTCAAAACTATGATAGTTTTAGGCGATTATTACTCAAGCCCATGAAAGTGAAGATATATTCATATCATATCATGGTTGGGGGATATGGCAGAATTCATGAAAAAGTATACCTACTTGCACCCCCTTAGAGGTAGAATTTAAGAAAATCATAAAAACACTTTCTACATATTTACGAGTATGTATATGAAAAATACGTAGAATAAAAATGAACTCAATATTTGGGAATACCTAATATATATGACGAAAATCGTGAAAATAAGTGGATTTCATTTTCGATGATAAAATTTTTTGACCTTCTTCCAAACACTAATCGATATTTAAGATTTTTTTTTATCTAAATTATTTACTTTTCTGGTAGATTTATATATATGTATATACCGAGTTTCAACTTTGTAGCAGAAGCCGTTCTATATATAGTTTCGAAAAACACCTCCAGAGGGGATGAACAACTTCTGATTACAATATCTCACGAATTACAATTTAAAAATAAAACTCGGTTTCTGTATAAAGTTTGACATATAAAGTAAATTTTTTAAGGAGGTGATGAAGCATGGAAGTGGAAGAGATAAATTTTTTTTGGAAATACAGAAACTATGAGTATAGGGCGAGAAATATCAGCAATCTATGAAAACATTGCCACATTATCGAAATATTGCTGCCATCCATTAATCGCTCTACTAATTTTGGCAATAGTCGTCGGACAATTAATTGTTTGAAAAATTGTTCGTGTACAAGCACCTTTACGACTGCGGGTTTGAGCGATTTAACCGTTCCGAATATCGGCTAGTATTCTTGAACGCATGTTTTAATGCCTTTGTATGGACCCGAAGGAATAGAACGAATGTGCCCGTTAACGAACTTACGTTCAAATTACAACCATAAGCTTAGATTCTGTGGGTTATTTTATAAACTTTTTGCCGCGCCCCCCTGGAAGAGTTTCTATGGGCGCCCTTGGACAAGATGAATTTATTTTATCTGTAAGTCCTGATAAATGAACTAGAAAAATAAAAACTGATGAATTTCCCGGAACATCTTCGTATGCAGTTCAAAAGTACAAACGAAGGAGATCTCCATATCTCGCACCGGAGAAGCCTTACTTCCGATATTATCAAGACAGTAGAAGACTTTTACAGTAAGGATAATATAAGTCGAGTCATGCCTGGTAAAAAGGATTTTATTTCAATTAAAATAGACGGAAGGAAAAATCACGTCCAAGAACGTTTGGTTTTGGGGAATTTGAAGGAAGTGTACCAGCACTTTAAGGAAACTTATCCTGAACTGAAGATAGGATTTTCTAAATTTGCTTCCCTACGACCCAAATACTGTGTTTTGGCTGGATCTCCTGGAACAAATTCGGTGTGAGTGTGTGTGTCATCCCTCAAAACATAAGGCTTATGCTGGAAGGTTGCGGTATTAAATATTTTACTGCAAATGAAGATACTCGAATTTAAGACTACCGCCTTACTGTTGAAATATGCAATCCTCACAATATTGGTTGCTTTTTAAACCAATGTATCGAATGACCAGGATATGAAAAAGTCAAAGAACTTTTCAGAATGCTTTCTGTAACAATAATGTAGAAATGATTTCTAGAGTACCAGCGATGACTTCAGCAGCAAAAATTTGCTCTTCCTGTAGAAAAAGGGTTGAGCGACTTTCTTCTTCGTGTTTAATTCGGGGATGCGGTGTATGTTACTATGTGACTGAAAACCTAAGAAAAAGTTCGGGAAACGGTGAGAGAAGAGTATAATATATCAATTATATAATTGGGTTATATTCCGGGATGAATAATAAAAAATAGGTGATTATTAAACAAAACCGTGGAAGTGAAAAGATATTCGATATCTGATCAGCCGTGAGAGATATGGTGGAATTTATGAAAAAGTATACAACAACTTTACACCCCCTTAGGGGTCAAATTTCAAAAAATCTTGAAAACGCTTTCTAGGTATGCATATGAAGAATTCGTAGAATAAAAATGAACTCAATATTTGGAATGACCTAGTAAATATGACGAAAATCGTGAAAATATATGTATTTTATTTTTACTGATATTTTTTTTGCCCCCTTTCAAACGCCAATGAATATTCAAACTTTTTTTTATCAGAATTACTTTTCTAGTTGATTTATATATACGTACCAAGTTCAAACTTCCTAGCATAAGCCGTTCAAAAGTTAGGAAAAATACCCCCCACTCCCGTACCATACTACCCCTAAAACAAATTTATTTTTCCACCATGCCACTACTATAGATCTATCTTAATACCAACTTTCAGCTACCTATAGTTATAGGTTCTTAAGATATAAACAACGGAACTTTTTTCTTCTCACCCTTCCTCACGCTGACCCTCTACACCCTCATCCACAATTTTTTCCCTATTAGGGTTCAGTTAGCACAACTTCTGGTAAAAATTTTAAGCATCTATCTTACACTGTTATTGAGATATGAAAGGTGTTATTTTTGAAAAATTGTTATTTCTTCCACTTCCATGCTCCCCTACCCCCTTCAAAAATTTTACTTTGGACAATCTTTTTTTATTAAGCTTTATACTCGAACCAAATTTTGTTTTTCTGGTGCAGTTGGTTTGTGAGATATCGTAATCTAAAGTTTTTCACCCCCACCTCCGTACGCCTCTACCCCCACCCAAAATTTTTATTTCAATCTACTCTCCTAGTATAACTATAAATATTTGTTAAGTTTTAATTACTTGACATAACCAGTTTAGGAAATATGGATTTTAGAAAGTGTCGATCTCCACTTTTTTGCGTTTCGGACGCATTATTTTCCCGTCCACTCCCACACGCTTTCGCCCATATCCTCAATTTTTTTGCAAATGGGTCCACTATCAAAGCTCTATAGAAATTCCAATTCTTAGCTTCCTACAATAAGCGGTTGCTGAGATCTAGAATTCAAAATTTTTAGTCTAAAATGCTTCCCCCACCTTCCCCCTCACACCCTTATCCCTCAAAAAATGCTTACTTCAAGGCGTCTTCCATGTCTTTTCATAAAAAAGAAACAATTTAATAGCTCATTGGGTTGGGGAACTATAATTCCTTAAATGAGTTTGCGTACGGCGTACGACGCACAGACGGACTGAACTTTTTTTATGCTTTTTTGGTGTTCATTTGTAATAAAACGTATATAAAAAAAATTTCAGGGTAGCAAATTTTTTTTAAAAAAAAACCAATAACAATACTTTATTAATAAAATAATAAGGTAAAATGAAGAAAATTTATTGAGTCAAGAATACAATCTTATACGAGCAATTCCTTCAACTCAAACAGTTCATTGCGTTATACCTGTGAGGAAAGGATGCGTGAAAATTAAAAAGTTTTCTCTATCTTCTGAAGAAGACATATTTTGTTTAAATAGATTATGTAACTAGCATGTAAAATATAAAAAAAAATTAATATAATTTGAAGCATATTTCAATTTTTAATTTAAGTTTATGTTATGTATACTGATTGTACCTACTAGATGTTCATTGCCCATAATAGAATACCATATATATACATTTTGTTGAATCTATTATTGATTTTGTTATGTTTCTACTAATTCAAATATTATTATTCAATGTCAAATCATTTTAAATTTAGTTACTGTTACCTAAAATGAAATTATTAATAAAATACTCCGTAGAAATTGTAATTTTCTAAGCCAAATTTAATTTTTTTAGTATACTATAAAACATTAATATTTTTATTCAAATAGTTGCTCAATTAAATTATTATCGAACTAAACTATCTTAAATTTATGATTTCAACAGCTGGCCATAGATCTAGTATCATAAAACTAAATCCTCTTTACATACGAGTAAGTAATCAAAATAATTGTATGGTATGGTATGGTATAAGGGGTGGTGATGCTATCATCCTCCTTCACTTAGACGTTATTGTTCGTCCATTGTGTTCCCCGTTTGAGTTGAAGAACTCCTCAAAATAATTGTAACTTTTCTCTGAAATAATTGAGAACCACTGATGTTCTTTTATTTTTTTTACCCCGATCCCATTCCGATCCCAAGTTGATTTTTGATATGTTCTGAAGAACAGTATAATACACAAAACTTAAAAAAAAAAATGCTATTGAGATATTTAAGAATAAAGGACAAAATCGTTATACTTGAAAAAAAAATTTTAAGATAAATTTTATGGGTATTTTTCTTATTTTGCGACAACTTTGCCCTATAAAATAAGTCCTATTTTATTATTCTATGATAAAAGTTAACAGAGACATGAATTTTCAAAGAGGGCTTTGACACCATTTTTGCGAAATCTTTAACATATTATAACTAACGAAAAAATGAGATAGAAAAAACAAATTGAAATTATATTTTTTTTTCACTAGTTCTTCAAGCAAATAATTTTCAAAAGAATCGGCGATAGTAAGCTCACAACTTTTGCGATTTTTGATGTAATGACCCTTCATTATTCTACATATTTAAAACATTCATTTGATTGAACGTTAAGCATTGATTCTTATTAGAGAAAGAAGATATTCTAACTATGACCTTGAATAAGTTTTTACGAGGTTTTACTGGATTCGGTTCTTAACATGAAAATCTAGCAGCCACTTTGGTGGCAGTCAATGGGACAGATTGTTAGAGTATGGTAAAAATCAACTACCAAAATTGCAATAAATACTCGTATTTTCAAAATTAGTTGTTCAGTGTTTTTCTTATCTCATATTACATTCTTAATATTGTGTTTTTCATCAAAAGAGAAATGTACTATCGTTCTTATGCGACTGTTTAAGAGCGTATGATGGATTCGTTAGCCGAAAGTTGGAACAAATCAATACTATATATAACATTAGGAAGGTATTATCGTTTTAGATTTACTATCATCGTTTTGTCAGTATCGTTGTGAGCACATGTGCGATTGATTCTGTATAATTATTGATTTTCAATTTAAAGTTACCGGCACAATATAAACTAGAGCAATGAGGATATAATAAATACACGAACTTGTGTTATCTTTAAGTTATGTGCTTGTTGCCTCCATCGAGAACTGCTCAGTTGCTCAATAATAAGCACATTTCTCTCTCGAAACTAGATACATACATGAAAATACTATAATAAATAAGATACATTGTGAAAATTTCTTGTACATGGCTGGCTGAAACTACATGGTACAATTTAAATCTACACTTTCCGATTTATATGAGAACATACCATCCGGAAGAAAAGAAAAATTAAATAGTTTCCAGGAACCATATTAGACCAAATTTTTGAAATAATAAGATTGGTTTCTTAAAGCTGTGACCTAATAGAAGTCTAAGCTATTTCATAGCACAACCTTGAGTGCATGAGTTCAAAAATTATGCCTTGAAATTTTAATTTTTTTTTTTTTTCAGTTTATGTGACAATTATATCATGATTATTTTAAAGCGTATTACGTACTTAGTATAGGCTGCAAAGGAACACTGTTTTTTATTATTATAATAATCAAGAATATCTCAGACATAAATGAAATGAAATGAATATGAACGAAGTTTTAAACATATGGAACATATACCTACAACTCACCTCTTTATTAAAAGTTTTTACAGTAAGATACAATGATTTTAAAATATTAATTAAAAAGTATATTATTATTGATATACAATTTTTATTAAAGCACGGTACAATGCGTCCAAATTCATCAAGAACACATCATCAGAATTCTGCATATTTATATTATTAGATACTATACCCATCTATTATATTATTAAAACTAAACTTAGAATTCACAAATAACTACAACGATTTTCAACAATGGAAATAAAAAGTACAATGCGAACTAATCGGGTCAGGTTTTCTTTACATGCTTCATTGAAGTTCCAATAAAACCAAAATTCGAAATCTTTTAGCACGGAACTCCAGGTACTGAAAAATTCATTATTGAATTCCGAAAAAATTAATTGAAATATTGTTTTTCACACCGCGGATGAACAAGCTGAACTAAAAAACTGAGAAAACTCTTATAATGGAATTTCGTCCTCATTTTATAGGTATTTTCGACTGCTCTCTATGCTCATTCGAATTTTCAAGCGCGCGTTTGCGGTGCATATTTCGACATACCTCCTGTTGTTGCTGCTGGGTTTTTAGTTTACTTATACTTATATTTCCAATAATTATAGTTATTAAAGGCTATTTACACATTATTTTGTTTGCACTTCACTTAGTGTCGGTTCCTTTTGAAACCTCGAACATTATCACAACTCACATTTAGCAATAAAGTCATCAGCCGAAATTCAGCATCATTTAATAGAAACAGCAACATCAGAAAGTTGTCATTGTTAGACCCGGATGTCTCCTACTACTGTTACTGTTTGCTAAAAATCTCTCCAGAATCCTGACGGAAAAGCATTTATATCCTTTCTAATATACCATACGATATCGTTGCTCAAATCTCTATCATAGGTCGGTCATTTCACCAGGAGGCAGATGTTACGTGCTTGAATCTAATCTCGTAGCATCATTTAAGAGAACGTGTCTGTCAGAAATGGATTCTGCGCATAAATGGAAGTATTGGTGTAGTTACAGCGATGCCAGGTATGCGTAAACCTCTGTATGCATACATTGGTAAAAATCTTTGAATGGAAAAATCAATTTTGTTATTTTATTCAAAAAAAAATCATACTGCAGTCCCGATCGGCTGAAAGCGAATCGTATAATACTTGGCTGGCTTGATAATGAAGTGATACACTGAAAAATGGGTATAATATTTAAATAAATATCTTAATTTAAAATACCTAGATGTGAGGCATATCGCACCTCGGCAAGATAAGTGACATAGCTCAAAAAATACTTATTTTGAGGTTATGTCAGTTATAAATAGGTATTGTAGTGTTCCTTAACTTGCACGAAAAACGTCACATCTCTATCTCGTAAATTAACAACAAGCAAGAAAAGTGAGAGACCTCACCTATTAATTTATTATTTTAATAGTACAAAACTGTGATCTGTTTTTTTTTTAAAAAGAAAAATTTCTAACCTGAATTTTTTTTACATTTTTCATAACTAGTAAACACGAAAAAAGCAATAAAAATGTTCAGTCAGTCTGTCCGCCGTTTGAAGGCTCGTAGCTCCCAAACGCTTTGAGATATTGAATTTTTTTTTTTTACGAATAGACGGGGTAGGCTCCTTGAAGTAACCAAAGTTTTCGGGTGAGGGTAAGAGGGGGAGGGAGGCAGAAGCGTTTAAGACGAAAAATTTTGGTTTCTAGATCTCAGCAACCGCTTATGATAGAAAGCTGAAACTTGGAATTTCCATTGAACTCTGATGGAAGACCCATTTGCATAAAAATTGTCAATATTAATGGGTGGGGTGTGGGAGTGGGGGGAAAATAATGCGCCACATTCTGAAATCCATATCTCCTAAACCTTTAATGGCACACTATTCAAACTTAAGAGATATTTGTAGTTATACTGGGGGAAATGATTGAAATCAAATTTTGAAAAACTTTAGATTTCGATATCTCATGAACCAATTGCTTTAGAAAAATAAAATTCGGTTTGGGTATAAAAGGTCGACAAATAAAGATTGATCAAAGTAAAATTTACCAAGTGGGCGGTGGAGCATAAAAGTTGTTGTAAGCTTCGAAGATTTGTTGAAGTGAGAAGCTCTTTCGGGCTTTACTCTAAATGAATGGAGGAGCCCGTTAGGCTATACTCCAGGAAGCGACAGCGGAGCCCAATGGGCTATACTCAAAATAGACTAGAGGAGCCCGTTGGGCTATACTCTAAGATGAGACTGAGAAGCCCAATGGGATATACTCAAAGATTGACTAGAAGAGCCCGTGGGCTATACTCCAAAAATTAAATTAAGCCTGGTGACGGTGAAACGACAATTGAAATATTCAGCTTCACTTACCAACTAATTTATAATAATAAACTGCTAACATTGCTAATGTAACTACCTATGCTTAATTTTCACTAATGCTTACGTTAGCAATTCTACATACCTGCGGCAATTTCTTCGCGCAGTTATGCTGTCGTACGACCCTGGGCAGGTGCATTATTTATCTAGGGATCGTATGGCGTCTGAGTTAACTTGACATTATGCTAAAGTTCGCATATTAATGCAGCAATTTCTCCCTATGGCTATGCTGTCGCACGACCTTGAGTCAGGTGCATAGTTTACCCGCTAAAGATCGTGTGGCATGGCATACAGGAGTGCTGTGTTACAGTATATGTTATAGGGGAGTGTGTTGTTCAGTTTGAACTTTGGTATTATTTTAGCACAGAGTGGAGGGGATAAGAATTTTTCAAAAATTTCATATTACAAGAACAGTGTAAGATATATGCTTCGAATTTTTACCAGAAGTAGCGCTAATTGAACCATAGTAGTAAAAAAAAAATTTGGGGATGTGAGTGTAGAGGGTGAGGGTGGGGGAGAGTGAAAAGGAAAAAGATTCGATGTTTATGATTTTCGTCGTATCTACTAGGTACTACAAAGTATGGAATTCATTTTTATTCGACGTATTCTCCATATGACTACCTAGAAATTACCGGAACAACCAGATACGTAATACTTTGAATTCTGATTATTAGTTTTCAAGATAAAACGTTTTAAGTGAGTGAGAGTACAGGTCAGAAGCGGATATTGAAAATTGATTATCCCTGGACAATAATTTTTGTCTGAAAATTTATCAAAGAATAACAATTTACAAGGCTATTCACGGAGTACCGGAAACTATGTATATATCATCGTTAAAAACTATATTCTACAAATATTCGCACCTTCTTTGGGGGGGGAGGGGGGGCTCAGTATTGGGTCGGTCATGGCTCAGTATTGGAAAAAGGGCTCATTACTGAGCACGCTGGTATTTTTTCCATATTATTAAATTTTTTAAATAATTATGTTTGCAAACGTCAAACTATTTATTTAGTTTAATAACTACTTACATAGTGCTTAGAACAAAAAAAAAAAAAAAAAACAGGTTACCAAAATATTTTGATATGTCAAGATGCGAAAGACTCAAACTAAAAAGTTTTCTTAAGGGGGCTCAGGACTGTACCCTATCTCTTCATGAATAAATGAATCTTTTTACTGCTCAAGTTTCTTCGATTAATTAACGTTAACTAATCGATTATGACGATTAATATACATCACTCATATCGATTGGTAAAAAAGATTTTTGGGAAAGATCTGATTCAAAAGGACCATCCACAGTTATATGGAATGGGTTGCACTTGTCATTCATTACACTTGTACTCCTCTGCAAGCTTGAAACAAGCTTCCTACTCATTTGGAATCGCTGGGCAAAAATATTTATTCGTTTCTCGAACATAGTCCCAGAAGACAGTCCAAATTCAAGAAGTTTAAAGATTTTGTTTCGGTTAAAGTGCACAAATTTTTTAAGGTAGCTTCGAATTAGTGGCTGTCATTGGAAACTATTGTTGAATGGATATTAGAGCAGTGGGTTCCTTTGCAAAACTTTTTTGTACGATATCAACGAGAAAGTAATGCTAATTTATCACATACAATATGCGTAGAAATGACGGAAAGAAATAAAGAATACATTATGTTTTTGGTAAATTTAACAAATAAAATAAATATCGAATTTCAGGCAGAGGCAGCGAGGATACATATCTTGCTTTGAACAATAAAAATTTATTTTAAATTCTTTTGCTTAAGATTTCCTGAAACCGAATTACCAATTAGTAGATAAAGAAATATTAAATGAAGAATGGCGATCAGTTCTTAATCAAACAGTGGTATCTACAGATTTGCCTTTTATATTTACTCGTCATTCAAAAATGAATATTAGCAAAGTTGTTGGGTATTTTTTTTTAAAATACTATACTTACTATGTAAGGACGGAAATCTTAGGGTAAATTTCCGCTTACAACAACGACCATGTTAAGAAACCGAAAATACCGAAAAGCATGGTATAATATGAACTTCATGTATTTTTTTACATATGCGATATAATTCGCAGCCAGTGCATGTTCTGGTCCGTATATAGCCCAAAACGATCGACCAGAAGGCAAGCAGTCGGCAACGCTCAGTAGCTGGACGCGGTGTAACCTACACTTCTCCCAAGGCAATCTGACGTTGTATTCGAGGAATTCGGATCGTTTTACGGGTCTGTGGCTCTTGTGAGTTCGCCAAAACACTATCTCGAAGTAAATCGAAAGACTGAAGCAGCGGCTATTTACTGTCCATGCTAGCTCCAATTTAAGGTCTGTGGCTCTTGTGAGTTCGCTTAAACTTGGAAACAGCCAAGCAGTCTACGTGGTTCCCACGGAAGCCAATGCTAGGACCACCCGAGACGAAGACGAGGACCGCGGAGCAGAGGACGAAGAGCTAAGACGTGCAACCAGGCGACACGGAGAACCAGACGACGCAACAAGACCAGAGGTGACAACGACGAAGAAGACGCAACGCACAGAGCAACACAGAGCAACGCAGCACAACGCGACACACCGAGCAACGACACGCACGGAGCGACGACACGCAGAACAACGCAGAACGACACAACAGAAGCAACACACAGAGCAAAGCGCGCACAGAGCCGCGCAACATCCAGAGCAACGCAACGCACAGAGCTACGACACACCTCGTAGCGCAACGCAACGCAGAGCTACGACACACCGAGCGACACCTTGCACAGAGCAACGCAACGCCCCGAACGACGCAACAGAGCAAAGCAACCCTGGTACAAAGCAACGCAGCACCCAGAGCAACGCAACGCAACGAGACACCAAGTATCGCAAAGCGCAGAGTAACACAACGAATAAAGCAACGCACAGAGCAACGATACCCAGAGCGATGCTACGCACAGAGCAACGCAACGAATAGAGCAACGCACCGAGCAACGAACACGCTGAACAACGCAAGGCACCCGAGAAGTACCGAGCCGAGCAGCAACGAGAGGATAACGAAGTCAGAGACGTTATAGGACCGAGGAAACCGAAGCATATTAGACAAATAATACATAATACTTATTTGAATTTACCGAATTACATAATGAATTATAACCTTTAATATAATAAAATAGTTGAAGTCAAAACAAGAAATGTTTGTAACGAACCCTGGCGCCCGATGAGCCTACCCCGGCAATTCGAGTCGTTACAATGGCGCCCGAGCAGGGACTTCACAAATAAAAGGAAACCAAGGAAAACTGGCAGTGAACAATCAGTAGGATGGACAAGGACTTCATCAAACAACAAACTAGGAAAACTAGCAGTACAGTGAACAGTGAAAACACAGTGAACTAACTATTAAATTATCCGCCAACGGAAAACAGTGGAATTACAAATAAAGACAAAGTAAACAGGCGGTGAACACTCAGTGAAAGAACAGTGAAACAATCAAAGACAAGAAACAATCAGTGAACGGTACAAGTAAACTATCAGTAAACCAATAGCCCAATAGTGAAGTAACGGAAGACACAAATATGGTGAGGACCAACTGGATTTATGGGCTGCGGAAAGAAGATCTTCTCAGCTGTATGGCGGAGTTCGGCATGGATGGTACCGGAACCCTAGAGGAACTACGGAAACGCTTCGCCTTGTGGATCAAGGACAAGGGAGGCATCGTACACGAGCAAAGACTTAAGGAACTTGAATTACAGCATAACAAGGATGGGCCATCAAAACTACCAGGTATACCCGAGGAAGGGAATCAGGACGAAGAGACCACGGAGGGAGAGACACAGATAAAACAGCAGAGGGAACCACTACAGCCGCCTCTGACGCAAACCGGAGTGCGTCCCGGACGTATGCTACCATCGCCGACCAGATCCGAAAGTGGTCACTCAAGTATGACGGTGGAAAAGAGCCACTGAACTTCCTCGAACGAGCCGAGGAATTAGCCGAGGTTTATGACATCCCGAAGGACTACTTACCGAGGACGATGCCGGAACTACTCCGGGACAAGGCACTAACTTGGTTCCGAAACAACCACCGGGCATGGAAACGTTGGACTGAGTTCAAAGAGGATTTTCTTAAATTCTTCCTTCCAGGCCGGTATCTGGAAAACTTGGACGACAAGATCCGGCAGAAACAACAACAGCCGGGGGAATTATTCAAAGACTATGTCTTGGAGCTGCAAAATCTCATGCGCCTAGCGGGTTACTCCGGAAAAGAGAAACTGGAGAGAATTTTCCGAAATTGCCAAACCAAATATCAACTGTATATTCGGCGGAAAGATTTCGATACCTTGGAGGAGCTGATTGCGCTTGCAGACGACTTTGAAAGCATCCAGGGAGGAAAAGAGCCCCAGCCCCGAAACAGGGAAGAGCGCCGATGCGCTGTAGCCCAAGCCATGAAAACACCAATTAACACCAGAACCGCGTGTCATCGTTGTAGCCAAGATGGTCACCTGGCGCGTCAGTGCCAGAACCCCCGTGTATATTACTGTTGGGATTGTGGTCGTCGGAACACCAGGACGATTGACTGCTGCAGACGCCGATCGGGAAACGAACCAGGAGCCGGCCAGTCGCGGGGAACGCCGGTGCCTCGGCCAGACGATCCTCGCAACGCATAAGCCTCCTCTACCAAGAGGACAACCACCTTTTTGCCACCATTAACCTCGGCAAAGAGGTGATAAAAGCCACCATAGACACCGGTGCAACAAGAAGTTTCATGAGCGAAGCAGTCGCACTCAAGTTCCGGGCCGCCGGACGAATCATCCACCAAGAAGTAACCGTCAAGATGGCCGACGGCGCTACACGCGAAGTGTCAAAAGCTCTGTTCACGACGATCCAGTTAGGCCAGAGTACGTGCGAAATTCCCTTGCTGATTCTTCCAGGAATCATCGAAGATATAATACTCGGAATGGATTTCCTACATCACAGCGGGACAACACTCAGTTGTGGGGGCCAAACCATCACGCTACGAAGCAGAGACGTCGCCCCAAAACAGAGCAACATTAGCACGTGCACCGTGATACAGGATGAAATGACAGAGCGGCTGGATAGCATCAACGCATTCTTGAGCCAGGAATTGGACGCCTTCGAGCAACTTAGCGGAGTCTCGAACATCACCAAGCACAAGATCATCATGCAGGATGACCGACCGTTCAAACACCGGTACACTACGAGCAACCCCGTCACTCAAGCACTCATAAACACCGAAGTGGATGAGCTACTCAACAAAGGATGCATCGAACCATCGCATAGCCCCTATAGCTCCACAGTGATCTTAGTTCAGAAGAAAAACGGTAGCTGGCGACTCTGCCTGGACTTTCGACAACTCAACGCTCGCTCAACACCAGACGCATATCCAATACCACGAATACAATACATCTTGGATCGTCTACGGAACGCTAAATTCATCAGTAGCTTGGATCTGAAAAACGGATATTGGCAAATCCCCATGGACAAGGATAGTAAACAATACACAGCGTTCACCGTACCTGGCCGCGGACTATTTCAGTGGCGAGTCATGCCTTTCGGGTTACACTCAGCGCCAGCTACATTCCAGAGGGCTTTGGATCAAGTAATCGGACCCGAGATGGAACCATATGCTTTCGCATATCTAGACGACATCATCGTCACGGGGGCTTCGTTCGAAGAACACATGAAGAACTTACGCGAGGTATTCCGGCGACTGAGAGCGGCCAACCTGAAGATAAACGTCGAAAAATGTAGATTTTTCAAGAAGGAGACGAAATACCTGGGACACATCGTGAGCGAACAAGGAATCCACACCGACCCAGATAAGATAGCCGCAATCAAAGCGCTACAACCCCCGACGAACCTTCGAGAATTACGTAGCAGCCTTGGGGTAGCATCCTGGTACCGCCGCTTCGTGCCCGACTTCGCTACTTTAGTACACCCACTCACCACCCTCCTAAAAAAGGGAAAACATTGGAAGTGGCAAGCCGAACAACAGGACGCGTTCGACAAGCTGAAACAAAAGCTCTGCGAGGCCCCAGTATTAGCGTGACAAGATTTCAATCGGAAGTTCACACTGCAAGCGGATGCTAGCGATTATGGATTGGGAGGGGTGCTAACCCAGGAGATCGATGGTAAGGAACACGTGATAGCCTACGCCAGCCGCCATTTGAACCCGGCCGAACGAAACTACTCGCCGACGGAAAAGGAGTGCTTAGCCATCGTCTGGGGAGTTCGTAAGATGCGACCATACTTGGAAGGATACCAGTTCACCGTCATCACGGACCACATGGCGTTAAAATGGCTAAACTCTATCGAGAGCCCCTCAGGACGAATTGCGAGATGGGCATTGGAACTCCAACAATATACCTTCGATGTCCAATATCGCCGTGGAAAGCTAAACGTGGTCGCTGATGCGCTCTCACGACAACCGTCCGACACACTCTACAAAATTACTAGCGAAGCACCCAACGAACGAAATTGTAACTGGCTAAAGAAAAGGATATCGGAAATCAAGAACAATCCAGACAAATACCCCGACTACGTCATCGAGGACGGAAAGGTATACCGGCACATCCCACATCAGTCAAACGACGAGGACTGCGCACCCTGGAAGCTCTGCGTCCCCACACCATTGCGAAACCGAATACTGGAGGAAAATCATGATAGTCCCTGCGCTGGTCATCTCGGCATCCGGAAAACCATCGGCCGCATCGCGAACCATTATTACTGGCCAGGAATGTTCAGAGAAGTCAGCCAGTATGTTCGATTGTGCGAGTCTTGTCAAAGATATAAGCAGAGCCAGCAGAAAGTAGCGGAAAAATGCTCACTCAGATCGCGGAAGAGCAGTGGACAATCCTATGCACTGACTTCGTGGGACCGCTACCGCGTTCGAAGCATGGTCACACCATGCTTCTGGTATTCTTCGATAAATTTTCAAAATGGACAGAATTAATTCCCCTACGAAAAGCGACAAGCGAGGGAGTAATAAAGGCTTTCCGAGAACACATCTTGGCCAAATTCGTGGTCCCGAAAGTTCTGGTCTCCGACAATGGAACCCAGTTCACCAGCCGAAACCACCGGGTAGCACTGGGTAGCATTCCTGACGCAAGGACGAGAGCTCCGGTTACCTCGAACCGTATACGACGAACAGACCTTTGGGACCGGCAACCCGCCACAGACACCAGTCGAAAGGGCCTCAAGGTTACAGGAGGTTTTCCAAATCGTACGCCGAAACCAAGAACGAGCAGCCCAGGACCAAGGACGACACTATAACCTAAGAAGACGTCAGTGGACCCCCGCGATAGGACAACAAGTTCTTATAAAGCAGCACCCGCTCTCGAAAGCTATCGAGGGTTTCACCGCAAAACTGGCCCCGAAGTTCGACGGCCCGTACAAGGTTATAAATTTCATCTCACCCGTGATTGTGCAGGTCCAGAAAGAAGACGACACTAGCACCCGGACTGCCCACATTAGCGAGTTGAAGGCGTACCACACCACGGACGAGACCGCAAGCATACCGGAAGCGCCGGGCCCTTCTACTTCCAAGTAGGAGGGGAGTGTAAGGACGGAAATCTTAGGGTAAATTTCCGCTTACAACAACGACCATGTTAAGAAACCGAAAATACCGAAAAGCATGGTATAATATGAACTTCATGTATTTCTTTACATATGCGATATAATTCGCAACCAGTGCATGTTCTGGTCCGTATATAGCCCAAAACGATCGACCAGAAGGCAAGCAGTCGGCAACGCTCAGTAGCTGGACGCGGTGTAACCTACACTTCTCCCAAGGCAATCTGACGTTGTATTCGAGGAATTCGGATCGTGTTACGGGTCTGTGGCTCTTGTGAGTTCGCCAAAACACTATCTCGAAGTAAATCGAAAGACTGAAGCAGCGGCTATTTACTGTCCATGCTAGCTCCAATTTAAGGTCTGTGGCTCTTGTGAGTTCGCTTAAACTTGGAAACAGCCAAGCAGTCTACGTGGTTCCCACGGAAGCCAATGCTAGGACCACCCGAGACGAAGACGAGGACCGCGGAGCAGAGGACGAAGAGCTAAGACGTGCAACCAGGCGACACGGAGAACCAGACGACGCAACAAGACCAGAGGTGACAACGACGAAGAAGACGCAACGCACAGAGCAACACAGAGCAACGCAGCACAACGCGACACACCGAGCAACGACACAGAGAGCAACGACACGCACGGAGCGACGACACGCAGAACAACGCAGAACGACACAACAGAAGCAACACACAGAGCAAAGCGCGCACAGAGCCGCGCAACATCCAGAGCAACGCAACGCACAGAGCTACGACACACCTCGTAGCGCAACGCAACGCAGAGCTACGACACACCGAGCGACACCTTGCACAGAGCAACGCAACGCCCCGAACGACGCAACAGAGCAAAGCAACCCTGGTACAAAGCAACGCAGCACCCAGAGCAACGCAACGCAACGAGACACCAAGTATCGCAAAGCGCAGAGTAACACAACGAATAAAGCAACGCACAGAGCAACGATACCCAGAGCGATGCTACGCACAGAGCAACGATACCCAGAGCGATGCTACGCACAGAGCAACGCAACGAATAGAGCAACGCACCGAGCAACGAACACGCTGAACAACGCAAGGCACCCGAGAAGTACCGAGCCGAGCAGCAACGAGAGGATAACGAAGTCAGAGACGTTATAGGACCGAGGAAACCGAAGCATATTAGACAAATAATACATAATACTTATTTGAATTTACCGAATTACATAATGAATTATAACCTTTAATATAATAAAATAGTTGAAGTCAAAACAAGAAATGTTTGTAACGAACCCTGGCGCCCGATGAGCCTACCCCGGCAATTCGAGTCGTTACAACTATGTACTGAAATGGAATAGCCAATTAAGTCAAGATAAACAGGCCTATTCAGCGCCAGAGTCACAAGTCAAAATTAATACAAAATTGTGACTATTCACCTACTTCGTGACTTATGACTCTGGTGCTGAATAGGCATGAAAGTCTAATTTTTGTATATTCAAGATATGTTATAATTCAAAGATCTTCTTTTAAAGTCAAAATAAAGATATCAATTGTTAAATCCTTTTAAATTAAACACCGGACTTTAGAACAACGTTTTTATTTCTGTCAATTTTTGTATGTTTTATGCTTTCTCGTTCTTGTTCTACTTCCAAAACCGCGTGTCCATCTCACAATCCACTTTTCTACTATACCGCCTCTAGCGGCTGACACACTCTCAAGTACCTTTAAAGGCATGAACCAAATGTTCGTACAAGTACATTAAGGTAAATGTTCGTAAATAAAAATTATTACAGCTCTGCCAATCCTGACAAGTCGATCGACCTCGAGCAAATTACGATTACCAATTACAAAGCCAATACTTAAGTTCAAATTACATAAAGATACCAGGAATTATATTATAATACAAAATTACCTTGATTATAACAAATGAACGTATTTAAAACAATTAAGAGGTATTAGCCAACAAATTAGCAAATATTTGGCCAGTTGCCTGTTGTTGATCAGCTCCCAGAATTACTAGCACCAGTATCACCCAAGTCCGACCACAGGCGCATACGGGAGGCTTCAATAATTCCGTTATACAGTGCTTGGGTTATCTGGCAGTTCTCAATGTCTTGGACAACGTAACGATCGTGTGGAAGAACCTTATGAATCCGATAAGGTCCCTTATACTTTGGAATGAATTTCTTATTATTACTCGTAGTAGTATCAATATTTCTAATCATGACGTAATCACCCTCAGAGTATTCGACACGTGGACGATGATTTTTAGCGTATCTATCGGAGGTTTGGTCTTGGTTTACAACAATTCTATCATAAGCCGATTTGCGAAGAGAATTGAGATCACGGTCGGAAGGAGAGAGTTTGCTTTCCAAAAATTTAGTAAGGGCATCTACCTCGCAAAATCTTTGAGTAACACCAAACAACAATTCTGACGGAGTTTTTCGAGTAACAGAATGAAAAGAATTATTTACAGCTCGCTCAACCTTTTTTAACATTGAAACCCAGTCAGCATGTTGCAATGGTTCCGTAATTTTGGCCAACATACATAGATTAAATAATTCGATTTATGCGCTCGACTTGGCCATTGGCCTGCGGAGAAGCAGTAGCTACTTTAACAAACTGAATATTATGTTTAAGTAAATAGGTTGTAAATTCGGGACTAGTAAAGCACGAACCTCTATCACTAATAATACCACGAGGACGATCGTAATACCAGCGCCAACTTAATTTCAAGCCGCGCACATATGACAGTTCGTCGTGAAAAATGCCTCGATTTTGCCCCGATTAGTGACGTCATGGATCGGTCCCCATACAAAATCGTCACTCATCGAGGCAAAATCGAGGCATTTTCGCACGACGATATATCAGTTGCGCGGCTATTATCAGAGAGCATTATTAATACTCAATATATTTGTCAATTCAAGCACACACCTCTTTGACACTAGTAGTATTTACTGGATATAACCATTGTATTTATATCTTATAGTAGTATCACCAGACGTACTTTTCTGTTTTCACCTGCTTACACCAGAGGCGCTGCATGCGTTTTCTTTCTTCATACTTTTATCGTTACTCATTTCATTCAGTTAAGTCATGTCTCTCTTTCTGCTGTCGCTGTGGGGCGCATGTGTTTAGTATTTTGCCGATTCCCTCTTTATACTTTTTCGTTACTATCATTTCATTCAGTAAAGTCGTATCTCTTTCCTATATCTTTCGAGCGGTTTAACGTTTAAAAAATTTTTATGAATAGATTGGATAGGCCCCAGAAGTGTCCATATTTTAAAGGTTGGAGGTATTAGGGGCGAAGTGCGAGAAGCGTTTTAGACCGAAAATTTTGGTTTCAACTCAAAATTTTTTGGTATGGGTAAAGGCGTACGGAGGTGGGGGGTGAAAAACTTTAGATTACGATATCTCACAAACCAATTGCACCACAAAAACAAAATTTGGTTTTAGTATAAACCTTAATAGAAAAAATCTGCCAACAATCTGGGCGTAACTTTATTATTTTTCCGGTAGAAGTTAGGAACGCGTTCAATTCTGAAATGCGGTGGAGGCTACTATGTGACTGAAAACCTATCAAAAAGAACAAGATCGTGGAAGGGAAAATTTTGATTGGATCTGAGAGATATGGAATAATTTATCAAAAAGTACACAATCACTTTACACCCCCAAGGAGTCAATTATGGAGAATACATAGAATAAAATTAAATTCAATATTTGGGACGAGGTAGTAGATATGTCGAAAATCGTGGGAAAATATGCATTCTATTTTCACAGATATTTTTTTTGCCCCCCTTCTGAACGCCAATAGATATTGGTTTTTTTTTAATTCAAAATTCTTTTTCTAGTTGATTTAGATATACACACCGAGTTTCAACAATGTAGCTTAAGCCGTTCTATATATAGGAAAAACACCCCCCACTTGTACCACACTACCCTTAGGGGTCGAATTTCAAAAAACCTTGAAAACACTTTCTAGGTATTCATACGAAGAATCCGTAGAATAAAAATGAATTCAATATTTGGAAGGACCTAGTAGATATGACGAAAATCGTGAAAATATATGCATTTTATATTTGTTATATTTACAAATAATTTTTTTTGCCCCCCTTTCTGAACGCCAATGAATATTCAATTTTTTCTTATAACAATTACTTTTCTAGTTGATTTACATATACACACCGAGCATGAACCGTTTAATAGTTGGGAAAAACACCCCCTACCCCCGCAGCATACTACCCCTAGAAAAAATGATATTTTTCCAACATTCCGCTACTATAGCTCTATCTAAATACCAAGTTTAAGGCTTATATCATTACAGGTTCTCAAGATATAAGCATCGGAACTTTTTCCTTTTCACCTCCCCCACCCTCCCCCTCTACACCATCAACCCCAAAACTTTTTTCCCTACTAGAGTTTATTTAGCGCTACTTCTGGTAAAAATTCTAAGCATCTATCTTGCACTGTTCTTGAGATATGAAATGTGTTTGATTTGAAAAATTCTCATCCCCTCCACTTCTATACTCCACCTCCCACTTCAAAAATTTTACTTTAATCAATCTTAATTTGTCGAGTTTTATACCCAAACCGAATTTTATTTTTCTAAAGCAATTGGTTCATGAGATATCGTAATCTAAAGTTTTTCACCCCCACCCCCATACACAACTTCCCCCACCCAAAATTTTTCTTGATTCTGTTCTCCTAGTTTAACTACAAATATTTTTTAAGTTTGAATAGTGTGCCATTAACGGTTTAGGAGATATGGATTTTAGAATGTGTCTATCTCGCCTTTTTTGGGTTTCGGACGCATTACATTTCTCCCCACTCTCACACCCCTTGATCAATATTGACAATTTTTCTGCAAATGGGTCTACTATCAGAGCTCTTTAGAAATTTCAGGTTTCAGCTTCCTATCATTAGAGGCTACTGAGATCTAGAAACCAAAATTTTCGGTCTAAAACATTCCCCCCTCCTTCCCCCTCACACCCTCACCCCTCAAAAAAATCTGACTTCAAGGGGTCTATCATGTCTATTCATAAAAAAAAAATTTTAAGTAAAAATAAAATGCATATATTTTCACGATTTTCGTCATATTTACTAGGTCTTTCCAATTATTGAATTCATTTTTATTCTATGGATTCTTCATATGAATTCCTAGAAAGTGTTTTCAAGATTTTTCGAAATTCAACCCCTAAGGGGGTGTAAAGCGGTTGTATACTTTTTCATAAATTCCACCATATCTCTCAGGTCTGATCAGATATCAAATATCTTTTCACTTCCACGGGTTTGTTTAATAATCACCTATTTTTAAGTATTTTCTTTCTCAACCTCTAGACCGCATCCCGGAATATAATTCATATGTTACACTCTATTCTAACCGCTTCCCTAACTTTTTATTAGGTTTTCAGTCACATAGTAACATATGCCGCATCCCCGAATAAAACACGTTCCGAACTTCTGCCGGAAAAATAGTAAAGTTGCGCCCAGACTGTTGGCAGTTTTTTTTACTCACACACATGCATAGCTGAGGCGAGAAAAATGACACCCCAAGTGTTAAAATTGGTCAGATCGCGTACAAACAAACTACGAATGAACAAATAAAGTTTTGGTGAAACTCAAACAATAAACATATCATCTCAACTGCGTTGCACCTCTTGAGTCTTATAAAAACAGAGATATAAAATTTAAAAAAGAAATTAATATTTTCAAAATAGAATGTTGGAAAAAGTTTTTTTTTTTAAAAGCGGTATTTTGAAACTTCTATCCGTTCCGACGCTAAGAGGTGAATTATTGAATTTCTCCACCTCCTTCGCCATACTTAAAAATCTGCCAATGGTCTGGGCGCAACTTTATAGTTTTTCCAGCAGAAGTAGGGAGCGCGTTCCATTCTAAGATGCGGTGTAGGTTACTATGTGACTGCAAACCTTTCAAAAAGTTCGGGAAGCGGTTAGATTATGGTGTAACATATGAATTATATAATTGGGTCATATTCCGGGATGCGGTATCGAGGTTGAAAAAGACAAAACTTAAAAATAGGTGATTATTAATCAAAACTGTGGAAGTGAAAAGATATTCGATATCTGATCAGACCTGAGAGATATGGTGGAATTCATGAAAAAGTACACAAACACTTTACACCCTCTTAGGGGTCGAATTTCAAAAAATCTTGAAAACACTTTCTAGGTATTCAAATGAAAAATCCGTAGAATAAAAATGAATTCAACATTTGGAAAGACCTAGTAGATATGACGAAAATCGTGGAAATATATGCATTGTATTTTTACTGATAATTTTTTTTGCCACCCCTTCTGAACGCCAATGGATATTCGAATCTGTTTTTAACAAAACTACTTTCCTAGTTGATTTACATATACACCGAGTTTCAACTTTCTAGCATCAGCCGTTCCATAGTTAGGGAAAAACCCCCCACCCCCGTACCACACTACCCCTAAAAATATTATGTTTTTCCAACATGCCAATACTATAGCTCTATCTAAATACAACGTTTCAGCTTTTTCTCATTATACGTTCATAAGATATAAACGTCGGAACCTTTTACTTTTCACCCTCCCCACCCTCACCCTCTACACCCACATCCCCCAATTTTCTTTTTCTGCTAAGGTTCTATTGGGCCTACGTCTGGTAAAAAAATTTAGCATCTATCTCACACTGTTCTTGAGATATGAAAAGTGATTTTTTTGAAAATTTCTTATCCCCCCCCTTCCATGTTCCGCCTTCCTCTTAAAAAATTGTACTTTGAGCAATCTTTATTTGTCGACCTTTCTCTTCAAACCGAATTTAATTTTTCTAGAGCAATTGGTTCCTGAGATATGGTAATCTAAAGTTTTTCACCCCCCACCACCGTACTCCACTAACCCCACTCAAAAATTTCTTTTCAATCTTTTCTCCTAGTAAAGGTACAGATATTTGTTAAGTTTGAATTGTGCCATCAACAGTTTAGGAGATATGTATTTTAGAATGTATCGATCTCTGCTTTTTTGCGCTTCGGACGCAATATTTCCCCACCCCCACTCCTTCACTCATATCAGAATATTTTTTGCAAATGGGTCTACTATTGAAGGTCTATAAAAATTCCAAGTTTCAGATTTCTAGAATAAGCGGTTGCTAATATCTAGGAACCAAAACTTGCGGTCTAAAACACCTCCCCCACCTCCCCCTTCACACCCGCATCCCTTAAAAGGTGTTCACTTAAAGGGGTATACCAAATCTACTAACGAAAAAAATTCAAATAAATAGCTCAAATGGTTTGGGTGCTACGAGCTTTCAAACAATTTTGCGTACACCGGCAGACGTACGGCGTTTCCACAATCCTCACTCCCAAATAGTTTCCAAAAATTGTGCATGTACTTTTTTGTACCGCAAAAATAAAAAAGAGTGTATGACCTTCTGCATAATGGAATTCTTCTGTTGCATGAAGAAACAGAAAAGAGATCTGCTTCTCCATACCGCCCGTCCTTTCCCATGCACCATGCGAGGAAAGAAAATGAACGTAGTGAGAACTGTGAGAAATGTCAATGCGTATTGTACCTACGAAGAAAAATTCAAAATCAATCAAAGCAAGCATTATCTCATTCATTCATAAAATTCAATCAACACGACTTCCCATTGGTTGGGGTTTTGTGCTCTCGCGCTCTCCACACTTACTAATTTTTTTAACACTCGAGTGCGGAGTTCGCTGTCGACCAATGGGAAGTCGTGTTGATTGAACTTTATGAATGAATGAGATATGCCTGCTTTGATTGACTTTGAATTCTTCAAGAAAGAACGAGTGTGAAAGCGCGAGAGCACAAAACCTCAAAAACGATATATGCTGCGCCATCTTTTGAGCTGAGGTGAAGTTATTCGTGATACTACTATAAGATATAAATACAATGATATAACTTAATTCGCTTTGTTAACGCATCTAACATTAGAAAAAATACTTTCGCTTCGAGAGAATGGACGGATGGGGACCAAAATGGTCAACATGAATCGTATCAAAAGGTTCTGGTCGTTTGGGAAGGAGAGTTAATGCCTGACAGTCAGTAAAAACTTTAAACGGAATACCTTCTAAATAAATTCGGAACTTTCGTAGGGAGTAAATAATTGCCTATGTCTCTAATTCGTAACTGTGATAACGAGATTCAGCGGCTGATGTACTTTTCGAAAAGTAAGCAATCGGGTAAAACTTATGATCATCCTGCTTCTGAAACAAAATACCACCAATCCCAACTGAGCTGGCGTCACAATGCAACTCAGTTTTACGATCCGGATTGGATAACGCCAACACTGGCATACAAGTTAGTTTTTCACGTAGGATTTCGAAAGCTGTACCGGGATTTTGTACAGGGCGAGTCGCCCAAAATATCGTCCGAAAACGGAAATCGACAGCGATTTTGTGCATTGGCGTTCTCGCCTATTAATTTGCCGCCTACTGCCATTCTGCCACAAAATTGAGCAACTGGCAAGAAAAAGCGATTTTGTGAAACTACTTCTCGCCTGTCACGCATATTCTTTTCGCCTATTTTTCTCGCCTAGTGCTAGTGCAGTCGAGTTGTTTGATTACATTATTTTTGAATGTTTGTACATTATTTTTGAATGTTTGATTACATTATTTTTGAAACATACTGCGGTCACGATCGGCTGCAAGCAAATCATATGGTAAGTACTCTGGATGAAATACTGAGCTCTGACTTTAATTGTAGTTGGAGATAAAGTACAATAAGAAGATGCATATCGTTTGGCCTTCAATAAGGACTCTCAGTTGGGTGCTACTCGCAAGTAAAAGACAATACCTTAATTATTCTATTTCAAATCAGAAACTTGGAGAATCACCAAACCATTTAAAACTTATTGTGAACTCAATTTAAATAACCTACACTGAAACCTTCAAAAGATATCGGAAAATATTCTTGAATACTTGTCTTAAGGAGTTTTTGTATGCGAGTAGCACGAAGGAGCAGAATGATTTCACCGACAAGTACGCTCAAAATTTATTTTCACTCAAAACTAATTGTACTAAATTTTGACTGCGTGGCTAAACGATTACTTGAGTAATGGTGAGATCCGTAAATAAAGCTAGGAAATTTTAACAGAATTTTTGTATGTACTATATGATAGCTACACGGACTCACGAGATTTTTTTTGTGTTCACGCATTCAACTGCAATTATTATTAAATTGCCGTATTTAAAATTTCAAAATCGTAGCTTATAGTGTTCTGAAGCTACCGTTCAATATTGGTAAACAAGTGTTTTAAGGACTTTTGTGATACAGCAGCCAGAATGACTTAACGGATGTTATAATTAATGACCTGAGTCGTGTTTATGACTTAAAACTGATTCCTGTTAAATTTGTAAATATTTTTTGCATTAACGCATTCTTCAGTTACAGTGGATTGTGTAACTTGCAATAGTTGAAGCTAGTTGATTTAGGGTATCCCAAATAACTTAAATAAGCTAAAAGTAGTAAAAAAGGAAAAAAAAAAAATCTTCTCGGAGATCCGAACCAGTGTTGTGTTTAAGGCCTTGGAAGGACTATTTCGACTTGAAAAAGTCAAAATAGTCGAAAGGAAAAAGAAGGTTCGGGACAGAAGGGCCAATTCCACCTAAGTCCGAATTGGTGTCTGAGTTCAGCTGGTGCGACGCTCTTGCTGGCGGCCGGGACTAGCTACGGCAGTGTGGGGGGGGGGGTACTTGCTAAACTCAGGCCATTAAACCCTTGGCCTGTACAACAAAAGAATTATCAGCGCCGACTTATCCAAGGAAATCAAAAAAAATTGGGATTATTTTCCCAATTGGTCGTGAAAGACCAAGAAGCGGTTGGATGGCGCGGCTCCGCGATTTGTCAGGGCGCTCTGGTGTTAATAGCGCCCTGCTCTGCCCACCCTACCTCAGCCACGACTGTCCTAAAAACATTTTTCGCGTCGTGGCCCCTTATAGAGGTTTTGGGGCGAAGGAGCTAGACGCTCGGGTTCACTTTATATAAATGGCCTCTAGCCGCAAAACATCGTTACCAGTGAGAGAAAAATAAAATCTGGCAAAACATACACAAAAACAACAAAGAAAAAGGATGCAATGTAAAGGAAATTAAAGAACAAAATTACTCACCCCATTAAATGGCTGCTTACTACTGCCGGTGCGTGGTTCAGTTATTGGCTTGTTTTATCGTTTTTCTCTTTTTATTTTATTGTTTGGATTAGTTGATTGTTACCTAATTATTTATGTTCCTAACCTACTCTTTCTCATATATATTTTTCTATAAATTCCATTTTATGTACCAAACCAGTTCTTTCTCATATATATTTTCCTATAAATTTCATTTTATGTACCTAACCAGTTCTTTCATATATATTTTCTATAAATTCCATTTTATGTACCTAACCAGTTCTTTCTCATATATATTTTCCTATAAATTTCATTTTAGTTTCCTTTCAATTACCAAAAATCTTCCTTTCCCTTTCTCCCAAAAATTTTTTTTTTTCAGCTTTTCCAATTCATTCGTCTTTAGATTACGTTCATAATGTTTCCTCCCTCTTTAAAAGTTTGTACTAGTTTTTCTAATTCATTCGTCTTTAGATTACGTACATAATGTTTCATCACCGGCGATTTGATGTATTTGCATTTTATTAGTTTTTTTCTTGCGTCGGAGGTTTTGCCAGCAAATTAGAAAATAGCCCGCGCGTACGCACACCACAAACTATCAATCGTGGATTTTCACGAAAACTCATAAAAACAACGCGTCGCAATTCATGTATCTCGCAATAAATTTCCGTCAATTTCGACGATTTTTCAACTTTTCGTTTGACAATTCGCTTTCGTCGCACTCATGACATGTCCACCATTTTTTTTTTTTTTTTAATTTATTTATGCTGGGTATTTCATTTTTTTAAAATTCATTTATGTTGGGTATTCATTCTTAATATTATTTAGGTCGCGTATTGCATTTAAAAATTTACTTATTTATATGTTCATTAATTTTTTTTCTTTTTGCTTTTAGTACAATTTATTCATTCACTCGTCATATCTGAGTTCTCGTCAGATTAACATTCTTCCCCGACTTTCACTTATTTGCCCTTTTCAACGCGGACGAAAGAGCGGTTTTCTCGAAGGAAATTCGTAAAATTCCAGAAATTTACTGGCAACTGAAGTGAGCAGCGACAAAAGTCACGAAACGAGCAGGGAACGAAGCGTTGCACAACAATTTCTGACTCCTTGCACGTCTTGGGGTGCTCCGCTGGACGGGACGCTTCGCAACCCGATAACTGCCCGTAACAAGGTCGTACACAAACTGACAGTGAACCCGTTTCAACTGCAAGGTCAGGCTTGAAATGAACGCGACAGCGCCTATTGTTTTGAAGGTTATGTACCCACCACTCTGCATAAAAAGTTGTACCTTATTTCGTTCTGTTTCACGCGTGATACACTTTTCTTTAAAAAAAACTTAACTGATCTTGCGACTTTTTGTTAGCAGTAAATCAACTTGCTTTCTTCCTAATCCAAACGAAAACGATGGCGCCGAAAACCTCGAAACACTCGCACACACCAACCGAAGGGGAAAAAAGCAACAACCAAAAAAAATACTCCCGAGGCTCTTGTTAAATTTTTTTTTTTTTCGAACACAAAAGCCAGACTGTGCAAGGAATTCGATGCACTTGAAGATCTTATATGCTCGCGAATTATCATCGCACAAAATTTACTCCCTTGTGAAACATTTAATCGCCGAACTCAAGAAAGTCACGAAAAAAAAACCAACGCACTCCAAACTCGACGATTCGTATTGCCTCTCTCTTCTCGCCTCTTCGTCTCGCACTCCAGCCGGCATCTATCCCTAGCGGTGCTTTTCCCGTCGCCAAGCCGGTTTCGTTTTGTTCGTTCCAGCGCTTACAAGTGCGCACGGTACTTTATTAAGTATCGAAAGCACCTGTAAGCACCGGAAACGAAATTCCGGCGGCACTCAACAACATAGGCGATTCGCCGATGATTTTCATCGCCGAAACGACTACAGAAAGTGGCCGCGTAGAAGAGTCTCGTGCGCACGACTGAGTGCCGGGCAATCGGTGTTGTACCCCTCGGATCACTGCCTCAGATCCTTGGAGTGGTAAGTCCCCAGACGTTTGCCTCCTAGATCCTCCAATTCGTATCGTGAGTTGCCTAGCACACGACGAATCCTGTACTTGAGGAACTTCTTCGCCAGCTTGGCATTATAATTCTGCGCGGCTGTGGACAAGGAAAAGTTTCTACGGAATACCTCCTGTCCTACACAAAATTGTGTTTTAGCAGCACGCAGATTATAACGCCTGCTGCTGTCCTCATGTGCGACCCTTATTTTCGTCTGCGCCAGTTGTCTCACGATAGGAATTCCCTCTCGAGGTCGAAGCTGTACATTTGACTCTCCCAACGCTCGCAAATGCTTCAGCAGTTCGTAGTCCTTCCCGTGCAACATCATGTGATTCCCAAACAAAACCTGATAAGGAGAAAATCCAGTGGCTTGGTGGAGTGAGCTACGAAGAGCACATCCAATTTTGCTTAGACTCTCATACCATCGTGTTTGGTCATCAGTGATGAATGCTCGAATTCCGGCCAGGATGGACTGATTGACACGCTCCGAAGCATTCGCTTGCGGTGAGTAGCTCGGGGTGTACAGGTGTTTAACTCCGTATTTGTTCAGCATGGTGTTAAACACATTAGACCTAAATTGAGAGCCGTTATCGGAGAGGATTGTCTCAGGTGTTCCAAACGTATGGAAGACCTGCCCCTCCAAGTAGTTTGTGATCTCTTCGGCAGTGATCCGCCCCAAAGGATGTAGAAGTGGGAACTTGGTGAAGTGATCCAAGACGATCAAGATAGCGATCTTACCCCGTTTGGTACGCGGATATGGTCCAAGCACGTCGATGTAAAGGTGCTGGAGTGGCTGATCTGTCTGGAAAGGTTCTCCCATTGGCGCTCGTAGAGGTCTGTTCGGGGACTTTGTCTCTTTACAAGTGTCGCGCGCCAGAACGTAGGTGCGCACTTGTGTAGCCATCCCGGGCCAGTACAAAAATAATTTCCAGGCTCTTTCTTCAGCAATCGGGTCACCGTTGTGAGGCTCTGTGCGCTTATACACGAAGCCGTCTCTCACGCATACGTCAGGAAGCCGATCGGCGTTCGCATCGACAGTGGACACTAATTCTTTGTATTCCGTGCCAGAGAATTCTGGAGAATCCATGTCCACCATCGGTGCCACGTCGATCAGCGCATTTAATCCCTCTTCGTATACACGAGAGAGAGCGTCGGGTACAACGTTCAGGCTCCCTCTTCGGTGCTCGATTGTGAAGTCGTAACCTTGGAGTTTTAAACTCCATCTTGCCAACCGTCCTTGTAGGTCTTTCTGCGACATGAGCCATTTGAGACTTGCGTGATCCGTAATGATTTTGAACGCAGTCCCTTCTACATAGGCTCGAAATTTTTTCACGCTCAACACCGCTGCATAACACTCGAGTTCGGTTACGCTGTAGTTGCGTTGAGCGGAAGTCAGCTTCTGCGACATATACGCCACTGGAGATTCCGATCCGTCGTCGTTTTCCTGAAAGAGAACGCTACCCACACCTGACTTACTGGCATCGCATTGGATTACGAAAGACCTCTTAAAATCAGGATTGATTAGTAAGGGGGCTTTCGTCAACAAGTCTTTCACTAATAGGAAGGAAGTTTGTGCCTCTGTAGTCCAAGCAAACTGGTTGGACTTCTGTAGAGTGTCTGAAATTGGTGAAACAGTCGCAGCAAAGTTGGGAACGAATCGTCGATACCAGCCTGCCATACCAAGAAAGCGTCGAACTTGACGTGCGGACTTAGGCGAAGGGTAATCGACGATGGCTGAAACTTTGTTGGGATCAGTTTTCAAGCCTCCTTCTCCAACGATGTAACCAAGGTATTTCACCTCTTTCAGACAAAACTTGCTCTTGTTGACGTTAATGGTCAGGCCAGCCTTTCGCAAACATTCTGCGACTTCTGCCAATAAAACCAGATGTGAATCGAAATCTTCAGAAACTAACAGCAGATCGTCCAAATATACGAATACCTGCTCCTTCAGCTCGGGTAGGATGACTTTGTCCATCAAACGACACATCCTTTGCGGCGCGTTGCATAACCCAAACGGCATGCGAGTGTAGTGATATAGAGGCCGGCCAGGAATGGTAAACGCTGTATACTCCCTGGATTTGTTCTCGAGAGGAATCTGCCAAAAGGCGTCTTTGAGGTCCAGGCTAGTAATAAAATTGGCTCGCGGCAAACGACTTAAGATACCATCAATGTGTGTTAATGGATAAGCATCCTTCTTCGTCACACTATTGACTTTGCGCGAGTCCAAACATAACCTGACCTTGCCTGGCTTCCTCACGAGAACCACAGGCGAGCTCCATGCACTCTGGCTGGTCTCTATAACGCCAAGTGCCCTCATGCGATCGATCTCGTCATATAAGAGTTTTTGGATCGCAGGAGACACAGGATAATGTCGCTGTTTGATGGGACTTGCATCACCAACGTCTATACTGTGTTGTTCGACGTTGGTCACACCGAGTCCGTATACTTCGTATGATGGAAATTTGGACTTTACCATTTCCAACCTCTTTACATCTGTGGAAGTTAAATGGTGGGCATCCGGAGCTATCAGTTGCGATGCAGTATCGGGAGTATCGACCGAGCTGATAATGCTGGGAGCTAGTTGGAATGATCGCCAGAAATCTACCCCTAGGTACAATTTCTGCGACAGGCTCGGCACTATATACAAGGTAATGGGTTTGGTAATACCACGAAAAGTAATATCGGTGTTTACCGTGCCCAAAACTTTCTGTGCAGCACCATCAGCGGTCTTCACCTCTTGACAGACCGGTCGATAATTCACCTGTGCATCTTGGAGGCGTTGTAAAGCGTTTGCCCCCAGGCAACTGATGCTCGCCCCACTATCGAGGAGTCCTTCAACGTCCACTCCGTACAAGGATACCATGGCGTACGGACGTATGTCCAACGGATTGGTAATGATGGTAGAGAGGATCGCTTTCTTTTTTTCACGCACCATCCTCCAGAATGTACGAAGGCGCAAGATTGACTTTTTGCGACCGGATCCACTCGTTAGTGTTGATGCGTGATCAACACTTGCGACTGAAGTAGGCGCAAAAGTTCGCTCTCGAGCCTCCATATATTCCTTTAGCCGAAGGTGGTATGGCTTGAGAGGATGGTGGGAATGTCTACTTGAATGTTCTTTTGCGATAAGGGCATCTTCAGGCCGGGAAACAGCCGGCTCCGTCTTATCGCTTGGTCTCGTTAATAATTTGACGTGCGGAGTATTTAATGCAGAGGAATTCGGTAGGGATGATTTTACGCTAAAAGGATGGGAATTGGGTTCAGAAAATGTTGTAGGTAGGGTATTAAAATTTGGAGGGGTATTTGTAGGGGTTGAATAATTGGGTAAAGTTTTTTTATTTGGGAGTTCTAAGTGAAATTGGGAATTGAAATTAGGGTGTTGACTGAGTGTAACTACTGCTGTCGGGATGCAGTGTTCGGACGGGAGGGACCCGCTGTCCTTCCGTCCCTTCGGCCGTTTCCCGCCTTGCAAGGGATGCAGTTGGGCTTTAGAACGTCAGCCCGCCCACATCCATAGCAGAAGATGCCTTTCGGTGCTTCTTCACACTCACGGTAGCCGTGACCATCCTTCCCGCAGTTCCAGCAGGTCAAAGACTTGGATAGGCCGGCCACTTCGTCGGATTCGGTCTCCGCTACCACTTCAGCCTGGAGATCGCCAATCTCATGTATTCTTCCCTGCTGCCAAGAACTCGCCCGCGTAGCCTTCCGCACCTCCTCTACGCGGTTCACAAGATGACGCAACTGTGTCATATTGTGAACCTCGTAGAAACACATCTGTTGCTGCGTACTCGCCAGCAAGTTCCCACGCACCAGATCGACAAATTCGCCCTCTAACATGGGATTGCGCAATAATGTTCGGAGTTCCGTCATATCCTGTTCAAATAACAGGAACGGCTCGTTCGGCGTTTGGCGTCGCCCCAGCATCCGCCTGCGCACTTCCCAGTCTGAACTGCGCTCGCCCCAGGCTTGAAGGAAAGCAGGTCTCAGGACTGACCAATGAATATCCGTGATAGAACGCCTCCGGAGCCAGTACCACTGGTTGGGACGCCCATCCAACAATAGGTGGAAATTCTGGGCTAACAGGTCCATTCGCCCGCCCAGATCTCCCATCGCTAAAGCTTCGGCCCTAAAAACGAGTTCTTCCGCTCGCAATGAATGGCTGTCTCCATTGAAGCGTAGTCGCCAGTGCCGGATTGGACTACCAGAGTTGCGGTATCTTGTATTAGGGCCGTTGCCATTGCGATCGCCAATCTGGGCGGTCGCATGGGCCGGTCGGCCCCGAATTCGCACGTATTCATCCTGTGCTTCACGACGAGATGGCGGTGGTGGTGGCGGCAACCCTGCGTTTAAATTGGCTCGTGGTTGTTGCTGAACCAATTCCTCCCGCAACACTGTGCGTATTAGCCGCACCAAATCATCCACCCCCAAAGAATTTACTGCCACCGCCGGCGCGGATACTGACGCTGGCCGCGGTTCGTCTCTCACCTCTGCCCATCTCACTCTGTCTTCTCTCGCCACCCTGTCTGTCTCCGTTTCCAATGTCACTATCAGGTCGGATTCGGGTACTATTGATCCATCCGGGGCATACAAGGCTCGTCCGCCACCTGTCTCGGGTGGTACATCTAAATTTAACCTTCTAGGCGACATACCATCTCTTTGAGCGTTCGCCTGTGACTTCTTTTTGCCGCGAGTCAATGGGTCTGGATTAGCGGACGCGCCCTCTACGCCCAAGGTGGACCAATAGTCCTGAGGACCCAAATATCCCCGACAATTCGGACAATTGTGGTTATCCACGATCCACAACTCCAAACATTCCTTGTGGAATCGGTGGCCACATTTGGTACGCACCTCACTTTCTGCGTCTATTGCCTCCCAACAGGTGGTGCAAATTCCATTTGCGCCCGTCGGCGAGTGCAACAAGGACATGATTGATGATCGAGTTCGAGAAGAGAAAAAAAATATATCGATTGGTTGGCTGTATGTGTGCGATAAGAAAGATTGAATGAGTAAGTATTGCAGGAATGAGTGAATAATCGCTGTGTTCGTGTACGACCAAACTTACGATGAATAATCGATGGAGAGAAGAAAATTGAGTGACTGTGTGAAGTGTCGAATGAATAAAAAAAAAATTTTGAACGTTTGAACGCCCGACCGAATAAATGTCGTGAACACCAAACAATGAATGAATGGATGAATAACTGACTAATTGTGTGAATGTTTCCCACGAATGTATGTATTTCAAAATACGAATGAATGAGTGAATGAATTTTTAAGAGTAAGCTTAAACGATTGTGGAACTGTTCGAATGAATGCACGATTGTTTGAATACAAAAAAAATTATGTATCGAATGATTGTTTGCGGTGCAAAAAAAACAAAAAAAAAAAAAAAACGCCGCGCGATTCGATGAATGAATGTGTGCATGAACGTAGGTAGGTATGTTGTATGTATAACACGAATGAATGAAAAAAATTTCCAATGAATGATTCGGTATATATATGTATTATTAAAGTTCAAGAAAAAAACAAAATGAACCCTCACGTCGTCGCAACCTTTCCCCTCCCCTCTATGCAGCAAATCGCGAAGCCGATCTTGATCTTTCTCGCCCCATTGAGAAAATTCGGAACGCGATAAAATTGTAAAGAAAAAAAAATTGGGGAAAAATTTAGCAAACAAAATAAATCAAAAAAAAATAAAAGCAGCAAAAAATATTTGAAGTTAAAATGTTACGTCCAAAGACTTAGAAAAAAAAAATTTAATTACAAAAAAAAAAACTCTACGTTATTTCGAAAAAAAATTAATCTACGTTAATAAGGTACTCTAAAAGGATGGATAAGGAAATAAGGTACTTAACAAATTTTCGACGATACCTTTTACAACCAAACTCACCAATTTTTCGCAAGTATGATTCCCAACTATCTGACGACACGCCCGCTAAGTCAGGGCATGCCCAGCACTCAGTTGGGTACTCACGAACCAAAAGTGGAATGGCAAAAAAAAATAAAGTCTGACCCAACTTACATCACATCAGTCTTGCATACAGACAATGTTTCCCTTTCCTATGGAACCGAGTTGGCGCCTAAAGGTTGCCAAAACGGTTCGTCGATAGGATCGTTCCACATTGTCTCCATCCAAGATCAATAAGATGGTTTGCTGATAAAACTCAGAAAAGTTTGTACACTTAGGCTTTTGTAGCCGTTCAGGCGAAAATACTGTCGCAGAACGACGAAATTTAAGACTTTTTGCCCACCAACTTTTTGCACGGAATTTTTCAGAGCTCGCGCGTGTTGATGGGCTACGCTTTGTGCACGTAGCGTAGCTGAGGCTAGCCCCACGTTGGGCGCCATTTGTTGTGTTTAAGGCCTTGGAAGGACTATTTCGACTTGAAAAAGTCAAAATAGTCGAAAGGAAAAAGAAGGTTCGGGACAGAAGGGCCAATTCCACCTAAGTCCGAATTGGTGTCTGAGTTCAGCTGGTGCGACGCTCTTGCTGGCGGCCGGGACTAGCTACGGCAGTGTGGGGGGGGGGGGGGTACTTGCTAAACTCAGGCCATTAAACCCTTGGCCTGTACAACAAAAGAATTATCAGCGCCGACTTATCCAAGGAAATCAAAAAAAATTGGGATTATTTTCCCAATTGGTCGTGAAAGACCAAGAAGCGGTTGGATGGCGCGGCTCCGCGATTTGTCAGGGCGCTCTGGTGTTAATAGCGCCCTGCTCTGCCCACCCTACCTCAGCCACGACTGTCCTAAAAACATTTTTCGCGTCGTGGCCCCTTATAGAGGTTTTGGGGCGAAGGAGATAAACGCTCGGGTTCACTTTATATAAATGGCCTCTAGCCGCAAAACATCGTTACCAGTGAGAGAAAAATAAAATCTGGCAAAACATACACAAAAACAACAAAGAAAAAGGATGCAATGTAAAGGAAATTAAAGAACAAAATTACTCACCCCATTAAATGGCTGCTTACTACTGCCGGTGCGTGGTTCAGTTATTGGCTTGTTTTATCGTTTTTCTCTTTTTATTTTATTGTTTGGATTAGTTGATTGTTACCTAATTATTTATGTTCCTAACCTACTCTTTCTCATATATATTTTTCTATAAATTCCATTTTATGTACCTAACCAGTTCTTTCTCATATATATTTTCCTATAAATTTCATTTTATGTACCTAACCAGTTCTTTCATATATATTTTCTATAAATTCCATTTTATGTACCTAACCAGTTCTTTCTCATATATATTTTCCTATAAATTTCATTTTAGTTTCCTTTCAATTACCAAAAATCTTCCTTTCCCTTTCTCCCAAAAATTTTTTTTTTTTCAGCTTTTCCAATTCATTCGTCTTTAGATTACGTTCATAATGTTTCCTCCCTCTTTAAAAGTTTGTACTAGTTTTTCTAATTCATTCGTCTTTAGATTACGTACATAATGTTTCATCACCGGCGATTTGATGTATTTGCATTTTATTAGTTTTTTTCTTGCGTCGGAGGTTTTGCCAGCAAATTAGAAAATAGCCCGCGCGTACGCACACCACAAACTATCAATCGTGGATTTTCACGAAAACTCATAAAAACAACGCGTCGCAATTCATGTATCTCGCAATAAATTTCCGTCAATTTCGACGATTTTTCAACTTTTCGTTTGACAATTCGCTTTCGTCGCACTCATGACATGTCCACCATTTTTTTTTTTTTTTTAATTTATTTATGCTGGGTATTTCATTTTTTTAAAATTCATTTATGTTGGGTATTCATTCTTAATATTATTTAGGTCGCGTATTGCATTTAAAAATTTACTTATTTATATGTTCATTAATTTTTTTTCTTTTTGCTTTTAGTACAATTTATTCATTCACTCGTCATATCTGAGTTCTCGTCAGATTAACATTCTTCCCCGACTTTCACTTATTTGCCCTTTTCAACGCGGACGAAAGAGCGGTTTTCTCGAAGGAAATTCGTAAAATTCCAGAAATTTACTGGCAACTGAAGTGAGCAGCGACAAAAGTCACGAAACGAGCAGGGAACGAAGCGTTGCACAACAATTTCTGACTCCTTGCACGTCTTGGGGTGCTCCGCTGGACGGGACGCTTCGCAACCCGATAACTGCCCGTAACAAGGTCGTACACAAACTGACAGTGAACCCGTTTCAACTGCAAGGTCAGGCTTGAAATGAACGCGACAGCGCCTATTGTTTTGAAGGTTATGTACCCACCACTCTGCATAAAAAGTTGTACCTTATTTCGTTCTGTTTCACGCGTGATACACTTTTCTTTAAAAAAAACTTAACTGATCTTGCGACTTTTTGTTAGCAGTAAATCAACTTGCTTTCTTCCTAATCCAAACGAAAACGATGGCGCCGAAAACCTCGAAACACTCGCACACACCAACCGAAGGGGAAAAAAGCAACAACCAAAAAAAATACTCCCGAAGCTCTTGTTAAATTTTTTTTTTTTCGAACACAAAAGCCAGACTGTGCAAGGAATTCGATGCACTTGAAGATCTTATATGCTCGCGAATTATCATCGCACAAAATTTACTCCCTTGTGGAACATTTAATCGCCGAACTCAAGAAAGTCACGAAAAAAAAACCAACGCACTCCAAACTCGACGATTCGTATTGCCTCTCTCTTCTCGCCTCTTCGTCTCGCACTCCAGCCGGCATCTATCCCTAGCGGTGCTTTTCCCGTCGCCAAGCCGGTTTCGTTTTGTTCGTTCCAGCGCTTACAAGTGCGCTCGGTACTTTATTAAGTATCGAAAGCACCTGTAAGCACCGGAAACGAAATTCCGGCGGCACTCAACACCAGCGACACACTGATATGAGTCCACCGCTCACACCACATGACCACCGATTCTCATTTTCTTAATGTTCTTATAGCTTACTCCACTTGTGACAGTCGCCCTTAATCGAAGATGGGGAAGTGGACAGTAGCTCAATTTGACTCGTCACTTACTTTTGTCCCATTGAACAAAATCGGTAAAACCGACAGGGGACAAAACGGTATGGGCGAGAAAATCGTAAAAGGCGAGACGAGTCGCCTTTGTACAAAGTCTCACCACTGAAATACAACTATCATCAAAGACGAACTTAGCGTGGGGCTTAAGCAATGGACGAAATACTGAAGCGATGTTAGAAAATCCAGGGACAAAACGTCGGAAATAGGAAAACAGACTGACACATCTATGCAATTCAACAGCATTCGTTGGTCGCGGAAAATGTCTTATACTTTCAATATGTTGATTTTTGGGTCGAACACCCCTTTTTCCAACAGAGAATCCCAATAATTCAATCTTCTCATAACAAAATTTACATTTACTAAACCTAAGCTCAAGACAATACTCAGCAAGCCTACGCAGAACACGTCTCAGCAGATTCAGATGATCAGCAATAGTTTTAGTAGCCAATGTTATATCGTCCATATAAACCACGACTGAACCTACTCTCAAAAATGGTTCCAAAACGCAGTTAATGAATCTCTGAAACACTGCACTTTTCTTAACCCAAAAGGCATTCTCAGATATTTGTATTGTCCGTTAGGAACAACAAACGAGGTGAGAGGAATATTATCTTCGGAACTTGATGAAAACCACTTTTCAAATCAAGAACAGAGAAATAGGACTGTTTAGACGTTCAGATAATGAAATTACCACAATTCGATAACGTTTGTAACGATAGATGTATCGTCTCGAAACAAAATGCGCCGTGAATTTGTTGTGTTCTCAGATCATATTCCGTCTGATGATGCAAATTGATAAGACGGAGTGTGAAATGGGACCCCAACATTTTCATGAGAATTAAAATGTGCATCACACGCGCGTTTCGTTTCGAGATGGATTATTTTTCAAATTGTATCAGTCGTATTTAACCATTCAACCATAACACTAAAATAAAAAGCTATTTGGAGTAATCTTGGGTGTATCATTTTGTCTGATTTTTGTCCTGATTAATGAGTACAGGTCAAGGTGCAATAGTGATATCATTTTGTCTAATTTATTATTTTTCGGATTAATAAGTGCAGTTCCGAATGAAATCTTGGTCGGTATAAATGCATACCGGCCGATAAATCAAAACATTTTTGGTGACCCCGACGTGATTTCGGTTGTCTGAACGTGTGAAAATGGTGCTGTTTGTTGAACTAGTTGCTCGTCAGCAGGAGCAAGAAAGATCAATTGAACAGTTAATAGTGAACATTGGCAAAGAGCCAATTGATCGACGTACCGCGACCAACTATCAAAAACGGCATAACGCGTTGTGGGAACTATTCAAGACGTTCGAAAATAATCATGAAGTTTTGAGATCGGACACAGTGAATACGACCCATGATTATTTTACGTCGAATTACTACAATCAAGTAAAAGAAGGTGTTCATGTAATGATTGCTAAATTGAAAAAGAATATTTTGGCTCTGGAGAATCGTCCACCTGGTAGTGATTCAGCACCGATGAGTGCACTAAAGTTATTGGAGAAATCGCCGAAAAATGACGATTCTCAAGATAACCCCAGCAGCTTAAAAGGTAGTGCATCGAAGTTTTTGGAGGAAACTCCAAAGGATGACGATCCTCAACCTAAGCCCAGCAGTTCAACAGGAAGTGTACAAGATGAACAACTTCCGCGCATGATAAAAAAGCTAAACTCACTCATCAGAGTGGTAATGCATCTCATTGACCAAATTCAAGTGACATCATGTGAATCCCATTCTGCACAATATTTCGAACTAAAACGTAATAGTTTGACCAGTTACTGGGCAACAATATCGGACTTGAACCTGTCAGTCTGGGAGTTAGCAGATCAAGAATCTGACCTTAGTGGATATTCCATGGACGTCTACTACAACACGGAAGAAATGGTCCATGAAGTAACGTTAGAGTTATCTGAGAAACTAGCGGCATGTGTAGCAGTGAAAAAACAAAGCACTCAAACTCAGCTTATATTGCCAAAGATAACGATTCCAACGTTCGATGGTGACTACCTTAAGTGGGGACAGTTTTATGATATCTACTAGTGCTGCGACATCGACATCGATGTTTCTTAAACATCGATGTTTTGCAAAAACATCGGGTACTTTTAACATCGATGTTGTCAATTCGATGTTTTTCTAAACGAAAAGGTTAAAAAAGGAGGTAAGACACGGATGAACCCAATGAAACGAAACTACTCGCTGGAGGGATGGGAACAGGGATACGTTCCTCGAAATTCGGCACTCATGAAGATTGCCATGAAATACTTGTCTATTACGGCTACTTCAGTACCCTCTGAGAGAGCGTTCTCTGCTACAGCGAACATTGCTTCCAGCAGAAGAAGCTCTCTCTCAGGGGAGACAGACAGTAAACTCAACATTTTGGAGTTTGGATTATTAGAGTTTTATTCCTTCTTACTTTATTATTTTTTAATAATAAGGTATTGTGATCGACTCGAAATTTTAAAAAAATTTACGACCCAGAAATTTTGTATTTTCATGTTTTAGGACTAGTAGACCCCAAAGTTGCAAAAAAAATAATGTCCGTCTGTACGCCGTCCGCCGTACGCAAAATAGTTTGAAAGCACGTAGCTCCCAAACCCGTTGAGGTATTATCATGAAATTTTTATGAATTGGACGAACCTCTACGACTGGTTTTTTTTAGAGGGATGTGGGTATTGGGAAGGAGGAGAGGGGAGCGTTTTAAATGAAAAATTTTGGTTTCTAGATTTCAGCAACCGCTTACGCTAGGAGGCTGAAACTTGGAATTTCTATAAAACTTCGATAGTGGACCCATTTGCCAAAAAAGTTTTTGATATGGGTGAAGAGATGTGGGAGTGAAGGGGGAATGCATCTGAAACGCAACAATGCCGAAAGCTGAGATAATTTTTTTTAAGAGGGTGAGGAAACATGGAAGTTGGGGGGATAAGAAATTTTCAAAAGTTTACGTTTCATATGTCAAGGTCAGTATAAGATAGATACTCAAATTTTTTACCAGAAGTAGGCCCAATAGAAACCTAGCAGAGAAAAAAATTGGGGATGTTGCTGTAGAGGGTTCCTATGCTTATATCTACTTGGTATTTAGATAGAGCTATAATAGTGGCATGTTGGAAAAATAACCTTTTTTTTAGGGGTAGTACGGTACGGGGGTGGGGGGTGACTTTCCTTACTATAGAACGGCTTATGCTAGAAAGTTGAAACTCGGTGTGCATATCTAAATCAACTAGAAAAGTAAATTTGAATACGAAAAAAATCGAATATCTATTGGCGTTTGGAAGGTGGGCAAAAAAAATTATCAATGGAAATAGCATGCATATATTTCACGATTTTCGTCATATCTACTAGGTCTTCCCAAATATCGAACTCATTTTTATTCTACTGATTCTTCATATTAATATCTAGAATATATTTTCAAGATTTTTTGAAATTCGACCTCTAAGGAGGTGTAAAGTGGTTGTATACTTTTTCATGAACCTTACCATATCTCTCAGATCTGATCAGATTTGCACTTCCACGGGCTTGTTTAGTAATCACCTATATGTAAGTATTTTTCTTCTGCAACCCCTAGCCCGCAAATAACCCAATTACGTAATAGAATATGACCCAATTATATAATGGAATATGACCGAATTATGTAATGCATATGTTATTCTAACCGCTTTCCGAACTTTTTGTTAGGTTTTCAGTCACATAGTAACCTACACCTCATCTCAGAATTGAACGCGTTCCGAAATTCTGCCGGAAAAAAAATAAAGTTACGCCCAGATTGTTGTTTTGTTAACGCAACCTAAATTAAATTTGAAAAGTAGAATTTGTTGTTACTAGCAGAAATGAAATTATTTTCTTTTAAGAATCCTGTTCCTATTCTTAGAAATATAATAGTGAAATGAAATATAAAATAATAATGAAATATGTAATAAGATTGTTTTAATTAATAAGCTTCTTTTGTTTTAACAATCGTGTTTTTTACCTACCGTGATAAAACAACAATGTTTAAGGAACATCGAGGCTATTTTTTCTCACACCAATCTCTTAGTTAAAAACGTTTTTTTTTGCTTCTTCTCTAATGTCTCACCTAATATTCTAAAAACATCGATGTTTTTCACCGGTGTTGTACCGACATCGATGTCGTTTATTTCAAACATCGATGTTATAAAACATCGATGCTTTGAGGTCGATGTCGCAGCACTAATATCTACACACAGATGATACATAACACGTCTATATCAATCTCAGATAAAATGTTTTACCTAAATAGCAACTTAACGGTCGAAGCCAAAGCCCTAGTGCAACATTTGCCGATTTCACATGAAAACTATGAGTCAGCATGGAAAATATTAATACATCGATACGACAACAAACGGATCCGCATCGCAGCGTTGCTTAACAAACTCCTGTCACAACCAAACTCTCTGTGTAAGGCAGCAGCAGCGATTCGATCCCTACATGATGTGACAACAGAATGCATCATGGGGTTGGCGAATCTTAACATCGATATAAAATCATGGGATGCCATCTTGCTGCATTTATTGACGAAGAAATTGGATAAATCAACACACATCCTGTACGAGCAATCGATTAAAAATCCAAGTGAACCACAATCATTACAAGAATTTCTGGAGTTTCTGGAGCAGAGGTTTCAATCGTTAAATGCACTGGGACATAAAGGACGCCAGCATGCAGAGCAACAGAAGGATAAACCTCCACAAAAATTCAGTAATTCTAAATCTTCTTTTCCAGCATCCACAAACGTTGGAGAATGCAAAATTTGCCAGCAGCAGCATCCGTTGTACAAGTGAGCAATATTAGGGAACATGTCAGCGCATAACCGTCTGAAGGCGCTGAGGGCAAACAAATTGTGCAACAACTGTCTTAAGAGTGGTCATTTCGCCCAAGCCTGCAATTCAAGCGGCTGCAAAACATGGGAGCAGAAACACAACACCTTGGTGCACGGAGCTTTCGCCGGAAGATCAACAAAGTAGTCCGAAAAATCATCATCAAATCCTCAACCAAAGCCAACACAGATCGCCAGCTCTCGCATTGATCAGGTCAACAATGCAGATTCAGTCGCAGCAGGAAGTAGTCAATCATCAAGCAACAACGGCACAGTTGGTTTCGAAATCACACAATCATCTCAAGTGTTCCTGGCGACAGCGATCCTGAACGTACTTGACGTATCAGGAGAACCAATAGAATGCCGTGCATTGCTAGATTCAGGATCTCAGGTAAATCTTATAACTAAAAGATTATGTAACAAACTCGGGTTAAGACATGTAGGGAGCGATCTGAAAATCACTGGTATTGGCAGTTCAAGTGAAAGCGCTCACAAACGAGCGACAATAAATATTAAATCGAATACTTGTTCGTATTCAAAGTTGTTGGAGGTGTATGTTTAAGACAAAATTATGGACGATCAACCAAATCTCACTCTATATCTTGGAAACTTTATCGTACCGAAAAACATACAATTGGCCGATCCTAAGTTCCTAACCAAACAAAGAGTCGATTTAATTATTGGGGCTGAATTTTATAGCGAAATGATGATGGTGGGACAAATATCACTGAATGAAAGCGCTCCAACCCTTCAGAACACAGTCTTTGGTTGGGTTTTGGGCAAGACATCAAACGTGCGCACTAACTGAATATTTTGTGGCACTATCACCATAGATGAACAGCTTCAACGATTTTAGGAGATGGATGATCTTTTATACAATGAAGTGACCATGTCACCCAGTGATCAGGAATGTGAAACAATGTTCCAGGAAACTTTAACACGAAGTGATTCGGGTCAATTTATAACACGTTTACCATTCAAGGAGGATAGTGGAGGATAGGTTAGGATTGTCGAAAGATATAGCCAAACGGCGTTTTCGGCTCTTGAGCGAAAGCTTCTAAAAAACTCTGAATTAAAAATACAATATACGAACTTTATGCATGAATACGAAAATCTTTACCATATGAAATTCATTAACGAAGAGGACATTGAAGGTCAGCATTACTTTATACCGCATCATTATGTGCTTAAGCCAAGTATCACGACAACCAAGCGTAGGGTTGTATTTGATGCTTCATGCAAAACATCATCATCAGTTTCTCTTAATCAGCTTTTGCATAAGGGACCAAAGCTCCAACAAGACCTATTCAACCTCTTGATACGATTTCGTCAACATAGATTTGTATTCACTGGTGATATAGGATGTACTGACAAATTTTGATGAATGACCAAGATACAAATTTTCAACTGATTTTCTGGCGTAGTGAACCCCATAAAAAGCTTAATATATACAAATTAAAAACTGTGACATATTTAACTACGTCGACATTAGGTTTGGAAGGCATATCTGAATTTCCCTTGGCATCACGAATGGCCATTTCAGACTTTTACGTCGATGATCTAATGACAGGCAGTGATGATCTTCAGGAAGCCATGAAAATGCAAAAAGAAATCACACAGTTATTGAGCTTGGCATTATTTAAATTACGCAAGTGGTGTGCAAATCACAGCCTATTATTGAAAGAAGGGGGTCATCGAACACAGTCTGGATCTCACAGGAGTACCAGATGATGATATCAAAACACTTGGACTGTCATGGGATCCCAGTTCCGATGTTATTGCAATCAAAACCGTGTGGAACGTACAGAAAAGGGTAACAAAACGCACTGTGCTATCAAATATGGCACACATTTTTGATCCGATTGCACTGGTCAGCCCTGTAGTAGTCATTGCAAAGTTATTCATTCAAGAACTTTGGAAACTGAAACTTGATTGGGATGCAGCATTACCTATGAGTCTCCAGTCAAAATGGTTAGAATTCAAACAGCGAATAAGGTTTCTGAACGACATTGCTATCCCTAGACATGTTCGTATGTCGAATGCAGGCACCAATGTGCAAATTTATGCATTTTCAGATGCCTCCGAACGAGCTTTCGGAGTAGCACTATACATCAGATCGTCGAATGAAACCAATAACGTTAGTATCAAATTGCTGTGTTCGAAATCAAGAATCGCAAAGACAAAGATAGTGACAATTCCTCGGTTGGAGTTACAAGCAGCAAAAATAGTAGTTGAGTTGTGTCATCGAGTAAAAGAGACATTACAGCTTCATGAAGACAATATTTATTTTTGGACCGATTCCGAAATAGTTCTACACTGGCTTAATTCAGAATGTTCATCATTCAAAACATTTGTAGCAAACAAAATATTTTTTATACAACGCCATTCGTCCATATCACATTGGAGACATGTGAGCTCTGGTAATAACCCTGCAGATCATATTTCAAGAGGTATTTCTTCAGAGCGTTTGCAAGGCATCGAAAATTGGTTCCAGGGTCCAAGGTTTTTAAGAAAACCAATATCTAAATGGCCAGGACAATTAAAAGTAAAGGAAGACATTCTGGAAGAGCAAAAACTTATCAAAACCGTGTTAACTACGACTCGAATTGACAATTATTTTATATTCGAAATAACTCACAAGAATTCATTTTCATTCCTACTGAGAACAACAAATTATGCCCTCAGGTTCGCTAGCATCAAATCAGAAAAGGTTCCAAGAATAGGGTTTCTCCAGATGATCAAGATCCATAAGGCATTAACACTGATCATAAAGACGCTTCAAGAAAAAATTAAGATTCTTCGGAAGCATGATCAGTTAAACAAGAACAACAGGCTATCTTCACTTACTCCATTTATCGATGTATATGGTTTGTTAAGAGTTGGTGGCAGAATCGAAGCATCAAATTTGCCTTTTGATGTAAAGCATCCAATGCTTTTGCCTGCTGAGGAACCAGTTACCAAAATAATCATGACTGAGATTCATGTACAAAATCACCACGTAGGAGCTCAAAACTTATTGTCTATAACCCGACAAAAATTTTGGCCTATAAACGGAAAACGAGTTGCTAATAGCATAGTTCATAATTGCATGCAGTGTTTCAGAACGAAACCAGCGCCATTGAATCAGCTCATGGGAAACTTGCCAAGATCACGCTTGCCATCCAGTAGACCTTTTTTAAACACTGGAGTAGATTTTGCTGGCCCAGTGTGGACCCATTATAAAGTACGAGGTAAGAGGCCTCAAAAATCTTATATCGCAGTGTTGTGTTGTTTTGCAACCAAAGCAATACACCTAGAGATGGTGTCTGATCTGTCCGCTGAAGGATTTATAGGCGCATTGCGAAGATTTTGGAGTAGAAGAGGTCGGTGCAAAACAATATACTCAGACAATGCAACAAACTTCGTTGGAGGTTCTAACCAATTGGTCGAATTATATGAAATTCTCAATCAATGCTTGACCAAAGAATGAATTCATTCAGAATGCTCAATTCAAATTATTTCTCCACGGGCACCACATTTTGGTGGACTATGGGAGAGTGCAGTGAAGGCAATGAAGTCGCTACTGCATAAAACAATGGGATCCGCCTCTCTTACTGTTCACTTGCGTGATAAAAAAGGTCTTGATGATGATTGACTATCTTTATTTTCAATGTTTCTTAAAATACCAAAATAAAAAGCTTATTCTACATAAAATTATTCTCACGAAAATTGTTAAAGTTATAGCAATTTATTCACACGGAAGGTGCTTATGCTACAGAAAAATTAAATGTGTAACATAACGCCAAGTATGTTCGGTCGCGTAACATAACGCCAAGCATGTTCAGTCGCGTTTATGTTTTGTCTAGCCGGTAAACAATTTCTACTTTTAAGGTAAATTGAGTATTTACTGGGTAGATCAAACATCCTCGGCCCCAAATTCAATTCTAGTTCGAATTTATTGTCTTTGCTGCTCTGTATCTTAGGAGCCTTAGTTATGCATGTCTTGTTGTAAATGAGATATGCGACGATGACAGTTATGATGATCTTCGTTGAATAGCCGACGACGTATTGGTGAACATCATGCTGAGATATTGTGGCTGACGGAAGACTGAGGGATTTTTTGTGATTGTTGATCGCTTCTTTCATGTCCTCGAGGTCTTGCCTTATTGATGGTTCAAGATTGATGCTAACCGATGTGATGTTACGTTCTGATGCCTTGGAGATTTCAGTGCTTAAGTTAAGCGCGGGCGAAAATCTATTATGGATTCGGTTGACGTGCGTTCGATATGCCGTGATGATTTTTGCCTCTTGTTTTATACTGCATCCTGACTGCAACCTTAATATGCCTTCTTCCTTGATTGTTTGGCTTTATATATTCTTTTGCCGCATACGATGTCCAACGTTTCCTCCTTATCAAATAAGTACAGCCAAGTGTTGTCCTCATGTAGCTGTATCCAGTATTTCCCGGGGTTTCTTGTCCGGACGTCGCAGTCTGGCGATACTTTATCCTGGTGAGTGAGCATATTCATTTCGCAGCTACTTATGTTAGAATATCTGGTATAGATGGGATAGTGCTGCCGACAGATTTGATACCTTCCCGGTAGAGCCTTGCAAGCATTTAACTCAATCCTCGTAATAGGGTAATAATGATCGCTGTGTAAGTTAACGATTATGTACTCGCTTGATGATTGGATATAGACGAAAGCTCTCCGGTGCCTTGTGGGCAAAGGAACCATTCTAAACAGCTGGAAGTTTTCTGTTGCTAACAGTGGGATCCTTATTTTAAAGATAACTGCCGATTCAACTGTCCTCGTCGTTACTTCCATCAATCTGTATAGGTGCATGGTGGAGTCGGTGATTCCTTCTTCTGGTATACCTAAGTTGTGAGGTATTCTTTCTCTAATTTTTCTCAATAGCGATCTTAGTTGTGCCGGAGTTATGATGAGAGAATCGAACCGAGCATGCTGGACATCCATAATCGATTCAATGATCGCCTCCTGTGTTTCTTGAAACTCTGTCATGATGAGCAGTGCTTGGAAGGACATCAACAAAAATGAGTTCAGGAAGTTCTGCATTCCAGTTAAATTCAAGGAAATAGCGGAGAGACTGGACAGCTGATCGCTGATTGCTGCGAACTGGTCATTGATTTTATCTTGAGTTTTTTTATTACGTTTATAGCTGAATCCGCTATTGATGTTTGGTTCTTCAGTAGTCCGATCGGATAATTTTCATTCGTTTTTACTGTTTGAATGTCTTGTTCATATTGCCGAGCGAAAACTGCGTCCAGTATTCCAAACAGAGATCGTCCTAGGCTACCAACTTTGTCAAACGGGGATCTTCGAATTATTCTATTGTCACTACTTTGTAGTTTATTGTTCTGATCTATTGTTGCAAGTCTGTTCTTGAATTGTTGTACTGTCGTTCTGCACGTTGTTTCCGGTCTCCTCTTTACTGCAAGCTCACATATGTCGTGAAGATTGTCGATAATTTTAACTATGCTCTCATTACGTTTCCAATAGTTTTCCAAGTCGAAATAGCTAATGATGTCCCATTCGCTGTTGCTCATCCTAACTTGGTCGATTTCTTCAAAGTATATGCCGGGTTGATCAGACAATGGAGTTATTTAAACGATTTCCTCGCAGAGTATTAGTGGGATGAAGAGAATTGCGAACATGATCATCGATATGTGGGTTGCTGGTCTAATTCTCATTTTTCCTTTCTTTTCCTTCTTCGCGGAGTCGTCCTTCTCTGTTGATGATGCTACGATTCTCCGTTTGCTTCTTTTGGTCGGAATCTTTGTAAGGCCACTGTCACTTATTGGTGTATTCTGAAGTTCCTCTTTAAATTTCTCCAAATCCTCGTTAACGGGAATGGGGCAAATTTTACTTATTTGTCTCTTTAATGTTGTATTCTTTGTCTTCAACGTGACCACACGGATAAGACCATCCTTAACCAGATGTGTTTCGATTATTTTCCCCAACGCCCACTTCTGGGGTGGCAGCTGTTCGTCCTTTATTAAGACTATATCATTCACGTTGACATTTCTTATTGGGTTCTTCCATTTGGGTCGTTGTTGTAACTGCGACAGATACTGCTGACTCCATTTACTCCAGAAGTCCTGTTTAAATCTTTGGATGTAGTGCCATCTATCGAGGTGTGCTATGTTTTGGTTGAGAAGTGACGATTCCGGCGGTGCTAATATCGCTTCTCCAATTAAAAAGTGTCCCGGTGTCAGGATTTCCAATTCGTCAGTATTGGATTGTAATGAACACAGTGGACGTGAACTTAAACATGCTTCTACTTGGCTAAGCAATGTCGTCAATTCCTCAAACGTAAGTAGTGCGTCAGATGTTACTCGCTTCAAGTGGAACTTCACGGACTTAACGCCAGCCTCCCATAGTCCTCCAAAATGTGGTGACCCAGGAGGGATAAAATGCCACTGAGTGCCCTGACTCGCTAGTTCGTAGCCCAATTCCTTCTTCCATTCCTTTTGACTCAACTTGATCTCTGTTGAGAGCAGTTTGTTTGCTGCTATAAAGTTGGTACCGCAATCGCTGTATAGGTTTCTGCTGTTGAAGTAGGCAATGAAATAATTCCATTGACATATTATTTTTGTCTTATAAAGTTTTCACTTACAATCTAATTTCCTTTAGAAACGGATCATTGTTTAAAACACTTAATAAACTTTTCTGTTGTAACTGGCGACTTCTTTATTAGCTACTGCCAACATCTCCATAGTCCTCTTCTGGATGTAAATCATTTATAAGACGCAATGAAGGCCTTAGCCGTCAAATCAGACAAAAGCTCTAAGTGTATTGCTTTGCTTGCCAAACAAACGAATACGGCAATGTAACCCTTAAATGTTTTACTGCACCTGCCCTTCCATGCTTTTATGTTCACTGGCCCGGCATAATCTACTCCAGAATTCAAAAAGGCTCGGCTGGGTTGAATCCTAACAGCAGGTAGGTTTCCCATTAGTTGTTCTCCAGGTTTTGCTGTGTAGCGATAACATTTCACACAATTGTGGATGTGGCGTGAAACTAACGTTCTTGCTTTTATTATCCAGTATTCTCGCCTTATGTGTGCTAAAGTCAAAAATACTCCTCCGTGCAGTGTTGTTTTATGAGCTGCATCTACGATCAGGCCTGCCAGTGATTTGTTGTGTGGTAGAATAATTGGGTGTTTCTCCTCAAATCTCAAGGAGGAGTTCTCTAGTCTTCCACCGACCCGTACGATTCTGTCTTCATCGATATAGGGACTTAAGGAGAGAAGTGTGCTTTCCCGCGAAAGGGGTTTGTTGAAGTTGCCACGACATGCTGGCGCTATAGTGTCGATGAGTAGTGTAGAGACCTGTCTATGCATAGACCTAACACAATAGAAATTACATTTCCCAAAAAATCCGAATTCGTATACCATAAATGGTCACGCGAAGGGCGAATTGCGATCGGACGAAAAACGAATGGGAACAGATGACAAAAGGTGTGAATGAGAATGTCGACGGGTGGATGAGTCGAGCGGAATTGCATGTACCACGGGTAAAACTGGATTGTTTGCTGATCGGAAATAAACAAAAATAACATGCAAGAGATTTTGAGACGGAGACGGAGATAGTTGGTGATTGTTAAAATTTATCGCGAGAATATGCGTTTATGAAATCGAACCTCGGGAAGTTTTTTTTTTAAACCGATCGGGTGAAGAGTCGATTTGTTTTGGTGTGAATTAGAATGTGTGGATCTGGAATTGAGTAATTTAAGTGATGGGATAGAGATCTTGAAAAATCCTCTGAAATTGCGGCTGTTCAAGATTTCTTGTGTATGTGAATTAGCAAAAATTGCGAAGTTAAAGTTTTCTAAAATTTGAATATAAAGAAAGAAGAGTGAATTAGAAAATTTATGAAAAGTTAGAAAACGTATAGTGAATTAGCAAAAGTTGCGAAGTTAAAGTTTCCTAAAATTTGAATATGGAGAAAGAAGAGTGAATTAGAAAAATTATGAAAAGCTAGAAAACGTATGCGAATTAGCAAAAATTGCGAAGTTTTAGTTTTCTAAAATTTGGATATAGAGAAAGAAGAGTGAATTAGAAAAAATTATGAAAAGTTAGAAAACGTATAGTGAATTAGCAAAAATTGCGAAGTTAAAGTTTCCTTAAATTTGAATATGGAGAAAGAAGAGTAAATTAGAAAAATTATGAAAAGTTAGAAAACGTATAGTGAATTAACAAAAATTGCGAAGTTAAAGTTTCCTAAAACTTGAATATGGAGAAAGAAGAGTGAATTAGAAAAATTATGAAAAGTTAGAAAACGTATAGTTTATAAAGGACTCAGTCGAGTCCGAAACGTCACACAAAATAAATTTAACAGTATTTACCGGAAAAGATTGTATTTTCAACGTATAGTGAATTAGCAAAATTTGCGAAGTTAAAGTTTCCTAAAATTTGAATATGGAGAAAGAAGAGTGAATTAGAAAAATTATGAAAAGTTAGAAAACGTATGCGAATTAGCAAAAATTGTGAAGTTAAAGTTTTCTAAAATTTGGATATAGAGAAAGAAGAGTGAATTAGAAAAATTATGAAAAGTTAGAAAACGTATAGTGAATTAGCAAAAATTGCGAAGTTTAAGTTTCCTAAAATTTGAATATGTAGAAAGAAGAGTGAATTAGAAGAGTTATGAAAAGTTAGAAAACGTATAGTGAATTAGCAAAAATTGCGAACTTAAAGTTTCCTAAAATTTGTATATGGAGAAAGAAGAGTGAATTAGAAAAATTATGAAAAGTTAGAAAACGTATAGTGAATTGGCAAAAATTGCGAAGTTAAAGTTTCCTAAAAATATGAATTATAATAAAGGAATGAGTTATATTGAAAAATTAAAACATGGTCCGATGAGTTGACTCGCGTTGTCATTCGCGTTGTCATTCGCGTTGACAATTAATGTTCGAAATGTTCTGTTCGGAAAATATTCGGTGTACGGCTCAACATATACCAGTGAAACGAATGAATTAAAATTTGAAATTAGGAATGATTTAAAAATATACCTAAATACATAATTGAAAATCCTAAAGTGAAGTAAAATAAAATCAATCGAAAATATATGAAAAAAATCTGCCAACAGTCTGGGCGCAACTTTATTATTTTTCCGGCAGAAGTTCAGAATGCGTTCAATTCGGGGATGCGGTGTATGTTACTATGTGACTGAAAACCTAACAAAAAGTTCGGGAAGCGGTTAGAAAAGGGTGTAAAATATGAATTAAATAATTGAATCACATTCCGGGATGCGGTCTAGAGGTTGAAAAAAACAAAACTTAAAAATAGGTGATTATTAAACAAGCCTGGGGAAGTGAAAAGATATTCAATATCTGATCAGACCTGAGAAACATAGTGGAATTCCTGAAAAAGTATACAACCAGTTTACACCCTCTTTGGGGTCGAATTTCAAAAAATCTTGAAAACACATTCTAGGTATTCATATGAAGAATCCGTAGAATAAAAATGAACTCAATATTTGGAAAGACCTAGTAGATATGACGAAAATCGTGAAAATATATGCATTTTATATATAATAATCAATGGCGCAACAGCCCAGCCCAGCTTTTTATATATACTGATAATTTTTTATTGCCCCCCCCTTCTGAACGCCAATGAATATTCGAATTTTTTTTATCAGAATTACTTTTCTGGTTAATTTACATATACGTACCGAGTTTCAACTTCGTAGCATAAGCCGTTCAAAAGTTAGGAAAAACACCCCCCACCACCGTACCATACTACCCCTAAAAAAAATTTTATTTTTCAACCATGCCACTACTATAGCTCTATCTAAATACCAAGTTGTAGCTTCCTATCATTATAGATTCTTAAGATATAAGCATCGGAACTTTTTCTGTCTCACCCTTCCCCACCCTCACCCTCTACACCCACACCCCCAAAATTTTTTTCCCCACTAGGGTTTTGTTAGGCCTACTTCTGGTAAAAATTTGAAGCATCCATCTTACACTGTTATTGAGATATGAAACGTGTTATTTTTGAAAAATTGTTATCCCCTCCACTTACGTACTCCCCCGCCCCCTTCAAAGATTTTTCTTTGAGCAATCTGTATTTATCAAGCTTTATATCCAAACCGAATTTTGTTTTTCTGGTGCCACTGGCTTGGGAGATATCGTAATGTTAATTATTTCAACCCCCCCCCCCCCCCCCCGTACGCCACTACCCCACCCAAAAATTTTGTTTCAATCTACTGTCCTAGTATAACTACAGATATTTGTTAAGTTTTAATTGCTTGCTATTAACGGTTTAGGAGATATAGATTTTAGAATGTGTAGATCTCCACTTTTTTGCGTTTCGGACGCATTGCTTCCCCCTCCACTCCCACACCCCTTCACCCATATCATCAATTTTTTTCCAAATGGGTCCACTATCAAAGATTTATAGAAATTTCAACTTTCAGTCTCCTAACATAAGCGGTTGCTGAGATCTAGAAACAAAAATTTTTCGTCTAAAACGCTTCCCCCACCTTCCCCCTCAGACCACCGCCCCTGAAAATAATGTCAATTCAAGGGGTCTACCCAGTCTATTCCTAGAAAAAATTTTAATTTAATAGCTCCACTGGCTTGAGAGCTACGAGCCTTCAAAGGATTTTGGCGGTCGACGTACGGCGTACGGCGGACAGACGGAGTGAAAATTTTTATTGCTTTTTTCGTGTCTACTAGTCATGAAATGTACACAAAAAAATTTTGAGGGCAGCAAATTTTTTTTTATGAAAATCAATAACAATACTGTATTATTACTAATAAAGTAAAACGAATTTTCAACATATTAAATTAAAAGAAATTTACCAAGAATTTGGAAGAAATGAACTAAACGAAACTACATAAATTGAAAAAAGAATGAAAAAAATTATCTAATTAGAATTAATAAATTGAAATAAGACATGACAGGACTGACGGACGAAATAATTTATAGTAAATAATGAAATGAATAGTAAAAATCTGCCAACAGTCTGGGCGCAACTTTATTATTTTTCCGGCAGAAGTTCAGAACGCGTTCAATTCGGGGATGCGGTGTATGTTACTATGTGACTGAAAACCTAACAAAAAGTTCGGGAAGCGGTTAGAAAAGAGTGTAACATATGAACTAAATAATTGGGTCATATTCCGGGATGCGGTCTAGAGGTTGAAAAAAAACAAAAATAAAAAATAGGCGATTATAAAACAAGCCTAGGGAAGTGAAAAGATATTCGATATCTGATCAGACCTGAGAAACATGGTGGAATTCATGAAAAAGTATACAACCAGTTTACACCCTCTTATTCATTCTAGGTATTCATATGAAGAATACGTAGAATAAAAATGAATTCAATATTTGGAAAGACCTAGTAGATATGACGAAAATCGTGAAAATATATGCATTTTATATAACCTAATTTTTTTTTGCCCCCCCCCCCCCTTCTGAACGCTAATGAATATTCAAATTTTTTTTAGCAGAATTACTTTTTTAGTTAATTTACATATACGTACCGAGTTTCAACTTCTTAGCATAAGCCGTTCAAAAGTTAGGAAAAACACCCCCTACCACCATACCATACTACCCCTAAAAAAAATTCTATTTTTTCACCATGCCACTACTATAGCTCTATCTAAAAACCAAGTTTCAGCTTCCTATCACTATAGATTCTTAAGATATAAGCATCGGAACTTTTTATTTCTCACCCTTCCCCACCCTCACCCTCTACACCCACACCCCCAAATTTTTTCCCTACTAGGGTTCTATCAGGCCTACTTCTGGTAAAAATTTGAAGTATCCATCTTACACTGTTATTGAAATATGAAACGTGTTATTTTTGAAAAATTCTTATCCCCTCCACTTACGTACTCCCCCGCCCCCTTCAAAGATTTTACTTTGAGCAATCTTTATTTATCAAGCTTTATATTCAAACCGAATTTTGTTTTTCTGGTGCCACTGGTTTGGGAGATATTGGAATGTTAAGTATTTCAACCCCCACCCCCGTACTTCACTTCCCCCACCCAAAAATTTTGTTTCAATCTACTCTCCTAGTATAACTACAGATATTTGTTAAGTTTGAATTGCTTGCTATTAACGGTTTAGGAGATATATATTTTAGAATATGTCGATCTCGAGTTTTTTGCGTTTCGGACGCATTGCTTCCCCCTCCCCTCCCACACCCCTTCACCCATATCATCAATTTTTTTGCAAATGGGTCCACTATTAAAGCTTTATAGAAATTCCAGTTCATCGTGGTATTCGTACGTCTTCTAGTTTTGTAGTGCTTTCTTTAGCTTCTTCCATTCTAATTGAATTTCCACTGGGAGTTCTGCGTCCCATGTCAATTCCTTAAGCCAAAGGTCTTGGAACATGCTTTTAATAGTTATGGTTACTGGTGACACCCATCCAAAGGGATCGTAAATTTTAGATGCTTCTGATAAAAACACTCTCTTCGTTAGTTTTGGTTGATCTTGTGGTAGCATGATTTTCAACCGAAACTCATCAGCATAAGGATCCCAGTAGATGCCAAGTATCTTAACACATTTGTCTGCTTTTGGTTCAATTGACTGTACCTCTACGGGGTTACATTGAACCTTCTTCACTAGTTGAGGATGATTTGCGGACCATTTGCACAAGTTGAAGCCTGCGCATTTGAATACCTTAATTAGTTGCTGCTGTGTTTTTATGGCGTCTTCAAGATTTGTCAGTTCCCGATAGCATATCATCCACGTAGAAGTAATTTAGTATGACGTTTAATGCTAGGGGATAAGCTTCTCTTCTCTTCTCTTCTAGAGCCAGCTGTTGAATCGTTCTAACTGCTAGGTACGGCGCTGCTGCTGTTCCATACGTGACTGTTGTTAGTTTGTACTCCTTGATTGGGTCCTGAACGTTCCATCTCCACAGAATGCGTTGAAATTCTTGGTCATCTTCGTGGATTTGAATCTGCCGGTACATCTTTTCAATATCGGCAGCGAAGGCATACTTGTGCTTACGCCACCTCAGTAGAATTGACAGCAAATCTTCTTGGAGTTTTGAGCCGGCATACATTTTCTCGTTGAAGCTTAGTCCTGTAGTCGTTTTTGCAGAGGCATCAAAAACCACTCGAATCGTTCTTGAGCTGTTATCGTCCTTGTACACCGCATGATGGGGCATGTAGTAGCCATTCGGTGACTTTGTGTTTACCGGGATCATATGTTTCAGATCAAGGTGAAGGTCTTATACTCCTTCTCAAAATTCTTGTCGATTTTAAATTTGTTTTCAATCTGCAGGAATCGAGCCATGGCTGCTCCTCTCGAGAATTCAAGCTCCTTACTATTGGATTTGAATGGCAATCGTACGATATATCGCCCAACTTCCTTTCGTTGATGCGTTTGTTTGAAGAGTTGTTCACAATAATCATCTCCATTTTGTAGTTCGATTTCGCCTTGAATTTCCTCAACTTCCCAAAATCTTGTCAATGATTTTTGAATATCCACTTGTGATATTAATGAAGTCAGTATGCCTACTTCACACTCGGTTTTATTAATTCTGCCAGAGATCACCCATCCTAATTGCGTCTGCTGGGCGACGGTACATCCTGGTTGTCCTTTGATGACGCCTTCTTGGATAATATCCGAATAGACGTCTGCTCCAAGAATCAAGTCAATTTTTCCGGGGACGTGATATTAGGGATCTGCTAGAGTGATTGCGTATAAATGTTCCCATTCGGTGATATCCCATTGTTGCATCGGAAATTGCTTTGTCAGTTTCGGAACAATTAATGCCTTTGTCTTGAATTTTACCCTTAACTCGAATATTGGCCTGAAGGTAACATTCGTGAAACCTCTATATGTCTCGCTCGTAATTCCGATTCCATTGATGGTTACTTCAGCTCTGATCTTGTGTAACTTCAGTAGTTGTACTGCCTTCTCCGTTATGAAGGTGCACTGCGATCCTTGATCTAATAGTGCTTTCAGTGTTATATAAGATCCATTAGAAGCTTCAAAATCTACTAATACCGTCGCTAGCAGAACCCTATCTAGTTTGGTGCCAAGTTGACTATGTGCTGTCAACGGCTGCGTTTATGCCACTTCCGGACTGTACTTTTTAGTTGATGTCTCTTATTCTACCTCGTGCAAGAGTGAATGGTGTCTTTTGTTGCACGTTCTGTACAGCATTTTACTTGGACATTTGTGTGCCATGTGACCGCTCCGTAAACAATTATAGCATAATTGTTCCTTCTGGACCAGCTGTCGTCGACCTTGAATCGGCATCTGGGTGAACTTCTGGCATTTGTGAAGACTATGCTCCGAATTGCATAAGGTGCATTTTAAACTCGTCGATGTGGAAAACGACTTTATTGTGCCCTTTTCCTCTTTGCTTACTTTCTTGCCTTTCGGCTCTTCTGTTGCTGCTAATGCACTGTGCCTCAAATTCAGAAACGATAGAAAGTCCGTTAGCTTTTGAACCTTCCGCGGCGAACTCAATGCTTGTTCATAGAGTTTTCGTGTTTCCTTATCCATTTTCTGCATCAGTAGGTGTATAATAATCGGATCCCAGCTTTTCGTTTTGATGCCTAAGTTATCGACTGCATGCAAAAACTCTATGGTTGTGTCATGAATACTTCTCATAGCCGACGCAGATTCATGAGTTATGTTTGGTAATAAAAACAGTGCTTCTAGTGGTGCTGATACAATGATACGTTCATTGTCATATCTTTGGAGCAGTATTTCCCATGCTGTCAAATAATTTTCATCACTTATTTGAAGATGGCGTATGGTGCTGCATGCTTCTCCAACAACGTAAGACTTGAGGTACTGCATCTTCTTTGCAGAACTAAGTCCTTCATCGTTGTGTATCGCATTTACGAATATATCGTGAAACGTCTTCCAAGTCTTAAAGCATCCGCTGAAGTGAGGGATACTAAGAGCCGGTAGTTTTAAATTTTGGCCGCGACTGTGCGTTACTGTCGTGTGGCCAGCGGGGTGCATACCTTGACATCTTTCTCTGATGAGTACCGTGATCTCCTCGTACCGCTCTTCCAATTGATAAAATTCGTCACTTGCCATATATTCGTTCTCATCTGCACTTCTGCTGTACATGATGATATGGTCGTGGGTCTTGAGAACTTCTTCCCAGTATCTTGAAATACATTCCAACTTTTGGTTGAAGTATATCTCCGAATGCGTCTTATTACGGTTCAAACTACGCGACAATGAGTCTCACCGTAACTTAACCTCCGTAACGATGCAGGGGGCGAACGGGTCCTTGCCGGCCAACCCAGAGAAGGGTCGTAGGCGCCAGTGGTTCCTGAATTTAAGGAACCCGTTCTCACAAAGTTTCCCCGACCGAACCACTAGTTCGAGGAAATATCAAATTTAGCCACTACCAACTGACACGGAGAAGAAGCTGGAACACGTCACAAACAGCAAAAGAAAGAAACGTACTTCGATTTTCGAGTATAATTAAAATGACGAGAGTTAATTCAAAATTTAAAGTATGCAAATATTTAATATAAATTTACTAGTCTCTAAAATGCACTAAACTAAAATACCTCAACTCTATACCTTCTAACCTAGGGCGCCGCTGGTGGGTTGTCCCGCGATGTTTGTTCTGAGGCACTCCTCCGGACAGCTTCTTCGACGACAGCTGTATTCTTTAATAAATCTTACAACCTCACTTCGCTTCGGTAACTCGCTTATTCGATTTCCTTACACCACTTCCTTTACTTTCTCCTTCACTTCACGCGTTCCGTCCTTCCAACCTTACAGCTCCGCACCCGCAGTTCAAGAGCTCGTTTCACTGCCAACTACCTTCCGCGAAATCTCGCCAAGCTTCAATATCCCCGTTTCCACGCGAATAATTCCGTTTTTGGTTTGCACCAGGTCAACGATCGTTTTTCGTATTCACTTTGCACAAGGTCAACGAGTGTTTTTTTCGTATTCACTTTCCCTTTCTCTCAGGTGCAGATTAATTGCAAAGCCCACCTTTAATAAATACTTCTTTTAGCTTTTAATACTTCATCATGGATCCAAACCATCGGGTTGCCTTATCGACTCCACTTTCGCGATCGCGCAATGCTCGTCCATGTTGACTGTTTACATCGTCGGTTTACGTTTCTTGTTGTTATGCTTACGTTGTGCGGTGTTGTGCTGTGTTTATTGTTTAGATACTTGTCTCCTGTGTTCCCTGTGTTTTGTTCGTGCTTGTTTAATTGTTATCGTGCTCGGTGGTAGTTCGTTTGTTTTAGTTTATTTCCAATCATACTCAGGTAACTCCATCTTCCTTCGTTCTTAGGTGCGTACTGGAAGCAGGACGGACTCAGTAGTTACGCAGGACGGAGTAACCCTCGGTGAACGTAAGTAAGTCACTGAATCCATGTTGACTGCGTAATCGAATCGTAATCTCTCGTGAGTACCGCTTCCGTTAAATTTTAATAAATCCAAAATTACTTTTGACTCCTAACCTAAATCCTAAGCCTACCAATGTTAATTCGATTTTGTTTTGATTGTAATTCCTGTTTTCCTACATACAACTAAACCTAATTCTAACATACCCTGGTGTTACATTCGTAATTCTAGTTCCTTCATCTTCCCGCCTTTTCTCCGTGTATTTTCTTCAAAAATTAACTCATTTAACAAAATAATAACCAGCGCATCGTTTGTTTGCTTAAACAGGTAATTTCATTTTATTTCAATTATACTAACAACGGAAATTTACGTTTGTCCTTTTCTTTCCAGCTACGTGTAATTTACGAGTGGAACTCGTAACAGTCTCTTGAAGATCCATCCTAGCTGACCTCAGTGTGTTCATCTTTAACGACTGCCTTTTGTACCGGTAGAGTTGTTGATCATCTACGTCCTCAGTGCCATTATTGCTGCTGGTATCTCTGGCTTTGTTGCTGATAGTGGCGCTGTCCCTGTTACTCGGTGTAATGCCTTCTCACCATCCGGAGTACTTAGTGATTCGAGTGTTGATTTTACTACCACATAAAATTTTGTCGATTTCTCGAAAAATTATTTTTCCAAGTATGGGTGATTAGGACAGGTTTCCTTATAACCCGTAATCACCTCGTGCCTGATTGAAAAGGTGCTCCAAAGTCCTCTTAACTTTTCCAACCTTTCCTGAATATAACTGCGTGTCTTTCTGATTTTGGGATCCTTATTGAAATTGGTGTAAATCCTCTTGATGTTTTCATATATCGTCTGCTGGAGATCCGAAAGCTCGTTCAAGGCCTCCATAGTTGATATCGTATAATTCTTGCTTACTTTGACTCGACGGACCAATGGAACTGTGCACGCTAACAGCTGAGATCGAAGCAATATTGAATTCGAGACCATTAACTCCACTTTCGACAGATTCCAATGATCTTGCAGCACTCACAACAGCGCACTTCCTGATTGGCGATCAACTAACTTCAGTAGTAGATCCTTCTGTCGACACCGAACAAATGAGCCATCTAACAAGATGGAAGCTGGTTAGCTATTTAAAACGAGAATTTTGGCATCGGTGGCAGTGTGAATATATATCCACACTACAGCAGCGTTATAAGTGGAAAACAAAATGCCAAAACGCGTCACCAGGGTTACTTGTTCTTATAAAAGAAGACAATTTACCCCCCACTCAATGGAGATTGAGACGAATTATTAAAGTGTTTAAGGGACATGATGGCCGTATCAGAGATGCAGACGTAAAAACAGCATTTGGAATATTCAAACGTGTAATTCACAAGCTATGTCCTCTGCCAGTAGAAGAAAATAAGGAAATAACAGAAAATCGCGATAAGGTAAACCATGATACACTGTCGATAGAGACAACAAATTTTGAAGATGACAACACCAGCGAAACCAAAGCACAACCTCCTCAGATACCTAAGTCATCAACAAAGAAATCCCTAAGTCTAAGTGCAGCCTTGTTATTAATTCTTCTTGTATTGCCCATTGGGATTAAAGCTGATGCTCAATCTCGAATTGGAGTTGTAAACTTCGAATTATACCCGGGAATATACTTTGAGAACATTGAAATGACAAGCCTGATAAATAATAAATGGCACCTTATAGTTCACTACGATCTACAAAACTATTGGGAAGAATTGAGAGGATTCGTCAACGGGATTAAAAATTGATATCTCAGTTATGTAATCAAATTACGAATGAAACATACTGCAAAAATATTTTAGCATTATTTGAACACAGTTTGGCGGACATAACAGTATACAATGAAATAATCCACAATCCAGTGGTGTCCAAAGCCAGAGGTAAGCGAGGTGCCTTTAACATTACAGGATCTGTTGCAAACAAACTTTTCGGAATACTCGACGAAGAATACGCCGAACAAATGGCGGGAATCATACAAACAGTTGACAAAAATGAACAATCATTATATAAACTGCTAAATAACCATACATCGATCATAGAAGCCACTACCAACATTTTGAAGAAAACTCAAGAACAGGTCAATCAACAATTTGCGATATTTGACAATCATCTTAAAGAAATTGAACAACGAGTAGGTCTCAGTGATAAACATGCAAAACATCAAGAAATACAAAACTTGTTTGCGTCATTAGCAGTACAAACTCTCTTGGTTATGAGCAATTACCAGAAGGTTCAGACGCAACTTATTGACATCCTAACAGACGCTCACCACGGAAAAATAAACCCATTGCTCCTTACACCCACACAACTACGAAAAGCAATAACCACGATCAAAGACAATCTCCTAATAGATCTTAAATTACCATTTCTGGACAGAGCTCAATCAGATTTAAGTATAATCTACAGTATGCTTCATGTGCAAGGACGACTAGTGTCGAATCAAATTATATTCAGAATTCAACGGACACTGGCTTTCCACAATCCGCTTGATCCCAATACCAGTGAAAGTTAGACAAAACTACATGCTCATTAAACCATCTTCATCTCATTTAACTGTAAGTTTGCATCGAGATCAATCTTACACGATGAATGACATCGAAGCATCGACATGTATTAGATTTGGGTCTTTACAAGCAGTCACACCCCATCTACAACAAATTTTCAAATATTAGCCAATGTGAGATGTCGCTATTGAATTATCAATCATTCAAACCATCTTGCGAAATAATTCAACTGAAAGAAACTCCAGAATGGATTCAATTATCTAATCCAAATCATTGGATATTTTCATTAGCCCAGAACACCACAATACACATAGTCTGCGGTAGCGATTACACTACAGAAACGTTACATGGTATGGGACTAATTAAAATTAATAAACGGTGCGTGATAAAGGAGAACACACTGACATTACAATCACACAACGTGCTTCCCATGAACTTGCGATCATCATTTACTCCGACTGTTGATTTAACAAAATTTATAACGGAAACTGCGTACGAAAGCAATCGATCCAGTTCAAATTCTATGAACACAGGTTCTACAATTAGTTTAGATGAGATAGACAACATACGTTATCAGCTACAGACACTGAAATCAAAGCAAGAGGAGCCAGAAAGACTACAACCACATGATGTGCATCAGTTCACCGTGGGATACGTTGGCCTGATCATCGCGATTGCTGTCGCGATTTTATGCACCTGTGCTAAGTTTCGACCATATATTCTACGGAAAACCAACAAAGCTCCGGTGCCAAGGCCACGAATACATGACTTCACGTTCAACATCGAACCAGATATTGAGCTTGCATAGCTCAACGCGGGGAGTATGTTTAGACGTTCAGATAATCAAAATTACCACAATTCGATAACGTTTGTAACGATAGATGTATCGTCTCGAAACAAAATGCGCGCCGTGAATTTGTTGTGGTCTCAGATCATATTCCGTCTGACGGTGCAAATTGATAAGACGGAGTGTGAAATGGGACCCCAACATTTTCATGAGAATTAAAAAGTGCATCACACACGCGTTTCGTTTCGAGATGGATTATTTTTCAAATTGTATCAGTCGTATTCAACCATTCAACCATAACACTAAAATAAAAAGCTATTTGGAGTAATCGTGGGTGTATCATTTTGTCTGATTTTTGTCCTGATTAATGAGTACAGGTAAAGGTGCAATAGTGATATCATTTTGTCTAATTTATTATTTTTCGGATTAATAAGTGCAGTTCCGAGTGAAATATTCGTCGGTATAAATGCATACCGGCCGATAAATCTAAACAAGGACTTTCCTTCTAATCTTTCTAAACAATCATCGATTAACGGTAAAGGATAACTGTCACGTACCGTGAAGCGTATGGATACTGACTAGGGCGTATCTGATTTCGTAACAATAAATCTTGAATGATTTTATCAACAGCGGCCCGATCTGCATAAGAAAGACGACGTGGTGAAGAGTGCACAGTTTCAGTAGAATTTAATCGTATTATCAGTTCATAATTATGTTCAATTTCAGGAATGTTTGCCAGGTCAAGCTAGTCGGACTCAATTGTTTTACTGATGGCTTCACGGCAAGACAAGTCTAATTTCGGATTTATATCGAATTCTCCAAGGGTTCCCAAGTCATGTTCAATTGCAAAAATGTATGGAACGGAATGGTTAACATTATCAGACACACTACCAACTCTATCAGACTCATCTACCTCAGCACATACCTTCGGAATCGGACCAGGCAAGCCACAAGCACCAGCAACCCTAGAGCTACCCAAAACTGAACCATACACACAATGAAACACCTTGTTAGATTTTAATAATTCATTTTGATCAGAATTGACATGTGACTCTACAATAAATTTCGGCACTACATTTCTTGTATCTCAATCGACTAATCTAATATTTAATTTCATTAATATATCTTTACCGATCAACATCGAGTACGGAATGAGTTCATCGGGTACAACGTATACTTTACTATCAATAAATTTCTTACGGAACGTAATGGTTACCGGAATTTTCCCGTACGTATATAATTTAAAGTTTCCATGTCCTTGATACCCGGAATATTGAAGTTTACTTATCTCTAACAGCTTCAGAACAGCGGAAAGCCTCATCAAACTAACAGGACTACCCGTACCGAAAAGAGGTAACAAAGTGTCATATTGCGGAAAAGAACAGTTAAAGTGAAAAACAACACTTACCAGATCAACCTCAGATAGGACTTGACATACTTCTACCTCAGACTCCGGATTGGGATCGGACACTCCTCTAATGCTATTTTGACGAAATTCATCGATTAATGCAATCTGATTAGGACTACTCGGCGGCGGATTCGGACAATTTTTAATAATGTGTTGATGTTAATGTGTCTTGGTTCCGGACAATGAGCGGAGATGTGGCCAACACAGAACAGTTAAAACACCGCAATATAGTTGTAGTAGACACCGGAACGGAAGAGTTCGTAGTTACTTTTGTTCGTATTGGGCTAGGATTTCTTGTACTGGAAGGCGGATCGGAGTAACATTCAAGTAATTGAGCGTTTCTTGGAGCTAACTCTTTTAAGCGCTGAAGTGTTAGAGCCGGATATAATACAGCAATGTTAGCGGACTGATCTCGGAAGCCGTCAATAATAAAATGCACTGTTTGGCTTTCATCCATGCTGGCACGTGAGGCCAATTCTTGCATTTGAAGAATATAGCCCATTACGTATACTTTTGACGGAATGTACGGAGTTCTTTTCATTTTATCGATGATCTCAATAATCGTATAAGAATGACCGAAATTTGCGAGAAAATTAGCCTGGAATTCGTCGTATGTTGTCGAATTATCGATGCGTAGAAACCATTTAGCTTCGGTATCAGGTTTCAACAACCGGCGGAGACTCTTTGAACGGAAATCCGCGTTGCCTTTAACCGAATCACATACACTTTCGTAATCAGCCAACCACTTATTGGCGTCGAGTCCGTCAGCACCGGAAAACATCGTAGCCGAATGTTGGATATCGTTAAAACTCGGCGGGGCGTCGGCCGCAGTAGCACCCAGACTTCCAGCAGCTAGCTCGGCACGTAACTGTGCTATACGACTCTGCTTCTCAAGAATACGCAACTCTTTGTCTAGTGGGTCCTCTTCGTCTGGCAACTCACGCACCCCTTCGTGACCCAGATCGTCCATAACCTCTTCATCAGGATTTGGACTGGTTATAGTGTTCTCTCAGTTGTGCCGCATTAGCGTTCCTCGGGAGCTCTACCTCCTTCGCGTTCAACCACGCCACCAGTTGTGCGCGACTCATTTCTGCCATCGCACTTCCGAAATTTATTTTAAGAAACACTTTTAGGATGGGTTACGAGCTCTGAGATTTTCCTCGATTCAAATCCCACTTCTGAGTTGTTATATCCTTTTAAATTAAGCACCGGACTTTAGACCAACGTTTTTTATTTCTGTCGATTTTTGTATGTTTTATGCTTTCTCGTTCTTGTTCTACTTCCAAAACCGCGTGTCCATCTCACAATCCACTTTTCTACTATACCGCCTCTAGCAGTTGACACATTCTCAAGTACCTTTAAAGGCATGAACCAAATGTTCGTACAAGTACACTTAAAGTATGAACTAGATGTTCAAATACAAATACAAATAAAATTTATTGAGTCTTTAAGAACTAATGATATATACAACGAAATATAGAAAATGTCTGACAGCGACTTTAATAAAGTCAAACGACAAATATTACATTAAAATACGACCGAAGTCAATCAATGGTGGCAATTAAAAACAATAACTATAAATGTAGTCGCCATCTGCTCACATGGCTTAATTAGCTTGAAAATCCTTAAACTTTAATTAATAAAACTTCTTAAACTAAATTATATTAAAATGATAAGTGGCAGATCGGTGGCAAAGCTCGGAGTCCAAAAATACAATTATAAAATATGAATAAGAAGAAAATGAAATACGACAACCAAGAACGCTTGTTTAACGATGATTGAATCTATAATACAAAATTCCGGATAATTTTTTTTATAAAATAAGTATATATGGAATTAGCCTCTGTAAGTTCCCTCATCTGACGTAATATAAAAGTTGGGTTTGAAAAGCGGTGGACAATCGGGAGGTGATAGCTCGTGTTCCGATAAAATTCTAAACGGACAAAGGTAGTACCAATCATCTGGCCAAGGAGGCTCCGCAAATAAGTCGCGTATCTCTGTAAGAGGATGTGAACGCCACTTCTCGATTCGATTTTTACTGGTTTCTAACATATAATGTAGGATCGGAATCACCCCAGTCTCGGAATACAGAGTACTATTATGGTAAAACTTCTTGTTGGGACGACGGTACATTGAAACACATTTCCGTAGCACCTTTCTCTCAAATATTTCAATCTGCTCTGCTACTGAAGGAGAAAGGCAGAGCCATGCTGGAAAACAGTAGGTAATGATAGGTCTAATTAAAGTTTAATACAGGAGAAGTTTAGTAGATTTCTCCACAACTCTAAACTAGATGTTCGTACATAAAAAATATGACACACTTAACTAGATTTTGTTGTTTTGAACTTAATTTAGAATACCCCTTGATTAAAAAGTTCCCGGAAAAACCAGCGTGTGGCGCTTTTATTGTTTCGATTTGAGTTATGTTTTTTTTTTGTTAAGTTGGTACATCTGTTGTTGACATTCTTTCTAAATCTTAGCGTCATAGCTTGACATTTGCAAAAGTTACGTAGCGAAGAGTACATCTATCTCTGTGTGTGTTTGCGATTTTTTACAATTTTAGAAATGGATTTAAATTTGCAACAACAAACTTGTATAAAATGTTGCGTAAAAAACGGATTTAATGGTGCGCGAACGTTGGTAATGTTGGAAAAGTGTAACGATTCTCTAAAGAAAACGGTCGTTTAACAGTGGCACAAGTGGTTCAAAAGTGGTCGTGAGTCAATCGAAGATGATGAACGCGGGGGCAGACCATCGACATCGAAAACCGACGAAAACATTGATGAAGTAAAAGAAATGTTGGTCAATAACCGCAAATTAACCATCACTCAACATTCATCAAAAGGATCATTACTGGAGACGAGACGTGTGTTTATGAGTACGACACGCATTCCAGACATCAGGTAATGAATGGAGTTCACCAATTGAGCCGTTTTCAGGCAAAAAAGAAAGCAATGCTCGGTGTAGTGCATCATAAATTTTTTCCAGAAGGCCAGACAGTAAACAAAGAGTATTATTTGGGCGTTATGAGACGTTTGCGTGAAGCAATTCGCCGAAAGAGACCAGATTTGTGGGCAGAAAACTCGTGGATTTTGCACCATGATAACACACCGTCGCACAGTGCCATCATTATTCGTAATTTTTTGACGAAAAAGGCAACAAATACCATCCAACAGCCACCGAATTTACCTGATTTGGCTCTCTGTGACTTCTTTCTGTTCAATCGAGTTAAAAAACCACTACGGGGAACGCGTTTTAGCAGCGGAGAGGAAGTAATGGAAAAATGGCAGGTAGCACTGATGGTCATACCGAAAACCTAATATAAAAAATATTTCGAGGATTGGATTACTTTGAAGGGGACAATATAGATTTAGATGAATGAACTTGTATTTTTAATTTTCTCAATAAATTCCGGGATCAAGGTGGTATATATGAATTGTAGTATATCGTCATATTTATTTAAGAAGTTAGGCAAAAAGTTATATATTTTAATTGAAAATTTTATAATTTAAAGAATTTTTAGCTATCTTAGATTCATAATTAGAATTTATGTAAAATGAGAAGACTGATTTTTTTACGCCTTGACTTGATAGAATATGAAAAGTTTTGTTTGCTTTAGTTTTTCTGTTTAGAAAGTAACAATAGAACTGAGGCTGTTTTGAATATTATTACGGTTTTTCCCGCGGAAAACCAATTAAAACCCCCGTAACAAAGGGGCGAACGGGCCTTGTCCGGCTCGAACACAGAGATGGGTCATGGGGCGCTAGTGGTCCTTTTTGGAAGACCTCGTTCTTCTTTCGCAACGATCGAACCACTGATCGTTCGAAAAAGACAATTAACACGACCCTGGATTGACGAAGACTGAAACACGTTACAAGAATCTTTACACAATTTAAAACAGATAAGAAATTCAGTGTAAAGAGATGAATCCAATTTATTTATCATAGGGCGCCTCGGGTGTTCTCAGCTCCTCCGTCATCGCCCTCGGTTAACTCCTCTCAGCTACTTCTTCAGTCCGCGTCGTTCGAAAAAGGAAGCACCGAATTTCACCACTGCTTATTAGACGCGCGTGACCATCGATTTATGAACGCGCTTCGTTTTCTTAAGCAAAAGTTTTATTACTCAGACGCACTTGTCACCGACTTGTGACCGCGCTGCGTTTACTTATTCCAAAAATTTAATAGCTTCTTCTACGATGTATCTGGTGTATGTATCACTATCAGTTAAAAAAGATTTTTAGATTTAATCTTTTGTTTCTTTTTTTCCTGCTAATTTAAAAAAGTTCTGAATTAATCCGTCTACCAGTCCTTCCTCCGCTCCAGAGTTATAGTTCCTTCAACGATTGAAATTTAAGTTTAATCATTTTCATTTTCTTTTAGTCTCGTACTATCAGTTGGGGGAAGGACCACAGGAAACTACATTTGCAAAATGTCTTCCGATGCATGATTACTCGGTGAGTTACTTCAGTAACATGCTTCCAAAATAAATTGTTAACCTTCCTCTTCTCTTCGCTGCAGGTGGACCGTAACAATATACTCGAATTTTTTTAAAGATTTTGTAGTTCTTTTAGAAATTTTTATAAGTATAAAGATGAATACCATTTTTTCTGATTTAACCATAATTTGTATGAATAGTTAATATAATTTTATTTTGCTTAGCGAAACGAAACTGAGTTTTACAAATTATATATTCATATTCACCAATTTTTTTTTCCAGAAAATATGTTCCAATATTATTATTACTGAGTAATAACTAAATAATACCTTATTTTAAGACAAATGGAAAATACAAGTAATTTTGGCCAGCTAGATCGTGCAAACGCCACATTGTGCGACGATTGTCCTCTGTGGTTCTCGGTCTGAAAAAGATAATGGGGTTGTATCTCCTCTTTTAAGGCCTGTGACCAGTAGTAAGGACCATGCTTTCCTATCATTTTAGCATTACGCCAGTACAGAACAGCAATACTGTAGTGCGGTCAAAATAAATGGAAAAATTGTTGTTGTTCCACGGCAGTTTGGACCAGCTGGTATGGTCTTTTTAAAGTAGGTCAGTAATCTGTTTGTTTCTGATTGGTTCTTTCGGAATGGGGCTATTTGCTTGTTTTTTAGAGGGATGGGAGTGTAAGTGGGATAGCTATGGGTTAAGGTTAGTTGAAGTGAAAATGCATCTCGCTTCAGAACGATCTGGTCATCATGGCGGGTAGTTTGCTTACCACAGCCGGGATGGGAGTGGGATAGCTATGGGTTGGGGTCAGTTGAAGTGAATATGCATCTCGCTTCAGAACGATCTGGTCATCATGGCGGATAGTTTGTTTACTACGGTTCGGTCTTTTTCTTTGCGATGATTACATGTGCTTGTACACTTGCTTTGGCGCGTTGTACCTCGGTCGTAACCATGTGATCATGTTTACAAGTGCTTCGAACTTGTTCTCTTTGCGATGATCTGATATGTTTCGTGGCGGGAAGACGATCGTTTGGGCATATGTGCTTGTACTTGCTTTGGCGGGAAGTTTGTTATTACCATGTGATCAAGTACTTTAAATGGAGTGGCCGCTTAGACTTTTTTCTTTGTGATGATCTTCGTATTTGTTTTGGCGAGAAGTTTGTTATTGTGCACAATTTGGTTCAATTATTCTACACTGTTCGTTGTACCACGACACTTGTTCTGGCGGGAAGTTTGTTATTACCATGTGATCAATGAAGTGAATGGATTTCATTGCCATGGTCGTTTGGGTCTATGTGCCTGCTTTGGCGGGAAGTATGTTGGGAAGTCGTGAATGAGGTTGGAAATAAAACAATTTCTTTCAGACTAAAAAATCTTTTATTGAAAAATTAAGCTCTACTGAGAGTCGTTATTTCTTTGGAAAAATCTTAGTTTAATGAACCCACCACGGGAATCATCTTTACCATCATATATGAGGTAATGATTCGGGGTCTGGTTAAGGTCCTCTACATGGCGCTGCGTTTTTATTTTTTCTGTAAATCGCGGTGGCAGGAAGCAAAACTTTCCATCTTCATGAAAGACTGCCAAACGGGTTCCATATTTCGTCTTCATTAGCTTGAAGGTGGAGATTTTGTACTCCGCACCTTCAACCAATGAACACCATGATGTGAGGGTTCCGGTGTTCCCCTGGGCAATCGCGTTCAAAGTGCTGGAATTCTGTTGGAAGATTCAAAGTTAAAATTGGAATTAAAAAACATATCGCAGTCACGATCGGCTCCAAGCCAACCGTATGATACTCTAGATGAAATACTGTCTAGAGTATAATTATAATTTGAACAAAAGTCTGACTTACCATTGCTTAGGATTTCCCGACGGTGTGAAAGTTGAGATTGATATGATTCTATCCGTGCCTTCGACCGATTTATATACAATCTCTAGAGCAAAGTTTCTTGCTCTTTTTCTATAGAAATTTTCCTCTATACAATGCAATGCGATATGTAAAAGATGCAATTCGCCACAGCAGAAGTAATTCATATATGTGTTAGATTAATCAAGATGAATTAATATTATAAGTCACATCGTCTAGATGTAGATGATAGTCATCTCCTATCATGCATGGACAAGTTAAGTACAACTCTTCTTTGAGATGTAAAGAATTTTATTTACTACATTGTATGTCTCAAAGTCTGGATCAATTGAGAGTAATTAATATGATAGATTAACGACCTGCAAGTGATATTATAAGATTTGACTTGTCTACATATTTGCTACAATGTATATTAAAGCAGACATAAGTCGTCGTTGAGATTTAAAATAAATTCGTTAGCGATATTGATTGTCACAATTATGATGTATGAAATACGTGTATATAATATGTAAGGAGGGACTGTAAATTTGGATGAGATCAAACTATTGAGGACGTCCCAAGATGTACATAAGTATAACTTGTTGAAATAAATGTTTAATTTCAAATATAAATAATAACTTTTTCAGAATTCGCATGAACTTCACAAAGAAAATTGAACTAGCAGGGTTACTCCTTGAACTCGTGGATAACCTGCTAAATCCTGACGCCTTTAGAAATTGCAGTGGTGCCAGAGAGACAGAAGAAGGTGTGCCAAAAGCGATCAGCAGCGGAAGCACCGTTGGTGGTAGTGAAAACCACAGTGCTGTGCTAGGTACTCCCAGCAATAGTAGCAGAGTTGAATTCTATACGAAGGATAGTGCTTTTGCCGAGTGCAACAGTCAGCTAGTACTTCCAGCGAGGGTCATATTTAAAAGGAGCGGAAGCAGTGTGGTAGTAAAAACCACAGTGCTGTGCTAGGTACCCTCAACAACAGTAGCAGAGCCGAGAAATATGTAAAGGATAGTACTGCTACCGGGAGTAAGAGCCAGCCACTACTTTCTGTGAGGACAACAATTAAAAGGTAAAAGGTGAAAATTCTCCCGATTGGAGAGACGTAGTTCAACACATCTAACATCGAGCTGAAGCGGAAATTAGATGCTGTCGAGCTGAAGCGGAAAATAGATGCTGTAAAATTTAAGCGGACATTAGATGCTATCGAGCTGAAGCGGAAAATAAATGCTGTTAAATTTAAAAAAGAATCTTTCGAGATAAAATAGTGCTAAATTTATTAGATTTGCTAAAGTTTTGTAAAGATGGACGTGAAAAATATTATTTTAAATTTAGAAACTGCGTTAAGTCTAGATTATAAGATGTTTATTTCTAGTTTAAGTAATTTAGTTAGAATATTGGAAGAAAAAAAAGTTAAGTTTTCTTGTAAGGAGAAAAACTTTCTTCTGGAAAAATTTGCAAAGCTTTCAATTCAGTGTAATTCCCCTGATGTTATGAAAGAAGCTCTAAAATTTTTAATCTACAGTGATGGAGATGATTTTCTAAGTAAAGAAAAACATAAAGATGTCCTTGACAGTCGTAGAGTGCCTGATAAAAACAAACCTAATAGTCTGCTACGACAGACTTTTGTAAACAATGAGTTTGTTCATGGCGGTAATGATATTTTTATACAGGGTGAGTCGATTCAAAGTGGAAGCGGGTTACGTGGAAGGTTCGAAGTGTTATCCAGACAGGCGAGGTTTTTCAAAAAATTTAACGTAGAATGTAAAAAAATTACATTCAGGATAAATTCTCTAGATACAGTAGATGAAGATCCACTACTAATTTTAGAGAATATCTTTGATGATGTAATCAAAGAAGCTGGGTCGAATTCGGGAAAAGGGAGTAAAATCAGCTTCACCATTACACTACCGAATTCACCTCATATAAAAGCAATTTGGTCCAGTCTAAGATCTATTGAAGACGTAAATGGACGTTATATTCTTGGTTTAATTTCGAATGTGAATCAATCCAACACTGCTTTCCTCTCTGATGAAATCATGCAGCTAAATGCTGAGGACTGTAAATTTGGATGAGATCAAACTATTGAGGACGTCCCAAGATGTACATAAGTATAACTTGTTGAAATAAATGTTTAATTTCAAATATAAATAATAACTTTTTCAGAATTCGCATGAACTTCACAAAGAAAATTGAACTAGCAGGGTTACTCCTTGAACTCGTGGATAACCTGCTAAATCCTGACGCCTTTAGAAATTGCAGTGGTGCCAGAGAGACAGAAGAAGGTGTGCCAAAAGCGATCAGCAGCGGAAGCACCGTTGGTGGTAGTGAAAACCACAGTGCTGTGCTAGGTACTCCCAGCAATAGTAGCAGAGTTGAATTCTATACGAAGGATAGTGCTTTTGCCGAGTGCAACAGTCAGCTAGTACTTCCAGCGAGGGTCATATTTAAAAGGAGCGGAAGCAGTGTGGTAGTAAAAACCACAGTGCTGTGCTAGGTACCCTCAACAACAGTAGCAGAGCCGAGAAATATGTAAAGGATAGTACTGCTACCGGGAGTAAGAGCCAGCCACTACTTTCTGTGAGGACAACAATTAAAAGGTAAAAGGTGAAAATTCTCCCGATTGGAGAGACGTAGTTCAACACATCTAACATCGAGCTGAAGCGGAAATTAGATGCTGTCGAGCTGAAGCGGAAAATAGATGCTGTAAAATTTAAGCGGACATTAGATGCTATCGAGCTGAAGCGGAAAATAAATGCTGTTAAATTTAAAAAAGAATCTTTCGAGATAAAATAGTGCTAAATTTATTAGATTTGCTAAAGTTTTGTAAAGATGGACGTGAAAAATATTATTTTAAATTTAGAAACTGCGTTAAGTCTAGATTATAAGATGTTTATTTCTAGTTTAAGTAATTTAGTTAGAATATTGGAAGAAAAAAAAGTTAAGTTTTCTTGTAAGGAGAAAAACTTTCTTCTGGAAAAATTTGCAAAGCTTTCAATTCAGTGTAATTCCCCTGATGTTATGAAAGAAGCTCTAAAATTTTTAATCTACAGTGATGGAGATGATTTTCTAAGTAAAGAAAAACATAAAGATGTCCTTGACAGTCGTAGAGTGCCTGATAAAAACAAACCTAATAGTCTGCTACGACAGACTTTTGTAAACAATGAGTTTGTTCATGGCGGTAATGATATTTTTATACAGGGTGAGTCGATTCAAAGTGGAAGCGGGTTACGTGGAAGGTTCGAAGTGTTATCCAGACAGGCGAGGTTTTTCAAAAAATTTAACGTAGAATGTAAAAAAATTACATTCAGGATAAATTCTCTAGATACAGTAGATGAAGATCCACTACTAATTTTAGAGAATATCTTTGATGATGTAATCAAAGAAGCTGGGTCGAATTCGGGAAAAGGGAGTAAAATCAGCTTCACCATTACACTACCGAATTCACCTCATATAAAAGCAATTTGGTCCAGTCTAAGATCTATTGAAGACGTAAATGGACGTTATATTCTTGGTTTAATTTCGAATGTGAATCAATCCAACACTGCTTTCCTCTCTGATGAAATCATGCAGCTAAATGCTGAGGTTGTGAATTTTCCAACGGGTGGTGCGCGGTTCAATATCCAAGGTGTCGAAGAAAGCGTTTTCTTACAACGGAAAAGAAGTGTTATAGACGTCGGGAAAAATGGTGATACTAGCTGTCTCCCGCGATCTATATGTTATGCTATGGAGATGACCTCGAAAAATTTTAGTATGCGATATCATTCTTCAACTATCCGGTCTTTAGATCGTATGGTGAAAAAGTTGTGTAAAAATGCAAGGGTGACTATTAATGCTGACGGATGTGTATTGACGGATCTTTACAAGTTTCAGAAAGTATTAAATGATTATCAAATAATTGTGTTTGATGATACGAAGGATTCTAGTTCAATCCTTTTCAAATTACCTAACAGGAATGATTGGCCGAATAAAATATACCTCTATTACTCCAAGGATTTCAAACATTTCTACGTGATTAAGTCGTTGAAAGGTTTTTTTAATAAGAGTTTTGCATGTACCCTTTGTGATAAAGTGTATCACAGTAAATCTCATAAATGTGAAAGGAAGTGTACCTATTGCAATTCTTCTCCCCCATGTCATTTCGTTACGGAAATGGTAAGCTGTGAAAAATGTAACCGCTCATTTAGAGGGGAAAGTTGTTTTACAAGTCATTTTTCAAATAAAATTGGCAAGAAGACTATGTGTGAAACTTTTAAGATATACTGTGCAAAATTTTTGAATTTCACAAATAGATCATCAGATTCGCATAAATGTGATGAATATCACTGTCAGATATGCTCGAAAATCGTTCCAGTGGATCACCTTTGCTTCATTAAACCGCAAAAGTGTTTCATTGAAAAGAAACTTTTATTAATATTCTTTGATTGTGAGAGCACCCAGAATACTCTTTTAGCGAATAGCACATCTTACAAACATATTGTCAACTTAATTGTTGCACATCAGGTGTGTAATAACTGTTACAAGGATTCCGATATCAAAAATTATTGTGATGTCTGTGGAGAAAGGGAGTATGTCTTTGAATGTGACAATATGACGAGCGTTGTGGGAGGTTTTGTGGATTATTGTTTAAAGGCTCGTTCTTATACTTCGAACGTATACTGCATAGCACATAACTTTCAGGGATACGACGGTCAGTTTATAATTTCTGAATTATTCACGAGGAAACTAAAGCTTGAACCTATAATGAATGGGACTAAAATAATGAAATTAAGATGCGAGCATGTGACTTTCATAGACTCTCTAAATTTTCTAGCATTTCCGCTCTCCAAATTCCCAACCGTATTCGGTATAAAAGATCATACGAAAGGGTTCTATCCTTACTACTTTAACACACTAGAGAATATCAATTATGTTGGAAAATATCCATCCCCAGATATGTATGGATATAATACTATGAAAATAAGAGAACGTGATGAGTTTTTAAAGTGGTATAATTCAGTCTCTTTTGGAGTTTTTCATAATAGAAGCGAAATGCTTAAGTATTGCAAAAATGATGTGGTGTGACAAAAACCATTCTTTTATAAAATATTTTAGATTAGATTTCTTGCAAAACCAACTTAAGTTATAATTACGTGTAGTTTTAGTTTTTTCCATGATCCTCTTCTCTCCAGTTCTTCCTATGATTTTTTTTTTCGAGTATATCAATGACAATTACCTTTCTGCACCGGAATTATTTTTTTTGATACTATGTATATTACCTTTATTTATATTTAAAAAAAATTGTAAAATTATAATCACATCACCGCTGTAAATTAATACTAATAATAATCATCACCCAAACAACGAGAACGACATCTAATGGCAAAATTTGTGCCCAGGGAAAATTCAACGAACAAAAAGAAGATAGCCCAAAAAGGAAAAATTTCGCTCCAAAAATCGAGCTACGAAAAAACCGTTTTTTCTCTGGCGGTGGAAAAAAACGAGAAGAAAAAAGAGAGGAAGGCTGGTGATCGGGGAGGAGGTCGGTTGGAGACCTCGTTTTGTGTGATCGGAAAAAAACCCCCCCGGAAGAAAATCATTTAAATAAAGTTCTCAGTATTAGGGGAGGACCAGTGTGAACCATAAAAAAGTGAAATTTAACATCAGAAAAAAAAACTAATTATAAGTGGCCACTAACTAGTTCGAAAAAGGAAAAAACCCTTTAAAGTGAATAAAATATATTCTAATACACCAGTGACTTGTGACAGAGAGAAAAATTCCGAAAGAATCAACTTATTTTTTTTTAATAAAGATCCCCATAAGTGCACCCCCCACGTAACACGTAACGTAAAAGCATAATTAACAACAATAAACAATATACGAAAAAAATTCTTCGTCGAACGCAGACAGTCGCAGGACGTATGGGCCCCATCAGGTACCTAGCTTAAGCATAATATATGTAAAAACATTATAATGATCGCAAACTTAATATTTAAAATTTAAATTTCATTTAATATCAATAACAATTAATAATTGTTTTAAAACAAAGTCAACTTGGTTTCCTTTTGTTGTGTAAAAGTCGTTTGTTCAATTTCAGAGCAGAACGGTAGTGTAGAATTCTGTTAGTGTTTCCTTTTATTGATTTCCTTCTAGAGAATTTTGTTTAGCCACATCTAAGAAAGATGACGGGAGAGTAGGGTCCCCATTTGAGGATCTTGGAAGATTGACGCCGTACGGTAAGTAAATCAGGTCTCTTGAAGCGTAGATGTAAGAAGTGTCCGTATGGAAGGGTCATTGCTCCAGAGGTACCGGTGTGTCGAATACCGTGATAGCGGCAGAGTGAATACGCACGGTCCCTAGTTACCGCTGGAGCGCTGGAACTGCAATCGAGTCAAGCAACTCCAATCCATTTTTTTCCCTCTCCTTATCTTAGTATAATATACAGCACATCAAGGATGGTATCTCTTCTGAGTTGAGTTTTTGTCTTCCCGCCCCAAGCTCCTCAGAAGAGCCCATTAATTCTGGCAAGAAAATACAGGCGCATATTGTCGTCTAAGGAACTTTTCAGTGGATATATTACGATTAGGGTGCATACAATTTATGCGGGAATTCCTCGATATAGCTAAAGTTAACCCTTTAGTAGAATCTATAACAATTGCATCAGCATGTATGCTCGCTTTCCGAAGGAATTTTCTGCAGAAGAATACTTTGGGCATAATGCCTAAACATGGATACTATAAAGGACGAAACCAGTCACTTATTGCCAGCAAGTGGCTTATGTGGCAAAGTTCCCAAATAAATGAACATAGTTTCTTTAAATAATGAAGGGGAGGTGACGTTGGAAAAAAGCGCATTTAGAGTAGATGGATTTAATTCCAACACAAATACAGTATATGAATTTTTCGGATGCTTTTACCATGGCTGTAGAGATTGCTTTAAAGTAAAAGATTCAAACCAAATCATTAACAAAACACATAAAACTTTATCACATAGATACGAAAGTACTATTAGAAGAATCGAGGTTATTAGACGTAGTGGTTATAATCTGGTATATTCGTGGGAATGTGAGTTCAGAAAATTCTTGAAAAACAATCCATTCTTGAAAAACAAAGCAAGGATTTAGATGAAAAAGTTTCAGATATTATACCACCACTTAACCCTCGTGATGCCGTCTATGGAGGACGTACTGAAGTGTTTAAATTACATCATAAAATCGGTGAGAATGAAGGTATACGATATCTAGACTTTACTAGTCTGTACCCGTATATTAACAAATATTCACCATACCCTATCGGTCATCCTGAAATTTTTCGCAGTGAGCATATACCTTCTCTACCAGAGATACTTTCAATGCATGGTTTTATCACTTGCTCAATTGTTGCGCCTACTAGCTTATTCACGCCTGTTTTACCTTTCAGAAATAATTCGAAGTTGTACTTTACACTGTGTCGTAAATGTGCGGAGTTGAATAGAGTTTCCACATGTATTCATACAGAGGATGAAAGAATCATTATTGGTACATGGGTTCTACCTGAAGAAGCTTTAGCAGTGCAGAACGGGTATAGGATAATAAAAGTTTTCGAGGTTTGGAAATGTAATCACACCAAATACGATCCGGAAACCAAAAAGGGTGGACTATTCACCGAATATGTAAACACATTCTTGAAAATCAAACAGGAAGCTAGTGGATGGGGGGGGGGGTGAATACATAACCGAGGAGGACAAAGATGCCTTCCTAAAGAGTTTCAAGATAAGAGAAGACATCCTTCTAGATAAAACCCAGATCCAGAAGAATCCCGGTAGACGAAATACCGCTAAAATTTGTCTTAATTCCTTCTGGGGAAAATTTGCACAAAGGGAGGATAGAACTCAAACCAAGATCATAGACAATCCCAAGGAATTTTATGACTTTATACAGTCCCCTGGCATAGAAATTTGTTCCTTATACCCCATCAATGATGATACTATATATGTAACATGGAAATATCTAGAGGGAGATGACAATTTGTTACCGCATGTTAACATACCTATCGCGGCCTACACAACAGCCTTTGCCAGAATTAAACTTTACGCAGCTTTACTAAAGGTCGGAAAGGCAATTCTCTATTGTGACACGGATAGTTTGATTTTCATCGATAATAAAAATAATCCTATTTCACTGCCAATATCTAACTTTTTAGGGGATTTAACGAATGAAATTGAAAGTTTTGGTCCTGAGGCATTTATTTCGGAATTTTTAAGTACAGGTCCGAAAACCTACGGCCTTAAAGTGGAAACTAAGAGTGGCGTTGAGCACATAATTAAATGTAAAGGTATTACTCTTAATTTTGAAACCTCGAAAACTGTTAATTTCGATAGACTGAAGTCCTTAGTGATAGATGAAGATGGGGGAGATCCCGTCTATGTAACAAATGAACGAAAAATTAAACGTAAACGACCAGGAACCGTTATTTCGACACTTGAGAAGAAATGTCTACAATTCACTTTTGATAAAAGGGTAATAGCGGAAGAAAATTTTTCATTTCCATATGGATACAAAAAACCTAGAATTGATTATTAGATGATAACCTATTAGGTATTTACTTGTTAAGTAAAGCTATGTAAGCTTCTTTCTTTAAAATCTTTAAGTATTTACTAAAACATGTTTGAAAATATATAAATACGCAGAACTAAATCGTTTTTCACATTATTAAACTACACCCTACCGAAAGCATGAGTTAAGTTATAATTGATGTCCAGTTCGTTACAGAAAATTATGGCCAGTATTTTGCTAAGGAGATAGGTATACTACCTTTCGGGTCAATATGTCCAACGTTTTATTTGTTGCTACCTCCTTATCCCTATCAGGAGCTAAACATAAAAGCTGATCGTCAGCATAAGTACGAGCGTGAAAAAATCAATGGTTTGAATTGGCATGATGGCGATACCAGTTACAGCAGTCTACCTGATATTCTGGATGAATTTACCAACTGCAGTATACATGTAAAAGGACTTGCGAAAGAGAACTTCATCAGAAGATATTTACCTGAAGCCAAAATAATACAACTTGAAATGCCTAAATTAGCTGGTCTTCAAAACTTCCAGATATTCTGTAAAAGCCACAGTCAAACGTCGCCTAGTCGCTGTGCTGTACAAAACTGTGTAAACATGTATTTATATATGCTAATGAATAATCGCAACATTCATAAAAGAACGTGGTCATCTCCGGATGGTCGCACTTTCAATCAAATTGACCACGTTCTGATCGAGAGAAGGGCTGCGACCAGCATTCTAGACGTAAGATCTTTTCGCGGAGCAAACTGCGACTCCGACCACTATCTCGTAAAAGTGAAATATCGATGTCGAGTGGCATTATGCGGGTACTCCAAAAAGGGCAGGACACCCAAATTTGACATCGATAAACTAAAGGACGAGACTGTCGCGTCAGCCTATAAGTCAGCGCTACAAAATCACTTTGAAACATCACGAACTGACGAAGTGACAACCATCGACCAAGAGTGGACACAGTTGGGAGATGGAATCAGAACGACAGCAGAAAAGATCATTGGATTAAAATCCCAGCAGAAACATAATGACTGGTTCGATGATGAGTGTAGTGACGCAATAACGAAAAAGAATGAAGCTTACAAGGCGTACATTGAAAGACCGACGAGAGCCAAAAAGGAAGGATACGACGAGCTTAGGCGATTATCAAACAAAATCTGCAGACGAAAGAAACGAAAACACAACAATGACATAATTATAAACCTAAATACTGACATGAAGTCACATAATCTACGATCCGCATATACTGCCGTCAAACAAATAAGACAAGGCTATAAGCCACGAACAAACCTCTGTAAAGAAAAGGAAGGAAATATCCTTAGTGACGCAGAACAAATTAAACAAAGATGGGTTGAATACTTTAAAAAGCTGCTGAACCCTAACAGAGTGACGACCACCGACCCAATTATAACATCAAGTGCACCATCGGATGAGCAGACATCAACTACGGTACCCACTATCGGAGAAGTGGAAGCAGCCCTGCGCGACCAAAAAATACATAAATCACCCGGAGTTGATGCAATACCAGCAGAGCTCCTAAAGGGAGGCGTTCCATACCTCGCCAACCTCCTACACAAAATCGTGACAAAAATTTGGATGGAAGAAAAAATACCCGACGACTGGCGCCAAAGCAATGTATGTCCAATCTACAAGAAAGGAGATAAACTGCGATGTGAAAATTACTGAGGCATATGTTGTGTACGTCCTACAAAATACTGACGAAAATAATTCATAATCGATTAAAGCCTTATACAGAAAGTATTATCGGCGAATACCAAGGTGGTTTCAGAACCGGACGATCTACTATTGACCAGATATTCTCAGTCAAACAAGTGCTAGAAAAATGCTGGGAGTATAACATTGACGTGCACCAGATCTTCGTGGACTTCAAACAGGCATACGATAGTATAGATCGTAATGTACTATATAAAATAATGCTCGACTTTGGAATCCCATCAAAACTCGTCCGATTAACAAAAATGACCATGACTGACACTGAATCCCAAGTAAGGATACAAAACGAGCTAACCCAAAGCTTCCGAACAGAATCCGGCCTGAAGCAGGGAGATGGACTCGCTCCCATGCTCTTCAACCTTGCCCTGGAATATGTCATCAGAAAGGTACCCGTTGATACCAGAAGTACCCTACTAATCAAGTCCACTCGTCGTGTAGTGGTGTACGCGGATGACGTAAACATCATGGCCAGATCTGTTCCAGACGCAAAGGAAATCTTCCACTGTCTAGACTCAGCAGCAAAGGAGGTCGGGCTAAGGGTCAATGAGAATAAGACCAAGTTCATGACCCAAACAAGAAGAAACGCGCCAACTAGACAAAATATGGCCTTGGGGGACTACAACCTGGAGAATGTGGATCATTTCTCATACTTGGGATCACACCTTGTAAGAGACGGCAACGAACGGGACGAAGTAAATCAACGGATCAAACTAGCAAATAAGGCATATTTCTCGGTTCTTCCGATTTTAAACATCATGGCCAGATCTGTTCCAGACGCAAAGGAAATCTTCCACTGTCTAGACTCAGCAGCAAAGGAGGTCGGGCTAAGGGTCAATGAGAATAAGACCAAGTTCATGACCCAAACAAGAAGAAACGCGCCAACTAGACAAAATATGGCCTTGGGGGACTACAACCTGGAGAATGTGGATCATTTCTCATACTTGGGATCACACCTTGTAAGAGACGGCAACGAACGGGACGAAGTAAATCAACGGATCAAACTAGCAAATAAGGCATATTTCTCGGTTCTCCCGATTTTAAAATCGAAAAAAGTGCACAGGCTGAGCAAACTTCGCATATACAAGACCATAATAAGACCTGTGCTTCTATATGCAAGTGAAACGTGGACTCTCACCCAAGCGTCTGAAAAATCAATAGACGCTTTTGAACGACGAATTCTTCGAAGAATTTTGGGACCAGTAAGAGAAGGCACTGAATGGCGTATTCGGTACAACAACGAGTTGTATAACATCTATGACGACCCAGCCGCATCGACTCTTATAAAATTCCGTAAGCTGCAATGGGCAGGTCATGTGGAGCGAATGGATGACGGAAGAATTCCCAAGCGCACATTGAAAGGTAGAGCCCATGGCAAGCGACCGGTGGGAAAACCGCGAAAAAGATACGAGGATTCAGTTGACGCAGATTGCAAATCGCTTCTTAGATGCACAAACTGGAGGACGCGGGTGCTGAACCGAGATGACTTCAGACAATGTATCATGCAGGCCCTGCCCCGATTTGGGCTGTCGCGCCATTGATGATGATGATGAATGAATAAAGTTTATTTATAAAGGAAAACAAATACTTGAGTAAAATATTTTTTATTAGCAAATCGTTATATTAAAAATAATTCTTGCGCTACAAAGCCACGGTATTTCGTAAAAAAGAATAGTTAATATGCACATATGAAGTGCGTGATGGTATAAAAAAGTCTTCACTTGATAATTGTAACACACCCTTTTCCTTGCATTTAGTTTCGCATTGGTTGAAATAATCCCCTACACTTTCAGCAGCGTTGTTGTTGTGAAACATGATGATATTGAAGAAATCCATCTTTTCGAACAAATTTAAAAGGTTCTGTGATAATAGTCTGATACTGCCTTTCTCGACCGTTATCACGAATTCCTTTTTTAGCCCCACTTGAGTAGCTTCGTTATTTTCATGTTTCAGCATGATCAGATGATTGTACAGCGCCGCCCATTCGGAGTAATTTGTTGACACAGGAAAGCGTCCAGGGTAGCTGGAGATTATTTTCGCTTCAAATGTGAATGGGTCAAATCCTAATACAACCTTTCGGTTCTGACAGCCGTGCAAATAGTAGGTGTAGTTCAGTAGAGCACCTTCACCAGGAACCTCGGACCTTCTCTGCTTGCATGGTTTCTTAACAGCTGATTCATCCGCCGGGACTAACTTTTTTCTTTTCTTTTGTTAGCGACACGTCTCTTCTTGTCATTCTCTACTTTTGTAATAGGTGAATCCATAATGTCTGAAAAACTGAAAGTCGAGTGGCTTAAGCTGATGCTTTTATACTCTCAGTCTCCGATTTGCAATACTGGTTACGAGAAACCCCACCATTCTGGTTGGCACCCGATGAAAATATATGATGGTATAAGTTAACCACCTTGATGTCATTGTCTGTAAAATCTTTTGATGAAAACTGCTTCAGGAAAACCTTTAGCTCCTTTCCCCTGCAACGCGAATATATGTATACACAGCAGTAATTTCCGCAAGTCGAGGAGTATACACTTTGTAATCGTTTTTTGTTATTTATAAAAATCTTGGAGTTGGTATGCAGAAACCTTTTAAAATTTATATGTTGGGGTATCTGCCAAAAGAGTCAAAAATTCAGCAGGACCTGTCCTCGGAAAATAAAAAGCTACCCAATGAGTACCTTTTTTGTCTGCGGGATCGGTATTTGCAATAACACATGCTGGCTTTTTAATTATATAAGGTAGACGATCGCAGGGGAATACACCTTTGAATAGTCTTCTTGTGGTTGCGTTTTTCCTTAAGGCATTAACAAGTTCGATCGTGTTCATACTTGCTCTTTGGATACGACAGCTTCAATGTCAATGATCTTAGTGTGACTGGTGGCGTAACTTTCTAAGAATTCCTTTGTTGTTGCGCTATAGACAAAAACGGTTGCAAATTTCGCTAATGTCATAATAAGATCTTCATCCAGATGTTTAAGTTCCAAATTTCCAGATACACCTGTCTGATCTGCTGTGCTAGCCGATGATGAGGGATATTTATACGTTATTTCCTTCGAGAATAATTTATTTTGCGATGAGAAACCGGCAAACGAAACCTTTTTAAAGAAGGTTAGATTACCTTCATTAAAATGTTCGACATTTACAACACAATATGCCATCTCTGTTATTCTCCTCCGTCTGCCGAATAAAATGAAGAGCACGAGATTAAGAGGTTATATATATACTTTTCAAAAATCAGTATGAATCCCGCGAAGTTTGTCTATTTCAAGACTTCCGTCATACTCAGCATAAACTATACAAGTTACACTTTTTTCCAACGCTTTCTTAAACCTTCCCTCGATCCTCACTGTTCCTTGATTTAATAAGCCGCCACAAGATGACCCGTATGAATTGTCTGCAGTTAAATCGAACGCCATTAGAAAGCACCCGTTATCGAAGAATTTCTTCGAGACTTGATTACCTTTGTCGAAATAATGAATACCTGTACCCTTAAATAGCGAGAGGTACCCTCGTGTACTTATAGGTTTCTCCTGAGAATCAAACTCTAAAGCCTGGTTCGGAACTTGGGCTCCATTGACGGATAAATTGAATCGTGTGATATTATTGTGTTTAAAGTTGAATGGGTTCTTCGTCTGTTTACCGCTGTAGGCATCATTATCTATCATACCGAAAATTAACAAGTTCGGTAGCTGTCCGATTATAACATTATCTAAAGATAGTGTTGAACTGTTAGCTGGTAGCGTATAACTCTTCACCTCGACGCGCTTATACGGGTATATCACGTTTGAGCGTTGAAGAATAGTTTCATGTGCCATTAAAATATTGGGGTTGACAGTTACATGGTTCATATACATTGTGGAATCAATAATTTTAATTTGCGGAGAGTGTCCGTCATCTTTTGAGTAGAGGTAAAATTCGGGTTTTTCCATAGAAAGTGAAAGTCTGAAATCCACCCCATTCAAAAGTAACTTATCTAGATTGAGTAAATCACCGTGAATCTTTCCCATAAACTCCACCGCATTACTTTTCGAAAGCAAATCAGATCGTTTGAGACATCCTTCATTAAATTCACTAGGAGCACCGCTTTTGCTTCCATCTTCAATCATTTCCATTCCATCTTGGTGGAGGTACCATCCTACAGATTCTAAATGTGTTGTTGATGCCTCTCTACCATAATTCAATAAGTTCTCAATGTATGCTCTGTAGTGGTAATTGTTGTCAGTTTGCGCAATAGTTCTACCATTTAATTGTATTGTGCATTGCCTAAAAAGCGAATGCATTAGGTTGTTAACTACACCGATTGGGTCACTTGACTCTTCATGCTCAGCACCCTTTGAATCCTTAACTTTTGTTTTTCTTTTCCAGTGTACAATTCTTCTTTCCCGCCTTTTGTCTTAATAAGCTGAACTTTTAAGCGAAGGTAGATACTGGATAAATCACGGTACGTATCCCCATGTCCTAGCGAGACGAATTCCAGAACTGAGGAGTTATCAAGAGATGCTATTGGCTTGTATGAAACTTCTTCGGTTTTTAAAATATTAGCTTGTATCGGTGGCGCCTTGAATAAATCTAATTCAGATTTCATACATTCTCTGTACGAGGTCATTCTCCTTATTTATCGAGTATATCCAATACGCGCTTACGTTTTCTATTTTTAACTTTTTTATTTTTACTGGTTGCCGGTCTTTTCTTAATTGATTTTCTCTTGGACTTGGTAGGTTTTCTACGTTTAAGAGCTGTATTTAACTGTGCTATCGAAAACGGATTAGCCCTTTTTATAGCCGTACGCCTTTTCATTCCCTCTCCACCCATACTGTCAAAGAGTTTTTTCAGACCCTTTTGCATCAGTTCTTGAGTAGCGGCTTGTCCTTGTTCTTTCAAAATGTTCTTGAGAGGCTTACTTCCCACTTCTGATAATATTGTTTTTCCAGTCTTAACTGCTTGCTCCTTTATAGTTTTTACACCTGAGGAAACTAAAGGTCGTAAATAACGTAGTAATCCGCTGAAGAAGCTACCGATACCTCTTCCACGCTGGAATATCAGTGGAGATCGATAAACATCACCTATATCCGACAAACCAGCGCCGCTTTGAATTATATAATACATTGTATAAGATGAATTCATTCTGATTTAAATGTGCACTAGCTATGAAGATCCCTTATGCGCGTCTGAATATTTATACTTTATTGTCTTTTGAAGTGAAGCATCACATATGTCGGGGTATAGCCGGGGATGAAGTCGATTAATTCACCTTGATCATCGGTTATCTTTATGGAGATACTTTCAATGTAGGTCTTTTCCAGAGGGTAGTATTCTACATGCTCAAACCTGAAGATATTATCACATTCTTTCAATGGAATCATATGCAGATTTCTCACTAATTTGTTTCCTACTATTTGGGGCGAATGATATCAGTGTAAACGTGTATTATTCCTACATCCTTGCATTCTACTCCAGCTACAGTTGCTAGTTCTCGGGGAAATCTGCTCTTTATTTCGATAATGGAATCTTCTAATACGGCGATTCTGTCTAAAGTACCCTTCTTCTTCTCCTCTTCTACTGAGGCTTTTTCAAGCGACTTGTTCACCTCCTCTTTAAGGAGTTTAGCATTACGCTCCTTCACAGGCGTTTGAAAGAATATATCGATGATGAATCCCGCTAAGTCTTTCTTTTTCAAATCTATAGGCGCATCTTTAGTTAACAGGGTACCATCGGGTAGTTTTTTATAGGGAACTTTCAATATTTTACTTTTTTCTGTAATTATGCGCCTGTGTGGTATCTCAAAGGAAGATGCCTCTTCCCCCAGATCATTTAGAGTTTGAAGAATTTTTTTCCTAATTTGATCTGATTTTCTCCTCCGAGGTGCAACAGCTATAGTTTCGTCATCATACTGTATATTCGCGACAAGAAGTCCGGCTAAATCATTAACGTTAATGGGCGTTAGTAGCGGATACTTTATCTTTATTTTAAGTTTCAATTCCTTTATCTCTAAATCTAAAGAGTCAAGCTTCTTCGAAACACTTTCCCCGGCCTTTTCACTTATACTGTATACTGGAGGTATGTAATAGTCTATCATGTGTAATAGGGCTTTATGATTGCGCTTTTCTCTAGAAATCTGTCCAATTATACTATTGAAAAGATGATATATAGACTTATATTCGAAAGCTCCTAAAGTAACAATATCCGCAACTTCACTATCCTGATAAATGTGTAAAGAGAAATTTTCCGCTCTATAAGGTCGTTCATCTTTGCTAGTATCAGGGATACTTCGAATAGTTGAATCAGTTACCAAGCTGCCGTACAAAACCTCTTTAAAATCTATCCGCAGCCCAATAGGGTTCAACTGCGTCGTTAAACGAAGATAAGAAGTAGAAAAGTTCATATCTTGTTTATTATAACATAAATTTAATAACTGTTGGTAGCTCCATTTAAGATAAATAGGCAAACCATGCACTTCCTTTACAAAAGCATTAAGCTTTAGTGCATCTGTAGCAGCTCTTTTCGCTTTTTTAGTAGTACTTTTCACTATTCCATCATCTATGACGCGTTTTCCATCTTTCTTCTCAGCAGTTCTCGATTTACGATTAGCTAATGCAATTTCTGTAATTCCTACAGTCCATCCACCGTCCAGCTTACAAGCATTAGGAAGTAAATTTGTGAAGGCCGACAAAGTATTTTCATTGTATATGCCCATAGAATTATTACTTAGAAGGCCTATGTAAAATTCGTTTTCTCTTATGCTTACAGGCATTTTTAAAGTCTTTCCAAGAAAATATTTGGTGCACTTCCGATTCGTTCAGTTCTTCTTCTTAAACGCCCAGCTACAGGGTACTGTTCGTCTGTACTTAATGAAGCATTTTCTAGTCGTGAAGGCCTTAATATAAGCTGTTTGGCAGGCGTTCTCTGTTCTGGCTTTTCTGCTCCTTCTTTCTGTTCTAGTTCGTCTATAAGTCGTGCAGCTTCATCAACCTCCATTTCACTCGGTATAGTATACTGCGTTATACCGTCATCACCTGTTATAACTTTATATTCTTTATCCACGCTCTTGACTTCAGGAGTAGTCTTACGAAACTTTGAAGCCGGTTTTAAACTTTTAGCTATACCGCTTACAGATAATCGTCTTTTGAACCGAGGCGATAGTGATCGCCTTGGCGGGGTTATCTCTTCCGCACTAGAGCTATTATACTTTGGGGAAGTCATGTCACCTGCCTCAAAGATATCTTCAGCCATACTGTAAAACGGATCGGGATTCTTAATCGGACAAGTTTGTGTTGACATTTCCTCTTTGAAAGCAAACCTTGTCTGTGTCGCATTATCTCGTAAATTTTTATGATTTCCTAACTTTACTTCTGGCGCAAACGCGAGAGATTTTTCTTCGCGAATCTGTCTTCCTTTACGCTTTGCATTAAGAAACTTTATCAGCGTGTTCCTATAATTATACCATTTAGCCTCGTCAGACAGTTTTTTATTTCTCAATATGCCATGTATAGTCTTATCGAAGATGGACAGGCCGACTCCATCTTCTATCTGTCCCCTTAACTGTTCATACACTTCTGGCGAAAGAAGAAACATCTTATTAAGAACGCTCTTTCTATGCATATTTCTCAATCAACGATCCAATAACACTTGAAAGTACACTCCCTATCAGGATTGGTAGAAGCCTCCTTGTTGTACTAAGATTTTACGCTGTCTGGGTACAGATCGTCTAGCATCAACTAACCTTCGCATGGTCTTTTTATACTTGCATAGACTGTTAAATATTTTACGACATGGCACATGATTCCCCTTCAACGTGTTTAGTGCAATTTCACAAATAGTCTTGATCACTTCAGGATCTGCCTTTTTCATGATAGCCTTCCTTAAACATGCACTAGCATTTTTGAGAACATATAGCATATGTTTGTTGTCCTTCAAGCGTTTCATTCGCGACACCATTTTACTGTTTAAATCAGTCCCTGAACAATAACACGTTACAAATCTTTTTTTAAAGACATCCGTTCTGAATCTAAATAAATCGTTGGTAGACTGAGTCAGATCAATTAGCAAATACCCGTGTGGAGCCTGAGTAATTTCTTTATATATTCTCACTAGCTCTGCACTATTTTCAGGGTAAATCTGTCTGGCCAGATGAAGGAACTGACTTTTATCGCGGGGGTTTTTGAAAACGACCATATATTTACAGTTAAGTGAAATATCTCGACAAAACTTGCCCTGATGGAAGACATTCTGTGTTACAAGTATTACTGAAAAATTCCTATGGTGCGACCCTTTTGTAAAGAGTTCACAAACCTGCTTTGAAAATGCATTTAGCATCATATCATCTAGTACAATTAATGTCGGCTCATTGGTCTCGTTTATAAAATCTTCCGGTATAGAATCTAAATACTCAATATTTTGAAATGATAATTGTGAAGGAATGGCGCCTCGCTCGGTATTACACCATATAATCTTTTTTATCGGAGTGCTAATGAGTGATGTGTTTTCCAGTAACGTTTCAATAAAAGTCATCTTACCGCTTCCTGATGGACCCGCCACCATCATGGTAAAAGGATGATCAAAACATATCATTTCCTATACTGGATTCTATATAAAACATGAGCAATCAAGTCCTCTATTTATACACATGATGAAATGAGCAGAAGACAGGTTATTAACGAGCTACATAAGACAGCTCGTAGAAATTTTAGACGTCGCCCGGTGACTATTCGCGGGATAGATGACTTATGGCAGGCGGATTTAGTGGATATGAGCTCTTATTCAGCTAAGAATAAGGGCTTTAATTTTCTTCTAACAGTAATAGATACATTCTCCAAATATGCGTGGGCCTTACCACTTAAAAATAAAAGTGCTGGGGGGATTATCAAAATAATACAGACAATTTTTAATGAGCGTCGTTTCCCAAGAAATTTACAAACAGATGATGGAAAAGAGTTTTTCAATAAGGCATTTCACAATTTGATGAAAAAACATGAAATCAATCACTACTCCACCTTTAGTCAATTAAAAGTCTCAATTGTAGAACGATTCAATCGAACTCTAAAAAACCTGATGTGGAAAGAGTTTAGCATGAACGGCAACTATAAGTGGACCGGTTTACTAAAAGGGCTAATAAACAAATACAATAGGACAAAGCATCGCACCATGAAAATACGCCCTATAGATGTTGGTCCATCGAGTGAGACTCAAATTCTTGGAGATATCTACCGTAAGGTAAAGGTCTCGTCCCCTCCAAAATACAGAAAAGGAGATCATGTACGTATAAATAAGTACAAGCATGTATTCGAGAAAGGATATACCCCAAACTGGTCCACCGAAATATTTCAGATAAACGAAGTAAAGAATACAGAACCACGTACTTACATGCTCGAAGACTATCAGGGGAACATAATACAAGGAGGGTTCTACGAACTAGAGTTAATAAGGGTAAAACAACCTGATGTATACCTTGTGGAAAAGATTTTAAAAAGGAGGAGGAGTCAGGTTTATGTGAAATGGCTCGGTTTTCCATCAGCTCATAACTCCTGGATTAGTATAAAAGACGTGTTATAACATTCGAATTTTAGTCAATATGTTGAACTTAAAACACGAATACGACCGTCTAAAGACTTTCAAAAATTTGGATCTGGAGGACAGGAAGGTTCTTAAGCTGGTCAAAAGCGGATTCTTTTACACAAACTTAAAGGATTTCGTCAAGTGCTTCTTCTGTGCCCTGACTATGAGTGCATTGTCTGCACCATCTGATGTGGAAGCCCAACATTTACGTTTATCTCCAGACTGTGTGTTTGCCAGCGGCAGGGACGTTTGCGGGCCATATGAAAAGCCACTTAGAAAATCATACAGATATTACCTACCATCATTATCTACCGTGCTGAAGTTTGTTATTCTGATATTTCTGATATTTTTTCTGGTGATTGAATTCCTCAACATCTACGATGTCATCTGCAGATTATAAGCATGTTCGCTTTTCAGATCATGTTTCGATCAAATACATGATTGTCTGGGGGTATGCATATAGATCCAGTAGAAAGGGTAATTGGCACATCAACGCATTAGATCGATTAAGGTTTCAACGTCGGTGTCTTCAAATGGAGGAAATACTAAAACCTATTTTACTTAAGAAATATAATCAATTTAGTGACCATAATAATGTTAAACTCTTGTAGAATAATTGGACCAAATTGTGCACATTGTTAAAGTTCTATATCGCTTTGAATAAAATATACAAAATGAAAAACTTGTACTTTCATTCGCATTATTAACACCCAACACCTTACCCATATTCACAATAATAATCACAAAGCAGAACGATCGACAGCAAGCTGGGAACTTGTCTTTAATATTCCCACGGTAATTCACCCATATAAGAATCATCATAAAACACATTCACGAGATCCCTGCCTAAAGCCTACACATCATTATAATCCGACATACGAAATCATATCGAGCTAAAATATTCCTGGTTTTCTTTTACAGCATACTTTTTCTTGTCATAGTGCAGAAAATATCCATCAACGGTTAACTACAACGAACAGTGTAGAATAATTGAACCAAATTGTGCACAATAACAAACTTCTCGCCAAAACAAATACGAAGATCATCGCAAAGAAAAAAGTGTAAGCGGCCGCTCCATTCAAAGTACTTGATCACATGGTAATAACAAACTTCCCGCCAAAGCAAGTACAAGCACATATGCCCAAACGATCGTCTTCCCGCCACGAAACATATCAGATCATCGCAAAGAGAACAAGTTCGAAGCACTTGTAAACATGATCACATGGTTACGATCGAGGTACAACGCGCCAAAGCAAGTGTACAAGCACATGTAATCATCGCAAAGAAAAAGACCGAACCGTAGTAAACAAACTATCCGCCATGATGACCAGATCGTTCTGAAGCGAGATGCATATTCACTTCAACTGACCCCAACCCATAGCTATCCCACTTACACTCCCATCCCGGCTGTGGTAAACAAACTACCCGCCATGATGACCAGATCGTTCTGAAGAGAGATGCATATTCACTTCAACTAACCCCAACCCATAGCTATCCCACTTACACTCCCATCCTTCTAAAAAACAAGCAAATAGCCCCATTCCGAAAGAACCAATCAGAAACAAACAGATTACTGACCTACTTTAAAAAGACCATACCAGCTGGTCCAAACTGCCGTGGAACAACAACAATTTTTCCATTTATTTTGACCACACTACAGTATTGCTGTTCTGTACTGGCGTAATGCTAAAATGATAGGAAAGCATGATCCTTACTACTGTGACCTATTAGGTCATGACTGTAGCAACGAAATCAGCGTAAGCAGCCAAAGCCAGTGAGACTACAGACAAAGTAGTGACGCCAAGACAAAGTAGCGTAGCCAAGACGAAGAAGCCAAGTACAGGACAGAAGCAGCGGAAAAGTAACATCCCACCAAGCTAAATGATTCCCCAGGGAATTGTTGTCGAAACATCGCGGAGAAGAATTTCTTCACCGACGAAATCTTCAATGATTTACCGGCGGTACCGTTGGCGAAAAAAACGTTTAGACGAATCCGACACTTACACACTTACTGATCGCGATTTGATAAAAACGTTTTTATAGCATTACCATTTCTCCGTATAACAACGCGAATACACCCAAAATTCGACATGGCGAACAATCAGAGAATGTTGGTCTATATTTTTTTGTTTTTAAGAGAATTTCCGCAGGCAATGCGAATAACATACGACATGGCGAACAATATTTGTCTAGATTTCGTCTATAATGCAAAATTTAAATAGGAATTAAAAAAAAAAATCTGCCAACAATCTGGACGTAACTTTATTATTTTTCCGGTAGAAGTTAGGAACGTGTTCAATTCTGAAATGCGGTGGAGGCTACTATGTGACTGAAAATCTATTAAAAAGAACAAGATCGTGGAAGTGAAAATCTGATTGGATCTGAGAGATATGGAATAATTTATGAAAAAGTACACAATCACCTTACACCACCTTAGGGGTCAATTATGGAGAATACATAGAATAAAATTAAATTCAATATTTGGGACGAGGTAGTAGATATGTCGAAAATCGGGGGAAAATATGCATTCTATTTTCACAGATATTTTTTTTGCCCCCCTTCTGAACGCCAATAGATATTCGTTTTTTTTCATTCAAAATTATTTTTCTAGCTGACTTAGATATACACACCATTGTAACTTAAGCCATTCTACATATAGGAAAAACACCCCCACTTGTACCACACTACCCTTAGGGGTCGAATTTCAAAAAACCTTGAAAACACTTTCTAGGTATTCATACGAAGAATCCGTAGAATAAAATTAAATTCAATATTAGGGACGAGCTAGTATATATGACGAAAATCGTGGAAAAATATGCATTCTATTTTCACAGATAATTTTTTTTGCCCCCCCTTCTGAACGCCAATACATATTTAAATTTTTTTTAATCAAAATTGTTTTTCTAGTTGATTTACATATATACACCGAGTTTCAATATTGTAGCTTAAGCTTAAGCTTAATTTCAAAACACCTTGAAAACACTTTCTAGGTATTCATACGAAGAATCCGTAGAATAAAAATGAATTCAATATTTGGAAAGACCTAGTAGATATGAGGAAAATCGTGAAAATATTTGCATTTCATATTTATTATATTTACAAATAATTTTTTTGGCCCCCCTTTCTGAACGCCAATGAATATTCAAATTTTTTTTATCACAATTACTTTTCTAGTTGATTTACATATACACACCGAGTTTCAACATTGAAGCTTAAGCCGTTCCATATACAGGAAAAACACCCCCACTTGAACCACACTACCCTTAGGGGTCGAATTTCAAAAAATCTTGAAAATGCTTTCTAGGTATTCATACGAAGAATCCGTAGAATAAAAAGGAATTCAATATTTGGAAAGACCTAGTAGATATGACGAAAATCGTGAATATATATGCATTTTATATTTATTATATTTACAAATACTTTTTTTTGCCCCCCTTTCTGAACGCCAATGAATATTCAAATTTTTTTTTCACAATTACTTTTCTAGTTGATTTACATAACACACCGAGTTTCAACATTGTAGCTTAAGCCGTTCCATATATAGGAAAAATACCCCCACTTGTACCACACTACCCTTAGGGGTCGAATTTCAAAAAACCTTGAAAACGTTTTCAAGGTATTCATACGAAGAATCCGTAGAATAAAAATGAATTCAATATTTGGAAAGACCTAGTAGATATGACGAAAATCGTGAAAATATATGCATTTTATATATATTATATTTACAAATAATTTTTTTGCCCCCCTTTCTGAACGCCTATGAATATTCAATTTTTTTTTATCACAATTACTTTTCTAGTTGATTTACATAGACACACCGCGTTTCATTTTTCTAGCATGAACCGTTTAATAATAAGGAAAAACACCCCCTCCCCCCGTAGCATACTACCCCTAAAAAAATTAAATTTTTCCAACATTTCGCTACTATAGCTCTATCTAAATACCATGTTTAAGGCTCATATCATTACAGGTTCTCAAGATATAAGCATCGGAACTTTTCCTTTTCACCCTCCCCTACCCTCTCCCTATACACCCTTAACCCCAAAACTTTTTTCCCTACTAGGGTTTAATTAGCGCTACTTTTGGTAAAAATTCTAAGCATCTATCTTAAACTGTTCTTGAGATATGAAATGTGTTTGATTTGAAAAATTCTCATCCTCTCCACTTCTATGCTTCACCTCCCACTTAAAAAATTTTACTTTGATCAATCTTTGATTGTCGACTTTTATACCCAAACCGAGTTTTATTTTTCTAGAGAAATTGGTTCATGAGATATCGTAATCTATAGTTTTTCACCCCCCACAACTTCCCCCACCCAAAATTTTTCTTGATTCTGTTCTCCTAGTATAACTACAAATATTTTTTAAGTTTGAATAGTGTGCCATTAACGGTGTAGGGGATATGGATCTTAGAATGTGTCTATCTCGGCTTTTTTGAGTTTCGGACGCATTATATTTCCCCCCACTCCCACACCACTTGATCAATATTGACAATTTTCTGCAAATGGGTCTACTGTCAGAGCTCTATAGAAAGTCTAAGTTTCAGCTTCCTATCATTAGGGGCTACTGAGATCTAGAAACCAAAATTTTCGGTCTGAAACACTTCCCCCTCCTTCCCCCTCACACCCCCACCACAAATCGTTTGGCAGCTACGAGCCTCCAAATGATCTTGCGTACGGCGTACGGCGTACGGCGTACGGCGTACAGCGGACAGACGGACTGAAAATTTTTATTGTTTTTTTCGCGTCTACTAGTTATGAAACGTGAAAATAAAAATTTTTAGGGTAGAAATTTTTTTTTTTTAAAAATCAATCACAATACCTATTTATTAAAATAATAAAGTAAAACAGTTTAAAAAATGTAAAAAAAGTTGTCTAGTCCAACAAAAAGTGATGATATTTACAGAGTCGGCTTTCTTTCTATTAAAGATTTCCACTTACGTTTTTATTCAAATTTGTGATAGTAATTAGTAATCTGCCGAGGCAGATAACCGGACAGAAGGCGAGAAGAATAAAATTCAGCGATCGTCGTGGGAAGATCACACCAGAGGCGCCCTAATTATTTAAGTAGCCTTTGTACGATAGGGTCAAGTAGTGTAAGTTTTTTTTAAGTTCGCAATATTTTCTTTTTTACATTATATTGCATTTGAATTCATATACCTTTTCTTTTTACTTGAATGTGAGACTTTTGTGCCGTGTTTTCAGCAATTCCTCCAGTGTGTCGCGAGTTTTCGGGTTTTTGTTTCGTAGTGTCGCGACGGACGTTTTAATTTTAGTAAGAAAACTTCTCTAGACCAGTGATCCGGTCTAGGGAAGGAGAGCAGACCTTTCAAAAAGGATCGCTGGTGCCCACGACCCGTCTCTGGGTTTTAGTCGGACAAAGGTCTGTTCGCCCCTGTGTTGCTACGGGGGTTTAATTGCGGTTTATTTTGTTTTACCGGGTAGTTGCGGTACTGAGACCGTCAAAGCGAACTAAAACCGTAATATGGTCTTCTGTCTCTAGGGGCATCTCTATTGCATGTGCCTCTTTTGCATTTGAATTCCGAAGGTTCATGCAAACCAAAGCTACATGCCCCTTTGCTTCGCATTTCTTGCAATATAGTTGTTGGCGATCAGTTCTGCATTGTGTCGCCTTGTGGTCCAGTTTTCCGCATCTGTAGCAGGTTATCCGTCCTGTTTTTGTATGATTGCTTGGTAGCATCTGATTTACCCCCATCATCGTTCTGCTTTGTGTCTTCGACGACTCGATTGCGAGGGCACGTTTAACAACATCATCAAATCTAGATCCTTTTTCCTGTAGGAGTCTTTCCCGAATGTCGCTGTCCCGCGAATAAATTGGGATCTAAGATGAGTGTGAATTGTCGAATTTTCACATGAATCACATTTGAAGTTTCAAAATGTTGTAAGTTTTTTGAGCTCCGCCACGAAACTGGCCAGAGATTCTCCTTCGTGTTGTATTCGAAGTGAAAACTTATGTGTTTCGGTGATTTCGTCTGGAGTTGGACAAAGATGCTCTTCTAGAAGTTTCTGAAGTTCTGCGTATTTCTTTGTATTAGGCAAATCGGGTGAGGTTAGGCTAGCCAAGAGTTGGTAATGTTTTGTGCCAATACAGTTAATTAATACTTGCGTTTTCTTTACATCGTCTGTTATATTTCGCAGTTCGAAATAGTTTTCGAGTCGTTGTTTGTAGACCAGAAATGTTTTTTTAAAAAAGTTCGAATTTTATGTCGGCTGTTGTAGTTTGTAGTGATTGCAGTAGGCTAATTAAAGTGTTTATATTTATGTTTTCCGAGTTTGTCCCGGAGCTTGCCTGTCCTTCCATTCCGTGAATTCGTATATCCTCGTCGCCACTGTTATAATAATACACCAATTACGTTTTTTAATATATTACTTTATTTTAGAGTGAAATCCTAAATTGTGTTTGTACTGAAAGATGGAATGACAAGAATGACAAGAATTCACAGTTGTTATCATTGGTAATTCACAATCACAACACATCCTCACCGCCGTTTTCTCAGTAAAGTTTCTTTCGCATCATTCAGGACACACGCCTCCTGCGTCGCGGATTAATCCAGCACGATTCATGAACGTTCTATCACCGTTTCTTCAAACCATAAGTCGACGTCCAGAGGTGAGGAAAAGGAGGAGTTGTAACATTCGATCAACGACACATGGTGCCCTGGATGGCGATGAACAATATCGCTTTCACCGATCTTCAATGTGAGACAACCATCCGTAGCCGCATTCGAAGCTTCGTTCAATATAGTTAGGAGAATAAGTAGCTCTAAGCAGATATAAGTAGATTAGACATAAGTATAGGCAAATTTAACGACCATCACCGACTAACACATTCCCCAGGCTATAACCTGATATCCCAAAAAGGATACTGAACTAAACTTAGGTGGTTAGCCTTTAATACTTTAATGTAGTGTACTATCCAGTCAGCTTAGGAATAGGAGGTCATACACAAGTTCCTTCCATACCACCGCCCTTCTGCGAATCCCCTCTCTTAACTAAACAACACTTGGAAGGAAACAATATACGTATTTAAAGTAGCATGCAACAAAAATCACCGCACTTGGATAACAGAACGGATCCATATGCTGAAAGGAACAAATAAATTTTATTCACGACTCCCCTAATTCGGGTTTTTATTCGGCCGATCTAACCCGCGTGCTCATACGTCTGCTCCGTCAGTAAACGGTTTCAGATCTTTAACGTGCCACGCCCCTTCTCGTCTGCCAACACATATGTTTTCGACGAACTGCAGCTGGTAACTCGAAACGGCCCTACATACTTCGGCCCAATTTCGCAGTGTAAAAGTCCGCCGCATTGGACAGTGCGAAATTCCTTCTCCACACTAGAGTCACTGTATAAGAACTAACACAAACATCCACTATCTTGAGTACGGACAATGACCGCTTTTTGTACCTTTTTAGTACTCTTGAACCCTGCGAACTCCAAAGTTCGCAGGTTTCTTAAATGGCATAGTTTTAGTGTGTATACGTGTAGCAGATGGATTTTGATTAACGTTTCACGGAATCGAGATACATATGTCTCATGAAATGTCAACTAAATACAGCGTTTATCCACTTTAGTGGAGATAAATATGAAAAATCGGACAACTGCAAAAAAATTTCAAATGTACTGGTTTCAAATGAAACACACATTGTCCGTACTCAAGATAATGGATGTTTGTGTTAGTTCTTATACAGTGACTCTACTCCACACTAACTCATTTGGTAGGAATCGCACGTCTCTATGTTGGGCGTCATAGTTAGCCTTGGACTTAGCGCCGGCCGCTGCCATTTCCCCCGGAATATTGCCGCGTAAAGCTGATAATGCCCGCAACTTATCCGTATAGGCTTCAACGATATCCGAGGTAACTTCTGGGAAACCTCCATCCGGATGCGGGTGATTACCTCCGTTGGTGACCATCTCACGCCCAAAACTAACCCTATAGGGAGTAGCACCCAAAACTTCGTGTTGCGACATACGGATAGCACACGCTACCTTAGCCAAATGCGAATCCCAACTACGGTGGTTTTCCGACACGTATGCGTGGAGGGTGGTTTTGATTATTTGGTTCATCCTTTCTGCTGGATTTGCCTGGGGATGATAATGGGCAGTGTAGCATAAAGCGGTCCCATACGAACCGATCATATCCTTGAATACTTTGCTCGTGAAGTGCGGACCATTATCACAAATTAAATATTTCAGTACCCCGAACAACAGTAATACATTTCCCTCCAGCTCCTTGCAGATACTTGGCGTAGTAGATGAACGTAACGCGAAAAGTACTGGGAATTTACTGAAATAATCCACCACCGTTAAAATATAGGTAAAACCCTTCGTCTAGCGAGGGAATGGACCTATCAAATCCACCGATATAGTTTCCCAAGGTCGAGACGTACCCTTCCGTTCCGTCATCACGCCCGCCAACTTCCTCCGTTCGGGTTTCACGCGTTGGCAGACTTGGCATGCCCGCACATACTTCCCCGTGTCTGCTTTCATTTTCGGCCAATACACTTGTGAGCTGAGTCGTGCGAATGTCTTATAGACTCCCATGTGTCCAGCTAGAGGGTTGTCATCGCTTTCCTGCAAGACTCCTTTCCGCGCAGCCTTAGGAAGGACCCATTTCTACTCATTATCCGCTTCCGCCACCTCAGGATATCGAATTTTCACCCGTTTAAATAGCTTGCCCTCTTCGACCCGCCAGTCTGGGAAGTTTATAGGATTCTCCGTCACTAGGTTCAGCATTTTGTCACACCAAGGGTCCGATATCGTAGTAGACACCCCAGCCAATACGGGCACGGAACGCGACAGCATGTCTGGCACCACATGGTCTTTTCTCTTTCGATGCACCACCTCCATATCGTACTGCTGTAGACGGACGGCCCATCTAGCCAGTCTGCCGCAAGGATTCTTTATGTTCGCAAGCAAACTAGCGAGTGGTGGTCGGTGATCACCATAAACCGTGTACCCTCCAGGTAAGGAAGGAGTTTCTCCACGGCCCATACCACAGCCAGACACTCTTTCTCGGTAGTAGAGTAATTTCGCTCTGCTTTTGTCAAATACCGACTCAAATAGGCCACCACCTTTTCCCCATCCCCATGCCCTTGAGACAATACCGCTCCAATTCCAAAATTTGACACATCCGTTTGTACGGCAAAATTGATGTCAAAATCGGGACAGGATAAAATGGGCGCTGTGATTAGGCACTCCTTCGCCTTCTGGAAGGCTTCTTTGCATTCCGGCGTCCACGTAAAGCGCACATTCTTTTTCAACAACTCTGTCAGGGGTTTCGTGAGCGTGGCAAAATTGGAAACGAAACGGCGGTACCACGAAATCGTACCCACGAAACTCCGCACCTCCTTGACGTTTGTGGGTGTAGGGATGTTTACGATCGACTCGACCTTTTCCGGATCCACATGAAGCCCATTAGAATCCACTACATACCCAAGATATTTCAACTGAGTGCGACACAACCGGTATTTCTCCCGGCTCACCCTAAGACCCGCTTTGGTGAGTCTTCTCAGCACCTCCTTCAACACCTCCAAATGCTTCTCAAAAGTCGGTGTGACTATCACAATATCGTCCAAATACACGTGTGGTTCTAGATCGGCTCCCAAGACTTGATCTATGAATTCTCTGAATGACTCGATATCCAGAGAAGACAAAAAACTAGCGTTACGGAGTTTATCCAAAGTCGCTGACACAAACGGCAACGGGTATGTGTCCCGCTCCGTGACTTTATTAAGTTTCCTAAAGTCCACACAGAAACGGTACTTGCCATCTTTTTTTTGGATCAAAAGGATTGGTGACGCCCAAGGGCTCCGAGAGGGTTCAATGACGTCGTCTTTCAACATTTCATCCAACTCAACGTTGATCTGTCGTTGTACAATCGGGTTAACAACATAGAACCGTTGTTTAATTGGGTCGGAATCAGTTCGGATCTTGTGCTCTACCAAATGTGTTTGGCCGAGGCCCGATGGCATTGCGCTAAAGGCCGTTGAGGTCCATTTCTCTAGCTCTTCCATCTGGGAAGACGACAGTTTCGACGCTGATGCCTTGGATTCGAGCGCTACAACCTCCATTTGGTGTGAAAATTCCCAAGCATTGCCACTAAGGTCCGGGACAATTCCGAAATGGGCCCAGAAATCCACCCCCAAGATTAGCGTCTGAGGTAAAGACGGAACCACCAACACATCCAACAATCGCAACACTCCCTTAACACAAAACGGAACAGATACCTTGCCAATAACCACTATACTAGACCCATCCGCCAAAGCCACAGACGGAAAAACAGATTCAGTCACGGAGAATCCCAAATCCTGCAGTATTCGCCAGCCTTTATCGCCCACAATCGTACGCGACGCGCCCGAATCCAACAAACCTAACATACTTACCCCGTAAATATCTACCTTCAGATATGGTCTGTTATCCTCCGACCACCTGTCCAACACATAATCGAGCCATACCTTTTCTACAATACGGTTGCTGAATTCAGCCATATTGTTACCCCCACCTTCTCCTTCTTCTTTGGCAGTTACATGTCGACGAGAACTTACTGGTCTGCCACGCCGGAAGTTCCTTGACCGTTTTTCGAACAAATAGGGCAGTTTTTCCGAATCACCCCTCCCGGTCACAACCATAGCAGCGTCTAGGTTGCTGACAAGTGTTCGCAAGGTGCTCTGTACTATTGCAGTTGTAACACCGCATTTCGGATTTCGGTTTTCCCCGCATATTCCGGTTCGACAACCCAATGTTGCAGTTGTGGTATATATGCATCGTTTAGGGATGGCTCGTTGGGTTTTGCCTCGAAGGGATTATTTGATACCTGCGTATTAACATACGCCAGATCCGGTTCTAATAACTTAAACTGTTTCTTGGATGGTGGCGGCACATAGCTCTCGACATTATACCTAGTCGCTTTCAGCCTCCCCCCCACTGTTACCAGCTGCTGGACCGACGTAACCTACACCAACGCCAGCTGAGTTGAGTAAAACGGAGCCAGGTTTTTCACCATAAAAGCGAGCTGCATTGCCTCCGAGCAGGGTCATTTCAATCGCGAAAATAGGCTGAGCATAACGCTCACGAACATCCCTATGCTTTCCTTCTTGCCCTGTGTTCGATGCCGAATCTCCTCTAATAGCCTGTCGTTGTACCCCGGCGGTAGGAACTCCTCCCTCAATTTAACCACAAGTTTAGACCAATTCTTTGTATAGGGCTTATTAGCTCGTAGCCAAATAAGCGCCCTTCCGTCGAAGAGATCTACCACCGAGCTATATAATTTAGAAGCTGGGCAGCCCCGCGCTTCCCTCAACTTCTCCACCCGTTCCAGGAAGCAACTTAGCGACTCCCCCTCGGCTCCCGTGAACTTAACGCCCCATTTATAAATCGGGAAAACATGCCCTAGACCTGAAGCTACCCTCGCTTCCTCTTCTGCCTGGCCACCTTAGTTTTCGACTAATCCCCTTCGTTTATTAGTGGTCGCCCCTCCTTCTTTCTGCACCCCCGGTTCTTCTTGTTTGGGCGAGGACGAACGGCTTCAATCATGCCGCCCATACATGTCACCTATCCTCAACGCAGCGGTCCCAATCTTACCTTGTTTCCCCATATACGATTTATCCGCCTCCCCAATAATTGACTCATTAGCATCATCGCTATCGACTTCCTCTGGGTTAGCCCCATTAAAAAGTCTGCCACCCTTTTTCGCACACTAGTAACAAATTCTCTCTGTTCTGTTTCCACCGCGACCATGTGATTCAGCCTTCTCAGAATCCACGCACCCTTAGCATCAATTTTTTTTATATACGATTTTGCAGTCCCCACGCAAGTTTTCAATAACTTGGCAACCTCCTCTATTTTCGCCCCTACCTCCACCTTGTCTTCTTCGAAAGAAAACGGATAGTCCGGTAGGTTAAAACTGGACGTTCTTTAAAGAGTTGATCGGAGTTGCGCTCGCTTTGCGTCTACGGACGCCTCCGGTAATCCGAACACTGCCAGCTCATACTTCAGTTCTTCTGATGATAGCCGATTTATTTCCATTGCCCTAAATATATCCCTACTGCAACAACTTAAAACGAAAAGGAAACAGAAATAAATCGCCTGAACTTCTAACAATTTATTCAGATCTAATCGGAACCCAAATACAAAATAAAATAAAAACCCAACTTTAGTTATCAATACTCGAACCGCGATCCGAAAGAGAAAAATAAAATTGTATGTAATTCCCAACGATTAAACTACTTGCGCTATCACTATATTTTTTGGAACAATCTCTGGACTACCTCAAGCAGCAACAACGCCTGACGCAAAAATAAAAAAAATAATCCCAATTACCACGTGAATATTCCCTAAACAATTCCACGGATTCGGATTTTTATTTTTATTTTCCCTTATACAAAATCCTATTCGACCAGGAAGAAATCTATCACAAATTTTATGTTTAATCCAATCAATAATTAATCTTAAAGTACGGAACGAGAAAGAGAGAAGAAACAAACAAAAAAAGAAAAAAAAAAAGAAATAAATAAATAAAATAAAATGATAAATCAGCCACCGCAGGCCTAGAACTGCTACCTCCACGCTTTGAAACCCTGCCGATCTAACCACTGCATCACAATCTTACCGTATATTGCTAGAACACACCCAACTAAGAGAAAAAACCCTACGGCACTTTGACCATATCACTCGAATTCCAATAATAGCTGAAAATAAAACCCGCTACTACCGGCATAATCGAGATCAACGAACGACCTTCATGCAAGCCCTTAATACCAACAATAATCCTTCACACTCCCGCAGTTACTGTAGTACACTGAATTCCCGAAATATTTAATCAACAAAACAAAAAAAAAACAAAAAATACACTGTAAAACCACCAACAATTACTTAACACCCGTGGTTTTTGTAAATAATCCCAAAAAGAACGTTGGGCGCCAATTATAACCCTCCAAAAGAAGGGGTAGGCACCAGCCTCGCTCAGCCGAAGAAGGGTGGTTCGGGGATTACTGAAAAGGACGTACCGCGAACCTACTCGTCACCTGGGCGCCACCCAATTTTCGAGACGCGGGAAAAAAATTGGGAAATTACTTGAAACAAACACCCACGTATATATTCAAAGAACACAAAATATATTTAAAAGAAAAGAGAAATAACAGACACAAGATATATATTCGTTGAGCCAATGAAATAAAAGTAAAAGAAAACCAAACCAATCGGCAGGATCTCCTCCGTCGCGCCCCTCAACGTGCCTCCTTGTCTACGTCTCTCGGCAAACCTGGTAAGGGAAGGGAAAAATACCTGTGGAAAATTTGATCGTATCCGGGCGCGTACTCCGACTCCGCCGTTACTCCTCGTAATCCACGTATTGCCTTTTTTTTCCTCGCCAGGTGTTCCAGTCCTCCTTGCTTGTCTTCCTTTTCCTCGGATTCAAACTCAAACCGCCAAAAATCTCCACGATTTTGCACCTCCCACGGGAAAAAAAACTGCCCGATATCCAACTCCAACGGAATATCTCAACGGAAAAATTAAACCGTATTACGTCTGGAAAAGAAAAAGACGTTATTTTCAAAAAATCTAATATACTTATGGAATACCTTTTTCGCTATCCGGTGTGAAGATCGTAGACAGCTCTTATTTCCAGAATCTGAGGAGAAGTATGCAGAAGGTAAAAGTAGTTTATAGAACACGGAAAACTCAAAGTATAGAAACTAACCGCAATAATCAATTTGAAGTGGCCAAGCGGGGACACACTCCGTTTCGCCTCCACTTCTAGACACTGCCCACCTAGAATAACAAACAGAATTTCGAATAAGAACTCGGAAGGTCACACACTTACAATAACATAGAAATGGAAGAACTGGCACAAAACTAAACTTGTATCTGAGTAAACAAAACAAAAAAATGTAATAATAGGAATTGGAGAAAAATGAATTTGGATTGTGATAGGATAAGATAGATTTAGGATTAAGGCAACATGAAGTGCAAAATATAACCAAACACGGAATTCATACCGTCGTAAAGGAAAAGAATAAAATCGGGATCCTTCGCGCGGCTCAAGAACAAAAAAAGGTACGCGAATTAAGGCAAGAACAAACTACGCGATCAAACCAAATACCGGAATCGTCCGACACACGCGAGTGCCGTCCGATCTGTCTAAGCCCACGGAAATTAAATTAAGCAAAAGAACTAAACTTACCCGAGTGCGCCGGACAAACCATTTTTCACGACACTTGACAATTCTCGCGAATTTGACACTTAGTAAACGAAAACAATAACAATGGGCGCCGCCATGTTTAGCCGAACAGTCTTTTCTTTCGTAATTACAAGGCAAGAATAATTAATGCTGTGTTCGAGTTTTATTTTCAACTTTCGAATTAGTCGGGGGTTCATGACCGAGTTCTGGGGTCAGAGGACGTAACCAATCGGAGTGACCGTTGGGATTATATTGAGTAGACGAAAAACTCGGGAACGGGGTCATTCGATTTGGGGCGGTAGCGAAGACAAGTTCGGAGTGAACACGAGGAATAGAAGTGAAAAAATTGGAGTTTGTGTAATTAGGTCGGAGGACCATTTTAACTTTACCAGGCCTCTTGCGAGATTATGCGTTGAAAAGTGAGTGGGCGAAAAATTGAAACGGGAAGTTAGTACGCGAAGTATCCGAAATATTTAACTCGACTTGAAGTGCGGAATCGAAAACCAGGCGTCGCAAGGAGAAAAGTGAACGTATGAGTGGGCGAAAAAATTAAAAACGGGAAGTTTGTACGCGAAGTAACCGAAATATTTAACTCGACTTGAAGTGCGGAATCGAAAAACCAGGCGTCGCAAGGAGAAAAGTGAACGTATGAGTGGGCGAAAAATTTAAACGAAAAGACTGTACGCGAAGAAACCGAAATATTTAACTCGACCGTGAACGAAAATCAAGATCAGAGAACGAAGTGCGGTATCGAAAAACCAAGTGTCGAGAGAAGAAAAGTGAATGTATTGTGAAAGACGGAAGTAACGACATCGGTTTTTGTGTCGCACAAATCGAAGAGCTAAGAAAAAAATCCCTTCGTAGGGTGAAATCAAACTCGGTGGCCGGGAATCTCGTACTGTGAAGAAAGCTCAGAATCGTAAAATCAAGTGGCTCGAAAAGAAAAGAAACGTTTAGAAACTCGGTTCTATCGCATCGATCTCGATTATTGGGTCGTACGAATCGGCGCGCTAATAAAACTCAAACGGCGGGGATAATCAAATTCGGTGAACAGCGGCAGGAGAACTTGAACAAAGGAAGAGCAGCGGTCCATCCGGCGGTCTACGAGGTCATCAGCGGTACCCTAGTTTAAGTTTACTGTTTTTTTTTGTTTGTAAAACGAAATTACAAGTAGGCAAAAAGATATTAATTTAAAGTTAACGAATATATTAAACTAAATCTTTCCAACAAAATCTCTTGTTATCATTGAGTGTTTATGTGAAGTTCGGTGAAGGTACTTCCATTTCAGAAATCCGCCGTGAACGAAAGAAATCCGTTTCCGCGAAATAAAAGTTAACATAGAGAAGACAATTTGGTAACAATCATCCAACCGAAATTCACGGTTGATTCGGGTGTGAGAGAACGACGACGAAAATTGCAGTCGTGTGGCGCCCACCCCGTCTCGACGGGTTAGCCGGCTCGTCGTCGTTCGCCCCTTTGGCGGAAAGGGGTTTTGAGGGTTTAGACGTAAAAACCGCTCCAACGGAACAAGAAGATTCAGCCCTTCAATTTGAACTCCAACTTTTCGCGGGTTCACCCGGTTCTTCACGTATTACCGGTACACAGCCAAAAAGCCCCGGACCGCTTAACTCTCCTCTTTAAGTACTCAAAACTTCGCCTGTTCTATTTCCGGCGTTCCCCCTATTCGCTGACAATCGACTGGGCGCTGAGTCGGGTCTGACATGTTATTTCCATCTGCCAGGTGTTGACAGGAGTGTTCTCATAAGTCCCCCGATTTCAGACGGTCTTCTCTGTTCCGTCGTAACTATTATATCCACCCACCAACTGCCGGAATCCACATACGGCAGCCTAGTATATGGGGATTCGTCTGGCAACGTACTCAAGGTGTCTGGTGGCTGGCATGTCATAGAGAACGACGATGTCGGAAGTTGGTTGGTAGACAAGACATCGCACACGAAAGGAAAATATCTACCTCACCCTACCAGGTCCTACCACCGGCATGAAAGCCTTTTTTCGGTTCGCGGGACGATCGTAGAGGAACCCAGTTCCCAACACAACAGCGGGGCTGAGATCCGTCCGATCGGTTCTTGACAGATTCGTGTGACAAAATGTTAAACAAGTGCTACCATTCTTGCAACAAAACTAAAATTACAAATCTGAGTATGGCAAATAATTTAAATTAACTTTTCTTATTTTTATTTTCTAGTACGGACTTGCTACAGCCGCCCCATCCTCAGCTGGGCTTAAATCGCGGCTCAACAGGGCTGCTCTCCATTCCTTCTGCACAGAAGCCGACCTGGGAAAGGGAAAGAGGTTTTATTAACATGCACCGAACCTGCCAAAAAAACAACATGTAACAAAGGTACTTCGTAGTCACAACAGAGTAATGTTTTTTAGGTATTAAATGTGCTTTATTTGCCTTATATACTTAATACTAACATACTACTATCTTAATCCTAAAGCTAAAATTAATCTATATCTAAGACATAAATGTTATCGGGGGATGTTTTGGGGGGATCAGACTCTCTTTATTTCATTACAATCTTAATATGTAATAATCGTGCGAAGTCCGCAGGAGTTCATCCAACTATGTTAGATGTCCGACAGTACTTCGTGAGTATTTGTACTATTGGGAAAAAATGGCAAAAAAAAAAACAATATTACATAGTATTCTTCTCTACTCTACTTAAAGTATTTACGATACTTACATTCTAACATAAAACTGGGGCTTGAGCCAAGTTCTCCGCAGCCAGGGCCAGCAGCATCATGCTTCGCTATTCGAGAATTGCAAAGTAGAAGCCACCGTTCCCAGCCGCGAGTAAGTAAGTAAAAGTAAGGCTCATCGGACAGTTGTCCGATGAGCAGACTCAACTAGGATCGGCGTCAACCAGGATGGAAGAAGAAGGGGTAAGTTCACCATTAAACCGCATTAAATCACTTATCCGGAATTTGTGCCGCGGACGCAGCAAACTCTAGATGGGAGGCGATAACGGCTGTAGCTTTGTAAATGTCAGGCGGTTGCAAGAAGGCGACTGAGATGACTGGGCGTCTTTCCCTTGAAAATTTGGCAGAGATTGATAGGGCATAACAAGTTGGTCAAGTTTTTTAGGGATACGTTATGGGTTGTTTTGTGTGTTACGGTCCGCTGTGTTTAGTTCCTAAGGGAATGAAAAGAGGAATTTTTGTTTCATATAGTAAAGTGTTGTATCGAACTAACTCACCCGAATTACGCATCGAGTAATACCTTGCGGACGCAGTTTTCACCGGACATCACCTCGATGGAGGAGGAAGGACTGGGTGACGGGTAAGGATAGGATTTTGTATGATTTGTAGGTAGAATAGGTTCAGGAATTAGCGGTAAAAAGTGAGAAGTTTTAAGCAGGGTGAGACTAGGTTAGAATAGTTGGGAGTTAAAAGTGAAATCTGATTTAAGTGTCGCGAATGAATATAAGGTCGAATATTATAAATGTGAAATTGTAATCCGATACGGTACAACGACGCGAGTGTCCAGGAGGCGTATTTACAAACCCTATACCGTTTCAGTCGCGAGCACGACTGTCTTCAATTAAGTTTTGTTTGCTTAACCCTTATGTTATCAGAGAATTTTTCACATTAAATCTACCAATAGCGGTACCGATTACGATGGCGGATTTTATTTCTGTTGTTGGATACTTCTGTTCAATTGCAATTTCACTCCATTTGCTGTTTATACTCTAGATGAACATATTGAGTATTATAAGTTTAATCTAGCCCGAAAAGTTTGTAACGCATTGAACCGAGCCTCGGACGAAAAAAAGCTTTATATTATTTTGTGTTTATTTTTGGCCCAAAACCCCCAAATCCGTTTGCTGTCCGTCCGTCCGTTAGCATGATAACTCAAGAACGCGTTGACCTAGGAAGTTGAAATTTTGTCACAACTTGTTAAATGGAAAAAGTAAGGCTAAGTTCGATAATGGGCGATATCCTTCCACTCCTTCGGGTACCTCCCATACAAGAGTCCTTGAAACACGTTTTCACAATTATTTCTCGAATCCTTCAAGTAAGGAACTTGAAATTTTGCATACTTAAGGTTTACAATGTTTGAATCGAAAGTTAAAAATATATGTTACTGAATCCACTATAACTCCAGAACAAGTAAAAGTAGGAATTTAAAATTTTTCAGGAATTAGTTTTATACCAAAACTAAAATGGAGTTCATTAATTAGCGCCATCCGTTGACTCCTTCGGGTAGCTATCATACAAAAGTCATTAATAAATATGGTCACCAATATTGAACGATAACTTTAGAACGCTTTAAGTTACGACTTTGAAATTTTATTCACATTAATTTTTTAATAGTCGCAGCTGAAACTATTAATATGAAAAATATCCCATAAGTCCTTCATATAGTTGCCATTCAAAAATTCTGTAAAATGTCCTAGCTTACTTTATGGAACTCACTATAAATGAAAAAATCTGCCAACAGTCTGGGCGCAACTTTATTATTTTTTCGGCAGAAGTTCAGAACGCGTTCAATACGGGGATGCGGTGTATGTTACTATGTGACTGAAAACCTAAGAAAAGGTTCGGGAAGCCATTAGAAAAGAGTGTAACATATGAATTAAAGAATTGGGTCATATTCCGGGATGCGGTCTAGAGGTTTAAAACAACAAAAATTAAAAATAGGTGATTATTAAACAAGCCTGGGGAAGTGAAAAGATATTCGATATCTGACCAGGCCTGAGAAACATGGTGGAATTCATGAAAAAGTATACAACCAGTTTACACCTTCTTAGAGGTCGAATTTCAAAAAATTTTGAAAACACATTCTAGGTGTTCATATGAAGAATCCGTAGAATAAAAATGAATTCAATATTTCGAAAGACCTAGTAGATATAACGAAAATCGTGAAAACATATGCATTTTATATTAACTGATTTTTTTTTTTGCCCCCCCTTCTGAACGCCAATGAATATTCGAATTTTTTTTATCAGATTTACCTTTCTAGTTAATTTACATATACGTATATACGTACCGAGTTTCAGCTTCTTAGCATAAGCCGTTCTAAAGTTAGGAAAAACACCCCCCACCACCGTACCATACTACCCCTAAAAAAAAATTTATTTTTCCACCATGCCACTACTATAGCTCTATCTAAATACCAAGTTTCACCTTCCTATCACTATAGATTCTTAAGATATAAGCATCGGAACTTTTTCTTTCTCACCTTTCAACACCCTCACCCCTTACACCAGTGTGACCGCAAGTGCTACGATGGTAGCAAAATGCTACTATCGATAATTTTTTGCTACTATGTTACTACATGACTAAATTTGCTACCCTGGTAAAATTAGCCGTAATAACGCCAAAAATATAATACATACTTTGACTATCAAATAAGTCCGTCCAGTTGCAAAACCAGCTATATTTGTTTCAACAAAATTGGGGCAAAATGGCAATAATTGATTATGCAGCTTCTAGGCAAAATATCCATATGCTTTTTTTAAAAATAAAAAATCGTACAAAATATTCTTTTTTGGAATGGAATAAAATTTGATTAAATGTTTGTTGTTTTCCGGCGTCAGTGGAGTGAACACACGAAATCCCCAACTGTTTATTAGTCGCTGGTCCTTAACACCTTCAGTGGATAGGCCAGTTCTTATAAGACTGTGTTCAACTAGGTATGAAGGAGCTGTTTCGTTATCGGATGGCATAGACTCGTCAAAGGGTTTATCATGCCTACTATTCGAAACACCCTTACATCCAGTGGTATTGCTTAGGATTATTCTATATAGGTGATGTTGAAATCAATTTCATTATCGCAAATTATATTGGACCGAATTACTTGCCATCGCAACCATAACTAAAGGTAGGTGGCATTGAGGATCTCCCAATATTTAAACCAATTTGATGGAATTTTTTGTTGTTCGCTAGGATATATTAAGCTCGAGACTAAAGGCGCGACATCGAATCCCACCAACAGCGGGATTCAACATTTATCTTCTCCTCACAGCCTTGAAGCACAAACGTACAACGGAAAAACTCAAATCAATGACTGTACAAGGTTATATTAACTATGAGCTGTTCGATTTTATAAGATTCAAGGATACTATTATACCATTACCAAACTATAACAAATACTGTATTATTAAAATAATAAAGTAAAAAGTGTATTGAAATAGTCTAAGACAGTGTTGTATCAAGAAAAATAAGAAAATATATGTCTGGTTATGGAACTGATAGTATTGGTCAGCTTTCGAAACCAAACTCAAAGAAACAAGGCCGGTTTTGCCACTAACTGGGTTTTTAAAAACTAAGTTTTAAATGCTTAGGACTGCTTTTTAGTAAGCATGTACATATGTAAGCTCAATTTAGTTTTAAAATTGTAGCCCGAGACGAGACGAATCCAGGGATTCCAAAACTTTAAAATCAAAAAAATAGTCGAAGGGCAAAATTTGCATTTTGTGTGAATTTTGATTTTCCTAACCAAATTACACGCTTTAAAATATTATTTTATTTTAAAACATTTTAAATTTTTAGTGGTTATAAAGTGTTATAAGTAACAGAAAAGCATGTAATGACGTAACTGTTCCATTTACTTAAAAGTAGTATTAAAAAATATTTTTGCTACCCAAGCCAAGAATTGCTACCCAAATTTGCTACCCTGAGAAATATCAAAACGGTCACACTGCTCTACACCCACACCCCCAAACTTTTTTTTATCAGAATTACTTTTCTAGTTAATTTACATACACGTATATACGTACCGAGTTTCAGCATCTTAGCATAAGCCGTTCTAAGGTTAGGAAAAACACCCCCACCACCGTACCATACTACCCCTAAAAAAAATTTTATTTTTCCACCATGCCACTACTATAGCTCTATCTAAATACCAAGTTTTTGCTTTTATCACTATAGATTCTTAAGATATAAGCATCGGAACTTTTTCTTTCTCACCCTTCCCCACCCTCACCCTCTACACCCACACCCCCAAACTTTTTTTCCCTATTAGGGTTCTATTAGGCCTACTTCTGGTAAAAATTTGAAGCATCCAACTTACACTGTTATTCAGATACAAAACGTGTTATTATTAAAAAATTCTTATCCCCTCCGCTTACGTACTCCCCCGCCCCCTTCAAAGATTTTACTTTGAGCAATCTTCATTTATTAAGCTTTATATCCAAACGGAATTTTGGTTTTTTTGGTGCCACTGGTTTGGGAGATATCGTAATGTTAAGTATTTCAACCCCCACCCCCGTACGGGGGTTTCAATCTACTCTCCTTGTATAACTACAGATATTTGCTAAGTTTTAATTGCTTGCTATTAGCGGTTTAGGAGATATAGATTTTAGAATGTGTCGATCTCGACTTTTTTGCGTTTCGGACGCATTGCTTCCCCCTCCACTTCCACACCCCTCCATCCATATCATCAATTTATTTTCAAATGGGTCCACTATCAAAGCTTTATAGAAATTCCAAGTTTCAGTTTCCTAACATGAGTGGTTGCTGAGATCTAGAAACCAAAATTTTTCGTCTAAAACGCTTCCCCCACCTTCCCCCTCACACCCCCGCCCCAGAAAATATTGTCAATTCAAGGAGTCTACCCAGTCTATTCCTAGAAAAGCTTACTTTATGGAACTCACTAAAAATGAAAAAATCTGCCAACAGTCTGGGCGCAACTTTATTATTTTTTCGGCAGAAGTTCAGAACGCGTTCAATTCGAGGATGCGGTGTATGTTACTATGTGACTGAAAACCTAAGAAAAGGTTCGGGAAGCCATTAGAAAAGGGTGTAACATATGAATTAAAGAATTGGGTCATATTCCGGGATGCGGTCTAGAGGTTTAAAACAACAAAAATTAAAAATAGGTGATTATTAAACAAGCCTAGGGAAGTGAAAAGATATTCGATATATGATCAGGCCTGAGAAACATGGTGGAATTCATGAAAAAGTATACAACCAGTTTACACCTTCTTAGAGGTCGAATTTCAAAAAATCTTGAAAACACATTCTAGGTGTTCATATGAAGAATCCGTAGAATAAAAATGAATTCAATATTTCGAAAGACCTAGTAGATATAACGAAAATCGTGAAAACATATGCATTTTATATTAACTGATTTTTTTTTTTGCCCCCCCTTCTGAACGCCAATGAATATTCGAATTTTTTTTTAGCAGATTTACCTTTCTAGTTAATTTACATATACGTATATACGTACCGAGTTTCAGCTTCTTAGCATAAGCCGTTCTAAAGTTAGGAAAAACACCCCCCACCACCGTACCAAACTACCCCTAAAAAAAATTTTATTTTTCCACCATGCCACTACTATAGCTCTATCTAAATACCAAGTTTTTGCTTTTATCACTATAGATTCTTAAGATATAAGCATCGGAACTTTTTCTTTCTCACCCTTCCCCACCCTCACCCTCTACACCCACACCCCCAAACTTTTTTTCCCTACTAGGGTTCTATTAGGCCTTCTGGTAAAAATTTGAAGCATCCAACTAACACTGTTATTCAGATACAAAACGTGTTATTATTAAAAAATTCTTATCCCCTCCACTTACGTACTCCCCCGCCCCCTTCAATGATTTTACTTTGAGCAATCTTCATTTATTAAGCTTTATATCCAAACGGAATTTTGTTTTTTTGGTGCCACTGGTTTGGGAGATATCGTAATGTTAAGTATTTCAACCCCCACCCCCGTACGTCACTACCCCCACTCAAAAATTTTGTTTCAATCTACTCTCCTTGTATAACTACAGATATTTGCTAAGTTTTAATTGCTTGCTATTAACGGTTTAGGAGATATAGATTTTAGAATGTGTCCATCTCGACTTTTTTGCGTTTCGGACGCATTGCTTCCCCCTCCACTTCCACACCCCTCCATCCATATCATCAATTTTTTTGCAAATGGGTCCACTATCAAAGCTTTATAGAAATTCCAAGTTTCAGTTTCCTAACATGAGTGGTTGCTGAGATCTAGAAATCAAAATTTTTCGTCTAAAACGCTTCCCCCACCTTCCCCCTCACACCCCCGCCCCTGAAAATAATGTCAATTCAAGGAGTCTACCCAGTCTATTCCTAGAAAAAATTTAAATTTAATAACTCCACTGGTTTGAGAGCTACGAGCCTTCAAAGGATTTTGGCGGTCGACGTACGGCGTACGGCGTACGGCGGACAGACGGAGTGAAAATTTTTATTGCTTTTTTCGTGTCTACTAGTCATGAAACGTGGACAAAAAAATTTTGAGGGCAACAAATTTTTTTTTTTCTTAAAATCAATAACAATACTGTATTATTACTAATAAAGTAAAATCGAGTAGCCACTATACAATAGTTTCTACCTGTAAGTGAAAGGTCATGTAATAATTGCTTGTGCTCTCCTCATTCCTTTAATATATTTCCAAATAAAATATAAATCTAAGTTTAGCATTTCATCAAGAGTGTCATACGATTGGCTTGCAGCCGATCGTGACTGCGTTATGTTTTTTATACTCTAGATGAACATATTGAGTATTATAAGTTTAATCCAGCCCGAAAAGTTTGTAACGCATTGAACCGAGCCTCGGACGAAAAAAGCTTTATATTATTTTGTATTTATTTTTGGCCAAAACCCCCAAATCCGTTTGCTGTCCGTCCGTCCGTCCGTTAGCACGATAACTCAAGAACGCGTTGACCTAGGAAGTTGAAATTTTGTCACAACTTGTAAAATGGAAAAAGTAAGGCTAAGTTCGTTAATGGGCGATATCCTTCTACTCCTTCGGGTACCTCCCATACAAGAGTCCTTAAAACACGTTTTCAAAATTATTGCTCGATTGCTTCAAGTTAGGAACTTGAAATTTTGCATACTTGAGATTTACAATGTTTGAATCGAAAGTTCTGAATATGATGCAAACCGAATGAGTCCTTCGTGTAGCAGCCTTGAAAAGTCTTTCAAAAATGTATGCTTGTTACTGAACCCACTGTAACTCCAGAACGAGTTAAAGAAGGGATATAAAATTTCACAGGAATTAGTTTTATACCCATACCAAAACGGAGTTCATTAGTTAGCGCCATCTGTTGACTCCTTCGGGTAGCTGTCATACAAAAGTCCTTAATAAACATGTTCACCAACATTGAGCGATAACTTTAGAACACTTTAAGTTACGACTTTAAAATTTTATACACACTAATTTTATGATAGTCGCAGCTGAAACTATTAATATGAAAAATATCCTATAAGTCTTTCATGTAGTTGCCATACAAAAATTCTGTAAAATGTCCTAACTTACTTTATGGAACTCACTATAAATCAAAAATCTGCCAACAATCTGGGCGTAACTTTATTATTTTTCCGGCAGAAGTAAGGAACGCGTTCAATTCTGAAATGCGGTGTAGGCTACTATGTGACTGAAAACCTATCAAAAAGAACAAGATCATGGAAGTGAAAATCTGATTGGATCTGAGAGATATGGAATAGTTTATGAAAAAGTACACAATCACTTTACACCCCCTTAGGGGTCAATTCTCAGAAAATCTTGAAAACACTGTCTTGGTATTCATATGGAGAATACATTGAATAAAATTAAATTCATTATTTGGGACGAGGTAGTAGATATGTCGAAAATCGTGGGAAAATATGCATTCTATTTTCACAGATAATTTTTTTTGCCCCCCTTCTGAACGCCAATAGATATTCGTTTTTTTTATTCAAAATTATTTTTTTAGTTGATTTAGATATACACACCGAGTTTCAACATTGTAGCTTAAGCCGTTCGATATATAGGAAAAACACCCCCCACTTGTACCACACTACCCTTAGGGGTCGAATTTCAAAAAACCTTGAAAACACTTTCTAGGTATTCATACAAAGAATCCGTAGAATAAAAATGAATTCAATATTTGGAAAGACCTAGTAGATATGAGGAAAATCGTGAAAATATTTGCATTTTATATATTTTATATTTACAAATATTTTTTTTTGCCCCCCCCCCTTCTAAACGCCAATGAATATTCAAATTTTTTTTTATCACAATTACCTTTCTAGTTGATTTACATATACACACCGAGTTTCAACATTGTAGCTTAAGCCGTTCCATATATAGGAAAAATACCCCCACTTGTACCACACTACCCTTAGGGGTCGAATTTCAAAAAACCTTGAAAACACTTTCTAGGTATTCATACGAAGAATCCGTAGAATAAAAATGAATTCAATATTTGGAAAGACCTAGTAGATATGACGAAAATCGTGAAAATATGTGAATTTTATATCTACTATATTTACAAATAATTTTTTTTGCCCCCCTTTCTAAACGCCAATGAATATTCAAATTTTTTTTTATCACAATTACTTTTCTAGTTGATTTACATATACACACCGAGTTTCAACTTTCTAGCATAACCCGTTTAATAGTTAGGAAAAACACCCCATACCCCCGTAGCATACTACCCCTAAAAAAAATTTTATTTTTCCAACATTCCGCTACTATAGTTCTATCTAAATACCAAGTTTAAGGCTTATATCATTACAGGTTCTCAAGATATAAGCATCGGAACTTTTTCCTTTTCACCCTCCCCCACCCTCCCCCTCTTCACCCACAAATCCAAAACTTTTTTCTCTACTAGGGTTTAATTAGCGCTACTTCTGGTAAAAGTTCTAAGCATCTATCTTAAACTGTTCTTGAGATATGAAATGTGTTTGATTTGAAAAATTCTCATCCCCTCCACTTCTATGCTCCACCTCCCACTTAAAAAATTTTACTTTGATCAATGTTTTTTTGTCAACCTTTACACCCAAACCAAATTTTATTTTTCTAGAGCAATTGGTTCATGAGATATCGTAATCTTAAGTTTTCTACCCCCCACCCCCATACACAACTTCCCCCACCCAAAATTTTTCTTCATTCTGTTCTCCTAGTATAACTACAAATATGTTTTAAGTTTGAATGGTGTGCCATTAACGGTTTAGGAGATATGGATTTTAGAATGTGTCTATCTCACCTTTTTTGGATTTCGGACGCATTACATTTCCCCCCACTCCCACACCCCTTGATCAATATTGACAATTTTTCTGCAAATGGGTCTACTATCAGAGCTCTATAGAAATTCCAAGTTTCAGCTTCCTGACATAAGGGGTTACTGAGATCTGGAAACCAAAATTTTCGGTCTAAAACACTTCCCCCTCCTTCCCCCTCAAACCCCCACCCCTAAATATTTGGTCACTTCAAGGCGCCTACCCCATCTATTCGTTAAAAAAATTTCAATTTAATATCTCAAAGCGTTTGGCAGCTACGAGCCTCCAAACGATCTTGCGTACGGCGGACGCCGTACGGCGTACGGCGGACAGACGGACTGAAAATTTTTATTGCTTTTTTCGAGTCTACTAGTTATGAAACGTGAAAATAAAAATTTTGAGGGTAGCAAATTTTTTTTTTTAAAAAATCAATCACAATACTTAATTATTAAAATAATAAAGTAAAAATCGAGTAGCCACTATACAATAATTTCTATCTGTAAGTAAAAGGTCATGTAATAATTGCTTGTGCTCTCCTCATTCTTTTGATATATTTCCAACTAAAATATAAATCGGAGTTCAGTATTTCATCTAGAGTATCATACGATTGGCTTGCAGCCGATCGTGACTGCGTTATGTTTCCTTGTGTTGCCAGCGCGCCGCGCTATTCCAATTAAATTTATTGCCCAAGGTATGAGTTCGGTTTATCCGTGTTGTAAGTGCAGCATTTGAAACATAGGCTTTCTTTATTGTATCGACATTTGGTAGCCAAACATTTTTGAATTCACCTTCACTTTTGTATGTTTCTTGCGAGATCCTTTTCTCAAAATTAATTAGTTCTTTTACATTTTTCGCCGCGTCGCGTCTTCTCTTCGTGTTAAAAGCTCATTAGGTTATACTATATACTGTTTTGTGCACTTTTTCAGACAAATTAAAGGAAAACATTTAAGTGAAAATGGCAGATGGATATTTTGAAAATGTTGCGGGACCCTGCACTCAGCGTACCTCTCGATTTGAGCAACGTAGCCGCAGATAAAGTGGATTTAGTTATACATTTGATTTGCAGGCCCTGGGCCGATTTCGGCTGTCTTTATCATTGATTTGGTTCTTGGTTTCGTCTAATCATATAGACAAAATTTCATGGAATACCCGATTGACGTATGAAGAAATCAATGAATTCATTATTATTCTCTGAATCGGAAGTAGATCCTTATAAAGATGAAGATGATGATGTCAATTGGCAGCCTCCTCTTCAAGCTAAAGATTCTGATATCGATAATTTGGAGGATGGTAGTGAAGAAGATGAACTCGATCAGCTTCCGCGATCAGATTAGTCAAGTTAGAACTAGTTTACTGCTTTTGATTCTACGGTTTGGAGAAAAACTCTAATGCTTGCAGATATTCGAAAGAGAGCATATAATGTTCTTCGCGGACGAGGAGGTGTCCGACCGCCTTACACTAATCTAACTCGCCTTGAAGTATTCAATAATATGTCAAATGATATAAAATAAATTATTTTGGAGCAGACAAATCGGAAGGCGTCCAGTGTCATAGCAAGTTAGTTGAGTTTTTTCTTTGGATACTACGCGGTTATATTTTTCGTCGCGCTCCGCGAAAATTAGTAACTTATTTTAATTTCTTTGTTATATGCTGAAAGTCGTCTTCATCTGCATATGTCGTGAAAATCCTGGAAGCGCGTTCCAAAATGCTACACACGGAATTTTTGACGCATCAGCAAAAATTTGATGCCGCATTAAAAAGCATCAACAAGAATTGTATTACATCCGCGAATAATATCTCTGTTCCCGGTGTTACGGTTCCTGAGCTCGTTGTGTCGCACTCTACGGCTACTGTCCATGACCTAGGTTAACATAGCTGGAATGTTGACAATCAATCAGCCGATTCCCGTATGCCTGGTATGCTTTCGACGAAAACCTTGCGTAGCGCAAAAATAATCGAGCAAAGCAAGTCTGCATCGCTAAACGATTTGCGTTCGGATTCTGATGGAGTGACAGCTGATCGTCAAATTGCTGAAACTTCTTTATCATAGAAAGTTCCTGCTGATCGTTCTACCTCTGCTGATGATGTTGGCCGCGGGGATACTCAAACCCTTTTAACAGATCCAACTGGGCTCCTGCGAGTTGTTATGCCGTATAAGCAGATCTTCGTATCACGTCTGGCATATGACACTAATGAGGCTGAAGTATTGTAGTAGATTTATAAGAAATGGGGACATGTTCCTTCAAAATTATCCTGCATTAAGCTGATGCCGGATAATCTTCCTGATAGGCGAGTATCTTCTTTTAAGTTGACCGTACCACCTGAGTACTCCATTGTGAGCAGTTCTGCGTTTTGGCCATCTGGCCTTTTCGTGAAAAAATTTACTAGACCAAACAAACGGATTTTCGGAATCGAATCCAAAAGGATGCGAACCCGTCGTAATCGATGCCAATCACCAACGGAACGAGCCTCAAACATCTCCATTTATTATCAAAATGTCCGTGGTCTAAAAACTAAACTTCCGGTACTTAGGAAAAACGCAGTGAATGTGAACTTTGATGTCATAATCTTAACCGAAACATGGCTTGATGATGACGTATTCTCTAGTGAACTTGGACTACCTGACCATTTGATCTTCCGCATTGATAGTAATATTGACACCAGCAACAAATAAAGAGGTGGAGGATGCCTAATAGCTGTTCACCGAAATCTTCACGCAAAGGAAATAGTTGTTCCTTATAATAATATTGAACATATCTTCGTGGAATTGGACACGACCAATGCCAAAGTTATCGTTGGTGCAGTTTACTTACCACCATCTTTAAAAACTGACACATATATAACGCATCTCAATACTATCAGGCAAATGGTAGATACTTTTCCGTCGTCTGATATTATTGTAGCTGGTGACTATAATTTACCGTGTATTCAATGGACTGATGACCGGTGGTTTGCGCAGAATTATTCAGAAGCTGGAAATAGTCTCATCGATACTCTCTGTGAATTGGACTTCTATCAAAAGAACTCCATCTTTAACGCAAACGGTAAACTCCTCGACTTCATCCTTACAACATCATCATCAACTGCTGTGACGCGATCCAGTTTTAATCTTGTTCCGCTTAATATTCTATATCATCCTGCCTTAATCATTCAAGTTAACGTAGATCTTTCTATAAAAAATATTATATCATTTTCTAGTTTAAATTTCAAAAGTGCTTACTTTGAACTTATAATACATAAGCATTCTCTTATCGACTGGAATAGTGTCTTCAATGATCTGGATATCAATACTGCCGTTAACTTATTTTACGAACTAGTCAATGAAGTTATTTATAGCAACGTTCCTAGTAAAGTGGTCTTTAATTCATCATATCCATGCTGGTACAGTAAAGAGATTAGAAAACATATTATTGATAAGAAAATTGCCCATTCAAATTACAAATTAACAGGTTTATCTAATAATTATAATATTTTTGCCAGACTGCGTTCTGAATGTAAAACACTAAAAACATTCTGTTATGAACAGTATATAGCTGGTATTGAAAGTCACATTCCACACAATTTGAATTCTTTCTGGAATTACATCAATTCATTGAAGTCAGATAACATATTACGTAATTGCATGTATCTGGATGATGTTTCAGCTAGTGATTCTGTAGGTATTGTTGAGTTCTTTGCTAAACATTTTTCTAGTGTAGGGTAGAATGGGTAGCCCTGCACCATAGGTAGAAATGCACCACTCGCCATTGGCGCTCGCCCGTAAGTAAAATCTACAAAGCAGGAGTAGTATTCTCTTTCTCTTTCCTATCCATACGATTGTGTTCAGGAATCGTTAAAATACCGAGTAATACCGAACAGTTATTCGGAGTAAAAGAAAAACGCTAAGGAAAGTAGCTTTTCGTATATATGCAACATTTTTGTTTAAAGACAAATTATTGATCGTGAACCTTTCTAGGTAGGCATAAATATAGCTTGTAGTCTAAGGTGTGTTTTAGTAAAGTGCTAGTTTTTTATTTGCTAATATTTATTTAAAAAGAAATAAAAATGTTCATCTGGTCAGAATCGGTAGAATTGCACCACGAGCTTATAGGGAGAAATGCACCAGATTCTTATACCTAAGTAGCATGAATTTATGGTCACAAATCATAAAGAAATTCAAATTATTTTGCTGGAATCAGAACAAGCTCGTGCTGCAAGCATACAGCAAACATATCAAATTTGAAATCGATTTTTAAAATTTTAATATCCGTTAACTTATAAAAACTTATATAAAACCATTAAATTACTATTATTTGGTATTTTCTATTATTTTTTATTAGTATAAAACTCGAAAAATATTTAATAGATTTACTGTTTAGTTCGTTATTGTTTGTTACTTTTGTAAATATATTTAATTTTTTTGTTTCAACTAATTTGGTTGGGATTTGCTACATATTTAAAATGTGGTGCATTTATACCTTGCAAGTGGTTCATTTCTCCCGTACGATGGGAGAAATGCACCATTTGGACCTGCCTGTGCTCTTCTTCATTATGCTCTCGATCTGATTATAAATATTTTGCTCTTTATTCTGAATACAATATTTGCGCAAGGTATTTGATCAAACAGAGAAAAAAAAATTATTCAAGTTCCACAATTTTCTACGGAGATATGGAGTAATTAATGAAAAATGGTGCATTTCTACCTAGTCTACCCTATACCATATACTGATAGCACAATTTCTGTTAATTCTAATTTCTGTCATAATAATCATAATTCTACTATAGTAATAGGTTACATTGAATTGTCTGAAGTATTATTTCGACTAAATAGCTTAGATGTATCCAAAGGCCCAGGGCCTGACAAAATTCCACCGTTATTTCTTAACAAGTGTTCAGCGGTTTTAGCCTCTCCTCTCTGCACCTTGTTTAATCATTCACTAAGCTCAGGCTTATTCCCTGAGACATGGAAAGCAAGTTCCATTGTTCCAATTCTTAAGTCTGGTAATAAATCCGATGTAGCTAACTATAGGCCAATCTCCATTCAATCAACAATTGCCAAAATTCTCGACAGTTTTGTTACACAGAAAATAACTCCTTTGTGTGCTCACTTGATTTCTCCTTGTCAGCATGGTTTTCAAAAGTCTAAGTCCACTCTTAGCAATTTGACCGTCTACACGGAATACATAAACTCTGCACTCGAAGGTAAAGAGCAGGTTCATTCCATCTATACTGACTTTACCAAAGCTTTTGACAAAGTAAACCATGTCTTACTTCTACATAAACTCTATGACATGGGTTTCACTGGTAATCTTTTTCACTGGATTACCAGTTACCTTTTTCATCGGACTAGTTGTGTTCAAATAAAGTCAACAGCTTCGAATTCTTTCACAATAACATCAGGTGTACCGCAAGGGTCACACCTTGGTACTCTTCTTTTCATGTTATTTATTAACGACATTGGTATGATTTTTAAAGGAGTGAACTTTCTTTTATTTGCTAATGATTTAAAACTATACAAAGCAGTAAAAACTTTAGAGGATTGTCTTGTGCTACAGGCTAATTTACATGAACTCTCGTCCTGGTGTAACAAAAATCTTTTATATCTTAACATAGCTAAATGTAAATTTATAATTTAAAAAAAAAAAACAATCTTTATTTTCAGTAAGCTACAAAATTAATGGCACTCCGTTAGCTGAAGTCGGTATTATAAAAGACCTGGGAGTTTTCTTAGACTCTTCACTTACATTCGTCCCTCATGTAGCTAGTATTTGTAATGCTGCGAGAAGAATGCTCGGTTTTATTACTCGCAATACCAGGGACTTTAATAACATATATACACTGAAATGTTTATATTGCAGCTTGGTTACACCCATTCTCGAATATTGTTCTCCGGTGTGGAATCCTTACTACCAGATTCACATTAATCGAATCGAGACAATACAACTTAAGTTTTTGAGACTTGCCACCTACAAGTTACACATTTCAACTGAGTGGATAGATTACGATTCTCTCATGGGTCAGTTGCACCTACGGTCTTTAAGCGATCGTCGAGAGCAATCTGAACTCATTTTTCTCTTTAAAATTATATATTATATAGTTTATTGTCCGTGTCTTCTTGAGTCTGTTAATTTTCGTGTTTCCAATGTTCGTACTCGGTGTCAATCTTCATTTTCCCTGCCAATGCACCAGACCCAATATGGTCAAAATAGTCTACTGTCAAGACTACTGAGAACTGGCAATAAATATAGTCATTGTATTGATTTATTTAATATTAATCTCGTGACATTAAAGTCACTCTTCCAAGTCACATAGCTGTATAAGTTGTTAATTTTTTTTTTTATTTATGTTTTTCTTTTTGTAATAACATTATTTTATAAATATATATTATTATTGTAAGGATTTATTCCGTAAATAAATTAATAAATAAATAATAGCAACGGACAGTCTGATCCAAAGTCATTTGATCCTCTAACAATGGCGGAGCTACATAGATAGATTTTTTGGCATTCCGTTCATTTATCGTACTATAAACACGTTACTGAGCTTTGGAAATTGGATACTTTTCCATGCTGCGAAAAATGAGCGAAAGCTATTTGCGAACAAGGAAACCTATCTGCAATCATAAGAAAGATTCCTGTGACGTGTCTCCATTGCGTAGACTGAAGTATGTATATATCTTCCGAAACTATGGATACCTTATAACTGTACTTTGTAAACCATACTTTCAATTCATATTGTTTGTAATGTATGAAATAGACGAAAAATAATATAAAAATGTACATAAAAGACTATTCATTTCTATGGGTACCGGGTACCGCTGCCGGTAGATTTAGGGTTCACCAAAAAAACCGGTAAAATCTCCAACTTTTGACACCACATATTTTGAAATAAACCCGACAACGTGCATTAAATACACTACTTGTAGATGGCCCGGACCGATGTCCTTGTTATTATGCCAGGAGAAAAATTGTAGAAAAAGGTACCGGGTACCCGCCGTTGGTAGCATAAGGGTTAAAAACCTTACAAAACCCTATACCATTTCAGTAAAAAAAGCGACCGAAATATCATAGGCCTTGCGAACGAAATTGAACTGCACGCGACCTTACAAACTCTATACCATTTCAGTCACAGACGAGATCATGTGTGGTGTGACTCTTCGATTAGGTTTTGTTGGTACGTAAATATGTTTACAAACCGTACTCGAAAAGTTTTAGAAAAAGTGAGTAAGTTCCAATTTATTGATGGTCCTCTGAAAACCCTATACCATTTTAGTCAAGATCAGGAAAATCTTCGATTCAGCTTTGTATGCACGAAAACTGTAGTGCATTTAGATACAAAAAATCACTGAAATAGTGTAGAGCAGTTTCTTCTTCCCTTCCCCCATATTTTTGAGACCTCCATTTTTAGGTTTTAAGAAGTTCTTTATTTGCCGTACGTTCTTAATGCTAACATGCTTTCTATCTTAATCCTTAAGCTAAAATTAGTCTATATCTAAGCTGCTACCGTTCTTAATGGCCTTAATGGGCACTCTAAGATATAAATTTCATCGGGGGGATGTTTTTTGGGGTGGATCAGAGTCTCTTTATTTAATTACATTTTTAATGTATACTTATCATTAACCCTAGAACCGTGCCCACAAAAAAATTGACTTATCGTGTCCTGGGGCACTCAGTGCCCCAGTATGCATTTCATACAAAATGTATAGGTGGTGTGTTGAAAATACGCTTATTTCTTTGGTAATTAGCGTTCTTGATTTTCGCAGGCTTCTATGAGTTTGGAAAAAGAAGAGAAAATAAAAAATTGTCTCTATTTTCGAAAAATTAATTAAGTGTATATAAAAAAATAAAATAATAATGGAAATGAATGAAAAAAAAAATCGAAATTCAAAATATTAAATTGTTCACTAGTCTCAAAAAAGCATCCATTTCCACTCAAAACAAAACAAAATTATCACAAAATAAAATTATCACAAAATACTCAAGTAACTATCACTTGAAATTTCATCGACAACTAAATGTATTCAACTGATTTTTATTCAAAGGATCTATATACGCATATTGACGAAATCGCCTTGTTTTGTTTACATATTTATTTTTGTTTATACATCTATCAAATGCATGTATTCAAATGTTTTGTTTTCAAATGGTCAATGTACGTATGTTCTGGGGCACTGCGTGCCCCAGAACACGAAATTGACCTTTTTTCTGCGTTTACATATTTAGCAAATAAAACACAAAATAACCAGTTCGATTCTTTTGTTTATGCATTTGTGCATAACATATGTTTCAAAATATTGTGCATTCAGATGATGTTATAGAACTAGAAAGTCTCTAATTTACCGTTTGAAATTAGCTAGGGGCACTCTGTGCCCCAAAGACGGTTCTAGGGTTAAAATAAACTATTGGGAAAATGGCAAAAAACCCAATATTACATCAATTTCACTCTACTCTACTTAAACTAGGTATATATAGTACAATTCATACATACTAACTTAAGACTAGGGTTTGAGCCGAACTCTCCGCCGCCGGGGCCAGCTCCACTATTTGAGAATAGTAGAGCAGAAACCACCGTTCCCGGCCGCGGACAGCTCAGTCCAGCACACAATAATTGCATTTAAGAATGCATCGAGAAGGGAATATTTAGGTGTGATACGAATCACTTTATTTGATTTATTACATTATTTGTCCTTATAACTATTCCGGGCCGAGCCATTTGTCACCTGGACCGATAGCTGAAGGCCATCAGTTCCTGTAGCAATTGTCTCGGTCCGGCATGCCTTATAACTAGGGAAGCTGCTAAAAAGGTTAGTACTTATTCTAGTTTAGTTTATTTTTTTGGTTAGCTTGGTCTAGATTGGAAGATGTAGCCGTTTTCGTCAAGGTAGACGAAGGTTTCAGGTGGAATAAAACCAGTTGACATGGTTTTTTCAACATATTGTGGGCTTCGGAAGAAGGGTTGGTGGATCCAGGGGTTAAGGTCTTGATCTGAGGTGGTTCCAGCTATATGGTTCCTAGTTAATTTTATGATTGTCGTATCAACCCGGGAGATTTCTGCCGTTTCATATATTTCCTCGTTCGATATGTTATGCTGAAAATCTGTCTTTGCCTTTCTATAGATGCCAGTACACGCGAGTTACGAATATTCCACCAAACAACACAACTTGCTGAGTACTTACGAATATTCCACCGATCAACAAAACTCGCTGAGTTCAGCAAGTTCCCACACAAATCATATATGTATGTTAGAATGTCATTAAACTTGAGAACCTAGTAAATTTCCATGGGAAAATGCAAAGGTAGCTAATGTTAAACTGTAGACGCTACCTTTGCAAAATAAATTATTAAAAGCTCATTTTGTCAAATCTCTTGTTACAGTTGGTGTTTAATCGTTTTAAAGTAAAGTCGTTAATCAAGAAAAAAAGATTATTGTACTAATAAAAGTAATTTTAATTTAAAATTTTGTTTTTTTCATCGTTAATGGATCACGATCCATAACTGGCGCAGTCTATCGGTTTTTTTTCGCAGCAATTGAACTTAAAGCGGTTATCGACGGATTATCGATATCTAGTGCAAAGTTTGACTGTTCCGTTGGTCAGTATCGTGCGTAAAAGGGCAACATCGAAAGAATATCGGTGCAAAGTGGTACGCAGCGTGAGTGGAAAAAAATTGAAACCTACATCCCAAAGACTATTGACGACCAACTGTCGGGTGGATCATAAACGTTATCAACGACGGATCATCGTGAAATAATGTTTATCCAGGGAGCTGCAATATTGCTAATGTAAGTCAATTTGGATTATCTTTTGGAATCCTTACTCTCCCTCCATGTCCTTCCTTAAACTTAACCATAAGCCATATTATAGGAAAAATTTAAGCCCAATTAAAGAAAGTGAAAGTGAGTGTGAATTTAAATTACGTGCAACTCAGAGTGATTCGAATTTATCGAGGTTATCAAATCTTAATCTTCCTTCGCGGATAAACAGAGTGTTTAGAACCTTTTCGCGGTCGCGTAAAAATTTATCAAGTCCAGTGATATCTATGGCCGAGCCCCAATATCAGATAAACATGCAGAACGACCAAGCACAACCTGAAGCACAGGCCAATGTCCATCAGGATGAGCCTGTTCAGATTACGACAATAGATATTTTCAATTCACTTCGTGTGCCGGATGCTATCAAAGACTTACCTAAGTTTGACGGCAACCCCAGGCTACTGTTTGATTTCCTTGATAACGTAGAGGAAATTCTCGCACTGATAACCATAACCAATGGTACATCTTATGGGCAACTCCTCTTGAGAGCCATAAGGAACAAAATAATTGGACCAGCAAACGAGGTTCTCAATATCTATGGAACCCCGTTGGTATGGAAAAATATCAAAGAGAACCTAATTTTACATTACTCCGACAAACGGAATGAAACATCTCTCATAAGGGATCTGCATTCTGTTCGACAAGGAAATAATACGTTGGAACAGTTTTATAGTGAAGTTGTGCAAATTCTTTCAAACATCAACAATCATGTACAAATACATGAGAAGGAAGCAAATGTAGTAAGTGCAAAAAGAGGACTTTACTCAGACATGTGTCTGAACGCATTTTTAAGCGGACTTCGCGAACCATTGGGTTCTGTAATACGCGCAATGAAACCGGAATCGTTAGCGGTAGCATTTTCGTTTTGTATCAAAGAACAAAATATATATTACACTAAAGTCTATCGTGGTAACCCAGGAGTTCAAAGAAATTCCAGTCTAGTATTTCTTGATCCATTTAAATCGGATTATCAAACACAACGTCAAAGACCCCAACAGCCCCCATTACTCAGAAACCAATTTGGACAAATTACGAGCACATATCGACCAAATCAATATTCACCACCAATTCAAACCCCATTTCAAACAAACACTTATCGACCAACGCAATATACGACCCCAATCCAAAATCATTATCAACCAGGCGCACACCAACCTCCGCACAACACACCTCCGACACAAAATTTCCGCCAACCTACCCCATACCATCAAAATTCATTTCAACCAAATGCATTTCGACCATCCCAATATGCGAATCAGACTCAGATAAGGCAAGCTTTTAACCCTTTCTCTAATAATAACTTCCAAAATCGAACACCACAAACAAACCAATTTATCCAACCTCAACAACAGCGATCGCAACAAACCAGGCAAATTCTCCCTAATCTACCGAAACCAGAACCAATGGAAATAGGCTCAACCATTTTCAGATCCAACAGACCATCCAATTTTGTAGGGAACGTGAATTTGGCTGAAGAAAATGCGCAACCCGACATTTTACCCCACATGCAGGAATTAGATGAATACTATTACGAAAATCCTGATAATTATCAATACGATACCTCTCCTTCAGAAACAGATACAGGATTCTCTGAAAATGAAGTGGACGATCAAAATTTTCCACTAGATGCCTCAACCAATCAATCGGGTTCTTAGACATTAATAAACACGGATCCGTACTCCCGTACATCAATATCTCATCTCCATTTGGACGCCCACTTAAATTTCTAATAGACACTGGAGCGTCCCACTCCTTCATTAACCCCCAGTTTGTTAAACCCGAAGATTTTATCGACATGAAACCCATCACCATTACAACCATCCTCAATAAGCATACCATTAACAAAGAAGTGCAGCTACCAAATTTTCAAGAATTTAATCAACCAGGTGATACCAAATTTCTCGTATTTAAATTCCACTCATACTTCGATGGACTCCTAGGATTAGATGCACTTACAGCACTAGAAGCTAAAGTGGATTTGGGTCAAGAAGTCCTTATTACAAGAAATGCCATCCAAAAACTTCTCTTAAAACCGAACTTTATGTCCAATAAATATACAGTCCCACCTCAAACAAAAATTATCACCAGATTACCAGTTGACATCCAAAACGGAGATATCTATATTGGGGAAACCGAAATCAAACCTCATATCTACATATCAGAAGGCGTATATAGCGCAAAAGACTGGTACAGTCTCATAGAAGTTGCAAACACTTCAAATAAATCCGAAACCCTGTTTTTAGAACAACCCCTTAAGGTTACAGAATTCTCTCATTCCAATTTCGCTGAAGTTAACAACTTCAATATCCATTACGATAATAACTGTCAAACCAATTTTAATTTAACATCGGAAGATATCACCCAAATTTTACGGACCTCTCATCTCAATACAGAGGAAAGAGAAACGCTCTTCAAAGTCTGCAAGGAATACGACGACATATTCTTTCATGAAGGTCAGCAGTTAACTTTCACGAGCAAGATTAAGCATCGTATCTCAACTACGGATGATATGCCCCTTTATACCAAGTCATACAGATATCCGTATGTTCACAAAGCCGAGGTTAGGAGCCAAATCCAAAATATGTTAAAACAGAGAATAATTCGACCAAGTTATTCTCCTTGGAGTTCACCCGTGTGGATCGTTCCTAAAAAGAAGGATGCCAGCGGTAAACAGAAATGGAGACTGGTAATAGATTACCGAAAACTTAATGAAAAAACTATTAGTGATAGATATCCGATACCAAATATAACCGACATCTTAGACAAACTTGGGAAATCTATGTATTTCTCAACCCTTGACCTTGCCAGCGGTTTTCATCAGATTGAGATGGATTCAAGGGATATAGGAAAAACGGCTTTTACCGTAGAAGGTGGCCACTATGAATACATTCGAATGCCTTTTGGGCTGAAAAATGCCCCGTCCACATTCCAACGTGTCATGGACAACGTTCTTCAGGAACTCCAGGGTAAAATATGTTTGGTATATCTCGACGATATTATCGTATTCTCAACTTCATTGCAGGAACACTCAGAAAACCTTAAAAAAGTTTTCCAGAAATTAAGAGAAGCCAACTTCAAACTCCAGCTTGATAAATCAGAGTTTCTTCATAAAGAAATCGAGTTCTTAGGGCATATTGTAACAACTGATGGAGTTAAGCCTAACCCGGATAAAATCCGAGCGATTAAGGCATATCCTATTCCTAAAACTCAAACTGAGATCAAGGCATTCATCGGACTCCTTGGATACTATCGCAAGTTCATTAAAGACTTCGCTCATTTAACAAAGCCACTAACCCAATGTCTGAAAAAAGGAAGAAAAATTGAACATACAAATGAGTACATTAAAGCATTCGAAACATGCAAAGACCTCCTTACCAACGACCCCATCTTACAATACCCGAACTTCGACAAACCATTTATCTTAACCACGGATGCTAGCAATTACGCAATAGGTGCAGTACTGTCTCAGGGTGCTATTGGTAGTGACCTCCCAATTTGTTACGCTAGCAGGACATTAACAACTTCAGAGATAAACTACTCAACGGTAGAAAAAGAACTATTGGCAATAGTATGGGCCACAAAATACTTCCGACCGTATTTATTTGGTAGAAAATTCAAGATAGTTACAGACCACCAACCCCTTAGATATCTCATGAATTTTAAAGAAGCCAATTCCAAACTCATCCGATGGCGACTTAAACTCGAAGAATTCGACTACGAGATCAGTTATAAAAAAGGAAGTCATAATTCTAATGCGGACGCTCTTAGCAGAATAAAGCTGGAAGAGCCTTCGAAAATAAATCAAGCGGATCTTAACACTTCTGAAGACAATCCTCAACCCGAAAATAATACTGAAGGAAGTAGCAATCTTACTACCGTGCATTCTGCCACCGAAAATCTAGATGATGGAATTTACATCTCAGAGAGGCCCCTAAATGAATTCAACCTACAGCTAATCCTTGAACAATCTAATAGAAGACCTGAAGTTACGCTAGAATTACCTTTTCGAAATAAACAAAGACGCACAATAAGAGCGGTTGACTTCTCGGAAGATAAAATTGTGGACATTTTCAAAAAACATTTATCCCCAAAAAAATTAACAGCAATTTTTGCAAACGATGAAACCTTTAAAGTAATACAAAATGTGTACTCAAAATACTTTTCTCGATCCCAAACATTTAAAATCATTCGATGCGTGGAAATTCTCAAAGACATTACAAATTCTGACGAACAAGACGAAATAATTAGGTCATATCACACAAACAACAACCATAGAGGAATAAACGAAACGCTACTTCATCTCAAAAGAGAATATTTTTTCCCTTTTATGAAAAAGAAAATAACAGACGTAATCAACAACTGCGAAATTTGTCAAACCTTGAAATACGATAGAAACCCACAAACTACCCAATTTCAAATACCGGAAACACCCGATAAGCCGCTAGAGATACTTCATGTTGACATCTATAGTATTAATAATCGACAGATGTTAACAATCATAGACAAATTTTCAAAATTCGCAGCAGCATATACACTAACCGCTAGAAACAGCCTTGCCATAATAAAATCACTTAAACACTATTTTAGCCTACACGGTATCCCAAAAAAACTGATTTCGGACCAAGGTAGTGAATTTACTGCAACAATTTTTAAAGACTTTTGTAAACAATATAACATAACTCACCATGTTACGTGCTTTCAGCAAACATCCAGTAACGCTCCTGTTGAAAGGTTACATTCCACCCTTACGGAAATTTACAGAATTATACTAAAAAAACGTCTAACAGAAGATCATGATGAAATATTATCTGAAACTCTAATTACATACAATAATGCAATCCATTCTGCCACAAAACTAACACCTTATGAGGTATTCTACGGAAGAACTTACAAATTCAATAATAATATTCAATACAACGATGTTCATGACTACCTCAAAAAATTGAACGAATTCCAAGTTAAACTTTACCCCGAAATCAAAGACTTAATTCAAGAAAAAGTCACAATGAACATTACCAAAATAAATGAAAACAGAAATCCTCCTGACCAGCGTAATGAAGGATCTATAGTATACAGAAAGGAATGTCGTAGAAATAAGCTAACACCTAGATTTAAAAAGCACATAGTTAAGGAAAACAAGCACATAAGTATCATTACTGACAACAACCATAAACTTCATAAATCAAGAATTAAAAAAAAACCTCATTTCCAGAATCCTACTCCCGACGAAGGCACAACGAATAGAGATGCAGGACTTGACGAACACTAAAGGACTCTTACCAATGCGACTCGGACAGGCACGGACTATACGAACTTACCAAAATCTACTACACATTATTAGGCTTGACAAATACCAGAACAGTATCGACAGAATAGACGAATCCCTTAAAAATTTTGACAAAATAGGAAGAATGACCGACTCACTTAACATAACGAAAACAAAACTGGAAGAGGTTAAACATAAACTTCAGACATTATTACCAAGGTTCAGAAACAAAAGAGGACTAATCAATGGTTTGGGAACTCTGATCAAGACCATCACAGGAAATATGGACGTAAACGACGCAATCCGTTTAAATGAGCAAATCGCAAAAATAATTAACAATGAATCCAATCTCAAAGACTCTGTCAATCAGCAAACAAAACTAAATCATCAGATGATAGAAAGGTTTGATAACATCACGAATCATATTAATCAACAACAAAACTCTATAGAAAACTACCTAAAACACACCCACGATCAAATTAGAAATAAAATCAGGTTGGAAGACGTAGATTTGAAACAATTAGAATTCTTAAGCCGCATTAATTATAATATTGACTTGTTAAACAATCATTTGTCAGATATAGCAGAGGCCGCTATACTCGCTCGTTTGAATATAATCGCGAAACAAATTTTAAACCCATCAGAAATTTCAGAACTATACGCTATTTTTGTAAATCAATCAATCCAAATTACATCAGAGGAACATATCTATGAACTCTTAAAATTACAAGCCTACTATAACCAAACAAATATTATCTTTAACATCCAAATACCAATAATTCAGAAAGAACCTTATTCCTTTCACCACATTATTCCAATTCCATTAAACAAAACTAAATCCCTAAAAACCAAGCCGTACGTCCTCCTGAACTCCAAAAGTATCCAATATTTTGACGAAAAATGTCCAAGGATCGAAGGGACCTACTACTGCACAGAAACAAGGAACCAAATACCAATAGAAAAATCACTATGCATTGGCAACCTAATGAGGAACTTACCTGCGAGCTGCGAATTTCATCAAGGATCCAATACCGCAGAAATCTTACAACCGGAACCCAACTTTCTCCTCCTAATCGACATACCCGAAAAGACGATGTACACAACCTGTGGATTAAACAACACCCGCATCAAAGGAACCGTCTTAATTCACTTCGAGAATTGCGAGATCGACATCAATGGCGAAATTTACGAGGCTAGAGATCGTATCTACTACGACGAAATAACAATTTACCCTTCCATCTTCAATCAAATAAATATTTCATACTCTTCTCCTAGCATTCATCTAAGGAACCTAGAAAACTTCAATTTCTCACAGAGCGAAGAGTTCGAGCTCCAACAGTTTCTTGCGTCATCAAAGGACTCCTTTTGGGCAATTACCGTAATTGTGGCCATCACCATCACAGCTGTTGGCACTTACCTCTGGACGAAACGAAACACCGCCATAAGATACCAGATATCCGACAATCCACTTCCAACCAACGTCGCTCCATCCCAGGAAACAACAAGGATGCAGTTTCTCTGGCCGTCGCTTCCTTCTAAGGGGGGAGGAGTTACGAATATTCCACCAAACAACACAACTTGCTGAGTACTTACGAATATTCCACCGATCAACAAAACTCGCTGAGTTCAGCAAGTTCCCACACAAATCATATATGTATGTTAGAATGTCATTAAACTTGAGAACCTAGTAAATTTCCATGGGAAAATGCAAAGGTAGCTAATGTTAAACTGTAGACGCTACCTTTGCAAAATAAATTATTAAAAGCTCATTTTGTCAAATCTCTTGTTACAGTTGGTGTTTAATCGTTTTAAAGTAAAGTCGTTAATCAAGAAAAAAAGATTATTGTACTAATAAAAGTAATTTTAATTTAAAATTTTGTTTTTTTCATCGTTAATGGATCACGATCCATAACTCGCGCGTAGACATTTTCTTTCGAAAAGTCTAACTTTTTCCATATAAGATGGACTAATTTTGAACCAGATGGGGCAGCCATAAGTGAGAATAGGTCTCACCAAAGCTTGGTAACAAATGATTTTAACGCGAGGGCATAAATGTTTCGCGTAAAAAAGCCGTTTTAGAAACATGAATGCGTTACGCTCCTTTACAATCTGAATATTAGAGTGTTGGTTGAAGTACAAGAGTTGATCTAAGTTTACTCCTAGATATTTAACACAAGTTTTGTGCGGTATTTTTTCGTGGCTTCCCTTCCCAACTACAATGTGAAATTTCTTCCAATTGCGCTTCAAATCTCTATTGGCATGGGCTAAAGTGGTGCGAAATAGGATAGTCTCACATTTCTGTCAATTAATTTTCATCTTCCAAGAGTTCGTGTAGAATTGGACGTCGTTAAACATTTTCTGCAGTTCCTCTTGGGCTTTGGTCGCTTTAGAATGGGTATTGTGTATATTATTAGGTCGTCTGCGAAGGCTACAATAGATCTCTTGCCGTTGCGTCGTAGCCCTTCTCATTCCGTCGTGGTCAGCTTGGCTCCGTGCGTACACGTTACCCGGTTGGCCGTTCCAGGTTAGGTGGACTTTTATAAGCCGCAGCCCTAAAACCAGTTTGGCATGACCGGTTTCGAATTACTTATATTTTATATATCGGATATATAATAAATACATGATGTTTTATGTTACCGCTCTCTTTTCGGCATTTCGTTTCGTTAGCACTGTCGTTGTTGTAATCGGAAATTTAGCGTAAGATTTCCGTCCTTACACGGGGAAGGGAGAGTTGTTTAATAGGTTATTAAAAAGGGTGCAACATTCCTGAATAATTACATCCGGCAGATTCTTTTATACTAAATTTGGAATTCCATCCAAGCCGGATGATTTTTTTATTATTGAGGCGTTTGAATAAAAATTGAAGTGTTTCAAATGAAACGAAGTAGTCTGGTAGTTAGTTGTCTGGAATTTGATTGGCCATCAGGTTTTCGATACAAATGAGTAAAGGCTCATTGGCTTTGCTCTCATTTTTGAATACTGTAACCTTTTCAGTAACTAATTGATTTAGTCTTTCCCTTCCCAAGTTGGAGTTCTGTATATGAATTCCCTCTATTAGATCTAGCTTTTGGGGTTTGTCGGTAATCACGAAGTTTCCGTTTGTATCGCGGCTTGCACTTGTGATATTCGTGTCTTCAAGGAGTTTTTGGGAGTCTGCCGGTACCTTAATCGTGGGTACTCTTGCATTATTCTTTTTCCTGAATATGAAATTTATTTGGGCAAACATCCCGGAAGAGTCGCTGGATCTAACAGATTGAATTTTTTCCATCCATTGCCTATTACTTTCATTCGCAAGTTTTGACGAATTAAAGTTTTAACATTTTTTAAGATTGATTTTAGTCTACTCATGTTGGGGCTATTATAATCTAAAGATCTACAATAGATGTTATTAATTCGCGTGAGCAAATGACTTTTGAGTCTTTGGAGTTTTCGGATAATAGGGTTTTCATAGTTGTCTAAGGTATTTGGTATTTTTCTTTTTGGGACAGTTCGTTCTATTGTGGCAATTGTGAGATTTTCTAGTATTTGGAGATAGTGTTCTATCTCCGAGTTTGCTAGGTTCCTATCTGTGGGGATCATGAATTCTTCTTCTTCTGGAACTGTTTCTGAGTAAGCTTTCGCTATTCTCTTTCGAAACATTTTCCAGTTAGTTTTCTTATAATTAAGGACAATATTTTCCGCTTGAGAATTAATGACGAAATGATTGTTTTTCTCATGACCAAATGTCATGAGTATGGCTTGGTGGTCGCTATCGTAGTTTATGGTTTCTAATTTATTTGGGCTTCCTGCGAACGTGAAGTTCAATCGGGCATCTGCTATGCAGATATCAAGGTATGAATTTGCTCTTGGTAGGGTGGGAGAGTCAAGGCCGTAGAGTACATTGGTGAGATTACGTAACTTGGTTCAAGTGCTTGTTTCGAGTTTGAAATAAAAATGGCATTACCGAACTCTGTTTCGACCTACGTAACTTTGGTTCAAGGTTTTGCTTCGAGTTCGAAAAAATAGTTGGCGTTCTGTACTTTGTTTGTACCTGTCTTATGAGATTGATACGAGCGAACTTTGGTCGGTAACTACTTGACTGTCGAGTACAAGCTTAAAATATCTTCAACGATGTAAGTTTTCGTATATTTCTTTGTAGTATTTGTTCTAATACTTGAAATATTGAAATCGTAGGGATGCAGGAGACAATAAAATTGTTCAGGCAATAAACAAGCAGCAATGTGAAGTAATGGTGTACTTCATGAAAAATCACGAAGCCTACCCAAAGGAATTTTGAAATATGTGCACGGTACGTAAATTTCAAAGGAGTTATGGGAGACGTTGAAAACTTCCCTTAAAGATTGCCTGTGGAAAAAGTGCATGAATAGGACGGAATACAAAATTTAATTTTATGCTAAAAAGTTGAAATCATAAAGTTGAAACTTAGGCAGTTTTATGAACTATTCAACATATATCAAGATTTTCAAATTAATAAGTTATTCGAAAGCTACAGTCGAATATATCAACAAAAAAATTAAAAAACTCTTAAAATTTGGTGTTTTAAGATAAAACCGTCTGAAATACTAAATTTTGAAAAGAAATGTGTGTGGTTCGAATGTTAGGCAATAAGAAGTAAATTTTTTGTTACACAGTATATTTGAAGAGTGAGAGGATACGTACAAAGTGTTTCATTTGTATGCCGTGCATTTGCCGAAGGTCGGAGGACTTAAAAACGTTCCCAACATCAAATTTTCAAAGTTAAGTCCGAAACACAATGCACACGTTCCGTTCCGTTCCGTCACGAAAAGTGAGGTAATGTGATCCGTAAAAGTTGAATTTAGGTGAACTCGTTCGATCCGTTCCGTTACGACCATTGTGTGCATTTACATGGCCAGCCCATAAGGTCTACTTTGACAGCTGAACGTGATGGAACGGAACGTGAGCATTGTGTTTCAGGCTTTAAGCCTAGTACTAACTAGAAGCGAAACGAAATTTTCCATACAAATCTTTCGTCCGAGCGAAAATTGTAAGTGGATTCTTCTAGTTAGTACTAGGCTTTAAGGTAGATTTTGGAACTGGATTTATTTAACGCTTCGGAGAAAGTTGATACAAAAATTGCATTTATTCTCTAAAATGTTCAAGTTACAAGTATATATAACACTACAATTTCCCACCCACGAACTTTTTTTTAATAAAAATCCTAAATTTGAAACAATTTTCAATGTAGTAATTCTCATTCATCAGCGTAAAGACCGAGGCAAGACTTGTTTTCACTTAAAAACAAACATTTTCACTAATTTTTAATAAAATATCAACATTTTGACATTTCAAATTATTACCGAATTGGCGGATTCTTGTACATGCATAATGAGGTATCCCCATTTTTCGAAGTCGTTTGAAATAGGTAATGCCTAAACGAAGTGTCGAATTCAAGAGAGGTCAAAACAAACAACTCGAATCAAGTTACGTAATCTCACCCCAGATTTAAATTCCATTTGGTTTTCTAAAACCCAGTTATATAGGAAATTTCTACGTGTGTTATTATCTCGGTTACGCCAAGATTTGTGCTTCGCATTGAGGTCCCCTGCAATTACGTAGTAGTTCCTAAGGTTATTCAATTCAAGGGTCTGAAATAGTGAATGAAATTCGTCATTAAATTTTTCAGAATTTCTTTTTGAGGCATAGCTGCTAATAACAAAAAGATTATCATTATTCTGCAGGGAGATTTTTATACAGGTCAGTTCTAAACATTCAAAGAGGGTGAATTCTGGCCGGTTTATTGTGGTAAAGTTAAAAGGTTACAAGAATACCCGTGCCGCCTCCGCCTCCGGAGTTCGGTCGGTCTGTTCTTATAAGAGACCTCCATTGCTGATATTAATATGTCACTTGCCTCTCAGTAGGGTTAATTTGAGCATTTGCTTGCATGACGTTAATGTCATCCTCACAATCCTCATTCAACATAAACTCGTGATAAGTTTTGGCACCAGCTGCGGTCATTGCATTTTCGAAATATATTAGCCGAGGACGTTGGGGGATGGCACTAAGAGCTTGAGGCGACACTTTATCTGTTGCCAGACTTTCTCCTGGAAACGACTGTTCCCATCTTAGCAATAGTGTATGTGCGATATCATATGACTAACAGCCTTTGCATGAAGCTTCGACGTTTACACGGTGACGGTTGTAATAATGCGACGCGCGCGCACTTGGGATTTTCGAAATGTTATAGAAAAGGGATATGCACTGTCAAGCCGAATGTCAAGTGATATTTCTCCTATTAGACACGAAAAAAAAAACCAGATGGAATGCATCGCGCGCTTCGGTGACATCCTGAATACTCCCTGACGTAAGCGAACTGAGAAAAAAATTTCCATTTAGCGACGTACTAGAACTAGGTGATGAACGGTACTAAAGGGAAATAAAGGCACGTACACCTCACGAATGGACTCTGTGAGCCGGTTGGCCAGTAAATGACGCCCTCACACCACCATATTTGGAGGTTATGTAGCGTGGCTTTTCACTTCCCAACGAATAATAGGAACGAACTACATACACAGCGTCGTACTACCTCATGCGTCCGCCTGAAACTTCCATTCTTTTAGCCTTCACTGCAGCAAATTTTGTTTTTTCTTTGGTCGACGATGTATTGTTGGTACACGAGAATGAAATGCACTACTCACAAGCATTTCCTCTGTTGTTCTTTCCATCTTCCCGTTTTTGAGGTTAAAACCTTCTGTGGGAGCTTCGTTTACGTGCTGGGTATTCGCGCGAAAGGAACAGAAACGAAAAGGAGTAAGACTACCTTAACTCTTACCGTGCCCCAAGCGTCGGCACGCGGTGGCTATTAGCATGCGGCGGCTATTAGCATGCGGCGGCTAGTGGTACGCAAAAACGTTCTCGGGTAATCCGTGCCGCTTCTGGCCGGAATAGACGGAGAGAATACATAATTGGCGTAAGGAAAATCATCAAGTGTCTCGCTAGCACGTTCGCAGTTGCCTCAAACCCCCGTCATTATGACGAAACACTTTACACCAGACCACTCCGTGTCAAGTTATCTGTCGCCTCGATGACATTTGGCAAAGGAGCCCTGAACCTCGTTATACCTCATCAGCAAAGTTGCTAGGTAAGTTACTATACGCTGCAATCATGTCGGTACTAAGTCGAAGTTCAACCTCTCGTCCACCCATCATAGGTTCAATAAGCAATCCAGGGGGCATATCGCAAACTGCGACCTGGAAATACACCTCCACCACTATCTCAATTTCAGGAATAGCAACGAGGGGTAAAGAGGGCAGCAAACCCGTGACACCCACTCCAATTGTAAGACAAACAAGGCCGAGAATCCAACTTCTGAGAACCCGACCGATCCATCAACTAAATATTGCATCGTGCTTGGGAACAGTCACAATTTATCGAAGGAAACTGTCAAGTGGCCGCTACTAATAGTTTTTTTTTCTTTCTTCTTAATTAACTTCTTTTAACAGTAAAACACTGGTGTTCATAAAAATTAAACGCTTATAATAAATGGTTACATTAAAGAAAGTATTCACTTTAGGGTAAATGATAAGCCCAACCTTGTCAGTCCAAATAGAATGTCACAAACGCATAAATTTTTATTTTACTATTTTCTGAAGGACGAATTCTGCAACGTTCATGAAGTAAGCCTTTTACAGGTGTTAAGTTAACCATACAATCAATACATGTAGATTTAACAAAGTATCATCCAAGGAGTCCGACCAGATACACACGGTCAGTTCTAACATCGTTGTAAGTTTCAGTGCCACAAGTAACGCTCTGCAAATTACCGTAGTCAGTTTCAGTATAACGTGCAGCTCTCTTTGGTTAATAGGTAGTTCATGACATGAAGGCAGTCTATGGTTATCATGAGATGATCGTTTTGAAGCTATCGTAACAAGACTAGGAAGCGGTCAAGTCCGAGGTCAAAGACTAAGTGGATACAGTATACAGTATAGTCGACCTATAAGCCACAGTTTTAGTTGCTTTTTGCCTCTCTTCGATTCTCATCGACCCTTAGATCAGTTCGTTTTGCGAGGCTATTGCCGGATGAAATAACTCATTTATTCCTTAGATCCGGTCTGGATGTTAATGAAAAGCTATGGTCGTTCGGTCAATTAGGATTAGTTTGGATCTGGAGTAATTCCCCCGGAGTAATCTCCCCGGTGCTGTTCCGAACGAACCAAGCCCTGCGAAATTGCCAAATGGTCTCTCTATGAGACGAATCATTGGCAGTAGCGTGGCCTTGGTCCGGCCGCAACAGCAATGTTCAGTAGCAGAACAAGAGGCGGCATAATTAATTCGATTTGTTTTAATGCCACAGTTAGGTGAATGATCGCACATAATTACCCATCAAAGGTAAATAACTTTCGTGTGCTATCATGCACCCAACTGACGCACTTTTTAATGTAAAATGATCGCACAATGCATTTTTTATACGTACGCACTTTTTCATGGTAAATTTTCCGTATGCATTGTGCGATCATTAAACTTATAATATTTTTGTACTATGTTAAGCACTTTAATTATTATAAATAGATGTTAACAGTATTAAATAAATCACTCTACCTAAAACCGGCAAACCAAAAGTATTTTCTTTGGTCACTCCCCAGTATCCCCAAAACCTTCAATTTGTAGCAACGGCTGGTGTGGCCGGTGTCTGCAAATCCCTCTTTTTAGATAACCCGCTTCACTCGAGTTCCGATTCCCCGTTCTCGACTGAAGATACTTTATCGGCTGCAAAATACGATTAAAATAGCTGGTGTGACTGCCTTTAAAAGTTCCCTGCCGCCCAAACATTGGTCCGTCGAGCTTAAGTTCCAGTATCGTTATTGACTGGGAAAAAACAATCGCCGCGTCGTCGTGCAATACAATACCATCAGCATTTAATTTTTTGCACTTAAGTTCCAGCATCGTTCTTGACTGCAAAAAAAGGATCGCCGCGTCGTCGAGCTATAAATTATAAACACTGAGGTCCTTCTTGGGGATCAGCAAAAGGTTGATGAATCCTTGCAGAATTTGGAGAGGAACTTCAAGACAGACAGCAGTTCCCGAAAAGACAGAGAGTACTTCAGTAAGAAACTTACAAGTATTGAAGGGCTCTGGAAGAGTTTCCAGGCAAATCATGACAATCTTCTAGCCAATTTGGGTGGCGATCACCCGTATTTTAAAGAAGAACTGTATGAGGCCACTAGAGTCCAATACGAGGCGACGAAAGCAACGTATGACGAAGGACAACGTCTTCTACTCCACCACAAGATTGATGATCTTATCATTGATCACACTCCTGCTGTAACTACATCAATGCCAGTTACTACCTTCGCTTGGCCACCATCTACGACTAGTACCCACGAAACAAAATCGTTAGTATGGCCAGGAACGGTAAGTCCTACCGTGAGGCAAGGTTCAACAATAAACACGATGCCATCAACCGAGTCATGGCGCACATCTAGTCTTTTAACAGGAGCAATTCCGAACTTCAATGCACCAGACCACAGCGTGCCAAAACTACCGCCCATAGCCATTCCGACGTTCAACGGCGACTACAGGGAATGGAGGGTTTTCATTGACCTATGCAAGACGGTCATATATAACAACCCCTACCTAGGATCGATCCAGAAGATGCAGTATCTGTTAAGTTATTTGCAAGGAGAAGCAAAGAATGCTGTCTCTCATCTTCAGCTGGATGCACTAAATTACGATACGGCCGTAATAATACTACAAGAACGATTCGCAAATAATAAAAAGATGACAATGTCGTACTTCAACACAATGTTGGACATGAAGAAAGTCGAACATAGAAGTGCGGCAGGAATCATTAACCTGTATAATGTGCTGCGCAACTGTCTTGCTGCCCTAAAAAATATGGGTTACAACACCGAATATTAGGACCCAGTTACAATTCACATGTGAACACGAGTGTGCTTTATTGTGCAATATAGGAATTGCGGATGGGGTGGATGCAACGAGGTTGCGAAGGTAAAATTATGGAATGTGTGGTGGTGACGCTAAATCAAAAAAAACAGACGAAAGAAATGGTTGAAGAAAAAAAATAATTGCCACCGAAATAAAAGTACTTCGATGACACGCCGGGGTTCGCAGAATTATTTTCCTTTTGTTTTGGAAGTTGCAATTACGGGATGCTAGACCGTTCAACCAGCTTGGCTGGTACAAAATAATTAATGCAATGCGTTTTTTCCATGAAAGATTGTCTCCTGCTGCAACAGCAAAAACGACAATCCCTAATGAAATTCCGCAATGGAATTGGTTATACCTTTTTTAAAAAATGCTGAAATCAGCCGAGCGGAACGCTTCTCCAAATTATTAGTGATTGAAATAATCGACTAGAGGCCGAATCAACGGCGGCCGGGCCTTTTATAGGGCCGGTTAGCTTTATGCACCGTTTATCCTTTCGACGGATAACCGGCGCCAACTCTACTGGACCACAGTGGCACGTGAAATTGTGCGTCAAGTTCACGCCGTGGTGAGTAGCGTTTACGCGCGTATGTTTGAATTTCAAATTTAATGTGTAAATTCAAAGTAACGTATTTGAAGTTCAAACATTCTCCCGGGCGCAAAAAAAAAGAAAAAAAAAGAAGAAAAAGAACATACATGAACCGAATGAAAAAAACGATTACTTGTTTATAGTATGTGTATTCATGGTTGATGCAATGAAACAAGAAAGAAGAAAAAAAAATGAAAAAAAATTAAGATAATAAAATGAAAATGATAAAAAAAAATGGAAATGATACAAATATCAATATAGAATATATAAAAAATAAAATAGAATAAAATCCACGATGTGATGCATCTAATGTTGGTGCTTGCGTTTCAACGCGAACCACGTTGTCTTCCCCTTTGCGAAGCGAACACGCACCTTGTCCCCGCCGTTAAAAAACAACGTGTAAATCGGTCGTTTGAACGATTTGATACGACTCCATGGGACTGTGTTTAGTTCGTCGTAGGTGACGTCAAAGGTTTCTCCTTTATTGGTCACTAGACCACAAGTGGGTCTCTGTTTGCGATTGATGATGTTGAAAGACGGTTGTAGCGACGTGACGTGTCGTGTTTTTGTTGAGTTTATTTGTTCATCTAAACAGCGGCCTGGCGTGAGCGGCAATTGCCGTTTGTTATCGTGTGGAGCGGGCGGTGGCCATTCTATACTGCGGTCTGGTGTAACTCGCAGATGATAGTGACTTTTCTCTTCCTGATTCGTGATAGAATGTACCTGTATGGCTGCCGTATCTTCAAGCTTGCTGAAGAGTGAGTTTACAGCGAGCCCGGTGAACACTGTTTTGTGGCTTATTGTGAAACCCGTGAACTTTGGTTGGTTGGTCGCAGGATGCGGCGGCATTTGTCCAAACAAAATCCAGCCCAGTGAAGTTTCTTGCGCTATCGGATGATCCCTTGGTCCATACCTAAGACCCGCTCGCAAAATCTGCGCGTAGGTTTGGACCCCGAGTAGCAAGTCAATTGACCCGGGTTCCATGAATTTTGGGTCCGCAAGAATGATATCGCTTATGTAAGGCCATTGCTTCGCGGGAACGCTCACTGAAGAACGCATCTGTGTTATGTTCTTGATCACATATGCTTGAGTTCGAATTTCTTTCCCGTTTCCGATCTTCGGAATAATGTCGAAACTAATTTCTTGCGTTGATGTGCTAACGTTTGTAGAGTTCAACCCAGTAATGGATATGGATGTGGGTTGTGCTTTCGTTCGCAGAAGTTGGTAAGCAGCACTAGAAATAAACGAATTTTCTGACCCAGAATCTATCAATGCTCGGAGTGACATGATATTTCCTTCTGGTGTTTTAATTGTGACGATGGCGGTTGCTAATAGAGCTTGCTTACACTCTTTGGTTGATGCAGATTTTGAGCATAATGCTTCAGTAATTGATGACGGTTCAGGTTGTGCACTACTTGTGCGTGTCGCAATTGAATGCAACGAGGATTTATCAGACTCGTGTAAGGTAGTGTGATGTCTTTTATGACAAGTAAAACAGGTTCGCTTACTCTTACATTCGTTCGAAGGGTGTTTTGTCAAACAATTGAAACACAAATGTTGAGTTTTAACAAAGTCCCACTTTGCAGATGTGTCGAGGTTGTGAAACGTTTGACATTTGAAAAGGAAATGATCCTTTTTGCAATAAGAGCAAGATGGCTGGGATGTCTTCGCAAAATTGCTTGAACTCTTACGCTGGTTGTTGTTGCTTTGTGTGGCCGACTGTGACTGTGTCTTGGCTGCAGCTAATACTTCCAGCGTTCTATGGCGACATTCAATGAATTTTTCAAATTCTTTATAAGTCGGTAACGACTCTGTTGTTGATACCTGTTGTTCCCAAAGACTTCGAGTTAATGGAGGCAGTTTAGCTGTTAGCAAGTACAAAATAATCGGATCCCAATTTTTTGTATCAAGACCTAATTGCTGTAGCTCATGCACGCACTCGTTTGTAGTGTCTAACATTTCTTTGAAACTCTGCTCTGATTCTGAGCGAATCTCGGGGGTGGAGAACAACGCTTGCAGATGTACATTACATGTGATTCTTTTGTTATCGAATCGTTTAGTGAGCAAAGTCCATGCTGGGTCGTAGTTTGAGTCTACGCTTTCGAACTGATTCAGAATTTTTGACGCGTTCCCGATCAAACTGCCTTTTAAATAATGCAGTTTATGGACTCTGGATAGATGATTGTTGTCATGTATAATTGACTTAAAGGTATCTCTGAATACCCGCCAATTTTTGAACTTTCCATCGAACTTTGGGAGGCTTATGTTCGGAAGTTTAAATGATGGTTGTGGTTCTTGCCTCGACTCAACGCGTTGCTTAGAAAGCTCTGCTTCGGGCTTTTTAATCAATTGGTGCAGATCACCGATATACTCAAAAGCGTCTTTTTCTATTTCGCCGTAAGTCGAAAGGTATTGGGTCTTGACTGACTCAGCGATCTCGCTCTGACTTGTTATGATTGTCACGTGCGCGTCTTCGCACTGAGACCAGATTTTGTGGATGTGTTCGAGTCGGCCGCTGGCGTAGCCAACGGTACTCCGTACTTCGCTAGTCTTCTTGAAATTCGAGATCGCTTGTCGTACGAGGGCAAAAAAACCTGTTTGTTTCTCTATCGCTTGCTCCATGGCCTGTGAATAGTGCAATGCACGTGCAAGACAGACAAACGATCGGAAATGTGCGAGGTTCTATGAGAGAACGTGGGCCGGTTTGTTTTGAGTTTACAAGGAATCGGCCGACAACGCGCGATGTTGGTCGAAATACCTCGATTGCTTGTTTACTTAAAAAATTTTGCCGCTTGATTGTCGACAATTTTTTTTGCGTGCCGGCTCGAAGGTCGACAAAATTGCTTGTTGGGAGCAAGTTTTGTTGTTCTACTGGTGGCGTGCCGCTAGACAACGTTTACGCAAAATCACGGAAATTTCAGGCCGTGGCTAGTGAATTCCGTGCGATAAATTGTGACGGAATTGTGCGGAGTTGTCGTAGTTTCGCGGAATACGAATGCGCTTTCGTTTTGTTGTGTGTCTTGTGCAATTTCCTGGTGAATTGCTGACGGAAAAGTTTTTGTTTTAAATCGCGGAGATTTCGGTTGGTTTTTTTTGATTCCGCTCGATAAATTGTCGGCGGAATTGCGTGAAATTGTCGCAGATGCGACTTATGTGTTCCGTGCGATGGTGTGTCGTCGGAAGCTATTTTTTCGAGATCACGGAGATTTCGAATTGATGGTTTGCGAGTTCCGTACGGTGGGATTCCGACGGAATTGGTTTGATTTTGTTGTGAATTCCGTACGGCGATGTACCGACGGAATTACGGTGCACAAATTCGCGGAGATTCCGGCTGAATTTTATGTTTTGTGCTTTCCGTGCGGCGATGTGCCGAACGGAATTAAATTTGCGAAATCACGTGGATTTTAGCGTGTGGTTTAATGGTTAGTTCCGTACAGTGAAATGCCGACGGAACTTAAATTGCGCGAAATCACGGAGATTTCGGGTTGTTTGTTAGTGAATTCCGTGCTGCGGTGTTCCGACGGAATTACCATGAGCTAAATCACGTAGATTTGTGCTTGAATTTTGGCTGGATTCCGTACGGTGGTGTGCCGACGGAGTTGATGTTGCGAGTTTACCAAAACTTCGGCTTTTTGTGTGTAAATTCCGTACGAGAGATGCCGACGGAATTACTTGTGCGAATTTATGAGAAATTCGGCTTTTGTGTGTAACTTCCGTACGCTAGATGTCGACGGAATTACTTGTGCGAATTTATGAAAAATTCGGCTTTTGTGTGTAACTTCCGTACGCTAGATGTCGACGGAATTACTTGTGCGAATTTATGAAAATTCGGCTTTTGTGTGTAACTTCCGTACGCTAGATGTCGACGGAATTACCTGTGCGAATTTATGAAAAATCCGGCTTTGTGTGTAACTTCCGTACGCTAGATGTCGACGGAATTACTTGTGCGAATTTATGAAAAATTCGGCTTTTGTGTGTAACTTCCGTACGCAAGATGTCGACGGAATTACTTGTGCGAATTTATGAAAATTCGGCTTTTGTGTGTAACTTCCGTACGCTAGATGTCGACGGAATTACCTGTGCGAATTTATGAAAAATTCGGCTTGTTTTTGTGTTTTGTGATATCCATACGACGATGTGCCGACGGAGTTGAGCTTACGAAAACACGGGAATGTCGGGCTGAATTTCTTACTTTCATACGGCTAGGAGTCGACGAAATTGAGTTCGATAACTTGCCGACGGGAATTTCAGCTGATTTGTTTACAAGTTCCATACGGTGCTGTGCCGTCGGAACAAATTTTTGCAAGTTTTTGTGAAGCACCTGATTTGTGCTTTGTGAATTCTGTACGCGATATGCCAACAGAACTGTGTTATTCAAAATGCCGAGAATTTCGTTTTTGAATTTTTGATAAGTTCCGTTCGGTGATGTGTCGACGGACTTGATTTGTGAATTTACAGGAAATTCGATTTGATGTGAAAAAACGGATTTTCAGCTTTGAATGTAAATTCCGTACGCTAGATGTCGACGGAATTACTTTGTGCAAATGTATGGAACATTTGGCTTAGTGAAATTACGAAGAATTTCAGGTTTGGTGCATGTGAAAAATGAACCCCATCGGGGTCACCAATAATTATGCTACCTGAATGTTGCGCGAAATCGCGGAATTTTCGGATTTTTCGTAGGTTTCCCTAGAGATGAGCGTAAAATTGGACAATTCTACCTTCGGTCTCGTCAACTATCCGGCTCGACGGACCATGAACACGAATGTGCTTTATTGTGCAATATAGGAATTGCGGATGGGGTGGATGCAACGAGGTTGCGAAGGTAAAATTATGGAATGTGTGGTGGTGACGCTAAATCAAAAAAAACAGACGAAAGAAATGGTTGAAGAAAAAAAAATAATTGCCACCGAAATAAAAGTACTTCGATGACACGCCGGGGTTCGCAGAATTATTTTCCTTTTGTTTTGGAAGTTGCAATTACGGGATGCTAGACCGTTCAACCAGCTTGGCTGGTACAAAATAATTAATGCAATGCGTTTTTTCCATGAAAGATTGTCTCCTGCTGCAACAGCAAAAACGACAATCCCTAATGAAATTCCGCAATGGAATTGGTTATACCTTTTTTAAAAAATGCTGAAATCAGCCGAGCGGAACGCTTCTCCAAATTATTAGTGATTGAAATAATCGACTAGAGGCCGAATCACCGGCGGCCGGGCCTTTTATAGGGCCGGTTAGCTTTATGCACCGTTTATCCTTTCGACGGATAACCGGCGCCAACTCTACTGGACCACAGTGGCACGTGAAATTGTGCGTCAAGTTCACGCCGTGGTGAGTAGCGTTTACGCGCGTATGTTTGAATTTCAAATTTAATGTGTAAATTCAAAGTAACGTATTTGAAGTTCAAACAACATGGCTATGCGAAAAACTCGATAGTGAAAGCATACGTATGTTCTAAGAGAGTTTAGGTTACAGTAGAGAAATGCCAAACATACAACAGCTGTACGACTTCTTATTAAAAACACATCAAGTCTTGACAACAATTAAGCCACATGCGCACGAAGCTCAGACAAGTAAAAAATTATTCACATCAATGACAAAGATTTCGTGCACATATTGCAAAGAACAGCATTCTGTATATCGTTGTGAGAAATTCAAGAACATGACCGTCAATAAACGCCAGAAATTCGTTTCCGCAAACAATTTATGTAAAAATTGCTTGATTCATGCGAAAGATACAAAATGCAAAAGTAAACGCAATTGTTTCGAGTGCAATAAACCTCACCATACATTACTGCATTACGCCAGCTCGAAGACAATAAATGCTAACGTTGCCACTAGGGACCAAACTAAAAAGTCAGCTGTGGCGCATAATGATACGAATGTTCTCCTTGCAACTGCTCAAGTTAACGTATCAACGAAATCTGGACAGAAACTTCTACTACGAGCCTTGATTGATCCTGGTTCACAATCATCCTTTGTGACGTCAAAAACTGTCAATCAGCTTGGACTTCCAACCCAAAGTATTTTGGCCAGCATATCTGGTATCGGTGGAACTACTTCCTCAACAGTTCGAAGCAAGGTCATTCTTACGGTTTCGCCAAGATTTTCTTCGAATTTTACGCTGCTAATGGAGGCACTGATCATGCCCAAACTCACTACGTTGATACCAGATCAGCGGGTGCACATAAGCAATTCCAGGTTTTGCAAAACCTGGCCGAACTGATATGATTCTTGGTGCGGATGCCTTCGGAGAAATAATTGAAGAGGGCCTTAGAAAAGAAAATCCGTTACTCGCACAAAAAACGAAGCTTGGCTGGATTTTGTCAGGCAGAACCAGACCCAATGCTGAACCAAAATCGAAAACGATATCCTCTCACATATCTATGACAGATTTTCATAAGACAGTAGAAAGATTTTTTGAGATGGATAATGAAGAAGGCGAGAGAGCACCTGCAATAGATGAAATCAGATGCGAAGAACACTTTCAATCAACCCATAGCAGAAATACTGATGGAAGATATACAGTGCAACTACCATTTAAAGATGAGAAGTACTTAAAACCACTTGGAGAGTCAAGAAACAGGGCGTTGTTAAGATACAGACAGGTCGAAAATAGGCTTGAAAAGAATACAGATTTGAGAAGAACCTACAAAGAATTCTTAGCGGAGTATCTTAAGCGGGGGCATATGAACAAAGTTCCACCTTATGTTGGTGATACTCAAAACGTTTTTTACCTACCTCACCATCCGGTTCTCAAAGAAGACAAAGTTGCAACAGGATCTATCACAAATTTTGCTGAGATGGAGGAAGTATAAGTACGTTTATCCTGCCGAAATCGAAAAAATTTTCCGACAAATAAGTCTTGCATTGGAAGACCGTGATTTTCATCGTATCCTGTGGCGAAAAGATAAAACCCTACCGGTGGAAGAATATCGACTCAACACTGTCACGTATGGAACGGCTAGTGCCACATATCTAGCCGTGAGATGCTTGGTGCAACTAGCAGATGATGAGGTAGACAAATATCCGCTTGCCTCGAAAACATTGAAAAATGATTTCTACGTCGACGATATGGTGAGCGGTGCTGCCACGAAAGAACAAACCATGATCCTACAAACGGAAATAATGCATCTGCTCGAAAAAGGCGGGTTCCTTCTAAGAAAATGGATGTGCAACAACGCAGAATTACTAGCCAACATACCTGGAGAAGCGAAAGAAAAGGGTTTGCTACATATTACCGAGGACGTTTCGCTAAAAACATTGGGTATAATTTGGAATCCAACCCGAGATGAGTTCCAATTTAAGATAGCAGACTTTGAAAAATCGAAAAAACTAGCGAAGCGACAGTTGCTATTCAAAATCGCAACAATTTATGATCCTCTACAATGACTTGGGCCTGTAACAATTCGAGCTAAAATATTGATGCAGGATATCTGGAAGTCAGCGATAGACTAGGACCATGTTCCCTCCGAGAAAATATTAGATCGCTGGATTAACTTCGAAGGCGAGCTACAAAGCTTAGAAGACATCAGAACTCCCCGTTGGACTCATTATGCTAGCAATTGTAAAGTTAAACTACATGGCTTCTGCGACGTTTCAGAAGCAGCATATGCAGCAGTGGTTTAAAGCAAGTCTATTAGCTCTCATGGATCGATTAGGATCACACTTCTTTGTGCAAAAACTAAGGTGGCTCCCATAAAGGCCAAGATATCATTACCAAAGCTTGAACTAAACGCAGCCATACTACTGGGAAATTTGCTTCACCAAACAGCAAATTCGATATCCATACAAGACACACAGATCTTCGCCTAGAGTGACTCCATGATAACGTTAGGCTCGGTTCACACTGCGCGGTTCGCGCCGTATGGCGAGTGCCGCACCCGGTGGGGTACGCAAGGCTCCTGTAACACCGATGCAGACGGTCCACTTTAGTTTAGCGAGACTAGCTCGGATGTATGCACATTCGGACTTAGTCCACCAAACCACTAATGCATTGAATAAAATGGGTGTTATAATGGCTGTATATAGCCAATATACCATTGAACTCCTAAGACCCCATGTTCGCCCAAAAGCTCTCCGGCACTGCCAGAAAGTTACTAGCGCACGCTTCTCCTTTGTATCAACATGTTCCCTCCAGAGAAGCTTGCTATCCAAGATCACTCCAAGATATTTAACTTTCTCCGAGAGCTGAATGGTTTCTCCCTTCAGCATTGGTAACACTAGACCTTCAGTTCTTCTTTTCCTGGTAAACAAAACTAGAGCGGTTTTGCTAGGACTAACTAACAGAAAGTCCGTGTCATTGGCCAGCCATCGATTACCCAAAGGACTCTCTGCATTTTATTGCAAACGTCCCTTAGTGATAGCTTGACAGCTAGTGCAGCCACGTCATCAGCGTAAGCTTGTACGTGAATATTCAGATCCTGCAGTTCGAGGAGCAGTGAGTCGATAAGCATACTCCACAACAGTGGCGAAAGCACCCCGCCCTGAACACAGCCCTTACTGACCCCGGTCGTAGCATACTGCCCCCCCCCCCCCGTCTCCACGAATAGCATTCTCTGTGTGAGCATGGAGTGAATTCACTTGACTGAAGTGACATCCACACCATGTCTATTGGCAGCATCACACAGTGAATCAAAGGGCGCACTATCAAACGCACCCTCAATGTCCACAAAAAGGCCCAGCGCGTACTTTTTCCGGTCCAGCGCCTCTTCTATTCTGGATACCAGATGAAGTGATGAATCACAAGACTTTCCGCTCTGATACGCATATTGTTGCAAACAAAGAGGATGCTCCTTGAGAGCCACTTCCCTAATGTGTTTCTCTACCAGTTGTTCCAGACTTTTCAGAACAAACGATATTATGCTGATCGGCCTAGAACTTTTGGGCAAAGTATAGTCGTCTCTTCATTCCTATTACTAAATGGTAAAGTTGGACGATGGATGATGGATAGAGGATGGTGGATGCAAGATGGAGGATGCTGGATAGAGGATGGAGATTGGTGGATGGTAGATGAAGGATGATGGTAAATGGTGGATAGCGGATGGTGGATGAATAATGGGGATGGTGGGTGGAGGATGGTAGATAAAGGATAGAAGATTAAGGATGGTTGATGATGGATGATGGATAGAGGATGGGGGATAGAGGATGGGAGATGGGAGATGGTAGATGTAGGATGGTAGATGACGGATAGAGGATGATGGATGGAGAATAGATGGATGTAGGATAGGGGATGGTGGATAGAGGATGGAGGATGGAAAATAGAGAATGGTTGATAGAGGATGGTTGATAGAGGATGGTTGATAGAGGATGGTGGATGGGGCATGGTTGATATAGGATGGTAGAGGATGAATAGAGGAAGATGGATGGAGGATAGTGGATAGAAGGTTGAAGGATTTTAGATGGAGGCTGGTGGATAGACGGTGGAAGGATTTAAGATTGAGGATGGTGGATGGAGATGGATGAGATAGAGGATAGAAGATTAAGGATGGTGGATGATGGATAGATAACGGTGGATAGAGGATGGGAGATGCTAGATATAGGATGGTAGATGACGGATAGAGGATGATGGATGGAGGATGATGGATGTTGGATAGGGGACGGTGAATGATGGATGGAGGATGGAAGATCGAGGATGGAGAATGGAGAATGGTGGATGGAGGATGGTTGATAGAGGATGGTGGAAAGGGGATGGTGGATGGTAGATATAGGATGGTAGATGATGGATAGATGATAATGGATGAAGTATGGATAGATGAAGGATGGAAGATGGTAGATAGAGGATGAAAGATGACAGATGAAGAATGGTGGATGGTGGATGGTGAATGAGGAATGGATGAAGGATGGTAGATAGAGGATGGAGAATGAAGGGTAGAGGATGTTGGATGGAGGATGGCGGGTGGTGGATGAAAGATGGAGGATGGGGGATGGTGGATGGAGGATGGTGAATGGCGGATAGAGGATGGGAGATGTAGGATGAAGGGTAGTGGTTGGAGGATTATGAAAAGAGGATCGAGTAACGGAAGCAACGTGAGAAATGGGAGCAACGGGAGTAACAGGAGTATCGGGAGAAACAGGAGCAACGGGATGATCAGGGCCAATGGGTATACGGGAGAAACGGAAAAAACAGGATCAATCGGAGAAACGGAATCACCGGGAAAGACGGGAGTAACAGAGACAATGGAACAACGTGAGCGTAGCGAGCGTAATCGCGGTACGCGGCTAGTATTTAATAAGCTGTTCGCACTTTTCTTGGTATGTTTCACCATTTGTAATCTTACACAGTACTTTAGTAAAAATTTCATTTTCACCTTTTTCCTCGTAGCTGAGATAATGTATATCGCCACCGATGACGTTATCCAAGATTGATTTCAGCATAGTATATTTATTATTTTGGTCACTAATTTAAATCACTTCAAAAATCATGCAAAACTTCGTGCAAAATCAAACGACTCTTATTAATGTTTCGATCATAATCTGTGCGAAATAGGTAATTTTTTCCATACAGAAACAATGGAACTGCAGTCCGATTCGCGAAATTGCCGTCTCCCATTCGGAAAGAAGCAAGCGCTTAATTGTATAAACACAATTTAGGCAAACTTCGCCAGCGGCAGCGAAGTTCATTACCCGAGGACGTAGGGGGATGGCACTAAGAGCTTGAGGCGACACTTTATCTGTTGCCAGACTTTCTCCTGGAAACGACTGTTCCCATCTTAGCAATAGTGTATGTGCGATATCATATGACTAACAGCCTTTGCATGAAGCTTCGACGTTTACACGGTGACGGTTGTAATAATGCGACGCGCGCGCACTTGGGATTGTTCGGAACGTTAAAGAAAACGGATATGCACTGTCAAGCCGAATGTCAAGTGATATTTCTCCTATTAGACACGAAAAAAAACAGATGGAATGCATCGCGCTTCGAAGACATCCTGAACACTCCCTGACGTAAGCAAACTCAGAAAAAAATTCCATTTAGCGACGTACTAGAAGTAGGTGACGAGCGGTACTAAAGGGAAATAAAGAAATAGCATTCGTGCGGCAGAAAAAAAAACATAGAAGAAATCCTGGACTGACCTATTTTTTTTCTTCTTCTTCACGGTCTGCGTTCTCCTTTCCTGATTTATTGTTGTGTATCAATTTCTACGTAATCGACTTATTCACCTTGGACTAACGCGTGCGCGCACTTGAAAATAACACTTTGGTGCAAGGTTCGAGGAAGACGTCTTTATCGGCGGCTGGGGCGAGAGATCTTTCTCGCTGCTGCATGTTGTTTATTTTTTTGCCGCCGCCGATAGATCCGGCGCTGCGCGCGTTAAGCATATTTAATTAAATAGGTGGCGTAGTATTGCCAAAGCAATCGTTACAGTCTTCATTCCAATCGTGTCATTGAAAGATCTCTCGCCCCAGTCAGCCGTTAGCCAGCCGCCGATAAAGACGTTTTCCTCAAACCTTGCACCAAAGTGTGTTGTGTTCGAGGCCTTGGAAAAACTATTTTGACTTGGATGAGTAAAGGTTCGGGACAGAATGGGCCAATTCCTCCTACGTCTGAACTGGTGGCTGAAGTAGAACGGAAGCGACACGCTTGCTGGCGGCCGGGACTAGCTACGGCAGTGTGGGGTGGTTCTTGTTCTACCTCAGACCATAAACCCTAGACCTATACAACAAAAATTTCGTGTCGGCTTACTCCAGGGTATTTAAAATTGGAATATCTTCTCAATAGGTCGTGAAAGACCAAGAAGCGGTGGAGTTGCGCGACTTCGCGATTTGTCAGGGCGCTCTGGTGTTATTAGCGCCCTGTTCTGCCCACCCTACCTCAGCCACGACTGTCCTTCACACATTTTTCGTCGTGGCCCCTTATTGAGGTTCGGGCGAAGGAGCTAAACGCTCGGGTTCATCTTCATAAATTGGCCTTTAGCCTATCATCATCAAATCAAAGAGGAAAAAAAAACCAACAACGAGAAAACATAATAAAACCTTAATTAAAAAAAAAATCATGCAAGAAAATCCAAAAAAAACATATATAATAGAAACTCACCCCTTTGATTTTGGTTTTGACTTCTAGTTCACGTTCATTTTTCCTTTTTTGTTTTTGTTATTGTTTTAGTTATAATTTTTTTTTTATAAAGGGGTATTTATTTTTAATTAATTACATTCCGTCCCGTTCTTGTCATGTCATGTCTTTTATTAATTTAATTTAATTCGTAATTGCTTTTTTTTTTAAATTATTTAAGAATTTTAGTAAAAAAAATGGTTTTAATTCTCAATTCATTTTGTTTTCTTATTAGTTTTCAGAATTAACTTTATTTAATTCGTAATTCTTTTTTTTTTCATGACAACTTTTCGATTTCCCGGCGATTAAACGATTTCACGACAATGAGGCAGAACGAAGATCACCTTAAATGTTTCGCGATCAGTTGTTCATCGACGCGATTATCGCACTCAGCTCGGAAGCAACACTCTTAATTCTTAATGGCCCGACATTAATGCCCATCACATTTTGTGAAATAAGAAGACAGAATCTTTTCAGAAATAACATAATTACTGAATAATAATAAGTTAACAGTTATTTGGAGTTGATGAAATAAAATATGAATTTTAAACTGAACGTGATATTTTCAACATTTAATTGTACTTTGCTCTCTAACACTCTATTTTTTCCTCGTTTATTATTAATTTTTGTTTTCCTTTTCTATTCCATTAAAAATTTTACTTTAAAATTCATTTAAGTTTGCTTTCTAACACATTATTTTTTTCCTCGTTTATTATTAATTTTTGTTTTCCTTTTCTATTCCATTAAAAATTTTACTTTCAAATTCATTTAGGTTTGCTTTCTAACCCACAATTTTTTCCTCGTTTATTATTAATTTTTGTTTTCCTTTTTCGGACAAACTACTTATTTCAGGAACTATCACGAAAACTTTCAATTTAGCAACCCAGTCACAGCACGCTTCCAACAACACGAGAAGTATTCACACCTTCAAGAATTACCGCTCGAACCTTATCAAGATGCGGTCCCCCGAATACTAATTGGCCTTGATAATTGGAGGCTCGGCATTCCGCGCTGATTCGTGAAGAATTATCCATTTTTGGTTAAAGTCCACCGATATGTGCATAAGTTCAACAAGTTGTCACAACAAAGAAACCTCTCATTAAAAAAACAGCACAGCCGATCGGTTTCCGAAAAATCTGGCGCGGTTAAGGAAACTTCCGAGTTAATCGGAAAACAGGTTTTATGAGTTTTTTTTAAGCGCACCAATCACATGAGCAGCATTAACCAATATTATTTCCGATTAGCTTTATCGCCACACCCAATATCATCGTTTTACAGTCCCGAGCGATATCACAACCGATAAAACACGCACGAAAGGTTTTAGAATGCAGAACTCGAACTCAGTTGACAGCCATCTTCCAATTACTTCCTCCTCGATCTTTTCTGTCAACCTCGAACGACGCGCTTTTTCCCGCCAAAAATCCGAACCGCACCCACACCAACGAAAAACCATCTCTCCCGCGCGAAGTTGGTCGCAGTCGAGCTGCCACGATCACAATTCATTGCAGGGTTGAACTGCAATCGCAACAGCTCCACATAGACCTTTTAGCTTTTTAACAGCGGCGACACCACTCTGGGTCACGATTGTGCCACGAAATTTCCGGAATTGTACATGACATTACCGCACAAAATTATTGTTAATATTTAGCTTTTCTCGAATACAACAATTGGAGTCGAGCGAGCACTCAAAAGTTCATTTACCACCAACTTCACTCTCAACTCAACGAAATTATGCCAATTTACCAAGAAATCCCATCCCTGCACCCGAACGAAGTTCGACAATTTTAATGCCAACCCTGCTGTCAAAACTTGTGTGTTGTTTGCTCGAACCCTGACTGAAACGTCAAGCGAAGGATTTTTGTTTATAAATAATTCCGATTACGTTTCAACGTTGGAAGTGAACTTAAATGTGATTAACGTAAAGATTAAATCCTGCCGACAATACAAGCGTCAGACGTTTCGCTTTCCGTGACCCGTACGGTTCCAAATCAGGTGCTCTCCGACAATCTCACCGATCATCATTTAGCCGTGCACGGGATGAAACCATTCTTCGATTACCCAAACAACAACTCAAAATTGGAGTTTGTATCATTGGTAAGTGAGTCGAATTTTAGTCTTAAGATTCGCAAAGACGACCCAACAACATTAGTCGGTTCGCCGCTGGTTTCCCAGCGCCGAACAGACTAAAAAAAGGTCGTCATGTTCTAGAGTCTCGTGCGCACGACTGAGTGCCGGGCAATAGTAGTTGTGACCCCTCGGATCACTGCCGCAGATCCTTGGAGTGGTAAGTTTCCAGACGTTTGCCGCCTAGATCCTCCAATTCATATCGTGAGTTTCCCAGCACACGACGAATCCTGCACTTGAGGAACTTCTTTGCCAGCTTGGCGTTATAGTTCTGCGCGGCTGTGGACAAGGAAAAATTTCTTCGGAATACTTCTTGACCTACACAAAATTGTGTTTTAGCAGCACGCAGATTATAACGCCTGCTACTGTCCTCATGTGCGACCCTTATTTTCGTCTGCGCCAGTTGCCTCACGATAGGAATTCCCTCGCGAGGTCGAAGCTGTACATTTGACTCTCCCAACGCTCGCAAATGCTTCTGGAGCTCGTAGTCCTTCCCTTGCAACATCATGTGATTCCCAAACAAAACCTGATAAGGAGAAAATCCAGTGGCTTGGTGGAGTGAGCTACGAAGAGCACATCCAATTTTGCTTAGACTCTCATCCCATCGTGTTTGGTCATCAGTGATGAATGCTCGAATTCCGGCCAGGATGAACTGATTGACACGCTCCGAAGCATTCGCTTACGGTGAGTAGCTCGGGGTGTACAGGTGTTTAACTACGTATTTGTTCAGCATGGTGCTAAACACATTCGACCTAAATTGAGAGCCGTTATCGGAGAGGATCGTCTCGGGTGTTCCAAACGTATGGAAAACCTGCCCCTCCAAAAAGTTGGTGATCTCTTCAGCAGTGATCCGCCCCAAAGGATGTATTAGGGGAAATTTTGTGAAATGATCCAAGACGATCAAGATTGCGATCTTACCCCGTTTGGTACGCGGATATGGTCCAAGTACGTCGATGTAAAGGTGTTGGAATGGCTGATCAGTCTGGAAAGGTTCTCCTATTGGCGTTCGTAGAGGTCTGTTCGGGGACTTTGTCTCTTTACAAGTGTCGCACGCCAGAACGTAGGTGCGTACTTGTGTAGCTATTCCGGGCCAGTACAAAAATCGCCTGACTCGCTCTAGCGTTTTGGCATTACCACCATGGACCGTGGTGTCCGCCTCGTGCGCCTGAGCAATCGCAGCTGACGTAAGACTCGATGGAATCCATAATTTCCAGGCCCTGTCTTCAGCAATCGGGTCACCATTGTGAGGCTCTGTGCGCTTATACACGAAACCATCCCTCACGCATACGTCAGGATGCCGATCGGCGTTCACATCGACAGTGGACACTAATTCTTTATATTCTTTGCCAGAGAATTCTGGAGAATCCATGTCCACCATCGGTGCCACGTCGATCAGCGCATTTAATCCCTCTTCGTATACACGAGAGAGAGCGTCGGGTACAACGTTCTGGCTCCCTCGTCGGTGCTCGATTGTGAAGTCGTAACCTTGGAGTTTTAAACTCCATCTTGCCAACCGTCCTTGTAGGTCTTTCTGCGACATGAGCCATTTGAGACTTGCGTGATCCGTAATGATTTTGAACCCAGTCCCTTCTACATAGGCTCGAAATTTTTTCACGCTCAACACAGCTGCATAGCACTCGAGTTCGGTTACGCTGTAGTTGCGTTGAGCGGAAGTCAGCTTCTGTGACATATACGCCACCGGAGATTCCGATCCGTCGTCGTTTTCTTGGAAGAGAACGCTACCCACCCCTGATTTACCGGCGTCGCATTGAATTACGAAAGGTCTCTTTTAATCAGGATTGATTAATAAGGGGGCTTTCGTCAACAAGTCTTTCACCAACAGGAAGGAAGTTTGTGCCTCTGTAGTCCAAGCAAACTGGTTGGACTTCTTTAGAGTGTCTGAAATTGGTGAAACAGTAGCAGCGAAGTTCGGAACGAATCGTCGATACCAGCCTGTCATACCAAGGAAGCGTCGCACTTGACGTGCGGACTTAGGCGATGGGTAATCGACGATGGCTGAAACTTTGTTGGGATCAGTTTTCAAGCCTCCTTCTCCGACAATGTATCCGAGATATTTCACCTCTCTTGTTACTCTTGTTGACGTTAATAGTCAAGCCAGCCTTTCGCAAACATTCTGCGACTTCAGCCAATAAAACCAGATGTGAATCGAAATCTTCAGAAATTAACAGCAGATCGTCCAAATATACGAATACCTGCTCCTTCAGCTCGGGTAGGATGACTTTGTCCATCAAACAACACATCCTTTGCGGCGCGTTGCATAACCCAAAAGGCTTGCGAGTGTAGTGGTATAGAGGCCGGCCAGGAATGGTAAACGCAGTGTACTTCCTGGATTTGTTCTCGAGAGGAATCTGCCAAAAGGCGTCTTTGAGGTCCAGGCTAGTAATAAAATTGGCTCGCGGCAAACGACTTAAGATACCATCAATGTGTGGTAATGGATATGCATCCTTCTTCGTCACACTATTGACTTTCCGCGAGTCCAAACATAACCTGACCTTGCCTGGCTTCCTCACGAGAACCACAGGCGAGCTCCATGCACTCTGGCTGGTCTCTATAACGCCAAGTGCTCTCATGCGATCGATCTCGTCATATAAGAGTTTTTGGATCGCAGGAGACACAGGATAATGTCGCTGTTTGATGGGGCTTGCATCACCCACGTCTTTACTGTGTTGTTCAACGTTGGTCACACCGAGTCCGTATACTTCGTATGATGGAAGTTTGGACTTTACCATTTCCAACCTCTTTACATCTGTGGGCGTTAAATGGTGGGCATCCGGAGCTATCAGTTGCGATACAGTATCGGGAGTATCGACCGCACTGATGATGCTGGGAGATAGCTGGAAGGTTCGCCAGAAATCTACCCCTAGGTACAATTCCTGCGATAGGCTCGGCACAATGAAGAGTGTAATTGGCTTGGTATTACCGCGAAATGTAATATCGGTATCTACAGTGCCCAATATTTTCTGTGCAGCACCATCAGCGGTCTTCACCTCTTGACAGACCGGTTGATACTTCTCCTGTGCATCTTGGAGGCGTTGTAGGGAGTTTGCCCCCAGGCAACTGATGCTCGCCCCACTATCGAGTAGTCCTTCAACGTCCACTCCGTACAGGGATACCACGGCGTACGGACGTATGTCCAACGGATTGGTAATAATGGTGGAAATTATCGCTTTCTTCTTGGCCCTCACCATCCTCCAGAATGTGCGCATGCGCAAGACTGATTTTTTTCGACTTGCTTCGTTTGCTAACTCGGATATTTCGTTCGCACGAGCGCTTGAAACAGTGTCAAAAATTCGTCTTCGCGCCTCCGCATACTCCTTCAAACGCTGATGGTACGGTTTATGAGGATGGGAAGCACTTCGTTCTGTTATTGTTACAGGCTGTAAACAATCCGTTACCTTATCCACGTCTATTCCCTTCTGCAGAATCGTGGTAGGTTGTCTTAAACCCGTTCAAAAAATAGGTGGGGGTGATTTTACTCTACTAGGGTCTACAAAATTGGGTGAAAATATTTAGGTAGGTAAGTTGAAATTTGGAGGGGACTCTAAAGGGGTATTAAAATGTGATAAAATTTTTTTATTTGGGATAACTAAATCAAAAGGGGATTGGGAAAAGGTTCTCTCACTACACGGATCGTCTACTACGGTCGGGCCTGATGGTTGGATGTTATTGGGCGTTGTGGTCCCGATAACCCCTCGTCCCTCGTCCCGTTTTTTGACATGCAATGAGTGCATTTCGGCTTGATGATATCGGCCTTCCCGCACCCGTAACAGAATATAGATCTTGGAATCACTTCGCAATCCCTGTAACCGTGTCCTTCTTTCCTACAATTCCAGCAGGTAAGAGGAGCTGAAATTGCGGCCAAATCTGTATGCACCTCGTCCTCCGCTTCAACCACCAACGGCTGATCCAGCTCGTGGATTCGAGACTGCTGCCAGGTCGCTGAGCGGGTGGCTCTTCTCACCTCCTCGAATCGGGTCACTAAGAAACGAAGCTCGGCCAGGATTCTCGTTTCATGGAAACAGATTTGTTGTTGAGTATGACCCAGCAAATTTCCTCGAAGCAGGTCCACGAACTCTGGCTCCGGCATATGGGTGCGCAGCAGGGTACGCAAGACAGTCAGATCTTGCTCGAATGACAAAAAAGTTTCGTTTGGAGCTTGACGCCTTGCAAGCATTTGCTTGCGCACCTCCCAATCTGAGCTGTGCTCTCCCCAAGCTTACAGAAATGTCGCTTTCAGTGATTCCCAAGATGACTCGTCATTGGACCGTCTCCACAGCCAATACCACTGGTTAGGCTTACCATCTAATAACAGATGGAAATTCTGGGCCAACAGGTCCATGCGACCGGCCAGATCTCCCCTAGCTAAAGCCTCGGCCCTGAAGACCAACTCTTCCGCTCGCAAAGAATGGCTATCTCCGCTAAACCGCAATCACCAATGACGAATTGAGCTGCCATGATTACGTTGTCTATAATTTGGGCCGTTGCCATTGCGGTCGCCCATCTGAGCGGTCGCATGGACCTGTCGGCCCCGAACTCGCATGTGCCCGTCCAGTGCATCGCAACGGTTTGGTGGTGGAAAATTATAATCAGTGCCCACATTAGGTCTTGGTGGTAATTGTTCACGTGGAACGGATTGATATAAAGGTGGTGGTGGAATACCCTTGTTGAGGTTGACCCTTGATGGTTGCTGTGCCAATTCCTCTCGCAACAACGATCTAATAAGGTATATCAAACGGTCCACTCCTGGCTCGCTTGCAAGCCCCATGGGCATTGCGTTCAAGTCTGTGGGCGTCTGCGTGTCGTGAATATCAGCCCACCTCACTCTACTATCTCCCAGCACATCCGAAGGCTTGGCGGTCAGTACCTGCGTACTTCGTTCTTGTACGGCTGAACCATCTGGAGCGTAGAGAGCTCGTCCGCCTCCTGTCTCGAGAGTAAGATCCAAATTTAACCTCGGAGGCGAAACTACTTCGTTTTGAGACTCCTGGCCCCTGAGTTGCGTCTGGCTTCTTGTCACCGCGCCGACTTGAGCGGACGCACCCTCTACGCCTTGCGTAGGCCAACAATCTTGAGAGCCCAGATGTGCACGGCAGTTGGGACAATTATGATTGTCCACGATCCTTTCCAGGCATCCTCTGTGAAATTGGTGGCCACATTTAGTCCGCACTTCATTTGCCGCGTCTATGCTCTCCCTACAGGTGGTGCAAATTCCATTTGCGCCCGTCGGCGAGTGCAACAAGGACAAGATTTATGGTCGAGTGAGAAAGAGAAGATACCGTTAAAGTAATCAAGCGCTACGCAAGAAAACGAATGAGCGATAACCTGAATGACTGCGTGCGTGCAGTAAGAAGGAGCGAATAAAGAACGACTGATTGCTGAGCGATGGAAAAAATAAATCGAATAGCTGAATGCAGTATAAGCATAAAAAATTAAATGAATGTTTGTACGAATGCCTATTTGATTGTGTGATTGTTACCAAATTGCTGAATAGATGGCTATTGTACGAATTCTGGGATGATCGACAGTATGAATGAATAACTTTGATCGCAAAATTAAATGATCAAGTGACGAATAATTGCGCAAAATGTGAATGCACCAATGTATGATAAAATTGCAGCGTGTAAATTCGAACGAATGAATGATTGGTCGTATACACAAAAAAAAATTAATGACTGATTTTATGGTGTAAGCTGAGTTCAAACAACTGACTGCTGATACGAATGAACAAGTGTTTGCAACGAGTGATTGTTGACCATTTAGTGTAAATGTATAAATATAAATGGAATTAGAATAAAAAAAATAAATGCTTGTACGAATGATTTATGAGTGAACTATGATGTAAAATGAAAACCGTAAGAGTGAACTAACACTCGAATGTACGATAGAAAGAATTTTTTGAGTGTATGAATCTTGACTGGAGAAAAAAAATCGAATGCGTGATTATTATCGAATCTATGTCTTAGTAACGGTATGTACGAAAACGATAGGCTGAATAAACAATTGTGTTTTGAATTGTCGCATGAACGTTGAAACGACGGTATGACTGTATATCTGAGTAGATGATTGTATGGATATAATTGATTGTGCGAATGTACGAACCAGTGTATGTTGGATTTCAAAGAAACCGAGAACAAAAAATATTGAACGACTGATTTTACGTGTGAAAAAAAAATTAAATTCACCCAATTGACTGTTGATACGAATATACGAGTGATTGCAAAAAAAATTAATGTTGAATGATGAAATGAATATTCAATGTGTAATGACATGAATACTCGAATGTATGGACGAATGAATCTTAGATTGAATGAACAACTTTATTGTGTGAATGTCACCAACGAATCAAAAAAAAATGAAAGATATGTATATATTTGTATAACTTCGAAAAAAATGAACCCTCACGTTGTCGCAACCTTTCCCCTCCCCTCATATGCAGATCAAATCGCGAAGCCGATCTTGATCTTCCTCGCTCCATCGGGAAAATCCAGAACGCGATAAAACTGCAAAAGAAAAAAAAAAAAAAAAATGGGAAAATTTACCAACAAACAAAATCAAAATAAAACCAGCAAAAAAAAAAAAGTCTATGTTAAAAATTTTGTCCGAAGACTTATCAAAAAAAAATTTAAGTACAACAAAAAAAAATCTACGGTATATCAAAAAAAAATTATGCTACGTTAAAAGGTACTCTAAAAGGAAGGATAAGGATATAAGGTACTTTACCGAAATTTCAGCGATAGTTCCTATCACCAAACTCACAAATATCCCACAAGTATTGCTCCCAACTGTCTGACGACACGCCCGCCAAGACAGGGCATGCCCAGCTCTCAGTTGGGTACTTGCAAGACAGAAGTGGAATGATTCAAGTACCAAAGCTGACCAACTCACATCATATCAGTCTCATATGCAGACAATGCTTCCCTTTCTTATGGAACCGAATTGGCGCCTAAAGGTTGCCAAAACGGTTCGTCGATAGGAAAGTTCCACATTGACTCCACATAAGTCCGCTGCGATGTTTTGCTGAGGAATAGATCAGAAAAAGCTTGTACACTTGGTCTGTTGCCGTTCAGGCGAAAATACTGTCGCAGAACGACGAAATTTTAGACCATTTTCCCATCAACTTTTGCACGGAATTTTTTCCGAACTCGCGCGTGTTGATAGGCTACGCTTTGTGCACGTAGCGTAGCTGAGGCTAGCCCCACGTTGGGCGCCATTTTTTGTGGTCGAGGCCTTGGAAAAACTATTTTGACTTGAGAAAAAAAAATTAGTCGAAGGATGGGTAAAGGTTCGGGACAGAATGGGCCAATTCCTCCTACGTCTGAACTGGTGGCTGAAGTAGAACGGAAGCGACACGCTTGCTGGCGGCCGGGACTAGCTACGGCAGTGTGGGGTGGTTCTTGTTCTACCTCAGACCATAAGCCCTAGACCTATACAACAAAAATTTCGTGTCGGCTTACTCCAGGATATTTAAAATTGGAATATCTTCTCAATAGGTCGTGAAAGACCAAGAAGCGATGGAGTTGCGCGACTTCGCGATTTGTCAGGGCGCTCTGGTGTTATTAGCGCCCTATTCTGCCCAACCTAGCTCAGCCAGACGTTTCGCTTTCCGTGACCCGTACGGTTCCAAATCAGGTGCTCTCCGACAATCTCACCGATCATCATTTAGCCGTGCACGGGATGAAACCATTCTTCGATTACCCAAACAACAACTCAAAATTGGAGTTTGTATCATTGGTAAGTGAGTCGAATTTTAGTCTTAAGATTCGCAAAGACGACCCAACAACATTAGTCGGTTCGCCGCTGGTTTCCCAGCGCCAAACAGACTAAAAAAAGGTCGTCGTGTTCTAGAGTCTCGTGCGCACGACTGAGTGCCGGGCAATAGTAGTTGTGACCCCTCGGATCACTGCCGCAGATCCTTGGAGTGGTAAGTTTCCAGACGTTTGCCGCCTAGATCCTCCAATTCATATCGTGAGTTTCCCAGCACACGACGAATCCTGCACTTGAGGAACTTCTTTGCCAGCTTGGCGTTATAGTTCTGCGCGGCTGTGGACAAGGAAAAATTTCTTCGGAATACTTCTTGACCTACACAAAATTGTGTTTTAGCAGCACGCAGATTATAACGCCTGCTACTGTCCTCATGTGCGACCCTTATTTTCGTCTGCGCCAGTTGCCTCACGATACGAAGCTGTACATTTGACTCTCCCAACGCTCGCAAATGCTTCTGGAGCTCGTAGTCCTTCCCTTGCAACATCATGTGATTCCCAAACAAAACCTGATAAGGAGAAAATCCAGTGGCTTGGTGGAGTGAGCTACGAAGAGCACATCCAATTTTGCTTAGACTCTCATCCCATCGTGTTTGGTCATCAGTGATGAATGCTCGAATTCCGGCCAGGATGAACTGATTGACACGCTCCGAAGCATTCGCTTACGGTGAGTAGCTCGGGGTGTACAGGTGTTTAACTACGTATTTGTTCAGCATGGTGCTAAACACATTCGACCTAAATTGAGAGCCGTTATCGGAGAGGATCGTCTCGGGTGTTCCAAACGTATGGAAAACCTGCCCCTCCAAAAAGTTGGTGATCTCTTCAGCAGTGATCCGCCCCAAAGGATGTATTAGGGGAAATTTTGTGAAATGATCCAAGACGATCAAGATTGCGATCTTACCCCGTTTGGTACGCGGATATGGTCCAAGTACGTCGATGTAAAGGTGTTGGAATGGCTGATCAGTCTGGAAAGGTTCTCCTATTGGCGTTCGTAGAGGTCTGTTCGGGGACTTTGTCTCTTTACAAGTGTCGCACGCCAGAACGTAGGTGCGTACTTGTGTAGCTATTCCGGGCCAGTACAAAAATCGCCTGACTCGCTCTAGCGTTTTGGCATTACCACCATGGACCGTGGTGTCCGCCTCGTGCGCCTGAGCAATCGCAGCTGACGTAAGACTCGATGGAATCCATAATTTCCAGGCCCTGTCTTCAGCAATCGGGTCACCATTGTGAGGCTCTGTACGCTTATACACGAAACCATCCCTCACGCATACGTCAGGAAGCCGATCGGCGTTCACATCGACAGTGGACACTAATTCTTTATATTCTTTGCCAGAGAATTCTGGAGAATCCATGTCCACCATCGGTGCCACGTCGATCAGCGCATTTAATCCCTCTTCGTATACACGAGAGAGAGCGTCGGGTACAACGTTCTGGCTCCCTCGTCGGTGCTCGATTGTGAAGTCGTAACCTTGGAGTTTTAAACTCCATCTTGCCAACCGTCCTTGTAGGTCTTTCTGCGACATGAGCCATTTGAGACTTGCGTGATCCGTAATGATTTTGAACCCAGTCCCTTCTACATAGGCTCGAAATTTTTTCACGCTCAACACAGCTGCATAGCACTCGAGTTCGGTTACGCTGTAGTTGCGTTGAGCGGAAGTCAGCTTCTGTGACATATACGCCACCGGAGATTCCGATCCGTCGTCGTTTTCTTGGAAGAGAACGCTACCCACCCCTGATTTACCGGCGTCGCATTGAATTACGAAAGGTCTCTTTTAATCAGGATTGATTAATAAGGGGGCTTTCGTCAACAAGTCTTTCACCAACAGGAAGGAAGTTTGTGCCTCTGTAGTCCAAGCAAACTGGTTGGACTTCTTTAGAGTGTCTGAAATTGGTGAAACAGTAGCAGCGAAGTTCGGAACGAATCGTCGATACCAGCCTGTCATACCAAGGAAGCGTCGCACTTGACGTGCGGACTTAGGCGATGGGTAATCGACGATGGCTGAAACTTTGTTGGGATCAGTTTTCAAGCCTCCTTCTCCGACAATGTATCCGAGATATTTCACCTCTCTCAGACAAAACTTACTCTTGTTGATGTTAATAGTCAAGCCAGCCTTTCGCAAACATTCTGCGACTTCAGCCAATAAAACCAGAATCGAAATCTTCAGAAATTAACAGCAGATCGTCCAAATATACGAATACCTGCTCCTTCAGCTCGGGTAGGATGACTTTGTCCATCAAACAACACATCCTTTGCGGCGCGTTGCATAACCCAAAAGGCTTGCGAGTGTAGTGGTATAGAGGCCGGCCAGGAATGGTAAACGCAGTGTACTTCCTGGATTTGTTCTCGAGAGGAATCTGCCAAAAGGCGTCTTTGAGGTCCAGGCTAGTAATAAAATTGGCTCGCGGCAAACGACTTAAGATACCATCAATGTGTGGTAATGGATATGCATCCTTCTTCGTCACACTATTGACTTTCCGCGAGTCCAAACATAACCTGACCTTGCCTGGCTTCCTCACGAGAACCACAGGCGAGCTCCATGCACTCTGGCTGGTCTCTATAACGCCAAGTGCTCTCATGCGATCGATCTCGTCATATAAGAGTTTTTGGATCGCAGGAGACACAGGATAATGTCGCTGTTTGATGGGGCTTGCATCACCCACGTCTTTACTGTGTTGTTCAACGTTGGTCACACCGAGTCCGTATACTTCGTATGATGGAAGTTTGGACTTTACCATTTCCAACCTCTTTACATCTGTGGGCGTTAAATGGTGGGCATCCGGAGCTATCAGTTGCGATACAGTATCGGGAGTATCGACCGCACTGATGATGCTGGGAGATAGCTGGAAGGTTCGCCAGAAATCTACCCCTAGGTACAATTCCTGCGATAGGCTCGGCACAATGAAGAGTGTAATTGGCTTGGTATTACCGCGAAATGTAATATCGGTATCTACAGTGCCCAATATTTTCTGTGCAGCACCATCAGCGGTCTTCACCTCTTGACAGACCGGTTGATACTTCTCCTGTGCATCTTGGAGGCGTTGTAGGGAGTTTGCCCCCAGGCAACTGATGCTCGCCCCACTATCGAGTAGTCCTTCAACGTCCACTCCGTACAGGGATACCACGGCGTACGGACGTATGTCCAACGGATTGGTAATAATGGTGGAAATTATCGCTTTCTTCTTGGCCCTCACCATCCTCCAGAATGTGCGCATGCGCAAGACTGATTTTTTTCGACTTGCTTCGTTTGCTAACTCGGATATTTCGTTCGCACGAGCGCTTGAAACAGTGTCAAAAATTCGTCTTCGCGCCTCCGCATACTCCTTCAAACGCTGATGGTACGGTTTATGAGGATGGGAAGCACTTCGTTCTGTTATTGTTACAGGCTGTAAACAATCCGTTACCTTATCCACGTCTATTCCCTTCTGCAGAATCGTGGTAGGTTGTCTTAAACCCGTTCAAAAAATAGGTGGGGGTGATTTTACTCTACTAGGGTCTACAAAATTGGGTGAAAATATTTAGGTAGGTAAGTTGAAATTTGGAGGGGACTCTAAAGGGGTATTAAAATGTGATAAAATTTTTTTATTTGGGATAACTAAATCAAAAGGGGATTGGGAAAAGGTTCTCTCACTACACGGATCGTCTACTACGGTCGGGCCTGATGGTTGGATGTTATTGGGCGTTGTGGTCCCGATAACCCCTCGTCCCTCGTCCCGTTTTTTGACATGCAATGAGTGCATTTCGGCTTGATGATATCGGCCTTCCCGCACCCGTAACAGAATATAGATCTTGGAATCACTTCGCAATCCCTGTAACCGTGTCCTTCTTTCCTACAATTCCAGCAGGTAAGAGGAGCTGAAATTGCGGCCAAATCTGTATGCACCTCGTCCTCCGCTTCAACCACCAACGGCTGATCCAGCTCGTGGATTCGAGACTGCTGCCAGGTCGCTGAGCGGGTGGCTCTTCTCACCTCCTCGAATCGGGTCACTAAGAAACGAAGCTCGGCCAGGATTCTCGTTTCATGGAAACAGATTTGTTGTTGAGTATGACCCAGCAAATTTCCTCGAAGCAGGTCCACGAACTCTGGCTCCGGCATATGGGTGCGCAGCAGGGTACGCAAGACAGTCAGATCTTGCTCGAATGACAAAAAAGTTTCGTTTGGAGCTTGACGCCTTGCAAGCATTTGCTTGCGCACCTCCCAATCTGAGCTGTGCTCTCCCCAAGCTTACAGAAATGTCGCTTTCAGTGATTCCCAAGATGACTCGTCATTGGACCGTCTCCACAGCCAATACCACTGGTTAGGCTTACCATCTAATAACAGATGGAAATTCTGGGCCAACAGGTCCATGCGACCGGCCAGATCTCCCCTAGCTAAAGCCTCGGCCCTGAAGACCAACTCTTCCGCTCGCAAAGAATGGCTATCTCCGCTAAACCGCAATCACCAATGACGAATTGAGCTGCCATGATTACGTTGTCTATAATTTGGGCCGTTGCCATTGCGGTCGCCCATCTGAGCGGTCGCATGGACCTGTCGGCCCCGAACTCGCATGTGCCCGTCCAGTGCATCGCAACGGTTTGGTGGTGGAAAATTATAATCAGTGCCCACATTAGGTCTTGGTGGTAATTGTTCACGTGGAACGGATTGATATAAAGGTGGTGGTGGAATACCCTTGTTGAGGTTGACCCTTGATGGTTGCTGTGCCAATTCCTTTCGCAACAACGATCTAATAAGGTATATCAAACGGTCCACTCCTGGCTCGCTTGCAAGCCCCATGGGCATTGCGTTCAAGTCTGTGGGCGTCTGCGTGTCGTGAATATCAGCCCACCTCACTCTACTATCTCCCAGCACATCCGAAGGCTTGGCGGTCAGTACCTGCGTACTTCGTTCTTGTACGGCTGAACCATCTGGAGCGTAGAGAGCTCGTCCGCCTCCTGTCTCGAGAGTAAGATCCAAATTTAACCTCGGAGGCGAAACTACTTCGTTTTGAGACTCCTGGCCCCTGAGTTGCGTCTGGCTTCTTGTCACCGCGCCGACTTGAGCGGACGCACCCTCTACGCCTTGCGTAGGCCAACAATCTTGAGAGCCCAGATGTGCACGGCAGTTGGGACAATTATGATTGTCCACGATCCTTTCCAGGCATCCTCTGTGAAATTGGTGGCCACATTTAGTCCGCACTTCATTTGCCGCGTCTATGCTCTCCCTACAGGTGGTGCAAATTCCATTTGCGCCCGTCGGCGAGTGCAACAAGGACAAGATTTATGGTCGAGTGAGAAAGAGAAGATACCGTTAAAGTAATCAAGCGCTACGCAAGAAAACGAATGAGCGATAACCTGAATGACTGCGTGCGAGCAGTAAGAAGGAGCGAATAAAGAACGACTGATTGCTGAGCGATGGAAAAAATAAATCGAATAGCTGAATGCAGTATAAGCATAAAAAATTAAATGAATGTTTGTACGAATGCCTATTTGATTGTGTGATTGTTACCAAATTGCTGAATAGATGGCTATTGTACGAATTCTGGGATGATCGACAGTATGAATGAATAACTTTGATCGCAAAATTAAATGATCAAGTGACGAATAATTGCGCAAAATGTGAATGCACCAATGTATGATAAAATTGCAGCGTGTAAATTCGAACGAATGAATGATTGGTCGTATACACAAAAAAAAATTAATGACTGATTTTATGGTGTAACCTGAGTTCAAACAACTGACTGCTGATACGAATGAACAAGTGTTTGCAACGAGTGATTGTTGACCATTTAGTGTAAATGTATAAATATAAATGGAATTAGAATAAAAAAAATAAATGCTTGTACGAATGATTTATGAGTGAACTATGATGTAAAATGAAAACCGTAAGAGTGAACTAACACTCGAATGTACGATAGAAAGAATTTTTTGAGTGTATGAATCTTGACTGGAGAAAAAAAATCGAATGCGTGATTATTATCGAATCTATGTCTTAGTAACGGTATGTACGAAAACGATAGACTGAATAAACAATTGTGTTTTGAATTGTCGCATGAACGTTGAAACGACGGTATGACTGTATATCTGAGTAGATGATTGTATGGATATAATTGATTGTGCGAATGTACGAACCAGTGTATGTTGGATTTCAAAGAAACCGAGAACAAAAAATATTGAACGACTGATTTTACGTGTGAAAAAAAAATTAAATTCACCCAATTGACTGTTGATACGAATATACGAGTGATTGCAAAAAAAAATAATGTTGAATGATGAAATGAATATTCAATGTGTAATGACATGAATACTCGAATGTATGGACGAATGAATCTTAGATTGAATGAACAACTTTATTGTGTGAATGTCACCAACGAATCAAAAAAAAATGAAAGATATGTATATATTTGTATAACTTCGAAAAAAATGAACCCTCACGTTGTCGCAACCTTTCCCCTCCCCTCATATGCAGATCAAATCGCGAAGCCGATCTTGATCTTCCTCGCTCCATCGGGAAAATCCAGAACGCGATAAAACTGCAAAAGAAAAAAAAAAAAAAAATGGGAAAATTTACCAACAAACAAAATCAAAATAAAACCAGCAAAAAAAAAAAAGTCTATGTTAAAAATTTTGTCCGAAGACTTATCAAAAAAAAATTTAAGTACAACAAAAAAAAATCTACGGTATATCAAAAAAAATTATGCTACGTTAAAAGGTACTCTAAAAGGAAGGATAAGGATATAAGGTACTTTACCGAAATTTCAGCGATAGTTCCTATCACCAAACTCACAAATATCCCACAAGTATTGCTCCCAACTGTCTGACGACACGCCCGCCAAGACAGGGCATGCCCAGCTCTCAGTTGGGTACTTGCAAGACAGAAGTGGAATGATTCAAGTACCAAAGCTGACCAACTCACATCATATCAGTCTCATATGCAGACAATGCTTCCCTTTCTTATGGAACCGAATTGGCGCCTAAAGGTTGCCAAAACGGTTCGTCGATAGGAAAGTTCCAAATTGACTCCACATAAGTCCGCTGCGATGTTTTGCTGAGGAATAGATCAGAAAAAGCTTGTACACTTGGTCTGTTGCCGTTCAGGCGAAAATACTGTCGCAGAACGACGAAATTTTAGACCATTTTCCCATCAACTTTTGCACGGAATTTTTTCCGAACTCGCGCGTGTTGATAGGCTACGCTTTGTGCACGTAGCGTAGCTGAGGCTAGCCCCACGTTGGGCGCCATTTTTTGTGGTCGAGGCCTTGGAAAAACTATTTTGACTTGAGAAAAAAAAATTAGTCGAAGGATGGGTAAAGGTTCGGGACAGAATGGGCCAATTCCTCCTACGTCTGAACTGGTGGCTGAAGTAGAACGGAAGCGACACGCTTGCTGGCGGCCGGGACTAGCTACGGCAGTGTGGGGTGGTTCTTGTTCTACCTCAGACCATAAACCCTAGACCTATACAACAAAAATTTCGTGTCGGCTTACTCCAGGATATTTAAAATTGGAATATCTTCTCAATAGGTCGTGAAAGACCAAGAAGCGATGGAGTTGCGCGACTTCGCGATTTGTCAGGGCGCTCTGGTGTTATTAGCGCCCTATTCTGCCCAACCTAGCTCAGCCAGACGTTTCGCTTTCCGTGACCCGTACGGTTCCAAATCAGGTGCTCTCCGACAATCTCACCGATCATCATTTAGCCGTGCACGGGATGAAACCATTCTTCGATTACCCAAACAACAACTCAAAATTGGAGTTTGTATCATTGGTAAGTGAGTCGAATTTTAGTCTTAAGATTCGCAAAGACGACCCAACAACATTAGTCGGTTCGCCGCTGGTTTCCCAGCGCCAAACAGACTAAAAAAAGGTCGTCGTGTTCTAGAGTCTCGTGCGCACGACTGAGTGCCGGGCAATAGTAGTTGTGACCCCTCGGATCACTGCCGCAGATCCTTGGAGTGGTAAGTTCCCAGACGTTTGCCGCCTAGATCCTCCAATTCATATCGTGAGTTTCCCAGCACACGACGAATCCTGCACTTGAGGAACTTCTTTGCCAGCTTGGCGTTATAGTTCTGCGCGGCTGTGGACAAGGAAAAATTTCTTCGGAATACTTCTTGACCTACACAAAATTGTGTTTTAGCAGCACGCAGATTATAACGCCTGCTACTGTCCTCATGTGCGACCCTTATTTTCGTCTGCGCCAGTTGCCTCACGATAGGAATTCCCTCGCGAGGTCGAAGCTGTACATTTGACTCTCCCAACGCTCGCAAATGCTTCTGGAGCTCGTAGTCCTTCCCTTGCAACATCATGTGATTCCCAAACAAAACCTGATAAGGAGAAAATCCAGTGGCTTGGTGGAGTGAGCTACGAAGAGCACATCCAATTTTGCTTAGACTCTCATCCCATCGTGTTTGGTCATCAGTGATGAATGCTCGAATTCCGGCCAGGATGAACTGATTGACACGCTCCGAAGCATTCGCTTACGGTGAGTAGCTCGGGGTGTACAGGTGTTTAACTACGTATTTGTTCAGCATGGTGCTAAACACATTCGACCTAAATTGAGAGCCGTTATCGGAGAGGATCGTCTCGGGTGTTCCAAACGTATGGAAAACCTGCCCCTCCAAAAAGTTGGTGATCTCTTCAGCAGTGATCCGCCCCAAAGGATGTATTAGGGGAAATTTTGTGAAATGATCCAAGACGATCAAGATTGCGATCTTACCCCGTTTGGTACGCGGATATGGTCCAAGTACGTCGATGTAAAGGTGTTGGAATGGCTGATCAGTCTGGAAAGGTTCTCCTATTGGCGTTCGTAGAGGTCTGTTCGGGGACTTTGTCTCTTTACAAGTGTCGCACGCCAGAACGTAGGTGCGTACTTGTGTAGCTATTCCGGGCCAGTACAAAAATCGCCTGACTCGCTCTAGCGTTTTGGCATTACCACCATGGACCGTGGTGTCCGCCTCGTGCGCCTGAGCAATCGCAGCTGACGTAAGACTCGATGGAATCCATAATTTCCAGGCCCTGTCTTCAGCAATCGGGTCACCATTGTGAGGCTCTGTGCGCTTATACACGAAACCATCCCTCACGCATACGTCAGGAAGCCGATCGGCGTTCACATCGACAGTGGACACTAATTCTTTATATTCTTTGCCAGAGAATTCTGGAGAATCCATGTCCACCATCGGTGCCACGTCGATCAGCGCATTTAATCCCTCTTCGTATACACGAGAGAGAGCGTCGGGTACAACGTTCTGGCTCCCTCGTCGGTGCTCGATTGTGAAGTCGTAACCTTGGAGTTTTAAACTCCATCTTGCCAACCGTCCTTGTAGGTCTTTCTGCGACATGAGCCATTTGAGACTTGCGTGATCCGTAATGATTTTGAACCCAGTCCCTTCTACATAGGCTCGAAATTTTTTCACGCTCAACACAGCTGCATAGCACTCGAGTTCGGTTACGCTGTAGTTGCGTTGAGTGGAAGTCAGCTTCTGTGACATATACGCCACCGGAGATTCCGATCCGTCGTCGTTTTCTTGGAAGAGAACGCTACCCACCCCTGATTTACCGGCGTCGCATTGAATTACGAAAGGTCTCTTTTAATCAGGATTGATTAATAAGGGGGCTTTCGTCAACAAGTCTTTCACCAACAGGAAGGAAGTTTGTGCCTCTGTAGTCCAAGCAAACTGGTTGGACTTCTTTAGAGTGTCTGAAATTGGTGAAACAGTAGCAGCGAAGTTCGGAACGAATCGTCGATACCAGCCTGTCATACCAAGGAAGCGTCGCACTTGACGTGCGGACTTAGGCGATGGGTAATCGACGATGGCTGAAACTTTGTTGGGATCAGTTTTCAAGCCTCCTTCTCCGACAATGTATCCGAGATATTTCACCTCTCTCAGACAAAACTTACTCTTGTTGACGTTAATAGTCAAGCCAGCCTTTCGCAAACATTCTGCGACTTCAGCCAATAAAACCAGATGTGAATCGAAATCTTCAGAAATTAACAGCAGATCGTCCAAATATACGAATACCTGCTCCTTCAGCTCGGGTAGGATGACTTTGTCCATCAAACAACACATCCTTTGCGGCGCGTTGCATAACCCAAAAGGCTTGCGAGTGTAGTGGTATAGAGGCCGGCCAGGAATGGTAAACGCAGTGTACTTCCTGGATTTGTTCTCGAGAGGAATCTGCCAAAAGGCGTCTTTGAGGTCCAGGCTAGTAATAAAATTGGCTCGCGGCAAACGACTTAAGATACCATCAATGTGTGGTAATGGATATGCATCCTTCTTCGTCACACTATTGACTTTCCGCGAGTCCAAACATAACCTGACCTTGCCTGGCTTCCTCACGAGAACCACAGGCGAGCTCCATGCACTCTGGCTGGTCTCTATAACGCCAAGTGCTCTCATGCGATCGATCTCGTCATATAAGAGTTTTTGGATCGCAGGAGACACAGGATAATGTCGCTGTTTGATGGGGCTTGCATCACCCACGTCTTTACTGTGTTGTTCGACGTTGGTCACACCGAGTCCGTATACTTCGTATGATGGAAGTTTGGACTTTACCATTTCCAACCTCTTTACATCTGTGGGCGTTAAATGGTGGGCATCCGGAGCTATCAGTTGCGATACAGTATCGGGAGTATCGACCGCACTGATGATGCTGGGAGATAGCTGGAAGGTTCGCCAGAAATCTACCCCTAGGTACAATTCCTGCGATAGGCTCGGCACAATGAAGAGTGTAATTGGCTTGGTATTACCGCGAAATGTAATATCGGTATCTACAGTGCCCAATATCTTCTGTGCAGCACCATCAGCGGTCTTCACCTCTTGACAGACCGGTTGATACTTCTCCTGTGCATCTTGGAGGCGTTGTAGGGAGTTTGCCCCCAGGCAACTGATGCTCGCCCCACTAACGAGTAGTCCTTCAACGTCCACTCCGTACAGGGATACCACGGCGTACGGACGTATGTCCAACGGATTGGTAATAATGGTGGAAATTATCGCTTTCTTCTTGGTCCTCACCATCCTCCAGAATGTGCGCATGCGCAAGACTGATTTTTTTCGACTTGCTTCGTTTGCTAACTCGGATATTTCGTTCGCACGAGCGCTTGAAACAGTGTCAAAAATTCGTCTTCGCGCCTCCGCATACTCCTTCAAACGCTGATGGTACGGTTTATGAGGATGGGGAGCACTTCGTCTTGAAGCACTTCGTTCTGTTATTGTTACAGGCTGTAAACAATCCGTTACCTTATCCACGTCTATTCCCTTCTGCAGAATCGTGGTAGGTTGTCTTAAACTCGTTGAAAAAATAGGTGGGGGTGATTTTACTCTACTAGGGTCTACAAAATTGGGTGAAAATATTTAGGTAGGTAAGTTGAAATTTGGAGGGGACTCTAAAGGGGTATTAAAATGTGATAAAATTTTTTTATTTGGGATAACTAAATCAAAAGGGGATTGGGAAAAGGTTCTCTCACTACACGGATCGTCTACTACGGTCGGGCCTGATGGTTGGATGTTATTGGGCGTTGTGGTCCCGATAACCCCTCGTCCCTCGTCCCGTTTTTTGACATGCAATGAGTGCATTTCGGCTTGATGATATCGGCCTTCCCGCACCCGTAACAGAATATAGATCTTGGAATCACTTCGCAATCCCTGTAACCGTGTCCTTCTTTCCTACAATTCCAGCAGGTAAGAGGAGCTGAAATTGCGGCCAAATCTGTATGCACCTCGTCCTCCGCTTCAACCACCAACGGCTGATCCAGCTCGTGGATTCGAGACTGCTGCCAGGTCGCTGAGCGGGTGGCTCTTCTCACCTCCTCGAATCGGGTCACTAAGAAACGAAGCTCGGCCAGGATTCTCGTTTCATGGAAACAGATTTGTTGTTGAGTATGACCCAGCAAATTTCCTCGAAGCAGGTCCACGAACTCTGGCTCCGGCATATGGGTGCGCAGCAGGGTACGCAAGACAGTCAGATCTTGCTCGAATGACAAAAAAGTTTCGTTTGGAGCTTTACGCCTTGCAAGCATTTGCTTGCGCACCTCCCAATCTGAGCTGTGCTCTCCCCAAGCTTACAGAAATGTCGCTTTCAGTGATTCCCAAGATGACTCGTCATTGGACCGTCTCCACAGCCAATACCACTGGTTAGGCTTACCATCTAATAACAGATGGAAATTCTGGGCCAACAGGTCCATGTGACCGGCCAGATCTCCCCTAGCTAAAGCCTCGGCCCTGAAGACCAACTCTTCCGCTCGCAAAGAATGGCTATCTCCGCTAAACCGCAATCACCAATGACGAATTGAGCTGCCATGATTACGTTGTCTATAATTTGGGCCGTTGCCATTGCGGTCGCCCATCTGAGCGGTCGCATGGACCTGTCGGCCCCGAACCCGCATGTGCCCGTCCAGTGCATCGCAACGGTTTGGTGGTGGAAAATTATAATCAGTGCCCACATTAGGTCTTGGTGGTAATTGTTCACGTGGAACGGATTGATATAAAGGTGGTGGTGGAATACCCTTGTTGAGGTTTACCCTTGATGGTTGCTGTGCCAATTCCTCTCGCAACAACGATCTAATAAGGTATATCAAACGGTCCACTCCTGGCTCGCTTGCAAGCCCCATGGGCATTGCGTTCAAGTCTGTGGGCGTCTGCGTGTCGTGAATATCAGCCCACCTCACTCTACTATCTCCCAGCACATCCGAAGGCTTGGCGGTCAGTACCTGCGTACTTCGTTCTTGTACGGCTGAACCATCTGGAGCGTAGAGAGCTCGTCCGCCTCCTGTCTCGAGAGTAAGATCCAAATTTAACCTCGGAGGCGAAACTACTTCGTTTTGAGACTCCTGGCCCCTGAGTTGCGTCTGGCTTCTTGTCACCGCGCCGACTTGAGCGGACGCACCCTCTACGCCTTGCGTAGGCCAACAATCTTGAGAGCCCAGATGTGCACGGCAGTTGGGACAATTATGATTGTCCACGATCCTTTCCAGGCATCCTCTGTGAAATTGGTGGCCACATTTAGTCCGCACTTCATTTGCCGCGTCTATGCTCTCCCTACAGGTGGTGCAAATTCCATTTGCGCCCGTCGGCGAGTGCAACAAGGACAAGATTTATGGTCGAGTGAGAAAGAGAAGATACCGTTAAAGTAATCAAGCGCTACGCAAGAAAACGAATGAGCGATAACCTGAATGACTGCGTGCGTGCAGTAAGAAGGAGCGAATAAAGAACGACTGATTGCTGAGCGATGGAAAAAATAAATCGAATAGCTGAATGCAGTATAAGCATAAAAAATTAAATGAATGTTTGTACGAATGCCTATTTGATTGTGTGATTGTTACCAAATTGCTGAATAGATGGCTATTGTACGAATTCTGGGATGATCGACAGTATGAATGAATAACTTTGATCGCAAAATTAAATGATCAAGTGACGAATAATTGCGCAAAATGTGAATGCACCAATGTATGATAAAATTGCAGCGTGTAAATTCGAACGAATGAATGATTGGTCGTATACACAAAAAAAAATTAATGACTGATTTTATGGTGTAACCTGAGTTCAAACAACTGACTGCTGATACGAATGAACAAGTGTTTGCAACGAGTGATTGTTGACCATTTAGTGTAAATGTATAAATATAAATGGAATTAGAATAAAAAAAATAAATGCTTGTACGAATGATTTATGAGTGAACTATGATGTAAAATGAAAACCGTAAGAGTGAACTAACACTCGAATGTACGATAGAAAGAATTTTTTGAGTGTATGAATCTTGACTGGAGAAAAAAAATCGAATGCGTGATTATTATCGAATCTATGTCTTAGTAACGGTATGTACGAAAACGATAGACTGAATAAACAATTGTGTTTTGAATTGTCGCATGAACGTTGAAACGACGGTATGACTGTATATCTGAGTAGATGATTGTATGGATATAATTGATTGTGCGAATGTACGAACCAGTGTATGTTGGATTTCAAAGAAACCGAGAACAAAAAATATTGAACGACTGATTTTACGTGTGAAAAAAAAATTAAATTCACCCAATTGACTGTTGATACGAATATACGAGTGATTGCAAAAAAAATTAATGTTGAATGATGAAATGAATATTCAATGTGTAATGACATGAATACTCGAATGTATGGACGAATGAATCTTAGATTGAATGAACAACTTTATTGTGTGAATGTCACCAACGAATCAAAAAAAAATGAAAGATATGTATATATTTGTATAACTTCGAAAAAAATGAACCCTCACGTTGTCGCAACCTTTCCCCTCCCCTCATATGCAGATCAAATCGCGAAGCCGATCTTGATCTTCCTCGCTCCATCGGGAAAATCCAGAACGCGATAAAACTGCAAGAGAAAAAAAAAAAAAAAAATGGGAAAATTTACCAACAAACAAAATCAAAATAAAACCAGCAAAAAAAAAAAGTCTATGTTAAAAATTTTGTCCGAAAACTTATCAAAAAAAAATTTAAGTACAACAAAAAAAAATCTACGGTATATCAAAAAAAAATTATGCTACGTTAAAAGGTACTCTAAAAGGAAGGATAAGGATATAAGGTACTTTACCGAAATTTCAGCGATAGTTCCTATCACCAAACTCACAAATATCCCACAAGTATTGCTCCCAACTGTCTGACGACACGCCCGCCAAGACAGGGCATGCCCAGCTCTCAGTTGGGTACTTGCAAGACAGAAGTGGAATGATTCAAGTACCAAAGCTGACCAACTCACATCATATCAGTCTCATATGCAGACAATGCTTCCCTTTCTTATGGAACCGAATTGGCGCCTAAAGGTTGCCAAAACGGTTCGTCGATAGGAAAGTTCCACATTGACTCCACATAAGTCCGCTGCGATGTTTTGCTGAGGAATAGATCAGAAAAAGCTTGTACACTTGGTCTGTTGCCGTTCAGGCGAAAATACTGTCGCAGAACGACGAAATTTTAGACCATTTTCCCATCAACTTTTGCACGGAATTTTTTCCGAACTCGCGCGTGTTGATAGGCTACGCTTTGTGCACGTAGCGTAGCTGAGGCTAGCCCCACGTTGGGCGCCATTTTTTGTGGTCGAGGCCTTGGAAAAACTATTTTGACTTGAGAAAAAAAAATTAGTCGAAGGATGGGTAAAGGTTCGGGACAGAATGGGCCAATTCCTCCTACGTCTGAACTGGTGGCTGAAGTAGAACGGAAGCGACACGCTTGCTGGCGGCCGGGACTAGCTACGGCAGTGTGGGGTGGTTCTTGTTCCACCTCAGACCATAAACCCTAGACCTATACAACAAAAATTTCGTGTCGGCTTACTCCAGGATATTTAAAATTGGAATATCTTCTCAATAGGTCTTGAAAGACCAAGAAGCGATGGAGTTGCGCGACTTCGCGATTTGTCAGGGCGCTCTGGTGTTATTAGCGCCCTATTCTGCCCAACCTAGCTCAGCCACGACTGTCCTTTAAACATTTTTCGTCGTGGCCCCTTATTGAGGTTCGGGCGAAGGAGTTAAACGCTCGGGTTCATCTTCATAAATTGGCCTTTAGCCTATTATCATCAAATCAAAGAGGAAAAAAAAACCAACAACGAGAAAACATAATAAAACCTTAATTAAAAAAAAAATCATGCAAGAAAATCCAAAAAAAAACATATATAATAGAAACTCACCCCTTTGATTTTGGTTTTGACTTCTAGCTCACGTTCATTTTTCCTTTTTTTTTTTGTTATTGTTTTAATTATATATTTTTTTTTATAAAGGGGTATTTATATTTAATTAATTACATTCCGTCCCGTCGTTGTCATGTCATGTCTATTATTAATTTAATTTAATTCGTAATTGCTTTTTTTTTTATATATATTATTTAAGAATTTTAATAAAAAAAATGGTTTTAATTCTCAATTCATTTTGTTTTCTTATTAGTTTTCATAATTAACTTTATTTAATTCGTAATTCTTTTTTTTTCATGACAACTTTTCGATTTCCCGGCGATTAAACGATTTCACGACAATGAGGCAGAACGAAGATCATCTTAAATGTTTCGCGAACAGTTGTTCATCGACGCGATTACCGCACTCAGCTCGGAAGCAACACTCTTAATTCTTAATGGCCCGCATTAATGCCCATCACATTTTGTGAAATAAGAAGACAGAATCTTTTCAGAAATAACATAATTACTGAATAAGTAATAGTGAATAAACATTAAAAGTTATTTGGAGTTGTTGAAATAAAATATGAATTTTAAACTGAACGTGATATTTTCAACATTTAATTGTACTTTGCTCTCTAACACTCTATTTTTTCCTCGTTTATTATTAATTTTTGTTTTCCTTTTCAATTCCATTAAAAATTTTACTCTAAAATTCATTTAAGTTTGCTTTCTAACACACTATTTTTTTCCTCGTTTATTATTAATTTTTGTTTTCCTTTTCTATTCCATTAAACATTTTTTTTAAATTTCATTTAGGTTTGCTTTCTAACCCACTATTTTTTCCTCGTTTATTATTCATTTTTGTTTTCCTTTTTCGGACAAACTACTTATTTCGGGAATTATCACGAAAACTTTCAATCTAGCAACCCAGTCACAGCACGCTTCCAACAACACGAGAAGTATTCACACCTTCAAGAATTACCGCTCGAACCTTATCAAGATGCGGTCCCCCGAATACTAATTGGCCTTGATAATTGGAGGCTCGGCATTCCGCGCTGATTCGTGAAGAATTATCCATTTTTGGTTAAAGTCCACCGATATGTGCATAAGTTCAACAAGTTGTTACAACAAAGAAACCTCTCATTAAAAAAACAGCACAGCCGATCGGTTTCCGAAAAATCTGGCGCGGTTAAGGAAACTTCCGAGTTAATCGGAAAACAGGTTTTATGAGTTTTTTTAAGCGCACCAATCACATGAGCAGCATTAACCAATATTATTTCCGATTAGCTTTATCGCCACACCCAAAATCATCGTTTTACAGTCCCGAGCGATATCACAACCGATAAAACACGCACGAAAGGTTTTAGAATGCAGAACTCGAACTCAGTTGACAGCCATCTTCCAATTACTTCCTCCTCGATCTTTTCTGTCAACCTCGAACGACGCGCTTTTTCCCGCGCGAAGTTGGTCGCAGTCGAGCTGCCACGATCACAATTCATTGCAGGGTTGAACTGCAATCGCAACAGCTCCACATAGACCTTTTAGCTTTTTAACAGCGGCGACACCACTCTGGGTCACGATTGTGCCACGAAATTTCCGGAATTGTACATGACATTACCGCACAAAATTATTGTTAATATTTAGCTTTTCTCGAATACAACAATTGGAGTCGAGCGAGCACTCAAAAGTTCATTTACCACCAACTTCACTCTCAACTCAACGAAATTATGCCAATTTACCAAGAAATCCCATCCCTGCACCCGAACGAAGTTCGACAATTTTATTGCCAACCCTGCTGTCAAAACTTGTGTGTTGTTTGTTTTGTTGTCAACAAGCTGTACCATCTTTACATTTCGCCGTATACAGAAAACCTACTCACACTAACAGATATCTACATGCGTCTTCCCACCATCATCCCAAGCAGAAGGAAGGAGTACTTAGAACACTTATCCACAGAGCACAATGTATCACCAACGATAACCCACACGCACTTCGCAACGAAATGGAACACCTACAGAAAACCTTTGCAGCCAACGGATACACTAGGAGCACTATCAACAAAGTATGCAAACAGAAACCCAAAGCCATGAAGAACCAGGAAGAAAAAGATACGAACGAGCATACTATAAAAAGATGGGTGACATTACCTTACATAGAGGGTACAACAGATCGAATCGGCAGGGTACTCAGGAAAGCCGACATACGTACGACCTACTCTACGGCAACCACGCTTCGAGGTTTCTTAGGAAACCAAAAGGACAAAATCCCACTGGAAATGGAGGGCATTTACAAAGTTCCCTGCGGGTCTTGCAACAAAGTCTACATCGGAGAAACAGGACGGACCATCAGAACAAGGATTCGTGAACATCAACGCTGCACACAAAAAAACCAGGTCCACTCATCAGCAATTGCGGAACATGCAGCGGTAGAAAACCATTCAATCGATTTCAACAACGTCAAAATATTGGCCAGGACGAAACACTATTTTCAAAGAATTGTAAGGGAAGCAATTGAGATAACCAAACATCCACAAAATTTTAACCGAGACGCTGGATACAACCTCTCTTCACTTTGGCTACCTTGTCTACGTTTTGGAAAAAACAACGTTTACCAAAAATCTTCGATCCCAAAAACTAATTAATTAATTTCGACTTTCATAACTTTTTCCCTTCTTATAAACCACCGCCTCTGTTTAATGTTTTTATGACCTCCCTTATTAACGTAGTTTCCCCTTTTGTCTTCTAATTGACCCTTCTATTAGTTAATTTTGTAACCCCTTTTTTACCTGTTTTTCTAATTGACCCTTCTGTTAGTTAATTTAGTAACCCTTTTTTACCTACTTTCATTTGTATATATAACAGTTGTAGAGATATTGTCGATCAGTTTGATAAAGGACTCAGTCGAGTCCGAAACGTCACACATAATAAATTTAACAGTATTTACCGGAAAACCTTGTATTTTCAATTCCGATTACGTTTCAACGTTGGAAGTGAACTTAAATGTGATTAACGTAAAGATTAAATCCTGCCGACAATACAAGCGTCAGACGTTTCGCTTTCCGTGACCCGTACGGTTCCAAATCAGGTGCTCTCCGACAATCTCACCGATCATCATTTAGCCGTGCACGGGATGAAACCATTCTTCGATCACCCAAACAACAACTCAAAATTGGAGTTTGTATCATTGGTAAGTGAGTCAAATTTTAGTCTTAAGATTCGCAACGATGAATTAACAAGTGTTATTTTCAAGTGCGCGCACGCGTTAGTCCAAGGTGAATAGGTAAATTACGTAGAAATTGATACAACAACAATAAATCAGGAAAGGAGAACGCAGACCGTGAACAGCAGCAGTGGAAAAAGAAAAAAAAGTCAGTCCAGGATTTCTTCTATGTTTTTTTTCTGCCGCATGAATGCTAGCCAAAACCTGGATTACGGTTTTTGCGTACCACTAGCCGCCGCATGTTAATAGCCACCGCGTGCCGACGCTTGGGGCACGGTAAGAGTTAAGGTAGTCTTACTCCTCTTCGTTTCTGTTCCTTTTGCGCGAATACCCAGCACGTAAACGAAGCTCTCACAGAAGGTTTTAACCTCAAAAACGGGAAGAGGGAAAGAACAACAGAGTAAATTCTTGTGAGTAGTGCATTTCATTTTCGTGTACCAACAATACATTGTCGGCCAAAGAAAAAACAAAATGTGCTGCAGTGAAGGCTAAAAGAATGGAAGTTTCAGGCGGACGCATGAGGTAGTACGACGCTGTGTATGTAGTTCGTTCCTATTATTCGTTGTGAAGTGAAAAGCCACGCTACATAATCTTTAAATATGGCGGTGTGAGGGCGTCATTTACAGGCCAACCAGCTTACAGAGTCCATTCGTAAGGTGTACGTGCCTTTATTTCCCTTTAGTACCGCTCATCACCTAGTTCTAGTACGTCGCTAAATGGAATTTTTTTCTGAGTTCGCTTACGTCAGGGAGTATTCAGGATGTCACCGAAGCGCGCGATGCATTCCATCTGTTTTTTTTTTCATGTCTAATAGGAGAAAGATTCAGATTCAGATTCAGAAGATTTACAGGGTTACCATATTGATTCTTAACCTAATTTTTTGACATTCGTCCAAATTTACATAATTATTTACAGAAGTTGCTTTTGCAGGATTTTTTTTGGAATTTTTATGTTTTAAGATAGCCACTATAGAGTGGATTAAATTTACATCATTTGTTTACGTTTTCCTTTACATTTTTTGTACATATGCGTATAAATATATTTTATATTTACAGACAATCAGAGGAGGCACTCTCTAGGTGGACATTCGTATCGTACAGATTTTACTTTACGCAATGTATTTATAAGCCCTATGGGCTGCAGCAGTTTTTTTTTTTTTTTTTTTTTGGAATAAGTTTCTCAAGTCTCGAGAAAAGCCTTCTTTGATTTTGGTTACCTTGTCATTTTAGTGTTTTCTATTTTGGAAGGCCATGCCCTAGCGACAATACCCTAACGACAATACAGTGTTGAGAATATGAAAGTTATTAGTGCTTGGGGCCTGTCGCCCTCCTTTATTAGGTGGAATTTCTGTCTGAAGGTTTTAATCCGGTCACCGATTTCCCGTATCGGTGAGTGGTGGTTTCCCAGATACTCAGCTGCTTGTTGGTCCAGCCAATTGAGTTCAGAAGGCATAACTGGTGGGGTTACTTGCGGCGTTGCCCGTTCATTCGGCAAGTTTCTTGCGGCATCAGCGTAGGACATTCCTTTCACCGTTTTGCTGGCTCTTGGTCTTTCCCCTGGGATTAGATTCTGATCTAATGTTTGAGGTCTGAATTGTCTTCTTTTATTCTGAAAGACACGTTCACGGTAATTAACCCTCGTCGGGCAATTGTAGAAGTTTGCTGGGTGGTCAGTAGCGCCACAAGACACACACTGGGGAGGAGGAAGGTTTTCGCGGTCCTCAGAGGTTTTCCTAGGGCAACCCCTAGACGCATGGTCTCCAAGGCACGCTACACAACGAGGGTCGTAGCCACAGTTAGCTGACACGTGGCCATACCTCTGGCAATTGTAGCACTGGGTTACATCATTGCGTTTGGGACGCTCCCACGAGGTTTTTTGATGCAGTATATGTCTTACTTTGATCAGGCTCTTAAGGTCTTCAGATGAAGAAACGGTTATTCTGAATAGGTCAAGTGTGCGTTCATTTGCCCTAGACCATGGCGTCGTGAGTTAAGTAACAGCGAATTTGCCCAGCGTCGGGAGATGGGTCTTCAAATATTCTGAGATCTCACTAGGGGAAAACTCCCCGCTTACACCCCTGAGGACTACCGATGGTTTTCTAAGAGAGGAGGGCGTGTATGAGTGTCCAACTATCCCTGAGTCTCTCTGTAACTGTAATGCAGTCATAATTTCTGTGTGGGTGGACAGGGAGTTGACTTTAAACGAGATGTTCCCCCGGATAGCTGAAAGAATTCGGAATCTAGTTGATGGCCATTTTCCCATCAACTCAATGACTTTTTTGGCCGAAGTATTTGATAGCCTAATGATGGGGCTCCACTTTTCTTTAAGGGGCGGATCAATCTGGCACCCCGCCAGTGGGACCTGCTTTTGGTTAATATTTTTGGCCGCCTGGTTAGAGTTGACTTCTAGATTTACATCACTAGAATCTTGGTTGGAATTCAATGCACTCTGAATTGATTTTTCTAGTGCAGTTTTACTAAGCTGGGTCTTTTTTGCCTGGGCATGGCCCTCCTGAACAGATTTGCGGGGACAATAGAAGTCTTTTAGCAAGAAATTTGTGGCATTAGTAGTCAAAGAAGACTTATCTGGAAAATTATTTAAGTTATTAGATTTTGACTCACGTGCCGGGCCAATTGCCTGGGGAGTGCCTCCTAACATATCACAGTCAGAATCAGTAAGATCTACATCCGTTGAGTTTTCCATCGTTTTGGACTGTTCGGCTTCGAAGTTCGCTTTGGTTCTCTTCCTTTTTGACGAGTTGCTGGAATGTGTCTGAAGTTTCTGCGATTGCAGATTGTTGTATTTAAGTAACAGTTGAGAATGGGCCGCGTCGAGTGAAGTCAAGCGGGCCACGAGGTCAGCGTTGGACCTTTCAAGATCAGCTATTTTAGAAACGATGGAGCCCCAGTTTGCCGCAGGAATTTCCCCTGCGTCTGGTGGAATGGCGACTGGTTGAGTTATGTCCGGTATGTGATGTGGGCTCGGGGCCTCGTGGAAGATTGGGGCTTCGCCGTCGCTCTCGACGTACCCGTACATGGAGTTAATTTCGTTTTTTTTTTGCCTCAGACAATAGGGAGCCCACGCTGCCATTTTGCGCCATTGTTGTATGGTAAGTAAGGTTATGTTTAAGTTGCGGAAATTTTTGTTGATTGACGATCCGGTTTACTTCTGAATCCACTCCGGGATTGGCATGTATGAAAGGACTTTCATCCTCGTTCACTTTTCAGAGTTAAGAATAATTCGATAAGGCTTGTAGCCGAATCAGATTTCTTAAAAGCACGCAGTCACTTTTAATTTTTGTAGCTTTTTTCAAAAGACGTCCGTAGGCTTTGACAGTCACGTTCGAACTCCTAATAGGAGAAATATCACTTGACATTCGGCTTGACAGTACATATCCGTTTTCTATAACGTCCCGAACAATCCCAAGTGCGCGCGAGTTATGTATTTGATTTTACTATTGATTAAAAAAAAACGAATTGAAATTTAATTATGTATGTTTATTGTTTTACTTTAAATTTTGACAAAATACTGACAGGGTTTCCAGTTGGGAAGGTGTTTTATTAACTATTTCTGCTGATTTGATAGGAACGAGTATGAGGTGATTGTGGGAAAAGTTCGTTGGTAGCTTTCTTGGAAAAATGTCTATGGGAAATTGGGTTGAGGGTTTAATGTTACATGTCGTGGTATGTTGTGAAATAATGAAATAAAATATGCTGACTGATGACTGGTCACTGGTGACTGGTTGCGTTACGTAACTCGTATCCCCTTAGAGATGGACGGCGGCCAGAGGAATTGCGTCCTTGTTGTCCCGTCGGCTGGACCAGGTGTTGGATCAATTTGTAGAACATCATTGCGGATGGTATATTTATTGGTTCTTTGATGAAGTATCATATAAATAGCGATGATGGTGATGACAATAGCGAGTTGAATGATTGAAAACGTTGTAATAGTCGTATAGAAGACTCTCCGGTGAGTATATGGAAGCTGCAGTGCGGATAATTTTTCCTGGTTGAACTGATATGATTTGAATGTTTCTAGGTGAAAGCTTTGGTTAGAAATGGTAGCATTAATCTTGTTGAATATAGAAGGGTATATATTAATTTCGTCCCAAGATATGTTTTGTTTTGCTTCATATATTATGTCGTTGATTGTGATCTGGCAGTCTTCGAAATGCATTAGAGCTGATCCTTTAATTTTTTGATTACTGATTCCGCAGGAGGTGTTCATTGTAGATTCTGGTATGTTGATCAAAAGTAGTTAGTTTTGTTCCGGTTGTAGTATTTGCGATTCGATGTTTGTCTCGTGCAATTCGCAGGTAGCTGGTACATTGCTGATAAGATTCCCGATACATTTTGACATTTTAGTGTTTTCTTGGTAGATGGTATCTTTGCAATAGTACACTCCTTGGACGTTATCGCACTTATTGTCGTGATATTGAACATTTTTCGGGTTCAGGATTACGTATGGTTTTGTTTTTATTGTTTGGGTGTGGTTAATAGGTAATGGAATAACATGGAAAAGGGTATAGGTTTCGTTGGAAATAACTGGTGTTAGGATGTTAAATATTATATTAGTATCGTTATAATACGCTTGAAGGCCAAGAAATTCATATATGCTTTCGGTTGTTTTGATTTTTATAGATTGTTTTTCGAAAATATCGCGTAATTCGGAAAGCTCAGTAGGACTTAGAATTTGCTTGGATATGATGTTCAATCGAGCAAGTGTTATGGCTTCTGCTATGTTTGTTAGATGAATGTTCAGTAAATCTATATCATAATTGATTTGATTTAAAAATTGAATATATCTAAGTGTTAAGTCTTCGGTTCTGATTTTATTTCTGTATTCGATTTGGGTATGTTTAAGGTTGTTCTCTAATGTTTTTTGCTGATAGTTAATGTGTTCCGTGATATTTTCAAATCTTTCAATCATTTTGTGGTTCAGTCTGGTCTGTTGGTTAGCTTGTGTTTTTATGTTATTTTCATTAAGCATTATACCTTCGATTTCTTTGTTAAGTTTAGCAGCGTCATTAGCATCCATGTTTCCTGTGATTCCTTTGATCACACTTCCTAGACCGTCTATTAGTCCGCGCTTATTTCTGAGGCTTGGTGTTAATGTCTGTAGTTTATAGTCTAGTTCCTTTAGTTTAGTTTTAGTAATTTCTAAGGAGTTACTCATTTCATTGGTGTTGTCTAATGTCTTAAGTGAGTCGGTTATTTTGTCAATATTACGTCTGTACTGGTCAAGTCTGACTATATGTAGGAAATTATTGTATGTTCGTATAATCCTTGCAGTTCCGAGTTCTTGCATGGTCAGGAGTCCCTTGTTGTTTGCTAAATCATGTATTTCGTTTTTCTGCCCGTGTGTCCATTGGATTGACCTGAAATTTACGTTTCCTTTTAATTTTTGCTTTATGGAGTTTTTTATTATTGTTTGTTATTAGCGTAACTTTATTATTTTTATTAACTCTTAGTTTGGAAAATCTTCGGGTTATTTTGTTTCTTCGACATTCTTTTCGATATATAACTGTTCCTTCATTAAATTGGTCAGGGTCCTGTCGGTTTTCGTTTAATTTATTTATATTATTAGTAACTTTTTGTTGCAACTGAGCCTGAATGGTAGGGTAAAGTTCTGCTTGGAATTTATTTAATTTCTCTAAGTATTCATGAATATTATTGTGTTCTAAATTTTTTTCGAATTTGTACGTTCTTCCGTAAAAGACTTCAAACGGGGTAAGTTTGGTTGCGGAATGTATGGCATTATTGTAAGTAAGGATTGTCTCGTTTAAGATATCTTCGTGATTTTTAACGGTATGTTTTTCGTTAACTATTCGGAAGATTTCGGTTAAGGTGGAATGTAAACTCTCGACAGGTGCATTACTGCTAGATTGTTGAAAGGAAGTTATATGATGCGAGCTGTTATACTGTTTACAATAATCACCAAATATTGTCGCTGTAAATTCGCTACCTTGGTCTGTGACTATTTTCCTAGGGATCCCGTAAAGGCCCATGAAGTGTTTTAAGGATTTAATAATAGAAAGACTGTTTCTGCCGGGTAGTATATATGCTGCAGCAAATTTGGAAAATTTATCTATTATGGTTAATATTTGTTCTTTATTGATGCTGTAAATGTCTATATGGAGGATATCGAGCGGTTTGTTCGGGGTTTCTGGTATTTCGAATTTCAATTGGGGTGGATTCCGATCATATTTAAGGGTTTGGCAAATTTGACAGTTATTGATAACTTTTGCAATCTTTGTTTTCATGAATGGGAAATAGTTTTGTCGCTTGAGATGAAGAAGAGTTTCATTGATTCCTCGATGATTATTTTTATTATGATAATCACTAATCACTTTATCTTGGTCATCATCGTTGATGATGTCTGCTAGGATTTCAGTGCAGCGAATTAGCTTAAATGTTTTCGATTGTGAGAAATATTTACTGTATACATTCTGGACAAGTTTGAAACTTTCGTCATCGGAGAATACAGCGGTTAATTTATTTGGAGGGAGGTATTTTTTGAATATACTGGTTATATTTTCTTCAGTGAAGGTAGGCATTCGAATAGTACGTCTTTGTTTATTCCTAAATGGGATTTTGAGAGATATTGGTGGTCTTTTGGCTGATCGATCTAACACTAATTGCATGTTAAATTCATTTAACGGTCTTTCAGATATTGGGATCCCATCGTTCATGTTCTCTTCGGCGTACTTTGGGTTGATGTATTTGCATTTGATTCCCTAACGTTAATCTCTATTCTATCATTGCTTATTGTGTCTGGTATTATTCTGCTCAAGGCGTCTGCATTTGAGTTCAGGGTTCCCTTTTTGTAAATAATTTCGTAGTCAAATTCAGCTAGTTTTAGCCTCCAACGGACAAGTTTTGAATTAGCGTCTTTCAGATTCATGAGCCACATTAGGGGTTTGTGGTCGGAAACAATTTTGAAGTGGCGACCGAACAAGTAGGGTCGAAAGAATTTTGTAGCCCACACTATGGCCAGAAGTTCTTTCTCTATCGTAGAGTAATTAATTTCTGAACTTGTAAGTGTTCGACTTGCATAGCTGATTGGCTTATCGCTTCCAATTGGTCCTTGGGATAAGACGGCACCGAGTGCGAAGTTACTGGCATCTGTGGTTAATACGAAGGGTTTGCTGAAGTCTGTGTACTGGAGAATCGGATCATTAGTCAAAATATCTTTGCAGATATTGAATGATTTTACATATCTATCACTGAGCTCAACCTTTTTTCCTTTTTTCAGGCATTCCGTAAGGGGTTTGGTGAGTTTTGCCAGGTCCTTGATAAATTTCCTATAGTACCCTATTAGTCCTAAGAATGATTTTATGTCTTTTTGCGTCCGTGGAATAGGAAACTCTTTTACTGCCTTAATTTTTTCTGGATTTGGCTTCACGCCGTTTGTGGTAACGACATGGCCAAGAAATGCAATTTCCTTATGAAGGAATTCAGATTTATCGAGTTGAACTTTAAGATTAGCGTCTCGTAACCTTAAGAAAACCTTTCTCAAATTTTCCGCATGCTCCTGTAGTGAAGTCGAGAAGACTATTATGTCATCTAAATAAACTAAACAAGTTTTGCCTTGTAGTTCTTTTAGGACATTATCCATAACGCGCTGAAACGTTGAAGGAGCGTTTTTCAAGCCAAATGGCATCCTTATAAATTCGTAATGTCCACTTTCTACAGTGAAAGCAGTTTTCTGGATATCACGTGGATCCATCTCGATCTGATGAAACCCACTGCTAGCCAGTGTTGTATTGTTGTAAAGTACATACTCTTGCCCAATTTATCGAGGATTTCGGTAATGTTTGGAAGAGGATATCTATCGCTAATAGATTTTTCGTTGAGCTTACGATAGTCAATCACAAGCCGCCATTTTTTCTTACCACTGGCGTTTTTCTTCTTGGGCACAATCCAGACAGGACAGCTCCAGGGAGAATAGCTTGGTTGAAAGACCTCTTGCTCCAACATGTCGGAGATCTGCCTTTGAACTTCTTCTTTGTGTACGTACGGATATCTATATGACTTTGTGTATATAGGTAGGTCGTCAACTGTTGAAATTCTGTGCTTTACTTGATTTGAGAATGACAGTTTTTGTCCTTCCCTAAAGAATATATCATTAAATTCTCTACAAATTTTGAAAAGGATTTTTCTTTCTTCGCTATTTAGGTGCGAAACTCGGAGAAGATCAGCGATGTCATCTGAAAGTATTTCGTCTTGTTGGTTTTCATACCCGATATTAAAGGTGTTAATTTCTGAAAATTCTATGGGGGAGAATTCTGTAACTTGTAATGGTTGTTCCAGGGAAAGGGTTTGTTCATTGTCTGAAGAATTAACGACCTCTATGAGACTATACCAATCCTTGGCAAGGTAGAGGCCTTCCGAGATGTGGACCTCAGGTTTAATTTCGGTATTTTTAATTAGAATATCGCCATTTCGAACGTCAACTGGTAGTTTAATTATGTTTTTTGATTTTGGAGGAATGATAAATTTATTCGAAATAAGGTTGGGTAAAACGTAAGGGAATTGTGCAATTATTAGTAATAAGAATTTTGTTTGCGAGGTCAACTTTCGCTCTCATTTGTGTTAATATGTCAAGTCCTATCAGGCCATCAAAATATGAATGAAACTTGAAGACGAGAAATCTTAACGTTCCTTTCTGGTGAAATTCTGAAAAATTTGGGAGGAAGACCTCTTTATCTAGCTCGTGTTTACTTAGTATGGTGGTAATACAAATTGGTTTGGTTTTTATCAGGTCATTGGGTTGAATGTATTCTGGGTTGATGAAGGATGAAGAAGCACCGGTATCGATCAGGAATTTAAGTGGGCGTCCAAAAGGAGAGGAAATGTCTATGTAGGGTAGTATAAATCCGTGTTTGTTGATATCTAAGTAGCCGACTGGTTTGTCGAGGCAAGTTCTGAAAAATTTCCATCATCTAGTTCGTCAGAGTTGGAAGTAACGATTCCTTGATTGGTATGAGGGTCGTTGTGATCGTCAATATTAGGCTGATCGTCGTACTCAAAATATTGATCCAATCGTTGGAAATCAAGATCAATTGGAGGTGGTTGTAGATTAATATGGAATTGTGAAGCTGCATTTTCGGAAATATTGAATAATTCTTTACTAGAAAAATTCGGTGGTCTTTTTAATTTAAAGTTATTACTGACTGCTTTGTTTGGGTATTGTGGGCGATTTTGCGGACGTAAATATCCTGATGTAGTATCCATTGGTTCTACTCTCTGTTGAGTTGGTGGTGGTTGCCGGTTGAAGTAATTTGTAGGTCTTGGATGTGGGATAAACTGTGGTTGCTGTTGCGGATGAGGGTAGTTTGGATTTGGTCTTTGGAAATATTGTGGTTGATTTGATTGGGGCCTGGAATTTATTTGCCCTTGGTATTGGGAAAAATTCGGGCGAACTTGATTTAATGGTGGTGTGAATGTTCGTTTATTAGCAATTGGTTTATTCAAGTCCTTTCTTGCGTAATAAATGTTTTGTTCCTTCATGCAATACGAGAAGGCTATAGCCTGTGTATTTGGCTGCATTGCACGGATGGTAGAACCAAGTGGTTCTCTAAGACCCGATAAAAATGCGTTTAAGCACATTCCCGAGTACAGTTCCTTTTTCGCGTTTATTATATTTAATTCTACTTCATGGATCTGAACGTGGTTGTTTAAACTTGCTAAAATTTCTACGATTTCACTGTAGAAGTTTTCAACATTGTTTGTTTGCTTTGCATTGGGAAGATCTTTAATAAGAGAGGTCTCGTTCCTCTTATCTGAGTAATGTAGAATTAAATTTTCCCTTATTTTACTCCATTCTAATGCGGTCCCGTACATATTAAGGACTTCGTTAGCAGGGCCTATTATTTTGTTTCTAATGGCTCTAAATAGCAACTGACCGTAGGGAGTGCCGTTAGTGATAGAGATCACAGAAAGGATTTCTTCGACGTTGTCAAGAAAGTCACAAAGAAGACGTGGGTTGCCTTCAAATTTGGGGAGGTCCTTAATCGCATCAGGAACTCTTAACGTGTTAAAGATATCGGAAATTGTTACGACTTCCGTAGTTCCCTGCTCTCCGGCTGTTTGAGCTTGCGCATTAGTTTGGGTTGTCATATTAGTTTCACTTATTATATTATCGGTTTTTTGATTTCTAAGTTTTTGTATTAGATTCGACAAACTGCTTGAAAGATTTGTTATTTGGTTTTTTATTAATGCTGTCGTTTGAACCTACGACCGTTTCACTTAAATTATCGCTAGCACTTGAACACGATTGAACACTTATCTCAGAATTATTATTTGTATTTGAAAGAAAGCTTATAAATCTATTTCTAATTTTGATTATGGGATATGGTTTTTTTGCTTTGATTTTAGGAGGAGGCATAAATGGGATTGAATTGGGAAAACTTACATGGAAATGTTCTTTATCAACGACTTACATGCATGTGGTGAAGATAATTAGCCTCCACATTTCTAATGATGATTTCTAGTAGATTCTGTTCGTCCACTGTATCTTAATTTCAACAATGTTCACTTGTTGATGCACTTGCACGACACAGATTCTTTAAAATTTCACGTTACCGATAAACCGTCGATTAGTTACTTTCTTAAAAAATTTAAACGAACTAAATCCGAACGACTGCGCCAGTTATGTATTTGATTTTACTATTGATTAAAAAAAAACGAATTGAAATTTAATTATGTATGTTTATTGTTTTACTTTAAATTTTGACAAAATACTGACAGGGTTTCCAGTTGGGAAGGTGTTTTATTAACTATTTCTGCTGATTTGATAGGAACGAGTATGAGGTGATTGTGGGAAAGGTTCGTTGGTAGCTTTCTTGGAAAAATGTCTATGGGAAATTGGGTTGAGGGTTTAATGTTACATGTCGTGGTATGTTGTGAAATAATGAAATAAAATATGCTGACTGATGACTGGTGACTGGTTGCGTTACGTAACTCGCGCGTCGCATTATTACAACCGTCACCGTGTAAATGTCGAAGCTTCATGGTAAGGCTGTAAGACATATGATATCACACATACACTATTGCTAAGATGGGAACAGTCGTTTCCAGGAGAAAGTCTGGCAACAGATAAAGTGTCACCTCAAGCTCTTAGTGCCATCCCCTACGCTCTCGGGTAATCCGTGCCGCTTCTGGCCGGAATAGACGGAGAGAATACATAATTGGCGTAAGGAAAATCATCAAGTGTCTCGCTAGCACCCCAGCGCTCAAGCAGTAATGCGCCCATGCTAACTACATCGACGTTCGCAGTTTCCTCAAACCCCCGTCATTATGACGAAGCACTTTACACCAGACCACTCCGTGTCAAGGTATCTGTCGCCTCGTTGACATTTGGCAAAGGAGCCCTGAACCTCGTTATACCTCATCACCAAAGTTGCTAGGTAAGTTACTATACGCTGCATTCATGTCGAAACTAAGTCGAAGTTCAACCTCTCGTCCACCCATCATAGGTTCAATAAGCAAACCAGGGGGCATATCGGAAACTGCGACCTGGAAATACACCTCAACCACTTTCTCAATTTCAGGAATAGCAACGAGGGGTAAAGAGGGCAGCAAACCCGTGACACCCACTCCAGTTGTAAGACGAAACAAGGCCGAGAATCCAACTTCTGAGAACCCGACCGATCCATCAACTAAATGGTGCATCGTGCTTGGGAACAGTCACAATTTATCGAAGGAAACTGTCAAGTGGCCGCTATTAGTAGTTTTTTTTTTTCTTTCTTCTTAATTAACGTCTTTTAACAGTAAAACACTGGTGTTCATAAAAATTAAACGCTTATAACAATTCACTTTAAGGTAAATGAAGCCCAACCTTGTCAGTCCAAATAAAATGTCACAAACGCATAAATTTTTTCTCACTATTTTCCGAAGGACGAATTCAGTAACGTTCATGAAGTAAGCCTTTTACAGGTGTTAAGATAACCATACAATCAATACATGTAGATTTAACGAAGTATCATCCAAGGAGTCCGACAAGATACACACGGTCAGTTCTAACATCGTTGTAAGTTTCAGTGCCACAAGTAACGCTCTGCAAATAACCGAAGTCAGTTTCAGTATAACGTGCAGCTCTCTTTGGTTAATAGGTAGTTCATGACATGAAGGCAGTCTATGGTTATCATGAGATGATCGTTTTGAAGCTATCGTAACAAGACTAGGAAGCGGTCAAGTCCGAGGTCAAAGACTAAGTGGATACAGTATACAGTATAGTCGACGTATAAGCTACAGTTTTAGTTACCTTTTGCTTCTCTTCGATTCTCATCGACCCTTGGATCAGTTCGTTTTGCGAGGCTATTGCCGGATGAAATAACTCATTTATTCCTTAGATCCGGTCCGGATGTTAATGGAAAGCTATGGTCGTTCGGTCAATTACGATTAGTTTGGATCTGGAGTAATTCCCCCGGAGTAATCTCCCCGGTGCTGTTCCGAACGAACCAAGCCCTGCGAAATTTCCAAATGGTCTCTCTATGAGACGAATCATTGGCAGTAGCGTGGCCTTGGTCCGGCCGCAACAGCAATATTCAGTAGCAGAACAAGAAGCAGCATAATTAATTCGATTTGTTTTGATGCCACAGTTGGGTGAATGATCGCACATAATCACCCAACTGACGCACTTTTTAATGTAAAATGATCGCACAATGCATTTTTTATACGTACGCACTTTTTCATGGTAAATTTTCCGTATGCATTGTGCGATCATTAAACTTATAATATTTTTGTACTATGTTAAGCACTTTAATTATTATAAATAGATGTTAACAGTATTAAATAAATCACTCTACCTAAAACCGGCAAACCAAAAGTATTTTCTTTGGTCACTCCCCAGTATCCCAAAAACCTTCAATTTGTAGCAACGGCTGGTGTGGCCAGTGTCTGCAAATCCCTCTTTTTAGATAACCCGCTTCACTCGAGTTCCGATTCCCCGTTCTCGACTGAAGATACTTTATCGGCTGCAAAATACGATTAAAACAGCTGGTGTGGCTGTCTTTGAAAGTTCCCTGCCGCCGAAACATTGGTCCGTCGAGCTTAAGTTCCAGTATCGTTATTGACTGGGAAAAAACAATCGCCGCGTCGTCGTGCAATACAATACCATCAGCATTTGATTTTTTGCACTTAAGTTCCAGTATCGTTCTTGACTGCAAAAAAAGGATCGCCGCGTCGTCGAGCTATAAATTATAAACACTGAGGTCCTTCTTGTGGATCAGCAAAAGGTTGCTGAATCCTTGCAGAATTTGGAGAGGAACTTCAAGAAAGACAGCAGTTCCCGAAAAGACAGAGAGTACATCAGTAAGAAACTTACAAGTATTGAAGGGCTCTGGAAGAGTTTCCAGGCAAATCATGACAATCTTCTAGCCAATTTGGGTGGCGATCACCCGTATTTTAAAGAAGAACTGTATGAGGCCACTAGAGTCCAATATGAGGCGACGAAAGCAACGTATGACGAAGGACAACGTCTTATACTCCACCACAGGATTGATGATCTTATCATTGATCACACTCCTGCTGTAACTACATCAATGCCAGTTACTTCTATAGTCAATACCTTCGCTTGGCCACCATCTACGACTAGTACCCACGAAACAAAATCGTTAGTATGGCCAAGTAAATCCTACCGTGAGGCGAGGTTCAACAATAAACACGATGCCATCAACCGAGTCATGGCGCACATCTAATCTTTTAACAGGAGCAATTCCGAACTTCAATGCACCAGACCACAGCGTGCCAAAACTACCACCCATAGCCATTCCGACGTTCAACGGCGACTACAGGGAATGGAGGGTTTTCATTGACTTATTTAAGACGGTCATACATAACAACCCCTACCTAGGATCGATCCAGAAGATGCAGTATCTGTTAAGTTATTTGCAAGGAGAAGCAAAAAATGCTGTCTCTCATCTTCAGCTGGATGCACTAAATTACGATACGGCCGTAATAATACTACAAGAACGAGGTAACAGTAGAGAAATGCCAAACATACAACAGCTGTACAACTTCTTATTAAAAAGACATCAAGTCTTGACAACAATTAAGCCACATGCGCACGAAGCTCAGACAAGTAAAAAATCATTCACATCAATGACAAAGATTTCGTGCACATATTGCAAAGAACAGCATTCTGTATATCGTTGTGAGAAATTCAAGAACATGACCGTCAATAAACGCCAGAAATTCGTTTCCGCAAATAATTTATGTAAAAATTGCTTGATTCATGCGAAAGATACAAAATGCAAAAGTAAACGCAATTGTTTCGAGTGCAATAAACCTCACCATACATTACTGCATTACGCCAGCTCGAAGACAATAAATGCTAACGTTGCCACTAGGGACCAAACTGAAAAGTCAGCTGTGGCGCATAATGATACGAATGTTCTCCTTGCAACTGCTCAAGTTAACGTATCAACGAAATCTGGACAGAAACTTCTACTACGAGCTCTGATTGATCCTGCTTCACAATCATCTTTTGTGACGTCAAAAACTGTCAATCAGCTTGGACTTCCAACCCAAAGTATTTTGGCCAGCATATCTGGTATCAGTGGAACTACTTCCTCAACAGTTCGAAGCAAGGTCATTCTTACGGTTTCGCCAAGATTTTCTTCGAATTTTACGCTGCTAATGGAGGCACTGATCATGCCCAAACTCACTACGTTGATACCAGATCAGCGGGTCACATAAGCAATTCCAGTCGACTCAGTACATTAAATCTCGCAGATCCCAGTTTTGCAAAACTTGGCCGAATTGATATGATTCTTGGTGCGGATGCCTTCGGAGAAATAATTGAAGAGGGCCTTAGAAAAGAAAATCCGTTACTCGCACAAAAAACGAAGCTTGGCTGGATTTTGTCAGGCAGAACCAGACCCAATGCTGAACCAAAATCGAAAACGATATCCTCTCACATATCTATGACAGATTTTCATAAGACAGTAGAAAGATTTTTTGAGATGGATAATGAAGAAGGCGAGAGAGCACCTGCAATAGATGAAATCAGATGCGAAGAACACTTTCAATCAACCCATAGCAGAAATACCGATGGAAGATATACAGTGCAACTACCATTTAAAGATGAGAAGTACTTAAAACCACTTGGAGAGTCAAGAAACAGGGCGTTGTTAAGATACAGACAGGTCGAAAATAGGCTTGAAAAGAATACAGATTTGAGAAGAACCTACAATGAATTCTTAGCGGAGTATCTTGAGCGGGGGCATATGAACAAAGTTCCACCTTATGTTGGTGGTACTCAAAACGTTTTTTACCTATCATACCATCCGGTTCTCAAAGACAACAGCACTACTACAAAGCTTCGAGTTGTCTTCGATGCTTCAGCCAAAACATCAGACGAAAGCAGTTTGAACGACTTACTCTACACCGGAACCAAGTTGCAACAGGATCTATCACAAATTTTGCTGAGATGGAGGAAGTATAAGTACGTTTATACTGCCGACATCGAAAAAATGTTCCGCCAAATAAGTCTTGCAGTGGAAGACCGTGATTTTCATCGTAACCTGTGGCGAAAGATAAAACCCCACCGGTGGAAGAATATCGACTCAACACTGTCACGTATGGAACGGCTAGTGCCACATATCTAGCCGTGAGATGCTTGGTGCAACTAGCAGATGATGAGGTAGACAAATATCCGCTTGCCTCGAAAACATTGAAAAATGACGATATGCTGAGCGGTGCTGCCACGAAAGAACAAACCATGATCCTACAAACGGAAATAACGCATCTGCTCGAAAAAGGCGGGTTCCTTCTAAGAAAATGGATGTGCAACAACGCAGAATTACTAGCCAACATACCTGAAGAAGCGAAAGAAAAGGGTTTGCTACATATTACCGAGGACGCTTCGCTAAAAACATTGGGAATAATTTGGAATCCAGCCCGAGATGAGTTCCAATTTAAGATAGCAGACTTTGAAAAATCGAAAAAACTAACGAAGCGACAGTTGCTATCCAATATAGCAATGATTCCCAACCTTTTTTGCGTCGCGCCCCCCCGGCTCTTTTTTTCTTTTAACACGAAATTCTCTTAACACGAAATTCTCTTAACACGAACAAATATTTCAATACCCTCAGTTTTGTGTTACAACGATTTTCACTTATAAATTAATTTTTTTTTTCGAAAATACAAAGCATTCCGCGCCCCCCTGCCAACAGTCCACGCCCCCCTAGGGGGGCGCTCCCCACCGGTTGGGAAGCCATGCAATATAGCAACAATTTATGATCCTCTACAATAGCTTGGGCCTGTAACAATTCGAGCTAAAATATTGATGCAGGATATCTGGAAGTCAGCGATAGACTGGGACCAAGTTCCCTCCGAGACAATATTAGATCGCTGGATTAACTTCGAAGGCGAACTACGTAGCTTAGAAGACATCAGAATTCCACGTTAGATTCATTATGCTAGCAATTGTAAAGTTGAACTACATGGCTTCTGCGACGCTTCAGAAGCAGCATATGCAGCAGTGGTTTATAGCAAGTCTATTAGCTCTCATGGATCGATTAGGATCACACTTCTTTTTGCAAAAACTAAGGTGGCTCCGATAAAGGCCAAGCTATCATTACCAAAGCTTGAACTAAACGCAGCCGTACTGCTGGGAAATTTGCTTCACCAAACAGCAAATTCGATATCCATACAAGACACACAGATCTTCGCCTGGAGTGACTCAATGATAACGTTAGGCTCGGTTCACAGTACGCGGTTTGCGCCGTACGGCGAGAAACCGTACGGCCAAAATCAAATTGAGCAGTCGTTCACACTATACGGTTTATGCACGGTTTTTGCACGAATTTGTTCCTATCACATGCTAAAATTATTAGAAAATAATAATGTAAACTGGAGCAAACAATCTATCCCAATTGACCGTGCTATTTCATTGGTCTGTTCATTTGTCTTGATTGAATTGTATGCAGTGCAATGAAATTTTCCCAACATGCACATAAGAAACCGTTACGGTGCACCGTCCAATGTGAAAGCATCCATTTCATCACATGGGCAACTAGGTCCTCGCTCGCCGTCCGGTCGCCGTGTGTTGCAGTAGCGCGGACCGTGCCGTGGCCGCGCAATGTGAAAGGGACCATACACTTCTTCGCGCCACTAAAACCGTGAACCCGTGCGGCGCAAACCTTGTAGTGTGAAACTAGCCTCAAGATGGATCAAAAGAGACCCAGCTTCTCTAGATACCTACGTTGGCAATAGAGTATCAAAGATTCAGAACTTCGATGGCGGAAAATGGAAATGGAATCACGTCAAGTTAAAGGATAATCCAGCCGACGGAGCTTCAAGAGGAATCAGTCCTAACGAATTACAAAATCATACGTTATGGTGGAATGGACCGGAATGGCTACAGATAGAAATACCTGCCTCAGTTACATTAATCAGTACAACAAAAAAAGAAATTGAGCTCTTGGAACGTTACTCTGATCTAACGAAACTCATCAAAATAGTGAGTTTGTGTCTTCGACGCATTCACAACGTCAGCAAGCCACGTCAAGATAGAAAAGTTGGTAGAATACAGCCCAAGGAACTTGAAGAAGCTCGTTTAAGAATCATATCGCTAATAAAAAAGACAGAGTTCTCTCAAGATATAGCCGACTTAAGAGCGAACAAGCAATCAAACACCAGGTTAAGGTGTCTAGCGCCTTTCATCGACGCCTCTGGCATCCTTCGAGTCGGCGTCAGACTACGAAACGCAGACATTTCGCAAGAAGCCAAACATCCTATTTTATTGCCACAACGACATCATATAACGTACCTGATCGTAAAAGAAGCCCATATAAGAACCATGCATGGAGGTTTGCAACTCGTTCGTAACTACTTGAGGATGAGATACTGGATAGTAAATAACCAAAAGGTTATTCGGTACGAAATCCATCGATGCATAACCTGCTGCAAGTACGCCAATAAGAATAGCCAGCAGATGATGGGTAATCTACCAGCCGTGCGTATAACTCCATCAAACGCCTTTTCACATTGCGGAGTCGACTATGCTGGTCCGTTTAAAACAAGAATGTCTAAAGGACGTGGAACAACCACTTTGAAAGGATACATTGCCTTGTTCGTAAGCATGGTAACGAAAGCTATTCATCTAGAACTGGTAAGTGACATGTCAACAGAAGCATTCCTTGCAGCCTTCAAGCGTTTCATCAGCCGACGAGGACTTTGTCAGAAAATATTCAGCGACAATGGAACAAACTTTGTTGGTGCAAACAATCAAATGGATAAGGACCTTCAAGAAGGAATTGAACGATCTAGAAGCTTTGACGCCAGGACATCTTTTAATTGGTCGCCCACTATTAGCACTTCCTGAACCAGACAAATCAAGCTGGACTCTACACGAACGCTGGCAGATCCTTACAGCAGTGCACCAGATATCCTGGAAAAAATGGTCGACTGAATATCTTCATAACCTCCAGAGACGAACGAAATGGACTAAGAACGCCGAAAATCCTAGAGTAGGAGAACTAGTTCTCATAAGAGAGAATAACACGCCTCCTACACAGTGGCCACTAGCACGAATTCACGAGGTGCAGCCCGGGTCAGATGGTAAGGTACGAACTGCAACAGTTAAACATCACGGCAATAAACTTAAACAAGTCGGAGTTGTAAATCTATGTCAACTGCCAGTCGAAATCTCTGAAGAGCCCACTGCGGCGCCGGTAGTATCACCTCACACACAAATGTTAAAGCGATCAGTTCCAAAACATCTTCCGCAAAAACGAAAACAGGAAAAAGTGCCAGTCGAACAACCACGAGCTCAGCAAAAAAGAAAGAGGATCGCGCCGTGCACATGGGCCACCAAGATATTGAACATGGCCATACTACTACTATCACTTCTAACATTAGGACTTGCCGACCCAAGGATTCAGCTAGGTAGTAACTCTACATACAATATTTTTGCGCCAAATGGAGGATTCTACATCAAAGAGTTGGGGCCCACTCAAATAGTTAGAGGTAGCTTGCGTCTAGAAGTGAATTATCCCATAAAGGATATCCTACAAAATGAGAAAGATGTGACGAGCACTTGGAACCAAGTAGAAAATATGTGTCGAAAAACGAGAGAGTTATCTGTTCTTACGCATTGTGAGACCTTACTAATGCATCTGAATAACAAACGACATCATATTCTTGCTCAAATTCAGGAGATAGTCTCAAAGCCGACGACAACCTCGAGACGACGTAGGGGTCTCTTGGGGAAATTACTTACAACCGTTTTTGGCGTCAACGATGAAGTCTATCAGAATATCTTAGAACAAAACCAGCACAACATTTTGCAAATAACCACTCAACAAGCAATGTTACTTAACAACCGAATAACGCAGTCTAATCTTCGAACGGAAAATAAGCTTGAACAATTCGAAAATAAAGTCAATCAAGTAATAAGCTCAATAAACGAAATGAATAAATGGTACGTAAAAGTTGACCACAACAGAATCAGCACACAAGTGATTTCGACCTATCTCACAGCGGTTGATTACTACGACGAAATCAAAGCCAAATATTCAAAAGCAATGTTTCTCGGCCATGGAAATGTTCTCGATTTCCTCACCGTAGACCGCATAAATACCACGTTGCAGGATGTCTCTATGAAATTAGGCAGTCACTTCCGAATAATACACACCCCACAAAAGCGAACATCGATGAAGAAACATGAAGATGATATAAATGTTTACGGATATTTTTACATTGTCGAGGCAATTTAGTATGATTTGATCCATGTAACAGCGATACCTCACAAAAAGCAAGTACATAAATACTTGGTACCTATCATCAAATCATCAACAATAGCAGTCAGCTTTAATCATCAATTGTACTTCAATCTGGATGAAGCACAACTTAAGGCGTGCCTGATTGAAGAAGACTTGCATTTATGTATTCCTGATATGGTCAAGAACATCAACACCAACCCGAACTGTGCTTTAGACGAACTATACAGTAGGCACAAAAGGAAACCATGCCCAACGATTGAAATTGAAACAACGGAAACTCTGTGGAAGGAGTTAATGATGACTAACACCTGGCTCTTCGTAACAGACAACTCAGCGGTAGCATCCGTGGTATGCAAGGACTCCAGAGAAAATATCCTCCTGCAAAACATCGGTATAATACAGCTCAAAGACAACTGCATCATCCAGACCGACGAGATTACACTCCAGTCATCCGTGGAAGAACGTCGAAGGGTTATCAGCAGCTTTTCACGTGAAATACCTCCTCATGTTTTGGAGCTTCGTTCAGCAACTGAGAGAAGTCATGAAACTATTTCTAAGGTTTCGGAACAATTATTCAACGGAGCATCCTATTACACAACGGAGCCTGCAACTATAATTGCAACTATCAAAAAGCATGCCGCACCAACCGCGACTACAATTCTCATCACCGCTATTATCGATCTGATAATACTGCAATGTAGAAGATGTAAAAATACCTGGACCCCAACCAAAAACCAAGAATCCAATAATGTCCAGCCAGATGCTGAATTAACACTTCAGGAAAGGTTCAATGCTGTTCTTGCTGCCCGAGGCCCAACATGTTCAGTAGCAGAACAAGAGGCAGCATAATTTATTCGATTTATTTTGATGACACAGTTGGGTGAATGATCGCATCAAAGGTAAATAACTTTCGAGTGTTATCATTCACCCAATTGACCCACTAATGTAAAATGATCGCACAATGCATTTTTTTTATACGTATGCACTTTTTCATGGTAAATTTTCCGTATGCATTGTGCGATCATTAAACTTATAATATTTTTGTACTATGTTAAGCACTTTAATTATTCTAAGTAGATGTTAAGAGAATTAAATCAATCACTCCACCTAAAACCGGCAAACGAAAAGTATTTTCTTTGGTCACTCCCAAGTATCCCAAAACCCTTCAATTTGTAGCAACGGCTGGTGTAGCCGGTGTCTGCAAATCCCTCTTTTTAGATAACCCGCTTCACTCGAGTTCCGATTCCCCGTTCTCGACTGAAGATACTTTATCGGCTGCAAAATACGATTAAAACAGCTGGTGTGGCTGTCTTTAAAAGTTCCCTGCCGCCGAAACAGCAATGCTTTCAAGTGCTGATTGGCATAAGGCGTTCATCTTTGGATGGATTATTCCTCAGTTAATTTTCTTGTATTTTTTGGACAAAATTACGTCCTCACAAATTGAGTGTCTTGTTTCGTCGTCCGGCGGATGAACATGCCCTCATGCTTCTCCCCAAACACTTACCTCCTTTCTCCTTCTTCTTCACACCTTTTTTCGTGCATCTGGCCCCTTTACCCTATCATCCTTGTCCCGCCCACCGATCGAACGAATGGGACTCCCCAAACCCATTTGTCGGCCCACAAACGAGCAGATTATATTCGTTCACGAGTTGAAGTGACATACTTACCCCAACCGACGAGCTTTGCTCGTGCTTGTATGCTAGCTGCTCCGTCACTTCCATGGCCGCTCGTGGGACATATTTCGTCTATTGACGTAATAGTCAACAAAACCATAGGAAAGTTTTTCTCCATTTTGGTGAAGAAATGACGATTTCTTCGGACAGATGGAGGATGACTTTACGTCCGCCAAGTTTGCGTCAAAATTTAAGACAAAGGCCTAGTCTTCCGGACGTTCTGCGGACCTCTTCGTTACAAAACGGACAAATTTCTGCGAAATCGGCCGTTAGAAGTTTTCGAGGTCGAGGAACACGGAGTGATTGGCCTCTTTGGTCGACTAGCAAGTGCAGAATTAAGTCCTGAACAGAGTGAAATATTTGAAACTCGAGTGATTTAGAACTAGAAGTCGCGCCCTTACAAGTTGGTGAGAAGTATCGTAGTAAGAATTGTAGTAATTGTTTTGATGAACTGAAAGTCAAGGAGAGAAGACAATGCGGAGACGACGACGATCGATCCTATGATTCCTGCGGCGGAGGTTGCACCAGAGACGTCCTCGGATAAGTAGATTGATAGGATAAGTAGGGAGTTAGGGATTATCTAGCCAATAAATGATCGCTAATTTATTTTCGTAAAACTATTTCTTTTACTTTGTCAATGTAAAGATTCTTTGTGACGTCTTTTAGGACTTTCTCCACTTTAGAGTTGACGGTAAATTTTCTTAGACTCGTTCGGTCTAAGAACATACAACGCCCGTTCGCCCCACCCACCTACTGCCTACCCCACCTACAATATACTACACTTTCCACTCCGCTTCACTGGCGGTCTCTACTCCCCCTTAGATCCTCCGACTACCTTCAGCCTAACCCTACACCAAAAAATTAATTCGCTCAAACAATTATATGATATTCTAAATCAAATCCTATATGCTATCACTCTAAAATCCCTAAATATCTCAAATCAGTCCTACGCAAAAATTGATATGAAACTCTTAATTAAATCCTATATGCAATCATTCAAAAATTGATAAATTAAGTTCTGTATGCAATCACACTAAATTAAATCCTATATGCTATCACTCTAAAATCCCTAAATATCTTCCATTAGTCCCACGAAAAAATTGATATTAAATCCTATATGCAATCACACTAAATTAAATCCTATATGCTATCACTCTAATCGGGTTTCCGCGGGAAAAATACCGTAATAAGGGTATGCCCATGCCATGCCCTTTTGGTCGGGTATCGCGCATACACACAAAACACAACACGCGTGACTATTCAAGCATAACAATTTTTCAAGTCATTCCAAAATTGATCTAATTCGTGCACGAAACTTGGTAGACTGTACTCGAAAATAGGGAAATAAAAAAAAATATTCGCAAAATATATTCGCATATAAAACCATTAAAATAGTTTAGTAAAACAAATTTCAATTAGAACTCAATACAAGAATTTAATTAACAAAATATCGTTTACAATATTCCCACATGAATAAAGCGCCACTGACGTGTACATTTAACGACCGTACTATACCGAACTGTGGAATTTCAACAGCGTGGTCCAGAATTGCAATCATGTTAGCAGGAATACCTTCCTTTTCATGCCTGTCAATTAAATCATTTCAAAAAGTTATTATACAATTAGATTTATACGTCTCACCCTAATAACAAAATACATTTTTCTGGAAATTGAAAATTAGCTAAATTTATACTGTTTACTGTTTGCTCTGCTCCCAGTAACTGATAGCCTTTAGATTTCTTATTACTTAAATATTCAACTAAATTCATTGGTTTGACTTCTTGGATGTTTAGCCATTTTTCAGCAGTCATACTACACAAAAAAGAAAATATATCATTAATAAAATAATTTATTATAACATTATTTACTATTATACATAAATTGATTATACATAAATTGATTTATAACGTCAAGGTTTTTTTTATTGATTTTAGATATATTGGGTCTGTTCTTCTTGCATTTACTTTCTACACTATGGCAGAAGACTAATGCTAATCTTTTTGTCGGTGTGACGTCAGAGGTGGCTGTTATTTTCATAGAGTGTAGTGTACTCAGTGTACACTTTTCTACACTGGGTTCGGAGCAGGTGTAATTTCTTACACTTTAGTGTGGATTACCATCTGTCAAAATTGATGGCTGCATGCAGATAAAAATACCTTTTTGAATTTCTGGAAATGCTGTTTTGAATGAATACATGGCAATAATTGATAGTGAAAGAATAAAGCAAATAAAAAAGTTTGAAATTTTAGCTGTCACGTTTCTACAATAAAGAGCCGAACAGAATGATCGCATCGCAGTCGGATTGCAATGTCAAAATGTTGCAACAAGATGACCGGATTGAGTCGCAGTTCTATTAGTGTCAATAATCAAAGCGAAATTAATATGGACGCGAAAATCAGTGAATTATTTTTAATTCTCATTGAAATCTATTTTATATTTTATGACTTTCTTCTTTAAATAATACAGTGCGTTTTCGGCTATGATAATATCATATTTAAACTTACCTGCGACTCTCTCCAGCCCAAAGTATTCATTTAGTTTAGCTACGTACAACATGCATTTGAAACTATATTTTTCCCCTCCGTTGTTTTGAAACTCCAATCCGACTGCGATTGCGTTCATTCTGTGCGGCTCTTAACCCGTTCTTTTTGAGCGATCTACACGCTACACTTTCAGTTTAAGGCCCAACACCACTTTAAAAATTTGGAAAAATCAATTTTTTTTTTAACCGTGGAGAATATGGGGAAAAAATTTTAAATTTGGAATTTGGAGCCCTTTAGAGAGCGCGTCAGACTGCTTCGAAACGACTACCTGTGTCGCATGAGGTATCCATCTGAGAAGATACTGTTGGTTTCTAACTTCTGGATAATACTAATAGATATCGCTAAAAAGGTTTTTTGTTCCATTGGATGTAGTCTAATGCTTAACTTTTAGTGTCAAGTTCGATGCTAAGCGAATCCAGTACGCTGAGAATTCATTGACAGCTGCTGCAAAAAAGGCACGCCACCACCATTAAATCGTCGAGGAAAGGGATTGAAGAGGAATATTTCATCTCAGAAGGATAGCTTCATGGTCCTGGAGTTGCAGATTAATGGTAAAAAAAAATTAAAACTTGAATTATTTATCTGTTCATGTCTGTAACACATTTCAAAACTTTGAACGCGCTTTTCTCGAAACACGATTTTCGAAATCGGCCTGCAACTTATCTCGAACAATTTTCATTCTTTTCATTTGAATTTTTTACCATATCTTCAAAATAATATTCTTAAGAGAATTACGTACGAAATTTTTGATACGTTGATTTAAAAAATAGTTATTAGCAAATAACTGCCCTGTTTTTGGTCGAAAATTGAAAAAAAATTATTCAAATACTCGCCAACCGCACAAAACTCAATATTTCTAAATTCCCGTAAGTCATTCTCTAGCTATACTCATGAAGATTCAGTGATTTTTTTTTACGCAATTTACGCAAGCAAAACTGCAGGCCGCAGAGCGCCTAAAATTTAACATGCCTTGAGAGAATGATTTTAGTACCGCCATTTTGTAAATTTTTGACCTATTATTATTCAGTTCCCAAAATATAATTTATCTATTGCCTTTCCTTCCATTTAAAAAAAATTGTCGAAAAAGAGCATTTTTTTAGACTGTTACAGTAGTGTTGCCTTTTAAAGTGTAAGCTACACTAAAGTGTAAACTTAACCTGACAAAAAGAACAAACCTATTGAGCGCCTTATCCACATACATGATCGGATCACTAAAATTTTTATGCTTGGATCGTTTATTTTATTAACGGCGATAAGCTCAAATGATCTCAAGGATGAAAATATATTTTATTGCAACTGTTCACGCTTTGCGTCGTACCACACGGTCAGTGATTTATGGTAAGTATATCGTCGTCGATATTCAATATTTCTACACCTTTTTAACATGTGTTTCAGATTACGTAAATTGTATTTCAGAATTGCGAATTGTCTTTCATATTATGTAAATTGTATTTCCGAATAGTAAGTTGTACGTCAGATTAGGTAAATTGTATTTCAGAATGGTGAATTTTATTTCAGATTAGTTTTAATTCGCGACAATGCCATATGCATTGCTAAACTGGAGATGGCCATCAGAGAGGTGAATAAGCATGCTACTGCAAACTTGCTACGTCTTTTCCAATGCTTAATCCTGTTGAAAATCAAGAGCTACTGATATGAAAGGACACTTGCAGCTACCAAATGAAAACTTCGACACCTTTTATGTGAAATCTTTAACATACTATAACTAACAAAATAAATGAGATAGAATCAAAAAATGTAAATGTTATTATTGGAGTAAATAAATTTTCAAAAGAATCGGTGATGGTAACGTCACACTTTTGGCCATTCTTGATAGAATAACCCTTTTTCTATAAAGTAATTTGAAAAGCACTGATATTCTTTGATAATTTAGAACCCAAGTTAATTTTTTGGTATGTTTTGTAAAACAGTATAGCCTATAAAAATGAAAAAAAAAAAATTAAAAAAAAAAACGCATTTGGAGATATTCAAGGATAAAGGGCAAAATTTTAATCCTTAAGAAAAATTCGAGGATAATATTTATTCGTGTTACCACAATCTTTCCATTTAAAATAAGTTTTATTTCATTATTCTATGATAAAAAGTACCAGAGATGTGAGTTTTCAAAGAGGAACAAAAAGCTAGATAGAATCTAAAAAATTAAATTATATATTTTTTTCACTAAATCTTCAATTAGGTACATAAATATTCAAAAAAACTGGCGATGGTAAGGTACAAAATATCGTCATCATTGGCGATACTTGATGGAATGACCAATTACGTTGCAGTTAAATGAACGAATATATAAGTAAACGGGAGTACTCTGAGTAGTTGCCTTACGAAAATCATGTAAAATGTATTCACTCCAATTGTGGAACTCACTATATCTTAAGTTAAGCTATAAACTCAGATTTTTGTACAAAATTAGTTTTGAGTGAAAGTTCAGTAGCCAGTGAAATCATTATACTCCTTTGATTAGCTTCTATACAAAAAGTCCTTAAGACATATTGTTAAAATTACTTTTCGATTGCTTCAAACTATTATATAATAGGAATTTTAAATGTTGTACAAATTAATTTTACTTTTTTGGTTTGGGTTTTAGGAAGTTTAAGCTGCAGCGCACACTAGGCACCAAAAGAGGGCCCATAGCGATTCCTTCGGATAAAATCGTGGAACTTGTCAGTTAATCACCCCCAAAACATCCCAAATCCCTAATGAACTTGACCAATTTGTCATACCCTATCAATTTAAAATCTTCCAAACCATCGGAGAAGAGACTGCCCAACCACTTTAAGCGCCTTCTTGCAACCGCCTGACACTAAAGACACTAATTTCACTTTATTATATATTAATAATAAGGTATTGTTGCGAGCTAGGGATTCGCCGGGATTTCAAGCAAAATTTCGAAGGCTGTAGAGCATTCGATTCGGATCATCCACACTGTTCTTGTACATGCGAGAATATTCAATTAGAAGGGAGGTATAATCGAGTTGCTCCGCCCCCTTATATACTTCAACTAGGCTCTGATTGGGTTACTTTACAACTAGGTATTCGGTTGTCGCTGTTTCCATTATTCGTAGCCAATCGAGTTACGCGACTTCCAGGTTTACATGTAACAGTATTGTTATCAACCTAAAATTAAAAAAAAATGCTGTCCTGAAATTGTGTGTTTTCACGTTTTAGGACTAATTAACCCCAAAAAAGCAAAGCATCCCAAAAAACTACAAGACCCCAAAACTGGATTAGGGTGTGAGCGGGTTGATTAGGGGGGGGGGGAGTATTTTATACGAACAACTTTGGTTTCTAGATCTTAGGAACCGCGTATGGTAGAAGGCTGAACATTGGAGCTTATGTAGTTGTTACATACTATGATAGTGGACCCATATGCAACAATTTTTTGAAATTTGTAGAGGAAGTATAGGATTTGCGGGGAGGGGTAAACAATGAGTTCAAAACGCTGGAAAGCACGGATTGAACATTCTAAAATCTATATCTCTCTAACAATTGATGGCAGAATGTTGAAACTGTGCTTTGGTTGTCTTTAGGGATACCTAAAGATTAGACAAGGGCTAAAATTTTCATGAGGGGTGGTTGTGGTATGGGTGAGGGAATGAATAAGTTTGGATTACAATATATTCCAAACCAATTTTACTAGGAAGATACAAAATAAAAAACATTTTAAAATATGTAAAAAAAGGTGTCGGGTCCAACAAAAAGTGATGATATTCACATTTATTAAATATTTCCACTTACGTTTGTATACAAATTCGAGATATTCATTTTCTCTAGAAACTCGACAATCGCTCGTCGTATGGCAAAATGATGATGTGCAAAGTTTACTTTTTGGTTGCTTTTAATCTGGAAAATTTGGAGGGTGATATTTCTCCGAGCGATTGTCGGGTTTCTTGAGAAAATGAATACCTCAAATTTGTATACAAACGTAAGTGGAAATATTTCTTTTTTTTTGCCCTCTTAACTACTGCGATTAAAAAGTTCAAATATACATATTTACTTGGCAGAAGCACATCCTTCGAATTGCGCACCGGGATATGTTAATACAGTCATATTTGCCGGTCTAAATATACAAATTTTAATGAAAACTTGCATATATATAATTTAGACAATTTCAAAATTAAACAAAATTACTTTAACTTTTGGAATTGCCTAAATATGCTGATTTCGTTAATTTCTAACATGATCGATATAACAAACCGATCCAATGGCAACTTTAGACTGAAGGAATAAGTCATTGCGACTGTAATTGTTTCATTGTCTGCATCGAAAAGAAACTGCTTTGAAATGAATTAACCAAAACCAAATTTATATTAACTTACATATAAAATCACATTTGTCCTTGGCAATCGAACAATGTCTTAGATACCCTCATGCCATATGCTCTAAATCTCTATCCCAGTGCTGAATTTGAGAAAAACCAAAAAAAGGAACTATTTTTAAAACACTATTCCACAAATACCAAGAGTAACTTATTTGCAATTTTGTAACGAACAGCAAACTTGCTTAAAACAATTTTTTGTTCCTGGAGGAAATAGTTTTTCAAAACCAAATTACATCAAATGCTGCACAGAGAAACAAACATTTTAACTTACTTAGTAACAAATCAAATGTAGACCACCATCCTCGCACGTATTATTAAAGCAAAGATCGCTTAATTCTTTCCGAATTAAAACAAATTAATATCCTTCGAGATTTCGAATAACACTTAACAATGAGTCGTTCAGTCAAGTCCCGTTCAAAATGAACGGGTCACTAAAATGAACGGATCAACCCGGGTCTCAATTTTACCGAACGATCGTTCAATCTTAAAATTTGAACGTACGAGCAAAGAATACGACACGTCCTGCAATAACGAAACGTCAAACGTAGACAAAACGCAAAACATCGGAGTAAATACTAAAGTCCAAACTTGAGTGAGACGCTGGTTACTATGCTCCCTATTTACCCTTTAAGTTATCAGTCGCAATTTTATTTTTCTGGGATGTCTCTATAGTTTTAAATTTTCGATTTTAGCTTTCTATGCTTCGCGGTTTTCCAGAAATAAAAATCAGAGCCTTTATGTTCCACCCGCTTTCACTTGCACCCTTTCACTAGCACCCCCAAAATTTTATTTCCTGCTACATGTCTACTAGGCCTAACTGAAGAATTCTTAGCTCATATCTGGTGCAATTCTTGATATATAATACCGGATCTCGCTCTCGCTCTTTTCAAAGATCCGGCTCTTTGAGCCGGTTTAAAAGATCCAGGTGGATCTTTTGATCGGTATGTGATGACAAAAAGAAAAAAAAACAACGACTGAATTTCAAAGAACTCCGTAAGTGTGAGTAGCTCTTCACAAGGTCGACTGAGAAATTCCTTTCGTCGTACGAAAAACTGGTTTATACCAAACTGCCATATAAAATTGTAACCTATTTTTAATAAAAATGGTCAAAAGTTTAAAAAAACTGGGACAAACTCTAAATTTTTACACTTTACGCTTATTATTTGCAATAATTAATAATTTGGAAAAAAAAGTTTGTCAGATAAAAAAGATAGACAATTTAATTCTCCATCAATTGTTTCTAACCATTTTTAGCGAGATGTGCAAAATACGGCTACAAATCGATAAAACATAAAACACAAAATTTTGGGCCTTTCTTAAATCTATCTCCCATTTTCAGTATATAAACTTTAATCTCTTATTTGAATATCATTTTTACAATTATTTTATAATTTTTTATCATTTTGTACCATTTTTTATAATTTTTTATCATTTTTTAACATTTTTCATAATTTGATATCATTTTTACAACTTTTTTATAGTTTTTTATGATTTTGTACCATTTTTTATTATTTTTATAATTTTATATCATTTTTACAATTATTTTATAATTCTTAATCATTTTGTACCATTTTTTATTATTCTTTAAAATCTTTTATAAATTTTTATAATTTTTTATCATTTTTTAACATTTTTTATAGTTTGATATCATTTTTACAATTTCATTTTGTACCGTTTTTTATTATTTTTTATCATTTTTTACAATTTGATATCATTCTTACAATTACTTTATAAATTTTTATCATTTTGCATAATTTTTTATAGCTTTTAATTATTTTTTATAATTTTTTAACATTTTTTATAATTTGATATCATTTTTTCATTTTTTTTCTGGTTTTTTTATCATTTTGTACCATTTTTTATTATTTTTTATCATTTGGTATAGTTTGATATCATTTTTAAAATTATTTTATAATGTTTAATTATTTTGTACCATTTTTTATTACTTTTTATCATTTTTTATTATATTTTATTTTTATCATTTTTTTTGATTTGATATCATTTCTACAAGTTTTTTTAAAAAATTTTATCATTTAGCACCATTTTTTATTATTTTATTATTACTTTTTTATTATTTTTTATAACTTTTTATCATTTTTTATCCTTTTTTATAATTTTTTATAATTTCTTATAATTTTTTTATCATTCTTTATCATTTTTTATCATTTTGTACCATTTTTATCATTTCTTATCATTTATTATAATTTTTTATCATTCTTTATCATTTTTTGTTATTTTTTACCATTTCTTATCATTTTTTACCATTCTTTACCATTTTTTACCATTTTCTATCATTTTTTCTCTATTTCTCAATCCTCAATTTTGAATCCTCAATCCTCAATTCTCGATCCTCAATCCTCAATCCTCAACTATAATTCGCGCACTATGAGGAACATAGTTCCTCTATCCCTCAAACCTCCATCTACCATCCTTCATCCTCCATCCTCCATCCTCCATCCTCCATCCTCCATCCTCCATCCACCATCCTCCATCATCCATCATCCATCATCCGTCATCCATCATCCATCATCCATCATCCATCATCCATCATCCATCATCCATCATCCATCATCCATCATCCATCATCCATCATCCATCATCCATCATCCATCATCCATCATCCATCATCCATCATCCATCATCCATCATCCATCATCCATCATCCATCATCCATCATCCATCATCCATCATCCATCATCCATCATCCATCATCCATCATCCATCATCCATCATCCATCATCCATCATCCATCATCCATCATCCATCATCCATCATCCATCATCCATCATCCATCATCCATCATCCATCATCCATCATCCATCATCCATCATCCATCATCCATCATCCATCATCCATCATCCATCATCCATCATCCATCATCCATCATCCATCCCCTATCCTCCATCGCCATCCTCCATCGAACATCATCCATCATACATCCTCTAGCCTCCATCATACATCCTCTATCCTCCATCGTCCATCCTCCATCGTCCATCCTCCATCGTCCATCCTCCATCGTCCATCCTCCATCGTCCATCCTCCATCGCCCATCCTCCATCGAAACTGTCTGTGCTCGGTTTGTGCTATGTTGTGCCATAAACCAAATTTCAAAATATTAAATATTGTACACTTTATGAGTGAAAAACAAATTTGGAGCGAGACTTAGCCCCGCCTTTTTTCGAAATTAAAAAAACAAATGTTGTGCTGGATTGTGCTCGGTTTGTGCTATTTTGTGCCGTAAATCAAATTTCGAAATATTAAATATTGTACACTTTATGAGGGAAAAACAAATTTGGAGCGAGACTTAGCCCCACCTTTTTTCGGATTTAAAAAACAAATGTTGTGCTGGGTTGTGCTTGGTTTGTGGGTGCTGCCTTGTGCCGCAAACCGAATTTCAATATTACAACTTATTATCGTTTTCTTCAATAATTGCTACTACCACGAACTACATTATAATGGCCCTTTTTTCCCATAGTCGTCGAAGTGCTCCCACTGATCATCGACGGGAAGTAGGAAAAAAAGCTAAACCTAAATCTAAATATCGTTCTAAATCTCATTGCCATTTCAGGACAATAAAATCCACTGACACCTTCCGATTCAGTTTCCGCAGATATTTCCACTTTACACGATTTGTGCAAACTTGTCGCCCAAATGGAAAATATTTCGCGCATCGAGATTTTCGTCTTCTTCTAAATCACAGTCTTCGTTCTCTGTGTCAATACTCCATTCCACTGTCATTCCCCTTATTGCAATGGTTAAAAATACTCGAGCATCACGGGAAGAATGTTCGGGGCGTCCGGGCCCATCATTCGGATTCATGGATGCTCTTAAACTCGCCACCGCGTTTACAAAGTTTCATACCAGTTTGATCACTGATCTTCATTGTTAATGCTGTTATGATACTGGCTACTTAGTACCTCTGTGAACTTAGCACCCCACTTTAAACAAATTGAATAAAAAAATTGTTTTCGGGTGGAGCTTTGTTTGTACTTGATTGTACCGAAAAAAAATTTGTTTGTACCTCGAAGCGAACGGAGAAAAAATTGGTCCGTGTAAACTTAGCACCCGACTTGCACCAAATTAACTGAAATTTTTTATTCAGATAGTACCCCGTCTGTAAATGATTGTACCGATACTAATTTTTTCTATAGGAACCGACATTGATTGTACCTCCAAGAAATTTTAAGAAATATTAATTTTTCCATCAAAACACAACAATTTAAGTCAGCCAATAATTCACCCACAGAGAAAAATAATTCAAAAGACGACCTGCGACAACAATTTGCAAATCGATGACCGGAGTATAGATCGATTTTCAAAATTCGAAAAACCAAAGATGCTAACATATTCGAAAGATACCGAAATTGAAAGTACCTCCAAGAAATTTTAATTTTTCCATCATAACATATATATATAATAATATAAATCAGCCAATAATTCACCTTCTGAAGTCTGGGTGGCTTAGTGGCTAGAGCACTTGCCTTCGGTGCACCTGGTACTAGGTTCGAATCTGCTTGGCGGCAAGTAATTTTCGAAAATGGTATCGGGTGCCGGACTACCAGTTCACTCAGCTGTAAATGAGTACCTGAGTTAAAATCGGGGTAATAATCACGGACGAGCGTGTAGCTGACCACTTCACCTCCTAGTGTTCCATTGGTCTCGAAATGAAGTAACTCTAGCATTACTTCAAGACCTAGGCCCGATTTGGGCTGTTGAGCCATTGATTATTATTAATAATTCACCCTCAGAGAAAAATAATTCGAAAGACGATCCCTCGACAACACATTATAAATCGATAAGCGGAGACCGATTTTCAAAATTCGAAAAATCCTTGAAATACTCATTTTATTTTTCCACCATGCCACTACTATAGCTCTATCTAAATACCAAGTTTCAGTTTCCTATCATTATAGATTCTTAAGATATAAGCATCGGAACTTTTTCTTTCTCACCCTTCCCCACCCTCACCCTCTACACCCACACCCCCAAACTTTTTTTCCCTACTAGGGTTTTATTAGGCCTACTTCTGGTAAAAATTTGAAGCATCCATCCATCCATCTTATTGAGATATGAAACGTGTTATTTTTGAAAAATTCTTATCCCCTCCACTTACATACTCCCCCGCCCCCTTCAAAGATTTTACTTTGAGCAATCTTTATTTATCAAGCTTTATATCCAAACCGAATTTTGTTTTTCTGGTGCCACTGGTTTGGGAGATATCGTAATGTTAATTATTTCAACCCCCCCCCCCCGTACGCCACTACCCCCACCCAAAAATTTTGTGTCAATCTACTCTCCTAGTATAACTACAGATATTTGTTAAGTTTAAATTGCTTGCTATTAACGGTTTAGGAGATATAGATTTTAGAATGTGTCGATCTCCACTTTTTTGCGTTTCGGACGCATTGCTTCCCTCTCCACTCCCACACCCCTGAACCCATATCATCAATTTTTTTTGCAAATGGGTCCACTATCAAAGCTTTATAGAAATTCCAAGTTTCAGTCTCCTAACATAAGCGGTTGCTGAGATCTAGAAACCAAACCCCCCCCCCCCTGAAAATAATGTCAATTCAAGGGGTCTACCCAGTCTATTCCTAGAAAAAATTTTAATTTAATAGCTCCACTGGTTTGAGAGCTACGAGCCTTCAAAGGATTTTGGCGGTCGACGTACGGCGTACGGCGGACAGACGGAGTGAAAATTTTTATTGCTTTTTTCGTGTCTACTAGTCATGAAATGCACACAAAAAAATTTTGAGGGTAGCAAATTTTTTTTTTTTGAAAATTAATAACAATACTGTATTATTACTAATAAAGTAATAAGACACAAATTTCCTTGAAATATGACATAAATACTTCCGCCTGGTTCGCATAATTGAAAGTACAAGAAAGTAGATTATGATTTTTTGGTTTATTGCTATTTCTACTGATCTCATCAATTTTCATGGAATGGGTATCTCTTCTTCTCAATTTTCCAACAGTACTTATTATTCTGAAAATATTATAATTTTTAAATAATGATCATCGATTTACAAAGTGTTGTCTGAGGACCGTCCTTCGAATTATTTTTCTCTGAGGGTGAATTATTGGCTGATTTAGATTGTTTTGTTTAAATGGAAAAATTTAAATTTCTTAAAATTTCTTGGAGGTACAATCAATGACGGTTTCTATAGAATATGTTATTATCTTTAGTTTTTCGAATTTTGAAATCGCCAATACTCCGCTTATCGATTTATAATGTATTGTCGAAGGATCGTCTTTCGAATTATTTTTCATTGAGGGTGAATTATAGGCTGACTTAGATTGTTTTGTTTTGATGGAAAAATTAAAATTTCTTTAATTAAATCATTGAGTCAGGAGCCTCAATCTAAGGGGGGAAGAGTCATATACCTATAACCATCGGACACATCCCTAAGCCCATCTGGCACCCAGATTCTTGCGACACTCATTTTTTAACCCGTCATTAGGTTTGTTTCTTTTGCCCGGTGTAAGTTGCACTTTCTTGCACCCGATTTTCTAAACAGCCTTTGACGTCAATTCAATGACACAAACTCAACCTTAAATAGTGTTCTTGTTCCTTTCCCGCCACTCCCTTTTACACTTTCCTGCACTAGCTCGAGAGCCAGTGCAAAAAGTGTAGAAGGTGTACACTACACCCGTCAAATAGAACAGACCTATTAATTAGTTGTAATAAAACCCTAGAGATAAGATAGATTTTATGGCGGTAAGATAGATTTTATGACGGTCACTTGTATTGGAACGGAAACCGAGGTCTCATGTAGAAATTAAGGATTAGAATAAGTAATCGTTACTTTACCTTCAACGCGAATGAAACTTTAAGAAAAAAACAAAACCAAAACTGTTTGTATTTTTGTATTTCCCACAGTGAAAACCTTATACATATAACTAGCTTTTATTGCGAGCGTAAATATGGTGAAGTAAGTTCAGTGTACATCAAGCATTAGCACTATGCCTAAGAAACGGGATATTGAGCACTTGCGGCAGCTGCTGAAACTTGAGAAATATAAAAATGTTGTATTGGAAGATGGGTCTCTGGCAGTTCCAAAATCCCGCATATTCACCGACGTATCGAATGCTCTGCCAGCCGATGATCGAATAAGCCCGAAATATATATACACTATTTTAAAATGTGATAGATATGGCTTACATACTGAAATATTAGAACACTGGAACATATCTTACAAGCCAGATATAACCTTTAATACGACGTGGGAAGACTCCATAGAAAATGAAATTTCATTCTCCATTGATATTAGAGATACATGGTGCGAAATCAAGACAGAAGATGTGTGATATGAGTTTAAACATGGTGGTCTTAAAAGAGCACCGACATTAAAACGGGAGGCTTGGACGAACTTCCTTTTTGAAAAAATATTCGAACACACATGCATTCCATGTGCATTGAATTTTAAGCGGTGCAAACTAACAGACAGCGGGTTTGCCATCGTAGTGGAAGGAAGCTGTCCTGAATTCCCTGTATGTTCAGAGGTTGTGTTGTGAATGAGCCGCAAGACAACCAACCAGTTATCATGGAGTGCTCCATTACAGATTATGACACGTCCTATTAGCATACGAAAAAACGGCAACTAAAGGAATCCAAAAGAGTTGCAGTTACAAAGGAATTGATAGAGGGAAAGGTGTTACCATCAATTTGGCGTCGCGAAGCCGCTAAAAAATTAATGAAACTTGGCGGAAAAAGAACCACCTATATTATTATCCGGGCATGTCTTGCGAAAGGCAAAGCAAGAGAGGCAGGATAAATTACTCGGTGTACAATCCTCCGACATGGATGCCAGCTTAAGAAGACTAAAATTGCAAACGTGGAAGAATCAATCCACTCAATAGGATCGGATCCATTATTCGTGCATTACTGGACGAAAGACCAGATTGCGGTATATGAGAAGTTTCACCAATCTATCTGCATTGATGGTACCGGCTCATTGATTAAAAAACCTAAATTGCCCAACGGCGAGCTATCGCCCCATGTATACTTATACCAAGCTGTCACAGCTGTCGAGCAAACCCACGTACCGTTTTGCCAAAAGATATCAGCTGTGCAAAATACTAACGCAATTAGCCATTGGTTGCGCGAATTTTAAAGGATCGGGTCCACACACAAACAAGCATTTCCGCTGCCTAAGGAAGTGGTGACAGACTTAGATAAAGCACTTTTAAATGCTGTGGCATTGGTATTTGCTAAAGTCAACACTTTGTCTGAATATCACTCGTTGTGCTTTAATTTAATTTTCACAAAACTCCAAAAATCCCAAAGTCTTTGCTTAGACTCGATATATGCCATTTTATTAACATGGTTGCGAAATGGAAATGCTGGGTAGGAGTGACCAGTAGGATACGCATTTTTTATATTCGTAGCATTGCTGTCTTGCAAAAAAATTGAAGAATATGCTCGTGCTATATTTTTGGCCTCCATGAATCCCAATCATGGGCCCGGACATTCTTCCAGTAAAGCCCGAGTATTTTTAACTACTGCAATAAGAGGAATGGCAGAAGAATACAGTATCGACACAGAGAACGAAGACTGTGATTTAGAAGACAACCAAGATCTTGCTGAGCAAAATATTTTCCATTGGGCGACAAATGTATACAAATCGTGTGAAATGGAAATAGCTGCGGAACCTGAATCGGAAGATGTGAATGGATTTTATTGCCCTGAAATGGGAAAAAGATTTAAAACGCTTCTTCCCTATTTCCCCCTTTACTCGGAAGTGATGGTACCAGTTTTCGGACATGGTGCAATAAGAGCCACATCTGCACCAGTGAAATCTGAGTTTAATGACCTAAGACACAGAATTTTAAAAAATGAATCACGCCCAATACGAGCAGACAAATTTGTAAGCCGACATATTTCTTCCTTCGACGGCAAACTTAAGTTGGCGTTAGCAACAGTCGAATACAAATTTAATGACGCGGGCATCGACATTGACGGTGAATCAAAAAGTCAAGAGAATGCACACAGTTCCGACAGAAATGGAAAATGTGACCGAGAGGAGGAACATCAGGATGACTTAAAAGAACTCCGAGAAGAACGGAGCAGCTCTGACAGGAATGGAAAGTCCGACCAAGAGGAAGAGCAGGATGATCTACAAGAACTTCGAGAAGAACATAACTGGCGTAATAAAAATATGAAACGGCAACGAAAAAGATACATCGATCCTCTACCAGGATTTGATACAGCCTTGGCACCAGTAAAAAATATAGTAAAACTACCAATTATCGTAAGTGGAAATTTCTGCCGGAATGTTCCCCATGAAAATAAAATTTTGATTCTGAATAATACCTGTGCATTCGATAGTCTATGCCAAATTTTATCACAAGCGATCCAGAATAATTCTACCTTTAAGGAAGTTGCGGAAGAACTCCAACCGACTGTACCTGTATACGACTGTGCCATATCATTAATCACTACTGGACTGACAACGCAATTCTACCGGAAAAGAGCAACAACACTATATAATTGACTGCTCTTTGAACAAGACAAACACCTCACTTCGATCATAACATCAAATACCGCTATCAACATAGGCAACCTAGCAATAGCGCTGTTCCGGGAAGTACCTAGTTGTTCCTACAGCACCACATGTGTCAAATGTGGTAACATTAAGCGCAAATTACCAACTATTAGAGCCAACCTTGATTCGCTTAAAGTAAAAAGATTTCAATATCTAGCTGAGGCGAGCGAGGCAAATTCTCCGAATGTGAACAAATCTTGTCGCCATTTAACATCACCGATACGATCTTATGGACCGCATTTTCTTCTGGAGACCGATTCTCGAGAGAACATATGGACTACATTAGAAGATATTCAACTGGAGATTTCCCTGTCAGAAGGATCTGTCCAACGTTCGATGAAACTTGCTGGCGTAATAGGGTATGAAGGGCCATTTAGGAGCAATGCAATTGGACATTACTCGGCATACTCCAGAACCGTCAATAATCAGTGGGAGCACTTCGACGACTATGGAAAAAAGGGCCATTATGATTTAGTTCCTGGTAGTAGCACGAAAATTCATGCCCATATGTGCATTTATATGTATTCCGGTTGAAAAATATATATATATTATTCTTAACTATTGCTTTCGAGTATATTTAAGTCTTGCTTCAAATTTGTTTTTCCCTCATAAAGTGTACAATATTTAATATTTTGAAATTTGGTTTACGGCACAAAATAGCACAAACCGAGCACAACATTTGTTTTATTAATTCCGAAAAAAGGCGGGACTAAGTCTCGCTCCGAATTTGTTTTTCACTCATAAAATGTACAATATTTAATATTTTGAAATTTGGTTTACGGCACAACATAGCACAAACCGAGCACAACCCAGCACAACATTTGTTTTTTTAATTCCGAAAAAAGGCGGGGCTAACTTCAGAGACATCCTCCATTGACCATTCTCCATCATCCATCCTCTATCGTCCATTGTCCATCCTCAACCACAAAGATCTGTAAAGATCTGCTGAGCCGTCAAGATCCGCGAACCGCAAAGATCCGTAAAGATCCGTTGAGCCGTGAAGATCCGCGAACCACAAGGATCCGTTGAGCCATCGAGATCCGCGAACGAAGAGCGAACGATCAATCATCGTTCTTTGAAACCGAACGATCAAGGATCGTTCGATCTTTCGATCGCTCTTTGAGACCGAACAATCAAGCATCGTTCGATCGTTCTTTGAGACCGAACGATCAAGCATCGTTCGATCGTTCTTTGAGACCGAACGATCAAGCATCGTTCGATCGTTCGATCGTTCTTAGAGACCGAACGATCAAGCATCGTTCGATCGTTCTTTCGGGCCGAACGATCTCGCATCGTTCGTGGACACCTGCGAACGATGGAAACATGCGAACGATGGAAAATTGGAAACATTCCAACGATGGAATCGGTGTTACCGTAAGGCGAGTTTTTTGGGGTAGCAAAATCTGCTACCTTTTTCAAAAAAGAGGTAGTAAAAATGGATTTGACTTTCAAGAATTATGTATGGATTGGTTTAGCTTTGAATGTTACTTTATTATTTTTTAATAATAAAGTATTGTGATCGACCTGAAATTTCAAAAAAATTTGCTACCCTGAAATTTTGTATTTTCACGTTTTAGACCCCAAAAAAGCAATAAAAAAATGTCCGTCTGAACGCCGTACGCAAAATAGTTTGAAGGCGCGTAGCTCCCAAGCCCGTTGAGGTATTATCATGAAATTTTTATGGTGGGTAGGTTGGGTGAACCTCTACAACTGGTATCTTAGAGGGGTGTGGGTATGAGGGGGGAGGAGTGGGGAGGGTTTTAGACGACAAATTTTAGTTTCTAGATCTCAGCAACCGCTTACGCTAGGAGGCTGAAACTTGGAATTTATATAGAACTTCGATAGTGAACCCATTTGCAAAAAAAAATGTTGAAATGGGTGAAGGGGTGTGGGAGTGGCGGGAAAATAATTCGTCCGAAACGCGAAATTGCCGAGATTGACACATTCTAAATCCATATGTCCTAAACCGTTGATGGCACGAAATTTAAACTTACTAAATATTTGAACCTATACTGGGAGAAAGGATTGAAAAGAAATTTTTGAGTGGTGGTAGTGGCGTACGGGGATGGGTGGTGAACAATTTTAGATTACCATATCTCACGAACCAACGGAGTAGAAAGGTCGACAAATAAAGATTGCTCAAAGTAAAATTTTTTAAGGGGATGGTGGAAATTGGAAGTGGAGGGGATAAGAAATTTTCAAAAAAATTGCGTTTCATATCTCAAGAACAGTACAAGATAGATGATCAAATTTCTTATCAGACGTAGGTCCAATAGAACCCTAGCAGAAAAAATATTTTTCAGGGAGGTGGGTGTAGAGGGTGAGGGTGGGAAGGGTAAAAAGGAAAAGGTTCCGATGTTTATATCTTAAGAACCTATAATGATAAAAAGCTAAACCTTGGTATTTAGATGGAGCTATAGTAGTGGCATGTTGGAAAAATAAATTTTTTTTATAGGGGTAGTATGGTACGGGGGTGGGGGTGTTTTTCTTAACTATGGAACGGCTTATGCTAGAAACTCGGTGTGTATATGTCAATCAACTAGAAAAGTAATTTGGATTAAAAAAAATTCGAATATCTATTGGCGTTCGGAAGTGGGGGCAAAAAAAATTTCCAGTCAAAATAGAATGCATAAATTTTCACGATTTTCGTCATATCTACTAGGTCTTCCAAAATATTGAATTCACTAATATTCTATACACTAGTATTCTAGATATCGAATATCATTTCAATTCCACGGACTGGTTTCATAATCACTTATTTTTAAGTTTTTTTTTTCAGCCCCTAGACCGCATTCCGGAGTATGACCCAATCATGGTATTCATATATTACGCCATACTCTAACCGCTTCCGAACTTTTTGTTAGTTTTTCAGTCACATAGTAACCTACACCGCAGCTTAGAATTGAACGCGATCCGAATTTATGCCGGAAAAATAATAAAGTTGCGCCCAGACCATTACCGGATTTCTAATAAAGGATTCAACTCGGATTATAATTGTATAGCTTCGATCATTCGATGCGTTTGAACTCGTAAGAAATAATTTTAGTTGGATGAGTTTGCGCTTGAAAACATCGCGTTACATCGCCGTGATGTTTATCTTTTTTTAACGGATTCTATTGTGTTCAATTACGGGTATTCAATTACGGTTCAATATCTATTGTGTTCAATTACAGGTGTAAGAAACAACGAAACATTTATTTCCTTGTCATCCTTTGAAACATCAACCAATTACATATTTTCATGGCTGGTTTGATCAAGATCCGAGTATTGTAGTAAAAAAGAAATGAACGGGTCAAATTGGTGACCCGGGTCAGTTAGACCGGGTCTTATCAGTGACCCGTTTTTCCCATCTCTATTAAACAATAATATTGGAACTTTAAAAATTGTGGACATTTTTAAATATTTTATGAATAGCTTTTCAATTGACTTTTAAAAATTGACGTTGACGTATGTTCTGCATAAGTCACGACTACTCTGATTTTGAGGTAAGCTTAAAGCTTAATAATCGGAAGAACTGAATTTACATAAAAATCATCGAGCTTTTTCCCAATTTTGATGTATTTTCGTGAAAATGTACGGCGAGCTTGTAGAAAGCTCTCATGTACACAGCATACAGATCCGTACAGTAAAAGTACGTAGTCGGTGCTGGAGGTTTTGAACCCAACATGCACTTTCGACCGACCGTCCTGATTTGGTTTTTGTATAAGGGATCATAAGAGGAGTCTACTAAATGTAAACTTTTTGAGGAGGAAGATGGAGCACAAAAGTGGGGGAATAGAAATTTTCAACAAAAAAAACTACCTATCTAGGTATGATGTTGACAATTCTACAGGAGTTGGGTAGGGAGTTACAATGGAGATCTGATTTCAGAGGATATGCACTTGCGAAATGGAGGAGAAAGCTAGGTCTTTTAACCTCCCTGGAGAGTACTCTAGGATTAATCACGGGACATTTACTACTTTGGAGGAGTACTCCAGAATGGCTCTCATGAGAGATCTCGTTTAAAGCTTCCCGAGAAGTATTTTTTAATGAATTCGGATTTGAGAGGACATACTCGTGCAAAAAGGAGGTCAAATTGAAATTAATTTTTATAATAACTATTCTACAATGATATAATTTTTCTGCAAATTTTGTATTTTCACATTTTATAATTAGAAATCCGCCAATGCTTTGTGTAAGCTGAATAACCTCCCTTTAAACACTTAGAAATGTTTTAGAATGATATACACAAATAAGGACTGTTGCCTTAACTTTGACTACCATGTAACATGTTGAAAATGCTCTCCTGGTTGAAGTTTTCCGCATAAAGGATTAAGAGGTTTTGTATGACAACAGATTACAGTTTGATCAGCACATAGTCGAAGTCTGCAAACACGCATTTGGATTATGTGGTTTTATATTAAGAACTGCTCATCCATTCCGTGATATACCATACATGTATATCACGAATTTGTTTTTTATTTAAAGTATATTTCGTTTTTAACACTAATCTTCAAAGTGAACTTCAATTGCATATCAATATAAGTAATACTAGATCATAAACTCCATTCGTTGTACCATATGCGCGGCTGAACGTATATTTTCACTCATCTTTACTTAGGCTGCCTCAAATGTTCAATCAATCTTGGCTTAGTTTTCATGACTTCAGTCTACAATCCTTCAAGTTGTATCTAATGCCGCATTTCCTCATGCGCCTTCATTCGCATTGACCGAGGCACTTTAGCGCGAATGCACATGTGGAGAGGGTACATTCGCGTCAGTGCGCGCATGAAGTCGAGATGCGCGTACATTTGTCTAGCTGGCACTAATGTGCAATTTCCACATGCGCCTTCATGTGTAATGCATGAAGACACTACCCCAGCGGGAAAAAGGCTTCTAAAGTATGCATTTCGTAAACAGTCCCATTCAATGGATGTGAGAATTACCATACTTTTCATACTAATTTTTTTCTGTAAAGTTGAAGGAATGATTCTCTATACATTTTTCAGAATGCGAAGACATATTGCATAAAATACAATATTACATACAGTACATAATGCATTGCTCATATTCCCGCTGGGACCAAACTGAACACTTGGTAGCCACCACCACTGCCAAAGCATTCGCATTGAACATTTTTTTCGATGGAATGTGCTTGTACAAGACCACCTATACTTCCACGCCATGCACAAACATTTTGTGTATGTGTGATTTAGTCTGAGAAATTCGACGGGGAACTGTCAGTCTAGTGCAATTTAGAGCAGACTACACTACCGAAGTCGTGTAGTCTGCTCGAAATTGCACTTGTTTTCTTGGTTTTTTGTTTTTTTTTGTTCGGATCACGGGGGTGTGAGCTTTAGAAGCCGCCACCGGTTGAAAACCAGACATGTGTGTCGTTTGTGGGGGAGTAAAACTCTTGGAACTTAGTCTGTCGAAATCGGTCGCCCCCGAAATCCAACCGACGAAACAAAATGAAAGTCAACACAAGCCGATTGCTCCAATGCACCGGCCCGAACTGATCCAGGAGCTAACCAAGACCGGGACGTGGACCTTCGGCAAATGCGAACTCTACCACTGGATCGATATACTCGACATTTTCGACGCAATTCTCGACGAAGCGACGGAAAACGATTGGCTGTTGGAATGCGATCAGACGACCAGCGCCTGCTGCTCCACGTCCTTAACTTTACGACGCTACTCATCATTCGTTTTCGAACCACCTGTACAATTCGGTCGAACATTTGACGCGTTTGTTGTCGTCGAGTAGCATGGAGATTGTCCTGGGCGTCCTAGATCTGATGTACATGTTCTCGAAGCGAAGCAACTTTATTTCGCTATTGAATAGCGGCAAGAAGAACTCGCTACTGGCGTGGCTCAATCACATTGTAGAGGCTTGTACCACCCCCGACTTAAGAAATCCCCTTTTTTTATCCTATCTTCCCTTTGAAAAAGAACTGGGGCGGCAAAGATTGCGGTTTCGGTTTGGCCAACTGTACCCGCGTCCACTTCGACCTTCTTCTACAAATACTACGACCAGGAGGGAACGCTTCAAACGATCGAAGTTCTGGCGTTGGATCAGTGCGTTAAGCAGGCGGCCGAAGTGGCCAAGGAGATTTGTGAGAAGATCGACGATTTGGACGAGGATCAGAAGGTAAAGATCAGATGAAGAAGAACACAGCCCCTTAGTTCGTCTCATTCCCATTCCCTCCCCCGTCTCAGATGCACATCTTCACGCGGATTCGACTTGCTGTTAAAGTTCCGGTTAGAATTTAACTGATGATTTTAGGAACTTACCTAAGTGATTTTTTTTTATTTTCACCACTATATTGAATTTTCCATATATATGTGTTTGAACTTCAAACAAAATTTGAGACCAACGAAAACATGACTCAGCACAGTGTTATGTACCTCCTTAACTTATTTTGCTTACCTTACTTTTCTTTGCACTTAACTTAGCGCTAACGTTGCAAACGTTATTTTATTGCTTACCATATTTTGTCGTTAATCTAATGCTGACGTTGCACGAATCTCGAGTCGATCATATTTCCATACGTTGGATAAATCACTCGCATATCGCCGCGTTTTAAATTTTTGTTATGATTCAAGCAATATGATATCATATTACTTGAATCCAATCGTGGACTTTTGCTGACTGTTTTCGTGCGACTTTTATTTATCCGAGTTGTAATTATGACTCGAAGGAATATTTAAGCTCAGTCTTGATTTGGCCTCCGAGCAGTATATTAAGTTAAAGTTACTTTACTTATTAATTTGGTGTTATTGAATAAAGTTGTAGTGTTAATAAATCCGTGAATAGATACTGTGTTTCTTTTCTCTCTAAATTTCTTCCAGGAAATTGCGCAGCGAGTCCCTTAACAATTGGTGTCAGAAGTGGGATGCGCAAAGACAAAGGAGTTCACAGGAAATTAATAACACTCAATCAACGCACATCAAATCGAATTTACTCAACATCCATCAACTTAACTCAACGTCTACCAAATCAACTCGACTCAATCAACGCACATCAAATCGAATTTACTCAACATTCATCAAAGTAAATCAACTCAACATCTACCAAATGAACTCGACTCAATCAACGCACATCAAATCGAATTTACTCAACATCCACCAAATCAACTTAACTCAACGTCTACCAAATCAACTCGACTCAATCAACGCACATCAAATCGAATTTACTCAACATTCATCAAAGCAAATCAACTCAACATCTACAAAATCAACTCGACTCAATCAACGCACATCAAATCGAATTTACTCAACATCCACCAAATCAACTTAACTCAACGTCTACCAAATCAACTCGACTCAATCAACGCACATCAAATCGAATTTACTCAACATTCATCAAAGCAAATCAACTCAACATCTACCAAATCAACTCGACTCAATCAACGCACATCAAATCGAATTTACTCAACATTTATCAATTCAACTTAAATCAACATCTACCAAATCAACTCAACACTCAAGGGATTTTATATGACGGCAACAAGGATAATCCTGTAAGCCATACCTTTTCATTTCATTATTCATTATTATATTTATACCTATATTTACCTATATATACATATATTTAAAAAAAAAAAAAAAAGTGAAGTGTTCAAATTAATTTCAAACCAATTGTGGAAAAAAAAACAAGGTTATATTTTCAAGTGAATCGAAATGAGTAAACCTGAAGCTGGCACGTCCGGCGAAGTTAAAACCAATGAGGGTCAACGCACTCGCACTTCAACCGCTGAAAGTGATGATTTCATTGGCTTCACATCTATTAATATCAATACCCTTTTTAAATTTGTTAAATCGTTCGACGGGGATCGTGAAAGAATCACGCCATTTCTTAACAATTGCGACGAAGCCTTTAAACTGGCAACAGTTGATCAAACCGGTATCCTTCTCGCTTATGTTAAATCTCAATTGACGGGCAAAGCCGAGTCCGCTTGTTCTAACCATGTATTCGAAACATGGAATTCGTTAAAGGACTACCTCAAATCGATGTATTCAGACAAGAAACATCATGGGCATCTACTCATGGAACTTCTTGGCTGCAAGCAATCACTCAATGAAACTATTCCCCAGTACATGTGTCGTATCGAAACTGCCTTAAAACGCGTGTTAACCTCAACACGACAAGGAAACCATGCCGTAGCAGAATTACCTGGTAGGCTCGCAGCAATTAATGATCTTGCACTTCACACCTTTATTCTCAATGTTAAACCTGAAATAAGCCAAATGCTAAGAGCTAGGGACATAAACTCTCTAAACGAAGCATTTAACACTGCAGTAGAAGAAGAAAAGGTACTTCTTTTATTGAAGGACCAATCCGATATCTCTGAATGTAGAAAAAGAGAATTTGCAAATCAGAAAAAACAAAACAAATTTAAACCAAACCCACAAAATGATAATCAGGGAAACGCAAACGTTCGCGAAACACAAGCAGCAATTCCTCGGGAACTAAACTATTTCGCTGCATTAGCCATGGATTAGTCTTAAGTAACGAAAATACGATTTACGTTACCCTTCCTTGCACTGAATCAAAAAGAAAATCGCTAACACTGCTTATAGACAGTGGAGCAAATGTCTCAATCATAAAATCATCATCCCTTCAACCTAAAACCTTTTACTATTGCGACGAAATTTTCAACCTTCGAGGCATTAATGAAAACAAGATCCCTCTTCAAACAATCGGTTATTGTTTCCCAAATCTCCTCGTTAATGGCGTCGAAATAAAACATAAGCTACATTTAATCTCAGCAGTCTCTAACATACCGTATGACGGTATCCTGGGTAACGATTTCCTCGAATATTTTAAAGCAACTCTTAACTACCAATCAAAACAATTATTCTTGCAAATTAAACAAAATCTTGTAACAATTCCATTTCATTTCAAAACCAACGCCGAAAAATGTGTTCTTCAAGCTCGATCAGAAACAGTGATTAAAATCGAGATTCTTAACTCTGAAATTAACGAGGGTATTATTCCCGAAATCGAATGACAGCTGGTGGGATCGCTGAGGTAAATTCTATATAGCCACATCCCATTCCAAATTTATTACCGAGAAGAATTTAATGGTCAAGAAAGGCGTCCTCTACCTTAGGCTAAAAACGTGTATTTTGAGAAGCTTTTTTCTCTTGATTTCGGCTATTCTCTGGTTGTAACCCTGGATATGGTCAGCGCTTCATGGCTGTGAAATTTACAATGGTTGCAACCTTGGATCTGATCTACGAAGAAACAAATCCCGTCCGCCGCAACTTATTTTTTAACCAATATTTGTTGTTATTAGATTTTGCGGCGGACGGGATTTGTTTCTTCGTAGATCAGATCCAAGGTTACAACCATTGTAAATTTTACAGCCATGAAGCGGTGACCATATCCAGGGTTACAACCAGAGAATAGCCGAAATCAAAAGAAAAAAGCTTCTCAAAATACACGCCTTTAGCCTAAGGTAGAGGACGCCTTTCTTGACCATTAAATTCTTCTCGGTAATAAATTTGGAATGGGATGTGGCTATATAGAATTTACCTCAGCGATCCCACCAGCTGTCAAGGTGTTTCGGTTAGTAGGCAAGAATACACCTTCTGAAGAGTCTATGCCCTCCGATGACGAAACAGCTCCTTCGGACCTAGTCCAACACAATCTTATGATGAACTGGCTTCTCCAGTGAAGTTTCTTTCCAAATTTGTCATATCCTCAGGGATAGCGGTTAGTCCACAGTCGGGGACTCCGTGTTGGAGTTTCACTTCACTGACACCGGAAAGAATAACTAACTCCTAATCATAATAGCTTCTGTGGTAGCTTACCACGAAAAATCTAATAACAATGTACTTCTAACTTCAGCTAAGGCGACCCTACTTCCTATACCTGAAGAAGCATATCTGTTTAAAACAAATCCAGATTTCAAAGTAAATAGAATTAATCTGTTAAAATCACATATAAGACTAGACCATTTAAACGAAGAGGAGAAATCTAGCATTCTAAAAATCTGTTGCGAATTCAACCAGTTGTTCTTTCTAGAAGGTGACACACTCACCTCTACCCCAACAATCAAACATAACATAAATACTGAAAACGCTCAACCGATATCTTGTAAGACTTATCGGTACCCTGAGTGTCACAAGGATGAAGTCAACAAACAGGTCTCTGATATGTTGCGTCAAAAGGTTATAAAACCATCTGCTTCCCCATGGTCAGCACCCCTTTGGGTCGTACCGAAGAAGATTGACGCTTCTGGAAAGAGAAAATGGAGGATCGTCATCGACTACAGACGACTCAATAACGTCACTGTAGGAGATTCCTATCCATTACCAAATGTCACTGAAATCCTTGACCAACTAGGTCACAGCTCCTACTTTACAGCCCATGATCTTGCGTCAGGGTTCCACCAAATAGATATGAATGAAGAAGACAAAGCCAAAACCGCCTTTTCCACACCGAGCGGTCATTTTGAATATAATAGAATGCCTTTTGGCCTTAAAAATGCACCTGCGACGTTTCAGAGGTTAATGAATGCCGTCCTCACCGGATTACAAGGTTTAGCCTGTTTTGTCTATCTCGACGATGTCGTAGTTTATGCATCATCACTCAAAAATCACGAAGAAAAATTAATTAAAATATTTAAAAGATTGGAAGCTAATAATTTGAAATTACAACCAGACAAGTGTGAGTTCCTACGTAAGGAGGTTACATACCTAGGTCACGTCATATCTGGTTCAGGAGTGAAGCCTAAGCCAGAGAAAATCCAAGTCATAAAAGACTTCCCACGACCCAAATCTGTTAAGGAAATAAAAGGATTCCTCGGACTAGTTGGATACTACCGACGGTTCATAGAAAACTTTAGCAAATTGTCTAAACCACTTACATCCCTTCTAAAGAAAAATATGATATTCAATTGGAGCTTCGAACAAGAAGAAGCTTTTACTACTTTGAGAGATAAATTAATATCTGAACCTATCCTATCATACCCTGATTTCACCAACGAATTCATCGTGACAACCGACGCTTCAAATTTTGCGATCGGTGCTATCTTATCACAAGGAGAAATTGGTAAAGATTTGCCAATCTCCTTCGCTTCCCGCACGTTAAATCGTGCCGAATCAAACTACAGTACTACAGAGCGAGAAATGCTCGCTATAATCTGGGCAGTCAATCATTTCAAGCCATATATTTATGGTCGAAAATTTAAAATAGTTACAGATCACAGACCCCTAACTTGGTTATTCAATTGCAAAACTCCAGGATCTAAAATGGTTCGTTGGAGACTTATATTAGAAGAATATGACTATGAAGTCGTATACAAACAGGGCCGTGTAAATTCCAATGCGGATTGCCTTTCAAGAATCTCTGAAGCCGAAATAAATTCTACCTCTGCAATCAAAAGCGACACATTTGATGATTATATCAAATTCCACTATAACTCGCTCACTCCAGAAATCTACGACTTTAAGGAGGAAAATTCTCACCTAACTCAATCAAAAAACAATATCGCCTATATCACAAGCCTAGACTTGCATGAAAGCAATAAATTCTGTCAAGAATTGCTCTCCAATTCCTCCAACAAGGAAGTAATTTCCAATCATTCATCCGAGATCTACTCAGTCTCGAAATCTGAGAATATTAAAACAAAAAAATATATTTACCATTGTTTTATAAAAAACAATCACTGGGAAAAACCCCTATACAAAGACTTGTTTCTCACAATCCAAAATCTAAAAACCCAACTGATCAAAGATAATGTCACAACCTTATCTTTGCCAAATTTTGAAGACAAAAACGAATTTAAATTTGTTAAGGTCAAACACATGATCCAGTACATATTCAGAGAAACTAAACTAAGCCTGACAATACATCATGGTAAAATTTCAACACCGTCTCCGGACTACATACCCCAAATATTGAAAGAAAACCATGATGATCCTCATTCCGGACATAGTGGATTCCACAGAACCTACAATCGAATCAAAAATTTATATCGATGGGACAAAATGAAACGAGACATAAAGAAATATGTCAAATCCTGTGAGTCTTGTCAGAAAAATAAAACACTCCGAAAAAAAGTGAAAGCACCAATGGAGATTACTTCCACTGCGAACCAACCCTTTGAAAAACTATGCCTAGATGTTGTGGGTCCACTACCTATTACAGAAAACGGTCACCGGTTCATCATCACCATGCAAGACGATCTCACCAAATATTCCCAAGCGTATTCAGCCCCAAATCATGAGTCTAAAACGATTGCTGAGATACTCTTAAGATTCATAAGCCATTTTGGTATTCCAAAATCAATACTATCAGACCACGGCTCTGACTTCCTCTCAAATCTCCTAAAGGACTTTTCCAATTTGTTCCACATGAAACAAATGAAAACAACAGCATTTCACCCACAAAGTAATGGAGCACTCGAAAGATCTCATTCTACATTGAAAGATTACCTCAAGCATTACATAAATTCGAACCAAAACGACTGGGATGACTGGCTACCAACAGCAATGTTCTCCTACAACACTGCCATCCATGCAAGCACAAAGTTCTCTCCTTATGAACTTCTATTAGGGTACAAGCCCATACTGCCTAGCGCAATCACACAAGATCCAGAGTTCAAATATACTTATGACTATTACGTCGATCAGTTGAAATATAAATTGAACAAATCACAACAAATCGCCAGAAAAAATCTAATCAACTCAAAGGAGAAATCCAAATCATATTATGATTCAAACACTTCAATTCCAACATATCAAGTAGGAGATAGAGTGTATCTACAAAATACAAGCTCTAGAGTAGCAAAAAAGCTATGTCCTAATTATAATGGACCTTACGAAATTATCGAATTACATAACAATCAGACCGTTACCTTAAAATATAAAAATAACAAACACTTGGTTGTTCATAAGAATCGCATTAAACCAACATCGTAATCTCTTTACAGACATTCCCTCTTACTCCAATGCGTTCTCGCACTTAATTACAAACTGGACAATGTGTCAAACACAGGTGGAATCTATTACGAAAACATCGGGTACGTCAAATTCCAAAGTTCTGTTTGGAAACTAGTTACATTCCTTAATACCTCTGTATATAATGATAAGTTAAACCTTATTACAAATAGCTTTACCAAATCACTTAATCTTTGTAAACAAGATGAAGTCGATTCGCATTCATACTACTGCAGGCCAACTCTTAATATTATTGAAACACAAATACCGAATTTACATGCAAAATTCGATTCACTAAAAGATCTATTGGGGCATAATCGCCAGAAATGTGGGTGGTTCAACGCCATCGGTTCTGGTTTCAAAACAATATTCGGAACATTGGATCATTCTGATGCTGAATATTACGAAAAAGCTATAACTCAAGTAACACAGGACGACAAACACATATTTAGCCTAATGAAAGATCAAGTACAGGTTGTAAAAAGTGCAATCACTAAATTTAACGAAACTGTTAGTCTACTAAAGATAAACGAGAATTTCCTAAACGACAATATTAGAAAAATCAATAAGTACGCAGAACCGTAGCAAATGATACTGGATCCCTAAGAGCACGGGAAATTATTATCGAGCATATTACTCTTATTATGTATCTTTGTAACGACCTTAATGAAGAACTTGATAATATCATTAACGCGGTATTATTCGCCAAGAAAAACACACTCCACCCTGCAGTGTTATCACCTGTTCAACTTATCACAGAATTAGCAAACAATTTTTACCTACTACCTAAAGGACTAACCTTCTCCGTTCCATGCGACCTAGAAAATTCTCACACACTTATCAATACATTAGAGCTACAAGTATATTACAAAAACAAAAATCTGATTTACATCATTAATCTCCCGTTAGCTGAAGATAGTACTTTTACACTCTATCATTTACTTCCATTGCCAATCCCTCATACCAATCAAGTTAACTCTTATGCCTACATACAACCAAGCATAAATCATTTAGCGATGTCAAAAACTCGTCAGAATTACGCAGTAATTCACGATCTTACCGACTGTAAAATTTTAATTAAAGAACACTACCTATGCAAGAATAATATTATACATTCAACGATACAATCAAATACCTGCGAAATTGTCCTATTTGACCAATCGCCTGGAAATATCCCTCAAGATTGTAATGTAAAACTCTTGTACGGAAATATTGAAATTATTCACCCATTAAAATTTAACCAATGGATCATCGTAGCATCGACAAAGAAAATGTTGAGTATCCTCTGCAACCAGATTCAACAAATAATTGATAGGGACATAATTGGAACAACCCTCCTTACATTAAACAATTCATGCGAAGCGTACATCGGATCTACTAGACTTATACCAAACTACGTAATCACAGCTGAATTTATCTCTTTAATACCCCGAGTAAACATTGTTGAAGACGACTGTTGTCTGGAAGAAAAATTAAACATTTCGCATGAATACTTGAAACTATCATTAAAAAATATAGATCTTAGTGGCTTGAAATTGGTTTCCCATAATTTAAACAAAATAAATGAAAACATTAAACAAGCTGAAAATCACCCAAATCTTATACGTTATCCATCTATATATACAATAATGATTTATGTAACCTCTACTATAATAGTATTATACATATTATATAAGTTTTATAAGAATATAGTACGATTAAGATGTTTATCAACAAAAAATTGCATTGTAAAAACAAAAACAAATAAATCTTGTTCAAAGTCAGAAACGATCAGTCAGCACAACGAATCAAGTAAATCAGTAACCCCTCACCAATCAACTGAAGGGACAGAAAATCCTAAGGAAAAAATAATTCATTCATCTTTACCTCATTTAAATTACAATTTATCAAATTAATCTTGTTCCAAAATTAATTTTTCCTAAGGGGGAAGGTATGCTATGTACCTCCTTAACTTATTTTGCTTACCTTACTTTTCTTTGCACTTAACTTAGCGCTAACGTTGCAAACGTTATTTTATTGCTTACCATATTTTGTCGTTAATCTAATGCTGACGTTGCACAAATCTCGAGTCGATCATATTTCCATACGTTGGATAAATCACTCGCATATCGCCGCGTTTTAAATTTTTGTTATGATTCAAGCAATATGATATCATATTACTTGAATCCAATCGTGGACTTTTGCTGACTGTTTTCGTGCGACTTTTATTTATCCGAGTTGTAATTATGACTCGAAGGAATATTTAAGCTCAGTCTTGATTTGGCCTCCGAGCAGTATATTAAGTTAAAGTTACTTTACTTATTAATTTGGTGTTATTGAATAAAGTTGTAGTGTTAATAAATCCGTGAATAGATACTGTGTTTCTTTTCTCTCTAAATTTCTTCCAGGAAATTGCGCAGCGAGTCCCTTAACAACAGTCCATTTTTATGGGTCATACTGCAGGGCAACAAAGCCAACGCCTACTATGTTATCGGAAGGACCAACGGCACAATAAGCTGCACGACCCTATAAAAGGCCCAGCCGCTTTGAATCGGTCTCTCTTTTTGTATCAATTTAAAGTAGTAGTGATTTCGCTCTGGCCGAATCGGCATTTAGACTAGAATCAAAACCAACTACGGTAATTATACTAAAACCAAGTGGAAGCTTATTAAAGATTGTTCTGATGCTGTAAAAGCTAGCGACAACTTTTCATAAGCAATACGCTAATCACAACGAAATCTATGAGCACAGTCTGGTTAAATGAATGTAGTGCATCCCACAATCCACCGTGCGAACCAACTTCTAAAAATAATCTATACACTCTGCCTATTTTTAAACTTGCCATTTTTCATATTAATTCACCGTTAACTATCACAGCATTCTTCTTAGTTGGTATCAGTTCATCACTCATTAAATTTACAAATCTCAATTTTGTCTTCGTAACCAACGCCACGTCCAACCCTTCTGCAAGTATCGTCTTGCATTCGATCATCTGATCGTTTTCATTGGTCCGTCGAGCCGGATAGTTAACGAGACCGAAGGGAAAATTGTTTACCGTACGGAATTTGCAAAAAGAAGCCGAATTTTCCGTGAGTTCGCACAAAGCAATTCCGTCGGCACTTAGCCGTACGGAATTTACAAAAAAAAACCAAGCCTGAATTTCCGTAATTTTGCACAAAGCAATTTCGTCGCCACTTTACCGTAAGGAATTTGCAAAAACAAGCCGAATTTTGCGTGAGTTCGCACAAAGCAATTCCGTCGGCACATTACCGTACGGAATTTACAAAAAAAACAAGCCGAACTTTCCGTGATTTCACACAAAACAATTCCGTCGACAATTTACCGTACGGAATTTACAAAAAAGCAATTTTTGGGAATTTGTTTTGGCGAACTTAATAATGATACAACTGTAAAATTTTTACCATAATGTTTATGCACATGTTGAGCACACTTTGCAAGTTTTTCAGCACGAAATCGTCGCTCATTGTTGAGGTACATGGC